>CM060988.1:123740064-133740064 GCA_030765065.1 Deroplatys truncata | reverse complement strand
CAATTATTGTTAAACAATGGTCAACCATATTCGTTGTCGATTAAAGGTTAAAATTTGTTAAAAGCATTTAACACAATTGTCTTCTTTCAATTTCCCGCGTTTGTTTTCCACAGAGGCAGAAGATTCTCAGCTGGAAAACGGAAACGAACTGCAGCGCCTGCGCATAGCCTCTTAAACCCTCTGCTATAACGCTTCATTTAGTTATAGGTGAATCTGAACAAACACATTTAGTCTCATAAATTGAACTGTTACAATAATGGTAGTTCCTTTTAATTTCTCTGCACGAGAATAACCACAAAATGTTACGATCTGAACCGAACTGTTTTTTGTAGAGGAAGAGACAACATGCTAAGTGGGAAAGGTTGTAGTTTACCCACCAGCCAATGAGGTGCTCTCATGTCACGTGGTTTTGTTTACTTTTCTTCACAGCTTATTAGTGAAAAAGGTTTAGAATAAAATTAATGGCTGGCCCCGTAGCTCAGTCTGTAGACCATGGCTGTGTGAGGGGCCCCGGGCTCGATTCCATGCTGGGGGTGGGAAGTTTTCTCTGGCCAAGATTATTCCCTATTCTCCCCAGAGTCTGTAAGTATGAATGAGAGTCTGAATGTGTGTATGATCTAATGATTAAAACCAATAAAGTGCAAGAAACCCAACGACAAGTGAATAGAAGTTAACAGCATTGGAAGCTAAATGAAACTAAAAAATTAAAATTAAAAGGATCTCTGGTACTTTGAGGAAAAGGCTCCAAATATTTGAAGCGTTCCAGTGTAAACTAATCGCAGCAAAGCCATGAGAGTTTTCTTGATAAAGAACACAGAGTTGCTGCACTAGATCACCGGTATAATTTACGAGGTAGGTACCTAGTCCAGGGTGGAAGCGCGCACGTGGTGGTACGATAGGCTGAACCTCTTCACCCCCGGGTCAGTTCAACCATCATCGCTTATTGTGAGAAAATGAGACTTGTCCAAGCTTAGCTGCAGCGGGGATAGGTCACTCTCTGGAATTAGTTTCCATGACAACGGCATATTATTCTGTGATGAGCTAATTCCGTGGGAATCTGGGCGTGTGAACCTTGCTGTGTTACACACGCTCAAGTACTTTGAGCAAATTTATACATTAAACCCTTGCTTTAAACGTCTAACCCCCAAAAGTCCAGTCATCTCTTGGCTTATAGCTCTACATGTCACAGACACAATCTATCCTCGTACACTCGGCTTAGCATTTTTCATTCTAGTAATATGCAGCAGGCTTTTCACTCTTTCTTCCTTCTAACACACACTGGCTATTCGTCTTTTCAGTGTTCCAAGTGCAGTCATAAATATTACGGCGTTACAAAAGTGTAGTATGATTCTTAAGCTTTTACTTTACACCATACATAAGGTAGGAGAAGTATTGCATTCGATCCAGAAATTTTATTAATGGATTTCACTAGAAATTCACACTTTTATGTTCCTTGATTGCAGAAATGGGCATTTATAGAAAACAATTCCTCTGAAAAGCAAACTCCAGACATGAAAACTCGGATAAATACCATATTTCATACTCAGGTGAACTGTGAGATGAAGATGTCTAGGGAATTCAACCCACAACAAATAACCCTTTACATGGAAACGTTTTATAGCTTTCATTTATTTTCTTGATAATCTCTGTAAATCTTTGATTAAAATATAAATGTTTGAGACACTGACATGATTAACAAAGTACATTTCTTGAATTCTGTGTAAATAGCCTATAAAATCCGCTTCTTTAAATAATGAATTTTATACAACTGCGAAACTAAAAGAGCTTACTACAGGAAAAATATGTGTGCTATATAGATGGCTTTCTCTACCCACTTCGCTTATTTTATATAACTTCTTCAAACGATTCTTACAAAAGCATATTGTTACATGCTGGGTAGATGGCCAAAAAGATCACATGAAAATTAAATTAATTTTGAGTACCCAGAACGTGCATTGAGGGGCATATACTGGCTGCGGAGGACCGAAATGTGATGTGGAGGTTAAGAGGAAGGCGTAGGTTTATCACTGTACAAAATCCATAACACAAGTCTACTCGCACATTCCTAAATTTATTTCTCAAACGTTTATTAAAAATGGAAGGTGGGAGGAGATGTCCACCGATCCAAAGCCCGACTTACACACGCGGTCCGTTCCTCACGGAATCCTAACTGAGAGTGACGCTATCCCCACTACTCGTGGCTAGCAAAGCTACCAATCAAGAGTGACGTAATAAACAATGTGTCTGGTAATGACAATATAGAACAATAATGTAAACCCCCCAAATGACTAATATGCCACAATATGTTGAGCTAATTCGTCTTAATCTAAGCAAACTCGCAGAAATGTTTCATTATGCATTTCGTTGTAGCTGCAGCAGCAATACATTACGCTGAAACGATAGTCAAATCTTTAAAAAGCATTTCTCTATATGCTAGCTTCAAAATTCCGTAATCTTTGCATGACATTACGGGGAACAAATGCCTATGGCCACAGAAAAGATCATTTAAAATAAATTGTATTTCATATATATTTTATAGTAAGTTTTTGTGTACCTCTTAAAGTTTTCGAGTTATACAAAATTAATTACAAATTACAGTCTTCACAAGTTGTTCGCAGAAAATTCGAGCTATTCGTTTTAGTTCTTCATATAACCATCTTAATGTATTTTCATCAAAACTGTTTAAACCATTAGGAAACAATTATATATAACGATAAAGCCTCCATGTAAGGGGTAGTTTGAGGTGAAGGAATTTTCTTAAAAGTTGTCGATTGCATCCTTGGGGAATGTTGACTGGTATACCAAGTTTCGTATTTATCCGATGTAAATCTATGCTCGCTTGCTGAACTTTTTCTAAATATCCTTTTTGGGCGGGCTTTAGTTGCCTCAAAACATATAATTCCGTTTAAATCTCTGTATGGAATTTTTTGGGTGTAATTCGATACTTTCTCTAACTACTATTGCGCTTTTCTGAAAAAATTATTATTGTGTTCTTAATTTTCCTCGGGTTAAATTTTACTCTGGTGCCATATATGCAGCATATTTGGAAATGTTGCGAGGGTTATAGTTTTACAAGAATGCAATAAATATAATTTTGTAAAGTTCGAGATATTCAGGATAAAATTTGTTGAAGTAAATCCATGAAATTGGCTTTAGAATTCTTGATAATCATTTCTCGGATGCTTGTAAAGGGTCTTTCAACAAGAGTGTCCTATCTTTAACATGCGATGGCTGCCGTTGTTATTGAGTAACAGCAGTCATTTGTTTCATGTAGCTACAGTTGTTATTGACAAATAGCCTTGCAACGTTACAGCATTCAGCAACGCGTAGAAATTGTGAGAATTTATTATCAAAATGGATCATCTGTTCGCCAAACCTTCCGTGTATTGCGTGAAGTTTACGGTGTGAATAATCGTTCCTGCGAGAGAACGATTCGGCGTTTGGTCGATAAATTTGAAAGAAGTGGCTCTGTCAGCGATCAAAGAACGTCTGTACGTAATCGACGTAAGCGCTCCAACGAAAACATAGACGTCATTCGTGAGAGTGTACGCGAGAACGGAAACAAATCAATTGCTCGTCGAGCGCAAGAATTAGGGCTTTCGCCAACCACAACTTGGCGAATTCTGCATCTGGACTCGAAGTTTCACGCTTATAAAATGGTATTAACTCAATAACTAAAGCCCAACGACCATAGGTTGCACCGTGTATTCGCTGACTGGGCTACGGAGTAATTAGAAGCTGACGGATTTTTGTCGAAAAATCATCTTCAGCGAGGAAGCCCACTTTTGGTTGGATGGTTGTGTTAACAAACAAAATTGCCGCTATTGAACGATCACAAACCAATACAGATTCAAGAATGACCACTTCATCCCCAAAAGGTTACTGTGTGGTGTGGATTTTGGTATGGTGGAAACATTGGTCCATATTTTTTCCAAGATGAAGATGGAAAAGCTCTAACTGTCAATGGAGAAAGATACCTTATAAGGGTCTATTTTTGACCTCAATTGAATGGTATGGATCTCAGAAACATCCGCTTCCAGCAATATGGTGCCACATGTCATACTGATCTCAAAACAATCGATCTTTTGAAGGAGAAGTTCAGAGGCTTCATCATTTCCAGTGGTGGTGATGTTAACTGGTCCCCGAGGTCATGTGATTTAACGCCGCTGGATTACTTCTTGTGGGGTTATGTTAAATCTCGAGTTTATGTCAACAAGCCAGAAACAGTAAATGATCTTATGAATAGCATCACGCGTGTTATTCGTGAAGTTGGACCTAATTTACGTTCTTCTGTCATTGAAAATTGGGTCAACCGTATACGCGCAACCCAACAAAGTCGCGGCGGTCACTTAACTGGTGTTTTCTTCCACACATAATGGCATTAATTATGTTCTAAAATAAAAAAGAAATAAAATTCTATCATTTATAGAACGTGTTTTATTTAAGTTCAATGATAGGACACTCTTGATGAAAGACCCTATATAAGCGGGGGTTATGATCGTATGATATGTTCACCTAATGTTCCACACGTGTGTGGATTATGCAATTTATACTGACACTCGCATACATTAGTACTGACTAAAGTACTAATCAGCATACTCCTCGGGTATTTGAATTTAGAGGGGTTTTTTTTACCTCTAGGCTCTGGATCATTTGCATGTCAGGATTCTGTGACGGTCAGCTCTTTAAATTTATTTTGTACCGAGATGGAATGCCGGACTTTTTCCGTTTACCAAGCTGTCTAACTCTTTCCCTCTTGCAATGTAGTTTATAATAGTTATTACAACGATTAAAGTATCTCTTGAAACAGAATTACACGTCTAGTAGTGTTACCCTTTCACCATCCTTCCAGCTACCCGCTCGATATCAACCCTGCGCTATGTCCCCGTCCTCGTCAACCCTGGTAAAGGCGCTGGTTTGGTCTAAGTGACCTTTACGCCACAATATGCAATTCTTTACCTCGTATGAAGTTATGACTAACAAAAAGCAACACATGATAAACACTTGAATGTCGTTTCTGCATTTTACAGTAAACAATCGCACTGGCCAGTTTTAGACCATTTTAGACAAACATTCATGCCTATGAATTAGTAATGTGTAGAGAGAGTCGTGAGTTAATACTTCTAGAAAATACATTGGTTTAAGATAATATGAAGCCATTATAAACAGCTGCTTCTACCCGTTCATATCTTCAATGAGTGTGTCTTTGGCTCTTACAATACACTGTATTTGAGTTTGACAATGGAAACTATCTGATTTCCCTTATCTAAAAGCTGCGTTTTCTCTTTCGTCCCCTCCTCTTTTCCTTTCGTTTGTTTCTCCCCTCCTTCCTCTGGCAGGGAGTCTTTTTAACCCCACCTCATTTTATAATGATAAGAAAACAAAACTGGTTCTCTACGCCGCCTATGAAATTCAAGAGGTTGGGAAAACCAGCCTCAATGGTGTAGAATGTACAGAATGTTAAGAAAATAAGTTACACTCACATGACATTCACTATACGCTCTTCTAGAAAATTACTTGAACAAATTATTTTTTTCTAAATACTTCATAAAAGTTTGTATAAATAGTTTTATTACACATTTCGTTATAGGTACAAGGGGGTGGACATAAGGGCTGAAGCAGTAGTCAAATGTTATAAAACGGTCACTATATGCTAGTTATAACAGTCTTATTCTTTGCACGACATCACAAGAAACAAATGAGCGAATTATCGCTTGAAAAAAATATAACAATATAAACCTTGAAAGAAAATTTAACACTTAAAACTTGGCTCAATTCAAACGTACGCCATTCATCTGTTTGGAGATTAAAAAAAAGTGCTTAACCCTTGTACGGGGTTTGAACTAATCACCACCAGCTTTACAGCTGAGCACGTTAATGTCTGCGCTATTACTACAGCTAACTGTTGCTTCTCTCTGATACGTGTTATTCTCCATGTGAAAGTGGAGGTCTCGGTGACGCACTGGCCCTTGGCTATGTAGCATTTTCCTAGAAAAAGCAAAGCTCATAACCTTGAAAATACAACTGTAGCTATTTTCGCGCTTGTCTTAGGAAAATTGACTATTTTAGAGTGGAAATCAGTACCGCATTCGTACCAAGTGTTTTATTTATTTGCATTTATCAGTACGAAGAATGGAATGAAAAATCATTACGCAAATTTACAGTTTGTTGTCACACATCATAGATGTTCTATACCAAGGTGTTCTATACCATCCCTCTTAACACCTGAAAGCTTTCGATTATTATTATGTAACACCTTTTGTTAAAATATGAAAAAATACAGTTTATCTCGAGTGATTTTTCTCCCTGAGAAGTAAATGCTTCATTTTTCAAAGTTTAACCTCGTGCCAGCTTTAAAAGCCGTTGTAAAAGCTGGATAACACATTGTACAAAAATAAAATGGTTTTCGCTGCAGCTTCAGTCTGCCATTTCAAAGAATCCAGACTTCAGCAGCTGTTGTTCATTTGGAAATCCATAGAGAGCGCAGCGGTGATCGGTTTTTGGGTAGTGGTACAAAAGCATGAAAATAATTCATCATCATTAGTTTAATTAAGATAAAATACGGAATCTCGGCACCAGCGCCGCCAGGTACCATCCCCCCTTTCTTTGTTACATGTGTTGCTAGGCGCCATTGTTTTCTTGTGCAGGGTTCCATCAACTCAACGTGCTTCATTTATCTCCATCCTTCTTCCTCGTATATCCGGGGCGGTTTTTATACTCTTCTTTCATTATTCTAACGTCTGCCTCTTCCGTCGTTTTGGTACCAAATATCGGAGTTTTCAAAGTTGATGCACAAAGCCCTCGCTGAGTTCGGCTTATATAATCCAAATACAATTTACAACTCCTCCGATGCCCTCACGTTTAATTGAGTTGACCTGCAGCATGGAACGTTCTTTTCTAATTTACTCAAAAGTATTACAAAATTACATTATTGTATAAGGCAGTGTGTGGTGCAAAACACTCCGCGTCCTTTATCCAGCTTTTCATTCAGAGAAAATACCAAAACACGTAGGCTTAGACCCTGGTGAATTGGTTAAGCGCTAGCCATCTGTGCTCTACATTGTGGGTTCGATTCTCAGCCGGGACAATGTCAATTAAGTGTGCTTAAAAAAAACTGATGTCACATTCACATAACATTACTACCCTATCTCTCTAAATTTATTAGTAGGTTAGACATACAAATTATGCTTAGAAAAGTTTATTTTTCTATCTACTTTATTTTAATCCAGATAAAGTTTTGCAGAAATAGCTACATTAAACATTTCGTTATAGATACAAAGAGAACAGCGATAGTCAAATATTTAAGAACTGGACGCTATATGCCTTAAAATTCCATATTTTTTCCATGCAATCGCCCGAAACAATTGAAAATGGATGGGACTTAAAAAGAATGACATTGAACTAATTGAACCGTTAATAACGGGTAGCTCGGAAATGGTTTATGCCACAAAAAATTATTTGCAATAAATTGTTTGTTTTAAATAGATTTTCACTTTCTCTACTACATATAGTAAGTAGGGGAAGTGTTGCATTCCACCCAAAAATTCGATACCAAGATTTCACCGGAAATACATGTAAAAGTATTATTGGAAACATGTCCGTGTGTGTGTCTGTGTGTCTGTGAACAGCATAATTCAGAAACTAACAGTCGGATAAACACCAAACTTGGTATTTAGGTTTAGTATCTTCCAGAGATGCGACACAAAGGTTTTCAAGAAAATACCCCCACCCCAGATTACCCTTTACATGGAACATTTTTCGAAAATTTTAATTTTCTCAAAAATGGCTCTAACAATTTTGATTAAAATATCATATGTTTAAGATATTTTTATGGAAAATAAAATGTATATCTTGAATTTTCTGGAAATGTCTCCAAAAGTATTCTTCATTGTGAACGACTTTTGCATAAAAGAGATAGGCAAAATTTTACTACACAAAAAATGTAGATCGCGTTAAAATACACAATTTATGTCATATATATATTTTTTTGTTGAGTGAACCATTTTCGAGATACTGCTTATTATTCCGTTAAATTTTCCAATACTTATACTTTTTCTCAAATGGGAATTCGTTATTCACTCTTTTTATGTCCTGGACATGCAAAGAGAATGGAATGCGCCACATAGCAACCAGCGCTTAAAAGATTTGACTATCACTTAAAGCCTACCATATTCCCCTTGCACCTACAAGAAAATTAGCAATAAGATTACCATTTCGATTAACATGAAGCATATGGAGAATAAGCGTTTGTAAAAATGGCTTGTACAAGAGTAGAGAAAGACATGTGAGTGTAACACATCAGATTTTTTTCCTTATGGTTTCAGAGTTTTAAATTGAGTGAAACTGGAGGGTACATCACAGACTACGTACAGAAATTTCAAGATACAAATTTTATTCCTGTGTCACTATCGCTATAATCTTAATCAAGATCATTAAACGCATTTTGTGGAAATGGTTGTTTAGAGCAGGGGGGCCATATGAAATCAAATCGACATAGTTCTGTATCTGGAATGTTGATATACCTTACACACTACATATATTTTGTCTTCGGTTCCCAATCCAAGTTCTTGTACGATATAAGAATGCAAATCAATATACACTTCTATCTAGAATACTAATATACGGTTCTGTACATTGCAAAGGAACAAATCATGAGTTGAAATGCCAAACGTCACTTTCTTCCGAATCGAAGATCTCATAAGACATTAACAATGCTGTTCCGTATGATATCGATTCGAAATACGAATATCCAGTACTGTGTATTGCAAGAGTCATATGCCAAGATTTTGTCTTTTGTTTCACAGTGAAATCCTACAAGAATTACAGGTAGGAAAAAAATAGCGTAACGTTGTTTAGGAAGGTTCCGAAAAAATAACCATACACAGATCCAAAATAACAGTACTCAAAATAACTTGATTGTTTTACTGTTTTATAACCCAGCTCCAAAACTAGCGCTCTAATCCCAGACAGTACTTTGAGTTTCAATCCAACATTACAAATACGAGACTGTACGGTTTTTAAAGTAAGTAACGATATTTAAAAAAAAATAACAGAACGTTACTTTCCGAATACTTTATTATCATTCATTAGCTTACACCTTACAGTACTTCTCCACATCGTGTGTTTTAAGGAGATCTACATTTCTTGTGTAGTACGTTTTCGCCTATTGCTTAACATTTACCAGATTATACAAGATTATACAAAATTCCCTCCGAATGAAGATTTTATAGGTTGTTCCCAGAAAATTCAAGATATACATTTTGTCATGAAAATATCTTTAATGTACAATATTTTAATCAAAGTCGTTATAGCCATTTTTTAGAAAATAAAAAATTTAAAAAAAAATTCCATATAAAGGGTAGTAGGGGTGAAGGCATTTTCTTGAAATCTTTGTGTCGCATTTCTGGAAGATACTGAACTTAAATACCAAGTTTCGTGTTGGCCCGACTTTTTACTTTCTCTACTACGTATAGTAAGTAGGGGAAGTATTGTATTCCACCCAAAAATTCGGTACCGAGATTTCACTGCAATATATGTTTTGAGGCCCCCTGAATCCAAAACAAAAAATCATTTCTGGAAACATGTCCGTGTGTGTGTCTGTGTGTCTGTGAACAGCATAACTCAGAAACGAACAGTCGGATAAACACCAAACTTGGTATTTAGGTTCAGTATATTCCAGAAATACGACACAAAGGTTTTCAAGAAAATCCCCCAACCCCAGATTACTTTTTACATGAAACATTTTTCGAAATTTTAATTTTCTCAAAAATGTCTCTAACGATTTTGATTAAAATATCGTATCTTTAAGATATTTTCATGACAAATTAAATGTATATCTCGAATTTTCTGGGAATGTCTCCAAAAGTATTCTTCATTGTGAACGACTTTTGCATAACTGGTAAACCATAAGAGATAGACAAAATTTTACTGCACAAAAAATGTAGATCGCATTAAAATACACAATTTATTTCATATACATTTTCTTTTGTTGACATTTTATCGACATTTTCGAGATATTGCTTGTTATTCCCTTAAATTTTCCAATACTTTTTCTCAAATGGGAATTCGTTATTCATTTTTTTATGTCCTGGACATACAAAGAGAATGGAATGCGCCATATAGCAACCAGCTCTTAAAATATTTGACTATCGCTTAAAGCCTACCATATTCCCCTTGCACCTACAAGAAAATTAGCAATAAGATTAACATCTCGATATCTCGATTAACATGAAGCATGTGGAGAATGAGCGTTTGTAAAAATAGTTTGTACAAGAGTAGAGAAAGTCATGTGAGTGTAACACGCGTTTTTTTTTTGTTATGCTACTCACACATACGAACCTTTCCCCAAAAATGTTTCTGTATTCAGGCCCTCATAGCAGTATTTCCGGTGAAATCTCTATATCGAATTTTTGATGGAATGCAATACTTTCTCTATTACTAGGTGCAAAGAGCGCCAAAGAAAATCTCAGTGCACCTCGCGTCTACGTCACATTATTTATCGTTGTACGTGGCCCTGCAAAGCCATGGGCATTTAATTGGTTGCTTTAGGCCACGGTGCAAGGATGCGCCAGTCCTTCTGCTAAATAGTTACACCAATAACCATAACAAAGGTTACAAAATGGCGTAGAAACGAAATATGTGTTTATCCTCTCGATCGTATTGGCTAAAAGAGAAAGAGGTAGAGTGAGTGCACTCAGTTTGCCATACAGACCTCTTATCATGACTGGTAACCAATACCTTATCGGCTAGTGCAGGTCACGTCTTTGAAAGGGTTAAAAGCTAAGGGGAAAACTTGATGAGCGCCCAGGTTAGCGAAATGTAGAATGTGCAGTGTGAGAAGATTTTCAGGGGTCGCAAATTAAAGTTTCAACGGTATTCATTAAATACATAGCAAGGCAGCACTTTATAACAAAAAATAAACAGAACTGTATTCTCACAGTGGTATCAAGGCTTGTTGCTGCGTAGAAGCAAACATAACTAAATAATAAAGAAATAAAGCAGCATGTTATTCTTCTAATTCAAACTACAATTGGTTAATATATCTTTACTATTACTGATCATAGGAATACAACAGGATTATAGACAAAAATATAACCCACTTTTATTGCTATAATATGTATGTCATATTCGGTAAAAAGTATACATATACACATTTATTTCTAGTTTCTAAACATGATCAGTCAGTTATAACAAAAGATTAATTTGCATTTAGTAAACGAATATCATCTGTGGATGTTTTACGGTGAGTGCCCACGTTCTGACGAGTATGTAGACCGTCTTCCACATCGTCCTGGAATATTGTTATGCAGTAATTTACTATAAAAACACTTTTATGCACTGCTGCTGCAATTGCTGTAACAGTGCGACCAGCCTCCCACATACCCACGATACGTCCACGAGTAATTTTGCTAGTATATGGCATGACTGGTTCTGAGACAATAAACGTATTTTGGTTTCAGTAACACCAGAAAAAGCAAAGGCATCAACCTCCCCTCTTACCCCCTTATTGCTGTGTTATCAAGCCACCACGTTCTGCGATAGGTGAGGTGAAGGACACGCCTCAAAAGACCCCAGAAAACGATACAAAATCCGCCGAAAATTTTCTTTGGTGCTGTTTCTACGTGATAGAGAGCAAAATATTTAAAATTTAAACGTTGTTCTTAAAATGATAAAATACATATAATATTAAAAAGGAAATTCCAATTAATAAGATTGTACAAAAATCTAAAGGTCATTTTTGGACATTTTTGCCATTTGGTCTCCCCTTTAGTGTTGATAACTGTCCTTTTATACTACCATGTGTAAGCACTTTGTTAGAAACTTGAAGCAGACTTCACGACTGGTGGGAAGTAACAATTGAATAGGCACCCAGAACAAGGTTGTAACCCTCATTTTTTCCAAAGTTGAATTTTACATGGAAGAAGTTTATTAATGGTGCTTGAGACATGTGTAAATTCCGGAAATTTAAAGCACTTCCAGCATTGCAAGCTACCTTTGAGGTATGGTATCTCTAATATTTGATACCGCCTTGAAGGTTTACCAGAATATTTGAATGTATAGAAAGGTTTAATGTGCATACGGGTATCTCGCTATGGTAGCTCAAGCGGTCAGAGCATCGGCATGTAAAGCCAAAATTCCACGGTTTGAGTCCCACAGTGCTATGGAAATTTTTAAGTTTAATTAGCTTTCCATTTAATGTTGAGATTTCGTCTTTTGTTTAATCGTCTTAATCTTATAGACAACAGAGATGCAAATAATATTATTTTATGGAAATACTAATGTGAGCTACTGTACACTGCATGTTTCAGTGTCAGGATTTATTTGCATGTTTGTGTGGCTCATAGACTAGCATTCTATATTAGCAAAAGTCGTACATAACCTGTTTATTCACGTGTTAATGTGTGTTTTGCAGATCTGGGTGCACCGTTCTTCCCAGGAGCCCCGGAGCTATGGCATCACCCGCTGGCGTACTCGGCGGCGGCAGCGGCGGCGGCAGAGTTGCCGGGGGCGGCACTACAACACGCCACCCTCGTCCATCCTGCGCTACACCCGCAGGTCCCCGTACGTTCCTATCTTTGACTATCTGCAGAAAAACCCACCCCCGCGGAAACTCAGCTGCATCAGGCAGCAGCCGGAACTCATCATGTTAGTCATCAAACAGTACAGTCTTTTACTTCTCTATTTGCTATGGCCTGCCTTTCTTTGTTCACGGTTCACAACGCATTACAATATCTACTACACCTTTTGGACTAGAGAAAGTACGATAACTGTAGGCGTATACACAACATAAGAAATGGCACGCACTTAAAAATAGAATCTGAGAACACGCTCCATAATGTCAAATAAGCATTACACCAAGAGGAAGGGATATAAATGTCATCCTTTATGCCAGAGATGGATCTCAAAGAGAACACTCAAAAAGTTTTTATGCATATTATTTCATAGTTTTGCAGAAAAACGCTTTCAAATGCAGATACGTTTGGCAACAAGACGCTTTCCTTTAGAAGTAGGTGGGGAAATCTCACTTGACGGGTAAGGTTCGGTCCGCCGCAAAGTAGAATACGTGATCTGTCTACAATGTCGCTAGGAATTGGTTTCTTATTACGAAACCATGTTTTCTAACATTGCTATAGCCTCCGTCAGGAACGAAGGCGGTAAATGACACTTGCTCCGTAGGCAGTTACAAGGAGAAGGAAGAGAAATGGTCGCAAACATGTGGTAGTTTGCCGCGAAGCGAGAAACACATTATTTTCTTGTTAATTTAATGTTAATTCACTACATAATATGAGTCATACCTTATTGTTGTCCTTCAGAGTACGAATCCTAAGGGTGTCCGCACAGTGCAGTCGGTTTATAGCTCTAACTTATCAAATGTCACTGTTAAATGGCCCGAAAGTTCTACAAGCACCACTGATTAACTATGATATCGCAGTTTTTGCTAATGCGCAACCATCTCGTTAGTAACGATACTCTAGTGGTGCTTGGTCACAAAAAAATACATGTCTTTTGATCTTTTCAGAGAAATTCTTAATGCTTGTTTGAATTAGCTAAATCGAAACACAGTTGTTTAATTTTGAACAAAATTATAAAAAATATACCTAATTGTTTTAAATTAAACCTTTAGTTATGCACTGAATGTAAAGACCAAGAAAGATACACTACTTTATGCTCCCAAAAACAGAAACGTTCAGTTGCTTACCGAAGCATTCAACGAAAATTGAATGAAAGGAAGATGAGTAATTTTATTTACAAATTAAGGGAATACAATACGACAAAAATTGTTTAATTTAAAGGTTTGATAAACGAGAAAACTAATAAACTATCTTATGTGAGATACCATAGCCGTGAGGCGTGAGTATGGTCAGTTATTCAGGCCGCTGTTGCGACATCAAAACTCTAGCATGAATTACAACAACAAAAGAGTTAAATTGTGCCGAAACGAAACTTTTTAGGAGAAAGTGAAGACAACAAATGTTTTTATTGGCTGCTCTAGTATTACTTCAATATGACTTGACTTAATCGTTCCGTATGTGAATTATATTGCGAGGAAAAGTACACAAAGTTTTTTTCTTGAAATAAGTATCAACAGTTTAGAATGAAAATCAAAATTTTCATTCGTCTTGGTACAAAAAATCACTGGCGAAGAGGATGACATTTTACACCTTTTCTACCCGACATATTCGGACACTAACTCTCCAGCATCGTGTTCTACGAACAAATCGAAGAATGGATTATTAAGTTATTTATGTAGCAAGTGCACAATCCATAGCGTATACGGTAATTTTCACTTGTGGCATAAGACATTTGCATATGTTGTGGTATGCAATCCTAGCATTATAATTACAATAAACTTAGATATAAATTTCGAGTAGTTAATGCTGATACATACAGCGACGCGTGACATCACATTTTTCAACACAACTGATCACTGATTACCACCAATATGCAGGAAGAAAGTTAAGACATTTTAAAATAAATTTGTACTATTTATTGTTCAAGTTTGCAGCATTTTCCATTGGTTTTAATTGATTAAGCAAAGAACGAAATGACTGTATGAGACAGAGTATAAGTAACGTATAACTAATAGCCTAAATGATCGTTTGTTTCTTAGGATGAATGAAAATTTTATTTGTGACCTTATGTAATCTTTGGTTAATTGCGCTAACACATAAGAAGGAATCCACAGGGCTTTGTTAAAGAAGGCTTAGCATTTTCTATGTTAAAAGGAAATTAACAATTATGCCATAAAAGGCCAGTACTGCACGATTTGGATGATCACAACACCCTGCATATAAAACTAGGATTACGTAAAGTAAGCATTGTAAGTGGTTATACATAAGGTCAAACGTTAACCATTCAGAACGCGTGAATGCCTTTGCAGCTTGCTGCCTGATGTTTACTCCTAGGCCGGTTAACCGGTTGAAGAGCTTACTTTTCGTCTCTCCGTACCATAGGCGAGGCTATGTAAGCGAGACTGCGTAGTTCTATTTGATTACATTTCTTATTGCTATAACATGAACATTATTACATTTAGACGCGAATTTGATTATTATTTTATCTGCCATTTGTTCTAGAATACCATCCTGGAGAGTAAGTGTGTAAATTCGCGAGAACACCGTATAATAACAGTATAAAACGTTTTAGCGCTCGATCCCCATTTGTTTTTGAAACATTACTCTTATTCACAGTTTAGTCTAGTTTTTATATGCAAACTAAACTAGTCGCTTTAAAACAACAGCTTAAAATTCCTTGGAAAGACTGCAAATTTTAGAAAGCGTAATAAAACTAAACTAATCGTGTGTTTTGAAAACAAATTGCATGATTTTTCCAGCATGTGAGAACTGAAACTGCTAAAACTCTCAAGAATATTGATCAAACTTTGCAATTCGTATTGCATCTTAAAAAATGAATCAGTTGACAAGTGTTTTGAGAAAAATTGCCTTTAAATTTCAATTGCAGATTTCAGCACTGAAATTTATTGTTTTGAACACTACATGTGCTATAAGCTGCGACAAAAATTAAAAAGTCAACAGTATCGTGTAAAGTATAAATACAATACCACACCAAAATAAAACATTCTTTGTTAAAGCACACATGTACAAACTTCATTCGCACCAAAATCTTAAATCTATAGGAAAGTGGTTCAGGTTGTAATTAACTAAACCAAATCCAACACAGACAAAGGTAAATACTTTCATCTAAGGCCTAAATTTTACACTTGTACTTTTTGTGCTTTCGTTGTATTTTGAATACAGTTGCCACAAAATACACTCACTTTTAATGACAGTGTCCCACAAAATTACGGGTACACACAGGTTTTCAGAAATTTGCACCTTGTTCCTTTTGCACCGACATTTTGTGTGATATTTTGACAAAAGCTTGCACGCACACAAGTTTTAAGTAACTGAATGCAGTCAAAGCGTCATTTTTATGAGAAGTCGGCAGTAATGGGCAGAATGGCACCCCTAGTATCTACCCTACTATTCCTTACTATTATCTATAGGATGAATATTATAATATATTACCTTCGAAGGCCAGGGTTTAGTTAAGTAGAGAGGTTGCTGTAGTGAGGAAATTCCATATAGGAATTCTCATTCGTATAAGAGGAAATTATGTATATGGATCAAGGTGGATTACGTTCCACAGCAAGCCGATTTCCGCTCTCTCCCAACAATAAATACACGATCTTGTATTCAGCTGTACTGTAAGCCATAGCTGCTTTGTCTTCAAGTACTGTACTGCCAGTCCTCTGTGCCAGAGGCAGGAGTAAAATAGCCATAGGTGCGGTCCAATTTAGCTGTTCCAAAATAGAAGTTCACCAACCCTGCACTAGCGCAATCATTAATCGTTTCCAAAAGAAATGCTTTGATTGTTGAGAATATGTTGCTCAGCAACACAACAGTTACAAACTTTATATGATGCAAGACCTTGGAACTCCTCTGCTTTCAATTTTAAAAAATAGAGAATAACTCCCACTAGAGATTTTCTGACCAATCAGATTTAATTGTATTAACGAGGCACACATGCGACAGGAACTTACCAGAGATGCCTTGGAATATATGTATAACATTTCCTTCACCAGTGTCACGTTTCTGCCAGCACGTGTAAAGTGATGGGTAAAGACGTAATGCTCTCGTCGCATTTGCAGTAACTTCATCCGCGTTCACGAATCTTCGTCTCTTCAGATGTGTTTTCAGCCGCGGGAGGAGAAAAAGTCAGGTGGTGACATTTGGAGAGGTAGGTCCAAAGTAATGATGTAGTGCTGGCAAGGTACTTTTTTACCAGTGCTAATCGATGTGATGATGTGTTGTGGAACAGAAACCAGGTTCTTTATGTCCATTTTTCGGGACGTTCCCTTCTTACCGAGTCCCTGAGGCGACGAAGAATTTCCACATACAGTTCTTCCATTACAGTGCGATCTTCTGGAATAAACTTATAGTGGACGAGATCCTGAGTGTCAAAGAAATCTTTCAGCATAACTTTTCCTCTGTTAGTGTGTTTACGAAGTTTTGGATTTCTAGTCACATGACTGTCGTTTAGGCACCGGATCATACAAATAGCACCAAGTTTCATTCCCAGCGATTGTGTTGTTTTAAAATCATAATCTTGATCAGCCTTACTGATTAGATACCCGGAAATAGCCTGTCTTGATTTTTGATGTGTTTCATTGTCTCTCAGAAGACATTTTTGAGGCCGCTTTTGACATATGTAATGCAAAATGTTAAAATGATATGTTAACATGTTTGTGAATAATTGTATGAACATTTCTAATCCAACTTCCTATGTCTTCGATAGTCTTCTTTGCATCACCGCTCAAACAACGTGTGCTACATGTTCAGTGCTTGGTACGAGGGCTGTCCCAGAACTACCCGACCTAACAAAGAAAACAAAAATTTTGGGAAAAAACATCTTTATTTCTCTCATAGTCTCTTATCAGCTCGATACACTTTTCCCAACGATGTTCAATAGCTTCGATACCCTGTTTATAGAGAGAACCGTCGAGTTTTGCAAAATAGCCTTCAAATGCAAACTCCACCTCTTCATTGTTGGCAAATATTTTACCCCCAAGCCATTTCTTCAACTTTGGAAACAGAAAATAATCACAGGGGGCTAAGTCTGACGAATAGGGTACATGAGGAAGCAATTGAACTTTAAATCATTGATTTTGGCCATGGCGATAATGGATGTGTGAACTGGTGCATTGTCTTGATGTAACAGAACTTCTTTTTCGCTAAATGCGGCCGTTTTTGCTTGGTTTTATCATTCAAACGCTACAAAAAGTTTGCATAATACTCGCCATTGACTGCTTTTCCGTTTTGAAGATAATCAATGAAAATTATCCCACGCACATCCCCCCCAAAAAACTGACGCCATGGCCTTGCCTGCAGATGGAACTGTCTTCGCCTTCTTTGGAGACGATTCTCTCCTTTCAATCCACTGTTTTGACCGTTCCTTCGTCTCAGGTTTGAAGCGATGGACAAATGTTTCATCCATGTTTCTCAAGAACTCGACTTTATTGCAGCGAAACATCGCCAAACTCTCGATACTCGATACAGAAACATCCTCACGACTCTGTTTTTGTTCCATTGTGAGTAAACGCGGCATCCATCTTGCGCACAGCTTTCTCATGTCTCAGTTAGTGTGCGATGTACAACAAAATGCCTGCGATGTCTGCTAACTCGCGCACTTTCAGTCGACGGTCATCCAATACCATTTTGTGGATTTTCTTCACAATTTCTGGCGTGGTCACCTCATTTGGTCGACCACTACGATGTTCGTTGACAGCTCGTACGGCCTCGCTTAAACTCTGCCACCCAATATTTTGCTGTTGTAAACGAAGGAGCAGACTCCCCCAGAGTGGAATCTAGCTCAGCTTTAATTATTAGTTGGACTAAGACCTTTCAAATGAAAGTATTGTATCACATAATGGCCAGTTTTATCCATATTTACAAATTCGCTGAGAGAGTTCAATATTGATGGCTGTCAAACAATTACTAAACTAGGTAGCATCATCAAACTTCAGACTTAAGCTTTATAAGGGTGGTACTTTCTACCATAGTCATTTATTTGAAACAGCAACCGCTATCTATACGTCAGGTCGGGTACTTCTGGAACTGCCCTAGTATGTTAAAATGTTTATGAAGAATTGTATGAACATTTCTAATTGAAAATCCAACTTCCTGTCTTCAATAGTCTTACTTCGATCACCGCTCAAACAACGTGTACTACATGTTTAGTGCTTGGTACATTTGTTGCAGTTGTTGGTCGTCTTGGGTGCTATCGCGGGCTTCACTGAAATATTAATGCCGGGTATAAAACTCCATTTCGTCTCGTCTTGTCATACTTCTTCCTCACTTGGTGCACTTGTAAACTTACTATTGTTACGTACCAAGGCCAGTGGAACCTGGTGTCTTACAGCAACTTGGAAACTTTACTAAGAAAGCCCTGTAAAAGCGCATACTAAATAGTGCTCGGGTGTGCACTCCGATGGTAGGCCGAGAGGTAACCAGGGAACACCTAAAGTTGCCTAGGACAGAGAACACATGTTAAATTACACCTCAACCATATTTTATTCACATGCTTACATATTTCTGAATAGTTAATACATCACATTCTAATAAATACCGGCTAGGAAACTAGCGTGGTACACTCGCTTCCATTTATGCTGTCCCCGCAGCTTTGGGAGGCATTCTACTGGCCTTTACAGGTGAGTATTAGAGCAAGGAGGAGATGTTTGCCTTTTCGCCCATGCACTGGCGTCCTGTTTGACGACCACAGTTCTAGTTTATTCACAAATGAGAATATAACTTCGAGCAATAGCTTTACTCTTAATCATAATAACCATGTTAAAATAATATATAACTAAATAAAACCAGGTTTTGTACAAAATCTACACGAAAAAATATTTTTAATGGCAACATAATGCAAAACTAAAATATATTATACTTTTCACTATCAAAGACGGCACATTTACTAGGCATTATTGGAATAATCAATCCAATCTAAATATACAACTAAATAAAACACTGTTTTACACAATTTCTCCATAAAAGTATTTTAATTACAACATAATGTAAATCTGAAATAAATTATACTTTTTACTCTCAAAGAGGACATATTTACTAGACATTATTTTAATAATGTGTCCAATCCTCATTCTTGTCCAGTATCTGGTACTTAGGTACTGGAAGAACTCTGTTTGATGACAGTGTTCCCAGAGGGTGACAAGTGATTGGGTGCCTAGGTGGCTAACTCAGGTATTGGTCAAGAATGGAGAAATAATGTCACCGAGAGGGTGGCTCAGGTGGTAATGTTTGTGGCCTGCATTCGGGAGGTCCCAGGTTCAAATCCCGTGGGCCGACCAATCCGTTTGAGGCTTTTTCGTTGTTTCCCTCAGGTGCCAAGGTAAATACCGGATTGGATATTTAATACCATGACCCAAAGTTCCACCTTAAGTATAAAACAGTAGTAAAATGAAAAAATAAGTGGTAATAGCGAATGCTATGCCATCTATCTACAAACAATTCAAGCTGTTAGACTGGACGGCACCCTAATATCATCTATACGGCACGAAGCAGAAGATTCGGCTGTCATGCGCTAGGGTCTCTGTGGACACGTGACGGAGTGTGTGGTTACAGGGATGAGACCTAGAAGGCTAACTATCCATCACACATCGTTCTAAGAGTTATCCAGTAACAGAGCCGTCGCGATATGACCAAGTAATTAAAGCGACGTAAAATAAATGCAGTAATAAAATAATGTCTGGTAAATATATCCCATTTGAGAGTAAAACGCATGTGCATTATGTTACATTATGTTAAAATTGATAATACTTTTTCATTAAAAAATTGTGCAAAATCGGATTTTATTTAGTTATATATTTAAACATGGTTATTATATGTAAGTGATGATGAGTAAAGCTATTCCTCAAAGTTGTATACTCATGTGTGAATAATCTAGAATTGTGCACGTAAAACAGGACGCCACTGCATGCGCGAAAAGGGAGACAGATACATGCATCTCCTCCTTGCTATACGTACCTGCGAAGGCCAGTAAAATGCCTCTCAAAGCTGCGGGGACGGTATAAGTGGAAGCCATGTACACAAAAAAAACCACACACATGCCTTCACATGTAAGTTCACCCGTGAGTCCAGACTTACTCTGCCATAAGACTTCCATCTAGCATGAGCGTCACCTCGTACGCGCATGCGCATTCCACTCAATGGAATATTCTGGGTTTCGGTAGGTATTCGCGCCGATTACACGTAACAGCAAGTTACACACCCAATCAACAATGTATGATATACCAACAATGACAAATGGCACACTATTACTGCCGTTTTCAACAATTATTCCAATCCAATCTTACTAAAGTTTAGAATATCTAAACAACGAAGATAACGAAATTGTTACCAACCAAAGAGGTTAAACTATAAAGAAACATCTGTCACACTATACTTAGACCGAAACCATCCAAGTTTATTTTACCCATCGTCGTTGTTTGTTGAGCTTCCTAATATGTATAAATTGGAACGTTGGAGTAAACAAAAGACAGAGAAATTATTAAAACGCGGTTTGGAACTGCATTCAGTATGGTGATGTGAACACACTGCATGTGACCAGAACACAAACATTTGCTGGGACACTGTTGAGAACCATTTGCGTTGTGAACCGGATTTTTCTGTTTGCTTAATTTACCTCAGCGGCTTCCACCCCCTCTACCCCCCCCCGCCCCAGATTCACTGCTTCAAACATGACGTAGTTAGCATTCTCGTGGTGATAAATATACCCTGTTTAAAGCATAACATTTTAACTGTTAACACCATGTGAATAAAATTATATTTTAAAGCATAGACGTGACGTCATTTTTACAGAAAAGGTTAGCGAGCTTTAAAATGAAATTCTTTCTTGTAAAATAGTTATGAAATGCGATTTACTAAAAAAGTTTCTCTTTTTCTGGTAGTTTAAGGCACTTACTAATCTTCCTTTGCTTTCAGATTGTGTTTATTCACTACTTATTATACTGTTGCACTGAAATTAGAAGCACTTTTAATATCTCACTAAAAATTAACACAGGTAACATTTAATTTCAACACCTTTTTTTACCAGCTGAATATTTATTGTCTCTTAGTGTTCTCTGATTGTGGTAATGCATTTAAAAATGCTTCTTAGAAACGGAGATGTATATATTAAAGTCTGTGCTATTACATTCCCAAAGTAGGTTTTGTACATCAGTATTAAAATAGCCTTTTTGTTTCTCGAACTCTTATATAATATGCATTTTACGGTGTCCATAATAAAAAAATATTACGTAATATTTTATACGAGCTACAATTACGTAATATCAACGATTTTTTTAATTCGACATTTCATAAATCTCAAAAATCTCAGAATATTAGTTATATAAATTATGTATATTACAGAAAATAAAACTGTTGCGTACATTTATTTATGCAGAATCGAATGTAATTAGTGGAATAAATAAATCCTGTGGCGCTACGCCCTGCGTGGAGTTTGAGCCTGCCAATCAGACTACCGGCCTCACGCCCACTTACGCACGTAGGAGATGATGTGGCCAGCATCATGTATCCCCCAGCCGGAAATTTGGCTCATGAGGTCAGGACCGCTGCCTATCGAAGTTCCTTACTTTCCTCGCGATGCTGAGTGGGCACCAGCATCCCGGACTTAAAATCCGTATCCCTATTGGTGGGATCGAACACGGGCACATTCCGTGGCCGGGGACCAGAGCTTTACGCGCCAGCCTACAGCGACACGCGCAGGATTAGTAGAATTTATTTTTCCTTCTCATGCACGTGTCACTGTCTTTTGTAACTTCCACAAAATTTATAATATCAAATTAAAAATAATTCGGCTCTTCTTGCTTGTTTAAAAATTTATTTGTAAACAGAGCATTTTCTATTATCTAGAAATAAAACAAACGCATTATATTAATCCGTCTCTTTCAATGAAATGACGTCATGGTTAACAATGTATAAGATTTTGTTTTCCCTCGCAATCCAATTCACAGTTTACTGAACACATTTCAGAATTAAATCATTAGTTATTGCGTATAGTAATGTTGATATACGAAAATAGCGTATGAAATAAAATTTGTAAAAATAAAGAAACGTCAGGGGCGAGTTTCCTAAGTTTTATCAGTTTCATAAAATATTGTTACGCTTTAAAAGTTTAGCTTCGGGCAATAGATCTTTTTTTTTCGAACGTCCTCAAAATAGTGAAGTCCATGTACAGTCCGCAGACATAAAATAGCTCTACGTAAACATTTCTTACTCCATGTCAGGTTCACCAACCAAATTGATTAGAACCCACGAGGGGACTGCAATTACACAGTGGTAAACAGTCAACGTGAGCAGATAAGTCCACCTGACCCCTCACCCCAAGGTAGCATTCTTCTCATTGCTAGGTATTCTTAGATTTTCGTTTTACATTTTTTATGTGACTTAAGTAACACATTTATATACAGAAGTAACCAGTAGAGCTTTCATTTAGTTAATTAGTTTAATAGGGACAGGTTATTATATAAAAATGTCTCTTACAATTTTTATTAATAGGTATATAATGTTTAATATACATTCATAACAAATAAAGCTTATATCTTGAATTTTCTGCGAATAGTCTGTAAAGTCCTCTTTGAATGGCTTTTTTTATAATTCGTAAATCGTAAGAGAAAAACAAAATCTTGCTGCCAAAAAGTGCAGTATCAAGTACATTTTTGTGGTGCGTTAACCACTTCCGAGATATCTTTTATTATTGGTTTTAATTTTCAAATACTTACACACCCTCAAGAAAGTATTCGTCTGCACTTTAAAAATTAATTAATAAGGGATAAAATCTAATCGTTTTGGACATAAAAATCAAATAGCAATACAGTTTACTTGTTTTGGCATTTTTCAGATCGTTCATTTTATCAGTTTTATAATTTTATAAAAAATATGCCAAAATTGCAACTGTTTTGTACATGGTGTTTTCAAAATTATCTTTCATGCATTGGGTAGAGCATTTTTTGTGCATATATCTACACACTTTCATTAACATGTGAACTAAACTGGTGGAGAAATAAATTCGTGAAGTGAGCCAAAAATGAGAAATTAATGCAAAAACGTTGAAAACTCCCAACTTTGACATTGTATTCCTCCGTCAAATAAAATCCTATTTTCACCGCAAAATTAAGCAATGCACAAAACATTTGTTCTATTCAAAGCGTGTAAGATAATTTTGAAAACACCATGTAGAAAAGAGTTGAATTTTTGGCATATGTTTCAATAATTTATAAAACTGATAAAATGAACGATCTGAACAACCGCCAAAACACGTAAGTGTATTATCATTTGATTTTTATGTCCAAACAAATTATATTTTTCCCTCCATTAATTTTTACTTTCTCTACTACGTATAGTAAGTAGGGGAAGTATTGTATTCCACCCAAAAATTCGATACCGAGATTTCAACGGAAATATATGTTTTGAGAGCCCCTGAATCCAAAAAAAAAAGCATTTTTGGAAACATGTCCATATATGTGTCTGCGAACAGCATAACTCAGAAACGAACAGTCGGATAAACACCAAACTTGGTATTTTGGTTCCGTATCTTCCAGAGATGCGACACGAAGGTTTTCAAGAAAATCCCCCCACCCCTGATTACCCTTTACATGGAACATTTTTCGAAAAGTTTGATTTTCTCAAAAACGGCTCTACCGATTTTGATTAAAATATCATATGTTTAAGATATTTTCATGACAAATAAAATGTATATCTTGAATTTTATGGGAATTTCTCCAAAAGTGTTCTTCATTGTGAACGACATTTGCATAATTGGTAAACCATAAGAGATAGACAAAATTTTACCACACAAACAATGTAGATCGCGTTAAAATATACAATTTATGTCATATACTTTTTTTTGTTGAGTGAACCATTTTCGAGATATTGCTTGTTATTCCCTTAAATTTTCCAATACCTATACTTTTTTTCAAATTCGTTATTCATTTTTTTGTCTTGGATATGCAAAGAGTATTAATCTGAGGCAAAGAGAATGGTGCTGCACCTAGCAACCAGCTATTAAGATATATGTCGATGCTTATAGGCTACTGTATTTCTATATTGCCCTTGCAAATACAAAACAAGTGGAACATAGTACGCCTTAAGCGATAGTCAAATATTTTTAGAACTGGTCGCTATGTGTAAAATGTAATTCTCTTTGCATGTCAAAAGATCGTTTCTGAAAATGTTTATCTCGATTAATATGGAATAGATGGAGAATAAGATTTTGTAAAAATAGTTTGTACAAGAGTAGAGAAAGTCATGTGAGTGTAACCCATCAGAAATTTTTTTCTCGTGGTCATGCAATGAGCATGACTTTTCAAATCCATCGCATAGCGATGCGCTTTTTAAAAATCTGACTGTCGTTTTAGGCCTAATGTATCCAACGAAATGTGTAGGTAAGTGTGTACTCAGGGGTGCCCATCCCCCCAAAACAATCATCCTCCCCCCATTTTTCTGAGAGCTCAATTTAAACTATTTAGTTCCTTTTCTATGTCGCTGGAAAGCTTCGCAAAGGGGTTGTCTTATAGATACTGTAGTAGCTATTGTGATATAGGTACTGGAGTAGGTTTGTTGCTGCTACGTATGGAAAGCCAGTTTGAAGAAGATGTTTTAGGAGGAGTTGTATTGTATTTCGACTGTTGGGGAGCCGAACTTGGAAGTAGTTGCAACCGCACGTATGGTACCTGGTAGCCTTCGTCCCAAAAATTTAAAAATATTAACTTTGTAATTTGATTGTTTCTTTAAATATTATATATTTATGTTTGCCTCGGCTGCGTCAGTATTATTGTTAGAGACATGGATTTATTTGCAGGGAGTAGTGCGGCTAAGAATGTAGGCTTACACAGATTATAAGTTTTACTTCACTACATTTATTAATCCTTGACACAATTTAAATAACACTTCACTGATATAGAGAGCTGTGAGTTTCTTTTATTAATTACTTACACTTTTTAACATGTAAACTATTTTTTTTGTCTCACACTGAATAGGTATTATGCTTCTCGAGGACGCATCTCGCGTCCGGTTAGAACGCTGTTTACAAGCAACTGACTTCTGAATTTGTACAATTTACCCTATTTCAGTTTCTGATTGGCTAATCCTACTCCAATAGAATACTTTCATTTAGCTTAAGCTTTTTTCTGTTTGTTGTCTCAAAATTTCCATTATTGCTGCTCCAATAATGACTAGTAGCATTATTAAACTTTCTTACTCATTATTGCCTCAAGGTTACCTCATTGTTACATCATTGTTAGTAACTTTTAACCTATTATTCTCACAGCTCCTACATTATTAAAATATGTAATACAATCACATAATATTATTGAACATGTACATAATAATATAAACATTAATACAATGACTATTACATGCATTGTATATGTTATTTATACACATATTGCTTTAAGGCGGGTTGTTTTTAAATTTTATATTATATAATTAGACTGAAATCATTTAAGTGTTAAAAATACTGCCTCAGTAAACAACATAATCTTAAATAATTGGAAGGTTAAAATCAATAAAAAAGCGTAATATTTACTGCCAAAAAACTATAAACAAACGATTTGGCAGTGGTGTGTTTTATTACTGTTATTTCAAAGTATCCTATTTTATTTAAATAGATCAATATAGTGAGTGTAATAATAATATACGTTCTGAACAACTACACACTTACCTATTGCGTTTAGTCACTTTTATACATTTCCAAAAATTATTATTTGATACGCCACATTACATCATACAATATGAATTGTACTTAACATTACTTTTGGAGGGAGGGCTATACAGCGCATTTAGATTAGCAAACTTAAAGATACACAATTTTCTACAATATTCCCCAAAATTTTGAATCTCCCCCCAAAATGTTCCTAATGGCGCAACTTGCGCCCGGATTTCCCCCCGTGGGCTATGAGTACTGAAAATTTATTAACAAGAAGTAGATAGAAAAATCTGTTGTGTTGCACTTCCATGACTTTCGCTACTCTTGTACAAACTAGTTTTACAAACGCTTATTCTCCATCTACAACGTGTTAATCGAGATAAACATTTGCAGAAACTATCCTATTGCCAATTCTCTTGAAGGTGCAAGGAGAATATGGTAGGCTTTAAGAGCTGGTTGCTATGTGGAGCATTCCATTCGCTTTGCATGTCCAGGACATAATAAAAACGAATAACAAAGTCCCAATTGAGAAAAAGTATAAATATTGAAAAATTCAAATAAATAAGAAGGAATATCTCGGAAATGGTTCGCTCATCAAAAAATAATGTATATGACATAAATTGTGTGTTTTAACGAGATCTACATTTTTTGTGCAATGTAAAATGTTTATCTCTTACGGTTACCAGTTATGCAAAAGCCATTCAGAATAAAGAGGAATTTTGGGGATGTACATTTCATTTTACATAAAAATATCTTAAACATATGATATTTTCATCAAAATCGTTAGAGCTATTTTTGAGAAAATCAAAATTTTCGAAAAATGTTCCATGTAAAGGTTAGTCTGGTGTGGGCGGATTTTCTTGAAAATATCGTGTCGCATCTTTGAAGGATGGTATTTATCCGACTTTTCGTTTTTGAATTATGCTGCTCACAGACACACATCCACAGAGACACACGGACCCTTTTCTAAAAATGATTTTTACTTTCTCTACTACGTATAGTAAGTAGGGGAAGTATTGCATTCCACCCAAAAATTCGATACCGAGATTTCACCGGAAATACATGTTTTGAGACTCACTGAATCCAAAAAAAGCATTTTTGGAAACATGTCCGTGTGTGTGTCTGTCTGTGTGTCTGTGTGTCTGTCTGTGTGTCTGTGAACAGCATAACTCAGAAACGAACAGTCGTATAAACACCAAACTTGGTATTTAGGTTCAGTATCTTCCAGAGATGCGACACGAAGGTTTTCAAGAAAATCCCCCCACCCCATATTACCCTTTATGTACATGAAACATTTTTCGAAAATTTTAATTTTCTCAAAAATGGCTCTAACGATTTTGATTAAAATATCATATGTTTAAGATATTTTCATGACAAATCAAATGTATATCTCGAATTTTCTGGGAATGTCTCCAAGAGTGTTCTTCATTGTGAATGACTTTTGCATAACTGGTAAACCATAAGAGATAGACAAAATGTTACTGCACAAGAAATGTAGATCGCGTTAAAATACACAATTTATGTCGTATATATTTTTTTTGTTGAGTGAACCATTTTCGAGATATTGCTTGTTATTCCCTTAAATTTTCCAATACTTAAACTTTTTCTCAAATTCGTTATTCATTTTTTTGTCCTGGTAATGCAAAGAGAATGGAATACTCCACATAGCAACCAGCTCTTAAAATATTTGACTATCGCTTAAAGCCTACCAATTCCCCTTGCATCTACAAGAAAATTAGCAATAAGATTAACTTCTCGATATCTCGATTAACATGAAGCATATGGAGAATAAGCGTTTGTAAAAATACTTTGTACAAGAGTAGAGAAAGTCATGTGAGTGTAGCACATCAGACTTTTTGTA
Organism: Deroplatys truncata; assembly: GCA_030765065.1. Lineage (NCBI taxonomy): Eukaryota > Metazoa > Arthropoda > Insecta > Mantodea > Mantidae > Deroplatys > Deroplatys truncata. The sequence goes on along the minus strand of CM060988.1, from coordinate 133,711,983 downwards.
TTTCAGGGTGTCTCAAAACGTGTATTTGCGGTGAAATCTCGGTATCGAATTTTTGGGTGGAATGCAATACTTTCCCTACTTACTGTACGTAGTAGAGAAAGTAAAAATAAGCTTTAGCGAGAATAGCTTGTAGAAGAATGAGTAAAGAAAGTAGTGTAAGTGCAGCACATCAGGAGAAAGTCGTACACATTATTGCACGAAGATGGCTTTGTTGCCTGATCCAGGAAGGGAGCTAATGTCGATTACCTCTGGTAGGATTTTCCTCGTGTGCGAGTTTCTCCCATTTTACGCTAGTTACTGTTGGTCGATTGAGTTACCAGGACGCCGCCGCCGTGTCAGTCCGGCAAACTGTCACCCCTTTCAAAAACACGCAAGCAGGCAGGCAGGCAGCCACTTTTGATGCAGAACAGGCGCTCCAAACTGTCGTCTTCCCACTGCATATTATAATAGCGCAGAGGCAGGAGGACATGTTAGCGTTCGAAAACTTCAAACTGTCACGAATGCTTTTCGGTATAAAAGTTTTATTCCATTGCAGTGTCGCCGGAGCGAAATTTTAATCAGGGTTAAACTTTAATGACGTGTTGGGCTGTAATCTGAGCGACTGACATAGAGACGAGCTGCTGTAACTTTAATCCGTGCCGCAAGAGTGCACTGCCAACTTCAGAGCCAATGATCCACACATAATCTGGCTAGTGGTTTACATCCGCTTGAACCTTCCATCTGATTTCCCCTCTGTGGCAAGGCATATTTAATTGTGCTCCTCGTGGGTTCTTTGCGTGCAGTGCCACAAATATTGAGAGCACTCAATTAAGTTGATAGCTGCTTTGCGAAAACCAACTAACATTATTTCGAATACAAAAAAATCTGATGTGTTACACTCACATGACTTTCCCTACTCTTGTACAAACTATTTTTACAAACGTTTATTCTGCATCTACTTCATGTTAATCGATATAAACATTTGCAGACTCTATCTTATTGCTAATTTTCTTGTAGATGTAAGGGGAATATATATTTACAAGGGCAGTATCGAAATACAGTAGCCTTTAAGCACAAACATATCTCTTAATAGCTGGTTGCTACGCGCAGCACCATTCCCTTTGCCACAGATTAATACTCTTTGCATATCCAAGACAAAAAAATGAATAACGAATTCCCATTTGAGAAAATAAGTATTGAAAAATTTAAGGGAATAACAAGTAATATCTCGAAAATGGTTCACTCAACAACAAAAAATGTATATGACATAAATTGTGTATTTTAACGCGATCTACATTTTTTGTGTAGTAAAGTTTTGTCTATCTCTTATGGTTTACCAGTTTACCAAAAGTCGTTCACAATGAAGAATACTTTTGGAGACATTTCCAGAAAATTCAAGATATACATTTTATTTTTCATAAAAATATCTTAAACATATGATATTTTAATCAAAATCGTTTGAGCCAGTTTTGAGAAAATTAAAATTTTCGAAAAATCTTCCATGTAAAGGGTACTCTGGGGTGGGGGAATTCTCTTGAAAACCTTCGTGTCGCATCCTTGAAAGATACTGAACCTAAATACCAAGTTTGGTGTTTATCCGACTATTCGTTTCTGAGTTATGCTGTTCACAGACAGGCACACAGACACACACGGACATGTTTCCAAAAATGCTTTTTTTGGATTCAGGGGGTCGCAAAACATGTATTTCCGGTGAAATCTCGGTATCGAATTTTTGGGTGGAATACAATACTTCCCCTACTTACTATACGTAGTAGAGAAAGTAAAAAGCAATAGTGCTAGGTAAACAACGTTAGAAAATGCTAGGTGAATATTCATGGGTCTAATTTGAAATTAATTCAAATTTAAGGATAGTTTAATGCATTTCAACTAAAATTTTGATACCGAGATTTCACGGGAAATACGTGGTTTGGGGTGCCCTGAATTAAAATAATTCAAAAGAAAAAGGTCCGTGTGTGGGTTTATGTAAAGCATAACTCAAAAACGAAATGTTAAAATAATTTCCCCTACACAAACCACTCGTTAACATAAAAAAATTTAGTTATATTTTATCTTATCAAAAATGACTTAACGATTTTGATTAAAATACCACATGTTTAAGATACCTATATGACAAATAAAATGTATATCTTGAATTTCTTGGGAATAGCCTTGAAGTCGACCTCATTGTATAATTTCGTACTACTGGTAAACAATGAGAAAGCAAGAGAGATACTTAAAACACAAAATTAATTTCAAATAACTTTTCTGTGGTATCAGTATCCTTCGTTATTGGTTTGAGTTTTTCAATACCTTTGTCATTTTTTTCAAGTGCGGTCACCATTCAGTTGTTTCTCGCGAGTCATGGTAAGAGTAGGCATATAGCGATCCGCTTTTTAAAGATTTAACTATCGCTTCACTCTCCTGTAGTTGTCCTCCGTGGTGTAGTGGTTACCATGCTAGCCTCTAGTTCCCGAGATCGCGGGTTCAAACACGGCGGAGGGCGATGGATTTTTTCGGGCGCAAAATTCCTTAGCATGGCTTCCTTCGGAAGGGAAGTAAATACGGTGGTCCCGTGTCGTAGATTTACGGCACGTAAAAGAACCTCAAGCCGGATAAAGAGGCCTCTTAGCAAAATTACCGGTCTTTCACGTCCAACATAGAATGGGACGCTAAGGACGCAGTTAAAGAGCGTCCATAAAAAAACATAAAACTCTCCTGTATCCCCTTTGTTGTCTCGATTAACATGAAGTACGCAGATGGAAAAAATAAGCTTTATGGTTTGTATAAGCTGTATAAAAATATAAATAAACGATAATGGCTAGAGAAAGCATGTGAATGTAACATCGGATTTTTCGGGAGTTTTACTAAAATGTCCAAAACTGTTGCGAACACACCTAAAATATACCGATGTCTATACTTTTACGGTCTTGTTCAGTCTTCTTTCATATAACTGAATTACTTGAATCTCCTTAACGTGTCTACATATAAAAAGGTTTATTTTTTTGGATGGATCAAGTATAACGTAACTGTTAAATTCCCAATAATGTGCTTCTTGATTGTTTTGAGCTGTGCAACAATATTGCCTTCAAATATAACCTGCACATGCTGCAAACAAAAGAAAGGATTGGTGACATGCGGACTGCCACTCCAGAAACAAAAGCAGCAGCAGACACTACGCCATTTTCGATCTGGCGCCATTGATTTGTCCCACGCGTTTTATTATTTGGGCCGCGGTTGGACTGAATCTCCTCTCCAAATATTGAATAAGTCATGGACAAAAAGACCCCTACGATTACCCCTCTGCTACACATCCTTCACTTGCATAATTCATCTGCCTGCGACGTTGTCGGTGGACTTGGGCTGTGTTTGTCCCAGGGGCGGGCGGTTCCTCCTTGAAGCTCGGCTTCCAGGAAAACACGCTATATCGAGCAACTGCGTTCGTACCCACAGCTAGCATGAAACATTTAGGGAAACGATGTCCTGCATCTACTTCCTGTTTTGTATTGATTTAAACTCAACTCTCTTTTTGAATTGGAAGTTTTTTAATTAATCTGGGTTCATTCATTATAAAGCTCAAGACTACAACTCTGATTATAACCTAAATATAGAGTTAGATATGGTTGTTTATTGAAGGAGGAGTTGTATTTCGACTGTTTGGGGAGCCGAACTTGAAGTAGTTGCAACCGCACGTATGGTAAAAAGTTTCCGGTAGCCTTCGCCCCAAAATGTTTCAAAAATATTAACTTTGTAATTTTTGACTGCTTCTTTAAATATTATACATTTATGTTTGCCTCGGCTGCGTCAGTATTTATATATTTTTAGAGACATGTTTCTCTTTGCAGGTTTGCGGTGTGACTGAAGAATGTAGGCTTACACAGATTATAATTTTACTTCACTCATTTTATTAATGCTTGACACGATTTAAATAACACTTCACTGATATAGAGAGTGAGCTCTGAAATTTTTTTTATTAATTACTTGCACTTTTTAACACGTAAACTATTTTTTTCTCACACAAAATGCATATTAAATTTCTCGACGACGCATCTCGCGTACGGTTAGGAACACTGTCTACAACCAACGCGTCCAGTTATGAGCACTGTCAACAAGCAACTGACTTGATTTCTACCGCCTAAATTTGTAAATTTCTGTATTTCAAGTCTCTGATTGGCTATTCCTAATCCAATAGAATACTTTTATTTAACTTAAGCTTTTTTTCTGGTTGTTGATTGGCTATTTTATAAACTGTCACAAAAATTACATTATTGTTGCTCCAAGAATGACTAGTAGCATTATTACACTTTATTACTTATTATTGCCTCAAAGTTACCTCATTGTTACCTCATTGTTAGCAACTTTTAACCTATTATTCTCACAGCTCCTACATTATTAAATTACGTAATATATTCACATAACATTATTGAACATGTATACAATAATATAAACATATACAATGACTGTAATATACACTTTATATATATATTGTTACACACATATTGCTTTAAGGCGGGCTGTTATTGAACTTATATAATATATAATTAGACTGAAATCATTTAAATGTTAAAAATACTGCCTCAAGGGTTACCAAATTCCAAAATGAAAAAAACCGGAGGGATGGGCTTTCCACATATCTTAATTCTAATGATAACTACACTATAAGCGTTCTTCATGTTTACTTTTTGAGGAAAAAATATTTCTCACTCGTACCTTTCTGAGAAACTCACGTCACAGAATTGAAAACAACACATATGTATTATATGAAACAGGCAGAAAATGTTTTACAAATTCTGTTGGTAGCCTATTTCTATCATCTGACCAGCGGACATTCCATAAAGAAAACACCCTTTCCACAGCTGCATTTGGACCGAGATTCAAGAGAAAAACCGAACAATTTTCTGAATGGCTACTCAAAAAAGTTATACCTGGTATCCAAAACAATATTTCCTAAAAATGCTGCTCTGTTTTCTCATCCTCTCTCTTCACTATCAAACCTTTTTAGTGAGTAATTTCCCCAGAGTACCACGTGGGATGGCTCGGACGGTAACGTCGGGAGGTCCCAGGTTCAAACTCCCGGGGCCGACCAATGTGACCAAGACTTTGTCGCGCTTTTGCTCGGTCACTAGGCGAATGCTGGGTTGGATAATTTGATCCTATCATCATCCCTTTCATTACAACATTTCATTTCCTTCTTCTTCACCGCCATACCAGGAATTGGGCTGATCACCCATCCTGAATATGCTATCATCCAGTTTCCCCAGAGTGCACTGTCATCAGCAAAAATTATTTCTCTATCTCAAGTACATTTTTATGTACTTTTGGAGACATTCCCAGAAAATTCAAGATATGCATTTTATTTGTTATGAAAATATCTTAACCATATGATATTTTAATCAAAATCTTTAGAGTCATTTTTGAGAAAATCAAACTTTTATAAAAATGTTCCATGTAAAGAGTAGTATGGGGTGGATTTTCTTGAAAATGTTCGTGTCGCACCTTTGAAAGTAACTGAACTTAAATACCAGGTTTGGTATTTATCCGACTTTTCGTTTTTAAGTTATTCTGTTCACAGACACACACACACATCCACACAGACATTTTTCTAAAAATGCTTTCTTTTATTCAAGGAGCCTCAAAACTGTATTTCTGGTGAAATCACGAATTTTTGGTTGGAATGCAATACTTCCCCTACTTACTATACCTACGCAGTAGGAAAGTAAAAATCCTATGCGTTGCATTCACTTGGCTTTCTCTACCCGCTCTTCTGCAAACTTTTATTACAAAATCATATCAAATGATTCTTGTTAAGCCAAATAAAGTTTGCAGAAATGTTTTATTACATATTTATACTTATGTAAGTACAATGGAGACAAAGTAGGCTTAAGTGATAGTCAAATCTTTAAAAAGCGATGTGATGGCTTTGAAATTCCATACTTTTTGCATGACCACGAGAGAAAAAGCGAATAGCGACAAATCATTCGAAAAAATAGTGAAATATTTGAACATTTAAACCAATAACAAAGAATAACTCCGAAATAATAAATGCCACAAAATTATGTTTGGCATAAATTGTATGATTTACAAGTTATTCAAAATTATAATTAAGAATTAAGAGCATCTCAGAGGTTACTAACAACAATTTAAGATATACGTTTTATTTCCATGCAAAACTTGTGGTATTGGGAGACGTTGAACTTAAATACCAAGTTTAGTATTTATTAGTCATTTCATTTTTAATCATGCTGCTCACACACACACACACGGAGTTTTTCTAAAAGTGAGTTGTTTGTTTATTTAGGGGATCTCAAGAAGTATATTTGCTATAAATCTCTATACCTAATTTTTTGGTGTAATGCAATACTTCCTCTATTTACCACAGGTAAACAATACAGAAGGTTAAAATAAGTACATTGTCCTTGTTTGTGATTTTCAATTATAGTCATTTTACTTCATCGCCGCTGTGTTTATTCTCTCCTCCACATTTGCGAGCTATATTTGGGCATCATCGAATCAAAATTGGTATACAGCACATTAACTTGCAGTTATGAACTATTAAGCCAGTGAGATTTGTCTACATGGAGGAATTTGATATACCAGTAATGGATACAGTAGGCGTGTATCGGAAAGCGCAAACAGTTTTGAAAGTTTCAGCCTCATTGATTAAATTTTACTAAGAAAACAAGGAGGACAATAAAGTTTTGGGTTCAAGTAAATATGGAATAGAACTGGAGAGCCTACAGGTAAAGTTTTGCTTCCATTTGAGAAAATCCATGATATAAATCTAAGGTTCGCTGCTTGAAGTTTACGGATAACGCGAGTTTCAAGAAGGGAGAAAATTCCACGGAGCGTCTGCTAAATTCTCCAGCAAGATCGTACGCATTTCTTTCTAGCAGAAATGCAGCTGGTGCGTAATAAACCACAAAGAGAAAACAAGTGTTAACCAAGAAAACTGATTTGCGAGATTGCTTCTTAGAATAAGGGAGGAACCACTTGGTTCTACAGCAGTTGGATTCTTCCAACAGCAGAAAGAAAGAAAAGACACGTGTTAATGGCACAGCTTTCTTACTTTCACTAGCACTCACTTTTAGTGGATGGAGGAAGTATTGCATTTTTACTAAAATATTCAATATTGAGTTTCAACTGGACATGCATTAAGGTCCCCTAAAAATCATTTTAGAGAAAAGGTTTTAGGGTTTCGATACCAATTTAATGTTTAAATTAAACGTCTTTCAAGGATGAGACACGGACACTATCGAGAAACTCTGCCACCACAAACCACCTTTCACATAGAAACATGTCGTTATTTTTGGTCTTCATAAAAATCACTCATGCATTTTGATTAAAATACCGTATGTTTAAGATGCTTACATGACTAATAAAATGTATATCTTGAATTATCTGCGAGGAGATTGCGAATTCTTCTTCGTTTGGAATGGATTTTGTATACGCTTGTATAACTGGTAAACGTTAAGCAATAGATGAAGAAGTACTGCACAAAAAATTAGATATCTTTAAAACACACAATTTATTTCAAATAAGTTTTTATTTGGCATCAGCCGTTTCCGAAATATCCATTATTGGTGGTTGGATTTTTTCAATTCTGTTTCATTTTTTTTAAGTCCCGTCGATTTTCAGTTGTTTCTCGCGATTGCATGGAAGCAGTATGGAATTTTAAGGCCAGCATATAACATCCAGTTCTTAAACATTTGACTATCGTTGTTTCCTTTGTATCTATAACGAAATGTTTGATGTAGCTATTTCTGTAAAGGTTTATCTCAATTAAAATGAAATAGATAGAAAAATGAACTTTCCTGAGAATAATTTGTATACTAATAAGCGATAGGGGTAGAGAAAGTCATGTGAATGTAAAACACTTAGATTTTTAATCAATGTACTTACAAAATAGCGAAATGCAGACCTTTTCCCTACTTCAATCATAGTTTTCAATTTCGAATACGTACACCAGAGCGTGACGACATGAAAACCTTGAAACAAGAAAACAGAAGGTATCTTAAGTTTCATAATTGTTTACTACATTATTAAAAGAAAGGAGTTTAAATAATTATACCCCTGATAGTACCATCATTTCATTAGTTTTTTTTCTAATCAATTTTCTTCATAATTTTAAAGGAATAGTTTTCATATTACATTAACTTTTATTCCCTTTTAGTGTTCGTCTCTGGGTCCCGGTCGTAGATTTACGGCACGTAAAAGAACCTCAAGCCTGATAAAGAGGTCTCTGAGCAAAATTACCGGTCTTTCACGCCCAATATAGAATGAAACGCTAAGGACCACAGCAGTTAAAGAGCGTCCATAAATAAAACTCGATTTAATTTAATCTTTACGTTCATCTTGTAAATAAAGAGCAGGAGCCCGTCGCTGTAAATAGGCAAAACAACCTTGTCCTGTCGCTATGAAACCATGATGTCATTCTTGTGCTGCTAACGTGAAAATAAAAGTGTGTTAAATTTAGAAATTTTCTATGATTATAATGCTAGTTTTACATAAAAGGTATAAAACCAGTGCATATCCTTTTTATGCCACTCGTGAAAATTAAATATTTTCTTGTACCGTAATCCAAAGGATTGTAAACTTGTTACATAAATATTACGAGGGGCGTCCAATAAGTAAGTTTCCCTATTTTTTAAAAACCATTACACACAATTGCTCATGTTGAATTAATTTTATTTATATTTTAAAATCCTTCTCTGTTGCTTTTCTACATAGTCAACATGTTTTTCCAAACATTTTTGGGGAAGTGGCACAAGTTTTCCCAAGCCAGTGTTGTACCAGGCCGGGTCCTGTGCTCGTAACCAGTTGTTCTCTTCTGATTGATCTTCGTCACGGTGTTAAAGTGCTTACCTCCATGATGACCTGTGAGTCAGGGGAACATGTAAAAATCACTTGGGAAAAGATCTGGTGAGTATGGAGGATGCGATAAAACTTCCCAGTTGAATCTTCTGAGCTCCGCCTGGGTCAAGATTCAACTTGAAGGTTTCTCGTATCCTCCGTATTCACCGGAGCTTGCCCCCGGTGATTTCCATATGTTCCTCCAACTCAAAGGTAAGCACTTTTAACACAGATGATGAAGTCAAATCAGTGAACAGCTGGTTACGAGCACAGGACCCGACTTGGTACAACACTGGCTTAGAAAAACTTGTGTCACGTCCCCAAAAATGCTTCGAAAAACATGTTTACTATGTAGGCAAGTAACAGAAGGGTTGTACAATATAAATAAAATTAATTCAACATGATCAATTGTGTGTAATGTTTTATATAAAATAGGCAAACTTACTTATTGGACGCCCCTCGTATTAATGTTCTGCTTGCATACTCTATATTCATGTATAATTAAGTCCAGTATTTATGGAATAATTGCTATTGTAATTTGCTGCATTTGCTTTAAGTGCTCTTTATATTTATTACTAGCAAAGTAATAAATAGTACATGATGTGCAACAATAGCCTAAGTACAGTCCTTAGCTATTATTGCATATATTTGTTTTAATTGTTGTAGCTTTTCCTGTGTTTGTGTACTACTATGTTAGTGTGAAGTAATATCTAATAACGCTTTGACAATCCGCATGAAATGTTGCAATTCTAGAAACATTTTCCTACAATGGGATATGAACTGTTGACTGTGCAGCCTCCGTTGTCCATACCCCATCCGACGGCAGCCCTCACCTCGATCCACGCCTCGTTGCCACACTTCTTGCCGTCACCGGCGCTGGCATCGCCTGTGGGGTCTTCGTCGTCGCAGCCTGGCGTCGGGGTGAGCAACGCACCCTGTTCCACACTGTTCGTCGCCAACCTGGGGCAGTTCGTGTCGGAGCACGAGCTTAAGGAGATCTTCAGCAGGTGCGTCTTTCTTCCAACTCCTTGTTTTGGGGAATGGTACAGAAAATACACCTCTATATCCTGGACTATCCCTTCTATAGTTTTATCTTTGACTTCATTAGTCTTAATTGACTCACTGTTAGCTAAGTTTATGCCCCTTCTTGACAGAACCACTGGGGCTATAAAACAAAAATTTGAACTGTCTTTTTTACTACATTTTATCTGTACACTGAAGTAGAATTAATCTAATTTTAAACACCAGAACAAATAGTAGATTTTTGTTTTATTTGAAGCCCCTGTTGCAAAACATTTTATACAAGAACTTTCATAATTTACACGGTTTGAAACCTTCTTTTATAATTCTACTTCAATAGTTTTATTGAACTGAAAGTTTAATAGCAATTTGTGTAGCAGTTTCTTGTATTAACATACGTTAATTTAGTAAAAGATTACTTCGAAAAAATGTCATTAATTGCTGATCTACTCACAGAACTTTACCTTCAAAAGCACGAAAGTGGCAGCCGTATTGCTTATGCCCGAATAGCCGATTGCAAAAATGGAACTTCCCTGCCGAATGCTGGCCTTTTAGTTTATATGGTTCAAATAATATATAATTTTCAATTCGATAACACATACAAATGTATTTCCAAACATTTAAAATACCAGCTTCTAGGATGGGTATCAAAATCAAACTTAAATCACATTAAGCAAAACAGGCGGAAGATTGCTCTAATTAACTTTCTGAAAAATGCAAAAGCCATCACATTTTCATCATTTAAAAGCTAATAGAAATAATATGGAGATTTGGGTTCATAATTTGAGTGTCAGAAACTCTTAGAGAATATAATTTCAATATAACTATTAATTTTTGTACTTTCGGTAATTGTTTATCTCTATAACAACACGTGTAGAAAAGTTGTGTTATATCGCGCCTACACGTGCGCGGACGGGTAAATGACATTACGGTAAATGTTGATGTTTTTGACACTGCGAATACTCCATTATGATATCAACACCAAGAGAATAGTGCCTACTTGGTTAAAATGGGTGAATAGTTCCCTCTGGCGAGTCGTGGAGAACTCGACCCACCTTAGGCGGCTCAAAGAAAGCTGTCTCTGGCAGGGCCGAGAAGAACTTTCCAATGAGCAAGCACAGCCTCGAAGCCCAACTGAAACATGAAAGGGGAAATGAAATGAGGGGGAATGAGGGGATAGGAAATTCGTGGTAGAAGAGACATTCGCCTACTCACTAGGGGAAACCACAAAAAAATCCATGGTCAGAGTGGCCAGCCCGATGGGAATCGAACTCGGGACCTCCCAAATGCTAGTCTCAGACGTCCCCGCGAAATGCGATAACTTAGTAATTTAGGAGGCTTAGGTCAATCGTTTGAAGCCGTGACTCAAAGCCGGTTGTTCTGAAAATAATAATACGGACGATAATAGAGATTTAGTACTTCAAGAAGAAATTGAAGACGGAGGCGTGGATTATGACGACACAGATATTGAAGAGCCATGGAAAATTGGGTTATATTTCACTTCCCGGCCCAGACCGAGCGGGATGGCTCAGGCGGTAACGTCTGTGGCCCGCATTCGGCAGGTCCCGGTTCGATTCCCGGCAACCGCCCACTCTGACCCATGTTGTCAGGATTTTTCCGGGTCATCAGGCGAATACTGGAGTGGTTTATCTCATCTCCCGAATTTCCTGTCCCTCCATTTCGTTAAATTAATCATTTTATTCATCCTTCAACCCGTTTGATCTGTTTTAAGGTTAAAAGTGTAGATGATGGTATTTCGGTGCGGCGTGACGGGGAAAAAAGATTCTCTCTGTAAACTTTCACCGTTCCCTCGGCCTTCGGCTGGTTGTTGGGATATAAGGACAGCCCTTGGGGGGGGGTTGGACCCTTTGTGGGGCGGGGTCCCCGATCTGCCTGTGCGACTGCCAGGGCGTCTCAATAAGGAAGCTGTAAGGACCCTGTCATTGCTGTATCGTCACTCCTGGTGTGTTCCTTCACCTCTACCCCCTCCCCTTTCGGGGGCATTCCCTCGTGGGGCGCCGGTGCAATATCCTCATTCCTGGATCGGTGCCGAATCCTCTCCGCTTTACAATCCAATCCCGCCCTAGTGTATATAGTATTTTATAATAGCTACCAAATTTATGTACGGGTTTCCTTGGAAACGAATTCTCGTGTTTGAATTCCATCTTTCTTTCTATGTAAATATCATCGGGAAGACGTAGAAATCGCATAATCTTGCAAAAGAGTAATTTCTGCAATTATTGGATCATCTTGATTACGGCTCGAATCACCCATATCATTTAATTACCTATTGTAGCACTCACTTGTTCGTACGACAATTTTCGTGAGTGTCACATCAAGATTATCCTCGAGTTGGATACAACATTTTATGCGATCTTAGCAGGATAAGTTGCAGGAAATAAATCATTAAATAACTCGATATCCATAGCTGACACAAGTAAGAGCGTCTTCATTTGTTCGTAAGGACACATTAGTTTCTCTCCCTGCATATTGCCTAGCGTGTTGAACCGATAAACAAGACAGCCACTTACACACATACTCTTCCTGGGAGAGAAGTGAGCAGATGTTACGGACCGTGATGCAGCACATTATCAGCATAGGCATGGCAAAAGGAACAGACTTTGCATGTTTATTTCTAATGAACTACAATAGATGGCGACACATGAGACACATCAGTGAATAGAGAAAAGTTAAAAGTTTAATTTTATGTGTTCAAAATGAGCACCATTTGTTATGTGAGGACGACCAGTGCTTTTCCGTTTGCATACACAACCATCTTCTACGAATTTATTGTATCAATTGTAAATGTTTTATGACGAGGTGGCTCGTTGTTGAAGTGACAACAAAATGAACGCTACAATGAAACAGTGGATTCACTCTTTGTATAATACAGCACACAAACGACTTTTCCTATAGCGTCGCCATTTTCTCGTAAACAAACCCAGTGCCGCTGTAGGCACTGAATGGAAGTAATAGGTGGGCCTTAAAACGTTGAAGAAGTTTCTTCTATTCAATGATGTGTCGTATGTGTCGCTATCTATTGTCGTTCATTAGAAATAAATATTTAAAGTCTGTTCCTTCCTTTTTAATAATCCTGTACTATGTATATTTAACAATGTACAGAGGTTTTTGCATCTTTGTTGCTCACAGAAAAGAATATCACAACAAAATAGTTTAATCTTGATCCTATAACCTGGAGTAACTTGGAAATACGTCATTGCTATTGTTAGCACGCGTGCCATAACGAGCCGTTGTGTTCAATATGAATACAAATGGTAGGACTGCATAAAATATATTATGGAATCGTTAAGAAAGTGCTGTTTCATATCGAAATTCCAAACTCATCCACGTTCGTTAGAAACATCTGCCTCACCATGAAATGCATTACTTTGTTTAGAATGTGCACCACATTTCGCTATACATGCAATACACCAAGTATTTTGCTATCGATTCTTTGCCTTTCTTAAAGCACAAAAAACAAGTATTCATGCAGCTCCATTCCCTTAATGCAATCAGACTGATAAAGGTAGACATCGATGGAGATGAATAATATGCCGATCAATCTTGGTTGTCAGTTTGCATGCCTTGGTGACAATAAGCTAATCAGATGACCCCATTTTTGGGCTGGGTGTTTGTCTTAGGGGTTGTGGTCACGTTCGTGGTCAGGATATCGATTCCTGGGGTAAGATTGGAACCTTGCCTGAATACGAGGGAACGATGGTGCGGTGATAATGAGTGTCTAAGCCCCATTATCTTGCTCCTAGGTTATTTATTTGCGTACCTGCCTTCCTGCCCCTGTTGTTTGCACCAACTTAATTTCCTTGTAAAGGCGAAGTCTTCATACAACCGCTGCTTATTTTAGCAAACATGAGTATATCTTTTTTAGACATTTAAAAGCCAGTAAGTAGAAACAGTGCTCCACCCAAAAATTCGATACCAATATTTCACCGGAAATGCACGTTTTCAGATTCCCTGGACTAAAAAAAAAGTGTTTTAGAAAAAGGATCATGCGTGCGCGTGCGTTTCGGTGTGATGTGTAGACCATAACTCAAAAACGAAAAGACAGTTAAATACCAAATTTGGTACTTAAGTTCAGCCTCTTTCAAGGATGCGCCATGAACATTTTCAAGAAAATCCCCCCCTTCAAACTACCCTTTACATGGAATGTCGTCCTCCGTGGACTAGTGGTACCGTGCTAGCCTCTAGTTCCCAAGATCGCGGGTTCAAACCCGGCGAAGGGCATGGCTTCCTTCGGAAGGGAAGTAAAGTCGGTGGTCCCGTGCCGTATATTTACGGCACGTAAAAGAACTTCAAGCCTGATAAGAGGCCTCTGAGCAAAATTTCCGGTTTTTCACGCCCAATATAGAATGGGACACTAAGGACCACAGCAGTTAAAGAGCGTCCATAAATAAAACTCAATTTAATTTTATGGAACATTTTTCTAAAGTCTCAAAAATCCCCTAACGTTTTGGTTAAAATACCATATGTTCAAGATGTTTTCGTGACAAAATCTGTATCTTGAATTTTCTGGGAACAGCCTGTGAAGTCCTCTTCATTCCAAATAACTTTTGCATATTTAGTAAACCTTAAGATACAGACAAAATCTTACTCAAAAAAATGTAGATCCATTTCTAAGATATTCATTGTTATTGATTTGAATTTTCTAATAACTATACTTTTCTCAAATGGAAAGTCATTCTTCCCCCCCCCTTCCCCCGACCTAGTCATGCAAATAACGGAATTTCAAAGCCATTTCCACTCTTAAAATACTGGTTTAAGGCTACTGTATTCCCGTATACCCATTATGTGTACTTACAAAGAAATACGTAATAAAACCATTTTTTTAACTTTCTCTACATTGCATTGCATTGTATTGCATTCCACCCAAAAATTCTATTCCGAGATTTCACCGGAAATATATGTTTTGAGGTGCCTGAATCCAAATAAAACATTTTTGGAAACATTCGTGTGTCTGTCTGTCTCTGAACAGCATAACTCAGAAACGAAAAGTCGGATAAATACCAAACTGGCATTTGAGTTCAGTATCTTCCAAGGATGCGACACGAAGATTTTCAAAAAAAAATTCCCCTACCCCAGACTACCCTTTACATGGAATATTTTTCGAAAATTTCATTTTCTCAAAAAATGGCTCTAACAATTTTCATTAAAATATCATGTATTTAAGATATTTTCCTGGCAAATAAAACGTGTATCTTGAATTTTCTGGGAATATCCCCAAAAGTCCTCTTCATTCTGAATGACTTTTGCATAACTGGTAAACGTAAGAGATAGACAACATTTTACTACACAAAAACTGTAGATCTCGGTAAGACACACAATTTGTCATATACTTTTTTTGTCCAGTGAACCATTTCCGAGATATTTCTTGTTATTGGTTTCAATTTTCCAATACTTACAATTTTTTCTCAAATGCGAATTCGTTATTCGTTTTTATGTCCTGGACGTTCAAAGAGAATGGAATGCTCCACAGAGCGACCAGCTCTTAAAAATTTTGACTATCGCTTAAACCTTACCGTATTCCCCTTGCACCTACAAGAAACTTAGGAATAAGATGTTTATTTCAGTAGATGGAGAATAAGCGTTTGTAAAAATAGTTTTGTACAAGAGTAGAGAAAGTCATGTGAGTGCAAATGTTTAGCTCGATTAACACGAAGCAGAAAGAAGAATACGCTTTTGTAATAATAGATCAGATGTTTTTAAAATGTATAGTGCTATTATTCTGATGCAGTATGCCCCAACATAGTACTAATACACGAAATAGCGTTTATCAAAGTTTGTAGTCCAGTAACGCTGTCAAGTGAAACGTGACGTCGAAGGGAAGGATGTCCAATGTCTCATTCCGAAATCCAGAAGCTTTTGACAGGAATGACCTAATTGGTAGAAGCGGTCAGTGAATAAAAAAAAATTATTTCTGTATGATGGCCATTTTGATATCACTTCAATCGAAGTGTTAATATAAGCGCAATGGTTTAACCGCACTTTTGCATTAGTCGATGTCACCTGAATTTCTGGAGCGCGTTTTTTGACAGTTGGAGGCACTGACCTGGTCACATGTTAAATTAAGCCTTTCCTCTCTTATTTAACGAATCAGTTGTCGCCAGTTGAGCGATGGACATGAAAACTATTTCTGTGTATACCGTACCTGTTGTTTTCAGAGTGTGTTTTTAATTTAAAACCCTCGCTGATTAAATTAGCAACATTTTAGGGGGGAAATTTCTCTCGCACACAGCTGTGGACATTATTAAGTGATGAACCTTGTATGTTCTGGTAACTGGTGCAACGAATAAAAATAGAACTGAATAAATGAACTGCCGGTTGCGGGGCGAGGCCCCCTCGTGTCTGCACTCACGCCGTGCGTCATTAAATATTAAAGCTCTCCCTCTTTCCACTAGAGGCAGCAGCAACTGACGCCTGAAGGCTGTCAAGTTGGTCACACTGCTTTCTCTCTCTCGCTCTTTGCTAGAGTCTATTCTCTGTGATGGGCGTGACGTTCCGGATGAGACTGATGTCTTCTTCGCAGCTAAAGCAAATATTCATTCGTACGCTGAAAGCTGGTAGACGTTCCGAGCTGCTAGACCTTGGTTCAACATTTTGTCCAATCAGTTGCTACGAAAAGTGCGTTCGTGTTGGGAATAAGTCCAGCAAGGGGCGCAACAATGACCGCAGTCATCATTGTTGATCAATAATTAATATTGACAACAACTGTAAGACTTACCTTCCCATTTCCTCCAGGGGCTAGGCAAAAATCTCCGTACATATATTTTTGTTTCATTTATACAGCACCATTTAATTTTTGTAGTCTTATCGGGGACTTTGACTTGAGAAACAGCTCATTGATAGTATGCTAGTCTAGATGTACTCGGGCTTCAAACCAGATGAATTGTTGTTGGTGTGTTCCACCAACAATGCAGTAGATTGTAGGTGAATTTGATTTGATTTTTAAGGGTGCTGTCGAAGAGAAGGAACCTCAGCCATAGAGGCCTTTTGTGCGCTTTCTATTGCCTTCATAGTTATAGAGCTATTTTTTTCATTCCTATAAAGTTTTTATTATGTTCGCGCGAGGGTCGAGTTCCTCCGAAGATTTTCAATCTACGTCACCACATTCCAGAAGGAGATGTTCAACAGTTTCTGCTGATTGTTTGCAGATGCGGCAGAGAGTTTCGCAGTTTGGAGATGTTTTCTGAAGGGTCCATGTCCAGTAATCACAGCAATTACTTTCCCAACTTGTTAGCGGTCCCTTAAAATTAGGCGTGTACGTGATGATTTGACTATTATTTTACCCAATTCTTGGCTAGGGAAGTTCTATCAACGGCGTGAATGTTCCTTGTTAGCCCACTGGTGTAGTGCAGTTCTGACAGTGCTTTCACTTACTGCTGAGACTGGATCTGGTCCAATGGTCTTGGTCCCTTTTTTTGACAAGTTAACCTGCTTCTTTATTACCTATAATGTCGCAATGACCAGGTTCGATATTTTTTTCAATAATATATAAGATCTTTCCTATAAAGTTTTTATCGTGTTCTCCTGAGGTTCGAGTTCCTCCAAAGATTGTAAATCCGTGTCATTTTAGGTAGGTAATAACATTCCAGAAGGAGGTGTTCAGCAGTTTCTGCTGATTGTTTGCAAATGCAGAGAGTTTCGCTGTTTGGAGATGTTTCCTGAAAGGTCCATGTCCAGTAATCATAGCAATTACTTTCCTAACTTGTTAGCGGTACCTTAAAATTAGGGCTTTGGTCAGGCGTGTACGTGATGATTTGACTATGATTTTACTCCAGTTTCGGCCAGCGAAGTTCCATCAACGACGTGACTGTTCCTTGTTAGCCCATTGGTGTAGTGCAGTTCTGACGTACCTTTAACACCGGTTCAGGTTCTGGTCAAATAAAAGGTTTTGGTCCCTTTTTTGACAAATTAATCTGCTTCTTTATTGTCCATAATGCCACAATGACGAGGTACTCATTGCAGTTTGGCCTGATTCCGGGCAGAGAGGATCATTAGAAGTCGTAAAATTCCCACGCTATTCTGGAATTCACTTGGTAGGATTTATTGTTGGTGGAAGACAAGTTGCCTGTGGAGAACTAAAGTATATACGTCCGCGTTGCCAGGAAAGTCAACTCTTGGTTCAACCTACTGATGGTGCTTTTACTCTCTGAATTGTGGGTTTCCTTAACATTGGTTTTATTAACCTTTACACCGAATACACTAACATTTACATTAGCAGATTCTGCGGAGAATAGGAAATAATTCTGGATAAAGAAAACTTACTAGTTGGGAAGCAAACCCGGGACCTCTGGGTTGAGAAGTCGGAAAGCTTACTACTCAATCACAGTAGTTTCCGACATATTGCATTCTCTTTTCCATGCAGTTACAAGGCGACATACTATCTGAAACCGACTCGCTCTTATATTAACAAAACATTTTGCTCGTAGCTATACATATAACAAATATGTCTGGTAGTCTGTTATATATTGTTTTGCAGTAAGAACTATCTATAAAATCGTAGTTGAAGGCTGAAGAAACTCCAGTGCTTTACCATTTTATCCGCCACGTGTCGCTGGGGCCCATCTATCTTAAACATTATTACCTGTCGATCTAAACAGTTGTTTCAGGCAATTTTCGGTTCTGGAGATATAGGTATATTATGCAGGTAAATATGTTCCTTTTCGATCAAGAATGCCTAACCGATTAATATGAAACTTGGTACATAACATATCTTAGATCTCAATATGTTAAAGGTACCAGTCACTTAAAATGGCGTACCGATTTAAAAAAAAAATCCAAACTCCTGAAACAAAATGTAAAAGTAAAAATTGTTTCCGACAAGTTTTGCCATTTATAAAATTTATTTAAAATGAACATTTAAGAAGTTATATAGATATTTCGTTCCATTCTGCAGTTTAGCACATTACAATCTGGATTTTCTATAATGTTGTAGTCTAATTACCATAAAAAGCATGACAGTTCGTGTAATACGAACGTATTAAATAATTAATACTAATAATAGAAAAGAGCAATTTCACTGGTAGATTTAGAAACATCGTATGGCATCTATATTTACGTGCATTAAACCTGACCCAGCATAGAACGCAGCTGTTTGTGTCGGTACTGACAAATCTGTCAGTATCTCACACTCTTGTCAGCGTAAACTCCTCTTTCCTCGAGCATAATTCTGGCCACTGGATTGGCAAAGTACTTTACCTCCCTCAAAATAATGCCGAACGGCTGAAGGGTTATATTGCAATCAAGTTGCCAATGTTCTCACTAGCGTCAGTACCGTTAAGCCAATGCTTCGTTGAACTTGTGCTAAAAAATATAATATAACATAATAAATACGTAGAAATAAGGCGAAATTTAATAACGTTCCATTTTTTGTTATTTTAATGCAGATAAACCTTGTATTTTTATGCTACACCACCGTTTTCTTAATGTCGGCTTTTTTTATTGCCGTTCGATAGCGACAATAACTTTAACATTGCCCCTATGTTTCTGACGAAAGCTTTTGTATAAATATCGCAACTGTCGTTCAGTTTAACGACGCGTGCAAATAATTCTTGGCCCCTTTCTCTAAAAGATCAAATTATGTTGTATTGGTTTAGCCTTCCTTTGTGTATCAGTCATAGCGAAACCTTTTCATTCAGATGGTATCTCAAACATATTCTAAATGCCCAATTATGTTGTATTGGTTTAGCCTACCTCTGTGTACCAGTCGTAGCGAAGCTCTTTCATTGATACGATATCCGAACTACCCCTTTATTATAACATCGGTTATTGATTCGTTTTATACGTCTGAACAGTTTTTCAGGCCAGTCACATAAAGAACTGTTATCGGCTCAGTGGAGTCGAAGGTTGGATATCTGAAGGTGAATGCCTTATGGAGGGAAAAACACGATTGAGATCCGGGGGAATGGGACACGTTTTATACACGTCAGTGTTGCCCAGAGAGAGTAGAAAATAGGGAAAGGTGAAAGAGAGATGTAAGGGAGTGTTAGGAGAGAAGAATCTCCACAGTTAACGCAATAACGCGAGCGCAGCTGCGGATTCTGCTCCAAATGCAGGTCGGCTGCCTTATGCAATTTAACCAGTTCTACAACTCTATAAATTTTAATTCCCGCCCCATTCTCGGCGCCATCTAGCGGAATCAAAACTAAATCCTATAACGTTACTAAACAGCACATAATTCTGCTTTAGGACTGTGTTCGCTGTCGTGAATCGTTCGTTAATTGAAATGGGGTGGACAGGTATGTAAACCACCAACCCCTCAAGGCCGTAATTGGGAGAAGGGGTTGATTAAAACACGGCTGGGTAGTAGTGGCGAGAGCTTCACATATTTGACACCCACCCCTTCATCATTCATGGCCTTCCTTATTGGAGCGTCTTGCATAAACAGCCCCAAGAACACATCTACATGATTAGAAAAGCAATTCGGGGATTAACTGCAGAGAGAAAGTGGGGGGGGAGTAGAATGGGATCGCTTTAGAATTGAAAAACACAAGCGTGTACATTTCTTATAAATAACGCTCACAGTCTAAAAGCCTAAAGGAAAAAAAACGGTTTTAAAATCCTGTTAAAATCGATCCAAATGACGCTTATACGAAGTCAAAGAATACAAAAAAGCGGTACTGCTGTGTTGGTTGCAGTATGCGATATTTTGTCATTAAAGAATACCTATCTCAAATTTAAAACATTAAAGTGTTTGTTTTGTGATAAAAATAAAGGGACAGTACTGGTAGAATTTATTGCGAATATTTTTAAAAAGTCTCATAAAAATATTATATGCTTCATTCACATGAATTTCTAGACTCGCTCTTCTACAAACTATTCTTACTAAGGCTTACTATTCCACCTATTTTTTTAAGAAATTTAAACTTACGCATTTTCACATTTCATTGTAGGTATAAAAAGCTGATGTGTTGCATTCGCATGACTTTCTCTACTCTTGTACAAACTATTATTACAAACGCTTATTCTCCACCTATTTCATGTTAATCGAGATATCGGTATATTAATCTTATTGTTAATCTTCTGAAGGTGCAAGGGGAATTGGTAGGCTTTAAGCGATTCTCAAATGTTTTAAGAGCTGGTTGCTATGTGGAGCATTCCATTCTCTTTGCATGTCCAGGACATAAAATAACATATAACGAATTCCTATTTGAGAAAAAGTATAAGTAAATTCAAACAAATAACATATCTCGAAAATGGTTCACTCCACAAAAAAATGTGTATGACATAAATTGTATGTTCTAACTAGTTCTACATCATTTGTGCAGTAAATTTTGTCTCTCTCTCTCTTACGGTTTTCCAGTTATGCGAAAGTCATTCAGAAAGAAGAGGACTTTTGGGGATATTCCCACAAAATTCAAGATATACATTTCATTTGCCACGAAAATATCTTAAATATGCGACATATTAATCAAAGTGGTTAGAGCCATTTTTGAAAAAATAAACATTTTCGAAAAATTTTCCACGTAAAGGTTAGTCTGGGGTGGGAGATTTTCTTGAAAATCTTCGTGTCGTATCCTTGGAAGATAGTTAACTGGAGTACCAAGTTTGGTATTTATCCGACTTTTCGTTTTTGAGTTATGTTGTTCACTAACGGACACAGACACACGGGCATGTTTCCAAAAATGTTTTATTCATATTCAGGGCGCCTCAGAACATGTATTTACCGTGAAATATTGGTATCAATTATTTGGGTGGAATGCAGTACTTCCCCTACTTACTATACATAGTAGAGAAAGTTAAAAGGATACATTAGGCTGAAGTGCTAATCAGATGTTTTAGAAAGCAAGTCGCTGTGAGTGATGGCTTTAGAATTCCAAGCTCTTTGCATGACCACAAGAACAAAACTTATAGCGACTTACCACTAAAATAAGTAAAGTATTGGAGAATTCAGATCAATAACAAAGAATATCTCGGAAATGATTAACCCCACAGAAAAATTATTTCACAAATTGTCTGCTTTAATGAGTTCCACATCGTTTTACTTTCCCTACCACGTACATAGTGAGTAGAGAAGGTATTGCATTCCATCAAAAATTAGATACCGACGTTTCGCCGAAAATACATGTTTTGAGCCCTCTTGAACCCAAAAGAAGTATTTTTAGAAAGATATCTGTGTGTATGTATGTTTGTGAACAGCATAACTCAAAAACGAAAAGTCGAATAAATACCAAACTTCGTATTTAGGTTCAGTACCTTCCAAAGATGGGACACAAAGATTTTCAAGAAAATTCCCCCACCCCTAACTATCCTTTACGTGGATCAGTTTTCAATTTTTTTAGTTTCTAACGGTTTTGATTAAAATACTGTATATTAAAGATATTTACATACAAATAAAATTTATATTTTGAATTTTCTGCGAATAGTATATGTAATTCTCTTCATTCGAAAGGAATTTTGTATAATCTTGCATAAACAGCAACAGACGAAAACGTACTACAACAACAAGTAGATCTCTTTGAAACACACAGTTTATTTAAAATAAGTTTTCTTTTTTGTGAAGCTAGTCATTTCTAAGACATCCGTTATTAATGGTCTGAATTGTTCATTAGTTGGTCATTCTCTTAAAGCCCTTTCAGCATTCAGTTGTTACTCGTGATAACATGGAAATGGTATGGAATTTTAAGGCCAGCGTATAGCGTCCAGTTGTTAAACATTTCACTATCGCTGTTCCCTTTGTATCTATAACGAAATGTGTAATGTAGCTATTTCTGCAAAGGTTTATACGGATTAAAATGTAGTAGATAAATAAGCTATAGTAAGAATAGTTTGTATACCCACTAATAAACGATGGAGGGTAGAGAAAGTCACGTGAATGTATCACATCAGAATTTTTTAGTAATATTTTGTCTTTTACCAATTATATAAAATCATTCAGAATGTTGAGGACTTCATGGGCTATTCGCAGAAACAGGTTATTCGCCATGCAAATATCTTAAACATGTAGAATTTAGAGCAAAATTGTTGGAACAATAACAAAACATTTTCCATGTAAAGGGTAGTTTGGGGTGGGAATTTGCCTTAAAAATCCTTGGAAGATGCTGTTACTAAACTTAATATTTAACTTTAGTATTTATATACAATTTCGTTTTTAAGCTATGGTGTTCACAGATGCTCGCACGGCTTTTTCTAAACATGATTTTATTCAGGGGACCGCAAAATTACTATTTACCGTGAAATTGCATTTTCAGATTTTTGGAATGGAATATAATACTTCTTATACTACCTACTATTGGCAAAACCTAGATAAAGTAAATGCTTTATAAAGGTTAGAATTTAGCCTTCTAACCTGCTGTAAGACAATCGAAAACTCTGAGATACAGGATTATGATTTGTAATTCTTTAAAGGCCCACTAGGACAGTTAACCGTATCCTTTAGTATTCTGTCGCTGAACAAATGTGTGTGCGGTTTTGACGAGTATAACACTGTTGGCTACCAATGTCCCAAGGTTCATCGCTACTGCTGACTGGCCTAGTGGAAGTCCGGACCTCAATCTATTGGATTATTCTCTGTGGCAGAAGCTCGAGGCGATAACATGTAAAAAAACCGGCACCGCAATATTGAGATGTTAAAAAAATCAATCACTTCAGCTGCCAAGAAAAGTCCCGTGGACACGATTCGTGCAGTTATGATAAATGACCTCAAGTCTTCGCCGCGCATGGTGATCATTTCGAATACGAGTATGTTCATTTTGTAGCATTTTTTGTGTTCTTTCAGAATATCTGCATATTAATTGAATTTTTAATTTTTTATTATTTTTTTACTGTTTTGAAGAATGGCTCCACAGGATGTTTTTATTTTTTAAAGAGTTAATGTCTTATTACTGAATTATTTAGTACAATATTGTTACATGCTGGGGTGAAGGCCAAAAGGGTTACCAGAAAATGATCAATTTAGATCACCCCAACACGCACATGGATGGGCGCAACTCGGTAGCAGCTAGAAGTTCGAGACCTTGGTGTGTAATTAAGGGGAAGGCGTGGGTTTTATATTACACAGAAACATTACATAACACACATTACCTGGGATTTATTCACAAAAACGTTTGGCTTCTCTACATAGTTAATAAAGGAAACAGGACGAAGGGAGATACCACAGACCGAAGACCGCCCACACAACTCGTTCCAACGACCACTTACCCTCGAGTGTGACGCTAACGTTTCCCTCACCAACCGTGCCTAGCCAAGCCAGACAGGGTTGACGTAATACTAGACAATTTCAAACAGATCCTTCCCTTTGGTGTGGTCCGCGCCAAAAGGAGAGTCCGATAAGCCGAAACATAACTAAAGAGATCCAATAATGCTACGTCTGGTAGTAACAATACAACATAACAATGCGTCTGGTAATGACAATGAACTTACTGATACACCACAATATTAATAAATTATCCTATTAGTTTGGAGGAAAATAAATGCTAAGTATGAGCTTAAAATCTACACAGTATATTATTGTTTAACAACGTCACAACTAAGCATGTTAAAAAAGCTTTTATCTGATCATTGGTTTACCTGTTATTTTCAATATAGGGTATCAATTCCATTGATCATATACCAAAAAGTACACGGTGTGGAATAATTTGAAAAAATGAAAACCCTAGAAAAAGGATTTAAAAATAGTAACGCTAAAATAACTCTGTTTCTGACTTTACGGTGTTTAAATAGCATTTACTGCATATGCAGGCCTTCCTTCATTTCCCATGCTCTTCTGCAATTAATTTAATATTTGAAAGTTCCTGAGGCCTTTCTTGAATGGTCTGGTGACTTTAATGCAGGTGAAAGTTATCGTTTTTACTAATGATGAGATGATACCACTATTTCTCGATACCGATACTGATTTTTGGGCAACGATACTCGATACACAATACTCACTTTATGAACAACTATGTAGGCTTATTCACTAAACTATCTTCTTATTAGTAGTTTTCTGTGTATAAACGCACTTAACCAATGTGCGCAAATCCCGAAATTTTTCCTGATTTGGCAGCAATTAATTTTGATAATGCCACAGGTTATATCCCCAGTTGTTAGTCAAGGCTAATAATAATAATAATAACAATAATAGTGTATTGTCTATCCATATTATAGAAATTGGTTGTACGGTATAGCTGTAAGCTACGCTCGTGACCCGAGTTTGACTTACGAAACACAAACTAACGTGTGGAAGGAAAGAACAAATATTCCCATGTGCTGTATTATCTATCCAATTCTTAACTTCTGATTTGTTTTTGCTGGATTCACAGATTTTGGTCACCGGAGTAGATAAATGTATTGCTGAGAGTGAGTCACCAAGCCAGGCTATTGCAGAAACGACATTCAGTGCACCAACTAAATAGCTTAATTCACCACTCAGTTAACGCTTCTCAAAGTTGATAAAGTAATAATATTTTTAAATCATATTCTAAATTTGCACCTAATCCTGATTAAATATTGTTAAAACATCTTTTTCTTCGTATCTTTTTTGGGGGGGGGGCTTTCTATCATAGAAGACTTGCACCCATTTAAAGAAAATTTAAATTTACTGAATTAATAATAAGTTTTTTAATTAATTGTTTATGTATATTAAATTGAGTGGACTACCATATTACATGATAACCTCTACTCCTTCCCCATTGTTTTGGATATTTACATTTAGACACAAGGGACAATGGAATGTTGCATTGATTCATCCACCCACAGGATGGGTTCGGTTTCCGTCGACGGTCCACTCTAATCTTGGCTTTTTCGTGTTTTTTCCTGATCGGTACGCGAATGCTGGGTTGGTTTCTTAACTACCATGATTTCCTTTCCATAATTTCCCTTTCATTATGTTTCCTTCTCAACTTTCAGTTGTGCTTCTAGATTTTGTGGCGTATGGCGGTGCCGGACAGACGGCGCGGTTGCTTGCTCAAAGGAAATAGTACTCCCCGTGGACACTAGAGGGCACAGTCGTTCATTGTTCTCTATGCAGTTGCAGCAGTGGAACGGATCTTCGAGTCTAGAAATGTTAGGAACTTCCGCGCGTCTCTGTGGCCCGTCTGCCTGCGTCCTGTAGCTCCTTCGCTTCATCCCTTTCTCCTGGTAGGAACTATGTAGATGGCAGTGCGCGAGGTGTTCCCCTCCGTTATATAACCTAACCTGCGTCCTGTAGCTCCTTCACTTCATCCCTTTCTCCTGGTAGGAACTATGTAGATGGCAGTGCGCGAGGTGTTCCCCTCCGTTATATAACCTAACCTAAGCGCACATAAGCTTCCATATTTTTAATAGTAGTACAAATTTGTAGAGCAAACCCTCCTCTAAAAGATCGACTACAGTTTATTTCTGTACTCCAAAGTGTGTTGGAATTATGATTTTTCTCTGTGAATTGTTGCATAATTCACAGTACAAAATGTCAGATGCAGTACCAAAAAATATATAATTAAATAGGAAATTTCAATTTATAAGCCTGCGTAGGAAACTTTTGTTTTTCTCTCAATTTTCGCCATTATTTAGTCTCCCCCTCAACAAAACTGCATAGAAAAGTACTGAAACACTCGTTTCTTACATCCAGATTCTTGGTTTCCTCACTTTCTCTATTTCTGAAAGCATTTCAAGGCGTGTTTCATAGCTTGATTAAAAAGCGGAACCCATGTGGACCTTCCAGTACTAGCTGCGTTGGAGAGTTCATTGTCCTGGAACACGTGGTGCTGAAAGGAAAGCCTAACGGGCTCATTAGTAGGGTAAGTCCCATCGGACTCAAGGGACCAACTTGATACCCTGCTAAAAGCAGGGGCTCTACAAGCAGACTGAACAAATACCTTCTTGTCCATCCCTTCTGTAACGCAGAGATATGAGGAATTTAATCGTCTTCCAGGGGTTTACCTTCAAAATACAGTCTAATTCTCCCGTGTCACGAAATCAGCGATCTACACATGAATTAAATATCACAGAGGTCAGAAAGATAACAAAACATGCTCAGGCAGTACTAGTACATTCTAATAAGAAGGTTTGACAAAATCAAAAATCCTGCATACACTTGCATACTGCATACAGTATGTCTACTACCTGTAGTAAGTAGGGGAACTATTGTATTCCAGCCAAAAATCCGGTATAGAGATTTCACCGAAAATACATGTTTTGAGGCCCCCTGAATCGAAAAAGCATTTTTAAAAAAGGTCCGCACGCGTGTGTGTGCGTGTGCCTATAAAATCAAAAACGAAAAGTCGGATAAATACTAAACTCGATATTGAAGTTCAGTACCTAAAGAGATGCGACACGAAGATTTTCAAGAAAATCTCCCCACCCCAGACTACCCTTTTTTTATTTTCTATAAACTGGCTATATATTAAAGATATTTACGTTACAAATAAAATATATCTCTTGAATTTTCTAGAAATAACCGATAAAGTCCCCTTCATTCGAACGGAATTTTGTATAATCTTGCATAACTGATAGACGAAAACGTACTACACAAGAAATATAGATCTCTTTGAAACACACAATTTATTTTAATTTTTTTTTTTTGGCATAAGCCATTTCTGAGATATCCGTTATTAAAGGTTCGAATTGTTCATTTCTTGGTTATTCTCTTAAGTCTGACATCATTCAGTTGTTTCTCGCGATTACATCAACACAGTATGGAATTTTAAGATCAGCATATAGCGTCCACTTCTTAAACATTTGACTATCGCTGTTCCCTTTGTGTCTATAACAAAATGTGTAATGTAGCTATTTTTTGCAAAGGTTTATTTGTATTAAAATGTATTACACAATAAAATAAGCTTTAGTGAGATAGGTTTGTATAGCCACTAATAAATGATAGAGGGTAGAGAAAGTCTTGTAAATGTAGATGTCTTGTGTTATCGCGGATAGTTAGAAATATTACTTATATGAGAGCACGAAATTCATTTACTTTTGTTTGAATACGTCCAAGAACCAACCTTGGATTAAAAGCTTATATTATTTAAATTAAATTGGGTTTTATTTATGGACGCTCTTTAACTACTATAGTTCTTAGCGTCCCATTCTATATTTGGCGTGAAAGACCGGTAATTTTGCTCAGAGGCCCCTTTATCAGGCTTGAGGTCCTTTTACGTGCCGTAAATCTACACACGGGACCACCGGTTTTATTTCCCTTCCGAAGGAAGCCATGCTAAGGATTTTTACGCCCGAAAAAACCCATCGCCCTCCTCCGGGTTTGAACCCGCGACCTCAAGAACTAGGGGCTAGTATGGTAACCACTGCACTACGGAGGACGAATTATATCATAGAATCATTACTGTTACGGGAGTTTTTAATTTATATTTAATAATCTGTACGAATATTAAAAAGAGACAAAAGTTGCACGTATGTGTGTTATGTAGGGTCAATTCAAAAATCACTGGAGTAGTTTTGATAACTCTTTCCTATTGCAAAGCCCTAGTCTTTCTGACGAACATTGTCTATAAAGCACCTTCAAATTTCAATTTATAAATTACCAAACGGTTTACAAAGCCTCTGTATTACAATGTGCTTTGGTTCCGGACACACAATGCGCCCGGATTCAATCAACCCATAGGGGTGCTATTTTAGACCCGGATATAAGACCGGTGCCCACTCAGCATCTAGAGAAAAGTGAGGAGCTGCGATAGGTAGCGATCCCGGCCACGGAGGCAAACATTCTGGCTGGGGATGCGTGATGCTGGCCACATCACCTCCCCGTATCGATTGGGTGATCGCCCACATCTGCCGTGCGTACGTGGGCGTGAGGCCGGCAGTTGGGTTGGCAGGTCTAGGCCCTTTATGGGTTGTAGCGCCACGGGATTATTATTATTGTTATTATTATTATTATTATTATTATTATTATTATTATTATTATTATCATTATGTACTTAGAATATGAATACATTGGAGTTATAAAAGAATGTACTAGCAAAGAAGGCTTTGACTTATGTTGAGGATGTTATGGAGTAGAAAATACTCCACAGAAAATGTGTGTAAAATAAGACATATCAGGCGGATATTTCATTCCAAGCGATATATAGTCACGATTTAGCGACTAAGACACAAAAAAATAAAAGAGAATCGAATCTTCTTATCGCGGTACGATACGCATGCAATATCAATATCAAAATATTGTAATAACTCTCATGTAAGAAAATTTTGCTTTATTTCCTTTATATATGTATATTATCAAGTTCGTTAATAGCTCATATTAAATAATTGTGTAAAGATAGAGGATTGTGTCCAACTAACATTAGAAATCAGTCAACACATATTTTATAATTAACAACTGAGAAGATTATTTTCTTTGTGGTCGCAGACTATGTTTCTTTTCCAAAGAAGTTAACTTGGTAGCCTAGGAGTGTGAAATTTTCATATTCACCAGCTTCACTTGCATTTCGTTATATATGATAAGTACAGTGCCTTCATTTTATGCCAAGGCGCGGATCGTGCGAATGCATGCTCCGCACATTGTCTACTACACTGCGGGGTTTTCCGTTCCGTAACTCCCGCGTTACTTACTCACAAGTGTTAGTAACATGTAATATGTAATGAGTAATAACCTTGTTATAAGTGTTGTTGAAAGTGGTGTCCATCTGCGCGAGCATATTCTTGACATCGTCGGATGAAATTACCATTCACACGCATAAGTTCTTCTTGCGTAATGTTCATAATTTCTGCTTTTATATTGTCCTTAAGTTCGTCTATGGTGTAGGAATTGTTCCTATAAACTTTATTTTTTAGGTCTAGCGATCGTTGTTCTAAATTTATTGACCAAACATCTCTACATATCTGCCCGGAACTGGATAACCAGGAAATTGCTGCTGAAGTATCTACATACCTGTCTACACAATTCAGTTTTCACATATGTATCGTGTATAAAAATACGCTGTTCAAGTGTGAATTTGTGGCAGGCATTTCTGTGGAGTAATAAGAGAATAACATTCCTAAGGAAATCTCATGCAACACACGTATTGTCGAAACACTTCACAACACGAAGACAAAGCAACGACTGATACAGCTGATAAACTGCCCTTGACACGTCCTGCGCCGCTGCTGCGCAGTGGCATAATACTGAGATCACTACCGTTCTCGGCCGATACGCATATAAGGCGGTTATGGCCTTGGCATAAAACGAAGGCACTGTATTATGTAAAAAGTATGCAGCTTTTATGTTATTAAATAACTCTGGAACCAAAGAAAATGTGCAAAGGTTTAAAATGTCACCTGCTGCGATTATCTAAAAACTTAACCCGGTATTCTGACCGATGTTTGTTCCACCGCCAAAGAGTACTCTGAGGCTATGCAGAATTTCCAGAACTTGAAAAACTGTCGGGCTTAGGGGGTGAAGGAAGTGAGATGTTCTGCCAATGCTCCACATCCTTTATCCTTTTGTGTGAATATCTGAAGAGTTTCATCCGTTATTAGCCTGTACGAATTAAAATTTTAAGGGGTAAATGGGAGAATTCATCATAAGAATTCTCTACAACACTGTATAGTAATTTCATAAAAAATTGGGATAAATAAAATAAACTCGTCATTCGATTTTAAAAAGCTCTTCGTGCAACCCAACTAGTGTAGTGTGAATTGTACTGTTTGGGAGAAAAAAAGTAGATACTTGGGCATTATACCCCATGTCGATGATCAACTTTTAAGTTTCAGATTGCTAGCGAGACCAGGTACACCATTAGAGTATTAACCTTAGGCACCAGGTAGCATAAGATAGCGTCTGTAGTTGGAATTCGGAAGGCCCCGGGTTAAAATCCTATGTACTGGCCAATCTTTCTGCGTTTTTTTTTCCTCGTGTTTCAGTTCAATGCAATAATGCTTGAGAAATAATAAGGAAGTGAAGACAGTGGACACATTTAAATGACAAAATTTAATCAACAAACATGATTATATTCCATTTCTGTAATATCAAGAAGAAACCCCCTGGAATTGTTACATTCACATGACCTTCTCTGTCCACTATCGTTTATTTTTATATTACTTATACAAACCATTCTTGCAAAAGCTTATTTCTGTCTCTACTTCAAGTTAACTGATATAAACGTTTGCATAAATATATACTTTAATTATACATTTCGTTGTAGCCACAAAGGAGATCGCGGGCCCATGTGCTACCTTGAAGTTTTATACTTATTCCAGGACACTGCGCAAAACAACTGAATAGCGACAGCACTTTAAAAACACACAGTATTCAACATATCAAACCAGTAATAGCGGATATCTCGGAAATGGCTGATAACTCAAAGCAATTATTTTAAATAAATGTTAGTCTTTAAAGGGATCTACATTTGCTGTACAGTACGTTTCTGTTATCTCCTATGGTTTACCAGTTATACAAAATTACATAAACTTCCTTCCGAATAAAGAGGATTTTATAGGCTACTCCCAGAAAACTTAAGACATACATTTTGTTTATCATGTAAATCTCTTAAACATATATTTTAATTAAAACTATTAGAGCCATTTTTTGAGAAAATGAAAAGATTTCGAAAATATAAAGGGTAGTTTGGGGTGGGACGAAGTTTGTTAAAAATCTTCGTGTCGTATGCTTGGAACATACTGAACTTAAATTCCAGTTTTTGAGTTATGGTGTTCACACCCACGCGCGCGCGCACACACACACAAACAAAACATACCTCGGACAATATATAGAATTGTTGGGTGGAATGCAATACTTCCTCTACCTACTAGGTACGTGGTAGAGAAAGTAAAGATATTAAAAGTTTAAAGTTCTGATGTGGATAGCACACTAATAGTATACAAATACAAAATAGACGGGCAGATTAGGTTGGCAACTTTGAATGCAGGAAAACCGTGTTAATAAACGAGCAGGCCATGGAAAAATAATAAAAGCACGATTATCAAACATTATAGACGCCTTATCAATGCCTCAGTTTACAAGACGAAATAAGAGAGCCTTCTTCTCTGCCCGTGTGCATGAGATGAAGTGTAACCATGGTTCAACGGCATTAGCAAAATAATTTGCACTTGCACCGGAGTTCGTAAACACTAGCTGGTCAAAGTGGATGCCATAGCTTGTTTATCGGACTGCCACTTCACAGCCCTGCACGGCTTTGATCACAGCAGCAGCAGCAACCTTGTGTCAACAAATGGCAGTTCATAGAACAGCTCTGAAGCTGGAGTTATAGCCCGGAGCGTAGCTTATTGATCAATCTGTAAAACGCGCTTTTTAAACCTGAGTAGTGACATTCGAAAAGGAAAAAAGACTTATCGAGAGAAATAAACTGAAATCGCTGATATATGAGCCAACGCTTTCTTCTTACGAAACAGCTCAAACAAAACATAGCGTCATTAAAGTGACTTGTCGAATATCATTATTACTTTCTGTAGTATCTATAGTGTTCTGTGCTGTGGCGCAGTGGGCCCGAAGCGTGGTGCTCTGTTTTCGGGCCATAGAATGCGCCCGGGTTCGATCCCACCCATAAGGGTGCGGATTTTAGGTCCCGGATATAGAATCGTGAGGAAAGTGAGGAGCTGCGATAGGCAGCGGTCCTGGCCTCGTGTGCCAATTTTCCGGTTAGGGATGTGTGGTGCTGACCACATCACCTCCCCGTATCGGTTGGATGAACCTCCACCTCTGCCGTGCGCACGTGGGCGTGAGGCTGCCAGTCAGGTTGGCAGGCCCAGGCCCTTCGTGGGCTTTATTTTATTTACTACCTATAGCAAGTACTGGAAGTTCATTTCAAAGTGTGCCATGACATACTGTATGACGTTAGTTTCTAGACGCTGAGCCTTGAATTCAATCCGCCTAGTACTTCCGCAGAGGTGTATGACTCGTGTGTTGGAGAAGTTGCCTATCAAGCAGGGTGTTCACTCTAAATGTGAGAAGCTTCCACTCATAGTAACAGAATACTAAAATGTTTCACTTTTTATGTTATGTTTTGTTTTACACTTTTTCGTGTTACATTACGAGCAAGTTTTTGGTCTGCGTTTTATGATTAATGTCGCTACTATTAGTACTCTTCGTATTCAAGGCTGTACTTGATAGGCAACTTCTCCGCCAAACGTGTATTATGTTACATCTTTCCCCTTAGAACTGGCACTCACTTTAAAAAAATTTACTCAAAACAATGACGTCATCAAATACTTTGAAATGAACGTTCAGTAGGGGAAGTATTCATTCCATCCAAAAATTCTATATCAAGATTTCACCAGACATAAACGTTTTGAGCCTCCTGAACCCAAAAATAAACACATTTAGAAAAACGCATGAGTGTGAACAACATAACTCAAAAACGAAAAGTCTGTTAAATACGAAACTTGATATTTTAGTTCAGCAACTTCCAAGGTTGCGACACATTGGTTTTCAAAACAACCCCCACAGCAAACTACCCTTTAAATGGAATACTTCTTGTTATTCTTTATTTTTTCAAAAATGGCCTTAACGATTTTGATTAAGATGCTTAAGACATTTTCATTACATATAAAATTTTTTAAATGAAAGTTTATATCGAATAACAAGAAGTATGTAGAAGAATAAGCTTTTGTAAGAATAATTATAATCGGGCGAAAGAGAGAGCCTTTTTTTAAAAAAGCAGGTCGCTCTGTGATGGTTTAGAATTCCATGCTCTTTGCACGATTACGAGAAGAAACGAATAGCGACTTTTTAATGGAGAAAGGTATGTGTTTGAAAATTCGGACTAATAAATAATATCTCAGAAATGATTAATGCCACAAAAATTATTTTACATAAACTGGTATTTTAACTGTATCTACATTTTTTGTATAGTAAGATTCTGTCTATCCCCTACGGTTTACCAATTATAGAGAAGTCTTTCAGAAAGAAGAAAACTTCAAAGGCTATTCACAGAAAATTCAGGATATACATTTTATTAGTCATTTATTATCTTAAATATGTAGTATTTTAATTAAGGTCGTTAGAGCCATTTTGAGAAAACAAAAATTTCAAACATTTTGAAAAATTCACTATGTGAAGGAAAGCATTGTTGGTGACACTGAAGTTAAATCTCAAGTGTGGTATTTTCGTTTTTGAGTTGCTGTACACATACACACGCGCGCGCACACACCATATATCCACATGGACCTTTTTTTCTAATTTTTTTTGAGGGGGGGATTCAGGATTGTATTTCCGATAAAATCTCGATATCGAATTTTTGGACGGAGCACAATGCCTTCTCTATTAGGGCATGGCAGAGAAAGTAAAAATACCTGCAGAATGGAAAAATTAAAATATTAGATAATTAATTCTTCCTAGAAATTATAACAAAAAATGCGTCCCATATTCTCGAGATTAGCTCGATTAGAGGATAGACAGGCTACAATCCTGAGAATACAAGATAAACCGTGCGTTTATCCGTTTTGTTTGCAACGTCCACGATTTACTGCGGAAAGAACATTCCATGTACACCAAAATATAGAGGGATCCAATTCTTCTGTAAACCACAACTGGCACTCGCGTGGCCGAGAAACTATTCCTTCACATGTTTGTTACAGGCTTTAAGGAGACTAATCTGTGAAATCTAGAAATCCTATATTTCTTAAATAATTACTACGATTTTTACCAGATATTTGTGGTATATTCTATAAAAAAAACTTCCAAATATTCAAATCAATTCCTTAAATAGTCCTTCAAAAAAAACTCTTTTAATGATCTACAGAAAAGTCTCCTTACGATGTCTTTTTCAAAATTTTTTAAATTAATTATAATTTTATATTTAAATAAGGTCATGTATTTCGTTACTTTTACTTTCCTGAAAATTTCCAAGGATAACTTCTATGCATTATACCTTAAAACTACTTGGTCAAATTTTTCAAGTAATTAGCAAAACTTTGCACCGCAAGAAGCAATGTGAGTGATAACGGGCACAGAAAAAAAATACTTTTAAGGGGAGAGAGATGATTTTAGGCTTCAAAACTGCACTTCTATGTTAGATGGCACTTTAATACTCGTAATTTTAATGTCTACATCTTTCGGAAAGTATATACCCATTTCTCTTAAAATTATTGAAGTTTATTGTTGCACAAAATGTGTATTTTTCAAAATTTTCTACAAATTTCATATGTTGGTCCCCTTAAGGGGAGACCAAACACCCTATACGGCAATGTTAAATCTACTAGACTTATGGCCTTTATCTCAGAAACAGATTTAACATATCAAACTGAATTTTTTACAGAATATAGATGTTAGCCTCCTAAGTACACATTCATTCAATAATTTTGTTTATTAAGAAAGAATTGTTTTTAATGATAGCAACTTTTGATTAAAATTTATCAGCAAAGATAGTTAACGCCAAAAGTAAACCTATAACAGCACTTAGAGATTGTTTTTATTATCCTAAAATGTAATTTAGCTAGCTTCAACAGTTTCTGAGAAAACAGGTCATTTGTATCAGAAAACGTCATTCATAGGAAAATTTGTTCAAAGCAAAAATGGTGAAAACAAACTCGCATATGTTTGCAACGAAAGAAACTATATACTTAACCACACAGGAGCTGCCTACTTAATAGTGGTACCAATGTGTACGGCAAAAGTTTTCCTAACATATGGGCTAACGTTTAAACTTTACTTCAAAGTGTGTAGGAGTTATGTTTGTTTTTTTAAGTGATGCATAATTCACATAAAAAATGGCAGATGCAGTATATCAGCTTTCAAAATAGATTTAAAATATAAGTAAATGTGTCAATATTGATAATATATATATAAATTGTTGGGTATCTCATATATAATGACAGATAACTTACATATTTAGGGGCAATTACCTCCAACTCTCGGTAGGGTAGCTGAGTGTAAACTCTCAAGGTAAGCAGCCGTGAGAGAATTTAACCCTTAGTAGTATTTTCATGCAACCCTCTATATCACCGTTTAGTACAACACCATTATCCTTAACACTATATTGTTGGCTGCAGTTTGAACTCCTTAACGTGGACTTACTAACTACTTGGCGCTCCTTGGCTAGAGCTACTCCTCGTACCAGTTTGTCTGACCATCTCTGGTACGGACGACCTCTGCTTCTTTACCTGAGCCTGTTGTCCCAGACTGTGGTCGCTTGGGCCTATCTTCCATAGTCGATCCTTGTTACCAGGATATACCAGGCGGCACAACCGCGCCGTATTTCACGTGTGTAGATATCCCTTCCTGTGTTAAAGGAGTTGCAGAACTCAACGGGGCAATTATAAGTACACAGCTCAGTGGGGAACTGATGCATTAGTGCCTTCAAGATCATCTATTATTAGTGTACTACTACAACTATACTACTGCTGCTGCATCAGCAGTTCTCAGTAACGTCCATATGGATACGCGGAGACGTTGAAACATTGTATCAATCAGTAGGAGCAAAATTTCAAAAACCTATTCAATGAACGAAGTCAGCATAGCAGTATCGTTAGACGATGATAATAGTAACATACAGAATAATAATAAAATTATGATAATATCAAGCAAAAAATGGTAGTGAAACACTGCGTGCTTTTAGTTTGCTACGCATCGTCCGTATTGTTACACAAGAACAGCGTGAACACAATTAAAACATAGTTATGGGCGGATAAGGATAGGATAAATAAAGACATTCTAATTATTCGTCAGTCTAAAAAGTGAGTTTATTACTTCGAAAATAAAGTCTGTGTAAACGAAATGGAAAACATTCTAAGACCTTTTCGGTCTGTTTTTGTCTATCATCACGGATAGTACACTCTAGTGCAAGCCTGGAAAGTCCCTCCCAATGAGTGCCAACTGCTCATCGTCTTTGCTGGTAAGCAAGAGGAGTAGAACGAAGGTCTCTCACGCTAATGTACCATACATAGAACAGTTCCCATTGATCTATGTATGTTACTTGGAATTACCCCGTTGAGTTCTAGTTTTAACGCACGGAGGGATATCTGCACACTTGAAATACGGCGTGGTCAGGCCACCTGGTACATACATTTAATATAATATACATTAAAGATGAAATTAAATTTAAGACGAAATTCCAATTAATGAGACTACATACACAAAAAGCTAAAAATATAATTGTTTGGCAATCTTCTTCACTTAATCTTCCCTAAAAAGATCATTAGGTATAGTGGTTTCCCTCTGGCCACTCCGTTCAAGGTCACGCATGGTAATCCCCACTCTCGCTCTAAATATCTCTCTCTTTCTACAGTTTCCCCTCCAGTCCGTCCCTTCCTCAAGGCTTGAGACCAGAGTTACAATACTCTGCCACAACAATACTACTGCTGCTACTACTAATACTACACTACTACTACTACTACCACTACTACTACTACTACTACTACTACTACTGAAAAAGGGGAACTGAGTGTAGTGGGGGGAACGGTTGCAAATTGGAGAAAAATGAAAACTATAACTGTTTAAGGCACTTCAATAAAATTGTCATATCACGATCAAGGATCCTAATTTCCAATGACTGCTTTACTGACATTAAACCCCTTTGCAACGCATTTCAACAAAACATTTACAATTGCAATCTATAAACGAAGCTATAACGCAGTAAATATGAAATAAATCCAATGTCGTGCACTATTCAGCCTAGCAGGGAAAAGTGCGAATCTCTGTAGAATGTCTGGCGGGCACAAGTAGGGCAGAATCCATTTCATGATTTAAGAGAGTAAAGCGCCAACCCTAATCTAAATCATTAACAGAATATTAATTTTTATCTATTTTTATTTTCAAATGCAAATCCAAATGTTGAAATATGCCATGGAGTATTTGTAATCGAATCCAGCGGCGGCGATCGAGAATTAGAACTGGGAGGAGGGGCAAACAATTATAGACATTAAAACGTATCAGAGGACTGGGAGGTGCAATAGGGGTAGACAATCAGATTTTAAAAAATCAGCTACAAGTTGGTAAGATTTTGATGTTCTTTGAACCAATTTGGACAGGGATGTAAAGATTGGTAGTTTACCAACTTCTGCGACAATAATAATCTTTTTGAGATCTGGCTAATACAATACAATATAATGTTCACCAAAATAACAATTACTTATTAATTACAACTGAATAGAAGTACTTTAAGTAACTTACAAATGTTCAGTATAATTTCATTCAAAATTATAACTTGTGTAAAACAAACAAAAAATTGATAATTTGCCAAAGTCCAACCAGTGAGTTTACTCCACGCTCTATTTTACACCCCATTACACCATAAATATGTAAGGAATACTGATCGCTTATGCTAAATGATATTTTAATTAGGTGTTCAAAGAATTACGAGGGGTATCAGAAACTAAGGTTACAAAGCCTGCAGTGAAACTGTACATTTTATTTCATACAACCAATACAGCCAACTGATAGTGCGTACATTAGGTTAGTTTTCGATACAGTCTCCATATCAGTTTAGGCACCTGTCGCTTCGTGGGATGACTTTGAATATTCCCTCCTGGTAAAAATCCTGTCCTTGCGTGTTCAGCCACGTTGTCGCGAAGTGTTTCACCTCCTCGTCTGAAGCAAATTGTCGGCCTCCTAGGAGCTCCTTTAAGTGAGAAAAAAGGTAAAAGTCGCTTGGAGCGAGGTCCGGACTGTAGGGAGGATGGTCAACTATATCCCAGCTAATCTGCTTCAACAGCGTGGTGGTATGAAGTCGAGCGTTGTCGTGAAGGAATATGACGCCCTCGGTAAGCAGTCCCGGTCGTTTTCCTCCTGATTGCTTCGCAGTATCGTCAGCGGTCACTGTGTACCCTCTTTCCAAAAACTCCACGATTATGATACCCGCGCGGTTCTAAAACATGTGGCCATTACCTTCCCGGCAGATGGTATCACCTTAAGCTTCTTTGTCTTTGGTGAGGAGGGGTGTTTCTACTCCATTGTCACCAACCGCTTACCTGGGGATATAGTGGTGGATCAATATTTCGTCACCCGTGACAATTTGGTGAAAAACCTGTTCCCTTCCGTGGAGAACCGTTGAAAAAGTTGCAGACTTGCCCCCATGCGCTTCCCCTTGTGTTGGCTGAACAGATTTCGTGGAACCCATCGGGAACAAACTTTCCGGAACTGCAGAATATCGTGAACAACGTGACGAACGCTTCCAAACGACATGCCCAATTCTACCGCCATATGCCGTAACGTGATCCTCCTGTTGTCCCGAATCAGCTCACCACGCGAGCTGTGTTCAGATCTGTTGATGCCGTACTGGGTCGGCCGCTGCCAACCTCGTCGGTGACGTTTTCTCTACCTGTCGTAAACTTCGACACGATTCTCGACATGCTGACGAGACACTACAGTCCTTCTGTAAACCTCTACCAGCTGCCGGTGAATTTCAGCTGCGGTTTCGCGCTTCGCCCACAGAAATTGAATATCGGAGCAGATTTCTTCGCGAGACTAGTTTTCCAAACTAGCATCATGTTTATCTAAAACTAGCGCTGTAGGTGGCGGGTAGCTAAAACTCTGCACATTTGCCAACCGCATGTATTTACCGCACACTGCTAATTTCTCTATAATGTGCGAAACTCCAGGAATATCGACTTTGTAACTGTAGTTTCTGACCACCCCTCGTACAATTAATTCAGTTATATAAAGCAAAATGTACAAGGAATTTGAGTTAAGCTACGTCAGGCGAAAACAAAGACACCGTTGTTTTAAAACAAAGACTAAACATATAAGTATGAAGAGTTAACTTTATATTGTACATTTTACTTTCTCTCTCTTATAGACAAAGGAGACAGAGTAAAGTGTACAAATTATAAAATAAGCTTTTCATACCCATACGTTTAGTCTTTGTTTTCGCCTGGCATAGACTTCCTCACAACTATCCAAGTTTAGGTCCTTTTTTACAATTGCCAACATTGCTAAGTATGATGAATGTTTTGAAGCATTGAATTTCTCAAATACTTTTCACTCTTTTAAACACTGAAAGACCGTTCTGGCTATGCAGTGGATACAGTTGAAAAAACTTTAAAAGTTTAAAATTTTAATGTATTCGCCAAAAAGTGGGAAAGACCACACCCTTCCATTAGCCGCCACTGGCGGAGTCTCTCTAACACTTTCATTAAGGATTTCAAGTAAAACATATGGGTAGATTATCACCGATTACGCTACAAACACAATGGTTATGAATGACCATAATGCTACAGAGCCTTCGTTTGTACTCATGGCCGATCCGGCTGGAATTTTTTGGCACCGGGAAGCATGCTGTTTGCTGGTGGAGTCGGATATTCATAGCCCCTTAAATTCAAGCGCATAGATTTCTCATGCAAATTATGCCTGCAATAACCACATACCGCGTCTTAGAAGATTATGGAGACGATGTCCTTGTGCACCACACATCTCTCACAACTTTTAAGAAAATTTGAATAACACACTGTCCATGTAAACAAAATCGTGCTTTGTTCGTAAAAAATCTGATGTGATACATTCACATGACTTTCTCTACCCTCTATCTATATTAATGGGTACCCAAACCATTCTTACTAGACCTTATTACTTTCTCTATGTACTAAGTAGAGGAAGTATGGCATTCTACCCAAAATCTCGATACCGAGATTTCAACGCAAATATATGTTTTGAAGCGCCCTGAATTCAAATGAAGCATTTTTTTGGAAACAAAACATTTTTTATTCAAAATCGTTAGAGCCATTTTTTAGAGAATCAAAATTTTCGAAAAATGTTCCATGTAAAGGGTAGTGGGGATTTTCATGAAAATCTACGTCTCATCCTTGGAAGATACTAAACTCAAATACCAAGTTTAAGTTTAGTATTTATCCGACTTCTCGTTTTTGAGTTATACTGTTCACAGACACACACACGGACGTGTTTCTAAAAATGATTTATTTGGATTCAGGGCACCTAAAAACATGCATTTCCGGTGAAATCTCGGTATCGAATTTTTGGGTGGAATGCAATACTTCCCCTACTTACTATACGTAGTAGAGAAAGTAAAAATTAAACGCGGTCAACAGAGCGATCATTAACATTACCCAACACCCAGTTGCAGAAATTAATTCTATTCACATTACCACGTGGTTGCAATTCCTGAACTACAGTTGTATTATAGGATTTTAATATTAAAAGTTTAGTGGCATTCCACGCCAAGTTTTTGCGAACTTTCTGATTCCTGTGCAAGCTTTCTCAAAGATTTCTTTGGACTTCGTTCTAACTTTTCTACGGTGCCATCGGGTTTTTCCTTTGTAAGAACAAGGCGATTTATTTTCGGTTTCTTATCAAGAATAGCTCCCGTTTCCCTAAATTATACAAAAGTCTCTGTGGGGCGTACGAACAGCAGGAAATCCGTCTACAAATCGCCATCTCACTTCTCCACAAGAATTTGTTGTCACATAGGAATCATTCATCAAGGTTGTGTGCACTTAAATATACTGACTTTTTGGCATTGTAACAGCACTAACAAATTAAAACACTGAAGCACGTGATCTCACAACATAACCTTTGTACAAAGATTTCGCGTCAACCGATTAGCCGGTACACGGAGAGGGAACAGAACCGGTTAATAGCGCAGTGCAGGGCAAGCAATTCCCCATAGTACGGCCACGCGTCGAAATGAAGGTTCTGTAGTATTACTCATACAGCAGAGATCATGTATGAACAGTAAATTTAAGAAATTACAACCCAATTAAGTGTATTTAACGTTAATTATGCTTATATATGCCTGTATTAGCATAGATGGTTATATCAAATGGTGGCATTGGGTTTAAGGTGACATTTTGGGTTCAGGTATACTGGGGTGAGACTATGGTGTAAGTGTGAATTATTGATAGGGAGAAAAGTGAGGGTTTTTTGTTATTGTTGGTTCTGTAAATATCTGTTTCTTTTTCTGGAGTTTACCCACTGTTTTACCTACTATCCTATGTTGTGGACTGCAAACATACAAACACTGCTCTTTATTTATTCAAACTGTTCATTATAATTTATTAACGTGCTTTGCCCTTCACGTAGCTTCGTAATTAAACGCTATCTTCTGCACCTTAATTATTCTGTTTCTAAGAAGAACAGTAGTAACAATCACATACTTTCATGTCCCACCGATTACCTTCAACACCATATCACACTATACCTACCAAGTAAGTGCAACGACAAGAAGCCCGCCACATCCAAAACCGAGTACTTATGCCATTCTGCGTGTCTTTTACTAGCATCGTCACTCGCTGTTTCATTATTTATTCAAACATCCTTGCACATCCTTTTCTTCATACAAAGAGCTTACCCCAAAGATAAAACACTCTGTTCTGTTACATCACGTGTTTGATGACATATTCCGAAAAACCAGTTAGCTCTGTCACTTTCGTACTTTTACCTCCCTTTTTCCAAAACGGTCATTTTACCCTCTTGGCATTTCCCTCGTATTACATGCACATAAGACAAATTTGTTCATCTTCCTGGCTCCCTGAATTTCCCTAATTTAAAAATGTGCATTAAACACAATACATTGGGTTATATGAACAAAAATGACTATATAGTATATGCTTCACTTTTTAAGTAAATACTCAGTTTGGTAAGAATAAAACCTTCCGAGTATCTACTTTCATTTTGAGAACATACTTAAGTAATGGAAGCAGAGTAGAACATATTCAGGCATCCATCTTAAAATAGTATGTATTCATATTTGGTATGAATAAAAGCTAATATATTCTCAGTTTTATGAGTCCATTCTCTTCTCATGCTGAGCATGGTTAGATGCATACTCACTTCCGAGTATATATTGATTTTTTTACTTAAAACTAAATATGAATAGAGTGGTACAATTTATGAGCTGTATAGTACTCGTGGAAAAATTACAAACATAGCCATGGGTATTAAAGGAGTTTCAAAATCTTACATTGTTTCAGAAAAACATAATCTAGAAACAACATTGAAAGTCAACTTTATTAATTAACTACTATGTAGTGTTAACTTCAAAATCCAGATACCTATTCATAACTTTATAAGAAAACTGTTTCATAGTATACCTAAATAGTGTAAGTATCCTGATATTCTAAAAACAGTCGCATGAGTTCATCCAGCACCTCGTGAATTATGACTTCCCAATCTACAATTAATCCTTTCTTTTTGCTTATCATTTTATTTATTGTTTTTCTAACACTACCATGAACATTCAAAATGAGTCTCAAAATCCTGTATTGCTTCATGAAAACATAACCTAGAAGTATCAATGAAGGTCAGATTTATCAATTAAGCTATGTAAATTCCTAACCCCAAAATTCATTGCTTAAGAAGTTAGGTTATCTATATCAAAACTGTTCGATAGAAAATAGTATAAACATACCAGGATTCTAGAAACAGTCCCATTTGAATCTACATCCGGCACTTTATAATTATGACTTTAGAATCTGTGAATATTTTCTTTTTGCCTGAGTTATTTATAATAGACTTTTGCCTATCTCATTTTACTTATTATTTTGCTAATTTAATTTACAGCTTGCCTTTGCGTGTGTGTTCTTTCAATTAAGTTTTAATTTCTTGAAGGATTTCACATTTCCCTAACATTTCTATTGAAACTTGTTATACAACACAGGATAATTCCTGGGCAGTTTTTGGTACGACAGAACCAAATGCAACAAAATCTACTCCTCTAGTTCAAAATGCCAAACACCACACCACACAATCAACGAAGCTAGTATATGGTCAAAGAGTATAGATAACACGAGTATATACTTACATTTAAGTGAACAAGATGGCTGTGGAAATGAGTATATACTCGTGTGAGGTAGTAGGTTTTTATTCTTATGAAAACGAGTATATTCTCATTGAGCTGAGTATATAATCACAGAAAGTGTTCATACTCATGAGTACAAACTTTGAGTAAGTACTTGCTTATTACTCATATGACCCATTACATTCAAATTTACTGTCTTTTATGTTGGGGCGCCAGGGTAGCTCGGTGGTTACGTTCACGACCCTCGTGCTGAGGATCTGTATTTCGATCCCCGACTCTGGGTGGCGATTTCATGCCTTTGCCTCTAACCAGCTCCTGTGTAGCATTCCAAGGTCCACGGTAAAAGCTGTCCTCATCCTCATTATCACCCTACCATAGAGGTAACAGGTGCCTACAGTTAATAAATGTGCCCAGGCATCTCTTGGTTGAACGAGGTTTCCCCAAAAGTCATTAGCCATATGGGGAGCGTTGAAACAACAACAATATACGTGATCGTATAAACTGCTTTCACAAACTTATCATAAGGAATCTATTTACATTAGTATTATTATAACATGAACCTATATGTCCTGTCTAATATATATAATAGCTGCATTTTTCTTTTCCTTATTATATTCAAGTATTTTTTCTATTATTTATATTGCTTATCCTACCAACTGAGAGGCGGATGTTCCTCCTAAATGCCATCCGACTTACATTGGACGAAAGGAACTTCTTAGTGGAGCAGATGAAGGACAAGCCTGGTATCTCAGTAGCTTATAGCATGTAACACCAGTTGCGGTTTACAGAGAAGTTGGACTGTCTTGATGTTAACGTACTCGGTGCTGTCATGTTGCTTTTCTTGTCCTATTTTTAGAAATACAGTGTCGAGACGAACTACCGCGTTTTGATGACAAGATTGAACCGATCGTGGCAGTTCCACGTCGTAAGTACGTACCTTGCTGTTTAACCCTGAGCACAATAATTATGCACTGTACGTACACTATGAATGATGGAGAGATTCACTATGTTCACTTAGCTGCATATACAGTAGCATTCTCAAACAACAGCACCCCTTCAAATTAACACTACCAATGCAATGTTTCCCCTTCCTCGAGCGGTGTTTAATGCAATTACTTATCTTAGAAGATGTCTCTGATAGCACAGAACACTCGGTTTTCTAATATGAAACAAG
Organism: Deroplatys truncata; assembly: GCA_030765065.1. Lineage (NCBI taxonomy): Eukaryota > Metazoa > Arthropoda > Insecta > Mantodea > Mantidae > Deroplatys > Deroplatys truncata. The sequence goes on along the minus strand of CM060988.1, from coordinate 133,667,418 downwards.
AGATTGTAACCCAACCTAACCTAAAACGTGCGTTTACAGCGTACATTTTACAAGTCAAGGTTAGACTCGGTTAGATCTTGCCTATATGTACTTATAAGTCTAGGTTAAAGAAACGAATAGAGGCAAATTGGGTTATGTTTGTTTCCTTTATTTTACTCAATACTCTTAGATACTTACACCTTGTGAAAATAAGAAAAAGCGTTGATATTTATTTCCTATAAAGTCTCACAAAGCTTCAAGGCAGATATATCATCATCCCGGTTGTTTTATTCTAGAATATACAGTGTGGACCATTTAAGTTGAGTTATACAATGTCTCCAAAACTAAGCGTTGTAGAAAGAAATGTCTAATAAAAGTTGCTTGATATTATGGGGGAAAGTAAATGCCATTAGTCGTGTTTTGTTTGGAGGATGTTATGGTGGTCATTTTAGGGTCAACTTAATGTTTTTAAATGGGAACCTACAATTAGGGTAAAATGAAATTGAAACCTAAAATGACCATCACAATGTCCTCCAAATAAAACAAGACTAATATAATTTACTTTCCCCCATAATATTAAGCAATTTTTATCCAATACATTTCTTTCTACAACGCTTAGTTTTGGAGATATTGTGCAGTCTCAACTTAAATGGTACCCCTGTATAAAGTCAAAAGTCCGTATTCCATATAGCCAATTATTTTTGAGCAGCCGAATGAATCACGAATACCCTGAAGTAGCAAATGTAATTATGTAAGACTATATTTGTGCTTGAATTTTAGTAAAATACAGCATGTATCTCCACAATAGTCAATCAGTAGCTTAAAGCAGAGAAATTGTCCTATATTTGTAAAAATGACATCTTTGTAGAATAGTAAACATTAAGGATCCAGCTCACCTCCGTGGTGTGGGGTATATGTGTCCTCCTCACATTCAAGATTTCCGAGTTAGAATCTCTGTTAGGATGAGTTACCCGGATGTGTTTTCGGGGTTTTCCCTTAACCTGAAAAGGTGAATGTCAGGTAACGTTAAGCTGTATAAACCCTGCTCATTTTACCAACCATTTCATTCATTCATTGTCCGATATTACCTACCCGGTTAAATGAAGTTAAACTTTAATAATATTAATACGGGTCTTCGGCTCTCCGTACCGACGCTCTTACCGCTTGAGCTACCATGAAATCTTAGCACCTCAAGGTGCAAAGCTGAGGTTTCCATTCGTAATTTGGGGTCTTTGGGATCAATACTAGATAGCTCCAGCCTCATTTGCGCAGCGCTAATGTATTTCATTATTCATTTGTTTGCAATAAATTAAAACAGATACTATTTATAATTTTACTTAATTTGTACAGCAAAAACAGACACAGTTCACTCTTTTTCGCAGTTAATGCAGTTACGTAGTGTGAGTAACCTCTTTCCTTCCATCGAGCGCTGGACGTGGTGTATGGACAGTGTGTACACCTCGCAGCTGGTATAAGTTAACTGGAAGGGTTTTCTCTCATCCTCAGCAAACGAATGCCGGAAAACTGTTAAGTCTGTTGCACCCAGTTCAAAGTTCTTAAACTAAAAAGAAAGTTGATACATTTTAGATAGTTCATTTTATTTTCATTTTCGGATGCCGGGCGTCTTCGAGTAGGCCATGAAGCGTTCCTTCCCATCCCTTCAGTATATCAATAAAGGAATTGATTCTGTTAAGCGAAGTATACCCATGGTATTTATTTTTAAATGTTCTATTTACATTTGCGATTTTTTATAAAAACTTTTGGAATACTTCATTCCACTTAACGTCTATCAACCAATTTTTTTTTTACTTTCAGACCCTGAGAGAGAGAGACAGGAGCTCTTTATCGTCTAACTCAGTAATATTTTATTATTCAACACATTAAATTATTCTTCTTTTAATCAATCCATCGATTTTATTACACTTCAATCACGTTAATTATCTTTCTTTCTTCATTTACTTTACCACTTCATCTTCTTGTAAATCTAGGTTTTACTATTATGAATACGTCCTATCTTTTCGTTGTTACGTCGTCTTTTGTTTCATTTGCCTTAAATGGGCTTATCACTGCACTAAAAATATTTTCAATTTTTAAAAGCTTCACATTAGCCATCAATAATTATATTACCTTTAAGCATTGACACTATTTTTCTTTTGTTAATAGCGCTCACTGTAATTAAATTAATACGTATTTTTTAATCCTGAAATTTCTTGCTCCTTTTTCCCTTGATGCAAACAATCCTGTAGTTTTATGAAAGACACATTCTTTTTCCCAATTTCAACACATGTTTAGCTTTAATTTCCTAAACTTGTAATTATTCTTCTTTCTTTTAAGATATTCCATTTAATTAGTTTCGATTGCCATCCTTTTTTTATTTCCAAATTAATAACCGGAACTGGCGATGTAATTAATAGATTTGGAAACAAAATTGTCTTCAAATTATACTCAAATTTTTGATTTCAATACAGAAATATTGGCTTCATCAACAACACAATTATTAGTACAAAAAGAACAGGTCTGTCAACAGTCTAATCTAACATACAGTTTCAATGGTTTGAGATTATGAGCTTTAATTTGAGAAATGTTATTAAAAATGTTTTTCACGATAACTATATCGGTTGTTGTAAGACCTTAAAAATAATATATTGAACAATGAAACAGTTTTCTTTTTAAATTAAACGTAAACCCCAACTTCATATTGGTGGGCCTGCTGCAACGCTTAAAACGGAAAAATGCAGTCTTTCATTTTGCTTTGCTCATTGTTAAATGTTAGATCATGTACAACAAAGGAAGAAAAAGATGCTGTGAAGAAGAGGTTGCAAATAAGGGCATTTTAATTATCCGTGTTGCATCCATTTCTTGTTGTTAAGTCTAAAGGACGTGCTAGTTGAACCATACTGGAGCTAGAAATAGTATGAAGTACTGAATTTTATTTTTACCACTTAAATATTCACACTTGCAACCTGTTTTCTTCGCGTATGCGTTTTGTTATAAAATGGCTGAGTTGTTTTAGGTTAGGTATGACCCTTCCGTAATCAAGAAAGTACGTTCCCATCGGAAACGCGCGCACGTTTGGTGTTTGTGGTAGAACCATAACTCTACTCTTATTATATATGTGTGACAAAAATAAGAGTTTGAAAATTAAATCGAAAATGTCCGGAAAACTGATATTACTTATCCGAATGTACGTAATCAATAAAAATGCACAGTTCATAGCGCTAAATTATCATACAAGGAGTGTAACTTAAAAATGTTCTTTACGCTATAAAAACCGTTGTGTGAGCATTTTGTTGATATTTCATTATCCATACTCATAATATGGTAGAAGTCTGCGGTTCGGACCGGCCCACCCCAACCCGGTATCAACCGAGTCCAAACCCGGCTTGAGTCCTAGTATAGGTTATACTGTACCACTCGGCCCAGTCCCGATCGGTTTTATTTTGTTTTAAATATAGTTATTTTGCTGTTATTGACTATTATTTATTTTGATTGCGAATGAGCCCGTGCAGGACTGTGCAAAGTACTTTAGACGTTTCTTTGTTTTCCTTTGAATCCATGGTTTTCACATTCTTTGGCTGTTGGCTTTCTCGCGTCTGTCCATGTTGTTCCAGTTTTCTTTCTTTCTTTGGTTTGTCATATTTTTCAACTTGTCACTTATGCACTTTGATTCTAAATATATCTCTGTTTAGGATATCTTCTTGTGTAATTCTTGCCAAATTATTATTATTATTATTATTATTATTATTATTATTATTATTATTATTATTATTATTATTATTATTATTATTATTATTATTATTTATTGCGCTGCTCTCTGCGGTGCGAAGTGACCCGGGTTCGATTTCCAATACCAGCATGGGGATTTTTTTTATTTTTTCCCCCTGCTGAGAGGCGTGGTAAGAGATGCTTCTTGGGATCAATTGAGGAGCCATTTGACAGAAATAGTAGTGACTGAGGTCCTGGAATCCCATGTAGCAAGGAGCATGTTGACGTAATTCTGTCTTATTGACCACATGCTGCCCCTGTTATTGCACTCCACCCAGGATGTCCTGGACATGGGTAGATGGAGGGAGGTAGAGTTTGTGTCTGCCATGCTGTTGTAACATTATCCGCAATTAGCCTAAGCGAGCTTTATTAACTATTGTTACTATCACTGCTGCAATGTATGTGCTATTCCAGATTAGCTTTGATTTTCTCAAAAATGGTCCTAATGGTTTTGATTAAAATACCATAGTTTAAGATATTTATATGACAAATAAAATGCATATCTTGAATGTGATAAGTAAAATTAAAAGTACCAGTCAGGCCTGTAGGTCATGCAGACCTTTATAATATGGAGATAAACTTTCTGGGTAGGCACTAAAAGTACATAATACCTGAAAGGAGAAGTATAACACGTGTCTCTTAGAAAACACTGCTTGTAATGAGGCGCTAATGAGAAATCCTGTTGTAGCTAATACCTTGGTGTGCAGAAATAAAGCACTTATTTGTTGAAGATTTAAATTTACCTATCACTTACTACCATTCTTTTGCTTAAATGTGTGGCACAAAAATGTGATCACATTAGCACTGCTTGTGTGTTATATCACTTTACAGTGGCCAGATTATACGCAAGTAAATGTAATGTTTAATAAAAAATGGTACTTTTTTGTAAGTTGTGATAATTTTTTATCTATAAGAGTAACAGTTTTAAGTTGTTCATCCAATATGTGGTACAGGGTATAACCTAAGTGTTGGATTAACTATTCCAAATAATTTATCTGCAGCGTAACTTACTCCTAAAGTTAATAATTTATGGAATGCCAAATTTTTTTTAAAAAAACCAAAATGGAATAAAAACAAAACTAATGATTTAATGGTTTCTGGCTATAAATTTGAGATGGCCGAAATATGCAGCAGTTTAAATCTTTAAAAGCATTCTCTCGGGCAGTCTGCAAGTAATCGTCATTATGCTGCATGTAAATGAAACTGAAAGGTAACCAACAATAATCTTACAATAGCAAATACAATAGCATTATGTTATTTGCTTATTTTTGTGTCAATCTTAAGCTTATTCTGACAATTGGCTCTTCATCTTTGTCAATACATTCTGGATCTGTTACCTCTTGAAAGTTGATTACCATTTTATTATTAAGTTTGTGAGACAGGTTTAATTGCAATACACAGATATAATACTTGTCTACTTTATTCAGAATGGCTTTTAAACATTTTAATTACTTTTCTGTGTATCCATAATTATAATCTGAAACTACAGCAGTGAGGTGCAGTTAATACTGCATTGAACTGTTTTGTCAGCACATGTTCAAAGCGAGATTTTATATATGCTGAGTGATAGTCCCCTGCAAATCTTAGTACTTAATGGTGCATTTGTAAGGTAAAGATTTGTTAAGGAATTGTATCTTTGGGTGTTGCCACTCAAAGAAAGTTTGTATGTGCCCTGCATTTAAAATATTACACATATTTTACTGTACATATGATATCTTTGTGGTAAACTAGCAGAGACTGCAACATCATTACTTCATTTAATGAGAATTATTGTATGTTATGTACTGTATGCACACCTTTCTTAAGCCCTGAGCTCCCTACAATCGGCATAGTATACTTACCCATAAGATGAGATTGATCCCGGAAATTCCGTAAGTGCATCACAATGAAATCAGAAGTGGTGCATATATTAAACAAGGGCAGTTTAATGTGTATTCTAGTGACACTGTGAAGGGAAGGTTTTGGGGATTAATGCCTCCCATAGAGCCCCAGACAAAAAAGTAAAAATACGATAGCAGATGTGACTGAATTACAAAGGAACAAAGAAAAACCTCTACCGTATTAAAATTAGGCACCAACTGATTTCTACTACTTTCTAAGAATAGACAACCCTCTGCTCAAAGTGATATGTGGAAGATAATCTGCTCTTGCCCAAATGTCAGTTTAAATTGCTGAGTTCTTCTTCCCCCTCCCTCAGTATTTTCTTTTTATTGGCATACACCAGCAGCCTATTCTGAAACACAGCCATAGTGTGTTTAAATTTTGACTGCTATTGCTAGGACTGCCAAATTTGCAGACGCTGGCAATTATGGTAATATGGCTACATTTTAGTATACCTTTTGTGATAGAGTTGACCCTCTGACTTTGTGCCCATTAGTATAATTATTGTACACATAAATGAATTCAACACAGTCATCATAGCAATTAGTTTCAGTTGTGTTCATTTTGTGATAAAATAATTTAGCAATGTCATAACATGTATTATTATGAATGTTTTGGGAAGTAATACTATAAATTTTAAACTTTCCAGAAGATGTGCACATAAAGTATCCTTAATTTTGTATTAATTTTAGCCAAAGTTGGAATACTTCAAGAAATCTTTAGCAACTTAAATTGTTCTTGAACATTTTTAGGAGTTTCTCCATAAGTTATCTATTTTGTTCCAATTTCAATCAAATTCAAAATGTATCAACAAATACATTTCAACTATTTGTCTCTGGACAAATTTTACTCAAGCAAATATAATATTTTGACTCAGAAGATGCAGCTGTTTGTGAGTTGTTTAATGCCTATTTATAGACAAAGCAATACTGATAGACACTTTAAGATCTGATAATCTTCAAACCCTGGCTGCATTGCGGCCACGAAGGATTCAAGTGAGAAAAATTACATTAAGTTGAGTTTTATTTATGAACACTCTTTAAGTGCTGTGGTTCTTAGCGTCCCATTCTATATTGGGTGTAAAAGATCGGTAATTTTGCTCAGAGGCCTCTTTATCAGGCTTGAGCTTCTTTTACATGCTGTAAATGTATGACACAGGACCACCAACTTTACTTCCCTTCCGAAGGAAGCCATGCTAAGGATTTTTACGCTTGAAAAAATCCATCACCCTCCGCAGGGTTTGAACCCGCAATCTCAGGAACTAGAGACTAGTATGGTAACCACTACACCATGGAGGATGATGGCATTCAAGTAAACAATCATTCCAAAGGTCATGTAATTAACACACGCAGAAAGCAGTAGTTTTACCTATAGACATGTCAAATAATGATATGTTACAGATGTTATCTAAGTTGGCAACCCTAGATTTCTTATAAAATTTGTGAAATCGACTAAGTGAGTGCTTCCAAACTCTTAAAACCAAGAAATTTTTACATATAAAAAACTGTCTCCTACTAATGCACCCCTCCCTCCTGCTCTACACTGGTATAGCATAGTGAAAGAAAATTCCCAGAAAATGTATTTCCCTTTACAAAGCACCACACCAAAATATAGAATTGCTAAGTAAAAGATTAAAGCATGCCTAAAAGGCTAATATTTCAATTAGCAAGTCTCAGAAAAAATGAACACATTAAAATCCCATAAGTTGAGCAATAACCTTGCCTAGATAATGACAATAAATGCATTAAAATTAAATTTTGAATCTCCACTTGTATCCTATAATAACAGCAAAATGTACCAAGGCAAACATAGAAAATTAAGCAATCATATGGCCCATGTAATAAATGTTTGCCCTAGGAAAAACGGTTACATACTGAAGGCAACTCACCATCTTGTTTACAGCCACACATACACACACAGGTTTGGAGCTTAAAGACAAGTCCCTTTGACGAACTACTGAATCAGTCAGCTAAACTCGGTCACAACCTGTACTGAACCCACCCAGAATGTTGTCTTACTATCTGCGGCAATAACAAAACTTACAAACAGCAGTAACAAAATCGGCACACTACTACTATTACTATTACATCCTTACAGCTCTGGGTAACTGTAAAAGACATCATTCTATTCTCCTCTTCCCCATGCTTCTGCAACAGGGCTTAAGAAAATGTGTGCACAAATGTAATGTGGAAGATTTAAATAATGTTTGTGGCTATTATATGGTACTATAACTTCAGCATTGAGGAAACAACTGAATGAATTGTATTACATATTCATAACTGCCATGTGTATTTTTATGATTATTGCAAAGGACTTTTAGCCTCTCTATTGATCTATAAGGGGTTCCTGTATACCTGCTAGTAGTATAATATTTAATGTTTGTTTAATTGGTTTGCAGTTTTGAATGATAGTAATAATAATAATGATTATTATTATTATTTATCCTACCCTTATGCAAGTAGATGTTGAAAACATTACCATGTATGCTGTAATATATACCTTGGTACTTACCTTATAGCAGTTAACAGTTAGTACTGTAGTTTTTTCGTAGTTGTCAGCAGTGGTTGTTGATGCAGTTTTGGCATGTTTAAAGTAATATTACTATCACCTTCACAACACTGCTACCACTCTTGTAACAGTTTGTAGTGCTTTATCTTAACATCTGAAAGCTGCACTCACCATATAGTGAATGCAACCCTTTTTTCACTAATAACTACCCTTTCTGTTTCTTATCACAACCCTTACAATGTATGAGTAAAAATGGACGTTGTGCAGTACATAAAAGAACTGTAAACTTTTCTTTTGCCAAACAATAAGTAGCTTTTTGTTGAGGCCTTCTATTAAAATAAAATTTACTTGTTAAATAAACTTCTTAAAGTTGAAGCAGAGATAGAAATGTTAAAAAGGATATTTTAAGAAGTTATGATGCTCTAAATTGTTATTAGTATATATAGATTTTAGTAGTTTTAGTTTGCAGAGAGAGTTTCCCCTCGTCTTAAGCAAACACCCATGTAGGATAGAACTTCTGTTTTAACTATGTTCTGCTTTGTATACAGGAGTAAATTTCTGAAATACTTAGTTAAAACAACTCAATAAAAAAGAAAGTAAAAAATGTATTTGGTATAAAGTTTCCTCCAGTTTCTCCTCTGAATGTTTAATTAAATATGGTGGAGTGTTATTGCTGTGAATTAATTGGTATTCCTGCTTGAATTGCAGCATTTTCAGATTAGCTGAAAAATGATTATTAGAATGCAGCTTTGCACTGAGATAGCTTGACCTGAATTCAAATATTAACTTTATTGTATCACTGGACATTTTCCAGTCCTTGTGTTAAAAAATAATGTCTGACTTTGTAAGAAAAAGATTCAATTACTGATATTTGTGATATACCATGGTATCTTGTGTTGATTTTCCAAAAAAGGGATAAGATTAACTTCATTTGTAATTATATGCAGAGGATCATAAGTAAAGGCATATTATAATAACTAGCAAATGCTAAGTTTTTGTATATTGCCTAGCTTTCATGCAAAATTCTATGAATTCCATCACAAAGTATCCAAATGTGTATATTTTGTAATACAAAAACGCCTTCACTTTCGATAGAAATATCTCAGAAGTAGTTTCTCATGTTATAGAATACTATGGTATTCATTAACAATGTTTAGAAAGTAAGCTGATTGACTTAAAAATATAATTTTATTTGGGATTTCTTAGAGGAACAAAAGAAAACAAATTCATCAGAATTTCCCAGAACTGTTGTCATTTTGTAGCTATTCTCGAGAGTTACAAAATACCAATATAACACTTCAATATTAAATGCCCCTTAGTCAGCATTTATATTTACTGTGGACTAAACTAAAGTTTACATAACGTTATTTTTGTCAATATTTATTACCTTTTTCACAATAGCATTTGTTTTCTGAATCCGTGCTTGCTACACAATTTAACGTTGTTGAAAATAATTTATGTATTAATCTGCTGGATGTATCAAACATATTGGTGAAGAAACTACAGTTTATATACACAAACTCTTTGACTTTGTAAAATAGAAAGAAAGAAAAGAAAAAAAAAAAAAGGTTTTGTTAACCTTATAACCAGCTTTTAATTAGAAAAAATATGTCTCCTTCATTGCAAAGTAATTTAACGTATGTTTACTGCAGATAACTGGAAAGACAAACATTGTTTACAGAGTGAGATTGCTCATATGATAACAACTTGGTTTGTATTTGGGAGGTTATGTTTTCAAATCCTATTTACTGATCAATCTGACTCAGGATTTCTATCAGTCACTAAGGTTGGATTTCAACATCATTGGTCATCGATTAACAAATTGCCCTTAAAGACAGTACAGAGCATTGGTTAAACAACTAAAGACATCTCTCTGACATCATACTTATTACATGTACCTGTTTATTGAACATGAATCCTATAACCACAAGAAGTCCAACTTGCAGTTAACTCAATAACAATAAAATAGATGGTACAGGAAAGCAACTGTGCAACTAAGACCATAACCTATAGGGAATCCCATGATATGATCTGGAGTTAAAAACATTATTTAAAAAAAAGAGGAAAAAACCATTAAAATAAAAGCTGAGATTTTCACATAGGTACCTACATTTAATTGCATTTGTCATGTTTTAAAGCTCATTTATATGAAAAATAAAAACACTTGTATTCAATCTTATAAACTTTACTGCTCTTATTTGGCAATTAACCAAAGAAGTAACAGACACTAATTACATACCTGAATGAATGACCAGGTGGAGGGGATGCCTTGCATAGTTTGTGCTTACCCCCCTAGGAGATGTGGATAATGTGAAGGAACCTGAGGAACCAGGGAGAACCTGATCCACCCTGAGGCGGCTCAGAGAAGGCTGCCATATGGCAGGACTGACTTCCAATGAGCAAGTATCTGCGCCATTTATCCAGCACCAACTGACACTACACAGCCTACCTGAAACATGAAAGAGGAAGTAAAACGCTAGGAAATGAGGGAAAGGAAAGTTGTGTGGAAGAGAAACCACCCCATGATTTTTCCTGTCAACCAGGGAAAACCATAAAAAACCCATGTCCAGAGTGGCCTACCCTAGGAATTGAACCCAAGACCTTCTGAATGTGAGCCTTGCATATTTCCATGGAGCCATCTCACTCGATAGTTACATACATGTTACAACATGTTGCCATCAAGGAGTACTTATATCAATAAACAAGTAATAAATAACAGAAAAGAAAAAAATAACTTTTAAAAAGTTTTAATGAAGTGCTATGAAAATTAAACATACAATATGCAGTCAAAAGTCACATTACGTCTTTGACTTGTAAAATAATATGAATGCTTTAATAAATGTCTTGCTTTACTCCACAAGCAATTACAAAATATCATTCCAATCTCAGTTAGGCTTTTTATTGACACTAACCTTATCAAAAACTCCTTGCGAGTAACTGTTTCCTGAAGTCAATTAGCTTATTTGTTGTACATTTTTAATGAAACAATAGTGTAGGGGACGTATAAAACTTATGTAAACAAATGTGTTGCAATAGATAAAATTGATGATTAAGTAAGAAACAAGCTACAAATATGAGTTTTGCCATTTTGGAGTAGAATATTGGGCAACTGGAGGAAATAAAAATTTAATTTTGATTTATAGAGGTATAGAAATAGCTATTTTTAAACAATCCTGATTAATTAGCCAAAGTAAGTAGCATAGTTTCCTCATAGATGAATTGTTTAGAATTCCTGAAATTAATTTTTTATATAAGTTGCCTTGGTAGGGTCTGTTAATCCTTCCAGTCAGGAAATGTCAGAGAATTACATACAATATATGGCTTGATGATTAGATCTAACTGCAGGAATGGAAACACGGTACTGATTAGCATTTCCTTTAATAGGTATGTTTCCTACATTACTGCCAATAATAGCATAATTGTTAACTTCATAATCTCTGATATAATGGACTCTTGCAGAGCAGAATTACAAAGAAAAGAAGTACAACACTAGTGACAATACAAAGTGATCAATTTATTCTTACTGCCCCATTAAGCAGTATCAGTATATGTCATTAATTAAGACCAAGTTTCTTTCTGTATAAGTATGATCTGAGGAGCTGATGAGAACAGCAACAAGAGTGTCACAAAGTGAGAGATGTGGGGGAACTTGGTGTCCTTTTATATTTCATGCTGGGGGGGGGGGGGGGGGGTTCGTGGATGTTTGCACCTTGAGAACTGTCTTTCAAATTTTTATATTTTTAAATTCTGCTTATAACAAACTCAGCACTGGAAAAGCTGAATAAATAATACCTTGTTATTTTCATGATGCCATTTTAATACACAAGAAAAATAAAAACAGAATGAACAAATAATTAAAAAGAACTTTATTAAGACAAATACAAATATGTCTGCAATACAAGCTACAAAATTTTCTTACAAGTTCTGTGATCTGAGAATTAGTGTGAATTGTTAACAAAGGAACATTATTTTAAATAACAATTGAATTATTCCACAAAGCTGGAGAGCTCACTTGTGATTTCCAATTCATCAACAATCAACACATTGACCAAATAAAACATAGCCATACAGTTTGGTCCAACTTTGCTGTAATGGTGTAAAACTCTTTGCTGATAATTCTTGAAACATCTACTAGCTTTTTTGCACTCCCCTGATACATTATTTGTTTCCCCAGCATTATCCCTTCAAGGAAATTGTGCTTTCAAATTAAGTTGTGGAAAACTTAATGTAACTTGAACCTTCTTATATAAATATGTATATAGCATAGAGTATTTATGCTATTTAAACAAATGTAGTCACAAACCAAGGTCTATAAAGTACTAATACATATTTTTCTGTTATTTCACAATTGCGAACTTATTTAATTATTTGTGGTCTTTATGATCCATAGAACTTTGAAAGTAGTTTGAAATCTAAAGAAAATAACTGGGGAGTGTTAACATGAGCAAAACAGTTTTGAAGGGAGGTAGAAACCTCCCTACCACTGTGGCAATGGAAGGAAGGGATGTATCGATGGGAAATACCATGTGCGCAACAGTGTAAAAGGTAACCATTGGAAACTTTTTCAATTAAAACCTAATTTCTCTCACTTTGAAGTAAATAATGCTTCATCTATGTATTAATTGGCCATTGCTCATTCCTGTAGGCTTTCAAACTTTTCAAATATTTTAGGCAACTGCAAGCCTCTAGTTTTTCAACAAGAATCTTTGTCTTTCTTGGCTTTACTCAATTTGAGCCCTATCTATACAAGTTCCCAGAGAAATTTATTTTTTCTCTAAGTAAGCATATTATTATAGGTCTTTTACCTTCTGTTTTGTGAAATTTATTCACTGTAGTATGAACCTTGTTTTATCAAAACCTTCTAGATTAGTTTTAGTCTTCCTTCCGGATGTTTTTAATCTGGATTATTAAGTGATCTTCCCTTCTTTTCATGCCTTTCTCCCTCTGTCAAAATTCTTATGCTAGGTACTTACTGAAACACCTGCAGCATCAGAAAAACACCAAATCAAATAATCAGACTCACCACTGTTTTCTTTTTTCGTGTATTTATATACATTCCATATTATCTTCCTGCTCTGACTATGAAGTACCTTTCTATCACTGACCTTGGTAGCACAGATGTAAGACTAAACTCTGATTTGATTGACAAGTTGTTTAGCGGGCAAGAAAAAGTAACTAACTAAGCAAAAACGTATCTGTGGTTATTTTTCTGTATTATACTCAAGTATACTCAGATCAGACGGTATAACCATTAACTCTCTTCATTGTTGTTGAGAAAAGGAATGAGAAATGCGTGGAGAAAGGAAAGCTTGCATTTTAATTATACATTCTTTCTAACTTTTGAAACAGTATTTTTGTTATTGTACAATTTTAAGAGAACATTTTTAACAGTCTCTTTTGAAAAATTAACATTATGCCTCTTTCTGCCAATCAAACAATTATTATTTTGTGCACCACACCTTTCCCCCAACCATCAGCCCATTCCCACTTCCAACTCATTTGGTCTGCTGTATAATCACTTGTTTTGCTCATGCTATATCACTCAGCATCTTTTTTAAAAAAGAAATGTTGTGAGTGGGAGGTGTAACTGTGGTGCAAAAGAGAATAGACAAAAACAAATATGTCACATAACAAGTTATGCAACATATGTTGTAACTGCATGAGCTAAAGCATAATTGTTGGTCAATTAATATTGAAAACAATCAATTAGTGTGACTTACCCATTTTCGTACAGCTCCTGCACATAGGCTCTCTGCATGCCATATTTCCAAATGGAGCACAATGACCACCTCTTGGAGTTAAAATAGGAATCCTTAATCTTACAAGAGTTCCAACTTTCAAGAGAATTCAAAATAACAAGGTCACATATCATGAGAATATTGGTGAATTGTTCTAATCTATCCTAACCTCATTTCTTCAGAAGTATGACAACAGATGTATACAACATATCAGCTGGCTCTGCATCTTTTGCATCAAGTTGCAGACACCCACCTTATATTCTTGTGTAGGGTAGTTTAGCATTACCATACGCTTCTCATAATCCCCCAGGGACTTTGCACTGCATTTCTGCTTCAGCTAAGTGAATTTTCACAAAAGAAAGGTGTTTTGAATGTACAGCATCTTGTAAAAGTTAGTTCAGTATTTAAAGCTCTAAAAATATAATATTTAAAATTGGAGAAGAACATTACTGTTTTGGAAACATGTCCATAATTTTCTTATTCAGTGCACACCATTCTTTCTGTGATCCCATGCACAGTATTTTCCAGATGATGCATTGGAAGATCTGAAATTTCTTGCAAGATAACATTTTTCATTTGCAATAGGGTTGTTGGATATACCAGAAAAATTCATTCTTTAAGGTAAACCCGTAACCAAAAATCAACCAATCTGTGCTTACCACTTTATCAACCATAAAGTGCTTACTGATGATACAATTGTCAAAGATATGGTCCTCAAACTTTTTAATTTAATCCCCTTAATTCTGGATTGAAAATGGGTCTGCTTTTAAACAGGTGTTCTAAATTTTTCTGATACCTTGAGAAAGACCATTGCTTTCATAATAGCCTTACAAACAGCTGTATTCAAATACTTATTGACAGAGCCTGACTTGCAACTTACAAATGAGAGATCCACTACAAGAGGGAGCTATGAAAGAATGAGCATTTTAACATTTCAGACCGTTCCTACCATCTAACATCATATAGGATACGTATACATAAGAGTCTCTGAGTAGTTTGAGAAAATCTATTTTCTCAGGTTTTCCAGCACAAGATGGAGCAATGCCAATGCAGTTCACTTATACCAACCTTGAGCCTAGAGATCACATTATGTTTAATTTTGTAATGTATATATTCCAGTCTTGAAGACTGCCGCATGATCAGAACTTTCAAGAAGATGTCAGGACATCAATGCAAAAACAAGATACTCATGCCTTTTATTATATGCTGTCTCAAACAACTTTCCGTAGGTACTCGATCCTAATGGCCGTCCAGTAGCTTCTCCAAAAACAAAAACACTCATGTCCATGTTTACTACACATTCCACAAGTAAATCACAGTGCCGTGATATTACAGAAGTTGAAGACATTTGAAATTATCTTTAAAATATTAATTTCTGAGTGAAGTAATGTGTGACAGTGTGTTTGAGGTCAATGTGGATCTTTGATTATTAAAATCAGTATTTGTTATATTCATTTTTGTTTTGAATCAAATAAAGTAGCAATGACAAATTTATTATTAAGATATTTATGGTACACTACATTTCACAAAAGTCTACTGCCCTTCTTCTTTCATGGTTTAAGTGGCATAGCTCCCTCTTGCAGTGGACCGCTCAAATCATTAATCCTTTATTCAACAAAATGGTAACTATAGTAACTATGGAATAGAAAAAGAAAAACCAAACCCTGTTGTTTGCCCAACACAGTGATGTGTCTACTTTTTTCTAATTCATATATTATAATGCTTTAAAGTTTTAAGTAACCTTTGTTACATTCTGCGTACTTCATTTCAGTGGTTGCTTAACCTTAAAGGCTGGTTCACAAGCAACGAGAACGGTAACCAGAACGAGAACGTGAAAGTTGAAATACATGTATTCAAATGGGAGTGTCACAACCGATGGGAAGCGTTCCCGGGCACGACATATTAGATGCATATTGTGCATATTAGACTCTTCAGTCTAGAGATTATTCTAGTCGGCCGTGACATGAAACAGCTACTAGTGTTCTCTATAGTCACTAGCTGGAAAAATGAAACTGGAAGGAGTTAGTAGTAAATATGCTTCCTAACCTCAACCCGACACCCACAAATCTAATCAGCATTGGTTCCTCTGGTGAAGGGGTCATTTGTAGTTTGTATGCAACTCAAAACTGGCTATTACCTAAAAAACAATGACAAAAGCTACAAAGAACAGCCTAAACCGGTGGAAATGAAAAAAGAACAATAAACAATTTTAATGTATGCCATTAAATAAAAGAATGAAAGATTGCCATAAGTAGAGGGATCGGAAATGTAATGGATATGCATTTAGATAAGGTTTACTCTATGGAATTATGATGCTGGCTTGGCTAAATTAGAAGTAGGTGAAAAAATGTCATTGGTCAATTAAAAATAAATGAAATCCCAATGCGCAAAATCGACTTTCACTTTGTGATCGATATGCATTCCTGTTCTCGTTACCTGGCTGTTGTGAACCAATATCTTGTATGGTGTATTGCTTCCCGTTCTCATTTCCATTCTGGTTACCGTTCTCGGGCAGTTGTGAACCAGCCTTAAGTCATTTCTAGCACAGCTCTGCTGCAACAAGTAGCTTGGCAACAGAAATCACATGTGTTTGGTTCATTAAGATCAACACCATCTTCAGATGTACCAATACCAACTTCTGAATCTAAAATATGAAATGACTAATTACTGATAAATAATTAGGATACCATTGCCATATTAAAACCTTTTTTGTTAAAGTTTAGAATCCTTTATGCATCCTCATAGCACTGCAGTGCGAGGGAATTGGACTTTGACTCCTGGCACTGGCAAAGGTATATTTCCCCTTCTGTGCAGCAGCTGTCTGGTAAGCCTTGACTCACTTGTGCTGCTATGCCAAGAGTTTTAAGTTATTAAATGTCCTTTAACTGCACAGTTATATCAAATTATGAACAAATGAAGTGAGTTAGTGATTACAAATGGGTTTCAGGATGTAATAAAGCACTATAATTAACTTACATTCACTCCAAGAATGGAAAAATAAAATCCTCAGCCATACAGTTTAACCCAGTCAGGATATTAAGCTGGATCTGCAGCTTGAGGGATCAAAAAATGCTAACTCATCCCTGTTGATCTTCTAATTCCATTTTAAAAATAAGCAGGCCTCACTGTAAGAAATACATTTCTCCAAAGATTAGCTAGGTGAAATATTAAAGAAAAGAGAAGCTATGAGCATTAACACAAATTAAAAACACATGAACGCCACATACTTCAAGTAGTTCAAATGCGTTTCAAGAAGCATGCTTCTCATCACCAGTTTGTTGATTGGAGCTTGCAGCTGGAAAATTCTCAGCCAAGTCATTGTACCTGAGCTGCCCACTATGTCCTATAGCTACTCGGACGATATCATCAACTGGCAGGGTAGCAAAATTCATAAGACGTGGCTCTTTCTTGGCAATTAAAATTCTTTCCCATGTATCAAGTGCTAAGGGTGTCTTGATGTGTTTAAGCAATGTGATTGCCTGTTTTATTTCAAGGTTGAAGTTCCAAAAATGGGATGAAACTGCAGACTTGTGCACTTATTTAAATTTTATGTTCCTTAAACGTTCCTTCATTCTAACTTCCAGGTTCTGTTTTACTTTTCACTTGTTTAAATGAAATCTTATAAATGTTGATGCCCCGCCAGTTAACAATATTATCCAAGTAGCCATATAACACAGAGGGCAGCACAGGCACAATGACTTGGCCGAGAATTTTCTGGTTGCAAGCTCCAGTCGACAAACTGATGATGATAATACATTTTAACTGCTTGAAGTATGTAGAGTTCATGTGTTTTTAATTTATGTTAATACTCATCATATAACTCCACTGTTAACAATGACTTCATTTTAACTAGTTAGTTTTAAATCATCAAGAAGCCAATTTTTAACATCAGCAAATCAAACTTATAGATGCATGTTTAAAGAAAGTGTTATGGATTATTATTTAGCAAAAGGATTTTTTGGAACAGTAGGCAATATGAGCAAGTTAAATTTGAGTTTAACATAATTATCTGCTTTTAGGGTAAGGAAATAGCTTAATTAAAGCTGTAATTATACTGTTGTTATAATTTAGTAGTAAATACAATTTTACTGCAAAGTTACAATAATAGTTTATTTTCACCCTTGTCTATAACTCCTTTGAACTGATCTTTCTTGTTTTTAGTTTGTTAGAAAATAAGAGTACTACAGAAAAGGTTTGTTACATGTAGAATCTGCACACTGTCCATTTTGTATTGCACTCGCTGGTGAGCTTTCAGATGCCATGCCCCCCTACTACCTCACTAACCAGTAACTGCTAGCTTGAACCTTGTCTAACATGCACATTGTTTGTCTCTTTCTCTCTGTCTCTTGTGTGTGCACAGTTTCCCTGGCTTCTGCCGCCTTCGCATGCACACCAAGGGAGGGTCCCCAGTCGCCTTCGTCGAGTATCAAGATGTGCGTTTTGCTGCGCAGGCCATGAACACCCTTCAGGGCTCCTTCCTGCTCTCCTCTGATCGTGGCGCCATTCGTATCGAGTACGCCAAAAGCAAAATGGCAGAGGTTGGTTTCCTTAATGCTCGCGTCACCAGCTTCTGTTTATTGTGGGGAATATTTAATCACAAGCATTATTTGTGTTGATATTGTTTACTTCATGACTTCTGGGGATTCCACTGTTGCATGCAAATTAGACCCAAACATCCACTTAGTAATTTCTACTTTTGGTGATATGTTGCCTTTGTAGATATTTCTAATGTAACTGTGTGTATCATAATGTTGCAAGTGTAAGTTAGTTGAAAACAAGTTACTTTTACTTTTCAGCAAGCTCGTGCAGTAAAACCTCATTAATCCAGACTAAATGGGACTGAAGGTTTTCTGGATAAAATAAAAAAATCTGATGTGTTACACTCACATGACTTTCTCTACTCTTGTACAAATTATTTTACAAGCTCTTATTCTCCATCTATTTCATATTAATCGAGATAAACATTTGCAGAAATGATCTTTTGACATGCAAAGAGAATTACTTTACACATAGCGACCAGTTCTAAAAATATTTGACTATCGCTTAAGGCGTACTATGTTCCCCTTGTTTTGTATTTACAAGGGCAATATAGAAATACAGTATCCTTTAAGCAGCGACATATCTCTTAATAGCTGGTTGCTAGGTGCAGCACTATTCCCTTTGCCTCAGATTAATACTCTTTGCATATGCAAGACAAAAAAATGAATAACGAATTCCCATTTGAGAAAATAAGTATTGAAAAATTTAAGGGAATAACAAGCAATATCTCGAAAATGGTTCACCCAACAACAAAAATGTATATGACATAAATTGTGTATTTTAACGCGATCTACATTTTTTTGTGTAATAAAATTTTGTCTATCTCTTATGGTTTACCAGTTATGCAAAAGTTGTTCACAATGAGGAATACTTTTGGAGACATTCCCAGGAAATTCAAGATATACATTTTATTTGTCATGAAAATATCTTAAACATATGACATTTTAATCAAAATCGTTAGAGCCATTTTTGAGAAAATTAAAATTTTCGAAAAATGTTCAATGTAAAGGGTAATCTGAGGTGGAGGGATTTTCTTGAAAACCTTTGTGTTGCATCTCTGGAAGGTACTGAACCTAAATACCAAGTTTGGTGTTTATCCGACTGTTCGTTTCTGAGTTATGCTGTTCACAGACATACACACAGACATGTTTTCAAAAATGCTTTTTTTTTGGATTCAGGGGGCCTCAAAACATATATTTCCGATGAAATCTCGGTATCGAATTTTTGGGTGGAATACAATACTTCCCCTACTTACTATATGTAGTAGAGAAAGTAATAAAAACATCTAACATTCTAACCCATTATTGTTCCATAGACATTTCTTGGACTGCTCAATAAAAGGCTGTTTTATAGATAATTGCTACAAATGCTGGCATAGAAATGGTTGCAGGCAGGTAATGTCACACAAATCAATCTCATCTGTGAGTAAATACATCTTTTTTACATGCATGAGGATGGGAGAACAGTCCTCAGTTCACAAAGCAAGTCCATCTATAAATACATAATACATTTATAGTGGTAACTATTGCTTCAGGCATCTTTTTAATACAAATACAGGGCATGTTTACCAATTAAATTCTTGTTTTCAATCTGTTGATTTGTTGTCGTTCAGACTAATGCTGCTAGATGACCAGTTGTTTTGTCATCTACAGGAAGCAGACAGTGCTGTCATGGAATATGACATATGGAAACTTTAAATTCATTGAGAGTGTATATAGGAAAGAAAAAACTTAAACTATTATGGTATATTCATAACTATTTCTTTTTTACTTTCTCTACTACATGTAGTAAGTAGGAAAAGTATTGCATTCCGCCCAAAAATTTGATATCGAGATGTCACCAGAAATATAAGTTTTGAGACCCCCCCAAAACGGGCATTTTTAAAAAAGGTCTGTGTGTGTGCCTTTGAACAGCATAACTCAAAAACGAAAAGTCAAATGAATACACAACTTGGTATTTAGGTTCAGTATCTTTCAAAGATGCAACACCCCAGACTACCCTTTACATGGATCATTTTTCGAAAAATTTTGATTTTCTCCAAAATGGCTATAACATTTTTTATTAAAATATCATATGTTTAAGATATTTTCATGACAAATGAAATGTATATCATGAATTTTCTGGGAATGTCTCCAAAAGCCCTCTGCATTCTGAATGACTTTTGCATAACTGGTAAACCGTAAGAGATAGACAAAATTTTACTATGCAAAAAATGTAGATCTCATTAAAGCACATAATTTATGTCATATACATTTTTTTTTGTCGAGTGAACCATTTCCGAGATATTCCTTGTTATTTGTTTAAATTTTCCAATACTTATGCTTTTTCTCAAATGGGAATTCATTATTTGTTTTTTTATGTCCTGGACATGCAAAGAGAATGGAATGCGCCACATAGCAACCAGCTCTTAAAAGATTTTACTATTGCTTGAAACCTTCCATATTCCTCTTGCACCTACAAGAAAATTAGCAATAAGATGGTTTCTGCGAATGTTTATCTCGATTAATGAAGTAGATGGATAATAAACGTTTGTACAAGAGTAGAGAAAGTCATGTGAGTGTAACACATCAATAATTTTTTTTTTAATACCTACTCCATGACTCCAACTTTGCAACTTCCGCTTTGTCACCAAACCTTAATACATGTGTCCTTGTTTGGTGCAGTCGTAAGAAGTGTTTGGTTAAAACTGAAAGCGTATTTGCTGTATATCACAACTTGTGTTCATATGCACAAAAAGTCCACCTTGCAACTCTGGAAAACAGGACCATATATTAAAGAACGGCTGAAAAGCCACAGCGCTCCAGGGTTCATCAGGACAAAAATGCACCTCTGTATGAAAAATCCACTTGGGACATTCTTTAATGACCTTCTGTTAAATAAATGGAAGGCTAGCAAAATTATCATTGTATACCCATCAATTGAAACTTTAGCACAAACAATATTGTAAGTTATAAAATGTTGCATTATGAGATTGATTCATAACAATGTCTTTTGAGATCATTCAGTTACTCTGACTAAACTTGAAGTCTTATAATGATGTTTTGCTGAAGTTTAAATTTCCAATAAAATTTCAGTTACCATGAAGACATCTTTGACAACAAGAAATGTTTATTAGGAATGGGAGAATATGGCTAAGAAAAAAAATTACCATGACAGCACTGGAAGTAGAACAAACTTGACAGAATCTGTTAATGGCATTTCAAAATTATTGCACAACCTGTATTCTTTATATCTTCCAAATCATTAATTTTGCAGGTCCATTTAATTGCTTTAATAATTTAGATGACCAAAACGATTTCCTGCAGCTTATTTATCAGTTGACTTTCATTTATTGTTTCTAAAATGCTCTTTAACTCTGGTTTCAAAATGGTGTTTAGTTTTTCCAATGTAAATTTGGTCACCATCCAGACAGTTTAACTGATAAATGCCAGATTTTTAATTTTCTGTTATTTAAATCTGTCTATGTTAGTCATGGCCTCACAAGAAAGAGGTAGTAAGCATATATTTTCATGTATGTTATATAGATTAAGCGCACAAAATAATCAAAGAAAAAATGAAAGCATACAATAATGAATATTTCGGAAATATTTGAGACATGAAAAAATTTACTTTATATATTGTATTATTTAATGATCTTTGCACTTTTCTGTGTCCGTCTTTTATGGTTTCCCAGCCATATAATATTCAGCAAAAAGAAGATATAAGAAGTAAATATTTTTACAGAAATTGAGGTTATAGCCTGGTATTAAAGGAGAAGGGTTTCAGCATTGCTGCCTAGTTCTACTTAACCTCTGGAAGGAAGGGACAAGGTGAGAGATTATTAAGGGCAGCCAGGTTTGTTGGCAGCAGGAGCAAAACAGCAGAATCTCTAGATGGTGCATCCTGGTGAGGGGTGCTGCCTCATCTATCCTCATGGGCTGGTTCAGGCAAAATTCTGATTTCAGGGTAGAAATAGTTCTCCTTTAAAGCACTCTCTGCAATGCCACACATCCCCGTCCATTGCACCTGACCCTGTAACCCGGAAAGATGAGGGAAGTGAAATTAAAAAAAAATGAGACATGGAAAATAAGCATAAATCCATCCCAACATTCAACTACACCAAGGAAAACCAAGAAAAAAAAACTCTTAATCAGAATGGTTGGCAACTTAAGATTCGAACACCTGAATGTGTTTACATTAGCAATACATATTTCATTTGTCATCACAAAACCTTTTTACACTCATTTATGAGAAAATGGATTAGGTGTTAGAAACTTTTCCATGTTAAGTTTGATTTGGATAGGAGATATTCCCTGGAAATTATTGTTTTTCATTCTTAAAATATATATGACTTAAATGTAACATTTTAATATTTATCAAACTTATATTTTTGAATTACATATGCTAAAGACACATGCATGGTCCTTTTACAAAAAATACTTTCTTTTGGGGGCGGGGGGGAGGTGGAAGTTCAAGGTATGTTCAAAGTATGTATACACTTCAGGTGAAATCCCAATATCAATTTTCGGAAAAAATGCAAGAGTTCCTCTGCCTGTGTAAACAGTAGAAAAAATAACGTAGAAATTATATATTTATCTGTTAGGACTGAAGCAAACTTAATGTGGGGAGGAGATAAGAAGAATTTAACTACACTAAAATAATACATATGGTATATAAATTTTAAAGAAATATATCTAAATAAACTAAAGTAAAACATAAAATTTAGGAAGACATTTTCATGTAGAAGCATGGGGAACATGTATGAACTGTGAAATTCCTATACTCCATTTTATCATCAAGGAGTTCAGTTGGTAATCAATGGATGGCAGCTTAAACATGGACAAGTCCTCTTTTCAAGTCAGCACAGGCTGTTGAACACACGTAGCTTTGAACTTAAGCACTGTGGTTTAAAAACATCTAATTTAACTTGGTCTGGATTAATGGGACTTTACTGTATTAAAAAATAAATGTTTGAGAAAATGTGATATTTATACTTTTCAAACAATCTAGGTTGTTGCAGTAAAATTCTGAATTGATATTTTAAGGCATTCTGTGTTTATTTCGTTGTGCAATGCTTTATTTTAAGAGCAGTATTTCAAGAACATCAATATATTTTATGGAGTGTTTCAAAACAGTACCAACAGCATATGATGAACCTTTTTTCAAGAAGAAACATGGTTTGGCCATTTTGGGTTTGGATTTCATGGACTGCAGTCATAAATGCTTAACAGTGCAAAGACTGATTTGAACAGGATAGTATGCCATATATTATAGGTCTGGAGTTAAACTAGACCAAATGAGCAGCAGCCTTGGACTGAGCGACATTTGCCATCTACTGCTAGGTTCATTCTCAAGCTCAAGCAAATGGTGTTAATGTAAATCAGTTGAGTTCTGGCAGTTGCAAGAGACAGAAGTTTGGCTCTAGTAATGTCCCTTACAGCAGCTTATATTTAGTATGATTATAAGGTTCTGAACATCACTACTCTCTATCCATAATCTCGTTAATAAAGTCAAGTGTACAGTCTGTTTTGAACTAAAGGTGATTTCAGCAATGCCATATATATTCACTGAACAACCAAAAAAGTTTTAAAGATACAGTGAATGTGTTTGCAATCAAGGTCATCAGTTTCAACACCTACTGTAATTCAGGTAAGTCAAGCATGTAAGCTTATATAGATTTTTGTGTAAATTCAGTTATGTTGTCCATGATTTGATGACTGTTTATGTGTAATTCAGTTGGTGGATACAGCAACTGTCACCCAGTCCAAAGTCACTGTGCTGTTGGTATAGGTTAAGGCTAGACTCACCATACTTAAATATGGCTTTCATTTAAATTTGTTCCATGGAATGACTGCTTCCCATGGAGATAGGAAGAAGACTTGCCCATCATCTCTACAGCAGTGAAGGTTACAGACCACCATGAAATAGACAAAGATGTTATTTTTTAAATGTTCCATCCATAAATACAGTTCATATTTTGTCCACATTTGCATTGTATTTAAGTCTCACTGAAACTTTTACATGTGCACGAATAGACATAGGCAACCCCATGAAATGGTCATACGGTTTTACCAAAGTAAAACACAAGCACATGTGAAAGTTTCAATTTCTTTAATGAAATAAATGCAAGTTGCAATCTTTGTTTCCATGAAGAAATATCAATGTTACACATTCACCAAGTTTATTTTGCCAATTGAAATTGGTGGATGAGCCAAGCTACATCTCAGAACACCTTGAAGCATCTTTGATATCCCATTGCAACTAAAATAGGTTTTGCTGGATGTGAGTTCTCTCTCAAAAAATGATCAGCAGTCCTCCTTTACTTCATCTTGCATATTGTTAATTTTGTTTCAAAACAACCTGTATAAACAAGATGGTTCTAAAGGATAAATAATATCTATATAAGAATTTGAAATATGAGCTTCGACATAGTCATTCTTGTGGATTTCTAACAATTGAGAATAAATATTCATGAGAAGCCATTTTAATAAATGTATATAGGATGTTTCAAAAGTGATGGCAAACATATTATAGGTAATAAAGATTAAGAGAAGCAAAACTGTTTGGCTTAACATTGGTCGTCAAATTAACTTTATAAGAGATAATGCCATTTTTTGCTTGTTGGGGCCACCACTGAATCAAACAGCTGCATTCTGAGAATGTAAGAACTGATACCAATAAAAGCTGTGACAAGAGACAGTAAATTTGTATTTTGGTTTCAGCACCACAGAAATGAGATTGAACAACTGCCCCACTGTATGCACTGTTTGGCCACTTGGGAAATTTGCGTTTACTCAGATAGTATCGCCAAACACTACAAATCAAAAGGATATCGTAACAATGTTTTCCAAAGTTGTTTTCACCTAGAACATCTTTGTTACAAGTCTGACAGGCATTGGCGGCTATGCTATCAGCAAAAGTCCTCCCTATGAGTTTTATTTATGGACACTTTAACTGCTGTGGTCCTTAGCATCCCATTCTATATTGGACATGAAAGACCGGAAATTTTGCTCAGAGGCCTCTTTATTAGGCTTGAGGTTCTTTTACGTTCTGTAAATCTACGAAACAGGACCACCGGCTTTGCTTCACTTCTGAAGGAAGCCATACTGAGGATTTTTATGCCCAAAAATATCTATCGCCCTCCACAGGTTTGAACCCATGACCTTGAGAACTAGAGGCTAGCATGATAACCACTACACCATGGAGGACGACGTGCTAGTGGATTATTTCATACTCATTGGTCTTTTCATATTACAGAACAATCTAAAGCATAATGATACAGAGCTTTCATTTTGCTGCCTAACAGGAATTTTCTTAGCACTGGGAAGCACGCTTTTTGCTGGCAGAGTGGGATATTTACAGCTCCTTAAATTCAAGTGCATAGATTTTCATCTAAATTACAACTACATTAACCACATACCTTCATCATAGAAGATGTTGGAATTGATGTCCTTGTGCCGTCATGCATCTCTCGCACCTTTTAAGAAAATTTGTGGTAATATTCATTAATTCTTCATGGCCATGTAAATAAAACCATTGTTCGTCCATAAAAAAAAAATTAAATATGGGTCAATAGAGCTATCATGAACATATCCAACACCCATTTGCAGAAATTAGCTCTACTCACATCATATCATTGCAATTCCTGAACTATAGTTATATTATATCTCGCCACATGCTTGAATACAACTTTATAGCCATAACACCCTTTCTTCTACATCAGGTCCTGTGGATCTGGGTATACCTGTGCAAAGGCCCCATTTTCTCAAAGACGTTGATATACTCTAACAAATGTTTGTCTTCTATTAGGAAAAACTTCAGCATACAAATCCAAAGTCTTGAGTGCATTTCCGCTGGCTCTTCCATACATGAAATGCATGTCTACATATTCTTCATTATTGTAATCCATACTTGCCAACTTTTATGATTATCCTGTAAAATGTATGGGAGCCAAGGCATTTTTATTACATTGTAGCAAAGGAGGAATTTTTTTTTGGGGGGGGGGGGGGGGCTTTGTAGCAGATTTCAGAGTACAGACTTTCACCACAAACATGACAAATCATTAAATTCTGCTCCATTATATTGTAACTTAAGATTATAGACTGAATGTACTGCACTAATTGGTATACAGTACTACAATAGGCCAGATCTTATTGGTGTATCTATCCATCATGGTCCCCCTTCACTGGGTTGTTAGGTGATAGGGGTGTTAAAATGCAAAGTGTGTAGATTTAAAATTTTATTGATTGATCTGTAAATTGTTTCTTATTCATGTTATATGGCTGCAGGATATAAGTTTCACATTTTCTGTGACAGCTTTAGCTTATACTTCATGCTATGAAGTGTAAAATATACACTAGAAATTTGTGTATAGCCTAGGAGATGGTGTTCTTTGCTTTAATACATGTTTATTGTGGTACCAGGGAGAATTTCAGCATGTATAACGAAAAAGAATCAGGTTTTCAAGGATTCTTATAAAATGGAATTCTTATTTATTTTACATATAACTTTTGTACATATTCATGTGCATTGCAAAATAATTAATTTTGCTGGACGAGGAAAAGTTTTGTGGGTTTAATTTTAGGAAGTTGGCAAGTAAGAATTTCTGTGTTTACAAACCTTTTCAATTAAATCACAGTATGCACAGAACTTTAATGCATAATGTACATATCAATTTTGTTTCTTTGTTTTAAGTACACTCTCATTCACACACCAGATAAGGGTATAGATACCAATAAACCTTCCTGGTTAAAGGAAAATTTCTTGAGTCAAGCTGGGAATTGAATCTGAGACCCCTCATACAGCAGTAGGTATTCTACCAACTATGCTTTTGGGTCATTTTGATTGTTTTTTGTTCACTAGTACTAAGTCTCTACCAATCGATTGTAGAGAAAAAGTACAAAATATGTAGAAAGCATGAACAATTTTGCTGCTTTACAATATTCAAATGCTCACTTCAGTGACTGCCACAATTAACAAAACACAAATTACAATCACATGACTTTGTCTACTCTTGTACAAACTATTTTTACAAACGCTTATTCTCCATATGCTTCATGTTAATCGATATATTGAGATGTTAATCTTATTGCTAATTTTCTTGTAGATGCAAGGGGAATTGCTAGGCTTTAAGCGATAGTCAAATATTTTAAGAGCTGGTTGCTATGTGGAGTATTCCATTCTCTTTGCATTACCAGGACATAAAAATATGAATAACGAATTTGAGAAAAAGTATAAGTATTGGAAAATTTAAGGGAATAACAAGCAATATCTCGAAAATGGTTCACTCAAAAAAAATGTATATGACATAAATTATGTATTTTAATGCGATCTACATTTTTTGTGTAGTAAACTTTTGTCTATCTTTTATGGTTTACCAGTTATGCAAAAGTCGTTCACAATGAAGAATACTTTTGGAGACATTCCCAGAAAATTCGAGATATACATTTCATTTGTCATGAAAATATCTTAAACATATGATATTTTAATCAAAATTGCTAGAGCCATTTTTGAGAAAATTAAAATTTTCGAAAAATGTTCCATGTAAAGATAATCTGGGGTGGAGGGATTTTCTTGAAAACCTTCGTGTTGCATCTCTAGAAGATACTGAACCTAAATACCAAGTTTGGTGTTTATCTGATTGTTCGTTTCTGAGTTATGCTGTTCACAGACAGACACACAGACACACACATGGACATGTTTCCAAAAATGCGTTTTTTGGATTCAGGGGGTCTCAAAACATGTATTTCCGGTGAAATCTCGGTATCGAATTTTTGGGTGGAATACAATACTTCTCCTACTTACTATACGTAGTAGAGAAAGTAAAAATATGACCTTGTCTAGTAAATGGTTAATTTTGAAACTACATTTACTGCAGCTATTTTGCTTCTCTTTTCTTTACTTCTCATTTATAAATTTTTGAATGTCTGTTTTGAAATACACTGTGCGTCAAAAAAAAGTGAAACAACTTATTCCCTATTTAGTTTTTCACAGCTCTTAAACTTGGGTTTCAAACCTTGCATTAGAGCAACTTTATATCACAGAAATGCAACAACACTAATGCTTATCAATGAATTTAAAAAGCTTTGATCAATTCCTTGGACCTTTTGGTGAATTCTGATTAATATATTGCTAATTTTGCACATAAGGCAACTCTTTACAACAATCACAGCAAAATTAAATTAAATTGAGTTTTATTTATGGCCACTCTTTAACTGCTGAGGTCCTTGGCATCCCATTCAATATTGGGCGTGAAAGACCGGTAATTTTGCTCAGAGGCTCTTTATCAGTGAGGTTCTTTTACGTGCCATAAATCTACAACATGGGACCACCGGCTTTACTTTCCTTTCAAAGGAAGCCATGCTAAGGATTTTTACGCCTGAAAAAAAATCCATTGCCCTCCGCTGGGTTTCAACCCATGACCTCGGAATCACCACAAAGCAATGTTTTAGTGTTCAAATTGTTGCAGTGCATTGTTGTGCTGCGTGATGATTTAAAGCATTGAGGCTTGCTTAGTAATTAAGTCTTAAGTGAGTTTTAAGGGCTTAAAATGGTTCTTAGAGCTGAAGATACAGCAAGGGCTGTGGCATTGGTGGAGAACAGTGATATGTTGCTACGTCATTGGCATGTCTTATTCCAGTGTACACAGGACTGTCCAGAGGTTCGGGGAGGATGGTATCTACACCGAAGACCTGATTCTGGCTGTAGGAGGAGTACTTCTGATCACAATAATCGCTTTCTTTTACTACAAGTTTTTTGATATTTACACACAACATCGGTTGAGGCCAGGAATAATTTGCAGCAGATAATGGCATCTTAACACAAGTGAGAGAACAGTTAGGAGGAGGCAGTATGAAGTGAATTTACAATCCAGGAGACCTGCAACCCTGCACTTTCTCGTCTAGGATACATTTTAAT
Organism: Deroplatys truncata; assembly: GCA_030765065.1. Classification (NCBI taxonomy): domain Eukaryota; kingdom Metazoa; phylum Arthropoda; class Insecta; order Mantodea; family Mantidae; genus Deroplatys; species Deroplatys truncata. Next base: position 133,638,112 of record CM060988.1, on the reverse strand, counting down.
GGAGGTTCAGTATTGGTTTGGGCAGGGATCAGCATTGAAGCAAGAATGGAACTGATGTTTATCAAGAATGGTTCACTGACAGCTCATCAGTTCACAGAGGAGATTCTCACTGATCATATAGTGTCTTTTGCACCCGTTATAGGCAACAACTTCATCTTTATGCAAGACAACACTCATCCACACATTGCTAGATGTGATTCTGATTTCCTGGATGTGGTTGGGATTTAACACATAGTGTGGCCAGCACACAGTCCAGACTTGAACCCAATAGAACATGCTTGGGAGGTGTGCTAAGGATTGATTCTTCAACTCACTGGAAGAACTTCGGTCTGCACTTCAAGCAGAATGGGAGCTCATACCACAAGAGGAGAATGCACATCTTGTCTGGAGCATGCCTCATCAAATCACAACTATAATCAGGACTAGAGGTGGCAACACTTGTTACTGAGACTGTGGCTATATTTCACAGCCAGCTAGAGAACCATAGAGTCATTAAAGGTATCATTTTCAAACATAAAAAAATTCTGTTTATTGTATTTTTGACCATGTTTTAAAAGTTTTATTTGCATTAAATCCATAATTCAAGAATGATATGATTTATGCTTAAAATATTCCTTCAGCATTACTGTGTTAAATAATTGTTAAAGAGATTCAGGTCTTCACTTCATTAAACACACATTTGTATTTAAAACATGTATAGCAATCAATTGTTTCACTTTTTTTTTTTTTTTTGCCGCTCAGTGTACATTGAACTTAAGTAATGTTAATGCATTATGATGCATATATAATTAACTAGGAAATGTGAGTAAAAAGTTGTTTAATATTAATGTGGGGTTTCATCATAAACTACATTGATGTATGAATAATTTTGGTCTTCCTAGCCTCCCAAAAAAGATAAATTGCAGGTATTTTAATTCCCAGAGGCTGTTATTTATAAATATATCTTTGGGCAGATATAGTGGTTTCTTACATTTACCATAAGAGATTCAGTTGTTTCCGAAATAAAAGGGCTGTCCCAGAAGTACCCGACCTAACAAAGAAAACACAAAAATTTTGGGAAAAAACATCTTTATTTCTCTACATAGTCTCCTTTCAGCTTGATACACCTTTCCCAGTGATGCTCAAAAGCTTCAATACCCTGTTTATAGTGAGAACCATCGAGTTCTGCAAAATAGCTAACAACTGTAAACTCCACCTCTACATTGTTGGCAAATCTTTTACCACCAAGCCATTTCTTCAACTTTGGAAATAGAAAATAATCACAGGGGGGCTGAATCTGATGAGTAGGGTGCATGAGGAAGCAATTCGAACTTTAACTCATTGATTTTGGCCATGGCGATAATGGATGTGTGAACTGGTGTATTGTCTTGATGAAACAGAACTTTCTTTATTGTTAAATGCGGCTGTTTTTGCTTGATTTCATCATTCAAATGCTGCAATAAGTTTGCATAATGCTCACCATTGATTGCTTTTCCTTTTTGTAGATAATCAATGAAAATTAACCCAAAACACTAGTGCCATGACCTTGCCTGTAGATGGAACTGTCTTTGCCTACTTTGGAGCTGATTCTCCCCTTTCAGTCCAACTGTTTTGACTGTTTCTTCACTCAGCAGTGAAGTAATGGACCCATGTTTCATCCATGGTTATGAATTGACACAAAAACTCGGCATTATTGCAGCGAAACATTGCCAAACACTCAACTGAAACATCCTCACGATGCTGCTTTTGTTCCATTGTGAGTAAACACTGCACCCATCTTGCACACAGCTTTCTCATGTCTAAATTTTAAGTTAGTGTGCGATGTACAGCACTTTTTGTAATGCCTACAATGTCTGCACTTTCAGTCAACGGTTATCCCATACCATTTTGTGGATTTTCTTCACAATTTCTGGTGTGGTCACCTCATTTGGTTGACCACTGCGATGTTCGTCCTCGGCAGCTCGTACAGCCTCGCTTAAACTCTGCCACCCAATATTTTACTGTTGTAAATGAAGGAGCAGACTCCCCCAGAGTATAATCTAGCTCAGATTTCAGTATTAGTTTGACTAAGACCTTTCAAATGAAAGTGTTGTATCGCATAACAATGACCAGTTTTATCCATGTTTACCGATTTGCTGAGAGAGTTCACTATTAATGGCTGCCAAACAATTACTGAACAATGTAGCATCGTAAAACTTCAAATTAAAGCTTTATAAGGGTGGTACTTTCTACCATAGTCATTTGTTTGAAACAACAACCGCTATATACTTCTGGGACTGCCCTCATATCTACTTAAATGCAAAATAACAAAAACACAAAAGCTATTGTATGCTATTCAGATGCATGTGTGTTATTTTTTAGTTGTAGGTTTAGTAAACTTAAAAAAAATATGAATTGTGTTGCTGGTACAGTGCAGCTACATCTCAGGGTTTGATAAACAAAGAGAGGAAGACTGTCTATATCTGCTAAGGCCAAGCAACTTTAAATTGTAACACTCAGATGTTAACACACACATGACTTTCACAATATATAACAAATTCTCGTATCTGCTTCAGGAGGGGTATTCTAAACATTCTTGGTCTGATCAAGAAAACAAATATGTAAGAATTTTTTTTAACATAGTTTCCTTATAAATCATTACATTTAGTTCAATAGCTTTCCAAATTTTTAATACCCTCAGTAAAATAAGATTTGTCCAACTGTGCAAAATAAGCATGTGTCTCATTAATCGACGTGAATCTTCCATCCATTGCTGGGAGTCAAATACAGCAAATATGATGGATGTGGAAGAATTTGGAAGATAAGGTCATGCAGTTCTGCAGCAACAATCCCAGACATGTGTGAAGGCACATTATTGTGATGAAAGAGAACTTGTTTATTGCAAGGTGTGGACATTTAGCCTGAATAACATCCTTCAGTGGTCCAGTAGTTAAATGTAATATCCCCTGTTGATGGTTTTGCATTTCTGGAAGTAGTCTATGAACGCCACACCATGAGAATCCCAGAAAACCATAGCTGTGGCTTTTCCTGCAGATGGAACCATTTTAGCTTTCTTTGGTCACTTTTACCTATTGCCACCCACTATCTGAACTGCTCCTTCCTCTCTGGCATGTAGTGATGAATTTATGTTTCATCTACTGTTATGAAATGTTGGAGGAAATTATTGGAATTGCATTTAAACAGCTCTAAACACTCTTGAGAAATGTTCATTTGAATGGATTTTCGGTCCATTGTTAACAAACACAGCACCCATTGGGCAAAAAGTTTCTCTCACCCAAAACCCTGTGTAAAATGTAAAGGACATGGCCTATCGAGATGTTTGCAATGTCAGCCAACTTGCATGGCTTCATTTGGCAATCATTGTAAATTTTTATCACAATCTTGTCTATCGTATTTGTTTTTGGGACAGCCTGAACCCTCATTATCTTGAATGGTCATGCTTAAATTCAGCAGCCCACATTTTAACTGTCGAAAATGAAGGGGAACATATTTAAATGGCAAATCTAACTCCTTTTGTGTTCCTATTGAGGTTAAACCCATTAAAACTAAGTACTTTATCAGAGTTCATATTTCAGTTTTATCCATTTTCTAGAAAAAAATTAACACTTGTTTGCTTACACAATTGTCACAAACAAATGAATACTTTTACGTATCTGAAATTGTACAGCATGTCATCTAAAGGATGATGCTTAACAACTATCATGGTAATTTGGTTCATCTTCACAACTTTTCTGAGTTAGGTTGAGAACTTTTAGAACATCCCTCAGTATCATTTAAAAAGTAATTCTCCTATCCATGTTATGTTACTCATGATCAGGCAGAGGGGTAAGTAACTCAAGTTAGGGTTGTCCTTGGTGTAGTGGTTACCATGCTAGCCTCTAGTTCCCGAGGTGCAGATTCACACCTGACGGAGGGCAATGGATTCTTTCAGGTGTAAAAATCCTTAGCATGGCTTACTTCAGAAGAGAAGTAAAGCCGGAGGTCCTGTGTCGTAGAGGTTCCAGCACGTAAAAGAACCTCAAGCCTGATAAAGAGGCCTCTGAGCAAAATTACAGATATTTCACGCCCAGTATAGAATGGGACACTAAGGATCGTAACAGTTAAGGAGCGTCCATAAATAAAACTCAATTTAATTTCATCAAGTTAGGAACGCAGCAAGAGTTGATGGCGAGGGAAAGAGGAGGCAACTGCATTCTTGCAGTGTTCTCTGTAAACAAATATAATGAACAGTTGAAGGTACTACACCTGCTTCAAATGCAGATAAATCAGGATTAAGGAGTATTAGAAGAAAGAAAACAATTATGTTTAGGTACTGATAGTGTGCAATTAGTTTATGAAAGCTATGAAACAAAGATTTCTAAAGCTGTACATTTTTAAAGCAATATCCCTTATTATTAATGGATGACAGCGATCCTGGAGAAATACTGATTTGTAGTTTGGGGCCAAGGAGGTTGAAGGTCCACTTTCCTCATTGTTCGTTTCTAATAATGTCACATGTTCCTTGTGTTTCATTGAATTACAGTGTTGTTTAACATGAAGTTTCAAACATCTTTTGAGCTCTGTGTTACATCTGATGGTTTTGCCATTTGTGCTGCCATATTCTGCCGCAAATGATGCAAATTTTTATTTATAAGCTGCTCTTTGCTTTAGGTATAATGCCACAGTTCTTCACTAACATATATTATGCAGCAAATAAATGCAACAGTCACAACACCAGCTGTTGGGTTGCGGAGAAATGTGTCCATCACAGTAGATACCTGACATCACCTATACTCCATATGCTAACAGAATGGCTCTGTTTACTTGCTAAAACACCTCTGCCTGCTCATGAAACATTTTTACCTAGGAATGATTCCAAATTGAGCAATAAGTGCTTAGTTACATGAAACATATGGAAACAGCATTCAAATGTTTAGCATGGTAAAATGAGCAATGAAAAGCAAACAGAAGAATCACAAGCATATCTGTCAGATTTCATATTTGAGAAAGTGTAAACATGCTACACAGTAGATTTCTAAAATGTGTAATGCTACAAAACAATTTGACACAAATATTCATTTTGATAAGCTTTACATTTTTTTCTTTAATGAGCTTTTTTTTTTTGCCTATCTTTTATGCTTCCCCACTGATGCAGAATTATACAAAACTTAGTCGAGACAAAGAGTATTTCACTGAATATTTACAGAAAATTCAAGATAAGCATTTAATTAATCATGCAATATTTTAAACATGATATTTTAATCTAAATTGTTAGATACACTTTCTTTTTTTTTAATTTGAGAAATTGACGTTTTAGAAATTATTTTGATTCATGTTAACCAAAGTAGGTCATCTTTGAATCAGATGCTAGCTCAGTAGAATGATAATGGTATAGAAGGCTGATTGATGCTGATGCTTTTTTTTTAAGTGATTTAATTTTATATTAATTATATTAAACTAAGCTCTAGATTTTAGGTATATGCACTGCAAAAATCCTAAAGATGTGTTTTGTTCTAATTACTATTTGAGAGCTGAATTTAATGATTGATCAGAGGGTGCAATTATGAATTTAAGTAAATAAAAAGTTATTTTACATACTATTCATGGACAAAATGAACTATTATTTGAATTTTGTAATTATGTGAAGAGTATACTTTTGTTTATAACTTTAAATTGTTTACTGGTTACTAGAAAATATTTAAAGCTTTGACCACTCAACTGTCATCAGGCACCATTTTTATTTTGCATCAGAAAAAGCTTCAGCTTCAGCAAATATTAAGTTTTTTGGGAGGGGACATGGTTTTAAAAGCATAAAAATAATTTTCTACTAAACATAAATCAGTTAAGTTGAAACATGGTTTGAAAAATAATTAATTACCAGAAATTTAAGAAAATACTAACAACAGCTTATTCAAAATTGAGTTAATCGTTGTTCTTGTAGCAGTACAAATCTTTAATAATGACATACACACTATGTAGTAAAAAATTTGAATCAGTAACTTGAAAAAGATATGAAGATGCGGAGGATAGGAATTTATGGAGAAATAAAATCATGAATGGATTGTAGGAAAACTAGTGCATGGTAGATAATTCCTAAATAAATAAATAATAACCCTTGAAAATGGAGTGAAATATTTGAAAGTAAGTGAATAAAATCATGGTAAAAAGAACATATCTGCCAAAATGTGAAAGATGCAGGCATGAAATTACAATGATTGAATATTGCTACACATCTGCAGAAAATTGTACTTTTGGTACTTAAAGATAAATTTCTGTATCTTGTTTAAAAGACCATCTACCTAAATTTTCTTAATATAAAACGTAATCTTTGGTTAAATTACAGCATATTATAGCATTATATTAAGTTGAAATCAAAAGACACAGCTTAATGAATTTTACCATTTTCTGGAAATTACTAAAAATGTATGATAATCTGTGATAACACTGCAGAACATTTAACATTGGGGTTATGTTTTCGAACTTTTCAGAACTGAGTTTGATACTAAAGGAAATAAAAGCTTGCCTGTCGGAGTTTCATTAGTTTTTAATGTACCTACTTGAGAATTGGTAACTGTCAAAGAAAGATAGTTACATACAATAACTTTCGTATGTTACAAATATATTTTATGTTATTAGCGATAATGGCATGATTATATTGATTGCAGGGACCCAAGGGAGAAGAAAATGGACAATCTTAATTATCCATACTTGCAGCTTAGCACTTGACAAAGGCAGCAGCAAATTGTGGTAGGAGCCAGCATACCAACATAACAACTACAAAAAACCCTGCTGAAGACAACCTCCAAACATCACCAAGAGGTAATTTAAACACAGCAGTAGGTCAATCTTATGTACTTTTGTTTCCTAGTGTTCTTATTTGCTTAAAGCGACTGAAGAAAGAGTCATAACTAAAGTATTAATAATTTACTGTTTTTTTGTTTTTGTTTTTACCATTTGTAAAGGATGAATTTGTTCTGTGTTAATATAACAGGGGTTAAAGCATGTAAAAGGTCAACATGGGTGGTATTTTTCAACTGTACAACATTTTTGAAACTGTAAATCTCTGGATTTTAACTTTTAAAATGAAGTGACTAGAACATTCCGCAGGTTTAAGATCATAGCATTTGAAATCATTCCTTTAATTTTAACGGTGTATTCCTAGAAAAGGAGCTACTGAAAAATAAATAAAAACAAAAAAACAAAAAAAAAGAGAGAGAAACTTTGCAGAGGCTTGAAACCAAAGGTGCCCTAAATGTTATGTTTTAGATTTAATTATTACTGCTAGGTGTAATATAATATTCTATTGATTTTGAAATGATGTAAAAACAAACTCTTGAATATGATGATGATGTGTTGATGACTCTTGGTGACAAACAAACCAAAGTCAACAATTGTACAGTAGTTTACTGTATATTTCTGGCTGTCTGCTGTAAGCAGTTAGAAGATTTTCTTGTTGTAGGCTATCATTAGCTAGACTTATTATCAGCCCAAGTGAGAGGCAAGCTCTTAAGTGTTTATTTTCAACTAGATTTATTTCAATAGGAAAGTGTATACTTTTTTGGTTTGATTCTTCTAATGTATTAATTATCCATAGCAATAAATTCTTATGCTATAAACAAAATGATAGGAGGAGAAAAGCCATTGTTATTAATAATAATAATTGTGTAGTAAAGTAAGTAGGCTCAGAATATGACATTAGCCTCCCCTGAGGATGAGGGTGGATGTAGGGTGCTGACGCTAGCTTTCCACCCAAAGCATATCATTTGAACCATATCAACATTGTGCTTTTGCTGGTCTTCTCCTATCATATCAATATGCTAACTATGAATACATTTAAAAAAAAAAAAAAAAAAAAAGGAAAAACCATCGTAGTTTACTCGATATCTTGTGAACGTTAGTTTTAGGCAGTTTGCCAAATTTTCTGGGGTAAAATGTGATGCATACTTTATATCGTAGAGTCATAATTTGTATATATCGTATAATTACTTTCAGTGAGTGTAATAATATTGTAATTCATGTAACTAATGTGGCCACTTGTCTATAGATTCTAGCTCATTTGTGTCAGCAAGTTAGCCTGTCAGATATTTCCAAACAAAAAAAACTACAAAAAAAAAAATAAGACAGATGATGGTAACTTAGATATAAATATGACCTGAGGCTTTTGAAAGGGCATGTATTTGTGGAATGAGTGTATATAGACTGAAAGCTTCAGGTTTTAACGGACAATCCCAAAGAGCAAGATGGCATCGCACTTGCATGCCATTTGAAATACGGTCTTGTGAGTGGTATGCGAGCCTCAGAGGCAGTGCTGCCAAGCGCTGCATATGGGAATATGATTTCCATTTGTTATTAACTTGTAGATTCTTATGAGAAAAAGAAAAAAAAAATTTATAGGATCTTATAGTAGTCGCTTTACATGTAAGGTTGATGTGATATAAAAATTACCATAACTTTTGGTAAGGGCTCTTAAATGGAGGTGCAGATATAGATATGTATATACCCAAGAACACTGACTCTTTGGCTTTCTAATTAAATGTTCACAAATATTACAGTAAAGAAAATTAAATATTCAAATAAATGTTTGATAAACTAAATGATGCATATCTCCATCTGATGCCTCCGTTTTTGGTGCCCATTTTGTAAGCAGATTTATAAGATCTGTTTGCATTGTGTGGAATCATTTTGCATTTTCTCTGTGCATATCTTTATCTCGGCATTAAGAAATCTTGCTGATGTTTGTTGCTAGCTAAGGTTTTGCTGTCTATGATTGCAGCATGGTATTTGAATAGACATTTATTTATTTTTTTAACTAATCTACACGAAATTGATGCCATCTTGGTTGGAATACTTTTGAATCTGCTTGAAAACTTCTATTTTGATGCTGACCATGCAATTTCCCTCCATGGAGTGTGAACGAAGGATAATATCTTAGTTATATTTACGTGAGATTACTGCACAATGCAACAGATCCATTCTGGAAACTTTCCGTCCATTGTTTGTCTTTAGTGAAGACAAAACGCAGCTCAACGCTACAGGGGAGGGTGGGGGGCAAATCAGCCAGCACCTTTGGGGAGTGCAGAAATAAACATATCAGCTTATTTAAGGAAAAAAAAAAAATCCTGTTATGCAATCCGAACCTTATGACTGTCAGCGTTTGTTCTTGTACATCTGTTTGTTTAAATAATGCAACAGTACTGTACTAAGTATTTATGATGATAAAACATCACTAAGCTCGTAGCCGTTATGTATGAGATAGCAGTTTGTATGGGGCTCAAAGGATGGACGTTTTCGATTCCTTTGTTCCATCCCCCTTTTCATTTTTTCCTGCATTCATGTTTTTATCTAATAAATGGGCATCGGATGTTAAGGCAATAAAGTCTTATGCTTTAGGTGTGTAAAGAACTATTAAAAATATTAACAGTAATCGGGGAAAAAAAATACTGATATATTTTATTTTACTTCAAACACAAATATAGTATGATATTGAGGAAACTAAGTAAAATTGTTGTGGTTCCCAAAAGAAACAAATACCTACAATCATTTAAGAAATACAGTAAAGCATCAGTCATCCGGATTAAATTAGGGATTGATAGCATCCATAAAACTAACATTATGAGAGCCAATTCGTATCTAAGATATAGCACTAAATTGAACATTTTCCGTTGGTGTACAGATTTCATTAGAATGTTTGAAATTTATTCATGCTAAGAAAAGATTCCACAGACCTGACAAAACTATCTGCATTGAATGTAGCATATATACAGTATTATATAGCAAAGAAAACTCCCAAATTTTCTACTTATGTGCTAGCTTTAATGCAGTACCTGAATGGCATCACACTTTTTTATTATTTTTTGGTCCTAAAATAATGTAAAAGAATTCTGCAATTGGCAGTAAGTTGATAACAGTTCCTAAAGAGTGCAGCACACAAATTTGTGGCATATGTTTAATTACATTCCAAAATTTAAAAAAGAAGCTCTTGAAAAAGAAGAGAACGATAATATTGTACGAGAAAATATAGGATCTGATTACATAAAGTTAATACACACTTTTCCTCTGAATTTCATTGATTTGTAGAAAAATGCTTTAGAAAACAGAAAGATTTGGCAACTATGCACTTTCTTGTCAAATGGGTGTGAAAATTGAGGGGTAAGGTACAGCTGCACCCTGAATTTCTAAAGCTGACTATGTATATTACTGCATTACAAAATGACTTTACCTTTTTTTGTTACTGTTGGTTTTAATTATCAGATACAAAAACTAAAAAATTCACATATATTCTGTGGAAACAAGTAAAAATCAAAATAAATGTTTTTATTCAGGCATTTGCTAAAACTGTCTTAGGGGTGTGCAAAGTCATACAGTTTACATCTTGAGGTTTAGTTTATGTTGTGGTGAAATCAAGCACTTGACAAGAACTGTAGATCATCTACTGTTGTACTATATCAGAATTAACTAACTCACATGATGCATCACAGTCAATGTGTTGCAACACTAGTCTGTCTCACCTGCCCTACACTTCTCTCAGAGTTCCTCTCTCAGAGCCAGGAGCAGGAAGGGGCTTAATAACTTATGGAGCACTCATTTGGCTGAGTGACTTCAAACATTTGATACTCAAACTGTTGTATCACTGTCCAAAACTTAATTTTGAAATGCTGTTCAAAGATTAAAATGGTATTATAATATTGCATTTGTCCCTTAATAGAGTTGTCTCTATATGCCTTTTATGATTTTATCTAATATAGTATGAAGGTATTGCAGTCATTTCTTTTACTGGTTAATACTTTGACTATTCAAGGAGCAAAAATTAAAAAAAAAAAAAAAAAAAAAAAAAAAACCTTGAATAAGTAAGCTACAAAAAAAGACATTAAGATAAATTGGACTAAATAGCCACTTATATTAAAATCAATAAAATAAAACCACCAGAATGCTCAATTGTTTCATGATTCATGCCCATGTACCAAATACTTTGAAACAATTGACATTTTCTTAAACATCCGATGCCTACATTTGGTTGCATTACAAATCAGTCTTGATATTAGTTAGAACTTAAAAGAAAATGCAGGAACCATATTCTACTGCCTCTTAATGGTCAGGGTACTTAAAAACCTCTTCAAGGTATCTTTAGCATGTGTGTGCGTGTGTTTGTTCTGTGGGGCTTGTATGCGAGCATGTTTGTTGCAAACTACACTTATGAATGAAGGATACATTATTAATATATTGATCAGGGCTATAAATGAACCTGCTATATGTTCTGCCTAGAACTGATAATGACGATTTAAAAGTACTGCCTTATTATGCTCGAGCTTCGTCAGGCATCGTAATTTAGATGTACTTCAACAGTGTGTATGTAATGTACGTATGTATAATCTGCATTAGGCAATTAGCGAGAAGACAGAATAGAGCTTGTGTTTTCATGTATTGGCAAGTAGAATACATTTTATCGTCTTATCAGTGAGGGATATCTCTAAATGATGTTTATTCTTTAAAAATTAGTATATTTTAATTTTTCAGGTTTAGAAAATTAAATATTGGGCATATTGTTTGCAAAGTAAAATAAATTATATTAAGCTAAATGTTTGAATAGACTATTTTGTAAGTGAGTGTTATCTTATGTGTCTTATTTTTAATCTGTACTTAAAAAATTAAGGGTATGCTTCAGATGTGTACTAAAGCTGTGCAGCAGATTTCAGCAGTGCTCTCTGTTGCTGGTATAAGGAAATAGTCAATGTTAAGTGTTAAGATACAGTAGAAAGAAGCTAATTTTGGAACGCTACTATATTCAGCATAGTTTCTGTATCAAAAACAAGAGCATTATCCATTATTTAGAGTAGAAGATGATTAAAAAGTCTACAAAACCTTTCATGAAGCAGCAAGAAATGTAAGCAAAGACCTTTAAATTGTTGCTTTCTTGAGATTAAAGGAAATGTTGTGTTCTATCTAAATATATAATTTATTTTTTTTTTTTGTGTTAAGCAATTATATATCGTCTGGTATATTTCCAATATTTTTTCTTTCATTTTTTGCTCATGGCTAAATTAAATGTTTTTGCTTTGTAAACGTTGGATTGTTGTCTTAGCCTACATTTATTGAAGTATTACCCAATTAAAGACTGTCTTTGCAAATATATATTGATCAACTTAAAGGAGACAGAAGAATGATATTTAAAATGCAAAAATTAGTTTGGAATGCTTTATAATGGATTGCAAAAGAACTATTTCTGGCATTCTGATTAAAGTTTTATGTATTTTAATATTTTCAAAAAGGTTTGTCTTCTATGGTTGTGAAAAAACTTGTAGCTGCGTTTTTTTTTTTTAAATGGGAGTGGAATCTGGTTTGTAGTTACTGCATTGTTTTACTTGCAAAAATTCATGAAATCATGCCTTCTATTGCAGAAAATCCTAACCTCATTACCACAATGTATGCAATAGCTGTGGTCCTGCATGTATCTTGAGGGAGCATTAAAAAGGGTGTTTTTAAAATGTATTTAGCTACTATGGCATACAGTAAGGTTGTTACCTCTCATACAATAGCCCCAGGTTTGAATCCTATGTGGATGAAGCTGCCTGGTTGAGCTTTTTATTTAGGATTTCCTTGGTCCCTGATGTCATTTCCATGTGCTTTATTTTGTCAGTACATCAATCATGCGAGTACAGCATTTCATTTTGGTCTTTTTTCTCAAGTATAAAAAGAATAAACACTTTTATATGGCTAATGAGCCGGATATTTGAAACTCTAAACATACTTAATTTGAATACCTCAAACATATTTTGTGTGTAGTACATGTAGTACCTGAAACATGTTCAAGGTATTCAAATTAAGCATGTTTAGTGTTTCAAATTTCTAGCTCATTAGTCATATATTAATGTTTATAAGCTGCTTCTTAATTAATATTGTAATGCACACTTTGCTTTACATGTTACATCAAAGTTTTTAAATTCTAATGTTGGCAGCAGTAGTAGTACACATTTGAAACAGCACCCAGGCATTAAAAAGAAAGTATATGCAGCTTTTTAGTACTTATTTAATAAGATTCAACTGCATTGAGTGCCTGCATGGAAGCTCATTTTTGTGGTAAAAATCATTTGAGCCCCACAACTGTAGAGTGTTGTTGTGTCCTTTGATACATTTCCAAAGGACGAATGAAAGCAGTAGTTGTAAAAAAAAAAGAAAAAAAAGCAGGACTAATGTGATAATATCAATGAAAAAAAATTATTAAAAAAAAGAATGAAAAAACTAGCCACTCTCGCCTTCTCTAATTAACCTGCTTTAGAACATAGGTTAAAAACACCACTTTCTAAACATATCAGATCTGTGCCCCTTATCAAGTGACATTCTTAAATTTTAGCAAGTAATTGTTAACTGAAGAAAAAAGTTTGATATATATAAGAAACAAAAAGAATTTACAAAGAAACAAATCCTTTTTGTGAAAAATAAGGATTTTAATGAATTTCCTATAATGATTAATGTAATTATTATTACTATGTATTACTACTTATATATTATATTTATGGGTTTTTAAGTTTGTTACTAAAAGGTTTGGCATATCACTGTATAACAGTGCATGAGCGTCTGTAGTATGCATGCATGTATGTGTGTGCGTGCGAGATAGATTATTGCAGTATTTTATTTAAAAGAAAAAGTATAATTGTCTTTTCAGATAGGTGAAAAAAACTAAAAAAACACAAAAAAAAAATAAAATTCTGCTCTGCAGTCCGAGACACCACCTGTCTCGAACAAACAAAATTATGGCATAAAAATGAAACAGCTGTTAATTTGAAAGAAAGAAGTGTGTTTGACTTTTAGATCTTAAGGGTCTGAGTACTTAACTATGAAGTAATGTTTGGGGGCATCACCTTGCTTTAAACCGGAATTTTGTGCTGCTTTGTACCATGAAAAGAAATACATCTTCTGATCTGTTACAACAATCACTTTTCAAAACATAATTATATTGTACCTGAGTCCAGTTAACAATGAGCTGCCTTCATTTCAATAGAAAAAAGTTTGTTGTTGGCTCGAAAATATTTTTCAATACATTTCAGAACAGAAACAATGCTCGAAAAGGAACTCATCGTAGAAGACTGCAGGTTTAAAAATGTTTCTTTCTCATGGTGCAATTAAAATGTATGGAATGTTGAAGCCAAATTTGCAGCCAACCTGGAATTTTTAAGTCCCACTTCCAGGAATTTCAAAATTTACTGCATTGCGTCACACATGAAAAAAAGCATGTGTCCATTCACTTTAATTCACTATCAACTATGTGTGGTTTCCATCAATATTTCCTAAGAATATAACTCTTATGGTGACATCTTGATGATTGTATATTTCTCTCTTCTGTATGCAATATTGAAATATTAATGGATTGAACTCTCTTCTTGTTAAATTGCTTGTAATGTCTCTTTGAATGTTTTAACTACTATCAATGCTTTTCTGGGTAAGTGGGCAGATAAAATGTAATATTTTAAAAAACAGGAATTCTATCACATTTTATTTTAGGAGAAAATACCATAAAAATGCCTTCAAAGCTCTATATTTTCATCTGATCTACCAGAATATTTTAATAAGAACCTTAAATCAATATACTGTGTATATGTATATATGTAATTTCTCTTTTAAGTTTTGTTTCTCTGAACCTTTCTCAGTAAAAAAATTCTACAGGACACATGCTATAAAATGTGATACATACTTTCAAGAAATAATAACCACAAGTGGGCTCTTGAAGTTGTCTGCAGGCATAATTTACCAGTAAAACAAATACATTACATGCAGTTTGTCATATTAATATATATATATATGTGTGTGTGTGTTCATACAGCATAGTTATGTCAGTTAAAATACGGTTAAGGGGATATAAAAACAAGTTGATACTAGTCAGGTGTGATGCGTTACCATCCTGCCCCCACCCAGCAAATTGAATTTAAACCAAATTTCGTGGTCAGGTGATGCATTTCAAACAAAACTATAACTACCCAAAGAGGTGTTATTATATTTACCTAGCTATAAATTGTATAGGGTCCAAAGAAAGGAAATAATAAACATGTATATTAAAATCTCATGTACTGTGTTTTAATTTCTGCCCTTTATCATGACTAAATTCCATTTATCCAGAAAAATATTCCTTACTAACTCACTTAATATTAGGATTACTATTTAAAGAGCAAGGAAGGTGCACAAGATGAAGGAAAGAATGTAGAGCAAAATGTAGTAGGTGAAATAAACCATGTGTTACGACTATGGGGAAGAGGTGACAGTGTGTTGAGGCAATAAGAGGAATAATCCTGTAGTGCTCAGCCCCAACAAGAGGAACAGACAGCCTAAAATATACAAACTCAGAGGCTAGGATATCCTGAAATTGGTTGATATAGGCTACACTTTGTTGCAATAACTGGGGTAATAGCTATAAGCTATAAGCTAATGAAGAAGCAGGAGGGGCAGTTGCCCCTACTGAGAATTCATTTAATGTGCAGGATTCTTATATTTTTATGTACAGCAAGCTTTCAGATTATTTGTGCTGTGTAGAATACAATAATATTACCTATTTTTGTTTCTGACATTGCCATGTATAAAAATCTGATGTGTTACACTCACATGACTTTCTCTACTCTTGTACAAACTATTTTTACAAACGCTTATTCTCCATATGCTTCATGTTAATCGAGATATCGAGATGTCAATCTTATTGGTAATTTTCTTGTAGATGCAAGGGGAATATGGTAGGTTTTAAGCGATAGTCAAATATTTTAAGAGCTGGTTGCTATGTGGCGCATTCCATTCTCTTTGCATGTCCAGGACATAAAAAAAATGAATAACGAATTTGAGAAAAAGTATATAAGTATTGGAAAATTTAAGGGAATAACAAGGAATATCTCGAAAACGGTTCACTCCACAAAAGAAATGTATATGACATAAATTATGTACTTTAATGTAATCTACATTTTTTGTGTAGTAAAATTTTGTCTATCTCTTATGGTTTACCAGTTATGCAAAAGTCGTTCACAACAAAGAATACTTTTGGAGACATTCCCAGAAAATTCGAGATATACATTTCATTTCTCATGACAATATCTTAAACATATGATGTTTTAATCAAAATCGTCAGAGCCATTGTTGAGAAAATTAAAATTTTTGAAAAATCTTCCATGTAAAGGGTAGTCTGGGGTGGGGGGATTTTCTTGAAAACCTTTGTGTCGCATCTCTGGAAGATACTGAACCTAAATAACAAGTTTGGTGTTTATCCGACTTTTCGTTTCTGAGTTATGTTGTTCACAGACACACACACACACACACACACACACACACACACACACACACACACACACGGACATGTTTCCAAAAATGCTTTTTTTGGATTCAGGGGGTCTCAAAACATGTATTTCCTGTGAAATCTCGGTATCGAATTTTTGGGTGGAATGCAATACTTCCCCTACTTACTATACGTAGTAGAGAAAGTAAAAATTCAGTGCAAAAACTGATAGGGGAGAGGATGACTAGAATAGTATTCCATCACTAAACTCAAAAGTAATTTGTAGTTGAGGTTTTATGTTGTCAGAACTGTTTGCATGAAATCGAAACATCTGTAAACAAGCAAGTTCATACAATAACAATGTAAGTATATATTCCTTTAGCTCAGAAGTATTTTGTAATATAATTTGGTGGTATGGTATGCATTAAATAGTGTTATTTAGGCATTCAGACAGTGTTTGTTTATTTGTACAGACAACTTAAAGCATGCCAAAACAAAAAGAATATACGTGGTTGATATGAGACAAGCTGTATTGAATGCTTTGAAGAAGGGAAAGTTGCAGTCTAGTGTTGCCAGACACTTTGGCATATCACAATAACTAATAATGTGTGAAGTTGAGGGAAAACATCAAGTAGCCAATAAGCCAAGGTCTGGTCATCCTCAAAAACAACAATGAGGGATGATAGAATGATTTGTAAGCAGTCAGTTGTTGATCCATGAAAATCGGCTCGAAAAATGAGGTATGAACTGGAGCAGCTTCACAGACTGAACCTACATGTTTCTACTGTAAAATGTTGCCTAGTAGCAGGTGTTTTAAATGGATGACAACCATCATATATATATATAATATTTATTTCATCATTATTACAATAATACAAATAAAGCTTACATCTAAAACTTATGTCTAGTGCACCAGTTTTCCAGCTCCCCCATATTTAGCCCCTAGGCTGTATATATGGATAAAGCTACTATACCATCTCTCTACTTTACTAACTGTGCCCGTTCAACTGTCCTTTCTTAAGCTCCTTATCCACTTATCCCTTGTGTTGCCTAAAAATGTTCCCATCATTTTAATTGTTTCTACTTTTGTGCTTCCCAACATTCTTAATGCTACCGCTTCTTTATTTAGCTTGTCCCATTTTTTATTCCATATAACCTCTCTCCACCTTTTAACCTTGTCACATTCTATTAGACAATGAAAAGTACTAACCAATTCATCACATATAATACATCTCCCCGAACAGTTATATCCATTCCTTTTTAAAAATATTACTCCTGTGCGCATCCACGCAAGACCTATTCTGCCAAATTGATTACATATATCTACTTTCTCCAATTTCTTTTAACTGATTTATACAAGATCAATGATCTTTTATCCTCAAAACTAGCCCATATCTCTTGTATATATATAAAAAAAAATCTGATGTGTTACACTCACATGACTTTCTCTAGTCTTGTACAAACTATTTTTACAAACGCTTATTCTCCATATGCTTCATGTTAATCGAGATATCGAGATATTAATCTTATTCCTAATTTTCTTGTAGATGCAAGGGGAATTGCTAGGCTTTAAGCGTTTAAGAGCTGGTTGCTATGCGGAGTATTCCATTCTATTTGTATAACCAGGACAAAAAAATGAATAACGAATTTGAGAAAAAGTATAAGTATTGGAAAATTTAAGGCAATAACTAGCAATATCTCGAAAATGGTTCACTCAACAACAAAAATGTATATGACATAAATTGTGTATTTTAACGCGATCTACATTTTTTGTGTAGTAACATTTTGTCTATCTCTTATGGTTTACCAGTTATGCAAAAGTCGTTCACAATGAAAAACACTTTTGGAGACATTCCCAGAAAATTCGAGATATACATTTCATTTGTCATGAAAATATCCTAAACATATGATACTTTAATCAAAATCGTTAGAACCATTTTTGAGAAAATTAAAATTTTCGAAAAATGTTCCATGTAAAGGGTAGTCTGGGGTGGGGGGATTTTCTTGAAAACCTTCGTGTTGCATCCTTGGAAGATACTGAACCTAAATACCAAGTTTGGTGTTTATCCGACTGTTCGTTTCTGAGTTATGCTGTTCACAGACAGACACACACACACACACAGACAGACACACAGACACATACACGGACATGTTTCCAAAAATGCTTTTTTTGGATTCAGGGGGTCTCAAAACATATATTTCCGGTGAAATCTCAGTATCGAATTTTTGGGTGGAATACAATACTTCCCCTACTTACTAAACGTAGTAGAGAAAGTAAAAAAGGCCGGAAGGCCAGGTTAAAGTTTGCAAAGAAACACCAAGCTATTGGTCTAAGGTTTTATGGAGTGATGGGATTAAATTTAATTTATTTTCATCTGATGTTGCACAGTATATACTCGGCCAAACCACCAAAGTGACAACAAAACGTACCAGGTACCGACCATTACGTCCAGTGATGGCAGAGTCATTGTATGGGAATGGTCTTCTAGTACAAATACAAGACAATATGGATCTTTTCCAGTACAGTGACATTTTAGAACAGAATATTGGATTTTTTAGCAGGTTAATAATCCAAACACAACTCCAGTCATTTAAATAAAAAAAACAAGAACAAAACAAAAAAGCCCAGCCCCTTGGTTAAGGAGTAAAAATAATAAATGCATAGTTATCTTGTTACCATACAAATTTATTTCGTTTAAAAGACAGCAGAACAATGTAAAATATGTGGACTTTCAAACATTTTCACAGAGAATAATAATTACACATGTTTTTGTTTTTCTTTCAAACAACACTTGATTTGTAGAAGTATATTTTCTGTATATTTCAGTTTTTATAACAATTTACGATGTTCTTTGCCATTACATCATTTTACATAAAACAGCACAAATATTAGCAATCTTTTTAAAGTGACCACAAGCTTAGAAATCGTAATATCAGAACTTAAATTGCTATCACACATGATGTGTAAATTACAACAAAAATACTCTTGCAAATATTTCTTTAAAACAGACATTTTATTATTATACTCTGAGAAAGTCTCATTTTCTTAAAATTTCAGTTTTCTGTAATCTTGCACACTGTTTGCATTACATTATAGACTGTACTAACCTTATTATATAGCCCATGCCACATAAAATTAATATGTCTACCACCCTGCAAAACAAATAACATAGCTAGCTTTTCTGCTTAAAAAAGTTCTACTTCTTATATACACAAATCAGTAATCTTCATTACCAGATTTTTTTTTCTTTTACTTTCTCAATTATAAAAATATTTCTATATTCACATATAAATTTATTTATACATCAGTAAGTGCCTTGTTAAGGCTTTGCCATTAAACAAAGAGGTCAAGAAAACAATCCTGCTATTTTCTAAATTTTTCTCTTGGAGGATTCTAAAACCATGCCTGGACTTTTTTAGTATTACATAACAAATTAAAGTATAACATCTGAGAATCATTTTCTATTAATAGTACCAATGGCTATATTTAGCAAATGATATTATTTTTGTTATGTTACTTGTATACTAGAAATTTGGAAATGCACTCTTTAAAGTTAGTTTCTTTTCCATCACATTTAGCATCTGAGTCAATGGAACACAAGAGCTAAATAAACAAATAGAGATCATACTTTTAGTGTACCGAATATCTCGTAGCACGTTTGTTGTTCAGTTATACGGACCATGTACACATACACACTTGCACACACACACATATATACTTATTACGTTACATATTTATATTGTTACTGTTATTTCACTAATAAAAGCCCGAATTCAAATATTAGCATGTCAAGAATCCAAAAATGTCAAGCATTTTGGTAAGGTTAACATACCAAACATTTTTAATGCCCTTTTCATAGCTTACTGAAGAGAAAATCACAACCTTTGGTCCATTTGTATGCACCAATTATTACTTGTTCATAGATTCCAAAAATGAGTTACAGGTATTTCTGAAAACAACAGTATATCAAGCCAAACTGTGCGGTCAATGCACATGCCACCTCTATTTTTGGGCTTCAAAACCCTGTGTGCCATTGTGCAGTTTTCTAAACAGGAGCTATATGTTACACAAGTAGCTCCTCAAAAGATCACCTAGGACCCTGTTCTAGGCCCAGGGACTGAACTTAGGCTTTGCTGAGCAGGTGTCCCAAGTTGTTCATTTTCTTTTTACCACAACTTTTGATTTTTTATGCATTTTTAACTCTGTTGAGAGCCTTAACAGAGTAGTAACTGTAAAATACATCACAAAAACTATTCTTTGAGAAAGGCATTAGGATACCTTCTCTTAAAGTAAAAGTTAAGCCGGCATTCAGTAGCGAAGCTGGCTTCATACCAACAAATCAATTATCAAAACAACAAGCTGTAAGCTCACAGTCTTCTGTTGTGATTTTCATTTCACTAAGATGCTGTACATTTCAATAAAACGCGAAAGAATTTCACTCCTCAAACTTAAAATGCATCATCATAGGTACTCTGTGAACTCGTTTGGGATCAAACTAGATCTTGAACATTATAAAAACAAACAGAAGGGAAAGCTGTAAGTGATAGCAAATGCTTTCCCTAATGTAAGAGTAATTAGGTGTTAAGAAGTGCTACACCTTCTCCCTTTTAGCAATAATGGCTTAATCTGTGTCCCTACATTAATTAATTTGCTGCAAATTTTCCCAATGCCTGCAAAGATCATAGCTGATAGAAGAATCATTTTCACAGTATCAATGTTGCACCTGTTTTCATCACTCTTTATGGTGAGCATCATGTTCTTTGTGCTTCTGACGATTCAGATCTGGTTCCAGCATTGCTGAAGAGTTTGTTCTTGGCACGAGCAACACACTGCCATCTGCAGACTGCTGTAAACTGTACTCGTAAGGAGAGTATGGGTTCCCATCAGGATCTCGCAAATGCTGTAAAACCAATTTCATACATTTTAAAATAGTTACACGCCAAATGAAAGCACATATATCTTAAGAAAAAAAATTCTGATGTGTTACACTCACATGACTTTCTCTACTCTTGCACAAACTATTTTTAAAACGCTTATTCTCCATATGCTTCATGTTAATCGAGATGTTAATCTTATTGCTAATTTTCTTGTAGATGCAAGGGGAATATGGTAGGTTTTAAGCGATAGTCAAATCTTTTAAGCGCTGGTTGCTATGTGGCAAATTCCATTCCCTTTGCATGTCCAGGACATAAAAAAATGAATAACGAATTTGAGAAAAGGTATAAGTATTGGAAAATTTAAGGGAATAACAAGCAATATCTCGAAAATGGTTCTCAACAAAAAAATGTATATGACATAAATTGTGTGTTTTAATGTGATCTACATTTTTTGTGTAGTAAAATTTCGTCTATCTCTTATGGTTTACCACTTATGCAAAAGTCGTTCACAATGAAGAATACTTTTGGAGGCATTCCCAGAAAATTCGAGATATACATTTCATTTGTCATGAAAATATCTTAAACATATGGTATTTTAATCAAAATCGTTAGTCATTTTTGAGAAAATTAAAATTTTCGAAAAATGTTCCATGCAAATGGTAATTTGGGGTGGGGGGATTTTCTTGAAAACCTTCGTGTTGCATCTCTACTGTTCATTTCTGAGTTATGCTGTTCACAGACGCACGCACACACACAGACGGACATGTTTCGAAAAATGCTGTTTTTGGATTCAGGAGGCCTCAAAACATATATTTCCGGTGAAATCTCGGTATCGAAGTTTTTGGAATACAATACTTCCTCTACTTACTATACGTAGTAGAGAAAGTAAAAATCTGATGTGTTGCATTCATGACTTTCTCTACTCTTCTACAAACCACTCTTACAAAAGCTTTTTCTTCAAATCTGCTTCTTGTTATATCAGATAAACGTTTACATATTTCACTGTAGGTATGAGAAGGATACAGTACGCTAAAGTGATAAGATTTTTAGAAAGGGGGATTACTACGTAATAGCTTTCAAATCTCATGCTCCTTGCATGACCACAAGAAAGAAACAAATACTGACTTACCACTATAAAAGTATTTCAAAACAAAAACCAATAAAGGCTGGTTCATAACTGCCCAAGAACAGTAACCAGAACAGAAACGAGAACGGGAAGCAATACACTATACAAGATATTGGTTCATTCACAACAGCCCAGTAACAAGAGCGTGAATGCATATCGATGATCATATCGATCACAAAGTGAAAGACAGTTTTGCGCATAGAGATTTCATTTGTTTTTAACTGACCAATGATACTTTTTCACCTACTTCCAATTTAGTCAACATAAACGCTGGTTAGCCAACATCAAAATTCGATAGAGTAAACATTATCTAAACACATATCCATTACATTTCCGATCCCTCTAGTTGTGCCAAGCTTTCATTCCTTTATTTAACGGCATACATTAAAGTTGTTTGTTGTTCTTTTTTAATTTCCACCGGTTTTTGCTGTTCCTTGTAGTTTTTGCCATTGTTTTTGAGGCAATAGCCAGTTTTGATTTGCATATAAACAAACTACAAATGACCCTTTCACCAGAGGAACCAATGCTCAATGGATTTGCAGGTGTAAGTATGAGGTTAGGAAGCACATTTACTACTAATTTCTTCCAGTTTCATGTTTCCAGCTTGCAACTATAGAGAGCACTAGCGGCAGTTTCATGTCACAGTTGCCTAGAGTAATCTCTAGAGTGAAGACTCTAATATGCACAATATGGATCTAATATGCCATGCCCAGGAACAAGAACGAGAAAGTTAAAAGTTGGGCAACTCTTCTTTCCCGTTTCCGGGGCCCGGGAAGGCTTCTCATCGATTGTGAACACTCCTGTTTGAATACATGTATTTCAACGTTCTCGTTCTGGTTACCCTTCTCATTGGTTGTGAACCAACCTTAATCCACACAGTGTCATGGGCAGTGCTAGGTATAACAGACTAATTTGAGACAGGATAATGCATTTGAAACCACTGCTTGAAATATATAACTGTGTAATGCAGCTATTTCCGGAGAGTTTTATCTCAATTAAAAAGAAGAAGATAGGAAAATAAACTTCTATAAGAATAATTTGTATATGCACACTAATAAGCACTAGAGGGTAGAGAAGGTATGTGAATGTAACACATCAGATTTTTTCTTCACTTTTGTGTCTTATTACTGGCTCATCTGGGTTGCATAGATGGTAATTAATTTAATTTACTTCACCTCATATGTTTTGTCAAATTATTGTACAATGACCAAGAAAGTTTTGATGATGGGACAGTCTGTCCTTAAACCCTATATCTGTAATTTTGTATAGCCCTGCACTATTCCTAATAACAGAAGAAAAATTACCTTATATATATATATATATAAAATATAGTCAGGTGTTGTAATTCTAATTTTCTTTATCCAGAAAATTTATACAGCCTTTTTTGCAGTGAAGGAAATATCAGAATGGTCAAGTAATTTTCTAGATAATCATAATAGATGAAAATTCAATCTGTTGTTCCTTTTGTTTAGTTGTGTAGTTATTTAAAAGCATATGCCCTCCATGGTTTTCACAGAACATAGAAACCTTGAATGTAAATATAAACAAAAGAGGGGTGAAACTTATGAATTTGAAGGGTCCCCTACTTCTAGGCCTCCAAGTTGAAACATTTTTGGAAATGGCAGATAGCCTTAACCATTGAAAAGCACATTATCTCATTTTTATTTATAAAATATCAGTTGACTAATTTCTGATATTATGCTGGACAAATTTTCTCTCCTTTCAGTAAAGAACTTGATTACAACATACAGAGGAAATACAACAAAACTTTTAAGAAAGTTTTTATTATTATTATTATTATTATTATTATTATTATTATTATTATTAAAAAGTTCTTGCAACCAGTACATGTATCTGTAGAACAGAGGTAAATCTGAGTACATGTCTGCAGTATTTAAATAAACTGTAAATGAAAGAAATAAGCAGGTATTGCATACACGTTTAATTATAACACTAGTCTGCATTTTCAAACTTTTTGTCAGATGATTTCTTAAAAGTAGGTGTTCTTGAATCAAGTTTTTATGCTGATTCCAGAAATAATTTCCATTTTTTTCTATCACGTCAGGTTTTTACACAAAATAAAAAGTATGTTTTGACAATTTTACTAATGAGCGTAGAAAAGTATTCAAATACCATTTCACACAAGGTAAGTTTTTATTCAAGAAACATTTTAAGAATACTCTCAAGAACTCCCCTAATTTATTCCATGGCTACATTTTAACAAAACAAGAAGCCAAAGTGTTACATTTAATTTTTTTCATACTTTCTCTTCTTTGACTTCCTTGCAGATCCTTGAAGATGACTGTCCCTCCTCAACATCCAACAATAGTCGGCCATCATAGTTTCATTCCATCTCCCCTGGTACCTCCTCTCCATTTCCTTAATATCTTGGTGAAAACGTTCACCCTGCTCTTCACTATAATGTCCCAGATTTTCTGGAAAGTAGTCAATATGTGAATGCAGAAAATGCATCTTTACACTCATGTTACAACCCATTGTTTCGACAACGGCCTTGCAATTAGGATCTTTGTTATTGCCTAAGAAGTTTTCAGTAACTGATTGGAAGGCGGTCCATGCTTCTACTTCTCTCTCATTCATTGTCTTCTCAAAATCTTCATCCTTCATCAATTTCTTTATTTGAGGACCAACAAAAATTCTAGCCTTTAATTTGTCTTGTGTAATGAAGGGAAATTTCTTGGAAAGGTACTTGAAGTAGGGTCCATCCTGTGGTAGAGCCCTTACAAATTGCTTCATCAAGACCAATTTTATGTGTAGTGGCGGAAGCTTTTGTCTCTCTACAAGTGGTTCGTGCAGGGTGTTTTTAGTTCCAGGCAACAAGTTTCTCTGCTGTGGCCATGCTTTCACACTCGAATGTCTTTGCTTTGCCCAACTGTCCCATTTGCACAGAAAACAAGGCATTTTTGTGAACCCAGCTTGTCCTAATAGTATTCCAATAACTCTGAAATCACCGCAGTTACACCATTTGTGTTCCTCGTATTGGATACTTGTTAAAAGTATCTTTATGTTTTCAACTGTCTCTTTCATTTGAACTGAATGTGCAACAGGAATGGAACCATGCACATTCCCATTATGCAGTAACACGTCTTTGGTTCCTCTTTGATGAATCTATAAAAAGTCTCCACTGAGTAGGATCATGTTCAATGTCATAAAAGTGCATTAACTCGTTTATGTTATTGCAGTAAACCAAGGACTCGATCTGTGAGAAAAAAGTAACTAGCTCTTGTTCTCTGTGTCTGTACCATGAGTAATGTGTTCCTGGTTCCAGAAGATTCTTATTTTTAAGACGGGAGCCTAGTAACTCTGCAGATTCCTTAGACAAATTCAAATCACATACTAGATCATTTAGTTCACTCTGAGAGAACAGTTGTGGAGTCACGTCGAATTCAGGATGGTAGACATCATCAGAATTGTCTTCGTGATTGCATGGGGTTCACTTTCAACACCATCATCTTCCAAGTTCTCTAAAACAGCTGGAGGAAGAGGAGCAGGCAGATCTTCTCTGTGTGGAACTGCCTGATGGCTGAAGGAATACTTGGACACACAATGTGTTTCTTATTTTTCGAATTGCACCCCTGAACATTAACTAAACAAAAATAACAGTCTCCACACATAGGAATTGCAAATGGCATGCATGATTTCTTTCCTTCTATCCACAATCTTAACCTCTCAACACAATAGTAGTAAACTGTCTTTGGAGCCGAGGCCTTACCTTGGTCACCAAGTTTCATTTTAAAATAAGCATGGTACACTTTTTTTCTAAAGTCTGTTATATCAGTTCTCTGCTGAAGCACTGTATAATTTCCACAAATGTATCAGAAAACATTTGGTTTGTTCACACACTTGCGTGTAGACATAATGTATTTATAACTTCAATCACGATATAGCACTGGTAATGCAAGCCTCTGATATTCACAACAATGCCTAAATTACAAATAGCAACCAGCATCTACAGGTGTAACAACCTAAAGACTTACAAGTCTGTATTGAGAAATTTCTCTCCAAGAAGTGATAAATTTCCCTTCAACAATACTCATCATCTACTGACTGAACTCTATATTTTTGAAGTGAAATCGTGAATAAACTAACGTGATAGAAAAAAAACTAAAAGCAGTTCTGAAATCAGCATAAAAAGGTGAGTCAGAATCACTTACTAGTTTTCAGTCATCTGATATCATGCAGACTAGTGTAATCAGTGCCTTTTGTTTTGCTGTGTCCTCTGTTTTCTTTGTTGCTAAATTGTGACCATCTATGTATATTGCTTGGAACAAAATATCTGCAACTTCTACCTTCCTTTTACATGTATTTTCTGAAGAGTAACAATGATAACCATTCTCCACCCATGACATTCTTTTCACAAAAAAAGTTCTTTTATGAAGCCAACATGTTTGTGTTTTTAAGTGAATATTCAATGTTTATATTTTATAAACTTGACTTAAAATTTTTGCAAAATTAGCTCCTGTAGGTGACCAGCATTGTCATGTATAACAGCTAATACTTTCAAATTTATCTTCACATTTTATTTTGTTTAGTTGCTTATACACACAATAATGTAAAAATATTTAATGTGTTACATTCACATGACTTTCTCTAGCTACTGAAATGATTTTATAGCTTCTACAAGCTCTTCTTGCAAAAGCTTATTTTTTATTCCAGATAAAACTTACAGAAATGTTTGATTATGCATTTTTTTTGCACATACAAGGGGGAATACAAGCAACTGAAGCAATACGTATATGCTGGCTTTGAAATTCTATACTCTTTCCAATACACAATTGAATGGCAAGAGCACTTCAAAATATGACAAATACTGAAAAATTCAAACCAATAACAAAAAATATCTCGGAAATGGCTGATGTCAAAAAAAAAAAAAAAAAGAAAAAAAAAAAAGTTATTTCAAATAGATTTCTGAAATGCATTTATTTTTCATACAAATGTCTTAAACATATGGTCATTTTAATCAAAATCATCAAGAACTGTTTTTGAGAAAATCAAAAAAGACAAGTAAATTTTCTAAAAAAAAGGGAGCTTGGGTGGGAAACTTTCTTTAAAATCTTTATCCAACTTTTCATTTTTGAGTTATGCTATGCACTTTTTCTGAAAACAGCATTTTAAAGAGGACCTCAAAAAATGCATTTCAGTGAAATCTTTAAATCAAATTTTTGAGTGAGATGTAAAACTTCCTCTGAATATTGTAAGTGCTATTGAAGAAAAAGGGAAATAATAATAATAATAATAATAATAATAATAATAATAATAATAATAATAATAATAATAATAATAATAATAATAATAATCTAATGTGTCAGTTCATCACTCACCTGGAAGACATGCCGGTAGAGCTGACTGAATTTTTCCTTAGCTCTCTGAATCTCTTGCAACCTGAACTCTCTTTCTCGTAAGAGCCTGTTTTTCCTGTCCCTCATCTCTTTCACCTCATCGGCCAGGCTGAGAATCTGATCCAGTTTACGCTTACGGCAATTCTGGGCAGCCACTTTGTTCTTGCCACGCCGACGAATGTCCCGAATTAAAGACAGTTGAGCTTCACTCAAGTCATATTTAGATAGTCGCTCATTGAATTCATCCATTGGCAGGTTGATGATGTCACTCACGCTCAGCGGGATATTCATGGCCCGTGCACGTTTCTCATCTCTGTTCATGTGAGCCTCCTCGGACTTGCGACCTGCAAGCAATATAATTATACTCATTAATTACAACAGAAGAAATGCCTCAGGTCTTTGGTTTTAAGCTTTAAGCACTTATATATACTGTTTTATGTCTTAGCTGATGCTGCAGCTGGCAGCACCTGTGCTTCAACCTCACTATCTAAACTCTTAAACTTTACAGGAAGTGCTAGAATTATTGTCCTTCCTTATTTAAACAAAAAAACATTCTATTTGTCATGGTTAAACTGAAATAATTTAAGATCATGTACTTAGTATTGCAAAGTTTGTCCATTCATAACATCAGAAGCAATCTCATATTACATGAATAAAATAACAGGAGAGCCAAGAAACTACGAACTGGTTGCACAGTGTTTTTCCACTAGGTGTGTGGAAATATGATAACGAAATGTTGCTATAAATAAGGTCATGCTGTTTACGTGGTTTTGCTATGCAGTGTGAAGTGCAGTATTGAGTTGACAGTGATGTGATGTAGTTCAGTTATTACGAGTTATTTATTATTTTGTCCTGTACTTGGTCACAAAGTATATTATGGCTCAGTATATGTTTTCTAATGCAGTATTAGTATTTCTTTATGATTCGCATGTGTTAACTCAGTCAGCTTGCCAAGTGAAAGTATGATTTGCAGAAAGATTTCCAGATGTAAAAGTTCCAGGCCATACAACAATCCATGAACTTTATAATAAATTTAAGGCCACAGGAAGTCTTCAGTCTAAGAAATCTAAAAGACACCGTACAGTTCTTACCAAAGAAACATGAGACATCGGTCATTGTTTGAAGAATTCCACCCAAAAATGACAGGCATCTTTCACAACAGGCAGGCATTTCTTATGGCTCTGCGCGAAGAGCTACCAAATTGCTGAAGTTAAAACCATATAAAATAATTGTAGCACATGCTCTTCAATCAGACGATCCTGTAATTAGGTGCACATTTTGTGAGTGGAGTCTCAATAGTGTATACAATGGCAAAATAGACCCATATTTAATAATATTTTTCATGGACAAGGCTTGGTTCCACCTTCATGGATATGTATGTACACAAAATAATCATTATTGGAGCTCAGACAAGTACCCCTTCACAACAACAACAACAAAAATTGGTGTATGGTGCGCCATGAGTGGATAAGAGCTATAGGGCCAATTTTTTTCCGAGTCAACAGTTAATACCCATACATATGTGAACAATTTTGCCCCACCCTTTTTTTTAGAGAATTAATAGACAGGGAACATGATTTTGTCTTTTTTCAACAAGACTCTGCGACAGATCCTCAAGCCAATATTTCAATGAGAATAATTGAAAGTATGTTTAAGGGCAGAATTATTAGTAGAAATTTGTAACCGCCCTCGGTTCCCCGACCTAACCCCCTGTGATTTCTATCTCTGGGGTAACTTAGAACATAAAGTGTACAAGACAACCCACACTCCCTGGAAGAATTAAAACAAAATATCCGTCAGCATTTCTCAAAATGAACTACGGCCAGTAATGTATAGTTTCCTAAAGAGGTACCAAAAATGTATGGACAATGACGATGGCCAGTTTAGCATTTCCTTTCATAAAGTTAGTAAGTAAAGTCTTTAAAAGTAGTTTTAAAAATGTTGTATGGTTTCATCTGTGCCTTTCTATGATAGCAGCAGATGGCAAAGAGTGCCGAGGTTGTGGACAGGAAAAAACACTGTGCAGCCGGTTCGTAGTTTATTGACTCTCTCTGTATAAACTGGAATCTCCTGTAGCGGCTCTGTGACCTGGTTTATGATCATTAGTGGTAGGGAGGGTCTGCTATTGCTCCCTCTAGCAAACAGATCCAGCAAACTATATTTCATGCCAGTGTAATGAGTGAGCAACACATTATCAAGCTTCTCGCCAACAAAGGTATAAAATCAGCTAACATTTTGAGAAAGGTTCAAGCACAGTTCAGAGAAGAAGTTCTTTTTAAGACTCGGGTGTATGACTGGCATACAAGTTTCTGTCAGGAAGGGATGCTGCATAAAAGAACCTCACCAGTGATGTCCACGCATAAAAGTTAGTGCAGAAAACATTGTTGCTGTTCATGACCTAACTGAAGCAAATGGGCACATAAATTTTCCAAAAGTGGCAACAGCAGCAGTAGGAACACACTATGGGAGTGCACATTTAATCATTCATGATGACCTTGAGTACCGGAAAGTTTCTGTCAGGTGGGTTCTTTGACTCCTTACTCAGTAACAAAGGATTTTTTGTGCTGTATGGTGATACACTCCTGAATCAAAAGCAGTGAGCATGGAGTGACCAATAAAGGAGAAACTGTGCTGATCAGGGCTTAAAGACGGTTGTCAGCTAGAAAAGTGCTTGCTTTTTTTTGGGGGGGGGGTGGCAGGAACTGTAGCAGAATCACTGGACAGCCTTACAGCCCAGATTTCTCACCCTGTGACTATCATTTGTTTGGACCACTTGGGACTCGTATTTCGATCTCTGGTTATAAGCTAAGCTTTTCTAACCTGTTGGTTAAATGAAGTGCCCCATATTACGAATGCTAGGTAACTGTAGGATAGTTAACTTAGAGTCTGTTAAAAATTTGGTATGGTTGGCAACATTTTCATGCCACCTAGTGGAAACGTTTAGCATCAGATCTTCAAAATAAACTTTTTACTGTTAACTTTCTTGAGCTCCCCATCTGATTTCTGTGTATAATAAAATCTAAAATTTGCATTAACTTAATGTGGTGGCTTTCGTGATTAATATAGATCATTTTTGATAGCTTGATAATAGACTGGATGCATTCAGGAACGTAATGAAGTATAGTTCTTGTTCATACTATGATTTTTATAGGTTAGGCTAATAGTACATTTCTAAGGATTATGCCGTTCACATTGGAATAGCTTAAGTGCATTTCGGTATGTTTAAAAAAAGAATGATTTGCCATTAATACAGTTCTTGGAGATGGTGTAAAATGCGTGTGCTTAAGCTATAGGTGCAGCTTAGTTTGAAAATAGATAGACATTTTGGAGTATTAGGTTATGTGGAATTTCACCCTCAATATTTAGGTTAGGTTGGCTTTCAGCCTCGTTGCACAAAATAAAACTCCACTTCTAACACTTGTATCAAGAACAAACATTTTGAC
Organism: Deroplatys truncata; assembly: GCA_030765065.1. NCBI lineage: Eukaryota > Metazoa > Arthropoda > Insecta > Mantodea > Mantidae > Deroplatys > Deroplatys truncata. The sequence continues at coordinate 133,607,107 of CM060988.1, read as the reverse complement.
ATGGTACCAATGTACATACCTTTTTGTTTGTCTCGTGCCAGAGGCCTCTGTAAAGCTCCAGCACTTTCAGGAGGAAGGTGATACGAGTGATTGTGGGATATGTGTTCCAGGGATGGTCGCGCTTCTGCAACAGAAAAAAAAGAACAGGCTCTAAATCAAGACATACATTTTATTAATCGCACATATATCTTGAACATACAGCATTTTATGTTAGGGTCATTTTTGAGAAAATGGGGATTTTCTTGATAATCTTTGTGTAATATACTTGGAAGATGCTAAACTTAAACATCAAGTTTGATGATGATGATGATGATGATGATGATGATGATGAATTGCAATGTGGGTTGGATTTACACTTGAGGTCTTCACCAAACAGTTAAGTAGTTTGGTAGGTGATGTTACCTACATCATCAGCAGATTTCGACTGCCGAACTTGTTGCTGCTATCTTCTGTGGACTCACTGGAACTCTGTCGGTTGATTGATGACACTGCAATTTATTATTATAATTTGTGCTTCTTTGTGTAACACTTTCAGTTTTTGGTTCCTAATCAAGTTTGATATTTATCATCTGACCAGAATTGTGGCATAGTCACTCATGGAAATTGCATCACAATAATGCATCCGCTCACATCTCAATGCTTGTTCATGACTTTTTGGCAAAAAACAACCGTTATGCTGCCTCAGCCACCATATTTGCCAGACTGTGACTTCTATCTATTCCCGAGGCTGAAGAGAACCATGAAAGGATGACATTTTGCCACCATTGATGAGATAAAAACAGAATCGCTGAAGGAGCTGAACATCATAATGAAAAGTGAATTCCAGAACTGCTTCCAAGATTGGAAAAAGTGCTGGCACAAGTGTATTATATCTGAGGGAGATTACTTTGAAGGGGACAAAGTTGATGATTAAATAAAAATTCTTTATGAAAAACAAAAATTTCCGTTACTTTCTGATCACACCTTGTATATAAACATCAGCAGATACCTTTTGTCCTTTCCTGGTGATAAACTTTTACAGCATTTCTATCCTAAGTTGTAAAAAGGTACGCATAAAAGGTTTGTAACTTTATTGCTTGGGGGTGGTTTTCCAGACTCTAGAGAGGATGTGGAATAGTCATAATTAAAGAAAAATTCTCTCCATCCAGCCAGTCTGTGTCACAGTACTTTGAGCCTGTTCAAAACAAGAGGGCAGCAGAGATGAGAAGTGATCTGGGCAGACAGTGCTGTATGATTGGTGGAGATAAAAAATTTAACTGTTTATTAACAGTCTGCCCAGATAGCTCGCCCTCTCTGCTGCTGTCTTGTTACAGGCCCAAAGACACAAATAATAGGAATTGGGATCCTGTATTTGGAAGCTAACCACTAGACCAAACAGACAACTAAGTTACACTTTTCTCAAAATATTTGTGGTCAACTCGAATGGAATACTCGATTGTGTTGATTATATAACTGAAGCTAACACATAAACCAAATCTTGATTCTCTACATTGAGAAACTGCGTACCTGGATGGTGGCGTGCAAATTCCATGCTACAACTGAACTTCATCTCGGGTGGCTTAGGACCTACAGCACCTTCAACAGGTCCACTAAACGCATTACCAGGTGCAACAGCACCAGTGGCTGCCTCTCCATATTCATACTTAATGGGAGTTTGGGGTAGACCTGGTGTGGCCCCATGGCTTCCAAGAGATGAACCTCCTGCAAAAACACACACCCATTTATCACTACTGTTTTAAACACCATACTGTTTACATATGAATATTGCAATCAGTTCTGTGACACTTTAGCTGGAATACCATTAGTTTCTCAGTGAATATTGTCTTATGGCATTGCCTCTTTGAGATCAGTTCCTCAGATTTCTCTACAACTACTTTAAATAAAAAAATTAAATTGAGTTTTATTTACGGATGCTCTTTAGCTGCTGTGGTCCTTAGCGTCCCATTCTATATTGGGCGTGAAATACTTGTAAGTTTGCTCAGAGACCTCTTTATCAGCTTGAGGTTCTTTTACGTGCCATAACTCTACGACACAGGATCACCAGCTTTACTTCCCTTCCGAAGGAAGCCATGCTGAGGATTTAAGTCCGAAAAAATCCATCGCCCTCCGCCATGTTTGAATCCATGACCTCGGCAACTAGAGGCTAGCAGCTACTTTAAGTGGGGATACTTCAAGAACAAGATTTATTAAAATCATCCAAAAGACCATTATAACGTCCTCCAAACAAAACACGACTAATGGCATTTACTTTCCCCATAATATCAAGCAACTTTTATTAACAACACTTCTTTCTACAACGCTTAGTTTTGGAGATATTGTACAGTCTCAACTTAAATGGTCCACCCTGTATATAACCACCAATAACAAAAATAATGAAATTATGATAGGCAAAACCTCGATAAAAGTTCTCATTATATAACAAAATCTTAATGGACCCTTATGCTACACACACTATGAAAATAAACAATTATAGACACTATAAAATTAGTATATTTTACTGCAGTAAGCATGAAACAAATTTATATATATAAAACCTATGATTCTAAACGAAGGAACAACAAAATAGGCAAATAGGCAACTGCCATGCTCCCATCTCCTGACTTTTAGTGTGAACATAAAAAGAGCTTCACCTGAGCTTTGCTCCTGGAAGTATCTCTTGCCAAACATCTGATGTTTCTTCTGCGCCATGGGGGGCATTCGGTGAGTGGTGTCAGTGGGTGTAACCCCTGCTCCACCATGCTGGCGGCTGGTGTAGCTGTAGTCATATGGCCGGTACTTTGTGGGACCGTGGTAGTCCATGCTGTAATGGTCTCCAGTGGCCTGCCCCGAGTCAGATCCTGTCTCCATCCATTCTCCATCAGAGAGAGAAGGTACACGTTCGGATCCCATTGAGCTCACAGCACTGTCACTTGAAGCATCCATTCGCTCCTCAGCAGCATGCAAACTGGTGCCCAAGCTTGCAACACTGCTAGCATTATTCGAGTTGTTGCTTTCCAGCATCCGCATGGTGTACATACCTGCAAAAATAGAAATAATGAACTTTAAACCTTTATCCTAGAATAGCTGTGAGAGATTTCTTAGTTTCAGTTCTGTTATTTCAAACAACAAGGAGGAACAGAGCAGATGTATGACGATTAGCGTTTGTCTTTTGTTTGTGAAGAGGAATCTTGGGGTTTGTTATAGTTTGTAGTAATTCTAGATGTGAAAATAATAGGTACTACTAGAGAAATACTGATGTATGCTAAGGGCCTAAATCACTGATAGTAGGTAAAAGAAGTATTGCATTCCACCATAAACTTTGATATCAAGATTCCACCACATTTTCCATCGCCCCCCCCCAAAAGGGGGGGGTCCACATTTGTGTCTGTAAACAGCATAACACATAAACAAAAAGACAGGTTCAGCATCTTCCAAAAAATACAATGCAAAGATTTTCAAGAAAACCCTCACACCCCAAACTACCCCTTAAAGAAACAATTTTGTTTTTGTTCTAAAAAAATGGTTGTAACTATTGTGGTTATACCACCACATGTTTAAAATATTTACATTAAAAAATAAATCATGTATATCTTGAATTTTCTGTGAATAGCCCTATGAAGTACTCTTCATTGTGAATGAATTTAGCATACTTCTGTATAACTGGTAAACCGTTTTGCCATGCAAAAAATGTACATCACATTAAAACAAACAATTCATGTATATTCATGTTATATATATATATGAATATATTCATGTATATATTCCTTTGTGGCTTTAACCATTTCTGAGAAATGTGTTACTATTGGTTTGAATTCTCCAATACTTTAAATTTTTTGAAGGACTAAAGCATTCCTTTGTTTCACTAATGTCATGGAAAAAGATGGAATTTCGAAGACAGCATATAACAAGTTGCATGTTCTCTATCACTACTGTCAGTCAGGCAACTTCAGTATTGAAACATGAGCAAAATACCACCATTCATTTCACAGAGACATTTAGTAATTTTTATAATAAACAATGATTTAGAGCCACCTAGTGACTTTCAAAACTAAACATAAAATTAAAAACAATTTCAATGCATTAATCAATAACTTCAGGTACCTACTTTGAGATAAAATAATAATTCATGTTAAAATGAGTAAAGGTTCTGCAGTTCTAAACTGTCTAATACTTTGTTTTGTGCACAATCTCTATTTTCTCAATTTCCAGTTTATCTGCCAAGCATATTCTTATTGTATTTATGTATGTACATAAGTTAACCTACAGAGAACATAAACAACGGAAGAAACTGGAGTGTCTTTTTATTTTGCAATGCCATCTTCTTTTTATAACTTAATTAAGTTACTTTCACTTGAAAGCGGTGTCTTCTTTGTCCAATGAATAAAGCATACAAAACACAACATGTTCTCTTCAGCCATCCAAACCATATTTGTGTTACTTTGCAAAAGATTCTTGTTCTTAGCAAACTTCAAACAGTGTTATTCCTAGGACTACATACCTCTTAACTCATCTTTATCTTATCATGCTATTGCTACACAAAGTGTTATCAGATACAAAAAATTAAAAATAGAAAGGCCGCACAAGGAAAGACAGACCATAACTATGCTGCAATTCTGCAGTGGATTTGTCACACCTCTCTGCATGTTGGATAAATTTTCTTATAACACAGTTTTTGCATTTGGGCAAATAAATGTTAAGCACAGAAAATGTTTTTGTTACATAAGGAACCAGCTGTTGCTCAACATTTTATTTAATAACATAATTTTTTAAATAAAAATCAGGATTTTTGGAGTAATGGCATTCTTACTTTCTTTACCACCTACCTATAGTATGTAAGAGGAATTATTGTATTGCACCCAAAAGTTCTATTAAGAAATTTAACCTGAAATACACCTTTTGGAGATCCACTGAGACCAAAAAGAAGATGCAGTTTTAGAAATCTGTCCATGTGTGAAAACTCAAATACCAAATATGGTATTTAAACTCAGCATTTTCCAAGGATGCAACACAAGAAATTAAGAAAATCGTTCCCTCTTACACCCTATATTATCCTTTATGTGAAAAAACTTTTGTTATGTTCTACTTTCTCAAAAATGACTAATGATTTTGATTACAATGGCATATGCTTAATTTATTGACTTGAGAAATAAAATGTATATTTTGAACTTTTACAACAGCCTGTGAAGTTCTATTCATTCAGAATGAACTTTGTATAATTTTGTATAACTAAATTTAAGAGAATACACAAAAATGTGCTGCACTAAAAATATAGGTCTCTTTAAACAAACTATCTTAATTTTTTTTTGTCAGTAACTTCTCAGATATTCATTGTTACTGACTAGTCAGCATTCAGTTGATTCTCATGTTGTCATGGAAACAGTATGGAATTTCAAAGTCATTATGTAGCAACCTGCTTTTAAAATATTTGACTATCAATTCAAACTTCTGTATCTCTCTTTTACCTACAACAAAATGTGTAATGAAACAAATGTTTATCTCAGTAAACATGAAGCAGGTAGAAAAATAATTTTTCATAAGTATGTTTTGTAGAAGCTAATACTAGAGAGAGTCATGGGAAGTTTTAAACAGAACTCAGTTAATATTTCATTAAACCATTGAGTTGGGTATGATATGTCACACCATTTTCCAGCCGTTGATTTCTTTAGCATTTTACTGAAAATGCTTACAGCACTTAGAATACTATGCTTCTGTATGCATACTGATAAGTGTACTTTTTGGACTTGCTATTAAGTTTCATGAAAGTTTATATGAAAAACAACAGTTTAATACTGTCTATGCAAGCTGTAAGAATGTTTAGTTTATGCAAATTACAGAAGAAAAAAAAATGTACTGTCATATATATAAAATGGCCAACGCAAACAGATGAACTTACAGCCTTTTTGGTCATTTCAAGAGGAATGACCATTTTAAAATGTTAAAAACTAGTGGAACATTTAATCACTAGCGGAATCTACAGCTCTGCTTTCATTATTGCAACAGGTGTGGAAATTCTTCTCTGCCTCCAGTTTCTCCCTTCAATTCCATCACTCTCCATCTTTTTTCCCTATATATCACTTCTTTCTACACCTCCTGCTCACTTTCCACTCTCCCCCTGCATCAGCCCTTATTTGCTGTCTTCTCTGTGCACATTAGATGTCATGTAATGTCTTAAACTGCTTTTTACAGGCATAAAATAAAAAATGAAACATTATTAAAAAGTTTAAAAGTACCCAACTTGTGCTTCTCTATTAAGCTTGCAGTGCAATCAGAAGTATACTGTTTCTCATAACCAGAACATGAATAATCAGGCACATGTATAACAGTGACACAGATTTATGTAACTCCTTAATTATTGATCCTATCAAAATTTTATAAATAACAAAACGTGTTAGAAACATCACCCTTATAAACTTTAATATAGTACGTATGTATTGTAATGAAAAGAAGCTAGAAACAGTGATGTGTGTTGAATTTATTTAAAGGTGAGTCGGAATTGTAACACTAACATCACTTAAGTTTACTCACTTAACATGTTTCGGGAAACCGTTGTTCCCATCCTCAGAAGGTTAACTCGACTGGCCCGTGTTGTTGGTGTTTCCGTTTTTTGGACTGGATCCTGTGGTGACATCTTGTGGTGGAGAAATGTACTTCCAGAGAGGATTTGGTGGCGGCAAATCAAAATTCATTAGATGTGTGTTGTGTTTTAGAATGGTGATCTTCTCCCATGCATCTAATTCGGCTGCAAATTTGGCTGGTTTGACTAATGTAATATTGGGTTTGATGTTGTGATTAGTGATCCAAAAATGGTGTGAAACTGCAGATTTGTCCATTTGTTTGTATTTAATACATCTCATGTGCTCCTTTAGCCTAGTTTCTAAGTTTCTTTTTTTTGTCTTACCAATGTATACTTTATTGCAATCTGAACAATTGATTTTATAGATTCCAGCTTTTTTGTCTTGTGTCAGCCAGCAAGATAAAGAACTAAAGTTAAAGAAATTCACATACCACCCAGGAACATTTCACAAATTTAAGAAGATTTTCATGAAACATAACATCAGCCTAGCTCCACAGAACAAATTTAACATAGAGAAATTACTTTGTAACAAGTTAAAAGACCCCATTCCACAAGACAAAAAAGCTGGAATCTATAAAATCAATTGTTCAGATTGCAATAAAGTATACATTGGTAAGACAAAAAGAAACTTAGAAACTAGGCTAAAGGAGCACATGAGATGTATTAAATACAAACAAATGGACAAATCTGCAGTTTCACACCATTTTTGGATCACTAATCACAACATCAAACCCAATATTACATTAGTCAAACCAGCCAAATTTGCAGCCGAATTAGATGCATGGGAGAAGATCACCATTCTAAAACACAACACACATCTAATGAATTTTGATTTGCCGCCACCAAATCCTCTCTGGAAGTACATTTCTCCACCACAAGATGTCACCACAGGATCCAGTCCAAAAAACGGAAACACCAACAACACGGGCCAGTCGAGTTAACCTTCTGAGGATGGGAACAACGGTTTCCCGAAACATGTTAAGTGAGTAAACTTAAGTGATGTTAGTGTTACAATTTCGACTCACCTTTAAATAAATTCAACACACATCACTGTTTCTAGCTTCTTTTCATTACAATACATACGTAATTCATGACCAACAAGTCACAAGAAGCAAAATTTATAATTGGCCACCACGTGGAAAAGATGCAAGTCATGGCAAAAAACAAGGTAAGATTAGAAACCCTAAATTTCAATACAGATTTCAGTGGAATAAAAAGTGACATCAAAAGATACCAAAAAATTGAAGAAAAAAGAAAAAACACATTTGCGGACATCCGTTTTTTAAACCTATGCATACAAAGCAAAGTCACACCAAAGTTTGTAAGGAGAATTGTAAAATACGACAAAAACAGCAAACACCAAACATCAGCCGATAAAAAAGTAATAATAATTGAGAGAAACAACCACTACGCAAAATTACAAAAATTGGAACTGGAATTATATGCTCTTCACCTTAAATTAACGGACACACTCGGCTATCCACTTTGGCAAAACATGCAATCAAAATTCCTCACTATTCTTAGCTACAGGATGAAAACAAAAACGCTGAAATTAAAGAAAAAACTAGACATACTACGCCGGAAGCAACATTCATATAAACCTAACCTAAAAAATGAAAAAACGACGCCATACTCTGACGTAATTAATCTTTCAAATGTAACTTTCACCAAAGCAGAATTATCGGTATTAAACCTTGGCCTAAAAACATGTGTTGGCTACACAAAAACAACCGATGAAATAGTCGCAGACATTGAGATTGCTACTTACAACCTAAATGAAAATAGTAAAACCACTATAAAAAAAGAATGTGAAATAGTTCTCCAAGAAATACAAGCAGATAAACATAACAATTTCCCAACCAAACATGTGATCAAAACATTAAAATCAAAACCAGTAGTATACACAAAAGCTGACAAGGGAAATAAACTAGTTGTACTTCAAAAAGATGATTATATTACCAGAGTAGAAAATATGCTGCAACAAGAAAATTACATACAAATTCAAGAAGACCCATTAAAATCACATTTAAAAGCCTTCAATCAAACCATCCAGGAAAGCAAAACTATAACAGACACTGATAAATCTAGATTAAAACCAGACCACCCCATTTTACCAAGAATGTATGCTCTACCTAAAATACACAAACCGGGTAATAAGATGAGACCAATCGTCAGCAATATTGATTCTCCTACCTACAAACTGGCAAAATGGTTAGTACAGAGATTCTCTTCACTACCAAAATTCAACAGCAAAAACATAATGAATTCAGAAGATTTAATACAGAAGATAAAATCCCTGGAACTCGAACCAGAAGACAGATTAGTTTCCTTTGATGTCACTGCACTATTTCCAAGTGTCCCTACAGATCAACTCCTGCGTCAATTAAAGAAATGGCTACAGCAGACTAACCTACTTGAAGAAGAAATAGAAGACCTCATACAACTTACCAATTTATGCATTGGACAAAATTGTTTTAGTTTCAATAAGAAGTTCTATCAACAACCAACTGGTCTAACCATGGGCAACCCACTTTCACCCTTCTTGGCAGATTTATTTATGAGCTACTTAGAAATACACATAACAACTTCCTTTCCATACATGTTTAAAGTTTGGCACAGATATGTTGACGACATCTTCGCTGTTGTCCCTAATAGGTTCATACAAGACTCCTTAGCCTTACTAAACCTACAGAACCAATCAATAAAATTCACCATAGAAATAGAAAAAGAAGGCATGCTACCATTTTTAGACCTAAAAATCATCAGAGAACAAAATAACCTAACCTTTGGCATATACAGGAAGCCAACACACTCTACTAATTACATAAAAAATAAGAGTTTCAATCCAACCACACACAAACATGCAGTACTAAACAGCCTAACACATAGACTGGTATATACCCCCTTAAATAAAAAAGAATACCAGTTAGAATACCAGCATATAGTAGACACAGCAATACATAATGGGTACAACAAAGCAACTATTGACAAAAAAATTGCAAAATTCAAACGACAGATGCACATCAGAAACACAACTAATCTCAGCCAGCAAGATAAAGAACTAAAGTTCAAGAAATTCACATACCACCCAGGAACATTTCACAAATTTAAGAAGATTTTCATGAAACATAACATCAGCCTAGCTCCACAGAACAAATTTAACATAGAGAAATTACTTTGTAACAAGTTAAAAGACCCCATTCCACAAGACAAAAAAGCTGGAATCTATAAAATCAATTGTTCAGATTGCAATAAAGTATACATTGGTAAGACAAAAAAAAGAAACTTAGAAACTAGGCTAAAGGAGCACATGAGATGTATTAAATACAAACAAATGGACAAATCTGCAGTTTCACACCATTTTTGGATCACTAATCACGACATCAAACCCAATATTACATTAGTCAAACCAGCCAAATTTGCAGCCGAATTAGATGCATGGGAGAAGATCACCATTCTAAAACACAACACACATCTAATGAATTTTGATTTGCCGCCACCAAATCCTCTCTGGAAGTACATTTCTCCACCACAAGATGTCACCACAGGATCCAGTCCAAAAAACGGAAACACCAACAACACGGGCCAGTCGAGTTAACCTTCTGAGGATGGGAACAACGGTTTCCCGAAACATGTTAAGTGAGTAAACTTAAGTGATGTTAGTGTTACAATTTCGACTCACCTTTAAATAAATTTAATATAGTATTTTTCAAAAAACAGTTTATTATTTTCTGATTTATAGCAGTTAAATATATTTCAACTTACCTATATGTGTTTTTGTTATTGCAAGTACCATTCCTTGAAATTTTATTTAAACTTATTTATTATGCTATCCATATATATATATATATATATATATTATTATTATTATTATTATTATTATTATTATTATTATTATTATTATTAGTGTGGATGTTATATTTCCTTGTTTGTGAATGTATGTCTCATTAATGCATGATGTCCAGAATTTAAGCTTAAATATTGAAATAGCAGTAATTTATATATGGCATGGCTAATCTTAACTAAATGTTTAAATAAATAAAATGCATATCATTCGTTTTGACTAACCATGGGAAAAATAAACAAAACACATACATGTCATTTTTTATGTCAAAGAAAATGGAAGATTTAGTAACAGCATTGACAGGAGAAATAAATAACATACTTCTAGTAATGGGATTAGTGCTCCTTTAGAACTCAGATTGGACACACCAATCTGTTCACATCTACAACTTAATTCTGGACATATACTTCAGTAAGCTAGGCGAGTTTTTCTTTTGTGACCTCAAAATTATTATAAATATTAACAAAATTTATTGAATAAAGGAAAATCATTTTGGGAAATAAAAAGTATTAAATTATTTGCATGTTTAAGTCTCGCACAAACCCTGATGACTAATAAGGTCTCATACCTTACAAACTAAATAGCCAAATGAAACAAGGAAAAACCGCCACAGCCCCATTAGAAACCCCCGCCCCCATCATTTGTGGAAAGTAATTAAAATGGCATATAGCTATCCTCTAAGCAGGTATTATTTCATAAAAATCTGTTTAGCCATACTTATATATGTATAGATAATTTGATATTCAATTAAAAAAATCATGAACCACTTTTTTCTTCCTCTACTTGTTCAGTACAAAAATATTTGAAGGTTTTAAAAACTGCTTGCACAACAGACTTAACACAAAGGTAGGTAAGCTCTGTATCTAAACATTTAATCCACATTTGTTCTTTACCCTGGATATAAAATAGCCACTTTCTTTCAACATCTTTACATATCAGATAGAAGGTGTAATCCATTATGCAGAAACTTTCACAAAACTGCCATTTTAACTGCACACATCACTAAACATGCACCGTTATAGTTCAGATTACTAAGTGTTATGGCATGTGTAACACAACACCAAATGGATTTATTCCCACATTTGCATATCAACACAATGATTCAACACTTTGTTCTACCTTGATAACACACTGTGAAATACTGCAGAGTCAACATGTAAATGTATACTAGGACCTGTTGTTCCTTGTGACTAGACACAGGCAAAATATGAAATTTCCTTATTCTAAACCATGCTTGCTATCATTATGGGGACAAGTATTTTTATATTTTGCAGTATGTAGAATTCTATGCTCATGACAAAAAATGGCATTACTTTTCATTAAAATCTACGTATTTCTTCATATACGATTTGTCACTTTCAAAATAATTTCCATTAGCAACGAACTGGGCTTTCCAGGTATTCTATTTGGACAGTTTTCTGTGAAACAGACTTAGAAAGACCCAAGTCACTCTTTCTGAGTCAGATACAATTGAGAAAACGTAGCATATCCTCCATAAGACATTATGTGCAAAATAAAATGCCCTTTGTTCTTGAAGAGCTTTTATTTTCATGCACCAATGAATTTAGTGGCATATTATAATTAATATTAAACAAGACTGAAGAAGTTGTAATTTAGGTAGATGCTTTACATTTAACTGGCCCACATATGGGAGCCAATTTGAAGAAGTAAAGTTCTTCAACTGTTATTTGGTTCACGTAATAAATTACGTAAATTACTTTATCTGCCCCGCAATTGGGAGCTAACTTGAAGAAGTGTGCTGTTACGTAATATACGTTTACGTAATCTTGAAGAAATGTTATATGTAGTTTGTAACACGCTTTGGGTGTCGGTTTGTAATTTATGCTTACGTAATATTACTGTTTAAATTTTGCCTCAGCTGCGTCAGTCTTGCTTTAGAGTCATGTATCTTATTCAAGGTGTGGTATAACAATAATTGTAGACATCACAGAATTAAACTTTTAAAGTAACTTCTTTTATTTAAATTCTTGCACATATTTATAAACCACTACACTTTTTAAAGAACTGTGAGAAACTTTTATACAATCACTTAGCGCATATATTTGTTTTTACTAATCACCCGTAGAGAACACAGTTTCCCCATCTATACTGTACCAAGTCTAGCCAGCAACTGAATAACCTCAAAGGTCAAAACCCATAGCTTCGGTATTGCAAGTCTCTGATTGGCTAATTCTAGTCCAACAGAATATCTGCATTTAACTTAAAACTTTTCTTTGCTGCTGGCTGGCTAATTCAAAACTGTCACTGAAACTACGTCATCATCGCTCTAATCATGACCAGTACATTTTCAAACTCTAAACATATTATTGCTACAAGTTTACCTCATTATTACTCATTGTTAGCGACTTAAAACTTATTATTCTCACAGTTCTTGCATATTAAAGTATATAAAGTATTCACATAACATTATTAAAATATGTTTACAATAAAAATAAGCATTCGAAATGACTGTTACATACAATTTAAGTAATTATTACATACATATTGTTTCAAGGCGGGCTGTTATTGAATTTACTTTTTATAAATAACAATTGAAATTATTCAGGTATTAAAATACTGCCTCAAGACAGTTTTCTTTTTCTTTAAGTTTGAGAGTTTCAAAATGATTAAAATCTATAAATTCCTCGTAATTTGCTGTATTTCATTTGATATTTTATTATTAAATGTGAACAAAAAACATCTATTTTTCTATACTGTTGAAGTAAACTTGTTCAAACTCTTAAAGTATAAGCTGTTTTGGGTTTAAAATATTTATTTCATAATATTTTGGGATTGTTTCACCATAGTTTCATATTTTGGAAACAATTTTCATATTTAAGCAAATTGTTCTTTATATTTTGCCTGTCTCTACTCATGAGATGATAAATGTTTATCAAGCAATATAACAAATTTTATATTTTATTCACATTAAGAGATTTTTGTTTCAATTTTCTAACTAGTATTAATTTTATTAACTCTTAACATAGCACAAATAAAGAAAAATAGTAGTTTTTTTCTTTCTTTCTTCTTCTTTCCCTAGAGAAAGTACTAGGTTTAAACCAAAAAAATCAATAGCAACACTTCCCTAGAAATACATATTATAAGGAGACCCCAGATTGAAAAGAATCTGATTGTAACACTTCATATGACTCTCTCTATCCATGCAACATATTTTCATGCATATTCTTTGAATTATTCATGCGAAAGTTGAGTAGAGGAAGTATTGCATTCCACCCAAAAATTCAATATCAAGATTTCACCAGGAATGCATGTTTTGAGGGAATCCAAAAATAAAAAGTCAGATAAATACCAAACAGCGTCTTCCAAGGATGCAATATGATTTTCAATAAAACATCCCCACACCAAACTATCCTTTCTATGGAAAATTTTACCCTTATTTATTATTTTCTGAAAAATTGCTTTAATGATTTTGATTAAAATTACACACAATTAAGCATTTGCATTACTAATAAAACTTATATCTTGAATTTTCTATGCATACCAATGTCCCATTCATCTTGAACAAATTTTGTAAAACTAGTAAACCATAGGAGATGATAAAAATTTACCATAAGAAAAGTTTAGATCTTGTAAAAAAACACAATTTTTGCTAACTTTTTGTAGCATTAACTACTTCCAAGATAGTTGGTGCTATTGGTTTCAAGTTTTCAAAACTTTATTGTACAGTTTTTGAAGTATTAAGTAATCATTTGGTTTACTAATGAAGTTATGTAAAAAGTATGGAAGTTCAAAGCAGTTGTGACCTTTTTTTAAAGATCAATCACTTTGATGTCTTGTATCCTCTTTCTACGTACAATAAATGTATAATGGGATTTGTCGTCCTCCGTGGTCTAGGGGTACCTTGCTAGCCTCTAGTTCCCAGGGTTGTGGCTACAAACCCTAGCAGGGCTTCCTTTGGAAGGGAAGTAAAGCCAGTAGTCCCATGTTGTAAATTTGCGGCACATAAAAGAACCTCAAGCCTGGTAGAGGTCTCTGAACAAATTTCCAGTCTTTCATGTCCAATATAGAATGGGATGCTAAGGACCACAGTAGTTAAAGAGCGTCCATAAATAAATAACTTTGAAAAAAACGGGACAATTTCTCCAAATGCTTATCTCAGTTAACTTGAAGTACAAACAGAAATAAGCATTTGTAAGAATATTTTGCAGAAAAGATATAAAAGTAAATTATGCATGGAATGTAACACATCATCTACCTTCTGTTATTCATGACCAACATTCACTGCATCATCCAGTAGAATATAGTTTCTGAGCCTGAAGGGTGTGGTCCAGTCAATCAGATATCACCTGATGTTTTGCCAATAACTCTGTAGCCATCTTCAGAGTAGATGATTCCTGGCTGGTATACAACTAGTGGTGCTTGGAGGAGTGCCCAAACTTAATATAGGCAGGAGGGACCACCCTTTATCTCCTCCTACTGGTCGCTTGTCTGCCTGTGTGGCTGAGGAAACTGCCACATTATTTGTCTGGCTGTTTTTTTTGTTTTTTTTTTTTGTAAAGGTTTCAGTTATGGTGTTTTGGATGAAACATGAGGAGATATCTCGATTGGACCATGGCCTTCAAGCATGGAAACTACATTCTACTGGATTAACATGGGCCATGTAAGCCTAAGCATTCACTGTTACAATCTTCAATTAAGGAATGCAATGGTAATACGAGGGTGGTCTGAAAAGTTTCCGACTCAACATGAAGATGCCAGCACTCGTAAATAAAAGCTAGTGAATTTCGTTGTTCATCTGTTGACAGTTACTCACCAAAGTTTCAGCCATTTTGGACGCTCAGTTGTTATGTAACAGTTGGTTGAGTGAGGTGATGCGAGTGTTTTTATGAAAATGGACAAAATCGAGTATCGAGCCGTCATTAAATATTTGCTTTTGAAAGGCAATATGGCTACGCAAATCAAAGATGAGTTGCATTCAGTGTAAGGGGACTCTGCACCAACATTTACCACAGTGAAATTTTGGGCACTGAATTTAAACGTGGCCGTAAGAGCTTGGGGAATGAACGTTCGGGACGTCCAAAAATTGCAACTAACGATTAAAACATCGCCAAAGTTCACCAAATGGTGATAGACGACCACCGAATTAAAGTGAGAGAGATAGCAGAGGCTATGAACATGTCAAAAGAACGTCTTTGTTACATATTAAATCAACAATTAGACATGAGAAAGCTGTCCGCGCGTTGGGTGCCGCGTTTGCTCAAGTTTGACCAAAAATGTGTTCGAATGAACATTTCCAACGCTCTGTTGGCGCAGTTTAGGCGTAATAAATCCGAGTTTTGGCGCCGATTAATTACTATAGATGAAACTTGGATACACCATTATACGCCCGAAACAAAAACACAGTCCAAACAGTGGACTGCAAAGGGGGAACCGGCTCCAAAAAAAAAGCAAAAACTGTTTTTTCGGATGGGAAAGTGATGGCGACTGTTTTTTGGGATAGTCATGGAGTTATTTTAATCGATTACCTTCAAAAAGGAAAAACCATTACAGGAGCATACTACGCATCATTACTTGACAAGCTGAAAGCAGAACTTGCGGAAAACCGGCCACATTTGCAGAAAAAGAAAATCTTGTTTCACCAAGACAACGCACCATCTCACACCTCAATGGTTGCAATGGCGAAAATCCACGAATTACGGCTTGAACTGCTTGACCGTCCGCCTTACTCACCAGATCTAGCCCCAAGCGACTTCTTTTTGTTCCCTCATCTGAAAATTGCACTCGGAGGACAGAGATTTTCATCAAATGAAGAGGCAATCACCTTCATGAATAATTATTTTGCAGAGAAAAATGCCGAGTACTATTTGGACGGGTTACAGAGATGGGAGCATCGCTGGGAGAAGTGAGTAGAGTTACAAGGAGACTATGTTGAAAAATTAAAAAAAAAATTCTGAAAAAATGTCTTGTATCTTTATTAGGTCGGAAACTTTTCAGACCACCCTCGTATACATATTGTAGATTGCAACAGCACACAATTGTTAGTCACCCCCCCTCTGTGGTGTGAGGGTAGCATGTCAAGAAGTCACGAGTTCAAATCTGTTAAGGTGGGTTACCTGTATAAGGTTTTCCCCTATCCTGTCGAGTAACTCTAAGGTCTAGGGACCCCAGGCTCATTTGAGCATAATTTTAACATTTTGTTCATTCACCATCTGATATGACCTACCTGTTAAAGGGTGCTAAACTACAAGAAAGAAAGAAGAAAAATAAAAGTTGGTCAGTAATTTTATGCTATACATGTTTATTATGTTGATCTTTTTATGAATTCATAACAAACAAAATAATAAACCAATCATTAAAATTTCGAAGTGTGGGAAAATTGGGATTAAAAAATAGTATTTCTGAAATCGTTAATGGCATAAACTGCATATCTTATCAACATGGATTTTTCTCTCAGCAAGTTTTTATCTAAAGTTTTACAGTCATGAAATTCAATGAGAAGGAGGAAGACTTCAAAGATATGCACATTCACACATACTTTTTCCTAAAATGTTTTTTTTTCCCCTTTCTTTCTCTACTGCTTACCTATAGTAAATAGAAGAAGTGTATGTACGTGAACATAACTAAGAAATAAAGACTATGTTAAATACAAAACTTGGTATTTAAGCTCAGCACTCTTCAAGAATGCGGCATGAAGATTGTTAACAAAATATCTCCACCCCAAACTACCCTTTACATGGAAACATTTTCATTATTTTTGGTTTTCTCTAAAATGGCTCAGATGATTTTCATTAAGATACTATATGTTTAAAATATCTGTATGACAAATAAAACTGCATTTTGAATTTTCTATGAATGGCCTGTGAAGTGCTCTTCTTTCTGAATAACTTTTGTATAATTAGTAAACTGTAAAAATAGAAAAAATTCTGACTACAAAAAACAAAATGCAGATCTCATTAAAGTACATTATCTCTGTCAAAAGAAATTTCTTGTGGTGTTAACCATTTCCGAGATTTGTTTTTGCTACTGTTTGAATTTTGAAATACTTACACTTTTTAAAGTGTTAAGTCGCTATTCGTTTTTTCTCATGGGCATGTAAGGAGCATAGAATTTCAAAGCCATCAATATAGTGACCTGCATTGTAAAAATCTGAACTATTGCTCTAGCCTATTGTATTCTTCTTATACCTTCAACAAAATGTATAAATGTGTAATGAAAGTTCTCTATTAACAAGGAATAAAAAGAGGAATAAGCTTTTGTAAGAATAGTTAGCAGAAGGATAAATTAAGAAAGTCATGTGAATGCAACACATCAGATTTTTATGTTTAGGGTAGTAGGATAGGCCAAAAACCCTATTTCCAATGCAACCTCAATATCAAATGTTTGGGTAGAGTACATCATCATCATCATCATCATCATCATCATCATCATCATCATCATCCATCATCATCATAGTCAGATTAAATAAATCAATTTGAAATATGTTTTATGAAGGATATTCTCCTTTAGTTATTAAAGAAAACAGTTTTACAAAAGTTCTTTGTACACTGCTTGCCCTATATGTGGGGAGAGGTAAGATGAAATTCACATTATCTTTCAATGTAAAGCCACTAATGACGGGAGGGTAAGTCTAATAAGTAAGGAATTGCACTTAAAGATTTTTGAAGACCAGAAGCAGATCCCCAAACTAAGGAAGTTTTAATGGAAAGTGAAGATGAAATGGCCAGTTGAAAAACATGCAGTAAATTTAGGTTAGTTTTTAGTTGACAAAGGGCATCTATGTAATATGTTAACTTTCGTATTTGTATACTGAAATAACAGGAAAGCCAAGAAACTACGAACTGGCTGCACAATGTTTTTCCACTAGGTGTGTGGAAACATAATAAGCACTGCTGCTATAAACAAGGTTATGCTGTTGACATGGTTTTGCTCTGCAGTGTGAAGTGCAGTACTGAGTTGACGGTGATGTGATGTAGTTCAGTTATTACGAGTTATTCAGTATTTTGTCCTGCACTTAGTCACAAAGTATATTATGGCTCAGTATATGTTCTCTACTGCACCATGTGTATTTATTTATGATTTATATGTGTTAAAGTGAAAGTAAGATTTGCAGAAAGATTTCCAGGTGTAAAAGTTCCAGGCCACACAACAATCCATGAACCTTACAATAAAGTTCAGGTCACAGAAAGTGTTCACGCTAAGAAATCTAAAAGATGGCGTACGGTTCTTACCAAAGAAACATTAGATGACATCGGTCATCGTTTGGAGAATTCCCCCTAAAAATCATTTACGCGTCTTTCACAACAGGCAGGCATTTCCTATGGCTCTGCACGTAGAGCTACCAAATTGCTGAAGTTAAAATCATATAAAATAACTGTGGCACATGCTCTTCAACCAGGTGATCCTGTAATTGGACGGAGATTTTGTGAGTGGATCTCAATAACGTACACAATGGTGAAATAGACTCATATCCACCTTCATGGATATGTGTGTACACAAAATAATCGTTATTGGAGTTCTGACAAACCTAATATTGTTCATGAACTACCCCTTCACGACGAAAAAATTGGTGTATGGTGCGCCATGAGCGGAGAAAGAGTTATAGGGCCAGTTTATTTTGAGTCCACAGTTGAATATGTGAATACAATATTGGCCCCTTTTTTTTTTTTTAGAGAATTGACAAGACAGGGTGCGTGATTTTGCCTTTTTTCAACAAAACTCTGCAACAGCTCATACGGTCAACATTTCAATAAGAAAAATTTAAAGTGTGTTCGAGGACAAAATTATTAGTAGAGATTTGTGGCCCCCTCGGTCCCTCGACTAACCTCCTGCGATTTATATCTCTGGGGTAACTTAAAACAAAGTGTACAAGACAAACCCATACACCCTGGAAGAATTAAAACAAAATATCCGCCAGGAAATTGCCAGCATTTCTCAACGTGGTCTACAGCGAGTGATGAATAGTTTCCTAAAGAGGTGACAGCACCTCCTTTCATAACGTTGGTAAGTAAAGCCTTTAAAAGTAGTTTTAAAAATGTTTTATGGTTTCATCTGCACTTTTCTATGATAGCAGCTGACAGCAACAAGGACCGAGGACGCAGACAGGAAAAACACTGCGCAGCCGGTTCTTAGATTTTTGGCTCTCTCTGTAGTTTGGCTGGCCAAATTAACTAGGGTTAAGTTCAGTCCATAACCAAGTATGAACTTAGCACTTAAATAAATAAATAAATAAATAAACAAACAAACAAACAAACAAAAATTTACACTGATGAAGCAATATGTATGTTTTCAAAGCTCCCCTTATGATCTACTATGACCTTCGGGAGAATCTTGTCCCACCAAGCAAGGACTGGACCATTTCGTATCTCGAGATACCCTGCTGGGTGTCCGTCACCTTTATTAGTATGATGAAAATCAGGTTGGAGATGGAACAAGGGGAACCTACAGCCTTTAACGTGGACTACTGCAAACCACATTGGGTGTCGGGATATTTCACTTGAGCTAGGTAGTCAAGAGTTCAGGCCTGGTTAAGGGTGATTTAGTGGTGTATGAAACCACTGAGCTTCCTCAGGCCTACTGTTATAATACAAAATTCCAGAAACTCAACATTATAATTAAGCAAAATAACATATCAATGTAATTTAGGCTTATTCATCACAATCTTGTCAAAAGCTTCCTAGTTGACTGTTTGTTTCTGAAGTCCCATTTAACGTTTTAAATTTATGACGTTCATTAAAAGTGCTCCGCAAGTAAGTAGAACAGTTAAATATAATATCCACCATGGAACAAGCTTTTGAAAGAATTAATTCTGATAAATCAGTCTGAAATACAGTGGAGTATTTCACTTAATTATAACGTCCTATCTCTCAAATTTCATATAACAACAATGTGAGTTTTCTTTTGTTACTTTAAGAAATTCTTTATACAGCCATTATGTTTTAAATTGATCCGCTTACTTCCAGAATATTTTTAATTAATAAAATTGTACCATACTTCCTCTACCTCCACATGTAAGTGGTAAAGAAAGCAAGATGATAATCAATTTCATACTGCATTTGTAACTAACTTAAATGGAATGTTAACACACCTTGTGTTTCTGAAGCATTTAAGCACTGTGTAACTGTTTAAATGAAACTGCACATGCCCCTCCGCCCCATTTCAAATCAAATAAAACTGCTTACCTTCATTCATAGCCATATCCATCAACTGTAAATCCTCGTCATTTAAAATGGATGACAGAAATCCTTCTGTTGTTTGGTTTATCTCAGAGTTATTCTGTTAAAGAGAGAGAAACAATGTAATTTTATGACCTATCTAAAATAAACATGTCTGAGGTTTATAATAAGACAACAGCATCTAATGGAACATTGTCAACTAAATTAAAAATATGTTGTTTATTTGCATACTTCAGTAAGAATATCCTTTAAAACTAATAAATTACTTCATTAATCTTCAAACTTCAACTACATTGTGTAAAAATAACCTACCTACTCCATAGTCAAATTAAGGTAACATGTTTCAGCTAAGTGTTTGATATATAAAAAGTTCTTACCTGATATGGGTACATCATATCAGGTTGAGGTTCCATTTTATATCCTCCACTGGGACCACTATCTCCCATTGGTTCACTGCTGTTTGTTAAATTCATTGAAGTGGCCACTGCAGACCCAAGATTTGACGGTCCAGCTACAACAGAAGATTACAGATCAGATACTGCTGCTGTGATTATGAACTTACCTGCATATTATACAGCATGAACATTACTGAAGTATTTCTCAAAGTACTTTCAATTTTGATGAAATGTTCAGTGTTATTCTATGCTTTATGCTCTAGAATGTGCTAAAATTACCATTTTATTAAAAATAATCATTATAGTGTTGGCTAAATGATACGCAAATTTAATTCTTTTGTTGATTTATTTTAAACTCTTTTGTCCCACATCATGTTGAAACTTGATTATTTCCGAAATAAACCCAGGACAGAAAATGGAACTTTCAAGTAAAGTAAACATATGTCATTTTACACCATATTGGAGTATTCTTTTTCACTCACTCTGAAAAGAGTCTTATGCTAGAGGGTATCACCTAGTACTTCCAATCTAATTGTTAAAGCCTTCTAACACAACTTCCAAAAGAAAATACAGCTCAGCAATCAGATGTTTACAGTATTAAATGTGTGCCTACACCTTCAATGAGGGCTCCAATGTTTAATAAGTATAATTCAATTTTGATTAGTATGGAAGAAAACACATTACAAAACTATTAAGTGAGTGGCATTTACTCCTATTAACACCTCACTTGTATGGAACTATATCTTTTTTTAGTAGCTGTTTAAATTACCATTATAGGTTCTCCAAAGCTTTTGAAAGTCTTTATTTTAGTTTAAAGTGCTCACCTGAATGTTTAATTTCTCTACTATGTAAGGTAAGTAGGGGAAGTATTGCATTTCACCCAAAAATTCCATACCATGATTTCATAAAAATACCAACATGCCCATGTGTATATGAACAGCATAATTCAAAAACGAAAAGTCGTATAAGTACCAAACTCGGTATTTGAGTTTAGTATTTTCCAAGGATGTGACGCAAGGATTTTCAAGAAAACCCCCCACCCCAGACTACCCTTTACATGGAATATTTTTCAAAAATTTTGATTTTCTCAAAAATGGCTCAAATAGCTTTGATTAGAATATCGTATGTTTAAGATATTTTCATGGTAAATGAAATGCATATCTTGAATTTTCTGGGAATGTCCCCAAAAGTTCTCTTCATTCTGAATGGCTTTTGTGTAACTTGTAAACTGTAAGAGATACACAAAATTTTACTGCATAGAAAATGTACATGTTGTTAAAACATACAACTTATATCATTTGCATTTTTTTGTGGAGTGAACCATTTCTGAGATTTCCTTGTTATTTGTTTGAATTTTCCACTACTCTTCTTTATACTTTGTCTCAAATGGGGATTGGTTATCCGGTTTTTTTTAATGCCCTGGACATGCAAAGAGAATGAAATGCTCCACTTAGCAACCAGCTCTTAAAAGATTTGTCTTTCATACCCAATATAGAATGGGACGCTAAGGACCTTAATAGTTAAAGAACATTCATAAATACACCTCAAATTAATTTTAAATATTTAGTTTCCAAAATTTCATCACATTATGTTACATAGCATGGAATATGTGGCTTCGATTTCCATGACCGACCTTCTTGACCCATGGATTTTTCAGGGGTTTTCCTGGGTCGCCAGGCAAATGTTGGAAAGGATTCTCACATCCCCAAAATGTCCTGTCCCTCCATTTCATCTCCATTTTTCATCCATTGGTTTCTTTCAGGGTTGGAAGTGTCGGCGAAGATGTTTTGGTGCAGTGTGGCAGGGGAAAAGGATGCTCTTCGCGACTTTCTCTGGCTCAGTTTTCGGCTGGCTGCTAAGGGTACCCGAACCCTCTTTGTGGGGTGGATCCCCGGTCTGCCTGTCTGCTGTGGAGTCTCTATCTGGAAAATTTAGGGACCCTGCCATTCCTGTTCCATCACTCCTAGTTCCAGCCAACCGCTGTCTCCTCTCGCCCCATCTTTCCTCCCGGGGATGCCCCCATGTGGGGCATTAACTACAATATCCCCTTTTTGGATCAGTGCCGTGTCCCCTCCGTAGACAATCCAATCTACCTGCCGTTCTGCTCATGTTATTGATTCATTGGGGAGATTTTTCTCTTTCTCTCCCTCTCCTCCACTCTCATAGTATCCCTATCTCCCCTTCTGGTGGTCCCCCTCTCTGAGCAACTTACGTCTTGTGATTAATTGAAAACCATTAATGAAACTGTTTTTATTTTTGTTTTTTTAGGTGTTAATACAAATTAAAACATAAGTAAAAGGTTTTAACAGTGCACAAATAATACAACAAACCATTGTTGTAACCTTTTAAATATTCATCTTATTGAAATTTTCTGAATAATAAAACCTGCTAGAAACATTATGCTTATAAACTCTTGTTATGCAGCATCTTTAAAAAATCTGATGTGTTACACTCACATGACTTTCTTTACTCTTGTACAAACTATTTTTACAAACGCTTATCTCCATATGCTTCATGTTAATCGAGATGTTAATCTTACTGCTTATTTTCTTGTAGATGCAAGGGGAATTGGTAGGCTTTAAGTGATAGTCAAATATTTTAAGAGCTGGTTGCTATGTGGAGTATTGCATTCTCTTTGCATTACCAGGACAAAAAAAAATGAATAACGAATTTGAGAAAAAGTATAAGTATTGGAAAGTTTAAGGGAATAACAAGCAATATCTCGAAAATGGTTCACTCAACTAAAAAAATGTATATGACATAAATTGTGCATTTTAACACTATCTACATTTTTTGTGTAGTAAAATTTTGTCTATGTCTTATGGTTTACCAGTTATGCAAAAGTCGTTCACAATGAAGAATACTTTTGGAGATATTCCCAGAAAATTCGAGATATACATTTCATTTGTCATGAAAATATCTTAAACATATGATATTTTAATCAAAATCGTTAGAGCCATTTTTGAGAAAATTAAAATTTTCGTAAAATGTTCCATGTAAAGGGTAATCTGGAGTGAGGGGATTTTCTTGAAAACCTTCATGTCGCATCTCTGGAAGATACTGAACCTAAATACCAAGTTTGGGTTTATCCAACTGTTCATTTCTAGTTATGCTGTTCACAGACACACACACGGACATGTTTCCAAAATGCTTTTTTGGATTCAGGGGATCTCAAAACATATATTTCCGGTGAAATCTCGGTATCGAATTTTTGGGTGGAATACAATACTTCCCCTACTTACTATACGTAGTAGAGAAAGTAAAAAACTTGATAATAAGCGAGATATTCTGATTTTTCAGCATATTAGAACCCCCTCACTGGTCGAAGTATTTCAAATTTCAAGGTATGTTTGTTTACAAAGTTTCAAACAATCATTTGGCCAATGTTGCATGAAACAATAATGCACATATATGCATACAAACAAAAGATTTTAAAATGTGGTATTCTGGCTTCAGGGCAGCCCTTTATATATATTAGTATAAATTTTTCTTACAAAACTGAAAATTAAGGAAAACATCTTGGTTACAGTTGCATTACATAAGTATGCATGCCATTTGTGAAAATTAGTACATTCGCAACTTGCCAAAATCTAAAAGACTGCTCACTTCTTATATGAATATCTATTCTGTGAACTACTATAAAATTAACCATGGACTGTGATTTAAATAGATGTTGCTGTGACATGGGCAACTAAATGTTTGATGATGAGGGTGTAATGATGTGTCTTTCTTAACAACAGAATAGTTGTTCCATAACTTACTCATGTTTGGGTAGTGGCCTGTGCTGTTGAGGTCACCAATGGGTGGAGCCAGTGTGGCATTGTGAAGCAGTACTCCACTGCGGCTTGTGTTTTCGGGCATGTATGTGCCAGCTCCTGTGGTGGTACTGTAGTTGTGGTGATGGTGGTGGTGTGCAAAGGGATGCGACACAGCAGTGGCATCCCCTGGTAGACTCAGCAAGTTGGCCAGGTCCTGCCAACGCTGCTCCATGCTCATTGTGCGCACAAAAGGCATACGGCCCTGTAACACCAATTTTAACACATTTCAAACTATAATCCAATGCGATAAAGAAATATTTTTGCTATGTGCATATTCTAAAGCTATTAAATCCTCATAAGAATTATCTCAAAATATTAAGGAAGTGATTTTGTCAAAATCTCCAAATGCAGACTGAACTGCCAGTTTTAACCAGCGGGATTCGAAACCGAGTGCCAGATCTTTCACTTAAACTTTAAGGAAGGAATGTAAGTGCTAAATGATTAGATTACACAGCCTTGATTTCTGCTTGCTGTTCACAGCAGATGAGAGAATTGTGTACTATCCGAGAGCAACACTTTTTGATATTTTGAAAATAATAGTATTTATGATTATGCATACCAATGAATTTAAGGGATTTTTTTTAAGCCAAAACTTAACATTTTGTGTTTAAAAAATCTGATGTGTTACACTCACATGACTTTCTCTACTCTTGTGCAAACTATGTTTACAAACTCTTATTCTCCATCTATTTCATATTAATCGACATAAACATTTGCAGAAACAATCTTTTGACATGCAAAGAGAATTACATTTTACACACAGCGACCAGTTCTAAAAATATTTGACATTCACAAGGGCAATATAGAAATACAGAAGCCTTTAAGCATAGACATATCTCTTAATAGCTGGTTGCTAGGTGCAGCACCATTCTCTTTGCCACAAATTATAACTTTCTGCATATCCAAAACAAAAAAATGAATAACGAATTTCCATTTGAGAAAAAAAGTATTGAAAAATTTAAAGGAATAACCAGCAATATCTCGAAAATGGTTCACTTAACAAAAAAATGGTATATGACATAAACTGTGTATTTTAACGCGATCTACATTTTTTGGGCAGTAAAATTTTGTCTATCTCTTATGGTTTACCAGCTACGCAAAAGTCATTCACAATGAAGAACTTTTGGAGACCCTCCCAGAAAATTCGAGATATACATTTCATTTGTCATGAAAATATCTTAAACATATCTATAACATATTTTAATCAAAATCGTTAGAGCCATTTTTGAGAAAATTAAAATTTTCGAAAAATGTTCCACATAAACGGTAATCTGGGGTGGGGGGATTTTCTTGAAAACCTTCGTGTCACATCTCTGGAAGATACCAAGTTTGGTGTTTATTTGAATGTTCGTTTCTGAGTTATGCTATTCACACACACACACACACACACACACACACACACACACACACATACCGGGACATGTTTCTAAAAATGCTGTTTTTGGATTCAGGGGGTCTCAAAACATATATTTCCGGTGAAATCTCGGTATCGAATTTTTGGGTGGAATACAATACTTCCCCTACTTACTATACGTAGTAGAGAAAGTAAAAACTAGCAGTGTAAAAAAAACTTTGCTGCATAAAATTTGACATCACCACACAAGGATCTTGGACAAAAAGGTTCAATACATTGATTGGTTGAATAATTATTGTATTGCAATTGCAGAATTACAGATTTGATTTTGAGAACTTGCAATTGAAACTGGCAGCTAATTTTTAAGATATTGTCTTCTCACCACAAATGGCTTCCATCACAGAAATTTCACAGTAGGTTTTGGCACGAGATCTGGAGTTCAAAATTATTTCAGCTGAGAGAGATTTTTATAGACTTAAATGACATTTAAAAAAAATAAATAATTATTATACATAAATAGGGCTAGGAAATTACTAAAATGTTATTACCATTTCTTAAATGCAAAAGTAACTTTCGGATTCTTACCACATATAAATAAAAGCAAAGAACGCAAATTGTAACAGCCACAATTGCTCTAATCACTAACATGTTTGGACTTTCTGCTTTTAGTTGCTCTCTCTTCAACAGCGATGGAAGTGATGTCTTATATTCCTACAGATATCACTATGTCATCCTCTAGTTCTAACGCAATGCCGGCAATATATGAATAACTAATACCGCTAAAGCCGGTAAGATACTCAGCCTCAAAGCGTAGCCGAGGGATGTTTCTTAGAAGGAGAGGAGTAACTTCGAAGCGACGCCAGGGCGTGGCCAAGGGATCTGCGCGTTTAAAATTTGAATGATTCACGTTCGCGGATTTCACTTATTTAGGTTGGCAGTTCCCATTGTTAGCGGGAAGATGGCTACATTTGTTGTGTTAATATCGCAATTTTGCAATAAAAGTAAAACACCTAAAAGGGGCGGACATGTGAGCACCAGCTATTGAAGAGATCACGTCTACTTCTAAACTCACTCTTAAGGTAATTTATTCCCTTTCCTTTTGCTTTTATAACATTTTCAATGAAGACCAACTAAATTCAAAATAGCCACATGTTTTCGCACACACGCACATACACACGTCATGCTTACCACAATAAAGACTTGTAAAAATGTTTTCAATTAGATGAAAGCTCCCTTGATAATGTACATTATACAGAGCAGAGAAGACAAACAACGGTCAATTTTGAAGCTAATATATGCCAGCAAAGCTTATATGAAACAAAAGCATGGACATTTAATGCTTCAGTACACAAAGCATTTTAACTGCCACAACAGCAACAATTTTGGAAAGACTGATACAAAAGCAGCCGTTTGACCTAAACCACATCATTTGTCTTTTGTACTTTCCTGTTATACAAATGTTAAATGGGAATGTAAAGGGTTTTATGCTACTTGCAGAAAATTACAAATATAAATTTTATTTATCATGCCAATATGTTAAACTGTTAAAACCAGCTTTGAGAAAATAAATTCTTGTTTTACATTTATCCATGTTGCAAGTAGTTTAGAATTCCATGGAAGTACATATTATTTGCCTTGCATTCAAAAAAGCTCCCGACATGTCTTGTACTTTTATTATTACGTGACTATTATTATTTACACTGTTCATAGGTGGATGGAAGGATACACAGTTGTATTTTGCATTTAGGCTGCTTTGAAAGTTGCCTTTTCCCAGAAATGTCAACATTGTATTTTTTATCAAATTCGATACTTCCTATACCTTAGTTATGGGGCTGAGAAACTAAAAAGGAAAAGTCAAAATATCAATCAGCATTTCTTAGAAGTGCAAGATCATGGTGGAAGCTTAAGGTCATAGGATGAAGTATATTTACGTTTTACCAGTTTAAGATTTCAATGCTGCAGTTATAACACAAATGGTATTAGTACCTAGAAGCGCCTAGCAACATTTCTAATACTGTGATTGATTAATGATGTTGGGCTTTCCCCCCTATAAGTGGGTCTTCCCGCACTTTTGTTTCAAACTAATGACGTCACAACGTGATCTCACATCCGCGAGTTTAAGCCTTAAGAAAGTCACAAGGCCGCCATTCGAGTGAATGATAAATTTGCATTGTCGGCAGCAAAAAGACAACATGGTATGTTGACTGAATTGCAGTTAGTTTACTTTCGAGAATATAGTTCACCAAAATTCTTAAAGAGCGAACATAACTTTATTAATGAGAAAGCGCGGATGATAAAGCAAGTTTTACACAAAATTTCCCCTCTGCGTTATCTTCAGAAAATACTAGAGATCTTATGGCAACAGCGCTACAATTATCAGGCTAAACGCGGCAATAGCATTTTTTATTTATACTTAGAAAGATAATTTTTTGTTGTACACTAGCCTCGCAATGCCCCACTCTTTGCTACTCATTTTAACTACACTACATAACAGGAGAGTAGTAAGCGAATACTATGGAGAGTCCACACTGGCATGACTGTTCCATCTGATGTGTTAGGTACAGAGGCAGTTGCTTAGGGCGGCATTTTCTCTATCTTTCTGTTCCCGTTTTTACTGTAAAAGTTCTATTTTTAAAAAATGTTGGAAAACCTTTTCTGAAGTTTGACCTTGTACAGCTTATGGAAGTAGAATATTGTTGTTTTATCGCATTGTCGCGGGTAAAAGGAAAGACTGCAGCTGCGTAATTTTATTGCAAAACATGTAGAAGGGGCGAGGAGGAAAGTATTACATTTAACTGCTTGTATAAACAATGCCTTGTTGAAAATCAAATAGGATGTATGCTTATTGTTTATCGCTATTAATATAACTCGATTACATTTTCAGTATAGGCCTACATCGTCATCACTAGCTTAAAAATGAATCACAGCCTGGCTTTCAGAAATAAGTTTTGTTTCAACAATGAAGGTTTGAATATGTTTCGAACTGTTAGCGAGTATATTTAGTATTCAACGGACTTAGATAGTGAAAGGTTGTAAGCACAGAGGACCGAAGATATAAAAAATTGTAAATACTCGTTTCGTAAATCACAGCTTCCAAATGAGTGAACCTGAATCGCGTAAAAAGCTAATATAGAAAAACTACTAAAGTAAAGCAAGAAAAAAATAGGGTGTTAATTGGAAAGTGTAAAAAGTTAAACAGTTTCTTTCTACAACATTACTGAACAAAAGAAAATATCGAAGACGCTGATAGTGCTGCTGTTAATACAGATTATAATAAAGAATTAACGGAAACAAGCAAATTTGGAGAGTGTATTGATACGGGTGACAACAGCGGTGCACAAGGGCCGTTGCAACATGAGCGGCAACCGTTGAGGAACAAAATTTGTTATCTCCTTTCACTCTCCTCTAAAATCTCAATTGCGATCCTCTAAACCCCATATCCCGTCACTACGTGTTTAAGCCCTAATTAGGGCAGGTACACGTCTAACCCTCAACCCGCCACCATGTCCGTCGTCGAGTGCGACAGAGTGGAGTTGGGTCTGTCACTACGCGAGCGAGTTAGCGATTGAGTTTCTGCTATGGCATCAAGAGCGATTCTCCGAGCTGGCTAGATGGTATCTTTAAAAAGGTACTATTTAACAAAAAAAATCTGATGGGTTACACTCACATGACTTTCTCTACTCTTGTACACACTATTTTTAAAAAACGCCTATTCTCCATATGCTTCATGTTAATCGAGATATCGATATGTCAATCTTATTGGTAATTTTCTTGTAGATGCAAGGGGAATATGGTAGCTTTTAAGCGATAGTCAAATATTTTAACGCTGGTTGCTATGTGGTGCATTCCATTCTCTTTGCATGTCCAGGACATAAAAAAAATGAATAACGAATTTGAGAAAAAGTATAAGTATTGGAAAATTTAAGGAAATAACAAGCAATATCTCCAAAACGGTTCACTCAACAAAAGAAATGTATATGACATAAGTTGTGTATTTTAACGCGATCTACACTTTTTGTGTAGTAACATTTTGTGTATCTCTTATGGTTTACCAGTTATGCAAAAGTTGTTCACAATAAAGAATACTTTTGGAGACATTCCCAGAAAATTCGAGATATACATTTCATTTCCCATGACATTATCTTAAACATATGATATTTTCATCAAAATCGTTAGAGCCATTTTTGAGAAAATTAAAATTTTCGAAAAATCTTCCATGTAAAGGGTAGTTTGGGGTGGGGGGATTTTCTTGAAAACCTTCGTGTCGCATCTCTGGAAGATACTGAACCTAAATACCAATTTTGGTGCTTATCCGACTGTTCGTTTTTGAGTTATGCTGTTCACACACACACAGACACACACACGGACATGTTTCCAAAAATTCTTTTTTTGGATTCAGGAGGTCTCAAAACATGTATTTCCGGTGAAATCTCGGTATCGAATTTTTGGGTGGAATGCAATACTTCCCCTACTTACTATACGTAGTAGAGAAAGTAAAAATGGTTAGATATAATTGACGTCTAAAACTAGCCATAGTTTGTTTGCAGAAGTTAACCCCATAATGACATTCTAAATATTATAATTGATTAGATAATTCCATAATATTTAAATATTGTAAAAGAATACTTTATTTAGTATAACATTGAAATGGAATAGGTATATTTTTGCTAAGCACCAACACCGTACGTTAAATATAACCGATATTGACATATGAAGTTTACTGAAATTCTTTAGGTAAAATATGTAAAAACTGACGAATTCTGTGTGTCAAAAGTCACATTTTGGGCGCATACTCCAGAAAGTCGACCTTATGATTAGTACACATTTTAATGACATGTCATGTCTCATGATAGAACATAGGGAATACAACTACACGGCAATGGGGATTTACCTAAGCATTTATTCCTTTTGCATAGCTAAAGTGCATATGAAATTATGCTATTTAGGCTAGATTTTGGCTAAGGGGTTTGTTAAATAGGCTAGATTTCAGGCTATAAGCATTTTACGGTCGGTTTTATGTGGCTAAACGCTACTGTGAAAATGCTAGATTTAGCCATAAAATAGCTAAGTTGGCAACACTGGTGGAGGTCTTGTCTTTGACTCCAGAGTGAAGTGAACTGTCCACCGTGAAGAGGCTACGTCACGGAGTAAAGTGACAGAATTCAATAGTTCACCTTGGTAAACTTCCAATGAAGGTGAACTAAATAAAAACGAAACGGTGACAGTGAGAAGTGAGTGAAACTTGAAAAACTGGATAGTCACAAAATTCAGATGTTATTCTTCAACTCGCTTAAAAGTTGACTACGCGATCTCAATCATCGGTCTTGTAATTGCGTCATTTCTTCAGAAACCACACCGTTCTGCACTGTATTGCAGGATATAGTGTAAATAATATCGATCAAAACATTTAGGATAAGTTGCCTTATAAGCAGAGAAACTTATATTCAATAATGATGGCTCTTTGTTATTGATTACGTAAAAACACTGATTATTTCTCTCGTCTCTGCGGGAAATTGTGTTTTTAAACTGTTAATGTTTCAAAAACACAAGCTTTTCTTCCAGATTTGTATGCTTATACTATGAATAAGATTTTACCTATTACTTTTTAGGTTAGTGTTTTCTTGTTAATCAGAAAAGTAATTCACGAGATTCAACAGGTAGTGATCTAATAACAATTTGGTCTTTTGAAAATAGAACCTGGAGGTAGGGTTTTTTGTTATATTTTATAATTACAGTATCAGTTTTGTGATTAACTATTGCATGCATGAAATAGAGTTAACAAATACTATTCAATGTGTATTTATCAAACCAAAGGACTTATCAATTATTCCCACGCCTTTACGAACTTCTTAAGAGTCGAATAAGCTCGATCGCTGCGTATGAGACATCGAAATAGGGAAACGGCCTATGAAGTAACGCATGAACTTATTACAGACACATACCTCTTAACAGGATATTGTAACGGACACCTTAACAAAGGCTGAGGCGAGAACTGTTGACAATGCAACAGCAGACAAGCATCATTGTAAGAATTAACGGATCATTGTACATTCGCTGAAAAATACTAAAATGGACTGCCAAAAGGAAACTATTTTCTAGTCAAAACAATTAGAAAATAGCATACTCATTAAGATTTGCCAGTTCCGTATATATAAACACTGCTCTAAGAATAGGCTCATAAAACAGGAGCACTGTGTTCGCATTCACAGTTACATACATCTCAATGCTGGGCACTTCTGAATAAATTGCATTATTTTCACTAGTCTTATTAAACTTAATGTTGTGTTAGTGCAAAAGATACGCAGACAGATCACCGAATAAACAACGTTGACCTACTGAAAAAGATTGGTGAATGTGATCCATCATCTTGCAAATGCCTAGGCAGCAATAGAACACAGAAAGTATATCTTTACTTTCTTACGGTACGTAGTACGTAGAGGAAGTGTTGCATACTACCCAAAAGTTCGATACTAGAAATACACGTTTTGAGGCCCCGGAATAAGAGCAACATTTTTAGAAAAACGTCCATGTGTATGCGCGTGGGTGTGTACTAGTACGCTTAACTAAGGTGACCAGACTTCTGTATAAGCCAGGGCAGCCCCCCCTTTTTTTTTGTTTCTGTCCCGTCTTTTTATTTTTGTTAACCCTTAAGTGGTAACATTGGTCTCAGACCATGGCGCTCTATTTTTGTGATATTGTCTATGCTGATTACGTCGCAACCTTGAACACCGAGCTATGTGTTTGATGTGAAAACGTGGCTTTGTAACTGTTGCTACCCATTGTTGCAAATTTATTAGGAAGGCTTCTTAGACCGGTGTTGCTGTTAACGTAAGTATATCTTGCGTACCTCTGATCTCTTATTTTACAAAAAAAAAAAAAAAAAAAAAAAAAGTCGTTTTCTAGTATGTTACAAGTAACAAGTTCACTCTCTTAGTAACAATCACCGTTAAGTGGCATATCAATGTTTTTTATTTCAGTTTGAATGAAAATGTCGAAAGAGAACCTGAATGCAAATGTGTCAGCTGATGGTTCACACAAGTTTCATACTTTTCTAATAAGTGTTTTTGTTACTTAATTGTAAATTGTTGTTTAAAAACTGTTTTATTATATTAAAAACATGAAATATATAATTATATATAAGAAGTAAATTCAATACTGTAGTGAAAATGTGCAGATAAAATCAAATAAAAATTACAAGGTCAGAGAGGCCGATGTTACCTATAACATGACAAAATTTGTTACCACTTTAGGGTTAAGGTAGAAACGGGACGCCAAAATGTTCCTTTTTGTGTGGCAATAATTTATCGGCATAAAATGCCGTTAACTATAGTTCTCAAAAGTCCTGTTTTGCACCAGTTTGATGATAAATTTAAAGATATTAACAACTGACAAAGCAACACCTGGAACCGTATGGAAACTTTGCTTGGGCCGGTCTGCGCTATCAACAAACAAATCGTAACCGTTCGTGTTTGATGTGAATGCCGCCAACAATAACGAAAACTTTAAACGCATATGCTGGAGTCGAAAAGAAATTCATTACAGTTGTGACTTTAGTAGAAGACAGTACTGTGTTCTACATTTGTGAAACAATAAAATACAGTGAACTTTTGTAAACTGCGAGTGCTAAAACACTTGAAATTAATAATACGATACGGCCGAAAAGGAAGTGTGTTTTTAATAGTGACCTACAAAAGAAATATTGAGGTAGTATTTTTAACACTTAAATAATTTCAGTCTAATTATATAACATGTAAATTCAATAACAGCCCGCCTTGAAGCAATATGTATATGTAATAATTTGTAAAATGTATGTAACAGTCATTGCATATGCTTATATTATTGTAAACATGTTCAATAATGCTATGTGAATATATTACGTAATTTAATAATGTAGGAGCTGTGAGAAATAGGTCAACAGTTGCTAACAAAGAGGTAACAATGAGGTAACCTTGAGTCAATAATGAGTAAGAAAGTTTTACAGTACTACTTGTGATTCTTGGAGCAACAATAATGTAATTTTAGTGACAGTTTAAAAATAGCCAATCAACAACCAGAAAAAGCTTTAGTTAAATGCAGGTATTCTATTGGAGTAGGATTAGCCAATCAGAGACTTGAAATACAGAAATTTAGTTTAGACGGTTGAAATCGATTCAGTTGCCTGCAGACAGTGATTCTAACTGGATGCGTGATGCGTCCTCGAGAGATTTAATATACGAAAAATAAGTATACGTGTTAAAAAGTGCAAGTAATTCATAAAAAGAATTTCACCGCTCTCTATATCAGTGAAGTGTTATTTAAATCGTTTAAAGTATTAATAAAAGGAGTGAAGTAAAATTATAATCTGTAACTTGGGGCAAAGGCCGCCTGAAAGTACATTTGGGCCGAAGGCTACCGGAAAGCAGGTACTATACGTGTGGTTGCAACTACCACAAGTTCGGCTCCCCAACAGTTGAAATATAATACAATTCCTATAACAAACTACTTTCTCAATATCCATACATTAAAAAAACAATTTCTGCCTCATGTTCGAGTGTACATCTACTTTCTGTGATCGGAATTATCATAACACACAAACAGTGAAAAACAAAGATTGGTGCGTGCAAGTGCTTCTTGACTTATTTTTTAGGTGAAAGTTCTGATGATGAAGATGTAAAATTAGCAGCTGTTGAAGCTGCCTACCACAACCAATCTTTCAGATCAAATGAACTGTATTTCTAAACTTATTCAATGTACTTTTGAACCCAAATTTACAAAATATCAATGAGAAGTGACTCGTGTATTAATAATTCTACAGAATTATTTGGCTGGAGTGAATATAGTGAGCTACTATACGTGCAAGTTACACATTATTTATTATTAGTTTCGAAACTTTCGTATTTATGTTTACGCACTCCCTTGTTTCATTGAGAAAAATTTAAAATGTTCCGTTTTCTTGTTTCAAAAATACGGTCATCATCTTAACGCCCGTTCTCACTGCATAGGGCACCACAGGCGGCGAACACTGATGAATGCAATGAAATGATATTTGGAAAACGTTCCAGGTCTAACTTTTAGGGTATCTCTCCGCCATTTGCCAAAAACGAAAGACTGAGGAATTCCTGGAGAAAGCCTCCGTCAGAGTCCTAGCGCGATTTGAACCGCGGACCTCCGGTTCACGGGTCTGTGTTTTAACGATTTAGGCCACCCTGTTTGAGGGTGCGTGAACAAAGTTCACTATCTTATAAATATGCGACAGGAAGATTTTCAAGAAAATCCTCCACCCCAAATTACCCTTTATATGGAACATTCTGGCTCTCCATACCTTAACTCCTGGTTGTATATGGAACAGAGCCATAGAATGAATCTCCGCATTCCAAACCGTGTTCGGTCTCTTACTCATCTTTTAAACTCGTTAATTTATCCCGTACTCTTACTAACAATTACCTATCGCATTTATTTTCTGTTTCGTTGTTTCGCTAGTATTTTAATTGCCAGGATATATTATTCTAATTTTCATCCTATATACTGTTCCTACATCTTTTCAACAATTTCACACTCATATTTCATATTATCCAGTTTTTCACGCATAATTCACTTTCTTTGTTGTTATTTCTTACTTCTTTTAAAAATAATACGAAGGTAATCCAGGAACTAATGGCTGTTTGCGCATTCCCACGGCGCAGATCGCTGTGGGTGTTCTATCCAAAGTAGAATGTTTCCTCGACATGTTTTCTCAATGTTCTCCGAGTTTCAGACGAAACAAGTTGTTATTGTGCTTTCTGTGAAAGTTCAAAACTACCAGTGTAATACAAAGTTCCGCGACTGCAACTCTGAGGTGAGAGGTATTGGGTTTTGTTAATGCTCGGATGTTGAAAACTGCAGAAATGTACAGTTAATTAAAGGAAGTGTATGGTGATACAGTACTGAACGAAAGAAATGTGAGAAAGTGGTGTTAAATGTTCAACAATGGACGAAAATGCATGACGAAACTCACCCCGGGCGTCCGTCACTCATCACACATTATTTAAAGAATCAAGTGAAGGCAAATCGTACAAGACATACGTGTAACCCTTACAGATTTATTTCCATTACATTTCTCGTTCTTTGTTTGGTAAAATTGTGTCCGAATATCTTGGCTTTAAGGACTGGCGACAGCCGACAACACAGGAATTATAAATAACGGGAGTGATAATGTGGAGAAATAAAGCAAGCTTAAATTTTTTAATGACAAGTTTTGCTTCAATAAACTATTTTTTAATATATTAAAGCTAATCGGTCGTTACTTCCTGGATGACTCTCCTACTCCTGTTTGGATTTATGCATAACCCACTCTTCCAAACTGATCGCACGCATTTACATATTTCTTCCTCACCCAGTTTCTTTCGTACAAAACTGGAGAAAGTTTATTCTCAAGACTAGACCAAATCTCTTGCTTCTCTGTCTTCCACCCTCTGCTACTTCTTTCCAAAATCGGTGTCTTTTGTTCTCAACTAATAGTAAAATATCCCCCACACCATATTTTTCTAACAATTGTACCAACTTTCTCTACCTATTGCATATCTTTGAAACTTAAGTAACCACACACAAATTTTCTCTCCTTAGCTATAAGATGAGTAGCATTTTGCATATTCTGCCCTTAACAATATTCCTAAGCTCACCTAAACGTTCTCAGCAATAAAATTTGGAAAGGAAATGGTTTTATAAACGTTTACCATGCTGCACTGGCAAGTGCGCACACATGCCAATAAATGTGAACAATTTAAAGCAAAGATGGGGAATACAGAGTGATTTCTTTGTGTTGCTTGCACTCATTTAACCAGCAGCATGGCAAATGTTTACAATAAGTTTTATCTGTGGACATTTACTGTATTTTCTGTTGTTACCTTCTTTTGACACCTTGCGGATGTATTGATTATTTGTTCTTTGAATACTATTAAACCTAACTTATATCCCGTAATTTAAAATCTACAGCGTTTAAATCTACCGGCTACTCCTGTAAATTCGATGAAATGTGGCAACAGGGTCGATAGCCTATATTGACTCGTGCACGCTTTAAGGAGCTTTTGCGCATGTGCAACTGGTATGAAGTAATTACCTTATGGGTCAAATACACTATGTGTTCAAAAGTATCCGGACACCCCCACAAACATACGTTTTTCATCTTAGGTGCATTGTGCTGCCACCTACTGCCTGGTACTCATTATCCGCGATATCAGTAGTCATTAGACATCGTGAAACAGCAGAATGGGACGCTCCGTGGAACTCACTGACTTAGAACGTGGTCAGGTGATTGGGTGTCACTTGTGCAAAAGTCTGCACGCGAGATTTCCACACTCCTAAACATCTTTATGTCCACTGTTTCTGATGTGATAATGAAGTGGAAACGTGAAGGGACATGTACAGCACAAAAGCGTACAGGCCGACCTTGTCTGTTGACTGACAGAGACCGCCGACATTTGAAGAGGGTCGTAAAGAGTAATAGACATCTATCCAGACCATCACACAGGAATTCCAAACTGCATCAGGATCCACTCCAAGTACTATGCCAGTTAGGCGTGAGGTGAGAAACCTTGGATTCCATGATCGAGCGCCTGCTCATAAGCCACATCACGCAGGAAAATGCCAAACGACGCCTCGCTTGGTGTAAGGAGCGTCAACATTACACGATTGAACAGTGGCAAAACGTTGTGTGGAGTGACGAATCAAGGTACACAATATGGCGATCCGATGGCAGGGTGTGAGTATGGCGAATGCCCGGTGAATGTCATCTGCTAGCGTGTGTAGTGCCAACAGTGAAATTCGGAGATGGTGGTGTTATGGTGTGGTCGTGGTTTTCCTGGAGAGGGCTTGCACCCCTTGTTGTTTTGCGTGGCACGATCACAGCGCAGACCTACATTGATATTTTAAGCACCTTCTTGCATCCCACTGTAGAAGAGCAATTCGGGGATGGCGATTGCATCTTTCAACACGATCGAGCACCTGTTCATACACCACGGGCTGTGGCGGAGTGGTTCCACGACAATAACATCCCTGTAATGGACTGGCCTGCACAGAGCCCTGACTTGAATCCTATAGAACACCTTTGGGATGTTTTGGAACGCCGACTTCGTGCCAGGCCTCCCCGACCTACATCGATACCTCTCCTCAGTTCCACACTCCTTGAAGAATGGGCTGCAATTCCCCAAGAAACCTTCCAGCACCCGACTGAAAGTATGCCTGCGAGAGTGAATGCTGTCATCAAGGCTAAGGGTGGGCCAACACCATATTGACTTCCAGCATTACCGATGGAGGGCGCCACGAATTTGTACGTCATTTTCAGCCAGGTGTCCGAATACTTTTGATCACGTAGTGTACATTGGCGTTTGTGAAAATTGCAACACCAAGAAAAAATTGCCCGTATAACTCCAAACTTGGTGGAAGTGTAGAAGAGTGTGCAAGCAATAAGTGATTAGGTTTACAGAGAGATGGGGTACACGTAGGCCGAGTAGAGCTCTATCGTGCCGGCCCGACAAGGTCAGTGTTGCACCCAGTGTAGTCGGTGCAGAGCTGACAAACAAGGTGGAACAATAAAGTAAGTGCCAGTATGCTTCGTTGACGTCAAAGGGAGCGAGTTCGAACGGAGCATAATGATCGGTCTCCGGGAAGCGGGTTTGTCATACCGTGGCATTTCGGCTCATACAGGGCATGCTGCTACGACAGTGATGCGTGTGTGGAAGATGAAGGTCGTACGCAACAAAGAGCAGGTACTGGACCACGGAACATGACCACAACACGGGATGACCGTCATCTTATCCGCATGGCCATAACGGACCGTACAGCTTCATCCACAGTGTTGGCTCGACGCTGGAGCACTGCAACAGGTGTGAACTTTTCTGCATCAACGGTTCGTCGCCGTCTGCTGCAGGTTGGATTGGTTGCATGCATGCCATTTCGTCGGCTTCCATTTTACAGAAACCGTAAGCTCCTCCGGCTGCAATGGGCACGTGAACACAGTCACTGGGGTCCTGAGTGGCAAAATGTAGTCTTTTCGGACGAGTCCCGCTTCAATGTGCCCGACAGTATTGGGCGCATACGTGTCCGGCGGTACCATGGTGAGTGCAACCTGGAGGGCTGCATTGTTGAGCGGCATAGCGGACAAACACCAGGTGTGTGGTTTGGAGCGCCATTGGTTACAACCGATCTCGCCTCCTACGAATTGAGAGCACTTTGAACAGCTACCGGTACCCAACGGTGGTTGTAGAGCCTGAGGTACTCCCCCTGCTTCAGGCCACATTTCAATAGGATAATGCCCGGCCACATATTGCGAGGAATGTACAAGCCTTCTTCGAAGAGCGACGGGTACCATTGCTTCCCTGGCCTGCCGTTCGCCTGACATGTCGCCCATCGAACATGTCCGGGATATGATTGGTCGGCACTTGGTGCGTCACGGTCCTTCAGTAACCGGTGTCACAGATTTGTGGGCTCGAATACAAACTGCATGGAGCGAAATCCCTGAGGAACTTATTCAGAACCTTTGTTTATTCAATACCACGGCGTATAGCAGCTCTAATTGCAGCGCATGGAGGCCACACCAACTACTGAATAGTAAGGCTCAAAAGTCATGTATAGATTTGAAATGTTTATCGTTTGTTACGTGTCATGTACCTAACCTGTGGTATTAAATTCATTGAATTCATGCGTTTCCTGCTTGGTGTTACAATTTTCACAAACGGCAGTTTACATACAAGGAGTGCACGAAACTTCTCCCGGGCTGTTTTCCATTATATCACTATAATTTCACGTTAATGCCACTAAATGGTAGCACTACGACAGAAGTATGTAACGTGAAAAAAATCCACATTAATTAAAAATATTGATACAAAAAGCAATAGATTTTAAATTAATCATCAAACCTAGCGCGGAAACTTCTACGTTATTCCAGACTACTCATACTCTCAACTACAATTTAATTTACACATTGCTTCTATCTTGCCCTACAATGCTGTACCTAATTATGTACACAACAAGCATCCACAAAAACAACACTTTCTTTTGTTAGACAACTTATACATTATTATTATTATTATTATTATTATTATTATTATTATTGTGGACCACAAATTTCTTCATAATCTAAACTATTATCAGCAGACCCTATTTCACATTTTCAGGGCTATTTGACTGACATTTTGTAAACAACCAAAAAGTATGCTTGCCTGCTAAGTTCACTAATTGGCTTTTTTACAATAAGTTTGTTTATTCGTTACACATTTTAATTAAAATTCATCGGCAATTATTTTTTTAAGTATAACTATTAACTTATGACACTAAAGAGTCCGTATTGTTTTTATCATATAAAAAGAATGTTTATTTTTTCTGTGAAGCTAAGCAGAATTCGCAGTACAAAATGGGAGATGCAGTACCATTTTTAAAACTACATTTAAAATATAAGTACATAAAAAACTAAAAAAATCTGATGTGTTACACTCACATGACTTTCCCTACTCTTGTACAAACTATTTTTACAAACGCTTATTCTCCATATGCTGCATGTTAATCGAGATGTTGAGCTTATTACTAATTTCCTTGTAGTTGCAAGGGGAATTGGTAGGCTTTAAGCGACAGTCAAATATTATAAGAGCTGGTTGCTATGTGGAGTATTCCATTCTCTTTGCATTACCAGGAAAAAAAAAATGAATACCGAATTTGAGAAACAGTATAAGCATTGGACAATTTAAGGGAATAACAAGCAATATCTCGAAAATGGTTCACTCAACAAAAAAATGTATACGACATAAATTGTGTATTTTAACGCGATCTGCATTTATTGTGCAGTAAAATTTTGCCTATCTCTTATGGTTTACTAGTTATGCAAAAGTCGTTCACAATGAATACTTTTGGAGACATTCCCAGAAAATTCAAGATATACATTTTATTTGTCATGAAAATATCTTAAACATATGATATTTTAATCCAAATCGTTAGAGCCATTTTTGAGAAAATTAAAAGTTTCGAAAATGATGCAGTAATTTGTATCACAAATTACTTAAATGTAAAGAATGATTGTAATATGAATATGCATTTTTATGTGACATTGATTTGAGATGTATACTGATTGTAATTATTCTTGAGAAGTAAGTTTATACGGCCTTACTGAAACTGACAATAATAGCGTGCAATAATGCAGCGAGGGGGTGAGCTGTTTATCATTATTAGAGACGAGGAAGTTACGTAATGTTGGCGCGTTTTTCTTAGAATTTGCTGGAACATTCTTTTTAGAGCATATGTATTCATAATTTTCATTGGATATAAAAATAGACGCTAATGTTGGCGCGTTTTATTAGCCAATAGCAGTTCAGTTATAATCTTTAGGCATATCGGGGTGTAGGAGTATAAAAAGGGCTAGGTTAGAGATAGACCCCGTCAGTTCACCGAAAATATTTGTAAAGTACACGTCGGCTATCGATTCACAAGTTACGCGTAGCAGAGTTATGAAAAATCTAAAGTGTTGTAAAGTTAATTATACAAAAAGTTGAAGTACACGAATTAGGAATGATCAGTAATGAAGTTATTATAACAGTTTCAGTTTGGAGAGTGTCAAGATCAATGTGTAAATGTGATAGTGACTGTGTTCGACAATAAAAGTGTAAAACAAATTCCTTCATCAGTGTTATCTTTGGATAAAAGATTCCTTTCCGTTTACACAACCTGTATAAAGAGAAGTGCTCGACCAAAAAGATCATAGCTAGCCGGAGGACAGTGAACAAAAATTAAATAAAATAACAGTAGCATTCTTTCAAACAAACACTAATACTGCCGCAAATTGCTAACACCAGATAGAGCTAACAAACATTATAAAGAATCACGTCACAAAATGGCTTTACCACGTGGAGTATACACAAATAACATAAATTTACCATCGCAAATTGGCTCCCAAACGTGGGGCGCAACAAATAAATATAACAGAAGTATACCGCCGCAAAAAATATTCCATGTAAAGGTAATATGGGGTGGGGGGATTTTCTTGAAAACCTTCGTGTCGCATCTTTGGAAGATACTGAACCTAACCACCAAGTTTGGTGTTTATTCGACTGTTCGTTTCTGAGTTATGCTGTTCACAGACACACGGACATGTTTCCAAAAATGGTTTGTTTTTTTTGGATTCAGGGGGTCTTAAAACATATATTTCCGGTGAAATCTCGGTATCGAATTTTTGGGTGGAATACAATACTTCCCCTACGTAGTAGAGAAAGTAAAAATGTCACCTTTTAGTAATTTTAGCCGTTTAGGCATTTGTGTTATGTATACGTATACAAATAAAATAAATCACACCTCCAGTCACTCCGCTTTTCATTCATGATTCACTTCTATTTTTACAAGCTCACAACCTGGCCGTATAACGTGGCACGGCGCAAAACCAGTATACCCTGTACAAAATTTACGACCCATTAATATCTTCCTGGAAGCCTTCAAACGCGATTATAATAATTATGATCGGTAAACAAAAACTGACGGGAGATCGTTAACCTCAAAGTGAGATACGACCGGTACAACATTTTTACTGCATTTCTAAGCAATGTCACTCACTCCTGCCTGCCCACGGACTTCGGATTTCCATAGTTCACATATGGGTTAAATATATGCGGCGACAGGCTACGTTACTCGCACTGACATTGATAGATTGAGAAATAGCAATAGTACCAAGTGAAGGCCATCATCAGGAATACCTTCAAGCATTTTGGTAGGCACGTCCTTTTTTTGTTTATTTCTCCCCCTAACGTTATTTGTAGCCTAAACATCAACATGTCACCTTTTGATTAAGTACGTATAATTTCTGAACCATTCTTCCTGAGAGTGCAGCAGGCTGACAGGCAAAGCGACTATCCTGCCTCTAGTGGCCATGCAGCACAACACTCCTGGCGTGTTATTCTATCAAATGCAAATCTCTACAACTTTCACCACGTGTCTCCCTTCAAATTGTTTACAAAACTCTCCAACAACTTTGATGTTGGTATTTTTAATTCTTAATGGAGGCTATAAGATCAGGTTACGCAACATAAGCTGTCATTATAACCAGTTAGCACGATGACATTTAAGTCCCAGGTTCAAAAACTCTCAAAATACTGAGTTACAATGGTTAACTGCTGAAGGAAGTAATGCAATTTTAGGGTAAATTTTGATACAAATACGTTTTTACTTTCTCTAACGCTTACCTATGGAAAATAGAGGAGGTTCCCTGAACGTGTGTGTGGTACCTAAAAGCTCAGCATCTTTCAAGGATGCGACACGAAAATTAAATATCCCCTCTCCAAACAACTCTGCGTGCTATTCTTCTTCTTCCCGTCCAGGATTAGTCTCTAAGTCTATTCCGTTTCATCATCTTTGCTTCAGATTGCCAAAATGTCTTTGGCTGTTGGTTTGTATTTAATTTTTTTTGGGGGGGGGAATTTATTATGATCGATCAGCATTACATGTTTTACAGGCCTCTGTGAATAATATAATATAATAAATGATTAGGCGCTTAAGAAAGTGGAAGCTTGGTGAAAGACGAATAATTTAACTGCTAATCCAAGCAAAACAGTAGTGGTACCCTTTATCAGGAGAAGGGGGGCTGATTTAATCAGACTCTCTCTCTCTTTGATGAAGTAGTGTCCTATTCAACACAAGTTAAATATCTTGGGCTTGTTTTAAACAAGATAGATTGATTAATTAATTAATTTGAGTTATTTATGGACGCTCTTTAACTACTATGGTTCTTAATGTCCCATTCTATATTGGGCGTGAAAGAGCGGTAATTTTGCTCAGAGGCCTCTTTATCAGGCTTGAGGTTCTTTTACGTGCCGTAAATCTACGTCACGGGACCACCGGCTTTACTTCCCTTCCGAAGGAAGTCTTGCTAAGCATTTTTACGCCCGAAAAAAAATCCATCGCCCTCGGCCGGGTTTGAACCCAAAACTTTGGGAACTAGAGGCTAGCATGGTACCACTAGTCCACGGAGGACGACATTTTAGACAAGAGATTAACTTGAAAACATCATACGGGATTATGTATTACCAAGGCCTGCACAATCTTTTGGACATGTAGAGGTATGCTTGCTAAGACATGGGGTCTGAAACCTAGTATAATATTGGATATACACTGTCATGGTGAGACCTATATTCTCCTATGCCGCAGTGATTGGTGGCGTAGAGTCAATTTAAAGGTGTGCAGAAAGGAACTCTGTAAATTACAGAGGATCTTCTGCATTTCAATTATGGCAGCTTTCAAAACTACTCCCACTGCGGCAATGGAGATGCTGATTGGGCTCACACCTCTCCACATATGGATGAAGGCAGAAGCCATGATCGCGTTTCACCGTATTTGTCGCCAAACTAAAATGTCTAATATTGGACATAATCATCTCAAGCTTCCCTGGGACAAGAATGTACAACAGATACTCAACATGAGGACTGACATTCTTGAACCAAGATTCAAGTTTGAACTGAAGTTTACGGTCTCCTATCCACAGCGGGGCGAATGGGAAAGACTGGTAAAACCTCATAATAATAAAGGGTATACTGACGGTTCC
The DNA here is from genome assembly GCA_030765065.1 of Deroplatys truncata. NCBI lineage: Eukaryota > Metazoa > Arthropoda > Insecta > Mantodea > Mantidae > Deroplatys > Deroplatys truncata. Next base: position 133,562,484 of record CM060988.1, on the reverse strand, counting down.
AGAACCAAATCAGGATCGGGGGCTGGGCTTTACGGCAATGGCACCCAGATTTCTTATAGTCTGGGTACCTTAGCTACAGTTTTCCAGGCTGAGGTTTATGCAATCCTAGCCAGTGTCATGGAAAGCATTAAAAGAAGATATAAGAAAAGAAGTGTTCTTATCCTCTCAGACAGTCAAGCTGCTCTTAAAGCACTTGAATCACCATTAATAAAATCAAAGTTGGTCTCAGAATGCCGGGAATCCTTAATGACACTGGCTGAACACAATAAGCTTCAACTTATGTGGGTGCCAGGACATACAGGTATACCAGGCAATGAGAAAGCAGATGAAGCAGCCAAGATTGGTAGCGAAACCCCATTTTTGGGTCCGGAGCCTGCACTGGGGGTGTGCTAGAGACCAGTGAAACAGGCTATCAAGTGTTGGGCTCAAGCAGAACACAAGAATTGCTGGAACTCCATTGAGAGTTGCAGACATTCCAAGTTGTTTATTACAGACCTGGATAACAGCAGGGCATAGTACCTGCGCGGTCTAGGTAAAAGAAGGCTTGCATAGGAAACAGGAATCATTACAGGATACTGTGCCAAGTTGAATCTATACAGAATGGGATTGTTGAACAACCCTATCACAATAGATGCACAATAGATTTTTGATAAGGTCGCAGTGCTTGGGCATAAAACCCACCCCTTTTTAAACTAGAACACTTAAGCAAGACCAAAAAAGGCTCATTTTAACTATGATATATGGATAAAATAAACGATTAAAAGTGATATTCGGAGAGAAAATTAGCGTAGTTAGTGATCGGAGTCATGTTTTGATATTCTTTGTAAAACATGTTCCTCTCATTTGGTTTTTGTACTGAATGGCTATTTTCATAATAACTGACTGTTTCCCTAGTTCTTCTCTTATGCGCTCGTTTCTTATTTTATCCCTATTTCGTAAACCTTTGGCAGATTTTTCTGACGTTTAAATGTGCGTTTCCCGTTCTTTTTCAGTGTTCTGTTAAGTACTGATCCATATAATAAAGTATTTATAGCCATAAATTTGAAAATTATATTTGTCTCTCTTTCATAGCTTTTTACTTTCTCTACCACTTAGATACCTACATAGATGTAGAAAAGGTATTGCATTCCGCCCAAAAATTCGATATCGAGATTTCACCAGAAATACATGTTTTAAAGTCCCCTGAAACCCCCCAAAAATTTAGAAGGTGTGTGTGTGTGTGTGAGAGAGAGAGAGAGAGAGTGTGTGTGTGTGTGTGAAAGAGAGAGATAGAGAACAGTATAACTTAAAAACGAAAAGTCAAACACCAAACTTGGTATTTATGTTCAGTACCTTCTAAAGATACGACGCGAAGATTTTCAAGAAAATCCCCCTACCTCAAACTACCCTTTAAATGAAATATTGTTTGAAATATTTGGTTATCTAAAAAATCGATTTTTATTAAAATACCTCATATTGATATTTACATGACAAATAAAATGTTTATCTTGAATTTTCTGGAAATAGACTTTGAATTACTCTTCATTCGGAGGAATTTTGTATAATCTTGTATAATTAGTAAACGTTAACCGATAGACGAAGACGTATTACACAAGAAAACAACACACAATTATTTTAAATAACTTTTCTGTGGCATCAGCCATTTCCGAGATATCCGTTATTAATGGTTCAAATTGTTCAATGCTTGGTCATTCTTTAAGTCCTTTCAACATTCAGATGTTTCTCGCGACTGCACGGAAACAGTATGAAATTTTAAGACCAGCATATAGCGTCTAGTTCTTAAACATTTGACTATCGCTGTTCGCTCTGTATCTATAACGAAATGTGTAATGTAGCTGTTTCTGCATAGGCTTATTTGGGTTAAATTGAAGAAGATAGAAAAATAAGCTTTAATAAGAACAGTGTGTATACCCACTAATAACCGATAGAGTGTAGAGAAAGTTATGTAAATGTATCACATCGTTTTTTTTTTTTTTTTTTTTTTTTTTTTGTTTTTTTTTTTACAAATTTCAATTAGGTACTTTTTGCTCTAGCTTTTTAAAGAATACTCGACTCATTTTACGACTAAGCACTTGCAACAGGACGCAAAGAGTGGGTGTATAAAGCAACTGCCTTCCGCATTTCAAGATGGACGCCGCAGGCAATCTTGAAAGTAGGCTGCCAATAAGTCCGCTACCGCTTCTTTAATTATTACAAAGTGACAAGAAACGCCAAAGGCTACTCAACGCATAAACATCGAGCAGTGGTCTCAATTAAAAGCTAACAAAGCCCCTCAAAGAAGAAATGGGCACACCTGACTGGGACAACGTAGACACTTTGTAAATGTTTCAGATGCCAGAGGGCTAACCTCGTACGCCATATTCACAACAACGGGTTTCCTTTCTGACCGAAACAATCCGTCAATGTAATTACTTCAGCGCCATGTCCGTGACGCTTCAGCCTCTTGGAATAAATCAACTTCATCACACTATTCTGCCATAGGGTTTACAACATTCAAATTGCAAATGTAAAATATCTGAGGTTTGTTCCTGAAGGTTCATTCACACTTAGCGAAGCAGACATCCCACAAAAGGCATAATATAACGCTTAGACATGCTTTCTTAGCAGTTCACATTTCTATAAATAGATATCACAACAATGCAATACACATGTGATGATAAGCTAAATACCATCAAACAGTTTGATTCATGGTTACCAAAAAAAAAAAAAAAAAAAAAAAGCCAGTGAATTACACATTAATACTTACAATTTTTGCAAAGGATGCAACAGCTAAGGCAATGTAACTGTAGATATCCAAAAATCTACAACTTTCTTCTGATAGCTTTGAATGTTTTACCATATACTCGGAACATAAAACGTATTTACGAGGGCGGATTGATAAGTCAGTGACTTTTTAAAGAAAATAACATTTTTTTCCCCAAAAAATCAATTTAATTTCTCAACATAGTCTCCTTTCAATTCAATACACGTTGTCCTACGTTTCTCCGACTTTTTTAACCCTTCCAAAAATATGAGTTTTCGAAGTCTGCAATATATGAAGTTTCTGCCATGTGTTCACTGGACGTGAATTTCTGCCAAGCGAGCCAATTTTTCAGGTTTGCAAAGACGAAGAAGTCGCTCGGACCCAAATCTGGAGAATATGGTGGGTGAGGTAGCAGTTCGTAGCCTAATTCCACAAATCTTGCAATGACAATGACTGACTTAATATGAACCTGTGATCGCTTTACCCTTTTCCAGGTAGTGGATGTCTATCACCCCTTGTGAATCCCAAAAGACAGCTGTCATGATTTTTCCTGCCGACGGAATGGTTTTAGCTTTCTTTGGAGCAGGTTCGCCGAAGGAAATCCACTGCTTTGATTGTTGTTTGGTTTCAGGTTGATAGTAATGGATCCAAGTTTCATCAACCGTGATATAACGCCGCAAAAACTCATTTGGGTTACGCTGGAACATGTTCAAACACCCCTGTGAAACGGTCACACGATTCGGGCTTGTTCTCAACTGTGAGCAGTCGCGGCACGCCATCTTGCTGACAGCTTTCTCATACCCAAAAATTCGTGCAGAATGTTACACCCCCGTTCACTCGAGATGTTTACGGTCTTGTCTGTCTCACGGATTTTCACTCGCGGTCTTCCAACACAATATCGTGAACTTTGTTCACCATTTCTTCTGGTGTGACCTCAACCGGCCGTCCTGTGCGCACGGCATCTCTTGTGCTCGAATGGCCACATCGAAATTCTGTGAATCATGCCATGTGATGGAGCAGTGTTTCTTCCGTTTCCTTCAACATCTTACCACGCAAAAAGTAATGCTTTATCAGAACACGAAATTCACTTTTCTCCATTTTCTACAAAGCAACACACATCTGCTTATTTTAGATGCTCTCAATAATGTTCTAAGAAACATATGACGACGAATGTTTGCAGTTATACCCAGAATAGATGTAAGACTTGGGTGAAAACAAGAAACCTGTGATTAGAATGCTATCATCTCTCGTCAAAGTCACGGACTTATCAATCCGCCCTCGTATAGTGCATAAACATGTTAACGAGCTATGTCAACCATTAAGACGTTTTTATTGATAATTAATCATTTTTATATCTGCTAATATGAAATGCTCCTTGGTTCGATTCTCGTGGATTGTCCACTCTGACCTTGGGTTTTTCGTAGTTTTCCCAGGTCAGTAGGCGAATGTTGCGGTGGTCTCTTATCTACCACAATTTTCTTTCCCTCGTTTCCCTTTCCTTCTCATGCTTGAGATGTGTTAGTTTCGTGGCGCGAGGAGGTGCCGGACAGACGGCGCGGATGCTTGCTCCGTGGACACTAAGGTCTGTTCCATATAACCTTGCCCCTTGCCTCTCATTGGCTGCTGTCGTGGAGTAGGCTGTTACGCGATACAAAATAGTTCCTTATTTAACATGACCATTACCTTAATACTCGAAGTTAATCGTCAAATTTACATTTTTATAACAATATAATTGAATAATTTACACAAGAGTGTTACTACATCTGTAAGGTATGTAAATTCTTACCAACAAATAGTTGGGAGGTTCCTTCGGTTTAAAGCACAAGCATCTATCACGACGATGTTTATATCGCTTTTATCGCCTATCCTTGCACTGCTTTTTTGTCACCACTTGAAGGTTTACATTAGCCAACCAGGAAAAAAGGGAAGGAAACGTAGCGCGGAAGAATGCAACTGGGGCAAGGTAATAAGAAACAGGGTTTAGAGGACTGCCTAGTTGAACGGATAGTTCATCGCCCTCTCTGGGCAGCCCCAGTAGTGGATTCAGGAATTGTGCGTCTGTGGCCTGGGATTCCTTCACTTCATCCCTTCCTCCTGAAGGCGGTAGTCGAAATATATCTCAAGTAGGTCGCAGTGCGCGAGGTTGCCTCCTCCGTTGTATACTTTATACCCTAATATGACTGACTTAATGTATAAGAGATATATCTGTGAATGGGGAAAGTATAGAAGTGGTATGACAGATGTTTTCTTCTTTTTTTTCTTTTCTTTCTTTCAATTATTCAATATTTATTTATGTTGTAGAACTGTATCATAAGTAGTTATTAACACACGTCAATAATACAATGAAAATGATAAAATGGATCAGTAAAGCAGAAACAATAAAAATACAAAAATATAAAACAGGACTCTACAAAATACAATGTCAGTATTGGCTTGAAAAAAATCATCAAGAACTATAAAATGGTTTGCAGCAAGCCAAACTTTTAAAGCAACTTTAAATCTATCTAGGCTAGCTGAAAGGCAGCTCTTGGTAATCTGTTGAACATATTGATGCCGATATTATTATACCATTTCTTGGATTTAGTCAACCTTACTTTGCGTGTAACAATAAAATAATTATTCCTAGTATAATGCTCATTTTGGTGATGATGAAATACTTGATTATTCAAGTTAGTATTAATAATTACTAAGCAACTGTATATATTCATTAATTACTGTCAGGATGCAACAACAATGGGCATCAAACGATGAACCAAAAGGTTTTTCTTAAGGCCGCTTAAGATTCTTAAGGCCTTTTTATGCAGAGTTAATACCTTGTATATATTGGCAGAGGATACCTTTGGACAACGTATTTGAATGTTGAGTTTTGTAATACATACGCATAGCTCAACTGACTTTGCATCGAAACTTAGAATGCTGCTTTACTGACTTCCTCCTCTTTGTATCGTATTTGTCTTTTCGTAAACTTATTTCTAAACATTATCTAATTTATTTTTCAGCTCTACATATGTACTTGATAAAATATGACTGACTGAAATTGTGTTTTGACTGTGTATTTGCCTACAGATTTATTGCAGCATCCCACTGGTATCGCTCAAACACTTGATGACGAACACATAACCATAGGTGCTTCCAAGAATTTCAGATGAAAACGGTCATAATATGAGAACAAGTTAAATGGCACTGATTTACAAAATCTGATATATGATACACTTCGTACAGTGGCGAGGATGGCTGCACATGGTTTACGTAAAAAGTTCTGTAGGAATAAACAATATGACGAGTCAGGATCTGACTGTTGGATGTGATAAACAATGTGACCGATAAAATGCCCTACGCTGTAGTCCTTACGCCGAATCACTTGACTCAGCTCTGCTCCTAAGTGACACTAACTAAATCAATTATCAACTCTGCACATTGTGCTCTTCCAGTTTCATCAAGCCACAGTTGAATGCCTTGTTCAAAAACTAGTACTGCTCTTAACGTATGGTCATTAGGGATCTGATTTTATAGTGAGGAAGAATTTTAATAATCTGAAATTAATGTTGATATTATACTGCATCAAATCCATAATTTGGGCTATTTCCGCACAGAAAAAAGAAATAGATTTGTGAAATAAGCATAGCAAAGAATAAACGTTTACTTATCTTAAGGTTGAATATTATTTATTTGCGCACCCAGTTACACTCTTAGGCAGTCAAGGGAACATTGGGTATCTTCATTCTGAACGCAAAATCAAAATAAAGGTCAGGTCAGGTGTATATTAGCTGCATTGAATGTACGAGAGCGATACTGAAAATTGTTAGAATGCCATGTTTCTAAAAACAAATGAAATTTAGTACTTTCTAATGCTTTGAGAGTTGATTGCCGTGTAGTTTGTTCGATTTGTTATAATAGCTTGTTAATTAAGACCATTTAAAGATTTTGTGTTCACCTAAAAATGAATTTGACTACATAACTTTTCCGGCTATGATATGTTACGATTTTAAATCGTCATTAACGCCTAAACGATGTGAAGATCGGCTTGGAAATGCATTTGACGAAGAAAGAAACAATTTATAATTGGTAAAAGAGATCAGATTTTTCTTAGTGATGATTTTCGTGAAGCACATCCAAGAACTGTTGTTTCTGATGAAAACATTGTCGCTGTTCGAGCAATGCTGGAAGAAGATCGACGGACATCTTATCAATTTATTTGAGTGACATTGGGCGTTGGTATGGGTAAAATCCAAAAATGTTTACATCAACAGTTATACTGAGAAAACTTTGTTGTCGAAGAATTCCATACAAACTGACTCCAGGTAAAAAACAACAACACATTGATTGGTGCAGAAAACCTCTGGAAAAAATCCAAGGCGGCACTTCAAATTTGGTTTGGAATAACGTTACTGGGATGAATATTGGATTTATTGTTTGATCCTGAAAAGAGAAGTCAATTGGCTCCATGGGTTTTTCCAACAGAGCGTAAGCCTACAAAAGTCCGGCGAATTCGCAGTGCTGGTAAGATGGCTGCCCCCCCTTAAAAGGGCCATATTGCTACTATAGCATTAGAAAATAAACGTTCCGTACCTTCGACTGGTACACAAATGTGTATACCACAAGTTTTTTTTAAAAAAAAAAAGTTCGTGGAAAACGCCCAAAAGGAAAATAATGTTACATCATGACAACGCATCGTCGCATACAGCAAAACTAACGACTGAGTATCTGAATACTTTAAAGGTAAATCACCATGGACACTCCACCATACAGCCCTGACCTAGCACCTTGTGATCCCCCCCCCCAAACTTGAAGATAAAATACGTGGAATCACTTTTCCGTCATCAGATGAAGCAGTGGCTGGTTTCTGATGTGCCTCGGGAAGAGCGGTATCATTGCTTTAAGGACTTGTGTCATCGAATCCAAAAATATATTGATGTTAATGGGAAATATTTTGAAAAACAAAATCATTTAATTTTTTAAAACTAATCTTTGTTTAATTTATTAAAAAAATAGTGTCGCCCTCGTACTGTGTAGCACAAAGAGTTCATAGCACTAATCAAATGCAGTTTCAAGTATGCGGTTTTCCAATATTTCGTAGCACCGCGATGCAATTCTGTGGGCTCAAAGGAGTTGTCTAGTTTACGAAGCACTGCAATAAATGCCTATCCCACCTAACAAACGTTAACAATAGTTTAGGGTAAGCAAATTCCAACATGGAAAACAAAATGGCGGGGAGCGCGGTTCATTTCTACATTTACTACTGTCAAAATTGAGTACAACTGACATATATTCATAATCATATGAAACAATCAAATAAATAAATTGAGTTTTATTTATGGACGCTCTTTAACTACTATGGTTCTTAGCGTCCCATTCTATATTGGGCGTGAAACACCGGAAATTTTGCTCAGAGGCCTCTTTATCAGGCTTGAGGTTCTTTTACGTGTCGTAAATCTACGACACGGGACCACCGGCTTTACTTCCCTTCCGATTTTTACGCCCGAAAAAATCCATCGCCCTCCGCCGGGTTTGAACCCGCGACCTTGGGAACTAGAGGCTAGCACGGTACCACTAGTCCACGGAGGACGACATGAAACAATCAGCAGATGTTTTACAAACTCTATTGATAACCTATTTCTCTCATCTGACCAATGAACATTTAATAAGGAAAACATCCTTTCCACGGCTGCATCCGCTATATGAATGGTTGCTCAAACACCTACCCGAAACGGTCTTTTCTAAAAACGTTGCTCTGTTTTCTCATCCTACCTGTTCACAGACAAACCTTTTTAGACAAATAAAATCATCTAAGAATGCAATGTCATGTACAATAATATTTCTCTCCCCCAAGTACATTTTCTCACTCTTGTTCTTTAGAAAGACTTAACCAACTAAATACAGCTAAATCATTATAAAGCCTCATTCATTTCCTTATGCAGTCACTACAAAGAATATTACATTCACATCTTTCTTAAATACATCAACAAGCTGATCACTGTCACATTCTGTGATTACATGTCGTACTTTTGAGGGAATTAAACCATACTTTGCCCTTTCTTGCAGACCTGGAACAGCGTTGATAATAACTGCCCGCTTTTAAGCTGTCCCCATCAATGACGAATCGGAACGAAACGGGTAGTACCCGGCTAAATGGGTGATTGGTATTCCTACAATAGCTAGGCCTTTCTAATGCGTTGCACAAAAACTCGCTACGCATGTTTCCCCTTTATGCAGGTTTCCAGTGTCCAGAGGCTTTCTAGTCCAGTAAGTCATGAAGCATAATGGCCAGCAACAGTAGTAGTGCGGATCCTATTCTTCCCGTCAAGCCGGCTGGCAGTTGCAACAATGAATCGGAGAATTGTGCAACCACTATGGTCCAACAAGAACGGCCTCCTCAACTGTGTAACATCTTTGATTGTCACTTGGCGTCCCCATAAAGGGAGGGGGTATCGACCCCTTCGTCTGCCATGGTGCGGGCGCTGTGGACCTAAGCACTCGTGGTACTTCTGACGTTAATTGAAGTATGCTGGGCCAAACGTCCAGGTCCCGCCCGTAGGGGTGTCGTTTGGATTGGGTTGGATTCGGCGGGGCAGTAGTTCCCGATATCCATGGGAGATTAGGGAGCCCGCTCTGATAGCTGTTAGACAGTTGCTAGATTGCTGTTGGCTTCACAAGTTCTTCGGTAGTCTTCCCCTTTTGGGGGTTGACGCGCGTAAGTGGTGTATCCACTTCCGCCCTGTAATGGGGGGGGGGCGGATTAAAATTTTCAGGTATCGGCCAAAGGAAAAGCCCTCGGAGGTGCGAGTGTCACTCGGTTGACGCCCTCCTCCCAGCGTCACCTGGGGGCCTAGTCCCCTGGTGCTTCGTGCCACTTGGCGTGACCGCCGACACAACCCTAACCTCAAGCCCAATGAGAAGGCTCTACAATCGCTACAGCATCAGAACTTTATTATTACTGTTTTGGTGTAAAAATATTAAACTTTCACAGGAAAACAAAAACACGATTTCGTGTCAACTTTGAAACTAAAATGGTGCATAGATCGCGACCTTGGATTACATATTTTCCCGCCGATTATTGTTGTCAACGTTTCAGTACTGCCGGGATTACGATGAACTTAACGTAACGTGACAAACTTAATGCGACGTAATGGGAAACTCTAACGCATTATATTAAATGGAGCTATTTAGGATTGATTTAATACATCGTAACTTAAGAGTTTGGCATGTCAAGCTTTTCCTTCCCGTTACGTCTAGTTTGATGTCACTGATAATTAGAACCAATCGGCGTGAAGCAGCTGCATGAAATAATAAAATTCCCGTTACGTTACGTGCATCCTAATTTAGCAATATTTCTTAACTTCACGTTACTTCCCGTCACGAAGTAAAAGTTCATTGTAATCCGGCATAACTTCCAGTTTAGACGTGTGACCTCAAAGACGAAGTGGGGTTTCAGATAATACATTTTAATTGATTAATACATTCTCGTTTTTCCTAATTTTATTAAACTTATTTAACGTAATAAATTCCTTTGCACCTTTTGACTGTGTCTCTCGTCAGCTATTTTTGGCCAAATTTAATTATTATAGAGTTAAAAATGCTATTGCTGTCATTCTGACCGCGCCATGTTTGTGTAATTATTTATCTATGCATAGATTTAACTTTCTATACCACGTGCTTAATAGGTCGAGAAAGTATTGCATTACAGCAAAAATATTGCATGCCAGAATTCAATGAAAATGCATGTTTTGAGGCACCTGAATTAAAAGAATCCATTTTAGTATCAGGTCCGTGAGATAGAGGACGGTGAGAGAGATAATGTATGTGAACAGCATAACTTACAAAATAAATGTCTGATAAATAACCAAACTTGGTATTCAAGTTCAGTATCTTCCAAAGATGCGACAGAAGATTTTCAATCCATCCCAAACACTTTTACACGGAAAATTTTACAATTTTTTTATTTTATCAAAAACGGCTCTGACGATTTTGATTAAAATGCGACATATTCAATATGTTTACATAAATTTTATAGGAATAGCCCATGAAGTTCTTTTCATTCGGAAGGAATTTTGTATAAATGGTAGGTACACCAGAGATAGACAAAATGTACTACAAACTACACAAAAATGTAGCTCTGTTTAAAACATTTAAATTACTCGAAATAACTGTTTTTGTAGCATCAGCCATTTCTGAGATATCTTTATTCATTAGTTTGTTTGACATTTTCAGGGCTTTGTCATTTGTTTGAAATGTTTTCGCTATTCTATTGTTTCTCAGGATGTAATGGAAAGATTATGGAATTTCAAGACCGGTATTAGCGACCCGCTTTTAAACATCTGATTATAGATTATGGTTTTTAAATGATAGTTCATCTTAGCGATTTGTTTTAAAAAGTATATGGAATGGACAGGAAATTCCGGTGAAAAAAGTTTAATAATACTTTTGGCTAAAAAGGAAAGCAATGGATGACGGTATGTTTGACGAAACTGTAAATAAATGGCAAAAAGAACTAAGTTATAGTGATTACAAGGAAACAGAAAGAACTCTTTATCCTACTTTGATGGAACATTACACATTTTAGGGTCAAACTGATCCAGAAAATGATGAGCAGAGTCAAACTTTGAGTCACAGTGACTCCAGTGATGATTCGCTTATTTAAAGCGAGTTATGCTGTGTAAAGTTACTTTGTGGTGTTTCATTTTTCATATGGATGTGTTTATACTTTTTTTCTTTCTTCTCTATGTTTTTTTTCCCCTTGGGAAGATATAAACAAATTAACCTAATATTTTTAATTCAATACATAATATAGAAATGCAGATTAACAGCTTTTGTATGTTTTTTTTTAAAATATAATTTGCATACGAATAACACAAATTATCTTCGTGGTTATTTTATTTCTAAAATATCTTTTATGTCCCAAATTATGTGCTTATAATAAATTCTGGACATTACAGACCCTCAGTGAGATCGCAACATAGTAATAGTGTACCAACATGCCACCAGGTAAAGGTTACACATTTCGCGTGTATCAAATGTAAAATTTCAAATTAGGTAAGCATGCAACAAACGTTATTTGCTTTATGTGTCATATAAGCACATTTGGCGGATTAGAGGTATTCTTAAAGATATTAATATTTACTGTGCTACTTCTTAATCCTTAAAGAACATATTTCCGAGTTTAATTTTATTACTATTCCCTAGAATTGTAGATATTTGCAAGGAGCATTCCCAATAATAGGTATTAATTACACAGCAGATTAATAAAAATGTTTCATAGAAGATGAGGCGATGCTGTATTATAAGTTTACTTCAACATTTATTAACTGCTCCTTAAGATATTAAAAAAATTGCATAACCTAAAAGCGTGGGTGCATGTAGGTTAGAATTGATTTACAATCCTCTACGCGACAGACGAGGTAAAATGACAATATTTCTCAGTGTACAACCTTGAAGGTTGGCGTATGTTGATTTTTTACTGACAGCACATGTTTGAGTATTCTTCAAAAGGAAGGGAAGGAAGAAAAAAACAACAGGGTAGACTCTTGGTTGGCAAAGAGCTCTTCAAAGCAACAATGCCAATAGCCTGAGGAAGGGATAGAACTGGTCAGAACAACTTGAGTCAATATTGACATTTAGAAATTTGTCTCGTTCCCTCAGTCCAACCTCTTTAACAGGTAGAAGCAGCCTGCGGGAGATGGTCAAATTACAGCGAGTGCCACCTGACAAATTGGAAATGTACACAACAGATGGCATAAGCTGCCATGTGGGAAAGCAATTGCATTTTGCTAATTATCCAAACTTCGTGCGCTTCTCGAGAATGAGGTTGAGCAGAGAAACCACATGGACACAAATCTTTCTGTCATTAATCTAACACTCAGGTACGGCGAGAACACGGAAGTGGACGCAACTGCCAGATGCCTACATCAATCATCGTATTTTAATGTCACTCTGGACACAGCCCCTTTCCCCACTGTGACAAACTCCCACACGGTGAAGTATTCCTTTGAAACACTCAATAAGGATTCTTGACTGACTTCAGGACTGTTGGCTGTTTTATTTTCCCAGCAACCATGTTCACTTCCAGTGAAATACCTTCCGAAGCATGCCTAACTCCGTGGTGTACTGGTTAAAATCCTCATTCGTAATCTAAAGCTTAAGAGTTCAAATGAAAGCGCCGATACCTCTTATCCCTCGGATAATACATTTTAATTGATTAATACTTTTCTCCTTTTTCTCAGTTTTTTTAAATCTTATTTAATGTAATAGATTTCTTTGCACCTTTTGACTGTGCCTCTCATCAGCTACTTTTGGCCAAATGCAATTATTATGGAGTTAAAATTTTTCTTTAATAACAAAAACCTATCTAAGTAACAGAAAACGACTAGTTGTCACAAAGAAAGAAAACCACTCTAGTCTGGAACCCTGAATTTTAGTGTCCCACAAGGCTCGATACTGGGACCGTTTTTTTTTCCTTCTTATATGTTTAAGTACATTACATTGAATTTAGTATTACTATAGACATTGTATTGTATGCTGAACGGTATATCATTAATGACACCTTAAAAATGCATTTTTTATACCTGCATTTACTGCTGCCAAGGAATAGTTTCCTTGCACTTACTTGAAGTTCAATGAAACTCAAACGCAAAAATATGAATTCGGACTTACTGAATAATGATTTTAATTCTGTAAAACTACTAAGTATATGGTAAGTTTATATTTACACTATTTCAGTGTCATATGACCCATTTCTAGTTTTTACTATACTTTTACATATATTTTGGTATTTGTTAATGAGGTGGATTCCACTTCAGGTAATCACTCTTTTCTGAAACTGGCCTCGCATTATGAAGTGCCTATAACTTTTTAACTCCCTTTCTTTCTGAAAAATAAATTCAACTTATGGGTATCAAAGAGCATTGCGGAACAAAAAATAGCTCTTATAGTTCTTGTGATCCTATATAATCATACAGAATTAGAGAAATTCCGGAAATAAGCCTTAAAAATTGCTTACACTTGACAAAAATGTTTATAAATGGGCAATTTTGGTTTACCTTTTTTGTTTACCAATACAAAATGCAGCATTGTCTCCGAAATGTATTAGAATCAAAATACAGTTTAATAACAAGTAGAGGAGTTAATTTTAACTACTTTGACCACAGCTTTTTATCGATCTAAGTTCATTCATTCATTATCTGTTTACCCTCCTCTTATGTAGGACTTACATCCCCCAGGACTTACAAGCGGGTGCCTGGGGTCAGAGGCCCGTCGAGGAGCAGACACTCATGGATCAGACAAGAGCATCCAGGATGGGTGATCAGCCCGATGCCTGGTATGGAATGAAGGAAGTAGATGAAACGAAATGTTGGTGAAATGGATGAAAGGAAAGGTGATGATGGAGCAGTTGGTGGAATGAAACCGGAGAACCCGGAGAAAACCCGCCCAGACGCCGCTTCGTCCACCACAAATCCCACATGCAGGTCCCTGGGCCGCCTCGGTGGGAGGCGAGCGGTCTAACCACTCGGCCACGGCGCCGCCTGTATCGATCTAAGTAAATGTGGCAATAGGTGTATAAAACAAGCTTAAAAGTCAAACGCTCTTAATATTTAGATATGAGTATTATTTGATCAAAATCAAAGTTACATTTTGTTTAAAAAGAAAACAGTTTTATCCATTATCTTCATTATAATGACCTTTTTAAACAGAGATGCTGTCTAGTTCCCGGGGTCGCGGGTTCAAAAACGGCGGAGGGCGATGGAATTTTTTTTGACGTAAAAATCCTTAGCATGGCTTTCTTCGGAAGGGAAGTAAAGCCGGTAGTCCCGTATCGTAGATTTACGGCACGTAAAAGAACCTCAAGCTTGATAAAGAGGCATCTGAGCAAAATTACCGGTCTTTCACGCCCAATATAGAATGGGACGCTAAAGACCACAGCAGTTAAACAGCGTCCATAACAAAAACACAATTTTAAACAGAGGTAACAATTTAATGACATATGTAACCTAAAGCTGACGTAAGCAACATTCAAATTTAGAACCAATTAGAAAAATCAATATAATTTCATATCAGAAGAGCATTAGTGTTCCATACTGTAACATTTATGATTACACCTCTTGAGTCGCAATTGTTTTCATTAATTTGCTTGAAAATTTCAGACAGCTACAGATATAATGTGTCAAATGCTCTGTGTACATTTAACTTGTCAATAATTCCTGAAGAAACTTTTTTCCCACAACTTGATCACAAAGTCTGCAATTGTTCTTATAGCAGTGATTTTAACTTAAAACAAAATTCTCAGCAATGCATTAAATAGCCTAATAAGTAAATTAATTATGAAATAATAATATTAATATATTAACAATACAGGCACAGCTACTTATTTTCATATCTTGTGGTAAAAATTCGAAACTTAATAGTTAAAAAGTGTAGATTTTTAAACCTTTGGTCATCAACATTAAAATTAATTCCATCACTAGGTCTACTTCTTATTGCTGATGAACTTTGTTTCTTGCTTAAACCACAAGGCAAAAAAATACCATCAGTTCATTTTTCAGCAGCCAGATGTTGGAAGCCTGGCATATTTAAGAGTAAATGTAAATATTACTATAGAGAGAAATAAAAACAAATGAAATGTTGAAAAGAAGTAGAAACATTCATTTTGAAAACAATAAAAGGCAAGTGACATGTCCAAACAACCAGGAGGCTATTGACAATTTGCTGGCGACTTCAATGCCAGAACAAACAACAAACATTTTGATAATTGGGCTCTGCTTGAAGGTTCCTCATGAGTGATTGCCATACAGTGGCTGTCATACTGAATGTGATGGAGTGGTCACAAGAAGTCATGGGCACTCAGTTCTAGACAAGGTCATTCTGTCTCTCTCCTTCACACCTCCTCCTCCTACTCTATTCTATTTGTGCTTGCTTCTCCCATTGCCTGTGCTAACACAGAATTATGCTTTGTGTAATTTTCTTATGAACACATAACTGCACAACTAAATTTTTAAACTGATAAAATCAAAACTCTCTCCTGAAGATGGTCCATAATTTCCTTCCAGCCTCTCTGTTGACACTTTCAGTCCCACTGTTAAAACATTTCTTAGAAATTAACATCATGTTTCTCACGTTCAAACCCGAGTTTACATTTCACGTGAACAAATATGGATACCCACTCCAGGATATTGTTTTCTAACTTGTACTTTACACTTCTCAAAACTGACCTTTATGTGGTACTTTGAAAGAAGGTATGCCTTAAAAGCTTTGAACCATCTAACAGATCTCGTAAACAATTTACTATAATACTTAATCTCAGAAACCCCTAGAGATCTCTGCATGGACAAACTGGCATTTGTATCCTAAGACAGAAAGAGGAAATGCTCCCCACAACATAGCCATTCTTTTTCTTCTTTTCTTCCTACGCTTTTTAAAAGAACTAGGTCAGGTCTCTGCATACATCTCAGCTTAGTTAGCTTCACAGTCCTCACCAAAAGATTACAGCTGGCTTCTACAGGACAGTATATCAATGCTGTCCTCTTTCTGTATCCATTTTTCATTTTATTTTCACAAGTGCAAATTCCTCTCATACAAGTTCATCTTTCTATTTATTTTTTGTCAGCACAGAGCATACAGAAGTTTCAGATTAAGCACTTTTCTATATACTACTCCTGATATTACATACTCTTTCCAAGGAAGCATGAGAAACAAAAAGAATAACCCTTAAAATGTGGATGGATTCAAACAGCAGTAAGTATTTTGAAAATGGCTAATTTCATATAAAGTTTATTGGACAAAGTTTATGCATTTGAATCAGACCTACATTTTTCTGTAGTCAGGTTTTCTTTAATTGTTATGTTTTCCCCATTTATATAAAATTTGTTTGAACTTTACAGACTAACGGAGCAGCAATGTTGGAGTTGGGAAGAGTAAGTAGCAACGGCATGATAGTAGAAAGGATACTTAAATATTGGCATATATTGAAATCATTGGACGAGCATAATATCTTGAGGCAATGTTTAATACGAGAAAAATCCAGTGATGGGATGAACTGGGTTCAAGGAATAAGGAGAATTTTACTGGAAATAGGAATGAGTAACTTATGGGAGGAGAGAGAGGGATTAGTTAAAGGTTTCTGGAAAGAAGTGAGGAACAGAGTAGAGAATATAGAGAAACAAGAATTATTTGAAAGTCTGGAAGGAAACAAAAGTTTGGAACTATATAGACAATTAAAGGTGGACTGGGGAACGGAGAAGTATGTGGATGTAGGCAATAGGTTAGTGAGAGAAGGGTGCGCCTGGTCTAGATTTAAGTGCATATAGGCTAAGGGGAGATAGGAAGGGAGGAATTTGTATAGGTGTCCTCTTTGTGGAGAGGCAGATAATGATTTGCATTATATAATTGAATGTGAAGAAACTAAGTTGTGGAGAGATCAGTTTTTACCTAAAGAATGGGAGAATGTTAACAAAGAAGTATTAAAAGTTAGGATAATGAAAATACAAAAGGATAGGGATATAAAAAGAATAGGAGAATATATTGGGAGAGTAAGAGAAAAATGGTTTAGAAAAATAAAGCAATATGAATTTGTTATGACCCACCATGCATAAATAACCATGGTGTTAAAATGCATGAACGAAAGAACAAAAAAATAGCAACTCAAGTAATGTATTAAAAATTGTAAGAATTTTGTATAGCATTATGGAAATAAATATATAAATATATACATATTTGAGTTGTGCTGTTCAGACGCACATAAAAACACAGACAGACATAGAGGCATGCAAGGATCTCTTTGTAAAAATGCCTGTTTTGGGCTCAGATGGCCCAAAAAAAAGTTTATTACTGATGAAATCCAACATGGAATTCTTTGCTAAGGTAAGTAGTAGGAGAAGTAAAAAAATAACCACAAAAGGTTTTAATATATAGTACTAATTTCCAAATTAATTCATGCATAAAGACATTAATAAGCACCAAATATCTCAGCATCACCAAACCTCGCATGCATCACAACTTTTTGAAATGTATTTTTGTGTTGCTATAAAATGGAAATTTAGGCTTTTTGTTTCTTCCGAAACAAACTGGATGTATGCCGACATCTTTAATGTGCACATTAAAAATGGCATAATCACACATTTTAAATTTTGGTCTAGATGATGATGAATTTATTCAACTTATAAAGTAAAAATATTACACATATTAAGTGGGTCAAACAAGTAAAATGGTTAGAAAAACAAAGCCACCATTTTCTTTCTTTTATCTTTTATTTATTCCTTTCTTTTTAATATCACTTTTCTAACGCTCACACACACCTAAGGGAACAACCCCTGCCACAGGTTTCTTACTCTATGTAATAACGTTTTTTAATCCTGACAAGCTAATAAAATAATGTTTACCGCCTTTATTCATCCAAGAAGAGTCTAGATACACCTATCTGGAAAACCAGTTAAATGGTCGCAAATCAATACATCATAATATTTGTTGAAAGGTCTGTCTGTTATATTTTCATTTTGTCTTAAACTCACTTTCTTAAAAGATTCTTCTGTGCTAAAAATACTAACATTTGATTAAACCATTTGAGCATCTATATACTTTTTTTACATCTGAGTCCTAAAATTATATTTATAAAATTGTATAACGGAATTGAAAATGGAAGCTTTCTGCTTTTTTCTTATTACCTAACTCACAAAACCTGCAAATTGCATTATAATTGGCTCATTAGTATTCCATTAAATTGTAAGAACATTTGTAATCCCCTATAAATGAGTTCACATATATCACTGGAATTTTGCATATTGCCTTTGTATTACATCTCACACTGTGATAAAAATTTAAAAATCATTTCAGCATTTTTGCTGAGCCTTCAATGTGTGATTTACTTTCATTAAAATGTTTCTTAAAACATAACATTTATATCATCCACATTTTTAAATGAGAAAACTCCCCCCACCCCAACTAGACTGGAATATTTCTTGGATGTCTAAATATGACTGATGAAGCAGAACCTTTTAAGCATAGTGCTGAAATGTGAAGAATGTACTCTTTTCTTCTTCTTCTTTTTTTTGAGGGGGAGGGTCATCTGCTGTACTAACATTCTATTTACTGCATATTTCCAATTTATGTATTTCCTTTTAGGGATGTCTCACAATTTTAAGCATTTGGGAAAGGGTGATGTCAAAAGCAGCAGGCCAGGTAGTAGAGGAAGCTACAGAGGCCTAATATAGCACTGACATCAATTTGACTGAGTGTAATCAAGGCATCATTAATTATACTTGTCACTTTTCTCCGCTTGCAGCCATCATCAACATCACAAGGCCACAATGTTGTGTGATTAGCACCTCCTCTGCTTCACACAATTTCTTCTTCTTCTTCTCACAATCCAATTAATTCCTCTTTAACGTCACCTTATGCCCGTTTCCCCATCTTCTTCTCAGTATTATCACATCTCAAGGCTATTCTTTGTTACGTACATCAAAAATGCTCTCCTCTTCGGCCAGAAAGGTTGAATATGGAACATTTCTTAAATGTTAAAACTTGGCTAAGGTACTTTCATAACCCATTAGTGCATGTCATGCATCCTTCGGTAAATGTAAATCTTGAACTTTCAGAGCAAATCATCATTTTGCACACTCAGGTACATTTTTTAAAGCGCTTTTATGATCTAAAATATTTGTTTAACACCTGCTAATACAATATTTCTATCAATGCTGAAAATATATTACTGTACATGCTAAACGGACAGAGCAGAGCACTAGATAAGTTTATTTAAACCTCAGAAGACCAAGGGAAGGTCATTTCGTGTCCACTCCTTATTTAAAAGCATTACCAAAGTTGTACAAATCATGCTCAGACCTTGACATTTTTATTTGTGCTACAAATGAAGTGAAGTTACAGTAAGAACTGTCTTGTTTTATATGTTCATATCAGCGCAATTTTGAGGTGGACCCAAAACAACCCTCTCTTGGTGCAACTTGTGATGATAGCTTTTAACAAAAATAATTTAAATGTAAAAAAACCAGCTGATTTGATACATTCACTTGGCATTCTCTACCCTCCATCGTTTATTAGTGGGAACTATTCTTACTAAAGCTTATTTTTCTATCTACTACATTTTAATCCAAATAAATCTTTGCAGAAATAGCTACATTGCAAATTTTGTTACAGATACAAAGGGAACAGGGATAGTCAAATGTTTAAAAACAGGGCGCTATACAATGGCATTAAAATTACATACTCTTTCCATGCAATTGCGAGAAACAACTGAATGTTGACTTAAGAGAGAATGACCAAGAAATGAACAATTCAAACCTTATGTTATTTTAATCAAAATCATTAGAGCCATTTAAAAAAAAATTGAAAAACCTTCCATGTAGAGGTAGTCTAGGTTGGAGGGAATTTTCTTGAAAATCTTTGTGTCGCATCTTTGGAAGGTACCGAGTCTAAATCCAAGTTTAGTATTTATCCGACTTTTCATTTTTCAGTTATGCTATTCACAAACACATGGACCTTTTCCTAAAAGCGCTTTTTCTGGATTCAGAAGGCCTCAAACCTGTATTTCCGGTGAAAGCTTGGTATCAGATTTTTGGGTGGAATGCAATATCTTCTCTACCTACTATGTATGTGGTAGAGAAAGTAAAAAAACCCAACAAAACAGATACCAAATGTGTGGTAATCACAGTAAAAAAAAAAAACAACTTTATGCCAGAAGTGTTCAAGTCAGGCAGATGAATTTAACTATTACAGTTTGAAAACATGAATAAAACCTTAGAATAATACAGCTTATTGTGTTTAATGGAACATGCAATACTTCTTATTTATTTATAAAAGTTCATTTCTATATAGAGACAGATTATGCACCCATATAATACAAATGCATGATGTTTAGTGTTGTACCTTTCAGTAACTCTCCCTACCACTTATGTTCCAGCATTCTGCATGCTACAGAAAAACAGCTTTGGCTTCTGAGGATTAAAGAAAGCACAAACGTGGGTGTACCAAAAAAATAATCTGAGAGTAGATATGATGTTCACGGATCAGAGTCAAATGAAAAGATATAAATATTTGTGTATCATAAGAAGGCTAAGCAGATAATGAATTACTCCAATTCAGAGTGCTAGACACTCATTGGGGGGGGGGGGGGGGGAATAGCAGCTTTTAATGCAACTTTGTAGAGCTTAACTTGTACCACCCAAATCTTTTGGATACCTTTTAAGAAACATTGTTGAATACCGATTTTTTGCTGCTGAAAATTCACTTTTCAATTTTGCTGCAAAAATATCTGGAACCCTAAATAAGATATTTCTCAAGCTTTATTACTTAATCAACTATAACATACTGGCATTTACAACCATTTTATATTCATTTATGTGCTATATTTATACTATTTTAAGACTTCAAAATGCAAAATTTTATTTCATGCACTTTACTGGCTCAGTAAACACATATCTCAAATATTCCTCAACCCTTAAAGCTTCAATTTAGCACATATTTCACTGCAAATTTCCTTTTTTAGGAACAGTTTTAAAATTTTGGAACTTATTGATAAAGGATGCATTTTCTGTATTTGAAGCACAGCATTTCCCTTGCATCTTTGAAATTATTTAGAAATAGCTTTACTAACCATTATTTTTTAAACTTAAATATTTATATTTTGCTTTTTTAAATAATTCACTCTTAATATTTTGACTTGAAACATTCTCATTAAAGTGCCAATCTGTGACCAAAACAAAAAAAGGATAAGTAGGTATATTAATATAAAAAATATAAACTTCACCAGTTCCTTCCCTCTGAGTATAAGTTTCATTTCCTTGAACTGGTATAGGTCATTAACTAAATAATATGAATTAAAATATGAAATTACCAATTTTAGAGTTTCTCTATTTAGTAGAAATGATCTTAACTTTCTTACATTATTTGCAGCACACCTATTTTATTACATTATTTAGTAGCATTCAGTGCTTTTAAAAAAATCTGATGTGTTACACCCACATGACTTTCTCAACTCTTGTACAAACTATTTTTACAAACACTTATTCTCCGTATGCTTCATGTTAATTGAGATATCGAGATGCTAATCTTATTGCTAATTTTCTTGGAGATGCAAGGGGAATTGGCAGGCTTTAAGCAATAGTCAAATATTTTAAGAGCTGGTTGCTATATGGAGTATTCCATTCTCTTTGCATTACCAGGGCAAAAAAAAAAAAAAAAGAATAACAAATTCCCATTTGAGAAAAAGTATAAGTATTGGAAAAGTTGACGGAATAACAAGCAATATCTCGAAAATGGTTCACTCAACAAAAAAATTGTGTATTTTAACGCAATCTATATTTTTTGTGTAGTAAAATTTTGTCTATCTCTTATGGTTTACCAGTTATGCAAAAGTCGTTCACAATGAAGAATACTTTTGGAGACATTCCCAGAAAATTTGAGATATAAATTTCGTTTGTCATGTAAATATCTTAAACATATGATATATTAATCAAAATCGTTAGGAGCCATTTTTGAGAAAATTAAAATTTTCGAAAAATGTTCCATGTAAAGGGTAATCTGGGAGGGGAGTTTTTCTTGAAAACCTACATGTCGCATCTTTGGAAGATACTGAACCTAAATACCAAGTTTGGTGTTTATCCGAGTGTTCGTTTCTGAGTTATGCTGTTCACAGACACACACATGGACATGTTTACAAAAATGCTTTTTTTGGATTCAGGGGGCCTTAAAACATATATTTTAGGTGAAATCTCGGTATCGAATTTTTGGGTGGAATACAATACTTCCCCTACTTACTATACGTAGTAGAGAAAGTAAAAATATACACTTTACCAATGTACAGGCATTATCTCCATTTAAAATTAAAAAGTGCTTGACACCGTATAAAACTGATGATGTTCCTTTTCTGCTAATTAGCTCTCAGATAAATCAATATTTCAAAAGGTAGTTGGTACCCGCCGATACCATTAATATTTAGGAAAGTTCTTTAGAGATAATAAATAACCAATACATAAAAACAAAATAAGACAGATTGAAGTCACTTCAGTAAAACAAAACAAAAAAAAAAAACATGAAACTGATGTTCTTTTTTTGTTTTAATTCTAGTGTTTAATGACCTCCACATGGAACCTTCAAGTAAATAAAATCAATGTCTCAAAGGATATGTGGATGGTACGGAACTTTTAATTAATCTATAAAATGATTTATATCTATGTATATGGAATAGAAACATGGAGAGTGCTGGATTAAAGTAGAATAACAGTCCAAGAAGTCAAATACATAAGGATGCTTACAACAGCTAGCCTAATTTGGATGAATTTAGAAAGATGATTTAAGCAAGCATTTGATGCCATATCAAAAGATGGCTGAAGAAAAGCAAGGCTGAATGGGAACAGCTCATAATTCATTTGGAAAAGACAAGAGAAAGGGAAGTGAAGGAGCTAAATAAATTGACACTGGATTATTACTTGTGGAAAAAACATTGAAGCTATAAGGCAAAAACAATTAGATAAACAAGCATAAAACATAGAAATGTGCCTCAGAGATAAAACCATTATATTTTGTGAACTTAGTATATTTAATAAAACCTTGAGATGTATACAGTAAAATACTTATGAGTAGTGATAAATTCAACACATTAGTATATAACAGAAAGATGCCATGTTCCCTTCAAACTGTTAAGGTTTTGAAACACTGAATTTAAGAGTAAAACACCAATGACTTGATTGCATACAAAAATGATTCAGCTACTTTTTATCACAGCAGAGATACCAATATTTTTCACAACCACGTCTAGAGGTCAGCATGACAAGACATATGAATTGAGTGTTTCTAAGAATTATGATTTCCTCTTAAAACCTTGCAATACACTTTCTACTCAAGGGCTGACATAACCTATCTTCTGGCAAGTAGAACGATACCAAAACTGGGAGGACCTTTGAACTGCTGATTGTACATTATTGACATGTCAATGTGTTGACTTATGTTTCAATTTACGTATATTGATAGATGTCAATGCTCTTGAGAGAATAGCTACAAATCTATGGCTACAATCACAGCATTTCAAAAGCATGTGAAACAT
The DNA here is from genome assembly GCA_030765065.1 of Deroplatys truncata. Taxonomy (NCBI): domain Eukaryota; kingdom Metazoa; phylum Arthropoda; class Insecta; order Mantodea; family Mantidae; genus Deroplatys; species Deroplatys truncata. The sequence goes on along the minus strand of CM060988.1, from coordinate 133,538,704 downwards.
CAATGCTTCTGGAAAACCTCCAGAAATCAAATATTATTTTGTGCGGGAAAAAAAGAAAACAAAATTGCTTGAATAGACAGATATCATTTAGAAAGTTATTTGTGAAATTTGTAAATGCTAGCTTTTAGATATAATAATGGAATTTCATTGTTGTTCACTGGATAGCCTTAGAGCTACCATTATTAGCTGTTAAAACTTTAATATCAAATGTTTTTATTTTCCTTTCCTATAAGTGTTTCATAGTTTCATAGTGTTCATAAATAAGTTTTAAATCATTAAGGTTAAATATGCTGAAATATTAAACTTCAAGGTTTCAGGAAAGTAGATTAGATTATTATTAAGCTAAAACCCAAAAATTTTCTTACTGCAGCACCTGAAAAAATTCAGTTATGTAAAATTCCAAGTGAGTATTTGTTTTACAGCAATCCAGAAAAAACAGTTAAAAACTCCTAAACTTTAAATATCCAGTTACATGTAATTCCACAGTAAATTTTTGTCATAGAACTTTTGGACGCCCAAACAATGGAAAAAAAGAATCCTTACATCATAGTAATGACATCAAATGGACAGGTACAAATAAACATGTTTTATTAATTTTTTCCTGAATTTGCTTGTATAGTCATACAATTCTCCCCCCCCCCCCCCCCCCCCGACACTGATTCGTTTATCAAGCAAAGGAACTGCACAGCTTTAAAGAATTATTCCCTCTCCTTCCTAGAGTCTGAATAAAAAAGAGCATCACTTTGCTTGTCCTGTTTCAATAGATAAATAGGTTACACACCGTGCATTCACTTCATTATTTGGTTCAAAAGCATAGTTATTATAAACCAGAGGAGATATGTGTACAATAATTGTACAAATGTACAATATTCTTTTTTTATTCACAAAATAAATACTATGTGCAGTTACCTTTGATTGTTCATATATGATCACTCATTTAGTGATTTAATCTAACCAACAGTAACCCAACCATAGACTTATGAAGGAAAACATATTTTGATGTTGCTAATTATTGATAACGTAATAGTATATACTAAAAATATGCAATTGTATCTGGCATGCTACAATTCTATATGTGGTTAATGCAGAAATGAGAGTTTTATCTGGGTGTACCATTTAAGTTGAGATGTGCAGTATCTCCAAAACTAAGCGTTGTAGAAAGAAATGTCTTGAATAAAAGTTGCTTGATATTATAGGGGAAAGTAAATGTCATTTGTCGTGTTTTGTTTGGTGGACGTTATGATGGGCATTTTAGGGTCAATTTATTTTTTTTCAAATGGGAACCTACAACTAGGGTCAATTCTAAAATGAACATCACAACATCCTCTAAATAAAACACGACTAATGACATTTACTTTCCCCCATAATATCACGTAACTATTTATTCAAGATATTGTACAGTCTCAACTTAAATGGTCCACCCTGTATACATACATCTTTTACAGTCATGTCTCAGGTTAGGTGATATAAAACTGAATACATCCAAAACCCTGATAGTGATGAAAATAAACAGGAGCAGGATCTCCATATATAGACAATGCTATTTATCTCAGAAATATTAAAACTGAAAATAGAAAATTTTGGTAAATGGTCAACTGAAAAAATGACAGATGCCACTCGGAACCAGCTCTTCAGGGTAAACAATTGAAAGTTTGACATGCAACAGTCTTTCCCTTTATGGATACCTTTCCAATTATTATTACACAATGACTTCAAGTGTTCTTAACATGCAATGTTGTAAGTTCAGGTACATCGCCAAGACAAACTGATTTTCAATTTAAAAAAAAGTTACATCTGCATATTTCTGCAGTTAAACCTACACATGATCCATTCTAAATACAAATAAGCAAACTATCAAGGATGTAGTTTGAAATATAGTTAAATCTGTAGTTAAAATTTACCAAAACTTTAAAATACATAATACCGTTTTTATACGGTACTGCTATTGATGTATTTTTATTTTAGCTTTGTTTAGTTTAAGTTAATATGGAAGAAATATATTTATAAGGCAACTGTCTTAGAGAAAAATATTTAAGTTTTCAAAAATTAAAAAAGGGAGAAAATAATGCCTTTCAAGGCTTTATGGTATTCCTAAAATATCAAACTGTTCTAGGATTAAACACACCCAAAATTACATGCCCAGAATAAACAGTTTCTATTTGCAATGGAGTAATTCAATATTACAACCTATGACACTTAAACTCCAATAAGATCTAACAGACTAACCTGAAGCAACCCTTCCTTTTCCAAAATAAGTCTCCAACATGCTGAATTATTGTCCACAGGGCACTCCACTTTCCCAGTCATTAGAGATGTCTGTCTTCCTTTATTCCTCCATAAAACAATATCCAAATATTTTGTGACAAGCTAACTTTAATTTCTGTCACCAGTTACTATAAACTTGTGCTGAACAAACGTTCACCCATCATGAAAACCTTTTGCCACTCAAGCATTGCTAAGTTCATTAGTCTGACAGCATTTGAAGCACCATACAAACTTTCTCCAGCTGCACATCTTTAACCTAACACTGTCATTAAGTTACATATCACTGCAGTAAAATATCCTAGCAAGGGATGAATGTGTTTAGATGTTCACTTTGCACAACACACGACTGCAACGTTGTGACACACATTGCAAGGAAGTACTGATGGCGTGGTCCAGCACAGTGGCTACCACTCGGGGCGACACAAGAGGTTGACAAGGGACAAGGCCAGCCGACAACGTCAAGATGAGCCTTGTTTATCTTTGGCTATCCATCTTCTTAGCTTGTCCTCTTTTGCATTCACTCTCTTTCCTCTCTTTTCATCAAAAGCCCACCAACTTGTGACAGTAGTAGTGGCACACTAGTGTAGGAAGACCATCCCATCTTCCTCTACCTGGTTCTGCTCCCCACTCCACCTCTCCACACCTCCTCAAGTGAGTGCTGGCAGCAGCAGCAGCAGGGGAAGTCAGCAAGGTCCCTCTCTACAATGCCACTGGTTATCACATCTTAACTCTCCTTAGGCCCTTAATGCATCCTCAAACACTAATACCCTTGCTTCTTCAGTACCTTTCAGAGTACTTTACTCACATAAACTTGATTATGAATTTAAAATTTGTAACTCAAGTTCAATATTCCTGAGATTTTTCTTGAAACTCTCATATGCTAAATGAATGCAACAAAAAATATCACTACTTTACTTTATCAATTTTAAAAAAATAGTATGCATTGTTTTTCATTTTTCATAAAAAACTAGGCATTTTAAAAATGTTTACTTTGTAATACTAAAAATTTGTTTAGAAAATGGTGCATAGAAATTAAGGAATTGTCTGTTTTTCTGGACAGACTTAATCTTTTAACATTTAAATGAAAGCATGTAAAGAATACAGATAAAAGGCTGAAGTTAAATACACAGTGGGGCCTAAATAAAATGGACATGCATTTAAGATGACAAATACCTGCTTTAAAATTTTATAACCAGATATATGAAGAGGTCAAAAGGAAGCTTTAAGGAAGTTCACTTGAATTTATAAAACACACATTTTCTTTAAATCATCTTCATAAATTCAAATGTTAAGAGCTATTTTCACAAATATTGGTAGAAATACCCACAGTAGCATGTTTTTTAAAAAAAATTCAGAAATGGGCAATATTTTTTATCTATTGTTGTTCATAAGTGTGCACAAATTTATATAATTTAGCTTATTGCAGTATATAATGCACCTTTTTGTCTTTGTATCAACAAGCAGAATAATTTAGATGTTTCACTATCCCTGATATGAACAGGTAACATTTTTTTTTATCTTGTGAAATTCACTTTTTAGTATCTTTAAAGCTTGAATTAATGGGTCGGTGATTGGAACACTACATCACAATCATTAGTCAAGTACCAAAGTATGTGATGTAGTGTTCCAACCACCAACCCATTAATTAAAATAACATCCACAGTTACTAGCTTCTTCACCATTAGAAAATCTTTACAGTTATTCGTTAATTAAAAAGAAGCACAACTAATATTGAAGATACAGTATGATTCTCACTACTTTGATATAAAGGATAAAAACTACAGTAAAAATTCAAGACATTAAGTTAAACGTTTTCAGAAAAAGTACATTATACGAGTGAAACTTAATTTGGGGGGGGGGGGATGACGAAACCAAAAACAAATCTATATTGTGATATGGATATTATATAATTTCACTTTTTTTCTAGTATTTTGTATTTTAATTGGCAGAAAAGAAGTACATATGCAATATAATTAAATAAAGAACTACTGACATAAAATCACATGCACAAAATAATCTTATTTTGATTTTTCCTGTGTTCTAGATGTACTGAATAAACAAGTGGCTACTAATTGTAATGCATATTAACAGCCTCCATGAAAAATACAGTTATAATTTGAAAATTTGAGCAAATGTTTAATACTCAATACAGTGCTGCTGCTAAAGGTTTAGATTAGGTGTCAAGGTATTATCTTAAGAGATTTAATGCTGTAGGTTCAGACTATAATGCAACATTCCTTTAAAGAAGTTAAATGTCTGTTGTTATAATTAAACTCTGCCAAAATAATGGCTGAGTATTTTATTGAATAAATGTACAAATTAACACAAAAAAAAATGAAATTTTCATGCCTTATAGCACTCAATATTTGTGAAAATGTTATGCAGATATTTGGACTGTTAGCAAGATCTGATCTCTGGTCTACTGATGAGGGGACTAGTCAACATGGTTAGTCAATTGATTACTTTTGTTTTAATTATTATTATTTTTTTCTCTTCTTTATTGCAGAAATCGTAAAAAAAATCCTCCGAGTGTCATTGTAGGAACAATTAAATTTCACTAAAAATAAAATCTGTGTTACATTCAAATGACTTTTTCTACACACTATCATTTATTTTTCTCTTGTTTCTACAAACTTTTCCTACTAACTCTTATTTATTTATCTACTCCATCTTAATCATGACACACACTTGCAGAAATGGTTTCATTACACATTTTGCTGTAGATACTAGGGGGAACAGATGGCGATAGTCAAATGTTTAAAAAGTGGGTCACTATATGCCATCTTTGAAATTCTTTACTCTGTGCTTGACATCGCAAGAAACACAGGAATGGTGAGCAACCACTTCAAAAAAAAAAAAAACAATGACATACTGGAAAATCCAAACCAAAAGCAACAAATATCCTGGTAATGGTTAATGCTACAAAAATGTTTATTATAGATGTACATTTTTCATGCAGTATTAAGTTATAAAAACATCCATTAGAATGAAGGGCTTCACAGGCTAATCAAAGAAAGTTTGTTTTGGTAGTCATGCAAATATCTTAAACGTATGCTATCTTTTTCAAAATTGTTAATTGTTTTTGAGTAAACAAACAATAATGAAGTTTTTTTCATGTAAAGGATAGTTTGAGAGGGAAGGATTTCCTTAAAAATCTTTGTACTACAGTTTTGGAAGATGTTAAACTTAAATAACAAGTTTGGTATTTAAATTGACGCTTCTGAGTTATGTATGGATACAAAACCTGTTCCAATTTTTTTTTTTGGGGGGGGGGGGGAGGATGTCAAGAGGACCTCAAAACATGTATTTATCATGAAATCCCAATATGAAACCTTTGGGTGTAATATTTCCTCTAACTATATGGCAGATAAAGTGAATATAAGCTGCGCAAGTCCTAATTACTACGTAATTATTTTTTACACTGTACAGATAATTTGAACCAAGTGTCTGCTTCATGATGTGGTCCGCTGAACTTAATGTAAGAGCCTAGGGACACCACGAGGGGATTCAGGATATAGAAATTTGCACGTATGAGAATTAATGAGACACCAAACGAGCAAATTGCAGCTGCCTGGTCGGAGAAGTTGTGTCAATATTAGCATTACAGTACACTGATGCTGTTCCCGGCAAACAGAGGGACACTTATATGCTGCTCCCCCAGGCAGCAGCGGTGGAGCACGACATGCAAGAAGAAATATCTTCCCTGTTTTGATTCACATGACGCATTCAAAATCCCTTAGGCAAGTTTTTATTTTTTTAATCTTCATCCAAAGATCATGTCTCCTTAATGCTCAACAAACAAGTTCCAGATTGTCAACATGTTCACCAAATTAAAAGTACACACAGGTATACAAAAAAGGAGATCGTTAAGAAATATAGTCAATCTTAATTTAAGTTATGTGCAAGCAAAATGTTTAAAGAAATGATGAGGAAACTTTCTGGGAAATATGATAATCATTTAACCCAGCACATACAAATTACAAAGTTTTTCACATAAAGTAGGCTTTTTAAAGATTCCTTAAGCAACTTAATGATTTTATCAGTTTACTTATGTTTGTTTTAATTGGTTTGCACAATATTATTATATCATCCACATAAAATGGTATTTATTTACTTCACTTTAACTGAATATAGCATTTCCATTTCATCTAATACATTTGTACCAGTAATGATACACCAAAGATATCCATTTCAAACTAATCACCAGAAATATATATTTAGGGAGCTTCTGAACTCCCCTTCCTGGGGGGGGGAGGAAGCCTTTTAGAAAAATATCCTTGTGTGGATGCATGCATACATCTATAAACAGCAAAATTCATACCAATCTTGGTACTAAGTTTGCATCTTCCAAGGATGTGATATTATGATTTTCAAGAACATTTCCTCACGTCAAACTACATGTTACATAAAAATTGTTTTATTTTTTATTTTCTTTAAAAATGGCTCTAAAATCTGATTAAAATATAAAATTTAGCATATTGATATGAATAAAATGCATAAGTGATCCATAAGAAGACCCCTTCATTCTGAATAACTATGAAGCTATCAAAAAAGACAATTGTGTAATTAGTACCATCCTTCAAATATCCTTTCAGCATACATACAGCAAGCTTTTGTTTTTAAACATCTGACTGTCATACCACAATTTTGTATGTTTCTAGGTGTATACTGAAACTATTTTGGAAAACATATCTTATGATTAACAATAAGTAGAAAAACAAGATTTTTGCAGAATATTTGCAGAATAGATACGAAAGTAAATTATAGTAGGCAGAGAAAGTTGTGTGATTGTAATACATCAGATTTGTTAAAACTTAGTTTAGAGAAGGAAATTTGTTCCAGTGCACATTAACTTAATTTTCTTAGAAAAGTCCTAAGTATAATTTAATTCTGAAGTATTCAATCAAAAAGAGTGTGCTAAGTGTTGAGACATTTGCAGAAAGTAATGCAGGAAATTGCTAGCATAATGGACCAACATTTGTTATATTTTCAAGAGCTCCCACCCTGTTTTCTACTCAAAATATAAAATCAATGTTTTATAATTTACTCCGTTTGTGTTATTCTGTATAATATTAAACAGTTTTGTTTTATTCATACCTAAAGCATTATCACATTTGACTTATAATAAAACTTGGTAAAACATGTGTAAAATTTTGTATTCAGACATTTGAAAAACTAAACTCCATGCTAATTAATTCTTTCACATATGGTGTGTCTCAGCTAAAGTTACAAAGGTACCATGTTAGCTCAATTGGTTACAATAGCAGCACGATAACCTAAAGATCCTTGGTTCAAATCCCAGATATAGCATTGAATTTTTCAGTCTGATTCTACCTTTCCAACAAAATTTTATGCTAAAATCTGGAATTGCTATTTCTAAATGTGTTGGTAAGGTATTTTTGCTTTTGAAGGGGACATTAGAGAATGACAGTATGTGAGCTGTGCACATTGGCTTTCTCAGTGTGAAAAACAGTTTCAAGAAGAGGTTTTAAATTTAATTTTAACCCAAAAATGGTTAATTCACACTGGAGGGTTTCCTTAAATACACAACTGCTGATTCTGACCTATTTTCAAAACTTGCAAGGACACAGATTTGTTCCTTTCTTTCCCTTCCAAACTATTAATCTTTTCTTTGTGCTATTTGTCTGCACATGGAATAATTCATTACTCCTAGCACAGATCACAGGTATTGTGAATGACATAATTAACAGTGAATGTTTAAATGAATAAGTGCATGGCTCCCCCTGTCAATAACTGTGAGTGTGAACTGACAGAATAGGCAACTGTTCCAACAGAACTGTCAGGACACTGAAGATTACGGTGACTGTGCATAATAAACGTTATTATATCCTTACAGACCTACTAACCTACTCCCAAGTAAATGCAATTGGATAGGCAAGACTGCTAAACACACAGCAAGTGGCATTATTTGACAAATTTAAAGAGAAAAAAAAGCAAAAGTAAAAAAGTAATGCTCAAGTCAAAATTCTATATTCATAAATCCTAATTACTTAGCAGTCTGATTTCCAAACTAATTTTGGCACAAACTCTGTATTTTTGGGAGTTAAATTTAGGTTTGTCATTCTGTACAAACATTTGGGACATTAAAACACTTTATGAGTAACAATCATGTGGCTTTCTCCAACCATTATCATTTATTTTAAAAGGGTTCTACAAACTGTAGAAATAAAGCTTATTTTTCTAGGTACTTCCTGTTGACCATGTTAAATGTTGCAAATGGTTTCATTATGCAGAGTTGCAGAAATACAAGAAATACAAAACATGTGACGTTTGTTTTGTATAATACTAGAACTAAACACAACTTGTTTGTAACAGCACCAAGCTTTATGAAAACAGATTCATCTGCATCTGTAAAATAAAGTACCCAATACATTCAGAATATTGCATCCAGACAAAAATTTAAAAAAAAGAAAAGCTTTGACTAAATTCTTGAGAGATTGTATCAAATGTTTACACTGTACATTTGCAATTAATCATTTTAGTAAGTGTTAATCTACTATGTGCCTGTATTTCTAGAAATCTACTTGATTGAAATTCATTGACAGCAAATTAAGTAGTATTGCATATTTCTTTATACTTTTTATCTTTGTGTTCTTCAACTTCATGTTCCACAAATGGATGAAATAAATGCAATACAAAAGTCTGACAGAGTCAACTGCTTAAAAAAAAAAAGCAAGTCCATACTATGTTAGCCTTCATATTGCAGAATCTTTGTATGAGCCCATTACAGAGCATTCACTTTACATTTCGAAGTGAACTGCTTAAAGCCATATCTAAAAATGGTGTATAACATAAAATATGTTCTATAGAGATCTACATTCTCTCTCTCAGTTTTTGGATTCAGCATGCCTTAAGCCATGTATTTCTGATGAAATCTCATCATGATTTTGGGTTTACTTATGCACCTATGCAGAAGAGGAAGTAAAAAGAAAGAAAAACATTGGATTTTTGGATAAAATTCTATATTTATTAATTTTAATTAATTTGTTAATATGTTTGTTCACAGTTAATACTTGTTACGTTCAAAGAATAAATAATTGTAACTCAAAACCATGTATTTCCGATGAAATCTTATTCAAGTTTCAGGATTGATGAAACACTCCTTCTATCTTAGGTACCTATTCACTTGAGGAAGTAAAGAAAGAAAAGTGGTGGTTTTGAATAAACTTCTGTTAGTTATTGGTTTTAGTTAACCTTTGTTAACATGTTTATTCGCAATTATGGTTTTTCAAAATGCAAATTATTACAGCTGGCAAATAGTATGTAAATCTTTCTGATTATTGCACCAACTTATAGAAAATCTTTACAATTAAACCAAATTAAACTCCCAAATTTCACATCAAAATTCTACAAAATCACAAATTAAATTCCCAATTACTTCTAAATCAAAAACATTGTATACACTAAAACTTCAGAGATTTGCTGTAATAATTATGTGCCTTCAATAAGTATAACTGTTCTCATCCAACTTCATCCTAGTTGGTTTTTATTTCTTTTAGAAACAGTTTACTCACAAGCATTGTGTTTCATACTTTGAAAACTGTTGTAATCTATAATACATAAAACATAATAAAAACTGAAAATGGTTGTCTTTAATGAATCCTTATGCTTGTTGGAAAGTTTTCCAGAACCATCTGTATAAATACCACTGCCTTGCATTCCCAATAGTCCTAAGCCCAGAGAACTCTTCAAAGACTGAATGCATTCAGTGCACTGTTTGTAATGCAAATATAAACCTCCAGCATTTTAATCTGCTCTCTCATAAAGAGTAATTTCTTCTTGGTATGAAATTACACAAAGAAAACAGTTTCCCATGAGCGTTTATGAAGAGCAAGTGCATGGTATGCTTGTTTACCACAGACTGCATGGAGGCCATTAAATTACATCTCTGTGCTTGGAAATTGCCACATCTGATGGTCAAGAACATCCATTATTCAGGCTTATTAATGCAGTTTTTGCTTTGCCGGGCAGCAGCAGTCGTATATTGTATTTGTAACGGTTCGTGTAATAGCTCTCACACTTTTTAGTAAAGATGAAAGCTGGGAAGCCATAAAAGTGGCCGTAAAGTCACTCACTTCGTCTGGGCACCTGTTTATGTTTTATTTAACTATCCATTCTCGTGAATGATATACAACCCAAGGAGCTTGTTACATTGTTCCTTTATTCAGAATGCCAGTGTCTGCTGCTTCTTTCTCTTCCTTGAGGTTTTTACTTTATGCTTATCTTTTTTTTCAAGTATTATTCTAATATCGAACAGATGGAGATTCCAGCTTCCCATATGCTGTCCCACTAAGGAGGAGAAAGCCTTAGGTGTAATAACCTCTCTGCTAGTTGCCTTCCTCTTAGTGCTTCTAGCACTACATAGTACTGCATAGTGTATTTAACTTAAAGATACTCTTTTAGTACCTTTAGCATTAGTATAAGACTTTTAACTTTAATATTGCTGTTAAACAAATGTAACCCAATTATTATATTTTTATTTTCATAGCTTTTCTAAAAATTCACACAAATGTATCTGTTTTCTGTTAGTCATGATAAATATTTTACAGGAGGTGTTTTATTTGGTGATAACATAGTAATGCAATATATGTATAGGCTGAAATAAAACTTAAGCTTTTTGAAAAGTGGGCAGTAATTACATACTAGCCATGAGCAAGTAAGTAAGAAATTTTATTAACCCAATTAATTGTACAAATTTACAACAACAATTTTACAAATTTATTCTTAACCCAGTTTCTAAAAATAACAATAAAATAAACTATAAAGAAAACTAACCTCTTAACTGCTGGTAGCCAGCATTCCTCCTAATCTAAAAGTACAATTATAAATTTATTTAATCTCTAATCTAACTCTACCTTGAGTTACTTTTCTTAGACTACAGCAAACTCAAACCTTGAGGTTGTCGAGTTGTTGGGTCCTACTTACAACATATCAAATAAACCTGCTGTAATTTAATTTAATACTCATTTGCCTCTTCCTTGCTAATTTTCCTCATCCATTTTGTTCTTACTCTGCCCAAGAAGTTCCCTACTTCTATTATATTTTTCCTAGATTTTACATTTACTATCTTTTTAGCTTGAATTTCTATTGGTAAATTCAACCATTCTCTCTTCTCTATCCTCTTTCTAAGTAACTTCGTTTCTTCACACTCTAAAACTATATGCCCTTTTAAATTTTCGGTAGCATAGTGGGCATTTCTCCAAATCAATTTCTTTTCTCAAACCTTTCAAATTCACCACCCCTGTCCTAGCCCATGCAAATCATGCTCTCCATGAGCAAGTAAGAAATAGGGAGAACCTTCTTAACATTTCAAAATTCACTGCTTAATATGTGGGAAACAACAGCACATATTTTTAAAACTGATTACTGTCACAAAAAAGTTTTTACACAAATTTTATATCTTAACAAGATCCACATTTTTCTACAGTAAGTTCATGTGCAAGAAATTTCATTAGAATTCTCATTCTAATATCTCAGCATGCTTAATTACTTATTCACAATAATTACAACTATTTTAAATAAACAAAATAAAATTAAGATACTGAAAGTTCTTCCTTGAAAATCTTTACCTTCTATGGGTAAGAGTAAAGTATATTTCATTTGAGATGGCCATTCTCCCCCCGCTCTTGTTCCCCCCCCCCATGTATATGCACACACACACACACACACATACACATACAGAGAATGTAATACTTTCACTGCCTAAAGTGCCTAAGCAGTAGAGATAAAAACATTGAACTCATAACAGAGTTAAATATACCATTAATCATTCTCATGACTGCCTCACATTCAAGTCCCTAATTCAAATGTTGGTTAGGCTGAATTAATCTGGATGTTTTTGAAGACTTTTCCCTTACCCTAAGCAGATATATGGTTGATAACACTAAGCTCTATGGATTCCAGGTTCATTCGACCCAGGCATTCACCATCTGATAATGCTTTATCTGGTTAAAAGGCATTAAAAACAATACACATAAAGTCAGTATGGTGTGCTGCAAGTATGTAAAACCAATTTTCTTTGGCAATAAATACAAAACTGGACCTTTCAGAAAAAGTTTGACCGAAAATATATTCTTTGTATGCCTAATTAAAAGCAAAATTTCATCAAAGTGATCCCTTATATACAAACTTAAATCATGTTGCACTGTATAGCCTAAAGAGAACACATGCTATTAAATGTTTATAGTTTAATACTGCATGAAAACAGCAAGATTATGGTGCTATACAGATATTAATAATTATGTACGCATTAAAGCATTTAGAGAACACCAACCACACAATGCCTTTCTGATGAAGCTCTCCGTGCACAAGCCACTTTGCTACATGCAGTAGTAAAACTTGCACAGGCAAGAATTATTCTCCCTCAGGCAAATCTGCAGATATATTCATCTCTTTGGCCATAAAGCTTCCTGTTCAGGCTCATAAACTATTGAGGCTACTCAACTACTGAATCTGATGCAACCCACATCCGTTTAAGATGTGAGCTTAAATATTACTATCTTCATTACTGCATTCTTAAGCATAATTATTCACTAATGCAAAGAGTTTTACTCTTGGTCGGTTATCTTTCTTGACATCAAGCTTAAAACTGACAGGCAGAGATGTTTCCGACACTTCTGCTTCCTTGCTTGTTTGGCTAAGAATATTGTAATGTTTGTCCTCAAATTAACAATTTATGAGATATGAAATAAAAAAGTATGAACTTTCAAGATTTTAATTTTCTCAATGAATGCATACTATACTGAACTGAATACTTTCAAGAAAGCATGTTCTTTTGCCATTTTGTTTAATAATCCAAATTTTGTATTTATGAAGAAGTATCACTGAAACCGAATTTAAAATTTATGAAGAATTTCGTTTTCTGACTTTTGTCTCAAAAATAGTTTGGATTATACCTGCAGACGATGATAAGGCGTTGTTCATTCCAAGTCCTGCTTTCTCACATTACAAATTTTCAGAATTTTATATTATTTAAAATTTTATTATGGGAAAAGTTATGAAGCAATTGACTTGAAATTTGTTCCAGATCTTCCTGAAAGCATAATGAAAGAAGTAACACATACTTTTTACCTACCCTTTATACATCTTTCACAACCGTCTACAGCATTTGATCTGCATTACAAATTCAGATAACGTTTCATAATGAAACTTCTATAATTTATTTTCCCCAGGAATCAGCATTCAAATTTAAAAACCATTAAATGGTTTAATGAGGATGGTAGTTTGCATTTGTTTATTATTTTCATACTCTGTGTCAAAAAACAAGTTTTACAGAACATTATATTAATTAATTACTTACTTAATTTTGTAATTAATCAAACATCATTTTAAGATAGAAGGTTAAAAATGGTACAGTGGTTAGCTATATAGTTTGAAGTGTATTTTCAGCAATTCCTTACCTTAATATATGAACATAAATTTCTTTTAGTCATTTTTCTTGGGTTCAGTCTCTTTAAACTTTTGGGAGTATTTTTCTTAGCTACTGCAGACAAAGTTACTTCTTACAAAACTAACAGTTTAGCATCGTAATACAACAAATGTTAAATTAATCGAGTTTTATTTATGGACGCTCTTTAACTACAGCCCATTCTATATTTGGTGTTAATGAGCAAAAGTTTTGCTCAGAGGCCCCTTTATCAGGCTTTAGGTTCTTTTATGTGGTGTAAATCTACGGCATGTGGCTGCCAGCTTTACTTCCCTTCTGAAGGAAGCTATGCTAAAAGTTTTTACGCCCGAAAAAATCCTTCGCCCTCTGCCAGGTTTGAACCTACAACCTTGGGAACTAGAGCTAGCATGGTACCCCTATACACAGAGGATGATAAAACAAATGTTCATTAGATGTATCAAGCAAAATGAGTTTTTGATTTTAGATATTCTATATAAAACAGATATTTAATCTCTTCATGAAAGCGTAAATGGATCCTTTATACAAATTAATTTGTCCGTGTCTGTAAATGAAACAAACTTTATATGTGCTTGTACTGAAAACGAAATCTGTCCAAAGTTTCAGATGTATTAATAGGAAAAACTATCAAATATGAAGATACTAACATATAGTAAAATGACTTAGAGAGGTTTATCTTTTATTTATACTGCACAAAAAAACCTCTTGGTTGATCCTTGCACTTAGATCATACTATACATTGATCATTAGTCATAACTGCTTCAGCTTAATGATAAAAATGCTAGACAGGGCAATGTACTGGTCTAATGCTTTCATTTAGATTTTCTTTCTACTCTTATACATAATGAGCTGACGTATTTAAGACTGAATAGTAGATAAAACCCTGTTTTTTGAGCACTGTATAGCATTTAAAGTGTGTTACATGTCAAAATTACTTTTCTTCAATTTGCTTGAAAGTTGTAAGAGTGTTTCAGCAGTAATGCATTTAAAAGCTCATGCTGAATTGGTTGTTTTACTCACTACACAACTGTGGTATACACAATGAAATAAATGTTATAATAAAATGTCACCAAAAATAATGTTTTGGAGCCCCTGAACCCAGAAAAGCCATTTCTAAAAATAGCTTCATATGCATATATGTGAACAGCACAACTTAAAAACCAAAAAAATAAATACTAAATTTGATGGAAAGGTGACTCAAGTTAAATAATTTATGCTATACCTGAAACTTGACCTGTGGAACTTAGGCATTCCAAACCAAACCCTTTTCTACCTAAGCTACTGTGGCTTCGTTCATCTGACATGCAAAGTAGTACTTTTATCTGATTCTTAAATGTTGTCTAGTTAACTTCTAATGCAAGTACTTTTATTGCCAGACTTCTAGCCCTTAGTTATATCAATAAATTAAATTTGGTATTTAAATCAGACATCTCTTAAGGTGCAGGGTGAAGATTTTCAGGGAATTCCCCACAGCAAACTATCACTTGCATGGAAAACGTTTATTTATTTTTTATTTTCTGAAAATGGTTCTGACAATTTCGATTAAAATGTCATATTTGTGAGGAACCGACATGGAGAATAAAATGAATATCTTGAACTTTCTATAAATACCTTGCAAGGCCCTCTTACATCTGCTGAACTTTGTATTATTGGAGAAATAGGCAAAACTGCTGGAAAAACGTAGTTCTCTTTCAAATATACAATTTATGAAAATAAAAAGTTTTGTAGCATTAACTTTATCCGAGATATTTGCTGCTGTATAGTTTGAATTCACAATATTTTAACTAATATATATTTTAAGTGCAAAGTCAACATTTTTTTGTTTCTTGTGAGGTTCTGCAAAGTGTAAAATAAAAAAAGGTCACTACATAGCGACCTGCATTTTAAACATATGACTGTCATCCTAGCCTCCTGTATGCTGCTATGTAGCTACAACTCAATGTATATTGTAAACCGTTTTGGGCAGCATTTATCATGTTAAACAACGCAGATAGAAAAAGAAGCCTGTTTAGCAATAATCTGTAGAACAGCTATGAAAATGAATTATAGTGGACAGAGAAAGTCTTGCGATTTATAGTATTACAGATTTATTTTATAGTAAAAAGAACCTTTTAAAACTTGCCTTAAAAAAGCAGAAATTATCTCAAAATTCCTTGACTTTTGGCAACTGTTACTTGGTTACATTGAGAGCATTTAAATACAAACTATTTCTTACAACAGGAAATAAAATCTGAACTACTATGGAGTACTGACTTGATCAGATATGAAGCTAGTATGACAAATGCCTACAGATGGAAGTTTCAACACAGTAGCAAATTCATATCAATTGCTTTCTGATTCTACTTTCAACTCTTAGAATTTACTGCTGAATATTTTTTCTGCGCAGGTTCCATTAATGTCACGGCCTATAGCTGTTTCTCTTTTCATGCACATAAATGTAAGCAGTAAACATAAAATACAGCTGTAATCCTACTTCCTGCATGGGGTATTGAAGTTCATAATAAAAAGCACATGTGCAATTCCTCAATTCACACATTTGTTATACAGATGCATAAATTCCTTCAAATCTGTAGCATGCCAACACAACAAATTTCACCAACCTACTTCATTAACTGTGGCTGTTACATAACCTCTCATTATGGATGACAATACAAACAGGAATACCTCAAAAAGTTTGAACAAAAAGACTGATAGAAATGTCTGCTTAATGTCCAGAGTATTGAGTTACTTGCAATGAAAAGAATTGTCATGTCCAAAATTATGTATACCAATAAAATGGTAATCCTGTCACAAAAGGAACCTAATTCATACATAAAATGTAAGCAGAACATTTATAAGCTTTATTGTTTGAAAGTAACAAAAGTTTCAGTATGTTTTGGGTTCATGCTGAAGACATAAACTTTCTGCAACTGGCCTCAGATTTTACCTGAAATCTTCAACATTTTAAACTAGCTATGCTAACTTTCTGAAGTTTATACCATAGATGCATTTTAATACAAATATGTTAAATCCGAAATTTCATCCATTTTGCTGTAATGGTTTAAAATGTATGGATACATTTATTTGTTATTTTGTTACGTCACATAAAAAGTCCCTTGTGGAAGAAAATTTGAAATTTTGGCCTGATATTGTAATCCCAGGTTCATAATACACACACTTTTTAAAATTGCCCTTGGTTTTTTAGCATCTCATCTAGTTTGGGCTCTAACATTTTTAAAATTTTTCAATACGTATTTTGTGCTTAAAAATTAGGAATTTTTTTGTTTGAAAATTTAAAAAATACACTTAAATGCATTTAAAAAAAAACCTAGGGCAATTCTCGTTCATTGTACTTATTGAAATTATGCCAATTTGCATTCCTCCATCACAAAAAGTGTTCTACAAGGAGCGTTTTATAGGACGAAAAGTGCTGAAAATATCAATAAGGAGAAAACACCGATTCAAGTTTTGAATGCACAACTCACATTCAAATCACCCAGTTGGTAGGTTGGACCCTTATATTTCTCTGTTCTCTCCTATGTTGCTGCTTTTTCTGTCTTTTTCTTACTTTGCATGATACGAGCCAAATCGCATTGTGTTAAAGTTGAAGTTGCTGGGTCTACCATTGTTTCACCTATGATATTTTGCTGTAACTCCATTTATTTAAGGCTACCATAAAAATACTCCAGAATCTCAAGTTTTTAATGTTTATAATACAATATTAGTTAAAAAACGTGAGTATAGTAATGTGTCTAAAAACATTTACAAAACAGGTATCACACTGGGTGCTTCTGACCTGCTCCATCATCAACCAGGCATGCCACACCACCAATTATTTCACTTAGCCCCACCCATCTTAAACCAAAGGCGAAATAGAGCACCCAGGGGTCTAGCCACACCCCACTAACAGCATATTTCCAGCCATGAAATAGAGGCTGTCTTAATGGCAGAGAGCAATACCACCAATAACCTGGGCCCAGCCCATCCTAAACCGCAGATGAGATACAGCACCCAGCGGGTCTAGCACGCTCACTAACAGCATGCTTCCGGCCGTGAATTAGAGGCTATCTTAAAAGCAGAGAGCAGTTCAACTCGCACCAAATGACCTGCAGTTTTCTGCCGCTATATAAGTCATGCAGTTAGAGCAAAATTAGTCTGAGAGAGTTGCCAATGGCAATTATAATCAAATTAAAATTTTGCTGCTGATTTCATAGTAAAGATACTTATACTTTCAGTATTTAATAATGAAATTAAAAATTTTGGTGGGAGAAAGTACAACTAAAAGTGTAACAATTGTTGAACTCATTTACAGCCCACTTTTTCTGCACGTATTTTATGGGGTTTCCTTCAGCTGAAAGAACCTCCAAGATGTTTCACCTTTTGGGCATGTGTCGTGTAGAAGGTTGCTGTCAATTGACATGCAATATCTTAGGCTGGCAAAGATTGCCTTCTGTGGGCTTTAGAAATGGTGGCACATGGTGAGTAATAATTTAGGGTTATTCAAAAAGAAGGATCAGATTTTAAATATTCATTTTAAATGAACAATAGATAGCCACACATACAACACATCATTGAATAGAGGAAAGTTCAAAGTTTTAAGTCCCCACCTATTAGTTCCATTCAGTACCTACAGCAGCACTGGGTTTGTTAGAGAAAATGGCAATGCCACAGGAAAATCCTTTTGTGTGTTGCAGTATGCAAAGAGTGAACCCATTGTTTCATTGCAACATGCACTTCTTCTTTATCTGTTTAACCTCCTCATATGTAGGACTTACACCCCCCAGGACTTACAGGCGGGTGCCTGGGGTCAGAGGCCCGTTGAGGAGAGACACTCATGTATCATACAGAATATCCAGGATGGGTGATCAGCCCGATGCCTGGTATGGGAGGAAGGAAGTAGATGAAATGAAGTGATGGTGAAATGGATGAAAGGAAAGGTGATGATGGAGCAGTTGGTGGAATGAATGGCGGGGGAAACCGGAGAACCCAGAGAAAACCCGCCCAGACGCCGCTTTGTCCACCACAAATCCCACATGCTGGTCCCTGGGATTGAACCCGAGTTGCCTCGGTGAGAGGCAAGCGGTAACAAAGAGCCACCTCATCATAAAAAATTTACAATTGATACAATCAATTTGTAGAAGATGGTTGCATATGCAAATGGGAAAGCACTGGTTGTCCTCTCGTATAACAAATGGTGCTCATTTTGAACACACAAAATAAAATTTTGAACTT
The DNA here is from genome assembly GCA_030765065.1 of Deroplatys truncata. Classification (NCBI taxonomy): domain Eukaryota; kingdom Metazoa; phylum Arthropoda; class Insecta; order Mantodea; family Mantidae; genus Deroplatys; species Deroplatys truncata. Next base: position 133,519,803 of record CM060988.1, on the reverse strand, counting down.
CCCCCTATTCAGTGATGTATCGAAAGTGTCACCATCTATTATCGTTCATTAGAAATAGATATTTAAAGTCAGTTCCTTCTTTTTGAATAACCCTGTACTTTCTGATAATGCAAGAACTGAACATTTTTCTAATGTAAAAAATGCAATTTTTGGGAGATGGTATATAGCCATAATGGTGCCTAAAGCTGAAGTTTAATAGTTGTTGTTTAAACACTGATCAAAACACTATTTAATCTTATATCCAATTGAGGTTGAAAAATATCTATTTTTCAGTAACAGTTCCAACTGTACCATTAAAAAGAATATTAGATTTTTAAGCACTGTTTAATGTCCATTCCTATTGCACATGGCACCATAGGCAGTGAACACTGATGATAATGAAATGATTATTTACATTCCAGGCCTAAGTTTGGGGCACCCCCACCTAAAGACATTTTCCAGTTATGAGGACTGACAAAAACCTCAGTCAGGGCAGACAGTCCTGGTGGGATTTGAACTGTAGACCTCCCATTCATGAGTCCATTGCCTTAACGACCTAAGCTACCCATTTCAGTAGCATCTTTGTTCCATCCAAGAGTATTGCAAGGGGACTTACACTCTTCCAACCCAAATACAATATTTATAATTTGGCTAATCATTCAGTAATAAGAAAGAATCATGACATAATTAACAGTTTTGTTCCTATGTTTTAATAACAAAATAATTTATACTGATTGAGCCATTCAAGTGATACACTGTACAATGTAATTAATTTCAGCATAAAAACCTTCAATTGGAACCTGGAAGCACTAAAGCAGAGATCATTCCAAGGTCTCGCATCATATAATATGTATTTGCAACTGTTGTTTTGCAACACAACTGCCTCTCCATTTTCTGTGTTACTTTTTCAACCACTTGATAATATACAAAAGATTGCATTGGTGCAAAAGAGTACTGTTATTTGAAACTATGTAACTGGACCTTTTTTGGAACAATTCTAGTCTTAGAGCTGTTTCAGAATATTAACATTATTCTTTTCCTATCTCTCATTCCCAATCATGACATTCTTGGAAGCATAGTCAGAAAATTTAAAAAAATGGAAGATAACTGAGCTTATTCTTACCCTGATTGGTATACAACAGATCACAACAATGCAGTCTGCACAAACTAATTTAAAAAATGGAATTTTTCATATGCAAGGCAGATTACACAAGCCAATATGATAAATATCTCTCACACATGCTGTGTGTAGGTTAAATTTGGAAAGGTAGAATCAGACTGAAAAATTCAATGCCATAAGCGGGATATGAACCACAGATCTTCGGCTTACTGTTCCTCTGTTCTAACCAACTGACATACCATGACAACCTGCCAGCACAACACTAAACTCCTCAATTGACTCATCTTTTGCAGGAAACCATAAGGCATTCTAAAATTAATTTTGAGATAACATTCCAAACGACAATGGGGTATGTACATACTTTAAGTCCCAGGCTACATAATTCACCCTATTAGGTCATTCACTGTTAACTGATTGTCTTTCACACGTGCCATATGTAGGCCAAAGTATGAATTTCAGAACACTGTGTTTTACTGGGAAAGATGTGATTCAGTAGGGAATTTAGTGTCAAATCAACTGTTACCATGAAACTCAGTTGGGTACAGGAGTGGCATGGTAAGCTGAAGATACATGGTTCAAATCATGGCTATGGCACTGAATTTTTACTTTCTCTATCACATACATAGTAAGTAGAGAAGGTATTGCATTTCACGAAAATCTTCAATATCGATATTTCACCAGAAATACATATTTTGAGGTACCATGAAACCGAAAAATATAATTTTTACAAAAGATGTGCGTGCCTGTGAACAGCATAACTCAAGAACAACCTTTCTTCTTTTCAGTATCTTCCAAAGATGTGACACAAAGATTTTCAAGAAAATCCCCTGACTTCAAACTGTTCTCTACATGAAACATTTTTCCAAATTTTTCATTTTCTCAAAAATGTCTCTGATGATTTTGATTAAAGCAGATATTTACATGAAAAATAAAATGTGTATCTTGAATTTTCTGTTAATAGCCTATGAAGTCATCTTCATAATTTTGTACAATTTTAATAATTAGTATATGTTAAACGAGGAAAACGTACTAAACAAAAAAGGTAGATCTCTTTAAAGTAACAATTTATTTCAATGAGCATTTTTGCAACAAGCCAATTTCGAGATATTCATTAATGGTTTCTTTTTAAAATCCTGTCAATTTTCAGTTGTTTCTCGCAATTATATAGTAAGGGTATGGAATTTTAAGGCCAGCATATTGCATCCAGTTCTTGAACATTTGACTCACTGTTCTCTTTGTATCTATAATGAAATAAGTAATGAAGCTATTTTTGCAAGTATCTTGATTAAAATAAAGCAGAAAGAAAAATAAACTTTCGTAAGAATAGTTGTATACTCACTAATAAACGATAAGAGGGTAGAGAAAGTAATCAGTGATGTATTAGACATTCATAGTTCGCAAACTGACTTCTTTGAGCACTTCTTTCAGGGCAGTTTGTAGGGGCCTTAGTGCCCTGAATGCAGTGCAGCGATTTTGGAGATACTCTTGCCACATGCAAGCAAGCATGTAAGCATATTTTATAACATGCCCGATCAATTGTAAATAGCTCACTAGCACTTTCTGCAATAAAAAACTGGACAAATCCATGGATGAACACACACTATCCTCTTGTTTCAGGCACATACTAGTAGCATATTAAACTTTTCCATTGTTATATAGGGACATCTACGGCGGCACACACTATGTTCAGTTGCTTTGAGTGCACTAAAAAAAGTCTTGGTTTCATCTAGACAATCCTTAAGAGATTCAGACTTGCCATTTCTTTAATTTAAAACTCTTGCTTGATAATCAAACTAGAAGTGGTTGCTGCGTCATGTTTATTTTCTTATAATATACATTTCTCATATGCTTTTTCAATCTTAATTCGATATATCCTTATCTTCTCCCTAAATATATACAGGGTGAGCGGAAAGTCCCTTTACACTACCTTTGAAACTATTATAGTTATGTACAGCTTACCTCCTATGAGTCCAAAACGTCTGCGAGAGTTCCTCCATGTTTGTAGCATAATTTAAAGCACCACTAGTCTGACTGTTCATCTGCAACAGCAGATTAGGAGTGATGGTTTGAAACACTGCACAAACTGTTTTTTTTTCAGTTGCTCATCGTTTACATATCAGCGTTTTCTCACATATTCTTTCACAATACCCCACAATACATTATCAGTGTGGTGAGGTCAGGACTTCTTGGAGGCCACGGTAATCGAGACGGAGATTGTTCTGAACCACGTCCAATCCAGCAATTTGGAAAAATTTCGTCCAGGCATTGGCAAACGCGGACAGTGAAATGTCCTGGTGCCCCGTCATGTTGAAAGAAGATGGTGTCGGCAATTCCTCGTGTCATCAATTCTGGAAGTAACCCCTCTTCAATCATTTTCAAATAAGTGTTGATTGACATGGCCATCGAAGAAATAGGGACCCAGCAGGTGATCTGCTGTCATCCCCGCCCAAACCATAACATGAGGCGGGTTATTCTGAATCTCTTCATAAAATTGAGGATTGTCTTTTGCCCAGAAAAACACATTATGGCTATGACAGCTGTGATAAATCACACACTTGTCCTGCATTATTTGTCTGGTGTTTTGGCGTTCGTGGACCCAAACAGAAGCCACCAGATACTCTTCCACACTAAAAGGACTTGTATCAGCCAAAACTTTATCAGCCATTTTGAGCGAGTATTGTTGCATATTGCTTCTGGTAGCACTATCGGCACTGTCAGATCTACCGGCCTTATCAATAATTGATTACACATTCGATAATTTGCATTCATATTGTGACGTGTTGGTAGCACTGGGGATGCTAGTGTTGGCAACACAGTGTAGGTTGGTAACACGGGCAGGATGTGACGTACCGTAAATGGAGGGGTTAACTTGATAATCACGGCGAGTATCCTTCTTTGTGTAAGGCAACTGGAGAGGTAACACGTGTTAGAAGATGGGCAGTCCACGTTGAAGCAATAAGGCAAAGTAATCTGTAAATTTCTGTGTAATATAGTGGCCATCCAAAGTTAAAGATGGTTTGATTATTGGAACAGGTAACAACCTTACTCTATAATCCTTGTAATTTAAGTGTTATTAAGCATGTTTTAAGGAATATTTAGGCTCGCCCCCGTCAACCTCGTGTTCAGTGTGAAAAATGTAAAGTTCCCGGGTACCTTTCTACTCTACCATCTAGAAATTTAGGTGATATTAATAAGAGAGGCATGACAATATACACTTTCCTCCCTTCTTTGCTTCATAAAGCAGTGTAAAGGAACTTTCCGCTCACCCTGTACTTTCTCTCTTTTACTTCATATTACTTTTTGCGTGAAAATATGTTGGATTTTAACCATTTTTCAAGATACATCTGTTTTGAGGTGTAAAAGCAATGTTTCAGTCTCTGGATCTTCAAATATGCAGTAATAAAATTGAGAGTTGGACAGAAACTTAAAACTGCAGTGTACTCACCTGGAAGGAGCGATGATGGGGGTGATGGAATTGTGCCGTTTGAATCATGTCGCTTAAGATGCCTAACTCTTCATCAGAACTTTCCAAAAGAACTTCAGGTGGCTCTGTATCCTCCTTTGGAGTCTTTTCACTTTCCTTCGCTGCTAATGATTCATCTGGTTTATCAGGCTTCACCTGCACAGTAAAATTGCCAATTAATAATAAGTTCTCCAAACTCTAAAATCCGACAAATATGAATACACAGAAGTTGATTAGCTTAGTGTATGCACAGGTAATTTTGAATAGTTTTAATTATCTTATTACTTGTGAACTGTTTTAAGAAAATATTCACGGGCTATGTATTTGTGGTTACAAATTATTTTAAGGAAAGAACTATTAAAATTGAGATTAATAAAAGCTGTGTAACGTTAGAAATTATTTAAATAAATACTAAAAAAAAATTCCTGTACTCTTCACAGAAGCAGAAAAATGGTGTGCAAAACAATTTTTTTATTAGAAACTTACAAATATAAATATGTGAAGCAAACTTTTATCTACATATACAGAGCACATAAAAAGATACATTAAATGTGGATCATTCACACCAAAACAAGGAAAACTATCATCTAAACTTATGTCTGGAAATGCTTGAGTAATCACACTTTGAGGTATAATCCAACAACTTAAACTTTGTGCAAATAATTTTGTCAGACAACTGAGTGATTTTATCAATACAAATCAATTCGCCAAAGTATCCTAGATGACAATATGTTGCTATAGACATTTATTTGATTAGTCCATCACTTGTGTTGTGAACACAGACTACAGTTGCATTCATTTAAACATGGCAGGAAATTTTTATTATATTATAATTATTTTATAATATAAGATTTTCATATTTGGTTGTGCAAATAGTAGTGGATAGGTAAGGGAGCACCAGTTCTATGACCTGCATGTTTGTTCAATCTCAATTCTTTGAATTTTTATTTATGGGGAATGTTAAAGAATTAATTATATTACTAGAAGTTTGCTAGATGTGGAGCGGATTTTATTACTTAAAATTTTAAATCATGTGAGTCAATCTTTACTAACACTACTGCTCCACAAACCTGTCTTTTAATCAGGATATATTTTGAGAACACTTACTCTCATCCTCAGCTGATTGATTAAAGAATGTGGTTGAGGATGAAGTGGAGGGATCTAGTGCTGGAGAGATGAACTGGTAAAGATTGTTTAACGTAGGCAACTTAAAGTTCACGACTCCTCAGTTTTCATCATAAATATTTTTCCTAAGTTGGCAATTCAAAAGCATTTTTGGCATATTTAGGCAATTTGGTATTCTTGTCAATGTTGTGGTTTTCTGTCCAAAAATGGTTTGAAAGTGCTTACATTCCTGTTAAGATGAGAAATTCTGCTCCTTTAATAATAACTAAAAGATGAATCTTTTTAGGACATATGCTCAAGTGATGTGTTCTTGTTTTGGTGCAAGGAATTTGCTCCAACAACCGTCTCAAGAATTACTGATACACTATACAATGTTTACGAAATGACCTTTCACTATAATCATTCTATTTTCAACAGACAATGCTAGTATTACGTATGTATTGTAATGAAAAGAAGCTAGAAACAGTGATGTGTATTGAATTTATTTAAAGGTGAGTCGAAATTGTTACACTAACATCACTTAAGTTTACTCACTTAACATGTTTCGGGAAACCGTTGTTCCCATCCTCAGAAGGTTAACTATAGTGTAACAATTTCGACTCACCTTTAAATAAATGCTAGTATTTCTTGAAAAATTTAGAATATGTATGACTAATGCTGAAACTTCATATCTGTTGCCAATATAAAACCTTTATTTACAATATCAGAATATGTCCTTATACACAAATACGGCTATTTTAATTAATCCAGCAGATTTTGAGCTTAAGATATGGGGGAATATTGAATTCTCAAGTATGAGACATGTCTATACTTATTGGGAAACAGTTTCAGAATAAATATAAAATATTTGACAATTGTGTTAATTAATCCCCCCCTTACAAAAGCTAAAACATCCCAAAATGAACCATATTTAGCCATGTGATTGAGAGAGAGCATAACTCAGAAATGAAAAAGTCAATAAATGCTTCTTATTTAAGTTGGGCATCTTTTAGGGATTCAAGGCAAAGCAAACAACCCTTTACATGGGAGAATTGGTTCTCAAGTGTTAAATTTAGTTCTATAGTGTAAAAAATGTGTAATATTTTCACTTTTTGTATGAAATATGTTAGACAAAGCATGTGGTTCAATTATTAGGTCACTAACATAGATTTCAGTGCTCGCTAAGGGAAAAAAAATTTGCTATTAGTCTTGTGATTGATTATCTCTGCTATAAGAATTGAATTACCTGGTATTACCTTACATGCATTATTTTATTGTTTTAAATGGAGAAATCAAGTACTTCATTATTGTGTCCTATGAGTTGACAGTTAGCATCACAACAAAAATATAAGAATGCCGAGTAGTGTTACTTTTCAAGCTACGGCTTATTGGCTTATTGCATAAAACTTAAAATAAATTAAAAGATAATGCAAAGAAATAAACCTTATATAAATGCAGCCAACCAATAAGTTAATCTTTACAAGATTACCATCTGTATGATAGATTGTAAGTTTAATTGAGTTTTATTTATGGACGCTCTTTAACTGCTGTGGTCCTTAGTGTCTCATTCTGTATTGGGTGTGAAAGACCAGTAATTTTGCTCAGAGGCCTCTTTATCAGGCTTGAAGTTCTTTTATGTGCCGTAAATCTACGACATGGGACCACCGGCTTTACTTCCCTTCCAAAGGAAGCCATGCTAAATCATCGCCCTCTGCCGAGTTTGAACCCGCGACCTTGGTAACTAGAAGCTAGCACGGTACCACTAGTCCACGGAGGACGACAGATAGATTGTGCATTATGTATGCCAAGTACTAACAGAAAAGAAATATTAATATGAAAATCTGAGAAGATTGAAGTAATTTAAAAAATGTTGGAATGAAGGAGGGCTTTGTTGCCCATTTGGGTATTATCCACTTTCTCAAAACTTACAGTATAATAACTATAAATTTCCTCACCTCAGTGGTGTCTTCATCCAAGCCCACAAGTTGCAGAGCTTCTTCAAGGGAGAACTCAGGAAGATCAATGAGAGCTGATGGTTCTTCATCCGTTAGTCCTGTACCAGCACTACTACCTCCACCAGCAGTGCTGCTGAGGTCATCAATTCCACTTCCTTTGAGGACATATTCACCTGCAAGAACAAAACAGTCATTTTATATCTATCTGCAAAACAGCTCAGTGAGAATGAAAACATCCACATATTTGCCTTAACTCTTTCAATCCTAGTTTATTTTTGAGCAAACCCATTTTATCAAACTTGAAAGGCTGTAATAACTATTTGTGCACTTAAAACTCTTTATTACTCATTCTCGGCTTTGTAGCTCTTCTAGCTAAAGCATGAACATCTCCAACCATAATTTTGCTAGGTTTGAATTCTAGTGCTACCAAGTCTGTGGTAAAAAAAGAGCTAGGTTCATGTAAAATAAATGGCGATTGGCATGTCTACACGTTGATGAGATTTGGGTAGCAAAATGGTAAACAATGATTTAAAAAAAAGATGCATCCACAATATTTATTATAAACCATTCTAATGTTCATAAATTTAACTGAACTTCAAAATATGTAGATGTACAGATAGAAGTCTGCTCATAATTATAATTAACATGGTAACAGAGAGTTAAAAGAAAATCAAGATAAATATTTCAACTTTGTTAAAACCACTCAAAATTTTGGGGGGGGGGGGGGAATCCTCACATTGCTTGTTTCATAGAATCAAAAATCATGTTTTCTAAGCTTACTGTTTGAATTCTATGAGATGTAAATCTATTTTCAACTATATCACTTCTTTCTCATTACATATTAGTTTTTGACAGTTTGATTATTGATAGTATGTGCTCAGTTCTGGTCTAGATTATAAAACTAACCATCTAGATGTATGTCAACAAAATCGTTTTGGCATCCGTATTTTGGAAATTATCACTTCCTCTGCTATCCATTGATGGCTCAGTTGTTGGCTGTTGCATTTTTGTTTTATGTTGTTATTAAGTTTGAGTTTTCTGATTGAAACTTCCCCTTAAAATGCCAAAAACTACATATCCACAGTAATCAGCGCACGCACTGCATTCTAACTAAAAATTCAATATCGAGATTTCACCAATAATACATGCTTTGAGGTTTCCTTGAATAACAAAAATGTCTGTACGCGCGCATAAGCACATGCGTGTATGTGTCTCTGTAAATAGTACAATTAAAAAACAAAAAGTGGATTAAATATCAAACTTGTATTTATGTTTAGTGTCTTTCAAGAAAATTCTCCCATTCCTAACTACCTTATACATGGAAAATTTTTTTATTTTTTCAAAAGTGGGTAATGATTTTGATTAAAATGCTATATATTTAAGATATTTACATGACAAATAAACCGCAATCTTCAATTTTCTGCGAACAGACTGTGAAGATATCATTCTGAATGAATTTTGTATAATTCCACATAGCTGGTAAACCATAAATGATAGATTAGTACTTTAATAATTAAAAAACAAAAGTAAAAGAGGCAGGTATCATTAAAACCTGCAAATTATGTAAATTTTTTGTGACATTAACTCTCTCCGAGATATTCTTTGTTATTGGTTGGAATTTTCAAGCTTTTTTTTTTCAAATGCAAATTTGCTATTCATTTTTTTCTTGTGATCATGCAGAAATATGGAATTGCAAAGCTAAGATATAGTGACCTGTTTTTTAAAAAAATTGATTCTTGCTTCTGTCTCCTATATTCCTCTTGTACTCACAACAAAATGTATAATAAAAGCATTTCTGTAAATGTTTATCTCGACAAAACCATAACAAGTTGAAGAATAAACTTTAATAAGAATAGTTCACAGATGATTATGTAGAGAAAATCATGCAAATATAACATAAGAATTTTTAACTTGCTGTCTTTCTCTGTAGTCCAGCTTTAATCACACAGTTTTTGCTCATTTCACTTACTATTTGCATTAGTTATGCAAAGTTTACAGCAACTCAAGAAAATATTCATCCCCACTTTAAAATACCCTTGCAACCAAATTAATGGAAAGAAAATTCACAATTTTAAAATGCAAAACAAACAATATAGTTTAAGCATTCTGACAGTTTTTAAAATTTTTTTCATTTTATTAGGTTTATATTTTTTTTTTGAAAACTTTAAAATTTCTCAAATTTCTTGTGCATGGTACTTATAAAACTATTTTACATACTTTTAATACATAAATTTTTTGGTATACCTGAAATTGCATGGAAAATGGGTTTTAAGCTGATGGAGAAAAACAATTTCAAAAGTCAATATTTTTACTAAATTTCCTCATTTATACCATTTACAACTTTAGAAATTTATTTTCTGTCAGTTTTAAATTATAAGATACTAAATAAAAGAATTACTCTACTATATACATATAAAACAATTCTGTTAATACAACCTACTTAACGAAAGTGATGTGCTACCTTCACATGATTTTCTTTATCCACGATCATTTATGTTTTATCTTTTGAAGGTAACTTTTCTATCTACATCATGTTAATCAAGACAAACATTTGCTGAAATGGTTTCATTATGCATTTTGTTGTAGGCACAAGGGGCATGCATGAGGCTCAAGCATTAATAAATATTCAAAAAGTGGATTACTATTATGTTGGCTTTAAAATTTCAATCGTTCAAATGATATCACAAGAAACAAAAGAATGATGACCAAGCACTAAAAAAAGTGTAAGTATTGGAAAATTCAAACCAAGAGCAACTAGGAGCAAGGTATTTCCGTGCAGCCCATTAAATAGTAGCATTATGCAACTAGTATTCAAATAATTTAAACAAAACATAAAAAAAGAAAAAGAAGAGCAAGAAAACAAGAGTATGAAAAGTGTAGATGACAAAAATGTAGTAAATAGAATATAATTTTTTGCTATTTTTGATCAAATTTCACTGATGCATTCATTTCCTTAAGAAGCATTCATGGTTGTGACGTTTTAAAGAATAACAAATACTGTGAAGGTTATGTGTGTACCCCAAAAAGCAAAAGCCTAACCTCTGAAGCGAAAGAAAGTTTGAGAGACACAGGTAGAGCATTTAAAACAAGGTCTAACACTGTATGTAAAACATGCTCAACAGTTATTTTAAAAACCTTTTTGTAGATTACAAGAATATTCCCATTTAATTTACTGAAAATAATGTTGTTGTTGTTCCCCAATGGCACTGGGGATTAATTGATCTGCATCATTTTCCTTCTGGCTACCCAATATAAAATCCGCAAGTTATCACTTTTAAGGCCTTTGCATTTGATGAGATTGTTCAGGATGACACCTTCTTCACAGAGAGTGCACTTGGGTATAGGTAGGCATCCTATCTTGTAGAGGTGTTCTGCGAGGCAATCATGGGTAGTTGCCATCCTAAATAAGGCCACTGCAGTTTTCCTTGGCATTCTTTTTATATCAACTCTATCTTTAATATTCTTATGATCTTTATCCTTTAATTATCTTCTTGATCAAGTCTCTGCTGTCTTTTGAAATGTTGTTCAATGTTATTTAATTTAATTATTTCTATTTGTCCTACAGGTTTAATTTGTTGTATTGCACCTTTCTTTGCTAATTGATTCACAAAAGTCCAACATGAGCTGGGATCCATTGTAGAGTGACATGATTTCTAGTTTCAACTGCTTGAAAAATAATGTTAAAAATAATGTTTATAACAAAATATTGGTAAGAAGACACTGATTACAATTCAAAAGCAAAGTGGCTGGTTATATTTTTAAAAGACTGTATTTCTTGAATTTTGATCTATGTCCTTTAAATATTCATACTATTTTCACTAACCCATATAATTTTAGAAGTGAGGGCTACATTATAGATAATGAATTTGCTGATGGACAGGATGTTATCTGAAGGATCTAAAAACTGTGGCAAGTTACAATAGAGACCCTTTCCCCCCCATTTCTATCCTTGAATTAATTGTTTCCTGAAACTACCCCTACCCCTTCCACCTGCCTACCTACCCACTTGTGTCGGCAACACGCCTTTGTCCCTACCTGGGCCTCCATCTTGTTTCCAACATCCATTAGCAGCAAATTTATTCAGGACTGTTCCTCCCACTACCTTTGTTCAGTTTTAGGCATGAGACAGTTGCCACTGAAGTTTTAACAAAAGCTTCCCTCCTTTCAGAGAGAATGAGATACTTGAGAAAATGTGTTAAAAGCCGAAAGCTTTCGAATTAAACCACACAGCATCAAGAATACGCCAGAAAGAAATGTTTTAGAGGACCCAGGATTCCCTACATAAAAAATACTAACAATAACTTTAAGAAGCATTTTCTTCTAAACTGTATTTGTTCAAGATGCATGCAACTTCTATAAATTGTAGAGATACACTGGACATTAATACAGAATTAACTGTTTTTAAAGAATTTTTTTTTTTTTATGGATTATGATTTTCTTTATTTTACAACGCATATTTCTCAACAGAAACACTTATAATCCTTAGATCCAAAGATTCCACATCCCTATCTTTATCAGAAGATGAGACATTAAAACAAACCACTTCATAGATAGCTTTGAGAGTAATGGGTTCATTTAAAAATCAAAATTAAATATATCCAATTATTATTTTCATATAATTTATACCTCATTAAAAACAGAAATATATGGGCGATATTAAAACAACAAATATCACCATACACTTCTTGAGTAAAATGAAGACCCGAGGTAAATAAGGATATAAGTGCCATTTTTATCAAAATTGTGTTATGTACTTGGACCAAAAGCATAAGAATCAATTTCCAGACATCTTTCTTTATAGATTTACTTGGTGTTTAAAGATGGCAGGAACTGCGTGTATCAAGACCATCAGTGTATATTGTAATCCAAGTGCCAGGAACTCCCAAGTGGCTATTTGTGCAGTATAAATAAACAAACAAATAAAAAAAAACCCTCTAAGTTATTTTATATGTTATTATCTTTGGTACTTTGATAAGTTTTTCTGTCAAAATCTGGGACTCTGACAAATTTTGTTTTAAACCTTAAAATATTTTTTTAGTGCTATAAACACTTTGTATTTTTATTTAATGTTTTGTGTACAGACATGGACAAATTAATATGTATAAGGAATCCATTTACATTTTCATGCAGAGATTAATAGAGATGTTGAGTTCAAGTTCCAAAATTTTCAATTCAGGCACTTTAATTCAAGGAGTATTATATTGAACAGATGAATTGATAGAAGGAATGATTTGAAAAGCTGGTACTCATTTAAGAGTATTACTTGCTTATATCCTTCTTAGTGTGTCACAAATTTCGGTTTAAATATACTGGATTTAAATCTGCTTTAGCTTATTTGGAAGTGAGCAATTTAATCTTTTGGCTTTCCATTGTTTACTATAATTTAAGTCTATACTTTAATACAAAAGGAACCAATTCTCTTCTTACTTTGAAGGTTTGGGATGGCATTTATATCTTAATAAAAATTCAGGTATTTAATTTATGATAAAGAATACAACTACAGAGTCTATTTCAAAGAATATGTTACAGCAAAACTTAAATATATTAGTTTGCTGTTTACTGCAAAGTGAAGTAATTTCTGTGATAATGTGGTCTAGGAAAAATTCCACAAGGAGTCTAAATAGAAAAACATGATCATTAATCATACAAGCCTTTCAGGATTTTTGACATTTTTCCTTGCGACTTCTAAAATTAATATCTCAGGTTTCTTCCTGCTTGACATCTGCTACATGACAATTAATGGTTTTTCCAAACAAAGGAATACCCTATCTCTTTCATCTGTTACCCTTTCCTTAAAGCAGGATTCCAATACAAACCTACTTTTAGATCCTTTAAGGCATCTGGAACTGAGAGAAATGAATGCACTGGATAATTTTAAAATATATTTCACAGTTCAGCACACAATCCACTGATTATTGTAAGTCTGACTGTCACAAAAGATTCACAACAATCACTCCTGTCCTCCACAAATCTGCAGAGTTATATTTCACACACACACATCACAATACGTCTTCGTGCTTCGTCCATCCAACCAGCTAGCCTACAGCAGCTACATTACAGAGGCTCCGCTCAACACTGCGGCAAAAACCAATCACAATCCTTGAACCGAGAGAGGCAAGCAAGCGGTATGGCTGCCACGTTGCCACAACTGGAGAGTGAAAGAGAGATGACGATATGGCCTAGGGTTGCAGCAAGGGTTGCCGTCAAGAAACTAGCTCTGTTCAATGCTTGATTTCCCATAATACCCTGCGGCAGCAGACATCATTGCCATCCTCGTCCCCCACTGAGTCTTGTCGATGAATGCTCCCCCAGTCAGTCCTCCCCATTGCCCGTCACGTTCTGAGCTTTCCAAGGCCTTCCCGCCAAGAAGAGCGGTGTTGCCAACAAACACACACACAGTTGCTTCAATCAAAAGTACTACAGAAAGGCAATGCTGATGCTTCAATGCTTTTCTCTTGCACCGCGTTCACACTGGCTCTATTGATTGTATCAGAAACAAGACACCTAAACACCTTTTAAGCAGAATTCCTAATTACTGAATATGGCAACGCAGGTAGGAAGGCTTCTAGATTCTTTCATCTCAGCTTGAAGGAACCAATACCTGCATGTCCTGACAGATACAATAAATGGTGGCCAATTTTAATAATATGACAACCTACGGCACCAAGGAGGAATCTATTATACTTGAGAGAGAGGGAGTCCCTTTGCTCTCCACCATTGGCCATTGTTTCAAGTGGGAGGGATGGCAGAAGAAAACAGAGAACCAATCCCCAGAGCAGACAACAAAAGAACGCCCTAAACTGGAACGAAAAAGATACCGGATACGCTTCTGAAGAACCTGTGACATAAGATAACAAAGGGATCCACGGCTTTGAAACTAACACCTCTGATTCCTTCATGTCAGAAGTGTTTATGATGCATATCAAAGTGCCAACGTTTGGTATTCCAAAAAGAATGACAGACACTTTCGTTCTGGAATTAAAAGCATGCATCTTTCTCAAACAGCCGGCATTTCACACTTTTACAACTTTATAACTGCATTTTAATAAAGCAGATGGCTCAACTTTCTTTAACAGTGCCAAACAATTAAAAAGCATGAATGAAGGGGAAAGCCTGATTTAAGAAAACACACTTTTATTAAAATCTCTTAAGAGTAATTATTCTTTCACGGTCCCCAGCAATTTTTTTATTGAAATATAAACAGTAGTTTTACATTTCGTGGTGTTTATTTCATGCATTTTTACTTATTAATTGGCACTTTTTGACCTAAAAGTGGCAGAGCATTATGTTGGAATGAGACATATTAGCTTTTTCTGTTCACTAATTCAATACAAAAATTTGTCTGTTTTTGATAAAAGGTTTACAAGTACGAAGTATAATATCTGATGTGGCCAAGAAAGTCTCTTTGCAATAACATACACATTTTATACAGGTCTCTGAAGATTTTATTTTCTAGTTTATGTTTATTATAGATACACCATTTATATGTATTCCTATCTGTATTTGTTAATTTTCTAACTGATTTATGGCAGTTTTATTTACTATTTTATCTACTGCTTTTTTATTTCTTTTCTGTTCTTTTCTTAATCTATGTAAAAACCTCAAATTTTCTTGAGGTATTTTTACCTGTATACTTCTTAGGAATCTATGTCATCTTGCTGATTTGTACCAAATTTTGCTTACACATACTTGAATACTAGGGGAATGTTAATTCAAAATTTTCTCCTCCTCCTCCTCCTCCTCCTCCTCAGTAAGGGTTTTAATGTGCAACACTGTTCATAGCTTCTTTAAAGGATACAATTTTTTCATATTTTGCCAAATCTGCATCCATTTTACTGATGTTAGAAGATTCTTGCAGTCTTCTAACCCCACTACTTAGAAGGTTTTGGAACATTTAAGATATAAGGGATAAAAAAAAGGTGTTAAAATATTTAAAAATTCATTATTGGGCTCTAATACTATAATTTGGATGTTTTATTACTGAGCTATATTTTCATCCAGTGATTTAGAGCTTACTTATAATTTCCAAAAGTTTCATCCATTTAGTCATAGTCTCCTACACAGCTAACTCTACTCTTCCCTGTATGTATTCATCTTAGCATTGTCTATCCTCTGGTATCTTCTTCCACCCTGAACATTTTTTTCCTAATCACCATTCCTTTTAGCTCATCTGTTAGCTGACAGTTTCTCCTTATCGTGTCTCTGCCAATGTTATTTCCTCTTCCTGATTAGTTTAAGCATTGCTTTGTGTTCATCCACTCTTTTTAAAACAGTTTCATTGCTTATTTTGTCTATTTTGCAAGCTTCCAAATCCAAAATTTAAATGTTTCTAGTGATTTTCACTAACTTTTTCACCATACTCCAAGCAAAATATGTCACTAATTAATTAATTTTGAAGATTGAGAAGCTAGTAACAGTGATGTGTCATTATTTAAAATAAAGACAGTTGAAGGTTGTTACACTACAT
This sequence comes from Deroplatys truncata, assembly GCA_030765065.1. Classification (NCBI taxonomy): domain Eukaryota; kingdom Metazoa; phylum Arthropoda; class Insecta; order Mantodea; family Mantidae; genus Deroplatys; species Deroplatys truncata. The sequence goes on along the minus strand of CM060988.1, from coordinate 133,503,715 downwards.
AACTAAAAGTCACTAATCCCTTCCTCAATTCTTTATCAAAAAAAAAGATTTCTTAACCATTGCTTTCCCCTTTTCGGCTTTGTGTCTAGCTCATGTTTCTATTACAGGTAAATTCCAGTTTGGCAAAAATTGTGTTTTCTAACGAGTTCTAAATTACTACTACTCTTATGGTTTAACACTTAGGGAAAATTGTACAAAATTCATTCAGAATAAAGAGGAATTCAAGGCTACTCACAGAAAATAAAATTTACACTTTTTATTACTCATGTATATATCTTATACATACAGATTTTAATTGAATTCATTAGAGCCATTTTATACAAGGACATTTTTTTTCATTCGAAGTGTAGTTTACAGTGGGAGGGATTTTCTTTCGTGTGGAATCCATAGAAAATGCTGACTTAAAACACACATTTCTTGTGAAATCAAAATACTGTATTATTGGGTGGAATGCAATACTTCCTCTGCCTACCATAGGTAAAAGGAAAAATAAGAAGCTGCAAAAGTCCTTAATAAATATATTCTCTTGACAAACTTGTGCATGTAAGAAAGATAATTTAATCAGAGGAATAGTTGGGAGATAAAAATAGTTTTGTTTTGTTGTACAATTAAAAAATAATTTAAAGTAAGGGACACGAAAATGAGATGATAAACAGACTAAAATGGATGAACCAGAGAACAAAAGAGCTTCTGAGTAGAGGGTAAAGGAACAATGCTGAATATGGAACCACATTTAATCCCTTGTCAACAAGACTTTAAAACGAGCTTAGCTGTGTAAACACTTTCACCTTCAGGTGCCCCACCCTGAGATGACCTTAGCGGGAATTCTGCACCTCCTCATCTGACTACTGTAGTCGGTCACAAGTTGTGATTCCGGCATGAATCAACAGTTTCACCGGATGATAATTCACAAAACACTTGACTGACCTAGTGCTGGGAGGTTATTGTGTTCCTCACAGAAACCGTGGTGTCATGCTCAGCCAAAACTGGACTACAAAGTCATGACAACTTGCAGGAGCCTCTCCGAAATCATGCAAACACAATACTACTGATACAGTCAAAATACTACGAGCAGGACAATGAACTTGACACTGCTAACAAGTAGGGGATGAGTTTGCTTAACACAACATCAATGACTCATGGAGGGATGAAGGAATTCCTTTCTGATCTTATCTCACCTTGTACACTGGCCACAACGGCAACCAAAACAATCCCAAGGAAACCATTTGCAGTTCACTGTCTTCTAGGCTAGTAATAAACTGTAATACCACTGAACCAATTAGTGCCAAGCTAGTCCCATTTAGATTACATACTATATTATATCCTGACTACCTTCTCCTGAAGTAGGGTTTGTTATTGGTCATACACAACTCCTAAATACAGTACTTCATAATGAAAGAATTAAAACTTTTCTCCTACAATAAGACCTCATAAAATTCAGTTCTTTGGTTTTTTTGAGTTCTGGTACATATTTCATTAATATTACCTAACAACACTTTAATTTTTCACTTTCTCTACCCAACCTGTGTAGAGGAAGTATTATATTCCTTCCAAAAACCTCAAAGAGTTCTTTGGAAATACACATTTTGATGTTCCATGAATAAAAAGAAATAATTTTTATGAAAAAAGTTGGATGTGCATGTTTTCTATGAACAACATAACTCAAACACAAAATGTTAAATGAATATCAAAATTAAGTTCAGAATCTGCCAAGAATGTCTCAAACATTTTCAACCCAAATCTCCTTCTCAAATTACCTTTTACAGAGAAAATATTTTGTTATTTTTGGCTGTAATGATTTTGAATTTATCTGCAGTTTGATTGAAACAAAAGTACCATCAATCCACTCACAATGAATATCAATATATTAAAAAGTTTCACTGTTTATTATCAACTTCCAATAACAGTGTGTTATTTGCAGCATTTGTTTGTTTTTAGGTTAGAAGAAGTGTTCATTGTAATATTACACAGTAAAAGTTAAACAAATTAAAGATTATTTACATTCTTCTTCAAATTTCTTGACTAATGTAATGTGTTTTATTTCTGATGGAAGCTCGTCATAAATGTGTATTCATTGTATTTCAAACTGTTTTCATATTGTTTCTTAAATGTACAGCACAGTGGAAATATTTTCAGTTTTTTAACCATTCTTCACAGCTGGTTCTGTTTTTTTTTTTTAAATTCATCTTTATCCTAATTACTCTTTTTTGTATTCTGAATACTTTGATCATTCTAGTACTGCAATTGGAGAAGTACATTGTTCTTGATGTGCTTATTGCATTTACTGTGATTTTATAATATAGATTTGGAAACAGATTTTGCTTATATTCTTTACTAATGTTTTAATATGCACGTTCCAGTTTAAGATATTATCGACTTAAAGCCTTAAAAATGTTAATTAAAATAATATATCTAATAAAATGCAAACAACCTATGAAGTCTTCTTCATTTTGAATGAATTTTGTTAATCCCTAAGCCTTATAAGAGGAGCTTACAGCAGTAAAAATGTAGATCTCATTAAAACACAAAACTTCAACTCAAATCTTATAGCAGCAATATCCAGTTCCAGGAAATTCATTGCTATAGTTGAATTTTTCAATACTTTATCATACATGTTATGAAGTGCTAGGTCATCTTTTGCTTCTTGTGATGTCATGTAAAGAGTATGGAATTTCAAAGTCAACCCACAGCAACCCACTAATGCTTCTGCCTCCCGTATTCCTACTATCAAGTAATGTGTAATGGAACAATTTCTGCAAAGGTTTATCTCCATTAACATGAAAGTAAGCTCATGTAGAATAGTTTGTAGAAAGCATAAAAATAAATTAGTGTAAAGAAGTCAAGTGATCATAACATCGCAATTGGAATGCAGTCGACATGACTGTCATAATTAAAGGTCAAACAGCATGAGAGGTTGAATATAGAGCGAATTCAATTTTAAAAATTATAAAACAATATTATGCTAATTTAGATATGATATAAATACACAAAAGACAGCATGTATTAACTTTTAGTTAACAAAACTTAACCCAAGTAGTATTAAACTGAGAATAGATGATGAAAATGTATCAGAAATAAATCGATAAACATTTAAATTGGCAATCTCATGTAACATTGATTAGTAAACAAGGGCATTTATATAATGAGACGGTTATCTAAAATAATGGACAGTAAAACAATGAAATAGGTCCATTATGCTTTTATATATTCATATGTGAGATATGGGATTACTTTGTGGGGAAATATTACATCAAGAGAAATGGATTAAGTCTTTAAATTGGGAGAAAAAAAAAACCTTGCAGGGGGGGGGGGTGTTTAAGAATCAAAACTTGTTAACAGCTATATAACAGCTGACTAACTATATATATATATATATATATATATATATATGCTGCATAAAAACTGTGATAAATATAAATATGCAAAAAAATTCCAATGTACATAATTATAATTTAAGAAATAATGATGATTATTATAGAATAACATTAAGGGGAACTCTGAATAATCGCACTATAGAAGTTAAAGGAAGAGAATTATTCAATAAATTACCTAGGGAAATAAAGAACATACATCAGGCACATGTAATGATGAAAACAATAAAGAAATACTTAATAGAAAATAAATTCTGTGGTATAGACAAATTTAGACATTGAAAAGCAATGTAAAATGAAAATTGATACTTAATGTAAATGTAATGCAAAGGGATAATTGATAATGTAAATGAAAAGTAACGTAAAATTATAAGTTATAATTGTTTAATTATTTTATATTTGCAATTGGACCTGTCCATTAAATGTAATTCAAAGGATGATGATAAAAATAAAATGAAATGAAAAAAACACATCAATTTGTTTCTTTTTCTTTCTTTGCTCCTTTTTGCAGCCTTTTTACCTTTGGAACAAATGAGCAGTGGTGTTCACTTGTTTAAAGTTGAATGGTATTACTTTTGGTGATTACACAATTCACACAACATCCACAATCTTATTTATGCTTCCAGACTCTAGGGAGGGTGGGGAATAATCCTGGCTAAAGAAAAAGTTGCACCCTACAGCCAGGAATTGAACCTGGGATCTCTGGGTTTGAAGGCTAGCATGCTAACCACCAGACCACAGAGGCAGTCTGCTTTTGTCTTGTTAAGGTGCCCCAGAGGCAAACCACTTGAGAACCCCTGCACTATAGGAAGAATACAATCTGTGAAGTTCTCAATAATAGAAATCTGAGCTCTGAAAGTATGGTACAGCAGTTTCCCAAGAGCGTATGTTACGACACCTCCACCTTAAGAAACTTGTTTCAACATCATAAGAGCATAAAAAACCAAGGGACATTCACATCCTCCTTCTTGGAAGCATGCCCCATTATAAAACAGAGCCCCGTCTCTTGTCACGAGTTGACATCTTCTTTTGTTCCCCAAAAATGTGAGGTTATTATTGAAGAGCAGATTGTGAACCGAGTGGTGACAGCACTACAACATGTCACGAAGTTCCTTGTAATTTACTTCACCTACAGGCTGTCATTATGATAGGGAAAATGTGTAATTATGTCTGGTCCATGGGCTGAACCTCCATCAAACCTGACTTCTGTGGGCACTTCACATTCCTGCCTGGGAAGTGATCACGGCTTGGCAAAACACAGATAAGAGGGGAGGAGAATCCACAAGTTTCTATTCTAACATGGCAGTGATAGATTTGAGGGAAAGGAGTACTTCAAATGGACATCACTTTCTATGCACCCTGGGCACTCTGCTGGCACAAATAGAAAGATGTAAAGAAAACAGACTTTTGCCACTACAGTGGTGAAGTGGTACTGTTCTTGCCTCTCATATAGTGGGTTTAGGTTTGTGTCCCAGTCTGGATAAAGATTTTGTTTTTGATTTCCTCTATAAATTTTGGATGGCAATTAGGTAAATTAGTACTTCATGACTCCAACTTTTTTTTTTTAAACCCTAAAATTTCATATTGAGATTTCACCTAAAAATAACACCACAAATACCTCTGAAACAAAGGTAGGAATTGACTACCTACATGGTCTGATGGTTAAAAAGCTAACTTCCAAATCTGGAGGTTCTGGGTTCATAGTTCAGGGTGGGAATTTTTCTTTAGTCAGAAGATTATTCCCTATCCACCCTAGAGTGTTTAATTGAGTTTTATTTATGGACGCTCTTTAACTACTATGGTTCTTAGCGTCCCATTCTATATTGGGTGTGAAAGACCGGTAATTTTGCTCAAAGACCTCTTTATTAGGCTTGAGGTTCTTTTAAGTGCCGTAAATCTAAGACACGGGACCACCGGCTTTACTTCCCTTCCGAAGGAAGCCATGTTAAGGATTTTTATGCCCGAAAAAATCCATCGGCCTCCGCCGGGTTTGAACCACCCTAGAGTGTGGGAATATGAATCAGAGTGTGAATATGTGTGAATTTAATGTAATAAGCAAACATAATAGCATCCCATAGGTTAACACACTGTAAAGAGAGTAAATATCACTGTTGATGAGCAGATCTGAGATGTTTAAGGCAGCATATAAACAAGAGCTTACTCAAAAAAAAAAGTAACCTTTACAGATATGAAGGCAGGGGAGGGGCACATTAGCTGATGTATGCCATTCAAAAATGTAAGCAAATATGATTTTCAACATAAACTTATGATTTTTTAAATGTAAACTCCATATTATTTTTGAGAGATTTAATAACGTGAAAAATAACATTAAGAATGAAGCTTGTTGCATTGCAATAGATTAATTACATCCTGAGAAATTGTAACAGGATATTCTATAATTACAGAAAAAGATCTCTTCAACTATCTATGCCTGTGAGCAACATAATTCAAAAATGAAAAGTCAGGGTATGTAGTAAGTCCAGCATACTCCAAAGTTACAATATAATGATTTTCAAAAAATCCCTCCCGCCAACCAAACTGCTCATTACATGGAAGAATCTATTTTTTAACTAAAAAATAGCCCTAAAAATGTTAATTAAAATACCATATGTTGAAGATATTTGCATAATAAACAAATTTTATATTCTGAATACTCTGCTATCAGCCTATGAGGTTCTCTGCATTCAAAATGAACTTTGTAAACTTTTGTAAAACTGATAAACATTAAGAGATAAAAACTTTCTACCCAAAAATGTCAGATATTAAAACAAAATTACAATAATTTTTTGTGACACTAACCATTTCCAAAATATTCATATTATTGGTTTGAATGTTCCAATACTTTATCACATTTTTTTTTTAAGTGCAAAGTTACCATTCATTTGTTTATCATATCATACAAAGAGTATGGATAGTCAAAGCCTGCATATAGTAAGCTATTTTTTAAAGATTGGACTCTCTCCTCATTAATAAATATAAATTAAACAATATTTCAAAAATAGTACACCATTACTCATTAAAATTTTACAGCTTTTATTTGTTTTATATTCTGCATATGTGGTAAAACTTTTAAGTCAATCAAAATAAAATTGTAGATTTTAGCTTCTCATAAATGTACTACCTTAAAATATGTAATCTGTGTTAAGGAAGATATTGCAGGAAGTTTCTCTTTACAAAAATTATACTCTATAAAAATTACATTTTCTTCATTAAATAAATAAGATAAATATATTTATCTTTAAATTAACTTCTTTCAAGAAATGAAATAAAAACAAAGTTAGTAATATTATTATTTATAACTCAAACAGCAAGGTCTTATAAAAACTTCCGAAAGAAGTCTTTGTCTTATATGGATGAGATTAGATACGTTCCTCCCCCTTGAAAACTATAGCTTCCACCCACCCCCTGACCACAGGTAAAATGTTTACTGACTAGAGAAAGTATGTTGGGGCCATTCATCATACTTTGACAGCAATGTCATTAGTTATTACCCCCCACGAGAGCTTGACCTGGGTGAGACCAATCTAGATAGAGAAACAACATGTAAACATTTTGTATCTTAACTTCATGCTTGTTACATGTTTATGGTCTTTTTTAAGATTAAAATATTTCAAGATTCCCTTCTTAGAAAAAAAAAATTCCTTATAATCGCTACTCTAAACTCTGACTAAATTTAATAAGCTTATTATAGAGCAAGACTACACTTCTGCCTGAGTTGAAGTGAACTTGAATTTGAAATGGATCAGGTATTTTGATACGGTAGACCCCCCGAACAGCTCAATACCTGTCAAGATTAGATGCACTTTTTATTTATTGCTGTTACAATGCACTCCATGTTTCCTCGCTTTGTTCTACCCCCATCTCGACCAAGTTTAAATGAAAGTAACCGTGAAGCACATCGCATATCCCCTACACATATTGTTGCATTTGCTACCCATGTCGCATTTTAGTATATGAACCCTCCTCTTCCCCTCCTCTTCTTCCTCAGCTTTTATTACCTACACTCCAATAGATACGCTGCGCCCCTTTTCGACAATCCCCACAGGAGAGAAGTTATTTTTTTCTTCTTCTTCCTTTTAAAGATTGATGGAGGCTATGGAGGGGGTTTTGCTTAATAAGAACACAATGGAAAAATGGATTCTCTACTTTATGACTAATGATAGTTGGCTGTCAGGATGTGGCGCGGTGAGTTTAGTCTCTCAGTTCGGTATGGCGTGGCATGGTACAAGCGACGATGCGAGGCCAAGCACAGCAAAGAGCATCAAACCGAGCAACAAAGAAAAACCCACGCCAGCCAGTGCAGCCAAACAGCTGCAACCTTACAGCTGCCGCTTAGAGGCAGCTCATGAATTTTATTCACAATATTAACAAACTGTTCTAATCTGCTCCTTAGGATTTATTTTTCATATTTCTTTACTACTTCTTATACTTTAAAAAATTATAATGTTTCAAAAGCTACATCCTTTCTGAATTACTACTCACTGTGTCAATAACTCAAGATACATTTTATTTTTTAACATCACTAGGAAATTCTAAATATAATATTTTTGACAGCTCTAGCTACTTCTCAAATATATTGCTTTTAAAGTCCTGTACACTGCAAATAAATTATGATATATCTAGAATTAAGGCATGGTATAACGCTTTTATCCAAATATTGGATAAAACTTGTTTTTACATTACTTAAAGCCCTACATTGTAAAATATTTCTGAAAAATTGTTACTTCGGTAAAGAACAAATCAAGCCCTGCATGATTTGGGGGAAGGGGTAATATATGTGCCTCACATTTAAGAGGTCCAAGTTCAAATTTGACTGGAATGAGTTACCTGGATAAGATCTTGTTGTTATTTTTCTTTATTTATAGTTGCTTTGACTACTAGTTCATATCGCAACTAATATCCATACATACGAGTACAATAATAATGCATTGTTACAACCATATTTTACATTATTAACTCTTGAACACAGCTAGAACAGTATAACCTATTATATATTTTTATTTGATGTGTTATATTTAAATCTTGTTATACAGTTTGATGTCTTTCAAGAAAAAAAATAATGTTTTTGAATTGAGTAGGGTTGTTTAAAGCTAAAAATATATCTTCAGGGATGTTATGTCTTCTTCTCTCCATGATATAACTTCTGCATTTAGTGATGAGGTGTTCGATAGTGATACGGCTATTGCAGGTCTTGCAGTGAGGAGTATTTTCTTTGGCGAGTAAGAAGGAATGGATTAAGTGTGAATGGCCTATTCATAAACGTGATATAATCAGTTGATCTTTTCTTTTTAGAGTCTGCAATGTGGAGGGTTTTGTGGAGCCTTTCCTAACTTGTTTGTCTGATGCTTTAATGGTGCGGTCTTGCTTCCGTTTGACAGTTGGTCTGCTAAAAAAAAAAAAAAAAAAAAAAAAGATAAGATCTTTTTCCAGGTTTTTTCCTTATCTTGTGAACCCCAAGCTCATTACTGCATTATTTAACCCACTTCAAAAAAAATATATATATATATATATATTAAAGAAGTGTTGATAAATGTGCAATAAACTACTAAACTCTTTAAACTAATTAATTACATGCTCTAAATTTGATCCTGATAAAATAACACCTATTACATCAATTTCTGACATTATGGATTGTAATTACTGTTACAAATTTTGTTATGAATCAGTTTATGGGGATATATGTGACTATTACACCCTTGTGTAAATCTACTAGATGCAATAAATATATTTGTAATAATCCAATGTATAAAAGTCAAACAATTTTTTGTATCCATTACCAGTTCACAGGTATCCCATTTGCACAATATGTATTAAAAGTCCCTCCTGTCATTTTAAAGCAGAAATGTCTTCAAATTAGATAATAAACGTTCGATGAGAGGAGGCAGAGACAGAAACAACACCCAAATTTTGTCATAATCAACTTTTGTAAACCATGAACAAAGAGATTTTAACACAAACCATTTGGTTATAACACTATGCGAAAAGAGAGAATCACTCAGTATCAAATGTATAGGTAGTGAAGTACCTTTCAATTTGGGGAAAATTTAAATAATGGTGAAGGTTTTGGAAATTGCTAATATTATGAAGAAGAAAAAAAAAAGTTAACTGATATAAATTCTACATTTTAATGACATTTACATTTTTCTTTGAGTAAAAAGTTCTATAATTTGGAGGATTTCAACAGATAAACACTGTATATGTAATTTCAACATATGAAATTTGTGACTTTTAATAAAAATTCTTGGCACCATTTTTGATAAAGTAAAATAAACAAATTAAAACTTTTACATCTATAACGCTGCTTGGGGTGGGAGTAATTTCTTCTAAATATTTGCCTTGCAACCTTAAAATATGCTGGATTTAGATATGATGTTTGGTATTTAACTAATTTTTACTTTTTCTATTACATACCCTATAGGTAGAGAAGGTATTGCATCTCACCCAAAAACTTGATTATGAAATTTCACTATTAATGCTTATTCTCCATCTACTTCATGTCAATCAAGATAAACATTTGCAGAAACCATCTTATTGCTAATTTTCTTGTAGGTACAAAGGGAATATAGTAGGCTTTAAGTAATAATCAAATCTTTTATGAGCTGGTTGCTATTTGGAGCATCCTCTTTGCAAGTCCATGGAAAAAAAATTAAAAAAAAATAAATAAAAAAAGAATAAATTTGCATTTGAGAAAAAGAATAAATATTGGAAAATTCGAACAAATAACAAGGAATATCTCAGAAATGGTTCACTCAACAAAAAAAATGCATGACATAAATTGTGTGTTTTAATGAGATCTACATTTTTGTGTAGTAAACTTTTGTCTATCTCTTACGATTTACCAGTTATGTGAAAGCCAATCAGAATGAAGAGGACTTTTGCGGACATTCCCAGAAAATTAAAGATATACATTTCATTTGTCATGAAAATATGTTAAACATATGATATATTAATCAAGATCATTAGAGCCATTTTTGAGAAAATTAAAATTTTCGAAAAACGTTCCATGTAAAGAGTAGTCTGGGGTAGGGAGATTTTCTTGGCTCTAACAATTTTCATTAAAATATCATATATTTAAGATATTTTCATAACAAATAAAGCGTATATCTTTAATTTTCTAGGAATAGCCTGCGAAGTCCTGTTCGTTTGAAAGGAATTTTGTATAGCTGTACAGGTTAAGAGGCAGATATGGGTGCTGACTTTGGGTGAGCAAACCACTTTCTGCCCACCAAGCTTACAAGGCAAGGAGCATCACCTCCAGAAATGTTACTGAAGAGGCCTGGCCTCGCCAATTTCCAAATAGATCTCATTAAAGAAAAGGAGATGGTTTAACTAGACAGAACATTGTTGCTATGGATTATTTTTATTTCAAATGCAGCATTCAACTGTTAAACAAAAGCAGTGATGATGCAACCAAGGTTTGAGTTAAGACTGGAACAGAATCTGAGCACCCAGTACTAAATTGTTCTTTTATTGGCACATCCATAATTCCATATTATAGGGAAGTATTTTGCAGCTTTAACATTTGCGATCAGTTTTGGAAGTAAGGTATGATGCAAAATGCAATTAATTTTGTAAGTCAGAAAGAAATCCACTTATAGCAATCATGACGCACTAATTTTAGGGTTCGTGATTTGCTTACATCTAAGCCGAATCAAGCTTTCAAAATTACTTTTGTCATTTGTATGGCCATGGATTGAAATTCCTTATACTCACCTAAATGCTGTTGCTGACATCCATTGACATTATGAAGGAGACATGAACTTAGATCTTCATTCAGCAGCAGAGAAATTTATAAGCAAAAATGAATATTTTTTTTTAAACCATTGTTTAACAACTGCAAATAGCACCGCAGATGGTAGACACTGGTGATACATGAAATGATAACTGGAAAGAGAATTTGGGAAGGAAATGTTCCAGGCTTAAGTTTAGCGTACCTCTACGGCTTTTGCCAGTTATGACTGAGGAAAACCTAGAAAAAACCTCAGCCAGGGAGTACACAGACCTCCTATTCACGAGTCCATGTCTTAATGACCTCAACCTCTCATTTGGTAGGAATGAACTAGGATGCAACACTTTGCCAGAAAACAGTAAGGTACAATGCAACAGACCTAGCATTATTTTTCTTAAAACTTTAGATTAATGAACCATTTATTTAATTTTAATTGAAAGCAACTATACTATGACTAAATATCTTTTATTTTAATAATTGCACTAAATATTTCATTAACAACCAATCCCCCCCCCCCCGAATGTATAACAAATTGGCGCCTACAGAGGTAGACAAAAACGAACTACACAAAAAAAAAAAACTGTAAATCTCATTAAAACATATAATTCATTTCAAATCAGTTTTTCCTGGCATCAGCCATTTCCAATATATTCATTATTGTTGGTTTGAATTTTACATTAATTTCTCATTTTTTAAAGTGCTGTTGCTATTTAGTGGTATCTCACTATGATGTGGAACAAGTAGGAATTTCAAGGCCAGTATATAGCAACTCACTTTTAAACATCTGACTACCAATTCAGTGTCCTCTATGCCCCTTTTATCTACAACAAAATGTGTAGTAAAACTATTTCTGTGTAGGTTTATCTCAATTAACATGAAGTAGATAGAAGAGTAGTTTGTAGAAGCTATACAGAAATAAATGAGAGTGGATAGTGAAAGTAATGTGAATGTACCATATCCCCCCTTTGAGTCATGCTCTTTGCAGAGATGTACATACATACCTTTTTCTAAAAATTATTTTTGACAATGCATAGGACTACAAAATGTGTGTCTTTGGTAACTCTTGATATTGAATTTTTGGTAAATCATTCCTTCTACCATATCTAAAAACTCAACTATAGCATCTTTTGTCGCTGCCTACCACAAAAAATACTATTGCAATAGGATGCAACTTTTATTATATGGCTCAGTTTTCTCTTGTGTTATTTTCATCCCAATACTTTGATAATTATTTTGAAAAATAATGTACAAAATGGCTTTGAAAATATAACTTGTATATGATGCTCTCAAAAATTTGTCACATTTAAACAGAAGAGTTCTATTATCACCAACTGAATCCTTACAATTTCTCTGCTTACTTTTTAGGTACCTCCAAAATTATTATCACTATGGCTTGGAAGTTGAGGAAAAAATCCTCTTTTCAAATGTCTGAAGACGAAGCCCAACATGTATGTACTGATGTATATCAACATTCCATAAATAACATAATTTGGGGGAAGATGCCACACATATCCTTTTGATAATGGCTGATATAATGATGCCTAATGCCAAGCATTAGATTCATTGTTTAAATGTGCAATTAAAACTAAAACTATTAAAAATATTAATTTGCATCGCATTTTTATTCTTTTTATAGTTATTAGGTCCTTTTTAGGATATTGTTAGGTTTTATAGACCTTTTTAGGCAATTTATAGGTTAACTTCTGAGTCCCAGTTATTTGTTTCAACCCCTTTATTAAAAGTTTGGATCAAACACACATTTTACATGCTACTGCTGAACAGGAAAAATAATGAATCAATTAAATATTCTAATGCACAAAGCAAGATATAGTTTTTTCCCAACAAGGGAAGGAAAGGACTTAAAATAATTGCTTAGTTACAAATAACTGTTTCTCACAGCAAGAGTTGTAATTATTTAATAACTGAAGGAAGCAAGTGATGTCTATCATATGTCCAATGGAGAGTGGGCAAGTGGAGGGGGGTCCAGAACATCTGCTTCAATCAGGCAGTTGTCCTCTTCTACAATCCCATGCTCAATAACAATTATTGGTCTTGGAAAGAAAATATAAACTGTGTGACATGCATTATCAAAGCAGAAAGACATGTGTGTCATTACGTAATAACACATCAATCTGTAATGTAAACAGGTTCAACTGCAGCTGAGTGTTTTTTGTTGAAGGAAGCATTTTACCAGCAATGTTTGGGGTTTAGCACCATTAAAACCACAGCCTTAAATGCGCATATGCAACTACAAGGACCAAAAAATATAATATTTACATTTTTAACCTTCCATAAACAATTTCCTCTAAAATTCGATAAAAAAATCATATGTTTAAATACTTCTCTTGATTGGGGAAAAAAATGAATGGCTGTCAGTCCATTGTTTACATTTTTATATTAATTCTATCCCAATTTAAATGATTTTGTATGAATCAATGCAAGTATTTTATGCTAAAAGACAAAGCTGTTACTGCTTTCTCATCATTTCAAATTATTTTTTAATTCATCTTAGCAAAATATATCTTAAGTTGGGAATAGGCTTTACATCTGTCATTTTTAACTGTCAAGTCCTTAGCAACTGCCTCTGTGGTCTGGTGGTTAGTTTCCTAGCCTTCAAATCCAGAAGTCTCAGGTTCGATTCCCAGCTGGAAGATTATTCTCTATCCTCCCTAGGGTATGGAAGTATGAATGAGAGTGTGAATATATGTGTGTGAATTTAATGTAATTATTCAAAGAGTATCACCCAACTGTAAAATGAGTGAACATCATTGCTGATGAGCAATTGTTCCAAAGGTAAAAATCTGATGCATTATACTCGCACGTCTTTCTCTACTCCTGTACAAACTATTTATACAAATGCTTATTCTCCATCTACTTCATGTTAATCGAGGTAAACATTTGCAGATACTATCTTATTGCTAATTCTCTTGTAGGTGCAAGGGGAATATGGTAGGCTTTAAGCGATAGTCAAATTTTTAAAGAGCTGGTTGCTATGTGGAGCATTGCATTCTCTTTACATGCCCAGGACATAAAAACACGAATAACAAATTCCCATTTGAGAAAAAGTATAAGTATTGGAAAATTCAAACAAGTAACAAGGAGTATAAGTATATGATATAAATTGTGTGTTTTAACAAGATCTACCTTTTTTGTGTAGAAATATTTTGTCTATCTCTTACGGTTTACCAGTTATGCAAAAGCCATTCAGAATTAAGAGAACTTTTGGGGACATTCCCAGAAAATTCAACATATACATTGCATTTGTCATGAAAATCTCTTACATAATTGATATTTTAATCAAAATCGTTAGAGCTATTTTTGAGAAAATCAAAACTTTCGAAAAACATTCCAGTAAAGGGTAGTCTGGGGTAGGGGGAGGGATTTTCTTGAAAATCTTGTGTGTTTGCATCTTAAAGATACTGAACCTAATTACCAAGTTTGTTGTTTATCTGACTTTTCGTTTTTGAGTTATGCTGTTCACAGACATCTCATATGGTTTTTTTTATTCAGGGGGCCTCAAAACATGTATTTCCGGTGAAATCTCGCTATGGAATTTTTGGGTGGAATGCAATACTTCCTCTACTTACTATACGTAGTAGAGAAAATAAAAGATCTATAGAAGTGACCCATTAACTTGAGAGCAAATTGGCACAACTAGTGTATGGAGTGAGAAGGCAAGACCAGGTTCTAATGTTACTGCCTTCTACATGTCCCTTTCACTTCATCAGGAGAAAGAGCAATTGCTCTTCAGCCCTAATCCTTCTGCACCCGAACTCACGCCCTTATATTCATTAGTGGTGTTTAACTTTCTACCTAGCTGTACAATAAAAGTCTTCAGCTACTTCCACTATCATGCCTTCAGAAATGAGAAATAATGTAGAGACAAGTGACCTCTAAATCCAGAGGTCCTGGCCTTGATTCCCAGATGGAAGGAAAAACTTTAATTAGGATCCCCCCCTCTCCAGAATATAAAAATAAGAATATTAATATGATTAAGTTTAAAACTAAAAAAACAGTATCCATATCAAAGATTAAAAATGAATGTAAAATGATAGATCTTCAATGCTGAATAGCAATTGCTTCCAAGTCAAAATTGGCAATATGACTGCAGGCAAAATAGAGGCACCTTAATTGTACATCTGAATAATCTAATATAAAATTCTAATAAAAACAACACGATAGGAATTGAAGAAATTCAATTTTTAATTTTGATGTTTACACCTGAGAAAGATGTTTGTTCCTTTAAAATGAGGTCATTTATATATTTCTTGCCTTGTTTATCATCAAGATTTGTATTTTTTTTTCTTAAAAATGCTAAAATAGTGTTAAACAAAAGCAGAAGGATTATTTTGAAGCTGTGAATTCAGAATTTATAAGATACTAGTAAATGTTTAATTAGAATTTAAAATAAACACAGAAAACTATGTTTGCTCCACAAAAATTCTCTGAATATAAATTCTGAAATACCAGTTATAATGGTTCAGGAACATAGATTTTTACAGCTGTGAGTTTAGTGAGATCCCTATAGATTACATGAAAATGTAATTTATAAAATTAACACAGTGCAGCAAACGAAAAACAATGAAGGTAGAATATCTGTGTTAATATTAGAAGCACTGCAGATGGTGTGCGGCTGGTTCCTAGCAGGGGGTTCATCCATTAATGTTTCTTCTAAATGATGTGGGGTTTTGATTAAAATAACACCTCTGACTTCATGACACACAAATCACGGATGGTGTATACTATGTTCACACAATGCATTTAAACAAGATTACAATGTAACAAAAGGTAGAAACAGTGATGTGTGTGTAGTTCAAGGATGCTGAGTCAGCATTTGAAACATCACTAAAATTTTGACTTACTTGAATATGTTTCAAAAATGCTTACTTAAACCGGTATTTAATTACGGCACTTCACCAACCTGAAAGAACATAACCCAAGTCCAATGGAAGAGTAAATGAACATACAAATGTTTTGTTAACAGCATGGCCTGTATGAAATTAATTTAATTAACTCCAATTGATTTGCTTTTAGATTATATAATTGACGAGATGCCAGTTTTCTTTATTGTTGCTTCAAAGATGTACATTGGGAAGCAAAAATAGTGGTCCATTCCACTAGATTGCAAGATTTTTTTCTTCCATAAGGTTTCTACATTTATGTAAACAACACTAGATTCCAACCAGCCCTTAAATCTCCCTATGACTGGCTTGAAATAAACCCTAACAGGAACCAATAAGCAATGTTATACTCAGTGTGAAATGAACAAGGGTTCAGAAATAGTCTTACTCTGGTTGTCCACACAATAGATGGTTACCCAATGTAGCACGATTAGCAACTTGGTCTTGTTGAGGGAGGGGTGGGTGAGAAATGAGTTACCTGCATTCCTCAAATGTACAATGACCACAATATTTATGCCACAGGTTTCTTTTGAAGTAGATACGAGTCTAAAATTAATGCTGCCATCAAATTACTGTAGCCATATATTGATGTATTTAACTATTTCAGTAACTATTGTCTGTTCAAAGTATTTCAAGTCAGTGGAGAAGGAAAGGAAAACTGCTGGCACGTGGCTAGTTCGGCTTCATGTGGCTGTATACTTTGTCCTAGCTACTGAGCTGACCATGCAAATTCCTTACCCCCCTTCCACTGGCTCAAAAGACTCTGAACTGTGAATACTTTAGCCCATAAGCATTTAGATATCACAATAATAATAGCATGCATATTATTATTAAAAATGATTACATAATTGTTGTTGTTGGTGTCTAATGTGGTCCCAGTAGTCAAAAAGTGCTGACAATACTAAATTTAACATCAGCTTTATTAAAATAATCATGACTTAATGGTACCCAACTAGCAAGAACATACAACAGCTCATTGCCAGTGTTTGGCTCCACTCATCTTTTGGAAGAGGTCAGCAACTTGTCAATTGGAATGGCTAGAATTGTGCAAGAGGAGTGGTAAAAGGTGATGCTCAAAGAGGTAATAGCTACGCATATCAGTACCAATTTAAATCTTCTCATTCCTATATGACTACTTTTTCTACTCCCAAGATTAAATTAATGTACACCCTACTGACTTTGCCTACAAGCATTATGTATCTTATGTGACTTCCATGGAAGTAACTGCTAATATTTATCGGAGAGCTTGTAAAAAACCACATATCTTATTTTACTAATTTTACAGTGCAGAAGAAAATGCATTTACTTTCACTGTTACAATATAGTAATCACTGGCCTATATGTATTATGATAAAACAAGCAGAATCTGGAGTTGTGCTTGCGCTGTGTGTTATCTACCGAGATTCTTCTCTATCTCTGCAATATATGTATACCTCAACTAATTTTTTTTAAGCACCAGTAATTGAACTTACTTTTCTGGGATATTAATAGAAGCTAAAACTAAGTAAAAGGTTTAATTGTACATAAACTTGTGACCATTCCTTATGTTTGTTATATGATGCTACCATTTTTCAAAGAATTATAATGCATCCAACTGGTTTATGTACATGAATAGCAGTAACAAAAACACTGGTGGAACTTCTTAAACATTCATGAATTCTGTAAATAACAAAACTTGTAAGAAAGTTTATGTAAATGCTTTTGTAGAAAATCAATTATAAACATGATATATCAAGCTTTTGATTTTGAGTCACTTGGAAATCATCCCTCCTTTGGGGATGACATATGTCTGTACCTGAGACCAAAAATATATGCACTAAGCTGCAGTTTGGCCATTTGCGACTGAAAAAAAGGTAAGTAATGCATTTAACATTTAAAAAAAAAATACTCATTCAAATCTGATTTAATATTTTGAGGTCTTCTGAATCTTTTAGCATGTGTGACAGTCCATGTTCTTTGAATTTTGTTTCTATTCTTGCTTGTGAAAGAGGTTATTGATTTGGATGAGCTTAATCCATGCATACTTTGTCAATAACGACCATCATCATCAGAATTTCAATCCTTTCAGTTTCTGTTAAAAACATTTATTTTAAGACTGATATAATGAATAAAAGTTTTCTTCACACAATCTGATGTACAAGTGACTAAACGAACTGTTGTCATAGCAACACAACCTTCTGTATGAAATAAATGAAACTTTGCACTTAACCAAAGAAAACAACCACCTTTCAGATTAAGCACAAAAAGAAAAACATTCACCATTTAAAAATATTGATGTCATCCTGCAGAATATTTGTATTTAATGTTATTTATTAGGGAGGGGACCTCGATACCATCGATACCTTAACACTTTCGATACTCAGTGGAATCGAAATATGCCCAATACTTTGAGATAAACTTTTGATACTTCAATATTTTTAAATGTTTAAGTTTTGCATTATTGAAAGTTGTTGCGCTTAACTTTATGCTAATAAGGAATGAAAGGAACAAGACTTCACATTTTTTGCCTCGCACATGTCTCCAAAGAGTTGCTATACTATAGTTCTTGATAGACCTTGACTGTGTTTCCTGAGGGGACCCAATGCAACATTCAATAAACTCTTGTGTTTAAATGAAAACATGCAAAACAGTGGGGGAAGAAGTAGAGCTACTCATGTAACATGAGCATTATCTGAGTTGTGAATGACGCTTCATTCTTGAAAATATTTGTTTTTTCCTTCCATCTGGTAGTCCGTGTTTACTCAAGTCAAAAACAGGTCACAAGCATAACTTGCAGATATACCATATGACTAATTTCCATAATCTGGATAGTAAAATCCTTTAAAAAGAAAATTTTCAGCACATAATATGGCTACAAAAAAAGAGAAACAAATAAATTATTGTTATTATTAGCCTTGGCTAACAATAGGGGATATATAATCTGTAACATTATGAAGATAAAAAAAAAATTGCTGCCAATTGAAGAATGGCAAACAGAAATAATTTTGTAATTAGCATACAGTACAAAAGTGTTACATGTGTTTATACACAGAAAACTACTAATAAGAACATAATTAACTGAACAAACTGTCGTGTTTAGTTTTTTAGGTATGGGTGCTCAAAAATCAGTATGCAGAAATAGTGGAATCATCCCATCATTATTATTTATGAAACATCAATAATTTATTTATCCAACATAAAAAATTATCAGAAAGGTTTTATTCATTACTTTATTATACACACAGTCTGCAGTTTTTTAATTATAAATTTTAACATTTCATCATAAGGTAGGACTAAATAGTTTTCTTTTTTCTTCTTCATTTCTTCTCCCGTAAAATTAATAAAATGTATATAGATATGAGGTTTTGAAAAGCTGCAGGTTAAGTTATTCTGTGAGTTTTTACATAACGGCTAAAAGCATTTTGCATTTAAAATTAATTTCTCTTAAGTTTCAACCATTTGCTGTAAATTGTTTTTCTCTTTAAAAATTTGTTACCATTTCCTACTTTATGCAGAATATACTGTCACTGCCAAAAATTAGTTATATTCCCAGAAGTACTAATGTACTTTTGTACTAATGGGAGGAAAAATGTGTAAGCCCCTTTAGGTGTGTCTTTTACAGAAGTTTTCAGGGAGAGGGAATCACATTTTGAAATGCATAGCAACAGTGTTAAGGTATTACTTATCATACTTAGTGAAGGGGAAAAGGATGTTTCTCAGATATTCACATTAGTACTATGACTACAGCTTACTTCAGTGATGTCACATCGGACTTTACGAAATGTATTTACATAAAATTCTTCAAACATTGTTACTGAAAAAATTCTGAACTCATTACCTACCATCATTAAACTATCAACACAAATGGTGCATACAGAATTTCAAACAGGATTATTTTTATAATCAATCTGATTTCTAATAGTGAGTGATTAGCTTAATGCCCACAAGATGGGGCTAGGAGAAACAAGCAAATTCTGGATAAGTTGACAATGTTGCTCAGGAACCCTTTATCAAGATACAGAGGTACTTATGTGTGAACAAACTTGCACATAATCCAAAGATTTACTTCCGTTATAAAACAAGCTATGCTAAGAAAAAATTGATTGTACTCTGGCAGATTTTGTGATCCTCTGTGGTCTGGGGGTACCATGCTAGCCTTTAGTTCCTGATGTTGCAGGTTCAAACCGGCAGAGGGCAATGGATTTTTTCAGATGTAAAAATCCTTAGCATGGCTTCCTTCAGAAGGAAAGTAAAGCCGGTGGTCCCGTGTCATAGATTTATGGCACCTAAAAGAACTTCAAGCCTAATAAAGAGTCCTCTGAGCAAACTTTCCGGTCTTTCACGCCCAGTATACAATAGGACGCTAAGGACCATGGTATTTAAAACAGCGTCTATAAACAAAACAATTTAATTTTTCGGCAGATCTGATCCCACAACCTTCAGAAGCGGAGGCTACCTACTTGTGGATATGTTACAGCATCATAATGCAAACATTCTTAGTTTTTGACCAATAATAATATTAATTCTTTTCCATTTATAGCATTAAATTACTCCATAAAATTATGGCACCCTGATCACTTTCACTTTAATAAATTAATCTTCACAGCTTTTTAAGTTTGGCTTATGTAATTATCACGCCATCCCCTTTTAAATACTTAAAAACCAATTCCTTTCCTGGTATTTATTTACTTTCAAAGCCCCCCCCCCCTCCTCCTGTTTACAACTGATCAAAGCAAATTCAAGTACAGTGTTTTAAATACAGGTTAAGACTTCTGTCACAGTACAGTCAGAGCAGAAATTTATGCCAACACTGCAAATGTAGTGATATTAATATCAGTAATGCCGACTGACCTGTCTCCAAATCAATGGTGTATGCAAGACCAGCCCACGGATCATCAGCAGTAGAACTCTCATTATCCTCTTCACTCTAAATAATAAAACAGACATACTGTCAACCACAAAAAATACTTAAAATAGTTTTCTTTCATACAGGGCATTTTAGAACAGCTATTCCCAGTCCTGTTAAAAAGTGTGTTATAAAGTATTATTGCCAGAAAGGTTTATCTAACAATAACAAAACTTACAAAGTTCTTGTTATTCTATAAACAAATATTTGTAAAGGTACAAGTAACAATAATAATATTAATAATACTGAATTGTCTGACCTCAACTGAGGATTAAGAGATTCAGAGGGTGTTACAAAATTATAATTAGCGGTAAATCTTTGGAGTTATTAATTACACATAAATACCTATCTAGCAATAAAATAATTGGAAAGAATACATAGAAGTTTAATAACTAAAGATGTGAATGGATGCAATTTAAAAATTAAAATCCGATTTAGAGTATTTCAATTCATGGATATTGGTATTAAATAGTTAATAAAATAATTATTGCTGGCTGAGTGGGTTTTACAATAACACTAATGTAGCAATCTAAGAATTAAAATGTTGTATAGACATGTACAGTGCGCATACAAGTGGAGCTGTACAACGTGAACTAAGTCTTTCAATATTTGATTTAGAAAGTTGCCGCATGGATACAAAGATATGACAGCTTTTAGAAGCTGCAAGAGTCTCACACGATTCCTGACTGTGATAGGAGCCTTTTAACTAGGATTATTTTCTACTCTACCTGGAAAGTGTAAATCTGTGAGCAGATAAGGTGTTCCAATGCTTAAATCTATTAACAAGGTGAATTATGAATGCCTGAAACTGCTTCAAAAGCCAAATGGCAGCTACATAAATGAAACAATTTTAAAAAAATCTAATTCTTATTGGAAAATTATTCTACGACCATAAAAATATTTTACTGTTGTGAATTAGATGCTAGGGATAAACTGTATGTCTCAGATACAGAAATTGGAGAGGGGGGGGAACCTCTCAGAAGTTCTTTTTGTTAGTATCGGATATAAGTAACTCAAAGATAGCAAAGGTCAATAATACAAGAAGCAAAAGCACTTTAAACTTTGCATACTATTTATTTAAAGGTGAGTCGAAATTGTAACACTAACATCACTTAAGTTTACTCACTTAACATGTTTCGGGAAACCGTTGTTCCCATCCTCAGAAGGTTATTAACTCGACTGGCCTGTGTTGTTGGTGTTTCCGTTTTTTGGACTGGATCCTGTGGTGGCATCTTGTGGTGGAGAAATGTACTTTTAATAACCTTCTGAGGATGGGAACAACGGTTTCCCGAAACATGTTAAGTGAGTAAACTTAAGTGATGTTAGTGTTACAATTTCGACTCACCTTTAAATAAATTCAATACACATCACTGTTTCTAGCTTCTTTTCATTACAATACATTTGCATACTATCTCAATATGAAGTTATTTTCTGGCATAGGACAAGTTTTTGCCTACCTCCTTAGTGTAGGGGTAACATAATCTGAAGGACTACCTGGGGGTTAAATACCTGGATAAGATTTTTACAGGGTTTTCCCTTATCCTCAGAAGATTCAGAACTCTTTAAGTTCTGTGTATCCTGTTCATTTGAGTATTCATTTCATTCATTCACAGTCCAATATAACATACCCAAATACAGGAAGTTACATTTATCCTCCCAAAAATATGCGTAGATCTCATCAGAAAAAAAGCTGCAGTTATTCTGTATTAGCAAAGATTTATTCTTAGTCTTCTTAAATTACCAATAATCATAGCAGCCTTGTTTACCAATAGAGTAGTTATTTCATTGCAAATCTATAAATGAAAATTTGAAACTTCTTCTACGTTTCACTAATTCTGGAATGCAAGGAATTTCCCTCTTGATTTTATGACTGTTTTAATCAAGATCATTTGTGGTTATTTAAAATGTTCAAGAACTCCAATGAAGACCACTGATGTGACATGGCATAAATTAAACTTAATTTTCAAAAGCAACAGCTTTTAAGCATTTTTATTTTCTTTACAATAAGTATTTTGTTTTTTTTAACTCTGTCCCTACCCAGCTCAAGTGGTCTGTCACTCAAAAAAGGCTGTCTGTTGAAAAGGCATGATGTCAATTCACATTTCTCAAGGTGATAACAAAGGATCTTTCTTCCCCTATAGAATCTGATGCATCTTGAGTAAAAAGTATTCACTGTAAATTGCTATGATTTTTCTTTCACATTGGGTTTATTTAAAGTAACCTTTTGTAAAATGGAATGACACTCAACATGCAACCTTTTTAAGTTACAATAATACAGTAAAATTTAGTTATATGAACGGAAGTATAGAATACATTTGAGGAAAGTCAAATTCTCTGGTACTTGATTAAAATACATATATAACAAAATAAAAATGTGTGCAAGATCTGGTCCAATGTTTGATGAGAATACTAATATTGGGATAAGTCAAGCGTGTGGAATTTCCCTGATCTGTTTATTTTATATACTGATGTTATTTGATGGTGGAAACAGCAACAGCACATTTTTAACATTAAGGACCATTAGAATAAAAGGAACTTTATAACATCACTCCTGAAGGTGCATGACAAGTACATTTCTTACATTGAAATAGGAAACAATTCTGACATTAAATAATAGCAAATAAAAGTATAACATTGGCATTTATTGGCAATACCCCAGTTAATATAAAAAAAAAAAAATCATTGAACAACAAATAGTGGAACAAGGTAATTAAGTGTTTTAATTATTATTTCAAGGAGATGTGGATGTCCAAAATAAAACAATGATTTAATGAGGTATGCATTACAATAAGAACATAAAAAATATACATATAAAAAAATAAAGGGTAAGGAAAGATGAAATAACCTTTATAACATCTCTACTTAATAAGGCAGTTTGGAGTTCCACATCATGTGTTGTTTAAATTTAAATGCAAATTTTCAAAATAATTTTTCTTAAAATCCATATCAGCATGCCCAGATGTACAACTTTCTTGGAAAAAATAAGGGCTGGTGATATGAAAGTTTGTGATCTTGTGTAATACATGGGTAATAGAATTTCTGTCATCTTGTAGATGTTTGATATGAACTACGGATTTACAGTAAATTATTCAATAAATAAGTGAAATTATTAAAAACATTCAGTAGCTCAGAAATGATAAAAACAACGAAACTTATGTAACCATTTATCAAATATGTCATTAAGTCAACTTTTGAATGCACTAAGTTCCAATAAGTATTTTGTTTAAAATATAAATGAGGCATATTTTGCAGACACTCATCTTCAGCTGCTTGTCGACTTATATAAAATGCTTTTGTCTACCTGTGTTGCCATTTGGTAGCCAAATGGAGAATCTAAATATGCCGCAACAAGTGGTTATTTCAATGTTCATTGTTCTATTGTTTATAATATGAATAACAGAGAACATTGAGAAACATAAAACTAAAATAATGAAAACAATCAGTTGTAGAAACTAAAAATAATTTGCTACATCATAATATAGAACAGGAAATCAGAACATTAAAACATGCTAAAATCCCAGAAGAATGAACGCAAATCCATATCACAGAAATGCCAATTATTAAGTTTGCAATATTAGCAGTTGAAGACAAAGTCAAGTTCTCCATTAGAGCAGCAGGTGACAATACAGGAAAAATGACAACAGTGGATACATATCTCTGATATCAGTAAACAAGTAGTTCATGTCCTACAAACATAACCTACATTTTTTAACATATGTGAAATCTAAAGCGTGTAATAGCCAGTTCAGTGAAATTCTGAATAATTAAGTGAAATGTTATTGTTTTTAAGTTCCACATTCATATAATTTTTTTTCTGGATTAATGTAAAAACCTGAAAATGGTTAATGGCTATGCAACTATACTCAAAACAATAAAGAATTTAGTCATCTATGTTTCCAAAAATCCATATTCCAAATGCATAAGCTAAGATGCAAAATATTATTCAGCATATCTGATATCATTTGGCAAAAATTTTAAGCAAATACAGGTGGAACTTTGTAATCGACTAAGATATGAGAGGGGATCACTCGGTGAACCACATGTTCTTGCTGTAATAAAACATTTAACTATGCAGTCGACTCCTTAAAGCAATGCATCTGTGGAAGAAAAGAAAAAAAGAAAAAATTCCACAAATTTAATTTCATTAACTTGAAATGTTTATCTTATATCCAGAATATACACATTTTAATGTGTACTAAATAGTTTTTTGTGATATTAATTATTTTACTCCTAATATCACTTTTGTTATGTTAATACTCCTTGAACCACACTGTAGGTATTATATAATTTGTGTTGCATTTTTTATTTTGAAGTTAAAAAAAAATCCAATATACAAAACAGTTGTGTGCATTTAAGTATTAGTTATTGAAAATATTTAATCTCAAATGAACTACTCAGTATTCTTTTTAACAATGGTGCAATAATTTTTAACTTCTTAATTTAAGCTTTCCTGAAAATTTTGAGGTTGTAAATTAAAAGGTGTAATTTGCAGAACATTTAGAATAGTGAAAAATGCTGGGAAATGGATTTATAGTGAACACTGTACTTCGCCTAATGGCATTTAAATACCAGTTTACAACTTTAAAAATGTTCTATATTTAGAAAAGGATGGTATTACATGAAAGTATGTGGAATAAGTACAATATTTAAATTTTCATCAGGTGTGCAAAATCTGAGTGATGCAACATTGTAAAAGAATTCAGAATGACTTTATAGGCTGTAATTAACCTGTATTCCAATATTATGTAATACAGCTACTTTGCCTACATGTTCATCAAAAATATTTTTGTTTACTCACTTCTTTTCAGATGTTTATTTCTCTTCTTTAACACATTTTTTAGTTACATGTCCTGCAGCTGTACAGCTTTACTTTCACATTACCAGGAAGTTTGAAATACTGGCATATTTTGTGAGCATGAATCACCTTCTAGTGCCTGTAACTGTTACCACAAACAGTTTTTGCTAACATGGTCTAGAGTCTTGGTTGTCCCCCATGTATCTACCTATATCTCAAGAGCCTGTCACTTGCCCTTGGCAAAATGCCACACTGCAATTGCCAGCTTTTTGTTTGCAAATGTGTTTTTAATACTTTAGCCAATGAAAGGGCTGGTTATTAGAATCTACAATGTCCAATGTCCAATGTCCATACTAGGACACAATAAAATGCATAATGTATTTAACTTTGGCATTAATACCAGTGAGTGGGTCTACCGTAACTGTGTTTTGTTATGGCTAATGTTCAGAAAGTAGTACACAGCTCATGGGCTACATCTTTTACTATGCAGCTTTGGATCTTATTTCAGGTTTTATCTGCTAGCTAGATGCATTACTACTTATATCTGACTACCAATAAGGAAATTATGGAAATTGTATTACGTACTTCCTAATTGGTACTTGTTCTTATGATAGCGGATTTACTATTAATTAATATGTAGTGTATCCAGCACATCTGATGGAATAGCCATTCCAGTGCTGCCAAGCTGAACGCGCGGCTGTGTGTGTTTGCTAGTTACCATGCGTTGTCTAGTGCAAAGTGAAATAAGTTAAAATGAAAAAAAGAAAGTAGAGGCAAATAATAACCAGCAAAGACCGGAACACTGCTTGGCTAGTGTTAGAATAATTGTCTCCAGTGTATACCGTTTTCACTATAAGGTGAAGTAAACCAAACTTAGATGTATCACTCCGCCGAGCACATGGCAGCACCACGTGGAGAATGACGGGAATTTCCATGAAAGGAAATTGCTTCAGACAGAATGTGAATACAGTATATTGCGCAGGTTGGGGATCATAGCTTTTAAACATTGTATGTCTTATTCCTATATTTTGCCTTATATCCTAAACTGCTAACAGATTATGCAAAGAATAGACAAATAAACGTTGTACCTGAACGGTTCGCATCTGCGATCAAAGGTACTGGATTAAACTGTTCTTAACTTCAGGTTTAGAAATCATTCATTTAATGACTAATATCAGTACAACACTTTTGCTTTAACCTTTTGTGTCAAGTTAAGATCATGATTAGCACTATAGGTTAGAAAATTACAGAAAACAAACGCGACCCAAGCAGTTTTAGCAACAATTCTGCATTACTAACAAAGAAGTTCAATTATTGCTAAATAATGGCCAACCATATTCGTTGTCGATTACAGGAGGGTACTTTTCACAGAATTTGTTAAAAGCATTTAAACAACTGTCTTTTTTTCCGCGTTTATATTTTTCACAGTGGCAGAGGATTCTGAGCCATGACACTCATTTTCTCAACACGTTGCAGAAGTACACTGGCGGCTTATCCGGAAACCGAAAATTAACTGCAGCGCCTGCGTATAGCGTCTTAAACCATTGCTATAATGATTTTTATGCTCGACCATGCCAAAATGTAGTATTTATACGACTGGTAGCAGTACTTTAATGGGCCTCATCCATTAAAGTACACCTGTTCATTAAAGTATTGGTATTCGAACAATCAGAAGTGGCCACGTAACATTGTGAAAGCTCAAGTATCGATTATTCTGCGTAGTACGTCTCACAACGCTAGCAACTTTGTTTGACACAGGTGCTACAAGGTCATTGTATTGTAACCATAGATAAAGGAATAACGATTGTAACACATCACTCAAACCAAAAACGAATACTTATGAAACCTTTAATTTAGGTACATGATCGAGCATAAACAGTCGTATGAAACTTCACTATAATGTGATTAAAAAGACTCGTACGATAATTATTAACCGAGCGAGCGAAGCGAAGCTCGGCTAATAATAATACTCGCGTTTTAATTACTGCCATTATAGTCTCGTTGCATAATATACTAATTTAGTTATAGGTGAATCGTAACAAACACACTTTGTCTCAAATGGGCTTTTTAAATTTCCTCTGCAGGAGAATAACCACAAAATCTGAACCGAACTATTTTATGTAGAGGAAGAGACGACATACTAAGCGGGAAAAGTTGTAGTCTGCCCAACAGCCAATGAGGTGCTCTCTTGTCACGTGGTTTTGTTTACAACTCCTTTAAACTTAAAGTGAAACCATTTAGAAAGCAAACCAACGATAGTGCCACTACGTGTTAAACGTATCGCAACATTGTTGCCGTGAGACCTGTAGGTATTTCCTTAACGCTGGGCCCACCATGCATTCGAGGGTTGGGTGTTACAGATTAGCGGCTAACTTGGAAAAACAACGCGATGTACCGGTTTGTGCAGCACGTGATTACCTGACATACGAGAGGGTCAATTTCGCAAGCTGGCAAATAACGCAACAAATAAATAATGAGAGGGAATAATTAAAAAACATAATAATTATAATACAAGCTGAAGCCAACAGTGGAACGCAGAGAAGCAACGGATAACCACTAGGTAATGTTACATACAGCACTTGCGCCGGAAACTTAAGTCATCGTTAACATAGTAACACAGGCCACGCAGCTCACTTGTTTTTCCGACCGCAACGTCAGATCCCTGCTTTCGAAATTAACACTTTAATTCCAACTTCGCAATAGATAACCTATAGCAAATTGAAAGTAATTATTTAAAGCGTGCTTTTAAAACTGAACGCTTCAATAATTTTAATGTTATAGTTTTGGTTTTATATAATTCAGTTATTACGCTTATACCTAATCACTCGCCCTGATGTTAGACTCCATTTAAAAAAAAAACAAAATCTGCCTGCTCTTGGCAGTGAATTTAACTCCAGTCGGATAATACTTTCCCATATGATTGCCTTGGTTTCTTATGAAGATACACCTTTCTTATTATGAAGAATTGGAACTGCAGGCGGGCATTTTGAATTTATTTATACTGAAAACGGAAGCACACAAACTTTTCGTTATTATTATTATTATTATTATTATTATTATTATTATTATTATTATTATTATTATTATTTTGAGGATTTCATATTTCCGCCTAACAAAGAACGCTCAACTCGTGAAGTTTTGACGCTCTATATTTGTAATGGTGAAAGTAATGCCAAAACCTTGGCTTAGAGCTCTAGGGATGTGCTGACGGGCACATCAACTAATAGTACTGTAACGAGGCTGCCGTATTGTCCAGACCCACTAGTGAAACGGCCAGTTGGCCTGGCTACAAGAAACAAGTCCACCGCTAACTACTTAGACATTAATTAGAACACTGTAAGCTCACTAAGTCAGAACTTTCTGGAATCAGAAACCTCTGGAAACATTAAAGGGAAACAAACACTTACTAGTTCATCTCAGAACCGAGGCAGTGCTGTCCTTATTTCGAGTCTCGTAGAAGTACGGGACAATGAGCTATGCTGGTGCAACGAAATACAAAAATCTGATGTGTTACATTCACACGACTTTCTCTATCCTCTATCCCTTATTATTGGGTATACAAACTGTTCTTACTGACCTTATTTTTCTACTTCATTTTAATCCAAATAAACCTTTGCAGAACAGCTACATTACACAGAACAGCGATAGTCAAATGTTTCAGAACTGGACGCTATATGCTGATCTTAAAATTCCATACTGTTTTCATACAACCGCAAAAAACGTAATGTGGAAAGAATTTTAAAAGAATGACCAAAAAACGAACAATTCGAACCATTAATAACAGATATCTCGGAAACGGCTTATGCTACAAAAAAAAGGTTATTTGAAATAAAAAAATTGTGTGTTTTAAAGAGATCTATATTGCTTGTGTAGTACGTTTTCGTCTATTATTTAACGTTTACCTACCAGTTATACAAGATAATACAAAATTTCTTCATAAAGAAGAGCACGTCATAGAATATTCACAAGAAATTCAAGACATAACTACATTTTATTTGATATGTAAATATCATTAATATATGACATTTGAATAAAAATCGTTAGAGCCATTTTTTTTAGAAAATAAATTTCGAAAAATGTTATATGTAAAGAGTAGTTTGGAGTGGGAGGATCTTCTTGAAAATGTTCGTGTCGCATCTTTAGAGGTACTGAACCTAAATATCAAATTTGGGGTTTCTCCGACTTTTCGTTTTAAAGTTATGCTGCGCGCACGCGCGCGCGGACCTTTTTCTAAAAATGTCTTATACAAGAGGCCTCAAAACACGTATTTCCGGTGAAATCCCGGTATCAATAGAATGGAATACCTTCCCTACCTACTATATACAAAATAAAGTAAAAACAGAGAGACGGAAACTTGCCGGACTGGAGATTGTATTTAATAATGGTACCAATGTTTATACTGCATGGTAGTGCCAATCCAGGAAATTTTATCTAGATTTTGTAATTTTCATTTTCATTCAGAATTAAAGATGTCCAAGGTGACATAACATGATTTTAGTTTATAATTGTTGTTCTACACAGCCGTGTGCAGGCTTAAGTTGGACAGATAGAATCAGACTGAAAAAACGCAATTCATAGCCGGGATTTGAACCACGAATCTTCGATTTTCTGTGCCGTTGCTTTAACCACTGAGCTACCATGGCAACATGCCAACTGACTCACTTTTTTCCCGGTATAAAGCACAAGGTGTTCTCAAGTTCATTTTCAGATAACACACCACAATGGCGACTTACATTCTCGTAAGTACTTTAAGTCCCGGGCTTTATAGAAAAATGAAATACCAGAATTTTTACTCTCCCTAAGTATAGTAAGTAGGGGAAGTATTGCATTCCGCCCAAAAATTCGATACCGAGAATTCACCAGAAATACATGTTTTGAGGACCCCTGAATCCAAATAAAGCATTTTTATAAAAAAAAAAGTACATGTGTGTGTCTATGAACAGCATAGCCCAAAAACGAAGAGTCAGATCAACACCAAACTTGGAATTTAAGTTCAGTACCTTCCAAACCACAGACTACCCTTTACATGGGACATTTTTTTTTTTTTTTTTTGATTTTCTCAAAAATGGGCTCTAACGATTTTGATTAAAACATTTGCTTAAGATATTTTCATGGCAAATAAAACGTATATCTTGAATCTTTTGGGAATGTTCCCAAAAGTCCTCTTCATTCTGAATGACTTTTGCGTAACTGGAAACCGTCCACCTCTAACTCAAAATTTTACTACACAAAAAATGCAGATCTCGTTAAAACACACAATTGATGTCATTACGTTTTTTTTTTTTTTGAGTGAGCTATTTCCGAGATATTTATTGTTATTTGTTTGAATTTTCCAACACTTGCACTTTTCCTCAAATGGGAATTCTCTTTTTTGTATATTTTTTATTTGTTTATTTATTTTTTATTTTTTTATAATGTCCTGGACATGCAAAGAGAACGGAATGCTCTACATAGTAACCAGCTCTTAAAAGATTGACTATTGCTTAAACCTTACCATATTCCCCTTACACCTACAGTAAACTTAGCAATAAGATAGTTTTTAGCAAATCATCTCGATTAACATGAAGTAGATGGAGAATAAGCGTTTTAAAAATAGCTTGCACAAGAGTACAGAAAGCCATGCCAGTGCATCACATCAGAATTTTTTTTTTTCCTGCACACGCATAGGAAAATAATAACACTCCATCTTAATTTGTTTATGTGTGCATTTAAACCTTGCTAGTTTTATTATATAAATATGTCGTATTTGTACAAATACCAACGTTTCGCAGAATGAAGGCTGTACTGTGTTGTTTTAGCGCTAGTTGACCATGAGCCGGTTAAATCAGACGACTTTGTTTGCTATGGCAAAAAATGAGTTAATAAAGGCACCGAGAGGTCAGCTCTGGACGCTGGCGTTTAGACGCAACGAATTAATCTGCTGTGTCCAATGATAGCGATTCGCAAGCCTACTACTATTCCCTGGCGACTAGCGAGTACAGTCGCTCGCCCAGGAGTTGCGTGTAGAATTTCACTGGTTGATCTATGAAACAAGAACTATTCCTGACAAACTGCAACTTGTACTTATAATTTGGAAATGTCTTCTACTAATATGAGTTAAATTATGCCCCAGTAACGCTGCTCCAAACATAGCAAAAGAAGAGGGTGGAACTGATTTTCTTTAATCCTTTTTTATGTGTTCCAGTGCACCAGCACCGGTATTAACGGACGGATACATCTGCAGGTACTTAATATTGTTTTGTCTAAATATTTAAATTTTTTCTCCCTCTTTTTACATCCTTTTATATTTTTTTCTAAATGTATATCGTAAACCACCGAGCGAGAACTCCGCGGCTCGCACTTAGGAGGTACAGGTTCGAATCCCGCTGGACCAAACACTTGGATTTTTTCGTGGTTTTTCAAGGTGGGTAGGCGAATGCTGGGGCGGTTCCCCTTCTATTACGAATGTACTGCCTCCATCAATTCCTTTCAAGTTTCACCTTCAAGACCAGCCGACGGCGACTGACGCGTTTCGGCGGGACGGTGGAGTTTGCGATATGTAAAGGATTTCTCCCTGGGGCTTGGATGGCACCTTCCTAAGGGTCCTCGTTCCCGTGAATCCCTGTGTTGAAGGTTGCCCAGGCTTGCGCCGGGGTCAGGATCTGGCCGCCCTTCAGGTCTCCCCTTCCTCCCAGGGGGCACGTAAGAAACAATGGACCTACTGAGATGGCCTAAGTGTGGTGCTAGCTCCATGGCTGGGGATCCCCTCTGTGCGACTATCCTATCCCGTTGACTAAAGATGTACGATCAGTGATCCAGATAAGAATATCTTTGTAAAGATAATTTAACGTTTTACCTACCATCGCTGCCTAGGCGTGCGCAATAACGTACAACCACTAGCAACACTACTCGACAAGATGAACATGCGTGAAATTCTATACTTGACCGGCCCGTTTGCAGTATTGCAATCTAATATTTTGATATTGTATTTTATGAGAAGTACAGAATTATAAATTAAATTATTAGCCCGTGAACTACAACATTTCTGCGCCCCCTCCCTTATACACTACAGTACACCAAAGTTATCCAAGATATTTTACTACTTACTTTAATGGAGCCATTAGAAGGTTCCTTCTTCAGGGCTTCAAGCGCCTTCAACTTCTCCACGTCATCTTCTTCCACAGGGACAACTTTGCTGTCCCCAGATTCCGACTTTGGTGGATTGAACAAATCCAGAGAGAAGCCGAGATCTACATCCTGTTTCCACAGGACCTCTATCAGATCCATATCCTGCAAAGAAAGGAAAAAAAACAATGTATAATTTCTTTGATCACCAGAAAGTTCTTAACAGTTACCTTAATTCCTGTATGACAGATATTCCTGAACTGAAATGTTCTAAAGAATTTCAAATCTGGATCGAATTCTGCATAAATGCGCTTTTGATTTTTTTTCTGCTGAAATTCTCTACACTAAACAAAGACAAACAAGATCGTAAACATGTTATTGAGTTAAACTTCAGATGCGTTAGTGACATTTTGTATACTCATGGTATCACTGGAACTTAGGAAATAACCCCAAAAGTCGTATATTTTAATACAGTCCT
Source organism: Deroplatys truncata (assembly GCA_030765065.1). Lineage (NCBI taxonomy): Eukaryota > Metazoa > Arthropoda > Insecta > Mantodea > Mantidae > Deroplatys > Deroplatys truncata. Next base: position 133,470,452 of record CM060988.1, on the reverse strand, counting down.
CCGTACTTTTAAGCTACTATTAATTTTGTAACAATTTCAACCAAATATGAGCTGTGCCGACTTATTTTCTTCAAACTCTTGTACATAACATTTCAACTCAGTAAGTGCGGCGGTTCTAGAGATTTCTCACACAAACTGCTAATTTCTACCAAGTATGAAACGTCTTGACACATTTTCTCCAAACTCTTACATGCACACACGACGTCAACGATTCGTAAGTTGTTTCGCATGTACAGAGAGACAAAGGAGCAGTGAAAACATCTAAAAATGATTCACGGAATAAAGTTGACCTCTGCTTTTGTCTGATTAAACAGCGATGCAAAACCTGCAAAGCTGCACCATAAATTAAATACTTAATACATTTTGTAACTCATTTTATCTGATTTTTCATACATCAAGGTACTTTCTATAGTTCTCTTCACGACATCTTCGATACATAAACTTCCAAGTCAGAAATAAGCGATATACATTTGTTGGACTGGTAGCGAAGTTCTATAAGGAATGTCTTCAGAAAATTCGCCCTCAATCACGAATATTTAAACGACGAAGGAAAATATATAGGAAAATGTTTAAGAGATAAGTAAATTTTCCTAAAATATTTAGTAATTCTTTACTTTTTTGCAAAGCGAACGTTACTTCCAAATCCAGTGCGGCGTACAAGAGAAAGAATGTCAGGACAAATCGGAGAAAAAGATATATAAAAACTTTGATGCTGATTTGCAGAGCGAAAAGTAAAAACCGTAATTAGTGACATCTGCACGACAAACAGGTACGTTTTCATTAACACATTAATACAGAAGAAAGCAACTGAGTCCCCGAAGTGTGGTGAAGCGTGAAGCAAAAAGGATGTCATCCGCAAGCACTTCTGGTAGCTACCATGTTCTCAAAGCATGACATATAAACGGTCTTTGGCATATAAACGTTCAAAATGTAAACACTGCAATCATCTTGCCATTCCAAAAGCTAAAAGGACTTTTGCTGGACATGGCGTTTGTAAAGCCCACACATGCTTTTTCTACAAACTTAGAGGTACCTAGCTACTGAACTGAAGAACCTATAAATACAGGATGATTTATGAAGAACTGGCAAATTTTTTTCCTTAATTATTCTGTTCGAAATCCATTTTAGCACCAAATTAAGCAGAATGTTCTGGAGTTTCGATTGCCTGTCACTAGATGTGCAGATGTTCATGTTTTATCGTAATTGTTAGTTTTATAGTTGACAACTGCTTTTGAGATTTTGTTCTAGTCAACGTGAAAATAGAGTACACATTAAATGAACGACTCTTCCTTGTAAAGCAATACTGCATTAAGAATTCAATTACAGCTACTCAAACGGCATACCAGAAAGAATTTGGTTTTCGGAATCCTCCCCAAAGAAACACAATACTGGGACTGGTAAACACATTGGAAACAAGATCTCTGGTGAGTGAAAAAGGCAAAACTCGTTCAGCTAGGCTTCCCACGGTTGTTGTTGACGTAAGAGCACGACTGGATCAGTCACCCAAAAAATCATGACGTTTGTTGCAGGAGACAGGGTACAGCTACTCAATGTGTCAGAGAGCTGTGAAAAGTGCAGGCCTAAAACCGTATAGGATTACGGTTGTCCATCAGTTACAGGAACCAGATAAGGATAGACGACTGAATTATTGTCGTTGGTTTCAGGCGTTCATTGTATAAACTCCTGCAATATTGTCCATCACATGGTTCACAGATGAAGCATGGTTCCATTTATCCGGCTATGTGAACTCAAATAACTCACGCTATTGGGCCAGCGAAAATCCACATGTTATTCATGAAGCACCTATGCATCCGGTTAAAATCGGAGTTTGGTGCGCAATATCCGCAAAAAGAGTAGTGGGACCATTTAAAAAAAACAACAATGTGAACACTGCAGAGTACCGACGGATTTTCATGGAGTTTGCTGAGCAACTAGACGATGTAGAGCTGAGTCAAGGATATTTTCAGCAGAACGGCGCTACATGCCATACATCAAATGAATCCATGACACTAATTGTCTTTGACGACCAGATAATTTCCAAGAAGATGTGGCCACAGACATCTCCGGATTTGACATCGCCGGTCTTCTTTCTATGGGGTTACTTTAAAGACAGGGTTTATGCCACACGTCCTCAGACATTAGACGATCTGAAGCACAACATTACACAGGAGATTCAAGCCATTAACAACAGTCCTACCACGAGTGGCCAGTAACATAGAACGACGTGTTCAGTTGTGCCTTATATAGGATGGAGTGCATCTTCAACATTTACTATAGAGGTAAATAAATCTCCCAAAATTCCTCTGCATTTCAGGTATAATAAGTTGTCGTTAGCATAACTCGTTTTGAAACAAAGAAATAAATGTGTCAGTTCTTCATAAATCACCCTATAGATTCAGCTTATAAAGTTTGCTAAAAAGAACTATCCAAACATTAATTGAATGCATGCTTGTAATTGTTAAGAGCTTTTGTTACTTTCTCAATGTTTTAGGTACAACGCCTTCCTTATCAACTCTTTCAAAGTCAATGACTTAACCTCTAATTCAACTTTCAGTAATAGAAGTCAGCACACATCCGCATTCTACGGGTAGCATATCCGTTTCATAACCTGAAAAGCTTGAGTTGAATTCTCGGTGGGGCGAGTTGCTTGAATAGAGGTCTCTTTCCGATGTTTCCCTTATCCTAATGAGCCAAACGTCGGTAGCTGTCCGCTCAAGGGAATCCGGGTTCATTTGAGCATAATTTCACCCATCGTCCCTACAGATCTAACACACAAAGAAAAAAGGGGTACAAAAAATCCTGGACGTACCTATCCGCAATCGGTTGCCTTACAGCAACATTGCTAAATGCTTGGAGTGAATCCGAATTTATATTCCTTATTTTTGTGATAACACAGACCATCAGAAGATAAGAAACATCTATCTTATCTTTGTGTGTTGTAACATTACTTTATATAACCAACAAGAGAGAGATTGGCTGCAAGCGTTTAAAAGCAACCATTGCTTTTAAGCAACAAAATAACGAATGCTATACTTTCATTTTTTAAGATTAGATCACAGGGTTTAGATTAGCAGGTGGAAGCATTATGCTTTGTTAGGGAATCAGGTGACAATGTCATTATTCTTTCTTTCTTCTTTCCTACCCGACTTACAAGGTAGACAAGATATTGTATTCTACCCAAAAATTCGAAATCGAAATGTCACCAGAAATACATGTTTGGAGGTCCACTGAATCCACATAAGCATTTTTAGAAGAAGGTGTGTGTGTGTGTGTGTTTTTTGTGTGTGTGTGTGAACAGCATAACTCAAAAAGGAAAAGTCAAATATCAAACTTGGTATTTAAGTTCAATATCTTCCAAAGATGCGACACGAAGATTTTCAAGACACGCCCCTCCAACTACTCTTTACATGGAAATTGTTTTTTTAAATTGTTTCTCAAAATAGAGAGAGAATAGCCTCTGAGAATAGAAAAGACGTCCACTTTATTCGGAAGTAGCTTTGTATAATTTTATATATCTGGTATACGTTAAAGAGATAGAAAAAACCTACTGCATACAAAACATAGATCTCTTTAAAACACACAATTTATTTCAAATAATTTTTATGGTATCGTTTAATACTGTTTCAATTGATCAATACTTTGTATTTTTAAATTCCTGTCGCTATTCACTTGATTCTCGCGATATCATGGAAAGAATATGGATTTTTAAAGCCGTAGCGAGCCATTTTTAAACATCATTGATTCGGTTTCCTTTTGCTTTATCAGTCTTGTGCCTACAACGAAATGTGTAATGAAACTATGTCTGCAAACGTTTTATCTCGAGCAACGTGAAGATAAAAAAGTAACTCTGCATAAGAAGAGTTTGTAGAAGCTATACAAAAATAAACGATAGCGGGTAGAGGAAGTCATGTGAACGTAGCGAATCAGATTTTTCTTTTCCCGTCCGTCCTTTCCGTATTTGCCATAGAAATGCGTGGGAACAATCAAGTGCGAAACTCATATGAGATTCTATACTAAATACAAAGTCACACGTATCCTTACATATCATACAATTACTTTCTTTACCACTTCCCTATGATGGGTGAAGTACGCACTGCAGTCCGCTCAAAAATTGGATATCGAGATTTCAGCGGAAATGCACCTTTTGAGGTATCGTGAATTAAAATAAGTGAATGTTTAGAATAAAGAACGCTCACGTTGCAAACAGCATAAACGCACAAGCGAAAAGTCAGTACTATACAAAGCTGGTGTTTAAGTTTCGCGTCTTCCACGGATGAGACAAGAGGTTTTTCAAGAAATGCTCTCAAACCCTAAACTTTACATGGAAAATTGATTATTAATTATTTCCTAACATCACAACACTGTAATTGTTGGGGAGCGAGGCACGAGACCCATAGCATTTCATGCTGAAATGAAAACAAACTTGGGGCTTTCTGAATCAATGCGAAGATTTAAATTCCACCCACAATGAAGACGTAATGTTAATATAACGCAACATAAGCTTAGACCTACCAAGACCATTCACAATGCAAGCTATAAGCGTAACTCTTCGGTAAATTGTATGCGGAAAATTTCAAGTTGAATAACATAACCAGTAATATATATTTTAAAAAATCATCCAGTATTTACATATAAAAGGATTCTAACAAGTGGTGTACCACGCAAATAACAGAGCAGTGCCTGGCGTCAGTATTTAAAATGGCGTGTCACGGCCAAATGGAAGAGCAACATGACTGTACAGTAGATGGCGTAAAATCTTGAATCGCAATCGCGCTGTTCAGAAGCCGACAATACACTAATCTCAGGTAAATCAGTATCATTCGCCTGGACTTCGCCTCATGTCGGAATTCTGGGAAATGAATCAGCTGATCAGGTAGCCAAAGAAGCCACCAAACATCCCCCTCAGGACATCAAGATCCCACACACGGACTTCATCAACTTCACCAAAGAAACTTGCAAAGACAAACATGGAAGGCCACATCTAGAAGCAAGTTACAGGATGTCTACATTCCGAGCCCAAACTTCAACACTATCATTTCAACTGCAAAGACCAAGTTGTATTAACTCGGCTACGTATTGGACATACTTCTATAATGCACAAACATCTCCTCAACCGTGACCTTCCTCTTGTGTGCGACCTATGCAGATCCAACCTCACAGTTCATCTCATTACAGCCAGCCGTCGATATGTACAACATAGAGAAAGATGTGGCATCCCCAACAGCTTTCCAGACGCCCTAAATTCAGCACAACAAAGAATTTTAAACTTTATGAACGCGACAAAATTTTATAACAATGTGTAACACACCTATCTAGAAAATTTAATGTTGTATGTACTATTACTATTTAAAACATTGTATTTTCATTGTAATCATGTTCTGTATTCTGAAGTAGTCGCGATGTGACTTAAAAGTTCAAGCAACAATAAAGAAAATAATAATAATGCATGGAGAAAGACATGCAGAATTCTTCCCCTATGGACGCAACCAAACAAAGTTATTCTATGAATGTTTCCATTAAATAACAAGGGTGCAAAGTCTTGCGTTTATGCTACGTCTGCGCTTGATCTGGACTTTAAGAAGGTTATGTTTGCAATGAATTTCTACAGTAGAACTCTTCATGGAAACCTTAGCTCGATACAAGGCACTCTCGTGACGGGATAAGAGATCGACTACAGTCAGGGAAAGCCAGAACATCCGCCGGTCACGGTTTTGCAAGGGTAGTACCGAAACATGCATCATTGACGACGAGTGCACAGAGAAATCGATTTCCTCTAGAAGTTTCTCCCGGTGCTGCTGTTGCAGATACTTCCGTCTGTTTGTACGTCACGGTACATGGTCTCAAGTCTCGAGTGCAAGCCTTTTAATGCAACTGGACTTTTCCAGCATGACCCTCTTCACAGGTGAAGTCGCAAAATAGCCAATGCCTTCATTACTCTAATAGAATTGAGGGCAAGTTTGACAGATGTCAACCTTCTAACGCATAACTATCCGAGACATAGAGCCACGGAAGCCATAGTAAACTTTTATCCACACCACCAGATAACTAATATTGCATCTGGTTGGTTAAGATTATGGATAAACAACAGGGAAGCTCAGGTGCAAAACATTATACATACACTGTTTAATTTAAATCTTCCAGAGAAAATACCTTTAGGCATCGTGGAATCGGATCCATTTGCGATTTTATCCTTCTGGTCATTTAAATGCCCAAACATGGCGTTTAAATAGCACGTAGGTGTGTGTGTGTGTGTGCGCGCGCGCGCGCGCCCTGTAAATAATGTACGGATAGGGGGAATTTTGTGAAAATCTTTATTTTCCACAGTTAAGAAACGTTGGACTTAAACACCAAATTTAGTATTTTACTTTAACTATCTCTAGCACGTACTTACGTAAACAAAGTATTGTATTCTACCAAATATTCGATATTGATATTTCACCGAAAATATGTTTCGGGTCCCCTGAACAAAACAAAATCTTTTTTATAACGCGCGCGCGCGCGTGTGTGTGTGTGCGCGCGCGCGCGTGCGTACACAGCATAACCCAGAAACGAAAAGTCGGACAAACAAACCTCTTATTTCAGTTCATCTTTTCCAAGGATGCGACGCGAAGATTTTTAGAAAATTCATCACGCCAAAATACCCTTTGCACGGAAAATTTCCCGTTGTTTTGGATTTGCTGAAAATGATTTTAATGGCTTTGATTAAAATATCAAAATACCATACAAAACGCCCATGTGTGTGTGTGGTGTGTGTGCATGTGTGACAGCACAGCCCAGAAACGAACAGCAGGATGAATATCTAACTTCGTATTTAAGTTCACCATTTTTCAAGAAAATCTACCATCTCAAAATGCTCTTTGCAAGGAACATTTTTCTTTGTTTTGGATTTGCTGAAAACGGTTTTATCGACTTTGATTAAATATCATATATTTCAGATATTTGCATGACTAATAAAATGTATGTCTTGAATTTCGTGTGAATATCCTGTAAAGTCTTCCTGATTCTGAATGAATTTTGTAGGATTTTTATAACTGGTAAACTATAAGATAGAGACAAAAACTTACTACACAAAACAGGCAGTTCTCTTTAAAGCACACAATTTATTTCAAATAAGTTTCTTTTTTCGGTATTTGATTTCTAAGATATTCATTGTTACTGGTCGGAATTTTTCAATACTTTTGTCATGTTTTGAAGTGTTGTCACCATTTATTTGTATTTCACAATAATGGAAAGAGTATGGAATTTGAAAGCCAGCATAAAGCAACCAACTTTTTTAAAGATTTGACTGTCGCTTCACCCTCCTGTATTCCCCTAGTACCTATAACGATATGTGTGATGAAACCTTATTTGCAAACGTTTATCTCGATTTACATGAGATAGATGCGAAAATCAGCTTTTGAATGTATGTTTTGTAGAAGCTATATAAAATTAAAGGATATTAGCTAGCAACAATTACGTAATATCAGATTTTTGGGTTTATAGGACCTCTAAACATGCATTTTCGGTGAAATGTCGCTAGAGAAAGTAAAACTGGTGCGTGCCAGAGTACTCACTTCTGAATGTTAGCTGCAAACTCAAAGGAAAGTGTGATATCAATACATATTCTAGCTTCCACTCCTAAGAATCCATGCCTTCCTTTGTGACTAAGATGCAGCAAAAGCTTGAGGCTACTAAATTCACCACATAAGAGATTTACAACGCACAATGCACATCCAATTTAAGAAAACTCGCTCTATTGAAAGGCTTTCAACTTCACATTACACTCTTAAGAACCCATCATGAGAAAGTTTGCGATTTATCTAACTTCAGTTTATCACAATGACGTCATAAATCAAACGGCTATTATCACTTCTTGGGAGAATAGTGGGGCCTTTTCTCTAAGAGATAAGAACAGGGCCGACCAAGGTCTTGATGTCACCTCTCTGGGATCAGTTGCGGGCAAATGTGTTATTGTTGCATCATAATTACTAATAACAAAAACAGCCTGGTTTACATTCTTGTGTGCTCTTGTTAATGGTTTGGCAACAAATAAAAGAACATTCCAGGAGTGCGGCTATTGAATTTTATTAATTTTTTTGTTCTGATTAATGCTACAGATGATGCAACCCCATTCAATGTTGATTCTAACAAAGATAGATGTATGGTACCTGGCTGCGAAAAAGCCAAATATCATCTATTTAAGTGCTTACTTTCTCTAACACTTAAAATTTAATACAGTAAAATAAACGCCTAAGTCCAACTTAATCACATAAAGGTAAATTTATAAACCTGCTCATGTGTGCAAATGTTTGATGTCTTAGATTGCGACATTACTATGGTCTAGTTTTATACAGCTCTCTTAAACTATTCCTACAAAGCTTTATCTATATCATGTAACTCGAGTTAAATGCTTACAGAAATTGTTTCATTATAGATTTCGCTGTAGGTGAAAGGGGTATGTGGAAGACAAGCGATAGTCAAATCCCTAAAAAGCAGGCTCCTATATGCTAGCTTTGAAATTCCATACCCTTTTCATGACATCGCGAGAAGCAAATGAGTATTGTCTTTAAAAAATCTGATGTATTGCACTCGCATGACTTTCTCTACCTTGTCCAAACCATTTTTACAAACGCTTATTCTCCATCTACTTCATGTTAATCGAGACAAACATTTGCAGAAACTATTTTATTGCTAATTTTCTTGTAGATGCAAGGGGAATTGGTAGGCTTTAAGCGATAGTCAAATCTTTTAACAGCTGGTTGCTATGCGGAGCATTCCACTCTCTATGTATGTCCAGGACATATATATATACACATATATTATGTATATATATATAAAGCGAATTCCCATTTGAGAAACAGTATAAGTATATTGAAAAATTTAAAAAATAACATGGAATATCTCAGAAATGGTTCACTCGACAAAGAAACCCTATGACAAATTGTGTGCTTTAACGAAATGTACATTTTTTGTGTAATAAAATTTTGTTTATTTCTTACGGTTTACCGGTTATGTGAAAGTTCTTCGGAATGAATAGGGCTTTCGGGCACATTCCCAGAAAATTCAAGATGTGCATTTCATTTGCCATAAAAATATCTTAAACATATTTTAATAAAAATCGTTACAGCCTTTTTTAGCAAATCAAAATTTTCGAAACTTTTTTTATATAAGGTAGTCTGGGGTGGGCGATTTTCTTGAAAATCTTCGTGTCACATTCTTGGAAGATACTAAACTCAAATACCAAGCTTGGTATTCATCCGACTTTTCGTTTTTTAGTTATACTGTTCACAGACAGATACACGCGCGCGCGGACATTTTTCCAAAAATGCTTTTTTTAGATTCAGGGCACCTCAAAACTTGTATTTCCGGTGAAATCTCGGTATCGAATTTTTGGGTGGAATGCAATACTTCTCCTACTTCTAATGGAGAAAGTAAAAATGACTTAAATGTTAAAAAAAAATCAAACCAATAACAGCAAATGTCTCGGAAATAGTTGATGCCACAAATATGTATTTGAAAGAAATCACGCGGTTTAAAGAAGTCTGCATTTTTGATGCAGCAAGTTTTTATCTATCTCTTATGGTATACCAGTTATACAAAATTGTACAAAATGCCTTCAGAATAAAGAGGACTTCACAGGCTATTCACAGGGAATTCAAGATTTGCACTTCAAAAGTAATACAGATATCTTGAACATATGGTATTTTAACCAAACTAATTAGAGGCATTTTTGAGAAAGTAAAAAAAAATAACAAATCTGCGGGATCTTACTTAAAATATTTGTGCCACATCATTGGAAGATCAACTTAAAATACGAAGTTTCGTATTAATCCGACTTTGCGTTTTTTGAGCTATGCCACCGCACACACACGGACCTTTCTAAAAGGGCTTCTGTTTTATTGAGAGGATCGCACATCTATTTCCATTCGGTATCGAATTTTTGGGTGGAAAGCAGTAGTACTTGCTTTTATATACTATAAATAGGTGGTAGAGAAAGTAAAAACGAAAAGTTGGATAAAAATCAAATTTCATACTTGTGTCATGATACTATTTAAACACATCAGACGATGACTTGCAAGAAGTACCACAGAAAAAAACTTAATTATTATTTTTAACAAAACACAATGCATTGAAATATTAATGTGACAAGTTAAATGTATCACTTAAAATGTGTTCTTTGAATAACCTGTGAAGCCTTCTCCATATAAGTAATGTTTAATTTCTGAGAATAAGATAATGATCCCAGAGAGTCAAAAACTTAATACAAAAAGTTGAGGCCTTTAAACATACAAATTATCTGAAATAATTTTATTTCTTAACGTTAGTAGCTTTAAAATATTCCTTGCTGATTTCTTTACACTTTCCAAATAGTGCATCATCTTGTCAGCAATTTTGTTTTCTTTCTTATCGCGACTAAACATGTGAATGCTGTTTCCGCATGCTCTATATAAGCAACTATTTATTGCTTAAGTTGAAATCCTTCCTAGAAAAAAAAAGTAATAACTTTTTATATCAATACTGTAACGGATGTGCGAGTTTGTCATAACTTATGTGAAATTATCAAGAGATAGCTCACCATAAAAACCAAAAATATATGCACCTAGGCCTAGGTGCATTTCAGGTGCGTTCGTAAGGTGGAGAAAATAATGCAGTAGGCTTCGAATACATAATTCAAAAACCTAAATATTTAGTAGGTTCTCCTTATCCGTAATTTTTTTTCAAACTATTTCAAGCAAATTTATAATAAATTAACAATTTTCTTCAAACTTGTCCATATAAAATTTCAACTCTGTACGTGCTTGCAGCGCTCGGTCAAAATTACCCAATTTTTACGAAAACCACCCTTAATTTAGTACGATTTCAACAAAATTTTAAATGTTTTGGTAAATGATATTCAGATCCTTAAAATATCAACTGCCATTGGAGGGCTAAAACTACCTTTTTTCGGGAAGTAAACCTGAGCCCTCTCAACGAAACACAACACGCTCTCTGGCGAGATAAGTGGACAACATTCTGAGGATCCTATACAGCAAGCAACGGTGAAGATATCCAAGGATGTTATAGGATTAACGTTCTCGTCATCAGTGGCCCGGAACTGAGGAAACTGCAGGTCCTATGCCACACCTGAGCGATTACGTCGCAGGGAGGTAGCCGTGCGTAACGGCGACGGTGTCTGTCGCGCCTTTACAAAAACCGTGACCGACAGCCGAAACTCTATTAAACCGAACAATACTAAATTTATATAGTACGCAGCGTTTGTTAACGGCATCAATGGTATATACCACTTCTCTAATACAAATCATACCACCTTTTACTTTCTCTACTGCGTATATAAGTAAGGGAAGTATTTCATTCCACCCAAAAATTCTATATTCAGATTTCACCGGAAATACATGTTTTGAGGTCCCTGAATCTAAAAAGGCGCTTTTAGAATAAGGTTTAGTTTCAGTATCTTTCAATGACACGGCACAAAGATTTTCAAGAAAATCCCCCCAACCCAGACTATCCTTTACATGGAACATATTTTTTTTTAAATTTTTTATTTTCTTAAAAATGGCTCTCATGATTTTGATTAAAATTTCACATATTTAAGATACTTTCATGACAAATAAAATGTATATCTTGAATTTTCTAGCAATGTCCCCAAAAGTCTCTTATTTTTGAATGGCTTTTGCATAACTGGTAAACCGTAAGAGAAAATTTTTCTACACCAAAAATGTAGAGCTCGTTAAAACATACAATTTATGTAACACTTTTTTTTCGAGTCGAGTGAACTATTTCCGAGATATTGCTTGATATTTGTTTGAATTTTCCAATACTTGCACTTTTTCTCAAATGGGAATTCGTTATTCTTTTTTTTCCTGCAAATGTTTATTCCGATTAACATGAAGTAGATGGAGAATAAGCGTTTGTAAAAATAGTTTTGAGTTTGTACAAGAGTAGAGGAAGTCATGCGAGTGTAACATTCGATTTTTTTTTAGGTTAACGTCCAAAGAATATTGGTAACGGGAAAACACAATTTTGCAAAAAGGTGTGTCAAATGGGTTTTACCTGCTCCGTTATTCGAAGGAATTGCACTACTTTTACATTTATTACAATGCATTGTCAGCAGATAAGAAATAATCGAGGTTAATAAACCATAAACGTTACGTTTGGTAGCCTCGTGTACCAATACGGTTCTTTGTGAATGTCCACACTGTCGAGTGGAATATACGAGGGTTAGTGAAATGAAAACGGGTCCGATAAAAAACCTCAGAGGATTTATCTGAAGTAGTCTGTTAACTGTTTACGTGATGGTACATTTAACCTACTGGAAGACAAAACAGTCTTTCTTGCAGAAGGTTTTAAGCCAAGAAATTCGCCATATTACATTCTCATCCGGCTAAAACAAATCATCGTCCACGAGCGCCTCTGTTTGTAAGTAAATTTACTGGGAGAAATTCTCACTTGAGTTGAACGCTCAAAACCGCACGGGCACATGCTTAGAATACAAACGGTTAATTACAAAAACAGAAGTCTTGAGTAATTTCCATGCAAAGCTTTTGTCTTATCACAAGGGATATTTGAGTGGTCATCTAATCAAGCCCGAAGACAGAAATGCGGTATCGCAAAGAAGCGCAATCAATAGGACCAAAACCACACGTATTTCAATGGTATGATTATATTGTTACATTTCCCATCAACATTGTCACAAGTCCTTTGCTTAATGAAACTAGTGACCTGATTGTGATACTGTTCAGTCCTCAAAGTGCAGATGTTGGATTTCAGTGGAGTGATCAAAACAAAGTGGAACAGAACAATATGCACATTTCATTACCACCAAATTTCCCCCCAGTTTCAGCACCACTTTCGCATTCAAGTCACTCAATATCAAAAGTCAGGCAAATTGAATTTTCAAACTATGATACAGTGTGATTTATGAAGAACTAACACATTTATTTTTTTAATTATTATTCTGTTCGAAATTCACTCAATGCCCCAATTTTAGCACCAAATTAAGCAGAATGTTCCGAAGTTTCGATTGCCTGTCACTAGTTGCGCAGATGTTCATGTATTATTCGTAACTGTAAAGTTTTATTGTCTGTTTTTGTTTTTGAGATTTTGTTCTAGTCAACGTGAAAGTGGAGTACACATTAAATGAATGACTCTGCCTTGTACAGCAATACTGGATTACGAATTCAATTACAGCTACTCAAAGGGCATACCAGAGAGAATTTGGTGTTCGGAATCTTCCCAAAGAAACACAATACAAACTGGAATGGTGAACAAACTGGAAACAACTGGATCTCTGGTGAGTGAAAAAGGCAAAACTCTTTCATTTAGGCTTCCCACGGTTGTTGACGAAAGAGCACGACTGGATCAGTCACCCAAAAAATCATTAAGACGTTTGTCGCAGGAGACAGGGTACAACTACTCAATGTGTCAGAGAGCTGTGAAAAGTGCAGGCCTAAAGCCGCATAGGATTACGGTTGTCTATCAGTTACAGGAACCAGATAAGGATAGACGACTGAATTATTGTCGTTGGTTTCAGGCGTTCATTGTGAAAAATCCTGCCATATTCTCCATCACATGGTTTACAGATGAAGCATGGTTCCATTTATCCGGCTATGTGAACTCAAATAACTCACACTATTAGGCCAACGAAAATCCACATGTTATTCATGAAGCACCTTTGCACCCGATTAAAATTGGAGTTTAGTGCGCAATATCCGCACAGAGAATAGTGGGAGCAATGTTTTTGAAAAAAATGTGAACACTGTAGAGTACCGACGGATTTTCATGGAATTTGCTGAGCAACTAGACGATGTAGAGCTCAGTCAAGGATATTTTCAGCAGGACGCTACTTGCCATACATCAAATGAATCCGTCGTCCTCCGTGGACTAGTGGTTCCGTGCTAGCCTCTAGTTCCCAAGGTCGCGGGTTCAAACCCGGCGGAGGGCGATGGATTTTTTCGGGCGTAAAAATCCTTAGCATGGCTTCCTTCGGAAGGGAAGTAAAGCCGGTGGTCCCGTGTCGTAGATTTACGGCACGTAAAAGAACCTCAAACCTAATAAAGAGGCCTCTGAACAAAATTACCGGTCCTTCACGCCCAATATGGAATGGGACGCTAAGAACCATAGTAGTTAAAGAGCGTCCATTGATGCAGTAATTTGTATCACAAATTACTTAAATGTAAATAATGATTGTAATATGAATATGCATTTTTATGTGACATTGCTTTGAGATGTTTATTGATTGTAATTATTGTTGGGAAGTAAGTTTGTACTGCCTTACAGAAACTGTCAATAATAGCGCGCAATAATGCAGCGAGGGGGTGAGCTGTTTATCATTATTGGAAACGAGGAAGTTGCGTAATGTTGGCGCGTTTTTCCGTTTAGAACCTTCTGGAATGTTTCCCTAGAGCATATGTATTCATAATTTTCATTGCATATTAAAATAGACGCTAATGTTGGCGCGTTTTATTAGCCAATAATAACTCAGTTATAATCTTTAGGCATATCGGTGTGTATGGGTATAAAAGCAGTAGGTTAGAAGTAAAGTCCGCCAGTTCATCAAAAATCTGTGTACACTACACGTCGTCTTCAGTCAGTCAGTTCGTCGAAAGTATTTGTACGGCAAACGTCGGGTATCGATTCACAAGTTACGCGCAGCAGAATTATGAATAATCTAAAGTGTTGTAAGGTTAATTATACAAAAAGTTGAAGTACGCAAATTAAGAGTGATCAGTAAGAAGTTATTATAACAGTTTCAGTTTGGCGAGTGTTAAGATCAATGTATAAATGTGATAGTTAACGTGTTCGACAATAAATGTGTAAAACAAATTTCTTCATCAGTGTTATATTTGGATAAAAGATTCCTTTCCGTTTACACACCCTGATCAAGAAACATGTTCGACCGAGAAATAATAGCTAGCCGGAGGACAGTGAAATAGAATTAAATAAAAAATAAAATTAAAATTCTTTCAAACAAAAACTAATACTGCCGCAAATTGCTAACACCAGATGGAGCTACAAACCGAACAAATGAATGACGTCACAAGATGGCATCACCATGTTGAGTAAACACAAATACACAAACATTATAAGAAATACCGTAGCAAATTGGCTCCCAAACGTGGGGCTCAACAAATAAATAATGTCACAAGTAATATACTCGCAAATTGGCTACCACAACGTGGGGCTACAATAATGTTAAATATAAATAACATTAATACCGTAACACCATAAATAAAACTCAATTTCAATCAAATGAATCCATGGCACTAATTGCAAGTTTCTTTGACGACCGGATAATTTCCAAGAACCTGTGCCCATCGAAATCTCCAGATTTGACATCGCCGGACGTTTTTCTATGAGGTTACTTAAAAGACAGGGCTTATGCCACGCGTCCCCAGACATTGAACGATCTGAAGCACACTACATAGGAGATTCAAGCTATTGACAACAGAGTCCTCCAACGAGTGGCCAATAACATGGCACGACGTGTTGAGTTGTGCCTTATGCAGGATGGAGGTCATTTTCAACATTTGCTATAGAGGTAAGTAATCTCCTAAAATTCCTATGCATTTCAGATGAAATAAGTTGTCGCTAGCATAACTCGTTTTGAAACAATTAAAGAAATAAATGTGTCAATTCTTCATAGTTCACCCTGTATAATATATCAATGTAATAACATCCCTTTTGCCAAGCACATTGCAATCCAGGTTTGTAGCTTGAATCCTTAAGTGTATGTGCATATGCTCCTGTTTTGTTTTGCCAAAATAGTTTAGGGTTGCTTAACTGTAATCCAAGTAGAAATAAAAAAGAAAAAACTTATGATACATATGGGACTGTTTCATAAAACTCGATAGGCGCGAGAAGTGTCAATATGTAAAATCTGACAATTTTATGCTTCATAAACACTTAAGTTTCATCTATCGTGACAGGATTTTTTTGTAATAATTTTGTCAAATTCTAAAATCCGTTTCATAAACACTCCATGTGGCTCTGTAATGAACTTAATGAAAACATTATCCATTTTGACAGTGAATGCTGCTCATTCGTGTGAGTGCACAATTTAATCGCGTGTGTGTCCTATTAAATTTAAAATACGTTCAGCTGTAGTTTTGCTTACACGAAAATTTTCTTTAAACACCAAGTCACCGAAGTTGTAGGTAAGTAGTTCTGTTCACAACTTAATATTCACCAAAATATACCTTCAACTTCTAATTGTTAACACTGGACATGGCTATTGGTGACGTGTGAACTCTTGTCACTTCCGTAATGACAGTTTTACATATATGTAAATAAATCAACAGTTTTACACATTTCTGTTTCATAAAGCACTAGAAATTGTTAAGATTTGACAAATTTGTCACATTTGTCAGCTGTCACCATAAAGATTTATGAAACACAGAACTGCCTATATGTAAACCTGCTGGACAATTCTCTGTCATCTATTAATTTTTCACTTTTATGAAATGGCCCGTTTATGCTACATCCACATGACTTTCTATACCCCACTGTATTTATATAGCTTCTGCAAACTACTTTTGCGAAAGATTATGTTTTCTATCTACTCAGTTTTAATTCAAACAAACCTTTGCAGAAATAGCTACATTACACATTTCGTTATAGATACAAAGAGAACAGGGATAGTCAAATGTTTAATAGCTAGACAGACCTCAAAATTCTATGCTGTCTCCATGCAATCGCGGGAAACAACTGAATGTTGACAGGACTTTAAAGAGAATGACCAAGTAATGAACAATTCGAATCATTAATAACGGATATCTCGGAAATAGCTTATGCCACCAAAAAAAAAAATTTACTTGAAATAAATTGTGTGAGATCTTCATTTTTTGGTGCAGTACGCTTTCAACTATCGCTTAATGTTTGCCAGTTATACAAGATAATACAAAATTCCTTCAGAATGAAGACTTCATAGGCTATTACCAGGAAATTCAAGATATACGTTTTATTTGTCATGTAAATATCTTTAATATATGGTACTTCAATCAAAATCGTTAGCCATTTTTTTAGAAAATAAAAAATTTCGGAAAATGTTCTATGTAACGGATAGTTGGGAGGTGGGGAGATTTTCTTGAAAATCTTCGTGTCGCATGCTTGTAAGATAGAACTTAAATACCAAGTTTGGTACTTATCAGATTTTTCGTTTTTGAGTAATGTTGTTCACACACACAGAACCTTTTTCTAAAAGTTCTTTTTTATACAGGGGGCCTCAAAACATGTATTTCCGGTGAAATCTCGGCATCGAAATTTTGGGTGGAATGCAATACTTCTCTACCTACTATGTACGTAGTAGTGAAAGTAAAAAGCACATTTATATTATTTATAAGATCGAAAACGATTATACATTCGAAACATTATGAAGATTTATATTTAACCCCGTCCCCCTTTCTTAATTCAGCTTCTTGTAAGTTCAGAAGCACAAGGCTCCCTCAGCTATTATGGATGACATTTATTATACTTTCTAGTTCGACAAAGTCAAGACACCACGTGGATTTCCTTACGTTTACATCACTATTACACCACCATAAAATCACTCCATTGTTCGCTGGCATTATCTATGTCAAGCAACAAAATTTATACAGCAATAAAGCAAACAAGGGAATTGTCCGAGATTTTGCTAAAGCAGAAGCCACACACAAAATGTTTGTTTACTTGCGACAGAAAAGTGAACTTTAACCGCAAAATATTGTTACTGTGGAGTAAACGAAAACATTTGTTATTCTCATCCATATAATCTAACGAATGACAGAGATCAGTTCTTTAGAATTGCTGACGTTGGTTTTCAGCAGCATCGTTTCGTCATAATGCAGACAAACAGGTAAAGCATAAAACATACAATGAAGCACAGAAATGCTACTGAAATTAACTTAGTTTAGGATTATATCTTGTTCTTCCAAACGCAAAACGTAAAGGTACGGACGAACGGAGGCCAACCCCCCGCAGCCTGGGCAGAGCACCGCAAGTAGACCGTAACGGCCTTTTTGTTTCTACAGTGATCCCTGGGATAAGGGGAGAGACTCGAAGGGCGACCAGATTCGGATGACGACGGGCGCAAGCATGGACGGGGTCCCTAACGTTTCCAGTTCGAACGCATCCGACATCGTGGGGCCCACTCGGAGACGGATCCTAACTGAGCCGTCCCTCCACGACGCCAGGGAATAAATCTCTACAAGCGCACAGTTACCGCCCAGCCACAGCCCACCGAACACCGTCGTCTAGCTCTACAACCCTGAAATAGATGATAATGGAGTTGATGGGTACAGGAAAAGAAGGGCAGAAAAGTTGTGGTAAAACAGGAACCACCTGCCAACCCGGAGAAACCACGAGTGCGCGGTCGCTGAGGATCAAACCCGGGACCGCCCGAATGTGAGTCGCACACCACGAGCATTAGAGGCAGATGTGAGCACTCCTCCCGCAATACCAAATAAGTAATTGCAATCAAGATTGCAGTAATTATTTCTATAATTTATACTTCAGTGGAAGCATTGGTTGCTCCCGTAACGCTGTTGGCTGTGTTGCGATGCCAGTAATAACATGGGAATTTTCCCTGTTGGGATACCTGGTACGGGATGCACTCAGCCTCGGTAAGTCCTTGGGAACAATTGAGAATACTGTGACGTATCAGTAAGCATTGCCATTACCAGACGCATTATTGTGTTGCATTGTCAATAGCATTATTGGGTTTCTTGGATTTTTCGGCTTAACGATCCCTCCTTAGGCGCGGAACACGCCAAAAAAAAGGCTTTGTTTGGAAACGGTCTGGTGTGACGCCAACCCTGGCTGGCTTGGTTGGAGGGAGGAAGATAGTTACCGTCTCTTGTGTGTGAGCAGTTGAAGCAGCAAGTCGCGTGTGTGGTCAGTCCTCGACTTCGGGGCATCTCCCCCATTCGTGTTTTCCTAAGTGCACAATGTAGAGTCGCCAAACATTTGTCAATAAATTCCAGGTAATGTGTGTTACGTAATGTTTTTGTATAATGTAAAACCTCACGCCTTCATCTAAATCTAAACACCAAGGTCCCGGTCCTCTTGCCGTTAGCGAGATACGCTCCCCCATGTGCGTGTTGGGGTGATCGAAATTTAATCATTTGCTGGAAATCTTTTGGCCCTCACCCTAACATGTAACATTTTCTGATGTAAAAGTAGCGGTCCCCATCTGGGAAATCACACCCAAGCGGCCATAGTTTTAGAGAGAGTGGCGAAGGAGGAGCCTCTGTGGTCCAATAGTCAACGTTCTGGCTTCTTACCCCCAGAGGTTTCGGGTTCGATTCTCGGTCGAGGCGGGGGGAGGGGAATTACTTTAATCATTCCCTACTCGTCGCAGCGTCTAGAAGTATGAATGCATACATGAATGTGAGTGTGCTTCATGTTAAAAATTATTTAATCCAATGTAAGATAACATACTGACACCATTGTTTCTCAAGTCAAAATTCCAGTTGTGATCATACAATACAAATTGAACATGGAACAATTTTAAAAAGTTGGATGTGTTACATCAACAGGTTTATGATGGTTTATTTTTGTATAGCTTCTACAAAATATTCTTTCAAATAGTTTTTAGTATGTTTGTCGAGATAAACGTTTGCATAAGTTTACTTGCACATTTCGTTGTATGTAGGTATAAGGGGAATACAGGAACCGAAGTGATACATAAATGTTTTTAAGCATAGCGGGTCGCTATATGCTGGCCTTGAAATTCCACTTTAGAAATAAATAGCACTTAGCACTTGAAGAAATATTACGTATTTGAAAATTCAAACCGATAACAAAGAATATATCGGAATTGATACTCACAAAAAATGCATTTCATATAAATTGTGTGTTTGAACATCTGCATTTTCTGCAGAGTAAGTTTCTAACTCTTACAGTTTACAAGTTATACAAAATTCTTTGAATGAAGACTTCACAGGCTTCGCAGAAAACTCAAAATATACATTTTGCAATGAAAATATGCTAAACCTATGCTATTTTAATCAAAAACATTGGAGCCATTTTCGAGAAAATAAAAAATGATGAAAATGTAAACGGTAGTTTGCTGTGGGGGCATTTTCTTGAAAATCTGTCGTATCTTACTGAACCTAAATACGAAGTTTGGTGTTTATCCGAAGTTATGCTGTTCACAGACAGATATGGGTGGAATGAAATACCTACTTCCTCCTACTATTTTAAGTAGGTGCTAGGGAAAGTAAACATCCAAGACTGCAGCAGATCAGGGACAGCAAAAGAAGCTAGATGGGGCATTGGAGAAGCAACTTTGTAATGAAATATATTATGGTGAATGGTGAAAGGCTGCGTTTAGAAGACACGATACACAATAGTAAATTCAATAGCATAGATGGAGAGAAAAGCGGGTTAAGAGTGGAAGTAAGTGAAGGATTTGCCTTAGCATACAACGACTGTATGAATCAATAGTACGAGGGCGGATTGTTAAGTCCATGACTTTGATGAAAAACAGCGTTCTAATCACAGGTTTCTTGTTACACCCAAGTCTTGCATCTATTCTGGGCATAATCGCAGAAATTCCTTGTCATTTGTTTCTTATAACATTGTTGAGAGCGTCTAAAATAAGCAGATGTGTGTTGCTTCGTAGAAAATGCAGAAAAGTGAGCTTCGTGTTCTGATAAAGCACTACTTTTTGCGTGGTAAGACGGTGAAGGAACGGAAGAAAAGCTGAACAAGTATTATAGTGACTCTACTCCATCACAAGGCATGCTTCACAAGTGGTACACAGAATTTCAATGTGGTCATTCGAGCCTAAGAGATGCTGTGCGCCCAGGACGGCTGGTTGAGAAGAAATATTAACAGAGTTCACAATATTGTATTGGAAGACCGCCACGTGAAATTCCGTGAGACAGCCAAGACCGTAAACATCTAGAGTGAACGGGTGTATAACATTCTGCACGAATTGTTGAGTATGAGAAAGCTGTCAGCAAGATGGGTGCCGCGACTGTTCACAGTAAGAGAACAAGCGGAATCGTGTGAACATTTCACAGGGATGTTTGAACATGTTCCAGCGCAACCCAAATGAGTTTTTGCTGCGTTATATCACGGTTGATGAAACTTGGATCCATTACTATCAACCTGAAACCAAACAACAATCAAAACAGTGGATTTCCTTCGGCGAACCTGTTCCTAAGAAAGCGAAAACCATTCTGTCCGCAGGAAAAACATGACAGCTGTCTTTTGGGATTCACAAGAGGTGATAGACATCCACTACCTGGAAAAGGGTAAAACTATCACAGGTTCATATTATGCCGCAATGCTGGATCCGTTTCACTAGTAATTGTTAAAGAAACGACCCCATTTGGTGAAGAAAAAGGTTCTCTTTCACCAGGATAATGCATCCGCACACAAGTCAGCCATTGTCATTGCAAAATTTGTGGAACTGGACTACGAACTGCTACCTCACCCACCATATTCTCCAGATTTGGCTCCGAGAAACTTCTTCCTCTTCGCAAACCTGAAAAATTGGCTCGCTGGGAAGAGATTCACGTCCAGTGAACACATCATGGCATCATATTTTGCAAACTTCGAACAATCATATTTTTAAAGGGTTAAAAAAATTGGAGAAACGTTGGACAACGTGTACTGAATTGAAAGGAGACTATGTTGAGAAATAAAATTGATTTTTTTGCAAAAAATTTTGTTTTCTTTAAAACGTCACTGACTTGTCAATCCGCCCTCGTATACTGCGAAACTAGTTTGGTAAGCGCTTGATACGGATCGAGGAAAGAGTTTTTTCAATTTTTGAGATTCAGTTATCGCTTACCAAATGTATATTGCGTACTATTTTTGCACGATTGGTATTTATATGAATTAATTATATTAATTGAGATATTAGCTGAAATGTGATACGTGTCCAATGATGTAGAAATCGAAGAGCCTTGGAAAGGCGGATGTGACGAGTTAATACCGAAGATATCAAAACAGAGGTATGAGTTGGCATATACTTCATTCTGCAAATGGTTAAAAGAAAAGGTGTAGATATTAAGAGAAGAATATATTGGCGTATTTCGTTCTAAGAAGTAGTGAAGTGATGAGTCCAGGAAGTTAGTGGTCGGAATTTTCGATGTCGAAAACTATGATAAAGTTAAACGATGGAACTGATATTGGAACTTTCAATAACTTAGTGTTTGTATTTGATGGTTTTACTTCCCTCACTAGTGCTTTTGGTCATTTCTTTCAGCAATGAGATTTGTTTTGTTTTCATAGCAACAATATTAGTACCTCAAATTGTTACATCGTGCAAACAAATAGTACCGTTATTCCTCATAGCCACGTTTACGAGAAGGCATTTACATTGAAATATGATTCAAAATCATACGGTTCAAGTTTTATCTCGTATACTATATTTTGTATTTAAAAAAGATGGAAATTATTTTGTCATATGTAGTATTTTCTCGACTTTTTAGGTGCGTTCTTTGTTACCTATTTGAACGTGCGAAACAATTCAGGAACCGTGTCAAATCCGGGGTTGAATTTTTTTGTTTAGCAGTTTGAAAAAATAAATAAACATCCAACGCAGTTAAAATTTGACTGAAATGTATGAAAAATTAAGGAAGTTTAGATGGAGAGTCTATTACAGGTGAACTTATCGCTGAAGGAAAAGATTCTAGGAATACTAGAATCTATAGCTATTGAGTTATATTTAACTAGGCGTCTGTGCTAATTATATAACCCACATCCTTAGTTTCTTTTTTTGGGTGCATCTTTTGGATTATTTTTCCCCCTTCATTTTCTCTCTGAAATAATCTGCTTGCTGACATGTTTATCTTTGTGTGATGTCGTATGCTGTCAAGATTAGTTTGTTTGCCATGTGCTCTACATGCGAGTTGCGTAAACTAAACCAAAATTACACTGGCTCTTAAACTAAGAATAAAATTCTGATGTGTAGATAATAACCACACATTTCCATAACTACTCTAAAAACTTATATAAAGACTACACAAAGGTTTATTAATTTTCTATCTACTTCTTGTTAAATCATGATAAATATTGGTTAAGAAAGGTTTAAACTCGCATTTTAATATAGGAACACAAATATCACAGAGGAGATAAGAGACGAGATTCAACTATAAAAAATCTAATGTTAAGAGTCGCATGACTTTCTCTACTCTTGTACAAACTATGTTTATAAACGCTTATTCTCCATCTACTTCATGTTAATCGAGATAAACATTTGCAGAAACTAACTTATTGCTAATTTTCTTGAACGTGCAAGGGAATATGATAGACTTTAAGCGATAGTCAAATATTTTAAGAGCTGGTTGCTATGTGGAGCATTCCATTCTCTTTGCATGTCCAGGAGAGAAAGAGAAAAAAAACTAATAACGAATACCTCTTTGAGAAAAAGTAGAAGTATTGGAAAATTAAACAAATAACAAGAAATATATGGAAATGGTTCATTCGACCAAAAAAAAAATCTTTAATGAGGTCTACATTTTTTGTAGTTCTTAAAGAACTAATTGATGATTTTTTTTTATATGTAAAGCATATGAGCTCTGCAGTAATCCACAATTTAGGTGTAGATAATATATAGACTATTTTAACTATGAACGAACACTTTTCTTGAGCGCTTTTCCTAATAAATTTCTTCCATAAAGCTTTCCGTTCTTTAGATAATTACTATTTTATTTTGCGCAATATTGCACAACAGCAAATTCAACGGGTTCACTTGAACAGAAAGTCAATGAGAATTTATTTTTAATATGTCAAGAAATTGTTCAACATGTGCATCCCTCGCCAACACACACGCTTCAAAACGTTTTCTCCAATTCTGCTGCACTCTACTCTGGGTTGTTTTCTTCCGCTGCTCGAAGTAATATTTCTTGCAACGTTTCCACATCAGGCACTTCTGTAGTGTATACGCGAGTTTTCATATCGCCTCAAAGAAAAAATCGATTGGATTTAGATCTGGCGATTTTGGTGGCCACCTTAGTGGTCCATTCCGAGCGATCCAGTGAGTGTTGCGTAGATGGTCACACGCGGAGATGCTCTGTCATGTAATAGCCACATATCATTTCTTACCGACGGGGGAACATCCTCAAGCAGAACTCGCAACGTTTCTTGAAGGAACTGGAGATAGATGGCTTCTGTCAAAACCCGAGAAGAATCCACGCACCGATTAATGCGTTTCCTCCGATTCCCGCCCAAACATTTACAGAGAATCTATGCTGAAAGCTGTCTTGTCTTATTGAGTAAGAATTGTTGTAAGCTCAGGTGTGTGCATTATGGTAATAGTTACTCCATTTTTGGTAAGCGTTGCTTCAACCATTGCAAGAATTTTAAGGGGGTCCTCTCCTTGTTGAAGAAACCATTCGGAAAATACTACCCTTGGCGCAAGATCTGCTTCAGAGAGATGCTGGACGCGCTGAGTATAAGGGCGTAACAATATCCTTTTTAATGTTACCAAAATGGAATGTCCAATGGAATAGACCGATAGTGCGAGCTATACACGGCTGCTGCTTCCAGATCTTCTTACAACAAGTGAAGGATTTCTTCTTCTTGGGCAACACTTCTTTGATCATCTCTTTCAACATAAGGAGATTCGCTTCCTGTATCTAGAACTCTTTGACAGATAAAAACAAATGTCCTCTGATGTGATGCTCATCTATTTGGAAATCTTTTTCGATAAATTCCTGCTGCAGCTGTCGCATTACGATGTGTTTCACTATAAATAAACATATCTCAAAATTAAAGTGAGGCATTTTGTAACTGGTAATCCGTTGTTTCGAAAACAAGCCATAAGCGCAATAAACAACAGCTGAAGTGCGTTTCTTTCGATCTTTCAATGTTGACATGTTATTCCGTGGCTAACAAGTAGACTGAATTGAGACAAATTTCGAAAGCTTATAATAATAGTAAGAGTGCGAATTGTTTTAATTCAAAATGTATTTAAGCATGCC
This sequence comes from Deroplatys truncata, assembly GCA_030765065.1. Taxonomy (NCBI): domain Eukaryota; kingdom Metazoa; phylum Arthropoda; class Insecta; order Mantodea; family Mantidae; genus Deroplatys; species Deroplatys truncata. The sequence goes on along the minus strand of CM060988.1, from coordinate 133,445,559 downwards.
CAAATATTTATCTTTTAATATAGAAATATATGAAAAAGTATTTAAGTTTCGTAAAATCTTATTTAAAATATAGTCCATATTAAGCATTTTTTGTTTTTTTCTCAAAAACTATTTTAAAAACAGCAAAACTGCAGTAAGATTTTTTATCCTATACATTACAAAGAGTTATCCTGTTCAAGGATGATCATAGGTCACTTTCCATCCTGTATTTTGAAACTATCAACCGAAAGTTTGAGGTAAGCGAGTAGAATATTTCCGTGGCTATTTATGGATGAGCAGTTCTGCAGAACATGTTCTAAATTTAGATTCATTGTTAAGGGTTGGTAAATACCATTCAGCAAATTTATGTTTGCCAGGATTATCATTTGGAATTAATGTAATGCTTTTTGGACACGAAATGAATGATTTTCTTGACATTTTAAGACTATCCATAGAGAAATGTGACTGGTACCCATCGAATGGGTAATAGCTCGAGTGCTAGTTCGAAGATTGTTTTCAAAACATATTCTAAGTGTAATGTTTTTTACAGTTCGGTGCGCTCCTGAATCTAGTATTTTTCTGAAGCTGGCTACAATCTCGAAGACGTCGTGTCTAGTCTAGTCTAGTCATACTCGGCTGAGGGTGTTGTTCCTCATAGTAGCTTAATCGTAAACTGTTAAAAATGTCTTATGCATGTCCACAAATTCAGTATTTGCATACCATGCATTTTAATACCATTAAATTAAATACGCAGATCTCACAGAAGATATTTTGTAACATACAACTAACTTGAACTGCTTATAGTCATAATGCGACTGATGATCTCTGCCTTTTATACTGAAAACGAAGCATTTCTGGACACAACTTCATTGTTCTCATCACATCACGAAATTAGGAAGAATATTCTGATACATCCTGTCTATGAAATGACATGCACTGTGCATTTCACGAGTTCTACATTTTTCCTGTGGTGTCTCTGTGTACCTCTTATAGTTCTCCACTTATAATAAAGAGAAACCATTCTTATGCATTATTCTTCCTTCACAGATTAGCACGTTTTAATTCGGATGCAAAAAATAAACAAACAAAAAATAAACATGAAGAGTTGTCATAAACATGAACGGTTGTCTGAAATGGAGGAATTTCATGAAAATCTTTACCTTGCATGATAAAAAAAGATGCCGCACATGGACTTCGATATTTACTTTTCGTACGTGCATGTGGGAGACACAAAAACGTCAATTTTTCGATTAATTTTCTATATCGGCTTTTGGATGTATTACAATAATTCCTCTGCCTACCACAGGTAAGCGCCAGATAAGGTAAAATTTATGTTTACCCTGTGAAAACAGGTGCTAAGTACAGTACTGTGGCCAAAGCTTTGGAATTAATCAACACTGGTCATTTACAAAACTCTCGAGTCATGCATGACGACTATTTCACTCATATGACGTAAGTACAATATGGACGAATAGCGTTTAAGAACGCTTTGGATATCAATCACGCTTGATTAGAGGATAAGTGTCGTATCCGAAGAGGTGATGATAATCTTATACGTAATTATTTCGTCTTCATGTTTAAATGCATCTTTGTGCAGCGATATCGCTCGGCAGTTGTTTCAGATTGCGTGAGATTCAAAACAAAATGGCAGCTTTAAGACTGCGTCAATTCATTAAAAGAATAGCTTTCTACCAATGGTTTGGATTTTCATTCTTAATGTAATGTCTCAACTTTGTTCTTCAGGTTAGACACTGTTTTACAACGCAATAGTTAGTAATAATGTGCTATACGCCACAATGTAGTGATTTTTTAAAGCCTATGGAAGAAGTTACTTTTATCTATTATGTACATTTATAGTAGTGTTGGCAATCATATAGATTTTATTCTAGAAAATCTCACATCAAACACGAGTGCTCGCGAACTTATTCATAATTTCATAAATTACTATATTACCTATATTTATGTTTGCACCTTCTAGTTATTAATCAGGAATTCTGTTTGCAAACATTTGAATCCTTTGGATAAGAGTGCGTCATAAAAGCTCAGCTGTTAACATCCAATGTGGTGAAGCACAGACACAGCATCGAATTCTTCAACCAAATCAACTCAAGTATGCCTCGATGAACACCGACAGTGAGCATCTCTAGTCGAGAGTAAAGCAAGCAGAATGCAATGTTTGTAGAGTCTCTCTTGAGGAACACCCTGTATTGTTTGTACGTTTCTTATTCAGGATTCAACAGCTCCACGTCAACGCCGATTAAGATCTGATGAGTGCCAGTCGTGCCGACAATGTAAACAGCCATTATTCCTTCCCCTGCATCTCAGTTATTACCTATGTACTGACCAAGGGACCCGTTATCGAGCATAGCCCGTTCTACTTCAGTACACTTTCAAGTAGTATCGTCTTTCATTAAAACAACTAGTTCTGGATCGAGCAAGTAGCCTACATACAAGTGTGGTAGAGCTGGCCTTGCTGGAGATTGGTGCTCCTGTCAAGCTAAAGAAAGACAAGTTAGACGTGGTCAAATTATTAGTTAGGCTTCTTTAGAATGTACGTTACATTGTTCTTTTCGACTATGAGCATTAAATAATTGCTTGATTCATAAGAAGATTGCTTCTTTGGCTAAGAAAACGTCTGAAGCATGTCAGTAAAGTGTAGTAAGTTCTAATGAAGAATGATAAACTGAAACTTTGGGCACTAACTACTAATTACAGATTAATATAATTCCACAGAGCACGCAGAAGTTATTTCTCAGCAGCAGGAAAGTGTTACTGCACTCCACAACACAAAACCCACGAGGGCGTGCGCATGGTGGCGAAAATCTCTGAAGCCCTGCTTGCATGTAAATCGGGAAATCGTAATAATGAATCTTGGTGAGGCTAATGATGATCTACTGAGAAGCACTAATAAATTAAAATTATCCCAGTCCGTATTAAGAATGTTTTACTAAGTGCTAGTAACATGTGCATTATGACAAACTGTTCATCTATGTGTACTGTTCATCCAAAGTAATCTCCGGCCATGTCCTAAACCATTTCCTTAGTTTTAATGTTTTCTGTGAAGCTCAGGAATGGAGGATTCTACATAATTCTCGGAGTTTGCATATTAAATAATCCACACTTTACCGGGCGAGATGGCTCTGTGGTAACGTGAGAAGCTCGCAATCGGGAGATCCGGGTTATTTCATGGTTTCCACAGGTGAGGTAGGCGAATGTTGGGATGGTTCCTCTTCTATCACGAATGTTCTGTCCATTTTTTTTCATCTGCTTCAGGGTTGTAGAACCAGGCGACGGTGGTTGGAGCGTTGCGGCAGGATGGTGGATTTTGTCTTGGCGGGACTGCTGGGGGGCCCCTTCTTGTGAGCGTTCTCGTCTACACCCAGAAACCCAAGGTTGCGGGTGGCTAAGGCAGTGCTGCCTGCAGTCAGGATTGGTGTCATGTTGGAATGGTTAGGGATCCCGTCCTTGCTAGTGCGCATCGTCGTCCGGATCTGGTCGCCCTTCTGTTTTCCTCTTCATTCCTTCTTCTCGGGTATTACATTGGAAGGTCAAACGGTTCACTATGGCCTACGTGTGGTGCTGTGCGCCAGTTAATATATATAATTTCCCAGTGAGCAAAGACAATTTTTCTAACACTTCGGTGGAATTAAGTTCAATTTTATAGCTTTACGAAATTTAGGAAATGTATGAAATTAAAAGATATTTCAGTGAATCAATCACCCACTTCACCATGATCACACAAAATTTGTCACCCTGACAGGAACTAAGCAGAAGAGTAGTTCAATTCAACTCATATTGTGGCGTAATAATTTGGGGGTTTCATTATTGTCATTACCAGACACATTGTTGTTTACGTCACTCCTGGCTGGTAGCTTTGCTAGCCACGAGTGGTGGGGGATATAGCGTTTGTCTTAGGATTCCGTGAGAAGCGGATCGCACGTGCTAGCCGTCTTTGGATCGGTGGACATCTCCTCTCACCTTTTATATTTAATAATGTAGGAACACCAAACGGTTGGGAAATAAATCTAGGAATATGTAAGTAGATTTGTGTTATGAATTTTGTAGTGAAAAACTCTTAACCTCCATACCACGTTTCGGTCCTTCGCAGCCAGGTGAGTATACGTCCCCTCAATGTACGTGCTGGGTACTCAAAATTAATTTAATTTTCATGTGGACTTTTAGGGCGTCTACCCAGCATGTAACAATATATAACTCAGGCTATAATATTGCAACTAGTTCTGCTGAAGTACAACTAAATCTAAATGCTGACGTACAAAATAATATATTCTTATATTTCATCTAATGTAAAAATCGAAAAAAAATTGTTTTTTGGGTCTAGCGAATTAACTAATGAGATTGAGTCCAACGTATGATTCCAAAAGCTCATAAATTAATGTGGATCTGTATTTTTCCGTTTGGAAAAGGACGACTCTCAAAAATGCAAAAAAGGCTTTGACCTGAGTTAGTGAAAGGTGGCTTATATTGTAGAATCACAAGCCACCTTACTTTATTGTTGTTTCTACAACACTTTAAACACACAAATCATTTTAATGAGATTACTTCAAGTTTCAACCGCTATTCCATCTGTGCCGATTTATTTTGCCAGAGAAGACGTAAAATATTGAAGATTTGTGTTTACACATGGGAAAATTATAATTGACAAATTAAAACATCTACCTTCCACATCATTTTAGAGCATTTAGAAGCGAGGCTCCTTTTCATTGAGTTTCCCTACTTGTTTCTTGGGTTCCTCTGTCCATTAATAATTCCATCTTTTGACGTTCTAGTGGTGTCCAAAGTTTTCATCGATTTCTTCATTAACTTCAAAAGGCTGGCCTAGATCTAAAAACAATCGAACTTGCCCTCCTAGTTTTTAATAACGCAAGGCGTTCATGAATAGTTTCTGCTGCCAGAACACCTGTCCTCTGTTCTGTGTAATTTGATAGTAGAAACTTCAATGACATTATCTGAAATCGTCATGTTTTGCTAGTAAAGTGGGTCAAATGCAATACTACAATGGACAAAGCCAATAAATAGCATTGAAATTATAACGAAGGGCAACATGTGCTTCTGAGCTTGTAAGGACTGTGTCAGATCTGGAATATCGCTGCGTTAATTACGATTTATTTAATTACAAACAATGTACAACGCCAATGTAAAGACTAAGCATGTAAAAGAATCACTGCATTGAAAACCATGTAGTAAATACCACAGCTAGTCTCGAGTTTGTTGAGGACTTCAACAGCACGAAAAGCGAAGGCAGTTATCCAAGGACACGTATGACATTTAGCAAGACTAGCCATACCACCAATGACATTTGCTAAGATTATGTTTTAATTAAAATTGGAAGAGAGTGATATTATTAAGGAATGCTTCAGTATCCAGGAGAAATGCCAGCGGAAAGGACTGGTTTCTTAAAGATAGGCAACAGGGAGTATTAAAGCAGAAGTTTCTGGAGAAAAGTAAACAAGATTGGGGGATATATATTATCCCCCCCACCATTTATATGCTGCCTTTAACATCTAAGGGTCATATCCGCGCTTTTGAAACAATTGCTCCTCGACAATGATCTTCACTTCTCCTACTGTTGTGTCAATCTTTGTTTTTGTTTACTTTAGGTTTTCTTTATTCTTATAAACATTAAATTCACACATCTACACTCTCATACTTCCAGACTCTAGGGAAAGTGGAGGATATCGTACAGCCCGGAATCGAACCCGGGGCCTCTGGAGTTGGAAACTAGCATGCTAACCACCAGACCACAGAGGCAGTCAGGAGATATTGAAAAGAACAAATGTAGTATGAGAGAGAAGATTCTCTGATGCTGTACAGTGAGATAATAGAATGAGGCAGGGGAAAATACAAGAGTTGTGCGATAAAATGGGTCCAGAAGGATTTGCATGGGCTAGAACTGGAGTTAAGACACGCCATGGCTTTAGTAGAATGTCTAATATGTAAGGAGATACACTCAGACGGCCACTGATTACTATATCGCAGTTAAACAATATTATGGCGAAAACAAGCTTGGCAACATAAATGGAATCATTTGGACGTGGAAATATAAATTAGAAAGATTTTAACTGTAAAAGGAGAAAAAAATTAAAAAAGCGTAGGAAACTATTTGGGTGAAGCTAAGAGGAAAATGGATAAGAATAACCAAGGGGAAGAAAGACGGTGAGGCAATCGCAAAAGACCAATACATTAATAACCTAGAGTTGCAAGCATTGGAACCGGTAAGTGTAAGCAAGCCGTGCAGAGATCATTAAAATATAATATACTTTACATCCAATAAAGCTTTTCGTAGCATTAGCTATTCTAGAATATTTGCAGTTCTAATATTCCCAGATTAAAGTCTACTTCGGTCGCCATCTATGAATGACCTGAAAATCAGCAGCTTTGTGCCATAGCTATAGAATTGGTATGAATTTTTCAATATTTTGTTGTATTGCTGTCGCTTTTTAGTTATTTCTCGCGATGTCATGAAGGGAGTTTGGAATTTCAAAGGCAGTGTTCAGCGACTAGTTTTTTAAACATTTGACTATCGCTATTCCTTGAAGAAGACAGAAGAAAAAGCAACTGCAAAAATAGTTATATAAAAATAAACGGTGGTGAATAGAGAAAGTGATGTGAATGTAACATCTGAATTTCTTTATCACGAAATCTCACCACACTGATTCTGAAGCACACACAAAGGAATACACCAATTATTATGAATATTTCTATCGAGGTAGGCTTATAAATAAGATTCATTCAGTCGCTATTTCTTCCAGTATGTGCTCCCAAACATGATTAAGGCATCAAAGGCGCAACTGCTATGCTGGAATAAATAAAAATGTGGATCCATTGTGCGCGAGGAAGACATTCGCCACAGTCGGAGTATATCAAACAGCCTTTCTTGCATGACCACCTGTATGCATCTAATTAAGGATGGTTCGCCATTATGCACATCTCTCACGTCATCTAAACAATTTATCTGATGCTAGGCACACGCTGCTTACAAATTTGGCCTCGAACAATTAAACATTTTTATCTTATTTTAATGCGAGAATATGCTAAAGAATTAACATAGGAACTATTACTTAAATTACTGAAAATTATTATGTAGGTCATTTATTTTGTCGGTGCACCGCAATGTCGCCCGTGGTGTAGTGGTTACCATGCTAGCCTCTGGTTCCCGAGGTCGCGGGTTCAAACCCGACGGAGGGCGATGGATTTTTTTCGGGCGTAAAAATTCTTAGCATGGCTTCCTTCGGAAAGGAAGTAAAGCTGGTGATCCCGTGTCGTAGATTTACGGCACGTAAAAGAACCTCAAGCCTGATAGAGGCCTCTGAGCAAAATTACCGGCCTTTCACACCCAATATAGAATGGGACGCTAAAGACCACAGCAGTTAAAGAGCGTCCATAAATAAAACTCAATTTCAATTTGGTGCACCGCAAACGAATACTCTTAAAAGTATAATTTCAAACTGTATTTACAATTTTAGATTTTCGGAATATTTGTTGTAATTATAAATCAGACTAGGTATTTCTACAATCAAGATGCATTTACATGTACCATAAATACTCTTTTTAGCTTAATTTAAAGAAAGTTTGCACAAATCCACCAAAAACAAAAACGATGTTTAGCAATCTCAAAAAAAATCGCATAATGTTGGCATTCACATGTTTCCAAACCAAAAATATCTAGTATGGTAAAACTTGAACGTGACGTTTTAATAGCTGTTTTCTACCTTATACGTTTATCAACACTCACACATATCAGATTATAAAAGGACAATACTTCTAACAGAAAAACACAACTGCAAAGCAGTACATTTATGCTACCCCGCACTACTCTGTATTCACTCTTAGGTTGAACCGCGGCAAAACAAACCCCGTGGTGCAAGTCGGTAGCAATGCGCGCAGGAAAGTAGTCCCATGCTAGTAATCTGAATTTTAGATTGAATTTATCCTTAAATAGTATAATATTCTATACAAATACCCAAGGTTTTATTTAACGCTGATTTATACCGTAAAACAGCTACAAGTCCCATGATGCAATTCGTATGAGTCACCTGACATCCGGGTAGGCGCAGAATATTGTTTACAGCCAGAAACCAGCAGTTGTGTTTAGTATCATGGAGGACGGTGTATTTGCTCGTGTGCTTTCGTCGAATTACGTAAAACATTAGCCGCGCAAACCATTGACTAGTGGTGAAAAAACAATAGTATTGAATCTTTATTATAAGTTATGTGCGAAATATCCAACACTTTCCGCGAAAGAAATGATGAAATTAGCTTCTTAGTTCACTGTTGTTTCGAGTACAAGTATAAACAGTGCTTGTGCAGAAAAATCTGAAACGGGAAAAGTAGTTACACCCGGAAAAAAAAAGCATATGAAATACGCGATCCAAGAATGTAGTGATTTTGAGATGAATGCAATTCGCGTAACAGTGCACAATTTCTTTTTTAAAATGAGCCGACAAGAGTTAATAAAGTGCCGCTTCCAGAGAGCGAATAAATTAAGTTATCGCATACCTGGTACTTTATTTTTCGCTCATTTATTTTAGAATTAACTATTATTATATGTGCAAAGGTTTATTTCGTTGCAACTATAAATCTTATCACCTTTAACCCTTAACAGAATATGCTAGTCACCGTTTCAGTTGTCGAAATAAGGACTCTTGTTCTTTTTCGCACTACGTGCCGGTTGTACTGGCCACATGGTCTGAAAGTGTGACAGACAGTATTTCTAGTGCGAATGGCGGAAGGATACATTATAGCGGTGCACTGGTCACCTGTGGTTTGTTTTGACGCGGATCAATTTAAGAGTGAATACAGAGTAGAGTCATTAATATCACTCCCCCCACCACCTGAAACCGCTGTTCAAAGATAAAGTTTCGATTAGCATGCATAAATTAACTCTGTAAAGTATAAGCCTTCTAAACCGAATCCACGTGCAACCTTCTATATTTACATTCTCATATAATGCAAGGATTGTCTGGCTGTGTCTTCATGACATATTTCAAATATTTAATCGGAATAATGCAATTTAAAGTAACGTAGAAGAACACATTCAATCCATTTTCAAGAGTAAGTCGTTTGCTTACTCCGAAGTTTTTAACAACTTCGCTTATGGCTCGGTATGCATCACTTTCTGAAGCAATTGCGTAAATATGGATTTTCTGTTACATTAAAACTCGCTAATGAGTGTATATAAATGAATACAACATATTCATTAAAAATATGATTTTCTTCCCAATGTTTCTGTTTCCTTCTCGTCTTCTATTTGGTGTATTTTGTTTATTGCTACTGAAAAAGAAAGGTTTGGGTCGTAATTAAACTCCACGTCAACTATAAAACAAGTAGTTGTATTTGCTTAAAATTCATTTAACAACTTACACAATGTAATGGGTAGCGTGTCTGCTTATGAATCCAATTAGAATGAGGTAAGTTATCTGAAAAAGGTTTCTTTTATAGTTACGCACGCTACCACGAAGCACCTATTAGCATAGGTTTGTCCGTCTGCAGGCATGAAACAATTCGCCAACCGCTGTAAGCACGCCGCCGCAGTTAAGATTTTATGTATAAGTTTGAAGAAAACTTGTCACACTTTTCAAATTTGGTTGAAACCAGTACACAACTAGGGTTTTTTTAAGATAGACAGCTTCTGAGTCGAAGTTGGTGAATACTTCCGAACCGGGACTCAAGGCTTTGAAACTTCGTTGGCTAAAGGAAATAAATAATAATAATAATAATAATAATCCCGTGGCGCTACAGCCCATGAAGAGCCTAGACCTACCAACCCGACCTCACGCCCACATATGCACGGCACAGATGATCGCTCATCCGTCGGATACGGGGAGGTGATGTGCCAGCATCATCCATCCCCCAGCCAGAATGTTTGACTCCATGGTCGGGATCGCCACCTATCGCAGCTCCTCACTTTCCTCACGATGCTGAGTGGGCACCGGTCTTATACCCGGGACTGAAAATCGCATCCCCATGAGGTGAGATTTGAACATGGGCGCATTCCGTGGCCGTGAATCACGCCACCTCCACGCTGTAGTCCACAGCGCAGGACAGTTAAAATAAATACTGCAATGAAATATAGACATTGGTACGAAATTGAGTGCAAACCGGTGGGAGGAAATAAATATGATTTCCTTATTTTAATATAATTTCATTAGCATTACAAGTGAAATACTGCCATTATGGAAACCAGGGCAGTGTCTGAAATGCTGTTAAGTTGTTTATAAACTTCTATTCATTGGTAATAGTTAGCAATGTACTGCTAAATAGTGTAAGAGTTTGTGCTTTCGCTTGACCAAGGTAAGATTCCACACCGGATATAAAATTTTAATCTACCTTAGTTAAGCCTTAAATGTTTTAACGCATTTTTAATTATCTGCTACTCGAATGAAATACTTAACTTTTTTTTAACCTAGTGACACCAAATGAGACGTTTTAAAACATCTAATGTCCATCGTCATGCGACCAGAGTTGCTAAGTTTGCCTACGTACTCACGTTTTGATATCTTCACAAATTAAAACAAATAAAAAAACTGGAAAGGCAGAATCAGATTGAAAAATTAAACCACGGGATTTCAACCACGTATCTTCGAGTTCCCGTGCCGTTTCTAACAACTGAGCTACCAGAGCAATATGCTGGAAGGATTAACCTAATAGTTGGTTGACTATGAAGTTGGGGACTAAGTACTTAAGAGATTGTAAGTCGCCATGAAGGTACCTATGTTATCTCAAAATGGGTGATTTACCTGAAAAATGCGAGTTAGTTGGGGAATTTAATGAACTACCGGCATTTCCTACTCTATGTGTATCCCAAACTAACACTTGTAAACTACTAATTATTTAAGTGGAAATTAAAAACCTTATCCCGCCAATGTTAAATCTGCTAACTTCATAACCCAATATTTCAAACTATTAATGATACCAGACTGAATTTTTTACAGGATGGAATGCATGCCCTTTAAGTTCCACTGGTCTAGTTTTATGCAACAATGTAATTTATTAACATTTATCAACAATTTCGTTTTTAAAATATAACTAACCAACTCAGTAACACTAGAGTAGATCAGTGTTTTTACTTTCTCTATACGTATAGTAAGTAGGGGAAGTACCTATTGTATTCCACCCAAAAATTCGATATCGAGATTTCACAGGAAGTATATGTTTTGAGGCCCCCTGAATCCAAAAAAAAGTATTTTTGGAAAAACATGTCCGTGTGTGTGTCTGTGAACAGCATAGCTCAGAAACGAACAGTGGGATAAACACCAAACTTGGTATTTAGGTTCAGTATCTTCCCGGGATGCGACACGAAGGTTTTCAAGAAAATCCCCCCAACCCAGATCACCCTTTACATGGAACATTTTTCGAAAATTTTAATTTTCTCAAAAATGACTAACGATTTTGATTAAAATATCATATATTTAGGATACTTTCATGACAAATAAAATGTATATCTTGAATTTTCTGGGAATGTCTCCAAAAGTATTCTTCATTGTGAAGGACTTTTGCATAACTGGTAAACCATAAGAGATAGACAAAATTTTACTACACAAAAAATGTAGATTGCGTTAAAATACACAATGTATGTCATATACATTCCTTTTTTTTTTTTTTTTTTGAGTGAACCATTTTAGAGATATTGCTTGTTATTCTCTTAAATTTTCCAATACTTATACCTTTTCTCAAATTCATTATTCATTTTTTTTGTCCTAGTAATGCAAAGAGAATGGAATGCTCCACATAGCAACCAGCTCTTAAAATATTTGACTACCGCTTAAATACTACCATATTCCCCTTGCATCTGCAAGAAAATTAGCAATAAGATGAACATCTCGATTAACATGAAGCATATGGAGAATAAACGTTTGTAAAAATAGTTTGTACAAGAGTAGAGAAAGTCATGTGAGTAACACATCAGATTTTTATTATATCAAAATTTCATTTAGTCCAACACTTACTGTCAAAACGGGCTATTTATAGAAGGAAATGCCATTCAGAGAAAAAACTTTTCAAAGCAAAAAATGGATAAAAAATCATATTTTACTAGGCATGGGACCTCAATACCGTCGATACCTCGATACTCTTAATGCTTGGTGGTATCGAAGTATGTGTAATACTTTGAGATTAACCTTCGATACTTTAATATTTTTAAGTTTTGCATTATTGAAAGTTGTTGCGTTTAATTTTATGATAGAAAAGGAATTAAAGGAGTCGATACTTCTGCTGCCAATTGGAAAATATCAAACAGGTACAATTTCAGAATTAGCAAGCAATACAACATTGGTTACATATGCTAATGCACAGAAAACCACAAATAACATAAATCAGTGAACAAGCTATCGCCTTTACAGTTTTTATTATAAAGTGAGTATCGCGTATCGAGTATCGGTGCTCAAAAATCAGTATCGGTATCGAGTATCGAGAAATAGTGGCATCGCCCCATCACCACCACCTAAAATGAAAACATAACGTTTTCTTTTTATATTTGGATACTCCAAAAAAGTAATATAGGAGTTACGATTTCTTTCTGGAAAATTATGTAGAATTCAGAGTACACAATGGCAGATGCACTGCCATTTTAAAAAATACATTTAAAATACAAGTATTGTGCCTACAATGATAAAATGCGTGTCAAATTAAGGAGAAAATTCAAATTTAAAAGACTCCACACAAAAAAAAAACCTAAAAATGTCATTTTGTGCAATTTTCGTCATTAATTTAGTCTTCCCTTAACCGAAACAAAGCCAGTAAGATGTAATTTTGCCACACATTAACAAGTGTTGATGGGTATGTTTGGTACGCACCTCCAAGCCGCTGGGAGCCGCGGCGACGGCGGGAACGGCTGTGCCACAACCAGCTAGAGTTTACGGCCACTTCTGAGAATTCACACACGGAGCTGCAGACACACGCTCCCTTATCAGTCATATCCATTATCACTCTAATACTCCTACCAACTGATAAGTGGTCTCTTGTACATTTACGTGTTTGCCGTATTTATCGTAATGAGTCATACTTTACTTACGTATATATAGCAATCAAATTACGCAGGTCCATTTTTTATATGCTTCTCCAAATATGTCAACGCATCAATAACCAACATAGTAGCATTAAGCAACAACTTTGTAATCATTACACAACGTATTTGTATGCAGTATACATAAAGTACGCCGCCATTTATGCTGCTATTCTATCCAAATACTAAGATGTAAGTTTATGACGTTTATATGTTAACACAAGTTTGTGTGCTAAGTAGGAATGTTCCACGTCAGCAGATGTTATTGGGTCAACTTTGAAAGCATTTAGTAACTCTGGGACATTTCTTCAGGAAGCACTACGTTTTCACCTTGAAGATATTTATCTATAGAACACAAAACTTTGTCAGGACGTCTCTAATACACTGCAATTTGCCGCTTGAAATTCCTGCATGCATTAAAGGAGCACTCTAAGTTTAATCTGAACCTTATTGAGAAATGATAATAATTCATGCAAAGACAAACCACATTTCTCCAGTTTTTACTTTCTCTACTACGTATAGTAAGTAGGAGAAGTATTGTATTCCACCCAAAAATTCGATACCGAGATTTCACCGGAAATACATGTTTTGAGACCCCCTGAATCCAAAAAAACTATTTGTGGAAACGTGTGTGTGTGTGTATGTGTGTGTGAACAGCATAACTCATAAACGAACAGTCGGATAGACACCAAACTTGGTATTTAGGTTCAGTATCTTCCAGAGATGCGACACGAAGGTTTTCAAGAAAATCCCCCCACCCAGATTACCCTTTACATGGAACATTTTTCGAAAAGTTTAATTTTCTCAAAAATGGCTCTAACGATTTTGATTAAAATATATGTTTAAGATATTTTCATGACAAATAAAATGTATATCTTGAATTTTCTGGGAATGTCCTCAAAAGTATTCTTCATTGTGAACGACTTTTGCATAACTGGTAAACCATAAGAGATAGACAAAATTTTACTACACAATTTATGTCAATACATTTTTTTTTTTTTGAGTGAACCATTTTCGAGATATTGCTTGTTATTCCCTTAAATTTTCCAATACTTATTTTCTCAAATGGGAATTCGTTATTTATTTTTTTGTCTTGGATATGCAAAGAGTATTAATCTGTGGCAAAGAGAATGGTGCTTCACATAGCAACCAGCTATTAAGATATATGTCGATGCTTAAAGGCTACTGTATTTCTATATTGCCCTTGCAATTACAAAATAAGGGGAACATAGTACGCCTTAAGCGACAGTCAAATATTTTTAGAACTGGTCGCAATGTGTAAAATGTAATTCTCTTTGCATGTCAAAAGATCGTTTCTGCAAATGTTTATGTAGATTAATACGAAATAGATGGAGAATAAAAGTTTGTAAAAGTAGTTTGTACAAGAGTAGAGAAAGTTATGTGAGTGTAACACATCAGCATTTTTTTTAATGTGTTTAAACATTAATTTTAAAATTAAAAGTTTAAAAATAATTTTATTACATTCTCAATGCATGGAACAAATGACTAATATGCAATTATATACATGCAAGCACAGAAGAACACGAGACACATTCAAAGCGTAATACCATATCACAAGTAAAAATACTTCCGACGCGTTACATTTGCATGACTTTCTCTACCCCCATCGCTTATTAGTGGGTATACAACCTGTTCTTACCAAGTTTATTTTCTATCTACTTCACTTTAATCCAAATAAACCTTTGCAGAAATAGCTACACTATACATTTCGTTATAGATACAAAGGGAATGGCAATAGCCCATGTTTAAGAACTGGAGACTACACGCTGGCCTTAAAATGTCGTATGTTTCCATGCAATTGCGAGAAACAATTGAATGTTGAAAGGGCTTTAAGAGTGACCAAGTAATGAACAATTCAAACCATTAAAAACGGATATCTGGAAATGCCTAATGCCACAAAAATGTTATTTGAAATAAATGGTGTATTTTAAAGAAGTCTACATTTCTTGTGGCCTGCGTTTTCTTCTATCGCTTAACGTCTACTAGTTATACAATGTTACACAAAATTCATTCCGAGTGAACAGGACTTCAAAGGCGATTCCCACAAAATTCAAGAAATACATTTTACTTGTCATGTAAATATCATTAATGTATGGTATTTTAATCAAAATCATTAGCTTATTTTTTAGAAAATAAAAAATTTCGAAAAATGTTCCATGTAAAGGGTAGTTTGGGGTGGGCGGATTTTCTTGAAAATCTTCCTGTCGCAACTTTCGAAGGTACTGAACCTAAATACCAAGTCTGGCGTGTTCCGACTTTTGTTTTTTAGTTATGCTGTCCACAGACAGACATATACGCGGACTTTTTTCTAAAAATCTGATTACAAACGCTTATTCTCCATCTACTTCATGTTAATCTAAACATTTGCATAAATTATCATATTGGTAATTTTCTTGTAGGTGAAGGGGAATATGGTAGGCTTTAAGCAATAGTCAAATCTTTTAAGAGTTGGTTGCTAAGTGGATCATTCCATTTTCTTTGCATGTCCAGGGCATAAATATTAAAAAAATAATAAATAAATAAATAAATAAAAAGAAAAAAAGTTATGAATTCCCATTTGAGATAAAGTATAAGTATTGGAAAATTTAAACAAATATCAAGGCATATCTTGGAAATGGTCACTCAAAACAAAGAAAGAAAGAAGGAAGGAAGGAAAGTATGTGACAAATTGTGTGTTTTAACGAGATCTACATTTTGTGCGTGCGTGCGTGCGTGTGTGTGTGTGTGTGTGTAAAATATTGTCTATCTCAAAACTGAGTTTTATTTATGGACGCTCTTTAACTGCTGTGGTCCTCATTGGGCATGAAAGACCGGTAATTATGCTAGAGGCCTCTTTATCAGGCTTGGGGTTCTTTTACGTGCCGTAAATCTACAACACGGGACCACCGGCTTTATTATACTTCTCTTCCGAAGGGAGCCATGCTAAGGATTTTTACACCCTAAAAAGATGCATCGCCCTCCGACCGGTTTGAACCCGCGACCTCGGGAACATGGTAACCACTTACCAGTTATGAGTACTTTTGGGGACATTCCCAGAAAATTCAAGATATACATTTCATTTGTCATGAAAATTTCTTAAACATATGATATTTTAATCAAAATCGTTGGAACCATTTTTGAGAAAATAAAAAATTTTGAAAAATGTTCCATGTAAAGGGTGGTCTGGGATGGGGGGGGCTTTTCTTGAAAGTCTTCGTGTCGCATATTTAAAAGATACTGAACCTAAATACAAAGTTTGGTATTTATCCGACTTTTCATTTTTGAGTTATGTGTTCACACACACAAATGCGTTTCTTTTATTCAGGGGCCTCAAAACAAACATTTCCGGTGAAATAATTCAGTACCTCCTCTACATAATATGTACGTGGTAGAGAAAGTAAAAAAAACTAAATATTACTGGTAGGTTTTGTAGAAAGTAATCTATTTTAGTACTGATATTTTCAGGACAGAAGCTATTTTTGTTTTATTTTAAAGTAAAGGGAGGGCAATAAAAGCCCTACGCACTGCGACCGGTTGTGATCTATTGTGATTCCTTCATTTAATCTCCTAGATCTTTGCCTCCTTCGCAAAGTCTGCAGATCTCTTAGTAGCAACTTCTTGAAATCCTTGCAATTGCACGAGTTCCTGATTAAAGTATTTAACCCTAAGAACTATGAGAGCTTTACAATCACACAGCAAATGAAATACTGTTTCCCTGCATCTTCTACGAGGGTCGTCCAATAAGTAAGTTTTCCTATTTTATAAAAAAAAAAACATTACACACAATTGGTCATGTTGAATTAATTTTATTTATATTGTGCAATTCTTCCGTTACTTTTCTACATAGTCAATATGTTTTTCAAGCATTTTTGGGGACGTGACAAGTTTTTCCAAGCCAGTGTTGTACCAAGTCGGGTCCTGTGCTGGTAACCAGCTGTTCACTTCCGATGGATCTTCGTTACGGTGTTAAAGTGCTTACCTCCAAGATGACCTTTGAGTCAGGGGAACATTTGAAAATCAATTGCGAAAAGATCTGATGAATATGGAGGATGCGAGAAAACTTCCCAGTTGAATCTTCTGAGCTCTGCCTGGGTCAAGATTCAATTGAAAGTTTTCTCGTATCCTCCGTATTCACCGGAGCTTGCCCCAAGTGATTTTCACATGTTCCTCCAACTCAAAGGTAAGCACTTTTAACAGCAGTGATGAAGTCAAATCAGTGAACAGCTGGTTGCGAGCACAGGACCCGAATGGCGTGGAAAAACTTGTGTCATGCCCCCAAAAATACTTGGAAAAACATTTTGACTATGTAGAAAAGCAACAGAAAGATTTATAAAATAGGGAAACTTACTTATTGGACGCCCCTCGTACATACATAGATTGAAGAATCTCTCTAATCGGTCCATGTATGCCCAAGTTCTAGGAAAACGAGAACACTCGTGGGAGCTGTCCCTATATCAATACAGTGCGTCTATTTCAGTTTCTGCAGCTGGATGAACAAGTTCAAGGCAACCACTCGTGCATGAGCTACGCTTCATTTGCCGTCATTTTTGTGCCAAGAAGCCGGGCGAAAAATTCTTTGTTTCAAATGTGGCACTCGAAACATTTAACCAATAAATTAACGCACGAACGGCTGCGGAGGTGCCCGAGCTTCCAGATTCGCTAACGATGTTTTTGAGTTCTCAGTTCCGGAGATTTTTTTGACCAGTAACTAAGAAAGAGGCCGACAAGTTCGCCTGTGCTAAATAGATAGATCAACCCAAAAATAAAAGTATTCCACCAACAGTACCGCGGATGTAAAAACAGACATGGCTTTTATGTAACTGTAGTCGCCATTCTCAATACATAAAGAGTCGATGAAATAGCTAACTGTATTAATATCGATAAGTAGTGAACAGTTTCTTTCGCGCTTTTTACAGTTTCAAAAACGTTTTCTGAGGAAACATTTAGGATGTGACCAAAGCAGCAAGCCTATACTTTATATTGTTGATATAAAGTATTCTTCTATTCAATTTATCTTAGGGAACAAGGTAGTCTGAACACATGGAAATTACACCTTAAGTGTGTTAAATTACCACTGCTCTTAAAGTTCTCAATGGTTTTTCCTGAATTTTTTATGAATTATTCTATAAATCATGGCAATTATTTCAAGTGGTTGTTTGCACTGATAGCTTATGTAGTTGAGTCCGTAAAAATTATTTCATTCAGCAGAAAAATAATAAAATGTACTCCTAAAACATGTGAATTCATGTACCTTTTCTCTGATACTATTTGCAATACAGAAGCATACTTTTGCGTGCTTGCTCTTATTAGGTATAATCAGCTATCTTCTGAACCTCAATTATTTAGTTATGTATATCAGTTCACTAGAAGTTGAAAAACAAAATTATTTGCAAAGCCAAAAAAGTAAAAATGTGGAAAATTTGCAATGTTGTTGTTTTCTTAATATCACTAATATACATTGTAAAATTATGAGGTTCAGAAAGTTTAACTACGTGTTGTATACATGTACTGAAAATTTCAGCTCTCTACCTCTCATACTTTGAGAAAAAGGTACATAAGTGTCCAAAAGTGTTTTTTGAGGAAACTGGATTTAAAATTTGAACGTTAAAATTCTGACACGCTTCAGTACATTCCAGGATCATAATCATCTGCAGCTTTATTGCTGGATTGCTTCAGCTTTTCTGATTGCGTTCTCTTGTTCCTGGCCTCTTTTGTTAATTGCTGAACTGCTCGCTGGGCATGATATAGTCGTTCGTTGTTGAAAGATACAAAAATGTTCTAAAAAGGTGCGTTGCACGACAGCTTTAAAGGAATGCAGACTAGCATTTAAATGGTATTTAAATATCTTAAAAACCTCTTAACCCCAAAAAGGATATATTTTCTGAAACTGGAAATAATAAAGATTTTATTAGCGCCTAAAACAAAAAATGTTATTTTTGAGCATTTCAGGGTAGCTTGTACCCTTAATCACGATGTTTGCTACAAATGATTTAAATATCTAATTACATCCAAATGCGAAGACAGTTCTCAAGAACAAGTTCATTTTTGTTAGTAACGAGCGAAAGATTAAGACAGTAATGGACCATCTTTCAGGTACCTTCGAAAAATGTTATGAGGAAGCAATACTAAAAATCACACACGTTTAGTAGGCTCTCCAAATAACTGCTCTTAATTATCAACTCTTACATATAAACCTGAGTCAACTGAGGAATTTTATGTCGTGCCCGCATGTGCCGTGGTTGGTTAGAGCAGCGGCTCAGTAAGCCGAGGATCTGTGGTTCATACCCCGGCTATGGCATTGCATTTTTCAGCTTGATTCTACCTTTTCAACTTAGCCTACACACGGCATGTATGAAAGAACAAAACTATATCTTAAATACAATTTCAATTACGTACTTGAGCGATTGGTTGTTTCATGCGTACGGATGAACAGACAGACAAAGCTAATAGGTGTTCTGCAGTTTGCTAAGCACCTATAAAAGGTATCACACCTTTATACATGTATTACATAGATGGCACAAAAAGCAAGCTTCATCCTGGGAAAACTTTCGCATACAACGAATTGTATAAAAAGGTTAATTCCTGTGGGGACAAAACAAATCTGAAAACGGAACATTTTAATGAGCTTTCATATTGATAGTTTCTGTCCATCTCTCGCCGTTTTCCATTCCAAAAAATCTTGATGAGAATCGATTCGACTTTACACGTGTTCAAAAGAAAATTCTGTATCTACATTTTATTCATCATGCACTATGCCAGTCACATTTTAAAGCAATTTTTGTGAACATAACGAAAAAAATTCCAATTATAAAGGTTGTTTAGGGTGGCGGAATTTCATTAAAATCTTCGCTATGCATCCTTTAGACACGCACTTTTTCTGCTTTGTAGATATGTATATGTGAAAGTGGAATGAAAGGCAAATAAAGTATTTACGAAAAGCAATATCGTAAGACTTTGGGTCAAATGTATTTTTTAAATTTATCTATTTGTAAAGTCACAAAGTTATGTCAGTTCATAGATCTGACAATCCTCTGAACACACAACGCTTTGTACAAAGCATTTTCCAGATGTACACGCCAGTTTATAGTGTGTTCAATAGTAAATTTCCACGTTTTCATTGCATAGTATGAAGAAAGTATAGTCGGGTTTGATGCATTCGGAAATCTTCAAGAATTTGACAGCAGACACAAAGAAAAAGCACGTTTGTAAAATGAAAGCCGTACCATGAAGGAGGGGTTTTTGAGTTATGCTGTTTGCCCCACTTACGGTACAAACTTTCCGGTGGCCTTCGCCCCACTTTTATGAATCAAATTTTTATTTTAATGTTTTTTTTATCTATGTATGTATGTGTGCCTCGGCTTCGTCAGTAGTAATTTGCAGAACATGTATCTCTTAGCAGGGCTGGTACGGCTAAAGAACAAGGCTTACACAAATTATAATTGCATTGTACTTTGTTAATTTTTATTAATCCTTCACACGATTGAATAACATTTCACTGTTGTATCCTACTACAGAGCTGTGAGATTATTGTTATTTGCACTTTTAACAGGTAAACTTTATATTATTCTCACCGCAATGAATTTCTGTCTCACACTGAACCTGTACCATATCTAACTGCTTGGTTACGCTTCCTTGTAGCGTCTACGGCTTGAATTTGTACTTTTTCTCTATTTCAAGTCTCTGATAGGCTAAGCCTACTCCAATAGAATACCTTTATTTAACTTAAAGCTTTTCTAGTTTTGATTAGCTATTTATAAACTGTTTTAAATATTACATTATTATTGTTCCAAGAACTATTAGTAGCCTTTTTAAACGTTCTAATTTATTGTTGTCTCAAGTTTACCTCATTATTAGCAACTTTCGGCTTCTACTTTGTAATTCTGTTTGCTATGGAAAGCAGCTTGCTTCTATTCTCACAGCTCCTACATTGTTAAACTACGTAATACATTCACATAACATTATTATACATGTACATAATAAAATAAACATAATACAATGACTGTTACATACACTTTATATATTATATACATATTGCTTTAAGGCGGGCTGTTATTATATTTTATATTATATAATTAGACTGATATCATTTAAGTGATAAAAATACTGCCTCAAATTACATAATTACAAAATAGGTACGAGAATGTGAAACGTTAGTCAAATATTTATAAAGCAGGTCGGTATATGCTGGTTTTGAACTTCCATGCTCTTTCCACGACATCCCGAGAAACAACTGAATAGTGACAGCATTTCAGAAATGACACAGTATTGAAACATTCAAACGAATAACAACGAACACTTCGGAAATAGATGATGCACAACAGATAAATCAGTAAACAAAATACAAAAGAGATTTGCTCTTTTTTTTTTACTGTAGTAAGCTTTAGTCTATCTCTTACGGTTTACCGTATCTTACCTTAACGATTTTAATCAATAAGAGCCATTTTTGAGAATACATAAAATAACAAAAAAAGGTCCCCGTAATATCCGTGTGGAAGGAGGATTTTCTTGAACATTTTCGAGCCGCATCTTGGAAGATGCTGAACCTAATACCAAATTTGGTGTTTATCCGACTTCTCGTTTGAGTAATTCTGCTACCTATCTCTCTCTCTCTCTCTCTCTCTCCCTATCTCTCTCTCACACACACACACACACACACACACCCAAGGACCTTTTTATAATTTTTTTTTTGGGGGGGGGGGGTTTAATATACCTCAAAGTACCCCGGTGAAATCTCGATATGGTATTTTAGGGAGAATACGATACTTCCTCTGTGGTGTAGGTAAGTATTCACGTGGTAGCGATTAAGACATTCTCGACAAAGGAATCAAGTCTGGGAACTTCGGATTTGCGGTCACAGGTCTTTACTGAACGGGCACAGACGAGATCTCTACAAATGGTGCTCCTGAGTGCACAGCATGCAGCATCCTCCTGTTTCGTAGAGGTGCACGGACTAAGGTCGGCCCACACGGCTAAGGATCAAGGCGGGCCTAGTATCCAATGTACTGCATACGCCCTACTTACAACACGCTGCAGCTATTTACAATATAATGCGATGAGATGCAATTACGTCTTTGTGCTCAACACATTGGAATAGCGCCCACTTATACAGCGAGGAGCAACGGCCCAATGGCGTCTTCCCACTTGCCAACAAATGCCAAGCTTTAAATACAATGCGTGTATGAAACATTTAGTTTGGCTGAGTAATTAGAAATGCTTTATTAATGGTAAATAGACATTTAAACCTTTCAGAACTTCTAAGAGTGACACTAGAAAGTCCGTTGCATTTGTGTGCTAATCACTGCGTAGACTTTTTTTATCCCTGTTTACAGTTCGCAGGAGTCATTTGAAAAGCTCTCGGTTTGAAACACAAAATTACGTTAGATTTTTTTAAAAATTGTTATTATTTTTCAACATTATCCCTTTGATATGAGTGTACTTGTCCAGCGATGATCCATAGCCTTTATCTGTCATGGAAATCATATTTCTTCCGGCCTGCAAAATATGCCTCACCTAACAAGTTCATCGAACGATAAGTTTTTTCCACAAGGGTCTTTCTCAGTTTAGGACACAGGTGGAAGTCTGATGGAGCTAAGTCAGGTGGATAAGGTGGATGTGGCAGTAAATCATACATCCACTACCTTAACTTTCACAATACATATGCGAGGGCTAGCGCTATCTTAATAGAAGATGACTTCCTTCTTTGCCAAAACGGCCCTTTCTCGCGTATTTTGTCTTCAATTATTCCAGAAGGTCAACGTAATACCCTATGATTCTTCAGGGGGAAGAAAACAGCACACCCTTGGCACTCCAGAAAACCGACGCCGGGATCTTTCTGGCCGATTCCACACAATCTGCCTTCTTTGGTGATGCAGAACCTTGGTGCTTCCAATTTTTATGCTGGTATTTTGTTTCAGGTTTGTAGTAGTGCACCCATATTTCATCATCTGCTACAAATCAAAGCATAAAGTGGCTGGAGTATCTATGAAAGCAAACGACATTACTCTTGATTTGCTTTTGATCGGAGTCAGCAGTCATGGCACCCAGGGACACCTTCATGTTGTGTATTTTACTGATGACGGATGTCATGGCGGATCTCGGTTTTTTTTGCTGAGTGGCCAAGCTTTCAAGGCCGCATTTAATCTCCGTGGTCCACTGGGAAATGGTTGAAAATGGTGTAGGTTCTCCACAGAATGTTTGTCATAGCGGTATGAATTTCTGCTGCAGTCATACCCTTCTTTACGAAGTACTTAATAAGCCCAAGATGTTGGATATTTGCCATGTTTTCCGATAAATAGGTCTGCACTGTTAAACAACTATACTTACTATGCCTCTTGAACAATCTGTTATTGCACAAATGTTTCCTTGAGAGATGGCTTTGGAAATTCTACCGCAATCCTTTCAAATGACACTCGTATATCTACAATGATACTATGAGACAGAAGTTGTATGTGTGTGGGAGTTTACATGATTATCTCCGAAACCAAGCGAATGAATGTAAAAAGTATTGTCCTTCCCCACGGACATAGGTTGTAGGACATCTTAGTTTTAATTCTTAAATGATCAAAAGACTAAGGATCTTTACATATGTATACCGGAATACGAACACATTGGAGTCATAGGTAAAAGAACATACTTTACGAAGAAGGTTTTGATTTTCGTTGAGACTGCTATGGAGTAGAAAAAAGTACTTGTGTAAAAATGAGAAAAGCCGCGAGTATTTCAATTCAAGCAACATACAGCCAGTTCAGCAACTAAGAAAATAGCAGACACGGCAAACCAAAAGACAATGGGATCTACTTATAACGATACGATGTTATGATATTATACTAAAACCTTTTAACAACCCTTAAGTAAGAAAGTTTTGTTGTATTTCCTCTGCGTTGTTATTAAGTTCATTATCAGCGAATGCTAAATGATTATACAACTAAGAATACTATTTTTCTCGATGGTTACAGACCAAGTGCGTGGTGCGTGACCACAATTTTAACTGCTGGGTTGGAATGGGGATACATATACCCACCAGTTTCGCCCCTATTTGGTTGAATTATGCCAGGAGTTTCTGTATTACATGAAAACGTGTAGCCTTTTTTCTTGATGAAAAATTACGAGACCAAAGTGAAAGTACAAAGGTTTAAAATACCATCTACTGTGTTTTATTTAAAATTATTCAAACTATTCACCGCCCAAGATATTTGCTTACACGCTACACAGCATTTCTAGAATTTGGAAGACAGTTGGGGAGAGGTTACGAAAATGGGAAATACAACATCGATGTCTCATAATAATTCCATAAATGTCAGGGTGTGGTTGGTAGAAAGGCAAAACATGAAATTTCGTATTCTGAACCATGCTTATTATTATGGAACAAGTATGTTCCATAATTCGTGTGGAATTCAGTGCACGTGACAAAACATTTCATATTTCATACTATTTAGGTAAATCTTCACATTTCTTCAAATCTTGTAGATTTAGAATTTTTCGCTTTTAAAATAATTTCGTAAGCAATGAGCCGGGCTTTCCAAATCTTCTATTCGGGAAGTTTTCTGTGAGACACATTTAGAAAACCCAAGTCCCACTCTTTGTAACGAGTCAGTGTAATTCCTCTATGTGACGTCACTGCGAAATTAAACGCCCTCTATTCTTGAAGAGTTTTTATTTTCGCGAGCAAGTGCTTTTAGTGGCATATTGTAATTAGTGCTAAGCAAGCACAAATCAACCAGTAACTTTTTTCTCTTATAGTTTAAGGTTTTCAAAAGGATTAAAATCTATAAACGCCACGTCATATGTTGTACACTTGGTGTTTTATTATTAAACATGGAAAAAATCTATTTTATTTAACTAAGGAAATGAACCTGCTCCAAACCCTTCAGAATATATGTCTTAATGTTTTGGGATTGTTTTCTTCATATGTTCATATTTTGCCTGTCTTCGCGTTATTAGATTATACCGGGACTTTAAGAAATTGGAGTAAAGGAGAACATTTGCTATAAGCAGTTGTATAATAGGTTATGCATCGTTTCAAAGGTTACTGATAATTTGTTTACTACAGTCAAAATAGGAAGATTTTCCTAAAGAAAAATCTGATGTGTTGCATTCACATAACTGCCTCTATCCCCTATCGTTTATTAATGTGTATACAAATTATTCTTACGAAAGTAAATTTTTTTATCTACTTCATTTTAATCGAGAAAAATCTCTGCAGTAATAGCAACGTTACACATTTTTAGTTTCAGTAAAGGAAATAGCGATAGTCACATGTTTAAGAACTGGAAAGGCCTTAAAATGCCTTACTGTTTCCATGCAATCACGAGAAACAACTGAAAATGGACGGGAGATGAAAAGAACGACAAAGTATTAAACAAATCGAACCATTGATAACGGATATCTCGGAAATAGTTGATGCTACAAAAAAGTTATTTGGAATAAATTGTGTACTTTAAAGATCTACATTTTTTTATCAATAAGTTTTCGTCTATCGCTTAACGTTTAGCAGCTACACAAAATTATACAAAATTCCTTCCGAATGAACGACTTCACAGGCTATTTCCAGAAAATTCAAAATATACATTTTGTCATTCATTTAAATATCTTAATATAAGGTATTTGTCAAAATGATTAGCGCAATTTTTAGAAAATAAAAATTTTAATGTTCCATGTAAAGGGTGGGGGATTTTCTTGAAAATCTTCATGTCGCATCTTTGGAAAATACTGAACTTAAATGCGAAGTTTGTTGTTCACCCGACTTTTTGTTTTTGAGTTATGCTGTTCACAGACAGGCGCGCGTGTTACTGAAATATCTTATATGGAATCTGAAGATATTGTTCAAACTCTGCAAGAACTTAAGAACTGTTGCTGTAGAAATCAAAACAGCGATACGATACAGCTGATGATCGATACATCGGATGGTGTAAGAGAAAAATTGTAATGAGCCAATATTAAAGCCAGAATTTTCTTTCGGCGCATTTTAAATTTTGGAAATCGTCAACACTGTGGAAGTTTCATGATACAACTACTTTGAATGCTAAGAACAATCATAATATAAATATTATAAACTGATTGTAAAACGTTGTGTAACTCGTGAAAAATAATTTCACTAATGTTAAAGAACTTTTAGTTCCCTTCTCTAAATATTGATTTGTAACACTCACTTTAGTTCAGGTACTCTAAAACTTATTTTTCCATCCTATATAAAAATGTACATATTTGCAAGATGACAACAGCGAGGGGAGTGCAATTTTTCGTTTCAGTAACAATTTTTCACGTTGCGTATACATCATCTTACGCCAGCATAATACTTTACAATAATATCAATTTATAAAGTTACCCCGAAAGGAATTTTAAGCCGCAAAGAGAATTCGTTGTCGCGGAAATGAAGGTGGATGCACGATACGATACGGTTTCCGAGTAACTATTCAATTCCGGAACATTGCTTGTTATATTCCACTCCACTTGTATACTGTACTTTTTATTGTGAAAAAGGTTTTGTATGTTACATTCACATGACCTTCTCTACCCATCCTTCCACAAAATATTCTTAAAAAGCTTATTTTTTAATCTACTCCATGTAAAACTAGATAAACCTTTGCAGAAATAGTTTCATTACACATTTTGTTATGGGTATAAAAGGGAAAGAAGAGGCTCAAGCAATAGACAAACCTTCAAAAAATGGTCGCTATGTGCAGGCGTTGAAATACCTTATTCTTTACAAGGCCATAACAAATAAAGGAATGGTGACCGACATATATGTAAAATCAAACCAATAACAAATATCTCGCAAATTATGACACAAAACTTATTTTAAATATACTGTTTTAAAAATATCTACATGTTTTGTGTTGTAAGGTTCTTTTCTCTTTCTTCCGCCTCCCCATTTCTTTTGGTTTTACAGTTAATATGTATACAAATCCGAATGAGGAGCACTTCATCTATTCACAGGAAACTCAAGATATACATTTTGTAATGCAAATATCTTACACATATGGTATTTTAATCGAAACCGTTAAACAGCCACCTTTAAGCGAAAAAAATCAAAAAAATCTGATGTGTTACACTCAAATGACTTTCTCTACTCTTGTACAACTATTTTTACAAACTTTTATTCTCCATCTATTTCATATTAGTCGACATAAACATTTGCAGAAACGATCTTTTAATATGCAAAGAGAATTACATTTTATACATAACGACCAGTTCTAAAAATATTTGACTATCGCTTAAGGCGTACTATGTTCCCCTTGTTTTGTAATTGCAAGGGCAATATAGAAATACAGTAGCCTTTAAGCATAGACATATCTCTTAATAGCTGGTTGCTAGGTGCAGCACCATTCTGTTTGCCACAGATTTATACTCTTTGCATATTCAAGACAAAAAAATGAATAACGAATACCCATTTGAGAAAATAAGTATTGAAAAATTTAAGGGAATAGCAAGCAATATCTCGAAAATGGTTCCCTCAACAACGAAAATGTATATGACATAAATTGTGTATTTTAACGCGATCTACATTTTTGTGTAGTAAAATTTTGTCTCTCTCTTATGGTTTACCAGTTATGCAAAAGTCGTTCACAATGAAGGACATTTTTGGAGACATTCCCAGAAAATAAAGGTTATACATTTCATTTGTCATAAAAACATCTTAAACATATGATATTTTAATCAAAATCGTTAGAGCCATTTTTGAGAAAATTAAAATTTTCGAAAAATGTTCCATGTAAAGGGTAATCTGGGGTGGGGGTATTTTCTTGAAAACCTTCGTGTCGCATCTCTGGAAGATACTGAACCTAAATACCAAGTTTGGTGTTTATCCGACTGTTCGTTTCTGAGTTATGCTGTTCACAGACACACACACACACACACACACACACACACACACACACACACACACACACACACACGGACATGTTTCCAAGTTTCTAGAAAATATTCGTGTGGCATCCTTGAATGATGCTGAACTCACCAACTCCGGTTACCTATTTAACCAAAATTTTCAACCAGTGTTTATTTTGTGTTTTAAGTTTTTGCCTATCAGTTCTTGGTTTACCAGTTATACAAAAGCATATAAAAGTAGTTCCGAATAAAAAGGACTTCTCCGCCTGTTTGCAGTAAATTCAAGCACACGTTTTGTTTGTCACGCACATAACTCAAACACATTTTATTTTAATCGAAATCGCTAAGAGCTTTTGCATGCAAGGGGTGGTTTGGGGTGGGGGAATTTTCTTGAAAATCTTCGTGTCGCGTCCTTGGAATATGCCGAACTTTTGTGATATGTTTTCACAGACATATTTGGAGGGGGGGTCCAGGGAACCTCAATACCTGTATTTCAGGTCAAATCTCGATATCGAATTTGTGTGTGGAATACGAACGATATGTGGTCAAGTGGTAGAGAAAGTGATGGTACCCTATATGAAGTTTTTTAAACAGATTTCGGCGTGAAGTCTATTCTAAATGCAAAGCGGGCTGCTACCACGCGATCTTGGAAACGTTCACATCGGCCTCGACCGGTTCCCGAGGGTTATAAAGGATAAGAAACAGCTCTTACCTGTGGACGACAGCATGTTCCTGACGGAAGCACCAGTTTCTCCTCACTGACCAGCTGTGGTCACCCTAACAAACCGCATCCTGCCCAACCCTTTCTTGTCACACTACAAACCGCAAGGTGCTGGCTTTCTCTGCCATAAATCTGGGAGGGTTTTGGAATACACGCCCTATCTGCAAACACGCTGCACCGCTTCTTCACTAATGGTCCACGTCTCTCGCTGTGATGGTGCAGGAAATGTCCCTTCACCCCGAGTTTCACAAAAATATGCCGCCTTTTGCTTCCCTCTCCATTTACCTCACAACCTCTTCCCTGTCTCAGATGTCCAAAATAAAATTCCTGATACCGATTTGAAAATGAAACTGACTTTACAGTGGCTTATGATCGCAACAAACCTCCAACCTCCAATCCTTGTAGTGTACATAACTGGCGAGGTCATTTCCTTCTTTGTTCACATTATCGAGGACTATACAAACCCTTCTGGTGCACATTGTACATTGCAAGTCAGTTTACGAAAATTAAATACGACTGAAAGAAATTTGTAAACTGTATGTCGAAAAAATACAACCCGCAGCTTCGATCGTGTTATTGGCGTGAATATACTGCGAAATTACTCTCTCCCCCCTCCAAATTTCTCAATGTCTCTTGCAGTCCTCCTCCTTCCATTTTCCATGTGCAATGTACATACCAGTAATGTTTTGTACACTTACGATTTTATACTATCAAACATTTTACTTATGCTTTATAGTTGAGAAATCGGTGCAATTTATACATTTTCTATGCCAATATTTAAAATAAATTATAGTTTATCACAATGGTTATCATTTTAGACAAAATACAAAAGAACTCTGGCGTGATACATTCACATGACTTTCTCTATCCTCTATCGTTTATTAGTGGGTTAGCAAACCATTCCAATAATGCCTATTTTTCTATTTACAACATTTTAATCCCAATAAACCTTTGCAGAAATAGCTAAATTACACATTTCGTTATAGATGTAAACAAAACAGCGGTAGTCAAATGTTTAAGAACTTGATGCTATACGCTGGCCTTAAAATTCCATACTGTTTCTATGCAATCGCGAGAAACAACTGAATGTTGACAGGACTTCCAGAGAATGGCCAAGTAAAGACCAATTCTTCGAATCATTACTAACGGATATCACAGAAATGGTTTATGCCACAAAACAAATATTTGAAAGAAACTGTGTTTTAAAGAGATCTACATTTTTTGGTGTAGTGCGTTTTCGTTTATCCTTAACGTTTACCAGTTATATACAAAGGTTCTTGAAGAGGACTTCAGAGGCTATTCCCAAAAAATTCAAGACACACATTTTATTAGCCATGTAAATATCTTTAATATGTGGTATTTTAATCCAAATCACAAGAGCCATTTTTCAGAAAATAAACGATTTCGAAAAATGCTCCACGTAAAGGGTAGTTTCGGCTGAGGGGATTTTCTTGAAAATCTTCGTATAGCATCCTTTGGAAGGTACGAACCTAAATAACAGGTTTGATATGTATCTCACTTTTCGTTTATGCTGTATGCACACACACACACACACACGCACACACATACATTTTTCTAAAAATGCTTCTTTTTTTCTGAATTCACGGGTCTCAAAACATGCATAGGCTGAAATCAGGTATCAAATTTTTGAGTGGAATGCAATATATGCAATAAGAGAAGATAAGATATTTTTCGTGTCAAGGATGATTTTAGGTGGGCGGAATCTCCTGAAACAATCTGTGTTGCATTCACATGACTTCTCTGCTCACTCTTCTATAAACTATTCTTTTAAAAAATGCCCATTCTACTTCTTGTTAATACAGATAAACTGTCGTTACACAATTATACATTTCGTTGTAGGTATGACACAGTAGGCTATAGCGATAGTCAGATTAAAAAAAAAAGTCTTTATGTGATAGCTTTGAACTTCCATACTCTTTGCATGACCGCGAGAAAAAAACAATTAGCGACTTACCACCTGAAAAAAAATCTGATACATTCGCATGACTTTCTCCATTCTCTGTCGTTTATTAAAGGGCACACATCCATTCTTATTGAAGCTTATTTTTCTATCTGCTTCATTTTAATCCAAACAAACCTTTGCAGAAATAGCTACATTACACAGTTCGTTATAGATACTAAGGGAACAGCGATAGTCAAATTTTAAGTACTAGACCTATATCTGGCCTTAAAATTCCATGCCATTTCCATGACATCGTGAAAAACATCTGAAAATTCGATGGAACTTAAAAAGAATGACAAAGTATTGAACAAATCGAACCATTAATAACAGATATCTCGGAAGTGGCTGATGATACAGAAGCATGTATTTGAAATAAATTGTGTTTTAAAGAGATATACTTTTTTGTGTAGTACGTTTTCGTCTATCGCTTAACATTTAGCAATTCTATAAGATACATAATTTCTTCCAAATGAAGTGGACTTCACAGGTTATTCCCAGAAAATTCAAGATATGCATTTTATTTGTAATGTAAATATCTTTAATATATGGTATTTTAATCAAAATCTTTAGAGCACTTTTTAGAAAATCAAACGTTTCGAAAGGGTAGTCTGAGGTGGGAGAAATTTCTCGATAAATCTTTTCGTGTTGCATCTTTGGAACGTAATGACGTTTCCTTTTTGATATACTGTTCTTAAACACGCGCGCGGAGCTTTTTCTAAGAATGCTTTTTCTGGGGTGGATTTAGGGGGCCCCAAAAGGTGTTTCTGGGAAATCTCGACATCGAATTTTTGGGCGGAATACAACACTTCCCCTGCTTACTATACATAGTACGGAAAGTATGAAGTACAAATGTATGAAAGTTCAAATTCCGTAGAGTACTTCGGAAATGATAAATGCTACAAAAAGTTTTATTCGATATAAATTGTGTGCTTTAATGATGAGCTCTACATTTTTTCAAAGTACGATTTTGTCTATCTTTTACAGTTTAGCAATTATATGAGTCATTCAGAATGAAGAGCACCACACAGGCTATGAGCAGAAGATTCAAGATACCTATACGCTTCATTTGCCACGCAAATATCTTAAACATATGGCATTTTAACAAAAATCGTTAGTACCATTTTTGAGGAAACAAAAACTAACGAAAAATGTTCCGTGTAAAGGGTAGTTTGGGGTGGGGGAATTTTTTTGAAAATTTTCGTGGTGCATCCTTGGAAGATGCTGAATTTGAGTGTCAAGTTTAGGATTTAACAGCTTTTCGTTTTTGCGTGCGCGGGCATTTTTTCTATTTTTATTCAAGGGACATCAAAACGTGTATTTCCATTGTGTGAAATGCAATATTCCCTCCACTTACTATAGGTAAGCTGTACAGGAAGTAAAAACTGTTGTAAAACACGCCTGGCATGGAAATTAGCATTACCATTTGAATCGAGCTCAAAAAGCTAATGAAATATTTGTGTATTACCAGATATGCAAAGTTGCTTGGAGTCTCAATTACCCCTAACGCTTCCGGCAAGATAACTATCCTCGATGGCATCTATCCACGATAACCCTTCCTAAAAAGCAAAACAAATCGCAGGGTACTCAAGGTTACATACGATCAGCTGTACAGTTACATTCTATCACTGAAACATGATTAAATATCGAGATGCAAGACTGACACCTGTCCAGGAAACAATCCCAACTGATTACGACGAGCAAGTGACACCTCGTGCGGAAACGTGAATCTGACAGACAAATCCCTGACCTCCATGCTCCCGCATTCTGTATCTTGTAACACGTGGTTTTTTGTTTCCTTTGGCATCGGATGGTTGTTTCCACAGCTGTTGTGGTACGCACTTGCAACACACATGAACAACATCAGAACTGCTATATTTTACACTGTTTTGATAACTGCTCTTGCATTTTATGATCTGCTGGGTATATTTGTAATAATTGTACTTTATTGCACGTTTGGAAAGACATAAAAGCGTTGTAACTAGGGAGCTACTACTTGTCATTACATTCTACACATACCTACATCATAGAGGTTGCAATATACGAAAGCTTAACTAACGTAAAACTTTGACATTTTCCCACCATTATGGGATGAGTCACTACAATCTGGTGATATTCGGGTTGTTAGGTTGTATTGACAGCCGGCAACTCTTCAAATATGCACCTGTTACATGTATTGGGAAGGTTATTAAATCTCTTACGTTGGCGCCCTGTTTTATATTCGGTGTTCAAACTTCGCGCGCCATCCGTTTAGTCACCAAATGAGCACTGATGACACTAATTTTATTATGATAATTATATTTATATTACATTAGTTTTAGTTATATAATTAGGCTAATTATACCAAAATCTAATTGTTAGGTTGGGTTATTAAGCCACTACGCTATTACTAATTATTAGGTCTTATCTTTGACGTTAACTAGAAATATGAATTATTTTTGCAATTGTTTACTTTCCCTACTACGTATAGTAAGTAGGGGAAGTATTGCATTTCACCCAAGAATTCGATACCGAGATTTCACCAAAAATACGTGTTTTGAGGCCTCCTGAATGCATAAAAAGAGCATCTTTTGTGAAAGGTCTGTGTGTGCGCGCGCGCCTGTGTTTGTGAAAAGCATAACTCAGAAACGAAAAGTCGGATAAATAGCAAACGTGGTATTTAGGTTCAGTATTTCTGAAAGGTGCGACACGAAGATTTTCAAAAAATCCTCCCACCCTACCCTTTACATGGAACATTTTTTAAAAAATTTTATTTTCTCAAAAATGGCTAATGATTTTGATTAAAATATCATATACCTATAAGATATTTTTACACAAATAAAATGTTTATGTTGAATTTTCTGGAAATGTCCCCAAAAGTCCTCTTCTTTCTGAAGGGCTTTTCCATAACTGGTAAACTGTAAGAGATAGACATTGTTCTGCTGTACCTTGTTATTTATTTAAATTTTCCAATACCTATACTTTTTCTCAAATGGGAATTCTTATTCGTTTTTTTATTGCCTAGATATGCAAAGAGAATGGAATGCCCCACATAGCAACCAGCTCTTAAAACATTTGACTATCGCTTAAAGCCTACCATATTCCCCTTATACCTACAAGAAAATTAGCAATAAGATAGCTTCTGCAAATGTTTATCTCGATTAACATGAAGTAGATGAAAAATAAGCGTTTATAAAAATAGTTTGTATAAGAGTAGAGAAAGTCATGTGAGTGTAAAACATCAGATTTGTGTGGGGTTTTGTTTTTACAGGAAGAATATCTGCGTGGAAAACCAATACATTTAATTGTTTGGTATAAGTAAGACCTACGCCGAAATCTTATTAAAACGTAACTTCAAGTTGTTCTTCATACTATTACAGTACAGTAATTTGCAAGTTTAATAACTATCCACGCATGTTACATAAATTAAGTCCACAGTTCAGTGCTTAAAATAACACTTATGGTGCCTTCAGGTTACAGATTATAGATATTCAGCGGCTATGTCGAAGATGGAAAGTGGTGCCCAAACCTGTGCACTGAAGAAAAGAATATTACAAAGCACTATATATCTGTGCGTGCGTGCGTGTGTGAGTGACAGTGACTCATAATACTAGCAGAAGACCTAAATAGTGTGTCTATTGTAAACAGGTTGTCTGCTGATTTCTCTGGTTATCCAGAGTGTTTCAAAAACAATCATCCGATTTCACAATGATATACCTTCTACATGAATGCAAATAGAACCCCACGGCCAATTTCAAAATACTCGTCGAAATTATAAGCTTTTGTTGGCGTGATTATCGTGTGTACAGATAGACGGAAGGGCAAAGCGCCATACATTGCAACGGACGACATATATAAGTTTTCTCAGCTTGCGGTATCATTCAAGCGTTTTGCTAGGAGTCCACGGTTCGCAACGTTTCGGTGCAATATCTGATGTTGTAATGCAAGAATCGATTATCCATAATGATCCGTTGATTAGACTCGGTTTCTTATAATTTCGCCGAGAACGGCATGCATGACGAAAACGGTTTCAAAATAACCTATTAAATTACTTAATGCAAAAAGTACTCCATTTCAAATTAACTATGTTTATTCAAGAGGAACTTTTTCATTTGGAAATGGCATACAGCTTGCACGCATCAGTTGCTAAGAATTGTTACGCCCGATCCTCATGGTGATATTTTGTTTCAAATTTACTTAAAAATTGATTTTATGGTATCTGTAAAAGCACCATTTCGACTAACGCGAAAGTAAGCTGGTATCGATACTGTTGCAGTTTGCGTTAAAAATTACAATTTTGATAATTCCTTCGCCATTAAGAAGCCCGACGCACATAGAATAAAACAGCCTCTAACTGAAATTCCTAAATGAATAACAGACTAAAAAAATCTTGTGTTTCATTAACATGACTTTCTCTACCCACTATCGTTTTTATTTTTATATAACGTACATAAACTCTCAAAAAAACTTATTTTTCTGCCTATTTCATGTTCATCGAGACAAAACTTTGTGGGAATTTCATTTCGTTAAGTTCATGGGAGATACAGGAAACCAAATCGATAGTCACATGCTTAAAAAACAGAGTCGTTATGTGCTGGCCTTAAAATTCCATACTATTTCCATGTCACCACGAGAAGAAATTAAATAGCGACAGCACTTCAAAAAATGACAAAAAAGGTAATGCAAAATTCAAACCAATAATAACGGATATCTCTGAAATGACTAATGCCACAAAAACAATTTTTTTAAATAAATTGTTTTAAAGAGATGTGCATGCTAGCCTCTGGTTTCCGGGGTGGCGTGTTCAAGCCCGGCGGAGGGCGATGGATTTTTTTTTTCGGGTGTAAAAATCCTTAGCATGGTCTCAGTACCACAGCAATTAAACAGCGTCCATAAATGAAATCCGATCTAATTTTTTTAAGAGATCTACAATTTTGCGTAACAACTTTGTATCTATCTCTTCAGATGTACAAGTTATACGAAATTATACAAAATTCCTTCCGAATGAAGAGGTCTTCACATGCTATTCATAGAAAACCCAAGATATACAGTTTATTCGTCATCTAAATCTCTTATATATGTAGCATTTTCATCAAAATCTTTAGCCATTTTTGAGAAAATCAAACGTTTAGAAAAATTTTCACGTACACAGTAGTTTTAGGTGGGGGGGGGGTTGAAAATCGGGTGTCGCATCTTAGGAAGATACTGAACTTAAATCCTAAGTGTTGTATTTAACCAACATTTCATTTTTGGTTTATACTGTTCACAAACACACACACACGCCTAAAAATGATTTTTTGATTCAGGGGGCCTCAAAATGCGTATTTCCGGTGAAATACCGGTATCGAATTTTTGGGTGGAATTCAATACTTCCTCTACTTACTATGGGTAAATAGTAGAAGAGGTATAAAAATTATATAAAAAAAGCACATAGCTAAACCCTTTGCCCATACTCAATAGATATCACAATACACATGCCTCATTTTACGTTCCTTTTCGAATTTGTAAACCAGGGTATATCTACGTACTCGATCACACTATAATACGCCGATTACATGTGACGTAACTGAACTGTTGTTATATCCATAATACTTCAGCGATAGGTATGAACTTACTCGGCGGCACGCGCAGCTCCTCTATCGCCTGTACCTTTTAACACCTTCAAAGCAGCAATCCACTGGCATCCATTCCCCAGATAAACGATGTGCATTTAGAATAAAATAAATTCAGTTCATTGTCATTTTAATATTCTAATAAACTTTATTTTAATATGTGTTGCTTTCATGTTACCTGCAAAAAAGCAATAAATACTGCGTGTACTCAACGGTAATGCCATCTGTTGCACTACTCGCAAACACGCTCAAGGTCTTGCCATTCGATCAGCATTTAATTAAGCATAATTAACAAGGTAACATCTTTTGCAAAAACTCAAAAAGTTTTGAAATTACAGTGCAGTCGACCAAAACAGTCGTAATCAACTTGACTATATTGGTAATTAAGAAGCTCATATGAAAGTTGTAAAACTCGCTACCGCTCGTTTCATAAACATGCTCGAGTCTTAATTACTACCATTATAGTCTTATTACGAAGTTTTGATATAGCGTCTTGTTTAAGAAATTCCAAAATGGTACTTAGCGAAGCTAGTATCGCCATAACATGAATTAGATACTAGCCAAGTAATTTCGTCGAGTGTCTCTCAAGAACATTACAGCCTGCAGAGAAAGCACGTAGGCACAACTTTCCAATCTCATTAAATGTCTAGCAAATGAACGGTCGTGACATAGCCCCAGTGCAATTACTCTAACGAAGTTTTATGCCTAGTCTGTAAATCATGAACGTTAAGAACATGGTATTATGACAAAAAAAAAAAAAACCAACTGCCGTCTCTCGGAGTGGCTTCCGTTAACCGCAATTATTCATCCCAGCTAGTAATTGCGTATTTATGAACCTGCACAGGCTTAAGCAAGAATAGTCATTTATTTTAATCTAAGCCGTTTTACTGCATAAGAAGGGTAATTCATGGCTGTTTATACAAAAACGAAACTGCCCGTAATTTGTGGAAATGAATTTACTATTGCACATGAAAATCTAGAGTTGAGTCCGAAGGAAACTGGTAGTGAATATGCTATTCTATCTGAGAAACACACTTAAAGCCTTGGAGCTTCGACACTTTTACCGTTCTCGAAGTTCTTTTGAGGAAACTAAATCCAATTCCTCCATTCCACCTCAACTGTGATCTCTCACCACTAAGGTCACAAAAATGAGGCACGACTTCTTGCCGATCGAACAATGTGAATGAGCTGAAAACGTCGTGCTCTGAAAAGGTCACGTAAGGAGTTGGACTCCGTGGAATTCAAAGAAAAAACATCACCTTGTTTCCTTCTTCTTTATCTGTCTTTTCTTTAAGGTTATGTTCACAGTTGTGGGCGTGCTCAATTTATTATTATTATTTACCACGGGCCTCAAATTAGATACTCTCTTCCTTAAATTTCTGGAACGAATTTTTATTCCCTATCTGTGGGTAAGCGATAGAGAAAGTAATAACAAAAAAAGAAAAAGAAAAAAAAAAGAAGTCATGTGTTACATTCACGTGATTTTCTATACCGATTCTTTAACAAACTATTCCTACATAAGTGATTTATATATCTACTTCATGCTAATTGAGATAAACATTCGCAGAAAAGTTTTTATTAGATATTTCCTTGAGGTTCAAAGGGAATAAGGCACTGCAGTAGGCTTACGCGATAGTCAAATCGCTTAAGAACGGGTCTCTTTGCATGACCACGAGAGGTTGCTGTGTGTGCAGCACCATTCTCTTTGCCACAGATTAATACTCTTTGCATATCCAAGACAAAAAAATGAATAACGAATTCCCATTTGAGAAAAAGTGTAAGTATTCTAAAATTTAAGTGAATTGCAAGCAATATCTCGAAAATAGTTCACTAAAAAAAAAAAAAAGACAAATTGTGTATTAACGCGATCTGCATTTTTTGTGTAGTAAAATTTTGTCTATCTCTTATGGTTTACCAGTTATGCAAAAGCCGTTCACAATAAAGAATACTTTTGGAGACATTCCCAGAAAATTCGACATATACAATTCATTTGGCATAAAAATGTCTTAAACTTATGGTATTTTATTCAAAATCGTTAGAGCCATTTTTGAGAAAATTAAAATTTTCGAAAAATGTTCCATGTAAAGGGTAATCTAGGGTGGGGGATTTTCTTGAAAACCTTCATGTCGCATCTCTGGAAGATACTGAACCTAAATACCGACTGTTCGTTTCTGAGTTATGCTGTTCACAGACACACACACGGACATGTTTCCAAAAATACTTTTTTGGGATTCAGGAGGCCTGTAAACTTGTATTTCCGGTGAAATCTCGGTATCCAATTTTTGAGTGGAATGCAATACTTCAACTTAACTATACGTAGTAGAGAAAGTAAAAAAAACATATTTGACAATTTGTGCGTTTTAATGAGAGCTAGAAATATCCTTTTTTTTCAGCAAGATTTTGTCTGTCTCTTGCGGTTTACCCATTATACAAAAGTCATTCGAATGAACAGGACTTCATTGGCTATTTCGAGAGATACATTTTATTTGTCATAAAAATATCTTACACATATGGAATTTTAATAAAAAATAGTTTTCCATGTAAAGGGTAATCTGAGTTTGGGAGGATTTTCTTGAATATCTTTGTGTCGAATCTTTGGAAGATACTGGACTTGAATTCTAAGTTTGGTATTTGTTCGATTATTCGCCTTTAGTTATGCTGACACACAGGCGCGCGCGCGGAATTTTTTTCTAGAAATTATTTTTTTGGATTAGGGAATCTCAAAACACTTATCTCGGTATCGAATTTTTAGATGGAACTCAATATTTTCTCTATTACGTACTTAAATTAGAGGAAGTAAAAAGAGTGAAATAAAACAAATTTTGGGCGGTTGAGAAATTCTGAGTAACAGTGCTTCTCAGATGCCGCGGTCAGATTATTTATTACTTAGGTAGAAGCGGAGAGGTAAGCTGTTAGTTGTGTCCAGTGTCGAAAATGATACTGGGGTTGCCATCTTTGAGTTTAGGTTTCCGTACGGAAAGCGGGGGAGCGGGAGTCCGCTCAATTTGAAGAGTATTGTAGTAGTTTTCTCTATCACCTACTTACAGTAGGTGGAGAAAGAATTGATTTCCACCCAAAAATTCCATATAGACTTCACCGGAAGTAACTGTTTTGAGGTCCCACGAACAAAAGGTCCGTGTATGTGTGTGTAAGCGCCATACCTCAAAAACGATATGTCGGATAAATACCGCACTTCGTATTTAGGTAAGTTCAGCATCTTCCAAGGATGCGGCACCAAGATTTACATGACTCCCCAAACCACTCTTTACATGGATAATTTTTCTCTATTTATTTATTTTCTCCAAAAAAAAGCTAATTTTGATTACGATGTTTACATGGCTAATAAAACGTAGATATATATCCAAGTATTTTATTTTCTTATAGAGTCCTGTATTTCTCTGGTTCCTACAAGGAAATGTGTAACAAACCAGTTCTGCAAACGTTCATCTCAGTAAACATGAGATAGTGAAGATACTAAACTTAGATAACATGTTCGGTATTTACCCCACTTTTCGTTGTTGAATATGCTTCTCTCTCTCTCTCTGTCTCTCTCTCTCTCTCTCTCTCTCTCTCTCTCTCACACACACACACACACACACACACACACACACACACGCCCTTCTCTAAAATGTTTTAATTCAGGAACCTCAAAACATGTACTGCCCCGAAATCTCGATATGGAATTGTTTATGTGTTAGAGCAAAGAACAAAAAAAAAAGTAATGATAGGTAACTTATTAAATTCCAAACAAAAATTCATCAATTGTTATTTTGGAAATGTGCTTATTAGAGTTATAACAAGTTCCAAAAGCAATACTCTAATCGTAAAGAGTACGTTGCGTTACAAAATAAGTTTTTCATGTATGTGTGTGATGCGAGACCTTGGAATCGTCCGTGCTTTAGTGCTTCCAAGTTACAAAAGAGGATCTATGCGCCGTATTCGTTATGTATCGCACAAGAGGCTCAGTATTTAATAGTATAATATGTTTGACATTAAAAAACACAGAAACAAAAACTGCTAATTATATAGCGATTCTATCTTTTTCTCATATATTAGCTAATTCTAAATAATGAAAAATAGAGGGAAAAAGAATAAATGAAATTCATCTTCCAATACTCTCGGAATGGAACGAAGAAGGACGAGTTAGTGCAAAAGAACTTACGTCAGACAAGATCAAAAGAGTATTTTGCTGTTACAGTAATGCGTAAGTGGTATTTGTGAAGTTACTCGACTTATTTTGGACGGTTATTTGAACAGTAGCCACCTCTTCTGTAGGATTGCAGGTAAGTACCAGGCGGGACGTAACTGGTATGTACAGTAAAGTTCCGATTAACCGAAATGGCGGAGAACCCCCCCCCCCAAAAAAAACCCACAAAAGAATGAAAGAAAAAATATAGGACGCTAAAATTCGCCCTGGCAACGTTGCTGCGACAATTGCAATGTTCTTTTGCCCTAACCATAAATTCCAAAAGAGGAACTTTGTATTTTATGCAGTTAATCCTTACCCCTATTCTCTCGTCCTCCGTAGTCTAGGGGTACCATGCTAGCATCTAGTTCCGGCGGAGGTAGATGGATTTTTTCGGGCGTAAAAATCCCTAGCATGGCTTCCTTCGGAAGCGAAGTAAACCCGGTGGTCCCGTGTCCTAAATTTACGGCACGTAAAAGAACTTCAAGCCTGAAAAAGAGGCATCTGAGCAAAATTTCCGATCTTTCTTGCCCAATATAGAATGGGACGCTATGGATAATAGTAGCAGTTAAAGAGTGTCCATAAATAAAACTCAATTTTTTACCCCCTATCCCATATTTCTAGAAAATATATATTTTACCCTTATAACAAGTGTTAACTGCCTGCAGACGCATTCAACGCGGAAGCCCACTGTTATTTTACTGTTGGTGTTGCTCAGTGTGGTATGAGTTGAAGATGTCAACGAAAAGAAAGCATGCTGTGATAAGCACTGAACAGAAACTCGAAGCCATTAGCCAAGAGTGGCAGCGGACGAAGGATTCGTATTCAAAGCTTAACGAAATATTGAATTAACGCACTATCAATAACACAAAACATTTTGTTTTTTGGGGCTGCCTTGCGTTTTGAAGAACAAAGTAGTGAATCAACAGCAACAGAAATAATGCTTATCAAACGGTGGCACAATTGCTCGCAAGGGTTGTAAGGAGGAGGTTCAGCCAAAAATTACTGATTGTATGAAAGTGTCTTTAAAATAATGCAACGCTTTAATGCTGTATACAGTCGCAGATTTTTATTTACCATTATTACGTGCATTTGGGATTCAATTATTTCCTCATTTCTCAGTTATCATTGATTATCCGAAAAAATGTGTTATCCGAAATGGCTCTGGCCCCTTTAATTCGGTTACACGGTGT
Organism: Deroplatys truncata; assembly: GCA_030765065.1. Lineage (NCBI taxonomy): Eukaryota > Metazoa > Arthropoda > Insecta > Mantodea > Mantidae > Deroplatys > Deroplatys truncata. The sequence goes on along the minus strand of CM060988.1, from coordinate 133,404,082 downwards.
TCAGCTGTGGCCCTTTTTACTTTCTCTACTACGTATAGTAAGTAGGGGAAGTACTGTATTCCACCCAAAAATTCGATACCGAGATTTCACCAGAAATACATGTTTTGAGATCCCTGAATCCAAAAAAAAAGCATTTTTGGAAACATGTCCGTGTGTGTGTCTGTGAACAGCATAACTCAGAAACGAACAGTCGGATAAACACCAAACGTGGTATTTAGGTTCAGTATCTTCCAGAGATGCGACATGAAGGTTTTTAAGAAAATCCGCCCACCCCAGATTAGCCTTTACATGGAACATTTTTCGAAAATTTTAATTTTCTCAAAAATGGCTCTAACGATTTTGATTAAAATATCACATGTTTAAGATATTTTCATGACAAATAAAATGTATATCTTGAATTTTCTGGGAATGTCTCCAAAAGTATTCTTCATTGTGAACGACTTTTGCATAACTGGTAAACCATAAGAGATAGACAAAATTTTACTACACAAAAAATGTAGACCGCGTTAAAATACACAATTTATGTCATATACGTTTTTTTTTTTTTTTTTTTGTTTGTTTGTTGAATGAACCATTTTCGAGATATTGCTTGTTATTCTCTTAAATTTTTCAATACTTATTTTCTCAAATGGGAATTCGTTATTCATCTTTTTGTCTTGGATATGCAAAGAGAATTAATCTGTGGCAAAGGGAATGGTGCTGCACCTAGCAACCAGCTATTAAGAGATATGTATGTGCTTAAAGGCTACTGTATTTCTATATTGCCCTTGCAAATATACATTCCCCTTACATCTACAAGAAAATTAGCAATAAGATAGTATGCAAATGTTTATCTCGATTAACATGAAGTAGATGGAGAATAAAAGTTTGTAAAAATAGTCTGTACAAGAGTAGAGAAACTCATGTAAGTGTAACACATCAGATTTTTTAAGTTCTTGGCTATATTCCATCCCCTCTGCGTATTTTATTTGGCTTACACGACCGATGCCAATTGCACACTTTCAAACGAAAATGTTATCAACCTGCTATGGGGCCATTAGTCAACTGATAGATATCCAGTCATGTTTCCCATTCCGTGTATGCCAGTGTAAATATAAATGCACTATGATACTACCTCAGGACTTCTATTCAACCAGTTTACCAATTCGCAAAATCATTCGTGCAGCAGACAACCATTGAGATTCAAGGAGCGTATCAGGAAGCAAATAAACAAACCTACCACACGCCTGTAATAAAAACAATATCTAGGATGTGTGCATTGGTTCAAGCAGTTCTTACTCACTCGGCGGACTGTCAGCTGGCATTTTAAACATGCTCTTCAGAAGCATTTCTTCGTTAATTACAGTGAATTATTTCGTTTCCTAGGCTATGAATTCTTTTGCTAGTAATAATGAAAATTTACTGTGAAGTGCAGATGGCCGGCTGACTGATTAAAATGACTAGCTCACATCGTGGTTAATGAGCTGACGGCCATTCTCTGAGGTTCTGAGAAGTGTAGACAGCTTAGGAAGAGAATTTCATGCCATTCAATTAAACATGGCTTTGTTTTTGCTCCCTGCAATTAGCGGAGCATTTGCCTTTGGAAATGAATGATAAAGACGTATTGCAGCACTTGCTTTAAATAATAATAATTGTGTGCAATCTGTGTGGGTTCCACGAGAATCAGTTTCGGTGCAAACAGTAACTTCTCATTCAAAATGTATACGAGGGCAGTTCCAGAAGTACCCGGCCTGACGTATATAAAGCGGTTGTTTCAAACAAATGACTATGGTAGAAAGTACCACCCTTATAAAGCTTAAGTTTGATGATGCTACTCGTTTAGTAATTGTTTGGCAGACATTAATAGTGAACTCTCTCAGATAAACATGGATAAAACTGGCCATCATTATGTGATACAATACTTTCATTGGAAAGGTCTTAGTCCAGCTAATATTAAAGCTGAGCTAGATTCTACTCTGGAGGAGTCTGCTCCTTCATTTACAACAGTAAAATATTGGATGGCATGGTTTAAGCGAGGCCGTACGAGTTGCCAGGACGAACGTCGCAGTGGTCGACCAAATGAAGTGCCCACGCCAGAATTTGTGAAGAAAATCCACAAAATGGTATTGGATGACTCGACTCAAAGTGCGCGAGCTAGCAGACATCGTAGGCAGTCAAACAGTGCTATACATCGCATACTAACTGAAAATTTAGACATGAGAAAGCTGTGCGCAATGTGGGTGCCGCGTTTACTCACATGGAACAAAAGCAGCGTCGTGAAGATGTTTCAGTCGAGTGTTTGCCGATGTTTCGCTGCAAAAAAGCTCCTCTTTGCGTCGATTCATAGCCATAGATAGAACATGGGTCCATCACTTCACACCTGGGACGAAGGAACAGTCAAAACAGTGGACTAAAAGGGGAGAATCGCTCCAAAAAAGGTGAAGACAGTTCCATCTGCAGGCAAGGTCATGGCGTCAGTTTTTTGGAATGCACGTGGGATAATTTGCATTGATTATCTTCTAAAAAGGAAAATCAATCAATGGGGAGTATTATGCAAACTTAATGCAGCGTTTGAATGATGAAATCATGCAAAAACGGCCGCATTTAGCGAAAAAGAAAGTTCTGTTTCAATAAGACAATGCACCAGTTCACACATCATTATCGCCATGGCCAAAATCAATTAGTTAAAGCTCGAATTGCTTTCTCGTGCACCCTATTCACCAGACTTAGGCCCCTCTGATTAATTTCTGTTTCCAACGTTAAAGAAATAGCTTGGTGGTAACAGATTTGCCAACAATGAAGAGGTGGAGTTTGCAGTTGATGGCTATTTTGCAGAACTCGACGGTTCTCAGTATAAACAGGGTATCGAAGCTATTGAACATCGCTGGGAAAAGTGTATCGAGCTGAAAGGAGGCTATCTAGAGAAATAAAGATGTTTTTCCCCAAAGTTTTTTTCTCTTTGTTAGGTGGGTACTTCTGGGACAGCCCTCGTATATGGCGTATTTTATAACACAGATAAGGAATTTGAGTGCGAAACTAATATTTTGGCGGATCTAAGACGTATGCTGTGTTCGCGGATATAGATGAGTGATTTGTAAAGCGACGTTTAGAATAGTGGGCTGCGAAGACTTGACGCAAGCATGCGCCTTCTGAGCGATTAACTTTTTACGACTTGACATGTAAGCTGTTACAACTGAAAAATAACGACTTCTTTAGCATATCTATCCCTGACTTGTCGGGTATTCTGCAGGGTTAGTGCGCACATTATTTGGCACCTATACAGATATAAAAATATGTATACCTATTACAAGGTTCGTGGTACATATTACCATATTTTGTTCATAAACCCATCTCCAGAAACTCTTTGTTGCATACCCACTAGAGCCTCCGAAACGGAAGGGGGGGGACTAGGTTAAAAAAAAAAGTGGATTCCACGATAAGTACTAGACGTCGCATTCATTCAGGGCTTATACCAATGGTACTGCATCAGCTGTTACGTGATGCACAGCAGCTCTTCACCCATACCTACAACCAACGGTAATGTTTGCGGTATTATTCTGTTTAGTAGTTTCATACTTTACAGTAACTATTCATTTGTGTGGCTATTACTAAATGGGAATGAACAATGGCAACGTTGTACACAAATGCAGAGTACAACGTGATGCTTCTCATCTAAGAGTAAGTCCGAATGAATGCAAGAGAGCCTAGCCGGCTCTATCAATACCGTTACCCCAACAGGCGTCACCCAGCCCACATCATGAATCTAAGGTTGGATAGCCGTTTATGAGAAACAGGTAGCTTAGGCATAATAGACCTTTGTGGTCGTACGCGGCCACGCCATACACCAAAATTTGAACTCCTTCCCAGAGTTCATCACATAATCAGGCGATTCACAAGATGCACCGAAGTTGATTGCAGCCATTTTTAACACCCTTAGTAGCTGATTTAATTATCGCTTTACATAACCTATTTTAGTTTATTACTTTCTCTACTACGTATAGTAAGTAGGGGAAGTATTGCATTCCACCCAAAAATTCGATACCGAGATTTCACCGGAAATATATGTTTTGAGACCCACTGAATCCAAAAAAAGCATTTTTGGAAACATGTCCGTGTGTGTGTCTGTGTGTGTGTGTGTGTGTCTGTGTGTGTGTGTGTGTGTGTCTGTGAACAGCATAACTCAAAAACTAACAGTCGGATAAACACCAAACTTGGTATTTAGGTTCAGTATCTTCCAGAGATGCGACACGAAGGTTTTCAAGAAAATCCCCCCACCCCAGACTACCCTTTACATGGAAGATTTTTCGAAAATTTTAATTTTCTCAAAAATGGCTCTAACGATTTTGATGAAAACATCATATGTTTAAGATAATGTCATGAGAAATGAAATGTATATCTTGAATTTTCTGGGAATGTCTCCAAAAGTATTCTTCATTGTGAACGACTTTTGCATAACTGGTAAACCATAAGAGATAGACAAAATTTTACTACACAAAAAATGTAGATCGCGTTAAAATACACAACTTATGTCATATACATTTCTTTTGTTGAGTGAACCGTTTTCGAGATATTGCTTGTTATTTCCTTAAATTTTCCAATACTTATACTTTTTCTCAAATTCGTTATTCATTTTTTTTTGTCTTGGATATGCAAATAGTTATAATCTGTGGCAAAGGGAATGGTGCTGCACCTAGCAACCAGCTATTAACAGATATGTATGTGCTTAAAGGCTACTGTTTTTCTATATTGCCCTTGTAAATATATATTCCCCTTACATCTACAAGAAAATTAGCAATAAGATAGGGTCTGCAGATGTTTATCTCGATTAACATGAACTAGATGGAGAATAAGCGTTTGTATAAATAGTTTGTACAAGAGTAGAGAAAGTCATGTGAGTGTAACACATCAGATTTTTTTTTCTTCTTTCCTATCTTTTGTGATCCGTAGTGCCTACGTCCTCCTCTATATTTTAGAAACCTTAGTAGGTAAGCAAAGCTTTTCTGGACATGGGTTTACCAATAAAATATGATCACATGGTACCGAGGCCTATATAGGTATGCCTAAATGACTGGCAAGCACACTACAGCATATGCAATACACAGGAATAGTTTTAACTTTAATCCCCAAGTTCTCTCGTGCTACGCAATCGATAATTTATTTCATAAAACCATATTCTCTTGATATTATGTACGATAATTTATTGTTGCCTAAGATAATTTACTAGTTTACATTCAGGATTATTGACTAAAATTCCTAAACATTCCATCTTCTTTGCATGCTTTACATGCTTTCCATTCGCATGACTAATTTCAAGATGTAATTCAAGTTGCAGTTTAGAAATCTCACCTGTGAAGTACCATTTTTGAAGGTTATGAATAACACTGCTGTCACTGTTGTCTTGGTTCAGCAACGTGTACATTTTTATCAATTATTGCCCACTATACTTTCGCTAGCAGTATCGATGTGTGTGGAAAGTAGACTACATTCATTCGACAGTGCTATACAGAGTTTTGTTTCGCGTTAGAAATGCAGGTGCGAATGTGAGCCAAGTATAATATAACTGTTCATTACCACGATAATGCTCGTACTCACACTGCGAATCCTCAGTGCTTGTGTGAAGAATCAAGAGATAATCTAACGTATAATCCTCACCCAGCACCAGATTTTTATGTGACCTCTCCCCCCCCCCAATTGTGAAAACGATCCTACGACCGTTTTCTAGTAGTGGTAGACTTAAACGGCTTTGAGATGTAAAAGACAGCGGTAAGTCAGCTGTAGAAACAAACTGCTGTAAAAATATATTTCGTAAAAATATATTTCTAAATACGTCTCGTCCTAAGTTAACTAACAAGTAGCACATGGTATGGTTGGCAACACTGTGCCGTAAGCATGTATTTGGCGTCTTTGGGTATAATTTCCTGTAGTGCAATAAAGAAAGCCTTTTAAGGTCTCCCCTCTCATGGAAACAATTTCCTGTCAGAGTGAGTTATCGATTAACAGACAGACATAGGAAAGCCCTGTACACTGCACGGGTATCGCTTTGGGTTGCTTGTATCGTTTGTCAGCGCTTGCAGTTCTGCTACACTTCTAAAGAGAATCACAGAAGTAAGAATGATGCGACTTTCTCTACTTACAAAGTCAGATTATATCCTTATATCTTGTACTATTCGTATTAAAATTACTCTTCTATAATGTTGCATCATTCATGACAAAAGGGTTGCTTAGAACATGATTTCAAATTAAATTATATAGGCTTATTTACATATAACATGCAGAAACAATGATCAAATGGTTGTCATAAGTCACTGTAACCAGATTATACCAAGGGAAAGATGGACTTGTGCATAAGAAAACGTAAACCTGCACCAACAAATATTTCGGAAACAGCTAACGCCACGGGGAAAATAACTCAATTAGTTTTGGTTTCTTTCTTATGGTTTCTAAATTGCATGTAATGCCATAAGAATAAAGATAAACAAAATTAAATTCAAGGTATACCAGTAAGCCCGCAACTGTGGTGTGGAGGTAGTGTCTGCCTTACATTCAAGAGGTCCCGTGTTCGAATCTCGGTTGGGGTGAGTTACCCGGATAAGGTTTTTTCCCTAGTTTTCCCTTATTCTCAAAAGATTGTCGGATAACTTTAAGCTCTACAGATCCCAGGCTCTTTGCCCTGTAATGTGCCAAGTATAGTGTGTCTTAAAACACGTTATGGCTCCCCCCCCCCATCCCCCGTGTAAAGGTTAGCTTGGGGTATGGGTAATTTCATGAAAATCTTCGTGTCGTATCCTTGGAAAACGCTGGACTTAAATGCTATTCAACTTTTTGTTTATGAGTTATGTTGTTCGCAAAGACACATGTAAGTGCGGAGCTTTTATGTGTGTGTGTGTGTGTGTGTGTGTGTGTGTGTGTGTGTGTGTGTGTGCGGGCGCGCGCGCGCTGTTTTCGGGCAGAGGACCACAAAACGTATATTTATATTAAAATCTCGGGAACGAAGCAATACTTTGCCTATCTACATAGGTAAAATGGTAGCGTAAATATCTAATAAGCTTTTATATGAATAGTTTGCAGAACAGGTGTAAAAAATAGAATGGTGCATGTTAAGCAACAGAGCCCCCTTTCAGATACGCAGTTGATTTTAAATGCTCTACAGTAGTGGACACACAAAGTAAAAATGACACACGCTGTTAAGCCATTAGCCCCCAGAATCTGCAGGCATCCCAAGTCTTGGAGGGAGAAATCTGCCGACGCTACGGAAACAAAAATGGCGGCCGTATCGGATCTATACCTACAGATCCGTGGGATTCCAGAACAAAATGGCGACCTTGGACCCGATCCATCAGAGCGAGCGGACACCCATGTGCGCGGAGACAATCCAGCTACACCATTAATCAGTCGGCGGCAGACAAAGAATCGCTAGGATGGACGTACCCACCCACCCAGCAGTATCAATTCCAACTGCTGAGGTCATTACGGCACGGCAGCGTATGATCCGGTCGAGATTGAACCGCGTGATGGAATATTCTGCATATAAACCTAACTAGGTCTAGTTCGAACCCTACGCGTAATAGTGAGCGCACATAGCGTCCAAAATGATGATAAAAAATGATGTAGCATACACAACTTTTCGTACACATTATAAATTTGCATACATACCTTATATATCACAGCTTTCATTAAAAAGCGATTCTTTTACCCAGATTACCTTATTCGCGACATGCTTTTGCCTGTAAATTACTTCAAATTAAGCAATAAATGAGTTACATATAATATGCAGAAACAAATATTTACTGGAAGCACGCAGGAAACATTTCAGATGACGCACGTATATTTGGGAATATTTTGAAAACGAAAAGAAATAAATTACATATTTTAACGGGTTATAAATGTTTATTTTCTATACCACGTATGTACATACAAGGTAGAGAAGGTATTGCATCCCAACCAAAAATTCGATACCAAGATTTCACGGAAATACACGTTTTGAGGACCCCTGAATAAATAAAAAAAGCATTTTTAGAAAAAGATCCGTGTGTGTGTGTGTGTGTGTGTGTGTGTGTGTGTGTGTGTGAACAGCACAACTCAAAAACGAAAAGTCGGATACACACCAAACTTGGTATTTTGGTTCAGTACCTTTTGAAGATGCGACACAAGATTTTAAAGAAATTCCCCCACCCCACACTACCCTTTACTTGGAAGATTTTTCTAAAAGTTTTTATTTTCTAAACAATTGGCTAACGATTTTGATTAAAATACCACATATTAAAGATATTTACATAACATAAAATGTATATCCCTAGTTTTCTGGGAACAGGCTTTGAAGTCTTCATCCGGAAGTAATTTTGTACAATCTTTTAGATATAACTGGTGAACGTTAACCGATAGTCAAAACGTACTACAAAAAAAAACCTGTAGATCTCTTTAAAACACATTTATTTCAAATAAGTTTTTTCTTGTGGCATAAGTATTTCTGAGATGCATTTTTTTTATTATTATTCAGGGAGCCTCAAAACATATATTTCCGGTGAAATCTAGGTATTGGATGTTTGGGTGGAATGCAATACCTTCTATACCTACTATGTATATGGTGGAGAAAGTCATGTGAATGTAGCACATCAGATAAGCTTCGTTTCTGAAGTTTTGGCTTCCCAGTTATACAAAATTACTTGAACAAAATTCAACCACAATGAAGGACCTTCACGAACTACTTATAGAATATTCAAGGTACATTTTATTTCTCACATCAATACCTACAGCAAACGTATGATATTTTAATTTTGAGCCGTTTTTTAAAAAATTATAAAAATAACGATACCTTTTTCATGTAAAGGGTAGAATGGGGTAACGAGAGTTTTGGGAAAATACTTTTTGCATCTTGAAAGTTGTTGGATTGAATTTAGCAAGTATGACATTTATCCAACTCTCACCCCCTCCCTCCCCCTCCCTCTCCCTCTCTCTCTCTCTCTCTCACACACACACACACACACACGAATGCGCGCAGACATTAAAAAAATTATAGTTCAGGTTGAAAACATGTATCTCGATACTAAACTTCAGGGTGAGTTACAATACTTTCTCTATCTAACACAGACGAAAATAACTCCTATTTGAACAAAGAATTTTTTTAAATAACCTGTGATATTGTTTATAACAGGCGACCTTTACAAACTCCATGAAAAACTTGTCCTTTTCTTAATGTACCGAGCTCGTTTTAATGTCTCATGTTAAGAATAAATGGTTCTGGAAAAGATGGATGCAATTAATGTCGCTACAGTATACAAACCATAAATCTATCAAATGCTTCAAATCACTTAGAAGGTTCTGAATTGGGGGAGAGGTATCAAGGTAAATTGCCTTTGCGAGAATCAAATCGAGATGCACCAATTCATGAAAACTTTAAACTGAGCCGCTGGTGAATGTACTTCATTGTTGACTGCGTATACGTTCTAATCCATTCATAAAAAACCTTATTTGCACATGAAAGTTTTGGGTAATCTTTATAAGGCATGGCTTCGTTACGTCATCAGTAAGAATTGATGATAGAAAAACGCCTTGAGTCCACCTTCTATGTAACTGAGTTAAGGTCAGTTTCAAAATTACTTTCTTTAAAATCAGCAATCCACTAACAGGTTTTCAACAGTTCTAAAGCAATAAGGTTTAACAGACTTCAAAAAATTTCAAGCAATAAGTTATATCGCTTGTGGAGAATCAAACACAAAGTTTCCTCTAAATTGAATTTTACAAACCTAAATCCTTTATGCGATCATCGATTCTGTTACTAGTACAGAATATGGAAAGATGCTCACTATGTAGCGCAGATAAGCTCTAATGCTATAATTTTTACGATTGTCGTCTGCATACTTTTCGAATGGCTTCAGAATAACCATGACAATAACTCGAATGCCTATGTAGGATTAAAATTATTGAGTACCTACGTAAACATTACATGTTATGCGATGCATTCAAAATGATTACATAGAATACAATAACTTAGGAAATCATGTAGATATAGTTGCGAAAATTGGATCATTTGTTGTATTTATCCAAAGCAAAACGGGGGAAGGCGGTTTTCAAGAATAACGGAAATAATAATTGCAACATTATGCCTCAAGTAAGAATTATACTGAAACAAAGAAACGAAGAGAATGGTTTGTATATAGACTGCCCTGTCCCAAATGATATGTACACAATTTCCGTAAACCTCAGCTTTCTCCAGAGCTATAAACAAAGCAAAATGTTATCTATTTGTATTCAACTAGCTTTTTACTTATAAAACAAGAGCCTAAATTAGCGTTAAATTTTGGATGTTAGTATAGTGGTGGAATTAATATTATAGCGCTGATAAAATTCAGCTATTATTATTGTGAATATTTTTAGAAAGAAGGCTACAAATATTAAAATTTTAGGAGCCCTTCTCGTGTTTTTATTCTAACCCATATTATAAACGTCAAATCAGTAGGTGAGTAAGTTTCATGCTAATGGCACACGGATCAACAAGACGAAAGCACCTAAGCACTGCGAAGTTACTGGTCAGTTCAAAAAGAAACAACTGTGTTCCATTCAAGTGATTTTCTCTACTCACTCTTCTACAAACTATTCTTACTACTTCTTGTTGATTTCTAGATAAATTCTCAATTCCCATTTACACATTTCGTTGTAGGATACAATAGGTAACGCGATAGTCAGATTTTTAAAGAGGGTTTCGTTATGTTCATGGCTTTGAAATTTCATTTCTTTGCTGACCACAGAGAGAGAGAGAGAGAGAGAGAGAGAGAGAGAAGAATAAGTGACTTTCCAGTTAAGAAAAGTTAAGTATTAAAAAATTCAAACCAATTACAAGCAATATCTTGGGGGGGATCTACTTTTTTTTTTTTTTTTAGTTAGATTTTGTGTCTTGCAGTTTATCAATTATACAAAAGTCGCTCAGAATAAAGGACATCAAAATGCGCGCGCGCGCAAGGGTCCATTTTCTACAAATGTTTTCTTTTTCTTTTCTTTTTTATTCGGGGAGTGTCAAAACGTGTTTTTCCTATGAAATCTTAGTATTAAATTTTTTAGTGGAATGCAGTACTTCCGCTACTTACTACAAGTAGCTACGGGAAGAAGAGAATGTAGAAAAAAATAATAAAACAATAGTAATAATTAGAGGGGGAGAAGAGAGGGAGAGTAACAACAATTCTTATAGATTAACAGCAAGTTAACTTCCGATTTTCTTGGTAAAGATACATGGTCACAGAACTCCATTCAGGCATGTCATTTGTACGAACTATCAAACGTTTAAGTTCCCCCAACAGATCAGAGACTTTAAAAACACGTACGTAGGACGGAAGAGAAAAGGTTCAGGATCTCAAATATTCCCTACACTTGTTTTTAAAAAATCTAAATCAACTGTGATCTCAGATCGAGAGCGAAGGGCAGCTTAAGGTAGGAAATAACGATGAACGTCGGAGATTTCAATGAGCGGATAAGACGTTAACCCATATTTCTCTTAAGCGCACTCGCGAGTTTAATGCCTATAAAGACCGTAAAACTGTTTTACAACTTGCAGCGGAAGGCTATTGCAACAGAAAGCTGTTCTGCTTGCATCCTGCCTCCAAGGCGTCATTAACAAACAGGGTGTTTTCTATGCAAATGTTCGGCTCTATGCAAAGGTCATAGATATTTACATGAAAGTCAAGCAATATTCGAAATTACACGTGTAAAATTTAATTTATTCAAATTACTCTGAGTAAAGCTCCTTGTATCATCAGCTTCTTATTGTTTTTGATAAGTTTTATTGCCTTCTTGCCCTGCCTCCGGCGACAACTACATTTCAAACATCTGCTGCGTAAGCGGAAACAGTGTCAAATTTGTCTTGTAGTCCCTAGGGTTCATCAGGCAATACAGGAAACTTACAAAAGTTAAAAAAAAAAAAAAAAGCACAAAGCCGAATTCCTTCGTCTTTAACAAGATCCTATCTAGATTAAATTGCTAAAAAGAAAATATATTACTGTCCCAGCTGTCTTCAGCAGGTGTAAGCTAAGAACACAAAACCTCGTTGCCTACGTTGACGTAAAAATGGTATAAACTTTGAATATAGTCAGTTTTCTTGCTACAGTTTCAAGTGAATGTTAGACGTACTAGGGAAATAGTGGTTCCAAGCGCATGCTGGTAAAATACGCTCCTGTTGTGTTCGCCTTAAGAATCCTGGATTTTTAGCTGTGTTGGCCATTCTCCTTAGCATCGCTTTGTCCGTCTTTACGCATGAAATAAACCACGAACCGATGCACGTACACAGCTAAAACCTAAACCTACCAATATTACGAGAAGAAAAAGTGAATCTGCGCGCGCATGTGTGCAAGGCATTTTTAACTTCCTCTGCCACATACCTATAGTGAGTACAGGAAGTAAGTATTACACAAAAAAAAAATCCATATCGATATTTCATCGCAAATGCACATTTTGAGGTACCACGAAATCCCCCATAAAAGCGTTTAAAACCTGATGTGTTGCATTCACACGACTTTCTCTACTCACTCTTCTACAAACTGTTCATAAAAAATCTTATTCCTCGATCTATTTCTTGAGTTAAATCTTCATTACGTATTTACACATTTCGATGTAGGTTTAACACAGTAAACTAAAGCGATAATCGATTTTTTTAACAGTGGGCTGCTATGTAATGTGTTTGAAATTCCATTCTCTTTGCATGATTTGCAGCTGAGAAAAGCATAAAGTATTTGAAAATTCAAACCAGTAACAAATATCTGAAATGATTAAAGTCACAAAAGCATTTAACGAGATTTACATATTTTGTGTAGTAAGATTTTCTCTATCTCTTACGGTTTACTAGTTATACAAAAGTCGTGCAGAATGAAGAGAGCTTCATAGGTTATTCCCAAAAAATTCAAGTTATACATTTTATTTTGCCACATATATTTAGTTATTTGCATATTTTAATCAAAATCGTTGATACTAGCTTTGAGAAAATCAACATTTTTTCCATGTGGAGGGTAGTTTAAGGTGGGGGAAGTTTCTTGAAAATCTTCGTGTCGTATGCTTGGAAGACGCGGAACTGAAATACCCAAGTTTGCTGTTTAACAGAGTTTTCGTTTTTGAGCTATGCTATTCTTCCCCCTTCTCTGTCTCTCTCTCTCTCTCTCTCTCTCTCTCTCTCATCAAATATTTTTCTAATTTTTTTTATTCGGGGAGCCCCAAAACGTGTATTTCTGGTGAAATCTCGGTATAGAACTTTCGGGTAGAATACAATAGGTACTTCCCCTACTAATAGTAGAGAAAGTAAAAAGGTGTGTGAGGGTGTAAATACCAAATTAGAATATAAGTTCCAAAGACGGGACACGAAGATTTTCAAGAAAATTCAATCCCATGCTACCCTTTACATGGACATTTTGTTTTTACATTTCACTTTCTCAAAAACAGCTCAAAGGAGTTTGATGTTTCAGACCTCTACATGACAAACTACGCATCTTGAATTTTCTGCGAAGAGCGTGTGAAGTCCTATCCATTTTGAATGAATTTTGTATACTTTAGTATTATTAACCGGTAAACCGTAAGACAAACTCTTACTTAAAAAAATGTTAAAACACATAGTTTGTCAAATAAAAAATATGTGCCATTAACCATTTGTCATTATATTAGTTGTTCTTGGTTTAAATTATCCAATAAGTCACCACCATCGCTTTGTTTTTCGTAGCCATGCGAATTTCAAAACCAGCACTTGGCGATCCGCTTTTTAAAGATTTGACTATCGCTTCAGCACCTTGTATCTCCAGAAATGTGTAATGACACCATTTCTACAAGTCTATCTCGATTAACATGTAGATAAAAGAAAACTATTTTGTAAGAACAGCTTGTAGAAGAGAGGGTAGAGAATGTCATGTAAAGCTACACATCAACATACATATATTAGTGTCATTTAGCTGTGTCCCTACATATTAACACTCAACTATACGAAACTGATAAGACTACCCTACACTTTTCAAAATCTTTCGCTACGCTTATACAGAACATCATGCATTTACGCTTTAAGTACCAACGAAAATTATAGTCTACCTTACTGCTCTCAACTACCTGTAATGTATTTTAAACCCATTAGGCAGAAATCAGCATCTCATAGTGAACTTTCGCTATAAACCAGGCAAAACTTAAGATCCCTTACAACTCTCAGACGCTACTCCAAAATCTATTCTCAACGTTTGAGTACTTTACAATTTTCAAAATTACCCTTACCTTTTCCAAATGCTTATACACGAATCTGTTTTCCGGCTACAAATGCGTCCGGGATCGCTCCCACCCATGGGGAGGGGGTGCGGATTTTTAAGGCCCGGGTATAGAGCCGCTGCCCACTCACCAAGCCAGGAAAATGAGGAGTTGCGATAGTCAGCGATCCTGGTCTCGTGAGTCAACTTTCCGGCTGTGGGAGTGTGATGCTCACATCACCTCGTCGTATCGGTTGGATGATCGCCCACCTGTGCCGTGTATAAGTGGGCGTGAGGCCGACTGTCGGTGGCAGGCCCAGGCCCCTCGCGCGGGCTGTACCGCCACAGGATTTAATTTATACACAAATCTACTCCGGTTAAGCTTCCTCGGAAACGTTTTGCGCAATTAGCTACAAAAACGTGTAAACAAATTCCAAAACCTACTCCTTTTCACATTTTCAATTCCTTGTACACAGGTCCGCCAATTGATTTAGACGGATCTTTCTGGCACTTATATTTTAGAGCACTATGAAAATGATAAGGTATTTGCGATATTTGAAAACTTTTTCTATCCTAAGGTTCAACCCCTCAGTTACAAAACTGTATTGTTTTACCTTACAAAACTTTCCAGACAAAACTTTGTAAGCACTATCTTGCAACTATAAAAAAAATCTGATGTGTTACACTCACATGACTTTCTCTACCCTTGTACAAACTATTTTTACAAACGCTTATTCTCCATCTACTTCATGTTAATCCAGATAAACATTTGCAGAGTCTATCTTATTGCTAATTTTCTTGTAGATCTAAGGGGAATATATATTTGCAAGGGCAATTTGGAAATACAGTAGCCTTTAAGCACATACATATCTCTTAATAGCTGGTTGCTAGGTGTAGCACTATTCTCTTTCCCACAGATTAATACTCTTTGCATATCCAAGACAAAAAAATGAATAACGAATTCCCATTTGAGAAAATAAGTATTGAAAAATTTAAAGGAATAACAAGTAATATCTCGAAAATGGTTCACTCAACAAAAAAAAATGTATATGACATAAATTGTGTATTTTAACGCGATCTACATTTTTTGTCTAGTAAAAGTTTGTCTATCTCTTATGGTTTACGAGTTATGCAAAAGTCGTTCACAATAAAGAATACTTTTGGAGACATTCCCAGAAAATTCAAAATATACATTTTATTTGTCATAAAAATATCTTAAACATATGATATTTTAATCAAAATCGTTAGAGCCATTTTTGAGAAAATTAAAATTTTCGAAAAATCTTCCATGTAAAGGGTACTCTGGGGTGGGGGATTTTCTTGAAAACCTTCGTGTCGCATCCTTGGAAGATACTGAACCTAAATACCAAGTTTGGTGTTTATCCGACTGTTCGTTTCTGAGTTATGCTGTTCACAGACAGACACACACACGGACATGTTTCCAAAAATGCTCTTTTTGGATTCAGGGGATCTCAAAACATATATTTCCGGTGAAATCTCGGTATCGAATTTTTGGGTGGAATACAATACTTCCCCTACTTACTATACGTAGTAGAGAAAGTAAAAATTACTTGGCACATTTTTATCTCCTTACATATTACTGTAATCTCTTTACGGATTTAGCAACTCTTACAAAACCAAGCTTTAGCATCCAGCAAAAATTTATAAAAATGTCGACGTGTCCATTATATGCGTGAGGTTTAATTTTATATTGTGTTTAAAATATTTACTAACGCATTATAAGTATCGTAAAGTGCATATGACATCTAATATAACACCAAACCAGAAAATGAATGCAATTGTAAACGTCATAGCATGTTTATTTATAATTTCCAAAAGCATTTCTCAGGGATACTTCAATCAGTGCTAGGGTAGATATAGTTTTTGAAGTTACCCACATTTACGTCACAAATATAAAATCTATTTTATATTAACTTGAATATATTTTACAAATCTTAAAATGTTGCATTATGCAAAAACAAACAGTTTGAAGAAAGTCTGTTGATACATTTCTTCTGGATCAATTGTTTCACGAGGACCTCGTGCGGCTGAGTGCACCCGATATAAGATTTCTCAGCATGAGAAAAATCCCAAACCGGTATAAGCACCGCAGACAGCAACGCAAACACTGCCCCTTGGGGAAGAACTTACAATGCAGTTACAAATGGTGCACATAACATAACACTGAACCAACCTTTTTCAGGTAGTGAATATGTTAGATGGTCGCAATGCACTCTATGTGGTTCCTAGCCACCACATGTGTACAGGGACCTCTGGATCCTTTCAACTTAATCTAAACTCGCAATAACCCGTAACTCTCATTATAAACAGAAAATAATTGAAGTTATGCAATAAAAAGAAAAACAAATGAGTCACGTTTCCGCGACCCACATTCAGAAACGATTGGCAGCAGTGCTGCTATTCAACGATCCTAGTGGCGATTGGGCGTGTGATATATTAGCCATTGTTGAGCTGTTTCTAGGTTAGGTATAAGAGGTTTCATATAAAGTCAAAGTGATGTGTTCATTAATATTCAAGTTGTTATAGGGAAAAAAAATCTACTTCACTTATACAGTGCATTATGGGCAGAGGCGCGTGTTATCGTTCGTTGGCAGATAGATAGGCCTTTGAGTGTTTGAATCTTAATGAAGTAGCATTACTCCGAAAAGGAGAGCATATTTAGAGCGGATAGAATGGATGGAGATTTGTACTGTTGTAAATGCCAGCATATACCGGGCTATTGTCAGAATAATTTGCGTTGAGATTTCTTTTTTTTTTCTATTTGTTTTACGTCGCTTTAACTATGTGGTCATATCTCGACAGGTGGCAGATATTTAGGTAGCCTTCTGGGTCTCATCCCTGTACCATACCATCTTACTTCGTCACGTGTCCAAAAAGGCCTTAGTGCTAGGCAACTGTACCTCTACTTCTAAAAGCAGATGCAAGCGAGAGCATTCCCTATTACCATCTATTTTCATGTTTACTATTGTTTTAGACTTAAGCGGAACTTTGGTTCGTGGCATTAAATATCTGATCAGGTATTTAGTTGGCAATTGAGGGAAACTCAGGAAAAAAAGTAGATTGGTTGGTCCACGGAATTTGAATCTGGGACCTCCCGAATGCGGGCCACACACTCTTGAGATATATGGAAAATTAATTTAAAAAATTATAGATTGCAAGTAAATGTTTATTTTAAGAGCTGTAGGAGACCTGAATAAGCAAAGGTAAGAAAATAAAAAACTCTGATGGGTTACAATCGCAAGACTTTCTCTACTCTTGTACAAACTATTTTTACAAACGCTTATTCTCCATATGCTTCATGTTAATTGAGATATCGAGATGTTAATCTTATTGCTAATTTTCTTGTAGATGCAAGGGGAATATGGTAGGTTATAAGCGATAGTCAAATCTTTTAAGCGCTGGTTGCTATGTGGCTCATTCCATTCTGTTTGCATGTCCAGGACATAAAAAAATGAATAACGAATTTGAGAAAACGTATAAGTATTGGAAAATTTAAGGGAATAACAAGCAATGTCTCGAAAATGGTTCACTCAACAACAAAAATGTATACGATATAAATTGTGTATTTTAACGCGATCTACATTTTTTGTGTAGTAAAATTTTGTCTCTCTTATGGTTTACCAGTTATGCAAAAGTCGTTCACAATGAAGAATACTTTTGGAGACATTCCCAGAAACTCGAGATATACATTTCATTTGTCATGAAAATATCCTAAACATATGATATTTTAATCAAAATCGTTAGAGCCATTTTTGAGAAAATTAAAATATTCGAAAAATGTTCCATGTAAAGGGTAATCTGGGGTGGGGGAATTTTCTTGAAAACGTTTGTGTCGCATCTCTGGAAGATACTGAACCTAAATACCAAGTTTGGTGTTTATCCAACTGTTCGTTTCTGAGTTATGCTATTCACACACACACACACACACACACACACACACACACACGTACGTTTTTAAAAATGTTTTTTTTTATTCAGGGGGTCTGAAAACATGTATTTCCGGTGAAATCTCGGTATCGAATTTTTGGGTGGAATACAATACTTCCCCTACCTACTATACGTAGTAGAGAAAGTAATATATAAAACTGCTTTCGTGTAATATATTTAATAGAAATTTGGGCAATACTTCCATATTTCTTCTGGTTAACTTGGTACAATATAGTTTTTTAGAGAAGGAAAATGTATATAATAGTGGCTTTAAGAGAGTAATTATTTAAGGTAGCTATAACCCAACCATTTTAAGACACTTTTTTAAATGTTAAAACCATCACGATATGTAATAGACAAATTACTCTATTTTGTTAATACTGCGCATGCGTGGAGTATACTGCCAACCTAACCATATTAGTGTAATCCGCGAGGATATCGGTTAGAGGTAGCAAATACCCAGTTACTGATATACCCATTATTTGAATCAAGTTCATATACCGGATGCGCTTGAAGACGCATACGACTGCGGTGTGATCACCATTAAAGATAGTTGAAGGCTAATTATGAACAATTTGTGTTAAAGACAACCGCAATTATTGCTGTCACATCCGATGTTCAGAGTTACACGTGTTCAAAGTGGTAACATTGAGCACAAGGACGGTTCCAGGATTTCTGTAAGGGAAGGGCGCACTGCGTGGTTTGAGGAACCTCCCCAGAAAATGTTTAAAAATTTAGCTTCGAAAATTTAGGAGGATCACATCCTAAAAGGGGCAAAATAAAAGTACTATATCTTGTACTAATAATATTTATTACATTTGGAACCTCTAAATGAAAAGAATTATAGCAGGGTAAATATACTAACACAATTGTGACATAATCAATGCACTTTCTTTCTGAATACATTTTTAGTCTAAATGATAAAGTCCATCTTTCTGTGTTTTTGTACACAAATCTATTTATGAAACTATGGCACGTGTTACAGCCGTAATTTTTACTTTCTCTACTACGTATAGTAAGTAGGGGAAGTATTGCATTCCACCCAAAAATTCGATACCGAGATTTCACCGGAAATACATGTTTTGAGACTCACTGAATCCAAAAAAAGCATTTTTGGAAACATGTCCGTGTGTGTGTCTGTCTGTGTCCGTGTGTCTGTGAACAGCATAACTCAGAAACGAACAGTCGGATAAACACCAAACTTGGTATTTAGGTTCAGTATCTTCCAGAGATGCGACACGAAGGTTTTCAAGAAAATCCCCCCACCCCAGACTACCCTTTACATGGAACATTTTTCGAAAATTTTAATTTTCTCAAAAATGGCTCTAACGATTTTGATTAAAATATCATATGTTTAAGATATTGTCATGAGAAATGAAATGTATATCTCGAATTTTCTGGGAATGTCTCCAAAAGTATTCTTCATTGTGAACGACTTTTGCATAACTGGTAAACCATAAGAGATAGACACAATTTTACTACACAAAAAATGTAGATCGCGTTAAAATACACAATTTATGTCATACACATTTCTTTTGTTGAGTGAACCGTTTTCGAGATATTGCTTGTTATTCCCTTAAATTTTCCAATACTTATACTTTTTCTCAAATTCGTTATTCGTTTTTTACTTTCTCTACTACGTATAGTAAGTAGGGGACGTATTGCATTCCACCCAAAAATTCGATACCGAGATTTCACCGGAAATACATGTTTTGGGACCTCCTGAATCCAAAAAAAGCATTTTTGGAAACATGTCCGTGTGTGTGTCTGTGTGTGTGTCTGTGTGTGTGTGTGTGTGTCTGTGTGCGTGTGTGTGTGTGTGTCTGTGAACAGCATAACTCAAAAACGAACAGTCGGATAAACACCAGACTTGGTATTTAGGTTCAGTATCTTCCAGAGATGCGACACGAAGGTTTTCAAGAAAATCCCCCCACCCCAGACTACCCTTTACATGGAACATTTTTAGAAAATTTTAATTTTCTCAAAAATGGCTCTAACGATTTTGATTAAAATAACATATGTTTAAGATAATGTCATGAGAAATGAAATGTATATCCTGAATTTTCTGGGAATGTCTCCAAAAGTATTCTTCATTGTGAACGACTTTTGCATAACTGGTAAACCATAAGAGATAGACAAAATTTTACTACACAAAAAATGTAGATCGCGTTAAACTACACAACTTGTGTCATATACATTTCTTTTGTTGAGTGAACCGTTTTCGAGATATTGCTTGTTATTTTCTTAAATTTTCCAATACTTATACTTTTTCTCAAATTCGTTATTCATTTTTTTATGTCCTGGACATGCAAAGAGAATGGAATGCGCCACATAGCAACTAGCGTTAAAATATTTGACTATCGCTTAAAACCTACCATATTCCCCTTGCATCTACAAGAAAATTACCAATAAGATTGACATATCGATTATCTCCATTAACATGAAGCGTATGGAGAATAGGCGTTTGTAAAATTAGATTGTACAAGAGTAGAGAAAGTCATGTGAGTGTAACACATCAGATTTTTTTATGTCCTGGACTTGTAAAGAGAATGGAATGCGCCACATAGCAACCAGCGTTAAAATATTTGACTATCGCTTTAAACCTAGCAATTCCCCTTGCATCTACATGAAAATTACCAATAAGATTGACATCTCGATATCTCGAGTAACATGAAGCATATGGAGAATAAACGTTTGTAAAAATAGTTTGTACAAGAGTAGAGAAAGTCATGTGAGTGTAACACATCAGATTTTATTTATTAATGTTTTGGTTGGTGAGGAGGGGGCGCCAGCCCAGCCTCTGCATCCGCCCTTGCTTGAGCATTGATACGTGATGTAAAGCATTTCTGTGGAAAACAATGCAAGTTGAAGCTCATCAGAGCTTAGCGTCAAGCATGCTCGTATTATACGGTCTTTCATGTTTTCGGGAGGGGGGGGAGACTTCGGTATATCTTGGCACACTTCGTTCTTAAATTTAACCCACTGATAAAAGTCCATAAAGGAAACGGTACAAAGAGTTGAATGTTTGTTTACACTCGATTAGTATGGTTCAAACTATACCCTACACCTGCACTCATCACCATCACAAAACTATCGTCGTCCCCCGTGGTATAGTGATTACCACGCTAGCCTGTAGTTCCCGAAGTCGCGGGTTCAAACCCGGCTGAGGGCGATGGATTTTTTTCAGCGTAAAAATCCTTAGCGTGGCTTCCTTCGGAAGGGAAGTAAAGACGGTGGTCCCGTGTCGTAGATTTACAGCACGTAAAAGAACCTCAAGCCTGACAAAGAGGCCTTTGAGCAAAATTATCGGTCTTTCACGCCCAATATAGAATGGGACGCTAAGGAGCACAGCAATTAAAGAGCGTCCATAAATAAAACTCAATTTAATTTTTTATCACAAAACTCTCTAGTACCACAATATGCCCTCCCTTTAACCCAAATAACTTTTGTCTAAGTATATTTTTCTATTACTACACTGTGCTATTCAGATGGCCCGTTTTAATAGTCTCAATGCCTTAACCTAACCTTAGGTAAATGTCAAAACCACAGCACCCTGTGGTTTCACTGCGACTCGCTACGACCTAACAGGCTAAGCTCGCCTCATCTCTTTCTATGCCATTTCTATCTCACGGTATTTTTTGCTCAAACTTTGGTGGCAGTTAGGATGAATTCAATGAATAGCCACAAAGCACCAAAGCGTAAACTAATCCGTGAAGTCGGATGTTATGCACATTCACATTTTATTCTTTATACAGCTAATTCCGTTTCGCTTTATTGTATATTTTCTACCGTATTAGCACCAGCTCGCGGACTAATTTCCTCGAGCTTCCAGACCGTGTAGGAGAGGAGAGCAAGCCATGGTTAAACGTAGGGGGACAATCATAAGGTATACCCCCCCCCCAAAAAAAGCCTGGCGCAAAAAATTCTTACTACGCTAAACCTCGTTAGAAATTTTCGGAAATATTGGTTTTATGTCCATTTCAGTTAACATACATGGTTGAGAGCATAGGTACTCCGCCGTTGAGACAAATCTACAACGGTTTAAGAAACACACTTAAGACGCAGTTGAGTGTTTGCAGACTCGCTGGAGTAATGATCCCATCGTCTGTAAAGAGAAGGGAAAACCTCGTGACATACAACCACATTTCCTGGAACAGCATCTAAAGCAGGATTATAATGTTAATGCTTATGTAATGCAAGACTTTCATAAAAATGTACGGTGCCACTCGTTAGTGTCGTCCGTATTGTGATGTGTATGGACAATTAGCGTTGGAGGAAATACGGTTACTAATAGGATTAGTCCGTGACTGCAGTTTTATGACACTAAATAATCACTACAGACTTTTCCCACAACGATATTACAAGAGCATTAACATTGTTGAGTTCAGGGGCAAGGCATGTAAATGTGTGCATCTCGATAGACGATTATGCACATGAAAACGTCTAATTTAATTTTGTCTTTGAAGACCATTTTTGAAGCTGTATAGTCTATAAATTATTTTCACATAATGTTTTAATAGTTGCAACTTTAACAGATATTTATACGTTTTACAATTTCAATTGTGTATTAATATAATCTTGCTGTCTAGTATACTTTGTTTATGACAGCCTCCAATTAGGGGAAGATGAACTTGTTAAATTCTCTCTCTAAATAGGACGTAAAATATATGTTATAGGGTTAGGCGGTAGATGTGTAGCGTGTGATCATATTCTGTTTTATAAACCCATGACCAGAAATTCCTTGTTTATGCGTTAGAGCCTCCTGTAGAGGAATGACTGTAGGTAAAACATTGTGTTACATTCATGACTTTTTACCCTCTATCGTTAATTAATTGGTAAACAAACTATTCTTACGGAAGTGTTTTCCATTTCATTTTTAATCGAGATAAATCTTAATAGCTACATTACACATTTCGTTATACATACAAAGGAAACAGCGATAGTCAAATGTCAAAGAACTGAGTGCTATGACATTCCATACGCTTTCCATGCAATCGCGAGAAACAACTGAATATCGACAGGACTTTCAAAGAACGACAATTTGTTGGACAATTCGAACCATTAATAACGGATACCTCGAGAAATAGTTTATGCCACAAAAAATTACCTAGAACTAATTGACGTTCTAAATAGATCTACATTTTTTGTTCAGTACGTTTTTGTCTTTCACTTAATGTTTAGCAGTTATACAAGATTATAAAAAATTCCTTCTGAATGAAGGACTTCACAGGCTATTACCAGAAAATTTAACACATATCCACATTTAATTTGTCATGTAGATAAACACCTTTAATATGTGGTATTTTAGTCAAAATCGTTTGAGCAATTTGGAAAACAATTTGCATGCAAAGGGTAGTTTGAGGTTGGGGCATTTTCTTGAAAGTCTTCGTGTCGCATCTTGGAAGATACTGAACTTAAATGCCAAGTTTGGTATTTATTCGAGTTTCTGAGTTCTGCTGTTCACACATGCACAAACACTACACATCTCAAAAAACTTTATTGCTCACCTTTTTTTTTTATCAATACATCGAAAACTTGAAGAGGCAAAAATGTTTTTAAAAGTGTTACCTGGCCCATATATCCCGATCATACCACTCCCATGAGATAAATGGACCACTCCCATGGGATAGATGGACCACTGTCCTTTTACATGAAACTAAAGTATAACATAAGGAAAGAAAGGATAATATTAAATGAAACTGTGCACTAGTGTCTTACCTGATAGTCTAAAAAATATTTTAACAATAGAAATTATTGTATTTATAAAGCTTATCTTTGGGTTTTGCTTAGTTTTATAATACTGAATTACAATGTATTTTTCAATTCTCGCTTTACACAATGATCACATTGGTTAACAAATCTTGTGCAGCCTTCACGAGTTCAACGGGCGCATGTTATACACAATCCAATCGTCTGCTCTTTTAGTTTCATGTTTTGAGGCCCCCGAAATAAAAAAAAAAAGAAGCATTTTTAGAGAAAGGTCCGCGCGCGCGCGTGCGCATGTGTGTGTGAACAGCATAACCCGAAAACGAAAAGTCAGATAGTATCAAACTTAGTATTTAGGTTCAGTATCTTTCAAAGATGCGACACGAAGATTTTCAAGAAAATCCCCCATCCAGAATAGCATTTACATGGAACATTTTTCGTAAATTTTGATTTTCTCAAACATGTCTCTAACGATTTTGATTAAAATATTATATTTAAGATATTTTCATTACAAATAAAATGTATATCTTGAATTTTCTGGGAATGTACCCAAAAGTCCTCCTCTTTCTGAATTGTTTTTGCGTAACTGGTAAACCGTTAAGAGATAAGACAAATTTTTTCTACACTATAAATGTACAGCTCGTTAAAACACAGAATTATACACATTATATACACATTTTATTTGTGGAGTGACCTATTGTTATTTGTTTGAATTTTCCAATACTTATACCTTTTTCTCAAATGGGAATTCGTTATTCGTTTTTATCTCTTAAAGCCTAGTATATTCCCATTGCACCTACAAGAAAATTAGTAATAAGATAGTTTCTGCAAATGTCTACCTCGATTAACATGAAGTAGATGGAGAATAACCGTTTGTAAAAAGTTTTACAAAGAGCATGGAAAGTCATGTAAGTGTAACACCAAATTTTCCCCCCTAGTTTCTTCTTCTCTCTTTCTAGCTTTTCTCCTCTTTAATCCTAATGTTCAATTCTTTTTCACACTTGTTCTTTTTCAGAGACCAAATGTTTTCTGGTGAATTTAAAACTGCTGATGCACTTTGAGCCCTTCTCTTTGGTGTTTGTACTCCACTGGCATAAGGTACGAGATGTATTTTGTACAATAACTTTGAGGATGTTTTTTCAGTCTACTCATTGTTTCCTTATGTTGATTCAGGCACTAAAACAGCTTCCATAACATTCCTTGAACTAGGGCCAGGAACAGCAAGTAATTCATTTAACAAATGGCTAGACCTAGCTATAGCTGGTTGATTATTTGTTGGTATATTGTTCACCAAGACTCATTAGATGTAGGTGCTGCAGTCAGGATACTTTCGATTCGTGAATAACGTCAGTGGTTTCTGATAATAAAAAGGAACATAATTTGGTATATCGCAATGGGTTCAAAAGGAATGATTCCACAAGTTCTAAAACCACTAACACCATTACCAACATTTGCCAACTTCCCCCAAGCCGAGCAATCTTCCTAGAGGGATGTTGCAGAGTAGCAGTTACTCTTCAAAGACTTGAAGAAAACACGATCTAGCGGCTGTAGACAATGACTCGTATGCGGAGGAATACTCATTAAAATGATGTCATTGTTTCTGCAAACTCCAGCATTTCAATGCAACTAGTATGCGATGTATGGCCGTCTAGGATGAGAAGCTTTCCGGTTGGTTTTCTTGGGTTAAATGATTTTTCAACCAATCAAAAAATAGATCGGTATTAAGTCAGAATTTCTCACTTCAGCACCAGATAATATATCGTCACAAAACTCTTGCCTCAGATTTTTTCCTTTCATTATAAAAAAATGTGGCAAGAACTTTCCCTCCCCACTTAAAAATGTTTAATGCTGAAATGGTTTCACCATTTTCTCCAGAAGTAACAGATGTCACCTTCTTAGAACCTTTAATTGCCACAGCTTTCCCAGGTTTGTTATTCAATTGTAAGCCTGCTTTGTCTATACTGAACACACTTCCACATTTGTCAATTAGGCCGTTTTCCTTCAAAACATGCCCTAACAGCTTCAAACAATCATTAACAACTCTTTTATTTAGTCTTTTAGATCTTGTGATTAATACCCCTTTAGATTGATGAATACTAAGTTCTGGGTTTTGAGCAAGAAACAAGAAGCCAGTCCTAGCCTGCTTGTTTGGTTTCCTGGTTAAAATTGTGTTTTATGATCAGACTTTTTGCCACGGAACGAACCGAGACTCTTGTAGGAGTAAACTCACGTGATTGTAGTCTTTTTATATGCCCAAATATTTTCTAATTTCCAGTGCCCAATAGTGAACATTTACCCAAGGCACCTTTTTAAAGTTTTTAGATTTAAGGCATCTTTTCTAAATGGTTTCTGGAATTTCGAGTGCTTTGGCAGCAGCATTTATATCCATATTTCTTACAGCATCATTCAGGGCATTTTCTGACCACTCCCCTCGGCTATTGTCTCTCTACGTTTGGATATGTTGGTTTTTTTTAATTGTTGTAAAATTTAAAAAAAAAACACAGAATCACCCTTTATACTTGAAATGGGAAATGCATTAACTTGTTAGCAATGAATTATTAGTTTACAGGATTAATAAGTAGGCATGGTCGTCTAACCCATTTGTCAGGGATAGACGGACCACCTCACCAACCGTCCTCCACCAGCTTGCGGCACATCATTTTAGGTTACGTTTATACCTAAACACTTGCTTAAGTTATATCCTTGATATTACTCTAAATCGCTTAAACAGTAACTGGTTAAAAGGTAGTCTAGCGTAATAATTTTTCAACTCACCCAGTCATCAATCCACTTTAGTAGAAAAATAGGCGAAATACTGAGGACAAAATTTTCACAAGACTGCAGCACATGGAGTATCACAACACTCATACTTACTGCAGCGCTGCTGTGGCAGAGCTGTGAATTACTGAAGTAATCCGGTGATCCACCTAACCCTATTTTACCCTATATTTCCAGTGAAATCTCGATATCGAATTTTTGGGTGGAACGCAAATGCCTGCATTGCCAAATATCACGTGATAGAGGGGAGGAAACAGGCAGTAGACGTTGCATTCATTACTTTAAAAGTTGTTTATCCATGGTACTGCATCTCCTGTTACATGATGCGCAGCAGTTCACCATATATTTATTAATTATTATTAAGTTTCATACTTAACAGTATTCATTTGTGTGGATATCGTCAAGTGGGAATGAACGGTGACTTACTTCTCATCTGCCCTCAGAGAGGCTTGTCGGCTCTATCAACAACGTTAACCCAACAAGTGTCACCCATCCCACACCATATTTAAGAGTGAATGCGTGTGACCTCAAAACACGCATTTAACGCAAAATCTCAATATCGAATGTTTGGGTGGAATGCATACTGTAGTTTATCCAAGTTTGTCTACCTATTTTTTTTAACTGGATATCTTAGTTGGATATTCGGCACATCTGTAGAATATAAAGAGGATGGGGAGGGAAAGAAGTACCGATTAGGACCCTTACCATAAAAGTGAATCCTTAAAGTGCTTTTTATTAATTCTTCTGCATAATTATTAAAAGGGGAGTTACAAATTATGCTGACGATAAGTCAGTGCTATGACTAAGAGAACCATATTCAGAAAAAGCAGTTTTATCAAGAAAAGGAAATGTTTGTTCCTGTACAACATTTTATGCTGAACGTTGAACAGGACCATAACGTCTATCTGAATCCATAAAATATAACACCTTTTCAAATAAATAAATCACCTGAAATGCGGCTAGTTGATTTTGAATGTCGGAAGGGAGGTTTCCCATTTCCTATGCCTATTTGTAATTTTACGGAGGTTTGAAGTTGCGAATGACCAGTTGCGGAACGTAAACGTAAGTGAATGCATTTAGCAGGATCTCATTCAGTAACCCGTGGGAGAAACAAGTGGAATTCCTGAGAAAGCTCTGGGTAGGCGAGATGCTGCGGCGTATTTTGTTGGTCCATAGGGCGGCAGCGAGCTGGATGCACTCTGCAGGAGGTCTGATAACAATACCTCGCCCAACCTCAAGCTGCATCCTACCAAAACGTGTATGTGTGTGTGCGTGGCTAAAAGGGGTGTCATCTTCTTTCACCTGCAGGACTTAGGAAAGAAGATCTAATGGTTAGGTAGGTACCTATCGACGGTTAAAAATTTTGGTGCGAAAGAAAACGAATTTTTCATGTCACTAAAATAATTTTCGATGTTCCACGTGCCATGATATGGTTTTTTAAGGGTAAACGAGATATTGAATATACTCAAAGATGCATAATAAAACTGGGAAACAAGGATAATGTTTACGGGCAGATGGGTTCTGCATACCCCTTTATGTTCTGTATGGAGGCAGAGGAAGCAGCGGTCATGCGGCAGGTCTTGGCCTGATCGTACTCTTGAGTCATGGATTTTAGCAATTTGTACTATACGCGTAAGCTTGCTTTGGCTCTCTGATATCCAGTTCCCTATCAACTTCATAATTATGTGAAACTTGCGACTTTCCTTCTTTCTTGTTCACAAAGCAAGTCTCAACGAAGGAGGTTCCTAAAGATATCAGATTTCCTACGCCGAGAAAACAGCTTCATAGTTATCAACTACTTATCATAGTTAATACCAGCGAGCTTTAATCTTGTCTACTATGTCCAATAGCAGAAAGACTGCTGAACCAACATTTAACATTAGCACCCAACGAGAAGCCTAAGCTGGTAGCATCTGTGCCTCGCATTCGGGAAGTCTCAGTTTCATTTCAAGTGTATCAGCCAATCTGAATAGGGTTTTCTCGTGATTTCTCTCAATTGCCAGGTAAATACCGAATTGGATATTTAATACCAAGATCCAAAATTCCATCTTCAGAGCAAAAGAAATACATTTAGATTGTACAGGAAGGTGACTAACAAACTAAGGTCAGTGTGATACTATATATATAATCCAAAGAACAGCCAGCAGTTCCGCGATTCCGGATCCCAAGATCCACATTCCGCCAAACCTCAACAGAACAAAAAATAGATGGTACCTACAGGAAGGCGACTACGCAACTACAGCTGTCTGGCATACTCAGGTGAACCAACGAATGTACAGTAAGGAACGTGATATCACCAAAAAGCTAAAGCGACGTTGAAAAATTAATA
Source organism: Deroplatys truncata (assembly GCA_030765065.1). Lineage (NCBI taxonomy): Eukaryota > Metazoa > Arthropoda > Insecta > Mantodea > Mantidae > Deroplatys > Deroplatys truncata. Next base: position 133,375,147 of record CM060988.1, on the reverse strand, counting down.
ATAATAATAATAATAATAATAATAATAATAATAATAATAGCAAAATACCTATGTGTATGATGCCTGAAGTTCTAAATCTTATCTAAACCTTTCTTGAGAAATGCTCTATGGAGCCGCAGGGGTAAAAGAAACCATTCAGTGTTTCTCGAGCTTCGGGCGTTCACATTGACACGCTCTAGGCGTTTCCTTTTATATAAATAATATTTTTAAAAAATACATTACCGTTTTACTTTCTCTGCCGCTTACCTACGGTAAGTAGAGGAAATATAACTTGCTACAAAAATTTGATATTCAGATTTAACCATAAATACCTACCTCACAACAACAAAAAGCGTTTTTGAAAATAGATTCGTAGAATTGTTTCTGCCTATGAACAGCATAACCTCAAAAACGAAAGGTCGCATCTTAAGTAAGACTTCCCTTAAGGCATTTTTTAACTTCACTGATGGATTCGTGATGTCATCAGGTTTCCTTTACAAAGAGCAGTCTTGAAGCACCGCTGGAATCCATGGATGATCCATCAGGCCGTCTTTTTATCCCCTGATGGATCTCTGATCCTCTCCATCGATTGCTATAGATCTGTCGCCCTTTTAGCCCAACGGAGCCAATAGATGCGACGCCCACCTTCTATGAACCTAAACCTACTGAAGCAGCATAAGAGGCTATAGCCCAATTAAGTTATGACCACTAAACGATCGATGTGGGTAGCCCAGGTCGTTAAGACGCAGACTCGTGAACGGGAGGTCCGCGGTTCAAATTCCGCCAGCACCGCCCTCCTTGACTGAGCTTTTTTGCAGGTTTTCCTCAGTCTTCGTTCGCCGACTGTGGTACCATATGAAACACTATTAAAAATGCTCACAAGACAATAAATGGATCACACTAAAATACGCTCTGGCATCATTCCAAGGATTTATTTAGGCTGTAGCCGAGTAAGTCAATAAGTGGAGTATTACCTGCGTACTATACAACACCTCGCAAAATAAAACAAATATGATACTTGTATCGCTGGTATGCCATTTCTTTCCTCCTTCAGAAAATTTTCAACTTTTTAGCGTGTTTTTCACTGTGCTCCATTTCAGTGAAAGTTTATTCTTTATTCCTCAAAGCTGGAAAGAGACTTTGAGGATTTTTTAGTGACCGAAACCGTGCAGTAAGTATTAAAAGATCTAAATTAAAGATTGTGGTCAAGTGACACAACAACATTGATTTCGGGTACGTATTTCCTGAGAGCTTTTAGAAGCTGAGATAGAAATGTAAACACTGATTATCAACGCAAACTGATTCATTTCATGTAAATAACATAAGGAATGTCTTCAACACTAATTCAACTTCATATAATGTGGACCATTCTGCTAAATCATGTGCTTAAACATCGAATAGTAAAGCGCAAGCATCTGACAGTTGAGACAGAATCAAAGTAACTACCGATGCACTCCACCATTCGTCCCAAATTTAAAAACTTGTCCTTAGGTAGAAAGATTTTCAACAGAATCTCCCCAAAATTCTCGTTGCTTTTTATTCCCGGAAAGTAGCTCTTAACAATTTTCAATGAAATGCAATGTGTTTGAGATATTGATCTAATAAATAAAATAAAGTATAATCTAAAATTTTGAATAGCTTAAATCCTTTTCCTTGTTGAATTTTGGAAAGTTTCACATAACTAAGACATTATAAGGGATAGTAATGTACTACAGAAAAACAGCAGAACTGGTTAAAACACAGAGTTTCTGTAAATGACTTTTTTTTTCTAATATATGGCCGTTTACGAGATACTGACTGCTGATGGTATGACATTTCACTGTCAAATCATACACTTTTGAATTAACGGAGGTGCATTCTTCTGTTTCTCTTGAGCCTACGCATGGATTCTTCAAGGTTAAAAATCAGCGCCCTGCTTTTTAAATATTTGACAATCGTCCTAACCTACTGTACGTTTAAGTTACAACCAAACGTGTATTCGAACCATTTCAGAAGGCACTTCTCAGGTATAACAGGCAGAGACTGAAAAAAAAGTCTTTTAGGAATAATTGGGAAAACAGATATGAAAAAATAAATAACGGATAGATTAAGTCGTGTGATTGTAAAAGGTCAGTCTGCATTACACCGAAAATTTGATTTCGAAATGTTGACGGAAATATATATTTTGAGGTAACCTGAAAAAATATCAGTTTTAGAAAGGAAAAAAAAGTGTGTGCGTGTGTGAGCAGCATAACTCGAAAACGAATTGTCGGATAAATACAATTTGTGTTAAAAGTTCAGAATACTCCAAAGATGCAATTGAAATTGAGTTTTATTTATGGATGCTCTTTAACTGCTGTGGTCCTTGGAGTCCCATTCTATATTCGGCGTGAAAGACTGGAAATTCTGCTCAGAAGCCTCTTTATCAGGCTTGAGGTTCTTTTACGTGCCGTAAATCTACGACACGGGACACCGGCTTTACTTCCCTTCCGAAGGAAGACATGCAAAGGATTTTACGCACGAAAAAAATCCATCTCCCTCCGCCGGGTTTGAACCCGCGACCTTGGGAATTAGAGGCTAGCATGGTAACCACGGAGGACGACTTCCAAGGATGCGACAGGAAGATTTGCAACAAAATCTCACAACCCCAAACTATCCTTTACGTGGAAAATGTGTCCTTATTTTGGATTTTCTCAATACTGCCTCGCCGATCTTGATTTGAATACTTATACATTTAAGATATTTATATGAAAAATAAAATGCATATCTTGAACTTTCTACGAACAGCCTCTGGAGTCCGTTTCATTTTGAATGAGTTTAGTATAAATGGTAAACGATATAGACAAATACTACACGAACAATGTAGCTCTCGTTAAATCACAATTTATGTCAAATTCCTTTGTAGCATTAACCATTCGTTGCTATTGGTTTGGATTTTCAAATGCGTTATATGTTTTTGAATGCCATTCGTTTATTTCTTGTCGTCAGAGTGGAATGTCAAATCTAACATATAAAGATCTGACTATTGCTTCAGCCTATTGTATCCGCTTTATACCTACAACGAAATGTGTCATGACACCATTTCGGTAAATGTTTATCTCGATTAACATGAAGCAAAAACAAAAGCTTTTCTATGAATAGTTTGCAGAGTGGACAGAGAAAGTCATACATTAGAGACGATATTCAACAATAATTCTTTTCGGTTTAATTTCTTTCTCTATGACCTCAACCTGAACTACCTGCACCGTGACTGACGTGTCATTAGGATATTTTCACGTCTGAAGCAATCACTTCGTCACCTGAGTGACAGAACCGAATTCTTTCCATTTCAATTAAGTTCTCAGTGCCTCCTGGATGCGGGTTGTAATATTTTCGAGATTAAAACCCCCTCATTCCGGCATCATTAACCATATAATTATTTTAAAAGCTGTGCACGTAGTCGGACAATTAATGAAAGATACACTGGGATGATGACGTTGCTATATGAGTCTTGTTTCTTTTTCTTGGGAGCAAGGGGTCTTGTAATGTATGCACTCGTCACTTGCTATCTGGCCGCCATCACCTGCAACCCAAACCTATCGTGATTAATGAGCACGCTGGAAATTGGACGACTCTGCCCACGTATTGGTGTAGCAGTTGCTTAGTGGCTAACCCACACCTCATATAAGTAGAACCCTGGTTTATTTAAAGAGTTACAAAACTAACCCATTTCATGCAATTACTTCCTCTACTATTCAATTCAATACACGTTGTCCAACGTTTCTCCAACTTTTTTAACCCTTTAAAAAATATGATTTTTCGAAATCCGCAAAATATGAGGTTTCTGCCATGATGTGTTCACTGGACGTGAATTTCTTCCCAGCGAGTCAAGTTTTTCAGGTCTGCGAAGAGGAAGAAGTCGCTCGGAGCCAAATCTGGAGAATGTGGTGGGTGAGGTAGCAGTTCGTAGCCCAATTCCTCAAATTTTGCGATGGCAATGACCGAATTGTGTTCCAGTGCATTATCCTAGTAAAAGAGAACTTTTTTCCATCAAATGGGATCCTTTTTTTTTTTTTAACAATTCCTTGTGAACTGATCCAGCATTGCGGCATTATATGAACCTGTGATCGTTTTACCCTTTTCCAGGTAGTGGATGTCTATCACCCTTATGAATCCCAAAAGACAACTGTCATGATTTTTCCTGCCGATGCAATGGTTTTCGCTTTGGAGCAGATTCACCGAAGGAAATCCACTGCTTTGATTGTTGTTTGGCTTCAAGTTGATAGTAATGGATCCAAGTTTCATCAACCGTGATACAGCGCCGCAAAAAGTCGTTTGGGTTGCGCTGGAACATGTTCAAACATCCCTGTGAAATGGTCACATGATTCCGCTTGTTCTCAACTGTGAGCAGTCGCAGCACTCATCTTGCTGACAGCTTTCTCATATCCAAAAATTCGTGCAGAATGTTACACACCCGTTCACTCGATATGTTTACGGTCTTGGTTGTGTTCCAACACAATATCTGAACTTTGTTCACCGTTTCTTCTGGTGTGACCTCAACCGGCCGTCCTGTGCGCACGGCATCTCTTGTGCTCGAACGGCCACACCGAAATTCTGTGAACCATGCCATGTGATGCAACAGAGTCCCAATAATACTTGTTCAGCTTTTCTTCGGTTTCCTTCACCGTCTTACCACGCAAAAAGTAGTGCCTCATCAGAACACGAAATTCACTTTTCTCCATTTTCTACGAAGCAACACACATCTCTTATTTTAGACGCTCTCAATAATGTTCTAAGAAACAAATGAATTTCTGCGGTTATACCCAAAATAGATGTAAAACTTGGGTGCAAACATGAAACCTATGATTAGCACCCTCTCTCGTCAAAGTCATGGACTTAACAATTCGCCCTCGTACCTTAAGCTTTCTTTCTACACAGTTTCCTTAATCATTTAAATGTTTATTGTAGGTAGAATAAATGCCAGTTGTTCATCATAGAAGTTCGCCGCCAGTCCACATAACCATCTTATTTCTTTCTGGTATGCATTTTTTCTGTATCTAAGATATCATGGCAGAAGAAAGTGCTTTATTGCTTATTGTTGGCTTCAGGGGAATTGAAACTGGTGGTCCAGAGGTCCGTTCTTTATCATAAGCTAAAGGAAACAATTGTTATCTGATGTTCGTGAAAGCAGTCGACCTGTTATTTATCTCCTTCAAGAAGCTTTCGTACAAGTATCGCGAATGTCCCCAAAGTAATTATCGGAGCTCATTTTCAATTCAGAAAATTTAACTCCTGAAACAGCTAAGGTTTCCTCAAAGGACTGGTGACGAAAGTCTGCGAATACGCCCTAAAAACGTATGCTACTCTAAGACAAATCTTTGAAAAGACACTGATAACTGGTAGAAAACTAGTGTAAGGTCTATAGAACTGGGCAAGAAATAGGCCCTAGAAAAATATTTATTAGTTCGTACTAAATACCACCTCGTACCAAACTCGGTAATGAAATATGTAGTGCGCAAAGAAACCATAAAATAACAAGATATAAATTTGTGGAGTAACCATAGAGTTAGATTTATAAATATTGAAGCTGTTGGTCTTCAGCATTTACACTCTGTAATCTAGATTTGACTCTCAAGCACAGTTTACTGCTTAGTTCCTTGTTTGTATTAATTTCTTGGCATGCCTCCCTAATGAACTGAATTAGGTCATCAACAGTGCGTGGTCATTATATTTAAGAACGTCCCTAAGAAAGAAGTCCGGAGGATATTGTGGCCATTCAGTAGACTACCTTCGTCCTATCCAATTATTAGGAAATTCTTTGGCTAAAATGTCTCGCACAATTGATTCTTAGTGAGCAGGAAGGGCACTAATATGCCTGTATAATTATATACCCACTTTTGACCACGTCTGTATATTCACTCGTGTCATAATCTAAAGGTTTACACCCTTATTACATAAATGGCTATTGAGGTAAGTATAAACAGATCTGAATGTTCCGATTGGTTAATAAACCAACAGCGCGTATTCATTAAATAAGGTACTCTACACACGATCTAATAATTTTCGCTAAATTTTCCACGAGAGTATCCAGGATAAAGAACAATATGAATGAAAACTCGTGATTTTCGCTTACTGCCGCATTCTTTGAAAGGTTACAAACAGTTCTCTCCTCATAGTGCCGCTTGCCAGATGTCGAAACCAACGCGCATGGTGAAAATGTGTCTTCCTCACGATATGAATTATCTGTGTTGCAGCTTAACGGGTCTTTTTTTTTATTAACGTTCTGTTGTACACTTTGTCGAGAAAGCAGCATTGCTCACAAGTGATGGATATTCTCTTGCCGCCACAATGGCCTGGGTTTCTAATTCTGTAACTGCTGTCCACATCATTATCATAGATTGGCGATGTTATCGTGGTACGCTAACACGGAAATCAGAAAATGTTTACATTAAGTGCAAACTATTTGCTTAAACTCCCTTAAATTTGAACACATCCGTTAATCAAACAGAAAACACATCTGCTAATCAACGTGTATAATCAAATCGAAATTCAGTACTCTATTTTAGCACACTAGCAGAACATTTTGTAAAAAGCATTTCAAAATTACTATTTGACCCTGTGATAAAAGATCGCGCATAAAAAACTTAAATTCTTATTCGTTGGTGTTTAATTTTTTTAATTAGCATAGCTGACAGCAATCATTGGAGTATAATATATTTGTAAATACAATTTTTATATTTATGTGTTCATAAGTATTTTATACTAAAACTTGGGGCCAAATACAGGATGATTTATGAAGAACTGACACATTTATTTCCTTAATTACTCTGTTCGAAATTCACTCAATGCCCCTATTTTAGCACCACATTAATCAGAATGTTAGTTTCAATTACCTGTCACTAGATGCGCAGATGTTCATGTTTTATTCGTAATTGTTAGTTTTATTGTCGGCAACTGTTTTTGAGTTGTTCTAGTCAACGTGAAAATGGAGTACACATTAAATGAACGACTCTTCCTTGAAAAGCAATACTGGATTGCGAATTCAATTACAGCTACAGCATACCAGAGAGAATTTGGTGTTCGGAATCCTCTCCAAAGAAACGCAATACTGAGACTGGTAAACAAATTGGAAATAACTGGATCTCTGGTGAGTGAAAAAGGCAAAACTCGTTCATCTAGGCTTCATACGGTGATTGCTGACGTAAGAGCACGACTGGATCAGTCTCCCAATAATATCATTAAGACGTTTGTCGCAAGAGACAGGGTACAGCTACTCATTGTGTCAGAGAGATGTAAAATGTGCAGGTCTACAGTCGTATAGGATTACGGTTGTCCATCAGTTACAGGAACCAGATAAGGATAGACGACTGAATTACTGTCGTTGGTTTCAGGGGTTCATTGTGCAAAATCCTGCCACATTGTCCATCACGAGGTTCACAGATGAAGCATGTTTCCATTTATCCGGTTATGTGAACTCAAATAACTCACGCTATTGGATTAGCGAAAATCCATATGTTATTCATGAAGCATCTATGCACCCGGTTAAAATCGCAGTTTGGTGCGCAATATCCGCACAGAGAATAGTGGAACCAATTTGTTTTTTTAAACAACGTGAACACTGCAGAGTACCCACGGATTTTCATGGAGTTTGCTGAATAACTAGACGATGTAGAGCTGAGACAAGGATATTTTCAGCAGGACGGCGCTACATGCCATACATCAAATGAATCCATGGCACTAATTGCAGGTTTATTTGACGACCGGATAATTTCCAAGAACCTGTGGCCACCGAGATCTCCGGATTTGACATCGCCGGACTTCTATGGGGTTACTTAAAAGACAGGGTTTATGCCACACGCTCCCAGACATTGGACGATCTGAAACATAACATTACACAGGAGATTCAAGCTATTGACAACAGAGTCTTCCAACGAGTGGCCAGTAACATGGAACGACGTGTTGAGTTGTGCCTTATGCCGGATGGAGGACATTTTCAACATTTGCTACAGAGGTAAATACTCTCCCAAAATTCCTATGCATTTCAGGCATAATAAGTTGTTGCTAGCATAGCTCGTTTTGAAACTAGTAAAGAAATAAATGGTAAATCACCCCGTATAATAAACGAGAAACAGAGACTTCTAGATGTACACATGAGAAAAAAAGAAGCTGTCATTTACTCGCTGGATTTGGGTATGTGCCCAGGTGCTTTTATGAAGTCTCAACTCGTAGCAATAAACGTAAAAGCGAGGTGCCTAAAAAGATAGCGTCTGTGGCTTCTATTTGGGAACTCACGGGTTCAGATCTCATGTACCGACCAATTTTACTAGCTTCCCTCCCCTGGTTTCGCACAGTAGCCAAATAAACATAGGACTGGATATTCAATTTCACGACCCAAAAGTTCCACTTACAGAATAAAACAATTAGAAACAAAAAGAAGCTTGTAACGAAAGGAGACTACGCACATAGGTCATCTTTCCACCATCTCCTTGACTTAGCGTACACAAAAAACAGCAATTCCGCCAAAACTCAATAGCACAAATATATGGTACCTACAGGAATGCAACTGCGCCTATCAGCAATAATAATTCCTGAAGTAGGTGATACAGCAAGAACGACTACTAATTAAGGTCATCCTCCGGCATACTGACTCAAGTGAACCAACGAACCTACAGTAACATCGCCACATAAAGCAACGTTTTAAAATAATAATAATAATAATAATAATAATAATAATAATAATAATAATAATAATAATAATAATAAAATTTAAAAATACCTCCTAAGTCTTCCAGCCAAGTTGCAGATGTATTGGGAATGCATTTAATTAAACCCATAAAGTGCAATAATACATATTGAAATGGAAAGGAGACCAGGTCTTTTGCGTAAGCGGCGCAAACCTCAGTGTCACATTACCGAGCAATGGATTTATGGCAACGTTCTATAAAAATGCTGGCCATGTTCGACTAAGGCACTGGATTGCGTTGCAATTTAATACCAGTACAAATTATTGTAATCTGAAACAACTGAATATTCACAGACAGACAGGCGCGCGCGGTTCTTTTTCTAAAAATCCTTTATGGAATCAGGGACCTCAAAACATTTATTTTCGGTGAAATCTCAGTATCGAATTTTTTGGTGGAATGCAATACCTTCTCTACATATTGCAGAGATGGTAGAGAAATTAAAAAAGCCTCTATTTCTTTGCGCGAGTTGCCATCAATAGTGTATATATTTGACTGCATTTCTACGCAATTTATGTAGCAGAGTTCAAAGCCTTTAACATCGATTCGGATACATTCGTCTGCATCCTTGATTCGGGAAGTAGTTCAGTATGGATATATTACGACTTATTTCATCAACTACATGAACTTTTAATTCGTAAGTACCTAAAATGTCAACAATTACATGTTGGTCTAGGGCACACACTTTCTAAATAAGTAAAATAATTGCCACAACTCTCAAATAAAGCTGTAGCTAAGGATCTTTAGAATCGTCTTTTGAATATAAGACACATCAATTTTTTTCTAGCACTAAGAAATGCAAGCGTTTTGTACGTGCTTCTCTGTATGTTTAATTGCCCTTTTGGCATGTAATTTAAGCGTTCTTTTTGTACAGGAACCACGTGAAGTTGTATTATTTTTCCCGGCGAGCGTCGCCCTGGTCCGGGCTATTTCCAGCTTCCGTTGCCGAACATTCAGCTGTCTAATCTTCACTTTATTTAGTGTCGCAGTTAACAATACTTGTAATATATTATTTTCTCTAATGCTTTATACTCTGTATTTGAAGTATTGTACCCAAAAAAGACTATTGAGATCTTCCAGAAAATACATGTTTTTGAATGCCAGAAAGACATTTTCTAAAACAGGATAATGTATGCATTTTCCTATCGTGTATCAGGCTTTCAACGAGCACCAAAAATAAACACGAAAGGTAGGAAACCAAATATCATTTTGGCAGCTTTTAAGAATGCAATTTCAAAAAACGTAAACACACTTTTAAACTTTAGATTCTTTTTTTTGGGGGGGGGGGGAAGACATTTCGAAAGTACAATAATACGACGAACTTCAATAAATCAAGGTCAAAATTGTATTGCATATTATATTGGACATGGATGCAGTCACGTGTTTCAGTTAAGTTGCTCATTAAACAGTTGATGGGAACACTAAAAGGTCAGAGAATGGATAGTAGATAAGTGTACGAAGCAGTTCAATTTTCGGTTTGGAAACGGAAAAGCATGATATTTCGGATAGTATGAAACAAAACAGATTATGGGAGCTTAGATTACTCGCATATCTGCCAGAAAATAACTAAAGCTATTGACACTGTAATGACTTATTGCTAATAAAAAGGATTAGCAAAAAATCTGATGTGATGCACTCGCATGACTTTCTCTGTTCTTCTACAAACTATTTTTACAAACGCTTATTCTCCAATCTTATTGCTAATTTTCTTGTAGGTACAAGGGGAATATGGTAGGCTTTAAGCGATAGTCAAATATTTTAAGAGTCGGTTGCTATGTGGCGCATTTCATTCTCTTTGCATGCTCAGACATTTAAAAAAATCCCATTTGAAAAAAAAGTATAAGTATTGGAAAATTCAAGTAAATAACAAGGAATATCTCGGAAATGGTTCACTCGCCCCCCCAAAAAATAAGTATATGACAAATTATGTTTTAACGAGATATATATTTTTTGTGTAGTATAACTTTACCTACCTCTTACGGCTTACCAGTTATGCAAAAGTAATTCAGAATGAAGAGGACTTTCGGGAACATTCCCCGAAAATTCAAGATGTACATTTCATTTGCCAGAAAATATCTTAAACATATATTTTAATCAAAATCGTTAGAGCCATTTTTGAGAAAATCAAAATTTTCGAAAAATGTTCCATGAAACGTTTTTCTTGAAAAATCTTTATGTCACATCTTTGGAAGATACTAAACTCAACACTAAGCTTAGTACTTATCCGACTTTTTGTTTTTGAGTTATGCTGTTGACAGATACACACACGGACATGTTTCCAAAAATTGCCATATTTGGATTCAGGGCACCTCGAAACATGTATTTCCAGTGAAATCTCGGTATCGAATTTTGGGCGGAATGCAATATTTCCCCTACTTTACGTAGTAGAGAAAGCAATAAAAATAGAATTCTTAATACTGTATTGTGATTCCCTTTTTAGCTCTTTATAACAGACGTGTAAGATATCTCTGAAATTAACAGCTGGCTTTAAGTTGGCAATTTCCCTCATTATCACCAGTCTTCTGGATATCCTCAATAATTTTACTTGGCTTTAAAAGGCCATAGTTCTAGGAATCCAACAATTAAACTTCGACCTTCTGTCTCGAAGCAATTTATCACAGATAACGCCACAAGAGGTTTAAAGGTTATCGAATAGCTTATCAGATTAAACTTAAAATTTAAGTGATATTTACGACCCCTGGAATAAAATCTATATAATAAATAATGACATAAAATACACACAATAGATATGTATTTACTTTTTGTTTAAAAAACCACCACATCGCTGCGTATTGTACCATCTGCCAAACTATGAGACAATGCCTAACCTCAAAACCAAAGATAAAATGCCACATCAGTAGAATAAAAATGCAAAGCCTGAGTAAGAACAATATTTATTTATTTTTTTTAAAAAAAACATTAAACCCACCAAGCTTGATCAAATAATTTTGTTTCGAATCTCCCGCAATCGGGGGGGGGGGGGAGAAAAAATGACGGAAGAGAATTAAATGACGTTTGTCACTAACTCCGGATCCGATTATAATTACCTACTTCGTAACCAAGCCGCTATTGGTTGATATCCAAGGCATTCTTGATATTCGTCCATAGTGTACTTATGCCATATGAATGGAATAGTCGTGCCAATAAATATTTGCTTCGGTTGAATAAATTATTTATTTGCTTATTTATTGTTCTGAACATAACAGGCATAAGCCCAATTACAATGTTCATTACAAAAATATAGTAACATACAATCATTTATAAATATAACTTATACAGAAGAAACAAACAAATTATGAAAAACAATAAAAGGTTCCGAAGAAGTGGACTGAAATAAACAAATAAGGAATATAAAACAACCAGAAAGAAAAGAGAAGGTGGCACGGTAATTATACAACTATTTTTAATTTAAATATTTGTATTAATCTACGAAAAAATTATTGAGTATTGCATTTTTGAACTGAGTTTCAGACATGTTGAAAATATCTACATCCAAATAATGAAGTTTGTTATATAAATATACAATTCTGTTTAATGGTGAATTTTTATGCGATTTGAGTTTGCTCTTGGGGTGAAATAAAGCTTCTTAAATCTACTTATTTTTATTTGGTACATAAAATAATATATTTGCGATAATGTTAATATCATCAATAATAGAATGTAATACTATTATCGAAAACTACCCGCATTCGAGTTTTTCTCTTGAACATACTTAGGGTATCTTTACATGTGATAACCTAACAAGGAACACACTGTGGCTGTAGTGGTGTGCTAAAACCGGTTTTAGCTCAGTCATATTTATAGCCGTTTTCGGGTGCTTTGCGATGGTAAATTTATAATGATTGTGTATGTGTGTTTACTCAACGTGGTGAAGCCATTTTGTGACGTGATTCTTTGTTAGGTTTGTAGCTCCATCTGGTGTTAGCAATTTGCGGTAGTATTGGTGTTTGTTTGAAAGAATGCTACTGTTATTTTATTTAATTTTTGTTCTCTGTCCTCCAGCTAGCTATGATCTTTTTGGTCGAGCACTTCTCTTTATACAGGTTGTGTAAATGGAAAGGAATCTTTTATCCAACGATAACACTGATGAAGGAATTTGTTTTACACTTTTATTGTCGAACACAGTCACTATCACATTTACACATTGATCTTGACACTCGCCAAACTGAAACTGTTATAATAACTTCATTACTGATTCGCGTACTTCAGCTTTTTGTATAATCAACTTTACAACACTTTAGATTTTTCATAACTCTGCTACGCGTAACTTGTGAATCGATAGCCAACGTGTACTTTACAAATATTTTCGGTGAACTGACGGACTGAAGGCGACGTGTAACATACAAATATTTTCGACGAACTGACGGACTCTACCTCTAACCTAGCCCTTTTATACTCCTACACCCCGATATGCCTAAAGATTATAACTGAGTTGCAATTGGCTAATAAAACGCGCCAACATTAGCGTCTATTTTTATATCCAATGAAAATTATGAATACATATGCTCTAGGGACAATGTTCCAGCAAATTCTACAGAAAAACGCGCCAACATTACGTAACTTCCTCGTCTCTAATAATGATAAACAGCTCACCCCCTCGCTGCATTATTGCACGCTATTATTGTCAGTTTCAGTAAGGCAGTATAGACCCACTTCTCAACAATAATTACAATCAACAAACATCTCAAATCAATGTCACATAAAAATGCATATTCATAATATAATCATTCTTTACATTTAAATAATTTATGATACAAATTACTGCATCAGCTTAAGTTTTGAAAAGTTGGCTTTGTGCTCGGCGTTACGTCTCTCAGGTAGCCTGCTTCTCCTATACTCGCGTTCATTAAGAATCAAACGCACGCTGCAGATGATGTCAAGTTTTTGTTGTTTATTTGTGCATTCTATGGTTAAGGCAGCCTTCAAGAGCGCTACGAAGAGTAGTATATAACCTTTTTGAAACAAACATGCTGTTGCTAAAGAAGCAAAGATGTTTCCGATTAACTCGGTGAGGTTCATGGATAAAATCTGTTCTGTATGTTGGGGAATACTTCAAGGATCTCCTCGAGTACTTCAAGCAACTGACTGACTCTAATCCGACAGTCAGCTACTTTAAAGAGCTCTCGAATGATGGCAGAAGCTGCATTTGTTTTGAGGCTGCTTTTGTGAAATTGCATTGCTGCACTGTTTCTGAGATTACTCAATTTTTGGAGGGGAGTCAATATCCTAAAACGCACAAGCTTGTGCATCCTTTGCCTGGTGAAGTGCAACTCATAAAAAAAACAAGGTGTCGAGAGGAAACATCCTTAACCGTGCGTAAGCTGAAGGCTGAAACCAAGGAGAGGGACGACGCTCGAGTGATGAAATTAGGCAAATGCAACATCTAAAAGCTGAAGAAACTCTTGGCAAAAGATCTTGAAGGAAAAACCTTTCGCTCAACTGCCCAGCTTTTCCATTTATCTAATTTATTGGTAGTGCCAGTATCCAATGAGCTCATGTCACGCGTGAATCAGATTCCACTTCTAAAGATGCTTTTCTGAAAGGATACCTCGCATTGCAGCATTAGGCAAAGACAGTTGATGTGAAGCAGGACGTGGAACCTAAATTACTGAAGGGGCTGATGCAGGAATATCCTGATTTTTCAAGCTACTTTGAAGTATTTATTTTGTTTACTGTTTATTTATTATCCTCACGCTTGGGAAGCCAACTTGAAGTAGATAGATGTTACTGTTGTAGTTTGCCCCACGTTTGGGAAGTCAACTTGATGTAGATATTGTCTTTACGTTGAAGTTGTTTATTTTTTTCCACGTATGGACGTCAATTTGAGAAAGTGTTTTGTTGTTGAAGTTTGCACCACGCTTTGGGCGTTAATTTTAAGAAGATTGTTTGTCACGTAATATACTGCTACGTATGAAAAGCTGATTTGAAGATGTATTTTTGTTGTTACACTCCAAGTTTAAAAATATTATATCAACTTAGTTATTAAGCTGCTTCTATAGATATTATTTATATTTATGTTTGCGTCGGCTGCTTCAGTATTACTTTAGAGACACGTTTCTCTTAATCAGGGCGTGGTGCGACAAGAATGTAGGCTTACACAGATTTTAAGTTTAAATTCACTTCTTTTTATTAATCCTTGACACAAATTAAATAGCACTACACTGATATTAAGAGCTGTGAGATTCTTTTATTTAATACTTGCACTTTGTTAACGCGTATACTTAATTTTCGTTTCACGCGAATACGTAATATTTCTTTAGAGAACACATTTTTCATCTGGTCACTACCAAGGTCTGCAGGCAACTGAACATATTCCAACCGTTCAAACCCGTAAACTTCTGTATTTCAAGTCTCTGGTTGGCTAATCCTAGTCCAATAGAATACCTGCATTTAATTAAAGCTTTTTCTGGCTATTAATTGGCTAATTTTAAACTGTTACAAAATTTACATTATTGCTGTCTTAATCATGACTAGTAGTATTCAAACTCTCAAACTCGTTATTGCCTCTGGTTACCTCATTGTTAGCAACTTTAAACGTATTATTCTCACAGCTCTTACACTATTAAACTACGTAATGCATTCACATAACATTATTAAACATGTTTACAATAATATAACCATATGCATTGGCTGTTACATACATTTTTTACAACTTATTACATACATATTGCTTCATGGCAATTTCTTGAATTTTATTGAATTTATATTATATTATATAATTTAATTTAAATTATTCAAGTGTTAAAAATACTGCCTCAACTTGAAGACCGTATGGTTTCCAACTACAAATGTGGATAGCGAGAGAGGTTTTCAGCATATGCAAACTTATTGTCAGACAGGCGAACAAATTTACGCCCAGAAAAATGTAGAAACAATGCTGAGTTTGTACTTTGGTGTCACTTTCAGTTAAAGTTTGCTGTACTTTCTATTCATTTCTATGCGATTTTTTAAAGATCATTTTAATTATGATTATTTCAAAAGAAAAAATATGCTTATTCCACGTGAGTTGTAATTACTCGATTTTTTTATTTCACCACTCTTGCGTATTTTATTTTGCCACTTTTGTTCTTTTTATTTCACACATCCTGGTCTCTGTGGATGAGAATAGCCTTCCTAGATCCCTAGTCAAATCGAAGCAGAGTGTATAGGAATTAAAAAAAAAATGTGGGAGAAAAAAATTACCCGTTATTAGTTTGAGCATCATGCTAGAATTATCGATTAAGTTCGATCTTGATTTATGAATAAGGTATCAAACAGTTTATAGGCTGAAAGGCGCTCGCATGAAATTATCAAACATATTTTGTTAGTTTTATTAACAAAGACGCTGCTTTAACTATTTTGATGTAGGTGTTATACTGATTCAAACAAAGAATTTTATGCCAGCGGGGGAAGATGACAAATAATAGTGTCAGGTAAAAGTCTCTAGCAATACGATTTGTGCCAACGCTTAAATCTTCCGCAACACATGTCCGTTTTACAGCCACATAAAACCAACATGGCGGTGAAGGTCCCATCAGCCATCTGTACGCCAACATTCACCACATGACACATCTCCGACCGTCTTTTGTTATTTCTCCTCTCTCTCGAGATTAGCGCTGCGATAAAAGTTGGGCCGCGAAACGCGTGTCTCCCGATCGGAACAAAAAAGAAGCAATTAGGGGAATGGCACTGATGACAGCTAAGGATCGATAAGACGAACAAAAAACCAAGGTGCAATACATACAAGTTCAAGAACTGTTGTCTGATTGGTTAAGATCGTGTCACACGTGTTGTGTAGACTTTAATCGACGTCGTGTCTAGCTCAAAGGAACCGATAAGGAAAAGAATTTCCTGAAGATCCTTCTACCTGACAGCTTTTTCTCACAATCTTCAGTTGTAGCTGTTTTGGAAATTTTTACAGCAGTTTGGAAAATAAACTGTTCGGTTAGTTTTAGACTAAGTAGTTCAACTTCTACCGGAAATTAAGTTTGGATTTTAAAGTTTAATGATTATACATGTTTCCTTAAGTAAAAAAAAGCAAAAACCACTCCATTCTAAGTGTCCCCCCCTACGGCCTACCGAAGCGAATCGTGCAAAACTCCAATTTAAATCAGACGTATTTTCATGATGCAAGGGAAAATGCCTTCAATTCAAATAGCATTGCTCGTACTTGGAAAAAAGCGTTGTTCGTAAATAATTGTTCTAAAATATCTAAAGATTTCGGTTTAACTATCTCGAACTGGTGTTACTAGTATGGCAAATTCTTAATTTGTGTAATGTGACTGGAAGACCCTTTCGTTTCACCTGAATTTTACATAACCTGGAAAACTTAGAAGATAGTCAAAAATGAAAAAAGAGAAGAAGAAAAAGGCTCATTAAAATACACCTAAAATTTATATTAAATTTGTTTTCTATAATATTTGCTGATGTATTTCATTTTCCCAAAATGACTAAAAGTAAGTAAGTGTGTATTTCTTGGTCTCATGTTAATATAATTATTCGATTTATGAACAATAAGAATAATTTGCACACTGCCACTGTGGTGGGTGGTTAGCATGCTAGACTTGAAATCCAGGGGTCCCGATTTCGATTCCCGACCGGAGAATGAGAATTTTTCTTTAGTCAACATTACTCTCTATTACCCCCATAGTCCGGCAGTATGAATGAATGTGTGTGTTGTAATGTGTAACAAAAGTAACACAGTACAAAGTAACCTAAAAATAAAAAATCTGAGGTGTTGCACTCACATGACTTTCTCTACTCTTGTACAAACTATTTTTACAAACGCATATTCTCCATATGCTTCATGTTAATCGAGATGTTGAGATGTTAATCTTTATTGCTAATCTTCTTGTAGATGCAAGGGGAATTGCTAGGCTTTAAGCGATAGTCAAATATTTTAAGAGCTGGTTGCTATGTCGAGTATTCCATTCTCTTTGCATTACCAGGACAAAAAAAATGAATAACGAATTAAATTTAAGGGAATAACAAGCAATATCTCGAAAATGGTTCACTCAACAAAAAAATGTATAAACATAAATTGTGTATTTTAGCGCGATCTACATTTTTTGTGTAGTAAAATTTTGTCTATCTCTTATGGTTTACCAGTTATGCAAAAGTCCTTCACAATGAAGAATACTTTTGGAGACATTCCCAGGAAAGTCAAGATATACATTTCATTTGTCATGAAAATATCTTAAACATATGATATTTTAATCAAAATCGTTAGAGCCGTTTTTGAGAAAATTAAAATTTTCGAAAAATGTTCCATGTAAAGGGTAATCTGGGGTGGGGGGATTTTCTTGAAAACCTTCGTGTCGCATCTCTGAAAGATACTGAACCTAAATACCAAGTATGGTGTTTAAACGACTGTTCGTTTCTGAGTTGTGCTGTTCACAGACAGACAGACAGACAGACAGACAGACAGACAGACAGACAGACAGACACACACACACACACACACACACACACAAACACACACACGGACATGTTTCCAAAAATGCTTTTTTTTGATTCAGGGGATCTCAAAACATATATTTCCGGTGAAATCTCGGTATCGAATTTTTGGGTGGAATACAATACTTCCCCTACTTACTATACGTAATAGAGAAAGTAAAAAGGGAGTGGCGATAGTCAATGTTTTAGAACGGGACGCTATACGCTGGTCTCAAAATTCAATACTCTTTCCATGACATCGGGAGAAGCAACTGAAAATCGACAAGACTTTAAAGAAACATAAGTATTGAGTAATTCGAATCATTAATAACTGATATCTCGGAAATGGCTGACGACGTAAAAAAGTTATTTCAAATAAATTGTGTGTTTTTGTGTAGTACGTTTTTGTCTATCGCTTAACGTTTACCAGTTATACGAGATCCTTCCGAATGAAGACGACTGGACGGGTATTTTCAGAAAATTCAAGATATAAATGTTATTTGTCATGTAAATATTTGTAATATACAGTATTTTAATCAAAATTGTTACCTCCATTTTTTAGAACACAAACAATTTCGAAAAAAGCTCCATGCAAAGGGTCTTGTCTAATACGATACAGATTTCCGTCATTGCTCCGAACGCACTTCAGCCTTAGGAGCTATTAATGTGCTGAGCTGTTTCACTTTCTTGCACAATTTGAAATCCAAGTTACCCTGAAACATACCAATCGTGTTAAGATGCTTTTTCACAGGAGCATGTCCTGTGAGAAATGCAATAATTGTTCTCAGCTGAAGTCTGTTATAGGCACTTAAGTAAGCTTTCAGCTCTTTCTTACCTGGGTTTCTAATACATATTTTAACATGTTTGTTTCCTGGATTTTTAAGCCAGGTTTTACGATGTTCCATTTTGGACCAGTTCCTAATAGCCCTCTTACTAAATATCGAAATGTTCCTAGAGCCGGCTCTGGCCCAATAAATTGTGAAGCTGCTCCTTGTCTTATAAGTTCATCAGCTTTTTAATTCCCCTCTATGCCATTATGACCCGGCACCCAGATGAGTTGAACTTTATTCTGTTCTACCAAGCTTGTGAGCATGTTTAACCAGTCCTGACGTTACCTTATGACTACTTAAGCCTTAAGTGTAGCCTGGTTATCCGAGAAGATCTGTTTACCTATAAGCTCTCCTTACATTTTAATGTATGCATTGAATAGCAAATTTGTTCAAAAACAGTAGCATATTACCCAAGGAGAAAGCTTTTTGCACCTTGGTCTTATGCCACCATGTAACGGGTGGTTTGGGGTGCAAGGCTTTGTTGAAAATCTTCGTGTCGCATCTTTGGAAGTTTCTGAACCTAAATATCAATTTTGGTATTTATCCGACTTTTCGTTTTTTAGTTATGCTGTTAACAGACAAGGCAGATACACACAAAAAAAACCATTGAGGATTTTAGAAATTTTACATATGGGTGGCATCCTTTAGGACCACCTTGCTGTAACAGCACACTCGAACAACGGTAAGGCAATGGCATCTCTCTTGAGCAGGAAACAATTTGGCAGATGACCTCGACGTAGAAGCCAATCCATCCGTTGTCTTGCTTGTGGACATCGCAAACAAACCGTTGTCCGTGACGTGTAATGTCAAGGTGGTACGCAAGGTTTAGTGAAGATAAATTACGTTGACTAATGGGTTCATTTAAGTAACATGTAATTACTGCGTTAGGTTTGTCCCACGTTTAATTTTTTGGCTTGTGGGAAACTGACCCACATCTTCTGCCTGCTTTGACAAATGACAAACCTGTCACTCGCAAACTGTCCTATGGGGAGAACCCCTTGTGCTCATAAACAATGCTTGAATTTTCAGTTCAGAGCGTGCACCAAACACAGTCTACAGAATCACACAACTTTCTCTATCCATCCACCTATTCTATTTCATAATGATTCCACAACCTGATCATGAAAAATAACACTTCTATCCACTTCATAGTAATCAAGAGAGAAAGGGTTTCACTTAGCTAACACCATAGAAAGGCATGTTCATTTATGGATAATATACGCATTGTTACATACGCAGTCAACTGTTTACAAACCGAGGCGCCCAACTCTGCATTCAAATCCGGAAAGCCTAAGTTCGAATGTCGGTTGGGGCGAGTTACACGGATTAGGGATCTTTCCGGGGGTTTCCTTATCAAGGAAAAACATTAAGCTCATTTGAGCATTATTAGATCCATTTCATTCATCGTTTCTGCAATTGTGATTCTAAATGTGGCGTTCAACACCTCGAAAGACAGAAAGGAAAGGAAAAAAAGTCAATCTTGTGTTTTTAAAGGTACCTCCACACCTGTACTTTCTTTGACACTCAAAATTTAGTGTGTGGCGGTCAGATGGCGTTACTTGTGGCATCACCTTCCCTTATTCTCTGGAGTATCTTGTTTCCAGACAGCTCAGTTACGTAGTCGCCTTTTTGTGTCTAATTTTGTGCTATTGCTTAGTTTGGAAAGGGAAGTTTTTCTGCGATTGCTATTCTATAGGTACATACACCTACGTAATCAGCGTGGTAGACAGATGGCCTTAATTGCATGGTCGTCTTCCTGTACCATATATTTTATTTTTATTTTGTTCTGTGGAGAAACTATTGAGTCGTGAATATCCAATCAGACATTACCTGAAAAATTACGAACGAAACTCGGCCAGATTAGCTGGCACATGGGATTTGAAGCCGCAATCTTCTGAATGCTACCGCGAGCCTTCTCGTTCGGTTAGACGTGAGTTCATGAACACCAAGGCAGGAACCTTTGCAAATACGTTACATAAATGGAGGACACAAAAATTTGGGAAAATGTTTAACGTACAAAGGCAAATATTTCAGAAGTAATTAATGTTTGATGTAAATTACATTTTATAAAGAGATGTGCATCATTTTATCTCCCCTTGACCCAATAACAAAACTCAATGAAAATGAACAAGGTTTCGCAGCCTTTTTACGCAAATTTCAAGATATGCATGTTTATTATACGAAATGAACGGTCAACCAGGAGACTGTGCCGATCCAAATATTCTTATTTAAGGCGCATTTTAAAGAGCGCCCGAAGGGAAAAATGTAAATCAACAAATCGGTAGCAAGCATTTCAAACCAGCAGACATCTCCGAAATTCATTGCTGATATTTACATTGCCCTGCATAAAACCCATTTAGCAAACTGCACTATTAACTTTGCTGTATTTCTCCTCAATGCCCTTTTGGAAATTAAACTATCTCTCTGGCTATCCTCGTAATGCTCGACATCAAATAACCAAACATTTCTAATTTGAAAATTGTAGTGAATAATTATGCTGCACAGTTGTTATTCTTAAAGGAAGGACCGAATTTTCATGAGTTTGGTCAAAGGTTTTCAAGCTTTCAACACCATACCTAAAAATACTACAAACGTTTCTCTTTCTTGATCATTAATTTTGCCCTATGATTATTACTTTCGCTACTACGTATAGTAAGTAAGGGAAGTATTGTATTCCACCCAAAAATTCGATACCGAGATTTCACCGGAAATACATGTTTTGAGATCCCTGAATCCAAAAAAAAGCATTTTTGGAAACATGTCCGTGTATGTGTCTGTGAACAGCATAACTCAGAAACGAACAGTCGGATAAACACCAAACTTGGTATTTAGGTTCAGTATCTTCCAGAGATGCGACACGAAGGTTTTCAAGAAAATCCCCCACCACAGAGTACCCTTTACATGGAACATTTTTCGAAAATTTTAATTTTCTCAGAAATGGCGTTAACGATTTTGATTAAAATATCATATGTTTAAGATATTTTCATGACAAATAAAATGTATATCTTGAATTTTCTGGGAATGTCTCCAAAAGTATTCTTCATTGTGAACGACTTTTGCATAACTGGTAAGCCATAAGAGATAGACAAAATTTTACTACACAAAAAATGTAGATCGCGTTAAAATACACAATACATATACATTTTTTTTTTGTTGAGTGAACTATTTTCGAGATATTGCTTGTTATTCCCTTAAATTTTTCAATACTTATGTTCTCAAATGGGAATTCGTTATTCATATTTTGTCTTGGATATGCAAAGAGTATTAATCTGTGGCAAAGAGAATGGTGCTGCACATAGCAACCAGCTATTAAGAGTAATGTCTATGCTTAAAGCCTACTGTATTTCTATATTGCCCTTGTAAATATATATTCCCCTTTTATCTACAAGAAAATTAGCAATAAGATAGAATCTGCAAATGTTTATCTCGATTTACATGAAGTAGATGGAGAATAAGCGTTTGTAAAAATAGTTTGTACAAGAGTAGAGAAAGTCATGTGAGTGTAACACATCAGATTTTTTTCAAACCCAGTGCAACCAGGTTTATAATCCTACAACAGCAACTAAAACAAAAGTAGCTACATTTACTGTTATCCGTTTGAGTTTTTAATATCTTAAAACGACGATCGGTGAATTCCAAAAAGGTGAAATTTACAACGTAGTATGATTTACGTAGCTTAAATTACGACCAATGCTTATAGGAGCATTGGTATAAAATTTGGTGTTTGTTAATGACGTGGTTTCCAAAAACGGTCTTTTTTAAACAAGGATTTTGCAAGAAAAAACAATGATTTTCAGTTTTTTGTTATGAAATGAATCTTTAGAGTCATGGTTAGAGTAGATTTGATACAGTCATACACGATTTATATTTTTCCTTCTTTTCGTAAATTCTTATTTTGGTTTAGAAAATGTTTGTGCAACATTCACAAGACTTTCTATACATATTCTTCAACAAACTATAATTAAAAAATCTGATGTGTTACACTCACATGACTTTCTCTACTCTTGTACAAACTATTTTTACAAACGCTTATTCTCCATATGCTTCATGTCAATCTTATTGCTAATTTTCTTGTAGGTGCAAGAGGAATATGGTAGGTTTTAAGCGATAGTCAAATGTTTAAGAGCTGCAGTATTCCATTCTCTTTGTACGTCCAGGACATAAAAAATTTAATAACGAATTTGAGAAAAATTATAAGTATTGGAAAATTTAAGGGAATAACAAGCAATATCTCGAAAATGGTTCACGCAACAAAAAAAATATATGACATAAATTGTGTATTTTAACGCGATCTACATTTATTGTGTAGTAAAATTTTGTCTCTCTCTTATGGTTTACCAGTTATGCAAAAGTCCTTCACAATGAAGAATACTTTTGGAGACATTCCCAGAAAATTCGAGATATACATTTCATTTGTCATGAAAATATCTTAAACACATGACATTTTAATCAAAATCGTTAGAGCCATTTTTGAGAAAATTAAAATTTTCGAAAAATGTTCCATGTAAAGTGTAATCTGGGGTGGGGGGATTTTCTTGAAAACCTTCGTGTCGCATCTCTGGATGATACTGAACCTAAATACCAAGTTTGGTGTTTATCCGACTGTTCGTTTCTGAGTTATGCTGTTCACAGACACACAGACGGACATGTTTCTAAAAATGATTTTTTTTGGATTCAGGGGGTCTCAAAACATGCATTTCCGGTGAAATCTCAGTATCGAATTTTTGGGTGGAATACAATACTTCCCCTACTTACTATACGTAGTAGAGAAAGTAAAAAGCTTGTTCTTCCATTTACTTCACGTTAATCGAGATAAATATTTGCAGAAATTATATTATTACATATTTCCTTGTAGGTACAATGGGAATAGGCAAATGCAGGCTTAAGGGATAGCGAGATCTTTTAAGAGGTGGTCGCTATTGTGATGGCTTTAAAATTCCGTTCTTTATGCGTGACCAAGGGGGGTGGGAGAAAAACAACGAATTCCAATTTGAGAAAAGTAAAGTATTGCAAAATTCAAACCAATGACAAGGAACATCTCGGAAAAGGTTAACTCTACAAAAACTCACAGTATATACTACAGAAACTATATATAGAATATATTATCTATATAATAAATTGTGTGCTTTAACGAAATCTATATTTTTTGAGTAGTAAGATTCTTTCTGGTTTACCAGTTATGCAAAAATCATTCAGCGTGAAGAGGACTTCACTCTATTCACAGAAAGTTCAAGATACACATTTCATTTGTCACGAAACCTGCCCCTAATGTGCAATACAACGCGTTAAATGCATAACAATCTCAGAAATATAAATGACGACTTCGTCTCGTGTTTTCACACTATTCCTCGATTCTGTAGTAATGCAACTTCCCACGCTCACACCGAGGGAGATGGCTCCGCGGTAACGTGTGAGGCCGGAATTCTGTTGGTCCAGGATTCGATTCCCTTCGGGTCACTCGGCCCTTTTTTTTCATGGCTTCCGCGGATAGGTAGGCGTATGTTGTGCTGTTCCCCTTCTACCACAAATTTACTATCCATCATTTCCTGTCCCCATTGTTACCTTTTATCTGTTTCAGGGTTGAAGCACCAGGCGACGGCGTTCGGTGCGTTGCGGCAGGACGGTGAAATCTGCGCTTTGGAAAAGATTTCTTCCTGGCCTGTTGCGACCCCGTTTCTGGGACCTGTTTTGATTGCCATGGGACCCCGAGAGCATGAGGATTAAGCAATGCTAGCCGGCGTCAGACTGACTCCACGTGGAATCGTTAGGGACCCCATCCTGCAAGTGCACGTCCTCGTACAGATCAGATTGCCCTTCCGGCCCTCCAAGGGCTCATGTGGGAGCAAAAAGGGCCGACGTGGCTTACTTTCGGCGTTGTGCTTCAGTTACTGAAGGCCCCTCTGTCTGCTCGTAACTCCTATATGGCAGCATACAGGGTCATTGTAAATTAGTTATACAAAACTACGCCACCAATGTGTATGAAACAAGGGTAGTGACAAGGTCCTATGTATTTAAAAAAGTTCTATCATCCTCAATTTGACTATATACACACTAGAGTGCGATGCAGCACGCTACGATGCTACTGTTAGTCACCATGGAGACGTATAGATACAGGTGCGGAGTGCGCTCATTGCTGTCCGCTGTTTCACGAGTTGTGATCAGCCACGTCTGTTCAAAGGAAATTCAGGACCTAATATAAACCAACTGTGAAATCAGACAGGAGACATACTAAACATTGGCCGTTACATGATCCATAGATTTGGGACAAACTCGCTTACAGATTAAGTACATGCTATGTTGCAAAAGGAAGTCATATTAAACATTTATAATACTTATACACGAAACTTAAGTTGTACCTACAGTGTTTGCTTCATTATTCAGTTAAATCTGGTTTATATTTTCTTCACAGTTTAAGTTCTTTTCTGTAAAACTAATTTAAAATGACCCTGTACTATTCCATGGTATGTATACAGCGGCTACTGAATTGATTCACACGTACATACGGGCACGGGGTGGAGTGACAGACGTTAATAGGTGTACTACAGTGAATTCCTCACTTTTAAGGTGAACAAACTGCAGCTCTGTCCCAAATGAAGAGGAAATGTTGTGTGTACTCACCGCCTGGGGGGCGCAGCGACTCACCTGAAACAAACGGAGTGAATTAATCATTCTAATCTTAATAAACTTGTCAAAATTAATGGGCCAAAAAAACAAGTGACGAGATGTACGTGACGACTTTAAAGGAAATGAGTGCTTTATGGATGAACTCTTGCCTGTTCTTCATTCAAATGCACATGGTCATACATCACTACGCGCCTAGCTTCAATGCTAACGTCAGGGGTTTATGTCCAGCCTACACGAGGTCCAGACCTTCAACGGGAATTATGTAAGGGAAAATCTTTACGAAGTAAATACTGTGTATATCAAGACACGACTGATTAGGTTTATAAATACCAGCTTGTTAGCACTCAAATCAAAACTATTAAAAAGACGTGGCTTGATTAAATTAAACTAGGATGAATGACATATTTTCTTTCCTGCAATCACTTCTTAATAAAAATATGATACATTATCAAAAATTATATTTTATCCACACATTATGTATGTTTCAAAATTGTCTGAGCCTTTTCACGCAGTCAAGAGCCATGCATTTGGGCAGATTGACATACTTAAACATATCACATTAATATACTTTATATTTTCAATAATATCGACTTAAAAAGAAGCCTATAGGGAAACAATACTACTCAAAAAAAAAGTGAGAGCTCAGTTATATTTATTTCTCATTTTCACTGTCGTTTCTCCAAACTAGGTGATGGATTACTGCATTTCAGCCAAAAATTCGATATCGAAACAGCGGTATGGCACGCATCGAAGTACAATGAATTAAAAACAAAAAATGTTACCGCGCGCGCGGTTGTCTGAACCGCATAACTAAAAACCGAAAAGTCGTATAAATTCAAATTATTCCCTACTCAAGTCAAATATTGTTTTAATATTTTCAAGAAAATCACCCGCCTTAGCTAATATTTACGTATATTTACATTAGTTTTATCAAAAATTACTTTAACAATTTTGATTACCATATATAACTTTGAGGTATGACAAATGAAATGCATTTCTTCATTTTTTTAATACCTCTTCATCATTATTGGTTTTATACAAATTGAAAACCATAAGAGATAGACAAAACACTTCTAGAAAAATGTAGAGCTTGATAAAGCATTCACTTACTGCCAAATACTTGTTTCGTAGCATTAGCTATTTCTGATACATTCACTGTTGTTCGTTTGTAATTTTCCATAGTTTAAGCAATTACAAGTTTAAGTGTGATTCCTTTGTTTCTCCTGAGCTACGGCGAAGAGTATACGGAATAGGCGACTTTAGTACCAGCCTCTATTTTCTTGTGTACCTGTCACAAAATATTACTAAATGTATAGAAAAAAGCTACTGTATGAATAACTTGTAGAACAGATATGAAAATAAGTAATATACTCATCTGTCTTTAATTTCTCAAGATTCCATTTAAATTGAGTAATAGCGTTAGTTGTAACAAGCGAACTAAATAAAATAAACACTATTAACACAGTTTCTAGTACAAATAGCAATTCAATTGACACATTCATGCATTATAAGTAAATTCTTGCAGCCCAAATTAACGAAGAGAAAATTCTCTTAATCGGCAGAAAGAACAAACAAGTTCACATTCTGACGTTTATTAAGGTTTTATAATTTATAAGTTTGACAATTTTTTTAATTGTACCATTTGTCAACCCTTTCGTGTATGGTGCTGAAAAATTATTTGAAATGTATTTATAAGAGCAATTTTTTTACAACTGAAATTGGGGTGAAAGTGGATTTCGATATAATGTAGGAAACATGTAAAATATAAAAATGTTCAACATTTTTACTTTATTTCCTCATTAATGCCACAATTTTTACGACTTCCAAATTTATTTTTCTAGATTTAAACCTCTGTCAGTGACATTGACAGATATTAACTAAAAATATTTCTCTATTAAATGCACTTAAAATAATTTGTAACATTTATACGTGACTTGAAAAATCTGTGCAATCTTCAAAAATCTTGTGTTACACTCACATGACTTTCTCTACTCTTGTACAAACTATTTTTACAAACTCTTATTCTCCATCTATTTTATATTAATCGAGATAAACATTTGCAGAAACTAACTTTTAACATGCAGAGACTTACATTTTACACATAGCGACCAGTTCTAAAAATATTTGACTCGCTTAAGGCGTACTATGTTCCCCTTGTTTTGTATTTGCAAGGGCAATATAGAAATACAGTAGCCTTTAAGCATAGACATATATCTTAATAGCTGGTTGCTATGTGCAGCACCATTCTCTTTGTCGCAGATTAATACTCCTTGCATATCCAAAATGAATAACGAATTCCCACTTGAGAAAATAAGTATTGAAAATTTAAGGGAATAACAAGTAATATCTCGAAAATGGTTCACTCAACAACAACAAAAATGTATATGACATAAGTTGTGTATTTTAACGCGATCTACATTTTTTGTGCAGTAAAATTTTGTCTATCTCTTATGGTTTACCAGTTATGCAAAAGTCGTTGTTATGCAAATGTTCCATGTAAAGGATAATCTGGGGTGGGGGATTTTCTTGAAAACCTTCGTGTCGCATCTCTGGAAGATACTGAACCTAAATACCAAGTTTGGTGTTTATCCGACTGCTCGTTTCTGAGTTATGCTGTTCACAGACACACACACGGACATGTTTCCAAAAAAAAATTTTGGGGGGGAGGATTCAGGGGGCCTCAAAACATATATTTCCGGTGAAATCTCGGTATCGAATTTTTGGGTGGAATACAATACTTCCCCTACTTACTATACGTAGTAGAGAAAGTAAAAAGTTATAATACTATTGAAATGTAAAACCTGGACTAACGCCAGAATACGTAAATTATAATATGGTTTATTCTTTCTGCAATTTAAAATAGCTGCTGGACTATTTTAAAATGAAGACTCGTATGTATGCATAGATTTTTTTCCCCCATCTTTCCCTTGTAAATGATTTCAAAGATGATTTATACCAAAACAATGGCGTTTTATTTGCTTTCCCGTTTTTATTATCCATTCTAGATATTGCAGAAACCTACTTTATTCTCCTAACAGAGAAATACTTTTCAGACTGGTCGTATTTTTGTTTCTTTCAGAAACGTTAGTATAGCCACAGCCTGCATAAAACGTTACAATCGTGACACAAGATATGCCACGGTCCAGATGACTTATGGACACGTGTTTTCCGGGTTAATGTAACTGCGTAGGAAATCTTAATGCAGGGGGAGGAGTCAGAGAAGTGTAACAAACAAATGGATCGGTAAAAGCTCTCCGACATAATCAATGTTCCACATTAGTTCGGTCGATTTCGCCTTGGTATCCCAGGAATTATCACTTCCACCACGCCGAAGGTTTATCAGCTTGTCTGAAACGGAAATCTGCTTTTGTCTTTAGGGGGATTGAAACGAACTCTGCAATTTATCCATTGGTGCTACAAGCGTCTACTGGTTATTTTTTTCATCACTGTAATTTCAGGGACTGGAATATAATTTTTAAAATTTTTACATTACTGGAATTAATTGTTCATTCACACAAACCGTGTGTTGGATAGGGCTGGAAAGGTAGAATCAGATGACTGAAAAATTCAATGTCATAGCCGGGATTTGAACCACGTATCTCCCGGTCTCCGTCCGGTTGCTCTAACCAGTGAGCTACCACGGCAACATGCCGACACGACATTAAATTCTCCAACTGATTCGCATTTTTCCCGGTAAACCACAAGGAGATCTCAAGTTGTATTGAGATGTCATACCCCAATGGCGACTTACATTCTTTGTAAGTACTTAAGTCCCGGGCTTTCCATTAATTGACCTAATAGTGGTTGAAACTATAACTATCTCAATACAACTTGAGATCTCCTTGTGGTTTACCGGGAAAAATGCGAATCAGTTGGAGAATTTAATGTCGTGTCGGCATATTGCCATGGTAGCTCAGTGGTTAGCGCAACAGACGGAGACCGGGAGATCCGTGGTTCAAATCCCGGCTATGGCATTGAATTTTACATGTCTGTTTGTATAAAAACGCTCACAATATTACTTCGAAATCTGATGCACTACATTCATATGCCTTTCTCTACTACTATCCCTTATTTTCTGTCTCTCTTCTACAAACTATTCTTAGAAAAGCTTGTTTTTCTATTTCATCAGATAAACCCTTGCAGAAATAGTCTTATTTCGTTGTAGGTACAAGACAGACTGTAGCTAGTAAACTTTTGAAATTACATGACAACTGAATGGTTACTTAGCACTTCAAAAAAGCATAAACTACTAGAAAATTCAAAACAATAATAACGAACATCTAGGAAATGATTACTGCTGGCATAAACCAAATCACACTGGCATGTGTTTTAACGAGATCTACATTATTTATGTGGTTTTTGTCTGACTTTAATTGTTTAGCAGTAACACAAAAATGTACAAAATTTATTCAGAATGAAGAGGGCTTCAAAGGCTATTCACAGAAAATACCAGGTATACATTTTATTAGGCAAGCATCTTAAACGCAGTTATGCAGTTTTAAATAAGATCATCAATTTTCAAGAAAATAACAAAATAGATACCGATTAATATTTATCCGACATTCGGTTTTTTTTTTTTTTTTTGGCAATTCATGGCATCTCTAAATATACGTATATATGCGATGAAATCTCGATATCAAATTTTTGGGTGGAATGCAATACTTTCTTTGCCTAAGTACTTGAGAAAATAAAAAAGCATTTTTAGGAAAGGATTTAAATTTTGCACACTTTACATTAACTCTATTTGGGTTATTTGTTTATTATAAGAATTACTTCAGAAAAATATTATTTCTTCTCTTTTAAACTCGAGTGTTAATCACTTACGCATTTTAATAATAAAATTAACTTTTGTAACTTAAATTAATGTTTTAGCTTGTCTTTATGGTCACAAATACTAAATTACTTCATTTTATTTAATAATATTGGGTTTTCTATACATGTATACGCTACTTGTCAGGAATACCACATTGA
The DNA here is from genome assembly GCA_030765065.1 of Deroplatys truncata. Classification (NCBI taxonomy): domain Eukaryota; kingdom Metazoa; phylum Arthropoda; class Insecta; order Mantodea; family Mantidae; genus Deroplatys; species Deroplatys truncata. The sequence goes on along the minus strand of CM060988.1, from coordinate 133,344,630 downwards.
GCAGGAGAATTTCTCTCAGGGGTTATGCTACAAATTAGCCATTATTGTTTACCTTTTACGTAGTATTTTTCTAGCAATAAATTCAATTACAATTTAAAATGAAAGCAAAGATAAGAGGTAAACACACAATTTGGCAGCATAACATAAACAAAGCGAAGATCTATGCCAGTTATAGGCAAATTCCTTATATTTCAAACTCTTATTTGGTAATGAATTCGTGAGTTATTGCACATGTTTTCGATTTGCCCTGCACGTGTTTTATAGTTTACGCCAAAAATGTAAAAAGGAAGTACAGAAAGGTCGTGCCGAATGCAAGAACAAAGATCGTGGGAAATAACAGCTCGAGTCGTGATGGAGAAAACTCTAGAAATTGGACGATTAGCGAACAGGTGTCCAGCGAGCGGTGCTCCTTTCGCTGGAAGCTGTATTTTAATCTCGTTTGTATTTCTGTATGTGTGCTGTGGACTGGCACGACTCCCACGAGCTTCTGTGTCGCTTGGGACATTAAGGCTGAGAGAGAATTTGGGTCTCGCACTAGCAGTTCTCAGAAATGGGTATGGGAAAAATGCAGAAGGAACAGATAGTGAAAAATGTGTAATATCTACACGAAAATTCAGAACAGAAAAACTAGAAAACGGAAATCAAAGTTGTAACAATCACAGACTTTCTCTACCCACTATACTAATTCACAGGTATTTCTTAAGAATTATACCATTCAATTATTCTTCTATCTCCTTTACCTACGTTAATCACGATAAACGTTTGCTTAGAAATGATTTCTAATTAGGGAATAGACTTGGTTACATGCAATTTGAGGAAATAACATAATTGTTTTATAATTACTACAAGCAGAATTTTGTTAGTAACCAGCTCAAGCGAAAAACAAGAATTGCACATTTTCATAACATATCTCCACACTAGAAAACTTACACCTACAACAGCGATTATTTTGGAAACGGCTCAAGTTACGAACAAAATTATTTGACAAACATTTTATATTTCAATGAACTTTACAGTTTCTCCTTGTGGTTTCGTCACTCTTATGATTTCCCGGTTGTAAGCAAATGGTTAAGAACAAAGAAAATTGAAAAGAAAATTCAAGACACAAACTTGTTGATAACTCCAGTATTTCAAAAATATATTTTAAAGGAAAGTATTACAGTTTTGTTTTGGAATGATATGTTATCAAAAATTGCTTCCAATGTAAGGGATGGTTTGGGGTGGAGAAATTGTGTGAAAATGCTTTCTGCTTGTCTGTCTGTCCCCCCTCTCTCTCCCTCTCTCTCTCTCTTACTTCAATACTAATACTACATTTCGCCTAATACACCACATGGCAGGTTAATGTTACTTAAGACGTTAAGAAGGAGAAGTAAAAAAGGAGAAGGAATATGAGAAGCGGGAATAACATATGCAAATATAACAGTGGAAGAGAAACAAACGCAGAGAAGCCAGAAAACAGAAACTTTGGCGTTTTAAGGTCCCACGTGTGAAATTCCCAAATAATTCAGGTTTTATGCAAATATTTTTTTTCAAAATCTTGTCACATGCTGCTCTACCATAAATAAGTTACATATAATTAAATTATATTTTCATGCATATGTGGTAAAATATGTTAGCTTTTTTAAACGTATTTTCTTATAAAGAATGTTTACAAAAGTGTAAGAAAAATCGAAGTCGAAAAAAAGTCACTTGAAATAATTACACTCCATTAGGCCTTGTGCTCATGGACATTTTTAAATTATCAAGTGAGGGGTTTTAAAAGCTTTCAAGGACAAAAGCATAATAGGTAACTGAAGCCTAAGGTTCAAGGCATTTCATAGGTATAAAAACAAACTGAGGTTTTTGAGTATACTTCAGTTGTGGGTAGGTACACCTGAGGGAAACATTAAGAACAACAGCAACTGAAAAGTAAATCATTGGCCAGAAATTTGTTTATATGCATTGCCTATATATTCTCTCTCTCTCTCTCTCTCTCTCTCTCTCTCTCTCCTTTCGTTTTTAATTTTTACTGGTGGTAATGCTTTCCAAAAAGAATGAACCTCGCTAAGAAACGCTCAGAGGAAATGGGAGAGCTTATAATACACCAACTGGATGATTTTTTTGCAAAACAGTGAACATTTTTCCAACAAAATCAATAATTAGAAAAGTGATAACTTCTGCAAACCAAGGTAAACGAATTCAAAGTGCTCTTTTTATCACCAAGATAAAAGGCCTTAGCTCCCAGCAGCAAAGTGATATCAGACTTGGAATGCAGATATCGTAGAATCCTCACAGATATTCGATAATCTCTTGAATAAACATCTCGAGTTTTCGTACGATTTCTGGCCGACTCCGAATAAAAACACAGAGACAAGTGTAACATACTTTTAGAAATCTAACAACTGAAAACCTGGTCAGTATAACTGATTGTTTGTTACAATCTCTACTGCTTAGGTATCTAAAATAAAGTATTGAATTCCACTAAAAAATTATATATCGAAATTACACGGGATATCGAAATTCCAGAGAATTCATAAAAGACAGATTAAGAGGAAACTGGCCCATGTATATATTTCAGTGTATCTGTGAAAGCACCATTAAACCCGAAAATGGAGAGAAAGAAAAAAATCTGATATGTTACACTCACATGACTTTCTCTACTCTTGTACAAACTATTTTTAAAAACGCTTATTCTCCATATACTTCATGTTACCGAGATGTTAACCTTTATTGCTAATTTTCTTGTAGAAGCAAGAGGAATTGCTAGGCTTTAAGCAATAGTCAAATATTTTAAGAGCTGGTTGCTGTGTGGCGTATTCCATTCTCTTTGCATTACTAGGACAAAAAAAAAATATATATGAATAACGAATTCCCATTGGAGAAAAACTATAAGTATTGGAAAATTTAAGGGAATAACAAGCAATATCACGAAAATGCTTCACTCAACAAAAAAAAAAAAAAAAAAAAATGTATATGACATAAATTGTGTATTTTAACGCGATCTACATTTTTTGTGTAGTAAAATTTAGTCTATCTCTTATGGTTTACCAGTTATGCAAAAGTCGTTCACAATGAAGAATGCTTTTGGAGACATTCCCAGAAAATTCGAGATATACAATTCATTTGCCATAAAAATGTCTTAAACTTATGCTATTTTATTCAAAATCGTTAGAGCCATTTTTGAGAAAATTAAAATTTTCGAAAAATGTTCCATGTAAAGGGTAATCTGGGGTGGGGGGATTTTCTTGAAAACCTTCGTGTCGCATCTCTGGAAGATACTCAACCTAAATACCAAGTTTGGTGTTTATCCGACTGTTCGTTTCCGAGTTATGCTGTTCACAGTCAGACAGACAGACACACACACGGATATGCTTCCAAAATGCTTTATATGCATTCAGTGCACCTCAAAACATGTATTTCCGTTGAAATCTCGGTATCGAATTTTTGGGTGGAATGCAATACTTCTCCTACTTACTATATGTAGTAGAGAAAATAAAAAGCAACAAATTTGGTATTTAAAGTAATCTTGCTACGGGGAGGTGTGCTAGAAGCTGGTAACCTCCCCATGTAAAAAGGAAAATTACTCATAAGCTCCATAGTAACTTAAAAAAGAAAATCAAAGTATTAAATGATATGATAATAAAAATATCATTTGCAACGCATGGAAAATGCCACTACAATTTTGAAAACAACCCAAGAGAGAGAAGTTGCTCCTGCAAACGATTGAAGCAACAATTGAAAACTGGAGATATATTGTAGAAAATGACGAGGTTAAACGATGAGAAGGCGAGGCTTTCAGGAAACACATCCACCCCAAACCACATGGGAAAATAGCCTCTCACTCTCACTCTCTCTCACTCTCTCTCTCGTTAAAATGTTATATTTGCAACATAGTAGTGCATTTCTTGAATTTTCTGTAAAAGGTCCTCGTGATAGGACTGATGTTCTGTAACTTGGAAAGCATAATATAAGAGCAAAAAATACAAATCTCATCAAAATATAAAACTTAAGTCAAACAGAAGTTTTTGCTGAATCGCGCATTTTCAAAATATTCGCTGTTGTTAATTTATACAATGAATCTACACTTAAGAGTAAGCCCAGTAGCTTTCGACTTAATGAAAGTTGCAACATCTAACGCTGTTGTTTTTACGCCAACAGCACACTGCTTTATCAGTTGGGTTCTGGCAGTTACATGGAATGTAATTTGCCGCTCGCTAAGAGTAAATTGTGTTGTGTGATGGTTGATAAGTTATTCATTATCGTTAAACTACTATTTTCTGTATGATGTGCATGGGAACACTCTCTTGAAAAATAAATGTCGGAAGAAAATCCATTTCCAGATACTGCAACTCCTGGCAGGGTGGTTATGCATAATCTCGTGAATAAAGTCAAGTGTGGAGGGTCTATCTTTTTTTAACAAAAGAAATAATTCAACCACGCTGTGTGTTTCATAAAGAACCAAAATATTTTTCGGATTTCAATGCATGTATTCGAATGTGTGGTCCTCATTTTAGGGCTAGTTGTAATACAGGTAAGCAAACATGTACGTAGACCGTTTTTGCGTGAATTTGTGTTGTATTGGTCTTGATTTGCCAACTGTTTATAAGCAATTCCGAAGGTAACTGAAGTAAATGTCGCGCAGTCTAGTGGAGGTGCCCTGTTGGTCCAGTCTAACTCTACACTCGCTGTATATCCCAATATACAAGCAGTACGCTTTGAACTACTAAATGACCATGGTCAATCTTCTGTAGGATGAACTCTTGTAAATTATACGTAATATCAAACCTAGCACAGCCATATACGGGAGAGCCAAAAGACTACGAACCGGCTGCGCGGTGTTTTACCTGTCCGCGTCCTCGGCACTCGTTGCTGTCTGCCGCTATCCTAGAAGGACGCGGATGAAACCATACAGCATTTTAAAAAATACTTTTAAAGGCTTTACTTACCAACTTTATGAAAGGAGACGCTGAAACTGGCCACCGCCAATGTTTTTCGGGTCAACAGTTGAACACGCACATTATGTGAATACAATTTTGCCCCCCCCCTTAGAGAATTAAAAGACAGGGAGCGTGATTTTGCCTTTTATCAACAAGACCAACAGATTATACGGCCAATATTTCGATGAGAACTGAAAGTGCGTTTGAGGACAGAATTATTAGTAGAGATTTGGGGCCCCCTCGGTCCCCCGACCTAACACCTTGTGATTTTTGTCTCTGGGGTAACTTAAAACAAAGTGTACAAGACAAACCCACACACCCTGGAAGAATTAAAACAAAATATCCGCCAGCAAATTGCCAGCATTTCTCAACCTGAACTACGGCGAGTGATGGATAGTTTCCTAAAGAGGTACCAAAAATGTATGGACGACGGTGGCCAGTTTCAACATCTCCTTTCATAAAGTTAGTAAGTAAAACCTTAAAGTAGTTTTAAAAATGTTGGTTTCATCCGCGCGTTTCTATGATAGCGGCAGACGGCAACGAGCGCCGAGGACGACAGGAAATCCAGCGCGCAGCCGGTTCGTAGTTTTTTGGCTCTCTTGTAGATCTGCCTTTTATGCAGCTGAATGGCGCTTCAGGTTCCTGAATATCCCTGTGTAGAATATTTACTGAAATACATTTAGATAAAGAAAGTCCTATGAGTGAGATATATCAGATTTTCACTCAAAGAGAATACAAGTGAACTTCAGGATAAAGTGCAATCTCTGACCAAATACGCAGCCGACAGCCTTAAGCCACGGCTTTACAATACAAAGTCCGTCGTGACTCTGGCTGCAGAAAATCGTGTCCAGAGTCTTTGGAGGAAATTAGTGTGTCCGTTTGTAGCGCCCAAGGTGCTCTGCTACCGGGTTATTACTTTTTCATCGACACATTATCATAGTAGCCTTGGAGGGATAATACTTGTTTAAACAGACAGTTGTATAAGGCGAAATTTGACTACCGGGTATACCAGTAAGGAGGACCACAGTGACGATGAGCTGCTTCACATCCATTCGTATCTAAATAATCCCATGCGTTCTTATTCTGTGATGTAGGTGTATACTGGAGGAATGATCCTGATCCACTTCCTCCCAAAGCTTGTAGAAAACTGTGATAGAAATCCTCTATGCCTAGGCAACCGATGAACCCGTAAAGTCTGAAATTTCATTGTTTGATGCAAAACATTTCCAGCCTTTTTGCAATAACCCTCTAAGCCATTATAGTCGATCCAGCCTTAGAACCAGACTTGGTGTAAACAAAACATTTTGTAACCCTCCGCGTTAGCCTCGCGTTCGTATCAATTGTGAGAAACAAACAAAAATGCCACGTGGACTCATGTTTCGTGTTTACAATACAATAGAACTGTGTACTGTTCAAATAGTAATACTAATATTTACAATATAATAATAACCGAAATAAAAACTTAGCTGAAATTAAATACAAGATAATTAAAATAAAACTCACGTTAATCTGCAGCTGCATTACTCTCGGGAAGTGTATGAAACCTGGGTTTCCATTTCACGAGACCCTTTGTCAGTAATTGTATTTACTTACTCTTCAAAAACCTAAATCCAATCTCAACCAATTTTGTTGACAGAATTTAAGACTGTCTAACGTTAGCGGTTCGTTATTAAAGAAAAAAATCTTATGTGTTACACTCACATGACTTTCGCTACTCTTGTACAAACTATTTTTACAAACGCTTATTCTCCATCTACTTCATGTTAATAGAGATAAACATCTGCAGACTCTATCTTATTGCTAAGTTTCTTGTAGATGTAAGGGGAATATATATTTACAAGGGCAATATAGAAATACAGTAGCCTTTAAGCATAGACATTAGTCTTAATAGCTGGTTGCTATATGCAGCACCATTCTCTTTGCCACAGATTAATACTCTTTGCATATCCAAGACAAAAAAATGAATAACGAATTCCCATTTGAGAAAATAAGTATTGAAAAATTTAAGGGAATAACAAGCAATATCTCGAAAATGGTTCACTCAATAAAAAAATGTATATGACATAAATTGTGTATTTTAACGCGATCTACATTTTTGTGTAGTAAAACTTTGTCTATCTCTTATGGTTTACCAGTTATACAAAAGTCGTTCACATTGAAGAATACTTTTGGAGACATTCTCAGAAAATTCAGGATATACTTTTAATTTGTCATCAAAATATCTTAAACATATGATATTTTAATCAAAATCGTTAGAGCCATTTTTGAGAAAATTAAAATCTTCCATGTAAAGGGTAATCTGGGGTGGGGGAATTTTCTTGAAAACCTTCGTGTCGCATCTCTGGAAGATATTGAACCTAAATACCAAGTTTGGTGTTTATCCGACTGTTCGTTTCTGAGTTATGCTGTTCACAGACAGACAGACAGACAGACACACACACACACACACACACACACACACACACGGTCATGTTTCCGAAAATGCTTTTTTTGGATTCAGGAGGCCTCAAAACATATATTTCCGGTGAAATCTCGGTATCGAATTTTTGGGTGGAATACAATACTTCCCCTACTTACTATACGTAGTAGAGAAAGTAAAAATAGTGCATTTTCCTACGAATAGAACTTCTGGTAAAGTGATGTGCTTTTTCTAATTCTAGCCTATGTCTGTTTGTTTTCTTCCTTGGTGTTCACAATATTCTTTACGCACATACAACGCCCCATAAGGAAACACCGATATAATCTGCAGTTTAACAACGATATGCATAACAACAGCTGGATTCTCCTGCATAGTGTGTTAAAAACATTCAACACAATTCGCTTCTCGCCGCTTTTAACGGCTTACCTTTAGAATGCTTCACTATTTTACTTTTATTGTCATTGACCAAGCTAGCATAGCCTTACCGACTGCTCATCATCGTATGAATGCAGAAGAAGAGTGAGACACACCACACAAAATTGAGGGAAACTACAGGTTTCGTTAGATTTACTATTCGTATTATTTACTACTTCAAATTAATCAAAAGTTCGAATTATGTCTGGTTAACATATATCTTGAATATCCACAGACAGTCGCGCATATTTAAGGTACTATGTGCTATGGTGTGCTTTGTTTTCCCGCATATCGTGGGCTAGTTCGTGACGTCACATGCTTACATCAAGTTTGGTTCTAAGAGTGGAACTATTATTATGTTGGAGGTTCTTACTAGGGCTGCGACATCGGAGTCGCTACGTGAAGGAAGGCGTATAGAATAGGAAGTTAAGAATGTAGCTATAAGGGCAGATACTGACCGCGTGCGGTACAGTCTGTACAGGAGGAATACGTATGCCTCGTGAACATTTACTTTATTTCTGCAATACTATCTATAAGTTATAACATGTACAACTGACTTATATAACTGAAATGGTTTTACTAAATCATTAATGCAAAACGTTACATCATAATGTGCACATGGATAAGATTCTATGAGTTTATTGCAATGTATTACAACCTGCAACTTTGTAGTTTTTTTTTAGTTTATATAACGAATAAATGCCGCGCATAGTTCAGTAAACGTTTAATTTGATGGAGCAGTTTATCCCCACATCTTGCAATACAAGCTTGTGTGTTTCTGTGTTGACATGTCTTCGCACATTATTCGATCTACTATGCGCAGAAGCAACTGTGTTATTGCACGGATTGGAATAAAAGTTAGTTCATTAATATACAGAAAACATTTTCCCGGTACTCCAATATAAAGTTTTGCAAGCTATTGACTTTCTTACCCTTTCCTCTGGCATTTTGTCTACGTGAACACTGTGCGGCAATACACTTGACTCAACTGTACAGGTAACCCTCTCGTTATAAACAGTCGATACAGGACGTCTCTAAACAAACGTAACGACTCCGATGTCGCAGCCCTAGCTATTATTTTCCCTAACAATATCTATAGCAAGTAGAGGAAGTAACGCATTCCACTAAAAATTGTATATAGAGATTACACCGGAAATACAAGTTTTGAGGTCCCTAATCAAAAAGCATTTTTAGAAACACGTGTGTGTGTGTGTGTGTGTGTGTGTGTGTGTGTGTGTGTGTGTGTGTGTGCGCGCGCGCGCGCGCGCGTGTGCATCTCAAAAACGAAATGTCGGACAAATATAAAACTTTACATTTAATTTACTTGCGACACGAAGATTTTCGTTATTTTTTATTTTTTCAAAAACCACTTTAAACGATTTTGATTAAAATACCATATACACCTAATTAAAACACGTCATTTATTTGAAACCAAATTTTCTTGTGGCATTAAAACTATTTCCTAGATATTTGTTATTGGTTTGAATTTTCAAATGCTTCATTTGCATTTTTTGAAGAACTAAGTAGCCATTGAATTGCTTCTCGTGATCATGCACAAGGTGGGTTTTCAAACCACCATATAGTATTTAAAGATTTGACTATCGCTTCAGCCTTCTGTATACCCTTGTATCTACAACGACACGTGCAGTGAAACGCATTTTACAAACCTTTATCTATATTAACATGAAGTACTAGAAGAATAAGCTTTTGTAAGAACAGCTTGTAAAAGAGTGGGCAAAGAAAGTCAAGAACACCTCAGATACACGTAGTTTTCTCCATTAAAAAAAACTTGAGAGTAGGAGGACGAGAAGACTTAGAAATTGTGTATTGAGAACATCAGGAAATGTAATGAATTTAAATATCTGGGAATCATATCATTTATCTTTTAAACAGGCTTGTATGGTCGAACAGAATGGAAATTATTACAAGGATGCGGATATAAAGATGCTTGGTGGAAGCGATACTATCTTATGGGTCTAAATATCAACTATCGGGGAAAGATAAAAGGGTAATTGAGACAGTGGAAATGGCCTTGCTATGAATAGCATGTAGGGTCTCCTCTTAATTATAATATGTGCCAATTGTAGAAATTCAAAGACGAACTGCAAGGATTTCACAAGTGCTGAAAGGATAGAAACAGACCGTTATGATGTAGTGTGAAAAGGATGAAAGAAGAAAGATGGCCGAAAAAAAGCTCTGAATTATAATCCAGGGAACAGAAGGAGAAGATGAAGACCTGCTGCAACACGGCGGGGAGAAGGAGTTAGAACGGCTATATTCGATAGGGCTGTTGGAGAAGATGGCGATCGAAATGCTGCGGCAAAGACTGTAGGACCCCGCGCTTTAAGAAGAAAAAACAAAAGATTTCTTCCGTGATATTTAAATTACGATAATTTTACAAATGCATTGTAAACATGTTTCACGTTCTAGTGCCACCGGATACTTTAATTTTCAGTCCGCCATAGCTTAAAAATTACGAGAGTTAAATTAAATTTTTATTTATGGACGCTCTTTTATATGGTCCTTAGCGTCCCATTCTACATTGGGCGTGAAAGACGAAATTCTCTCAGAAGCCTCTTTATCAGGCTTGAGGTTCTCTTACATGCCATAAATATACGACACCGGACCGCCGACTTTTCTTCCCTCTCGAAGGAAGCCATGCTAAGTCGCCCTCCGCCGGGTTTGAACCCGCGACCTCGGGAACTAGAGGTACCCTTAAACCACGGAGGACGATTATTGCGAGAGTGGCTACTATGGAAGAAACAAGATAGTTAAAATTAAAACACAGCTTATAAAGGCAGTTATGACAATTTCATAATGGCAGATGGATATACAACATATAGCCTGATGTGTTAAAACTAATTATTCTAATACCTTAGCCTCCTTCGTAAAGTCGGATAGGTACTTACTGTTAGAGCCTAATCAGGTACACACTTGACCGATGAATATGGGATGAACAGATGGCTTCTTTATTTTGATTTAACAAGAGATGTAAACCCATGCGGGTTGTTTAACCCAATTCCCAGTGTTCAGTTATCCGGATTCTTAGGTCGTTTACCCAGTAACAGCGTCATCTGGCCAAGGCATTCTTTTTCTTTCTTTGCCTCCATTAATAGAATCTCATCTGAGAGGTACTTAAGGAAAAATATGAGAGGTTTCTTTACTGAATTCGTGACAAATGGGTATGCGCTATTTGTGTAGAGGTAACTGAAATATAAGGCACGTAAGGAAATTTTGTATTTCGTATTAAAATTCATTAGGCTAAGAATTAAGACAAAAAATATATTTTCGAATAAAAAAAGCACACGCGCGTTTTGTAATGAGAAGATTTTAAGGCGATTTGCCACAGCACAAACAATTTTTCATGTGGATAAAAATCTTCAAAACATAAAAGAATTATTTTATTTTATCTTTATTATGTGTACATCCGTACTTACATTTTGAGCTTTTTATTCACTAAAACAATTTATTTAAAGCTCTGTGCGGACGTTTAAATGCTCCTAAACATAAGACTGTGGGTAATGCAAATTCCAGCATTAAATGTCTTTTTCTAGAGCTTTTTTCTCGTCATTTTTCATTACTTAAAATGCTCAAGCGTCAAGATTGTTGAATTAAGTTTTAATTTTCAGTAAAATTTCAGGAATTATTAGATATTAAAAAGAAGCATATTCGTTTTTGAACTGTTTTAATTACTTTATTTTTATTGAGTATATTCATAGTTCGATAGAGGTACTTAAAATCTAAAAACCATAGTGAAAAGTTTTGTTTTATTTCTTCTTCTTTTTATATAGCTTCATTAGAATTAAAAAAGGGGGGCAATGTTGTTTCCCTTACAATCATTCCTTAAAGCCAAAATAACACTTCCAGTAAGATATAACAAACCGTTTGACACGTGGGACATCTTTAATGCAATAAAGTTGATTAAATAGAGAACAAAAAGTAAGAATAGCTGAACGAAGTGCATTTAAATCGATGACATGTTGCATACTCCCTTTATATTACCTACATATCTATACCGTGATAAGAATTTCAAGTCATTCGGATGAAAATTGTATTTATTTATTGCTGTTGCGCCCAGCTCGGAGGTTAAATTTATAGCCATAAGTTTTGCCGACTCCTGTGGTCAGGATCTTCAGTGGCAGGTACATGGAAATGCCCGGAGAGGAATGTTTATTTAATGCCCCCTGAATAATTAATAAATTTAAAAAAAGTTCATACGTATGCGTCTCTGAACAGCATAAATTTAAAACGTAGTCAGATAAATACCAAACAAAGCCAGTATTTAATTTTCAGTATCTTCCAAGAATGCAACATGAAATTTTCAAGAAAATCTTCCCACTTCAAATTACCCTTCACATGGAACATTTTTTTTTTCTTTTAGAAAATAAAAAATAACAAAAGTACTGACGATTATATTCAACTATCATGTGTTTAAGATATATGCACAACAAATACAATGTTTATTTTGAATTTTCTGCGAATAGGCTGAGAAAACCTCTTCATTTTCTCAATGAATTTTGTGTAATTGTATAATTGAAACACCATAAGGAATAGACAAACCTATTCACAAAAATGTAGATCTCGTTAAAACACAGAATCCGTGTCTTTATTTTGTGTATCATTAACCATTCCTGAGATATTCGTTGTTACTGGTTTGAGTTTTCAAACAGTTTTCTGAAGTGCTAAATTCCTTTTGTTTCTCGCGATAACAGAGTATGTAATTTCAAAGCGCATAATGACCTGCTTTTTAAAGAACTATCACTTCGGCCTCCTGTGTAGATACAACGAAACGTATCATGAAAAATTTCTGCTAATGTGAATCTCAACATGAAGTAGATTTTAAAAGAAGTTTTTGTAAGAATGGAAAATAGAAAAATTCAATTTCATAACCGGAATTTGAACCACGGATCTTCGACTCAAACCAACTGCGCTACCATGGCAACACGTCAGTATGGCATTAAATTCTCCAAGTGACTCGCATTTTTCCTGGTTAAATTAAATTAAATTGAGTTTTATTTATGGACGCTCTTTAACTGCTTTAGTCCTTAGCGTACCATTCTATATTGGGCATGAAAGACAGGAAATTTTGCTCAGAGGCCTCTTTATCAGGCTTAAGGTTCTTTTACGTGCCGTAAATCTACGATACGGACCACCGGCTTTACTTCCCTTCCGAGGGAAGCCATGCTAAGGATTTTTACGCACGAAAAAATCCAACGCCCTCCGCCGGGTTTGAACCCGCGACCTCGAGAACTAGAGGCTAGCATGGTAAGCATTACAACACGGAGGACGACATTTTTCCTGGTAAACCACAAGGCGCTCTGAAATTCTTTTTGAGATATACCACTGGCGATTTGCAATCTCGTCAGTACTTAAAAGTCCCGGGCCTCATAGTTAACCAACTAATTGGTCAATCAATGTTAATGGTTTTTCCACACTTGCCGGGTGTAGGTTGAGGTAGGAAAAGTAGAATCAGACTGATAAATTCAATGCTATAGCCTGAATTTGAACCACGGATCTTCGGCTTTCTGTGCCGTTGCTCTAACCAATTGATCTACCACGGCAACATGCCGGTACGACATTAATTTCCACAACTGACTCACATTTTTCGGGTAAACCACAAGGCGTTCTCACATTCATTCTGAGATAACATACACCAATGGCGACTTACAATCTCGTAAGTACTTTAAGTCCCGGGCTTTATAGTTAACCTTTATTGGGTCAGTCAATGATAACTGCTCTTTCCCAATGAAAGAGCAATTAACAATTGCAATTTTAAGTCTCATTCTACAGAGTGAGCCAAAAGACTCCAAACCGCCTGCGCGGTGTTACTCCTGTCCACGTCCTTGGCGCTCGTTGCCGTCTGCCGCTATCATAGAAAGGCGCGGATGAAACCATACAACATTTTTAAAACTACTTTTAAAGGCTTTACTTACCAACTTTATGAAAGGAAATGCTGAAACTGGCCACCGTCGTTGTCCATACATTTTTTGCACCTCTGTAGGAAACTATCCATCATGGAATTGTTGGGGGGAATTTTCCAAACGATGACCGATGTCGTCTAATGTTTCTTCGGTAAGAACCGAACGCCGCCTTTTAGATTTCTTAGCCTGAACACTTCCTGTGGCCTGAAATTTACTGTAAAGTTCATGGATTGTTGTACGGCCTGGAACTTTTACATCTGGAAATCTTTCTGCAAATCGTACTTTCACATAGCGAGCTGACCGAGTTAGCACATACGAATTATAAATAAATACACGCTGTGTGTATAATATAAACTTTGTTTGCAGCAGCAGTGCATTATCATGTTTTTATCATATTTCCACCCGCCCAGTGGAAAAACACCGCGCAGCCGGTAATATTGTTCATAAAATACCCCTCCGGGGTAACTTAAAACATAAAGTGGACTAGACAAATCTACGCATCCTGGAAGAATTAAAACAAAATATCCGCCAGGAAATTTCTCAACGTGAACTATGGCGAGTGATTGATAGTTTCCTAAAGAGGTGCCAAAAATACATGGACAACGACGGTGACCAGTTTCAGCATCTTCTTTCGTAAAGTTGGTAAGTAAAGCCTTTAAAAGTAGTTTTAAAAATGTTGCATGGATTCATCCGCGCCTTTCTATGATAGCGGCAGACGGCAACGAGCGCCGAGGACAAGGACAAGAAAAACACCGCGCAGGCGGTTTGGAGGCTTTTGGCTCACTCTGTACCTTTCCAATGCTCTATGCATTGTTTCTCTCTGTGTGTTTGAGATGCATATAAAATAAAGTTGGCTAACCTGAGTATTGGAAAAGTAACCGAATATTTGTTATTTATTCCCATTCACGACACTTCGCTACATACGTCATACATGAAAGAACAATAAATCAAATGTATTTGTTACGGCGTTTCTTCGCAGTGTGTCGGCAGCACACATCCCTTGGAAGTCTTATTTCCATCAACCTATTCATGTTTTGAAACACCTTCAGAAGCGAGCAGTTTTGCAACAGTGTAGTACGTGCGTGTTAGCAGAAATCCCTGTGTTTACTCTGGAAGAATCCTCGAAACTCGAGTAGAAGGGACGGAAGTTCAAGTACGGTCAGGAATTTCGAGAGCTTTTGCTTGTGGCGCGAAAACTTGTAAATACGTAGGTACCTGGGAAAAGTGGACATCCCAAGAAACGGAGGAATTTGGAAGAGAAGTGGATGTCGGGAAGTGGAGAAAGGGCTCTCTCCCACAATACGTCGCTTTGATCTCAACGCCTGATATTCCGAGGACCACCGCCCGCGCCGTGAAGGAGTGGATGGCTGGCTTTGGTGACTTTCTTCAGCCGTCCAGGTTCACTAATATCCGCTTGTGACTCCAATTTCTGGTTGCTTCTGCTTCGCTAAGGGTCTTTCTTTATATCTGTTGACGCCGCTTATAGCCGTCACTCCTCCCCGCTTTCTCTCCAACTGTCGGCCTTTCCATCTCACTGTCCCTGCCTTGTGGTGTTCTGAAAAATCTGTTTTTTATTCTCCCTTACAAACTCCAATTTTGTTAAAATTTGTGTTACAGATTTAATGGTAATAAGAAATTTTCGTGGGCATATGCACCCACATTTCCTTTACTGAAAATTTTACAAATTCGGCATATTACTTTGTGTGTGTGTGTGTGTGTATGTGTGTGTGTGTAAAGATTAAACTGTGTAACACTTTTAATTTTCTAAAAACCATAATACTTTAAATCATTAAAAACCTACATATAAAACTATTTGGTACCAAAAAATGCGCTATAGATAGATCTCATCCCCTTCCAAAGAACGCACACTGAAAACATGAAAGAAATCGAACAAAAATTTCATTATGAGAAGCATTTTAAAAAGACAACATTTGAGTAAACAAGATACAAGTTTAAAATTTCACACACTGTTTGATTAAAATTAAATTAAGTTTTATTTATGGACGCTCTTTAACTGCTGTGGTTCTTAAGGGCAAAACCGCAGTCAGTCTTAGTTCTGCAATTTAAGAGGATTTTTTCTATGAAAACTTAAAAAAACAAAGAGTCGAAAATTAAGTACTGAATTATTCCGAATGTTTTCCCTTCATCCATACTTTTTTCTAGAAATATTCAAGCTGCCTCAGAACATTTAGGGTGGGATCTCGATATAGAATCCTTGGGTGGAATAGTACCTACAATACTTCCTCTATATACGAGAAGCCATAGAGAAAGCAAACATTACTAATAACCTCTTCAAACACTGGTTATTTCAATGAAATCTTAATGAGAAAATTTTGTGAAAAATGAGTTTTAAAACATATGTAGCTTATATACTTAGATTTTACATTCACGTGACCTTCTCTAACCACTCTTCTACAAACTATTCTTACAAAATCTTACTTTTCTACTACTTTTTGCTAATCCAGATAAAAGTTTACAAAACCTGTTTTATTATGCATTTGTTTTAGGCACACGGAGATACAATAGGCTGAAGCAACAGTCAAATCTTTAAAAAGCGAGTCGCTATACGCCAATGCTTAGTGCTGCAAAAAGATTTCTTACACAAACATTGTGTTTTAACGAGAATTACACTTTTTATACAGTAAGCTTTTGTCCACCTCTTTTGGTTATATAAAATTGTAGAAAATTCATACATAATGAAGACTTCATAAGCTATTCCAAGAAAATTTAAGATACAGGAAATATATTAAACATAGCCAAAACTTTTATCTACAAAAGGAGGATAGTTTGGAGTGTAGGATTTACTTAAATATCTTGGTGTCGCATTCTTGAAAGATGTTGAACTTGACTACTAAGTCTAATATTTATTCGACATTTCGTTTTTGAGTTATGCTGTTGGCAGATAACACACTTTATGTATTCAATGGATCTCAAAATATGTTTCGGTGAAATCTCGTAATCGAATTTTTGTAGGTGGTAGAGAAAATAAAAATGGTATAAGTAGATCTCGAATTTTAGGCTAAATACATATTTTTTTGTGCACGAATAAACTAAAATTAGTTAAATATCTTCACGTTTCATTTAAAATATAAATCTATGGAAGGGGTTTTAAGGTGCCTAAATTGCCTATTATGATCACTGCGACCTTATAAGTGCCTATTTTACCATTTGTATGCTTTCATTAATATTTTTCAGGCAGCAACGAAAGATATAGATAAATTTTGATTCATTGGGTTGGTTTGATTCAAAGGTTTAGTAATAGTTTGGTTATAGGAATGAGACATTCTGGGAAGAAGACTGGTTTATTTTAACGCTTTAGAAGATAAATTCATTCGTTTAGCAGACAGAAACAGAGTACTTGCACCTTTAGATCTGTCATCCTTTGGTATTAATCGGTGACTGCAGTACGGCAGAAATCTCTTTCGAATGGCATATCTCATCTTAATGTTGATCTGCACACATTCGCAAGATTTCTCCATGTTTTCTGTTACTTTTCAAATGTATTTCAAGGAGTTTTTACATTGTTGTTCTTAACGTTATATTGTGCTTTGCAAACACTTTGGGGGGGGGCCTCCATGTCAACTCTAAAGCATTTAGGCCATAATGGTATATCTGTATGGTGCTTTTCCATCTTGATCTATTCAATTAGTTTTGTAGTATTACCAATAATAAATTCATAACAAGATATAACACAATGTTATCTAGCCATAATAATTTAGTAAATTTGCTGTTTTATTGTGTAAAGTTATTGCTGAATAATTTCATTTTTAAAATTTCATAAAGTGAAAATACATTTTAGATACACAAAAATGTTTAAATCGTGGTAAATGTATTTTTGGCTACTTAAACTTTGTTTTTAGTGTCTATTTTTATAATTTGAGAGCCTATTTTAGGTGCCTAAAATTGGTATTTAAGCACCTAAAAATCCGAGGTCTAGTTATCAGTTACTAGTCGGCAACGTTATGAATGCGCTTCGAGGAGGTCGCCAGTGTTTTTGTTGACACTGGTTAACGTCATTAAGGCTAAGGATCAGAGGGAAATGGGGGCAAGGCGGTAGGGGAATGTACAGTTGCACGACGAAAACGATAGTACATTTTGCAGGCCTCAGCCTCACTAATAGATGCAACTCAGAACTGTGGATGTTTTCGTTACCTGTCTTTCCGATGCCCGCCCACTTATTCCACAACTGTTTAGTTCCTCTTCCTATCGCACGCATTCAAATCGTGGCCGACTAGTACCTGGGTGCTTCTTTATTGTGCAAGGTATATCTAAGTGCGTAATTCTAAAGTTTTTGTGCATGTGTATATCTAGGTTTACAGAACGTAGTTACATAAATGCTTTGGGAATTTGACTACATATTAAGTCCTCGATTTAATACACCAAAAGTGAAAACTGAAATGCATATTTGCTAACTTACTGAAATTGAAATTCCTAAAAGTTGAATAAATGGGATTTCCGTTTTATGAGAATCCTTTAAGACCGGTTAGTACTGATTCTTTCTGTCATACAAGGTAAAATCTTCCTGTTACAGCAATAAACACATATTAAAGCAAAGAAAACCATTCCCTAGGCTATACACAGATTTCTAGTCCATATATTACATTACATAAGATGAACTATAAACAGTAACTGTCACAAAAACGTTAAACTTCTATCCAGCAGCAATAAAATGTGAATAAGATAGAGGGAACTGAATTTACAATTCACATACCCTTACTGAATGTTCGCGCCCATTTGAGGCTGGCTCGCTAGTGGTGCAACCAAAATCCGCACGCTTTGCATTTTGTTGTAGCCCTGTGAAGGGGACCATGGTCGTGATGAAGGATAGACACACAGATAGGCTCTGGCCTATCATAGACTGTATACCAAAGCACGGCACATTCAATCTGTAATCTTAAGTTGCAATACAATTTAGTGCTCTGTCATTTTTACGTGGTGAAAATATAAAGCTAACACTATGAATCTGCCTACGAAACCGTTAAAATGTTTCTTTTGCCGTAAAGTCGTAAAAAGGCCTCCGTTTCCGTACATTTTACGGAAACTAAAATTTGGCAAGTAAGCAATTGTATAATTACCCCCTGCACTGCTCCGTTCTACCAAAAATGTCACAAGGCAAATGAGAATTTCAAGAACCAACGTGCGGTTCGATAGCCGAGCTACATGAATTTCTAAGCGTGTTTTGTGGTGTAATATGGTAACTTAGCTTTAGGACAAAATTATGATCCTACGCCTTCTCACTTTACAAGAGACGCTGGTGCTTACGAGTAGGAATTGGCACCAATGTCGTTTAAAGGATGAAGGCTATCTACTTGGGCGTGTTACTGATTGAAAAATGATTTATGGTCTGAAGAAGTCACATGGAATTACTCATGTAAACACGTGTTCATAATAAGAAGTTTGTTTAAAACTAAAATCTTAAAAGCAATACTTGTTAAGGAATGCACTTCACTCATTTACCCAGAGCATTCCTCTGTTTTATTTTTTAAATGCCTGGCATACTTTGCACAGATGGCTTTTTAGGCCTCAAATGACGATTTGATTAATTTCATTTACCTCTCCCTCTTATTTTTAAGGGAATGGGTTAGTGAAATTTGTAGTTCTTCAAGGAAATTTGAAGGTTTTATTATTTTACCCCAAAAAACATTACCAACAGTCTCACAATTATTTATAGAAATTTATTATTTTACGCCATTTTTAAAACTCTACATACTCATAATTATGCTGTGGCTCTGTCAATCTGTCACTCATTCCATGCAGTACTTATAGAATGTTGATGACTAATATTGGAATCTTGAAATATTCTTGGTAACATTCTTCTTGATACTGTAGAATAGTTTTAATCTTCTCTCACAAAACGGTAACAACTATTAAGGTGATAATATGGATTGTAGAATTTAAACACATGTTTGTTTCTAGTGTGATTCTGCATTAAATTTTATTTTTCTACATGTTAGAAGCCCGCATTGGTTTGTAAAATACTTGTTTTTATTATTCTGCTTCTAGAATAGCGATCTAGCATCACGTAGAATTAGAATGAAAGTTATTCAGATGTTTTGTGTAAATCCACACATTTACAGTACTTGAATAAAATGTCAAAAAAATAAACATCGTATATAATTACGTCGTAGCGTTACAATCCGGTTGACTGAGTGGTGAAACCTAAAATACAATTAATTAACCCTAACTTACCCCTCAGTAACTAAATTGTTTTTAATTAAATTAAAATTAAATACGTTCATTTAGGCTGGAAACATTTGAAATAAAAATACTGTATACGTTCCTGGAAATTGACTATGCAATTAGGGGCCCTATCAGCAAATTACCAAAGTACATTTTGGCCAAAATTTCTGAAAAATACTTTAGATGTTTGCGTAACTGACCCTAAAACCTTTGCCCACATGTTAATTATTTAAACCCATTTAGTCATGGTTAAGGACAACACAGCTCTTCTTTAAATGTTCCTGTACTGGACATTTTCAATGAAATAGGAAAAAATGTTTCTTCTCGGGACGACATATTTCATACTCCAAATATCGAAGGACTTAAATGTTACGTCAATTTTTCTGAAAATGTGTACTATTGAAACTATTTTGTGTATGTTTTTTGTTCGTTATTTTAAAATAAAAACTTGTTATCTGATGCTCTCCAAAACAACTTGTCGGACTGTTAAGGAGCCTAGGCCGCTAAAGTTGTCATGACAACCTTTAGCGGCGATTTAAACAAAATAAATGCCGCACCTCGTAGATTCAATACTTCTGGCTGTGATTGATGAAAGGTAACGAAATGGGAGGAAATGAGCGACAGGAAAATTTCTGGTAGTATATAACCCATACCCGCAATCACCTACGCTACCGCCTAGCTATTACCCTCGGTTCTTTTGTTACTATACAACATTAAAACAATTGTAATGAAGACAATTATTGCTATAACTCAGCCATTTGTTTAATATATAGGTATATATCTATTCAAAAGCTGAATTTAGATTATCTTAATATGTAACTCTAAACTGCGTATATAATTTTGCAGTTTTTTTGCTAAAAAGTATTAAACGCACCGCATACGC
This sequence comes from Deroplatys truncata, assembly GCA_030765065.1. Lineage (NCBI taxonomy): Eukaryota > Metazoa > Arthropoda > Insecta > Mantodea > Mantidae > Deroplatys > Deroplatys truncata. The sequence continues at coordinate 133,323,897 of CM060988.1, read as the reverse complement.
AAAGGCTTTAGGGACTTATTTAGTCCATATAAGACATACTTTGCGCAAATGATACATAAATCGCTATTATAACGATAAATTAGACATTTAGAACCGAGTAGAAGAAAAATTTATTGCAAATGATCTGCTCAGTTTCTAAACACCATGCAAAATATTTCTGCATGGATCACTGGTCCCTCCCCAAGCGAATTTTTGCATTAAAAGGGTCTCTGGAAATATTTTCTAATTTGAGCACATTTTATAAGTGCTACTGAATCATATTTAATGAAACATACAATTTCATCAGGAATCACCTGCAACTATTCTAAATTTGAATTACTTTAAATTGACATTTCAGTCACAGTGTCTCTTTAAGATGGTACAGCAAGACGACTAGGTAACAAGACCATCTGACTGAGATAAAATAATGTGCATCAAAATCACAAAGCACTTAACCCCACGCGTATTGCAAAACAAAATGCTTTCAGCAAAAATAGACTCATATCAAATAGATAAGGAATAAGACTCATTCACAATGAAGACGTAAAGCTAACACAGCAGGCGTGAGGAGAAACATTCACAATACAGCCGTAAGCGTAACGCAAGATCACATGTTTCTAGATCCGTAAATTGCATACGGAAAATCTTCCGCGAGTATCAAGTTTCAAATTGAATAAAATAAAAAATAATATCCAGTATGAAAAATCATCCAGTCTTAGTAAATAAATACGGCTAAAAAGTATTGACCAAGCAAATAACAAAGGTCTGGTGTCAGCGTTTAAAATGTCGTGGCACGACCGAATGGAAGAGCACCATGATTGAGTGGTAGGTAGCGTAAAATCTCGCATCGCGATCGCGTGTTGTTCAGAAGGTGGCAATGCATGGAGAAAGAAATGCAGAATTCTTCCTGTTTGTACGCAACGCAAATATAAAGTTCGGGGTATGCAATCTTTTGCGTTACGTAGCGCATTGCGTGACTATGTGAATGCTTCTATCAAATAACATGGGTGCAAAGTCTTGCGTTTATGCTGCGTCTGCGCTTACTTTTAATTTTGAATGGGGTTTAATATTCCACGTCATATTAGCGAGAGTAAGTATCCAAAGCAAATACCCTTTTGAGGCTCCACGAATATCCCTCCCCAAAAGAAACATTTTTGGAAAAGGATCCATTGTGTACGCGTGAATACCATAACTCAAAAATGGAAAGTCGGATAAATGCCAAGCTCGGTATTTAAGTTCACTGTCTTTAAAAATGCGACACAAAGATTTTCAAGGAAATCCTCAAACCCCATATTACCCTTTACATACATGTAAAAGTTTTCACTTTTTTTTCTCAAGAATAGCTCTGATTTTGATTAAAATGCCATATACTTAAGATTTTTACGTGTACAAATAAAATTTATATTTTAAATTTTCTGGGAGCAGCCTGTGAAGCCCACTTCATTCGGAACAAAATGTTATACGCATAACGATAAACCATAAGACAAACTTAAAGCACAAAATATGTAGATCTCTCTAAAAACACACAATTTATTTCAAATAACGTTTTGTGGCATCGGCCAGTTCCGAGGGGTCCTTAATTTAATTTTTAAATATTTTGTAATTCTTTTTTAAAATGTTGTCGCTAATCACTATTTCTCACGATGCCATGTAAAGAGCATAAAATTTTAGTCATACATCTCATTTTCGATTCTGTTTTCTCTATTCCTCTTGCACCTAAAACGAAATCTGTTGCGAAAATGTTTCTACAAAGCTTTATTTCTATTAACTTCAAGTAGAAAAAAATAAGAATAGTTTGTAGAAGCTATATAAAAATAAATAGTGGATAGAGAAAGTCATGTGGATGTAACAAAAAAATTCCTCGAAAATGCAGATGCCATAAGCCGGTTATTCAGTACTTTAATACACAGCTCTCAGCAGTAAATTGGTGTGGCCCCCTTTCTCTAAATCACTACGGAACTGCGAACAGACAAACATATAATAGCAAGAAAGTGGGACTGTTGTACAATGTTGTGTGAAATTCTCTCGGCTGGCATCATGGCCTCCTGGAGGAGGGGACCTCGATAGCAGTTTTTTGTGAGGCAGTCAAGTTTTTTGTGCCAGCACCACCCACAATGGGTTCAAAAGCATTAAGATTGGATGATCGGAGCTCTTGAAGATCGCTGGTTGGTCGACTGCTAGTCCTAGCCGTGCCCCCTTCTTCATTATAACAACCGACCAGTCGACCTTGTCCCCTCCAGACTTTACAATTTTTTCTTTCACAGCTTTTTTTTATTCCCCCGCCCTGGAACCTCACATGGCCCCCTTTAGGTGTATCGTACATCCAGGCCAATGGTGGAACTATTTCACGTTTGGTTAAAGCAAATATGTTACCCGTAGATTGAAAACGGTCATAACGACTTCCGAGTTCAAAGGTCGTTGATTTAATTTGATTTTTAAGGAGCTGTCGAAGACATATGGTACCTCAGTTATAGGCTTTTTGTATGCTCCCAATTACCTACATGGTTATAGATCTATATTTTGAAAAAAAAAATTAAGATCTTTCCTAAAAAGTGTTTATTATCTTCTTCTGAGGGTCGAGCTTCCCGGAAGATTGTAAATCTCAGTCTAAATAACATTCTAGAAGGTGTTCAGTAGTTTCTGCCGATTGTTTAGAGGCGGCAAAGAGGATTGCCGTCAAGGAGTTTCACAGTCTGGAGATGTTTCCTGAAGGGTTCATGTCCAGTAATTATAGCATTTACTTACTTAACTTGTTTGCGGCAACTTAAAATTAGGGATTTGGTCAGAGACGTATGTAACGATTCAATGCGTCATTGGATTGTAAATCTTATTTCCAAGTTCCTGAAGATATAAATTAAATTGAGTTTTATTTATGGACGCTCTTTCACTACTGTGGTCCTTAGCGTCCCAGTTCATATTGGGCGTGAAACATCGGTAATTTTGCTCAGAGGCCTCTTTACCAGGCTTGAGGTTCTTTTACGTGCCGTAAATCTACGACACGGGACCACCGGCTTTACTTCCCTTCTGAAGGAAGCCGTGCTAAGGATTTTTACGCCCGAAAAAAATCGATCGCCCTCCACCGGGTTTGAACACGCGACCTTGGGAACTAGAGGCTGGCACGGTACCACTAGTCCACGGAGGAATACACGCCACATATCATAGAACTATTGCGACTCATTACAAAATATTGCCTTTTGATCTAATGCAAATTATACCTTCACCTAATATATGTAACCAATTGCAAAATTTAATTTCATAACTGATTTGCAGTTCTCTTCTGGCTTCATGGTGCGCACAGGACAATTTTTCAGACTCCGCAATCTTAATAATCATAACTGAAGTATTTAAGTTTTCAATTCGCCCATCAAAATTCAGTAAAAGAAACGGTAAGTAAAAGATGCTCTCGTTACCATAGAAATTCTAATTTTTGGCTCAATCTAGGCCTAAGATTATTTTGTAATGTAATTTATCAATACTATTTTCGATATACCACAATGTTTCCTTCTTCGGTCATAAAATGTATAAAGAAATGAATGTAGGAAACAAATTATTCAAAGCGTAATAAAAATGGTACATACACAAAGGGAGAAGAGGCTAGAGAAAAACTGAGAAGAGGTAGCTTAAAGTAGAAAATCTAACATTGATTGGTCTCGCTGATAAAAATTAAACTACCCAAACTAATGGTAATAAGACGTCTATATGAGATGCTTCCTTCACCTTCTTGTGTAAAAATGAATATAATTTTGTTTGTAATAATATTTCACGTGTTTGGCAAAACAGAAAATCCAAGAAAGGTTTTGGATTATAGCAGCATTACCAAACAAACAAGTAGGAATATACTTTCAAGGTCCGCTTTGCAATAGAATACGAAATATTTATGAATCATTGATTTTTTTATTCCCTTTGTATATGTTAAGACTAATGTCCCACTTATTAAAATGGTTTCAGTTACCATTTAAACGTACAAGGCAGTATGGAATATTTAATTTACATAGGCTTTACTAATAAGCGCCTGCTGAATAGAGTTTCTGGTATCTTTCTCATCAGCACTGAAAGTGAACTGTGACAGTTCCGTAAAGATATCGAAAAAACTCGTGAGACTTATTGATAATGAATCGCCTATTTTGGCAAATCATGTACGCTGTCCATGCTGCAACATAATCTTCTACATTTTAATCCAAATAAACCTTTGCAGAAATAGTTACATTACACATTTCGTTATAGATACAAAGGCAACGCGACAATCAAATGCTTAAGAACAGGGCTCTATATGCTGAACTTAAAATTCATATTGTTTCCATGCAAACGCGAGATACAACTGAATGTTGACAGGACTTTAAGAGAATAACCAAGAAATGAACAATTCGAACCTTATAACGGAAACGACTTATCCTTAAATTGTGTGTTTTAAAGAGGTGTACATTTTTTGTGTATTAGTTTCTTCTATCGCTTAACGTTTACCAGTTATAAAAGTTGATACAAAATTCCTTCCGAATGAAGAGGACTTCATAGGTATTCCCGGAAAATCCAAGATATATAGTTTATTTGTCATGTAAATATATTTCATATTTTAATCAAAATCGTTAGAGCCATTCTTTAGAAAATAAAAAATTTCCAAAATTATTTCATGTATGGAGTCGGGGATTTTGTTGAAAAGCTTCGTATCGCATCTTTGGAAGATATTGAACCTAAATACTAAGTTTGGAATTTATCCGGCTTTTGTTTTTGAAGATATTAACATACACGGTCATGTTTCCAAAAATGCTTTATTTGAATTCAGGAGGCCTCAAAACATGTATTTCCTGTGAAATCCCGGTGTCGAATTTTTGGTTGGAATGCAATACTTCCCCTACTCACTATTCCTACCTAGTAGTGAAAGTAAGAAGTAGCTTAACTTATGCAGAATCGGATAAAAAAAAAATATCTGATGTGTTACACTCACATGACTTTCTCTACTCTTGTACAAACTATTTTTAGAAACGCTTATTCTCCGTATGCTTCCTGTTAATCGAGATATCGAGATGTTAATCTTATTGCTAATTTTCTTGTAGATGCAAGGGGAATTGTTACGCTTTAAGCTATAGTAAAATATTTTAAGAGGTTGCTATGTGGAGTATTCCATTCTCTATGCTTTACCAGGACAAAAAAAAATGAATAACGAATTTGAGAAAGAGTATAAGTATTGGAAAATTTAAGGGAATAACAAGCAATATCTCGAAAATGGTTCACTCAAAAAAAAAAGTATATAACATAAATTGTGTATTTTAACGCGATCTACATTTTTTGTGTAGTAAAATTTTGTTTATCTCTTATGGTTTACCAGTTATGCAAAAGTCGTTCACAATGGAGAATACTTTTGGAGACATTCCCAGAAAATTCGAGATATACATTTTATTTGTCATGAAAGTATCTTAAACATTCATTCATTCATTCATTCATTATCTGTTTACCCTCCTCTTATGTAGGACTTACACCCCCCAGGACTTACAAGCGGGTGCCTGGGGTCAGAGGCCCGTCGAGGAGCAGACACTCATGGATCAGACAGAGCATCCAGGATGGGTGATCAGCCCGATGCCTGGTATGGGATGAAGGAAGTAGATGAAACGAAATGTTGGTGAAATGGATGAAAGGAAAGGTGATGATGGAGCAGTTGGTGGAATGAATGGCGGGGGAAACCGGAGAACCCGGAGAAAACCCGCCCAGACGCCGCTTCGTCTACCACAAATCCCACATGCAGGTCCCTGGGATTGAACCCGGGTCGCCTAGATGGGAGGCGAGCGGTCTAACCACTCGGCCACGGCGCCGCCCTTATGATATTTTAATCAAAATCGTTAGAGCAATTTTTAAGAAAATTAAAATTTTCGAAAAATGTCCCATGTAAAGGGTAATCTGGGGTGGGGGGATTTTCTTGAAAACCTTCGTATCGCATCTCTGGAAGATACTAAATCTAAACACCAAGTTTGGTGTTTATCCGACTGTTCGTTTCTGAGTTATGCTGTTCACACACACACACACACACACACACACACACACACATTTTCAAAAAATATTTTTTTGGATTCAGGTCTCATAACATGTATTTCCGGTGAAATCTCGGTATCGAATTTTTGGGTGGAATACAATACTTCCCCTACTTACTATACGTAGTATAGAAAGTAAAAATTAAACGGTTATCAAATTTAAATGTCTCAAGTGAGGAAGAAGTATGCTCACCTTTCAGTACGCTCTAGGAACATAAATCATGATGGTGAAAGAAACAATGTTATTGTGTCATGTCCTGCAAGACGCCGAGACTCCTCATTAGTGCATCTAATTCGACCTTCACAAGTAGATACAAATGGTTAGGACGCTGCCGACTGTCCCGGACGTAGTGCTTTGTTTTTTACCTCTATTTTTCTTCCACCTCAATTCTCTCTTCGCACAAAAATCTGTATCGTCATCCTGCAGAAACATTACAATATACGGGGAATACCTTCGCTATTTTTAACGCCTTTATTACAGCATTTCTTCACGCTGAATTAAAAATAAACTAACCAAAGATTTTAAACAGAGTTTCGTATACAGCCGCTGTGTAACATCCTAGAGGGGAATGTTTTGCTTTACATGACGATGTAGAGTCAAATATTACATGTACCATCGTTAATTACATCTGAAGTATACATTCTCCTCAACTTTTGAAGGCTGAGACCGCTGATAAGCGAGAACACAAAGCTCGTGTTCTATACCAGCATTGAACTCTCCAACAAATCGGTGCGTGTCAACCTTCTTATTTGTGCGGATGTATTGGCAAAGTATAAAATACACGCCAAGGGTATGGGTGATAATATATCTCTTTCACTTGTTTCCGGAATAACAACTTCGGATAGGCCAATCAGAAAATTCTCACGCCAGTGTAACTACATCATAAACAGCTGCAATTAAACCACATTTTGGTAACCAAAGAAGCAAGAATTAAGTGAAGGTTATATTTAACTCTGGGACTGTCAATATTTGTACTATTGCATTCTTCAAAGCATATTTTTACCTTTTCTACACGTTTTAAGTCATTTGATGCAAAAAGGAATTTAAAGAAAATGTTCGTGTGTCCGTGATATTTGTGACAGCACAAATTAAAACAGAAAACGAAAAGCCAGATGTAAACCAAGCTTCACATTCAAGTCCATCTTTCAAAGATGTAACACAAATGTTTTCACAAAATGTTTCCCAATCCAAACTAGGCATTGAATGAAACAATATTTGCTATATTCTATTTTCTAAAAAATGTCTAACAATTAATATTAAAACATCACACACCTTGGGATATCAAACTGAGGAAAAAAGTGACGTCTTAATTCTGATCAAATTAAGTGGGAAATCATAAGAGATAGACAAAAGCTTATTACAGTAAAAATATAGCGCTCGTTAAAACACACAAATTATATCAGATAATAGTTTTTATAACGTTGGCCGTTTTGAAAATCTTACACCATTTTTTAATTGTTAAATGTATACCCCGCCTTTAACTGCAATGGTCATATCCGCGGCATTTCATCTTTGGAAGCGATTGGCAATGGTGTTAACTCGTAGAGAGTTGTCATTGGATTTCTGGTTTTTCTTTGGGTTTTATACATCACATCTCTCTCACACACATTTACACTCTCATTCATACTTCTACACTCTGGGAGAAGAGGGAGTAACCTTGGCTAGAGAGAAAATCACCAACACCGAAAATCAAACCCGAGAACACTCGCACGTCAGGCCGGTACTCTACCGACTATTAATAACTTAATATTTTTCCAAGAGTAAATATGATAGTTGACTATTCAATTATTTTCTTTACTTTTCTTTTCTTTCTTCTTCACAGGAGCACGTTAGTACACACTTCTGACACTTAAATGTTGTTTACATATGTTGTACGCGGCTAGGCACCTATTCCTGAATTTGAAATAGTTTCTATTCAAAAAGATATCCTGAACAATGCTGCGTAGACAGAAGCATCACTTTTTATATGAACACTGCATTATGTAAGGTATATATAATAGTAATGGACAGAGAAGGTCATGTAACCGTACTACATCCGTTAGCAGTTGTTTTAGTTAATTAAATAATTTGAGCTAGAAGTTTCAACTAAAATATTCCTTGAGTGTACTTATAAGGTTAAGCTGTCGAGATTTCAGCAGCGTTTACTGCTCAAACATGTTATTGTTATTAAGTTATCATTGCTGCTTGTCGAAGGATAATGCGGTGAGGTTTTCTGAATTGTAAGACGAATTTCAAGTCGATGAAACGATAGTATGTACAATTAACTTTTGATTTTAACTTTGCTACGACTTGATCATTAGAGAAATGAATAACTATATCTTTGCGTTTCTCCTTATTTACCTAGGTTGCTAAAGGAGGCGCTTGTATTGCCGCTTGTGGTCGAACAGAAAAATAATAACAGATAAAATCAAATCTGATGACTTTCTCTACTCATTCCTCTCAAACTATTCTTACAAAAGCTTATTATTCTAGCTACTTTTTGTTGATCAGGTAAATTCCATGTTGTTTGCATGAACACGAGGAAAAAAATTTAATAGCGACTTCCCAGCTGAGGTGGTTGTGCTGCGGTACATCCTGAATATACAATTTCTTACAGTCTTCCGAATTACCTCTATATATTCTCCTGTGAACTTTTTGCAATAGGATTTGCCTTGGAATACATAATGAAAGCTGAACACCGTTGTTATATCATCTTCACTGACTCCATGAGCGCATTTCTAGCTCTACAACAGAAGTCATCCAGAAATCTTTAGTGCAGAACATTTTACAGCTGCATAATGAGATAAAAGCCTGCAATAAACGTGTAACGCTGGCATGGATACCATCTCACATGGGCATATCTGGAAATGAAAAAGCTGATGAAGCAGCTAAAGAAGCAACATGCCAATCTCCAAGCTTGGCCGACCTCAAGGTTCCGCATCACGACTTCCAAAATTTCCTCAAGTATGAAATATGTAAGAAATGGAAGTTACAATGGAGTTCCACATCCAATAGCAAACTAATCGCCTTAAGCCCCAATCCTAGTTACAGTTACCCAATAAAACACCTAATTCGTCGTGACCAGGTACTTCTCACCAGGCTACGTATCGGACATACTGCAATTACACATTCATATCTCCTTGGTAAAGATAATCAGCCTACGTGCAAGCACTGTCACTCCATTCTCACAGTTCAGCATATAGTTGCAGAGTGACCTATCTACAATGTTCATCGGCTAACCTCTCGGTGGCCTTGAGTGATCCAACCATCTGTCACAACATAGTAAAGTTTTTAAAAGAGATAAAATTGTATAATGTTATATAATCAACGTTGTAATTTGTTTCAAAATATTGTAATTATTAAAATTTATTGCAGTCGCGTTATGAGTTTAATGCTAAAGCGACAATAATAAATTTAAAGAAAAAGTATAAGCATTTGAAAATTCAAACCAACAACTAGGAGTATCTCAGAAATGGCTAACTACACAAAAAAGGCGTATTTTAACTACATTTACAAGTTTGTATAGTAAGGTTTTGTCTATTATCCAGTTACACAGAAGTCATTCAGAATGAACAGGAGTTCACAAGCTATTCCCAGAAAATTCAAGATATGCATTTCATTTGTCATACAAATGTATTAACATGTGGTATTTAATCAAAATCGTTAGTCACTTTTGAGAGATCAAAATTAACAAACTTTTTTTTTGTGCATGTGAAGGGTAGATTGGAGTGACGGGATTTTTTTTGAAAATCTTAGTGTCGCATCTTTGGAGTTTGCTGTTCAAAAGTTTTGTTCAGGGACTCAAAACTGTATTTCTGATGAAGCTTTGGTGTCGCACTTTTGTGTGGAATAAAATTTTACTTACTATAGTTAAGTTAGTACGGAACGTGAAAAGCACTAGTTTTAAAACAGCAAATCCAGTAAAACGTGTTGACAAATAATCCTCAAGCTTCTACATATTAGGGAACTGTTGTATAATTTTACTAACATCATGACACGGAATTTGGAAGCAAAGAAAAACATGCCAGTAGAATTTTAATCTCTCTATTTTTAATCTTTTTCATGAAGGTGGGATATCTTGTGTGGTAAATCCTGATTTAAAATTTTGAATTTGAGTGCGTTGCATTCCTCCTCCTCTGTACTGCCCAAGAAACCACTATGACATTTGAGGTCCTGGGAAAGAAACATCGAGAACACACGTATTTTCTTCTCTACCGCAACTTATGGTTATCCACTAATGCTCGCCATAGTCGAGCCGGAACAGGTTGTTGACGATGATGGTCATTACCACCGATTCTTCCAGCACACAGGGGATGTAACGTTTTCCTGAAAGCCCTTGAATGTGCCTAACAGGATTTCTGTCAGCCCATTGACCGCCTGTCAAAGTGGTGACTGCTGAAAATGTGAGAAAGGGATAAAAAGACAGTCGTGGGCGGAAGGGTTTATTCATTCATCCAGAGGCAAAGACAGGTACAGAAACAGAGGTCTACACACAACGCGAGGCCTACTTTTACTGCCGTGCTTATTTAAATAAGTCCGCTGCGCTGTTGCTGAGCTCTAGTTCAAACCTCTAGTGGGGCACAGATGGTATAATACATTGTCGAAGGATAAACAACACAATGTTAATTTATCACACTCCTTAAATTAAAGCATTATGATTAGGGCTGGGAAGTTAATCTGCAAATTGCATAAAAAAGACTTAAAATACCCTAAAAAGGATCTAATAACTGATAAAAGAACGTATACGTATGATCTAAATTAATAGAAGTATTTGTAACATTTTTAGTTTTAAATAATTAATATAATGCCTGATATTGGGCATCAATATCATTATCTCAACTATTACTAAAAGAGAACGTACGTCATTTTCCCCTAAATTGCGTTATTTATGTACTCTTGATATACACTAATACATATATATTGCAGTGACACATTCATTCGCTTAATTTATTGTGTAACACACAAATATTATTCTTTGAAAATAAAGTTAAACATTTTTATTTCAAAAATACAACATTCTGGTGCTATGAAACATACAGTTCGAAAAGCTTTATGTGTATTTAAAATGGTTCTTCTTTCAGTCATATTTTCTAGATTGTAATGTTAATCTGTATAAATCATTGTCCGAACTGAGAAATAGCAGCAAAACGCATTCGAAAGTAGGTGAAGTTGCGAAAAGGTCATTAATACAAAAAATAAACAATAATAATAATAATAATAATAATAATAATAAAAAGGCCCAATAAGGTCCCCTAAAAATACCGAAAGAGGTAAAAGGACATATAAAACCCACCAAAACACATTCTATTGGGCCTCGACTTCGGACACTTAAAGAAAAGGAATTTTCCTCAAGTTCGGAGTCTTAGTTATGATATAGGACAGCACTTTAACGCTTGTTTTCTGGAAATTTCATCTTAAACACATGGATTGTCCTATGGTTGAGTGGCCAGCGTACTGGTTAACTCAACCCAGGCTCGATTTCTGGCTGTGGCAGTGCAATGTTACTTTAACTAAAATAATTGCCTACCCTTCGTAGAATCTGGAAGTATGAATGTCAATGTGTTTCATGACAAAACGAATAAAACCAGCGATTCAGTGATGTGATCAAAGCCACCGATATGGTCATTGAAATTAAAAGGGGGCTTTACAAATGAAATTAAAACAAACAAAACCATCACTTCAAAACTTCTAGTAAGTAAACAATAATTGTACTATTGAGAGACTGGTGGCTACACAATACACATAGGTAGTGCTTTAAAATAAGTAGGGAGACCAAAAAAAAGCTCTGCTGAGCTAGCAAACACGCTTTCTTCTTTTAGTAAATTAAACATTTTATGGGAAGATATAGAGATCTATCTCGCCAATTTTCTCTGGAATTGATCAAGACATTGCTGACATTTTCTGTAAATATAAATTGACTTTATGTGCCTAATGATCCAATGTAATTAGAGTTTCTTTTAGCAATTAAATATAATCTAAAGAAAAAAAGATATGATGTATTACTGACTTTTTTTGCCTCCTATCGTTTATTTTCACATTAAGAACATATAAGAGGCTGACACAAAAAATGTTTTATGTAGCTTGCGTTGATATTACGAAGGTACTTACTATCTTCACGAGTTCAGGAGAAACAAAAGAATACCATTTGGAAGCGCATTGCTTAATACATTGGGCAATTCAAGCCACACAACGGCTAATATTTCAAAATACTTATTGCTACGATAAAATGTAATTGAAACAAATCGTACACTTTAAGGAGCTCCACATATTTTCTATACTAAGCAGGTGTCTATGTTTATGGTTTGCCAAGTTATGTAAAATTAATTTACTATGAAGAGTATTTCACAGGATATACGCAGAAAATTGTGAGTATAGGTATGCCTACTTCATTCGTTATATTAGTATATATGTCAATTAAAATCGCAAGAGCCATTTTTCAGAAAATACATAAGAAAATAATGGCAATGTTCCCATGTAAATGGTAGTTTGGGATGAGGGGGATTTTCCTATAAATCTTCGCTAGGCAACTTTAAAATATGTGAGATTCAGGCATCAAATTTAGTATCTGTTCCATTTATCGTTTTAAATTATGACCTGTCTTTATTGAAGGGACCTCAAAACGTGTCTCTCAATGCCACATTTTCGGATGATAGTTTTACATTTTTCCTTATATTTAAGCATTTTACAGCATTATGTGATGCCTAACTCAAAACACCAGGGTCCAAATTTTTAATAGTGTCTTGAAACCACCTGGAAGTTATATTATGAAAGATTACTGATAAAACTAGCCAATTGAGTGTCTCTGTTCATGTTCCAGCTTCTCACCACAAAGTTCACGGTTAAATTCCAAGGTGGAGCGTGGGAATTTTTCTTTAGCTAGAATAATCCCTTATCCTCTGAAGAGCCTGGAGTATAATGTGCGTTTCGTCTCAAAAATAAGAAATAAAACAAATATTAGAAACCCGGAGACAAAGAGCTTAAGTGCGTTCCTTGGACAATATTCACGTGTGCATTATAATTTACACTTAAATTGTGTTACGATCTGACAGGTTTTTTTTAAACTTGATTGCGCTAAGGTCGATGTTTCAAAAGCTGCTTCCTCTTCATGGCTAACTTTTCTGGGTTTCTTTGTTTATTTTATTTCAAATGGTGTTTAATTCCCGCTCTTATTGCATACGGCACCACAGGTGTTGAACGTTGATGAAAGGTACTTGGAATTTAAATAATTGATAAATTAAATGTGGGAAGGAAACATTTCAGGACTAAGTTTTAGGGTACCTCCTCGGCATTCGCCAGTTATGAGGACCCAGGAAAACTCTCAGAGGGAACGGTACCGCAGCGCTCACGATCACGAGTCCGTGCCTTAACGACTGCAAATTAAATTGAGTTTTATTTATGGGGACACTCTTTAACTGCTGTGTTCTTAGCGTCCCATTCTATACTGGGCGTGAAAGATCAGAAATTTTGCTCAGACGCCACTTTATCAGGCTTGAAGTTCTTTTACGTGCCGCAAATCTACGACACGGGACCACCGGCTTTACTTCCCTTCCGAAGGAAGCCATGCTAAGGATGTTTATGCCCGAAAAAAATCTATTGTCCTCCGCCTGGTTTGAACCCGAGACCTTAACGACTTCGGCTACCCGTGTCGGTAAACCTTTCTGTAGAGTGGACTGTAGTCACGTTCGTCCTCTGAGCAAAGAATCGAACAGGGCTATTTAGAAATACGAGATAAATGTGGCAACGGTGTACTCCAACACCAGTTGATTTAAAAAGGCGTTCGGCTATTGGCCACTGGAAAAAATTAAATGATAGGTTATTCTGCAAAAGACGCGAGAGCCATTAAGGCAATAATACTACAATGATTTGCTATTGTCGCAGTATGGGATTGTAGCAACAACACATACCCATTACGGACGCTTTCCACCATTAGAACCGTGTCGGGAATCAAAGCAGGATCCCCATGCCACAGGTAGACTGGGTAAATACACAATTCCGATACTAGGAAGTAATGCGTTACGAATTCGAATGACAAGTTGAAAAAGTTGTTTTGCTTCACGTATGGACGCCAATTTGAGAAAGGAGTATTTTAGAAGGAGTTGTATTGTATTTCAACTGTTGGGGAGCCGAACTTGTAATTCGTTTACAACCTCACGTATGGTGCCCGGTTTCCGGTAGCCTTCGTCCCCAAATGTACTTTTAGGTGGCCTTTGCCCCAAGTTTAAAATATTAACTTTTTAATTTGACTGTTTCAATAAGTATTATATTTATGTTTGCCTCGGCTGCGTCAGTATTATTGTTAGAGACACGTTTCTCTTAGCAGGGCGTGATGCGACAAGAATGTAGGCTTACACAGATTATAATTTTACTTCACTCCTTTTATTAATGCTTGACACGATTTAAATAACACTTCACTGATATAGAGAGCTGTGAGATTCTTTTTATTAATTAATTACACTTTTTAACACGTAAACTTATTTTTTTGTCTCACACGAATACGTATTAAATTTCTGGCGGACACTTTTTGCATCCGGTTACAATCACTGTCTGCAGGCAACTGACTTATAGATTTGTAAATTTTGCTATATTTCAGTTTCTGATTGGCTAATCCTACTCCAATAGAATAGATTGGCTATTTTATACACTGTCACTTAAATTATATTATTGCTTCCAAGAATCACAAGTAGTATTGTTAAACTTTCAAACTCATTATTGCCTCATTGTTAGCAACTTTTAACTTATTATTCTCACAGCTCCTACATTATTAAATTACGTAATATATTCACATAACATTATTACACATGGATACAATAATATAAGCATATGCAATGACTGTTACACTTCTTCTTTCTCTCCTTAACCTCCTCTTATGTAGGACTTACACCCCGCAAGACTTACAGGCGGGTGCCTGGGGTCAGAGGCCCGTCCAGGAGTAGACAGAATATCAGCCCGATGCCTGGTATGGGAGGAAGGAAGTGGATGAAAGGAAAGCAGTTGAATGAATGGCGGGGGAAACCGGAGAACCCGGAGAAAACCCGCCCAGACGCCGCTTTGTCCACCACAAATCCCACATGCGGGTCCCTGGGATTGAACCCGGGCCGCCTCGGTGAGAGGTGAGCGGTCTAACCACTCGGCCACGGCGCCGCCTGACTGTTACACACATTTTATAAATGGCGGGCTGTTATTGAGTTTACATATTATATAATTAGACTGAAATTATTTAAGTGTTAAAAATACTGCCTCAAACAAGTGCGCAGGTTGAAGCGTTTTCACTGGAGTCTTCCTTCAATGGAAGTCATGACAACTGAAGCTGTGATGCATATTTACACTTAAACACTTGACTACAATACAAATCTGCATCAACAATTATCGCAATTCGCGATGTCACACTCATCTGGACCTATTTGCACCAACTGCTCTGTTCGTGAGAAGGAAGAGGAAGTTTCTGTGAAAGTAGGCAATAAAATGAAGCGTGGGCGGTCGTGGACATCCTCCAAGCCACTGACAAATGGACACTTGTCTCAACGGATAGCTGTGACTGTTGTCTCACAAAAGACAGTTTCTTGAGACGCGGCGAGAAAGTCCCTGACAGCACATGACAAATGGCTCATCAAAAAGACCAGCTAAATTCTCCCTCTTGGGGATCATGTGCTTCGATTTTTATAGGCTTCGGAAGCAGACCCGAGTGACTCCAATTTCTACAAAAAGAACATCCACTAAGTGCCGCATTTTCACGCAACAAAATGTACTGTTAATATTTGTTGTTATTACTGAACCAGCATGAAGATACAAATCACACTGAAATAGCCACGTAACAAGTGGGCAAAAGATAGCGTTTTAAAGACGAGAAGTGAACCTTCAGCTCGGTGGAAAGCACTCCAAATGCTTAAAACGCGTGTTTCATACATGATTTTTTTGGAGTCGCTCGAAAATCCCTACTGTGTTTATATTTTAAACAGATTTAAATTACTAATTCGTTCTCTCGCACTTTTATTTTAATCTCACGAATCTCTGATGGTAAAGACGAGAGTTTTAGATTCATATGCACAGAGATGGATTTGATGGCCTTTGAATACGTAGTAGCAGCCATGATTGTTTTGCTGTTTGTTAGCAGTTGTTTAAGTGAGTTCTGCTTGTCTTGTAATTTCTGAATATACAATTATTATCAAAACGAAAGCCATAAACGTTAGGAAAATGAGTGATTCAGAAATGAATTCCGACATAGAAAAGAAGTTGCTACGAATATGCTGATCCCACAAAAATCAAAGTAGCTATGCGAAAAAGCTTATTTAAATAATTGTGTTGTGAATATTTATACTAAATGATTTTATTTGTACGCTGGGCAAACCAGGGCGGCGGTTTACATCACATTCACATGCTTCTAAAGTCACTTTTCGTCAAGTCATCTTTATCACCTGTATTCATATGAAATGCTATAGGATTCTACAGCTTTCATACTAGAAAAACTTTTTACTGCATGCTCCAAAAGCTATGGTTAAAAAAACCACAGAGCCCTATTCTAGTTCAATTAAATTAAATATCTTCGGAACTAAAAATAAAACCTTACATCTATCTGGATTAATATTTGTTCAGACTTTTACACATTAAAAATTAAAGTGATGGCTCTGCAGTTAAATTATACGCATATCAAAGTTTCCATACATATTTTTCAGACTTGTAACTTACATTTTGACAGTGATACATTTTGAAAAATCAACTTGTTTTCAAAAAGCTTTAAATAACTGAAAAACAAATCCACTGGTACCAGTGAAACTTGGTGTTAATACGAATAAAAGGTCACTGAAAATGCATGTTTTCAGGTTCCTAAATGTGAAAAATCTATAAAAAGCGGATCATATGATGACCTTAGAATTTCATATTCTTTACATTGCGACCAGAAAGAAATGAATGACATCTTAGCACATCAAAAATTGGAAAAGGCCTGGAAAATCAAACAAAATACAACGAATATCTAGGAAATGCTTAATGCCACAAAAGAAGTTGGCAAAAATGTTTTTTTTTATTTTTTTTTATTAAGCTCTTGTCTTTCTTGTTTGGTCTACCAGCTACACAAAATGTATTCAGCATGAAGAGCATTTCAAAGGCTATTCAAGATACACAGTTTATTAGTCCTACAAATATCTTAAACATGTGTTATTTTAATTAAACTCATTAGACCCATTTTTGTAAAAATAAAAAAAATACTGCAAAAATCCATATAAAGTATAGTTTGTGGTGGGAAATATTGTTGGAAATTTTCCTGTCGTACCTTTGGAAAATACTGAACTTACATAACAAATTTAGTGAATATCCGACATTTTATTCTTTTATTATGCTCTTGGCAGATAAGCACGCACACTTTTTTCTAAAATTGCGCTTTTTGTATGTTTGTTTGTTTAATGGACTTCAAAACATATTTTTGGTGAAATCCCGAAACGAATTTTAAGGGAACTGCAATCTCCCTCTATTTACCATATTCAGGAGCTTCCCAATTTAAATTAAGAATGTTAATATTTCCTAGCTCGCAGTACGAATCCCATTAGTTTCGATAGCAAAGTTTATCAAATACAGAAAATCACTTCACTTCGATTACAGGAATTTCGCTTCATTTGAGGTGATTGTGCTAGTAACGATGCAATGAAGCAATTTGCTTCAAGCTAGATGGTGTATCAATAAATATGACTTGTCTTGATCGGAAGTTCCTCCAGATATTTGTTTTTGAACCAGACCATTATATAACTACTTCCGCAGTAATTTAATTTTCAACAGCACGTCCCTTAAATTTAATTATCAGTTATGTCGGACAGGACAGTTTTGTTTATTTTTGTGTCTGATTATAAACATTAAATGTTATTTTGTTTTTACTTCCTTTGGCTACTAATTTACACTTTTACTTCTAAGAAATATTAAGGAGGCTTTAATGTCTGTTCGAACGAACTTGTTGGAAAAAGTTCCTTTATACCATATAAATGGACTTAAAGTTGCCTACTGTATCATCCATTTGTTTCTATTGATAACTTATATGAATTGTACATAAAAATGGCTTCCAACTGTGTGGATAGGGGAAAACCATAAGACATCCTGTTCAGCTTGTTTGAAGTAAGGATTTAATGTTCGATTCGCAAATAGAAAACCTTGCCCTAGCCTTACCTCACTCTAACTACCACAAAGGGATAGGAAACTCTGGGGTAAACATTCTCAGATGTTGCCACATTTACAGTAGAGCTGTTTCTTCCTCACTCTTTTCCTTTAACTTTGAGTGCTTTGTTAGCAATTGTTCGCAAAAGCTCAAAACTGACAACTAAGAATTTGAAGGATCAGCTCGGTTTTCCTTGCTTAAATCACGTCGCGTGCCTGTTAGATTTGTGAACATGGGAAGCGTTTTGTAGTTCACAAACGAAGAATAGAAACTTAAGGGTCATTCTACTTCGTTTCTAAATCTTTACGTACATTTAAACAAAACGTCCAAAACATAATGGCATTGTCTGAGCCTAGGTGATGCTAGTTAATGCCAGAGTTACTATAAGAGAATTACACCTGGTAACTTCGAAGACCAAGATAAGCACGAAGAAAGCTTGCATGGGGGAATAACATAGGAGAAGATAACAGCAGAAGGGAGACAAAAAGAAAGATTGCAATTTCTTGGGGGATACGACGATAAATATCAGACAGCAGTAACGGCAAGGGGAAAGACAGGAAAAAGAGACTTAACCATGGTGGTAGCAACGAAGAAAAGTTAAAGAAAAAAAAAGTCTGATGTGTTATTTTCACATGACTATTTCTAGCCTCCATCGTTTATTTTCATCTCTCTTCTACAAACAATTCTTGCAAAAGCTTATTCTTCTATCTGCTTCATACTAATGGAAATAAATGTTTGCAGAAATGGTTACATTACACATTTCATTGCAGGTACAAGAAAGGTACAAGGGTCTTCAATGATTGTCAGATCTTTGTGAGCAGGTCGCTATATGCTGGCTTGGAAGTTCCAAACTCTGTGGAGCATGTCATGAGAAACAAGAGTACAGGACTGTAGGCTTAGCAGTTGAAAAATGTATGATACAAGATTGAAAAATTAAATCATACAGCAAGAGCTAATAACGTAAAATACAATTCATAATTAAGTTGTGTTAACGAGATCTACATCTGAGGTTTTTGTGCATCTTTTTCGATTTCTCAGTTACACAAAATTAAAAAACAAAATATTCAAGTAAGTGTGTGTCTGTGAACAGCATAACTCAGAAACGAACAGTCAGATAAACACCAAACTTGGTATTTAGGTTCAGTATCTTCCAGAGATGCGACACGAAGGTTTTCAAGAAAATTCCCCCACCCCAGATTACCCTTTGCATAGAACATTTTTCGAAAAATTTAATTTTCTCAAAAATGGTTCTAACGATTTTGATTAAAATATCATATATTTAAGATATTTTCATAACAAATGAAATGTATATCTCGAATTTTTTGGGAATGTCTCCAAACGTATTCTTCATTGTGAACGACTTTTGCAGAACTGGTAAACCATAAGAGATAGACAAAATGTTACTACACAAAAAATGTAGATCGCGTTAAAATACACAATTTATGTCATATACATTTTTTTTTTTTTGTTGAGTGAAACATTTTCGAGATATTGCTTGTTATTCCCTTAAATTTTCCAATACTTATACTTTTTCTCAAATGGGAATTCCTTATTCATGTTTTTTTATGTCCTGGATATGCAAAGAGAATGGAGTGCGCCACATAGCAACCAGCTCTTAAAAGATTTGACTATCGCTTAAAGCCTACCATATTCCGCTTACATCTACAAGAAAATTAGCAATAAGATTAACATCTCGATTAACATGAAGCATATGGAGAATAAGCGTTTGTAAAAATAGTTTGTACAAGAGTAGAGAAAGCCATGTGAGTGTAACACATCAGATTTTTAGTTATGCTGTTCATAGACAAAGAAACGTGCCCGATTGTCGTTTTTTCTGAAAATGGTTCTTTCTATTATTATTATTATTATTATTATTATTATTATTATTATTATTATTATTATTAGAGTACCTTATATTTTATTTCCGGTGAATCGAATCTTTGGGCGAAATGCATTACTTCCTCTGACTAGTCTAAGTGCTAAAGAAAGTATTTATACAACATAAATGTTTTTATGTTTTTGTCTATCTGATGTTCACCAGTCATACACAAGTGCACAAAATTCAATCCATCCGAATTAAGGTCTTCGCAGGCTATTTGCAGAAAATAGATACATTTTAGGTCTTGTAAATATCGTAAACATATGACTTTTTATCAATGTCGTTTGAGCCATGTTTGAGAAAATAAAAAATAAGGGAAAATATTCTGTGTAAAGGATAATGAGAACCTGAAAAGCTGTATTTCCGGTGGAGTCTTGAAATAAAATTTTCGGGTAGTATAAAATGCTTCACTTGCCTACCATCTATGTGTAAGGGATCTAAAAATATCAAACATTATGAAATTTCAGTTTTATGCTAGACAAATGACAAAGCTGTCGAAGAAGAAATGAAAAATGTTGTAGTAATGAAATTCACGAAATATGCTTGAATGTCACACTCAGGAAACAATAGGTGCACATTCCTCCAAAAACCAACACGCACTATTTTCAGGGATAAGCAGTACGTATGCTAATACGGTTGCACCATTCCCAATTCCTGGGAGTTGCAGACACTAAAAGGGCAGTCGCATCTGGGGAAGATACAAGGACGTAAAAAGGGGGAGATAATTCCCCTCCTTTGTGCTATACATGGCCGTGAAGGATGAGTCATGTTTGCTTTCTTTAACACAGCTCTGTTCCCCTGGAGGCCGTACACAAGATTCGGTTGAGAATTTCTGTACTCGATAGCAAAGTATAACCTTATTTTCGGCATTGTCGGTTTTAAAGTGCAGAAATACTGACAAATTGCTCGAGGATACAGAAATCAACAAGAGCAAAATACAGTCTATAAAAGACTATTTTATTGCACACAACGGTCATCCATAACACACTGATCACTGAAATAGTTGTAGTTAGTTCTTTAGGTGTATGAAAAAAAAAGCTGATGTGTTACACTCCCATGACTTTCTTTACTCTAGTACAAACTACTTTTATAAACGCTTATATTCTCCATCTACTTTATGTTAATCGAGATAAAAATTTGTAGAAACTATCTTATTGCTAATTTTCTTGTAGATGCAAGGGGAATTGCTAGGCTTTAAGCGATAGTCAAATATTTTAAGAGTTGGTTGCTATGTGGAGTATTCCATTCTCTTTGCATGTCCAGGACATAAAAAAATCTGATGTGTTACACTCACATGACTTTCTCTACTCTTGTACAAACTATTCTTACAACGCTTATTCTCCATATGCTTCATGTTAATCGAGATATCGAGATGTCAATCTTATTCCTAATTTTCTTGTAGATGCAAGGGGAATATGGTAGGTTTTAAGCGATAGAAAATCTTTAAAGACCTGGTTGCTATGTGGCGCATTCTATTCTCTTTGTATGTCCAGGACATAAAAAAACTGATGTGTTACACTCACATGACTCTCTCTACTCTTGTAAAGACTATTTTTACAAACGCTTATTCTCCATATGCTTCATGTTAATCGAGATGTTAATCTTATTGCTAATTTTCTTGTAGATGCAAGGGGAATATGATAGGCTTTAAGCGATAGTCAAATCTTTTAAGAGCTGGTTGCTATGTGGCGCATTCTATTCTCTTTGCATATCCAGGACATAAAAAAATGAATAACGAATTTGAGAAAAAGTATAAGTATTGGAAAATTTAAGGGAATAACAGGCAATATCTCGAAAATGGTTCACTCAACAACAAAAATGTATAGGATATAAATTGTGTATTTTAACGCGATAGACTTTTTTGTATAGTAAAATTTTGTCTATATCTTATGGTTTACCAGTTATGCAAAAGTCGTTCACAATGAAGAATACTTTTGGAGACATTCCCAGGAAATTCGAGATACACATTTCATTTGTAATGAAAATATCTTAAAACATATGATATTTTAATCAAAATCGTTAGAGCCATTTTTGAGAAAATTAAAATTTTCGAAAAATGTTCCATGTAAAGGGTAATCTGGGGTGGGCGGATTTTCTTGAAAACCTTCGTGTCGCATCTCTGGAAGATACTGAACCTAAATACCAAGTTTGGTGTTTATCCGACTGTTCATTATACTGTTATGCTGTTCACAGACACACACACGGACATATTTCCAAAAATGCTTTTTTGGATTCAGGGGGTCTCAAACATATATTTCCGGTGAAATCTCGGTATCGAATTTTTGGGTGGAATGCAATACTTCCCCTATTTACTATACGTAGTAGAGAAAGTAAAATGAATAACGAATTCCCATTTGAGAAAAGGTATAAGTATTGGAAAATTCAAGCAAGTAACAAAGAATATCTCAAGAAATGGTTCACAAAAAAAAAAAAAAAAAAAAAAAAAAAGATGAACAAATTGTGTGTTTTAACGAGATGTACATTTTGTTGCGTAGAAAAATTTTGTCTCTCTCTTACGGTTTACCAGTTATGCAAAAGCCATTCAGAAAGAAGAGGACTTTTGTGGACATTGCCAGAAAATTCAAGATACACTCTTTGTCATAAACATATCTTAAATATGTTTTAATCAAAATTGTTACAGCCATTTTTGAAAAAACATCATAATTTTCGAAAAATGTTCCACATAGAGGAAAGTCTGGGGTCGGAAGATTTTCTTCAAAATCTTCGTGACACATCTTTAAAGTTACTGAACCTAAACAACAAGACTTTTTGTTTTTAAGTTATGCTGTTCACAGACACACGCACGGACCTTTTTCTAAAAGTGTGCTTCTTTGGATTCAGGGAGCCTCAAAACATGTATTTCCGGTGAAATCTCGGTATCGAATTTTTGGGCGGAATGCAATACTTCCCCTACTTACTTTAAGTAGTAGAGAAAGTAAAAAAAATGTGATCCACACAACTTTCTCTACCAATGACAAATCGAAGATATTTATTGTATTATTCACACATATTTTTACCTTGAAATTGTTCCAAATTAGAGCAAGAAGCATTCAAAGCGCATTCATGGTAATCTCTTGCGATGGAAAGAAAAGAAAGGCGGTTAAGAGAAAGAATCGCAAAGACAGTCTTTCCGTTAGGTAACGCTTAGGAAAGGCCTGAATTTACAACATGGAATATTTCGAAAACGCTAACGCTACGACGTAAATCTGACACAGTATTTCTACCTTAATGAGCTCTACATTTTTGCTACAGGAAGTTTTAGTCTATCTGTTACCACTTCCTTGTTATACAAAATTATACAATATTCAATCAAATAAGGGAAGTTTACAAGATATTAATAGAAAAGTCAAGATACATAGTTTATTTCTCATGTCAATTATTAAACACATGACATTTTAATCAAAATTGCTAGAACTGTTTAGAGATAATACAGATTAGCCAAAATTTATTCGTACGGGATGGAGGAAATTTCTTGAAAATCTTGTCGCATTCTTGGAAGATATTAAAATGTGATGCTAGTTTGCTATTTAACCCATTTTTCCTTTTTAATTATACTGTTCGCTTTAACTCATAAAGGTCTATTCGCGACTCTAACATTAACACAGTGGTGGTTGAACATAAATAGATTTCTAGGAATAACATAATATCATTTGATAATAAACAGATAATGTTTTTCTTATGTGATCAATACAATTAAAGAACACTTCTAATTATATTACAATTGTTTTAAATTTCATTATACAGTTGTATATTTTGCAATAACATTATAATATTTTTATACATTGTTGAATCATTAAGACAGCTAATATTATTTGGGATGTTATATATTTTCCTGTGTGGGTTATAACGTTGGCATTCAGCGAGTACATGCGAAACTGTCAATGTTTCTCTGATTTTGAGACCATATTTTTTGGGCGATTAAAGGAATTGCAAAACAACTATTTCCAGTGAAAATATCGATATCGAATTTTTGGGTAAAATACAATACATATAGTTACCTACTACAGATAGGTGGTAGAGAAAGTAAAAATATACGAAATTCATTTGTTTTATACTTAAGAAGGAATTAATACGTAGACTGCTTCTATGAATCTATTTAGTTTCAACCATAAAAATATGTGGATTTGTGAGCGTGTGTATGTGTATTTCAAATGTCTATAATAAATTATAGTTATTAGCTAAAACAATTAATAATTTGTCAAAATTATCTGACGCCCATATGATTTATGTATTTTAAATTCTTGGAACACTAGCCAAACACGTCATTCACAATGATTTTTTCCTAGGAATGACTTCAAATGGAGCCATAAGTATTTATTTACGAAACCAGATGTCCCGGTTTCGATTCCCGGCAGGGGCGGAAATTGTCTTTAACAGAATTAACCCCTATCCTGGAGGTATGGATGTGTGAGTGAATGCGTGTGTGTTAATAACAATTTATAAAACCAACTTAAAGAAAACCTCAATTCATGGAGTAATAACTCCAGTTGTTTTGCAAGTCATAAGTTCCTGTTATGACGTAAAAGTTAAAAATGGCTACATAAATGAAACAAGTCAAAAATACGCTTAGTTACGTTAAAAAGCATTCAAATGTTCGGGCACGGTAAAGAGACGGGTTCCTATAATGGAAAGTAATAAAGAAGAGTCGCAAATTTTCAAGCAGGTTCCCGTTTCGGACCCACTTAGAAGAGTGTAAGCATGCAACATGAATTATAATACTTCGATTGTAGTTACACAAAACATTTGACACTACATTCTCTTGTAGTAAGCTTTTACCTTCTTTTATGGTTCCCAGTTATACAAAATTCAATCAATATGAAGGGGACTTCCCAGAGAATTTAAAATATCCTACATTTCATTTCTCACATTGATGTCTCTACCAAATTATACTTTAATCAACATTTATGCCCCTTTTTGAGAAAATTAAAATTCAAGAAACCTTTTTCACGGGTAAAAGGTAGCTTGGTGTGCTTTTTTTTCTCGTCTAAATGTTCTGCCCCCTCTTCCATATGCTGACCTTTTACTAAAACTACTTTTTGGGGGAATTCAGTGAACCTCAAAACATATGTTTGCAGAGAAATATCGCTATCGAATTTTTGGGTGTAATATAATATGTCCTCAATACAGTGTAGAAAAAATACACAAAAAAAACTATGCTGATACTGGCCTCTAGTCAGTTTGTTGAAACAGGGCTGTGAATTTGCTGCACTAAACTCATTAAAACCACTGTACAGTCAATTCCAGGAGTAAATTATTACGCCAGATACGATGCACTCACAAACAGATATAATATATAGGATGACCTCAAAATTAATTTTTCTTCTCAAAGTCGTATATTTCATGCATTATATTGAGTTGAAGCTAGGGCACAAGATTTTCGTGTTCTCTTTAGAAACTACAGTGTGTTCAAATTAATGTATGCATAATTTGATATAGTAGTTTGCCTTAGTAATAGGTATAGATAGTTGAACTGAGGGATCTACTGTGCCAGTAGAAGGGTATGAAGTGAAGAAACCGCACAGGAGGATACAGGGCCGTAGGCAGACAGGGGCCAAAGAGACGCGCGGAAGTCCCTAACGTTTCCAAACTAGCAGGCACGTCCCAATGCTGGAGGCACTGAGGACGATCCACCAGTCGAGCAACCCTCTAGTGTTCATGGGAATATTCTTTCCAGTGAGCATGCATCCGCGCCATCTGTCCGGCACCGCCATACACCACGAGACCTATAAGCACACCTAAAAGATGAGAAGGAAGTGGAATGAAAGGGAAATGACGGAAAGGAAATCGCGGCAGAGAAGAAACCATCCCAGCTTTCGTCTGTCGGCATCGGGAAAACCACGAAAAAGCGTATGGATCAGAGCGAGCGGTCGCCGGGAATCGAACCCGGGCCACAGACGTTGCCGCCTGAGCCACCCTGCTCGGTTAGTAGTAAGTGCACACAGATGCAGCTATAAAATGTACAACAAACGGATGGGCAACTAAATTGCTCTCTGCCTTCTGAATTATTTACACAAATTGCATATGCGATATAACTGGGATATGGTTACATGCTGTATACATCGATTTGAGACACACCGTATATGCCAAGAGCTGTTATAACATGCTGCAATATAATTATGACCCGACGTTTATTATTACGGCTTCTTCAGCAATAACTCAGGATTTGAGTTATTAGTGAAATACCGCATATTAACTATATTATATTTGCAATAAGTCCACTTCCTGGTGTGTCTCGTAGTACCTCCTTTGCATGCCAATAAATATACTGACAAAAGCCTTTTGCATTTAAGCAAACACGAAGATTCCGTTATTCATCTACCCTTTGAGACTGGAGCAATATATCGTAATGGGCACTCATTTTGGTGAAAAAGAGC
Organism: Deroplatys truncata; assembly: GCA_030765065.1. Lineage (NCBI taxonomy): Eukaryota > Metazoa > Arthropoda > Insecta > Mantodea > Mantidae > Deroplatys > Deroplatys truncata. The sequence goes on along the minus strand of CM060988.1, from coordinate 133,297,529 downwards.
TCAAGGATCTCAAGTGCCAAAACTACCTAATACTCTTCCGAAGGTTAGAGGCAAAACTGGAATAGAACGCGGTTAAAAGATTCGAACCTGCCACTAACGATAGGTACCCTGTAGAAATAGGTTAAGTATATATTTCGATAGAAAATCGATATTACCAAACCAATCTTTCTCGTTTCTTAATTGCACATAGTATGCATTTAGATTAAACAAATTTTGTACAAAAGACGTAAAAATAAAATGTCATTAAATATGTTATAAAACATCAAAATTTGTAAAACACTAGAGAATAGTCTCTTGTATAGAATGATTCCTTTGGTTTAGTATTATGTTTTAAACCACAAAATAATATGAATTTGCTTCTTACATTTTTTTCCTACAAAAATAAAATAAAAAGAATTCCAATTTGTCTTCTAAAACTCATTCGCGTTTACCTAATGGCAAAGTAAATTAACTGTTCTTTTAAGCTTTAAATTCGTATAAACATGAAGGCTTTAGGATGATTTTAAATGTGCAATTTTGCGCTTGAAGCATCGAAAAATGTGAACCGCTTTTGTTTTCCTAATCTGAAGAAAATTAAGGCTGATGCATAAAAGTAATACGATATTAAGTCCCTTTAAATGTCATTTAAGCATCGATTCCAGGGGCCCAAACACGTAAACATTATATTTTTTGCTTACATTGCGAGTTTAAATGGCATTTTCTTTGCATATAGGTATATGTATCTACATCTTATAACAATTTTCTTCGTAAGCTCCAATCAAAATATTATTCATAATGGCAACTTCTAAAAAGATACGTGATTATATTGATGAATTTTTGAATGAAATTAAAATTTTCAGATGGAAGCTTTCAAGCATACTGACAGACAGCTTGATTTTCAACTATTCAACTATTATAAGCATCCCCTAGAATTTGTAGAACGGAATTATCTTTTATACGCTGATTATTTACGGAGGTTTATGTTACACTATTTTCTTTCTATTTAATTACGAATGTTTCTTTACGACAAACGTTATATTCTGTTCTGGTCTTTATATTATTTTTACTTTACCAATTATCAATGGTAATTGGAAAGGTATTGCATTTAATACAAAGATTTAATACCTACTGCCATCGGAAATACAGCTTTAGGGTCCTTCGAATCCAAAAAAGGGCCATTTTTAAAAAAATAAATAAATATGCGTGCATCTGTGTGTGTGAACAGCTTTAACTTCAAAAAGAAAAACACCCATTTAGTACTCACTTGAATCAGACACTGTTTAACCACTCTACCGCCCCAAAAACATCTAACATGGAAAATGTTATTGTGTTTTATTTCCTCAAAACCGACCGATTTTAATTAAAATAGCATGTGTTTAAGATATTTGCATTCCTTAATAAAATATTTGTTGAATTTTCTGTGAATAGTTCCATGAAGTCAACATACTCCCCTAACATTGTGTAATTTTGAATATAACTAGGAAATCGTAAGGAACATACAATAACTTCCTTCATGAAAAGTGTGGAGCACATTAAAACATACAATTTGAGTCAAATAATTCTCTTCGTGGCGTGACCGTTTCCGAAGTGCTTCACGCTGTACGTTTCACCTGCAAGGGTGTCACCTAACGGAAGGTGCTAGGTTCCCGATTCTTCTTTTTTCCTTTCCTTTGCAAGAGGTCGTAACTATGACTTCAGAATTTATTCCTGCTTCCGATAAACATTTGAAGTTTGTTTCTACATTTGCGAGTACTAAACTACTTATTGCTTAATTTAAAATCATTTCTGGATAGAAGAACTATTTAATGAATGCTATTATATATAAGAAATGTATACGAATTTGTAACTGGTAGAGAAATTCATATGATTGTATATCAGATTTGTTTCTACCAAAGCACTTTAAACTGTGATTAGGGGTATCTCAGATACAAACATTGGAAAATTGTACTTTTAATCTTGAAAACAAAGACCGAGAGTATATTTATATGGGTTGTTTATCCTGTTTGCATCGATATTAACATCTGCAAACAAAGTAAAATGCATACATAAAAATAGTACAGTTATTTGTAAAATGTAAAACATCACAACAATGGTTTGGAAAAAGTAGGTAAAATAATGTTTTAACAGTAGCAATCAAATTAATGTGTCGTAATGCTAGTTCCTATAGTATACTAAGGGCGATATGTTTCACAAACCTGAACGGTGAGTTGACCATGAAGACAACAATAAGAGAAAATTGCTGTATTTTAATACAGCTATCGAGGCTATATAAGTATGTTTTTACGTGAAGAGGATCATCGCTTTATTTCACATCATCGATTATTATCGCATAGGTTCTCGTGCAAGGCAACGCTGAATCTAAAGAATTTAATAGCTGCCACTGTACCAACACGGCACATTTGTATTTCTGGCCTGTATTTATTCAATGCATTTATATTTCACCTTTCTAACATGGGAGAGTTCCTGGTTTGGCCTTTCTATTGAGTTATTAGAAGGTATTAGGTATTAAGAAAAAAAGAGAAGGGAAAAAAGAGTGGGGGGGAAACAAGAAATATGAGCGTGAGGTATATCACTTCTACTGCCATCTACTGGTATGAAACAGCAAGAACACCGCATCCAACCGATAACGTAGCTTGCTTCTTTACCAACGCATTGGCAGCACAGAACGATTGTCTACTCAAAAGGGATCGGGCTTTCCAAAGAAAGTATTTTTCAGATTTTTTGGGGGGGGTTAGTTCTATTTATACCCCGCCGTTAACTACATTGGTCTTATCGACGGTGTTAACTCTTAACTGTTGTCGTAGGGTTTCTTGCACTTGGGGTATTTTAATCATTAGATTACACACGCACATTCACACTCTCATTCATACTTCCAGAATCTGGGGAGGATAGGAAATAATCTTGGCTAGAGAAAAATCCCCACCCCCAGCCGGGACTCGAACCCGGGACCCCTCGCTCTACCGACTGAGCATATTTTTTCTCACTAGCATATCAGAGGGATAAAATTTTAAGTGTAATTTTTTCTTTATCCTCAAAAATAAAATATTTTACATGCATTTATTCTAATTAATTTTGTCTGTGTACTATTTCGTTTCCCTAAATATGTCAGCATCTTATAATTTTTTTTTACATTAGTAATAACAAGCACATTTTAAAATATTTTAGTCAAAAAGAAAGTTTGTTTCTCCGCCATTGATTTTCAATACTTTAATTGTCCATTTTATTGGTTGTTTTACAGTTCAAAATCCGTCATTCTCATTTAAACCTGCTTTGAAATTGCGGGGGGGGGGATGTAATAAGCAACATTCATGAAAAGTTTGCAACCAGACTAGCACAATTTTCAGATGTAAATAAGATTTTTCTGCCCTAAAGCAGGATCAGCTTCCTACTTTGTTTGCGACGTATGTAACAGCTCTCAAACTTTGTGATATCCACAGCAACACATTTTATTTAATTTCTACAATGTATTCAATGAACTGTGTTACTATGTGACGAAAATAGCCTTTACATTAAACTGCATTTCATTTTGAATACAGAAATTAAAAATAATGTACCATATTAATTTTTTTCCTTAGCATGCAAAAAACGCCTAAGAGGAATTTGCTGATTGATTTTATAAATTAATCAACTTAAAACCGATCCACAGTTCTTAATTAAGTATGTCATTTTTTTCCTTCAGTACGTAACATTGTTTAATTCTAATTAACCAGTTCGGGATTCCGAACTGGCTAACGTAGTTTAGTAGTTTTTAATGCCAATTGATAATACATGAAATAACTGGGAAAGAAAATTTGGTAAGGAAACATTCCAAGCCTAAATTTAGGGTACCTTCCGGCATTTGACAGTTATGAGGACTAAGGAAACCCCGGAGAAAAAAAAACCCTCGGTGAGGGAGGACCGTCATGGCTAGATTTGAACCGCAGACTTCCCATTCATTAGTCCATTCCATAACTGTCTCCGCAACCCGGTAGCCCCACAAGAGTTTTGTGGGATCAAATACAGGATGCTTGGGAGGAAGTATCCTCTCGTGAAAATTTGACTACTTTTTTGTATATCATCTACGCCCCGTAGAATAAGGACAGTAATAGAAGCAGAGAGTTTGCACAGACGATATTTAGTTAATTTTTATTTTATTTCCTTTTTGACTTAGGAATATAGTATTTACTTATTTCAATTTAGTTTGAAAAAGAAAAGAGTGTGTTTCAATTTTTGTGTGAACATAAATGCCTTGAAATCAAAGTCTTAGCAATTGGGAATTACATCATATTATGCGTAATAAACATTGCGTTGCACAATGCTTTGCACAACAAAAAAATTAAAACATCCTCGGTATACGAACCTCGGCAGACATTGCATACCTGCTTATAACCGGTCGGCTGTCAGCATATATTGAGCAGCTGGGACTCAATACGAAAGGAAATAATAGAACGAAGCTAAAGGCACGCGACCCGAGACACCATTGTGAACCAGCCGCGGGAAGGATTTGGACCTTGAGAAGCGTTCCTGTTAATTGTTAATAAATTAAAAGAATAAAAAACGAACCCTAGAGGACGTGGGAACCGCGGATACTGGGAAACTGAAAGCGGTCCAGATCCAAACTTTAGTCGCTTATTTTATTAAATGATTATAAAATAAATCTCAAATAAGAACTAATAAATTAATATAATTAATAACAAAAAGTAAAATAAACTAGCCCAAACTCTGCACTGCAATGAACAAGTTACACCATAGAAGAATTCTACTCCTTTCGCTATCCTTAAAACTGATAAGTTTGTAGCTTGAAAACGTTAAGGTAAAACAGAAAGGTACCAATACCTTGCCGAAATAACGCGGTACATAAGTATAACACAAGCCTAAGAAACCAGTTCCGTACTGTCTCTCCCCACTGTATAACACACACATTGCACCTCATTTGAAACCAAAGAATGAGTAAATGTGCCTGGACTAGAAATAACAGTTACATGAGCTGGCATGATTAACTATTATAATTTAATTTACACTGAAACTGAAATAATTTGGAGCCTATTAAGAAACTTTCTCATAACTGAGCTAATGAATGATAATCAAGCCTATGAAGAAGTGCTATGCAGAAATAAAAGACCAAAAATATGCGTTATGTTGAGTTCAAATGACTAAAAACAAGAAGGCTAGCTGTAAACACAAAACTCCTTAAATAGAATAAATCAATTTAGCAATTTAATGAAATGAACTGAAACTTAAGGCTTTCAAGAAAGCAAAAAGGCAAAATGGCACAGGCAAAGCTGATTCTGGAATGTATGAAAGCTTATTTGTTTCATAAAGTTATTTAGACTTCTTTCTTTCTTTCTTTCTTTCTTTCTTTCTTTCTTTTTTAAAAGAAAATTCAGCATTGAGTATACTTCAAACAAAACAGGGACCACAAATTTCAAAGTAGTTAGGCAATGAAAGATTCTCTTTTTAAATGAAGTAGGTACTTGACACTTATCTACTATGCTGTGTTTCACAATAAAATTGGAATTTGTATTATCTTTGTTCTTTTTAACGAAATCAGAAACAAATTTTGCTACTATGTCGATTAATAACAGACCCTTATCACGTTGTTGATGAAATTAATTAAGATTACGTTAACAAAAGATTTGGTGGATTTCACGCATCAAAAATCGTTAGCAACCACTTATTTATATGACAATCAAACTTATCTAATCAACTACTTGTAGCTGTGGTTTTAAAACAAGTGTTATTAGGTCAAGGTAATATCCGTAATTCCTTCGTATAAATCTCAGCGTGCAGTCTAACTCGTTCAAACTGTTTCTAGAGACCTTGGCTCCATTTCAATACATATTGCCTAAACCGTGTAATTAAGTTTAAAACTCGCCTTCTTAAGACGAAATTAGGTATGCATTTGTTTGTTCCTAATCTATAGGCTTAGGTTATACGAGGACAGCTCGCACACTGCTACCTACATTGATCTATTGCGATTACCATTCGCCAAGAGGAAGGGGTGGAGTGAAGGAACCACAGACGGCAGGCAGACAGGCCACAGACGCGCGGAAGTCCCTAACATTTCCAGTCTTAGTTCCACTGCTGGAGTGCCTAGAGAGGGCGATGAACGATCCGTCTACCTAGCAGCCCTCTAGTAACCACGGGGAGTATTCTTTTTTTGAACAAGCATCCGCACCATCTGTCCGGCACTGCCATACGCCACGAAACCTAGAAGCACGCCTGAAAGATGAGAAGTAATCGGAATGAAAGAGAAATTATGGAAAAAAGTCGTGGTAGATGATAAATCACACCAGCATTCATCTACCAACCAGGAGTTGGTAGTCGTCCTCCGTGGACTAGTGGTGCCGTGCTAGCCTCTAGTTCCCAAGGTCGCGGGTTCAAACCCGGCGGAGGGCGATGGATCCTTAGCATGGCATCCTTGGAAGGGAAGTAAAGCCGGCGGTCCTGTGTCGTAGATTTAGGGCACGTAAAAGAACCTCAGGCCTGATAAAGAGGCCCATGAGCAAAATTACCGGTCTTTCACGCCCAATATAGCATGGGACGCTAAGGACCATAGTAATTAAAGAGCGTCCATAAATAACCCAATTTAATTATTTTACCAACCAGGGAAAACCACGAAAAATCCTCGGTCAGAGTGGGTGGTCGACGGGAATCGAACCCAGGATCTCCTGAATGCGAGCGCACACGTTACCGTGGTACCATCTCGCTCGGTTGATTTTATACTAACATTATAAAAAGAGAAAAATGTGTGTGGGGGGGGGGAATTTCAAAAACCACTCAACCAATTTTGATAACCCTTTCACCATTGAAAAGTCCTATTCTTCCAGACTATCATAAACTATATAAGGTTTATTTTTAAAACTGGCGCGGGAGGAACTGTTGGACCTTATTACAAATATAGCAAATTTTTAACTAAAGGGGTAAATGGGGAGACTTAAAATAATTTGAAATCAGAGTTATTGAAGGGAGGAGTTGCATACCGTATTCATGTAACCACATTTCCCTCTGATTTCCCTGAATTTTGTACCAAGGAGTATTTTTGGTATGATGACAAAACTTGATGCATTTAGATTTTAAAACCTGCCAAAAATAAGGTACCTTACAACTTTCAAAAACGTTCACTACCCATTTTCAACCCCTAACATAGGGGGTTGGTCTAATCTAGGCGAAACTTTGTGCGCATATACCTACAATAGGATCCAACGAATGTTATATAAGCTACCCTTACAACTCTCAAAAACTACCCCGACCATATTTTCAACCCCTCACATATAAATCTGCACTGTTTAACCATCTGGTCAAAATGTTGCACAATTATAAGCTAGGAGTTGGCAAAAATCATGTTATTTGACAACTTCAAAAAACAACTTAATCTTTAGTTTAGTAGTAGTACTCAAGAAATGTCTAAAAGCTAACCTTGCTTTAAATTCAACCCCCTATAGACAAAACTATATTGCTCATTGGTTTGTCAATCAGGAACACACTATTGGCACTATTTAACCAATCTGTACAGAACTTTGGACAAATAGGGTTTGGGTACGAGTGCAAACTATAGGCTACTCGCGGCTTTCAAAAGCCACTCCTATCTTTATTTTGAACCCTTTAATTACAGAATGTGCCCGTGGAATGCGGTACAAGACAGCTACTGCATAAAGACTTTAGAAACTCACTCTTTCAGTGAGCTATTAATGTGAACTTTTAGAAAACTAAAAGCCAATTATTCTGAAGGTGTTGACAGAAAAATAACGGTGTTCAAATTTGATGCAATTCTTCAGTTATTGTTACACAATTAGTAAAAATTCTATTCTGTTCATCTAATTTAATTTCAATGCTATATATATCGGGTGAGTCCTCTCAGCCTGCGGATTGAGAAGTTATGCGTTGTACAGGCTATGCCGACACTGTCCACTGCATCGCGTCATATCAATTTCGGCCAATATGAACTGATTTACACCGCTGTGCGTGCAGACACTCGTAGAGCTACAGTGTGCCGTTGGCTTTCAGTGGTGAAGATCCCAGGTTCAAATACTGCCACTTGAAGGTACTTTTTATGTTTAGTAAATTTAACGAGAACTGATAGTTTGGCATGGAAGTGTCGTTTCATTTAATTAGTTTAATTATGTGAATTTCATTAAAGCACAAATTGCTACTTGTTAGAATATGCTTTAATGATCATAAATAATTGCACATAACATTGTAATTATAACTTACAAACATAAGGCATCATTAAATAATATTTTACTATTTAAATCTATTCTTTCATAGAAAAGAAAGCCAATAAATTGTTCTGAGAGTTTACAAAATGCAGTACGTATATACAAACAGGATAACCTTTGCAAGCCCATATTATGATCGTTGTGAATCTCTCTGATACCCAAAGTAATGCATTTAACAGTGACTATGACATCATGTCCGACCATCACACAGATAAACCTTTACAATTTACCCGCTTCCTCCATGTGGTTGTAATAGGTTTTCGAACTGGCCATCATGCCATCTCAGTCTAACCATCATCGCCAGCATAACCCGGCGCAACATGATGTCACGGCAAGCTAAGATGATACATTCCCTGAGCTGTTGAAGGGTCATTGGCCGCTCCATCTACATGATATCTTTAAGATAACCCCATAAGAAGAAATCTAATGGGGTTAGTTCTGGTGAGCGTGCTGGCCCCCCTATTGGTCCATGCCTTCCGATCCATCGCTCAGGGTAGGCGGCATCGAGATAAGCCGTTACACAAGGCTCGAATAAGCTGGCACCCCATCATGCTCTGCAACGGCACTTCATCCAGGACAATAAGTAGGCAGCTGGTGTAGGAAGTGGATATAGCGATTCCCAGCGAGTTGGCCATCATAAAAATACGGGCCTATTAGATGATCACCGAGTATACCAGCCCAAATATTGAAATCCCATCGGACTTGTAAGGCCGCCTCTCGCATCCAATGCGGGTTTACAGTGCTCCAGTAATGCAATGTTGTGGCGATTTACATGGCCTGTGCTGTGGAACCCTGCTTCGTCCATAAATAACACAGTTGCCAAAAAAACATGGATCTTGTTCAGTTTCTCGTATGATCACCAAGCGAACACCAATCTCCGTCCATGGTCCGGCTGCAGTAACTCCTGGTGTAGTTGAAGATGATAAGGGTGAAGTATTCTCCACGCGGAAGAATGGCTAATATTGAAATGCCTGCGATTGTCCCTCGCGCTAAAATATGGATGCTGAATGACATAGTCTTACACGATCCGTTGTTGCTTGGTCACAGAAAGGTGACTGACCTCTTCGTAGACGTGGTGTCTTGTGCACTATTCTTGATTCCAGAAGACGGTTCGCAACTAGTAAAAACGTGTGATCTGTCGGAAGTGTTCTCTGCGGAAGCCTCTGTTGGTATAAATATGCCTCCGTTGCATTCTGCTGCGCTTTCCCGTATACTGACAGTATGTCCGGATACTATTCGAAAACACTGTTCCACAGTGAGCACGAACGGCTGGAACTTCGTATTTATAGGCAAATCCACTATCTAGTGCATTCGGGAAGAAATCATGATTTAGTAAATGTAATTTTGAACGTCCTCGAAACATGAATAGAAATGAATAAAAAAACCTCATTTATTCTCATGCGTGATTTGACTTTCGAACTTAGCCATGACTTCCCTAATTGCGGTACTAGGACACGTTAGCAACGAGCATCATCGTAGCCCTAATCAGCGGGCTGGTGAATGCGGTGTCAGCACCTGCATTTCGCATCGTCTGTAAAACGCAGCGTTGCTTAGTGGCCAATCTACAGGCAGGATAAGAAGATGCATGCGGGGTGTGTGCGTGTGGTTGTGTGTGTGATTTTTAGCACACCACGAAACCAGCATGGAAAATAGAACTTCATGCTTCAGAATCTAGTTTTTGACACAGCATGTTTACCAACAAACTAGCAGAAAACTACCGAGCGAAATGGCTAAGGCAGTGGCGTTTGTGGTTCGCATTCTGAAGGTCCAGATTCAAATCCTGTGTACCGACTAAACTGACTAGTGTTTTTTTCGTGGTTTTCTTCGGCAGCCAGGTAAATATCGGGTTCTATATTCAATACCAAGACCAAAAAACCCACCTGCAGAGTAAAAGCTCTGAAAAAATCTGACGTGATACATTCACATTACTTTTTCTACTCTCTATCTATTCTTACTCAAGCTTATTACTTTCTCTACTACGTACAGTAAGTAGGGGAAGTATTGTATTCCACCCAAAAATTCGATACCGAGATTTCACCGGAAATACATGTTTTGAGACACCCTGAATCCAAGAAAAGCATTTTTGGAAACATGTCCGTCTGTGTGTCTGTCTGTGAACAGCATAACTCAGAAACGAACAGTCGGACAAACACCAAACTTGGTATTTAGGTTCAGTATCTTCCAGAGATGTGACACGAAGGTTTTCAAGAAAATCTCCCCACCCCAGATTACCCTTTACATGGAAGATTTTTAGAAAATTTTAATTTTCTCAAAAATGGCTCTAACGATTTTCATTAAAATATCATATGTTTAAGATATTTTCATGACAAATAAAATGTATATCTTGAATTTTTCTGGGAATGTCTCCAAAAGTAATCTCCATTGTGAACGTCTTTTGCATAACTGGTAAACCATAAGATAGACAAACTTTTACTACACAAAAATGTAGATCGCGTTAAAATACACAATTTATGTCATATACATTTTTTTTTGTTGAGTGAACCATTTTCGAGATATTGCTTGTTATTCCCTTAAATTTTTGAATACTTATTTTCTCAAATGGGAATTCGTTATTCACTTTTTTGTCTTGAATATGCAAAGAGTATTAATCTGTGGCAAAGGGAATGGTGCTGCACCTAACAACCAGCTATTAAGAGATATGTATGTGCTTAAAGGCTACTGTATTTCTATATTGTCCTTGTAAATATATTTTCCCCTTACATCTACAAGAAAATTAGCAATAAGATAGAGTCTGCAAATGTTTATCTCGATTAACATGAAGTAGATGGAGAATAAGCGTTTGTAAAAATAGTTTGTACAAGAGTAGAGAAAGTCATGTAAGCGTAACACATCAGATTTTTTTTCTATCTACTACATTTTAATCCAAATAAACCTTTGCAAAAATAGCTGCATTACACATTTCGATGTAGATACAAAGAGAAAGGTGAGTCAAATGTTTAAGAACTGGACGCTACACGCTGGCGTTAAAGTTCCATACTGCTTTTAACCAATCGGAGAAACAACCGAAAATCGACGAGACTTTAAAAGAATACAAGTATTGAATAATTCGAACCTTTAATAACGGATATCTCAGAATGGGCTTATGCCACAGAAAAAACGTATTTTAAGTAAATTGTGTGTTTAAAGAGATCTACATTTTTTGTATGGTATGTTTTCGTCTATCGCTTAACGTTTACCAGTTATCCAAGATTATACAAAATCTCTTCCGAATGTAGAGGACTTCACAGGCTATTCCCAGAAAATTCAAGATAGACGTTTTATTTGTCATGTAAATATCCTTAATATAACTATGTTTTAATCAAAATCGCAAGAACCATTTTTAAAAATAAAAATTTTCGAAAATTTTCCATGTAAAGGATAGTTGGGGTGGGGCAGGGGTTTCTTGAAAATCTTCGTGTCGCATCTTTGGAAGGTACTGAACTTAAATACCAAGTGTGGTATTTATCCTACTTTTAGTTTTTGAGTTATGCTGTTCACACACACGCACGGAATTTTTTCTAAAAATGCTTTTTTTTTATTCAGAGGCCTCAAAAGGTGTATTTCGGTGAAATCTTGGTATCGAATTTTTGGGCGGAATGCAATATCTTTCTACCTACTATGTACGTGGTAGAGAAAATAATAAATATGATACAGGAAGGCGCCTATGCAAGCAGACATCTGCCGGGCATCACAATGACTGCATGTACACTCAAAGAAATTAGCAGAACAACAATTCCGAAGTTCACGCTCCGCCAAAACTAATAGGAAAAAAAAAGTACAGGATGGCCACTATTCGACAATGGCCATTTCAGCAATTTTCTCAATAGATGGTATATCGTAGAGGAACGCGACTGCGCAACTAAGGCCATCCACCTGATGTACAGATACTGATTCAAGTGAACCAAGAAATCTACAGCAACTATGGCCATACATTAAGTGACAAGAAATAAAAAATAACTAATTTTGAAATATCACAGACTAAAGAAAAATAATACTACGTTTAGAAATTCACTTCAGAAATTTTCATTTAATTCCATAAGGTATAATTAACGTAAAATGCGCCTAAAATAATTTTGTGAAAGTTGAAAAGTCGGTAGCAATATTCAAAAATTATACAACTATTAAAATGAAAAATCTTGAGAAATGCACCTTTCTTTCCGCATATTAAAAGTGAGAATTTTCTCTTCCTTTATTTGGCTGCAATAATTTTTACTGTCTCTACCACGTACACGGTAAACAAGGTAATTGCAGTCCATCCAAAAACTTGATACCAATATTTCACAGGAAATACATGTTGAGTCCATTGAAAGCCAACAAAGCATTTTTTGAAAAACGTCATTGTGTGTGTCTGTGGACTGCATAACTCAAAAACAGAAAGTCGGATAAATACGAAACTTCGTATTTAAGTTCAGTGCCCTCCAAAGGTGCGACACGAAGATTTTTAAGAAAATGAATGCGAAGTAATCTTCATTCGGAAGGAATTTTGTATATTCTTAATTACTTTAACTGGTAAATGTTAAGCGATATACGAAAGCATACTACACAAAAACTTGTAGATCTCCTTAAAACACAGAATCTATTCCAAATAGCCTTTTTTGTGGCATCAGACATTTTCGAGATATCCGTTATTAATGGTTTGAATTGTTCAATACTTAGCCATTCTTTTAAAGTCCTGGCGATTTTCAGTTGTTTCTTGGGATGTCATGGAAACATGAAATTTTAAGGGCATCGTGTGGCGTCCAGTTCTCAAACATCTGACTGTTGTTAAGCCCTTTGTATCTACGGGGGCTGATCAATACAGAATGAGAATGATTTTTTCCCGCAGCTTCCTTGATAGTATCCTGTCTTTACCATGAATATTTGAAAAAGTGGGGTTTCATGTATAATGACCATAGGCGGTAGAACTCTCGTAACGGGAGGTTGGTAATAATGCTGTATATTGTTGACCCTACTTGAATTTCGCATACCACAAAATGGAGGTGACACGAGAGAAACAATACAGCGCAATAAAATTTGTTTTCGTTTAAATCATACAGCCTATGAAACTTTCGAAAAACTGAAGCAAGCATACGGTTAAGATACACTACCTCGTGCAACAGTGTTTAGATGGTTTAAGGACTTCAAAGAAGGGCGACTCCTCTGTGCTAAGCAAGGTGGCCCTGGTGTTTCGGAATGGAATGATTTACCAGCGTGCAGTTCCTCCCCCCCCCCCACACTACTGTAACAGCAGCGTACTACACGTCAATATTGGTTACACCGAGGAAGCACATTACAAGGAAACGTCCAGAACTTCATCGGAATGGGTGGCGACTTCATCACGACAACGCGCTGCCTCACGTCGCAAATCCAGTCCAGGAATTTTTGGCTAAATTCAATATTACCTGTGTGTCGCATCCACCTTATAGCCCCGATCTTGCCCCCTGCGATTTCTTTTTATTACCAGCACTAAAGCAAAAGCTTCGGGGCATTCGATTTGAGAGCACTGAAGCAGTGCTGAAGAAAAGTGAGGCGATTCTCAAAGACCTGACAAAGAATGGCCTGTACTATGTGTTCGCGGACACGCTATAAAAAGTGCATTCAAGTAGGAGGGGGCTATTTTGAAAAAGATCATGTCAACATTGAAATGGAGTAATAAATGTCTGTGAAAAAAAAATCAGTCTCAGTCTTTAATGACCAGTCCTCGTATAACGAAAGTAGAAACGAATATTTTCTAGTCACTGTATATAAGCACAAAAAAATAAAAAGGAAAAGACACTGCTTAAGTCGTCCCAAATGAAACGCATTGCACATATGCAACAGGAATGCCTGTCTAACATAGTTGCCACCAAGTTTGCTGATGGCACATACCATTACTGTGGCAAGGGGAATCTCATCCGCATCTTGATCTATTCCAATCGCACAGAAGACACTGAACCTGCACCTAAATATACCCGAGAACGTGTTTATGTATAGTTGACAGTCTTAGGGAAAACAAGTTATTACATCACGGTTCACTGATCCAGGAAAACATCCCACTAAAAATACGGGCGATAGTTGGCGTTACCCACACACATTTCTTGTGTCGTTCCTTTGTTTTGACAGAAATATGAGACTTCTGCCCCCACATTTCAAGCCAAAGCGTTTAAAAGTTATGTAAGTTTAAGAAAATTATATGTTTAAAAAAAAAAAGGGACCATCGCTCTAATGACGCAACATGGATGCTGTACTTCAGTCCGGACAACATAATATCTCTTGGATTCAAAAGAAGCACAAACGCTGTAAACACTGTCATAAAACACGGGACTGGCTTTGAATATGATCATCACATGTTTTGATGTTCCCCGAATAAAATAATCATAGAAAAAGGTTCGTGTGTGTGCGTGCTCGTGTAAACATCATAACTCAAACTCTAAAACTGAATAAATACCAAAGTTGGTGTTCAAGTTCAGCATCTTCCAAGGATGTGTGATAAAATATTCAAGAAGAACAAGACACCACAAACTGGCCTTTACATGGACAATTTTTCATTATTTTTAACTGTCTCAAAAATGGCTCTAACGATTTTGATTACAATACCTCGTGTAAATGAGTATAATTATTTTAATTGTTATAATATTACTTTATTGCGTAATTATTAATTATAATTACAATACCAGGATCTACAAGAATAATGGTATACGTATCTTGAATTTTATGGGAATAGCCTGTAAACTCCTCTCGATTCTCGATTCGATTTTTTATATATTTGCATAATCGGCAAACCATGAAAGGTAGAAAAACCAACCGAAAAAAAGTAGACCACACAATGTATTTCAAATACTTTTTGTGGCACCAGGTATTTCCGAGACATTCGTTGTTATCGGTTTAAATTTTTCAATACCGTCTTTTTTTTAAGTGGCCACTATTCAATCATTTCTAGTGATGTCGTGGAAAGAGACCATACTTTCAACACCAGCATATAAAGATTTGACTATCGCTTCAGCCTTCTATGGGTATTCCTTTTGTACCTATAAGTAAATTCGTAATGAAACCATTTCCGCAAAAGTTTATATAAGTAGATAGAAAAGTATGCTTTTGTAAGATATATAAAGTGTATGACAGTGACGAGGGTAAATCATGTGAATGTAATAAATACATCAGAATGTTTTCGTGACGTTCTGAGAGGCCAGCAGATCCAAAGAGAGGTGGGAGAGGTATAGGATCACCATCCTTCAAGGAGGCGATTCTGTGTATAAAAATCTGATGTGTTGCACTCACATGACTTTCTCTACTCTTGTACTAACTATTTTAACAAGCACTTATTCTCCATCTACTTCATGCCAATCGAGATAAACATTTGCAGAAACTATCTTATTGCTAATTTCTTGTAGACACAAGGGGAATATGGTAGGCTTTAAGCGATAGTCAAATATTTTAAGAGCTGGTTGCTATGTGGAGCATTCCATTCTCTTTGCATGTCCAGGACATAAAAAAAAACGAATAACGAATTCCCATTTGAGAAAAGTATAAGTATTGGAAAGTTCAAACAAATAACATGGAATATCTCGGAAATGGTTAACCTGACCAAAAAAAAAAAAAATTATATGACAAACTGTGTTTTAATGAGCTCTACATTTTCTATGCAGAAACTGTTTGTCAATCTCTTACGGTTTACCCGTTATGCAAAAGCCATTCAGAATGAAGAGGATTTTTGGGGACATTCCCAGAAAACTGAAGATATACACTTTATTTGTCAAGAAAATATCTTAAATATATAATATTTTAATCAAAATCGTTATGGACATTTTTGAAAAAATAAACAATTTCGAAAAATGTTAACATGTAAACGGTGGTATGGGGTGAGGGATTTTTCTGAAATCTGTACTGTACTTGGGTTTTTAATTAAATAGTAATAAGAAAAAATGTATTTTACGTTATTGTTTCATTCAAATTTAAACAAGTGTGTTACAATTTTAGCTGTTTCAATAAACATTACACTGAAAACATAATAAAAGCGTGTTGGTAATTATACACAACTAGCAAAGTCAATATCATTCACGCAATGCCATAACCAGCTCGCTGCGGCATCGGAGACAGCGCGCATTTTACTATGCGACAGACCTGACCTTACTCATCAAGTGCGATTTTCCCAGCCACTTGATGTGGAAAGCCCGTTGCCGCAAAACGTCCTTCTATTGGAAAGCTTTTTTCTACAAATTATGAAAGACCATAAACGTTTTCAATATACTAATCGAGTTCAATCTCTGGTTGAAAGGATAAGATCTATATCCCTCCCACAAAAAGGTTTAATTACCCACGTCGTCAGTTATTTATACAAAATTACATGAAACTTTTGTTGTACTAACTAGGTATCAGTATAGATAATTACTATCAGGTCATTAAATTGCATGTTTTCACCATTGATTTGCACAAGTTTTGCAAGATTAGCAAATATTTCGGCAAATAACTGTCAAATCGCAAGAAACTATGAATATGATTTAACTTTTTATTACTTTCTCTACTACGTATAGTAAGTAGGGGAAGTACTGTATTCCACCCAAAAATTCGACACCGAGATTTCACCGGAAATATATGTTTTGAGACCCCCTGAATCCAAAAAAAAACATTTTTGGAAACATGTCCGTGTGTGTGTGTGTGTGTGTGTGTGTGTGTGTGTGTGAGTGAACAGCATAACTCAGAAACGAACAGTCGGATAAACACCAAACTTGGTATTTAGGTTCAGCATCTTCCAGAGATGCGACACGAAGGTTTTCAAGAAAATCCCCCACCACAGAGTACCCTTTACATGGAACATTTTTCGAAAATTTTAATTTTCTCAGAAATGGCGTTAACGATTTTGATTAAAATATCATATGTTTAAGATATTTTCATGACAAATAAAATGTATATCTTGAATTTTCTGGGAATGTCTCCAAAAGTATTCTTCATTGTGAACGACTTTTGCATAATTGGTAAGCCATAAGAGATAGACAAAATTTTACTACACAAAAAATGTAGATCGCGTTAAAATACACAATACATATACATTTTTTTTTGTTGAGTGAACTATTTTCGAGATATTGCTTGTTATTCCCTTAAATTTTTCAATACTTATTTTCTCAAATGGGAATTCGTTATTCATATTTTGTCTTGGATATGCAAAGAGTATTAATCTGTGGCAAAGAGAATGGTGCTGCACATAGCAACCAGCTATTAAGAGTAATGTCTATGCTTAAAGCCTACTGGATTTCTATATTGCCCTTGTAAATATATATTCCCCTTTTATCTACAAGAAAATTAGCAATAAGATAGAATCTGCAAATGTTTATCTCGATTTACATGAAGTAGATGGAGAATAAGCGTTTGTAAAAATAGTTTGTACAAGAGTAGAGAAAGTCATGTGAGTTTAACACATCAGATTTTTTTTCAAATTCAAAAGAATTTATGTGTCAATCCGTTCTGAAAGCAGAAACAGGACCATATCTTCAGAGAACGTGTCAACTTGATTTATTTCCACAACAGCCATTTGTCACATCCACCTCCGCCTGGATGAAATGCGACGAGAAAACATCGTTACATAATCTATAGAGCAAATCAATCAATATCACGAGTAGCGGTTAAGCGAAGTCATTTCTAATTTAGAGGAAGACACACTCTGGGTCAAACTACACACGATTCTCGCGTGTCTACTTGAGAAAACGACAACTCTCCATTTCCATCGCTTATCGCAATTCTCAAACTTATCAATTTCCAACAGTTTTTATGTAACCGACCTTGACAAGAAGACACAATTGTGTATGTTGCTTATCAAAACTGAACCTAGTAATTATTATAATTGGTACTTGCTTAGAATATGAAATTAACTCATATATACGATTTATAATGGTACATTTAGAGAAAAATTTTGTATGTATGGAGGGCAATCTCAAAAACCACTAAACCCATTTTGATAATTCTTTCACCATTGAAATGCCCAATTCTTTCGGACGGACATGGCTATTAAACACTTAATTTCAATTAATAAATTACTTAATTACCAAAAATGACTTACAAAGCCGATGTAACTAAATATGAACACACACTGGCATCACGAAAGACCACACTTGTGAAGAAGGTCTTGCCTTTTCATTGAGAATGCCGTGGAGTAAAAAATAACAGTTGTTACTCCGTACAAAATGCATGTAAAAAGACCAATGTCGCCGATATCCAAAAAATATAATCTTGTGGCATATTATTAATTGTATTGTCATTACCAGAGGCACGTTTGTGCTCTATTGTTGCTACCAGACATAGTATTATTGTGTCTCCTTAATTATATTTCGGCTTAACGGTGTTTCCTTTTGGTGAGGACCACGCCAAAGGGAAAGAACTGCTTGAAACTGTCTGGTATGACATCATCTCCGTTTGACTTTGGCTAGACACGGTTGGTGAAGGTAAGATAGCATAATTCTAGTGGAAGTGTTCGTTGGAGCCAGTCGTGTGTGTGTGGCCCGTCTACGACTTTGTGGCATCTCCCTCCATCCTGTTTCCTTTGTTCATAATTGTTCATTATGTAGAGTCGCCATTCGTTTGTGAATAAATCCCAGGTATGTAAAGGTAATGTGTGTTATGTAATGTTTCAGTATAGTATAAAACCCACGCCTTCCCCTTAAATCTATACACCAAGGTGCCGGACTTTATGCTGCCAGCGAGTTGCGCCCCCTCCCCCTCATGGGAGTGTTGGGGTGACCTAAATTAATCATTTTCTCGTAACCTTTTTGGCCTTTACTCCAACATGTAACAATATAGGCGGTCACCATTCAGTACCTAAGAAAACGTAGCAAAATAGAATAGAATCGAATTAATTACAACGAAGCGATATGCATATAATAAGAATACTAAAATATTTTAATAGCCCTCATGTATGGATGTTTTACTTTATTTTCTTTGTATGTGGTAATCAAGTTCGTTAGAGGGTATGCTAAATGATGATATATAGAGAGAAAATTGTGTCCAGCAAAAATTAAAAATCAGTCAACCGATATTTTATAGTTAACAACTATGAAGAATTTTTCTCGATGATCACAGACTGTCTTTTCCAAAACGGTTGTTTAACTTGGTAACCTGGGAGTGAGAAATCTTCAAATTCACGGGCTACCACTATTTCCTTTGAATAGTTAAGGGTTTCCGTATTATTTGAAAACTAGGAAACCGTTATGTAAATAACTACACGACCAAAGAAAAGGTACAAACGTTTAACATTTCATTTCTGTGATTATTTTAAAAATTTGGGATGTTACACTCACATTACTTTCTTTATTATTGTACAAACTGTTTTTACAAACCCTTATTCTCCATGTACTTCACGTTAATGGAGATAAACATTTGCAGAATTGCTAATTTGCTTGTAGGTGCAAGGGAAATACGGTAGGCTTTAAGAGATAGTCAAATCTTTTAAACGCTGGTTGCTATGTGGAGCATTCCATTCTCTTTGCATGTCCAGAACATAAAAAAAAAGAATAACGAATTCAAATTTGAGAAAAAGTGTATTGGAAAATTCAAACAAATAACCATGAATATCTCGGAAATTGTTCACTCCACAAAAAAAAAAAAAAAAAAAAAAAATGCATATGACAAATTGTGTGCTTTAACGAGCTCTACATTTGTGTAGAAAAATTCTTTCTGTCTCTTACGGTTTACCAGTTATGCAAAAGTTATTCAGAAAAAAGAGGACTTTTAGGGGCATTCCCAGAAAATTCAAGATGTACATTTTATTTGGCATGCAAATATCTTAAATATATGATATTTTATTCAAAATCGTTATAGCCATTTTTGAGAAAATAAAAATTTTCGAAAAAGTTCCATGTAACGGGTAGTCTGGGGTGGGAGACTTTGTTGAAAATCTTCGTGTCGCAATTCTGAAAGATACTGAACCAAAATAGCAAGTTTGGTATTTATGTAACTTTTCGTTTTTGAGTTATGCTGTTCACACACACACACACACACACACACACACACACACGGGCCTTTCTCTAAAAGTGCTTTTTCTGGATTCAGATATTTAAGGTGAAATCTCGGTATCGAATTTTTGGGTAGAATGCAATACTTCCCCTAGTCACTATATGTAGTAGAGAAAGTAAAAATTCTTCAACCATTCTGCGCAATGATTCATCCACCACCAAAGGGGGGGGGCTTACAAATAGGGTATATGGCATTTCCGGAATTTGGAAGACTGTCTGGGGTAGGTTAAGGAAGTCACGTGTTCCGCCGATATTTCACATCCTTTTGCGTGAATATCACGGTAGTTTTCATCCGTTACTAGGAATACCTGGGGCAGCAGGAAATTACAATTACAAGGGGGTAAAGTGGAGGATATCATTGAAATTAATTAAGTCGTTACTCGAGGTTAAAGAGCTACCCGTGCAACATCTTGTATTATAATATTAACATTAGGGATAGGGTCTCGATACCTCGATACTCGGTAGTATCGATGTCTAATACTTTTGAGATAAACCTTCGAAACGTTTTCGATACTTTTTAAATGTTTAAGTTTTGCATTATTGAAAGTTGCTACACTTAACTTTCTATGCTAGATAAGGAATGAAAGGAGTCGAGACTTCACGTTTTTGCCCTGCACATGTCCCCAAAGAGTTGCTGGACTGTACAGTTCTCAATAGATTATGACACGTTTTCTACGGGCGAATCAATGCAACATTCCATAGGCTCCTGTGCCTATAAAAAACATGTAAAACAATGGATGGAATAGAGGTACTCGTGTAAATGCAGCGTCAAATGAGTTGTGAATGAAGTTGATTTAGCTGACGCACTAACTCATGTTTCTGCAATAGTCTGGCTTGGTGACTCACTCTCAGCCACTACATTTACCTACTCCAGAGACCAAAATCCGCGAATCCAGCAGAAACAAATCAGAACTTAATACGTGAGATAATACAGCTCATGGAAATACGCATTTGTCCTAACATCTGTTAGTTTGTGTTTACGCAGGTCAAACCTGTGTTATATGGGTAATTATAAGCAGATGAAAAAAATACACATGTTACTGGTTGTTGTGAATATTGGTAGAATGGTGTAAAATACACACTATTTTTAGTTGTTTGAGTTTCACATACAACTGAAGAAGATAGTTTCTACCCTACGTAAGGAAGCCAATTTGAAGTAGGTTTATTTATTTTTAAGAGGAGTTGTATTGTATTTCGACTGTTGGAGAGCCGAACACTTAAAGTAGTTGCAACCGCACGTTTGGTAAAAGGTTTCCGGGAGCCTTCGCCCCAAATTTAAAAATATTAACTTCGTAATTTGACTGTTTCTTTAAATATTATATATTTATGTTTGCCTCGGCTGCGTCAGTATTACTGTTAAAGACATGGATTTCTTTGCAGGGAGTAGTGTGGCTAAGAATGTAGGCTTACACAGATTATAATTTGTACTTTACTCCATTTATTAATTCTTTAAACGATTAAAATAACACTTCACTGATATAGAGAGAGAGAGCTGTGAGATTATTTGTTAATTACTAGCATTTTTTTAACACGTAAATTATTTTTTTTTCGTATTAAACTTCTCGAGGACGTATCTCGCGTCCGGTTAGTAACGCTGTCTACTAACAACTGACTCCAGAATTTGTACAATTTGCTCTATTTCAGTTTCTGATTGGCTAATCCTACTCCAATAGAATACTTTCATTTAACTTAAGCTTTCTTTCTGGATGTTGATTGGCTATTTATAAACTGTCTCAAAATTTACATTAATGTTGCTTCAATAGTGACTAGTAGCATTATTAAACTTTCTTACTCATTATTGCCTCAAGGTTACCTCATTGTTAGCAACTTTTAACCTATTATTCTCACAGTTCCCGCATTATTAAATTACGTAATACATTCACATAACATTATTGAACATGTACATAATAATATAAATATTAATACAGTGACTGTTACATGCATTTTATATATTATATTATACATATATTGCTTTAAGGCGGGCTGTTATATTTTATATTACCTATATAATTTGACTGAAATAATTTAAGTGTTGAACATAATTCAGTGAACAAACGACATTTTTTATAGAGTGAGTATCGGTGCTCAAACATCAGTATCGGTATCGAGTATCAAGAAATAGTGGTATCATCCCATCACTAATTAATATTATACAGTGAGAACCAAAAGACTACGAACCGGCTGCGCGATATTTTTCCTGTCAGCGTCCTTGGTGCTCGTTGCCGTCTGCCGCTATCATAGAAAGGCGCGGATGAAACCATACAACATTTTTAAAACTACTTTTAAAGGCTTTACTTACCAACTTTATGAAAGGAGAAGCTGAAACTGGTCACCGTCGTTGTCCATACATTTTTGGCACCTCTTCAGTAAACTAACCATCACTCGCCGTAGTTCACGTTAAGAAATGCTGGCAATTTCCTGGCTGATATTTTGTTTTAATTCTTCCAGGGTGTGTGGGTTTGTCGTGTAGCCTTGTTTTAAGTTACCCCACAGATAGAAATCTCAGGGGGTTAGGTCGGGGCACCGAAGGGGCCACAAATCCCTACCAATAATTCTGTCCTCAAACACACTTTCATAAAGTTGGTAAGTAAAGCATTTAAAAGTAGTTTAAAAACGTTGTATGGTTTCATCCGCGCCTTTCTATGATAGCGGCAGACGGCAACGAGCGCAGAGGACGCGGACAGGAAAAACACCGCGCAGCCGGTTCGTAGTCTTTTGGCTCTCCTGTAGTATTATAACAAGACTAAAAGAAAGGTTTCTGGAATTTTCGATTATGGATGAATAATTGATACCACCGTGTACAATAGACTCCTACTGATCACAGATCGTACCAATTTCGACCAAATTTGGCACATGCGTATTTCAGGACGAAAATAAAAATATTGTGAAGGTGGCATCACAAAAATACCACCCCAACGGGAGATGAGTTGCAAAACGTATCGGCGAATGTGGGAAGCAATTCAGCAAGATCAGCTTGATTTTGCTATAAAACACGCGCGAATTTGAGGGAAAATATTCATATCGAAAAAGTATGTCATTCCATACTTGATGGATGTACGTTTTCTTCAATGGCGGCACATTCCTGCAACGGTGCAGCAATAAAACTAACAAACAAAACAGGTTTGTGTTGCTCTTGCCTGCGCGGCTGTATACCACAGGCATATAACTGTCAATAACACTGCAGGAAGTAAGTTTTCAGATATGTTACCGCTAGCTCTCATAAAATATTATACCACGTTACAAGGAATAAAATGTCAGTGGTACCCTTGCTTCCATAGGATACCTAACTGGTTAATACAAATACACAGATTAAATGTATATTAAGAACTTGGGACAGAAAACCTAAAAATCTATTTACAATACAAATAAGATAAATATTTTACAAAACTTAATACACTGTATGCAGAGCGTCACTTCAGTTTTGCTTGGGGAGGGAGAGTGATGCCTCAAACATTGCCAAGTAAAGACATATGTAGCCTAAAAGAAATCTTTCATTCCTTAAATGTGAAATATTCGTATTATAAGTACAGTTTAATATTTCCTTTGGTAGAGGAATAATAAGCAATTATTTAATTATTTCTCTAGCTCATGGGGGGGGCATATCCCGCCCCCTGATCCCCTAAGTGATGTCTCTGTATGCAATCATTTTGCTTGTGTTACCATTAGCTGGTTTGGCAGTTCTGCCAAATGTGTGTCAAACGTTCAATATATTGAACTTTTGAAGTTATGTTTCTCCCTACTCTTCGAAGATTCTCAATTAGGTTTAAGGGAATATGTCAAATGAAACCACATTTATCAAAAATTTACATTAGTAATTGCTTTTTCCGTGAACGTGATGAAATTTGGAGAGAAATATAATGCAATTGTATGTTTAATCGTAAAAAATTAGAATTGTTATTTTTTTTTTATTTATGGACGTTCTTAAACTACTATAGTTTTAGCGTCCCATTCTACATTAGGCGTGAAAGATCAGAAATTATGCTCGGAGGCTGCTTTATTAGACTTCAGGTTCAAATGAGGCGTTAATGAAGTTCAGTAAAAGCCCTGATGATTCCTGACTCACTGATGTTTCGTCCATTATATCAAAAACACATTTTCACCTAATTCCAGGTATTATACCGAAATATTTGCAGCTTATAAACACCACACACAAGAGAGCTGAAAATCCGTGTAATTTTCAAAAAAATTATGAACTGATACAATGAACAGCCTTGAAAAACGTCATAGCACGTAAATTGCAATATCCTGTTAAAAACTGGAATTTTCTTCCCGTCAATTTGCTGCTAGAATTTTTTGAAGTTTGAATATTTCTGTATATGAAAGCTACTTTCTTTCGAATACTTTCTGTCTCTGTATGATGTCTACATGACAATTAGCAGGTATTGTTGAATTATTCCGTGTAAGGATGTTAATTTGGGCGTGTTCCGCCCTCAGTATTAAGTTTGAAGTAATTTTTCAAAATATTATTGCTCCTAACCACTGAAAACTATACGTTTTATACAAATGGAAATAAATATTGGAAATGTTAAACAAGTATGCCGATTATGAACAAGCTACACTATATATTTCTGAAATGCTTTAAAAATAAACATAATAGTTTAATAAAAAATCTTGTTACACTCACATGACTTTCTCTACTCTTGTACAAACTATTTTTACAAACGCTTATTCTCCATATGCTTCATGTTAATCGAGATGTCAATCTTATTGCTAATTTTCTTGTAGGTGCAAGGGGAATATGGTAGGTTTTAAGCAACTTTAAGAGCTGGTTGCTATGTGGCGCATTCCATTCTCTTTCTATGTCCAGGACACAACAAAATGAATAACGAATTCCCATTTGAGAAAAAGTATTGAAAAATTTAAGGGAATAACAAGCAATATCTCGAAAATGGTTCACTCAACAACAAAAATGTATATGACATAAATTGTGTATTTTAACGCGATCTACATTTTTTCTATAGTAAAATTTTGTCTATCTCTTATGGTTTACCAGTTATGCAAAAATCGTTCACAATGAAGAATATTTTGGAGACATTCCCAGAAAATTCGAGATATACATTTTATTTGTCATGGAAGTTATCTTAAACATATGATATTTTAATCAAAATCGTTAGAGCCATTTTTGAGAAAATTAAAATTTTCGAAAAATACTCCATGTAAAGGGTAATCTGGGGTGGGGGGATTTTCTTGAAAACCCTCGTGTCGCATCTCTGGAAGATGCTGAACCTAAATACCAAGTTTGGTGTTTATCCGACTGTTCGTTTCTGAGTTATGCTGTTCACAGACACACACACGGACATGTTTCCAAAAATGCTTTTTTTTGGATTCAGGGGCCTCAAAACATATATTTCCGGTGAAATCTCGGTATGGAATTTTTGGGTGGAATACAAGACTTCCCCTACTTACTATACGTAGTAGTGAAAGTAAAAATGTTAGAAGCATTTTCTTAAGATAAACAAAAACTGTCCATGTTATCTGTGGTGGAAGGCTTCCACAGAAATTTTAGCCTTGCATGCTTAAATACAAAGTTTGATATTCATCTGAGTTTTCATGCTGGAGCTATGCTCTCTCTCTCTCTCTCTCTCTCCTTCTCTCTCTCGGGAACCTCCTCTAAAGATTTTGATTTTTGGGAGAGGGGGTTCAGGGCTCATGAAAACACTTTCGATGAAAATATGGTCAAATGCAATACTTCTACCATATGTAAGCGGCAGAGAAACTCCTCAATTTTGTAAAGCTTGCTTTCCGGACTTGTATTGTAATACACAATTGTGTCGTAAACAACATATCCTTATTTTTGAAGACATGCGCAAACCCATTTTTTGTAGTACATACAGGGTGGACCATTTAAGTTGAGACTGTACAATATCTCTCCAAAACTAAGTGTTGTAGAAAGAAATGTCTTTAATAAAAGTTGCTTGATATTATGGGGGAAAATAAATGCCATTAGTCATGTATTGTTTGCAGGAGTTATCATTTTAGGGTTAATTTAATTTTTTACTTTCTCTACTACGTATAGTAAGTAGGGGAAGTATTGCATTCCACCCAAAAATTCGATACCGAGATTTCACCGGAAATACATGTTTTGAGACCTCCTGAATCCAAAAAAGGAATTTTTGGAAACATGTCCGTGTGTGTGTCTGTGTGTCTGTGTGTGTGTGTGTCTGTGTGTGTGTGTGTGTCTGTGTGTGTGTGAACAGCATAACTCAAAAACGAACAGTCGGATAAGCACCAAACTTGGTATTTAGGTTCAGTATCTTCCAGAGATGCGACACGAAGGTTTTCAAGAAAATCCCCCCACCCCAAACTACCCTTTACATGGAAGATTTTTCGAAAATTTTAATTTTCTCAAAAATGGCTCTAACGATTTTGATGAAAATATCATATGTTTAAGATAATGTCATGGGAAATGAAATGTATATCTCGAATTTTCTGGGAATGTCTCCAAAAGTATTCTTTATTGTGAACAACTTTTGCGTAACTGGTAAACCATAAGAGATACACAAAATGTTACTACACAAAAAGTGTAGATCGCGTTAAAATACACAACTTATGTCATATACATTTCTTTTGTTGAGTGAACCGTTTTGGAGATATTGCTTGTTATTTCCTTAAATTTTCCAATACTTATACTTTTTCTCAAATTCGTTATTCATTTTGTATTTAGGTTCAGTATCTTCCAGAGATGCGACACGAAGATTTTCAAGAAAATCCCCCCACCCCAGACTACCCTTTACATGGAAGATTTTTCGAAAATTTTAATTTTCTCAAAAATGGCTCTAACGATTTTGATGAAAATATCATATGTTTAGGGTAATGTCATGAGAAATGAAATGTATATCTCGAATTTTCTGGGAATGTCTCCAAAAGTATTCTTCATTGTGAACGACTTTTGCATGACTGGTAAACCATAAGAGATAGACAAAATTTTACTACACAAAAAATGTAGATCGCGTTAAAATACACAACTTATGTCATGTACATTTCTTTTGTTGAGTGAACCGTTTTCGAGATATTGCTTGTTATTTCCTTAAATTTTCCAATACTTATACTTTTTCTCAAATGCGTTATTCATTTTTTTTATGTCCTGGACATGCAAAGAGAATGGAATGCGTCACATAGCAACCAGCGTTAAAATATTTGACTATCGCTTAAAAGCTACCATATTTTCCTTGCATCTACAAGAAAATTACCAATAAGATTGACATCTCGATATCTCGATTAACATGAAGCATATGGAGAATAGGCGTTTGTAAAATTAGGTTGTACAAGAGTAGAGAAAGTCATGTGAGTGTAACACATCAGATTTTTTTATGTCCTGGACATGCAAAGAGAATGGAATGCGCCGCATAGCAACCAGCGTTAAAATATTTGACTATCGCTTAAAAGCTACCATATTCCCCTTGCATCTACAAGAAAATTACCAATAAGATTGACATCTCGATATCTCGATTAACATGAAGCATATGGAGAATAGGCGTTTTTTAAAAATAGTGTGTACAAGAGTAGAGAAAGTCATGTGAGTGTAACACATCAGATTTTTTTATGTCCTGAACATGCAAAGAGAATGGAATTCGCCACATAGCAACCAGCGTTAAAATATTTGACTATCGCTTAAAAGCTACCATATTCCCCTTGCATCTACAAGAAAATTACCAATAAGATTGACATCTCGATATCTCGATTAACATGAAGCATATGGAGAATAGGCGTTTGTAAAATTAGATTGTACAAGAGTAGAGAAAGTTATGTGAGTGTAACACATCAGATTTTTTAAATGAGAACCTATATTTTGTATGTTATTTTCTCATTAGAAAATGGTTTATAAAAACCTGTTTATTTTGTGATGAGGAATAAGGAAACAAAATAAAAAAAATCTTGGTTCCTAGTTATGAAACGTACCTTGACCCTCAAATGATCATCCATGGATGATTCAACCATTCATTGTGCTCTTCAGCCATTCAGAATTTTGGTTATTATTTACCTTGGTGTAAGAACGATTATTAAGTGTTTTATACAAATGTTGTTTAGTTTTTTATGATGAGTGAGAAAACAACATACAAAAAATAGTTTCCCATTTAAAAAAAATTAAATTGACCCTAAGATGTCCATCGCAACATCCTGCAAATAAAACACGGCTAATGACATTTGCTTCCCCCCCCCATTATATCAAGCAACTTTTATTCAAGACATTTCCTTCTACAACGCTTAGTTTTTAGAGACATTGTACAGTCTTAATTTAAATGGTCCACCCTGTATATTGTTATGCTTCTGTTTTATTTTTAGGAAGCTGCACAAAGGGTTTTAGGTTGATTGCTCTGATGTAAATATTGCCATACAGCATTGCTAAAAGCTAAATATTTATTGATATATTTTACAATAACTTACGATTTTAAATAGACAGGCGGAATTTGTATGATGAAATAAGGCAAAGGAGCAAGCTTTAATTTCAGCTTTAAAGATTGCGAGGGGAGTAAAAGAACCGTGCACCTTGATCCAATCGGGATTCGAGCCTATACCAGCGGCATGAGAGATAACGTTAGCCCAAGACCAAAGTAGCTAAATGCTATGATGTCAAGATTCCAACTCTTGCTACTGGAGCGTTGTCGTGTACTAGAAAATATTTACAAACTACACATTGGTTTGATACCGCTTTCCAAATTGCACACGTAAAAAACTTACCCAGGAAAGGATCCGAGCGGCTTCCTCCATGGGCTACCATTTAGCACCTATTAAATAAAAGATTCCGACAACCTTGTCGACGCACGCGTAGTGCTTCAGACGGCAGTCCACTCCAGTCGATGTTAATCGCAAATGACGCAAATCGATAGAAAAAACAACACGCGTTACTTGAACTCAAAACCATCGTCGTTAAGTGATGTTTACTTTTCAAATATAGAACTCTATTTAATTGCATAACCAACGGTGTACCATGTTTATCCTAAAAAACCCCAAGAGTACCAAAGACCTCTAAAATACGACAGAATCGTGATTAAGGTTGTTTTCTTGCTAAGCCCATGAAGAAAATATCAATTGTCGTTATGCCAAGGCCACCTATGCTAATCACGATGGCACATGCATTACTAATAATTTTTCTGCTGTTTGTTTCGTATTGAATATACAAGTTACTTGTTTTGTTTGCTAATTTTACCCTAGTTTGAAACTGTCTGGATGGTTTCGTACAATATTTAAGAGACGGTAGAGTTTGCAACTACAACACTGGCTTACCCCATGTTGCAGGGTTAACCCTTTAAACTCGAAATGACGAATTAAATAATTTCATTTACCGTTCTTTATTACATTCTTGCACAATCTAGAAGATTTTTAGGGTGAATCCTCCCCTTTATCCCTTATAATAATAATAATTTTGTACACCCCGACTATTCCTAATAGAGGGCGATACAGAAAATGTTTGGAATGCCATGTTTCTAAAACCAAATGAAGTTTGTTTATGTTTGACAGCTGCTTTCTAATGTTTTACGAGTTGATTGCAATGTAGTTTGTTCAACTTGCTCTAATATTTAGTGAATTATCATCATTTAAAGATTTTGTGTTTACCCAAAAATGAATTTGACTAGAGAACATTTATGGGCTATGGCTTTTTACGATTTTAAAACATTAATAACTCCATAACTACGTGGAGATCGGTTTAGAATGAATTTGGCGAAGAAGCCCCGACTAAGGCAACAATTTATAATTGGTAAAGCGAATTCAAAAGAGATCGGTTTTCTCTTAGTGATGAATTTCGTGAAGGACGCCCAAAAACTGCTGTTACTGATGAAAATATTGCACTGTTCGAGCAATGCTTGAAGAAGATCGTAAAGTATTTATGAGATGGTAAAGTTTCCAACTACGATACAAATTTATTTTTACATATTATCAAATGCTTTATGAACTGTATTACACAACTCGGTCTGCTATTCCAAGGGTCCGGCTGGGATCGAGAGATTTTTGTTAATAAAGAAGGTTCCTCGGTATGTCCAGAGCCTGAGTATGAATGTCAATGCATTGTGTGTGTGTGTGTGTGTGTGTGTGTGTGTGTGTGTGTGTGTGTGTGTGTGTGTCAGTGTTCCGGTTAATTAACCAGAGCCTATATCAGGACAGTTGCTGGGCAGATGTCTGAATACACGTTCCACAGTCATTTTATACAAAACAATTGTATGACACCAAGAAGTGGATAGCTGGAATTAAAAGGTTGCAGAATCCGCAGCCCCGCTCGGGTTAATGCGTTAATAACACAGATTCTTCCCCCTCCCACTATCTTCCCTTTCATCATCGATAAGTGCAGTCGGCGTCGTTAAAGCACGCACTCGTGTAGGGAGGTCTGCGGCTCAAATCCAGTCAGACCATCCTCCCTGAGGTTTATTTCAAGTATTCCTCAGTCCCCAAAACTAGCAAATGCCGGGAAGGTGGCTGAACTTTTTCCTTCCCTAATTGCCCTTCCCGATTACCACTTTATTCCGTATACCAGTGACCAGTGTCACCGCTTGTTGTGCGGTATGCAGTAACAGCGGACGTTTAAAACTATTTCGTCTCCCTCTCCAAAGTTTAGTTGTTGTTTTGTTTTTGTTCTGCGCGTTCTGACTGGTAGTGCATTCCACCAAACTCTGACAGGATCCGTGTACTGCTATCAGCTGTTCCGCACGGTATGTAGCGATGCGTTAATTAAAAACGTTCCGGATCTAGGTGGATCGATTTAAAATGCTATCCTTTCCAGAGGACTTCTGGAAACAAATTCCAATACATTATGCTAATAATATTTGGTCTACAGTTAGGTTCAAACCTACCAGCGTAAAAAGGATTTCCAACCACTTCTTGCTGTGTTGAATTATGCCATAAAAAGTTGTGTAAGCCAAGGTTCGAAGGCACGCTAAACTACATACTAGCGGGAGGAAAAGAAAGAAGAAAAAATGAACAATACCTCCAGTTATACAGGTCCAAAACAACTCCAACTTTGTTCTAATGCGATCACACTGATATTTTTATAACCGGTTTCGAAATGTATGTATATGATGCCTAGGAACCATACCCCCTCCAACTTAGCTCAATGGAGTAGAACGCCCACCAGAAATCAATCTGATATGCTCTTGCGATACACATGCTAAAGGCAATTACCCGAGATGCCGTTTTCGAACACACAACAATTAGCATCGTGGAAAAACTGATGCATGACGGTTACTACGATGATGGACGTGAATTCATTTAATGTGGGTTAAGTCAGCAAAAATTATGGATGTATTGGTGTTAATCTATGAATTCGTGTGAGCATGGAGGAAGTAAGGGAAAGGAGGGGAGAAACGTATTTCCATACTGGAACGAAGAATCACGACTTGATGCGAAAGAACACGAGTTTGCAAGTATATACAGTGGGCTTAGAGTATTTCAAGAGTAAATACTCGTGGAGTACTTGAATATGGAACAGTTATTTGTAACTCAGTATTAGTTTGAAACTGGAACTGTCGGAACTTTTACTGAAAAATAACAGTTTTCCTATCTCCAACAGATACATTTTTATTTATTTTATTTTTAGTGTCGATAAAAATAGTATGTTATGATAAACAATTAAGTTAAAACACCTTATATGCTTTATATTATTAATGACGCATTCATTGGCGGTCTTTTTTCAGAATAATGGCTACACTCGTTTCGCGAACTACGAAGGTTAAACTCAACTCAAAAAATGTACTCCTCTGATTGTCAATATCTGTCTTGTATTTACTTCAGTTGGGAGGTTTATTACGATCTACTGTCTTTGAATCCAACTGTCGACGAGGGTAACACGAGGATTCATCAGATATATTTTAAAATTCCGAACACAGAATTTGAATTTTCGGGCGAATATGAAGGTTTATGGGAAGTGTTAGAAAAACAAAATAACCATAAAATTAAATATCTGTTTGTGTAACTATATACATAGTTGGTGTGCCTATTTGTAACAGCAAAATTAACACACATGAGTACAAAAAATATTCCAGTGCGGTTTGTATTATTTTAAAACTTAAAACACCTTTCTCAAGAGTTTCCCAAGTTCATCCAGGTCTGTAACGCTCATTTTTAACCTCTCGTGAAGCATCACGCACGCACACGTTCGAACTTTTAGAATTTGAAACACACATTTCTGTGAACGCCGTGTTCAATCTATAAAATTGTGTTCAAATAATCACACAAGCAAATCACCGTAATACATATTTCTAATGATGCAACAGTAGTCATCCATAAAAACTGTTTAAACTTCCAGGAAGGGCCCATTAACACTCAACATTGCCAACTGAATTTTTGTTTTCATTCGTTGGTAACATTACAAACGGAAGCAAAATGATTTCATTTCCACTTGTGTCACTAGATGGCAGCGGCGGCACTCCCACCATCCCTCCCACAGTAATTACGATCATTCTTACCTTTATCAGCTGTCCAACGCCGAACATGTCGGCGATGTGTAAAACCAGAAATTCACTTGCTAGACTACACTCACTTTAACTAACTTGTATGGCACAATGTGACGTGGAGCCAAACAGTGATGACGTATGAAGGCCTGCTGGAGTTGTGTTCGTACTTGGAAAATCCCGTCAGTAATAATTAAATTTAGCCTTGGCAGGTGGAGAAGAGGGCACTCCTAGTGGCCCCAGCCTGTTCTCGGCAAACTTTGCCTTTGTGGACATAAGCTACATACATAACATTCCACGGCCTTTGGTTCGCGATCTTCCGTTCCTGCACCTTCCAACAACTTTGCCAAGCTTGAGAATGATATAAATACAACATTTTTAACATTTGTTTATTACATTTATTTTTATTTGTCCAAATGCATTTGTTCTCAAACTGTGAGCAGCACAAAAACCCAGGTTTACGCTTCGGCAGCTACTTTCCAAAATACACATTTATAAACATAAGAAAATAATTGGAACATTACCATACTAAAAAGAAGCTCGTGTGCTACATTCACATGACTCTCTACTCACTGTCGTTTACTTTTAAATAGCTTCTACAAACTATTCTTACGAAAACTTATTTTTCCATTTCATGTCAATCGAGATAAACGTTTGCAGAAATCGTTTCATTATACATTTAATTGTAGTTAACTACTAGGGGAATGCAAGAAACCGAATAGATAGACGTTATTTTAAGTGTCGCCTTGTGCTGGCCTTAAAATTTCATACCCTTTCCATGGCATTGCAAGAAACAGCTGAATACCGACAGCACTTAAAATTTTCTGTGTACATTCACCTGGCTTTCTCTACCTATTATCCTTTATTTTTATACAGCTTCTACAACTCATTGTTATGAAAGCTTATTTTTCTATCTTCTTCATATTAATCGAGATGAACCTTTGCAGGAATAGTTTCCTTACACCTTTCGTTGAAGGTACAAGGGAGATACAGGAAACCGAAAGGATAGGAGATGTTTAAGACGCTATATGCTGCTAGAAAATCCATACTCCTTCTATGACATCGTGAGAAACAACCAAGTAGCGACTGCACTTTAAAAAATATAAAGCTTGAAAAATTCAAAATATAACGGATATTTCAGAAATGGGATGCCACAAAAAGTTATTTTAAATAAACTGTGTTTTAAAGAGATGCACTTTTTGGTTTTTTCTCCATATTTTATCAGGTATACAAAATTCCTTCCGAACGAAGACGACTTCACTGGCTGTACTCAGGAAATTCAAGATATACTTACATTGTATTTTAATAAAAACAATTTCTAAAAAAGCTTCCCATGTAAAGCGTAGTTTGGGGTGGAGGATTTTTTCCCCCGAAACTCATGTTGCACTTGTTATGATGTTCTTAGATACACATGTGCCTTTTTTAAAATGCTTTCGGTTTAATGATTTAGTCAGGGAACCTCAAAACATGCATTTCCAGTAAATCTCTGTACGAATTTTTTGATGGAATACAATACTTCTACGTAGTATAGGTAAGCAATAAAAAGCAAATCATATTTGCCTTGCTAATAGACAAACATCAATAATAATTTCACATAAGAGCTTGACATGTTACCCTGTTTATTAATTATTTTTTTTTCTTTTTTCCTCAGGACTGTATCAGCTTATATGTGTATTTGTCAGAATGCCTAGACAGCAATTATATGGGCGACAAAAGTATACCAACACTTGGAGGAAACAAACAGAAAACCAATGACGTCAAACTCACTCCTATTCAAATAGTTCTTACAGCAAGGAGCATAAAATATAAATACACTGCTGGTTTGATGAAGCATGTGGTTTAAAAACCTGAACAGAATTAATTTCCATGTATGAGTTAATGTCGATAGGATGTAAGACATAGGTAAAGGTGATGTGACAAGGTTGGCTGCTGTTTCTATTAACTACAGGTCTTTCATTCTCAGCAGGAGGTTTTTAGAAAGAGTTGCAATATAGCTTCGTGGAATACTACTGTTACATAGATCAAGGTCATCTTATATCCAAAGTGTACGTATAAACTCTGCAATGCAGAGTCCGAATGCAGAAACCTAGCTCTGAATTTTGCTTACAGAGCTGAGTTATCATAAAAGCGTTTTATCTACAAGGTTCTCTAATCAAGCAACAAAACACCCAGTTAAAATTACATGGAAACAATATTTGTGCTAGCTGACTGAAATGGAAGTGGCGGTGGTGGTGCTGCATAGCTCCGCTCCACTTCATGACCGTTGCAGGACTTGCAGCTGAAACTGAAGTTAATCTCACTTTTCTGTTGCTTACCTATGCCAAGTAGAGGAAGTACCTACTACAATCAAAATTTTACCGGAAAGGCACGTTTTAAGGCCCCCTAACCCCACAAACAATTGCACAAATTAATATAACAGCACAACTTCAGATAGTATCAAACTTTGTATTTAGCTCCAGCATGCTTAAAAACTATTTTGATTAAATTGTCACATATTAAGATATTTAAATTTTCCCTAAACAGTCTGTGATTTCGCATTTTTACTGAAAGTTTTATATAGCTGAAGATAATTAGATATAGACTACATCTTAACGCATAAAAATGTGTAACTCATTGGTGAATTTTTTTACCAAATATTTCCTATTGGTTAGAAGTGTTATGTCCGCCTTTTATTTCTCTCGTCAGGCCATGAAATGCCAAGCCCTGCATTTTCGGCTTGGATTTTAACAGCACAATATCGCCTAAGCCGCCTCTGTGAGTCATAACATCGAAACTGTTTCTGGCGAATACTTTTCGTGATTAACTTGAAGTACCTATATGGAAAAATAAACCTTTGTGTGACCAATTTGTAAAAAATCCACCTATTTGCAGAAAATTCATTTCATATGCATTCTATTAGTCATGCAAATAAGGTATTTTAATTAAAACTGTTAAAGTCATTTGTGAAAAAATATCAAATAAGGAAACATTTTCAATGAAAAGGGTAGCTGGGGTGAGAGGATTTTCTTGAAATCATGTCAAATTCTTAGAAGATGCCGAACTTAAATACCCATTTTGGTATATATGTAACATCTGGTGGTAGAGAAATTAAAAATAAACTTATTTCTTTGATATAATGCGCGATAAAGATGATTGTGTGACTATTTTATTAAGTTCTGCTGATTCGCTAGTTCATAAGCTATTAACGATAATCATGTGGGCAAATTGTGCACGCGTGAGAATTTACAGAAGTCCTAGGCCTACCTATAATAATTGTGCACATCAAACAACGCAATAACTTTCGAAGTGATGGATGTGGTAACCTTGAGACCATGGGACGGGCCCTGAGGGGGGAATGTACATGCTTAACTCTTGCTCGCTCAACTTTTTTTGCTCAGCGTTATTTACGTAATAACGCTGTCTTATTACACAAGCCCATGTTTGGCACGGAGTTCAGTCATAACGCAAATTCAAAACAAATGTGCTTCATTTTCTACTGCATATTAGTTAAGAGTACATAAAATATATCTCCTAAATGGCATCCCTTTAGATCTCCAATAACAATTTTGTAAAAAGCGGTCAGCATTAACGTTAATTTTAACGCTTAGCAAGAATATAAAGGTATGCCTAAGGTAAATAAGGTAATAAATTTTGTATCGAAAATGTGGTAGCATCGATAAAGTGCATTATGGGTTTTTGGGAAACAATTCCATATATCACAAGCTATAACTAATCTAGAACCAATTCAAACCAATTTGAAAAACGTTGGTAGTAGTACTTTAGAATATAGTTACACGAGTACAAAATTTAGTATCGAGGTGCTTTACTTAGAACTCGATAAAATTAAAGATGGGTTAGGTAAAGAGACTTCAAATCAAAGAATTATTGTAAGAATTACTTTTAACTAAAAGAATTACTGTAATGCGGTACACAATATTTGACTACAAACCGACAAGAGGAAATAGATGCGCTGCTTTTTTATTTTTATTTAATTTTTATTACCATTAGAAGCGGAATACAACTATAATGGGCAGTGGAAGGAACACTGTTAAGGTGTTAGAATCGGGAGCGCACACGGAGGTGGGTGGGAATGCCACTGCACAGAGAAAGACAGATAGTGCACTATCTCAATATCGCTCGCTGTGTGTTGACAGGTCACGTGACTCAGACCGTGCTACTGCGCAACCTGCACTCGCCCGCCTTCGTAAGTGCTTCGACTGCAATAGGTTCCTACTCCAAATAGTTGCTGTGGTGTAATGGTTTGTGCTCATGCTCGTCACGCGGGAGACCAGGGCTGGATTCTATTCCGGGCTCTGGGTATTACATTTTTAATCTAGTTTTAATCCTCAAATGGTTCAATGCGTTTTTAACTAACTGTATTTCGTGTGAAGTAGATAACTACGCTTTGCATGTTAAAATTTATTGCCATGAACTGTGACGCCTTCTAAAACACCTCAGGTCCAGGGGCATGCGTTCTCAAACTCCAGCTTTGTCTGGGCAAGACAACTTTACAAATTAAAATATTACAAATGCTGCATTTTAAAGCAATTTTAATACATCATACTACGTAATAATAAAACTTCGCTCATGTTGTTAGGCTTGCGTAATGTAATCTGCCGAATGTAATGAATGTATTTTGTATTACTTAAATGACGAACAAACAAGTGAAATTGTTGCATAAAGAATGCGAATAAATACTATATTCATGGTTGTAATTTGTTTGAAATCCAAGAAATTAAAAGTAGTTTATATGGAGAGTCTACTAAAAAAAGTACGATTTTAAAGAAGTATTTCTTAAAATATGTACTGAATACTAGGACGCACCTGAAATGTGATGTTATCGTTGGTACATTTACTATCTTGTTTTTATTATTTTACTAGCTAAATGTTCATAATGAACACCCATCGAGTAACTAAGCTTCTTAGATAAACCAGTAACCTTGATTGCAATTACGAAACGCTGCACTGCAGGCGTCTGACCACGATGTAATTTGGATATGAATTCACCAAGATCGTCTGTTACATGACAAGGCTTTAGGACAGATGAGATGACACAATAATAGCAAACATTGCATCTAAATTGCATCCAAAGGATGAAGGAAAGAATACAACCTTGTTTTGCCAACATGACGAGCTTCTGATCCGCAAAAACCTATGAGCGCCTGCAGGGTCCGCTACCCGCTGAGCAATCGTGTAGATGAAGTTGCGCGCAGAAACGGCGTTCACTGTAATAGCCAAACGGTGGGGAATTCTTAACCGAATAATGTGGCACAAATAATATTTCCTTGTCATGAATTTAAATCTACCATGCCCTTAGCCTAATTCACTTGAAACTAATTATGGTAGAAAGAACGTGTTATACATCATATTTTTAAGAAGAAGAAAAAAAACACATATGAAAAGATCTTTCATTTTATTCGTTTCATAATCTTTGAAAGTTGCAATTTTTCAACTTTTTTCTTGTAGTTTTACAAAATTAAAATTATTTTACGTGCATTCAGTAGAACAAATCTTTTGTATAATACGTGGTATTGCCACGAAAAAGAATTTTGATCTGACAGGGGTAAATTATGTCAAAGAAATTATCAACATACTCATATTATTTTTACCGAGCGAGATAGCTTAGGCCTGCCACAAGGAAGATCGGGATTCGCTTCCCCACAGAGAAATAAAATTTTAGTTTACCTTATTACGCCTTAAATGGGTTAAACATAGTTTTAATCACCTGCAAGTTGACTACCACAACAACTGTTAACATTTATTCCATTACTAAGATTTTGTTTTCTCTGGTCCTTGCGCATGCACCTAAATCCAGTGACTGAGTGAATGACTTTCTTCTAGTTTGTGCATTAATAATACGTAGTTTACTTATTAAACTTGTTTTCAACTTTTAGAATAAAAGACGTATAATTATATACAATATCAAAACTGTATTTAAGTTTACATTACATTTAACCATTGCCGCCAGCTAGACGATTCCAGTATTTAAACATGAGTTAACAGCAATTTATGATATTTAGTAATTTCTCTAGCGCCTACCTATAGTACGTAAAGTGTATTCCAACCAAAAATTAGATATCGAAATTTCACTGGATATAAGTACAGGTTTTGAGGCTCACTGATAAAAATGAAAAAAAGAAAGCATGTTTAGAAAAAGATCTGCGGGTACGTGTGAATAAAATAACTTAAAAAATAGAAAAATCAGAGGAATATCAAACTTCTAACAAATTTCACCTTCCAAGGATACGACACGAGGATTTTCAAGAAAATGCTACTCACCCCAAACCAAAATTTATAATAAAAATGTTTCGATTTTTGAGTTTCACAAAATAGCTCTTAATAATTTTCATTAAAAGAACACATGTTTAAATATTCGCTTCACAAATAAAACGTATATCTTGAATTTTCTGCAAAAAACCTGTAAAATCCCCTTTATTTCCTTACATTTTGTATATGTGTATCTAGAAAATCATAAGAGATATAAACAAAATTACGATAGAAGAAATGTAGAGCTCAAAAAATCCACAATAATTGTTGCTAAAATGTTTCATAGCGTAAGCCATTTTCGAAATATTTTATGCTGCCTCATCTAACGGACATGCCTGCTGCTTTTTTCCCTTCCTTTTTTGCTCTCCTATTACGAGAGCTTTCTACTAGAATAAGCATCTGAATGCTGTTTCTGTATGTTTTATGTAGCTAAGAACTATTTTGAAGTCATTCCTAGGCAACATTGTAATTTTGTTATTATTATTTATGGATGCTCTTTAACTATTATGGTTCTTAGCATTCCATTCTATACTGGGCGTGAAAGACCGGAAATTTTGTTCAGAGACCTCTTTATCAGGCTTGAGGTTCTTTTACGTGCCGCAAATCTACAAGGTGACCACTGGCTTTACTTCCCTTCCGAAGGAAGTCATGCTAAGGATGGCAACATTGTATGGTGAGTAACCTAATGTGAATAGAAGCTTCGTTTATATGAATATATCACAAACTGGCCGTGTTAATATACGTCGGATCTTTTAAGCTAGTAGTTTCAGTAATGTTTTCGGAGCAAAATTCTGTAACATTGTTTTAGAAGATACAGTGAAATGGGACTAGGATTTATCAAAGCGTCATTAATTTCTCCTTAAAACGCGGTGTCGGCAAATGATGTTTCCTCTTTCTCATACGATTTTCCACGGAAAGGCCCAGCGGCGCTGCCAACATGTGGATAGCACATAAATTTCAATAGCAGCCGAGTGGGTTGGCAACGAGCAGCTGTGTAAACTAGGTATAACAGATTTATATTCGAGGAATTCTCTTCACGCCGA
This sequence comes from Deroplatys truncata, assembly GCA_030765065.1. Lineage (NCBI taxonomy): Eukaryota > Metazoa > Arthropoda > Insecta > Mantodea > Mantidae > Deroplatys > Deroplatys truncata. Next base: position 133,257,726 of record CM060988.1, on the reverse strand, counting down.
AGGTTCTTCAAGTGTCTATTTCGGGTCAGCATTGGCTTTCACGGAACCACTCAAGCACAAGGAAAACACGCGTATTTTATCTCCGAGAAAACAATGGTCGTGTTTGCGCAGTTTCTACAAAGGATCGATATTCAGCTTTCGCAATGATTTGGTCTGTATACAGTTGAGCACATTGATACCAACACGGAATATTTAACCGTAGTAAATATTAAAACACTAATTTTATTTAAATAAATTCCGGCAAAAGCATACAAAATTGGCAAACCCAACGAACACTTAAGTCTGTTTTGCTTTCTCTAATTGTCGCCGCTTTGAGGCTCTTGCACAAACAAAACAGAGAAAAAAAAAACCCGTAAAGTAGGGTAAACACCAAAATTTCACATTTAAGTCCGCCAGCTTTTAAAAACGTAAAGCGAAGATTTCCATGAATTTCCCCATCCCATAAATCCCTTTAGACCGAGAGAAATGGCTTAAGGCTAAGGTTCGCATACGAAAACTTGCGGGTTCAAGAACCGTAGGCCGGCCAATCTTACGATTTCTTTTCCTGGTTTACCTGTTGTCAAGTAAATACCCGACTGAGTATTCAACACCACGACCCAAGTTCCACCTAGAGAACAAAATAAATATAAATATAAACAGATAATATAGGAAGGCGACTACGCAACTAAAGCCATCTGTCAAACATAAGAACTTCGTTTACACTCAAGGACAGCCAGCAGTTCTACAATCTCGAAGTCCAAATTCCTCCAAAACTCAATGGCAATAAAAAAGATGATGCAGAAAGATGATTGGGCAACTTAAGTCATCTTCCTACCACACGCTGCTTTAGGTGAACCAACGGAACTATGGTAATAGTCCAGATTTGATCAAGAAGATAAGGCGAGTTAAACCATAAAAATGGTTCTACATAGAACCATTGACAATTTTCATTAAAATGCATTAAACCTGAAATAGTGTTTGAATTTGTGCCAATGGCCTGTAAAGGTCTATTTGTTCCTATTCAATTTTATATAACAGGAAAATCGTAAGCGATAGACATAAATTTACTAATTAAAACTTTAAAGCGCATTAAACTGCACAGGTTATATGAAATAATCGCTGCCGAAATATTGGCTATTGTATGTGTACATTTTTGCTTACTTTAGTTTAATTTAGTGCATCTTCTATATAACTAAAGCGAGCATGAGCTATTCTCTCCCTTTCTATACACTCGAGCTCATGGCAAACGGAAATATATGTTGATATAAACTGTATAAAAAACGCAGTATTTAATTTCTCTTTACTTTCTTTAACTGCATCTATAGAGTGCGTTAAATGCGAAATGATAGTGAAAGTGTGTGAATAAAACCACGATACCCCACAGATCAACGAAATGCTATATAACATCAGAAAACGTTTTTTAAGTTAAGAAGTCAAGAGAAGGATATGAACCTAAAAAGTTAAAAAGCTGGATCTATAAGGATAAAAGAATAAAAGCGTTAATGTATAACATTCATACAATTTATGTACCTACTTATCACTTATTTCTTAGCTGTTCTAAGAATTACTCGAACAGAAAGTTTATTTTTCTACCTACCACCTTTAATCGAAATAAATATTTGTCGTCCTTCGTAGTCTAGGGGTGCCGGGCTAGCCTCTGGTTCTCGAAGTCGCGGGTTCAAACCTTACGGAGGGTGATGGATTTTTTTTCAGGCATAAAAATCCTTAGTATGGATTCCTTCGGAAGGGAAGTACAGCCGGTGGTCCCGTGTCATAGATTTGCGGCACGTAAAAGAACTTCAAACCTGATAGAGGCTTCAGCAAAATGTCCGATCTTTTTCGCCCAATACAGAATGGAACCCTAAGGACCATAGTATTTAAAGAGCGTCCATAAATAAAACTCAATTTTTTAAAATAAATATTTGCTACAAATGGTTACAGTACACAGTTTGAGGTTCAAAAAAGCTTACAAGGGGCTGAGGGTCGGCTGCTTAAAAACCGGGTCAAAAAATGCATGCCTTTATATAAACATACTCTTCACGCGTCTATGAAAAAGAAGAAAAAGAAACGACCACTTAACATTTCAAAGTGTACTGCTTTAAACACTGAAAATTTCAATGCGGAAATAGATGTCATGAAACATTTTTTAACATGCATTGTATAGTTACGGGCTCCACATTTTCCCCGTAATAAGCTGTTATGTATCTTGCTTTCCCAATTAGAAAACGCTGAACGATATTTACAGAAAATTTAAGATATGCATTGTTTTTCCATCATAGCAATGTCTCAAAATATATTTAAAAAATATACAGTTTTTGCATATAACAGGAAAATTTTGCTTGGATGTGGGGAAATTGCATGAAACAGGGTTGCCAAGTTAACGATTTCCCCCAGATCTAGAGATTTCGGCTACTATTCTTGCGGCGAAAAAATATTTATCCAGTAATAGCGGGAATTCTGACTTTTAAACTAATAGTTAATAATAAAATCGGGTGTTTATCTGTAGTTGTAGTGTATATTTAACAGTTATGATATTCATTTTTGGAAGTTTTTACCAAACAGGTTAATTAAGAGCTGTCCTGGTTAAGTGTAATTTTAATGTAAATGATATGTTCTGCTTTACAAAATTGAGCACAACAATGATTGCATATTTGCGTTAGGTGTTCGTTTTGGGAAACACCACTGCAATCTTCTGCAGTGGACACTGGAAGGGTCTTAGATGCATAATCCAGTGGTTATACTCGTACAAAACAACTGCATGAACATTCTTTATATTAGGTCAGCCAAATAGTACCTATGTGCTTTAAATTTCCAAATTGACTACATGACCACTTGTTAGTATTTGATTGGTCCAATTTATATTAGAAATCTGAAGTGAGGGCTAACTGGCGATATAAGCTGAACACCCTCCTTCCTTCTTTATATTTACACTTTAGAAACACTTTTAGTGCTATATAGTGTTGGAACATAAAAAAACTATGACTGCAAAATTAAATGCATAAATTAAAAAAATTTAGTAAATTATACAATATGGAAATTTTAAGTCAAAAAACTAAGGTAATGGCATTCCACTGCAAATTTCTAGTACGGACAAAAATTTTAATTGAAAATAATATCATTAAACAAGTGTCGTATTTTAAATATCTTGCATGTAATTTAAGTTACGAAGTAGATAAAGATATAATTCATAAATAACTAGATTTCTGCACTATGCGGCATAATTAAAAGAACACTGAATGGGAAAATAAGAAGAGATACACAATTAAAATTTTATCTCCAGCATGACGCTTCCTATCTATGTATATAGTAGTGAGAGAGACATGGACGTTAAATAGTCTTTAGTAAATTATAAGCAGCCGAAATGCATTTCCTATGATCTGTTAAAGGTTGTACAAGAGAAGGCCGATTTTGAAACGACGGTATTAGAAAGGAATTAAACATTGAATCCATTATAGCAAAGCCAATGGGATACAGAGAAAACTGGCTTCGACATTTGGAAAGAACGACACCTGAAAGAATTCTCAAACAAATAATGGAATATAAATCAAAAGAATGAAGGCCAATAGGACGACTTAGGAAACGCATTCATGTGATACCGGAACAGGCAGTAGCTTAATCCTTGATTGAAGATGATGATGATTATTATTATTATTATTATTATTATTATTATTATTATTATTATTATTATTATTATTAATCATGTATTAAGAATATAATTCCTTACATCCTTGATAGGAAACATTCTGACGTAGCGACACCCCTAACTCTTGTTGTTTTAGTTTGGCCTTCCGCTTTCAAATATTTTGTGACGTCCTGGTATCCAAGAAAATTTACTTGCTAATTTCTGCAACTGAGCTTGAAAGATCAAAAGGTTAATTTTACTTCCAAAAAACTTAATTTCTTCTTTATGTTAACATTTTGTAGAGCCATAAGAACTACTCTATTATCCGTTGTCTACTTTAGTTTATATTTCCCCCCCTAATAATTAGTACTAATTTATTTATGGCTGATATTTCAGACTAACAAATGCACCATTTATCATTAAATTCAATTGAAAATCTTTGGTTCAGATTTTGATGATATATTGCCTCCAATATTTACTTTGATGCAACAGTAAAAATCTGATGTGTTACACTCACATGACTTTCTCTACTCTTGTACAAACTATTTTTACAAACGCTTATTCTCCATATGCTTCATGTTAATCTTATTGCTAATTTTCTTGTAGGTGCAAGGGGAATTGGTAGGCTTTAAGCGATAGTCAAATATTTTAACAGCTGGTTGCTATGTGCAGTATTCCATTCTCTTTGCATTACCAGGACAACAAAAATGAATAACGAATTTCCATTTGAGAAAAAGTATAAGTATTGGAAAATTTAAGGGAATATCAAGCAATATCTCGAAAACAATTCACTCAACAAAAAAAAAGTATATGACATAAATTGTGTATTTTAACGCGATCTACATTTTTTGTGTAGTAAAATTTTGTCTATCTCTTATGGTTTACCAGTTATGCAAAAGTCGTTCACAATAAAGAATACTTTTGGAGACATTCCCAGAAAATTCGAGATATACATTTCATTTGTCATGAAAATATCCTAAACATATGATACTTTAATCAAAATCCTTAGAGCCATTTTTGAGAAAATTAAAATTTTCGAAAAATGTTCCATGTAAAGGGTAATCTGGGGTGGAGGGATTTTCTTGAAAACCTTTGTGTCGCATCTCTGGAAGATACTGAACCTAAATACCAAGTTTGGTGTTTATCCGATTGTTCGTTTCCGAGTTATGCTGTTCACAGACACAGACACACACGGACATGTTTCCAAAAATACTTGTTTTGGATTCAGGGGGTCTCAAAACATGTATTTCCGGTGAAATCTCAGTATCGAATTTTTGGGTGGAATACAATACTTCCCCTACTTACTATACGTAGTAGAGAAAGTAAAAAGTGGATGTACATCTAAATGAGAAGATTGTGATTATTCTTTCTTGAAAATGTCATATTTATGATATTCCAGAGTACCTTCGAGTCGACACAATATTTAGGATGACGAAGAGTGGTAGATACGGTTGTTAATTGATTATCTTCAAGCCAAACTTCCAATATTGGCCCAAATTCTTGATCAGGTTGTATTTTGGAAGTAGTGCGAGTAAATTTACTTAATTGAGACAAAGTATTACACAGTTACTCAGTAATTTGGATAAGAATTTATAAAGAAACGCTATCTTTAATAGCAGTTCTGTAGAGGGTAATGTAAAAACTTACAAATTATGTTTCATATACATTCTATCCGATTTTGTTTTCTTCTTTCTTTTTTGAAACAGTCTGTTCAAAGCCTTCTTAAAAGCTTCTTTTCCGTCAATGGCAATTACTTCTAGTTACATAAGATGTAAAGGCTCTTCAGAGAACTCGTGGCCAGAAATAGTCCTTGACCTTCACTTGTACATACCGTGGGGAAGGTTTTATTGTCTCGACCTTGCGTCCAGTGACGTCACTACACTACTGGCTTTCACATTAGGAATATGGTGCCATCTAGTACTCGCTGTGCGGAACTACCACGTATACTGCACGATCTGTGTACTTGCGCTATCTAGCGAATGTTTCATAAACCTTGTGGGTATCAAGCCCACGTGTCATTACTAGGCGGTGACGTTCCTTGACGTTCTTCATCTAACGCCTGTTTAATTGACGCTCCTGGCAATTCTCTTAGAGAGGGACGAAAGTTAACATAGTTGATAAATACACACGTCAATTATTACCTTGCTGTTAAAACTAACAGTATGATGGAACGAAAAAATGACCACTGCATTAAAACATCTCCCTCCCTCTCCCTCTCCCCCCCCCCTCTCTCTCTCTCTCTCTCCCTCTCTCATTTCGGTTTTACAATGTACAAACATTTTTCCGGCACCCAATATTTTCTTATTCAGGCTATTGCTTAATCAACTCTTCTCTTTTTAATCATTTTAAAAAGAGATTATGTATTAATTTGATTCTAGATAGATATTATACTTAAGTAGTTTATAGAAAAAAATATAAAATATACATAAAAACATAATTTCTTAAAGAAACTATTTCTACTATGGTTTTTAACATCGTATCATTTTTCTCCATTCTTGCCTTTTGGACCATAAATTTTCCTCAATTTCCTGAACTAGCTTTGCCCCTCAATTCCTTGAATCCAAATGCTATGCTGTTTTCTTTTCTCTCCTCCTTCCTGGTGGCATCCACTGCATATTCTTTGGGCAATCTTCCATTTTTCATTCTTTTAGCATGCCATACCATTCTAATTGTTTCTGTTGAATAAAATCTAAAATTGAATTTTGAACATTCATGTTTTCTTTTATAATCTCATTTCTAATTAATTTCCCTTTTAGATATCCTAGCAGATTCTCTACAATAATCCATTTCTATTGCCAATAATTTTCTGTTTAATTGACAGCCTTCAAGTCGGAGACATGGGTTATTATACTTTTAACTATTGTTTTAAAAATTGTAGTTTTAGTTTCTTTTGAACCCGTTTATCCTATATCATTCAAAGTAGATATAGCATACTTCCCGGAGTTCATCACTGATCTTATTTTCCATCTTGTGTAAACTTAACTTCCAGGAAGTTATATTTCCCTTGAGTTTAATTATTCCCATTTCGTTTTCCAGGAACAAATCTTGATGATCTCCAATAGCCATATATTTGGATTTATCCATATTTACTTTTAGGCCCCATTTGTTGTATTCTTGAATCACTTTCCTTGTAAGATATTCCACGTCTTCATTTTCTTGGGCCAGAATTAACTCATCATTCGCAAATTGCAGGGAGTATATTGTTGAGTGATCATCTGTTAGAATTCCCATATTTTTACACTTATTTTCCACCTTTTATAGTTTTTTTTCTGCGTAAATTTTATGCAAAACAGGAGATACACAACATTCCTGCCGTGATCCTTTATTAATACGAAATCCACTTCACAAATATTTTCCCATTTTTATTTTTACATATGCATTTTTTTATAAATTTTGAATTCCTATCAAAATAGGTCTAATTTCCGTCAATTTTAAAGCTAACCATGATTGTGACAATGGCACATTATCATAGGCTTTTTCTATATCAATGAACACCAAATAGAGGTTGTGTTCTAGCTGTTTTCTTCTCTATTATTTTTGTAAACAAAATCTATGATCAAAAGTTGATCTGCCTGCTCTAAAACCTTACTGTTCATCTGCTTCCAAATCATTGTATTGTAACTCAAGGAAATGCTTAATTATTTTACATTATACTCTACTTAGTGTGATATTTATTATAACATCTCTATAGCTTTTATTCATGTTTTCTCCTTTTTTATAAATTATGAAAATATATCATATTTTCAAACCTTCCGGCACATCCTCCCCATTCAGGCGTTTTTTTTCAAATGAATCTCTCAGTTATTCGTATAGTTTATCTGTTCTATGCTTAGCAATTAAGCTAGGATACACCCAGTCCTTGGTCCTTTTCCACATTTTAACGATTTTATTGCTTCCTTTACTATTTCTAATTCTAAGTGCATATACTCTTTCAATTTTTCATTAATTTCTTCCTCCGTTGTACTCATATACTGCTGTTTCCTATCAATAAGTCCTTAAAATACTTTTCCCATGATTGAAAATGAATATATTTACAACACACTTCTTCATCATTCCTTCTAATATTTTTTGAAGTCCTCCAAGCTTCTATACTCCTTTTTTCCTCCAATGAATGCTTCTATCTTTTGACATGTTTTTTCCCCAACTGTAGCTTGCTTCTGATATTTTCTTCCTAATCTTTGCTCGTTGTTTTCTAAGTTCTATTTTATCTTCCATGTCCTTTGTAATTACCCATTTTAGATAAAGATCTCTTGATTTTCATAACCTCTTCTGCCTTGTTTTCACAGAGGAAAAGTATTATGTAATTTTAAAACGTAGGAAACGAAACTATTAAATATTTACAATACAAAAATATTCGTTACATTCACATGATACTCTTCTACAAACTATTCTTTATTCTAATAGCTACCTCATGTCACTCGAGATAATCGTTTGTAAAAATTGTTTCATCACGTATTTCGTTGTACGCACAAGGGGGGGGGGGATACAGGTAGATTAAGCTATATAAAATCTTTCAAAAGCGAGTCGCCATATAAGTTCCATACTATGTCTATTACCAAGAAAAACAAAAGAATGCCGTAACTTGTGTGTTACATTCACATGATTTTTTTCTACCCTCTATCGCTTTACTAGTGTGTATACAAATTACTCTTCCGAAAATTTATTTGCTGTCTACTTCATTTTAATCAGATAAACGTTTCCGGAAATAGCTACATTACACATTTCGTTATAAAGGGAATAGCGGTAGTCAAATGTTTAACAACTGGACACTATGTACTGGCCTTAAAATTCCATGCTCTTTGTGTGCAATCGCGAGAAACAACTGAAATCGAAAGGACTTGAAAAGAATGACAAAGTTATTGAACAATTTGAACCATAATAATGGATATCTCGGAATAAATTGCGTTTTTTTAAAGAGATCCACATTTTCTTCTGTAGCACGTGTTCGTCTATCTCTTACCGTTTACAAGTTATATAGGACTGCAAAATTTCTTCCGAATGAAGCGGACTTCAGACTATTCCTAGAAAATTTAAGATATATATTTTATTTGCAGCGTAAATATCTTTAACCAAAATCTTTAAAATATTTTTTTTGAAAATGCAAAATTTCGAAAAATCTTCCATATAAAGGATACTTTGGGATGGAGGGGACTTTCTTGAAAATCGTGTCGCATCTTTGGAAGATACTGAGCCGAATACCAAGTTTGGTATTTATCCAATTTTTCGTTTTCGGGTTATGAGATTCACACACACGGACCTTTTTCTAAAAATCCTTTGGGGGGGGGGGATTCAGAGGGCCTCAAAATATATATTTCCATTGAAATATCGGTATTCGAATTTATAACATAGCTACAGTTAAAGGCGGGGTATAAATGGAACTTTAAAAAAAATCATTCAGAATGAAGAGCACTTGATAAGACTATTCGTAGAAAAACACAGGATAATTTTATTAGCTATGGAAATATAAAAAAAATCTGATGTGTTACACTCACATGAGTTTCTCTACTCTTGTAGAAACTATTTTTATAAATGCTTATTCCCCATATGCTTCATGTTAATCGAGATATCGAGATGTTAATCTTATTGCTAATTTTCTTGCAGATGCAAGGGAAATTGCTAGGCTTTAAGCGATAGTCAAATCTTTTAAGAGCTGGTTGCTATGTGGAGTATTCCATTCTCTTTGTATGTCCAGCACATAAAAAAACGAATAACGAATTCCCATTTGAGAAAAACTATAAGTATTGGAAAATTTAAGGGAATAACAAGCAATATCTCGAAAATGGTTCACTCAACAACAAAATGTATAAGACATAAATTGTGTATTTTAACCTGATCTACATTTTTTGTGTAATAAAGTTTTGTCTATCTCTTATGGTTTACCAGTTATGGAAAAGTCGTTCACAATGAAGAATACTTTTGGAGACATTCCCAGAAAATTCGAGATATACATTTCATTTGTCATAAAAATATCTTAAACATATATTTTAATTAAAATCGTTAGACCCATTTTTGAGAAAATTAAAATTTTCGAAAAATGTTCCATGTAAAGGGTAATCTGGAGTGGAGGGATTTTTTTAAAAACCTTCCTGTCGCATCTCTGGAAGATACTGAACCTAAATACCAAGTTTGGTGTTTATCCGACTGTTCGTTTCTGAGTTATGCTGTTCACAGACACACACACGGACATGTTTCCAAAAATGCTTTTTTTTTGGATTCAGGGGGTTTCAAAACATATATTTCCGGTGAAATCTCGGTATCGAATTTTTGGGTGGAATACAATACTTCCCCTACTTACTATACGTAGTAGAGAAAGTAAAAAGGTGTATGGTATTTTATTTAAAACCGTAAGGACCATTTTTCAGAAAGTCAAAATTAACAAAACATATTTCATGTAAGGGATACTTTGGGGTGGGAGGATTTTCTTGATAACCTTTGTGTGCTTGAAAGATGGCTGAATACCAAGATTAATATGGATCCGACATTTAGTTTTTCTTTTTTGAGTTACAAACACGCACGCACACACTAAAAATATTTAGGGAGCTCAAAACGGGTATTTTCGGTAAACGGGGAATACGAAACCTCTATACCTTGATCAGCGAGAGTTGAGCTGCAATGTGTCGTATTCTTCCTCTTTTACAACTAGTTCCCAAAACAATGGCTCAGTTTAAGCTTTTTGGGGGGTTATTTACTGTTATTTATATACTAATAAAATGGTTGGATATAGCTGGATTAGTTAGAGCTATTCCATAAAGGCTTTATTTAGTGGTGCAAATATCTGTTTCTAAGAAGTACCACAGCCGATGCGGGAGAGGGAAGATGTCCCTTCCACTGTATTATGCATGTGCCTTATTTCCCCGCCTCTCTCTAGGCGCGACAGGCATTACTTGGGTCGTTTTAAGATAAGAACGGGCCCGTTTTCGCATATCAATAAGTTATTGCCATTCAGTCACGGTATGGACAGTGACGATGGTTCAAGTTGTGGCAAAAGGACTTCGTTTTATTTAATATTGAAGCAGATCGGCTGTGAACAGGGAAAAAACGAAAGTGATTATTGACAAAGAATATACAGGGTTATTCAAAAAGAAGAAGGAACAGATTTTAAATATTCATTTGTAATGAACAATAGATAGCGACACATACGACACATCATCGAATAGAGGAGAGTTCGAAGTTTTAAGCCCCACCTATTAGTTCCATTACCTACAGCGGCGCTGTGTTTGTTTACCAGAAAATGGCGACGTCACAGGAAAAGTCGTTTTGTGTGCTGCATTATGCAAAGAGTGATTCAATTGTTTCACTGCAGCGTGCATTTCGTTGTAAGCTCAACAAAAAATTTACAATTGATACAATAAATTCGTAGAAGATGGTTGCGTATGCAAACGGAAAAGCACTGGTCGTCCGCGCTTTCAAATGGTGCTCGTTTTGGACACACAAAATAAAACTTCAAAGTTTTCCCTATTCAGTGATGTGTCTCATGTGCCGCCATCTATTGCCGTTCATTAGAAATAAATATTTAAAGTCTGTTCTTATTTTTGTATTGTTGAGTGGCGTCGTAAATATTTACGAAACAAAGGTGGCGGAACTGAGCGCCTGAGCGGTTTAACAGACAGCGTAGTGAACTGGTCATTAATACCGCCGAGAATAATTCAGAAGACGGTTCCGAATCTGATCTGGAAGGAACAGAACATCTACCAGAATCGGAATAATGTAAAAGCGAAAAGGTATTATTTGCCTCCAGTAATATATTAGTTATGATTTACAAAGTAGCGTAGTAGAAAGAGAACAAATATTCATCTCAAAACCCTACACAAGAAGCAACGTCTGTGATGCAATCCCAAATGTGCACCAGCAGCTAAACCGAACAAAATACCTCCTTTCCTTCCTCCATCTTCTCCTTTCCGCTTATACGCGGAAGGATATGTACATATCAACTCTTCGCTGAACCAGGTTTAAGTACGTAGCAGAGAAGTAAAAATCTGATATGCGACTGATGGGTTGAGCGCGTTACTTTACCGCAACTACTTCCAGCACTTCCACTCCACAATCGAGTCGTTTCAAGGAAGTAGTTCCGGTCTTTGATGGAACTAGTTCCATTGAAAGTACTTCCACTTCTTCATTCCGAAGTATTGGTGAAAATACTTCCACTGTTTTACTCCGGAACGACTTCCCCTACTCTATGAACAGGAAGTATTGCAAATGATATCCATCGGGCTCCTGCCACATAAACAAGTGTTTTGTGATTTAATGGCTTGCAGTTCTACGGTAGTATGTTGTGGTTTTATCCCCGTTGTATATATAATAAACTACAAAGTAATATTGGTAATATCATATGTAGACCCTACGTACATGAGTAATTTATAATTCCATTTGCTGTAAAGCAAATATAAACAACGGAACGCAGCACTCGATTAATGACTGAAACTTATGCGTAGATACTTCGTAAAATATTCCTGTATTGCGTGTTAAACGTTTAGGCTATGAACAGTGTGGAGGCAAATTCTTTTGCAATAAATGTGGTTTCAGCAAATATAAAACATTATTTTGGGAAATGAATTTAAACATACTCATAATTACTAGGAGCTGATTTTTATATGTGAAGCGGAACATTTTCGGAATTTAAGAAAAAGTGGCATGCTCTGATTTACATTTATTTTATTTACCCTTCTGAACTCTAAGTCCACAGGATAAAATTTACTGTCTGTAGACAGTTTAATAGTTTAAATACTTAAGGTGTTACTCAAACTTTGTGAAACAAAAAACTAGGTCAGCAAATACAGAATATTGCTAAATACAAATTGTTCGTTTTAGTTACACCTGTATACGCAGAATTATCAATATTTTGCTGTTGATTACTAAGCTACCTCGTGGCAGATAGCCAACAACGAAGCGGATAAGGAAAATGCGCAATGTAGAGTACGAACATTTTCAACAGAAATTAGGTTGGCGAAACTGGAAGTAACATTTATCAGCTTCCGCTGATTTAAGATGAGGTTATGTGACGTATGGCAATTCATAATTAAATACTATTGTAGCTTTGTAGATATCGCTCATTGTGGTGCTTTAAAAGTTTCCTGGTTTCGCAAAGTTATTTTGCTCACAGCGATAATTTAACAAATGAAAAATATATTTTGAATGAGTCAAGTCATGCTGTTCACGTAAAGGACTCGTCTGCTAATTTTAAGGTCAAAATTCGCAATCAACATCAAATGTTGCTTTAGGGAGTTAAAATGCAATATTTCCCTATAGACATACTGCAATATTACCTTATTAATATAATTGCTACATGACGTGGGAAGTAGAGATGGACATGTAAGTAGAAATTGGAATTTTCTCACAGAAGCGCAATCGGCATTAAATGATTACAACAGAAAAAAAAACAAAGCTTCTGCGTACTTTTGGGATTCTGTACATAACGTTCAACTTACTGCAATATTCCCTTATTAAAATCATTGCTGCATGGCGTGGAAAGTACGAGTAGATGAAATGTAACCAATAAAATTGGCTTTTCTCATGGAAACATAATTGGCATTGAACCATACATCAGAAAAATAAGGGGAGATGCTTATGCGTATTATTGGAAGGCTGTATTAACGTTCAACTGAAGAGTTCGTGCATTTGTCGTATGCAATAGGACATTTAAGGGGACAAGGTAATCTGAACACACAGAAATTACACCTTAAGTGTGTTAAATTACCACTGCTCTTAAAGTTCTCAGTGGTTTTTCCTGAACATTTTATGAATTATTCTACAAATCATGACAGTTATTTCAAGTGGTTGTTTGCATTGATAGCTTATGTAGTTGAGCCCGCAAAAATTATTTCATTCAGGAGAAAAGTAATAAAATGTACTCTTAAAACATGTGAATTCGTGTACCTTTTTCTCTGATACTACTTGCAATGCAGATTGCGTGCTTGTTCTTAGTATAATCAGCTATCTCTGAACCTCAATTATTTAGTCAGTTCACTAGAAATTGAAAAAAAAAAAATATTTGCAAAGTCAGAAAAGTAAAAATGTGGAAATTTGTTGCTTTCTTAGTATCACTAATATATATTATAAAATTATGATTGTGCTTCAGAAAGTTTAACTATGTGTTATATACATCTACTGAAAATTTCAGCTCTCTACCTTTCATACTTTCTGAGAAAAAGGTACATAAGTATCTAAAAATGTTGTTTTGAGAAAACTGAATTTAACGTTTGAACATTAAAATTCTGACACACTTCAGTGCATTCCGGGGTCATAATCCTTCATTCCTGGATTACTGCAGCTTTTCTGATTGCCTTCTCTTGGTCCTGACCTCTTTTGTTAATTGCTGAATTTCTCGCTGGGTATGATAGTGTCGTTTGTTGTTGAGAGATACAAAAATGTTCTAAAAAGGGGTGTTGCATGACAGCTTTAAAGGAATGCAGACCAACATTTAAATAGTAATTAAATGTCTCAAAAAACGTTTAACCCCCAAAACATATATTTTCTGAAACTGGAAATAATAGAGGTTTTATTACTGCCTAAAACAAAAATTGTGATTTTTGACCATTTCAGAGAACCTTGTCCCCCTTAACCTCAATTTTGCATAAATGCCACAAACTCGAATTTATCAATACTTGAGTCTGAATTATTGACTTAATTTACTTAAACATGATTTCTCAAATTGCAACGTGACACAGGTTACATTGATGTCATCTCATTTATCATAAAAGAAGTGATATCCAATGTTATGGAGAGTTCTAAATAATACGCATAACGGAATACTGATTAGGTATTGGAATGACAATGGAATTGGTGGAATAGTGCAATTGGAAGCGTGGAAGTGGAAGTAAACCTGTTGTGGAAGTGGAGTTGGAAGTGATTGAAAGTAAGGAAGTGTCAGTTCCGAATAGTGGAATGGTTACTTCACACTTCCAAAGGAGGAAGCGTTCCTTTGAAACGACTCCGACTTCTTCAACCCATTACTAAGCGACACACTAATACCTGATCACTAGAAAGAGAAGACGGGAATATCGTTTGAGGGATTGCGAGTTAACAGCACTGCGACTATACTGGTCCCGCCTGCCTTTGAATTGTGTTAGCTGTTCATAAAACGATTCAGTAGAGCACGAGCTGCTTGCGTCTATAGGTAAATATGCAGTCAACTTCAGTCTTTAGGTACCTCAAATGCTCCTCTAGTGATCACAATGCTGGGATCGAACGAGGAAAGTCTTTATACGTCATTTGTTTGTGACTGACTAATGACATTTTTCACCTACTAGTAGTTCAACCCACATAATGGAGGTTAAGCAATTTCGAAATTCCATGCAATAAACATACTATTTCTGGTCCCTCTCGCGCAAGTCATCTTGATACGTTTGTAATAATAATTGGTGCGCATTAAGGCCTATTCTTCTACAATCTACGCTATTTTTGCATGTTCCGATGTTGCTTTCCAAGCTTTCGAGTAAACAGGGATCTATACAGTCGCAGTTTTAGTTAACGGCCTCCTTCAACAATTCCTAGCATGAACACAGTTACAATATGAATCGAATATGCAGGTACCGCAAACGGAAAAGATAAAACTTGGCCATGTTTACCGTTTCCGTTAATTGTGAACCTTGCTATATGGGTACTTACACTTTACCATTTCCGTTTCGGTTCCCGATCCCCGTCATTATGAACAGGCCTTTTCTCAGCCCTCACATATTCATATCCCTTATAATTATGTTATACTATTCATATTAAACCGATTGTTCTAACCATGATAGTATTCATGATAAACAAATTCCCTGGAAAGATAGAATCAGACAACTGAAAAATTCAATGCCATAGCCGGGGTTTTTTCAGTCGTCTGATTCTACCTTTCCAACCTTGTTCAACACCGGCGTGTGTGGATGAATAATTAATTCCATTAATTGACCTAATAGTGGTTGAAACTATGAAGGCCGGGACTTAAAGTACTTATAACACTGTAATTCACCATTGGGGTATGTCATCTCAATACAATTTGAGATTTCCTTGTGGTTTACCGGAAAAAATAGGATCAGTTAGAGAATTTAATGTCGTGCCGGCATGTTGCCATGGTAGCTCAGTGGTTAGATCAACCGGACAGAGACCGGGAGATCCGTGGTTCAAATCCCGGCTATGGCATTGAATTTTTCAATCGTCTGATTCAACCTTTCCAATCTTGTTCAACACCGGCTTGTGTGGAAGAACAATTAATTCCATTTCCCTGGAAATTGTTTCAAATGAAGCAATAATGATTTATGTGCAACGTACTAAATTAAGCAACTATGACGTTGCCAGAAGTACGCCGGGCCGAACACCTGAGCCCCTCCCGGAAGGGAACTTTTCGGATTGGGTTGAACTCGGCGGGGCAGTGGTTCCCGACATTCATGCTTGACGGGATTGTGAGATGCCTCAATGTCCTCCGGCAACAACTTGTAGAGGTGGTAGACGGTGTCTAGACACTATGTTCCTACCAAGGTCTGCGATAGTATTCCCCTGGGATTGACGCTCGTTAAGTGGGTATCGCTGGACTGCAGGCTCTTGCTCCTTACATTTATCTAGCCTCTACAATATATTTTCATAGCAATTCAACAAATTATTCATAAAATGCTGCTTCCTAATCATGATCAATGTTGGCACAAACTGTTTTAATCCGCATTTTGCAGCAGGCACCTTCACTCGAGCATAGAGGAGGCTGATATGACAATCAACTTTTGTACATGCATGTCTATATTCAATACTCTATATATGAGCTGAGGAGAAACAAAACAAAGGCATCTCAAAGCATTGCCCAAACCACTGGAAATATTCGGATATGGCTTATGTTTTACGAAAAATGCCGCATTTGACACAGCTATTTTAAGGAGATCTACATTTCTCCTGAAGTAAGGTTTTGTCTCCTGTTACACAAAATTATACAAAATAAATGAAAACGAAGATGACTTCACACTCATGCAAAATTAAGATTTCATTTGTTACGTTTATATCTCAAATTGCTATTGCTATTTAATCAAACTGCTAGACACAAGACAAAATAAAATAACGAAAATTCCTCAGATAAAAGAGAATTCTTGTCAGCGATAATGTGTCACGAAAACCAACAATGCGGCCAGGGGACGTGTAGTGCTGATCCCTACCCGTATCGGTTGGATGATTCCCCACCTCTCTGTGTGCATGTAGTTGCCGGCAGTCGGTTGGTAATCTTTGCCCTCCGTGGACTGTCGTGCCACAGTTTATTTATAAAATGTACTTTGGGATAGTGCGGGATTTTCACAAAAGTATTCGTTACATTCAAGGAACCTCAAAACAAGTATTTTCGCTTATATCTCGATATTACATATTTTACGCCGAATGTAATACTTCCTCTAGAGAAAATCAAAGGATATGCTGGCTTGTGAATGTCAAAGTTCTGTTTGGAAGTCGGTAGATATGATTGGTGAACAACGGACGTCTGATAGCGATTGTGTTTGAACGAAGTTTACAGGCGGGGAATTTCTTGGTGTTAGCCACAATCTCTTCTCTTATCAATGATTCACTTCCCACATTCCTAAAGGCCATTAAGTTCCTCTATTCCAATGTGTTACAATGCGTTAAAAGACCCTATATGGAAGTGTTACCAACACAGAAGCACTGCGAGTATCACATTGCGTTGCGTCGTTCCTCCATAGTGTAGGAGCACCATGGTAGCCTCTAATCCCCAAGGTCGCGCGGTCAAACCCGGCGGAGGGCCATGGATTTTTTTCGGGCGTAAAATCTTTAACGTGGCTTCCTTCGGAACGGAAGTAAAACTGCTGGTCCCGTGTCGTAGATTTACGGCACGTGAAAGAACCTCAAGTCTGATAAAGAGGCCTCAGCAAAATTACCGGTCTTTCACGCCCAATATAGAATGGGACGCTAAGGACCACAGCAGTTAAAGAGCGTCCATAAATAATAATAAAAAAAGTATCAGCCATATTTGCAATGCATGTACAAAATATGCAAATGCAAGACAGTGCAACATACTTCTGAAATATCCCAGACTCTTGATAACCCCCCTATTACAACAGGTAGCATGAAGGATTCTACAAGTAGAAAGTATTCGTCTTAGTTGAAAACATTCTAGCAGCCAAATTAATGGAGAGAAAAAACTAACTTTTTTTGGACATAAAGATCAAATGGTAATAAAGTTTACGTGCTTTGGCGGTTTTTCAGATCGTTCGTTTTATAAGTTTTATAATTTTTTAAAAAATATGCCAAAATTGAAACTTTTTGTACGTGGCGTTTTCAAAATGATCTTTCATGCATTGAGTAGTCTGTTTTTTGTGCTACATCCACACATTTCATCGATATGTGACAAACCGGTGGAGAAATAAATTCGTGAAGTCGTAAAAAGTGAGCCGAAAAGAAATTAACGCAAACACGTTGAAAATTCCCAACTCTGATATTTTATTCCTGTGTCAAACAAAATCCTATTTTTACCGCAAAATCAAATAATACACACAAAAGGTTGAGTATGGTAATGTATGCTATTTTAATCAAACCCGTTAGAGCTATTTTCGAAAAACATTCCATGTACAGGATAGTTTGGTTTGGAGAGATTTTCTTGAAAATCTTCATTTTGCACCTTTGGAAAATATTGAACTTAAATACCAAGTGTCGTATTCATGTCTTTTCGTTTTTGAGTTACACACACACACACACACACACACACACACACACACACGGATCTTTTTCTAAAAACTTCTTTTTCTTTTTTTTTAATCAAGAGGTGCTCAAAACATTTATCGACTACAATACCTTATCTACTAGGTACGTGGTAGACAAAGTAAAATTGTGCTTTCTTGAACTTCACAATAAAGCATATTTTCAGAAGGAACACACATTATAAAAGTTTATTCACAAAAATGTTAAGTAACACATGACAGACACTATACAGAAGATGCACTTCGCGATAGCGACGGAATGCCCTCTAACTGTTATTGAGGTAAAACGAGTCAATATTTTAACCAACTCAGTGTACGTCAAAGAAATTCAAGATAATCACAAACTAAATGAGTTTGTTTAACACTTACAGACAAATTAGATACGTTTTATTCATGAATCAATTAATGCATACGGAATTTAATGTCTCACTTAAAAACTTTACAAGTGAATGTTACACCACAGCAGAATAAAGAGCGAAAATATCGTCATTTCTAACGCTCCCCATATGGCCTATGACCTTCAGCGGTTACCTCATTCCACCAAACGATAACTGCACCCATTTCTGAGGTGGAGGCGCCCAGCGGGCGAAATCTTTGCCTCCGATGGTAGCGTGATGAGGATGACGGTGGATGAGAGGACCTACAGATTTTACCTGGACTCCGAACCACGTAGGCTTTGGGGATATTTCACATGAGCAAGTGAAAGAGCTGGGAATCGAACCCTCAGTACGACAGCCGAAAACGAAACCACTGTGCTACTCCGCCACTCAAGAGCGAAAATGTAGGAACATTTATTCTCCAACAGTTACCATGTTGAACTGGAAGCACTAACTGGTCAACTGCTTGTTGACACGTTGATTTAATGCAGCCAAATAAAAGGGACCCTACTGTAAACCGATTGATGTTGAACCGGTGGTTTAAACAATTTTGGAGAAAAAGAAGCACGATACTGGTGTCATTTTAAACTTAGTTACATTATTTGTCTCGGGGCTAGTGTGCTAGATTCCATGTGTGGCACGCTAACCTATGTTTACATGTTCACCTTGGCAGGTCTCAGTTCGTTACTCCTAGGATACATATCTGTTGACCTTGGCCATGAAAATGTTACTGCCTGCCTGACTGACCGCCCTCAAGCGTGAACACCTCATTAAGCTTAACCTGGCGCTAATAATATCATGGGCCAGATGCACCTGTGCCTTCATTCTTTATAAAGCTTCTTGGTCCTTCATCTAGCATCAAGCACATCTCAGGACCATTCTGATCAGCAACTTGTTACTGCTTCTTGTGTATTATTAATACTAATGCTGGGTTGAAAGAAAATGTTCAATAAATCGCTGTTGTGTTTTTCAGCTATGGGATATTTCAAGTGGTGTATCTGTAAAATTAGGTAAAAGTCTGTGAAAATATTTTTTCCCTTTTATCGATTATATCTCATATTATCTTCTCTACTATCTACCTATACTAAGTAGGAGAATATTGCATTCCGTCCAATAATTAGATACCGAGTTTTCACAGGAAATAAGTGTTTTGGGGCTCCCTGAATAAAAAGAAATTTACAAAAAGGTTCGCATTTGTGTGTTTAAGTGTCAAAAACAAAAAGGAGGTTAAATACCAAATTTGGTATCCAAGTTCAGCATCTTCCAAGGATGCGACACAAAGATTTTTATACCAAAATACCCCTTACATGGCAAATGTTTCGTTATTTTTTATTTTTTTAAACATGGCTCAAATGGTTTGGATTAAAATAGCATGTTAAGATAAAATAAAATTAAATTGAGTTTTGTTTATGGACGCTCTTTAACTGCTGTGGTCCTTAGCGTCCCATTCTATATTGGGCGTGAAAGACCGGCAATTTTGCACAGAGGCCTCTTTACCAGGCTTGAGGTTCTTTTACGTGCCGTAAATCTACGACATGGGACCACGGGCTTTACTTTCCTTCCTAAGGAAGCCATGCTAAGCATTTTTACGCCCGAAAAATTCCATCGACCTACGCCGGGCTTGAACCCGCAACCTTGGGAACTAGAGGCTAGCATGGCAACCACTACACCGCGGAGCACGACTGTGTTAAGATAAAATGTATATCTTCAATTTTATGGATTTTCCTGTGAAGTCCTCTTTATTCTGAATGACTTTTATATAAATGCTACACAAAAAATGTAGATCTCGTTAAAGTAGCACAAATCTCTTTATGTCAAAGAATTTTTTTTATTGGCGTTAACTATTTAGGAGATATTTTTTGTTATTGGTTTGGATTTTCAAACACTTACACTTTTCTCAAGTGGAAAGTCGCTATTCATATTTTCTCACAGTCGTGCAAAGAACATGGAATTTCAAAGCTATCACAGAACGATGCGGTTTTTAAAGATCTGACTAAGGCTTTAGCCCGCTGTATCCTTCTTATACCTACAACGAAATATGTAATCAAAGTTTATCCTAATTAGCAAGTACAGGGAGAGCCAAAAAACTACGAAAGGTGCCAAAAATGTATGGACAACGACGGTGGTCAGTTTCAGCATTTCCTTTCATAAAGTTGGTAAGTAAAGCCTTTAGAAGTAGTTTTAAAAGTGTTGTATGGTTTCATCCGCGCCTTTCTATGATAGCGGTGAACAGCAGCGAGCGCCGAGGACGCGGACAGGAAAAACACCGCGCAGCCGGTTCGTAGTTTTTTGGCTCACCCTGTAGATAGAGAATAAGGTTTTGTAAGAATAGCTTTAGAAGAGTGGGTAGAGAAAATCATGTAAATGCCAAACACCACATGCTTAGCACTCTCTTCATTGTTCTACAAACATACACTTTGGAATTACCAAATTAAATATTTGCAGAAATGTACCTCGTTTGAAATGCTCGGCTTTACCCCAATATAGTAGGTATGCATATGACAATATTAAAACTTGAACGGCCAACACTCTTAATTAAGGGCATGTGTTTTTTAAGTGAATTAAAATGCATACACTTGTTAAACTAAGCAGTGAAGTGAAATAGCTACACGGCGCATCAGTATGCAATGTCAGACGTTTTGAGAGCCGCAGTTCTGGACGGCACCAGCTGAAGCAGGTAAGTGACTTCTTGGATCTGTTCCCACAGCGCAGGGTGATTGTCTCAATCTATTTTGTGTGTGGCGGCGACCTTCACTTACTCTTTTCAGGGTGAATTAACCATCCGCTGCAGTGTCAATGTCTTATGCACACTGCTGACAATGCAGGAGCGATGAGAAAACTGCATTCATAGTTGTTTGTGAACACCATGTTAGCATTTTTAAATTCTAGTAGTTACAACAATCACATGAGGTTCAGTATGTGTTAGTATAACAGGGTTTCGTAAAACAATAACAGAACAGCATTTTTTTGTTCACACGTTATTCACTTTTTCAACTTTTCAATTGAGTTATGGAAAAGTTCAGCTATTTCATACTTTTTAACTAATGCACAACAATTTTTAAATCCATAATTCCTGAAGCTCTCCTGATAATCTCAAGCTAATACATTAAACTGTGGTTAAAGGAGCATTTTGAAAAGTGAAGAATGCTGGAAAAAAGGAATTGATTAAAATAGAGTTTACAGCTCATTTTTGGCCATTTCATTTTATAATTTAAATAATTTTTCTCGATATACGTCATTTTCTTGCCCTTTGCGTCTTCATTTAATAATTTTCTTGCATTTATATTGAGATGCATATAGAGTTTCATATTGTTAACATTCTTACTACAGGATAGCTTTTTAAACATCAGAAATTTCATTATTCAACTGAAAAGTAAAATCGCATTCTTGGGAGAATATCATTCCTATTTAATAGTCTGGAAATGGCTAGTTGTGGGTGGAGGGGTGGCTATTGTCAGGAGAGCAAGTACCATTGCATTTATAAATTCACATCCCAAACCAAGGAGGAGACAGGTCAGTTTTCCTTTTGCGTTGAATGCGTACTCAGGTTGCTTTTGCCCTTATTCTGTATGGTGTCATACTGTTAAGTCCTCTTAATTTGATATGAATCTTATATAATCTGGAAATCAAGAAAGTTAGTG
Source organism: Deroplatys truncata (assembly GCA_030765065.1). Classification (NCBI taxonomy): domain Eukaryota; kingdom Metazoa; phylum Arthropoda; class Insecta; order Mantodea; family Mantidae; genus Deroplatys; species Deroplatys truncata. Next base: position 133,235,450 of record CM060988.1, on the reverse strand, counting down.
CTATAGTTTGTAAGACCAGCTTCAACAATTTTTTCTTGGTTTTCTTTCCAGATTCTTCAACACAAGAACACGAGCAAATATATTTTTTAATTAATTCCTTTTCTTTAATTATTTCATCGTTATTCTCATACCTACTATTTCTGCTTGTATAGCACTTACTCCTAAGTATAAATTAGTTTATAACTTTCGGTGCACTAATTTTAATATATAAATCTCAGTTTTGGATAATTACTTTCTCTACTACGTATAGTAAGTAGGGGAAGTATTGCATTCCACCCAAAAATTCGATACCGAGATTTCACCGGAAATACATGTTTTGAGACCCCCTGAATCCAAAAAAAGCATTTTTGGAAACATGTCCGTGTGTGTGTCTGTGTGTGTGTGTGTCTGTGTGTGTGTGTCTGTGTGTCTGTGAACAGCATAACTCAGAAACGAACAGTCGGATAAACACCAAACTTGGTATTTAGGTTCAGTATCTTCCAAGGATGCGACACGAAGGTTTTCAAGAAAATTCCCCCACCCCAGACTACCCTTTACATGGAAGATTTTTCGAAAATTTTAATTTTCTCAAAAATGGCTCTAACGATTTTGATTAAAATATCATATGTTTAAGATAATGTCATGATAAATGAAATGTATATCTCGAATTTTCTGGGAATGTCTCCAAAAGTATTCTTCATTGTGAACGACTTTTGCATAACTGGTAAACCATAAGACATAGACAAAATTTTACTACACAAAAAATGTAGATCGCGTTAAAATACACAATTTATGTCATATACATTTCTTTTGTTGAGTGAACCGTTTTCGAGATATTGCTTGTTATTCCCTTAAATTTTCCAATAATTATACTTTTTCTCAAATTCGTTATTCATTTGTTATATGTCCTGGACATGCAAAGAGAATGGAATGCGCCACATAGCAACCAGCGTTAAAATATTTGACTATCGCTTAAAACCTACCATATTCCCCTTGCATCTACAAATAAATTACCAATAAGATTGATATCTCGATTAACATGAAGCATATGGAGAATAGGCGTTTGTAAAAATAGATTGTACAAGAATAGAGAAAGTCATGTGAGTGTAACACATCAGATTTTTTTTATAACTATTACGTCACTTTTTTTAAAAAAAAATTTAGTCATTTTATAGGTCATTTTTCAAACTGTTTTAGGTCATCAAAGTTCGGGCCCTGGTGATAATGACAATAATGAAAATGTTTATGTTCCTATGTAATTTACAATTAAGGTTCCAAGAAAGGCCTCTAAAGAAAATCACAGCATAAGTAATTCCTTCACCCTCAGTACCATAATATTTTAACATACGTTCCGGTGTGTATAGACCGTTCATCAACTTGATCAACAGTCAACTTCAGTGTAATCTCATTAAAATACGTTCGACAAAACCTGAGAAGTTGAAATGTTATGGTGATATTTTCGCTGGATCGAAACTCTTTAAATTTGGGACCTCAAAACATGTATTTCCCTTGAAATCTCTATATCAGTTTTGACTGGAATATAATCTTCCTCTACCTAACATAGACAAGTAAAAACCCATACTTTTAAGCAACTTCTTGTGAGGGTTTTAAAATTCGTCGCTCTAACGATCGAAGCGCCGATAATACTACAGTTCACCGCACGTAATTACACCAGAGAGATAGCGAGTAATCAAGACTTCTTTGTTCCACGCTGTACTCGAGAGCTTTATCTAAAGCTTTGCTGGTGCATACTTAGAGGGCATTACAAAAAGCTTTCGTTTGTGAAACGACAGGAGAATTTGGTAACAGCAGGAACAGAGATTAGATAACTACAACCGACCTAGGGTAAAAGAAAGTAAGATTACAGTTTTCTAGAAACTTGTGTGTCTTATCTGAACATCCTACTGGCAAAGTGAAAACCAAAAGGCGTTAAAACTCGCTCTCTTCCGGTTGTGACTATACTAATGACATTTGGTTGCTTGTGACGTTATTGAAGTTGACAGTTCTCTATGCTTGCCTAAGGTAGAGGAAGTATTGCATATGATCAAAATATCTTACCGGTAATACATGTTATTACCCAAAGACCACGGTTATAAAATGGTTCGCGTTCTCGTGTTTGCCTACGGCAAGCGAACTAAAGAAAAAACATGTTACAATCACATGACTTTCTTAAGCCGCTATCCGTTATTTTTATATACCTTCTACAAACTATTCTTACAAAAGCTTATGTTTCTAACTACTTTTGTTAATCGAGATAAATGCTTGCGAAAACATTTCATGGCACTTCTTTGTAGATCCAAAGGGAATAAGAGAAGCGAAAGTCAGACCTTTATATGCTGGCGTTGAAATGTTATACTATCTCCGTGACATTTGCGAGAAACAAATTAATGGTAACACTTCAAAAAATCATAAATTATTGAAAAATTCAAACCAATTACAACGAATATATCGGAAATGGTTATGTCACGAAAAATTACTCCACATGAACTATTGTGTTACAAGGAGATCTAAAATGTTTCGTGGAGTAGGTATGTTACTCCCTCTTGTGGTTTACCAGTTAAACAAAATTATACAAAATCCATATGAATGAAGACTTCACAAGCTGCTCACAAAAAATTCACGATATAATTTTATTGGCCATGCAAATATGTTAAACATACGGATTTTAATGGAATGTCGCTAGAATCTATTTTTTTAAGAAAATAAATAAAAACACAACAAAAATGTTGTATATTAACAGTAATTTGGGGCGGCGAATTTTCTTGAAAATTGTGTCACATCCTTAGAAGAACCTGAAATTAAATACAAGTTGGTATGTATCCAACTTTTCGTTTTTGAGTTCTGCTATAAGTCGAATAAATACTAAACTTGGAATTTAGGTTCAGTACCTTCCAAAGATGCGACACGAAAGTTTTCAGGAAAATCCCCCCCAATATCCTTTACATTGAACATTTTTCAAATTTTTTATTTTCTAAAATATGGTTTTTACAATTTTTATTAAAATATCACAAGTTAACGATATTTAAGACAAATAAAATGTATATCCCGAATTTTCTGGGAACAACCTATGAAGTCATTCAGAGGGAATTTTATATAATCTTGTATAATTGGTAAACGTTAAACGATAGACGGAAGCATACAACACAAAAAATGTAGATCTCTTTAAAACACGCAATTTATTTCAATTAACTTACTTTGTAGCCTGAACCATTTCCGAAATATCCGTTATTAATGGTTCGATTTGTTCAATGCTTTTTGTCATTCTTTTTAAGTCCCGTCGATTTTGATGTTATTCGCGATTGCATGGAAACAGTATGGAATTTTAAGACAACCATATAGCGTCCAGTTCTTAAACGTTTGACTATCGTTTTTCCCTGTGTACCGTAACGAAGTGTGTTATACAGCTATTTCTGCAAATGTTCATCTCGATTAAAATTAAGTAGACAGAAAAATAAACTTTCATAAGAATAATTTGTATACTATAAACGATGGGTTCAAACCCGGCGGAAGGGAAGTAAAGCCGGTAGTCCCGTGTCGTAGATTTACGGCACGTAAAAGAATCTCAAGTCTGCTAAAGAGGCCTCTGAGCAAAATTTCCGGTCTTTCACGCCCAATATAGAATGGGACGTTAAGAACCATAGCAGTTAAAAAGCGTCCATAAATAAAACTTGGTTTATTTATTTATTTATTTACTAATAAATGATAGAGGGCAGAGTTATGTGATGTTACGCATCAGATTTTTGTTCAGGGGAGCTCAAAACGTGTATATATCGCTGAAATATCGGTGTCGAAGTTTTGGATGGAATGCAATACTTCCTCTACTTACTACAGATAGGTGCTGGAGAAAGTAAAAATCCGATGTTTTGTTTCCTTTTCTTGAAGTTTAACATCCTTTATGTGTCAAGAATCAATCTAATTCCTCCACCTACCAAAATGTGTTTTCACATCTATTTTACAAAGCGACGTGCTAAATATGACTGGGCAGAAATGGTTATAGAAGCCATAAAGGATCACGTAGGAGGCTCGAATGGAGTCACATATTTAAACAGCAAATCCCCATATGCGGATTTGATATTATATTCTCTAGTAATCACAACCTCACGAGTAGGCTTACATGTTAGTAAATTCAAACAGCAGTAAATATCTCGGAAATATGCTGCATAAATGTTCATTTGAAATAAACTGTAAAATTTAACAAACTGTTGTTTCTTCTGTACGGTTTCCAAACATTCAATTAAAATGATTTCACAATATATTTACAGACAATTCAAGATGTACATTTTATTCTCTATATCAGTATATCAAACATCTATTTTAATATAAATGGTTAAGAGCCTTTTTTGAGAAAATAAAAAAATAACATTTTACCATGTTAAGGATAGTTTGGAGGGGGAGGGTCTTCTCGTTGCGTCCTCGATGCTGGAGTTAACTATGAGTTTGACATTCACCAGACTTTTCGTTTTCGAGTTATGTTGTTTACATACACAATTTACCCTTGCCACAGATCAGGAATTTTATGTTATTTTGTCAATCAACCCCTGCATGAGACTATTGGTACAGCTACGCTCTAGAGCGGTGTTTACCAAACTCGCCCCGGAAGCCTAACCCGGCCGGCAAGCAAAATTAAGTGCTCAGATTTTTAATTGATGCAGTGTAATAAGTAGGGCCAGGATCTTAGGTTTTAACCTATATTTTTCCTCGCTATTTAATTAACATATTTCAAGATATATACTCGTTTCACAGTTCCTGGAGCAGAATATGCAAATTTCATTGCACCCAAAAAAACCTAAATGAGGGGTTGACACCTAAAATAACCTAAACAGCTGTTTTTCCTTTTTCGAAATGAAGAATGTTATTTTCGGATTGAAACTCATTGTAAAATTATTTCAACCACTTATAGCCAGTAGACAATTCCAGTTACTACAGTTAAACGCAGCACATGTGACGTGGTGACACCTGGATGCAGCTGATAGAAGGTTAGGAGGAGCGTACTTGTCTGCCTGTTGCCATTTACTACGCCGAGTACTTAAAAGACGCTAAAAATGTCGTCAATTAATTTCTTTTTCTTTCTTTTGAACTGTGATTTTACTGTTTTTCATTACCGCTTATTACTTCACACACACACACACACACACACACACACACACAGAAAACACCCATGCCCATGGCGGGACTCGAACCCGCAACCCTCAGCTTGGCGGAGCGCCGAAGCTACACACTCCAGTACGAGGGCCGACAAATGTCAGCATACTATCGAGTGTTTCTTTCTTTCTTTCTTCTTAAGCTCCCTTGTTTACCCAGTTTATGATTACTGTGTTTTACTGTTTACTTTACCGCTTATTACCACAATTACACATACAACACACGCACAAACACCCATGCCCATGGCGGGACTCGAACCGCGACTCTCAGCTTGGCGGAGCGCCGAAGCTACATGCTCCAGCGACCACGGCTACGAGGGCCGGCATGAATTGGATGAAACAGAAGCCTCCTAGATTTACAAGACTAAGAAATCACTCGAGTGTCCCACTCTTGCCGCTTCTCTTGCATACATTAAGACACATTTTTGTTTTATACCAGAAGCTACTCTCCTGTTAGAAGGTACAACTTTGCCACTGAAAGATGCTCTAGATATCATTGGCAATGTTTCCAGTAAAAAAATACCTGGACCAGTGGGAAATGCATGTTCTTCGAATTTGCAGAAGATTGTTCAACGAAATCCTGGTTTTGAAAATATGAAAATCCTCAATTTAGTGTTGCAGGGAGAAAAGTATACAGGAGAATTATCCCCAGAACCTGCTGCACTTGCATCTATGTTCTACGCTCCAATGACGTCATGTTCCGTTGGAAGAAGCTTTTCTTAATATAAGAATGTGTTACTGATAACGGGAAATCGTTTACGCCAGAAAATTTGAGAATGTATGTATCTACTGGAATGCCCAAAAATAAAACTTACAACTAAGTACCAGACAAGCAAAATTATTTATACCTGTACTGATCCACGAAGTAAAACATTTAAAAAAAATTATTTTAATCAAGAAACCCCCCAAAAAAACCTATTTTAAGCATATAAGAAACCTAAAATTAAGGTTTACTCCACCAAAAAATCCGGGCCCTAGTAATGAGGTACAAAGACAAATACAAGGTAGTCAAATTGTTTGGTTTTTACAGCTGTCTGCTGAGTGACACATTTCTTCATTTAGAACACTTTGCATTTGTAAGACAAATATAAAAGTTCGCATCAACGTATATCTGTGAAAATGCATTTTCAAAAATGAAATGTGTCCAATCAAAATATAGGTAGGTATGCTGAAACTGATGAACATTTAAAAGTCTGTTTTAATGATAGGCAGCACAAAATTTGAACCACAAATGTCTACAATTACAACCTAGAAAAGTCAGTTTCATTCTCTTCATTGAATATCAACTGTCATTAATATAAAAATACTTCATGTAACACGTGTTTTATATATTGCCTAACAGTTGCATTGTCTTGAGACTATGGATGAAAGACCGATCATTTGTGAAGTATTTAAGGGGACAAGGTAGTCTTAACACTGGAAATTACACCTTAAGTGTGTTAAATTACCACTGTTCTTAAAGTTCTCAATGGTTTTTCCTCAAAGTTTTATGAATTATTCTATAAATCATGAAACTTATTTCAAGTGGTTGTTTGCATTGATAGCTTATGTAGTTGAGTCCGCAAAAATTATTTCATTCAGCAGACAAATAATAAAATGTACACTTAAAACATGTGAATTCATGTACCTTTTTCTGTGATACTACTTGCAATACGGAATCACACTTTTGCATGCTTGTTCTTAGTATAATCAGCTATCTTCTGAACCTCAATTTAGTTATGTATATCAGTTTGCAAATTGCAAAACAACTATTTGCAAAGTAAAAAAAGGAAAAATGTGGAAAATCTGCATTGTTGTTGCTTTCATATTATCACTAATATACATTATAAAATTATTATTGTGGTTCAGAAAGTTCAACTATGTGTTGTATACATGTACTGAAAATTCTAGCTCTCTACCTCTAACACTTTCTGAGAAAAAGGTACATAAGTATCAAAAAATGTTTTGAGAAAACTGAATTTAAAGTTTGAACATTAAAATTCTGACACACTTCAGTACATTCCAGGGTCATAATCATCTGCACCTTCATTCCTGGATTGCTTCAGTTTTTCTGATTGCCTTCTCTTGGTCCTGGCCTCTTTTTTTAATTGCTGAGCTGCTCGCTGGGCACCATATAGTCGTTCGTTGTTGAAAGATACAAAAATGTTCTAAAAAGGGGCGTTGCATGACAGTTTTACAGGAATTCAGACTAGCAATAAATGATATTTAAATGTTTTAAAAACCTCTTAACCCCCCAAAAGTATATATTTTCTGAAACTGGAAATAATAGAGGTTTTATTAGTGCCTAAAACAAAAAATGCTATTTTTGACCATTTCAGAATACCTTGTCCCCTTAATTACATTAGTTATTAATGTGCAAGTGTAGATTTTATTTCAATAAAAGACTGCTTTTAAAAACTAATGTGATCTATGCGCCTCGTGACTGAGTTTATGGTTCGTATCTTAAAATTATGTGGCTTGGCCTCCGATTCATCTGGCGGTTAATGTAGTCCCTTTGTATAAAGCTTGGCAACCCCTGCTCTAGAGTGGCATCTATTTGGGTCAAAAATAGACGTGGCAGATGAACCCTACAAAGTCGTCCCAGCTCAGAGCAACCCTTCGTATGATTGCATCATGCTTTGCTGGCTTTCACAATTTCGTTATTACGCACAAATAGCGACGTAAACAGTTTTCTTCTTCCTATTTTTCACTCAAACCTTGCGTTTTCGCACTTAATGCATAGTTACTAACCTAAGGTGCAGAGCAGACAATACAAAAAAAAAAGGTGGTATGCGTAATTTTCCCTCTTTTGTCCTTGAACACAAAACAGGTGTTTGCCTCAAGTACAGATATTAATCTGTAATTCTCGGTATGTAAGACCCATAACAAATCGTTTACAGTAGTGGAATATTAGCACAGGCTTAGCTGAACAGAATATCAAGTCTTTTGTCTGAATCCATCCTTCTGTACTGGTTCACCTTGATTGTGTATCACAATATTTTCTCTTGTTTTTGAGAGTTCTCAAATGATCAGAATACGCTTCGCTGCCACAGGTAATAGACAGTTATGCAACCGCTGCAAACGACATGCATGAGTTAGTTATATAAATGACGTCCCCTGCAGAACACACTACAGCTGCGACTGAGCGCATTACGCACAGAACTTGTACTCTCGCACAAAAAAGTGGAGACAGAAAAATGAACCCATCTACGGCTTTGATAACGTTTCCAGCCTCTGTTTCGGCCAAAGGCGCGAAACTGGCACAAATCTTATGCTGAAAGCTTCATTTTTCGTCTTTACTTTTTTTTTTGTGCGAGTGTACAAGCTAAGCGCATCACACTGAGGAGTTTACGGAATTATGAGGGAAAAATCAAATAAAAAGTCTTCACTTGCCAATCTAGGCAGTAGCGTTTGCGTCTCGCATTCAGGTCACACGTTGAAAACTCGTGTACCGACCTATCTGTAAAGGAGTTTAAGGTTTCACTAAACAGGTAAATGTCGGATTAAATATTCGGTACTATGACCCAAAGCTCCATCCGCAGAACAAAACAGAAGGGACAGGAAGCTGACTATGCCATCTATCCGAACTCACGATGGCATATACGCATCCCATGATCACAAATGTCTACCTACTGGTATACTAATAGCAACAAACTAGTTACAGTAAGGCGATTACAGAATTAAGATCATCTGTCAGGGACACACCACGTCATGTGTATAAAAAAAAACGTCGATATGACCTTAATCTTAAAAACAATTCACTTTTCTTTTTTTACTTATGGCTCCAAAACACACATTGTTAGTAAACTTGTAAAACGCATTTTAGTGAAAACGTAAGATGTACCTGCACTTTAACTATACTAATAAGGTTGTTTACCGCCTTAAATTAAAATGAGTTTTATTTATGGATGCTCTTTAACTGCTGTGGTCCTTAACGACCCATTCGATATTGGGCGAGAAAGACCGGTAATTTTGCCCAGAGGCCTCTTTATCAGGCTTGAGGTTCTTTTACGTGCAGTAAATCTAAGACACGGTAGCACCGGCTTTACTTCACTTCCGAAGGAAGCCATGCTAAGATCTTCTGACTTGAAGGTTTAAAATTTCAGTATGTTTTTGACAAAGCTCCAGTACTGCATATTGCAGTAAAATTGCAGCACTATTCATCTTTACTGGTTTTGTATCCATAGCTACAATATGAAGCTATGTTTATTACTAGCTGTTATACCCGATGTTGCATGGGTGGCTTTTTAAATCTCCTCTAATTTAATTAAATTTACTTCTGTGCTCTTTATGAAATTATTGTAAAATGATCTAGAAGATGCCGGAGGGGCCGGTAACCCGCCCGCATAAAAACGATATTACTCAGAATCTCCACAAAGTTAATAGCTGAACGGGAACCTCGTTGACGAAACATGTAAGGAGATCCGAAACAAGGACCTTGACTACACTACAGAAAAAGTTATTAAAAGCAGCTGAGATGAAGCTTCTAGGACCGCTTGCAAGATATAATTTATTGAAACATAGACGGAATGTGGATATCGGGGAGGAACTGAAAGTACCTAGTATCTTAGAAGTAATACAAAAAAATCTTATGTGTTACACTCACATGACTTTCTCTACTCTTGTACAAACTATTTTTACAAACGCTTATTCTCCATATGCTTCATATTAATCGAGATAAACATTTGCAGAAACGATCTTTTGACATGCAAAGAGAATTACATTTTACACATAGCGACCAGTTCTAAAAACATTTGACTATCGCTTAAGACCTACTATGTTCCCCTTGTTTTGTATTTGCAAGGGCAATATAGAAATACAGTAGCCTTTAAGCACATACATATCTCTTAATAGCTGGTTGCTAGGTGCAGCACCATTCCCTTTGCCACAGATTAATACTCTTTGCATTCCAAGACAAAAAAATGAATAACGAATTCCCATTTGAGAAAATAAGTATTGAAAAATTTAAGGGAATAACAAGCAATATCTCGAAAATGGTTCACTCAACAAAAAAAAATGTATATGACATAAATTGTGTATTTTAACGCGATTTACATTTTTTGTATAGTTAAATTTTGTCTATCTCTTATGGTTTACCAGTTATGCAAAAGTCGTTCACAATGAAGAATACTTTTGCAGACATTCCCAGAAAATTCAAGATATACATTTCATTTGTCATGAAAATATCTTAAACATATGATATTTTAATCAAAATCGTTAGAGCCATTTTTGAGAAAATTAGAATTTTCGAAAAATGTTCCATGTAAAGGGTGATCTGGGTTGGGGGGATTTTCTTGAAAACCTTCGTGTCGCATCTCTGGAAGATATTGAACCTAAATACCAAGTTTGGTGTTTATCCGACTGTTCGTTTCTGAGTTATGCTGCTTTTTTTGGATTCAGGGGTCTCAAAACATGTATTTCCGGTGAAATCTCGGTATCTAATTTTTGGGTGGAATACAATACTTCCCCTACTTACTATACGTAGTAGAGAAAGTAATATATACAAGGATGGCATGAACATGTGCTTAGAATGAAGACAACACACTTATCCCAGACATTGTACAACTATAAACCTCAAGGAAGACGAAGTGTAGGCTGACCAAGAAGACGATGGCGTGATCAGCTTAATTAACACTATGTGGAGACGAAACAGACCACATGGCTTAAACCGTATTGTTGTTAATGATGACTGATGATCTCGAAGATTTTTTTACGCTGAATTTACCCTCTTTACCTCTTAGAACTATAATTACATAAAACCCCCAAAACAAATATAATAATGGACCGAAAATTCACGAATATTTACAGAAATGGGGATTAAATTCAGCAGATTTTATATTTATAATCTTAGTCTTTTCCTCCTCTCCTTTCCGCGACAATCTTCAAAATTCTGGAAATGTTGTATAGCCTGTAAAAATATTTAGAGGTGAAAGATTATCCAAATGTTTGAGTCATTTTTACATAAGATAAAAATTATATGTAAAACAATAACATTAAAAAAGATTTATTTCATTTTAACACCATCTTCCAAGAAACAATCACCTGAAAATTTAATCCGAAATAAATCAACCTTATAGGATACGTCATCTAACTTTTCCAATATGCAATCACTAATTCCAGTATAATTTCAGTATAAAAAAATCAAGTATCCGATGTATCCATAATTTCCAGCAGACATCCTTTAATATTATTAAAAAAAATAATAATAATTTGCGTTTGTGTAAGGCAATCTCGAATACCACGCCAGCGGTTTTGATAATTCTTTTACTACTAGGCTATATAATATTGCCAGCAAGTTTAAAGTTGAGGAAATCTCAATCCCGTTTTGTTGAACATGAATATCTGGGACTATTTCCGGCCCTTTGCTGTGAACGTGGCAGATGTTTAATGGCTTCCAGTCTCAAAATTTTAAAATGGATCTATTTGGGGAGAGGAGTTGCATACTCGTATTCATACCATTACACTTCCTCTGACTTCCTTGCACATTATCAGGGAGTAGCTTTCGATATGATTTTGATAAAGCTTGGCGGCTCGGGTATTAGAATCTGGCAAAAATTATAGGCTACTCTAGTTTTCAGAAGCGTGCTTAAATATCCTTATTTTCAACCCTTTACTTCTAAATCTATACTCATGGATCCATTTCACAAAATTGCCTACATATATACTATTACATCAATGAAATTATAGTCGTCCTCCGTGGTTTAGTGGTTACCATGCTAGCCTCTACTTCCCGAGGTCGCGGGTTCAAATCCTTAGCATGGCTTCCTTCGGAAGGGAAGTAAACCCGGTGGTCGCGTGTCGTAGATTTACGGCACGTAAAAGATCCTCAAGGCTGATAAAGAGGCCTCTGAGCAAAATCTCCGATCTTTCACGCCCAATATTGAATGGGACGCTAAGGATCACAGCAGTTAAAGAACGTCCATAAATAAAACTTAATTCAATCCAATGAAATTAATGCTACCCCTACCATATTTTCACATATTATGTATAAATCTACACTGTTTAATCATCTGGTCAAAATATTGTACGACAATACTGCAGGATCTGGGAAAAATCTTAAGATTACCTTACAATTTCCAAACCCTACCGCAACCCTTTTTTTCATCCATACAGTAGCTCTTTATATACAAAACTACACTGCTTGGCCAATCGCACATAAAAATGTGCACTTCGGCGAAAATTATAGGTTATTTTAAAACTTGCAAAAACTATTCCTACTGGAATTTTCAATCCCTTAGTACAAGATTAAAATATATATATATATATATATATATATATATATATATATATATATATATTCAAAATATCATCTGTAACTCAAATACACAGAGAGGCATTTAAAACAGTCCATCTTAAAAAAAAAGTTCACTTTTAAGCGTAGAACAAAATATTTCTGACAAAAGTTGTTGTGTCCAAGGGGGCCATAATGTGCCATTGATAGTTTTTTTAGACCAGGGATGAAAGAGATATGCGGTCAAATCTATTATTTCAAAAGGAATGATATATTTGATTATGCACCTCTATATAGCCCTTAATAATGAGTGCAATTCCAGTGTGAGAGGGCCATCAAAACTCGAATGTTAGCGACGAGAAAACAGTTTTTAGACAGCTAGCATTAAAAGTATGTTTTAACACGAGCTATTCATACTAGAAATTGAAGATTTCAGTGGAATAAATTTTTTATAACACTCCATTGCCATCATTGTTTCTTTCTATGGAAATTATATGTATATAAAGGGAAGGCCTTGAATCGACTAATTCAATGGCGGGTTATTTGAATCACTGGGAAATGGATTCGGCAGAAAGTAATTTTGCAAGCAGCGGAGGGGATAACGTTGGAATTGTTACCAAAGAAGTCGAGGAAACGTACGAAATTGTATACAAGAGATTTCTTCAGTTTTGCAAGGTAAAAACTTACAAAATAATTACACGAACAATTCATACTAATAATGTGACCACATCAGCACTAGTGCTATAAAGGTCAACAACAGACTAGAGCTCGCCATTGCGCATGTCCGAATGTATACTGCTATTTCCACATAAATTTCGGCAGGATACATCAGGCCATCTAAAAAAATGTTGATGTGTTACACTCACATGACTTTCTCTACTCTTGTACAAACTATTTTTACAAACGCTTATTCTCAATATGTTTCATGTTAATCGAGATATGCTTCATGTTAATCTTATTGCTAACTTTCTTGTAGATGCAAGGGGAATATGGTAGGCTTTAAGCGATAGTCAAATATTTTAAGAGCTGGTTGCTATGTGGAGTATTCCATTCTGTTTGCATTACCAGGACAAAAAAAATGAATAACGAATTTGAGAAAAGTATAAGTATTGGAAAATTTAAGGGAATAACAAGCAATATCTCGAAAATGATTCACCCAACCAAAAAAATGTATATGACATAAATTGTGTATTTTAACGCGATCTACATTTTTTGTGTAGTAAAATTTTTGTCTCTCTCTTATGGTTTACCAGTTATGCAAAAGTCGTTCACAATGAAGAATACTTTTGGAGACATTCCCAGAAAATTCGAGATATACATTTCATTTGTCATGAAAATATCTTAAACATATGATATTTTAATTAAAATCGTTAAGAGCCATTTTTGAGAAAATTAAAAATGTTCTATGTAAAGGGTAATCTGGGGTGGGGAGATTTTCTTGAAAACCTTCGTGTCGCATCTCTGAAAGATACTGAAACCTAAATACCAAGTTTGGTGTTCATCCGACTGTTCGTTTCTGAGTTATGCTGTTCACAGAGACAAACACACGGACACGTTTCCAAAAATGCTTTTTTTTTTATTCAGGGGGCCTCAAAACATGTATTTCCGGTGAAATCTCGGTATCGAATTTTTGGGTGGAATACAATACTTCCCCTACTTACTAAACGTAGTAGAGAAAGTAATAGAATATGGCAACACATGTTAAAAGTGATTTCATCTTACTCTTAGGATTGCTACACTCCATTTTGAGCCTCCTTCCGAAAACATTCCTACTCACAACATAAAACTTCACATTCAACACTTCTACCATAACTAGGGATGGAACCTCGATACCGTCGATACAAAAGGTATCAACGGTATCGAGATATGTCTAATATTTTGAGACAAATCTTCGATACTTCTTAAGTTTTTTAAGTTTTGCGTTATTGAAAGTTGTTGCGTTTAATTTTATGCTAGATAGGGAATGAAAGGAGTCGAGACTTCATCTTATTGTCTCGCATGTGTCCCCAAGAGTTGCTGGACTATAGTTTTTGATAGACCTTGACTGCGTTTCCTGTGGGTGAATCAACGCAACATTCCATTGATTTTTGTGTCTAAATGAAACCATGCAAAACAATGGGGAAAGGACTAGAGGTACTCATGCAACATGCAGCGTTAACTGAGATGTGAATGAAGCTGATTTAGCTGACGCACTAAATCACGTTTCTGCAATAGCCTGGTTTGGTGACTCACTCTCAGCCATTACATACACCTATTCCAGTCACCAAAATCTGTGAATCCAGCAGAACAAATCAGAATTTAAGATGTGAGATAATGCAGCGCATGGAAATATTTGTTCATTCCTTTAACCTGTTAGTTTGTGTTTAAACAAGTCAAACTCGAGCCACGAACATAACTTGCAGGTATACCGTACGAATAATCTCCACAATATGGATAGAAAATCCTCTAAAAGAAAGTTTTCAGCACAAAATATAGTTACACAGAAAGGGAAGCAAAGAAATTATTATTATTATTATTATTATTATTATTATTATTATTATTATTATTAGCCTTGACTAACAGTAGCTAATATATAACCTCGGCATTATCGACATAACAAAATTGATGCCAATTCGAGAATGCCAAACAGGAACAATTTCGAAATTAGCATACAATACAAAACTACTTATTAGAATATAATTCAGTGAACAAGCTATCGTCTTTACAGTTTTTTAAAAAGTGAGTATCGATGCTCAAAAATAAGTATCGGTATCGAGAAATAATGGCATCGTCCCATCACTAATCATAAATAACTATTCTTCAAATAACAGAACATTTCAGCAACAGACTCCCTTACATTATTAAAATGGCTTGTTTTAAATGCCTCTCCCGGTATAAAACTACGCCACTTGTTCAATCAGGACACAAGTGTACGAGGGCGGATTGATAAGTATATGACTTTGACGAGAGATAGCGTTCTAACCACAGGTTACTTCTTTGTACCCGCACCCAAGTCTTACATCTATTCTGGATATATTCGCAGAACTTCGTCATTTGTTTCTTAGAACATTGTTGAGAGCGCCTAAAATAAGCAGATGTGTGTTGCTTCGTAGGAAATGGAGAAAATTTCGTGTTCTGATAAAGCACCACTTTTTGCGTGGCAAGAGGTGAAGGAAACGGAAGAAAAGCTGAACAAGTATTATGGGAGCTCTGCTCCAGTACATGGCATGGTTCACAATTGGTTCACAGAATTTCGATGTGGCCGTTCCAGCAAAAGTGATGCCGTGCGCACAGGACGGCCGGTTGAAGTCACAGCAGAAGAAATGGTAAACAAAGTTCACGATATTGTATTGGAAGACCGCCGAGTGAAAATCCGTGAGATAGCCAAGACTGTAAACATCTCGAGTGAACGGGTGTATAACATTCTGCACGAATTTTTGGGTATGAGAAAGCTGTCAGTAAGATGGGCGCCGCGATTGCTCACAGTTGAGAACAAGCAGAATCGTGTGACCATTTCATAGGGATGTTTGAACATGTTCCACGCAACCCAAATGAGTTTTTGCGGCGTTATATCACGGTTGATGAAACTTGGATCCATTACTATTAACCTGAAACCAAACAACAATCAAAACAGTATTTCCTTCGGCGAACCTTCTCCAAAGAAAGCGAAAACCATTCCGTCGGCAGAAAAAATCATGACAGCTGTCTTTTGGGATCACAAGAGAGGATAGGCATCCACTAACTGGAAAAGGGTAAAGCGATCACAGGTTCATATTATGCCGCAATGCTGTATCAGTTTCACAAGAAAGTATTAAAAAGAAAACGACCCCATTTAGCGAAGAAAAAGGTTCTCTTTCACCAGGATAATGTACCCGCACACAAATCGGTCATTGCCATCGCAAAATTTGTTGAATTGGGCTATGAACTGCTACCTCACCAACCATATTCTCCAGATTTGGCTCCGAGCGACTTCTTCCTCTTTGCAAACCTGAAAAATTGGCTCGTTGGGGAGAAATTCACGTCCAGTGAAGACATCATAGCAGAAACAACCTCATATTTTGCTGACTTCGAAAAATCTTATTTTTGGAAGGGTTAAAAAAAATTGGAGAAATTGAATTGAAAGGAGACTATGTTGAGAAATAAAATTGATTTTTTGGAAAAAAATTGTTATTTTCCTTAAAAAGTCACTGCTTATCAATCCGCCCTCGTATACGCTTCTACTATAGGACTCAGCGAAAATTATAGGCTATCCCTGCTCATATTTTCAACCCCTTAGATACAAAATTTGTACCATTTGACAAACCTCGACACTTGCGGTTTAGTTTCAATGAAAATAACACGCTACTAAAGGCTTTAAAAACGCCATTAGGTTACATCAGTGCAACGCAATCTGTAACAAACGATGTATGCTTAACGACCTTACATTGCATTTCAATAAGTGGACTTCTTTCAGGTGCACATTTCCACATTAACTTCGTTTTACGAGTAATAATAATAATAATAATAATAATAATAATAATAATAATAATAATAATAATCCTTTTACGTCCATGCTTGCCCAGCAGTAGCAGGGTAAAGTAGTTAACAGCGTTACAAATTATAAAGCGGTTATGGTCTGTTTCCCCAAGATACAGAAAGTAACGAAGTGATAACATCGCCATAATTTTCCTGCTGGAGCACCACAGGATGTATGTGGAATTTATATTGCAGTAGTCGAGTCGTATACTATCGTTGTGGAACACAAGCAAAATAAAACTTCACAGAAAGAATCTGTGCTACATTCAGATACTTTCTCTACCGTTTATCGTTTATAAAAGGGTATACAAGCTATTCTTACGAAAGCTTATTTATCTACCATTTCATTTTCTTTTTCGAGAAAATAAAACAGAAATAGCTGCATTACACATTTAATTACAGATAGAAAGGGAAACCGATAGTCAAATGTTTAAAACTATATGCGGGCTTTAAAATTCCATACTGTTTCCATGCAATCGCGAGAAACACTGAATGTCGATAGGACTTCAGAAGAAAGAAAGTATTAAACAATTCGAACCATTAATAACGGATATCTCGGAAATGACGTATGCCACAAAAAAGTTATTTGAAATGTTTTAAAGAGATCTACATTTTGTTTAGTACGTTTTCGTCTATCGCTTAACTTTTATCAGTAATGAAAAACTATACAAAATTTCTTCCGAATGAAGAGAACACAACAATGCCCCAAAAATTTCAAGATGTACATTTGTGATGTAAATATCTTTAATGCGGACCTTTTTCCAAACATTCTTTTTTTATTCAAGGGGCTCAAAACATGTATTTCTGGTGAAATATTGATATTGAATTTTTAAGTGGAAAACAATACCCCCACCACTATTGGAAACAATTCTTGTGCTTAACAAGAAATAGCCTTTTATGGAATGTAGTTAACCCTCTACCAGAGTGCTGTTATAACGGTTAACCAAGATCGATAATGCTTCCGAGATTTCTAGGCTACGGTTTCTTCTTGCTGGGACTTCGAAATACTCGACCTACATATTACATGAATCCACTTCTAGTTAAAGATAGTTGCCATAACCCATACAACTGCATATCCTGATTTATATGCGTAAGATATACCAAAACGAAGAGTCCAATATGAAAAATCTGATGTAACACATGACTTTCTCTACTCTAGTACAAACTATTTTTACAAATACTTATTTTCCATATGCTTCATGTTTATCGAGATGTTAATCTTATTGCTAATTTTCTTGTAAATGCAAGGGGAATTGCTAGGCTTTAAGCGATGGTCAAATCTTTTAAGCGTTGGTTGCTATGTGGCGCATTCCATTCTCTTTGTATTAACAGTACAAAACCACAACAACAACAACAAAACAAAAACGAAAATGAATAACGAATTCCCATTTGAGAAAACGTATAAGTATTGGAAAATTTAAGGGAATAACAAGCAATATCTCGAAAATGGTTCACTCAAAAAAAAAATGTATATTACATAAATTGTGTATTTTAACGCGATCTACATGTTTTGTGCAGTAAAATTTTGTCTATTGCTTATGGTTTACCAGTTATGCAAAAGTCGTTCACAATGAAGAATGCTTTTGGAGACATTCCCAGAAAATTCAAGATATACGTTTAAATTGTCATGAAAGTAACTTAAACATATGATATTTTAATCAAAATCGTTAGAGCCATTTTTGAGAAAATTAAAATTTTCGAAAAATGTTCCATGTAAAGGGTAATCTGGGGTGGGGGATTTTCTTGAAAACCTTCGTGTCGCATCTCTGGAAGATACTGGACCTAAATACCAAGTTTGGTGTTTATCCGACTGTTCGTTTCGGAGTTATGCTGTTCACAGACACAGACACACACGGATATGTTTCCAAAAATACTTTTTTTGGATTCAGGACGCCTCAAAACATGTATTTCCGGTGAAATCTCGGTATCGAATTTTTAAGTGGAATGCAATACTCCCCCTACTTACTCTACGTGGTAGAGAAAGTAAAAAGAGTAACTAATTCCCATTTGAGAAAAAGTATAAGTATTGGAAAATTCAAACAAATAACAAGGAGTATCTCGGAAATGATTCACTCCAAACAAAACAAAAAAAATCTGATGTGTTACACTCACATGACTTTCTCTACTCTTGTACAATCTAATTTTACAAACGCTTATTCTCCATATGGTTCATGTTAATCGAGATATCGAGATGTCAATCTTATTGGTAATTTTCTTGTAGATGCAAGGGAAATATGGTAGCTTTTAAGCGATAGTCAAATATTTTATCGCTGGTTGCTATGTGGCGCATTCCATTCTCTTTGCATGTCCAGGACATAAAAAAAAATGAATAACGAATGTGAGAAAAAGTATAAGTATTGTAAAATTTAAGGAAATAACAAGCAATATCTCGAAAACGGTTCACTCAACAAAAGAAATGTATATGACATAAGTTGTGTATTTTAACGCGATCTACATTTTTTGTGTAGTAAAATTTTGTCTATCTCTTATGGTTTACCAGTTATGCAAAAGTCGTTCACAATGAAGAATACTTTTGGAGACATTCCCAGAAAATTCGAGATATACATTTCATTTCTCATGACATTATCTTAAACATATGATATTTTCATCAAAATCGTTAGAGCCATTTTTGAGAAAATTAAAATTTTCGAAAAATCTTCCATGTAAAGGGTAGTCTGGGGTTGGGGGATTTTCTTGAAAACCTTCGTGTCGCATCTCTGGAAGATACTGAACCTAAATACCAAGTTTGGTGCTTATACGACTGTTCGTTTTTGAGTTATGCTGTTCACAGACACACACACAGACACACACACACACACACACAGACACACACACAGACACACACACGGACATGTTTCCAAAAATGCTTTTTTTGGATTCAGGAGGTCTCAAAACATGTATTTCCGGTGAAATCTCGGTATCGAATTTTTGGGTGGAATGCAATACTTCCCCTACTTACTATACGTAGTAGAGAAAGTAAAAATGTATATGAGATAAATTGTGTGTTTTAGCCAGATCTACATTTTTTGGGTAGAAACATTGTCTATCTCTTACGCTTACCAGTTATGCAAAAGCCATTCAGAATGAAGAGGACTTTAGGGAACATTCCCAGAAAATTCAAGATATAGGTACATTTCATTTGTCATAAAATATCTTAAATGTGTGAATATTTTAATCAAAATCGGCCATTTTTGAGATAATCAAAATTTTCGAAAAATTCCATGTAATGGGTAAATGGGGTGGCGAATTTTTTTGAAAATCTTCGTGCGGATCCTTGGAAGATACTGAAGTTAAATACCAAATTTGATACTTATCCGACTTTTCATTTCTGAGTTATGCTGTTCACAGACACACACACGCACACGGACATGTTTCCAAAATGCTTGATTTGATTCAGGGGACCTCAAAACATGCATTTTCGGTGAAATCTCGGTATCGAATTTGTGGGTGAAATACAATAGTTCCCCTACCTACTATACGTAATAGAGAAAGTAAAAAAGCACTAATCCAAAATGGTGTAGATATTTCTATGTAAATCAACAGTTCTATATATGAGGCAAATAATCTGAATAAGACTAAAAATAAGATTTAAAAAGCAGTCTGAAAAACAAACTATCCCACCCGGTCCTGAACTCCTAGGAACTCTTTGGCCTATTTTTCACTTTCTCTAGCACCTACTTTTAAGGTAGAGGAAGTATTGCATTCCGCCCAAGTATTTGATATTGAGATTTCACCAGAAATAAATGTTTTGACGTTCCCTGAAATTAAAGAAAAAGACACGCAGGCGGGTGCGCGCGCATATGTGCGCATTACTCAAAAAATGAAACGGCTGATCAGCACCACACTTTATATTCAAATTCGGCATTTTCTAAAGATGAGACGCGATGATTTTCAAAAAATCCTCCAACGCAAGCTACTGTTTACATGAAACATTTTTCACTATTTTTTGTTTTATCAAAAATTTTAATTAAAATAACATGCATTTAAGATATGCAAATAATAAAATGTACATCTACCTTCAATTTTCTGGGAATAGCCTGTGAAGTCCTTCTTCATTCGGAAAGGAATTTGTATGCTTTTGTATAACTAGTAAATCATAAGGTAGATAAAAACTTACAAAAAATGAAGCTTCTAAAACACAACCATTCTGTGGCATCTGCCATTTCTGATATATTTGTTGCTATTGGTTTGAATATTTCAATACTTTTTCATTTTGAAGTGTTATCTATTCAGTTATTTCTCGCGATGTCGTCAAAGAGCAAAATCAAAACCAGCATATATTCACCTATTTTTTTAAAGATTTGACGATCACTTCAGACTCCTGCATTCATACTCCTTATACCTGTAGCTAGTGATGGGATACCACTATTTTTCGACAATCATTTTATAAAAACTCTGATGTGTTACACTCACATGACTTTCTCTACTCTTGTACAAACTATTTTTACAAACGCTTATTCTCCATATGCTTCATGTTAATCGAGATGTTAATCTTATTGTTAATTTTCTTGTAGGTGCAAGAGGAATATGGTAGACTTTAAGCGATAGTGAAGTATTTTAAGAGCTGGTTGCTATGTGGCGCATTCCTTTCTCTTTGCATTACCAGGACATAAAAAAATCTTATGTGTTACACTCACATGACTTTCTCTACTCTTGTACAAACTATTTTTACAAACGCTTATTCTCCATATGCTTCATGTTAATCGAGATGTTAATCTTATTGTTAATTTTCTTGTAGGTGCAAGAGGAATATGGTAGACTTTAAGCGATAGTGAAGTATTTTAAGAGCTGGTTGCTATGTGGCGCATTCCTTTCTCTTTGCATTACCAGGACATAAAAAAATCTTATGTGTTACACTCACATGACTTTCTCTACTCTTGTACAAACTATTTTTACAAACGCTTATTCTCCATATGCTTCATGTTAATCGAGACTCTTATCTTATTGCTAATTTTCTTGTAGATGTAAGGGGAATATATATTTACAAGGGCAATATAGAAATACAATAGCCTTTAAGCACACACATATCTCTTAATAGCTGGTTGCTAGGTGCAGCGCCATTCCCTTTCCCACAGATTAATACTCTTTGCATATCCAAGACAAAAAAATGAATAACGAATTCCCATTTGAGAAAATAAGTACTGAAAAATTTAAGGGAATAACAAGCAATATCTCGAAAATGGTTCACTCAACAAACAAATGTATGACATAAATTGTGTATTTTAACGCGATCTACATTTTTTGTGTAGTAAACTTTTGTGTATCTCTTATGGTTTACCAGTTATGCAAAAGTCGTTCACAATGAAGGATACTTTTGGAGACATTCCCAGAAAATTCAAGATATACATTTTATTTGTCATGAAAATATCTTAAACACATGATATTTTAATCAAAATCGTTAGAGCCATTTTTGAGAAAATCAAAATTTTCGAAAAATGTTGCATGTAAAGGGTACTCTGGGGTGGGGGATTTTTCTTGAAAACTTTCATGTCGCATCTCTGGAAGATACTGAACCTAAATACCAAGTTTGGTGATTATCCGACTGTTCGTTTCTGAGTTATGCTGTTCACACACACACGGACATGTTTCCAAAAATGCTTGTTTTGGATTCAGGGGGTCTCAAAACATATATTTCCGGTGAAATCTCGGTATCGAATTTTTGAGTGGAATACAATACTTTCCGTACTTACTATACGTAGTAGAGAAAGCAAAGAGTTCACTGACTTATGTTCTTATAACTATACACAGTTTTCTGTGTATAAACACATGTACCCAATTTTGTGTTCTATGATAATTTCGAAATTGTCTCTTTTTGACATTCTCCAATTGGCAGCAATTTTGTTGTCTTGATAATGCCACAGGTTATATATCCCCTATTGTTAGTCAAGGCTAATAATAATAATTTCTTTGCTTCCCTTTGTATGCAACTGTACGTATTTCCTGCTGAAAACGTTTTTCTAAAGGATTTTCTTTCCATAGAAAAACAAATACTAGCAATTCTTTTTTATTCAGCAATCTTAATCTTAATATAAACTAGTGTATATTTTACATGAAACTCCAAAAAAAAAAAACACTAAAAGCAATGTGTGTGTGGTACATTACCATACGGTAATAAGTAATCACATTTAGCAATTACCCGAAAACAGTAAGTTTGTGGATAAAGTCATCTACTACCCACCCTTATACATTAGCACATATAGGTATATGTTTAATACAAAGGTTTGACCTGCGTAAACACAAAACTGACAGATGGAAGGAAATAAATATTTCACGTCTTAAATTATGATTCTTTTCTGCTGCATTTAGAGATTATGGTCCCCGGAGTAGATAAATGTAATGGCTAAGGGTGAGTCGCCAAGAAATGTGATTTAGTGCATCAGCTAAATCAGCTTCATTCACAATTCAGTTAACGTTGCATGTTACATGAATACTTCTAGTCCACCATTATTTTGCATGTTTTCATTTAGACACAAGAGTCTATGGAATGCTGCACTGATTCACCCACAGGAAACAGTCCAGTTCTATCAAGAACTATAGTCCAGCAACTCTTTAGCACGTGCGAGGCAATAATGTGAAGTCTCTACTCCTTTCAATTCTTATCTAACATAAAGTTAAGCGCAACAACTTTCAATAAAAATGTTAAAGTATCAAAAGTTTATTTTACTTTTTCATTTAAAGAAAATTTAAATTAATTGGATTAATTAAATAATTTATTGAATAAATTAATTTTCAAAGTACTAGACATACTTCGAAAAATAGCTTTTGGAAAAATAGTTTGTAGAAGGAATATAAACAATTGTGACTAGAGAAAGCCATAAGAATGCAACAGAGTTTTCTTCAAACTTGCTACATGTTTGCGAAGCTTTCCATGTAGACTTAAATGCCACTTGTACTGACCTATCCGTATGCATTTTCGTTTTCATATGTCTTAAATAAGGTGCAGTCCAACACAATGTAGCGTAAATAATTTCAATCAGGGAAAGAAAAAAAAATCTTATGTGCTCCTATCGCGCAACTTTCTCTAGCCACTACCATTATTATTTTCGTATCAATCCTAAAAATAATTCACTCAAAAATTTGCGTTTCTATCTCTAAAATTACAACGAAATTCCTTTGACATTTCCTAAAACTTCACTTTGTAACCTTCTTGTAACATCTGAATAATCTTACCAACTTTCTCCGATTAGATAAGGATTTATCTACACCACTTCAAATAAATGACCAAGCGCCTTACCTGCAAACAAAAGAGAAACCAAAATTAGACAAATAATGACTATGATATGATGACGTCAAACATCCTGTCGCAACATCTTCGCAGTGAAAAATAAATGGACCACCAACAACCTGCTAAAGAGTCTTGCATAATCAGTGTGGCCAGCCTTGACACTAAACTTTCAGAGCAACTTTTTCTGTACAAATTCCGACATCACATGCGGTTTCCACAAAACTGAAACTGCAAGTGGCTGGAGAAAAACAAAGGAAGTAATCTGCGCATTAATATTATCTGTGCTAATATAACACGTGCTCCAGGTTTTATTGATAAATTCTGAGCAACGAAGTTGCGATTTATTGCTAACTACCATGTTGCTGATGAATTTTTCTTGTGAGAATCCAGAACTCGAGTTGTATTTATTTCACGTATTTAGCGAGTAACCACAAAACGAAATAATAGTATATTATGCAACAAGACTATAATGGCAGTAATTAAGAGCGAGTTTCACACGAGCGTCTTAATTACCATTATAGTCAAGTTGCATTCGATTGCTTTGGTCGACCCACACTATAATTTCAAAACTTTGAGTTTTTACAGAAAGCTTTTATGGCATTGTGTGTAATTAAATGGTCGTAGGACCTTGAGCGTGTTTGCCAGTAGTGAAGGAGGTTGCAATACTGTTAAGTCCACACCGTATTTATTGATTTTTTGCAGGTAACGTGAAAGCAAGACATTGAAGCAAAGGTAATGAGCTCAATTTATTCGAGTATTAAAATTTCAATGAACAGAATTTATTTTATCTTAAATACACATATTTCGTTGCTTATCTGGGGAAGGGATCCCAGTGGACTGCTGCTTTGAAGGTCTTAAAAGGTATGGACTGGGCGCGCCGCTGAGTAAGACCATGAGTCGCTGAAGTATTATGGAATGCCATAACAATTCAGTTACGTCACATTAATCAGAGTATTATAGTGTGGTCGACCAAAAACACTATAAAAGTTAAGTAATATCAAGCAAGTAATACACAAAGTTACTACATTATTTAAGTCGTGTTTTCATTTTGTAAGTTCAAATGGATTCATTCTGCCAGTGCATGTAGCCTAATCAGAGAACAAAACATTTATTTAAAATCTCTGGTAACATTTTATTGAAATATTGCAGCAGTATACCCTGAAATACTAATTAAACTAGAAATAAACTATAAAGATGCTTAAATGGGCATGATAATGATATGAAAAGTGATAAAACGAAAACAATACAACTGGGGGGAGTAGTACCTTTGTGTGATTAACTGAAATTCCGGATATACTTTTACCAGATTGGTAACTGATTAATTTAAGAACTTTAACCACATTTCACGAAACAAAAAGTACGACAAAAGTCCAGTACCTGAAGTTTAGTACTTCCTTGTTAGAGGTCCCATATATTCCAAACAGCGCGAACTGTGTATTGCTTCCTCACATTTTCACAAAATTCTCTATGTGAGTAAAACGAATTTTAAGCAAAATGAAATACAAATATGCATTTTCCCCCAAAACTTTCAAAATATGCAGAATAAAATTGGCTTTATTATACTCCTTTCTAAACGCAGAAGATTAATATATCTCTCTTAAATATACCCTGCAATACAAATATACTTTATATGCAAATTCTTCTATAATTTCATTAAGTAATTTGTTAGTCCATAAATAAATTATTTTGAGTAAAAAAAAAAGGAATGTTAAATTTTTAACTT
Source organism: Deroplatys truncata (assembly GCA_030765065.1). NCBI lineage: Eukaryota > Metazoa > Arthropoda > Insecta > Mantodea > Mantidae > Deroplatys > Deroplatys truncata. Next base: position 133,209,678 of record CM060988.1, on the reverse strand, counting down.
TTACCTTTTTCATTTTACTTTATTTATTTATTTATTTGTTTATTTATTTTTCATTATTCAAACCGCTTTTCTTCTTTCCCTTAAGTGTTTTTTCTCAGCTCTTCTTTATACTTCTCTCTCGAACATCTGTCCATGAAATGGGAAACAAGTTTGTTTGCGATACATGCAGAACGGCTTCTGATCGTACAGATGACGTGTTCAAACGAGCTTTTGCTGGCCTTATAGAGAATGTAGGACATCATTTCCATGTAACTCCTAAGTTAGAACATCGACGTATCTCAAAAGGTATGAGTTGAAAACAAATGCTTAAATCATAATCCTTAAACAACCATGTCAATATGAGTCATACCTAATCACGGGTATTAGAGCAGAGAACGCTATTTTTATAATTTAGTATTAACACAAATATACGGCGTTGCCCGGGGATTAGACAGTTTTGATAAAATACCAACTTTCCAAATATTCCTTTATTTACCCTTAAATAAACAAAAGCAGCACATATTAATGCCTCTCTTCAATTCTTTTAATTTGATTACCTCACCATTATTGTGCCAAACTTCCCAATGGTACTGAAAACGTCTCAAATTGACTTTCATCCTACATTTTTCAACCCCACTCCCGTTAGGGGTGGTTTTTCGTATTCCCAACTGTAAAAGAATGTAGAAAATAACATTTGTGCGTTTCTTTTTGAGAAAACAGCCCCATTCGTGTTTAACATCCTTAAAAGCCTCCCCGCCGAACACTTCATCCCCTCTCCCTTTCGGGGGGGGGGGTGTTTTATATCACTCCTAAAAGAATGAAGAGCAAATTATTTATAAAGTGTTGAGAAAACAGGCCCATTCATGCCGAAAAACTTCAAGAACGCTTACCGTAGAACACTCTCCGCCCCTCTTCCGTTTGGGTTTTTTTTTATAACACTCCCCTCAAAGTATTTTTACTCTTGTCTTTAAGAATGTGCGTCAAATTTGCCATTCAAGCTGAAGCACCCATTGAACAAGTTTCAAACCCATTACTTATTAGGACTGGTTTTCTGCAATACCGCCCTAAAAGAATGAAGGGAGGGACATTTAATTTTTATTTAGCAAAAGTATTATGGAAACACATCCATACATATTTGGCGATTCAAACCAATTACAAAGAGTACCTCCGAAATGGCTAATGACATAAAAAATGGACATAAATTGTGTTTTAATATATACATTTTTGTGTAGTAACCTTTTGCTTATCTATATTGGTTTATATGTTAAAACAAAATTCATTCAGAATGAAGAGGATTTGACAGGCTATTCGCAGAAAATTTAAGATATATACATTTTATCTGTCGTGTAAATATCTTAAACGTACGATATTTTAATAAACTTCCTTAGATGGATTTTTGAGGGAAAAAAACGAAATTATTTCCATGTAAAGGTTAGTTTGGAGTGGGGCGATTTTCTTGAAAATATTTGAGTCGCTTCCTTGGAAGAAGTCAAAATTATTTGGTATTTAACTGACTTTTGCTGTTCGGACAGACGAGCGCACACACACATACAAGGACCCTTCCGTAAACCTCGATGCTACATTCACATGATTTTCTCTGCCCACTCCTCCACAAACTACTTTTTACGTTAATCAAGATAAATTTTTGCAGAAACGTTTCTATTGCTCATTTCGTTGTAGGTACAAAGGGAATATTTTAGGCTTACGGGAGTCAAATTTTTTAAAAGCGGGTCGCTATACGATGGCTTTGAAATTCTGTTCTATTTGCCTGACCTACAGAAAAGAAAGCGAATGGCGACCTCGCAGTGAAAAAAGTACGAGGTGTATCGTATTAGTAAATTCAAAAAAATAATAAAGATTACTTCGACAATGTTTAATGGCGAAAGAAGAAAAACCAAATGATGTATTACGCTTTAGGAACGTAGGAATTGTGTGGAATACTGTAGGCTTAAGCGTTAGTGAAATCTTTTAAAAGTGGGTTGCTATGTGTTGGCTTCGAAATTCCGTTCTCTTTGCATGACCAAGAGAAACAACAGAAAGAAAAACATTCTGATATGTTGCACTCACGTGACTTTGCCTACTCTTGTACAAACTCTTTTTACAAACGTTTATTCTCCATCTATTTCATGTTAATCAAGATGTTAATCTTATTGCTAATTTTCTTGTAGGTGCAAGGGGAATATGGTAGCCTTTAAGTGATAGTCAAATGTTTTAAGAGCTGGTTGCTATGTGGAGCATTCCATTTTCTTTGCATGTCCAGGACATAACAAAAGAATAACGAATTCCTATTGGAAAATTCAAACAAATAGCAAAGAATATCTCGGAAATGGTTCACTCAAAGGGGGAGGGGGGAAAAGTACAAGACATAAATTGTGTGTTTCAACGAGATCTACATTTTTTGTGCACAAAAATTATCTATATCTTACGGTTTACCAGTTATACAAAATCCATCCACAATGAAGAGGACTTTTGGGAACATTCGCAGAAAATTCAAGATATACATTTCATTTCTCATGAAAATATCTTAAACATATGATACTTTAATCACAACCATTAGAGCCATTTTTGATAAAATCAAAATTTTATAAACGTGTTCCATGTAAAGCATAATCTGGGATCTGGGGGATTTTCATGAAAATCTTTGTGTTGCATCTTTGAAAGATACTGAACTTAAATACTACAGTTTGTTATCTATCCGACTGTTCGTTTTTGAGTTATGCTGTTCACAGACACACACGGACCTTTTTCTAAAAATGTTTTTTTTTTTTTATTCAGGAGAGCCTCAAAACATGTATTTCCGGTGAAATCTCGGTATCGAATTTTTGGGTGGAATACAATACTTCCCTTACTTACTGTACGTAGTAGAGAAAGTAAAAATATCACGGAAATGTTTACTGATACAAAAAAATGGACGCCGTTTTTTGTATGCTTGCTTAGTTTCTGTCTACCTCTTACGGTTTACAAGTTATACAAAATTCATTCGAATGAAGAGGACTCCACGGGCTATTCACAGAAATTTTAAGATCTACATTTTATTTGTCCTGTAAATAATTTACACACATTTTCAATAAAAATAGCTTGAGCTATTTTTGAGAAAATATAATATAAAGTCCAAATTTTTTATGTCCAAGCAGTTTAGAGTGGAGGGTGAATTATCACGAAAATCTTTATGTCTGGTTTTTAGCAGATACTGAACTTATATACCAGGCATGCACAAGCACTCTCTCTCAACAGAAACAAACACACACTTATGCACATTTTATATCTAAAGATATCAAGGTTGTGTGTTCGGTCTAAATGTTCAGTGCGTGCTTTCCTCTCTACAGCAAATGCAGAAACGGTGCGAGAATTGTTGCATGTTTTCGCTACAATATAACCATATTTTAACGAGGGCTCATGTTTCAGCATTGTTTACTGAAAAGAAAAGCCATACAGCAACGTTTCACAATAGCTCATTGTGTGGAAGCCATGATGCTACTTGCAGATAACAAGACAATCTTAACCCACTTTCTGCTCTGGCATGTCGAGGAAATGGTTTCCAACTAAAAACCACTTATTAAATACCTTTGGCTCTAAAAACGCTACCGTGTAACCGCAGCACGAACTAATTCACTGTAATTTACTATTCGCTAATTTAGGGAGGATGTCCTTCAATTGCGACGGTATTAATGTTGTAAATAAATGTTTGTTTACATAACTTTAACTGCCCCACGTATGGGAGCCAATTTTGCTAGAGAATTAATGTTACAATGTGTTTAAACATTATTATAGCACCACGTTTGGAAGCCAATTTGATGCGGTATTAAGGTTGTGTGACTTCATGTGTTGCCATCTTGTGACGTCATTCGTTTGGTTCGTAGCTCCCTCTGGCGTAGCAATTTGTATCAATTAGTTTCCGAAAGAATTTAAAGTTTTGTATATTGTCCTCCGGCTAGCTATCATCTTATCTTGGTAGGACATGTATCTCTATGTAAGGGTGTGAATCGGAAAGGAATCTTTTATCCAGAAATTATACTGACGAAGAAATTGGTTTTATAATTTTTATTGCCGAACACGTTCACAAACAATTTTACATATTAATCTGGATACTCGCCAAACTGAAACTGTTTGCAATAACTTCTTACTTATCACTTTTAACTCGAGTACTTCAACTTTGTGTATTTTTTAACTGTATAATACTTTATAATAATTCTCGTAATTCTGCTGCGCGTAACTTGACGAAATGAAGGACTGACTGACGATGAACTGAGAGACCGACGTGTAGAGTATTGAGAATTCTGTTGAACTGGAGACAAGCTACCTCGAACCTACACTATTTATAGGCCTGCATCAAGATACGCCTAAAGATTATAAATGAACTGCTATTGGCTAATAAAACGCGCCAACATTAGCGTCTATTTTAATATCCAATGAAAACCACGAATACATATGCTTTAGGAAATGTTCTAGAAGCTTCTACCGAAAAGGCGCGAAACATTACGTAACTTCCTTGTTCCCGGTAATGATAAACAACTCACCCCATCGCTGCATTATTGCGTTATTATTGACAGTTTCAGTAAAGCTGTATATTATTATTTACCAATAATAATTACAATTAATAAACCTCTGAAATCAATGTCACATAAAAATACATATTCATATTACAATCATTAATTACATTTAAGTAATTTGTAATACAAATTACCGTATCATATGCCCCACTAGAAACATAATTATAAATATTTATAACTTGTTTGGAAATTTTATAATTAGGTTTTTAGTCTCCTAAATCTTGGAACACACGCTATCACTTTCACTTAACACTTCACACGCATTTAACACACGACATATTTTTCCTCTATCTCGCCACTACTTACTGGCTCTGGTTTAATTAATTTAGATATTAATCTGACATCACAAAATTTTTTTTATAGCAAATACTTTACCCTAAATTATTTAATCACTGCTACCAAATTGTTTACTTTAAGTTGTTGACAAAAATTTATACATTTAAGATTTTTTTGTAATTATTATACATATTTACCAAAAAAATATTCACCCTTTACATAAATATTTACATCTCTTAAATCTAGGCATTTTTTTACCTTTTCTGTTTTCTACATAAATATTTTTTTTTCTGAATTTATTATTATTTTTAACAATACTTTTGGAATTGTATTTACGTACTTTTAATTTCATATCATATTAAGTTTCAATCTTTGCATTCTTAATTTTCAAATACTGTTATAGTTACAAAAAATTTATTTCTTTTTTTTTTTTTTAAACATTTCTCTTTTTTTTATTTTATAATTTATTTCTCTTTTCAAATGACATATAAATAATTAACCCTCTTACGCTCCAATACATTTCTCTGCAAGTCGTCTTTACCTATCCAGCATTTACTTTATATCTCATTGCTATTTACCCTCCTGGATCAAATTGTGTGTGGCTAAACATTACTCGTAGCCGTATCCTAACCTTCAAATTGTTGTTCATGAATAACCTCTTGTATTCATATGACATTTCGTTCCCTGATAACATTTGAAAACAATCCACAGTTTCTTGAACAACACATCTTTTTGACAACTTTCATTTTCAATTCATCTGCTATCTTTTTACTTTGAAAGTACTCTGACAAATCTGTACTAAACTGTACTGGACTGGAGTTTTCATTTTGAACATCTTGGTACAATTTATTTCTTTGCATTTCTGTCTCATTCTGTCTTTCTGATATTTCCCCTCTGAAATTAACTTGCGCCTTATTCACATCTACATTCATAACCTCATTTATCTCTCTTATCTCACTTGCAATGTTACTCACTTGATTTCCTAACTCTGTGCATTCTACATTAACCTCACTTTTAGTATTAACCTCACTTTCTTTGTTACCTATTTCCCTGTTCATGTCTAACATTTTCTTTGAAACTTCTCCTATCTCACTTGCTATTAATTCCTTTTCATCACTCATTTTTGGTATACTACTATCTAGCTTCGTAACTTTCTTTTCAATTTCTTCACTGCTTTGATCTACTTTTTGCTCTAATACCTCATTACTCCTACCAATATCTTTTCTGTTTTGTTCAAAGCTCCTACGAATATCTTCCCTTAATTCCCTATGACTCTTTTGCATATCTTCCCTTAATTTCTCATTACTCTGAGTTAATTTTTCTAATTTCTCATTATTCTTTTGCATATCTTCCCTCATATTTCTCAAAATTTCCATCATTTCCATCATCATACCAGCATCAATATTAATATTTCCTGCTATTCTATTCTTAGTTTCTGCACTAATATTTCCTCCCTCAAAAACTACATTGTTTGAGCTTTTTTTTTTTTTGTAACCTGTATTGACTTACAGCTAACTGTTACACTATCTCCTTCCATCATTGTTTCTTCAATATTACTAGTAGCCATTGTTTTCGTTTTCTAAAAAAAATTACTATACTCTGACCTTTTGTGATGCTGTCTGTTGCTGTTACTTTGATGTCCAGCTTCCTGCCCCATTCTCCTAGATTTGTATGTCGCTTCTGCGTTGTGTTATGATGAGTCCACGTTGTCTTGTAGTTGAATTCCTTGTTGCCTTGTAATCTCGGAATTACGATGTCCAATTATCCATGTAGTCTGTGTCCTCCCTGTTGTTTCTGGAATCGGTGTCTTGTAGATCATTTCACCGCTGCATTCCTGGTCATCTTGTTTCTTTCCTGGTCATCGTGTTCCTTTCCTGGTTATCGTGCCCCACGTTCTGGGTGCCAATTTGCGACGGTATTAATGTTGTAAATAAATGTTTGTTTACATAACTTTAACTGCCCCACGTATGGGAGCCAATTTTGCTAGAGAATTAATGTTACAATGTGTTTAAACATTATTATAGCACCACGTTTGGAAGCCAATTTGATGCGGTATTAAGGTTGTGTGACTTCATGTGTTGCCATCTTGTGACGTCATTCGTTTGGTTCGTAGCTCCCTCTGGCGTAGCAATTTGTATCAATTAGTTTCCGAAAGAATTTAAAGTTTTGTATATTGTCCTCCGGCTAGCTATCATCTTATCTTGGTAGGACATGTATCTCTATGTAAGGGTGTGAATCGGAAAGGAATCTTTTATCCAGAAATTATACTGACGAAGAAATTGGTTTTATAATTTTTATTGCCGAACACGTTCACAAACAATTTTACATATTAATCTGGATACTCGCCAAACTGAAACTGTTTGCAATAACTTCTTACTTATCACTTTTAACTCGAGTACTTCAACTTTGTGTATTTTTTAACTGTATAATACTTTATAATAATTCTCGTAATTCTGCTGCGCGTAACTTGACGAAATGAAGGACTGACTGACGATGAACTGAGAGACCGACGTGTAGAGTATTGAGAATTCTGTTGAACTGGAGACAAGCTACCTCGAACCTACACTATTTATAGGCCTGCATCAAGATACGCCTAAAGATTATAAATGAACTGCTATTGGCTAATAAAACGCGCCAACATTAGCGTCTATTTTAATATCCAATGAAAACCACGAATACATATGCTTTAGGAAATGTTCTAGAAGCTTCTACCGAAAAGGCGCGAAACATTACGTAATACAATCATTAATTACATTTAAGTAATTTGTGATACAAATTACCGTATCACAATAGTGATATGGTTGCATTGCTATAATTCCATTTCAAGGTTTTCATATAGGTAAATAGTTTACTCATATTCCTACTTTGCAAACCAAACATTTATTGCAGGTTTATGATAAAATAAAATTCTATAGCTTATTGGTGTGTACAAATTCTTACGAAAGTTTATTTTCCGATCTACTTCATCTTAATCGAGATAAACATTTCCGGAAATAGCTGCACTACACATGTTTTGTTATATATACAAGGCAATAGTGATAGCTTTATAACTGGATGTTATACGCTGGCCTTAAAATTTCATACTTTTTCCACGCAATTGCGAGAAACACCTGAAAATCGACAGGACTTGAAAGAATGGTTAAGTGTTGAATAATGCGAACAATTAATAACGGATATCTCGGAAATAGCTGATGCCACAAAAAAGTTATTTGAAATAAACTGTGTGCTTTAAAGATATCTACATTTCTTGTGTAGTAGCGTTTCATCTATCGGTTAACGTTTACCAGTTATACAAGATTATACAAAATTCCTTCCGAATGAAGAGGACTTTGCAGGCTATTCCCAGAAAATTCAAGATATACATTTTATTTGTCGTGTGAATATCTTTAAATATATGGTATTTTAATCAAAACTATTAGCCATTTCTTGAGAAAATCAAACATTTCGAAAAATATTCCATGTAAAAGGTAGTTTAGAGTGGGGAGAATTTCTTGAAAATCTTCGTGTTGCAACTTTGTACTGAACCTAAATACCATGTTTGGTGTTTATCTGACTTTTCCTTTTGGAGCTATACTTGTTCACAGACGCAGACAAACACACCTTTTCCTAAAAATGCCTTTTTTAAGGGGGGACTCAAAATGTGTTTACGGTGAAATCTCGGTATCGAATTTTTGGGTGGAATGCAATACCTTCTCTACCTATTATGTACGTGGTACAGAAAGTTAAAAGGCAACGCAGAGGCGTAAGCGTTCAAATGGGGTTCAAATCCCTTGTATAGGGAGCACAGCCTTATTCAGGTTACCAAAAACAAAGGAGGTTAATGCCGAATATCAGAGCGGCCAACATTTTAACTTAAGTCACTAAATATTGCACCAGAAAAATCATCAGATAACCTATTTACAAAACACGTATATTTTGGCTTTATGCTAGTATTATGAGCCTTTATCACATCATATTTCATGTCATTATATTAAAATTCTAAATATGTATATAATTGTAATAGGTTCTTTGGTACATCTGTATAAATAAAAAAAGTTCGTCCGACGACATGATGATGATTATTATTATTATTATTATTCCCCTAGAGCTTTTTTGCTGCATTTTAAAACTTTACGGTTGCAAACATGTCAATTTATGCCTGGCAAATGACCTTAGTTCTGTAGTCTCCTTCCTGTACTACTTGCTGAAAAGTAGCGAAGGCTGGATTGTCGCCAAGTGTGCCATATATTTTATTGCAATAGATTTCATTGGAGTGGTGAAATTTTGGGTCATGGCGTTGACATATCCAGCTCCATATTTACTTCAAAGAAACCATAAAAAGATGCCAAACAGATTGTCCGATGTACGGGATTTGAACCTTAGACCTCCTGAATAAGAACTACAGCTGACTGAAACAACTAAGGCACGAGGGTAACGAATAATTGTCCTAACATGAACGGTTGGTTATTTGATTTTACGACTTTATTTACCTCCAATAGATATACAATTACAAATAAATACATATCAACACTTAAATTCAATCATAGCGTTCATTGGTCTCTGTCTGTGTGTTTCTCTCTCTCTCTCTCTCTCTCTCTCTCTCTCTGACACAAAATCTCGGTATCATATGTTTACTTTCTGTACTACGTATAGTAAGTAGGAGAAGTGCACTCCGCCCAAAAATTCGATACCGAGATATCGCTAAAAATACATGTTTTGAGGTGTCCTGAATCCAAATAAATCATTTTTGAAAACATGTCCGCGTGTGTGTGTGTGTGTGTGTGTGTGTGTGTGTGTGTGTGTGTGTGTGTGTAAACAGCGTAACTCAGAAAGAAAAGTCGGTAAAATACAAAACTTGGTATTTCAGTTTAGTATCTTCCAAGGATGCAACAGGAAGATTTTCAAGAAAATCCCTCATCCCAGACTACCCTTTGCATAGAACATTTTTCTAACATTTTTATTTTCTCAAAAATGGACTTAACGATTTTGATTATAATATCATACATTTTAAGATATTTTTATAGCAAATAAATGTAATCTTGAATTTTCTGGGAGTGTCCCTAAAAGCCCTATTCATTCTGAATGACTTTCGCATAGCTGTTAAACCGTAAGAGATATATAAAATTTTACTACAAAAAAATGTAGAATCTTGCTAAAAAAAACACACACACAATTTATACCACATACTTTTTTTTATCGAGTGAACCATTTCCGAGATATTCCTTGTTATTTTTTTAATTTTCCAATACTTTCCCTAAAATGAGAATTGGTTATTCGCTTTTTGTATGTCCCGGGCATGCAACGAATATGGAATGCTCCACTTGGTAACCACTTAAAAGACTTTACTATCGCTTAAAGCCTACTATATGCCCCTTGCATCTACAAGAAAACTTAGCAATAAGGTAATTTCTGCAAATTTTTATCTCGATTAACATGAAGTAGATGGAGAATAAGTGCTTGTAGAGTAGAGAGTCATGTGAGTGAAATACATAAGATTTTTACTTCTCTACTAGATATAAAGTAGGGGAAGTACTGCATTCCACCCAAAAATTCGATAACGAGATTTCACCGGAAATGCATGTTTTGGGCTTCCTGAATCAATAAAAAAAAACATTTTTAGAAAAGGTTCGTGTGTGTGTGTGTGTGTGTGTGTGTGTGTGTGTGTGTGAACAACTTAACTCAAAAACGAAAAGTCGGATCAACACCAAACTTGGTATTTAAAATCAGTACGAATAATGAATTACCATTTGAGAAAATGTATAACTGTTGGAAAATTCAACAAATAAGGAATATCTCGGAAATGGCTCATTAAAAAAAATCTGATGTGTTACACTCACATGACTTTCTCTACTCTTGTACAATCTATTTTTACAAACGCCTATTCTCCATATGCTTCATATTAATCGAGATATCAAGATGTCAATCTTATTTGTAATTTTCTTGTAGAAGCAAGGGGAATATGGTAGCTTTTAAGCGATAGTCAAATATTTTATCGCTAGTTGCTATGTGGCGCATTCCATTCTCTTTGCATGTCCAGGACATAAAAAAATGAATAACGAATTTGAGAAAAAGTATAAGTATTGGAAAATTTAAGGAAATAACAAGCAATATCTCGAAAACGGTTCACTCAACAAAAAAAATGTATATGATATAAGTTGTGTATTTTAACGCGATCTACATTTTTTGTGTAGTAAAATTTTGTCTATCTCTTATGGTTTACCAGTTATGCAAAAGTCGTTCATAATGAAGAATACTTTTGGAGACATTCCCAGACATTTCGAGATATACATTTCATTTCTCATGACATTATCTTAAACATATGATATTTTCATCAAAATCGTTAGAGCCATTTTTGAGAAAATTAAAATTTTCGAAAAATGTTCCATGTAAAGGGTAGTCTGTGGTGGGGGGATTTTCTTGAAAATCTTCGTGTCGCATCTCTGGAAGATACTGAACGTAAATTCCAAGTTTGGTGTTTATCCGACTGTTAGTTTTTGAGTTATGCTGTTCACACACACACACACACACACACACACAGACACACAGACACACACACACACACAGACACACACACGGACATGTTTCCAAAAATGCTTTTTTTGGATTCAGGAGGTCTCAAAACATGTATTTCCGGTGAAATCTCAGTATCGAATTTTTGGGTGGAATGCAATACTTCCCCTACTTACTATACGTAGTAGAGAAAGTAAAAATGTGTATGACATAAATCGTGTGTTTTAATGAGTTCTACATTTTTTGTGTAGAAAAGTTTTGTCTCTTACGATTTACCAGTTATGCAAAAGCCATTCAGGAATAAGGGGGCTTTTGGAGACATTCCTAGAAAACTCAAAATATACATTCTATTTGTCATCAAAAAAATATCTTAAATACATGATAGTTTAATCAAAATCGTTATTTTTTAAAAAAAATCAAAATTTTCGAAAAATGTTCCATGTAAAGAGTGGTCTGGGGTGGTGAATTTTCTTGAAAATCTTCGTATCGCATCTTTGAAAGACACAACCTGAATACCAAGTTTGGTATTTACCCGAATTTTCGTTTTTGAGTTATGTTGTTCACAGACACATACATGGACCTTTTTCTAAAAGTGTGGGGGGCCTCAAAACATGTATTTCCGGTGAAATCTCGGTATCGATTTTTTGGGTGGGCATTTAGCGGTGACCCTAAACATTTCAGTGCGGAAAATATAGATCAAATAAGCATTTGGTGTGTATATCAAGTTGTATATGTTACATTCAAGCCCCGACTTCTACATCCAAACGAAAATGTGGTTGATGATGCCGTATAATCGTTGACAGCTCAGCATATTACGTTTGGAATTCGCCAATTTGTGATGTTCGCATTTCTTTATGCTTTCATATTAACTTAAAACGTTTGTAGCGTTGTGTTGTCTTCAAAATAAAGCAATCTTATAGTTTATTTCAGCAAAACATTAGATATATCATTTGAGAGGTATACAGTCTAATATAAATTAGACTGTAAAACACTCAATATTATTCTTCCTAAAATTACTTGCCTATATTTACAGGCCAATACAACACAATTCGTGCTTTTAGTGTATTGGTGACCATCACATTTTTACCGTGCGTCTTTCCATCTAAATTCTTCCTGACCATTCTTAACCATTCCTAAATTTGTCCAAATAGTCCCTATTAAGTTTTATGCTCCTCTAATTATTTTGCCATCTAAATTATTAAATTTTTGTTGCCATGTATATTCTATCTATTCCTTTGGTTAACGTTTAATATACCATGAAACTTTGTTTGTTTCTTCACACATTGGACATTTTCTAAATCGTTGTTGTCTCTTAAACCTTTTAAATGAACAACTCCAGTTCTACTTCGGGCAAATTCTTCTCAATCTTTTTTTTCCGCATAGTCCTAGGTACGAGCAGTCCCAAAATTACCCGATAGCAGTTTTTGTTTCAAACAAATGATTATGGTAGAAAGTACCAACCTTATAAGGCTTAAATTTGAAGTTCGACAATGTTACATTGTTTAGTAATTGTTTGGCAGCCATTAATAATGAACTCTCTCGGCGAATTTGTAAACGGGATAAAACTGGCAATCGTTATGTGATACAATACTTTCTTTTTGGGTCTTTGTCCAACTAATATTAAAGCTGAGTTAGATTCTACTCTGGGGGAGTCTGCTCCTTCGCTTACAACAGTAAAATATTAAGTGGCAGAGTTGGAGCGAAGCCGTACGAGCTGCCAACGAACATCGCGGTGGTCGACCAAATGAGGTGACCACGCCAGAAATTGTGAAGAAAATCCACAAAATAATATTGGATGACCGTCGACTGAAAGTGCGCGAGCTACCAGACATCGTAGGCATTTCAAAAAGTGCTGTATATTGCATGCTGACTGAAAATTTGGACATGAGAAAACTGTGCGCAAGATGGGTGTCGCGTTTACTCACAATGGAACAAAAACAGCCTCGTCAGGATGTTTCAGTAGAGTGTTTGGCGATGTTTCGCTACAATAAAGCCGAGTTTTTGCGTCGATTCATAACCATGGGTCCATCACTTCACACCTGAGACGAAGGAATAGTCAAAACAGTGGATTGAAAGGGGAGAATCGGCTCCAAAGAAGGCGAAGACAGTTCCATCTGCAGGCAAGGTCATGGCCTCAGTTTTTGGGATGCAAGTGGGATAACTTTCATATCTTCAAAAAGGAAAAGCAATCAATGGCAAGTATTATGCAAACTTTGAATGATGAAATCAAGCAAAAACGGCCGCATTTAGCGAAAAAGAAAGTTCTGTTTCATCAAGACAGTACACCAGTTCACACATCCATTATCATCGCCAAGATCAATGAGTTAAAAGTTCGAATTGCTTCCCCATGCACCCTATTCGCCAGACTTAGCCCCCTCTGATTATTTTCTGTTTCCAAAGTTGAAATGGCTTGGTGGTAAAAGAATTGCGAACAATGAAGAGGTGGAGTTTGCAGTTGATCGATGTTTTGGAAATCGGCGGTTCTCACTATAAACAGGGTATCGAAGCTTTGAACATCGCTGGGAAAAGTGTATCGAGCTGAAAGGAGACTATGTAGAGAAATAAAGATGTTTTTTCCCAAAATATTTGTGTTTTCATTGTTAGGTCGGTACAGCCCTCGTATATATTGTTAGCCTGCACCATTCTCTTACCAGTCTAATATAAATAAAACCGAATGTCATATTCACAGATGAAAAAGCTGATATTGAACCAATGTGCGCGGGCGTGAAATTATCTGGTGTGTAACGGACAGTTACATACATAACAAAAACGAGGGTAACTTCTACTATACGTTTATCAACACACATCACAAAAATCTAATACTGGAATACTTCAGATTACAGGAGGTTAATGCTTTATACTCCTGTAAGATTACGAATTACAGGACAAACTTTGTGCCATACTACGTAACACCTGTGTATTTTACGTTCTTTGGACTACATATACTTCAATATTTCATTACTATAATTTAATTTTGACACAGGGTGGAACAAAATATATTACACATATTGCTATGAAAATGGAATTTCTTAACAGCACAGAAATTCAGATCTCGCCTAAGGGTTGGTCGTTAACATTTCCGTTGTAAGGACCGGTGACCGGCGATTGCGTCCCCCGTCAGTTTTATACGTCAGTTGCGTCCCTGGATTTTGGGGCATACGTCAGTTGCATCTGGAGTTCTTGATTAACACGTCAGTTGCGTCTCTGAAAGATTTGAATTGTTAGTCCCAGTATTTTCCATTCCTGGCACAAACAACATTTCCCTTCCCATTTTGCAGACTTGGATTGTATGTAAGATTTTTAATTTAAACCACACAAATGGATGAAATTTTGTTAGATTATATTGTGCTATGTACAAAAATCCAAGAACTGAACACGAGTTAACAAAAAAAACAATAACAAGGAATTTGTATGGTTGAAACAGTAAATAATTTTAAAATGTTCGTTAAAAATAAAGGCTTCCCCTTATCCCTTGTTATGGAATCCATGGCCATACACAACTGAGTATGAGAATTATCACGTATGTCAAGTTTGGCCTTTATGCTGTATATGATGTAGCAGAAAGCGTTCTAAACAGTAATTTGTTGTGTCTCGTCGCAGAACACGTTCTATAGTGTTTGACTGTGTCTTATCGAAGAACGTAAACCTGCCCAAGCTACCTAGCAGGTAGCTGTGAATGCAACTGAGGTATAATTTTAAAAACACCAGAAGCAACTGTTTACGTGGACGCAACTGACATAGCCACGTAAGGACATGCCTATTTTTTCCGTATCTTACAGTTCATCTTCGATAAAAATTAAGGTACCTTACTTTTTGCCTTACCCAAGTACCTATAGAGCCCATTAAATTATACTTTTCGGTTTCGAATTGTCGCAGTCCGATTCTTGGTTGGAATTCAGTTGATAGCTCTAGTAGGTTCTTTATAATAAGAATTTGCATTTTCTTCAGAAAGTTACTAATTTCGTTTAATACTTTAGAAGTAATTTGGAATGATTTCTGCAATCGGCAGTGTTTTGGTGCTGGACCACAGGAAACAAGTGTTAAAATGTGGGTTGCACAAACACGATTCCACCATATGACTAAGCTTGATACACGGGTTCTATATTAGGAAAGCAAAACTTGGGAATCCACTAAGCCAGGCTGGTGAACATACGGCGTGAGTCACTCTGCCAACTTTCACGAGCAAATGCCACTAGGAATATGCATGTGATCTCATTTGTTATTCCCTGACTACTGTGCGGGCTCGTGCTGAATATTACACTAAAATAATTAATGTGTATGCATTCAGATTTTCTGGTTTTGATATGCCGAGCTGGGTAAGGTCAACAGCCTCTAACGTCAGGTCATTGGTTCGAATGCAGTCCGTGGCTTGTGTACACTTTGATATACATCTTCCTGTTATATGACGTTTTCTATGGCGCGGTCACGACAACCGACAGTTAAAACGTTTATACTCCAAATTCACCTAAAGTTAATAAATACAAATTTCTTTAATTGTGTTCTCTAACATATCGAAATTTCTTTGCAGATACGTGTTTCGAAGTGCCGTGAATAAAGAGTAATATGTTTATTTAAAAAAAAGGTCACTGAATGTCGTATTCATTTATCGAATCCCCTCGGAGGAATTATTGTCATATTTTCCTGTTCTAAAGTAGAGTTTAACCTCATTTACGCATTTTTCACTTCTACGTTTTTTGCGGTTATACGCTAAGTCTTTTGGCACCGAGCTTTTTCCGTTAATACCTATTTAGCTTAAACATACGTTTTTCGGGTTTAGGCTTTCTTGTTAATACGTTACGTTTTTCTGGTTTCTGTGTACGAAATATATATATATTTACTACGAGGGTCGTCCAATAAGTAAGTTCCCTATTTTATAAAAAACATTACACACAATTGATCATGTTGAATTAATTTTATTTATATTGTACAATCCTTCTGTTACTTTTCTACATAGTAAACATGTTTTTCCAAGCACTTCTGGGGACGTGACACAAGTTTTTCCAAGCCAGTGTTGTACCAGGTCGGGTCCTGTGCTCGCAACCAGCTGTTCACTGATTTGACCTCATCATCGGTGTTAAAAGTGCTTAACTTTGAGTTGGAGGAACATAGGAAAATCATCAGATCTTTTCCCAAGTGATTTTCACATGTTCCCCTAACTCAAAGGTCATCTTGGAGGTAAGCACTTTAACACCGTGACGAAGATGAATCAGAAGTGAACCAGAAGTCGAGTCCTGTGCTCGTAACCGATGATGAGGTCAAATCAGTGAACAGCTGGTTGCGAGCACAGGACCCGACCTGGTACAACACTGGCTTGGAAAAATTTGTGTCACGTCTCCAAAAATGCTTGGAAAAACAAGTTGACTATGTAGAAAAGTAACAGGAGGATTGTACAATATAAATAAAATTAATTCAACATGATCAATCGTGTGTAATGTTTTTTTTATATAAAATAGGGAAACTTACTTATTGGACGCCCCTCGTAAGTAAATATATATTTATACGTTATGAGTATGCTATGCTAAGATATAATGTCCATGGTTTCTGTATACTGTAGATTTCTATTCCTTTCTGTCGCAGCACAAAACACTACACACGTTGGACGATGCATCAATATTTTCGGAACGGATTATTACTGGGCACATGTTAACAATAGCAAAGGAACTTCGAGGATTTGTCTTAGCCAGTATAAAGCATCAATACTCTGATTTTCTTGTTTAAAGTTTGAGCTATGAATAAACATTACTGGTACGCATGTAGGTACTCTTGAATAGCGTATTATGTTTATTATTTGTGCGTTTGTTTCATTTATAGCTTTCTTACATTAAATAATACATAATTAGTTTGAGTAATAATCTGATGAAACCGTTACAGTTTCATAACAAAATCCACTTTTTACGTTTTCTCATTTAAGCATTATTTTAGTCGTGCAACTGAGATCATACTGTATAGGTATGCACAAATAATTACTAGAAGATTAAATCTTATTAGCGAAGTGCCATTACAGGAAGAACAATGTGATTTTATAAAGGGGCGATCTTATGCCGATTGTATATTTATATTGGTACTGCTAATACAGAAGAGAAAGGAATTTTGTCACTTTCATATTATTTTAGAAAAAAAGAAAAAGCTTTTGATAGGGTTCTCCGAAACAAACTATGGACTAGAATGCAAGAGAAAGAATATCCCAGTCAATTGCTTGATATAATTCAGAGTCTCTATTTAAAAATACAACAATCACGATTGACAATTCCGCTAAAATTTAAACAAAACAAAAAATAAATCAAGGGATCAAACGGGATGCCCTTTATCAGCAGCATATACGGGTGGAACGTTTAAATTGAGACTGTACAATATCGCCAAAACTAAGCGTTGTAGAAAGAAATGTCTTTAGTACTTCGTAAAAGTTGCTTAATATATTGGGGAAATAAATGCCATTAGTCGTGTTTTGTTTGAAGGACGTTATGATGGTCAGTTTAGAGTCGATTTAATTTTTACTTTCTCTACTACGTATAGTAAGTAGGGGAAGTATTGCATTCCACCCAAAAATTCGATACCGAGATTTCACCGGAAATACATGTTTTGAGACCCCCTGAATCCAAAAAAAAACATTTTTGGAAACATGTCCGCGTGTGTGTGTGTGTGTGTGTCTGTGAACAGCATAACTCAAAAACGAACAGTCGGATAAACACCAAACTTAGTATTTAGATTCAGTATCTTCCAGAGATGCGACACGAAGGTTTTCAAGAAAATCCCCCCACCCCAGACTACCCTTTACATGGAAGATTTTTCGAAAATTTTAATTTTCTCAAAAATGGCTCTAACGATTTTGTTTAAAATATCATATGTTTAAGATGTCATAAGAAATGAAATGTATATCTTGAATTTTCTGGGAATGTCTCCAAAAGTATTCTTCATTGTGAACGACTTTTGCATAACTGGTAAACCATAAGAGATAGACAAAATTTTACTACACAAAAAATGTAGATCGCGTTAAAATACACAATTTATGTCATATACATTTCTTTTGTTGAGTGAACCTTTTCGAGATATTGCGTGTTATCCCCTTAAATTTTCCAATACTTATACTTTTTCTCAAATTCGTTATTCATTTGTTTTATGTCCTGAACATGCAAAGAGAATGGAATGCGCCACATAGCAACCAGCGTTAAAATATTTGACTATCGCTTAAAACCTACCATATTCCCCTTGCATCTACAAGAAAATTACCAATAAGATTGACATTTCGATATCTCGATTAACATGAAGCATATGGAGAATAGGCGTTTGTAAAAATAGATTGTACAAGAGTAGAGAAAGTCATGTGAGTGTAACACATCAGATTTTTTTTAAATGGGAACCTACATTTTATATGTTGTTTTCTCATTAGAAAATGGTTTATAAAAAACTGTTTATTTTGTGATGAGGAATAAGGAAACAAAATAAAAAATGTTGGTTCCCAATTACGAAACTAATTTGACCCTCAAATGACCATCAATGGATGGTCCAATCATTCAGAATGTTCGCTGTTATTTACGTTGGTGTAAGAACAATTGCAAAGTGATTTATACAAATGTTGCTTACTTTTTTATGAGTGAGAAAACAACATAAATAGGTAGGTTCCCATTTAAAAAAAATAAATTGACTCTAAAATGACCATCAGAACGTCCTCCAAATAAAACACGACTAATGGTATTTACTTTCCCCCATAATATCAAGCAACTTTTATTAAATACATTTCTTTCTACAACGCTTAGTTTTGGAGATATTGTACAGTCTCAACTTAAATGGTCCATTGCGTGTGCGCGCGCGTCTCCCCCCCCCCTCTCTCTCTCTCTCTCTCTCTCTCTAATATTCAGATGCATACTTAAAACAATTCTACCCTGTGACAATCAGCTAACGGAAGATGAATTGCAGAGAAATGTCAATAACCTGAAATATATAATGGAGAGACATTTGTTTTTTTTTAATAATCTTATCTACTCCATTTGAGTTTGCAAAATTACACAGAATAATAGATATAACACCTTAAAATACAAAAATATAATAATGTTAATATATAAAAGTCGCTATGATGAATACCGAGTGTAATTAAGCAACAATATTAAAGGTTTCAACAGCCAAGACAAAATCAGTGGCTTTTAGGGGGGAAAGATCAAGTAAGATGTAAGAGAAGGAATAATAGAACAAGTCTCTAGCTTTAATTACCTAGGTTTTAACATAACATAGTAAAAATGAAGACCTAAGTATAAAACTAAACAAATTAAGACAAATGAATGGAACAATAAGGAGAACATCAAAGAATAAGACGTCAAAAGTAACACAAAAGAAATTCTATAAACTAATGATAGTATCAAATGGCAACAGAAGGAAGTGAAAATTTGACAATAAATAACACAGCAAAAGAATAGAAACAGCAGAGAAGTAGCAGGATTTAATTTTTTAGACAAAGAACACAGTAAAATGTGTACTTACCTAAATGAAAAAATAACGAAAATAAAAGGATGAAACAGGAACGAATACCAAACATTTTATTAGATTATACAGGTACCAGAAGATACCACCAAGTAGGAAGAACAAGATGTACTAATTTACATAGATGTCCAAGCAGGCGTTTACTGTTTATACTCGAAATAACAGTTATTACAACATGGAAGCACGGAGTAACTTACTCCGTGGTTGAAAGGCCACGGTATCGTAAGCACAGTTTAGCGTTTAGCCTCGAAACAACATCTAAAAGGAGTTTATCCCAAGTTCGCATAACCGGGCCTAAGTGTTTCTGTACACATACGTGTCGTACCGAAATCAGCCATAAACGGCCGTGTTTATAAATACGTTTACATTCCAGGTTAGAGAAAGTAACCAGTTCCGTGAAGCCAGACCAACAAAGGAACACGTTGTGCAGGCGTACTCGGCTAACAAATACTCGTTTGTTTCTCACAACCACATGTAAATTATCAAAACCGCCATGGCGACACAGAGGGAAAAGGTCCGTTATTGTGTAAAGTGATAAGTGAAGAGGCTTGGTTCTCAATTAAAAAGTGTTTCAAGTTTGTTAGCAAGCATTTGATACAAAAATTGTAATACTCTCTGTACCACCTGTCCCGTATAATTTGGTTTAGCACAAACCACAGTTTACAGCCAATGGGTTCTATACGTGGATACGCACCAATTCAGCAAGCGGGTCAACCATTAGCTTGCGCTTGAAAGGTATGGAAAATGCGTGTTCTCCCTACTTTTGGATATTGTATTCCTTTTTATACACCTTTTATTACAATGCACCTGGTAGGTAGAGAAGGTATTGCTTCCAACCAAAAATTCGATGAGGGTTATAGGCTTAATAATAATAAACATTTTTTAGAAAAAGGTCCGTGTATGTGTCAGTGAACAACATAACCCAAAACGATTTGTTCGATAAATACATAACTTGGCATTTAGCTTCAACATCTTCCAAAGTGCGACACTTTCAAGTACGTTTCCCCACCTCAAATTACCCTTCACATAGAAGATTTTTTTTTGTTGAAATTTTAGAATTTTCTCAAAAATGAATAACGATTTTGATTAAAACCCCGTATGTTTAAGATGACAAATAAAATCTATATATTACATGTTCTGGAAACAGCCTATGAAATCCAAGTCATTCGAAAGAAACTCTGTATAACTGGTAAACCATAAGAGACAGACAAAAACGCGCTAGACAAAAAATATAGATAAAACACACACTTTTTACTTTTTGTAGCCTTGGCCATTCCGGATATGTTTTTTTTTTTTCAGTACTTTGACATTGTTTTAAAATGTTGTCAACATGCAGTTGTTTCTCGTGATATCATGGGAAGTATGGAATTTCTAGGACAGCATATAGCGACTAGCTTTTCAACATCTATCAATTCGGTCTCCTCTGTGGGGTACAGAGGCCATCAACGAAATGTGTAATGAAGCTCTCTCTGCAAAGGTTTATCTCGATTAACATGAAGTGGAGAGAAAAGGATGCTTTCGTAACGATAGTTTGTGGAAGCTATATAAAAATAAACGATAATAGATAGAAAACGCCACATGAATGCAACACGTTACATTTTTCACTGTTTAAATCATGCATTAATATGTTATCATTGTAGATCACGATGCGGTAACTGTTGTATCTTCTTCATAGTATAGTACTATCCATTAAAACAGCTGACAAACTCATGTTTCTGCAACGGATACAGCTACTTTCGCTGACTAACCAGCTTTAAGAGTATTGCATTGTTGAGTATCTCAAGGGAATTAAGAATCACACGAATAATAGCATAAGTATGTAATATTCTTTCAGTAATAAATAAGGAGCGACGCCAGTATTAGCACCAAGTGATAACAAGAAAGGTTTTTTGTGGTTTGCATGTCTGTAAAGCTCTCTCCAAGAAGCCATACATGTACGATTTCAAAACCCGTCTTCTGGAAAGGAAACATTATCAATCTGTATTGCTATCAGGGGTAACATTTAGAGGGGGCAAGGGGCAATTGTCCCCCTAAGTTATTGTTGCTCTACTTACACTTTTAATGCAAATATTTAACATTTAAAAAATAAAAGATTTTTAGGCTAAAATTATTTAATGAACTGCTAGAAGCAACCTTGCCTACCACCTTGCAGAAATTTAATTGACTTTCCTGTTGCTGATATTTCATGCTAAAAAAATAATTGCCATAAAGGAAATATAGTTAAGCTTTTTCTTTCATTTATATGTAGCCTTTGACATCTAAGTCATATCTGCGGTTTTGCCATAGGAATAATAAAATTGTTCACTGGCAATGATGTTCATTCGTTTATTATGTGTTAATCCTTAGGTTAGTTTACTTTGGAGTTTTGCACGCAAGCGCACGCGCGAGCACGCACACACACACACACACACACACACACACACACACTAGGTTA
The DNA here is from genome assembly GCA_030765065.1 of Deroplatys truncata. Lineage (NCBI taxonomy): Eukaryota > Metazoa > Arthropoda > Insecta > Mantodea > Mantidae > Deroplatys > Deroplatys truncata. The sequence goes on along the minus strand of CM060988.1, from coordinate 133,187,478 downwards.
GTTTACTTTGGAGTTTTGCACGCAAGCGCACGCGCGAGCACACACACACACACACACACACACACACACACACACACACACACACACATATCCCAGGATGAATCCTATATGTACAAAACCGTAACAGTGCCTATATATTGAAGAAATTATTAATAAATACGGGCATAAGGACATTAGTAAAACTATTTTTAAAGATTGTTTATACTATTATAAAAAACGTGTTACCAACTTCATGATACATCCAACTTATTTCTGGTAAGTTTAAACAAGCATTTTAAACACACCTGCCAACAACGAACTGTTGTACAGCGTCTGGAAATGGAAATGCTTCAAAGATATAATGACCGCGCGCAACTGATAAATACTCAAGCAATACTAAAAAAAAACCCAACCAGTTAAGTCGAATTATGCCACTTTTATTACCATTACCTTCAGGCCTATGGGCAACAGATCTGTATGGGACATTATAGCAGAATCCTTCAAAGATATAATCCTTCAATATATAATGACCGCGCGCAACTGGTCGGTACTCAAGCAAGACTCCAAAAAAATGAACCAGTTAAGTCCAATTATGCCACTTTTATTACCAATATCTTCAGGCCTATGGGCAACAAATCTGTATAGGACATTATAGCAGAATCCTTCAAAGACATAATCCTTCAAGATATAATGACCGCGCGCAACTGAAGCAAGCAAGACTCCAAAAAAACGAACCAGTTAAGTCCAATTATGCCACTTCTATTACCAATACCTCCAGGCCTATGGGCAACAGATCTGTATAGGACACTATAGCAGAATCCTTCAAAAATATAATGACCGCGCGCAACTAATGAGTACTCAAGCAGGACTCCAAAATAACGAACCAGTTAAGTCCAATTATGCCACTTTTATTACCAGTATCTTCAGGCCTATGGGCAACAAATCTGTATAGGACATTATAGCAGAATCCTTCAAAGACATAATCTTTCAAAAATATAATGACCGCGCGCAACTAATGAGTACTCAAGCAAGACTCCAAAATAACGAACCAGTTAAGCCCAATTATGCCACTGCTATTACCAATACCTCCAGGCCTATGGGCAACACCTCTGTATGGGACACTATAGCAGAATCCTACAAACATTAATGAGACCAATTAGGTATGCATCTCGCAATTGCTGGTTGTCAAGTTTCTTTCAAACTGGAAATCCTTTAGCAATGAGTGGTTGTTGATACCTGTCTCTCTGCTCGAGCATAATCACTCAACGGATTTCTTTGTACTTTTCCTAGTTCCTTCAGGAAGGCCTAGGTTTCTAAAACGCTCACATTTGATTTAAATAAGATTACGCCAAGCAATTCAGGAAAAACGTGCCAAGGCGAACAACTGAATTCTTTACAGAAACTTGAGATACAAGGAAACAGTTGTATGTTGGGTCCATGGTACTAAGCGACCATTCAGGAAAAGTTATGCCCGCAAGCAACTAAAACATAAATCTTTCAGACAAGCTAATTATTATTAAGATTGCCGCACTTAAACTCGTCATCCATGAATGGAAATGTGAACACAGAAAAGAGGCCTTTCTTCTCTAGCGGGTAACAGCGAAGAGATTAGAATACACATACTTTAAGAGCAAGCAGAAATTAGAAACAAAAGCTTCTATTACCATTTTGTTAAGTTTTCATAGATTTGAAGTTAATAATAATAATATATAATATACACATATTTACCAAAAATATTTAAATCGGTGCATGAAAAAAATATATTGATATTGTGGCGTATTGATAATTTGGGGAGTTACATTGTCATTACCAGACATATTGTTGTTTTCCTTTCATGTTGACTGGGATAACGTCACTCTTCGCTGGGAGTTTTTTGCTAGTCACGAGTGGTGAGGAGAGCGTCTGTCTTAGGATTCCGTGAGAAGCGGATCGCGTGTGCAAGCCGGCTTTTAGATCGGTGGACATCTCTCACCTTTCATATTTAATAATGTAGGAACCCCAAACGGTTGGGAAATAAATAAAGGAATATATAAGTAGTTTTGTGTTATGGATTTTGTGCAGTAAAAAACCCACGCCTTCCTCTTAACCACCACACCACGTTTCGGTCTTCTGCAGCCAAGTCAGTATACGTCCCCTCAATGTACGTGCTGGGTACTCAAAATGAATTGAATTTTCATGTGAACTTTTATGCCTCTACCCAGCATGTAACATTTTTGGTGAAGGTCGCCGCGTTTTTGGTGTGTGAGTGGTGTATGTGAAGTGATGTTTGTTGATTGTGTGTCCACGTGGCGTGTGAAACAAAGTGTTGCATTTTGAGGTAAGTTTGTGAGATGTGAATAAAAGTAGTTTTGTGTGTGTGTGTGTGTGTGTGTGTGTGTGTGTGTGTGTGTGTGTCTGTGTGTTGCGAGTTTCTTTTAAGATTTCGGTGATTTAAAATTTTGGGGTGATTGTATGCTAGCTTCTGCACCGTGTTTGGCTTCGTAACGTAACCGTTACTTAGGAATTCAAAACTGTTCCCCAGAGGTAGGCGTGTTGGTTTTCTTTCTTTGAGCATTTTTTTTATTTTTAATTCACCATTTCGGCCCTGGAAATTCTTAACTTTTTAGTATGTTTCCCATCTTTTATGTGATGGCCACGTAAACCTTTGGCGTTTCTGCATTATTTCCCTCCCGTCTCTTCTCCTCTCTCTCTCTCTCCATCTTTCATCCCCTCCCACCCTCTTTCTCTTTTCTTTTCTCTTCTCCATTCCCTTCTGTCACTTTTGTTTTCTGTGTTGTTTTTTTTTCCATGTGCTAACATGTGTATCTTTATTGGATATTTTATATAACAATATATCTTCTATACCGAGACAAATTGACATTTTGTTAACTTATTATTTTCTGCTATTTAGTGTTACACAGCTAGTTTTTTTTCACTAGGCCCATTTGACATTTAGGGACAGAATTCACAAATGTTGTATTTTAGTGACAACACAGGAATGCATGGTATTTTAAACACATTCAGTAGGAAAAGAATAATGTGCTCGTCATTGCAAACAGAATTACGCTGTTTTTGCTTCTTATAGCATCCATTTTCCTAAAGTAGGCAGTATCGGCAGCTTAAAAGCTGCTGGCCTGATTAATGGGTTATCGACTTTGGCTATCTCTGTTCTAGTTGCATGTAGTTTGAATGTTGGGTTTTGTTCGAATAAAGAAAACAAAACATCGAAAAGTTATTTCATTACCTATACAGAACCAGTTTTAAAAGTAAGCTAAAATATGGTTAATCACCATTCCTTTCAAATAAATTCTTACACAATCAGGAAGTATCTTAATTGGCTTATCATGCTTTAGAAACACTGCATTTAATTAGGCGATATATAATAAACAATTTTTGGCGCCAGCTTCCTTAACTGAAATATTTATTGTGCGTGTTATCTTTTAACTGGTGTTCAAATTTACTCGCTTTCACCCAGGTACGTATTCCCCAGTAATAGATATAGAGGTAAGGTACTTCCATATCTTTCTATTCCATAACGAAAGCCCAAGGAGGGAATGACATCCACTGGAGCTCTAGTGGAGAATTATGTACCCAATTATAAAATTGTAATAACAGAAGGAACGAAAAATAAATGTTAGTGTTCTATTGTATACATAAAAAAAGCCTGATATGAATATTTTCAAAAAAATTTATTCGATTTATCGTTGATTTAAACATATTGTTTTTAATGCTAACGAAACAAATAAATCGATTACTTCGATTATTAGATACATTTTAGCATACCTATTCCATACCGTCTCACTCGCACATTGTTGCCAAGAACACTCTCAAGCAATTCGTCGAAATAACGCCACTTTTCGACAATCACTTTTATAGAAGCAAGAAGCGTGACAGAAAATGTAATTGCAAAGAATTGTTGCTGCTATCCTAGAGTAATTAATGGCAGAACAAAGCAGATAGTTGTATAATTGTTGCCCATTTTCTCAATGAGTGTGTGGGTACTGTCGAGTAATACCAATTAATTTCCCTCCCTTTTCATATCAAATTAGAGGTGGCATCGGGCATATGAGAGACGACTTTGGATGAGTGGGTCAGTCAGATGTATGGAGATATTGATAAACGTGTAGAAGAGACAGCGGAGATCGCAATTACGTAAAAAGACAGGTGAAGGTCAGTCACAACTGTAAAATGTGTTTTTTACGATAGAAAATAGTACAGAAATTTATTTTCATTTTAATTGGTAGCTGCCTTTAGTGCGTATATGGAATTAAGTTGGTAGAAACGTTTGAAGGCTTCTGAGGGAGACGCGGAGATGAAAAATTAATCCTTGCAGAAAAGAAAGAAATTCTATGAAGTATTTTTTGTTGAATTTTAGTGAGAATAGCTGCCCCTTTAAAGGAGTGTAAGCCTTGAAACTTATAAAAAACATTCATATTTGTGAATTCCCGCGCAAAATAAATACATATACCTTTTTATTTTAAAAAAATTGATATGTATGAATTAAAATACTTATATACTTAATACATTACCACATATTGGGTAATAGAAGGAATATAAACACAAATACTGACCATATTAATTCAGAACAATATATCAATGTATCTCTACGTTTCTTCTATCTTTAAAACTATGTTTATTAGCACAAATATGCAATGATTGCATGCATGCACGCATGTATGTACGTACGAAGGTAGGTAGGTATGTACTCTGTGTATGTGTGTGCGCGCGCGCGTGTGAACAGTGTTAACTTAAAAACGAAATGCCGGATGAATCCAATTTAGTATTTAAGTTCACTATCTTCCAAACGTGCGACACGAAAATTGAAGAAACTACCCCACCCCAAACTACCCTCTACGAGTAAAATTTGTTATTATTTTTTCATTTTCTCAAAAGTGACCTGATAAATCATATTTCAGACATAAGAAGTAATTTTTCCGGAAATAGCTTGTGAGGTGCTCTTCATTCCGAATTTTGTAACTGGTAACTGTAACAGATAGTCAAAAACTTACCACACAAAAACGTAAGTCTACTTAAATCACACAATTTATTTCAAATGCCTTTTGTGCTCTTATTAATTTGAGCCTTTCAATACTTTTCATTTTTGGAGGTGTTTTCACTATTCAGTTGTTTCTCATTGTCATTCAAAGAGTATGGAATTTCAAGACCAGCATATAGTGACCCGTTTTTAAACATTTTACTATCGCTCGGTTTCCTGTATCCCACTTGTAAATATCTACAACGAAATATATAATGAAACATGACTGCAAAGTATATCTCGATTACCATGAAGTAGACAGAAAAATAAACTTTTGTACCTAACAATAATTTGTAGAAGCTATATAAACGGTAGTGGGTAGTGAAAGGCATATGAATGTAACATAGATTTTTTTTTACCCTACAGCATGTTACATAAACAATAACACGGAGGTAACGCAAACGCGAGTTGTTTCGTGGTTAGATCAACAAATTACTAGGAAATGTCAAAAAATAAGACCGTTTTTCTTTACCAAAGCGAAATAAATGCATGCTTTGGCATATTTTTGTGTGGGACCTTTAGGCAAAAATGTAATTAAGTTATGTGTGTATATATTGTATAACCAAAAATGATACTTTTTTCATAATTCGACGTGAGGGAATGGTGCAAGCGGACATCTTTAGATACTTGGTATGAACCATAAGTAGTAATGTAAACTGTTATCAAGAAATCAAAAGGAAGCGTTTAATAGGAAAAGAAACATGTATGGACGCTTGAAGAAAGATCTGAGGAAGGGATTAATGAAAAGCCCTGTATGGTGCAAAAACTTAGGCATTCACACAAAGTGAGGAAGTAAATCTGGGTGCATTTGAAAGGACAATTGTTTTAAAAAGACAAGGTGAAAGACTGATCGAGAGGAAGAAAAGAATTTTCTGGGACACTGGATGAGAAGAAACTGAGATGAACTGGAAGGAATTGTGTTGGGAAAAAAGGTTTAGTTTAGAAATATCAAGTGAAGGAAAATGGTTCATATGCAGACACAAGAAAAAGGAAAGGTTGAAGGAGGCTGGATTTGCAGTGAAGGTCCTGCCCTGGAAAGAAAGCTCTGATGAAGTTCAGCCCACATTGCTTGATAAACTGTTTTCTTTAATTAAGACTTCTGAAACGAAATGTTGCTAAGCTGTAACGGTATAAAATGTGTTAATTTATTCTGAAGTACAGGATTACTAGTATAAAGGACATTTGCAAGCACTGATTCAACAGTGAAACCTTCAGAAAATTCAAGCTGAAGAAAGCGTTGCTGACAGCTCTGAAAGATCGTAAGCACATGATATTTTATTTAAGGCTCGAGGTCAGCTACCGAGGTCGTTGAAGGACGACACAGCATAGAGAATAAATCATTAGAATGTTGAAAATGTTCCTGAAATGTGCACGAAAATCTAGCACAAGTGCAGATGGAACGCTTCCAAGTTTTTGGATCGTGAAACACCTCTGAGCCGGAATTCCAGTCCCTTGTCTCCACGCTTCAGCGCTAACCACTATATTAATTATTCTTATCTACTCTTTATGGAAGAAGGGAAAGGGATGTTATGCAAATTAGGAACAGCATAACAAGCAGAGAAAGCCAAAAAAGGAATGAACACTAGCTTATACGATTAAATAAGAAATGTTAAATAGACCTTATGTTCAGCAGTCGCACAGCTTTCTATACCCGTTACCATTTCAGTATCATTTATATAATATTCATAATTTTAAAAGCGACTCGTCGTTTAACGCTCATAAGAGCATTTAATCTGGACTGAAATGGTTTCCAAATCAGGCAATATGGACTTGGTTGCAAGCAGAGTATGGAGATACTGAAATTTTCATTATAACAAACCGGTTTTCAGATGCGTTTATTATTGGCTACAATCGTAGCTTGTCTGAACAACTGAAATTATATAATATATGAAAATAATTTATCGACATTTTCGTTTATACAGAAACGTTCCTATGCCTTAAGGGAAACAATTGCACGTGAGACTTGAATTTTTATGCATGAGAGTTTAAAAAAATCTGTGTTACACTCACATGACTTTCTCTACTCTTGTATATACTATTTTTACAAACGCTTAATCTCCATCTACTTAATGTTAATCGAGATAAACATTTGCAGACTCTATCTTATTGCTAATTTTCTTGTAGATGTAAGAGGAATATATATTTACAAGGGCAATATAGAAATACAGTAGCCTTTAAGCATAGACATTACTCTTAATAGCTGGTTGCTAGGTGCAGCACCATTCTCTTTGCCACAGATTAATACTCTTTGCATATCCTAGACAAAAAAATGAATAACGAATTCCCTTTTGAGAAAATAAGTATTGAAAAATTTAAGCAATATCTCGAAAATGGTTCACTCAACAACAAAAATGTATATGACATAAATTGTGTATTTTAATGCGATCTACATTTTTTGTGCAGTAAAATTTTTACTATCTCTTATGGCTTACCAGTTATGCAAAAGTCGTTCACAATGGAGAATACTTTTGGAGACATTCCCAGAAAATTCAACATATACATTTTATTTGTCATGAAAATATCTTAAACATATGATATTTTAATCAAAATCGTTAAGAGCCATTTTTGAGAAAATTAAAATTTTCGAAAAATGTTCCATGTAAAGGGTAATCAGGGGTGGGGAATTTTCTTGAAAACGTTCGTGTCGCATCTCTGGAAGATACTGAACCTAAATACCAAGTTTGATGTTTATCCGACTGTTCGTTTCTGAGTTATGCTGTTCACAGACACACACACGGACATGTTTCCAAAAATGCTTTTTTTTCGGATTCAGGGGGTCTCAAAACATGTATTTCCGGTGAAATCTCGGTATCGAATTTTTGGGTGGAATACAATACTTTCCCTACTTACTATACGTAATAGAGAAAGTAAAAATATTTGTTGACATATTTCAAGTGGGATTGAAATCACTAATTGATTATGAGCATAATAATTTAATTTTTAAGCCAACCGTAAAGGTTCATTTCAATGTGACTGAAATTAGTAGAGATTTAAAGAAAAGCCTTCTAAAAATTTATAATTTTTTGGATTATCTCTTAAAACCTCCACAAATACTCACTAGAAAGTTAAGACTATGCGTACATTCACAATCTGTTTCTTTCATATGACTTTCTTTATCCGCTTTAATTTATATTCATATTTCATCCACAAGTCATTTCGTAAAAACTTTTTTTTTTCTCTCTATCTGGTTCTGATGGCAGAAATGATTTCAACACACATCAGGTTTGTTGGAGGCGCATATGGAACACTGCGGTGACAGTAAAATGCAAAGCAGGATATCATATTGCATACTCTTTGCATGATCTTGAGAAACAAAAGAGCACTTGCCTTTTCAGCGTATTGCTTAAAATATTGGAAATTATATTGAAAGCTCAAATGAACCACGGGGAATAACGAGAAATGATTAATGCCACATAAAGTGTGTGTTTCAACACGATCTTCGTTTTTCCTGTAGTCTGTATCTTATGATTTCTTATTTATATACAATTCTCTCACAGAATAAAAGTATGATTTCACAAGCTAGTCTCAGAATTCAACATATACGCTTTATTATTCATAACAATATCTCAAACATGAGACATTTTAATGAAAACCGTTGGTCTTTTTAAGAAAATGAAAAATAATGAAATGTTTTCATTGTTAAGGGAATTTTGTGAAAATCGTGTTGCATCTTTGATGAATAGCGGCTGTAAATACAAAACTTAACTTGGTATTCATCCAATTTATAGTTCCTCCCTCCTTCATTTTCTCCCATCCACTCACACACATACTCGCGTACGAGGACTTTTTTTCTACAGGTTTTTTTGGGGGGTCAGGGTACCTCTAAACATGTATTTCCAGTGAAATCTCGATACCACATTTTTGGGTGCAATATAATATCTACTCCACATACCATAGGTACGCGATAGAGAAACTAACAATCAAGAATTGCATGTTTTCACTGCTTGGGTAGCCACCAAAGTGAACTTCAAATTCCGATAATTAAAGGACAGAACGAATGCTTGGGAAACGCTGATATTAAGAGTTAGGGAACTTGACATTAATTCAAGACTTCGTGAGTGCTACACTTTTATTTATTTCTTTCTTTCTTCTTTCCTTCGCTTACTGTTTCCAGGTATAGGAGTTTCAAGACGGAATGAACATTAACTCACCAATTATTTAAAGAAAATCCATGATACTGTATATTCGACGTGCTAAAATTAACAAAACATAATGTTTTGATCAAAATTGGTCCAACCATTTCTGACAAAATATGAAAACAACGAAAATGTTTTATATACATGGTTCTTTGTGGAGGGGCAGAGGAATTTTTTGGGGATTTTTAACTTGCATTCTTTAAAAGTGCAGAATCAGACTTGGTGCTTTTTAGCCCTCCCTATAGCTGTTTTTTTTAATCTATAGACATCAATTCTAGAACTTGCGGAGAAACCCAACAGCAAAATTTTTGGGAGGAGTGCAATAATTCTTCCTCTTTCGTAGCTAGCGGTGATGAAAATCGAATTCAAAATTCCAAGAAATGACAAATACAATACTTAGAGATACGATGAGACAGTCCCTGCTGAAATATTAACCAAGTCCAAAAGGAATTCATCCCTGTGGTTGTTTCAAATTGCAAGAATGTGAATATACTCCATTTCTGCGTAGGGCGACAGAGGAGAATTTCCCAGAAGTAAGACTGAATTTATGCCAAAATGAACATTTAGACGTTTCCAAGAGATCCTTTGTGAAGAAGGAAGGTTTGTGGGATGTAGTGGCAGCACTGACCTTGGTTCTCGTCCTTGTACTTGGTCTCACCTCAGAACAACCCACATCAGCTGACTAATCGGCCGGTCTGCACTCTGATACATGTGATGCAATCGACCAGATAAACTCCATTGTTCATTGGCACATGACGTTGCACGTGTAGGCCTGGCAGCTGGACATGAACGGGATAATGCGGCGGCTTCACAGATTTGCAAATACCTACGTCTTTGAAACATATGTTGCACGTGGCAAGCACTCTGACCGAATTCTCCGAAAATAACCTGAGAAATGGAGTCTTGTACAAATTAATTTAAGAAGGCGTGGTGCTACATTCACATAACTTTTTATATCCATCACAAATTCACAGGCATGTTATATACATATTATAATAGCATTTATTAAAGAGTGATTTATCCAAGTTACGTTATACAGAACACATTTTGTCTAGATATATTTCAAATTAAACAATGAGTTATATACAACATGGAGAAACAACGATGAAATGATAATTAATTGTTCTTTCATACAAGTTGTGTAGGAAAAGGTTGGAAAGATAGAACCAGACTAAAGAATTCAATGCCATAGCCGGGAATTTTACCACGGAGTTCCGGTTTCCGTCCGGTTACTCTAACCAACTGAGCCACCAAAATGCCGAAATGACATTAAATTCCCCAAATTACTTGCAGCATGTTGCCATGGTAGTTAACCAGTTGGTTAGAGCAACCGGACAGAAACCGGAACTTCCGTGGTTCAAATCCCGTCTATGGCATTAAATTTTTCAGTCTGATTCTACCTTTCCAACGTTGAAATCGGAAGCATTGAGAAATAAATTCTGAAGTGTCTATAATAATCCCTTGCAAAGGAAAAGAAAAAAAAATTTAACGTGTTATATATTCACATGTCTTCTTCTAGCCACTTTCGCTTTGTTTAGTTTGTTTGTGCTTTTTTACTTTCTCTACTACGCATAGTAAGTAGGGGAAGTATTGCATTCCACCCAAAAATTCGATACCGAGATTTCACCGGAAATACATGTTTTGAGACCTCCTGAATCCAAAAAAAGCATTTTTGGAAACATGTCCGTGTGTGTGTGTGTCTGTGTGCGTGTGTGTCTCTGAACAGCATAACTCAAAAACTAACAGTCGGATAAACACCAAACTTGGTATTTACGTTCAGTATCTTCCAGAGATGCGACACGAAGATTTTCAAGAAAATCCCCCCACCCCAGACTACCCTTTACATGGAACATTTTTCGAAAATTTTAATTTTCTCAAAAATGGCTCTAACGATTTTGATGAAAATATCATATGTTTAAGATAATGTCATGAGAAATGAAATGTATATCTCGAAATTTCTGGGAATGTCTCCGAAAGTATTCTCCATTATGAACGACTTTTGCATAACTGATAAACCATAAGAGATAGACAAAATTTTACATCACTAAAAATGTAGATCGCGTTAAAATACACAACTTATATCATATACATTTTTTTTTGTTGAGTGAGCCGTTTTCGAGATATTGCTTGTTATTTCCTTAAATTTTCCAATACTTATACTTTTTCTCAAATTCGTTATTCATTTTTTTATGTCCTGGACTTGCAAAGAGAATGGAATGCGCCACATAGCAACCAGCGTTAAAATATTTGACTATCGCTTAAAAGCTACCATATTCCCCTTGCATCTACAAGAAAATTACAAATAAGATTGACATATCGATATCTCGATTAATATGAAGCATATGGAGAATAGGCGTTTGTAAAAATAGATTGTACAAGAGTAGAGAAAGTCATGTGAGTGTAACACATCAGATTTTTAATTTTTATATCTTCCACAAAACGTTATTTTTCTATCTACTTCATGTTAATCGAGACAAAGTTTGCACAAAGAGTTTCATTACACATTTCATTGTAGGTACAAAGGGGATAGCGATAGTAAAATGTTGAAATTGCATACTCTTTCCATGATATCGCGAGAAACAATTGAAAGATGACACCACTTCAACAAATGACAGGTACTGAAAAGTTCTAACCAACAAGGACGAATATTTCGTAAATGCCACAAAATGTTATTTGGTAAAAAGTGCGTTTTAAAGAAATTTACATTTTTTGTGCAAGTTTTTGTCTCTCTCATAGTTTATCAATTACACAAAATTAATTTCGAATGTAGTGAACTTTACAAGGTACTCAAGATATATAGTGCGAACACCTTTGTGTGCAACATAACTCAAAAACGAAATGTTCAACATCTTCCAAAAAAAGGACACGAAGATTTATAAGAAAATGCCTTTCCTCCAAACTACCCTTATAGAATTATTTTCAAAATTGTTTATTTTGTCAGAAAGGCTGTAACGATTTCGATTAATATAACCGTATCTTAAAGATATTTATGCTCGACCATGCCCAAAATGTACGAAGGTTGATCAATAAAGACAGTGATTTTTTTTCACAGATATTTATTACTCAATTTCAATGATGACATGATCTTTTTCAAAGTAGTCCCCTCCTAACTGAATGCTCTTTTTATAGCGTCTCTGCCAGTCCTCGAACACATGGTGCAGGCCATTCTTTGTCAGATCTTTGAGAATCGCCTCACTTTTCTTTAGCACTGCTTCAGTGCTCTCAAATCGAATGCCCCGGAGCTTTGCCTTTAGTAATGGGAATAAAAAGAAATCACAGGGGGTAAGACCGGGGCTTTAAGGCGGATGCGGCACACAGGTAATGTTGAATTTAGCCAAAAATTCCTGGACTTGATTTGCGACGTGAGGCCGCGTGTTGTCGTGATGAAGTCGCCACCCATTCCGATGATGATCTGGACGTTTCCTTGTAATGTGTTTTCTCAGTGTAGCCAATACTGACGTATAGTATCTACTGTAACAGTAGTGTGAGGGGGGAACTGCATGCTGGTAAATCATTCCATTCCGAAACACCAGGCCCACTTTGCTTAGCACAGAGGACTCGCCCTTCTTTGAAGTCCTTGAACCACCTAAACACCGTTGCACGAGGTAGTGCATCTTCACCGTATGCTTGCTTCAGCTTTTCGAAAGTTTCAAGGCTGTATGATTTAAACGAAAATAAAATTTTATTGCGCTGTATTGCTCCTCTCGTGTCACCTCCATTTTGTGGTATGCGAAATTCAAGTAGGGTCAACAATATACAGCATTACTACCAACCTACCGTTACGAGAGTGCTGTCGACTTGGACATTATACATGAAACCCTGCTCTTTTCAAGTATTCGTGGTAGAGAGATAAAACTATCAACGAAACTACAGAAACAAATCAGTCTCAGCCTTTATTGATCAGCCCTCGTAGTATTTATACGACTGGTAGCAGCACTTTAATGGGCCTCATTAAAGTACACCTGTTTATTAAAGTATTGGTATTCGACCAATAGAAGTGGCCACGTAACATTGTGAAAGTGCAAGTATCACTTATTCTGCGTAGTACGTCTCACAACGCTAGGAACTTCGACACAGGTGCTACAAGGTCATTGTATTGTAACCATAGATAAAGGAATAACGATTGTAACACATCACTCAAACAAGAAACGAATACTTATGAAACCCTTAATTTAGATACATGGTCGAGCATAAACAGTAGTATGAAACTTGATCGCTTCGCTCGCTCGGTTGATAATAATACTCGCGTTTTAATTACTACCATTATAGTCTCGTTGCATAATATACTATTCCATGACAAATTAAATGCATATATTGTGAACATTTTGTGAAGTCCTCTTCATTCTGAACTTACGTTGTGAAATGTTGTATAACTGCTAAACCACATGAGACAAGACAAACACCACACAAAATGTACATCTCGTTAAAACACCAATTTATGTCAAATACATTTGCTCGTGTCATTAACTATTTCCGAGAACTTCGTTGCTATTGGTTTGAATTTTCCAATAGCTTACCATACATATTTTGAAGCACTAAGTCGAATTCTTTGCTTTTCCTATGGTCATTTAAAATTAGCATTTAGTGGCCCGCTTTTAAAGAGTTGACTATTGTTGTATCACCCTTGTGCTACTACAAAATGTGTAATGAAACTATTTCTACAAATATCTAAATTAACAACGTAGATACAAAAAAAAATGTTTGATGTGTTACATTAACATCACTTTCTCTACCCTCTATCGTTTATTAGTATACAAACTATTCTTACTAAAGCTTATGTTTCTATCTACTACATTTTAATCCAAATAAACCTTTCCAATAGCTACATTACACATTTCGTTATAGATAGAAAGAGAACGACAGTCAAATGTTTAAAACCTGGGCTCTAATTCCATACTGTTTCCATGCAATCGCGAGAAACAACTGAATGTTGAAAGGACCTTAAAGAATGACCAAGTAATGCATAATTCGAATAAGCTGGCCCCGTAGCTCAGCCGGTAGAACTGCCTGCTGTGAAAGGGTGAGGGTTTCCAACGTTCGGGTTCGATATCAGGCTGGGGGGTGGGAATTTTTCTCTAGCCAAGATTAATCCCCATCCTCCCCAGAGTCCGGAATTATGAATGAGAGTTGGAATGTGTGTATGATCTAATAATAATGATTAAAAACCCAACAAGAGTTACGCGAGTTGCCAATAAGTTCCAAAGGAAAGGCCGCCGATAAGAGAATGTAGTTAAGGCGGGGTATAAATGGAACTACAAAAAAATAAATAACATTTTTAAAAAATCGAAAAACAATAACAGGTATATCGGAAATGGCTGATACCACAAAGAAAGTCATTTGAAATAAATTGTGTTTTAAAGAGAACTACATTTCTTTTGTAGTTAACGTTCACTAGTTATACAAGATTATACAAAATTCCTTCCGAATGAAGAGAACTTTAAAGGATACATTTTAACTGTCATGCAGGTAAATATCATTAATATATGGTATTTTAATCAAAATCATTAGTCATTTTTTTAGAAAATAAAATTTTTTTAAACATTTTCCATGTAAAGAATAACTTGGGATGGAGAATTTCTTGAAAAATCGTGTCGCATCTTCAGAAGGTACTGAACCTAAATACCATGTTTGGTGTTTCTGATTTTCGTTTTTGAGTTGGACTGTTCAGACACACACATGGACGTTTTTCTAAAAATGTTTTATATATATACATATCATTTATAAAATATATATTCAGGGGGTCTCAAAACATTTCCGGTGAAATTTCGGTATCTAATTTTTGGGTGGACTGCAATATTTTCTCTACCTATTATGTACGTGGTATAAAAAATAAGAAGTTTTAGTAAGAATAGTTTGTAGAAGAGATATAACATTAAGTCATGTGAATGTAACACATCAGATTTTGCTGTAATATGTAACCATTGTTCCCAGGAACGAGAAAGGCAGCACTTCCGATCTTTTTTCTCCCTATTAGTCTCCTGTTTGGTAGGCCTTATTCCCCAAGGAGCTACATGCCAATGCCTTGAGTCACAGGTCTGAAGAGCTATGGGATCTGGAGGGCCACACGGGTGATGGGGGAAACCAAAATGAACTTTAGAAGTGATAATAAATTAAACCCAACATCCAGGTAACAACCAGAAAAAACGCAACAAATCTTCGGTCAAGTAAACCGGCTCGTGAAGCAGGAAATTTCTGGATACGAGGCACAAGCGTCTGAGGCATCTTGTGAGATTTAACACCATACACATATTGCTCTTTGCTGCCTAATTGCTGCTGTTGGCAACGCTGTACTCTGTATGACAAGCCTGTTGTATGACTTCCTATCCTAGAAAGGAGTGCTGAGTGTTTGTAATTGCAAATGTGTTTGACCTCATCACTGATGATCAGGCAACCCTGCGTGTTTGTCACTTCGATATCATTCTGATCGCAGAAGAAACATGATTGAACTTTCAATCTGACCTGGAAATTACTATCTGCGAGTGAATGCTAGAAAAAAATCTGGTGTTATATTCAAACAACTCTGTTTAGCCATTAATGTTTCTCTCTTCTACCAATTATTTCTTATAAAATCTTATTTTTCTATCTACTTCACGATAATCAAGATAAACGTTTGTAGAAATCACTTCATTATACCTTCTGTTGTAGGTACATAGGGGAAACAGGAGACTGAAGCAATGCTCAAAGTTTAATGGTTTTAAAAACTCATATTATTTATGTGACGTGAAAAATATCACAATGGCTACCCCTTCAAAAAATGACGAAGTACTGAAAAATTCAATTCAAAATATCTCAGAACTGGTGATATCACAAAAATTCTTTCCAATGAGTTGTGTATTTTAAAGATCTGCTTTTGTCCCAGTAACTTTTGTCTGTCTCTTGCGATTTACAGGCAATGCAAAGTGCATTGAAAATGTAGAGGACTTTACAGGTAACTCCCCCAAAATTTTAAATATACATTTTATTAGTCATGCTAATATCTTTAAACATAATATGGTATTTTAATCCATATCATTGCAACTATTTTTGAGAAAATAAAAAACGAGAAAATGTTTTTCTCAAAAGCTTGGTTGGGGGGATTGTCTTGAAAATCTTCATGTCGCATTTTGTGGAAGATGGCGAACTTAAATACAAAGTTTAGCATTCATCCAACATTTCTTTTTTTTGTGCCATACCGTTCTTCTTTCTCGAATAACTTTTTTACTTTCTCTACTACGTATAGTAAGTAGGGGAAGTATTGCATTCCACCCAAAATTTCGATACCGAGATTTCACCGGAAATACATGTTTTGAGACCCCCTGAATCCAAAAAAAAACATTTTTGGAAACATGTCCGTGTGTGTGTGTCTGTGTGGTGTGTGTGTGTGTGTGTGTGTGTGTGTGTGTGTGTGTGTGTGTGTGTGTGTGTGAACAGCATAACTCAGAAACGAACAGTCGGATAAACACCAAACTTGGTATTTAGGTTCAGTATCTTCCAGAGATGCGACACGAAGGTTTTCAAGAAAATCTCTCCACCCCAGAGTACCCTTTACATGGAAGATTTTTCGAAAATTTTAATTTTCTCAAAAATATGATTAAAATATCATATGTTTAAGATATTTATATGACAAATAAAATGTATATCTTGAATTTCCTGGGAATGTCTCCAAAAGTATTCTTTATTGTGAACGACTTTTGCATAACTCGTAAACCATAAGAGATAGACAAACTTTTACTACACAAAAAATGCAGATCGCGTTGAAATACACAATTTATGTCATACATTTTTTTTTGAGTGAACCATTTTCGAGATATTACTTGTTATTCCCTTAAATTTTTCAATACTTATTTTCTCAAATGGGAATTCGTTATTTATTGTTTTGTCTTGGATATGCAAAGAGTATTAATCTGTGGGAAAGGGAATAGTGCTGCACCTAGCAACCAGCTATTAAGAGATATGTATGTGCTAAAAGGCTACTGTATTTCGATACTGCCCTTGCAAATATATATTCCCCTTATTTTATGCCCTGGACATGCAAAGAGAGTGGAATGCGCCACATAGCAACCAGCGCTTTGACTATCACTTAAAGCCTACCATATTCCCCTTGCATCTACAAGAAAATTACCAATAAGATTGACATCTCGATATCTCGATTAACATAAAGCATATGGAGAATAAGCGTTTGTAAAAATAGTTTATACAAGAGTAGAGAAAGTCATGTGAGTGTAACACATCAGATTTTTTTTATATGAGATGTATAATTTTCATACTCAGTTAATACTCTCCATGTAGAGATGTGAATGGTACCCATTGAATGGAAACAGCTTGAGTGCTAGTTCGTATATTATATTTTCCACACCTCTGCGAAATCCATCTCTAATGTTCTCAAAGTCACATTCGCTACTGAATCCAATTTGTGCACCTATGCATTTTACTACCATGCATTTAAATAAGTAGATACAACAAGCAAGTCATTTCCGTAGTAACAAGAATAGTTGAAACACGAGTGTAGATACAACTAGTGAGCTCTGTATTTTATATTGGAAAGAGGCATTTCCGGACACCAATTCAGTAAGAAAAATATTTTAACGTCCTCTAATACTTCAAAAAATCTGATGCGTTACACTCACATCACTTTCTCTACTCTTGTACAAACTATTTTTACAAACGCTTATTCTCCATATGTTCATGTTAATCGAGATGTTAATCTTATTGCTAATTTTCTTGTAGATGCAAGGGGAATATGGCAGTATTTAAGCGATAGTCAAATCTTTTAACAGCTGGTTGCTATGTGGAGCATTTCATTCTCTTTGTATGTCCAGGACATAAAAAAAAATGAATAAGGAATTCCCATTTGAGAAAAAGCATGTGTTGGAAAATTTAAACAAATAACAAGCAATATTTCGAAAATGGTTCACTCAACAACAAAAATGTATATGACATAAATTGTGTATTTTAACGCGATCTACATCTTTTGCGTAGTAACATTTTGTCTATCTCTTATGGTTTACCAGTTATGCAAAAGTCCTTCACAATGAAGAATACTTCCCAGAAAATTCAAGATATACATTTTATTTGTCAATCTGGGGTGGGGGGATTTTCTTGAAAACCTTCATGTCGCATCTCTGGAAGATACTGAACCTAAATACCAAGTTTGGTGTTTATCCGACTGTTCGTTTCTGAGTTATGCTGTTCACAGACACACACACAGACATGTTTCCAAAAATGCTTTTTTTGGATTCAGGGGGTCTCAAAACATATATTTCCGGTGAAATCTCGGTATCGAATTTTTGGGTGGAATACAATACTTCCCCTACTTACCATACTTAGTAGAGAAAGTAAAAATTAGGAATAGTTATTCTAATTCGCGCTGTATATAAAATTTCTAAATGCATGCAAGTGGCTCATGGGTTGGTTTATGGTTACATATAAACATCTGTAGAAAATATCGCCTCTTACTGCAAAATACGAAAATAACCCTACATTAATTGCATTCTAGGCATTGTGGTTCGCGAAAACCCTTGCTTGCATGGCACTTACAAGCTAATTTAGAATTTTTAAAAATCCAGATTTTGCCAATTGGTTTTTTAGCTTCTTAAAATTCCTTGCACATGGGTGTAGAGTTTCATTGGGCCATTTGCAGAACAATGTCTGGGAAAATCAAATTTCACAAAACACTACTCACAAATAGGCGGTTTCACAGTCACTTGACATCAAGATA
This sequence comes from Deroplatys truncata, assembly GCA_030765065.1. Lineage (NCBI taxonomy): Eukaryota > Metazoa > Arthropoda > Insecta > Mantodea > Mantidae > Deroplatys > Deroplatys truncata. The sequence goes on along the minus strand of CM060988.1, from coordinate 133,168,652 downwards.
TTTCCACTCATGCCACAACAAAACAGAGAACATAAATTTGCACGCGGTGCCAAACAACTCGTTCGCCAAGGAGCTGTCAAAAACACTTCGGCAACACACTAAAACAAGATTGCAGTTGATTTGCGAACGTTGCACACTGTGTGTTTTGTTTTTGACCAATGAGTCAAATGTTTTTGACTCTTGTTACCCCTCTGTGCTCAAAGTACTACCAGCTGTTGTCAGATCCTTTCGTTTCTGCAGAGTCACTGTTGATTTCGTTTGTCATCGTGACAAGACAATAACTATTAGCTGCTAAAATAATCTTTTAAAGATAAACTGAAGAAAACAATCTCTATCTGGGTGGTGGATTGTTGTCGCATAAATGTAGGCCATTTATTTTGCGAGATATAATGTTCAAGAAATGAAATGTCTGCTTGTGCTGCATAAAGCAGCACAATATTAGCATTAGTTCATATATTTGATCATTAATGTATAAAGTATATTACACAAGATTTGGGTCACTGGATTACCCTGTACTTGGTCTACTCATCTGCTAAATATCAATTAAGAAAGCCAAGGTGTATGACATTCAGAGAGAAAGCTGCTATATTTCCTAAGATTACTCTGATCTGTGATGAATTTTTGCAATGGTCCAAAGGATCTGGTAAAATTAAATACTTGGTTCTGATGATTTAATGTCACTATAAGACTTGTCTGCGAGTCTACCATTATTGGTGGTGGCGGCGGCGGTTGTAGTAGTATATTTGATGGCATTAACTAATTCACTCCTTATTAATCTTTGCCAAATTTTTCTGATGTTACATTCATATGACACTCTCCACTCACTCTTCTGCAAACTATTCTAGTATATGGTATTTTAACCAAAACTGTTAGAGCCATTTTTTAGAAAATCGAAATTTTCGAAAAATGTTCTATGTAAAGGGTAGTTGGGGAGGCAGAGTTTCTTGATAATCTTGTATCGCACCCTTGGAAGATACTCAACCTAAATACCAAGTTTGGTATTTATCCGACTTTTCGTTTTTGAGTTACGCTGTTACACAGACACTAAGGCACACAAACGGACATGCTTCCAAAAATGTTTTATTTGGATTCATGACGCCTCAAACATGTATTTCCAGTGAAATCTCCGTATAGAATTTTAGGTACAATACAATAATTCCCCTACTTACTATAATAGTAGAGAAAGTAAAAATATATAATTGTTTAAAAACAAAAAAATTCAATATTAAAATTAAATTTGTAGGTACGACCTTCTGTATACAAATTCAGAACGCTCGTATTCCAAGGTCCTAACTTACTGAGGTATTTAGTGTTGTTAGTCTATCTAATATAACCATTAAAGCCAATTTAAAAACGAACTCAATGAAACACATTTTTTTAAAAGAGGAAGCAAGTGCACACAAGCACGCTCAGACTACCGCTGATTGTCCAGAAAGCGCAAATGAATATGCATCGCAGAGTTTTTGCTAGTGCGTGATCACCATCGTTATAGTAACACAATTCGGCTTGTAATATAACAACTAAATATTTAAAACATTTCTAAGCAAACATTTATCGTGATTCATGTAAAGCTGACAGTAGAAATTATGTTTTATAAACAGTACATGATATACAGGATGGACCATTTAAGTTGAGACTCCAAAACTAAGCGTTATAGAAAGAAATGTCTTGAATAACAGTTGCTTGATATTATGGGGGCAAGTAAAAGCCATTAGTCGTGTTTTATTTGGAGGACACTGTGATGTTCATTTAGAGCCAATTTAAATTGACCCTAATCGTAGGTTCCCATTAAAAACAAATTGACCCTAAAATGACCATCATAACGTCCTCCAAACAAAACACGACTAATAGCATTTTTTATTAAATACATTTCTTCTACAACGCTTAGTTTTGGAGATATCGTACAGTCTCAACTTAAATGCTCCACCCTATATATGCGATACCTGTCAATTGGTGTTTGGTAGAGAAAGTCTCGTAACTCCTAACATCGTTGTCTTATTTAGCTCATCAACTTTTATAACATAATCGCTATTTTAAAAATATTTCTAGAGATTTGAGATACATTTGCACAGTTAAATTTAAAAAGTCAACGTTCCCCGTTATCAGACAATTATAGCGGTGTCTGTCCTAACGCCAACGAACTTTGAAGGCAGCGCTTATCAGTCTGTTGGTGGACTGAACCTTACAAAACTTGAAACGTCCCGTAGTTAACTAAAACGGTAAGAAAGTTTGTCCTTTCTTATTCATTAACACGGATTCCAAACAATCTAGTTGGTTAACTGTAAATGCTATTGCCACATCTCTACGAATTGAAAATTCTAATTTGTGAAATGAATGCGGCAATGATGAAGTCATTCTTTGTTAACAGGAGGGTCCAGTAAAACGCAGTTTCCGGACTTTCAAGCCATGATCCAAGCAATGATGTAATCCTCCACTCCGTCGGATACCTTTAGAGGAATTACCTCAAGGATGGTTACAGATAACGTCAGGTGATTTTGAGTCATCGCCTGGCCCCGGAACTTCATTTTGTTGCAACAATGCCGGGCATGAAAGCCTAAATTCGTATACCAATATTAACTCAATTCACAGACGCTCAGTACTATATAATTTTTTTTCGAGTCAACAGTTGAAGCCCGTAGATATGTGAACACAATTTTGTCCCCCCCCCCTTTTTTAGGGAATTAACAGCCAGTGAGCGTAATTTTGCCTTTTTTCAACAAGACTCTGCAACAGCTTATATGGCCAATGTTTCGATGAGAAAAATTGGAAGTGTTTTTGATGACAGAATTATTAGTAGAGATTTTGGCCCCCTCAGTCCCCCGACCCAACCCCTGCGATTTCTATCTCTGGGGTAACTTAAAACAAAGTGTACAAGACAAACCCACACACCCGGGAGAATTAAAACAAAATATCCGCCAGGAAATTGCCAGCATTTCTCAACGTGAACTACGGCGAGTGATGGATAGTTTCCTAAAGAGGTGCCAAAAATGTATGGACAACGACGGTGGCCAGTTTCAGCATCTCCTTTCATAAAGTTGGTAAGTAAAGCCTTTAAAAGTGGTTTTAAAAATGTTGTATGGTTTCATCCGCGCCTTTCTATGATAGCGGCAGACGGCAACGAGCGCCGAGGACGCGGACAGGAAAAACACCGCGCAGCCGGTTCGTAGTTTTTTGGCTCGCCCTATATTAATGGCCCATCGCTGAGAATTGTGTCGCAGGGTTTTGAGGGTGTGCTTCATAAACCACCACCACCACCGCCTAATCAAACAATTCCGCATTGGTGGAACTGTTTCGAAAGACAGGTTCTACTACCAATCTCAACTACGGGAAGCGTGGACGACCAAAAACCAGAAGAACAAATAACAATATTGGACACGTACTGGACAAAACCTTAACTTTTCCAAAGAAAAGCTAAGAAAAGAAGAAAGATAAGTCAGGATGTCTTTATGTGATGCGTTTCTGTGTGGAAAGAACGGAGTATAATACCCGTCCATTTACCCAACACGCTCTACGTGGAAACATCGAAACAGTTCTGCACAACCTAACAAGAGAACAGTGTGATGCTATGGTTACCAGAAGGTAGAGCGCATGGAAGACGTCATTGCCAATGAGACATACATGTAGAACACTTAGTTGTACGATAGTTGTCATATTCTGTGATACAAACATTTCGGTTACCTTTTTTGGGCCACCCCGTACATTTTGTTGTAAATACACGAATCTTGCATTGACAATCAAATGTTTAAAAAGCTAATAGCTAAATGCCAGTTTTAAAGTTGACTATACCGGGTGCAAGGGAAGTCAATACGTTAATTTAAACCAGTTACAGATCTCATTATTTGGAACATATTCTCTATCTCTGTTTTTTTTCTATAACCGTTTTCTGCGGAGATACTTTAAGTTTTTCAAGAACATAAAACGTACACACTGGCAACGCGGCAGACGACCGGTAGCTAGCACTTTCACTTTCAAAACCAGATGTAGGTCAGCGCGTAAAGAGGTTTCACTTTAGCTTATGGCGCGTGGTAATTATCAACTAAGCATATCTCGGGTTCTTTTATCACTAAACGTGTGAGTTTCAACGCGTAGTGTTACTCTAATAGTGACTCAACTTCTACCATAAGCTACCAAGTTGTACTCATTATTCCGCTAAAACATTACACCACCCTTTCGTAGTGGAAAACAAAACCGCTACTTCCCCTAATTCCCATGCATTTTTGTTTACATCCAGGAGCCGGTTCTCACAATGATACATCTTGACCCAGCAACATTGATTATGTCTCCAGCCACATCACGTCTGCAAAACGGTGTTCCGAAATTGATTAATTACTTCATAGAGCTGTATGATGTCGCATAGTTACTACCGAAACTAGGTTAGAAATAAGTTACTCTACCACATTACAAGTAACAAGCTATTATCTTCATACATTCTCGTGGAATAAACTAATTTGGAAGAACAAGTATTAAGTTCCCTTCCATCTGCACATCGTGATAAGAAACAAAAATAATGGTGATAAGCACGCAACTCATAAAATGTAGCAATTACATATTGAAAAATTCAAACAATAGCGAATATCTCGGAAATGGTTAACAGCACAACAAATTTTGGCATATACTGTATATTTTAACGAGATTTGCCGTCTTTCTGTAGTACGTTTTTGTATATCTCTTAAAGTTTTCCAGTAATTTCTTGCGGAAGTTTACCTTTGTACTAAGGAAACCCGTTTCGCAGAGCTGATCGCAAATCAAATTCATGATACTTTATGACCACTACATTGTACAAACACATTTTGATAATCCTTTTAGCTTGGTTCCATGAACCTCGGGCATTGTTTATACTTTCTCTACTAAGGGTGCAACAAAAGTTCTAAAATGGAAGAATCACATATGATTATCACGATTAACATGAAGTAGATAGAAAAATAATATTTTGTAAGAATAGTTTGTACAAGAGATACTAATAGCTAATATTTAGAGCTTTGATAAGGAACGGTGCATTATGATATTAATATCCTTAATATTCATGAGAGCACGTGACACAAAATTTCCAGCTAAACCCTCGCTAAGGTGATTTTCCCACTACATGGCACCCTGCCAGGCCTGAGGCGGTATGTAAGGCAGCTTTCCACAAGTACGCAATTACTGTGCTGGCTTCACTCCTTTGTTCTGACGCACAGGAAGCTTGTTTGGTCACGTGAACTCCACGTGCTCTTTTCTTGGACTTCGATCCAAGTAAATAAGAAACATACCAACAGTCAATGTGGTTAATCAGCTACAAAGGTATATGAACTCTACTGACCGTTTCTGAAATAACGGTCCAAATTTCGATCCTTCACATAAATATCGAATTCAGTAGGTATATAGTAAGTAACAGGAAGTCTTGCATCACCATTTGAAATTTCGCACATTACACATTATGTGATAGCCAACTCAAAATAAACATATTTTAAAAAAGCTTATGCGTTACCCATACATGACTTTCTCTACCCTCTATAACTTATTAGTGGGTGCTCAAATTATATTTATGAACGTTTATTTTCCTATCTACTTCATTTTAATCGAGATAAATCTGCATTACACATTTCGTTATACAGGGAGAGCCAAAAGACTACGAACCGGCTGCGCGGTAGGTTAGAGGACAGAATTATTAGCAAAGATTTGTGGTCCACTCCGTCCCCAGACCTAACCCCCTGCGATTTATATTTCTGGGGTAACTTAAAACAAAGTGTACAAGACAAACCCACATACCCGCAAGAATTAAAACAAAATATCCGCCAGGAAATTTCTGGATAGTTTCCTAAAGAGGTGTCAAAAATATATGGACAACGACGGTGACCAGTTTCAACATGTCATAAAGTTGGTAAGTAAAGCCTTTAAAAGTAGTTTTAGAAATGTTGTATGGCTTCATCCGTCCCTTTCTATGATAGCGGCAGACGGCAAAGAGCGCCGAGCACGCGGACAGGAAAAACACCGCGCAGCCGGTTCGTAGTTTTTTGGCTCACTCTGTAGATACAAAGGGAATAGCGATAGTCAAAAGTTTTAGAACTGGACGCTATACGCTGGCCTTAAAATTCCATACTGTGGCGAGAAACAATTGAAAATCGACAGAACTTTCATTAATAATGGGTGTCTGATAGCATAAAAAAAGAAGTTATTTGAAATACGAGGCGTGTTTTTAAAGTACTGATAATTTTCTTTTAAAATAACAGAATATTATTTTCCAAATACTTTTATTATTCATTACCTTACACTTCACACTACTTCTCCACATAGTCACCGTCATTATTCAGCACTTGTAACGGGAAACAGATTTTTGTCAAAGAATGGTGCCACCTGTGATGAAAGCCAAGTCTGCACTGCTTGTTTCACACCATCGTAGTTGAAATGTTTTCCACCAAGGAATTTCTTCAGATGAAGAAACATGAAAACCGCTTGGTGCCAAAATGCGAATTGTAGGGAGGGTGGTTGAATTGCTCCCAACCAAATAATTCGATAAGATCTTGAGTTTGTTTGGCTGTGTGTGGTCGGGCATTGCCAATGTTTCCTCATAAACCCCATGCAATTGGCGATGAATGTTTGCTGGCGTAACATTTCTTGCATTCAAAAAACGAATCACTGATCTGACTTCACAGTCGGCAGGTCCTTCGACTGTTTTGAACATTTCAAAACGCTCTAACAACAGGAAAACACAAAGTGACGATCGCTCACAGTTGCGTCTGGCTTCCTAATGAATGGAGGAAGTGATCACGCATGCTGAAAATAGCGACTGCAGCGGCAAAATATTAAAACCGTACTTACTTTAAAACCACGCCTTCTAAATTGAGTCTTTTAAAGAGAACTACATTTTTTTTTTTTTTTTGCAGCACGTTTTCGTCTATCACTTTGCATTTACTAAGTTAAACAAGATTATACAAAAGTTCTTCCGAATGAAGAGGACTTCACAGACTATTCCCAGAAAATTCAGGACATACATTTTATTTGTCATGTAAATATGTTTAATATATGGTATTTTAATCAAAATCGTTTGAGCTATACTTTAGAAAATAACAAATTTCGAAAAATGTTCCATGCAAAGGGTAGTTTGGGGTGTTAGATTTTCGTGAAAAACTTCGTGTGGCATCTTTGGAAGGTATTGAACCCAAATACCAAGTTTGGTATTCATCAGACTTTTTGTTTTTAAGTTATGTAGTTTTCAAACACATACGGACTTTTTTTTGGATTCAGGGGACCTCAAAACATGTATTACCAGTGAACTTTAGGTATCGAGTTTTTGGGTGGAATGCAATATATACCTTCTCTACCTCTATGTAAGTGGCAGAGAAAGTAAAAAAATAATAATAATAATAATAATAATAATAATAATAATAATATAAGGTCGAGGTGTGCGCGTGTGAACAGCAAACTCAAAAATGAATAGTCGGTTAAATATCAAACTTGGTATTTAAGTTCAGCATCTTCCAAGGTTGCAACAATAAGATTTTCATGAAAATCCTCCTTCTTCAAACTCACTTAAATGGAAAAATGTTCGTTGTTTTTTATTTTTGCAAAAAATGACCATAACGACTTTGATTAAAATACCATATGTGTAAGACATTTGTATGACAAATAAAACGTATATTTGAACTTCATGCTCATATGTAATAAAGTACTCTTCATTCTGAATTAATATCGTATAATTCTGCGTAATTGGTAAACCCGCAAAATTAACATTTCCATAAAGTCGTTAATTTGCAGCGGTATTGGAGAGAGCGCATTTTCCTTTACGGCGGTTCTGACGTTGCCCGTCAGGTGTGATTTTCCCAAACACCTGGTTGGAAAGAACGCTGTCACCAAATCTCTGCATTTCATTTTCTTTTTAATCTATGAAAAATAAGAATAAAACGTTGTAAAACATTTCAGTGCACTCATCAAGATTTATCTCTAGTTTAAAGGATGAATTACCCCTTCAACCCGTATAAATAAACGTTTTTAACTGCCGGGAACCTGCATTTACTTGCCTTCAGCTTCTTGTATACTTGTAGGTGTACTAAATATTTATATATGAGTCCAAATAAAGCATACAAGAATGAATCACCCTGGTCTCTTTTCTCCCTTTCTCTCTCTTTGAGAAAGGCGGTTTAAAGTCCAATGAATAGCAAAGGGCACAGAAAATCATTACAAAATAATTTGAATCAGCTATACTTGCGTGCTCGACAGAATGGCTTGTGACCTACCACGCCAACACAGGTCAAAACGCCCTATTCTTTCTCACGTGTAGAATTCCCAACAAACTGGCTACAACGTACTGCATTAGCTAATTGCATTCGTGTCGAAGTTACGAGCAATTAATGATTAAAAGGCTTGGACCACATTTTGAGGTCCGAAAATGAAATAAGTTTTAATTGAGGGCATAAATCAACAAACCGTCAATATCAAACGTTTTGGAGATTAATTGGACCGATATTCCTGCTTGTTTGTAACATTTCGGGAGCGCAGGGTAAAGGGCTTAACAAGCGTCCTGTGGAACTACACAATCTGTGACAACTTGCGTACATAAAAATTATGAAGACTATTCCATCCATGATCCGCGTATTCGATAGAGACCTATAACGTTTAGCAGTGTCTCGGATATACATCTTATAATATGCTTGCAAGAATGCAATTTTATCGAATAGTTATCGAATCGTAATAGTACCAGTATACAAATTTCATTGACAATTGTGGTTTTTAATCAATGTAGATTCAAACAGTGTCAATTTCCAAATGTAATATGTTTTTAGAAAAATGCTTTTTTATTGTGTTCTGATTTTAGCTTATCTTAATTTTAATTATGTTGTCATTCCCACTATTGGTAGCACATTCGATTGTTAATTTCGTATGCCGTGACCTGACAGCTGAACACTATGGTGATTTGATTTTAAACAGAAGAAAATAATTATTATTTACATAATATGCTACATTTTATTCATGGAAGTTATCAGATAAATTTGTAACTGGTGGGATTACCTATGATAATTTCTCCTTATGCAGATTTACTTGCCAACATGAAAACCTTCAGGCTGCTATGCTTTTGTACCTCCTTAAACCACTGAGTTTTATTTTATTTTTATTTATGGACGCTCTTTAACTATTACGGTCCTTAGCGTCCCATTCTATGTTGGGCGTGAAAAACCGAAATTTTGCTCAGAGGCATCTTTATCAGGCTTGAGGTTCTTTTACGTGCCGTAAATCTACGACATGGGACCACCGGCTTTACTTCCCTTCCGAAGGAAGCCATGCTAAGGATTTTTACGCCTGAAAAATCTATCGCCCTCCGCCGGGTTTGAACCCGCGACCTTGGGAACTAGAGGCTAGCACGGTACCACTAGTCCACGGAGAACGACTTTAAACCACTGAGAGGGGTCCAAGTGGGCCCCAGAGAGAAAACTCGAATTAGCACAATATAATTATCTTATGTTCTATTTAGAACAAATAAAATCATTTTAAAACAAAATTTTGATATATCAGTTCTTTTTTACCAACAATGTACCTAAAAATTAGCACTGTCAAACAAACAACCGAATTACAAATTACAATGTGATTTTTATTTTCCAGCACTATCGCATTAGATGAAATAACTTGCTTTATTTTTTTTTTTTCACTTTATTTTTGTGTTTTATTTTTCACTGGTATTCACAATTGCATTTTAATATTTTTATAATCTATTTACCAGCTCACAATTTGATCTAGTTTTTCTATTATTTTTTCTTGGACATAACACATCGGCCTTTTAAGTTTCACCTTCCCGTTTCGAGACCTTATAATGCACACTAGGGAGTACTGAACTATTTCCACACAATTTCAAACCAACAATGCATACTAGAATAACTGAAAAATACAAGGCAGCCAGCCAACATAAAACTCTCGAGATGCAGACAATTTTATAAGACAAACTGCTATGAGGGGTCCAAGCGGACCCCAAGTTGTATTTTACTTTTTTACAATTTATTTACTCAACATTTTAAGGAACTATTTTACGGCAATGCAGATGATTAAATTTAAACACATTACAAAAATTTCAAAATTCTAAATTGGATATTTCACTCATAACTAAAAAATATAACACAGGGATCCAGCTGAACCCCGCATAGCTATCTGAAGGTTAAAATAATGTACCTATTTAGTGGGGGGTACAAAATCTTCAGTTTGAATGTATTCGTTGGAAATTTTTACCAGTTGATCGTGTGAATATTGCTAATATTAGACAAAAAGGACTAGTTCGCAATATCCTACTATGGAAAAAGAAAGATTATTATTGTGAATGCATTTTCACATTAACACACTACTTCTTAGCCTATAGTGATGACAAAGGCAAATCCTGAAAATACCCGCATAAAAAGACCTATTATTCTGTAGATAGCTTATGAATAACACTACACTTGATTGAAATATAGACGTTTATATCTAGAATTGATCTCTATGACACTAAAAGTGTCAGTTTTTCTTTTCAAACTAGTAAATATAATATTGTGTTCGACTACAAACCTAACAAATGAATTGAATATACGACGCATGTTGATAAGCATGAACCAAGTGGAGTAGGAGTTTTATCAGTTGTGCATAAGCTAACCGCCTGTTTTCGAGGAAAGTGCGTGAGTAATATACCTTCTTTATACATGTTCAAAGCTAAACACTTTAGAAATTGACAATATGTTCCCAAGTGTTTAAGACTGCTGAAGTTTATGACTGCTCTTTCAACCAAGTTACATCCCAACCCTTGTAAAGCCAAGAAATCACAATCGTGCATAAATGACATGGTTATCCGTTTTGAGGGACATAAAAAGGTTGTAACATGAGAATTTCTCCTCTATATTACTTTCTCCCATTTATGTGGGTACCTAAAGTAGAGGAAGTATATAATTTCACTCCCCCCCAAAACGCCCGATGCGTTAAATTCACATTACTTTCTCTATCAACTATCGTTTATGCTTATAAAGCTTATACAAAGTATTCTTACAAAAGCTTATTTTTCTATTTACTTACGTTATTCCAGATAAACCTTTGCAGAAATACTTTCGCTAGACATCTCGTTGTAGGTATAAGGGGGATAGAGGAACCAATAGTCAGATGAAATCTCGAAAATGACTGATGCCATAAAAAAGTTATTTGAAGAAAATTACGTTTTAAAGATTTACTTTCTGTGTAGCATACTTTTTTCCATTTTTTTAATGTCTATCAGTTATACAAAATTAAACAAAGTCCCTTAGGAAGAACATGACCTAATAGGCTATTATTAGCAAATTCAAGATATACATTTTATTTGTGATGTAAATATCTTACACGCACTCACACTCGCGCACGCGCACTCACAGCTCAGTTTTCCCCGCAAAACGGTACACTTGCAATAAAAAAAATCTGATGTGTTACACTCACATGACTTTCTCTACTCTTGTACAATCTAATTTTACAAACGCCTATTCTCCATATGCTTCATGTTAATCGAGATATCGAGATGTCAATCTTATTGCTAATTTTCTTGTAGATGCAAGGGCAATATGGTAGCTTTTAAGCGATAGTCAAATATTTTATCGCTGGTTGCTATGTGGCGCATTCCATTCTCTTTGCATGTCCAGGACATAAAAAAATGAATAACGAATTTGAGAAAAAGTATAAGTATTGCAAAATTTAAGGAAATAACAAGCAATATCTCGAAAACGGTTCACTCAACAAAAGAAATGTATATGACATAAGTTGTGTATTTTAACGCGATCTACATTTTTTGTGTAGTAAAATTTTGTTTATCTCTTATGGTTTACCAGTTATGCAAAAGTCGTTCAGAATGAAGAATACTTTTGGAGACATTCCCAGAAAATTCGAGATATACATTTCATTTCTCATGATATTATCTTAAACATATGCTATTTTCATCAAAATCGTTAGAGCCATTTTTGAGAAAATTAAAAGTTTCGAAAAATGTTCCATGTAAAGGGTAGTCTGTGGTGGGGGATTTTCTTGAAAACCTTCGTGTCGCATCCCTGGAAGATACTGAACCTAAATACCAAGTTTGGTGTTTATCCGACTGTTCGTTTCTGAGTTATGCTGTTCACACACACACAGACACACACACAGACACACACACGGACATGTTTCCAAAAATTCCTTTTTTTGGATTCAGGGGGTCTCAAAACATGTATTTCCGGTGAAATCTCTGTATCGAATTTTTGGGTGGAATACAATACTTCCCCTACTTACTATACGTAGTAGAGAAAGTAAAAATTCTGATATGTTACATTCGCATAACTTTCTCCACCCATCGCTTATTAATGCTTATACAAATTATTCTTACTCAAGCTTATTTTTATATCTACGTTTTAATTCAAATATACCTTTGCAGAAATAGCTACATTACACATTTCATAGATACAAAGAGGACAGTGACAGTCAAATGTTTAAGAACAGGGGGCTACATGCTGTCTTAAAATTCCATACTGTTCCGATGCAATCGCGAGAAACAATGACTTGACAGTACTTTAAAAGAATGACCAAGAAATCAACAATTCGAACCATTAATAACGTCCCCCAGAAACTGCTTATGCCACAAAACAAACATGTTAAATAAAGTGTGTGTTTTAAACAGATCTACGTTTTTTTGTGTAGTACACTTTCGTCTATCGTTTAACGCGTATCAGTTATACAAGATTATAGGAAATTCCTTCCTAATGAAGAGGATTTCATAAGCTATTCCCGAAAATTCAAAATATACATTTTATTTGTCATGTAAATATCTTGCATATATGGTATTTTAATCAAAATCATTAGAGCCATTTTTATAAAATCAAAAGTTTTGAAAAATGCTTATGAAAAGAGTGGTTTTAGGTGAGATTTTCTTGAAAATCTTCGTTTCGCATCTTTGGAAGATACTGAACCTAAATACCAAGTTTGAGTTTTCCTTTTTGAGTTATGCTGTTCACAGACGGACACACACGGCCATGCTTCCAAAAATGCTTTATTTGGATCCAGGAGCCTCAAAACGTGTATTCCCAGTGAAATCTCGGTATCGAATTTTTGGGTGGAGTGCAATACTTCCCCTACTTACTATACGTAGTAGAGAAAGCAAAAAAGGCTAAGTTTGATAGAAGAGCATACAACAAAAGCCGACTGCGGTTCGCCATGCAGTAACGAAAATGTTAAAGAAGACTGCAAGGTGAGAGGTAAGGTCAGTTGGGGTCAATGTCAGCAACATCGAAAGGCCAAAAAGGATCAATGCTCTCACGTGTTTGTCATGCTCACATGTGACCAATGCGGCTGCTCCAATTTCACATTCCATTTACATTTATTCCCATCTCAGCGATCTGGACAGACTGCATTAAATGTGTAGTCAAAACATGCGCTATGGTCAGTGTTTAATTTAGTAGATTTATGATTCATTTCTGAGACCAATGACCCTAGCTCGCTGATAAAGGTTACTCCACAAAGAAAATTTAAAATACTAAGTTTCTGCTCTAAGATATCTAGATTGTAACAAAAACGTAGTATAAGAGAACTTTACGAGCATCTTCTCGTGCAGAAGATGAAAATATCTCGTGTGAGCTTGAATGTGGAAACATTCTTTCTTTTGTTACAATAATCTCAAATCTACTACTGGAATTGCTCAACACTGCGCTAGTTAGCACGGATACATCCATCAACATATCAAATTGAATTCCGGTTGCACTGATGTAACGGTAGTAAAGCAATGAATGGCCCCTATCACAGAGGAAGCCAAAAAGCTACGAACCGGCTGTGCGGTGTTTTTCCTGTCGGCGTCCTCGGCGCCGTCTCCCCGCCACCATAGAAAGGCGCGAATGAAACCATACAACATTTTTAAAACTACTTTTAAAGGTTTTACTTACCAATTTTATGAAAGGAGATGCTGAAACTGGCCACCGTCGTCCATACATTTTTGGCACCTCTTTAGAAAACTATCCATCAAGTTTGTCTTGTACACTTTGTTTTAAGCCACTCCAGAGATAGAAAGACAAAACCACACACCCTAGAAGAATTAAAACAAAATATCCGCCAGGAAATTGCCAGTATTTCTCAATGTGAACTACGGCGAGCGATGGATAGTTTCCTAAACAAGTGCCAAAAAGTATGGACAACGACAGGGAAAACACCGCGCAGCCGGTTAGTGTTTGGCTCTGCCTGTAGAATCGTTAGACGGGGGGGGGGGGCAGTACATTAAAATGACTTTCTAACCAGAGTTAAACAATAGCTTCTAATGTAACCTGACTTCTGACACGATGTGGTTGTTAGTGTTTGATATTACGGCATTTCACCCAAAAAGCCTGTCAGGCTCGAAAACACAGCTCGCCTGCTCATACAATGTAAGCAAAGATTTAAAGAGAACTGCAATGAGAGAAAAAGAGGTTTCTGAACTCATGTTTGTATAAATATTTTGGTTCTGGGCATAAAAACAGTGGAGAGGAGCTAAAGAGTTGATTATAGTTTAGGTTCACCTCCATGGATTTTATGATATTGCGCATTCTCTTGCACGATCATACGCTTTCTTGTCCTTATATTGGAAGCCGATTTTAAAAATCCGACGAGGTGCATTCACATTATCAGTTCCACAAATTACAAATTCGTATATATGCATTATACATTACACTATTCATATACAAGGTTATTCTACTATCTTCACTACCGTAATCACGATAGATTTTTAGCTGGGATTTGTTTCAAATTAAGCAAGAAGTTTCAACATGCAGAAACTGCATTAACAAGCCCTTGCATGGAAAGAAAATAGTGAGAATCGCAAACTTTTAAATATGTCCGTGTGAAACTTAGGAAGCGTCTAAATTTGCAACATGGAATACTTAGAATACGTTTATCGATACTACAAAATTTGGCACAAATTGTGTATTTAATGAGGCCTACTTACGCTCCCCTATAGTAACTTTTTGCATGCCTATAGCTTTTAAGTTTTCCTTGTTATATCACATTATAAAAAATCCAGGCAAAGGGATGTTCACAGTATATTCACAGAAAACTCAAGATGTACATTTTATTTCAAATGTCAACTTATTAAATATGGGACATTTTAATCAAAATCGTTTGTGCAGTTTTTGAGAAAATAAAAGAGAACGAAATTTCTTTCCATGCAATGGGTAGTAAGGGGCGGGGGAATTTTCTCGAAATCCTTCGTGTTGTATCGTTGAAGATACTAAACGACTTACTAGCACTTGCTACATTCCCCAGGGGTACATCAGCGCATCCGGAACTCAATGCAACGATTGGTTCGTATCGTATCTATCTATATCAGAGGTGTCATTTGACAAATCCTTTTAAGATAGATTTCCATGTGGCACGTTATGTTTATTTTACTATGTGCCTACCTTATAATATATTCTGGCTCCCCCCAACAAAAAAGAGCTGTAAAAAGAGAAGAAAGTGTTTACGAACGTGTGTTCATATAACAAACTTTCATTATTTTTAAGAGTGTCATATATACCTTATATTCCAACACACTTTTGCCCTATATAGCACTGTTTTACTTGATGTTACTCTTTCTACTCAGACTACGACGTGTATATAAACTCTTGGTAGGTGGTAGCAGCAGGCACGAACCCTTACAAAATTATTTAACATGTAAAATCTTGGTTTTAATGTATTTTACGTCTCCTGGCACGGAATATAATTCATTAAAACATAAGCAAAACGTTCAAAAGCGAGACTAATGTTTCCCCCATTTCACTTACTCCAGCAACCGCATACGAAAACAAGAAACAAATACATTATTGCATGTTACAGCCAGGCCATAATTTTACTACCGCTAATTCTAGACTGGAAACTACATGGTCAGGTCATACAGCCTTGAAATTGCCTCGTTGCCAAGTGTGGTTGCATGTGGAGGATAACTTTACAAACTCAGTCTTTAAAATCATTAAATTTTTCTTTATGTGCCGTAATTCTTCAATTAAAATCCAGCATAATGAAGTATAATTAGAAGTTGCAATACCGTTCTTTATCCCTCCATAGCCTTGTGTGGCGCATGTGAAAATCTTGGTAGTATTAAAGTCAATGTGTGTATGTAAAACGACCCCTAATGGGAGATGTGGTTGAAAATTGTTCCATGGGAGGATTTGCAGTATGAAGGAACATTTGACACGCATATTCTTTAAGACAATAATAAAAATACTGTAGGGGTGCTATCACAAGGGCAAATTAACATATACACCACGTTCTCTTCATTCATTTAGGATATTAACAAAAACCATCCCCAACGGTAGAGAAATGGAAAATTTCGGCGGGGGGGGGGCAAATTTGGGTATATTTAGCACGAATGGACCTGTTTGTCAATGCAAGGATAAATGTTGCTCTCTTTATTCCTTCAGGGTTAATAGTGCGAGACAGCACCCTTAATGGGGGAATGGCGTTGAAAAAATGTTGGATGGGAGGCAAATATTTCTTCTAGTAATGTAATATAATTGTGAAATTTTACACTATGGGAAACCTTATTCATATTTCGCGATATTGTAAAAATGCTTAGATGCTCTACTATCTTTTTGTATTTAGTGCAACTATTTAGGCCTCATGTTTTTATAACTGCCACTATCATGAATACCTTCATTTTTATAAAGTGATTCACATCTTCAGCATACTTCATTTAAACTATGGAAACTTTTAATAACTCTACCCGCCAAGAGAATTAATGTTTATTTAACATTTTTCTGGAGCGTCTTTCTACATCAAAATCAAATTTATGAAACACCTTTATGGATAGAGTAATCTCTGAAACAATGCATAAATTTATTCGATTGTCACAATTTTCTTTGTTTCTTTTTTTCTACTTACATCAACATCCTTTAAAATCATTCCTCTTGGCGTTTGCCAAATGCTTGCCATTTATTTTGTCTTTTTCTTTATCTGCCACTTTCTTAAAATGTAATTCAACCAAAAATTTGTATTTTTAAAAAGAGATACCAGCACATGCGCGCACGGTGTGGGAGGTGAATATTTGCAACAAAATTTAACATCTTCACTTGTTTTACAAATAGCAACATATCTTATATAATGTTTCATTACTTATATCAGTGTGCAGTTTGTATTTTGCAAATCTACTTACATGTGTGGGTTTTACCAATACGTTGTGTGATAGGGTATTTTGTAAATATACGGGATTCCTCAAGGTTTTATTTACTTTTTTATGTTAACTTCAGCATTGTTTCGATTTGTGGAAATCCCTTAAGCAGTGCCCAGGTAAACATGGCATTATTGGGTGCATGCCGATGGACTTACAGTCTCAATTCATGGCAATGAGTTTAAAATAAAAAGCGTAATTATCTCCTTCAGCCAAGTTGCTCACATTTAAGGCTTAATAAGGTGCAATAAAAAATATAACCCCGATTTACCGCGTGGTATGCACATGCACAAACCATTACACCACGCAGAACCTCTGACTGAAAAGTGATTCTATAAATGCTCTAGCCCCTTTTTGACTACTGTACCTAAATCTGCCACAGTGGTATTCCGCTTCTAATGGCATCAAAATTAAACAAAAGTGTGTATTTATTTCCTGGCCCAAGTTTCAGTTTCAGACAACTGCTATATATGTAATTACAGTATTTCTTTTTGCCAGAAAAGCTAGCCTTTAGCCTTGGTTCTGAAAACTTCGGCTGCAACCTCAATTCAGAAGCTTTCGAGTATGCAATTGACAAATTATGATTTTTTGAGGCTCTTTATCAAATCACTCTTAATTTGGTGCTCATTTTAATCATATATTAAATGTGTCGAAAAATGTTCTTTAAACTCCTGTATATAAAATCTCAATTCCATACTTGCAAAAACTATCGTTTAAGCCTACCGACGGGAAATGGACAAAATGGTGCTAATAGTGTCGCAGTAATCGGCTCGTATGACGTGCACCTCACGAGAGATTCCTTAGAACTGCGTGAAACTTGCTTATGGCTCGAGAATATATACTCCTTCACCTCGAAATGCCTAAACATTATAATAGAGCTGCTATTGGTTACCAAATCGCGCCAACATTAGCGACTGTTTTGTCAGCCAATCACTACTACTAACATATATGCTCTAGGGAAGATATTCCCTCCATTTCTAAAGAAAGGCACGCTACCCTGACGTCATTTGTTTGTCTCTTCTTAGTGATAAACAGCTCATCCCCTCGGTTTATTGTTACCCACTTCTATTGTCAGTTTCAGTGAGGCCGTGTAAACTTATTTCCTAACAATGCTTATGGCTAACAAACATATAAAATCCTGTACATACAATAATATTAATTTACACTACAATCACTCTGGCATTCACAGCATGTTATGATATAAAATACTGCCTCAATAGGCACTCAGTAGCATACGAATCTTACGCAGCTCTATAGATAAATTACATATATACATATCAACATTAAGTTGACTTAGTTATTATTAAATAAAACAAATAGTATTAACTGAATACAAAGCAACCCACTCTTGCGAGCTGTTCTTTAATTTATGGACGCTCTTTAACTGGTGTGGTCCTTACCATCCCATTCCATATTGGGAGTGAAAGACCGGTAATTTTGCTCAGAGGTCTCTTTTTCAGGCTTGAGGTTCTTTTACGTGCCGTAAATCTACAACACGGGACTATCGGCTTTACTTCCCTTCCGAAGGAAGCCATGCTAAGGAGTTTTACGCCCGAAAAAAATCCATCGCCCTCCTCCAGGTTTGAACGTGACCTCGGGAACTAGAGGCTAGCGTGGTAACCACTACACCACGGAGGACGACTTTGCGAGCTGATGACTACTCTATTCGTCCCATGAAGCTTTAACACTGCAGTAATCTAATTTCCGGGGTCAGTCTACACAAACTACCCACTATCTATTTCCACAGAATATATTTCATCTTCCTTGATTAAATTTTTCATCCATTTTCCTAAATAACTACCTTAATAACTTTGTCTGATTTTATTTTTAACAGTTTTCTCTCATATCTATTGGTAAGTTAGCCCATTTCTCCAACCTTAATTTTTCTTCCATTGCTTTTGCTTCTTCGCGTTCAAGAATCACGTGGTAATAATTCATCTTTCATTTCGCACATTGGACATTCATCTAAATCGCATCTTCCTCTCGAATCTTTCAATTTTACTACCCCTGTTCAAGCCCATGCAATTCCTTCCCTGGCATATTTATCTGTTGGTTTTTTTTAACATAACTTTCCCTTTGCCAAACTATCTGTAAACGTTCAGTGACTTTCTTTCGAGCATTACCTGAACTTCATTATCATCAATTCTTAATTTAATCTTTTCAAAAACCTCTACTTTTAATTCTCTAACTCTCCCCAACCCAATCCTTAGAAATCGGACATCGTTTCGAAATACTTTGTCTAAACTCTTTAAAGGAATCCAATGCTTTAAAATCCTCACCATTCTATTTCCTTTGCTCCCTACTCTTCCTAATAATGCTCTCTGTGCAACTCCATTAGGTGAGCTTTACGTAGTCCCAGAATTTTCTTACAGAAGTTCCTGGAAACCAAATCCACATTTGTCCAGCCCTTCTCTGTACCGCATACTTCCATTGTAGATTTTAGTCTCAACTACTGCACAGCTTTATATATTTTGAACCTGTTTAGAAACAGGCCACATTAATAAATTGCTGTTGGACAAAGCAGCTTAAGAAATGTGGCAGTACCCTTGCTAGGACCTTAAGAAGAGATATGCCATTAAGGAATTTACCTACTTGGGATAAGATTGCGCAGAAAACTATTTAAGGCAGTAATGATATAGTAGCGGAAGCTTAAAAAAAGAACAGCTGGCATCTTCCACAACATTGCTAAAGAAATTCAAGGCTCTATATGAGAGGTGCTTTAAATGTAGGTTGGAGAAGCCTTTTGATGCATCTTAGCAGATAAAGTCGCTACAAGAGGATCCATAAATATTCTCTTGAAGGGAAATTCTTACAGCCTTCATGTTCTCGATAACCTTCCCAACCTGATTCTGCTGCAGTTCGTACCAAACCTGATTAACAGCATCACTCAGTTTCTCAACCCATTTACGTAAATAGAATACTTACGCTTGATGCATTATAAAATCGAAACACTCATTAAGAAAAGCAATTAATTATATTTACGCAAGACAAAATGTGCACCATTTAAAGGAACAAAATTTAATGACCTGGGATTACCCAGTGCAAAATTTAAGTGAAAAAACATTTGATGTGATGCACTCACATGATTTGTTCTACCCATTTATTACAACTCCACAGAATTCCTTTATGTATTATAATATAGGCACAAAAAGTGATCCTTCTATTCACATTAGGTTACGATACATTTTTACTTTCCTTATACTAAGGAAGTATTGCATTCCATTCAAAATTCACTACCGAGATTTCACCGCTAATGCGCGTGTGTTTGGATCTTGTTAAAGCACACAATTTATGTCAAAAGTTTTACGGCGTTAACCAATTTTGAGCTATTCTTTGTTATTGGTTTGAGTTTTTTTTCTTTCTTTTTTTCGTTCTCTATATGTACATAGGTAGAGAAGGTATTGCATTCACTCAAAAATTCGGTACAGAGGTTTCACCGGAATTTAAAAAAACCGCATTTTTTTAGAAAAAGGTTCGCGCGTGTGTATGTGTGTGTGTGTGTGTGTGTGTGTGAACAGCATAACTCAAAAACGAAAAGTCAGATCAGCACCAAACTTGCTATTTAAGTTCCGTACCTTCCAAAGTTACAACACTAAGATTTTTCAAGAAAATCCCCCACTCCAAACTACCCTTTAAATGAAACATTTTTCGATTTTTTTTTTTATTTTCTAAGCAATGGCTCCAACGATTTTGTTTAAAATACCATATTTTAAAGATACCTACATGACAAATAAAATGTATAGGATCTTGAATTTTCTGGGAATAGCCTTTTGAAGTCCTCTTCAATCGGAAGGAGTTTTGTATAAACGTTAAGCGATAGACGAAAACTTATTACTCGAGAAATACATATCTCTTTAAAACACACAATTTATTTCAGATAACATTTTTGTGGCATAACATGTCCGTTAATGGTTCGAATTATTCATTACTTGGTCATTCTTTTGAGGCAATACTGTCAATACTGTGAATGCCAGAGTGATTGTAGTGTAAATTAATATTATTGTATGTACAGGATTTTAGATGTTTGTTAGCCATAAGCATTGTTAGGAAATAAGTTTACACGGCCTCACTGAAACTGACAATAGAAGTGGGTAACAATAAACCGAGGGGATGAGTTGTTTATCACTAAGAAGAAACAAACAAATGACGTCAGGGTAGCTTGCCTTTTTTAGAAATGGAGGGAATATCTTCCCTAGAGCATATATGTTAGTAGTAGCGATTGGCTGACAAAACAGACGCTAAAGTGGGCGCGATTTGGTAACCAATAGCAGCTCTATTATAATGTTTAGGCAATTTGAGGTGAAGGAGTATATATTCTCGAGCCATAAGCAAGTTTCGCACAGTTGCGAAGAATCTTTCACGAGGTGCACGTCACACAGTTCTGAAGAATCTCTCACAAGGTGCACGTCGCAGAGTTAGTTACAAAAACGTAAAGTACGCGAAGTAATTGGTGCGCGGCAACTAAAACGACTGTAGTTACATTCAGAAATATCACAGTTTCAGTCAGGCGTGTATAAAGATTAGATATGTGAATTATTAATTAAGTGTGACGGCAACAAAAGTGTAGAAACAAATTTTTTTTATCAGTGTTATCTTTTAGCAACAACTCCTTTCCGTTTACACGCCCTGCTTAGAGATACTTGCTCGACTGAGTTATAATAGCTCGCCGGAGGACAAAGAACCCAAATTTAAAATAATAAAACAAGAAGAGCCCAGTAAATAAGATAACACAAGCCATTGAGAACTGTGACACCTTAAAGTTCTTTCAACATTCAGTTGCTTCTCGCGATTGCATGGAAACAGTAAGGAATTTTAAGGCAGCGTATACATCCAGTTTTGAAACATTTGTCTATCGCTGTTCCCTTTGTATATGTAACGAAATGTGTAATGCAGCTATAACGCAGCATTATTTGGATTAAAATGAAGCAGAAGAAAAATAAGCTTTAGTAAGAATAGCTTACTAAGCTTAATTTTATTATTTATTAATTAACATTATATACTTATTATTATTAAATCGCTTTTAATTCTTGTATCATAAACAACCTTCTATACTTTAAGTGAATATCTCCTCTGAGTGGAATAGCAATAATACGACGCACTCAAGAAAACAATGACATGTTAAAGCTAAGATAAAGGAGGAAAATGCTGCCTAGTGAATTCCTTGGTTATATTACCGCAGTGGATTGTCCTATTTGTGTAGCCAAGAACAGATAATTTATAACCATGACTAGAGAACCGAAACAATAAATTTGTGTCACGCTTTAGGAAACACTAATGGATGAAACAGTTTGGTCATATTCTACGCAGCGGATAGGACATTTGTTCCTCTACAGAGTCTATATGCTACGCTAATATCCCAGATCCATGTGCTGCAATCGATGAGATAAGCAAAGTCCACAGGTCAATACGCATGAAGTGGGGCACTTGTATTTCTTCGGTTCAAAATGTGAGCTTTTACACCATTTTTTCCTTTAAATATGCAGAATATAGGGCGTATGCTTTCTTTAGGTTGGGTGATGAGTGAAATTTTCTACATTTTGGTCTAAATTTGCATTTTTACTTCCTCTACAACCTACTAATACGACGGGTATTCAAAAAAAATTTGCAACCAGCATATCCATTGTTGGACAGTAATGGTTACAAAAATGTAAGTAATACGGCTGGCAACAATTGACCTTAAGCTATCAAAATATGCATAAGTGCGAGCTTAAACTTTAATATTCATAGTCGTACAGTCTGAGTCCAGTCCTGTGTTAATAGCTGGTGTAAAATCATGGATATTTCTAAAAAGAACATTACAGTCTACATTTCCACAGTGTGTGTGTGTTACACTCACATGACTTTCTCTACTCTTGAACAAACTATTTTTACAAACGATTATTCTCCATATACTTCATGTTAATCGAGATGTTAATCTTATTTCTAATTTTCTTGTAGATGCAAGGGGAATATGGTAGGCTTTAAGTGACAGTCAAATGTTTTAAGAGCTGGTTGCTATGTGGAGTATTTCATTCTCTTTGTATGTCCAGGACATAAAAAAAAAAGAAGAACGAATTCCCATTTGAGAAAAGTATAAGTATTGGAAAATTTAAGGGAATAACAAGCAATATCTCGAAAATGGTTCACTCAACAAAAAAATGTATATGACAAATTGTGTATTTTAACACGATCTACATTTTTTGTGTAGTAAAATTTTGTCTATCACTTATGGTTTATCAGTTATGCAAAAGTCGTTCACAATGAAGAATACTTTTGGAGACAGTCCCAGAAAATTCAAGATATACATTTAATTTGTCATGAAAATATCTTAAACATATGATACTTTAATCAAAATCGTTAGAGCCATTTTTGAGAAAATTAAAATTTTCGAAAAATGTTCCATGTAAAGGGTAATCTGGGGTGGGGGGATTTTCTTGAAAACCTTCATGTCGCATCTCTGGAAGATACTGAACCTAAATACCAAGTTTGGTGTTTATCCGGCTGTTCGTTTCTCACAGACACACACACGGACATGTTTCCAAAAATGCTTTTTTTTGGATTCAGGGGGCCTCAAAACATATATTTCCGGTGAAATCTCGGTATCGAATTTTTAGGTGGAATACAATACTTCCCCTACCTACTATACGTAGTAGAGAAAGTAAATATATATATCCATGATGACTTGTTAGCTGTTTATGATCAAGTGTGTTCATTTGATATCATTGCAAGATGGATTCGATCATTTAAAAAGGACTGAAAGACGACCCTCGTTCTGGCCGGCCTCGGAAGCTGTGAACGAAAGAACAAATCAAAGAGTGACGAACTTGGTGGAGGAAAATCGACATATTACTGTTGAAATGCTAAGTATGGAAGTCGGTATCAAAGTTGGCAGTATTGACTGTGTACTCCATGAACATATGCTACAAAAAATATGTGCAAAATGGTTTCCGCATTCTCTAACCAATGAAGAGAAGAAAAGCAGAATGGAATGTCAAGGAAACTGCTGCCCTTAAAACGTTTGACAGATGTATGCACCGGTGATGGAAGTTGGTTTTATTATTATACCACACCAATTAAGCTCAGAATTGTGTCTGGGCAATTGAGAATGATCCAAGACCAGTTGTTCGACAAGATTTTCGTTCTCGGAAACGAATGTTCACCGTGTCCAACTCTGAAGGACCATTAGTGGGTGACTGCATGCCAGAAGGAATGACAATGAATGGAGAATACTGCACCTCATATGTTTTGAACCCTTTAAGACAGGAACTTCAAGGTTGTTGCCTTTGCATGACAATGTGTCCCCTCACAGAACAGCGGCAAATTTGAAGAAACTGGAAGCCGCTAAAGTCTAGCTGCTTGACTAGCCACCCTACCTTGCACCGCGAGACTTCTGGCGGTTTCCTCGAGTGAAATCTTGCATTGCTGGAAAATCTTTTAAACGAGTGCAGGACCTTGTTCAGGATACAAATTCAGCTCTGTTGACAATACCTCAGTCTGAGTATCGTAGTGCTTTTGACAAATGGTTGCACCATTTACAACCATGTGTAGAGAGAAATGGAGATTACTTTGAAGAATTGTGAGGATAAGTTTTTGAATAGCATTCTTAGTTTGGACTTTAGGATGGCACTTGCAAAACTTTTTGAATGCCGCTCATAACAGCTAGAGGAACTACTGCATTCCATCCAAAAATTGATGAGATTTCATACGTTTTAGAAGTCCTATGAATTCAAAACAAAAGCACGCGCGCGCTTTTAGCATGACTTACAAACGAAATGTCGGATAAACATAAAACTTGATATTTAAGTTCAGTAACTTCCAAAGATACGACACGGAAGATTTTATTCTTCCTTAACGTATTACCATCCTCTTTGTAGGACTTCTAAGCCAATGCCTTGGTTCTGTAGCCTATCGAGTTGCAAGCAAACTCTGAATCATATCAATCCAGGATGGGTGACCAGCCTAATGCCTGGTATGGCGGTGAAGAAGAAGGGAAGGAAATGAAATACAGTGATGAAAAGGATGATACGAAAATTCGCGGATGAAATTATCCAACCCAGCATTCGCCTAGCAACCGAAGATAGTCGCGAAGAAACCTTTGGTCAGGTTGGTTGGCCGTGGGGGTTTCGGGACCTCCCGAATGCAAGTCGCACACGCTGCCGCGGCGTCAGCTCACTCGGTCACGAAGATTTTCAAGAAAATAAAATCTCTCGCACACCAAACTACGCTTTACATGGAGCAATGCCGATATTTTTTATTTTCTCAAAATTGCCTTAACGGTTTTGATTAAGAACCATATATTTAAGATACGAGGGGCGTCCAATAAGTATGTTTCCCTATTTTATAAAAAACATTACACACAATTGATCATGTTGAATTAATTTTATTTGTGTTGTACAATCCTTCTGTTACATTTCTACTAGTCAACATGTTTTACCAAGCATTTTTGGGGACGTGACACAAGTTTTTCCAAGCCAGTGTTATACCAGGTCGGGTTCTGTACTCGCAAGCACTTAAACACCGTGACGAAGATGGATCAGAAGTGAACCAGAAGTCAGGTCCAGTACTCTAAAACAGCTGTTCACTTCCGATTGATCTTCGTCACAAGTGCTTACCACCAAGATGACCTTTGAGTCAGGGGAACATGTGAAAATCACTTGGGAAAAGATCTGGTGAATATGGAGGATGCGAGAAAACTTCCCAGTTGAATCTTATGAGCTCCGCCTGGGTCAAGATTCAACTTGGAAGGTTTCTCGTATCCTCCGTATTCAACGGAGCTTGCCCCAAGTGATTTTCATATGCTCCTCCAACTCAAAGGTAAGCACTTTTAACGCCGATGATGTCAAATCAGTGAACAGCTGGTTGCGAGCACAGGAACTGACCTGGTACAACACTGGCTTGGAAAAACTTGTGTCACGTCCCCAAAAATGCTTGGGAAAACATGTTGACTATGCAGAAAAGTAACAGAAGGATTGTACAATATAAATACAATTAATTCAACATGATCAATTGTGTATAACGTTTTTTTATAAAACAGGGAAACTTACTTATTGGACGTCCCTCATATTTACATGGCAAATACAATGTGTATATTGAATTTTCTGGGAATAGCCTTTGAAGGAGCTTTCTATAATTTTGTACAACTGGTAAGCCATAAGATATAGACAAAAAATTGCTGCACAAAAAATGTTCATCTCACTATAAACAGGGTTTCGAAGCTATTGAACATCGCTGGGGAAAATGTATCGAGCTGAAAGGAAACTATGTAGGGAAATAAAGATGTTTTTTTCCCAAAATGTTTGTGTTTTCTTTGTTAGGTTGGGTACTTCTGGGACAGCCCTCGTATGGCACGCAGTGCTTGCGGTGAGAGATGAACAAAGTGATGTTTGGTTCAAAGGAATGATAACACGGTCTAATTTAGGAAAGTAAAAAAATGAGTACATAAGATGGAGAGTTATGCATAATTTTGAACAGAAATATGGAACAACGTATGTTTCGACGGTCATCTGGCAGATTCAAGATGACATATCGAGGGCCCAAAAGAAGTACCTACAGTACGTAATAACTTTAGTACCAGTTAAAATGTGTAGGAAGAAAATCGCAGTGATCAAAGTGGAACGAAACCAGATATTTCACTACACTTAAAAGTTTAAGTTATTGTAATATTTAATCGTTTGCAGTTTTAATGAAATTGATTGAACAGAAATAGCCTAATTCGTTATGATTTAGCTTTAGATAGCCGCTAATAGATCCTGTTTATTGGTTGTTGACCATCTACGTTCCACTTAGTATAACGAATGGAAGAAAGCAGATCCTTGAATATACTTTCTGGCATTTCGTCTCCAAGTGGCCTTGTTTACAAATAATGCGCGATATTTTCTTTTGGGAGCGAGGCGCATTACGAAATACGATCTATTTTATGCGGAGAACGACCGTGAAGAGTGAAGAAAGCGTTGAGACCAAACAGTTTGCATTATTTGTCAACACTTGACCGACTCATGCACAGTGCGCGTTGATTTAACGATTGGTTTCGGAAATTACGTTTTAAATCATTAAGCAAGAAGGGGACAAGTAATGGAGTTGCTATGGTTACCGGTTTTCTCGTACGCGTTTTCAGTATTCAATGTCAAGCACAAGTTACAGACTTGAGGAAAAACTTTTAAAAAATAAATAAAGTTTTGAACATTTTTATCTGTAGCTCCATAATTTATCTTAAGAGAAACTGGAGCCTGAGCTATTTATTTTGAGTATTTCACGAATACAATGGCAAAAATTAAATAAAATATCCATAAAATGCGCTTAAGTATATTAACAACATACAAAGTGGGCTCCCAGCTTGACTGCCGAACAGATAAAGCTCGAAATTAAAACTATTTACAGTTGGGGGGAGCAATTCACTGTCGAAGCGGTAAAATGAAAACGATAAACCTAGCAGGATAGAAAACCGTACTTGGTCCAGATTCGCCCTGATTGTAAATAAGATTAAGTTGGTGTCTGTATGTTTAGGATAGTATATCATACCTATGTGCAAAATGTGCCTGCTTTGAAATTTATTATCAGCCTTTTCGTTTTTTGACTTATGCCCACTTTTGTACAAGGGATGTTTTTAAAATACCGACAATTTTTTTTTTAAAAAGAATAGCAGAAGATTATTTTTCAAATGCTTTAATTATCATTCATTACCTTACAGCTCACACTACTTCTCCACCTAGTCACCGCCGTTATTCAGGCACTTATAAGGGGAAACCAGTATTTGTATGCTCGTCAAAGAATGATGCCGTCTGTGATAAAAGCCAAGTCCGCACTCCTTGTTTCACAGCGTCATCGTCGTTGAAATGTTTTTTTCCACCAAGGAATTTCCTCATATGAAGAAAAAGATAAAAATTCTTGGTACCAAATCCGGACTGTAGGGAAGTGGTCGAATTGTTCCCAACAAAATGATGCGATCAGATCTTGAGTTTGTTTGGCTGTGTGTGGCCGGACATTGTCACATTATTGTTTCCCCATAAACCACACAATTGGCGATGAATGTTTGCTGGCGTAACATTTCTCGCATTAAAAAAACGAATCACTAATCTGACTTGACAGTTGACGGGTCGTTCGATTATTTCGAAACGCTCTAACAACAGGAAAACACAAAATTTCGATCGCTCATAGCTGCGTCTCGCTTCCTAATAAATGGAGAAAGTGATCGCGCATTCTCAAAACTGCGATTGCAGCGGAAAAATATTAAAACGGTACTTATTTTAAAAACACGTCTCGTATTTGCCCATGTGATCCGGAGACCAGTTATTAAAAATCTTAACATTCACTTTCTCTTGTATATTACCAATTCACAGCTATCCTTTACACATTGTGTTATTCATTTAAAAAGTTAATGTATTCAGATATATTAATTACAATAAATATCTGCACAAAAATGGTTTCAAAATAGGCAACATGCACTGGTTTGCTTGCACGATTAGAAGACAGAACTCATGTTGAGTTCATGTGGAAGAAATACATATCGCAGTCTCAAACATGCTCCGTTAGATGACGCGTTAGGCTATTGACAGAAAATTCAGCATAATTACACATATATTTTTATTATTCCTGTCATTTTTTGAGTTAATAATGTGGAAAAAATTCCGTTTAAGAGGGTATTTTCTACAAAACTTCGCCTGGTATCCTTAAAACCGACTTAGGTATTAAGTTTGTTATTTACCTGAATTCATTTTTGAGTTATGATACTCAGATACACAGGCATGCATCAAAAATGCCCTAAGAATGTCCTTCTTAAGTGTCATCAAACAGTGTATTTTTGGTGACATTTTTATGTATTTTATGAAAATACGTGAAATAAAAAGGAATACTGAAATCGTGGAAGATACTATATGTACAAGGATTATAGCAGAATTAGAATCAACCAGATAGCCTGGCTACCGGAAAGTTTAAGAGGACGAACAGGATTTTCAATACTGATGGAAGAAGCGAAATGAAAGCGATAGCGGCTGAAGGAATTCTCACTGGGCTGAAATGTTTGGGTAAAATAAGAAAATTGTTCCTTATGTAATAACACTATTATATGAGAATGGGGAATTGCTTAAGAATTCCTGTCAATGCCAAACAATGCAACGCAAACTTCAAATTACTTTATGGTTTACTAATTGTACACAGAACGCTAAATGGGTTATTCTAGTTTGGGAAGACAAATAATATTGTCCCGCTTCCCACGTCTAACAAGCTCTAGCCCAAAAGTTATGAATGAGCGACTTCTTACGTAAATACGCGAATACCATTTGTATGATTCTGTATACCTCATTTTCTAAAATACAGCCAAATGACCAAGGTTTGTTATGCATTAAACATAACAAGGCTGAGAGAACTAATGACCCATTTTCAACATCTAGACGCTGGATATAAACTCTAGCCGAAAACTGTTTAGAATTTATTTTATCCAGTAATACCAGAGCTCCAGGTTTATCCTGAAAAATTAAGAACGTGAGTGGTATTTATTTTTCAGTATTTCACGAATAAAATGATAGAAAATCACACAATATGTTCATAAAACACACAACAAATGTTAATAATTATACAAAGAAACTGATGCATTACATTCATATGACTTTCTCTACCCTCTATCGTGTATTAGTGGGTATGCAAAGAATTCTCACGAAAGCTTATTTTTCTATCTACTTCATTATGAGATAAACCGTGCAAAAATAGTTACACTACCATGTCATTATAGATATAATGGAGACAGTGATAGTCAAATGTTTTAGAACTAGACGCCATAAGCTGGCTTTACAATAGCATACTCTTTACTCACATCGCGAGAAACAACTGAAAATAGACAGTACTTGAAAAGGATGACAAAGTATTAATTCGAACTATCAATAAAGAATGGATACCTCGAAAATGCCTTATGACACAAAAAAAAAGTTATTTGAAGTAAATTGTGTTTTAAAGAAAACTAGATTTTTAGGTAGTAGTTTTCGTCTATCGCTTAACGTTTACCAGTTCTACATGACTATACGTAATTCATTCCGAATGAAGAGGACTACACAGGCCATTCCCAAAAAATTAAAGATGTACATTTTATTTGTCATACAAACATCTTAAATATGATAGATATTTTGATCAAATCGTTAGAGCCACTTTTTACATAAAAAAATTCGAAAAATATTCTGCGTAAAAGGTAGTTTGGGGTGAAGGATTTTCTTGAAAATCCTGTCGTATCTTTGGAAGATACTAAACTTAAATACCAAGTTTGGTATTTATCAGACTTCTCGTTTTTGAATTATGCTGTTCACGTACACAAACAAACGAACCTTTTTCTAAAACTTTTTTGATCAGGGGCCTCAAAACACGTATTCCCGGTGATAGCTGCTATGTGCGTGTAGAGAAATAAAAATAGACAACTTTGTGAATATCTAGTTCGGGTTTTAATTTCTGCTAATAGTCGAACATGAAGGTAAACATTAAGATTTACGAGATAACACAGATATGATGATACAAAGGAAAAGAAAATCTGATGTGTTCCACTCACATGACTTTCTCTACTCTTGTACAAACTATTTTTGTAAACGTTTATGCTCCATCTACTTCATGTTAATCGAGATAAACATTTGCAGACTATCTTATTGCTAAGTTTCTTGTAGATGTAAGGGGAATATATTTTTACAAGGGCAATTTGGAAACACAGTAGCCTTTAAGCACATCCATATCTCTTAATAGCTGGTTGCTAGGTGCAGCACTATTCCCTTTCCCACAGATTAATACTCTTTGCATATCCAAGACAAAAAAATGAATAACGAATTCCCATTTGAGAAAATAAATATTGAAAAATTTAAGGGAATAACAAGCAATATCTCGAAAATGGTTCACTCAACAAAAAAAATGTATATGACATAAATTGTGTAATTCAACGCGATCTACATTTTTGTGTACTAAAATTTTGTCTATCTCTTATGGCTTACCAGTTATGCAAAAGTCGTTCACAATGAAGAATGCTTTTGGAGACATTCCCAGAAAATTCCAGATATACATTTTATTTGTCATGAAAATATCTTAAACATATGCTATTTTAATCAAAATCGTTAGAGCCATTTTTGAGAAAATTAAAATTTTCGAAAAATCCTCCATGTAAAGGGTAATCTGGGGTGGGGGGATTTTCTTGAAAACCTTCGTGTCGCATCTCTGGAAGATACTGAACCTAAATACCAAGTTTGGTGTTTATCCGCCTGTTCGTTTCTGAGTTATGCTGTTCACGGACACACACACACACACACACACACACACACACACATGTTTCCAAAAATACTTTTTTTGGATTCAGGGGTCCTCAAAACATGTATTTCCGGTGAAATCTCGGTATCGAATTTTTGGGTGGAATACAATACTTCCCCTATTTACTATACGTAGTAGAGAAAGTAAAAAAACAACTGTACGTCAAGAATGAAAATGAAACGGGCAATTATTATTATTATTATATTATTATTATTATATTATTATTATTACTCTATTTTACGTCGCTTTAACTAGCAATGGATCTGTTAGTGGGTAACTCTTAGACCGATGTGTGGCGGACAGTTAGCCCTCTAGGTCTCATTCCTGTGGCCACTCGCCTCGTCACGTGTCCACAGACCCTAGTGCATAGCAACTGTATCTTCTGCTTCGTGCCGTGCAGATGGGATTAGGGCGCCATCCAGTCTACCTGCTTTCATTGTCTGTAGATAGATGGCACAGCATTCGCTATTATCACCTATTTTTCATTTTCACTGTTGTTTTAGAAGGTGGAGCTTTGGGTCATGATATTAAATATCCAATCCGGTATTTACCTTAGTGGCTGAGGGAAACCACGAAAAAACCTCAGTCAATTTGGTCGGTCCAACGGATTTGAACCCGGGACCTCCCGAATGCGGGCCACAGACAATTGTGATTGATCCAAATTCAAAGTATTTCTACCCCTCATCGGTCACTGGGGGGAGTAGTGTAAATGTTGACGTCTGCATGTTCAGAATATCATCAGAGCTAAACTAATGAACGAAAACTCGCTAAACTCGATGCACACAAGGTGCAAAATCTTGGTTGCTTGTAATCTATTTTGCAATGTTTTCCGGAAATCTACTTCATGCAGTTTCGCTACAAAAAAATAGTAGTTTGTTATAGTGCCTAGATCACTGTTCATCATGGGAACATCACTCAGTTCTGAATGCATAACAGGGATAAGAAGGAGGGTGAGCTGGCCGAGGAAATTCAAAACTGTCGTTTTCGAGCGTTACAGTTTGAGAGGTCGGCCATGTTTGGCGCATGGAACGAAATAGTTCAAGCCAACATCAGAGAGACGGCTCGAGTGACCGCACTCAGCACAAAGCCAACGGGTCGAAACTTCAGCGCTGGAAAGCGGCCCTAAATGTCGCTTCAGACAAAATCATTTATACTTCTGAAAAGCAGACCACCTCGGGCACTTTCCTTTCAGCCGAACGAAATCCCAATAATTGAGATGGCACATAAGTGCCAGTTTAAAATTTAGAAGCTTTATATCACCTTATCCTCATAATATTCCAACATTTTTAAACATTAATCTACTTCGTCTTTTTTATTGTTTTAATCTTTTCTAAAACCGGTTTTAATAAGAATATTAATATAGGCATATACTGCGTTACATTCACATGACTTTCTATACACACTAAAGTCTACTTCTATCTCTCTTCTATGAACTATTCTTGCAAACAATTATTTTCCTATTTACTTCATATTAACTGAGATATAATTTGTAGAAACTATTTCATAACACATTTCGATGTAGGTATAAGAAGATCTGGTGACTTTGAAATTCCATACTTTTTGCATGACATCACCAGAAATAAATCATTTCTACCTTAACACAAAACAGGTAAAGTATTGGAAATGTTAAACCTATAGCAATGATATCTTGGAAATGATTAGTATCAGAAAAACAAAAGTATGACATAAATTGCGAGATTTAATGAGAACTACATTAATGCGAATATACAGAGTGAGCCAAACGACCCCGAACCGCCTGCGCGATGTTTTTCCTGTCCGCGTCCTCGGCGCTCGTTGCCGTCTGCCGCTATCATAGAAAGGCGTGGATGAAACCATACAACAGTTTTAAGACTACTTTTAAAGGCTTTACTTACCAACTTTACGAAAGGTGAAACTGGCCACCGTCGTTGTCCATACATTTTGGCACCTCTTTAGGAAACTATCCATCACTCGCCGTAGTTCACGTTGAGAAATTTCTTGGCGGATATTTTGTTTTAATTCTTCCAGGGTGTGTGGGTTTGTCTTGTACACTTTATGTTTTAAGTTACCCCAGAGGGGTATTTTATGAACAATATTACGAGTATTTTTCCAGGGCGTGTGGAAATACGTCAAAAACATGATAACGCACTGCTGCTATAACAAAGTCGCGCTGTTGTGTGTTTTTGCTTTGCAGTGTGAAGTGCAGTTTTGAGTTGACGGTGATGTGATGTGGTTCAGTTATTACGAGTTATTTATTATTTTGTCCTGTTCTTAGTCACAAAGTATATTATGGCTCAGTATATGTTTTCTACTGCACAGCGTGTATTTATTTATGATTCGTATGTGTTAACCCGGTCAGCTCGCCAAGTGAAAGTACGATTTGCAGAAAGATTTCCAGGTGTAAAAGTTCCAGGCCGTACAACAATCCATGAACTTTACAGTAAATTTCAGGCCACAGGAAGTGTTCAGGCTAAGAAATCTAAAAGACGGCGTTCGGTTCTTACCGAAGAAACATTAGACGACATCGGTCATCGTTTAGAAAATTCCCTCCAAAAATCCCATGATGGAGAGGTGCCAAAAATGTATGGACAACGACGGTAGCCAGTTTCAACATTTCCTTTCATAAAGTTGGTAAGTAAATCCTTTAAAAGTAGTTTTAAAAATGTTGTATGGTTTCATCCGCGCCTTTCTATGATAGCAGCAGCACCACGCAGGCGGTTCGGAGTCTTTTGGCTCACCCTGTGTGTGTGTATGTATGTATATATATATATATATAAAATGCAAATATACTAAATATGTCGTATTTTGATCAACTCGGTGATAACGCTCCTCTTTTCTCCCTCAACTTCGTGTGTTGGGGGTGGTCGGTCTTTACGGCAACAGTGCTAACAGAATAGAAGTTCCTTGGCAAACCAAAACAGAAGGTTGGGTTAAACCTTGTGTGACCTCAGTAGCAATCCTGGTTTAGCGTCATTTTTTAGAAAAATTATCCATATAAATTATAATTTGGGTGGACGGATTTTTTTTGTGGGGGGGGGGGGGAATTTCGTGTCGTGTCCTAAGATGAACTTAAATATAAATGATTGTATTTATCCGGCTTTTCGTTTTTTTAGTTATGGTGTTATAGACGCACTGCAACAGCTTCTTTATTATCTTTTTTCAGTAAAAGGCCCCGAAACGTGCATTTCCGACGAAACCCCGATATCGAATTTTTCATTAAATGAATACTCCTTTTTTATGATATAACTTAATTTCGGAATCCTGCGTGTAAGTATACTGACACGTGCACAGCTCTCTCTCGAGTTTCTGGTAAGACGATTTATAATTTATATATAAATTAAACCCAAAACAGTTTGTCCTACAAACAGGTGAGATACTAACACTTGCATAAAGATTTCCCACTTACGGTTTATGTGACGGCCACTTGTAACAGTTGCAAATATATCTTAAATTCTTCTGCTCAAATCTCGTATTTCGTACGGTCTTACGGCCTGCGATGTGTATATTGCTTCTTGTTTTTCAAGGTTTATGAACCGCGTGTTAAATACGTGCTAAAGATGGACATGCCTGCCTGGTCGGCGCCAGCAAACTTGGAGCATTGTACTTTCTATTGGCTCCAAGCCGGGTTGCATCTCCTTTAGGCGCTATCCTGGAAACGGGCGATTTTTAGAAGACAAACATCTTATGTTACATACACATGACTTTCCCTACCTACTATATTTTATTACTTTCTCTACTACGTATAGTAAGTAGGGGAAGTATTGTATTCCACTCAAAAATTCGATACCGAAATTTCACCGGAAATACATGTTTTGAGACCCGATGAATCCAAAAAAAAAAAAACATTTTTGGAAACATGTCCGTGTATGTGTCTGTGAACAGCATAACTCAGAAACGAACAGTCGGATAAACACCAAACTTGGTATTTAGGTTCAGTATCTTTCAGAGATGCGACACGAAGGTTTTCAAGAAAATCCCCTCACCCCAGATTACCCTTTACATGGAAGATTTTTCGAAAATTTTAATTTTCTCAAAAATGGATCTAACGATTTTGATTAAAATATCATATATTTAAGATAGTTTCGTGACAAATAAAATGTATATCTTGAATTTCCTGGGAATGTCTCCAAAAGTATTCTTCATTGTGAAAGACTTTTGCATAACTGGTAAAGCATAAGAGATAGACAAAATTTTACTACACAAAAAATGTAGATCGCGTTAAAATACACAATTTATGTCATATACATTTTTTTTGTTGAGTGAACCATTTTCGAGATATTGCTTGTTATTCCCTTAAATTTTTCAATACTTATTTTCTCAAATGGGAATTCGTTATTCATTTTTTTTGTCTTGGATATGCAAAGAGTATTAATCTGTGGCAAAGGGAATGGTGCTGCACCTAGCAACCAGCTATTAAGATATATGTATGTGCTTAAAAGCTACTGTATTTCTATATTGCCCTTGTAAATATATAATTCCCCTTACATCTACAAGAAAATTAGCAATAAGATAGCGTCCGCAAATGTTTATCTCGATTAACATGAAGTAGATGGAGAATAAGCGTTTGTAAAAATAGTTTGTACAAGAGTAGAGAAAGTCATGTGAGTGTAACACATTAGATTTTTTACTTTCTCTACTACGTATAGTAAGTAGGGGAAGTATTGCATTCCACCCAAAAATTCGATACCGAGATTTCACCGGAAATACATGTTTTGAGACCTCCTGAATCCAAAAAAAGCATTTTTGGAAACATGTCCGTGTGTGTGTCTGTGTGTGTGTGTGTGTGTGTGTGTGTGTGTGTGTGTGTGTGTGTGTGTGTCTGTGAACAGCATAACTCAAAAACTAACAGTCGGATAAACACCAAACTTGGTATTCACGTTCAGTATCTTCCAGAGATGCGACACGAAGATTTTGAAGAAAATCCCCCCACCCCAGACTACCCTTTACATGGAACATTTTTCGAAAATTTTAATTTTCTCAAAAGTGGCTCTAACGATTTTGATGAAAATATCATATGTTTAAGATAATGTCATGAGAAATGAAATGTATATCTCGAAATTTCTGGGAATGTCTCCAAAAGTATTCTTCATTATGAACGACTTTTTCATAACTGGTAAACCATAAGAGATAGACAAAATTTTACTACACAAAAAATGTAGATCGCGTTAAAATACACAACTTATATCATATACATTTTTTTTGTTGAGTGAACCGTTTTCGAGATATTGCTTGTTATTTCCTTAAATTTTCCAATACTTATACTTTTTCTCAAATTCGTTATTCATTTTTACTTTCTCTACTACGTATAGTAAGTAGGGGAAGTATTGCATTCCACCCAAAAATTCGATACCGAGATTTCACCGGAAATACATGTTTTGAGACCTCCTGAATCCAAAAAAAGCATTTTTGGAAACATGTCCGTGTGTGTGTCTGTGTGTGTGTGTGTCTGTGTGTGTGTGTGTCTGTGTGTGTGTGTGTCTGTGTGTGTGTCTGTGTGTCTGTGAACAGCATAACTCAAAAACGAACAGTCGGATAAGCACCAAACTTGGTATTTAGGTTCAGTATCTTCCAGAGATGCGACACGAAGGTTTTCAAGAAAATCCCCCCACCCCAGACTACCCTTTACATGGAAGATTTTTCGAAAATTTTAATTTTCTCAAAAATGGCTCTAACGATTTTGATGAAAATATCATATGTTTAAGATAATGTCATGAGAAATGAAATGTATATCTCGAAATTTCTGGAAATGTCTCCAAAAGTATTCTTCATTGTCAACGACTTTTGCATAACTGGTAAACCATAAGAGATAGACAAAATTTTACTACACAAAAAATGTAGATCGCGTTAAAATACACAACTTATATCATATACATTTCTTTTGTTGAGTGAACCGTTTTCGAGATATTGCTTGTTATTTCCTTAAATTTTCCAATACTTATACTTTTTCTCAAATTCGTTATTCATTTTTTTGTGTCCTAGACATGCAAAGAGAATGGAATGCTCCACATAGCAACCAGCGTTAAAATATTTGACTATCGCTTAAAAGCTACCATATTCCCCTTGCATCTACAAGAAAATTAGCAATAAGATTGACATCTCGATATCTCGATTAACATGAAGCATATGGAGAATAGGCGTTTGTAAAATTAGATTGTACAAGAGTAGAGAAAGTCATGTGAGTGTAACACATCAGATTTTTTTATGTCCTGGACATGCAAAGAGAATGGAATGCGCCACATAGCAACCAGCGATAAAATATTTGACTATCGCTTAAAAGCTAGCATATTCCCCTTGCATCTACAAGAAAATTACAAATAAGATTGACATCTCGATATCTCGATTAATATGAAGCATATGGAGAATAGGCGTTTGTAAAAATAGATAGTACAAGAGTAGAGAAAGTCATGTGAGTGTAACACATCAGATTTTTTTCTATCTAGAGTGGATCGGGGTAAGATGCCTATCGGGGGGAGATGCCTAAAGCTTGCAGTTTCGTCAGGTAGCCACAGATCGCGACACCAACCTGTACTGCATTCGCTCGCAGTAGTGTGAAGTGAAGGCAGATGTTTACGTCACTGTGTTAGCTGTTTTTGCGCTTTTAAACCAACAAATACAAGGTAAGAACTAAAACTGATGCATTGTTAATAGCGCATCATTATTTTCAAGTATGCACGAGCTTACAAATAAATTAGAAAAGACAAATGTTACACGCGTAGGGCATGGTGGATACCTTGTAGCGTATGTTGCCATTTGCAGTTGTTCCGTTGCGGCCATATTGTGCCAGTCACGGAAAGTGGCATCTCACCCCGATCTTTGGGAGAGATGCCACTGTTTTCTCGGGGTAAGATGACCAATTTTACTCGCCACTTATGCGCCTTTTATTTTCTTAGGAAAATGCCTCGAACGTATGTTAGAACATCAAATAGGGGTCAGTGGTCTGAAGAATCTCTACAAATGGCTATGGAGCATGTAAGGACTGGTGGGATGAATTGTTTTAGAGCTTCCCGAGATTATGATATCCCATACAGAACTCTGAAACGACGTCTACTGAAGAACGATGATAAGAAGCACACCATGGGTCCACAAAGTAAGTAGTAGTCTATTATTAATAATAATGTTTTCTCTGATTATGGAGAAAAGTGAGAATGGTTTCTAACTGGAATATTTTATTAAATAAAAATTTAACATTCAAAGACAAAGTTGTTCCATATTGTGTATGCATGAATTGCACTTTCCCAATTGTTTCAAACTTTTTTTTTCTCATTTATTAAAAAACAGCCATAATGTTTATATTATTAATTATTATTTATTATTATTTATAGGTAGTCTTGGTGAAGAGAACGAGAAGCAGTTGATGACTTACATAAGAAAGTTGCAGATGTGTGGATTTCCGCCAACTGGAGAAACTCTTCGCAGGCTGGTATTCCAGTTTGCGGAAAGAAATGGAATTCCACATTGATTTTGTAAAGAAAACGAAATGGCAGGTTGGGATTGGTTACAATGTTTTCTCAAACGTTACCCAACTCTAGCTACGAAAAAGCCACAAGGACTTTCTATTGACAGGGCTATGTCAATGAATAGGGAAGCAATTACAAAATATTTTTCTTTAGTTTTGGATGTATTAACAGCAAACGCTTTAGTGGATAAACCTGGGCACCTGTACAACATGGATGAAACCGGTTTTCAGATGAATCCCAGGCCAGACAAAGTGATAGCAGAAAAAGGTTCTCCAACTTTGTACCAAGTAACTTCTGGAGAAAAAGGAGAAACTATAACGGTTATCGCCTGCTGCAACGCTGAAGGCAACTTCATTCCTCCGGCATGCATCCTTAAAGGTAAAAGAAAGAAACCTGAATGGGAGGATGGACTTCCGAATGGTTCGACTGTATTTATGAATGAGAAATCGGGATATGTCAACTCTGATATATTCATGAGCTGGATGAGAGACCAGTTTATCCCCAGGAAACAACAAGGAAAAGTGGTTCTGTTTCTCGATGGCCATACCTCGCACTCTACCGATCCAGATATGTTAGATCTTGCTACAGAAAACGATGTGATCATGATTTGTTTACCTCCGCTTTAACACACTACCTTCAGCCTCTTGACAGGTGTGTCTTTAAATCCCTGAAACAAGGTTTTTACAGGGCTATGCGCAACTGGACATTGTCTCATCCCGGACGTAAAGTCTGTAGAGCACAGTTCCCGGTCTTTCTCACTGAAGCGTGGAAGAAAGCTGCAGTTCCATCCAATGCTCAATCTGGATTTGAAGCTTGTGGCTTGTACCCATACAACCCGGAGAGAATTCCAGAGGAGGCATTCCACGTTTCTGATATGGTCTCTACTGCTGAGGCAGACAGAAATGGTCTAACCGACAACAACGAATGTGCTCGAGCTCCTCTCCTAGAGAAAGACAACGGCAACCTTGTAGCAGGGATTCAAAGTGAGCCGATGCCAGGAACATCATTTGAAAACATTTCTCCTGTGCCTATCTTGGATCCATTACGATCTAAGCGTAGGAAGAAAACAGCTGCAGTTCTCACAGAACAACATCGAATAGAAGATGCAAGGGCTCGACGAGAGCGAATTAAAAGCAAGAAATCTAGGATTAGGGAACCAGACAGTGAGAGTGACTATTGTGCTGAGTGTTCTCTGAGTTACTACGATAAGAATGGACCACAGGTAGAGTGGATTCAGTGCGTCATTTGCAATAAATGGTTGCATGAAACCTGCACAGAGGAAGAAAACGTGTGCAATAACTGCGCAAAAGAACTCTGATTCCATATGGAAGCTAAGATTTCATTTGTTTATTTTTATATACATTTTTACATTTATTTTGTGTTTTATTCTTTATAACCACATTAAATTTCCTTTCTAAATCATATATTTAGCTAAATTGTACCGTAAATGCACAAAACTAGTACTCGAATCCTGTTCCGATATAATTGCCATCTCACCCCGATGCTCGGGGTGAGATGCCTAAATTACACAGTTCATAAGAAAATTAAAAAACATATATCGTTACTAATAGTAGGGTACGGTAACTGGCCTATGTATAGAAGAAGCTCTTCAGTGAGCACTAGTTTAGTGCCGAATCTAATCTCCCAATTTTAACCTACCATTTGACCTTCCAAACCTTAAGTTAGGCATCTTCCCCCGATCCACTCTAATTCATTTTAATCGAGAAAAGGTTTTGCAGAAATAGTTTCATTACACATTTCGTTGAAGGTACAAGGAAGGGAGTAACAGAAAACCGAAGCATAATCAAATATTTAGAAGCGGGTCGCTATAAGCTGGCCTTGAATTCCATATTCATTCCATGACATCGCCAGAAACAACTCATTGGGGGCCACTTTAAAAAAATGATAAAAGTGTTGAAAAATTCAAGCCAATGATGGTGGGTACCTCGGAAATGATTGATACCACAAAAATAATTATTTTAAATAAATTGTGTTTTAAAAAGATCTACTTTTTTGTGCAGCACGTTTTCGTCTATAGTTTAACGTTCACCATAAGAGGACTTCCCACGCTATTTCCAGAAAATTCAAGATATACATTTTGTTTGTCATGTAAATATTTCTTAATATGATATTTTAATCAAAATTGTTAGAACAATTTTTTTTAGAAAATTAAAACTTTTCGAAATATGTTCCATGTAGAGGTTAGTTTTGGGTGACGGAGGGGGGGGGCGAGAAATTTTCTTGAAAATTCGTGTCATCTTTGAAAGGTACTGAACCTACCAGGTTTGATATTTAGCCGACTTTTCGTTTTTGAGTTATGCTGTTCACACACACATTTTTCTAAAAATGCTTTTTTTTTTAATCAGGGCCCTTAAAACATGTATTTTCGGTGAAATCTCGATATCGAATTTTTGGGTGGAATGCAATACCCACCTCTACTTACTAGGTACATGGCAGAGAAAGCATTTGATTCAAACGTCTCAAAAGATATATTCCCGTGAAATCTGGGCATGCAATTTTTGTGGGAATACAATACTTCCTCTTACCTATTATAGGCAGGTGGTAGAGAAAGTAATAAAACGAGTTTGTTGAATATCTCAGCAGACGAATTAAGTTAATACCTCTGAGATAACCAAACGAAAATTTAGCGGATATCATTAACACAAATATAGAGGTTAACGAGACTCCGACCAAATTTTGCAAAGGTAACTTTTGAAACAAGTATTATGATACTCTTATTACTAATTTATTCTTCTTCTCCGGATTCAGGTGAAAGGCAAGCTTACTATGTTAGACGAAAAACACGTGCTTGACCTACAACCTGTTGGAACGTTGCCGATTTCATTAATTAGAAACCATTTCGTACAATGTTAGAATTGGGCAACTTTTTTTGCCTTGTTTTGTTTGCAGTTGAATGTAGCATTGACATCCCTACTCTCAAGGGGCAATTTTACTGCACCTCATTTGCGACCTCTGAAGTACTCCCATGTTCAACTTTGGTCTCTAAAACTTTGAATTATACACAGCGTTCACAGAAACTTGGTATCTCGTTATGCTACACAGAAAAATATGTTATATGTATTTTAATCATAAAGTGGTAGACATACGGTGATGTAGGGCTAATGCTTTTGCATCTCAGCCAATGCTCAAAATTCGTATACCAGTTAGGTCAGTCTGCCTGCTCGTAATGAGCTCAAATTCTATCACTTCTAAGAAAGCACTATGAGCGCACCATATATGTGTCTTATTTTTTATTTTCTCTACTACGTACGCACTTTGCTCAAGTGATAAACCACTTCGTTTTTCTCTCTCCCTCTCTCGTAGCCACGCAAAGGGTATGGAATTTCAAAACACATAGCAACACAATTTTAACAAATCAGACTATCGCTTTGGTCTACATCCCTCTTATACCTATAATAATGAAATGTATACAATTGCAATGAAAATTTATCTGGATAATAAATAAATAGAAGAATAAGATTTCGTAAGAATAGTTTGCAGAAGAACCAGAAAGTCACGTGAATGCAACAAACCAGATTCTTTATTTTTTAAGCAGTTAAACCATTTCTGAAATATTCGCTGTTCTTCGTATAAATGTTTTACTTTGAAAGGTCAAATTGCTATTCTTTTACTTCTAATGATTGACAGGAAGCAGATAGGGAAGTAAACCTTTATATAACCTGTAGAAAAGGTCTGAAAATAAATTGTATACGTATAGGATGCCGTAAGTCAGTTTCTTTCTTTCTTTTGGTTTTATTTTGCTCTATTTTATTTTACGTCGCTTTAACTCCTTGGTCATATCCCGACAGATCTGTTGGTGGATGACTCTTAGAACGATATGTGATGGAAAGTTAGCCTTCTAGGTCTCATCCCTGTAACCACCCGCTCCGTCACGTGTCACAGACCCTAGCGCATAGCTATCGAATCTTCTGCTTTGTGCCATGCAGACGGCATTAGGGTGCCGTCCAGTCCAACCGCCGCCCCCATACAAAGGCGGACAGTTAGCCTTCTAGGTCTCATTCCTGTAACCACTCACTTCATGCCGTGCAGATGGCATTAGGGTGCCGTCCAGTCTAACCGCCGCCCTCACACAGAAAGGCGGACAGTTAGCCTTCTAGGTCTCATCCCTGTAACCCCCAGCTTCATGCCGTGCAGATGGTATTAGGGTGCCGTCCAGTCTAACCGCCGCCCTCACACAGAAAGCCGGACAGTTAGCCTTCTAGGTCTCATCCCTGTAACCCCCAGCTTCATTCCGTGCAGATGCCATTAGGGTGCCGTCCAGTCTAACCGCCGCCCTCACACAGAAAGCCGGACAGTTAGCCTTCTAGGTCTCATCCCTGTAACCACCCGCTTCATGCCGTGCAGTCCAACCGCCGCCCTCACACAGAAAGCCGGACAGTTAGCCTTCTAGGTCTCATCTCTGGAAATGCCATCTTGCCCATACACACCCCAGTGGCAGCCTGATCTTCTGCTTCGTGCCGTGCAGATGGCGTTAGGGTGCCGTCCAGTCTAACCGCCGCCCTCACACAGAAAGCCGGACAGTTAGCCTTCTAGGTCTCATCCCTGTAACCACCCGCTTCATGCCGTGTAGATGGCATTAGGGTGCCGTGCAGTCCAACCGCCGCCCTCACACAGAAAGGCGGGCAGCTAGCCGTTTAGGTCTCATCCCTGGAAATGCCATCTTGCCCATAGACACCCCAGCGCATGGCAGCCTGATCTTCTGCTTCGTGCCGTGCAGATGGCGTTAGGGTGCCGTTCAGTCTGCTTACGTTGTCTGTCGATAGATGACATAGCATTCGCCATCACCACTCATTTTTCATTTTACTATTGCTTTAGACTTATGGTGGAACTTTGGGTCATGGTATTAAATATCCAATCCGGTATTTACCTTGGCGACTGAGGAAAACCAAGAAAAAAACCTCAGACAGATTGGCCGACCCACGGGATTTGAACCAGGGGCCTCTCGAATGCGGGCCACAGACTTTACCGCCTGAGCCATCCCGCTCGGTTAATGCCCATTTGAGAGCACAAAAACGATTTTAGCATAGGAACGTAGCATCCTATGTAAACATGTTGCTATTTTCGTAAGACAGCGAAATTACGTAAACGTGTCACAGCTGAGAACTCTTGGCAGTTAAGAATCGAGGTTATTCGAAAATAACTTCATAATGCGAGCAACGACCGACACAATTTGCATCAAAACATGGAGAACAGCATAATATTTAATACGCATTGTCAGATTGTGGGTTTCTTGGCCTGGATTCCTGCTTCATTTGCGACAACTTCAAGTAGTTTCAGCTGCGTTTATGCTTTTATGGTGGATACTGAACACAAATCCTGGTAAATTTATTAGAGAATTAAACGAATGGATTGCCTCTGCAATGGATTCGGTCTACGTTTTGGTCTCCACCCAGAGGTACCAGGTTCGATTACCGGCGGGGGGCATTTTTTTTAACCAGAAGCATTCCCTATTCATCACAAGGCCTGAATATGGGAGTGGATGTGAGATTATTTAATAGTAAAACAACTTTAAAAATGTGATGTGTTACACTCACAAGACTTTCTCTACTCTTGTGCAAACTATTTTTACAAACGCTTATTTTCCATCTACTTCATGTTAACCGATATAAAAATTTGCAGAAACTATCCTTTTGTTAATTTTCTTGTAGGTGCAAGGGGAATATGGCA
The DNA here is from genome assembly GCA_030765065.1 of Deroplatys truncata. Taxonomy (NCBI): domain Eukaryota; kingdom Metazoa; phylum Arthropoda; class Insecta; order Mantodea; family Mantidae; genus Deroplatys; species Deroplatys truncata. Next base: position 133,124,204 of record CM060988.1, on the reverse strand, counting down.
GCCTTTAAGCGATAGTCAATTTTTTTAAGAGCTGGTTGCTATGTGGAGCATTGCATTCTCTTTGCATGTCCAGTACACCAAAAAACAAATAAAGAAAAAAAAAATAATAAAGAAAAAAGTAACGAATTCCCATTTGAGAGAAAGTATAAGTATTAGAAAATTCAAACAAATAACAAGGAATATCTCGGAAATGGCTCACTCCACACAAAAATAAAATGTATATGAAATAAACTTGTTTTGACGAGGCCTACATTTTTTATGCAGTAAGATTTTGTCTATCTCTTACGGTTTACTGTCGTACATTTACGGCACGTAAAAGAACCTCAAGCCTGATAGATAGGCCTCTGAGCAAAGTTACCCGTCTTTCACGCCCAATATGGAACGGGACGCTAAGGACCACAGTAGTTAAAGAGCATCCATAAATAAAAAAAAACTCAAAAACTCTTACGGTTTACCAGTTATGCAAAATTCATCCAGAATGAAGACGACATTTGGGGATATTCGCAGAAAATTCAAGATATACGTTTCATTTGCCATGAAAGTATCTTAAACATATGATATTTTGAACAAAATCGTTAAGAGACATTTTTGAGAAAATCAAAATTTTCGAAACATGTTCCATGTAAAGGGTAGTCTGGGGTGGGGGGGATGCTCTTGCAAATCTTCGTGTCGCATTTTTTTAAAGATACCTAACCTAAATACCAAGTTTAGTATTTATCCAACTTTTCGTTTTCGAGTTATGCTGTTCACACACACACGCACACATGAATCTTTTTCTAAAAAACATTTTTTATTCAGGGGGCCTCAAAACATATATTTCTGGTGAAATCTCGGTATCGAATTTTTGGGTGGAATGCAATACTTCCCCTACCTACTATACGTAGTAGAGAAAGTAAGCACCAACGTTAAGAAGCCCTACAGTTCAGTGAGCAATAATGCCATCAGGCGTTTCTCAAATCAAAACCCCCGATATGGCCATAGAAGTTAAAGGTGGTTAAACACATGAAATAATTTAAAAAATTGTTACAACTTCTTAAATAATCATGCCATCAAAATGTTGTAAATAGTGTATTGTAAGAAACATTATGCTTATAAACTTTTATTATGCAAAATTTTAATAAAAACAATGAATTGTATGTGACATGTTAATTGTTCTTCCACACAAGCCATGTGTAGAAGTTGGAAAGGTGGAACCAGTTTGGAAAACACAATGCCATTACCGGGATTTGAACCACAGATGTTTGGCTTTTCGCACTGCTGCTCTAACAAACTGAACTACTAAGATACATGCCGGCACATTAAAGTAGTTATAAGATTGTAAGTTGTCACTGGGGTATGCTACCTAAAAATAAAATCGAGGTAGTATGTTTTACCGGAAATTGACGAATTTAACTTCGTGCCGCCATGTTGCCATGGTAGCTTAGCGGAAAGGAAAGCCCTAGATCCATGGTTCAAATCTGATTCTACCTTTCCAATAAATGAGATACTTCGATTTGATTTTGTCACTCATAATTTTCCTTTTGGGAAAGTGAGATGTTTTTAAGATTTTTAAATGGTAACTAAGATAACCTAAGCTTCATGAACATTCTGGTCTGCAAAGATTAATAAAAGGAAAAATACAACATTTTTAAAATGTTAATTAATTTTAAGATATATGCGCCCATACACCGACATGCTTATATTAACTATTCAACCAAAATAGAAAATTATCAGAAATTTTTCCGTTAGGTTTATTATAATTTTTAAATAATAGTAGTCGTACGTTATAATAAATTTAAAACCTGCAAAGGGAGAAATTTTTAAAGCAATATAGACTGTCCAAGGGGTCATGAGCATGGTTTTATGGGAAATACCAGACATTAGAATACTATCAACAGAAGTAGGTCTCTTTCTCCTATGCAACAAATGTTAATTAGGTACTTAGATTTTATGCTATTAACATTTTTAATTTACTTGGCGGGTTATAATATTGGTATTTCCAAAGCAATTGCTTCAAGAATCAAACAGTACTTTTTTCGGTTCTGCTTGATTATCAGCGATAACACATTTTCATACACTTTGGTTTCAATGCAGTGTCCACCACCAGTTTTAAACCCTCTTAAACGCACCTAACGTTTCTGGTGCTGCACTTTATGTTAGCATAAAATTGCCGTAGTTGCTTACTGGACTTCAGAAACGCGTTCATTCCAATTACTCGCGGATTTTTTCCAAGGCTCCATTCTTATCCTTTAATGTAAGACCGTCAGCTTTTTCGCACTTCATAATATGTCTATAGTTATTAACCAGGTGTTAATTAACGCGTTTCAAACGGTAAAACATTCATTTTAGTTGATATAGCGATTCTAACCTCAAACAATAGGGAACATCACATGGCAATTGCCATGAATGTAAATAGTTGTCTGCTACTGGCACCAAGAGCGCAGCGATACGTACACAAAAGTGTATCGAAGCACGTTCAAAAGCAGTGTTGTTCGGCCACCGCCTTGTCGAAAGTTAGCGTTCGCAGTTGTCTATGATGTTAACAAAATGTTAGTTAACAACTTACTGTAAAAGCTTGATGAAACGCAAAAGTTTTAACCTTATGTTAAACTTTGAACACCTTGTTAACAAACAAGATATTAGAGTACTTTTAACATCGGTTGGTAAAACTGGCCCTAGGAATAATGTTATTTTTGGACATTATTTCTCAGCAACGAAATGAGACAAATGCAATTTTTGTCATGTTGTATTCCTTATTCCCGTATATGTTCAAAATATCCCCTTCTGCACAGCACACCCCCAACAGCAATGTTTTTCATGCAAAAGTCTGCATAACTGCATCAACCTCTCGTTACGGTGGATCTTATCTTTCTTCTGCACCGCCCTTTCAACATATCTTGCACGTTCCATCGACTTCAAACTTGTTTCGGATTCTTGTGATTGTTAAGCTTGGGTAGTGGACCAAATGCAACCCTCCACTTTCCAATAACATTTTAGTGCCCAACTGTGTTAATCGAAGACATTTTAGTGCCCAACTGTGTTAATCGAAGTGGCCACAGCGTTGCCTTCCATTAAAACGAACGTTTTTGTTTTCCATATCAAAGAGGTAATATCACATGCAATGACGCGATCACACAGGAAGTGAGCCGTGACAAAGCACCAATTTAAGTGAGTACGCAAGATGCCATTGATGGATCACTGTCATTAGTAACAATGTCCTCTTTATGAGGTCATTGCTATTTTCCTTCATGATGTTCCTTAGTTTTTGACACAGGTGTGACAGCATTTCTGGCATGGAAAATAAAGTATTATAAAATTCCCTTACAAGAAGGTTTCTAGTTATGCCCAGCTGTGTGTATGTGCTTCTCTCTCTCTCTCTCTCTCTCTGTGCGTTATCGGTTATTTAATAACTAATTCCCCCATTATAAATGTTTCAGTATTGCCGTTGGGTGTAAGCCTGAGCACAAGTGCCAAGTCATATACCGGGTGGAAGGGAATTCATTACATTAATGTAAAAGTTACAGATCTCATTATTTGGGACATATTTTGTACGTTTCAGCTTTTTCTATGCCCATTTGCTGTGGAGATATTTTAGATTTTTCGAGAGCTTAAAACGCACACGCTGGCAACGTCGCTCACTTAACTCCTTTAAATAGGAGCAGCCTTTGCTATTATAGCTGGTTTTGTTCACTGATACCCTTTACTTACTAGGTTATCTTTAAATCCAAACTGGTTAAAAAGTCGGTTCTTTACACTATTGTAGCTGGTAGGGGGGTGGGACTCTCCCTTTCAAAACCAGAAGTAGGTCAGCGCGTAAACAGGTTTCACTTTCGCTGTATGGCGCGTAATTCATGAGTGTAGATAAACGTTATCAAGGTACTTACGATTTGTAAAGGCTGTCATCTCGTAAACCTTGTGCTGTAAGTATAATTATCCACTAAACACACCTCGGATTCGTTTATCACTAAACGCGAGTACGATGTTACTGTAATAATGACTCAACGTCTAATGGAGCTGACATAAACATGATGAGCTTTTCAGCCAGCGACCGCGAAACGCTTATTGTACGATGAAGCATTACTTTCATACTGTTAGTGTAGGCCAATAGGTACCAAATTGTACTTGTCATTTCGCCAAAACATTACACACCCTTTCGTCGTGTTTGGATTAAGGATCGCGTGGTAAACAAAACCGTTAGTCCCCCACTTCCCAGTTCAGGTATGCTGTTTTGTTTACATCCAGAAGCCGCTTTCCATAATGAACTACCCTGACCTAGTAACGTTGCCTATGTCTCCAACCACATTACGTCTGCAAAACGTGTTCGAAAAATAGTTATTTCAAAAACCTGGACGACGCACAATTACTACCGAAACTAGATCAGAAATAGGTTACTCTAGCCACCTTAAATGTAACAAATTATTATCCCCATACATTCTCGTGGAATAAACCATCTAATTTGGAAAAACAACCTTTGGTTTTCCAAAACGGCTGATCACAGACAAAATGCTATTATACCTTAGTTTTGGTTTGTAATACCTTTAATAAGTGCATATTAGAAGGAAAGTAATAAGTTCCCTTCCTTCCCGTACATTCGTACTTATATGGCAATTAAGCCTCGTTCACAATAACCGAGAATATAACGAGAATGAGAACGACGAGGTTAAATACCTACATGTATTACCTATAATAAGAGCGTTTACAATTGACGGGAAGCTTTCCAAGGTCCTAGGAACGGGAAAGAACACTTGATCAAGTTCCGCCTTTCTGGTTCTCGTTTCAAGGCACGGCATATTAGATCCAATATTGAGCATCCATATTGACTTCACTGCAAAACTTATTCAACGCGACAATGACATGAAACAGCCGCTAGTGCACTCTCGCCGCAAGCTGGGAAAATGAAACTGGAAGAAATTCCAGCAAATGTGCGTCCTGACTCCCTCGGAGTCGTTCTTCTAGCGAAAACGCCTTCTGTGGTTCATTTATATGCAACTCAAACCGGACTATTGCATCCGAAACAGAAAAACTACAAAGAACAGCAAAATCCGTTAGTAATCAACAAAGAGCAACAAACAACTTTAATGCACGTTATTAATACAGCAATGAAAGCGACTAGAGGAATCAGAAATAGTAATGGATCTGTATTTAGAACATGTTTATTCTATCCAATTTTGATGTTGGCTAACCTGCATTATGTTTGCTGATTTGAAAGCAGGTCAGTTACAAACAAATGACATCCCAATGCAAAATCGACTTTCCACTTTGCTATTGATATAGTCATCGATAGATAGGCTTCCCGTTCTCATTACTGGGATATTGTGAACGAAAATGTAGGTTGTTTTGCTTTCCGTTATCGGATTATTGTGAACCAGCTCTTAATCTACAATTAGCGCAACAGGCCAGAGTACCATTATTCAAGTTATTAAGTTCGCAGGCAGCATATTATTTGAGAAGCCGTATTTATTCACAGAAACATAACTCACTTTCATTAAATTCGAAAGAATATAAAAGGCATAACCATTGCTATCCGTGATATACATCGGAATTAGTTTCCAAAGCATCTACCTACCTTTCTATCTTTTCTTTCCAATCCCGATTTCTAATTTGAAATACATGAATAAACATTCCACCTATCGATGGTAATTAAATTGTACCGAACTTTCAAATCTCTTTAATCTCAACCTTCTTTTCCAAACATCAGCAGCCACGCAAACTGGGAAATCCCGAAATGACGACACACGAAATCATGGAAAGCCCTCTTATTCGCGCTCTCCAACTTAAATAACTCAAGCAACAAAGCTGCCAACATTTCAATAACGTGATTTCTATTTAAACATATTTCTCAACTACTCTTATGAGAACACATTCTCAACTCTCCCACGTCATTTTTTGCATAGTTCGTTTCTATTATCTTTAAGTGATTCATTCAATTTTGGTGCAAGATCATTTTGCCGGACCTTTTTACCTTTCCAAAAGAAATGATAACCCTCTTTATTTATTTGCATAATTGTAGAGATACGAGATTAATTTGCCGAAACTAGCACTCGAGTCTTCTTGGAGATATTTTTGAAGAAAAATCGGAACCAGTAAATAGATCGCGGTTGCAGTTTAACTCTGCTTTTGTATTTTGACATTCAGCATAAAATCCGAGCCGTATACCCAAAATAGGAGCTTGGATATCAACAACAGTTTCTAAAACTGGTAGATCATATGCGCTTTATATAACCTGTAAATAAATGGCAGCGTTCCCCATATACGACCTTCGGGGAAACCTCAATTCACCAAGGATGGCTGGACCCATTTATTAGACCCCTGTGAGCGGTGTCCCTTACCTCCGATGGTAGGGTAATAATGAGAATGGCGGTGGAGTCATAGGACCTGTGGCTTTTACTCTGGACCCCGAACCACGTTGGACCCTGGGGATACTTCACATAAGCTAGTCAGAGGTGAAGGCTTGGGTAGGGTCAACTTAACCTTCAGACTGCTATGCGGGGTCCGGCTGGACCCCAGTGTTAAACTTTTTAGTTTTTATGAGTGAAACATCTAATTTAGAATTTTGAAATTTTTGTAATTGTTACAAATTTAACCAGCTTTATTACCATAAAATATTTCCGTAAAATGTTCAATAAATACAGCTGTAAAAAATAAAATACAACTTGGGGTCCATTTGGACTTATAGCAAATCATGTCTCAAACTTTTCTGCATCTTGAGAGTTTCATGTTGGCTGCCTTATGTTTTTCAGTTATTCTAGCATGCGTTATTGGTTTGAAATTGTGTGGAAACAGTTCAGTACTCTTCTAAGTAAGTACTTGTAAGGTGTAGTCATGTCGAAAAGGAAAGGTGAAACTTTTTTAAAGGCCGATGTCAATTATGTCCACACAAAAAAAAATGATAGAAAAGCTAGAACAAAGTGAGAGAGTTGCAAGAAATTCACTTGTGATACCCACTGTAACAAAATGCAGAGTAGTGTGTCTTGGATGTTACACTTAGTAAACATGAATTGTAAAACTCCATGTAAAAAACTTAAAACGGTACTGATAGTACATTATAAAAATGTTAAAATGCAGTTGTGAAACCCAGTGAAAAAAAAAGAGTGAAAAATAAAAACTAAAAAAATTATTTCATCTAATGCGATAGTGCTGGAAACTAGAAATAATACTGTAATTCATTTGTTTGATTGACAATGCTAATTTGGAGGTATATTGTTGATAAAAAAAATGTTGAGATCAGAATTGTTGTTTTAAAATTATTTTATATGAAAGTAGAACATAAAATAATTATATTGTGTTAATTCGAGTTTGGACCCCTCTCAGTGGTTTAAGGAGGTACAAACAATAGCAGTCGGAAGGTTAAATTCATCACCCAAGAGCTGAAAATCATGAACAAAACCACTCAAGTATACCCGTCTATCTTTTTAAGACAATGCAACTGTAAAAATAAAATTAAAAAAAAAATCCAGTTTTCTTCAGATTCCTTTGATTTTTTTACCATATACTCAGAACGCAAAACACTCCGTGCACAAAAATTTTATAAAAACATTGTTAAGATATTGATTTTTTTTTTTTACTCATAATTAATTACTTTTTGTGATATGGTGTTATGACAGGCTCCTCAGACATTACAGGTTATCATATCACTCCCAAATGTTTAATTTGAGTTTAGTATACAAATATAAAGAAAGGATCATGAAGGCACTTTTTTAATCTTAATTAGTTTAAGAGAAAGAACAATTCTTGTTCATATGTTATTGTATTTATTAACTTTTTCATTTTGAGCTATGGAAAATAATTTCAGCGGAACTATTTCATATTTTTAACTAGTGCACAACAATTTTAAATTCATAATTCCTTAAGCTCTTCTGAAAATTTCAAGCTAATAAGTTATAAAATGTGGTCTAAGGATATGAAAAGTGAACATTTCTGAAAGAAATTCTGAGTTTAACGTTCAACATGGCGCTTAACCTAAGTGGTACAGGACCAATTAAATAGTCATTTGTGACTTTAGAATCCTTGATAAAACCAATTTATAGCATGAAAGTACAAGTTATAAGTATAATAAAAATGCAAAAAATAAAAAATTGAACACTTTTTACAAAATTTCAACGATGCATTGGTTTAAAGCATCTTCAACATTGAGACACAAAAGTGAAAATACTGTTTCCTGTGTTACAACTCTTTTGGGATTTTCCAATAACATTCACCCATTTGAAGAACATAAAATTATGTTAGCTGCTTCATATGTTACTACAAATGGCGTTAGACTGGACTTCTGTGTCATCCAATCATTAGGCTATCTCAGCAGCAGCAGCATGGAATAAATAGAAATTATATTGAAGCATTTATAGTGTTTGTATTTCAATTATGAACAGTTGCTGCAGAACATTCTGTGAAATTATATTTTGTATCTTTTCATGAGAACAATGTACACTTCTGTCTGTTCAAGTACATACTACAGTTGTTCCTTAATACAGAAATGATATAGAGAAACTAACGGACAGCACTAAGATATTTGTACTTTATTTGCAGGAGTTTTAACCAATTTCAGACAAGGAGCCGAGGGTAATAGATGTAAAAACTTGATCCTATTAACATATTCAAAGTAAAGGTAAACAGCACTAAAATATGTGTTAGAATGGCTCCTCGGTAATCAAAATAGTCCACAGAGGAACATTTTTGCAATTCAGCTTTACAACATTTCAAACCACATCAATTATTGCACCAGGAATTAAGTTGTTAGAAATGAAGTAGGGATTTTTGATTTTTTTCTAATACTGCATATTAATGAGATAATGTCAATGCCATGCATAGCTCTTTGGGCCCTTAAGGGGAGCACTTTTGTCCATTTTACAAAACACAAATTTTATTTTCTCTAGCATCTACCTGCTTATAGCAAGTAGAGGAAGTATTGCACTTCACCCAAAACTTTGACATCACAATTTCACTGGAAGTGCTTGTTTCAGGACACCTCAATTAAAAAAAATAAAAAAAAAAAAAAAAAAAAAAAGGAAAAAGCCTTTTTAGATGAAGGTGTAAGTGGTGTGTGTGCCAGATACAAAACTAAAATAACTAATGAAAAGTTGCATAAAAATCAAACTAAGTTTTGAAGAAATTCCCTCCACCTCAAACTACCCTTCACACGGACAATTTGTGTTATTTCTTTTATTTTCTCAACAAACCAAAAAAAAAAAAAGTTCACTTTTGATCATAATATACCACACCTTTAAAATATTTGTATGACATATAAAATGTATATATCCAATTTCCTGCAAACAGCCTGGAAATCCTCATTCTGAATCAATTTTGTATACTTCTGTGTAATCCATAAGAGACTGACAAAAACTCACTTCATAAAAAAAAAAAAAAAAACACCCACACACACAAACACCTGGATATGATTTAGGGTGCTACAATGATAGATGTAATTTCACCATAATGGAAGTTTAAATATCAATTAAACTCTTTATTATGAGAAATTATTACACTATAATGTTAAAATAATTAAATTAATATGTTAAATTAAAGTAAGAAGATAACATGTAAAATACATTGAATTTATCGAGTGTGATGCTCAAACCTTTTATAATTGTGCATGATGTCCCAAGAAAAACTAATGTGTTGCTATGGGGATATCAACAAACTATGCGGAAAGGATTGAAGTAAAAAAAAATGTATTACAAGCATTCGTCAAATGCTTAATCACATATTAATTAAAAGTGTGAAGTGTTAATTATCAATTACAATTTAAAATTTCATCTGCTTGAATATTTTTGCACAAAGCCCAGCATCTTTGTAACCATGCCTCAGGCAAAGAGAACTCATACTCATGACTGCAACAAAACAGAGGCAAGGTACTTAGAATAAGAATGATTACCAACTACAGAATAACCCACATGACACACTCCTACACGAGTGTGTCCCAAAATGCAGACTTTTTTTTAAAGAGACCATTTTTATCTAATACATTTTTCTGGCATTAATCATCTTCAAGATATTTTGAGTCTTCAAACAGTTTATAGGCTAGTCATTATTCGTTTTTATATCTCTTAGTCATGCAAAACTCCATCATAGCGGTAGTGAAATGTGCATTGAAACTATTTCTGTTAACATTTATCTCTATTAACATGAAGCAAATAGAAGAATAAGCTTTTCTAATAATAGTTTATAGAAGACTATGTAGAGAGAAAATCTTGTGAATGTAACATTTTCAAGTGCTGTCATGTCTGTAGTACAGAGATATGTTCATAAATTTGTCACATAGAATCCATATTTTTGAATTCAAACCCTGCACCAAAAAATCTTTTAAACATCCCATCTTTTAACAGTAGCATTTAAACAAGAAGCAACTTGTGACAGTTCACATATAGCAGGGAAGTGGGAGAGCAGTATTGCCAGGTCAGTAGAAAGCCAATAAGGCAATATAAAAGCACATGTTACAATACAGTATAACATGACTACATGCTACTCCTCAAAGTTCAGATTGCTGGTGAAGGGAAAGGAGAGTGGTATAACCTTACTGGCTAGAGCAACGGTGGGAGGTTGCCAAGAAAATATGCCTCTCAGTAACTGTCGTTAAGTCGCTTCTTGTTTAAAACAAACTGTACTAACATTAAATTTGAGAATAAACTCTCAAACTGCAAGAAAACTTCTTTACTTGTATTCATTCCACCATTGTTTAATTTCCCTCTTACTTCTGAACATAATATTATTTAACACGGTTATGGATAATTTATGAAAACTATTTCACTGCACCCTGAGTCTTATCAAAGATTCTCATGCTCACACCACTTAACCTTATGCTACAGAGGAGGAGAACAAAGGGCACAGTAATTCACCTTATCCCTCCTCAGCCTCAACCCACCCACAAAAACATGCACAAATGGTGCCATGTAAACTTTAATAGGAATTTAATCAGTACTGTAGTGAAAGATGATCTAAGATTATGGCTGCACCATCAACAAGTGGAGACGAATCCAAATAGGAAAACTTGGGTTTTGTAATCAGTGTAAATAATAATAAAATGTGTCATTCAATTTTTAGAAGTGGAACAATTGTCTCCATTTTTTAAACAAAAAAATTAAATGTGCAAGACGCAGTTAATGGCATACCAAACTAATGATAATTTTCTCAGTTTCGCTTATTTCTGTCACATTGGTTTTCTTCAGAAGTCAGACAACATAAAGAAACAATATCTACACAATTGGTTGTCCCATAGTCATCTGACCAAGAAATTCTTTATCATTGTTTAGCGCTTCACATTCTTCTTTGATAATTACTTTAATGTTCCAAATTTGCACCAAAAAAATAAAACATTATTTTTCATAATTCCCCACTCTTGAAAAGTTTAATGATAATATATCACATGAACTCGGGGTCAATCAGGTGTACCATGCCTTTTGTTCCACTCATCAAAGCTCCTGTCGAGACATTCCCTTATCAGTAAATGCCATCTTGTTGCCAAATTAAGTTTACACAATTCTCAAACAAAGGCTGATTTTGTACTCTGGTAAAACTGCACCATGTAAAATTTCCAGGTACGAATCACCAGTTACAAATTGCAACGAAAAAGTATTTTACTTGTCAAGACACCCAGTGTATCTAAATTTCAATTGTCATGCAAGTTTTTCATTCCTTAATCAACAAAAAATCAAATTTGTAATTGAAATTTAGGTACAACATAAGTTAAATTTTAAAAAGGTTTTAAACGTATTGAGTACTTGGTGGATTGACATTTAGTTTAATATATTTATAAGGGATGAAAACACAAATTCCTAAAACCTCAATGCTCTACGTTGATCAGTTTGGCAGAAAAGTGTACATAAAACGTAGGATTAAAAATTTTTCACCTAGGCAAAAGATCTCTTAAGCCCTGACATATAGAATTTTACTCTAGGTTCTAAATCTCAAGACTATCTTCCAAGGTCACAACACAAAGATGTTCATTAAAAATCCCACCCCCAAACTACCCTTTAAACAGAAAATGCTGTTTTTTTTTATTTTCTCAAAACTTGCTGAAAAACGATTTTGATTAAAATATTCTACGTATCATAGTTGCATGACAAATAAAATGTATATCTTACATTCTCTGCAAACAGCCTGCTAAGCCCTCTTTATTCTGAATTAATTTTGTAAACCATAAGCGATATGCAAATACTTAATACTATACTACTTTTTTCAACAAAGCCACTATCCATTTTTTTCCCCTCATAGTCATGCAAAGAGAACGGAATCTCAAAGTTGTCACAACTCTTTTAAAACATTTGGCTGTCACTTAAGGCTGCTTTGTTCCTTTTGCACCTACCGCGACATGTGCAATAAAGCCATTTCTGCAAATGTTTATCTCAATTAACAAGAAGCAGATACAAGAATAAGCTTTTATACTTGAACAGATTGTAAAACAGTGGGTAGGGAAAGTATAGTGAATGTAACCATCAGATTTTCCTCCCTCACAATGCCAAACTCCTTGCAATATCTTTATTCAATTCAGCTCCATGTGACTGCCTTGAAATAGATACCTCACAATATTATTGCATTTCTTTTGTTTATGACCTCATTTCAGAAACGTTTGTACTTTCAGAACAAATGAATATTTGTGTCACCTATTATATTACTCATTACACTACTGTTTTAATTAAATAATATTAAATCAAATTAAAATACACCTAGCACAGTATAAAACTTCAAACCAAAAGAGAAGAGATTGGAGGGCAACCACTCTACAGATTACACTTGAAATAAGATGTACTACATATACTACACAAGCTGCATCACAAAGAAGAAAACTGTCTGCATTAAGGAATGACAGGAGTGTTTAAACTTGATATTTTGCCAATTTAACTAGAACTTGTTCTGCAAAATATACCTATACAAAGTCTGAATTTAATCGAAGAATTGCAGTTACTGATGTTGCCTGTAAAACCTTCTTTACCCACATACAAAATGACCAATATTTCTGTGTTTTCATTTACATCCTGGTCAGCACCAACTTAAATTAATTTTTACTATGGTATTATGCAAAGAATTACGGTACCATCAAATAAAGCGGCAATGCTGTTAGTGGAATGGTTGCATTGCATGCCGCTCCCTCTCAGAGACTCCAGTTCCCAATATTGTGCGTTTCCCTCATACTCATACATCAAAGTCCACTACATGATCCTAAGTTCAGTGTTTAGTGTGCTGTGAGTGCACTAGAATAATTGGCCCCATTCTCTTTCACGTAGAATAAATGCTCCATGATACCAAGCCTTAATTTTGGAGCAGTTTTTGTCTCAATTGACAGATGAGCGAATGCATGGCATATTTCAACAAGACAGTGCCACAGCTCAGACTTCTTTGGATACAATTGCTAATGTCTTTGCTAATGGAGTGATCGGTGTAGGGGTGTGACCCGCTCAATCCCTAAACCACACAACCTGTGATTTTTTATTTGTACAGCAATTTCGAAGAAAAAATCCCCAAACATTAGAAGAACTGCAAAATAATACACAGGAAGAAGTAACCAACATTTCCCAAGAAGAACTGTCATATGTGAATCATAATCTATTTGAGCACAAGGAGAACATTTCCAACTTCATATTTGAAAAGTTAAGCAGTGTAAGGGACATTCAATATTGTAATCTGCGAAATAATAATGGTTATTGGCCTTGTCTGTTTGTCCTATTTGTTTTTATGCATATGATGGTTAGTGTGCGGATGAAGTGTCAGCAGACGAGTGATGCACGCCCACAACCCAGGTGCCGCTAGCAGCTTGCTGCTTAATCTGATGACCCTGTATAAGCACTATATAGTTACCATGTATAACATAGTAATGTATAGTCATTATACTAGTTCAAAGGTATCCCTGATATATTATGCCATTCATTAAAAAAAAAAAAATATATATATCTGACCTGATCTACCCATGATAACTTTACATATATGTGTTATATGTTATAGTATTCATTTAAAAAGTGACTCTTCTAACCATGTTACATTTTTCACAATATATTTTATCTAAGAATGACTTCAAATTTAGTAGTAAATGCTTAAGTTATATGAAACAGCAGAAACAGCAATCAAAGCTTGGTAACAAGCTCTTGCAGAGATGGATGCGCACTTTGTTTAGGGAGGGGCTAAACACACCTTACCAAGCAAAATGTTGTCAGTAATAAAGCACTTTCATTTTTAAATTTTCAAACATCACATGGATGATACACGAATTATCCATTAGACAAAAAGATTAATTTAAATTTTGGGAAAACTTATGAAATCATTTATTAAATAAAGCTGCCATTTAATATAACATTTAAAGCATTTGCTAGTTAGTAAATGAGTTATTGATCCTCATTTTTTACTTTCTCTACCATGTACATAGTAGGTAAATAAGTATTGCATTTCAACAAAAAAACTGATATTGTATTTCATTGTAAATACATGTTTTGAGGACCCCTGAGTAAATAAGTACATAAATAAAGCATTTTTATAAAAATGTGTGTGTCTGTGTGTTTGAACAGCATAACCCAACTTGATATTTAGATTCAATACCTTCCAAAGATATGACATAAGGATTTGAAGAAAATCCCCCACCACAAACTACTCTTTACATGGAACATTTTTCGAAATTTTTTTATTTTCTAAAAAATGGCTCTGACGATTTTTATTAAAATACCATATATTAAAGATATTTACAGGATAAATAAAATGTATATTTTGAATTTTTCTGGGAATAGCCTAAGAAGTCTCTCTTCTTTCTGGAGGAATTTTGTATAATCTTGCATCACCGGTAAACTTTAAGGGATAGATGAAAATGTACTTCACAAAACATGTAGATCTCTTTAAAACCCACAATTATTTCAAATAAGCTTTTTTGTGGCATAAGTCATTTCTGAGATATCCATTATTAAAAGTTCCAAGTGTTCATTACTTGATCAAGTCCTTTCAACACCCACTTGTTTCTCGCAATTGCATGGCAACATTATGGAATTTTAAGGTAAGGTTACAGCGTCCAGTTCTTAAAACATTTGATATTCTTGTCCTTTGTATCTATAACAAAATGTGTAATGTGGCTATTTCTGCAGAGTTCATTTTGATTAAACTGCAGTAGATAGAAAAATCTGATGTTTTACACTCACATGACTTCTCTACTCTTGAACACACTATTTTTACAAATGCTTATTCTCCATCTACTTCATGTCAATCGAGATAAGTGTTTGCAGAAACTTATTGCTAATTTTCTTGTAGGTACAAGGAGAATATGGTAGGCTTTAAGCGATAGTCAAAGCTTTTAGAGCTGGTTGCTGTGCGGAGCATTCCATTCTCTTTGCTTGCCCAAGACAAAAAATGAATAACAAATTCCTATTTGAGAAAAAGTATTAAGTACTGAAAAATTCAGACAAATAATAAGGAATATCTCAGAAATGGTTCACTCCACAACAAAATGTGTATGAAATACATTTTGTGTTTTAATGAGCTTCACATTTTTTGTGTAGAAAACTTTTGTCTATCTCTTACGGTTTACCAGTTATGCAAAAGCTGTTCAGAAAGAAGAGAACTTTTGGGGACAATCCCAGAAAATTCAAGATATACATTTTATTTGTCATGAAAATATCATATATATATATATATATATATAATATTTTAATCAAAATCATTAGAACCATTTTTGAAAAAATTTTCAAAAATGTACCATGTAAAGGGTAGTCTGGTGTGGGGGGGATTTTCTTGAAAATCTTCATGTTGCAACTTTGAAAGATACTGAACCTAAATAGCACGTTTGGTATTTATACGACTTTCAATTTTTGAGTTATCCTGTTCTCACACGCACATGCATCCACACGCACACCTTTTTATAAAAGTTTTTTTTTTATTCAGGGGGCCTCAAAACATGTATTTCCGGTGAAATTTCGGTATCAAATTTTTCGGTGGAATGCAATACTTCCCCTACTTACTATATGTCGTAGAGAAAGTAAAAATAAGGTTTAGTATGCCCACTTATAAAGCTAGAGGGTAGAATGTCGTGTGAATGTTTAGAATCAGATTTTGTAGAAAAAGGTCCGCATGTGCACATGTGTGAGTGTGTGCATGAGCAGTACAACTCAAAAATGAAAAGTCCGATAAATGCCAAACTTGGTATTCAAGTCAGCATCTTCCAAGGATGCAACACAAAGTTTTCAAGAAAACCCTCCCACCCCAAACTACTCTTTACATGAAACGGTTTTCAAAATGTTTTACTTTCTAAATAATGGCTCTAACGAATTTTAATTAAAATAATATATTAAAGACATTTACCTGACAAATAAAATGTATATCTTGAATTTTCTGGGAAAAGCCTTTGAAGTCTTCATTCCGAAGGAATTTGTATAAATTTATATAACTGGTAAACGTTAAAATAACTGACAAAAATGTAGATCTCTTGAAAATACACAATTTATTTCAAATAACTTTTTTGTGGCATCAGTCATTTTCGAGATACTCATTATTAATGGTGGGATTTTTTCAGTACTCATTCTTCACAAGTCCTGTCAATTTTTAGTTGTTCCACACAATGTCAAGGAAACAATATGCAATTTTAAGACCAGCATATAGCATCCAGCTCTTAAATGTTCAACTGTCGCTGTTCCCTAATTACCCCAAAGAAATGTGTTATATAGCTATTTCTGCAAAGGTTTACTGAATTAAAACTTTGTAGACAGAAAAATAAGCTTTAGTAAGACTAGTTTGTATGCCCACTAATAAATGATATAGGGTAGAGAAAGTCATGTAATATATTACATCAGATTTTTTTTCAAGTTAGTGGAACATTTTTTGAGATACCATTCACCGCTACAATAAATTCACCAGACTGTGAATGGATACATGCTAATCTGGTTTAAATAAATAAAACAGAAATAAAAACTGGTTATGGTTTTAGCAAAGCAACACCATAACCTTTGTGTAATTACGTTTTTTTCTATATTAAGAGGGGGGGAGGGCTATAACCCATCTTACTCTCTGGTTCTGCCTGTGAGCTCTTGTGATGGAAGGAAAAATAAAGAACTGCAGATTTTCAAGCAAACTCATCAGATGACATACTTGGAAAGTGTAAACATGCAACATGGAATATTTTGAAAAAAATTTGCACATATTGTCTATTTTAAGGAGCACTATATTTTACTTGCAGTAATTTTTGTCTTCTCATATGATTTCTTAGTTATGCCAAATATACATGGGAAAGTTCATAAGTTATCACAGAAAATTCAAGATTTCCATTAAATTTGTCATCATATTAATATCTCATAATATACTTTATTTGAATCACAATCTTTGGAGTAATGTTTAAGAAAAGAGGAAATAATGAAAATTTTTTTCAATGTGAAGGGTACCTAATTTGGGCTGGGGGTATTTTCTAAAAACCCTTTGCCCAGCAAGCTTAAACAGTAAACTTTTGAGGTATTTATCCTTTTTTCAAAGACATGTGCATGCTCCCATGGATCACTTACAATTTTTTTTCTTTGTGCCATCTGAAAACAAAATGTATTTCTGATGAAATCCTGGTACTGAAATTTTGGGTGGTCTGCAATACCTCCTCTTCCTACTATAGATAATTAGTACAGAAAATAAAAATCTGATGTGTTACACTCACATGACTTTCTCTACTCTTGTACAATCTATTTTTACAATGCCTATTCTCCATATGCTTTATGTTAATCGAGATATCGAGATGTCAATTTTATTGCTAATTTTCTTGTAGATGCAAGGGGAATATGGTAGCTTTTAAGCGATGGTCAAATATTTTAATGCTGGTTGCTATGCGGCGCATTCCATTCTCTTTGCAAGTCCAGGACATAAAAAAATGAATAACGTATTTGAGAAAAAGTATAAGTATTGGAAAATTTAAGGAAATAACAAGCAATATCTCGAAAACGGTTCACTCAACAAAAGAAATGTGTATGACATAAATTGTGTATTTTAACGCGATCTACATTTTTTGTGTAGTAAAATTTTGTCTATCTCTTATGGTTTACCAGTTATGCAAAAGTCGTTCACAATGAAGAATACTTTTGGTGACATTCCCAGAAAATTCGAGATATACATTTCATTTCTCATGACAATATCTTAAACATATAATATTTTAATCAAAATCGTTAGAGCCATTTTTGAGAAAATTAAAATTTTCGAAAAATGTTCCATGTAAAGGGTAGTCTGGGGTGGGGTGATTTTCTTGAAAACCTTCGTGTCGCATCTCTGGAAGATACTGAACCTAAATACCAAGTTTGGTGTTTATACGACTGTTCGTTTCTGAGTTATGCTGTTCACAGACACACAGACAGACACACAGACACACACACGGACATGTTTCCAAAAATGCTTTTTTTGGATTCAGTGAGTCTCAAAACATGTATTTCCGGTGAAATCTCGGTATCGAATTTTTGGGTGGAATGCAATACTTCCGCTACTTACTATACGTAGTAGAGAAAGTAAAAATGAATAACGCATTTGAGAAAAAGTATAAGTATTGGAAAATTTAAGGAAATAACAAGCAATATCTCGAAAACGGTTCACTCAACAAAAGAAATGTATATGACGTAAGTTGTGTATTTTAACGCGATCTACATTTTTTGTGTAGTAAAATTTTGTCTATCTCTTATGGTTTACCAGTTATGCAAAAGTCGTTCACAATGAAGAATACTTTTGGAGACATTCCCAGAAAATTCGAGATATACATTTAATTTCTCATTACATTATCTTAAACATATGATATATTCATCAAAATCGTTAGAGCCATTTTTGAGAAAATTAAAATTTTCAAAAACTCTTCCATGTAAAGGGTAGTCTGGGGTGAGGGGATTTTCTTGAAAACCTTCGTGTCGCATCTCTGGAAGATACTGAACCTAAATACCAAGTTTGGTGCTTATCGGACTGTTCGTTTTTGAGTTATGCTGTTCACAGACACACAGACACAGACACACACACACACGCACACACGGACATGTTTCCAAAAATGCTTTTTTTGGATTCAGTAGGTCTCAAAACATGTATTTCCGGCGAAATCTCGGTATCGAATTTTTGGGTGGAATGCAATACTTCCTCTACTTACTATACGTAGTAGAGAAAGTAAAAAAGTTGTCTACACCAATTTTTCTATACAGAAGTCTGTAAGGTTATAAACAAAATAATAATAAAATCTTTCATTCAATCCTGTTCAGATGCAGTGACTGAATGATGACTACCGCTCTGAGTGTTAATCCAAGATGGCTTTAACAAATTTCTTCTGATTAAATTTTAGCCAGTTGTCTTTGCATCCACAGAATTTAATGCATTCATTTTGCAGCGCTGCATAGAAATGTTCTTGTCAACATACATGTGAAAAGGTGTAATTTTGTCCTTGAACCATGTGAGTGTGCTACATACAGGTTGCATAGGCAGAGCTTTTGAACATGCGACTTGCATTACGCAATGTTGCTAACTACTCCAAAATTGTTAAACGTTTCGCTTATCTAAATGATTTTATAAGTCCTAAAAGAAGATTATTCTAATTCCCTACATACAAAAGAAGAACATGCTAACCTCCATATAGCTTTTTATGGAATGTTCAAGCAAACACATTCTGGCATAATCTTGAAAATTCGGCTAAATTGTCATACTTTTGCCCACCTAAATTAGGAATAAGGAAGTGACAAATAATGAAATAAATTACCTTAGGAGTGAGTTTAGAACATGATGTGGTCTCTCCAATATCTGGTGTCCACCTACCCACCGGTTTCAGGTGTTTCACTTATATAGGCAAATAGCGTGAGGAAGCCAACAAACGTAGCCATTTTTCCATGCAAAGTGGGTACTGCCAACCTAAATAAGAAGTGAAATGCACTGAATATGCGATGTGCTGTTGTTTCTGTGAACGTGAAATCGGCCGCAACTTGCTACACTCCTCTCCTTCTAAAAAACATCCCTCGGCTACGTTTTGAGGCTGAGGGCCCTCAATCTCTCGGCTACGCTTTGAGGCTGAGTATCTTACCGGCTTCGGTAGCATTATTCATATGTTGGCAGCATTACGTTAGAGCAAGCATAAGACCTAATGCGGGCAAAAGTGACACAAATGCGGGCAAAACTATGACAATTTACCCGAAATTTCTATACCTATTCTTTCGTTGCATATTTACAAAAGTACTTCATATTCCTAGAATAATCTGGTCTTTTGCTGTCTGAAGCAGAAATATATTTATTTTCAAATTAACTCTCATGTTTGAAAATTACATTATTTTTAGTTTCCTAACCACAAATTTCTAGACTTCAAATTGACTGCCAATTTGTCAGACTTATTGGTACATTTAAACAACAAACAGCAAGTTTCTCAAAAATGTAAAATACTGTTATATGTGCAATCTTATAGATCTAAAATGAAAAACAGATACTATTGACCATATTTGCATTATAGTTTGAATCCTGAAAGACAATTTGCAAACAGACCAAATGTTGCTATCATCTCTCTTCAAATATAATTTTTGCCCAACCAGTATCACATTCTACTTTCAATTGATGTGCAACAAAATCATTATACATTGTTTATGCTGTAATGTATGTAAAGACAAAATTTCATACCTCTTGTGTAAGATCTGCCACAGTTGCTTGTACATCACTTAAACCTGCCTCTTCATCTTCTATCAATGTTATACTACCACTGGTTGACGGACTAGAATCAGCTGGTATAACGGAACTTTGTGTTTGCCTACCACTATTGTTCTCTAACGTGGAGGAATCCAAGACACTTGTACTATCTAATGCTTCATTGGAGGCAGCACCACTACCATCTACGTTGAGCAAATATGCTGCAACATCTAAATTCTGTGGTCGTATCCTATTGTAACGTCCAAGAGCATTGAGATCTTCAAAAACTTCTCTCTCATAGTTGAGCAACACTGAGTCTAGGCTCTTTGGATGTATGTAGGATTGACGAGGAATTGTAGCATGAGCATAACTTGTACCAATGTTGAGGTCATGAATATCAACACCTATGCTAGGTACATCGTACCCTAGATAGGAGTCTGGGTCCACTCGCAAAAGGCTTAGAAGAATTGCCAATTGCAGCAGTTCATCCCGATATAACTTTTTAAGGCACAACATTTTTATTTAATTAGTTCACACGTCTATAATATTATAGTCCCCACATGGGGCCAGAATACTAGATGCAAGCGTCAACAGTTTCACAAAATAGAACAGGGTTTCTTCTGAAACCTAAAATCAAAATTTATAATTACAAAACTGAAAGAAAAGTACCTGTCATGTGAACTCATGTTCAGGGTTCAACACATATTTTTCACTAGTGTGTGTCTGAAAGTTTTTATTATTTAATTTCAAAATGCACTGACAGACGTGTTGTTTCTAAATCTCTTTAAGCTGTCAAATTTATTCTATACTATTCAAAATAAGAATTCATTCTTGTTAACTAAACAAAACGTCATGCAAGCTACAACCTCATGGCAACTGACTAATGTTCCGACCTAACGGTTCTCAAATGTTTCCCTTTCAAAAATGACTGCATTTTACTTTAAAGGTATTTTACCCTTCTCAAACCAGAATCATGAGTTCACAAGAGCTAAACTCCATGCCAATATCTACCGACAAGAATGAAAAACAAGCTGTCTACTATATGAATTTCAAATAGGACAATAAACACAATGTCACGCTGCAATCGACCTTTCATAATGCTGATGTTCCTACGTTTTATGAAGAAATGAGCACTGCTAATGAACAGTTTTCTCACAAACAATGATTTGTTACTAGCATTTCAAGGAAAACAAAATCATCCTGTCACACCCGGCAACTATAATTAATGAAATTATTTCGGTTCCACCATTCATTGGAATCCCGTAAAATGCACTTCTAAATCCCGACACTCGCAATTGTTTATAGCGAATATCACCACAACAAAACACTTCAATTGTTATTTGTTACGAACAAGTCTCACTGTCTTCTCCTGGACACATTAACTTTTCGTATGACTCAGCAGTTGGGCAACACTGCTAACATCATGTATCTAGTACACGAACTACACGAGAGATGGCAGGCTAATCGCTCACCATTTCGCAACGAAAAATATTATTTATCGCATTATAAATGTTTATTAATACTTTACATAAGTTCCTCTAAATATGTATTCGCTTTCCGAAACCTAAAAATAAGGAATATCTTTAGCATTTCACTTCTCAGAATGTTAATGCGTCTGCACGCCCAGTGTTGCCATTATTCGATAAAATAGTTCCTTAATTCTGTAAATTAATCTTACCTGCTGTATGTTGTATTTCGGAGGTGACAGCGGTAACCCGGGGGACAGACTCTTCATCTGAGGCAAATCCTCCACCCCCATCATGTTGACAGACGTTGCCTGAAAAGAAAACCAATCACTCAACAGCAAGCAGGAAATATGATGCTAGAAAACTCACGAATAGCTTTCTCTTTACAAAATTAGAATTTTACACAAATGATATGTCCTCAAATTCACATTCGTAAAACAAGTAGGCACTAAAGAAAACACCGTACACACAAAAAAATTAAAACTATTACGCAAGATTGTGATAATTTGTGAAAACATACGTCGATCAACTGCAAACAACCTCCTCTCTCGCCTTCCGTCAAGGTTATAATTACGTCATTCATATAGTGGAGCGCAGAGTGGAGAAGATGAAGGGGCGTATTAAATGTATTAATGCGCCAAATAGCCCGACGAGCAACGATGTTTTCGAACACGTGCTTTTCACGTGTTAATCTTGGGTCTTTGCGATCTATCAAGCAGTAATTAGTTGCTTATGGGGGGGGGTCTTAGTAATAAACCATTATGTTTTAAGGAGACGCGAAGGTGAAATATGCATGTTTGTTTGCTATGCATATACAAACACAAAGTGAAATCTCGGGCTTAATTTAATTTGGACTTATTTACATAATTGTATCTAATTAATTACATTATAATAATGCCCAAAAGATAAACTAAGTTTGCTAAACGTTAAGCCTAATTTCCAAATAAGCTAAAACTTTGCATTCATGAGTACTTTAAGGTCTTTCAGGCTTTTAAAAATTGCATTATATATTTAGCATACATACATCCTAGCTTAGCATATGTTGTTGATTAGATCCCACGCTCTGCGTGAACAATCCCATTTTTGACGAGGTCGAGGTTTGTTCACTTCTTTCTTTCTTCCCATCTTTTGAATATCGCCTGTTAATAAAGTGTTTCCAAAATTAAATAGCTTTATTTATTTTTCTATTGTACTATGAAAATTAGACTAGTACGAGGGCAGTCCCAGAAGTACCCGACCTGACATATATAGCGGTTGTAGTTTCAAACAAATGACTATGGTAGAAAGTACCAACCTTATAAAGCGTAAGTTTGAAGTTTGAAATTGCTACGTTGTTAGGAATTGTTTGGCAGTCATCAATAGTGAACGCTCCACCGAATTTGTAAACATGTATAAAACTGGTCATCATTATGTGATACAATACTTTCATTTGAAAGGTCTCAATCCAACTAATATTAAAGCTGAACTAGACTGTACTCTGGAGGAGTCTGCTCCATCGTTTATAACAGTAAAATATTGGGTGGCAGGGTTTAAGCGAGGCCGTACGAGCTGCCAAGATGAACATCGCAGTGGTCGAACAAATGAAGTGACCACGCTAGAAATTGTGAAGGAAATCCACAAAATGGTATTGGATGAACGTCGACTGAAAGTGCGCGAGCTAGTAGACATCGTAGGCAATTAAAAAGTTCTGTACATCGCATACTAACTGAAAATTTAGACATAAGACAGCGTGCACAAGATGGGTGCCACGTTTACTCCAATGGAACAAAAGCAGCGCCATGAGGATGTTTCAGTCGAGTGTTTGGCGATGTTTCGCTGCAATAAAGCCGAGTTTTTGCGTCGGATGACCCATGGATGAAACGTGGGTCCATCACTTCACACCTGAGACGAAGGAGCAGTCAAAACAGTAGATTGAAAAGGGAAGACACGGCTCCAAAGAAGGCGAAGGCAGTTACATCTGCAGGCAAGGTCATGGCGTCAGTTTTTTGGGATGCGCGTAGGATAATTTTCATTGATTATCTTCAAAAAGGAAAAGCAATCAATGGCGAGTATTATGCAAACTTTTGTAACGTTTCAATGATGAAATCCGGCAAAAACGGCCGCATTTAGCGAAAAAGAAAGTTTTGTTTCATCAAGACAATACACCAATTCACGCATCCATTATCGCCATGGCAAAATCAATGAGTTAAAGTTGGAATTGCTTCCTCATGCACCCTATTCGGCAGATTTAGCCCCCTCTGATTATTTTCTGTTTCCAAAGTTGAAGAAAATGGCTTGGTGGTAAAAGATTTGCCAACAATGAAGAGATGGAGTTTGCCGTTGATGGATATTTTGCAGAACTCGGCGGTTCTCACTATAAACAGGGTATCGAAGCTATTGAACATCGCTGGGAAAAGGGTATCGAGCTGAAAGGAGACTAAGTAGAGAAATAAAGATTTTTTTCCAGACATTTTTGTGTTTTCTTTGTTAGACGGGTACTTCTGGGACAGCGCTTGTACTTTATTAAGTATATATTTTAATATTCGGTAAAGCTAATGAAGTAATAAAAGTATTGTGAATTACAGGAATAGTTATTAGCGCGCAAGAGGTATGTAAATCTTGTTGGGGTAATAGCTAAGTTAGCACAAACGGATCGTACAATACAGAGGGGTCCAAAACTATGTACTCACTCTTTGATAATCAATATCTTGGAAACAAAATGACAGAGACTTACAATCCTTGCGCAGAGATTTTGCTTTCAGCAAGATAGTGCTCCATCTCACTACCATCGAGATGTCAAGGCATTCTTGGATGACTCTTTACCTGGACGATAGGTAGGTGCGACTGAGTTTTCCACACCTAACACCTCTGGATCTTTACCTATAGGGGACGTTAAAGGATAAAGTACATGGGCAAAAGCCAGCTACACTGGATGCGCTACGAGAATCCGTTAATACATCTTATGCAACCATCACACCGGACACGCGATATCAGTAGCTCTCGGCAGTTGAGCGCCATAGACGCTGTAGAGCTGCTGATGGTAGTCACTTTGGACACTTAAAATGACTGTCACTGTTGAGAAAGCATTAAATTCTGTCGCAGTAACCTGTCGTGTTATCTTATTTGCTGGCGCCTGTTATTGTTTTACTATTTTTTAATTTTGGGGTTCTTTGTCCTCCGGCTAGCTATTATTACTCAGTCGAACAAATATCTCTTGAACAGGGTGTGTAAACGGAAAGGAGTTGTTACTAAACGATAACACTGATAAAGAATTTGTTTTTACACCTTTATTGCCGACACAATTAATTAATTTCACAAATTTAATCTTGATACACGCCTGACTGAAACTGTTATATTTTCGAATGTAACTATAGTCACCTATTTCTATTAATTCGCGAATTTCACATTTTGTAACTAACTTTACGACGCGAGAGATTCTGTAGAATTGCGTAATGTGTACTTCACGAATGCTTCCGTGTAACTCGCGAGAGAGATTTCTTAGAACTGCGCGACGTTTGCCTTGTGAATGATTCTGTAGAACTGCGCGATACTTTTTTTTTTTTTTTAAAAAAATAATGATGTGGCCCCGCCTCCGCCACACCAGGTGACGATCATCCGAAAGGGATCTACATCGCCTCCCCTACCATGCACTAGCTACGCTACAGTGATGGAAGGGAATCGAGGGTAAGGTGGTGTCCGGTACCGCCAAAGCAAACCGAAGGTTAGTGGGTGATTACTAAAAGACACCTGTATACAAGAGAGTATACAGGCAGAGTGGAGAGTAGGTACTGGCCTTGGCGTAGCCCAGACCAGGGACCCGGTGTTAGTAGTGGTAAACATGCTCAATCAGAAGGAATAGGATCTAGGTGTCGTGCTTAAAATCAAATGTGGGTACATTACCGTTCTCTGTGGCCTCAGCTGGAGAGGGAGCTGATTCGTCTGTCATCTACAGCGGGCTGCTGTTGGTCCTGAAACAGAAAGCTGGGAGGGGATATTTACAGGGGGGGATGTAGGGAATAGGATTTACACATTCATATATAATATAACTATGTTTGTACATACACTTTAATTTTTACTTTCTCTACTACGTATAGTAAGTAGGGGAAGTATTGCATTCCACCCAAAAATTCGATACCGAGATTTCACCGGAAATACATGTTTTGAGACCTCCTGAATCCAAAAAAAGCATTTTTGGAAACATGTCCGTGTGTGTGTCTGTGTGTGTGTGTGTCTGTGTGTGTGTCTGTGTGTGTGTCTGTGTGTGTGTCTGTGAACAGCATAACTCAAAAACGAACAGTCGGATAAGCACCAAACTTGGTATTTAGGTTCAGTATCTTCCAGAGATGCGACACGAAGGTTTTCAAGAAAATTCCCCCACCCCAGACTACCCTTTACATGGAAGATTTTTTGAAAATTTTAATTTTCTCAAAAATGGCTCTAACGATTTTGATGAAAATATCATATGTTTAAGATAATGTCATGACAAATGAAATGTATATCTCGAATTTTCTGGGAATGTCTCCAAAAGTATTCTTCATTGTGAACGACTTTTGCATAACTGGTAAACCATAAGAGATAGACAAAATTTTACTACACAAAAAATGTAGATTGCGTTAAAATACACAACTTATGTCATATACATTTCTTTTGTTGAGTGAACCGTTTTAGAGATATTGCTTGTTATTTCCTTAAATTTTACAATACTTATACTTTTTCTCACATTCGTTATTCATTTTTTTTATGTCCTGGACATGCAAAGAGAATGGAATGCGCCACATAGCAACCAGCGTTAAAATATTTGACTATCGCTTAAAAGCTACCATATTTCCCTTGCATCTATAAGAAAATTACCAATAAGATTGACATCTCGATATCTCGATTAACATGAAGCATATGGAGAATAAGCGTTTGTAAAATTAGATTGTACAAGAGTAGAGAAAGTCATGTGAGTGTAACACATCAGATTTTTTTTTCTTTTATTGTAATTATGTCATTTTTTTTATTTTCTTTTCTTTTTTTTTTTTTTTTTTTTTTTCTCTCTCTTCATCTTCTTCTCTCAGTGCTCTGGCCGTGATTGCGCTGGGTCGTCACCGTTGGGGCTGCCCGTTCACCCCTGGCCGCCCGGGAGACAATGCCTCGCCCCCCGGGACTTGCGGGCTTCTGTGCTCATGGCGGGACAAGGTTGTTGAGGAAGGTGAGCATGGCTTCATTGTCATCTGTGCTATGGCGGTTGAGTGGGATTCTCCTGTCGAACAGCGATAGCGGTCTCTTGTGCTTATCTGCAGTTGTGTCATACTGCCCCAGTTCCCGTATTGTTGGATTATGGTTGGTGCGGGATCGTTTATACATGTTTTCTGCTAGTTTTTTAACAAATTCCTCTATAGTATGCATTTTGGCGTCTTCATGCAGTAAGTCCAATGGGACGCGATACTTGTCTCTGGCTCCGGAATTTATACTCCCTCACCCCGATATGCCTAAACATTATAATCGAGCTATTATTGGTTAATAAATTGCGCCAACATTAGCGTCTATTTCGTCAGCCAATCAAAATTACTAATACATATGCTCTAGGGAAGATATTCCCTCCATTTCTAAAGAAAGGCACGCTACTCTGACGTCATTTGTCTCTTCTAATTGATAAACAACTCACCCTATCACTTCATTGTTACCCACTCCTATTGTCAGTTTCAGTGAGGCCGTGTAAACTTATTTCCTAACAATGCTTATAATTAACAAACATCTCAAATCATTGTCATACAATAATGTTAATTTACACTACAATCACTTTGGCATTCACAGTGTTGTGATATAAAATACTGCCTCAATTCTAAGTCTGTGTCGCTTTGTTTCCAAGATATGATTATCAAAGAGTGAGTAGGTACATAGTTTTAGACCTCTCTATATTAAGTGCTACAGTACATAATTCTACAGTACCTATAAGTGGTGCTCATTCCTCCCAATAAGACTCTCCTCCAAAACAATCATCCCCCCCCATTTTTCTGAGTTCTCAATTCAAACTACGAGGGGCGTCCAATAAGTAAGTTTCCCTATTTTATAAAAAGCATTACATACAATTGATCATGTTGAATTAATTTTATTTACCTATACTGTACAATCCTTGTTACTTTTTTACATAGTCAACATGTTTTTCCAAGCATTTTTGGGGACGTGACACAAGTTTTTCCAAGCCAGTGTTGTACCAGGTCGGGTCCTGTGCTCGCAACCAGTTGTTCACTGATTTGACTTCATCATCGGTGTTAAAAGTGCTTACCTTTGAGTTGGAGGAACATGTGAAAATCACTTGGCGCAAGCTCCGGTGAATATGGAGGATACGAGAAAACTTCCAAGTTGAATCTTGACCCAGGCGGAGCTCAGAAGATTCAAGTGGCAAGTTTTCTCGCAACCACCATATGCACCAGATCTTTTCCCAAGTGATTTTCACATGTTCCCCTGACCCAAAGGTCATCTTGGAGGTAAGCACTTTAACACCGTGACGAAGATGAATCAGAAGTGAACCAGAAGTCGGGTCCTGTGCTCGTAACCAGCTGTTCACTTCTGATTGATCTTCGTTGCGGTGTTAAAGTGCTTACCTCCATGATGACCTTTGAGTCAGGGAACATGTGAAATTCAACTTGGAAGTTTTCTCGTAACCTCCGTATCCGCCGGAGCTTGCCCCAATATTTTCACATGTTACCGATGATGAAGTAAACTCAGTGAACAGCTGGTTGCGAGCACAGAACCCGACCTGGTACAACACTGGCTTGGAAAAACTTGTGTCACGTCCCCAAAAATGCTTGAAAAAACATGTTGACTATGTAGAGAAGTAGCAGAAGGATTGTGCAATATAAATAAAATTAATTCAACATGATCAATTGTGTGTAATGTTTTTTATAAAATAGGGAAAGTTACTTATTGGACGCCCCTCGTATTTAGTTCATTTTCTATGCTGCTGGAAAGCTTCGCAAAGTGGCTGTCTTATAGCTACTGTAGTGTTCGCCAAAATTTTGAATTTCCCTCTCAAAAAATATTCCTAATGGCGCAACTTGCGTCATGATTCCCCCGTGGGCAGCCCTGATACCTATAACTTCAACCACGTAGGATTCGAATCCGAGTGACAGCGTAAGAAGCATGTATGCTCAATGGTGTTCAGGACTACACCATTCATTCCTAGTTAA
The DNA here is from genome assembly GCA_030765065.1 of Deroplatys truncata. Lineage (NCBI taxonomy): Eukaryota > Metazoa > Arthropoda > Insecta > Mantodea > Mantidae > Deroplatys > Deroplatys truncata. The sequence continues at coordinate 133,095,049 of CM060988.1, read as the reverse complement.
TCAGAAAAAAACAGAATTTGCCAAACTGCTGGTGTGTGTGTGTGTGTGTGTGTGTGTGTGTGTGTGTGTGTGTATTCTAAATATAGCGAAAAACTGGCATAACTCCTTAAATATTCACATCCAAGTTTTGTAAATCACAAACCTTGTCAGGAGTATAAACTTCTGTTAGTAGCATCTTTCATCAAAGTGAATAATAAAAGAGATATACATTTAGGTTGTTTCTTACTTATTATCCCATTATACCTCTTTTGGGGAGTAATAAGATAGCATAATTACAGCCTCTTGTCTAAATGGAACCTAAATAAATCATAAAAACAAACGTTGGAGCGTTCTTGAGTGGAAAGTAACACACATACACTCGTACATTTTAACAACGTTCTTTTGCTTCAGGCAGCTACGGTATACACGTTCCCATAAGTGTTGTTCTCCGTGGTTACCACGCTTCAAACGGGTTCAAACCCGGCGGAGGACGATGGATTTTTTCGAGCGTAAAATTCCTTAGCATGGCTTCCTTCGGAAGGGAAGAAAAGCTGGTTGTCCCGTATTTTTACGTGATTTACGGCACGTAAAAGAACCTCAAGCCTGATAAGAGGCCTCTGAGCAAAATTCCCGGTCTTTCACGCCCAATATAGAATGGGACACTAAGGACCACAGCAGTTAAAGAGCGTCCATAAATAAAACTTAATTTAATTTCCACGTTGAAGAGAGTCCTAACTAAGCGGTACTGTAGCGACGCCAGGGAAGAAACTACAGAGCGCAAACCACCGCCCAGCCGCAACCCGCCGAACACCCTCGCCTGGTCCTATAACCCTGAAACAGATGACAAGATTATGATGTTGGGTACAGGAAATGAGAGGAAGGAGAATCGTGGTAGAAGATGAACCACCGCAGCATTCGCCTGGCGACCCGGGGAAACCACGAAAACCCCATGGGCCAGAGTGGGCGTTTGCCTGGGAACGATCCCGGGACCTCCCGAATGCGGGTCACAAACGTAACCGCCTAAGCCATCCCGCTCGGTTCATTTCGAAGTAACTCCCCGACAAGAGAAAAATATGCATGAAAGCTCTAGCCTGTTTTAGAAGTCATAATTAAATATAAAATTGTAGTAACATATCTACCCAAAAGAGATCCAATATTTTTTAACAATGATGCACCATGTTACAACTTCTTGAAATAGAGCAATTATTTTAAAACTTGAGTCTGTACCCTTGAAAGGTTTTCTGTATTTATTTTCTAACTTGTTTAGAATTAGCTTATGGCCTTCGGAAGGTCTGCAGTTATGTTTTCAACTCTTAACCTGATAATTACAACCCACCGCGTGAGAACTGCTACAATAGTTCTAAAAGTTCTCGGCCTTACCAAGAAAACATGTTTATGAACATTTGTCTTTATTATTGTTTCATAGTATAGCCTTCTTTAACTTCTATGGTAGGAATCCCAGGTGTCCCGATTTTGGCGGGCCCGTACCGAATTTAAGATCTGGAAGCAAGCATTATGTTTTTAAGTTCCCCGTCTTTAACTGCAATGATCTTATCGGCGGCCTTTGCTTTGGAACATATTATTGCCTACACAATGGTGTTAACTCGTATTCACTTGTCATTGGGTTACTGGTAAACTTTGGGTTTTTTTCATTAGATCACACACACATTCACACTCTCATTCATACTACCTGACTCTGGGGAGAAGGGGAATAATCTTGGCTAGAGAAAATTTCCCACCCCCAGCCGGGAATCAAACCCGAGACCCCTCACAGAGCAGGCAGGTGCTTTACCGACTGAGCTATGGGATCAGCCGACAAATATTTGTCCCACTTTTTGAGAAATAGTTTCATTTTTACTTTCTCTACTACGTATAGTAAGTAGGGGAAGTATTGCATTCCACCCAAAAATTCGATACCGAGATTTCACCGGAAATACATGTTTTGAGACCTCCTGAATCCAAAAAAAACATTTTTGGAAACATGTCCGTGTGTGTGTCTGTGTGTGTGTGTGTCTGTGTGTGTGTCTGTGTGTGTGTCTGTGAACAGCATAACTCAAAAACGAACAGTCGGATAAGCACCAAACTTGGTATTTAGGTTCAGTATCTTTTAGAGATGCGACACGAAGGTTTTCAAGAAAATCCCCCCACCCCAGACTACCCTTTACATGGAAGATTTTTCGAAAATTTTAATTTTCTCAAAAATGGCTCTAACGATTTTGATGAAAATATCATATGTTTAAGATAATGTCATGAGAAATGAAATGTATATCTCGAATTTTCTGGGAATGTCTCCAAAAGTATTCTTCATTGTGAACGACTTTTGCATAACTGGTAAACCATAAGAGATGGACAAAATTTTACTACACAAAAAATGTAGATCGCGTTAAAATACACAACTTATGTCATATACATTTCTTTTGTTGAGTGAACCGTTTTCGAGATATTGCTTGTTATTTCCTTACATTTTACAATACTTATACTTTTTCTCACATTCGTTATTCATTTTTTTTATGTCCTGGACATGCAAAGAGAATGGAATGCGCCACATAGCAACCAGCGTTAAAATATTTGACTATCGCTTAAAAGCTACCATATTTCCCTTGCATCTACAAGAAAATTACCAATAAGATTGACATCTCGATATCTCGATTAACATGAACCATATGGAGAATAAGCGTTTGTAAAATTAGATTGTACAAGAGTAGAGAAAGTCATGTGAGTGTAACACATCAGATTTTTTTTGTATATATATTAAACCTTTTGAACACAAAGGATCCATCTGTTACAAGATATATGTAACGTTGGTGGTTCGTTCACTGCTCAAGTGGTAAGGACTTCAATACTTTAAACGCTCTATGGCTTTGGTTTAAAATATTGTATGAACTGAAAATTCAGTACGAGACATTCATAGGAAAAAAGCCTAGCTATAAGAGCAATAAATAATTGACCAAGCACAAAATCGTAACTATTTTGGCTGTTAAATATGATACTAATTATATACATAGATAATGAGATACATACACCAGCACAATAAGAAGAAATTTGAAAAACACAAGAAAGGAAACGCAGCTTAGATTCTATAAAATCATGGTTGTCCCTGTAATACTTCATGGAAGTGATAGTTAAGTTAAACAGAAAGATAAAATTATATTCACACGACAGAAATGAGATTTTTTAGATCTGTCAGGGGGAAACAAGATGGGATAAATTGACAAATGCAAAAATAAGAGAAGACCCAATAAGAGAAATTGTAGAATAACATAAACAAAAAATCTGATGTGTTACACTCACATGACTTTCTCTACTCTTGTACATACTATTTTTACAAACGCTTATTCTCCATCTACTTTGTGTTAATCGAGATAAACATTTGCAGACTCTATCTTATTGCTAAATTTCTTATAGATGTAAGGGGAATATATATTTACAAGGGCAGTATAGAAATACAGTAGCCTTTAAGCACATACATATCTCTTAATAGCTGGTTGCTAGGTGCAGCACCATTCCCTTTCCCACAGATTAATACTCTTTGCATATCCAAGACAAAAAAATGAATAACGAATTCCCATTTGAGAAAATAAGTATTGACAAATTTAAGGGAATAACGAGCAATATCTCGAAAATGGTTCACTCAACAGCAAAAATGTATATGACATAAATTGTGTATTTTAACGCGATCCACATTTTTTGTGTAGTAAACTTTTGTCTATCTCTTATGGTTTACCTGTTATGCAAAAGTTGTTCACAATGAAGAATACTTTTGGAGACATTCCCAGAAAATTCAAGATATACATATTATTTGTCATGAAAATATCTTAAACATATGATATTTTAATCAAAATCGTCAGAGCCATTTTTGAGAAAATTAAAATTTTCGAAAAATGTTCTATGTAAAGGGTAATTTGGAATGGGGGGATTTTCTTGAAAACCTTCGTGTCGCATCTCTGGAAGATACTGAACCTAAATACCAAGTTTGGTGTTTATCCGACTGTTCGTTTCTGAGTTATGCTGTTCACAGACACACAGACACACACACGGACATGTTTCAAAAAATGCTTTTTTTTGGATTCAGGGGATCTCAAAACATGTATTTCCGGTGAAATCTCGGTATCGAATTTTTGTGTGGAATACAATACTTCCCCTACTTACTATACGTAGTAGAGAAAGTAAAAATGCAAATATTAATAGAATGGGTGCAAACAGACCGCCAAGACGATGCTAACGTTAAACCGATACGAAGACCCATGTGAAGATGGAAGTGAAGATGGAAGTGAAACCGGAAGAGGACGGTGACCTAACCCAGGTATGGGCATTCTTGATCCCACATGTCACAGCGTGTCAAGCGATTTCCGCCCCTCCCCTTCACGTTTGATATTTACAACACACTAGCAGTCTTGTAACCCAGTGGTGGAACCTGCTGTACGCAATTATGAGATGCATTCCACAATAGCTGGTCGGACATTTAGGGAAGAATGAGCTCTTTCATATTTTATAGCATACAAAGATGCTACAAAATGGAGGCTGCCATAAACAAAGCATACTAAACAACAAAACTATATAAATGCATAATTGAAATTGCAAACAATGCAAACAAATAAAACAATAGCTGAAAATAAGTATAATCTACAAATAAATGTGTGTGTGTGTGTGTGTGTGTGTGTGGGTGGGTGTGGGTGTGTGTGTGTTTGTTTGGAAATTGCCCTTACCTATTTAAAACAAATTTTAATATAAGAATAAATTAGTTTACGTACCATAAAAATGATTCTTCAATATAGCCAGTAATCCTTTAATAACACTAAGGGCCACTGCGTTAATAAATAAATTGCTTAAGTTATATTTTCCGCAAATTTACACAAAAAAGCATAGGATAATACCCCTGGCTCCTATTAGTAAGTCAACAACGTCAATAGGAGCAACATGGCATTTATTTACTGTAAAAGCTGTAAATATTGTCGTTGAATCTTGACCCAGGCGGAGCTCAGAAGATTCAACTGGGAAGTTTTCTCGCATCCTCCATATTCACCAGATCTTTTCCCAGGTGATTTTCACATGTTCCTCTGACTCAAAGGTCATCTTGGACGTAAGCCCTTTAATACCGCGACGGAGATGAATCAGAAGTCGGGACCTGTGTTCGTAACCAGCTGTTCACCTCTGATTTACTGTAAAGTTCATGGATTGTTGTAAGGCCTGGAAATTTTGTACCTGGAAATCTTTCTGAAAATCGTACTTTCACTTGGCGAGCTGACCGAGGTAACACATACGAATCATAAATAAATACACGCTGTGCAGTAGAAAACATACTGAGCCATAATATACTTTGTGACTGAATACAGGACAAAATAATAAATAACTCGCAATAACTGAAGTACATCACATCACCGTCAACTCAAAACTGCACTTCACACTGTACAGGAAAACCACAACAACGCGACTTTGTTTATAGCAGCAGTGCGTTATCATGTCTTTATCATATTTCCACACGTCCAGTGGAAAAACACCGCGCAGCCGGTAATATTGTTCATAAAATATCCCTCCGGGGTAACTTAAAACATAAAGTGTATAAGACTAACCCACACACCCTGGAAGAATTAAAACAAAATATTCGCCAGGAAATTTACCATCGTGAACTACGGCGAGTGATGGATAGTTTCCTAAAGAGGTGCCAAAAATGTATGGACAACGACGGTGGCCAGATTCAGCATCTCCTTTCGTAAAGTTGGTAAGTAAAGCCTTTAAAATTAGTTTTAAAAATGTTGTATGGTTTCATCCGCGCCTTTCTATGATAGCGGCAGACGGCAACGAGCGCCGTGGACGCGGACAGGAAAAACACCGCGCAGGCGGTTCGGAGTCTTTTGGCTCACTCTTGTATATCCAGGAACCTCTGTGAATCTGTTTTCTTTTGTTTATTCTAAGAAACACTTGTAAAACAATATATTACTTTATCTATTTCATATACCTAGTAGGGGAAGTATTGTATTTCATACAAAAATTAGATACAGAGATTTCACTGGAAATACGTGTTTTGAGACCCCCGTAATAAATAAAGAAAAGCATTTTTAGAAAAAGGTCCACGCGTGTGTCTGAGAATAGCATAACTCAAACACAAAAAGTCGGATAACTGTCAAACTTGGTATTTAATTTCAGTACCTTCCAAAGACATGAAACAAAGATTTTCAAGAAATCTTCTTCATTTTACAGGAGAGCTAATTTTATTTCTATAAAATCCATTTATAGTACACTCATTAACCAACATGTTTGTAGGGTGCTTTAATTTTAGCCTTGTCTGAATTTTAAGAGCATAAATGGCAGTTTCGTTACTTTGCCAGAGTTAAATTAAATTGAGTTTTATTTATGGACGCTCTTTAACTGCTGCGGTCCTTAGCGTCCCACTCTATATTGGGCGTGAAAGACCGTTAATTTTGCTTACAGGCCTCTTTATCAGGCTTGAGGTTCTTTTACGTGCCGTAAATCTACGACACGGGTCCAACGGCTTTACTTCCCTTTCGAAGGAAGCCATGGTAAGGATTTTTACACCCGAAAAAATTCTCCGCTGTTTTTGAACCTGCGACCTCGAGAACTAGAGGCTAGCAGGTAACCACTACACTACGACGTTGCCAGGGTGATTTTACCTTTAGTGTCTTTAGTATTACTCTTGCAAAGTACCGAATCTGCAATACAATTACAAATGAAACAATTATTTGAATAAATTGTTATAGCATTAGACATTTTTTAAAGACAACAGGCAAAAGTCCAATATTTTTCATCACCACAAAAACAAACAAACAAAAAAAAAACCAAAAAAACCCGATTCTTCTGATACATTATGTTCAGGGGGTCTACCTCTCACTGTTTCTGATGACGGAAGGTTTTCATAAAATGCATGATAATCTTTTGGAATTTGCAGGTCATTGCAAAGTTATTTTAGAACCTTCAGTTTTGCACCAGAGATGTACAATCTTGCAGAGTAAGGTGTCTCTACTTCAGAGTCTGATGGTCGGCCTCTTCGATTCTTGAGAACGAACTTGCTGAAAACATTATCTTCATAACCAATCTTTATCTGAACTGTGCCTCGGTTCGACCTTTGTGTAACGAAACCAAACAGCTTTTTCGGAAAGGCAAAGAATTCTTACCTTCAACCGATACAAAACTTTTTTTTTTCTTTCTTTCGGGTCGAAGTCAGTAAAATCAGTGTGCACCAACGAAGAAACCATGTAGGATGATGGATTCTTGCGTGCGTTTCTTATCTGTTGAATCCATCCTTCAGGAGTGTATACTGGGAGGTTCTTTTGCAGACGTAAATATTTTTTGATGGATTGAATCACATTCCATTAAACTGTGTCCTGGCTCAAAATAAATGTGATCCATCTGCTGGAGCTTTTGGCGATGTTTTGTTGCTTCTAGACACACATAGATGGTGCATTTGTTTTTCCTCCACAGCTATCTGACATCATCATTACATTCTCAATATCAGAATGTGCCATAAGCTATGAGTAAATGTTGATTGAGATTCCCGCACTTCCTCTTTTTTCAAACGAAACTATCCACTGAGGCATCACCTAAATTGTAAATTGTTAAATTATCTATAGACAGCTAGTTTTCTTACATAAAAAATGGACCTTGCGCACCTTTTGGAGCACTTAACACAGCTAGCAAATCAGATTCGAAGACCAACACAGTTTTGTCACTTTTTGCCTTATCTTTACCAACATCTTTCAAATTACAAGCTACATATTCTCTTTCCAGGTGTTTTCTCAATTTTTCTTTTTCATTTACATTAATTTCACCTAACTTCTGTTTCTCTTCATACTTTGAGCAAATTTTTTTATGGTCTTTTCTAGGGACAGGAAATGTAAGCTTGTATTCACGAAAAACTCTCCGGTACTTTTCAATACTTGCACAACTTCCTGAATCTCATTTCACTTTGTAAATCTTACATTTTCGTCATGTTTAGGCTGGGTTCGAGGTACCTTTATTCACTTTTCTTCCGACAATAGTGTGATTCTATACTGCAAAAAGACAAAATATGTTTTCCGATGAACCTGTCATCTTCTACCTTACGCTTATCCTTTGGTTCAGGTTTCCCTCTCATCTCAGGAAGTAAAATTACTTATTCATTTCTTTTACGTAGTGCTCCTCTTGCCCTCTGAGATATTTAACGTATTTAGGAAAATTCACGGCAAACAGAAACCTTATCATTACCTTTGGTAAAATTTTAGCTCTTAACCCGTCATTTGTCGCTAAATGAGCATTTTGCTCACACTTTTGAATTTGATTTTTTTAGGGTGACTGCTGATAAAATCTTCTCGCTCAATCTAGCTGACTTTTAAACTTTCCTGAAGCAGTTAATTAAGTTAGATTTAACAACAATCACATTGAAGATGGTTTATGCAGTCTTTGTCCAGTTGCGGCTCAGCTGTGAGCGGTTTGCTCATCAAGCGACAAACCGTGCTATTCGATTGTTGTGCAGTCCGCAATCATCCTGGCTTGAAGCCGAAATGTAGAAGCCCTATTTTGTGTTCATTAAAAATATTCCTTCGTTTGAATTGTTTTCATTGATATTCAGTTAGGTTTTTACAATGAGTCGAGCAAAAAAAAAAAAAAAAAAAAAAAAAAAAAAAAAAAAAAAAAAAAAAAAAAAAAAACCTTCTGCTAGCCTTACAACAGGATGAAAGGGATTCCTATTTTTTACTTTTTGTTATAATAAATGTGTATGTAATTACCATATTTTTAACGTTTCTTTTGACGCGGGTTCGAGCACTGCTGTTGAGAATCAAATTTAGGCCAACATTAGATGTCATAATCAATAGTGAAACATTTTCTAACATGATTTCTAACTGCTTATTCTTATTCTTCTTCTTCTTCTTCTTCTTATTATTATTATTATTATTATTATAGGCATCCCTGCATGGTCGAGTGAAACTAGTACTTCTGTTGGCCTAGACAGCTATGATTTGAACCAGGAAGAAAGATTAGATGAATGTGAATCTGATGCGCCCTCTGAACATAGTGATCAAATAACTGATTTGAAACAATCTGCAGGAGATGACTCAGAAACCGAAAGTGATTTTCAGCCGACAGGTCTCTCATATATCGGAAAAGATAAAATAACAGTATGGTCCATGCATCCACCACGCCCCAATGTTCGAAGCCCTGGACATAATATAGTTGGAACACATCGAGGCTGTAAAGGAGAGGCAAAAAATGCAACTTCAGTCGCAGATGCATGGAATTTATTCTTTCCCAAAGAGGCAATTTTACATATAGCAAACTGTACTAACATATATCTCCAAAAAATGCGTATGGTACTAAATATGCACGCAACCGAGGGACTGTCCTGATACAACTCCACACGAATTAACTGCTCTAATTGATATTCTATACATGGCAGGCTTGATAAAGGCTGCTCATATAAACATCCAAGAGCTTGGGGCTGATGATTGCACATCTCCTGAATGTTTTCGTGCTGTGATGTCAAGTCGCAGGTTCTATATTCTTCTGGAGGCTCGATGACATCAACGATAGAGCTGATAGAAAAAAAAATCGATAATCTGGCGCCCATTAGAAAAATATTTGAGGAATTTGTCGTCAAATGCATGAATAATTATGAATTAGGAGAAAACCAACACTTGATTAAATGCTACCTGGTTTCCAAGGAAGATGTAAATTCCGCCAGTACATTCCATCAAAACTATCAAAATATGGAATTAAAATTTATGCATTGGTACGTTTCAAATATAGAAATTTATCTAGGGAAGCAACCTGAAGGTCCATACCAAACCGATAATAAAGCATCTATAATAGTGTTTTGAGTAGAGTAGCATAACCCATTTTGAATACGGAAGAAACATTACCATGGATAATTATTTTACATCTGTTCCGCTAGCCTTGGAGTTGCTACAGAAGAAAACTACTGTGGTCGGAACACTAAAGAAGAAGAAAAAATTCTATACGTAGTAAAGAAAAAAATATTTTAAAGTCATATACTATAACTCAATATGATCATGGCGTAAAAATTTTTCATAAATTTTAACAACTAACAAGATATAATTACACAAATTTTGAAGAATTTTTTCCTTTGGATTTCAGATGAACTTTGGTACTAATAAGTCACAATGCATTTTTAAACTTCAATTAAGAAAATAACAACAAAATGGTAGTATAAACTTCGAGGAATGTTTTTCTTTTGGATCTATGATGGACTTTGGCACTAATAAATTTGATATAATATAATTTTCAAACTTCAGTTAGGTAAATAATAGACAAAAACCATTTATATTAATAAAAATGAAGTATTCTGGAAAACATTGTTTTGCTTAACACTTGATTGCAATTTACTCCTACTCATTTAAAGTAAAATTTAAAACAGATGTTAGTTTATTCATCAATATCAGAGTGCCCGACAGACTGCATGGATACAAGTCACGTTAAAATGTTTTCAAACAAACCTTTGCAATCATCTCAATTAAATTTTTTGTTAGCTATTACAGAGGGATGTTTCTTTTTTATTATATCAAAGGATACAGCTGTATAGAAAACAAAATAGCTATCTCAGTTTTTGTCAAAATGGGGAAGCATTTTCTTCTTTCATTCACTTGTGGAAAAATCTGCATAAAATAATGATGAAATACTACACACTTTTCTTCTGAATGCTTTTTTTATAAGAAATGCACTCAAGGAAATAAGCAATAATTATTAATGACGAAAGGTGGGAATTGAGGCAAAGACCAAACACAGCCACTGCATAGAGGTATTGCTTTGTATTCTTAGTGGTTAAGTTGTTGAGTTCAGAATGTTTTTCCATTATGAACAGCAGTTGCCAAAGCTTTTAAATAAAACAAGAGCAAAGAAGCAGGCTCAGAGGTTAATCATATGCTTATTGAAAAAGGGACAACAGAGAGGAAGGAAAATGTAACTCATTTGCAAGTGAAATGCTAACTCTGTGACCCTTTTGAGTAACATTATCAAGTTATTGCTTCATGAATACTGCCACATCCTGTTAATATTGATGTAATAGAACAATTTATGGCATTATTTAAATACTTCAAATAAATAAAAACGAAAAAATTACTAGGAAAGCTATTGAGGTTAAGTCTTTATTCTGGAAGGGATATGCACATGTAATATGTGGTCAGATTAATATGGTTCTAAAAGGAACCAAAATGAGCTTCACCTTACCATATAAAAACATTTTGTAGTCAAATGATGATTTACAACTTTCTCTACCACTTATATAAGGCAGAGGAAGTATTGTGTTCGACATAAAATTTGATATAAAATTTAAGCAGAAACACACATTTTTAAGTATCCCAAATCCAAAAAATAAAGGGCGGGGGGAAAGAGGACATGTTTATAAAAGATGTGTGCATGTTAGAGCCATGCAAAATGTATTTGAACTTGCTTGCTTCAAGGTTAGTTGTATGCACTTACTCAATAGGCTACAGAACTACCGCCACATCTTTCCTAGCTTTAACAGTAATCCAAGCTTTCCCTCAGACACAATATAATACTTACTCAGTCTCTTGTTTATAAGCTACCCTAAAATGCACACAATCAGTATACAAGGATGGTATTACCTTACCTAAATACCAGCCTTATCTCTCTGTATATTTCTTTTTTTTTTTGGCCATTTTCCTTAATGTTTAGAACCTCCAAACAAACACAAATCAAGAAATAACATTTTGAAATTTTAAATCCTCTGGCCTAGAACCCAGGGACCTTTAAAAAAAAACATGAAAAGGCACAGCTTTCTCATGCAAATTGTAACTAAAATAACCATATACCTTTATCATAGAAAATGTTGGGAATTATATCATTGTGCCTCCTATATCTTTCATACCATTTATAAAAATTTACATTAATACTAATTCTTCTTCTGAAATTGAAGACACGTATTTTTATATTGTCTTGCAGTTCCTCCAACATATGTACGTTATTCCAACACACTTTATTTTTTAAGGTCCCATATAAACTGCAATTACATACAGATGAGAGATATGTGAGCTTGTATTTAAGGGAATATCCAACTCTGCCGGCAAACAGCATGCTTCCTGGTGCAAAGCAAATTCCCACTTGGCCAGCCATGTGTCCAAATGAAGGATCTGTATAAAATTCAGTAAGAATGTAGACGACTTCAGAGCCTATTTACAAAAAATTCAAGATATACATACATTTTATTTGTGATTTCAATCAGTTGATAATAAATTTTGTCACCAAGGTATCTCAAGAAGAACCTAGGTCACTTCAAAATATGTCAGTTAACTGCTTTTGTTAGCTTAACCATTTCTGAAATATTCATATCTATTTAAATTTTCTAACATTTTAAACCCAACATGCTTTGAAATGTTAAATATTCATTCCTTTGTTTCTTATTTGCGCTTGTAGCTGCCACCATGCCCTGATTTACAAACTGGACAAATGAGCATTTGCCCAGAGCACCAGTGTTTGAGGGACAGGAGAATTTGAGGTGCAAAAAACATAGGAGGAAAAAAAAAAACATTGAGGGTTGGGAAAAAGTTTTTTAATGTAAGGTAATGATTTGATTTTTAAAAGTACAAGACTTACCTAAAGTGTATTCTTATATTGAAGAACACAATTTATCAAGCACATTTACCAATCTTGGAATTGCAATTAGGATGTTTTTTTGACCTTACCTGTAACAAACTGTGCTGCAGAAAGAGATTTTTCAGTTTTAAGCAGAGTCAAAAATGCTAAGAAGGCAACCCTTCTAAATGATAAGTTCGTTAGTTGTAAAGTGCACTGAAATAGAAGTAGCTTTGAAAACCAACTTTGCAGACATTAAAAAAAAAAATCAAGGAAAAAATCTTTTCTGTAATGTAAAGGATTGCTACTACATGTAGAGATTTCCAAATGCCATTTTAGGCACTGAACTAGTCCTATAATATTTTCAATCCAAGTTCGATTCATATCAACATTCTTATATTACTTGCAATTTTTATTGTTAAAAGCTTCTTAATATTTTCTCTACATATTTTTAAAAGCAATTTATATGCTTTATTTATATTTTAATTTCATACTTTATATTATATATTAGTTCTATATTTTGATTTGTACCTATAAAACTTGTTCTATTTTTAAGGGTGTTTGAGTGTTTAAAAAAAAAATAACTTCTATGTCTTTGATTTAGAATACCTTTGCATGAAACAAACTAGTTTGGCAAAATGGCAATTTTTTTTTGACTTTGTTAAAATTATCTGCCCAGAGTGTTAGCTCCTGAAAGCAGAGCCTGGCTACCATATTATATAGACTTCTCTTATTAACAGCAACTAAGGTTCCTGTGTACTGCAAAATGTGTATTACTGATATATTACCTATTATATGAAACCATTTCTGTACAGTAATTTGCTATTAGGATAGGTAGATGGGAAAATGTTTGATATTACTCATTGTAGAATTATTATGATACTGTCAACAGCTGAACCAACAATATAAAGATCTGGACCTACTTACATATTGCAAGGGCAGGCCACTTCTCACAAATTTTTGAGTGAGTGGTTACTTAGTTCTACATAATTTGTACAATAATGGGTAGGCAGTGGCATAGGGTATACAAAGCCTGTGATTACATATCAAAGTTTTGTTCTACAGGGCAGATAATAAATCATGTTTTCAAAGACCAGGACATAATGGATAACACTCTAGCAATGAAATTTGATATAAGAATTGTCATGGCATTATGACTCATTATGGAGACCGAGTTATACCCAGAAGTCAAATGAGGTAATAGTTACTTTGACCCATGTTGTACAGCCCACCTCCATGCTGTGGGGGTAACATTTCTGACTCACATTCAAGAGGTCTCAAGTTTGAATCTTGGATAAGGGTTTTTCCTTATCCTGAAAAGACCAATGTCTAAACTATAGGGGCCCTGGGCACATTTAACCACCATTTCAACTATTTTGTTCACTCACTCTCCGATATGACCTACTGGTGAGTTAGGCTAAAAACAAGTTGCAGTAAATGTCAAGAAAACCTCAAAGAGCTGATGTGTGCAACATTCACTTGTCCCTTAAAAAAATCAGAATTCTTGGTGTAGTGATGGAAAAAACTCGGGATCATAGTGATGTTGCTGTGGAACTAATGGCAACAACAGGACAATTTACATTTTCTGTCAACATCGCATCCATGTGAGTATTGCAGTATCAGCTGTACTGTAAGCCATAGCTGGTAGTCTTCAAATACTGTCCTGCAAGTTCTTTGTGCAGTGTCACAGTTTGAACTGATATTAGAATATGTATCTGCTGAAATAATGTAAGCACATGATATTGTGTACATCAAGCAGGTACTAGTTTTCACAGTGTGCTATATGACACTCTTTATCTGGCATTGTGCTGCAATCTTAGAAAACTTGTATATACAGTGCTAAAAGCGTGATTTTGAAGAGTGAAATGTTTGAGGAGTTACAGTTTGACATTTATGAAAAATATTGTTTCCTATTTATTCATATTTTGATGCAATCTGTTACATCCTGGTCCTTGAAGACACATTTAGTGTTCACTCTGTATATCTTATAAGATTAATCAACTGTTTTTGAATGGCAGTTTATGTAACTGAAAGGAATTTAAAAAAAAAAAAAAAAATTAAAGGAAAATTATTTTCTAAACAATCAACCAAGATTGTGTGAATCACAACGTATATTCTGTTACTTAGGCACATAAAAATGAGTCAGTATTAATTTATTATCTTGTGAAGCAGTACATTCATCAAAATCAAATGAGTGCTTAAGCAGAAAATGCCTGTATCTCATAAATGTACTGCTTCGATACAATTTCATTTAAGTTAATTACTAGGCTTTTAGTACATGTAAAGAAACAAATTTACCAGTTTATATTTATTAAGGTTTGCCAAATATATTAAAAAATGATAAAGTTAATGAAATTATCCCTGATATTCACAATTGCTAGACAGAGAAATATATTATATGGTTTACATACACTCTATGAATGCATTTGGTAATTTTAGTTACTGCACAAATTCACTTACAACTCCATTCAACTACTTGGCACTATCCAACAGTGCATGCTACTCTTTGAAGTGAGCTATAGGCACACTTAAGGGCAGGAATGAAATGCCCTTGCTATGGCTGCAACACTAAACACTGCACTGTGACAACATACCCTGAGGTGTGGAGTGGAGTCAGTCAATGCACATTTATCCACATATGCTTTAACATTACACATATTTCTAAAACAAAAATAAAGAAAATGATTTTATAAATGCTTGCTCACATACAGGCTGACTCAGCTCACCCTGTGGATTGGTAAATAGCTGAACTTGCATGCTATGAACAACGAAAAATTCAGGCAGCGTCACACTGCATGCATTTAAATCTGCTGTTTCCTCCACCTGACTGAATACCCTTAGCACTGCAATGAGCAGAGAACAATCACACAGTAATTTATCATGATGACATCTTTGTTTCTAACCCCTGCTTCACTATATATAGATTTTTATTTATCTCTCTGTTTTCAAGCAAGTTCCAGACTAGAACATTTCTTAAACATTCTGTCTGAATGTAAGACTTCATGGAATAGTAAACAAAGAAATGCTTAATTGAGTTGAGTTAATGACATTTTGAGTTTCCCTTACTTAGTATTTGTGGAACAGTTTTGAAGACCCTCATTTTCAGGTTTTAGTCGAACCTAAGAACACATAAAATTTCATAATTGAAACCAAGACCAACACTATGGGGTCAATATCTTTTATGGATTACAATGTGTAGAATTAAAATTTATGCATTAAAAAATTTTTTATTTCATATTTTGATACAATTTTCATATTTTTGGGTAGTCAACATGTACCTAACTTAATTTTTGCAAAAGTATACACTTTTGCTTATAAAATACGTTTTATTCTAATATTTTGCATGATCTTTTCTCTCTCCATTAATATTCCCATTAAAAATTAACTATCTTTCAGAAATAGTGTCACGATAGTTTTCCAGGAAAACTCTATGTATGTGGAGGATTTGAGGAAAGAAGTGGCTGAAGTTGTAGAGATTTTTGGAAAACTGTTTTTGCCAAATTTGATTAACTGCTGGAAAAAAAGCCATATCTGTCAAATGAGTGTGGCACTTGAAGGTAAGGCTAATAAAATAACAGCCAATATCAAGCTACCAAGTGCAGCACAGTACAAATATGTACCCACTACATCACATGATGTTGTGCTTTGTGTTTCGTCATATGAAATGATACTGACAAAACATGCAACCCTTTGTAAAGCTACCTTTAGTATATTGTAACTAGTATTAAATCCAGCCAAGCAATCTTATTTATTTCATTCTTTCATTGTAAGAGTTTCACGAGTATGAAATCATTGTCATTTATTGTATTTCATTTGGTTTTATATTATCAAGTATGAACAGTAATTAAACTACAAAGTTTATTTCTTTTTCGCCAAAGTAATGGTGCAAACCTGCTCTACACAGTCTACGCAGAAGATTTTTGGCATTAAAATAAATAAATAAATATTTCATATTATGGCAAATTGTTCTTCATATTTTGGTTGTCTCTAGTATTGAGCTACAAGCTTTTTTGTGTATTGCAAAATGGCACCTACTGTTTATTTCTGTTATAACTGCATTAACTGATATACTTCTTTTCATTCAAGGGGCTTCATTCCTAGTTGGCATGGGGGAATGTTTCTTTAATCAGGATTATTCTCTACCTCCCCTCCATTATGAACATGAGCAAATAAGTATGCATTTCAATAGCACCAAATCAAAGTTTATTTACTCCGATACAAAAAAGTTATAAATATTTGGGCTTGTTTCTCAAGTCAAGGCTGCCAATATGATTATAATAGTTAAAGGTGGCTATATTTCCTTTACTCTGACCTCAAATGGTTCAATCTTTGCTTTGTACATTCATTGCTCAATTATATTTCAAGCAAGAAATGTGAATGCAAACAATCCTTCAGTTAGCACAAGCATCTTTGCTGCTATTGAGTTGTAAAATGCATGTACTCCAACTTCTCAATCCAAAGGATGAGTTGAATAGCCCAGCATATTAAATATTTATGTGATGTATGTGTATGTACTCATGTATATATAAAAATTAAAGATTTTAAAAATGTATTCTTTGCCTCGTTTTTATAATTTTTTTATTATTTTGTTATAAAATTAGTACTAATCTTTTATGACAATCTCACTTACCAGGTGGACAGTGATTAATTAGTGATAACTGTTTAACATTCTACCCAATGCATGTTTTTCTATTAACAAGTGCTCATTTTCATGCTCTGACAATCCCACGTTCATCTTCACACTGCTAAAATTAAACCACTAGACCTTTTTAACACAACTAAAATGTAACAAAATCAATAAATAATGTCATACACAACAATAAAAACAACACTCATACTTGTCAACACGCTTATATGCACTTCACATTTACTTAACACAAAATATAATATATTTTTTTTTAAAATAGTTAATGTATATATCAAACAATGTCATGTATCGAAAGAGTCGTCGGTTATAAACATTAGTCTAGTTAATAAATGTAGTACTAGAACATTAAAAAATGACTATGCTAATTGTACCATGTTACATCAGAACAACAGTCTGCCTGACAAAAGACTTGGAGGGTAATATCGAGTTTATGGACTGGGATACAACAGAATGATGACACCACAGAATTTTCTTTATTCATGGATTTACTGATATGTTTCCCTCCCCTAAAAGATCAATCTTAGGTATGCATAAAGGTAACTTCTGCCTTCAGAAATGTATTTCCTTTTTTATTGGACTTGCCTATAAATGCTTCTTACAAAGAACAGTCTTGAAAGTTAATGAAACTGAAAACTAATAAAATTACTTCAGAGCACAAAGAAAGAAATGCATTTATATATGTACTAGTTGGCCACAATATGAATGCACTTGGAGGAGTGCGCCACTGTTTTTGTTCACATGCCAAACATCAAGGTCTAGGTATCAGAGGGGAGTGAGGGGCAAGGCAATAGGGGGAATGTATAGTTGCACAATGAAAACTATTAAAACTATTATTGAGGCCTCAGCCTCAATAGTATATGCAACTCAGAACTGCAGATGTACTCTTTACCTTACTGTCTGATGCCCCACACACTTGTTCCATATCGGTTTAATTCTTCTTCCCACTGAATGCACTCATTTTGTAAAATGAGCACAAACTGCAGACAATAAAAACAGTTTATTTTATGTGCTATTTGCACCACAGTGAGGATTTAAACCTTGCTAAGCTCCAATATTGAAATTCTAGCCATTATTGTTCAGTACTTGGGCTAACTGGGTTACAAAACAAGAATGGTATCAGTGCTCTAGTAGCTGCAACACGCCATCAGATTTTAAAAATTGGTTTTGGCTAAAGGTAAATCAGATTTGTACAGTTTCTATTTCTAGGCTAAGTATTAACTATGATTCCATGACACAAAGCATAATAACATCTTTTGCTTCACAAATAGAGTAAAGAAAAATATTAGACTTCTCTTCTCTAGACTTCTGTTTAGTAAATACAGAATTCACTGGAAATTACTGCATTCTTACATTTTCAGAAGGAAAGACTTCTAAAGAAAGAAGATCAATGCAAGAGAATAGTTTTCAAAAGTTTCATAGTTTGAGAATCAAAGTACATTTGAATGACAACTGAATATACAGTCTTTATGTATACACAAGGTAGAATTATGGGAATTGTGAATAAAGAAATACTGCAATATTGTATATACTACAGTGGTTTTATTTTAGCAAAGTCGATGGCTGCGCAGAAAGAAAAAGATAGCTGTATGTTCCCCTCTGTTTTTCTCAATCCTTGCCACTAACATTCAAACATGACCATGTGAAATCAAAAAAACATACTCTTAAAATACACTGTTACATTTAAATACATTACCATCCTTTTACAGGATTCCAGCCAAGTAATATGTGGTTCCATGACCAAGCTTTCAGCCATCTACACTCTGAGACCTTCTTCAGGGTAATGATGAAAGCCTTGGAGTGTGGAGGGCTGAAAGCTTGGTCATGGAACCACATATTACTTGACTGGAATTCAGTGAAGAGATAGTAAATAACCAAAACCAAGAAAACTTCAAATATTTGTTATAATTATGCTCAGTTAATTCTCCCTAAAGGAAGTTGCATCCATCATCATTGTCTGTTTGTAGATAAGATGTATAAAATATAATAAAAACTGTGTGAACTTTAACTGTAACAGCAAATAAGTTCATATAAGATGGAGACAATAATGCTGTCCTCCGTGGTGTAGTGGTTACCATGCTAGCCTCTAGTTCCCAAGAACGCAGGTTCAAACCCGGTGGAGGGTGATGGATTTTTTCGGGCGTAAAAATTCTTAGCATGGCTTCCTTCGGAAGGGAAGTAAAGCCGGTGGTCCCATGTCATAGATTTATGGCACGTAAAAGAACCTCAAGCCTGATAAAGCGGCCTCTGAGCAAAATTACCGGTCTTTCACGCCCAATACAGAATGGGACGCTAAGGATCACAGCTGTTAAAGAACGTCCATAAATAGAACTCAATTTAATTTTCTGTGGTGTAGTGGTTAACATGCTAGCCTCTAGTTCCTGAGGTCGGGGGGTTCAAACCCAGCGGAGGGCAATGGATGTAAAAATCCTTAGCATGACTTCCTTCGGTGGTCCCGTGTCGTAGATTTATGGCACGTAAAAGAACTTCAAGCCTGATAAAATGGCCTCTGAGCAAAATTACCAGTCATTCATGCCCAATACAGAATGGGATGCTAAAGACCACAGCAGTTAAAGAGTGTCCATAAATAAAACTCAGTTTTGCAGACAATATCATCGCCAAGCTTAATAGCATTATTTATTCTGCTTGATTGCAGATTTTTAGTGGACATTACACAGTTACTGTGCATCGAGGCTTTGCTACATTAGCCCATAGTGTCTCCATCTTCCAGTTTTAACCAGTGTGTTGGTAACAGGCTAAACTGAAAGCTGCACTTGGGTGCATAAGAAGAGCATATCACTGTATTAGCATTATTTTAATGTGGAAAGCAAGTTAAAGGAATTGTTACTGCATTGAAAATTCTCGGTATTAATGAACACGCCAAGCTTCAAAGAGAAGCACGTGGACATGTTCATTGCATTATGCATAGCCATCCAAGTTGTTCATGTTAGGATTAACATAATGCTTTGTTGTGTATGCAGAGAATTTTGGTTTTTAAAATGAACAGTACTCCTTGAATGGGTTATGTGTTGTAATTTGAAAGATGATTTACATATAAAATACACACCACACCATTTGTTAAATGAAAAATTAAATTTGATATGCCGTATTTAATCCAATGCTTTATTAGGGATGTGTAGGGAGTGTAACTACTGCGATGGTCATATTTCATATAGCTACTAATGAGTGATCTCAACGTCTTCACTGCTGTGCAGGAACAATTATTTCAAATAAGGACATATTCATTCCGTAGTAGATTTTGTATTCTTATAGAATATATGCCTATTAATGGATTTACATTGTTTTATTTAGTAGTTTTATGTTTGAAAGTACTGAGAGAATTTACGGTTGCACTGTATATGAAACACAACACATTTTTTGAACATTTTTGCTACATTTGTGATGTAGAACAAAGTTTGTTCAACTGTTTTAAAATTTTACTTCCCCTAGCACTTACAGTAGATAGAGGAAGTATGTATTATGATCCACACAAGAAAATAACTTTTAGAAAAATATCCACATGCATGCCTGTGTGTGCAGCATAACTCAAAAATGAAAAGTTGAATAGATACCAAACTTGCATTTAAGCTCAGCAACTTCAAAGGATGCAACACAAAATTTTTCAAGAAAATCCCCCCTCCCCAAACTACTCTATTTTTTCAAAACCAGCTTTTAAAATTTTGTTTAAAATAATTTTGACATACTGACAAGCGAAATAAACCATATATCTTAATTTTTTTTTATCAATAGTCTGTCAGGTCTCCTTTATTTGATTGAATTTTGTATAAATTTTTATAACTAGGAAACCATAAGAGATAGACAAAACTTACTGTTGAAGTGTACAGCTTGTTAAAATACACAATACTTTTTTTTCATAGTGTTAGTGGCTTTTTAAATATTCCATTTAACAAATTTAAATCCTTCCCCAAAAGCAAGTGTATCACCCTAGGGACATGCTTGAAATGTGCGATTCTCTTTGTCTCTTCTTTCTTTCCATTGCAAGAACTGGTTACCATAAATAAAAATTTGAATACTGTTTCCACATGTTTCATGTAACTAAGCACTTATTGTTTAGTTTGAAAGCAATTTTAGACAAAAATTTATCTTGAATAACTAACGTAACATGGGTAGAAAAGGTTGTGTGAATGTTTTATACAGGTGTTCTTGAAGCGAGTTCCTGCAGGGAAATTGAATCAATTACACTTTTACATAATGGAATGAAAGTTCTTCTAAGACATGTCATTAGCTTTCAAAATTAGAGTGGCTTTTGTAGATGTGTGAAATTTCAAATATTTCTGTTACATGTAGTCCAAATATGCTTGTAACAAATCTTATGGCACAATATGCATACCTAAGTGACACCACATATACACGTTTACTCATTTTTTTTGCAGGTACAAAACTTACTGCAATTTCATGGTAATATTTTCCCCACACATAAAACTTTTATAGGAACCAATTTTGATTCATGCCATTCATTTCACATCACTTGCATCAGTTTTTGTAACCAGACATTCCCAAAATATATATACAAATGTCAGCAACTTTGCAGCTACCAGGTCAGTATTCCAAAATAATTAACACATTTCTGAGGTTGTTTCATTGACTCTTGAATATATAGGCATCGATAAATAA
Source organism: Deroplatys truncata (assembly GCA_030765065.1). Classification (NCBI taxonomy): domain Eukaryota; kingdom Metazoa; phylum Arthropoda; class Insecta; order Mantodea; family Mantidae; genus Deroplatys; species Deroplatys truncata. The sequence goes on along the minus strand of CM060988.1, from coordinate 133,073,250 downwards.
CACTGAAGTTATTCAGTGCAAGTTTGTGGAATCTGACTTCAGATAACATCACAGCCCACGTGTATCTAATAAAAGTCTTATAAACTCAGTTCTTTTATTCTACAGACTGCATCCATTAACTGCTAAGCACCATAGGTTTACAGGTGGACTATAATATAAATAAGAGAGGGGCGATTCCTACTATAATGTACAAACTTGCTAGAAACAGAATTTCTGTTGATGCTGACATGAGGACATCCATAATATTACATGGGTAAACACAACGTTAAAAAGGTTAACTTTCTGTAATCATTTACATTAATGACTTATTTACAAATGACCAGAATGCCTAACTACAACAAAACCACATGTGTATCATATCTAACAATACAGGATTCACATTAGTATTTTTGCAAACTAAATATGGTAACCTTTTCCCACTTCTTATGGTACACAGTTTTTGCTTACAAGTGTTTAATTCTTCAAGCATGATTCTGTCAGTCATTTTCTTTACATAACCTCCAACTAACAATAAAACAACATACTTGTTCAGAAACCAAACACTGCATAAGCTACATATATTACTTTTAATATTTTCATATACTTATAGATAAGAATTTTGTTATGACTATGAATTACAGAGTCTACAATCTTAAAACCATTTCAAATTAATTTTGTTCTTTCTAACTTCATCACTTTATGGCTTATGTATCATGGGATGCATATCGTGCATTATTTGAAAAACAAAATGAGAATACAGAATTAATTTTTGGAATCAAAAGCTTCAGAAGTATTTTTAAATAATTATACATACGGCAATAGAGTAAAAATTAATACATTTTTTGAGGGAATTTATTTTTCATCTAATTCTATACACCTTAAACCAATTTACATTTGTTGTTTACACACTATCTCACACTTGATATAATTTTTGTAGACAATGGTCAAGAGACATTCATTAGCTATCCATTCTAACAAAATAGAGGTTGTGAAACATCAGTTCATAAAAATTATCTAAAAATTTATGCTATTTTTATAGGTATTTTGAGAGTTAAATTCAAAAGTAAGTTCAGCTTTTCTCTGGTACTGAATTTAGTATTACCATGTGAAGTTAGTATTATTGAATTTAATAGACAAAAGTGATTAAATGAAACTGTCTTGTGACAAATATTAAACGTATAATTTGAAATCACTATTAAATTAACATAAGTGCAATTCAAATTTACTCATACGCCTCCTTTTGAGTGTGACGGTTTTTACCTTGCTTTTCCCCCTGTGCGAGATTTTAGAATGTCACAGTATAGCATCCAGCAGTTGTCTCCCATTATATAAAAATTTCACAATCTTAGTATCTTCTTTCCATACACTTAATATCTTAGTGAAAATATTCTCAAAGCACCAAGATTTTCAGGGAGTAAAATCTTACAAGTATCTCAGAATTTATATCTCTGCAGCATATTTTCATGACCGAAGACTGCTGACGATCAATATGATCATGGTCATAGCCTCTTAGACATGTTTTTAATGCTCACTAAAGGGTTGGTAATATGTTGATGCATAAGTTTGCAGCATTTCAAATCATAGCAACACTGGATTTAGGAGTTTTGTGCACCGTTTCATTTACAGTAAGAATGTTGTATTTTTTATTATGGTTTAAATTTTGCAGATTTTTTCTGACAATTCTTCTGCTTGAGACACACAGGAGACAAGGGAGCAGAATCAGCTCAACATTTGTTCCATGATTGGAGAGAATGCACCTGGGAAAGCATTGCAAGAAAAAGCTGAAAGTTACCAATATGTCAATACATTAATAAAAGGCGTGTGTGATATGCCATTTCTGGCTCCATCACACCAAAATGCATAAAAGAAAGCTCAAAGCTTTAAAAAAAAGTTTTTCATAACAGATCTGTTTAATGAATTACTTGTTTTGGCAAACACTGAAACATCATAATAATTAAAGCTTTGAGACAGTGATGTGTTAATCTAATACATAGCAATTACCATGTTGGGAATTGAAAAGAATACATCACTTACATTTTAACTACCTTGAGCATGTTTCAGGGAATTTGTTACCATCCTCCACGATTGTACAACTGCTTCTTGGTGGATGAGGCTGTAGTGGAGTAATATCAAGTGGTGACGGCTCATTAGAGTGATGAATTTCCATAGGATGTTCAGTGGTGGCTAATCAAAGTTCATTACATGTTCCTTGTGTTTTGGCATGTATATTTTCCCCCCATATATCTAACATGTCTGGATGACCGGCTTAATGACTCTTAATAGGGTTATGTTACCTATTATTTTTGGTGTACAACTCATGAAATTACATCATAACAACACACAAAATAAGTGACGTTTTATGTTTCAACTTCCTACTCAATAATTACTATTAGACAGAAATATAAGTTCCTCTTTGACTGCTGTCACTGTTGTCCATCCGCATGAAACAAATGACGCCACTAATGCACTTTCTTGTGCTTATTAGATCTTCAATATACAAAAACTTATTCCAGGAAGAGTTACACATGGACTGAGGTAAGGAAGAAAGAAAGACAGACTTCTATGTGAGAGGTCTACAAACTATTATGCCTAACTATGGTGAATGTTTAAATAGTAATACAAACTACTTATATGAGAAAGTAGCTTAAGGCATATAGAATCAGATAAACAATGGTTTAGGTACCAAAATGTTTTAATAGCTATTATTTTACTCTAGAATGACCTATGAATAAAATTTACCCTTATGGTTTTAAATATTTAAATTTCTTACCAATGATTTTCATTTTTAGGGATATGCATAGTGTGTCTAACCACAGAGAATTACCAGCATTATATCTTTACATTATTTACATAGACTGACTTAGTAGACTATATGGCACCTATATGTAATGTTTTGACTGGGTCTGAATATTTTAACACTAGGTACACAAAGTGAAAAACTTATAAGTTAGTTTACTAAGTAAGATATTATTATTACATATGCCTTAACCTAACATGAGTATAAAAATGTACAGTACAAGCTTGAATAAAATTGATTTTTCAGGTAAACTCTGTATAAAGGGCATGATTCAACTCCTTAAAGCACCCTGGAAAGAATATGTACACCAACTAAACCCTTTGTATTATATATGGTCTAGTTTGTAGTTAATTTAGTGTTATTATAGAGACAAATAAAATAATAGCATATGTAAACAAAATGTAAAATAGTCACTTTATGAACACATGGTGTTAGTTTCTTGGAATAATAAAAAAAAAGCATTAAGAAACGTGTAACATTGTTAGTCTGTTTTGAATTTATCATGCAATTTGTAAATATGACGTAGAAAATTGATGCTGTTACTGTAAACACAATTATGATTGGCCCATCATTAAAGAACTTGGAAATATTTGCGGTTTTAAAAAATGAACATCAGTCAACATATAACTTACCTATGAGGTAGCATTAACAATACTAATCACTGACCGACTGAATTCTTGATCATAAATAAACTCCAAGCCTGTACATCAAGTAACACAAAACTATTTATAATGACTTTGAATTAAGAATTAATAACCTCCTGGTTTCCAAAATTGAAATGTTATTACAAGAACTAACTGTTAAATTGATATCACTGTTTCATGTAGTGATTTCCCTATAAACAGAATTTACAAATCTCAATGAGTACTCATGAGTTTTTTTAGCATGAAGTTCACTGGTATAAACAAGGAATGATCAAAAGTAACATAACAGTTACAAAATTAATGGAGATAGTTACTCAGCAAGGGACACATAAGTAGAGGGGGCAGTAACTATATTCCTGTGCATGATAGACTTGATGAATTACTCATCCTTGTAGCTTGTTAGTTCCTTGCACTACTCCTCAAGATAGCATGACACTATCATACTACACATCATCTGACAACTAGATACAATGAATGTTTAGAATTCCTTGCAGCAATACCAGCTCTCTTCATGCTTTACTGACAAAACAGTAACATCAACATTACAATTATTTCTTGTTAATAAAGCTAGTTAAAAAGTTTAAACTTTCCAACATTATCAGCTGCTATAATAATGCATTTCAAATGTAAGATACCAGCAGCGTCTATCAAATTGCAACATTTATATACAGTTATGTGGTACCATTTCTTCTCCTTGCCACTCGTGTAACCAAATTCTGGGAATGGGATGTCTCTAAAGCTCCTAGAAACAAATGTTGAAACATTTCTTACATTTTTCCACTCTGAAAGGGAATTTATTGAATACTGCAAGGCATCAATGAAAAAAATAAGATAAAACAGCTGTTTGATTCCAATGGGGATGTGGATAATTAATGGTTTCCAAGGGATTTTTCAACTAAAAAAATAACTCGAATGTGTTTTAATTGCAATTTGTTTGTCCTAGATAACAACCTTTATTGAAAGAAACAGATTCTGACAAACACAGGAACTGCCCATTCTACGCCAGTAAAATGCTCTTTGCATATTTTAAGACTAAGCCTATCCAAAAATGTTGAATATCCATTGCTTTTAAGCATGCTTCAAGTTTTGTTTTCTATAGAAAGCCAAATTTAATTTCCATATTTGCTATCTTTTCAGAGAATACATCCACACATAAACAATGTATGTAGTATCACTCTCTGTGCTCGACATTTCGTGAAACTATGGAGAACCTTTCTCCCGTCCCCCTCTCCAGCTACCTGCTGTTTGCTTTTGAAAACTTAAGAAACTGTCAACATAAGGAATGTGCTGAGACAAGACTTTTGCACCCCTCACTATGGAAAATCCCTCATATAATTCTGTCCTTTGCCAAAAGAGTATCCATTTCCCCTTACCTCCCTTCATGTATTCCCAACATCACCCACTGTTATCTTAACCATGTGCTTGTCATCTTTCACTGCACAAAGAAATGCTTTGGAGTTAATTAAGTTTATGTTTAAATATAATAATAATTAAATTGTGTTCATCCATCATCTTTGTTATTTCAAATACAAAAAAGTTAATAATAATAAAAAAAATGTTCATATGCTTGAAAGTTACCCTGCAGTGAAAGCATCTGTGCTTGTTTACATCTAGACACTTTCTTGGACCATACAGACTGTAGTTTCATAAATTTCAATGGCAAGATAAAACTTTGCAGGCAATTTTTTTAGGTGGTGGATGATTTGCTTCATCACACATTTACCTACTTATATAAGCTGTTAAATCTTTATAGCATAAAGGGATCAAAACGGTATATACGGATGACCAAAAGGTAATGATTATATTGTTATAACAGCTACAGAAAGCAACTAGTTAATCCAGTCTCAGTAACTTCACTACATGCACTAGGAATTTTCTCTGTTATTACCACTGGAACTTGTTAACTAAATGTCTTTATGTAGCATTTCACTGCTTCTCAAGATAGCATGGCACTGCTATCCCATTATATCATCTGGGCACAAAAATATTGAAATAGGTGCCTTGTGTGCATTGTAGTACATAATTAACTTAGAATTATTTGTAGGTTTACCTTCTGCTTCCCTTCCAAACCAACAAATTGATGTGTCAATATATTTCTCTAAAATGAGTAATAGCATGAAAATTAGTTAAATATGGGGTTATTTCATGTATGTGATTTATGAGTAAAAAAAAATATGTTTATATAATATTGCATCGTTAAATAATAATGAAAACTCTCCGAGTGGATCACTTTTTTAATTTGTCGGTCTGGGTGGTTCAATTGGTTAAGTGCTGGCCTTCTGATTCCCAGGTTGGGGGTTCAAACTCAGCCGATGGATGATTTTAAGGGTGCTTAAAAGCGACAGCCCTATGTTAGTAAATTTACTAGCACGTAAAAGAACTGCGGGACAAAATTCTGGCAAACCAGCAGTGCTGATATAATCCTGGCAATCGACAGCATCATTAAAAAACAAAACACACACAAAAAAAAATTAAAGAAATGCATTTATTTTAATTATTAAATTACAACAGTAGTAATGATGATAATGTAATATGGCAAAATGGCCCATTAAGAGCCATGGCCTAAGAACCCCACTACCAGCCTCATGCCCACATGCACATAGCAGTGGTAGGTGATCATCCAACTCTTATGGGGAGATACCGTCAACTGGGATGAGATTGGTCCTGCAGGGTGAGATTGTTCCATTTTGGGTAATTTTAATTATATTTTTCCTGCCTCAATATTAGTGGGGAAATTTGGATTGTGTGGGTTCTTATGTGTTAAAGAACATATGTTGGCTACACTGAAACAACTGCAGGAGTTTCAAGAAGACTCCACTAGGGGCAGCAAAATAAAACCAGATTTTGGGGCATACCTTTATTTCTATATGTCCTACCTTGCATACTGCAGGGGTGACATTGATCCAGAGCAGAATATATACTTACAACCAGTGTATTTACAATGTGGACCAAAGTCACCCCAAGTCTGGGCGAGATTGTTCCACGTTTTTCAAAACTTTTATTTCAAAATGCAGTTGGTACATACTTTGTTTATTAATATGAGGTCATTCCTGCATTAGTTAATAACATATACCTAACCTTTTATAAGCCTTTCCTCGGATCCTAGTATCGGCTTCCAGAATAGAAATATAAAAAACACAGAAAGTGGACCAATCTCACCCCGACTGACGGTAATATAATCAGCTCCATGTGTCCCCCCGGACAGAATGGTGGTTTTTGTAACCCACAGATTCTACTACCAGTTTTAGCTTTTCATATTTCTACGAGATGCTAAGTGGCCAGATATAGGAGCACTACTCTTCAAACCACTGTGTTACAGGGCAGGATGTCAAACTACAATAGTTGTGAGTAATTTATCTTGTGATCACGATCAATACTTGCATTCCAATCTGTTACAATGTAATAGATATTTTTTTGTAACAGAGATATGATAGCAGTTACTACTACTGGTAACAGGTAACTGTAAACCAAGGCATTAATAGCTAATCACTATTTGTAACCATGGATACAAGGTAACTATGACAGTTATCACTGTTACACAGAAATAACTGTTGTCACATCCCTAGTTGAAGCCTACACCAGGTCTTATGGTGGTCATCACCAAGTTGGCTTAGTTCAGGGTTGCCACTGGAGGGAACACAAGGTTTAACCCATCTATCCTGTTTTGTTCTAGTTTGTCTATTCTCCAAGGAGTTCTAATCTATTAGCACAGTGTTACTGTAAGATCTGATACCCCAACACACAAAGTTGGAGGGAGAAAGGATGGGAATGACATAAAAAAATGGCATAACTGGCTTTGTTCACTAAAGATGATTGTTGTAGACAAAAAGAAACATTTGAAGAAAATAAGCCCAAGTTGACCAAGGCCAAAAAGCCAGATACCATTAACTTTCTTAGTTGCCCTGGCTTTCATGGCCTGTATTTCATTTAAAAACTTTAGACATTCATCATAAATACTGTTCTTACCCTTTTGATTTCTTTTTCTCTATGAGAAAACCTGTAGTAGGCAAGGAGCATCTGGAATCAAATAACTGTTAATTGTTGTTGCTTTTAATAATGGTGTGTGGGAAATTGCAAGTATTTTGTAAAACTGTTCTATGGAATGTAAAAGTAATGATGGGATGGGGGAACTAATTTAAAATTAAAAATAATATATATCAGCAATTAAGTTTCTAAGAAAAGGAATTAATTACTGTGGAAACAGTCTTTATGAAATGATGTACATGTTGATCCCAGGTAGCTAATCAGAGTATTATCTGCCCAAGTATTCACTAAGCCACGTATTAATGGTGTCCTGGTTCTCCTGTACCCAGTGGATGTTGAGAAGTATCGTCTCCAGACTCTGCTTTAATGCTCGGCTCCCTGACCCCACATTCATATGTCGGAAAAATTGTGCAACCTGCAAGAAAAGTGATATGTTTACAACTGTTATTTAACTCAACTATACATGAATTATAATATAATATAGCAACCACATGGCAATACTTGTGTATAAAACTGCAATCATGAGAGGGAGAGAGACATACTTTGAAATATAAATTTTTCCCACTTGTATAATATCCTTAAAAAGGAGAAGTAATCATGCTCCTTTTGTTTTTCATCAATAATAATTGTTAAGTTAATTTGATAACTAGCACAATATGCCTGTTATTGATGGCTGATTGTTTACCGTATCACTGAGGAGTTTTGTATTTATTTATTGTATTTATTGTGCTAAGAGTTTTACAAATTTGATTGTCTACTGCATTTTGACCCTGGTCACTTATTCAGTAGACAATAACTACAGTTTATTTACATTTTACAATCTCTTGTCACTAAATTATCTTGCTCTTTTTTTTCAGTTTTTTTTTTCCATGTCCCATTTCCACTTTTTTTTTCACTTTCCATTTATTGATTACTTAACCATCACACATTCACTATAGTTTTCCATTCAAAGTAAGATGCACTACCTCTTACTTACTTTTCTCTTTCCACTGTCCAAAGCCATTTATTTTTTACTTTACACAAAAACTGTCCAATGCTTCTAGCGTCCTTGCATATCATTTCAATTATAAGTGTATTTCTATCCCCCTTCAACCACTTCTTATTAAAAAATTCTTTTCTCCAATTTTCTGTTCCTTGGCACTTAAATACTATGTGTTCAATGTCTTCATTACCCCCACATATCGGACATTGGTTCTGAGGAATACCCTGTCTTAGCCCTTTTAGCCTCCATGCTCCGGTTCTTAACCATGCAATAGATTCTCTCTCTTCTTTATTTACTATGTCTATATATTTTTCCCTACCCCATGTATTTCTCATTGGCCTATAATAAACTAATGAGCTCTTTTCGGCAATCTCACTGAACATGGTTTGTATTTCTATATCTTCCAGTCTTTTCTTTGCCTTTTTCCAAAAATGTTTTACGTTATTTTCTCTCCTTCTTCATATATCTCCTAACCCATTTTTCTCCAAAATATTCCGTAATTTACTTACCCATCCATCATTCATTAAGCTATTCTCTTGGTATTCAATACATTGTCTTAACACATTACTTTTTCCTAGATTTAAACTTCTGAACCAAAATTTCAAAGTTCTTTCCATTATCTTCCCCTTAGTTGGCACCCTGCCCATCCTTAATTGTGCTACCTGTCTTACAATTGACTTTGGTAGCCCTAGTATTTCTCTACAAAACATCCTGTGCACCACATCTATACATTCCCATCCTCTATCTAATCCCCATATTTCTATACCATACATCATTTTTGCCTCCACAACCATCTCATAAACTTTTTCCAGCCATTTAACAGTTTGGTGCTTGTTTTGAAGTACGAGGGCGGACTGATGTCAGTGACTTTTTAAAGAAAATAATATTTTCCAAAAAATCAATTTTATTTCTCAACATAATCTCCTTTCAATTCAATACATGTTGTCCAACTTTTCTCCAATTTTTTTAACCCTTCCAAAAAATGATTTTCAAAGTCTGCAAAATATGAGGTGGTTTCTGCCATGATGTGTTCACTGGATGTGCATTTCCCAAGCGAGTGTATTTTTCAGGTTTGCAAAGATGAAGAAGTCACTCGGAGCCTAATCTGGAGAACATGGTGGGTGAGGTAGTTCACAGACCAATTCCACATATTTTGAGATGGCAATGTCTGACTTGTGTGCAGGATTATCCTGCTGAAAGGGAACCTTTTTCTTCACAATGATCCAGCATTGTGGCATAATATGAACCTGTGATTGTTTTACCCTTTTCCAGGTAGTGGATGTTTATCACCCCTTGTGAATCCAGCTGCCATGATTTTTCCTGCCGACGGAATGGTTTTCACTTTCTTTGGAGCAGGTTCGCCGAAGGAAATCCACTGCTTTGATTGTTGTTTGGTTTCAGGTTAATAGTAATGGATCCAAGTTTCATCAACCATGATATAATGCCGCAAAAACTCATTTGGGTTGTGCTGAAATGTGTTCAAACATCCCTGTGAAATCGTCACATGATTCCGCTTGTTCTCAACTGCGAGCACTCGTGGCACCCATCTTGCTGACAGCTTTCTCATGCCCAAAATTCATGCAGAATGTTATACACCATTCACTTGAGATGTTTACAGTCACGGATTTTCACTCGATGGTCTTCCAACACAATATCATGAATTTTGTTCACCATTTCTTCTGTTGTGATCTTAACAAGCCGTCCTGTGCACACGGCATTTCTTGTGCTCGAACAGCCACCTCAAAATTCTGTGAACCATGCCATGTGATGGAGCAGAGTCCCCATAATACTTGTTCAGCTTTTCTTCCATTTCCTTCACCGTCTTGCAAAAAGTAGTGCTTTATCAGAACACGAAATTCACATTTCTCCATTTTCTATGAAGCAACACACATCTGCTTATTTTAGATGCTCTCAACAATGTTCTAAAAACCAAATGACGACAAATTTCTGCAGTTATATCCAGAATAGATGTAAGACTTGGGTGCAAACAAGAAACCTGTGATTAGAATGCTCTCTCTCTTCAAAGTCATGGAATTATCAATCCCCTCGTAAATAAAATTCTATAAAGAAATGTTGACAATATGCTAAAATGTTTACATTCAAGCAAATATTAACCAACAGCTTGTTAATCTTTCCAAGGATTGTGATAGAGAAGTCTGTGTCTAATCTTATGGTTTCTGAGCATATTTTGAAGTAAATTTGTTATTTGTTTGCAATAATAATCATTTAAGCTCTTTTTCAGGGTATGGTGATAAAAGATATTTGTTTATAGTGTATTCACTATCAATTAAGAGAGATTTTCATTAATGTGTATAATGTAAGTTGTAAAAGTATCATACTCTCATGTACTAACTCAATCTCCTCTACACTATTCATGATCTAAGGATTGAAATTCCCCCAGCATTTGGGATTGCAGTATGGCAAGATTGAATTTATACATTGTGTGCCATCCACTGCACAAGAAGTACTAGAGAAGGCATACATTTGATAGAAGTCATTTACAATTCATGGGTATTTCTCTACCAATAGAAATAAACTGGACCTAACACTTTCTTCCCAAGTTTGTTAAATATGGTGTCTAAGTTTACCTCCTGCTCTCAAATTTCTGTTTTTAGTAGCTGCTCTGGTGACATACAAACTTTAAAATGCAAAAACTGAATCAGGAATGCTAAATAAATTCTCTAAAGGCTCACAGCCTTTTAGATTTTCCCCCCAGTTCCCCTTTCAATTTTAGGAGTTTCTTGAATATTAGCACTCTGTGGTGATATATAGTCTTTCCCACTGGATTATAGAGCTTGGGTTGGCAATGCCAAGGAAGCTTAGGTTGGCTACACCATGTCACCTCAATATGGAAGCTTCCCCCACCATCTGCTTTCTGCATTTGTAAGAAGAGAGCTTTTTCAGCTTCGATTGATGTACTACTGCTGGCTACTAGCCAAACTTGCTATTTTGTCGACATGATAAGATTGCGTTAGGTCGAAATAACGTTTGGTAATGATGCATTTTTTTTTTTTTTTTACCTTTAGATAGGTAGACTTCCTGATATCTCTCATAAGGATATCTCTACCTTGTTATTCAAAATTCTAAATTGTTTACGCGAAAGCTAAACTACCATTCTTTCAACTCATTCTTTTAATTTATGGCAACTTGTTATTGAGCTGAGCTAACAGCAATAGGGCAATTAAGTGACTGTAAATTCAACTTTTATTTGTGTTCCATGAACTGAGTTGATGATGCAATGAGTTGGTACATTATATGCGGTACTATTCCATCTTAAATTTAGCTTTTAATTGGTTTAATACCTGAATTGTAATTGAGGATGTGAATGGTTATATTTGCTTTGTATTTAATTGTGAATCACTTTGTACTGAATGCTCTGCTTTTAAAACATTTCTTTACGTTGCACTGAAGGGTTGACCAGCTTAAATTTAGGATGAAATGGACAGGTATAGGAACACTAGTGATGAAACAACTAAATTCACATCTGCATTTCCATCTGTATATAGCTCATAGCTCATTTTAGCATTTAATTCACTATTGTTGACTGTGTAGATCACAGACATACTGTAGACATATCATGGATATATCACACACAAAGAGCTTATATTTAATTTGTTGTTGAATAATTATTACTCATGCCAGTTCAATTTTCCAGTTATTTATGTTCCCCTATCGATTCCGGAGTATTCGTAGTTCTTTAAACACTGAATGATTCCAGCTAGACACCATCACCTAGGAAGTTAGGGAATTCCAAAACCACTGTAACCACTACGATTTATGTAACTTGCCAAGGAGGTGTTGCAACTCTCAAGGCTAGGTCAAAAGATGTTAAACATATGCACAAAAGACAGACAGATAAACAAATAAAAGATAAAACTACAGCTGGCAATGTGGACAATATATCCTTGAAACATGTACTTTGTTTTAAGAAGTAAAGTAGTGTCACTAAATGGTGTTAAATTTTCATTATTTGATTCTACATCTTTGCTGTCTCCAGCTTTAAAAAACAAATAATTGTGAGTTAAATGTGTTACTTATTATCTTCCATGCATGTGAAATGTTTAAAAACAAGAATGAGAATAAACTAAAAAAAAAAAGCAATCTGAAGATGTAGAATGATAATGAAAAATTAATATAACTTGTTAAATATCCATCCTACTGTAATTTAATAAGTAACAAAATTTGTGAGAAAATTCATGTTGATAAACTTTGTTTATGCAGCACTTATTAAAAAATCCCAAGAATATGCAAGACACTTTTGTACTTGTACCCCATTATAACCTTGGAGGAAATTAATTAGGGTACCATGTACTTAAAAAATGTTGCTCTAGTTGGCACGTTCCAAATGTGAACTATGGCTGAAATACCTCCAACAGTTTTCTTGTTTTACAGGCATACAGACAAAAATTTTGTTTTTTTATGTCCCGGTCATCAAATGGTCCATGGAGCATTAAAGCAACGAATTTGTTTCTTTATTTGTGTTATACCTTAAGTTAAATTCTCTTGTCTTTTGAGAAAGTAAGGTAAAATCAGTGTAGACATTTAGTAGTAACCTACTCTCATGTAGTGTAAACCTTTTCTTGCATTTCCTTGACTGTAATGTCAAGTATTTATGGTTTTTGCTGCTCAAATATCTTGTAAAATAACAGTAAAATGGTCTTTTCTTGAGCATCTTACACGATTTTAACCAATACAGGCAGACATGCTGCAGTGGCATGGGCACTTAAATGGCTAATGGCAAAGATGTTAAAGATTAGCTTCGCTAATTATGTTCTATAGAGAACTGTACCTCTTGATAATCATATTCCGTGGTGAAGTGTGATGTAACGGCTGAAATGAAGGTACCCATGGTGTAGGTAGAATTACCAAACATGGACTGCAAGTAATTCCAATGAGCTTTCAGATGTCTCCAGGCCAGCAACTGCCCTTCAGGATTCACTGCTACTCCTCCCAATACTGTCTTCACATCCTGTGGTTTCACAAGATTCCTGTCCAATGTGGTGAGTAAGAACCTGACAAACATATAATCATGTTTATTAAAGTACATCTGTTTACCAGCAGTTCTGTAGAAATAACTAACAGGTGGGAGTGTTGTCATAAGTGGATGAGCTCATCTATGCCTAAGTTGAGTCTATCCTTAAGCCCATTTACTAAAGGCATTTTTTGAGTTCAGGAGCCTCATAACATGTGTTTCCAATGAAATCTCAAAACCAAATTTTTGGATGGAATACAATACTTCTTCTACATATTATGTACACGGTAAAGAAATTAAAACAAAAAAGTAAAATGATTGTCATAGTCAGTGGCTATGTCATATAATTTTTTTATATGGTGCGGCAGTAATGACTCCACATAGAAAAGACTGCATGGAGAAAGAACTAATAGTGAAGCGTCTCGGATTCTGCCAATCTGCTATAACCTCTCTGCACCCCTCATCTACATTTAAATAGGAACCTACAATTAAGTTTGAGGCAGTATTTTATATCACAACACTGTGAATGCCAGAGTGATTGTAGTGTAAATTAACATTATTGTATGACAATGATTTTAGATGTTTGTTAGCTATAAGCATTGTTAGGAAATAAGTTTACACAGCTTCACTGAAACTGATAATAGAGTGGGTAACAATGAAGCGAGGGGGTGAGTTGTTTATCACTAAGAAGAGACAAACAAATGACATCAGGGTAGCGTGCCTTTCTTTAGAAATGGAGGGAATATCTTTCCTAGAACATATGTGTTTGTAATTGTGATTGGATGACAACATAGATGCTAATGTTGGCACGATTTAGTAACCAATAGCAGCTCTATTATAATGTTTAGGCATATCGGGGTGAGGAAGTATATATTCTTGAGCCAAAAGCAAGTATCGCGCAGTTCAAAAGAATCATTCTCGAGGTACACATCACGCAGTTCTCAGCAATCTCTCGCGAGGTACACATTACGCAGTTCTAAGGAATCATTCACAAAGTACACATCACGCAGTTCTACAGAATCTCTCACGAAGTACACATTACGCAGTTCTACAGAATCTTTTGCGTCGTAAAGTTAGTTACTAAATGTGAAGTACGTGTACAACAGTAATTATATTTGGAAATATAACAGTTTCAGTCAGGCGTGTATAAAGATTTAAGATGTGAACTATTAATTAAGTGTGATGGCAATAAAAGTGTGAAAATAAATTCTTTTATCAGTGTTATCTTTTAGCAACAACTCCTTTCCATTTACACGCCCTGCTTAGAGATATTTGCTCGACTGAGCTAGCCGGAGGACAAAGAACCCAAAATTCAAAATAGTAAAACAATAACAGGTGCCAAGTACAAAAAAAGATAACACGACAGATTACTGCGACAAGTTAAAATTAAGTTCAATTAGGTTTTGCAGGGGTAAATAAAATTCAAGAATATATATAGCGAAAGAACAAGACTGTTCTGAATGAAAGATAGAAAAAGCAAAGTCACACATTACAAATATTCCATATTTGAGGTATACCCCTTCATCAGGAGATTAAGACTAAAAACACACACTAAATGAAAAGACACACCACACTTGACTGCAATAGGTGATAATCCACAATGTATTTGAGCCTCGCCTTGTTTTCATTTATGAGGACAGAAGTTAATAGGTTCCCTTATTTCGTTGTAATGCTGCAAACCACATTACGCAAGTGAGCCACTTTACCATTTGTACTTTAATGTTACTGTAAATGTGCGCATATCTATTTGGAGCACTATCCTTAGTAATAACACACAATGCTAAGAAGTAAATTATCCTTAAACCATCTGTAGAAATGGTCATGATTAATGGCTTCATGTAATCCCCAGATCTCTAATTGTAGTGCAGTAGGTGTCCATAAAAAATGAGACATTCTAGCATGATCAATAATACAGTCCTGCAGGTGACTTCATGGACCTGCCTTTGTCTAGGCCAGCCTTTTGATATGGTATGGCCGGTATTCAACCATGTTTCAGCCTTATTTCCCTCAAATTTTTATTTTCTATTTATCTTAAAAAATAATGCTATTAGGGCCACAATGTCAGATCTTATTTACTGTCTTGAATTCAAATCCGAGATCATAGAGGACCTTGTTCAAAAAGCTAAGGCTTCCCTGTAATAGCTCTGTCTCTTTAAGTGAAGAAATAAGCTTGCATGTGGTAGGATGCTCATTTTGGGGGTATAGCCTTCTTATTGCACTTAATTCAAAGTTGTCAAATTGAGTTTCTCTGGAATTAAAAACAGTAGCTGCCAACAAACAGTGACTTTCAGGATATCACTAGGGCAATAACTGACCTGAGAGGTTCACGAGTCACCATTGTAAGCAAATAAACTAAAGTTAGTGGCTTGAAACACTCCTGTTTATAAACGTGATGTCTATTGTTTAACACCTACCACACACGTGATGTTTTGACGATCATCAATGAGGGTTGCATTCAAACCTCTCTGATGCTTCATTTGTTACCAGTTTCTTAATAAAAAATCTCCAGAAAGTCGATAGATTTTAAGCATGATTTGTAATCTCATCATATTTTCATGTAATTTGTTCATGTTTTTGCTGCCCCTAAAACCTGCCACTCAGGGTGCTGGCACAGCTCGATCCTCCCCTTAAGCCGGCCCTGCTTACCTCTCATTTCATTTGGCAAGTACGCTTCAGTTATAGATGGCGTGTGTCATCTAAATGGTCATCTTCCATGTATGGCTTGTAATCCCTTGAATATGGGTTCAAACCTTGCAGAGGGCAATAATTAATCTTTCTTTTTTTTCAGGAGTAACAAATTCTTAGCAAGACTTTCACTGGAAGGGAATGCTACACATCAATCAGTAAAATAATTTAATAAGCAAGATAACTTACCTCTGTAATATCCAAGGATCTGAGGCTACTGCCAGTGCCTTTAGAAGAAGCCTTCTCTCACTTGGAACACCAGTGCTGTTGTATTTTGACCAACAATATTGCCAGTCCTCCACATCACCATACTTAATACCTGAAATTGTATTTTTTAAAATATAATTAATGACAGTGGTTTGAAACCATTTCACTTCTCACTATCTTAATTCAGAAAAATGTTACTCTCTTGCTATTAATATGACAAGAAGTATTTACCTGCTATGTAGACTACCTCTCGAAGATTTGGAGGAATGCGGATACCATTATCCATCCAGTCACGGAATTTCTTTTGTGCTTGCTTTACTGTATTCTGAACGTCACAAAGGACAGCAGATGCTAGAATGTCTGATCTCATCAACCTGTAGGGAAGAGGTTAAAAGAAAAGAAAGATAAAAAAAATCTGTGTTACATTCAATGACTTTCTCTATCCATTACTATTTACTTTTATATAGCTTCTAAAAATTATTCTTATGAAAGCCTATTTTTCTACCTACTTCTTGTTAATCAAGATAAACTTTTGGATTAATTTTGTATGTCCTGGACATGCAAAGAGTGCAATACTCCACATAGCAACCAACTCTTAAAATATACTATCGTTTAAAGCTTACCATATTCCCCTTGCACCTACAAGAAAATTAGCAATAAGTTTCTGCAAATGTTTATTTCAATCAACATGAAGTAGATGAAAAATAGGCATTTATAAAAATAGTTTGTAAAAGAGTAGAGAAAGTCACGTGAGTGTAACAATTAGATTTTTTTTTGTGGCATCAGTCATTTACAAAATATCCATTGTTGTTGAATTTTTCAATACTTTGTCATTTGATTATTTGAAATACTGACATCCTTCAATTGTTTCTACCATTGTTATCTAAAGGGCATGGAAGTATTGTATTCCACCCAAAAATTTGATACCGAGATTTCACTGGAAATACATGTTTTGAGACACCCTAAATCCAAAAAAAAACATTTTTGGAAACATGTCCGTGTGTGTGTCTGTGAATAGCATAACTCAGAAACGAACAGTCGGAAAAACACCAAACTTGGTATTTAGGTTCAGTATTTTCCAGAGATGCAACACGAAGGTTTTCAAGAAAATCCCCCCACCCCAGATTACCCTTTACATGGAACATTTTTCGAAAATTTTAATTTTCTCAAAAAATGGCTCTAACGATTTTGATTTAAATATCATATGTTTAAGATATTTTCATGACAAATGAAATGTATATCTCGAATTTTCTGGGAATGTCTCCAAAGTATTATTCATTGTGAATGATTTTTGCATAACTGATAAACCATAAAAGATAGACAAAATGTTACTACACAAAAAATGTAGATCGTATTAAAATACACAATTTATATCATATACATTTTTTTTGTTGGGTGAACCATTTTCGAGATATTGCTTGTTACTCCCTTAAATTTTCCAATACTTATACTTCTTCTCAAATTCGTTATTCATTTTTTTTTTGTCCTGGTAATGCAAAGAGAATGGAATACTTCACACAGCAACCACCTCTTAAAATATTTGACTATCGCTTAAAGCCTAGCAATTCCCCTTGCATCTACAAGAAAATTAGCAATAAGATTAACATCTTGATATCTCGATTAACATGAAGCATATGGAGAATAAGCATTTGTAAAAATAGTTTGTACAAGAGTAGAGAAAGTCGTGTGAGTGTAACACATCAGATTTTTAAAGATCTGATTGTCACTATCTGCTCTGTACCTATGATGAAATGTGCAATGAAACTACTTATGCAAATGTTTATCTTAATTATTGGCTCTAGATAGAAGAATAAGCTTTTGCAAGAATAGCTCATGGAAGCTATATTTTAAAGGATAATGGGTAGAGAAAGTTGTATGAATGTAATGCATCAGACTTTTACACATTTCTGTTGGCTGAAGGCAATATTCTCATTGTAAAGCTACTTTCATTCTATTAAGTAGCTGAAGCTTACATGCTATAAATAAGGCAATCACTGAACTGTTTTTATGTGCGAGATGTTTGATGCATACTGTACTTCAACTCACTTTTGCAGATGTGTTCCTGAATCTTCCCAGCCCACAAACTTGGCAGCAGGGTCTAACAGTCTACGCATATATTCAAGGAACCGCTTGTACGCTGCTGATTCGGAGAGGAGTTTACTCCAGGCCTGAAAATGTTGAAGGGCTGTAGCCCAAGGAACATGTTCTTGTTCTTGTAGCAGATACATGGACAGCTTCAGTGGCACTGTAGCATTTAGTACACCAGCTCTGTAATACGATACACAAAATTATTTAACTTACCAACATCCAATTTAGAATTCCATGCTACAAATGTAAATTTTCTAATACTGTCAGCATGTGTAATAATGGCACTTTTTGATCAACTTTATTTCATGAAAGAAAAATGTTCAGTGCAAAGCTTCTTGCAAATAATTCTTATACAGGGTGTCAGGCCAATACATTTAACATAACAAACTTTTATAACTCTAGTTGTATCAGATCCAGATAAAAATAATTTACATATGATTAGTAGATCTCTTGCCATTTATGACTAACAATGATAATAATCATTATATTATAAATTAGATTAGAGTGTGCAAAGATGGTGATGTGGACACCACACTAGAAGGTTGGACTGGCTGAAACAAAGTCTGTCAAGAGTGTACAATGACAATTTTTAGCCTTGGTCATCACAACAATGTACCTTCGTATGTAAGCATTATGAAATGGGACACTAGTGTTCATTACACCCACACATTTAATTTTGGCAAATCTGTTTCGATCTCATGAACCTCACAAGCATTTTCACTACCCCAGATACGACAATTATATCTGTTAACTTTCCTATTCTCGTGGAAAGTTGTTTCATCAGAGAAGCACACTTTAACCATAAAAGCACTGTCCTCTTCAATTTTATCCAAAATGTGTGCACCAAATGTCTTCCGTTTGTTTTTGTCCTGGAGATAGATTCGTTGGCGTAACTGAATCTTGTAGGTCTATAGACATAATCTTTTGTGGACCACATCATGAACCATAGACTGAGGAATGGCAAGTTCTACACTGGCATGTTGAACTGACTTCTTCAGACTTCTTATGAAGGCTGTATGAATCCTTACTCATTCCGTCTGCTATGCTTTCCACATGTAGACAAAAGACTATCACTTTCTCGTAACTGTCTGTCCCATTTCATAAAGCTTACACAGGAGGAATATCATCATGATGGCCAAGGTTAAAGTCATAGTGAAAATTTTGTTGTATATGCTTCACAGATTTTGTTTCATCCAGTCCAAAAACACAGTAAACCTTCTGCTGTGGTGTTCATGTTGCCATCTTTGCACATTCTCATCTAACCTAATAATGTGATCATTGTTGCAATCATAAATGGCAAGAGACCTACTGATCATATGTCAAATGTTTTTTTATCTGGATCTGATACAACTAAGTTATAAAAGTTTGTAATGTTAAAGATTTAGTCCATACACCCTGTATTTCTGGCATTAAATGACAGATAGCAGTAATGATAAAATGTTTAGACATCATTTAAGTAGTTCTTAAGCCAGGCACTGCAGCAGAGCTGTTCATGTGACAGCAGAGGTGGCTGCAAATGTAGTGTCCTTGTGGTATTGGTATTAGTTAAATAAAACAAGATAGAACTGCATATTTTATAATAAATATTATTTTGATTTCATGCATATCATGTCCAATTAGAACACAATAAAAATTTGCAATGAGGAATGTAACAATATGCACAATGGTAGCTACTCAGAGAAGCTAAGAAATAAGTTTCAATCCAACACTACTATAGACTAGGATGTGACAAACAGTTATTTTCGAGTAATGGTTATAACTGTCACAGTTACAGTGCATTAACGGTTACATGTAATGGTTACCAGTAACGATTAAGTTATTTGCTTTCATGGTTACCATGTTCCCAGTTACATTACATTAGTGGTTACCAGGAACAATTAGCTATACCTATGTTTCAACATAACAATATCGATACAGACTTACTTTGTTATTTTGATACAATCTAATCTCTAGCTGTGTCAACACTTTGATTACTATGGTGATTTATAATTGCAAAATGCACCCACAATTACTTTTACATTCTTAGGTGTCACAGAAAGACTATTTGTTTCGGTTTGCCTTCTGCCTATTGGCTAAGCTATACGCGTATAAATGCACCTCTCTTAGCACATGCAGATGGGAACAGCTGTGAGTAAATGAAAAACAATTACATTCATGCAAGTTGGGGTTGGAAGCACGTAATTGTGCAATATTAATAAATAATATTCAACTATAATATAAGTACAATGAGGTTGTATAATGAAAGAACCCATGTTTATAACAAAAAGCAATTTTCACTGGGCTTTGTCCCTCAAAATTCGTAATGTTCTTTTCTTTTTTGGGCACTCTTGTCCTTCATTCTTCACCTCTGAGGGTGGTAACCTTATACTACCTTTTGTAGTAATTTGGCCCAATCATTTCTAAGTTAATTTTTGTTTGTTTGAAAGCCTAATGGCAAACATCTCATTACAATGCAATCAATAAATATTTAATAGTATTTTGTTTGCTTTACATATGTTACACCCAAACTAATACCTTATTTTTCCCAATTGTAAGTAGCCATAGCATTTCTAAGTCAAAACTTCACTTGGACTATAGGTTCAATCATTATTAACTGAAATAAGTGGACAATTTAACAATCCATACTCAAAATAAATAACAGAGGAAATGAACTTTTACTAAAAGTATTTAGTGTTTAGGAATGTGTAGAACAAACTAAAATGAAATTTAGTCTAGTACTCAAAAGGAATAAAAAAAAAAAACAACTACATGGTTAAACTTTGCAAAAATGAAACTGTGCCCATTACCAAGCCAAAATCAATTAAATGTAATGCTATGAGGATATTTAAATTTTGAGTTTTAAGTTTCTATTACACCAATAATAAAAAAACTTCTAAAAACTGTTTTACAAGAATTTCTGTATGTCTGGTTTTTATTAAATGGCATCCACAAATATTACTTATTCAGAGAACAATCGTTTAAAAAGAGAAGCTCCACAGATAGTGGGATATGTTTTGCAATTTTTCATATGTGCAATACGTAAAGCTGTCTGCTTGTCTGATAATACAAGGTTCAAGGTTCCTATAGGAAGAAACTAAGAATGTGGTTGAACCATACAACACATTTATCCAATATATAGGAGTGATACAACAGTTTTTGCATACCTACAGAGAGTGAAAGCATCATCAATTAGGCTGGCTCTGTCTGCCGGACTGAATATTGTATGGTTATGCTGCAATGCCATGATAATTGCTTCCCATATGTCTTCACTGTATGTTACACGGTAAAAGCCTGATTGGTTAACATTTGCTTTGATCCACTGGGTATCTGGAGGCACTTCAAATTTCACTGCAACAACATATTTCATTAATTTCAAGGTGACTAAAATATGGTAAAAACATAAAAGTCATGCTTAAATGTAACAGAATCAAGATAGGTAGTAATTTTGCAAAAGCAAGGTTAAGGGACCTATACTATGGAACGAAACCTACAAAGTAAATTCACTGTTCTATTATATTCATTGGATATAAGGTTGAGTCACTAAGAAAAGCAATGCTGGTTTTGTATAGGAGAGTGGGTCAAAAATAATGGGGATTACTTTTTTCTGTTTAAATATGCACATGTAAAATTTCACCAACCATGGTAACAGAGAGGTCTAAGTTTGACTGATGCTGGGATATGCGCGACATTGTCCGTGTGCTGTTCAGTTTTTCTGAGGAAGCCATTGTGTAAGCACGTGTTTCAGTGACCTGACATGGATTTCAAGTTAGAACAACAAGCGTCAATTTGGTTTTGCATTCTTCTGAAAAAATCAGGAACAGAAATGCTGCAAATGACACAGAAAGCATATGGAGACCAAGCTTTATCAAAAACCCGTGGTTTTGAATGGCATGCAAAATTTCAAGATGGTGAAAAAAGTCTTGAAGATGCCCCACGTCCAGGACAGCCCTCCACATCAAAAACCGGGATCGCAACACCATTGACATCATGTTGCAGGAAGATCGACGATCAATAATAGCAAAGATTACAGACATTATGCACATTTCGTATGGGTCAGTTGAAGACATAATTCAAAATGATTTGGGCTACAGAAGTGTGACAGCAAAATGGCTTCCACAAGTGCTTCATGAGGAAAGATGTCTCATTGGGTCCTGACCTCCCAACAATGGATAACAAGGCTTTGGAGGGAACCCAACTTTCTGGACAAGGTTGTCACATGTGATGAGAGCTGGTTTCATCACTATGATCTGTAAACCAAAGAACAAAGTGCACAATGGAAACATCCTTCCAGCCCAAGACCAAAAAAAGCAAAGGTGCAACCAAGTGCAGGGAAAGTCATGCGCCTTGTGTTTTTTTTGACAAAATTAGGATAATTTATGATCACATGGTTCTTAAACATACCACAGTATCTGCTCAATACTAGTAACATCCTTAAAGGACCACTCAAGATGAAAATGGCTAAGAAGAGACCAGAACTTGCTGCCAATGGATGGAAAATGGAATAAAAACGTGATTCTTGAGAGAAATGCAAACCACACGAATAAAATGTGGAAAGAAAGTAATCAAACTCGAAAAAGACAGCTAGGAATCAGTACTTCATTTAAAAATCAAAATAAGACCAAAACAGAGAAAATGGAATTCATTATGGACACCACAGAAAAGTTATTGAATGCAAGTTGGAATGGTTTTTATTATTTTAGTAAGTAAGCAAAATTTTAAAAAAATGAGGTGGATTATGATTTATGACTAACTTTATATCACTGGTTATTATAAAATCATTAGGCAAAGAATTAACTTAAAAATATACCATGAAAGCATAAATGAAATTAAATTTTTATTTTGTAGGCACATATCCCTCTTGAAAAAAACTGATGAACCTGCAGCGAGATATTGGATGACAAAACATGTTAAGGAGAATGTGATTTGCCTACTGCTAATTGGCTGAGAAGAGAATATGTATTTAAATATGCAGAGGAAGCTAAGGTGAACATGAAGGCAAAATCCTGCAGATAAACCCATTATAATTTTTTGTGACGAGGCTATGGATTGCAATGGAAATTGCTTGTTTGCTGTTTTGTTTGGGATGCTGGGGGGAAAATCATGTTGGCAGCTGTACCTCATCTCCTGTTCATTCCTGGAAGCCGCTAATGCAACCGCGACCAGTCAGGCTATTTTGGATGCAATTAATGACGTGCTAATTGATTGCTGTAAAGTGATAGTGCACTTACATGTTAAAATGTGGAAAAACTCTTAAAGTATTAATAGGGGAACATTTCTATGGCTTCACATCTTGGTGTCATAAGTTAAATCTACTAGGTGAAATATGGCAGATCTTATAAGAACTGCATATGGTTATTTCTTATCTTAAAAATATGTTCGTGAATGCTCAAAAACTTAAATTAGAATACAAACAATTCCTGTTAGAAAATTATCTGATCTTGAGGCAAATCTCTTCCCATTACACACTGGTCTAGCTGGTTCAGGTCTGTTGTTTATGTTTCAAACTACTGTGATGCTATTGTTGCCATTTTAACCATCAAAACAAACTATCAGCTCAGAGCCAGATTTTGAAAACTCACTTGAATAATTTTTTAACTTTTGTGTCAGAAAATTGCTGGCTTATCATTTCATACACGAGAAAAGCCAGTACAGCAACTTGTAATGTCTTGGCTTTTGTCTCTTAAAGTGAAATGTAAGGTGATTCCAAAGCAACAGTTTGGTATTTAAGTGGTAGAAATGCTCCAAAAGAGTTCCATTTGATATTAAAAGTTTAATCAAGGAATCAACTGCTGCAACTTAACACTATCAAAACTAGAAGGCTTTCTCGAGGAAGATGTAGATAATGTGAAGGTAATCAAAGCACTTAATTTTCTCTTTGAACCATCAAAATTGGTGGCACAGTGTAATATAAATTTAGATGAATAGGTGAAAAATATGTTTAATGGTTTATCTGAATTTTAGAATGAAGATTGTGATCTTTTTTATGGTATACTGAGTTCTGTAATTTTGTCATAATTTTACATGAGAGTAATAATGAAATTGAGGTTCATGTATTACATGCTTTGTTAGGATTTAGAAACAAAGTTGATCAGTTTCATACATTTTGTGAGAAAGCAATTCAATCCTTATGGCTACCAATCTCAAATGCACACAGTGAAAGATTCTTTTTCAAGTATAATTTAATAGCTGCTGATGAGATGTTTGATGAAATCTGAGAAAATTGCAACTTCTTGTATGTTGCAGTTTAATGATGACATTCAATAAATAGCTGAAGCAAACTTGAATTAAGTGCATTATTTCATACTACCTATTTGTAAATACTTAAATTATTATTATTATTATTATTATTATTATTATTATTATTATTATTATTATTATTAAATATACTCAACTGAAAAATTCAATGCATTTTTTTCAGTTGACTCTATAATAAAAACTTGCCAAGAGCAGGCTAAGGTCTCTAAAAAGTATAATTAATTTTAATTAATTATATATATATACACACACATGAGGGCGGACTGAAAAGTAATGCACAATAATTTTTTTTTGCCTTGGTATTGCAGCTGGAATATTGCAATTTCACACAGTTATAGTTTGAAGTTTTTACTACAGAGAGTATTTTTTGTTTCATATGCAGCTCTAGTGAGAGAAGCGTGAACTATGCAACAAAGATAGTGTGCATGTTACTGTCTCCACGTGTAAAGAGCAGAGATGTATGGTTTGATATTTGTGGGCCAAAAGGCAAAAACGAAGTGATATTCACAGAGACATGCGTGGCATATATGGGGATGATTGTATGGATTGTAGCAATGTCTCCAGGTGGTGTGCATTCTTCCTAGAGGGCCGTGTGAACCTTAGTGATTCACCATGCTCCGGGAGGCTAGTAACAGGTGCAACCTCACAGAATGTCAGAGGGATTAAGGCAGCAATTTTGAATGACCAGCATGTGCAACTGCGAGCCTTATCACAACAGTTCAACATTTCCTATGGTGCAGCGTACGGTATTGTTCATGACACGTTGAAATTTTGTAAAGTTAGTGCTTGCTGGGTACCTAAGAACCTGACAGACAACCACAAGGACCAGCGAATAGTTTTGATCACCTAATGCGGTACACTGCAGAAGAGCATGGCTTTCTGAAAGGAATCGTCAGTGGTGATGAGTCGTGGGCATACCACTACATGCTTGAAACCAAGCAGGCAAGTATGGAGTGGAAACATGCTGGTTCCCCAGTGATGAAAAAATTCAAAGTGACTCAATCTGCTAGGAAAGTGCTTGTAACAGCATTCTGGGATATGCATGGTGTTGTATTGGTGGACTTTGCTGAACATGGGACCACTGTGAATGCTGCAGCCTACATGAAAACTTTGGTGAAGTTACGTCGTGCCCTTCATGACAAACGCCACAGCATGAATGCTGATGATGGCAAAATTCTTCATGGTGATGCTTGCCCCCATGTTGCTGCTGCTGTTCATCAGAAAATCACCAAATATGGTTGGGAGATGCTCCAGCATCCACCATACAGTCTGAACATTGCATCGTCAGACTTTCATCTGTTTGGTCCCATGAAGAAATTCCTGGGCAGCCAACACTTTGCAACAGATGCAGAAGTGAAATCAGCAGTCCACAGATGGCTATACTTCAAGGAAGCAGACTTCTACGAACAGGGCATATTGAAACTGGTATCACGATGGGAGAAATGTGTTGAGAAACTTGGTGACTATGTCAAAAAGTAGGTAAAAGGTGTAAGTTCATTTGTGATTTTTGTTGTCTTAACTATTAAACTTTTTTGTGTAAAAATTACTTTGCGTTACTTTTCGATCCACCCTCGTAATAATAATAATAATAATAATAATAATAATAATAATAATAATAATAATAATAATAATAAAGTAAAATATTTAAATTAACCTACGATAACATCTGTGAGTTAAATTTTAAATCAACTAGATGATGATATGATAATATAATTTACTTGTATACATATTATTTTTAATGTGCAATATTAGTTTTGTATGTACTGTGTAAAGTAAATTAAGTTTTTTGCTTCATAATATACAAAGTGCATATTTTTATCAAGAAATTATCACAAATCTTTCCGAGTCATAATATACACTGTGTATTTTTATTGGGAAATGTTAAATTATTAACTCAAAAAGACGAAATTCACAAAATGAGATGCACAATTTTAAAAAAATTATCACAAAAAAAAAACCATGACTCTGCTCATAACTGTTAACTTTTGTTTATCATTAAACATATTTAAAACTCATCACATGTGTGGGTACTAAAAATATGGCATCCTATATCAATGTAGTTTGATTCAATGGATGAAATAAATAAGCAAATAAATTATGTATATATTGTAATGAAAAGAAGCTAGAAACAGTGATGTGTATTGAATTTATTTAAAGGTGAGTCGGAATTGTTACACTAACATCACTTAAGTGATGTTAGTGTAACAATTCCGACTCACCTTTAAATAAAAGCAAATAAATATTCAAAAACAGGTTGCTGTAAACTGACTTTAAAACTTCATACTCTTTCTCTGACATGGCAAGAAACATCTGAAAGATGACAGCACCAAAAAGAAGTATTTAAAAATACAAACCAATAACAATATATATCTTGGAAATGGCTGATGCCATGAAAAAGTTATATGAAGTAAGTTGTGTGCTTTAAAGAGATCCACACGTTTTGTGCGGTAAGCTTTTGTCTATCTGTTATGGTTTACCAGTTATGCAAAATTCATTCTGGATGAAGAAGATTTCACTGGATATTTCCAGAAAAAATCAAGATATATATTTTCTTTTTTCATATAAATATATTAAATATGTGGTATTTTAATCAAAACTGTTAGTCATTTTTGAGAAACTAAAAAGTAACGAAAAATGTTCTATGTAAAGTTAAGTTTCATTTTCTTGGAGATCTTGTATGTTACATCTTTGGCTAATACTGAACTTAAATACCAAGTTTGCTATTTATCCAATTTTTTATGACACACATGCACTTGCACATGCACACACACTCTCTTTCTCTCTCTCTCTCTCTTTTCAAATGCTCCCCCTTTTTTTTATAAAGAATTCTGATTAACGTGTTTTTCAATGGCGAAAGAGTTATAGAAATCTGATGTGTTACACTTACATGACTTTCTCTACTCTTGTACAAACTATTTTTACAAACGCTTATTCTCCATATGCTTCATCTTAATAGATGTTACTCTTATTGCTAATTTTCTTGTAGATGCAAGGGGAACATGGTAAACTTTAAGCGACAGTCAAATCTTTTAAGAGCTGGTTGCTATGTGGCGCATTCCATTCTCTTTGCATGTCCAGTACGTAAAAAAAAATGAATAACGAATTCCCATTTGAGAAAAAGTATTGGAAAATTTAAGGGAATAACAAGCAATATCTCGAAAATGGTTCATTCAACAAAAAAAAATGTATACGACATAAATTGTGTATTTTAATGCGATCTACATTTTTTGTGTAGTAAAATTTTGTCTATCTCTTATGGTTTACCAGTTATGCAAAAGTCGTTCACAATGAAGAATACTTTTGGAGACATTCCCAGCTTCATGTCACATCTCTGGAAGATACTGAACCTAAATACCAAGTTTGGTGTTTAACCGATTGTTCGTTTCTGAGTTATGCTGTTCTCACACACACACGCACGCACACGTTTCCAAAAATGCTTTTTTGGATTCAGGGGGTCTCAAAACATATATTTCTGGTGAAATCTCGGTATCGAATTTTTGGTTGGAATACAATACTTCCCCTACTTACTATACGTAGTAGAGAAAGTAAAAATTGGTTATGTATTTATCCTATATACACACAAAATTTATCTCTATAAGCTCTGTTTCATTAATAATACCTAATTTAAAAATACTTTCTTAACAATCACTGTTTTGGTAGCAGTGATGTCATCACTTACCATCAGTCAGATTCATCCACACATGCTCCACTCTGCCAGGATGGTGACTGGTATAGTAATTTAGAGGCACATACCACTTATAATCAAATGGCGAGATGGATTCATTGTTGTTGATCTCTGTCTCATTGGTCAGAGTGGCTGTCAACATGAATCGTTTCTGTGTTGCAGAAACTGTGGTTCCTTCCAGGTTGATTGTAATTAGAGGGAAACCCATTTGTCTTGTCCAGGTATCCATGATGGCCTAGATTAACAGATGCAGTATACTTAAGTACAGTTTATTACAACAAACATTAGGTATCCATATACAAAATCTGTAACCCAAATTTTTCTTGTAGTTTTCTATTTTAGGTGGCTAATTCATACCATCAATATAATCGGCCACCTTGAAGTCAAAAATAGGAGTTATTAAAAAGTTGTTTGATTGTTTGCACATAAATATTTTTGGTTTTTTATCATTTTATGCAAGAATGACCAAACTTTTTTTTTTTTTTTTTTTTTAAGTTTAACAT
Source organism: Deroplatys truncata (assembly GCA_030765065.1). Lineage (NCBI taxonomy): Eukaryota > Metazoa > Arthropoda > Insecta > Mantodea > Mantidae > Deroplatys > Deroplatys truncata. Next base: position 133,044,490 of record CM060988.1, on the reverse strand, counting down.
CCTTCAGCCAAGGTAGGTCATATCAGATAATGAATGAAATTACGCTCAAATTCACCTGGGGCCCATAGACCTTAAAGTTACTCAACATTCATCTTCTCAGGATAAGGGAAAAGCCTCAGAAAAAAATCTCATCTGGGTAATTCACCCTAACTAAGATTAGAACTTGGAACTTTTTGAATATGAGACAAACCCACGGAGGTGGGTGGCAAAACCTATTGTTATGAAGCAGCATATAACATACCAAACCTTGCATAGGAAAGAGTGTATTGCATCTTAATTACTTTATCCAGAGGTAGGTGCTTCTAAATAGCCATAAAATAAAAATTGAAATATGTCACTTATTATTAAATTTTTTGAAAAATGTTATGTTACAAAAGCTTCTAAGCAAAATATTTATAACAAATTTTGTCATTGACAAATTTTCAATTGGGTGAACAATTATGCATGTACATAAACTTGTAACCACCAGAAATAATATAGCTCCAATTACATTGTGAGTATAAGGAAGAGGCACAATTTTGGAACTGTTAAACCTGTCACTTAGTTTTCATATTTATTAACATCCCACAAAAAGTAGCTTTTAGTTTTAGCCAATACCTTATAACCTTACTGTACAGTTAAGCGTTACAACTGAGCCAATTAATGACATAAAACACTCACCTTTTAAATTTCCTGGAACAAGTATCGGAGGCTAGTTTTTTCAATTGTACACCAGATATTGACTAATCTTGGGTGGTGAAGCTGATCCATCTGTAGACTGCTCTGGTGGTGGTTCTAGGAACTTTTACAATGCGTTGCTCAAGGGAATATCGAAATTGAAGACTCTGTTCTTGTTCTTCCAGATGAAAATCTGTTCCCATGTTGACAATTCTTGCTCTGCTGTGTGTGCTTTAATAGTTTTGGTTCTGGGTTTATGTCGTGATTTTTTGTGGGTGGCAACTGAGAACAGATTTTCATCTGAAAGAACAAGAATAGTCTTCAATTTTGATACTCTCTGAAATGACCTGTTTTACAAGTTCCTAGAACCACCATCAGAGCAGACTATGGATAAATCAGCCTCATCATTCAAGATTAGTCGATGTCCAGTGACACATGGAGGAAACCAGCCTCTGAAATTCATTCCAGGAAATTTAAAAAATGAGTGTTGTTTTGTGTCATTAATTGACTCAGGTTTTACTCTTAATTGATTTCAACTTTTGAAGGCTAGGGAGTCTTTCTTTTTATTATCCTTCTTGATGTAGGTTTTGGACTTTAATCAAGCAATAGCAGAAACAAATATGGAAGTGAATACCCCAGATGGGAGAGCAGACATTGACCTGGCAAATCCACCCTCCTTGAAGGCAGGCCTTCTGGATTCTGGGGAAGGCCAACCTTTGCTTATTGAAGATACATTTAAAAGGACTACCCTGATTCAGAGATCACAATATCTCAAAAGAATAAATTATTGGATGTTTCACTGCCAACTAAAGGCAAGACTTCTGAGGAAAATAAAGAAAATCCACATTGTTCAGATTGCTATGAGGAATGGCTAAAAGAATTGAAAGCTAAACTAAATCCTGAATAAATTATTACTGGCTTATAACAAAATATTGTGGAACTTGAGAAGAAAATTATGTTGTTGGAGAAAGCTAATGCTGGCTCATCAAATATGGGAAGAAATGAGAACTATTCCACTGACGAGCAGGAGTTGGAAAAGGAGATAAAGCTGCATTGAAGCTAAGAGTAAAAGAACAAAAAGAGAAAGGTTTCAAGAAGCCCTAATAGCTGTGTGCAAAACAAGAATTGAAAAAACTACAGGAATTGAGTATGTATCAAAAGAAGCCACAAGGCAAAGTAGAGAAACATGTTTAAAGCAACATATATCACTCCCCATAAAAGTTTTTGAAATAAATCTTTTGAGGAATTAAAGAGTTTAATACAAGTAGTAACAAAGAAAGAATGTAATTATACATTGTATAGTAAGGACGAATTAATGCTCCTGAGGGATAGTGACTCATACAGGACCATTACGAGGAACTCAATAAGATAATCAATGACACTCCTACGAGGATAAAGCAATGAGACAAAGGCCAAGGCAAGGGATTACACTCCTCATATATTGTTTCCGATCTTGCAAGTAAGGGCTTCAACATTCTTGACACCAAAAATATAATAAGAAAAAAAGTAACTGTGAATGAGAAGGGTGCATGAATAGTCTACAAAATGGGACTGCTGTTATTCATGCTTACATTGAACAAATCTATGAACAAATCTATATGAGGATTAAGTGTAAAAACTGAACCATTAAAAAAGAACAGGAATATGATCCCACAGTGCAAACAATGCAGGAGTTCAAGCATGCCCACAAATACTGCAATAAAGAAGTGGCTTGTGCAAAGGCAGACATCTTACAAAAAATTGCACATTGAGGAGAGATCAACTTCTCAAATTTATTAATTGCAAGGGGTCACATCCGCAAATTGTCTAGTTGCAAAGGAAGAACAGGATAAAACAAACTAAATAACAATGAGACAAAGACAAAATAGAGACACTGCAGATCAACATCTTAAGGAAACTATAAGAAAAGATGAAGTCAGAGAAAGTAAATCAGTCAAGGAAATTACACCCTTTACGTAAGCCATTAAGGATAGCAGGAAAGATGAAAGCACAAATCAGAATACTCTAGAACTTATTCTTTACAGACTAGAGGAGCATGACAAATCTATCAAAACATTGACAGAAAAGATTAGTTTTATAGAAAGAAACTTTAGTATAACTGTGCCGTTGTTTAGAAGATAACTTGTAATATACACATTGCTACTTAGAATGCAAATGGCTTGACACAACACATCCCAGAATTAGAAATATTTTTAAGAAACAAGGAGGTAGACATTTGTGTGATTTCAGAAACCCACCTCACTAAGCAGTCATTTGCTAAAATCTATGAGTTTGAGTGCTACTATAGCCCACATCCATTTAATAAAGCAAGAGGAGGATCAGCAGTCCTATATAAAAGAATATCCTACATCATAAAGAGCCAAAAACTGAGGACTCCAAACCACAAGTAACTACTGTTAGCATTCAAATGAAAAATAAAGAATTAAAAATCTCAGCTGTTTATTGTCTGCCAAGATGTGCATTAACTAAATATAATTATATAAATCTTTTTAAGTTTTGGGAAACAACTTCATTATTGGAAGCGACTTCAATGCAAAACAGCCATTGGGTTTCTATAATATATGGATAAGCTAGTAACAGTGAAGTGAATTTGAAATTCTTTACAAAAATTGAGTCGGAGTTTGTGTGTGGTGACATCTGGTGGTGGAGTGATAAATTTCCATAATGGGTTTGGTGGTGGCAATCCAAAATTCATTACAAAGTGTTTAGTTTTATGATTAATAAACTTTTTCCAAGTATCTAACCCCGCTACATATTTTGCTGATTTTTAGGAGTGTTATACTTGCTGTGATTTTGTGATTTGTCTTCCAAAAGTGATGTGCAACTGCACATTTATCCATCAGTTTGTATTTGATGAAAAACATGTAAGTGTTACAACTCTGACTCAACTTTTCCAAATAATAGCCATTGGGGTTCATGACTAAAAGTACTGTGGGCAGAGAACTCTATTAGGCTGGAAGAGATTACAAATGTGAGTTCATTTCATCAAGATCAGTTATTCATGCTTACATTCAATAATGAACATTGAACAAATCTATATTAGGATTAAGTGTAAAAACTGAACCATTAAAATAGAACAGGAATATGATCCCACAGTGCAAACGATGCCAGGAGTTCAACCACGCCCAGAAATACTGCAGTAAAGAAGTGGCTTGTGCGAAGGCAGACATCTTACATACTGGCAACAGATCCAGGTAAAGTGCCAGATGTAATTGACTTCTTCATTAGCAAGGGAATTAATAACAGGCATACATTTGTGGAATGCAACAATGATCTACCATCTAATCAATCTGCTGTTATACTAACTTTGAATGAAACCATAACCTTGATACGGTAATTTGTATCACAAATTACTCAAATGTAAATAATTATTTTAATATGAATATGTATTTTTATGTAACATTGATTTCAGAGGTTTAATAATTGTAATTATTATTGGTAAATAATAATATATGGCTTTACTGAAACTGTTAACAATAACACAAGAATGCAGCGGTGGAGTGAGTTGTTTATCGTTACCGGGAACCAGGAAGTTACGTATGTTTCGCGCCTTTTCGGTAAAAAAGCTTCCAGAATGTTCTCTAAAAGAAATATGTATTCGTGGTTTTTATTGGGTATTAAAATAGACGCTAATGTTGGCGCGTTTTATTAGCCAATGGTAACTCATATATAATCCTTAGGCGTATCTTGAGGTAAGCGCATAAATAGCCAGGCTCGAAGTCGGTCGCCCCGCAGTTCAACAAGATTCTCAGTACACTACACGTCGACCCCCAGTTCAACGGAATTCTCAGTACACTACATGTCGCCAATCAGTCCTTCATTTCGTTATAAGTTACACGCAGCAGAATTACGAGAATCTAAAATATTATACAGTTAAATACACACAAAGTCGAAGTACGTGATTTAAAACTGAGAAGTTATTACAAACAGTTTCAGTTTGGGCGAGTATTCAGATTAATATGTAAATGTGTTAGTGCACGTGTTCGACAATAAAACATTATAAAACACATTTCTTCACTAGTAATTTTTGGATAAAAGATTCCTTTCCGCTTCACAACCTGTAAGAAATACATGCCTACCAAGATCAGATGATAGCTAGCCGGTGGACATTTAAAACTGATACAAATTGCTACGCCAGAGGGAGCTACAAACAGAACAAATGAACCAACCAACGTATGACGTCACAAGAATGGCTTCTACCAACACTGAGGTAAACAAACATGGTAACTAATACCGTCGCAAATTTGCGCCATCAACGTGGGGCGAAGCGACCAGGAAAGGAACTCGAGTAACCAGGAAAGGATCAGAAATAACCAAGAAGAATTGAGAGGACCAAAGGAGGAATGCAGCGGTGAAATCATCTACAAGACCCAGATTCAAGAAACAACAGGGACAACAGACTTCGATCGTAATTCCGAGATTCCGAGACAACAGGGTAAATCAACTACAAAAACATCGAGACAACGTAGATTCATCACAACACAACGCAGAAGCGACATACAAATCTAGGAGAATGGGGCAGAACGCTGGACATCAAAGTAACAGCAACGGACAGCATTAGTAAGGTTAGAGTATCCTAAATTTTTAAGTGTAAATAACTTTCAATGTTATTGAGGAGTGGTAGGATAAAAAAAACAATGGCTACCAATAATTCAGAGGAAATAATTATGGAAGATGAAAATGTTAGTGCAGAAAATAGCCCAGATTTTTTAGGATTTGAGGATGAAAATGTTAGTGCAGAAAGTGAGAATAGAATAGCAGGAAATATTCAGTCTGATAATAGTATGATTATGGAAATGCTGAGAAATATAAGGGAAGATAATGAGAAATTAAGGGAAGATATGCAAAAGAATAATGAGAAATTGAGGGAAGATAATGAGAAATTTAGGGAAGATATGCAAAAGAATAATAGGGAATTAAGGGAAGATATTGGTAAAAGCTTAGAACAAAACAGGGAAGAGATTGAAAAGAAATTCATGGAGCTAGATAGTAGTATGATTAGAATGAAAAATGAAAATCAAGAAATGATAGCAAATGAAATAGGTGAAGTTTCAAAGAAAATGTTAGACATGAGCAGGGAAATATCTAACCAAAAAAGTGAGGTTAACAATAAAATAGAGCATGTTAATGTAAAATGTACAGAGCTAGGTAGCCGAATGAGTAGCATTTCAAGTGAGTTAAGAGAAATGATGGAGGCTACAAATGCAGATTTAATACAGGTGCAAGTTAATTTCAGAGGGGAAATATCTGAAATTCAGAAGGAGTCAGAAAAACAGAGAAATAAATTGTCTGATGAAGTTAAAGATTTGTCTAAAGATTTGAATCAAAAGCTAACTTCTGAAATTAACAAACACCAAACTGTTCAAAATGAGAATAATAAAAAATTGGAACAGACAATAGAAAATCTGCAAGGTACTGTAAATAGGTTAGAATTGAATTCAAGGGCAAATATATGTGATGTGCATGTGTCAGATGTACCAAATAATGATAGAGGTAGTTCCTCAGGTATAACAAATAATGTGAGTGATGCGGCAGCTTCATCTATAGCTAATGCTGAAACTCAGAGTGCACAAGTAACACTAGAGAATTTAAATATGGGAATAGGGAATTTGCAAAATTACAATCATATCTTAAGTGATTTTCCACTTCCAAAATTTAATGAAAACTCCAGTCCAGTACAGTTTATTGCAGAATTATCAGAGTATTTTCAAATTAAAAAGATACCTGAAGCATTGAAAATGATAGTTGTCAAAAGATGTTTGGACCAGAAAACTTTAGATTGGTTACAAATGGTATCCGGGGGTGAAATATCATATGAATCCTTTAAAAGATTATTCATGAATAGATTTTGGAATGTTACGGTACAGCAAAGAATACGAGCAATGCTTAGTCACGGTCAATTTAATCCACGAGGGGGAATATCGATGACTGATTACTTACTAAAACATGCAAGTCAGGTTAGAAACTTGTCACCTCCAATCAGTGAGGAAGATTTTGTGAGTTTGCTCGCAAGGCATTATCCTATAAGGATACAAAATTACTTATTAATTGCAAAACCACGGAACATCTATGAGATGACAGAATTAATAACAGCTTTGGAACAACAGGAAGAAGATATGTCTCGGGAGTGGGAACATAGATTTTTAGATGTACGAGATAGAAGAAATTACCAAGGTAGTTATCAACAAATAAGAGGACAAGACAGACATCATGAAATTAATACCAGACAACGGTATCAATCATATGTTCCACAATTTGAAAGAACAAGGATAGATAGGAGACCAGGCCGGCAGGAACAAATAAATTATGTCCGGACAGAAAGATTGCCTGAAAGAGGGCAAAATTATGGAAGGAGGTACACTAGGCAGAGGGGAAATTTCACTCACTGGAGGGAAAATAATAACCGAGAAAGATCTGAGGAACGGCAAGAAAATTACGTGCCAAGGGGACAAAATGTCAGAAATCGAGGATTTCGAACTCGAGGAAGGGGAACTCAAAACAATGGTAGCGACACAGAGATAGATTTAGCGCCTGTTAGGAATGGCAGTCCCGTACGTGAACATGGAAATAACCAGGAAAACTGTTAACAGACTCCTGTGCAGTAGGTTCTCAGGACGTCTTTAATAATTCAGTATCCATTACCAATACAAATCATACACCTACACATACACCCTGTAAAAAGATTACAGCGACAAAAGATAAGGGAGAAAATTTTGAGTCACCTCATGTTAGAATGGAAATTGCGAAGAAAGAAATAATTGCAACCATAGATTCTGGTTCATCAGCTTCAATTTGCTCACAGAAATTTTACATAAATTTGATTAATGAAGGTAACAAAATTATGGCTCTTCCCACTAGTAATTTAGTTTGTCGTGTTGCAATCGGAAGAACTACACAGGTCATAAAAACACAAGCTCTACTTAGCATACTTATTGGCGGAGAGAATTTTGAGGTTATGTTTCTAATTGTAAACCATCTGATTTGTGACATAATTATAGGATGTGACTTCCTACATGAATATGAAGCATGTATAGATTTTAAACATGAAGAGTTAAAAATAACAAAAGAAGATAGAGAAATAAGGGTACCATTTATAAAAGAAAAAGTTTCTGTAATCGATATGACAAAGGATGAGAAAAATATTTGTGACCAAGAGTTTTTTGTGCAAATAACAGAAACTGATAGAAATAATCAGATAAAGCAGATAGTCACAGAATATGAAGGGAATACCACGCCATATTTTCAACAGCAAGCAGAAATGCCAGAAGAAGTAGAGAAATGTGTAATCCAAACAAAAAACGACCATGTGAGCGAGACAGACAATATCTGGAAGGAGAAGAGAAATGAGGAAATAATACACAAGTGTGAAGAAGCTTATAATCTTACGATAATGCAAAAACAAATCCTTCATGATGTTTTGATGAACAATAGTTCAGTATTTAGTAATATCCCAGGCAGATGTAATGTATATCAGCATACATTTCAAGTAGAAGACGTACCACCATATAGGCACAAGTATGACAATTTACCTATAAGTCTTCGAGACAAAGCTAGACAATTAATAAATAGCATGTTAGAAAATGGGATTATTGAGCAAAGTAATTCTCAATACATAAATTCAATCTGCTGGAGTATTAAACGAGATGGTAGTTTGAGATTAACTTTAGACGGTAGATATGTCAACAAGTATATGAAACCAGATCATTTTCAAAGTGAGGGAATTGAACAACTAATTACAAAACTTTCAAGAGGAAGATTTTTGACATCCATTGACCTCACTGCATCCTATTGGCAAGTGGAATTAGATCCGCAAGTGCGTGATTACACTTCATTTCAGTACTCAGGGATCCAGTATCGCTTTTGTGTAAATCCTTTTGGTTTAAAAAACTCGGGAAGTGGATTTTTGAGAGCCATTCACAGTATCTTTGGAAATTCTGCAGATGACTTTTTAATAAAGTATATTGACGACTTCTTAATCATTAGTCAAACATTTGAAGAACACATGAATAATGTCCATTATGTGTTAAATAAACTACAACAACATGGTATGACTGTGAACATACTAAAATCAAAATTTTGTGTCAAGGAAATAAATTTTCTGGGTTATGTAGTGGATGAACGAGGTATAAGACCTGATCAGAAAAGAATAGAAGCAATAATGAAAATTCCGCCACCCAGGAACGTAAAACAAATTAGACGTCTCTTAGGGGTATTGAACTTTCAGAGTAAGTTTGTACCAAGATATTCGGCTGAAATCGAACCACTGCGGCAGCTACTCCGAAAGAACAATAAGTGGAGATGGACAGAGGATCATCAAAAATGCTTTGAGAGAGTAAAGGAACTCTTTGCTAAGTCCATATTACTTGAGAGGCCCAGAGAAGATTTGGAATATGAAATTTATGTCGACGCATCAATGCAAGGATACGCCGGAATTTTAGGACAGCGAGACATCAACAATGACTTTCACGTCATTAGTACAGCTTCTAGAGGACTTACAAATATTGAGCGAAATTCTTCAGTGACTCAGTTAGAAATTGGAGCACTATATTTCTCATTAATTCGTTTTAAAACCTATATTTATCAGAAAAAGGTGAAGGTGTATTCAGACCACATAAGCTTAACTTTCATACAACGGTGTAGATTATGTAGTGGAAAACTTGCTAAGATACATTCATGCAATATCTGCATTCGATATTGAGATTATCCACATTCCTGGCAAAAACAATACCTTCAGTGATTTGCTGTCAAGATTGAACTACAACCCACAAATTCCCGAAAATATTGAAAGGCCTAGAAATGAAGTCAAAATATTGACAATTGAAATTCCTTTAAGCAAAGAAACGATTAGTAAATTGAAAAATATGGGGGAAATTCAAAATGAGGATGCAAAATTATTTGAACTTAAAGAAAATGCACCATTGATTGAGGAGGCAAAGAAAGAAATTATAGCAATTCGAGATGGGACATTATACAAAAAGCATGGGAAAGAAATGCCTAGTTGGAAGGTAATGGTTCCGAAAAGCATGGAAAAGGAACTAATTAAGAATTTTCATGAAGGGTTAGCACACTCAGGGACGGACCGAACAACTTCTATGATTTTAGAGAATTTATACATATCCAAATTGCGTCAAAAAGTTCGGAAATTTATATCTTGCTGCAACCTGTGTCAGAAGGCAAAGCAAATAAATGCAGCATATGCATTTGAAACTAATTCGGTTATAAGGGATAAGCCGAGATGTGTAATTAGTATTGATATTCATGGTCCGATGCCTCCAAGTCAATTTGGAAATAAATATATATTTGTCTGTTATGATATATTCAGCAAATATGTAAGAATTTACCCTTTGAGAAAACCTACAGGTTTAGCATGTTTGAATAGATTACTTAAGTCATATGTGATAGAAGAAGGACCTATTCAATCTGTATTGAGCGATAATGCTTCGTACTTCACAGGAAAAAAATTTATGGATGGACTGAAAGAAAATGGCATTAAACAATATTTTTCGTCAAGATACAGACCGAACTCCAACCCAGTGGAGAGGGAAATTAAGGAAATTTCAAATTATTTGAGGGTGTTATGTCATCGAAAACACACCCAATGGTATGGATACGTGAACTTTGTTCAGAACCTACTAAATGAAACCATAAACAATGTGACAGGATATAAACCATGTGAACTTAAGTTGGGAAAGAAGATCAATACAATGTGTAAAAAAATTCCAGGAGCCATTCCAGATGCGCATTCGATACCACCAACAGAAGAAGAGATGTTCCGAAAAGCATTTGAGAGGATGAAGAAAAAAGCCATAAAAAGAAAAATGAAACATGAAGAAAAGAAGAGAAAGGAATGGAGGATCAAAATAGGAGATTTAGTTTTGGTTAAAACCAAGAAATTGTCGGACAAAGAAAATAAACTTTATTGGCGAATGTTTCTCAAATACCATGGACCATATGAAGTTGTTGAAGTGTATGGAACTAACACATATGAGTTATGTAATCCAACAACTCGAAAAAGCATAGGAAAGTTTCATATTGAGATGCTTAAACCATACAACCATGAAGATCATGGTGAACTAAAAGACAAAGATGATAAATAGTAAATGCTGGATAGTTAAAGGCGAAATGAAGAGCAATGTATTGGAACGTAAGAGGGTTAAATAAAAATGTACGTCATGTAAATGTAGAAATAAATTGTGGTCATGACTAACTGTTTGAGAGGAAAATAACATGTTATTAGTAACTGGACATGTGAAATAAAGCATGATGTTATATTAAAGTAAAGTACATAAATACTATTACAAGAGTATTGTTAAAATAAAATTCAAAATAACAAAAATGGTAAAAATAATTCAAAACAAATACTTATGTAGCAAACAGAAAAGGTGAAACATTGCCTAGATATAAGAGATGTAAATATATGTAGAGGGTAAATATTTTGGTAAATATGTATAATTATTATATAAAAAAAAAAAAATCTTAAATGTATAAATTTTTGCCAACAATGTAAGAGAGTAAACAATTTTGAAACAGTAATTAAATAATTTAGGGTAAAGTATTTGCTATAAAAAAAAAAAAAAATTTTGTAATGTCAGATTAATATCTAAATTAATTAAACCAGAGCCAGTAAGTAGTGGCGAGATAAAACATATGTCGTGTGTTAAATACGTGTGAAGTGTAAAGTGAAAGTGATAGCGTGTGTTCCAAGATTTAGGAGACTAAAAACACAAATTATAAAATTCTAAACAAGTTATAAATATTTATAATTATGTTTCTAGTGGGGCATATGATACGGTAATTTGTATCACAAATTACTCAAATGTAAATAATTATTTTAATATGAATATGTATTTTTATGTAACATTGATTTCAGAGGTTTAATAATTGTAATTATTATTGGTAAATAATAATATATGGCTTTACTGAAACTGTTAACAATAACACAAGAATGCAGCGGTGGAGTGAGTTGTTTATCGTTACCGGGAACCAGGAAGTTACGTAATGTTTCGCGCCTTTTCGGTAAAAAAGCTTCCAGAATGTTCTCTAAAAGAAATATGTATTCGTGGTTTTTATTGGGTATTAAAATAGACGCTAATGTTGGCGCGTTTTATTAGCCAATGGTAACTCATATATAATCCTTAGGCGTATCTTGAGGTAAGCGCATAAATAGCCAGGCTCGAAGTCGGTCGCCCCGCAGTTCAACAAGATTCTCAGTACACTACACGTCGACCCCCAGTTCAACGGAATTCTCAGTACACTACATGTCGCCAATCAGTCCTTCATTTCGTTATAAGTTACATGCAGCAGAATTACGAGAATCTAAAATATTATACAGTTAAATACACACAAAGTCGAAGTACGTGATTTAAAACTGAGAAGTTATTACAAACAGTTTCAGTTTGGGCGAGTATTCAGATTAATATGTAAATGTGTTAGTGCACGTGTTCGACAATAAAACATTATAAAACACATTTCTTCACTAGTAATTTTTGGATAAAAGATTCCTTTCCGCTTCACAACCTGTAAGAAATACATGCCTACCAAGATCAGATGATAGCTAGCCGGTGGACATTTAAAACTGATACAAATTGCTACGCCAGAGGGAGCTACAAACAGAACAAATGAACCAACCAACGTATGACGTCACAAGAATGGCTTCTACCAACACTGAGGTAAACAAACATGGTAACTAATACCGTCGCAACCTGAAGGAGAATCTCCCAAAAATTGCCAATAAAAGAACTGACTGCATCAAATTTAGAGAAGTATTAATAAATTTACAAGCCCCACTTCTTACAGAAGAACAAATTGATAATAAGGTGGAGCAATTTATAACTGTAATTCAACAAGCTGCAGAAGAAAGTACATAAATTAATTATGGTAATCTAATTAAACACACAGTAAGTTATCCCATAGTAATAAGAGAGTTGATGTTAGTGTAGAGGAGAGCTTGCAGGAAGTGCAGCAAACCAGATATCCTGGGGACATATCTAAATATAATAGACTGAGCAATGAACTGAAAATGTGCATCTGGAGATAGAAAACAAATCATTAAACCAATTTCTTAGTAAACTCTCAGGTGATAAGGACTCTGGATATTCATTTTGGAAAACAACTAAAGGTTTAAAAGGCACCAGTGCAACAAGATCCCCCTTTAAAAGCTGGTAATGGGGTATGGGCAAGAAACTCCAAGCAGAAGGCCGACTTATTTGCTGGCCACTTATGTGTTTAAACCACACACTCGTTGCGATGAAAATGCAAATCTAGTGTATAATGAATACCCTAATTGTGAAAATGAGGAGGAAATAAGACCTGTCTCCTTGAAGGAGCTAAAGAACTTTATAAAGAATAAAAAAAGCAATAGCATTAAAAAAGCTCCAGACTATGACTACATAATGGGTCAAATTATTAAAGAACTTCTAGATGAAGCACACCAGAAATTATACTATATTATAAATGCCTGTTTTAAATTAAAATATGTTCCAAAGGAGTGGAAAGGCAGGAAAGGCACCAATTGCAGTAACGTCGTTATCAGCCAATATCCTTACTTCCCATCATGTCAAAAATACATATTTGAGAGACTACTTCTAAAGAGGCTATTGACTTTTATTCAAGACAGAGAACTTATCCTAACTCACCAGCTTGGTTTTAGAAATAAATATTTTACCATAGATCAAGTTCATAGGGTTACTAAACCTAATTGAGAAAGCTCTTGAAGCAGGGAAAATATGTTGTGCAATCTTTCTTGATGTATCACAGGCATTTGACAAGGTTTGGCACAAAAGTCTAAAGATCAAATTAAAAGCTGATCTTCCTAAGCATTACTTTCAGATATAAAATCCTATATTACAGATGGGTACTTTAGAGTCTGCCATGGGAAAGAACACTTGGAATTCAAAAGAATACAGCTGGTGTGCCACACGGGAGCATACTGCGGTCTATGCTTTACTTGCTACACACTCAAGATATTCCCAAAGTGGAGAATACTTTGATGGGTATGTTTGCCGATGATAGTGCGATCCTTGTTAAAGAGAATATTGAGTGAGCTACAAATAACTTACAGAATGCTCTTAAAAAAAATATAACTGGACCAGTCAGTGGTGTATTACACTAAACAAAATGAAATCCACTGATATAAATTTCATTTATAAGAAAGTAGCTCCACTTCCTATCTTCATTAATAAATGAAAGAGTTCTTTACGTTAACACAGCCAAATACTTGGGAATGTCACTATAAGCCAAACTAAAATGAAAAGAGCATGTCAAGACTAGAAAGGAATAACTCAGTATAAAATACAGAAAACTCCTGGCTTCTTGGAACAAAATTCTGAGTTGTCAATGCATAATAAGTTATTAATCTACAAACAAGTACTGAAACCCGTTTGGACATATGGTATCCAATTATGGGGCTGTACCTATAAAGCCAATGTCAGTAAGAGTCAGACATTTGAAAATAAAGTACTTCGTGGAATTGTAAACACTCCCTGGTACATCCACAATAGTCACCTCAATCGAGATTTAAGAATGGTCACAGTTTAAGATGAAATCTCAAGAGTACAGTAAAACACTTATCAGCATCTTCAAGTCCATATGAATCCTGAAACGGAAGGTGTGTGCATTGTGGATGACGATGTGCAATGACAGAAGAGAATTAGGCCATACTAGCTGGCTTAATAGAATTTGACAATGCTGTTTATGGCAATGTATTAAAGAATTTTATTATTAATAATATTCTTGCCAAATGATGTAATGTATGGGATGAAAATCATTAGTTGATCTTTGTAGATCGGCCATGAGGTAAATAAAAAATAAACTTGATTTCAATAGCACTGTCATCAGCTTCTAGTATTTGAATATAGTTACGTTAAGTATTTGGATTTATTACCAGTTTTCAAAAGATGACATGACAAGCTCCCAGAGAAGAGAGAGAAGAGGGAGGGAGAGAGAGAGAGAGGTAAGGATGACAGAGGGGGAGAAAAAGAAAAAGAGGAAGGGTTGGTGGTAGGAAAAAGGCGGAAAGGAATGAAGATATAGATAGGGAGAGTGAGATATAGAGGAAAAGGGATAAACAGTGAGGAAATATGTGACTTGAAAAGAGACAAAGAAAATCATCACATGCAGCTGCAGTTTCTATTAGCATAAAACTAATATGTTATGAATAATATGTTAGATTAATATAAATACACTATTATGGAATGTTGAAGGAGTGATGAGCCAGTTAAATCAGCACCAGAGGGTATTTTTGATACCTATGATATTGTCTTAATGGTAGAAACCTTTCTGACTCTAGACTGGAACGCGACTTAACATATGTAATATTGATGCAGTAATTTGTATCACAAATTACTTAAATGTAAATAACG
The DNA here is from genome assembly GCA_030765065.1 of Deroplatys truncata. NCBI lineage: Eukaryota > Metazoa > Arthropoda > Insecta > Mantodea > Mantidae > Deroplatys > Deroplatys truncata. The sequence goes on along the minus strand of CM060988.1, from coordinate 133,029,473 downwards.
ATTGTAATATGAATATGCATTTTTATGTGACATTGATTTCAGATGTTTATTGATTGTAAATATTGTTGGAAAGTAAATTTATAAGGCTTTACTGAAACTGTCAATAATAGCGCAATAATGCAAAGAGGGGGGTGAGCTGTTTATCATTATTGGAAACGAGGAAGTTACATAATGTTGGCGCGTTTTCGGTAGAAACTTCTGGAATGTTTCCCTAGAGCATATGTATTCATAATTTTCATTGGATATTTAAATAGACGCTAATGTTGGCGCATTTTATTAGCCAATTGCAGCTCAGTTGTAATCTTTAGGCGTATCTGATTGAAGGAGTATAAATAGAAGCCAAGTTAGAGGTAAAGTCAGTCAGTCCTTCAGTTCGCCGAAAACATTCATACACTACACGTCGTCTTCAGTCAGTCAGTTCGTCGAAAGTATTAGTTCGTCATACATCGGATATAGATTCACAAGTTACGCGCAGCAGAATTATGAAAGATCTAAAATATGGTAAAGTTAATTATATAAAAGGTTGAAGTACGTTGATTAAAAGTGATCAGTAAGAAGTTATTATAACAGTTTCAGTTTGGCGAGTATCTAGATCAATATGTAAAAGTGATAGTGAACATGTTCGACAATAAAAATTATAAAACAAATTTCTTCATCAGTGTAATTTTTGGATAAAAGATTCCTTTCCGTTTACACAACCCTGATCAAGACACATGTTCGACCCAAGATAAGATAATAGCTAGCCGGAGAACATTTGAAATGAAATCAAACAAAAGCTAACACTGATGCAAATTGCTAACACAAGATGGAGCTACAAAACGAACAAATGAATGACGTCGCAAGATGGCTTCAACACACTTGATGTAAACAAACATTATAAGTAATACCGTCGCAAATTGGCTACCATAACGTGGGGCTACAATAATGTTATTATAAATTGGCTCCTATACATGGGGCAGTTAAAGTTATGAAACCAAACAAAACAAAAGCAGCACAATATAAGATCTTCAAGTTCTAATAATTTACGTAAAAACATATTACGTAAACTAATGTTACTACAATATATAAAAAGGCAGAACAAGGATCCGCTCTAATTTGTTTATATTTAATACCATGCCCAAGTTTGTTGTCTACTAATTATATCTAGTAGTGCATTTGCTCTTTTTTGTATCTCTTGTTTAAGTTTTTCCTGTAACTTCACTTGTGGTGTCATCCACGTAACTAATAGCTATTCCCTCCAAATCTTTTATATGTTTAAATGAACTGTTAATATACAGTAGAAATAAGTACAGTCCTAATTTTGAGCCTTGTGGCACTCCATGTATTACTCTTTTAAACGATGATCTGATTTTAGTTAGATTTCCACCTGTATTGTGGGTTATTTCAACACATTGCTCTCTGTATCTTAAATACAAGCTTAACCATTTTAACCATAATTTTCAAGTACTGCTAGTGGTGTTTCAATGTTTACACAACCAAACGCCTTAGAGAGATCGAGGAAAATTGCGGCTATATATTCTTTCCTGTTTATTGCATTTATAATGATGTCATTTCCTTTGCTGATTGCCTGTCCTGTTGACTTTCTTTTTGAAACCAAACTGGTATTCTGAGAGAATTTCAAATTTGCTGCAAAAACTCTGTAGCTGTTCTAAAAATAGTCCTATTATTTTGGAGAAAGTAGAGCATAAACATGTTGGTTTGTAATTTTCCATTGCTAGTTTTGAATTTTTTTTTTCTTACATATTGGTCTACTACTATCACCTATTCTAACTTATTTGGGAATGTTCCAGAATTAAAAGATTGGTTGGTTAGGTGAATCAGTATTTCTATAACTTCATATTTACAGTGTTTTATAATCTCATGTTAAATTTTTCTAGCCCACTAGATTTTTTACTTTTTAATGAGTTTATCTGTCTAGTAACTTTCCCCTCTGTGATTTCTCATAGCATCATAGAGTTACATACATTATTATCACTTATTGGCTTGTTATGAATTTGTTTAATTCCTAGATTTTTTTATGTTTATATAGTATTCACTACAGTAGGTTATGTTATTAGATCTCATATTAATACATTGCTTTTTTTTTCAGTGACCATATTTTCCGTCCATTTTGGTTTTTTTCATTATGTGTTGCCTTTAAGATCTTCCATGTTACTTTTATTTTATTTTCCGCATTTTTTATTACAAGTTTATGTTACAAAATGTTTGCTTCTCATATTACATTATTTAAAATTTGCTTACATTTTTCTATGTAGGTGTATGATTTTTCATCAGGTTTAGTGTTTTAGATTGTTTAGAAACTGCATGCACTTTTGGATATGTCTATACCTTTGGAGCACAGGTATCACATTTTGTTTATTACAATTAATTTTGTATAGTGGCAAAGTTCTATCCAGACAATTTTCACAAAAGTAATTAAATTTATCATTTATCCTTAAGGAAATAGAAAAGGTCATTAAAAGTGCTAAGATTAACAAAGCCTGTGGAGTAGACAAGATCATCTATGAAAACATCAAAAAATTGCACTACCAGTATTAAAAGATGCAATAACAATTGTTATGAATGTGTGCCTCAGACAGGGAAATATACTGTACAATTGCAGAAAATCGGTGTCAAAATGATACCTATATAAAGGAAAAGGAAACATTAAAGACTCAAATGCATAAAGAGGCATCACACTTCAATGCTGTTGTTTAAAATATACGACACACCTGTGTAAATACTTGCCAAGAGAAGTAGATGATAAACTATTCAAATTTGGTTTTAGAAGACAAAGAAGTACAACTCAAGCTATTCAGAGCTTACTAACTGAAATGGAGTCAGCACTTGCATTCTCAAAGGGCAAGCTACATGCCATCTTTATCGACTTCTCTAAGGTCTTTGGTACCATTCAGTAAGATAATCCTAGTTGACAAACTGGAGAAATTGGTATGTGAAAACACCCTTACAAAACTCATCATTCTGTCCTCAAATTTCAGAGAGATCAATGTGGGATCATGACTTCAAGATTAATAGAACAAATCATAGGGGTATTACAGGGAGACCCCTTAAGCCCTGTATTATTTATCATAGCTATAGCAGATATTGCAGATACCATACCAAAAGGCATCAATATATACATATATTCAGATGATATGATATTAATCCCAAGGTCCCAGAAGGAACTTCAGAAAACCTTTGATCTGTTGATGAAATGGACAGAAGAAAACAAATTACACATAAATGAGGAAAAGACTATCTATGACATTTAGGAAGGGAGGAAAACCAGCAACTTTTCACACAGAGGAAAGATCCTTGAAAAATGTACTTGATTTCAAGTATCTATGTGTCACAGAGCAGATCACTGGTAATGTATTCACTCATCACATGAATGTCTGAATTATCACTGCGATTAGAGCCATGAATGATGTAAAACAATTGAACAGACTACCTATTAAAACTGCAACAAAATTATTTCAAATAAAGATCACACCTATTGACACACAGACTAGAAATTATCTGGCCATGCCTAAAACTGAAACATCTGGAGCAGCTGGAAAAACTAAAAGTGAACTTCTTAAAGAAAATTCTGTGTGTCTCAAAATACACCCCCCTCAAGATTGACATATGAAGTAACTGGGGAACTGTTTTTTATGGAAGAGCTTTGTACTACATTATTGAAGTCCTTCACCCCTGGATATGAACAACTTGTGGAAAAGCTGAAAATGAAGAGAGAAATATGGAGCGATTTCTACAGTACTGATGCTATGACTTGTGATGACTGGAAACGTGGGGACTATGACCTCAGGCATATCATTACGCGCTTTGCTGTACATGGCTTCCACCACAAGATATGCAAACTTAAAAAGTTCCATTAGCCAGATGAAAAGTATATCTGTGAACGCTGTGAAAAACACTGTGACTGATACTAAGTGATGCTCTGTGCACTCAGAAATGATCTGACACCCTTCTGTAGTGATGATTAATACAGTGTATACTTTTATGTCATGCCCATTGGGTGCCATTCCTCTTTCATTCATCAGCATAAACTTAATAATGGAAATTCTCAAAACATATGAGATTTAAGTGGCAAAATTTTATATAAGTTTTCACTATTCTGTTAATCAAATAGTCATTCAGTTTATCAACTAAATAACAGTAAAAATTTACACCTCGCCATAAAATACATGATTTTTTATAAATATATAAAAAGATTATTTTGCAGCTAGATATATCTTCATTGTAAAAGTCATTGGAAATGTAAGCTTTTCAACAGCTGTGACGTTTTATTTAATCATAGCAATGATGAACTAGCCAGATCTTGCTTAATCTTTCAGAGATGTCCTGTGTGCCACAACTGTGCAAACCATGCATTAGCTTGCATATATGATGGAGTAGAATAATGCTTCAGTGATTGTACTTCTTTTAATCCATTGCTTGAAATGACAATTGCTAACAGAAGTATAAGAATAATAGCTTGTCTTTATAATTTATATTACCAACTTATATTGCTTTATTATTTCAAAATTTGCAGGCTGATTTCCATTCTCATTGCTGCTTGTGTATTATTATTCATACACGGCAGAGGCACTTACAGTGATTATTAATGACAAGACCAGTAATTCAATAGCCATATTGTACTTAATAAAAACAATAAGTTATTATTATTATTATTATTATTATTATTATTATTATTATTATTATTATTATTATTATTAATCGTTGCCAAATTAAGCATGTGAGCTTTCAATCTAGGTTAGTAGAATTTTGTCTGTCTGTTAAGGGATAAAGCTTCTAATATTATCTTTTGAGGTATTTGATTACATGTTTGTCAGGTGATGCAAACAGAAATATAAAATTAGGTTTTTGAAGGATCAAGTGCCAAGCACTGCTCGTTTGAATAATGGTGATATAATACCAGGTTTATCTTGAATGACATGACTGACAGCTGCCAGATCCAACTTATAACAGGCAATGGGTTGAATGACCTCTCTTTGCAGCATCCTTACTTATACACTTACAGAGGTATAGGCAATTGCAGTTCAGCCTAATGCTGTTGACATGGTGTATATTGGCAAAAATGATAAGTATGTGAAGCTGTGTGTAGTTATAATGGTTATACTCATGAACAGTATGTGTGTATTGTGTTAAGTTTTGCTTGAGTGGAATCACATGTGGACTGTCATTTATACGGAAATTCCCTGGTGTCATTATTCTCAACAAATACATAATAATCTACCTCTATGGTGTGGGGGTAGTAAGTCTACCACATAGCCAGGCTGCACTTAAGGCTCTAATTAGTTATAAGGTAATGTCAGGACTTATTTTGAACTGCCTAAACATGCTCACGAGTTTGGCAGAACAGAATGAAGTTCAACTCATCTGGGTGCCAGGTCATAGTGGCATACAGGGAAATGAAAAAGCGGATGAACTTGCAAGACAAGGAGCAGCTTCACAATTTATTGGGCCAGAGTCGGCTATAGGAACATCTCCAATGTTTAGTAAGAGAGGCTATTAAGAAATGGTCCATAAAACCAGGCTGAAAACTCCAGGAATCAAAATGGTAAACTATTTAACAGAAAACCATGTAAGAAAAGACTGAAAGCTTACTTAAATGTAATGGACTTCAGCTAAGAACAATTATTGCATTTCTCACAGGTCATGCTCCTGTAAAAAAGCATCTTAACAAGACGTTTCAGGATAATTTAGATTACAGATTGTGCAAGAAAGAAACTGAAACAACCCAGCACATTATATGCTCCTGTGAGACCTTGGCTTACAGGAGATATATTGCATCTGGGAAAATTTTTTTAGAAGCAGAAGAATTTTAAACCATATCTGTTATGAGACTGTATTCCTTGGTAAAGGGTGCAGGCATAATGAATTGCCTTTAAAACGATACTGGTAGCAGAATAAGCCCAAGGCTGAATGTGTCCAGAGCAATGATGGAAATCTGTGTCTTATGAGACAAGACAACACAAGATTAGTCTACCTCACATTTAAGACATCTCGGATTCTAAATGTTGTTATAGTGAGTTATCTGGATAACGTTTTTCCGAGGTTTTCCTTTACACTGAAAAGTTGAATGTCACCTAACTCTAAGCTCTAAGGACCCCAGGCTTGTTTGAGCATCATTTCACCCATTTCATTCATTCATCGCCTGATATGATCTACCGTGTTAAGGATGTTAAATTTCAAGCCTCCCCTCCAACATAAAAATAAATCAATAATTTATAGTTGTTAGAAAGATATAAACAGATTTGATCAATGTTACACAAAAAGAAACAGAGACAGCCATAAGTTCTAACTGATAAAAAAAATAGATGAGTACTGTCATTGAAAGAAGTTTACGAAAATTGCTACCTCACTTTGTGCATTTTTTATGATACAACAATTGACTTGCCTGCTCACTCTTCATATCTAAATTCATGTGATTATAATCTGTGCAAAATGATTAAAGATAAAGTTTATGCAACAAGTCGCTATATACTCAAGAAATTAGAAGACAGTATTTGGGTGTTTTTCCCAATATTTTGGCTGCAGAAATATGAGTGTTGAATAATGATGTTCTCAAGATGACAAGCTTGTATGGATGTAAGGCAGGCGAGTAACATATTCATATTGTTTTGCATTGTTATCAATATTTACGGGAGAAATGGCAGGTTAGTCCACTGCTTCCGTATGAATGATTTGTATAGCAGTGCCATGAAAGCAGTAGACTGCCAGTTGTGACACTCAAGAGAAATTCAGTATTTGAAAAAATATTAAAGTTATATTTTAACAAGCAAATTCTAATCTTTATTTTCAGCTGAATATTGAAAACACTCTATTCCAAAAATTGTGAGAAATAATACAAATAGTTTTGCATTTGTGCAAAACATTCAATCTGATGTATATGAAAATAATGCTGCATAACACTATCCAATTTAAGAACCTGCTTGCAAAAGCATGTGTAAATTAAAAATGTTGGAAACCACATATACACAAAGTTATAAACATCAGAGCTGAGAGGATCAAGAACTTTTATTGGTCATGACTACGGTAAAAAAGAAAGGAAATTTAGAAGCACTTTAATACGAGAGATGAAGCTGGCTAAAGAACAAGGAAAAAAAAAGCTTTCGTAAGAGGACTCTCCCTATGGATAGTGGTGTCAGGCAGGATATTGGTCAGCAGATTTCAACATGAGGGACATGCATGCACAAAACATTGGAGGGAAGTACAAGGAACATTGGAAGTGGGAGAGAAGGGATTCAAATTGCCAAGGTATGGGAGATAATGTAAGGGAGAACAGGAGGAAGACAAATGACTATGAAGCAGGGAGTGACGTCAAAAGTAGAGAGAAGAGAGGGGTGACAAAAAAGGGGGGGAAATACTATTACGGAAGTTCTAATAATTAAAATAATGAAGGTAAACAAGGAAGGGGACATAAAAATGTTAGGGGAGCTTGTGGGGACAGGAAGAGAAAAAGTTACAGAAAAATAACAAGAAATGATCTAAGTTAGGTCCACTATACATAAATAACCACAGAGTGGAAATCTATAGGGGACTAAGGGAAAAAATAGCAACTCAAACTAATGTATAAGGAAAAATTTTAAAACTTAATGTATGATATACAGAAATTAAATTCAAAATTCACAAAGTTATATGTCCATACTCTTACCTTGACATTAAGAGACTGGTTTGCATGTTTGCTGAGAACATCCCATAGGTCCATAGTTTCTGCATTGCCATATTTGTATTTATCAAGATAGTCTTTGAGGCCACTGCGCAATGTGTCTTGATGCAGGAATTTTTCCATCATGTACAGGATTGATGCTCCCTGTTAACAGAATATTGATATCATTTTCTTTTTCCTACAGAGACTTCATTTTGATGGGTGGCTATATTATGGGGGATTGCTTGTCCTGCACTGTGAGTTTGTAACCAGTTCTTTTACCTCTCAGTATGCCGGCTATCCGTTGATGCATTCTTTATACAGAGGTTGAATGTTGTAAGACCACGTGTTTCTATGTTACAGTATGTTAAAGCTGTTATAATGTCAAGAAGTCTGTATACTTCAGCACACAGAATCTTCATGTATGATTCCTATATGATAAATACTCTTGTAGAGAAGTGAAACAGTGATTTATAGACACATTCCCTGCTGTTTGTGTGCCTCAGAGAGAAATGGTTTGTAGTCTTATGAACAGCTTTAGGGAAACTGGATCTATTCTTTATAGGAAACCAAAAGTAAATCACCGTGTTCTTACAGAGGAAATACTTTTATGACATCAAAGCAAAGTTATAATGAAGTCCAAAGAAATCTCTGAGAAAGCTTGCAGAGGAGTTGGAAATTTTGCAAACCTTGGCTTAGAATGCCACTAAACTTTTAAAATTAAAACCCTGTATGATAACTGTAGTTCAGGAACTGCATTCACATGATAATATGAGTACTTCAAAGGTAAGAGATGTGTGGTGAATTAAGGACATCATTTCCAATATCCTTTACGACGAATGTATGTGGTTATTATAGTATTATTTACAGGAGAAATCTGTGTGTTTGAATTTATGGGGCTATGAATATCAGACTCCACCAGCAAACAGCATCTCCTGGTTCCAAGAAAATTTGTTAGGTTGGTCATGTGTCCAAACAGAGGCTCTGTACTTGCAAAGCTTTAAATGAGATACATTTTAGATTAATAGCAGTTAATCCAAACACACTACAGGAGCACAATAAGTATTTGAATGTATTATATTCCTGTAACCTAATACCTAGTATATATGAGGGTCATCCAGAAACTAAGTACTGATGAGTGATAAAGAGAACAAAATCATCACTAAGTAAGGGATATTTATTGGAATAATTACATAAATTCACTGGCTACTTTTCAACATAGTCACCACCATTGTTGAGGTATTTATCGTAACAGTGCACCATCGATTGTAATCTCAAGTATAGGATCTGCCGCCAATGTCTGGAGCCACAAAGTCACTTCATTCTGCACCTCAGTGTCTTGCGGAAACATTTTCCTGTCAGAAAATGCTTCACGAGACAGAAGAAATGAAAATCACTTGGGGGTGAGATCAGAGCTGTAGGGTGGATGGTCGAATCCTAACTGATTCAACACATTTTGTGTGGTATTGGCTGTATGGGGTCTTGCATTGTCATGTAATAGTATAATGCCTCTTGTCAACATACCACTCTCTTGTTCTGGATTGCCCTCCTCAGTTTATGCAATGTCTGACAATACCGAATCAGCATTTATGGTCTCCCCTTGCAGTAAAAACTCGCACAGGAGGACATCACGTCGATCCCAGAAGACAGTGCACATGATTTTTTTGACAGAGATTGTCTGCTTGAATTTGGCCTCCACAGGTGAGCCACCATGCTGCCAATGCATTGATTGTTGCTTTGTCTCTGGGGTGGCATGCAACATCCATGTTTCATCCCCAGTGACAATATTGTTGAGAAACTAGTCCCCTTTCTCTGCGTATTGCTGTAGGAATCTCAGTGCTACGGCCAGACATTTCGTTTTGTGTTCATCAGTCAGTTGCCTTGGCACCCATCTTGCACACACTTTGTGAAAACCAAGCCACTGGGAGACAATTTTGTGCAAAAGCGAGCGAGACATCTCAGGGAATTGACAAGAGAGTTTGTGATGTGCCGGTTCTGCACAATTGCTTGTCGCACACTTTCCATCAGTTCTAGTATCACCACTATGGTCTTCGTCGTGAATATTGGTTCATCCTTCAGTGATTTGCCTGCACCATGATCTTACCATACTGTCACACATAATGTCATGTCCATACACGCGGCACAGTTGGTGATGGATCTCCCTGGAGATTGCTTTTGAGCATGCAAAAATCTGATGATTGCTCGAACCTTGCAATAGGGCAAGAGACAATATTGGAGTGGCCATTTTCTTCAAGCTTTGTGCAATAACCACTGCTGTCAGAAGACTGAAACTGTACTGTATTATTCCCGCATACTTCCTCTCTACTCCTGCACAGCGCATTCCTATCCAAGTGTTGGTGCCACCTCTGGATACGATCGGGACTAGTTTTTGGATGATCCTTGTAGATGAATATAACATACAGATGGTGTTTAGAAATAGACGGTGGCTAGTGATCGACATATTACAAACTATCTAATCTCCTTAGCAACAATTAATTATGAGGAAAAATAGTTTTGTATTCTGTGCATCAGAAATAGTGAAGACACCAAAAAATCCTAACTGCTCCTTAAATAGATTTGACGCTGTGGATTTATTTATACCACATGTACTAGCTGCTAAAATTGTCTCTTAGAGAAGTCCAATTTTCTTCAATGGAGCACGTCTTAAAAAGCTTAATATATCCTAACTGTGTGGCACATTGTTTTGTCTCACCATTCTACATTTTCTATTCCATAAATACAATGATTTGCCTAGAAATTGCAAATACTTAAAGGCTCTTCTTATGAACTGCTCTTAATTTTGCATAAATTTTAACCAAATTTGAAATACATGCACAAATTTTCTCTAAATTTGTATATAACAGATTTCAACCTCATATATGCAGCAACTTGCATAAAAATTGTGAACCTTTGGGAAGTCCCAGACATAAGCTACCCTTAATTTGGTAGCAAATTTGAAACATATTGACAGATTTTCTTTAAACTCTTAAAACTTACTCTATACCCATAGTGATACACAAGTTATTCAGGTCTGTATATGAACTAATTAGTGGTAATGTATTATGCCAGCGAAGCACCTAAAAATGAACAGCTGCCAAAATTTGTACATTTTTTTTTTCAACAAGTGTTACTGCATTAAGGAAGCTGTACATGTTCTTACATTAATATTTCCAGAAGTATGCTCTTTTGTCTGTGAAAAGTGTCGCCTTTGACTTAAATTAAGGTGACAGCACATTATTTTCTTTCTAATTACCAAGTACTTATTTTTCACATTTGACTGGTTAAGAAACGGCTTTAAAAACTACCTTGTTGTATGAAATAATGTCGAAAATGGACTCGATCTCATTAGGATCATGTACAGCAACAGAAATTGGATGACTGCTGGCCAGGGCATCCAGTCCCAAAGCTGGATGAGTCTTCTCCAGAATAAACTGATCCATCATCTTCCAACTTGGCATTATGTGATCAACACCCAAATATTCCAAGTAGCTAGCAAAACCCTCATTCAGCCAGAGGTCATTCCACCACTTCATGGTCACCAAATTACCAAACCACTGAAACAAAAAGTTTTGTTTTCATATTGTTAAAGGAAATTTATTAAAATTGTTTAAGATACATACATTTCAAAGTGAAAGGTAATTTCAAGGATATGAACATAATAACTGTTTAATTACAGTAGACTCATGATTATCTGAGATCACCTCAGATACGGAAGAACTTGGATAATACAGACATAATCTCCAACAGTCACTTCACCAACAACATAATCAACAGCAATAGACTCTCGTTTATCCAATATTTTTATTGCATTAAATCCTGTTTACAGATAAATCACACACCTGTCTTTTACGTTTGCCACTCATACTGCACTACATGGCTACACAGATTTAAACACCACTGTAACCATCGGATACATGCACGTCACTATGGTACTATTCAACTTCATTAATACATACCACCTATTAGTGCTGTACTGATATAAAAAATCTGATGTGTTACACTCACATGACTTTCTCTACTCTTTAACACACTATTTTTACAAATGCTTATTCTCCATATGCTTCATGATAATCGAGGTGTTAATCTTATTGCTAATTTTCTTGTAGATGCAAGGGGAATTGGTAGGCTTTAAGCGATAGTCAAATATTTTAAGAGCTGGTTGCTATGTGGAGCATTCCATTCTCTTTGTATTGCCCGGACGAAAAAGAAAAAAAATGAATAGCGAATTCTCATTTGAGAAAAAGTATAAGTATTGGAAAATTTAAGGGAATAATAAGCAATATCTGGAAAATGATTCACTCAACAAAAAACATGTATATGACATAAATTGTGTATTTTAACGCGATCTACATTTTTTGTGTAGTAAACTTTTGTCTATATCTTATGGTTTACCAGTTGTGCAAAAGTAGTTCACAATGAAGAATACTTTTGTAGACATTCCCAGAAAAATTCGAGATATACAATTCATTTGCCATAAACATGTCTTAAACTTATGGTATTTTATTTAAAATCGTTAGAGCCATTTTTGAGAAAATTAAAATTTTTGAAAAATGTTCCATGTGAAGGGTAATGTCGGGTGGGGGAATTTTCTTAAAAACTTTCGTATCGCATCTCTGGAAGATACTGAACCTAAATACCAAGTTTGGTGTTTATCAGACTGTTCGTTTCCGAGTTAAGCTGTTCACAGACACACACATGGACATGTTTCCAAAAATGCTTTATATGCATTCAGTGCACCTCAAAACATGTATTTCCGGTGAGATCTCGGTATCAAAATTTTGGGTGGAATACAATACTTTCCCTACTTACTATACGTAGTAGAGAAAGTCAAAATATAGGCATGTTTATTTTTGACAACTTCCTTGATTAACTCGTACCCTTGGTTAATCAGGACTTGGCTAATTGCAGGTCTACTATTTTACTTTTATTAGCAGAGAAAATTTCTCTATCCTACAGCTCTGAAACATTTAAATACTTTTAGTATTTACTTTGGTATTTTTTACTTATTTTAATTACTGTTATAAATAAAGTTTTTGTTACTTAAGATGCATTTTTACCAGGGCATAGTAAGAGGGGGAGATAAACAGCCCCTCAGATTAAACTTTATTTTTTACTTACTTTATTCCTTGCTCTTGATACCAAGACATAAAACATCAAGTTTGAGATTTAATTTGAGGTTAACACCAGTAATTAAAAGTATTGTATTGGTGAATTATACGAGGATGACTTTGACGAGAGATAGCATTCTAATCACGGGTTTCTTGTTTGCACACAAGTCTTACATCTATTCTGGGTATAATCACAGAAATTCGTCAATTGTTTCTTACAACATTGTTGAGAGCATCTAAAATAAGCAGATGTGTGTTGCTTTGTAGAAAATGGAGAAAATTGAAATTCGTGTTTTGATAAAGCACTACTTTTTGTGTGGTAGGACGGTGAAGGAAACGGAAGAAAAGCTGAACAAGTATTATGGGGACTCTGCTTCATCACATGGCATGGTTCACAAGTGGTTCACAGAATTTTGACGTGGCTGTCTGGGCACAAGAGATGCCATGTACACAGGACGGATGGTTGAGGTCACAACAGAAGAAATGGTGAACAAAGTTCACAATATTGTGTTGGAAGACCGCAGAGTGAAAATCCGTGAGATAGTGAAGACCAAAAACATCTCAAGTGAATGGTGTATAACATTCTGCACAAATTTTTGGGTAAGAGAAAGCTGTCAGCAACATGGGTTACCACAACTGCTCACAGTTAGGAACATGCGGAATCGTGTGACTATTTCACAGGGATGTTTGAACATGTTCCAGCGCAACCCAAATAGTTTTTGTGATGTTATATCACGGTTGATGAAACTTTGATCTTTTACTATCAACCTGAAATCAAACTACAATCAAAGCAGTGGATTTCCTTTAGCGAACCTGCTCCAAAGAAAGCAAAAACCATTCCGTTGGCAGGAAAAATCATGGCAGCTGTCTTTTGGGATTCACAAGTGGCAATAGACATCCACTACCTGGAAAAGGGTAAAACAGGTTCATTTTATGCTGCAATGCTGGACTAGTTTAACAAGAAATTGTTAAAGAAATGACCCCATTTGGTGAAGAAAAAGGTTCTCTTTCACTAGGATAATGCACTTTCATACAAGTCAGCCATTGCCATCGCAACATTTGTGGAACTGGCCTACGAACTGCTACCTCATCCATCATATTCTTCAGATTTGGCTCCAAGTGAGTTCTTCCTCTTCACAAACCTGAAAAATTGGCTCGCTGGGAAGAAATTCACATCTAGTGAATACATCATGGCAGAAACAACCTCATATTTTGCAGACTTTGAAAAATCATATTTTTTGGAAGGATTAAAACAAATTGGAGAAACGTTGGATGTGTATTGAACTGAAAGGAGACTATGTTGAGAAATAAAATTGATTTTTTTTGGAAAAAAAATGTTATTTTCTTTAAAACGTCACCGACATATCAATTCGCCCTTGTATACTAGCATGCATAAAATGTAGTCCATAATGGAATGGTGCAGTTTATATTGATACTGGCAAATATAGACCTACCCCCTACCAGTGTGACTACCTCTGTTTTTCAAGCATAATTGTAGCCATTGGATTAGCAGGGTATTTTACCTCCCCAAAAGTATGGCCAAACTTCCGAAGGGTAACAACTGAAACTTAAACCTTATTCATGTTACATTATTATTTTCTTAATGCCAGTTTTCTTGCAACAACAACTTTAACCTTCATCTCCATGTCACTGATGAAAGCTCTTGTATATGTATGTAAATCTCATAGCTGTTGTTCAGTTTAACCACACATGCAAATAATTCTTCAACCCTTCCTATAAAAGGCTGAATTGTTTGTAATTCGTTTAGCCTTTCCTTGTGTGCCAATTGTAGCGAAACCCTTTCATATAGGTGGTATACAAGCCCCCTTTCATTCTACATAGATTTAGATATCGTTCCTTGGTTTGTTAGTATTGCTTTTCAGGCCAGTCACATAGAGAACTGATACCGGCTGGGTGGAGTCAAAAGTTGGTTACCTGAAGGTGGAAACCTTATGGACAAAAAACACTATAGCAATCTAGGGGAATGGGTAATTTTTTATGCACAACAATGAACATCTTTCAATGGACATGTCAGGCATGGCCTACTAGATGCAATAATGCATCTAGTTTGAACTTCTAAAATCAATTATCAAGAAAGCTTGAGCTCACAGTATAGCATTTTCTGATGTTGGCAGATTATAGCAGGCTAATATGCATTATAGTGCTAATTTAAAGAGTTAGTGTCTAAGAGTTTACCCATTAAACTAAACACAATGTTACAATGTTTGCAACACATGGTCACCTTAAATATGTGTACAAGAAGATAATTTTACAAGTGCACAAATAAAAAGTAACAACAAATTAAACAAAGGGAATAACAAAACACAGCAAAAATAAAACATATTAACTCTAAGCTGAAGCCAAGAGTTTAACAAATAAAATGAATACAATCAACAAATACCACCGGATAACACAGCATTGACAGTGCCAGTGCCAGTGACATAGCCATGGTTACCATAACAATGGGCTTCCCAAGCTCAATTGTTTTTCTGATTGCAATGCTTATGTTCCCACCTCTGAAAATTAATACTATCTTCCAACTTCTGTAATACATGTGACACACTGTGAAGGCAATAAGTCAAAATATTTAGTAATTACAGTTCCTTAACTATATAGAATATCTTGATCACTCATTCTTAGATAATCTATATTTCCTTCTTGGGGTTTATTTTAGATAAATGATTAATCAGTATGTATTATAAAATGGAAGATGTTTAATCATTTTGAGCAAAATAAAATCTGTGTCAATATGCCGTTAATAACATAGGCATACCAATCGGATTTCATTTTTTTTTTAATAATCCCATTCTTAATCAAAGATGAAAGTTTACATTCAGGTTTATAAAGCATCTCACTTTAAAGTGTAAGTTTTGAAAAGAAATTGAAAGGGGGCATCAGTATTTAGTCATCTTGGTATGCAGTCATCTTCCTAAATGTGAAATTAAAAGATATTAAAATGAGCAAGACAACAGTTCTCTGTGATAAAGCGTTGCTGATTTATGACAATTTTTGTATGTAATGTAGCAGCATGTGTGTTGCTAGGCAGTGTTGGAAACAATGATACAGAAGGGCAGTCTTCAGGATACATGTTCTACATTGCCAATGCTTTGGCCTAGAGCCCGGTATAGAATGGATATGGGGGAGTGAGGAACGGGTCATTTGTTCAAAGTCTAGCTGAGAAGCCACACATCCAACAAAGCAAGTGTAAGGTTTTTTATGTGAAATGGCGGACTGTTAAATTTGCATTTGGTGAGAAACATTCCTATTATTTGTCTTTATTATACTTTGTGTGAGCTTTATAATTCATGTCTAGGGCAAATGTCTCAGGAAGAATTCTAAATTGAAAAGCTTAAGCAAAAATAGCTATTCAAGTACCTATATTGATTTAATAGTTTGTGACTGATGTAAACCAATGGCTGTTAAAAGAAACTGTTCACTGTTTTAGATTTAAAGTTTAAAGCTTTTGAGTAAAGTTGAAGCCTTGAATAGGAAGGCATTGATGTAATCAGCTGCAAATGTATTTATGTAGCTGTGAAAAGAGAAATTACTAAAGGATGAGGTATGACTATGTGATACAGCTTGTAATGATTAACTAGTTGAAGTTGAAAGATAAAGCATTGAGTAATAAAAGAAAACAACTTTGTTTTGTGTCTGAATTTTAAAATTGCAGCTTTTGTATATTCATGTTAATAAATTGCCTTTATTATTATTATTATTATTATTATTATTATTATTATTATTATTATTATTATTATTATTATTATTATTATTATGATGGTTAGGATAAATATCCATTCAGCAAAGAATCAACATAACTACCATCCTACCTAGAATAGATGAAATTGTACTAAATACATGGACTGCACATTCAACAGTCAGTAGTTTGCTTGCATTACTGGTATGGTAGAGTTGCTCTCTGTAAGCTCTGTGTTTATGTTCTATTCTACCCCTGATACTTCTCTTTACACTTCCAGGTTACATGTGGCACCCCCTTCCCCTCACTGTACTGTCAGTACAAACCCACAGCATGCACACATTGTAAACCAGGTTATTATAATTAAGGATAAAGTGACTCATATATCCCATTATGATTCATGTTCTCATCTGTCATGCAGACCTTTAAGACAATATTGTACATGGGTCTGTGCCTCAGCCTTAAAACATAGTCAGAAGAAATATATGTATAGTATTAGCAGCAGACAATCTAAACCTTGCAGTGGTAGCAAAGAAGATGCAATAAAAATATAGAAAATTATAGTGCTTTTAAAATATTTTTAAAATTATAGCTCCAAAATTGTCAAAAATCCATATTTTCAGTGCCCTAGTGATTTACCAAAAATCAAATGAATCTGAAACATTAAGGTTCAGAGACCTAGCTGATTTGACATAGAATGATCCTATAGCATTTTCCAGAACTACTGATGTTTAGTCTTAGCATGCTACAAATGTTTACAAAATTGTTTTATTGAGGAAAGCAATTTTCTTTGGAAAAATCCTATTCAGTTTTTGTACTTTTATCCGCCACAGCCTCAAAGAATTAAATAACTGTTCTTATCATTTACCTGGTGAGCTAGTTCATGCGCCACCACAATGGCAACCCACTGATGACCACCAGCTGATGTTTCTTCAACATCGTACATTATAGATGTCTCTCTGTAGGTGATTAGGCCCCAGTTCTCCATAGCTCCAGCAGCAAAGTCAGGAATTGCTATTAGATCTACAAGAATAAAATCACATTATTGAATTCTCAGAAAAAACAGTTTTTTTTATGAAATAAAACAAGACATTCAGAATAATAACAAGCCTAATATTAAAATATTTCATCCTCCGAGGATAAGGAAAAATCCCAGAAAAAGGCTTTTCCTGGTAACCCTAAACAAGATTCAAAGGACATTCAAGGACATTTTGAATGCGAGACAGACATGCTACCCTGCACCAGAGAGATGGATTCAGTGAGAAAATTCATTGACATTACATGACAATACATAATCCTTTGATGTCATGTTTATAAATGAAACTGCATATATACATAACGTTTGATTTGTTGATATAGGGCTGCCATACATTAAAAATAAATAAATAAAATGTTAATGTCATAATTGCTTATAAGCACATATTTAATCACAGAAGCAAACCCTTTTTATTATATTGGATTACTAAAACACAAAAAGGAAAAAAGTATTCCATGAAGATTTGCTTTTTAATATTACCTTGCTTAGGTAGAGGATATGGGACCCCAAAGAAGTCCTCATAATAATCCATAGCATTTGTTGCTGTTACAAGTGCAAACTCAGCCTGAGATATCATCTCGCTGGGGGCATACACAGAGACAGATATCTTCTTCTGTGTCAGTCGAGTGATGCGTTTGTAGTCACACACTACAAATGCTACAAGGTATGTACTCATCTCTACAGATTCCTGGAAGTCATCTCTTAGCTGAAACATGCATTATGTATCTTCATTAATAAAATGATAAAGAGGATGACAAACAAAAATATCAGTAAGCTTCTCTGGTGATAAAACATTTGCTATGTTGCTCTCGTGTAGAGGAGGAAAATCATAAACAGCTTCCAGCTAAAACTCCACTTCCACTGTATAATGCACTAGCTACTCTTTTACTATGTGGAATGGCAACTTGGCTATTGTGGAACAACCACCCTGTACATCATCATGTGATTAAATTTGTCATTTTACTAGCATTGAGACAATGTGGCATTCTTCTCCAGAAGCACATCACATCTGGATTCCATGAGACAGAGGGTTGATGCATGTATCTGTAGTCACAGAACTCATTTTAGTTCTTTCTTTAAGGCAGACTTGTATGTGATAGACTACTTTTATTTCATAATGTACTATATTATACAACGTAAGCAGAGTTGTACCAAGGAAACAAAGTATTCTGGATCAATGTTATAATTAAGACAGGTAAAATATGAAATTATTCTAAACTATGCTTGCTATCATTATGGCATCAGTGTCTAGAATCCAAATTTGATAACAAATTTCATATTTTGTAACATTTTGGTAAAAATCTTAATATATTATGAAAATCACATTTCGTAATATTTTGTATGACTTAAAATGTTTTACTTTTAAAATAATTTCCGTTAGCAATGAACTGGGCTTTATTTTCCATGAAACATGTTTGGAAAACCCAAGCCATTCTTTCAAGGAAGTGCATCTGGAACACCCACATTATGCTTTCCATGTCAGGTACAGTTGAGAAAATGTAGCATTTCCTCTATGTGAAATTAAATGTTCTGTATTCTTGAAGAGTTTTTATTTTCATGAAGCAGTGATTTTAGTGGCATATTGTAATTAATATTAAGCAGTATAAAGTAACCAGTAATGTCTGTTTCTTTTTTTCTAAGTTCAAGGGTTTCTCAATCATTAAAATCTATAAATTCTGTATAACTTTTTGCATTTTATTTGATATTATAGACAAAATCTACAAAACCTATCTTTTTTAAACTAATGGAATGAACTGCTCCAAACCCTTAAAGTATAAGATGTTTTGCTTTTAAAGTAATATTTCATATTATTTTGGGTTCTATCTTTATATTATAATATTTTGGCAAATGTTTCTTCATCATTTTATCTGATTCTGGTTATAATAAATGAAACATTCTAAAATTAGTGGCAATAATGATGGTATTTGGTGCTCAAGAGTGTAGATGAGACAAAGCCCTGCAGTTTTTTTGATCCAAAGGTGTAAAATTTGTTTAATGATGTGTAAAATTTAACATCATCAGAAATTTAACAAGCGAGCAATTTCCAGTTGAAATAGTAATCGGCCATTCTTTTTATCTCAAGGATAGGCAAATGATCTGCACTAATTTCAACTAGAATTAAGCCCTTTTAAAGTATAGCAATGAATTTCTATTGTTCACCTACCTTTACTAAAAGCATATATCTATATCAAAGATTTTTGCCTGGTTTTTAATGTGGGTAGTTGAAAATAAACATTTCGAAAAAAGTTCAATTACCTAAATCCTTTTGAAAATAAATCATTGCCACATTTCAGGCCATTAATACCAACTGCTGAAGCAATGCCTAACCTCGAAAGTAAAGGTAAAATATTACATTAACAGAATAAAAACGCAAACCCTTGGGAAGAATAACAATTATTTTTGAATCAAACTAATAAGATGTATGATCATTGAACAACTCAAAGTTATCATTATGATCTTAAAAGATGAACAACATTTACCGATAAAATGTATTTAAACATAGAGAAGGCATAATTGCTCTTTGGAAGTGATTACATTTAGTGCTTATAAGAGCATCTCATTACTGAAATAGACATAATAATAGAATGATTTCATTATTAATGTAAAGCAAATGCTGACAAACAATTTAAAGGTTACTAAGTGTATGCTAGTTTTGTTGGAAGGCAAATTTAAGATTAAAAAAGGCTACATAAATACTAAAATAAAAAAAAAGAAATATATATTAACTCAAAAAATTAAATTATGAAACATAGTAAAATTAGTTATCATCATACAAATTTTGGGCAAGATATGAATAAATAAAGAAAAATAAATGGGCGAAGTAATTGATACTGCTACATATGCAGCAATACCTTTAAGTTTTGAAAACTCCATTAACATTTAGTGATTTTGTCAGACACAAAACATGCTATGATGGCAACAATAAGCTAACCAGACCAGTCCCCATGTAGAAACCAGCATCTTCTGTGCTGATTACTGGCATGTTGAACAGTGCTATGTGGAATCTGTCTCTGAATATCGACATCTTGAACTTGGCTTTGAACTGTGGCTCATCAAAGCAAGGAAATGCAGATCTTGCATATGTTGGTTCAAAATGAGTTGTTGCCAGGTACCTGAAAGTAACAAAACATTACCAGGTAATTATGTATTAGTGTGCAAGTTGTAATGTTATTAAAACTTTTCCTTAAAGCTGGGAATATGATGAGCTTAAACTTAATATGATGGAACGTAATATGAAGTTAAGTAATGATGTTAAACTAAAGGTCCAATTAGGATAAAAAAAAATTAAATTGAGTTTTATTTATGGACGGTCTTTAACTACTATGGTTCTTAGTGTCCCATTCTATATTGGGCGTGAAAGACCGCAAATTTTGCTCAGAGACCTCTTTATCAGGCTTGAGGTTCTTTTATGTGCCGTAAATCTATGGGACAGGACCACCGGCTTTACTTTCCTTCCAAAGAAAGCTATGCTAAGGAGATTTAAGCCCAAAAATATCCATTGCCCTCCGCTGGGTTTGAACCTGCAACCTCTGGAAGTAGAGGCTAACATGGTAACCACTACACCACGGAGGACACTTAATGTAATGAGAACAACTCTGATTGGTTATTTTTTTTATTATTCCATGCTAATGCTTTATAGGGATTGGTTCAAATTATCACCTGACATCAAACTTAATGTAACGGGAAGGAAAAGTTTAACATTGCCAAAGTTAATTTGTGTTAAAATAAGTCATGTTAAGTCAACCCTAAATAGCTCCATTTAACAAAATGTATTAGACACACATTACACGACGTTAAGTTAAGTCACATTACATTAAGTTTATTTAATTCTGGCTTTAGATCTGTAATACTATGAAATATAGTTTTATCAGAGCAACAAAAGAAGACAGATTAAAGAAGATGCTGTTGCAGTTTTGTAGCTGTGCCTTGTAGCTAAATAGCTCGGACTGTTTTATTAGATTAGATCTTTATTTACCGAAAGAGGTAAAATTTGGATTCTGTTGCACCTGCAATAAGATGCCAATTGTTATCTTGTGGTTGCTGTCTCAATTTTAGGTTTAGGCTGACCATAAACAATTATTTTGCTTCCTCTATCACTTACCTATGATAGATAGAGGAAGTATTGCATCCCACCCAAAAATTTGATGTTCACATTTCACTAGAAATACACTAACTCTCGAGTTGCGTGTATGGAATCCTAATGAATATTAGACTTATTAGATTTCAATTTAAGTTAAGTATTTTGGTTGATGTAATTGTAAAAAAAAATTGGTTGTTTTGTTTGAGTATTTGTGAAATTGTATTAAGGGTAGAAATATATGTTTTGAGATCCACTGAAGAACACTTTTAAAAAGTTCCATGCAGATGTCTAAGAATAGCATATCTAACTCAAAAACAAACTGTTGGATAAATACTGAACTCAGTATTTAAGTTCAGTAACTTCCAAAGATGCAATATTAAGATTTTCAAGAATATCCTCTACCCTAACCTAACCTTTACATGAAAATCTTTTTGTTGCTTTCTATTTTGTCAGAAATGGCTCTAATAATTTTGATTAAAATATGAATGTTTAAAATATATGCATATCTAATAAAATGTGCCTCTTGCATTTTCTGAAACATCTATGAAGTCCGCTCCATCCTAAAAATTTTGTATAGTTTTGTAAAACTGGTAAATATAAGAGGTAGACAAAAACTTACATGAAAAATGTAGCTCTCAATAAAATACCCACTTTATGTCAAATTTTTCTGAGATATTTGTTGTTATTGGTTTGAACTTTTCAAAACTTCATGTTCTTTTTAGTGCTTGTTCATTCTTCTTTTGTTTCTCGTGATGTGATACAAAGAGAGTGTAATTTTAAAGCCAGCATATAGAGACCCAGTTTTTAAAGATTTGATTATTGCCTCAGCCTCCTGTATCCCTCTTATACCTACAACAAAATGTGTAATGGAACCAGTCCTGCAAATGTTTATCCTGATTAATATGAAGCAGATAGAAAATAAGTTTTTGTAAGAATAGTTTGTAGAGAGATATAAAAATAAATAAAGGGGTATAGAAAGTCTGAGTGTAATACATCAGATTCTTCTTTTTTTTTTTTTTAATTAATATTATAAAAGTA
The DNA here is from genome assembly GCA_030765065.1 of Deroplatys truncata. Lineage (NCBI taxonomy): Eukaryota > Metazoa > Arthropoda > Insecta > Mantodea > Mantidae > Deroplatys > Deroplatys truncata. The sequence goes on along the minus strand of CM060988.1, from coordinate 133,006,883 downwards.
GGTTAATGAAAGTGCAAGCTAGAGTGTTTACAGGAAGGATTCCCAGATTCTGCTTTGTCACATATTCAAGTTTTCAGGTGATTTGCAGAATTTGACACAGTAGAACATCTCTGAAAGACAAAACAAGACCTGGCCAACCTATTGCTGTCATGATCAAAGAAAAAGCGGCAGCTATTGAAAACATGCTTTGCATAGATTCATAATCAGTGCACATTTATCACTATAACATACAAATAGCTGAGAAATTATTTCCGTCCAGCTTCTATAGCTTACAGTTTATTAAGAAAGAACCAACTGACTTTATGCTGTGTGCTAAGTTAAACAATAATATTTTGTTCAGGGGTGGTGGGGGAGGGTGGGAGAATCACATGACTTTCTCTATCAGTTATAATTTATTTTTATAGCTGTCCTGAAAACTAATTTTATGTGTACCTCCTGTTAGTCATGATAAATATTTACTAGAAATAATTTCAGTCATGTTGTTACTAAGCTACTGTTAAAAAGCAAGTCAAAATATAATTAATTGTATGCTGAATTGAAATTGTATGCTCTTTGCAAAGGCTGTTGAGAAACAAAAGAATGGACATAATTCAAAAGTGTTTTGTTTAAAATATTGGAAAATTCAAATAAACAACAGGAAATTTCTTGGAAACAGTTACTGCTGCTTGACACAAGTTGTACATTTTAATTATATATATCTAATGGACATCCCATATTTGAAACTTAAAATTATGAAAAAAAGGGTTTGTATCGAATATAAAGAGCATCAATGACAGAAAATAGATAATAGGTATTTTATTTAAATTTATTTAATACAAAAACAGATTTATCGTACATATAAGCCATCAGATTATAGAATGGAAAGTGCCCTATTGTTAGGTGACATTTCATACCATCTTAAACTCTTGTTTTGGAATACCAAGAATTTCAGCCTCCTCTTTAGTTTCCTTTCGTATATTCTCACAGTCACAGGTTCCCCATTCTTCCTCCTTTCATGCACAAATTCCAACACTTTTTCTTCAACTTCAGGATGTCTTCCTTTGCAAGGACTCATAAATTTCTTCCTACTAGCTTTAGTAGTAAATAATGCCAATTTCTGTTTTTGCCAAGCAAACGTGGCTCTCTGATACGTTGAACTCCCTTCCTGCCTTTCTATTACCATTTTTTCAGCATAAAGGATTACTTTACGCTTTAAACAAGCATCATAAGACGTTCTTCTCTGTTTGCGCTTACCCTCCATATCGTAACTAAAAATGCTCCATAATAGGCTAACGCTAAATGAGCGGCTCGCTTGTCACGAGTTTCTGGATGCATGTTAAATCCAGCAATCCCTTGAGACTTAATAAAAAACTGAATTAAGTTACTGGCATTCTACGGAATGGATTTGCACTCGAATCTAATGCGCACTATGATTTTGAGTACTACATTTGGTAAAAAAAGGTATGCATTAGATTCGGGTAAATACAGTATATATATTTTTTTTGTGGTAAGTTTTGGTCTTTACCTTATGGTTTCTCAGATATATAAAACTTAATGATAATGAAGAGTACTAATTAAAATAATTTAAGTTACACATTTTATTTTACATGCCAAATATCTCAAACACATGAAATTTTAATCAAAATCGTTATAGTTGTTTTTAAGGGGGAATGGGTTTTTTCAGCTTCATAAGTTTGTTTGGGATGGCGGGGATTTTGTGAAATTTTTTTGCTGTATCCTTGAAGAATGGCAGTATTGAATACAAAGTTTGGTATTTGCCCGCTCCTTTTTTTTCCAGTTATATTGTTCTCTACCTATCATGAGTAAGCAGGACAAACTAACAAATTAGCATAGAATTAAAAACACAATAGTAACCTTTACTTAAATAACATACACAGCAAAGTTTAATGAACTATAATACTCATACAATGACCCATCTGGGCAAGACATTTATGTTATCAATAAGAAACTACAGAGAGCAAAATATCTCTTGGAATGGCTTGAAAACCGAATCTTAATGGCACTAACATTAGTCCTTTGTTTTCTAACAGATTTAGCTACAACTTACTTGGTTTCACCGTCCTCAGTATGGTAACTACTGATATAAAATCCTTCAAGTTCCCGAGAGAGCTTATAGTTGAAGCGAAGGTTCATGATGTAATGTGCCTTAGGTCTGAGTTTTCCCTTAATCTGCAAATACATCTGCTGTGCTGGTGGATACTCCAGGAGCTTTAGAATTGTCAACTGTTGCCCCCTCATATTCTGAATATTCTGCAAACAAACAGATTTGTATTCACTAAATGTATTAATAGTAATTAACAATAAAACTCAAAACTGTTTTTAATTCTGCATTTTTGATAATAATTTTGACAGTGCTTAAAGTTAAAGACAGAAGCTGTGTTCCTAATGGATTAAAAAGCCCAAGCAACCTTAGATTGTAGCTTATATCCTGATATTGAATGATATTGAAGAAAAATAATGGTACATGGCTGTTCTACTGCTATTTTGTTATCACTAAATACTACAAGTATACCATCACTGAAGAAACAATACTGCACTAGTGAGAAATGTGAATATTACAGGAGAAGCAAAACAACAAAAAAATAAGTTGTCTTTAAGAGAAAACAAACATACATTTCTAATATTTTTACATGATATCAGAAGCATACACTTCTATTAGTGCTACTGCTAATTACGAAGGGAAAACTGTAAATCATGCTATATTAGTCTTATTAATACAGGTAGAAAAGGAAATTCAGATACATAGAATTGATTTGAGGGCGCTTGAAATTTCAACCACTTTATTTGAAATTTTCTTTCCAGATTTGTTCAACATGATTATTATAAGAAATTAATTTTCATTGTTGTGTGGAACTAAATTTCCAAGAAAATTTTCAGAAAATGAAAATCAAATCATATAGTTCTTTACTATCAAATATAAAATTCTTGTAACATTAAAACTTCTCCTGGAAAAACATAATAAAGTTTGTAACCTCAATTTCTTAAAAACTTAAATCATGTATTAAATTATTGAAACTCTTCATTCTCCTTTGGAGAGCATACATTGAAAATTTGAAACAACCTGAAAGAATCATCTGGCAAAAATGTAAGAAAACAAGATCGCGAGAAAATTAATTTGTACAATTTCATAACTATTTGCACAAAACTACATTTATTTCAACAAGAAAAATGGAAAAACTATAATCAGGCCCTGATTCTGCAATGTTTGAGAATTTTTTTCTCTGAACATTATAAAAAAAGTGATTTTTTTTTCAGGATTTTGTCAAAAATTTAGTATCGAGTACTGTTAAATGGTATTTCATTGGTGTAAATGAAAAATTGGATAAATATGTTATTCCAAATTGTACTTACAATACCAATGTGATTCAGTATAACATAATAATCATTACAGTATTAGTTATAAATATTGCTTCTTCAACAATGATATGCACCACAGGATAACGATAATTACAATCAATAATGAAAGTGAAAATCTTGCTAAAGATTCATAAAAGAATTAGGCAAACTGTGTATGACAGTATAAGTTATACGAGTAAGTACAGCGGAATACTGCTCCTAATGTCTCAAGCTCATAAAATTTCAAGCTCTCAAAATTAGCTTTCTTATGCTTGCTCATGCCCTCTACAACCTTGTGACCTTATAAATTTTTTAACAAAATTAGAAAACATGCTGAAATAAGCTACATCTGGAGTTAAGATCACCTCCTGCTCCCACTTTTCACTGTCATACATGGGACAGCATTTATCCTCCAAAGTGTTGTAATTACACCTAAATTTATGTGGAAAAATTGCTGTTTGCAAATTGCTTGACCTAAATTATAATCCCGCCAATTTCTCTATTGGATTCCTTTGATGGTTCAAATGCTGCCTGTAGCAAATTGTAGTTTTGTGGAAATTGATGCAGAAAATCATTGTTATGATTTAGGTCACAGTTTCAAATGTGACTGTAATAAGAAAAGGATGACAGCAGAAAGAATTCTAAAATGAAATTTTAGCATTTACAAAAAGCGTGCATTTTAGCAGAAATAAAATGTGCTTCAGAAACAAAACAACTGTTGTTTCATATTTTTATGAAAAAGAAAAGTAATGCATTAATATTAAAAATATGAATTGTTACATTCACATGACTTTCTCTACCCACTCTTTTACAGACTATTCTAACAAAAGTTCATTCTTCTATCTTCTTCTTGTTAATCAAGATGAAACTGCAGAAATTCTTTTATTACACATTTTACTGTACGTAAAAGGGAGGTATAGGAGGCTTAAGTGATGGTCAAATCTATAAAAAGAGGCTCGCTAGGTGATGGCTTTGAAAATCCACTCTTTGCATCGTCACAAGACAAAAAACCGAATAGTGACTTAGCACTTGAATCAAATATAATAAAATCTTTGAAAAGTCAAGCTAATGAGGAAGAATATCTTAGCAATGGCAAATGCCACAAAAAAATTTCTGATGTGTTACACTCACATGACTTTCTCTACTCTTATACAAACTATTTTTACAAATGCTTATTCTCCATATGCTTCATGTTAATCGAGATGTTAAATCTTATTGCTAATTTTCTTGTAGGTGCAAGGGGAATATGGTAGACTTAAAGCGACAGTCAAATCTTTTAAGAGCTGGTTGCTATGTGGCGCATTCCATTCTTTTTGCATGTCCAGTACATAAAAAAAAAATGAATAACGAATTCCCATTTGAGAAAAAGTTTTGGAAAATTTAAGGGAATAACAAGCAATATCTCAAATGGTTTACTGAACAAAAAAAATGTACATGATATAAATTGTGTATTTTAACGCGATCTATATTTTTTGTGTAGTAAGATTTTGTCTCTTATGTTTTACCAGTTATGCAAAAGTCATTCACAATGAAGAATACTTTTGGAGACATTCCCAGAAAATTCGAGATATGCATTTCATTTGTCATGAAAATATCTTAAAACATATGATATTTTAATCAAAATCGTTAGAGCCATTTTTGAGAAAATTAAAATTTTCGAAAAATGTTCCATGTAAAGGTTAGTCTGGAGTGGGCGGATTTTCTTGAAAACCTTCATGTCCCATCTCTAGAAGATACTAAACCTAAATATCAAGTTTGGTGTTTATCCGACTGTTCATTTTTGAGTTATGCTGTTCACAGACACACACATGTATATGTTTCCAAAAATGCTTTTTTTGTATTCAGGGGGTCTGAAAACATATATTTCCAGTGAAATCTCGGTATCGAATTTTTGGGTTGAATACAATACTTCCCCTAGTTACTATATGTAGTAGAGAAAGTAATTATATGAAATTAATTTTGCAATTTTATGAGATCTACATTTTTACTTTCTCTACTACGTATAGTAAGTAGGGGAAGTATTGTATTCCACCCAAAAATTCGATACCGAGATTTCACCAGAAATATATGTTTTGAGACCCCTTGAATCCAAAAAAAGCATTTTTGGAAACATGTCCCCGTGTGTGTGTGTGTGTGTGTGTGTGTGTGTGTGTGTGTGTGTGTGTGTGTGTGTGTGTCTGTGTCTGTCTGTCTGTGAACAGCATAACTCAGAAACGAACAGTCGGACAAACACCAAACTTGGTATTTAGGTTCAATATCTTCCAGGGATGCAACACAAAGGTTTTCAACAAAATCCCCCCACCCCAGGATACCCTTTACATGGAAGATTTTTCGAAAATTTTAATTTCTTAAAAATGGCTCTAACAATTTTGATTGAAATATCATATGTTTAAGATATTTTTGTGACAAATAAAACGTATATCTTGAATTTTCTGGGAATGTCTCCAAAACTGTTCTTCATTGTGAACGACTTTTGCATAACCGGTAAACCATAAGAGATAGAGAAAATTTTACTACACAAAAAATGTAGATCGCGTTAAAATACACAATTCATGTCATATACATTTTTTTTGTTGAGTGAACCATTTTCGAGATATTGCTTGTTATTCTCTTAAATTTTTCAATACTTATTTTCTTAAATGGGAATTCGTTATTCATTTTTTTGTTTTTGATATGCAAAGAGTATTAATCTGTGGCAAAGGGAATGGTGCTGCACCTAGCAACCCGCTATTAAGAGATATGTATATGCTTAAAGGCTACTGTATTTATATATTGTCCTTGTAAATATATATTCCTCTTACATCTACAAGAAAATTAGCAATAACATAGAGTCTGCAAATGTTTATCTCGATTAACATGAAGTAGATGGAGAGTAAGCGTTTCTAAAAATAGTTTGTACAAGAGTAGAGAAAGTCATGTGAGTGTAACACATTAGATTTTTTATGTCCTGGACATGCAAAGAAAATGGAATGCGCCACATAGCAACCAGCGTTAAAATATTTGACTATCGCTTAAAACCTACCATATTCCCCTTGCATCTACATGAATATTACCAATAAGATTGACATCTCGATATCTCGATTAACATGAAGCATATGGAGAATAAGCGTTTGTAAAAATAGTTTGTACAAGAGTAGAGAAAGTCATGTGAGTGTAACACATTAGATTTTTTATGTCCTGGACATGCAAAGAAAATGGAATGCGCCACATAGCAACCAGCGTTAAAATATGTGACTATCGCTTAAAACCTACCATATTCCCCTTGCATCTACATGAATATTACCAATAAGATTGACATCTCGATATCTCGATTAACATGAAGCATATGGAGAATAAGCGTTTGTAAAAATAGTTTGTACAAGAGTAGAGAAAGTCATGTGAGTGTAACACATTAGATTTTTTATGTCCTGGACATGCAAAGAGAATGGAATGCGCCACATAGCAACCAGCGTTAAAATATTTGACTGTCGCTTAAAAGCTACCATATTCCCCTTGCATCTACATGAATATTACCAATAAGATTGACATCTCGATATCTTGATTAACATGAAGCATATGGAGAATAAGCGTTTGTAAAAATAGTTTGTACAAGAGTAGAGAAAGTCATGTGAGTGTAACACATCAGATTTTTTGTGTAATATGTTATTGTCTACCTCTTCAGTTTAAAGTTATACAAAATTTATTCAGAATAATGAAGCGGACTACACAGGCAGTTCATAGAAAATTCATGATATGTATTTTATTTGTCATGCAAATGTTTTAAAAACATTTGGTATTTTAATAAAAATTGTTAAAGTTATTTTTGAGAAAATATAAATGAATGAAACAGTTTCCATTAAAAGTAGTTTGGGGTGGGGTGGGATTTCTTGAAAATCTTTGTGTTGCATCATCCATGGAGATGAAACTACTAAACTCTCGGTGAAATAAAACCTTATATGCAAGTAAGTGAGGACAGACCTCTAGCATCATTCCTCCTTACACTCCAGGATCTAGTCCAGCATATTATAATATTTTGCTTAACCTTTTAGGCACAGAGCATGCTGTAACTTTAATTAATGCAACATTTAGCATTACGTTCACACTTCTATTAGCAGCATTTTGGCTGATTTTGTCAAAAGTTTTCTCCACAGTTTTTAGTAAAACTACTGCTATAAATGAAAAACTAAAGTTTCTTTCTCTGTATACCACACCATTCATGTAAATATTTAAATATTTTGCAACTTTCTCACCTTTTCTGTTATTGTCAAGTTTTTACTGTGGAAGACAATGAAGTTGGTCTCTTTATCAACATGAATTTCTATTGTCACCTGGCCTGAAAACATACCAAAATAATACATTATTATTCAGATTAAATATTTAACACAGACAGCACAAAAATAATGGCTAGAAGAGAAAGTTGTGCAACAGACCAATTCAAATGAATTTTACTCACCTTTTACTTCCAAAGTTGTGAGATTCGGATGAATGGTGATGTTATATCGAACTGGTCGAACATTTGAAGGAAGTCTTATATTCACCCAGGGGAACACTTCTCCATTGGTAGCAAGTGGCACTGGCGGTGACGTTGAATTTGATGATGATTCATCCCCCAAATTTTCAGGTTTCTCTCCTGCACAAGGACATTCTGAAACATTTGATAAAACTCTCTATGTATTCTAATTTTTTCCCCTCTTTTCTGCATTACATACCCATTAAATAACAAAAAACATTGATAGATTATTGCACATATTCATACTAACATGTATTTCAATGATTGTTCAGTGTATAGAAGTGTAAGATGCATTAGCATTTTCATTTAATTTACAGGTATGTAGCACAGTTGACAAGATGCATAAAGAAAAATTAAGGAATATACCTTAAATTATTTTCTTTTGGCCATAACTCAAAAACTGAGCACTTATCTTGTCAAATGATACTAAAAGACACACACTATATTAAATGATGTCTGGTTATGAAAGAGGATGAAATTTGATATAGGAATTTTCATGGTATTATAATTAGTTAAAGAGATAGAAACAATTATATCAGAAATCAAATGGGATAACAATTACATTGGCTCACAATGCATAGTATTTGGGGTTAAATATCTCGAAAACAACAATAATTTCATGTTCGCAACATGTATTTGTCTCTGAAAAAGTCAAGCTTTTTGTAGACTTGTGCATGTAACATTACCATTTCCTTCTTCTGCATCCCTCAATCTAGTTCTTTGAAAGCATAAATTACATTCCAAAGTACAACCTAGTAGCAGCAACAACAGGATGGTTCCTAATTTCTCCCAACATCAAGTGCATAAAGTAGTATTCAGCTATACTGTAAGCCATAGCTGATTTATCCTCAAGTACTGTTTACTGCACTGTCACAGTTTCAACTGATGTTAGAATATATAATTGTTTCAATTGTGAAGTAATATAAGCACGTGATGTTGACATTGTATATGTCAAGTAGGCACTTTTTTCAAAGAATGCTACATAATCCACTCATTGTATAGCACTGAACTATAATCCTAGCAATCCTTGTTTGGAGTGACAAAAGAGCAATTTAGAAAAATATAATGCATATGGGCATTATATCTGAGCATAAACCCATACAGCTGAAATATTATCCAGAGAAACAAAACCTACAAGAGTATTAATCTTACTTATGGCTATTGTTATCTTACTTATGACTATTTGATATGGTCTTTTACATCCTGGTCTTCAAAGATAGCATTCAATATTCATTCTGTATACAGGAGGATTCAAAATAATACACAATGCTTAGTACTGTCTGAGCAGCAACATTTTAGCTAGTGGGTAGGGGAACCCTACCAAGCAGATAGATAGATGTTTAGCTAGTGGAGGTAGTGTCCAAGGCAAGTGAAGGGTAAACACATGTACAGAGGAAAGACTGTTGGCTGTTTTCCACTGTACACATCATGCGTGGCACAAGTTCAGCATACTGTGTACCCCTCCACCAGCTAAAGATTTACCTGAGAGATAAGTCACCCCACTCCCATAGATATAGCATCACTGAACAGACAGTATGTTGTGTGGGACAGCAAACTGATCATTTTTCAAGAGGAGACCCATGTCTGGAAATGCATTGTGAGGCATCAAAGTTTGTTGAGATTCCTTTGTATTCTAATTAATAATTATGCAACCCATTAGCCATCAGCACAAGATGGATGGACTGGTTCTGCCTGATAGCTTTCCTCATACAAGTTACATCACTCTACAGTCCATGATTCACATATTAATTGGGTCACCTGTACCATGGTCAGCAGATCTTAGAGCTCTCAACAATTTTGTTTGTGGTACTATCAAGCATATGGGAACACTCACTTCAATTTATGCCATCCCCACAGCTTTGGGAGGCATTCTATTAGCCTTCACAGGTGAGTATGTATAGTAAGGAGGAGGTGGTCATTTCTGTTTATCTTTTTGCGTATACAGTGGCATCCTGTTTTTCGTGCATAATTCTAGATTATTCACATATGAATATATAACTTTGAGCAATAGCTTTATTCATCATCATTTAACATAATAACCATGTTTAAATATACAACTAAATAAAACCTGTTTTGAACAATTTCTCCAGATAAAAGTATTTTTAATGGCAACATAATGTAAAATTGAATTACATTATACTTTTTGCTCTCAAACAGGACACCTTTACACAATTAGACATAATTTTATTTTAATTATCTGTTCAATCTCCATTGTTGTCTAATACCTGATTTAGCCACCTAGGCAGCTAAATCAGATATTGGACGAGATAGGAAATTGGATAAATTATTAAAATAATGTCTAGTAAATGTGTCCTCTTTGAGAGTTAAAGTATAATTTACTTCAGTTTTACATTATATTGTCATTAAAATATTTTTTCATGGAGAAATTGTGTAAACAGTGTTTTATTTAGTTGTATATTTATCTTGAACAGATGACTCCAATAATGTCTAATAAATGTGTCCTCTTTGGGAGTAAAAAGTATAATTTACTTCAGTTTTACATTATATTGTCATTAAAATATTTTTTCATAGGGAAATTGCGTGAAACAGTGCTTTATTTAATTGTATACTTAGCTTGAACAGATGACTCCAATAATGTCTGGTAAATGTGTCTTCTTTGAGAGTAAAAGCATAATTTACTTCAGTTTTACATTATATTGTCATTAAAATATTTTTTCATGGAGAAATTGTGTAAACAGTGCTTTATTTAGTTTATATTTAGATTGGATGGATGACTCCAGTAATGTCTAATAAATGTGTCCTCTTTGGGAGTAAAAAGTATAATTTACTTCAGTTTTACATTATACTGTCATTAAAATATTTTTTCATAGAGAAATTATGTGAAACAGTGCTTTATTTAGTTGTATATTTAGCTTGAACAGATGACTCCAATAATGCCTAGTAAATGTGTCTTCTTTGAGAGTGAAAAGTATAATGTATTTCGGTTTTACATTATGTTGCCATTAAAAATATTTTTTCATCAAGATATTGTGCAAACCTTAGTTTTATTTAAATATATATTATTTTAACATGGTTATTATAAGTGATGACAAGTAAAGCTATTGTTTAAAGTTATATATTCATATGTGTATAATTTAGAATTGCGCAAATAAAACAGGATGCCACTGCATGCACGAAAAGGTAAACAGATATGCACACCTCCTCTTTGCTATACATACTCACCTGTGAAGGCCAGTAGAATGTTTCCCAAAGCTGTGGGGATGGCATAAATGGAAGTAAGTGTACAAGACTTCTGTAATATGACAGAAGGTCTTTTCACACAAATACATGCAGAGATTGAAATACTGAGAGCACATCATGCATTTGATCCTGTGCATCAGTCTCTGCAACACTGACGTAAGATGTGTAATCAAGTTGAAAGCTGACGATTTGAACCTCTACTGTAATTTAGTGCACCATGATAGCCTTGTTAGTTTCATGAAGGTTCCTTGACAAAATGTTGAATGCAAGCTCTTCAGATGTCTGAAGTTTGTCAAATTCTGAACACCCCATTTTTGAACATAAATGCATTTGTTGATATGTGTTACTATTGAAAAATCATTCAATTGCTGTTGTGCACAGTGTACTAAATGCTGTATTGCAATTTTTTTAATGAAATGAAAGTATATAGACTATATTGTGTGTATTATTGCAATATATTTTGTATATTTCTATTAACATTTGTAAGACTTTGATATATTCTTCATTACATTGACTAGTGCTATGATGTTGATTTTGAACCAACTTTCACAAAGATTACATTTTCATTTACTAGTGTCAGCTGTATAATGTATTGGATGTTAGTTAGAGTTAGATTTATTCATCTGTTAAAGTGGTTTGGTACAATGTACATTCACTATTGGACACGTCAAGCTATAAATATAAACAATAATAGGTTTTTGCAATATATACAATAGGTTTTTACGTGCTAAATACTATGGTTCATGATATACATTTATGTTCAAGGTAATCATTAATAGAATAAAAGGAGTGGTTAATTAGATGTGCCTTGAGACTGAATTTCAGCTGGTTTACATTTTTAATTGCCTTGATATTACTTGGTAAATTATTATAAAGTTTAATGCCGGAGTATAGGATACTTTTTTGGTAGAGCGAGGTGTTGCAGCTGGTCACATGTATTTGTGTACTTTCCCTAGTATTGTGTTCATGCACCATATTATTAGTTATGAATAGTGAATCAGAAGCATTAATGTTCTTGACTATAAGTAGAATAACTGCATATATGTAAATGCAGGGAAGTGGGAAGATCCCCAGTTTTTTAAAGAGAGGTTTACATGACGACTTTGGGCTGACTCCTTCGATAGTTCTGATAATTTTTTTCTATGCAATAAAGGTTGACTTGCTTGCTGGAGACTCACCCCAGAAGACTACTCCATAACTTAGGAGTGAGTGCACATGTGCAAAATAAGCTGCTCTGTTTCTTTACTTGTGCATGTTGTCAATATTCTTAGCATATAACATAGAGAGCTGAGTTTATTATTTATGAGGCTAGTGTGGGCATCCCATTTCAGGTTGCTCTGTACGCAGACCCCGAGGAATTTGATAGATTCTACTTTTTTAAGTGTCTGATTAGAGAGTTGTATTTGAGGGACAAGATAATTTTTGTTCATATTTGTGCATATATCCATTGCTACAGTTTTGTTTGTGTTTATAATGAGATTATTCAATGTAAAATAGTTTGTGATTTTCTCTGAGACTGGTTTTTTTATATTATTATTATTATTATTATTATTATTATTATTATTATTATTATTATTATTATACTGATGAAGCCAAAACTTGTAAATATTATAGAGTGAAGGAAACAGCAACAACAGCAATGGCTATGACGATGATGATACATTTAATGCACACTGAGAAATTCAATGACCAAACAATCTCAAAAGCAAAACAAATACAGTTTCTCTGTGTTCGGATCAGTTAAAATTAAAATGGGATAAGCATACTGAACACCTAACAAATAAACTTAGTAGCATCTGCCACACTTTTAGTTTATTAAGTATCAAGTATAAGTATAAACACACTTAAAAATGCAAACTTTCCTTGTGTACATTCATGTTTAATTTATGGGATTCTCTTATTGGAAACTCTTCCAAATGTAAAAAATTGTTTTTACTTCAAAATAAAATAATATGTGTAATGGTTGGAGCAAATCAAAGTCTCCTGCAAGCCATATTTAAAAAATTGCAAATCCTGACATTACCATGTACCTACATTTATAAATGCATAATGCATCCCAAAACTAGCTGTCACATCAAAAGTTAATTGTTCATTACCAACAGTAATAATTACATAACTACAAAACAAGACAAAAAACCGATATACATGTTCAGCTTTAATTACATGGCATCAAATTCTTCAATTAAATACTAAAACATGTTAAAACACAAACAAAACTGGCAACATTTAAATCAGCAGTAATGGCATAACTATTGGATCACAAGTTCTACACAATAGATGAATTTATGATGATTTAATTTAAGTATCAAAGGGTGAATCTGTCATATCCTATTAGTACTTTTTTATAATTTTAGTTTGTGTTCTAGTTTTAAGATTATTGGCAAATAATCTGTTTATGAGCATTGCTCAATACTGTATATATGTGTGATAATAAATCTATTACTATTATTATGCTTATATGAAAGGTGAAAAGCTTAAATATCTATTGCTAATATTTAAGAGAAATAATGAATTGAGAGCATATAGCACGTGATAACATTTTTTACTACTAGGAATTTGGAACTTTTTGTGGTAATAGCATGGTTATGTTCTACTGATTCACAAATGTTCAGCACTATGCCTCACATATGTACCTAATTATTTGAGCATAGATGACTTTTACATTAAATTGTAATATTCATGATTATAGGAATAGGAATATTTTTCTTTATTAATCATTTTTAGTTATTCTAACTATGAATTGACTTTAACAATGGGAAAATTGAAATGGAACAATGCTTCACTATTGCACCACATTTTATTGTTGCAGTTTTAGGTTAAAATCCAATTTTCTAACTAAAGATTCTCCTTCTGGAGCCTTATACATATAATATAACCAAGATAATTATATAAAAATGAACTGAAGATTGACAAGTGAGATGGGCATTTACTCCATTCAGCCATTCATTTATAAAGTAAAATTTTATGCAAATACTGTTGCATTTTACACAATTTACATTTTTGAGGTTTTTCTTACATAGGAAATTATTTTTTTATACATTAGGAATCTATATATTATATATTAACATACTAATCTCCATTATGTGACACATATTAAAAGAGAGAAATACTTGGGCTGTAAAAAGATATTGTTATGATCATCCACAAGTAACTAAACTGTTCCATATTTTCAAGTTTTATTGGTAAATACTGGTAAATTAGCAATACAAAATTAATAGAAGAAAATTGCTTCTACATAATTATGAACTACCTAGTAGTAAACATATCTCCCTTCATTAAAAAAAGTGAATAAAATGGTACAAGAATGTTTATACCAGTGGTAAATATGGAGATTCCTAAACAACTATAAATAATTAAACCTTAGGTATGTAAGCCATAATAAAAGTTTAGCATTGTAATCTTGTTTAATTCATACATAATGCATTGTGTAGGCTTATATGGTTTTTATTCATGTTATAACATAGAACAAAATGTACTTGTACATTCAGCTAGATGCCCTTCCTTGACTGGATTGTATAATGAGCAATATATTATTTGGTAATAACAGTAAAAATAATGGATCATGAAATAAAGCTTCATAATAATATTATCTTTTCTTAATTCATTGAGAAATAAATAGAACATAAACGGATTATAAACCACCATCACCATAATCATCTAAAACTTCCCTTGTTGTTTTATAATTTTGTTACTTAGTAGAATATTTGTCTTAATTAATTAATTAATTAATTAATTAATGGAGGCACTTCTATTGAACCAAATTTTATGCTTAAGACGATGCTACATGCGGATGACCACATAAGTAAAACTGAAGATGAGCTGCAATGAGCAATGTATATGTTACACAAGCTATGTGATAATTATAACTTTAAGATTTTGACAAATAAAATAAAAACAATGGTCTTCCAAAGTAAATATACTGTTAGAACCAAAATAGTAATTAATTACACTACATTAGAGCAAGTAACGGGTTTTTAACACTTAGGAACATATGTCAGTTATTAATATGAAAATGATTTTAAAAATAAATTACCCCTGTTTCAACAAATATATGGTACAATAAATAGAAGTACAAAAATCAAAACCAGAAAAGAAACACAAATGGAGTTTTACAAAGTAATGTAATGGCCGTGCCTGCATTTCTTTATGGATCTGAAACATGGACGTTGATGAAAGTGATAAAAGTAAGCTACAGGCTGCTGAGATAGATTCCTGAGAACGGTAAAGGGATATACACTTTTGGATAAAAATTTAAAACTTTCAAATGAAAAAAAAAATCTGATGTGTTACACTCACATCACTTTCTCTACTCTTGTACAAACTATTTTTACAAACGCTTATTCTCCATATGCTTCATGTTAATGGAGATAGCGAGATGCCAATCTTATTGCTAATTTTCTTGTAGGTGCAAGGGGAATATGGTAGGTTTTAAGCGATAGTCAAATATTTTAAGCGCTGGTTGCTATGTGGCGCATTCCATTCTCTTTGTATGTCCAGGACATAAAAAAAAATTAATAATGAATTTGAGAAAAAGTATAAGTATTGGAAAATTTAAGGGAATAACAAGCAATATCTCGAAAATGGGTCACTCAACAATAAAAATGTATATGACATAAATTGTGTATTTTAATGCGATCTATATTTTTTGTGTAGTAAACTTTTGTCTATCTCTTATGGTTTACCAGTTATGCAAAAGTTGTTCACAATGAAGAATACTTTTGGAGACATTCCCCGAAAATTCGAGATATACATTTCACTTATCATGAAAATATCTTAAACATATGACATTTTAATCAAAATCGTTAGCCATTTTTGAGAAAATTAAAATTTTCGAAAAATGTTTCATGTAAAGGGTAATCTGGGGTGGGAGGATTTTCTTGAAAACCTTCGTGTCGCATCTCTGGAAGATACTGAACCTAAATACCAAGTTTGGTGTTTATCCGACTGTTTCTAAAAATGCTTTTTTTGGATTCAGGGGATCTCAAAACATGTATTTCTGGTGAAATCTCAGTATCGAATTTTTGGGTGGAATACAATACTTCCCCTACTTACTCTACGTAGTAGAGAAAGTAGTAAGAGAAGAGTTAGAAGTAAATTATTTGGAAGAAAAAATTATAAATTATAAAAATGAATGGAGGCAGCATGTTTATAGAATGTCGAAAGAGAGGATCCTAAGAAAAGTGCTGTACTATAGGCCTAAAGGAAAGAGACATTTGTAAAACCAAGAAAACAATGGCCAGACACATATTTTTAAGACCTAATCCCTGAAGTGCATAATAATAATGACGACGACGATGATGATGATAATAATAATAATAATAATAATAATAATAATAATAATAATAATAACCTAATTAGCTTTTAGTGGTGCTTTAATTTTCTTGTTATTATTGACACTATTTGTATCATTGTTATATGTATTCTTGTATTATTATTTTATTAATTTGATGCACTGTATTATTACATTTTGAGGTTTTGTTTACCATGGGCCATTTATGAATTTTCATAATTTTGACAGCTAACTCTATTAGGTACATGTATTCATGTTTAATTTAAAAAAAAAACAACAATAATAATCGTTATCATAAAGACTCTTTCAAAAATAAAGCTTTGGAATTCTACAAATATCTGTAACTAATAAGGCAATATAAAAATAATTATTCAGCCCAACTAGAAAAATGTTTAGATTCTTATATAGTAAATCCTTTATGTAAGTTATTATTTTTATTGTTAGCATTTTCTTCCATTCAATTTTCGTTTTAGTGAACAATTTAGGTAATCCCATACTGCATAATTTAAAACCTTTGAGAAACAAAAGGATGGTAACTTTGTGAACAATTAGAACTTTGGTAACAGCTAGAACTACATCCTATTATACTTATAAATTTTAACTAATGATATGCAATACTGTTTTTTGTAAATTTTATTTGCTGATCCAACAGAATTTCATTATCCATTTCTAACAATGAAAAACTTATACACAGTCTAACAGAAATGGCATCAGTTAATTTTTGTAAATGACTCTAGCAGTTGTATTGCATGAAAGTAATATAATCTTTCTTCAGAGTAGCTAAATGTATTTATAACTGGTCATACTAACAGCCCATGCACATAGAAGCATAAAGTGGATTAACATCATCAGTAAGAAGCTAATTATAATTCAGACTGTGTTACCAAATTAACATATGTTAATTGCTTGGGTACATAGTTTCTTCTTAGAATTCTGTTGGTAATCATTTAGGAAAATCCTGTAGTTCTATTACATGTTTGTACACTATGATTCAGTTATGATCATTTAAGGCTGTGATGTAAAGGAGCATGCCAAACTGCCTTCTCTATTACAAAAGGTGTATCTTTTACAAGATTATTCTAAGTTTTCCATTAGCTGCTAGATGGTATATTAGCTAATGTATTTCTAAATTAAAAGTATAATAGTTCGATATTTACATAAGCACACAAGTTATTAGAAACTGTCTGGAGGGGATAATTTGTGAAAAATCTGTAATGTTCTACATTTTGAGGCATGAAAACATTTTTCTTAATTTTAAATTTATGTTGAAAATGATGGAATTACTTGTTATTCCAGCATAGAACATTAATGCTGAGATGGTTTTCTCACTGATCTCAGCACAGTGGACACATGAAAGAAACAGGCTATTGATTGACTTAGTTAAAGATATTGTTCTAGTGCAGTGTAACTTTAAACATTTAAGTTGTGTAGAATGTCATGTTTACATATCAAAGCCAGATACTTTGTATTAAATATATTCCTCACAGAAGTATAAATGTTATGATTCTTTGACAGCTGCTGTTACTTGTTTTAGTACACGTATACTTAAGAAAATACGTAACCTATATATATATGTTTGAGCAGTAATTTAGGTTTGGAGTTTAATTTTACTAAATTTAACATTTTTCTATAATGTATGTTTGTGTAATCTTCTTCATTTTAGACCACTAGTGTCTACATTTAATTAAAAGAATTTAGTAACTCTTATTCTGTACTACTTTTGAGGCTGAGTGAAACAAAACCTCTCAAACATTTATGTAGCTTATAATAAATTTGACTCTTTTTAGGTGTTAGATGGATATACACTCAGATTTTAAATTAGGCTAGAAGCCCGTAATAAATACTTCTGATAAATTATCAAGAGATATATTTGTAATCAGCAAACTTAGGAATTGTTTGCCTAGGAAACTTACATTTTGTTTTGCTTTAGTGTTTTATAAATTTGTGCATAAATAAAGTGATATAGATAGCTGAAAATATAGACTTTTATTTCATTGTATATTTGTTAAGCCTTAGTATATGTGAAGCAAACTTAATTATAAGAACATGTTAATGAAGTTACTGGAAGTAGATTTTACAATTAAGATACCAAGGTATAGACTACAATAATTATCAAATGTTTGCTCTCGGTGAAGTTAGTTTTTTTTAAGTTTCAGTTGCAGATGTTTCTTTACAGATGTCTAAAAATATATTCCAAAACTGCTTCCTCAGCAGACCATTTTATAGTACATATAATTTATGATCAACTGAGATAGTTAACATTTTATACATATGTTCTTTATCATTTTTCAAATACATTTTACATATTTAATTGACTAGGATTAATCCTGAATACTCAGGTTTCCGGTTAATAAATGACCATGACTATGGTCAGAGGATTATTTTCTATATATTTACCAAATAAAAACTGATAATTTCAAGGATACTTTTGGTAAAATTTTGGGGAGTCATTTAGTAACTTTCATTTAAGTACATAAATAGCCAATGCTGTCAGAATCCTGGCAATAAAAAAGCAAAGAATCATATGGAGCAAACAGAATCATTAAGCATTTTGTGATTATTCTTGTTCACATTATGTATTATTTCAGAATGCACATATGATGTAAATGCTAGTAGCTCCGCAAGATAATACCCCAATGAGAATTTTATCCAATGCTGGAAGTTTGCCAACAGACATTACATCATTCTATTCACTGATGGATCAGATGACAGATCTATTTCCCTCTCAGCAGATCTAGGTTGAACTGTGCATGGGAGACATTTTCAATAGAAAAGAATATTTTCATATTTAATACTCTCAGAAGGCTCTGAAATATTCAGTCTAACTTACAGCAAATACATTAACTGCCTAAATATATTTCAGAGAACCCAGTACTGTATTTAACAAATTTGGTGCAAAAGAGATAAAAACAAGACTTGCTGTAGCATTTGAACACAGTTGAGTCAGAAAGGTTTAATAAAATAGTTCTTTATGATTTAGTGTACACTAAAATTAATAAAGATTTGCACTGAAAGGAAAGTATCTAAAAATACAGAAATCTGTACAATATTTTGCATTATAATGGAGTTAGGTCTTACACTATAAACAAATATTAACTAAAAGTTATAGGTTTAATTGTAATCTAATTTTCAGAAATGTAACCCCAAACATTTTTAAGCCAAACTCTCAGTCTTTAACTGCTGTTCAAAAACCATCTTACAGGGTTTAACATTTCCAGTTACTGAGGTGTCTTAAAGAAAATTGCCTTAAATTTGAAATCTTTTCTCTAGAAATGACATAATTGTTGAACGTTAGTGTAGAATCAAGTTCCTTGCAAAGAGTTTTAAAATGTGATCTATGAACTTTTTTTTTTCCATTAGAATAAAATAATTGATAGCTAAAACTACTGACATCAAAATTCAAAATTTTAAACCATTTAAAGTTTTAAACCATTATTCTTTTTAATGCTGGAAATGCCTACTTTTACTACATACTTGTAAACCATCTTAAAAATTAAAACAATTTGTGCATGCTCCATTACTGTGGGGTAATAAATACTTAATAAAAGCTTGCACTGTTGGCTTGTCAGTAACCCCTTTTATTCTATCAATGAATTCATCATTCTTAATGCGTCTGTTATTGATAATTAATGTATGCATGCTTATATTATTTTAAAATTGTACATTTTATATAAGTTTTGGTTTATATTCAAATATATAATCAATTTATTAGATATTGTCTATTGCAGTTATATAGCTGTCTAATGACAGTAAAAATTGATTAATTTATTCCTTTTATGCAGGGCAGGAAGCTTCAGAAAAAGTGGTTTAAATTATATTTAAAATCTGCAAGCAATTTTGGTTTGGGATACTTGTAAACTCTTGTACTAGTTTTTGTTAAAAATGTTTTTTATGGCAATAAGCATTACTACATTAAGAATGTTCTAAGTTATTCAATTAAAAACTTGGTACAATGTTATTAACACAGAATTTTTAAAAAAATCACTCCTTTGCTGATAAAGGTAGTAAATACTTGCTATCTAACATTATTCTTCTTTCATTTTCTTCTACAATGGATGCTAATAAAATTAGTTCTAGTTAGGTACATTATTTAAAATAATTTTAAAGCAGCAATAAAAAAAAAATTAAACACCAATGAGATGCCCGGATAACTAAAATAGGTTATAACAGTGTTAGGGGGATGGAAAGGTAAAGCAGAAGAAATCGAAAAAAGAAAGAAAATAAAAAGTTGCATCTAAATGCCACTGCTGCAGGTGACCTGCATACTTGCACCTTAATGTTGCCACTCACCATTTTGAGGTCCCGCGTATGCGATGATTATGGAAATAATAAAAAGTGTGGCGAAGACAACGATGGCAATGCACATCGCCCTCTTTTGCGAACACACGGCGACCCCATTGTGTTCGTATAGGCTTCGTTTGTTGATGCCTGTCTGGCTATCACCTAAAAACAAAAAGAAAATAAAGGTTTTACTTCACTCGATCGGAGCATCACAACAAATCACTCATGTTTTGAGTTTACCTGTCAAGAAAGCAACATCATCAACATCCTGATCACTCATCACTATATCTCGTCTTCTCCAGACAACTGCTTCTACCTCGCCTTGCCCAGACACTACCGATATTTTGATTAGGGGGTCCTTTTGCACACTAGCCACTCTACTGATTTCGTTACAAAAACAAATTTACCGGCAAAAATGCTTTCACAAATATCGAACTATGGAAGACGCATGTAATTTTAAACTTTCTGCAGTGTTAGCTCTTATTTTTACTGTTATGGACGCAAACACTTCCTTTTCTTTACAATTGGTAGCGAACATCACACCTCCGCATAATGTCGGGTTTGTATGAAGGTGGAAAATATAGATTTTTGTAATGATCGATTATCGTCTGCTACAATGAGCTAGTATTTGACATTTCAATGGCAGACTTAAAATGGGTTTGCAAATTCGCATGAGCTGCCACCTATGTATTGAGATCGCAAACGAATCTAATACCGAAAGGCGGTGCGCATGCCCCAAACATGGCGTAATGCGCATGAGATCATGTTGAGCTAATTGGAATGGTATCCGTAACTAGTTACGCGTAGCTGATTTTTAAATTAACTGAAGTACATGCATAATCGCTCTTAACGATCGCTTGACTAATGTCTCTTGTTTCTTTTCTGCATGTGTTCGATGGCTGTGTTTCGAGACCCGAGAGTAATCGATATTAACATCCCTGCGGTACGCGTGCACTTCGTTCCTTTCGGAGTCGGAGGCTACTTTTAACAAAAAGAATTAAGCGCATCCACGTGACTGAGGAAGG
The DNA here is from genome assembly GCA_030765065.1 of Deroplatys truncata. Classification (NCBI taxonomy): domain Eukaryota; kingdom Metazoa; phylum Arthropoda; class Insecta; order Mantodea; family Mantidae; genus Deroplatys; species Deroplatys truncata. The sequence goes on along the minus strand of CM060988.1, from coordinate 132,985,261 downwards.
GGGGAGACGGTGTTTTGCCACGATCGAATATGATAATGAAGAAGCAAAGAGAAGTACGACACTAAATGTTTCGCTACAAGTGAAATGCTGCTTTTAAAAGTTGATAGATACCTTGTTTCTCCGCAGCAGTCAGTTTGCGTGTTTGCGTGTCTTTGATAAGAACGCAAAAGTAGTATAGAACTTAACGCGTATTTTATTTAGTACAATGTACTAAGCGTATTTCAGTCACTGCTAGAGCACACTTCCCTATTTTTGGATTGCTTATCACGAAAAAGAAAATAAACCTCAGATCCTGTCATACTTATGCAAGATATTGTATAAACTTTTCTAGCAACTGCTGGTAAGATTAACCCTCAATTCGAATGCACATTACCATAAGCTGCATGCAGTTGAATCCTTATAGCAAATAACTGCTAGCAAACTTGTTTTCTGTATCTTTAATTTAATAAAGGAACAGTTATTTACCCTGCTGCTGAAGAAAGCAACACAGTTCCTTGCGAATGAATGTTTATGACGGAGCTGGAGACGAGGTTGGAATGTCGCCTGCGATAGGTAACCGCACGCTCTTACGCCAAGATTACGATGAACTTAACATGACGTAACGCGAGATCTCTCACATTGTAGTAAATGGAGCTATTTTTGATGAATGCGTAATGCCGGGATTACGATGTAGGTACTTAGAGTGACAACGCGACGAGATGTAACGTAACGTGAAATTATGAAAGAAAGATCTAATGCACTTAGCATAAGGAGAATGACTCTCGATTGGTAGTTTTATTACTTCATGCTACTGCTTCACGCCGATTGGTTCTAATTATTAGTGACGTCAAACTTAACGTAACGGGAAGGAAAAGTTTGACATTGTCAAACTCTTACGTTACGTCGCGTTAAGATAAGCCAAGTTAAGTCGACCATAAATAGCTCCATTTAATACAATTAGTTAGATTGTCACGTAACGTCGCATTAAGTCACGTTATTTAAGTTCATCGTAATCCCGACTTAATTTTTGGCAGTGTTAAACTTTTCCTTCCCGTTACGTCAAGTTTAATGTCATATGGTAAGTGGAACCAATCGACGTGAAGCAGTGGTATGAAGTAATAAAAGAATTGTCAATCAAGAGTCATTCTCGTTACATTAAGTGCATCCTAATTAGACGTTTAGTTTAGCAGCATGTCTTCAATTCACGTTGCGTCACTCATGTTAAGTAAAGTTTATCCTAATCCCGGCGTAAGTAACTGTTTAATTTTCATCTATTTTGTTTACGAAATATTAAGCGAGATGAAATTTAATGTTCAATAACATGTTTTAATGCATTAGTGCCTAATAAGGATTTAAAACAGTGCCGTAATTATTTATTAGTGCCAATATTATTTAATCATTCAAATTTGAATAATATTACGAAATCCCTCCAAAGTTAAATTGAAATTAAATTGAGCTTTAGTTATGGGCGCTCTTTAACTACTGTGGCTCTTAGCGTCCCATTCTATATTGGGCGCGAAAGACCGGAGATTTTGCTCAGAGGCCTCTTTATCAGGCTTGAGGTTCTTTTACGTGCCGTAAATATACGACACGGGGCCACCGGCTTTACATCCCTTCCCTCAGTCATGCTAAGGATTTTTACGCCCGAAAAAATCCATCGCCCTCCGCCGTGTTTGAACCCGTCACATCGGGAACTAGAGGTAACTAGAGGTAACCCTAGGCCACGAAGGACGACCCTTTAAAGTTAGTTTTGTATAATAAAGTACAACATTTTTACAATTTTTTAAAATTTATCCAAGCCACCAATGACGTGTGCTTATTTATAAACGGAGCTTGCGTTCAAAACAAGACAAGTCCTTCATTTTTGATTTTACAGAAATTGAAAAAAAAATCCTCACATTAATACCAAGAATGGAATATCAAGTATTATAGGAGCTGTAAATTTTATTACAACTATAATTAACATAAAATCACTTAAAATCAAACCGATACATAATCTCTTTTTGAAATTAATAAATTTAATGGTAATCTATGTGATTTCTAAATTTTGTGGTTATATCGAGGTATCAGATGTATTTTTATTATTGTAAACTACATTTTATTTTAAATAATACTGCTTTGAGTTATTGTTTTGACTGAAACTGGCATGGACACGTTCAGTTTTGATCGTACATAAAAATAATAGCCTATAATACAGATTAAATTGAAATTTCTTGAGTCACCCATTTAAATCTCTGCTGTGCATTAATATACAATAATAAATAATTATAATGCACAATAAAATGAATAAAAAGAAATAATAAAAAGTTTAAAAAAGCATAAAACTCATAAACTGCATGAATTTAATAATTAGCAGCTACATAGTCAATAAAGATATCAGTAGATTATACAAGGGGCAAAATAAAACCACTTTTAACATGTGTGACATATACTATTTTTTTTTAGACAGCGCTCGAATTTGTAAAATATCAATAATATTATATTGATTCCTGAAACTAACAGAGATCGCGTTTAGAACCCGTTCTTGAAACAAGAGAGATGATTTTAAAAAAGTGAGATGTCAGATGTTTTTATGTTTTGTTGATTCACTAGCAGTCATTTTTAATGAAGTTGGTTTTCAACATACTTTGCCCTACACTAGCCATGAAGCAATTAAATGCTATATAATGTTTATTTCTGGATTTGTTGGGTAATAAATACTTTTGTATTACTCTTTCTGCTGCTTCTGTAATTTCACCTGGCTCTTCCATTTCAGTTTCTTCTAAATTCATAATTGCCGCCATATATTTTTCTGTAGGTTATACTAGATCACAAGGCCGCCAATATAACACATTAAAAAGGCAATCTCTGTACCAAGACAAAGACTCATCCTGCAAGCATTCCTTACCAAACTGTTTTTCAAGAAGCTTTACATAATTATTTTATCTGCACTTGCAGCATAAAGTGGAATGCGAATGGAAGAGATTCCAAATTTATGTTACCATTTTTCCGTTTGTTCAATATGTCAGCATTAGTGATTGTTGCAGCTGATGGCCTTTTAAATTTCTATAATTTCAAATTTTCTGGATTTTCATCCCTCAAAACAAACAAATAAATAAATAAACAAATGAATAATATATTTTAATGCAATTATAACCACCATATAGGAACACGGATTTTTACTTTCTCTACTACGTATAGTAAGTAGGGGAAGTATTGCATTCCACCCAAAAATTCGATACCGAGATTTCACCGGAAATACATGTTTTGAGACCCCTGAATCCAGAAAAGGCATTTTTGGAAACATGTCCGTGTGTGTGTGTGTGTGTGTGTGTGTGTGTGTGTGTGTGTGTCTGTGTGTCTGTGAACAGCATAACTCAAAAACGAACAGTCGGATAAACACCAAACTTGGTATTTAGGTTCAGTATTTTCCAGAGATGCGACACGTAGGTTTTCAAGAAAATCCCCCCACCCCAGACTACCCTTTACATGGAACATTTTTCGAAAATTTTAATTTTCTCAAAAATTGCTCAAACGATTTTGATTAGAATATCACAAATTGTTAAGATATTGTCATGAGAAATGAAATGTATATCTCGAATTTTCTGGGAATGTCTCCAAAAGTATTCTTCATTGTGAACGACTTTTGTATAACTGGTAAACCGTAAGAGATAGACAGAATTTTACTACACAAAAAATGTAGATCGCGTTAAAATACACAACTTATGTCATATACATTTCTTTAGTTGAGTGAACCGTTTTCGAGATATTGCTTGTTATTTCCTTAAATTTTCCAATACTTATACTTTTTCTCAAATACGTTATTCATTTTTTTATGTCCTGACATGCAAAGAGAATGGAATGCGCCACATAGCAACCAGCGTTAAAATATTTGACTATCGCTTAAAAGCTACCATATTCCCCTTGCATCTACAAGAAAATTACCAATAAGATTGACATTTCGATATCTCGATTAACATGAAGTATATGGAGAATAGGCGTTTGTAAAATTAGATTTACAAGAGTAGAGAAAGTCATGTGAGTGTAACACATCAGATTTTTTTTAATGTCATCCTCCTTGGTCTAGGGGTACCATGCAAACCTCTGGTTCCAGAGTTCGTTGGTTCAAAACCAGCGGAGGGCGATGGATTATTTTTCAGGTGTAAAAATCCTTAGCATGGCTTCCTTCGGAAGGAAAGTAGATTTATGGCACGTAAAAGAACCTCAAGCTTGATAGAACCTCTGATCAAAATTTCCGGTCTTTCACGTCCAATATAGAATGGAACGCTAAGAACCATAGTAGTTAAATAGTGTCTATGAATAAAAAATTAAAAGAAATTAAAATTAAACTGAGTAAAAATGCTATTTTCCGATATTACCACGATGGTGTAATGAACAGCAATCCTTCCCAGTATTTTATAAAAGTAAAGAATTATCAAAAAATATCCAACATTGTTTATTAATAACTTCTGCTTATTTACGTCTTCAAAAACAATCCTTTTCATGCACGGAAAACAACTAAGTCCGCCTTCATGATGTGAGATTAGCGTATCTGCCTCATATTCAAGAGTTTTCGAGTTCTAATCTGGATTGAGCCGAGTTACCTGGATAAATTTTTACAGGATTTTCCCTTATCCTCAAAACGCAAATGTAGGGCAACTATAGCTTAATTTCAAGCATTTCATTCATTTAATATGATCCATCCGGTTCTAAGACGTTAGACCTCCGCGTAATAAACCTGATTAATTATTTCTGAATATTAGTGTGTGTAAGAGTGCAAGTAGCTTAGTAAGAAAACGAGTTATTTTATCGAGACGCAAAACGGCACATTTCACAGTATTCTTGAATGTAGAGAGGACCAAAAAATGCACAAATAGATAGTGATGATCTATTCTACGTTTTAAATTTCAAGTTGACTTGCGGCATCAATATGTAGTATTATATCGTCTCTAAAAACGCCAGTAGTTTGACAGTTGCTATAGCAAACATGATAACCTGTCTGCTTGGTAGAAATTGTTCAAGAAGGCCATGAACTAGAACTAAGCTTCTCTAACAAAACGGAAACAATAAATAACCGAAAACAGCATAGAACAACAAACTTTAATGTACCTAATCCATTTATTACAAACGTATTCGGATGACGCTTTTGCAAAAGGAAACAGAAATGGTAACAGTATGGTTTTTAAATAATGTCTATTGCATTGAATTGCGAATTTGGTTAATCTCAATTATGTTAGCTGAATTGCAAGCAGACGAAAATATGGTATTGGACAGTCACAAACAAACGATGTTCCAATGTGCATTATCGACGTTCAACTTGCTATCGATAAATATTCTCGTTTCCGTTCCCCATGTTTTATGGGAATCAAACTTATACCTCTTTGCTTTCCGGTCTCCTTGTAGTTACCCCATCTGGTTTATTTTGAACCACGACACAAAATGGTAAAAGCACGCTGAATTCTTGCACGTTCTTCTGGCTGAACATCCTTACCTGTGGGGGAATCTTTAAAAAAATGAGTACTGAAGAAAACCGGCGATCTTAGCTGAAATACAGGAATGTGTTGAAATAGCTTGAAGAGCAGTCAATCCCTGTGGATTGTTCTTACAGCAGCTCGACGAAATTAGAATTATCTGGACACTAATGATGAACATTTTTGGCATCTTACGTGACTGCAGAATATGTAATAGTTTAGACTTCAATTTTGATAACCTTAAATATCTAGCAATACTGCTTTTAATATATATGAGTGCCCTCATGCAATCTTCAGTTTGTAAAATCGCTCATGTGAAACGTTGCGACACATGTAAGTACAATCTAATTGTTGAATGACCTTGACCAACACACCCATATTCTAATTTTAGCAGAAGCAATAGCAATGCAAATCCATCAACCCAGTTGCAGAAGACAGCTGGACACCTGTAACCTCTATACCGTATTTGGTAAGCAAACGGTTGACTATCAAAGTGTGCCATGTGTTTAAACCTGTTCGGTATTCATGAATCCAGTTTGTGTTTCTGAGAAGATTATGTACAACTTAACATGTTTGTTTAAACCAAACCTTATGCATTTTGATTTATGGCTATGCCTTTCTTGTATTTCTATAATTGTATTTATTTCTTTTAGTGCCATAAACAGTGACTCCAGAAAGTACCTACTTGTCACCCTTTGAAAATTCTAACAGCCAAATTAACAGAAATAAATTTCTTATTTTTAATGTATAGAAAGCACAAACCATATTACAGTTTACGTGTTCTAGTATTTTTCAAAATTTAATTTCTTTTTATTTTGATTTGTTTTTAAATAACACCGATTTTCAGCTTTGCCTGGGTGGAGTTTACAAAATTGTTTTTGTACACGCTCTCTGAAACAGCTGCTTGTCGGACTGCTACTAGACAAAAAAATAGCACTTTAGCGACCTAAAGTTGTCATGGAAACCTTTTGGCGTAATAAACAAAATTCAGATGGCAGTGACCGTTCTCATACTGCTGCTGAGATTTTGCTGGCAGTAGCTCAGATTCAATGTTTCTGGCTCGGATTGAAATTTCCTCGGGATTTTCACCCATATTTTCAATCACAGGCTTGTTGTTTAGAAACGAGCGCTCAGAATAAGCACTAAAAATTAAAAATTGAGTTTTATTTATGGACGCTCTTTAACTGTTATGGTCCTTAGCGTCCCATTCTATATTGGGCGTGAAAGACCGGTAATTTTTCTCAGAGGCCTCTTTATCAGGCTTGAGGTTCTTTTACGTGCCGTAAATCTACGACACGGGACCACCGGCTTTACGTCCCTTCCGAAGGAAGCCATGCTAAGAATTTTTACGCCCGAAAAAATCAATTGCCCTCCACCAGGTTTGAACCCTCGACCTTGGGAACTAGGCTAGCATGGCAACCACTATATCCACATCCCATTTTGTTATGGTCAACACTTACCAGGAGACGTTGGTACGGTTCATAGCGTGGGATTCAGGCGGCTGCGAGAATATGTCAACAAATGAGTGTCTGTGCATTTTATATTTATGCAGTACTTATATTAGTTATTTATTTGCTTACTTATTTAATTTAATGTAATTTAGAGAACTTTTACTAAAAAATATTGTATGCACCACGTACGCAAAAGCTTCAGCGCACTCTTACAGTAGGCTTACGCCTCGCCCGAAATATTTCATTCGTCCGCTACAGCCTTATTTTTCCTACTTGATACATAAATAGATATATTAGAAGCGGTCGCCCAAGTTAAGCAGCATTGGGCTTGGTCACCACATGGTCGCCAGTCCGCCCATGAGGGAAAACCGAGACCAAGCCAATGGTAGCGCAGAAAGCTAAACCCCGCCCAAGACATTGACATAAATCAAAAGCTTGTGTACATTCTTTTTATCCTTCTATATCGCACAGGTAAAGCCGCATACGCGGCTAGGTACTGTGGCGATTATATTCCGCCCAGGTGAACCTGGGCGACCTGTTCTCGATTGCTGGATTGCTGGATGGCCTAAAAATAGAACCTCTAACACAGTGCACACGAGCTAAAATCTTTAGATTATCGCACTAGTATTACCCTTTGTATTTGCACATGTTTAATAACTCGAGTTAGTTTGATTAGGTTTTACTTTTCATAATGTCTGCTTACATGATTCATCTCTATGGCGCTCGCATTATCTGTTCACAATACAAATCGTCATACTTCAATTTATTGCAATTCGTTGTAGGGTTAACCTAAAGTTATATTGGAAGCCTTCTGCTTTCTTTGGTCTAGAACGTTATTCTTCTATCTAGTATAACTTAAATAAAAATTACTTGGCAGAAATTATGAATTCAGAAGTAACTGAAATGGAAGAGCCAGGTGAAATTACAGAAGCAGCAGAAAAAATAAAACTAGAAGTGTTTACCCAAAAAATCCAGAAAGCAATATGCTATAGTATTTAATCGCTTCATTGACTGTGTAAGTTGAAAGTAATTTCACTGAAAATTGCTAGCGAATCAACAAAACATCTGACATCTCGCTTTTTACTTTCTCTACTACGTATAGTAAGTAGGGGAAGTATTGTATTCCACCCAAAAATTCGATACCGAGATTTCACCGGAAATACATGTTTTGAGACCCCCTGAATCCAAAAAAAGCATTTTTGGAAACAAGTCCGCGTGTGTGTGTCTCTCTCTCTGTGTGTGTGTGTGTGTGTGTGTGTGTGTGTGTGTGTGTGTGTGTGTGAACATCAAACTCAGAAACGAACAGTCGGATAAACACCAAACTTGGTATTTAGGTTCAGTATCTTCCAGAGATGCGACACGAAGGTTTTCAAGAAAATCCCCCACCCCAGACTACCCTTTACATGGAACATTTTTCGAAAATTTTAATTTTCTCAAAAATGGCTCTAACGATTTTGATTAGAATATCACAAATTGTTAAGATATTGTCATGAGAAATGAAATGTATATCTCGAATGTCTCCAAAAGTATTCTTCATTGTGAACGACTTTTGTATAACTGGTAAACCGTAAGAGATAGACAGAATTTTACTACACAAAAAATGTAGATCGCGTTAAAATACAAACTTATGTCATATACATTTCTTTTGTTGAGTGAACCGTTTTCGAGATATTGCTTGTTATTTCCTTAAATTTTCCAATACTTATACTTTTTCTCAAATTCGTTATTCATTTTTTTATGTCTTGGACACGCAAAGAGAATGGAATGCGCCACATAGCAACCAGCGCTTAAAATATTTGACTATCGCTTAAAAGCCACCATATTCCCCTTGCATCTACAAGAAAATTAGCAATAAGATTGACATCTCGATTAACATGAAGCATATGGAGAATAAGCGTTTGTACATATAGTTTGTACAAGAGTAGAGAATGACATGTGAGTGTAACACATCAGATTTTTTAACTCATTTCTCTTGTTTCAAGAACCGCGTTCTAAATGAGGTCTGTTAGTTTCAGGAGTCCATGTAATATTATTGATATTTTACAAGTTCAAGCGCTGATTAAAACACAGTATATATGTAAATAGTAATGTACATACCATTAAAGATAGTGTACAAAGTACGAGCATTAGTATAGGCAATTCTGTACATGACAGTGTAAATAGTGCAAATTTTTGGCCTTCTGTACATGACAGTGTAAATAGTGCAAATTTTTGGCCTAGTGTAAATGTAAACAATGAATATATTTTAGTACACAGTGCTTCTCTAAATCAACTACTCAAAATTCTCACTAAGGGAGAAACATGGATTTGCAATTAAACTAGTTCTAAAATGCAGTGAATGTGGATTCAGTCCAGGACAAACATATTCCAGTCCAAGGGTAGATGAAAAAACATCTAAGAGACCTCCATTTGAAGTAAACAGAAAAGCTGTAGATGTTTTTTTGAGTTTGGGTGTGTGGGGGCAATTCCAATGTAATGAGGCAATGTGAATGTTACTCATGGTGCATGCTTTTTGAAAAGTGGATTTTTCTCCAGTTTACATTTTTTTTGTACAATATCTGCACCTGTCACATTAGATTTTGGGCTATGAACTTGAATTTTTTCCACAATGCTCTACATATATAAATTCAGACTCAGTGTTAAGATTGGATACTTAGTTTGGCTGAAAAAAAGTCTAAAACTAAAAATATCTTAAAAAATTGAACATGCCCATGAACAAAAAAAAATATTTTACCAAAAGTAATAGCTGTTTCTTCCAGGCAGAGACTGAAGTTTGTCTTACAATCACTGGGAATTAGAAAATGTCAAAATAATTCAAATATTTTATTTTCTGATGCGCAAGGATTAATTCTAATGCTATTATAAAACCACATTATGTTAACGATAAAAAAATTAATTTCATCAAAACTACTGATCAGAGAATGCTAAAACGTTGCGTGATAGTTTATAATATAAGTTAACATGTGTGTACAAAGTTTGAATGCAATATCTATAGAAATATAGAAAATAGGAATTTAAGTCCTGGTGTCCCTTAAATAAAAACTTATTTTCAATGCAATTTCAGGCATTATATGAAAAACTTTGCCTTACCCAATCCATGCAAAATAATTTTGTAAACACCATCGCGAAAAAGCTGAAATTGGTGAACTTCTAAAAAATTATAAAACCGATAAAATGAAATGCGCTAGAAGATGTTAACTGTAATATCGTTGTTCTGTCTGTATACTAAAAATCATTAATCATGAATTTGGCTGCTAGAATATTTTTAAACGGAGATAATGCTACGAAAAGTTATTTGACATATATTGTATATATTTCAACGAGTTCTACATTTTTCGTGTAGCAAGATGCTTTTTTCTCTCTTACGGTTTACGGTTATGCAAAGGCATTTAAGGATACCTATGACTAAAATTTTCAAATTTTAAACTAACAATACTACTTTCTGAAATTTATACCATGTATGTATTTTAGTGCTAATATGTTAAATCCGAAATTTTCTTCATTTTGCTGTAATGGATACATTTGTTTATTATTTTGTTACGTCACTTAAGAAGTCCCTTGAAGAAAAAATATTGAAATTTTGGTCTGATATTGGAACTCTAGGTTCACAATATATACAGTTTTTAAAATTGCCCTAAGTTTTTCAGCATCTCATCTAGTTTGAGCCCTAACATTTTTAATAGTTTCCAGTACGTATTCTGTGCTTAAAAATTGGGAATTTTGTGTACAAACTATTTTTACAAACGCTTATTCTCCATATGCTTCATGTTAATCGAGATATCGAGATGTCAATCTTATTGGTAATTTTCTTGTAGATGCAAGGGGAATATGGAAGGTTTTAAGCGATAGTCAAATCTTTTAAGCGCTGGTTGCTATGGGCGCATTCCATTCTCTTTGCATGTCCAGGACATAAAAAAAATCTGATGTGTTACACTCACATGGCTTTCTCTACACTTGTACAAACTATTTTTACAAACTCTTATTCTCCATCTATTTCATATTAATCGAGATAAACATTTGCAGAAACGATCTTTTGACATGTAAAGAAAATTACATTTTAAACATGGTGACTAGTTCTAAGAATATTTAACTATGACTTAAGGCCTACTAAGTTCTCTTTGTTTAGTATTTGCAAGGGCAATACAGAAATACAGTAGCCTTAAGCATCGACATATATCTTAATAGCTGGTTGCTAGGTGCAGCACCATTCCCTTTGCCACAGATTAATACTCTTTGCATATCCAAGATAAAAAAATCTGATGTGTTACACTCACATGACCTTCTCTACTCTTGTAGAAACTATTTATACATACGCTTATTCTCCATCTACTTCATGTTAATCGAGATAAACATTTGCAGACTCTATCTTATTGCTAATTTTCTTGCAGATGTAAGGGGAAAATATATTTACCAGGGCAATATAGAAAAACAGTAGCCTTTAAGCACATACATATCTCTTAATAGCTGGTTGCTAGGTGCAGCACCATTCCCTTTGCCACAGATTATAACTCTTTGCATATCCAAGACAAAAAAATGAATAACGAATTCCCATTTTAGAAAATATGTATTGAAAAATTTAAGGGAATAACAAGCAATATCTCGAAAACGGTTCACTCAACAAAAACAATATATATGACATAAATTGTGTATTTTAACGCGCTCTACATTTTTTGTGTGATGGTTTACCAGTTATGCAAAAGTCGTTCACAATAAAGAATATTTTGGAGACATTCCCAGGAAATTCAAGATATACATTTCGTCATAAAAATATCTTAAACATATGATATTTTAATCAAAATCGGTAGAGCCATTTTTGAGAAAGTTAAAATTTTCGAAAAATCTTCTATGTAAAGGGTACTCTGGGGTGGGGGGATTTTCTTGAAAACCGTCGTGTCGCATCCTTGGAAGATATTGAACCTAAATACCAAGTTTGGTGTTTATCCGACTGTTCGTTTCTGAGTTATGCTGTTCACAGACACACACACAGACAGACACACAGACACACACACGGACATGTTTCCAAAAATGCTTTTTTTGGATTCAGGGGGTCTCAAAACATGTATTTGCGGTGAAATCTCGGTATCAAATTTTTGGGTGGAATACAATACTTTCCCTACTTACTATACGTAGTAGAGAAAGTAAAAATGAATAACGAATTCCCATTTCAGAAAATAAGTACTGAAAAATTTAAGGGAATAACAAGCAATATCTCGAAAATGGTTCACTCAACAAAAATGTATATGACAAATTGTGTATTTTAACGCGATCTACATTTTTTGTATAATTAAATTTTGTCTATCTCTTATGGTTTACCAGTTATGCAAAAGTCGTTCACAATGAAGAATACTTTTGGAGACATTCCCAGAAAATTCGAGATATACATTTCATTTGTCATGAAAATATCTTAAACATACGATATTTTAATCAAAATCGTTAGAGCCATTTTTAAGAAAATTATAATTTTCGAAAAATGTTCCATGTAAAGGGTAATCTGGGGTTGGGGGATTTACTTGAAAACCTTTGTGTCGCATCTCTGGAAGATACTGAACCTAAATATCAAGTTTAGTGTTTATCTGACTGTTCGTTTCTGAGTTATGCTGTTCACACACAGACACAGACACAGACACACACACACACACGGAAATGTTTCCAAAAATCCTTTTTTTGGATTCAGGGGGTCTCAAAACATGTATTTCCGGTGAAATCTCGGTATCAAATTTTTGGGTGGAATACAATACTTTCCCTACTTACTATACGTAGTAGAGAAAGTAAAAATATCTTAAATACATCTCACAAAAAACATAGGGCAATTCTTATTTATTGTACCTCTGTAAAATTGTGTGCCAAGTTGCATTCCTCCGGCAAATTCCCGGCCGTAAAATAACTAACGGCACTAACTCAAAGAGCAGTTCGACTCGTACCAAAAGACTTCTGCTTTTCCGTCGCTATATAAGCAGTACTAACGTCTGAGAGCTGCCAATGACAATTAAAATTTTGCCGCCGATTTCATAGTAAATATACTTATACTTTTAGCATATAATAGCAATAAAATTAAAAATTTTGGTGGGAGAGAGTACAACTAAAAGCTGTGTAATAATAATTGTTGAACTCAGTTTAAAACCCATTTTTTTCTGTACGTATCTATGGGGTTTCTTTCAGCTTGAAGAAACACTAAGATGTTTCACCTTTTGGGCATGTATCATGTATAGGGATGCTGTCAATTGACATGCAGTGTCTTAGGACGGCAAAGATTGCCTTTTAAAAAGGCTCTCTATGGGCTTTAGAAATGGCGGAACATGGTGAGTAATAAACTAATATCTTTTAATAAAGCAAGAACTGAATTATTTATTAGTTCTTAAAATTTCAGTCATAGGTATCCTTAAATTTCTTTTATAACGAAGAGGACGTCAGAGACTATTGTGACGTGTATGTGTGTGTATTGTTACGCCAGACACATTATTGCGTCGTTGGCGACAGTATTGTTGGGGTAATTCTTTCGGCTGGGGTTTTGAAGAATCGTCTGGCCTGGCGACTCGCCACCTTCTAGTTGGTGATCCTAGCTAGCGGTGGAGAGTGGGGGAAGTAAAGCGTTATTGCTTCATTGTGTTGTGTGTTAGCGTCACTTTTAGGTCGAGTATTGGGTCTTGAAGGTAGTATGTGAATTGTGTGAGTGTAGCCTCATGTGTGTAGCATCTACCTTCAATTTCTTCCTTATTATCTTTGTGTGTGATGTAGGGGCACCATGTTTATACTGAATAAACCGCAGGTAATGTGATTAATGTAAAATTCTGTGTATTTTGTTATAACTATCCCACGCCTGCTCTGGAATGCGTAGTTTAGATTCTGGTCCTCTTGCTACCTCTGCAGCTATGCCTCCCAATGTATATACTGCGGTAACTAAAATTTAATATCTAGCTGTAAACCTTTTGGGCTCACCCCAGTACATAACATTTTTATCTAACACTATACACCGACAATTCAAGATGCATATTTTATTAACCATACGGATATCTTAAATAATGTTATTTTAAGAAAAATCGTTAGAGGCATTTTTGAGAACATAACCAAAGCTTTTATATGCAAAGGGTACTTTGGGGTGGTGAAGTTATCTTGAAAATCTTTTCCTAACTTGCTTAAATAGTGTGTGCCTCAAACATGAAATATGGTATATAAATACGCCTTTTCGGTTTTACATTTTGTAGTCTTAATATTAAGTACCCAAAGATTCGATATCGGGATTTCACCGCAAATACATACTTTGAGGTTCCCAGAACAAAAGAAAGCGCGCGCGCGTGTGCACACGCGCTCTTTTTGAACAGCATAACTAAGAAACAAAAGCGGATAAATATCAAATTCATCTTTAAATTCAGCATCTTCAACAAATACTCCTACCATAAAGTACCCTTTACACGGAAAATTAATTTTCCATTAGTTTTTAGTGTCTCAAAAATGGTTGTAACGATTTTGATTAAAATAGCATATATTTAAAGTATTTATACTACTAATAAAATGTGTACATTGAATTTAGTTTGTGAAGTTCCCTTCATTCTGAATGAATGTTGTAAACTTTTATATAACTGATAAACCATGAAAGAAAGGGGGGGGGGAGAGATTTATTGCACAAAAATATATTTCTTTAAAAATACATAACCAATTAGTCATTTTCAAGTTATTCATTTTATTGGCTTGAAAGTTTCAATACTTTTGTTATTTTTTTAATGCAGTCATCATCATTCATGTTTCTCACGATGTCATGGGAAAAGTATGAAATTTCCAAGCCAGCATAGAGAGATCCGCTTTTTAAAAATTTGACCATCGTTTCAGCCTCCTATATTCCCTTTTTGTAACTACAATGAACCATTTCTGCAAACGTTTATCTCAATTAGCATAAATATACAGAAAAATAAGCTTTTGCAAGAATAATTTGGAAAAGCTATACGAAAATAAATAAGAGAAAGTCATGTGAGTGTATCACATCAGCTTATGCTCTTCAGAGACAGACAAACGTTTTCTAAAAATGAATTTTTCAGGCTCAGTGGACCTTAAAATAGTATTTTAGTTGAAAAATCCATATCGAATCTTGGTGCGGAATACAGTATTTCCTCTACCTAGTTTAGATAAGTGGCAGAGGAGGTAAAATATAAGCTAAATCATTTTGCCTGTTACAGCTAATGCATTATTTATGCCCCAGAAAAACTGCGAGTGCTGAAATGTGGCAGGTGTTTCAAATTGCATGACATCCCTCCAGAAGATGCGGTCGTGAAGCGCACTTCAAGAGCACTGCGTCGCACGTCAACCTCATAGACGGGGAAGAAAGAATAACATGCTGCCTTTTGGAAGTCTTTTCAGAGGCAGCGACACCTGCTTTAATGGAGACAGTTCCCAACTGTGTGCATCTCCTTCATCTTCTTCCCTGCTGAACTTTTAATTAAAACATTATAATCATCATTTGCAGGTTCAAACTCCGCGAACTTGAAGTACGTTCTTTCCTTTCATGAGCTTTCGTGAATGCGAAACACCTATTAAAGTCGATTTGTCGGGCGCCCGCTTTGTCCGCCCTTTGTTTGTAAAAGAACAGTTTACGATCCGCTGCACTTTGAGGCAGTATTTTTAACATTTATATGATTTCAGTCTAATTATATAATATATAAATTCGATAATTGCCCGCCTTAAAGAAATATGTGTATGTAACAATATATTAAAAGTGTATATTACAGTCATTGTAAGGTTTATATTATTGTATACATGTGTAATAGTGTTATGTGAATGCATTACGTAATTTAATAATGTAGGAGCTGTGAGAATAACAGGTTAACAGTTGCTAACAATGAGGTAACAATGAGGTAACCTTGAGGCAATAATGAATTAGAAAGTGTAATAATGCTACTAGTCATTCTTGGAGCAACAATAATGTAATTTTTGTGACAGTTTATAAAATAGCCAATCAACAACCAGAAAAAGCTTTAGTTAAACGAAGGTATTCTATTGGAACTAGGATTAACCAATCGGAAACTAAATTGAAGCAAAATTTACAAATTCTGAAGCCAGTTGGTTGTAGACAGTGTTCCTAACCGAACGCGAGATGCGTCCTCGAGAAATTTAATACGTATTCGTGTGAGACAGAAATAGTTTACGTGTTAAAAAGTGCAAGTAATTAATAAAAGAATCTCACAGCTCTCTATATCAGTGAAGTGTTATTTAAATTGTGTCAAGGATTAATAAATGTAGTGAAGTAAAAATTATAATCTGTGTAAGCCTACATTCTTAGGCGCACTGCTCCCTGCAAAGAAATCCATGTCTCTAACAATAATACTGACGCAGCAGAGGTAAACATAAATATATAATATTTAAATAAACAGTCAAAAATTACAAAGTTGATATGTTTTAAACATTGTTTGGGGCAAAGGCCACCGGAAAGTACATTTGGGGCGAAGGCTACCGGAAACTTTTTACCATACGTGCGGTAGCAACTACTTCAAGTTCGGCTCCCCAACAGTTGAACTACAATACAACCTTTACTTCAAATTGGCTTTCCATACGTGAAGCAACAACCTACTTCAACTTATGGAGCAGATATTTTATATATTGGGGTTTGAAGTAAATGTGTTGACATCTCTCTAATTTGGTTGAAATCAGTTTGGGAATAAAGGGATATTCATATGAAATGAAAAACATTTTTCTGTTAGTCTAATTTTTGTGAAGGTTTTACCTTATTTCTACAGTTTATTGCAGCATTCTATGAAGTTAAAAATCTATAGAATAAGTCGTTTTTGAAAAAAAATACATTAGTTAAATGTTTTGGGTTACTTTTGAGCACCTAAAATAATGTAAGGATTTAATGTTTACTTTCCACGCACCTGGTAGGTAGAGAAGGTATTGCATTCCATCCAAAAATTCGGTAACGAGGTTTGATTGAAAATACACGTTTTGAGACTGGCTGAAAAATTTGTGATGCTTTTCGAGTAATAAAATAAAGTAAAATGGGTGCTTTTAATTAATAATAAGGGACACTGGGACTGAGTTTTTAGGTGAAAATGACAAAAGCGTCTGTTTTTTTTTAAATTATATACATATAAATATTTCATAGATGCCTGTGAATCATTTGACCAAACATTTTTCACGATCTACAAGTTTTAAAAGCCCAGCGACATGTTTAAATTACCCGTGCGCTTTTAACCCTACTGGACCTTTTCTGTGTGTGTTTTTTCTCAGTTTTATATTTTTGCGCATGGGATCTATTCCTTGCTCTGATTTTAATGAAAATTTGCACACATAATCTGAAATGTACTATCTAAAGATTCAAATATGCATTTTATGATGGGTTTATTCAGTGGCTCACAAAACATTGATTTATTCTGAAAAACTAGCAAATTTTAATCACCAACAACTTCATAAAGACGAAAATTAATTTCTCTACAAATAACATCAACTTCAATGAAAGGCTTACATTTATTTTCACTGTACTAAAGCATTAGAAAATGTCACTATCATGATTTTCTGGTAAATTTGAATGCACAAGGCAATTGCAGAAAATTTGCATTATTTTTGCTAATTAAAAATATTTAATAGTAGTATGAGAAACTATTTGAGCTAGAACTTTGAAATCTTGTACAAACATTTCTTTATTTTCTCGCATTAAGTGTGCCGATTTTCAAGTGAACAGCTTTAAAATAAAAAAGGTTAGAAAATTCAGTCCAAAGGAAATAAAAGAAAGCAAATGATTCTATTTAAACATTTAATAAAGGAAACTAACAATTGAACTATCTTGTTTTTATTTAAACATTGAATAAAATTATGTATAGTGCTGCTAATATTTATAGTGAAGATGTGATCGCGTGACAAGCTAGTGAACGAGAGATATCACAGCAGTCTGAGGCGGATATGTGTGTGGTCAGCTTTTTAGTCGCTGTTGCGAAGTAATAATTGCGCCATCAATTTCTTATTACTAATACACAAAATGCTACATTGTGGTGAAACGATCTGCTTAAGAAAGAAAGAAATAACAAATATTGATGTGTTACATTGAAGAAGTTGTTGTATTGAAAGAGTTGAATTGTATTTCGACTGTTGGGGAGCCGAGCTTGAAGTAGTTGCAACCGCACGTATGGTAAAAAGTTTTCGGTAGCCTTCGCCCCAAAAATGTTTAAAAATATTAACTTTGTAATTTTGACTGTTTCTTTAAATATTATATATTTATGTTTGCCTCGGCTGCGTCAGTAAAATCTCGATATCGAATCTCTAGGTGGAATGCAATCTTCTTCTTCAAGCAGGTAGTAAGGAAAGTACAAATGTGGATTTGTACCATTCCCTTTTGAACTTCAACATAACCTCCCTTAATCGTTCCGTATTTGAAATATAGTAACAGTCGTGGTATTGGTAGTATTTATTATATACTTAATGTTACATTATTTACGTAACACAGTCGCATAAGTCGCAAAAGGCCGAACACCCTCTCCAGAAAAATAGCATAATTGTGGCGTGTATGTGCGTATTGTCATGCCAGACACATTATTGCGTCGTATTGGCAACATGATTGTTGGGGTAATTCTTTCGCCTTTGGGTTTGAAGTTCCGTCTGGCATGGCGACTCGCCGCCTCTAGCTGGCGAGACTAGCTAGCGGTGGAGAGAGAGGGGGAATAGTTTAGCGTTACTTCTTTGTGTGTGCGAGGCGTCAGTCTGGCTTGAGAGTCGAGTGTGCGAGTTTGTGTGAATGAGTGTAAACGTAGCTCGTGTATGAAGCATCTCCCCTCAATTCTTTCTTTATCTCTTTGTGTGTGATGTAGGGATACCATTAATCTTTTATTGAATAAACCACAGGCAATGTGAAATCGGTGTAATTTGTGAATAATACCCCACGCCTGCACCGGAATGTGAACATCAAGGTTCTGGCCCTCTCACTGTATCTGTAGCTACGTCTACCCATGTGCATGTTGGGGTGATTAAAATTTAATATTTTTGCTGGAACCCTTTTGGCTCTCAACCCAGTATGTGGCAATATTTGGTGAGCTTAAATGGCAGACTCGACCAAAAACACCTATTTTATAAACATACACACAAAACGAAAAAAAAATACTCTGAATCACACACACACACACATACACAACTACTCACATATAGACACTCCTCTACTAAATGTTCAAACAATATTTACACAAATGCCTTATCTCGTCATACAACGGAGGCGGACACCTCGCGCACTGCCACCTTCATATATCTGTTCTGTCTACCACACTCAGGAGGAAGGTATGAAGTGAAGCAACCACAGGAGGCTACAGGCCGTAGGGAGACAGGCCAGAGACGCGCGGAAGTACCTAACAGTTCCAGGTTCGAATACCTGTCCACTGTTGCAGCTGCCTAGAGAGGCGATGAACGACTCGTCGACCAAGCAGCCCCCTAGTGTCCACGGGAGCACTCTTTTCTTTGAGCAAACATCCGCGCCATCTATCCGGCACCGCCCATACACCACGAAACCAAGGAGCACACCTGAAAGATGAGAAAGAAATGGAATGAAAGGGAAATGATGAAAAGGAAATCTTGGTCGATGAGAAACCACCCCCGCATTCGCCTACCGACCAGAGAAAACCACGAAAAAGCGAAGATTGGAGTGGACGGTCGCGGGAATCAAACCCGGGACCTCCGAATGCGAACCTCAAACGTTACCGCGGAACTGCCTCGCTCGGCTATTTGAAATATAATGCGAGAAAAGTAGGGAAAAATTCTCTCACAGACTAAAGAGTATTATAATTTTTAATTCATTTTTGCCTTCTAAGAATATGACATCTACACCCCTACCGTGCGGTATACTAAAATTTCCCCGAGGAATGAGTTATACAACTGTGAAAACCATTCCAACGATTCTCGAAATTACCGCGTTCATGCATACACTCGCTTTTATGCTTTGTGGTGATGATAGTAACCGCCGAAGGAGCCATGTAACTAAGCCAGAATTTATCCTTTTGTCATTTTGAAATCTATGGCTAATTCTCGATGATAGCTAGAAAAGCCAGAACGTTGGAACGAAGCTTTTGACTATACAAATCATGACCTTTGAAACGTGGTGGTAAATATTGGTTACATTTAATGATGTCTAGCAGAGAGTAGATTCGGTTATTATCGATTACTGTGGTGTGACGTATGTGATGACTGTGATGTGACGACCTTCTTCTGTTTCTCTCTCTCTCAGATCAGACACGTAAGTTACCGAGATCGATTAGTGTTACATATACTTTGTAGGCCTATTGCGAGTTTTATTTATAAATTATTAAGGTTATTGCATGGATAAAATATAACTCTAAATAAGCAAATCCAGCAAAATTGCTGGGCATTCACGTCCACTCTCAAATTCAAATTTCCACACTCTACAGAGGGTAGAAAATTATTCTAATCAAACAGAAATTTCCTGCCCCAGCCGGAAAACTGGGAGCTTTGGGTAGGTAAATAGGTCTTATGATGCTGAAAATCATGCATAATGTCATAAAATTTGCCTAGAAGCAATGGCATAACTGAAACAAATACATTTATACTCGATAGTATTCTAACCTTTTAAACAAACAAAAAAAATCAAAAGCCTTCTGTAATAATGTCACTTTGGTTCTTTTTTATTTGAGATGGTAATGGAAATGGTGTCATAATTATAGAGGTTACAATATACGAGCGGTTACTATTGTGCAACTTTGACATTTTCCCACCATTATGGGATAAGTCACTAGATTCTGGTGATATTCAGGCTAATTATACAAGCATTTAATAATTGTTGTTAGGGTTAGATTATTATATGTCTTACATTGCAGTTAACTAGAAATTTGAATTGCTTTTGCAAGTTTTGGTGTAAGCGTTGTCTATTTGTGTAAGGTTTTATTTTAGAGGAAGTAGATCTGGGTAGAAGAAAACCAAAAACTTTAATTGTTTGGTTTAGTCAAGTACGCCGAAATTATTAACACGTAACTATAAGTTGTTCTTCATACTGTTACAGTTCAGTAATTTGCAACATTTAATAACATACGTGTAATATACAAATTAAGTCCAAAGCACAGTTAAGTGCTTAATTTAGCACTTAAGGTGCATCCAGGATATGGGTAACAATCGGCGATTATGGAGGAGAAGGAAGGTAAGGACCAAACCTTTGCACCGAAGAAAAGAATTCTACAGAGCAGTATATATGACATGACTAACTCATAAAACTAGCAGAAAATTGTAATAGCGCGTCTTTTATGAAAAGTTGTCTGGTGATTTTTTTGGTTATATATTACATCATTACGAAAATAATACCTCTTATTTATTTTCATGGAAACTACAACATATACAGAAAGCACAATAACACAGTTAAATAGAGCAAGACTTCATCCAATACTGTTATTTTTCCACATAATCATTACCATTCGTTATGCACTTTTGCCAACGATGAACAAGAGCCTGCATGCCACGCTCGTAAAAATCTGAACCAGCTGAGGCTAGCCACTGTCTTAGCTATCTATGGATGGCAGTGTCTTGAACTTCATGGACCGTCGTTTAGATTCTGGCTCGTAGTGGTGACACCACATCTCATCTCCGGTGATGATGCAGTTCAGAGCCTCGTGTTGGTCCAGCAGTCCCAACAAATTTCCATTCGACGAATTTTTTTGGTCTTGTTAAAGCATCCGCGTGATCCATCTTGCACACAATTTGCAATAACTAAGGTTGGGTAACATATTGTCTAAGCCTCTAAGGCATTACAGTCGACATTCTGCTCTACACACAATTCCATAGTCGTAATCCGCCGATCGTTATGGACGAGATGATCGAGAAGCTGTTCATTATTTGCTGTGACAGCCGAGCAGGGTCGACTAGGGCGTGGCTTGTCCTGCACATCCTTTTCACCACTTTTGAAACGCTATACCCACCGCCTCACATTACTCACATCTACTGTATCGTCTCTATACACCTTTAGCAAGCGTCGATGGATTTCAATTGGCGCAATTTGTACAGCGTTAAGGAATTCAATCACACATCTCCGTTTTGTACGCACCTCGATGTCAGTTGGCGTTTTGGAATGCTCCCCTGCTGCTGCTATCTGTCGCAGGACAACGAAACTAACAGCACACTAACGGGAAAGTTAAAATATTAATACTACATTAACATAATCTGGTTCGGACACTCAAAGATAACAACAACAACAAAAATGGGAGGCATTACTTTCGGGTTGACCCTTGTATCTAGAGACTCAAGTTAGAACGTTGACCGCTCTGACATGCGGCATCAACAATGTTTGGTTTTTAGTAACCTGAGTTATGCGCGTCCCCTATAGCAACAACCAAAATTTTGCTTTATAAAACGTGACAATCAAAATTTTCATTCACCCCAACATTAAAATAAGCTTAGCGCTCAATTTGGTTACTAATAAAAGTTATTTACAACTCTCTCTTGTACAATCCTTTCATTTTCTGCTGAATAAATGAAAAGTGGAAAATCATGTAAACTAGAATTACGAATACAGACTTTAAACTTTCAGCTTTCGAGTTTGATAGTAACTGTTAAAAAATTGCCTTAGAAACATGTATGGTCGGTCAGGATATGAATGCGCTTGGTAGAGGGCGCCACTGTATTTTGTTGATAAACAAGGCCTGGGATCAGAGGGGAATGAGGGGCAAGGCGATAGGGAAATGTACAGTCGCACAATAAAACAGTACTACATTTGCAGGACTCAGTCTCGCTAGTAAATGCAACTCAGAACTGCGGATGTTTTCTTTACCTGACTGTCCTTCCGATACCCCGCCCACTTGTTTCGAAACCGTTTAGTTCCTCTTTCCACCACACGCATTTATATCGTGGCCGACTAGTGCATTCGAATGTTAGGTCTTTAATAAATTTATTATATGACTGCATTTAACACTGTATGCCTCTCGTGAAAACCAACACTTACAAGATGCCATATTATTCGGTCTAGATTATTATATACTGCATGTAACAAATGATCTGAAAGGATATACTGCATAGATAAATTACTCATTTATTTCGAATAGAAGCAGCATTGTTTTCAAATAATGTCTACCTGTACATCATAATTAATGCAGAAATCACAAACCCAAAAGGAACAGAAGCTAAAAATTAAGAGAAGAAAATACCAATATTTTTTAAGAAAGACTAGGTTTGAAAAAAGAAAAAGAATGCATATATATATATATATATATATATATATTGAACCTTGTGCTCGCCGTTTTTAATTCATGCCTACTGCCAATAATAATCACATGAGAGTTTAAAAGACTTATAATATTATTCTTTTATCTGATTAGAGTTTAAAGAAAATGATTTATCGCGAATGTCCAGTTAATTCCAATCCTATTGACAGCTTTTCAGAGACCATCCAAAGTTCGCGACCATCTGCTTCCAAGGGTTCTTTTCAGTAACCCAAATCACAAAACTCCATCAGTGGTGCATCAGAAAACTTAACACGGATGTCGCATTTCTCTTTCTATGTTCTCCAAAAATTTGTAGGTATAAACAGACGTATGGCTTGATGCCTTATCCTGATGCAAGTAGACTTTATTTGCATCTGAACCATAGACAGCAGGGATTTCTGTATGGAAAATTGGTATCAGAACGTTAATATGATATGTGGAGTTGATCTTCACGTTTTTATGTACACGGTGAATGGTTAATTTGTCACTGTAACTGTACCTTGCTATTACCACGAAAACACCGGAGAAAGTTTCGTTAGTTTCCTTATACCAACTTTCAAATTTTTTTCTCCCCTTGGTCAGTAATATATTGCCCAGGGTTTGTTGCAGTCGCTTAGATAAACATATGACTCATCTAAAAGACAACAAACATCCACTTATCACCAGCTAGGTATCGTTCATACAGCTTTCTGCTGTTAGTGGCACGTTCTGCAATGTGTCTAGGCGACAGCTTATATCCTCGGCTCTTATGGCACTTTTCTAGATTCAAATCCTGGTTGATTATGGTGTTCACAGCACTAACAGAGATACGTAATTACAGTGTAATGGCCCTCCGAGTTGCAGGATTTGGTCCAGAAGCCTTCACTTTCCAAATTATTTCTGGGGTGCGACTGGTGGCCGGTCATGGATTTCCCTGCTTCGCGCCCTTTGGAATAAGTCCTCATGTGCCCTTACCTTTTTTGTTGATTGCACATGAGATCACTATCTTGGATATGGTAAAATCACGCCTCTTGCACTGCTTAATAATCTTAGAATACAAATATTTTGCATCGGAAAGGGCAATAATGTACCCTGATCAGAATGGTTCTACTTTTGACGCCATTTGATGCAGCAAGAACAAGGGCACACAACTGAGCAAACACAGTGATACACTCATACTGCTGAACTTTCATTCGGTTCCACATGTTTCAACGCGGAGCTATTGTGCTCGTCTGATATTGTTATCATAGCTCGTGAGCAACCCTCCGCAATTAAGAGATATTCAGTGGTTGATATCTTATGATTGATGTTTAAATAGCATATTAATGCAAGCATTTAGTTTTGCCTAATTAGCTTTACTTCCTCTGTCACCTTCCTACATTAGGTAGAGGAAGTATTGTATTCGATGGAGGAAGGATTCGATTCGGGATTTTACCGAATATGCAGATTTTGAGGCCAGCTGTACCCAAAAGTAAGACATGTTTGAAAAACATCTGCGTATATGTGTGTACAACATTATCTCAAAACCTCTATGTCAGATGAATAAAACTCGTATTTAAGTGCAGAATCTTTCAAGAATGCAACATGAAGATTCTCAAGAACTTTCGCCTTACCCAAATTACTTGTTACGTAAAAAAAGTTTTGTTTTTTTATTTTCTGAAGAATAGTACTAACGGTTTTGGTTAAACTATTATATGAAGAATAAAATGCATATATTGGATTTTCTTTAAATCGCCTGTGAAGTTCTCTTCAATCTGATTGAATGCTATCTACTTTTGAATGAAGAAGTCATAAGAGATAGATAAAGCTTACTCCAGTAAAAACGTACGGCTTTTTACTTTCTCTACTACGTATAGTAAGTAGAGGAAGTGTTGTATTCCACCCAAAAATTCGATACCAAGAATTCACCAGAAATACATGTTTTGAGACCCCCTGAATCCAAAAAAAGCATTTTTAGAAGCATGTCCGTGTGTGTCTGTGCTGTGAACAGCATAACTCAGAAACGAACAGTCGGATAAACACCAAACTTGGTATTTAGGTTCAGTATCTTCCAGAGATGCGACACGAAGGTTTTCAAGAAAATCCCCCACCCCAGATTACCCTTTACATGGAACATTTTTCAAAAATTTTAATTTTCTCAAAAATGGCTCTAACGGTTTTAATTAAAACATCGTATGTCCAAAATATTTTCATGACAAATGAAATGTATATCTTGAATTTTCTGGGAATGTCTCCAAAAGTATTCTTCATTGTGAACGACTTTTGCATAACTGGTAAACCATAAGAGATAGACAAAATTTTACTACACAAAAAAAGTAGATCGCGTTAAAATACCAATTTATGTCATATGCATTTTTTGATTGTTGGGTGAACCATTTTCTAGGTATTGCTTGTCATTCCCTTAAATTTTTCAATACTTATACTTTTTCTCAAATTCGTTATTCATTTTTTTTGTTCTGGTAATGCAAAGAGAATGGGATACTCCACATAGCAACCAGCTCTTAAAATATTTGACTATCGCTTAAGGCCTACCAATTCCCCTTGCACCTACAAGAAAATTAGCAATAAGATTAACATCTCGATTAACATGAAGCATATGGAGAATAAGCGTTTGTAAAAATAGTTTGTACAAGAGTAGAGAAAGTCATGTGTGTGTAACACATTAGAATTTTTCTATTGTAATTACTAATTCAATCGTTTAATAATATAATTAACCACCATTCATTATTCTTATTGTTAACTTTCACATGTTTCATAATTTTCAGTTTATAATTTTTACAGTCGTTTAGAGAGAAACATTTTAAACACGAGTTTTATTGCTATTTTGAACGAATTAGCGTTTTATTCACATATACGACATCTACTTCTGGTAATTTCAACTAACTAGGAAGCGACCTATATGAATAGCTGTTTACATTAGGGTGCTACTATGCTTTTGTTTTGATAGTAACTAGGCAACATGCGGTGCGGCCAAATTACTACGTATATAAACAGCATAGCTAAGCAGGGGATAAAGACGATCGCCCAAAGACATTTAATGAAATTAAGAAACCACGTTATACAGCTAATGTCTTACCGTGAAATTAAACAGAACGCTAAGGGCGCAACAAAGAGAGAACAAGTTCTCTTTGAGGGAAATTTGCTCTCCGTAGGGAAATTGTCTGTGGTCGTTCAAGACAAAAGCAAACCGCAGTCAAACTTAACCGCATTTCAGCGGTTTCCGTCTGCTACACAAACCTCCACGTACACCACAAGTAAGCTCTTCACAGTTTCAACTGCCTGGGTCTTTAAATAGGCTTTCTGCAGCTGCGGATTTTCACCTAGGTGACCTGAAATCGATCCCGCTTAAGGTAGCTGTTTCAGCGGAATCCGCTAGTGGAAATGAAACAATGGAATCTAAGAATTTGTTTTCGACTATGCTTGTTTGCAGTACATATCTGAGAGTTAACAGTTTTGGAAACCCTAAAGCTTTATCCTGCTCCAAAAGTGAGGGGTAAAGCACCTTTATGAGTTTTATATTTTTTGAAAAATAGCTTGGAATTATCAACTTTGTAATGGGCGGTACTTTTAAGACTAGCTTTTATGCATTTGATGGAACATATTTTTTTTATAATACCTGGAAATGTCATGGTAATATCGTTTAAAGTGACGAAGAACTAAATTCGTGAAATAATGAAAATTGAGGCACTAATAAGGAATTCAGCAAAAGTGTCCATTATTGTCGACTGCATGAATTTATTTCTCGTCGCCTTAAATGATATTTCCATGAACATTTGTACATTATTAAAAAATTCTGCTCTATCAAATGCATTTAAGCTAATTTTGAAAATAACTATAGCATACATATTGGACACTTGTGCAATTCTCACAAAAAATCGAATTAAAAATGCAAAATAATTAATAGTAGAGTTTTATTTTACTCATAGGATTGCTACACTCGGCTTTCATTCTCGTTCTGCAAGCATTCCTACTCTTCTTCTTCTTTATGGACTCAAGGCCGAGCAGGATGGCTTAGGCGGCAACGTCTATAGCCCGTATTCGGAAGGTCCCAAGTTCGATTCCCGTGACCGTCTACTCTAGCCATGAAGTTTTTCGTAATTTTACCCTGGTCGCCAAGGCGAATGCCGGGGTGGTGTATTCTAATATGATATTTCCTTTCCCTCCATTTCCTCTCCATTTCACGTTTGAGGTGTGATTTCAGCTCCTGCGGTGTTAACGGTGCCAAACAGATAGCATGGAAAGATTTCTCCCTGCGTATGCCAGAGTGAGCTGTCCCGCACATTAGAGTCGCTGCGTCGCCCTCTTGCGTCGTTCACTGGTGCGCGTGTGTTTAACCCGGAAATATTAAGGACTTCTGTGCGTCTCTATAGATCTGCTGTCTGACTGCGGACTTCCTCCGGCTGCTCCGCCTCATCCCTGCCTCTTAAGGCTGGTTCACAACCAACGAGAACGGTAACCAGAACGGGAAAGTTGAAATACATGTATTCAAATGGGAATGTTCACAACCGACGGAAAGCCTTCCCGTGCCCCGGGAACGGGAAAGAAGAGTTGCCCAACTTTTAACTTTCTCGTTCTCGTTCCCGGGCACGGCATATTAGATCCCTATTGTGCATATTAGACTCTTCACTCTAGAGGTTATTCTAGGCGGCCGTGACATGAAACAGCCACTAGCGTTCTCTATTGTCGCAAGCTGGAAACATGAAACTGGAAGGAATTAGTAGTAAATGTGCTTCCTAACCTCATCCCGACACCCGCAAATCTAATCAACGTTGGTTCCTCTGGTGAAGGGATCATTTGTAGTTTGTTTATATGCAACTCAAAACTGGCTATTACCTAAAAAACAATGGCAAAAACTACAAAGAACGGCTAAAACCGGTGGAAATGAAAAAAGAACAATAAACAATTTTAATATATGTCATTAAATAAAGGAATGAAAGCTTGGCATAAGTAGAGGGATCGGAAATGTAATGGATGTACATTTAGATAATGTTTACTCTATCGAATTTTGACGTTGACTTGGCTAAATTGGAAGTAGGTGAAAAAATGTCATTGGTCAGTTAAAAACAAATGAAATCCCAATGCGCAAAATCGACTTTCACTTTGTGATCGATATGCATTCCCATTCTCGTTACCGGGCTGTTGTGAACCAATATGCATTGCTTCCCGTTCTCGTTTCCGTTCTGGTTACCGTTCTCGGGCGGTTGTGAACCAGCCTTTAGGGGTGTAGCCACAATAGATCAAAATGGTCGCAGTAAGCGAGATCCCTCCGGTAAACACATCCTACACCCCAAGGATTTACAATCAAACGTCAGTAGCCTGTCGAGGACCAAACAAACTGCGGATCATGGCATATTCAGGAGGGTGATCAACCCAATGTCTGGTACGGCGATGAAGAAGGAAAGGGAATGTAGTGATGAAAAAGACGATAGGAAACTTCGTCGATCAAATTATCCAACTCAGCATTCGCCTAGCGACCTAGGATAACCGTAAAAAAAAACCCAGGCTTGAACCCGGAACCTCGCGAATGCGGGCCACAGACATTACCACCTTAACCGTCGTGTTCGGTAACAGTTCTACTCGCAAAATAAATCACTCTTAACATGCATTGCCATATACTATAGTTCAGACAGCCCTGAATATTAAATTATAAAGTACCCAGCTGACATTTGTGTCGAAATAGCAATATAAACGTTTGACCACCTTAGCACCAGCGCTGACAACATGATCACTTACGCAACCACAAGATGCTATAATATATAGTGTTTCAGGACCTCCACCACAAACCATGATAACGATAGATCTCGTAGAGGGAAACAGTTTTTGTCAAGTAACCATCATGCTCCGAAGCATCGTTACGGAGTTATTCACTCCTGTTTGAAGTCGTCCTCCGTGGTGTAATGGTTACCATGCTAGCCTCTAGTTCCCGAGGTTGTGGATTCAAACCCGGCGGAGGGCGATGGATTTTTTAGGCGTAAAAATCATTACCATGGTTTCCTTCGGAAGGGAAGTAAAGCCGGTGGTCCTGTACTGTAAATTTACGGAACAGGTTCTGCCAGGGCGTGTATATATGGAACTGCACGGACCCTGTCATTGCTGTGCCGTCATTCCTGGTTCCATTCTTCACCTCATCCCTGCTTCTCGAGGGCGCCTCCTCGTGGGGCGATGGTGCAATCTCCTCCGCTTCACAATTCAATCCAATGTGGCTGAACAAAAAGTTCTAACTTTACTCGAATTTTAATTTTATGAATATAAAATATAAAAATATCGTATTTTTACCTTGAACCATTGAAAAAATCTACTGTATGCAATGTCCTATTATTTCCTCGAGTTCTTTGATAATTACAGCATTATCCTTTACGCTGCTTGCAAAATTTCTTCCGGTTCTGCCGAATCCATTTACGAGTCATTCAAATAATCCGGCATTACTTAGTCGACACAAGGCCTTCGCTTAATACACATTAATTTTCATCGCAAGAAACAAGAGTAGTAACACTGGAGTGTTGTAAAACTGTTATTCTACTGAGTATTTTTATCTTCAATTTCTAGTACGAATGGCTCCTGTTAAAAGCTCTACTTTTAATGCCAGCTAACTAAATACTCATCGTCATTTGTTCTTTGTAGCGTGATTGTTAAAATTTATTTTAAAGGGTATACAAATAATTTCACTTCTACCCGTACCCGGTGGTAGAGAAAGTAAATGTCAGTAACTTATGATAACTGGCGTGCAAAACTCAATCTTAACTTCTGTATGGACAGCCCTTGACAGGAAGGTACCAGGAAGTGCGCTACATCTAGCGTTGGGTACAATAACCTCACTCTGAAAATAAACAGCAGGGCAGCGTTGCAGATGATGGACGTTGACTGGCAGGTATGGTGTGTATCCGGCTCGAACTTCGTCCCAAATAGAAAGGAATTCGCTGTTTCAATCGACGTTAAATTAACTGTCAGTAGATACGCATTGATTCTGTCCAGATGCGGGTTTCATGCAGCTCTTACTGAGGCCATACTGCGTGCAGTGTGTTGATATTTGTTCTTTCCAGTGTAACGAAAGGATTGACACAAATGGTTATTACGTTTATTATTATTTACGTCAAAAGTAACATTTAGTTTGGAATTTACGAATAAAAAACTGGTTAAACTCGTTTTAATTTGCCTTTCATACACCACTTTAGACAGCCTTCAATATTTAGAAATAACGTCATAAGTACTAGTTCATTCCAAAAATTAAACAACTATGACTCGTGTATTTGGACACCACTTTAAAAAAATTCTAGCAGCCAAATAAACAGATTCTACAGTGATTTCCCTCCAGACTATGGCCACCATACGGCTGTTCGTGAGCCGACCGCCATAGCTTCATAATATCCCCGCAAACGTCTATGTTCTCATAGCTACAATTACAGTGATGCCGTATCTAAATGATGTTGGAAATGCTTTCCTTCTCTGTCCACACATTTCTGTCATCTTCTCAGGAAATTCTCATTCACACTCTACAGTTCAATATCCGAAATTGAGTGAATTTCTCGCCTGATGTTTCATTTTAGTTCTTACAATGTATGGGGGTTTGTGCATACAACTTATTTTTCATGTAATCAACAGAGTCTCTGACAAAGCATGGTTCCATTTATACGGCTATGTTTCATCGTAAAATAACAGTTATTGGAGCACAGAGAAACCAGATTTTACACATGAGATTCCCTTGCATGGCGCGAACATTGGTGTGGAGTAAATGCATACAGAATAATAAGACCTCTATTTTTTGAACAAGCAACAAATGCAAAGAGGTCCAAGAATTACACTGTGTTTTGAAGAACTGGCCGACGTTAATGCCAGTATGGATTTTCCAACAAGACTTTGCTACCCCGCACACCGCTGATGTGTCATTAAATTTAATTCAGGAAGATAGTGTAATTAGTAAAGAATTGTGGTCCTCATGATCCCCTGATTTAACCGTATATTTAACTCACCCAATTTCGAATATTGAACTCTCCGGTGTAAATAAAAATTGTCTGAGTAGTTACTGATAGAGAAGGAGAACATTTGCAAAATCTCATATCATACCTAAGGTGTGTGCTTATTATCATTGTAATTGCAACTATTAATACGAGAACGTGAGGTGGTTGCGGGGATATTATAACTGTTTCGGCGGCAGTCTGAGCTGCGGCGAACGGCGCGCGAGCTGCCGTGCGACGGCCACGATATGAAAAAAAGAGCACTGTACTTTATGAAGTGTACAAAGAACAGATCACAATACAGTGTACATGTTACGGCGATTTTAAATATTAATTTTAGTTTTTAGACTTTGTTTTATTAAAATTATATATTGCGATATTTTCATAATTAACTTATAGGCCATTATAGACAAGGTATTTGTGTATTATCTTAAAGTGCTGTGAATGTATAATTTGACAGAAATGGCAATAAATTTGCGAAGTCGATATTCAAGAGGAAATTCAGTATAAACGTTATTATCAAAGTCTTAGTTTCTCCCGTTTCCACGATACTTTCTGTTATTAAACAAAGTAATCTGCACGTATGTTAACCTTCAAACACTGCGAATAGAAAATTTGAGAAATTGGTACAATTTTCAAACAATTACGAACCATAAAATGAAGTACATTTAAAATTGCCAGAATAAGTACACTGTGCATTGTTTTTATCATTTTCTATACTACGTATAGTAAGTAGGGGAAGTATTGCATTCCACCCGAAAATTCGATACCTAGATTTCACTGGAAATACATGTTTTGAGGCACCCTGAATACGAATAAAACATTTTTGGAAATATGTCCGTGTGTGTGTCTGTCCATATATGAAAAGCATAACTCATAAACGAAAAGTTGGAGAAGTATCAAACATAATATTTGAATTTAGTATCTTCCAAGGATGTGACACGAAGATTTTCAAGAAAATCTCCCAAACCAACTATCCTTTACATTGAATATTTTTCGAGAATCTTTATTTTCTAACACATGGTTCTAACCATTTTGATTAAAATACCATATACGAAAGATATCCACATGACAAACAAAATGTATACCTTGAATTTTCTGGGAATAGTCTAGGGAGTCCTCTTCATTCGGAAGGAATTTTGTATAATTTTGTATAACTGGTAAACGTTAGGCGATAGACGAAAACGTACCTCACAAGAAATGTAGATCTCTTTAAAACACAATTTACTTAGAATAAGTTTTTTGTGACATAAGCCGTTTCGGAGATATCCGTTATTAAAGTTTAGAATTGTTCAATACTCGTCATTCTTTTGAAGCCCATTGATTTTCAGTTGTTTCTCGCGATTGCATGGAAACAGTATGGAATTTTAAGGCGAGCATATAGCGTCCAATTCTAAAACATTTGACTATCGCTGTTCTCTTTGTATCTATAACGAAATGTGTGAAGTAGCCATTTTTACTTTCTCTACTACGTATAGTAAGTAGGGGAAGTATTGTATTCCACCCAAAAATTCGATACCGAGATTTCACCGGAAATATATGTTTTGAGCCCACCTGAATCGAAAAAAAGCAGTTTTGGAAACGTGTCTGTGTGTGTATGTGTGTGTGTCTGTGAACAGCATAACTCAGAAACGAACAGTCGAATAAACCCCAAACTTGGTATTTAGGTTCAGTATTTTCCAGAGATGCGACATGAAGGTTTTCAAGAAAATCCCCCCACCCCAGATTACCGTTTACATGCAACATTTATCCAAAATTTTAATTTTCTCAAAAATGGCTTTAACGATTTTGATTAAAATATCACATGCATAAGATATTTCCATGACAAATAAAATGTATATGTTGAATTTTCTGGGAATGTCTCCAAAAGTATTCTTCATTGTGAACGACTTTTGCATAACTGGTAAACCATAAGAGATAGACAAAATTTTACTACACAAAAAATGTAGATCGCGCTAAAATACACAATTTATTCATATACATTTTTTGTTGTTGAGTGAACCATTTTTGAGATATTGCTTGTTATTCCCTTAAATTTTCCAATACTTATACTTTTTCTCAAATGGGAATTCGTTATTCATTTTTTATGTTCTGGGCATACAAAGAAAATGGAATGCGCCACATAGCAACCAGCTCTTAAAAGATTTGACTATCGCTTAAAGCCTACCATATTCCCCTTGCAACTACAAGAAAATTACCAATAAGACTGACATCTCGATTAACTTGAAGCATATGGAGAATAAGCGTTTGTAAAAGTAGTTTGTACAAGAGTAGAGAAAGTCATGTGAGTGTAACACATCAGATTTTTAAAGTAATATTCGAATACTTTCTGTCCTGACTGTCCTAAGGTGAAAAATATGACGTGACAAATACGCAACTTTCTCTACCGAATAAAGCTATTTTATGACTTAATAATCACCTCTATAAGCTGTATGATGTTACGTAGTGCTAGAGTTCATGGGAAAAAAAAGTATTGGGAACTTAAGGTTTGAAAATGCATTATTTAAAACATCCCCACGGTTTATTTTATGAAAAATAGTAAACATTTCGCAGGTTATTAATGTAAATTTTTAAAAATAAATGTTATATTTTTAACATAGTCTATGTTTTACCTTAAATGGTTTGTCTAACTGGTATGGTATCCCAGTTACTTATAATTCGACAAGAATGAAGGAGATTTCACAGGCTATTTATGGTCATTAAAAGTGACTCTTCTATTCAAGTTACTTTATTGACGACATATTTTTTATTTCATAAAAACCAATAACTGCTTAGTTACATACAACATGCAAAAACATCGTTCAGATATTTGTCGAAAGTACGGAGGAATAGGTAAATACGAAAGTCATAGTAATGACCTCTTAAGAACGAAAAAAAAGAAGTTTCGAAAACTTTCAAGCATCTTCTAACAGATGAGACCCTTACATTTGAAGCATGCAGTATGAAATATTTTGTAAACGGCTAACACTACGAAAATGATATATGTTACATAAATTGTATGCTTTAATGAGCTCTACATTTCTATGGTTTCTTAGTCATACAACATTATATACAATTCACAAACTATTAGCAGAAAATTGCAGATATTTCTCTTATTGGTCATGATAATATATGCAAAAAATTATAGCATTTTAATCAACACCATTAAAGCCACCTTTGAGAAAATGAAAAGAAATTAAAACCCAAGTGAAGGGTAGTTTTGGGTGGGATGTTTTCTTGAAAATCTTCGCCTGGCATGCTTTAACAGCCTGACTCAAATATAACATTTAGTATTTTTCAAATTTTTCATTTTTGAGTTATGCATAACTCAGAGAGACAGGCAGACGGATATTTTTCTAAAATCGCTTCTTTTTTGGTTCATTGAACATCAAAATGTGCATTTCCAACGAAATCTCAGTAACGAGTTTTTGTATAGCACACAATAAGTACTCCACCTTCTACGGGTAGGTGGTGTAGAAGGTAAAAAAAATCTGATGTGTTACACACACACACACACACACACACACACACACACACACACACACACACACACGACTTTCTCTACTCTTGTACAAACTATTTTTACAAACGCTTATTCTCCATATGCTTCATGTTAATCGAGATATCGAGATGTTAATCTTATTGCTAATTTTCTTGTAGATATAAGGGGAATTGCTAGTCTTTAAGCGATAGACAAATATTTTAAGAGCTGGTTGCTATGTGGAGTATTCCCTTCTCTTTGCATTACCAGGACAAAAAAAATGAATAACGAATTCCCATTTGAGAAAAGGTATAAGTATTGGAAAATTTAAGGGAAAAACGAGCAATATCTCGAAAATGGTTCACTCAAAAAAAGAATGTATATGACAAATTGTGTGTTTCAACGCGATCTACATTTTTTGTGTTGTAAAATTTTGTCTATCTCTAATGGTTTACCAGTTATGGAAAAGTCGTTTACAATGAAGAATACTTTTGGAGACATTCCCAGAAAATTCAAGATATACATTTTGTCATGAAAGTATCTAAAATATATGATATTTTAATCAAAATCGTTAGAGCCATTTTTGAGAAAATTAAAATTTTCGAAAAATATTCCTTGTAAAGGGTAATCTGGTGTGGTGGGATTTTCTTGAAAACCTTCATGTCGCATCTCTGGAACATACTGAACCTAAATAGCAAGT
Organism: Deroplatys truncata; assembly: GCA_030765065.1. Taxonomy (NCBI): domain Eukaryota; kingdom Metazoa; phylum Arthropoda; class Insecta; order Mantodea; family Mantidae; genus Deroplatys; species Deroplatys truncata. Next base: position 132,950,133 of record CM060988.1, on the reverse strand, counting down.
TTGGTGTCTATCCGACTGTTCGTTTCTGAGTTATGCTGCTCACACACACACACACACACACACACACACACACACACACACACACATACACACGCGCGCGCGCGGACATGTTTCCAAAAATACTTTTTTTGGAATCAGGAGGCCTCAAAACATGTATTTCCGGTGAAATCTGATTTTTTGGGTGGAATGCAATACTTCCTCTACTTACTATACGTAGTAGAGAAAGTAAAAAGGGGGGCCAAGATACAGATTTTATTCATGTAAATATCTCAAAAATGCGTTATTTGAGAGAGTTATGTTCTCAGCTTTCTGTATGATACTGCAAACCTGTATATTGAAACCATTTCTAGCGAATGCCTACAAAAGATTATGCCACGAGTGATTTATATATCATCGATAAACTCGCGAGTGAAAATCAAGAGTAGCAATTGCTAGGACAATTTCACGAATAAAATGAAGTGATTTACCCAAAAGTTATGATTATTAAAATAAACATAACGTACTTTTGTTTACCTGCAACGTAAACAACATTGTTTGAAAAGAAATCAGAATCATGTGATCACACTTCATTTGTTTACATCAGTGCAATATGATTATTATTTAGTACAGTGTGATCCATATAACCTGAACCACTTTAATGGTCCATAACTCTTGAGCCAATAATAGGACATAACACATAATTGGGACATTACATTGTCTATTGTTCCTCAGAGCAAATGTTGGAAGTGTCCTCCACCAGCATCCTTACATAGCTGCACTCATTTCACTATTCTGTGACGCTCTACGAAGAGTATCCTCGCCAGTGTTGCTTATTTCGTTACTAATGGATTCACGGAGTTCAGGAGTTGTCCGATGACTTTTCTTATACAACTATTTTTAAGATACCCCCATAAGAAAAATTCCGGCGAGGTTAGGTCAGGTGATTTGGGGAACCACAGACCTTTTGAGATTATTCAGTTATCAGAAACTGGATAAAAGCTGCATGGTGGAGTTAGATGTATGACATGTTGCTCCATCATGCTGGAAATAACCTTCTATCATCCAGCTGCTCCACAAATGTATTGAAGATGCCCGTATAAACTGCAATCTCTACAGTCGTATCAAAGAAAATGGGGCCAACAATCCTGGAAGCTGACACCGCGCACCATACTCCACCTCACGCAGTGATGTTTCGTGGATGATATGGGGATTTACAGCAGCCCAGCCGCTGATGTTTTGAGTGTTGATGTAGCGTGACAGATGAAACCATGCCTCTTCTGCAAACCACGTTATGGAGAGAATGTCTGGACGTGGAATAAGCAAACCCTGAAACAATCGGCAATAAAGCATTCGTTTTTTATGATCTGCTTCTTTCAATTGCTGCACCATATGCACTCTGTATGGTCGCAATCCCGATTTCTTCGCAGTTCTTTGACATGTGCCATATGAGTAACCTGTCTCCTGGCTCAATCGACGTAGCGATTTCTTTGGAGAGTTCACTAAGCGTCTTTGAACAGTATCAACAGACTTCACTCAATGTTGGTCTATGTTTTTCACTCTCACTGATGAGTATACCAGTTGTCTCCAGCTTTCTCACAAGCAATAAAATTGTTGCCTTTGTTGGAACATCGCGCACATTGAGTTCTCTACGAAATTCCCGTTCTGTTTTCAATGAATTTGTCTTTTAATACGTTTTCACAATAAAAACACGCTCTCGAAGTAAGTATTGCATGTTTCTGTTACGACTGAAAACTAAAGACTGTCAACAATGCTCGTAATTGCCATCTAAATCAACAAAATAGTCAACAAATGACAGTAGTACTGATTTTCCCAGAGCCACATAGATCATTAAAACAAATTTTACATTTCTAAAAGCTTTCAGAGGGAAATTAAGGCACATTAAAGTAGTTAAGGTTTATATGGATCTCACTGTATTATTTACTGCCATCTGGCGTGGAAACTAGAAGTGGGCTTGCAATCAATATTTTAAGGATGCAATAACCAATGTTATAAGTTATAATTTTCTTCATTATTTGAAACACAATTATTGAATACAGAGTTATCATATCTGTAGGATTGGAAGGTGTTTTTTCATTGTTAGGTTTAATGGAGGTGACAATGTTATGTTTAATATAGATCCTATGTTTGTGTAAAGCGTCGGAATGGTGTTTCTTCATTTAGTTGCAGTGCAAGATAGTACTCTGCCTGCTCTGAATATGAAAAATCTGATGTGTTACACTCACATGACTTTCTCTACTCTTGTACAAACTATTTTTACAAACGCTTATTCTCCATATGCTTCATGTTAATCGAGATGTTAACCTTATTGCTAATTTTCTTGTAGGCGCAAGGGGAATATGGTAGGCTAAGCGATAGCCGAATCTTTTATGATCTGGTTGCTATGTAGAGTATTCCATTCTCTTTGCATGTCCAGGACAAAAAAAATGAATAACAAATTCCCAATTGAGAAAAAGTATAAGTATTGGAAACTTTAAGGGAATAACAAGCAATATCTTGAAAATGGTTCACTCAACAAAAAAATTGTATATGACATAAATTGCGTATTTTAACGCGATCTACATTTTCTGTGTAGTAAAATTTTGTCTGTCTTATAGTTTACCAGTGATACAAAAGTCCTTCACAATGAAGAATACTTTTGGAGACATTCCCAGAAAATTCGAGATATACATTTCATTTTTCATGAAAATCTTAAACATATGATATTTTAATCAAAATCGTTAGAGCCATTTTTGAGGAAATTTAAATTTTCGAAAAATGTTCCATGTAAAGGGTAATCTGGGATGGGGGGATTTTCTTGAAAACCTTCGTATCGCATCTCTGGAAGATACTGAACCTAAATACCAAGTTTGGTGTTTATCCTACTATTCGTTTCTGAGTTATGCTTTTCACAGACACACAGACACACACGGACATGTTTCCAAAAATGCTTTTTATGGATTCAGGGGGTCTCAAAACATATTTCCGGTGAAATCTCGGTATCGAATTTTTGGGTGGAATACAATACTTCCCCTACTTACTATACGTAGTAGAGAAAGTAAAGATTGTAATGCTTTTTGTGTTTCGTACTCAAACCACTGAGCGCCACTTTACTAGCAAAGATTCCTGACTGCAAAACTTTCATGTTACTCCGGTTTGTAATACTCCATATTGATTTATATTCGGTGCATTACATTTAGGTAGTATCTGCTTTTAATTTCTGAGAGAAAATTGAAGTATAACTTAGTTATCTGTTTGAGAGCGAAATCAGTTTCTCAACGAGTTTAAAATTCCAACTCCAAATCATTAGCTGCGATACAGTCGCTTTCCTTATCTCGTTACCGGAGAGTATCAGCGAAGAGCAAAAGAAAACAAACTTTTCCGCTGCAGTGCTACAGTTTGAACACAGAAGAAGCATTAAGCTTTCTCCGAAACTCGTGTTGGATCTTTCGACTAGTACAGGGGTTTCCAAAACCAGCAGCGTTTACTAGATAAAAACTTTTGAATTTCACTTGCGCCAAAGGTATATATTTCAATATACATAGCGTTTAAATCAAATGCAGTCATTTTGGTGTAACTTCATATTATCTCCTGCGCAAATTTTTGAAATATATTTTTAAAAATTCTTATTAAATTACCAATTATTAGCGATACTAAAAACCACTCGCATTAATAACCGAACCTATTGGATACAACTTCTGATGTGATACATTCACATGATTTTCTCTACCCACTATCCTTTATTACTTTCTCTACTACGTATAGTAAGTAGGGGAAGTATTGCATTCCACCCAAAAATTCGATACCGAGATTTCACCGGAAATACATGTTTTGAGACCTCCTGAATCCAAAAAAAGCATTTTTGGAAACATGTCCGTGTGTGTGTCTGTGTGTCTGTGTGTGTGTGTGTCTGTGTGTGTGTGTGTCTGTGTGTGTGTGAACAGCATAACTCAAAAACGAACAGTCGGATAAACACCAAACTTGATATTTAGGTTCAGTGTCTTCCAGAGATGCGACACGAAGGTTTTCAAGAAAATCCCCCCACCCCAGACTACCCTTTACATGGAACATTTTTCGAAAATTTTAATTTTCTCAAAAATGGCTCTAACGATTTTGATTAAAATATCATATGTTTAAGATAATGTCATGAGAAATGAAATGTATATATCGAATTTTCTGGGAATGTCTCCAAAAGTATTCTTCATTGTGAACGACTTTTGCATAACTGATAAACCATAAGAGATAGACAAAATTTTACTACACAAAAAATGTAGATCGCCTTAAAATACACAACTTATGTCATATACATTTCTTTTGTTGAGTGAACCGTTTTCGAGATATTGCTTGTTATTCCCTTAAATTTTCCAATACTTATACTTTTTCTCAAATTCGTTATTCATTTTTTTATGTCTTGGACTTGCAAAGAGAATGGAATGCGCCGCATAGCAACCAGCGTTAAAATATTTGACTATCGCTTAAAAGCTACCATATTCCCCTTTCATCTACATGAAAATTACCAATAAGATTGACATCTCGATATCTCGATTAACATGAAGCATATGGAGAATAGGCGTTTGTAAAATTAGATTGTACAAGAGTAGAGAAAGTCATGTGAGTGTAACACATCAGATTTTTTTTATGTAGCTTCCACAAACTATTCTCTAAAAAGCTTATTTCTATATATGTACTTCATGTTAATTGTCATCCTTCGTGGTGAAGTGGTTACCATGCTAGCCTCTAGTTCCCGAGGTCGCGGGTTCAAACCCGGCGAAGGACAATGGATTTTTTTGGGCGTAAAAATCCTTAGCATGGCTTTCTTTGGAAGGGAAGTAAATGCAGTGGTCCCGTGTCGTAGATTTACGGCACGTAAAAGAATCTCAAGCCCGATAAAGAGGCCTCTGAGCAAAATTTCCGGTCTTTCACACCCAATATAGAATGGGACGCTAAAGACCACAGCAGTCCATAAATAGCGTCCATAAATAAAACTCAATTTAATTTAACATTTTCGTGTTAATTGAGATAAATGTTTACAGAAATGTTTTCGTTACACATTTCGAAGTACAGGGGGGATAAGGTAGGTAAAGCAATAATAAAATTCTTTATAAAGTGGGTCGGCAGATGTTGGCTTTGAAATTCATTACTGTCACGACTATAGATTAATTGAACAAATTTCCGAACCGGACAATATCATCTTACAGTGTGCCCCACGGTGATGAATATGATGTGTTATATTGTCCAACAGATGTCACACTATGCCATGCACTAGCTCAACACATGTCACGTATGTCATATGTTTATGCTGCCAACATATAACAAATTAATGCCGCCAAAACGAAAATTAATGCCGCGAATGCGGAAACGGCCACAGAGTGTAGCTCAGGGATCTTAGACAACCTGTGCTTTATGAATTAACGGAAGGTTACGCTTACGTTAGATTTTTTGTTTATGTAAGCTTTCGAAAGGTTAGGTTTAGGTTAGTTTTTTTATATAAGCTTACGTTTCTGAATTCACGAAAGGTTAGGTTTAGGTTAGTTTTTTATATAAGCTTACGTTTCTGAATTCACGAAAGGTTAGGTTTAGGTTAGTTTTTTTATATAAGCTTACGTTTCTGAATACACGAAAGGTTAGGTTTAGGTTAGTTTTTTTATATAACCATAGGTTTCTGAATTACCTTTATATATATCCTTGTTTTAATTTGTTATCACTGTTTACATCAAAGCACGCGAGCGAAGCGAGCGTGCGTTCCTAAACTTAAGTTTCTGATTCACGGGAGGTTAGGTTAGGTTTAGTTTTTTTTATATCAGCTTACGTTAATGGATTCACGGAAGGTTAGGTTTAGGTTAGTTTTTTTATATAAGCTTACGTTTCTGAATTCACGAAAGGTTAGGTTTAGGTTAGTTTTTTTAATATAAGCTTACGTTTCTGAATTCAGGAAAGGTTAGGTTTAGGTTAGCTTTTTTTTTTATATATAAGCTTACGTTTCTGAATTCACGAAAGGTTAGGTTTAGGTTAGTTTTTTTTTATATAAGCATAGGTTTCTGAATTACCTTTATATATATCCATCCTTGTTTTAATTTGTTACCATTGGTTACATCAAAGCACGCGAGCGAAGCGAGCGTGCGTTCCTAAGCTTACGTTTCTAATTCACGGGAGGTTAGGTTTAGTTTTTTTTTATATAAGCTTACGTTTATGGACTCACGGAAGGTTAGGTTTAGGTTAGGTTTTTTTATATAAGCTTACGTTTGAATTCACTAAAGGTTGGTTTTTTTATATAAGCTTACGTTTCTGAATTCATGAAAGGTTAGGTTTAGGTTAGTTTTTTTATATAAGCTTACATTTATGGATTCACGGAAGGTTAGGTTTAGGTTAGTTTTTTTTATATAAGCTTACGTTTCTGAATTCACGAAAGGTTAGATTTAGGTTAGTTTTTTTATATAAGCTTACGTTTCTCAATTCACGAAAAGTTAGATTTAGGTTAGCTTTTTTATATAAGCATAGCACGTGTTGAGTTAGAATGCTAAAGACAGTATTCTCACATCCCGTGCAAACCATTTTGCTTTATATTAAATACGCACTGTTAATTTGCACGCGTTGCGTTTCAACAAAATCGCAGAACAACAACAACAAATAGCGGTAACAACGGCGCATCGCATTTTTAGCCGATTTCACATTTTTATTTACGTTGGCAGTACCCAATTTGCATGTAATTTTTTGCAAAATGGCTACGTTTGTTTACTTCCTGACGCGATTTTCCTATATAACTAAAATACCTTAAACGGGCGGGCAGGTGGGCACCAGCTATAGACGAGACCACATCGTGTTCTAAGCTCACTCATAAGGTAATTTATTCGCTTTCCTTTTGATTTTATAAGCATTTTCTACGGGCACACTATAAGATAATATTAGCCTGGAAAACCTTCGCGATGCGTCCATGATGAATTTAAATAACCAAGTTTGGTATTTATCGACATTTCGTTTTAGTTATGGGCGCGCACGCGCGCACACACATACAGACGTTTCTATAATTATCTTTTACTTTATTGATTTAGAGGGCCTAAAGACGAGTTTTTATAAAATCTCTATATCGACCTTTGTGTGTAATAAAATACTTCCGCAATCTACTTGCTATGGGTAAGTGTTAGAGAAACTACCAAGAGGTTTTGTCTCTAAAGGCTAATTGGGAAATATTGGTTGAAAATCTTGGCCTTGCAGCTTTGAAAATGGCTGACAATTTTGCTAACCAGCATTCATTTTAGTAATAACTAAAAGCTGCTACTGTATTAAGCCCCTTGTACACGATCAAACTTTTTTCTTAATTCAGGAGTTTACAAGAAAAATTGTCAAACATTTTTTCATTATGTGCCAAGATTGGACAAGACTTCAAACTTTCATAAATGTGTATTTACAAGTTGTCTTTTTTCAAACTGAAACCCTTCAGAACACATTAATAAATAATTTATCACGCACAAAGCAAATTTACTATTTGCGTGACGTTATAACAGTTTGCAATGAAATACTGTTCTATACCAATATTATGTAGCACTTTCATGTATTATATCACATGAAATCACATTACGATTATGGAATACAATGTAAATAACACCAACTGATAGGTTAACAACACTATATAACATTGCATTAATGTATACAGAGTTCGGAAATGTGCCTGGCAATTATTTCTTCATATGCCTTCATTTGTTTCATCTTGTGGTAACCCACGGAGTCCTAGACATACGGACATGACCAACTTATGCATAACCTAATCAATTCGCATTCAACATACCTTGGCCGAGTAAACATTTTTGTTTACTTTTCGCTTTCCGCCATGTTGCAGATTTCGTGACGCACTGTAAATACTCGCATTTCATTGGCTAAAGCCATCAAATCAGACTTTTAATGAGTTTAAAGTATTGGAAGCAATTTGACAAGAAAAGTTGTAACAACTCTTGAAACGTCTTGTAAAGTACTGAATTTGACAAAAATTTGATCGTGTACAAGCGGCTTTAAGAATGTGTTTTGCAATGAAGCAACACGAAATGCCAACTCCTGATAATCCCCGTGGAACTGCGACATCTACTCTTGCACGGTTGTGTTGCGGGCAGTATCAGCTGCAGCATGCAGGCGAGACTGCGGTTATTTAATCCAAGTGTCGACAAACAGCTGATTCTCAATAAATTATTATTACTCCCGTTCCTTTACCACAAACAAGATGGGCGTATGTATCGGCTTTGTCTCTTCTGGTTCTACTACAACTAAAATAAACTGAAATGGAATCCTTCCTTCCATACAAAGATTGCACAGAAGTTTAAGAAGTAAATTGTTAAGGGCTACTTTTTAAGTGAATGCGGCATTCGAGCAAACCTTTGGATTGTGCGACCAAAAATATAATAAAATATGTATTTAATTCACATAACTCTTTCTACTCTCTATCTTTTATTAGTGTGTATACAAACTATTTTAAGAAAGTTAAATTTTTCTATTTCATATTAATAGAGATAAATCTTTTGTAGAAATAGCTACATTACACATTTCGTTATAGATACAAAAGGAACAGCGATAGTCAAATGTTTAAGAACTGGACGCTAATGCTGGCCTTAAAATTCTATACGGTTTCCATGAAATTGCGAGAAACAACTGAATGTCGACAGGACTTAAACATAATGACAAAGTATTGAACAATTTGAAATATTAAAAGCCAACAAAAAGTTATTTGAAATACATTGTGGATTTTAAACAGTTCAAAAATGTTTGTGTCAATTACTTAAAGTTTAATAGATTATATAAAATTCTTTCTGAATGAAGAGGGCTTCACAGGCTATTTCCAGAAAATTCAAGATATACACGTTGTCATGTAACTATATTTAATATATTGTATCTAAAGCCCCTTGTACACGATCAAACTATTTTTTCAATTCAAGAGTTTACAAGAAAAATTGTCAAACATTTTTCAATGTATGGCAAGATTGGACAAGACTCGACAATATCGTAAATGTGTATTTACAGGTTATCTTTTTTCAAACTGAAACCCTTCAGAACACATTAATAGATAATTTATCACGCACAAAGAAATTTAGTATTTGTGTCACGGTATAACAGTTTGCAATGAAATACTGTTCTATACTGATATTATGTAGCACTTTCACGTATTATATCCAATAAAATCGCATTACGATTATGGAACACAACGGAAATAACACCAACTGATAGGTTAACCACACTATATAACATTGCATTAATGTACACTTAGTTTGGAAATCGTCTGGCAATTATTTCTTCATAACTGCCTTCATCTTGTTGTGGTAATCACGGAGTCCTAGACATACGGACATGACCAGCTTATGTATAACCTTATCAGCTCGCAGACAACATACCTTGGCCGGGTAGCCATTTTGTTTACTTTTCGCTTTCCGCCATGTTGCAGATTTCGTGACGCACCGTGAACACTCGCATTTCATTGGGTAAAGCCATCAAATCATTGTCAAATCTTTGATCGTTTAGAGCATGTCCTTATTTGCTTTCAAGACTTTCGAAGAGTTTAAAAGTATTGCAAGCAATTTAACAAGAGAAGTTGTAAACTTGTGACAACTCTTGAAAGGTCTTGTAAAGGATTGAATTTGACAAAAATTTGATCGTGTACAAGCGGCTTTAATCAACATTGTTAGAGCCTTTTGCGAGAAAAGAAAAATGTCGAAATTTTTTTTCCATTTAAGGGGTAGTTTATGACGGGGAATTTTCTTGAAAATGTTCGTGTCACATCTTTGGAAGATGCCCACTTAAATACTAAGTTTGGTATTTATTCGACTTTTCGTTTTTGAGTTATGCTGTCCTAACACACCCACACACACATACACACACACACACACACGGGATTTCACCGGAAATATATATTTTGAGGCGCCTCGATAAAAAAGCAGCTTTTTAGAAAAAAAACTCGTTCGTCTAGGAATAGCATAACTCCAAAACGAAATGTCGGATATATACCAAACTTGATATTTTAAGGTCACTATCTTCCAAGTTTGCTGTAGGAAGATTCTTAAAAACTTCTCCCACTCCAAATCACCCTTACATGGAAAATATTCGGCGATTTCTTATTTTCTAAAAAATAATAACTTATGTTGATTAAAATACCATATACTTAATATATTCACATAACAAATAAAATGTATATCGAATTTTTAAAGTATTTTATGAAGTTTTCTTCATTTGTAAGACATTTTTTGTTAGAATTTGATAAACCATAAAAGGTATACAAAAACTTACTACACAACTAACTTACTCTCAAACAGATCTGTTAAAAACACAAAATGTATTTCAAATAACTTTTGTGGCACCAACCATTTCAAGTACACGTTGTTATTGGTTTCAATACTTTTGTCATTTTTAACCGTCTCAACATTCAGTTTTGTGGTCCTCCGTGGTTTAGTGGTTACCATGCTAGCCTCTAGTTCCGAGGTGGCGGGTTCAAACCCGGAAGAGGTTGATGATTTTTTCGGGCGTAAAAATCCTTAACATGGCTTCCTTTGGAAGGGAAGTAAAGCCGGTGGTCCCGTGTCGTAGATTTACGGCACGTAAATGAAGCTCAAGCCTGATAAAGAGGCCTCTGAGCAAAAGTACCGTTCTTACACGCCCAATATAGAATGGGACGCTAAGAACCACAGCAGTTAAAGAGCGCCCATAAATACAAAGCATGAGTTACAGTCACACGAGTTTCTCCACTGTTGTACAAACTATTTTTACAAACACTTATTCTCCATTTACTTCATATTAATCGAGATAATCTTATTGCTAATTTTCTTTTAGGTGCAAGGGGAATAGGTAGGCTTTAACGATAATCAAATATTTTATGAGGCGGTTGCTATGTGGAGTATTCTATTCTCTTTGCATGCACAGGACATAAAAAAAACAAATAACGAATTCCCATTTGAGAAAAAGTAAAAAGTATTGAAAAATTCAAACATACAACAAGGAATATCTCGGAAATGGGTCACTCCACAAAAAGTATACATAAATTGTGTGTTTTAATGAGTTATACATTTTTCTGTAGTAAACCTTAGTCTATCTCTTACGGTTTACCAATTATGCGTAAGTCATTCAGAATGAAGAGGGCTTTTAGCGACATTCCCAGAAAATTCAAGATATAAATTTCATTTGTCATGAAAATACCTTAAACATATGATATTTTAATCAAAATCGTTGGAACCATTTTTGAGAAAATCAAAATGTTCCATGTAAAGGGTAGTCTGGCGCGGGGGAATTTTATTGAAAATCTTCGTGTTGCATCCTTGGAAGATAGTAAACACAAGTACCAAGTTTGGTATTTATCCGACATAGACAGAAAGACACACATATGGACATGTTTCCAAAATGCTTTACTTGCATTCAGGGCACCTCCTCAAAACACGTATTTCCGGTGAAATTTTGATATCGAATTTTTGGTAGGAATGTAGATAATACCTCCCCTACTTACTATATGCAGTAAAGAAAGTAAAAATAAATATTTAGTTGTTTCTCGCGATTTCTTGGGAGGAATATGAAATGTCATGGTCAGCATAGAGCAACTAACTTTTAATCATCCAACTATTGCTTCGGATTCCTCCCCTTCTACCTACAACGAAATGTGTAATATGTATTTTAGATTAGCTGTTAACGCGAAGAATAGTTTTAGAAGGCATATTAAAAGTATATGATATGGGTGGCGAAAGTCCTGCGAATGTAAGACAAAATTTTGTAATTAAAAATAATGTAGTCACGAAAATAGTAAACATTTTACTCCTGTGACTTCTGAAATAGCAGGAATATTAGAACATTGCTAAAAGTTTTAATTCAAACAGAATTACTAGGTCAACCTGGATGCAGATGACCAAATATATGTTACTGTCACTGCTCCTGCCTTGGTCATAATTCTCTTTATAGTTATACCTGTTATGCAACGAATATTCCGGTACTATGCATTAACATCCTGTAGGATAAGCTTAACACTAATTTCGTTAAAAAGAACATTGAATGACGATCGTTTTCAATTGACAGCGACGTGTTCCTCTTACTTTATAAATGTTCGTGGGTCATTCTCTTTCGAAAACCTCTCAAAGAAAGTGGATCCCAGAAAGTTCAAGAGTATCAAGCTCTTGTTACTAGCAAAAATGACAACCCTTCAACTTTATTTTCTTTACAAAAGTAAGGACAGGCTTCGGGAGATCCCATACTAAGTTCTTAAACCTCACCTTTGAGTCAAGAAGGGCACATCTCGGACAAATCTCATTGTGTGTCTGCCTCCATTCAAGAGGTCTCGAGTGTGGATCTGGGTTGGGGTGAGTTGCCCGGATAAAATTTTTACTTGATGTTTTATCCATATGCTCAGGAAACGAATGCTGGGAAATTCTAAGCTGTACGTTCATTTGAGTATCATTTAACCTACCTCATTGAAGGGCAAAAATCACAATTAAAAAACTTCGTACGTAACCTTCAAACGAATTTCCCAATTCATAGCTATTTTTACTTTCTCTTTCAAGTTACCTAGTAGGTACAGAAGGTATTTTAATTCATTAAAAAAATTCGATACCGAGATTTCACCGCAGATACACGTTTTGAGGCCCCTTGAAACAAAAAAATCTTTAAAAAAAGGTCCATCTGCGTATAGTTGAACAGCATAACTCAAAAACGAAAAGCCGGATCAATACCAAACTTGCTATTTATGTTTCAGTACCTTTCAAAGATGTGTTACGAAGATTTTCAAGAAAATCCCCCCACCCCGAACTACCATTTACATGGAACATGTTTCAAAATGTTTGATTTTCTAACAATGGCTCTTAATGATTTTGATTAAAATATCATATATAGAAGATATTTACATGACAAACAAAATAAATATTTTGAATTTTGGGAATAGTCTTTGAAGTCCTCTTTTCGGAAGGAATTTTGTAAAATCTTGCATCACCCGCAAACTTTAAGCGATAGATGGAAACGTACTACACACAAAATGTAGATCTCTTTAAAAGGCACAATTTGCTTTCAATATTCTTTATGAGAAAAGTAATTTCTAGATATCCATTATTAATGGTTCGAATTGTTCATTTCTTGTCATTCTCTTAAGTCCTGTCAACATTCAGTATTTCCCGCAATTGCATGGAAACAGCATGGAATTTTAAGGCCAGCGTATAGCGTCCAGTTCTTAAACATTTGACTATCGCTGTTCCCTTTGTGTCTATAACGAAATATGTAATGTAGCTATTACTGCAAAAGTTTGTTTGGATTAAAATGTAGTATATAGAAAAATATGCTTTCGTAACAGTAGTTTGTATATAAACTAACAAACGACAAAGGGCAGAGAAAGTAATGCTGCGGTAGTGTCTCGTATGTGTGTGTGTTCGTAATAAAGTATATATGTAGTGATTTGTGATTATTAATTAAATTATGATTTAATTTAAAATTATGCCTCGGCTGCGTCAGTTATATCTGGTAGAGCAAGCATCTCTTAACAAGGGTGGTACGGCTGTAGAATAGTTTCACACACTTTACACAAGTTATAGTTTAAATTCTCACTTCTTTATTAATTCTTGAAGGAAGTTGAATAATACATCAAATAATAACAACTTACTGAAGTATTTACGTATGGAGCTGTAAGATACTAAGTTCCATACGTGTGTTAACGAACTGCAGTTTACAGAGAATTTCTTAAGTTCTTTATTTGCGTTAAAAATTATAAATCACAAACATTTATATCTGTGAATATTAAATGAAATGTATTTTACAATTGCAGTAATTATCTCTTCCTAACTACATTCTTTTAAAGGTCAAAATTTATCTTCTCCACACTGCACTAATATTTCACATCTACACACTCTGAGCTTCATCTACCGAACTGACTTTGGCTTGGGTATGCAGTGGAAACACGCGACTTCACCACCTCCAAAGAAATCAAAGGGCCGTGCACACCAGACCTGGTAAGGTCATGATGTCCTTTTTTGACCACAAGGACCCCTACATCAATGCCCAGTGTTATCAAGCCACTTTACAGAACCTTAGACGAGCCATCAAGTCGAAACGCCCAGGCATGTTGTCCAATGGCGTTATTCTCCTGCATGCTAATGCCCGCCCACACACTGCCAATGCGGTGAAGACGACATTGCAGCAGTTTCGATGGGAAACGCTGGAACATCCACCGTACAGTCCAGACCTTTCACTGTGTGACTTTCATGTTTATAGACCTCTAAAACAAACTATTCGCGGACATCGATTCACAACGGACGACCAATGGGTCTAGGCCTGGATCCGACAGCAGCCTACTAACTTCTTCAAATCGACCGGCTAGTATCGCAATGGGATAAAAGTGCCAACAGTTTTGGCGACTATTTTTGAGTTAATAAAATCGTTATCGTTACTTTACACAAGTGATCGGGTTTCATTTGAATGACTCTTTTATAATGACCTATTGTGCCGAGGCGTGGACTTTGGTAGAGGGACAAAAATCTAAGATCTTGGCAGTGGAAATGGACGGAATAAGATGTAGTGCTAGAATATCAAGGATGGAAAGAAGGAGAAATGTAGAGGTGAGACAGATGATGGAGGAAACAGTGGTGGAGAGAATTGAAAGGCGGGGTCTTCAGTGGTATGGACATGTGAAAAGAATGGAGGATGATAGGTGGCCTAAGACCTTTTTAGAATGGTCACCTCGTGGAAGAAGAAAGCGAGGTAGGCCAAGAACAACTTGGAGAGGACAGATTCATAGAATGATGAATGCTCGGTGCCTGGAGGAGGTTGGCTTGTTCAATAGGGAAGAATGGCGAATGGCAATACAGGGCAACTGCTGAAGAGCGGAGAGGCCTTTAAAAGTAAAAAAGTAAGAACTCTCAAGTGTGAATGAAAATTTCCTGAGAAGATGGCAGAAATGTGTGGATAGAGGACGTTTCCAATATTCGCTTATAAGTATGCACTTATTATCATTGTAATTGTTATTGTAACTGTAACACTATGAGAATGCGAGGTGGTCGCGGGGATATTACATGTAACTGTTTATGTGGGAGTCCGACCTGCGGAGGCCGGCGCGCGAGCCGCCACCGCTGTGAAGGTAAGCACAGTATTATTTCGTTCCGTAGTGTTAATAACCAAAATTATTGAAATATTTTCCTCGCACCTAGGTGGTAGAAACTGCTGTCCCATGAACGTTAGGAGGGGGTTGGACGGCACAGCCAACGGATTTTAGCTAAACAGCGCATATTTCTGCTCTATTCCTCCATCGGCTATTGCTCTCAAGACTACTGCACTGCATAACATCTGAGTGAAGATTCAGTCGTCTTTTATTTCTCTTCCTTAATTTCCCAAAGAGCTGGTTTACCGACATCTGACACAGCTACTTCATCTTTTGTAAGCAAGGTATCAAGGCGATTTTCTATGTACACTACGTGATCAAAAGTATCCGGACACCTGGCTGAAAGTGACGTACAAGTTCGTGGCGCCCTCCATCGGTAATGCTGGAAGTCAATATGGTGTTGGCCCACCCTTAGCCTTGATGACAGCGTTCACTCTCACAGGCATACTTTCAATCAGGTGCTGGAAGGTTTCTTGGGGGAATGGCAGCCCATTCTTCACGGAGTGCGGAACTGAGGAGAGGTATCGATGTAGGTTCGGTGAGGCTTGGCACGAAGTTGGCGTTCCAAAACATTCCAAAGGTGTTCTATAGGATTCAAGTCAGGACTCTGTGCAGGCCAGTCCATTACAGGGATGTTATTGTCGTGTAACCACTCCGCCACAGCCCGTGCAGTATGAACAGGTGCCATCCCCGAATTGCTCTTCAACGTGGGAAGCAAGAAGGTGCTTAAAATATCAATGTAGGTCTGTGCTGTGATCGTGCCACGCAAAACAACAAGGGGTGCAAGCCCCCTCCAGGAAAAACACGACCATACCATAATACCACTACCTCCGAATTTCACTGTTGGCACTACGCTGGCAGATGACGTTCACCGGGCATTCGCCATACCCACACCCTGCCATCGGATCGCCACATTGTGTACCGTGATTCGTCACTCCACACAACGTTTTGCCACTGTTCAATCGTGTAATGTTGACGCTCCTTACACCAAGCGAGGCGTCGTTTGGCATTTTCCTGCGTGATGTGTAGCTTATGAGCAGCCGCTCGACCATGGAATCCAGGGTTTCTCACCTCACGCCTAACTGTCATAGTACTTGGAGTGGATCCTGATGCAGTTTGGAATTCCCGTGTGATGGTCTGGATAGATGTCTGCCTATTACTCTTTACGACCCTCTTCAAAATGTCGGCGGTCTCTGTCAGTCAACAGACGAGGTCGGTCTGTACGCTTTTGAGTTGTACATGTCCCTTCACGTTTCCACTTCACTATCACATCAGAAACAGTGGACCCAGGGATGTTTAGGAGTGTGGAAATCTCGCGTACAGACTTTTGCACAAGTGACACCCAATCACCCGACCACGTTCGAAGTCCGTGAGTTCCACGGAGCGTCCCATTCTGTTGTTTCACGATGTCTAATGACAACTGAGGTCGCGGATAATGAGTACCAGGCAGTAGGTGGCAGCACAATGCACCTAAGATGAAAAACGTATGCTTGTGGGGTGTCCAAATATTATATACACTATGTGCTCAAAAGTATCCGAACAATTTCATCAATTCATCTTTTCAAAATTCCTACTCCGTTCATTATTTCATTGCTAGTTTTCCTCGACTGGCTGGAAAGCACTGATATATTAAAATGTACATAATTATCTATATTTGTTAAAACGTGTACAAGAATATTAAATATTACTTTTGAGAGCACTAAAAATATCAATTTAAACGTTCGAATTCCACAAACTGCTAATGAATGTAATGATATTCTCTTGAGCTTAAATCCCATTCCATTACTCTAATGCTATTTAACGCTCTGGAGACCCTAAAAGGGCCAATGACATGATTTCGGAAACCTCCCTCCCTTTTTAATTAACGCATTTATTTTTCAGTCGCAAAGCTGGGATTTATACCATGCCGTTTCCAATATTCTCGTTAATTGGAATTCGATACGGAATACGTACATTGGATTTAAAACGAGTGTACCTACGTCATCGTGGAGAGATGCTCGTTTCTGATTTATTAGACACGGAACCCATTTGTCTGCATAGCAGCACGAGTCTTTTGGCCGAACAATCACACGCGCGAGTGAGTGGTTTATGTACGGATGTCCGCGTGCTGCCAGAACCATTATGTCGTTGAAATGAACCTCAATTAAGTTGGGGATTTTAAAACAACTCGTCCACTTATTTCATCTCCTTTTAACAAGCTACATTTCTTTAAACGCCTCAGGTAGCATATGATGCAAATTTACTTTCTCCCCCATGATGAGAAGGAATTGCATTCCATTAAAAAATTCGATATCGAGGTTTCACTAGAAGTAAGTTTTGAACCTGCCCAGCTTAGGTGAACGCGTATCCATATTTGCGCATCTGTCTTGAACAGGTTAACTCTAAAATCACAATCACGTAACTTTCTCTACCCAATTCCTGTTACAACAAATATTTGCAGAAATGGCTTCAATACACATTTTGTTATTGGTCCACAGGTGCGCACGGTTTAGAACAGTTCGATATAATAATACTAATAATGTTTATTTAAGCACTAAGCAAAATGTAAATTACACTAGGTATTAGAATCTTCATGGTTTGTTTCAGCTCTGGCTCCACCCCAAGACATAAACATTTAACATAACGATGGTTAACATCTATTGAAAACAATAACATCAAAAATAAAATCTGATCTGCTACACTCACATGACTTTCTCTACTCTTGTAAAAACTATTTTTACAAACTCATATTCTCTATCTATTTCATATTAATGGAGATAAACATTTGCAGAAACGATCTTTTGACATGAAAAGAGAATTACATTTTACACATAGCGACCAGTTCCCAAAAATACTTGACTATTGCTTAAGGCGTACTATGTTCCCCTTGTTTTGTATTTGCAAGGGCAATATAGAAATACAGTAGCCTTTAAGCATAGACATATCTCTTGATAGCTGATTTCTAGGTGCAGCACCATTCTCTTTACAATACTCTTTGCATATCCAAGACAAAAAATGAATAACGAATTCCCACTTGAGAAAATAAGTATTAAAAAATTTAAGGGAATAACAAGCAGTATCTCGAAAATGGTTCACTCAACAAAAAATGTATGTGACATAAATTGTGTATTCTAACGCGATCTACATTTTTTGTGTATTAAAATTTTGTCTATCTCTTATGGTTTACCAGTTATGCAAAAGTTGTTCACAATGAAGAATACTTTTGGAGACATTTCCAGAAAATTCAAGATATACATTTTATTTGTCATGAAAATATCTTAAACATATGATATTTTAATCAAAATCGTTAGAGCCATTTTTGAGAAAATTAAAATGTTCGAAAAATGTTCCATGTAAAAGGTAATCTGGGGTGGGGGGATTTTCTTGAAAACCTCCGTGACGCATCTCTGGAAGATACTGAACCCAAATACCAAGTTTGGTGTTTATCCGACTGTTCGTTTCTGAGTTATGCTGTTCACAGACACACACACACACACACGGACATGTTTCCAAAAATGCTTTTTTGGATTCAGGGGGTCTCAAAACATGTATTTCCGGTGTAATCCCGGTATCGAATTTTTGGGTGGAATGCAATACTTCCCCTACTTACTATACGTAGTAGAGAAAGTAATAATAATCATATTACTATTATAATAAGTTTAAACAATTCCTACCACAAATCCATACTCATCATTATCGTCATCAGTTTTTCAGGCCCTTCGTCCTGCTCCGGCCTCAATCCATCTTCGCCTCAGTCTTCCTGGGTTTCTGCTACCTATAGGTATAAATGACAGTGCTATTTTGAATCCTTATGTTATCCTTCTTCTTTAACGGATTATCCTCATCTTTGTAGGACGTACACCCCAAGGACCTACAAGCCAATGCCTTGGGTCGGTAGCCTGTCAGGAGCAAGAAAAATCTGGATCATAGCATATCCATGATGGGTGTTTAGCCCAATGCTTGATATGAGGGTGAAAAAGGAAATGGAATATAGTGAAGGGATGATAGGAAAATTCCGGAGCAAAGAGGGCTGCCTGGTTACAAGGGTAGTTCACCGCCATTCTGGACAGCTCCAGTAATAGTTCGTATCTTCGAGCCAGGAAATATTAGGGACTTCTGCGCGTTTCTGTCGCCTGTCTGCTTGCGGCCTGTAGTTCTTTCACTTCATTCCTCCTGAGGGGTAAGAGCTGCAAAGTAGGTAGATTGTAGTGCACGAGGTGTCCACCTCCATTGATAACCTAAGCCTAAACCTATACATCACACCGTAAATAGTTAAAATATTAACACGGGTTCAAAAGTTTGATAATCTTTGTTCTGACTGGGTGTTTTCGATACAATGTCATGGCAACTGATTTTGAAGTGGAGATTTTTAAATTATATTGCTTACAAATCTTATTAATTAAATAGTTGTTTAAAGATTATTTTGTGTGTCTTTCAGAATAACTAAATCATCGGCGTATGCTAACATATTCAAAATAGTCCTTACTAACTTAATTCCAGTGGTGCATGTTTCTATTTTTGAAATACATCGTCATATAAATCTTAAAAAGTGAGGGTGATAATACACATCCTTGTTTTCTTCATGGTTTATAACTACACCTACCCCTTTGTGATTACTCGTAGTTAGGTTGAGCCTGAAGCAGATGCCATTATATAAAATTTTTATACACACTATTATGCGTTGGGGTAGCCCATTTTGCCATTACATCGACATCATAATAGTATACTGAGCAACGAGAGTATAATTGCCATTATACTCAAGTCTCATAGGGCTGTTTATGCTCGACTATGTCTCTAAGTTTAAAATATTTATAAATTATTTTTAATATTCTACGCATACCTGAATCAGTAAGTGCATTGACTTACCTTACGCAGTGAAACAGCTGGTAGGGTTGTGGTATGTGCGCAGACCGAGAGTATTGATTGTTATATACGGATATTCTGATTAGTGGAAACTTGTACTGTAATGAAGAGGTGACTTTAATGAGGTCCATTGAAGTGCAGCTACGATAATTACTACATTTAGGCATGGTCGAGCATGAAATCAATATAACCTGCGATATCCATTTGTTTTCACTCGATAGAAATATTCTTCAAAATTCTTTATTTGAGATTTATCCCACTAATTGTACTTTATTCCTATCTCAGATCTTATCCAAAATCAGGTTTCTTTAATTAACTACTTTCTTGGAAATATAATGTGGATAGAATTTTCATTGAACTTACAAAATGGATATACATTCAGTTACAGTTTCTTTTATTGTTTAACGTCGTTTTAACTTCGACATATCGCGAAGTTGCTGTAATTTTGTTGATTCACTTGAGTCAGTGATGCTCTAAATGCCCTTAGCTGCAGAGTTGTCTTCTTGTACCATGTGCTTGAGAAACTTGTTCATAGATGACCTTAGTTGCGCTATTACCTTCCTATAGCATCTATTGTTGTTGCCTTTTGAATATTTGGGGAATGTGGACTATGGTATCGTAGAACTGCTGTCTATTCTTTGAGAGTATACATAGTAAATGTGATGCTGGTAAGATGGTCTTAGTTGCGCAGTCATCTTCCTGCAATGTTTTTACTTTTATTTCTTTTGTTCTGTAGGTGGGACTTCAGGTATGGTATTGAACATTCAATACGGCATTTATATGGTAACTGAGGGAAACCACGAACAAAACCCAGTCAAATTGGCCTGTATGCGGAATTTAAATCCGTAACCTCCCGAATGCGAGTCATCTCGCTCGGTATTCGAGGCGTCTTCTGATTCCACTCACCAAATTCATCTACACCACGCTGAACCTTCCCACTCTTTCTTACTACATGTATTACTATAACCTTCCCTCACACAATAGTCTTTTATTTCTTGACATAACAAAGAAATTTTCACCTTGCATCAGTTTACATAACTTGGCTTTGTATATCCTCAAATCTCAATGATCATTTTCCAAACACCTAGGATTAAATTGACTCTTGTTGTCTTTATCTCTCCTTTACTTTCGTCAGATCGTGTTGCACTTTCCCTAAACAATTAGCTTCTCCTAAAGTGGATTCCTAAAGTTTTAAACATTCTTTCAGGAATGACTATGAGGCACCTGTTGCACTCCAAACCAATCAGTTCGATTAATATTAGTCTTCATATTACATGCTGTTTGCTTAAGGTAATAAAAACAAAAGAACGACAGCGTAACATTTCAAGCTGTACAAAAACGACAGGAAGAAATCAACACCGCTTCCCTGGCCACACCACATTTCTTACCATGGCTGGTGCTGTCACCTTGGGTGCTATCAAGCCTTGTGCTATGTATCAGACCAATAAGCATACTTATGTTAGTTCTGACAACTCATTGGCTAATTATGAATAGGTATAGGAGAGGAATGGCCACCTTCCTCAACTAGAAAAGAGAAGGATAGTAGCTTGTGTCTCCTTTTAATACGGTGGAGACCGATTTTGTCGATCTTTCGCGAGATTAATTCCGAATATGCAGCAAATGCATGTTTGGAAATTCTTTTGAGTATGAGTCAGTTCTTGGGATGTTAGGATGTCCTCAAACATCAATTATAGGCCCTCATATAACTTAGCGTTTCCTAGGCATTTACATTGTTCTTAAAACAGGCAAGCTATAGCCCCCTTCCTCCTATCTGCACCAAGGGTGAAGGAGGCGTCAACGGATATCTTAAGACACGCCCTACTAACGACCTTGTGGACGATCAGAAATCGTATGTAGTTTACTTCTTGTGGGAAGCCTACTACACTGTATTCACTCTTAGGTTGATGCGCGGCAAAACAAACCCACGTGGTCAGTACACCGTGGTGCAACACGGTAGCAATGCGCGCAGGAAAGTAGTCCCATGCTAATACTCTGAATTTTAGAATGAATTTATCCTTAAATAGTATAATATTCTATACAAATAGCTAAGGTTATATTTAACGCTGATTTATACCGTAAAACAGAGCTACAAGTCCCATGATGCAATTCGTATGAGTCATCTGATATCCGGGTAGGCGCAGAATATTGTTTACAGCCAGAAACCAGCAGTTGTGTTTAGTATCATGGAGGACGATGAGTTTGCTCTCGGCGTTTTCGTCGAATTATGTAAAGCATTAGCCGCGCAAACCATTGACTAGTGGTAAAAAAAAAAAAGCAATACTGTTGAATCTTTATTATAAGTTATGTGAGAAATATCCAACACTTTCCGCGAAAAAAATGATGAAATTAACTTTTGATTCACCGGTGTTTCGAATACAGGTATAAACAGTGCTTGTGCAGAAAAATCTGAAACGAGAAAAGTGGTTACACCCGGAAAAAAACTATCAATCTTATCATCTTTAACCTTTAACAGAATATGCTAGTCACCGTTTCAGTTGTCGAAATAAGGATTCTGTTCTTTTTTGCACTACGTGCCGCTTGTACTGGCCATATGGTCTGAAGGTGAGACAGTATTTCTAGTGCGAATGGCGGAAGGATACATTATAGCGGTGCACTGGTCACCTGGGGTTTGTTTTGACGCGGATCAACCTAAGAGTGAATACAGAGTAGTACTGTTTGGCATATTAAAAGATAACTACAGCGAATATTTGGGAATGGTTAACGACACAGTGTTTTTATTTTGCGTAAGTACTTAGTCTAATAAGAGCCGAATTATTCTTGTGGTGAGTTTTATTTATTTCTCATGGTGTAGGGTGGGACAGAGTATCCACGCGTTTATAAACAGATTGTGGATAATGTGGCATGATTCATGTTTCCAACAATGATACGAGCTCCTAGCCGATCTTTACCGTTTTATATGGTATGGTAGACCATATGGTTAACATTAATTTTACTTGTATAGAGTTTAGAACTTTAGTCATTTAAGGAAACGTATATGCGAATTTGGTGAAAATCTGAAAAAATATTGAAAACTGTGTGCTTTTTTATTTTTATTATATTTACAGCCCATACTTTCATTTGGCGCTTCTACGTATTACTTTTGGCAGTATTTAAAGCTCTCTACGACCATTTAAATACTCCTGAACACAGTGCTATATTGCAAAGTCCAATGTTAAATGTGTTACCCAAAACCTTTTCTCAGTATTTTTCAGTACTTTCTTGGCGTTTTCTTCAAAATTTTAATAATCTAATATGCCTTTGTATTAAACATGTATATACTTGGGTGTAGTAAAAAGAAATACATTATTTTTGCATGAAATTGAAGGCTTATTTACCACAGTTATAATGATCCGATTTAGGTCAAATATGCGCCGTTTTATTTGAGAAATTGTTGCCATTTTGAAGATAATTTCATTATGCCTCTCTCATAGAAGTCCTCGTCCCTATTGGCAAAAAATTGAGAAAGTCGATTTTCACAAGCCTCTCTTGAAGCGAAATTTTCACCAGAAAAAGCGTTCGCCATGGACAGGAACAGATGTAATCACTTGGTGCCAGGTCTGGACTATAAGATGGATGCATAAGAACCTCCCAACCAAGCTCCCGGAGCTTCTGGCGAGCCACTATCGATGTGTGTGACCTGGCGTTGTCCTGATGGAACACAATTTCTCTCCTATTGGCCAAAGCTGGCCGTTTCTGGGCGATTGCTTCCTTCAGACGGTCCAATTGTTGACAGTACAGTTCCGAGTTAAGAGTTTTGCTGTAGGGGAGCAGCTCATAGTAGATGATTCCCTGCCAATCCCACCCAACACACAGCAAAGACTTTCTGGCCGTCAATCCTGGTTGGCCACCGTTTTAGCTGGCTCACCGCGATTCGACAACGACAGTTTTCATTTGACGTTGTCGTAAGTGATCCACTTTTCATCACCAATCACTAACGCTTCAGAAAGGGTCGTTTTTGTTGCGATTCAACAGCGATTCGCAGATGAAAATTCGGGTCCATGAGGTTTTTTTTGCGTTAACTCGTTCCAAACGGTTTTTTGTGGAATCTTTAGCTCTTGGGTAATCGAAACAGTGCTTACTTGACGGTCGGACTCGACAATTTCCATGATTTAATCCACATTTTCGACAATTGGACATCGAAATTACCGGAACGGAATAGATGAAACCAAAATTGCGCGTGATTGGCTGTTTCAGTATCAGGGCCATAAACACTATTAACATTTTCAGCCGCCTGGGTTGCGTTTTCGCCTTTATCGAAGAAAAACTCTCAAATATGGCGTATTTTCTCTTTGCTAGTGTCCATATTTGACGCGCGCTCAAAAAAAACTGAGTCAACTAATTACCAAACTCTCGCAAACATTTGTTTTAGTACGAAATCTCATCTTTCTAACGCCATCTAGTGTAACCCGATCGGACTTATACAACGCGAGGTACAGATAACTAATGGATTTCTTTTTACTACACCTGATATAATGTATGAGGGTGGGTACTAGATAGGGTTAATCCATAAAAAATCACATCTTTCCGACTGTTACATAGCTAATTACTTACTACCAGATGAAAAAGTACATATGTGGCATTATCATGAAAAGCGTTTTACCAATTGGAGATTGTCAAACAGGAACAATTTCGGAAAAAGCACACAATACAAAAGTGTTACATGTGTTTATACACAGAAAAGTACCAATAAGAACATAATTCAGTGAACAGGTTCTTACAAAATGAGTATCGAATATCGGTGCTCAAAAATCAGTATCGATATCAGGAAATAGTGATATCGTCCCATTATCAACGTCCTCCGTAGTGTAGTGGTTACCTCTATTTTCCGAGGTCGCGGATTCAAACCCGGCGGAGGGCGATGGAATTTTTTCGGGCATAATAATCCTTAGCATGGCTTCCTTCGGAAGGAAAGTAAAGCCGGTGGTCCCGTGTCGTAGATTTACGTCACGTAAAAGAACCTCAAGCCTGATAAAGAGGCCTCTGAGCAAAATTACCGGTCTTTCACGCCCAATATAGAATGGGATGCTAAGGACCATAGTAGTTAAAGAGCGTCCATAAATAAAAACAAAGTTTCATCACTAGTGTTTATACATAGTATCATCTTCTAAGTTAATGATATTTATACCATCTCAACCTAATATACGATGAAAGTGTTTAACGCCCATGTTGAAATACACGCATGTTTTAGGAAGACACTTTTGCACTGTTAATTGTCCCTGTGACCAACAGTGCTACGGTCAAGGTGGCAACAAATGAAACACAACGTTATTTCCCAGAGGTTGGGAAGCTCGCCACAGACGTCGTCAGGAAATTTACTGTGTAATATAGATGGTCTTCCCGCTCCTTATTCACGACTGCTGGTTGGCGTGTACCCAGCCCTGGATCCGATTTGCTCCTTTAATACCGTCAACATGTTCCTTGATCTTGTTCCTGTCCTGCTGATTTATGACCAGGATATGGAGATAGCGCCAGGAATAGCACGCAGTCCCATGTCACATCACAAGTGATTCGATTTAAAGCACGTCACTATACAAACTACTGCTGCTGCTGCTTCTTTTAGCTCGACATTTGCAAGCCCCTCCAACTGTCAGGGTCTGGCGACGCAGATTAACTCTAAGGTACTTCAGCTCCCGAGGTTACTGAATCTCCAGTAAAAAGTATAATGTATAACATTCACTTTCCCTACCCACTATCATTTATTTTCACAGATGTGATAGAGGAAGCAGGTAGTGCATCCCACACAAAAGTATGTCTGATGTGATACATTCACATAACCTTCTCCACCATCTACCTTTATTAATGGCCATACAAATTATTCTTTCTAAAGTTTATTTTTCTATCTACTACGTTTTAATCCAAATAAAACTTTGCAAAAAGATAGCTAGTTACCTACATTACCCATTTCGTTATAGACGCAAAGAGAACAGCGACAGTCAAATGTTTGAGAACTGGACGCTAAATACTGGCTTTAAAATTCCATACTGTTTCCATGCAATCGCGAGAAACAACTGAAAATCGATTGAACTTCAAGTGAGTAAGAAGTATTTAACATTCTGAGCTTTGGGCTGGCCCCATAGCTCAGTCGGTAGAGCAACTACCTTTGTGCTAAGGGTCCCGGGTTCGATTCCCGGCTGGGGTGGGAAGTTTTGTCTATCCTCCCCAGAGTCTGGAAGTATGAATGAGAGAGTGAATGTGGGTATGATCTAATAATTAAAAACCAAAAGTGCAAGAAACCCAACGACAACAGTTACACGAGTTAACACCATTGTCAATAGGCAATAAGTTCCAAAGGAAAGGCCCCGAGAACACCACTGTAGTTAAAGGTGGGGTATAAATGGAACTAAAAACATTCTAACCTTTAATAATGGATATCTCAGAAACGGCTTATATCACAAAAAGCTTATTTAAAGTGAACTGTGTGTTTTAAAGAGATCTACATTTTGGTGTGGTATTCTTCCGTTTATCGCTTAATGTTTACAAGTTGTACAAAAATACACAAAATTCCTTCCGAATGAAGCAGATTTCCTACGCTTCTAATAAAATTCAAGATTTACATTTTATTTGTCATGTAAATATATTCCATGTGTTATTTAAATCAAAACCGTTAGAGCTATTTTTTAGAAAATCAAAAATTTTTGAAAAATGTTCTATATAAAGGGTGGTTTGGGGTGGAGAACTTTATTGAAAATCTTCGTGTCACATCTTTGGAAGCTATTGAACCTAAATACCAACTTTGGTATTTATCCATCTTGTCGTTTTTTAGCTATGTTGTTGACAGACACACACGTTTCCAAAAATGTCTTATTTGGATTCAGGGCACCTCAAAACATGTATTTATGGCGAGACTCTGTTTATAATTTTTCGGTGGAATGCAACTTCCCATACTTACTATCTCTACATAGTAGAGAAAGTAACTAAATATTGAGATTTTACTGGAAATACACGTTTTGAAGTTTAGGGAGCCTAGAAAAGCTAAATATTACATTCACATAACTTTCTCTGTCATTAATGAACGAGATAGCTCGTGAGGTCCGGGTTCGATCCCTGACGACCGCCCACTCTGACCCTTGGGTTTTTCGTGGTTTACCCGGGTCGGCAGGCAAATGCTGAGGTGGGTCCTCTTGTCTCCTGTCCTTCATTTCCTGTACCCATCATTTCCTTCATTATCATCTGTTTCAGGGCTGTAGGACCAGGCGACTGTGTTCGGGTGTTGTGACTGGCGGTGGATGTGCGATTCACCAGCTTTCTTCCTGGTGTTGGTCGCTACTGTTCTGTCTAGAGCCGCCACCGGGGGTTAGGGCTTGTTAGTGGGACTGGGCGTCGTCGGGATGCATTCTAACTGGAACGTTAGAGACCCGTCCATGCTTGCTCACGTCATCTGGATCTGGTCGCCCGCCCTCCCTCCCTTCCAGGGATCACGGTAGAAGCACTAAAGGCTACGAGCCTATATGCGGTGCTCTGCGGTTGCGAGGGCGCTTCCGTTCGTTCGCATCGTTACCTTTGTCCATCATCTATTTTTATATCTTCTGAAAGCTAGCCTAACAAAAGCTTTAACCGAGAAACTTTCGTTTCATTAGACATTTCATAGTACAAGAAGGATACAGGAACTGAAGCGATAGTCAGATGTTTAAAAAGAGAGTCGCCATATGCTGGCTTTTGAATTCCACTGTGTACGTGGTATCGCGAGAAACAAAAGAATCGTGGCTTAGCACTTAAAAATGTGTAAGTATTGCAAATTTCAAACCAACAGCAACGTATATATCGGAAATGCTTAATACCACAAAACTTATTCGAAATGAACTGTGTGTTTAAATGAAATCTCTCTTTTCGTGTATTACGTTTTTGGTTATCTGTTATGAGTTAATTCATTCCAAATGCAAGAGGACTTCAAGGTTTATGCGCAAATAACAAAATTTATGCACTTTAATACTCATAAAAAATCTTAAAGTTACAGTATTTTAATCTAATTGGTAATTTTTGAGAAAATAAAATATAACGAAGAATATTCCATGTAAAGCGTAATTTTGAGGGGGGGGGAAGATTTTGTTGAAAATCCCTGTGTTGCCTCTCTGCTAAACTTAAAATACCAAGGATTGTATTTATCCGGCATTTCGTTTATGAGTTATGCTGCTCTCTTTCTCTTTCTCTCTCTCTCTCTCTCTCTCTCTCTCTCTCTCTTTCTCTCTCACGCAAGCACGCGGATGTTTATCTAAAATGTTCTTTCGAGATCAGTGATCGATATCGACATCGACATCGAATTTTAGGGTGGAATTCAATTATTCCTCCATATTGTATAGATAGGCATTCAAGAAAATAAAAATGTGAAGTTCATTAAAATATGTAATACCTCCGTGGTCAGCGACCTCACTTCTCTCAGGAGGTCCTAGGTTCGATTCGGGGATGCGAATTTTTCTTTAATTAGGATTATTTACTACCCTCCATAAGGTCTGGAAGTGTGGATATGAGTGAATGTACATGTGAAAATAAACATGTGTTTCGGTCAAAATCCCTCCACCCGATATGCCGTAGCACTTAAACGGGACTGTAGAAATGGAGCCCCCGCCACTCAGAAAACATCATGTCATCTTTTTAGTTTCTCTACTACGTATAGTAAGTAGGTGAAGTATTGTATTCCACCCAAAAATTCGATACCAAGATTTCACCGGAAATATATATTTTGAGGCCCCCTGAATCCAAGAAAAGCATTTTTGGAAACATGTCCATGTGTGTGTGTGTGTGTGTCTGTGAACAGCATAACTCAGAAACGAACAGTCGGATAAACACCAAACTTGTAATTTAGGTTCAGTATCTTCCAAAGATGCGACACGAAGTTTTACAAGAAAATCCCCCCACCCCAAATTACCCTTTACATGGAACATTTTTCGAAAATTTTAATTTTCTCAAAAATGGCTCAAACGATTTTGATTGAAATATCATATCTTTAAGATATTTTCATGACAAATGAAACGTATATCTCGAATTTTCTGGGAATGTCTCCAAAAGTATTCTTCATTGTGAACGACTTTTGCATAACTGGTAAACCATAAGAGATAGGCAAAATTTTACTACACAAAAAATGTAGATCGCGTTAAAATACACAATTTATGTCATATACTTTTCTTTGTTGGGTGAACCATTTTCGAGATATTGCTTGTTATTCCCTTAAATTTTACAATACTTACACTTTTTCTCAAATTCGTTATTCTTTTTTTGTCCTGGTAATGCAAAGAGAATGGAATACATCACATAGCAACCAGTTCTTAATAAATTTGACTATCGCTTAAAGCCTACCATATTCCCCTTGCATCTACAAGAAAATTAGCAATAAGATTAACACCTCGATTAACATGAAGCATATGGAGAATAAGCGTTTGTAAAAATAGTTTGTACAAGAGTAGGGAAAGTCATGTGAGTGTAACATCAGATTTTTTAATGTAGCAGATATAAAAATTTGTATTTCGGGTGAAATCCTCTTGCCAAATCCTCTACCTATCATAGATAAGCAGTAGAGAAAATAAGAAAAGTGCGAAGTAGGAATAATAGTGTTCACCATCTTCATTGTCTGTATGCGTTCATCCATAAAATTCAGGGAAGCAGGATAAATATGGAAATTTGTGTAACCTATCTGTATCGGAAATTGAGCTCGATCCGCTGTACGAGAGTTGTGCAAACACGTTGGTTATTGTTTTTCCATTCTTTTGCGCTTTACTCATGTTATTCTCGGGGTCCACGTTTCTCCTCTTTTCTGTTCGTTGTATAAACAACGCAGATATTATAAATAATGCCTTACCTCATTTAGAGCTTCTGCAATGTCAGTCAAAGGGTGCGCATGTTTATGGAGGCTAAAAATATATGATCTGTACATTATCATTATCATTTTTATTTTACTGCTTTCAATGCATTTTCTTTTTAACGTTGTCTGCCCCATTTTCTGTCATCTTCCAGTTTTCTGCTTGAATATCCGTTATGAATAATTCCAGACTTCTGCATAAGCATTAAGCTATTCTTTCTTGTCTAACGACTCTTTTATTCGTCTATTTCCTTTCCTTCCACACGTCTTTTACTCACTTAAGCATTTCAAAGACTTCGTTGTCATAGCCATTGTGCCTCCTATGTGCTCCTTTGGACTCTATGTTTGTTTCCTTTTTTTCTCCAACACCTTTGAGGTCCCCTGACCCCAAAACAGCATTTTTTGTTATTGATTTTCTCAAAAATAGCTCTCACATTTGTTTAAGATATCTGAAAAACTCATAAAATCCATATCTTGAATTTTCTGGAAATAACCTGAGAAGTCGACCTCTTCCCTCTGCTTGATTTTGTACCCATAACTAAACAAAACCTTCCTACAAAAATGTAGATCTCCTTAAAACAAAGAATGTATCTAAATTTTTCTGTGACATTAACCATTTCCAAGATATTCGTTGCTGTTGGTATGAACTTTCCATTCATTTTGCAGAGTGAAATTTCCAAACCTGTAGCAGCCCGCTTGTTTAAAGTCTTACAATCGTTTGTCTCCTATATTCCCCCCTCCTTGTACCATAACGAAACATGTAATGAAACTAATTCTAGGGGTCTTCAGAATTATTTGGCTGTTGCCGCTAGTTGGCTATCTGCGCATGACGTCAATACTTTGAAGCGAGTTTATCACTAGTGTCTCTGGCAGAGAACTAACAAAGATGAGTAAGGAGTGGATGTCAACAGTTTCGAGGTCACCTTAGTGAAATGGGACTTGTATCACACCTTTACATTTAGAAAGACTCTCGCTTGCGTCTAGTAAACTCGCAATCTCAACATGTATGCTGATAGATAACTCAAATAACTGGACGTTTTTGTAGCGTACAGTGTCTCGACGTAGCACTTAACCATGCAAATTCTGTGATCGGTGGTCACTCCCATCTTGTGTGCAAAGAACGCACAAAATGTCCTAGTGAAAAATAGTTCTGTACCGTCGCAGTACGTCAAATCGTTAACGAAGTCGGAAAGGCATCCAGTCCGAGATTCAGTTTTGCATCTTCCCTTTAGGACAAGGGGCTCGCTGAATTAATAATGACGCCATTCATTTAAACCGACTGAGGGTAAAGGCCGATTAAATCTAAAGACTCGGTATATACGCTTATCTCGATTAACACGAAGTAGATAGCAAAATAGTTTATAGAAGATGTAAAATGAACGATAGTGAGTAGGGAAAGTCATATAATGTAACATATGATACTGTTACATGCAGGGTAGAGGCCTAAAAGTTCACATGAAAAATTAAATTAATTTCTAGTACCCAAGCACGTACACTGGGGGCGGGGGGACGTATACTCACTTGGCTGCGAAGGACCGAAACCTGGTGTGGAGGTTAAGAGGAAGGCGTGGGTTTCTCACTGTACAAAATCTACTTGCACATTCCTGGATTTATTTCCCAACCGTTTGGGGTTCTTACATTATTAAATATGAAAGGTGAGGAGACATGTCCACCGATCCAAAAGCCGGCTTGCACTCACGATCCGCTTCTCACGGAATATTCAGCAAGACAGACGCTATATCACTACCACTCGTGGCTAGCAAAATATCCCAGTCAAGGGAGACGTCATCCCAGACGAATCAACAATACGTCTAGTAATGACAATGGAGAACGACAATATGTCTGGTATTGACAATGAAATCCCCAAATTATTAATACGCCACAATATTTTACGTTTTCTAACATTTACCGTTGGTAGGCAGAAAAACAACCGTATTCTACATCAAATTAAGTACCGAGATGTCACCCGAAATACATGTTTTGAGGTCTCATGAATCCCAAAAGCATCTTTAGAAAAATGGTCAGCGCGCTCCTGTATCTTTAAGAGCATAAATCAAAAGCAAAATATGAAATGAATCCCAGACTTGGTACATAAGTAAAGCATCTTCGAAAGATGTGACGCGACTAGGTCACATATTCCTCCCACCCCAGATTTAAGTTTTACATGGAACGTTTTTAGTTAATTTTGGTTTTCTCAAAAATAATTGTAACCATTTTGATGAAAGCGCCACATGTTTAAAACACATGAATGATTGCAAAAAGATATCTGTGGAGGGTCTGTAAAATTCTCTTCATTTTGAATACATCTGGTGTAAATTGTATAGGACAAAATGCTACAATTTATATCCAATAATTTTTTTTACTGTAGAATTAGTAGCCGTGTTCGAAATATTTGTCGTTACATCTTTAAGTTTTCTCATCTTGAGCTATCATGTACCATCTATAAACCCTAACGCGATTTTTTCTCTCGCATGGGTTCATTATTAACAAAAGCTGACAGCGAACAGTTGTGTTTTGTTTTCGGTACTATACAAGCAACCGAGTCCATGTTGTTTATTAGAGATTATTTCTAATAACTTAACGTGAGTATCTGTAGCGGTGTGCTACTGAAGTCCGAGATGCTGGCTCGAGGTTCACCACTTCTCTTCTCGTTGTTTGCCCTAAATTGCCTATATTTGCCTAACTAATCTCGGATCGGATGTTAGGAGTTGAATAAAGCCACATGTTACTGCTTGTCTGGATTTAGCTCAGTTAAACAACTATACTGAAGCTGCTAGCCGCTACATATTATACTTGTCCGGACCGCTCTGTAATTCCCCCGAATTACATATTTTTCGTTAACTCCCCGTTACCGTGTAAAGCTGAAAGTTGAATCTACAACTGAGATCACAGGCTTCACACCCACATGGACCGACTTGAAGTGGACCTCTTAAAGATCAGAATTCAAAGAACTTTTCTCGGAACTGCCCACCTTTTATACCCTCCAGGCAGACGCTAATTTTCCCGTTAAAATATACTGTAACGTGTTTTCCCATTGGTACTATGCTTGGCATCTTATGAAAATAAAATAATTCGTGTTTTTCTCTGGCAAACTTAACTGCTTTGGGAATTCCAGTTATTTCCGTCTCATTTTATATTACCTGTCTTACTCGCTCCAGTCAACGTACGTCCTTATCCTTGTGCGCTTCTGTCACTTATTTAGTCCAATCCCTGTGTTAGGTTTTACCCCTACCCTATGTGGTCCGTTGCCATTTACCTTAGTTAGCTAGCTTGCTTTACAAATGTTACCCTTTACAATATTCAGTCCTGCATGTAAACATACAGGAAGAGCCAAAAGACTACGAACCGGCTGCGCGGTGTTTTTCCTGTCCACGTCCTCTGCGCTCGTTGCCGTCTGCCGCTATCACAGAAAGGCGCGGATGAAACCATACAACATTTTTAAAACTACTTTTAAAGTATTTTTTTACTAACTTTATGAAAGGAGATGCTGAAACTGACCACCGTAGTTGTCCATACATTTTTGGCACCTCTTTAGGAAACTATCCATCACTTGCTGTAGTTCACGTTGAGAAATGATGGCAATTTCTTCGCGGATATTTTGTTTTAATTGTTCCAGGGTGTGTAGGTTTGTCTTGTACACTTTATGTTTTAAGTTACACAGAGATAGAAATCGCAGGTGGTTAGGTCGGGGGACAGAGAGGGCCACACATCTCTACTAATAATTCTGTCCTCAAACACACTTTCAAATTGTTCTTATCCAAATATTGGTCGTATGAGCTGTTGCAGAGTCTTGTTGGAAAAAGGCAAAATCACGCTCCTGTGTGGTAATTCTCTAAAAACAAGGGGCGAAATTGTATTCACGTATGCACGGGCTTCAACTATTGACTCGAAGACCAACTTTATTGTAAGTTTAAGCCTTTAAAAGTAGTTTTAAAAATGTATCGTTTCATCTGCGCCTTTCTATGATAGCGACAGACGGCAACGAGCGCCGAGGACGCGGACAGGAAAAACACCGCGCAGCCGGTTCGTAGTTTTTTAGCTCATCCTGTAGTATTTTTATATTATTTTAAGTAGGTGTTTACTATTCCTATCTATATTTATTGTAGCATTGGTCACTATTTTGATATGTTTTATCCTATAGTTATACTTATTTCCTCTTAACACTTTTCATTTATATAATTTATTTATATATGCGAGGTAGGCGTTCCCCCTACATGACAACGAATAGAATAACTACCTTTTATACTGTAATGTATAAGGGATCTTCTCAGACAGCCAGGCTTCACTGAAGGCTCTAAGTAGTCATAAGGTAACGTCAGGACTGGTTTTAAACTGCCTAAGCATTTTCACAAGCTTGACAGAGCAGAATGAAGTTCAACTTCTCTGGGTGCCGGGTCATAGTGCCATAGAGAGAAATGATGAACTTGCAAGACAAGGAGCAACTTCACAATTTATTGGACCAGAGCCGGCTCTAGGAACATCTCGATGTTTAGTAAGAGAGGCTTTTAAGAACTCGTCCAAAGTAGAACATTATAAAACCTGGCTTAACACTCCAGTAAACAAACATGGTAAATTATTAGAAAACCATGTAAGAAATGAGCTGAAAGCTTACTTAAATGTAACAGACTTCAGCCGAGAACAATTATTGCATCTCTCACAGAACATGCTCTTGTGAAAAAATCTGATGTGTTACACTCACATGACTTTCCATACTCTTGTACAAACTATTTTTATAAACGCTTATTCTCCATATGCTTCATGTTAGTCTTATTGCTAATTTTCTTGTAGATGCAAGGGGAATTGGTAGGTTATAACCGATAGTCCAATATTTTAAGCGATGGTTGCTATGTGGCGCATTCCATTCTCTTTGCATGTCTAGGACATAAAAAAAATGAATAACGAATTTGAGAAAAAGTATAAGTATTGGAAAATTTAAGGGAATAACAAGTAATATCTCGAAAATGGTTCACTCAACCAAACAAATGTATATGACATAAATTGTATATTTTAACGCGATCTACATTTTTTATGTAGTAAAATTTTGTCTATCTCTTATGGTTTACCAGTTATGCAAAGGTCGTTCACAGTGAAGAATACTTTTGGAGAATTTCCAGAAAATTCGAGATATACATTTCATTTGTCATGAAAATATCTTAAACATATGATATCTTAATCAAAATCGTTAAGAGCCATTTTTGAGAAAATTAAAATTTTCGAAAAATGTTCCATGTAAAGGGTAATTTGAAGTGGAGGGATTTTCTTGAAAACCTTCGTGTCGCATCTCTGGAAGATACTGAACCTAAATACCAAGTTTGGTGTTTATCCGACTGTTCGTTTCTGAGTTATGCTGTTCACAGACACACACAGACAGACAGACAGACAGACAGCAGACACACAGTCACACACACGGACATGTTTCCAAAAATTCAGGATTCAGGGGGTCTCAAAACATGTATTTCTGGTGAAATCTCGGTATCGAATTTTTGGGTGGAATACAATACTTCCCCTACTTACTATACGTAGTAGAGAAAGTAAAAAGCACCTTAACACGATGGAAGTGTTTCAGGGTAACTTAGATTGCAGATTGTGCAAGAAAGTGAAAACAGCCCAGCACATTGTAGGTATATGCTCCTTGAGGCCTTGGCTCACAGGAGATATATTGCTTTTGGGAAAATGTTTTTAGAACCAGAAGAATTTGAAATCATATCTGTTATGAAACTGTATTCCTTGGTAAAGGGTGCAGGCATAATGAATTGGCTTTAAAGTGATACAGGTAGCACAATAAGCCCAAGGCTGAAGCACGTCCGGAGCAATGACGGAAGTCTGTATCGTATAAGACAAGACCAAAGCAATGTATAAGGGATCATGTGAAGTTGTAATGCGTAGTAAAGTCCCGTGATTGTGTTGAGGACTTCTACTTGTAAAGTAAACTATAGTAAAGTAGAGGAAATATTGTATTCCATTCAAAAAATTCTATATCAGAAATATACGTTAGGAGGTCTCTGAATCCAAAACAAGAACATTTTAGAAAAATATGTGTTTAAATACCAAACTTCCAAGGATGCAACATGAAGATTTTCAAGAAAATCCCTCATCCCAAAGTACCCTTTACATGGAAAAGTTTTCGTTATGTATGCTTTTCTCAAAAAATAGCTCTAACGATTTTGATTAAAATACCAAGATATTTGCATGACCAATAAAGTATCTTTAATTTTCTGGCAATAATTCTCTGCACTCTGAAGTCCTCTTCATTCTGAGTGACTTTTGTATAATTGGTAAGAGGTAGACAAAGTCTTACTTGACAAAAATATGCTCTCGTTAAAGTACACCCTTTTAACACTTTTTTGTGGCGTTAAGCATTTCCGAGATATTCTTTACCGTTGATTTGAATCCATCGCCGTTGATCACATGGCGATGGATTTGACTATGGTCTAAGCCTACTGTGTTTCTCTTCTATCTGCAAGGAAATCTGTTATAAAACCATTTCTGCGAATATTTATCTCGATAACATGAAGCAGATAGAAAAATAAGCCTCGCATTCAAGAGGTACAGAGTTCGAATCTCGGTTAGGGTATTTTTTCTGGCTTTTTCCCGTTATCCTGGAAAATGAAAGTCGGATAACTTTAACTCATTTGATCATCATTTCACCTATTTAATTCATTCATCGTCCGATATGAGCTAACCGGTTAAACGACGCTAAACTAAAAAATATGATATGTTACACTCACATGACTTTCTCTACTCTGTACAAACTATTTTTACAAACTCTTATTCTCCATCTATTTCATATTAATCGATATAAACATTTGCAGAAACGATCTTTGACATGCAAAGAGAATTACATTTTACACATAGCGACCAGTTCTAAAAACATTTGACTATCGCTTAAGGCCTACTATGTTCCCCTTGTTTTGTATTTGCAAGGGCAATATAGAAATACAGTAGCCTTTAAGCATAGACATTCTCTTAATAGCTGGTTGCTATGTGCAGCACCATTCTCTTTGCCACAGATTAATACTCTTTACATATCCAAGACAAACAATTGAATAACGAATTCCCATTTGAGAAAAAGTATAAGTATTGGAAAATTTAAGCAATATCTCGAAAATGGTTCATTCAACAACAAAACATGTATATGACATAAATTGTGTATTTTAACGCGATCTACATTTTTTGTGTAGTAAACTTTTGCCATCTCTTATGGTTTACCAGTTATGCAAAAGTCGTTCACAATGGACAATACTTTTGGAGACATTCCCAGAAAATGCGAGATATACAATTCATTTGCCATAAAAATGTCTTAAACTTATGGTATTTTATTCAAAATCGTTAAGAATCATTTTTGAGAAAATTAAAATGTTCGAAAAAATGTTCCATGTAAAGGGTAATCTGGGGTGGGGGGATTTTCTTGAAAACCTTCGTGTTGCATCTCTGGGAGATACTGAACATAAATACTGTTCGTTTCTGAGTTATGCTGTTCACAGACACACACACGGACATATTTCCAAAAATACTTTTTTTGGATTCCATGGGCCTCAAAACATGTATTTCAGGTGAAATCTCGGTATCGAATTTTTTAGTGGAATACAATACTTCCCCTACTTACTATACGTAGTAGAGAAGGTAAAAAAGAAACAGAAAGATTAGTTTACATAAAAGTGGATGGAGAAAATCGTATGAATGTAATGTATCAGACATTTTATTTATGGTCTCGCCTCAGACATGATTTTTTTTTCTGAAAACGTGTTTATTTTAATCAAGATGCCTGAAAATGATAGTTGTGGTGAAACTTCAATATCGAAATTTTGGTCGAGGTAAATATTTGTGTTACGTAAGCGCTAAGCAAGCAGATGATTATGTAAAGCTTTATAAGAGAAATTTCTTTAAGTAGTTATCGAAACTGCGATCTGCTGCAACAATAACAAATTTTCACAACCTAATGGTATAATGGTACTGTTACAACAGAAACCCTGTGGTTTGATTTGAACATCCCCACTGGGAGGTGCTTTCTTTTGTCCACAACTCTCTCTGCAAACCCCTGTCGCTACTCTCCCCAGCTTCTTTGGCAAACAAACCCATTCTGGGAACTGTCAGCTGAAGCCACTTCTGCAAAGTGCGCCATTTTTGCACACTGTGTTGGAGAACCCATTGTTTAATATACACCGACGAAAATCGATTAGCAAAATTTAATGTATTGCATTCACATGACTTTCTCTACCCACTCTTTTACGAATTATTCTTGTGAAAGCCTATTCTTTTATCTATATCATATTAATAAGGATAAACGTTTGAGAAATAGTTTCATTACACATTTCGCTACATGAACAAGGAGCAAACAGGAGACTGAAGCGACAGACAAGTCTTTATAAAGCGGGTCGCTATATACTACAAATGCCATTGTTTGCATGACCATGATAAACAAGCACTTCAAAAAGCTTATAGTGTTCGAAAATTCAAACCAATAATAAACGGATATCTCGGAAATGATTAATACCACAAAAAAAGTTACTAGACATAATACAGGGTTATTCAAAAAGAAGGAACAGACTTTAAATATTTATTTCTAATGAACGACAATAGATAGCGACACATGTGATACATCACTAAATAGAGGAAAGTTCAAAATTTTATTTTGTGTGTTCAAAATGAGCACCATTTGTTATGCGAGGACGACCAGTTCTTTTCCGTTTGCATACGCAACCATCTTCTATGAATTTATTGTATCAATTGTAAATTGTTTATGACGAGGCGGCTCGTTGCTGAACTTACAACGAAATGCACGCTGCAATGAAACAATGGATTCACTCTTTGCATACTGCAGCACACAAAACAACTTTTTCTGTGGCGTTGCCATATTCTCGTAAACAAACATAGCGCCACTATAGGCACTGAATGGAACTGATAGGTGGGGACTTAAAACTTTGAACTTTCCTCTATTCAGTGCTGTGTCGTATGTGTTGCTATCTATTGTCGTTCATTAAAAATGAATATTTAAAATCTGTCCCTTCTTTTTGAATAACCTTATTTTAACGAGAGTATTAAAAAGTTATTTTATGTCCACTGCTTCATTAGAAAATTAGGAAAAGTAATTCTGATGCGTCTTATATACATACACAGGTTCCCGAATCCCCGGCAGCTTCTTGAAGCTATATCTGTGCATCCCACTCCGATACTGTTGGTTAATGTTGGCAGGGTTTCAGAGGTGATGCAAATTTTAGTCAGGAGTTGTGGCTCTGTACATACATGCATGCGTAAAGTACGGTATGTGTTACAGACTCCTTATACCAGAGCGGGATTCGAACTCAGCACCTTTTAGAAGCTCGATATCCTAGCCAGTCGTACACAAATCACAGCTGCGGATATGTAGGTAAAACAGCTACCTAGCAGGTAATCCTCAGAGTTCTGATTCATGACGGACGGAGTTATTCATTATTATTGTTACCTATAATATCGCATGCATTACGGAATATTGCACTAATATTAATTATAATACTATACAAAATAATATAATTAATAATATACAAACAGTATGTCGGTAGATCATGTAAGAATCAAAGCTAAATGTTAGTACAGCAAATACACTTGCCTTGTACACTATAGCAGTGTTAGCGATACCAGAACGCTTTTAAATGCAATAATTGAAATAGAAGCAAGAAGCACACAAAGTAATGATAAAAGAGTAGAGGCATTTATCATCCCTAACGTTATTTGCGCTGACTATTCCAATAAAATAAACGCCGATTCGGAACATACTGTATAATACGAGGGCGACACTGAAAATGTTTAGAAAATCAAACGAGTAGTTTTAAAAATTAAATTTATTGTTTTTCAAAATATTCCCCTTTTACATCAATACATTTTTGCATTCGATGAAACCAGTCCTTAAAGCAATGATGCCACTCTTCCTGAGGCACTTCAGAAACCAGGTTTTTATAATGTATCTTTAATTTTTTAAAATAAAGAAACCACGAGGTGCTGGTCAGGGCTGTATGGTGGAGGGTCCATGGTGCTGACCTTTAGGGCATCCGGATACTCAGTTGTAAGTTTCGCCGTAAGCGAGGATACGTTATCATGATGTAACATTATTTTTCCATTTGGGCATTTTTCGCGAACTTTTTAAAAAATTTGCTGTAAACAGACATTAACGCTACGTCTATCTTCTAATGCTATAGTAGCAACCATCTTCTTACCAGCACTGCGAGTTCGTCGGATTTTTGTAGGCTTAGATTTTGTTCGAAAGACCCATTGAGCCGATTGACTTTTCTTTTCAGGATATAACAATAAATCCAAGATTCATCATCAGTAACAATATAACCAAATTTAAAGTGCCGCCTTAGAATTTTTCCAGTTTTTCTGAATCAATGAATGCGTTGTTTTTGATCGGGAGTCAGTTTATGTGGAATCCATCGACAAAAAAGTTTTCTCACGTCTAACTCTAGATTTTGACTCGTACGAATGCCCAATGTCACTCAAATAAATTCACAAGAGCTCCGTCGATCTTCTACAAGAATTGCTGAACAGCGGCAATATTTTCATTAGCAACAGCAGTTCTTGGGTGTCCTTCGCAAAATTCATCACTAAGAAAAGAAAAGAAAAAAATCTGATGTGTTACACTCACATGACTTTCTCTACTCTTGTACAATCTATTTTTACAAACGCCTATTCTCCATATGCTTCATATTAATCGAGATATCGAGATGTCAATCTTATTTGTAATTTTCTTGTAGATGCAAGGGGAAT
Source organism: Deroplatys truncata (assembly GCA_030765065.1). Lineage (NCBI taxonomy): Eukaryota > Metazoa > Arthropoda > Insecta > Mantodea > Mantidae > Deroplatys > Deroplatys truncata. Next base: position 132,909,700 of record CM060988.1, on the reverse strand, counting down.
ATGGTAGCTTTTAAGCGATAGTCAAATATTTTATCGCTGGTTGCTATGTGGCGCATTCCATTCTCTTTGCATGTCCAGGACATAAAAAAATGAATAACGAATTTGAGAAAAAGTATAAGTATTGGAAAATTTAAGGAAATAACAAGCAATATCTTGAAAACGGTTCACTCAACAAAAAAAATATATATGATATAAGTTGTGTATTTTAACGCGATCTACATTTTTTGTGTAGTAAAATTTTGTCTATCTCTTATGGTTTACCAGTTATGCAAAAGTCGTTCATAATGAAGAATACTTTTGGAGACATTCCCAGAAATTTCGAGATATACATTTCATTTCTCATGACATTATCTTAAACATATGATATTTTCATCAAAATCGTTAGAGCCATTTTTGAGAAAATTAAAATTTTCGAAAACTCTTCCATGTAAAGGGTAGTCTGGGGTGGGGGGATTTTCTTGAAAATCTTCGTGTCGCATCTCTGGAAGATACTGAACGTAAATACCAAGTTTGGTGTTTATCCGACTGTTAGTTTTTGAGTTATGCTGTTCACAGACACACACATACACACACAGACACACACACGGACATGTTTCCAAAAATGCTTTTTTTGGATTCAGGAGGTCTCAAAACATGTATTTCCGGTGAAATCTCGGTATCAAATTTTTGGGTGGAATGCAATACTTCCCCTACTTACTATACGTAGTAGAGAAAGTAAAAAAAAGATCTCTTTTGAATTATTTGTACCAATTATAACTTTTACCTTAGATGAATTTCTTTACCAACTGCATTTATAAGACAATCCACATCGTATAGACGTACATGACGATTTATAATCGTAAAACATCATAGTCCAGAAATTTTCTCTAGTCAAATTCATTTTTGAATGAACACATCTGTAAATGATAATAATTAACAAACTATTAGAACAAATCGAACAAACTACAGGGAAATCAACTCGCAAAACACTAGAAAGTAGCTGTCAAATATAAAGAAATCACATTTGTTTTTAGAAACATGGCATTCCAAAAATTTTCCGTATTGTCCTCGTAAAACTGTAACCAAATATTTTCTGGTAGCTTTCGATTTTGGGATGAATGGATGATAATGCTATGCTGTCTTCTGAAATCCAGATGAGTGCATTTTTACTTTCTCTACTACGTATAGTAAGTAGGGGAAGTATTGCATTCCACCCAAAAATTCGATACCGAGATTTCACCGGAAATACATGTTTTGAGACCTCCTGAATCCAAAAAAAGCATTTTTGGAAACATGTCCGTGTGTGTCTGTGTGTGTGTCTGTGTGTGTGTGTGTCTGTGTGTGTGTGTCTGTGAACAGCATAACTCAAAAACTAACAGTCGGATAAACACCAAACTTGGTATTTACGTTCAGTATCTTCCAGAGATGCGACACGAAGATTTTCAAGAAAATCCCCCCCCCGCCAGACTACCCTTTACATGGAACATTTTTCGAAAATTTTAATTTTCTCAAAAATGGCTCTAACGATTTTGATGAAAATATCATATGTTTAAGATAATGTCATGGGAAATGAAATGTATATCTCGAATTTTCTGGGAATGTCTCCAAAAGTATTCTTCATTGTGAACGACTTTTGCATAACTGGTAAACCATAAGAGATACACAAAATTTTACTACACAAAAATGTAGATCGCGTTAAAATACACAATTTATGTCATATGCATTTCTTTTGTGGAGTGAACCGTTTTCGAGATATTGCTTGTTATTCCCTTAAATTTTCCAATATACTTTTTCTCAAATTCGTTACTCATTTTTTTATGTCCTGGACATGCAAAGAGAATGGAATGCGCCACATAGCAACCAGCGTTAAAATATTTGACTATCACTTAAAACCTACCATATTCCCTTGCATCTACAAAAATTACCAATAAGATTGACATCTCGATATCTCGATTAACATGAAGCATATGGAGAATAAGCGTTTGTAAAAATAGTTTGTACAAGAGTAGAGAAAGTCATGTGAGTGTAACACATCAGATTTTTTACCTTCTCTCGCAAGAATTGCCAAACCGACTGTTATGAAACTCAGATCTCGCTTAGAAGGCTATATGCTATTATAATTACTTTCCCCAAAGGGGGTTCTGAACAGTGCGCAAATTAAGTCCAAAATCTCTTATAATTCCGTGATTTAAGGCATTATATGCCTAAGTTTATAAGCGTAATGCTTGTTTACAAAATTTCCATGGAAAGAATATTTAGGAAATTACACACATTCTCTTTATTATTATTCATGTATATAAATCTGTTACCTCGAGAAACAATAGGTGTAATTCCCAATGGATTAACAAGCATAAAGAAGAGGACAAGTCTGCGTATTGTTAAATATTTTACTTATATTTTAATTTGTATTAATGCCCCAGAAAGAGTTTTATTGCCGATTTTTAAAACATCACATACCATTAGGTGCACATAGGAGAGAGAAGTGGGGTTTTACCGGTTTTGAAAATGTCGTTCAATATTTAAGCTACACGCAGTGGGAGAGAGAAGGGAGTGTAGCGAGAAATATGGGGATAATGAAAGTGTAATAAGGGAGAGCCTATTAGAAAATGAGAAACAGAGACATAACGCGAACAGAGCCTGTGGATTCTACGAGTATACAGGATGGAGGCGAGATGGTCCTGCGGACTGGGGGAGGTGGGAGATTGGATGTAGATGAGCAGGGGCTTCTGATACTTTTTACTTTCTCTACTACGTATAGTAAGTAGGGGAAGTATTGCATTCCACCCAAAAATTCGATACCGAGATTTCACCGGAAATACATGTTTTGAGACCTCCTGAATCCAAAAAAAGCATTTTTGGAAACATGTCTGTGTGTGTGTCTGTGTGTGTGTGTGTCTGTGTGTGTGTCTGTGTGTCTGTGAACAGCATAACTCAAAAACGAACAGTCGGATAAGCACCAAACTTGGTATTTAGGTTCAGTATCTTCCAGAGATGCGACACGAAGGTTTTCAAGAAAATCCCCCCACCTCAGACTACCCTTTACATGGAAGATTTTTCTAAAATTTTAATTTTCTCAAAAATGGCTCTAACGATTTTGATGAAAATATCATATGTTTAAGATAATGGCATTAGAAATTAAATGTATATCTCGAATTTTCTGGGAATGTCTCCAAAAGTATACTTCATTGTGAACGACTTTTGCATAACTGGTAAACCATAAGAGATAGACAAAATTTTACTACACAAAAAATGTAGATCGCGTTAAAATACACAACTTATGTCATATACATTTCTTTTGTTGAGTGAACCGTTTTCGAGATATTGCTTGTTATTTCCTTAAATTTTCCAATACTTATACTTTTTCTCAAATTCGTTATTCATTTTTTTATGTCCTGGACATGCAAAGAGAATGGAATGCACCACATAGCAACCAGCGTTAAAATATTTGACTATCGCTTAAAAGCTACCATATTTCCCTTGCATCTACAAGACAATTAGTAATAAGATTGACATCTCGATATCTCGATTAACATGAAGCATATGGAGAATAGGCGTTTGTAAAATTATATTGTGCAAGAGTAGAGAAAGTCATGTGAGTGTAACACATCAGATTTTTTGTAATTAAATGCACCGTTTTCTTAGAAAAAAATACTTTTATACGAAAAATGTATCACCATCTGGCTGAATTACTGTTGATTAAAGGTTCTTAATTTATGACTATATTCATAGAACATTGAATAAACGACTTTTTACTTTGGCGTATTTCAATAGAATGAACAGTTTTTGTGTAAATTAAATTTAAAAAGTCCATAATGTGTTGCCTCCTTAGTAATGTTAGAACTGGCAACATCGCATCAGCTGCGTTTACTTTCTTCCGATATCAGTGTAGATCGCGAGGAATGTTTGCTTAATCACATGCAATTGTCTTTTTGTCAAAGCCACAGTAAAAGAAGCAGTTAAAGAAGGCACATGGATAAAAACGAAACAAAGGACAGAAAATCTTGTTACAGAATAACACACACAGTGCCACCATTTTCAACGTCCGAATATCTGGACATGATCTTAATTTACGGAGAAACGCAGTGCAGTCTGCCAAGTGCAGATACATTTGTTGCCCTTTGCCAGCGGGTCCGTGATACAGGTAGTGTAATTCCGAGTTGTCGTAACCCAGAGCATAGGGAGCACTTCTAAACTCTTAATTCAAATTCCCCCTGAAGTAAAGTTCAGATATTTTAAATTAATCCCAATGTTTTCGCATACTTGTAAATGCTAATGATTAAGGTTTAGAAACAAACATTTCTAAAGCTACCAAGTAAATAATGGTAGCCCGTGAGTGTGGAATTCATTAAACATGAAGAGCAGTGTCAATTTTGTTTACTTACGTTTTTTGAAATATTTTGATATCTATCACACATAATCACGCACAAAAATCTTATCAGTAATGTTAGTGTTGCAAATCTCACCTATTCGAGTTTTTTTGCGCTCATAAGCTTAATGTTAAATCATATTGGAGTAACCGTCGGCGAAATTGCTTCTAAAAACTTCTGCATCATGTTATACAGATTCCTTTTTTTAGACCGGTAATTACGAGATGTAGGCGCTGGCATGAAGCACATTAGTCCCATTTTAAAGCGGGTACATTAAAAATTAAATAGAAGCGTACACTTTTCGGTTGGCCAAAACTATAAACAATTGCTCATAAATTTCCTTTAAGCAGATTGCAGTGGAGCGTAAATTAACATAAATTGTGTTTTCCTAAAAGTTTAGCAATTATTAATACCACATTGTTAAATTCAACACAGAATAATGGTGTTAAAAACGTAAGAGTGAAGAAGTTTTATTTTGTTGTATTATTATTTGCCCCACGTTTTGGGAGCCAATTTGAAGATGTATTATATTTCGACTGTTGGGGAGCCGAACTTGAAGTAGTTGCAAGTATAGTAAAAAGTTTCCTTTAGCCTTCGCCAAAAATTAATTTTTTTAGAGACATGAATGTTTTAGCAGGTAGGTGGTGCGACTGAAGAATGTAGGCTTACACAGATTATAATTTTTACTTCACTCCTTTTATTAATGCTTGACACGATTTAAATAACACTTCACTGATATTCAGAGAGCTGTGAGATTTGTTTTATTATTAAATACTTGCACTTTTTAACACGTAAAACTATTTTCGTCTCACACGAATACGTATTAAATTTCGCGTCCGGTTAGAAACACTGTCTACAACCAACACGTCCAATTATGAGCGCTGTCTACAAGCAACTGACTTGATTTCTACCGCCTACATTTGTAAATTTCTGTATTTCAAGTCTCTGATTGGCTATTCCTAATCCAATAGAATACTTTTGTTTAACTTAAGCTTTCTTTCTGGTTGTTGATTGGCTAATTTATAAACTGTCACAAAAATTGCGTTATTGCTGCTCCAAGAATGACTAGTAGCATTAAACTTTCAAATTAATTATTGCCTCAAGGCTACCTCATTGTTAGCAACTTTTAATCTATTATTCTCACAGCTCCTACATTATTAAATTACGTAATACGATATTGTCCATACATTCACATAACATTATTGAACATGTAAACGTACACAATGACTGTAATATACACTTTTGTATATATTGTTACATATGCATATTGCTTTAAGGCGGGCTGTTATTGAATTATATGCTATATAACTTGACTAAAATCATTTAAGTGTTAAAAATACTGCCTCAAGAGGTGTTTCACATGAGTGCCATAACCTTTGGAATGCTTTTTATCTTTTCAAGGAAAGCATTGCATTGTCACACAAATATCACTGCAGCATGGCATTGCATAATCATTAAAATGCATCTTATAAACTACATGCATAGGTATTTTGTGTACACAAACCTTAAAACAGTAACAATTCCACGTCGAGTTCGTTACCTTACCATTGCATAAGGCTCTCAAACAGAATAGGCCAGATATTCTGGCCTTTAAACACATCAAATAACAGATTTGTAATTACGTGGGAATGTAGAATTCGAGGTAATGTTTACATATGGTACAGTGAACATTAACCTGACTTTTCCCCGGAATTTTCTGGCGTCTCGCTTGCCAGCGACAAAACATCTGGATTCGATACATGACCAACGTTACTTAAATGGTTTGATAGAGCGCTAGAGTAATTCAAAGTGCCGCCAGTAGGAGCAGATTACTCATTCAAGTTGCGCAACGTTGCCAAATACTCCTACTTTTAAACACATTATCTAGTTAACGGTACATTTAATTACAAAAACTTATTGGAGGTTTTTGTTCATCTACATCCATTCTTCCACATCCCCCAGTTTGCAGGACCACTTCACTTCCATCCTGTATAGATATAAATCTTTATCAATACCAAAGCAAAACAATGATTCACCGCAAAAGTGTCATTTTTATGACTAATTACTTCAAGCGCCAGGCATTCAATACTGACTAATCCAATTCACAGCCCGAGTCAGTTTGAATCAATCACGGCAGACTCACTTTGTATATAATACTTCTTTTGATTTTATTGATAATGTTTATGAAACGTTTCATTTAGTAAGTAGTCTTAGCAAATACAACTCTTATGTTCGATAGTCAGATAATTTCGTTCGGGCAACTATCGACATTATCGAACTCGTGGTATTGCGATTATTTCTCTCTTACTACGAGATAAAACGACATGTTTCAACTAATCACGACTGCTTGCTTATCTCTACAATTTGTATCACCTTCCTAGCATTTGTTTATCGCAACCCTAGCGTTTGTTTGTTTTTAATCACCCCCTCTAGCCTTTGTTTATTTTCAATCAACAGAGCCTAATCGTCCATAGAGTTCAATGAACATTGTATAGTTTGTAACAAGAGAATAACTGATGATAAAGTACTACTGGTATTTAGCGGAATATTTGTAATGCGAGATGGTACAATAATACATTTTCAAGAAGTTTAGTATTTTACGAAGTCAATATTTTGTCTTTATTTCTACTGATATGCAGGGTGAATCACCTAAAACTTGCACCGCAAATATTTCGGAAATGGAAAGTGCTATTGGTGTGCAGTTTTCACAGCATTGATTGGTCGTCAGGGGCTCGTACATTTAGCCTATAAACAGATTTTAATAATACTGAGAAAGTGTATTTTTTGTGCAAACATACAAGTTTCTAAATGGATTAATGCCTAGTAACATGAACAGAATAAAGGTAGGGTAAATTAGAATGTCAGTGGCGTTTATTGCAAGATTCAAGTGCAAGTGGTTTACGACAAATCTTATTTTGAAACCTTTACGCACCGCCACTTGTACAACCTGTGGTAGCACAAACTAAAGAAAAACAAAAGGGAATTACAATACTTCAGTAGATTCTTACAAGTAAAGAGAACATAGCCCTTCAAAGGTTGTGTTCAAAATGACCACCGGCAGCTTCAATACACGCTTCCAATGTGTTATGGAAAGACTGCTGCACACGTTCTAGCATTTCAGCGGGAATTTCAGAGCAGGCAGCAGTAATACGTCGTTTCATATCGTCTGGTGTAGTTGGTACATTCTTGTAGACAGTGTCTTCCAGCCTTCCCCACAGAAAAAAAGTCTAAAGGGGTAAGATCCGGTGAATGGGCCGGCCAAGGTACAGGTCCTCTTCGTCCAATCCAACTATTTGGAAACAATCCGTTAAGACAAGCTCTAGTGCTATGGGCTGGACAGTCATCATGTTGGTACCACAGGTTCCTCTTAGTCTGCAAAGGACCGACTTCTAGCATCTGTAGCAGGTGGTTTGGTGGGAGGCTACGATACTTGTGCGAGTTCATTGTTCCTTCTATGAACAAAGGGCCTAGGAGCTGATGGTTCACTATCCCACACCACACATTTAAACTCCATGGACACTGACGTTCCACCTGACGAAGCCAACGGGGATTGTCAACAGACCAATAGTGCATGTTTCTGCGGTTTACCTGGCCATGATTAGTAAATGTTGCCTCATCACTAAACAAGATACATAATGAATCTGGAGTATCGTGTCTTAATGCCCATGCATAAAAGTTAACACGATTCTCAAAATCGTTTCCATGCAGCTCTTGATGGAGAGAGATGTGATAGGGATGGAACCTATGTCGATGGAGAATGTGCAGTACACTTGCCTGACTTATGTCACTTCCACGTGCAATTGTGCGGGAACTAATTTGCGGATCCACTGCAACGGCAGCCAAAACATTAATTTCTGCCTCTTCTCCAGTCACTTGTTTGTTTCTGTTACGTTTTCTAGGTGTTACAGTACCCTTTCACGTAATTGGTTGAAGAGGTTGATAAATAATTACCGAGATGGTTGACGTCTATTGGGATACGTTTCCGCATACACCGTACAGGAACGAACTGCATTCTTCCTACACTCTCCATACACCATGGGCATGTCGGCTTTTTCTACATTAGTAAACCCCATCTTTTACTCACTGCTTACTGTCATAAACTAACTGACCAGAAAGTCGCAATGCAATCAATGAACCGAAAACACAGTGCAAACAAACATAACAACATCGTACCTAGCAACTAAGCAGGTTGAATGGGACAAACAATTGTCGGTGTGGAAAATTTTCAAAATACGATTTCTCGTAAACCACTTGCACTAGAATCCTGCAACAAAGACAATTGACATTCTAATTTACCCTATCTTTATTCTGTTGATGTAAATAGGCATTGTTCCATTTAAAAAATTGTATGCTTGGTCAAAAAATACACTTTCTCAGTATTATTAAAATCCGTTTACAGGCTAAATGTACGAGCCCCTGACTACCAATCAGTGCTGTGAAAACTGAACATCAATAACACTTTCCATTTCCTTGCGGTGCAAGTTTTAGGTGATTCATATATATATACACAGAGTCAGCCAAAAGACTCCGAACCGCCTGCGCGGTGTTTTTCCTGTCCGCGTCCTCGGCGCTCGTTGCCGTCTGCCGCTATCATATAGAAGCGCGGATGAAACCATACAACATTTTTAAAACTAGTTTTAAAGGCTTTACTTAGCAACTTTACGAAAGGAGATGTTGAAACTGGTCACCGTCGTTGTCCATACATTTTTGGCACCTCTTTAGGAAACTATCCATCACTCGCCGTACTTCACGTTGAAAAATTTCCTGGTGGATATTTTGTTTTAATTCTTCCAGGGTGTGTGGGTTTGTCTTGTACACTTTATGTTTTAAGTTACCCCGGAGGGGTATTTTATGAACAATATTACCGGCTGCGCGGTGTCTTTCCACTGGACGTGTGGAAATATGATAAAAACATGATAACGCACTGCTGCTATAAACAAAATTAGGCTGTTGTGTTTTGCTGTGCAGTGTGAAGTGCAGTTTTGAGTTGACGGTGATGTGATGCAGTTCAGTTATTACGAGTTATTTATTATTTTGTCCTGTACATATTCGCAAAGTATATTATGGCTCAGTAAATGTTTTCTACTGCAAAGCGTGGTAACTCGGTCAGCTCACCAAGTGTAAGTACGATTTGCAGAAAGATTTCCAGGTGTAAAAGTTCCAATCCATGAACCTTACAGTAAATTTCAGGCCACAGGAAGTGTTTGAGGCTAAGAAATCTAAAAGACGGCGATCGGTTCTTACCGAAGAAACATTAGACGACATCGGTCATCGTTTGGAAAATTCCCTCCAAAAATTCCATGATGAATAGTTTCCTAAAGAGGTGCCAAAAATGTATGGACAACGACGGTGGCCAGTTTCAGCATTTCCTTTAGTAAACTTGGTAAGTAAAGCCTTTAAAAGTAGTTTTAAAAATGTTGTATGGTTTCATCCGCGCCTCTATATGATAGTGGCAGACGGCAACGAGCGCCTAGGACGCGGACAGGAAAAACACCGCGCAGGCGGTTTGGAGTCTTTTGGAACACTATATATATATACTTTATTCTAATCGTGAAATAGTTAACTAAATCCCACCCGAGTTTTGATTTACTTTAGATAAAAACAAAATCTTAGTGACATTACTGATGATAAGAAGGTAGAAACGAACTGAAGACTTTCATGTACATACTCGAGGAGAGGGACTTACAAATGATTGTAAATGAAGCTGGAATGAAATTCGGCCTGAAGGGGGGGAGGGGGAGGGGGAGGGGGAGGAGGAGGAGGTGGACATGGGCTATATAATCCAGTGCGCTCCAGTTTCGGTCCATGACGTGCGAAAAACAAGGCTTTGACGTCATTCGCGCTTGTAGCTCTTGTTGGTGCACGCTTTGATGCTTCTTTGACGGAACATGGATGTATGTGGGGCGATTCCTCAAAATAATATACTGCCAATACGGTACAAATCTGACTTGTTGCATTCACATGACATTCTCTACCTACTAGTGTTAATATTTATGTAGCTTCTACAAACTATCCTCTTTCGTTATACACTTCGTTTTGGGTACAGGAGCATACGGGAGGCGAAGCGATAGTCAAATCTTTAAAAAGCGGGTTACTACTCTACATGACCACCAAAAACAAGTGTGATGACTTTAGCACTGCAAAAAGTCCGAAGTAGGTATTTGAAAATTGAAATCAATAACAACGAATATCTCGGAAATGGCTAATATAACAAACACCATTACACTTAAACTGTGTAGTAAGCTATTGTCTACATCTTTATTTATCAGTTATACAAAAGTATAAAATATTATTTATGATGCCTATTTTATATCTTTCTTAATGACTGCATCCAAATACAGAAGTACAGAGTATAATCTATTAGAAATATTTTGTGACATTAAGTATTTCTAGGATATTCATTGTTATTGGCTTGTATTTTTCAGTTCTTCAATAAACTTTTTTGAACTTCTAAGTAGCCATTCAGTTGTTTCTCATAGTTATGCAAAGAGAGGAATTTCAAAGTCATCACATTAACGACCTTCTTTTTAAAAATCTGACGATCGCTTCAACCTGCTGTATTACTCTTGTGTCTATAATGAAATGTGCAAGGAAAGTATTTCTGAAAAGTCTGTTTCGATTTAGAAGAAAGGGAGAGGGGGATCTTATGTGTTACATTCACATGATTATTTTACATTCCCTCTATCGTTTATTACTGGGTATACAAATTATTCTTACTAAAGTTTATTTTTCTATCTACTACATTTTAATCCAGATAAACCTTTGCAGAAATAACTACATTACACATTTCGTTATAGATACAAAGGGAACAGCGATAGTCAAATGTTTAAGATATGAACGCTATATGCTGGACTTAAAATTCCATAGTGTTTCCATGTGATCGCGAGGAACAACTGAAAATCGATGAGACTTAAGAACGGATACTCGTATATCGGAGTTGGCTGATGGTACAAAAAAGGTTATTTGAAATAACTTGCGTGCTTTAAAGAGATCTACATTTTTTGCCGCGTACGTTTTCGTCTATCGATTAACGTTTACCACTTACACAAGATTATACAAAACTCCTTCCAGATAAAAAAGACATCGCAGGGGTTTCTATAATTTTGTTAAACCTTTTAGTACAAGAGGACCAAATATTTAAAACAATTTTTTAATGGAGTTTTATTAATAGAACTATTTCGGCAGAAAAAAAAGTAATAAAAATCTTATATTGTTTATTCGAGGAAAAGCTATATCTGGAGCTCCAAGTATTAAAGGTTCTCAGAAAATTCAAGATATACATTTTATTTCTCATGTAAATATATTTAATGTATGGAATTTAAATCAAAATCGGTAGTGTCATTTGTAAGAAAAAATTTCGAAACATGTTACATGTAAAGGGTAGTTTGCTGTGGATGGATTTTCTTGAAAATCTCTGTCGCATCTTTGGAAGGTACTGAATCTAAATACTAAGTTTGGTAATTTAAACTGAGTCGTTATGTGTTAATTCCCATCACGTTTGCGCTAGATGTTAACTAAGGAGCGTAAATGTGATGGGAATTAATACATAACGACTCAGTTTAAATTATCATATGATAATATCACAATAAAAGGTACTTCTGTTTCATTATAACTAAGTTAGGTATTTATCTGACTTTTCGTTTTTGAATTATGCTATTCACACACATACGGACCTTTTTATGAAAATGCTTTTTTGGATTCAAGGGGCTTCAAAACATGTATTTCCGGTGAAATCTCGGTATTGAATTTTTAGTAGAATGCAATACCTTCTCTACTTACTATCTACGTGGTAAAGAAAATAAAAACGGTTTTGTAAGAATAGTTTGTGAGAGAGTATTTTAAGGTAATTTAGGGTACCTTTCCGGCATTTACCATTTATGACGACCGAGAGAAACATAGAAGAAACTTCAGTTAAGGAGTACTATCCTAGAAGGATTCAAACCTCGAACCTCTCGTTTACGAGTCCATGCTTTAACATCCGTGTCAGGTTACACACGAGAATACATCGACAATAATAATCCGTCATTGATCCGTTTTCTGTGAAGTGAGATTTTAAAACCGCGAATGTTCACAAATTCCGTAGAGAGGATTACTGCTAGGATATCAAACGTTCTAACGCTAAAAGAAAAAGTGGTTAGATTTACCTACACCTGCATGTTGGATCTCGGCCAAGGAGATAAGAGACGACTCTGTGCAATTTCAGGGAGATTTCTGTGACCATTAACAGCAAAACCGAGGTTGGGTGAAAATCAGAGTACTCCGGGCATAGCTTGAGTATCAGTATAGCATAGCGGAAATAAATAAAATTATTACTACTTAGAAAATAGCATAACGTTCTCAACGAAGGGCGTTGATTATCCGAAAAGGTATACATTTAAAACTCTGATCGAAAAAGGCCTGGCTGTTTTAGACTTGAGAGAATACACACTTAGGTGTACATTGGCTAAAGTTTAAGTCAAAAGTAGTGATTATACCATTTTTGAGTATGTACAACATAACTCAAAAACGAAAAGTCAGACGAATACCTACCACTTAAGTATAGATCTTTAAAGGCTGCGACACAAAGCTTTTTATAAATTTTTCCCATCCCAAATTACCCCACCGAGCGGGATGGCTCAGTCGGCAACGTCTGTGGCCCACATTCGGGAGGTCCCGGGTTCGATTCACGGTGACCACCCAATTTGACCATGGGATTTTTCGTGGTTTCTCCTGGTTGCCTAGGCGAATGCCAGGGTGGTGTATTCTACCTTGATTCTTCTTTCCCCCATTTCCTCTTATTTCATCTCTCCCTTTCGCGTTTCAAGTGTCTTCGGGTCCTGCGGTGCTGGCGGTTTCGGGCAGATGGCGTAGTTACTTGCGCCATGGAAAAATTTCTCTCCGTGAGGGTGCGTTGTCCCGCCGTTAGGATTGCTTTGTCGCCGTCTCTCGAGATTATTCGTCTCTGCTAGTGCGCGAATGTTCAAACTGGAAATACTAAGGGCTTCTGCGCGTCTCTGTGAGCCTGTCTGCCTGCATACCTACAATCTTCTAAAGCTCCTTCACCTGATCTCTGCCTTCCGGGTGGTGAAATCTCAATAGATCAAGCTGGCCGCAGTGTCCAACCTCTAACATGGAAGAATTTTCTGTTTTTTTTATCTTTCTCAAAACGGCTGTTATTAAAACATAATATATTGGACATACTGACAAGAGGTATATAATATGTATATCTTTAATTTCCTGTGAAGTTTCCTTTATTCTGACCGAGCGAATTGGCTCGCATCCAGCAGGTCTCGGGTTCGATTCCCGTCGGTACGGCCACTCTGATCATGGATTTTTTTCGTGGTTTCCCTAGGTTGATAGGTGAATGCTGGGTTGATTACCGTTCTACCATAACCACCATATCTTTCATTTGTTTCATCTCATTTGCTTCAGTATTGAGGTGTTTGGTATGTTGGTGGAATTTGCGCTTGGAAAGATTTCTCCCTGGCCCTTGGCGGGACTGCTGTGTCCCAGGCTGCGGGTGACTAAGCAGGGCTAGCTGGTCATAACTGATGTCATGTTGGAATGGTTAGAGAACCGCCGTTGCTAGTGCACATCGTCGTCCGGATCTGGTCGTCCTTCATCGCTTCCTCGCAGGGAAGCACAAAGAGCCCACTATGTCCACGTGCGGTACTGTGCTCCAATTACTGGAGGTCCTTCCGTTTTACTATTACTAACGTTTTGATTGAGTTTTATATAATTTTGTATACCTGGGGAATCATAAGAGATAGACAAAAACTTGATTAAAAAATGTAGAGGGGATTAAAATATACACTTTGTGTTAATGTTTTTTTGTAGCATTGTAGTGTATTAATACACATTATTGTTTCAACATATACGAGACTGCAATTTCCCTTATAGTTAAAACAAACTCAAGTACTCTTATCACGTGTTCTAAAGCGTACGATCATCTCGCTCGAAATAGTTTGAATATACACGTTAGGAAGTATAAATACAGCAATACAACCAGAAATTTTGTTTGTATTTTATATACGAGGCGTGTTTTTAAAGTAAGCAGTGATAATTAAAAAACAAATAAGAGTACATTATTTTCCAAATACTTTATTATCATTCATTACCTTACACCTGACACTTCTTCTTCACATAGTCGCCGCCGTTATTCAGGTACTTGTAACGGAAAACCAGTTTTCACACGCCTTCCTCAAAGATTGATGCCGCTTGTGGTGAAAGCCAAGACTGCACTTCTTGTTTCACATCAACGTCGCTGAAATGTTTTCCACCGAGGAATTTCTTCAAATAAAGAAATAGATAAATTCGCTTGGTGCCAAATCCGGACTGTAGCGAGGATGGTCAAATTGTTCCCAACCAAATGATGCGAACTGATCTTGAGTTTGTTTGGCTGTATGTGGCCGGGCATTGTCACTCATTATTGTTTCATCATAAACCTCACACAACTGGCGATGAATGTTTACTGGCGTAACATTTCTCGCATTCAAAAAAGAATCACTGATCCGACTTCACAGTCGGTGGGTCGTCCAATTGTTTTGGACATTTCGAAACCCTCTAACAGGAAAATACAAAGTGACGATCACTCGCAGCTGCGTCTGGTTCGCTAATGAACGGAGGAAGTGATCACCCATGCTCAAAATCTCGACTGCAGCGCTACAGCGGCAAAATATTAAAGTAGCCTCGTTCATTTTATAATAGTTTGCCACTGTACATAAGAAGTTTATCTTATACTGTATTTAACAGAGGAATCAGGACAACACTGCTGGCCAATTCAATATACAATAATAATTGTTTTTCAAATAAGGTTTTAATGTTTTATTTTGTATTGTTCATGGACAACTCTATCTGCATTTTATATGGCAGAGAGGCAATAAATAAATATCAAGTACAGTTTTAAAAATATGTAATTGCGTTATATAACCAAAGAGTTTTGCATGTTAGAAATTTTTGTTTTCTTTCGCAAGTGATCGTCTCTACGACCATGGAAGGGTACTTCATTTCTCCACAACTACTTCCCTATTTTCGTTTAATGAATGAATGAATGAATGTTTATTCTGCATGTTGTATGTAGCCAAGCATATATTATTTAATATGAAAACATTTCTAAGCCAAAAGTATCGCAAATAACGTAATGTGGATAGAAGAAACGTGTTTAATCAACGACAGACTATATATGATATGTAAACGAATCTATAATGGGGGGAGAAACTTGTGCGACTACATCATATCATTTTTTTTTCCTTTCTAGGAATTCTTTAGTGCGTGTTTTATTTTCTTTATTTTTGTAGACGAGATAAATATTGTGGTAGCAGGCGCGTAACTCGGCTGATCGTTCGCTGTCAAATTCAGAAACCGCCTTCTCTCCTCGCGTAGCCAAGTCTACACGCATGCTGTAAGAATTCGATGAGAAAGCAACGGAACAGAACTGAATCGAACACAGAGCTAGCGATCAACCTTTCTTTTATACAGTACCAGCGATTTCTGCAAGTTTCACAGGAAGCCAGAACGAAGCGAGCAATTCGGGAGGTTTCTTTCCGCGTCCCGATAGAAGTTCCGGGCAGTTCGATAAGCTGAGCTCAAGCAGTGCCGGACATTATTTTGAAAACGGTTAATGTTATGGAAAAATCATTTGATACAGTTGTGTATTTTCATAAGCTCTACAGGCTTTTTTTCTGCAGTGAATTTTTGTACCTACACAAGTAGCCGAGGTGGTTAAGTTTTGGATTCGTGAACGGGATCGACCAGGATCGTCCTCCCCGAACAAGACACTTTCTACGTTTTCCTCAGTCCTCATAACAGACAAATGCCGGGGATGTTCCCCAAACTTAGGCCTGGAACATTTCCTTCCCAAATGTTCTTTCTTAACCTTCTTTTCATTTCATGTATCACCACTGCATTGTGCTGTATGCAGCAAGAACAGAAGTTAAACACCACTAAAGAACAACTAATTATTTTTATCTCTTATGGTTTCCTAGCTTTACAAAATTACACAAAATTCAATCAAATAAAAGGAACAGACTGTTCACAGAAAATTTAACATAAAATACTTATTTCTCATATGAATAATGAATACCTATGATATTTTAATCAAAATCATTAGATTCGTTTCTGAGAAAATAAAATTTCCATGTAAAAGGTAGTTTGTTATGGGAGACTTTCTTGAAAACCTTTGCCTCGCACGCCGAGTGCCTTTATCTAAAAGTCCTTTTATTAGAATCCGGGGAAACCTCAAAACGTGTATTTGCGGTGAAATTTTGATATCCAATTTTTTGAGTGGAATACGAAGCACTAAAAGCAGGTATAAGAGAAAGTAATACAGCTTTATTTCAGACCGAATGAATGCAGTCACTATCAATCAGTTTTGTATATCTTTAGTTAGCCAGTGACCTTTACTCCCGGATGAGCACATACAAACGAAACTCCGCATCCATAATAAAAAAGATCACAGCTGCAGCGCAACAGGCAGAAATAAAATGGGATTCCCTTCACAATCCTCGTAGCCAATAACAAACGACTTGTACAGAATTTAAAGCAGGGCTTATGGAGAAAACTCGCATTCGTCCTGAATATTTGAGTAGGGTCGCGGGCGGTATCCATTCAGCCCCGATTGGGTATTAAGGAATTCTATTTCGTATTGCCATCGAATGCTCTTATCCAGTGTTGTATGGTTGGATTTTTTAATCTCAAATTGTCCTTTATTGGTTTTAATTAATCCGTCCATAGCTATGTAATTAAGTCCGCATTATCAGATAAAGTTTTATTACGTACTGATGGTTTTTACTTTTACTCCTACTTTTCCTCAATATGACCACTTCCCACTACGCCTTTGTAACAATAAATAAGGGAACATGAAAGGTAGTGAATCCAAGGGTGAAACAAAAACGTGTACTCAGCATAAATCGAAAGTTCAGTTTAAAAAAGAATTCTTTATTCATTAACCAATAAAACTACCCAACATCCAAACAATAGAAATAAAATTAAAGTACTGTTGCAAAATTTATGACCATAAAGAGTTGCATAAGTATTCTCTAAAGCCGTTAAATAGAAATTTTTCCTAATGTACTGAATACCAAGTAAAATACATTTTGTTTTCACGATTTGATCAACTGTTACATGCTCTATAATCAACCATTATTTAACGGTATTAGGCAAACTTGCCTTTTGTATAAACGAATGCTCTTAAGTTCAAAAGCAATCTCTTCCAAGTCATGTTACTTTATTTGGCCGCGGACAAATACCGTTTTCTCCAAACCACTGGCAGCAATTAATTTTACAATATGTGCACCCGCCAAACATAATATAACACTCGCTTACTACACCGTAACCCTGGTTGTGCTGCTTCCTTTTATGAACAGCGATATCCAACTTTCCCTAATGTAACAATAATTCGCCATTCGGACGCTTGTTGGCTCAAAGTATGCTTCCTTATGTGAGATGAGCTGTTCTGCGTTGTTCCTCCTGCGTGTCCATTCGAGTACTCAAACATACAGCAATCGAGAGCAGGTCGCCCAGGTTTACCTGGACGGGATGTTAATCGACACATTACCTAGGCGCAAGTACGGCTTTACCTGCACGATATAGGTGAATAAAGATTTTCGCAAGTTTTATGTTTATGGTCAATGGACGGAGTTTAGCTTTCTACACTGCCACTGGCTGGGTCTCGGCAATCCCGCTTGGACGGCCATAGCGGCCGCTTGCGCGGTCAAGTCAAGCAGGCCGGCTGACAGCGAAGCAGGATGGAATTTGGGTACGGGTTTGAGGAATATCCAAGTTAGCAGGCGGGCCGGTCACCGCTAGACGGCCACTCATCCAGCTAGTGACCAAGCCCGATACTGCGTAACTTGGGGGCTTGTGATGGGTAGGAGTGGTAGCCTTTAAACTCGGGGGTCCAAGGCGTCCTTAGGTAACCGTAGCCCTTTCTTCTTCTGGGTGCCCTGTTGTCATGGTAATCCAGGGTGTGTACCAGCTGGTTGGTATGGTAAGTGAGTTTCCTGTACACGGTGCGGGTTCTCTCCCGAACCATATCCACGATGTATGGGAGACATGAATGGGTGTGTAGGATATGTGATGGGAATCTACGCTCGGTATCATAGATCCGTAGCGTCCTGTTCTAGACGGTCTATAGTTTGCGGATGCTGGTCGCTACCGCCGACCCCCAGACCTCACAGCTATACAGGCGTAGTTCGAACTGTGTGGGCATGGTGGATCTGAATACAGGGTACAATTGCCTGAGAGCGACGTGGCCGAGGCCAAACTTTGCCCTGACATATGGAGCGAATGTGAGCCTGCGGTCGAGGACGATTCCAATGTATTTGGCCGAGGTAACCCGAGGGTTTCTCCTCCGCCGCAACCTCAGAGACCGCTCCGGCTGCCAGCGACAGACCTTCATCAGGAGAAGCACAGAGCTCTTCCCCGGGCTGATGGCTATGCTCCACTTCTCGCTCCACCTGCCAATGGCTCGGAGCTGTCGCTATAGTGGACGGAAACAGAATCGGGCAGTTTTGTTCTGTGCCATTATGAGGACATCGTCCGCATACTGGCACGTAACAGTCCTGGGTTCCGTAGGGAAGTTCGACATGTAGGCCGCGAAGTGAAGCGACGACAGTACACTGCCTTACGGGACTCCGGCGGCTATGCGTTGGACTGATAAAACCTTCCCTCCCACTCTCACCCTGAAAATGCGATCCCGGAGGAAGCTCCTTATCAGTGCGAGAGAGACAGGAAGGATGTCGCCTCCTTGAGCTTGTACAAAACGCCTTGGTGCCACGCAGTGGCGAAGGTCTTCTCTATGTCCAGTAGCACAGCCATGGTCTTGAAGTTTTCCTGAAATCCCAAGGAAGCTTTTTCGGCCAATCGCAGTACCTGTAGGGTCGTGGAGTGCCCATGACGAGAACCAAACTGATGGTCCAGGAGGAGGTGCCTTTCCTCAAAGAGAGGGGTGAGGCGGGCTAGGAGCAACCGTTCAAAAACCTTTGAGTTGGTGGGGAGTATACTAATGGAGCGGTAACTGCAAAGGAAGACCGTATATTTGCCGGGATTTAAAATGCATACCACCCTCGCCTCCTTCCGTGACGGAGATGGAGGCATGCATTGTAAATCCTGGTCAAGTGGATGACGGCCTTTCTGGGAAGGTGGTGGAGCATGGGCACCATGACGCCGTCATGTCCAGGGAATTTGTTACTCAAACATCAGACTTTTGGCTGGGCCATTATATACCCCCCACGCGGGGGTGAAGCGAGGGCAGGGGAGAGTTGTTCGCTAGCTAAGTGACCCACTTGTTGCAACAGCTGCGCTGCAAGACCATGCAACGCCATATTTGGGGAGTGATTTGTAGCGGTGAAACGGTGACGAAGCCATATTGGACGTGGACTTGGTCACCAAGATGGATACACTTGGTCACCAGATGACGTTCAGTAGCGGTAGATCCAAAAACCGCTACATTTGCTGTATTTCGAGTATAGCAGAGTTGGTGTCAGATTCCTTTATTTTAAAGTATTCGCTTTCCAGGTATACGCTGAAACATATATTACATAATTCCTCAAAGCCTGTGATAGTTTGAGTAGAAAAGAAATAAAGGCAAACAAAAAAGAAAGCAACATTTTGCAGGAATATAGTTTTTATAAAAATTTGATAATATATCAGAATTACTTTTATCCCCAACGCAGCTATTCACACAGTGTTGAAATTTTTCCAATTTCACGACAAAGAAAGTATTTGGTTACTGCAGTATTTTTGGATAAGCTACCAAAATCAATTGAAAACTTGATATAGAGATA
The DNA here is from genome assembly GCA_030765065.1 of Deroplatys truncata. Lineage (NCBI taxonomy): Eukaryota > Metazoa > Arthropoda > Insecta > Mantodea > Mantidae > Deroplatys > Deroplatys truncata. The sequence goes on along the minus strand of CM060988.1, from coordinate 132,889,611 downwards.
TCTATAGATAGTGAAAGTTAGGAACGTGGACTATGCTTTTAACATGATTGATAAAGAGGTAAATGGCTCTGCGATAACGTGAGGACCCCGCATTCCGGACGTCCCGGGTTCGAATCCAGTCGACCATCTATTCTGACCTTGGGTTTTTCGTTTTTTTTCCCTGATCGGTAGGAAAATATCGGAGTGGTTTCTCAACTATCATGATTTAAATGCCATCATTTTCCTTACATTTAATTTCCTTCATGTTTCAGGTGTGCTTCTAGGTTTGTGGCATATGGCGGTGCCGAACAGATTACGCGGATGCTTGCTCAAATGGAAAAAAACATTCCCCGAGGACACTGCTTGGTCAATGGGTCATTCATCGCTCTCTCTAGGAATTTCAGCAGTTCTTGGAAAGGGGGTCTTCGAACCTGGAATTGTAAGAGACATCCTTACGCCGCTGTGGCCTGTTTATCTGTAGCCTTCTGTGGTTCCTTCACTTCATCCCTTCCTCCTGGGGGTGTTAGCTACAAGATTTTGTAGGTCGCAGGGGGATACCTGTAACTTAAGGTTTCTGTGGCAAGACTAACTAAATTATATTGTCACTTGTTCCATTTACCTCCCAGTCACTCTTCACTTTTTCCTTGCGCGTAACGTTGCAATAAACCATGCGTGAAGCAGCCTTTTCTCTATACAAACACTCACTAGGTTGTCGAACACGTGATTCCTCTTCTCTATCGATCACTGACACTCGTCTCGCATAACTAGCTAAATAAACATCAACAATCTCGTGTCGCGGCGAATGCGCTCCTGTTTAAACGCGCAAGAGTTTTGAGCAACTTCTTAAGCCATCGAGGAAGTCAGGTCTCGAAGTTTGGCTACTATTTTCGATCAGCCTTGCAGATGCTTTCTGATCCGGGAGCGCCTCCCTCTCTCTCCCCAACCAATCATGCGCTGGCTAGCGCTGAAGCACACGACCGCTTTCCACCAAGCGAAGTCCGGTTTCGTCACAATATTTTAATTAAAGTGCTGGTTTTTGTCGCAAGTAGAATATTATTAGATTTATGATAGTTTGAAGTCTTTGTTTTCAATTGTATGAATTCTTACTTTTTTAACGCTGACAATGTTAAATATTTTTATTTAAAAATAAGCATTCCCTACCCTCCACAGCGTGTGGAAGTATGAGTGTGAGAGTGAATGCGAATGTTTCATAGCCTAAATGAATAACATTAAGGTTAGAAACCTCAGATGAGTAACAAACACCATCAGCTATATCTGAAGTCAAAGTCCCCGGTGTGACAAACTTAACAAGGAACAGTTCAGGAAATTCAAGAATTTCTTGGAACAGGAATTACTGTGTCATCCATATATCTCCGCAGCCGAGACGCTCGACAACAATAGCATTTATGTGGGTGAGGGGAGGGGTCTGCGGCGATAAGTGGTTTATTCAAAGTCTCGCAACGCAGTTTGTATCGAGTTTCAGTTGGAGCACCACGTGAAATGAGAGTGATGGCAAATAATATGAGTAATTATTCTACTCCACATTGTTTATGTATGACTCGTATGTCCGTACAGAATCCGCTCGTGCTGTCACGAGTTTATTTAAAGCCTGTGACTATTCTCTCTGGGTAACATTAAAAGATAAAGAGTATAAAACGAGTCCACACACTTTAGACGAATTTAGGGATAATATTCAGCAAGAGCTCAATTCAGTTTTTGAAAGAGAACTGAGAAAAGTAATGGATATTTCATAAGAATATGTCAGAAATGTGTTGAAAACGAAAGCAAGGAGTTTCAGGATCTCATTTAGTGACACGGCGAGTACATAACTTTGGAAGTGTACTTTATTTATCAGGTAGTTACTCTATGTTGCTAAGTAAGGGGCGCTCGTATTAACGGTAGGCGGGAAGTGATGGCTTATCGGCCGAGTGCGACACCGCCTCAGCTGCGGATGTGTATAGGAATGATCGCGTAATATTGAATTTTATCCTTAAATAATAAGATATTTTATAAAGAAATGGTACAAATCAGATGAGTAGCTCCAAAATACCCTGGAATAGAAACATTTTCTCTTTAGAGAGAAAGAGAGAGAGAGAGAAACAAAAAATAAACAGTGATTCCAAAGTTGTGCCAAAATTATAAGCACCTTTTGCTATTACAGCAATAATATAGAATATTTATCTTCAGTTTTGTCTCCCCGTAATCATAACCGTTGCGGATTGTCGAACCTGGTACTTTATGAACAGAAGTCTTAAACATTAACCCTAAGGCAACCTGGCATTGTTCTGGTGGAGCACTGTGAAGTGTCCCGAGGCCCTGCAGACCATCTTGACATTTACAATATAAATGGAAATTGCTCGTGGTATGTAATTATAAACTGAGAACTGAGCATTCTGGGGCATAATAAAGAGAGAGACGGAGGGAGAGAGACTGGGTTAGAATGGGACTGTATCGACAAAAGGAATACTGATAATAACCAGACAGAGACAATGCAAGATAGTTACGCTATAGTTAGGTTTTAATCGATAACCTCGACTGTGGACTTAGCTTACGTTGCTGAAGATATAACTAAACGCTTCAGCACTTATCTGCTCGAAAATCCTCACTACCTGCGAACAATAGTAAAGAGGTACATCGCGATTATTTAAGCAGCAAAATCGGACACTAACTTGGGTAATCTGATAAGGTCTCTGTTTTTACTTTCTCTACCACGTACATATTGCAATCCACCCAAAAATTCAATCTCGAATTTTCACGAGAATACGTGTTTTGAGGCCCCCTAAATAAAAACATTTTGAAAAAAGGTACACGTTTGTGAACGACATAATTTAAAAATCTTGATGAACATTACTTTCTACCCATTCTTCAACAAGTATTCTTAACATAAACTCATTCTTCTATCTACTTCGTGCTAATCAAAATAAACGTTTGCAGAAATGGTTTTATTACATATTTCCTTGTAAGTACAAGGAAACAAGGTAGGCTTATGCCATGGTAAAAAAGAACGGATCGCTATTTCATTACTTTAAAACTCCGTTCTCTTTGCACCATCAGGAGAATCTTTGCAGTTGACAATATTTGACAATACATACACTCAATAAAGAATATCTCGGAAATGGTTACTGCCACAAAAATTTTATTTCACATAAAATATCTGATTAAATCTTTGCAGAAATAGCTAATTACACATTTGGTATTAGATATGAAGAGAACAGCGGTAGTCAAATGTTTAAGAGCTTGATGCTATATGCTGGCCCTACATTTCCACACTGTCTCCATGCAATCGCGAGAAATGACTGGATATTAAAAGGAATTTAACGAATGACCAAGTAATGAACAATTCGAACCATTAATAACGGATATCTCAGAAATGGTTTATGCAAAAAAAACCTTATTTGAAATAAATTGTGTGTTTTAAAGAGAACTACAGTTTTTGTATAGTACGTTATCGACTATCGCTTAACGTTTACCAGTTATACAAGATTATACAAAATTCCTTCCGAATGAAGAGGACTTCTCAGAAAATTCAATTTTTACTTTCTCTACTACGTATAGTAAGTAGGGGAAGTATTGTATTCCACCCAAAAATTCGATACCGAGATTTCGCCGGAAATACATGTTTTGAGACCCCTGAATCCAAAAAAAAGCATTTTTGGAAACATGTCCGTGTGTGCGTGTGTCTGTGTACAGCATAGCTCAGAAACGAACAGTCGGATAAACACCAACTTCGTATTTAGGTTCAGTATCTTCCAGAGATGCGACACGAAGGTTTTCAAGAAAATCCTCCCACCCCAGATTACCCCTTACATGGAACTTTTTCGAAAATTTCAATTTTCTCAAAAATGGCTCTAACGATTTTGATTAAAATATCATGTTTAAGATATTTTCATGGTATATAAAATGTATATCTTGAATTTTCTGGGAATGTCTCCAAAAGTATTCTTCATTGTGAACGACTTTTGTATAACTGGTAAACCATAAGAGATAGACAAAATTTTACTACACAGAAAATGTAGATCGCGTTAAAATACACAATTTATGTCATATAAATTTTTGTTGTTTAGTGAACTATTTTCGAGATATTGCTTGTTATTCCCTTAAATATTTCAATACTTATTTTCTCAAATTCGTTATTCATTTTTTTTGTCCTGGTAATGCAAAGAAAATGGAATACTGCAACCAGCTGTTAAAATATTTGATTATCGCTTAAAGCCTACCAATTCCTCTTGCATCTAGAACAAAATAAGCAATAATAACATCTCGATATCTCGATTAACATGAAGTATATGGAGAATACGTGTCTGTAAAAATAGTTTCTACAAGAGTAGAGAAAGTCATGTGAGTGTAACACATCAGGTTTTCTTGGATATGCAAAGAGTATAAATTTGTGGTAAAGAGAATGGTGCTGCACATAGCAACCAGCTATTAAGAGATATGCCTATGCTTAAAGTATTTCTATATTGCCCTTGCAAATACAAAACAAGGGGAACATAGTACGCCTTAAGCGATAGTCAAATATTTTTAGAACTGGTCGCTATGTGTAAAATGTAATTCTCTTTGCATGTCAAAAGATCGTTTCTGCAAATGTTTATCTCGATTAATATGAAATAGATGGAGAATAAGAGTTTGTAAAAATAGTTTGTACCAGAGTAGAGAAAGTCATGTGAGTGTAACACATCAGATTTTTTGTATTCAAGAGATCTCAAAACATGTGCATATTTCCACTAAAATCTCGGTATGCAAATTTTCTCTACTTACTATAGGTAAGCAGTAGAGAAAGTAAAAATGAGGCTCTGAGCAAAATTTCCGGTCTTTCGCACCGAATATAGAAGAGACGGTAAGAGCCATAATAGTTAAAGAGCGTCCACAAATAAATAAGTAAAAAAGTAAAAAGTAAATTTTCCATAAATACCAAAAGTGGATCGGCAGTTCGAACATATTCTGCGGGAGACAATGTACCCTGCGTATCCAGTTACTAGAATAATTTATGCTCAAAGAACAGAGATGGTCGCGCCTACAGAGGGTGGTGCTAGATTTGTCAGTTCAAACATAAACAGCTGCGTGCTTTATGGGCCACATTTTAAGCACGTCAGCATATGTACATTATGGAACAGCGATCTCAGCTCGTCTTTACAAACTTTTCCTCGATTCTTTAAAGCTGTTTTACTACACTCGTGTCCTATTTTACTTGTCCAGTATTATACACCAACTCTTTGGAGAAAAATGACCCAGGCAAGAAAATAAAAAGTAGTTTCTCTAGAGAACGCCAGAAAATAAAAAGTAGTTTCTCTAGAGAACGCCACTCTAGGCTCTTCTAGATGATTCCCGGGATCTTGCCTCCCTTATCGGAGTTTTAAAAACTGTGTATCAGGTCCTTGTGTCAACTGTCTGGTCACGTTCTCCGCCCGCAATCTCTTCCTTTCAACGGGGTAATGCCAAAAGTCTCCCAGTTCTAATACAGGCTCTTCGGAATTACGTTACTAGGGGTATACCATTTCGATATGTTTCTAAAAACGTCCTGAGTACGTTGTTTCTTTGATTCTGCAGTTAATATGCAAAAACATAAGACATGTAGCAGTCGCATAACCATCTACTTCATGACTATTCTATAAATTCTTCTTACAAAAACTAATTATCCTACCTATTTTCAATTGTCATGATAAATAGACATAGGAATTTCTAAGCATTAAAGCCAGGAGACTTGCACTGTTGTGGCGTATTATTGATTTTATTGTCATTACCAGACACACTGTTGTGCTGTATTGTTGCTACCAAACGTAGCATTGTTGTGTTTCTTTGGTCATATTTCGGCTTAACGGGTTTTCCCTTCGGCGCGGACCACGCCAAAGGGAAAGATCTTTCCGAAGTTGTCTGGTATGACTCCAACCCTGTCTGGTTCCGGTTAGACATTGTTGGTGGGGGTAAAGAAGCTTGACTCTAGTAGAAGTGTTCGTTGGAGTCAGACGTGTGTGTGGCCGGTCTGCGGTTTAGCGGCATCTCCCTCCACCCCCTTTCCTTTGTTCAATATGTAGAGTCGCCAGACGTGTTGTGAAAAAACCCCAGGTATGTAAAGGTAACGTGTGTTATGTAATGTTTCAGTGTAGTATAAAACCCACGCCCTCTCCTTATTTTCCATATCAAGGTCCCGGACTTTCGCTGCCAGCGAGTTACGCCACCCCATGTGCGTGTTGGGGTGATATAAATTAATACCTTTTTCTGGTAACCTTTTGGCCTTCACCCCAACATGCAACACTGTTACGTCGCAGGTCACAAACCATCCCCTATCCCTCTTACAGTTCTGTTGGGTTTGCAAACAGCACACATCTGGACGTGTTTACTGCTTTGTACTGACATAGCTGCGAGTCAGTTGGGAAATTGAATGTCGTGTCGGCACGTTGCCATGGTAGCTCACTTAGAGCAACCGAAACCGGAAGATCCATGGTTCAAATCCCTGTTATGAAATTGAATGCTTCAGTCTCGTTTTTCCAACCTTGTCCTACACACGGCTTATATGAAAGAGCAATTAATTACCGTTAATAAAGACCTTTGAGCTTTCAGCCATGCCTGCTCTGTGGCCTTCTTCAGGAAAGCTTGAAGAGCTTTACTAATATCACATGGCTGGTAACTTGTACTGCATACGCACTCTGTTTGCGAAGCGGAACATCATCCACGACATATTGTTTTACCCACCGTCTGTACCCAGGGAGCACGTGCCAAGACTTTATGCTCTCTGCATCGGTAACTTGAAATCCGGACCAGGTCATTGTATCCTCCCTCTAGTGATAAATGTTCTCAAGAAATGTCTTCAATTAAATGAGATAGCTCAGATCGTCTGTTTCTGACACTAGAAAGCAGATTCAAAATCTGTGAAACCACAAATTTTTTTGTTTGTTTCTTCCATTGTAAATTAAAATAGGTAATACGGAATCCATACTGAATATCGCAGCCCAAAATTTACTCAAAGAGCACATAAACACATATAAATAAATCATATGGTACAGGAAGGCGACTACACAACTGACGCTGTGTATCAAGCAGATGCTACAGAAACACTACTATGCAACTAAGGTTATCTTCCGGCATTCTCTGAATCTATAACACAGAAATTGCCGCGATATGGCACTGCAGTTATAGCGAAGTTAAATGAAATATAATGCCACTAATTCCGTAGCCACACACATTTTGTAAGTTGACACATAATCACTGCAGGTCAATATAGTGATAGACATATTACGGTCTGCATCAGGTGTTTTGAAAAAATCTGATGTGTTGCAGTCGTATGACTCTCTATATTCTTGTACAAACTGTTTATACAACGCTTATTCTTCATCTACTTCATGTTCGAGATAAACATTTGCAGAAACTATCTTATTGCTAATTTTCTTGTACGTGCAAGGGGAATATGGTAGGCTTTAAGTGATAGTCAAATCTTTTAAGATCTGGTTGCTATGTGGAGTATTCCATTCTCTTTGCATTACCAGGACATAAAAAAAGAATAATGAATTCCCATTTGAGAAAGGTATAAGTATTGGGAAATTCAAACAAATAACAAGGAATATCTCGGAAATGGTTCCTGGACAAAACAAATGTACCGGATATACATTGCGTGTTTTAACGAGATCTATATTTTTGTGTTTTAACATTTTGTCTATCTCTTACGGTTTACCAGTTATGCGAAAGTCATTCAGGTTGAAAAGAATTTTTGGGAACATCCCCAAAAAATTCTAGATACACATTTTATTTGCATGAAAATATCTTAAACATATATTTTAATAAAAATCTTAGCCATTTTTTAAGAAAATCAATAGCCTGGAGCGGGGGGATTTTTTTGAAAATATTTGTGTTGCATCCTTGAAGTTATTAAACTCAAATACCAACTTTGGTATTTATCCAACTTTTCGTTTTTGAGTTATACTGTTCACAAGCTGGCAGACACACACACGGACACGTTTCCAAAAATGCTTTATTTGGATTCAGGGCACCTCACAACATCTATTTCCGGTGAAATCTCGGTATCGAATTTTTGGGTGGAATGCAATACTTCCCCTACTTGCTATACGTAGTGGGGAAAGTGAAAAGAAAAGAAAGAAAAAGGTTACTTAACATTCATTCAATCTGCACTGTTTAAAAATCTGGGTAAATTCCAACTAACAATATCGAATATTTCAGAAATAGCTACAATCGCCTTCATTTGACGATATTTACATTTTCTTTACATTTAAATTTTGTGGTTTCTTAGCCACTTATAGACATTTCAAGTAAGAGAGGGGGAGGAAATTATTTCAAACACATTATGGAAAAAATTCAAGATATTCACTTTGTTTAAGTCAGTACCCAAAGTTAATAGTATTTTAATTAAAGCAGTTTACACCGTCTTTGAGAAAATAACAAACGTTTCCAAAGTAAACGGTTAGTGTGCGTGGAAATTAGGAGTAGTCAATCAGAAGGGCCTTAGTAAATCGTTCACAACATCACACGTAGGCCATAATGGATCCTTTTTGCTACCACCGTGACCCTAGAAGAAGGGATGAAGGGGACAACCCAAAGGGTGACCAGATCCGAACGACGATGTGCGCTAACAAGAACGGTTCCTAACGATTACAACAATTTCACCCACGCACATGCTGGGGATCACTGGAATAGACGAGATAACTCCCAGGGAGAGATCTTTCCAGGGCGCAGGTCCATCCAACCGGTAGCCTAACCCTGAAACAGATGAAAGGAAATGATGGATAGGAAATTCATGGTGGAAGAGGAATCTTCCCAGCATTTCTTACCGACCTAGAAGACCACGTAAAAAACTATGGCCAGAGTGGTCCTCCCGATGGGAATGGAACCCGCGACCGAATTTGAGGCAGTATTTTTAACACTTAAATAATTTCAGTCTAATCAGATAATATGAAAATTCAATAACAGCCCGCCTTGAAGCAATATGTGTATGTAATAATTTGTAAAATGTATGTAACAATCATTTGCATATGCTTATATTACTGTATACATGTTCAATAATATGTGAATGTATTACGTAATTAAATAATGCAGGAGCTGTGAGAATAATAGGTTAAAAGTTTCTAACAATGAGGTAACAATCAGGTAACCTTAAGGCAATAATGAATTTGAAAGTTTAAATGCTACTAGTCATTATTGGAGCAACAATAATGTAATTTTTGTGACAGTTTATGAAATAGCCAATCAATAACCTGAAAAAAAGCTTTAGTTAAATAAAAATTATTCTATTGGATTAGGAATAGCCAATCAGAGACTTGAAATACAGAAATTTACAAGTTTAGGCGGTTGAAATCAGTTCAGTTGGTGCAGACAGCGTTACTAACCAGACGCATAAAGTGTCCTCAAGAAATTTAATACGTATTCGTGCGAGACAAAAAAAATCTGATGTGTTACACTCACAAGACTTTCTCTACTCTTGTACAAACTATTTTTACAAACGCTTATTCTCCATCTACTTCATGTTAATCGAGATAAACATTTGCAGACTCTATCTTATTGCTAATTTTCTTGTAGATGCAAGGGGAATATATATTTACAAGGGCAGTATCGAAATACAGTAGCCTTTAAGCACATACATATCTCGTAATAGCACGTTGCTAGTTGCAGCACTATTCCCTTTTCCACAGATTAATACTCTTTGCATATCCAAGACAAAAAAAATGAATAACGAATTCCCATTTGAGAAAATAAGTATTTAAACATTTAAGGGAATAACAAGCAATATCTCGAAAATGGTTCACTCAACAACAAAAATGTACATGACATAAATTGTGTATTTTAACACAATCTACATCTTTTGTGTAGTAAAATTTTGTCTATCTCTTATGGTTTACCAGTTATGCAAAAGTCGTTCACAATGAAGAATACTTTTGGAGACATTCCCAGAAAATTCAAGATACACATTTTATTTGTCATAAAAGTATCTTAAACATATGATATTTTAATCAAACTCGTTAGAGCCATTTTTGAGAAAATTAAAATGTTCGAAAAATCTTCCATGTAAAGGGTACTCTGGGGTGGGGTAATTTTCTTGAAAACCTTCGTGTCGCATCTCTGGAAGATACTGAACTTAAATACCAAGCTTGGTGTTTATCCGACTGTTCGTTTCTGAGTTATGCTGTTCACAGACAGACAGACACACGGACATGTTTCCAAAAATGCTTTTTTTGGATTCAGGGGGTCTCAAAACATGTATTTCCGGTAAAATCTCGGTATCGAATTTTTGGGTGGAATACGATACTTCCCCTACTTACTATACGTAGTAGAGAAAGTAATAAGTTTACGTGTTAAAAAGTGTAATTAATTAATAAAAACATCTCACAGCTCTCTCTCTCTCTCTCTCTATATATATATATATATATATATATATCGGTGAAGTATTATTTAAATCCTATCAAGCATTAATAAAAGGAGTGAAGTAAAATTATAATCTTTGTAAGCCTACATTCTTGTCGCACCATAGCCCTACAATGAGAAACATGTCTCTAACAATAATACTAACGCAGCCAAGGCAAACATAAATATTAAATACTTAAAGAAACAGTCAACTTACAAAGTTAATATTTTTAAAAATTGGAGCGAAGGCTACCGGAAACTGTTTACTATACGTGCGGTTGCAACAACTAAAACTTCGGCTCCCCAACAGTTGAAATATAATACAACTCCTCCAATACAAACAACTTCAAATTGGCGCAAAACGTGGGACTAATAAATATCATTCTTCAAATTGACGCCCAAAGCGTGGTGCAAATAACGTAACATGCCAACTACTTCAAATTTGACATTTATAAGCATACTTCGCTTTTGAGTGATACTGCTCACAGGAAAGAACGCCATGGTGTGATTCTGCATTAAGTTCGTGGCGTTTTGAAACTGCAATGCAAATACCGCACGACGGTCAGTTCATCACATCTGCTAATTCTCGACATGACCGGCGAGGATAATTTCTGGATTAAACAGTTGAAACCGTTGCGAATCGCTCACGTCAAAGTGGCCCTCTTTGAAATTACGGAACCGTTCTCGTTATGAATTTTTCCAATGACATCCTTCCCTTGAATGACAAAAATGTTTCCAGTCGCCTCCGCTGCTTTTGCTCCTATACTAAACTCAAAAATAATATGTTAGAGGTATTAGGTTTACTTGATGCTCTACCATGTTGAGCTTACAAAGACCGCAATCTTTCTTCAAATCTGAAAAATTCAAGGGTATTTACGAGCGGTACCCTCCACATAACGAACGACGGATGACAAATGGTAAAAAATATCCTAGCAACGCAGTGTTGTAACAAACAAAAACGCTATGTACTTATGCATCAATCTAATAAGTATATATTCTTATACAAGGGGAGCCATTTAAGTTGAGACTGTATAATATCTCCAAAACTGACCGTTGTAGGAAGAAGTGTTCTTGAATAAGAGTTGCTTGATATTATGGGAGAAGGTGAATTCCATTAGTTGTTTTATTTGGAGGATGCTCTTATGGTCATTTTAGGTTCAATTTAAGTTCACCCTAATTTAGGTTCCCATTAAAAAAATTAAATTGACCCTAAAATAACCATCATAACGTCCTCCAAACAAAACACGACTAATGGCACTTACTTTTGCCATAATATCGAGCAACTTTTCTTCAAGACATTTCTTTCTACAGCGCTTAGTTTTGGAGACACTGTACAGTCTCAACTTAAATAACAGAGCCTCGAGACGAAGTTACAAACACCTATATTGAACACTATTTTTTTGTACGATGAGCATTATCATTAATTAAAATATAGTAATTAAAATGGTCATGAGAAACAAATACCTCACAGTCGTTCTGTTATGAGAAAGGAATAGTCCTACAGCAATTTCGTCTACTTCTGCAGAAATACATAATATAAGCACATTCAATTTTAATGAAAGTGGATACTGGAGATTCAATATTATTTCATAATTGCATCAATTCTACTTTCACAATCATTACTTTAAAATACCTAAATGTTTCATTGCAACAAGTTTACTTACCGCACTTCTGTTTCTCTCCCTCTCTTTATAGGAGTATTGACTTTCTTTTGTTTGTACAGCACCAAGTTAGATGTAGAATTGTTCAACTTAAAGTACACGACATTAGTAAGTATAAGAAATCCATCTCATCAAGCAAAGATATGTTTGCCGTACTTCTCGCAATTCACATACAGAAGGATTAAGGCAAATATTATTGAAATATATAAGACAATTTTTTACTTTCTCTACTACGTATAGTAAGTAGGGGAAGTATTGTATTCCACCCAAAAATTTGATACCGAGTTTTCACCGGAAATACATGTTTTGAGACCCCCTGAATCCAAAAAAAAGCATTTTTGGAAACATGTCCGTGTGTGTCTGTGTGTGTGTTTCTGTGAACAGCATAACTCAGAAACGAACAGTCGGATAAACACCAAACTTGGTATTTAGGTTTAGTATCTTCCAGAGATGCGACACGAAGGTTTTCAAGAAAATCCCCCACCACAGATTACCCTTTACATGGAACATTTTTCGAAAATTTTAATTTTCTCAAAAACGGCTATAACGATTTTGATTAAAATATCACACGTTTAAGATATTTTCACGACAAATGAAATGTATATCTTGAATTTTCTGGGAATGTCTCCAAAAGTATTCTTCATTGTGAACGACTTTTGCATAACTGGTAAACCATAAGAGGTAGACAAAATTTTACTACACAAAAAATGTAGACCGCGTTAAAATACACAATTTATGTCATATACATTTGTTTTTTTTTTGAGTGCACCATTTTCGAGATATTGCTTGTTATTCCCTTAAATTTTCCAATACTTATACTTTTTCTCAAATTCGTTATTCATTTTGTTATGTCCTGGACATGCAAAGAGAATGGAATGCGCCACATAGCAACCAGCGTTAAAATATTTGACTATCGCTTAAAGCCTACCATATTCCCCTTGCATCTACAAGAAAATTAGCAATAAGGTTAGCATCTCGATTAGCATGAAGCATATGAAGAATAAGCGTTTGTAAAAATAGTTTGTACACGAGTAGAGAAAGTCATGTGAGTGTAAATCATCATTTTTTTATCTTCACTTTCTGCCTTAAGCACTTTATTTCATCTGTAGTTGTTTTTGTAGAAATCGTAAGTTATAGTAAATTTAAGACTTGTAACAGCGGGCTGAATAACTAACCATATGCACGCCTCAAAGTGCTGCAGTTATCTCTTACCCGATTCTCATCAGGCGTTCTTGCCTACGTATAAACATAGTACGTAGTTTATATTTACTTTTATTGGACGTTTAAATAAAAGAGAGAATCCCTTTTGCCAAATGCTAAAACAAAAATAATTTATGTTCTTTTATTGCAACCCGTTAAAATGTAAATAAAAATACTAATTTTCTTTTTTTTTCGTTTTAATTAATACTACAATAAGCTCCCGAATTTTTGTGTCTGATAGTGATAAATTACTCCACCTTTTTGGTTTTAAGTGCATAATTAGGAAACGTTTATGTTAAAATATTTCTTTTGCTGTTTCCTTCAAACTTACTCCAGTTTCGATTTTAGTTGCTTATGTTAAACATTTTGCTGAAAACACGACAGAACTGTCTAGGGAATTAATAGCCCATTAGCAAAATGTATACCGTCTCCATAATGCAGTACTCAGAAGCGGTATCGGAGACGTTTAATCTGCGGCGGGCCCAACCTTACACGTCCAGCTGCAAGGAAAAGCGAGCCGTTACCAAACGGGTCTGTACTTCAAAGCGTTTTTTACTTTCTCTACTACGTATAGTAAGTAGGGGAAGTATTGCATTCCACCCAAAAATTCGATACCGAGATTTCACCGGAAATACATGTTTTGAGACCTCCTAAATCCAAAAAAAGCATTTTTGGAAACATGTCCGTGTGTGTGTCTGTGTGTGTGTGTGTGTGTGTGTGTGTGTGTGTGTGAACAGCATAACTCCGAAACGAACAGTCGGATAAACACCAAACTTGGTATTTACGTTTAATATCTTCCAGAGATGCGACACGAAGATTTTCAAGAAAATCCCCCCACCCCAGACTACCCTTTACATGGAACATTTTTCGAAAATTTTAATTTTCTCAAAAATGGCTCTAACGATTTTGATGAAAATATCATATGTTTAAGATAATGCCATAAGAAATGAAATGTATATCTCGAAATTTCTGGGAATGTCTCCAAAAGTATTCTTCATTATGAACGACTTTTGCATAACTGGTAAACCATAAGAGATAGACAAAATTTTACTACACAAAAAATGTAGATCGCGTTAAAATACACAACTTATATCATATACATTTGTTTTGTTGAGTGAACCGTTTTCGAGATATTGCTTGTTATTTCCTTAAATTTTCCAATACTTATACTTTTTCTCAAATTCGTTATTCATTTTTACTTTCTCTACTACGTATAGTAAGTAGGGGAAGTATTGCATTCCACCCAAAAATTCGATACCGAGATTTCACCGGAAATATATGTTTTGAGACCTCCTGAATCCAAAAAAAGCATTTTTGGAAACATGTCCGTGTGTGTCTGTGTGTGTGTGTCTGTGTGTCTGTGTGTCTGTGAACAGCATAACTCAAAAACTAACAGTCGGATAAACACCAAACGTGGTATTTACGTTCAGTATCTTCCAGAGATGCGACACGAAGATTTTCAAGAAAATTCCCTCACCCCAGACTACCCTTTACATGGAACATTTTTCGAAAAGTTTAATTTTCTCAAAAATGGCTCTAACGATTTTGATGAAAATATCATAGGTTTAAGATAATGTCATGAGAAATGAAATGTATATCTCGAAATTTCTGGGAATGTCTCCAAAAGTATTCTTCATTATGAACGACTTTTGCATAACTGGTAAACCATAAGAGATAGACAAAATTTTACTACACAAAAAATGTAGATCCCGTTAAAATACACAACTTATATTATATACATTTGTTTTGTTGAGTGAACCGTTTTCGAGATATTGCTTGTTATTTCCTTAAATTTTCCAATACTTATACTTTTTCTCAAATTCGTTATTCATTTTTTTATGTCCTGGACATGCAAAGAGAATGAAATGCGCCACATAGCAACCAGCGATAAAATATTTGACTATCGCTTAAAAGCTACCATATTCTTCTTGCATCTACAAGAAAATTACAAATAAGATTGACATCTCGATATCTCGATTAATATGAAGCATATGGAGAATAGGCGTTTGTAAAAATAGATTGTACAAGAGTAGAGAAAGTCATGTGAGTGTAACACATCAGATTTTTTTTTACAAATATGTGAAATGTAGAAGAATGGTGTTCATCAACTTTTCGATAGAGATCTATCTCTGGTTTACATAAAGGATGGCATACGAATATTCCTTTCACCCAGTATACACAAAATGACCCGTAAAGTTAAATTAAATTGAGTTTTATTTATGGACGTTCTTTAACCGCTGTGGTCCTTAGCATCCCATTCTATATTGGGCGTGAAAGACCCATAATTTTGCTCAGAGGCCTCTTTATCAGGCTTGAGGTTCTACGTGCCGTAAATCTACACACGGGGCCGCCGGCTTTACTTCCCTTCCGAAGGAACCATGTTAAGGATTTTTACGCCCGAAAAAGTCCATCTCCCTCCGCCGGGTTTGAACCCGCGACCTCAGGAACTAGAGGCTAGCATGGTAACACATCACGGAGGACCAGAAAGGGGATTACTGTAGTAAAGAAACCGTATACTCCGCGACAAGCAGTAAACGTCCTATTCATTACTTAAAGAGTTGTTTACCAATGGAACTGTATCAACTCTTGAGTGATACATAGTAGTGCTTCACCATACCTACAGCTAATATATTGTTTACGGTATTATTCTGTTGAGTAGTTTCATATCTTAGTGTTCATTTGTTTGGCTATCGTCAAGTGGGAGTGAACAATGCTACAGCGATATTTCTCATCTACGGGGAAGACCGAAGAATACTAAGAGAGAATTGCCGGCTCATCAACAACGTTACCCCAATAGACGCCACCTTACCCACACCATGTTTCCAAACTTGGAGAGACATTTAAGGGAAAATACATTTTATGTCCTAACAAAACGTGGACGTCCGCGGGTACGTAGTACATGTTACAAGAGTTCCACATGCACAAAATATATAGAAGTTGGCGACAGATATTTTGAGTGTATTTTGCAGTCCACCCTGCAACGTGGTCTTCTATAACTCAGAGATCCTAGCACGTAAATAAAGCGTTCCTGCATGGGTTAATTAGCCAAAAATGATCACATGGTAGGGGAAAGGTCCCTATATTGAACCACTTGAGCCTAAGTAGTAAATAATAATTATAATTTCAAATCAAAATTTTCAGAAACACAAGTGTTAAAGTTACAAATCTTGCGCCTTTAATATCGTCAAAACAATTTAAAAACAAATTAAAAAGTGAGATGGTGTAAATCGGTTCAAATTAGGAACATGGTCCTTAAATTGAACCACCCGTGTCTTAAAATGAACCACATACTTTTAATTTAAAAGTATTTTTATTAATACAAAGTACACATATTTTATTGTACATTCAAAACAAATATGCTATCAGCAACAAAGATATAGTCCAAAATTGTGATAAGAATAGCAATTTCCTTGAGCATTTTGAATTTTTATATAATGACAATCACTTGGTTTTTGGAATAGGTATTATTTGCAAATATAGGGCTTTTACTAATTTTTATTCTCATAGAAAAGAGAGACCAATTATACACAGTCTTCACAATAACTTTTTTCTTGGCACTAACCTTTGCACACTTTAGGTGAAGCTGTATCCTACAACTCATACACTGGATCATGTCCATTTCAGACAATTCACATATTTATGTCAGTCACTGATTTTAACATGATTTTTTTTTAACTTAGCATGTTATATGGATATTTATTCACACGATATACTATTCGCAGCTGAGCAATCCTAGAACTGCAATAGGTTTCCTAAATATGACCAGTTCAATATAGGGTTCAAGCAGTAGTTCAGTTTACGAGCCACGCCATTTTGGAAGCTTTAGCATCTATATGATAAGGAGAGACGCTGCTTGAAAAAACGTGTGCATATATATTATTGCTAAATAAACACTTTATAACATGTAATATATATACATATATATATATATATAATCTCAAACTTATCTAATTGGTCGGATAAGCTTAGCTAGATGAGTCAATATTACTTCTGAAGCACCAACATACACAACACTTGTCACAGTGCCCTGCCGTGTTATCTTTTTTACTTGGCGCCTGTTATAGTTTTACTATTTTGAATTTTGGGTTCTTTGTCCTCCGGCTAGCTATAATAACTCAGTCGAGCAAATATCTCTAAGCAGGGCGTGTAAACGGAAAGGAGTTGCTACTAAAAGATAACACTGATAAAAAAAATGTTTTTACAGTTTTGTTGCCGTCACACTTAATTAATAGTTCACATCTGTAATCTTTATACACGCCTGACTGGAACTGTTATATTTACGAATGTAATTACTGTAGTAATAGTTGTCGCGTACCTACTTCACATTTTGTAACTAACTTTACGACGCGAGAGATTCTGTAGAATTGCGTAATTGTACCTCGCGAGAGATTGCTGAGAACTGCGTGATGTGTACCTCGTGAATGCTTCCTTAGAACTGCGCGATGTTTGCTTTTGGCCCAAGAATTTATACTCCCTCACCCCGATATGCCTAAACATTATAATAGAGCTGGTTAATAAATATCGCCAACATTAGCGTCTATTTTGTCATTCAATCACAATTACAAACACATATGCTCTAGGAAAGATATTCTCTCTATTTCTAAAGAAAGGCACGCTACCCTGACGTCATTTGTTTGTCTCTTCTAAGTGATAAACAATTCACCCCATCGCTTCATTGTTACCCACTCTATTGTCAGTTTCAGTGAGGCCGTGTAAACTTATTTCGTAACAATGCTTATGGCTAACAAACATCTAAAATCATTGTCATACAATAATGTTAGTTTACACTGCAATCACTCTGGTATTCACAGTGTTGTGATATAAAATACTCATACTTCATACAACTGAAACCACAGCTCAGAATGCAAAGTCAACAACTCAAAGTATTCATAGCTGTACACGCAACGCTTCTGCTAGGATTATGGTGCTATCTGCCGAACAGTTTGGAAAATATCGGAGCGGTTCAATTTAAGAGGCGGTTCAAATTAGGGAACTTCCCCTACTCATCTACCTACTACCGAGCCTTATAACATTTATTTATTTATTTACATCCTGTGTACTTAAGTTAGGAATAGAGAATGTAAACAAAAAAGGACGCATCACAAAAGAACATAGAAAAACAAATGTAAACAAGAGAATAAATACAGATAGCCTGTACCTGAGAAGAGTATACCTACCGCAACATGCAGACAGTTGCAATCAAAGCCAGGCAGCAGAGGGTAAACAAGGGGAGAATGCCAGCTTCCCCAGTTTTCACAGCACACAGCTCCATGGTAACGCCATGCTACCAGTTGTTACCTTGGCAACGAGCGATCAAATCACGTTATACTCTCTTCAAGGCCTGTACACACAAAGCGCTAACTACCTGCACTGCTCCTAATCTAATACTAGTTTTAATTCGCGTATCTAATAACGTTGTAAAGGCCAAATGAGGGCTGAATTTACTTTGTACGCATTCATAACCTGAAATACGAATGCAGTTACAAATAGGGGCGTATAGTGAATAAACTATATGAATTTAAATTAAATTGAGATGATTCTTGGAAATAAATCGCACAATTTTTACTTTCTGTATCATTTATACGAGTGTAATTTGGGGCGCAAAGTTAATGAAGGTTGAATAAGTTTTCAGTCATTTTTCAGGGAAATAAAACATTGTTTAATAATAAGAAAATAATAATAATACCTAACACTTTTGCAGCAACAACGTGTGAAACATGTATAGTTCCTTCATTTTTCTCAGTTAGTTACCTTAATAAAAGCAATTCACAGGAATTTCTCTTCTGTTCCACAAACTTTTGTTAAGCCCACCTCCATGCTTTGGGAATAGTGTGTGTCTCACATTCAAGAGGTCTTGAGTTTAAACCTCATTGGTTTTTCGTTATCCTGAAAAGACTAATGTCGGGTATCTCCAAGCTCTATGGACCCCGGGTTCATTAGAGCACAGTTTCATCCATTCATCGTCTATGTGACCTATCCAGTTAAATGATCTCAAATTAAATATATATCAAGTGGCCCACACAAGCCGTCCTTAGTTGAAGTTAGTTTATATCGGATAGCGCGGTTGCCAAAAGATTTGCCTAAGCAGAACTGCAAAGGGTACTCATATCGATAGAGGGAACGCTAAATGAAAGACCAATGTTTGAAAACGAACGTTTTAACTGCTATTACTGGTCCCAGAGCTCATTCAGCAGAGAAACTGCCTGCTATATTAGGTGTTCCGGGTTCGATTCTCGGATGGGCTCCAGAAAGTTGTCTTTAAACAAAAACATTTCACAGTAAATCCAGAGTTTGGTGTTTGAATGTGAGAGTACCTATCTATGTGTGTGTGTGTGTGTGTGTGTGCGGGGGGGGGGGGTGTTATCGGTTATTTAATAAGCAATTCGCTCACTAACAAGAATTCAGGATTGCCGCTTGACGCAAACCTGAGCATACGTGTTAAGTCATTTAGTTCCATGACAGTCTACAATCAGTGCAACTACTGTCCATTCCAAACCAGAGTTCCCTCTCATGTAAACAGAAGCACGTACTTCTGCTTGTCACGAACCCAAGAACACACTCTCACGCCAATGTAAATAGTTCGTTAATACATGTATTGTATCCTGAAATATTAGAGCAGAAAAAATATATAACTGCACATTTTATTGCGGTTATCATAAGAACTCATTGTTAAGGGTAATGGATATATACTAGCTGTTAAGAGATTACAAAATATGATTTTCGTCTGCTATTGCGCTAACGCCGAGAGCATCTTGCTTGTTAATACCAACCGTATGCATGACGCCACTCTCTTACATGTACAAGAAATGCAGCAATGAATTCCCAGAGGTGCAATCTGAGTACCGAATAAACACTTTGCGTAACACAGGATATATGATAAGTGAACAGTCATTCATAATATGCTAGTACACGTATGCTCAGCTCAGGTCAAATCTTGTGATTTAGTCAGTTGGTATTAGAATTCTCATGGCAGAGGAAGGTGCCTGTAGTGCGAACAAACTGTTCAAACACAGAAGCGGGAAACAGTTAAAAAGTGGCGAAAAACAAACAATACTTCATATATTCAACTCACTATTACAAAAATACCGACACTTGCATTATTGCATATTACGAAACTAATATCGGATTTTACAGGCGTTTCAGTGAGAAGTGTAACCAAAGCGAACAGGGAATATAAACAGACGTAATAGAGCATAGAATAGGATAAAATGTGGGAACTTGTTTTAATGCGACGGTGTTGTGGAATTGTGGATAAGCTTATCATTATTTTGGAAAGTAGTTCTGATTTCATATGGCAGCTGAGTCATCTTCGAAGGGTTCGGATTTGGGTGTTGCACTTTTGTCCGAGGATTGTGATTAACGTAAGTAAAATATTCATTACCGCATACATATAAAATTGATTGTTACCTCAGGTTGCATTTTGAACTATGATTCTCACGCAGGTCGCGTTTTTATATATTTAAAGTGTTCAACAAGCACGTGGGAGGGGCGGGAATTGCGAACTACTTTCGCGCGGATAATACAAGGAGTTTGTTTTCAGTGAAAGGCACCGTGGTTTGGAATGGACAGTATATGGCACTAATTGGAACTGCAAAGTTAACAAGATTAAACAAACTTCTATTTTTATTATATTTATGTACCCTTAATGGTGCGCTAGAATTCAATTATTTTCTATTAGTGCATTATTCATAATAATCATGTGCAAAAACATGCCCACCTTGGTAGACGAATTTATGTAAGGACCTCTCAGACCCGCGTTCTACCTGGAATGATCCATCATTTCTTAATATTGTTTCCATACTTCCAAGAAAAACAAAAAGAAATAAAGAAACGTGCGCATAAGACAGATGCCGCGTATGGAAATGTTCAGAACACAGCCTTCGAGCTCGGCTGCATTTTGGTGCGTCTCCGCACATATCGTAACCATATCCGTGTGTTCTAACGATTTTGATTAAAATATCATATGTTTAAGATATTTTCATGGCAAATGAAATGTATATCTCGAATTTTCTGGGAATGTCTCCAAAAGTATTCTTCATTGTGAATGACTTTTGTATAACGGTAAACCATAAGAGATTGACAAACTTTTACTACACCAAAAATGTAGATCGCGTTAAAATACACAATTTATGTCATATACATTTTAGTTGTTGAGTGAACCTTTTCGAGACATTGATTGTTATTTCCTTAAATTTTCCAATACTTATACTTTTTCTCAAATGGAAATTCGTTATTCATTTTTTACTCCTGGTAATGCAAAGAGAATGGAATACTGCACATAGCAACCAGCTCTTAAAATATTTGACTTCAATTAAAGCCTACCAGTTCCCCTTGCATCCACAAGAAAATTAGCAATAAGATTAACATCTCGATATCTCGATTAACATGAAGCATATGGAGAATAAGTGTTTGTAAAAATAGTTTGTACAAGAGTAGAGAAAGTCATGTGAGTGTAACACATCAGATTTTTGTTTATCTGAAGCCATTCGTGAAGAATAAAAATATAAGTTTTCGGTATCTTTTGTTTGAAAAGCTTATCAGCTATTTATACATTGATTATATACAATACAGTACATTAAGAATAGTCAGTATTGCAATAACTATTTTATACAAACGTCACCATTTAGATTTTAATTGTAGCATTCTACTCCTCGAATATAGCTCTCTACGATCAAAGATTACATTTTGTGTAACCTTAAAACTGTTTCTGCGATAAATAAATAAATAAAATATATAACACTTAACTCTTTAAAAATCAATTCTATAATAAATTATTAAATTCTAAACCCAAAACTACTCTTGATATCAAGAAACTCTCTTTAGATGCCCTCATTATATTTCAAAGAACACAGTGATGAAAATATGAAGGAAGAAACAAACAAACAAACAAAACTGAACAAAAATAGCACAACGGGGGCATTTTAAAGTGAAGAAAACGTAATAAAACAAGAAAATGAAGCTTAAAACTTCACAGGCCAGTTGCACTCAATTCAGCGTGTCCATTTAAACGTCCTGTTTGGCCAATTTAAATGACCAGGACGGCAGAACTATAAGACGATCCTTATTCTATTATATTCAGAATGTTTTTATTAACAATTTAAAACAAATAAATTTTCCTTTTATTTTATTGAAAGTTTAGTATCCATTAGTCTTAATCGAGCGGTAGCTTCTGAGCCCACATTCGGGAGGCATATCACGAGCTTTCCGTGCCCCATCTTCCCCCATTTTACTTCTCTCTCCATATTTCAGGGTGGTAGGTCAGGCACAATAGATAGCCGCGTGTGGCGCATGCAGAAAGGGTGCTTTGAGGAGAGAGGATATTACATCCCTTCCTTGGAACCTTCTGCCTGCAACTATCCGTGAGGATAGGAGGGGCATCGAAGGGGCGCTCTGCAGGAATAATTGCTACCTGCAGACCTTAGGCACCCCTCTACGTTGTGTCTATGACCATCAGATATGACTGCTATTTGTAAACGCCACTTTGGTTCCCAACCTACAGTGTATATTATTTGAAAACAGGTATAAAAGTCCCTTTTCCAAATTGAAATTTTAGAACTTTTATGCCACAATGATTTTTCTAGTGGTTTAAAACGCATTTTCATCTGTAAGGTTGTCTCTCTACCACTCATGTTGAAATTTTATATCCAAGAGTTGAAGCAAACTTGTTGATATATTACAAATTAGCTGAAATTAAATACAAAAGTTATGGAGAACATGCTAAAAATTTATATTTTTAGAATTATGTCGCAAAATATGTATGTTAAATATTACCATCAATACTACATTATTTGCACATTATTCTCACCTGCAATATATTTAAGACATTGTTTATTCTGTCTTTAACATACAAGAGATATAAACACTACTCGGGGGCTTTACTAAAATTACAAATAATTGAAAAGTGGACCTTTTTTACTTTAGGACAAGGACTAAGACTAGGAGCGGAGGGGGACACAGCGCCTCGACCTATGAGACTTTTGTGCTTAGGCCCCTAACGGGACGCCCCCGAGGGGAAAGCGTGAGGTGAGAGGGCGACCGGATTAGGAGACACGGCAGGGCAGGGCAGAGGGCAGGGGCCTACACTTTCCAGATTGAAACTCCCCGGATGACAGCTGGTATAACCAGCTCCCCTTCCCCCTGCGGGCTTGCATATCCCATTGGGAAGGCCCAGGGCTCTGAGACCACCCCCATTCCGGAGGACGAATTGCTCCAGAAAGTATCCTTTCCCCCTGCCATGCAAACGCCGAGACTCCCGCCAACATTTGCAATCCTGAAACGACCAAGCAGATGATTCTGAAAGCAGAAATTCACACCATTCACCGAGCGACCAGGGGAAACCCCGAAATACCCCATGGGTCAGAAAGGTCGACTGCGGGAGTTGAACCCACGACCTCCCGGATGCGGGCCAAGGACATTGCCGCCTGCCATCTCGATTTTTTGTTTTTACTTTAAGTTGTTGCTACATTTAAGTGTTTTATTACTTAAAACAGACATTTTATTATTATACTTTAACGCCATTTCGTTTTACTGAATTATACGTATGCATCTTTTCTAGGCTTGTTCTTCAAACCATCCCATGAAAACCAACTCTGTTGAAAAACAGCTGGAAAAAATTGTCACAAAATTAAAAAATACTAATAGTGATTTCTAAAAATCTGGTGTGATACATTTACATGGTTTTCTCTACCCTCTGTCATTTATTACATGCATTCACATTATTCTTACTCAAAATTTACTTTTGTACCTACTACATTTTAATCCAAATAAACCTTTGCAGAAATACTTACGTTACAATTTCGATATAGGTTTATACAAAAAGAACAGCGATTGTCAGATGTTTAAGAACTGGACGCTATACGCTAGTCATAAATTCCATACTGTTTCCATGCAATCGCGACAAACAATTGAATGTTGAAAGGACTTCAATAGAATGATAAAGAAATGAACAGATCGAACCTTTGAAAACGAATATCTCAGAAACGGCTTATGCCATAAAAATTATTAGAAATTGTCTGTTTTAAAGAGATCTACATTTTTTGTGTAGTACGTTTTCGTCTATCGCTCAACGTTTACCAGTTATACAAGATTACACAAAACTTCTTCTGAATGAAAAGGACTTCATAGGTTATTCCCCTACAATTCAAGTCATATATATGTTATTTTTCATGTAAATATCTTTCATATATGGTATTTTAAACAAAATCGTTAGCCATTTTTTAAAAAAATGAAATATTTCGAAAAATGTCTCATGTAAAGGAGGTTTGGAGTGAGAAGATTTTGTTGAAAATCTTTGTGTCGCATCTTTGGAAGATATTGAACCTAAATACCATGTTTGGTAGTTATCCTACTTTTCGTTTTTGAGTTATGCTGTTCACTGACACACATAAGACACACACACACGGACATTGTTTTTCAAAAATGCTTTATTTGGATTCAGTGAGCCACAAAACGTATATTTCCGGTGAAATCTCGGTATCGAATTTTTGGGTGGAATGCAATACTTACCTTACTTACTATACGTAGTAGGGAAATGAACAATTAAATTTTTCTCCCTTTCAATATTTTTAAGCTGAAAAATATGGAAATAAAACAATGGTAAAAGAGTATAACGCCTAAACCATAAACGGCACAAACACGAAATTGAACTGATTTAAATACTTGAATGTTCCAACATCATGTAATAGAAAACATTATACTTTAGGTTTACTAGTTCACAAATGGTATATTTACGTAGACAACATTTTAAAATACGTTATTATTTTTAATTTTAAAATAATGTCTCTTTCACACTTAATATTAGTCAAATGGAAGAAAACTTACGATATAAGTTTATTTTACGCCCTTAATATGGCTCCAGGTACAGTGAGGAGGCAGACATAAATCTGATGCGTTACACTCATGTGAATGTAATACATCAGATTTTTTCATAGCTTCTACAAGCCATCTTGAAAAGCTTTATTCTTCCATATACTAAAGTTAATTTAGATAAACTTTAGATAAATAGTTTCATTAACATTTCATTATAGGTGCAAAAGGAACGTTTAAACACTGCTCGCTATATATGGCCTTGAAATTTGAACTCTTTCCATGACGTCGCGAGAAAAACAACTAAATAGCATAAGCATTTTAAAAATGACAAAAGTGTTGAAAACTTCAAATCAATAATAAGGGATATATCGAAAATGGCGTGTGCCACAAAAGCGTTATTTGAAGTAAACTGGGTGGTTTAAAGAAATGTGCATTTTTTGTGATGTATGTTTTTGTTTATCTCTTATGGCTTACCCATTGTACAAAATTATACAAAATTTCTTCCGAATGAAGGATACTTTACAGACTATTAGCAGAAAACTTAAATATAACCATTTTATTTGTTATATACGTATCTTAAACATGTTATGGTATTTTAACCAAAATCATAGAGCCATTTTTGCTTCCATGTAAATGTAGTTTGAAGAGGGGAAATTTTCTAGAAAATTTTCGTGTGTCTTTGGAAGATACTGAACTTATGTTTTTCTATCAAGCTATTCTCTCCCCTCCACACACACACACACACACACACACACACACACACACACACACACACACATGAACTAATTACAAAGCTATTTCTGGATTCAGGGGGCCTCAAAACATGAATTGCCGATGAATGTTGACATAAAATTTGTGGGTGGAATACAATAATGCCTATTATAGGTATAGAGTATACAACGGAGGGGGGCATCTCGCGCACTGCGACCTACGTGAGATATATTGTGGCTACCACCCCCAGCTGGAAGGGATGAAGCGAAGGAACCACAAAAGCCCAAAATGTCGCCCTCCGTGGTCTAGGGGTACCATGCTAGCCTCCAGTTCCCAAGGTCGCGGGTTCAAACCCGGCGGAGGGCGGTGTGTTTTTTTCCGGTATAAAAATTGAGGCAGTATTTTTAATACTCGAATAATTTCAATTAAATTCTACAATATATACATTCAATAACAGTCCGCCTTGAAGCAATAATAATTTATAAAAATGTATGTAAAAGTCATTGCGAATGCTTATATTATTGTAAACAGGTTCAAAAATGTTATGTGAATACATTACATACTTTAATAATGTAAGAGCTGTGAGAATAATAAGTTGCTAACAATGAGGTAACAATAAGGTAACCTTGAGGCAATAATGAGTTTGAGAGTTTAGATGTTACTAGTCATGATTAGAGCAACGATAATGTAAATTTTGTGACAGTTTAAAAATTATCCAATCAGCAGCCAGAAAAAGCTTTAATTAAATGCAGGTATTCTATTGGACAACGATTAGTCAATCAGAGACTTTAAATACAGAAGCTTACGGGTTTTGACGGTTTAAATATGTTCAGTTGCTAGCAGACCTTGGTAGTGACCGGATGGAAGATGTGTTCTCTAAAGAAATATTACGTATTCGTGTGAATCGTAAAATATGTATACGTGTTAACAAAGTGCAAGTTTTAAATTAAAGAATCTCACAGCTCTTAATATCAGTGTAGTGCTATTTAATTTGTGTCAAGGATTAATAAAAAGAAGTGAATTTAAACTTAAAATCTGTATAAGCCTACATTCTTGTTGCACCACGCCCTGATTAAGAGAAACGTGTCTCTAAAACAATACTGAAGCAGGGAGGCAAACATAAACATAAATAATATCTATAGAAGCAGTTTAATAACAAACTTAATATAATATTTTTTAAACGTGGAGCGTAACAACAAAAATACATCTTCAAATCAGCTTTACATACGTAGCAGCATATTACGTAACAAACAATCTTCTTCAAACCGACGCCCAAAGCGTGGTGCAAAAACTCCAACAGTAACTCCTTCAACAACAATAAACTACAACAGTTGAACAATACTTCAAGTTGGCTTCCAAGCGTAGGGCTAATAAATTACGTAAACAAAATAACTTCTTCAAAATCAATACCATGGCTTCCTTCGGAAGGGAAGTAAAGCCGGTGGTCATAGATTTACGGCACATAAAAGAAACTCAAGCTGATAAAGAGGTCCCTGAGCAAAATTACCGGTCTTTCACGCCTAATATAGAATGGGACGCTAAGAAGTATAGTAGTTAAAGAGCGTCCATAAATAAAACAAGAGGGTTAAGGCCGCAGCCATGCAGGACACAGAGACGCGCGGAAGTGCTGAGTGTCCCTAGCTCGAAGACCCATCCCACTACTGGAGCTGCCCAGAGAGGATGATGAACGACCCGTTTAACCAAAGAGCCCTCTAGTGTCCACGGGGAATATTCGTTCCTTTGAGCAGGCATCCGCGCCATCTGCGGCACCGCCGCACGCCACGAATCCTAAAAGCACACCTGAAAGATGAGAAGAAACGGAATGATAGGGAAATGAAATCGCGGCAGATGAGAAAGCATCCCAACACCGCCAACCGACCAGGGAAAGCTATAAAAAAAAACCAAGGCCAGAGTGGGCGTTAGACGAGAATCGAAACTGGGACCTCTCGAATGCGAGCCTCACACGTTCTAAATCAAAGCAGAAAGTGACAAGAAATGCATACACTTGGCGAGACATACTGCAGGGTATTTGCACAACGACTGTCCTACAGTTATTTGGAATTTAAGTTTTACTGCGTATTCAGGCAGTTTTCCGTACGCTAGTATATTCCAGAGCTGGGCACCAGAAATATCCGGCATGAACTGAAATAATTCAAGACTTTGGGCATTAAGTGAAACAGATACACAACTGACGTCATGCATACATTTGCCCTCGCGACCGCCCACATAATTGGAGACAATAACTTGCCCGTTGTTAGAACGTGTCATTTATCCAAAAATGTTCTCTCTTATCGATCGCACACCACGCTGAAGTTTTAGTATAGATAGATGTTTATGACCGAGCTGTAGGAATTTGTGTATCACGTACGTCTTATATATTTATATCGCATTGTGTTATGTCGTCATTCTGGATAAGTATTGCAATCTTCTATCCTCGTTCACTACCCTCTATCATTTATTAGTGGGTATGCAAACTATTCTTACAAAACCTTAATTTTTCTGTCTACTTCATTATAATCGAGATAAACCTTTGCAGAAATAACTACATTACACATTTCGTTATAGATACAAAGATCAAATATTTAAGAACTGAATGCTATATGCTGGTCTAAAATACCATAACCATACTCTTTCCTTGCTGTCGCGAGAAGTAACTGAACATCTGCAAGACTTCAAAGAATGACAAAGTGTTTAACAATTCGAACAATTTTTTTTCCTGATCAACGGAGGGGACTCGGCAACGTGAGGATACTGTACCTATGTCCCACAAGGGGGTGCCCCCGGCAGGGAGGAGGACGTGAGAGAAGACCGGGCGGCCGGAATTAAGAGTGACGGCACGGCAAAGACAGGTTCCCTACAGTTTCCAGATGGAGACGTCCGACAGTCGGACACGCAGCCTGGGGACCCTGCCCCCACACATAATGTCCAACAACCCGGTTGGAAGCGAACCATAATAACGGATATCTCAAAAATGGCCTACTAAGCCACTAAAAGGTACATGAAGTAAATTTGGAGTTTTAAAGAGATCTAAATTTTTTGTGTGTAGAATGTCTTCATCTATCACTTGACGTTTATCAGTATTCAAGATTACACAAAATTCCTTCCAAAGGAAGAGAGTTTCATAGGGTATTCCCAGAAAATTCAAGTTATACACGTTGCTTCTCATGTAAATAAATTTAATATGTGGTATTTTAATCAAACAGTTGAGCCTATTTTGCGAAAATAAAACATCGAAAGTGTTCCATGCAAAGGTTAGTGGGGGTAATGGGATTCTCTTGATAATTGTCGCATTTGGAAGATATTGAACTAAAATACCAAGTATGATATTTATACAACTTTTCCTTTGAGTTATAGTGTGTGTATACACACGCACGCACACGCGCACGCCCTCTTGGTCAATTTGCCACGCATCCACTTTGATTCTAAAGATATATATATATATATATATATATATATGTGTGTGTGTGTGTGTTTAGGACATCTTCTTGCGTATTCCTGCCAATTTTAAATAATTTTTGCTTTCTCTACTACGTATAGTAAGTGAGGGAAGTATCGTATTCCACCCAAAAATTCGATACCGAAATTTCACCGGTAATACATGTATTGAGACCCCCTGAATCCAAAAAAAAGCAATTTTGGAAACATGTCCGTGTGTGTGTCTGTGAACAGCATAACTCAGAAACGAACGGTCGGATAAACACCAAACTTGATATTTAGGTTCAGTATCCTCCAGAAATGCGACACAAAGGTTTGCAAGAAAATCCCCCCACTCCAGATTACCATTTACATGGAACATTTTTCGAACATTTTAATTTTCTCAAAAATGGCTCTTAACGATTTTGATTAAAATACAATATGTTTAAGATATTTTCATGACAAATGAAATGTATATCTAGAATTTTCTGGGAATGTCTCCAAAAGTATTCTTCATTGTGAACGACTTTTGCATAACTGGTAAACCATAAGAGATAGACAAAATTTTACTACACCAAAAATGTAGCTGTCGTTAAAACGCACAGAAATTATGTCAAACATTTTGTTTTGTCCAATAAACCATTTCCGAGGTATTCCTTGTTATCCGTTTGAATTTTCCAGTACTTATACTTTTTCTCAAATGGGAATTCGTTATTCATTTTTTTATGTCCTGCACATACAAAGAGAATGGAATGCCTTACATAGCAACCAGCTCTTAAAACATTTGACTATCGCTTAAAGCCTACCATACTCACCTTGCACCTATAAGAACATTAGCAATAAGATTAACATCTCGTATCTCGATTAACATGAAGTAGATGGAGAATAAGCGTTTGTAAAAATAGTTTGTACAAGAGTCATGTGAGTGCAGGACATCAGATTTTTGTGAATTATTTCAACAGGGTATTTAAATTGTGAAACTTGTTTAATTTTTCCGTATAACTATTGTTATTATTACTCACAAACAATGTCTTCTTCATGATTGTCATGTACACCAGCTTTAAATTTTCACTGTAGGGAATTTTGCAATTTTTAAAACACAAAATAGAAAGTAGCAAACAAAGTGTTTACTATGATTGCAAAATGACTCAGTGGGACGAATTAACACAATTATGAACCGTGTATTTAAGTCCTGTTTATAGAGCATACCAAGTAATGTATGCGTGAAGTCTGCGATACAGTTAACCTCATCAAAAGATTTGTAAGTCTACGAGGGTCGCTGCACAATTGGAACGCAAGGGTTAAAGTTCAAACTCCTAAATATGAGGCGTTCTCCGGGGACTCCAATTTGTACGCGGCCGTCCCTTCTGTTATCTACAGGCTAGTTAGCCAGCCTAACACTCGGGGCATAAATTGTTGAGCTGCAACTCCGCTAATTCATTTGTAGTCCAATGATATTCCTGTCAGAGGGAAAGGGTAGAACGTGCTCGTCGCTTACCGCGACATTTGTAGGTTTATAAAATGTTTTATAAATTAGCTCAAATCATATTTACTTTCGATCCCCAGCGATCGCAGTCTCTGACCCGTCGTGGTGTAGTGGTTACCATGCTAGCCTCTAGTTTCCGAGGTCGCGGGTTCAAACCCGGCGGAGGGCGATGGAATTTTTCGGGATTAAAAATCCTTAGCATGGCTTCCTTCGGAAGGGAAGTAAAGCCGGTGGTCCCGTGTCGTAGATTTACGGCAGGTAAAAGAACCTCAAGTCTGATAAAGAGGCCTCTGAGCAAAATTACCGATTTTTCACGCCCAATATAGAATGGGACACTAAGGACCACAGCAGTTAAAGAGCGTTCATAAATAAAACTCAATTTTAATTTCTCTCTGATCCATGGGTTCTTCATGGTTTCCCCAGGCATGCAAATGCTGGGCTCCACGATTTCCTTTCCATCATTTCCCTTTCATTAAGTTTGTTTTTCACGTTTCGGGTGTGCTGCTAAGTTTCGACGTATGGCGGTGCAGGACAGATGGCACGGTTGCAAGGAGTATTTCCAGTGGACACCATAGGGCTGCTTGATTGCTGGATCGTTCATCGCCCTCTCACGGCGGCTCAACGAGTTTGAGAGCTTGGAAATGTTGAAGACTTCCGAAGGTCTCTTTAGCATGTCTGCTTACGGCCTGTGGCCTCCCGTGGTTCCCTCATCTCATCCCTTCCTCTTGTGGATGGTAGCCACAAAAGATAAAAAGAAAAGAAAAGATTACTTGTATTGGCGTTTTTCAAGGATTTTAATTTTATTAGTTTTGCAATGTTACAAAAATATTATGCATGGCTTTAGTAGAACAAGTTATAAAATCTGAAACTGCGCTGACAATGGGTTTTGATCTGAAGAAATCAGGTATCACCAACGTTTTCAGTAAATTTACTCATTAAGACCTCAGTTTTTACATCACAAATTTATTTCTGCGTCAAATTACGTAAAACACTGCTCTATTAAATATACATAAAATAATGGAAACACAATAAATGAAAACGTTGAAAAAGCAGAGCACAATGCAAATTCTTGGAAACGCCAGAACAAACTATAATGTCGTTTGTTCTTTCTGCATATTGAAGCAAAATCAGAATGCCGCGATGATGGTGCGACGGTTTGATACAGGAATGTAGTTGCCACCTTTTCTCGTTGTCTCCAATATCTATTGCTGATTCTGCTGCCGGCTACTCCACTGGTTGGGCTATGCGTATTTTCCCTCAGGGTATATATGGATGTATTATGAAGGACAACACCAGTTCAAATTGACTGACTTTACTGTGAACTAATATCCGAGTTATTGAAGCGAGTTGTCGACCATTTGAGATGAGGAAATACATTATAAATCGTAGCACTCGGAAATTGTAACAACTGAATTATTATAACTGTTAATTTCTGCAGTATAAAATTTACAGCTGGAAATAACTGCTTCCACAATAAATCAAACTAAAAGCGTAAGCTGCCGTGAGTCGCTAAGATGCTTATCCGCGAGAGCTCTCGCAATAGCCGCGAAATCTTACTCACAAAGTCCCGTCAATAAGCACTTATATACGAACAGTACGTACCGAGGACTGCACCAGTAAGAGAGCAACTCTCCGATTTAGATGCCTGCGTTATTATTTAAGCCACGCCTACATTAGAATTGCTCCCAACATCATTTCTTACAGGCAATCAATACTTAAGTCCTACGTCTCTCTTAACTTTATTACCATGCTGGCCTAGCTAAATACCTTTCACTTTTCTTCTTCAAAATGTTGGCTTATTGACTGAGTAAGCGTACTGAACTTCTAACCCGACTACGTTCCCAGGAATCCTTAAGCTAATGCGTTCACTACTTCGGCTGTCGCTAATGACTTTGGCTAAACTGACTTCCTAATTACCTTCGTCTTTCCGCAAAGTCTTTCAACCCAAGTATTTTACATTTATTTTATTTATAGCAATTATTTCCTCTATCTTACTATTATTTCTTTATATAATTACTTATATATTCCAGTCAATAATTACGGTATCAATATTAAAATGAAACTTTTCTCCCCGGTAATTTGGCTATTAGAAGTTCGGGGAGGAATGCTTTCTGAAGTTTTAGACTTATTCACATACGTGGTGATACGTGAATTACTATAAAATATACATTGTTTGCTTTCGAAAGTTTTAAGTAATATACGTTTTAAACCTGAACACTTTTTCCAAAAATTCGTTCCTAGGATGATTTTCTAGAGATGCTTAGAGCTCAATGATTTGACTATACTCAGATATGCCAACCCAAAGTAACATTTATTTAGGCTGTTTTAATCACTTGTCACTAACGCCACAGATTTAGTGTGTTAATACGTGTATTAGCCTATGTAAAGAATAGATTGGTGCCGTTTCTATTTTCCAGAATAATCCGGAAATAGGGGAATTCGTGGTCAGCTTTCAAATTTTAAATGGGAACATGGGTTGTTTTAAAATGAAACGACTTATCAATTTTTTTTCTATCTTCTAATGTTTACTCACACACTATCTGCTGTTCACAGACACTCAAACGCATGTGTACATGTTTCCAAAAATGCTTTATTTGGAATCAGGGAGCCTCAAAACACGTATTTTCTGCGAAACCTCGACGTCCCTACATTTTAAATACAGATGTTTTGTGTAAAGTTATTAAATACAGATTAAATGACTGCAAAATTAGGATACCATTTCATGGCAATTTTCGAGATTTAACCTCCTCTTAATTTCATATCGGCTTTTGGATGTGACCATTCACCTCGCTGAGTCACTAAAATTATTTCTATTGTCAGAGGTTAAAGGTGGCGGATTACGTCATTCTAATCATTCATTTCTGCGATAAGTGAGAATGAAAAATAGCTGCATTCACTGAAGGGCAATTTCACAAACACTTAAGAGAGATAGTGAAGTTAAAGGTTATCTCTGGAAGGAAAACAAGTAAAATAAATCGTTAAACAGAGCAAACCGTTGTTCTGAATAGACGTCTTGGTTCTGCAACCCGAACAAGAATACTTGCTGCAAGATTCCCATAACGTAATTTCGAATAATCCGTTGTTTTAGTTTCTCGATACCTAAGTAACGTAGAGAGGAACAATTGTTTATCACCTCAGCTTCTTGTATGCTCCATCGCGTCAACCAAAGAAATAAAGAAAAGATGAACAGAAGTGATGGACAAAAGTGAAAACTTTTTTACTTTCGCTACTACATACCAATAGCAGGAAGACTAAGTATTCCACTCAAGTTCCATATCTAGATATCACCGTAAATATGTTTTGAGATCCAAACAAACAGTTTATTGTGATGCAGTCACATGATTTTCTCTACCCTCTGTCGTTTATTAGCGGGTATACTGAGGCAGTATTTTTAACACTTAAATGATTTCAGTCTAATTATATAATATAAAAATTCAATAACAGCCCGCCTTAAAGCAATACGTGTGTGTAATAAGATATAAAAAGTGTATATTACAGTCATTATATATGTTTATATTATTGTATACATGTGTAATAATATTATGTGAATGTATTACGTAAATTAATAATGTAGGAGCTGTGAGAATAATAGGTTAAAAGTTGCTAACAATGAGGTAACAGTGAGGTAACCTTGAGGCAATAATGAATTTGAAAGTTTAATAATGCTACTTGTGATTCTTGGAAGCAATAATGTAATTTTTGTGACAGTTTATAAAATAGCCAATCAACAACCAGAAAAAGCTTTAGTTAAATGAAGGTATTCTATTGGACTAGGATTAGCTAATCATAAACTAAAAATGGAGCAAAAATGTACAAATTCAAAAGTTAGTTGCTTGTAGACAGTGTTCCTAACCGGACGCGAGATGCGTCCTCGAGAAATTTAATACGTATTTTGTGTGAGACAAAAATAGTTTACGTGTTAAAAAGTGCAAGTAATTAATAAAACAAATCTCACAGCTATCTCTATCTATATCAGTGAAGTGTTATTTAATCGTGTCAAGCATTAACAAAAGGAGTGAAGTAAAATTATAATATGTTTAAGCCTACATTCTTCAGTCGCACCACTCCCTGCTAAGACATTCATGTCTCTAAAAAATATAAATACTGACGCAGCCGAGGCAAACATAAATATATAATATTTAAAGAAACAGTAAAAATTACAAAGTTAGTATTCTTTTTAAACATTTTGGGGCAAAGGCCACCGGAAAATACATTTTTGGGGCGAAGGCTACCAGAAAGATTTTACCACACATAGCAGCAACAAATCTTCTTCAAATTGGCGCCCAAAGCGTGGCGCAAACAACTTAAAGAAAATAAGTTCAATACGGACTATTCTTACTAAAGCTTATTTTTCTATTTACTACATTTTAATCCAAATGAACCTTTGCAGAAATAGCTAAATTAAATATGTCATCATAAATACAAATGGAACAGCGATTGTCAGATGTTTAAGAACTGCACGCTATACACTGCCTTAAAAATCCATACTGTTTCCATACAATCGCGAGAAGCAACTGAATATTGGTAGAATTTGAATGCCCAAGAAATTAATAATTCCAACCTTTAATAAGAGATATTCCAGAAATGGGTTATGCCACAAAAAATACTATTTTTATAAATTGTGTGCTTTGAAGAGATAAACAATTTGTTTGTGTAATACGTTTTGGTCTATCGCTTAATTTTACCAGTTATACAGGGCTATACTAAATTCCTTCCGAATGAAAAGGACTTCACAGGCCATTCCCAGAAAATTCAAGTAATGCATTTTATTTGCCACGTTAATATCTTTAGTATATGATATTTTAATAATAATCTTTAGAATTTTTTAGAAAATAAAAATGTCAAAACTTTTTCATGTGGGTAGTTTGGGATGGGCAGTTTTCATGAAAATCTTTGTGTCAGTGAAAAACTTTGGAAAGTACTGAACCTTAATACCAAGTTTAGCATTTATTAAACTTTTTGTTTTTGAGTTATGCTCTTCAGAGGGACGCGCGCGCGGATCGTTTTTTAAACATCTTTTTATTCAGGGGAACTCAAAACATGTATTTTCGAGTGAAATGTCGGTATAGGATTTTTGAGCGGAATGCAATACCTTCTCTGAGGAACCATTCAATTGATTTTATAAATATTTCAGCACATTGAAAATCGCTATTCTTCCCGATGGACATACGCTATAAGACAGCTTGTAATTTTAGCTCCTTAAGAGTCTAAACATTATTTACTAAGTCTGGATATTAGAATACGAACATGCTGGAATCATAGGAGATCAGACTGCGATGATAGTTTTTAAGTTTTCTTTGGGAATGGAGAAGAGGCGTTTTTGTTGTTCCTGCTAAAAAAATAAAATAAATAAAATAAACGAGTCTTAAGTAAAAAAAAAGCTGATATTTAATTCCTAGCAATACCATGAGAAATCAAAAAGAACAAAAGTTGTTGTATGTGGACTTATATTATTTGATTCACACAAGTGAATTCATGTGAAATCAAATAGCAAAGAAACCTCGCATTTTTTTGTTCGCGTTATAATTTTTCGTATTAATAAGGGATGCTAAGGAAAAATATTTATCAAATATTAGCATCTAAAACCCAACGGTTGTCACGTTATTGAACGATAAATGTATCGTATTAATTCATTTTGACGCATTTTAACTGCGCACAGCTCCGGAATTATTTATTTAGGAATATTGTACTAAATCACATTCTGCAGATAAAAGTTCACATTTCATTACAGCATATACTAATTATTTTTATAATATTCACATAAATCTATATAGAGCTTTTACTCATTTTAAGCGTGAGGCAGTATTTTTAAAACTTAAATGATTTCAGTCAAATTATATAATATATAAATTCAATAACAGCCCACCTTGAAGCAATATGTGTATGTAATAATTTGTAAAATGTATGTAACAGTCATTGCATATGCTTATATTATTGTAAACATGTTCAATAACCTCAGTGGTTAGATGTTGCCATGGTAGCTCAGTGGTTAGAGCAACCGGACGGAGACCGGGAGATCCGTGGTTCAAATCCCGGCATTGAATTTTTCGGTCATCTGATTCTACCTTTCCGAATGTTCAATAATGTTATGTGAATGTATTACGTAATTTAATAATGTAGGATCCGTGAGAATAATAAGTTAAAAGTTGCTAACAATCAGGTAACCTTGAGGCAATAATGAGTTTAAGAGTTTAACAATACTACTTGTGATCCTTGGAAGCGATAATGTAATTTTAGTGACAGTTTATAAAATAGTCAATCAACAACCAGAAAAAGCTTTAGTTAAATGAAGGTATTCTATTGGAGTAGGATTAGCCAATCAGAGACTTGAAATACATAAATTTACAAAGTTTAGGCGCTTGAAATCAGTTCAGTTGCCTACAGACAGTGATTATAACTGGATGCGTGATGCGTTCTCGAGAAATATAATATGTATTCGTGTGAGACAAAAATAGTTTACGTGTTAAAAAGTGCAAGTATTAAATAAAAGAATCTCACAACTCCCGATATCAGTGAAGTGCTGTTTAATTTGTGTCAAGGATTAATAAAAAAGAGTGAATTAAAACTAAAAATCTGTGTAAGCCTACATTCTTCAGTCGTACCACAACCCTACCAAGAGAAACATGTCTCTAACAATAATACTGACGCAGCCGAGGCAAACAAATATTTAATACTTAAAGAAACAGTCAAATTACAAAGTTAATATTTTTTTTAAACTTGGGGCAAAGGCCACCTGAAAGTACATTTGGGGTGAAGGCTACCGGAAACTGTTTACTATACGTGCGGTTGCAACTACTACAAGTTCGGCTCCCTAACAGTTGAAATACGATACAATTCCTTCAATAATACATCATCTTCAAACTGACATTCCATACGTGGAGCTAATAAATGAATTCTCAAGCGTCTCCGGAGTTTTATAAAACTAAAATATTAGATTGATAATAATTTAGTGTCATTAACAGAAGTCGTCTATGTTGGTTAAGCGGTTGTTTGGGTGTTAGTAGTTTTAACACAAAAAGTGAATAAACGCAGCGATTTACGTGGTTGATGCACGATGATCACTAGCGCTCTGTGAATCTGTGAGGAAATATTCGGAACAGCATACTGCTTAGTAAGCGTTCTCATTGTTTAACCATACACAGTAGCTTGCTTGACCTTCAGTTTAAAACAAACGTGCGACAGCGACCATAAGCGCGTAAAGTAATTTACTTCTTTAATTATTTTAGACGAAAACTTATCAGTAACCATTACAGTAAAATATATGTTTGATTCTGTTTAAATTACAGAATCTTACCATACACAATAAAATTATTTTTCTTAATCCGTAACCGTCTACAGTTGAAAAAAATAGAAATTTCTTCACTTAAATAAAAATAACACCACGTTTACTTACCAGTATGAAATTAAAGTTTAAGGAATCAAAATAAAGCTCGATTTAAATAATTAGATTTAAAGGTTTATAATAGCTTGAAGTTGGAAGTTTTAGGAAGATACATTTGAAAAATGTTAATTGCAAAATTATGATCTAAGTTTCAAGAGTTTGCATAAAGCTCTGCATTGGGCTTGTCTAAAAATACAAAAAGGTACGTCGTTTAAAAAATGCAGGGTCGATTTTCCTTCTATTTTGCACGATTTGAAGGGGAATGTCCCCTAACTGAATACACGTTAGAAGCTCTCAAACACGTGTAACGTTTTTTGAGGAATTGCTACATCGTTAATTCGGGAACGGTGAGGGGAGGTCTGTAAGCAGCATCCCTTTTTCTGTGAAGGCATCTGGGTTTGGGCACATTTGACACATTCAGCGTGCTGGTGACTCTTCAATCTTCTCTGCTTCAGTAAGTAACACATTTTTCTTCAATTAAACAAGGAGCATTCTCCCATAAGGTTGTGTAACTTTTAGAACTTCCTGTATGAACGAGAACTGAAGACTCTTTGCTGGGGAACAGTAAATATAGATCCAGGTCGACCGTATTATCACAAAAACACAAATTCATACAGCAGCACATAAATGACGCTATAATCGTCCTCCTTCAGGCAAGTAAACAGATATTTGTGTGGTGGCGTTTTCAATTTGTTCGGCTGATTGCTTGGGATATTACACGAAGACAGCAAAACAAAGGACAGGCGTATTCTGGTTTTTATGGTACTATACAGAATAAGTTTTAAGTCCACCGACAAACTTTAGGGGACGATTCCTGACTGGAAATGGAGCACAAACGTTCATATCACCTTGTGTCCGTAAAGGCATAGTTTTCACAGTAGATGGCACTGATGAGATTCTCTCATAATTTGCAGTGACGTTTAAGTAACGTGGAATCACAATGGTCCGGCATTCATTCCAGGAACAAGCCGGGATGATGTTCGTGTATGGCCAAGTAAGTGGAAGAGGTCGAGAGTCAGCACGGTTGTACCGAGCCACATTCTCTGACAGACACCACCCACATGACCAACTTTTGGAACATTTTTCGGCGTTTATGTGGGTATGGGTCCTTTGAGACAGACGAACGTTCAGGGCGGCCGCGGACTGTGCATACACCAGATGTGGAGGAACATGTTCTCCATGATATTGTAAACAATCTGGTACAAGCTCCACGCAATTGGCGCGCCAATGGTGTAAGCCAAAGGACGGTTATCTGTATCCTATATGACAACAGCTATTGTCCCTATCACCTCCAACGTGTGCAGGGATTGTCACCGGTGGATTTTCCTTCACGCGTAAGATTCTGTTGATGGTTTGTGCAACAGGCCATCACCATTATGGGATTTCTGTCTTCAGTTCTCTTCACCGATGAAGTGTCCTTTGGTAGAGATGACATCATTAACCTGTGTAATCGTCATTGCGCTACAGAAAATCCCCACGGAACGGTTGAAGCGTCTCATCAGCAGCGGTTTTCAGCATCAAAGATTGGGCAGGTGTTATCGGCTACTTGGAGCAGTTCTTCTTCCACAACGTCTGAACGGAGAAACGTACCTGGACTTCCTGCAAAACACTCCGCCTTCATTGCTAGAGAATGTGCCTTTGGTAATACAACAGCACAATGAGGAGCCAGCCTACTCCCGCATTAATGTTCACCGATACCTCAACATCTTCCACAGACGTTGGATAGGACGTGGAGACCCTGTTGCATGGCCTGCTCAATCACCGGACTTAAAACCCCCATGGATTTTTACTTGTGAGGGCATCTGAAAAGCAATGTGTATGGTGTGCCTTTACCTGATGTTCAGAACCTTCAACAGTGTGTCCAAGTAGCCTGTGACGATATTCGAACACAGCTCATAACATTCGAACAAGTGCAGCAATCCATGATGCGACGTGTGAACGCATGCATTGCATCCATGGAGGCCAGTTTGAATATCTGTTGTGACATGGATGGGATTCAGGCCATGTACGGTGTGCCAGGGCTCCTTGTTTGATGTCGTTCTTCAGTGCCATCTACTGCGAAAACTATGCGTTTCCGGACACAATGTGAAATGAAATGGTGTGCTCTATTTTCAGTCAAGAATCACCCTCTGAAGTTTGTCGGTGGACTTAAAACCCACCCTGCATGTATGCGAGATTTCTTTAATTTTTATTTTATGCAAGTATTGCAGATGTATACTTCGAGTAACTTTTAGTCTAATTCTAAAGGTGTAAAGAAGTTTCTGAATCTAAAAAAAATGACTAATACTTACTGTGTGTCTTGTAATAAAATTCATTACTAATTTTTTTAAAAAATTAAACAGAAAATTGTGTCCAGCGTAGCATCAGAAATAGGTCAACAGATACCATACGTTCAATTTATAATCGGGCCAGAGATCGCGTATATGCGTAGCTCGCTAGCACTGCAGTGACCTCGGTATATTCCACTAGCGCACTAACGGTGAATGACCCGCTCAGGGCTACGTTTACCATCAGAAACTGTGTCAGTTGCTGCCTTCTGTTCGAGCTGTAAAGACTAGTTTGTTCATTGTGCGTCTCAAAAGTGAAAGTTTATTCAAGACATCTATGTTGTGTGTGTGAATTACATTACATCATTCTTATTAGTCCAGTGAAATATCTACCGAAAAATTCACGCTTGAACTATTTTTGTGTAGGATGCACAATTAAAAACCTAATCGTGTAGAAAGGTGTGTAGACATTTAAGGAGAAATTTCCTGGTATTCCAGTTCCAGGTAGACGTGCAGAAATAAGTTTAGAACAATAGGATCGCTAAACCTAAGAAGCGAAAAGGAAAATAGGTTCTAACAGAGGAATTAATTGATGAAATTGGTGCATTTTTCGAATGCTCTCCAAAGAAGAGTCATGGACGTGCTGCACAGGAAGTGGATGTTTAAAAAAACCTATATTCATAGAGCTGCTAAAGTTTTAAATTTTAAACCCTATAGAGTAACTCAGTTCATGAATTACAACCACGTGTCAAGGAATGTGTCACTGCAGATGAACACCACTTTCAACATGAGGATGGTTCTCGGACGCCTTACTTAGTCCACGTCTGAGAGGGACACGGTTGGTTCTTCACGCTGCGGTTTGTGGTTCGTACCTCGCACGGGTCACCGCAGAGTGTAGTTATCTGCAGGCTCGATAGAGGTAAGGCTACAGTTGCGAAGTTACCGTACCTGTTTTAAGGTCCTCTCTTCGTTGCTTCTTCTGCTGGCGCCTCCGACAAAGGATGATGTAACCGTAAAACTTTAGTTTAGTCTTTGCTCTGGCTAGGGATTCTAAGTTGAGATACACTACGTGATCAAAAGTATCCGGACACCTGGCTGAAAATGACGTACAAATTCGTGGCGCCCTCCATCGGTAATGCTGGAAGTCAGTATGGTGTTGGCCCACCCTTAGCCTTGATGACACCTTTCACTCTCGCAGGCATACTTGCAATCAGGTGCTGGAAGGTTTATTGCGGAATGGCAGCCCATTCTTCACGGAGTGCGGAACTGAGGAGAGGTACCGATGTAAGCCGGTGAGGCCTGGCACGAAGTCTACGGTGGAAAACATCCCAAAGGAGGTGTTCTATAGGATTCAAGTCAGAACTCTCTGCAGGTCAATCCATTACAGGGGTGTTATTGTCGTGTAACCGCTCCGCCACAGGCCGTGCAGTATGAACAAGTGCTCGATCGTGTTGAAAGATGCAATCGCCATCCCCGAATTGCTCTTCAACAATGGGAAGTAAGAAGGTGCTTAAAATATCAATGTAGGTCTACGCTGTGATCGTGCCACGCAAAACAACAAGGGGTGCAAGCTCCCTCCAGAAAAAGTCACGACCACACCATAACATCACCACCTCCGAATTTCACTGTTGGCACTACACACGCTGGCAGATAACGTTCACCGGGCATTCGCCATACTCACACTCTGCCATCAGATCGCCACATTGTGTACCGTGATTCGTCACTCCACACAACGTTTTGCCACTGTTCAATCGTGTAATGTTGACGCTCCATACTCCAAGCGAGGTGTTGTTTGGCATTTTTCTGCGTGATGTGTGGCTTATGAGCAGCCGCTCGACCATGGAATCCAAGGTTTCTCACCTCATGCCTAACTGTCATAGTACTTTGGAGTGGATCCTGGTGCAGTTTGGAATTACTGTATGATGGTCTGGATAGATGTCTGCCTATTACTGTTTACGACCCTCTTCAAATGTCGGCGGTCTCTGTCGGTCAATAGACGAGGTCGGCCTGTACGCTTTTGTGCTGTACATGTCCCTTCACGTTTCCACTTCACTATCACATCAGAAACAGTGGACCTAGGGATGTTTAGGAGTGTGAAAATCTTCTTCTGACACAAGTGACACCCAATCACCTGACCACGTTCGACGTCCGTGAGTTCCACGGAGCGTCCCATTCTGCTGTGTCACGATATCTAATGACTACTGAGGTCGCGGATAAGGAGTACCAGGCAGTAGGTGGCAGCACAATACACCTAAGATGAAAAACGTATGTTTGTGGGGTTTCCGGATACTTTTGATCATGTAGTGTATGTGTATGGTCTCTACCTATCAGCAAAGGATAAGCTACGATGATCCAGGTTGTGGGATAAAGGAAATTTCAGGGGAATTGAAGAAGCACGACGAAGTTCACTTGACTGAATTTATCATCACTTTCTTCTTCAAGAACACTAAATAACTTTCCCGGACACTCTGAACTTATAAATTTCTCGCGCGTCTCACGGCCCTTTGTCATCCCGCTGCGCGTGGGCATCACTTATTCTGCGACACAGTACAACAATTTCACGCGATGATGCATATCTTTAACCTGTGGCATAATTAGCATCTACGCGGTTCTGACAAAAAGCTAACCGGGATGTACCGGCACTTTGATGAAAATACTATGCTTTCCGCGGAATACACTACTTCATAACGGCCGCTTTTTGTGCGCCAACTACTGCTGACGAGTAACGTGGAGTCTGTGTCCGGGATTACATATCACTGCCCAATTTTTGGGAGAATATGGAATATTTATACACTCCTATCCCCCACTCAATACTTTAAGTTTCTGCTCTATTATTGGAGGATTTATCGCAGGATAGCAAGCGTGGTTCTAACATTTCGTCAATTATCTAACATCT
Source organism: Deroplatys truncata (assembly GCA_030765065.1). NCBI lineage: Eukaryota > Metazoa > Arthropoda > Insecta > Mantodea > Mantidae > Deroplatys > Deroplatys truncata. The sequence goes on along the minus strand of CM060988.1, from coordinate 132,846,464 downwards.
CATTGGCTACTTATTCATCATGTGAGTTCTTCCTAGCGTCACTTGTATCTTCTCCGTTCCAAGTCAAAACCTACTCCCCTATACGTCTGGATAGAAGACCTTACACAAATACTTAACCCTTGGCGCGAATAAAACAATCTGGTGTGTTACACTCACATGACTTTCTCTACTTTTGTACAAACTATTATTTTTTTTACAAAAAACACTTATTCTCCACCTATCGTACTTCATGTTAATGCAGATAAACATTTACAGAAACTATCTTATGGCTAATTTTCTTGATGGTTTTTAAGCGATAGACAAATCTGGAGAGCTGGTTGCTATGTGGAACATTTCCATTATCTTTGCATGTCCAGAACAAAAAAAAAAAAAACCAATAACGAGTTCCCTTTTGAGAAAAAGTATAAATATTTGGAAATTCAAATAAATAACAAGGGAAATGGTTCACTCCATAAAAAGTATAAGGCATAAATTGTGTGTTCCAACGAGATCTACATTTTTAATGTAGTAAAATTTTGTCTCTTACGGTTTACCAGTTATGCAAAAGTTATTCAGAATGAAGAGGACTTTTGGGGACATTCCCAGAAAATTCAAAATATACCTTTAATTTATTATGTAAATATCTTAAATATATTAACTTTTAATCCAAATCGTTAGCCATTTTTGAGAAAATCAAAATTTTCGAAATATGTTCCATGTAAGGGGTAATCTGGGGTGGGGGATTTTCTTTAATGTCTTCTTGTAGCATATTTGAAAGATACTGAACCTAAATACCAAGTTTGGTATTTATCCGAATTTTCGTTTTTGAGTTATGCTGTTCAGACACACACACGGTCATTTTTCTAAAAATACTTTTTTTTATTCAGGGGCCTCAAAACATATATTTCCGGTGAAATCTGGGTATCGAATTTTTGGATGGTATGCAATACTTCCCCTACTTACTATACGTAGTAGAGAAACCAAAAAGAGGGTTCCCACATGCTTCGCGATTGTAGACAGGATTCTTTCCGAGAAAACTGTAGCGTTTAGGGCATCTACTAACCGGTGGACAAGGAAAATGCTATACCGGCTAAATATTACGCTATATTAAAATGCACAGATTACATACATATATATTCTATATACAAAAATTATGGGTAAAAATGGCATAATACAAAATTGATTCGGGTACAATAGCTAAATCCCGTCTCAAACACAACTTATTACAAGGTTAGTAGTCATTATAGTGCATGTTACTAATACTCATGGGTAAGTAAGGCGGGAGTTTTAGAACAGAAAACACCACAGTGTAATAGACAGTGCGCGGAACACGCATAAGCGCGATCCGCGGTCCGGAATATAACAAACACACTGTGTTTGTATCAATAACTGAGAAGATTATTTTCCTGGGCTGTTACAGACTATGCGCCGCTTGTAAAATGTTTAAATTGTTGCCTGGGATAGAGAATCTTCATATTTACCACATTTGCCCCAATTGTGTTGTATATTGATGTCAAACGTTTCTGTATTATGTGAAAACTGCGAAAGTTTTGTTATTAATAACTGTGGGAACAAAGATTTAAAATTTCATCTACAGCGATTAAAAATTACTCTACTTTCCGATAATTATTCTTTCATCGATAAAATATACTTATAGACTAGCAATATTTCCAGAATTTGGAAGACGTTGGGAAGATATTAAAGAAATCAGTTTTCTTCCGATATTTCATACCCGTTTACGCGAATATCAGAGGCTTTTTGTCTATAAACAGGAATATAACGGGACCTTACGAATGCTAAGGTATATAAGAAAGGATTTGTTATTAAAAACTTATAGATCACTGTGCAATAATTTAAAAATGAATACGGGGGATGTAAATGAAATTAATTATATAATCATTCGAGATTTTAAAAGCACAAGCAAGCTAGTGAATGTAATGTGTACCTACCTACACAGATTCTAGTAATTAAGCAAAACAAATTTGGACATAGGTGTCTAATTTGAGGCCTTCTCCTCACACCACTAACTGGGGGGGGGGGAGAACACTGCTGGGCTCGATTCCCCATGCTTGTTGTGGGGTCCTGACAGTGGCTTCTGCTTCTTCGCCTGTTTCCGATGGTATGCTGGTACGAACCTGCTGATACTGTCGTGGTTTTTTAGTTATTATTGCCCTGGCTATTTCTTTGCAGTGCTCAGCGGTGAGGATGGACTCTGCTTGCGGTATACGTATGCCGTCAAGTGGGAATTAGATCTCAGGCGTTCTATTCTGGAAAAGGTGAATGATGGAAACTAGGAAATTCACTATCACTGAATTTATTGCCTATCAATACTACCACGCGTGTCGGACGTCCCTGGCACTACATTCAAATATCGCAACTCTCGTGTGCAGAACTATAGATCCTTTTCCTAATTCAAACTTGCCGGCCTGTAACTTCGATTACACTGCTCACTCAGGCGTCGCTTATTCTCTAAAAATTGTCTTAGTAAACTTCGCAGGAATATTCTGGTTTATGTGGCGAAATTTGTGCCATATTAATTTTATTGTCATTACCAGACGCACTGTTGTGCTGTATTGTTGCTACCAGACGTAGCATTGTTGGGTCTCAGATATATTTCGACTTGACAGTCTTTCCTTTTGGTGCGGACCATACCAAAGGGAAGGATCCGTTTGAAATTGTCTGGTATGACGTCAGCCCTGTCTGGCTTTAGCTAGGTTGTGGTTCGCTGGGACCAGACGCGTGTGGCCGATCTACGCTCTGTAGCATTTCCCTCCATCCTGTTTCCTTCGTTAATTATAGAAGCCAAACGTTTTTGTGAACAATCCTAGGTAATGTGCGTTATGTAATCTTTCAATGTAATATAAAACCCCACGCCTTGTTCTTAATTCTATACATCAAGGTCCCGGACTTTTTGCTGCCAGCAAGTTGCGCCATTCTCATGTGCGTGTTGGGGTAACCTAAATTTCTGGTAACCTTTTGGCGTTCACCCCAACATGTAACAATATTCCGGCGGTCACTTATTTGTATTGCAACATTGACGGTAACTGGCTTCGGCTACTTTTAATGCAATTAAGCACTTAACTTCCGTGGAACTATAATACATAACACCAACATTGTTTTGGCGGACAATTCTGATATCGTGGAGCGTGGATTTCACTTCAGTGGCATTTCGGGTGTGGGTGCCTGAATATAAATTCACACTACTTCTATACACACTATACCTACTCTAAGTTGACAACTAAATATACCTGTTATTGACTACTATTTCGCGGTCTTGAACGCGTGGCTTCAAAATGCTGTCATCTTATAGGTTACTTATATGAGTCACATGATAAATTTGCTTACGTCAAGCAATGATTTTCCACTGCATTTGTGTTGTCTCTACCCCGCGCCTATTACGGAGTATGTCCTTGCACAAGATGTAGCGATTTCTCCTCAGTAGGCCCCTACTACGTTGATGATGATGGATGCTGTATTAGGTACCTGTAGGTCGTCTTGATGCCCATACTTTTGTGATGTATCTTGAGGTTCTCGTAGACTGGAATCTGATAATCGTGTATCTGTATTCTTGTGTGTGTTAGTATGTTGTAATTATTAATTTATAATTGTGCCACGGCTGCTGTATTTGTGTCGGAGAGCAATTGTGTCTTGTCAAAGTTGGGTATGGAGAAAGTTAAAATATTTTGCACACACGTATTCTGTTAATTATTGCACTTGTATTTTAGATAAACCACATATGATATTCACAATTCACTATTACCTTTGTTATGTTAAAATATGTATAACTGGTAGACTTTAAATACGTAGTTTTAGCGTCTATTTAGAGACGAGGTTATACACGGCCTTCCTGCTTGAGCACTGACAAGCTTCTGTTAGCGTTCTTTCCAACCGTTTTCTTAACGTACGTATTTGAATTATAGGCCTGTATCAATGTACCTGATTGGTGCTACATCCAATAACTATTTATATTATATATATCTTTACGGACTTATGAATCCAAGGTTCGTTACATGCTTACGTAGATACTACTGAATTTCTGATAATTTTATATTACTGGTTATATAGTTAACAATGGCCTTTCCCTCTTATATTTTATATGCTATAACGCTATATACTTGTTCTCTACCATATATACATTATGAATATATGTGTTTTTAACATCCTCTTAATAATTATACGTACAATATTAACAAAAAATACATAACACGTAAACTTAGAGAAAAATATTAAAGAAAGAAATTATTAATGTATTGATGCTGAGAAGCTGTGAATTAGATATCTTTTTACATTCTTGAGTTATTGTATTAGTTTATCCGTGGCTAGTATGGTATGTTGCTTCAAACAAAAGAAAGGAATCTTCCTTCGTAAGATCGAACAAAACGTTGCAGGCATCTTGCACTTTCTAACATGGTCAAACGAACATCTTATACATGGAAGCAAATTACATATACATAAAAATATTAATAACTAGAATATGAAAATCAAGAATTTACACCTACATATATCAAATAAATCACAATAATATAATGCACAAATAGATATTAATTTTGTGGCGATAGGTACCCAAAGGAAGGCTGCATACGTATACTCGAGTTTAATGCTTTGCGTCGCTTATGAAATTTGCCACGCGCATATCCAGTACTACGCTGTTTACGAATCGTAAACAATTGCCGGTTAAACAACCGCATCCTGTTGCAAAAGACCTTGTATCTCACCAAACTGTACTGGAAACGACGCTATTATAGCTATTTTTTTCAAAGAGAGGCGCGTGAAGCAAGAGTAACAAGTTCATTACCTCCTCTGTTGCAGGCAGGCTGCCAGATGAAAATGAATTTCCCTCCACCCCACGCAAATTTCCCTCGCCGAGCTAAACTGATGAGCATTTCGTGTTCTAATCCACTCCCCTGCCGTCTCCGTTTTCTTAACTCCCCCTCGCTCTCCTATCTAGCTTTTTAAAAAGCGAAAGCTTCCGGCGTTTCTTTTGCACACGTTTTCTGGCGCGTGACGTTATAGCCTCGTTTTGAATGTTCCAGCTTTTGAATCAGCAGTTTTCCTTCTTCTAACGTTAAGTATCAGGGATTTTGTGGAGAAAACGGGTTCATTACCAAACACTGGAGTCTCTCTAAAGGAACTGAAAGACCACCTTTCTCCTAGCAACTACAAGACAGCAATTTTTGTATACGAGAATTATGAACAGCCTTTATTATTTTCTCTACCCCTTACTTAGCAGGTATAGAAGGAACGTATTGCATTCCACCCAAAAATTCGATATCGAGATTTCATCGGGTATACACATTTTGAGGTCCCCCTGAATACACAAAAATATTTTTAGAAAAATGTCCCTGTGTGTATCTGTGAACAGTATAACTTAAAAATGAAAAATCGGATCAATACCAAACTTGGTATTTAAGTTCAGTACCTTCCAAAGATGTGACACCAAGATTTTCAATCTGCCACTAACTGCCCTTTACATGATACATTTTTTGAAATTTTCGATTTTCTAAAAATTGGCTCTAACGATTTTTAATTAAAATACCATATATTAATAGTATATTATGTAACGAGACTATAATGGTAGTAATTAAAACCCGAGCACTATTATTTACCGAGCGAGCGAAACGAAGCGAGGCTAATAATTATCATACGAGCGTTTTAATCACCATTATAGTTTCATACAACTGTTTATGCTCGACCATGTATCTAAATTATTCATTCAGTCATTCATTATCTGTTTACCCTCCTCTTATGTAGGACTTACACCCCCCAGGACTTACAGGTAGTTGGTGGAATGAATGGCGGGGGAAACCGGAGAACCCGGAGAAAACCCGCCCAGACGCCGCTTCGTCCACCACAAACCCCACATGCAGGTGCCTGGGATTGAACCCGGGCCGCCACGGTGGGAGGCGAGCGGTCTAACCACTCCGCCACGGCACCGCGTATCTAAATTAAAGGTTTCATAATTATTCGTTTCTGGTTTGAGTGATGTGTTAGAATCGTTTTTCCTTTATCCATGGTTACAATACAATCACCTTGTAGCACCTGTGTCAAACAAAGTTACTAGCGTTGTGAGACGTACTACGCAGACGCAGAAATATTGATTACTTTCCTATAAACAGCTGTTAACATGTGACACACTTCTGATTGGTCGAATACCAATACTTTAATGAACAGGTGTACTTTAATGAGGTTCATTAAAGTACTGCTACCAGTCGTATAAATACTACATTTTGGCATGTTCGAGCATAAAGATATTTACCTGACAGATAAAATGTATAGATATTTTGAATTTTCTGGGAATAGCCTTTGAAGTCCTGTTCATTCGGAAGGCATTTTATATATTGTGAAACGATAGACGAAAGCGTACTGCTCAAGAAATGTAGATCTCTTTAAAACACAATTTATTTGAAATAACTTTTTTGTGGCATCAGTCATTTCTGAGGTATCCGTTATTAGTGGTTGGAATTGTTAAATACTTAGCCATTATTTTAAAGTCCTGTCAACGTTCAATTGTTTCTTGCGATTCCATTAAAACAGCATAGAATTCTAAGGCCACGGTATAGAGTCTAGTTCTTAAACATTTGACTCTAAGAAATGTGAGTTGTAGCTATTTCCGAAAAATTGTTTGGATTAAAATGAATAAGATATAAAAATAAGGTTTAGTAGGACTAGTTCGTATACTCACTAATAAACGATAGAGGGCAGAGAAAGTTATGTTAATGAATCATATAAGATTTATTAAATTTAGGAATTATTTACTATACAGTAGTTTTCCTACTACCCATTCATAATTTTATTTCTCCATAAATTCCTATCTTCTGCATCTGCATCTTCATCTGTTAGTCCTCTAGACGCCATGCTTCTTCGGATCCCATCCATCCATTTTTCTCTTGGACTTCCCCGATCCGTTTCCTTCAGCATACTATTTTATTGTTTCCCATTCTTTTCACATGGCCGAACCATTTTAATCTTCTTTCATCTATTATTTCCAATATATTCTTTTTTACACCTATTATTTCCTGGATTTTTGTACTTCTAACTTCAACCATTCTTGAAATTCGAGAAACCCTCCACTAAAAATCCATCTGTTATTTATGATTTTATCGTCTATAGTTAATCTTGTTTGTATTCTTTTTTACTTTCTCTACTACGTATAGTAAGTAGGGGAAGTATTGTATTCCAGCCAAAAATTCGATGGCGAGATTTCACCGGAGATACATGTTTTGAGGCCCTCTGAATCCAAAAAAAGCATTTTTGGAAACATGTCAGTGTGTGTGTGTGTCTGTGAACAGCACAACTCAGAAACGAACAGTCGGATAAACATCAAACTTGGTATTTAGGTTCAGTATCTTCCAGAGATGCGACACGAAGGTTTTCAAGAAAACCCACCCACCTCAGATTACCCTTTACATGGAACATTTTTCGAAAATTTTAATTTTCTCAAAGATGGCTCTAACGATTTTGATTAAAATATCATATGTTTAAGATATTTTCATGACAAATGAAATGTATATCTAAAATTTTCTGGGAACGTCTCCAAAAGTATTCTTCATTGTGAACGACTTTTGCATAACTGGTAAACCATAAGAGATAGACATAATTTTATTACACAAAAAATGTAGATCGCGTTAAAATACACAATTTACGTCCTATACATTTTTTGTTGAGTGAACTATTATCGAGATATTGCTTGTTATTCCCTTAAATTTTCCAATACTTACACTTTTTCTCAAATTCTTTATTCATTTTTTTGTCCTGGTAATGTAAAGAGAATGGAATACTCCACTTAGCAACCAGCTCTTAAAATATTTGTCTATAATTAAAGCCTAGCAATTCCCCTTGCATCTACAAGAAAATTAGCAATAAGATTAACATCTCGATATCTCGATTAACATGAAGCATATGGAGAATAAGCGTTTGTAAAAATAGTTTGTACAAGAGTAGAGAAAGTCATGTGAGTGTAACACATCAGATTTCTCCGTAATACGGAGAGCTGGTCCATCGTTACAACCCCCGATCTGACAACATAAGATTCCATCGACAATGACGTCATAAAAATAACACACACATTTCGCAGTAATTCCTTAGACAATATTAATTTTGACTGCCTCTATAGTCGAGTAATCAGCACTCTGGATTCTCAGCACAGAGGTCCTGGGTTCAAATATCAGCTGGGGAGAGGAATTCTTCTTTAACCGGTATCATTTTCTACTCCGCACAGTGCAAGTATGAATGTGAGAGTGAATCATGAAAATGATTAAAATCCAACGTCAAAGAACCTACAGTCAACGAGTGATTTCTCAAGTCAAAGTCCTCCATATGACCATACAAGTTAAAGGGTCAATAGAAATGAAACAATACAAACATATATTAATTTTACTTTTATTCAAGTTTTGTAATATTTTTACGTTCAGTTGTATTCGCCACATCTCGTAATTAAGATATGTATTTTTTTTAAACAACGGTCCGAAAATTTAAATAGTTGCATTTTGTCAGAAGAATGCTATTTTGAAGCTTGTATTTGTCATAAAACCTATCAACGCTCCAACAGTTCCAAATAAATATTTATATTTACCAACAACACACTATAAAACCCGGTTAATTTGTCGAAGTTTAAACGAATACAGAAAAGCTCATTTTCAGCCCCCAAATTTACATTAGTGCTGCAACAATATGAAAGTGTTAGCATTGGTCGGCCTCTTCGCTACAAATTAGATTTTAAAAATGTAATAGAACAAAAGGCTCCTCTGTTGGAAGGTCTGGTGCTGATTCCCCATGAGACTATAAACCAATAACGTTGCCAATATAGCCCTGTGTTTCTCCTATTTGAGACTTGAATATTTCACTGCGAGCAGAGTGAGAAGTAAGAGTTTCTTTTTGGAATTTTTCGTTTAACACTCAATTTCCTTTGTAGACTTTCCATATAACTGTTATACCGAATATTACCTTGACTGTGGGTTGAGAAGTTTATAACGCTATCAAATTTGTAAAAGACCTTGGCCTGGGAAAATACACACCGCAAAAACATATCGTGTTGATAATCAAGAAAAGTGCGATAAATACCCCTTGCGTATTTTTTACTACACTATGACGAAAGTCATTGCTTTCCAAACTGAAAGAAATAAGAAAAGATGTGTACAGTCGCGTGCACGAAAACGCGCTGATGCTTTTTGGTTTCGTGTAGTTATTTCCTTTATTTAATGTTGGAAAAGTCCTGTCTTATTGGTTTGAATTCTAGCTCCCACAGATGTATATTAGCCTATGTACAAATGTTAGTCCTAGGTGAGCGGCTAAAGGGAAGGAGGACGAAACATGCGTTGTGTTGCCAATATCTATCGAAGTTCTAACCCCATCTCTGACTAGGTCATAAACATCCCATTTGTAAGGATATAATCAGAAAATCACCAGGATCAGAAAAGACATGGTTTAGAGTCTAAGCTGGAGGGCACAGAAAATTACTGACGATTCTGACAGAAAAATCTGTTCATTCTATGGTGGGGATGAAGACTGTACATATTTTGATAGAATATGCGCAGTGAGAGAACCTGCAAACACTTAAATTCTACAATTCTTAAGTTCTCCTAGATGGGGAAAATGCGAGAAGCCAGATCAAATTAGTTCTGAAATCAAAAGACGACATGTGATATAAACAGGCAAACAATAGAGTCTGAATGTAGACAAAGATCAACATTGGAGCTACAAAATGAAATAAAAACTAGGTGGGGTAAGGAAACATATATTTTGGAATTGAGTATAAAACAGAGGACTGGAATAGCATGGCTTAGGTTGGGAGGGTGGAAAGCTCGCTAGATTGCTGATGATCATGGCAGGAGGATTTGCCCATTATGCGGGGAACAAGAAGACTGGACGCATATTTTGCCAGCATGCGTGCAGACGGAGGGTATTGGGACAAAATTATTACCCCAAGTATTTTTGGCTTCCAACAGACGGAGGACAGCATGATGGGACTTGATTCTGAACAGTCAAAACTGGCCAAGCTTGGGCACATACTTAATGGAAGTACGTGTACTAAGCGATAAGGTGTTTATATAAATTTTCTTTAAATATATGTGGTGCTTGAGCACTTGTGTGTGTGTGTGTGTATAGATAAGGTGTTTATATAAATTTTCTTTAAATATATGTGGTGCTTGAGCACTTGTGTGTGTGTGTGTGTGTGTGTGTATAGATAAGGTGTTTATATAAATTTTCTTTAAATATATGTGGTGCTTGAGCACTTGTGTGTGTGTGTGTGTATAGATAAGGTGTTTATATAAATTTTCTTTAAATATATGTGGTGCTTGAGCACTTGTGTATGTGTGTGTGTGTGTGTGTGTATAAATTTTCTTTAAATATATGTGGTGCTTGAGCACTTGTGTGTGTGTGTGTGTGTGTGTAGATAAGGTGTTTATATAAATTTTCTTTAAATATATGTGGTGCTTGAGCACTTGTGTATGTGTGTGTGTGTGTATAAATTTTCTTTAAATATATGTGGTGCTTGATCACTTGTGTATGTGTGTGTGTGTGTGTATAAATTTTCTTTAAATATATGTGGTGCTTGAGCACTTGTGTGTGTGTATAGATAAGGTGTTTATATAAATTTTCTTTAAATATATGTGGTGCTTGAGCACTTGTGTGTGTGTGTGTGTGTGTAGATAAGGTGTTTATATAAATTTTCTTTAAATATATGTGGTGCTTGAGCACTTGTGTGTGTGTGTGTGTAGATAAGGTGTTTATATAAATTTTCTTTAAATATATGTGGTGCTTGAGCACTTGTGTGTGTGTGTGTGTATAGATAAGGTGTTTATATAAATTTTCTTTAAATATATGTGGTGCTTGAGCACTTGTGTGTGTGTGTGTGTGTGTGTGTGTGTGTGTGTATAAATTTTCTTTAAATATATGTGGTGCTTGAGCACTTGTGTGTGTGTATAGATAAGGTGTTTATATACATTTTCTTTAAATATATGTGGTGCTTGAGCACTTGTGTGTGTGTGTGTGTGTGTGTATAGATAAGGTGTTTATATAAATTTTCTTTAAATATATGTGGTGCTTGAGCACTTGTGTGTGTGTGTGTGTGTATTTGCGTGTGTGATTCAGAGTGTTTTTTCAATTTTATATATATGTATGTGTGTAGGTATATAATGTGGTGATTATAAACATAGTCGTTTCTGGTCGATTCTGCAAGTCACGTATACAGACCGGGTATTTTTCTAGAGAGCATGTACGGTCTTATGACCCATGAACTGTGTTATGCAATTAATGTAATACTAAGTACTTAATAAATACCACCACTACTACTACTATATATTTTCTTTCGTTTTTCTTTCTGTACCTTTAGGTTGTATCTTAAACATGCATTGCGGTAATGGCCATGCACTTAGTTTTTGTATAGTAATTTTAATAATCTGTCACCAATAAAGATACCTTAAATGATGTGGCGTATTAATAATTCGGGGGGTTACATTATTGTTCTACATTGTCATTAGCAGTCATATTGTTGTTTACGTCACTCTTGGCTGGTAGCTTTGCTAGCCACGAGTAGTGGGGGATATAGCGTCACTTTCTGTTAGGATTCCGTGAGAAACGGACCGCGTGTGTAAGCCGGGCTTTGGATCGGTGGACATGTCCTCCCACCTTCCATTTTAATAATTTAGGAACCCCAAACGTTTGGGAAATAAATCTAGGAATGTGTGAGTAGATTTGTGTTATGAATTTTGTTCAGTGAAAAACCCACACCTTCCTTTCAACTTCCACACCACGTTTCGGTCCTCTGCAGCCAAGTAAGTATAGGCCCCCTCAATGTGTGTGCTGAGTACTCAAAGTTAATTTAATATTCATGTGAACTTTTACTCCATCTACCCAGCATGTTACATTTTTGGCGTAAGGCGCCGGGTTTGTTATAATATAAACCGCAAAGTTTGAGTTGGAAAGTTGAAGCAGACGGCCAGGAGTCGAATCACCTTCCGACGTTCTTGCAGCAAAATTACAAGTCTGTCACTATCTCAATATTCGAGATCGTGTTGAAGGTTTACCGGGATACTTGATGAGCAGGTTTAATGCACGTAGGGAAATCTTGCCATTGGTGCTGAAGCGGAACGGATGGCTGGATTGTAAATTAATAATGGTGAGGTGGTATTTTTTAACGCTTAACAGATATCTTCCAATTATATAATTAAAATAATAACAGCCCGCCTTAAAGCAATGTGTATAATATAATATATAAAGTTTATATTACAGTCATTGTATTATGTTTATTTTATTATGTATAAAATGTTATGTGAATGTATTACGTAGTTTAAAAATGTAGGAGCTGTGAGAATAGAAGCAAGCTGCCTTACGTAGCAAACAGAATTACAAAGTAGAAGCCGAAAGTTGCTAACAATAAGGTAACCTTGAGACAACAATAAATTAGAAAGTTAAAAAAGGCTACTAATTGTTCTTGTAACAATACTAATGTGATATTTAAAACAGTTTATAAATAGTCACGTGGATGTGAAAAGAAGAGCCAAGGTAAAAATAAAGTATTCTATTGGAGTAGGCTTAGCCAATCAGAAACTAGAAATAGAGAAATGTACAAATTGGAACGGTCGTCGCTAGAAGATAACGTACCCAGACAGTTCGGTTCGGTACGGGTTCAGTGATTGTATGTGAGACATGAAAATTCATTGCGGTGAGGATAATATATATATATATATATATATATATATGTATGTTTACCTGCTAAAAGTGCAATTAACAATACTTTCACAGCTCTATGGTGAGATACATCAGTGAAGTGTTATTTAATCGTGTGAAGGATTAATTAAAAAAGTGAAATACAATTATAATTTGTGTAAACTTTATCTTTAGCCGTACCAACTCTGTTAAGAGATACTTGTTCTACAAAAGACACTATTGACGCAGCCGAGGCATAAATAATAAATAAATAAGCATTAAAATAATTATTACACATAAGAATAAAAACACGACACCACCGCAAAAGTTGGTTCCTAAACGTGGGGCGAAGGCCACCGGAAAGTTTGTACCCAAAGGGTGAGGCGAACACTCCTAGTAACACATCACCCGCAAATTGGCATCCATTACGTGCGTGGTCCAAAACAGCTTCAAGTTTGGTTCCCATAACGTGGGGCAACTACTCCCGCAATGGATAAGTTCATGTGACTGCTGTTTGACCGACTCTCTATGTTTCATATTGGATATCTCAATTTAATGGTCGTTTATATTCCCAAGAAGAACGGCACGCTATGATATCGATATTGAGGTGAGGCACATTAGTAAAGTGGCGTCAAGAGCAGGACAGGACCTGCCCTCACTCCGCCTCCAGGGGGCAGTAAAACAACTCACGGTGCTCAGCACGTTCCGCTTGCCGCCTCTATTTTAGAGGGCACTAAATCAAGAGGGCGGTGCCTCGGCCAGTTTGTGGTTAGTTCTGAACCCACGTCGTAACCTTCCCACCAGGGATGATATGTTTTATTATTTCATCTCATGATTCTTTCATTTGAATTACGCCTGCACTGTGCCTTCCCTGGCCCTTGCTTTACGTTTCAGTATAGTGGTAAAGAACATTCCACATACGAAAGGTTTTTAGGGCGTGTACAGCTTTGTGAAAAATCAAGAGTTGACTATTAAACTGGATTTTCTGATCCAATTCCTAACTCTTCTTCTTCTTCCTCCTCAGGATTTAGGAATGCAACTCGTGCCGGCGAGTCATCTGTGAAGTCCATCTCCTCCGGGGTCGGCCGAAATCTTTCGTTTCTCCCGGGTTATATACGAAGGCTCCTTTTGGTACTCTTTCGTTGTTCATGATGTGGCGTATTATTAATTTTATTGTCATTACCAGACGCACTGTTGTGCTGTATTGTTGCTACCAGACGTAGCACTGTTGTGTTTCTTTAGTCATATGTTTCGGCTCAACGGGTTTTCCCTTCGGTGGGGACCGCGTCAAAGGGAAAGATGATTTGCGCTATTAGAGGCGAAAGAACAATAGACGCATTTTTTTGCGGAAACAATTAATAGTGAGAGATATGTGCAAAACATTTTGCGGCTATTTGAAGTTACGCGACTTTCCAGCAGGACTCTGCGACGGCACATGCAGCCAACTTATCCTTATCTATGAAGCGTCTGAAGATGAGTTTTCATTAACAACATATGGCTTCTGATTCCCCGATTTAACCCCCTGCGATTTTTATCTCTGTGGGGGGGATTAAACGAGAAAGTTTACAAAGAAAATCCACATACTTTACAGGAACTTAAAAGTAACATTCGTCAAGAAACTGCTGCATTTCTCAGAGGGAACTACAGCCTATATTGGCTAGTTCCAAAGCAGGTGCCAGAAATGCTTGAACAATAAAGCGAGGCACTTCCAACTTCTCCTGGCTTGATGTATGTGAATACTTACGCAACAAACCGTAGTAGTATACATACTGCGAATGTGCTGTCACTCGCTCAGCACGCATAGCAAGCAGCACCGCCGGCCGGCTAAGAGCCGCGAAAGCTGTTCTGCTCTATGCTGATCACCCAGTTCTATATTTACCTTTAGGCATTTTTTTATAAGCTCATTTCTCCATTCATTAGTCAACATGCATTCAAACATTATGCGAGTTTCATTTTCTTCTCCCACACAAATTGGTTAAAGCCCCTGTGTAACCTCCTCCTTCGAATCTTTTGGCTTTCAAATCCCTAATCTAAACCAGGCAATCCCTGATCGCTCGTTTCTATTAAGATTACGGCATATAATTCCTTTTCTATGTCTTCTTTAACTCTGTTATAAAACTGTAAGCAATTCTTTTCTCTCATCTGGGCAAATAGAATCTCCGTATCCGTATCCTCCCTTCCAATAACCCTTCATTCTTTATCAATTGTTCCTTTTTTCGACGTAGCCAAGTATTGCTTTCCAAATTATTTGCTTGAAACCTCAGGCATACTTTCAAAATATGTCTCCGATTGTAATTCAATCTGGAAAAAGTACTCCATAATCCTTTCCATTATTTTTCCTCCTATACTATCCCCATCTCAGCCAAAACTCCCGAATGTACATGCATTGTGGAATATCCAAGATAATCTTGCAAAATATTCGTTGCACTAGGTCCAATCTTTCCCATCCTTCGATTCCCCAGGCTTCTATTTCATACATTCATCTAGATTCAACCAGGCGCGATAAATTCCTCCAAACCCCTCTAATCTTCATTGTAGGCACTATGTACAAACATTTCCTCACTGCACCCATAGCCACCTTCCCCTTTGCTAAGACATGTTTATTTGTTTTTCCCAGCTTTCTGTACTATATAGCTTGACTCCTAAGTAAGTACATTGCAATTTGAATTTCCTTACCTTCAACATACAACTTTTCATTCTTACTCAATTTTAACTCTCTTTTAAACACCATAATTTTGGTTTTGTTGTGGTTTATTTTCAAACCCCGCTTCCTGCAGAAGCGTTCAATCTCATTTATAGCTAATTTTAAACTAATTTTTATATCGATCTCACCATGAAATCGTCAGCAGACAATACACCAGAAATTTCGTTTTCTTTCTTTGTTTACCCTCCCCGTTGTTAGGGCTTACACCACCAGGACTCTCAAACAGGTGCCTGAGGTCAGGCGTCTTTGGAGAGCAAAAACTACGGATCAGAGAGAACATCTAGGATGGGTGATCAGCCCGAAGCCTGGTATGAGTGCGAGGAAGGAGATGGTATGAAATGGGGGTGAGATGAAAGAAAGGAAAGATGGAGCCATTGGTGGAATAATGGTGGGGTAAATAGGAAAACCCGGAGAAAAACGCCCAGACGCCGCTTTGTCCACCACAAATCCCACATGCGGTTCCCTGGGATTGAACGCATTCTAACGACTCGGCCAAGCCGCCGGGCACCAGGAATTTCTACGTTCTTAATTACCGGCAATTGGCTGGTTTAACTTGATCCAAAATGTCATCAGTAAATAGATTAAATAGAACTGGGCTTAATTTGCAACCTTGTCTTAAGCCTCTTTCTTGGAAGACCTCCTCCATAATGTCGTCCCCCGTGGTGTAGTGGTTACCATGCTAGCCTCCAGTTCCAGAGGTTGCGGGTTCAAACCCGGCGGAGGGCGATGGATTTTTTCGGCGTAAAAATCCTTAGCATGGCTTCCTTCGGAAGGGAGGTAAAGCCGGTGTTCCCGTGTCGTAAAATTTAGGGCACGTAAAAGAACCTCAAGCCTAATAAAGAGGCCTCTGAGCAAAATTACCAGTCTTTCACGCCCAATATAGAATGGGACGCTAAGGACCACAGTATTACAGAGCGTTCATAAATGAAACTAAATTTCAATTCTTTTCTTCCGCATAACTTCACTAAATCCACATTTAACATAAAAGGTGTGATAATATAATTCTTTCAGTAGATCTAGCATTCTGTTATTCAAAGTTTTGAACGGTAATTTGTAGCAAAGTGCTTCTCTTATGAAAGTTGTATACAATTGCCCCTTTTCCTTGCTAATATTTACTTATTAATGTGTCAATCACCAGTATGCTGTCAATCGTTCTTTTGGCTTTTCTGAAGCCAGCTTGGAACGGAAATAGTCTGTTCTACCCTCCACCCACTCTAGTACAATAGTATAAAATGAATATATGTGAAATTGTAATTGCTAGAGAATGTCGTGTGAAGCATCACATCAGATTTGTTTTCAAACAACCAGCTCTGCTTTATGCCAGTGAATGGAAATTCTAAGCCTGCTGTTAAAATCTTTGAACTTCCCCTGTATACAATGTGTATTGTTTGCTTGTTATAAAAGCCTGAAATACGTTCCTTCTTTCTGCAATGAACGCCCGTTACACAACACAGCATGAAAGAGCCGTTTTAACATGAAACACAAGTTCCATTATTTGTTGATAAACTTGTTGTAATATCTAAACTGCTTGAAGGACAATGCAACTTTCCCCCCAACAGATTTAACTTTGCAAGAGACAGATGAAGTCACAAACAAATGGCTACCGCGCTCGCATCAGAGATGTATGACATTTGCATTGGAATCAGAGAAGGTAGGAGGAAGAGGCAAAGGAGAAAAGAGAGAAACGGGCTTAATGGAATGAGATAAAAGCCTTTACTTGAACAGCATAAAGAGAAATAAATTGACTCAATACCTTCTCGCGAATTTCCACGTCTTTCTTTAATTTTTTTATCATCTTTCTGAACGTCACGCGAACTTCCTCTGCTGCAGAAGTGAAAGTGGTTCTTTCATAAAGCCGAAATGCGTACCTATTCTCGTCTCTGTGGGTTAGAGAATGAGGTTTAAAACCATTTAGCATATAAATGTCTAAGCTAATTAAGAATATCTAACAAAGCATTTCTAACCCAGCGGAATAGCACAAGTGCTAACCTCTGTGCTCCGCATTGGGAGGTCCCGACCAATCTGACTGGGTCTTTTTCGTGGTTTCTCTCAGTCGCCAAGGTAAACACCGGATTGGATTATTAATACCAAGACCCAAAGTTCTACCTTAGGTCTAAAACAGTAGTAAAAATCTGATGTGTTACACTCACATGACTTTCTCTACTCTTGTACAATCTACTTTTACAAACGCCTATTCTCCATATGCTTCATGTTAATCGAGATATCGAGATGTCAATCTTATTGGTAATTTTCTTGTAGATGCAAGGGAAATATGGTAGCTTTTAAGCGATAGTCAAATATTTTAACGCTGGTTGCTATGTGGCGCATTTCATTCTCTTTGCATGTCCAGGACATAAAAAAATCTGATGGTTACACTCACATGACTTTCTCTACTCTTGTACAATCTAATTTTACAAACGCTTATTCTCCATATGCTTCATGTTAATCGAGATATCGAGATGTCAATCTTATTGGTAATTTTCTTGTAGATGCAAGGGAAATATGGTAGCTTTTAAGCGATAGTCAAATATTTTAACGCTGGTTGCTATGTGGCGCATTCCATTCTCTTTGCATGTCCAGGACATAAAAAAAAATCTGATGTGTTACACTCACATGACTTTCTCTACTCTTGTAAAAACTATTTTTACAAACGCTTATTCTCCATATGCTTCATGTTAATCGAGATATCGAGATGTCAATCTTATTTGTAATTTTCTTGTAGATGCAAGGGGAATATGGTAGCTTTTAAGCGATAGTCAAATATTTTATCGCTGGTTGCTATGCGGCGCATTCCATTCTCTTTGCATGTCCAGGACATAAAAAAATGAATAACGAATTTGAGAAAAAGTATAAGTATTGGAAAATTTAAGGAAATAACAAGCAATATCTCGAAAACGGTTCACTCAACAAAAAACATGTATATGATATAAGTCGTGTATTTTAACGCGATCTACATTTTTTGTGTAGTAAAATTTTGTCTATCTCTTATGGTTTACCAGTTATGCAAAAGTCGTTCATAATGAAGAATACTTTTGGGGACATTCCCAGAAATTTCGAGATATACATTTCATTTCTCATGACCTTATCTTAAACATATGATTATTTCATCAAAATCGTTAGAGCCATTTTTGAGAAAATTAAAATTTTCGAAAAATGTTCCATGTAAAGGGTAGTCTGGGGTGGGGGGATTTTCTTGAAAATCTTCGTGTCGCATCTCTGGAAGATACTGAACGCAAATACCAAGTTTGGTGTTTATCCGACTGTTCGTTTTTGAGTTATGCTGTTCACAGACACACACACAGACACAGACACAGACAGAGACACAGACACAGACACAGACACAGACACAGACACACACACACACGGACATGTTTCCAAAAATGCTTTTTTTGGATTCAGGAGGTCTCAAAACATGTATTTCCGGCGAAATCTCGGTATCGAATTTTTGGGTGGAATGCAATACTTCCCCTACTTACTATACGTAGTAGAGAAAGTAAAAAATCTGATGTGTTACAATCACATGACTTTCTCTACTCTTGTACAAACTATTTTTACAAACGCTTATTCTCCATATGCTTCATGTTAATCGAGATATCGATATGTCAATCTTATTGGTAATTTTCTTGTAGGTGCAAGGGGAATATGGTAGGTTTTAAGCGATAGTCAAATATTTTAAGAGATGGTTGCTATGTGGAGTATTCCATTCTCTATGCATGTCCATGACATAAAAAATGAATAACGAATTTGAGAAAAAGTATAAGTATTGGAAAATGTAAGGGAATAACAAGCAATATCTCGAAAACGGTTCACTCAACAAAAAATATGCATATAACATAAACTGTGTATTTTAACGCGATCTACATTTTTTGTGTAGTAAACTTTTGTCTATCTCTTATGGTTTACCAGTTATGCAAAAGTCGTTCAGAATGAAGAACACTTTTGGAGACATTCCCAGAAAATTCGAGATATACATTTCATTTGTCATGAAAACATCTTAAAAATATGATATTTTAAACAAAATCGTTAGAGCCATTTTTGAGAAAATTAAAAGCTTCGAAAAATGTTCCATGTAAAGGGTATCCTGGGGTGGGTGGATTTTCTTGAAAACCTTCGTGTCGCACCCCTGGAAGATACTGAACCTAAATACCAAGTTTGGTGTTTATCCGACTGTTCGTTTCTGAGCTATGCTGTTCACAGACACACAGACACACACACACACACACACACAGACACACACACACACACACAGACACACACACACAGACACACACAGACACACACACACACACACAGACACACACACACACACACACAGACACACACACAGACACACACACACACAGACACACACACACACACACAGACACACACACACACACACAGACACACACACACACAGATACACACACACACACACACAGACACACACACAGACACACACACACAGACACACACACACACACACACACACACAGACACACACACAGACACACACACACACACAGACACACACACACACACACAGACACACACGGACATGTTTCCAAAAATGCTTTTTTTGGATTCAGGGAGTCTCAAAACATGTATTTCCGGTGAAATCTCGGTATCGAATTTTTGGGTGGAATACAATACTTCCCCTACTTACTATACGTAGTAGAGAAAGTAAAAATCTGATGTGTTACAGTCACATGATTTTCTCTACACTCGTACAAATTATTTTTACAAACGCTTATTCTCCATATGCTTTATGTTAATCGAGATATCGAGATGTCAATCTTATTGCTAATTTTCTTGTAGATGCAAGGGGAATATGGTAGCTTTTAAGCGATGGTCAAATATTTTAACGCTGGTTGCTATGTGGTGCATTCCATTCTCTTTGCATTACCGGGACAAAAAAAATTGAATAACGAATTTGAGAAAAAGCATAAGTATTGGAAAATTTAAGGGAATAACAAGCAATATCTCGAAAATGCTTCACTCAACAACAAAAAATTAATATGACATAAATTGTGTACTTTAACGCGATCTACATTTTTTGTGTAGTAAAATTTTGTCTATCTCTTATGGTTTACCAGTTATGCAAAAGTCCTTCACAATGAAGAATACTTTTGGAGACATTCCCAGAAAATTCGCGATATACGTTTCATTTGTCATGAAAATATCTTAAACATATGATATTTTAATCAAAATCGTTAGTCATTTCTGAGAAAATTAAAATTTTCGAAAAATGTTCCATGTAAAGGGTAGTCTTGGGTGGGGGGATTTTCTTGAAAACCTTCGTGTCGCATCTCTGAAAGATACTTTTTTTGGATTCAGAGGGTCTCAAAACATATATTTCCGGTGAAATCTCGGAATCGAATTTTTGGGTGGAATACAATACTTCCGCTACTTACTATACGTAGTAGAGAAAGTAAAAATAAAAACAGACGGCAATAATGAATGCTCTATCATTTATCTACAAATAATAAAAGCAGGTAGAACTGGACGGTACCCTAATGCCACCTGTCCGTCACGTATAGACGCAGAGGTACAGTTGCCTAGCATTAAAGCTTCTGTGGACACGTGGCGAAGCAAGATGTTGTAGTACGGGGATGAGACATAGAAGCCTAACTGTTCGCCATACACCGAGCCACGAGGTATCTCCTCATCGCGATATTGCCACTTAGTTAAAGCGACGTAAAATAATTACAGGAAAATGTTCTTTATTTCTTATTTTGGAAAAATAAACAACCTATAAAACGGAATATAATATTTATTTCCTTCACTAAGTGCTATAATTCATACTCAAAGTACACCAAGAAGTCTGGTGCATTATATTTTAGCTCTACCATACTTTAACCCCCTGGTTGTATGAATGAATGATTTGTCTACTTTGTACTTACATGAAATTTATACAACATTTACAACACAATGGAGTTGCTTATTGTCTCTCTCGTATTTAACATTCTGTTGTATATATAATGGCGAAGTATAGTTTCCTACTATTTACTATTTTGCCATGTTACCCTTTTTCCATATTTCTCCAATTTGATTCACGTCTCTTTTAACCACTTTAACCTAATTTTTCCTAAATATTTTCCTGCTTTCTCCATATATTTATTTGATCTTGTATTAATGATATTCCTAACTATTAGCTCTATTTTTTCTATTATTAAACTCACTCTTCCTTTATCCGTGTCCTCGCATTCCAGAATATAATTCCAATTGTCATGTAATCCATTACATTTAGTACACCTCTCCTCCCTTCTTCTCCCTGCCAGACCACTTAAATTCATTATACCCGTTCTCGCCCATGCATACCCCATTCTGGCCTCTTTATGGCATATTGACGTATCTTTCTTTTCCCCATTTCGATTTTAAATATCTATAATCTATTAATGACCGTTTTTCCTTGAAACTACTCTCATAATTTCTTGCTTTTCAATATCCTTCACTCTTGTTCTAATTTCTTTCAAGAAACCCTTACTTTTGTTGTTTCTTTCTGCCCCATATTTCCCCCATTCCTATTTCTTCCAATGCTGTCTGTACATTGTACATCCAAGTTTCTTTTTTCCCCATTTTCACCTGTACAACCAAGTTTTAGTATCTCATTTTCCTCCAGTAGCTTTATTCTGAATTCTAGTATTTAATTGCCCTTTCTACATTTTGCGTTTAGCTCCCACCCTCCCTAGTTCTACTTGTGCTACTCCATTAGGTGAGCTTCTTGGTTACCCCATGCTTATTTTTCAAAAGTTCCTATGTATAGCATCAAAATTTTCCCATCCTTTTTCCAACCCCCATACGTCTGCTGCGTATAACACCCTTGCTTCCACCACTGTGCTATATATCCTTTCTAGACATGCAATTTGCATTTCTGGTATTTTGCTCACACATGCTCTGATTACCTGTATTGCTTGTTTCCCTTTTTCTAGTACTTGTTTCTTCTGTTCTCCCCAATCCCCTGCACCATTGAGCCTTACTTCTAGATAGTCAATTGTCCTCACTACTTCCAGCTTCGTTTCTTCCCAATACCAAATTTCGGTCCTTCTTAGTTTATATCCTTTCTTAAAAATAATGATTTTCGATTTCTTTTTGTTTACTCTCAATCCCCAGTCTTTACAGTATTTTCCAATTGCTTCAATAACTTTACTTAGTCTCACAATTGAGATGGAACCTGCCACTAGATCATCTGCAAACAATAATCTTGGTATTTCATTATTAATAACTGGTGAATACTTATTCAATTTTTTTAACTCTTCTATAATATCATCTATAAGTAGGTTAAATAGCAGTGGACTAAGTTTGCACCCTTGTCTAAACCCTAAATTGTTCGCGTTCCCTTGGTTGTATGTACAGGTAAAACTGCTATAATTACACTCCTTTCCAGTTTGTGCTCAATCTCTTGTTCCTTTCATAAGCTCCTTGTCAGCTTATCTCTTACACTTCCTAAAATTTCCCTACGATTTTAATTTTTTCTGCCCTTGAATCAGCCAGTACTTTAATTACTATTATATCCCATTTTTCATACCATATACAGCAGCGGCTAGTGGGGTACATTATGGGTGTTCATAAAATTGTAGTCAGACAGCCCTGAAAATGTGAAATACCATCTATTGCATAACAGCTATGATTATGAATAAATGCATACAACTGCAACTAATAATAATAATAATAATAATAATAATAATAATAATAATAATAATAATAATAATAATAATAATAATACTGATGATAGAAGGTTTTCTTTTTTATGTTTGTGTGTGTATAATCAAGTACACCGTGTAAGGGCAGAACGAAGTAATGTGTAAATTAAATTGCAGTTGATTTTTTATGGGTTATATGGAGAAACCGGGGGAAGTTTTCGAGCTTGCACGTTACTACTTTTGCTAGAGTGACTTTTGCCGTAGTGTGCTACCACCTAGTGGCATTGACGTAAATTTAGTGACAGTATGGAGACAGAGTGCGGAAAAGCTTCGCGCCCTAGTGCACTTCTTCACGTGTGCACGATCCGAATGTATTTGGTCTCGTAAGGTAACTACGCCATACCAGTTGCGCATGCTCAGAAGCTGCTTAAAACGTGCACAAGTCAAGATGTGCTAGCGACTGTGTTGCCATGTCTCATCGAGTTTAGAGGAGTAGCGAGGTAGATTTACATGTAGTATATTTTAAATTAGCGCACATATTTACGCATTCAAAGAAAAAATAACCAATAAATCAGCAAGTAAAGTTACGGTGTTCATGTGCTCTTGCGCAGCAGCCGCCACTTGCAATATATCATGCCTATAACTTTTAAAGATTTCACATTCTATTAAACAACGGAAAATAATTGAACGCAGATGTCTATCTAGGCGTAATGCTCACTATGTGATACCCTTTTTTTCTATTTTTTAAGCTTTAACGTCCTTTAACCGGTTGGGTCATAACAAACGATGGGTGAAATGATGCTCAAATGACTCAGGGTCCATAGAGTTGCCCGACATTCACCTTTTAGGATAAGGGAAAACTTCAGGAAAAACTATCCCGGTAACTCCCTTAACCAAATTCGAACTCGGGACCTCTTGAATGTGAGGCAGACGCGCTATCTTCATACCACAGAGATAGACTCATATTTGCTTATAATCCCATGTGCATAAACTCTGTTTACGAACTAGAGCCTCCAATATGTGAAGGGAAGGCGACTCTAGGCAAACAAAAGGTAAACTCCGGGACAATCAGTAGACCTTGCATTCATTCAGAGCTGTTTATCAATGGCGCTGCATCAGATGTTACGTAATGTACAGTAGTCAACCGTACTGAGATGCTTCTCATTTACGATTTAGCTCGAAGAATACGAGAGAGGTTTGACAGCTCTATCATCAGCGTTACCCCAACAGACGTCACCTATCCCACACCGTGTTTCCAATATTGGAGAGGTATTTAAGTGAAACAGAAAGCTTACGTTATCACGTCTCACGCTTAAAAGACAGTGCAGACTAAATGGAGCGCACTTTTGTCACAAGTACTATACGTACACCCCAAATTTGGCGCCCATTTGCGATCTTCCTACCAGTTTAATGTAATCTTGTGAATGATACATCACCAAATAGTGAAATATCTGCACTGCTATTTAAGGCAATTGTACGATATTTAATTTTCACCTGCAGTTTATTCTGCTCTTTTATTAAGTGCTTCGAAATAACATTTTTGCAGGCATAAAAACATATATTATCAAAGAAATATAAAATGATAAAAGCTATAATTTGATACGGTATCATCACCGTTTACCCTTAACAAAATTATATTCAACGTAGGTAGAATGTTTTCAAACAGCAAAGAATGAACGAACACTCCGCTTTGCACTATTCAATTATGTTGCGCAACCTAAAGTGTTTTTGTTTCCCCTATCCTTTTTTGTATTCCTTTTGATGGGTAAAGGTCCTTTCGTTCGTTCCTTTTTTATCCTATACCTGTTTCTGAACACCCGGGTAGTCTTAGCTGTTTCTTTTAGTGCCCTACTAACACTAGTTTTACTTGAATAATAATCTAACACTCATTATTTTCTTCTGTTTACCAACATTTCGTCTCTTCCTAGCTTCTCCCTCCGTAACCATAAATATGTTAAACGTTAAATAAATAACGTACATAACAATGCACACTATAAACGTACCCACTTCCCTACAAT
Source organism: Deroplatys truncata (assembly GCA_030765065.1). Classification (NCBI taxonomy): domain Eukaryota; kingdom Metazoa; phylum Arthropoda; class Insecta; order Mantodea; family Mantidae; genus Deroplatys; species Deroplatys truncata. The sequence continues at coordinate 132,821,493 of CM060988.1, read as the reverse complement.
TGATGTTAACCTTCACTGAGTTCTACGTCGCGACTGGCCTGTTAGCTGAATAGATTGATGACTTGTCATACACCATGAAAGCAAGAAGTTATAAGGCTCCAGCTTTTTTTTAAAAACTATCTCCAACGCTCCTCAATATTTTCTCTCGCTTGGTCGCAGGTGTAAACCCAATAACAAAAAAGTTTCTCGCTGGCTGAGTTTTCTACTCCATAGGTATAGAATTTTCCGAAAATATTTAATTTGAAGAATTACAATGATCATCTTATTAAAGGTAGAGAATTAAAGCTCGGCAGGTAGCAGCACATTAGTTTACTGCAGCTAAGAAAAAATATAGTTGCATCCTACCCTTTAGTTTACTAGTTACTGCGTGATAAGCAGAGAAACAGCAAATATTGTACTTTTATTAAAAGCTCTTCCTTTAGAATTTTTTGCTCACAAAAAATCTGTGGAGGCTCTAAAACTGATATAATCTGACAGAAAAAATCCTGCATAGTATGATGTGTTAAAAACTGAAATTTATACCAAATGGACATTTACAGCAGGTCGATTTTTTTCGATCTAATAGAGCAGAAACGCAGAGAAGGCAGTCTAGAGTGGGGGAGAACGGCCGGCAGTATTCCCCTTGCGTGGTACAACACTCACTCGGAATTTGTGATGTCACCTTATCTCACGTTGTGTACGCGCCTGCTGCTCTTTTACTACTGACTCAACAGCCCTCCCAAAACATAACACAGATAAGTGCGTCAGGACGAAAAAAATCAGCCTGTACTTATTAGAAATTTGGCGACAGCGCAAGACTAGTAAACGACGAAGCTAATAGTAACATGTATGCGTTAGAGACAAACATATCCCATTTACCTCCATACTGGCTTTTAAGGTTGAGACAAATTTTACGATCAACTATGTGGATGTCGGTAGACAAGACGTACATCAGCGTTTGAACTCTTTAAGACAGTTCGACATCACATAACTAAGTGATGCACAAAATGTATCAAAGTTTGCAGCAGTCATTTAGAATACCTTCAGTAGAGTATTTCAGTTTTCTTTCTTAATTATTTCCTCTCTCTTGTGATCCGTGCTGCCTACGCTCTCCTGCATATTTCAGAGGCCCTAGCATGTAAACAAAGCGTTTCTGGTCAGGAGTTCATTAACAAAATATGATCACATAGTAGATATCCACATACCTTCGAACTTTGTAACATACCCTTATTTAGGTCTGTACCTATATTCCTCCTTTCCCCAGTATTCAAAACTACAGCTCTTTTGTCCTTAAAGCTTGTCCATTTCTCTCTTTTCTCTATATCATTCACTATGTCTCTTCTATTTTCAAAATACACCCTAATAATCTGTATCCCCCCATAGCATTTTCTTCTAACAAATCATTTCATTGCGTCGATGTCATCTAAATTTAAACATCTGTACCAGTACTCACAATTCTATCCAGTATTATGCCCTTTTACTTTCTCTACTACGTATAGTAAGTAGGGGAAGTATTGCATTCCACCCGAAAATTCGATATCACCGGAAATACATGCTTTGAGGCTCCCTGAATAAAAAAAAAGATTTTTTAGAAAAAAGGTCCGTGAGTGCCTGAACAGCATAACTCAAAAAACGAAGAGTCGGATAAATACCAAACTTGCTATTTAGGTTCAGCATCTTTCAAAGATGCGACACGAAGATTTTAAAGAAAATCTCCCCACCCCAAACTAGCGTTTACATGGCAGATTTTTGGAAAATTTTAATTTTCTCAAAAATGGCTCTAACGATTTTGATTAAAATATCATATGTCTAAGATATTTTTAATGACAAATGAAATGTGTATCTTGAATTTTCTGAGAATGTCCCCAAAAGTCCTCTTCATTCTGAATGGGTTTTGTATAACTGGTAAACCGTAAGAGATAGACAAGCTTTTTCTACACAAATAATGTGGATACTTTTAAAACACAATTTATGTCATACACACTTTTTTGTGGAGTGAACCATTTCTGATATATTGCTTGTTTGAATTTTGCAGTACTTTAAACTTTCTCTCAAATGGGAATTCCTTATTCGTTTTTTTATGTCCTGGACAAGCAAAGAGAATGGAATGCTCCAGATAGCAACCAGCTCTTAAAATATTTGACTATCGCTTAAAGCCTAGCAATTCCCCTTGCATTTACAAGAAAATCAGCAATAACATTAACTCTCGATATCTCGATTAACATGAAGCATTTGGAGAATAAGCGTTTGTAAAAATAGTTTGTACAAGAGTAGAGAAAGTCACGTGTGCAACCGATCAGATTCTTTGCCCTACACTTCCTAGCTCTGCCAGTGCTACTCCCCTCGACGAACTCTTGTGTAAACACAAAACTTCCTATATAACATTGTATATACATCATTCTTTAGTCACCCCCTTCGTAGTCCCCAGATTTCTACTCCAAATCGCTTCTTTAACCCAACTACTGTTTCATAAAGTCGTTCCAGCCACTGCATTGTCTATCTCGGGGTACGAATGCGCAGCTAATCAACAAATATGATGGTGTTTTACTTTCTCTACCACTTGCATATAGTTAGGTAAGGAAGTATTGTATTCTACCCTGAATAAAACACAAGCATTTATACAAAAAGCTGCCCCTCTCGCAGGTATGTATGGACATAATGATTATAAAAATGAGAAGTCAGATAAATACCAAACATATTCAGCGCCTTCCAAGTAAACGACACGAAGATAGTGCTAAGTCGCCATTCTTTGGTTTCTCGTGATGCCATGGAAACAGTATGGGATTTCAAAGAGTTGCTATTTAAAGATTTGAGAATCGTTTCTGGCTCCTGTATTCCTCGTGTAGTGAAAGTATTTTTGCATACGTCTATCTTGATTAGCATAAATCAGACGAAAAACAAACTGTTAGTTTATGATAGAACGGGTATAGAAAGTGATTTTCAGTTTCTCATTAAAATCTTCACGACATAAATGTAGGCGGATTGGTTGGGATGAACTTTACGTAGGAAAACTCAGTATTTCTGTCTGATGGGATAGGAAGATTTTCTGTACGTAACTGTACAGGCCTTAATAGTCCGTATACATTAATCTCTTGCAGTTTCAGGCGGAATGCTCGCGTCTCCTTTGAGAAATCGATCGAAATGATCAATCTAATTACACTGTGAGCTCTCCCTCTCTCGGTCTGATGGTTTTTAATCTTCCATTGCGAACAGCGAGGACAGGAACACTTTGTTCATCTCTAGAGGTCCATTAAAACTATCAGGAAATCTAATGGCGCTAGGAAACTTGTGAGAGCAGCTCACGATTTCCTTCCTGGTGGAAGATAATAATGGCCATTCAACGGCAAAGTGGAAAATTTTCTGTAATTTATTAGAACTATTTCCAGCGATATTCAGGGAAGACGTTGAAGAAATTTTGTAAATCATTGCTCATTTAAACGCATTTCTATACTTGAAGAGAGTGGAATACACCGACTCCAGAAAGCATTCGTCTTCAGCCAAATTAACGGAGAGAAAATTCTAATTACTTTCTCTGCAACCTACTTATGGTAGGCAAGAGGAGGTATTGTATTCCACCAAAAAATTATATGTCGATATTTCACCGTAAATACATGTTTTAAGACCTCCTTAACTCAAAAAGGGCATTTTTAGAAAAGGTTCCTGTGTGTGTGTGTGTGTGTGTGCGCGCGCGCGCGCTCGCGCGCTACGGACAGCATAACTGAAAAACAACATGCCGGAAAAATACGAAACGTGGTATTTAAGTTCAATTTTTTCAAAAGAAGCGACACTAAGATTTTAAAAAATCTCCCCCATTCAAAACTACCCCTTTTATAGAAAATATTTTAAATTTTTATTTACTCAAAACTGGCACCAACGATTTTGATTAAAATTCCATACGAGTATTTAAGATGTTTAAATGACAACCTTAAATTTTCTAGCAATAGCCTGTGAAGTCCTCTTCATTGGGAAGGAATTATATATAATTTTGCACAAGTGTAAACCATAAGATATATGCAAAAGTTACTAAAACAATTAGATACCTTTAAAACACATAATGTATTTAAAATAACTATTTCTGTGGCATCAGACCTTTTTTTAATGCGTAGCAATAACAAAAGATATTACACCTTACGTGTTCTTTTTATTTTTAAGATTTTTATCATAAAATTGTACCGGTTTTCGATGTGTGAAGTTTACAAAATTATTTAATGCATTTAGCTGGGAAACTTTTTAGTATTATTTTCCCGAAGTGACCGAGGATTTTGATTAAACCACGACTTATTTGAGATATTGGCACGAATATTAAAATGTACTGGAGTTTGTGTAAACAGTTGAAATGTTGAATCAGACTTAAAAACTTCAATACAACGGCCGGAGTTCAAACCACAGATCTATTTAGCGCGCCACTGAGCTACCATAGAATGTAGGATGTAACTATCGGAGGAGGACACCTCGCCACTGCGCCCAACTGGATCTATTCTGGCTACACCCCCCGGGAGGCAGGGATGGAGTGAAGGAGCCGCAGGAGCTCCCAGGTCCCTATCATTTTCAGTATGAAATACCCGCACTCGGCCAGTAGACGCGGAGTCCCGCGACAGGGCAACTAAGCGACCGTTGCAGGCAGGCAGGCAGGCCAACGCGCCCTGTCGTTGGCTGGGAGAAATCCTTCCAAAGCGCAGCATCCATGCCATCTGGCCATCACTAGACGCACTACGAAATCCAGAGACGCTGTCTGAATGATGAAAGGGAGAAAGATGAAATGACAGGAAATGAGGCCACCAGAGGAAAACCACGAAAAATTCCATGGCCAGAGTGGGCGGCCACCGGGAATCGAACCCGGGACCCCCCAAATGAACGTTATCGCCTGAGCCATCCCGCTCAGTAGCTACTATAATTTGTGTTCTGATAATTATTGTGTCACATTGGCCGCGGTATAGGCACTACTTCGGAATTAAATTACACTTTAAAAGTTTAATGCCAAAATGCCTAAAATTCAATTCTATAAAAAACTTACGAGATCCTATTAATTTACATTGAACTTTAAATAACTTGAAGACCTTGAGGGATAAAAGAAAGCTTAACGCAGCAAAGATGTAGACATTATTAAATGTTACAACCAATGACAAATATTTCTTTACCTAGCATTAGCCTTTTCCGAAGTAGTCGTTATGTTGGGACTGCCCGCTATTTCTCTCAGTATTTCGTTTCCCTATAGTAGCACTTCAACTCGCAGTCGCTGCTTCTCTCTTCTAAACAAAGTAGAAAGAACGTATTGTATTCACATGTGTTTCTCTACTAACAATTCTACAAAATATTCTTACAAAAGCTTATTATTCTATCTATTTATTGCTAACCGAGATAAACTTGCATTACACGTTTGGTTGAGGATACAGAAGGTATAGAGATAGCAAGACCTTTAAAATTCCATGCTGCTTACATGACTACGGAAAAAAACGAATAGCGACTTACCACTTGAGAAAGTATCTAAGTATTTGAAAACTCAAATCAATAATAAATAATATATCGGAAATGATTAACGCCATAAATTTTTTTATTTCATACCAATCGCATGTTTTAGCAACATCTACGTTTTATGTGTAGTAAGATTTTGTCTATCTTTTACCAATTATCAATTATACAAAACTCATCCAGAATGAAGAGGACTTCATAGGCTATTTGCAGAAAATTCAAGATATACATTTCATACGTTACACATGTATGTGAAACAGTTGGTATTTTAATCAAAGTTATTAGTAATACTTTTAGAAAATAAAAACTCTGATGTGTTATACTCGCATGACTTTCTCTACTCCTGTACAAACTATTTTTACGAACGCTTATTCTCCATCTACTTCATGTTAATCGAGATAAACATTTGCAAACTCTATCTTATTGCTAATTTTCTTGTAGATGTAAGGGGAATATATATTTACAAGGGCAATATAGAAATACAGTAGACTTTAAGCAAATACATATCTCTTAATAGCTGGTTGCTAGGTGCAGCACCATTCCCTTTGCCACAGATTAATACTCTTTCCATATCCAAGACAAAAAAATCTGATGTGTTACACTCACATGACTTTCTCTAGTCGTGTACTAACTATTTATACAAACGCTTGTTCTCCATCTACTTCATGTTAATCAAGATAAACATTTGCAGACTCTATCTTATTGCTAATTTTCTTGTAGATGTAAGGGGAATGTATATTTACAAGGGCAATTTGGAAATACAGTAACCTTTAAGCACACACATATCTCTTAATAGCTGGTTGCTAGGTGCAGCACCATTCCCTTTCCTACAGATTAATACTCTTTGCATATCCAAGACAAAAAAATGAATAATGAATTCCCATTTGAGAAAATAAGTATTGAATTTTGTTTGGATGCAGGGTGTCTCAAAACATGTATTTCCGGTGAAATCTCGGTATCGAATTTTTGGGTGGAATACAATACTTCCCCTACTTACTATACGTAATAGAGAAAGTAAAAATGAATAACGAATTCCCATTTGAGAAAATAGGTACTGAAAAATTTATGGGAATAACAGGCAATATCTCGAAACTAGTTCACTCAACAAAAAAAATCTGATGTGTTACACTCACATGACTTTCTCTACTCTTGTACAATCTAATTTTACAAACGCCTATTCTCCATATGCTTCATGTTAATCGAGATATCGAGATGTCAATCTTATTGGTAATTTTCTTGTAGATGCAAGGGGAATATGGTAGCTTTTAAGCGATAGTCAAATATTTTAACGCTGGTTGCTATGTGGCGCATTCCATTCTCTTTGCATGTCCAGGACATAAAAAAAATGAATAACGAATTTGAGAAAAAGTATAAGTATTGAAAAATTTAAGAAAATCACAAGCAATATCTCGAAAACGGTTCACTCAACAAAAAAAATGTATATGACATAAGTTGTGTATTTTAACGTGATCTACATTTTTTGTGAAGTAAAATTCTGTCTATCTCTTACGGTTTACCAGTTATGCAAAAGTCGTTCACAATAAAGAATACTTTTGGAGACATTCCCAGAAAATTCGAGATATACATTTCATTTCTCATGACATTATCTTAAACATATGATATTTTCATCAAAATCGTTAGAGCCATTTTTGAGAAAATTAAAATTTTCGAAAAATGTTCCATGTAAAGGGTAGTCTGTGGTGGGGGGATTTTCTTGAAAACCTTCGTGTCGCATCTCTGGAAGATACTGAACCTAAATACCAAGTTTGGTGTTTATCCGACTGTTCGTTTTTGAGTTATGCTGTTCACAGACACACAGACACACACACAGACACACACACGGACATGTTTCCAAAAATGCTTTTTTTGGATTCAGTGGGTCTCAAAACATGTATTTCCAGTGAAATCTCGGTATCGAATTTTTGGGTGGAATGCAATACTTCCCCTACTTACTATACGTAGTAGAGAAAGTAAAAATGTATATGACATAAATTGTGTATTTTAACACGATCTACATTTTTTGTGTGAAAAATTTTGTCTATCTCTTATGGTTTACTAGTTATGCAAAAGTCGTTCACAATGAAGAATACGTTTGGAGACATTCCCAGAAAATTTAATATATACATTTTATTTGTCATGAAAATATCTTAAACGCATGATATTTTAATCAAAATCGTTAGAGCCATTTTTGAGAAAATTAAAATTTTCGAAAAATGTTCCATCTAAAGGGTAATCTGTGGTGGAGGGATTTTCCTGAAAACCTTCGTGTCGCATCTCTGGAAGATACTGAACCTAAATACCAAGTTTGGTGTTTATCCGACTGTTCGTTTCTGAGTTATGTTGTTCACAGACAGACACACACACACACAGACACACACACGGACATGTTTCCAAAAAGGCTTTTTTGGATTCAGGGGGTCTCAAAACATGTATTTCCGGTGAAATCTCGGTATCGAATTTTTGGGTGGAATACAATACTTCCCCTACTTACTATACGTAGTAGAGAAAGTAAAAGTAACGAAATATTTTTCATGTAAAGAGTGGTTACGGCGGACTTTTCTTGTTAAAGTCCGCGCGTCGCATCCTTGGAAAATGCTGAGCTTAAATACCAAGTTTCGTATTCACCCAAAATTTCGTTTTTGAGTTATGGTTATCAGAACACACACACACACACACACACACACGCGTGCGTGCCTGTTTTAAAAAGGCCTTTTTGATTTGTGGGGCTTCAAAACGTATACTTCCAGTAACATCCCGACATAGAATTTTTGGGTGGAATACAATGTTTCCTCGACTTACTATAGGTAAACATGAAGAAAATAGAAGGCGCTTACTTTCCCCCGATCGTGATCTAACTTTACAGCTGGTTATAGAAAACACTAATTTTCTCTCTTTAAAAATTAGTAAGTTGAGATATGTCTTAAGTAACATATAAATATACTACAGAATGAACCAGAACTCCACCGACAAACTTTCAGATGATGTTCAGGGATGCCTTCTGAGCATTTTGGAATAACGGAGCAGCGGCGGCTCGCTACACAATAATAATGTAATTATGATTTATTCGGTTTGTTACATCACACTTGTTTCTGTTAAAATACCTTCACAACATTTAAGAGGCCTGTATAATATACAACAACCAAAACGTACAACACAGAGCAATGCAGCATCCCGCAGACGAAACACGTACACTTTAAATCACAGTCTGTTCAATTTCATCTGTCAGTGTACAGCACAGTAGTAACAAATGCAGAACCGTTCTCTTACAGGTATTATTCAAAATGACGACCACCATGATCACGGCAGAGTGTACACCGACGCACCATCGACTGTCTTACACACTCAAACATTCCAAGAGTTTGGCTTTCTACTTCCGCAGCAGGGGATAATCCTAACAACCAGGTCCATGCGAGTATCGAGCGAGTAAACTAGGTCTTCACTTGTCCCCAGAAGTAGTAGTCCATTGGTGTCATGTCTGGTGACCGAGCTGGCCATGGAAGAGGACCACCGCGACCAATCCATTGTCGTCCAAACTGTGCATCAATGTGGTTCCTAAACTCGAGTGTAAAGTGTGCCGGCGCCCCGTCATGTTGAAACCACATAAACTCAAATTATTAGCTCCACATCTTCTAGGAACTGTGGAGGGGGGACATGTTGAACGTTTTGTACGAGACTCCGTTCAAAGTATCAGGAAGTACGTAAGGTCCAATCACAAAATCGTTGACAATACCAGCCCATATATGCACAGCAAAGTGCTGTTAATAGGATCGACACACCAGTGCGTGTACATTTTCGATCCCATATATGGCTATTCCTACTATTGAACATGCACTCTCTTGTAAACTTGGCCTCGTCCGTATAAAAACACTAAAGCAGGAAAATTGTAGTATTCTGCACATTGCTATAGAAACCAGTTTGGAAACACTCTCGGAATGGGACGTCCACTGGTAACAATGACTCCACCTTCTGTGCATAATTCGGGTGCAATTGTTGTTCATGTACCGACTCTCAAAACAGTTGACTTGTGTTCAGCGCTCGTGCAACGCGCCGACTACTAGCGGCAGGATTGTCACCAATCGCGTGTAACACATTCTCTTCCAGATCGGGTGTTTTGGAAGAGGGTGTAAATGAATGGAAACAATTTGTTTACAAACAAGACTCACAGCCCATACCGTCGACATCTGCACTGTTGTGCAGTATTTTCAGTGCAATACAGATACAAAGCTAATTGGGACAAAAATTACTCTGTAACGAACCGCCGAAGACCGCGGTCTCTACACCAAAATATGTGTTATATTATTATGTTACGCAATTAGTGCGTTTTTGTTTGAATGATTGCGATTTTGAAAACATTTTATTTTTATACAGTATGTATACTGTATAATCCAGCTAATGTTACTAAAATTATTAGAGGACATAGATTTGTAATTTATTCTGCATTATTTTAAAGCAGTCATGGGTACATATGCTGAATTTAATGATAAACTGTCTCCGAAATCTACACTTATAAATTACATGCCCCTCGCTGTGCCTGATGCATCAACATACGACACCTGCTCATTCTTCGAACCCTGACATTGAGCAGGATAAGCGTACTTCTTGTTTTGTTTACGTCGAACCACATGGCGACTGTTACTTCGGGTAACCAGTAAGCTCCCAAATATGAGGCACAGAGAATTCTGCTCAGTGATGATTCTTTCTCCTCTAACAATCGTATTTCTTCTCTTGGTACAGTCAACATGAGGTTATAAAACATTTTTTAAAAACAGGATTTTTTATATCTTGAAAAGTTGCTTCTAACTTGTTAAATGTTGATGTTAGAATTTTCTTTCTGTCTCTAATTACGGATTTACATATGGTAGTTTTCGTAATTAAGCCCTAAAGGAAATGCGGATGTTAAAAATTTCAAGCTTTAATTATTCAGGTTTTAGTCAGAAATTGCTCATAGGGCTTGTAGGTTAGATGGAAGTTTTTGAATTTTAAAAATGTTTGGTGATACTCGAGTTCTAAACTCTCCATCCCTTAAGGTAGGTAGAAGAATTGCACCCAAAAATTTGTTATTGAATTTTCTACGGGAATACTTATATTAAGGTCATCCGAAATAAAAAAATAATCCTTTTATATTTTTAAGATCCACATGTGTGTTTACGAACAGCATAAGTTTTAGTGGCTCCTCTTAATGAAAGTTCGCCGCCAATCCATGAAGCAACAGTAGTGAATTTTTCTGTATCTAAGATTCCATGGCAGAAGCAACTGCGTTAGTGATATCGTTGGTTTCATGAGGGGGATTTAAACTAGTGGTCCGGGAGTCAGATCATTTATCACAGTAGCTGCAAGAAAACAATTGTGAATCTGTAAGTTAGTGTGATGTTAGCCAGAAACAGACGGATCACTGGAATTAACTGTTCTTTCACACAAGCTGTGTGTTGGACAAGGTCAGAAAGGTAGAATCAGACGACTGAAAAATTCAATGCCATAGCCGGGATTTGAACCACGGATCTCCTGGTCTCCGTCCGGTTGCTCTAAGCACTGAGCTACCATGGCAACATGCCGGTACGACTAAGTGCAACTGAGTCGCATTTTGTAATTGACCTAATAGTGGTTGAAACTATGAAGCCCGAGACTAAAGCACTTACAGAATTGTAGACAGACAGACAGACAGAAGACAGACAGATAGATAGAGTTATCTTTATTGGTTTCAAATTATTGAAGTTATTACACAAGTATTTAGTGAATGGGTCATTGACCATACATGCATATTTAAGATACAAGGTATGGTGGCAGAATAAACAGAAAAAGAAACAAAAGAAAACGAAAACAGGAAAAAGGAAAAATAGAGATAAATTACCTTTGATTAACTGAATAAATTTGAACTAGCTTCGCGCACTTTAGCCAAGAAATTGTTCATGTTTTGCCAGTTCCTCTGGTCAGCCAGTAGATCCCAACATGCCAATCTCTTTCTTGAGAGACTTAAGAATGTTTCTTTGAGTTTAATTGTTCGCTGGTTCTCCCACTGAGCACATTCCGCCAAAATATGCACCCAGTCCTCATCCAAATCGCAGAATGGGCAGATTCTCCTGCCAGAATAGTCAGTCATTTTCTGTGCCCTCCGGCCCCCCAGTCTAAACCATGCCATTCCTGATATTTCCTTTCTTCCTAAGTTAAATATATATGCCTCTTTATCCAAATTCAATTTTATTTCGTTTGCTAGACTTAGAGAAGGTTTAATGTTACAATCCGATTCTATTTCCTTTTGGTTGATGTCTCTTAGTCTTCTTTTGACACCTTTCTATATGTTTACAACATTGTAAGTCGCCATTGGGGTATGTCATCTCAATACAATTTGAGATCTCCTTGTGGTTTACCGGGAAAAATGCAAATCAGCTGGAGAATTTAATGTCGTACCGACATGTTACCATGGTAGCTTAGTGGTTAGAGCAACCGGACGGAAACCGGGAGATCCGTGGTTCAAATCCCGGCTATGGCATTGAATTTTTCTTCCGATTCTACCCTTCCAGACGACTCATTATTTATGTCTTTCATTACAGTTCATTTTCAATGCAGAAAAAATTAAGTGAAGCAGCAACACGTTTCTTAAATCGACTGGTGGCAGAAGTCTGTGACGATCTTCTGAAAAACATATGCTACGATAAGACAAAAGTTCGAAAAACATTGGTAACTAAGAGAAAAGTTTGAAGGCTTGAATAAAAAATAAACAATCTAAAAATATTTAGTAGTTCCTACTTTGTTGAAAACGGAGGTTTCTTTTAAAATACCCCTCTTAAGTTTTCAATGTTTTATGCAGTATGTTACTGAAACGTCCGTGTTTTCTTGCGAGGTCATGCAAAGAGTATGCAATATTAAGGTCCACATGAGGCATTTGGCGTAATACGAGGGCAGTCCCAAAGTACCCGGCCTGATGTATAGATAGCAGTTGTTGTTTCAAACAAATGACTGTGGTAGAAAGTGCTAACCTTAAGTCTGAAGCTTGATGATGCTGCGTCGTTTAGCAATTGTTTGGTAGCCATCAATAGTGAACGCTCTCAGCAAATTTATAAACATGGATCAAACTGACCATCATTATGTGATACAATACTTTCATTTGAAAGGTCTTAGTCCAACTAATATTAAAGCTGAGCTAGATTCTACTCTGGGGGAGTCTGTTCCTTCGTTTACAATAAAATATTGCGTGGCAGAGTTTAAGCAAGGCCGTACGAGCTGCCAAAACACATATCGCAGTGGTCGAACAAATGAGGTATCACGCCAGAAATTGTGAAGAAAATCCACAAAATGGTATTGGAGACCGTCGACTGAGTGCGCGAGCTAGCAGACATCTAGGCATTTCAAAAGTGCTGTAAATCGCACACAAACTGAAAATTTAGACATAAGAAAGCTGTACGCATGATGGTGTCGCGTTTACTCACAATGGAACAAGAGCAGCGTCGTGAGGATGCTTCAGTCGAATGTTTGGCGATGTGTCGCTGCAATAAAGCCGAGTTTTTGTTTCGATTCATAACCGTGGATGAAACATGGGTCCATCACTTCACACCTGAGACGAAGGAATGGTCAAAACAGTGGATTGAATCAGCTCCAAAGAGGGCGAGACAGTTCCATTTGCAGGCAAGGTCATGCCGTCAGCTTTTTCGCATGCGCGTGGGATAATTTTCATTGATTATCTTCAAAAAGGAGAAGTAATCAATGGCGAGTATTATGCAAACTTATTGCAACATTTGAATGGTGAAATCAAGCAAAAACGGCCGCATTTAGCGAAAAGAAAGTTCTGTTTCATCAAGACAATGCACCAGTTCACACATCCATAATCAATCGCCATGGCCAAAATCAATGAGTTAAAGTTCGAATTGTTTCCTCGTGCACCCTATTCGCCAGATTTAGGTCCCACTGATTATTTTCTGTTTCCAAAGTTGAAGAAATGGCTTGGTGGTAAGAGATTTGCCAACAATGAAGAGGTGTAGTTTGCAGTTGATGGCTATTTTGCGGTACTCGACGGTTCTCACTATAAACAGGGTATCGAAGCTAATCGAGCTGAGAGGAGGCTATATATAGAAATAAAGATGTTTTTCCTAAAATTTTTGCGTTTTCTTTGTTAGGCGGGTACTTCTGGGAAAGCCCTCGTACATCAGATTTTACGAGTAAATTGGTGTATTAGAATGAATATGACACTGAAACCTTAAGGAGGAATAATTTGATTAATAAATGACGGGTATTGGTTTATCGCTGAGTAATTTGGGTTGGTGTTATTGCACGCAATATGCACCACTATTATAAAGCCAGACGATATACAAATGACACGCAGAAGCGAACACCGAGGGAGAGGATTTCTATAGGGGACTGTACTTCTCCCCTCATGTTTGAGCTCTCAAGATCCATTAATGACACGTCATTGTCCCAATGGCGCTGAATTGTTAAAGCGTTTACTGTAAGCGGATGTGAATGGCTCGAAGTGAAAAATGCACGCGATTAGCAAATGCCAAAGGTGCCACATCGCTCATCTTCAAGTAAGAGAACAAAGGATCTGTGTACTTTTCTGTCATACTCGTTTTCTTTCAATTTAGTATTCCTTTTGATAGGTATAAAAAGGGCTGAAGAGATATACACAGATTTGAAATTTCTCTGCGTATAGCAATTGAATACAGAAATTTCACTAGAAATATGTTGTTTGAAGACCCCCTAAAATGGTATGTGTAACAATAGCAACGACTGCTTTACAGATGGTCATTTAATTTCATGTTTTTCGCTCTCGAATAAATAAAAAAAATTAGAAAACTCAGTGCGCGTACGTGTGTGTAGCATACTCAAAAACGAAATATCAGATCAATACCAAGCTGGTATTTAAGTTCAGCAATCTTTCAAAAATGCGACACGGAGATTTATAAAATCTGATGTACTACACTCACATGACTTTCTCTACTCTTGTACAAACTATTTTTACAAACGCTTATTCTCCATATGCTTCATGGTAATCGAGATGTTAATCTTATTGCTAATTTTCTTGTAGGTGCAAGGGGAATATGCTAGGCTTAAGCGATAGTCAAATCTTTGAAGAGCTGGTTACTATGTGGCGCATTCCATTCCCTTTGCATGTCAGGACATAAAAAAATGAATTACGAATTCCCATTTGACAAAAAATATTGGAAAATGTAAGGGAATAACAAGCAATATCTCGAAAATGGTTCACTCAACAAAACAAAAAGAAAAAAAGTATATGACATAAATTGTGGATTTTAACGCGATTTACGTTTTTTGTGTAGTAAAATTTTGTCTATCTCTTATGGTTTACCAGTTATGCAAAAGTCGTTCACAAGAGACATTTCCACAAAATTCGAGATATACATTTCATTTGTCATGAAAATACCTTAAACATATGATATTTTAATCAAAATCGTTAGAGCAATTACTGAGAAAATTAAAATTTTCGAAAAATGTTCCATGCAAAAGGTAATCTGGGGTGGGGGATTTTCTTGAAAACCTTCGTGTCGCATCTCTGGAAGATACTGAACCTAAATACCAAGTTTGGTGTTTATCTGACTGTTCGTTTCTGAGTTATGCTGTTCACAGACACACACACACGTTTCCAAAAATGCTTTTTTTGGATTCAGGGGTTCTCAAAACGTATATTTCCGGTGAAATCTTGGTATTGAATTTTTGGGTGGAATACAATACTTCCCCTACTTACTACATGTAGTAGAGAAAGTAAAAAGCAATTCATCCACTGCAAACTACACTTTAAATAATAAACCTATCTTAATTTTGTTTTTCAAAAATGGGTGTAACGATTTTAACTAAAATTTCATATATTTAGGATATTTACGTGGTGATTAAATCTTATATCTTCCTTCATTCGAAAGGAATTTTGTATAACTGGTAAACCATATGAGACAGATATAAAAGTTGCTACACAAAAATATACAGCTCTTTAAAACTACAAATTATATACAATAATTATAACTACTTTTATAGCATTAGACATTTCCGAACCATCTTTTGTTATTGGTCTGAATTGTCAGTACTTTCGTTGTTTTTTGAAATGCTGCCAATATACAGTTTTTATCGTGATTAAAACAATGTGGAATTACAGGGGCAGCATATGGCGACTCGCTTTTTAACATTTGATATAGCTTACATTTCGTATATCTCTCTTATACATACAGCGAATGTATAAACGGCTCTCTAGACTAACATGAAGTAGACAAAAGCAAAATCTGATGTGATACATTCACATGACTACCGTCTATTACTGGGTATACAAACTATTCTTATTAAAGCTTGTTTTTCTGTCTTCTACAGTTTACTCCAAACAAGACTTGGCAGAAAGAGCTACATTACACATTTCGTTATAGATACAAAGGGAACAGCGACAGTCAAATGTTTAAGAACTGGACGCTATATGCTGGTCTTAAAATTCCAAACTGTTTCCATGCAATCGCGAGAAACTAAATATTGACAGGACTGACCAAGAAATGAACAATTCAAACTTTAAATAACGGACATCTCAGAAATGACTTATGCCACAAAAAAAGTATTTAAAATAAACTGTGTGATTTAAATAGATATACATTTTTTGCGTAGTACGTTTTCGTCTATCGCTTAAAGTTTATCAGTTAAACAAGATTATTCAAAATGTCTTCCAAATGAAGTGAACTTCACATCTAATACCAGAAAATTCAAGATATACATTTTACTTGTTATGTAAATGTATTTAATATATTTTAATAAAAATTGTTAGCCACTTTTTAGAAAGTCAAACATTTCGAAAAAATCTTCCATGTAAAGAGTAGTCTGGGGTGATGGCATTTTCTTGAAAACCTTTCGCATCTTTAGAAGGTACTTAATGTAAATACCAAGTTTGGTATTTATCCGACTTGTCCTTTTTTACTTTCTCTACTACGTATAGTTAAGTAGTGGAAGTATTTCATTCCACCCAATAATTAGATACCGATGTTTCACTAGAAATACATGTTTTGAGGCACCTTGAATTCAAAAACACTTTTAGAAAATGGTTCGCATGTCTGTGAACGCGATAACTCAAAAACGAAAAGTCGAATAGGTTCAATATCTTCTAGAGATGCGACACAAAGATTTTTAACAAAATTTCCCTCCCCAACTACCCTTTACATAGAACATTTTTCGAAATTTTATTTTCTAAAAATGGCTAACAGTTTTGATTAAACTACCATATAAATATTTACCTGACAAATAATATATATATATATATATATTTTAATTTTCGTGAAATAGTTTACGAAGCCCTTTTCATTCGGAGGGAATTTTGTATAATCTTGTATAACTGGTAAACGTTAAGCGATAGACGAAAACATACTACAGAAACACTGTAGATCTCTCTCTTTAAAACACACAATTTATATAAAATAAGTTTTTTGTGGTATAAGCAGTTTATGAGATATCTGTTATTAAAGGTTCAAATTTTTCATTTCTTGGTCACACTCTTAAAGTCCTGTCAACACTCAGTTGTTTTTCACGATTGCATGGAAACAGTATGCAATTTAAGGTCAACGTATAGCGTCCACTTCTTAAACATACTATCGCTGTTCCCTTTATATCTAATGTTTTATTTGGATTAAAATGTACAAGTAGTAGACAGAAAAATAAGTTTTGGTAAGAATAGTTTGTGCACCCACTAATAAACGATAGACTACACAGAAAGTTATGTGAATGTGTCACATCAGATTTTTTCAATCTGTTTTTCAAGTTAATCGAATTATATTTTAGTAAAAACAATTTAACAGCATGCAAAAAGTCATGCTTGTAAATCTGTTGAAAAATAAATTGGGTTTCTTATTTACGGTCGCTCTTTAACTGCTATAGTTCTTAACGTCCCATTCCCCGTGGTCTAGATGGTACCATGCTAGTATCTAGTTCCAGAGGTCGTGGGGTCAAACCCGGTGGAGGGCGATGGATTTTTTCGGGCGTAAAGCTCCTTAGCATGACTTCCTTCGGAAGGGAAATATAGCCGGTGGTCCCGTGTTGTAGATTTACGGCACGTAAAAGAACCTCAAGCCTGATAAAGAGGCCTCTGAATAAAATTACCAGTCTTTCACGCCCAATATATAGAATGGGACGCTAAGAACCAGCGTCCGTAAATAAAACTAAATTTTTGTTCTGGAAATAAAGCAAGACTAATAACATTAGGCAAACTTCCTAAATAAAACGCTTAAAATCATCCTATTAAAATGAAAATGTGTACAGGATAAACTCGATTGAGTTTGATTTCGTGCGGTTGGTCCTTAAAGCGCCCCTTGCTGTATTGATCGAAACACTAGGTGGCTGATGCATAGGAAGATAACATTGTTGAAAGTGCACGGCACACGCCAGTGTGCGTGCGTCACGTGTGGCAGGCTGCTAAGTGCTCACCGTGACTTATTCCACCCGCAAGTTGCCGAGAAATTACTCCTGTCTTTGTTATTACGAGCTCTTAGCTTAGGTTGAGTCGCCTTTGTGTTGAATCACTATTAGTGGCAAATAACCGCATATTAATTCCTGTCTATCATCAAGTATATGAAGAATTCATTCACCTCAAGTAGGAAGCATTTCTGATTACACCATTCATTATTACCTCATCAATTATAAGAAACTTCTTACGTTTTAATGTAATTCCTGTTCGTCACCTTCTTTACAAGCATTACTTTCTCTACCACATCTGAGGGAAACGAAACATTTTATTTCTCTCAAAATAAAATTTCACAAGTCCCCTAACACCAAAACCCAGCACTTTAATTCTGCCTTTACAGCGTATCAACTTCACACATGTACTCCTTTTAGGGATGCAATGCAAAGATTTTCACCCACCCCAAACAACCACTTACATGGAAAAGGTTTCCATTACCTTTTATTTTCCCCAAACCAGTTCTTACCATTGCGATAAAACTTTCAACTAATGAATTGAAGGGGAATAATAATAACAATAATAATAAAACACACAAGTACTAAGGGACGGGTGAGCTAGCTAATTCTAGGTAAAAGAAATTCTAAGTAGAGTCCACCACCTTTCACCAAGCTAATGAGCAAGGAACTTGAAGGAATAACCAGAAATAGAAAGAGACAGATATAGAAAGGAGAGAGACAGAGACATTGAGTTTGCTTCCGTATGCGTCACTGGTATTCATGTGCGAAAAGATTTGGAACAGAATATTTTCATACGTAATAAGGTAACGTGGTCTGAGAACCAATTAGAAATGTCGTTACATTTTAAGGCGCGAAGTTGAGCGTAACTAGGCTTAGGTATAAAAGGGGGAAGCAGACTCCAGATTTTCACTCTTAGACAATCTCGTCGATACACAGTTATACTCTCTGGACGATGGATGCACGTGGGTGGAGAAGCGTGTGCAGTTAGATTAGGCTCCTAATTTACTATTACGGTAGGAATTGTTATAGATGGGAAAACCTAGCCGCCCATAAGTATTTTAATGATAATAAATAACATTTTAAGGGAAATGCAGTGTATTTTAATTTGCCTCATCTACAAAAACCTTGAGATCAGTGAAGCCAGTTAGATAGGTATTTTATTAGGAATGGAGAAATCATCACCCGCCGAGCAGAGGTAGCCGAAAACCAGAACACTGTTGCAGAGGGCATTAACCCAGAGGGCCAACGTTTTTGCGCTACAAAATCTGGATTTTATAATACCCTGTGAAGTTCTTGTCATTCTGAATGGTTTTATGTTTTCTTCTTCCTCTTCAAGGTTAGGCCATGTTGCCATCTGGCTTTGGGACGCTGGTTTGTATTTGAATGTCGCCTTTCATCCTTTCTGTGTTGAAACCACTGTCATTAAATATTTTCTCCACTAATTTATAGACGTATAATTCCTCCCGTATGGATGTTGTGTATACATGATTCTTTAATACATATCCTGATATTCGTTTAAGAAATTACATCTGGATATCACTTATCTCCTTTTTGATGAACTATTGAGGATCCAATTTTCACAACCATATAAAAGCAAACAGCTGCCAGCACCTTGTACTAGGGTAAGTCCAAAAGTATCCGCAAATAATTTTTAAATTTATTATAACAATAGTAACCTACATTGCCTCATTTTTCAACGCAGTCTCTTTGCTTCTCAATGCACTGGTCTATCGTTGCACAAGATTTCTGATGCTCTCAGGAAAAGTTTTTTCGTTTGAGTAGCAAGCCATGTATGCGCCGCTTCCTTCACTTCTTGGTACGTGGTGAATCGATGGCCAGTCTTCGGTTCTCCGAAGCAAGTTATCGGCTTGCTCAATGTTGGCGTCACTAGTGGATATGGATGGGCGTCCTGCTCTTTCCTCGTCCTTCAGTTGTCCGACATTTTTGAACTTTTCAATCCATTTGTACTCATTTCGTCGGGGTAAAACATTGCCCCCATATTGTGCGAACTCTTCGATGGATTTTGGCTCCTGGTACACCTTCAAACAGCATAAAGCGGACATCCACACGCTGGTCTTTGGTGCAAACGGTGAGGGGTGCAGCAATGCTTATAATGTAACACTCACTGGAGTGATAACGGTCAAATATTCCACAAGCGGAGACAAAGAAACAACATGTCGACGTGAGAGCGCACAAACCAATACAGCCAATCTACAACAAATTGAAAATAGTGTGCGGATACTTATTGACTCAACCTCGTAAAATCTAAATTGTATCTACTCTAGCTATTATTTTTAGTGTTCTTTGTACAGTTCCACATATAAGTATTAACCTATTTTGCTGCTGCAGTCGCGATTTTGAGCATGCACGATTACTTCATTCATTAGGAAGCCAGACGAGCGATCTTCACTTTGTGTTTTCCTGTTGTTGGACCGTTTCGAAGTGTTCAAAACAATCGAATGACACGCCGACTGTGAGGTTAGATCAATGATTGTTTTTTTTTAATTCAAGAAATGTTACGGCAGCCAATTAGTCGCCAATTGTGTGAGATTTATGGAGAAACAATAATGAGCGACAATACCCGCCCATACACAGCCAAACAAACTCAAGATCTAATCGGATCATTTGGTTGGGAAATATTCGACCAACCTTCCTACAGTCCAGATTTGGCACCAAGCAATTTTCTTCTGTTTCTTAATCTGAGGAAATTTCTTTTTGGAAAACATTTTAACGATGATTATCCTGTGAAACAAGTGCAGGCTTGTCTTTCATCACAGACAGCATCATTCTTTGACGAATGCATACAAAAATTGGTTACCCGTTACGACAAGCGCCTGAATAAGTGACTATGTGAAGAAGTAGTGCAAGGTAATGAATGATAATGTATTTGGAAAATATGTTGCATTATTTTTTTAAAAACTTATCGGTACTTAAAAAACACGCCTCGTATGTATGTGATATCCTTTTCTTTTTCATAGGAAATTCATCATTCCAAATAATTAGAATTAACCTGTTCTAGTACTTCATTGTGTATCACTATTTTTATCTTATTGTAAACTTTCCTTTGAATGCCATACTTCTGGATTTGTTAATGGTTATTTATAGATTATAATCCTGAGTATCTGTTGTAAATACGTTGCTCTTTGAAGTTCGTCTGGTCGTCCGCAAATCAAATTCTGTTTAAAAACACGTTACTTATTTCATTATGACTTCTTGTCTGTGTTTGCCATTCCTCGACAGCAGCGTCATTATATATGTTGAACAATGTGGTAGACGAATGGCATCCTTGCCGTACTCCAATGTCAGTTATTTATCATTATACATAATTTTATAAAATCGGTAAACCATAAGAAGTGTATAACTCATTGAAACATATAATTTAGCAGCGACAATTTTTTTTCGTAGCATTAGCCGTTTTCAAGACGTCCATTCATTTTAAGCCTCCCCTTACTTAACTGTTTTACGGAGGGATATCAGGAGACTGAAGCGGTAATCAAATCTTTAAAAAGCGCTTCACTGTTGCTAGCTTTGAAACGCGTGAACACCGAAACTAAAGAATGACAATATAGCATTTCAAAGCAGTATAAAGTATTTGAGAATTTAAATCAACAATAATGAATATCCGGAAAGAGTTAATGCTAAGAAAATTAGTTTTACATGATGTGTGTTTTAACGAGATCTGTATTTTCGTTCGGTATGGAGTGCTTTGTGTATCTCTTAGTTTTTCAGTCACATAACATTATAAAAGATCCACTAAGAACGAAGAGAGCTTCACGGGCTATTTACAGAAAATTTTACATTCTATACATTATACTTTCCATGTTAATATCTTAAACATATGTTATTTTAATCAAAATCGTTAGAACTATTTTTGAGAGAATAAGAAACAACGAAATTGTTTGCATTAAAGGGCAGTTTGAAATAGTATTATGTATTTTTAAATCGTCAAGGCGCATCTTGGGAAGAGCTGAAATTAAATACCAATGTTGGTATTCATCCGACATTCCGTTTTTGAGTTATGATGTACACATACACACAAACGAATTTTTAAACATGTTTGCTTTTATTCAAGGTCCTAAAATGTGTATTTTCGTGAAATCTCGAAATGCAATTTTTCTGGAGCAATACAATACTTCCTCTACCGAGCGGGGTGTCTCGGACGGTAACGTCTGTTGCCCACAATCGGGAGGATCCGGGTTTTGAATCCCGTGAACCAAGCAATCTGACTGGGGTTTTCTTGGTTTCCCTCAATCGCCAAGGTAAGTACCGAATTGGTATTTAATACTATGACCCAAAGTTCCAGCGTAAGTCTAAACCTGCAGTAAAATGAAAAACTTGATGTGATAGTTTCACATGACTTTCTCTGCTCTCTATCTTTGTTAGTGAGTATACAAACTATTCTTACTAAAGCTTATTTTTATATCTGTTACACTTTAATCAAATAAACTTTTGCAGAAATAACTACATTGCACATTTCGTATAGATACAAAGGAACAGCGATAATCAAATGTTTAAGAGCTGGACGCTATATGCTGGCTTTAAAATTCCATACTGTTTCCATGCAATCGTGAGAAACAAATGAATGTTAACAGGAATTCCAGAGAATGATCAAATAATGAACAATTCTAACCATTAATAACGGATATCTCAGAAATAGCTTATACCACAAAAAAACTTATTGGAAATAAATTATGTATTTTAAAGAGATCTACATTTCTAGTGTAGTAGTTTTCGTCTAGCGCTTAACCTTTACCAGTTATACAAGATTATACAAAATTCCTACCGAATGAGCGGACTTCACAGGCTGTACCTAAAAAATTCAAGATATACATACATTTTATTTGTTATGTAAATAAAATCAAAACTTTCGAAAAATACCCACTCTAAAGGGTAGTTGTGGATGGGAGGTTTTCTTGAAAATCTTCGTGTCGATCCTTGAAAGATACTGAACTTAAATATTAAATTTATTACCTATCGGACTTTTCTTTTTTGAGTCATGTTGTTCACAGACACACAAACAGACAAAAGACCTCCTAAAATGATTTTTATGGATTCAGGGGCCTCAAAACATGTAGTTCCGGTGAAATATCGGTACAGAACTGGGGTACAATAACTCCCCTACTTGTACGTAGTAGAGAAACTAAAAATTTAGTTGCTTAAGAGACGGCCAATTTTAGTTTGAGCGAGTGTATATAATAAGGTATTAAAACCTATCGAACTAGAGTCCTGCTCTCGTTTTGGAAACACACTATAGTGCAGCTCTTTGAACTGCTTTGCTATGTTAGGACAGACACGAGAATGAGCTGCGTGCCCGGATCCAGCGCATTCCTCAAGGTACGTACACCTACCTGTATTTGACTTTCCAAAAGGTTCATTAACAATACTCATAATAAAATTATAAGGCGAGTAGCTCTTCTTTGATCTTTTGAGCTACAAGCCCCCATCATGAACTGGATAATGAAATTATCTTACGTTAAGGGTAGCCTGTGAGCAATATTAGCACCGCGCTTTCAAATTATCGTTCTTTCATAAACTCACACGAAGCGTGTATAAAGAATTGACCTGCCTTTTGAACAGTTGGAGCCAACTCATTCTCATTAATGCTTCAATGCACCTACAATAAAATGTTAATTGAAACATTTATCGCGCATAAAAATCTGATGTGTTACACTCACATGACTTTCTCTACTCTTGTACAAACTATTTTTACAAACTCTTATTCTCCATCTATTTCATATTAATCGAGTTGAATTACATTTTACACATAGCGACCAGTTTTAAAAATATTTGACTATCGCTTAAGGCCTACTATGTTCCCCTTGTTTCGTATTTGCAAGGGCAATATAAACACCGACATATCTCTTAATAGCTGATTGTTATGTGCAGCACCATTTCCTTTGCCACAGATTAATACTCTTTGCATATCCAAGACAAAAAAATCTGATGTGTTACACTCACATTACTTTCTCTACTCTTGTACAAACTATTTTTACAAACCCTTACTCTCAATATGCTTCATGTTCATTGAGATATCGAGATGTCAATCTTATTGCTAATTTTCTTGTAGATGCAAGGGGAATATGGTAGGTTTTAAGCGATAGTCAAATATTTTAACGCTGGTTGCTATGTGGCGCATTCCATTCTCTTTGTATGTCCAGGACATAAAAAAAGGAATAACTAATTTGAGAAAATGTATAAGTATTGGAAAGTTTAAGGGAACAACAAGCAATATCTCGAAAACGGTTCACTCAACAAAAAATGTATATGACATAAATTGTGTATTTTAACGCGATCTACATTTTTTTTGTGTAGTAAAAGTTTGTCTATCTCTTATGGTTTACCAGTTATGCAAAAGTCGTTCATAATGAATACTTTTGGAGACATTCCCAGGAAATTCGAGATATACATTTCATTTCTCATGACAATATCTTAAACATATGATATTTTAATCAAAATCGTTAAGAGCCATTTTTGAGAAAATTAAAATTTTCGAAAAATGTTCCATGTAAAGGATAGTCTGGGGTGGGGGATATGTAGTAGAGAATGTAAAAATGAATAACTAATTCCCATTTGAGAAAATAAGTATTGAAAAATTTAAGGGAATAACAAGCAATATCTCGAAAATGGTTCACCCAACAAAAAAAATGTATATGACATAAATTGCGTACATTTTTTGTGTAGTAAAATTTTGTCTATCTCCTATGGTTTACCAGTTATGCAAAAGGCGTTCATAATGAAGAATAATTTTGGAGACATTCCTAGAAAATTCAAGATATACATTTTATTTGTCATAAAAATATGTTAAACATATGACATTTTAATCAACATGGTTCAAGCATTTTTGAGAAAATTAAAATTTTCGAAAAATGTTCCATGTAAAGGGTAATCTGGGGTGGGGCATTTTCTTGAAAACCTTCGTGTCGCATTTATGGAAGATACTGAACCTAAATACCAAGTTTGGTGTTTATCCGACTGTTCATTTCTGAGTTATGCTGTTCACAAACACACGCACGAACATGTTTCCAAAAATGCCTTGTCGCTTACTCCCTGGAGTGTTATGGAATTAATGCTTACTGTTACGGAACTAAACCTTGTTCCACAGACATATATTCTTCAGCGCTGCGCTTCCTTTCCCTTTCCCCGGGTTGGCTAATGTACACCTTGGAAAGGTGACAAACAAGCTATGTGCAGTGCAAGGATAGGCGTTAAAAGCGATATAAACACACTGTCATGATAAATGCATGTGCTTTCCTCAACCTAAGAGGTGGGTTTAAACCGAAGTAGATAGATACAAGGTATGGTGACAAAATAAACAACAGAAAAAGAAAACAAAACAAAAAGGAACAAGAAAAAGGAAAATTGAGATAAACTACTATTGACTAACTGAACAAATTTGACCTAGTTTCGCGCACTTTAGCCAAGAAATTTCCATGTTTTGCCAGCTCATCTGGTCAGCCAATAGATCCCAACATGACAATCTTTTTCTCGACGGATTTAAGAATTTTTCTTTGAGTTTAATTGTTTGCTGTTCTCCCACTGTGCACATTCCGCCAAAATATGTACCCAGTTCTCATCAAAATCATAGAATGGGCAGATTCTCCTGCCAGAATCGTCAGTCATTTTCTGTGTCCTCCAGCCTCCCAGTCTAAACCATGCCATTCCTGGACTTTCCCTTCTTCCTAAATTAAGTATATATGCCTCTTTACCCCAATTCAATTTTATTTCTTTTGCTAGACTTAGAGAAGGTTTAATTTTACACTCCGATTCTATTTCCGGTTGGTTGATGTCTCTTAAGTCTTCTTTTGACACCTTTCCATATGTTTATGTCAATTGTTTCAGCTCTTTGCCATACTGACCCCATTCCTATTCTCCTCAAACCCCTTTTCAAACCAGCTGTCCAAAACTTAGAGACAGGTTTTCTCGCTGGTATTTATAACATTTGAATCGTATGTGGAATTATCCCCCTGCTTCAGCCTCAGCCAGTACTTCAATGCTCTTATTTTACAGTGTATTGTGTCTTAACATCCCACCTCCCTCAATACCCCCGAACTTGATATGTGTTGTGAAACTCCAAGAACTCTTTTCCAAAATGCTGCCTGTGTTTTATTTACATGCTCTGCACTTCCCCATCCCCAGATTTCTCTTCCGTATAACAAAATCGGCCATATCATAGAGTTATACATCTTTTCTAATGTGTCTACAGGTACATCCGGTATCCGCGAGAGGGTACGTAATAATTCATTTAACTGCCCTTGTGCTTTATGGTTAATTACTGATGTTTGTTCCATTTTCCTCTGATATTAGGCATTACTCCTAAATTGTAGTTCTAGCCCTTTGTAATACCATTTTTCATTCCTGCCCACACATAACTATTTTTAAAGTCATTGTTTTTGTTTTATTAATGTTTACCACTAAACCCCATTGTTTACAATATTCTGGCAACCTATTAATACCTTTCTGTACGCCTTGTATCGTCACTGACAAAATTGTCAAGTCATCCGCGTATAAAAGTACACGAATGCAGACATCGTCTACTTTTGGGACATTCATTTCCTCTTCTATTAACACGTCTGCTATATCGTCTATGAATAAATTGAACAGCAGCGGCGATAAAATACATCCTTTACGAACTCTTCTACTGGCCGATTTAGATTCAGTTATTGTATTTTGGTATATTTTGATGCTGAAATTCACACTGTTGTACTCATAAATTTGCATCAGAGCTTTCATCATTTTACCAGAGAGTCCTTTCACCCAAAGGGCATTCCTCTGCACGCTGGTTTCCTTCCATGCATTTGTTGGTAATTTACATGCATTTTAGTTGCATTGAACTCTGATATGTAATATATTTAATTCATACGGCTATGAACATGTAAATCTGACAATTATATTCGAATATACCGCATAAACCTTCTCATCCTGCGGATTGGTAACTAGACAACCCTGCATTTTACAGATGATGCGAAATGCAGGTGCTGACACCGCATTTACCAGCCCGCTGATTAGGACTACGGTGATGCTCGTTATTAACGTGCTCTAGTAGCGCAATGGTCAGCATGCTTGGAAAGCCATGGTAACGATCTGAGTTCAAATGACGCCTACGAATTAATGAGTTTTTTTTTATTCATTTCTATTCATGTTTCGAGAACGTTCTAGCAAATCGCGATTTCTTTCCGAGTTGAAGTAGTTTAGTTGTATTGTTATCTGCCGCACGTTTTGGGAGCCAAGAAGGTTTGTTGCTGCTACGTATGGAAAGTCAGTTTGAAGAAGATGTATTATATTTCAACTGTTGGGGAGCCGAACTTGAAGTAGTTGCAACCGCACGTATAGTAAAAAGTTTCCGGTAGCCTTCGCACCTAATGTACTTTCCGGTGGCCTTTGCCCCAAATGTTTAAAAAAAATTATTAACTTTGTAATTTTTACCGTTTCTTTAAATATTATATATTTATGTTTGCTTCGGCTGCGTCAATATTTACTTTTTTTTAGAGACATGAATATCTTAGCAGGGAGTGGTGCGACTGAAGAATGTAGGCTTACACAGATTATAATTTTATTTCACTCCTTTTATTAATGCTTGACACGATTTAAATAACACTTCACTGGTATAGAGAGCTGTGAGATTTTTTTATTAATTACTTACACTTTTTAACACGTAAAACTATTTTCGTCTCACACGAATACGTATTAAATTTCTCGAGGACGCATCTCGCGTCCGGTTAGGAACATTGTCTACAAGCAATTGAACTCTGAATTTGTAAATTTTGCTATATTTCAGTTTTTGAATGGCTAATCCTACTCCAATAGAATACCTTCATTTAACTAAAGCTTTTCTAGTTGTTGATTGGCTATTTATAAACTGTCTCAAAATTTACATTATTGTTGCTCCAATAATGACTATTATTAAACTTTCTTACTCATTATTGCCTCAAGGTTACCTCATTGTTAGCAACTTTTAACCCATTATTCTCACAGCTCCTACATCATTACATTATGTAATACATTCACATAACATTATTACACATGTATACAATAATATAAACATATACAATGACTGTAATATACACCTTTTATATATTGTTACATACACAAATTGCTTTAAGGCGGGCTGTTACTGAATTTATATATTATATAATTAGACTGAAATCATTTAAGTGTTAAAAATACTGCCTCAGAGTGCACTAGAAAGTGAATTTGTATATTCTAACAAGTAACAATCTGAGTTTTAGTGAAATTCACATAATTAAACTAATTAAGTGAAACAGCACTTCCATGCCAAATTATCAGTTCTCGTTAAATTTACTAAACTTAAAAAGTACCGTCGAGTGGCAGTATTTGAACCTGGAACCTTCACCACTGAAGGCCAACGCGCAGACACTTGCGGTACGAGTGCAAGTTATTGCACGCACATCTGTGCAAAGCAGTCATTTCGGCCGAAATTGATATGGCGCGATGCAGAGGACAGTGTTTACGGCATAGCCTGTACAAGCCGGGACTGCAAACTTCTCAATCCGCAGGTTGAGAAGACTCACCCGGTATTAAGGTAAGTGATCATGTTAAATAAGGAAGTATTTTGTGTCACGAAACAACCTATTCCACGACTGCAGCCAATGAGAGGTAATAGATAGGGGGCGAAGTTATATGGAACAGGCCTTAGACGGTGGTGCATTTGACTGTAATTTAAACTCAATAATATGACGTCAGTGGTACACCACCAAAAGATCCATTATCATGAAATATTGAACGGGTTTGAGTTAAACCCCATCGAAATAGATCCCCCGCTCACATTTTGGAAACTCGATTTTGTGGAACCATCTTTGTGGATTTCTTTTGAACTCGCCTCGCTCTGCTTCAGCAGACGGCGACGACCAGACTGTACCTGCATTTCGGGAACAGCCACACTCTTCCAAAGTAAAAATACACCCATTCTAATTTAATAATAGGTTCATCAATAATAACCGCATTGAAATTATAATGTAAGTAGTTTTCTTTAATCTGCTGAGTTAAAAACCCCCAGTATGCCTTTGATCAATAGGCTTCGGGTAGCCCGTGACTATACCGTAGCTTCCCAGTGCTGAGAAAGTATCCCCAAGTGTCAGAGTCGTCTTCCGTAGTGTTGTGGTTACCGTGCTAGCCTCTAGTTCCCGAGGTCGCGGGTTCAAACCCGGCGGAGGGCGATGGATTTTTTTCAGGCGCAAAAATCCTTAGCATAGCTTCCTTTGGAGGGGAAGTAAAACCGGTGGTCCCGTGTCGTAGATTTACGGCACGTAAAAGAACCTCAAGCCTGATAAGAAGGCCTCTGAGCAAAATTCCCGGTCTTTCACGCGCAACATAGAATGGGACGCCAAGGACCACTGCAGTTAAAGAGCGTCTTGAAATAAATAAAAATTAAAATCCAAGTGCCATAGCGATGCAACACTCGCGAAAATGTTGATATCAGTATACGTGGTGAATCTAGATAAACAGAACGCAGACGCCTCACAGCGTGATATGTTTAAGCCGACCGAATTGAAGCCACGGAGAAAGACCACATCAACACCCGATACGGGACATTTCTGCATTGGAAAAATTTCTGAAGAGTCTTTCTTTTTTTGAAGTTGGTACATAAGAAATTATTTCACCAGCAGGCAGGTGTAACAAGGCATGGGCAGGAGTGTTAACCGGAGTTTTCTTTGCTACCGCGACCCACGCCACCTTCCCCTAGGCGAGTACTCTACCTCCGACCTACGTCAGCCATGTAGCACTCATTATTTCAGATGGTTACAATAATTATCAGGATTAAAGGAATTGGATGCGAAAATAAGGATTTGCGGGAATCATTTATAGACTTCACACCTCCAATATTACATACACCTAATAATGATTTTCTCATCATAAAGTCAGCATCATCTCGATCTCGACATATTATTACTTGGTCATCCGCGAACAGAAGCAAATGAATAACACTTCTCTATCTTAATTCCCACCGGTCACATTCCAAGTTTCTAAAACTGCATCAAGATAAATCTTTATTAGAGTAGAATAATAAATCATAATTGATAGAGAATGCCGTGTGATTGTTGCACATTACACGTTTTTACACTGCCTTGCAATTATGATATTGATAGAGCCATTTCAATTGTCCAAGCCGAATTTACTGATAGCGGCTTTCGTTTTAATGTGGAGTGTAAATCCAAAGCACTGTGTGATTATATCCAAAATATCCTGGTGCAATTACTCATGTGTACCTATACCTTTTGTTGTGGTTATAAATTGTTGAATTCCTGAAATTTTCTTTTAAAATTTTCTATATTTAGTACACCATTCTTTGACATAAAAGTTTTGAATCCATGCCACAATATGGCAGATCTTTAGAAAGTTGCTGATATTATACTTCTAAGCTTCAGTCATAAAGACTTGAGCAGCAAAAATAACTTGAGATCAGAAAGAGTGCGAGATTGACACAAGGTTGGAGTTGTGGTCGATGACGTTATCACCGCCAGGTACCAGGACGTGTTGCTCTTCTCTGAATCGATGAAGAGTTTCTGGGCATCATGCTAACCCCGCGTTTCTCGCCTTTACCGTCCACTAACGTCTACATTCATGGTGCACATTTTCAAATGGTAATATGCTCACTTTTAAACCAATCAAGGTATTACTATTTCTGCTACAGTACTTTCTTGCACCTTCAAGACAAATAAAATCTATTTCCTTAGTCTGCATGACCGGCTATCTGACTTGTCTCTTTAATATTGATGCCTTCATTCAAGAGCTTTTTACTTTCTCTGCTACGTATAGTAAGTAGGGGAAGTATTGTACTCCACCCAAAAATTCGATACCGAGATTTCACCGGAAATACATGTTTTGAGACCCCCTAAATCCAAAAAACACCAAACTTGGTATTTAGGTTGAGTATCTCCCAGAGATGCGACACGAAGGTTTTCAAGAAAATCTCTCCACCCCAGACTACCCTTTACATGGAACATTTTTCAACAATTTTAATTTTCTCAAAAATGGCTCTAACGATTTTAATTAAAATATCACATGTTTAAGATGTTTTCATGACAAATGAAATGTATATCTCGAATTTTCTGGGAATGTCTCCAAAAGTATTCTTCATTGTGAACGACTTTTACATAACTGGTAAACCATAAGAGATAGACAAAATTTTACTACACAAAAAATGTAGATTGCGTTAAAATACACAATTTATGTCGTATACATTTGTTTTGTAGTGTGAACTATTTTCGAGATATTGCTTGTTATTCCCTTAAATTTTCCAATACTTATACTTTTTCTCAAATACGTTATTCATTTTTTACTTTCTCTACTACGTATAGTAAGTAGGGGAAGTATTGCATTCCACCCAAAAATTCGATACCGAGATTTCACCGGAAATACATGTTTTGAGACCTCCTGAATCCAAAAAAAGCATTTTTGGAAACATGTCCGTGTGTGTGTCTGTGTGTGTGTGTGTCTGTGTGTGTGTGTGTCTGTGTGTGTGTCTGTGTGTGTGTCTGTGAACAGCATAACTCAAAAACGAACAGTCGGATAAGCACCAAACTTGGTATTTAGGTTCAGTATCTTCCAGAGATGCGACACGAAGGTTTTCAAGAAAATCCCCCCACCCCAGACTACCCTTTACATGGAAGATTTTTCGAAAATTTTAATTTTCTCAAAAATGGCTCTAACGATTTTGATGAAAATATCATATGTTTAAGATAATATCATGAGAAATGAAATGTATATCTCGAATTTTCTGGGAATGTCTCCAAAAGTATTCTTCATTGTGAACGACTTTTGCATAACTGGTAAACCATAAGAGATAGACAAAATTTTACTACACAAAAAATGTAGATCGCGTTAAAATACACAACTTATGTCAAATACATTTCTTTTGTTGAGTGAACCGTTTTCGAGATATTGCTTGTTATTTCCTTAAATTTTACAATACTTATACTTTTTCTCACATTCGTTATTCATTTTTTTTTGTCCTGGACATGCAAAGAGAATGGAATGCGCCACATAGCAACCAGCGTTAAAATATTTGACTATCGCTTAAAAGCTACCATATTTCCCTTGCATCTACAAGAAAATTACCAATAAGATTGACATCTCGATATCTAGATTAACATGAAGCATATGGAGAATAGGCGTTTGTAAAATTAGGTTGTACAAGAGTAGAGAAAGTTATGTGAGTGTAACACATCAGATTTTTTTATGTCCTGATCATGCAAAGAGAATAGAATGCGCCACATAGCAACCAGCGCTTAAAACATTTGACTGTCGCTTATAACCTACCATATTCCCCTTGCATCTACAAGAAAATTAGCAATAAGATTGACATCTTGATATCTGATTAACATGAAGCATATGGAGAATAAACGTTTGTAAAAATAGTTTGTACAAGAGTAGGGAAAGTCATGTGAGTGTAGCACATCAGATTTTTTTCTTTGTATTGTCATTTAGTTTCAACCATTATAACTCAGGTGGTGTGTGATACACCCTAAGGATTTCATATTTGTTTGTTGCAGATAGAGAATCTATGACCATTATTGTACCTTCAAGATGAGCTATACCTCATTTTCGGATTCATAATAGCGTAAGTAGCTCAAAACATCTTCTCCCCAACTTGGTAGATGGGTTTAAGGACCAATGAACTAAGAGTTCGATTTGTGGTTTAGAAGGGGTAGGGCTGAACTGTCTATTGGTGGCGATGTGAAAAGAACATGAAGTGAGCAGAATTTTCGCTAAAACCCGTCCTTCTACTTCCGGGGTGCGCCAATTTGCTCTCAAGAAGCGGGTCTTACTGTTGGTGAGAAGTTACCTTGTGATTGACGTTCCTGCAGCCAAGCGCTTTTACTCGCTGTCCATCTGCAACGGTTGCTGCACATTTATCAAACTTTCTCCCCTCCCCCCGGAGTAGATAATGCTGTATGAGCAAATGCCTCTTTGCTTTGAAGAAGTATTTATTAGCCCCACGTTTTGGTCACCAATTTGAAGAACTATGTTTGTTACGTTCTTTTTATTTGCCCCACGTGTGGAAAGCCAGTTTGAAGAAGATTGTTTTCTCTACGTTATTTGCACCACGCTTTGGGCGTCAATTTGAAGTAATTTGTATTGAAGGAGTGGTATTATTTTTCAACTGTTGGGGAGCCGAACTTGTAGTTGCAACCGTAAGTATAGTAAACAGTTTCCGGTAGCCTTCGCCCCAAGTGTACTTTTAGGTTGCCTTTGCCCCAAGTTTAAAAAAATATTAACTTTGTACTTTGACTGTTTCTTTAAGTATTATATATTTATGTTTGCCTCGGCTGCGTCAGTATTATTGTTACAGACACGTTTCTCTTAGCAGGGTTGTGGTGCGACAAGAATGTAGACTTACAAAGATTATAATTTTACTTCACTCCTTTTATTACTGCTTGACACGATTTAAATAAAACTTCACTGATATAGAGAGCTGTGAGATTCTTTTTATTAATTACTTGCACTTTTTAACACGTAAACTATTTTCGTCTCACACGAATACGTATTATATTTCTCGAGGACGCATCATGCATCCAGTTACAATCACTGTCTGCAGGCAACTGAACTCTAAATTTGTAAAATTTTCTCCTTTTCACTTTCTGATTGGCCAATCCTACTCCAATAGAATACCTTCATTTAACTAAAGCTTTTTCTGGTTGTTGATTGGCTATTTTATAAACATTATTGCTTCCAAGAATCAGAAGTAGTATTGTTAAACTCTCAAACTCATTATTGCCTCAAGGTTACCTCATTGTTAGCAACGTTTAACCTATTATTTTCACAGCTCCTACATTATTAAATTACGTAATATATTCACATACATTATTGAACATGTGTACAATAATATAAGGATATGCAATGACTGTTATATACATTTTACTAATTATTACATACACATATTGCTTCAAGGCGGGCTGTTATTGAATTTACATATTATATAATTTGACTGAAATCACTTAAGCGTTAAAAATACTGCCTCAGCTTTAGACTTTTCTTTACAAATATTTACAGTAGTATTTTTATGCAGATTTAACCCTGCAGCGTTTCTCTCAAACTTCTGCACGGGAATCAGAGGGCCGCCAGTATCTGTTTCGTTCTCAAAATATTCTATAACGACGCATATAAGTTCCCTAACTTGGATTCCTGAAGTTGCACCTTTCCCTAGCAAGTGAGCTTTGGGTCTACCACGCCTGAAAGACTTTTTAAAGTCAACAGTGCAACCCGTAGTTCTATGTATTAATTGCTAATAGTTAAATTGCTCATATATGAGAGCAAGACCAATGTCCGCGAGATACGAAAGACAGTAAAGTTTTGAATACAATATAACACTTAAAATGATTAAATCCTTACGGAATCACTGTGAATAACACTACCGAAAACACTTCGCTAAATGAAATGCTTGTAAACAAAGCATAGATCAGTACAAGCACGTGAAAACGCACGTAAATTTCCACTGAAGTGGTTGTTGCAACGCCGATGACGTCATGCTTTGGACAATAATACATTCTTATTACCTGATTGGTCAGCGGCCTGAACGAGCCCCCTACCAGCTGATACACGCCGCACAAGCATCAATCACAACGTAATTTCTCACCGACCGTAAACTATATTCACTCTTAGATTGATCCGCGGCAAAACAAACCCACGTGGTCAGTGCACCTTGTTGCAACACGGTAGCAATGCGCCCAGGAAAGGAGTCCCATGCTAATCTCTGAATTTAGAATGCATTTATCCTTAAATAGTATAATAATCTATACAAATACCTAAGGTTTTATTTAACGCTGATTTATACCGTAAAACAGAGCTACAAGTCCCATGATGCAATTTGTATTAGTCGCCTCACATCCGGGGAGGCGCAGAATATTGTTTACAGCCAGAATCCAGCAGTTGTGTTCAGTATCATGGAGGACAGTGAATTCGCTCTTGTGTTTTCGTTTGAATTACGTAAAGCATTAGCCGCGCAAACCATTGACTAGTGGTGAAAAAACAATACTGTTGAATCTTTACTATACGTTATGTGAGAAATATCCAACACTTTCCGCGAAAGAAATGGCGAAATTAACTTCCGAGTTCACCGGTGTTTCGAGTGCAAGTATAAACGGTGCATGTGCAGAAAAATCTGAAACGAGAAAAGTGGTTACACCCGGAAAAAGAAGAAAAAGAAAGCATATGAAATACGCGATGCAATTAAAGAAGAATGCAATTCGCGCAACAGTGCACAATTTCTTTTTGAAATGAGCCGCCAACGGTTAATAAAGTGCCGCTTCCAGAGAGCGAATAAATTGAGTTATCGCATACCTGTTACTTTATTTTTCGCTCATTTATTTTAGAATTAACTATTATTGTATGTGAAAACGTTTGTTCTGTTACAACTATCATTCTTATCATCTTTAACCCTAAATAGAATATGCTAGTCACAGCACATGATCTGAAAGTGTGACAGTATTTCTAGTGCGAATGGCGGAAGGATACATTATGGCGGTGCACTGGTCACATGGGGTTTGTTTTGACGCGGATCGACCTAAGAGTGACTATAGAGTAGTTATAGGAGGAAGGAGTCTAAAACCAGAACTGTCAACAAGTCGCCTCACGGTCAAACGTTACTGAAGAAACAATTTAAGGCAATTAATAAATAAATGAGGGGCTAAGGCCTCCTAAAAGGGTAGCTCAATTTAATACTCATACAGAAAGCTAGAGTATACGAGTGATCTAATCTGCCTCTGAATTGATTTTACACCTAAACGCTTTAAATGTTTGCATTTATTTCTGGAGTCTGGTTTTCTGAGCTCTCTCCATTTGCTCCGGATTTTTGCTGTCCTCGAACAATGGATCCCGGGAATTTCCTTGAATGAATCAGCCCATTTGATTGCAGATATTCCGTTTATTCGCAACACGAAGATCTTGCATTACAGATATCTGCGCCCATTTGTTGCTCCGGAGCCTAGCCACGTGTCCTCCCCATTTCATTTTAAATTATTCGCATGTTGGGTTACGCCTGCTTTTCTCTGTTCTGTTGAAGGTAATATAGGAAAATGAATGGATCGCATGATGCAAAGTTAAGTAAATTCTCTACTTGTAACTTTTAACCCAAATGAATGTTTATGAAATAAACTCTGATAATTTATGAAGACTATCACCCATGGCCCTAAATGAAAGATTACATGTTGAAGGAATGTTCGTTTTCGAGAAATCACGGTCCTGATTCACTAAAACATTATCGAAATCTCTTTACCGCCTTCTTATGAGATAAATGTTGTTCCTCCTTTTTTAGTTGCTCTTCTACGTATAGTAAGTAAGGGAAGTATTGCATTCCAACCAAAAATTCGATACCGGGATTTCACCGGAAATACATTTTGGGCTCCTGAATAAAAAAAAGCCTTTTTAGAAAATTCCAATTCTTATAGATTTGATAACTGCGTATTCAATAATTGTATTTTTAAATAATGTCTGTTGAATTAAAAAGGCATAACCTATAATATCGATTATTGTATGCTTACAATATCAAATTACTACTTTTAGTATCCCACGTCAGATGGAAGTAAATAATATTAAACGGTTTATCTTGGTTTAGGTCATCATGTAAACAATTGTGCATGGATCTAGCATATCACTCTCACCTTAAGAAGCCGGAGTAGGAATATCACTAATATTCGACACAATATGAAACAATTTTTTTTCTCTATACATTGTGTTTTTTACATTGTTGCGTAGTATTATCCTGCTGTAAATGAAATAATACTAGATTTCTTTCGGTACATGTTAGTATACAGGATGAATCATTTAAGTTTAGATTGTACAATATCTCCAAAACTAAACGTTATAGAAAGAAATGTTTTCAATAAAAGTTGCTAGATATGTGGGAAAGTAAATGCCATTGGTCGTGTTTTATTTGTAGGACGTTGTGAAGGTCATTTTAGGGTAAATTTAATATTTTTAAATGGGAACCTACCTTTTTATGTTGTTTTCTCACTCATAAAAAACTAAACAACATTTGCGTAAACCACTTTGCAATTGTTCTTACACCAACGTAAATAACAACGAAAATTCTGAATGGCTGTGCGCGAAGAGCACAATGAATGGTTGAACCATCCATGGATGGTCATTTGAGGGTCAAGTTACGTTTCGTAATTGGGAACCAACATTTTTTGTTTTGTTTCCTTATTGCTCACCTCAAAATAAACAGCTTTTTATAAACCGTTTTCTAATGAGAAAACTACATATAAAATGTGGGTTCCCATTTAAAAAAAATTAATTGACCCTAAAATGACCATCACAACGTCCTCCAAACAAAATACGACAAATGACATTTACTTTCCCCCATAATATAAAGCAACTTCTATTCAAGAAATTTATTTCTATAGCACTTAGTTTTGGAGATATTGTACAGTCTCAACTTAAATGGTACAACCTATGTAATTAGTAAGGGAAATGGCTATTAAGCATAAGATTTGATTTTCTTTATAGTATTGGTATAGGAGAGGGACACTTCGCGCACTGCGACCTATATAATGGAAGGGAAAATGAAAGAACCACGGGAGGCTACAGGCCGCAGGAAGACAGCCTACAGAGATCACTGAAGTCCCTAACAATTCCAGATCCGAAGACCCGTTCCACTGCTGGAGCTGCCTAAAGAGGACGATGAACGACCCGTCGACCAACCAGCCCTCTGGTATCTACGGGGAGTACTCTTTCCTTTAAGAAAGCATTCGCCCCTACGGCACAAAGCCTAGAAGCAAGCCTGAAAGACGAGGAAATAGAATTAAAGGGAAACAATGGACCAGAAATCCTAGTATATGGGAAACCACCCCAGTATTCACCTCCGATCAGGGAAAACCACGAAAATCCCAAGGTCAGAGTGGGCGGCTGACAGAAATCGAACCCGGAGCTCCCGAATACGAGCCTCACACGGGAGCCATCTCGCTGGGTTTGATTTTCCTTAGTATTTTCACTTTGGAAACAAATAAGGGATAACTGAGAAACAATGTGCTGCATTTAATATCAGAATTATGAGATAATGCAGTAGTGTAATGGGCTATTATGAAAGCTGTTCATCGTAGGACGATAATTGAGGCAGACATTCATAAAGAATCCGATACTATTATGAGGTAGCTTTGACATGAAATTGCTATCTTTGTGAAAGGCATTAAGTCCTCTACCCCCCAGCAAGTAAGATTGATAGATTTGCTGCATCACTTGCTACAAATGGTATGAAGGTCCGAATACGATACATAAGAAAAAGGAAAACCATTTGATGAGTTACATTCATATGATTTTCTCTAACTGGTATCTTCTAATAGAGTTAAAATTTCAGAAATAGTTACAAGAGAGAGGTGCAGGCGTCTGAAACGATAGTCACATTTTTATATACTGGCGTTAAAATTCCATTCTCTTTTCATGATATTGCGAGAAACGACTCAATGCTGAGAGCACTTTAAAAAATGACCAAGTACTGAAAAATTCAAACCAATAACCATAATATCTCGGAAATGGCTAATGCCACCACACATTTGAAATTAACTGAGTGTTTTAAAATACCTATATAGTAAGTTTTTATTTATCTCTTATGCAGGAGGCGACGTTGACTTCTTTTTTCCTGTTAGCTTCTTTGAATGGAACATCTGAGTGAATCATATTTGTAACCACCTTATTAATACAAGGAGGAGGTTTGATCCTTTACAAAACTTGCCTTTTTTTTAGTGATGGGACGATACCAATATTTCTCCATACCTCGATACTGATTTTTGAGCAATTATGTTATTAGTAGTTTTTTTGTGTATAAGCGATTTAACCAATTTTGTATTGTATGCTAATTTCGAAATTGTCTTGTTTGACATTCTCCAAATGGTGGCAATTTTTTTATCTTGATAATGCCAGAGGTTAATCCTCTATTGTTAATCAAAGTTAATAATAATAATAATAATAATAATAATAATAATAATAAAACTCTTTGCTTTCCTTTTATGTAACTATATTTTGGGCTGAAAACTTCCTTTTGAAGGATTTTCTACCCATAGGAAAACAAACACTACTAATTCTTCTTCATTCTGAAATCTTTAAAACACACACACACACACACCTACACAGGGTTGGGCCATTTAAGTTGAGACTGTACAAGATCTCCAAAACTAAGTGTTATAGAAATAAATACCTTAAATAAAAGTTGCTTGATATTAGGGGTAAAGTAAATGCCATTAATCGTATTTTATTTGGAGGACGTTGTGATGGTCATTTTAGGATCAATTTAATTTATCCCTAATTGTAGGTTCCCATTTCAAAAAACTTTTATTCTACAACGCTTAGTTTTG
The DNA here is from genome assembly GCA_030765065.1 of Deroplatys truncata. NCBI lineage: Eukaryota > Metazoa > Arthropoda > Insecta > Mantodea > Mantidae > Deroplatys > Deroplatys truncata. Next base: position 132,782,359 of record CM060988.1, on the reverse strand, counting down.
GAAATATTGTAGAGTCTCAACTTAAATGGTACACCCTGTATATATATTATATATGTATGTATGTGTGTGTGTGTGTGTGTGTGTGTGTGACCATTCTACTACTATTCACAACTACCAAATGATATATGTATTTTTTCTTCCGGTAATAAGTAATTAGCCATATAACACTCGGTAACCTAATAAGTGTGTGGATTAAGCCTCTCTAATACCCACCCTCATACATCAGAATATACGTGTTTAATCAAGATTTGACTTGCGTAAACACATACTAAGAGATGGAAGGGAAAAATAAATATTTCCATGCGATGTATTATCTCACGTCTTAAGTTCTGATTTGTTTCTGCTGAATTCACAGATTTTGATCACCGGGTTGGGTAAATGTAATACCTGAGAGTGAGTCACCAAGCCAGGCTATTGCAAAAATGTGATTTAGTGCGCCAGCTTCATTCACAACTCAGTTAACGCTGCATGTTACATGAATACCTCTACTCCTTCCCCCATTGTTTTGCACCCTTTCATTTAAACACAGGAGTGTATGGAAGTTTACATTCATTCACCTACAGGAAACGCAGTCAAGGTCTATCAAGAACTATAGCCCAGCAACTCTTTGCGGACACAAGCGAGACTTTCTCGACTCCGTTCATTCCTTATCTAGCATAAAGTTAAACGCAACTTTCAATAATGCAAAACTTAAAAATTTAAAGCTATCAAAGGTTTATCTGAAAGTATTATACATACTTGGATACTACCGAAGTATGTATTCCTACTTTCTTTATAATTCTAGAAGACTGTAAATTTCTTGTGCAAATTGAATTTTTTCTGCGGTCACAATAAGTTTACGTCAAGGTGCCTTTTCTCAAAATACTTACTGTGAATAACACAGTAATTAACTATTTCCACAACGATGGCTCTTCTACAAAGCTTCAAGTATTTGTCAGTTTCTCCTGCATTAATATATGTTGATGACTGAAGATGTTAAACAATCGAAAAGAAGGAAATGAGAAAAACAAGGAAATAATGTCAGAGAAAAATAAAAAATTACTAAAGAGGGTTCTCAAAGTTAGAATTGTGAAAGCCATCTGCTACTGCAAGTGTAATTCCGTTACTAGATTTTAAATTTGCATAAGATAAGGATGCTTGGGAAGCAGTCAGTTCCAGTTTAAATGCGCTACACTTTTGAGGTGGAGAATGGGCAAATAAACAATTATAATGAATAAGTTTGTAGCTGAGCGGATTTGTAATACCATTCACCAGCAGCAGATGACAATACTGGCGAAGCACTCAGAGTTGCAAGGGAAGTCTTGGTATTTTATCGTGCTCAGCAAGGGTTGATGTAAAAGTATTATGTTCATACAGTACTTTTTTCTTCAGTACTTTTGTTTACAGCTGAATAACTGTTTAAATGTTAAAAGGCATGTTTAGGTACTTTTTCTTTCACTTCCCCTCTATAAAAACACAATTTATATTGTTACATGCTGGATAATGGCCTAAAAGTTCACATGAAAATTAAATTAATTTCTAATACCCAGCACGCAATTAAGGGGACATATACTCACTTAGCTGCAGAGGACCGAAACGTGGTGTGGAGTTTAAAATAAAGGCGTGGGTTTTTCGTTGTACAAAATCCATAACACAAATCTACTCACACGTTTGGGGTTCCTACATTATTAAAATGGAAGGTGGTGGGAGGAGATGTCCTCCGATCCAAAGCCCAGCTTGCACACGCGGTCCGTTCCTCACGGAATCCTAACTGAGACAGACGCAATATCCCCCACTACTCGTGGCTAGCAAAAGCTACCAGGCAAGAATGACGTAAACAACAATGTGTCTGGTAATGGCAATGTAGAACAATTAATGATAGGCCACAATATTTTGGACCATGGCAAGGGATAGCAGTGATATAAGATATGGTATAAATTTGCTTCCGAATGAAGAGGACTTCACAGGGTATTCTCAGAAAATGCCAGATATACATTTTGTTAGTCATATCTTAAACCTATACTATTTTAATCAAAATCGTTAGAGCCATTTTTTATAAAATAAAAAAATAAGACAAAACTGCACATGTAAAGGGTAGTTTGAGGTGAGGGATTTGTTGAAATTTTTGTGTCCTTCCTTTGCAGATACTGAAATTAAATACCAAGGTTTTAGTATGAGCCAACTTTTAAGTTTTGAATTATCCGTTCACAGACACATGCACGTGGTCCTTTTTCTAAAAACGTTTTTATTGTTCAAGAGACTTCAAAGCATGCATTTCCAGTGAAATCTTGATGTACAATTTTTGAGTGGAATGAAATACTTGCTCTAAGTACTACAGGGACCTGCTGGAGAAAATAAATAGTGAAAAGTGAAATAAACCCGAAATGTCAGCAGTTTACTCTATTTATCTGTAATTTATTTTCTCCGTATTATTTACGCACTTACTGCATGCTAGTAGAACTGTTGCACGAAGCTTTGCGTTCTCTCATGCAATCTCTTGATAAGAACTGAAACGGCAACTCTAGGCCGAGCCCAAGAACTGTAATTACAGATAATCTATTAATTAACTTTTATTGATGTTAAATCGTACTATGTAAATATCTTTTTCTCATACTGCTTGTATATTTTAAGAAGGGTGATTTAACATTATGTATCTATCTAGGTTACTAATATTAGTAGAGTTATAAATGGTTTAATGTAAATAATTTAAGCGCTATGTTAAAATACTGTCCACGATGGAATGTTTTAGCTACAGGAATAGTGCTTTCGAAGGCAGAAAACCTAGTTTTATTACCTCTCTTCAGTCGCAGTGCTATTATTCCTACAGCGAGGGTGTAGAGCCTTTGTCCCATTATTTGATAATTCGCCGTGACCAAGTGAGTGAGATAGACAACCTAACGGTACATGTAGGAAAAGCCGCGATTTATATTAAACATTGGACCAATGAGATCCCTGAAAGTTTATTCGAAATAGTTAGACGCGTCGAGTCGCGCTAAAAATGGACCAATAGGAAAGGAAGCAGCCTCAGAAGCCTGCGACTATAAATGGATCTGTTTGGGGAAAATTCGTGACAGTTTTATGTCATGTGTGGTCAGGGAGAGATGCTGCAGGATGCGTGAGATATCGCGCCAAGAAGGGAATCAAGTCGGCTTTGTAATGTCAGCTTAGTATTGCATTTTATTCGACAGTTTTATGTCATGTGTGGTCAGGGAGAGATGCTGCAGAATGCGTGAGATATCGCGCCAAAAAGGGAATCAAGTCAGCTTTGTCATGTCAAGTTAGCATTGCATTTTATTCGACAGTTTTTGGTAATGTGTGGTCAGGGAGAGATGCTGCAGGATGGGTGAGATATCGCGCCAAAAAGGGAATCAAGTCAGCTTTGTCATGTCAAGTTAGCATTGCATTTTATTAGACAGTTTTTGTCATGTGTGGTCAGGGAGAGATGCTGCAGGATGTGTGAGATATCCCGCTAAAACAGGGAATCAAAATAGTTTTAGCAACACACCTAAGATCCGCTACTCTGAAAGCGACAACAAGAATAGTTATATTTCGTGCCATATCCACGCCATAGTTTAACAGCGGTGGACAGTATTTTACAGCGGCAATACCAGTTTTGTATACTACGAGTGTTAATTAAATAAAAAGAAACGGCAGTGTCATCTTTTCATAAACAAAGCAACTCTATGTCTTCCTATATCACCACCCGAGATCTACGTTTTCCTTTACCGAGGATAAGTCCATGCTCCCATATAGTTTAAGGAAAATTACTGCAGCTAGCCGAGGATAAATTGAAGAGAACCAACCCACTGAGAACTTCTGGAAGCAACGGGAGAAGCATCAAGGTAAGCCTAACAGCAACGGATGAGGAGGTGATCGCCGCAGAACAAGAATTGTAAACATGCACACACATGCGTGTATATCTATACTGTATTCACTCTTAGGTTGATCCGCGTCCTAACAAACCCCAGGTGACCAGTGCACCGTTATAATGTATCCTTCCGCCATTCGCACTAGAAATACTGTCACACTTTCAGACCACGTGCGGTGACTAGCAGATTGATAGTTGAAACAAAAGAAACGTTTGCACATATAATAATAGTTAAGTCTAAAATAAATGAGCGAAAAATAAAGTAACAGGTATGCGATAACTCAATTTATTCACTCTGGAAGCGGCACTTTATTTACTGTTGATGGCTCATTTTAAAAAAGAAATTGTGCACTGTTGCGCGAATTGCATTCTTCTTCAATTGCATCGCGTATTTCATATGCTTTCTTTTTCTTCTTTTTCCGGGTGTAACCACTTTTCTCGTTTCAGATTTTTCTGCACAAGCACTGTTTATACTTGCACTCGGAACACCGGCGAACTCAGAAGTTAATTTCGCCATTTATTTCGCGGAAAGTATTGGACATTTCTCATATAACTTATAATAAAGATTCAATACTATTGTTTTTTCACCACTGGTCAATGGTTTGTGCGGCTAATGTTTTACGTAATTCGAAGAAAACACAAGAGCGAATTCACCGTCCTCCATGATACTAAACACAACTACTGGCTGTTATCAATATTCTGCGCCTACCTGGATGTCAGGTGACTCATACAAATTGCATCATGGGACTTGTAGCTCTGTTTTACGGTATAAATCAGCGTTAAATATAACCTTAGGTATTTGTATAGAATATTATACTATTTAAGGATAAATTCATTCTAAAATTCAGAGATTAGCATGGGACTACTTTCCTGGGCGCATTGCTACCGTGTTGCAACACGGTATACTGACCACGTGGGTTTGTTTTGCCGCGGATCAATCTAAGAGTGAATATATTGTAAAGCCTGAGGATTTGTTTATTTGCTTTTGCTGATTACGAATCCACGCCTTGTACCGATTCCAATATCATTTATCCCATGTAACCTTTGACATAAGCCGAAACGCGCTATCAAATGAAATCAAAACCATGTATATAGTTCACGAAGGAATGTCTAAACATAGTTGATAAATAAGGCTGGTAAATTAAGGAAAAATCCTTCTCTTTTCAAGTGTCCAAAGACACGAAATGTATATTTTGGGTCACTGTAAACCAGAAAATGGTTGGTTTTATTTGCTTTTTTAACCTTTATCCACGTTTGTTTGGTAATTGACTTTTTTTTAAACTTCATCTTCTTTTGACTACATTTATACTGCTCTCCTCAATTTGACAACAACTATTTATACAAATTAGAGTAACAAATCTAAAAGCATGACTGAAAGAAGAAGCATTTTATTAATAATGTTTTTCGCACTGCAGGTTTCATAGCACCAGAATTTTATATTTTTTAAGCAAAAAAGTTTTACAAAGAATAATACTGGTGTGCTACATGATAAATGAATTCTAGCGAGGTGGCCCAGGCGGTAACGCGTGATTCGCATTCGGGTTCACACATGGGTTTTCTCGGGGGGTTTCCCCGGGTTGCTAGTCGAATGCTGAGAAGGTTCATTACATCCCCCGAATTTCGCGTCCCTCCATTTCATCTCCTTTCTCATTTCACTTCACCTTTTGTCTGCTTGGTTGCTTCAGGGTTGTGAGTGTCGGCGGGGGTCTCATGGCAAGGGAAAAGGATGCTCTCTGTAAAACTTCGTCCCCGGAATGAGGGCGGTCTCCGAGTATCGGGCTCCCCAGTGGGATGTACAAGCCTGCAGGGGGAGGGGAGCCGGTTGTACCAGCTGCCACCGGGGAGTTTCTACCTGGATAATGTAGGGCCCCTGCCCTGTGCTCTGTCGCGCCTTATGATCCGGCCACCCTCTGTCTCCTCTTACCTCACCCCTCCCTCCTGGGGGTCCCCGTTATGAGCCTAGGCAGATTGTGTTGGATCATTTCTTTTATCAGTGCCAAAGCTACTTCTTTTCTGTTTCTATATTTTTGCTCCTCCATTAGGTGTAAGTGAAAGCAAATCCATCTGGCGTCCAAAAATGAAATCTTGTACACATATCTAAATAAGAGGTCAAGTACATAGAAATGTCACTTAATATGCAGCCATTGGCAGTGTGATAAGAAGAGAAAACTAGATTACGAGAAAACTGTAAAATTTCCTTCGTCCTAAACAAATACATCCGAGAATAAAATTCCCTAATTTCCCAGAATCTTTAAGGAACTTCAAATGAGGATAAATGTCCTCCAAACGTTTAGCAACTCATATTCAGTGGATCCCCAGTTGTTTCTTGCGTGCAGACGGCACTAATGAGGTCCATAGCTGGTAACAGGTCAAATATAATTTATTTAACATAGTTAAATAAGACTAGCAAACCTTGTAACGTAGATTTTGAATCATTGTTAATTTATTTCGCTTTTGTGGGATTGTGAAAGGTATTTAGTCCCATAGCAGGGCATTTAATAATGATCAATCTGACTTAAGAGTTTCTTCAATAACAGCCAATTATCTTACAACAGGTTATAGCCAACGTTTATGAAAATATTGTATATAATCTATAATTATTAATACTTTGTAAACAAACTAAAATTAAATGTGCGTGAAATTTCATATAATTCCGTATCATATCTTTCCGCGCTAGGTGATATAGAGTGACACGTGAGCAACTAAGCATTATGGGACACTTGTGTCGTAAGCTAACAGGGGAAGATAAAATGTATTCACTGTACATTAAAATAAATTATTAATGCAAAGTAAGGGCTAATATTCTTAATGAAATTATGTTCTTGAAACACTCCTAGAAAATATAACTCTTGGTATATACTCTTGGGGCAACACAAATTATGCTTAACTGAAACAATAAAGTTTTTAATTGCTGTAGGAAATGCATATTTTAAAAAGACTTTCCCCTGTTTTATTTGAATTGCAACAGGGAATTTTACATTTATATTCAAGTATCTATAGTGAAGGGAGAAGTAAACGTAAATAGAGGTGTAAATAAGAAATAACAGCGGTATGTAAACGTAGAACGGCCGGGTCGATGTAAACATTAGTTATTCCGACCTCGTATACGAGCCCACGGTTTTCTAGAAATTGCAACCCACAGCGGTTATGGGATACTTTAATAATTTGTTGTGTTAAGTAATAGTAAAACAGGGCTACGTGGTAAAAATTCTTATCGCTCTGGTTCCAGCATGGCTTTGTACTCATAAACTGCTTTAAAATATGCAGGCGGCCAGTGCCACAGATTCATGAATTACAAAAGTTAACAATCGCACATGAAACTCTTATAGACTTCCTCCAGGCATTAAAAATTCGCGTGCAACACTTATATATTATATTACATTATATTATACTATAGTGATTTTTGTAATTCTTCACATAACATTTTTATTTTCCATGCGCTTATCTATAGAGGAACTATTGGAGTCAACTAAAAATACTATATCGAGATTTCACCAAAAATACACGCTTTGAGGTTTCCTGAACTCTCAAATAATTTAGGAAATGGTCATTTGTGTGTGTGTGGTGTGTGTGTGTGTGTGTGTGTGTGTGTGTGTGTGTGTGTGTGTGTGGTAACATCAACCTCACATTAAATATAAAGAAATTATACAAAACTAAAGTGTTAAAGAAAATTAGAATAACCTAACAAAGAAAACACAAGCATTTTGGGAAGAAACATTTTTATTTCACTAAATAGTCTCCTTTCACCTCGATACACTTTTCCCAGCGATCTTCAATAGCTTGATACCCGTTTATAGTGAGAACTGTCGAGTTCTGCAAAATAGCCATCCACTGCAAACTCCACCTCTTTGTTGTTGGCAAATGTTTTACCACGAAGCCATTTCTTGAACTTTGGAAACAGAAAATAATCAGAGGGGCTAAGTCTGGCGAATAGGGTGCATGAGGAAGCAATTCGAACTTTAACTCATTGATTTTGGCCATGGCGATAATGACTGGTGCATTGTCTTAATGAAACAACTTTGTTTTTCGCTAAATGCAGCCGTTTTTGCTTGAATTCATCATTCAAATGCTGCAATAAGTTTGCATAATATCGTCATTGATTGCTGTTCCTTTTTGAAGATAATCAATGAAAATTAACCCACGCGCATCTCAAAAAACTGACGCCATGACCATCCTGCAGATGGAACTGTCTTCGCCTTCTTTGGAGCCGATTCTCCCCTTTCAATCCACTGTTTTGACTGTTCCTTCGTCTCAGGTGTGAAACGATGGACCCGTGTTTCATCCATGGTTATGAATCGACGCAAAAACGCGGCTTTATTGCAGTGAAACATTGACAAACACTCGACTGAAACATCCTCACAACGCTGCTTTTGTTCCATTGTGAGTAAACGCTGCACCCATCTTGCGCACAGCTTTCTCATGTTTAAATTTTCAGTTTGTGTGCAATTTACAGCACTTTTTGAAATGCCTACGATGTCTGCTAGCTCGCTGTGGATTTTCTTCACAATTTCTGCTTGGTCACCTCATTTGGTCGACTACTGCGATGTTCGTCTTGGCAGCTCGTACGGCCTCGCTTAAACTCTGGCACCCAATATTTTACTGTTGTAAACGAAGGAGCAGACTCCCCCAGAGTAGAATCTAGCTCAGCTTTAATAAGTTGGACTAACACCTTTCAAATGAAAGTATTGTGTGACATATCCATGTCTACAAATTCGCTGAGAGAGTTCAGTATTAATGACTGTTAAACAATTACTAAACAACGTAGCATCAAACTTAAGCTTTATAAGGGTGATACTTTCTACCATAGTGATTTTTTTGATACAACAACCGCAATATATACGTCAAGTCGGGTACTTCTGGTACTGCCCTCGCAAGAACGAATAGAGAATGTGAGGATACTGCTTTTGGACATTCGCGCATCGGTTGCTAATTCACGAGAACTGACATAGGGGTTGTAAATCACTGCAGCTAGCACCGCAACTCTATCTTCGTCCTGTAGCGATATTTCTGCCTGATTATAATTTAGGAATTATTAATTAACATGCAATATGGTAATTTTCCATAATTTTAAAGTAATCCGATTCAACACTGCATCAATCGAAAGCCCTTCTGAAGTTGTAAACATGTTTTAAGTCTCAATAATATTGTCAAATAAATAAGAGCGAAATTGCCTAAGAAAAACTACAAGATTTAGGCAAAATAAGAGTAGCTTCGTTTCTGACTGTCCATTATATTTTCCGAGCGTGGGGCCATAAAAATCGAAAGCTTCTTTTGTACTTCGAGGGGATGAGGCAAGTTGTATGAGTAAACAGACGCTATGAGACAACGGACTTTTCTTACAGTTAGGCTTTGAATTTTCAACAAGGGAGACAATAAACGTAGAGGATAAGTATTTGAACCAATGAAAAGATAGGAAGATTTAGTTACATGTACAAAATTTGGAGGCGAGCAGTGATTGTTATATGTGAATGCGAGCGTGGATTTCGGACAGTCTGCCATGATTCTCCGATAAGGAAACACGCGTCACGTTCAGTTAAAAGATAAGGGCAATAAGTTCCGAACTTTACTAAGTGCCGCACTGCGGTGTAATCATAAAGTAATGCGTGTGGAATAATTATATAGCGTGTTACGGTGTTCGTTGAAGTTATTTATCCAGGATAATAAATAACTTAACACACCGCAAGAAATTACTTCAGGTTCTCGGAAATCAAAAGAACGGTGGCAGAAAGCCTTAGATACTAAATAATTAGCTGGAGCAAAATTTGGCGGACCAAAGGGGGAAGATGTTCTTATATACGAACCCTACGGGGTAGGAAAAACAAGAATCTTGCAGTATTTCTGGCAGGAATTGAGACAGTGTTTTTAACACTAAAATAATTTCAGTCTAATTATATAAATTATAAATTCAATAACAGCCCGCCTTAAAGCAATATGTCTATGTAACAATATATAAAATTGTATGTAACAGTCATTGTATATGTTTGTATTATTGTATCCATGTGTAATAATGTTATGTGAATATATTACATATTTAATAACGTAGGAGCTGTGAGAATAATAAGTTAAAAGTTGCTAACAATGAGGTAACAATGAGATAACCTTGAGGCAATAATGAATTAGTAAGTTTAAATGTTACTTGTGATTCCTGTAAGCAATAATATAAATTTTGAGACAGTTTAAAAATAGCCAATCAACAACCAGAAAAAGCTTTAGTTAAATGAAGGTATTCTATTGGATTAGGAATAGCCAAGCAGTGACTTGAAATACAGAAATTTACAAGTTTAGGCGGTTGAAATCAATTCAGTTGCCTGCAGACAGTGTTCGTAACCGTATGCGAGATGCGTCCTGGAGAGATTTAATACGTATTTTGTGTGAGATAAAAATAGTTTACGTATTAAAAAGTGCAAGTATATCAGTGAAGTGTTATTTAAATCGTATCAAGCATTAATAAAAGGAGTGAAGTAATTTATAATTTGTGTAAGCCTACATTCTTAGTCACACCACAACCCTGCTCTAACAATAATACTGACGCAGCTGAGGCAAACATAAATGTATAATATTTAAAGAAACAGTTAAATTACAGAGTTAATATTTTTTTTAAACTTGGGGCAAAGGCCACCGGAAAGTACATTTGAGGCGAAGGCTACCGGAAAATATTTGCCATACGTGCGGTTGCAACTATTTCAAGTTCAGCTCCCCAGCAGTTGAAATACAACTCTAACTTCAAATCGGCTTTCCATACGTGAAGCAATAACCTTCTCAGAATACTCGCCTTAGTGAGGAAGTGAAAACGTATTTTCTTGATGAATAATGTCCTAGTATCGCCACACCCACAATCCTACCCAGACAATAACAGTAGGGAATTTCAGACCGATTCGCCGACAGTTGACCCTGAGATGCAACGATAAGTGCTTCCTAACTGACATCGGCGATCTCGAGCCCTGAAGACTACACCAACAACGCAGAGACGATAACGACGTGGATAAGATACCCATAACAAAGTAGTGCGAAGTAACTGTTCTTCTGCGCCACCTTTTCTCTGGCCGGACACTGATTTCTTTGCAGAATTGTTTTATCACACGATAAAACGAAGCTCTTGATGAAGTTCTTCTATCAGAAAACCTCTCCGCGTACAGATGAATAGCCTGTTTCACATCTCTGCTAGATTGCCCGTAAATGAGAATCATTGCCACTTTTTCTGGTTGAGAAAGTTGGTCCATTTCAACCCACAGTCAACTGAGCACGCTTCAAATGTTAAACGACTTGAATGCAACTGATGGCTGTTATTCTGTGATCGCTAATTGTAGGTACGTACTACCAGTGATCCACCTGAACTCGAAGGCGGCTGCAAGTATACTAATGACAGATACAAGGAAACCGTCCTACCGTGGAAAGTAAACAAAACAACGGACACGATGTCTCATTGCCTCCTCGCTTACTGTTATTAGCTGCACTGTGTTGAATGGGTCCAACCATTCATTGCGCTCTTCGTACACGGCCATTCAAAATTGTCGTTCTTATTTACGTTGGTAACAACAATTGCAAGGTGCTTTATACAAAAGTTGTTCAGTTTTTTTTATGAGGAATGAGAAAACATACAAAATGTAGGCTCTCATTTAAAAAAATTAAATTGACCATAAAATGACCACCATAAGTTTCCCCCAAAATATCAAGCAACTTTTATCAAAGACATTTCTTTCTACAAATCTTAGTTTTGGAGATTGTACAGTCTCAACTTAAATGATCCACCCTGCATAAATATCTATTTTGACTAACAAATATTGAAATAAAAATCTTGGAAGCGTATTTTTAGTGACTTTTTGGTTTTCCTAGAAAAAAACCTTATAAGAACCAATATTCTTCACTAATTTTGGTGTGTTAATTATATGTTCTAACTAATATCCCTCCAAGGATAATAACCAATAAAGAAAAATCACTCCCAACATTTTTATACTTTTAGTTTTGAGTATTCCTCTGCAAGAAAGCTAACTGAACCACAGCTATATCACGTGGAGCAATTTCAACGCATAACAATGTAGAAACAATTTTGTGTTACGTTCTCATGACTTTCTCTACCCTCTGTTGCTTATTACTGCGTATACAAACTATTCTTACTAAAGCTTGTTCTTCTATCTACTACATTTTAATCTAAATAAACTTTTGCAGAAATAGCTACATTACACATTTCGCTATAGATACAAAGAGAACAGCGACAGTCAAATGTTTAAGAACTGGCTATATGCTGGGCTTAAATTCCATACCGTTGCCATGCAATCGCGAGATACAATGAATGTTGACAGGACTTTAAAGAACGACCAAGTAATGAACAATTCGAACAATTAGTAACTCATATCTCGGAAATGGCTGATGCAAAAAAAAAAAGGTTATTTGAAATAAATTGCTGTTTAAAGGGATCTACATTTCTTGTGAACTATGTTTTCGTCTATTGCTTAACTTTTACTAGTTATACATTATACAAAATTCCTTCTGAATGAAGAGGACTTCAAAGACAATTCCCAGAAAATTCAAAGTATACATTTTATTTGTCATGTAAATATCATTAATATATGGAATTTTAATCAAAATCGTTACAGCCACTTTTTAGAAAACAAAATATTTAAAAAAAATGTTCCATGTAAAGGGTACTTTGGAGTAGAGGATTTTCTTGAGAATTTTTGTATGGCATCTTTAGAAGGTACTGAAGCTAAATACCAAGTTTTATGTTTATCCGACTTTTCGTTTTTGACTTATGTTGTTCACAGACACACACGTGGAGCTTTTTCCAAAACCGCTTTTTACTTTCTCTGCTACGTATAATAAGCAGGGGAAGTATTGTATTCCACCCAAAAATTCGATACCGAGATTTCACCGGAAATATATGTTTTGAGGCCCCCTGAATCCAAAAAAAATATTTTTAGAACATGTCCGTGTGTGTATCTGTCTGTGTGTAGCATAACTCAGAAACGAACAGTCGGATAAACACCAAACTTGGTATTTAGGTCCAGTATCGTTCAGAGATGCGACATTAAGGTTTTCAAGAAAATCCCCCCACCACAGAGTACCCTTTACATGGAACATTTTTCGAATATTTTAATTTTCTCAAAAATGGCTAACGATTTTGGTTAAAATATCAAATGTTTTAAGATATTTTCATGACAGATGAAATGTATATCTCGAATTTTCTGGGAATGTCTCCTAAAGTATTCTTCATTGTGAACGCTTTTGCATAACTGGTAAACCATAGAGATAGACAACATTTTACTACACAAAAAATGTAGATCCCGTTAAAACACACAATATGTGTCTCATACATTTTATTTGTTGAGTGAACCATTTTCCAGACATTGCTCGTTATTCCCTTAAATTTTCCAATACTTAAACTTTTTCTCAAATGGGAATTTGTTATTCATTTTTTGTCTTGGATAAGCAAAGAGTATTAATCTGTGGCAAAGAGAATGGTGTTGCACCTAGCAACCAGCTCTTAAGAGATATGCTTAAAGGCTACTGTATTTCTATATTACCCTTGCAAATACACAACAAGGGGAACATAGTAGGCCTTAAGCGATAGTAAAATATTTTTATACTGAGAAATAAACGAACTGCAATGATTTTGTGAATCTTCTATCGGCTTTTGCTTAAAAGGAATGCTGATTTGAACCAATTTTGTAAGATCGTTTCATTTTATTAATTCATATCTTATTGTTGATTATAGTAGCATTTTAAATGTTCCTATTTTGGTTTACATTTTTTTTGCTACGGTTTAAGGGCTGTTTCATTTTATTCATTCATATATTATTTGTACCATTTTCAGGTGTTTCTGTTTTGGTTTCTGTTCTTTGTTTACTGGTTTACGTTTTAAGACCTTTCACAATGCCTAGTAAGAAACGAACCAGTTTTAATTTTAATGTTAAGAAGTTGATTTCCGTATAAGTAGCTAAAGTGATTGTTGGCACCTTGAGCTAAAATAACAACACATTTGGTGAAGTTAAGAACACACAGTGCACAAGCAACTCGGTGATGGCGTTATGTTTTTCAACTGTAATAAATATTGATGCTTGGAGTTCTGAAGTAATTGATCAAATTCTTCATTTACGCAATGATTTGCACTTAAAATCAATTTCAAATTATGATGGTGTTATGCCATATCCGCCTTTCTTGTGCGCTGATGAGGTTTGGCTGCAGGATATTGTAATTGATGATGTAAAAGTAATCTGCAATGCAGTGACAAATAATTTTGCATTTCAAGGGATCATACCGAGGGATTTAGGCAGTATCACTCTGTCATACACAAGCTCAACAGATGTCACTCTATATCATACGCTAGCTCTAACGCAATGCTGGCAACATATGGATAACTAATGCCACCAAAGCCGGTAAGATACTCAGCCTCAAAGCGCAGCCGAGGGATGTTTTTTAGAGCGAGAGGATTGTAGCAGTTGCGTTCCTAAGCTTAGGTTTCTGATTCACGAGAGTTTAGTTTAGGTTTAGTTTCTTTTTTTATATATAAGCTTAGGTTTCCAATTTACTTTTATTTAATGGAAATAACATATTAATATAACAAACTTTCACAAAAAGAATACAAAAATTACAATTTTAGTGGATAGTGTTTCTTACTATGAATGCGTTGCGTTTTTGTCAGCGGCAACACTAAACGAAGAAGAAGAAATTCTAGTAACAACACATCGCATTTTTAGCGGATTTTACTTTTTATTTAGGTTGGCAGTTCCCATTTTGCATATGCTTTAGCAAAAACATGGCTACGTTTGTTGTGTTCATAACGCGATTTCCCTATAAAAGTAAGACACCTAAAAGAGTTGGGCAAGTGGGCACCGGTTATTGAAGAGATCACAGCCACTTCTAAACTCACTCCTAAGGTAATTTATTCGCTTTCCTTAGGATTTTATAAGCATTTTCAACAGGGATACAGTAAGTGCAGATTCGCCTTACATTTTTCCAGCGCTATCACTACGGTGAGTTTATTGCACAGTTAAAATCTATAGCTCTTATTTTTTATGTCCTGGACATGCAAAGAGAACGGAAAGCTCCACATAGCACAAATGTTTATCTCGATTAACATGAAGTAGATGGAGAATAAGCGTTTGTAAAAAATAGTTTTTACAAGAGTAGGGAAAGTCATGTGAGTGTAACACATCAGATTTTCTTTTATTCAGGCGGTCTGAAAACAAGTATTTCCGGTGAAATCTCCGTATCGAATTTTTGAGTGGAATGCAATACCTTCTCTACCTAGTATATACGTGGTAGTAAAAGTGAAAACAGAAAACGAGAAAAACAGCTTTTAAACCCTAAAGGCTATCTGGCCTTGAGCGCAGGCACATTTAAAATCTCGTGAAAAATTATTTGCAATAATCAGTAATAGACACCAAATACAGATCATAAAACTAGATGATTCATTTTTAATAATTTACCTATAAACAAAAAGTGGACTCAATTTTCAGCTATTGTATCCTTAAGTATTAACCCTTTATAGGGCAAAACCTTTGCTTATCTACCTGCCCATAAGGTTTTTATTCTGCTGAGGGTGATTCATCTTATGCTGGACCTTGAAACTTAATTAGGTGGCAAGTATACAATCCACAAGGCTCTTTTCTCATGGTAATAATCCATGTTATGTTGAACCTTAAGTAGATAGCAAGTATAGGGACCACTGTCATATAAAAGGTTAATACGTTTTCAGTATTAGATGTTATAAAACCTGGGGAAAGTCTTGCGAACCTTGCCTCTTGTAGCTGAAAGGAATGAATTAGGAAATTATAGCGTACACTTACCAAGTAACTGGAGCTTAGACATCCAGGCAGCTGCAGTGAAGATCTAACTTCTAATTGGTCGATGACAAAAGACACTATAATGCGCAGGGTTTAACCCATGTATGCTACTGAACACCGTCCTCGTTTGTTCTGCTACAGTTCCCCTTATCAGCACCTACTATGACGTCACAGCAATAAAACCTTGTTCCTCTGGTATTAATGCTCCGGAAACCTTTCCGGTGTGGTTTTCAGGAGTGTGTTCTTTAAATAGAAACCGTATTATTGCTAAGGGGGGGGTTGTATGCGGCAATATATACCACTCTGCTCCTTGAGGCTGTTGAAGGGAGCTATTCTCCCTAAAAGGGCTTTTAGTTTGCGATAAACTTGGGCGCAATAAATGATGATTTTAAATATGTTTCCAAGATAACTTTTTAACCCCTGCATTTTTTCATTAAATTAAAAAGTAGGAAAGTTGAAAATTCTACACATGTTAAATGCGGTTAAAATCAGCTAAAAATTAATGGTAGGACTTTTAATTAATGAGCCTGTTAAAATATGCAATTATGATTTTTTTAAATAAAATAGCGAGATACAAGAATATTTTCTTTTACATTTGTTCAAGAAAAACGTACGTCACTGATTAAATTACTTTGTTTCAGATATTGTCTTTACAAAAACAAAAGTATATATATTTAATTTTCTGTGGATAGACTATGAAGTCCTCTTCATTCATACCGAGTTTAACAAACTTTGATTTAACTGTAACCATAGAATCTAGAAGCATACTTTAGAAAAATGTAGAGCAAATTAAAATAAACAATTTATGGCAAATAGTTTTTACTTTCTCTGCCACATACCTAAAGTAGTATTCCATTTGGAAATTCGAATTTGTCACCGGAAGTTCTAGTTTTGAGACCCTCTGAATACAAAAAAGAATGTTTGGGTAAATGTCCGTGCGCGTGTATGAATACTATATCTGAAAAGCGAAATACTGAACTAGGATTTAATTGCAATATCTTACAAGGATGCTATATGCTTTTAAGAAAATACTCCATCCCAAAATACCCTTGATATGGATCATTTTTAGTTAATTTTGACCTTATAAAAGATAGCTTTAACGATTTTGATTAAAATAGCGTATATTTAAGACATTTGCGTGGCAAATAAAATATACGTCTGTATTTTCTGGGCATAACTCCTGAATTCCTCTTCATTCTTAATGAGTTTTGTATAACTTTTTATTATTAAGACATAACAGATAGACAAGAATTATCCCATAAAAATGTAGATTAATTATAGAACACAATCTATATCAAACATTTTGATGGAATTAACTAGTTGGAGTGTATTAGTTACTACTGATTTGAATTTTCCAGTACTTTAACATTTTTTGGAGTGGGAAGGCCCCTTTTCTCTCAGCATATTTCGACACGGTTTTTAAAGATCTACTTATCGCTACAGCCTCCTATTTCCTTCTGGTACCTATAGCGAAGTATATAATGAAATAATGTCGGGAAATATTTATTTATGCAACAGATAGAAAAATAAACTTTAATACCTTCCAGAGGAGGTTTAAAAATAAAACGAACAGAGAAAAATCATATGAATGAAACACATCAGAATTTTGTTTTGCAGCGTTGACTGTTTCCGAAGTATTTAATTCTGATTGCTACATTGGCATAATCTGACAAAAGTTGCATGAAAGCTTCCGATTCTTCATTCCTCTTTTCCTCCACAAGAGTTAGACACTGTGGCCATGGAGAAATAATTTATTTCCTCCTGACTAAAACGTCTGAATTTATTTTTTCCTGCTTCCGACAAAACATTTCCATAGAGAAATAACAACGCCTGCATCTGTAAATAACTGTGCTGTTATTGTTTATTTTAAAATTATTAGTTTCTCTACTACGTATACCAAGTAGTATTGCATTTCACCCAAAAATTCGATACCGAGATTTCACCGGAAATACATGTTTTGAAGTGCCCTCAATCCAAAAAATACATTTTTGGAAACATGTCCGTGTGTGTGTCTGTGTGTGTGTGAGAGAGAGTGTGTGCGCGTGAAAAACGAAAATTCGGATAAATACTAAACTTGGTATTTAGGTTCAGTATCTTTCAAAGATGCGACACGAAGATTTTCAAGAAAATCCTCCCAGCCCAGCCCTTTACATGGAACATTTTTCGAAAATTTTGATTTTCTCATAAATGGCTCTAACGATTTTGGTTAAAATATCATATGTTTAAGATATTTTCATGACAAATAAAATGTACATCTTCAATTTTCTGGGAATGTCCCTAAAGGTCCTCTTATTTCTGAATGGCTTTTGCATAACTGGTAAACCAGTTTTTTCTGCAAAAAATAGAGTAGAGCTTGTTAAAACACACAATTTATGTCATACACATTTTTGTTTTTTGTGGAGTGAACCATTTCTGAGATATTCCTTATTTGTTTGAATTTTCCAATACTTATACTTTTTCTCAGATGGGAATTCGTTACTCTTCTTTTTAATTTTTTTTGTCCTGGACAAGCAAAGAGAATGGAATGCTCCACATAGCAACCAGTTCTTAAAAGATTTGGCTATCACTTAAAGCCTAGTATATTCCCCTTGCACCTACAAGAAAATTAGCAATAAGATAATATCTGCAAATACTTATCTCGATTAAAATGAAGTACATGGTGAATAGGCGTTTGTAAAAATGGTTCGTACAAGAGTAGAGGAAGTCATGTGAGTGTAACACATCAGATTTTTAAGGCATAAATGTACATAACTTGGATAGTATTGGACTTTTTTCTCCTCAGCCCATGCAATATCAAAGCCAACTTTTATCGAGCTGCATTATACACGTTTGACAGTCCTAGCCTTCTATATGCTTCTATGTAGCTATTACAAAATGTGTACTGAAATCGTTTCCGTCATTTATCCTATTTAAAAAGAATCAGATGGAAAATAAGACTTTTATTAATAATTTTGTAGGATAGATACGAAAATTAATTATAAAGGATACAGTATGTCGATTATTGTAACATATCTCATTTGTTTTATACAAGTATCCTTTTTCTCGAAGCTGGTGTGTTGTGCATACGCGAAATTATGCATTATTTGTAGGGGCTTTTATATAACCTTCAGTCTTGTTATGTTTATTTTCTTTAAGAGTTTGAATCACAAACATAATATTAAAATTTAGTAAGCCAAGGTGTTTTAAAACTTGATCCTGATTGAATATTTTTGAAAAAACGCACATAAATTCAGCAAATTTAACAAATACAGTATAGGGACCACAGTATCTCCTTGAGAGTTTCACCAAAACTTAAAAAATTACATTTCTAACGGTAAAGGATCGGGTTAAAATGTTCTAGATCACTTGATTCCATGTTAGAACATCAGGAAGTTTAAAAACCTAACCATGCAATTGTTCTACAAGACAGCTAGTATAATCTAATTTTAAACGAAGTTCAGACTTTTTCTGTCATAACATGAATGCGCCTGAAATTTTAATGCATCTTACAATGGTACGGAAAGCAGAACGAGAATGGAAAACAAAGAGACATAAGTTTGGTTCCAATATACTGGGTACTGAGACAGTACGTTCTGCGTAGTTAAACATAAAATGATAGCCACAGGGAAAATAAATATTAATAACAGTAGGAATGGTATTATTAAATAAGACGGGGAAGTGAGAATTACATGTAAAGGTGAATATGGGTTGAAAAGACAATGTCAGCAGCAGGCAGGAAACGGGTGTTGATTTTTCCCTTATTCTAACCGCGTGAGAAGAGAATACCCTTTGTTAGTGTACCGTTAGGTCGCCTGAAAAGCACATGTGTATAAAAAGGGGCAATGTTCTCAAGAGCCCCAGGCATCCAATAAGAAAGAAGGTAGAAATCGTGTGATATTGAAATGGGAAGATAGGAAATTTGAAATAAAGAAACAGGAGGGTTTAGAAAACACTTGTTCATGGTATTTCCTTGGAGGTTGTCCTTAAACAAATGTGTCGGTGGATAGGGGCGATGGTATGAAGCACACCAGTAAAGAAATGCGTGTGTGTGGCGAATTAATAGCAGGAGTCCGATTTTAAAACGGTGACGGGAAATAAGCGGACAGGAAAATTAATCAGTCGTATTAATCACTAACCCTAGTTCCAAGATCCATGCAAGTCCCTGAGCTAGCATCGAACCCGGGAACATTACTGGAAATCCCGTGCCGCCAAATCGGCGTACACACAGGGTACCGCCGCAGTACAGAAACACGAATGCTTATCGATAGGAAATTTGACTATGCGCATTGGGATGTCATTTGTTTGTGAACTGACCAGTTAAATATTTTCACCTACTTGAATTCAACTTAACCAACTAGGAAATTCGATGCAATAAACATTTTATAAAGGTCATGGCATTTCTGTTTCTGATTCTTCTTTAGAAAGCGTCACTGCATACGTTTGTAGTATATCTAAATACGCGATGTGTGTGTGAAAGTATAGTTCAAAGAAACTAAAATACGTTTAATTACTGATCTTGATATATAACTTCAGCGTCTTCTAAGGATGCCAAATGAAGGTTTTCAAGCATATCCTCCAAAACGAAATACCCTTTAAATGGCACATTGTTGAAAAAAACTTATTTTCTGAAAGTAGCTCTAACGATTTTGATTAAAATACCATATATTAAAGATATTTACATGAAAAATAAAATGTATGTTTTGGATTTTCTGGAAATAGTTTGTGAAATCCTCTTCATTCGAGAGGAATTTTATACAATCTTTTATAGCCTGTAAACGTTAAGCGATAGATGAAAACATACTACATAAAAATGTAGATCCCTTTAAACAAACAATTTATTATAAATAACTTTTTAGTGGATCGGTCATTTATGGGATATACGTTATTAATGGTTCGAATTGTTCAATAAATTGTCCTTTTTAAGTCATGTCGACAGTCAGTTGTTTCTCGCGATTAGGTGGAAAAAGGATGGAACTTTAAGTCAGCATATAGCATCTAGTTAAACATTTGACTCACTATTCCCTTTGTACCTATAACGAAATGTACAACGTAACCATTTCTGCAAAGGTTTATCTCGATTAAAATGAAGTAGATAGAAAAATAAACTTTCGTAAGAATAATTTGTTTACCCAATAATAAACGATAGAAGTAGAGAAAGTCGTGTGAATGTAACACATCAGAGCTTTCTTCTGTCAACTGCTTCCTCAGTTCTGCTGTTACTGGGCATTCAAAGGACCAACATATAAGACTTATTCTGCTCCAAGTTTCTTCCAATCGCTTTTAACCCTCAAATTCCTACCTAATCTAGACAGTGCTAACCTTTCCTTCTCTTTCATATTACATCCTTTAATAGTGTGTTCACTAATATATTTCTCTTTTAATTCACACAATACGTTTGTAATAAATGGTGGATATTGTAGTTCGTTTTGTATGCTGTTTTATATTGTTTGTTGTTCCGGGTTTGTTTACCAAGTTTATGATTAGAGCGATCTCTAGCTACAGTTTTAAATAAGGGTCTGCTTGAAGAATTTCTACAAGAGTCACAATATGAATCCAATATGCCCTACCCGAGAACTGGAACAAAACAAGTTAACATTTGACCAAGTCTCTTATTTCTCGTCCCCCATCAATCGTGAGCGCTTACATTGTAGATTTACGTTTACACGTATTTTAACTTTTTCATTCCCGGTCGTTGTGAATGAATCTTAACGTTATGTGTGTGTTTACCATTTTGTTTAGGTTTAATGCAGTGTCGAGCAGAAGGAGGAACGTGACGTCAGTCGCACTTGACAGGCCGCTCGCTCACTGTGAAGTTATATACCTCTTAATGAACCAAACACTACACACAGAAATGTCCCTAGTAACCATGCAATCTAAGCAGCAGCACCTACCTTGTCCGGCGACGACGCCGTTCTGACCGGCGAACTTCCCCATCGCCTCCATGCGGATGGAGTCCACGGGCACGGCCTTCGGTTGAGGCATCTTGGCGGCACCAGTTCACCCTCTTAGAACACTTCTACACATGCGGCTGAAAATGCAGACGAGCATCTAGCTACAGGTTCTGTACTACTGGATATGTGCACACAAATGTAACAGTGTGGCCAACATTCCATCATAACAACTTTCAGTTAATGTCAGCTTTAACAAACAACTTTACTATAGATATATAACTCTCTTATTAATAGAACTACTTTTTTCTGTTGCATTTGAATATCCGACCGAGTTCATGGTCAGCATAGGTGTTGTTATGTACCTGCGCTTGAAAGGGCTTAAGTAAAAGTAGGATTGTTATAGCATGTCTTGTTTAGGTTTCCGGTATGAGGTAGAAGGGTGGCAATGCTAATTTATTTTATAACTCTTCAATGCTCCTCAACGGTTGCTTCAGGAGCAGCAATCCGCAATCCAGCAATCGAGAGCAGGTCGCCCAGGTTTATCTGTACGGGATGTTAATCGCCACAGTACCTAGCCACAAGCGCGGCCTTACCTGTGCGATATATAAGGTTAATAAAGATTTTCGTAAGCTTTTATGTGTATGGTCATTGGGCAGAGTTTAGCTTCCTGCGTTGCCATTGGCTACTCAGCGAGCCACTTGGGCGGTAATGAGTCCAACTGGTGACCAAGCCCAATACTGTTTAACTGCCGAGACCGATCTTTTCCCTGACATGTGGAGCGAAAATGAGCCCGCGGTCGAGGAGGACTCAGGTATTTGGTAACCCAAGGGATTCTCCTCCGCCGCAACCTCAGAGACCACTCCGGCCGCCAGCGACAGACCTTTGCTAGCAGAAGCGCAGAGCTCTTCCCTGAGCTGATGGCCATCCTCCACTTCTCGCTCCACCTGACAATGGCTCCGAGCTGTCGTAGTGGAGGGAAACAGAATTGGACATTTTTGTTCTGTGCCATTATTAGGTCATACTGGCACGTAACAGTCCTGGGTTCCGTAGGGAAGTCCAACATGTAGACCGCGAAGAGAAGCGGCGACAGTGCACTGTCTTCCGGGACCCCGGCGGCTATGGTATGACGTACATACTGATGAAACCTTCCCTTCCACTCTCACCCTGAAAGTTCGATCCCGGAGGAAGCTGCTTATCAGCGCGAGATAGGTGGGAGGGATAGCTGTTGAGCTTGTACAAAAGGCCTTGGTGCCACGTGGTGGCAAAGGCTTTCTCTACGTCCAGCAGCACAGCGGTGGTCTTGAAGTTTTTCTGGAAGCCCAGGGAAGCCTTCTCGGCCAATCGTAGTAGCTGTAGGGCCCTGGAGTGCCCATGACGAAAACCGAACTGGTAGTCCGGGAGGAGGTGCTTTTCCTCAAAGAAAGGGGCGAGGCGGGCTACGAGCAACCGTTCAAAAACCTTTGAGACGGTCGGGAGTACCTAATGGAGTGGTCACTGCAAGGCATCCCTTGCAATCAGTAATAAGAAATACATTAAAACTTCGAGTCGTGTCTGTAGCTCCGGAGAATAAAATAAATAAAAATAAAATAGATGTTACAGGTGACTACATAACTAAGGGCATCTGTCCGTGAAAGTATCAGAGTAGCAACTCCATAATAGTAAGAGTCTTCAAAGTAAATGCCACAAGAGAGTGAATACATAACTGGAGCCATCTAGCAGCAAGCTACTCAAGCAGATGGTACAGGGAGTAGACTATGCAACTAAGGCCATTTGCCTGGCACCACTGAATCATGTGCATCAAAGAACCTAGTAAATATGGATATATGGCCTAAATGTTAAATTTAAGTTGATAAGAATCCCTCCCTGAAGTCTTCATCTCGAAAACAATCTTTAAATTTCTGAGAGCGGAGTCATGGAGAGATAAATAGGTTAGCAGCCAATTTCAATTATAATGTATCGAAATTGAAACCGGAATACGGTAACAGACATTCCTTGGTTAAAGAGGGGGAATCTCTTGATTCATTTTCCCAACTCCACCCTTAAGTAGACAGAAAGAGAGGCGTTTGAATCCAGTCACTTAGTATACATACTCATAAATCCTACGTTGGACATACAAAATGTGTTTGTTTTCGGAGTGAACCGTATAAGCGGACTGGTCGGTCCCGTACTACCGCTCTCCAACCATCCCCACGAACAAAATGTGTTAAATGTATTATTATCAAAATAATTAATTCTCTTTAAGAGCATGCCTAGTTAAAATTTAGAGAAAACGTTTTTAAAAATATATATTTTTTTTAGTATTCAACATTATTTTTAAATTATAAATTTTACTTGAATAATATGTTTCTCTTTTAATGACAGGATTTAAAAACCTTTTAACTCACGTTAGTGGATATCAAATATAGTTTCAAAATCAAGTTTCTTGGATTTTATTTTGTTGCTTAAAATGTATAATGCTAGCAGACTTTCTTTAATTTTCTTCAAATTTTCAACAGTAAGCCACCGTACCCCGCTCAAAAGGAACTTTCTTGGTTATTTTGAAAGTCTTGAGCAGATATTCTTTATATATAATTCAGCACCTTTCAGTTAGCAAGCACATTGTCATGATTAATAGAATATAGAACAGGGCACTATCAACTGATCGCCGCATTAGCTTACGTCACGCGATCTTTATTGACTAATACAAAGTGGCTGTATCTGATGTTTCGCCCCGCCAACGCGCTGGGATTAAGTTTCTCATTAAAGAGGGAATCTCGGCTGCTAAAGTTCACCAGAGACTTCAGGATGTGTGTATGGGCAGCATAAGAAGATGGAGAAACGTGCATTGAAGATGAGACTCATAGTGAGCATCCGCATGCTGCCTCTTAACGTACCCAACAAGGAAAGAGTTGATGACAGCAGCACGGAAATTTATAAATGCAACAGCAAATGTTTATTTTATTAAGAAACTTCACCGTAATTCAGCATCGAGTGAGGTGGTGGCGCCACGGTAGCGTGTGCAACTCGCATTCGGGAGGTCCTGCGTTCGATCCCCGGCGACCGCCCACTCTGGCCCATGGGTTTCTCGTGGTTTCCCCAGGTCGGGGTGGTTCATTTTCTACCAGACTCTCCTTCCCCCCCATTTCCTGTGCCCATCATATTCCTTGTCATCTGTTTCATTGTAGAACCAGGCGACGGGTCCGGCGGGGTCCGGCGGCTGCGCGCTCTGTAGAGATTTCTTCCGCCTCCGGGTGCTTTCGGGCAGGCGCAGCTTCAGGGATCCCCTAAAGGCCTATGGATGGGTCCGGGCGGCGTTGGATGTGTTCAATCTGGAAACATTAGGCCCGTCCAAGCTTGCGCCCAGATTCTGGCCGCCCTTCGTGTCTCTCCTCTCATTCCTCCCTCCCACAAGGGGCCGGATGGCCTGCGTGCGGTCAGTACCTTTATCACTACCACTAGTTCAACTGTTCACTACAAGCAACTATTGCAATTTTAAGCATTTAACCCGGACGAAAGGAAATGAGGTTGAACAGCTTCTGAATTTAAGGCAGGGACGTCGCAGGTAACAAACCACCCCTATCCATTGTATAGTCTGTTAGCGTTTGCAGACAGCACTCAACGGACCGTGCCTACCTATCATTAGTAACCCTTGGCGGCTGTATTGACATATAGCTTGAGTGTAATAACTTGAAACCAACTACTTTAGAATTCGTATGCGCAGTTATAAGCGCAATACAATCATCTAGCACAAGAAAGTCATTCCACATCTAACCAAGCTGGAAGTTTGCAGTTGGCCTTGGCAGAGCTTTCTCTAACTCTCAAACATTGCAGACTAGGAAAATGCCCGTGTATACTAGTCATAGAAGCAAAATATACACAACGCTAGTGTTGGAATCTATGAACATTTTTAAAAATACAGATAAAATCAATAGATGATGGGTTACGTTTGAGTAACCCCTGCAAGAAATAAAATGAACAACAGCTGACTTAGATGATGGCTAATAGGTCTGGTTTAGAACAGGTTTTTGCCTTTCCCTTCTTCCATTCCTTTCTCCCACCTCTTCTTTAACAGCAACTTCTTACCATCAAGTGGCTTAGAAAAGTGCTAGTCAGACGATAGATCCCTGAAGAGGATGGCATCGAAACGTGGTATTTTATCTAATCCTTAAGACGTACTTAAGCCCTAAAATAGTTTAATAATGAACAACAGTGGTCACAAAAGTCAAGTTAAAACAATTACAAATTTTTAATGAATAAACTGTATCATCAAAGTGACATTTCATTGTAATCCTCATTTAACAGTTTTTCAATCTGTATTGTAATAAGCTGTATTATGAAATTAATATCTACCAAAGCTTATGAAAAATTACATATAGCGAGACAGTGTTATGATGATGTGTTTGGCCACAACTGATATATTTGCGTCATATCTGGTCTGCAATCACAATTATTACTCTACACACATCCTCAAGCTGTTATTGGTAAAGGAGACAAGCAGGCATGATAACAGGGGGTTCAAAATACATTCACTTTCATTTTGACCACAGATATTTTAAGTTCATGTTAACACTGCATCATATTTGGTCAAAATGTCTGTGAACGAGAATAAATCTACGTCTTAAAGTTACCAGACATGAAAACCAAAATGTTTAGATATAATAAATACTAAGGTACACCGACTACAAAAGTATTCATAATACAGAAATAAAAATATGAGAGAGAACTTTTCGCAAATCACTCAGTACAAAATTAGAGTTCCTTTCAATAGCAATATATTGTTGGTATTTTCATCCCGCCTATTCAAGAAGCTGTATTTTAAGCGATTTTCATTTATGGGCCTGTTCCTAGTTCATTTTATTCATCCACTCATGAAACTTTCCATAATGGAGCCCGAATAAAGAAAATAAATTTGTGGAGGGATTCCTCAACAACAACAAAATTTGTTCTACTCACGAAACTCTTACTACTGGAACCTGAAGTATTATATGTCTGATTTTGAGTCTACCTCATCAGTAGTTTGAAGTTTTTTGAAAATAAAATCACATTTGTTGAGGCATTCCTCTCATTTTGTTGATAGTTTGAATCCACCTCAGTGGCGTACTTTGAAAACTACGCGATGTTTAGCATAAAAGAGTAACACACATTTTTCTAAATATTGTATACTGTTTACTTGGGAAATTCGTGAAATTGTAACGTAAACCTGGGAGATTTAATAGGAAAATTATACAGCGTGCTCCAATTGGGGAGACAAAATGAAAGAGTGAGAATTTGTACTGTTTATTACTTTCTCTACTGCGTATAGTAAGTAGGGGAAGTATTGCATTCCACCCAAAAATTCGATACCGAGATTTCACCGGAAATATATGTTTTGAGACCCCCTGAATAAATAAAAAAACATTTTTTGGAAACATGTCCGTGTGTGTGTGTGTCTGTGTCTGTGAACAGCATAACTCAGAAACCAACAGTGGATAAACACCAAACTTGGTATTTAGGTTCAGTATCTTCCAGAGATGCGACACGAAGGTTTACAAGAAAATCCCCCCACCTCGGACTACCCTTTACATGGAACATTTTTCGAAAATTTTAATTTTCTCAAAAATGGCTCTAACGAATTTGATTAAAATATCATATGTTTAAGATATTTTCATGAGAAATGAAATGTATATCTCGAATTTTCTGGGAATGTCTCCAAAAGTGTTCTTCATTGTGAACGACTTTTGCGTAACTGGTAAACCATAAGAGATAGACAAAATTTTACTG
This sequence comes from Deroplatys truncata, assembly GCA_030765065.1. NCBI lineage: Eukaryota > Metazoa > Arthropoda > Insecta > Mantodea > Mantidae > Deroplatys > Deroplatys truncata. Next base: position 132,755,120 of record CM060988.1, on the reverse strand, counting down.
CACAACAAATGTAGATCGCGTTAAAATACACAATTTATGTCATACACATTTGTTTTGTTGAGTGAACCATTTTCGAGATATTGCTTGTTATTCCCTTAAATTTTCCAATACTTATACTTTTTCTCAAATTTGTTATTAATTTTTTTCATGTCCTGGACATGGAAAGAGAATGGAATGCGCCACATAGCAACCAGCTCTTAAAATATTTGACTATAGCTTAAAGCCTACCAATTCCCCTTGCATCTACAAGAAAATTAGCAATAAGATCGATATCTCGATTAACATGAAGCATATGGAGAATAAGCGTTTGTAACAATAGTTTGTACAAGAGTAGAGAAAGCCATGGGAGTATAACACATCAGATTTTTTTTCTATAATTTGTGAATACATTCTTGTAGGATAGAGAGCTTTGCATCATCGTTTACACTGCATAAGAAACAAATAGAATAGCTTAGCAACAACTAAAAATAAAAAAGCGCCTATTGCAACTCAGCGACAAGCTAAATGTGTATTATGGTAAGAGAACCTGGATATCCTGTTCAAGCATAGTGGTGTGTCACCTTACTGTGCAAAAGATGATTATTTGAAGGCACATCGACAACGGCTCGTGCCTTGTGGGGGACCACGTTTGTTATCTCCAATACCTGCATATATTATATTGGCCAAATTCTTCCCGGTTTAGTAGGGTTTAGACTATGCGTATTGGATATTCATGATCTCGGAGAAAACATTTTCAAAGCCTTTAGACGAGTCCTATCTGAGAAGCTAGATCAAACATGGGAGGAGTTAGCCTTAGGTAAGAATTCTGAAAAATGTTTAATAGTGGGCACATTGTAATCTAATTGAATCAAAATCCCCTTTCTTCTTAAACATACGAGGTGTTTTCAAGAATCCCAATTTTTACAAATGTGTAGTACACATTCATATTATTATTTATGTAAACTAACAAGTATATAACATTAATGCCAATATTGTGCAACACAAGAAAACATTTCATTCATTGAAAATTATGCCCCACACATGGCCTCAATTTCCGCATCGAGAATCTCCCAATCTTCAGCATACTGCCAAATCGGAGCATTTTAACTAGAATAGATTCATTTATCTCTGAATGTGGCGTTTAAGGCCTGTAAGGGAGCAGAAAATATGGTTCCAGCAAGATGGTGCAACAGCACGCATTACTAGAATTTCCAAGGCAGCTGTGCGTCCGCCCCGTAGGAATCGAGTGATTTCGAAAAATGGAAAGCTTGTATGTCCTCCAAGAACTGCAGATTTCTGTCTTTGACAACTTCTCTAGGGATATTTTAGGATTAAACTTTATTCAAAGCGTGCTCGAAACCTTGTTGACCTAGCGATATTCCGGTCGAAACGTCAAACAAAAGCTATCTGACGACGTCGCGGAAATGAAAACAATTTGCGGGACATAATTTTCTAGAAATAAAAATATATGTTTTCCTCAGTTACATAAATTAAAAATTGATGACATTAATATTTCTGTTTCTTAATTTACATGCTTAATATTACTAATGTTTACTACTCAATAGTAAAACTTTTGTTTCATTGAACCATCCTGTATATAAAAATTACGGAAAAATAAACAGAAGTTACTCGCTTGTTGCGACGTTTTTATTTTAGGTCTCTCCAAACGAATTAACCCACAAACTACGTAGCAGTTAAAATCACGTAAATAATAATACAATCAATAGAAAATCGCTATTAAAATTAACTAGAGATCGAAGGGTGTCAAAACAGCGAACAGAAGTACACAAAATTTCACTTGGGAATGTGAATTAGGAGAATGCTGAGTTACTGTTTGTGATGTTAGGGAGAATTATTATCGGATGTGCAGGCGGGGTGTGTACTGGTGCAGATGGCTCCTGTAAGAGTAAATAATGTACAATGCATACTTTTTATCTTTCCTCGCTCGATTACGGGACCTATGTCCCATAACTCTTTATTGTTCGCATCCCACTCCAAGTCGGTTGTCTGGTTACTGCCTTCAGTACCGAACATTTCTTTGTTTGTACCCGTTTGTGTCATGTCTCAGTGATTTAATACAGAAAAAATACATTTTAGTTCTTATACTTTTTTACTTTCTCTACTACGTGTAGCAAATAGGAGAAGTATTGCATTCCACTAAAAAATTTGATACCGAGATTTCACAGGAAATATATGTTTTGAGACCCCCTGAATCCAAAAAAAAAGTATTTTTGGAAACATGTCCGTGTGTGTGTCTGTGAACAGCATAACTCAGAAACGAACAGTCGGATAAAAACCAAACTTGGTATTTAGGTTCAGTATCTTCCAGAGATGCGACTAGAAGGTTTTCAAGAAAATCCCCCCCATTCCAGATTACCTTTTACATGGAACATTTTTCGAAAATTTTTATTTTCTCAAAAATGGCTGTAACGATTTTGATTATAGTAACATATGTTTAAGACATTTTTATGGCAAATAAAATGTATATCTTGAATTTCCTGGGAATGTCTCCAAAAGTATTCTTTATTGTGAACGACTTTTGCATAACTGGTAAACCATAAGGAGATAGACAAAATTTTACTACACAAAAAATGTAGATCGCGTTAAAATACACAATTTATGTGATATACATTTTTTTTTGTTGAGTGAACCATTTTCGAGATATTGCTTGTTATTCCCTTAAATTTTCCAATACTTATACTTTTACTCAAATGGGAATTCGTTATTCATTTTTTTTGTCTTGGATATGCAAAGAGTATTAATCTGTGGCAAAGAGAATGGTGCTACACATAGCAACCAGCTATTAAGAGTAATGTCTATGCTTAAAGGCTACTGTATTTCTATATTGCCCTTGCAAATATATATCCCCCTTACATCTACAAGAAAATTAGCAATAAGATAGAGTCTGCAAATGTCTATCTCGATTAAGTAGATGGAGAATTAGCGTTTGTAAAAATAGTTTGTACAAGAGTAGAGAAAGTCATGTGAGTGTAACAAATCAGATTTTTAAGATAAGTAGGAATCGCCAGAAGCAATTTAAAGAATGTTTTCTATTGGGGAAATGTATTTTGGGCGGTTTAAAAGACAAGGTCAATAAAACAAATTCACGAACATTACAACAATGAATGAATGAATGAATGAACAAAGTACAACAAACAGCTAACATTTCAGAAGCTGAGATACAGCATGTGAAACGAAATCATTTATACGTTACAACGTCTGCTTCAAGGCGAATGGGAAACAACGTGTTTGAAAAATATGATGTAATTGCATTCACATGCATTTATCTAGTCACTATCGTTTATTTTTATACAAACTCTTCTTACAGAAGCTTATTTTTCTATCAGCTTCATGTCAACCGAAATGAACTTTTCTAGAAAATAGGGTTTAATTACAGATTTCGTTGTAGGTACAAGGCCAACCCAGGAGGCTGAAGCCATAGTCAAATGATTAAAAAAGCGGGTCGCTCTATGCTGGCTTTGAAATGACATACTTTGCATCACTACAAGAAACAAAAGCATGGAGAATTATTTGAAAATTCAAAGAGATGATGAATGATTAATGCCACAACAGAACAGTGGGTTTTTAGGATTTATAAACATTTTTGTGCATAAGTTTTTGTCTATCTCTTACGATTAACAGTTGTAAAACACGTTTACAACAATTTAGAGTGAAGAGAACCTCAGACGCTATTCGTGGAAAATTCAAGATACGCATTTTATATTTGATGTTTAACTCTTAAACATATACTAATTCGATAAAATTGTTAGGGTCATTTTTGGAACAGTCAAAAAAGTAACTAATTCTTTTTTCATGTATAGTTGGGTGGAGTGAATTCTTAAAAATCTTCGTGTAGCGTCTATAAAAGATGCGCAACTTGAATTCGAAGTATGGTACTTATCAGATATTTCGGTTTTGAGTCATTCTGTTCATAGAGGTACACACTCACAGACACAAGCAACTTTTCCTAAAAAATGCTTTTTTTGTATTCAAGTAACCGCGGTATTTTTGGTGAAATACAATAGTACTTCCTCTACTTACTAAGGTAGACAGTAGAGAAAAAACAAAAGAGCCAAGAAGATTTTGTCTTTTAGGACTTCGGAAAATGTGTAGTTTCTCACGGTAACCGGAAAACTATTGAATTTATCAAATTGTTTTGTGATGTGGTGTATTATTAGTCTTATTATCATTACCAGACGCACTGTTGTGTTGTATTGTTGCTACCAGACGTAGCATTGCTGTGTCTCCTTAGGCTTAACGGTCTTTCCTTCGCTGAGGATCACGCCAAAGGGAAGGATCTGTTTGAAACCGTCTGATATGACGTCAGCCCTGTCTGGCATTGGCTAGACACGGTTTGTGGGGGCAAGATAGTGTCATTCGAGTGGAAGTAGTCGTTGGAGCCAGTCGTGTGTGTGGCCGGTCTACAGTCTGTGGCATCTCCCTCCATCCTGTTTCCTTTGTTAATTATGTAGAGTCACCAAACGTTTGAGAATAAATCTCAGGTATGTAAGAGTAATGTGTGTTATGTAATTCTTCAGTGTAATATAAAAACCCACGCCGTTTCCTTAAATTTACACACCAAGGTCCCGGACTTTTTGCTGCCAGCGAGTTGCTCCCTCTATGTGCGTGTTGGGGTGACCTAAATTAACCATTTTCTGGTAACCTTTTCGGCCTTCATCTCAAAGTGTAACAATATATCTTAAAATAAAGAAAATTTTCCATAGACACGTATTGTGATGCAGCGGCTATGTCCCAAGGTTGGTGCCAGGCGGTCGGAGTAAACAAGATAACGCCGCTTGCCAGCGTAAATACTGGGCGCGCTATCGGAGAAAACTAGAATTTCTGGAAGCTTCTTCTCCCTCCTACTCCAGGAAGTGTCGAAATAGTTCTAGAACGTTCGAGAACCTTATGGAAAGATTACACTGACTATATAAGCGAGCGATCTCGCGGCAGTCGAATCAGTGCGAGTCGAATAGAGTTGAGTGGCGTCGGTCATTCAGTCAGCGAGCGAGTAGGCTGATGAGTTTCCCGCGCGACATCAAGAGCGATTCTTCGAGCCAGTTGGTGACGGCTGTTGTAACGTGCAGCGAGTGCTACTGCGGAGCGACGGGCTGTGGAGGTCTTGTGTTCATCTCCCGAGTGAAGTGAACCGTCCGGCGTGAACAGGCTGCCTCACGAAGGAAGTGAGGTGGTGGAGAATTGAACTAATTCACCGTTGTGAAGTAAAAATGTGAACGAAGTTTAACTAGATAAAAAAATCTGATGTGTTACACTCACATGACTTTCTCTACTCTTGTACAAACTATTTTTACAAACGCTTATTCTCCATATGCTTCATGTTAATCGAGATGTTAATCCTATTGCTAATTTTCTTGTAGATGCAAGGGGAATTGGTAGGCTTTAAGCGATAGTCAAATATTTTAAGAGCTGGTTGCTATGTGGAGTATTCCATTCTCTTTGCGTTACCAGACAAACAAAATGAATAACGAATTCCCATTTGAGAAAATAAGTATTGGAAAATGTAAGGGAATAACAAGCAATATCTCGAAATTGGTTGACTCAACATCAAAAAAGTATATGACATAAATTGTGTATTTTAACGCGATCTACGTTTTTTGTGTAGTAAAATTTTGTCTATCTCTTATGGTTTACCAGTTATGCAAAAGTCGTTCATAATGAAGAATACTTTTGGAGACATTCCCAGAAAATTCAAGATATACATTTCATTTGTCATGAAAATATCTTAAACATATGATATTTTAATCAAAATATCTTAAACATATGTTATTTTAATCAAAATCTTTAGAGCCATTTTGAGAAAATTAAAATTTTCGAAAAATGTTCCATGTACAGGATAATCTGGGGTGGGGGATTTTCTTGAAAACCTTCGTGTCGCATCTCTGGAAGATACTGAACCTAAATACCAAGTTTGGTGTTTATCCGACTGTTCCTTTCTGAGTTATGCTGTTCACACAGACACATACACGGACATGTTTCCAAAAATGCTTTTTTTTTTTTTGGATTCAGGGTGTCTCAAAACATGTATTTCCGGTGAAATCTCGGTATCGAATTTTTGGGTGGAATACAATACTTCACCTACTTACTATACGTAGTACAGAAAGAAAGAAAGAAAGAAAGAAAGAAAGAAAGAAAGAAAGAAAGAAAGAAAGAAAAAAAACGAGTCACAGTGAAAAACTGGACAAAGCCACAGTATATATTCATTAAGAAAAGCTTCTGTAAATTACCCAATGTTACGAAAACTAATGCTGATAAATTTTATGTGAAGTGTTTCACAACATTCGATAACAAGCTGGATAATTTAGGTTCTTAAACCATTAAGCCTATGTTTGGGGGAAGTTATTAGCATATCACATTTATTTTTTGTTTAATTTATATAGCACCTTTAATTTCTGTGTACATATCAGTGGGTTCGAGTTTAGAAACAACTAATTTGTTGACTAGATTTTTTAACTACTGGTTTTTACTGATTTTTAATAGGGAATACACTTGCATTCACTCCCATATCCATATTTCCAGACTCTGCGGAGAGAAGGGAATGATTCTAATTAAAAACAAAATTCTCTCGTTCTAGTCGGGAATCAAACCCGGGACCTTTGTGTTGAGAAGCCAGAATGCTCATCACTGGACTACAGAGGCACTCTCCATATTATTGTAACAGCTGCTCTTGATTAGAAAGGTAGCGTACAAACAAACAGTTTCAAAGACACGGTTTTCGACTACAGGGTAGGCCATTAAGCGCTTAAGATAATTATTAATTAAAGTGATAGATCACTAGAAATATTTTGGCATGCATAATGATACATTAGCCTGGTTACTTTTTGATATTCCCGGGCATAAGTGTTTACCTCATCATTAGTTCGTAGCCGCAAAACAGACTTCTGTTTCCACCAAGTATTTCAACCCCTTCTTCCTTTTCAACCTGGCTGCCATTTCTGAAATTGCCTTATTCTGTTGATTGCTGGCTCGTTAAACCCTTAACCTTGCAGAAAAGTGGACCTCTTTTTGTGCTTTCTTTCAAGTTCCTTTAAGCTTTCTCGTAGATTGCACTTCTCCACGGGCCGTCCGGTAAAGCGTTTTAATCCATTAGGTTTTGACGTTACAAACGCACGCACAGAGAATATGTCTGGGTATGCAGCGATATGAAATAATGTTCGTTAAAGTGTTAAATTATACTGTGCAATTAGGTGGCCTGGTTCTACTAGCAACTGCAATAATCGAAATGCTGAAGAAGTGTATATTTTTACGTTATTTGCACCACGCTTTGGGCGCCAATTTGAAGTAGGAGTTCTATTGTAGTTCGATTGTTGGGGAGCCGAACACTTGAAGTAGTTGCAACCGCACGCATGGTACCCGGTAGCCTTCGCCACAAGTTTAAAAATATTAACTTTGTAATTTGACTGTTTCTTTCAATATTATATATTTATGTTTGCCTCGGCTGCGTCAGTATTTATATATTTTTTAGAGACATGAATGTCTTAGCAGGGAGTTGTGCGACTGAAGAATGTAGGCTTACACAGATTATAATTTTACCTCACTCCTTTTATTAATGCTTGACACGATTTAAATAACACTTCACTGATATAGAGGAAGCTGGGAGATTTTTTTATTAATTACTTGCACTTTTTAACACGTAAACTATTTTTGTCTCACACTGAATATGTATTAAACTTCTCGAGGACGCATCTTGCATCCGGTTACGAACACTGTCTACAAGCAACGCGTCCGGTTAGGAGCGCTGTCTGCAAGCAACTAATTTCTGAATTTGTAAATTTTGCTATATTTCAGTTTCTGATTGGCTAATCCTACTCCAATAGAATACTTTCGTTTAACTTAAGCTTCTTTCTGGTTGTTGATTGGCTATTTTATAAACTGTCACAAAAATTACATTATTGCTTCCAAGAATGACTAGTAACATTATTAAACTTTCAAATTCATTATTGCTTCAAGGTTATCTCATTGTTAGAAACTTTTGACCTATTTCTCACAGCTCCTACATTATTAAATTACGTAATACATTCACATAACATTATTACACATGTATACAATAATATAAACATTATAATGACTGTAATATACATTTTTATATATTGTTACATACACATATTGCTTTAAGGCGGGCTGTTATTGAATTTATATATTATATAATTAGACTGAAATCATTTAAGCGTTAAAAATACTGCCTCAATGCTAAATTTGTTTACGCATAAATTGTTATGGGTGAGGTTTTGAAATTATCGACCAAGTTCGTGACATCTTATCTGATTAAGCTCAAAATCTCGAATGGTATTTACTGTGGCTATTTCAGGAATAAAATTAATGTAAATAATACAATAACAAGCAGGATGCCTCAGGCGATTGCGTTTAGAGCTCAAATTCGGGAGGACCGGGGTACGTTTTCCATTGCACCGGCCACCGTAACCTTGGGTTTTCCCAGACTTTGTGGACGAATGCTGTGGTGTGTTTTACAGATGCAGGGGGGGGGGATGTGCAGAAAACTGTAAAATAGAAAACTTGTACCAAACTAGGATTTTGAAGGTTACAAACATAGGGTCGCAGATGTACTATAATAACAGAAGCGCTGCATGAACATAATTAATATCTTACATTATGAAACATCATTTGACAGTGGAAATGAAATGTAACTGAATGAAAAGTGTTTACGTACTGTCGCAACTAATGAGTACTGCTACACAATGAAAACTATACATTAGCTGCGTGTACTATATTATACTGCTTGTACTGAACAAGGCAGGCGTTCGGTATTATCGTACACTCGCTTCCATTTATGCCGTCACCGTAGCTTTGGGAGGCATTCTACTGGCCTTCACAGGTGGAGTATATATAGCAAGGAGGAGGTGTGTATATCTGTTTACCTTATTGCGCAGTCAGTGGCGTCCTGTTTTACGTGCATAGTTGTAGGTTATTCACACATATACATACAGGGTGGACCATTTAAGTTGAGTCTGTACAATATCTCCAAAATAAGCATTGTAGAAAGATGTGTATTTAATAAACGTTGCTTGATATTTTGAGGGAAAGTAAATGCCATTAGTCGTATTTTGTTTGGAGGATGTTATGATGGTCGTTTTAGGGTCAATTTAATTTTTTTTAAATGGGAACCTACATTTTGTAAGTTTTTTTCTCATTAGAAAATGGTTTACAAAAAGCTGTTTATTTTGAGGTGAGGAATAAGGAAACAAAACAAAAAATGTTGGTTCCCAATTACGAAACGTAACTTGATCCTCAAATGACCATCCATGGATGGTCTAACTATTCATTACGCCCTTCGTACACAGACATTTAGAATTTTCATTGTTATTTACGTTGGTGTAAGAACAATTGCAAAGTGCTTTATACAAATGTTGTTTAGTTTTTTAAGAGGGTTGAGAAAACAACATAAAAGAGGAAGTTCCCATTTAAAACAATTCAATTGACTCTAAAATAATTATCAACGTAACGTCCTCCAAACAAAACACGACTAATGGTATCCACTTTTCCCCATAATATCCAGCAACATTGTTTTCTACAAGGCTTAGTTTTGGAGATATTGCACAGTCTCAACTTAAATTTTCCATTCTGATATAAATTTAAGTAATAATTTTACTCGTCATCGCTTATAATAACCTTGTCTAAATGTATAACTAAATAAAACCCTACTTTGTACTTTGAGTTTTACATTAAGTTGCCATTAAACATATTTTTTTGTGGAGTTATTGTGAAAAACAGGTTTTATTTAGTTATATGTTTAAACGTGATTATAAGTGATGACGAGTAAAGCTATTGCTTCAAGTTATATATTCATATGTGAATAATCTAGAATTGTGCATGTAAAACAGGACGTCACTGCATGCGCGAAAAGATAAAAAAAAAAAAAAAAATGCACACGCCTCTTCCTTGATGTACACACTCCACTTGTGAAGGCTAGTAGAATGCCTCCCAAAGCTGCGGTGACAGCATAAATGGAAGCGAGTGTACCAGCCAGTAGGCTGCACATCAGACATACCTAGATGCAGTGACTAGTACTGTACAAGAGTGGGTTTTGTTTACATCTGACACGCCACAAACAGACTTCACAATCGGAGACTCTAACATGACGGATCTAGTTTGCTGCATGTAGCGCAGTACAAAAGAGCTTCTGTCACCTTTTATTCCTATCCTCAAAATTTTTACTTTGGTACTTTCTATCTATTCTGCAACTTATGTACATTGCTTTTCCGTACCTAGAATATTACCATGGATATTATTACCCTCGTTTCCTCTCATTTCACCTGTCAGGGTTGCAGGGTCTGGCACGATGTTCGGTGGTATACAGTGGACGTGCTTTAAGAGACCTTCTGCTCAATCTGTCCGTTCGTTCTCCCTAACAGGGAGTCCATGGAAGGGGCGTCCAGGGATGCTCAACCTGTAAATGATATGGGCCCCGCTGCACCTGCCGCCGTCAGATCTGGTCGCCCTTGTGCTCTATAACCTCATCACTCCCTCCCGGAGATTTAGTAGTCCTAGCTTAGCAGCAGTATTGAAATCCTGCTCCATTTCTTAGTCCTAGCCCTAAATGGATATTTCCCTCCAAGCGTTCTATATAGACGGTCGCGATTTAGCAACTGAGAAAACAGAAGACACAGCAAACTAAAAGACAATCGGTATGATATGTGCGTTATATTTTTGGCCAAACTTCTAATAAACCTTGTGTAAGTTTTTCTGTATTTCCTCTGGATTTGATCGAGTTTATGAAAAATAATAATACAATACTTTTCCTTCACACCATGGCCACTGAACGCTGCTCGCGCGCCGGTCGCCGCAGCTCGGATTCCCGCTGAAACAGTTACTATATCTCCGCAACTGCCTCACGTTCTCATGGTTACAATTCTGATGATAATAAGCACATAACTTAAAAAGAGAGATGTTGGAAATGTCCTTCGCAATCCACTCTTTTCTGGCATATTCTCAGGAAATTTTCACATTCGGGAGTTGAATCTCCGAAATTGTGAATTTCTCTTCTGCTGTTCCCTTTTAGCTCTTACAGTGTTTGTGACACGTAAAACTATAGAGTAATTGACACATGCTTGATGTTCTTCTCTGACAAAGCATAGTTCCATTTATATAGCCGTTTCGTCACAAAACAACAGATATTGGAGTACAGAGAAACCCGATTTTATACACGAGATTCGCTTGGTGAAATTTTGTGTGCAGTAAATGCATACATAATAGGAACTATATTTTTGAAGAAACAATACATACGAGAGATACAGGCATGACTTACACCATTTTTCTTTCTCTACTACGTATAGTCAGTAGGGGAAGTATAGTATTCCACCCAAAAATTCGATACCGAGATTTCACCGAAAATATACGTTTTGAGGACCCCTAAATCCAAAAGAAAATCATTTTTGGAAACATGTCCGTGTGTGTGTATGTGTGTCTGTATGTGTGTCTGTGCGTCTGTGAACAGCGTAACTCAGAAACGAACAGTCGGCTAAACACCAAACTTGGTATTTAGGTTCAGTATCTTCCAGAGATGCGACACGAAGGTTTTAAAGAAAATCCCCCCACCCCAGATTACTCTTTACATGGAACACTTTTCGAAAATTTTAATTTTCTCAAAATGGCTATAACGATTTTGATTAAAATATCATATGTTTAAGATATTTTCATGACAAATGAAATGTGTATCTCGAATTTTCTGGGAATGTATCCAAAAGTATTCTTCATTGTGAACGAATTTTGCATACCTGGTAAACCATAAGAGATAGACAAAACTTTACTACACAAAAAATGTAGATCGCGTTAAAATACACAATTTATATCATGTAACTTTTTGTTGTTGAGTGAACCGTTTTCGAGAAATTGCTTGTTATTCCCTTAAATTTTTCTATACTTATTTTCTCAAATGGGAATTCGTTATTCATTTTTACTTCCTCTACTACGTATTGCAGTCCACCCAAAAATTCGGTATCGAGATTTCACCAGAATTACATGTTTTGAGAACCCTGAATCCAAAAAAAAGCATTTTTGAAACATGTCCGTGTGTGTCTGTGTCTGTGAACAGCACAACTCAGAAACGAACAGTCGGATAAACACCAAACTTGATATTTAGGTTCAGTATCTTCCAGAGATGTGACGCGAAGGTTTTGAAGAAAATCCCCCCACCCCTGATTACCCGTTAAAATTTTAATTTTCTCAAAAATGCCTCTAACAATTTTGATTAAAATATCATATGTTTAAGATATTTTCATGACAATTGAAATGTATATCTTGAATTTTCTGGGAATGTCTCCAAAAGTATTCTTCATTGTGAACGACTTTTGAATAACTGGTAAACCATGAGAGATAGACAAAATTTTACTACACAAAAATGTAGATCGCGTTAAAATATACAATTTATGTCATATACATTTTGTTGTTGAGTGAACCATTTTCGAGATATTGCTTGTTATTCCCTTAAATTTTCCAATACTTAATACTTTTTCTCACATTTGTTATTCAATTTTTTTGTTCTGCTAATGCAAAGAAAATGGAATACTCCACATAGCAACCAGCTCTTAAAATATTTGACTATAGCTTAAAGCCTACAAATTCCCCTTGCATCTACAAGAAACTTAGCAATAAGATTAACATCTTGATATCTCGATTAACATGAAGCATATGGAGAATAAGCGTTTGTAAAAATAGTTTGTACAAGAGTAGAGAAAGTCATGTGAATGTAACACATCAGATTTTTTACATTTGTTAAGAAACCATTACCACACGTATTGTAGCTTTGCTATCAATGCTGAATAATAAAACAGTATTGATATAGTAAGTGTACAGGTTTCACCCAAAACATCAATTACTTTGGGAAAGTGAGACTTACGAGAGCTGTCCCAGAAGTACCCGACCTAACAAAGAAAACACAAAAATTTTGTGAAAAAACATTTTTATTTCTCTGCATAGTCTCCTTTCAGCTCGATACACTTTTCCCAGCGATGTTCAATAGCTTCGATACCCTGTTTATAATGAGAACCGTCGAGTTCTGCAAAATAGCCATCAACTGCAGACTCCACCTCTTCATTATTGGGAAATCTTTTACCACCAAGCCATTTCTTCAACTTTGGAAACAGAAAATAACCGCAGGGGGCTAAGTCTGGTGAATAGGGTGCATGAGGAAGCCATTCGAACTTTAACTCATTGATTTTGGCCATGGCAATAATGCATGTGTGTACTAGTTCATTGTCTTGATGAAACAGAACTTTCTTTTTCGCTAAATATGGCCGTTTTTGTTCGATTTCATCATTCAAACCCTGCAATAAGTTTACATAATACTCGCCATTGATTGCTTTTCCTTTTCGAAGATAATCAATGAAAATTATCCCACGCACATTCCAAAAAGCTGGCGCCATGACCTTTGCTACAGATGGAACTGTCTTCGCCTTCTTTGGAGCCGATTCTTCCCTTTCAATCCATTGTTTTGAATGTTCCTTGTCTCAGGTGTGAAGTGATGGTCCCATGCTTCATCCGTAGTTATGAATCGACGCAAAAACTCGGCTTTATTGCAGCGAAACATCGCCAAACACTCGACTGAAACATCTTCACGACGCTGCTTTTGTTTCATTGTGACTAAATGCGGCACCCATCTTGCTCACAGCTTTTTCATGTCCAAATTTGCAGTTAATCTGCAATATACAGCACTTTTTGAAATGCCTAAGATGTCTGCTAGCTCGCGCACTTTCAGGCAACGGTCATCCAACACCATTTTGTGGATCTTTTTCACAATTTCTGGCGTGGTCACCTCATATTGTCGACCACTGCGATGTTCGTCTTGGCAGCTCGTACGGCCTCGCTTAAACTCTGCCACCCAATATTTTACTGTTGTAAACGAAGGAGCAGACTCCCTCAGAGTAGAACCTAGCTCAGCTTTAATACGTTGGACTAAGACCTTTCAAATGAAAGTATTGTATCACATAGCGATGATCAGTTTTATCCATGTTTACAAATTCGCTGAGAGCGTTCACTATTAATGGCTGCCAAACAATTACTAAACAACGTAGCATCGTCAAACTTCAAAATTTAGCTTTATAAGGGTGGTACTTTCTATCATAGTCATTTGTTTGAAACAAAAACCGATACATATACGTCATGTCGGGACTTCTGGGACTGCCGTCGTATTACGCAGGTACTCAAATTAATTTAAAATTTATACAATGCTACAAATTTCCACCTCCTTATACCAACATTTAAATTCCCAAAATTTATTACGCTTGTAATGCTAGATAACACTGCTTGATTTAGGAATAAGAATCGTCTCTTCAGATACAAGCAGCATTGCTGAGTAATGATATTCCGATATGGGGTAAGTAGAGTTTAACACGTGTGTCGTGAAAGTAAGTGAGGCATATGCGAGAACTTCCCCTATACGCCAGTGAATGAGGCAGATTTATTGAAGTTGGTAATATTGATTCATTGGTCGCCACCACCATCATCACCAGTGCCTTATCTCCCGTGTTGAGTCAAGAGTGCTCTGTGTAACGCTGTTTGCATACTCACCACACGTTACCCATTTGCACGGTGTGCTGAATGAAGCTCTGACCGCCTGCAGCATTCGCTTTCTTTTTTTAGACGATCCCTGGTACTAAATATTTATAGTAAAGTAAATTAAATAGAAGCTACTGCAGTGATAATATTAGGGTTACAAGTTTGCCCCTCCGGCCCAGGTTCAAATTCTGGTTGGACGATAAATAAGCTACTCCGTTGGGCACTTGTTTGCAGTGCATTTCTGAGATTATAAGTCTACAGGTATGTATAGTAGTTTGTGTATACAGAGTGGAAATGAAAACACTGGGTAGAGGGATTTAACAAGTCTATTGCAATATTTTCATTCCTTATCTGTTTACCCTCCTCTTATGTAGAACTTACACCCCCAGGACTTACAAGCGGGTGCCTGGGGTCAGAGGCCCGTCGAGGAGCAGACACTCATGGATCAGACAGAGCATCCAGGATGGGTGATCAGCCCAATGCCTGGTATGGGATGAAGGAAGTAGATGAAACGAAATGTTGGTGAAATGGATGAAAGGAAAGGTGATGATGGAGCAGTTGGAATGAATGGCGGGGGAAACCGGAGAACGAACCCGGAGAAAACCCGCCCAGACGCCGCTTCGTCCACCACAAATCCCACATGCAGGTCCCTGGGATTGAACCCGGGCCGCCTAGATGGGAGGCGAGCGGTCTAACCGCTCGGCCACTCTTATTGCAATAAGAGTTAAAAATCTTATGTGTTGCATTCGCATGGATTTTTCTTATAAATCTTCCGGAAAATATTTTTATAAAACGTTATTCTAAGAGAGCGATACTAAATTTTTTAGGATGCCATGTTCGTAAAAAACAAATCAAATTTGCTTATATGTGACAGCTACTTTCTAATGTTTTGCGAGTTGATTTGCTCTAATTCTTTGTTAATTATCATAATTTAAAGATTTTGAGTTCATTCAAAAATGAATTTGACTAAAGAAAATCTCGGTGCTATGATTGTTTAGGATTCCAAATCGCCATTAACGCCTAAACAATGTGAAAATCGTCTTAGAAATACATTTGGCGAAGAAGTGTCGTCTAAGACAACAATTTATAATTGGTACAGCGAATTCAAAAGTGATAGGATTTTTTCTTAGTGATGAATTTCGTGAAGAATGCACAAGAACTGCTGTTAGTAATGAAAACATTGCCGCTGCTCGAGAAATGCTTGAAGAAAATCGATGGACATCTTATGAATTTATTCGAGAGACAATGGGCATTGGTACGAGTCAAATTCAAAACATATTACTTCAACAGTTAGACGTAAGAAAACTTTGTTGTCAATAGATGTGTGATTTTTACGAACTCTACACGCTAATCCTGCTTCAATATTTTTCATTTGTATATTATGGATCATATAAATTCATTATACATGAATAATGGGAGTTTTAATTTTATTTGATTCCACATAAACTGACTCCCGATCAAAAACAACGCATTGATTGGTGCAGAAAAACTGCAAAAATTCCAAGGCGGCACTTCAAATTTGGTTAGGAATATCGTTATTGGTGATGAATCTTGTATTTATTGATATGATCCTGAAAAGAAATGTCAATCGGCTCAACGAGTCTTTCGAACAGACCTAAGTCTAGAACAGTCCGACGAATTCCCGTGCTGGTAAGAAGATGGTTGCTAGTTACTTTCTCTACTACGTATAGTAGGGGAAGTATTGTATTCCACCCAAAAATTCGATACCGAAATCTCACCGGAAATACATGTTTTGAGACCCCCTGAATCCAAAAAAAGCATTTTTGGAAACATGTCCGTGTGTGTGTCTGTGTGTCTGTGTGTGTGTGTGTGTCTGTGTGTCTGTGTGTGTGTGTGTGTGTGTGTGTGTGTGTGTCTGTGAACAGCATAACTCAGAAACGAAACACCAAACTTGGTGTTTATGTTTAGTATCTTTCAGAGATGCGACACGAAGCTTTTCAAGAAAATGCCCCCACTCCAGAGTACCCGTTACATGGAACATTTTTCGAAAATTTTAATTTTCTCAAAAATGGCTCTAAAGATTTTGATTAAAATATTTTATGTTTAAGATATTTTCATGACAAATGAAATGTATATCTCGAATTTTCTGGAAATGTCTCCAAAAGTGTTCTTCATTCTGAACGACTTTTGCATAACTCGTAAACCATAAGAGATAAACTGTGGCAATAATTTGTATCACAATAATGTAAATGCCAGAGTGATTGTAGTGTAAATAATCATTATTGTATGACATTGATTTGAGATGTTTGTTAATTATAAACATTATTAGGAAATAAGTTTACACGGCCTCACTGAAACTGACAATAAGAGCGGGCAACAATGAGCGAGGGGGTGAGTTGTTTATCAATTATTAGAGACAAGCAAATGATGTCAGATTGGCGCGCTTTTCTGAGAAATGGAGGGAACATCTTCCCTAAAGCATATGCGTTCGTAATTTTGATTGAATATAAATATAGACGCTAATGTTGGCGCGTTTTATTAACCAATAGCAGCTCGGTTATAATCTTTAGGCATATCGGGTGAGGGTGTATAAAAAGCTAAAGCCGAGAAGCGGGTGGCACACAGTCCAACAGAAGCATTCGCGTGTAATACGTCGTTCAGTTCAACATAAGTATTCGTGGGTTATACGTCACAAAGTTTAAGAGAATCGTCGCGCAATTCTACAAAATCTCTCGCGTCGTAAAGTTAGTTATAAATGTGAAATACGCGAATTAATAAAGTGCGGCAAATAAGTGATTATAATAACATTAGAAAACATAACAGTTTCAGTCTGGCGTGTATCAAAAGATAATGTAAAATGAATAAAGTGTGACGGCAATAAAAGTGCAAAAACAAATTCTTTTATCAGTGTTATCTTTTAGTAAAAACTCCTTTCCGTTTACACACCCTGTTTAAGAGATATGCTCGTCTGAGAAATAATAGCTAGCCGGAGGACAATGAACCCAACATTCAAAGTAGTAAAACAATAACAGGCGCTCAGAAATACGATAACACGAAGTTACCGCGACAAATTGGCACCATACGTGGTGCATATAAACATTAAGGATCTTCCAACTACCCACGAGATACCACCTCAAAACAAAATTTTACAACAGAAAACATGTAGAACCCGTTAAAATACACAATTTATGTCATATACATGTTTTTTGTTGGGTGAACTATTTTCGAGATATTGCTCGTTATACCCTTAAATTCTGCAATACTTGTAATTTTTCTCAAATTCGTTATTCATTTTTTTATGTCCTGGACATGCAAAGAGAATGGAATGCGCCACATAGCAACCAGCGTTAAAATATTTGACTATCGCTTAAAAGCTACCATATTCCCCTTGCATCTACAAGAAAATTACCAATAAGATTGACATCTCGATATCCAGAAAATTCAAGATATACATTTCATTTCACAAGACATTATCTTAAACATATGATATTTTCATCAAAATCGTTAGAGCCATTTTTGAGAAAATTAAAATTTTCGAAAAATGTTCCATGTAAAGGGTACTCTGGGGTAGGGGATTTTCTTGAAAACCTTCATGTCGCATCTCTGGAAGATACTGAACCTAAATACCAAGTTTGGTGTTTATCCGACTGTTCGTTTCTGAGTGATGCTATTCACAGACAGACACAAAAACAGACACACAGATAGACAGACACTCAGACACACAGACACTCAGACAGACAGACACTCAGACAGACAGACCTCAGATAATCAGACAGACAGACACAGAGACAGACACTCAGACACTCAGACAGACACTCAGACAGACACTCACACAGACAGACACACAGACAGACAGACATTCAGACACACAGACACTCAGACAGACAGAAACTCAGACAGACAGACACACAGATACACAGACACACAGATACTCAGACACACAGACACTCAGACACACAGACACAAAGACAGACAGACACACAGACACACAGACACTCAGACACACAGACACTCAGACAGACAGAAACTCAACAGACAGACAGAGACTCAGAAGGACAGACACTCAAAAAGAAAAACACTCAGACAGACAGAAACTCAACAGACAGAATGACACTAAGAAGGACAGACACTAAAAAAGAAAAACACTCAGACAGACACACAGTCAGACAGAGCACAGACAGACACTGAGACACACAGACAGACAGACACTCAGACAGACAGACACTCATCCATACAGACACTCAGACATACAGACACTCAGACACACATACACACAGCTAGACACACAGACAGACACTCAGACAGACAGACACTCAGACAGAAACTCAGACAGAATCCCAGACAGACACTCAGACAGACACTAAGACACACAGACACACAGACACTCAGACACACAGACACTCAGACTCACAGACACTCAGACAGACAGACGGGCAGACACTCAGACATACAGACACTCAGACACACAGACACTCAGACAGACAGACACACAGGCACTCAGAAACACAGACACTCAAACAGACAAACACTCAGACAGACAGACACTCATACAGACAGACACACAGACACATACACACAGACACTCAGACAGACAGACAATCAGACAGATACTCAGACACACAGACACTCATACAGACACACAGTCACTCAGCCAGACACTCAGACACACAAAAACTCAGACAGACACACCGTCACTCAGACAGACACTCAGACACACAGAAACTCAGACAGACAGACAGACACACAGACACACAGATACACAGACAGACACAGACAGACACACGGACAGACAGACACTCAGACAGACACAGATAGACAGACACACAGACACTCAGACACTCAGACACACAGGCACTCAGACAGACAGACACACAGACACTCAGACAGACAGACACTCAGACACTCAGAAGACTCAGACACACAGACACTCAGACACACAGACACTCAGACACTCAGACACACAGACACTCAGACAGACAGACAGACACACAGACACAAAGATACACAGACAGACAGACACACGGACAGACAGACACACAGACAGACAGACAAACAAACAGACAGACACACAGATAGACAGACACACAGATAGACAGACAGACACTCAGACAGAGAGACACACCGACAGACACACAGACACTCAGACACTCACAAAGACACTCAGACAGACAGACACAAGGACAGACAGACACACAGACAGACAGACACACAGACACTCAGGCACACAGATATTCAGACACTCAGACACTCAGAAACTCAGACAGACAGAAAGACACACAGACAGACAGACACTCAGGCAATCAGACACACAGACCCCCAGACACTCAGACAAATAGACACACAGTCACTCAGACACTCAGACACACAGACACTCAGACACACAGACACTCAGACACTCAGACACACAGACTCACTGACACTCAGACACTCAGACACACAGACACACAGACAGACACACAGATAGACAGACACTCAGACACACAGACACTCAGACAGACAGACACTCAGACAGACAGACACTCAGATACTCAGACAGACAGCCACAGAGACAGACACTCAGACACTCAGACAGACACTCAGACACTCAGACAGACACTCACACAGACAGACACACAGACAGACAGACATTCGGACACACAGACACTCAGACAGACATTCGGACACACATAATCTCAGACAGACAGAAACTCAGACAGACAGACATACAGATACTCAGACACAAAGACAGACAGTCACACAGACACTCAGACACTCAGACACTCAGACAGACAGAAACTCAACAGACAGACACTCAGAAGGACAGACACTCAAAAAGAAAAACACTCAGACAGAGCACAGACACTGACAGACACAGACAGACAGACACTCAGACAGATAGACACTCAGACACACAGACACTCAGACAGACAGACACCCAGACACACATACACACAGACAGACACACATACAGACACTCATACAGACAGACAGACAGAATCCCAGACAGACAGACACTCAGACAGACACTAAGACACACAGACACACAGACACTCAGACACTCACAAAAACACTCATACAGACAGACACAAAGACAGACAGACACACAGACAGACAGACAGACAGACACACAGAAAAACAGACACACAGACACTCAGAAACACAGATATTCAGACACTCAGACACTCAGAAACTCAGACAGACAGACACTCAGACAGACAGAAAGACACACAGACAGACAGACAGACACACAGACACTCAGGCACTCAGACACACAGACACCCAGACACTCAGACAAACAGCACTCAGACACTCAGACACGCTGACACTCAGACACTCAGACACACAGACACACGCAGACACTCAGACACAAAAAAACTTAAACAGACAGACACACAGACACTCAGACACACAGACACACAGACACACAGACAGATACACACTCAGATACTCAGACAGACAGCCACAGAGACAGACACTCAGACACTCAGAAAGACACTCAGACACTCAGACAGACGCTCACACAGACAGACACACAGACAGACAGACATTCAGACACACAGACACTCAGACAGACAGAAACTCAGACAGACAGACACACAGATACTCAGACACAAAGACAGACAGTCACACAGACACTCAGACAGACAGAAACTCAACAGACAGGTAGACACTCAGAAGGACAGACACTCAAAAAGAAAAACACTCAGACAGACAGAAACTCAACAGACAGACAGACACTCAGAAGGACAGACACTCAAAAAGAAAAACACTCAGACAGACACACAGACACACAGAGCACAGACACTGACACACACAGACAGACAGACACTCAGACAGAAAGACACTCAGACACACAGACACCAAGACAGACAGAAATTCAGACACACATACACACAGACAGACACACAGACAGACATTCATACAGACAGACAGAATCCCAGACAGACAGACACTAAGACACACAGACACACAGACACTCAGACACACAGACACTCAGACTCACAGACACTCAGACTCACAGACACTCAGACAGACAGACACTCACACATACAGACAGACAAGACACTCAGACACAGACACTCAGACAGACAGACACTCATACAGACAGACACATAGACACACAGACACTCAGACAGTCAGACACTCAGACAGATACTCAGACACACAGACACTCATACAGATACACAGTCACTCAGCCAGACACTCAAACACACAAACACTCAGACAGACACACTGTCACTCAGACAGACACACCGTCACTCAGACAGACACTCAGACACTCAGACACTCAGACAGACAGACACACAGACAGACAGACACACAGACACACAGATACTCAGACAGACACACAGACAGACAGACACACCGACAGACAGACACACAGAGAGACACACAGACACACAAACACTCAGACAGACACACAGACACACAGACAGAAGACAGACAAACAGACAGACACACAGATAGATAGACAGACACACAGATAGACAGACACACGAACAGACAGACACACAGACAGACACACAGACAGACACAGAGACACACAGACATTCAGACACTCAGTCACTCAGACAGAGAGACACACAAACAGACAGAAACACAGACACCCAGGCACTCAGACACACAGACTCTGAGACACTCAGACACACAGTCACACAGCCAGTCTGACACTCAGACATACAGCCACACAGACACTCAGACACTCAGACACACAAACACACAGAATCACTGACACAATGACACACAGACACTTAAACAGACAGAACTGAGACACACAGACACTCAGACACTCAGACACTCAGACACACAGACACTCAGGCACACTGACACTCACACACTCAGACACTCAGACAGACAGAAACCAAGACACTCAGACACACAGGCACTCAGACACTCAGACATTCAGACAGACAAACACTCAGACAGACACTCAGACACAGAGACACTCACAAACCAGACACTCAGACAGACACTCAGAAACACAGACACTCAGACACAGCGATAATCAGACACACAGACACTCAGACAGACAGACACACAGAGAGACACACAGACAGACAGACACACAGACAGGCAGACACACAGACGGACACACAGATAGACAGAAACTCAGACAGACACACAGACAGACACACAGATAGACAGACACTCAGACAGACAGACACACACATTCCGACACTCCGACACTCCGACACTCCGACACTCCGACACTCCGACACTTCGACACTCCGACTCTCCGACTCTCCGACACTCCGACACTCCGACACTCCGACACTCCGACAATACGACACTCCGACACTCAGACACACAGACACTCAGACAGAATGTCACTCAGACAGACACACAGACACACAGAAACTCCGACAGACAGACACTCAGACACACAGAGTCAGACAGACACACAGACACACAGACACTGAGACACACAGACACTCAGACACTCAGACACTCAGACAGACAGACACACGGACAGACAGACACACAGACACTCAGACACTCAGACAAAAAGACACTCAGACAGACAGACTCTCAAACACTCAGACATACAGACACTCAGACACCGACACAGTCACTTAAACACTGAGACTCACAGACACACAGACACACAGATACTCAGACACAAAGACACT
The DNA here is from genome assembly GCA_030765065.1 of Deroplatys truncata. Classification (NCBI taxonomy): domain Eukaryota; kingdom Metazoa; phylum Arthropoda; class Insecta; order Mantodea; family Mantidae; genus Deroplatys; species Deroplatys truncata. The sequence continues at coordinate 132,732,042 of CM060988.1, read as the reverse complement.
CAGACACACAGACACTCAGACAGACAGACACTCAGACACTCACTCAGACACTCAGACACTCAGGCACTCTGACACTCTACACTCAAACACACAAACACTCAGACACACACACATTCAGACACTCAGACACTCAGACACTCAGACACTAGGACATTCAGACACTCAGACACTCAGAAACTCCGACACACAGAAACTCAGACACACAGACACACGGACACCTAGACACACAGACACACAGACATCTAGACAGACAGCCACTCAGACACTCAGACAGACACACAGACACTCAGACACACAGACACATAGACACTCTGACACACAGACACATAGACACTCAGACACACAGACACTCAGACAGACACTAAGACAGACGCACAGACACTCAGACAGACAGACACACAGTCACTGAGACACTCAGAAAGACACACAAACACACAGACACTCAGACAGACACACAGGCACTCAGACAGACAGACACACAGACACTCAGATAGACAGACAGACACACAGACACTCAGAAAGACTCACAGACAGACACACAGAAAGACAGACAGACACACAGACACTCAGAAAGACAGACAGACACACAGACACTCAGAAAGACAGACAGACACACAGACACTCAGATAGACAGACAGACACACAGACACTCAGAAAGACACACAGACACTCAGATAGACAGACAGACACACAGACACTCAGAAAGACACACAGACAGACAGACACACAGAAAGACAGACACATAGACAGACAGACACACAGACACTCAGACACACAGACACACTGACACTCAGACAGACAGACACACAGACACAGAGACACTCAGACAGACAGACACACAGACACTCAGACACAGAGTCACTCAGACACACAGACTCTCAGACTGACGGACACCCAGACTAACAGACACACAGACACAAACACACATACACACAGAGACAGACACACAGACACTCAGACAGACAGACACTCAGACACACAGACACACAGACACTCAGACAGACAGAAACTCAGACACACAGACATAAAGAGAGACACTCAGACAGACAGACACTCAGACACACAGACACACAGACACTCAGACAGACAGAAACTCAGACACACAGACACTAAGAGAGACACTCAGACAGACAGACACACAGACCGACACACACACACACTCAGACACTTAGACAGACAGACAGACAGACACACAGACACACAGACACTCAGGCACACAGACACTCAGACAGAAAGACACTAAGACACTGCGACACAGAGTCACTCAGACACACAGACACTCAGACTGACGGACACCCAGACTAACAGACACACAGACACAAACACACATACACACAGACACTCAGACAGACAGACACTCAGACACACAGACACACAGACACTCAGACAGACAGAAACTCAGACACACAGACACTAAGAGAGACACTCAGACAGACACACAGACCGACACACAGACACTCAGACACTCAGACAGACACACAGACACACAGACACACAGACAGTCAGACACACAGACACTCTGACACACAGACACTCTGACACACAGACACTCAGACACACAGACACACAGACACACAGACATTCAGACACACAGACACTCAGACAGACAGACACTCAGACACACAGACACACAGACACTCAGACAGACATAAACTCAGACACACAGACACTAAGAGAGACACTCAGACAGACAGACACACAGACCAACACACAGACACTCAGACACTCAGACAGACACACAGACACACAGACACACAGACACTCAGACACACAGACACTCTGACACACAGACACTCTGACAGACACACAGACACTCAGACACACACACTCAGACAGACACTCAGACACACAGACACTCCGACACTCAGTCATACAGATGACACTCAGACACAAAGACACACAGACAGACAGGCGCTTAGACAGACAGACACACATACAGACATACACTCAGGCCAACAGACACTCAGACACAGAGACATTCAGACTGACCGACACTCAGACAGACATACACTCAGACACAACACCACTCAGACAGACACTCAGACACAGACACTCAGACAGACAGACAGACACCTAGACAGACACTCAGACATACAGACACTCAGACACTTTGATACACAGACACTCAGACAAACACACACACACTCAGACACACACACTCAGACACACAGACACTCAGACACACAGACACTCAGACAGACACACAGACACACAGAAACTCCGACAGACAGACACTCAGACACACAGAGAGTCAGATAGACACACAGACACACAGAGACTCAGACACTCAGACAGACAGACACACAGACAGACAGACGCACATACACTCAGACACTCACACAAAAAGACACTCAGACAGACAGACTCTCAAACACTCAGACACACAGACACTCAGAGACAGACACGGTCACTTAGACACTGAGGCTCACAGACACACAGATACTCAGACAGACACACAGACAAACAGACACTCAGACACAGACACTCAGACACTCAGAAACTCAGACACTCAGGCACTCAGACACTCAGACACTCTGACACTCTGACACTCTGACACTCTGACACTCTGACACACTGACACTCTGACACTCTGACACTCTGACACTCAGACACTCTGATGCTCAGACACTCAGACACTCTGAGACTCAGAAACTCAGAGACTCAGAGACTCAGACACTCAGACACTCAGAGACTCAGAGACTGACACTCTGACAGTCTGACACTCTGACACTCTGACACTCTGACTCTCTCACATCTGACACTCTGACACTCTGACACTCTGACACTCTGACACTCTGACACTCAGACACTCAGACACACAGACCCACAGACACACAGACACAGACGCTCTGACGCTCTGATACTATGACACTCTGATACTCTGACACTCTGACACTCTGATACTCTGACACTCTGACATTCAGACACTCAGACACTCAAACACACAGATACACAAACACACAGACACACAGACACTCAGACACACAGACACTCAGACGCACACACCCATAGACACTCAGACACAAAGACACTCAGACACACAGACACTCAGACAGACAGACGGACACTCAGACACTCACTCAGACACTCAGACACTCTGACACTCAGACACACAAACACTCAGACACTCAGACACACACACACTCAGACACTCAGACACTCAGACACTAGGACATTCAGACACTCAGACACTCAGAAACTCCGACACACAGAAACTCAGACACACAGACACCTAGACACACAGACACAGACATCTAGACAGACAGCCACTCAGACACTCAGACAGACACACAGACACTCAGACACACAGACAGATAGACACTCTGACACACAGACACATAGACACTCAGACACACAGACACTCAGACAGACAGACACTAAGACAGACAGACGCACAGACACTCAGACAGACACACAGACACTGAGACACTCAGAAAGACACACAAACACACAGACACTCAGACAGACAGACACACAGACACTCAGACACTCAGATAGACAGACAGACACACAGACACACTGACACTCAGACAGACAGACACAGAGACACTCAGAAAGACACACAGACAGACACACAGAAAGACAGACACACAGACAGACAGACACACAGACACTCAGGCAATCAGACACACACACCCCCAGACACTCAGACAAAAAGACACACAGTCACTCAGACACTCAGACACACAGACACTCAGACACTCAGACACACAGACTCACTGACACTCAGACACTCAGACACACAGACACACAGACAGACACACAGATAGACAGACACTCAGACACACAGACACTCAGACAGACAGACACTCAGACACACAGACACTAAGAAAGACACTCAGACAGACAGACACACAGACCGACACACAGACACTCAGACACTCAGACAGACAGACACACAGACACTCAGGCACACAGACACTCAGACAGAAAGACACTAAGACACTCATAAACTCAGACACACAGACGCTCAGACACACAGACACTCTGACACACAGACACTCTGACAGACACTCAGACACACACACTCAGACAGACACTTAGACACACAGACACTCCGACACTCAGTCAGACAGATGACACTCAGACACACAGACACACAGACAGACAGGCGCTTAGACAGACAGTCACACAGACAGACATACACTCAGGCCAACAGACACTCAGACACATAGACACTCAGACTGACCGACACTCAGACAGACACTCAGACAGTCATACACTCACACACAACGACACTCAGACAGACACTCAGACACAGACACTCAGACAGACAGACAGACACTTAGACAGACACTCAGACACTCTGATACACAGACACTCAGACAAACACACACACACTCAGACACACAGACACTCAGACAGACAGTCACTCAGACAGACACACAGACACACAGAAACTCCGACAGACAGACACTCAGACACACAGAGAGTCAGACACACAGACACACAGACAAAGAGACACACAGACACTCAGACACTCAGACAGACAGACACACGGACAGACAGACACACAGACACTCAGACACTCAGACAAAAAGACACTCAGACAGACAGACTCTCAAACACTCAGACATACAGACACTCAGACACCGACACTGTCACTTAGACACTGAGACTCACAGACACACAGACACTCAGACACTCAGACTCACAGACACTCAGACAAACCGACACTAGGACACTCAAACACTCAGACACACAGACCCACAGACCCTCTGACAGTCAGACTCACAGACACTCAGACACACAGACACACAGACACTCAGACACACAAAGACTCAGATACACACACTCAGACACTCAGAAACACAGACACTCAGACACTCAGACACAGACACACAGACTCTCAGACACTCAGACACACAGACACTCAGACACACAGAAACATAGACTCTCAGACAGCTAGACACTCAGCTACACAGAAACCTTAGACAGATACTCAGACACACAGACACTCAGACAGACACTCAGACAGACACACAGCCACTCAGACACACAGACACTCAGACACACAGACACTCAGACACACACTCAGATAGACACTCAGACAGACAGACCTCATATAGACAGACACTCAGACAGACACTCAGACAGACAGACACACAGACACTCAGACACGCAGCCACACAGGCAATCAGGCACACAGACACTCAGACATTCAGACAACAGACACACAGACACTCAGCCACTCCGACACACCGATACTCAGACACAGACACTAAGACACACAGACACACAGACACTTAGACACAAACAATCAGACGCCCAAACAGACACTCAGACACTCAGTCTCACAGACACTCAGACACTCAGACACTCAGACACTCAGACACAGACAATAACACAGTCACTCAGACACACACTCAGACAGACAGACACTCAGACAGACTGACACTCAGACAGACACTCAGACAGAGAGACACACAGACACTCAGCCATTCCGACACACCGATACTCAGACACAGACACTCAGACACACAAACACTCAGACACACAGATACACAGACACTTAGACACACACAATCAGACGCTCAAACAGACACACAGACACTCAGACGCACAGATACTCAGACACTCAGACACTCAGACACAGACACTAAAACAGTCACTCAGTCACACACTCAGACAGACTGACACTCAGACACTCAGACACTCAGACAGACAGACACACGGACAGACAGACACACAGACACTCAGACACTCAGACAAAAAGACACTCAGACAGACAGACTCTCAAACACTCAGACATACAGACACTCAGACACCGACACAGTCACTTAAACACTGAGACTCACAGACACACAGACACACAGATACTCAGACACAAAGACACTCAGACACACAGACACTCAGACAGACAGACACTCAGACACTCACTCAGACACTCAGACACTCAGGCACTCTGACACTCTGACACTCAAACACACAAACACTCAGACACACACACATTCAGACACTCAGACACTCAGACACTCAGACACTAGGACATTCAGACACTCAGACACTCAGAAACTCCGACACACAGAAACTCAGACACACAGACACCCGGACACCTAGACACACAGACACACAGACATCTAGACAGACAGCCACTCAGACACTCAGACAGACACACAGACACTCAGACACACAGACACATAGACACTCTGACACACAGACACATAGACACTCAGACACACAGACACTCAGACAGACACTAAGACAGACGCACAGACACTCAGACAGACAGACACACAGTCACTGAGACACTCAGAAAGACACACAAAGACACAGACACTCAGACAGACACACAGGCACTCAGACAGACAGACACACAGACACTCAGATAGACAGACAGACACACAGACACTCAGAAAGACTCACAGACAGACACACAGAAAGACAGACAGACACACAGACACTCAGAAAGACAGACAGACACACAGACACTCAGAAAGACAGACAGACACACAGACACTCAGATAGACAGACAGACACACAGACACTCAGAAAGACATACAGACACTCAGATAGACAGACAGACACACAGACACTCAGAAAGACACACAGACAGACAGACACACAGAAAGACAGACACATAGACAGACAGACACACAGACACTCAGACACACAGACACACTGACACTCAGACAGACAGACACACAGACACAGAGACACTCAGACAGACAGACACACAGACACTCAGACACAGAGTCACTCAGACACACAGACTCTCAGACTGACGGACACCCAGACTAACAGAATCACAGACACAAACACACATACACACAGAGACAGACACAGAGACACTCAGACAGACAGACACTCAGACACACAGACACACAGACACTCAGACAGACAGAAACTCAGACACACAGACATAAAGAGAGACACTCAGACAGACACTCAGACACACAGACACACAGACACTCAGACAGACAGAAACTCAGACACACAGACACTAAGAGAGACACTCAGACAGACAGACACACAGACCGACACACACACACTCAGACACTCAGACAGACAGACAGACAGACAGACACACAGACACACAGACACTCAGGCACACAGACACTCAGACAGAAAGACACTAAGACACTGCGACACAGAGTCACTCAGACACACAGACACTCAGACTGACGGACACCCAGACTAACAGACACACAGACACAAACACACATACACACAGAGACAGACACACAGACACTCAGACAGACAGACACTCAGACACACAGACACACAGACACTCAGACAGACAGAAACTCAGACACACAGACACTAATAGAGACACTCAGACAGACACACAGACCGACACACAGACACTCAGACACTCAGACAGACACACAGACACACAGACACACAGACAGTCAGACACACAGACACTCTGACACACAGACACTCTGACACACAGACACTCAGACACACAGACACACAGACACACAGACATTCAGACACACAGACACTCAGACAGACAGACACTCAGACACACAGACACACACAAACACTCAGACAGACATAAACTCAGACACACAGACACTAAGAGAGACACTCAGACAGACAGACACACAGACCGACACACAGATACTCAGACTCTCAGACAGACACACAGACACACAGACACACAGACACTCAGACACACAGACACTCTGACACACAGACACTCTGACAGACACACAGACACTCAGACACACACACTCAGACAGACACTCAGACAAACAGACACTCCGACACTCAGTCATACAGATGACACTCAGACAAAAAGACACACAGACAGACAGGCGCTTAGACAGACAGACACACAGACAGACATACACTCAGGCCAACAGACACTCAGACACAGAGACATTCAGACTGACCGACACTCAGACAGACATACACTCAGACACAACACCACTCAGACAGACACTCAGACACAGACACTCAGACAGACAGACACTTAGACAGACACTCAGACATACAGACACTCAGACACTTTGATACACAGACACTCAGACAAACACACACACACTCAGACACACACACTCAGACACACAGACACACAGACACACAGAAACTCCGACAGACAGACACTCAGACACACAGATAGTCAGATAGACACACAGAGACTCAGCAACTCAGACAGACAGACACACAGACAGACAGACACACATACACTCAGACACTCACACAAAAAGACACTCAGACAGACAGACTCTTAAACACTCAGACACACAGACACTCAGAGACAGACACGGTCATTTAGACACTGAGGCTCACAGACACACAGATACTCAGACAGACACACAGACAAACAGACACTCAGACACAGACACTCAGACACTCAGAAACTCAGACACTCAGGCACTCAGACACTCAGACACTCTGACACTCTGACACTCTGACACTCTGACACTCTGACACACTGACACTCTGACACTCTGACACTCTGACACTCTGATACTCAGACACTCAGACACTCTGAGACTCAGAAACTCAGAGACTCAGAGACTCAGACACTCAGACACTCAGAGACTCAGAGACTGACACTCTGACAGTCTGACACTCTGACACTCTGACACTCTGACTCTCTCACATCTGACACTGTGACACTCTGACACTCTGACACTCTGACACTCAGACACTCAGACACACAGACCCACAGACACACAGACACAGACGCTCTGACGCTCTGACACTATGACACTCTGATACTCTGACACTCTGACACTCTGATACTCTGACACTCTGACATTCAGACACTCAGACACTCAAACACACAGATACACAAACACACAGACACACAGACACTCAGACACACAGACACTCAGACGCACACACCCATAGACACTCAGACACAAAGACACTCAGACACACAGACACTCAGACAGACAGACAGACACTCAGACACTCACTCAGACACTCAGACACTCTGACACTCAGACACACAAACACTCAGACACTCAGACACACACACACTCAGACACTCAGACACTCAGACACTAGGACATTCAGACACTCAGACACTCAGAAACTCCGACACACAGAAACTCAGACACACAGACACCTAGACACACAGACACAGACATCTAGACAGACAGCCACTCAGACACTCAGACAGACACACAGACACTCAGACACACAGACACATAGACACTCTGACACACAGACACATAGACACTCAGACACACAGACACTCAGACAGACAGACACTAAGACAGACAGACGCACAGACACTCAGACAGACAGACACAAAAGACACTCAGACACTCAGAAAGACACACAAACACACAGACACTCAGACAGACAGACACACAGACACTCAGACACTCAGATAGACAGACAGACACACAGACACACTGACACTCAGACAGACAGACACACAGACACTCAGAAAGACACACAGACAGACACACAGAAAGACAGACACACAGACAGACAGACACACAGACACTCAGGCAATCAGACACACAGACCCCCAGACACTCAGACAAATAGACACACAGTCACTCAGACACTCAGACACACAGACACTCAGACACAGAGACACTCAGACACTCAGACACTCAGACACTCAGACGCACAGACGCACTGACACTCAGACACTCAGACACACAGACACACAGACAGACACACAGATAGACAGACACTCAGACACACAGACACTCAGACAGACAGACACTCAGACCCACAGACACTAAGAAAGACACTCAGACAGACAGACACACAGACCGACACACAGACACTCAGACACTCAGACAGACAAACACACAGACACTCAGGCACACAGACACTCAGACAGAAAGACACTAAGACACTCATAAACTCAGACACACAGACACACAGACGCTCAGACACACAGACACTCTGACACACAGACACTCTGACAGACACTCAGACACACACACTCAGACAGACACTTAGACACACAGACACTCCGCCACTCAGTCAGACAGATGACACTCAGACACACAGACACACAGACAGACAGGCGCTTAGACAGACAGTCACACAGACAGACATACACTCAGGCCAACAGTCACTCAGACACATAGACACTCAGACTGACCGACACTCACACAGACACTCAGACAGACATACACTCACACACAACGACACTCAGACAGACACTCAGACACAGACACTCAGACAGACAGACAGACAGACAGACACTTAGACAGACACTCAGACACTCTGATACACAGACACTCAGACAAACACACACACACTCAGACACACAGACACTCAGACATACAGTCACTCAGACAGACACACAGACACACAGAAACTCCGACAGACAGACACTCAGACACACAGAGAGTCAGACACACAGACACACAGACAAAGAGACACACAGACACTCAGACAGACAGACACACGGACAGACAGACACACAGACACTCAGACACTCAGACAAAAAGACACTCAGACAGACAGACTCTCAAACACTCAGACATACAGACACTCAGACACCGACACTGTCACTTAGACACTGAGACTCACAGACACACAGACACTCAGACACTCAGACTCACAGACACTCAGACAAACCGACACTAGGACACTCAAACACTCAGACACACAGACCCACAGACCCTCTGACAGTCAGACTCACAGACACTCAGACACACAGACACACAGACACTCAGACACACAAAGACTCAGATACACAGACACTCAGACACTCAGAAACACAGACACTCAGACACTCAGACACAGACACACAGACTCTCAGACACTCAGACACACAGACACTCAGACACACAGAAACATAGACTCTCAGACAGCTAGACACTCAGCTACACAGAAACCTTAGACAGATACTCAGACACACAGACACTCAGACAGACACTCAGACAGACACACAGCCACTCAGACACACAGACACTCAGACACACAGACACTCAGACACACACTCAGATAGACACTCAGACAGACAGACCTCATATAGACAGACACTCAGACAGACACTCAGACACACAGACACTCAGACAGACAGACACACAGACACTCAGACACGCAGCCACACAGGCAATCAGGCACACAGACACTCAGACACTCAGACAACAGACACACAGACACTCAGCCACTCCGACACACCGATACTCAGACACAGACACTCAGACACACAGACACACAGACACTTAGACACACACAATCAGACGCCCAGACACACAGACACTCAGACAGTCTCACAGACACTCAGACACTCAGACACAGACACTAACACAGTCACTCAGACACACACTCAGACAGACAGACACTCAGACAGACTGACACTCAGACAGACACTCAGACAGACAGACACACAGACACTCAGCCATTCCGACACACCGATACTCAGACACAGACACTCAGACACACAAACACTCAGACACACAGATACACAGACACTTAGACACACACAATCAGACGCTCAAACAGACACACAGACACTCAGACGCACAGATACTCAGACACTCAGACACAGACACTAAAACAGTCACTCAGTCACACACTCAGACAGACTGACACTCAGACAGACTGACACTCATACAGACACTCAGACAGACAGACACACAGACACTCAGACACACAGACAGTCAGACAGACACACAAACACTTAGACAGACACTCAGACACACAAACACTCAGACACACAGACACTCATACAGACAGACACTCAGACACACAGACCTTCAGACACTCAGTCAGACAGATGTATCTCAGACACACAGACACTCAGACACACAGACACTCAGACAGACACTCAGACACACAGTCACACAGACACTCAAACACACAGACACTCAGACAGACAGACAGACAATCGGACAGACACACAGACACACAGAAACTCAGACAGTCAGACACTCAGGCAGACAGACACACAGACGCACAGACACTCATACAGACAGACAGACACTCAGACTCACAGACACTAAGACACACACACTCAGACACAGACACACAGACACACAGACAGACAGACGCTCAGACAGACAGACACACAGACAGACACTCAGACACACAGACACTCAGACAGACAGACACTCAGAAGACATACACTCAGACAGACAGACATCCAGACTCACAGACATTCAGACAGACAGACACTCGGACACTCAGACAGACAGACACACAGACACTCAGACACTCAGACAGACAGACACTCAGACAGACAAACACAAAGACACTCAGACACTCAGACAGACAGACACTCAGATTGACAAACACTCAAGACACACAGACACTCAGACAGACAGACACTCAGACAGACAGACATTCAAACAGACAGACACACAAACACTCAGACAGACAGACACTCAGACACACGGACACTCAGACACACAGATACTCAGAAAGACAGACACTCAGACAGACAGACAGACACTCAGACAGACATACACTCAGACAGTCAGACACTCAGACACACAGACGCACAGACACTCAGACACACAGACACTCAGACGGACAGACACACAGACATTCACTCACTCAGACACTCAGACACACAGACACTCAGACACACAGGCACTCAGACACACAGACACTCAAACAGACAGACGCTCAGACACTCAGACAGACAGATGACACTCAGACACACAGACACTCAGACACTCAGACACACAGACCCATAGACACACAGACACTCGGACACACAGACACTCAGACACTCAGACATTCAGACATTCAGACACTCAGACACACAGACACTCATACAGACAGACACTCAGACACACAGACACTCAGACACTCAGTCAGACAGATGTATCTCAGACACACAGACACTCAGACAGACACTCAGACACACAGTCACACAGACACTCAAACACACAGACACTCAGACTGACAGACACTCAGGCAGACACACAGACACACACAAACTCAGACAGACAGACACACAGACGCACAGACACTCATACAGACAGACACTCAGACACATAGATACTCAGACACTCAGTCAGACAGATGTATCTCAGACACAGAGACACTCAGACAGACACTCAGACACACAGTCACACAGACACTCAAACACACAGACACTCAGACAGACAGACACTCAGACAGACACACAGACACACGAAACTCAGACAGACAGAAACACAGACGCACAGACACTCATACAGACAGACAGACACTCAGACTCACAGACACTAAGACACACACACAGACACACAGACAGACAGACGCTCAGACAGACAGACACACAGACAGACACTCAGACCAACAGACACTCAGACCAACAGACACTCAGACAGACCGACACTCAGACAGACAGACACTCAGACAGACATACACTCAGACAGACATACACTCAGACAGACAGACATCCAGACTCACAGACACTCAGACAGACAAACACTCAGACACTCAGACAGACAGACACTCAGACACTCAGACAGACAGACACACAGACACTCAGGCAGACAGACACTCAGACAGACAAACACACAGACACTCAGACACTCAGACAGACAGACACTCAGATTGACAAACACTCAAGACACAGATACTCAGACATACAGACACTCAGACAGACAGACATTCAGACAGACAGACAGACACACAAACACTCAGACACCCAGACACTCAGACAGACAGACACTCAGACAGACACACACTCAGACACACGGACACTCAGACACACAGATACTCAGAAACACCGACACTCAGACAGACAGACACTCAGACAGACAGACACTCAGACAGTCAGACACTCAGACGGACAGACGCACAGACACTCAGACATTCACTCACTCAGACACTCAGTACACAGACACACAGACACTCAGACACACAGACACTCAGACACTCAGACGCACAGACACTCAGACAGACAGACGCACAGACACTCAGACAGACAGACGCACAGACATTCACTCACTCAGACACTCAGACACACAGACACACAGGCACTCAGACAGACAGACGCTCAGACACTCAGACAGACAGATGACACTCAGACATACAGACACTCAAACGCAGACACACAGACACTCAGACACACAGACACTCAGACACTCAGACACACAGACCCATAGACACACAGACACTCAGACACACAGACACTCAGACACACAGACACTCAGACACACAGACACTCAAACACAGACACACAGACACACAGACACTCAGACACTCAGACATTCAGACACTCAGACACACAGACACTCAAACACACAGACATTCAGACACACAGACACGCAGACAGACAGACACTTATACAGACAGCACAAAGACAGACACTCAGACAAACAGACACACAGACACTCAGAAAGACACACAGACAGACACACAGAAAGACAGACACACAGACAGACAGACACACAGACACTCAGGCAATCAGACACACAGACCCCCAGACACTCAGACAAATAGACACACAGTCACTCAGACACTCAGACACACAGACACTCAGACACACAGACACTCAGACACTCAGACGCACAGACGCACTGACACTCAGACACTCAGACACACAGACACACAGACAGACACATAGATAGACAGACACTCAGACACACAGACACTCAGACAGACAGACACTCAGACACACAGACACTAAGAAAGACACTCAGACAGACAGACACACAGACCGACACACAGACACTCAGACACTCAGACAGACAAACACACAGACACTCAGGCACACAGACACTCAGACAGAAAGACACTAAGACACTCATAAACTCAGACACACAGACACACAGACGCTCAGACACACAGACACTCTGACACACAGACACTCTGACAGACACTCAGACACACACACTCAGACAGACACTTAGACACACAGACACTCCGACACTCAGTCAGACAGATGACACTCAGACACACAGACACACAGACAGACAGGCGCTTAGACAGACAGTCACACAGACAGACATACACTCAGGCCAACAGACACTCAGACACATAGACACTCAGACTGACCGACACTCAGACAGACACTCAGACAGACATACACTCACACACAACGACACTCAGACAGACACTCAGACACAGACACTCAGACAGACAGACAGACACTTAGACAGACACTCAGACACTCTGATACACAGACACTCAGACAAACACACACACACTCAGACACACAGACACTCAGACATACAGTCACTCAGACAGACACACAGACACACAGAAACTCCGACAGACAGACACTCAGACACACAGAGAGTCAGACACACAGACACACAGACAAAGAGACACACAGACACTCAGACACTCAGACAGACAGACACAAAACACTCAGACACCCAGACAAAAAGACACTCAGACAGACAGACTCTCAAACACTCAGACATACAGACACTCAGACACCGACACTGTCACTTAGACACTGAGACTCACAGACACACAGACACTCAGACACTCAGACTCACAGACACTCAGACAAACCGACACTAGGACACTCAAACACTCAGACACACAGACCCACAGACCCTCTGACAGTCAGACTCACAGACACTCAGACACACAGACACACAGACACTCAGACACACAAAGACTCAGATACACAGACACTCAGACACTCAGAAACACAGACACTCAGACACTCAGACACAGACACACAGACTCTCAGACACTCAGACACACAGACACTCAGACACACAGATACATAGACTCTCAGACAGCTAGACACTCAGCTACACAGAAACCTTAGACAGATACTCAGACACACAGACACTCAGACAGACACTCAGACAGACACACAGCCACTCAGACACACAGACACTCAGACACACAGACACTCAGACACACACTCAGATAGACACTCAGACAGACAGACCTCATATAGACAGACACTCAGACAGACACTCAGACACACAGACACTCAGACAGACAGACACACAGACACTCAGACACGCAGCCACACAGGCAATCAGGCACACAGACACTCAGACACTCAGACAACAGACACACAGACACTCAGCCACTCCGACACACCGATACTCAGACACAGACACTCAGACACACAGACACACAGACACACAGACACTTAGACACACACAATCAGACGCCCAGACACACAGACACTCAGACACTCAGTCTCACAGACACTCAGACACTCAGACACAGACACTAACACAGTCACTCAGACACACACTCAGACAGACAGACACTCAGACAGACTGACACTCAGACAGACACTCAGACAGACAGACACACAGACACTCAGCCATTCCGACACACCGATACTCAGACACAGACACTCAGACACACAAACACTCAGACACACAGATACACAGACACTTAGACACACACAATCAGACGCTCAAACAGACACACAGACACTCAGACGCACAGATACTCAGACACTCAGACACAGACACTAAAACAGTCACTCAGTCACACACTCAGACAGACTGACACTCAGACAGACTGACACTCATACAGACACTCAGACAGACAGACACACAGACACTCAGACACACAGACAGTCAGACAGACACACAAACACTTAGACAGACACTCAGACACACAAACACTCAGACACACAGACACTCATACAGACAGACACTCAGACACACAGACCTTCAGACACTCAGTCAGACAGATGTATCTCAGACACACAGACACTCAGACACACAGACACTCAGACAGACACTCAGACACACAGTCACACAGACACTCAAACACACAGACACTCAGACAGACAGACAGACAATCGGACAGACACACAGACACACAGAAACTCAGACAGACAGACACTCAGGCAGACAGACACACAGACGCACAGACACTCATACAGACAGACAGACACTCAGACTCACAGACACTAAGACACACACACTCAAACACAGACACACAGACACACAGACAGACAGACGCTCAGACAGACAGACACACAGACAGACACTCAGACACACAGACACTCAGACAAACCGACACTCAGACAGACAGACACTCAGAAGACATACACTCAGACAGACAGACATCCAGACTCACAGACACTCAGACAGACAGACACTCGGACACTCAGACAGACAGACACACAGACACTCAGACACTCAGACAGACAGACACTCAGACAGACAAACACAAAGACACTCAGACACTCAGACAGACAGACACTCAGATTGACAAACACTCAAGACACACAGACACTCAGACAGACAGACACTCAGACAGACAGACATTCAAACAGACAGACACACAAACACTCAGACAGACAGACACTCAGACACACGGACACTCAGACACACAGATACTCAGAAAGACAGACACTCAGACAGACAGACAGACACTCAGACAGACATACACTCAGACAGTCAGACACTCAGACACACAGACGCACAGACACTCAGACACACAGACACTCAGACGGACAGACACACAGACATTCACTCACTCAGACACTCAGACACACAGACACTCAGACACACAGGCACTCAGACACACAGACACTCAAACAGACAGACGCTCAGACACTCAGACAGACAGATGACACTCAGACACACAGACACTCAGACACTCAGACACACAGACCCATAGACACACAGACACTCGGACACACAGACACTCAGACACTCAGACATTCAGACATTCAGACACTCAGACACACAGACACTCATAGAGACAGACACTCAGACACACAGACACTCAGACACTCAGTCAGACAGATGTATCTCAGACACACAGACACTCAGACAGACACTCAGACACACAGTCACACAGACACTCAAACACACAGACACTCAGACTGACAGACACTCAGGCAGACACACAGACACACACAAACTCAGACAGACAGACACACAGACGCACAGACACTCATACAGACAGACACTCAGACACATAGATACTCAGACACTCAGTCAGACAGATGTATCTCAGACACAGAGACACTCAGACAGACACTCAGACACACAGTCACACAGACACTCAAACACACAGACACTCAGACAGACAGACACTCAGACAGACACACAGACACACGAAACTCAGACAGACAGAAACACAGACGCACAGACACTCATACAGACAGACAGACACTCAGACTCACAGACACTAAGACACACACACAGACACACAGACAGACAGACGCTCAGATAGACAGACACACAGACAGACACTCAGACCAACAGACACTCAGACAGACCGACACTCAGACAGACAGACACTCAGACAGACATACACTCAGACAGACAGACATCCAGACTCACAGACACTCAGACAGACAAACACTCAGACACTCAGACAGACAGACACTCAGACACTCAGACAGACAGACACACAGACACTCAGGCAGACAGACACTCAGACAGACAAACACACAGACACTCAGACACTCAGACAGACAGACACTCAGATTGACAAACACTCAAGACACAGATACTCAGACATACAGACACTCAGACAGACAGACATTCAGACAGACAGACAGACACACAAACACTCAGACACCCAGACACTCAGACAGACAGACACTCAGACAGACACACACTCAGACACACGGACACTCAGACACACAGATACTCAGAAACACCGACACTCAGACAGACAGACACTCAGACAGACAGACACTCAGACAGTCAGACACTCAGACGGACAGACGCACAGACACTCAGACATTCACTCACTCAGACACTCAGTACACAGACACACAGACACTCAGACACACAGACACTCAGACACTCAGACGCACAGACACTCAGACAGACAGACGCACAGACACTCAGACAGACAGACGCACAGACATTCACTCACTCAGACACTCAGACACACAGACACACAGGCACTCAGACACACAGGCACTCAGACAGACAGACGCTCAGACACTCAGACAGACAGATGACACTCAGACATACAGACACTCAAACGCAGACACACAGACACTCAGACACACAGACACTCAGACACTCAGACACACAGACCCATAGACACACAGACACTCAGACACACAGACACTCAGACACACAGACACTCAAACACAGACACACAGACACACAGACACTCAGACACTCAGACATTCAGACACTCAGACACACAGACACTCAAACACACAGACATTCAGACACACAGACACGCAGACAGACAGACACTTATACAGACAGCACAAAGACAGACACTCAGACAAACAGACACACAGACACTCAGAAAGACACACAGACAGACACACAGAAAGACAGACACACAGACAGACAGACACACAGACACTCAGGCAATCAGACACACAGACCCCCAGACACTCAGACAAATAAACACACAGTCACTCAGACACTCAGACACACAGACACTCAGACACACAGACACTCAGACACTCAGACGCACAGACGCACTGACACTCAGACACTCAGACACACAGACACACAGACAGACACATAGATAGACAGACACTCAGACACACAGACACTCAGACAGACAGACACTCAGACACACAGACACTAAGAAAGACACTCAGACAGACAGACACACAGACCGACACACAGACACTCAGACACTCAGACAGACAAACACACAGACACTCAGGCACACAGACACTCAGACAGAAAGACACTAAGACACTCATAAACTCAGACACACAGACACACAGACGCTCAGACACACAGACACTCTGACACACAGACACTCTGACACACAGACACTCTGACAGACACTCAGACACACACACTCAGACAGACACTTAGACACACAGACACTCCGACACTCAGTCAGACAGATGACACTCAGACACACAGACACACAGACAGACAGGCGCTTAGACAGACAGTCACACAGACAGCTATACACTCAGGCCAACAGACACTCAGACACATAGACACTCAGACTGACCGACACTCAGACAGACACTCAGACAGACATACACTCACACACAACGACACTCAGACAGACACTCAGACACAGACACTCAGACAGACAGACAGACACTTAGACAGACACTCAGACACTCTGATACACAGACACTCAGACAAACACACACACACTCAGACACACAGACACTCAGACATACAGTCACTCAGACAGACACACAGACACACAGAAACTCCGACAGACAGACACTCAGACACACAGAGAGTCAGACACACAGACACACAGACAAAGAGACACACAGACACTCAGACACTCAGACAGACAGACACACAGACACTCAGACACTCAGACAAAAAGACACTCAGACAGACAGACTCTCAAACACTCAGACATACAGACACTCAGACACCGACACTGTCACTTAGACACTGAGACTCACAGACACACAGACACTCAGACACTCAGACTCACAGACACTCAGACAAACCGACACTAGGACACTCAAACACTCAGACACACAGACCCACAGACCCTCTGACAGTCAGACTCACAGACACTCAGACACACAGACACACAGACACTCAGACACACAAAGACTCAGATACACAGACACTCAGACACTCAGAAACACAGACACTCAGACACTCAGACACAGACACACAGACTCTCAGACACTCAGACACACAGACACTCAGACACACAGACACTCAGACACACAGAAACATAGACTCTCAGACAGCTAGACACTCAGCTACACAGAAACCTTAGACAGATACTCAGACACACAGACACTCAGACAGACACTCAGACAGACACACAGCCACTCAGACACACAGACACTCAGACACACAGACACTCAGACACACACTCAGATAGACACTCAGACAGACAGACCTCATATAGACAGACACTCAGACAGACACTCAGACACACAGACACTCAGACAGACAGACACACAGACACTCAGACACGCAGCCACACAGGCAATCAGGCACACAGACACTCAGACACTCAGACAACAGACACACAGACACTCAGCCACTCCGACACACCGATACTCAGACACAGACACTCAGACACACAGACACACAGACACTTAGACACACACAATCAGACGCCCAAACAGACACACAGACACTCAGACACTCAGTCTCACAGACACTCAGACACTCAGACACAGACACTAACACAGTCACTCAGACACACACTCAGACAGACAGACACTCAGACAGACTGACACTCAGACAGACACTCAGACAGACAGACACACAGACACTCAGCCATTCCGACACACCGATACTCAGACACAGACACTCAGACACACAAACACTCAGACACACAGATACACAGACACTTAGACACACACAATCAGACGCTCAAACAGACACACAGACACTCAGACGCACAGATACTCAGACACTCAGACACAGACACTAAAACAGTCACTCAGTCACACACTCAGACAGACTGACACTCAGACAGACTGACACTCATACAGACACTCAGACAGACAGACACACAGACACTCAGACACACAGACAGTCAGACAGACACACAAACACTTAGACAGACACTCAGACACACAAACACTCAGACACACAGACACTCATACAGACAGATGTATCTCAGACACACAGACACTCAGACACACAGACACTCAGACAGACACTCAGACACACAGTCACACAGACACTCAAACACACAGACACTCAGACAGACAGACAATCGGACAGACACACAGACACACAGAAACTCAGACAGACAGACACTCAGGCAGACAGACACACAGACGCACAGACACTCATACAGACAGACAGACACTCAGACTCACAGACACTAAGACACACACACTCAGACACAGACACACAGACACACAGACAGACAGACGCTCAGACAGACAGACACACAGACAGACACTCAGACACACAGACACTCAGACAAACCGACACTCAGACAGACAGACACTCAGAAGACATACACTCAGACAGACAGACATCCAGACTCACAGACACTCAGACAGACAGACACTCGGACACTCAGACAGACAGACAGACACACAGACACTCAGACACTCAGACAGACAGACACTCAGACAGACAAACACAAAGACACTCAGACACTCAGACAGACAGACACTCAGATTGACAAACACTCAAGACACACAGACACTCAGACAGACAGACACTCAGACAGACAGACATTCAAACAGACAGACACACAAACACTCAGACAGACAGACACTCAGACACACGGACACTCAGACACACAGATACTCAGAAAGACAGACACTCAGACAGACAGACAGACACTCAGACAGACATACACTCAGACAGTCAGACACTCAGACACACAGACGCACAGACACTCAGACACACAGACACTCAGACGGACAGACACACAGACATTCACTCACTCAGACACTCAGACACACAGACACTCAGACACACAGGCACTCAGACACACAGACACTCAAACAGACAGACGCTCAGACACTCAGACAGACAGATGACACTCAGACACACAGACACTCAGACACTCAGACACACAGACCCATAGACACACAGACACTCGGACACACAGACACTCAGACACTCAGACATTCAGACATTCAGACACTCAGACACACAGACACTCATACAGACAGACACTCAGACACACAGACACTCAGACACTCAGTCAGACAGATGTATCTCAGACACACAGACACTCAGACAGACACTCAGACACACAGTCACACAGACACTCAAACACACAGACACTCAGACTGACAGACACTCAGGCAGACACACAGACACACACAAACTCAGACAGACAGACACACAGACGCACAGACACTCATACAGACAGACACTCAGACACATAGACACTCAGACACTCAGTCAGACAGATGTATCTCAGACACAGAGACACTCAGACAGACACACAGTCACACAGACACTCAAACACACAGACACTCAGACAGACAGACACTCAGACGGACACACAGACACACAGAAACTCAGACGCACAGACACTCATACAGACAGACAGACACTCAGACTCACAGACACTAAGACACACACACAGACACACAGACAGACAGACGCTCAGACAGACAGACACACAGACAGACACTCAGACCAACAGACACTCAGACAGACCGACACTCAGACAGACATACACTCAGACAGACAGACATCCAGACTCACAGACACTCAGACAGACAAACACTCAGACACTCAGACAGACAGACACTCAGACACTCAGACAGACAGACACACAGACACTCAGGCAGACAGACACTCAGACAGACAAACACACAGACACTCAGACACTCAGACAGACAGACACTCAGATTGACAAACACTCAAGACACAGATACTCAGACATACAGACACTCAGACAGACAGACATTCAGACAGACAGACAGACACACAAACACTCAGACACCCAGACACTCAGACAGACAGACACTCAGACACACGGACACTCAGACACACAGATACTCAGAAAGACCGACACTCAGACAGACAGACACTCAGACAGACAGACACTCAGACAGTCAGACACTCAGACGGACAGACGCACAGACACTCAGACATTCACTCACTCAGACACTCAGACACACAGACACACAGACACTCAGACACACAGACACTCAGACACTCAGACGCACAGACACTCAGACAGACAGACGCACAGACACTCAGACAGACAGACGCACGGACATTCACTCACTCAGACACTCAGACACACAGACACACAGACACTCAGACACACAGGCACTCAGACACACAGACACTCAGACAGACAGACGCTCAGACACTCAGACAGACAGATGACACTCAGACATACAGACACTCAAACGCAGACACACAGACACTCAGACACACAGACACTCAGACACTCAGACACACAGACCCATAGACACACAGACACTCAGACACACAGACACTAAGACACACAGACACTCAGACACACAGACACTCAGACACACAGACACTCAAACACAGACACACAGACACACAGACACTCAGACACTCAGACATTCAGACACTCAGACACACAGACACTCAAACACACAGACATTCAGACACACAGACACGCAGACAGACAGACACTTATACAGACAGCACAAAGACAGACACTCAGACAAACAGACACTCAGTCAGACAGACACTCAGACAGACAGACACACAGGCACACAGACACTCAGACACACAGACACTCAGACACACAGACACACAGACACTCAGACAGACAATCACTCAGGCAGACAGACACTCAGACAGACTGACACTGAGACACATACACTTAGACAGACACTCAGACACACAGACACTCAGACACACAGACACTCAGACAGACAATCACTCAGGCAGATAGACACTCAGACAGACTGACACTGAGACACAGACACTCAGACAGATGACACTCAGACACACAGACACTCAGACACACAGACACTCAGACACACAGACACTCAGACACTCAGACACACAGACACTCAAACACAGACACACAGACACTCGGACACACAGACACTCAGACACTCAGACATTCAGATACTCAGACACACAGACACTCAGACACACAGACACGCAGACAGACAGACACTTATACAGACAGCACAAAGACAGACACTCAGACAAACAGACACTCAGTCAGACAGACACTCAGACAGACAGACACACAGGCACACAGACACACAGCCACTCAGACAGACGCTCAGACAGACAGGCACTCAGACAGACAATCACTCAGGCAGACAGACACTCAGACAGACTGACACTGAGACACAGACACTTAGACAGACACTCAGACAGACAGACACTCAGACACACAGACACACACACACTCAGACAGACAGACACAGAGACAGACACACAGACAGACACTCAGACACACATACACTCAGACACACAGACACACACATACTCAGACAGACACTCAGACACTTAGACAGACACTCAGACAGACAGACACTCAGACAGACAGACACTCAGACACACAGACACACACACACTCAGACAGACACACAGACACTTAGACAGACACTCAGACAGACAGACACTCAGACAGACAGACACTCAGACACACAGACACACACACACACTCAGACAGAGAGACACAGAGACAGACACTCAGACAGACACACAGACAGACACTCATACACACAGACACACACACACTCAGACAGACAGACACAGAGACACTCAGACTGACAGACTTTCAGACACACAGACACGCAGACAGACAGACACACAGACAGACACACAGACAGACACTCAGACAGACACACACGGACATGTTTCCAAAAATGCTCTACGTAGTAGAGAAAGTAAAAATCTGATGTGTTACACTCACATGACTTTCTCTACTCTTATACAAACTATTTTTCAAACGCTTATTCTCTATCTACTTCATGTTAATCGGTATAAACATTTGCAGACTCTATCTTATTACTAATTTTCTTGTAGATGTAAGGGGAATATATATTTACAAGGGCAATATAGAAATACAGTAGACTTTAAGCACATACATATCTCTTAATAGCTGGTTGCTAGGAGCAGCACCATTCCCTTTGCAACAGATTAATACTCCTTGCATAGCCAAGACAAAAAATGAATAACGAATTCCCATTTGAGAAAATAAGTATTGAAACATTTAAGGGAATAACAAGCAATATCTCGAAAATGGTTCACTCAACAACAAAAACGTATATGACATAAATTGTGTATTTTAACGCGATTTACATTTTTGTGTAGTAAAATTTTGTCTATCTTTTATGGTTTACCAGTTATGCAAAAGTCGTTCACAATGAAGAATACTTTTGGAGACATTCCCAGGAAATTCAAGATATACATTCTATTTGTCATAAAAATATTTTAAACATTTGATATTTTAACCAAAATCGTTAGAGCCATTTTTGATGAAAATTAAAATTTTCGAAAAATGTTCCATGTAAAGGGTAATCTGGGGTGGGGGGATTTTCTTGTAAACTTCGTGTCGCATCCTTGGAAGATACTGAACCTAAATACCAAGTTTGGTGTTTATCCGACTGTTCTTTTCTAAGTTATGCTGTTCACAGACACACACACACATACAGAACACACAGACACACACAAGGACATGTTTCCAAAAATGCTTTTTTTGGATTCAGGGGGTCTCGAAACATGTATTTCCGGTGAAATCTTGGTATCGAATTTTTGGGTGGAATACAATACTTCCCCTACTTACTGTA
Organism: Deroplatys truncata; assembly: GCA_030765065.1. Lineage (NCBI taxonomy): Eukaryota > Metazoa > Arthropoda > Insecta > Mantodea > Mantidae > Deroplatys > Deroplatys truncata. Next base: position 132,706,121 of record CM060988.1, on the reverse strand, counting down.
CGTAGTAGAGAAAGTAATATATTGATGTTAGAGGGGAATATTTTGAAAAACAGTGAACTCTTTAGATTACATAGATTTTTTCCTTGTTTTTGTAAATATTTTCAGTGTCTCCCTCGTAACTCCCTCTTGTTAATCGAGATAAACCTTCAGACATTTCGAGTTAAGTGTAGGGATATCGCAGGTAAAGCGATAGTCAGACTTTTAAAAAGCGTGTAGCTATGTGATGGCTTTGAAGTTCCATCCTCTTTGCATGACCACGAGAAAAACGAATAGCGACTTGCCACTAGCAAAGATATAAGTATTTTAAGTTCAATCCAATAACAAGAAATATATTTGAAATGGTTAGCACCAAAATACAAATTTGACATATATTTTTCACTTTAACGTGACATCCTACATGTTTGTGTAGTTGGGTTAGTTTCAATATCTTACGGTTTATCAGTGATGTAACAATAATTCGGAATGAAGAGGATTTCAGGTTATTTCCGGAAAATTCAATATAAACACTTTATGTCATGTATATATGGTATTTTAATCAAAATCGTTTGAACCATTGTTGATAAGATAAAAAATGACGAAAGTTTTTCCATCTAAAGGGTAGTTTGGAGGAATTTTCTTCGTGTCGCATCCTTAAAGATGCTGAACTTTAAAACCAAGTTGGTATTTAACTGATTTTTTACTTTCTCTACTACGTATAGTAAGTAGGAGAAGTATTGTATTCCACTCAAAAGCTCGATACCGAGATTAAACCGAAATACATGTTTTGAGACCCCCTGAATCCAAAAAAAGTATTTTTGGAAACATGTCCGTGTGTGGGTGTGCGTCTGTCTGTCTGTCTGTGAACAGCATAACTCAGAAACGAATAGTCGGATAAACACCAAACTTGGTATTTAGGTTCAGTATCTTTCAGAGATGCGACACAAAGGATTTCAAGAAAATCTTCCACCCCAGATTACCCTTTACATGGAACATTTTTCGAAAATTTTAATTTTCTCAGAAATGGCTCTAGCGAGTTTGATTAAAATATTATATGTTCAAGATATTTTCATGACAAACGAAATGTATATCTCGAATTTTCTGGGAATGTCTCCTAAAGTATTCTTCATTGTGAACGACTTTTGCATAACTGGTAAACCATAAGAGATAGACAAACTTTTACTACACAAAAAATGTAGATCGCGTTAAAATACACAATTTATATCATACAAATTGTTTTTGTCGGTGAACCATTTTCGAGATATTGGTTTTTATTCCGTTAAATTTTCCAATACTTTACTTTTTCTCAAACTCGTTATTCATGTTTATGTCCTGGACATACAAAGAAAATGGAATGCGCCACATAGCAACCAGCTCTTAAAATATTTGACTATCGCTTAAAGCCTACCATATTCCCCTTGCACCTACAAGAAAATTAGCAATAAGATTAACATCTCGATATCTCATTAACATGAAGCATATGGAGAATAAGCGTTTGCAAAACTAGTTTGTAGAAGAGTAGAGAAAGTCATGTGAGTGTAACAGATAAGATTTTTTTGAGTTATGCTGTTCACACACACAGATAGAACCTTTTCGAAAAATACATTTTTTTTGGGTGCAGGTAGTCTCAAAATGTGTATAAAATTTTTGTGTGAACTGCAATACTTCCTCTGCTTACTATAGGTCAGTAATAGAGAGAGTAAAAACTGATCCAGAATAGAGTATTAAAATGTTCTATTTTTATTTACTAATCCTTTCTATCGACAATGATTCATTAAATGTTAACAGCTTTAGTAACTTTTCTATGATTGAAAATTAATCTAAACTCCCATAATCTGTTTCTGTTGATATCGATGATTTCGTTTATTACAAGCTTTTAGTCAGCCATAGCCTACATTAATGAAACAAAATTAATAACGCAAAAATTAATAAAGGTTGCCAAACCATTATTTTCTCTAATACAAATAACAAATATATTTATGGAATTAACAGTTCTTTCACACAAGCCGTATGTTGGACAGGGTTGGTAAGGTAGAATCAGGTGAATGAAAATTTCAATGCTAGCCGGGATTTGAACCATGGATCTCCCGGTCTCCGTCCGTTTGCTCTAACCACAGAGCTACCATAGCAACATGCCGGCACGCCATTAAATTCTCCAGCTGACTCGAGTTTTTCCCGGTAAACCACAAGGAGATCTTCAATGTATTCGAGTCAGCTGGAGAATTTAATGACGTGCCCTCATGTTGCCATGGTAGCTCAGAGGTTAGAGCAACCGAACAGAGAGCGGGAGATCCATGGTTCAAATCCCGGCTATGGCGTTGAATTTTTCAGTCATCTGATTCTACCTTTCCAACAAATATATTTGTTGCTTTTGGATTATATTCCGTTTTTTATATTCTTAAAATTTTTTTATTAAATTTATCCCTAAAAATCAACAGGGGAGAGTATCTGTGAAAAATGTATTTCCTATGTTAAATCCCTGCTACCAATGATTTGAATTCCACCGTGTGAGCGTGTGCGTGAGCGTGTGCGTGTGCGTGTGCGTGTGCGCGTGTGTGCGTGTGTGTGTTTTTATAAGCTTGAACTGATTTCGGCCAGATTTGGCACAAATGTTCTTTAGGACAAGACAAAGAATATTGCGGGGTGGTATCACAAAAAAGGAACCTCCCCCCGCGAAGAGAGAGTGGAAAGTATTCAGCAGGAGGCAATTTTGAGGATTCTCAGTATGAATGGGCCTGTTTTCTGTTTTATTTACATAAAATAAAATGTTACTCCCTTAATTCTTTTAGGGAGGTAATGCCAAAACGCACCCCTAATGGGAAATTAGGTTGAAAGTTGTTCGATGGAAGGTACTTTGGATGATTTTCAGTATGAATGGAAAATCTGACACACATTCATTAACAAGAGTAAAAATAAAAAAGAAGACACTCCTAACGAAAAAGGAGATGGAACACATTCGGCGGGAAGCAATCTTTAGGATATGCAGCACGAATGGTTTTGTGTTTTCAATAATAAAATAATATATGATGCTCTGATTCTTTTAGAGTTAAAATCCGAAAAACCAACATTGAAGCAATTTGGAGAATTTTCATCCGCATGGAAAAGTTTGCATAATAAAAAATCTGATATGTTACACTCACATGACTTTCTCTACTCTTGTACAATCTAATTTTACAAACGCCTATTCTCCATATGCTTCATGTTAATCGAGATATCGAGATATCAATCTTATTGGTAATTTTCTTGTAGATGCAAGGGGAATATGGTAGCTTTTAAGCGATAGTCAAATCTTTTAAGCGCTGGTTGCAATGTGGCGCATTTCATTCTCTTTGCGTGTCCAGGACATAAAAAAATGAATAACGAATTTGAGAGAAAGTATAAGTATTGGAAAATTTAAGGAAATAACAAGCAATATCTCGAAAACGGTTCACTCAACAAAAGAAATGTATATAACATAAATTGTGTATTTTAACGCGATCTACATTTTTTGTGTAGTAAAATTCTGTCTATCTCTTACGGTTTACCAGTTATGCAAAAGTCGTTCACAATGAAGAATACTTTTGGAGACATTCCCAGAAAATTCGAGATATACATTTCATTTCTCATGAAATTATCTTAAACATATGATATTTTCATCAAAATCGTTAGAGCCATTTTTGAGAAAATTAAAATTTTCGAAAAATCTTCCATGTAAAGGGTAGTCTGGGGTGGGGGAATATTCTTGAAAACCTTCGTGTCGCATCTCTGGAAGATACTGAACCTAAATACCAAGTTTGGTGCTTATCCGACTGTTCGTTTTTGAGTTATGCTGTTCACAGACACACACACACACACACACACACACACACACAGACACACACACGGACATGTTTCTAAAAATGCTTTTTTTGGATTCAGGAGGTCTCAAAACATGTATTTCCGGTGAAATCTCGGTATCGAATTTTTGGGTGGAATGCAATACTTCCCCTATTTACTATACGTAGTAGAGAAAGTAAAAAAGAGGTCACCAAATTATGTAAAAGAATTGAATATCAGCAATATTGTAATTTATTTAGTTCATCTAAGTATATATAAACAAATATTGCTGCACAAATGCAGATAAAACGCAGAAAGTATAAAAACGCATAAGTTTGGTGTGTGCCTAAACGCAGGATAATGCGTCCTCAGACACTTAGATAATAAGTAGACGAAAATTGTTTTCGAACAAAAAAATGTATATGCATATTTGACCAGAAATACATGTTCATGAAGCAGCATTAACTCAAAAAACATTTTTTTAAACAGACTGATATACCGCGTGGTTCTATGAGCAGCATAACTCAAACATAACCGTTTATCTCAGCCAAGAAGAAGCTATAAGCCAAAAGAAAATAACTTTACATTTCGATTAATTTTGTGACCTCTGTTATGTTCAGAAAGTAGTCGATGCAAATTAGTTTTTGGAACCTGCCTATGCAACGCTCGTTACAGCATGACCTATGAATATTCTATCGGTATGAGGTTAGAGGATAAAGGACGAAGTGGTGAACCAAGTATTCCCAAATGTACATTTCTGGAGCCCAATGTTGGTCCTATGTTGTGTCCAACTCTCATCTAAAATTCTGACCATTAACACACGCTCGTAAATACAGCATGGATATTTCACTAATGTTAAACACCATACCTTACTAGGTGATAGATCGGGGAAGTATTGTTCCAAACAAAAATTATCTATCATAACTTCACCGGAAATTCATGTTTTGAGGTCCCTAGATAAAAACAAATACTTTTACAGGTAGACACCTTCCTCTCTCTGTGGTGTGTGTAAGAGGCGCGCAAAACACAAATGGGATAAATATCAAATTTGGCATTTTCAAGAAAATCCCTACCACAAACTCCCTTTTAAAATGGAGCATTTTTCGTTGACTTTAATTCTAAAAAATGAATTTTGTATACTTTCATTTAGATGGTAAACCGTTACGAAATATCCTGAGGAAGGAACGCGAAATTATAAGAAATTTTTAGGTCCACAAGTCATAGGTGAAGAAGTAAAGTAAAAATGAAATAAAGATAAGCATTTTTGGAAACATGTCCGTGTGTGTGTCTGTGTGTCTGTGAACAGCATAACTCAGAAACGAACAGTCGGATAAACACCAAACTTGGTATTTAGGTTCAGTATCTTCCTGAGATGCGACACGAAGGTTCTCAGGAAAATCCCCCACCCCAGAATAACCTTTACATGGAACATTTTTGAAAATTTTAATTTTCTCAAAAAGGGCTCTAACGATTTTGATTAAAATATCATATGTTAAGATATTTTCATGGAAAATGAAATGTATATCTCGAATTTTCTGGAAATGTTTCCAAAAGTATTCTTCATTGTGAACGACTTTGGCATAACTGGTAAACCATAAAAGATAGACAAAATTTTACTATACACAAAATGTAGAGCGCGTTAAAATGCACAATTTATGTCATATACATTTTTGTTGTTGAGTGAACCATTTTCGAGATATTGCTTGTTATTTCCTTAAATTTTTCAATACTTTTACTTTTTCTCAAATGGGAATTCGTTATTCATTTTGTTTTTGTTCTGGTAATGTGAAGTGATAAGATCCGCGAGTACTCCGCGAGTACAAGAATAACCATAGCCAGAAGAAAAGTTAAGATTAATGCGCGAATCAAACAAAATAAGAAGGAGATAAAAGAGGATATTAAAGATTAAGTAAAGGGGGGAATAAACATTATTATGGATGAAATAAAATAAAGTAGAAATGAAATAAAATATTATTACGGATGAAATAAAATAAAATAGAGACACGTATAAATAGATCAGAAAGTAAAAGAACGTGAAAGGAAACAGACACAAGAAAATATGCCAGAGGGCAAAACCCTTAATAAATACAGGAAAGGCTAGCTGGAGGAACAGTTAGGTTCTATTGAAATCGCCGAGAGCTCTCCGGCGTGCGAAACAAAGAAACGGACGTGCTAGTCACTCAGGCGAACAGAAAATTAAATCAGCCGTGAATAACGAGAAACAGTAGAAACGCTAGCTGAGCCTAAGGGTATTGAAATTGAACCAATGGGAGAGAAAACGCAGAGGAGCCAGATAACCAATAAGGAAGATTAAATGTCACGTGAATAGTAAAACCAGGGAACAAAACTAGAAAAGAGGCGTGAAATAGATTTTGGTCTAGGAGCAGGAGCGCGTTTTAGACACGCGAAAGATGGAACACTTCGTGTCGGGAAGAGCTATGAGTAGGATGTAAAACTTCGTGTCGGGAAACGTTATGAGGAGGACGTACAAACTTCGTGTCGGGAAGAGCTATGAGTAGGATGTAAAACTTCGTGTCGGGAAAAGCTAGGAGAAGGACGTAAAAACTTCGCGTCGAGTAGGATGTAAAACTCTGTGTTGAGAAGAGCTAGGATGAAGACGTGATAGTTTGTGTTGGGAGGAGATAGAAAGAGGATGTTAGAATTCTGTATCGGGAAAAGACATAGGGTAGCTAGGGATGACAAAAGTCATATTATGAGTAAATGAGAAATAGAATAAATTCAAGGGTAAAAGCACGGAGACTGTAACGGGGGAAAAACTGATAGGAACGCGTCTTGTGTGAAGGGCCTGCAGTACGAAAACCAGTGTGGATCTTCATAATAAATGGGCCATTGAGAGGAGTTGTGAGTATCATTCACCTCCCATCCACACAATCCCTGAGGTAAGATTCTCGTAACCCATCATCCTCTACCTGAGCAGCCGGCAATCACCTGAAACCCTACACCAAGACTTTACCAACCAGAAAACGTTACCTTTATTTTCCAAACCCCGCTACAAAATGGCACCCAACGTGTCTTACACCCACGCCTAGCACCCTACCAAACCAACACTCACACCAACACAACGGAGGACGCCGCCAAGGAACCAGCCACCATCACCAGACCAACAGCAGCACAGCACAACAGCACCGAGTAAGTACAACCAACATTTCATACCCCAAGGGAAAAGTGAATGTTACTCCGTAACGGCAAAACAACAAAAAGCACCATGGAGAACGCCCTTACGGAGGAACAAACAACAGAAACAACAAATCAACAGGAACGTGCGGAAAATCCCTATACACTAGAGGCAATAGTTCAACAAATGTTTATTCAATTCCAGCAACTTACCTCTCAAATCACCGCACAAGGTGAAACACTTAACTCTCAAATCACCGCACAAGTTGAAACACTTAACTCTCAAATCACCGCACAAGGTGAAACACTGCATTCTCAGATCACTGCACAAGGTGAGAAAATCACCGCACAAGGTGAAACATTACACTCACAAATTCAGACACAAGGTGAGAAAATCACCGCACAAGGTGAAACATTACACTCACAAATTCAGACACAAGGTGAGAAAATCACCGCACAAGGTGAAACATTACACTCACAAATTCAGACACAAGGAGAGACACTAAACGCAAAACTAACAGCACAGGAGGAAACCCTCAAACAATTAGAACAGAGACTGATGACACAGGTACACACACAATTAGTTGCCCAAGGGGAGAAGCTCGAGGCAAAAATTCTAGAGCAAATGAACACGAAATTCTCAGAACACCAAACACAAATAGAGGAGCAGGTAAACCGACAAGCAACCCAAGTGTCGGAGATGAATGCAGGGCAAGTGTCTTTACGATCGGAGGTCATTAGCATTAGAACAGATGTTCTGGAGGCATGCTCAGAACTAAAATCTTTAAAGGGAAGGGTCACACAAATGTCTGCTGACCACGTTAACCAGGAACAGCTGAATTGTGATCTGCAAGCAGCATGTGTAAATATTAAGGAAAATATAAATACAGAAATAACAGCAATGAAAGAACTCATCACCACTTCAACAAACCAAGCAGCTGCAGAACACAATGCGGCATTAGAACTAATTGACAAAAATTCGCGTGAGTTGGCACAGGTTAGAGCAACAATAGCAAGACAACAAAATGTGTCAAATCAAAACGCCAATAACCATGCCACCTCTCGCGAAAATATCACCGCGGAAACGCAACCTGCAATTCACGTACAGCTTGCGTCGTCGCAGTCACCAACTTCTAGTTTAGCTCATGAGGAACATAGCTATATGAATGTGCATGCGTACCCTCTACATTTTAATTTATTAAATGAGATAGCCGTACCACAGTTCAATGACTTGCGAGACAATGCGAAACGATACATTATGGACTTGGACGCTTATTTCGAGTTGAAACAAATTCCGGAAAACTTGAAATTATTGATTATAAAGAAAGGGCTACAAGGCAGGGCACTCTCTTGGTTTCGGTTAGCGATTGGCGACCACACCACATACTCTGACTTCAAACACTTATTCCTAACCAAATATTGGAACACTACCACCCAATACGCGGTGAGAATACGAATAAATAATGGGAAATATACACCAGGACAGGGGCAACAACTCATCGATTACTTCCTAGATCTGGCACAACAGAGCCAACTACTAGACCCACCCATGCAGGAAGATGAATTTGTAAAATTGATCGTGAGGCATTTTCCGGATAATATCCGAAATAATTTAATTGTGGCTAGGGCGACAACCATTGCCGACACACTAGAACTGCTGACGGCGCTACAAGGACACCAGAGCGGTAGTTCGGAAAATAGAGCACCGACACAAAATTTCAGTGGGTTAAGGGCACACCCCAACTATCAGCAAAGACGAGGTCCATACCCTCAACAAAACAGATACGATGACAGGGGCAACCAGTTTACGAGACACAGGGGCGACAACCATTTCCACAGGAACCCACCGCGAGACAACGGGAGAAGGTACATAAACTATGTAAGAGTGAACGGGAGCCGGAGACATAACTCATGGGGCACAAACACACCGGAACGTGAATTTGAAACACGACAAGATGGACGCCACAGCCCGAATAAAACCTTCAATGAACGCAGCCGCCCAGGACAAAACGTAGACGCACCATCATGGCCTCAAGAAAACCGACGGGAACATATAGAATACAACCCACGGTCAAACCACCAACGAAATGACAACACACAAACAAAACACACAGGGACCATAAAAAAGCAAACATGGTTCAACCGCGACAACCAGGGACCGACACACCAGGATGAGAGGTGCGGTGGCGCATTCGGTACCAACGGGACGACGGAAAACTAAAACGGGGTCAGGATCAATTCCCGTCTCTAGAACCCCCAGCTCTTTGCAACACAGGGAATAACAACTCCATTAATGAAGAACGACAAGGCGATATTATAGACTCACCACAAGTGTCAATACAAATAGCAGGCGAAGCATACCAGGCTATCGTGGACTCCGGAGCAATGGCTTCTTTATGCAGCATGGAATTTTACAAAACGATCATATCGCGTGGAATAAAACTGCAAACATTGCCTGTTAAGAATGTTTACGCTATCTTAGCAATAGGGAGAAAGAAAACCCGAATCCAACAACAGGTAATGATACCCTTTAACATTCAAGAGATAGACTTTGAGTATATTTTTCTAGTGGTTCCACATTTAGTGACACAATTAATAATTGGGAGCGACCTGCTATCTGAATTCAGGGCTAATGTAAATTATAGAACAAGGGAGCTCATATTAGTGACAACAAACAATGAAACAGTAACTACACATTTCCTCAAGACGCCAGGTATAACACCAGACTTAACGGAGGGTGAAAGAGACATCCATCAGAACAGGTTTTTTGTACAAGTCATCAGCCTTGGGGGCGAAATATGCAAAACGCAGGTAGCGATAGATGATAGATTCTATGAGGAAGAGGAATTAGAGGATATTAATGAACACGACGACGAAGAATATAGAGAAGATGAAATAAAGAATAATTATATAAAGCCCGTGGAAGGCGCAAAGATAAGCGGACTGGATGACTTACCAGGTGAAAATGAAGAACAATGCCTGTACGGAGAGACGGACACCCGACAAATTAGAGAGTGCATTGCACGAAAGGTGAATGACATCTCAGCCCTCAGCAAACGACAAAAACAAACACTAACTACAATTCTATGGAACAACAGAGAAGCATTTTCAGACAAAACAGGTTGCTTTAAAAATTACGAATATTCCTTTGAGGTGAAACCAGCTCCACCATGGAAATATAAATGTAGAAATATACCAATAACACTTCAAAACGCAGTACATGACACGATAACACAAATGATTGAGCAGAAAATAATACAACCATCGAATTCGCCATATATAAACCCCTTATCTGTTGTTGCAAAGAGCTCAGGAAAGGTTCGCATTACGATAGACGCTCGCCACTTAAACACCTTTATAATACCCGACAACACGAGGACCCAAAGTATCGAGTACATTCTTGCCGGAATCGGAAAGAAAACGTGGTTCTCATGCTTGGATCTCAACAACTCATATCTACAAATCCCATTGGCTCCCCATGTCAGACAATACACGAGTTTCATTTACCGGGGTAAAGTATTCGAATTTTTAAGGATACCTTTCGGGTTATCGGTCAGCGGATCAGGATTTTTGAGAGCGACAGAGAAAATTTTTGGAAATACGACGCAAGACTACCTTACCCAATACATCGACGACTTCCTGATACACAGCACGGACATTGAGAACCACCTTCAGCACATAAACACTGTGTTAACAAAAATTAGACAAAATGGGCTGACCCTGAATCTAAACAAAACAACATTCTTCAGCCAAGAAATAAAATTTCTAGGATACATCATCTCGGACAAAGGAGTGGCACCGGACCCGGAACGCATACGCACGATTCAGGCAATACCACCCCCTAGAAACGTTAGACAGCTAAGAAAATTTTTAGGTATACTGCAGTATGAAGCTCGCTTCCTCGCAAATTATTCCAGAGAGGTTGCACCCCTAAGAGAGCTGTTAAAGAAAGGCACACGCTGGAAATGGTCGGAGGAACACCAAAACACTTTCGACAACATAAAACAACTTTTTGGAAAGGCAATACTATTGGAAAGACCAAACATGAATTTACCATTCCACATTTATTCCGACGCAGCCATCACAGGTTTCGGAGCCATCTTGTGCCAATACGACGAGAAAAATGAACAACATATTATCAGCACGGCATCTCGAACTTTGACCCCTACAGAGAAAACAGCGGGAATTACAGAACTGGAAATAGCAGCAATATATTTCGCGCTACAAAAATTCAAGCACTACGTATATAACAGCTCAATCACAATATACACTGACCATGTGAGCTTATCATTCATTAAATCATGCAAACTCGTCAGCTCCAAAATAGCCCGTTATATACATGAAATCACAGCATATGACGTCAATATAAAACACATCCCCGGAAACAGCAACATTTTCGCGGATACACTGTCCCGACTAGGAAACAGAGAAGGAATTCCAGAATGCATGGGACATACCAGAAGAGAAATTAAAATTCTGAGAACCTCACTACACCCAGGTAGGGAACTTGCCAAACAGGTAAAACACATACAAACATTGCAGCTGCAGGAACCAAAATTGGCAACCCTAATGAGCCAGGCAAAGGACATTACACCTGACTTGAAGGAGACGATAGGGCTGCACAAAGGCACACTGTACAAACTGAAAAGGTCGAAACAACCAACGTGGCTGATATATGCGCCGAGTTCTTTGGAAACAAAAATAATTGACACTTTCCATAAAACAATGATCCACGCAGGATCAGAAAAGACACGCAACGCAATCCAACAACACTTTTACATCCCAAAACTACATCGAAAGGTACGGCAGCATATAAGCGAATGTGACACATGTCAAAAATGTAAACCAATGAATATAAAATACGACACACCACCTCAGAATATCATCAGGGATAAACCCCTAACACTAGTCGCGGGAGATTCCCATGGTCCTCTACCAGCAGGAGTAGGCGGCATGAGACACATTTTTGTATTGGTTGATGTATTCACAAAATTCGTAAAATTATACCCTATGCGAAAATTAACGAGTGCAGCATGTGCCAAGAAAATCATCAATGACTATATACCCAAATATGGGAAAATGAATGCACTTCTCGTGGACAACACTTCGATACATAGGGGAAAACAATTTACAGACAACATAAGGGCACAGGGGATAAAAATCTACAACTCAACGGTATATCACCCGCCATCGAACCCATGCGAGAGATACATGAGAGACCTCGTGATATATCTAAGAATTCTATGTAATAAAAATCACACATCGTGGGTGGACCACATACCCACGATAGAAAGGACGTTCAATGAAACACCGAACAGCAACACAGGTTTCACACCCCTGACTCTACTTACAGGACAAGAACACTACCTCATGGAAGGAATGCCATCAGCTATCCCGACAAAAGAAGCCACTCAGGTGGAAAAGTTGAAACTGGCATATGAAAACATAACTAGGAAAACAGAATTAAGAAACAAACACATGAAACGACACAACAAGACATGGAACCCGAAAGAAGGAGATAAGGTTTTATACAAGGCACACCACAAGTCATCCATGTTGAAAAAAGAGAACAATAAATTACATTTGATGTGGCACGGTCCGGCCGTAATCCGGAAACAATTGAGTGATCGAGCTTTCGAATTACAAAACCCACGTACTTTAAAAATAATTGGTAGGTACAATTTGGCCTTAATAAAACCGTACAAAGTACCTACAAAATGACGGAAAATGAACCACAATGTAACGTTAAAATGTCTCAGTAAGAAATTAAAACAGAAACATAAACACAGCAGTTGAATTAGCGTGTAGAAAAAACGTAAGGTCAATAACACAACGACCAGAACAGGGTAAAGGCATGACACATAACGAAAATAAGAGTAGAAGACTAGGAACTGTAAGAGTGTGAAACATGTAAATTTGTTAAACCTAAGGCAAAGAATGTAAATTCAGATTAAACTTAAACAAGATGCAAGAAAACTTAGTAATCTATGCAAAAGGTGTAGAGTCACAGAGAAAGGGGAAATATAGAGTTAAGGCTTAACCAAAACAGAACAGAAGGACGATCATCTGGATATAGAAAATGTTAAAAGTCTCATCATAGTAAACACTGAACTATGATACAAATGAGTGTAAAGAATATTATTATGTATTGAATGTTAGGATAAGGTCATAGATTAAGTTCATTGTAAATAACATTAAGACCGCACTCATGAGCAAAACTAGGAACAAAATAAAAACGTAAATCTGTGGAAAATTATGTTTACTTACATTCAGGTATAGGGACTTGCACAAAAATGTAAGGTCAGACAGACACGTGATTATTCCCAGGTAGACTCAAAAAGGTGAATGACATCCCTAAACAGTCACAACAACTCGTGTGAACAGTGAAAAGTGAACAGTGCGCGGAATACGTTACCAGAAAATACAAAGCACTAGTAAACGAAATGAAAACAAAAAAAATGAGTGCTTAAGAAAGTGAAAGCATGTTTCACGAAAGGGAAACACGAAAATATACACCAGACAAAAGACTAAAACAAGAAAACGAGGCCTGAATGAAAAGGGCGAAAAATCAATGAAAATGTAAATAGTTATAGAATAGGTTATAAGTAACAGATAAATTAGGTAAAGTAAAGTGCGCCACAAGGCACCAGGAGACGCAGAAGTCAGTCCCTGGAAACAAATTTTCTATGTAAATTTTTCAGGTGGAGCCACAAGCATATTTTGTAAGTTAAAATGTATATAAAACAGTTCGTCAGAACTAAGTACGGAAAAGCCTCACACAAGACGCGAGGGGGGAACTTTAGCGCAAACAGCGAAGCACTAGTTTCAGTGGGTTTTCAGACAAGCCATTAATTTTACTCAGGCGCATAAAATGAATGCCTTATCTGAAGGGCATTTGAAGTGATAAGATCCGCGAGTACTCCGCGAGTACAAGAATAACCATAGCCAGAAGAAAAGTTAAGATTAATGCGCGAATCAAACAAAATAAGAAGGAGATAAAAGAGAATATTAAAGATTAAGTAAAGGGGGGAATAAACATTATTATGGATGAAATAAAATAAAGTAGAAATGAAATAAAATATTATTACGGATGAAATAAAATAAAATAGAGACACGTATAAATAGATCAGAAAGTAAAAGAACGTGAAAGGAAACAGACACAAGAAAATATGCCAGAGGGCAAAACCCTTAATAAATACAGGAAAGGCTAGCTGGAGGAACAGTTAGGTTCTATTGAAATTTCCGAGAGCTCTCCGGCGTGCGAAACAAAGAAACGGACGTGCTAGTCACTCAGGCGAACAGAAAATTAAATCAGCCGTGAATAACGAGAAACAGTAGAAACGCTAGCTGAGCCTAAGGGTATTGAAATTGAACCAATGGGAGAGAAAACGCAGAGGAGCCAGATAACCAATAAGGAAGATTAAATGTCACGTGAATAGTAAAACCAGGGAACAAAACTAGAAAAGAGGCGTGAAATAGATTTTGGTCTAGGAGCAGGAGCGCGTTTTAGACACGCGAAAGATGGAACACTTCGTGTCGGGAAGAGCTATGAGTAGGATGTAAAACTTCGTGTCGGGAAACGTTATGAGGAGGACGTACAAACTTCGTGTCGGGAAGAGCTATGAGTAGGATGTAAAACTTCGTGTCGGGAAAAGCTAGGAGAAGGACGTAAAAACTTCGCGTCGAGTAGAATGTAAAACTCTGTGTTGAGAAGAGCTAGGATGAAGACGTGATAGTTTGTGTTGGGAGGAGATAGAAAGAGGATGTTAGAATTCTGTATCGGGAAAAGAGATAGGGTAGCTAGGGATGACAAAAGTCATATTATGAGTAAATGAGAAATAGAATAAATTCAAGGGTAAAAGCACGGAGACTGTAACGGGGGAAAAACTGATAGGAACGCGTCTTGTGTGAAGGGCCTGCAGTACGAAAACCAGTGTGGATCTTCATAATAAATGGGCCATTGAGAGGAGTTGTGAGTATCATTCACCTCCCATCCACACAATCCCTGAGGTAAGGTTCTCGTAACCCATCATCCTCTACCTGAGCAGCCGGCAATCACCTGAAACCCTACACCAAGACTTTACCAACCAGAAAACGTTACCTTTATTTTCCAAACCCCGCTACAAAATGGCACCCAACGTGTCTTACACCCACGCCTAGCACCCTACCAAACCAACACTCACACCAACACAACGGAGGACGCCGCCAAGGAAACAGCCACCATCACCAGACCAACAGCAGCACAGCACAACAGCACCGAGTAAGTACAACCAACATTTCATACCCCAAGGGAAAAGTGAATGTTACTCCGTAACGGCAAAACAACAAAAAGCACCATGGAGAACGCCCTTACGGAGGAACAAACAACAGAAACAACAAATCAACAGGAACGTGCGGAAAATCCCTATACACTAGAGGCAATAGTTCAACAAATGTTTATTCAATTCCAGCAACTTACCTCTCAAATCACCGCACAAGGTGAAACACTTAACTCTCAAATCACCGCACAAGTTGAAACACTTAACTCTCAAATCACCGCACAAGGTGAAACACTGCATTCTCAGATCACTGCACAAGGTGAGAAAATCACCGCACAAGGTGAAACATTACACTCACAAATTCAGACACAAGGTGAGAAAATCACCGCACAAGGTGAAACATTACACTCACAAATTCAGACACAAGGTGAGAAAATCACCGCACAATGTGAAACATTACACTCACAAATTCAGACACAAGGAGAGACACTAAACGCAAAACTAACAGCACAGGAGGAAACCCTCAAACAATTAGAACAGAGACTGATGACACAGGTACACACACAATTAGTTGCCCAAGGGGAGAAGCTCGAGGCAAAAATTCTAGAGCAAATGAACACGAAATTCTCAGAACACCAAACACAAATAGAGGAGCAGGTAAACCGACAAGCAACCCAAGTGTCGGAGATGAATGCAGGGCAAGTGTCTTTACGATCGGAGGTCATTAGCATTAGAACAGATGTTCTGGAGGCATGCTCAGAACTAAAATCTTTAAAGGGAAGGGTCACACAAATGTCTGCTGACCACGTTAACCAGGAACAGCTGAATTGTGATCTGCAAGCAGCATGTGTAAATATTAAGGAAAATATAAATACAGAAATAACAGCAATGAAAGAACTCATCACCACTTCAACAAACCAAGCAGCTGCAGAACACAATGCGGCATTAGAACTAATTGACAAAAATTCGCGTGAGTTGGCACAGGTTAGAGCAACAATAGCAAGACAACAAAATGTGTCAAATCAAAACGCCAATAACCATGCCACCTCTCGCGAAAATATCACCGCGGAAACGCAACCTGCAATTCACGTACAGCTTGCGTCGTCGCAGTCACCAACTTCTAGTTTAGCTCATGAGGAACATAGCTATATGAATGTGCATGCGTACCCTCTACATTTTAATTTATTAAATGAGATAGCCGTACCACAGTTCAATGACTTGCGAGACAATGCGAAACGATACATTATGGACTTGGACGCTTATTTCGAGTTGAAACAAATTCCGGAAAACTTGAAATTATTGATTATAAAGAAAGGGCTACAAGGCAGGGCACTCTCTTGGTTTCGGTTAGCGATTGGCGACCACACCACATACTCTGACTTCAAACACTTATTCCTAACCAAATATTGGAACACTACCACCCAATACGCGGTGAGAATACGAATAAATAATGGGAAATATACACCAGGACAGGGGCAACAACTCATCGATTACTTCCTAGATCTGGCACAACAGAGCCAACTACTAGACCCACCCATGCAGGAAGATGAATTTGTAAAATTGATCGTGAGGCATTTTCCGGATAATATCCGAAATAATTTAATTGTGGCTAGGGCGACAACCATTGCCGACACACTAGAACTGCTGACGGCGCTACAAGGACACCAGAGCGGTAGTTCGGAAAATAGAGCACCGACACAAAATTTCAGTGGGTTAAGGGCACACCCCAACTATCAGCAAAGACGAGGTCCATACCCTCAACAAAACAGATACGATGACAGGGGCAACCAGTTTACGAGACACAGGGGCGACAACCATTTCCACAGGAACCCACCGCGAGACAACGGGAGAAGGTACATAAACTATGTAAGAGTGAACGGGAGCCGGAGACATAACTCATGGGGCACAAACACACCGGAACGTGAATTTGAAACACGACAAGATGGACGCCACAGCCCGAATAAAACCTTCAATGAACGCAGCCGCCCAGGACAAAACGTAGACGCACCATCATGGCCTCAAGAAAACCGACGGGAACATATAGAATACAACCCACGGTCAAACCACCAACGAAATGACAACACACAAACAAAACACACAGGGACCATAAAAAAGCAAACATGGTTCAACCGCGACAACCAGGGACCGACACACCAGGATGAGAGGTGCGGTGGCGCATTCGGTACCAACGGGACGACGGAAAACTAAAACGGGGTCAGGATCAATTCCCGTCTCTAGAACCCCCAGCTCTTTGCAACACAGGGAATAACAACTCCATTAATGAAGAACGACAAGGCGATATTATAGACTCACCACAAGTGTCAATACAAATAGCAGGCGAAGCATACCAGGCTATCGTGGACTCCGGAGCAATGGCTTCTTTATGCAGCATGGAATTTTACAAAACGATCATATCGCGTGGAATAAAACTGCAAACATTGCCTGTTAAGAATGTTTACGCTATCTTAGCAATAGGGAGAAAGAAAACCCGAATCCAACAACAGGTAATGATACCCTTTAACATTCAAGAGATAGACTTTGAGTATATTTTTCTAGTGGTTCCACATTTAGTGACACAATTAATAATTGGGAGCGACCTGCTATCTGAATTCAGGGCTAATGTAAATTATAGAACAAGGGAGCTCATATTAGTGACAACAAACAATGAAACAGTAACTACACATTTCCTCAAGACGCCAGGTATAACACCAGACTTAACGGAGGGTGAAAGAGACATCCATCAGAACAGGTTTTTTGTACAAGTCATCAGCCTTGGGGGCGAAATATGCAAAACGCAGGTAGCGATAGATGATAGATTCTATGAGGAAGAGGAATTAGAGGATATTAATGAACACGACGACGAAGAATATAGAGAAGATGAAATAAAGAATAATTATATAAAGCCCGTGGAAGGCGCAAAGATAAGCGGACTGGATGACTTACCAGGTGAAAATGAAGAACAATGCCTGTACGGAGAGACGGACACCCGACAAATTAGAGAGTGCATTGCACGAAAGGTGAATGACATCTCAGCCCTCAGCAAACGACAAAAACAAACACTAACTACAATTCTATGGAACAACAGAGAAGCATTTTCAGACAAAACAGGTTGCTTTAAAAATTACGAATATTCCTTTGAGGTGAAACCAGCTCCACCATGGAAATATAAATGTAGAAATATACCAATAACACTTCAAAACGCAGTACATGACACGATAACACAAATGATTGAGCAGAAAATAATACAACCATCGAATTCGCCATATATAAACCCCTTATCTGTTGTTGCAAAGAGCTCAGGAAAGGTTCGCATTACGATAGACGCTCGCCACTTAAACACCTTTATAATACCCGACAACACGAGGACCCAAAGTATCGAGTACATTCTTGCCGGAATCGGAAAGAAAACGTGGTTCTCATGCTTGGATCTCAACAACTCATATCTACAAATCCCATTGGCTCCCCATGTCAGACAATACACGAGTTTCATTTACCGGGGTAAAGTATTCGAATTTTTAAGGATACCTTTCGGGTTATCGGTCAGCGGATCAGGATTTTTGAGAGCGACAGAGAAAATTTTTGGAAATACGACGCAAGACTACCTTACCCAATACATCGACGACTTCCTGATACACAGCACGGACATTGAGAACCACCTTCAGCACATAAACACTGTGTTAACAAAAATTAGACAAAATGGGCTGACCCTGAATCTAAACAAAACAACATTCTTCAGCCAAGAAATAAAATTTCTAGGATACATCATCTCGGACAAAGGAGTGGCACCGGACCCGGAACGCATACGCACGATTCAGGCAATACCACCCCCTAGAAACGTTAGACAGCTAAGAAAATTTTTAGGTATACTGCAGTATGAAGCTCGCTTCCTCGCAAATTATTCCAGAGAGGTTGCACCCCTAAGAGAGCTGTTAAAGAAAGGCACACGCTGGAAATGGTCGGAGGAACACCAAAACACTTTCGACAACATAAAACAACTTTTTGGAAAGGCAATACTATTGGAAAGACCAAACATGAATTTACCATTCCACATTTATTCCGACGCAGCCATCACAGGTTTCGGAGCCATCTTGTGCCAATACGACGAGAAAAATGAACAACATATTATCAGCACGGCATCTCGAACTTTGACCCCTACAGAGAAAACAGCGGGAATTACAGAACTGGAAATAGCAGCAATATATTTCGCGCTACAAAAATTCAAGCACTACGTATATAACAGCTCAATCACAATATACACTGACCATGTGAGCTTATCATTCATTAAATCATGCAAACTCGTCAGCTCCAAAATAGCCCGTTATATACATGAAATCACAGCATATGACGTCAATATAAAACACATCCCCGGAAACAGCAACATTTTCGCGGATACACTGTCCCGACTAGGAAACAGAGAAGGAATTCCAGAATGCATGGGACATACCAGAAGAGAAATTAAAATTCTGAGAACCTCACTACACCCAGGTAGGGAACTTGCCAAACAGGTAAAACACATACAAACATTGCAGCTGCAGGAACCAAAATTGGCAACCCTAATGAGCCAGGCAAAGGACATTACACCTGACTTGAAGGAGACGATAGGGCTGCACAAAGGCACACTGTACAAACTGAAAAGGTCGAAACAACCAACGTGGCT
Source organism: Deroplatys truncata (assembly GCA_030765065.1). Lineage (NCBI taxonomy): Eukaryota > Metazoa > Arthropoda > Insecta > Mantodea > Mantidae > Deroplatys > Deroplatys truncata. The sequence goes on along the minus strand of CM060988.1, from coordinate 132,686,300 downwards.
GATATATGCGCCGAGTTCTTTGGAAACAAAAATAATTGACACTTTCCATAAAACAATGATCCACGCAGGATCAGAAAAGACACGCAACGCAATCCAACAACACTTTTACATCCCAAAACTACATCGAAAGGTACGGCAGCATATAAGCGAATGTGACACATGTCAAAAATGTAAACCAATGAATATAAAATACGACACACCACCTCAGAATATCATCAGGGATAAACCCCTAACACTAGTCGCGGGAGATTCCCATGGTCCTCTACCAGCAGGAGTAGGCGGCATGAGACACATTTTGTATTGGTTGATGTATTCACAAAATTCGTAAAATTATACCCTATGCGAAAATTAACGAGTGCAGCATGTGCCAAGAAAATCATCAATGACTATATACCCAAATATGGGAAAATGAATGCACTTCTCGTGGACAACACTTCGATACATAGGGGAAAACAATTTACAGACAACATAAGGGCACAGGGGATAAAAATCTACAACTCAACGGTATATCACCCGCCATCGAACCCATGCGAGAGATACATGAGAGACCTCGTGATATATCTAAGAATTCTATGTAATAAAAATCACACATCGTGGGTGGACCACATACCCACGATAGAAAGGACGTTCAATGAAACACCGAACAGCAACACAGGTTTCACACCCCTGACTCTACTTACAGGACAAGAACACTACCTCATGGAAGGAATGCCATCAGCTATCCCGACAAAAGAAGCCACTCAGGTGGAAAAGTTGAAACTGGCATATGAAAACATAACTAGGAAAACAGAATTAAGAAACAAACACATGAAACGACACAACAAGACATGGAACCCGAAAGAAGGAGATAAGGTTTTATACAAGGCACACCACAAGTCATCCATGTTGAAAAAAGAGAACAATAAATTACATTTGATGTGGCACGGTCCGGCCGTAATCCGGAAACAATTGAGTGATCGAGCTTTCGAATTACAAAACCCACGTACTTTAAAAATAATTGGTAGGTACAATTTGGCCTTAATAAAACCGTACAAAGTACCTACAAAATGACGGAAAATGAACCACAATGTAACGTTAAAATGTCTCAGTAAGAAATTAAAACAGAAACATAAACACAGCAGTTGAATTAGCGTGTAGAAAAAACGTAAGGTCAATAACACAACGACCAGAACAGGGTAAAGGCATGACACATAACGAAAATAAGAGTAGAAGACTAGGAACTGTAAGAGTGTGAAACATGTAAATTTGTTAAACCTAAGGCAAAGAATGTAAATTCAGATTAAACTTAAACAAGATGCAAGAAAACTTAGTAATCTATGCAAAAGGTGTAGAGTCACAGAGAAAGGGGAAATATAGAGTTAAGGCTTAACCAAAACAGAACAGAAGGACGATCATCTGGATATAGAAAATGTTAAAAGTCTCATCATAGTAAACACTGAACTATGATACAAATGAGTGTAAAGAATATTATTATGTATTGAATGTTAGGATAAGGTCATAGATTAAGTTCATTGTAAATAACATTAAGACCGCACTCATGAGCAAAACTAGGAACAAAATAAAAACGTAAATCTGTGGAAAATTATGTTTACTTACATTCAGGTATAGGGACTTGCACAAAAATGTAAGGTCAGACAGACACGTGATTATTCCCAGGTAGACTCAAAAAGGTGAATGACATCCCTAAACAGTCACAACAACTCGTGTGAACAGTGAAAAGTGAACAGTGCGCGGAATACGTTACCAGAAAATACAAAGCACTAGTAAACGAAATGAAAACAAAAAGAAATGAGTGCTTAAGAAAGTGAAAGCATGTTTCACGAAAGGGAAACACGAAAATATACACCAGACAAAAGACTAAAACAAGAAAACGAGGCCTGAATGAAAAGGGCGAAAAATCAATGAAAATGTAAATAGTTATAGAATAGGTTATAAGTAACAGATAAATTAGGTAAAGTAAAGTGCGCCACAAGGCACCAGGAGACGCAGAAGTCAGTCCCTGGAAACAAATTTTCTATGTAAATTTTTCAGGTGGAGCCACAAGCATATTTTGTAAGTTAAAATGTATATAAAACAGTTCGTCAGAACTAAGTACGGAAAAGCCTCACACAAGACGCGAGGGGGGAACTTTAGCGCAAACAGCGAAGCACTAGTTTCAGTGGGTTTTCAGACAAGCCATTAATTTTACTCAGGCGCATAAAATGAATGCCTTATCTGAAGGGCATTTGAAGTGATAAGATCCGCGAGTACTCCGCGAGTACAAGAATAACCATAGCCAGAAGAAAAGTTAAGATTAATGCGCGAATCAAACAAAATAAGAAGGAGATAAAAGAGAATATTAAAGATTAAGTAAAGGGGGGAATAAACATTATTATGGATGAAATAAAATAAAGTAGAAATGAAATAAAATATTATTACGGATGAAATAAAATAAAATAGAGACACGTATAAATAGATCAGAAAGTAAAAGAACGTGAAAGGAAACAGACACAAGAAAATATGCCAGAGGGCAAAACCCTTAATAAATACAGGAAAGGCTAGCTGGAGGAACAGTTAGGTTCTATTGAAATTGCCGAGAGCTCTCCGGCGTGCGAAACAAAGAAACGGACGTGCTAGTCACTCAGGCGAACAGAAAATTAAATCAGCCGTGAATAACGAGAAACAGTAGAAACGCTAGCTGAGCCTAAGGGTATTGAAATTGAACCAATGGGAGAGAAAACGCAGAGGAGCCAGATAACCAATAAGGAAGATTAAATGTCACGTGAATAGTAAAACCAGGGAACAAAACTAGAAAAGAGGCGTGAAATAGATTTTGGTCTAGGAGCAGGAGCGCGTTTTAGACACGCGAAAGATGGAACACTTCGTGTCGGGAAGAGCTATGAGTAGGATGTAAAACTTCGTGTCGGGAAACGTTATGAGGAGGACGTACAAACTTCGTGTCGGGAAGAGCTATGAGTAGGATGTAAAACTTCGTGTCGGGAAAAGCTAGGAGAAGGACGTAAAAACTTCGCGTCGAGTAGAATGTAAAACTCTGTGTTGAGAAGAGCTAGGATGAAGACGTGATAGTTTGTGTTGGGAGGAGATAGAAAGAGGATGTTAGAATTCTGTATCGGGAAAAGAGATAGGGTAGCTAGGGATGACAAAAGTCATATTATGAGTAAATGAGAAATAGAATAAATTCAAGGGTAAAAGCACGGAGACTGTAACGGGGGAAAAACTGATAGGAACGCGTCTTGTGTGAAGGGCCTGCAGTACGAAAACCAGTGTGGATCTTCATAATAAATGGGCCATTGAGAGGAGTTGTGAGTATCATTCACCTCCCATCCACACAATCCCTGAGGTAAGATTCTCGTAACCCATCATCCTCTACCTGAGCAGCCGGCAATCACCTGAAACCCTACACCAAGACTTTACCAACCAGAAAACGTTACCTTTATTTTCCAAACCCCGCTACAAATGACAAGAGAATGGAATACTCCACATAGCAACCAGGTCTTAAAATATTTGACTATCGCTTAAAACCTACTAATTCCCCTTGCATCTACAAGAAAATTAGCAATAAGATTAACATCTCCATATCTCGATTAACATGAAGCATATGGGTATAAGCGTTTGTAAAAATAGTTTGTACAAGTGTAGAGAAAGTCATGTGAGTGTAACAAACAATACTGTAACTTCGTCCAGTTTTTCAGCTGTCACTTCTCTCGGTTCTCACCGCCACTGTTTTAAGTTCTTATCTGTCACTGTTTCGTTTTTATGTAGTTCACTTTTACTGGGAGTTCGCTTCACTAAGGTGAACAATCTACTCGTAGTTCTCTCTCACTTCACTTCCTTCGTGACGTAGCGTTTTCACGTTGGATGGTTCACTTCATTCGGTAGTTGAACACAAGACCTCCATAACCCGTCGCTCCAGAATACGAGTAGCACACGTTGCACATCACAAGAGTCGTCAACAACTCGCTCGGAGAATCGCTCTTGATGTCGCACCAGAACAGAGTCGCTCGCTTTGACTCAACAACTGAGTCGCACTCCATTTCTCTCGCGAGAACGCTAGCTTATATGGGCAGCGGAATCTTTCCACAAGGTTCTCGAACGTTCTAGAACTATTTTGACGCACTTTCTAGAGGACAGGGGAAAGGGTTCTAGTTATTTGCCTGTGTTTACGCTGGCAAACGGTAATTAACTTGTTTACTCTGACCACCCGGCGCCGGCCTACCAATAAGCTTGGGCACAGTCGCTGCGTCACAATATACCATCAGAAATACCCGGCACTTCCTGGAACTGTGGTAAAACTTCACATTTTCAAATATTTATTTATTTACACTTATATGATTACGGTATTGCTGGTGTTCAATTATCTTAATTTTATCGTCTCACCTTTATTTTACCACGTTTTCCATTTATAATAAAAATCCTATCAATTACTTCCCATTCATCATTTTTCAATCCCGTTCCTAAGGGATACTTTTTCGCATTACCAATAGTAAACGAATAAACAGAACAACATTTATCGTGTTATTATTGACAAAACAGGGTCATTCATATAAATATACTCAAAATTGCTCCCGTCGAAGACTTCACACCCATCTCTCCCTTTGAGGGTTGGATTTTGTCATACCACCCCTTAAAGAATGAAGAGAATACAATTTATGTTTTTATTTCACAACAGAATTTAGAAAATAAGTCCGTTCGTACTGAAAACCTCGAACACTTTCCACTCTCCCTTCTGTTAGGGGTGTTTTTGTGACAGTATCCCCACAGCATTCTTACTCTTTGCTAAGGAATGTGTGTATCAAATTTTTCAATCGGACTGAAAATCTCCGAAAGTGTCTCCAATTGAACAAGTTTCAACCTCTCATCCAATTAGGGGTGGCGTTCTGCACTACCGCCCCTACAATAATGAAGGGAGTAATGTTTATCTTTCTATTTAGCTAAATTGAAAAAACAGGTCCATTTGTACTGAGAAACCTCAAAACTATCTCCCATTGAACATTCTCCAATTTCTCTTCCGTTGGGCTTTTTTTATGATATACCCCCACATTATTTTTACAACACACACACACACACACACACACACACACACGCGCGCGCGCGCGCGATACGTGCATACCGGATGAGTCATCTAAAACACCGTAAGTATCTTTGTAACAAAAATATTAATTGAAAAGCGAGTTCGAAGCATGAGAGTAGGAGAGCGGCTCATTAGATGACATATCAAAGACGTGAGACAGTACGTTCTGCGTAGCTAAATATAAAATAACCATAGGAAAAATAAATATTAATAACAACTGGAATGGCATTATTAAATAAGACGGGAAAGTGAGCATTACATGTAAAGGTGAATATGGGTTGAAAAGACAGTACCAGCAGCAGACAGGAAACGGGGTTGGTTTTCCCCTCTCAATAATTGTAGCTAAGTGAGAGTAGAATACGCTTTGTTAGTGTACCGTTAGGTCGCCTGAATATCAGGTGTGTAGAAAAGGGTCAGTGCTCTCATAGCCCTAGGCATCCAATAAGCAAGAAAGTAGAAATCATGTGATAGTGGGGAGATAGGAAATTTGAAATAAAGAAACAGGAGAGTTTATGAAACACTTGTTCGTGGTTTTGTTTATAAGTAATTCTGAAAATAAATGTGAGTGCCGGTGGATAGGGGCGTTGGTATGAATCACACCAGTAAAGAAATGCGCGCGCGCGTATGTGTGTGTGTGTGTGTGTGTGTGTGTGTGTGGCAGGTAATATCAGGAGTCAGATTTTAAAACAGTGACGGGAAATAAACGGGCAGTAAAATCAATCGATTTGACCACCAACCCTAGATCCAAGATCCATGCACGTCCCTGAGCTAGCTCGAATCCGGGACCATTCCTGCAAATCCCATGTCGCCAAATTGGCGAACAGCAACCCCATGGTACCGCCACAGACGTGAGCAAATATGGCTTTCAACATAAACTTAGTTTCTTCTATGGTAACCCTGTATTATTTTTGACACAATCGATAGCATGGAAAATAACATTAAGAATGACGTTTGTTGCACCTCAATAGGTTAATTACATGCCGAGAAATTAGAACGCGAAGTTAACGCTTGAGTTACAACGAAACGCACATCAGCCTAAACATTTTTAGGTTCATCCGCGTCGTTGAGTCTCAAGCGCGAACTTTGCGTTGCGGTTAATCGCGAGGTTATTGACGTATTGCAAGCTGTTCTTAATGTTACTTTCGCTATCAACTGCGCTGGAAATATACAGGATTTACAGCCACAAAGAGAAGGGAAAATAAATAAAGGTTTACCTCTTTCAGTGTAACTCAGGGATAAACTTCACATTACACTTTCTCTGGATGTAATTGACTTATTGCGATACAACAAACGCCATCCTTAATTTTCATGCTATCAATTACGTTAAAACTAATACGAGGTTTCCATTTAAAAAATTACGGGTTTATGTTTGCAACAGGAATCAAGCTAAAGTTGCCCGAAACGAATAACAAAGAATTTAAATTTGTTATTATACGAGGGATGATCAACAAAGACAGACTGATTTTTTCCTTAGCTTCCGTGATAGTTTCGTATCTGTAACATAAATATTTGAAAAGAGCGGGTTTTTATGTATAATGTTGGTAGGCGGCAGCACTCTCGTATTGGTAGGTTGGTAGTAATGCTCTATTTTGTAGACCCTACGTGCATTTCGCATACCAGCTGCGTTTCTTTGCTGATGGAGGGGATAAATTTTTTAAATCGATTATCACCGGTGATGAGTCATGGCTGCATCATTATGATCCTGAAGGAAAACAAGCCGGCACAGTGTGGAAATCGCCAGGTTCTCCAACACCAAAAAAGGCAAAAGTTGTTCCATCTGCAGGGAAAATGATGGTGATCACATTTTTTGACTAATGGAATGATTTACCAGCATGCAGTTCCCCCTCACACCACTGTTACAGCAGCATTCTACATGTCAGTATTGGCTACACTGAGAAAGCAAAGAAACGACCAGAGCTTTCTCGGACTGTGTGGCGCCTCCATCGTGACAATGCACGGCCTCACGTCGCAAATCAAGTCATGCAGTTTCTGGCTCGATTCAACATTACCTGTGTACCACATCCACCTTATAGTCCCGATCTTGCACCCTGTGACTTTTTTTATTCCCATCACTAAAGGCAAAGCTTAGAGGTATTCGATTTGAGAACTCTGAAGCAGTGCTCAAGAAAAGTGAGGCGATTCTCAAGGACCTGTCAACGAATGGTCTGCATCACGTGTTCAAGGACTGGCAGAGACGGTATAAAAAGTGCATTGAAGTAGAAGGGGACTACTTTGAAAAAGATCATGTAAACATTGAATTGGAGTAATAAACATCTGTGAAAAAAAATCAGTCTCAGTCTTTGTTGATCAGCCCTCGTACTTTAAAAGCAAAAAATAAAAATTAAATATATACTTATCAACTTTTATATCGAGTCTCATCAAGAAATTACAGAAAATGAATGTACATAAATTAATTTTGTAATTATCGTGACGCAGCGAAGATGGCGCCGGGCAGTCGCAGATTAACAACGATAAGTAGCGCTCTCGCCTACGTAAACACCGGAAGCGCTATCACCAGATAAACAGAATCTTCTGGAACTTCTCTTTCCTCCCGCCTCCAGAAACGCGTATCCAGAAAATTCTAGAACGTTCTGTGGAAATTTCCACCGGCTATATAAACCAGTGGGTTTGGAGGTGAGGTCAGTAGGTTAGTGAGTGCGTTTCTGGTGCGACGAAAAGTACTGTTCTAGGAAGTGCTGCTGCTTCCGCGAGAGATTAGAGAAGTGTTGTGTTCGACTACTTAGCGAGTGAGACGTCCGGAAGAAGAGGCTATGGTGCGTATTTCGTTACTCGCTACCAGCGTATAGGCCAGCGTATAGCGTCCAGTTCTAAAAAAGTTGACTACCGCTATTCCCTTTGTATATATAACGATGTGTGTAATGTAGCTATTTCTGAAAATCTGATGATGAAATTGTATTTATGTTATTTTTTATAGATACTCCTGTGATCCCTGGCCAGTTTCAGCATCTCCGTTCATAAAGTTGGTAAGTAAAGCCTTTAAAAGTAATTTTAAAAATGTTGTATGGTTTCATACGGGCCTTTCTATGATAGCGGCAGACGGCAACGAACGCCGAGGACGCGGACAAGAAAAACACCGCGCAGCCGGTTCGTAGTTTTTTGGCTCTCACTGTACTTAATTTGCCATAACAGCTATCGATAGCTACATACTCACGTAAAATGAGTTCAAAATGAATGTTTGTCGTCAATGTAGCATGTAATATAGGAATTGGCGGTTATGCATTCCAAATTGAAAATTATGTTCCTAGTTTCCATGTAGCTAGAAAGAATATTAAAAAATATGTTGTATCACATTCACATGACTTTTTCAACCGTCTATAGCTTATTAGTGGGTATACAAACTATTCTTACTAAAACTTATTTTTCTATCTAGTTCATTTTAATCCAGATAAACCTTTACAGAAATAGCTGCATTACACATTTCGTGATACAAAGGGAAGCGATAGTCGAAAAGAACTGGAGGCTATGCACAGGCATTACAATTCATATACACTTTCCATGACATCGGGGAAACAACTGAAAATCTAAAGGACTTTAAAAGAATGACAAGTACCGAGCAATTCAAACAAGGCGCAAATAGTTTGTCCTACAAGAAAAGTTATTTTAAATAAATGTTGTGTTTTCAAGAGATCTACTTTTTTTGTGCAGCACGCTTTGTCTATCGCTTAACGTTTACCAGTTATGCAAGTTGATATACAATTTCTTCCGAATGAAGAGGACTTCACCGACTATTCTCAGAAAATTCAAGATATACATTTTATTTGTCATCTAAATACACTACGTGATCAAAAGTATCCGGGCACCCAGCTAAAAAATACGTACAAGTTCGTGGCGCCCTCCATCGGGAATGCTGAAAGTCAATGTGGTGTTGGCCCACCCTTAGCCTAGATGACAGTGTTCACTCTCGCAGGCATACTTTCAATCAGGTGCTGGGAGTTTTCTTGGGGAATGGCAGCCCATTCTTCACGGAGTGCGGAACTGAGGAGAGATATCGATGTAGGTCGGTGAGGCCTGGCACGAAGTCGGCATTCCAAAACATCCCAAAGGTGTTCTATAGGATTCAAGTCAGGACTCTGTGCAGGCCAGTCCATTACAGGGATGTTATTGTCGTGTAACCACTCCGCCACAGCCCGTGCAGTATGAACAGGTGCTCGATCGTGTTGAAAGATGCAATCGCTATCCCCGAATTGCTCTTCAAGAGTGGGAAGCAAGAAGGTGCTTAAAATATCAATGTAGGTCTGCGCTGTGATCGAGCCACGCAAAACAACAAGGGATGCAAGTCCCCTCCAGGAAAAACACGACCACACTATAACACCACCATCACCTCCGAATTTCACTGTTGGCACTGCACACGCTGGCAGATGACCTTCACCGGGCATTCGCCATACCCACACCCTGCCATCATATCGCCACATTACGTCACTCCACACAACGTTTTGCCACTGTTCAATCGTGTAATGTTGATGCAACTTACACCAAGCGAGGTGTCGTTTGGCATTTTCCAGCGTGATGTGTGGCTTATGAGCAGCCGCTCTACCTTGGAATCCAAGGTTTTTTACCTCACGCCTAACTGTCACAGTACTTTGAGTGGATCCTGATGCAGTTTGGAATTCCTGTGTGATGGTCTGGATAGATGTCTGCCTATTACTCTTTACGACCCTCTTCAAATGTCGGCTGTCTCTGTCAGACAACAGACGAGGTCGGCCTGTACGCTTTTGTGCTGTCACGTTTCCAATTCACTATCACATCAGAAACAGTGGACCTAGGGATGTTTAGGAGTGTGAAAATCTCGCGTACAGACTTCTGACACAAATGACACCCAATCACTGACCACGTTCGAAGTCCGTGAGTTCCACGGAGCATCCCATTCTGCTGTTTCACGATGTCTAATGACTACTGAGGTCTCGGATAATGAGTACCAGGCAGTAGGTGGCAGCACAATGCACCCAAAATGAAAAACGTATGTTTGTGGGGTTTCCGGATACTTTTGATCACATAGTGTATCTTTAATATATGGTATTGTAATCAAAATCGTTAGAGCAATGTTATAGAAAATAACAAATTTCGAAAGTATTGCGTGTAAAGGGTAGTTGGGGAGGGGGATGTTTTTGAAAATCTTACTGTCGCAACTTTTGAAGACAGTAAACTTAAATACCAAGTTTGGTATTCATCCGACTTTTCATTTTGAGTTATGTTGTTCTCTCTCTCTCTCTCTCTCTCTCTCTCTCTCACACACACACACACATACACATATACACAAACATTTTCCTTAAACACTTTTTGGATTAAGGAACCTTAAAATATGTATTTCGGTGAAATTTCAACATAGAAATTTTGGGTGAAATGCAATACTTCCCCCACTTAGTACACGTATTAGAGAAAGTAAAAATTATTTCGTAACAAGCAATATATATCGAAAATTAATTTATTTATTTTTCGTTTCCTAATACTTTTTTGCTGTATTTAGCAATAATTATTTTACAAGATAAAACGTCACATATTTAATTAGATAATCATTTATTTGCACCAACAATATACACTTGGGTTTCACGACGAATACACAGAACATTTAAAGCAGAATACGGTGTACATTTCCCTAACAAATGAAAAGTGGTACATAATATTCTTCATGAATTTCTAACAATTTAAGAAGGAAATGAGAAAAGCATATGGTGGAAAAAGAAAGACACAGCTTAATTAAAAACAGAGAAAATGGAAGAAAGAAAAGGACCGGAGACAAATTGCGAAGTAAGATGAAGCCTTGAGGGTGGAGTGCGCTTGTTGAATAATCACACACAATTAGACTGACCTGAATGTGCCGTATCACCCGCAGGAAGTAAGTGTAACATCTTTTGTTCCGGCCCCTCCCCGGTTCAATAAGGTGCCCACTTGGCCAGCGTCACAACCAGGACGAGATCAATTCCAAACGCGTCTTGCGAAACGTTTTATTTGTGCCTTCCTACTACAGACAACGTGGTTTCCCTGGCAACGTCCTCCATATGGTGCCGCCTTCTGTTTCAAGGTCGGGTATCTCATATAACTTCCTTTACAGAAACCCCTGATGTGTCACATTCGCATTTCTCTAGCCAATATCATTTATTCTTATACCTTTTCTGCAAACTTAGAGAAAGCTAAATTTTTTATTTGTATTTACTTCATGTTAATCGAGGCAGAAATAGTTACATTACACATTTCGTTGGAGGTACAAGGAGAATAGAGGACATCGAATCGATGTCGGATGTTCAAAATCGAGGCCATGACATTGCGAAAAACAATTGAATAGCGACAGAATTTTGAAAAACTAACCAAAGCATTGCAATATTCAAGCGAATTACTCGGAAATGGCTCATGTCATAAAAATTCTTTGAAATAAATTGTGTGTTTTAAGGAAATATACATTTTTGAGCAGTACGTTCATGTTCTCCTCTTATGGTTTGCAAGTTATACAAATTATATAAAATTATTTCGGAAAGAAGAGTACCTCACAGGCTATTCTCAGAAAATGTATTAGTCATGTAAACATGTTAAACATATGATATTTTAATCAAACTCGTTAGTCATTTTTGAAAAAATGAAAGCTAATATCAAATTGTACACATAAAGGGTAGTTTATAGTAGGGGATTTTATTGTAAATCTTTGCGTCCTATTCTTTGAAAAAACCGAACTTAAATACGAAGTTTGGTATTTATCCCACTTTTCGTTTTTAGTTATGCTATTTGCAGACATACAGACAGATGGACAGAAACACGCACGCGGACCTTTTGAAACACGATTGTTTATTCAGGGATCTCAAAACGCAATACTGTGAGGCAGTATTTTTAACACTTAAATGATTTCAGTCAAATTATATAATATATATGAATTCAATAACAGCCCGCCTTAAAGCAATATGTATGTGTAACTATATATAAAAAGTGTATATTACAGTCATTTTAAATATTTATATTATTGTATCCATGTTTAATAATGTTATGTGAATGTATTACGTAATTTAATAATGTAGGAGCTGTGAGAATAATAGGTCAAACGTTGCTAACAATGAGGTAACCTTTAGGCAATAATAGTTTGAGAGTTTAACAATACTACTTCTTATTCTTGGAAGCAATAATGTAATTTTAGTGACAGTTTATAAAGTAGCCAATCAACAACCAGAAAAAGCTTTAATAGTTAAATGAAGCTATTCTATTGGAGTAGGATTAGCCAATCAGAAACTGAAAAGGAGAAAATTTTACAAATTTAGAATTCAGGTGCCTGCAGACAGCGTTACTAACTAGACGCAAAAAGTGTCCTCAAGAAAAACAATATGTATTCCTGTGAGACGAAAAAATAAGTTTACGTGTTAAAAAGTGTAATTAATTAATTAATTAATAAAAAGAATCTCACAGCTCTATATCAGTGAAGTGTTATTTAAATCGTGTCAAGCATTAATAAAAGAAGTGAAGTAAAATTATAATCTGTGTAAGCCTACATTCTTGTCGCATCACAACCCTGCTAAAAGAAACGTATCTCTAACAATAATACTGACGCAGCCGAGGCAAACATAAATATTTTATACTTAAAGAAACAAATCAAATTAAAAAGTTAATATTTTTTTAAACTTGGGGCAAAGGCCACCAGAAAGTACATTTGGGGCGAAGGCTACCAGAAAATGTTTACTATACGTGCTGCTGCAACTACTACAAGTTCGGCTCCCCAACAGTTGAAATATAATACAACTCCTTCAATATAAACTACTTCAAATTGACGCCCAAATCGTGGTGCAAATAAGGTAACAAATAACTCCTTCAACTGGTGAAATGCAATACTTTCTCTTCCTACTATAATAGGTAAGTAAAAACAACATCGGATGAATGTACATAAATTCGTATGTTTATCGTGCTCCGTGGTCTAGGGATACCATGCTAGCCTCTAGTTCCCGAGGTCGCGGTTCAAATCCGGCGGAGGGCGATAGATTTTTTTTTAGGGCGTAAAAATCTTTGGCGTGGCTTTCTTCAGAAGGGCGTGTAGTAGATTTACGGCACGTAAAAGAACCTCAAGCCTGATAAAGAGGCCTCTGGGCAAACTTTCCGGTCCCTCACGCCCAATGTAGAATGGGACGCTAAGGACCATAGTAGTTAAAGAGCTCCATAAATAAAACTCAATTTAATTTTCGCACGTATAGGTTAGACAACGGAGGGGGACATCTCACGTTCTGCGACTGCATACATCTATTGTAGCCACCACCCCCCAGGATGAAGGAATGAAGTAAAGGGACCACAGGAGGCTACACGACGCAGGCAGACAGGCCACAGAGCCGCGCGAAAGTTCCTAACATTTCCAGCTCGAGGACCCCTTTCGCTGCTGGAGCTGCCTAAAGAGGGCGATGGACGAACTGTTAACCAACCAGCCCTCTAGAGTCCAAAGGGAGTACCCTTTCCTTTAAGCAACCATCCACATCATCTGTGCAGCACTGTATTAAGCCAGGAAGCACAAAGAAACGGCATGAAAGGGAAATTATTGAAAGGAAATCGTGCTAAATGAGAAACATCCCAACATTCGCCTAACGATTAAGAATACCATGAAAAACTCAGGGTCAGAGTGAGCGACGGGAATCGAACTCGGGACCTCCAAATGTAAGCTATCTAACTCGATAACTTCGTATGTTGTAATATTTCAAGAAAGGAAACGCACATAGTACAATTATGTTTGTGAAGCCAACCTGCATTTTAGATGAAAAACGCTTCCTTATAGCTTTTTATTTCCATCAAAGGTAGTTCAAATATTGTGATACTGGTTTGTTCCCTTATATGCATAAGTTGAATTTTCTGTTAAATTCTCCTTCACTCTTATTGACTTTTATAAAACCATAAGAGATAGACAAAAATTTATTACAGGGAAAAGACGTAGAACGGATTAAAATACACAATTTGGATTAAATAACATTTTAGTTGCCTTAGCCCTTTTTAAAATATAAACAAGGATTTACATATTTGACTTGCTTTCAATTTCTCTCCACCTAAGTATAGTAGGCACAAGAAGTATTTCTCCCCCCAAAAAATCAATATTTGGGATTTTAGCGCAAATACACGTCTTGAGATAAACTCTCTATAAAAAATCTGATGTGTTACACTCACATGACTTTCTCTACTCTTGTGCAAACTATTTTTACAAACGCTTATTCCCCATATGCTTCATGTTAATCCAGATATCCAGACGTTAATCTTATTGCTAATTTTCTTGTAGATGCAAGCGGAATTGCTAGGCTTTAAGCGACAGTCAAATATTTTAAGCGCTGGTTGCTATGTGGCGCATTCCGTTCTCTTTGTATGTCCAGGACATAAAAAAATGAATAACGAGTTTGAGAAAAAGTATAAGTATTGGAAAGTTTAAGGGAATAGCAAGCAATATCTCGAAAATGGTTCACTCAACAAAAAAAATCTATGACATAAATTGTGTATTTTTACGCGATCTACATTTTTTGTGTAGTAAAATTTTGTCTATCTCTTATGGTTTACCAGTTATGCAAAAATCGTTCACAATGAAGAATAGTTTTGGAGACTTCCCAGAAAATTTGAAATATACATTTCATAGAGGCACTTTTGAGAAAATTAAAGTTTTTGAAAAATTTCCATGTAAAGGGTAATCTGTGGTGGGGGATTTTCTTGAAAACCTTCGTGTCGCATCTCTGGAAGATACTGAACCTAAATACCAAGTTTGCTGTTTATCCGACTGTTCGTTTCTGAGTTATGCTGTTCACACACACACACACACACACACACACACACACACACACACACACGGACATGTTTCCAAAAATGCTTTTTTTGGATTCAGGGGGTCTCAAAACATGTATTTCCGGTATCGAATTTTTGGGTGGAATACAATACCTCCCCTACTTACTATACATAGTAGAGGAAGTAAAAATAAGTATTTCACAAAAGAAATGTTTCTGCATTTATGTGTGCGCGGTCGTCCTCTATTTACGATCAGATAAAACTTCGGAAAATACCAAATTTTATGCTTGAGCCAGACATTGTTTACACGTGATAAGCATAAATTTTCAAAAAATGTCCCACCGTAAACTATCTTTAAAATGGAAACAATTTTGTTATTTTTAATTTACTCAAAAATAATTAATGCGTACATCTTGAATTTTCAGTGAATAGCCTGTAAAATGATATGTGATAGACAAAACTTAGCATAGGAAAACTGTAGAATTTAGTAATATACATAATTTGTAGCTTTAGGCATTTTCAAAACATCCCATGTTTCATTGTCTAATACGATACAGATTTCTGTCATTGCTCCGTATGCACTTCAGTCTTGGGCCTATTCTGCTAACTGTATCTTTTTAAGCTAATTCATTATGCCTGCACCCTTCACCAAGGAATACAGGTCTTATAGCATTTATGGTTTCAAATACTTCTGGTTTTAAAAAAAATTCCTAAAAGCAATGTATCTCCTGTGAGCCAAAACCTCACAGGAGCAGGTAATATGCTGGACTGTTTCAGTTTCTTTCTTGCACAATCTGCAATCTAAGTTCACTGAAGTACTCCCACCGTGTTAAGATAACTTTTAACAGGAGCATGTTTGTGGGAAATTAAATTATTCTTCTCAGCTGAAGTCTATTACATTTAAATAAGCTTTTAGCTCTTTTCTTACATGGTTTTCTAATAAATAGTTTACCATGTTTGTTTCCTGGAGTTTTAAGCCAGCTTTTATGATGTTCTATTTTGAAGCAGATCTTAATAGCCTCTCTTACTGAACATCGAGATGTTCCTAGAGCCGGTTCTAGCCCAATAAATTTTTAAGTTGCTTCTTGCCTCACAAGTTAAGCAGTCTTTTCATTTCCCTGTATGTCATTATGACTTGGCACTCATATGAATTGAACTTCATTCTGTTCTACCAAGTTTGTGAACATGTTTAGGCGGTTTAAAACCAGTCCTGACGTTACCTTATGACCACTTAGAGCTTTAAGTGCAGCCTGGCTATCTGAAATATATGAGGTATTTACCGAAAAGGGAACATCTGGCCACTGCGACCAACTAGGTTTATTGTGGCTACATCTCAGAGGCAGGGATGAGGTGAAGGAGCCGCACGTGGTCACAGGTCCGCATGCAGACGTGATCAAACTATTCGGAAACCTTGCTGAAAATGACGTACAAGTTCGTGGCGCTCTCCATCGGTAATGCTGGAAGTCAATATGGTGTTGGCCCACCCTTAGCCTAGATGACAGCGTTCACTCTCGCAGGCATACTTTCAATCACGTACTGGAAGGTTTCTTGGGGAATGGCAGCCCATTCTTCACGGAGTGCGGAACTGAGGAGAGATATCGATGTAGGTCGGTGAGGCCTGGCACGAAGTCGGCATTCCAAAACATCCCAAAGGTGTTCTATAGGATTCAAGTCAGGACTCTGTGCAGGCCAGTCCATTACAGGGATGTTATTGTCGTGTAACCACTCCGCCACAGCCCGTGCAGTATGAACAGGTGCTCGATCGTGTTGAAAGATGCAATCGCTATTCCCGAATTGCTCTTCAAGAGTGAGAAGCAAGAAGGTGCTTAAAATATCAATGTAGGTCTGCGCTGTGATCGTGCCACGCAAAACAACAAGGGATGCAAGCCCCCTCCAGGAAAAACACGACCGCACTATAACACCACCATCACCTCCGAATTTCACTGTTGGCACTGCACACGCTGGCAGATGACCTTCACCGGGCATTCGCCATACCCACACCCTGCCATCAGATCGCCACATTACGTCACTCCACACAACGTTTTGCCACTGTTCAATCGTGTTATGTTGACGCTCCTTACACCAAGCGAGGAGTCGTTTGGCATTTTCCTGCGTGATGTGTGACTTATGAGCAGTCGCTCTACCATGGAATCCAAGGTTTCTCACCTCACGCCTAACTGTCATAGTACTTGGAGTGGATTCTGATTACAGTATGGAATTCCTCTGTGATGGTCTGGATAGATGTCTGCCTATTACACTTTACGACCCTCTTCAAATGTCGGCGGTCTCTGTCAGTCAACAGACGAGGTGGGCCTGTACGCTTTTGTGCTGTACATGTCCCTTCACGTTTCCACTTCAGTATCACATTTCCGAGATATTCTTTATTATTTGTTTGAATTTTCCAATACTTACACTTTTCTCAAATGGGAATTCGTTATTCTTTTGTTTATATCCTGGATATGCAAAGAGAGTGTAATACTCCACATAGCAACCAGCTGTTAAAGGATTTGACTATCGCTTAAAGCCTACTATATTCCCTGCACCTATAAGAAAATAAGTAATAACATTTTCTGCAAATGTTTATCTCGATTAACACGAAATAGATGGAGAATACTTGTAAAAATAGTTTGTAGAAGAGTAGAGAAAGTCATGTGAATTTAACACATAAGGTATTTTTTCAATAACGTCCCAACTTCTTTTGTAAAGTTATCGCTGTAGGGGAGGGTTTCCAACTCTTTTAGCTGCCATAATGGGGCGCTACGGACCCTTAGCACTGTTGTACTTCTGACGTTACTAGAAGCACATTGGGCCGAGACCGGCCCTTTTCTCCGGGGAGCTGTTCGCATTGTATTGGTCTCGACGGAGCAGTTGGTCTGATACCACAGGAGATTGGGTAGGTCTGGATGATGTTGCTTGGGCGGGATTGTGTAGACGACCTTAGTCCCCTGGCATGAACTTGGACAGCTGGTAGACAGAAAACTAGTCTCTGTCGCTCTCACCGGTTTCTGGTTATTTTCCACCTGTGATGACACAAAACCATCCCTACATAAGTGGGAGTGCCTTTTTAGTAAACCAAGTACAGGTCGGTTTTTTTGACCTGACACGACAACAACGCAGAGGACAAGATAGTCTACGGTTGGGGAGAACGGCTTATCAGTATTCCCTCTGCGTGACTCGGAACGCGTGGTGATGTCATCCTATCTCACGATGTGTACGTGCCTGCTGCTCTATTACTACTGATCCAACACCCTCCCAGAAGATAAATGGGCTTTTATAACTACTACGCATACAAATAAACTCGTCAGGACTAAAAAAATCAGCCTACTGATGTAATGGAGAACCGCACGAAGGGAGAGCCACTTGGGTCTAGGTTGCAGCTTCGCTCCGGATTGATTTGGTTACGCTGCGTAGTTCAGTATTCGTAACCTATGAAACCATGAAGTGTGTACATTGGAAAAGTTAACAGATTCCTTTCAGAGCACCCCACGCCGATAATACTCCTGACCATATTTACATTTCGATTCTTATAGGCATGGGATAGACATGTGTGTTGAGGCAAATTTCACAATTCATATTGCAGACTGATTAACTAAAGCATCTGCTATCATTTGGGAGGTACCTGGTTAAATCTCCTCTCTTGATAATGTTACAGTTGACTGTTTCAGAGCACTAACTTTTTTTCCGTTAAAGCAGAATTGAACTATTACCATCCAGTTCTTGTGGGATCCCTGGCCATTAAACGTAGGATTATGTTTTAACTGGGAGATAAGGTTTCTCTTCAAGCAAAATCAAAAGAAGTGCACTAATACCGGTCACCTCTTTATTTTTACTTTCTCTACTACGTATAGTAAGTAGGGGAAGTGTTGCATTCCACTCAAAAATTCGATACCGAGATTTCATCGGAAATACATGTTTTGAGGTCCCCAAATCCAAAATAAGGCATTTTTGGAAACATGGCCGCGTGTGTGCCTGTCTGTCTATGAAAAGCATAACTCAGAAAAGAAAAGTCGGATAAACCAAACTTGGTATTTGAGTTTAGTATCTTCCAAGGATGGGACCCGGTGATCTTCAAGAAAATCCAGCCAATCCAGAATACTTTTTACGTGAAACATTTTTCGAAAATTTTGATTTTATCAAAAGTGGCTATAACGATTTTGATTAAAATAATATATGTTTATGATATTCTCTTGGCAAATGAAATGTATATCTTAAATTTTCTGGGAATGTCCCCATAAGTCCTCTTCATTCTAAACCGCTTTTGCATAACTGGTAAACCGTAAGAGATAGACGAAATGTTACTACACAAAAAATGTATATCGCGTTAAAATACACAATTTATGTCATATACACTTTCTTTGTTGAGTGAACCATTTTCGAGATATTGCTTGTTATTCTTTTAAATTTTTCAATACTTTTTCTCAAACGGGAATTCGTTATTCAGTTTTACTTTCCCTATTACGTATAATAAGTAGGGGAAGTATTGTATTCCACCCAAAAATTCGATACCGAGATTTCACCGGAAATACATGTTTTGAGACCACCTGAATCCAAAAAAAGCATCCGTGTGTGTGTCTGTGAACAGCATAACTTAGAAACGAACAGTCGGATAAACACCAAACTTTGTATTTAGGTTCAGTATCTTCCAGAGATGCGACACGAAGCTTTTCAAGAAAATCCCCCAACCCAAATTACCCTTTACATGGAATATTTTTCGAAAATTTTAATTTTCTCAAAAATGCCTCTAATGATTTTGAATAAAATACCATAAGTTTAAGACATTTTTATGGCAAATGAATGTATATCTCAAATTTTCCGGGAATGTCCCCAAAAGTATTCTTCGTTGTGAACGACTTTTACATAACTGGTAAACCATAAGAGATAGACAAAGTTTTACTGCACAAAAAATTTAGATCGCGTTAAAATACACAATTTATGTCATATGCATCTTTGTTGTTGTTGAGTGAACTGTTTCCGAGATATTCCTTGTTATTTGTTTGAATTTTCCAATACTTATACTTTTTCTCAAATGGGAATTCGTTATTCGTTTTTTTATGTCCTGGACATGCAAACAGAATGGAATGCTCCACATAGCAACCAACTCTTAAAATATTTGACTATCGCTTAAAGCCTACAATATTCTCCTTGCACCTACAAGAAAATTAACAATAAGACCAACATCTTGTCTCGATTAGCATGAAGTATATGGAGAATAAGCGTCTGTAAAAATAGTTTGTACAAGAATGAGAAAGTCATGTGAGTGCAACATATCAGAATGTTTTTTCTCGTGGTACTGCAAAAGGAATGGAATTTCAAAATCGTCACATAGCAACCAGCTCTTAATAGATTTCACTATCGCATAAGCCTACTGTATTCCCATAATACCCTTGTAATAAGTGTATGTAATAAATAATCTCTGCAAATGCTTATCCTGATTAACATGAAGGATGATACAAGAATAAGCTTTTGTAATAATAGTTTAAGAATGTGTACAGAATGTCTTGTAGATGTTATACATCAGATTTTACCTTTATAAGAACCTAATATGTGAAAGGCTTAGTATACTTGTCAAACCCTGGAGTGATATTTATTGTTAAAAACTAAATGTCTCTAAAGATATCTGTGGACGTTAAGTTGGTTACCATGGAATTGCTCATGTGTGAGATAATCTCATTAAATCTGATGCAATGAAGGACGGCTAAGTGTCTACTAGATCTGAAAGTGTTACCGGAGTCTGTGGCGCGTTTTTATGCGGCAGCAAAATGTACGGGGGATGTTTCCCACCCGATAATTGGATCCCTTTCTCCCGGTTGTCAGTAATTATGTCCTAATTGAGTTTCGACCGTACCACCCTCACATCTCCCGCACATGCGCACACGAGTAACTTGCTCTCGGATTTGTACTCTCGTGTGCATCTCTAATCTTCAGATAGGGATCCTGAAAACTGTTATTAGTGATTGCATGTTCTACTTAAAAATAAATAACAATTATCACATAGTAATTTAGATAATATTTTAATTATAAGCAGATTCTCATTAATAACATTTTCTCTACAAAATTTATGAGGTTACTAGGGACAGATGTAACAATAATGCAGTGCCTTCATTTTATGACAAGGCCGCGGATCGCGCGAATGTGTGCTCGACACACAGTCTACTGCACTGCGGGGTTTTCCATTCCGTAACTCCCGCGTTACTTACGAGTATTAGTAACGTATATGTAATGAGTGCTAACTTGTTATAAGTGTTGTTCAAAGTGGTGTCCATCTGCGCGAAGATATTCTCGACATCGTCGGATGAAATTACCATTCACACGCCTTAGTTCTTCTTGCGTAATGTTCATAATTTCTTTTATATTGTCCTTAAATTCTTCTATGGTGTGGGGATTGTTCCTATTAACTTTATTTTTAGCGTTTAGCGATCCCGTTGTTCTAAATTTATTGACCAAACATCTCACAGTATCTCTACCCGGAACGGTTAACCAGGAAATTGCTGCTGAAATTGTCTACACACCCGTCTACATGATTCAATTTTCACGGTAGTATCGTACATAAAAATATGCTGTTCAAGTGTGAATTTGTTGGAAGACAATTCCGTGGACTAATAAGAGAATAACATTCATAAGGAAATCACACACAACATAGCACTGTCGAAACACTTCACAACACAAAGACAAAGCAAGGTCTGAGACAGCTCACAGCTAATGAACGCACCATTGACACATCCTGCGTCGCTTCCGCGCAGTGACATACCGAGGTCACTGCAGTTTTGGCGATACCTATCTAAGGTGGTTGTGGCCTCTACAAATGCACTCATTATACATGAGTGTATATATTTATTTTACCTTTTCAGCTGATTTTCTTGAAAGCAAATTAATGGTGAACATTTATTTCATTTGAGGGTGAAAACAGTTATATTAGTTTTATTTTAAGTGCATATTTTCAATGTCATTTCATGATCAATTCAAAATTTTAATAGAAACCCCAATTGTTTTAAACTATTTTTATTGTATGCGTACTTTTACTTTGTCAATATATATATATTTTGCATGAATGGCAACAAACATTAGATACACATTTTAAAATAAATAGTTTAACAATATTTTTGCGGACGACCAACTCATATATGCTCTACAGGGAATGATCTTCAGAAAGCTATTGTAGAATTAGACAAAATAAAATTCTGATGTGTTACACTCACATGACGTTCTCTACTCTTGTACAAACTATTTTTAAAAACGCTTATTCTCCATCTACATCATGTTAATCGAGATAAACATATGCGGAAACTATCTTATTGCTTTTTTCTTGTGGGTACAAGAGGAATATGTTAGGCTTCAAGCGATAGTCAAATATTTTAAGAGCCGGTTGCTATGTAGAACATTCCATTCTCTTTGCATATTCAGGTTATAAAAAATAAAAAAGAATAACGAATTCCTATTTGAGAAAAAGTATAAGTATTCGAAAATTCAAACAAATAACAAGGAACATATCCACACACAAAAAAGTATGTGGTATAAATTGTGTGTTTTAACGAGATCTACAGTTTCTGTGTAGTAAAATGTTGTCTATTTCTTACAATTTACCAGTTATGCAAAAGCCATTCAGAAAGAAGAAGACTTTTGGGGACATTCCCAGAAAATTCAAGATATTTCTAATAAAAATATCTTTAATATATGATATTTAATTAAAATCGTTAGAGCCATTTTTGAAAAATTCAAAATTTTCGAAAAATGTTCAATGTAAAGGGTAGTCTAGGGTAGAGGGATTTTCTTGGAAACCTTCGTGTCGCATCTTTGAAAGATACTGAACCTAATTACCAAGTTTGGTATTTATCCCACTTTTCGTTTATGGCTTATGCTGTTCACAGGACCTTATTCTAAAGGTGCCTTCTTACTTTCTCTACTACGTATATTATGTAGGGAAAGTATTGCATTCCACTCAAAAATTCGATACCGAGATTTCACCGGAAATACATGTTTCGAGGTCTCCTGAACCCAAAAAAGTATTTTGGAAACATGTCCGCGTGTGTGTCTGTGAACAGCATAACTCAGAAACGAACAGTCGGATAAACACCAAATTTAGGTTCAGAA
Source organism: Deroplatys truncata (assembly GCA_030765065.1). Taxonomy (NCBI): domain Eukaryota; kingdom Metazoa; phylum Arthropoda; class Insecta; order Mantodea; family Mantidae; genus Deroplatys; species Deroplatys truncata. Next base: position 132,663,409 of record CM060988.1, on the reverse strand, counting down.
CCTTTAGAGATGCGACATGAAGGTTTTCAAAAAATCCCCCCACTTCAGATTATCCTTTACATGGAACATTTTTCGAAAATTTTAATTTTCTCAAAAATGGCTCTAACGATTTTGAATAAAATACCGCAAGTTTAAGACATTTTTATGGCAAATGAATTGTATATCTCGAATTTTCTGGGAATGTCTCTAAAAGTATTCTTCATTGTGAACGACTATTGCATAACTAGTAAACCATAAGAGATAGACAAAAGTTTACTAAACAAAAATGTAGATCGCGTTAAAATACACAATTTATGTCATATACATTTTTTGTTGTTGAGTGAACCATTTTCGAGATATTGCTTGTTATTCCCTTAAATATTCCAATAATACTTTTCCTTAAATGGAATTCGTTATTCATTTTTTTGTCTTGGATATGCAAAGAGTATTAATCTGTGGCAAAGAGAATGGTGCTTCACATAGCAACCATCTATTAAGAGATATGTTTATGCTTAAAGACTACTGTATTTCTATATTGCCCTTGCAAATACAAAACAAGGGAAACATAGTAGGTCTTAAGCGATAGTCAAATATTTTTAGAACTGGTCGCTGTGTGTAAAATGTAATTCTCTTTGCATGTCAAGAACATAAAAAATATTCCTTGAGAGTAAGAGAAATCGGAACGTAATAACAATCAAAATGATATTTGTAATACAACCAAGGATACCGAAAACCAAAACACAGAGCAAGATATGATTGTATACGAAGGAAGTACTGATGTGTGTGGATAAAGCAAGGTGTGATTATAAACGAGCGGAAGTGCACTCGGAAAAGGCTAAAATTGAGGTACAAGTGAGCACGTGTTTCCAGCAAAGCATAAACTAGAAGAAACAAATTCTGATGTGATACATTCACATTACTTTCCCTACCCTCTATCGTTTATTAGTGGGTATACAAAGTATTTTTACTTAAGCTTATTACTTTGTCTAATACGCATAGTAAGTAGAAATATTGCATTTCACCTAAAAATTAGATATTCAGATTTTATCGGAAATACATGTTTTGAAGTCCCATAATGCAAAAAAGCAATTTTAAAAAAAGGCCCGTGTGCGTGTCTGTGAACAGCGTAACTCAAAAACGAAAAGTCGGATAAATACCAAACTTGGTGTTTAGGTTCAGTATCTTTAAAAGCTGCGACATAAAGATTTTCAAGAAAATCCCCCCATTCCAGACTACCCTTTGCATGGAACATTTTTCGAAGTTTCTTTTTCTCTCAGAAATGACACTAATGATTTTGATCAAAATATCATATTTTAAGACACTTTCATGGCAAATGAAAGGCATATCTAGAATTTTCTGGGAATGTCCCCAAAAGTCGTCTTCATTGTGAATGAATTTTGCATAACTGGTAAACCGTAAGAGATAGACAAAATTTTACCACAAAAAACACAATTTATGTCATATACATTTTTTCTGTGCAGTGAACATTTCCGAGATATTCCTTGTTATTTGTTTGAATTCTCCAATACTTAATACTTTTTCTCAAATGGGAATTCGTTATTCGTTTTGTTTTTCTTTCTTTTCTTTTTGTATGTCCTGGTAATGCAAAGAGAATGGAATGCTCCACATAGCAACCAGCTCTTAAAAGATTTGACTATCGCTTAAAGCCTACCATATTCCCCTTGCACCTACAATAATTAGCAATAAGATCTGCAAATGTTTATCTCGATTAATATGAAATAGATGGAGAGTAAGAGTTTGTAAAAATAGTTTGTACAAGAGTAGAGAAAGTCATGCGAGTGTAACACATCAGATTTGTTGGATTCAGTGCGCCTCAAAACATGCATTCCCGGTGAAATCTTGGTAACGAATTTTTGGCTGGAATACAATACTTTCTCTACTTACTATACGTAGTAGGAAATGTAATATAATTTTAAAATTTCACATAAAAACTAAAGCAGTGGCATTCCACGGAAAAATCATATAAGTAGTACTTTATAATAAAATCACAGGTTACCAGTTTCAATTATCTAGGCTTCAGTACTCGTATGGACATAAGAAAGACATACGACACAAAATTAAATAAATTTCAGGGATCTGCGGAAGTATGAGAAGAACACTAAAGAACAAAACAAAAAGGCTACACGAAAATGGCAGTGACAGTCTTTTGTTACGGAAGTGAAAATGGACCGTAAGCAGACAGGACAGAGGAAGAATTGAAAGTTCGGAAATGAAATTCCTCAGACGACTGGCCGGATATAGATTAATAGATCAGATAATGTAGGAATTCGAATAAGAGAGGAACTACAAATATATAACCTAAAACAGTTTATAGACACATTAAGAACATACTAGTACCAAAACATAACGAGAATGCCAGATAGGAGGTTCTGAAAATCATATTCAACTGTCGCAAGGTTACAGAAACAGACGTAGACCGTTTCTAGGATGGCAAAATCAATTCAACCAGGCGGTTACGTCTGTGGCCACCATTCGGGGGATCAACCCCTGGCGACCGCGCACTCTTACCCATGGGTTTTTTCAGGGGTTTCTCGGGTCGTTAGGCGAATGCTGGAGTGGTTTCTTTCATCCTCCAAATTTCCTGTCCCTCCATTTCGTTTCATTCTTCATTTCTTTCATCCGTTGGTCTCTTTCAGGGTCGGAAGTGTCGGCGATGGTGTTCCGGTGCAGCGTGGCAGAAGACGGGAATCTCTTTCTCTCTCCGTCCCTCGGCTTTCAGCTGGCTGCTGGGGTATTCGAACCCCTTGAGGGTGTTGGACGACCTCCGTGTGGGGTCCCCGGTGTGTCGACTGTCGGGGTGTCTCTATCTGGAAATTTAGGGACCCTGTCATTGCTATGCCATCGCTCCTGGTTCCGGCCGCCCGGTGTCTCCTTTCGCCTCCTCGTGGGGCATAGGTACAATATCTACTCTAGATCAGAGCCGAGTCCCCTCCGTAGTCAATGCGATTCAATCCTAGACCAATTCAACATTCTTTAATGCCGGAAAAGATGCGATGGCCCACACCTTGTTTGTAGAAGACAAGATTATGCAAAATTCAGTCAAATAAAGGAACATTCACAGGATAACAGAAAATTAAAGAATGTTCTTTCTCATGACAATGTATTAAACATGTGATAGACTAATCGAAATCGTTAGCGCTGCTTTTTGAGAAAATAAAGAATAACGAAAATCTATCCATGCAAGGAATAGCATGAGGTGAGGCATTTTCTTTAACATCTTCCGTGTTGCATCCTTGGAAAAGGTTAAACTAAAATATCAAATTTGATTATTTATCCGACTTTTTTACGGCGTTCACAGGTGCCTGCAGGAACCTTTTTCTAAAATGTAATGTGTGGCATTCATGACTTTCTCTACCCACTCTTCTACATACCATTCTCACAAAAGCTAGTTCTTGTTAATACAGACAAACCTTTATTATACATTTCGTTGTAGGTATAAAAAGAATACAATAAGCTAATGGGATAGTCAAAAAAATCTTTTCAAAGCCGGCCGCTATCTGATTACTGAATTTTCGTTCCCTTTGCATGAACACGTTAAAAAGGTCAAAACATGCATTTTCTGTGAAATCTCGAAATTAAATTTTTGAGTAAAAGAAAAAGAAGAAAATAACAAATAGGATCTGCAGTTGAGAAAAAATTAAGTATATAAACACTCAAACCAATAACAAAAAATGTCTTGGAATTGGTTGACGCAACTAAAATTTTATTTGGCATAAATTGTGTTTTAATTGTGTTTTACTTTCTCTACTACGTATAGTAAGTAGGGGAAGTATTGTATTCCACACAAAAATTCGATACCGCGATTTCTTGGAAATATATGTTTTGAGACCCCCTGAATCCAAAGAAAGCATTTTTGGAAACATGTCCGTGTGTGTGTGTGTGTGTGTGTGTGTGTGTCTGTGAACAGCATAACTCAGAAACGAACAGTCGGATAAACACCAAACTTGGTATTTAGGTTCAGTATCTTCTAGAGATGCGACTCAAAGGTTTTCAAGAAAATACCCCGCACCCCAGATTACCCTTTACATGGAACATTTTTAGAAAATTTTAATTTTCTCAAAAATGGCTTTAACGATTTTTATTAAAATATCATACGTTTAAGATATTTTCATGACAAATGAAATGTATATCTTGAATTTTCTGGGAATGTCTCCAAAAGTATTCTTCATTGTGAACGACATTTGCATAACTGGTAAACCATAAGAGATAGACAGAATTTTACTACACAAAAAATGTAGATCACGTTCAAATACACAGTTTATGTCATACACATGTTTTTTTGTTGTTGAATGAACCATTTTCGAGATATTACTTGTTATTCCCTTAAACGTTCCAATGTTTATACTTCTTTCAAATAGAAATTCGTTATTCATTTTTTGGTCCTGGTAATACAAAGAGGATGGAATATTCCTCATAGCAACCACCTCTTAAAATATTTGACTATCGCTTAAAGCCTACCAATTCCCCTTGCATCTACAAGAAAATTAGCAATAAGATTAACATCTCGATTACCATGAAGCATATGGAGAATAAGCGTTTGCAAAAATAGTTTGTACAAGATAGAGAAAGTCATGTGAGTGTAACACATCAGATTTTTTGTGTAGTCTTACAATTACCAATTATACAAAAATGGGTCCGAATGAACAGCACGTCACAGGCTATTCCTAGAAAATTCAAGATATACACTTTATTTGTCATACTAATGTCTTAAACATATGGTATGTTAATCAAAATCCTTTTAGACTTTTTTGAGAGAAGAAAAAGTTATTTTTCCCCTAGTAAAGCGTAGTTTGGGGTTGGGGAATGTTCTTGAAAATCTTCGTGTAGCATCCTAGGAACACCTTAACTAAAATACCAAGTTTGGTATTCAACCGACTTTGCTTTTTACACACACACGACCACATGCGGACCCTTTCATTGTTGTTTCTTGTTTTTAATCAGAGGATCTCAAAACGGGTATTTCCGGTAAAATCTCAGTATCAAATTCCTGGGTGGAATGCAATACTTCCTCTGATTACTGTGGGTAAGAGGTAGACTAATTAAAATGCTCTTTTTGGATTCAGGGAGATCCCAAAATGTGTATTTCCTATGAAATCTCAAAATATAACGTTTGCCTGTTCTTACCGCAAGATGGTGTTCTTGTTGAAATCAATGTAAACTTTTACCGAACAGTTGATGGGGACCCCATGGTAATGAAAGAAAAGTTTGTACCAATTGGCTAGAGGGATATAATTTAGGAACAACCCTGTCCTCGAGTTGAAGCAAGAATATTCAACAACCTTTCCCTTGAGGGTGCCAGGAATTTATCGAGTGTTGCTTGTAGAAGCTCAAGTTTTTGAAAAGTTTTCTCGATAAAGTTCATGAAAGTCTGTGTGGACTTTACTAACGATGATATACCCCTTGGCGTTAACGCGCTCAGAACATCTACAGGCCAGATCGTCACTTCCTAGGCGAAGTGCGTCCTGCTGAAAGGGGAAAGGTCACAGGTTACGCAGTTTCCGGTGCCTCGGCCCCTTGGCGATGTCTGGGAGATCCTGCCTAGTGTCTCGAGAGGCTCGAGTTCATTTCATAACCTGTAGCTTCATGCAAACAAGAACATAACATAGGCACATCGTAATGGTGTCGACGTGTTATTAATGAACTGCACTGTGAAGCAGCCGCCCTTAGTTACATATCTTAAGGGGAGATGAAAATTCAACTGATAGGAAATAGTAAGTATACTATAAAGTTTAGCTATTAATATGAAATTTTATGCGGTGGTTTAGATAAATTACCTGTTAGTTCCAGTTTTTCAGAATTTCTGCTTTGCATAGCGTCAAGTTATAACTCGTCATAATCTAACCTATCTTTGCTAAACGTAAGGAACATTTTCACAAAAACTATTTTACACACAGTTTCTCTACATTCTATGTAGCAAATTTCTGCAGACAAACATTTAAAATATTGATTATTTCTTTTTAAAAAAATCTGTGATACATTCACATGACTTTTTCTATCCCGTATCTTCATTATTGGGTCTACAAACTATTTTACTAAAGCTTATTTTTCTATCTACTACATTTAATCCAAATAAACCTTTGCAAAAATAGCTGAACACACATTTCGTTATAATTACAAAGAGAACAGTGGGATTTAAATGTTTAAGAACTGGATGCTGTATACTGACCTTAAAATTCCATACTGTTTCCATGCAGTCACGGAAAACAACTGAAAATCGATGAAATTTTAAAAGAATAAGTATTGAGGAATTCGAACCTTCAATAAATATTTCAGAAACAGCTCATGCCACAAAAGAACTTATTTTAAGCAAATTTTGTGTTTTAAAGAGATCTACTACATATTTTGTTGATGCGTTTTCATCTGTCCCTTAACGTTTACAATTTATGTAAGATTATAAAAAATCCCTTCCGATTGAAGAGGACACAAAATTCAAAATATACATTTTATTTTTCACGTAAATATCTTTCATATATGGTATTTTAATCAAAATCGTTAGAGACAGTTTTTAAAAAATAAAAACTTTCTAAATGTTCCAGTAAAAGTTAGTTGGGATGGGAGCATTTTATTGAAAATCTTGTGTCGCATTCTCGGAAGATACTAGACGCACATACTAAGTTTGGTTTTTATCCGACCCCTCATTTTTGAGTTATGCTGTTCTCAGACAGAAAATACACACAGACACACTCACACACACATACACACAACGAATATGTTTCCAAAAATGCTTTATTTGTATTCAAGGGCCTCAAAACATGTATTTCCGGTTGTTTGGCTAATATTAGTTATGAACGTTTAAGAAGAAGATTATTAATTAATAAAAGTTTATTAAATTTAATACCGGATTAAGATTTATAACGTTGGATGAATTAATAATTCTAAACATATATTTGCTCGTAGTATGATTACTTTTATGTATTTCCATTTATTGATGAGGACAATTTATTTCAAATATCGGTATCGAATTTTTTGGTGGAATGCAGTACTTATCCTACTTACTATACGTAGTAGAGACAGTAAAAAATTACTACTATTAACTTTTAAAAATAACCATTCCCGACTCTAGAACAAATTTTATAAATTCACATATAGAAACAGTTGTTGTTTTTTTTTTTGGAAGGAAATCTTTCATTATTGAATGATAAAGAAGTGGTAAACTTCATTATTTACACTCTTGTAGAGTTTGAGAAAATGCCCCCTACAGGGAGTTTCAGAAAATGAGTCCCAAAATTTGCAAACACATGCCATGTGCTAAAACTTACTTCAGTTATGTAATTCTACCTCTAAAACAGCCAAACAAGCCTAGCTTGCCGTTTGAAACAAGATTAATAGCCTGCTCACAGCTTGCTAATACAAAGACACACTAATCCTGTAGTTTGAGTATACAAATTTGTAAAAATAATAAGTAAATGCATAAAGACTGGCAAACATTGCAGTCAAAAGTCGAACATGACAGTGCGCAGGCTTTAACACTTAATCCCATTTACACTCAATTTGATCATCAAGACTATATTCTTCACTTTGGACCCTTTTGAGTTGTGAAATTTGGAAACCAATCTGAAAAAGTTGTCAAAAAATGTAGATTTTATGCAGTAGTACATTACAGATATTTTAAAAGGGATGGACATATAATGGTTTAGACACCAACATTATTAAAGCCAACACAGGATTGCAGATTTGAAGATTAAAACCCTCCTTTCTAACATTAAAAGTAATTTCTCTTCATTATTTTTAAGTGTTCATTATCACTCAAATTGCTCCTTGCGGTGCAAACGTTTGCCAATTACTTGGAAAATTTCACCAAGGAGCGTTACGATGATATGAATTTAAAGTTTATCCCTGGAAATTTTCAGAAAAGTAAAACAGATAAAGTACATGCATTTAGAAATAACTTATGTTAATTGAAAGGGGTAAATTAGCAAGGAATATATACGTTTGTAATACAGCAAAATTTGGAACACAACATTGAAATTCGGTTCCAAGCTTATGAAAACAGCACAACATTGAAATTTTCCTATAGATAATTTAAAGAGATTTATCTCAGGAACTTCTCAAGGTATTTATCCGAAAATTTGGAAGCTTTTTACAGAATATATCACAAATATGTGGTAAGAAACTGAATCTAATGCCTTTAGAGATACAGAGTTTCGAAATTTCATAGGAAGGTTCTTAGGTAATACATCGGTGAAATCGATTAAAAGTTGTGAAAAATTAAAAATATTATAAGAAAAACAATATGAATTCTAAACTTTACGAAAACACAGTTTTAAACTACCAATTAAGTGAAGCTACGAATGGACAGGTGCAAGCATATTAATAGACACACCCAACTTTAAACTAGTAACCTTTCCATATTCAAAATGCTCCACAAGATTCAACTTTTTACTTTCCCTACTATAGTAAGTAGGGGAAGTAGTGCATTCCACCCAAAAATTCGATACCGAGATTTCACAGGAAATACATGTTTTTAGGTGCACTGAATGCATATAAAGCATTTTTGGAAACATGTCTGTGTGTGTGTTTGTGAACAGCATAACTCAGAAACGAACAGCCGGATAAACGCCAAACTTGGTATTTAGGTTCAGTATCTTCCAGAGATGCGACACGAAGGTTTTCAAGAAAATCCCCCACCCCAGATTATCCTTTACATGGAACATTTTTCGAAAATTTTAATTTTCTCAAAAATGGCTCTAACGATTTTTATTAAAATATCATATGTTTAAGATATTTTCATGACAAATAAAATGTATAACTTGAATTTTCTGGGAATGTCTCCAAAAGTATTCTTCATTGTGAACGACTTTTGCATAACTAGTAAACCATAAGAGATAGACAAAAGTTTACTACACAAAACATTTAGATCGCGTTAAAATACACAATTTATGTCAAACATTTTTGTTGTAGAGTGAACCATTTTCGAGATTTGTTTGTTATTCCCTTAAATTTTCCAATACTTATACTTTTTCTCAAATGGGAATTCGTTATTCATTTTTTTGTCTTGGATATGCAAAGAGTATTAATCTGTAGCAAAGTGAATGGTGCTGCACCTAGCAACCAGCTATTAAGAGATATGTCTGCTTAAAGGCTATTGTGTTTCTATATTGCCCTGCAAATACAAAACAAGGGGAACATAGTAGGCCTTATGCGATAGTCAAATATTTTTAGAACTGGTCGCTATGTGTAAAATGTAATTCTCTTTGCCTGTCAAAAGATCGTTTCTGCAAATGTTTATCTCGATTAATATGAAATAGATATAGAATAAGAGTTTGTAAAAATAGTTTGTACAAGAGTAGAGAAAGTCATGTGAGTGTAGCACATCAGATTTTTTATCTAATATTTGCCAGATTCTAGTCTTACTGACCTTATGGAATGCTTTTTCTAGATCGATAAAAGCTATATGTGTTGCAAGATTATATTCCTTTCTCTTTTCAATGATTTGGTTAATGGCAAATATATTGTCTATACAGGATCTGCCCTTTCTAAATCATGTTTGACTTCCTAATAATATTGGTTCTGTGATTAAATTTAAACGGTGGTTAATAATTTTTGTAAACAGGACTGAAGGACATATCTACGCTATTAGATTTAAATTAACTGCTACGAAGTTAGATTTTTAAAACATTCCAGGTCTGGGGGTGTGCGCACAAAAATACCAGTTTTTTTTCCGGGCTCCCTTTCAGATATCTTCAAAAATCAAAAACAATGCAAAGCTACCATTATTTACCTTCAGTTGCAAAACACCCTATCACTGCGTAGCGGTAAAATACATTCATTCAGATGGCTTTTAAAATACAAACAGCAAACTGAAGTAATGAAACGACTTATGTGTTCATGTTCCTTATAGGTTATGGTATTACTTTAAGTACGAGAGAACAAGTGAAAACGTTAAATAAAGAATATTAACAAATTGTAGGACTTTAAAAATTGTTTCTTAAAATGTCTTACTAAATACCTTAAGGCAAGACAGAAATACTACGAACGCACATGAAATGTAATGCCATGTGTCTGTTTGCGATCTCGTTTCAAGATACGGAGAAAAGGGCGCTCCCAACGTTAATATTAGCAAAAGTGTTGGAGATGAAGAGTTCCTAGTATTACACCAATTTCAGAATTCCGAGAGTTAGCACATACCGAGAAAATAATAATCTGTTCTGTGAGAAGTTTCTGAGATTATCCTGTACACGTTTTCTTTTTATGTATTAAATGTAGAATATTTCTTCTTTATTTGACCCGCTTACACCATACAAAGATAATCAAGGAAAATAACTTAGCAAAACAGTTACTTCATAAGTAACGCTTAATACCAATAAATTAAATTAAACATTTTTTAAAAACTTCGGATGTGCCAAAATTAAAATGTTGAGAGGAATATTTCTGAAGAAGATGGTTTGTTGTATTGTAGTTCAACTGTTGGGGAGCCGAACTAGAAGTTCGTTGCAACCGCACGTATAGTAAAAAGTTTCCGATAGCCTTCGCCCCAAATGTACTTTCCGTGGCCGTTGCCCCAAATTTAAAAATATTAACTTTGTAATTTTGACTGTTTCTTTAAATATTATATATCTAGGTTTGCCTCGGCTGCGTCAGTATTTATGTTCTTTTTTGAGACATGAATGTCTTAGCAGGGGGTGGTACGACTGAAGAATGTAGGCTTACACAGATTATAATTTTTAACTCACTCCTTTTTTTATTAATTCTTGACACGATTTTTAATAACACTTCACTGATATAGAGAGATGTGAGATTCTTTTGTTAATTAATTACTTTCACTTTTTAACACGTAAAACTATTTTCGTCTCACACGTATACGTATTAAATTTCTCTAGGACGTGTCTCGCGTCCGATTAGGAACACTGTCAACAACCAACGCGTCCAGTTATGAGCGCTGTCTACAAGCAACTGACTTGATTTCTACCGCTAAAATTTGTAAACTTCTATATTTCAAGTCTCTGATTGGCTATTCCTAATCCAATAGAATACTTTTATTTAACTTAAGCTTTTTTCTGGTTGTTGGTTGGCTATTTTATAAACTGTCACAAAAATTACATTGTTGTTGCTCCAAGAATGACTGGTAGCATTATTACACTTTCTTACTCATTATTGCCTCAAGGTTACCTCATTGTTAGCAACTTTTAACCTATTATTCTCACAGCTCCTACATTGTTAAATTACGTAATACATTCCCATAACATTATTGAACATGTATACAATAATATAAACACATACAATAACAGTAATATACACTTTTTATATATTGTTACATACACATATTGCTTTATATTTTATATTACATAATTTGACTGAAATCATTTAAGTGTTAAAAAAGTACTGCCTCATTTTACAAATGCAAGCAAAACATTTTCTTACATTATTCTACTGAAGGTGACGTTATTGACGTTTATATATTTTTTCTGGACATTAGTTGTTTTCTTTAATTGCATCCAAATTTCTTTGGTTTCCTACACAAGGTTTGGTTGTTATGAATAGTACTAACTTCTTCTAAGAATTACTAAATTCTTGATTTGGTTTCAGAATTTCTATACAGAAAATTCTTTTATTCGTGATATTAGCACAAAACTTTTAACAAAAACTGAAAGGATTGAAATTCTTGGTGTTGGTGACGAAAGATATACAAAAAGAAGAAGGTATACTTTTTAGTGAAACTCGTGCAAATCGGTAGCCGATTCACAGGCAACGTGAGACGAATATAGAAATAATTTTTAAAAAATTGACATTTCAGAGATACAAAAGACAGGGAAGACAAATTTGAAGTGTCCGAGCAGTTTTAAAAACGATTTGATCTTAAGTTTTATTAGTATCCTATGGAAACCCATGTTTAAAGGTTATTTAGAGGTTTCAGCAACCAGAAACTTCACTTCAGCAGTGCTAGAATAGTTTTTTCCCCCTAGAGATTGTGGTGTCAATTGTAAACTTTACACCACACATCTGTAGTAGTGAATTAAATATAACGGTTATAAACAGGACGGATTCTTCGCTATCTGGTTTACTTAGCTGTTACAGGATGACTATAGACTGGTAAAAAATCATAGATCCAGTTGTACAGTTCCGGAATACAGTCCTCCAACTTTCCACTAATGCAATCGTTCAGTATTTTTATAAACAGTTCCAAAAATAATGCTCTGGTCGTAGAGAGTAGATACGTTGCGTTACAGTCGCTTCCAAACTTCAAAAGAGAGAAACGTACACTGGAAATCTTCCGGTCAATTACGTGGGTTGCAGCTTTAATAGTTGCAACACTGCTGTGGAAGCCAAACGAGAAGAAAATAATTATTCTGTTAATCATGTGCTTGCCTATGTTTTACCCATCACCCAATAAATGGACTCTCCCTTTCGACTCAAGGTGCATGCGCTGTGGTGAACAGAGGATAGATTTGTATGAGCTACCGATCTAAAGTATTGTGTGTTGTGTTTTCGCCATGTTCACAAAACAGGGACAACGACGCTGGCTGAAGATTGAGTGTACTCGTGGTATTACAGCAAGACAGTGTTATGCAGTTCTTGTTGAGGCAGGTGGGGAACTTCGTTACCATGCAGAACCTGGTGAGGAGTGTAAGAAATGTGAAAGTTATGGTGTTTACTGTGTACGACTGTGATGGTGTTATTCTAACACATACCGTCCGCAAGAGCAAAATGTTATCGCACAGTATTTCTGTCATTTTTGGAGCACCATCTCAGACCAACGTTGCGAAGAAAGCGGCCACACATTTTGCAACACATTCTCGGGAGCACGTGGCACAATCTGTAACTTATCTGCATTAACATTGGGATTGGAAAGTGCTTTTCCATCCACTATATTCACCGGACCTAAGCCCCTGTAATTATGAACTAATCCTGAAGATGAAGGAACCGCTTCATGGAATTCGATTCAGGATTGTTCCTGAAATTCTGTAGGCATTAGATCGCTCCATCAGGAACATCAACAAAACGGGAGCTGCAACAGGGAACCTGCGACTTCCACATCCCTGGCAACGGCTTATTGACAATGCCGATGATTACATTGAAGGACTGTAGAAGTTTCATGCATGTATCATTATTGTAATAGTAAAAAGGAAATAGTTGCCCTATTAAAGTTCCAACCTATGTAGATTTAATTATGCTATTGAGTTCTTGCGATACACATGCGAAGTGTACTCACCAGAAATGCTATTTTCGAGCATATGATCATTAGCGTCAATAAACTGATTAGACTACGATGATGATGATGATAGATGTGACTTCCTTTAGGTATTTAGATGTAACGACTCATGTATTTTTAACAGTTCGTTTCGATTCCTTAAGTCGTGCTAAATGTAGCATGAGGGATGAGAGGAAAAGGAGGAGAGAATCATCTTACCACTTGACAATATTCGTAACAGACGAAGAATTACGACTTGATGCGAAAGACCTCGAATCAGTCATCTTACAATACACCAAAAGTATCTTGCTGTTATGGTTATGCGTAAATATTGGTGAACATAAATTTGGAAGCAGAAAAAAATGCCCATTCCCCAAATTGCGCCAGTGCTTTTTCTTACATAAATTTCTACATTTATCTGACCAACAGTGAATTCTAAACCCACTCTTAACACTGGAAACAAACTCCAAGAATCACAACATGAACCAATGAGCGATGTTTTACTCGATGTGAAACAAAGGAGAGGTCATCAGAAAAACTTATTTTAGTGAATTTTACTCTGATTCGTTCAACAAGTAGATGGCTAGCCCAATGTAACATAATTGATGACTAGACCTTGTAGAGGGAGGGGTAATTTTGCATAAATATAATATACCTATTTGTAAATAACGATAGTGAAGTAACAGCAGAGAAAATACATTAAAATGGACTAAGTAGAATAGGGAAACAGATGCAAATAGTTAGAAATGCGGTAAATATCATGTAACATAGTCTTATATATGTAAGAAGGAATATTTGGAAAAAGAGTTGTACAGGAAAGCGTGCTAGCGAGTTGAAGCAATTACTAAGTTGGACTTTAGCAGACAGTCTAATAGCATCCATAGTAAGATTAGGCAAATGTTGACCTAGCAGGAACTGGAAAAAGTGACAGTGAGAGAGAGAGAGAGAGAGGACCGACGAGAAAGAGAGACAGAGATACATAGGAATTCCCAGATATGCTATTAGTAGCGTCCCTGTAGGGAAATGGATGATTGAATTGCCATACAACGCTATGTAAAGCACCAATATGAATACATATTACAATAAGTGGTGCGAATGTGAGCGTCATGGCATTTATATATAAAAGGGGGACTTTTTCCAAGCAACCCACACTGATTTCTTAGTATCCAGAGACTGAATCCACGACAGTTCGTGTGAAGAAGGGTGGGGAAGATGACTGAGTTTAGCTTCTCAGTATTTACTCCGTTAAGTAGCGAGGGGACGGAAAAGACTTATGAATTCGGAGAAAAGATGCAAAACAATAATTAAGGAAAGGTAATTTGCTAGCCGTTTTCAAACATTCATTTACCGAACAAATGGTTTTCGTATTATTGCTTTCGCCCACTCTTGAGGAGAGAGTCGATAGGGTAGGTTTGATTAACATCTTCAAGTTTGAGACATCAGCCGGAAGAACATCGAATCAGAGACTTCAAGATAGCAAGGCGAGCACCTACGCTATAATCAAACGTAACTCCAAGCCTGATTGTCAGACCCGAGTCGCCGCCACAATATGTAAAAACGAAGTCTAAAATAAGTCGAATTATTACCGTCAAGACGATTTATTTCGATGTGTTTATCGATTTCAGTAATTACTTTGGCTCATAAATACTTAGGCTCTGAAATAAATAAATAATGTGACGGTTATAGTTTTATTTTAGGAGAATGTGATGAATTTAATGTTATGAAGTTCGAGATATTCAGGACAAATTTAAGTAAATCCATGAAATTGACTTTAGAATTCTTGTAAGTCATTTCCCGCTTGCTTATGTAAGCAGGTGTTTGGTGGTATGGTTTACAGGGAAAATGGCCCTCTCAGCTTAGACACATGGGCGGATTATGCAAATCATGCTGACACCCCGCTTACGTCAGTGCTGCCTAAAACACTAGTCAGCACATTACTCGGGTATTAAACTTAAAGCGTTTTTTTGACGGCTGGGGCTCTGCCTATGATTGCCTAGTAGAACTCTATGACGGTAGGTTCTTTAAATTTATTTTGTGCTGGTTTACAACTTCGATATAGACCCTAGACACGACGAAGATGGAACGCCGGAATTCTTCCGTCAACAAGGTAAACCGAAAAGCTGTCTAACTCTCTATTGCAATGTAGTTTAGATTAGCTATTAGAAAGATTAAAGTCTCTCTTGAAATAAGAGTTATACGTCTAATGGCGTCACCCTTTCACCACCCTTTTAGCTCCCTGCTACTTAACCCTCTAATAGACATACCTGAGTTACGTCTCCGTCCTCGCCATATCTGGCATAAGCGTTGGTTTTTGACAAAGTGGTCTTGTGTCACAATATCCTCGTCCTATTAATTAAAAGTGTCGTTAAATAAATGTATTATTACTGTCAGCCTTCTTTTTTTCTTCTTCTTCTTATTATTATTATTAACGATACTCAACTAGCAAGAACAGACAGGTCATTGTCAATGTTAAGGCCCATTTACATGGAATGCAAGCGCAGACGTAGCATACGCGTAAAGCTTTGCATCCATGCTACGATATTTAATAGTAGAGTAACGCAACACAAGAGTTTGCAAACTCCAAGCTTTATGCTTGCCTTGCGTACATAGAGGCAGAATTCTGAATTTCTTTCTCTTTGCAGTGCCTGTTATTCAACAGCAGACGATCGCGATGCATACATGTTCTGTTCCATTGGACCGTGCCACTTAATTGTTGTGCGTCACCATCTCTCATTTCCCTCAAGAAGTTATGGTAGTCTCCTTACTGAATCCTCCTTTGATTTAATGCATGAACCCAGCATCTGCGCCTAGATTTCTTGGTTCACAAATCGTAAGGCGCAAAGGGATAATACACATTGCATTAATATAATTTGTGCAGCTGTATCATCACATATATAAATTGCTGCAGTTTCCATACTTGCACAACTATTTTCAATGTCTTCGCCAAACATTCGTGATGTCACTAACGCTACGGGCGTATCAGTAAGTGCATTGTCATTACCAGATGAATTATTGTGTTGCATTGGCGATAGCATTATTGGGTTCCTTTGATTATTCTTTCGGCTTAATGATCCCCTCTTTTGGCGCGGAACACGCCGGAGGGGGGCTTTGTTTGAAAACCGTCTGGTATGACGTCAAACCTGGCTGGCTTGATTAGACACGGTTGAAGGAGGAATATAGTTAGCGTCACTTGAATGAAAGCCTGTTGAAGCAGCAAGTCGCATGTGTGGTCAGTCCTCGGCTTCGGGACATTTCCTGTTTTCCTAAGTGCATAATGTAGAGTCGCCAAACTTTTGTCAATAAATTCCGGTAATGTGTGTTATGTAATGTTTTTGTATAATGTAAAACCTCACGCCTTCATCTAAATTTAAACATCAAGGTCTTGGCCCTTTTGCCGTTAGCGAGCTACGCTCCACCATGTGCGTGTTGGGGTGATCGAAATTTAATCATTTGCTGGAAATCTTTTGGCCCTCACCCCAGCATGTAACACTATTTATTTATAAAACATTGAGTGAACTTTCTTATTTGGTATTGTTGGTTATATTACTCAATTTGAAACTTACGTTGCGCTCGGAAGATTTCCGCAATTGGTTTAACGATCTCGAAGCCCGTGCCAACTTCTTGCGTTATGCCTACGGCTGCATTGTGAATGGTCTTCCCTCACGCCTGCGCTTATGGTGCGTTATGTTAGCGCTTAAGTTTCATGGGAATGAGCCCTTACACTCCGCCCATCTTTTGGTATCAAATAAGCAAGTTGTCACTCAAGTAGACAGAATCATGTTTACAACTAGAGAGTTAGAAAGGTGACTACAGGAGTCATCTTAAGTCCCCTCGTTCCTATATGGGCTACTTTTTCTGTCCCCAAATGTACAATGAAGGTTCGCGCGTTTATGTTGATGGGAAAAGGAGAGGAAAGGAGGGGAGCATCATCTTGCTGCTTGGCAGTATTTGCAGTATTTGTAACAGACAAAGAATCACGACTTGAAGCAAAAGAACCCGACTAAATTAATTAATAGTGTCTTATTTTCAGTTTCTTGCTCTTACGGTTATGTCAAATACTCGTGAACGTATTTATTTTGGAGCTGTTATTTTTAACCTAGTATTTTTACTTTCTCTACTACGTATAGTAAGTAGAGTAAGTATTGTATTCCACCCAAAAATTCGATACCGAGATTTCACCGGAAATACATTTTTTGAGACCACCTGAATCCAAAAAAAGCATTTTTGGAAACATGTCCGTGTGTGTGTCTGTCTGTGAACAGCATAACTCAGAAACGAACAGTCGGATAAACACCAAACTTGGTATTTAGGTTCCGTATCTTCCAGGGATGCGACACGAAGGTTTTCAAGAAAAAACCCCCACCCCAGAGTACCCTTTACATGGAAGATTTTTCGAAAATTTTAATTTTCTCATAAATGGCTCTCACGATTTTGATTAAAATAGCATATGTTTAAGATATTTTTATGACAAATAAAATATATATCTTGAATTTCCTGGGAATGTCTCCAAAAGTATTCTTTATTGTGAACGACTTTTGGTAAACTGGTAAACCATAAGAGATAGACAAAATTTTACTACACAAAAAATGTAGATCGCGTTAAAATACACAATTTATGTCATATACAGTTTTTTTTGTTGAGTGAACCATTTTCGAGATATTGCTTGTTATTCCCTTAAATTTTTCAATACTTATTTTCTAAAATGGGAATTCGTTATTCATTTTTTTGTCTTGGATATGCAAAGAGTATTAATCTGTGGGAAAGGGAATGGTGCTGCACCTAGCAACCAGCTATTAAGAGATATGTATGTGCTTAAAGGCTACTGTTTTTCTATATTGCCCTTGCAAATACAAAACAAGGGGAACATAGTACGCCTTAAGTGAGTCGAATATTTTTAGAACTGGCCGCTATCTGTAAAATGTAATTCTCTTTGCATGTCAAAATATCGTTTCTGCAAATGTTTATCTCGATTAATATGAGATAGATGGAGAATAAGAGTTTTTGAAAATAGTTTGTACAAGAGTAGAGAAAGTCATGTGAGTGTAACACATCAGATTTTTGGAAACATGTCCGTGTGCGTGTGTGTGTGTCTGTGAACAGCATAGCTCAGAAACGAACAGTCGGATAAACACCAAACTTGGTATTTAGGTTCAATATCTTCCAGAGATGCGACACGAAGGTTTTCAAGAAAATCCCCCCACCTCAGATTACCCTTTACATGGAACATTTTTCGTAAATTTTAATTTTCTCAAAAATGGCTCTAACGATTTTGATTAAAATATCAAATGTTTAAGATATTTTCATGAAAAATGAAATGTATATCTCGAATTTTCTAGGAATGTCTCCAAAAGTATTCTTCATTGTGAACCACTTTTGATAACTGGTAAACCATAAGAGATAGATAAAATTTTACCACACAAAAAATGTAGATCGCGTTAAAATACACAATTTATATCCTATACATTTTTAGTTGTTGAGTGAACCATTTTCGAGATATTGCTTGTTATTCCCTTAAATTTTCCAATATTTATACTTTTTCTCAAATGGGAATTTTTTTATGTCCTGGACATGCAAAGAGAATGCAATACACCACATAGCAACCAGTACTTAAAATATTTGACTGTCGCTTAAATCCTACCATATACCCCTTGCAGCTATAAGAAGATTAGCAACCAGATTAATATCTCGATATACATGAAGGATATGGAGAATAAGCGTTTGTAAAAATAGTTTGTACAAGAGTAGAGAAAGTCATGTGAGTGTAACACATCAGATTTTTTTGGAACGGTCGGAACTATTATTGAAAAGTGATTTTTCCACCTCTATAATACTGACCATCAAGAATGCCTACGGTAGAACGGTATTTAATGTAAAGAGCTGGGTTCTCCTGTATCCTGCCGATATCATACGGATTTAATTAATACTATACGAAGTGTAGTGGACAGCTTCGGCGCTAAACACCAGTCTAGCAATCTTCTGTAAAGCCACAGAGCATGTATAGCAAATGAAGGTTGGTGCCGCACATACACGTGGGTCACCCTGCCAACTGTTGGCATGGTAACGGCCACGCAGGCACCTGTTGGCTGGGTGTAGTCTTCTTAAAGAGCGAACTGACGACACGGACTTACGTGATGAGTTGCCATCATTTCACCAGCTTACAGTCTTAGTTATTCGTACTCTAATCTCCTGGTTCCTTAAACATTCTTTAAGATATTTGAAAACCAGGACACCAAACTAAGTATTGATATGAGACATAGTTTGTTAGTGTAAGGATATTTTCAGAAAATATTAAACTGATGTTGATAGTTCTTTCACTCTTGAAAACCTTATTACTTTCTCTACTACGTATACTAAGTATTGCATTTCACCAAAATTTCGATACCGAGATGTAACCGGAAATACATGTTTTGAGGCCCCTAAATAAAAAAATTCTGATGTGTTACACTCACATGACTTTCTCTACTCTTGTACAAACTATTTTTACAAACGCTTATTCTCCATATGCTTCATGTTAATCGAGATGTTAATCTTATTGTTAATTTTCTTGTAGATGCAAGGGGAACAGACACACACACGGACATGTTTCCAAGAATGCTTTTTTGGATTTAGGGGTTCTCAAAACATATATTTCCGGTGAAATGTCGGTATCGAATTTTTGGGTGGAGTACAATACTTTTCCTACTTACTATACTAGTAGAGAAAGTACAAAGCATTTCTGAAACATGTCAATGAGTGTGCATGTCTGTGAACACAATATCTCAAAAACGAAAAGTCCGATAACTACAAAACTTGGTATTTAGGTTCAATATCTTCCAAAAATACGACACAAAGATTTTCAATAAAATTCCCCCACTCCAAACTGTCTTTCACATGGAAAATTTTTCGAACATTTTTATTTTCTCAACAATGGCTGTATCAATTTCGATTAAAATACCATGTGTTTAATATATTTTTATGGAAAATGAAATGCATATTTTGAATTTCCTGGGAATGTACCCAAAAATCCTCTTCATTTTGAATGAGTGTTGCATAACCGGTAAGCCGTAAGAGATAGACAAAATTGTATTATACAAAAAATATACATAATGTTAAAACATATAATGTATGTCATATACATATTATTTGTTGAGTGTACCATTTCCGAGATATTCCTATTATTTGTTCGAATTTTCAAATAATTACTCTTTTTCTCAAATGGGAATTCGTTATTATTACTTTTTCTACTACGTATAGTAAGTAGGGGAAGTATTGTATTCCACCCAAAAATTCGATACCGAAATTTCACCGGAAATATATGTTTTGAGACCTCCTGAATCCAAAAAAAAAGCATTTTTGGAAACATGTCCGTGTGTGTGTGTCTGTGTTTCTGTGTCTGTCTGTCTGTGAACAGCATAACTCAGAAACGAACAGACGGATAAACACCAAACTTGGTATTTAGGTTCAGTATCTTCCAGAGATGCGACACGAAGGTTTTTTGAAGAAAATCCCCCCCGCCCAGATAACCCTTTAAATGGAACATTTTTCGAAATTTTTAATTTTCTCAAAAATGGCTATAACGATTTTGAGTAAAATATCATATGTTTAAGATATTTTCATGACAAATGAAATGTATATATCTTGAATTTTCTGGGAATGTCTCAAAAAGTATTCTTCATTGTGAACGACTTTTGCATAACTGGTAAACCATAAGAGATAGACAGAATTTTACTACACAAAAAATGTAGATCGCGTTAAAATACACAATTTATGTCATATACATTGTTTCTGTTGAGTGAAGCATTTTCTAGATATTGCTTGTTTTCCCTTAAATTTTCCAATACTTATACTTTTTGTCAAATGGGAATTCGTTATTTATTTTTTTGTCCTGGTAATGCAAAGAGAATGCAATACTCCACATAGCAACCAGCTGTTAAAATATTTCACTATCGCTTAAAGGCTACCAACTCCCCGTGCACCTACAAGAAAATTAGCAACAAGATTAACATCTCGATATCTCAATTAACATGAAGCATATGCAGAATAAGCGTTTGTTAAAATAGTTTGTACAAGAGTGGAGAAAGGCATGTGAGTGTAACACATCAGATTTTTTATATGTTCTGGGCATGCAGAGAGAATAGAATGCCTCACATATCAAGCAGCTCTTAAAAGATTTGACTATCGTTTAAACCCTACCATATTCTCTTTGTAGCTACAAGCCTGATAAGGAGGTCTCTGAGCAAAATCACCGGTCTTTCACGCCCAATATAGAATGGGACGCTAAGGACCGCAGCAGTTGAGGGGCGTCCATAAATAAAAAAACTCAATTTAATTTGTACTTACAAGAAAATTAGCAATAAGATAATTCTGCAAATATTTATCTTGAGTAATATGAAGCATATAGAGAAAAAGCGTTTCTGAAAATAGCTTGTACAAGAGCGTAGAAAGTCATGTGAGTGTAACACATCAGTTTTTTTTTTATTATTTTCTGTAGCAGCTGCTTATAGCAGGGAGATGATGTATCTGATTCTGCCCAAAAAGTTGATACCAAGATGTTTTGAGACTCCCTGAATAAAAAAAGAAATATTTTTAGAAAAATCCCCGTGTCTGTCTGTGTGTGAGTGTGTGTAGTATAACTCAGAAATGAAGTGTAGGATAAGATCAGTTTTGTATTGAAGTTCAGTGCGTTCCTTGGAAGACATTGAATCTTCCACGAAAATCCTCTCCCACACCAAACTATCCCATACATAAAACAGTTTTCGTAATTCTTTATTTACTAAAATGGCTAACAGTTTTGACAATGTATTGAATTTTCTGCGAATAGTTTGCGAACTGTTATTTTTCAGAATGAATTTTGTACAACTGGTAAATCATAAACAGGTAAATAAAAATGTACTCTACCAAAAATGCAGATATCTGTAAAGTACACAATCTATTACAAGTAATTGTTTTGAGGCATTAACTATTTCCGAAATATTCTTTGTTACTAGTTCAGTATTTCAATATTTTTGTTACCTTCTGAAGGGCTGTAAACATTCATTGTTTCTTGCGAGTATGCAATTTCAAAACTGTATCCTCTTGTACTGTGGGATGAAAATGTTAATATTTTTCCTCCTGCATAATTGTAACCTAAGTATATGCAACTCTAAATTTCCGCTGTTAATTGTATTTCATAAATTATAACAATTCAAAATTAATTAATATCGTACAAAAATTAAATTTTAAGAGGTAAACATTGTTTATCTCGGAAATAATGTGATATGTTCAATTCAGAAGTTATATTTGGTGGTTTACGTAAAGCGTATTTTTTGTACTTACTGATTTATTCTTTTGGAACCGTTGAACAGTCTTACATTCGTTACTACTTACGTTTAATTATAAAATTCATATGCAGTAGGTAGATATTTCCAGGGGTTATAAACAAAAATTGTATTAAATTAATTACTATTATTATTTAATGTTTACGGAACAAATAATTATTGCAATTGACAAAAGCATGTAAATAATATCCTCTTCGCGCCACTAATTTACAGCAATCATTTCATACTTTGTTTCCATGTCTAGTTCAGAAGAAACGTTTGATTTAAATATTGTAGCTTTTGAGTATTTCAACTCTGTAGTTAACTCATTTCTCACCTACTCCTCCCTCTAATCATGTTACACTGGGCTAACCATGTCTATCTGTTTACACGAATCGCAGTAGAATTCAATTGATTTCTCCTTCGTTTCACACCGAGTGTAGTATCTCTCACTGATTCATGTTTGTGGTTTGGAATTTGTTCTAAGCCAGTCATAGCAAGCCGTGACAAGGGCTGGGTGGAAACTAATGTTGATTAGATAAATGTGGAAACCTTACGGCAAAATAAAAGCTATTGCGATCCAGGGGAAGAGCCACTTTTTCTGCTCCCAAGTGTACGTTGTACATAAAGGGAGAGGAGTTAGGGCGCAGGGGACAATTGCCTCCTTGTACCCGATGCTGAGATCCGGAATGCCTGTTCGCCTGAAGACACATCTGATAGTCCCCCTTATGCTGTACCCCTGCGAGGTCTGAGCCATGACCGCAGACAGCTGGCTGCTATGGTTACAACGGTCGTAGAATAAGGGACTGCGGTCCATCTATTCTGTCGGCCGCGCCTTCCCCGTGAGGCTACTACACGAAGCCTCATCTCTTCCATATGTGGAAGATGAAATTAGGCGCCGGGCTACTAAATTCTACGCTAGTTTACCAAACCATAAGTGTAACCTGGTCAGATCTCTTGGGGATTACAACCCTAGAACTCGCCGTCTTTGGCGTCATCGGGTTCCCCGCATGGCATGCGGGCACACCAGATAACGAAGGAGTAACTCCACAGTAATCCAATCCAAGAGATGATTGGTCTCAAAATTCAATCCCAACCAAAGAAATTGATAACTACACATACACCAGCGTGCAGAAGGGCCACTGCATCCTAACAGGCAGCTGTCAAGGAGCTACATACTACCTCCCTTCTTTCTATTCTATCTAAAACAAAAAACCGTCATCCTTAAACAACTTTTCCTTTACTATAGTCATCGTGCGGTTAAACACTAGTGAGGGTGAGTATGCAGCAAATTCACTGGGGCTAAAGCATAGCCTGCCAGCAGCCAGTCGGAGTCAGACGGTAAAGAGAAAATAATCTCCGCAGTTAATGTAAACAACGCGAGCGAAAGTGTAGCACCTGTTAGTATATTTTTAAAAGCAAAAAGTTGCAAACCTTAGCAAACTTACCTAGCATAACATGGAGATTCTCATGAAATATAAAAAGTTTACGATAGCGTTATAAATAAAACTTTAATATGTGAAATGAATTGTGTAGAAAAATTGTAGATCGCAAACGATCAAAAACCTCATTCCCATAGTGGCAGCAGCCATGATTTAAAAGTAGAGCTGTCCATCGAACTAGTGTTATTAATTAGTACCATTTATCCTTCCAATACAAGCTGGGCACATGTATACGGGCGATTTGAGGATACTGGAGTTCCCGCTCTCAGTCCATTGCATTTGGTATACCATACGAGTAGGTGTATCATTTCCTGTTCGAACGTCCAGAGTGACCAGACCCAAGGTGAAGCTGATTCTGTTTGTTTTACCGGTGTTGTTGCCGCACGGTGCCTTATGCGCAGCATAAGTTCGTGTGATATTTCAGTATGGAGTCAAGTTAAAATGTTTTCCTAAAATTAAATAAAGAGTTTATCAGTTAGTACATAAAACCGGAGGAAGCGATGTGTGGAAGCGCTTCGGGAATATTGTCGAGGAAAAGACATAACAATAATAATATGTTTAAGTGTTCATAGATTAATTTATAAGAAACTCTCTTTAGTTTTATGTTTATAATATTTGAGATTTCGTATTGTAAAGCATTAAGCTGTTCTCAAGTATCGTTAGTTTTCTATTAGAGATTTTTATTGACGAGTTTATTCTCAGCTTTGTTAATTTGTATTTCGTTAAAACGAAAGCAATTTTAAGTACAATATTCTTTTAGGTGGTCGATCTATTTGTGTATAGCATCAATGTAAAGCAACAACGTTTGAGTTCATTAATCTTAATTTGTGTTAAAGTTTGGCCCTAACATAATTTACTTTAATGACAGGTGTGTAATTTCTTGACTTAAATAATAATCATTATTTACGTTATTGTATTGCAATATAATTTGCTATGCTTATTTCACTATATGTTTGTACACATGACCCTGAATTGTTTTTCCTCTCACAGAAGTTATGAAATTGTATGTAAAACTTTTATGATATTTATTTTGGAACATATTTTAATAAGTGCTTTACTTATGTGTTATGACAGAACGGAACGTTACAAAATGAATTTCATCACATTAAACTACACGTTTTAGACCTTAAGATCCGTTCTGCTGTGTTACTATGCAGTGTTACAGCTGACCTCCCCGTCGCTTTTTAATCCTCCTACTGTTCTTCTACCAGTTGGATAGTAGAAGAGGACTAAGGTGCGAGTCCATTTGATAACGTTTAGCACCACGATGAGGCGCCAGTTTGAAGCCAGATTGCACCATGAAAATTTTGAAGCACTGTACTTTACCTACTTCTGATGCTGTTGTCTTATCTCGTAGCTCGTTCTGTTCTCTCGTGCGCCAGCTGCTCCAGTGGTAGAGCTATGAGAACATTCTCAGCGTATGCGTAGGCGTATTTTGAAAGTCAACACCAGTTTAGGTTGTCTGGGAAACTTACTATGATCTAACACTTGAGCTACTGAAGCGAGTTGCCGACTGTTTGAAGATAAAGAATGAAAATGATTATGAATCGTAGCACTCGAAACTATAACAATTGAATTATTATATCTGCTAACTTCTGCAGTATCAGTTTTACAGTTTGAAATAACTGTTTCCGCACTAAAAGAAACTTGTCGCGTAAATTGCCGTGAGTCGCTAAAATGCTTACCGGCAAAACCCCTCGCAATAGCCGCTGAGTAACAGAAAACCCATCGCGCTCTTAGGCGCTACAAACTGTCGATCACCGTACAAGACTAGGTCTCTAAGGTTGTGTATGAAGAAAAGAAAGGAAAAGACGTTAATTTTAGCAATACACACTCTTTTATTACTTAAGCTCTGCCTGCTTTAGAACTATCCCAGCAACGTCCGTTTATTATACGTTGCCAAATCTTACGCATCTGAAACACAACGTTTGCTCTTTGACTAACAAATTCTAGGAGTTCTTTCACTTTCTTAATTTTTCCGAACTGGCTTAGTGCCTCTGCAAACGTACTGAACGTATAACCTAACTACATTCTAAGCTTCTTTATGACTAGTGTGTTCGCGCCTCGCTGTTACTAATGACATTTCTTAACATAGCTTGCTAATTGTCTTGTTTTCGGACAAATCTTTCAACCCAAGCTTGTTACATTATAGATTTATTTAATATACGGAAATTATTTACTGCAATTATTTTTCTATCTTAGTATTATTTCTTTATTTAATTATTTATATCTTCCCGTCAATAATTACGGTATCACATTCTACGAAGATGCGTATACCATTCATCTCTTTTATTTTCTATAGTTTCTACTATAACAGTAATCCATAATTGTTTCCTTGTCGTAATTTAATTTCTAATGTCACAATCTTTTGTTTGTATTTACTTGTGGGGATGCACACTTCTGCCCGCATATCAGGACTAGAATCGCTAGGACCTTACAAAGTTCTAAAATTGTTTCTTCGCGAATCTTCTTAAACAGCGTCCTTTTGATATCCCTGAAACAACTGATTTTACTTAAGGAGCTTATCGTTAATATCATTTTACACTGTGTAGGAAACTGTACAATCACCAGGGGGACTGTGCCCCCATGCGACTCTGGGAGGAGGCGTCATCCGAGTGACTCTACCTCCCCAGAGAGCTTTTCCAGTAGGCCGGCACCCGAAAATTAAATCCCGTCCCCATTACAGGGTGGAAGTGGATACGCCACTTACGCGCGTCAAACTCCAAAAAATGGGAATACTACCAAGACCTCGGTGAGGACAACAGTAATCAAGCAGACTGTCTACCGGCTCTCCAGGGCGGTAAGGGAGGACCTTGAGGCGTCTCACCACCCCGCCTGTACGTATCACACAGACGTATCCATCTCCCATGGGTATCGGGAACCACTGCCCCGCCGAGTCCAACCCAATCCAAACAACACTTCACGGATGGGACGGACGTTTGGCCCAGGTACTTCTAGTAACGTCAGAGGTACCACGAGTGCTAAGGGTCTGCAGCGCCCGAACTATGGCAGCTTAAGGGGTCGGGACCCCCTGTACTATACATTCTAAATAATTGAATATCGAGAGTTGTATAATGGAATTTTTGTATCATAATGTAGTAAAACAAGTTTTATGGCATACGCTATTGCAATTTATTTGCCTTAACGTACTGAACCTATGCGCCTGACAACAAGCTATGAACTGAGCTGTCGAATGAACGAATACACGAACGAGAATGTCCCCCTCGGGAGTGCATATGAAGCTGAAGCCTGACCATAGTTGGTATATTCGTTGCTGCTTTTTGAACGACTTGAACTCGGGTCTAATTATGTACCATATGAAACGAATAAGTAAAACGTATGTCATTGACAGCTATACTAAGAGATCATTATTTTTAAAACCCTATATTCCGCCTGAAATGAGCCGCCAAGTGATGTCCCGAGACATCGCTTGAAATAACGCGTGGAGATTTCGAATGGAGGTACGAACCGTGAAATGTGTGCTCCGAGATGAAGGCAGAGCTCTGCCAAGGACCCAGTTTGAGATGTTTGGCAACACAAACTGTCCGTGTTATGGTTACGTGTTTGTGGCGCACTATTTTCATCTACAGAACACCGTTCCATTCTGACTTTGCTATACAAAAGCTTTAAAACAGATTCCTTCAACCACCTCAGCTCGGAAGTTGCGTAACTCAAGATTATGCAACAATGTTATGCGCGATTCCACAAGATACCCATGTGGTGTAACAAACTTTTAACTAGTTCTAATTTACTACTCTTGTAAGAAAGCGCATTAAACTTCTCTAGTTAACGATGAAGAATTTCTGAAAATAAAACTTCTTTAAGACGTTATCACGGTTAATTTTGAAATAACATGCTGTGAAATTAGGCTAAAATTATTTTCAGAGCAATAAATAAAAATAATCTGTTTTTATTTTCTTTAGCAGTTGAACTACTATATCAGGCACCAAAAATATTATATCGATATTACACCGGAAATAAACGTTTTAATGTCTCCTGTAAACAAAAAAAGCACATTAGAAATACGTGTGAGCGCGCGCACACGCGTGTAAATGCTATTGCTCAAAACACATAAATATTGGATTTAACAATTACATCAGCAGCCCCTTTTCAGAGTGCAAGGTGAAAATTTTCAGGGAATTCCATTATCAGTCTTCTATCTAGAATAATTTTCATTACAGTTTATTTTCTCAAAATGTTGTCGCGGTATCGTTCGTGTTATCTTATTTGTTGAGCGCCTGTTATTGTTTTACTATTTTTAATTTTGAGTTCTTTATCCTCCGGCTAGCTATTATTATTCAGTCGAGCAAATCTCTTGAACAGGGTGTGTAAACGGAAAGGAGTTGTTACTAAAAGATAACACTGATAAAAGAATTGATAAACAACTCACCCCCTCGCTCATTGTTACCCGCTCCTATTGTCAGTTTCAGTGAGGCGTGTAAACTTATTTCCTAACAATGCTTATAATTAACAAACATCTCAAATCATTGTCATACAATAATGCTAATTTACACTACAATCATTCTGGCATTCACAGTGTTGTGATATAAAATACTGCGTCAATGTCTAAAGATTTTGACTGAAATATTCATCTGAGGTATAGACAGGGGAGAAATGTGTATATTGTATTTGCCTGTGAAGCTACGTTAACAACTGAGTTGTATTTAACTGAAAAACTATAAAATATCAAAGTACAATAAATCCTTTCAGAGATGTTAGTCTTTTCACGAGTGTGTTTAAACTTTAACGCACTCGTTATGGACATTCAAATTGCGTGTTTCACTTTTCTCACACGAACTCCTCTCGAATAATAAACTCAATTATGATATAAATGGTTGAGTGTTACCTCCATATCCTGTGCACCATGCTTCTCAAAGTCAATACTTCATAATACAACGCCGCTGACCTTTGACACATCTGTGTTGTTCCTAGCTGTCACTTCAGGAGACTCGGAGTCCCAGGTTCGATTGTTGGATGGCAGGGATTAGGAACATGTTCTGGTAGAGCTGAGGTTCTGGTTTACAGGGGTGGTGACACTGCCGTGATGCTATTAATAATGCTGCGGCGAAGATTGAGTTATTATTTCTTTATTTTGTTACGAAGATTCCTATCTGGTCGACCCGCCACCTTCGTCGTCAAAACCACTGTTATTGTTGTCGTCACTTTCGAAGTCGCTACTTATGTGTTCCTCCGAGTAGCCCTCGAATTGTCTAGATTTCACAACTTCATTTCACATTTCGAACTTTCTGATTATTTTCTTCTTATTTTGTTTCATCAACCGTCCTCGTGGTTACTTTTGTGCTCGGCGTTTCTTTTTCTTTTTTTCACGCCTTTCGCCAAACTTAGAATTTTCCCCCACCTTACTTATGTTTCGATCCGTTTTTAAGTTCGACGTATCATATGATATATACGCGATCTTTGATTGACTATCATTTTTGTTTCATGATTTTATTATTGGCTACCCCCACTTTGACAACTTTCACGTCTGTTTCTTACAACTTATTTTGAGTTTAAAATCTTCCCACGAATATTCTTAGATCGGAGATAAAACACGTATGCTTGCTAACCCTGCTAAGCTTTGAGGCCATTGTTAACTTCACGTCCGAGCCAAAGTACAAAAGCGAAACTTCCGGTAGACTTCTTGTCGCCGATAGCAGGTACATCTGCTTTCGTTTCGAGCAAAACAAAACTTGTTTTTCTGCCTTTTCAACAAAACCCCTTTCTAGTATGAATTTACAGAGCGGCCGTCTTTTTATTTTATAAATTGATTCTCTTTATACCCTTTATCTCTTTTCAGCACATTTTTGTCATTGTTTGATTTCGATAGTATATTATTATTATTATTATTATTTTAATTATTATTATTATTATTATTATTACTATTTTCCCTCCTGTGTCTCGATAACCGGCTTTAACAAGTTTCTCTTGAATGACGCGAATGTAGCCCGCCGCTTCCGCGACACTGTTGTACGAATCCCTCTGTTCGTGCAGTAGCGACGTACTGGACGGCCGTTTCTCCCCAAGATAATGCTAAACGATGCGAAACAATGTGAATATCTTACGCTTATCTTTCGTTATAAAAGTTGTACCAAATTAAGCCCCTCCCCTGTGCGTATACAAGCCTGGCATCTGTTTAACACCGCATTGATCACTCGAAAAATTTATGCATCCAAAATATTAGAAAGCTCACGCCGGATACTTTCTTCCAAATCGTCGAGCGTATGGGTCTTTGTTTATTCTCCACAGATACATAACAATCGCTTGGATTTAAGTCTGGAGAGTGAGGACACTCAATTATTCAGTCAAAAACATGTCATCAAAACACGAAGCAGAGAGTTTCTTAGTCTTCTTTCCAAAATAGCACCTATCTCGCCGGAAAGGTAACCATTTCGTCGGTTAGAACGTTGGTTGTCCACGTTTCTTTTTGTCTTACACGGACCTAGTGTGTTTAAATGTTTTTAATAAATTGTGGATTGGTTAGGACCGGTAACACCAGGTAATTTCTGCTTAAATTCAAGCTTACGTGTGATTCCATTCGAGCAAAGCGTAACACAAACACATGGTGTTCTGTGGCATCCTAACCATGATAACTACACACAGTTTCACATAACGTTATTCCTACTAATGCCAAACAAAGTTACACTGAACTGCAGATTATGTTACCCTCCGAAGGCGCCTTAGCTAGACTATTGCAGAGTGAGGTCATTGAATCCGTACCTTCCTGCTACGAGTCAAGAGTGGGCGTCCGAAAGTCGCGTCATTCAACTCGCTTTTAGTGAGCGTTGTCCATCTGTAACACTGTAATTGCCCCTGAGGCAGTATTTTTAACACTTATATAATTTCAGTCAAATTATATAATATGTAAATTCAATAACAGCCCGCCTTGAAGCAATATGTGTATGTAATAATTTGTAAAATGTATGTAACAGTCATTGAATATGCTTATATTATTGTATACATGTTCAATAATGATATATGAATGTATTGCGTAATTTAATAATGTGGGAGCTGTGAGAAATAGGTCAAACGTTGCTAACAATGAGGTAACCTTGAGGCAATAATGAATTTTAAAGTTTAAATGCTACTAGCCATTATTGGAACAACAATAATGTAAATTTTGAGGCAGTTTAAAAATAGCCAATCAACAACCAGAAAAAGTTTTAGTTAAATGCAGGTATTCTATTGGAGTAGGATTAGCCAATCAGAGACTTGAAATACAAAAATTTACAAGTTTAGACGGTTGAAATCAATTCAGTTGCCTGCAGACGGTGCTCATAACTGGATGCGTTGGTTGTGTGTCCTCGAGAGATTTAATATGTATTTGTGTGAGACGAAAAATAAGTTTACGTGTTAAAAAGTGTAATTAATTAATTAATTAATTAATTAAAGAATCTCAAGATCTTTATATCAGTGAAGTGTTATTTAAATCGTATCCAGTATTAATAAAATAAGTGAAGTAAAAATTATAATCTGTGTATCCCTACTTTCTTAGTCGTATGACAACCCTGCCAAGACATCTGTCGCTAACAAAAATACTGACGCAGCCGAGCCAAACATAAATATTTAATACTTAAAGCAACAGTAAAATTACAAAGTTAATTTTTTTAAACTTGAGGCAAAGGCCGCCTGAAAGTACATTTGGGTACGAAGGTACTGGAAACTGTTTACTATACGTGCGCTTGCAACTACTACAAGTTCGGCTCCTCAACAGTTGAACTATAATATAACTTCAAATTGACGCCCAAAGCGTGGTGAAAATAACGTAAAATAAAATCTTCAAATTGGCGTCTATACGTGGAGCTAACAAATAACCTACTTCATCCCTACTAGTCTTTCTTCTTCCTTTTTACTTTCTCTACTACGTATAGTAAGTAGGGGAAGCATTGCATTCCACCCAAAAATTCGATACCGAGATTTCACCGGAAATACATGTTTTGAGGCCCCCTGAATCTCTAAAAACATTTTTAGAAAAAGGTCTGTGTGAGTGTGTGTGTTTGTGTCTGCGAACAGCATAACTCAAAAACGAAAAGTCGGAGAAATACCAAACTTGGTATTTAGGTTCAGTATCTTTTAAAGATGCGACACAATGACACAAGTCGTGACCATCGTTTACATGGAACATTTTTGTAAAAATTAATTTTCTTAAAAATGGCTCTAACTATTTTGATTAAAATATTATATGTTTAAGATATTTTCATAGCAAATGAAATGTATATCTTAAATTTTCTGGGAATGCTCCCAAAAATTCTTCTATTCTGAATGAGCTTTGCATAATTGGTAAACCTTAAGAGATAGCAACAATTTTACTACACAAAAATGTAGATCTCGTTAAAACACACAATTTATGTCACATAGATTTCTTTTTGAGTGAACCATTTCCGAGATATTCTTTGTTATTTCTTTGTATTTTCCAATACTTATACTTTTTCTCCAATGGGAATTCGTTATTCGTTGTTTTATGTCCTGGACATGCAAAGAGAATGGAATGCTCCACATAGTAAGCAGCTCTTAAAAGATTTGACTGTCGCTTAAAGCTTACCGTATTTCTCTTGCACCTACAAGAAAATTAACAATAAGATAGTTGCTGCAAATGTTTATCTTAACATGAAGTAGATGGAGAATAAGCGTTTGTAAAAATAGTTTGTACAAGAGTAGAGAAAGTTATGTGAGTGTAACACATAATATTGTTTGCTCTATATTCTTTTTATTTGTTTTTTGTAAGTCTTATTTTGACCTTATATTAAGCGCTTTTTAGGTCTATTCTTATGTTGCAGCAGAAGGGAAGGCCTTAAGATTTAAATGGCATCAGTATGATTTGCTTTTTACTTTTTCTGGTACAAAGTATTGCATTTCATCCACAAGTTCGATATCGAGATTTCAAAAAATACAAGCTTTAAGATTCCTTGAGTAAAAAAGGGCATATTTAGGAAAACATCCGATTTTGTGTGTGTAATTAGTTACAATGGGACGTTATTAACAGTGAAGTAGCGAATTGATTTAGTTTTGAGTCGATATAATATTAAAAGCCTTCACTTACATCATCCTTCTAGACCATTATGATGTAACTGAAGGCTTTTAATATTATGTACACTCAAAATTAAATCACCATACTTTGTGTTTAAATTCAGAATCTTCCAAGGATGCAACACGAAGATCTTCAAGAAAATTCCACCACGTCTCCAAGCTATCCCTTACATGTAAACATGTTCGTATTTTTCTCTCTCTCAAAATACCTGTAAGCATTTTGATATGAAATACCATATTAAGATATGTACATTGCAAATAAATGAATTTTCTGCGATTAGCCTGGGAAGTCTTCTTCATTCGGAATGGAGTTTTTAAAATGATATACCTATATAGCTGGTAATGATAAGAAATAAGAAATATGCTAAAACTCACTCCACAAAAATGGAGATCTTTTTGAAACGCATCATTTATTTCAAATGTTTTTTCTGGTATCATTCGCTTACGAATATCCGTTGTTATTGAGCTAAATTGTCTCTTACTTGTTGCTTTTTTAATGCTCTCCAAACTCAATTGTTTTAAGTTTTGACTATCGCTTCAGCCTGCTATATACCCCTTGTACCCACAACGACATGCATAATCAAACACTTCTACAAATATTTATATGGATAAACATTTTAGAAGCTACAGAAAATAAATGATAGTGGTTAGAAGAAGTCGTGTGAATATAACACATCAGACCTGTTTTTCACTTTCTCTACTACGTAGAGTAAGTAGGGGAAGTTTTGTATTCCACCCAAAAATTCGATACCAGAATTTAACCGGAAATGCATGTTTTGAGATCCCCTGAAACATGTCCATGTGTGTGTCTGTGTCTGTGAACAGCATAACTCAGAAACGAACAGTCGGATGAACAACAAACTTGGTATTCAGGTTCAGTATCTTCCAGAGATGCGACACGAAGATTTTCAAGAAAATCCCCCACTCCAGATTACCCTTTACGTGGAACACTTTTCGAAAATTTTAATTTTCTCAAAAATGGCTCTAACAATTTTGATTAAAATACCATAAGTTTAAGACATTTTAATGGCAAATGAATTGTATATCTCGAATTTTCTGGGAATGTCTCCAAAAGTATTCTTCATTGTGAACGACTTTTGCATAACTGATAAACCATAAGAGATAGACAAAATTTTACTACACACAAAATGTAGATCGCGTTAAAATACACAATTTATGTCAAACATTTTTTTAATGAACCATTTTCGAGATATTGCTTGCTATTCCATTAAATTTTCCAATACTTACTTTTTCTCAAATGGGAATTCGTTATTCTCTTTTTTTGTCCTGGTAATGCAAAGAGAATGGAATACTCCACATAGCAACCAGCTCTTGAAATATTTGACTATCGCTTAAAGCTTACCAATTCCCCTTTCTTCTACAAGAAAATTAGCAATAAGATTAACATCTCGATTAACATGAAGCATATGGGGAATAAGTGTTTGTAAAAATAGTTTGTACAGGAGTAGAGAAAGTCATGTGAGTGTAACACATCAGATTTTTTATTTGTATTACGCAGAAAATATACGGAAGAATAAAGAAATGGTTCAACCGAGTTACATCCCGTGAGGCTTTTAGAGTAGCTTATGAACCACACTGTCCCGTAAACGCGCATAGCATCCAGAAACTTCTGCAGTGTTACCAAAACACTTCTGGGACCATACCCAGATGTTGGCACATCCATCCACAAAACTCTCTCGCATTCACTCCAGTTAAGAGCTTGTTTTTGTCCATCGTAACTCTTTAAAGTGGCATAACGGTGGCGTTGTTCCAGAGAGCTGTGCTTCATATACACCATCTTTCACTGTTGACATCATCTGTTGATAAACCTCCAACAGAAGGTCTTTTGTCGCGGTTGGTTACCATTATCTTCAACGCCGTTAACTCTTATTTATGAAGACTAATGCTGGCTTTCACTCACCATCCACAAATGTAGCTTGAGGGACGTTAAAACTGACGCTTTGTCAATGTTTATCGTATCGTCCACGCTAATCACGTCACAATGTCGTTACAACTATAATGAATCGCTTATAAAACATGCCTACTAAAGAGCGAGCGGGATGGCTCAGGCGGCAACGTCTGTGGCCTGCATTCGTGAGGTCCCGGGTTCTATGACAATATCTGCTTTCCTCCATTTCCTCTCCTTTCACGCTTCAGGTGTAATTTCAGGTCCTGCGGTGCCAGGCAGATGGCGTGGATACATGCGCATTGGAAAGATTTCTCACCGCGACGCCAGAGTGAGCTGTCGAGCTACTTAGGGTCGCTGCGTCGCCCTCTTGAGGATTCCTCGTTCACTGATGCGCGGGTGGAACGGAACTGGAACGGAACTGGTACCTCCTCCGGCTCCTTCGCCTCATCCCTGCCTCCCGGGAGTGTAGCCTCAATAGATCAAGATAATCGCAGTGCGCGAGGTGCCCCCTTCCGATAAACACATCATACATCCTATGCTTACCAAAGTTTTTTTCTCTGGCTGCGGATGTATCTTCGAACAAAAAAGAAAGTTTCTCTAGCTCACATGCCTATGGTACGCAAACAAAGTATTTCACCAAAAAATTCGATGTCGAGATGTGTTTTGAGGTGCCCTGAATAAATAAAAATAAAAATAAATGTTTGGTAAATACCTAACTCAAAATTCAATTTGCGCATCCTCCAAGGATACCACAAAATGATTTTCAACAAAACCCCCCCGTCCCATACTATACTTCATATGAAAGAATTTTCTTATTTTTTATTTTCTCAAAAACGCCCTTACGGACTTTGATTAAAATGACATATATTGAAGATGCTTTCATGAATAATAAAACGTATATATTGAATTTTCTGCGAATAGCTTGTGAAGTCCTCTTCATTCGAAATTCATTTTGTATAGTTTTCTATGATTGGTAAACTGCTGGAGATACCGTTAACAATTCGAAATGGCACCTTGGCAAATATCTTTCGGTTAGTGGTAATTTGTGTATTGAAAGAAGTGGCCAATTGCTGTTGAGAGGCTATATCAATTCTGACGTCCAGTATTTTGAGCAATAGACATGTTTTATAACCTACGTATATTGAAACACAGACTTCGTCATTCATTTCGTAGAAGTGCTTTAACATCGTTTAAACCTCTTGGTCATATCGCGTCAATTACTCCAGGTTCGTTGCTTGAGATGACCTAAGTTGCGTAGACGTCTTACTTTACCATTTATACCGAGCTAGATGGCTCCGCATTAACGTGTGAGGCTCGCATGCGGGAAGTCCACGGTTCAAATCTGCTAGGACCGTTCTCCCTGAGTAAGGTATTTTGCAGGCTTTCCTCAGTTCTAATAGCTGACAAATGCCGAGGAGGTACCCTGCTTGGAACGATTCTTTCCCAGATTGCCTTTCCTAATTATCATTCCTTCCTGTGTATCATCAGTATCCCTCTCCTGTGTTTCTGTATGCAGCAAGAGCGGGTGTTTGACACTACTTTAAAAAGTACCAACTATTTTGTTGCTGTTGAGTTTTAGCGGAATGTGGATTTTGGGATCGCGGAATTACTGATTGTTCTTTGAGTGTACACGTATAGTCGACATAGCGTTAGAACCAGAATTGATGAAAATAAAACATTTTGTAACCCTATGCCTTAGCCGTGTATTCGTATTATCAACCACTGAGGAGCCTATGAAAACATAGCGCTACCTCCCATCACACCGACAACATCAAAACCAACCATCACCCTAAAATAGCTCCATCATTCCTATGGTAAAGCCTTTCCAAGGCTACATAGCAAAATCACTTAGGCTCACCACGAGCCTATCAGACCGGAGTTGAGTTGAGTTGAGTTGAGTTGAATTATTCGTTATCAGCTGTGAGGAACAAGCTGCTCATCATTATCGTATGCATGCAGCAGAGAGCTGAACAATGTCACACAATTAAACGTCTTCCGTGGTATGGGGGCGGAGGAGGATGGATTTTATTTTTTGGGCGTAAAAATCCTTAGCATGACTTCCTTCGGAAGGGAAGTAAAGCTGGAGATCCCACGTCGTAGATATACGGCGCGTAAAACAACCTCAAGCCTGATAAAGAGGTCTCTGAGCAAAATTTCCAGTGTTTCATGTCCACTACAGAATTACACGCTAAAAACAATAGTAGTTAAACAGCGTCCATAAAAACTCAATTACAGAATTAAACCGAAGCTACAATCTTCTTTAATTTTACTATTGATATTATTTGCTACTGCATATTAAACGTAAGTTTCGATTTATGTTTCATTAACATACTTCTTGAAAACTCACAGATAATGGAAAATATTTAAGGGACTACATTTTATGGTGTGCTTTAGTTTCCCGCGCATCGCGGACTAGTTATGTCATGTGTTTACATCAAGTTGGGTTCTAAGAGTGGAGCGATTATAGTCATTATGATGCTCGACAGATGGCCTTAGTCGCCTTCCTACATCATCTGCTTAGGTTACTTCTTGATAGAAGGTCCTAGTTGCACAGTGGTCTTCCTTTAGGAGGGGCACTATTTATATTTTGAGCCTTGGCAACCCTGAATGTTGTAGGTGCCATCTGACATTTCCAATGGAAAGTTTGACATTTTTGACCATAATCTACTTCAAACATTTTGTCAACAGAGCGTCATTTGTTTTTTTCACACTAACTTGAAAATTGTGTGTCAACAAAAACATGGAATTCACTCGTGAAAATGTTCGTGCAATGATTTATTACGACTTTCGACGTGGATTATCAAGACAAGAGTGCATCAATCAACTAACTTCCACATTTGGCAACGAAGCTCCATCCTTTGCCACTGTGAAACGCTGGTATAACGAATTTAATCGTGGTCGCCGTTCGTTCAATGATGAAGTTCGTGAAGGTCGTCCAAAATCAGTTGTTGTGCCAGAAAACATTGATGCTGTGCAAAGCCTAATAATGAAAGATCGTCATGCGACATATTGTGAGATTGAGGAAACCCTATGCATTAGTTCCACCAGCATATATAAAATATTGCATGATTATTTAGCCATGAAAAAGGTTTGCCCACGTTGGATCCCACATAATTTGACGCAATCTCAAAAAGATGCTCGTGTCAATTGGTGTACAAAAATGCTCAAGAAATACAATAGCGGTGCCTCAAAAGACGTATATAAGATTGTAACAGGTGACGTATCACGGATCTATGCGTATGAGCCGGAACGTAAACAGCAGTCGACTGTATGGATGTTTCAAGATGAAGCAAATCCAACAAAAGTTGTTCGCACTCGAAGCACTTCGAAGCAAATGGTCGCCTGATTTTTCAGCAAAACTGGCCATGTGGCAACAGTGCCTTTAGAGGAACGTAAAACGGTCAGTGCCGAATGGTACACAACCATTTGTTTGCCGGAAGTCTTCGGTGAAGAAAGGAAAACCAACAAGAACCGTAGGATCGTTCTTCATCAAGACAATGCGAGCGCACACACATCTCGTCTAACAACAGAGTATTTGAAGGCTCAAAAAGTCGAATTGATGAGTCATCCGCCATACAGTCCTAATTTAGCACCCAATGACTTCTTTTTGTTGCTGAACATGAAGAATAAATTGCGTGAACAACGATTTTCGTTGGCAGAAGAAGCCGTTGATGCCTTCAAAAACATGTTTTGGAGGTGTCTCAAGAAGACTGGAATAAATGCTTTGACAAATGGTTCAAACGGATGCAAAAGTGTATTGATCATAAAGAAGAATATTTTGAAAAACAATAAAGCAGTTTTCAATCAGAAATTACTTTGTTTTAATTATTAGGCTCAACATGTAAATAGTGCCCCTCGTACCAACTGTTTTGTTGCTATTGAGTTTTAGCGGAATGTGGACTGTGGTATCGGGAAATTGCTGGGTGTTCTTTGAGTGCACGACTCCAAAAGGTAAAAGTGGAACAACAGGTGTCGGTAGTTACATTTTCCCTATTTTGACAATGCGGCATTTCAGAACCAGTTGTAATAAAATAAAGGACGGAATGGGTAGAGAGAATATTTGTCTTTTGCGAAAACCTCTTAAGAAAAAAAGTAATGTACTGATTGGCCCGCGGCTGGTTGGCTACCTGTCGCAAAACCTGTGTGAGTGTAGTTGCTGGTGGCTACATTTTTCCTCTTCTACATTTATGCTCAAGTGTACACATAGACATTGTGATACTAGACAGATGACCTGAGTTGCGTGGTCGCCTTTCTGCACCATTTATAATTATTTCTTTTGTTCTGCATGTGGGACTTTGGATCGTGATATTAAATATTCATTCCGGTATTTAACCGACAAATGAGGCAAGACCCCCTCCAAAAATAACCTCCAGTTAGATTGGCTGGCAGACGGGATTTGAAACTCAACCTCCCGAATGCGAGTCACAGTCGCCACGTCTAGCCATCTCGCTCGGTAAGTTATTACTTCTAACCTTATACATAAGTTCTCTACCAATCTTTTCTGCGAATTAAATGAATAACGTTTCAGTATTTGAAATATCCATTATTTACTCAGTGGAATGAAAATAACTGCCATGCAGTTTCACAAGAGCTAAAGTATCTACAGTATGTGGGGTTTAAGTTGACGCTACCTCACCGGTCTAGGTTGTGCGTTAATCACCAGGCAGAGGGGTTTTAGTAAGTAAATGGAAGAATCGTGTTATCGCGGGGAGTATAGGTGACGTCAGGTTGTGCCGGTCACTCTCCTCCCTAACCCAACAGACGGTTTCATTGCCTTACATTTATTAGATGCATACAAATGCTCTGAAACCACTCGTTAAAATTAATACAGGTGGTAGAGAACATAAAATAATATATTTTGATAAGGAACATATGATTCCTGAGGCAATTTCTGATGATAGGGACGATTTACACAGGGCGTAGTTTAGCATGCTAATTACAGCAGTGGAATTCACAGAAACTGCTCGAATTCTCGACCATTGGCCTGTATGCACGCAGTACATCGTCGGATCATTGATTTCGTGTCTGTTCGAAGACTTCTGGCATGACCGCAATGGTACCAGCAGCGATAGCAGTTCTAGCAATGGCAATTCTTCTGTTTCCACATCGGTTTCATAACCAGCTGCTTCATATACCCCCCAGAGGAAGAAATCCAGACACGTGATGTGGTGACGTGGATGGCCAGGGCCACTTCAGTCGATCCATCAATTCTCGAAGGTGGCTCTTAGATGATGCTGAAATGGACTGGAGCCCCATCGTGCTGGAAGTACATCCTTTGTCTAAAATTCAGAGGTACATCCCCCAGTAATTCTGGCAACACATGTTCCACGAAGATACGATAGCTCCGTCCGTTAAGGCGGAATGGAAGAGTTTATGGTCAATCAACCTATCACCGAGAATACCCCGTTTTCAAGCAGACCTCAGAGACAACCGTTCGTACACAGAGCAGGTTTTAACGTCAGTACACATTCCCAGTCAGCGACACCGACACAACAGCTTAGGCTAGCGCCACTCACAAACAGTGCCCTGACATTGCAAGTTGACTTCAGAGACTATGTGTGTCTTATCCAAATATATTTGTTTTGATGTTCTCTACCACCTGTATTAATTTGAACAAGTAGGTTCAGAGCATCCTGTATAAACCAGTGGAGAAATGTGGATATATGTCTAAAGTAAAGAAGAGTTCATACAAAAAAAGTGTTACACTCACATGACCTTCTCTACTCTTGTACAAACTATTTTTACAAACTCTTATTATCCATATGCTTCATGTTAATCGAAATTTCGAGATGTCAATCTTATTGCTAATTTTCTTGTAGATGCAAGGGGAATATGGTAGGCTTTAAGCGATAGTCAAATATTTTAAGAGCTGGTTGCTATGTGCAGCACCATTCTCTTTGCATGTCCAGGACATAAACAAATGAATAACGAATTCTCATTTGAGAAAAAGTATAAGTATTTGAAAACTTAA
Source organism: Deroplatys truncata (assembly GCA_030765065.1). Lineage (NCBI taxonomy): Eukaryota > Metazoa > Arthropoda > Insecta > Mantodea > Mantidae > Deroplatys > Deroplatys truncata. Next base: position 132,622,659 of record CM060988.1, on the reverse strand, counting down.
GGGATTAACAAGCAATGTCTCGAAAATGGTTCACTCAATAAAAAAAATTATATGACATAAATTGCATATTTTAACGTGATCTACATTTTTTGTGTAGTAAAATTTTGTCTAACTCTTGTTTACCAGTTATGCAAAAGTCGTTCACACTGAAGAATGCTTTTGAAGACATTCCCAGAAAATTCAGGATATACATTTTATTTGTCATGTAAGTATCTTAAATATATGATATTTTAATCAAAATCGTTAGAGCCATTTCTGAGGGAATTAAAATTTTCGAAAAATATTCCATGTAAAGGGTTATCTGGTGTGGGGAATTTTCTTGAAAACCTTCGTGTCGCATCTCTGGAAGATACTGAACCTAAATACCAAGTTTGGTGTTTATCCGACTGTTCGTTTCTGAGTTATGCTGTTCACAGACAGACAGACAGACACACACACACAGACACACACACACACACACACGGACATGTTTCCAAAAATGCTTTTTTTGGATTCAGGGGGTCTCAAAACATGTATTTCCGGTGAAATCTCGGTATCGAATTTTTGGGTGGAATACAATACTTCCCCTACTTACTATACGTAGTAGAGAAAGTAAAAAACATCATCACATTAAGCATTACTTGTAGCGGAATTTGGCATGGAACACTTTAGCAACATGGCGAAACCATCAGATGTGACATTACACCTCAAAGGAGGTTTAAAACATCACGTTATCCTGTAATACAAAGAAACACATGCATATGTGTCATTATTAGAAAGGTACAATGAGGAAAGGTGACTTTCAACCTCCTCAGCTCCAAACTATGGTCAGATTTTTCGAGGATTTGTGTCATACGCGTAATAAGAGTGGATATTGCTTTAAAAATGTACAGCTTTCGAAGTAAAATAAAAGACAATCTAATTCAGATTTCTGTATATTAATGCATTAATTAGATCACGAGGTAACTTTATGGCACATTACCAATAGCTAAACATATATTGCTCCCCCCTCTAATACTCCATTGTGGTCTACCTGCTGTCGAAGTAGGGTGTACTACCTTCAAACTGTACATCATGTTTGTTTACAGAGAACACTAAGTTCACGGGCGCTTCCGCCTTCTCTCGCCACCAACCCTCGGGGTGTTCCAACTTGATGCTTTAAAGGTAAAGGTAAAGGTAAAGGTAAAGGTGCGTATCACGGAGAGGCCCCCGGAACCGGGCCAGAGCACTGCACGGGGGCCAGTCGGCCCATTGCGGTTCCAACATAACCCCTGGGAGGGAAGAATGAGTGGAGAGACCCGAAGGGTGACCATACAAGTGACGACGGGCGAAAGCATGGACCGGGTACCTAACGTTTCCAGAGAGAACGCATCCGACGCCGCACGGTCCCTGCCCGCAAGCCACCAACCTCTAGGGTCCCCGGAGCGTAGCCCCACGCTGAGGAGAAACCTAAGGAACGGTAGCGCGGCGACGCCAGGGAATAAACCTTTACAGAGCGCAAGACACCGCTCAGGCGCAACTCGCCGATCACCGTCGCCTGGTCCAGCATTCGCCTGGTGAACCGGAGAAGCCACGAAATACGCATGGACCAGAGTGGGCGGTCATGGGAATCCATCCCGGGACCTCTCGAATGCGGGCCACAAGCGTAACCGCCTAAGCCATCCCGCTCGGTAACTTGATGCTTTACTTACTAAAACCCCTCTGCCTGCTCTTAACGGTCCGAGAGCTGAGAAACCCTGTCACAGTCACCCTTCGCTGCCTAGTCTCTCAGTACAGTTGTACTTGTTGTCAGTTGTACTTTTGGCAGTGAAATATGAAAAATATCCTGATATCTTCGGCCGTCCTTGCCTCGCTGAGAATAACTGCGAGAACCAATAGAAACATAGGAATACGCAGTGACATGTATTAAATGTGGAGGAGAGCAGTCGTTGATATATGGGAATGCGAGCGTGGTTTTGGGACAGTCTCCCATGATTCTCCGGTAATGAAACACGCATCACGTTGAGTCAAAAATTGAAAAGAAAAGGACAAAAGTTCCAAAATTTACGAAGTGCCGCACCACAATGCGATCATAAAGTAATGCGTGTGGAATAATTATATAGAAAGTTAGATTGTCGTTGAAATTATTTTATACAAGATAATAAATAAGTTAACACGCCGCAAGTAATGAATTCAAGTTCGCGGGAATCAAAAGAACAGTGATAGGGCGCCTTAAATAATAAATAATTAGCCGGAGCAAAATGTTAGTGGACCAAAGGGTGAAAATATTCTTATATAAGAACCGTACGGGGTAGAAAAAGAACAAGAATCTTACAGGTTTTCTGGCAGGAATACGTGTTTTAGTGAGGAAGTGAAAACGTTTTCTTCAAGAATAATATCCTAGTGTCACCCTCCCGCAAACCTACCCTGACAATAACAGTAGGGAATTTCAGACCGACTCCCCGACAGTTGCCCTGAAATGCGACGTCCATAAGTGCTTCCTGACTGATATCGGCGATCTCGAGTCCTGAAGACTTCACGTACAACGACGCAGAGGTAAGAGTAACACAACAAAGTAGCGGCAAAACGCTACAATTTTCAAAATAAGTGGTATATTATTAAGTGTTGTAAAGTGCATTCCATACTATTTCCATGCGATTGTACGGAAACAGTATGGGATTTTAATGCCAGCGTATAGCGTCCAGTTATTAAACATTTGACTATCAGCATTTCCTTTGTCTCTATAACGAAATGTGTAATGTAGCTATTTCTGCAAGGTTTATTTAGATTAAAATGAAATAGATAAAAAATAAGCTTTAGTAAGAATAGTCTGTATACCCACTAATAAACGATAGAGAGTAGAGAAAGTCATGTGAATGTATCACATCAGATTTTTCATTTATTTCTTGTTTAGTTTGAAAACGAAAAGGAGACTGTTTCAGTTTTTATGTGTCAAGCATAAAGTCAAATAAGCATTAGCAATTGAAAACTATATAAACAATGTTGTTTTCTGGGAACAAAATAACATTATGCTCGGGATGCGAACCTCGTTAGGCCTCATTACTACTTATCTACTTATAACCGCTCGGCTGTCAGCGCATATTTGATGACTGGGACTCAATATGAAAGTGAACAACAGACGTAAGCTAAAGGTACGCGTCGCGAGACACCATTGTTAACCGGCCGCAGAAACGATTTGGATTTAAGACAAATATACGCTTCGAGAGATTTTGTCTTAGGCTGTATATACATTTCATTTGTCACGCAAATATCTTAAACATATGGTATATTAATCAAGCTCATTAGAGGCATTTTTGGGAAAATAAATAATAACGAATCTTTTCCATGTAAACAGTAGTTTGGGGTGGGGAATTTTCTTGAAAATTTTCTTGGCACAAGCTTTGGAGTTGCTGTAGGTACTTAATGTTTATCCGAATTTTCGTTTCTGTGTTACGCTGTTCACAGATAAGAGACAGAACACACGCACACGCGCGCAATCTTTTTCCAAAACCGCTTTTTACTTTCTCTACTACGTATAGTAAGTAGGGGAAGTATTGTATTCCACCCAAAAATTCGATACCGAGATTTCACCGGAAATATATGTTTTGAGGCCACCGAATCCAAAAAAGAAGCATTTTTGGAAACATGTCCGTGTGTGGGTGTGTGTGTCTGTGAACAGCATAACTCAGAAACGAACAGTCGGATAAACACCAAAGGTATTTAGGTTCGGTATCTTCTAGAGATGCGACACGAAGGTTTTCAAGAAAATCCCCCCACCCCAGATTACCCTTTACATGGAACATTTTTGAAAATTTTAATTTTCTCAAAATGGCTCTAACGGTTTTGATGAAAATGTCATATGTTTAAGATATTTTCTAGACAAATGAAATGTATATCTTGAATTTTCTGGGAATGTCTCCAAAAGTATTCTTCATTGTGAACGACTTTTGCATAACTGGTAAACCATAAGAGATAGACAAAATTTTACTACACAAAAAATGTAGATAGCGTTAAAATACACAATTTATGTCATATAATTTTTGTTGTTGAGTGAACCATTTTCAAGATATTGCTTGTTATTCCCTTAAATTTTCCAATACTTATACCTTTCTCAAATGTGAATTCGTTATTAATTTGTTATGTCCTGTTAATGCAAAGAGAAAGGAATACTCCACATAGCAACCAGCTCTTAAAATATTTGACTATCGCTTAAAACCTACCATATTCCCCTTGCATCTACAAGAAAATTAGCAATAAGATTAATATCTCGATTAACATGAAGCATATGGGGAATAAGCATTTGTAAAAATAGTCTGTACAAGAGTAGAGAAAGTCATGTGAGTGAAATACATCAGATTTTTTTATTTTACTTTATTTAAAGACTCTCAAAATGTGCAGAGAAATCTGGATAACAAAATTTTGGGTGGAAAACAATTCTTCATTTAATTAGTATTATGTAAGCAGTAGAGAAAGTAAAAACCTAAGTGTGTGCTTCTCTTCGGCGAGAAGCAAGTGCGTTTTCATTTATACACACACTGGGCAAATCAGCAAACCTTGTTTGTTTCTCCAACACTTCTCTATGATAGATTCTGGAACAATATTATACCACAAATTATGTATCGATTTTTCACCGGTACTACATGCCTTGAAGTTCCTTAAACCTAAAAAACCACTTTTAGGAAAGTGGTGTTTGCATTTTCTAACAGAATAATTAAAAAATGCAATGTTAGATGAAACCACATTTCGATTTAGTCTAGCATCTTTCACGGATAGAATAGGAAAGTCTCCCACCTCCAGACTACCTTTTCCATAGAAACATTTTCATTATATTTTAGTTCCTCAAAAATAAGTATAATCATTGTCTTTGAAATATCGTATGTTTGAGATCTTGAACGAGGAATAAAATGTATGTCATGACTTTCTGTTAACACCCTGAGATTTGCTTCAGGGTGAAGACTTTTGTAAAATTTTGTGTAATTAGTAACTAATGAGAAGTAGAAAACTTGAAACTTAATTAAATTGCGAATTTCTGTCAAATAACCTTTTCCCCCGTAATGTTACGATTTTTTCGAAATATTTCATTCTATACGTTTCAAACGTAAATACATCATAGGACGAAACATGCTTAAAAGCATGCGATTTTTCTTATTACTTTCTCTACTATGTATAGTAAGTAGGGAAAGTATTCCATTGCACCCAAAAATTCGATACCGAGATTTCACAGGAAATACCGTTTTTGGACACATGTATGTGTGTCTGTGTGTGTGTGTGTGTGTGTGTGTGTGTGTGAACAGCATAACTCAAAAACGAGTTTAGTATCTTCCAAGGATGCGACAAGAAGATTTTCAAAAAAAAATTCCCCCACCCCAGACTACCCTTTAGATGGCAAATTTTTCGAAATGTTTTATTTTCTCAAAAATGGCTCTGACAATTTTGATTAAAATACCATATGTTTAAGATATTTTCATGGCAAATGAAATGTAGATCTTGAATTTTCTGGGAGTGTCCCCAAATGTCCCCTCTTATTTCTGAATAACTTTCGCATAAGTGGTAAACCGTAAGAGATTCACAAAATTTTTCTGCGCGAAAAATGTAGATCCCGTTAAAGCACACAATTTATGTCACATACATTTGTTTTTGTCCAGTGAGTCATTTCCGAGATATTCCACTTATACTTTTTCTCAAATGGGAATTCGTTATTCGTTTTTTTATGTCCTGGACATACAAAGAGAATGAAATGCTCCACTTAGCAACCAGCTCTTAAAATATTTGATTATGGCTTAAAGCCTACCAATTCCCCTTGTACCTACAGAAAATTGGCAATCAGATAGTTTCTACAAATGTTTATCTCGATTAACATGAAGTATTTGGAGAATAGGCGTTTGTAAAAATGATTTGTACAAGAGTAGAACAAGTTATGTGCGTACAATACATTAGATATTTTCTTTTCCTTCGCAAGAGGTCGAAAACATTCCTTCATGCTTCTCGTATAAAGGTGTGAATACTGTTTATACATTTTGTATGTAATTAAGTAATTTCAACTTAATTCCAAATAATTTCTGTGAAAAAATGTATCGTGAATAACCGAACTTACTCAGAGGAATTTCTCGAGAGGTGAATTTGTAATGTGTAGTACGTTTCCTATTAAGTACAGTCTAATAAGATAGCCGCATGCTGGAATCGATTCGGTGCACATAAATTTGTTGTTCAACTAGAATCATAATCGTCATTTTTGTAGGTTTTCGGAGCCTTTATATTCAACTCTGGTATTTAAATATTTTCTCAATAAATAATTTTCAAAAATATATAGAAGCGTCTGCCAATGACACTAAAACGCCCAAACTGAAAATAGTAAGCAAAATTGCTATTTAGTTCTCCCTTTATCAATTGACACTATTATGGCTTCAAGCTGAGCAGATGCAAAGGCCCGGCAGTGGCAATCAGCGATTTTGCCTACAACACGTCTCAACATGTCTCATTCACATGGCTTTCTCTATCCAATCTTCCACAAACTATCCTTCCAAAAGCTTATTTTTCAACCTATTTTTGTTAATCGAAATAAATGTAGAAATGCTTCCATTTCACATTTCGTTGAGGTGCAAAGAGGTACAGGAGACTGAAGCGATAGTCAAATGTTTGAAAACAGGTCTCAATACGCTAGCCCTGAAATTCCATGCTTTTTTATGACACACCGATAAACAACTGAATGGTGGCAGCATTTATTCAGAATCTTATACAGTGCCTTCGTCTTATGCCAAGGCCACAACCGCCTTATATGCGTATCGGCCGAGACGACAGTGACCTCACTGCGCAGCAGCGGCGCAGGACTTGTCAAGAGTACGTTTATCAGCTGTGATCTGTCTCAGTCGTCGTTTTGTCTTCGTGTTGTGAAGTGTTTCGACAATACGTGTGTTTGTGCGATTTCTTTAGGAAAGTTATATTCTTATTAGCCCACGGAAATGCCTGCCAATAAATTCACACTTGAACGGCGTACTTTTATGTATGATACATACGTGAAAACTGAATCATGTAGACAGGTATGTACACAATTTCAGCAGCAATTTCCTGGTTATCCAATTCCGGGTAGAGACCTGTGAGATATTTGATCAATAAATTTAGACAACGGGTTCGCTAAAGGCTAAAAGAAAAAGCTCATAGGCACAATCCTCACTTATAGACGAACTAAAAGACAATATAAAAACAGAAACTATGAACATTACGCAAGAAGAACTTATGCGTGTGAATGGTAACTTCTTCCGACGATGTCAAGAATGTCTTCGTGCAGATGGACACTGCTTTCAACAGCACTTATAATATGCGTTCGCGCGTTCTGCGGCCTTGGCATAAAACGAAGGCACTGTGTTATTTATTCGAGGAAAAGCTAGATCTGGGCTACTAATGTTAAAAGGTACTAACAATTACTAAACCCATCAATAAAAATAAATCATCACCCTATTAACATAATTACAATGTTAATTGCATCTTATCTATTTTAACATTAATTGCAGCAGTTAAAATCATTTAAATTTAGAAAGGACCTTTATGACAAATAAATTAAAGAAATAACAAAGTACTAGAAAGTTTAAACTAACATCTTGGAAATTATTAATACCATAAAAATTACTTGACACACTGGGTGTTTTAATAAAACCTACATTTTTACTTTCTCTACTACGTATAGTAATTAGGGGAAGTATTGTATTCCACCCAAAAATTCGATACCGAGATTTCACCGGAAATACATGTTTTGAGACCCCTGAATCCAAAAAAAGCATTTTTGGAAACATGTCCCTGTGTGTGTCTGTGTGTGTGTGTGTGTGTGTGTGTGTGTGTGTGTGTGTGTGTGTGTGAACAGCATAACTCAGAAACGAACAGTCCGATAAACATCAAACTTGGTATTTAGGTTCAGTATCTTCCAGATATGCGACAGGAAGGTTTTCAAGAAAATCCTCCCACCCCAGATTACCCTTTACATGGAACCTGTTTCGAAAATTTTAATTTTCTCAAAAATGGCTCTAACGATTTTGTTTAAAATATTTGTTTAAGATATTTTCATGACAAATGAAATGTATATCTCTAATTTTCCGGGAATGTTTCCAAAAGTATTCTTCACTGTGAACGAATTTTGCATAACTGGTAAACCATAAGAGATAGACAAAATTTTACTACACAAAAAAATGTAGATCGCGTTAAAATACACAATTTATTTCATATACATTTTTTTTGTTGAGTGAACCATTTTCGAGATATTGCTTGTTATTCCCTTAAATTTTCCAATACTTATACTTTTTCTCAAATTCGTTATTCATTTTTACTTTCTCTACTACGTATAGTAAGTAGGGGAAGTATTGCATTCCACCCAAAAATTCGATACCGAGATTACACCGGAAATACATGTTTTGAGACCTCCTGAATCCAAAAAAAAGCATTTTTGGAAACATGTCCGTGTGTGTGTGTGTGTGTCTGTGTGTGTGTCTGTGAACAGCATAACTCAAAAACGAACAGTCGGATAAGCACCAAACTTGGTACTTAGGTTCAGTATCTTCCAGAGATGCGACACGAAGGTTTTCAAGAAAATCCCCCCACCCCAGACTACCCTTTACATGGAACATTTTTCGAAAATTTTAATTTTCTCAAAAATGGCTCTAACGATTTTGATTAAAATATCATATGTTTAAGATAATGTTATGAGAAATGAAATGTATATCTCGAATTTTCTGGGAATGTCTCCAAAAGTATTCTTCATTGTGAACGACTTTTGCATAACTGGTAATCCATAAGAGACAGACAAAATTTTACTACACAAAAAATGTAGATCGCGTTAAAATACACAACTTATGTCATATACATTTTTTTAGTTGAGAACCGTTTTCGAGATATTGCTTGTTATTTCCATAAATTTTCCAATACTTATACTTTTTCTCAAATGCGTTATTCATTTTTTTTGTCCTGGACATGCAAAGAGAATGGAATGCGCCACATAGCAACCAGCGTTAAAATATTTGACTATCGCTTAAAACCTACCATATTCCCCTTGCGTCTACAAGAAAATTACCAATAAGATTGACATCTCGATATCTCGATTAACATGAAGCATATGGAGAATAGGCGTTTGTAAAATTAGATTGTACAAGAGTAGAGAAAGTCATGTGAGTGTGTCACATCAGAATTTTTACTTTCTCTACTACGTATAGTAAGTAGGGGAAGTATTGCATTCCACCCAAAAATTCGATACCGAGATTTCACCGGAAATACATGTTTTGAGACACCCTGAATCCAAAAAAAGCATTTTTGGAAACATGTCCGTGTGTGTGTCTGTGTGTGTGTCTGTGTGTCTGTGTGTGTGTGTGTCTGTGTGTGTGTCTGTGAACAGCATAACTCAAAAACGAACAGTCGGATAAGCACCAAACTTGGTATTTAGGTTCAGTATCTTCCAGAGATGCGACACGAAGGTTTTCAAGAAAATCCCCCCACCCCAGACTACCCTTTACATGGAAGATTTTTCGAAAATTTTAATTTTCTCAAAAATGGCTCTAACGATTTTGATGAAAATATCATATGTTTAAGATAATGTCATGAGAAATGAAATGTATATCTCGAATTTTCTGGGAATGTCTCCAAAAGTATTCTTCATTGTGAACGACTTTTGCATAACTGGTAAACCATAAGAGATAGACAAAATTTTACTACACAAAAAATGTAGATCGCGTTAAAATACACAACTTATGTCATATACATTTCTTTTGTTGAGTGAACCGTTTTCGAGATATTGCTTGTTATTCCCTTAAATTTTCCAATACTTATACTTTTTCTCACATTCGTTATTCATTTTTTTTATGTCCTGGACATGCAAAGAGAATGGAATGCGCCACATAGCAACCAGCGTTAAAATATTTGACTATCGCTTAAAAGCTACCATATTTCCCTTGCATCTACAAGAAAATTACCAATAAGATTGACATCTCGATATCTCGATTAACATGAACCATATGGAGAATAAGCGTTTGTAAAATTAGATTGTACAAGAGTAGAGAAAGTCATGTGAGTGTAACACATCAGATTTTTTTACTTTCTCTACTACGTATAGTAAGTAGGGGAAGTATTGTATTCCACCCAAAATTTCGATACCGAGATTTCACCGGAAATATATGTTTTGAGACTCACTGAATCCAAAAAACGCATTTTTGGAAACGTGTCCGTGTGTGTGTGTCTGTCTGTGTGTCTGTGAACAGCATAACTCAAAAACGAAGAGTCGGATAAACACCAAACTTGGTATTTAGGTTCTGTATCTTCCAGAGATGTGACACGAAGGTTTACAAGAAACTCCCCCCACCCCAGACTACCCTTTACATGGAACATTTTTCGAAAATTTTAATTTTCTCAAAAACGGCTCTAACGATTTTGATTAAAATATCATATGTTTAAGATATTGTCATGACAAATAAAATGTATATCTCGAATTTTCTGGGAATGTCTCCAAAAGTATTCTTCATTATGAACGACTTTTTCATAACTGGTAAACCATAAGAGATAGACAAAAGTTTACTACACAAAAAATGTAGATCGCGTTAAAATACACAATTTATGTTATATACATTTCTTTTGTTGAGTGAACCGTTTTCGAGATATTGCTTGTTATTCCCTTAAATTTTCCAATACTTATACTTTTTCTCAAATTCGTTATTCATTTTATGTCCTGGACATGCAAAGAGAATGGAATGCGCCACATAGCAACCAGCGTTAAAATATTTGACTATCGCTTAAAAGCTACCATATTCCCCTTGCATCTACAAGAAAATTACAAATAAGATTGACATCTCGATATCTCGATTAACATGAAGCATATGGAGAATAAGCGTTTGTAAAAATAGTTTGTACAAGAGTAGAGAAAGTAATGTGAGTGTAACACATCAGATTTTTTTTATGTCCTGGACATGCAAAGAGAATGGAATGCACCACATAGCAACCAGCGTTAAAATATTTGACTGTCGCTTAAAAACTACCATATTCCCCTTGCATCTACAAGAAAATTACCAATAATATCGACATCTCGATTAACATGAAGCATATGGAGAATAGGCGTTTGTAAAAATAGATTGTACAAGAGTAGAGAAAGTCATGTGAGTGTAACACATCAGATTTTTTTATCTTGGTATTTAAATCAAATCGTTATAGAGCGTTTTTGAGAAATTAAAAATAAAGGAAAATGTTTCCATATCAAGAATAGTTTGAAATGGGAAGGTTTTCTTAAATCTTCGGTAGCATTCTTGGAATATGCTAAAGTTAAACACGAATGTTTATATTACACTTTTCACTTTTTGGTTATGTTGTTCTCGCTCTCGCTCTCGCTCTCTCTCTCTCTCTCTCTCTCTCTCATGGACAAGGAACTTTTTCTATTTTTTTTCAGTGGGCCGCAATGTTCTGTGCTTCCGGTGAAATCTCTATATAGATTGTTTGATGGAATGGGATATTCAATCTATCTACTATATGTAAATGTTAGACATAAAAATGAAAATCTGATGTGCAAAAAATTACACTTTTTCGACTTTCTTCCCCGTCTAACCAGCAAAATTTGCTTCCCGCTTTGGCCGGTAGTGAGTACTTTATATCCGTGTTGTTTATACAGGAGATCCGTCAACATCTGAACGAAAAACACAGCGAGCGAGCTTTGCACGAATGACTGATTTAGGGGCCTAAGCCGCAAAACGTATCCGAGAGATATTTTTATAAGAGGAGTGGAGTAGTTGCGGCCGACGTAGCGACGGCAGGTCGTAGCCGCAGGTTCTGTGAAGTGAAACTCCAATGATCCATGTTAGCGATATGCTTACCTTTTATTCTCACTTGGGGGATGCAGGGCGGAAGAAGAACTAAAAATATTGCTATTTTCGCGGATTTCGCTAGTGCTCATGGGTTGACGCTTTCTTCCGAGCATGCGCAGTAGTAACAGAATGGAGTACGTTGGCATTTAGCGATTTATTTCGAATGTAAAAAAAGTGCCTCTTAAAAAGAGCGGGAGGGTGAGTTACAGGCTTTCTAAGTGTTCACATCTCCTCTTAAAGATGTAACGCATGCATTTTCATTCTCCAAATCATCTTTTTCCTGCATTTCAATTGCCGGTTATTTAAGAAAACGCTACTACCTTTTTACTTTCTCTACTACGTATAGTAAGTAGGGGAAGTATTGTACTCCACCCAAAAATTCGATACCGAGATTTCACCGGAAATATATGTTTTGAGACACCCTGAATCCAAAAAAAGCATTTTTGGAAACATGTCCGTGTGTGTGTCTGTGTGTGTCTGTGTGTGTGTGTGTGTGTGTGTGTGTGTGTGTGTGTGTGTGTGTGTGTGTGTGTCAGTCTGTCTATCTGTCTGTGAACAGTATAACTCAGAAACGAACAGTCGGATAAACACCAAACTTGGTATTTATTTTCAGTATCTTCCAGAGATGCGACACGAAGGTTTTCAAGAAAATCCCCCCACCCCAGATTGCCCTTTACATGGAAGATTTTTCGAAAAGTTTAATTTTCTCAAAAATGGCTCTAACGATTTTGATTAAAATATCATAGGTTTAAGATATTTTCATGACAAATAAAATGTATATCTTGAATTTTCTGGGAATGTCTCCAAAAGTATTCTCCATTGTGAACGACTTTTGCATAACTGGTAAACCATAAGAGATAGACAAAATGTTACTACACAAAAAATGTAGATCGCGTTAAAATATACAATTTATGTCATATACATTTTTTTGTTGAGTGAACCATTTTTGAGATATTGCTCGTTATTCCTTAAATTTTTCAATAATTTTCTAAAATGGGAATTCGTTATTCATTTTTTTGTCTTGGATATGCAAAGAGTTATAATCTGTGGCAAAGGGAATGGTGCTGCACCTAGCAACCAGCTATTAAGAGATATGTATGTGCTTAAAGGCTACTGTTTTTCTATATTGCCCTTGTAAATATATTTTCCCCTTACATCTACAAGAAAATTAGCAATAAGATAGAGTCTGCAAATGTTTATCTCGATTAACATGAAGTAGATGGAGAATAAGCGTTTGTAAAAATAGTTTGTTTAAGAGTAGAGAAAGTCATGTGAGTGTAACACATCAGATTTGTTTTTTACCCATCATAACTTATTTTCCGACATTTATACAAATATAAAGAGAGAAAGTTTGTGTGTGTGTGTGTGGGTGTGTAAGAATTGAGTTTTACTTATGGGACGCTCTTTAACTGCTGTGGTCCTTAGCGTCCCATTCTATATTGGGCGTGAAAGACCGGTAATTTTGCTCAGAGGCCTCTTTACCAGGCTTGAGGTTCTTTTATGTGCCGTAAATCTACGACCATCGGCTTTACTTCCCTTCCGATGGAAGCCATGCTAAGGATGTTTTTGAACCCGCGGCCTATGGAACTAGAGGCTAGCATGGTAACCACTACACCATGGAGGACGACACTGTGTGTGTGTGTGTGTGTGTGTGTGTGTGTGTGTGTGTGTGTGTGTGTGTGTGTGTAAGGGGGCGTAATATCGAAAATTCGGATTCACAGAGCCTGAATGACTGCATCTGTGGCCAAGTCCTTACCGTTCTAGCTTCTCAACTGAGGGGTCCAGGATTCGATTCCCGTCTGGTGTTTCTTTAGCCAGAATCATTCCCTGGAAGTATGCACTTAGGAGCGAGTAGTAGTTTCATAGTGAGATGTAATAAAACTAAAGTTAAATGAGTAATAACACTGATAGTTGTTTTTGAAGTCAAAGACCGGATATGTTAACAGAAATAAAGTGGCTTTACAAGTGGCCTGAATATTAATTAATAATACAATATGTTCAGAGTCATAATGAAAGAAACGAGACTAAGACGACTTTGACCGTGTCATAGTGTTGTTACTCCACAGAGAACGCATATAAAAAGAACCTTCAGTTATAATTGTTCCAATTAATATACATACAGAAATGTCCACGATGTAAAAGCCAAGCTTTGCAACAATGCTGATCAAATAGGGCACATGTATTTAGCGATTCTAAAGGGTATATCCTTCAAGCTACCGCTTGAATGGAACATCACACTGGCAGGTATGAAGCAGAAAACCAAGATAAATCGTCTACCCACCAATGCACAATAACTAGTACAGAACCAAGTACCAACTGCCGGAGATCAGGGTCTTAGCCTTATTGGGGGGGGGGAGAACACGAAGAACCATTCTCCGTTTTCCATAGAAATTTGTAAACAACCTGAAGATTGTAATACCAATAGAACTCGCCCAGATATTTAGAATAGCGAATTTATTTTATTCTGTATTATGCAATTTAATTTCATTATTTTTTTTATTTTTCTCTCGTATAACATGTCCCGCTAAAATCTGTTTTAATATACATACCACTGTTTTTAATTTTAGAAAATAAATTTAACAAACGTAGATAAAAATAGATTCATTTGAATGAAGTATCTAGCAGCTGATATAATGAATATAGTATGAGTTTATATTGGGAAGACATTAATGAGCCCAATTTCCCCGTCAAATTAGTTATGTAGGCTTCTAATTATACAACATTCCGCTATTACCTTAAATAAATACTCTATTACTGAATTAAGTATTTTTAGCATAATACTTATTTTGATTTTATACAATTATTCTGAGTTTTAAAATTTCCTTTTGACATGCTTTGTTGTCACCTAAACTTTTAAACTGATGCATTTTAAATTATAAAAAATGTTTATATTTACGAAAAATATAAATTAATAATTATTGTTTTTCATAAACAAAATAAGTTTTAATTTGCTGTTTTAGGATATACAATGCTGCCAAAAAATTTTTAAATATAAAATTAATTTCAAAATCGTGGTAAAAAATATGTACACATTGTAGATGTAAAATCATAAGGAGCTTGTAGAACTTGCAGTGAAGTGCAAAAACTTACCTTTTTGAGGACAATTATGGAGAAAAATTATATATTAGTTCCTGTACGCAATTTCAAACCTTTAGCATATTACTACAAATAAGGAGAACTAGAAAATTGTATTTTGACCGTTCTAGGCTAAACTTTTGTACTTTGGAAACAAGGCTATGCGTACATTTCAAACGATGTTCAAATCTCCGGAAAATTGACATTTGGAATGCGTGTCCTAAACATACAGTTAAAACGCATAATTTCAAACTTCATTTTACTTTTGATATTGTGGAGGCTTACATGTACAGCATAAGGTAAATTATCTGGAATCAGAATCCTTTTTATTTTATTTCGAAATCTCAATTTTTTCAATTCTTTGTCCCAGCGCTTTCGCTCGTTAAAAAGGTTCCACACGACGAGTAAAATTCAATTTTCTGAATCTTTCATACGTATTTCGAAACAATTAGAATTTTTACGTGTTTCAGTGTTACGAAGGTATTTTGAGATCCTGACCTTTAAAACCAGAAATAAGTTTAAAAAAGTGGAAATGTCAAAGATAATTTTTAAAAAGTATTTTCCCTGGAGCTAAAGCTAGTACAAATATAATACTTTTAACATTTTATTGTGTGGAACATTCACATAGGCCAATAAACATTTCATGACTTTAAAACCAAGAGAGACATAGAAACGAAATTTAAAAGAAATCAGTGTTTACGTAACGTAAGCTTACGATCAAATTGTGTGCCAAATTGACAGCAAAATTCAGAAAATAGAATTTTTATTGGTGTATACACTTTCCTATGCGGTTTTAAAAGGCAAATTGTATTAGGAATTGTGCAATATAGTTATCCAAGTTAATGACTAATTTTTCCGGCTCAATCGTATTATTTAATTCTCTTATGTTTGCGTTTCTGTAAGTGTAATAACAAAAGAAAGACGAACGAACATTCGCCGCTAACAGCTGATGCATCGAGGGGTTATGTCTGAAGCTACGTCGACAAACCTGTTGAATTTGTCGGAAACCAGCCTCTTAAAATGTTGGAGTTCGCGAATGGGTGCACATTTTGCTATTATTTCTTTAAACAAGACAATTTTGTTTAATATTTACCTTTAATATGTCATGATTATACAGCCTTCTTGTCACAAAATGAGGAACAATCTGAAGCAGAAAACTTGTCCTGTGTTTAAGTTCAGACAAATAATTTGCTATGTCAGGAAGTAACACTAGAGGAGAGTTTACATTTTCACTGGGACATCACAGGAGTCAGTTATGAACAGTCACAGCACTGACACTCGACACCGCATGACCTCCGCGACTGCTGCTCGGATACTGAGTGTGACGCGACTAGCCGGGCTGCGCGCCAACCATCCCCACTCCAACTGCGCCTCTCTCCCTCCACCAAGGCCCTAAAAACACCATAAAACATTAACAATTGACATCTACTCGGCGCTCGGCTCTCTTTCTCAAATTGTTAAGGGTCTGCATCCCTACTGGACACTTTTATTGCGAGATACAGGGAGAAAAAGGCATATGTTACAGAATATGACCCTTATTCCTTCACAATTTATTGAACCTTTCTCTAAAATTACAACAGAATGGGACATCAATTTATAAGTTATGAAATTATTCACGTCTTTGCTTATCTTAGCTTGGAAATCAAATTACGAACTGAAAATGTTCTACATTTACATATGTAAGGATCTTCTAAATCTTAAACCGCACAAGTGACACCTGTTGCTCAAGAAAGGAGAGCTTTCAGCATTTATAAAGCACCAAACAGTTTAAACAACGCTGTGACATGTACAGCTACTACGAGCAAAAGAGTTACTATGAGTATTAAAATTTTCCACCTATATTAAAACACATGGTATGCAAACACCAGCTGTTTTAAGTCGTTACAACAATAAATAAACAATTAAATATGATAAATTTATTGCTAGAACATAGTAATTACATATTGGCAATTTCAATAAACTCTTGCGCTACCGAAAAAGAAGAAACTCATCCTAAAAGGCATACAAAATATAAGTAAGTTACATTATTTGTAAATAATAATAAAGGTGCTTATTTAAAATTTTACACTATTTAATTTCTAAAATAAGAAGCACTAACGGATTGCATATTTCGGAATTAAGCCTTAAGAATACCGAGTGGCCCATGGGTTTTCGTGGTTTCCCCGCTAGGCGAATGCTGGGGTGGTTCATCTTCTACCACGACTCTCCTTCCTCTCATTTCCTGTACCCATCATCTTCCTTCTCATGTGTTTCAGGGTTGTAGGACCAGGTGACGGTGTTCTGCGGGTTGCAGCTGGGCAATTGCTTGCGCTCTGTAAAGGTTTCTTCCTTGGCATCGCTGCGATATCACTCAGTGTGGGGCTCCGCTCCGAGGGCCCCTGGAGGTTGGTGGCTTGTGAGCAGGGACTGTGCGGAATCGGATACGTTCTATCTGGAAACGTTAGGGACCCCGTCCATGCTTGCACCCATCGGCATCCGGATCTGGTCACCCTTCGGGTCTCTCATCCCTCCCTCCCAGGGGTCGCGTTGGAAGCACAATGGGCCGACTGGCCTCTACCCCGGTTCCGGTGGTCTTCCCGTAATACTTACCTTTACCTTTAACTCTTAGAAGAGTGCACAATATTAAATGTTCGAGAAAATCTAAATAAATAACAAATAAAATTTAAAAAAACACTTCTTTTGAACATTTTCATGGAAAGCATACTTAGACATTATAGAATCAGATGCATGCCTTTCTAGTCATTTCGATCCCAAAATGAGACGGTTCAATGAACTATGTAGGTGGGTGTAAATATCCTGTGAAGTTTTAAACTTCATTTTCTCGTATATTCTTATTTTCTTACAAACGCACTTTTGGTTCAGCGTCTTTTAAATTTTCAGTATACTTACTTTGAAGATATTTAAAGAACCCTTTCTTTACATCAAGCATGGTTTTGTATTTAGCAATTTAATAATTTAAGGTATTATTGATTTTTAGAATGCTTTATAGTGTTGCAAGCATCATTATGTTTAATGCTGCACGAAATTGCATCTTCCATTCTAAAAGACTATATTCCACAAACAAATCTGTAAAATTAAAAATTCAAATACTTTTATAATGCTGACCATTTCACACAGGACTGAATTTTAATGTTTTGAAAATTATTTTCATGCAAAGTTGGGCATCAAAATTAATTTTCCGCTTTAATTATGTTAGCACATTTGTGATAAAACTTTGGGATACAGTTGTTGAAATTTTAAGAAATTAGTGATTTCAATTTGTACTTTATCTACTGCTTATCCACAGTAAGTAGAGGAAGTATTGCATTCCATCCGCTGCAGCACCGCTCACTTAGGTCTCTCCTCCGAGCGAGCTCCGCCTCGGGGACCCTGGAGATTGGTGGCTTGTGGGCAGGGACCGGGCAGTCTCGAATGCGTTTTATCTGGAAACGTTAGGGACCCCGGCCAAGCTTGTGCCCGTCGGCATCCGGATCTGGTTGCTCTGGGTCTCCCCCCTCATCCCTCTCTCCCAGGGGTCACGTTGGAAGCAAAAAGGGCTGTTACAGCCTACTTGCGTTGCACATTTTGGGACCTCCTAAATCCCCCCTAACTGTATTTTTAGGAAAAGCTTCATGTTGAAGTTATTGTCTTTACGTTGTTTGCACCGGGCTTTGGGCGTCAATTTGAAGTAGATATTTTGTTGGATTTGTTTATTTATTTAGCTCCACGTATGGACGCCAATTTGAAGAAGATATTGTCTTTACGTTGTTGCTGCTACGTATGGGCGTCAATTTGAAGTAGTTTGATTTGGATTGTATTATATTTCAACTGTTGGGGAGCCGAACTTAAAATTCGTTGCTACCGCACGTATAGTAAACAGTTTCCGGTAGCCTTCGCCCCAAATGTACTTTCAGGTGGCCTTTGCCCCAAGTTTAAAAAAAGTATTAACTTTGTAATTTGTTTGTTTCTTTAAGTATTAAATATTTATGTTTGCCTCGACTGCGTCAGTATTATTGTTAGAGACATGGAAGTCTTGGCAGGGTTGTGATACGACTAAGAATGTAGGCTTACACAGATTTTAAGTTTTAATTCACTCCTTTTTATTAATCCTTGACACAAATTAAACAACACTTCACTGATATCAAGACCTGTGAGATTCTTTTATTTAATACTTGTACTTTTTAACACGTATACTATTTTCGTCTCACACGAATACGTAATTAATTTCTCGAGGACACATCTCGCGTCTGGTTATGAGCACTGTTTGGAGGCAACTGAATTGATTTCAACCGTCTAAATTGTAAATCTCCGTATTTCAAGCCTCTGATGGGCTAATCCTACTCCAATAGAATGCCTTCATTTAACTAAAGCCTTTTCTTGTTGTTGATTGGCTATTTTATAAACTGTCACTAAAATTACATTATTGTTACTCCAAGAAACACAAGTAACATTTAAACTTACTAATTCATTATTGCCTCAAGGTTACCTCATTGTTAGCAAGTTTTGACCTATTTCTCACAGCTCCTACATTATTAAATTACGTAATGCATTCACATAACATTATTGAACATGTTTACAATAATATAAGCCTATGCAATGACTGTTACATACATTTTACAAATTATTATATACGCATATTGCTTCAAGGCGGCCTGTTATTGAATTTACATATTATATAATTTGACTGAAAACATTTAAGTGTTAAAAAATACTGCCTCAATGTGTGCGTGTGTGTGTGAGTGAACGGCATAACTCAAAAGCGAAAAGTGGATTAAATACCAGACTTGATTAAATACAATCTTTTAAAGATACGACAAAAATATATTCAAGGAATTCCCCGCCCCCAATCAATCCTTTGCCTGGAAAATGTTTCGAAAATTTTGATTTTCTCAAAAATGGCTCTACGATTTTTGATTAAAATGCCATATGTTTAAGATATTTTTAAGATATCTTCAATTTTTTGAGGAGGCTGAAGCCCTCTTCATTCTGAATAACTTATACAATTGGCAAACCGTAAGAGATAGACAAAATCTTACTACACAAAAATTTTAGTTCTCGTTAAAGCATATTTATGTCGCACACACATAGGCATATACCGGGTGGGTCTTCTCAGCCTACGAATTGAGATGTTATGCAGTCCCGGCGTTGTATAGGCTATGCCGTAAACACTGTCCGCTGCATCGCGTCTTATCAATTTCGGCCGAAATGACTGCTTTGCACCACTGTGCGTGTAGTGACTTGCACTCGTAACGCAACAGTGTACGAGTTGCCCTTCAATAGAGGAAGTCCCAGGTTCAAATACTGCCATTTGAAGGTACTTTATATGTTTAGTAAATTTAGCTGAACTGAAAATTGAGAACTGAATATTTGGCATGGAAATGTCATTTCACTTAATTAATTTAATTATGCGAATTTCATTAAAACACAAATTGTTACTTGTTAGAATATGCAAATCTACTTTCTAGTGCATTCGGAAAAAATCATGATTTGCTAGAACGTTCTCGAAACATAAATAGAAACGAATAAAAAACTCATATCTTTGCAGGTATTATTTGAACCTCCGATTTTCACCATAATTTTCCAACATGCGCTAGTAGGGCATATTAACAACGAGCACCACCGTAGCCCTAACCAGCGAGCTGGTGAATGCTGTGTCAGCACCTGCATTTCGCTTTATCTGTAAAATGTAGGGTTGCCTAGTTACCAATCCGTAGGATGAGAAGACTCAGTAGTTAACTGTTTCGGAGATATTCCTTCTTATTTGGTTTTAATTTTCAAATAGTTATGCTTCTGTAACTGGAAAATCATTTTGTTTGTTTAAAGGCGAGTAGAGAAAGTCATGTGCATGCAACACATCAATGTTTAACGTCCGTCCTTAGTACATACGATACCACAGGCGGTGACACTGGTGATGCATTAAATGAAATGATATTTGGGAAAGGAAATTTACGTAGGAAATGTTACAGGCCTAAGTTTATGGTAACTCCCTGGCATTTGCCAGTCTTGGGGACTAACGAAAACCTGGAAAAAACTGTCAGGGAGGATGGTCCTTGCGGGATTTGAACAACAGGTCTCCCGTCCAGGAGTAAATGCCTTAACGACCGCCACCACCCACAAACGCAGACTTCTTAAGAATGCTTTTGTGATCTAAATACTTTTGTGGCCTCGGAGGGCCTTAAAACGTGTGTGTATCTTTATCAAGGTTGAAAGTTACCTTAGTTTTGCAATTGAATTCGTCTTTATTTCGTATGGCATTATTACTAACAAAACTGGACTTGTGATATAAACAGTTGGGTGCTGTTTCCGCATCTAGTTTCTAAAAGACACTACCTAATTTGAAAATATTTCCATGAAATATTTATCGTAGCATCAGTTATTATAAAAATGGTGCAGCACGCAAGTGACTTGGTAATGGGTAGAGATAGTCGAAGAGAGTTACACACTAGGCTTTTGTATCTAAAACGCAAGTTCCACTCGCCAGCATAACGGTGAACCTAAGCTAATGGGCATGCGTTGAGGTTGGAGGAGGATTTCAACACTTCGGCATGGTCTAGATCACTGAGAGAATGGGGTGAGGTGAGGGAGTACCAAGATGGCCACGTCTGGTGGCGGCAGGAGAAAACAGCGGGATCCTTAACATTTCCAGATTATGCATTCCGAAGTAGCGTCCCGCCAATACTATTCGTACTTTTATGGACAAGTGTAGCTTGGTGGTATGGATATCAGGATAAAAAAGCTCCCTTTTCATTCCTCATTCCACATTCACCATGTACGCCACGATGGTCAATAACCCCGGGATTTGATCTCGGGACGTATAGAATGCGAGCCTAACCCATCCCACTCAATTGACCCCAAGCCATACTAGCACAAATAAAACTAGAAATATCCTATATGCATCTGTTTTATTTATGAAAAAAACATTACTGAGTTCAATTCCCGACAGAAGCAGAATGCTCCGCCAAGCGCCACGCTGTTGAGGATTAATCATGATAACGTGAAGTGTGGCCAACTGGCTAATGTCCAGAAGACCGGGTCATACACTGCGCATGCGCACGTGACACAAATTCGCGCCATAGCACATTGGGAATGTTGTGCTCTCATTCCGCGAGCCGTTGGACCGCAAATATTAAGAAAAAGAATAATATATTGTACGTCCCAGACGATGAACGAAATGAATTAATGATGGCAGTAAATCTGCCGAGACACCTTCAGAACTTGAGGAGGGGGTAGCTGCTTGTTCTAGCGCGCGGCTGCCATCATGGGCATTTATGTTAACAGCGAAGAGAAAACAGGAAACGGGGAAAGAAAAAGTAAATATGACATCCTAGAAGTGGATTTATAGCACAGAGTATTACAAACAAAAATGAGGAAGAAACGAGAAAAGGAATAAATGAAGAAAAATATTGCAATTATAAAGCATGTTCTAAATCAAGATGAGAAGAAATGGTACTAAGAAGAGGAAGAAAAATATTTTCTTACTTTATCTTCCATAACATAGCGTTGGGAAGCAGTATTTATTTTAGGATCAGCAACAGGGAACAAATGTATTTTTCGACTTTGGCGGTGTTTGTAAAAACGTTCATAGTTTCCAGCATTCGAATAAAAATTTTCTCTCTACGAAATCTTTGTGAATCTTTTTACAACTAGTATTATAGTCAACAGATTATCGTAAATACCTGGACAGGTCCTCTCATTGCGTCAGTTGCCGGTCCTCCCGCTAGGTTCCTTCTTAAGCTCATAGCAAACGGCGCGTCTGTTAATCGGTTGGGTTCTGGCAGTTGCTTGGGACGGAAGCTTTCCGCTCGTGTTCTTTGTTGGTGATACGTTATTCTTATTGTTGATTATAACTACAAAAGTGTAGTTTTCTGTATAATTCGTATATGAGATACCTTTCTACATGACAGGGTCTGGCAAATTTGCTCGTAAGTTTTGAGGTGTTACAATTCCTCGGGAATAAAGCGCACAGTCTTTTTTAAACAATAAATTAAACTAACAACATCGTACGAACCTGAAGAACCAAAATACTTTTCAAAGATACAAGGAACATGTTTGTAATGGTGATCATAATTTCTAAACCTATTGAATTGCAGGTAAGTCAAGTATTAGTTATATATGTGTAGGCAGAAGAATTATTGTAGGTATGTCACAAAATTCAGTATAAAGATGTCACCGGAAATACGTAATTTGAGGTCCGCTTGAATCCAGAAAGCGTTTTATGAAAAAGGTGTGTGTGTGTGTGTGTGTGTGTGTGTGTGTGTGTGCGCAGCATAATTAAAAAAATCTGATGTGTTACACTCACATGACTTTCTCTACTCTTGTAAAACTATTTTTACAAACGCTTATTCTCCATCTACTTCATGTTAATCGAGATAAACTTTTGCAGACTCTATCTTATTGCTAAGTTTCTTGTAGATGTAAGGGGAATATATATATGTACAAGGGCAATATAGAAATACAGTAGCCTTTAAGCATATACGTATCTCTTAATAGCTGGTTGCTAGGTGCAGGACCATTCTCTTTGACACAAATTAATACTCTTTGCATATACAAGACAAAAAAATGAATAACGAATTCCCATTTGAGAAAATAAGTATTGAAAAATTTAAGGGAATAACAAGCAATATCTCGAAAATGGTTCACTTAACAAAAAAATGTATATGACATAAATTGTGTATTTTAACGTGATCTACATTTTTTGTGTAGTAAAAGTTTGTCTATCTCTTATGGTTTACCAGTTATGCAAAAGTCGTTCATTTTGGAGATATTCCCAGAAAATTCAAGATAGATATTTTATTTGTCATGAAAATATCTTAAACATATGATATTTTAATCAAAGTCGTTAGAGCCATTTTTGAGAAAATTAAAAATTTCGAAAAATTTTCCATGTAAAGGGTAATCTGGGGTGGGGATTTTTTGAAAACCTTCGTGTCGCATCTCGGGAATATACTGAACCTAAATACCAAGTTTGGTGTTTATCCGACTGTTCGTTTCTGAGTTATGCTGTTCACAGACAGACACAAACACACACACACACACACACACACAGACACACGGATATGTTTCCAAAAATGCTTTTTTTGGATTCAGGGGGTCTCAAAACATGTATTTCCGGTGAAATCTCGGTATCGAAATTTTGTGTGGAATACAATACTTCCCCTACTTACTATACGTAGTAGAGAAAGTAAAAAGCGAAAGTCGGTTAAGATCAGCATCTTCAACCCATACGATCCTTAGGTAAACATTTTAATTAATGGAATTCTCTTGTTCAAACCAATAAAAATAATTACTGTCCTGTTCTAAGCTATCATTGTTTAAATATCTTTATTGAATTAAGGTTTAAAATAAGCCAAATTGCTATGGAATAAAGCAATGCTGACATTATTGAACCCGTGTGTTCGTGTTCTTTATCAGGGCATCTACTTGTGTTATTATCTCTCCAAACCTGCTTGGTGAATGAAAATTGAAGCAACATTATACTGAAGAAAAAAAAATTTATTCTAGTTTTCTTACTATTTGTGTAATTGACTAAGCAGCACATTTGCCATTTTAAAAGAGATGCCGGGGTATATTAGTAGTTTCGTTCGAGCCTCTTATATCAAGAGCGCGTGGTTCGATTCCTGGCTGTTGCATGGCGATTGTAAGTTGCCCCTATCCGGGCCTTCACTCTGACTCACTTAGAGTATCCCCAAGGTCCAAAGTGGCTCGGAGACTACGGTAAAAGCTGTAGATCCTATTGTTCCATCGCCACTCTCAATGTCATGCTAGCACCTGAGGTAAGGGATACCGCCTACTGGGTGCCTCCATCGCTTGGTGGGACGAGGTTTCCACGAAAGTCATATACTCCTGAGTCTCGAGATCAAATTAGGGCATTTGGATTTATGTGCTTAATGCTTTTTTATGGGTCGAAGTATAACTAAATTTGCAAAAAAAAAAAAATTAAACTTTTTGGGGACTGGAGGTCTAATGAAATTAAACAGCACTAAATTTTATTCAGTGGTTTAATTTGTGTTATTAATGACCAAACCAACGTAGATATTCAAGACATCAAATTTTAATTTTATTTCGATGGGGGCCTCTAGGGGTGGTATCATATATAACACCTAGGGTCTACATCAAAGCTTTTAGGATTTAATTCAACCATCGATGCACATCAGACAGAGAAAGAAAACATATAGGCATGCAGTGCAGAAAGTATCAAATATGATACCCAGGGACGCAGGAGAATAGACCACAGGGAGCGTTGGAAACAACGTCATTTTAAATGTGGTATATCTTGAAAGCATAATAATAAAGTAGAAAAGAGAATCGAAAAAAAATTGATAGGTATTATAATTGTAAAAATTTGGGACTTAAGTTTTGGCAATGATGGCGGCGTATGTATGTTGCGAGTGTATGAAGAACACGTGGAAGAAACACAGTGTATCAAACTGCCTGCAGCCAAACCCAAGCGGTGCCCC
The DNA here is from genome assembly GCA_030765065.1 of Deroplatys truncata. NCBI lineage: Eukaryota > Metazoa > Arthropoda > Insecta > Mantodea > Mantidae > Deroplatys > Deroplatys truncata. Next base: position 132,597,371 of record CM060988.1, on the reverse strand, counting down.
CTTCTAGCAAATGAAGCATATTGGCACGAGTACATCTACTTGTCAAAACTCTGACCGACTTCACCTGTTGCCAAATATCCGTTGAAATTGTAGGCGGCTACAGATGAGCAGGTACTTGAAGTGTTACACTTTATTACATGGCGCCCCGGATGTGGGTTACTAACCTATAAAGCATCCAGGAGCTGTCCTTTTTATTGCAACAACATCCTGGTCAAAATATCCTTTGAAAAGTCAGAGCATTCAAGTTAGTAGCAAAAACAATGTTGTACAAACTATAACTATTATTTCAAATCAACATAGGCATAAATTAATTCATCTAGCGCTACTATTCCTCCCTCTGTGAGAAAGCGAATGTACTAACGCGCAGCCATCGTCATATTACTTCTATTACCATGGGTTAGATTTAATACAAACGTCGAACGCTTATTAGGAGATCGACTTGTGTAAAAAGTATAGAAAGTTCTTAAAAAGAATATTTTGTGCGCTAATAAATTTTAGTGACTGTAACAGAGATGGATACACAGTTTGGGAAGGGTATAGATGTTACCTTTAAACTGCCAAGGTACTCATAAAAAAACAGATGGTTTTCGAGAACGTTTGTTCCTTCTCCAAACATTTTCCTAAACTTTACAATGCAGTATTTGACAAAACTACATCTGTGAGGCTTCGTATTGAATGCACGGCATAGCGGTAGGTCAAGAAATAACCCATGGTGGATGCTGATAGGTACATTTCCCACCTCTCCGTCGGAAAAGAGGAATTGTTTTCTACATATGAAGCATTGGTAATTTATACCTATATGAATGAATAAAATAAGGGAAATACTAGCAAAAGTTTACGTTTGATGCTAATCAAATCTTCTTTACAGAGTAAATAAGGTGAACGGCGTTTCTAGTCAATCGTTCTTGAATATCCACTAGGTTAGTCACATTTGCATGATCTCATATGCTTGTTATGAAAACGAAGTAACACTTTTCCAAAATATGCCTAAGCTGTAATCAGTATCTGGAACAGGTGATAACTTAGCAGCTGACAGAATTATGTCGGCAGTTAAAAATCCCTTTCACTTTGGTAAATCTGTCAATATTTCTAAAACAAATCGGTGGAGTATTCCAATTATTTTACCTATTTTTGCAGCCTCTCTGTTAGCATTATACTAAACACATTTCCATAGGACGAGAGTGTGATAACAAGATCTGTAGAGATTGTGCTATAGAATTTATCTCGATTAGTGCTAAATATATCTCTAGCATTATAGTTTCATTTTTAAGTGGCCCGCACCACATCTTTACTAAACGCTACGTTATCTATATTCCCCTATCTACAACGTAGTGCCTCTGCTAGGGTTCGCAATGACCTGCAGAGCCAGGGAAGATAAGGGAAGTCAGGGAATTACAAAATGCTCAGAAGAAAAAGTCAGGGGGTACTTAAAAAGCCTGATGTGTTACACTCACATGACTTTCTCTACTCTTGTACACACTATTTTTACAAACACTTGTTTTCCATTTACTTTATGCTAATCTAGATAAACATTTGCAGAAACTATCTTTTTACTAATTTTCTTGTAGGTGAAGGGGAATATGGTGCTTTAAGCGATAGTCAAATCTTTTAAGAACCGGTTGCTATGTGGAGCATTCCATTCTCTTTGCATGTCCAGGACATAAACAAAAACGAATAACGGATTCCCATTTGAGAAAAAGTATAAGCATTGGAAAATTCAAACAAATAACAAGGAATATCTCTGAAATGGTTTACTCCACAAAGCAAAACAAAAAAAAAAAAGCAAAAAAAGGATAAACAAAAACAAAATGTATATGCCATAAACTGTGTGTTTTAACGAGCTCTACATTTTTGTGTAGAAAAATTTGGTCTATTTGTTACGGTTTATCAGTTATGTAAAAGCCATTTAGAAAGAAGAGGACATTTTGGGACATTCCCAGAAAATTAAAGATATACATTATACATTTTCTTGAAAATCTTAGTGTCGCATTATGAAAGATAGGGAATCTAAATACCAAATTTGGTATTTATCCGACCTTTCGTTTTTGAGTCATGCTGTTCACACACACACACGGACGTTGTTATAAAAGTTTCCACCACTTACTATACGTAGTAGAGAAAGCAAAAATATAGATATTTTCGCGGATTTCGCTAGGGTCGGCACTTTCTTCCGTGCATGCCTAATAGCAACAAAAGGAAGGAATGTTGACATTTTGCAATTTATTTCGTATATAAGGTGTCTTAAAATGAGTGGAGTGGGTAGATCACAGGTTTTCTAATTGTTCACACCTCCTTTTAGTGTTAACATACGCGCTTTCCTTCTTTAAATCATCTTTCTTCTGCATTTGATTGGAGGGTATTTACTGAACCGTTACCAAACTTCATAATATGGAGTACCAGGCGTTACATACACTATATGATCAAAAGTATCCGGACACCTGGCTGAAAATGACGTACAAGTTCGTGGCGCCCTCCATTGGTAATGCTGGAAGTCAATATGGTGTTGGCCCACCCCTAGCCTTGATGACAGCGTTCACTCTCGCAGGCATACTTTCAATCAGGTGCAGGAAGGTTTCTTGGGGAATGGCAGCCTATTCTTCACGGAGTGCGGAACTGAGGAGAGGTATCGATGTAGGTCCGTGAAGCCTGGCACGAAGTCGGCGTTCCAAAACACCCCACAGGTGTTCTATAGGATTCAAGTCAGAACTCTGTGCAGGTCAGTCCATTAGAGGGATGTTATTGTTGTGTAACCACAGCCCGTGCAGTCTGAACAGGTGCTCGATCGTGTTGAAAGATGCAATCGCCATCCCCGAATTGCTCTTCAACAGTGGGAAGCAAGAAGGTGCTTAAAATATCAATGTAGATCTGCGCTGCGATCGTGCTACGCAAAACAAGTGGTGCAAGCCCCCTCCAGGAAATATACGACCACACCATAACACCACCACTTCCGAATTTCACTGTTGGCACAACACACGCTGGCAGATGACGTTCACCGGGCTTTCGCCATACCCACACCCTGCCATCGGATCGCCACATTGTGTACCGTGATTCGTCACTCCACACAACGTTTTGCCACTGTTCAATCGTGTAATGTTGACGTTCCTTACACCAAGTGAGGCTTCATTTGGCATTTTCCTGCGGGATGTGTGGCTTATGAGCAGCCGCTCGACCATGGAATCCAAGGTTTCTCACCTCACGCCTACTGTCATAGTATTAGGAGTGGATCCTGATGCAGTTTGGAATTCCTGTGTGATGGTCTGGATAGATGTCTGCCTATTACTCTTTACGACCTTCTTCAAATGCCGGCGGTCTCTGTCAGCCAAGAGACGAAGTCGGCCTGCACGCTTTTGTGCTGTACATGTCCCTTCACGTTTCCACTTCACTATCACATCAGAAACAGTGGACCTAGGGATGTTTAGGAGTGTGGAAATCTCGCGTACATACTTCTGACCCAAGTGACACCCAATCACCTGACCACGTTCGAAGTCCGTGAGTTCCACGGAGCGTCCCATTCTGCTGTTTCACGATGTCTAATGACTACTGAGATCGCGGATAATGAGTACCAGGCAGCACAATGCACCTAGGATGAAAAACGTATGTTTGTGGGGGTGTCCGGATACTTTTAATCACATAGTGCAAGAGCGGAGGAGGCTGTTAAACATTGAGGTAATTGTTGCCAGGGAAATGCAGTATTTCGATCAGAGAAGTTAGATTCAGATTTTTGCTGGGACTGCTCTGACTGAACTTTGCTGGAGTTGCGTGCGAAAGATCAGTGTTGCGCGACAATGTTGAGGATAATACTTTGGTGCAGCCATATGTACCTATTCGACCAAAATTATGATTGTATGGAACCTTCACATTTACCTCGTTAGCACTTTCATACTGACCATGGAATCCAAATAAGCGAGAACTGACGTTTAATGATCACATAGATCAAACTGTTAAAACATGCATTAAAAAGTTTGGATTTATATTTAGAAATTTTAAGGGCTCATTAGTTGTCAAACTTTAATTTTACTTTATAATGTATGTGTGAAGTCTAAGTATCTAAGTATCTTGCAAAATGTGGACTCCTTGTTTTAAATCTATCAGAAGAAGGGCCACCCTAGAGGAAGCCCAGAAGAAAGTCTTACATATTTGTATTTCTACCAATATTCCAGCATTCTACCTGGACTTTCATCATAAGGATTTACTGACCAAATTTAAATTAATTAAACGGAGTCCCAAAAGCGATATTGCACAACAAACTCTATTATATAAGTTAATAAACAATCTAGTGGATAATCCAACATTTGTTCAATGCCTGAATTTTAACAGAAATAAATTTGCACTACTAGTACGACCATTATTACCGAGCGGGATTCTTCAGGCGGTTACGTCTGTGGTCCACATTCGAAGGTTCCAGGATCGATCCCCCTCGACCGCCTAAGGGTTTTTCGTGGTTTTCCCGGTTCGTCAAGCGAATGCTGAAGTGGTTCATCTTTTACCACGACTCTCTTACCTCTCATTTCCTGTACCCATAATCTTCCTTGTCATGTTTCAGGGTTGTAGGACAAGATGACGGTGTTCGGTGGGTTGCAACTGGGCGGTATTGCGCTCTGTAAAGGTTTATTTCCTGGTGTCGCTGTGGTATCGCTCACTTCGGTCTTTCCTCAGCGTGGGTTCCGCTCCGGGTGACCCTGGAGGTTGGTGGCTTGTGGGCAGGGACGTGCGGCGTCGGATGCGTTCTATCTGGAAACGTTAGGGACCCGTCCGTGCTTGCGCCCGTCGTCATCCGGATCTGGTCACCCCTCGGTTCCCTCCACTCATTCACGTTGGAAGCATAAAGGGGCGACTGGCCTGCGTGCGGTGCTGTGCCGGCGGCAGGAGTCGCTTGCATGAGCTGCCATCCTGGGAGTTTCAATCTGTAAAAGGTAGGGAAACTGCCCTCTTCTGTCGTGCCTCGTGTTCCGGCCGCCCTCTGCCTCCTATCACCTCTACCCTCCCTCCCGGGGGCAACCCTTCAGGGCCTCAGGCACGAAAGATCTTGTAGGTCGAGGTACCGAGTCCTCCTCCCCTTCTAGTCTTACTTCGTCACATGCCCGCAAGGCCTTAGTGCATAGCAACTATACCTCTGCTTCTGTACGTGCCGAGCAGATGGCATTAGGGTGCCGTCTTTCTGCTTTCATTATCTGTGTATAGGGGGCAGAGTATTCACTATTACTGTCTATTTTTCAATTTTACTATTGTTTTAGACTTAAGATGGAACTTTGGGTTGTGGTATTAAATATACAATCCGGTATTTACCTTAGCGTCTGAGGAAACCACGAAAAAACTCATTCAGACTGGGTGGCCCACGGGATTTGACCTCGAGACTTCCCGAATGCGGTCACCCGCTTGGTTTATTTTTTATTAATAATGCGTTTGAAATAATAAAACACACGAACGTGTAAAAAACAACAAAAACAAACAAACAAACAAACTAGTGTGCAATACGTGCGTATGAAATACACAACAGAAGCTCGGAAATAGAAAAGACGAGAACGAAGTCGAGTCAATTCAAACTATTCTCGATTCTGTAGGTAATAATGCAGTAATCACATTCATGTCGCAATATAGTATTACCTACAGCTCACGTAACAGTGACGTATACAACATTGAGCATCAACTTGTGGGTCAGGGTTGCAGGATGCATCAGTTTTCCAGACTCCTGTTGCTTGCATATATGATCAAAGCAATGTCTCATTTTGACAAACAAGGACGGAAGCTTTGTAGGTGAGCCAGATCGATAGGTCGCTAGCTGATATATACTAACTGTACCTGCCCTACTGACTAGCGAATTTAGATTAATTTCAGAGGGCAGTTCAAACGTAAAAGCCTTGTTCCATGCCATTTATCAAAACGGGGTTCGTTTCTGACATACTTCGAAAACTACAAAGATATATTCTCATTTGTAGCAAATGGGAGATAAAATTGAAAATTCCATAAAAAAGCGGCCTGTCTCCCCTAGGAATTCAGAGGTATCTCCTGTGTGTTACATCACCCATACAAAAGTGATTCTTCTATTCACGTTACGTTATTCAGAATAGCGTTAGGAGTAGGGATTAGAAACGGAGGAGAATTTCAGCACTGCGACCAAGGTGAGGCCTATCGGGCCTAGTTTAGGTCGGAAAGTATGAGGTGAGATTACTATAGGCCCCAGAAGTGATGGCAGCAAACGCAACACAGCAGTCCCTAACATTCAACATCCCTGGCCGCACTTCAATTCTTCTCAATCCCCACGTTCTCCTCAAAACATTTCAACAGAAAACGCCACAAATACCGATGGCCCAGCTGGTAATATCTGTGGCCTGTATTCAGGAGGTCGTAGGTTCGATTCCCGCAGCCGATTTTGCTGGCCCATAGGTTTTTATCGGGGGTTTCCCCAGGTCGCTAGGCAAATGCTGGGAAGAATCATTACATTCTCCGAATTTTCTGTCCCTCCATTTCACTCCATTCTCATTTCACTTCACCTTTCATCTGCTTGGTCTGTTCTAATGTTGAAAATGTCGGCGGGAGTCTCGGCATTGAATGTCAGGAGAAAAGGAAGCTCTATGTAACCTTCGTCCCCGTCTCAGCCTGGGGCCGCCAGTGGGATGTGCAAGCCTGCAGGGAGGAGGGGAGCCGGTTGCACCACCTGCAATCCAAGGAGTTTCAATCTGCAAAAGGTAGGGACCCTGCCCTCTGCTCTTTCGTGCCTCCTGGTCCAGCCGCCCTCTGTTTCCTCTCAACTCACCCCATCAGGGACTTAGGCACAAAAGATCTTGTAGGTCGAGGTGCTAAATCCACCTCCGTACCTATTCCTACTCTTACTCCTTACGCCGCAAATTACCGTCCACCACGCCTAACCCTGCTACCCGCAAGATGAGAGAAAACCAAATGAGAGAAAATTAGACAAAAATTGTTGTAATATATAATCCATCCCAGCATTTGCCTACCCACTTGGCAAAACCAAGCAAAATACCCAACATCAAGGTGGCCGACCTAACAGGAATGGAACCCGGGACATCTAGAATGGATCCTCAGACGTTACTGCCTGAGTCATCCCGCTCGATGTTTGCATAAAATGGTTTCAAATTAAGAATTATTGAGTTGTTTAGATGCAAGGTAAGAAAACGAACACTAAACTGATAATTTCAAAAGTTGTTTTTTTACAGTAATGACTGGATAAAAAGGAAACAGTGAGAACTACATTTTCTTATAAAAAAAACAATATAAACTGACCTCTCCGTGCAGTCGGTCGAGCAACGTTCTGACTTCACATGCCGTGGATTCGATTCTCGGCAGAGAAGGATCAAATTTCACTTTCTCTACCACATACATACCAGTTAGACAAGTCTTGCATTCAAACCATAAATTCCATATCGAAAATTTCACCGGAAATACATATCTTGAGGCATCCTAAATAATAGAAGCATTTAAGGAAACGCTTCGTCTGTGTGTATGTGAGCAGCATAACTCAAAAACGAAAATAGGAAAAATACTAAATTTGGTATTTAAGTCCAGCATCTTAGAAAGATGTAACACGAAGATTTTCAAGAAAAACACCCAACCACAAACTACACCTTAGAGTAAAATATTTCTAAATGTTGATTTTATAAAAAATCTGATGTGTTACACTCACATGACTTTCTCTACTCTTGTACAAACTATTTTTACAAACGCTTATTCTCCATATGCTTCATGTTAATCGAGATGTTAATCTTATTGCTAATTTTCTTGTAGATGCAAGGGGAATTGGTAGGCTTTAAGCGATAGTCAAATATTTTAAGAGTTGGTTGCTATGTGGAGTATTCCATTCTCTTTGCATTACCAGGAAAAAAATCTGATGTGTTACACTCACAAGACTTTCTCTACTCTTGTACAAACTATTTTTACAAACGCTTATTCTCCATCTACTTCATGTTAATCGAGATAAACATTTGCAGACTCTATCTTATTGCTAAGTTTCTTGTAGATGTAAGGGGAATACATATTTACAAGGCAATATAGAAATACAGTAGCCTTTAAGCATATACATATCTCTTAATAGCCGGTTGGTAGGTGCAGCACCATTCCCTTTGCCACAGATTAATACTCTTTGCATATAAAAGACAAAAAAATGAATAACAAATTCCCACTTGAGAAAATAAGTATTGAAAAATTTAAGCGAATAACACGCAATATCTCGGAAATGGTTCACTCAACAACAAAAATTATATGAAATAAATTGTGTATTTTAACGCGATCTACATTTTTTGTTTTGTAAAATTTTGTCTATCTCTTATGGTTTACCAGTTATGCGAAAGTCATTCACAATGAAGAATACTTTTGGAGACATTCCCAGAAAATTCGAGATATACATTTCATTTGTCATAAAATATCTTAAACCTATTTTAATCAAAATCATTAGAGCCATTTTTGAGAAAATTAAAATTTTCGAGAAATGTTCCATGTAAAGGGTAATCTGGGGTGGGGGAATTTTCTTGAAAACCTTCGTGTCGCATCTCTGGAAGATACTGAAACTAAATACCAAGTTTGGTGTTTATCCGACTGTTCGTTTCTGAGTTATGTGTTCACAGACACATACACAGACACACACACGGACATATTACCAAGAATGCTTGTTTTGGATTCAGGGGGTCTCAAAACATATTTTTCCGGTGAATCTCGGTATCGTATTTTTTTGTGGAATACAATACTTCCCCTACTTACTATACGTAGTAGAGAAAGTAAAAATGCATTTAGGATGAATATCGACAATTTGAAAGACAATAAACATAAGCTGCATCATGAGGAATATTTTAAAGTGGCATAAATGAGAAAATCGAGGTTTAACATTTCGCGCGCCATTTTCACACACTGTGCACTGAAACCTCAAGTTTGTATACCGAATTGACCACACGGCAAAGTCCCAATCGGTTGGCGATTTTACAAGTGTTTGAATTTTTTTTCCTATGAACATTTTTAAAAGTATTGCCTTTTCTGTTTAAAATGTTGTGGAAAATTCAGTATCGAGTACGCTAAGTATCCGCAACAGGTGACAGTAGGCATATGTTTGCCCTCCGTATAGACATGAGCAATTAGTTTCAATTCTTCCGTGCACACTAGCGCTAGCGGTTTAATTTGTATTATTATAAGATCTCTGATTCCTGCACGCCTTGGGAACAGCGAAGGAAGGCTTATTGCTTCCCTTTTACTTTCCTTATTACATACCTAGTAGGTAGAGAAGGTATTGCCCGTGTGTCTGTGAACAGCATAACCCGAAAATGAAAATACGGATAAACACCAAACTTGGTATTTAGGTTCAGTACCTTCCAAAGATGTGACATGAAGATTTTGAAGAAAATCTCCCACACCCCAAACTACCCTTTACATGGAAGATTTTTCAAAGCATTTTATTTAACAAACGGCTAACGATTTTGATTAAAATTGGTAATATCGGCTGCATATTAAAGATATTTATAAAACAAATAAGTGGGAATAGCCTTTGAAGCCCCCTTCATTCGCAAGGAGCTTTGTATGATCTTGTACAACGTTAAGCCAGAGACGAAAACATACCACAAGAAATGTAGACTGGCCCCTTAGCTCAGTCGGTAGAGCGCCTGCCTGCTGCATGAGGGATCTTGATTCCCGGCTGAGGGGTGGGAATTCTTCCCTAGCCAAGTTTATTCTCTATCCTCCCCAGAGTCTGGGGGTATGAATGAGAGTGTGAATGTGTGTGTGTGTGTGTGTGTGTGTGTATGATCTAATGATTAAAATACCCAAAGTGCAAGAAACCCAATGACAAGCGAATACGAGCTAATACCACTGCCTTAGGCAATAAGTTTCAAGGGAAAGGCAGCCGATATTACCAATGTAATTAAAGGCGGGGTATAAATGAAATTAATAAATAATAATAATAATAATAATACTAATAAATTATATCTCTTTAAGACATACAATGTATTTCAAATGCCTTTTTCTTATGGCATTAGACATTTCCGAGATATCCGTTATTAATGGTTCGAATTGTTCAATTCTAGCCATTCTTTTCTAGCCCTGTCGATTTGGAGTTGTTTCTCGCGATGTTATCGAAACAGCATGGAATCTTAAGGCCAGCGCACAAATATTAAACATTTGACTATGCTGTTCCCTTTTTATCTATAACGTAAGGTGTAATGTAGCTATTTTCGGAAAATTTTATCTCGATTAAAATGAAACACGGAGAAAAATAAACTTTCGTAAGAATAATTTGTATATCCACTAATAAGCTATAGAGGGTAGAGAAAGTCATGTGAATGTAACACACCAGATTTTTTATGGCACTAATGGCTTAGTAGTTGAGAGCCTTTAAACATAAATCATCATCAACATCATCAGGTTTTTATTTTATTTTTTTTCCATTTATATGCAGCCTTTAACATATTATTTCATATCAGCGGCTTTGATTTTGGAACAAATTGCTCATGACAATGGTGTTCACATGTTTACTGTTTGAGTTAATCATTCGGTCCTTTAGGTTGTCTTTAAATCCACACACACCATTCAGGCTCCTTACTTCCAGACTCTAGGGAGGATAGGGAATAATCCTGGCCTCCAGCCGGGAATCGAACCCCGGACCACTGGATTTGGAATCTAGAATGCTAACCAACAGACCACAGAGGCAGTCTGTTATTGCTTTGTTTACGCCATTTCTGTTCCAGTTGCATATGCTTTGTTCCAGACACACTGTCTACCATCTTATGAATTAGAACTAGGTCGTTCAGGAAGAAGTCGCAGGGAGGGACGAACAGATGACCAACTCAAGACGTCAAGAGATAATAAGTTGGTAAGCCCTACAAGTGTCTGAAGCTACACAGTTCCTGAGAGTTGTCTGAAGCATAACGAAGTCAATTTCGTGGGAGGATACGTCACCCGGAAAATTCTGTAAGGAAGTACTGACACTTTGTGTTCAAACATTAGGGAAAAGGGAATCTTAACTCCTGTGTGCGTTCCGTGGCAAAACATTGGCAGGTTCACTTGCTCCTTAGAATCGGCATTGGTTATTATTTTTCTTTTTAACAGAAATAACAGCAAATCAAAACGGGAGATATATCCATTACAGAGATGAGGGGGAGGGGCGGAATCGAATAAAAAGCCAAAACCAGGCAGCTTGATCGAAGCCTTAAGTACAATTTGTTCAAAACAAAAATGCCTGCCTTTGGTTGAGTTTCAGCGTTGGATTCTCGGCGGGGAATCTTTCTATAGTGTCCAAGGTTTGCATCGAGAGTTTCCGGGCTTGACCAGCCAACTCCACCTTGGACTTTTTCGTGGTTTTCCCAGATCGGTGTGCGAAGGCTACCACAAATTTTCCTGACCCTTATTTCCTCTCATTTCGTTTCCAATCATCTTCCAGGGTTAGGCGAAGTGAACGGTGGTATGAGGTGAATGTGGTTTGAAGTGAGAACTGTTTCTTCCTTGGTCTTCAGTTTAAAAGAATAGAGAGAAGTATCGAAGAGGATTGGGGTTGTTTAATCTGGATTTATTGAAAATCCTATCCTTGTGTCATATCATTGGAAAAATGTGAACTTAAATACCAAGTTTGGGTTTTTTTGATTCAGAAAACTTCAAAACATGCATTTCCGGTGTTAGAACTATTTTTTGTGAGTAAACTATTTCCGAGATATTCCTTGTTATTTGTTTGAATTTTCCAATGCTTATACTTTTTCTCAAATGGGAATTCGTTATTCGTTTTTTTATGTCCTGGACATGCAAAGAGAATGGAATGCTTCACATAGCAACCAGCTCTTAAAACATTTGACTATCGCTTAAAGCCTACCATTTTCCCCTTGTACCTACAAGAAAATTAATGATAAGAGAGTTTGTTCAAGGGCAGAGAAAATCATGTGAGTGCAACACACCAGAATTTTTGTGATATTAACCACTTCAGAGATATTCTTTGATTTCGTCTGAATATTCAAATACTTAATAATATTTTTCAAGTGCTAATTCGCATATCGCTTCCTTTCTCGCAGCCGTGCAGAGTGCAACTTTAAAATCATAACATAACTATCCGCTTTTTAAACACCGACTACCCCTTTTGTGCCTACAGTTTGTAGAATAGTGAGTAGAGAATGTTACACGTCAGATTTGTTTACGTTTCCAGCTACCATTTGCTGTGTTTTGAAAGAGATTACATTTCAAGAGGGTTGTAATGCTTCTTTTATAAGAACTGAACTTGTTGCTCCACGAATGCGTTTCAGAAAGACCTCGCTCTAACCCAAGCCTCAATTACTTGCGCCAGGATATTGATTGAAGTCGGCATGGACCTATCATCTTCAACAGGCAGCTTCTCAATGCCAAGTGAATTCTCAATAAAACGTCAGCTATTCTAGTGGAAAAGCTCCGTTTCACTTCAGACAGCATTTCTTGGAACACTTTAGGCTTTATACTCTACAGCAGAAACGTACGTTTCTTATTCAACTGTCACAGGCTTTGAAATTCTGCTACTTGATGGAAAATGGGAATCTGCTTATAGCATATAATGCGATTTACTTTACCACAAATTAATTTCTCTACACCACAAATATTCAGACAGCTTATGACTATGATTATCAGGAAACGGAGAAGGATTTCAGCATTTAAGTGGATATCGTCTATTGTGCTTCTGGAAACCTCCAGCAGTAAGGGGTGAGGTGAAGGACACTGAATGCGAGCAAACGCGGGGTCCCTAACGTTCCAGATATTACATCCTGACGCAGGCGGGACACCCCTAGACCTATCTCACACCACGGAGAGGTCTGTCCGAGGGTCCGTACCACACGGAACGCCAGGGCAGACAGTTTCACAAAGTAAGCTCCACCGACATACGCCTCGACAGCCGTCCACTCGCCTGACCCTTCGACCCTGAACATGATAAGGGAATGAAGTGACAGGAAATGAAGGACAGAAAAATTGGCGATGTTATATAATTCACCACTACATTCGCCTACAAACCAGGGAAAGCCAAAAGCCTCGATCGAATTCCGGCGGTTAGTGAGAACTGTTTTGAGCCCTCAGAGGGAAAACGTGGAAACAAAGATAAGTCTTTAAAATGAAGAATCTATATTAACATTATAAAGGGAGAAAAATTATGGGGTATTCTTTCAACACTGAAAAACCCTGTTCTCTCAATTTGACACAGCCTATAAAATGCTCTCAGGATATGCATTTTATTAGTCATGCAAGCGTCATAAAACACATGGTATTTTAAATGTTAGATCCATTTTTTGAGAAAATGAAAAATAATGAAGTATTTTCAATATAAGTAGTAGTTCGGATGAAGAAATTTTCAATAGTAATACCAGAGTGTCCTTTATCTTGTCGAAGATTTCACGGGCGGGGCGCGGGGTGGCGTGGCGGAGGGTTTATCCGAACAAGATAACACTAGTTTGATATTTGCTAACACTATTTACTAAATGACCATATTAATATAATTAATATAACAGACATTTTATATAATTATTATTTAATTGAATTTATTGCAGAATAAATGTTATACAGCAGCAGGACTTCTATGATCTTTGAGAATTATTTATTCATTCCTTTAGATTACAAATCAAAAATCACCGAGAGAGATGGCTCACGCGGTAGCGTCTTTAGCTCGTATTCGGGAGATCCTGGGTTTAAATCCTGAGTACCTGCTAATCTGAATTGTTATTTTCAAGCTTTCCCTCAGTGCCAGGTAAATATCGATTTGGATATTTAATACCATTATCCAAGTTACATGTAAAGAGAAAAAGGAAATATAGAAAAACATGCAGATAGCACAGGAAGGCGATTACGCAACTAAGGCAATCTATCTAGTATAACTTTTAACCGGCACTAGTAGCCGAGGTCATCAAGGCACGGTCTCGTGAACGGGAGGCCTGCGGTTCAAATCCCACCAAGACCGTCCTACAGATATTTTTCACGGTTTTTCTCAGACTAGCAAATGCCGGAGTTATGACCTGGAAGTTTACTTATGAAATTCCTTTTCCCAATCTTTTCATTTCATGTAGGATCAGTGCCCACCGCCTCTGGTGTCGTATGAGATAAGAGCAGGTGTTAAACACTATTAAAAACAAATCCAGCATCATAGTGACTAACTGTATACTGAAGAAACGGTCAATATTTCCACGGTCTCTAAGTCCAATTGATGTTACAGGAAGGCGAACACGTAACTAAGGCTATATGTTTGCATACACTGTCTCAGTTGAACCCATGATCCTACAGTAACTGTCGTTAAAAAATTCTGATGTGATACATTCGCATGAATTTCTCTACCCTCTATTGTTTATTAGTGGGTACACAAATTATTCATATTTAAGCTTATTTTTCTGTCTGCTACACTTTAATCCAAATAAACCTTTGCAGAAATAGCTACATTACACATTTCTTTATAGATACAAAGAGAATAGCGATAGTCAAATGTTTAAGAACTAGATGCTATACGCTGGTCTTAAAATTCCATACTGTTTCCATGCAATTGCGAGAAGTACCTGAATGTTGACAGAACTTTAAGATAATGGCCAAGGAATGAACAATTCGAACATTTCATAACAAATATCTCAGTAACGGCTTATTGCACAAAAACTTATTGTAAATAAATTGTGTCTTAAAGACATCTACATTTCTTGTGTAGTATGATTTCTTGTATCGCTTAACGTTTATCAGTTATACAAGATTATTAAAAATTTCTTAAGAATGAAGAGGACTTCATAGGCTATTCCCCAAAAATTCAAGTTATAAATATTACTTGTCTTTCATATATGGTAGCTATTTTAATAATCGCCATTTTTTAGAAAATCAAAATTTTCGAAAAATGTTCCATTTAAAGGGTAGTTTGGGGTGGGGGATTTTCTTTAAAATGTTCGTGTTGCATCTTTGGAAGATATTAAACCTAAATACCAAGTTTAGTATTTATCCGACTATTGGTTTTTGAGTTATCGTGTTCACAGACATACAGACACACAAACGGACATGTTTAAAAAACTCTGGTGTGTTACACTCACATGACTTTCTCTACTCTTATACAAACTATTTTTACAAACGCTTATGCTTCATGTTAATCGAGATGTTAATCTTATTGCTAATTTTCTTGTAGATGCAAGGGGAACTGGTGCGCTTTAAGCGATAGTCAAATATTTTAAGAGCTGGTTGCTATGTTAAGTATTCCGTTCCCTTTGCATTACCAGGACAAAAAAAAATTGAATAACGAATTTTAAAAGAGTATAAGTATTGCAAAACTTAAGGGAATAACAAGCAATATCTCGAAAATGGTTCACCCAGCAGAAAAAAATGTATATGACATAAATTGCGTACATTTTTTGTGTAGTAAAATTTTGTCTATCTCTTATGGTTTACCAGTTATGCAACAGTCGTTCACAATGAGGAATACTTTTGGAGACATTCCCAGGAAATTCGAGATATAGATTTTATATGTCATGAAAGTATCTTAAACATATGACATTTTAATCAAAATCGTTAGAGCAATTTTTGAGAAAATTAAAATTTTCGAAAAATGTTACATGTAAAGGATAATCTGGGGTGGCGGATTTTCTTGAAAACGTTCGTGTCGTACCTCTGGAAGATACTGAACCTAAATACCAAGTTTGGTGTTTATCCGACTGTTCGTTTCTAAGTTACGCTGTTCACATACACACACACGGACATGTTTCTAAAAATGCTTTTTTTGGATTCAGGGGGTCTCAAAACATGTATTTTGGGTGAAATCTCGGTATCGAGCTTTTGGATGAAATTCAATAGTTGCCATACTTACTCTACGTAGTAGAAAAGTTAAAAACTGATACTTTTAATCATTATTGATTAATTGTTTTGACGTTATTTGCTTCATAAAACTTTATAGCAAGTGTTTGTGAACCTATTCTGATTTTCCAGTTTTACAAAACTCAGTCAGAATGAAGGGAACTCCACAGGCTTTTAACAGGTTGAATATTTCCGGCCATCCCTTCGATGCTCCCGTCTATCCCCATGGAAAGAATTTGACAGAAGGTTACATCTCAGGGAAGAATTAGTTTCCTCCTCAAAGTATGTGCACTGCATACGCCGCACACCACCGTCCACCCGCGCTGTTCCCGGTACCCTGTAAGATGAAACGAAACCAAATGAGGGAATGAGGATGCAAACGTTCTGACAGGGTGGCCGGTCCATTGGGAATGGGACTCAGGACCTCCAAAACCCGAGCCTCAGATGCTTCTGCCGATAGATTTTGTTCAAGTTATTTAACACAGAACTTGACTTGTTGTTTTACGTCAGACGGACGGATAGTATGACAAAGCGGCACTACATATACCGCAAACGCAGCTAAAACGTCTGTGGGTATTGATTCAAGCAGTTCTGTAACAACATATTGCGACATAAGGGTAGTAAGTGGTTCATAACAGATCGAGACGAAGTCGACTACTTATTTTCTGTTTCCGATATATCGTTATACTCTTAAGACATGTATACTGCATACTATTCTACTATTCAAGATAATTATGTTAATTGTAATGCTTTGCACTTAGTGCTCGTTGACAGCTGATTAAAATGGCTAGCCAGAACTAACCCTAAAGTTACTGCATATGAATGTCTTTTCGCGCTCAGATTTATTTTCAAATAAGAAGTCGAACCACGAAAATGCATTGCCATAATTACTTTCACATGATTAGGAAAACATTAAGTACTGTGGTTGACTCAGGAGTATGGCTTTGTCCTTGAACTGCAAGCGTGCAGTGGACCAGAGAACTTGTTGCCTACGATGCAATTAGTAATTATATTGTTTTACAAATATGCAGGTTTTACAGGTTTACTTATTGAAAGTGATCATAATTTTGTTTGATGCAGAAATATAACGTATTTTCTGAGGCTACTTAACGTAATATTTATTGTTCCGAGAAAGAGAGGATAGGTACCTTTGGAACAGGGTGTAAAACAATTGAGCGAGAGAGAAGAACAATACCAGTTCGCTTACGTCAAGCACAAGGCCATAGCTACACTCCTGAGTCAATCACAGTAGTTGCTATCACGGCGGAAAAGCTAGAGTCGCAAATTGAAGAGGCATGGCAAACTCAACGTGCTTCTATGCTATCTAATACATCCAAATCAAGGTACGATAGAGTATAATATGCTATATCAAAAAATCTGATTTGTTGCATTCGCATTACTTTCCCTACTCACTCTTTTGCAGACTATTCTTACAAGACATATACTTCTTGTTAATCGAGATAAATTTCCATTGCACATTTACATTTTTCATTGTAAGTATAATAAAGGATACGGGTAACGGATCTCTGTATGAACGGCTTTGAAATTTTATGCTTATTGCATGCCAAGTGAGAGAGAGAAAAAATAGAATAACGACTTACCAATTTAAAAAGATTTAAGTATACAACAGTGATACCCACCTTAAGCGAAACAGGAGCGAGCGAATTTACCCCCACGCATTGTTCGCGGAGCTATGACGCATTTATGTGGCCATGGTTTCTCTAAACTCCATGTTTGATTAGCTTGCAATATGCAATTGTGACCAGCCGTCAGTGAGTGCGTGAAGGGGAAATGCTCCATAACACAAAACGAAGAAGGTGGGGTAAGGCGACAATATCATGCTCATAAGAGATAAGGTTGAGTTAGGCTGATATATAACAAACAGTTTAAAAAGGCACAAGTATATAACAAAAACTATATTGGAAATGGTTAACGCCAAAAAGTATTTTATTTAACATAACCCGAGTCCTTTAACGATATCTGCACTTTTCTGCAGCAAGAGCTTGTCTATCTCTTAAGAGTTTACGAATTATTACAAAAGTCATTCAGAATGAAGAGGAATTCACAGACTATTCACAGAAACTCCAAGAGGTAGAATTTATTTTTTATGGAAATATCTTAAGCAAACGGTATTTAATCAAAGTCATTAGAACCATTTTTGAGAGAAAAAAAATAACGATTTTTTTTCATGTAAAGTCTGGGAATTTTCTTGAAAATCTTCGGGTCTCATTCTTGGAAGAAGCTTAATTTAGATATCCAGTTTGGTGTTTAACCGACTTTCGTCTTTGAGTTACGCTGTTCACAGAACACACACACAAACACACATACAGGGACAGAGAGGAAGAGATAGACTGACCTTTTTCTAATTGTTTTTATTCAGAGAGCTTCAAAACCTATATTTCCCATGAAATCTCGATATCGAATTTTCTGGTGGAATGCAATATCTCCTCTATTTACTGTAATCAAGTAATAGGGAAAGTAAAAACATCCAAAAAGGTCATTCGGCTAGTTTCGCCTTGTTTAATAATGGGAAAAATCAACGTGATATGTGAATTAATTAAAGTATTAAGAAATCAAAGCGTAAGTAAAGACAGCTGAAATTGTAAAAACGTAACTGAAATATTACTATTCAATATCCATAATAATAACAACATTAAAATCCTATGGCAGTGATATATGTAGCGCCTATAGGCTGCAAAAAAACACCAAAAGAGCTGGGTGGATTAGGTTGAATGCAACGAATGAGGGAAAACGTCTTCCCAGACATGTCATGATGGATGGCACGTCCATGAAAAAACACGATCGCCCAAAAAGAAATGAACCCAAGGGATGGAAAATCAGCATTGTAGACATAGGCGCGCAGTGTTTCCTTAAAGAAGAACACCAACGTTTCACTTCGGTATCCTAGTAAGGGAGTAAAGTAGAAATGTAAGCCAAAGATATTAAATTTTAGAAAAGGGGAAATGTTAAAGTTTAGTGTGCGAGCCATCCAAACAGACGCTCCAATAGCACCGCGCCATGTCCCTAAGTTATAAAGCGACGGAAATGGTAGTCAGGGGAGGGGGTGGCTAAGCTCTTACGTGATGTAACATCCTTTACGATCTCTCGTCCGTCTTTCACTCTCCTGGGAGGCCGCATCCTCTTACAGCCCGGACAGCCGAGTTTTAAAAACGGCTTGCAGACCATTTCAGAGCCCGTCTCCCTGTTAGCAGTAGATGAAAATTACAGCTTTATTAAAACAACTCACTGTTGTTTTCTCCACTTCTAGCTTCGGATGGGGGGGGGGGGGGAGTAGTACCGCATTCGACCTAAAAATACTGGATTCGCCGTCCTACAAAATTTATAGTTCCAGGTATCCTAAATTTTTTTAAAAGAATCTTGCATGTATGCATAGCGTTCTATTTTAGGTGCGTTTCTTTTGCGGTAGGAAATTTTAGAAGCATTGGCAAAATATAGGGAGATAATCCTAAAATTTGTAAACTTATAGAGCTGTAATACCCTATTTATGCTAATCATTTCGAATAAATTTGAAACTTATCCTTGAGAGTTTTAAGTTACAGAATTTTATCTCCTTACGTAAAGTAATTCGGCTAAAATCTGAATTTTTTTGGATCTCGTTCATATAAACTCACATCAACTTTGTGCACGTTTCTTTCAAGTTTGAAATCATAAGATATTTGTAGTATATTATATATTTTACCTTGGTAAGTGCAGTGACTTACAATATTTAAATTTCTATGAGGAGTTTCATAAAAAAGCTGATGAGTTGCATTCACATGATTTTCTCTACTCACTCCTCTACAAACTATTCTTACAAAAGCTTATTCTTCTGTCTTCTTGTTAACCCGTTTCAGCCCAATGGAACCATTACATATATTTGTTGTTGGAAGTTGGATAAGAATCGTGATTTGTAAGGTTAACTTTCAATAATTCTCTATCTTTGGGATATATACTTATTTAAATTCGATATTAACATAGTTGAAATAAAAAAGAACAAACATTTCATTACCTTTATTTTATTTTTAAATACAATTCGAAGCATATATTCAGCTATAATGATAACATTCAAGCATGTAACTCACCGTTTATTTTATGTCGGTCCACCCCATCCTTTACCACAGACTTGGTAATACAGCAGTAAGATTCGAAATCCTAACTAGCGATGTTCATTGTTGAGCTACAAATCCGAGATTAAAGCAAATTCTAGGGCACAGATATCCACCATACACCATCAGAATTCAGAAGTTTTTCAGCCGAAAATAAATTGGGCTGGAAAGTATCAATTCCTCCTCCGTGGTGTAGTGGTTGCTATGCTAGCGGATTCAAACCCAGCGGAGGGCGATTGATTTTTTCGGGCGTAAAAATCCTTAGCATGGCTTCCTTCGGAAACGAAGTAAAGCCGGTGGTCCCGTGTCGTAGATTTACGGCACGTAAAAGAACCTCAAACCTGATAAAGATGCCTCTGAGCAATATAGAATGGGACGCTAAGGACCATAGCAGTTAAAGAGCGTCCATAAATAAAACTCAATTTAATTTTAGAATGGGTTAATTGAAAGTAACTTTCACTACATATTCATACATTTCGTTGTTAGTATAAGAAAGGAATACTGTAAGTAAAGCGATGGCCAAATTTTTAAAAAGTGCATCTGTCGCTATGTGATGACTTTGAAATTCCACGGTCCATGCATGACCACGAGAAAAAGAACAGCAACTTTCCACTGGTAACGATCATAAGTATTTGAAAGCTGAAATTAATAACAAAGAATATATTGGAAATGGTTAACACTACAAAAAATTACTTGACATACACTACGTGATCAAAAGTATCCGGACACCTGGCTGAGAATGACGTACAAGTTCGTGGCGCCCTCCATCGGTAATGCTGGAAGTCAATATGGTGTTGGCCCACCCTTAGCCTTGATGACAGCATTCACTCTCGCAGGCATACTTTCAATCAGGTGCTGGAAGGTTTCTTGGGGAATGGCAGCTTATTCTTCACAGAGTGCAGAACTGGGGAGAGGTATCGATGTAGGTCGGTGAGGCCTGGCACGAAGTCGGCATTCCAAAACATCCCAAAGGTATTCTATAGGATTCAAGTCAGGACTCTGTGCAGGCCAGTCCATTACAGCGATGTTATCGTGTAACCACTCCGCCACAGCCCGTGCAGTATGAACAGGTGCTCGATCGTGTTGAAAGATGCAATCGCCATCCCCGAATTGCTCTTCAACAGTGGGAAGCAAGAAGGTGCTTAAAATATCAATGTAGGTCTGCGCTGTGATCGTGTCACGCAAAACAACAAGGGGTGCAAGCCCCTACAGGAAAAACACGATCACACCGTAACACCACCACCTCCGAATTTCACTGTTGGCACTACACACGCTGGCAGTTGACGTTCACCGGGCATTCGCCATACCCACACCCTGCCATCGGATCGCCACATTGTGTACCGTGATTCGTTACTCCACACAACGTTTTGCCACTGTTCAATCGTTGTAATTTTGACCCTCCTTACGCCAAGCGAGGCGTCGTTTGACATTTTCCTGAGTGATGTGTGGCTTATGAGCAGCCGCTCGACCATGGAATCCAAGGTTTCTCACCTCACGCCTAACTGTCATAGTACTTGGAGTGGATCCTGATGCAGTTTGGAATTCCTGTGTGATGGTCTGATAGATGTCTGCCTATTACTTTTTACGACCCTCTTCAAATGTCGGTGGTCTATGTCAGTCAACTGACGACGTCGGCCTGTACGCTTTTGTGCTGTACATGTCCCTTCACGTTTCCACTTCACTATCACATCAGAAATAGTTGACCTAGGGATGTTTAGGAGTGTGGAAATCTCGCGTACAGACTTCTGACACAAGTGACACCCAATCACCTCACCACGTTCGAAGTCCGTGAGTTCCACGGAGCGTCCCATTCTGCTGTTTCACGATGTCTAATGACTACTGAGGTCGCAAATAACGAGTACCAGGCAGTAGGTGGCAGCACAATGCACCTAAGATGAAAAACGTATGTTTGTGGGGGTGTCCGGATACTTTTGATCACATAGTGTACGATATCTTTAACGATATCTACATCTATTAGCAGAACATTAATGATATACATTTTATTTGTCATAAAATATGTTAAACATGTTGTATTTTAATCAAAACCGTTAAGCGCTTTTTTGAGAAAATAAAAAATAACGAAAATGTTTCCATGTAAAGGGTAATTTGGAGTAGGGAGATTTTCTTGAAAATTTAGTAGAAGATATTAAATTTAAATATCAAGTTTGGCATTTAACCAACTTTTAGTTTTTGAGTTATGCTGTTCACACACATACACATAGACCTTCTTCTGAAGATGTTTTTATTTATTCAAGGAGTCGCAAAACATATATTTTCGGTGAGATATCGGTATCGAATGTTTGGGTGGAATGGACTAAGATAAGTAATAGAGAAAGTCAAAACCTCCTTAATTTTTCACTCTTTCAACCAAAGGTGACGTATCGAAACATTTCCTCAACGAAGCTAGATGCTCATTTGTAACGGCCAATCTGACTACAATTTCTGGCGTTATCCCTCTCCGCGCATCTCATTATCATATTGGTATATTATAATTTCCATGATCACCTAAGGTCCACGTGGCTGTAAAAATGCAGTAACATTAGGGTGAACATTACAGTAGAAATTGCAAGATTTGCCACTTTCAACAGATAGTGCTGCAGGAAACTCTAAGACCATCGCATAACTGATTACTTTCCACAAGTACATTCGAACAAATGCATCAAGATGTCGTGATATTACTTTAGAAGTTAAGGGAACACTAAATATGCGTAAATTTCTTCAAACGTTTACAAATAACATTTCAATTCCATACCCTTTACTGCAGATAGTGGTAGGAATTTGGGAGTTCAGGTTGGCAACTAAACTTCAGCTCTACCCAACACAAGCGGCACCCTTCTACTTTTTCTCTTGCATTCTTCTCCGTTGCTACGTCATCCAAAACCAAGTGGGATGGCTCGGGCGGTTTCGTCTATGGCCCGGGAGGTCGTGGGTTCCATTCCGCGGCCAGCCTTCCTGTCCCATGGGTTTTTCCGGGGGTTTCCTCTGATCACCAGGTGAATGCTGGGAAGGCTCATTGTCTACCCCGAATTTCTATCCCTTCTCATTTTCATCTTCCTCTTTCACGTTACAGCTTGGCTCCGGGGCTGTGTGTCGGACGACTGCAGACAGATGGCGCGTGTACGAAACTGTTCTCGGCCCCGTCCGTTGGAGGCTTCTTGAGTCTCCGTGCCGGGTCGCGCTTTCCCCGGTCTCCGCTGGTGGGGAGCCTGTGAATCACACTCCGCTGCCTTGAGGGTTCTCTGGCTGGGTGGTCAAGCTTGAAATTTTTAGGGATCTTGATGAAGATGGTTTGTTACGTTATTTGCATCACGCTTTGGGCGTCAATTTCAACTAGTTTGTATTGAAGGAGTTGTATTATATTTCAACTGTTGGGGAGCCGAACACTTGAAGTAGTTGCAACCGCACGTATAGTAAACAGTTTCCGGTAGCCTTCGCCCCAAATGTACTTTCAGGTGGCCTTTGCCCCAAGTTTAATAAAATATTAACCTTTTAATTTGACTGTTTCTATAAATATTATATATTTATGTTTGCCTCGGCTGCGTAATTATTATTGTTAGAGACATGGATGTCTTAGCAGGGTTGTGGAGCGGCTAAGAATGTAGGCTTACACAGATTATAACTTTACTTCACTTCTTTTATTAATACTTGATACGATTTAATTAACACTTCACTGATATAGAGAGAAAGCTGTGAGATGTTTTTATTAAATACTTGCACGTTTTAACACGTAAACTATTTTCGTCTCACACAAAATACGTATAAAATTTCTCGAGGACGCATCACACATCCGGTTACAAACACTGTCTGCAGGCAACTGAATTGATTTCAACCGCCTAAACTTGTAAATTTCTGATTGGCTAATCCTACTCCAATAGAATACCTTCATTTAACTAAAGCTTTTCTGGTTGTTGATTGGCTATTTTTAAACTGTCTCTAAATTTACATTATTGTTGCTCCAATAATGACTAGTAATATTTAAACTTTCAAATTCATTATTGCCTCAAGGTTACCTCATTGTTACCACATTGTTAGCAACTTTTCACCTATTATTCTCACAGCTCCTACATTATTAAATTACGTAATATATTCACATAACATTATTACACATGGATACAATAATACAAACATATATAATGACTGTTACATACATTTTTTATATATTGTTACATACACGTATTGCTTTAAGGCGGGCTGTTATTGAATTATATATTATACAATTAGACTGAAATTATTTAAGTGTTAAAAATACTGCCTCAATCTCTATGCATGTCTGTCCCCTGCGTCGGCCGGTTCTGCAGCCCATACATCACCTGCGGTTGCTTCATCTCTTCCGTTCCTCCCGGGCATGTATACACAAAAGATCCCCGTGTGGGTCGAGGGCTAGGCTTCCGCTACGTAGCATAATCCTAATCCTAACCATACGTCATCCCAAAATACGGTGGTACGTAATAGTGCCAATGTTGTCTATTTTCTTGTTAGTTGAACATCGTTAAGTTAATAATAATCAATGTAATATCTATTACTAAGTTGAACCATAGTATTGCAACGATTTAACGGACCTTTTTAACTACCAATGTTGTATCAATGTTGTTATTTCGCAATCATCCAGGAAGAAGAATTACAAATGAGATTTTTTTTACAATATTCTGAGCTTGTGTTGCAACATAAAATACAATTTTACCATTATCACAAATATTTGTTGGGGTATTTTAGCTTATAAAAATTATTACATTAATTATTTATGATTTGGTTAAGCGGGATGGCTGGATAGATTCTAGTAATATTATTGCAAAAGCAATTATCCTAAAACTGAGTACAAATAAACTACAATACGTAAATTGCGAAAAATTCAACACTTCCTCTCAAAAGCAAGAACTTCCTTCCGAATGAAGAGAACTTTACAGGCTATTCCCAGAAAATTCAAGATGTGCGTTTTATTCTTTATGTAAATATCTTATGGTATTTTAATAAAAATCGTCAGAGCCATTTTTAAAAACTCAACATTTTCGAATAATGTTCCATGTAAAGGGTAGTCTGGGGTGCGAGGATATTCTTAAAATTTTCGTGTCACTCCTTGGAAGATAGTGAGCTTAAATACCTGGTTTTGTGTTTGTCGACACACAGACGGACTTTTTTCTAAAATGCTTTTTTTTTTATTCAGAGACCTCAAAACATGTATTTCCGGTGAAATTTCGTTATCGAAATTTTGAGTGGAATTCAATACTTTCTCTACCTTGAGAAAGAGGTATTTTAGAAGGAGTTGTAGCGTATTTCAATTGTTGGGGAGCCAAACTTGTACTAGTTGCAACCGCACGTATAGTAAACAGTTTCCGTTAGCCTTCGCCCCAAATGTACTTTCAGGTGGCCTTTGCCCCAAGTTTAAAAAAAAATATTAACTTTGTAATTTAACTGTTTCTTTAAATATTATATATTTATGTTTGCCTCGGCTGCGTCAGTATTATTGTTAGAGACATGGATGTCTTGGCAGGGTTGTGGTACGACTAAGAATGTATGCTTACACAGATTATAATTTTACTTCACTCATTTTATTAATACTTGATACGATTTAAATAACACTTCACTGATATAGAGAGTTGTGAGATTCTTTAATTAATTACTTGCACTTTTTAACACGTAAAAGTATTTTCATCTCACACGAATACGTTAGTAACGCTGTCTCCAACCAACTGAACTGATTTCAACCGCCTAAACTTGTAAATTTCTATATTTCAAGTTTATTCCTAATCCAATAGAATACCTTCATTTAACTAAAGCTTTTTCTGGTTGTTGATTGGCTATTTTTACAAACTGTCACTGAAATTACATTATTGCTTCCAAGAATCACAAGTAGCATTTAAACTTTCAAAGTATTATTGCCTCAAGGTTACCTCATTGTTACCTCATTGTTAGCAACTTTTAATCTATTATTCTAACAGCTCCTACATTATTAAATTACGTAATATATTCACATAACATTATTACACATGGATACAATAATACAAACATATACAATGACTGTTATATACACTTTTTATATATTGTTACACACATATTGCTTCAAGGCGGTCTGTTATTGAATTTATATATATTATATAATTGGACTGAAATCATTTAAGTGTTAAAAATACTGCCTCAACCTACTAGGTATATGGTAGAGAAAGTAGAAAGCGATTATATTATTTTTTTTCGTACCTCCAGTATTTTAAGAGTCTTTAAAAACGTTCAGCATTAGAACGGTTAATGTAAACCTTGTCTTCATGTACATAGTAACACAGTTATAATAAGATACAGGACACCCTTCAGACCCTGACGCAATCTTCATCTTTGTAGCATTAAAACAAGATTTAAAATTTGCACGCATTATTTATTCTGTTCCTCCCATTTCATGTAGCGCCGATATTGAGAAGTACATGACATTATGCAGGATAACACATATTAGAGACAGTGGTTATGGATGAGGGCAGGGTAGAAGGATGTGACGTCATCGCATACACTCTTGTTAGCAGTATTCATGGACAGCTGTAAAATGAGCTTGGATAGAAAGTCAAACAAGGAAAATTATTCGAAAACTGCGAGTGTACTTTCCACTCAAAAAACTTTGTAGTGCTCAACATGGTGAGTTATATCAACATAATCATAAATACTTACAGATGGGTCTGCAAGATTTTGCTTCTTGCATGCAAAGAATTGTTGACTTTTGGGAAACAATCTTTAAGTGTTACATTCAAGTGATTTTCTCTGCCCACCCTTCTACAAGTTATCTTACAAAGGTCTGTTCTTCTATCTCATTCATAACTACTCGAGATAAACGTTTGTAGAAGTGGGTTCATTATACATTTACTTGTATGTAGGTATAAGATGGACACAGGGGACAAATGATAATCAGATCACTTTTATCCATTAAAAATAGCATCCTTGCATGCATATTATAAGATAAACGACAGTGATTGGTCGATATCCGAGGCGTTCCTAAATGTTATTTGTCAATATCAAATACTGGTAAGTGTGTGCATTGTCGCGTAGGATGCGTTATTGCTTTGTAGCATGACATTGTTGTGTATAATTATTTCGGTGGGGCTTTGAATTTCGTCCGACGCGGCGTCTCTCTCTCTCCCCATCTCCTGGCCAAGGGTTTGGCGGCGTCAGTCAGTTGCGTGGGTCAGTCGAGTGTGTGTGTTCTGGGCGAGTGGTTTTAGAGTGCGTGGATCGTGTGTGTGGAACATCTTCCTCCAATGTCTGTTCTGTAATCTTCTGTGAATGATGCAGTGGCACCAAGGTAAATTTATAATAAACCACAGTAAATTTGAAATTATGTGTATTTTGTTATGAATATCCCACGCCTTCTTTAGAATGTACAGTTGATGGACCTGGTCCTCTCGTTGCCACTGGAATTTATACTCCCCAATGTTTATGCCGGGGTAACTAAATTTAATATTTAACTGCAAAACCTTTTGGCCTCACCCCAATGTATATAACAATACGCTGCGTATGAATGGAATAGTTTCGGAATACAAGTTATAAAATACAGCACCTTGATAAAAAAGTATGAGAGTAAAATCGGACTGCATTTAATTCCGTCCAAGTCGCCTGAATCAGAGCGCCGCACCAGAACCTCATTCTGCAGACGTCCCTGGGATGTTTAAGACGCTTCTCACGCTCCGGATCAACCTCACAGCAGATTACAGCTTGATTGGATTACCACAACGTCCGTAACTCTCAAGCCATAAGGATTATTCGATTTCAGCTTTTCCTCTGCCGCTTTAATCAGGTAAAAACTATATCTTCCTTTATATTTTACACAGTTCAAATCCTCTTTCGAATCACTCCATGCTTTCTTTATTAAAGAGGTCCGGGTCCTCCCACCAGAATGTCTTTTAGACATGGAAAACTAAGGATCACACAAAACTTTCTGAAAATATTAAGCCACTTTTTCAGTGCTACATCCACAACATGCTTTGGCGAATTTGGCAATGTGGCAGTGTTATCAAATTTAAAAGAACAAAGCCGTAAAATGCAATACGTAGTGTGGAAGATAACAAAAGAGTGGCACACAAAATGTCATACATAGAAAATATTTAGATTACTTTTTATTTTCACCACTGTTTGTATAGGTATAGTAAGCAGAGGGAGTATCGTATTCCACCAAAAAATTCGATATGGAAATACACATTTTGAGGCTCCCTAAATCCAAAAACAAAAAAGGCATTTTTATGAAAAGGCTGTGTATGTGCGTTTCTGTGAACACCATAACTAAAAAATCTGATGTGTTGCACTCATATGACTTTCTCTACTCTTGTACAAACTATTTTTACAAACGCTTATTCTCCATCTATTTCATGTTAATCGAGATAACATTTACAGAAATTATCTTACTGAGCTAATTTTCTTGTGTGTGCTTAATTGTCAATTCCAAAGAGATATACATTTCTGTGTTGTGCGCTTTCGTTTATCGCTTAATGTTTATCAGTTATACAAGATTATACAAAATTCCCTCGAATGAAGAGGATTTCATACGCTACTTCTCGAAAATTCAATATATACATTTTATTCGTCTTATAAATATTTTTAATATATGATATTTTAGTCAAAATCTTTAGTCATTATTTAGTAAATAAAAAAATTCGAAAAAGTACCATGTAAAGGGGGGCTTAAGGTGGGCGATTTTGTGTGAAATCTTCGTGAAAGATATTAAACGTAAATACCAAGTTTGGTATTTATTCGACTTTTCGTTTTTGAGTTATGCTGTTCATAGACACCCAGACAGACACAGAGACAAACACACGGGCATGTTTCCAAAAATGCTTTATTTGGATTCAGGGGACCTCAAAACATGTATTTCCGGTGAAATCTTGGTATCGAATTCTTGTGTGAAATGCAATGCTGCTCCTAAGTAAAAAAAAAGTATTTTTCAAAGTCGCGCACAGTGGCGCCTTCGCTTAGATTTGCGAAACAAAACTCGGTTGACGGTCGAATAGAAAGTGAAACGAAAAGTGAAGCACGACTCAAGAACGCTTCGTGTTTATTTTCCTACCAGGTGGCTCGCTACAGAAAGTCAGCGTGTATACTATTACTCGGCCAAGGCGAGCGGATCCGAGTAAAGCATGTGAACTAACGCAGCGCAGATATAAATCATATACTTGATTTAGTTGAGTGACGTCACATTATTCACCAGTGACGCTATAGCACCACACGCTTTGGTCTGGTAATCCGCGGCCTTGGCATAAACAGAAGGCACTGTATATGAACTATAAATTCAGATCCAGTACCTTTAGAGATTGTCAAGCGCTATAAGCCAGAAGCGTAGAAATATTTTATATCACGTATACCTTACTGAAACGTAGTAAAGAAAGAAACGTTTTGTAAAATATGGCGGCAAAATTAAATTCAGAGGTTATGTTACGTTTTTTAAAATTTGATGATCTTTATGAAGAGGCTAGAACTTTATTTGTTTTCTTTTCTTTTCTTTCTTCTCCAGAACGATGAAGCGCAAACGACTGAACAGAGCTCCTGAATTTAAAAATCTGATGTGTTACACTCACATGACTTTCTATACTCTTGTACAATCTATTTTTACAAACGCCTATTCTCCATATGCTTTATGTTAATCGAGATATCGAGATGTCAATCTTATTGCTAATTTTCTTGTAGATGCAAGGGGAATATGGTAGCTTTTAAGCGATAGTCAAATATTTTAACGCTGGTTGCTATGCGGCGCATTCCATTCTCTTTGCAAGTCCAGGACAAAAAAATGAATAACGAATTTGAGAAAAAGTATAAGTATTGGAAAATTTAAGGGAATAACAAGCAATATCTCGAAAACGGTTCACTCAACAAAAGAAATGTATATGACATAAGTTGTGTATTTTAACGAGATCTACATTTTTTGTGTAGTAAAATTTTGTCTATCTCTTATGGTTTACCAGTTATGCAAAAGTCGTTCACAATGAAGAATACTTTTGGAGACATTCCCAGAAAATTCGAGATATACATTTCATTTCTCATGACATTATCTTAAACATATGATATTTTAATCAAAATCGTTAGAGCCATTTTTGAGAAAATTAAAATTTTCGAAAAATGTTCCATGTAAAGGGTAGTCTGGGGTGGAGGGATTTTCTTGAAAACCTTCGTGTCGCATCTCTGGAAGATACTGAACCTAAATACCAAGTTTGGTGTTTATCGAACTGTTCGTTTTTGAGTTATGCTGTTCACAGACACACACACACACACACAGACACACACACGGACATGTTTCTAAAAATGTTTTTTTTGGATTCAGGAGGTCTCAAAACATGTATTTCCGGTGAAATCTCGGTATCGAATTTTTGGGTGGAATGCAATACTTCCCCTACTTACTGTACGTAGTAGAGAAAGTAAAAATAGATTTGTAATGTATATTAACAGATTATTTCCAGAGTGCATCTCTTCCAACATTCCTATCTTCGAAGTGGAAGCCGACAAAATGGAATGCTGCTGATACTGTTCTACGGATGCACACCTCTTCTTGTGTAGTAGGGAACTGATACCGGCGTCGCAGTTACGACGACAGAAGTTGTCCTCACGATTTCGAAAGAAGCGGGCCTCAACTCATTCTCTCCAGCGAGTCCAACTCAATTTATCATGTACAGCTTGTGGGTTTTGGCAAGTATGACAAATATGCTTCCTAATTCTAAATTTCATTTCTGAACATAAAACCTGCGACTCAGGTACCGTTGTCGTATAGGAAGGTGAGAGAGGTGTACGGGTCTAAACAACTGAAGAATGATAAGATAATGCTAATTTTAAGCTTGGTAAAATAGTTTTCGAAACATATTTGAAGTCATTTTTTAAAGTTTTAAATTCTACAGCAAGTTTTAGAAGGTAAAAAATAATTAAGGAGAATTGATCCAGGTTATCAATGTTTTAGAGGAAAACTTTAATCTGATATTCATTTAATTTCAATTCATATGATATACGTTGTTAAAGGTCAAACGGATTAGAGTATTCCAACACTTACGTTTTCTATTTTATTATCTATTTTATTTCCAATATAGGAGGGCGGATTGATAAGTCCATGCCTTTTACGAGAGATAGCGTTCTAATCACAGGTTTCTTGCTTGCACCCAAGTCTTACATCTATTCTGGGTATAATCGCAGAAATTCGTCATTTGTTTCTTAGAACATTGTTGAGAGCGTGTAAAATCAGCAGACGTGTGCTTTGTAGAAAATGGAGAAAAGTAAATTTCGTGTTCTGATAAAGCACGACTTTTTGCGTGGTAAGACTGTGAAGGAAACGGAAGAAAAGCTGAACAAGTATTATGGGGACTCTGCTCCATCACATGGCATGGTTCACAAGTGGTTCACAGAATTTCGATGTGGCCGTTCAAGCACAAGAGATGCCGTGCGCACAGGACAGAAGAAATGGTGAAAAGTTCACGATATTGTGTTGGAAGGCCACCGAGTGAAAATCCGTGAGATATTCAAGACCATAAACATCTCAAGTGAACGGGTGTATAACATTCTACACGAATTTTTGTTATGGGAAAGCTGTCGGCAAGTGGGTGTCGCGACTGCTCACAGTTGAGAACAAGCGGAATCGCGTGACCATTTCACAGGGATGTTTGAACATGTTCCAGTGCAACCCAAATGGACTTTTGCGGCGTTTTATCACGGTTGATGAAACTTGGATCCATTACTATCAACCTGAAACCAAACAACAACCAAAGCAGTGGATTTCCTTCGGCGAACCTTCTCCAAAGAAAGCGAAAACCATTCCGTCGACAGGAAAAATCATGGCAGCTGTCTTTTGGGATTTCCAAGGATGATAGACGTGCACTACCTGGAAAACGGTAAAACAATCACAGGTTCATATTATGCCGCAATGCTGGATCAGTTTCACAAAGAATTATTAAAGAAACGATCCCATTTGTTGAGGAAAAAAGGTTCTCGTTCACCAGGATAATACTTCGCACAGAAGCTAGCCATTGCCATCGCAAAATTTGTGGAATTGGGCTACTAAGTGCTACCTTACCCACCATATTATTCAAATTTGGCTCCAGCGACTTCTTCCTCTTCGTAAACATGAAAAATTGGCTCGCTGGGAAGAAATTCATGTCCAGTGAACACATCATGGCAGAAACAACCTCATATTTTGCAGATTTCGAAAAATCATGTTTTTTGGAAGGGTTAAAAAAATTGGAGAAACGTTAGACAACGCGTATTAAATTGAAAGGAGAATATGTTGAGAAATAAAATTGATTTTTTTTAAAAAAAAGTTATTTTCTTTAAAAAGTGACTGACTTATCAATCCGCCCTCGTATTAATTAAATTTAATATTATAATTAGCAGTCGTATTTCACATTTTGCTTCTGCAGGTTACAATTCGTGTCATTATAATCCAGAATGGTTCCAAAATAATAGTTAAGGTGATCGAATGGGAAGAAAGAGGGAAAGAAATATATAAAATACATTTACAATTATTTAATACAGGAAAAAGGCCGCCATATATTACAGAATTGTAGCTTAATGTACCTAGTCTTTATTATAGTATTATTTTAAAGAAAATACCATTTTTAGGTTTTATGTTAAGTATATGGTCACATCCTATCATCTGTGACCTTCAGACCGCAGTATTGAACACACTTCAGCTCAGAATGGATTGACATGTATTGCTACTTCCGTGGCAAGTGTTCTTGGTGAACCACTATTGCAGTTCGTATCAATTACGTCACGGATGTTGGTTGCACAGAGCGGAAGTGAGCAGGTAATAACTGTCCGCCATCTCTAATTGAATATCGATTCTTCAGCGAGTCTGGGACAAAACCTTTGAAGCGAATATATTCAGTTGTGCGTAGAGAAATGTATGATTTCGTCACTTGGGAACCGTTCAAGCTTGCATATCTGAAATTTTGTAAAATATTTATTTAGGAAGTGATAAAAGGAGATCTAGGAAAAGTGAAAGAAGAATAAACAGAGAAAAAGTTTAGGGTCAAAATTAAACTAGAAAAACCAAATTAGGAGAAGTTAAGCAAAACTGCTAAAGAGAAAGGAAAGAAAGAAGAAAAAAAGCAGAAAAAATGTTCAACTTAGCTTCTTAACTTTTTTTATTGTTTCTACTTTACATCTTATTTAGTTTCTCTATCACTTAATTCAATATAAACAGCAAATCGATGAAATCCATCTAAAAATTCTATATCGATATTTCAACGGAAATACACATTTTGAGATCCCTAACACCTCCCCCAAAAAAGCACTTTTAGAGAAAAGTAATCGTGGGCATGCACTCTCCCTCACACGGCCACTTTGTGGACCTCAAACCGTATATTTTTGGTGAAATCTCCATATTGAATGTTTGAGCGGAATACAGTATTTCTCTACGTACTATATGCTGTTCGCTTGGAAGATAAAGTGAAATTTGTATATTCCCAAACGTTTTCAGTAGGGCGTAAATAAAAGTACGGGGCGTGTTTTTAAAATACCGATATTTGTTTAAAAATAACCGAAAATTATTATCCAAATATTCTATTATCATTCATTACCTGACACCTTACAGTACTTCTCCACATAGCCACTGCCGTTATTCAGGCACTTGTAACTGGAAACGAGTTTTTGTATGTCTTCGTCAAAGAATGATGCTGCCTGTGATGAAAACCAAGTCTGCAATTCTTGTTTCACAATATCGTCGTTGAAATGTTTTCCACCAAGGAATTTCTTCAAATGAAGAAAGAGATGAAGATCGCTTGTTGCCAAATCCGAACCTTAGGGAGAGTGGTCGAATTGCTCCCAATCAAATGATGCGATCAGACCTTGAGTTTGTTTGGCTGAGTAACCTGGCATTGTCACTCATTATTGTTTCCCCATAAACCTCACACAATTGGATATAAATGTTCGCTGGCGTAACATTTGTCACATTCAAAAAGCGAATCCTTTATCTGACTTCAAAGTCGGCGGGTGGTTCGATTGTTTTAAACATTTCGAAGCGCTCTAAGAACAGGGAAACACAAAGTGACGATCACTCGCAGCTGCGTCTGGTTCCTAATGAATGGAGAAAGTGGTCGCGGATGCTCAAAATTGCGACTGCAGCGCTGCAATGGCAAAATATTAAAACGGCATTTACTTTAAAAACATGACTCTTATGTTAAAAGCTCGAGGTAGTAGAGAATTAGCAGTATGATATTTTGTTAATAAACACATATTCACAAACGCTTTGTTTGTGCTTTAGGGTCTCTAAAATATACAGAGTAGGACGTGGGCAGTGCGGATCACAAAATACAAGAAGGAAAAAAAACTGAGTGCTGATAAGTAAAAGATAACATTTTTTAAAATAAAGAGAGTTGAAGGTTGTTAACTACATCACTAAAATGTTCTTACTTGAACGCGTTTCGGGAGACGGTTTGCTCCCATCGTCAGCATGTTTTCAACTGAGTTTGCCGGTTATTGTCTGGGGAATGTGGCTAGTGGTGTTCTCTGGTGCTGGGCTGATGAACCTCCAAAGGCTGCTGGGTGGCGGCAGTTCGAAACTCATTAGGTGATTCCTGTGTTTGACGATATGTAGCATATCATTTCTGGTCTTCAAACCATAATATCACTCCGAACATAAAACTCTTAAAACCGATCAACAGCAGCAATGAATTGGACATCTGGAAAAAAATACATATCGTCAAACATAGGAATCACCTAAATAATTTCGAACTGCCGCCACCCAGCAGTCTTTGGAGGTTCATCAGCCCAGCACCAGAGAACACCACTAGCCACACACATTCCCCAGACAATAACCGGCAAACTCAGTTGAAAACATGCTGAAGATGGGAGCAAACCGTTTCCCGAAACGCGTTCAAGTAAGAACATTTTAGTGATGTAGTGTAACAACCTTCAACTCTCTTTATTTTAAATTATGACACATCACTGTTACTAGCTTCTCAATCTTCAACATTAATTAGATAACATTTTAATAATTACTGCGAGTGTTCAAAATGGCTGCTGCCCATTTCGATATAATATGTTACACATCGCCTGGTTACATGATGTCAAACTCTTGAAAAGAGTTCAAACTCTAGCAGGTATACGGTGTGTCCGCAAACGTCCACAGGGTATTTGTTAGGACGTAAGCTGCTGTTTCACTTAAACCCCTCTCCGGTCTTGAAAACATTGTAGGTTGGGTGATGCCTGTTGAGGTAACGTTGTTGATAGAGCCAGTATGCCTCTATTGCTTTCCTTCGGGCTTCCCGATTCATGATAAGCAACTCTGTGTATTCTGCATTTGTATACAAGACCGTCATTATGCATTCCCACTTGAAGATAGCCATACATATCAATAATGCAAAGTAAGGAATTACTAAACAGAATATTAATGTAGGTACACCATACCATTGGCTTTAGATGTGGTGAAGAACTGTTGTGCATTACCTAACAGCTGAGGCAATGCCATTGGTAAACAATTCGAATATACGTCTACCGCTTGTCGCGGAGTCTACGATTTGTTTATCTACAGTCACCCCCTTCCTTTTCGGGGATTCTAGCCTGTAAATAGTTTCTGGACATGGGTTAATAAACAAAATATAATCACATTGTGCACATCTACCAACGAATCTTGTAAAATATTTTTTTCAACAATCATGTTTTTAACTTCACCGTTCACGCTATCACGTGTGGGAGCTTGAAATTCCTGCACTCCATAAGTTTTGCATGTTTACAGCACATGTTAATAAAATGTATTCAATCCTCCAACTATTGATATATTGCCATACAATCATATTTGATAGTTGAATTTTAGCATCTAAATCCTACCGTCTTTACTTCCCTTTATTTTCTAACATTATTTACGATTTCATTCATGCAGCATTTAAATATAACTGTTTCGGCGTAAGCAGCCATATCACCTTCAGTTGTTGACTGGCTTGGTCAACACTACCAAGCGTGGCTAATCGAGAGGCTAGCGTGATCGACTGCTTTGAGCACCTGGAAGTAATGTGAAATACACACGCGTTAAGTCCTTTGCAGAAACTTGACTTTGTCTCATACTTTCAAACTTCTTCCTCCTTCATAGATGAACTTACCGTACTTGTATCGCAATACACTACTACAGCCTATATTAGAACTTCTATCAGTAAACATAAAATCGAAAGAAAGTAATGATGAACTCAGAGCCACTAAATTTTGCAATAAGTGCACTTAGTATAAGCTTAACGTGTACCATAACTGATCGAAAGTAAGGATAAAATATAGGATGCTTAAAAAAAAAGCGCCGGTTTTAATCGCTCGCCATTTTGTTGTATTTCGGTTATCAACACTATTTTGTATCATGCTGATGTCGTTAATATTCAGATTGGTGCTTCGGATAAAGTCTGAATTTATTGTATTTCGTCACTGTGGGTGTCTATGCCTCCATGCAGCAGTATACAATTGACAGCATATGTTAATTGTGAAACGTTTCATCAAAACGGAAAAAGTTCTGTCTGACGACGATTCTAGGGCATAATTGAGGCAGTTTTATGTACCAAACATTGCCATATGAAGACATTATTAAGAAACATAAATATTAGGTATCCTTGGTGTAATCACAGCGTTAATCATAATTATACACCTGTTATTTTACTATATATTATATATATTTTCTTGTACAAGACGCAAAACATTTCCACTGGACACGAATTTTACTAGAGCTCATCTCATAAAGGCTAGGGGAAACTTCTGAAAAATTACAAAGACATTTTGTAAACATTACGCGGTAGAAAGGTACAAGTGAATGACCCTCGGGGAACACCCGACAAATTCACATGCCAGGGATTTCACAATTGTCCTAAATCTAGTGCTTTGGGGTAGCTAGCCGGAAGGAAGGAACTAAGACCCCTCCAGGTTTTTTTAAATTTGAGAAATCGCACCGCTAGGCAACCAATAAGAAAACAAAGTAAATTTCGGACCACCAAACTCTTAGAACATGTAAGCTGAGGTCGGGGAAGCAAATTCAGTCTTCTGTTGAACTCACTAGCCGGCATAACCGGCGACACTCCGTGAAAGCATTCCACGCCAATTTTTACTTTCTCTACTATGTACAGTAAGTAGGGGAAGTATTGTATTCCACCCAAAAATTCGATACCGAGATTTCACCGGAAATAAATGTTTTGAGGCCTCCTAAATCCAAAAAAAAAAGTATTTTTGGAAACATGTCCGTGTGTGTGTGTGTCTGTCTGTCTGTCTGTCTGTGAACAGCATAACTCAGAAACGAACAGTCGGATAAACACCAAACTTGGTATTTAGGTTCAGTATCTTCCAGAGATGCGACACGAAGGTTTTCAAGAAAATCCCCGCCCCAGATTACCCTTTACATGGAACATTTTTCGAAAATTTTAATTTTCTCGGAAACGGCTCCTACGATTTTGATTAAAATATCATATATTTTAGATATTTTCATGACAAATAAAATGTATATCTCGTATTTTCTGGGAATGTCTCCAAAAGCATTCTTCATTGTGAACGACTTTTGCATAACTGGTAAACCATAAGAGATAGACAGAATTTTACTACACAAAAAATGTAGATCACGTTAAAATACACAATTTATGTGTATATACATTTTGTTGTTGTTGAGTGAACCATTTTCGAGATATTGCTTGTTATTCCCTTAAATTTTCCAATACTTATACTTTTTCTCAAATGAGAATTCGTTATTCATTTTTTTTCCTGGAAATGCAAAGATAATGGGATACTCCACATAGCCAGCTCTTAAAATATTTGACTATCGCTTAAAGCCTACCAATTTCCCTTGCATCTACAAGAAAATAGCAATAAGATTAACATCTCGATTAACATGAAGCATATGGGGAATAAGCGTTTGTAAAAATAGTTTGTACAAGAGTAGAGAAAGTCATGTGAGAGTAACACATCAGATTTTTCAGTATAAAATGTAACACAAGGAAACATCGTATGCGCGATGGTAACCAGTTTAAAGTTGAAGTATTCTGGTGAACTTACTGCCACTAGAAACTACAGCTTTCAAAGAAACAGTTCCACGGGAATTATTAAGTGCGTAGTAAGAAACAATGAAATGCAGTGTGCGCGAAGTAGAAAAATTCCAGTAAAGTATCAAGTGCAAGTGAACAGCCTTCAGTGAACAATTAAGTTGACGCAGTATTCTGTGCGCGAAATAATCTCCAAAAGTCCAATACAGTGGAAATGCGTGAATCATCACTACGCTCATCTTTGTAGAGTGCAATTGTTATTAATCTCAACATCTACACTTTTTATTTTTTTTAAAGTTCCCTTGTTGTACCCAGTTTACGCTACTATGTTTTACTGTTTTCATATCCGCTTATTTCCGCAACACACTTACACACGCAAACACCCATGCCCGTGGCGGGTCTCGAACCCGCGACCCTTAGCTTGGCGGAGCGTCGGAGCGACCACTCCAACGACTACGGCTACGAGAGCCGGCGGGGCTTGAAACTTAGCTAAAGTAAATGCTACAAATTCAAACTTAACCAGTGTCTTCATTTTTAGCAAGTCTATGAGGTACGCCCTTGAGGTATCCATACCCAATCTCATGCTCAACAAGAATCATCATCAGCCGACAGCAGCACCGAGAACTTCAAAAGCAGGAACTAAAATATGGAGATACGCCCTAGTAACTAGGCGATGAGCCAGTAATTACTGTTATCTCATTTCGAACCGACCAAGCACAATGACGGTCACACGTATTACTTTGAGTCGAGGAAATATGTCATCTGTTTATCTTTCATCCCTAATACTGCATAATTAATAAGAATTAAATCACAACTGACGAGAAGGATAAGGACGCATAATGAAGCACCGGATGAATCAATAATTCACAGACTGTGAATAAGCTCAACGAACAGCTTCAACAGTTGATATTAAATCTGGGTTGTCGTCCTGTCCAATCTATTCAAAATAGGTGCGTGACATTATAAATATTATTTCGATGAAATCCCTTCATCGCCGCTCCAAGTAGGATACTCTTCAGTGCGGCGAATTCTCCGATATGATCTCCGTTGTCACCCTTACAAGAATCATTGGATTCTGAGAAGACAACAACCGCAAAATCATTTTCGTGATCCATTTAAATGCATTTGTGAACAAACAGATTTGCTGTATTTGTGGATCAGAAAAACCTTGCGTCCACAGTGAATGAAGGTTTGGTGATGAGGCAGGACAAACGTAACAGTTAATGGAGACCGATATTTTACGATAATAACAGATCCTATGCAACAGACATTCAAGAGTTATGGTTTCAGCAGCAGGAAGCCATCTGCGATACTTCCGGCGAACCAATTGCATTATCCCATGAGATGTTCCTGTATGGCTTACGTATCTCGTGTAATGATGAGCAGCAGTGGCCGCCAAGATCAGGTGATTTAACTCATTGTGATCTTTGTTCTTTGGGGTGATTATAAAAGATTGATTTCTATCAATAAACCTCTAAACAGCTCCGAGTTAAAGGAGGAAACTTGAAAAATTGTTCGTCGAAATTGAAATGCAAATTTGTGAGGCAGACATCAACAAATTCAAGGGTAGATTACCGATAGCATTCATGCCTGAAATTGGAACACGCGATGAACTGGTTTCTGTCCTTGTTTAATGTGATTTGGAAAAATAAAATTCATAATAATTATTTGATATGTTATAACCGCCGGTTTTTTTTAATCGCCCTTGGTTTCTGGATTTAGAAATGTTACTATCTCTAGAACCTACTTAAGGTAGGTAGAGGAACATTGCATTCCATCAAAACATTTAATATCGAGACTTCAGCGGAAATCATTGTTTTGAGGTGCAATATGCAATAGAATATTTTATAAAAATCTGATGTGTTACACTCACATGACTTTCTCTACTCTTGTACAAACTATTTTTATAAACGCTTATTCTCCATCTACTTCATGTTAATCGAGATAAACATTTGCAGAGTCTATCTTATTGCTAATTTTCTTGTAGATGTAAGGGGAATATATATTTACAAGGGCAATTTGGAAATACAGTAGCCTTTAAGCACATACTTATCTCTTAATAGCTGGTTGCTAGGTGCAGCACCATTCCCTTTGCCACAGATTAATGCTCTTTGCATATCCAAGACAAAAAAAAATGAATAACGAAATCCCATTTGAGAAAATAAGTATTGAAAAATTTAAGGGAATAACAAGTAATATCTCGAAAATGGTTCACTCTACAAAAACAAATGTATATGACATAAATTGTGTATTTTAACGCGATCTACATTTTTTGTGTAGTAAAAGTTTGTCTATCTCTTATGGTTTACCAGTTATGCAAAAGTCGTTCACAATGAAGTATACTTTTGGAGACATTTCCAGAAAATTCAAGATATACATTTTATTTGTCATAAAAATATCTTAAACATATGATATTTTAATCAAAATCGTTAGAGCCATTTTTGAGAAAATAAAAATTATCGAAAAATGTTCCATGTAACGGGTAATCTGGGGTGGGGGGATTTTCTTGAAAACCTTTGTGTCGCATCCTTGGAAGATACTAAACCTAAATACCAAGTTCGGTGTTTATCCGACTGTTCGTTTCTGAGTTATGCTGTTCACAGACAGACAGACAGACACACACACAGACACACGGATATGTTTCCAAAAATGCTTTTTTTGGATTCAGTGGGTCTCAAAGCATGTATTTCCGGTGAAATCTCGGTATCGAATTTTTGGGTGGAATACAATACTTCCCCTACTTACTATACGTAGTAGAGAAAGTAAAAAAGCTATATGTGTGAACAGTATGGGTAACTCAAAAAGAAAATCCTGTTAAGAGCAATTTCAAACAATTTTTATGGCATCAGACATTTCCGAGATATTTGTTATTATTTGTTTAAATCTTTCAACACTTTGTCATTTTTTATTGAAGTCGTGTCATCATTCAACTGCTTTTGGCGATGTGGTGGAAAGAGTATGGAATTTCAAGGTCAGCATATAGCGACCCATTTTTAAACATTTGACTATCGCGTCTTCTGATTCCCTTTGTGCCTACGACGAAATGTGCAATGAAACTATTTCTGCCAATGTTTATTTCGATTAACATAAAGTAAATAGTAAAAATAAAGTTTTTATAACAATAACGACTCTGGCCACGGCTTCCCCGGGTCGGTAGGCGAATGTTGGGGTGGTTTCCCTTCTACCACGAATTTCTTGTCCCTCATTTCCCTTCAGCTGTTTCAGGGTTGTAGGAACAGGCGACGGCGGTTGGTGTGTTGCAGCACGACGGTGGAATTTGCGTTATGGAAAGATTTATTCCTGCGCTTGGTGGGACTGCTGGGGCCACCTTCTTTTCTGGAAGCGTCATGATTGGTGTCGTTAAGAACCTCGTCCTTGCACATCGTCTTCCGGATCTGGTCGCCATTCGGGTCTCCTCTTCATCCCAGGGGTCACCTTGGAAGCACATGGGCCTATTATGACCTACTTGCTGTATACCAGTTACTGGAGGCCTCTCCACCTGGCTACTTCCTGGTACCATGTTAAGAAACAGCTGTGTTACATCTACAACTTAAGAAAATCTTGCACATTGCTTTTCCACATTACTTTGCTGCCTCTCTTTTGAACTGCCTTTGCTCTGCTCAGTAAATGTGTTGACGTATTTTAATTATATTGCTCTCTCTGTCGCACTCGTGTCGTAACCTCGGGTTGGATATCGAGCGAGAAGTGCCGCTAAACAATCCCACAGTGAAGTAACTGGCATTTGCTTCACTTTGCACTTCTCCATAGTGTTACAATATGTAGTAGTGAGAGTGCAGCTCGAGAGCACCAGTTCGATTTGTATTGAACACCGACATTAATGAAGTTGTCTGTTTTTACTCTTCCTCTTTGCTTGCTTTTTCCGGCTGCGAGTTCGGCATAGAGAGGCAACTGTGATAGAAACATCGTAATACAATCTTTTGGTGATTCCAAAGGAAAGTAAAACCTTTACGAGGAGAAATAATGCTCTCTAAAACTGTGCAATGTTCACATTATTTTCTCTACTCATTACCATTTCTGCATTAATAGTTTCAATTACGTAATACGAAATCTGTATTATTATGTCAAGAGGGAATGCAGTATAGGTTTTGTTCGAAAGGTAACTTGAAACAGCTAACCGAGTTTTAACTACTTGTGTAGGATTTTCGAGAATGAATGGTGGGGTATTACCAGTTCACTGTCCACTAAGTATTATGTGTAATTGATTGAAAGAACTTTTAATTAATTAAATAGCTCAAACAGTTTCCACATAACATTAGTTAGTGTGCACTATTCACTGCACGACAGAGGCTTAGCAAAATTCAACTTCAGCCCACATTCTGACAAGAATATCTGGCGTAGCGCTTGCTGTTTCTTGTCTGATTCTTTATTTTATGTGGCCAATATTCTCAATTCTTTCACTGTAAACCTCATTCTTGACATAGCCCCAAAGGTAGAAGTCTAATGAAGGAAGATATGGACTTATAGCTGGCTATGAGATTGGTCCATTTCTGCCAATACATCGATGTGGAAATCGATTATTTAACTCTTTTCGGACATGGTTTGCGAAAAGGCACGGTACTCCATCTTGTTGAAAGATTATTTGCAACGCCATTTCCATTTGATCGTTTTGAGGATGTAGGAAATTCTGTAGCATGTTGATGCATGCAATGGAGTTGATAGGTTTTTCAACAAAAAAGAATTGACCAAAAATCTTATTGTGCATAAG
Organism: Deroplatys truncata; assembly: GCA_030765065.1. Lineage (NCBI taxonomy): Eukaryota > Metazoa > Arthropoda > Insecta > Mantodea > Mantidae > Deroplatys > Deroplatys truncata. The sequence continues at coordinate 132,554,859 of CM060988.1, read as the reverse complement.
GCCGCACCAAACGTTCACCTTAGGAGAATCTCGAATGTGTTTGTATATCACACGTGGAATTTCCAAGGCCGAAATTCAGCTATTGTACCGATTAAGCCATTACAGCCATTAACTGGAACTGGACTCATCGTAGAAGATAATATTCTCAAGAAATTATGATTCATGGTAGCAGCGAATTCAGCCCTAAGCAATTTGTCCTGCATGCAATGATTTATTTTATAGATGATAAAATAACCCTTTTATTGCATGTAAGGGTTGAATTTTGTAGCCATGCAATTTCAATACCTTCCGGATGACGTCATACACTGATAACTTCGAAAGACCTAACTGCAGACTGCGACGTGGAACGGACTTCTGAGGACTCTGGACACAGGATTGTCGGATTCTTTTGACATTTTCTTCTGATGTTCTGGGCCTTCCTGTTGGTTTTCCTTTTTGTACACTGTCGGTCTCCTTAAACTTTTTGTGGCATCGTCTGATATTATTCTTATTTGGAGGATTTTTGTTGTACTCACGCCTGAATTGCCGCTGTACCAAAATCACGGATTTGTGTTCTGCCAACCATAAGACACAAGCAGCTTTTTCTTGTACAGTAAACGTTTCAGAAAAACACAAAGAAAACAGTCTGAAGAAAGCAAGCAGCACTTCTATAACACGATAATAAATTGAAGAAGAAAATTTGTGCTGTTACATAAGGAAAACCGATTTGAAGCAGGAGTTGTATTGTAGTTCAAATGTTGGGGAGCCGAACTTGAAGTAGTTGCAACCGCACGTATGGAAAAAAGTTTCCGGTAGCCTTTGCCCCAAAAATGTTTAAAAAATATTAACTTTGTAATTTTCACTGTTTCTTTAAATATTATATATTTATGTTTGCCTCGGCTGCGTCAGTATTTATTTTTAGAGACATGAATGTCTTAGTAGGGAGTGGTGCGACTGAAGAATGTAGGCTTACACAGATTACTATTTTACTTCACTCCTTTTATTAATGCTTGACACGATTTAAATAGCACTTCACTGATAGAGAGAGAAAGAGAGCTGTGAGATTTTTTTATTAATTACTTGCACATTTTAACACGTAAACTATTTTCGTCTCACACTGAATACGTATTAAATTTCTCGAGGACGCATCCAGTTAGAAACGCTGTCTACAAGCAACTGACTTCTGAATTTGTAAATTTTGTTCCTTTTTAGTTTCTGATTGGCTAATCCTAGTCCAAAAGAATACCTTCATTCGACTAAAGCTTTTTCTGGTTGTTGATTGGCTATTTTATAAGCTGTCACAAAAATTATATTATTGTTCCTCCAAGAATTACCAGTAGCATTTAAATTTTCTAATTCATTATTGCCTCAAAGTTATCTCATTGTTACCTCATTGTTAGCAACTTTAAACCTATTTTTCTCACAGCTCATACATTATAAAATTACGTAATACATTCACATTATTAAACACGTACATATTAATATAAACATTAATACAATGACTGTAATATACACTTTTTATATCTTGTTACATACACATATTGCTTTAAGGCGGGCTGTTATTGAATTTATATATTATATAATTTGACTGAAATCATTTAAGTGTTAAACACACTGCCTCAAAACATTTCAAATAAAGTTTTAACACAAAGAAGACAATTTGGGGAAGATTTACACGGATCGTTTGTATGCAGAATGTGTTTATGTAATAACAAGCAATGCAAAAATCTTAAATTTTGCAACAATGAGTTTATTATGACAATGTATACACTGACAAACAACGTGAACGTAAACTGTTTGAGTTACTGGATTAATTAAAAGTACTTTCAATCAATTACACACATTACTTAGCTCACAGTGAACTTGTAAAACCCCGCCATTCATTCTCAGAAACCCTGTATTTCTTTAATGGTGAGCTTGTGTCTGATATAGGCGTTTTTTAAAAACCTGATGTGTTTTCTACATTCATATAACTTTCTCTAACCACTACCGTTTATTTTTGTACAGTTTCTATAAGCTATTATTGAAAAAGCTTAATTTTTCATATTTACTTCATGTTAATCGAGTTAAACGTTGGCATAAGGCGTTTCAGTACGCATTTCGTTGTACGTACAAGGGAAATACGCAGGCTAAAGCGATAGTCAGATGTTTAAACGTGGATCGCTGGTTTTGAAGTTTCATAGAATTTGCAAGACATTTCGAGAATAAACTTAATGGTGACAGCACTTCAAAAAATGACAAAGTATTGAAAAATTAAAACCAATAAGAAGTTAGGATCTGAAACAAATTGTGTTCTGATATTTTAGTTTTTGTCTATCCCTTATGGTGGTTTACCAGTTATACTAAAGTCATTCAGAATGAAGATGACCTTGCAGCGCTTAAGATATAGGTACATTTTATTAGTCGTGTAAATATTTTAAAGATTGGTATTTTAACCAAAATCGTTAGATCCAAAATGAAAACTAACGACACATTTTCCGCATTAAGGGTAGCTTGAGGTTGGGGTTTTTCTTTAAAACCTTGTCACTTCTTTGGAATATACTGAACATAAATATGAAGTTTGGTATTTATGCGACGTTTTTGAATTATGCTGTTCACACACAAAACACGGACAGTTTTCTAAAAATGCTATTTTGTTTTCGATTCAGGGGGTCTTAAAACATGCAAGTCCGGTGAAAACTACATCACAATTTTTTACCGAGCAGAATGCCTCAGGTGGCAATGTCTGTTGCCCGCATTCGGGAGCTCCTGGGTTCGCCAGGCGATTGCTGTGGTGGTTCATTTTCTACCACAACTCTCCTTCCCCTTATATCCTGTACTCATCATCTAGCTTGTTATCCGTTTCAGGACTGTAGGACCAGGCGACAGTGTTCGGTTGGTTGCGGCTGGGCGGTGGCTTGCGCTCCGTAACGGTTAGGTCTCTCCTCAGCGCGAGGCTCCGCCCCGGGGAATCCTGGAGGTTGGTAACTTGTGGGCAGGCACCGGATGCGTTATATCTGGAAACGTTAGGGACCCCGTCCATGATTGCACCCGTCGGCATCCGAATCTGATCGCTCTTCGAGTCTCTCCCCTTATCCTTCCCTTCCAGAGGTCACGTTGGAAGCATAAAGGGCTGACTGACCTGCACGCGGTGTTCTGTCCCGTTCCGCGGGCCCCTCCATGATACTTCCTTTACATTTACCTTTTACATCGATTTTTTGGATCGAATACGCTACCTCCTCTACCTAATAGGTAGATACGTGATACAGAAAGCGAAAACGAAAAGTGACTTAGAAGTCGAAAAAATTAATAACAAAAATTAAGTATTTGAAAAAGTCAAAACAATAACAAAGAATATATGGGAAAGGTAAATGTTACAAAGAAAAGAGTATTTTGCATAAATGATGTGTCTGAATAAGATATATATTTTTTGTGCAAAGTAAGTTTTTATTTACCTCTTATGGTTTATAAGGTAGAGAGAATTCATTCGAAAGAAGAGGACGTCACAGACTATGCGCAGAAAATTTAAGATATACATTTAATTAGTCTGCAAATATCTTAAAGTCGTTAGAGGCATTTTTGAGAAATTCAAAGATAACGAACACTTTTCTATGTAAAAAATAAATTGGGGTAGGAGAATTTTCTTAAAAATCTTCATGTCGCATCTTTGGAAAATAACGAACTTAAATACCATGTTTGGTATTTAACCGACTTTCTGTTTGAGTTATGCTGTTCACAGACTCACAGATATAATTTTTTTTAAAAAAAATGCATTTTTGAATCAATGGGCCTCAAAACATGTATTTTCGGTGAGATTTTATTATAGGATTGTTTGGTGGACTAGAATAATTCCCTATTTTTTTATTTTAAAAATCTTTTTACACAGCTGTAGGATGCCAAAGACAAAGAATATCAATTCAACATAATTATATAAACAATAGCAGAAATTTAAAAAAATTAAAACGTTACAACAATTCCTAAAATTAAAAAGAAATATTTAACAATTTAAATATAGAAAATTATCAATATCTGAGAAAAAATCAATGTATGAAAATAGAAAACATAGAATAAAATTTTATACGTAAGCGAATCCACAGAATTACAAAATTGCAGGCCAAACGCGTGATCTCTAAATATAGATATTCAACTCTGAGTGTTGCCATAGCAATAGCATATAATGTATTTCTCTGAATATCAAAGGGTTTAAGGAAGTCAATCTACGGGCCTCAATTGACTTCTTTGAAGAAATCTACTGTAGGTCAATAGATGTTCTTCTCTTCGTCCATAGGTAAGCAGCAGAAGAAGAAAAAAATCAACTCTATCAAGGATAGAGTTAAATGAAAATGCTAAAGATTCTTGAAAAAAATGCCTTGTATCCTCGGAGAATGCCTAATTAAATACAAATCTGCTGCGAATAAGCAAAAACCTCAATCAGAGATTAAAACAAAATATTTTATATGGCACTGCTAAGAGAATATTTCAAATAAAATACATATGCAATACCTTCTAGCAAATAATAAGTAAAACTATTCATGTTTTTCTAAAAATCCAAAATGAATTCTCTTGCTATTCAAAAAATCTAAACTGGAAAGAAATCAAGCTATGTTTGCTGAGCAAATACATAAGCAAAATTTGCATTTCACCATTTACAAATTGCTCAAGTGTGAATACTCCGAAGTTATGAAAATACTGCTTCAAAACTTTAAAAAAGTTTCCCTTCGCTTTCTCTAAGTTAAAACACGAAGTCTGAACAATATTTGTTCGGCATCCTATACAGGGCGGGCAGACACTTTGATAAGATCGATTGCTTTTGTTTCCCGAACGCCGTTCAAGTTGATCCGTCTCCAAGGAAACAGGGCCGGATCTCCTGCTGATGCAAGGCTACCAAACTTTACAAATCTCCTACGGAGATGTTTAAACTGCCTTCTACAGCCAAGCTATAATCTTGGGTGTTTGTATTGTTTCAATGGGTTTTCCTCTCTGTCCTCAGCTGTTGAGGATTTTGGGAATCTGTGAAGGACATTATTCATTCTTCCAGAATAAGGTTTACTGTGTGTGTGTGTGTGTGTGTGTGTGTGTGTGTGTGTATGTGTGTGTGTGTATGTGTGTGTGTGTTGTAGACATATAGCGTTGAAGTTTTTTTCCTTTCTGAAGAATAATTTTAATCTTGCATAATTGTGTCTGCTTATAAAAGCCTAAATCACCCTGTGCGCTTGAAACGGATTTTTTCTTCATTCTTGAATACAATAAAAATCTGATGTGTTACATCAAATGAGTTTCTGTACCCTCTATTGTTTATTAGTTGGTACACTAATGGTTTCTATCTGCTTCATTTTAAACCAGATAAACCTTTACAGAAATAGCTACATTACGTACAAAAGAAATAGCTATAGTCATATGTTTAAGAACTGGACGCCATATGCTGGTCTTAAAATTCCATACTGTTTCCATGCAATTGCGAGAAACAACTGAAAATGGTGGGACAAAAAGAGTAGCAAAGTATGGAACAGTTAGAACCATTAATTACGCATATCTCGTAAATGGTTGATTCTACAAAAAAAATAATTAAAATAAATTGTAGGTTTTAAAGAGCTGTAATTATTTGAGCAGTACTTTCTCGTCTATCACTTAACATTTATTTATTTATTTATTTTGTTTTGTAAACATTATAGGTTTCCCCAGTTACAATGTTCACCTAATTAAATACAATATTCTTACAATTACAGCTCAACGAAAAAATGAACACAAAATGCAATCAATCGAACATGACAAAAAATTACAAAATAAAACCAAACAAATAACACAAATTGCACAACATAACACAAAAATTAGAAAATTGGTAATTTGGTACATGATAAATTAGTCAACGTATAATTTGTAGTAAATGATCACAGGATAAAGCGAAATTGTTATGATATATTGAATATATCAATAGTCCAATTTACCAGTTATATAAGATTATACAAAATTCCTTCCGAATAAAAGAGGACTTCACAGGCTATTTCAAGAAAATATAAATGTACATTTTCTTTGTCATGTAAGTACCTCTAATATATGGTATTTTAATCAAAATCGTTACAACCATTTTTTAGAAAATCAAAATTTTCGAAAAAAGTTCCATACAAAGGGTAGTTACGGATGGGGGATTTTTTTTTTAAAAAAATCTTCGGGTTTGCAAGGCACTGAAGCTAAATACCAAGTTTGGTATATATCGCACTTTTCGTTTTTGAGTTACGCTGTTCACGCACACACAAAACGTTTTCTAAAAATCTGATGTGTTACACTCACATGACTTTCTCTACTCTTGTACAAACTACTTTTACAAACTCTTATTCTCTATTTCATATTGAGATAAACATTTGCAGAAACGATCTTTTGACATGCAAAGAGAATTACATTTTACACATAGCGACCAGTTCAAAAAATATTTGACTCTCGCTTAAGGCGTACTATGTTCCTCTTGTTTTGTAATTGCAAGGTCAATATAGAAATACAGTAGCCTTTAAGCATCGACATATATCTTAATAGTTGGTTGCCAGGTGCAGCACCATTCTCTTTGCCACAGATTAATACTCTTTGCATATCCAAGACAAAAAAATGAATAACGAATTCCCATTTGAGAAAATAAGTATTGAAATACTTAAGGGAATAACAAGCAATTATCTCGAAAATGGTTCTCTCAACCAAAAAAATGTATGTGACATAAAGTGTGTAATTTAACGCGGTCTACATTTTTTGTGTAGTAAAATTTTGTGTATCCCTATTGGTTTACCAGTTATACAAAAGTCGTTCACAATGAAGAATACTTTTGGAGACATTCCCAGAAAATTCAAGATATACATTTTATTTGTCATGAAAATATCTTAAACATATGATATTTTAATCAAAATCGTTAGACATTTTTGAGGAAATTAAAATTTTCGAAAAATGATCCATGTAAAGGGTAATCTGGGTGGGGGGATTTTCTTGAAAACCTTCGTGTCGCATCTCTGGAAGATACTGAACCTAAATACCAAGTTTGGTGTTTATCCGACTGTTTGTTTCTGAGTTATGCTGTTCACATACACACAGACACACACACACACACACACACACATGGGCATGTTTCCAAAAATGCTTTCTTTGGATTCAGGGGGTTTCAAAACATATATTTCCGGTGAAATCTCGGTATCGAATATACTTCCCCTACTTACTATACGTAGTAGAGAAAGTAAAAATGCTTTCCTTTTATTCAAGGTGCTTCAAAACATGTATTTCCAGTGAAATCTGAATATTGAATTTTTGGATGGAATGCAATAACTTCTCTCCCTACTATGTATGGATATAGAGAGTAAAAACAGCTACTCTAATTTATGTAGGGCTCTGTGATAATATACTTAGATTTTTGATTACTTATGAATGTTATTATTAAACTACAGGGGTGGAAAAGGTAGATATATAGTAGGTATGCGGTAATGAAATATGAAGTATGCAAAGGAATCCTAATACAACAGGAACCGAGCGAGGTGGCGCTGCTGTAACGTGTGCGCTTCGCATTCGGGAAGCCATGGGTTCAAATCCCGTGGGTCGACTAATCTGACTGAGGTTTTTTCATGGTTCCCTCATCCGCCAAGGTAAATACCGGATTGGATATTTAATACCGCGATCAAAGTTCCACCTTAAGTCTAAAACAATAGTAAACATTAAAAATAGGCGGTAATAATTAATGCTGTGCCATCTATCTACAGACATTGAAAGCAGGTAGACTGGAAGGCAGCCTAATGCCATCTGCACGGCACGAAGCAGAAGATCCGGCTGCTATGTACTAGGGTTTCTGTGGACACGATGAAGCGCGTGGTTACAGGGATGAGATCTAGAAGGCTGACTGTCCGCCACACCTCGATCTAAGTTACCCATTAACAGATCCGTCGCGATATGATCCTGTAGTTAAAGCGAAGTAAAATAGAGTACAATTGACGTGATGTAACATTTTGTGACGGAACATATATACATATTATATACATATTATATGCATATTGTAGACATAGTGATTTATATGTGTAAATGTTTTAGCTATAAAATTGTTTAGATATTTTAGTTATAAGAAACTGAATGTAAGTCTAAAGCTGGAACCTTGTGGTGCCACTAGTCTGGACACGACTCCTTCAAAAGGACACAAGGGTGGACGAAATAAGTGGGGTGAGAGACATGACACTCTCCAGATGGCTCGAAAATTCGTTGACTTGGGGGTGCGAGATTCCAGAGGTTTCCAAAGGTGTGTGCTGACGTGAGCCAATAAGTATAGATGAAACAGATTTGAAATATACAAACGAGCGAATGAGATTCAATGTATCTAAACGCCCGGGAAACATAGCGTCTGTAAGCGTTATGACTAGTTTTTTGTATAAAAGGGAGTGTGAGGCTGAAACGGGGTGCATTTTCAAGATTAACATTCTGCTTGCTTCATGTAACTCACCGCTTATAACAGGATGTGTATAGGAAGGAATGAGGCGTGTTAAGGGGTCAACGAGTGGCAACGACGTCGCATTTGTAATAAGTAAACTGTAAACAGTTAGTAAAGCAGTGTATTAAGCCAAGTTCAAACAGTTATTAAAGTCAAGATTCATTTAATAAAGCCAAGTGTCAGTAATCAGTGTCCATTCATTCACCTCCACGACCATACCTGAGATAATAACATATAGCCGAGGGCAACGGAGACTACATCTTGGCAGAAAAACCCATCCACACAGACATATCGCCAGAGAATACAACATACATCCGCAACAATTTCCTCTTTGTGACGTCACGTGTGAAACTTAATGAAGCGTTTTTAAATTCGCGAATCAGTGCGCTTAATGAGATATTGTAATAGGTATTAATCAAGTGCTAGGCAACCGGTCACCTCTTTGTTTTTTCTAAGTTTAAGGGCTTCACAATGATTAAAATCTAGACACTCCAAGTAATCTATTGTATTTTATTTCACATTTTATTATTAGATATGGAGAAACGTCTACAAACACTATTTTTTAAAACTAATGAAATAAAGCAGCTCCAAACTATTGAAACTTAAATTGTTTTGGCTTTAAAATATACGTTTCATAATATTTTCGGATTTTTACTTTCACTACCGCATATTTAGTAGGTAGAGAACGTATTGCATTCCACCCAAAATTTTTATACCGAGATTTCACCGGATAAACATGTCTTGAGATCCCTGAATCCAAAAAAGAAACATTTTTTATTAAAAGATCCGTTGTGTGTGTGTGTGTGTGTGTGTGTGAACAGCATAACTCAAAAACGAAAAGTCGAATAAACACCAAACTTGGTATTTAGGTTCAGTGCCTTCCAAAGAACGACTCGAAGATTTTCAAGAAAATCCCCCCAACCCAAACTACCCTTTACATTTTGATTTTTTCAAAACTGGCTCTAACAATTTTGATTAAAATATCATATGTTTAAGATATTTTCGTGACAAATGAAACGTATATCTTGAATTTTCTGGGAGTGTCCTCAGAAGTCCTCTTCATTCTGAATGACTTTTGCATAACTGGTAAACAGTAAGAGATAGACAAAACTTTACTGTACAAAAAATGCAGATCTCGTTAAAATACACAATATGTAATACACACTTTTTTCGAGTGAACCATTTCCGGAATATTCATTGTTATTTGTTTGATTTTTCCAATGCGTATATTTTTCTCATGTAGGAATTCGTTATTCGTTTTTTTATGTCCTGGACATACAAAGAGAATGGAATGCGCCACATAGCAACCAGTTCTTAAAAGATTTGACTATCGCTTAAAGCCTACCATATTCCCCTTGTACCTACAAGAATAGCTCAGTAATTTCTGCAAATGTTTATCTCGATTACCACGAATTAGATGGAGAATAAGCGTTTGTAAAAACAGTTTGTATAAGAGCAGGGAAAGTGATGTGAGAGCAACTCATCAGATTATTTCCTTATATTTTCATATTTTGGCAAAAAATTCATATTTTTGAAAATTTTCCTCTCAACACGTAACACAATGGTGTTTGTGTTCAGGTGTTGGTCCTCAACATTTACGCTGCCCTAGTATAGACATGACAGTTAAGCCGTTTTACTACTCAGTTCTTTATTTGTATCAATTTCCTGGCATAGCTCCCTAGAGAAATGAGAGATGTTATCAACAGTAAGCCATCTCTTTGCAAAAACCTTATATTAAAAATATTCCTAAGAAAGAAATGCATAGGGTTAAGATCCGGACATCTTGATGACCTTTCAGATGATCCCCTTCGTCCTATTCACATATTGGAAATGTTACTCTAAAAAGTCTCGCACAATTCATTCTAGTGAGAAGGATCCCCATCTTGCTAAAAACGGAACTCTTCATCTTTGTATTTCCCACCCATAATATTACTTGTATAAGTGTGGTGTATCCACTGTATATATTCTTTTGCCCATCTCTGTATAATTATTTGGTTTTTAAGCAGTTGAATATAACTTCAGTTCCTTTATGTTTATATATACATGTTTATTAAAACCATTTATGTTAACATTTATCATAGTTACAGGCATTACAAAAGCAAGGTAGGTTAATCGGACGGTGCATGAACGAAACAGGTGAGATGAGCCCACATGAGCCCGGGATCCAGAGAGCTTGGAGTTGAATCTTAAATGCGTATTTCCGATACAATTTCGGTATCGCTTTTTCACATAATACAATTCTTTATCTGCTTAAGGTAAGCGACAGAGAACGGAATGATGCTCCTGATCAACACTGCTACACCGAAATGAATATCATCTGTTGGAAGGTTTACAGCAAAGGACTTCGAGCTGTGATTTCCGTTCACATGTTATCGATTCCTCTGAAAGAAAGCGAAAGGAAGTTTTCTATTTGAACTGAGCGTACCGACTTAAGAAATTAGATGGGATGTGCCCTCTAGAGTATCGGGCAATGGCCGCTAGGGACAGAGTGAGAAACGATCTAGAAAACTTGGACACTTGCAGTACAGGTAGTAAATTGCAGCGGTGAAATGTTGGTTTCCCTGTTTCCATTAATCTTTCAGGAGTGAAAACTTGAGTCACTCTACCGCAGCTTCTTGGCTTACCTCAACGGAATGAGTAAATGCTAGCTCGTTATTCTTACGTGCTGGTCATTAGCGGCTCGTTTACATCACCTTACGTGATCACACACATACAGAATGTAAGCCATATCTAAGTTGATATACCCCAAGGAAGGGGTATGGATGCCAGCCTTTAAATTCAAGATGTACGTATGTACTTTGAAAAAGCTATATGCACACCTTTGTACTATTTTAAATATATTTCTAGTTAAGAACACTATTTGAAACGCAGAGATACTTGGCAATTTGACGGGTAAAACTGCTGGAAAATAGAATGTGCGCATTGTCTCCGAAACCGATGCGAATTGGTTACGGAACTAAGGCAACTACAGTAGAGCACCGCTTATCCGAACTAAAGGGGCAGAGCCTTTTCGGATAATCAATGGTAACGATTTTAAGCAGTGAAAGGAATAAAATAGGTGTATTACAAGTGTATGTAGTTATGTTTACTAAAAAGAGAACTATTGTTATATCAGTATTAAAATATGCATTACAGTATTTACAAGCACTAATTCATAAAATCAATAATTTTTTCGAACTTTCTTCTCGAAATGCTTGCAAGCAGCTACATCACGTCATGATTTGACAAGCATTATATCTGTTGGTGTTGATTCACTGCTTTGTTTTATAAAACGCAAGGCAACTTAAAGATGTGACACGAATTTGTAGTCTCTTCCTCACCTCTAATGATCTGAATCCTTCGTCCTCTATGACTCTGTTGCTAACAGCTTCGAGGTTGGCTAAATGCTTTCTTTTTGCTAACATATAAAACACAAATAAACCACACTGAGCAACACCAACAGTAAAATAACAGTACGCCTCCATGTACAGGCTGTTAATACTTGTTATAACAGTACAATATTTCTTGGAATGTACAGTAGCGAGTGAAGACTAACTGCACAATGCCAAGTACCTGTATTAGAATTTTAGGTAGGGAAAAAGAACGTTTTGAATTGACGCATCAACGTTGTCAGCGAGAATTTGAGCATGTAATTTTTGTTCGTTCTTTCTTAGATTGATTTTGTTTTCTTTTATTTTCTTCCGTCGTTTCGGTTAAGCAGGGTTTTACTGTATATTGATACCCTCATTACTGACAGGAAGATATAAATAAATAAAGGAATGGTAGTAGGACAAAGAAATAATTGCAATAAATAATTTCTAAATATCAAATCAATGATATGAATGATTTGTACAGAAAGAAGAAGGAAATTAGCAAGTTATGTTACGAAAAGTCATTAGCAACAGCGAGGAGCCAAAGCATTACCTTAAACATTCTTGGAAGGTGGTTTATAGTTAAGTTCAGTACATTTGAACAGTCACGTAGGCAGAAATTCTGAAAAAGAGAAGTGAAAGGTATTTCTGAGAGCTTAGCCAGGCCTCCAATAGTTGGCTCGAGCAAGAAGGGATGTTGGTAGGGGTAGTTCTAAGGTAGGTGGAGCTTAGGTAATACAGGGGCGATCAACCTAATCAGAGATACATTCGTTCGCGCACACATTTCTGACTTAATCTGGTGATTACACGTGTGTTATTTTAAGCGCCCAGTGACGCGCTTGTATGGGTAAGATTTAGCGGTAACCGCGAGGTGTTTTGCCGGTAACCATTTTAGCGACTCGACGCAAGTTACTCTACTAGTTTTTTTTATTGCGGAAAGTTATTTCAAACCATAAAATTGATACGTGTAATAATTAAATTCTTATAGTTTCGAGGCTGTGATTCATAATCAGTTACACTCCTTATCCTCAAAGGGTAGGCAACTCGCTTCAATAGCTGAAGTATTAGATCATGTTAAATTTCTCACTCAATTTAAACTGGTGTTATCCTTTCACACCCGCCCACGCATACCCTGAGAGGAAGATCTTATAGCTATACCACCAGAGCAGCTGGCAAACGAGACAACAGAATGAGCTACGAGATAACTTGAAATTGAAATTGAGTTTTATTTATGGACGCTCTTTAACTACTATAGTCCTTAGCGTCCCATTCTATATTGGGCGTGACCACCGAAGGAAGTCATGCTAAGGATTTTTACGCCCGAAAAAATCCATCGCCCTCCGCCGGGTTTGAACCCGCGACCTCGGGAACTAGAGTCTAGCACGGTACCACCAGTCCATCAGAAGTAGGTAAAGTGTACTGCTGCAAAATTGTCGCATCATCCAGCTGCTTTAAAACCTCAGGTAAGGAGTGCGCCTCATCGTGGTGCAATACGTTATCAAAATTGGCGACTATCGCGGGGCTGGAAACGTTATCAATATTAAATAATACGCCTTAATTAAGAAGACATTTCTTTCCTCTATTTTCCGCGAAATGCTTAATGTTAAATGAAAGCAACAAAAACTACAAAACTTTGAAAAAAATTCTGAGAGTTACATTCACATGACTTTCTCCAGCCTTTATCGTTTATTTTATACAGCTTCTACAAGCTATTCTTATAAAACCTTTTTAGTTTCTCTACTACGTATAGTAAGTAGGGGAAGTATTGTATTCCACCCAAAAATTCGATACCGAAATTTCACCGGAAATACATGTTTTGAGACCCCCTGAATCCAAAAAAAGCATTTTTGGAAACATGTCCGAGTGTGTGTCTGTTAACAGTATAACTCAGAAACGAACAGTCGGATAAACACCAAACTTGGTATTTAGGTTCAGTATCTTCCAGAGATGTGACACGAAGGTTTTCAAGAAAATAACGCCACCCCAGATTACTCTTTACATGGAACATTTTTCGAAAATTTTATATTTCTCAAAAATGGCTCTAACGATTTTGATTAAAATATCATATGTTTAAGATATTTTCATTAAAAATGAAATGTATATCTTAAATTTTCTGGGAATGTCTCTAAAAATATTCTTCATTGTGAACGACTTTTGCATAACTGATAAACCATAAGAGATAGACAAAATTTTACTACACAAAAAATGTAGATCGTGTTAAAATACACAATTTATGCCATATACATTTGTTTTCTTGAGTGAACCGTTTTCGAGATATTGCTTGTTATTCCCTTAAATTTTTCAATACTTATTTTCTCAAATGGGAATTTATTCATTTTTTGTCTTGGATATGCAAACAGCATTAATTTGTGGCAAAGAGAATGGTGCTGCACCTAGCAACCAGCTATTAAGAGATATGCCTATGCTTAAAGGCTACTGTATTTCTATATTGCCCTTGCAAATACAAAATAAGAGGAACATAGTACGCCTTAAGCGATAGTCAAATATTTTTAGAACTGGTCGCTATGTGTAAAGTGCAATTCTCTTTGCATGTCAAAAGATCGTTTCTGCAAATGTTTATCTCGACTAATATGAAGTAAATGGAGAATAAGAGTAGGTAAAAATAGTTTGTACAAGATTAGAGAAAGTCATGTGAGTGTAACACATCAGATTTTTTTATATGTAGTTGATGTTACTCGATATAAACATTAGCAGAAATGATTTCATTACACATTTCGTTGCAGGTACAAGAGTGATAGTGAAATCTTTAAAAAGCGCATTATCGACACATATCTCATAATACCCTCGTTGCATTTCCAAAGCCAGACAGCGCTACGCGTAAACATTGCGAAATACACGCAGCAGTTGTTTGAGTTAGCTGCTTTTCTAAATTGGGATCAGCGTGTCTGGTTTTCGCTTCGCCGACCATAAAGGCAACGCTAAGACAACGGCAATAAAAATGGGGAGGGGGAGGCAGTGAAGGAGCACTTGCGAACATATTTATGCGTGAATAAACAGATGAAGAGCGGAGGTCTATTTTAAACCCCGCATAAATCCGATTACAGCACCAAACTCTGCAGATCGTGAGTTACTGTATTTCTGGCTCAAATCGCATCTGGACTATATTAACTTCTACCGCTGGCGTTTTCCTTGATATGAGAGGAATTTATTCATTTATTTATACGGCTCGAACTTTGCACAATACACATAGTGCATCTATCAGATCGAAAGTTGTCGGTGGATAGTCATATTTCGTAGTTACGAGGGCAGTCCCAGAAGTACCCGACCTGATGTATAGATAGTGGTTGTTGTTTCAAACAAATGACTGTGGTAGAAAGTACCAACCTTATAAGGCTTAAGTCTGAAGTTTGATGATGTTTAGTAATTGTTTGGCAGTCATTAATAGTGAACCCTCTCAGCAAATTTGTAAACATAATAAAACTGGTCATCGTTATGTGATACAATACTTTAATTAGAAAGGTCCTAGACCAACTAATAATAAAGTTGAGCTAGATTCTACTCTGGAGGTGTCTACTCCTTCGTTTACAATAGTAAAATATGGGATGGCAGAATTTAAGCGAGGCTGTACGAGCTGCCAAGACGAACATCGCAGTGGTCGACCAAATGAGGTGACCACGCCAAAAATTAAGAGCAAAAATCCACAAAATGGTATTGGATGACCGTCGAATGGTGCGTGAGCTAGCAAACTTCCTAGGCATTTCAAAAAGTGCTGTGCATCGCATACTGACTGGAAATTTAGACAAGAGAAAGCTGTACATAAAATGGGTGCCGCGTTTACTCACAATGGAACAAAAGCAGCGTCGTGAAGATGATTCAGTCGAGTGTTTGACGATGTTTTGTTGCAATAAAGCGACGTTTTTGTGTCGATTCATAAATTCATAGCCATGGATGAAACATGGGTCCATCACTTCACACCTGAGACGAAGGAACAATCAAAACAGTGGATTGAAAGTGGAGAATCGGCTCCAAAGAAGGTGAGACAGTTCCATTTGCAGGCAAGGTCATGGCGTCAGTTTTTTGGAATGTGTGTAGAATAATTTTCATTGATTATCTTCAAAAAGGAAAAGTAATCAATGGCGAGTATTATGCAAACTTATTGCAGCATTTGAATAATGAAATAAAGCAAAAACGGCCGCATTTAGTGGAAAAGAAACCAGTTCACACATCCATTATCGCCATGGCCAAAATCAATGAGTTAAAGTTCAAATTGCTACCTCATGCACCAAATAGCTTAGTAGTAAAAGATTTGCCAACAATGAACAGCTGGAGTCTGCAGTTGATGGCTATTTTGCAGAACTCGATGGTTCTCACTATAAACAGGTTATCGAAGCTATTGAACATCGCTGGGAAAATTGCATCGAGCTGAAAGGAGACTATGTAAAGAAATAAAGATTTTTTTCTCCAAAAATTTGTGTTTCCTTTGTTAGGTCGGGTACTTATTGGACAGCGGTCGTATATAAGGGTTTTTCACTTTTTCTGCCGCTATGATAACTAGAGAAAATGTTGTGTACCACCCAAAAATTCGGTATAGAGATTTCACCATACCCGCTTGAGGTTTCTTAAACAAAAAAAAACTATTTTTACTTTCTCCATGCTTATCTATAGTAAACAAAAATCTACTGTACTTCACCCAGAATTCGATACTAAGAACTACATTTTTTGAGACTCCCTGATTTAAAAAAAACTAAAAAAAAGGTCTGTGTCTGTCTTTCTGGAGAAAGAGCAAGTAAAACACTTCCCAACTAAGACTAACCTTTGCATGGTTAACTTTTCCTTATTTTTGCTTTTCTCAAAAATTCCTTCAACGATTTTTATTAAAACCCCATAGGTTTAAAATATTTTCATTACAAATAAAATATATATCTTGAGTTTTCTGGGAATATCCTGTGAAGTCCTCTCCATTCTGAATGAATTTGTATAACTTGTAAATTGTAAGAGATAGACAAAAAGTTACTGTACAAAACTGTAGATCTCACTAAAGAACACAATTTATATCGAATAAAATTTGTTATAGCATTAACCATTTGCGAGATATTCTTTATTATTGGTTTGGATAGTTCAAATACAGCTAACTCGCTATTATTCTTTACTTTCTCCACCACGTACATATAGATAGAGGAGGTATTGCATTTCACACAAAAATTCGATACCGAGGCTTCAACGGAAGTACTTGTTTTAAGGCCCCTTGAATGCAAAAAGGTATTTTAGAAAAAGGTCCATGTGTGTATGAACAGCATAACTCGAAAATGAAAAGTCCGATAAATAGCAAACATGGTATTTAAGTTCAGTACATTCCAAAGATGCGACTCCCCTGTATATGGAATATTTCTCGAAATTTTCTAAAAATGGCTCTAACGATTTTGATTAAAATACGATATACATATTATAGATATTTACATGCCAAAATAAAATGTATATCTTGAATTTTCTGGGAATAGCTTGTGAAGTCTTCAATTGGAAATAATTTTGTATAATGTTGTATAATTGGTAAACCTTAAGCGATGGACGAAAACGCATTACACAAAAAGTGTAGACCTCTTTAAAACACACAATTTATTTCCAGTAATTTTTCTTGTGCCACCAGCCATTTTCGAGATATCCGTTATTAATGTTTCGATTTGTTCAATGCTTTGTTATTCTTTTTAAGTCCCGCCGATTTTCAATTGTTACTCGCGATTGCATGGAAACAGTATGGAATTTTAAGGCAGCATATAGCGTACAGTTGTTAAACATTTGACTATCGCTGTTATCTTTGTATCTATAACGAAATGTGTAATGTAGCTATTTCTGCAAAGATTTATTTGGATTAAAATGTAGTAGATAGAAAAATAAACTTTCGTAAGAACAATTTGTACAACCAATAATAAATGTAAGAGGGTAGAGAAAGTTATCGAATGTAACACATCAGATACTTTTTCATCGTAGTCATGCAATTTCAAAGCCATTATACAGCGACCTGCTTTTTAAAAGTAACTGTCGCTCTAGCCTACTGTATCCTTATACGTACAGCGAATGTGTAAGTCTGTAACGAAAGTTAATCTAGATTAACAAGGGGTGGACAAAAGAACAAGCATTTGTAAGAATAGTTTGTAGAAGAATGGGTACGTAAAGTCATGTGAATGCAACACATATTTTTTTAAAAGCACATATGTGTGCGTGCGTCTGATGTGTTACACTCATATGACTTTCTTACTTTGTATTCTCCAGTTTATTTCTATCTCTCTTCTACTAAATATTCTTACAAAAGATTATTTTTCTATCTGCTTCAGGTTAATCGGGATAAACATCTGCAGAAATGGTTTCATTACACATTTCGTAATGGGTACAATGGAATACACGAGAGTGAAGTGATAGTCAAATCTTTTTTTAATAAAGGAGGGCGCTATGTGCTGGTATTAGATCGCGAGAAACAACTGAATTGTGAGAGCACCTCAATAAATGACAAAAGCATTGAACAATTCAAAGCAAAGAACCATGAATATCTCGGAAATGGCTAATACCACGAAAGGCTTATTTGATATAAATTGTGTCTTTTAAAGAAATCTTCATTTGAGTAGTAAGTTTTTGTCTAACTCTTAGGTTTTACCAATTATGCAAGACTCATTCGAATGAAGAGAATTTCACATGAATTCCCAGAAAATTCAAGATGTGGTTTTGTTATTTATTTAAAAATTTTAAGATGTGATATTTCAATAAAAATGTAGGGGAAAATAAACAAATTATAATTTAACTACGTAAAGGGTAGTTTGAGGTGGTGGTGATTTTTAAAAATCTTCTTGTCCCATATTTGGAAATACTGAATTTAAATACTAAGTTTGGAATGTATGTGATTTTTCGTTTTTGAGCTGTGCTGTTCACAGATACACGCACACATTTTTGGGCACGGTGGGACTCAAAACGTACAGTATCAGAAATTCTCAAAACTAAATCTCTCAATCCAATTTCCTCTAGCTTAGATAAGCGTTGGATAAGTGCTTGTTAAATTTTAAAAAGACTGGGATCGTTGCGCCCTTATCCTAACGGACAGGTTCGTATAAAAGCGTCCATGGATATCCACCGTATAAGCCGCACACCATCGTTCAGCTCGCCTACTGTGCTACTCTACAAAATGAAAGGAAACGAGTGTGAGGAAACGAAGACTGGGAAATCCGTGGTAATATATTGTAACGCATCGACTATGGCCCATGGTTATCGGGAGGTCGACGCCGGGCCATACTCACGCCAGCGTAAACACCGGAAGCGCTGTCGTTGGGTAACCAAAACCTTCTGGATGTTTCCCCTTCTCGAATGTTCTGAAACTCTGTGGAAATTTCCAACGCGTATATAAGTGAGCGCTCTCGCAAGTCAGTCAATGGGTTGCGTTGTGGTCAGTTTGTGAGCAAGTGCGTTCTTGGTACGACGAAAAGTGCTGTTCTCCTAGCGAGATTGTAACGACTGCTGTGATATGCAGTGAGTGCTGTTTCCGCGAGAGGTTAGATAAGTCTTCTGTTCGATTTCCCAGCAAGTGAACCGTCCAGAAGAAGAGGTTACGTCATGCGTACCTATTTCGTTACTCCGCTAAGTCAGGAAGAAAGTGAAGTGACAGTAAAATGAAGCGAAGTGACAGCGAAAAGTTTATCTAGATCAAATTAACGAAGTGAGAATGAGAACTCTGTGAAGTGGCAGTTAAAACTGGACAAAATCAAAATTAATACAACCAGTATTCGCTTATCGAACTAAGAAAACCACGAAAAAAAGCAAGCAAAGGTGGCCGGTCTAACAGGAATCCATCGTGAGCTCTCAGACGCTATCGTCTGAGCAATTTCACTCAGTAGTTCTTTGGGTAGTAGGCTTCCTCTGCCAACTAGTTTGTTTAATAGAAACGTTCACTTTTGTAGTTAATAGATTGCCGTTATGAGTGAATGCGTGTGTACACGTACGAGGGTCGTTTTTTAAGTAAGAACCGATTGCTCACAGTGTTCGCGCAGGGTATCAGATAACACCGAATTAAGGCCAGGCACTCTCGGCCAGTCCCCCACTACTCTGCCAGTAAGTTTCAACTCTGTCTGTGTTTGGTTGTTTAGTTATGCTGCATTATTTGCCGCTATGTCAATTAACAACCCCACCGACAGTTAGGTATTTTCCGTCATTCGGGTTTTAAACGCTGAAAAGGTCCGTCCTGCTGAAACTTATCGATGAAGTGTTGCAGTGTATGGGGAAAGTATGATGAATGATGGCAATGTGTGTAAGTGGTGTAGAATGTTCGATGAAGGAAGGACGAACGTTCATGATGAGGTTCGATCTGGACGGCCTACTGTCATCAGCGAAGCTTTGACACAAAAAGTTGATGAGAGGATTCATGAAAACAGGCGCTTCACTAATGACGAGCTTTATCAACATTTCTCTCAAGTTTCAAGGTCAGTAATTTATACAATTGTTACTGACAAACTTCAATACATAAATGTGTGTAAGATGGACTGGCGGCAGAGTTCTGTGATGATGGTATCCAAAACCTGGTGCCACCACTGAACAAGTGTTTGGTCATTAATAGTGATTATGTATACAGATAAATAATGTTCATATTGTCATTTCCTATAAAAGTTATGTTCATAAGTGAAATATTTCGTGTGCTATAGCAAAATGGTTCTTACTTTAAAAAAATGGCCATCGTAGTTTGTGCATTAGCTGACAGAGAACCTTAGTTGCATAATCGCCTTCCTGCATGATGTATTTTATTTCTATTTCCTCCTTCTCTGGGTAGTATTCCTGGCAATAGATATCCAATCCTCACCCTGGGAGAAATCGATAAGAACCCAATCATATTGATCAGTAGACGGGATTTGAACCCTGGACCTCCGGAATGTGGGCCCAGATTCTACCACTGAGAGATATCTAGGGCACTGTATAGATAAGGAGAAGTGGGTTGGTATATGCATCAGGAGAAGTGGCGCTATTCAACTCTTGTGTGCATATCGATTGATTCTGGTCCATGAGTATCTGACGAAGCATGAAATTCTCTGCTACCACAGCATTCTGATTAAGGATCTCTCCCGGAATGTAAGCAATTAATAAGGGATCAGCATGGCCGATACACAACCGGTTACATACATACATCCACCTCAGGGAGTGTATTCATGCTTTGGTGAATCAGTCATGGGGAAAATCAAATTGTGTATCTGCTAGGATTACAGCGCATAAATCATTGGGCCTTCTTTCGCTTTAAAATATACCACCGCAGAAAGGTTAAGTTATAAAAGTTGACCGTTCACACGGTGTTTTGCTTTTCGGCTAGCACACGTACCGCAGCCGGCGGCACTTTATGCAACTATTCTGTGTCCGCCGCTCGATAGTGTACACTCGGTGAGTTTAAAACTGGCTGGCGTCTGAGAGACAGAGCTCGAATCGGGTACTTCCGTGAGCGCTCAGGATAGCTAGGCTTTTTCCTCCCAAGACTGCGTATATTCTTGCAGTAGCTATAATGGGGAACACAACTATAATCAAAAAGTCTCCCAAGAAAATAATTCATATATGATATTTCAGACAGACAGATGTTTTAGAGTGTTTCAACACTGAATACTTATAACCAGAACACACTTTATTGATTTATGGTTTTCAAGTGGAATATGACTAAAGCTGTTACAGTGCCACACTTACTACAGCACTCTGAGCTCGGTGATATAAATTACCTGTTCCTGGGGTTGCAAGTTCAAATCTATGTGCAGCTACTCAAATTTTTTTCTCTTTCATTTTAACTATATGCGTAAACATTTGATGTATTACAGTCACATGACTTTCTCTAATCTTGTAAAAACTATTTTTACAAATCCTTATTCTCCATCTACTTCATGTTATTCGAGATAAATATTTACAGAAACTATCTGCATGTTCAGGATACAAAAAAAGAAGAATAACGAATTCTCATTTGATAAAAAGTATAAGTATTGGAAAATTCAAACAAATAACAAGGAATATCTCGTTAAAACACAATTTATGTCATATACATATATTTTTGTGGAGTGAACCATTTCCGAGATATTCCTGGTTGTAAAATAGTATATAACTACTAATAAAATAAAATATTATTACTCCAACATAAATGCCAAACTAAAACAATGCTACTGCCAACCCAAGTATTGCCGTTTACCCCAACTCGCAATCCTTTTGCTTTTTCAAGGATAATCTAGTAGGGAATTTTCAAAAAACAAATTGGAAGTATTGCCAAATTAGCGGCTTCCTATCTGTACGAGGAGGATATAGGAGACTTAGCTAAGCGAAAGTCAAATCTTTAACTTCTCTAAGCAATGCCCTTGAAATTTCACTCTTTTGATGGTCGTGAGAAAAAGAATGATCTAATAGCTACTTAACAGATAAAAAACACAAAAAAACAGGTTTTTGAACATTCAAAACAACGACAAAATTGTATAAAAATGTATAGCACACTTATCTAGAGAATTTATGTTGTATGTACGACTACTGTTTTAAAATACGCGGCATGTTTTTAAAGTAAGTACCGTTTTAGCATTTTGTCGCTGCAGTGCTGCAGTCGCGATTTTGAGCATGCGCGATCACTTCCTCTATTCATTAAGAAGCCAGACAGAGCTGTGAGCGATCGTTACTTTGTGTTTTCCTGTTGTAGAGCGTTTCAAAATGTTCAAAACAATCGAATGACCCACCGACTGTAAAGTCAGATCATTGTCTCGTTTTTTGAATGGAAGAAATGTTACACCAGCAAACATTCATCGCCGATTGTGCGAGGTTTATGAGGAAACAATAATGAGTGACAATGCCCGACACAGACAGCCAAACAAACTCAAGATCTGATCGCATCATTTTGTTCAGAACAATTCGACAACCCTCCCTACTGTTTCTTCGTCTGTTTCTTCATCTGAAGAAATTCCTTGGTGGAAAACATTGCAACGACGATGATATTGTGAAACAAGAAGTGCAGACTTGGCTTTCATCACAGGCGGCATCATTCTTTGACGAAGCCATACAAAAACTGGTTTCCCGTTACAAGTGCCTGAATAACGGTGGTAAATATGTGGAGAAGTAGTGTAAGATGTCAAATAATGAGTGATAATAAAGTATTTGAAAAATAATATCGGCACTTACCACAAAAACGCGCCTCGTATTGTATTTTTCACTGTAATCATGTTCTGTATTCTAAAGTAGTCGCGATATGACTTTATAGTTGAAGCGACAATAAAGAAAGAAAAAAATATCTTGGAAACGATTAGTGCCACAAAAATTAGTTGACATAAATTGTGTGCATTAAAGAGATCTATGCTTTTTGCATGTCTTACACTTTACCAATTATACAAGTCATTCAGAATGAAGAGGACTTCACAGGCTATTCGCAGAAATTCAAGCTATACTTTTTATTTATCATGAAAGTATCTTAAACATATGGTATTATAACCAATATCTATCGTTAGATTCTATTGTGAGAAAATATAAACTTACGAAACATTTTCCAGTAAGAATGGTATGGGATGGGGGATTTAAAAATCTTCCTTGAAGAATTTAAATGCCATATTTTAACCGACATTTTGTTTTTCAGTTATACTGTTTACAGCGATACATTTTTCTAAAAAATAATTTTTTTGATTTCAGGGAGACTCAAAACGTGCATTTCGATGAAATTTAAATACTATTTTTTGGGTGAAATCAACATTTACTGAAGTGTTACACTCGCATCACTTTCTCTACTCTTGTACAAACTCAAAACTATTTTTACAAACGCTTATTCTCCATCTACTTCATGTTAATCGAGATAAACATTTGCAAAAACTATCTTATCGCTAATTTTCTTGCAGCTGCAAGGGGAATATGGTAGACTTTAAGCGATAGTCAAATATATTAAGAGGTGGTTGCTATGTGGAGCATTCTATTCTCTTTGCTTGTCCACGAACAAAACAAAACAAAAAACGAATAACGAATCCCCATTTGAGATAAATTCAAATCACAAGGAATATCTCGCAAATGATGCACTGGACAAAAAAAACTGCATATGGGATAAATTGTGTGTTGTAACGAGATCTACATTTTTGTGTTCTAAAATTATGTCTATCTCTTACGGTTTACCCAGTCATGCGGAAGTCATTGAGAATGAAAACGACTTTTGGGGACATTCCAGGGACATTCCAAGAAAATTCAAGATATAAATTTAATTTGCCATGGAAATATCTTCTTAAACATACGATGTTTTAATCAAGATCTTTGCAGCCATTTTTGAGAATATAAAAATTTCGAAAAATGTGTCATTTAAAGAGCAGTCTGAGGGGTATTCCTTGAAAATCTTCGTGTCGTATCCTTTGAAGATACTAAACTCAAATACCAAGTTTGGTATTTATCCGACTTTTCGTTTTCGAGTTATGCTATTCACAGACTGACAGATGCACAGGTAGACAGACAGACGCACACACGGACATGTTTATAAAAATGCTTTATTTACATTCAGAGCACTTCAAAATCTGTATTTCCGCTAAAATCTCGGTATCGAATTTTTGGGTGAAATACAATACTTTCCCTACTTGCTATACGTAGTAGAGAAAATAATAGCACACATTTTAATCCGCTGCATAATTTTAGCTGGAATTTCGTATGTAATGTTATATTAGGTATGCTTTTATATTGTATGGTAATAGGTAAAGGATGTACTACTATTACAAAAAAATCTGATGTGTTACACTCACATGACTTTCTCTACTCTTGTACATATTATTTTTACAAACTCTTATTCTCCATCTATTTCATATTAATCGAGATAAACATTTGCAGAAACGATCTTTTGACATGCAAAGAGAATTAAATTTTACATGTAAACGACCAGTTCTAAAAATATTTGACTATCGCTTAAGGCGTACTATGTTCCCCTTGTTTTGTATTTGCAGTGGCCTTTAAGCATATACATATCTATTAATAGCTGGTTGCTATGTGCAGCACCATTCTCTTTGCCTCAGATTAATACTCTTTGCATATCCAAGACAAAAAAATGAATAACGAATTCCCATTTGAGAAAATAAGTATTGAAAAATTTAAGGGAATAACAAGCAATATCTCGAAAATGGTTCACTCAACAAAAAAATGTATATGACATAAATTGTGTATTTTAATGCGATCTACATTTTTTGTGTAGTAAAATTCTGTCTATCTCTTGTGGTTTACCAGTTATGCAAAAGTCGTTCACAATGAAGAATACTTTTGGAGACATTCCCAGAAAATTCGAGATATACATTTTATTTGTCATGAAATATCTTGAAAATATATATTTTAATCAAAATAGTTAGAGCCATTTTTGAGAAAATTAAAATTTTCGAAAAATGTTCCATGTAAAGGGTAATCTGGGGTGGGGGGATTTTCTTGAAAACCTTCGTGTCGCATCTCTGGAAGATACTGAACCTAAATACCAAGTTTGGTGTCTATCCGACTGCTCGTTTCTGAGTTATGCTGTTCACAGACAGACAGACGACAGACACACACACACACACACACACACACGGAAATGTTTACAAAAAAAAAGCATTAAGAATAATTACCAGAAGTTTTCCTTATGCCTTTATTTAAGTGAAAGAATTCTAACTCTGTATAATTTATATGTTCTTGATATATTAATGTTTTTAAAGAAAAATATTGCAAGCTATGATCGCAGAAGCAATTTCCTTACTCATAATACAAGGTACAATTCCAATATACATATGCCATTCTCTAGATTAAGAAAAATGCATAATTCTTATGTATCTAATGCAACCAATATATATATAATATGCTTCCTGAGAGGGTAAGAATTTTAAAATTAAAGCATTTCAAGAATTATGTAAGTTCGAGACTAAACGTTAACCCATTTTACAATATACAAGAATGTCTTAATACTATTTCTAAGTTCTAATGGTAAGTTTCCATTTTATGAATATTGTATGTTTTATTTAAAGTTTTATGACTTAGCCAATTGTATTTTATCCTTAAAGGCTCAAATAAATTATCAATTATCAATATGGGGATTTGGTTAGATCACGCATTTTCAAGCATATCCAGTTTATATTTGTTTACAGTACATATTAGTTGTAATGACGTCCTGTAAAGTTTAGGGAACATTCGCAGTTTTTATTTTTCTTCTTTTAGTTCCAATCACTTTAAGGGAGGTACAAGAATTCCTGACTTTTGAACAGTTCTATATATATTACAGGATGGACTGCAGTCCGATGCTGTGAATAAGTGAAGAGCGGTGCTGTACCATTCCAGATAAATAAAACATCAGTCGTGAAACATTCACAAGGAATTCGCTTCACGCTTTGGCCAGTTTTACTGTTATTACTTCCAACTCGGAAACGGTGAAACAACCCAGGAACGGATCTTGTACTTTATTCACTAAGCCACCTCTCATTGGGAAATAGATAAAATTGACTTTCTGTTCCACCCACATCCGTGCACTAAAGTAATGGGATAAAGAGTGACGAGAAAGAATTTAACAGAATTTCTATTGTCGTCCTCCGTGGTGTAGTGGTTACTATGCTAGCCTCTAGTTCTCGAGGTCGCGGGTTCAAACCCGGCGGAGGCCAATGGATTTTTTTTCGGGCGTAAAAATCCTTAGCATGGCTTCCTTCGTTAGGGAAGTAAAGCTGTTGGTCCCGTGTCGTATATTTAGCACGTAAAAGGACCTCAGGCCTGATAAAGGGGCCTCTGAGCAAAATTACCAGTCTTTCATGGTCAATATAGAATGGAACGTCAAGGACCACAGCAGTTAAAGAGCGTCCATAAATTAAAAAAGAATATATTGTATTCTGAGAATGTGCAAAAACCAAACAAAATGGTTCGGTAGTATAGTCGAGTCGTTTATAACCTTAACATGTAAAGTGCCGCTCTAGCAATAAAAATATCATATTACATTTACACGTTTTTCTCTACTCTCTAACCCTTATTAGTGGGAATATAAATTATTATTCTTACGAAGGTTTATTTTCCTATCTACTTCATTTTAATCGAGATAAACCTTTCCGGAAATAGCTACATTACACATTTCGTTATAGATACAAAAAGATTAGCATTCGTCAAATGTTTTAGAAATGGGCGCTATACACTTACCTTAAAATTCCAAACTCTTTCCATATCGTGACAAGCAACTGAAAATCGACAGGACTTGAAAAGAATGGCTAGGTATTCAACAATTCGAACCATTAATAATGGACATCTCAGAAATCTTGGTGTCGCATCCTCGGGAGCTACTAAACCAAAATACCAAGTTTGGTGTTTATCCGACGTTTTTCTTTTGAATTATGCTGTTCACACACACAGGCGTTTTTTAAAAATGATTTCTTTTGATTCAGGGGACCCTAAAACAAGTATTTCCGGTATCGAATTTTTGGGTGGAATGGAATATTTTCCCTACTTAATATACGTAATAGAGAAAGTAAAAATGACTTCCGGTATCCGTAAGCGGTGTAATATCGCAACTCTTCCTTTGTTCTGCGTACAAAACTCTGATGTGTTACATTCACATAACTTTCTCTACCCACTATGTTTATTTCTACATAGCCTCTGCAAACTATTCCTACAAAAGCCGTACTTACGGTAAAGGTAAAGGTACGTATCACGGAGGGGCCCAACGAAATCGGAGCAGAGCACTACACACAGGCAGGCCAGTTGGCCCTTTGTGCATCCAATGCGGCCCCTGGTAGGAAGGATGAGGGGAGGGATCCAAAGGGCAATACATCCGGATGCCGACCGCCGTGAGCCTGGACGGGGTCCCTAACGTTTCCAGATATAACGCAACCGACGCCGCCCGGTCCCTGCCCACAAGCCACCAACCTCCAGAGTCCCCTGGAGTGGAGCCCCACGCTGAGGAGAGACCTAACTGAGCAGTACCGCAGTGACCCCAAGGAAAAAATATTTTCGCCTGGCGACCCGAGAAACCGCGAAAAACTCATGGGCCAGAGTGAGCGGTCGCCGGAAATCGATGCCGGGACCTCCCGAATGCGGCCACAGACGTAACTGAGCCATCCCTCTCAGTAGCGATAGATAGTAGGGAAAGTCAAGTGCACGTAACACATTAGATTTGGGAAGCAGGGGAAGTATTGTATTCCACCCAAAAATTCGTTACCGAGATTTCACCGGAAATATATGTTTTGAGACACCCTGAATCCAAAAAAAGCATTTTTGGAAACATGTCCGTGTGTATGTCTGTGTGTGTCTGGGAATGTCCCCATAAGTATTCTTCATAGTGAACGACTTTTGCATAGCTGGTAAACCATAAGAGATAGACAAAATGTTACTACACAAAAAATTTAGATCGCGTTAAAATACACAATTTATGTCATATACATTTTTTGTTGTTGAGTAAACCATTTTCGAGATATTGCTTGTTATTCCCTTAAATTTTTCAATACTTATTTTCTAAAATGGAAATTCGTTATTCATTTTTTGTCTTGGATATGCAAAGAGTATTAATCTGTGGCAAAGAGAATAGTGCTGCACATAGCAACCAGCTATTAAGATATATGTCGATGCTTAAAGGCTACTGTATTTCTATATTGCCCTTGCAAATACAAAACAGGGGGAACATAGTACGCCTTAAGCGATAGTCAAATATTTTTAGAACTGGTCGCTATGTGTAAAATGTAATTCTCTTTGCATGTCAAAAGATCGTTTCTGCAAATGTTTATCTCGATTAATATGAAATAGATGGAGAATAAGGGTTTGTAAGAATAGCGTGTACAAGAGTAGAGAAAGTCATGTGAGTGTAACACATCAGCTTTTTTCTTTACACTATGGGAAAAGTTTGGTAGTGATATACAAATTTTCAATTCCTTAGGTACAAATCTGCACCATTTGGCCACTCTGATCAAAACTCTGGATGCTTATGCCTTAAGTCTCAGTGATAACAAGAGGCTACTCATGACTTTCAAAGACTGCCCTTGTCTTATTTTCAACCCCCTACTTACAGAATGCAACCGTACAACGCCGAGTAAGAAACTTGTGTATTTTTTGCGGATCAGTGTTCAGGTATATGCATACAATCAAAAGTCGATCACCTTTTACGATGTATTAAAGACAATAAACAAAACAAAGTTCCGGGATGGGCGATATTTTTGGCAAGCGTTACTTACACAGACTGACACTGTTTGTAACATGAATCAATCTCGGTGTTTGTTTCTTCTAACCGAACCCCCTTTTCTGGGCCACGGTTGGCAACAGTCCAGCCGTCCACTTAAAACAAACACCGCCGCAACACAATACCCCTATTGTGTCGGGTGTTTGCAAACAAAGACGGTTTAATGTGCAATATGTTCGCACTCAACGCGAATTGCCAAAAACAACTCTGCCCTTAGCTAAATATTTGTGTTAGAGCATTGTTTTAGCATGGCACCTCTTCACTTTATCGTCGTGTGGTTTGATACTCACTTTTAACAGGCTGGGTTGATGTGTTACATTCACATCAATTTCCTTACCTATTCTCACAAAACCTTATTTAGGATCATGTTACACGGGATAAACGTTTGCAGAAATAAACGTTACATCTTACCCTGTATGTACAGTGCCTTTCCTTCACACTGTGGCCGCCGCACAGCTACTCGCGCGCCGGCAACCACAGCTCGGACTCCCGCCGAAACAGATATAATATGCCCGCAACCGTCTCACGTTCTTATATTTACACTTACAATAATTACAATGATAAGCCCATATACTATCATAAGAAACGTTGGAAATGCTTTCTTTTTCTATATGCATATTTCCAGCATGTTTCCAAGAATTTATCCCTCTTGTTTTCCTTTTAGTTCTTTCAATGTACTGGGTTTGTTGCATACACCTTTATTTTTCAAGTTCCACATAGATAAAAATCACATACAGTTAAATCAGCGGATCGCGACGGTCATAATTCTTTACTGATTGCACTATCTTAAAGAAATTTCTGAATTAAATTTAGTGAGTCATCATCTATGTGCGCGGCAGCAAAATCTTCTTGGAAAAATCCAGACTGACATTCATGTCGGTCAGCTGTTCAAAAAATCTGATGTGTTACACTCACATGACTTTCTCCACTCTTGTACAAACTATTTTTACGAACGCTTATTCTCCATATGCTTCATGTTAATCGAGATATCGAGATGTTAATCTTATTGCTAATTTTCTTGTAGATGCAAGGGGAATTGCTAGGCTTTAAGCGATAGTCAAATATTTTAAGAGCTGGTTGCTATGTGGAGTATTCCATTTTCGTTGTATTAGCAGGACAAAAAAAAACAATAAAAATGAATAACGAATTTGAGAAAAATAACGAATTTGGTTGGCGCTAAACTAGGTAAGCTCATGATAAGCTTTTCGTGCGATTATCTAGCCGAGTAGCACTCGTGGTACTAGTTTTATAAGGCAATTTAATTTCGGTTTCAAACTCGTGCATCTTTTCATAAGATAATTATTCGTTAATTCCAATCAAATTACCGTAAAACTATTAGCACTAGTGCTACTACTGTTGATAATAAGCACATACCTTATCATAAGAGAGGTTTCTCCTAGAAATCTTGTTCTCTATCCTCATATTTCTGATATTTTCTCAGGAAGATACCGTTTACACCGGAGAGCTCAGTATCCGAAATTGAGTGAATTTATTTTCTTTTAGTTCTTTCAGGCATGTGGTTTGCTACATAACCTTATTTTTCATATGGCCACTAGAATTCCTATAATTGGATTTTCGGAAATGATAAAGTAATTTACCCACGCTTAATGTTCTTCTCTACGAAGTATGGATCTATTTATATGGCTATGTTTCAATGCAAAATAACAGATATTGGAGTACAGAGAAACCCGATTTTACACAAGAGATTTCCTTGTTTGAAAATTGATGTGCAGTAAATGCATACAGAATAATAGGACCTAATTGTTTTGAACAAACAGTAAATGCAAAAAGCACAGGAATGTCTTACACCATTTTTACTTTCTCTACTACGTATAATAAGTAGGGGAAGTAATGTATTGCACCCAAGAATTCGATACCGAAATTTCACCGGAAATACATGTTTTGAGACCCCCTGAATCCAAAAAAAGCACTTTTGTAAACATGGCTGTGTGTGTGTCTGTGAACAGCATAACTCAGAAACGAAAAGTCGGATAAACACCAAACTTGGTATTTAGGTTCAGTATCCTCCAGAGATGCGACACGAAGGTTTTCAAGAAAATCCCCCACCCCAGATTACCCTTTACATGGAACATTTTTCGAAAATTTTAATTTTCTCAAAAACGGCTCTAACGATTTTGATTAAAATACCATATGTTTAAGATATTTTCATGACAAATGAAATGTATATCTCGAATTTTCTGGGAATGTCTCCAAAAGTATTCTTCCTTATGAACGATTTTTGCAAATAATTCGTAAACCATAAGAGATAGACAGACGTCTCCTCACAAAAAATGTAGATCACGTTAAAATACACAATTTATGACAAATACATTTTTTTGAGTGAACCACTTTCGAGATATTGCTTGTTATTCCCTTAAATTTTCCATTACTTATACCTTTTCTCAAATGGGAATTCGTTATTCATTTTTTTATCCTGGTAATGCAAAGAGAATGGAATACTCCACATAGCAACCAGCTCTTAAAATATTTGACTATCGCTTAAAACCTATCATATTCCCCTTGCATCTACATGGAAATTACCAATAAGATTGACATCTCGATATCTCGATTAACATGAAGCATATGGAGAATAGGCGTTTGTAAAATTAGATTGTACAAGAGTAGAGAAAGTCATGTGAGTGTAACACATCAGATTTTTTTTATGGACGTTCTATAACTGCTGTGGTCCTTAGCGTACCATTCTATATTGTGCGTGAAAGACCGGTAATTTTGCTCAGAGGCCTCTTTATCAGGCGTGATGCTCTTTTACGTGTCGTAAATGTACGACACGGGACCACTGACTTTACTTCCCTTTCGAAGGAAGTCATGCTAAGGATTTTTACGCCCGAAAAAATTCATCGCCCTCCGCCGGGTTTGAACCCGCGACCTCGGAAACTACATGGTAACTCTACACCACGGAGGACTGTATGTTTGTGTTTGTATGTGTGTGTGTAGAGTAATATAAAACAACCACTCAAACAGATTTTAATAATTCTTTCACCATTGATAATCCAATTGGTTCTGACTGACATAGGACTATAAAACAATTTCTAATTTCATTTTATAAATCACTAAAATATACAAAAGTATTTATAAAGCCCTTCTACCTGGCTACAAACACATTGGAATTATAAAAGAACATGGTTCCAAAGCAGGCCTTGACTTTTATTTGAGAATGTCATGGAGTAGAAAATATTTATTACTCCATAGAATATGCATATAAAATAAGACAAATGGCGGGAATATTTCATTCCAAACAATATATCTGTAGATGATTACGATTTAGCGTTAGTACACAGAAAAACAAAATAGAACCGAATCTGCTTATAACGCTAGGAACGTCAAACTATTTTAAAAACTTCATGTAAGAAAGTTTTGCTTTATTTCCTTTGTACTTATGGTGAAATCAACTTCGTTAGCAGTGTATGCTAAATAATTGTATAAAGAGAGAAAATTGCTAAAATTAGAAATTTGAGAACGGATGTTTTTAAATTAACAACTGAGAAGACTGCTTTTCTAGATGGCCGCAGAATATGTCTCCAAAGGCGTTAACTTGGTAGCCTGGGAGTGGGCCATTTTTATATTCACCAGCTTCACCTCTATTTCGGTGTATATATTAACGGTTTCTGTATTATATGAAAACTGTGTATCTTTTGTTTTATTAAATGGCTACAGGGCCAAAGAGAAGGTACACAGGTTTAAAATACCACCTACTATAATTATCTAACAAGTTACTCGACCATTCCGATCGATAATTCACAGTCCACGAATACTTATAGGCTACACAGAATTTCCACGACTTGAAAGACTGTCGGTGAGAGGTTAAGAATGTCAGAAATTCCGCCGATATTTCACACCCTTTTGAATGAACATAAGGAAATTTTTCTTTAGGAATATGTTAAAGACACCCGAGGCTGCACGAAATTACACTTATAAGGAGTAAAAGGAAGCATTAAGCATAAAAATCTGCTATATCATTGTATAATAATTTCATAAATAAGGAAGTAACTGAAATTAATTAGTCATTTTAGTATATAAGTCTACCCATGCAAGTCGGGCAGCCAGTTAAGGTCTGTTTCATATAACTTTACCCCGTATCTCTTAATTGCCACGTGCACTAGTCACCCCACATTCGCTACTATCGTGGAATAGGTTGTTGTGCAATACAAACTAGATCCTTATTTAACATGATAATTTATCTTAATATATTCTAAGATAATGGTCAAATTTACATTATCATAACCGTGTGGATTAAATATATTACGTAGCAGAGTTAATGCATCTGGAATGCACGCTATTTCTTATCAACATATAGGTAGAAGGATCCTACTATATAAACTGGCCTTTCAGAACGACGAAGCACGTGCATAACAGTTATTTTAAAGTAAGTAACGATAATTTTTAAAACATTACCGAACAACATTTTCCAAATAGTTTATTATCATTCATTACCTTACAACTTCCAATACTTCTCCACATAGACTGATGTAGTTCATATTGTTGTCGTTGCACCACGTATGGTATATCAACTTGAAGCTGTTTTAGATCACGCACGTAATGGATGCCAATTTACTGTAGATTGTTTCTTGGAGTGTTCGCCCCACGTTTACTTTTCCGGTGGCCTTCGCCCCCAGGTTTAAAAAAATCAACTTTGTATTTTAATGTTTATTTAATTATTATATATGTATGCCTCGGCTGCGTCAGTAGTAATTTTCAGAACACGTATCTCTTAGCAGGGCTGGAACGGCTAAAGAACAAGGATTACACAAATTATAATTGTATTGTTTTTTTTAATTAATCCTTCACACGATTAAATAACGCTTCACTGATATATCCTACTGTAGAGCTGTGAGATTATTGTTATTTGCACTTTTAACAGGTAAACTTTATATTATTCTCGCCGCTATGAATTTTCTATGTCTCACACTGAACACGCACCAAATCTGGCTGCTTGTAGCGTCTACCGCCTGAATTTGTATATTTCCTCTATTTCAAGTCTCTGATTGGCTAGCCTACTCCAATAGAATACTTTTGTTTAACTTAAAGCTTTTCTAGTTTTTGATTGGCCATTTATAAACTGTTTTAAATATTATATTATTGTTCCAAGAATTATTAGTAGCATTATTAACCCTTCTAATTTATTGTTGTTCAAGGTTACGTCATTGTTACCTGGTTGTTAGCAACTTTCGGCTTCTACTTTATGTTTGCTACGAAAAGCAGCTTGCTTCTATTCTCACAACTCCTACATAGTTAAATTACGTAATAGATTCACATAACATTATAAACATAATACAATTTATATATCATATTATACACATATTGCTTTAAGGCGGGCTGTTATTAAATTTTACATTATATAATTAGACTGATATCATTTAAGTGTTAAAAATACTGCCTCAAGACACCGCCGTTATTCATGCCTTGTCGTAACGAGAAACAAGTTTTGTATGCCTTCATCAAAGAATGATGCCGCCTGTAATGAAAGACAGGTCTGCCTTTCTTGTTTCACAATATCATCGTCGTTGAAACATTTTCCACTAAGGAATTTCTTCAGATGACGAAATCGATGAAAATAGCTTTGTGCCAAATCCGGACTGTTGTGAAACAAGAAGTGCAGACTTGGCTCGTATAGACGTTTGCATTGCCCATGGCTTGTTTGTCATCATTCGAAGGTGTACAATCAGGACAAAGGGGAAGGAAATGCAGCGCGGAAGAGTGCATGTCAGCGGGGCAAGATTATAAGAAACAGGATTTAGTTATCGATATGATAAGTACTTACCTTGATTACGTGTTGAGCTTATTCAGCTCCATGCTGGGAATCCCTGTTTCAGCCCAGGGTTGTAGTTCGCTGCTACCGAACATTAAGTACGTCACGGCTCCCACGAAATAGAAACCGCATGTTATATATAGAACAGAGGTCCATTCCTCCCGCGTACCCTGTAAAAACATGTCATTTTTACATATTAGGACACCCATGGCCGTATTGAACAAGAAGTTAGCAAACATATATACATACATGCTTACATACATACGTATATACAGGATGTTTCCGTGATGATGATACAAATTTTCAGCGATGATTAAGGGCAAATGCATGAATTTTATATAAAGAACTCCGGGCCGGAAACAACTCCGTCGCAAGTTATATGCGAAAGTTGTTTTGGGATACCTATGAACGTGAAATTATGCGAACTTACGAATAGCTGTATTTTACTTCGCTGTACTGCAACCCTGGAGTCGCTCTGACGATGTCACAGGCAGTGAGAATTCGATCTTCACTTCCTTGTGCGTGTACTTTTCACTGATGAAGCTGTTTCACCAAAGATGGCATGCTAAATAGTCGAAATATTCACGTGTGTGACGATGAGAATCCCCACGCTACAGTTGTAAGATGCCATCAAAACAGATTTGCAGTGAGCGTATGAGCGGGCATAGTCAATGATGATTTAATAGGTCCATTTCTTCTTCCACTCCGATTAACTGGAGCAGTGTACACTGTGGTTTTGGGAGACATACTCCCCAGGTTCTTGGAACATTGAGACATTAACGTAGTATGTGGTTTCAACAAGATGGAGCCCCAGCACACTTTTTACATCATGCTTTTCATCCCTGAAAAGTGGATAGGAAGAGGAGGTCCTGTTTCATGGCCAGCTCGTTTGCCTGATCTGACTCCACTTCATTTTTTTCATGTGGGGTCATGTAAAAAGTCTTGTGTCCGAGACATCAGTATCACACGAAGAGGAGCTACTAACACGAATTCTCACTGCTTGTGACATCGTCAGAACGACTCCAAGGTTCTCTCCCAAGTATGACAGAATTCGTCCGACGTTGACATGCCAGCATCGTAGCTGAAGGATGCCATTTTGAATACCTGTTGTGGTATCACGGCATGTGTAAATCACGGCATGTGTAAGTAGTACAGCGAAGTAAAATACATATATTCCTAAGTTCGCATAATTTCACGTTCATCGTTATCCCAAAACAAATTTCGCCTATAACTTTCGACGGAATTGTTTCCGGACCGGGATCCCTTACATCAGATTCATGCATTTGTCCTTTTTAATCGTCCTGAAGGTTTGTATCATCATCACGGAAACATCCTGCACATACACACCTAACAATCAAATCAGTACAGAAACCCTCCGACAATGCATACTTGTTAGCTTCCTTCGCTCGCGGGGATAAAATGGAAACGATAATACTCAGCTTTATGGTTAACCCCGTAGACTGCTCGGCAGCCAAATTATATAAAATGTGGTTATCGTTTTCAAATACCGTGTTGAAAGTGCTCACATTTGCTACAACATAGTCGTTCTAACGCCTAAATCTATTGCAGTTCACACATTCTAACTTCGGAAATGTTGATTTCTTGTCCTTTGTTCTGTTTCAAATCATCCAATCTTCGTGGTGTTAATTTAAAGACCATGTCTATTCTTGAACGTTTCTCCAACATCAAGCAGGTAATTGGCATTTGAAATAGTTACAACAACTGGAAGTAGAGTCTTTTCCTACCTTCCGGAGAGTCTGGAAGTGAATGTGTATTTCAAGTTAGTCTTGATTAAAACCCCGGTGTTAAGAAGCTACAGTCAAAGAGTTGCTTCTCAGGTCAAAGTCCGAGGTCGCGGGTTCAAACCCGGGGAAGGGCGATGGATTTGTTCGTGCGTAAAAACCCTTAGCATGGCTTCCTTCGAAGGGAAGTAAAGCCGGTGGTCCCGTGTCGTAGATTTACAGCACGTAAAAGAACCTCAAGCCTGATAAAGAGGTCTCTGAGCAAAATTACCGGTCTTTCACGCCCAAGATACAGACAGAGCCAAAAAACTACGAACCGGCTACGCGGTGTTTTTCCTGTCCGCGTCCTCGGCGCTCGTTGCCGTCAGCCGCTATGACAGAAATGCGCGGATGATGCCATACAACATTTTTAAAGCTACTTTTAAAGACTTTACTTACCAGCATTATGAAGTGAAATTTTTTCGAGTCAATAGTTGAAGTCCGTGCATACGTGAATACAATTTTGCCCTCTGCTTTTAGGGAATTAACAAACAGGGAGCGTGATTTTTCCTTTTTTCAACAAAGCTTTGCAACAGCTCATAGGCCAATGTTTCGATGAGAACAATTGAAAGTGAGCTTGAGGACAGAATTATTAGTGGAGATTTGTGGCCTCCCTCGGTCCCCCGACCTAACTCCCTGCGATTTCTGTCTCTGAGGTAATTCAAAACATAAAGTGTACAAGACAAACAGACACCCCTGGAAGAATTAAAACAAAATAGTCGCCAGGAAATTGCCGCATTTCTCAACATGAACTACGGGAATGATGGATAGTTTTTTAAAGAGGTGCCAAAAATGTATGGACAACGGCGGTGGCCAGTTTCAGCATCTCCTTTCGTATTGTTGGTAAGTAAAGCCTTTAAAAGTAGTTTTAAAATGTTTTATGGTTTCATCCGCGCCTTTCTATGATAGCAACAGACGGCAATGAGCGCCGATGACGCGGGCAGGAAAAACACCGCGCAGCCGGTTCGTAGTTTTTTGGCTCTCCCTATAGAATGGGACGCTAAGGACCACAGTAGTTAAAGAGCGTCCATAAATAAAACTCAATTCAATTTACGAGGGCTGATCAATAAAAACAGACTGATTTTTTCCTGTAGCTTTATTGAGAGTTTCCTGTCTCTACCATGAATATTTGAAAAGAGCGGGGTTTCATGTATAATGTCCATAGACGGCAGCACTCTTGTATCCGTAGATTGGTAGTAATGCTGTATATTGTTGACCCTACTTGAATTTCGCATACCACTCGACACGAGAGGAGCAATAAAATTTTGTTTTCGTTTAAATCATACAGCGTCTGAAACTTTGGAAAAGCTGAAGCAAGCATACGGTGAAGATGCACTATCTCGTGCAACAGTGTTTAGGTGGTTCAAGGACTTCAAAGAAGGGCGAGTCCTATGTGCTAAGCAAGCTGGGCCTGGTGCTTCGGCTTCTGCTATGACTGAAGTCAACATCAACACAGCTGCTGTGATTGTTGTTCTTCCTCACACTACTGCTACAGCAGCGTACTACACGCCAGTATTGGCTACAATGAGGGAGCACATTGCAAGGAAACATCCAGAACTTCATCAGAATGGGTGGCGACTTCATCACAACAACGCATGGCCTCACGTCGCAAATCAAGTCCAGGAATTCAACATCACCTGCGTACTGCATCCGCCTTATAACCCCAATCTTGCCCCCTGTGATTTCTGTTTTATTCCCATCACTAAAGGCAAAGCTCCGGGGCATTCGATTTGAGAGCACTGAAGCAGTGCTGAAGAAAAGTGAGGCGATTCTCAAGGACCTGACAAAGAATGGCCTGCACCATGTGTTCGAGGACTGGCAGAGATGCTATAAAAAGTGCATTCAAGTAGGACGGGACTACTTTGAAAAAGATCATGTCAACATTGAAATGGAGTAATAAATACTGTGAAAAAATCAGTCTCAGTCTTTATTGATCAGCCCTCGTAATTGGGGTCAAAGCCTCCATATGACTATAGAAGTTAGAGGGGCAATACAAATGCAACAAAAAAGTGGAAATTCTTTGTTGTCCATATAACATACTAGCAATGACCACAACAAATGCCAACTGATATTGAAGGTCAACAGTGTTCACCACGCAGTTGCTGCACTAAAGAGCACTCAACCCAGTAGCAACTGAAGACAATAATCAGACAACGTCCATTTCACTGGCCATATGTGATCTTAATTGGCGCAAGAGCAACTAAGTATTATGGGACAAAGGTATACCCTAAGCGATCGGGGTAAGGTAAAATGTATGCACTGTATACGCACTCTGTACTGAATACTCGCTATAACACCATGAGCACAAGGATTTGTGTTTTGAAATGGCCAAACAGTAACGTTCCATTTCTCTGTGACGGTTACATTATTATAACGGCTACATTATAACGGAGACAGAAAATAAATGGTTACATTCCGAGTGACTGCAGACGTAGTGTGTACGCCTACTAGGAGCTAGTCCCTGAAACTAGCGAACTAAATTGTTTGTGCAGCATTATACTGTTCCTCAAGATAACATGGCATTACCGCTGTATTACACAATATGGCAACGTAAATATCAAACAGGTGATTTGAAAAATCCACCAACGTCATGTGGTTTTATTGCATATTTTATTATTGTATTAGTCCTTGTATTACTTACATTTTTAAAATAAAAAGTCATTGCAGACTTTATTTAACGCTTTAAAAATAGTTTACATACATATAGTTTATAACAGTTTGGAGTAATAAAATATTGTACTTTTCCCTTTGGAAATCCTTGCGTGAATTGCAGCACATAATGCAAATATTTAAATTTCCCAATAGTTTATCTGCCGCCTCTCTTTCGACCTGTCCATGAGCTCTAACATGGGGATACGTGGAAAACTAGTTACATGTGGACAGTATGCGAACGAGTGCTTCATGGCGAGGTGTGATGCCAACTTAATGGCGAAAAAAGAAGTTTACTACATATTTGAAGGCCACACAAAGACTTACATGTGGTGTGAGTATACCGACGAGGGTGGGAGCCAGGACTCCAGACAAGGAGCCCAGCATGTTGGAGATGCCAGTCAGCAGTCCTGCATAGCGCGGTGCCATATCCAGATATGACATGAGATAGCTGCCTGTGAAGCAGAGGTCGCTGAGTCCTTGTCCAATTGTCAGTAGCGCAACTGCCAGGTACTGTTGTGAGCAGTCTAGGAATGCTACCAGCAAAATGGTCACTGCTGCCACCAAACTGCCTGTGAAACAGAAAATTCAAACAAAATATAAAACCTAGTTAATAGTCTGATGCACAAG
This sequence comes from Deroplatys truncata, assembly GCA_030765065.1. Taxonomy (NCBI): domain Eukaryota; kingdom Metazoa; phylum Arthropoda; class Insecta; order Mantodea; family Mantidae; genus Deroplatys; species Deroplatys truncata. Next base: position 132,515,174 of record CM060988.1, on the reverse strand, counting down.
TTCGTAGCGTTTTGAAACTTGGCGTTATATGCAAATGCTGCACGATGGTTGAGTAGTCACAGTTCATTAAATCTGCTAATTTTCAGGTTGACAACATGGAGAGTCGCCAGATGGTCTTCTTTTACCACATGGTCCGTTTTGGTTATGCGGACATATGTATATACATTCTACTCTTAATGTTTCAGTTTTGTAAACCCGATTTTAGGCTATGCAATCCTTTTTCTTCTTACTTGTTACATTTTCGAACATAATTCTCAATTATTAAAAAAATTGCCTTTCAATATCCTCAATTCTTAAATTAATTTCTTTCAAAAACCATATTGTAAACTTCTTCTAACTCTCCAAATTTCTTCCAAACAAGTTTTATCAACACTTTCTAGTCTTATTAATCAGTATCTTCTCTTCCCCTACTTTTAAACACTAACTTAGTTTAGTGATTTGTAAAGGAATTAGCTATATACTGTTCCCGAATCCCGTCCACTTGTTAGTTATACCTCGCAGTTTTGCACGGTGCACCGGTAATGTTGGTTGTATGTTGCAGGAATGGTATAAGTACAGTGCTTTTCTCTCACCCTGCAGCCTATGCGTGGCTGCTTGCAAGCCGGCCACCGCAGCTCAAACTCCCGCCGAAACAGTTATAATATCCTCGCAACTGCCTCACATTCTGGCAGTTAAAGTTACAATTACAATGATAATAAGTGCATACCTTAGAATACGAGATGCTGAAAACGTTGCTGTTTTTTATTCGAACATTTCTGGCATTTTCTAGGGAAATTTTCATTCGCACCCCAGAGTTCAATGTCCCAAATTGAGTGAATTTCTTGTCTGAGGCTTTCTTTCAAAGTATGGATGGGGGTTTGTAGGTTACACTTTTTTTACATGATCATCAGAATTGATAAATTTCTTCAATTAGATTTTGCGAAATGTCAATGATAGAGTAGGGGAAAAGGTGGTATTATGGGACGGGGTTGTAAAGTGAGACATCTCAGTTTTACTGAAGCTATTGTTGCCATCTGGTGGTGACTCTGCCAGACTGATCTAGAAGCCTCCCTAAACCTGCATATATCACAGCGTGTCAATAGGGTGAGGACTGTGGTTGATAGAGGAATGTGTTGTTTTTTGTGGTATGAAAAGTTTTAACAGAGGAAGATTCCGGCTGCTATTACGCAAAATTCAGGTGGGATAAAACAATTTGTTTTGCACTTTTAATTAATGGATAGTTGTATCTTTAAATAATTAGTTGCATACACCTGGTTAGTTAATTTATAGGTGTAGTATATAAGGTTATGTGCTGTTAACTGAATGGTGGTATTATGGGACAAGCAGAACTGAGGTGTCCCATATTGAAACCTTATTTCTCTGCCCAGGTTATTGATAGAAGAGATGCCGAGAACAAAACTGGGACCTTCTCCTAAGGCATACATAAAAACTGGAAGGATGATGATATGACTGCTGCCGTAACATCAGTAAAATGCAAGAAACCACTGGGATCTGTCCTCTAAATAGGAATGTGTTTACTGAGGCAGACTTTATTGGCTCAAACATTGCAGAAGAGCAAGAATCCCCTGCATTTAATCCTGAGCGTGGCCAGACTCCAACCCTGCTGCATACTGAACCCAGAGAGCAGAACTACGTCAGTCCTCAGGATATTTCACTCATTGCAGTTCTGAAGAAAAGAACAAGTAACAAAGGAAGAAAAGCATCAACAGCAGCTCTGATCACAAGTTCATCATATAAGGCAGCACTTGAAACTTACCGAAAGAATAAAAACGAAATGAATCGTCGGAAAGGAAGACAAAACTCTTCTGTTTGTGCCTCTACAAGCAATGGTGTTCCAACAATTCCAAATGAAGCACAACCATCGACAAGTAAAGATGAACCTCGATCAACATATTTAAAGAATGGTCCGAAGAAAACTAAAAAGAACACGAGCTTTAAAGCTAAAAGAAGACTCGCATACAGGCAAGAATCTTCTGATTCAAATGTCATTATGTCTCCATCTCTTCAGATGAATCAGTTTTGCCAATTCCAACGAAAGGTTACATCACTTACTGAGTGGCTATTGCGATTATAAATTCAGGGACTCGAGGCTTGGAGAACTCTGGAACAAGTGCGATATTTGTGGCAGATGGGTACACATCAACTGTTCTGCATGTGAAAATGACAGCTTCATTTGTGACTTTTGTGCGTAAAATTGTGCTCTTTAGAACTTGTTCTTCCAACTTCCTTTGGAAAGACTGAAAACAATTTTAATTAATTTTTTTAGACAAAGCACACTTTTTATATTACATTTCAATTGCTTATTTTTTCACTTCTTGTTCAAAATACCAGAAAATATTACAATTTTTAGTTTAATGGTGCATTTTAATGTTGGTTGTTCTCTGTCGCATATTACCATCCAAATTTTAAGATTGTCAGAATTGCAACTATTTCGTTTTTTTCAAAACTTTATACTAATACAATATAATTTGTGCCATTCTACATTTCAGATCATGAGGATAAATTATTTCTGGGTAGATCCCTAGAATTAGTTACAAACGTATTTCACATGTATTTCAATATTTGTGAGCGAATTCAAAAGACTGTCCCATAATACCACATTTTCCTCTAATTGAACCACGCGTAATATTCTTCTCTGGATGAAGCATGGCTCCATTTACATGGCTATGTTTCTTCACAAAATAAAAGATATTGAAGCACAGAGAAATCCGATTTTACACAAGAGATTCTCTGGCATGACGCGGACATTTCTGTGTGTGGTGTGCAGTAAATGCATACAAAATAATGGGACATATTTTTTTAAGAAACAATAAATGTAGAGGGATGTAGGTATGACACACCATTTTTTGAACATCTGACCGACATTGAATGTTAGGCTGGACTTTGCCAATGAGACTGCTATTGCGTATACAGCTGATGAGTCATTAAATGTAATTCCGGAAATGTTTGATGATGTGGTAATTAGTAAAGGATTATGATCCTCACGATCCGTGATTTAACTGTGCGCGATTTTTATTATGGGAGAATTTAAAAACAATCTGATGTGTCACACTCACATGACTTTCTCTACTCTTGTACAAACTATTTTTACAAAAGCTTATTGTCCATATTGGAAAATTTAAGGGAATAACAAGCAATATCTCGAAAATGGTTCACTCAACAAAAACAATGTATATGACATAAATTGTGTATTTTAACGCGATCTACATTTTTTGTGTAGTAAAATTTTGTCTATCTCTTATGGTTTACCACTTATGCAAAAGTCGTTCACAATGAAAAATACTTTTGGAGACATTCCCAGAAAATTCGAGATATACATTTCATTTGTCATGAAAATATCTTAAACATATGATATTTTAATCAAAATTGTTAGACAATTTTGAGAAAATTAAAATTTTCGAAAAATGTTCCATGTAAAGGGTAATCTGGGGTGGGGGGATTTTATTAAAAACCTTCGTGTCGCATCTCTGGAAGATACTGAACCTAAATACCAAGTTTGGTGTTTATCCGACTGTTCGTTTCTGATTTATGCTGTTCACAGACACACAGTTACACACACGGACATGTTTCCAAAAATACTTTTTTTGGATTCAGGGGTCTCAAAACATATATTTCCGGTGAAATCTCGGTATCGAATTTTTGGGTGGAATACAATACTTCCCCTACTTACTATACGTAGTAGAGAAAGTAAAACATTAGCGTGTCTTTACCTTCTTTTTCAACAAGACTCTGCCATAGCCCATACAGCAAATATTTCGTTGAGGACAGAATTATTAGTAGAAATGTGTGATCCCCTCGGTCCCCCGATCTAACACCCTTCGACTTTTAATCGTGGGATAAGACAAACCCATACATGCTGGAAGAATTAAAACAAAATATCCGCCAGAAAATTGCCAGCATTTTGCAACGTGAACTAGGGTGAGTGACAGCTTCTTAAAGAGGTGCCAAAAATGTATGGACAATTACGGTGGTGACCAGTTTCAGCACCTCCTTTAATAACGTTGGTAAGTAAAGCATTTAAACATCGTTAAGAAAATTGCTGTATGGTTGCATCAGCGCAACTTTATGATAGCCGCAAAGGCAACACGCGCCGTCATCGCGAACCGGAAGAACACCGCGCAGCCGGCTCATTATTCATTGGATCTCCCTGTACAATTCATGTAATGATTTTAAACACAATGATTTGTATTGCAACAAATGCAATACTATATATTACAATTAATAATTTAAATAAATATTCATTGTGCACAAAAGTATAAGAAAAAGGAACTAAGATTTTTACGCTTTAATTTGTACTTACCGATTGTATGGTTGATCTTGCGAAGTCGCGTTAATGACAATCCAGTCCAGCGTTGTACACGAGCAAAGAATGTGGATATCAGCAGACGAACACCCAACATTCCAACATACGGCAGTGCTGATAGTAACCCATTCTGTAAACATGAGTTACGGCAGTGAGTTTGTAACACTCAGTTTTGTTGTTGGTAACTAATACCCATTCTAAGTCAAACCTGCAGAAATCATCAAATTTTCAGTTTTGCAGAAATGAGCACTGTGTATTTGCATGACTTTTGTAGAAAATCCATTTTAAGTATTTCTTTTTCATGCCCATTTTTGCATCTAACTTTTATACAGCTGTCCCAAAAAACACCGATAACGTTTAGTGTGTTGTGCGGGATGGCAAAATAACCGGTTTTCAAGAATAAACCCATTTCCAGAAACGCACGGTTTGTACGCTGCAACGCATCGGTTGTGACCCAATACTTGCGGTTGTCTTTGAAGAATTTCAGTCGCTCTGTAGACTCGAGCAATAAGGTCCTCCGCTGACGTTACAGGAGTGCCATACACCATACTCTTTATACTTCCCTACAGTTAATAGTCGTGTCAGATCTGGCGAACGTGCTAGCCATGGACCTGGTCCACCTCTACCAATCCATCCTATTTCCGGAGCCGTATACTGGTATATGTCGCACTGCTGTTAACAACGTTACTGCACTACACAAGTAACGCAGTAGGATGCGCACCAAGAACTGTGAGGAGGAATGTAGCGCATGCGCAGGTGTGTTATTAGGCTCAGGTCGTCCATGCGCAGTACACAGATGGCTAAAGGGTTGCATAGCTTCCGTATTTTGACACCGAAACGAATCGGAACAAATTGTCACAACCGTTCGTTCTCAGATTTCGACGCTCTCAGCGTCCAAACCGTGCATTTCCGGACAGGGAAATTCTTTCTTTTCCTTCTTGAAAACCGATCAGTTTGCTTTTCCGGACAGCATACTAAGCGCTGTGGACGTTTTTGTTTTTTGGACACCCGGTATTTTTCATCCATATTTTTCATGCCCATTTTTGCATTCAATTTTTATATTTTTCCATCCACTCTGTAACACCACAAGTATTCTAAATAATTCTAAAAATTATTTTCGCTACATTCATAGGACTTTTGTAACCATTATTTCACCAACTTTTCTAACAAAAGCATATTCTGATATCTGCTTCATGTTGATGAAGATAAACGTTTACAGAAACGTGTTTGTTACATAGTTCTTGCACAGATGTGCATAGTTATACAACGGAGGGGGATACCTAGTGCACTGTGACCTGCAGAGATCTATTGTAGCTACCATCCCCCAGGAGGAAGGGATGAAGTAAAGGAGCCACAGGAGGCCACAGGCCGTAGACAGATAAGCCACAGAGACGCGCAGAACTTTCCTAGTTCGAAAACCCGATCCATTGTCCCAGAGAGGACAGTGAGAGGTAATTGTGCTGCCAGCCTCTCTCTGGTTTACGTTACCGTACGTTGCCAACCTTTGCGAATGGAAAGTCGCTGAAATTAGCGAGAAGTTATATTACGGGATACGGGTGTATTTGGCGATACGTAAGCCATGCCTTCGAGAGGAAGAAGAAAGTGGAAAAAGCCACATAACCTCAATATGTGAATACATTTCGTAATACACGCTTATTCAAACATCATGCAATTTCATGAACGTGATTGGGAAGCATTCTGATTTAAATGTCCCATATTACCTAAATTAATATCAGCAAATTATTGGGGATTAAAAGAGAATTGCAAATGCGCCATAATTATTAATATGTTCCAGTTTGCGTAAAATCGAAACGTACGCCTCCTTTTGCCTCTGCATTTTAATTGGCTGCTTAATCACGTGACTTCACCTACTCTATGATCCGTTTCAGTTCCGGTCCTTCCTCAAAGGTAAGTTCTCTTCATATGCACTTCTTGCCAACCCACATATCTTCCTCGCGTATTTCGTTCTGTAACGTTGGTGTGGTTTAACGGCATGACGTAGCAAAGGAAGAGGCTGGCAGCAAGATGACCTATTGAGCAACCCTTACAGCCAGGCAGCCCTCTGGTGTCCACAGAAAATACCATTTTCTTGCAGAAAACATCCTCACACCGCGAAACCTGGAAGCACACCTGAAATATTGCGGCGTATTAGGTAATCAGTAGCTATTGCATGCCAGTATTATTGGGTCGTATTGCCGACAGCATTGTTGGGGTAATTCTTTCAGCTTGGGTTTGAAGTTCGTTTTGGCATGACGCTCTCAACAGTCCGAGCTAGCGGGTCTAGCAAAGGGTTGGAGAGGGGGAAAGGTTAGCGTTACTTTTCTTTGTGTTGTGTTAGCGTCACTTTGGTTTGAGAGTCGAGTGAGTGAGGTTGTATGTGAAGAGTGTGAATGTAGCTCTTGTGTGTAGCATCTTTATCCCATTTGTGTGCGATGTAGAGGGACCGTGTTCATATTGAATAAACCACAGATAATGTGAATTCTGTATATTTTGTTATAAATATCCCACGCTTGCACTGGACTGTGATGTTCAAAGTTCTGGTCCTCCCGCTGCCATTGCAGCTATATCTCCCAATGTGCATGCTGGAATAATTAAAATTTAATGTTTTAGCTGGAAACATTTTGGCCTCAGCCCGGTATGTAACATTTTGAGAAGGAAACGGAATGAAAGGGAAATGAGGGAAACCAGCCCAGCATTGCGACCAGAGAAAGCTATGAAAACCCCAAGGTCAGAGTGAGCGGTCTACGAATTGAACCAGGGACCTCCCGAACATTACCGCAGGGCAATCTCGCTCGGCGCATTCCTCTGTAAGTTCAAGGGGATACAGGAGGCTGAAGTGATAGTCAAATGTTTAAAAGCGGGTCACTATGTGATGGTTTAGAAGTTTTGCACCCTTTCTTTGGCATAGCGAGAAACAGACGAATGATAACACTTCAAAAAGTGTATAAGTAGGTAATTGAAAACTCAAACCAATAACAGACATCTCAAAAATAGCGAATGACGTCCCAAAAATATTTGACCTAAATTTGTTGTTTAACGAGATCTACATTTCTGGTGTAGTAAGTTTTCTCCACCTCATATAGTTCACCAGTTACTGAACATTTATTCGGAATTCGTAGGCTGTTCCGAGAAAATTCAAGATATATAATTTCTCTTAGCTCGAATAAGACGTTAAACATGCATTTTAATCAATATCGTTTGAGGCATTTTTGAAAAAGAAAACGGTTTTGAATATAAACGTAGTTTGGATGGGAGGATTTTATTGAAAATGTTTGTGTCACATCCTTCGAAGACGATGAACGAACTACGAGGCGTGTTTTAAAGTACGTACAGTTTTAATATTTTGCCACCGCAGTCGTGATTTTGGGCATGCGCGATCACTTTCTCCATTCATTAGGAAGCCAGACGCAGCTCTTTGTTGTTTCCTGTTGTTAGAGCGTTTCTAAATGTTCAAAACAATCTAACGACCACCGACTGTGAAGCCATATCAGTGATTCGGTTTTTGAATGTTAGAAATGCTACGCCAGCAAACATTCAATGACAATGCCCGCCCACAAACAGCCAAACAAACTCAAGATCTGATGGCATCATTTGCTTGGGAACAATTGACCATCCTTACTACAGTCCGGATTTGGCATCAAATGATTTTCATCTATTTCTTCAAGTGAAGAAATTCCTTGTGGAAAACATTTAAACGACGATGGTGATGTAAAACAAGACAGGCAGGCTTGGCTTTCATCACAGTCGACACGACTCTTTGACGACGGCATACAAAACTAGTTTCCCGTTATGATAAGTACCTATATAACGGTGGTGACTATGTGGAGGAGTAGTGTGTGGTAATGAATGATGATAATAAAGTATTTGGGAAGTAATATTCTGTTGTTATTTTTTTAAATTATCGGTACTTACTGTCCATTCCAAACCAGAGTTCCCTCTGATGTAAACAGATGCACCTGCTTCTGCTTGTCACGAACCCAAGAACACACTCTTACGCCAATGTAAATAGTTCCTTAATACATGTATTGTATTATGGAATATTGGAGCAGGAAAGGTATAGAACTGCACATTTTATTACGGTTATCATAAGAACTCGTCGTTAAAGGTAATGGATATATACTAGCTGTTAAGAGATTACAAAATATTATTTTCGTCTGCTATTGCGCTAACGCCGAGAGCATCTTGCTTGTTAATACCAACCGTATGCATGACTGCCACTCTCTTACATATACAGGAAATGCAGCAATGAATTCCCAGAGGTGCTAGCGTAACACAGGAAATATGATAAACGAACGGTCATTCATAATACGCTAGCACACATATGCTCAGCTCAGGTCAAATCTTGTGATTTAGTCAGTTGGTATTTGAGTTCACATGGCAGAGGAAGGTCCGTGTAGTGCGCATAAACTGTTCAAACTCAAAAGAAGGAAACAGTTAAAAAGTGGCGAGAAACAAACAATACTTCATATATTCAACTCACTATTAGAAAAATACCCGACACTTGCATTAGTGCATACTACGAAACTAATATCCGATTTTACAGGCGTTTCAGTGAGAAGTGTAACCAAAGCGAGCAGGGAATATAAACAGACCTAATAGAACATAGAAGAGGATAATATGTGGGAACTTGTTTTGTGCGACAGTGCTGTGGAATTGTGAATAAGCTTGTCACTATTTTGGAGAGTAGTTCTGATTCCGATATGTCAGCTGAGTCATCTTCGGAGGATTCGGATTTCGGTGTTACACTTCAGCCCGAGGATTGTGATTAACGTAAGTAAAATGTTCATTGCCGTATACTTATATAATCGATTGTTACCTCAGGTTGCATTTTGAACTATGATTCTCACGTAGGGCGCGTTTTTATAGATTTAAACCGTGTTCAACAAGCACGTGAGAGGAGAACAAGCTGCCATTAGGGGCGTGGATTGCGAACTACTTTCGCTTGGATAATATAAAGAGTTTGTTTTCAGTGAAAGGCACTCTGGTTTGGAATACACAATAGTTTAAAAACACGCCTCGTAGACCAAGCAGGATGCCTGAGGCTCGTATTCCGAGGCCCCTGGTTGGACCTTGGGTATTTCCATGATTTCCCAGATCGGTAGTCGAATGCTGTGGTGCATTATATACTACCACGATTTCTCCTGCCACTCATTTCCTCTCTTTGCATTTGCTGTCCCTCACATCGCCTCATTTCATTACTTTTCAGAGGTGGAGAGGCCAGCACAATGATCAGTGGTGTGTCATACTTGCGGTAGATGTGCTTTAAGGAGAGAAATGTTTCTCTGGCTCGAAACATTCTGTCCAAACCTATCCATGGAAACGTTTGGGAACCGTTGCACTGCACCTTCCAGCTTCAGACCTGTACATCCATCATACTCTCTCGCCTAATCCCTCCCTCCCAAGGGATGACTAAGTGCAATGAGCCTAATTTTTGCCGCGCTGTTGAAACCCTCTTCCTTTCTATTCTCTGAATACCAAATACGATATTATCTGACTTTTCTTTTTTGAGCTATGCTGTTCACGCGCGCGCGCACACACACACACATACATATACAGATGCCATTTCCTAAATATGTTTTTGGGGAAGGCTGAGGGGTTCTCAAAATGTACATTTTTGGTCATATGTCAATGTTGAATTCTTTACTTGAATACAATGCTCTCGTTGGTTATAGGTAAGTTGTGTGATGCTGTTTACTCTCTCTTCCACTTAAATAGTAGGTAGACAACGTATTGCAGTCCACCCAAAAATTCTATACCGAGATTTTATGAGAAATGCATGTTTTGAGGTCCTCTGAATCAAAATAAATTTTTTAGAGGAAAGTTCGTGTGTGTGTTTGTCTGTGAACAGCGTAACTCAAAAACGAAAGTCGTAAAAATAACAAACTTGGTATTTATGTTCAGTATCTTCCAAAGATGCGAAACAAGATTTTCAAGAAAATTCCTCACTTCCAATTACTTTTTACTTGGAACATTTTTCGAAAGTTTAGTTTCTCAAAAATTAATCTAAAAACTTTGATTAAAATACCATATATTAAAAACCATATATAATGTTTATCTTAAATTTTCTGGGATTAGCCTGTGAAGTCCTCGTCAATCAGAAGGAATTTTGTGTAATTTATATACTTGATAAAGGTTAAGCGATAGATAAAAATGAACTACTCAAAAAATGTAAATTTCTTTAAAACACGCAACATATTTCAAACAACTTTTTGGTGGCTAAGCAATTTCCGAGATATCCGTTATTAATGGTTCGAATTGTTCAATACTCTGCTCAGTCGGATGTTTCTTGCGATTGCACGGAAATAGTATGGAATTTTAAGGTCAACATATAGGTCCAGTTCTTAAACACTTGACTATCGCTGTTCTCTTTTTATCTATAAAGAAATGATAATGTAACTGTTTCTGTAACGGTTTATCGATTAAAATGAACTAGATAGAAGAATAAGCGTTCATAAGAATAGTTTGTAAACCCACTAATAAACGATAGAGGGTAGAGAAAGTCATGTGAATATAACATGTCAAATTTTTATTTAAAAATCTTGGCCATGGTGGATTAATTAATCGTAACCGTTTGATAAAAGTTTATGTTTAAAATATGCAGTGTTTTATTACTCTGCTGTTTTTTTTCACGGCACAGATTTAAAAGCATTCCTCAGTGACGACAAAATATATAAAATAATAACGTGCAACAATAATATTCGTAACTGTGAAAAAATCTTATGTCGTGTGTGATACTTCAAATTTTCTATGAATCACAATCTAATAGCACTGGATCATGATATATACAGATTGGTGATCAGCCCAATCCTGGTATGGCGGTGAAGAAGAAGAAGAAGAAGAAGAAGAAGAAGAAGGAAATGAAATGCAGTGATAGGAAAATTCGCGGATTAGATTATCCAACCCAGCATTAGCGTAGCATCTGAGGAAAACTGCGAAAAAACCTTCGGCGAGGTTGCTCTGCTCCGGGGGTTTGAACCCGGAACCTTTCTAATGCGAGTCGCACACATTACCACGGCGCCACCTCGCTTGGTAAAATCAAATTTAATACTTTAATTTTGCAAAATTTTGATCACGTGGGGCTAATTTATCATTGTTTTTAATATTATTTCGTTTAATAGTTAGGTACATAGGATATAAAAATTAAATTTATGCCATAATTATGCTGAACAATCTGTGATAATAATTTCAATTAAATTTGTTAAAATTTGTGGAAATTATCAGTCTTAATACCAGGTCCCCTTAACAGCTACAGAGAACATAACAAGTGCTGAGCAACACATTTCAGTGTCTGAGATGATTTAATTTGATTGCCCCTATCATCATCAGATAACCAAAAATTGGTAAGAGGTCTCAACGTATCACGCAAGGCCATTATTCCATTAGCATGGACAATGATGCTAATGAAAATTAACATACAAACGATTTTTTTTTTGTTTTGTTTTAGGGCTAGAATTAATATACCTCACGTTAAGAGATACGATACAAATTTCGGAGATTTTTTGGAACACTTACTTAATTTAAAGGATTAATCAACTAATTTTACATAAAATGGCACATAATGTTTACGGAGCTATCATAAACGAATCTGTTATCTTCTCTAAATCGACGAACATCTTTTGTTAGCTATGAGATGCCAGGGTTAATCTCTATAAAATCTCTTAATCTCACGAAGAGATGGCGCTGAGAGTCTCAATCCCAAGAAAGCAGCGTACACTTGGCGAGAAGTAACGATTATCGTTGCTAGATGGCACTGTATGCGTCTTCGTTTGGCCAGGAAGAGGTTCGCAATGCAGTAGAATGGTGGCGCCCCACAAACCCCTTCTGAATATGCTTCCCCTACTACACTGTGGCATCTGTAGAGGTCCAAAAACATGAAAAAGCTTTTACTTTCAATGATGAAAGATGGAGTAAAAAAATGTGTTTGTTTTTGTTCTGAATCATTGAATTCTGCTGTATATACACATGTATCCTTTCCTATTTAATTTGAATATAGAAAATGTATATTATTTCTCCGCTTCCAAGCGTTAGATAAAACTTTGCTAGGTAAATTCCAGCAAGTGACTGCATATATATATATATATATATATATATTTTACACAGCTTTACATGGGAATTATATTAAAATAGACTATTTTATATAACGCTAACACTTGCCTAATCCAGTGCCATTTAGAATATTTTCGGAAGAAAATGTATGTCAATAAATATAAGTTTGACGATCTATAATCATACTACAGTTTGAAACAAGAGTTACATATGAATTCTACTAAATAATAAACAAACCAAACGATACTTTTGTTTACTGGAGTAAGAAAAATTATATTTGACTACAACTGTCAATCCTTTTACAATCCTTTTGTCGTCGGAAATACAATAAACTCATTTATCTACTAGTTCGCAGTTACTAGGCAACAAAACCTATACTTTATATTCTAACAAAACATGTTATCAAAACATAAAATACGGTTTCAACAAAACATAAAATGCACTTTAATGATATCATCTATATCTTATTTTTCTTGATAATAACATGCTTAAAATAAAAACTTATATTTGCATCTTGAACTGCTTTTAAACTTGTTCCTGATGAACCGTAAAAACCACCTTCTCTGCTCATTTTTACTTTAAATTCACATTTAAAACTAGCATACAAAATTGCAGAATATGGCAACAATGTTTGTTGATTTATCGTGTCTTTTTTACTTTCTCTACTACGTATAGTAAGTAGGGGAAGTATTGTATTCCACTCAAAAATTCGATACCGAGATTTCATCGGAAATACATGTTTTCAGGCCCCTGAAGCCAAAAAAGAAGCATTTTTGGAAACATGTCTGTGTGTGTCTGTGACCAGCATAACTCAGAAACGAACAATCGGATAAACACCAAATATGGTATTTAGGTTCAGTATATTCCAGAGATACGACACGAAGGTTTTCAAGAAAATCAGCCCACCCCAGATTACCCTTTACATGGAACACTTTTCGAAAATTTTAATTTTCTCAAAAATGGCTCTAACGATTTTGGTTAAAATATCATACGTTTAAGATATTTTCATGACTAATAAAATGTATATCTCGAATTTTCTGGGAATGTCTCCAAAAATATTCTTCATTGTGAACGACTTTTACATAACTGGTAAACCATAAGAGATAGACAAAATTTTACTACACAAAAAATGTAGATCGCGTTAAAATACACAATTTATGTCATATACACATATATATGAGGGAGATATTGCTTGTTATTCCCTTAAATGTTCCAATATTTATAGATTTTCTCAAATGGAAATTCGTTATTCATTTTTTTTCGTGGTAATTCAAAGAGAATGGAATACTCCACATAGCAACCAGCTCTTAAAATATTTGACTATCGCTTAAAGCCTAGCAATTCCCCTTGCATCTACAAGAAAATTAGCAATAAGATTAACATCTCGATATCTCGATTAACATGAACCATGTGGAGAATAAGCGTTTGTAGAAATAGTTTGTACAAGCGTAGAGAAAGTCATGTGGGTGTAACACATCAGATTTTTTTTCCAAAACCAACATGTCTCTTTCTCTAAACATATCGTTTCTGCAATAAATAAATTTCATTAAATATACTAAATGTACAACATATACTAAACTACTCTGAACGTAGATAAAATATTGTAGACAACACGTTGCAGGTTTAGTAACTAGTTCTCTGAATACCTATTAACATTTTGAACAGAAAGTGCAATTTTTTAAACTAAAATCCCTTGAAGTATCAAATTATGCATCAAAATGGTTACATAATACGGATTTCTCTTTCCACTAGCGTTTATTTTCATACCTACTGACAAAGTATTCATAAAAACCGTTTATTTTTCTATTCACTATCAATATTTGCTGAAAGTATTCATGCTATACGTTGACACAATCAAAAGACTAGGAGGACAGTCAACTGTTAAACATGCAAGTCTAACTTCCAAGTCTTGGTATTACATAATTTTTGCAAGCATTAATGAGAAACAAAAGAACGACCACGCAGCATTTCAAAGTGCACTACTTAAAATATTGGAACATTCAAACGACGAGCCGTACATACTGGACGTGATTCATTCCACGAAAAACGTTCTTTTTCTTCTGCGTTCAGGAATTAGTTAAATCAACAGATCCACTCTTAATATTAATATCTCCTGAGAGGTCTACCCATCTCTCTCCTTCCAGTAAAAATCTGATGTGTTACACTCACATGAATTTCTCTACTCTTGTACAAAGTATTTTTACAAACGCTTATTCTCCATATGCTTCATGTTAATCGAGATATCGAGATGTCAATCTTATTGCTAATTTTCTTGTAGATGCAAGGGGAATATGGAAGGTTTTAAGCGATAGTCAAATATTTTAAGTGCTGGTTGCTATAAGAAGTATTCCATTCTCTTTGCATTACCAGGAATAAATATGAATAACGAATTCCCATTTGAGAAAAAGTATAAATATTAGAAAATTTAAGGGAATAACAAGCAATATCTCGAAAATGGTTCACTCAACAAAACAAATGTATATGACATAAATTGTGTATTTTAACGCGATCTACATTTTTTGTGTAGTAAATGTTTGTCTATCTCTTATGGTTTAGCAGTTATGCAAAAGTTGTTCACAATGAAGAATACTTTTGGAGACATTCCCAGAAAATTCAAGATATACATTTTATTTGTCATGAAAATATCTTAAACATATGATATTGTGATCAAAATCATTAGAGCCATTTTTGAGAAAATTAAAATTTTCGTAAAATGTTCCATGTAAAGGGTAGTCTGGGGTGGGGGATTTTCTTAAAAAACCTTCGTGTCGCATCTCTGGAAGATACTGAACCTAAATACCAAGTTTGGTGTTTATCCGACTGTTCCTTTCTGAGTTATACTGTTCACAGACACACACACACAGACAGACACACACACAGACATACACAGACATGTTTCCAAAAATGCTTTTTTGGGATTCAGGTGGTCTCAAAACATGTATTTCCGGTGAAATCTCGTTATCGAATTTTTGGGTGGAATACAATACTTCCCCTACTTACTATACGTAGTAGAGAAAGTAAAAATATGGAAATTAATCTGCGAGATAACTTGTATAAGGTATGCAAGAGAATGTACCACACCTAATAAAATAAGAAATGAAACTACAAGGGAGATTTGAATGTATTTTCGTTTAACGAAAGGATAGATGTTGGTATAATAAAATGGAAAGAACATATTGATGGAATGCCAGGAAATAGATTGCTCACAAAGCAAAATTGTATTTTAATGAGTTGTTAATTTTTTCTGGCAATAAATTTTTGTTTGTCTGTGATAGTTCACCAGTCTACAGTGTGAAGCGACTTCTAAACCTACTTAGAAAAACCTCAATATTCTGCGTGTGTTGAGGGAGGTAAGATTTCGGTTAGAATACATTGCATCTGATATTTTGGCTCTTGGAAAAATATGTATATATATAGTGTTTAAGTTTCTTTAGCTTGAAGAATATATTCTAACGTAGTAGGTATATTATCTAAACAAAATGCTAGGGCCACTTTTGGAAAAAGTAAAATAACGAAACATTTTTCATGTAAAAATGGTGAATTCCTAGAAAATCTTCATTCCACATCCTTAAAAGTTGGCTACTAGCTTAAGTATTAATTTCAATACCTAAGGCTTGCATTTAGATATTTTATATTCCTCAAAAATAGAAAGATATACAAGCAGGTAGACGCGTACGTGAACAAACTCACACAGATCTTTTTCTAAAACAGCGCTATTTTTTGGTTCAGTGAACTTCAACGTGCATTTGCGGTAAAATCTCTTTATCGGATTTTTGGGTGAAATACAATACTTCTTTACCTACCATAAGTAGGAGGTAGAGAAAATAAAAAAGCCTCACTAAAGTTCTTTATACTGGATGTTTGTATCACTTTACTCTTCAAAGGCGCTACTAAGAAAGGCACACATTCAAGCGTTATGTGAAACAGGATCTAACGCTGGGACCCCCAGCTGTGTCACTTCATAGTGTTAAGATTGATGAGGATCTGAAACATGTGCTGTGTTCCATTAATCAATATTATGGGAACATAACCAGCTGTTCTTATGCTAATATGAGTGAAACGACCTTGTGTTAACTTAACTTACTTCATCATGATTTATGAAATGTGAACAGTACTTGTTGATAAGAGCTTAAGAATCGATTTTGGAGGGTATCGACAATGGATATTAAATAGTCTTTTTTGTATCCTCTATAGTCCCTTAGGAACTATATAATTGTGATACACAGGTATTAAGTTATAAGAAAATCCATGAGAAATAATATAGAATTCACTGATTCGAATCAACAATTCCGCGCGCTGTGGATCGCTATAACAGTAACAATAAGTACAAGACTCCTGCGTCATTCCCACCTCACGTGTACGTGGTAAGATGATGTTTTGCTAGATATTAAATGTGTTTCACGTTAAATTCACTATCTCAATATGAAGGCATAGTATCCAGGAGAATGTTGCCTATTAGGTAATTTCAGCAGATACATTTTCGGATATAAGATGCCCTGAATTCTTTCTCGAATATAGGAGCACAGTTTTTCTAATTTTTCTATAAGAGTTTGAATAAAAAAAATAAATCATCTTGAGTCAATGCCTCTAACCAAACTCTTAGTGCGCTTTACTCTTCGAAAATTGTTATTTATACAAAACAAAAACGCTAAATTGTGGGGAAATTAGGCACTTAGGGAGTAAAGTAATGATGGCGAAAATCGCCCATTATCTGTTATAAACTATTAATACTTGCCTTTATTGTTCGTATTTGAATTATGGTAAAACTAAAATGCATAAAAGTAGATTATGATGCAAGGGGCAAAAGCCTACGGCCTTAGTTTCGCAAGCACTCCTACCTGCAAAATAAAATCCTGCTTTTAACACGTGTGACATATACTATTTTTTAGACAGCGCCCGAAATTGTAAAATGTCAATACTGTTATATTGATTCCTGAAACTGACAGAGAACACGTTTAGAACGCGATTCTTGAAACAAAAGGAACAATGTTAAAAAAGCAACATGTCAAATGTTTTGATGTTTTGTTGATTAAGCGATTAAATGCTATATCATATTCTTTCTGGATTTTTTGGGTAACTACTTCCAGTTTTATTATTTTGCTGCTTCTCTAATTTCACCTAAATCTTCTATTTTAGTTTATTCTGAATTAATAATTTCCGCCATTTAATCTGTATGTAGGTTGTAGTAGTTAAAAAAATAACGTTTTAAATCAAAGAAAGTAGAAGGTTCCCAATATAACGTAGAGGTAAACTCTACAACGAATTGCAATAAATTGAAGTATGACGATTTGTATTGTGAACAGATAATGCGAGCGCCATGGGAAATTAATCATGTAAAAAGACATAATGAAAAATAAAACCTAATCAAATCAAATCGAGTTATTAAAGTGTGCAAACACAAAGGTTAATTGCCATATGATTGAACTTGAAACCAAAGTTGGTCACACTGAAGATTATTATAGTGCGATAATCTAAAGCTTTTAACTTGTGTGCTTTGCGTTGGAAGTTCTACTTTTGGGCCATGTTTCTGAAAAAAGTATTTATTGCACTGAAATAAGCATTGAAAATCTAAGCAGCATTATGATTTTTCATTAAAACCCTTCTAAGGGGTTTATACTGCGTTTATCTTGAACGATGCAACGGCAACCACCGGATACGACTCGTATCAGCTATTACGTTAAGTGACCTCGCTCTGCAGTAGCCTATCTCATGTGCCTATGGAGCGTAACGGTATTTGTATTTCACTCTATCGCTGTTTGATGGTGTAGTAGGAATGACGTTATGTGAAGCTGTTTGTAGTTATCCTGGCATATACTACAGAACAGCGTGTATTTATTGTGTTAAATTTTGCTCGAATGGAGTCAATGTTAACTTAAAGAAATCCCATTGTATCACCATTCGTAACAAATGCAATTTATAGGTTGTTACAAAAATGCTTCCGTATTAGACGAAAATAAAGATAGCCATTAGGAAAAATGAAATGAGATAGGGATTATTGTGGACAGAATTTCAAGAAAATAGCTGCCTCGGATTACTGCCTGTTTTTGATGAGATAATAATTGAATAGCCTGCTCGCTCTCCAAATCTCAATCCTTTTGATTATTATAAGTAGAGAACGCTTAACGATAAAGGTATGCAACAAATCCCTTCATTTGCCGAATTAGAAGTATCCACCCTGCTTCTCCAATATTGCGGCTGTAGCATTTGCTGCAAATCCAATAATGTACAAAAAAGATGTAAGGACATGTATAGATGCAGAGGGGTATCAATTCGAAGACCTTTATAATGAACATTAGGCATGATATATTCATACTGTTTCCCAATGTAAGCAGTATTTAGCGGGGAAACGACGGGACGATCCACCGATGCTAAACAAAAGAATTCGTATAGAAGTGCCGCGGGAGCGACGTGCTACCAACGCGTTTTAAAAAGAAACCCGGTACAACCTTTCTATTCGGTAGAACTGGAGAAACCTCTAACAAATACGTCCAGTGACTCAAAGTTATTGCTTTCACACACAGAGGCAGACGTATTTAAGTACATCCCCTATACGAGCGGGTAAGAGAATTCATCGAAAGGAACAAAATATACTGAACAACCCTCGACCCACCTGAATTTATCTAAAAGTAAGGGTTTGTAACACAATATTTCACAAAGCTGCACCACTGAGGTCATGTGCTGAGCGCGCGTCACTTTCTTGGAAAAGGAATGAAGAATACAACTTGTGAACGCTGGCAGTACTACTCTATAAACCGATCATGCATATCAGTCAACTTGAGCCCCATCTTTGTCTCTTACACACACTAGTATTAAATTACTAATCATAATGGCAATATTTACTGACATCGCACTACCAAGACGAAGAAGAAGGAGAAACATTGCCTGTATTACGGATTCTGCGCGATGAGTAATATTCTCACCAACTCTCGGTCGTGAAAAAAAGGCATATGTGTACAAAATGTTTACTTTTATATTTATAGCGTGAGTGACAACACAACACAAATGTTCAAGTTTTAGATTAATATTCTTAAAACAAAAACCTCATGGGTCACACTCGCATCACAAACGTTTGACTGGCTATAATCCTAATTGGTTACATGCACGATAGTGAAAACTAAATACAACTGTTGGCATACAGTAAAGCAATTTTGTTTTCCGAGCGGGATGGTTCAGGCGGTTAAGTATGTGGCCCGCATTCGGGAAGTCGTGGGTTCGATTCCCGTTGCCAACCTTCCTGACCCATGGCTTTTTTGGGGTTTCCCCGGGTCGCCAGGTGAATGCTGGGAAGAACCATTACATCCCCGAATTTCCTGTCCCTCAATTTCATCTCCATTCTCATTTCACTTCTACTTCATCTGCTTGACTTCTTTAGTGTCTCTTGCAAGTGTCGGCGGGAGGTCTCGCCATCTGCATGACAGCGGAAAAGGATGCTCTCTGGAACCTTCGTATTCAGGACAGCGAGCGGTCTCCGGATGCCAGATCCCCTAGGTTATGTGTAAGTCTAAGGGGGTGAGGGAATCGGCTGCACCAGCCAGCACCCGGGAGTTCAAATTTAAATGGTAGGGACCCTGCCCTCTGCCTGTCGTGCCTCCTGGTCCGGCCGCCCTCTATCTCCTCTACCTCATCCCTCCCTCCCGGGGGCGCCCCATCAGGGGTCTAGGTACAAAAGATCTGCGTGGGTCGAGGTGCTATGTCCCCTCCACTTCTAGTCCTATCCTATCCTAAGACAATCATTCAAAGACCCAGTTAGGTAAAAAATAAGAATCGCGTAATGTGCTTTATATCCAAAGACATTTCATCCGGGAAAACTTAAAGATATAATAACGAATATTTCAAAAAATGGCTAATTTCTTCGAAATGAAGATGATTCCATAGGCAGAAAATTCAATTATACGTATTATTCGTCATATCAGTATTATATCAATGATGTGGCGTATGAGTAAATTCATTGTCATACGCTCTGTTGTGTTGCATTGTCGCCACTACTAGACATAGTATTATTGGGTTTCTTTGATTTTTCAGCTTAACGATCCCTGCTTTTGGTGCGGACCACGCCAAAAAGAGGATTATTTGTTGAAATGGTCTTGTATGACGCCAACCTTGTCTGGCTTCCTCCATCCTCTCCTCCTAGTTCATAATGTAGAATCGCCAAACGTTTGTTAATAAATTCCAGGTAATGTGTGTTATGTAATGTTTTTGTGTAATGTAAAACTCTACGCCTTCCTCTAAATTTACACACCAAGGTCCCTCTTCCTGCTGTAGCGAGTTGCGCCCCCATGTGCGTACTGGGTTGAACTAAATTTATTCATTTTCTGGAAACCTTTTGGCCCTCATCCCAGCATGTAACAATATTTCAAATAAGGTATTTTAATTCAGGGTGTTTAAAAGGTTTTTGAGGAAATTAAATATAACGATAATTTTTCCATATTTGATATTTACCCAAGTTTTCGTTTTTAATTAAACTGTTGGAAGTCTTCTGCTAAAACATTTAGAGATTTCCGATGAAATCTCGATAACGAATTTTTTGGTTGGAATACAGTATTTCTTCTACCTACTTTAGAGAGGTGATAGAGAAAATAACAACCTAAGTATTTATTTTTGCAAATTATAAATTGAAATACAATTGCGTTTTGATATATACATCCTCTTCTTGTTTATGATGAAAAGGGAGTTTTGTAGACTGTCACCATTAACATAATCATATAGCGATTCAAAATATATTTACCCAGATATGAACTATTGGTAAAATGTATCATTTGTTCACAACAAATTTATAATGGTTGGTGTTTAGTCAATGAAAATCTCCAAGTTTTCGGTCCACTTTTTACTTTCTCTACTACATGTAGTAAATAGGGGAGGTATAGTATTCCCACCCAAAACTTCTATACCAAGATTTCACCGGAAATACATGTCTTGAGGCGCCCTAAAATATTTTTGGAAACATGTCCGTGTGTGTGTCTGTCTGTGAATGCCATAACTCAAAAAATAAAAGTCGGAAAAATACCAAACTAGCTATTTGACTTTAGTATCTTCCAAGGATGCGACACAACGATTTTCAAGAAAATCCCTTCATCCTCAACTATCCTTTACATGAAACATTTTTCGGAGTGTCTGATTTTCTAAAAAATGGCTGTAACAATTTTGATTAAAATACCGTATATGAAAGATATTTACATGAAAAATAAAATGTATGTCTTGAATTTTCTGAGAATAGCCTAGGACGACCTCTTCGTTCGGAAGGAATTTTGTATAATCTTGTATAACTTGTAAACGTTAAGAGATAGACGAAAAACGCACCACACAAAGAATTTAAATTCTTTAAAACACAAAATTTACTTAAAACACGTTTTTTTTATGTGATATAGGCCGTTTCTGAGACATCCGTTATTAAAGATTCGAATTGTTCAATACTTGTCATTCTTTTAAAGTCCCATCGAATTTTAGTTGTTTCTCGCGATGTCATGGAAACAGTATGGAATTTTAAGGCCAGCATATAGCGTTCATTTCTTAAACATTTGACTATCGCTGTTCTCTTTGTATTTATAACGAAGTGTGTAATGTAGCTATTTTTGAAAAGGTTTTGATTAAATTTAATAGATAGCAAAATAAGCTTTAGTAAGAATAATTTGTATACCAACTAATAAAGATAGATGGTAGAGAAACCCATGTGAATGTATCACATCAGATTTCTCCGTTACTTATTTACAAATCTCTTCAGCTACAGAATCACTTCTTCTACTTCGAGGGTTTTGGAAGGGTTTCGTAATCTCCTTCTTAGCGTAAGACATTACATTTTGCGTCTAATCGATCCAACAACGTTGGAAACTCTTGCTTGCAAATTTAGCTTGAAGTCCAACTACACTTATAATCATTTTAATTTATCCCAATTAGTGAAGACTTTCTTAGCTGACCTGTTTACACAATCCTTCCTCATTTACGATCGCGTTAGTGCAACTTGTTAATGCAAGTGGTGTTGTTAGTTTTTCTGATTCCCCTCCAGCCGACCTGCATGACAAAGGTGAAGGTTGGGTGGCGTGAGAGGACAGACACCGCGTGGTGTTGCCAGGGTAATACACAACGCAAATTACGATTGTGCGGAAATTTTTATTGTAAATTGTAAATTTTATAAAAGGATGCACAGGGACATATTTTCGGTTACAACTGTATGTAACCTTTCGCATAAAAAGGCATCACAGCATAAAGACATTTTGCAATTCTGAAACAGGTCAATATGTTTTACAGAGAATCCGGTGCTAAATATCCAATGTGTTACATTCACGTGACTTTCTGTACCCTTTATCGCTTGTTAGTGGATATACAAGTTACTTACGAAAGTTTATTTTCCTAGCTACTTCATTTTAATCCATATAAACCTTTCCCGAAATATCTGCATTACACATTTCGTTATAGATACAAAGCATATCGATTGTCAAATGCTTTAGATCTGGACACTTATATGCTGGTATTAAAATTCCACACTCTTAACCATACATTCGCGAGAAACAGCTGGAAATCGACGGAATTTACAAGGAATGAAGTATTGAACCATTAATAACGATATCTCAGATATAGCCGATGCTACAAAAAAGTTACTTGAAATAAATTGTGTTTTAAAGAGATATACATTACTTTGTGTGGTACGCATTCGTCTATCGTTTAACGTTTACCAGTTATACAAGATTATACAAAATTCCTTCCGAATGAAGAGGACTTCTCAGGCTATTTTCAGAAAATTCAAGATATACATTTTGTTTGTCATGTAAATATATTTCTTATATGATATTTTAAACAAAATCGTTAGAGCCATTCTGTAGAAAATAAAATTTTCGAAAAATGTTGCATGTAAAGGGTATGAGGTGGAGAGATTTTCTTGAAATTCATCGTGTCACATCTATGGAAGATACTGAACATAAATACCTAGTTTGGTGTTTTTCGAATTTTCATTTTTGTGTTATGCTGTTCACAGAAACACACATACACGGATATTTTTCTAAAATTGAT
The DNA here is from genome assembly GCA_030765065.1 of Deroplatys truncata. Classification (NCBI taxonomy): domain Eukaryota; kingdom Metazoa; phylum Arthropoda; class Insecta; order Mantodea; family Mantidae; genus Deroplatys; species Deroplatys truncata. Next base: position 132,491,824 of record CM060988.1, on the reverse strand, counting down.
ATTTTTTATTAAGGGGGCCTCAAAATGTGTATTTCCGTGAAATCGCGGTATCGAATTTTGGGGTTGGAATGCAATACCCTCTCTACCTACTATGTACGTGGTAGAGAAACTAAAAAGTGGTGCTTCAATTATTCATTCATCAGAATCGCACCTTATGCTATGGAAATCCATAACTGTCATCCCTATGAGAAACAAAAACATACCTGAGTAAGATCGAACTGCAGCACCTCCTTCATGAAGGTCGGTAAGTTGACGGCGAGGATGATGAAACCCCAGTAGTAGCAGAAGTGAGCAATATGGAAGGCGTTCACTACAGGAGAGACGCAGATTGCTCGCCATGGCACCACCAGCTTCTGCGACTGTTTATCTTTATATAATTATATAGCATACACTGGTAATGAACTTGCTTGCAACATACAGAGCAAATACAGCAAAGCTTGCTTGCTTAAGGCTTCAAAGTTTTTGACATACAGAAATGCCAGTAATTACGAAGGGCGTTCAGTAGGTATGTTACCTTATTTTATAAAAAACATTACACACAACTTATGATGTTGAAATAATTTTATTTACATTGTACAATCCTTCTGTTATTACTTTCCCTACTACGTATAGCAAGAAGGGGAAGTATTGCATTCCACCCAAAAATTCGATACCGAGATTTCACCGGAAATACATGTTTTGAGACCCCCTGAATCCAGAAAGAGCATTTTTGGAAACGTGTGTGTGTGTGTGTGTGTGAACAGCATAACTCAAAAATGAAAGTTCGGATAAATACCAAACTTGGTATTTGAGTTTGGTATTTTCCAGGGGTGCGACACGAAGATTTTCAAGAAAATCCCCCCAGCCCAGACTACCCTTTACATGCAAAAGTTTTCGAAAATTTTGATTTTCTTAAAAATGGATCTTACTATTTTGATTAAAACATCATATGTTTAAGATATTTTCATGGCAAATGAAATGTATCTCTTGAATTTTCTGGGAATGTCCCCACAAGTCCTCTTCATTCTGAATGACTTTCGCATAACTGGTAAACCGTAGGCTATAGACAAAAGTTTATTACACAGAAAATGTTAAAACACACAATATCATACACATTTTTGTCGATGAACCATTCCCGAGATATTCCTCGTTATTTGTTTGAATTTTTCAATACTTATACTTTTTCTCAAATGGAACTTCGTTTTTTTTTTATGTCGTGGACATGCAAAGAGAATGGAATGCTCCACATAGCAACCAGCTCTTAAAATATTTGACTATCGCTTAAAGCCTACCATATTCCCCTTGAGCCTACAAGAAAATTAGCAATAAGATAGTTACTGCAAACGGATCTCGATTAATATGAAGTAGATGGAGAATAAGCGTTTGTAAAATAGTTTGTACAAGAGTAGAGAAAGTCATGCGAGTGGAACACATCAGATTCTTTTCTACATAGTCGCCATGTTTTTTCCAAGCATTTTAGCTAACGTGACAGAAGTTTTCCAAACCAGTGCTCTACCAGGTCGTGTCCTGTGCACGTAACCAGCTGTTTAATTCTCATTTGACTTTATCATCGGTGTAATGCTTTATATATATAGAAAGAAAACGTCCTGGACTTTTGTCCCGTAAGGTTTGATCCTTCATCACAATACTCGGCTTCACACAGCTCGAATAACCCAGGCGGAGCTCGGAAGATTCAACTGGGAGGTTTTCTCGCCTCCTCCATATTCACCAGACCTTGCCTCGAGTGATTTTCACATGTTCAAAGGTTATCTTGGAGGTAAGCACTTTAACACTGATGATGAAGTCAAATCAGAAGTGAACAGCTGGTTAAGAGTACATGACCCGACTTGGTACAACACTGATTTGGAAAGGTTTGTGTCACGTTATCAAAAATTATTGGAAAAATGTAGAAAAGTAACAGAAGAATTGTACAATGTTAATAAAATTATTACATGATAAATTGTGTGTGTAATGATTTTATAAAATAGGAAAACTTACTTATTGGACGCGACTCGTACATATATAGAACTAAATTAAAAGTTATTCACATGTTATAACGGAAAATCATGCACACTTCAGCAGTATTTGAGTAAAATGCCAATTAAAGAAATAGATATCACATACATAACATCCGTTATAAGCAGGATCCGACTGTCTTTTGTTTTGCTATGACTTCCGCTTTTGATTGCTAAATTATAATGAAACATGCGCAGATTTTGTCTTATTTTTAGACGTATTTCCTGTTGAGTAACAACCATGTTACTCAATGAAAAGGCAAAACCTTCTTGGCAGGTATGTTGTTTTATGACTCCAAAGCGTTTATATTCTAGCATACAGACTTTGAAAATCCTATCCAGTCTTTTAATTACTTCGAATTTGAAATTAGAAGATATCTCATGGGGTAGAAAGGAAGAACAGTGCTTTTCTATTGTGTAAAACTCATCAAAACAACTGAGTGATATTTGAAATTTCTCTGCATATGCAAGCATACAAGTTTCTCTCTTTATGATGTTATTATAGATGAATTGTAGAAATCATTGCAACTGCATTTTTAGTTTCTATGTATCTGTTATGATCTCTAAGAATGGAGAAAATTTCACATTACATTTGCAGAAAATTAAGTATTAATTATAAGATATATTTTGAATTATGAATTGTATTGTCAAGCACTAAGTCATTTTAATTACCAGGAGAGTACTAAATCTAACGCAGGTAAATATGCTGCTTATATGCACATCCATATTTTCCAATGATATACATATTGTTGAAAGAATACCTAAAGCATTTATTTTTTAGTGTCTTACCTTAGAAGGGCTGCTGTTGGCACAGACCGCCTTCAGATACAATCGTTCCTCTTCAGTAATGCGAGGATGGGAGTCCGGGTTATCGTACACCAGGAAAAAGAAGCTGATGGAGCAGACAAGTCCGAACGTTCCTACACAAATACAAGTTTACATTTAGTTGTTTGTATATTTATACTACTAACAGTATAAAATGTCTACCATTATACTATTTTGTATATTTAGAATAAGCTATGACATGTTTCCACACATTAAACGTTGGGAATATCTGACAAGCGCATTCATTTCAAATTATCTAATTAGTACAATACAAAATGTATACACAAACTTCAGCAAAAGCAAAACTAAAAAGGAAACTATCAAGAGAATTTAAAATTAGTAAAGGCTTTCGTCAAGGATGCTGTTTATCTGCAAAGCTATTAAAAATCTTTTTAGAGGAGGTATTGAAGGCCTAGAAAAAGAAATGTAGAGGAAAGGATGACGGTGGCAAATTTATTTACATTTTGCAGATGCCAAATAATACTAGATGAATACAATGACTTAGAATGTCGGCAGGAAACTCGTAGAAGAATATGAAAAGCCATACAAATTTAATTTTGTAAAATCCGATTATAAATATCCAAGGAGGAGAAAAACAATTTTTGTAGTGGAAATCAAGGAATTATTAAATATACATACAACTATAAACACTTAGGAACTATAATGGCTGATTGTATAAAAATTATACAGAAATTTAAAAAGCCTAATAAAGGAACATGTGCAATATAAACAGTGTATGCCATATTATGAGATAAATATATTATAAAAGAACCAAGTATAAAATTTATAAATAAAAAAGAAGTATGTGTTTGTATGGATCAGAAATTTGGCCAATGAAAATAATTTCAAACATACATATTTGACATTGGGAGTGGATTATTGGAAAAGGTCAGCAAGGTTTTCAAGAAGAGAAAGGTCGTCCTCCGTGACGTAGTGGTTACCATGCTAGCCTTTAGTTCCCGAAGTCTCGGGTTCAAACCCGGCGGAGGGCGATGGATTTTTTCGGGCTTAAAAATCCTTAGCAAGGCTTCCTTCGGAAGGGAAGTAAAGCCAGTGGTCCTGTGTCGTAGATTTACACACATAAAAAAACTCAAGCCTGATAAAGAGGCCTCTGAGCAAAATTACCGGTCTTTCATGCCCAATATAGAATGGGATGCTAAGGAGCACAGCAGTTAAACAGAGTCCATAAATAAAACTCAATTTTCAATTTAAGAAAAGAAAAATTAAGAAATAAAATCATTAGACAGGGGATGTATGTAGAAGCATAACATTGTAGAAGATATATCAACAAGGCAACTAACGTGTTATGGACACATGATGAGAGTGAGTGAAGAAAAATTACCAAGTTTGGCATATGAGTGGATTCTACAAGTAAAGGAAAAGAGTTAAAACGGATAGAGATGGGCATTATTAAGAGAAAAACAATGGTTCGATAGAGGAGAATGGTACAGTGAGAGAAATTTATGAATGACACAATTGATATTTTGTTGTCAGAAGATGTGAATAATGTTATAAACTAACTGAACAATAACACTTACATTTTTGATCTAAACGAACAGATACGAAGTGGGATCATCATAATACGATAGTACACATCATTACCGTGACTTACCGGTGAGGTAGAAGATGCTACTCCAGTCGCTTTCCTGACAAATAAACGCACACAAAGGGAAGATAATGATGTTTCCAAAAGGGAAGCCTGCGTAAGCTGCACCTATGAGAGCTGTCCGTTCTGACGGCGCTGCCCATTGAGAGTAGAGTTGGAACACTGAAGGTAGACTCAGTCCCTAAAACATACATATCATTCACGATGTTACAAAAGTATTTAAGTCAGAAAGTATTCCCGTTTAAGAAATACATGCGATAAACAACATTTTAAACTATTGGCGATTATCATTAGTATAGCCCATTAAAACTGTTACCTTTGGGCTCCTTACAAGTTTAATGTTTATGAGCTTTACGTTTACTTTGGTGCCATGAAACTTGCTGGAAACCGGCAGTTCTGTTTTTTCCCACGTGAGCTGATCAAGTTGATTTTAAATTAAGCAGACTCCGAAAATTTCTTGCAAGAGTTAAGTCATGAGCGGGAACTCGTAATCGGGTGCGATGTAATCATTGTAGATACGTAGGAGTTGCCAGCTGTATTAGTAAAACACCAAACATTTTAGGGAGCGTATTCCGATTATTTTCAATTGTTTCTATAGCGAGAATATATGTATTTGCATGTTCACCCTTATTCAACAGGAGATCTTTTTAAGTTTGACTGGGTATTAAAAATCGCATTAACATGTTAAACACTGTGCTATTGATTATACAGTTTACGAGGCGTATTTTTAAAGTAAGTACGTAAGTAAAGTCAGTATTTTTTTTTAAAAATAACAGAGCATGATTTTCCAAATAGTTTATTATCATTCATTATCCTACACCTTGCACTAATTCTCCACTAGTCACCGCCGTTATTCAGGCACTTGTCGTAACGGAAAATCAGTTTTTGTATGCCTTCGACAAAGAATGATGCCGCCTGTGTGTCTTGTTTCATAATATATGTTGTTGAACTGTTTTCCACCTAAGAATTTCTTCAAATGAAGTAACAGATGAAAATCGCTTGGTACCAAATCCGGACTGTAGGGAGGGTGATAGAACTGTTCCCAACCAAATGATATGGTCAGATCTTGAGTTTGTTTCGCTGGACATTGTCGTTCATTATTGTTTCTCCATAAACCTCACACATTTGGCGATGAATATTTGCTGGCGTAACATTTCTCGCATTCAAAACCCGAATCACTGATCTGACCTCACAGCCGGCGGGTCGTTCGATTGTTCTGATGATTTCTAAACGCTCTAACAACTGGAAAACGCAAAGTGACGGTCGCTCACAGATGCGTCTGGCTTCCTAATGAATGGATAAAGTGGCCGCGCATGCTCAAAATCGCGACTGCAGCGGCAAAATATTAAAACGGTACTTACTATAAAAATACGCTTCGTAATCGTTCAGTATATGGAAATATTAACAACAAGACTATAGTAATAAGTTCAAGACGCTGCATATATATAAAACGTGCACCCGCAGAACTTTCTCTACCCCTTAAAAGTTTACATATTTTCCTAGTATATTATAGTAATCATCTAAAAAGTGATTCTCCTGTCCATACTGCGACACCATAGCTTTTGCAAAGAACTGGGCTCAAATTAAGTAAGAAATGTTATACAAAAAATTCAAATGTTTATGTCGGAAGCATCGAGGAATAAATTCAGAAATTGTAGGAATTCCTAAAAAATATCAGATTTTCAGACCCCTACTGTTTGAGAAAACGTTAACATATAAGATGTAACATTTCGAAACGGCTAACAATTTGAAAAGAAAATTGGAAAAAATTATTTTTGCGTTAATGTGTATCTTTATATGCTCTACATCTTTCCTATAGACGCATTGGTTTATCTCTTATACATTTCATGAGGTATATCAGTAACATATGCTAGATATTTTAATCAAACATTTTTAGAATAATTATGAAGGTGAAAGAATTAAGGTATATAGGTAATTGGAGGTGGGGGAATTTCGTGCTATTCTTTGTGTATCCTTGCAAGATGTTGGACTTTAAACATGAAGATGTTGGTATTCATGCAAATTTTCCTTTTTGAGTTCCCTCTCTCTCTCTCTCTCTCTCTCTCTCTCTCTCTCTCTCTCTGTAACACACACGCACGCACGTGCGTGGGCCGTTGTTTAAAATAGTCATTTATTAGAATTAATACTATCTTAAACCTATTTTATTTTAGTCGACATTATTAACTTTTTGAGAAAATAAAAAATAGCTAATTTTTTTCTGTTTAAATGATAGTTTGGGTGGAAGGATTTTCTTGCGTTTCTTCGTTTTGTATCATTACACCAATTTTTTAGTAGTATGCATTACTTCCTCTACTCATGGGTTACAGAAAGTAATACATGTCGATTTTTAAATTAAAAAACATTCATAACGCGGTTCTATGTTAGCTCTTATCAATATTAAAACGAAGGACAAACATATTTAAATATGCGCAAGTTTTAGCATAGCTTAAAAATAGGGCAGCATTACATACATCCAAAGGCTACAGTGTGTGTGTGTGTGTGTGTGTGTGTGTGTGTGTGTGTGTGTGTGTGTGTGTGTGTGTGTGTGGGCACGCGCACACACACGTAAACGGATTTATAGTTTTCGGAACTAAGCACGCAACATTGAAAAAAATAAAAAAAGAAACGCTACTAGCTTGTTACTACATAGCAAGCTGCATTTCAAGTACTACCAACTAAGCTCAATCAATAATAGCGGTGCTATAAACACTAAACTTACGGTGTTTAAATCCATGCACACACAGGCAAGGAAGAATCATTGTGCTGATATCACATTCAACCTTAAACTTGACTGACTTTATGGACATCAGTAACTGCATTCATCTGTGCGAGAAACTCAACCGATAGGAGGTGAGGTAGTGTAGAGGGAAGTTTTATATAGGTTTATTCTAATACAAAAACAAGGGATTAAAACTAAAGCTTGATAGGAAGCAAGGTAGTTATTTTCCCACCAGGCCAGCAGCCAGATCTTTATAGCACGACAGCAACCATTAAACTTAACCCATACTTCCTTACTTGTCCATAAAGTGAGTCGTTTGAAGGAGCATGAAAAGTGACTTCTGCAGTGACCATATTTTTGAGCTCGTTTATACAATGAAACCCAGATGATATGTTTTTTACTAATTTGTTTACAGTTTTTGTTTCTCGCACCCCTCCGCTCCACTACTAAGCGAAACGTACGTAGAATTCTGAAGAGTTGTGTGAAGCAACATTTTTTGCAGCTGTGGTACCTTCTTCCCTAATTCACGTCCTTTCGAACGCCTTGTGTAATGAAAGGCAAACGTAAGATATTAATATTGTTTCGCATCGCTGGATTTATCTAGGGAAGAAACGGCGGGATGGTCGGCCGCCACTGCACGTACGCATTCGTATAGTAGAGCACCAGGAGCGTCGGACTGTCAGTCGTGTCATTCAAGAGAAATCTCTAAATAATAAGAACTTTGATGGAGGAATACTCAGACACAGCAATTCTCACCCAAGAGTGGGAAGTCAAATACGAGGGTGGATCCAAAAGTAACGAAAATAATTTTTTTCCGCCTTGGTATTGCAGTTGGAATGTTGCAATTTTACACAATTATAGTTTGAAGTTTTCCCTACAGAGGGTATTTTTGTTTCATGTGTAATTTTAGCGACAGACGCGTGAACTACGCACAAAGATGGCGCACATGTTACTGTCGTCCACGTGTGAAGAGCAGAGAGGTGTGGTTCGATATTTGTGGGTCAAAGGGCATAAGCCGAGTGATATTCACAGGGGCATGCGTGGCGTGTATGGGGATGATTGTATGGACCGTAGCAATGTCTTCAGGTGGTGTGCACTCTTCCTAGAGGGCAGTGTGAACCTAAGTGATTCGTCACGCTCCGGGAGACCGGTAACAGCTGCAACCCTGCAGAATGTCAGAGGCATTGAGACGCAATTTTGAACGACCGGCGTGTGCAACTGCGAACCTTATCAGTTCAACATTTCCTGTGGTGCAGTGTAGGATATTGTTCATGGCACGTTGAAATTTCGTAAAGTTAGTGCTCGCTGTGTGCCTAAGAACCTGACAGACAACCACAAGGCCAGCGAGTGATGAGTTTGGATCACCTAACGCGGTGCACCGCAGAAGGGCATGCGTTTCTGAAACCAAGCAGGCAAGTATGGAGTGGAAACATGCTAGTTCCCCAGCGAAGAAAACATTCAAACTGACTCAATCTGCTTGTGATGGTGTTCTGGGATATGCATGGTGTTGTATTGGTGGACTTTGCTGAACACGGGACTACTGTGAATGCTGCAGCCTACATGAAAACTTTGGTGAGGTTGCGTAACAAACGCCATAACATGAATGCTGATGATGTCAAAACTCTTCATGGCAGTGGTCGCCCCCATTTTGCTGTTGCTGTTCGTCAGAAAATCACCAAATTTGGTTGGGAGGTGCTCCAGCATCCGCCATACAGTCCGTACCTTGCACCGTCGGACTTTCATCTGTTTGGTCCCATGAGGAAATTCCTGGCTGGCCAACGCTTTGTGACAGACGCCGAAGTACAATCAGCAGTCCGCAGATGGCTATACTTTCAAGGAATCGGACTTCTACGAACAGGGCATATTGAAACTGGTATCATGATGGGAGAAATGTGTTGAGAAACTTGGTCACTATGTCGAAAGGTAGTTAAAAGGTGTAAGTTCATTTGTGAGTTTTGTTGTTGTTTTAATTATTAAACTTTTTTTGTAAAAAAGTTTTGTGCGTTACTTTTCGATCCGCCTTAGTACAACTGAATCTTGTAACGACAAAGTGCTTGGAGGCTAATATTTTGTTCCTTTGAAAAATATATATCAATATGGTTTTTCTCATTTTAATTTCCTTTCCGTTTATCCATTTTTTAAATGTATGCAGCATTTTCATATCTAATTCTAGAGTTTTTGTGGACCCAAGTTTTGCATTAAGTCCATGAGAGATTTAAGATAATAACCAAAATGTATGTACTGCATTCACTTGAGTTTCTCTATTCACTCTTCTACACACTATTCTTTTAAATCTTATTCTTCCGTCTACTTCTTGTTAATCGAGATAAACTTTCAACGCATTTACAGATTCGCTGTAGGTATAAGAAGGATGCAGTAGGCTAAAGTGATTTTAAAATTTTAAGAAGCGGATCGCTATGTAATCGCTTTAAAATGTCATGCTCTTTGCTAGACTCGAGAAAAAGCGAATAGCGACTTACCACTTGAAAGGAGTATAAGTATTTGAAAATTCAAACCAATGACAAAGAATATCTAGGAAATGTTTAACGCCACAACAAAAATGTACTTGGGGTAAATTGTGTACTTTAAAGATATCTATATTTTTTGTGTGTTAAAAATTAATTCCGGTTTACCAATTATACAAAAAATCCTTCACAATGAAGCAGGCTTCACAGGCTATTCCAAGAAAATTCAAGTTATATCATTTATAACATTCACGAGTGCCATGTCGTCCTCCGTGATCTAGGGGTACCAAGCTTGCCTCTAGTTCCGGAGGTCGCGTGTTCAAACCCGGCGGAGGACGATGGATTTTTTCGGGCGTAAAAATCCTTAACATGGCTTCCTTCGGAACTGAAGTAAAGCCGATGGTTCCGTGTCGTAGATATACGGCACGTAAAAGAACATCAAGACTGTTAAAGAGACCTCTGAGCAAACATTTCTTGTCTTTCAAATTAGAATGGGACGCTAAGGACCATAACACTAAAAGAGCGTCCATAAATAAAGCCAAATTTCAATTTTTTACGAGTGTCATATTAAAAGGTATCCAGAGTTATATAATTAAGCAGTCTTAGCATTATAAATTGTAGGAAATAAATCATTAAACAATTCGACATCCATAGCTGACATATGTAAGAGCGTCTCCATATGTTCGTAAATGGGACATTAGCTTCTCTCCCTGCATTTAATTTGTTATTACCCGGCGTGTTGAACCGATGAGCAAGACAGCCAATTACATGCATTCTTTTCCTGGGAGTAAGTGAGCAGGTGTTACGGGCTAAGATGTAGCCTGTTAACAGCACAGCATGGTAAATAATTATAAATTCAGATCTCAATTGTACATTTAATAATGTAAAGAGATGTTTGCATCTTAGATGCTCAGAGAAAAGAATACCACAAAATGGTTTCATTTTCTCTCTATAAGCCGCGGCAACGATTACCGACATTACGGTTGTCATAGGAAGCACATTATTATTATTATTATTATTATTATTATTATTATTATTATTATTATTATTATTGTTGTAACGCGTGCCATAATGGTCCAATTACACAAGATGTTGAATACAGTAACAGGCTGTTAATAATACTAGGGTTACATACAATAATTTTCTTCATTACAATTCTTTCGCGATAAAGCTTTTAATTGTGTTCTTTATTTTAAGAATGCCATATTGGATACTTTTTACTTTTACTACCACGTGCATATTAGGTAGAAAAGGTATTGCATTCCACCCAAAAAAAATTTCTTTCACTGGAAGTACATATTTTGAGGTCCTCTGAATAAAAAAACGTTTTTATAAAAAGGTCAGTGTGTGTGTGTGTTGATACCGTAATTATTCACAGGAATGTATAAATAATTAAACAAAGAAGTATAGTAGGATAGAAAAATAATTGCAATAATTTTCGTATATTAAATCAATGTATAATATAATCAATTTGAGTTGAAAGATTTGTCCGAAGAAAAAGTAATTAGCGAGTAGTGTTAAGCAAATAATTAGGATACAACACATTAGCTTACAGATTTTTGGAATTCAGTTATGTTATAAGCTCAGTGCGTTTGCAGAGTCACGTAGACAGATACCTTGTAGAAGAGCAAGGTGAAAGGTATTTCTGAGAGTTTAGCCAGGCCTGCATAGCAACAAGGTAACAGACGCGTATGGAGAGATGTTGGTGGGGTAGTTCTAAAGTAGGAAGAGCTTAGGTAACATAAGGGCGTGCGATCTAATCAGAGACACGTTCGTTCGTGCACACATTCGTGACCCTCTTTCACTTAATCTGGTGATTACTCGTGTTTTAGTTTAAGCGCCCAGTGACGCGCTTGTGTGAGTAAGATTTAGCGGCTATTGCGAGGGGTTTTGCCGGTAAGAATTTTAGCGACTCACGGCAAGTTACGCTACTAGTTTCTTTTATTGCGAAATAGTTGTTTCAAACCGTGAGGTTGATACTGCAGAAGTTAACAGTTATAATAATTCAACTGTTATTGTTTCGATTGCTACGATTCATAATTGTTTCATTCTTTATCTTCAAACAGTCGGCAACTCGCTTCAATAAATTAAGTATTAGATCACATTAAATTACTGAATCAGTTTAGAGTGGTGTTATCCTTTACATTACACTCCGCATAACCCGTGAAAGTCCTCACACCTCTATCACTGCAGCAGTTGGCATTTGTGACAACATCAGAAGCAGGTAAAGTATACTGTTTCAAACTTTTCGCACCTCCGCGCGGCTTTAAAAATTCGGATAACGTAGTACGTTATCAGGGTGAACAGCATAACTCAAAAACGAAAAGTAGGATAAATACCAAACTTGGTATTGAGGTTCATACCTCCCGAAGATGCAGACGAGTATTTTAAAGATAATCCCGGAACCAAAACTACGCTTTAAATGGAACATTTTTTTTTAATTTTTGATTTTCTAAAAAAAGTCTGTAACGATTTTGATTAAAGTATCATATATTTATATGAAAAATAAAATGCATATATTGAATTTGTTGTGAATAGCCTGTGAAGTCCACTTCATTCAGAAGGAATTTTGTATAACCTTGTATAACTGGTAAACGTTAAGCGATAGACGAAAATGTGCTGCAGAAAAAACGTAGATCTCTTTAAAACGTACAATTTATTTAAAATGCCTTTTTTTGTGGCATCAGCCATTTCCAAGATATCCGTTATTAATTGTTCGAAATTCTTTTCAAGTTCTTTCGATATTCGATTGCTTCTCGTGATTGCAAGTAAACATCATGGAATTTTAAGGCCAGCATATGGCGTCCAGTTCTTGAACATTTGACTATCGCTATTTCTATATAACGATATGTGTAATGCAACTATTTCCGGAAAGTTTAGACTCGATTAGAATGAAGAAAATAGAAAAATAAACTTTCGTAAGAATAATTTGTATACCCACTAATAAGCGCTAGAGAGTAGAGAAAGTCATGTGAAAATAGCACATCAGAATGTTTTTTATCCTTACAGTAAAATATTAATTAAATTGAGTTTTACTTATGGACGCTCTTTAACTGCTGTGGTCCTTAGCGTCCCATTCTATATTGGGCGTGAAAAACCGGTAATTTTGCTCAGAGGCCTCTTTAGGTTCTTCAGACTTTAGGTTCTTTTACATGCCGTAAATCTACGGGACCACCGGCTTTATTTCCCTTGCGAAGGAGGCCATACTAAGAAGTTTTACGTCCGAAAAAATCCACCGCCCTCCGCCGGGTTTGAATTCGCTACCTCGGGAACTAGAGGCCAGCATGGTAAATCCTTACATTGAATAACCTTGGACTAAGATTGCTATTGTGGTTGAAGGTTGCAGTTGCTAAATATTTAGGTTCGAACAAGCACACAAAGTGAGATGGTGTAGCTTTGTATTTATGGCAGTACAATGGACATTTATTATGATTTATCTATACACAATTTAGTAAACCTTTTGGATAATTAATGGGGCTTTTAAGACATGTTAATTAATCTTCTTTATGCTAATATTAGAATCACAATAATGGTGGTAAATGAAATGACGCTTCCTTTAATATGGTACTGAACGCAAAACCTCGGAAGGCAAATATGTATGTCCGCAAAATGACAAAAAAGTTGTTTATTTGACGGGGTCTGCTACATGTGTATGTTATGTGTTTGTCCAATCGTAAGCGCTGATCTATTATGATGCCTAAATATTTTGTTTCTGATGGCTAGTTTGTAATACAATATTTACACTTATTAAATAATTGCTATAATTGTGTAATTTAATGTGAAATGGCAAAGGGGTTTAGTCCAAAGGGTGACAAAGAGAAAGGGGTAACTTGTTTTGTTGGTATCTGACGATAGGAAACTTCTGAAAGCTATCTAAAAATAACCAGTAATTATAAACGTTCAAGATAAAGATATAAGTAGAATCTCAATGTTTTAAATATAAGTTTTCGTCACTTTTTATTAAATTTCAGTTATGCATTGCCTTAATCAAATGCAATGACAAAAAGAAAGAACATTTATTTAATTCATGGTCATTTTTAAAAATTTTATTTCCTTTTTAATTCAGTGCAATAGATTGCTTTATTACCAACTAATTATTTTAGTTGTATTTATTTTTATATTTTAGGAAACTTTACTGCAGTTCACTATTATCTATTGTTCGTTCTATGTTTGATCTATCCAATCGAGAATATTATTATTTGAGAGCTGTGTAGTTAAACTAAAACGATATAATACTACACAGTATTAGCTATATTCTATACTTGATATGTAAGAATTATACGATCTTCGAAAAAAGCAACTGTTCCCTATTATACTTGAATTGCAACATGTTTACTACTGGGCGGTCTAAATCTCTTGACGTTTCGTGACAACCAATACGGAGAGACCGCGCGGTTGCCAAACTTCACTTCACTTCGTCAGAACGTTACGCGTTTGTTATAAATATTCCCTTAAAAACTAAAAGAAAACAAGAAGAGACACAATAATTGAAATGTAATACACAAATAGAAAAATAAAAACCCTACCTTTCTATGCGTCATTTGTTATTCTAGTGGCATAGTTAACGGCATAGTTTTCGCTTCCCTAAACACACGCGAGAACGCCTCAGCCGTAAGATCTTGACATTTCGTGAAGTTAAGATTGTTGCGATTTTGTTCGTTGGCATTCTTTTTAAAGAAATTATATACACTAAAGAAACAGTCCTAACCTTACTGCTATATCCAGTGGCGTTACTGGGCTTGCTGAGCGACATTTTCATGAAAGAGTTAACTTTATAAACGCTAAGACAAAGCTGTAAGAGTTAAGTAGCTACACCGCAGCTGAATTCACAACTGAGTTGCTTAACCTTTCAGCAAGCGCCTATAAAAAGTACATCAACAGTATTTTTGCTTTGCCAATGTTTTAACTATGTTATAACCTTGAGCTATCGCATGAATGGTGCAATGAATTCCATTGTTGTTGCTTCCTGAGAATGTGAGGACAGTTGGTGATTCTTTGCTTATAGTTCTCATGTGGCTTTTTGTTGTTGCTGTGCATTCCGAGTAAAGATTTGTTGAATGTTGTTGTAAAAAGATAAATATAAAATCATAACCATAGGGAAAATAAATATTAATAACAATTGGAATGATATTATTAAATAAGACGGGGAAGCGAGTATTACTGTAAAAGTAAATATGGGTTGAAAAGACAGTACCAGCAGCAGGCAGTAAACGGCGCTGGTTTTCCCCTCTCAATTGTAGCCAAGTGAGAGCAGAATACGCTTTGTTAGTGTACCGTTAGGTCGCCTGAAAATCAGATGTGTAGAAAAGGGTCAGTGCTCTCATAGCCCCGCGCATGCAATTAGAAAGAAGGTGGAAATCATGTGCTAGTGAAATGGAGAGATAGGAAATTTGAAATAAAGAAACAGGAGAGTTTAGAAAACACTTGTTCGTGGTATTTCCTTAGAGGTTATTCTAAAAATTAATGTGTCGGCGGATAGGCACGACTGTATGAAGTATAGCAGTAAAGAAAAGCGCGCGCACTCGCGTGTGTGTGTGACGAGGTAATATCAGGAGTCAGATTTTAAAACGTGACGGGAAATAAACGGGCAAGAAAATGAATCAGTCGTATTAAGCACCAACCTTAGATCCATGACCCAAGCGAGTCCTGAGCTAGCATCGAACCCGTGACCATTCCTGCAAATCCCGTGCCGCTAAATTGCCGCACAGCATCTCCCATGTGTACCACTGCAGGATACTTGCTTAGTTCTAGGACTCGGCATTATGTACATTGGTTTTCCAATGGTATTTTCTGTGAAACAAAACCATACATGACATTGTTTATTAAAAACAACTTCATGTATGGTTTTGTAGAGCTGTGTCAGAGAGCTTTGAAGGTATGTTCATAGCGAGTTTGTAGCTGTATTAGAAAATCTCGTGAGATAACTATTTCTAAATATATTTAGGACATGGGGAATTACACATTATTAAGTGATAATTGTGTCTATGACATAACAATATACAAAATAAATACGGCAGCAATGGATTTATTACTAATACAAGCATAACTACAACTAAAAGTCTCCGTTTAAGCACCATGAAAGATAACTATAAAATTAATGGCGAACCATTGGGTTTAAAAATATGATTCTTTTTTGTACTTGTTCAGGAAAACGTCGACTTTTATCCTAGCTACTGGTTGGTTTTCTGAAATATGAAATACGCATGCGCGCATATGATATTGCAATTAAGAGTTTTACCAGCGGCGAAGTGTACTGTCCGTATGAGGCAAAGCCGCACTGCTGCTATTCGCTAGTGCCGTATTAGTGGACACGCCTCAAACGTCAAGAGATTTGGACTGCATAATATTTAAACGCACGTACGCCTGTCCGCACCTACACTTTCCTTGTTGCCGCGACCAGCACAACGAAGCTGCTAATGAAACAAATTCAGGTTACGTACAACACTTCTAGCCTACACAAATACACACACATACAGTAGGTTTAGCGGGTTGCTTACAGCGCTAAGAAGAGAGACTCACAGCAACCAGACCCTGAAGCACCCGGACCCCGAACAAAGCCTCGGGGTGGAATCTTGCAGATAAGGGTATAAGTAGCGTGGTAACACTCTGCAACAAGTTACCCATTATGAACAGCAACTTGCCACCGAACCTGTCGCTGAACCATCCGCCGAATCCTTGTGTCACCACGTAGCCGTAGAAGAAGGCGGAGAGGACGCGGCCCTGGAGGAACTTGTCCCAGTCTAGCTCCCCTTGGGGAACCCTCTGTTCCTACAACACAAACATGAGAGTGAAATTAATACTAAATTAAAGCCTTGAGCAGCAACAAATACAAATAAAGCACACTGAAGGATCAAATTACGTTTTTCACTGTGATTTCCATAGAGGATAACCAAAATTACTTAAACATAATACTAATTTCCCTACTTCATACCTATGGTAAATAGAGAAAGAATTCTATTCTAAACAAAAAATTGGTATTGAGATATACAACCTATTAAAATATAACTTTTCCTGACAAACTTTTTCTTGGCATTAGACATTTCCGAAATATTCGTTATGCATGTTCATATCTTCCCAAGCTGATGTCCATCATGTAACTACATTTTTAACAAACTGGGTTTCTTCATTTAATAACAGAATTAAACCTGTGTATTTGGATCAAAGCAGATAAACTGTCTTTAAACTGAGATAAAACGAAGCTAATAATAGCATAACATCCTTGGTCTTTAAATAAATACTGATTTGGAGCGTTCATATCTATCTTATCATGCCTAAGCTCAACTCTACATGTTATTAATGTTAATATCCTTGAAGTAATCGAGTGCTTTAAAATGAATTTATTGTGTCTATTTTAACTGGAATATGGCCACATTTTTGGGGGACACCCGGTTCAAAATAAAATTTTCTGGTGTGTTACGTTCATATACATTTCTCTACACATTATCGTTTATTTTTATGTTTTTTCATTATACTGTTCTTATAAAAGGTTATTTTTCCATTTATTTCATACCAGCTGACATAAAAGTTTGCAGAAATAGCTTCAAATTTCGATATAGCAACAAGGGGTTGTAGAAGGCTGGAGCAGTAGTCAAATCTTTAAATGCAGGTCGCCTGCTATATGCTGACTGAAATTCCACTCTTTGCACATCACGAGAAACAAAATAACAGCGTCAAAAAGTAAAACCGATGGAAACGAACATTTCTGAAACGATTAATGCCCCAAAAATATCTGGAATAATTGTGTGTTTTAACAACATTTACGTTTTCCGCGTAGTAAGTTTTCGTCTAACTCTTGTGGTTTCGATTTTACACAAAACTATACAAAATAAAATTGGAATTAAGAAGACTTCACAGACTATTCATAGAAAGTTCAAGTTAAACATGTTTTTAGTAATGCAAAAATCTTTCATCTTACATTTTCTTTTTGAAATTTTTCCATGCAAAAGGATATGATAACGTCCCTGGAAATTTTTGTCGTATCTTTCAAGGTTGCTCACATTTAATATCAATTTTCATATTAGTAAAAAAAATACACCGCAATTCTACTTTATTGTGAGTGGAAAGCTTTTATAAATATTGATAATATTCGCACACTAATTGAGATTTAAAGTGATTGGAAATGAGAGCTTTTAGTGCAGCCCGACTGTCAGAGTTTATAAGGATATTTCCCTACGATTCTCTTTTCTCAGCATAAGTGTGCACTTTCAAGTGTAGCAAGTATCTCTGCCTAAAAGACAGAAGCGTACTTCTTAGGCTTATGAAATAGCATTTACCTGTTGAGTTGCAATAAATACCTGCACCAGTTTTCCCATTTATGCGTGAACCATCAGTATACGAAGGCGGATTGATAAGTCAGAGACTTTTTAAAGAAAATAACACTTTTTTTCAAAAACTCCATTTTATTTCTCAACATAGTCTTCTTTCAATTCAGTGCACGTTGTCCAATGTTTCTCCAGTTTTTTAACCTTCAAAAAAATATGATTTTTGGAAGTCTGCAAACTATGAGGTTGTTTCTGCCATGATGTGTTCACTGGACGTGAATTTCTTCCCAGCGAGCCAATTTTTCAGGTTTGCGAAGAGGAAGAAGTCGCTCGAAGCCAAATCTGGAGAATATGGTGGGTGAGGTAGCAGTTCGTAGCCCAATTCCACAAATTTTGCGATGGCAATGGCTGACTTGTGTGCGGGTGCATTATCCTGGTGAAAGAGAAGCTTTTTGTTCAACAAATGGGGTCGTTTCTTTAACAATTCCTTGTGAAACTGATCCAGCATTGCGGCATAATGTGAATCTGTGATCGTTTTACGCTTTTCCAAGTAGTCTATCGCCCCTTGTGAATCCCAAAAGACAGCTGCCACGATTTTTCTTGCCGACGGAATGGTTTTCGCTTTCTTTGGAGCAGGTTCGCCAAAGGAAATTCACTGCTTTGATTGTTGTTTGGTTTCAGGTTGATAGTAATGGATCCAAGTTTCATCAACCGTGATATAACGCCGCAAAAACTCATTTGGGTTGCGCTAAAACATGTTCAAACATCCCTGTGAAATCGTCACACGATTCCGATTGTTCTCAACTGTGAGCAGTCGCGGCACCCATATTGCTGACAGCTTTCTCATACCCAAAAATTCATGCAGAATGTTATACACCCAATCACTCGAGATGTTTTCGGTCTTAGCTATCTCACGGATTTTCACTCGGCGGTCTTCCAACACAATATCGTCAACTTTGTTCACAATTTCTTCTGTTGTGGCCTCAACCGGCCGTCCTGTGCGCACGGTATCTCTTGTGCTCAAACGGCCACGTCGAAATTCTGTGAACCACTTGTTAACCATGCCATGTGATGAAGCAGAGTCCCCATAATACTTGTTCAGCTTCCGTTTCCTTCACCGTCTTATCACGCAAAATTTGTACCTTATCAGAACACGAAATTCTCTTTTCTCCATTTTCTATGAAGCAACACACATCTGCTTGTTTGAGACACTCTCAACGAGATTTGGGTGCAAACAAGAAACTTGTGATTAGAATGCTATCTCTCGTCAAAGTCATGGACTTATCAATCCGCCCTCGTATATTACCAGGTGATTCTTATGCATTAAGTGAGATTTTTCTTCAATCTTTCTATCAGCAATACTTACTATGAAGGGTTGTAAAAATGAAATTACTTCTAGTATGAAGTCAGGTTTCATTGATAACATACAATCTCCTATTTTGTTGAGGATGGAGGGGGTGGCTGTTAGTCTAGCTTCAGCTTGGATATATACTTCTAGCGGGATAAGACCTAGTAAGGTTCCCTATATAAAGGAAGGCGTGTTTATAAAAGCTCTAGATATGCCTAAACTAGCCAACCTCTGGACAATATTTAGTTTTTTCTTTTGTTTTAGTTTGTAGAGTTTTTGGCCACCATACCAATGTTCCATAAGTAATTTGTGGTTTTACCACAACCTCACAGAGCCAACAGTACGTGTTAAGCTTTGGACCTCAGTTTTTACTTATTAAACGTTTTCCATACACTTGTGTCCATTTAACTTTACAGGTAATGCTTTCAAGATGTGAATTCCAGGTAAGCTTATCATCTATTATAACTCCTAGATGAATGAATGAATTTATTTCACTTCCATTATACATGAGCTATTAACTCTCAAGAGCTATCTCTATTACATATACATATACCAACTCTTCCTTTCTAATATACAAAATATATACTTGAGTTGTACCTGGTGTAAATGTAGTAAACACTGTGATTATTATGCATTATACACCAGGTTCACTAACTACATACTTGTAATACACACTTATTAATTAAATACACCAGTTTACTTGATAGGCATCCTTGCAAAATATACAGATTTATAATTCTGAAATTCCTAATTATATGTTTCTTTAGTATTTCCTAATAATCTGCCCAACTTTATAATCTCTTCTGCATTATTAAGCTTTCCAATTCTCATTATAATTATTGGTCTCGGTAGTTTCAACCAACTAACTGGTACCCATTGATCTCATTTGGTTTCATTACAATCTAAAATCAAATGTAGGTCATTCTCGATTTCTCCACATAATGGACACTTCGGTGGACCCATTCCACAATTTCATTGCTCCAGATCTAAACCATGCCCACCCTTCCCTTTCCAATTTATTGCACACTTCAATATACTTATCCCTGCCCAAATCTTTTTTAATTTGCCTGTACAAACTCAAGTTTCTCTTATCCCTAATACTGCTAAAAGTATCTTGTATACTGAACCTGAACTCTGTCTGATTTCTTTACAAAACCTTAACTCTTAGATACTTGACTTTTCCCGAGATTTCAAACTTAACATTCTCAATTCTTAAACTGATTAAACCTGAAAGTTTCCTGTTACTGATAAAAAAAGAAGAAAAAAGACCCGATCCGGGTAACTCACCCTAACCGAGATTCGTACTCGGGACCTCTTACCTATTGTAGGTAGATAAAGTACTGCAACCCACTCAGGTATTCTAAATAATTTGTACAACACTTTCTCTACTCTTGTAAAAATTATTTTTATAAACGTTTATTCTCCATCTACTTCATGTTAATCGAGATAAACATTTGTAGAAACTGTCTTATTGCTAATTTTCTTGTAGGTACAAGAGGAATATGGTAGGCTTTAAGCGATAGTCAAATCTTCTAAGAGCTGATTGCTATGTGGAGCATTCCATTCTCTTTGTATGTCCAGGGCAAAAAAAATGAATAATGAATTCCCACTTGAGAAAAAGTATAAGTATTGGAAAATTTAAGGCATTAACAAGCAATATCTCGAAAATGGTTCACTCAACAACAAAAATGTATATGACATAAATTGTGTATTTTAACGCGATCTACATTTTTTGTGTAGTAAACTTTTATCTATCTCTTATGGTTTACCAGTTATGCAAAAGTCGTTCACAATGAAGAATACTTTGGAGACATTCCCAGAAAATTCGAGATATACATTTCATTTGTCATGAAAATATCTTAAACTTGTGGTATTTTATTCAAAATCGTTAGCGCCATTTTTGAGAAAATTAAAATTTTCGAAAAATGTTCTATGTAAAGGATAATCTGGGGTGGAGGGATTTTCTTGAAAACCTTCGTGTCGCATCTCTTGAAGATACTGAACCTAAATGCCAAGTTTGGTGTTTATCCCACTGTTCGTTTCTGAGCTATGCTGTTCAGAGACACACATACACAGACATGTTTCCAAAAATGCTTTATATGCATTCAGTGCACCTCAAAACATGTATTTCCTGTGAAATCTCGGTATCGAATTTTTTGGTGTAATGCAACACTTCCCCTACTTACTATACGTAGTAGAGAGATTAATAAACGATACTGGGAATAGAAACGTAATGTGAATGCAACAGATTTTCTTCTGGTATTCTGAGACGCTGAGCTTTAAAACCAGTGGTCATACGTTAAAGCTTCCAGCCAGCCTTATATAAAGAAAATAAGAATGGAATTGCCCCACGCTAGTTCTAACTGGTAAATGAATCAAAACTAGTAAACAAATTATGGACAGGTCAAAGAAGCCACGAGTGCAGATTGCTTAGGTCTGTAGAAGTGTTGTGTAACTCGCAGAATGCTTCATCATGCCAAACTGAAGTGGGCAGCCTATCTGACTTGTTGCAGTGATGTATTAATCATGTTCGAGGATTTTTAGCTGAAGTGGTTTCAGCAAAACAGCTTGTTAGCTGAATCTAACTGCGTATTGCTAAGCGAGTTTCAAGTAATCAGGAACTGTATGATTTACCAAAACTTGACCTTCCTGCGTATACGCAATACATAAGCACAAACATTTTATCGTTTCCATGTGTGAAATTAGTAAAATTAAGTAGTAATAATATAAAGCAACATACTAGCCACGGACAAACTAATACGATAAGTCATTAATGTAATAAAGTATCTAATTCATAACTTCTCAGCGTCAACACATTAATAATTTCTATATTTTTTGTTTAAGTTTTACCTGTTATGTATTTGTTTGTTAATATTGTAGTATAATAATTAAGAGGATGTTAAAACACATATATTCATAATGCACATATGATAGAGAACAATTATATAACGTTATAACATATAAAATATAATATAACGGGGAAACGTCATTGTTAGCTATATAACCAGTAATATAAAATTACGAGAAATGTAGTAGTATCTACGTAAGCATGTAACGAACCTTGGATTCATAATTAAGACCATGGAAGTTTGTTCACACACACATAAACTGTTATTGAAGAGTAGCACCAATCAGGTCTATTGATATATGCCTATAATTCAAATACGAACGTTAAGAAAACGGTTGCAGGGAACGCTAACAGAAGCTTATCAGTGTTCGAGCAGGAAGGTAGTGTATAAGCTCGTCTCTAAATAGACGCTAAAACTACGTATTTAAAGTCTACTAGCTATACATATTTTAGCATGATAAAGGTAATAGTGAATTGTAAATATCATATGTGGTTTATCTAAAATAAAGTGAAATAATTAACAGAATACGTGTGTGCAAAATATTTTAACCTTTTCCATACCCAAACCTTACCAGACACAAGTGCTCTCCAACAAAAATACAGCAGCCGTGGCACAATTATAAAATAATAGTTACAACATACTAACACACACAAGAATACAGATACACGATCATCAGATTCCAGTCTACGAGAACCTCAAGATACATCACGAGAGTATGGGCATCAAGAAGACCTACAGGTACGTAACACAGCATCCTCCTACCAAGGAGGAACCGCTACAAATATAATAATGATAATAATAATAATAATAATAATAATAATAGTAATACAGAATAAGTGTTAATGCCGCTTGTGGAACGTTATTCATGAAATAGCAAACACTACACAAAGTTTCAACTTTATCAATAAATGCCCATGTCGTTGCTTCACTTAGGTCCGTGAAATTATTGACAAGATGGAGACCTCTCGTGGAATTAATAGAAAAAAATCTCCCAGGCATAATGTGCCTAATAATAGAATTTTATTAATACAATATCATATATAGTGGAAACTAAGCAAGAGTTAAAATACCAGAATCACTTACACAAAAAACTGCACTGAATAAAATAAAAGGCAGCTAGGTTCCCATAGCCCTCTGCTGTTTAATATTTTAGTTGCTACTGTAATAAAACAAGTAAACGATATACATTGATATTCCTTGAAAATGGTGGAAACAAATGTAGTTGCTTAAACAAAATATTTTGTTTTAATTAGTCATTCAGAAGATCAACTACAGAGATGATATTAACCCTCTGAACAAAATGACTTTAATAGAAAATAAATAGCCAATGAGATGTAAACTACAGTAAAACCTAATTGAATAGGTCATGGATTTTGGTTACTTAGGTTTAAAAATAAGTAGTGGTGGTTTTTTTTTTAAAAAAAAACCTGTAGAGAAGAAGTCAACAAGGCTTCGCCTACTTTAGGATGCCTTATGGATTATATTTGGAAAAATAAATATCTTAGAAAGAGCACCAAAATATGTATCCATAAAATTGTTGTAACACAACTAATGACTTGTGCTACAGAAATTAATGTACAGGGTTTCCAAGAATGAATGGTGGGGTTTTACGAGTTCACTGTGAAATAAGTATTATGTGTAATTGATTGAAAGTACTTTTCATTAACTAAATAACTCAAACAGTTTTCAAATAACATTAGTTAGTTTCAATATGGGCACCATTCACTGTACGACAGAGGTCTAAGCGAAATTAAACTTTAGCCCACATTCTGACAAGAACATCTGGCGTAATGCTTGCAATTGCTTGTCTGATTCTTTGTTTTAGATGGTCGATATTCTCAATTCTTTCACTTTAGACCTCATTCTTGACATAGCCCCAAAGGTAGAAGTCTAATGAAGTATGATCTGGACTTCTAGCTGGCCATGAGATTGGCCCATTTCTGCCAATCCATCTATCTGGAAGTCGATTATTTAAGTCTGCTCGGACATGGTTTGCGAAATGGCACGGTACTCCATCTTGTTGAAAGATTGTTTGCAACCTCATTTCCATTTGTTCGATTTGAGGAAATAGGTAATTCTGTAGTATGTCCATGTATGCAATGGAATTGATGATTCTTTTCAACAAAAAAGAATGTCCAAAAACGTTGTTGTGCATAAGGCTGCACCAAACGTTCACCTTAGGAGAATCTCGAATGTGCTTGTGTATCACACGTGGATTCTCCAAGGCCCAAATTCGGCAATTATGCCGATTAACACAGCCATTGAGATGGACTGTGGCCTATCGGAGAAGATAATACTCTCAAGAAATTGTGGTTCATCGTCACTTCTTTGTAGCAGGTAGCAGCGGATTCGGAAGCAATTTGTCCTGTGGTTTTATGGCATACAAGAGTTGAATTTTATAGCCGTGCAATTTTAATCTCATTCGCATGACGTCATGCACTGTTAACTCCGGAAGACTTAACTGTAGAACTACGGCGTGGAATGGAACTTCTGATGACTCTGAACACAGGGTTGTCGGATTCATTCTTTTTTGTGGTTTAGGGAACCTTAAAACCTGTAGTTACAATGAAATTTCCATATCAAATTTTTGGATGGAATACAATGCTAGATAAGTGGTAGAAAAGGTAAAAATCTTAGGGGTGAAAAGTTATTTTAAAAGTTTATTAGACCTTACCGTGATGTTTGACGGTGAAGATGGCAGAGACGCACAGCTGCTGGAGACATTACTGGAACTGTTTGTAGATGGAGTCTCCGTGCCACGTACCATACACACCAGCGCAAAGCTCAAGTTGAACCTCATCAGTATAAGGTTGAGCATTGTCACGAAGGCGCAGATTGTATACACGAGACGACATGATCCCCACAGTGGCACTGAAATATATCATATATTATGTCATTATACAAATTTATTCACACACTCATACTCGTATATCGATGATACATCCGCTATATTACGCTTGCCTATAGAATGCTGGCAGTTATATATATATATATATATATATATAAATAAACTTTTACAATTGTGTAGTATCATTCATTATAATATACCGGGTGAGTGTTCCCAGCCTGCGGATTGAAAAGCCATGCAGTGCCCACTGTTTCGCGTCGTGTCAATTTCGGCCGAAATGACTGCTTTACACCGCTGTATGCGCAATGACTTGCACTCGTAGCGCAACAGTGTGCGCGTTGGCTTTCTAGTGAAGGTCCCAGGTTCAAATACTGCCACTTGAAGCTGCTTTTAGTGTTTAGTAAATTTAACGAGAAATGATAGTTCGGCATGGAAGTGTCGTATCACTTAATTAGTTTAATTATGTGAATTTCATTAAAACACAAATTGTTACTTGTTAGAATATGCTTTAATGAACATCATAAATAAATGCAAGAAATGAACAAATATCTCATTTACTCGTAGGCGCGATTTTAATTTCCGACCTTCACCATGACTTTCCAGCCTGCTAACCATTGCGCTACTAGAGCAAGTTAACAACGAACACTACCGTAGACCTAATCAGCGGGCTGGTGAATGCGGTGTCAGCATCTACATTTCGCATCGTCTGTAAAACGCAGCGTTGCCTAGTTACCAATCCGCAGGATGAGAAGACTCACGCGGTAATGCTAATAATGTGCCCTTTTATGTAACTAGAATAGCAAAGGATTCTGTAAAGTTTTGTATTACAACTGAGAAAACATATATGGAGCCCATTAAAACTCATAATATACATTATGTGATCAAAAGTATCCGGACACCCCACAAACATACGTTTTTCATCTTAGGTGCATTGAGCTGCCACCTACTGCCTGGTACTCATTATCCGCGACCTCAGTAGTCATTAGACATCGTGAAACAGCAGAATGGGACGCTCCGTGGAACTCACTGACTTCGAACGTGGTCAGGTGATTGGGTGTCACTTATGTCAGAAGTCTGTACGCGAGATTTCCACACTCCTAAACATCCCTAGAACCACTGTTTCTGATGTGATAGTGAAGTGGAAATGTGAAGGGACGTGTACAGCACAAAAGCGTACAGGCCGACCTCGTCTGTTGACTGACAGAGACCGCCGACATTTGAAAAGGGTCGTAAAGTGTAATAGCCAGACATCCATCACAGGAATTCCAAACTGCATCAGGATCCACTCAAAGCACTATGGCAGTTAGGCGTGAGGTGAGAAACCTGGTGTAGTGCCAACAGTGAAATTCGGAGGTGGTGGTGTTATGGTGTGGTCGTGTTTTTCCTGGAGGGGGCTTGCACCCCTTGTTGTTTTGCGTGGCACGATCACAGCTCAGACCTACATTGATATTTTAAGCACCTTCTTGCTTCCCACTGTTGAAGAGCAATTCGGGGATGACGATTGCATGCCAACACCATATTGACTTCCAGCATTACCGATGGAGGGCGCCACGAACTTGTACGTCATTTTCAGCCAGGTGTCCGGATACTTTTAATCACGCAGCGTATTTGCAGCGTTAGCAGTTTTCGAAATACCATGCTGCATATTTACACCCCCTCAAGTTTGACGAACACGCTTGAAAGTTTGCGATTGCTAGTTTACATTTCTATCGTAAGAGCTCGTTAACTACCATGAAAGTCGTTCTTCGTAGTGTAGTGGTTACCATCTAGCCTCTAGTTCCCGAGGTCGCGGCTTCAAATCCGGCGGAGGGTGGTGGCTTTTTTCGGGCGTAAAAATCCTTAGCATGGCTTCCTTCGGAAGGAGAGTAAAGCTGGTAATCCCGTGTCGTAGATTTACGTAAAAGAACCTCAAGCTTGATAAAGAGGCCTCTGAGCAAAATTACCAGTCTTTCACAACCAATATAGAATGAGACGCTAAGAACTATAGTAGTTAAAAGGCGTCCATAAATAAAACTCAATTTAATTTATCTACCATGAGTAAACATTTGAAAGCTCCTTCTGGATACTACGTGTAACCAGTTACTATTGTCTTATGTAACTACATAATTTTAATTTATTTATAGACAAACATTTATCATGAATAAGCTAAAATGGGTCCTGCGAACATGGCGTAGTGAGTTGGAGCGTGATGTAGCTACGGAATGCGCGTGGTTTCGAGCCCACTCATGTATAGGACCGGTGCCCACTCAATATCGCGATGCATTTGAGGAGCTACGATAGGTAGCGGTTTGTAAATCACGAAAACCAACTTCCTGTTGGGGAAATATAGTAAATGTGTTGGGTGATCGTCTTCCTGTGCCATGCGCATGTGAGCGTGTGGTCGGTAGCTGGATCAGTAGCCCAAGGTTTACAGGGCTATATTGCCACAGATTTAACTTTACCTTTAACTTTTATACGAAAACCACAACACAAGCAGGAATGTATGAATTATTGGATTGTATTATACTTTTGTTTACTTTATTGAGAGGAATAATTACACCACGAAAGCTCCTACTTCTTCAACCTCTATATGTTACATGTAATTTATGTTTTGATCAAGTCTGCTATAATTTACATTTGCCTATAAAGTTAATCAGACACAGCTGAGAATTAGGTTTGTAAATTTGGTAAGCATTGTCTATGGCGCATATTAAATAAATAAAAGTAGTTTTAACACAGTGCTATATGCTACTTACGCATTTCATCCTTATTACGGCCAAAAACTTTTCAGAATGCCTCATCTTTAAGAACAGAAAGAAAACGGAAGATTAATTATACTAACAATGACCTTTGAGTGGCCAGTGAACTGCCAATAAGGCGGGCTTGAACATTTCTCCACGTCAGCTCGAACATTTATCTGAGGCAGTTAAAAATGCAGCCGTCTCGCATGTTAGCACCGTGATTTCCATATTCTTTTGTATCTGTGCACACTTGCTTTTGTCTTTCACACGAACCTCTCTACTTGAGTACATTAACAATAGAAACTTAATGAGGTAAAATGTTATTTGTCGGCCGCAGTTCACAAAGGCTACATAAAAAACGTACGACTGATTTTAACACGCAAGAATTTTACTGCAGCATTCTATAAATAAATCGAGTATAAACGAACACGGGACGAAATTTATACGTAGGGACAGGAATATGCTTGCGGTTCGTCATTTTCTTAATGCGTAAGTACTTTTCTCTTTGGAATACACCCCTTTACACTTTAGAACACATTTACGCTTGAGTGTGTTCTAAAGTGATCAGTAAACAGATCCTCAGATAGGCTGCATTTAAGGCTCTAAGTAGTCATAAGGTAACGTCAGGACTACTTTTTAAACTATATAAACATACTCACAAGCAGTTGTATATCAGAATGAAGTTCAACTTATTTGGGTGCCAGGTCATAGTGGCATTAGGGAAATGAAAAAGCTGATGAACTTACAAGACAAGGAGCAGCTTCACCATTTATTGGGTCAGAGATGCCTGTAGGAACAATTTGATGTTTAGTAAGAGAGGCAATTAAGAGCTGGTCCAAAGTAGAACATCATAAAGACTGGCTTAAAACGCCAGGAAACAAACATAGTAAATTATTTATTAGAAAACCATGTAAGAAAAGAGCTGAAAGTTTACTTAAATGTAACAGACTTCAGCTGGGAACAATTATTGCATTTCTCTCTCAAGTTTCAAGGTAACTTACGTTGCAGATTGTGTAAGAAAGAAACTGAAACAGCCAATACAGCTCCCGTGAGGCTTTGGCTCATTGGAGATATATTGCATTTGGGAAAATGTTTTTAGAACCAGAAGAATTTGAAACCATATCTGTTATGAGACTGTATTCCTTGGTAAAGGGTGCAGGCATAATGTTGGTTTTAAAACGATACTGTTAGCAGAATAAGCCCAAGACTGAGGTGCATCCGGAGCAAGAACGGGAATGTGTATCGTATAAAACAAGACAAGGTGACCACCTCCATGAGAGAGGAAAGTGGGAGGGACAGGGCAGCCAAAAAAGAGGGTCACATTTCAGGGTTTTGAGGGAGAAAACGTATTACGTAAATTAGCAGTTTTTCATATTTTATAAATCAATAGGTTGTTTTATAACAAAGCCGTATAATACATTGTCGAATTAGAAAGCACGAAGGAGAACATATTGTAATA
This sequence comes from Deroplatys truncata, assembly GCA_030765065.1. NCBI lineage: Eukaryota > Metazoa > Arthropoda > Insecta > Mantodea > Mantidae > Deroplatys > Deroplatys truncata. The sequence continues at coordinate 132,462,730 of CM060988.1, read as the reverse complement.
ACCCACATAATAAACCACCAAATATTAGTGCCAGACCTACTAAAATATTTTAAAAATATTGAACAAAATACTGAATATTATATCTTCAATAAAAAAAATCTGATGTGTTACACTCACATGACTTTCTCTACTCTTGTACAAACTATTTTTACAAACGCTTATTCTCCATATGCTTCATGTTAATGGAGATATCGAGATGTCAATCTTATTGATAATTTTCTTGTAGATGCAAGGGGAATATGGTAGCTTTTAAGCGATAGTCAAATATTTTAACGCTGGTTGCTATGTGGAGTATTCCATTCTCTTTGCATGTCCAGGACATAAAAAAAATGAATAACGAATTTGAGAAAAAGTATAAGTATTGGAAAATTTAAAGAAATAACAAGCAATATCTCGAAAACGGTTCACTCAACAAAAGAAATGTATATGACGTAAGTTGTGTATTTTAACGCGATCTACATTTTTTGTGTAGTAAAATTTTGTCTATCTCTTATGGTTTACCAGTTATGCAAAAGTCGTTCACAATGAAGAATACTTTTGGAGACATTCCCAGAAAATTCGAGATATACATTTCATTTCTCATGACATTATCTTAAACATATGATATTTTCATCAAAATCGTTAGAGCCATTTTTGAGAAAATTAAACTTTTCGAAAAATCTTCCATGTAAGGGGTAGTCTGGGGTGGGGGGATTTTCTTGAAAACCTTCGTGTCGCATCTCTGGAAGATACTGAACCTAAATACCAAGTTTGGTGCTTATCCGACTGTTCGTTTTTGAGTTATGCTGTTCACAGACACACACACACACAGACACACACACAGACACACACACACAGACACACACAGACACACACACGGACATGTTTCCAAAAATGCTTTTTTTGGATTCAGGAGGTCTCAAAACATGTATTTCCGGTGAAATCTCGGTATCGAATTTTTGGGTGGAATGCAATACTTCCCCTACTTACTATACGTAGTAGAGAAAGTAAAAATGAATAACGAAGTTGAGAAAAAGTATAAGTATTGGAAAATTTAAGGGAATAACAAGCAATATCTCGCAAACGCTTCACTCAACAAAAGAAATGTATATGACATAAATGATGTTTTTTAACGCGATCTACATTTTTCGTGTAGTAAAATTTTGTCTATCTCTTATGGTTTACCAGTTATGAAAAAGTCGTTCATAATGAAGAATACTTTTGGAGACATTCCCAGAAAATTCGAGATATACATTTTATTTGCCATGACAATATCTTAAACATATGATATTTTAATCAAAATCGTTAGAGCCGTTTTTGAGAAAATTAAAATTTTCGAAAAATGTTCCATGTAAAGGGTAGTCTGGGGTGGGGGGATTTTCTTGAAAACCTTCGTGTCGCATCTCTGGAAGATACTGAACCTAAATACCAAGTTTGGTGTTTATCCGACTCTTCGTTTTTGAGTTATGCTGTTCACAGACACACAGACACACAGACAGACAGACACACAGACAGACACACACACGGACATGTTTCCAAAATTGCTTTTTTTTGGATTCAGTGAGTCTCAAAACATGTATTTCCGGTGAAATCTCGGTATCGAAATTTTGGGTGGAATACAATACTTCCCCTACTTACTATACGTAGTAGAGAAAGTAAAAATTATGATGTTCTGCACTCACATACCTTTCTCTGCTCTCGTACAAAATATTTGTATTTGTGCTTATTCTCCATCTACTTCACGTTAATCAGATAAACATTTGCAGAAAATTGTCTTATTGTTAATTTTCTTGTAGGAGCAAGGGAAATGTAGGATTTAAGCGATAGTTAAATCTTTTAAGAGCTGGTTGCTATGTGGAGCATTCCATTCTCTTTGTATGTTCAGGACATAATAAAAATGAATAACGAATTCCCATTTGAGAAAAACTATGAGTATTGTAAAATTCAAACAAACATTTGAATTGTACAATTCAAATAACAAGGAATACCTCTGAAATGATTTACTGGACAAAAAATGTATATGACAAAAATTGTGTGTTTTAACGAAATCTTCATCTTTTGTGTAGTAAAATATGTCTGTCTCTTACGGTTTACCAGCCATGCGAGTCATTCAGAACAAGGAGGACTTTGGGGAAATTCCCAGAAAATTCAAGATGTACATTTCATTTGCCATAAAAATGTCGTAAACATATGATATTTTAATCAAACTCGTTAGAGCCGCTTTTGAAAAAATCAAAATTTTCGAAAAATGTTCCATTTAAAGGGTAGTCTGAGGTGAGACTATTTTTTTGCAAATCTTCGTGTTGCACCGTTGAAAGATACTAAACTCAAATACCAAGTTTGGTATTTGTCCGACGTTTCGTTTTTGAGTTATGCTGTTCACAGTCTAACAGACAGACAGACACACACACGGACATGTTTCCAAAAAGGTTTTTAGGTGGAATGTAATCCTTCCCCAGAAAAGGTAAAATAAAGATTAAAACTTTTGGGGGGCGCTAAGTATTTATCTCTGGAAGTACATAACAAATCTGAACTTTGTTATTTCTGTTTAAAGCTGCACTTCTTGTGTATACTAGCATTTCGTTATACTGAGTACAGCACAGAAAAATTCTTTACAACATGCCCTAATAAAATTAATTTTTTCTTGAGGTCTGTGTGTCTACGTGTCGCCTATTTTTACTTTCTCCACTACGTATAGTAAGTAGGGGAAGTATTGTATTCCACCCAAAAATTCGATACCGAGATTTCACCGGAAATACATGTTTTGAGACCCCCTGAATCCGAAAAAAGCATTTTTGGAAACATGTCCGTGTGTGTGTCTGTGTGTGTGTGTGTGTGTGTGTGTGTGTGTGTGTGTGTCTGTGAACAGCATAACTCAGAAACGAACAGTCGGATAAACACCAAACTTGGTATTTGGGTTCAGTATCTTCCAAGGATGCGACACGAAGGTTTTCAAGAAAATCCCCCCTCCCCAGAGTACCCTTTACATGGAAGATTTTTCGAAAATTTTAATTTTCTCAAAAATGGCTCTAACGATTTAGATTAAAATATCATATGTTTAAGATATTTTTATGACAAATAAAATGTATATCTTGAATTTTCTGGGAATGTCTCCAAAAGTATTCTTTATTGTGAACAACGTTTGCATAACATAAGAGATAGACAAAATTTTACTACATAAAACATGTAGATCGCGTTAAAATACACAATTTATGTCATATACATTTTTTTTTTTGTTGAGTGAACCATTTTCGAGATATTGCTTGTTATTCCCTTAAATTTTTCAATACTTATTTTCTCAAATGGGAATTCGTTATTCATTTTTTACTTTCTCTACTACGTATAGTAAGTAGGGGAAGTATTGCATTCCACCCAAAAATTCGATACCGAGATTTCGCCGGAAATACATGTTTTGAGACCTCCTGAATCCAAAAAAAGCATTTTTGGAAACATGTCCGTGTGTGTGTCTGTGTGTGTGTGTGTGTCTGTGTGTGTGTGTGTCTGTGTGTGTGTCTGTGAACAGCATAACTCAAAACGAACAGTCGGATAAGCACCAAACTTGGTATTTAGATTCAGTATCTTCTAGAGATGCGACACGAAGGTTTTCAAGAAAATCCCTCCACCCAGACTACCCTTTACATGGAAGATTTTTCGAAAATTTTAATTTTCTCAAAAATGGCTCTAACGATTTTGATGAAAATATCATATGTTTAAGATAATGTCATGAGAAATGAAATGTATATCTCGAATTTTCTGGGAATGTCTCCAAAAGTGTTCATTGTGAACGACTTTTGCATAACTGGTAAACCATAAGAGATAGACAAAATTTTACTACACAAAGAATGTAGATCGCGTTAAATACACAACTTATGTCATATACATTTCTTTTGTAGAGTGAACCGTTTTCGAGATATTGCTTGTTATTTCCTTAAATTTTCCAATACTTATACTTTTTCTCAAATGCGTTATTCATTTTTTTATGTCCTGGACATGCAAAGAGAATGGAATGCGGCACATAGCAACCAGCGTTAAAATATTTGACTATCGCTTAAAAGCTACCATATTTCCCTTGCATCTACAAGAAAATTACCAATAAGATTGACATCTCGATATCTCGATAACATGAAGCATACGGAGAATAGGCGTTTGTAAAATTAGATTGTACAAGAGTAGAGAAAGTCATGTGAGTGTAACACATCAGATTTTTTTGTCTTGGATATGCAAAGAGTTATAATCTGTGGCAAAGGGAATGGTGCTGCACCTAGCAACCAGCTATTAAGAGATATGTATGTGCTACTGTTTTTCTATATTGCCCTTGTAAATATATTTTCCCCTACATCTACAAGAAAATTAGCAATAAGATAGAGTTTGAAAATGTTTATCTCGATTAACATGAACTAGATGGAGAATAAGCGTTTGTAAAAATACTTTGTACAACAGTAGAGAAAGTCATGTGAGTGTAACACATCAGATTTTTTGGATATGCAAAGAGTATTAATCTGTGGCAAAGAGAATGGTGCTGCACATAGCAACCAGCTATTAAGAGATATGTCTATGCTTAAAGGCTACTGTTTTTATATATTGTCCTTGCAAATACAAAATAAGGGGAACATAGTACGCCTTAAGCGATAGTCAAATATTTTTAGAACTGGTCGCTATGTGTAAAATGTATTTGTCTTTGCATGTCAAAAGATCGTTTCTGCAAATGTTTATCTCGATTAATATGAAATAGATGGAGAATAAGAATTTGTAAAAATAGTTTGTACAAGAGTAGAGAAAGTCATGCGAGTGTAACGCATCAGATTTTTAATATCTGACGAAGACATTTGTCCCTGGCTGAAGTTTCGTTCAGCAAATGCATTGATAGACAGCATAATTATCGATTGTCGAAACATTTGAACACCTGCCTAAGAAAGAGAAGGCAAAGATTAACGAAAATTTGGGATAAATGCTGTTCCGCTAGAGACAATTTTAGAAGTTCCAAATGCGCTGTGATACGCGAAATTCGGGACGGGTGGTCACTACTCACATGACCAATAGTCATCAACTGGCCGGTTGTTCAGTTCTGAACACGATCTTGCTGCAATGTTGAGCAGGTATGTACGAGATAACAGTTCCCTTATTGCTGTATAAATTGGCGGGTTAATTATTATTACAGACAACAAGCGAGATGGCTGCGCGGTAACGTGTGAGGCTCGCATTCGCAGGTCCCGGGTTCCATTTCCGTCGACCGCCTACTCTGACTTTGGGTTTTTCGTGGTTTTTCCTGGTCGGTAGGCGAATACTGGGGTGGTTTCTCGTCTACCACGATATCCGTTCTCTTTCATTCCGTTTTAGGTGTGCTTCTAGGTTTCGTGATGTATGACGGTGCCGCACAGATAGCGCCGATGCTTGTTCAAAGGAAGGAGTACTTCCCGTGTACACCAGAGGGCTGCTGGGTCGACGGGTCGTTCATCGACCTCTAGGAAGCTCCAGCAGTAGGCCGGGTCTTCGAGCCTGGAACTGTTGTTAGGGACTTCGTGCAACCCTGTGGCTTGTCTGCCTGCGGCCTGTAACCTCACCCCTTTCTCCTGGGAATGTTAGCCAGAATAGATCTCTGTAGGTCGCAGTGCGTGAGGCCTTTCCCCCCGTTTTATAGCCTATATGTATAACCTATTGTTAAAAATAATAGTAGTACTATACATACTATCTTAGAACATTTCTGGCCGTATTACCCGACGTTGCAAATATAGCTTTTTAGACTTCGCATAACAAATTAAGTAATTTGCCTTCGCCATATAAGTGCGCCGGGTTAGCAGAGTAGTTTCGTATCCGGCTATCATACTGAGGGTTCGGGGATCGATTCCTGGCTGTGGAATGGCGAGTGTAAGTTGGCTCTATCCACGTCTTCACCTCTGACTTGCTCATATGAAGTATTCCCCACGCTCAACGTAGCTCGGAATCCACGGTAAAAGCTGTAGGTCTTCTCATTCCGCCGCCATCCTATCATCCTACCATCGGAGGTAACGGATTCCGCCTGCTGGGGTCTCCACTTCAGAAATGGATACAGTCATCGCTTGAGGTAGTACCCAAAGGTCATAGGCCATATGGGGAGTGTTAGAAACGACGGCCATCCCCATATTCCTTATGGAATTATTGTGCAAAGACCTTTATTGTGAATCTCTAACCTCTTTTTCTGTTTATAGTAATTCTAATTTCGCAAACTCCCGGTGAAACTCTAATAATGGACAAAAATGTCCTTATATTTTTGGAATTGGAAATGAAATATCGATCGTATAATCCTGATTTCCTTAATCTGTGCCCCCCTCCCATGTAGGCTTGTTCTGGAAATTTTGTATATGCTGTCAGCAGTGAAAGAATTGTCAGAATGGTCGAGTAATTTATAAATCACAATAGATGCAATTTTAAATATCGATGCCCTCTCTTTTAATATTACAATTAAAAGGACCTCAAATATTTCACATAATATATGATCCTCTGATACTAAATAGAGGCGAAAGTGGTGAATATGAAAGCTCCCCATCCCCAGGTCAGTAACTCAAAAATATTTTGGAAATGGCACACGGTACATAGAGTAATTTTCTGAATAGTTAATTGTAAATATCGGTTGAGCAATTTCTAATGTTACACTGGGCATAATTATAATTGTTTAGCATACACCGATAATGAATTTATAGAAAATGCAGTAAACCTTACTTACATACGGAAGGCTTTGAATGCTTGAATTCCACTACATACATTTTAATAATTAGAATAACATTTAATTATATGTTTAATGATCAGTCTGCACACGTCTGCAGTATTTGAATAAAATGTAAATTAATTAATTAATTAAACAGGTATTCATACGAATATTATACCACTGTAAGAAGAATCCAACAGCAGACGTCACCAGCCCACACCAAATTTCCAAGATTGGGGAGGTGTTTAAGTGAAACAGGCAGCTATGTCCTAACTAGTGATGGGAAGATACCACTATTTCTCGATACTCGATACCGATACTGATTTTTGAACACCGATACTCGCTTTATAAAAACAGTGAAGACGATAGCTTGTTCACTGAATCATCTGCATGTAATCAATTTTGTATTGTATGCTAATTCCGAAATTGTGTCTGTTTGACATTCTCCAATTGACACTCGGAAACATAGTAAGCCTCTCTACTACCCACCCTCATACATTAGTATACTCAAGTTTAATACAAAGGTATATTAGACACAATTAAAAATTTGAAGAAAAAATCAAGGAAGTATTATATGAGATATGTAGTAGTTGGTTTTTACGTTATTTGCCCCACGCTTTGGGATCCAATTTGAAGAAGGTTTGTTGCTGCTACGTATGGAAAGTCAGTTTGAAGAAGATGTATTACATTTCAACTGTTGGGGAGCCGAACTTGAAGTAGTTGCAATCGCACGTATGGTACAAAGTTTCCGGTAGCCTTCGCCCCAAATGTATTTTCCGATGGCCTTTGCCCCAAAAAATGTTTAAAAAACTATTAACTTTGTAATGTTGACTGTTGCGACTGAAGAATGTAGGCTTATACAGATTTTAAGTTTTACTTCGCTCCATTTATTAATGCTTGACACGATTTAAATAACACTTCACTGATATAGAGAGCTGTGAGATTTTTTTGCTAATTACTTGCACTTTTAAACACGTAAACTATTTTCGTCTCACACTGAATACGTATTAAACTTCTCGAGGACACATCTCACGTCCGGTTAGGAACGCCGTCTACAAGCAACTGACTTCTGAATTTGTAAATTTTGCTCCATTTTAGTTTGTGATTGGCTAATCCTAGTCCAATAGAATACCTTCATTTAACTAAAACTTTTTCTGGTTGTTGATTGCCTATTTTATAAACTGTCTAAAAAATTACATTAATGTTGCTCCAACAATTACCAGTATCATTTAAATTTTCTAATTCATTATTGCCTCAAGTTTACCTCATTGTTACCAACTTTTAACCTATTATTCTCACAGCTCCTACATTACCAAATTACGTAATACATTCACATAACATTATTACACATGTATAGAATAATATAAACATACACAATGACTGTAATAATGGAGAAAGCAGGAAAATATTTAGGAAAAATAAGGTTAAAATGAGTAAAAGAAATGTAAATCAATTGGAGAAAATACGGAAAGGCGTAAGAAGGCAAAAAAGTAAATAGTGGAAGTATTATATTTCCCCATTATATATATTTCTACAACAGAATGTTAAATATAAGAGGAAGAGAAATAATAAGAAACTCCGTTGATTATATACATTGTATAAGTTGTATGTAAAGTTTAAAGCAGACAAATCATTCATTAATTCAACTCGAATCTGGCTTATTAAACTTGTATGAGTATGATAACTACGAGTAGATAAGTTCAAACTGTCACGAAGTCAGTTAGTAAGAGATAAACCAGAACACGTGAAATGTACTAGTACTATCCTTTTATGTACGCTGTGATTGCAGTTAGGAAAGTTAATAATACTCTATCCATTAATTACTTACTCTTACACAGACTTTATAGCGGAAATAATTCTACTTACCTCTTTTCACAGTCAATTCTTCTTTGATAGGCAAGCTGCTGTCCGCCTTTTCCATCAGCTTTTTCTCACCTAGGAGAAAGGACATAGTAATATAATTTCATTTAATATCTAGAATATATTTTCGTAACATTTTCTTATCTGGTTCCTATTTCCAGACATTAATGTGTGCCCTCAGCGGGATTAAAGTCCGAAAAGTAATTTTTATAGTATAAAAGCTAGGGACTTCACTTTTTGCACAGATAATATTATGATTAAAGGAGTGTATGAACAAAATATTACTCCTAAGATATTAATTCATTTATATATGCTTTATTTATTAAAAATATATCTCCTCCTACACATACTAAAACACAAATCTGATAAAACTTTTCATGTAATGCATGACATTTGTAAAAAATATATTTAAATAGGAACGCGGAAAATCCAGAAACGTTGTCCCATGCTTATTCAATGAATTTTTAAAAAATAAACCAGGAAATATACAAATATTTCAATAGACAGTTCTATTGCACACATATTGAAATAATTTGTGGAAAAATTTGTAAACTCTAATTCTATTTTATGGAAGAAATATCGAACGAACACCAAATGTCATAGCTAAGTCAGACAGCTTTTAAGGGAGCAAGGTTACGATTGTTCAGAAAGCTCCTCACCAAGATTACCTTCACGTGAAAAATATATTTAGTTACTTTTGGTATTCTTAAATATGGCTCTAATGAATTTAATTAAAGTAGTCTATGTTTGAAGCATTAATATTGTTATACACCGTGGTGAGGACAAAAGGTTTGCAGCTAAAATATTAAATTTGGTTACCCCGGCATAATCATTGGGGGAAGTAGCATCAGGGTAACTAAGAGATATCAGGAACTTGATGCACAAAACTAAAGTGGGCGTGGGATATTTATAAATAATACAGCTGAATTCACATTTACCTCTGGTTTATTATAAAGTTACCTTGGTGCGGCTACTTGGTTCCCCCCAGACAAACACAGGGGGAGATGCCCCACGTACACACAGTCCACGCACGCTACATACAAACCATACACTCTCAAGATATACACTCGACTGACGCTACTCACAGACCCACGCTATCAGAAAAAAAGGTTCTTCCCTCAACTTGCCTTCACCCCCTCCTGACTAGGAATTGGAGGGAAGTATGCCGCGCGGACAAGAATTCAAAGTTACAAACGAAATAATTAGTTCAACAGCATTATACACAGCAATAATGTGTCCGACGCGACAATGCAAACATACACTCTATTTGTCATATTTTTTGTAAGTGGCATATCAAATACATTTCAATGTCGTTGAATTTGGTATAAAATGGGAAACCATAAGGAATAGACAAAACCTTACTGCAGCGAAGATGTAGAACCAGTTAAAATATACTATGTGTTTCAAATAAGATTTTTTCCTTTTATCATTATCAGTTACTGATATATTTGTTATTGTTCGTTTGAATGTTCCATATTTTAAACAACACTCTTTTAAATACCATTATTTTGCTTCCCTTGATCTCATGCAAAGAGAACTCTTGTGCATCTACTATGAAACGTGTATTAAAACCATTTCTGGTATTATTTATCATATATAATACGAAGTGGACAGAAAAACACATTTTTGTGTGAATGTATACCAATACAAAGAAACGAAAATTGTATGTATGTATGTATGTATGTATGTATGTATGTATGTATGTATGTATATATGTAGGTATGTATGTACATGTATGTATATATATGCATGTATATATTGTCGCAGTTCTCTGGCTCGTGTTATCTTATTTACTGGGCGCCTCTTGTTTTATTGTTTTAAATTTGGGTTCTTACAACTCAGTCGAGCAAATGTCTCTAAGCAGGGCGTGTAAACGGAAAGGAGTTGTTGCTAAAAGATAACACTGATAAAATAATTTGTTTCTACACTTTTATTGCCGTCACACTTAATTAATAATTGACATATTTAATCTTTATACACGCCTGACTGAAACTGTGATAATTCCAAATGTAACTACAGTCGTTTTAGTTGCCGCGCACCAATTACTTCGCGTACTTCACATTTTGTAACTAACTTTGCGACCTGTACCTCGTGAATGATTCTTCTAAACTGCGCGAAACTTGCTTATGGCTCGAGAATATATACTCCTTCACCTCGAATTGCCTAAACATTATAATAGAGCTGCTATTGATTACCAAATCGCGCCAACATTAGTGTCTATTTCGGTCAGTCAATCACTACTACTACTAACATATATACTCTAGGGAAGATGCTCACTCCATTTCTAAAAAAACGGCACGCTACCCTGACGTCATTTGTTTGTCTCTTCTTAGTGATAAACAACTCACCCCCTCGGTTTATTGTTACCCACTTCTATTGTCAGTTTCAGTGAGGCCGTGTAAACTTATTTGCTAACAATACTTATGGCTAACAAACATCTAAAATCCTGTACATACAATAATATTAATTTACACTACAATCACTTTGGCATTCACAGCATGTTATGATATAAAATACTGCCTCAATATGATGCATGTATGTATCTCAGAAACCACTCAGCCGATTTTGACAATTCATTCGCCATTGAAAAGTCCTGTTCTTTCTGACCTACATGGTCTATAAAACACCTAAAACACCAATTTATTGATTACTAAAGGACTAAAAAGGATTTACAAAACCTATGTTCTAGAATACACACAGCTGGAGTTATAAAAGAACATACTTGCGAAAAAAAACTTAAACTTGAGATTGTCATGAAGAAGAAAATAGTTGTTACTCCACAGAAAGTGGACACACAAATGCTGCCGATATTTCATTCCAAACAACATGTTTACTACAGATGATCTAGATTTAGCAACTAAGAAAACAGAAGACGCAGCAAAATAAAAAAGAATCAGATCTGCTTATAACGCTCCGATATCAACTTGTCAAAATAGTTTCATAACCCTCATGTAGGAAAGTTTTATTTTTTGGGTATTATAAATCAAGCTCGTTGGCAGGGCATGCTAAATAACCGTATAACGAGAGAAAATTGCTAACATTAGAAATTTGTGGAAAATACTTTATGATTAACAAACGAGAAGATTCTCGATAGTTGCAGCCTATGTCTTTTCCAAAGAGTTTAATTTGGTGGCCTGAGAGTGCGGAATCTTCATATTCACCAGCTTCACCGTTGTATACACTATGTGATCAAATGTATCCGGACACACCCACAAACATAAGTTTTTCATCTTAGGTGCATTGTGCTGCCACCTACTGCCTGGTACTCATTATCCGCGACCTCAGTTGTCATTAGACATCGTGAAACAGCAGAATGGGATGCTCCGTGGAACTCACGGACTTCGAACGTGGTCAGGTGATTGGGTGTCACTTGTGTCAGAAGTCTGTAAGCGAGATTTCCACACTCCTAAACATCCCTGGGTCCACTGTTTCTGATATGATAGTGAAGTGGAAACGTGAAGCGACATGTACAGCACAAAAGCGTACAAGCCGACCTCGTCTGTTGACTGACAGAGACCTCCGACTTTGAAGAGGGTTGTAAAGAGTAGTAGGGAGACATCTGTCCAGACCATCACACAGGAATTCCAAACTGCATTAGGATCCACTCCAAGTACTATGACAGTTATGTGTGAGGTGAGAAACCTTGGATTCCATGATCGAGCGGCTGCTCATAAGTCACACATCACGCAGAAAAATGCCAAATGCGTCAACATTACACGATTGAACAGTGGCAAAACGTTGTGTGGAGTGACGAATCACGGTACACAATGTGGCGATCCGATAGCAGGGTGTGGGTATGGCGAATGCCCGGTGAACGTCATCTGCCAGCGTGTGTAGTGCCAACAGTGAAATTCGGAGGTGGTGGTGTTATGGTGTGGTCGTGTTTTTCTTGGAGGGGGGTTGCACCCCTTGTTGTTTTACGTGACACGATCACAGCGCAGACCTACATTGATATTTTAAGCACCTTCTTGCTTCCCACTGTTGTAGAGCAATTCGGGGATGGCGATTGCATCTTTCAACACGATCGAGCACCTGTTCATACTGCACGGGCTGTGGCGCAGTGGTTACACGACAATAACATCCCTGTAATGGACTCACCTGCACAGAGTCCTGACTTGAATTCTATAGAACACCTTTGGGACGTTTTAGAACGCTGACTTTGTGCCAGGCCTCACCGAACTATATCGATACCTTTCCTCAGTTCCGCACTCCGTGAAGAATGGGCTGCCATTCCTCAAGAAACCTTCCAGCACCTGATTGAAAGTATGCCTGCGAGAGTGAACGCTGTCATCAAGGCTGAGGGTGGGCCAACACCATATTGACTTTCAGCATTACCGATGGAGGGCGCCACGAACTTGTACGTCATTTTCAGCCAGGTGACCGGATACTTTTGATCACGTAATGTATATTAAGCTTTTCTGTATTCTGTATCTTTTCTGTTATTAAATAACTACGGGACCAAATAGAAGATAAAACAATTTAAAATGTCACCTACTTCAACTATCTACAAAATTACTTGACCATTCCGAGCGAAGATTCTTCCACCGCTAAAAGGTACTTTTAGGCTATGCAGCATTTTCCAAACTTGAAGACTGTGAAGGAAGTCAGACGCTCCGCCAGTGTTTCACATCCTTTTTCGTGAATATAATGGGATTTTTCAATGGTTATTGGGTATAACCGGGCCATATGAAATATCAATTAAGGGGTAAAGGGGGGATTTCACCAAAACAACCCTCTATATCATAGTACAGTAATTTCATAAATACCGGGGGTGGGTAAATTAAATTCATCAATTCGTCAATCGAGTGTAGTATTTTATAATGCAGATATGAAAATAAATTATAGTGGGTAGGAAACGTCATGTCGCTGCAACACATCAGATATTTATACTTTTTAGCTCCTACTTACAATTATTGTATTCTAACTAAAACATTCGATATCGGGATTCAATGAAAATACATGTTTAGGATCCTGGAAACCGAAAAAAAGCCATTTTAGTAAAAAAAAAAAAGTCACGGGCGTTTTTCCAAAGATGCAATACGAAGATTTTCAAGAATATAAGAATTTCCCCTCCACATCAAGAGGAGTAGGAGGGCACCTGGACCAGGAAGCACGACAGAGGGCAGGATCCTTTTACAGATTCAAACTCCCCAGTTGGCAGCTGGTACAACCGGTTTCCCTCCCCCTGCAGGCTTGCACATCCCAATGGGGGACCCAAGACTTGGAGATACATAAAGCATCCTTTTCCCCTGCCATACAACGTCGTGACTCTCGCCGACACTTGCAACCCTGAAACAGCCAAGCAGATGAAAGGTGAAGATACATGAGAACGGAGGTGAAATGGAGGAACAAGAAATTCGGGAGATGTAAAGTACCTTCCCAGCATTCGCCTAGCGACGCGGGGAAACCCCCTCAAAAACCTATGTGTCAGGAAGATTGGCCGCGGGAATAGAACACACAACCTCTCTAATGCGAGTCACAGACGTTATCACCTGAGCCATCCCGCTCGGTCCTACACATCAAACTATCTTTAACTATTTTTGATGTTATCAAAAACATATTTAATATATATTTACGCGTTTAATAAATTATATATTATATACAGAATGTTTTTCGAACTGCCTGGGAATTACTCTTTATTCGGAATCAAATGTATAAATACCTTTTTTTTATCAACAATAAACCATAAGATATGATTGAAGATTTATGGTGCAAAAAATGTGGAATTCTTTAAAATATTTATCTACACACTTTATTTCAAATAACTTTCTTGTGGCATCATCCATTTCCGAGATATTGCTTGGTTTTTTTCTTGTCATTTTTTAAGTTCTATCAGCATTCAGTTGTTTCTCCGGATGTCGTGCAAACCGTACGAAATTTCATTGCCAGCACATAGCGACCCGCATTTTCAAGATTTGAAATTTGTCACCTCAACCGCTTGTGTTCCTCTTGTACCTACACGAAATGTATAATGAAACTATTTCTGCAAACCTTATCTTGATTAATATAAAGTAGATTGAAAAATTAAGGTTTTGCAGCAATAATTTATAGAAGCTACACGTAAAAAAGAGGCCTAATGTGTTACATTCACATTACTTTATTTGCCCTCAATCGTTTATTAGTGGGTATACAAGCTATTCTTACTCAAGCTTATTTTCTATCTAGGACATTTTAATCCAAATAAACCTAGCTACATTACGCAGAAATAGCTACACAAATAGCTACATTACACATTTCGTTATTGATACAAAGAGAACCGCGATACAGCTATATGCTGGCCCTAAAATTACATACTGTTTCCATGCAATCGCGAGAAACAATTGAATGTTGAAGGAATGACCAACTAATGAATAATTCCAACCTTTAATAATGGATACCTCAGAAATGGCTAATGTAACAAAAAAACCGATTTCAAATAAACTGTGTGTTTTAAAGAGATGTATAATCTTGTGTAGTACGTTTTCGCCTATGCCTTAACGTTTATCAATTAAACAGAATTATACAAAATTCCTTCCGAATGAAGAGTACTTTACAGGCTATTCCCAGAAAATTCGAGATAGACGTTTCATTTGTCTTGCAAATATCTTTCATATAGATATTTTAATCATTATCGTTAGAACTGTTTTTAGAAAATAAAAAAAATCTTATGTGTTACACTCACGTGACTTTCTCTACTCTTGTACAAAATATTTTTACAAACGCTTATTCCCCATATGCTTCATCTTAATCGAGATATCGAGATGTTAATCTTATTGCTAATTTTCTTGTAGATGCAAGGGGAATTGCTAGGTTTTAAGCTATAGTCAAATATTTTAAGAAGTGGCTGCTATGTGGAGTATTCCACTCTCTTTGCATTATCAGGAGACAAAAAAAAAAGAATTTGAGAAAAAGTATAAGTATTGGAAAATTTAAGGGAATAACAAGAAATATCGGGAAAATGGTTCACTAAACAAAAAAATGTATATAACATAAATTGTGTACTTTAACACGATCTACATTTTTTGTGTAGTAAAATATTGTCTATCTCTTATGGTTTACCAGTTATGCAAACGTCGTTCACAATGAAGAATACTTTTGAAGACATTCCCAGAAAATTCGAGATATAAATTTCATTTCTCAAGAAAATGTCTTAAACATACGATATTTTAATCAAAATCGTTAGAGCCGTTTTTGAGAAAATTAAAATTTTCGAAAAATGTTCCATGTAAAGGGTAATCTGGGGTAGAGGGATTTTCTTGAAAACCTTCGTGTCGCATCTCTGGAAGATACCGAACCTAAATACCAAGTTTTGTGCTTATCCGAATGTTCGTTTCTGAGTTATGTTGTTCACAGACACACAGACTCACACACACACACACACACACACACACACACACACACACACACACACACACACACACATAGATGTTTCCAAAAATGCTTTTTTTGGATTCAAGGGGCCTCAAAACATATATTTCCGGTGAAATTTCGGTATCGAATTTTTGGGTGGAATACAATACTTCCCCTACTTACTATACGTAGTAGAGAAAGTAAAAATTCTAATAATTTCCAGCTAAAGGATAATTTAGAGTGGAGGCATTTTCTTGATATTCTTCATGTCGCATGTTTGGGAGGTACTGAACCTAAATACCACGTTTGGCATTTATCCGACACACACACATATAGACGGATCTTTTCCTATAAATGTTTTTTTTTATTCAGGGATGCCCAAAACATGTGTTTCCGGTGAAATCTCGGTACTACATTCGTGGTAAAGAAAATAATAAATGAGGATAGTGGCCTAAGAAATTCATGTGAATGTAATACATTCGATTTGTAAAATAATCTCACTCGAAAACGATACGGTATGATATTCTAAATACTGTGATTCTCAGGAAACAAGAGTACGACGGCTCCCAAATGTCTCGCTATGCGTGGCAAATAACTCAATCAGAAAGTTGGCGTGCCAATGGAGCATATAGCAGAGTGCCCGTGTATGATACAAGTGGACATGCTACATGCAGTTTTAAATACACTTTTTGCGTTGTCCGTGTTTAATGTATTTCCTGACCGTTATATTAAGATAAGGCGGATTTATTAAAGCTGATAAAAGCTTGTTACTGTGTCGTGATTCATATTTACAGAAATTAAAGTGCGTGTCTATCAACTAAAACAGCCTAATCTCGAGTGTCACTGGATCAGGGGTGTATTGTATGACCTACAGAGGCGTGCCAGAGTAAATACACAAAAATAAGTATTTATTATAAAAGTAGATTGTGATACAAGCAATAAAAGTAGGATTTTATTTTCCGAGTAGGAATGTTTGCGAAACGAAAGCCGTAGATCGTGTGGCATATACTATTTTTTAGACAGCGCTCGAATTTGTAAAATATAAATAATTATATTGATTCCCGAAACTAAGAGAGATCAGTTTAGAACGAGAGAAATTACGTTAAAAAACCGAGATGGCAGATATTTTTTTGATTCGCTAACAGTTATTTTCTGTGAAATTATTATCAATATGTTTTGCCTTACACCAGCCAGTGAAGTGATTAAATGCAATAGCGTATTGCTTTCTGGATTTTTTGGGTAAGTACTTCTAGTGTTATTTTTTCTGCTTCTTCTGTAACTTCACTTCCATTTCAGTTTCTTCTGATTTCATAATTTCCACCATTTAATCTTTATGTAGGTTATTGTAGCTAAAATAATAACGTTTCATATATAAAAAATCAGAAGTCTACCAATATAAGTATAGGTTAACCATACAACGAAATGCAATAAATTGAAATGTGCCGATTTGTATTGTAACAGATAATGCGAACGCCATGAGAAATTAATCATGTAAAAATACATAATGAAAATTAAAACCTAATCAAACCAAGTCCAGCCATTAATCATGTGGACTTAAAACCAAAGTTGGTCACAATGAACATTATCGCACTTGTGCATTGTGTTAGAAGTTCTACTTTTAGGCCTTTTTGTCTAAAAACAAATTTATATAGTTTAGTGTATTTTCTAAATGCTATAACTTTCCACATTCGCATGCTTGAGCGACTAAAAGTCGTTGTGTTGGTATATATTCTACGCTAACTTGGAAGGAATCGTAAGCGAAGTGGAAACCGCTGGAACCTTGCCATCTCACTCCTTTGATCTTTCTTTTAAACAGTACCTTTGTCCATTATTCTCCGTAGTTAATTAAGCCAAATTCATTAGCAGTTGTCAAGATATGAATCAATAAATGTATATTTATGTACCTTTGCTTATTTCAAAATCAAACTCGGAATAACTTAAATTATTTTTCAGTTAGTCGGTATATGCAACAGAACTTAACAGTACTTGGTAGTGAAATTGATAATTTCTAGCAATTTTATCACCTGGTTGAAATGGTTCAAATCGTTCAAGTAGTTCTAATCCCGCCTATGGTATTTAATTTTTCAGTCGTTTGATTCTACATTTCCAGCCTTCTTCTACACGTGGGCGGCGCCGTGGCCGAGTGGTTAGACCGCTCGCCTCCCACCGAGGCGGCCCGGGTTCAATCCCAGGGACCTGCATGTGGGATTTGTGGTGGACGAAGCGGCGTCTGGGCGGGTTTTCTCCGGGTTCTCCGGTTTCCCCCGCCATTCATTCCACCAACTGCTCCATCATCACCTTTCCTTTCATCCATTTCACCAACATTTCGTTTCATCTACTTCCTTCATCCCATACCAGGCATCGGGCTGATCACCCATCCTGGATGCTCTGTCTGATCCATGAGTGTCTGCTCCTCGACGGGCCTCTGACCCCAGGCACCCGCTTGTAAGTCCTGGGGGGTGTAAGTCCTACATAAGAGGAGGGTAAACAGATAATGAATGAATGAATTCTACACGTGGCTTGTGTAAAAGAACAATTACTCACAGATAAATATAAGGTAATATTAATTTTTATGATCCCTTTAAGCAACTTTCAAAGAAAATAAAACCAAAGATGAAATTCTCCTCATGAAAATAAATTTGCGTATTATTCCTCTAATATAATTCTTTATATTTATATATTAAATTTTGTGTAACATTAAACAATTTTCTAGAAAAATAATAATGTAGCACTTTTAATTTCCAAAATTAATCGTGTATTAAATTACTAAGACCCTAAATCCAAAACTATACTTGATATAATAAAAGGTTCGTTAGATCTCCTCAACGAACTTCAAATAACGTATACTGAAAATCTAAAAGCAACTGAAGAAAAATTGCAACTCGGAAAACATTTTAAAGGGCAAATACGTAACAAAATAAGATTACGAGGAAATCAAGCTTTAAAATTTCACCGCTATTTGCACGCATCCTTTGGTTTTCATAGAAAAGTCAAAGCGTTGCACCAAGTAGACACAAAATGCTCTACTAAAGTGGAATACCCTGATAGTTCAGTTACCGTTAAGATTTATTGGTTTCTTATGTGCAGTATCGCTTGTATATCTTCAAACCGTTACCCTAACTAAGGTATTTAGGGATTTACTAATAGTGTCATTATAGCCGCAGTGACAATCTATTATATCGATGCATTCAGGATTGTGCTAGGAAGAAGTAGACACTTGTTGGCTGTGAAAATGGTCGAAAGTTTGTTAATCATACCTTTTTGGGGGATATGAGAAATCGCCGTTTATTTTACGTGGGCGCAACCCATCCTTTAATATTAGCTTGGTAGCTCGCTGCGATGATTCGAACTAAATTTAATATCCTGGCCATTTATGTTCAGTTTTTTAAGCCAACTGAGCTAGAAACACAATAAGAGGCAGTAAAAGTTTTGGAGATTCTGTAGTTATGATTTGATAATTAAGGATGGATGTTTTAATCAGAACAGTACACCAGCACACATCCTTGGCAGCAATGGTTCTTATGTATAATTCCATGTGACTTATTCTCTAATACCATTAAGTTAACGGGTGTTGACGGATCCAATATCGTCACTAATCCTGAATAAGATTACGAACCATAAAAGAGGATGAAAGGAAGAAAGTAAACAAACAGTCCAAAGCATTATGTGTAATTACTTTCACCACGGCCGAGGTCACTCACACGTACATTTTAAGATCCAGAGCCACATTTGCCAGATGAGATTCCACAGAGTCAGTCCTTGACCAGGGGTCGACAGCCGACCGGCGATAAGCTACATGGGTTGCGTGCGGAAGGAGCTGCTACATTGCACCCCGATAACAAGACGGCGCCTCTCTGTCACGCGCCGGTTTCTTACATTCTTACACCAAATCGATTCTGGGTGAAATGGTAGCAATTCAACAGACGTCCGTTATATTCATTATACACTTGCGCGCAATTTGTTTAGACTTGGTTTTTTTGTCGGTTTAATATTTGGTTTTATTACGTAGTACAACGGAAGTACACACATCTACCATACCGAAACCATAATAATACTCTCTATATACTAGCTTATTTTTGGGGCAAATGGGTTTTAACAAATGTCCAACATTCTCCAAAACAAGCTCTCTAAGTGAAGAAATCTCTATCAACTTCCTTTACAGTAAGTCCAGAGTTAACTCAATGAACTGATTCCGCGGTAACCGTGGGGCTCGCATTCGGAGGTCCCGGTTTTGATTCCCATCGATAGCCCACTCTGACCTTAGGTTTTTCCGGTCGATTAACGAATGTTGTGGTGGTTTCTCGTCTACCACGATTTCCTTCCCATTATTTGCCTTTCATTCCGTTTCCTTCTATTACTTTCTCTACTACGTATATTAAGTAGGGAAAGTATTGTATTCCACCCAAAAATTCGATACCGAGATTTCACCGGAAATATATGTTTTGAGACACCCTGAATCCAAAAAAGACATTTTTGGAAACATGTCCGTGTGTGTCTGTGAACAGCATAATTCAGAAATGAACAGTCGGATAAACACCAAACTTGGTATTTAGGTTCGGTATCTTCCAGAGATGCGACACGAAGGTTTTCAAGAAAATCCCCCCACCCCAGATTACCCTTTGCATGGAACGTTTTTCGAAAATTTTAATTTTCTCAAAAATAGCTCTAACATTTTGATTAAAATATCATATGTTTAAGATATTTTCACGACAAATGAAATGTATATCTCGAATTTTCTGGGAATGTCTCCAAAAGTATTCCTCATTGTGAACGACTTTTGCATAACTGGTAAACCATAAGAGATAGACAAAATTTTACTACACAAAAATGTAGTTCGCATTAAAATACACAATTTATGTCATATTCATTTCTTGTTTGTTGAGTGAACCATTTTCGAGATATTGCTTGTTATTCCCTTAAATTTTCCAATACTTATACTTTTTCTCAAATGGGAATTCGTTATTCAATTTTTTTATGTCCTGGACATGCAAAGAGAATGGAATACTCCACATAGCAACCAGCTCTTAAAAGAGTTGACTATCGCTTAAAGCCTACCATATTCCCCTTGCACCTACAAGAAAATTAGCAATAAGATTAACATATCGATTAATATGAAGCATATGGAGAATAAGCGTTTGTAAAAATAGCTTGTATAAGAGTAGAGAAAGTCATGTGAGTGTAACACATCAGACTTTTTTAGATATGCTTCTAGGGTTCGTGGTGTGTGGTGGTGCCAGACAGATGGCGTGAATGCTTGCCCCAAGAAAAGAGTATTAACGGTGGACACTAGAGGACTGATTGGTTGGACGGGTCGTGCATCCCCTCTCTAGGCAGCTCCAGTAGTGGAGCGGGTCTTCGAGCCAGGAACTGCTGGGGACTTCGCGCGTTGCTGTGGCCTATAGCCTTCTGTAGTTCCTTCACTCTATCCCTTCCTCCTGGGGATAGTAGCAGTTATAGAACTGAATAATGTTTGTAATCCTGTACACCAATATGCTGTTTTTCACAGCTTGATTCACAGACTTGTCAACTTACCTAAATCAGAATATTGGAAAAAATTTCAACATATTCAACAGACAGCTTTAAAGAATGGCTTTTATCCTAAAACGATTAATAATATGGTTAAACGTTATAAATATAAAAAGCAATTACAAGAGATCAGCACTCTCAAGAATATCAAAGAACCGCCATCAGTATTTAAAAAATTGACTTATCATCCTAAATTATTCAAAAAATTTGAAAATAATTTAAGACCTATGAAATAAAGCTAGCTCCACACAATAGACTCAGTATCAATAATTTGCTAAACAAGCCAAATGTCAATGTCAAAGATACGAAAACCCTTTCTGGTATTTACAAAATCAAATGTGATCATTGTGAAAAGGTTTATATTGGAAGTAGAAAACGTAACCTCTTAATCCGTCTTAAAGAACATCAAAGAAATATTAAATTAAAACAAACTGATAAATCAACTGAGTCCCACCATTTTTTGAATACACAACATGAAATTGGTCAAGACATTGAACTATTAAAACCCATACATAACCCATCTGTGTTGATGCTTGGGAAAAAAATATTCATTATTAAAAGTAATTCACAAGTTGTAAACTTTGAAATTCCGCCGTTGGATGACGTCACCCGCCTTCTGGTTCAACTTCAGAAGAAAACAGTCCAAGATGGAGTCCATCCTACTTCAAGTTCCACTGCACTACAAGAGATGTCGGTACAGCAGCCTTCTGGTTCACCTTTGGCAGTTATGAAAACTACCATCTGAGGTCCTTCCAATCGTCCACATGGGTAGATACATTTTGTACCTTTGGAGCAAGATTTAGTCGTCTCCTTGCCGATGATGGGGCCTTGAAGCCTCGTAACGATCGTCCATCCTTTACCATCTTGGTGTAAGTGAAGGCTTTTAATATCATTTCGACTCATTTATTTTATCAATTGACTCTTCACTGTTAATATTGTCCTATTTCAACATTGGTTATAGAGCTCTTGTAGGTCGCAGTGTCCGAGGTGTCTCCCTCCGTTGTATGCCCTGTACCCCCTGCACTATAAGTCTAGAGCTAGACTAGACCGACTGCGCAGGATCTTGGAGCGGGTGACGGTTGCCGCAGTTACCATCTTAATTACGTATAAACGGCCGGCAAGTCACGAGAAACGCAACACACGTCCACACAAAAATAATTATACTGTACCGTTTAGAATAGTATAGTAAGTTAAAGTTATGAACATAGGAATTATGGATTTCACAGATGGATGGGCGTCACAGCGTCGCCATCTATGGTGTGCCCAGGGATCTACCACCTCACTTTGTGCTGGAAGCAACACGTCAGCACTGAACCTCAGCAATACGGGCCTCACGCATCACTTCTGCTAGAGGCCCAACTTTGCACCTGGGAGCCGCATCGGACGTGGAAGTGGCCATATCCTCAGGTTTGCCTCTACTTAGGAGGAGCCTGCGTGTTGATGCCATCAGAGGCGAACGTCCGATGCCCTGCCGCCGCTGCTGTGCCTTCGGACACTCAGCAGAGGCCTGCTGCGCTGCGCCCAGATGTCACTACTGTGGGTCAGGCTCCCTTACGGCAGCCTGCACCCAGTACGACCTCCAACGACGCCGCCGCTTCTGCGCCACCTGCTCTGAGAACACACATTTTACAGGGCAGGCGTAATGCCCCCTGTATCCCCGGAGCAGGCAGCAACAATCAAGACCTACGACACCGGTTACTTCAATCAGTAACCCGACGCAGCCTTCCGGAAGGACTCAGCACACGACCAGTAGCATCAAAGAAACAGCACTCCACGGACTTCAAGGCCTCCTGTCAGCCATACAGGCAGGCATAAAGGACCTTTCTACGCAACTGGTTGAGCTACGCCGTGCAACCTTCACACGTCTCTCGGCTGAGGAGGTCAAGCAGCGAACCTCATCCAATAGAATTACCGAAGTACAAGACGACGACGGGGCGCTCGCGTCTGCCCAGCACAAGCTGGAACGCATCGAGTACCACCTCGTCGAAACTTCTACCGACGGCAGCGACGATCGACCAATGCGACTGGATGCACTTGGGGCCTGAGTTGTGGGGATTCGAGAACTCCAAACGACCACAAACAACGCCATCAACCAAAACTTTAAAGCACTACATGACCACTTGAACCACCTTCAAGAAGGTTACGCATTAATCCGTAACTTCCTGGAAAGCTTCGTGCTGCCACACCGCCCTCAATCCTCTACTTTACCACATAACTCCTATTGACGCAGGTAATTCTTTCAGCCCCACGTTTAGGCGCAATATGACGCAGCCACGCTCCGTCCTCCAACAATGAAGCAATACCTTTGCCTCACGGTTGCTGCTTGTCTCCTCCCAGTTGGTTCTTCTTTTGCCACGGCTGTTCCAGCATGAAACCTTAACCTCAGGGTATGCGTGGGTGTGTACAGAGTAATACACAAACGCTGTCTTGAAACACTTTTATTCACTATTTCAAATAATACTTTAGGTTTGCCGATCACTATTAAATGCATACGATGATACTTTGTCTTTACCAAGACCAAAGAATATTAACTACAGCTAAGCGTTCTACCCTCTAGTATGTTCGCCGCCATTCTTCTTCACACGACGAGAAAGTCGTCCTACA
The DNA here is from genome assembly GCA_030765065.1 of Deroplatys truncata. NCBI lineage: Eukaryota > Metazoa > Arthropoda > Insecta > Mantodea > Mantidae > Deroplatys > Deroplatys truncata. The sequence continues at coordinate 132,438,750 of CM060988.1, read as the reverse complement.
CTTACCAGGCACTCAGACTGATTTTCACCACCGCTGCATAAGGGAAACCAACGCCTAAACTTCTCCTCTCTCCCCTCAAACGCTCGTCACCAAATTTAGAGAGTGGCCTTCACCAGGCTAAGTGCAGCTGCACTCGGCTGGTACCAGGAAAAACTTGCGTCAATTGTATTTTTTAGCCTTTCTACCTGAGGCTGGTCCCTAATTAACAAAACTGTGCCTGTCTTGTATTTCTGTCGCTTATACAGTCAATAATTTTCACAATGCTTCTCCTTTTTATACATACACTGATTTTAAATATATTATTACTTATTTTATATCACTATTCTTCTCAGAATATTATGATAATTATTGCCTTTATAATTCCGGCTTCACTGTCGAAAATCTAAGCACCACTAACTCTTCACAATATCACCAAGAACTCCTCTTATCCACGCCTTAACTCTGCTGCAGCGCAGACTGGGCCTGTCTCCCAGCAATAAATCCTTACTCCCCTGATGACCGCACTGCGGCCCAGTCACACCGTCACCTCGGAATGCGCGGGTGCTTTAGGCGGTACCGCTGCAAACCTTCTCCTTTCCTACTCCGGTGGAAGAGCTTTTAGTGGGTATGCCAATTCATTGGTGAGTCCCACACTCCCAGTTCCGACTGCCATCGGGGAGTCTCCTCCAATCGAAAAAAAAAAAGAGTGCGGAATCACACTTCCCGACTCTCGTACTCGCTGTACTACTGCAGTAAATAATCTTGGATTTGGAATTCCCCTGTTAGGAAACTTATCCCTATTCAGGCGTTGAGCTTCACGCGTGCTGCACTCACTTTGCCATACGTAAGCAGCATATACTCTTAATTTGAAAACACTGCCATAGCTCCGACCGCTCTGTTTCGAATAGCCTAGGCATTCAACGCATCTCAAACACTGACAGACCTGGCACTTCTTGAGGCAATAATGAATTTGAAAGTTTAACAATACTAATTGTAATTCTTGGAAAACAATAATGTATTTTTGTGACAGTTTATAAAATAGCCCATCAACAACCAGAAAAAGCTTTAGTTAAATGAAGGTATTCTATTGGACTAGAATTAGCCAATCAGAGACTTGAAATACAGAAATTTACAAATTTAGGCGGTAGAAATCAAGTCAGTTACTTGTAGACAGTGCTCATAACTGGACGCGTTGGTTGTAGACAGTGTTCCTAATCGGACGCGAGATATGTCCTCGAGAAATATAATACGTATTCAGTGTGAGACGAAAAATAGTTTACGTGTTAAAAAGTGCAAGTAATTAATAAAAAATCTTACAGCTCCCTATATCAGTGAAGTGTTATTTAAATCGTGTCAAGCATTAATAAATGGAGTGAAGAAAAACTTAAAATCTGTGTAAGCCTACATTCTTCAGTCGCACCGCTCCCTGCTAAGACATTCATGTCTCTAAAAATAAATACTGACGCAGCCGAGGCAAACATAAATATATAATATTTAAAGAAACAGTCAACATTACAAAGTTAATATTTTTTTTAAACTAGGGGCAAAGGCCACCGGAAAGTACATTTGGGGCGAAGGCTACCGGAAACTTTTTACCATACGTGCGGTTGCAACTACTTCAAGTTAGGCTCCCCAACATAAGAACTACAATACAACTTTTACTTCAAATTGGCTTTCCATACGTAGTAGCAACAAAACCTTCTTCAAATTGGCTCGCAAAACGTGGGGCAAATAACAATAAAACAAACCTACCTACTTCACTGTCAAGCGTAACCCCACGAGTTTATTTCAGCAGACAAACGGAAAACCAATTACGTAACATAAATTTGTAGCTAAACGACTCGTTTTAGCAGTAATCGGTAAAGACATTAATGATTAATCTTTCAAAGCCCTACCTAACTATACTAATTCCAGGAGTAAAAGATGGAGTGTTGTCATAGTGGCAGTCAAACTGTCGACACGTTTTATGTTTTATTTATCAAACAATTCGCTAGAGAGAGAACTGGAAGAGAAATTAATGTTTCAGTTTAAAATCAAGAAGCCGCCCTTTAAGCATGCGCAAGCATACCCCTAACATCTTGTATAATGTTATAAACTCGGTTCATAATATGCTATGTGATTAATATAGGACGTAAATAAACATATATGTTACAAGTCTCAGTGGTAAGTAACGGGTACAAAGTGATAATAATAAAACCATGTCCAAAAACGCCTTTTCTTTTTCTTTGTGGTAGTGTTTAACATCCGTTCTTACTACAGACAGCACCACAGGCGTTGGACAGTGATAATACAGGAAATGAAATGAGTCTTGTTTACATGCTAGAATCTCTGAAGTATGGAAGAGGACGTTCGCAATACAGATCACAAAACATAGGAAAGAGTTATAACAAAACTGAAATACTGTAAGGAAACAGACAGTATTTTAAGCAACTACTGAAGTGATCAAAATAGCTGCTTTGATACATTTTAAACATCTCCTGGCTGTAATACGAGCTCTTTAAAACAGTTCAAATTCTGGTATACGAATATCGGCGCCTCCATAGGAGTGTTTGTTAGGAAATGAGCTATCTACTTCATTTGAATGCATTTCCAATCTTGGAATCATGGTGTGGGCTGGGTGATATCAGTTGAGGTGACGTTGATAGAACCGGAAAGCCTATCCTGCATTTCTTGCACTTTTCGTATATGAGAAGTACACTACTTGATCAAAAGTATCCGGACATCCCCACAAACATACGTTTTTCATCTTAGGTGCATTGTGCTGCCACCTACTGCCTGGTACTCATTATCCGCAACCTCAGTAGTCATTAGACACCATGAAACAGCAGAATGGGACGCTCCGTGGAACTAGCGGACTTCAAAAGTGGTAAGGTGATTGGGTGTCACTTGTGTCAGGAAGTCTGTACGCGAGATTTCCACACTCCTAAACATCCGTAGGTCAACTGTTTCTGATGTGATAGTGAATTGGAAACGTGAAGGGACATGTACAGCACAAAAGCGTACAGGCCGACCTCGTCTGTTGACTGACAGAGACCGCCGAAATTTGAAGAGGGTCGTAAAGAGTAATAGGCAGACATCTATCCAGACCATCGCACAGGAATTGCAAACTGCATCAGGATCCACTCCAAGTACTATGACAGTTAGGCGTGAGGTGAGAGCCTTGCATTCCATGGTCAAGCGGCTGCTCATAAGGCTCACATCACGCAGGAAAATACCAAACGACCCCTCGCTTGGTATAAGGAGCGTCAACATTACACGATTGAACAGTGGCAAAACGTTGTGTGGAGTGACGAATCACGGTACACAATGTGGCCATCCGATGGCAGGGTGTGGGTATGGCGAATGTCCGGTGAACGTCATCTGCCAGCGTGTGTAGTGCCAACAGTGAAATTCGGAGGTGGTGGATTATGGTGTGGTAGTGTTTTTCCTGGAGAGGTCTTGTACCCCTTGTTGTTTTGCGTGGCACGATAACAGCGCAGACCTACATTGATATTTTAAGCACCTTCTTGCTTCCCACTGTTGAAGAGCAATTCTGGATGGCGATTGCATCTTTCAACACGATCGAGCACCTGTTCATACTGCACGGGCTGTGGCGGAGTGGTTACACGACAATAACATCCCTGTAATGGACTGGCCTGCACAGAGTCCTGACTTGAATCCTATAGAATACCTTTGGGAAGTTTTGGAACGCCGACTTCGTGCCAGGCCTCACCGACCTACATCGATACCTCTCCCCAGTTCCGCACTCCGTTTCCCCAAGAAACCTTCCAGCACCTGATTGAAAGTATGCCTGCGAGAGTGAACGCTGTCATCAAGGCTGAGGGTGGGCCAACACCATATTGACTTCCAGCATTACCGATGGAGGGCGCCACGAACTTGTACGTCATTTTCAGCCAGGTGTCCGGATACTTTTGATCACGTAGTGTATCTTGGTATGAAATTACTGAATAGCATAATGCTGCAAACACTATCGTTAGCCGTAGGAGTTCTATACATCACGTAACAGCTGATGCAGTACCATTGATAAAAACTAATGAACGTGACATGTGTTGCTTGTCGCGGAGTCTACCGTTTGTTTACCGACATCTACCTTCCCGTTTCGAAAGCTCTAGCGCGTTTCTGAACAAAAGTTTATAAACAAAACTGATTGCATGGTACACATCTATCACCAAGTCTTGGAGCATAATTTTTACAGACTGAATGTTTGATACGAGAACTACCGGGCCTTAAGTATTTCACGCATAATCCTTATGCTATACGCACCTTATACGCAGCCACGCACGTTCATTCAGAAGTATACAATACATGTACACATGTGAGGTTTGGCATGGCCTACACTAGACAACCGAAACCGCCTCAAGTTTTGGCTGCATGCTCACCGTGCATTTATCTTGTTCCTTTTTAGCGTGCGTGTCCTATGTGTGAGCAGGCTAGCGTGTGTTGCACCAAACTCATTTTCTGATGTGATTTGCGCAGTGCCCCCCTCTCCAGCTCGCTTAGCATTGCTATACACTTACTTCATAAACAGGAAGGGAACCAATCAACAGAAGCGGTACCTATGTCTAGAAGTACTAGCATATATAATCAATTCTTTAAGAATAGGCATACCTTTTGTTCCATCTCCATTTTTCTTATTTATTCCCTACCTACTTACTCGGCGTTGTTTTTACTTTCTCTACAACGTATAATAAGTAGGGAAAGTATTGCATTCCAGCCAAAACTTCGATACCGAAATGTCACCGGAAATGCATGTTGTGAGGTGCCCTGAATTCAAATAAAGCATTCTTGGAAACATGTCCGTATGTGTGTGGTCTGTCTGTCTGTGAACAGCATAACTCAAAAACGAAAAGTCAGATAAATACCAAACTTAGCATTTGAGTTTAGTATCTTCCAAGGATACGACACGAAAATTGTCAAGGAAATCCTCCACCCCAAACTACCCTTTACATGGCTCTAACGATTTTGATTAAAATACCATATGTTTCAGATATTTTCATGGGAAATGAAATGCATATCTTCATTTTTGTGGGAATGTCCCCAAGAGCCCTCTTCTTTCTGAATGGCTTTTGCATAACTGGTAAACCGTAAGAGATAGACAAAATTTTACTACACAAAAATGTAGGTCTGGTTAAAACACACCATTTATGTTATATACTTTTTTTGTGGATTGAACCATTTCCGAGACATTCCTTGTTATTTGTTTGAATTTTCCAATACTTATACTTTTTTCAAATGGAAATTCGTTATTCGTTTTGTTTTATATCTTGGACATGCAAAGAGAATGGAATGCGTCACATAGCAACCAGCAGCTCTTAAAATATTTGACTATCGCTTAAAGCCTACCATATTCCCCTTGCATCTACAAGAAAATTAACAGTACGGTTAACATCTCGATATCTCGGTTAACATGAAGTAGATGGAGAATAAGCGTTTGTAAAAATAGTGTGTACAAGAGTAGAGGAAGTCATGTGAGTGCAACACATCAGAATTTTCAAAAGTCGTCAGTAGCCTATTATTATCCCAGAGACCTAAAATTTGGTTGTCCAGGGTGCAGATTTGTATATAGGGTTTGAAAATATCAATAGGCCTAGGATGTTTAAGTTAGCCTATAGTTTCCCGGTACGGGAATTAAAAATAGTATTGCAATATATGACTGAAAATAATGGTTGGTGTAACTTTTGGAAACCTGTGAATATTACGGCCTATAACATGATTGTACAGTGTTTTGTCTAGACGAGTTAAACGGTGTAAAATTCTACATTAGAGAGTCGAAAACATGGGAAAAGAAACTTTCGGAAGTTGTAACGTAACATATAAGTTTCGCCGCGTCCTACAGCGTAAGAGTAGTCTACATCTGTAAGTAAGTCTTTTTTATGGACGCTCTTTAACTACTGTGGTCCTTAAAATCCCATTCTATATTGGGCGTGAAAGACCGGAAAGTTTGCTCAGAGTCCTCTTATTTAGGCTTGAGGTTCTTTTACGTTCCGTAAATCTACGGGACCATCCGCTTTACTTCCCTTCAAAGGAAGCCATGCTAAGGATTTTTACGCCCGAAAAAAAATCCATCGCCCTCCGCCGGGTTTGAACCCGCGACCGTAGGACGTAGAGGCTAGCAATGGTAACCACTACATCACGGAGGACATCAGTAAGTAAGGGGTTGAAAATAAGGATCGCGATAATTTTTGAAACTCATGAGTATCCTACAATTTTTTAAAGCGTTTCTTCTAATTGTTCAAATGGAGGCAGTATTTTTAACACTTAAATAATTTCAGTCTAATTATATAATATGTAAATTCAATAACAGACCGCCTTGAAGCAATATGTGTATGTAATAATTTGTATAATGTATGTAACAGTCATTGCATATGCTTGTATTATTGTATCCATGTGTAACAATGTTATATGAATATATTACGTAATTTAATAATGTAGGAGCTGTGAGAATAATAGGTTAAAAGTTGCTAACAATGAGGTAACAATGAGGTAGCCTTGAGGCAATAATGAATTTGAAAGTTTAACAATACTACTTGTGATTCTTGGAAGCAATAATGTAATTTTAATGACAGTTTATAAAAATAGCCAATCAACAACCAGAAAAAGCCTTTAGTTAAATGAAGGTATTCTATTGGATTAGGAATAGCCAATCAGAGACTTCAAATTCAGAAATGTACAAGTTTAAGCGGTTGAAATCAGTTCAGTTGCCTGCAAACAGTGTTCCTAACCAGACGCAAGAAGTGTCCTCAAGAAATTTAATACGTATTCGTGTGAGACGAAAATAGTTTTACGTGTTAAAAAAGTACAAGTAATTAATAAAAGAATCTCACAGCTCTCTATCAGCGAAGTGTTATTCAAATCGTTTCAAGTATTAATAAAAGGAGTGAAGTAAAATTATAATCTGTGTAAGCCTACATTCTTAAGTGCACCACAACCCTGCTAAGAGAAACGTGTCTCTAACAATAATCCTGATGCAGCTGAGGCAAACATAAATATATAATATTTAAAGAAACAGTCAAAAATTACAAAGTTAATATTTTTTAAACATTTTGGGGCAAAAGCCACCGGAAAGTACATTTGGGGCGAACACCACCGGAAACTTGTTACCATACGTGCGGTTGCAACTACTTCAAGTTCGGCTCCCCAAAAGTTGAACTACAATACAACTCCTACAATAAAATAACTTCTTCAGCGTTTGCAAGACTTACACCGCTAGGACTTACAATCCAACATCTGGGGTCAGACGCCTGTCGAGTGTAAGTGGACATATATCCAATAGAATAGAGTATCGAAAATATGAGGAATAACTAATAAGGTAAAATAATGTTGAGGAATAGCTTTACTGTAAAATGCAATTAACGAGAAAGCAAGCATATATGGAACATTGTAATTAACATCCACGCAAACTAGTAACAGGGGTGATAGTCTATCGGCACACACCGCTAATGTACAAGGTCCGATTAGAGTAAGACAGAGATAGAGGTCCAATTCCTGGAACCCAAGGGAGTTGGGAAATTAGAAAGAGGAACGAGAGTGGTAAAGTGAGACGGAGATAGTGAGTTTTACCATAGAAATCAAAGGGAATCATGCCCTAAGTTCCTCGTGCTAATTCTGATTTTACTCTCTCTCTCTCTCTCTCTCTCTCATAGTCTCTACATAGCAGTCTTGGTGATTGTCAGCGATGTAATATATGTGAAGTCAGGCGGAAGATTGTGTGCGTGTATGTGGGTGGGAAATATCGTGTGACGCAGTTAGATAGGTTCACATAATTCAGAATAGAAGAATAAATGTACAGCTTTTATATCATTTTAGCGTTAAGCAGAGGAAAGTTGCTAGCCACTTCAATGGGCATTATATTTGAATAAATTAAGCTGTTTAAGGGAAAGTCAGTTTGTTATTTGCCTTCACCGACATAATCCTGAGAAATATCAAGTTAGCTAGCAGGGTTAGGAATTTCTCCTCAGCTTTACGACAAGCAGCTTGGCAGACAACTTCAAGGGAACTTCGGAGATTTGAGACAGCATCTATGTGAGATAACACGTGGTACTCACGTGCGAGCCCTTCCATCCCCCCTACACGGGGAGCAGACAAACTTTTTGAAGAACCAGGATGGGTGATCAACCCGAAGCCTGGTATGAGAGTGAAGAAAGAGATGATATGAAATGGCGGTCAGACGATGAAATGTATGAAAGAAAAGATGATGATGGATCAGTTGGTGGAATGAAACCGGAGAACCGAAGAAAACCCGCCCCGAGGTCGCTTCGTCCCGTCAGTGGTAAATCTGCTGAATTTATAAGTCAATATTTCATAAACTACCTTTAGATATCAACTTCCCACAGGATGTAAGATGCAAACCTTCAAAGTTCACTGATCTGCTTTTATATAATGTTTTTTTATTATATTCTTTTACTTTTTTTAAAATCACCAACATGTGATTAATATCAAAGTAGATCCACAACAGTTTCTGAAAAAATGGGCCATTTCCACCCCAAATATCATTCATAGGAAAAGCTGTTGAAAGCAACATGAAAGCAAACTCGCATATAGCTGTCATACTTAACAGTGGTACCAATTTATGGAGCAAAAGTACCCCTTAAAGACGACCATGCTACACCAAGTGTATAAGAACTTTTTCTCCCCCCCACCAGTGAAGTGATGCAGAATTCACGGTATAAAACTGCCTCTGTGGTCTGGTGGTTAGCATGCTAGCTTCCAAATCCAGACGTCCGATTTCGATTCCGGCTGAAGGTTGGAAATGTTTCTTTAGCCAGGATTATTCCCCGTTCTCCCTAGAGTCAGGGAGTTTGAGCTTTGTTAATTTAATTTATGGAACGCTCTTTAACTGCTGTAGTCCTTAACGTCCCATTCTATATTGGGTGCGAAAGACCAGAAATTTTGCTCAGACCTCTTTATCAGGCTCGAGGTTCTTTTACGTGCCGTAAATCTACGACACGGGACCACCGGCTTTACTTTCCTTCCGAAGGAAGCCATGCTAAGTATTTTTACGCCCGAAAAAATCCATCGCCCTCCGCCGGTTTTAAGTCCGCGATCTAGGAAACTAGACGCTACCATGGGAGTTTGAGTGAGAATGCAAATGTGTGTTGTGACAGTGTTTGTAGTCACTTATAAATATTAAAAATATAAACAATAGCCACATTGATAGACAACCCCGAAGAATGTATGATATTGAAACCTGTATGATAATGTTAATAAGCATAATTGTTCTCTTGTAATTTTAATGTATATGTTAACTTGTACGGATAAGTTTGTTGAGGTTGTTGGAAGCTAGAAAAGTGCACGCAGATTCATTTTCAGAGCGAAACAAGGTTGTATGTATTCGAAGAACACCAAAGGCTTAATTCTTGGTAGTTATTGTATTTTAGGCTAAAGGAGAGAAGGGAACTTTCCACTGCAAACTGACGAATCAGCAGAAGTCGTCTTAGATACAAAATTGGAAAGTTAGTCACCTGTTAGGTAGCAGGGAATAGCAACTATAGAGGAAAATTCAAAAGGTTTCCAGTAGAGGCAATGCAGCCAATGAGATTTAAATGTATAGATTTATAAAATGTTTGTGTGTAGGAAGTAATAGATAGCGTACCTACGCTACAGTGAATTTGTCGTCCTTCGTGGTGTAGCGGTTAACATGCTAGCTTCTAGTCCCCGAGGTCTCGGATTCAAACCCGGCGCAGGGCGATGGATTTTTTCGGGCGTAAAAATCCTTAGCATGGCTTCCTTCGGAAGGAAAGTAAAGCCGGTGGTTCCTGTGTCGTAGATTTACGGCACGTAAAAGAACCTCAAGCCTGATAGAGCGGCCTCTGAGCAAAATTTCCGGTCTTTGACGCGCAATATAGAATGAGACGCTAAGGACCATAGCAGTTAAAGAGCATCCATAAATAAAAATCAGTTTTATTTTTTAACTTTAGCTTAAGTTCGTTCTTAAGTGCTCATCAGTCTGTGCAGATCCTAATTGCATATGTTAGTGATACGAGAGTGACTGTAACAGTAAAGAATGTAGAAGGCACAGAAATTAAACATCATTTGTAATGATATTGATATTACGAGTACACATATAATATGTTTATATACGTGTGAGAAATATATAACACCCGTGAGAACTTATAAATTTCTGTTAAATAACGAGGGCATGTACAAGTGTGCAAAAACTACAGCTTCAACGGTTAAGTTTAATATACAGGCTGTTTCAGAAATGCTTTTATAAACTTCGGGTATGGGTTCCTTACACCACATGAAGGAAAAAGTTCATATGAACGTATGTCCCATAATCCTTTGTTTTCTCGTTAGGTGGTGTTCAACACAGAGGTACACTTATAACACACAAAACTCATAATAAATGCTCGAATGCTTGCTTCTATGCATGCCTGTACTCGTCGAATCATGGAATGTCAAAAACTCCGGGATGGTGTCGAATGGTTTCGCAGGCTTCCATGACACGTCGATGAAGCGTTTCTGCATCCGGGATGGCTGCTCCATAAACCAATGATTTAAGATGCCCCCAGAGGTAAAAATCCACAGGATTGAGTTCGGGAAAACGTGCAGGCCATGGAACTGGTTCTCCTCTGCTATCCATCGGTCATGGTAGTTACCAGTCAGTGCATCTCGAACAATGCGACTAAAATGTGCCGGAGCCAGGCATTTATCACATTTATCAGCAAGGCGACGATAAACAGCGACAAAGGTTGGATGACTCGGTTGTCTTCAGTCTGGAAACTCCATCTGATCGAGCCGTGCAGCCTCGCGTCCATTGCCATTCGCGCGACCATACATAAAAATCATTTCTGCCTGTTCACGAAATGAATATCCAGCCATGGTGGAACGAAACACGTGCAGTTAACTCACTACATGTACACAATTGAAACGTTGAAGACAGACTAATGACAAATGTCAAACGTAAACAAGTCTCCATGGCAACACTTCGTCATCTACCCTATGTAGTACAATGGGTCAACGCCTTCTATGAATGCATAGAGAAATGAAGTTTTGAGGTTGGACCCCGAAGGCCGTTGAACTCACACTTTCATTGTGACAGGAATAACGCGAAAACCAAGGATTATGAGACATATGTTCATATGAACTTTTTTCCTTCTTTTGGTGTGAGGAACCCATACCCGAAATTTGTAAAAGTATTTCTGAAACACCCGGTATATATAAATTAATGCAAAGTAATTATACATTTGCTCAAGTGCGAATTAAAGAGATAGGGCATTCTTCAGAACTTCTTGTGTTTTAAATTACGTTATGCAGATACATCTTCCTTACCCGTTTCCAGCCCTGCAACGTTACACATGCTCGACAAAAACATGACTGAGCTAGCCAAAGAAATAATAGAACCCGAAAATAATAATTATCCACAATTATAAATAATAATAAATAATTAACTGGGTAACATAAATAAACTACAAGATAGGCGCCGGACAACAAAGCGCAGCAAACTACTGTGTTTGACTCAAGAGTTTAGCTATAACCTTATGGTAGACGTAAGTGAACCTGAGCTTGCGCTGCTTGTTGTTCCTGCTCGACTTATTGTTTTATACCCTGTTCCAAAGGTACGAGTAGCTTAACCTTTCTTTCCCAGGACAATAAATATTACGCAAAGTAGCACCAGTAATACATTATATTACTGCATCAAACAAAACAATTATGATCATACTTTCAATAAGAAAACCTGTAAAACCTGCATACATGTAAAGCAATACAATTATGAGCATCCGCATGTGAAACATTACAGTTCGACTGCACTTGTTGACAATACCTTTGAATTACTGGTGTTACGCTGTTTGCATTGTAGCCAAGAAGCTTCCCACTCCACTGCACGCTAGCAGTTTAAGGACAAAGCTATTCTCCTGAGTCAACCACAGTACTACAGTATGTGTGTGTAAATTTAATGTTTATAAAGAAAAACCAACGTAAACAAACACAAATATACATAATAGTAAACGAGTGAACAAAATTTCCGGTGAGGAATTGTTCCAAAGGCAAAGTCACCGTTATACCTTAGACGTTAAAGACGGCATATAAATGGAAAAAAATGCCAATTGCACTACCATTATTAAAAATGCATTTAAATACAAATATATATACCAAATTAATGAGGATTTTCCAGTTAATTTGACAAAAACTAAAACTAAAAATACAATATTTTGGCAATTTTCAACATTTAGTCCCCCCTTAAGCTGAGTACAGATAGCATATGCGTGGGAAAATGTTGTAACATATGCAGTGAAGCCTTTTGTTCTGCGTTTGTCATGCACATGGAAGGTGGACAATAATCTATCTTTACAGTAAGTGATATTGCCGGTTCATGGATTTGCCATAGAAGCTTGTTCCTAAAAAAGCCCTAAGCCCACCGAACACACCTAACTGGTGACGCTATGCTTATGAAACTCTAACTGCAGTCCTTAAAATTGGCGTAAATCACGTCACGTCACTTCGAGTGGCATACAATTACCGAAAACAAAAATTCATGTATGCAGTTACATGAATGACGGCTGTCAAGCAAAGCGTGTGATAGTTATCATAGAGTTTCAAAGTCATAAATTAACTGCATTTCACGGATTTTACATACCGAGCGACCAACACGCGACAGGCGCCCATTTCCACAAACGCAACCCCAAATATATCACCAGCTACTTGCTTTTCTAGAAGAAAATATATACATTAAATTACTAGCTTGCTGACCTTAAGCAAATAGTAGCTTTTCTTCTGATAGCTGCAGAAATATGAAAGTAAGTCTCAAATTAGTGTTGTGCATACCTAGCGAGGTGGCGCCGTGGTAACGCGTGCGACTCGCATTCGGGAGGTCCTGGGTCGATTCCCGGCAACCGCCTACTCTAACCCATGGTTTTTTTCGGGGTTTTCCCGAGTCATCAGGGAAAGCTGGAGTGGTTTTCTTTCAGCCTTCAAAATTTCTGTCCCTCCATTACGTTCAATTCATCATTGCATTCATCATTCAGGTATGTTTCAGAGTTGGAAGTGAGGGCGATGGTGTTTAGGTGCGGCGTGGCAGGGACAAAGAATGCTTTCTGTGGAACTTTCTCCGTCCCTCGGCCATCGCCTGGTTGCCAGGATATAACAAAACCGGCCCTTCAAAAGGTTCGTTGAACTCTCCTTGTGGGGTGGCGTTTCCGGCCTGCTTGTCCGACTGTCGGATTAGTAGTCTGGAAAGTATAGGGACTCTGTCATTGCTGTTCCGTCACTCCTGGTTTCAGCCGCCCGGGTCTCCTCTCCGTCACTCCCCACCTCATCTTCCCCCTTATGGGACATAAGTACCATATCCTCCCTGGATCGGTGCCGAATCCCCTCCGATACTAACAGTAATAAGTGTTTTCATACAGTGAGCCAATCATATGTTGTTTAAAACACCACATTACTTTCTCTACCAGCTACCTAAAGTAGGTAACAGGAATTATTTATTGTATTCTAACAAAAAATTCGATATCAAGATTTCACCGAAAATACATTTAAAATTGAGTTTTATTTATAGTCGTTCCTTAACTACTATAGTTCTTAGCGTCCCATTCTATATTGGGCGTGAAAGACCGGAATTTTGATTAGAACCTTGAAGTTCTTTTACGTGCCGTAAATCTACGACACAGGATCACCGGCTGTACTTCCTTTCCGAAGGAAGTCATGCTAAGGACTTTCACGCCCGAAAAACTCCATCGCCCTCCGCCGGGTTTGAAACTTGAGGCAGTATTTTTAACACTTAAATGATTTCAGTCTAATTATATAAATATACATTCAATAACAGCCCGCCTTAAAGCAATATGTGTATGTAACAATATATAAAAAAGTGTATATTACAGTCATTGTATATGTTAATATTATTGTAACATATTCAATAATGTTATGTGAATGTATTACGTAATTTAACAACGTAGGAGCTGTGAGAAATAGGTCAAAAAGTGCTAACAATGAGGTAACCTTGAGGCAATAATGAGTTTGAGAGTTTAATAATGCTACTTGTGGTTCTTGGAAACAATAATGTAATTTTAGTGACAGCTTATAAAATAGCCAATCAACAACCAGAAAAAGCTTTAGTTAAATGAAGGTATTCTATTGAACTAGGATTAGCCAATCAGAAACTGAAAAGGAGAAAAATGTACAAATTCATAAGTCAGTTACTAGTAGACCGTGTTCCTAACCGGACACGTGATACGTCCTCGAGAAATTTAATACGTATTCGTGTGAGACGAAAATAGTTTACATTTAAAAAGTGAAAGTAATTAATAAAATAATCTCACAGCTCTCTATATCAATGAAGTGTTATTAAAAAATCGTGTCAAGCATTAATAAATGGAGTGAAGAAAAAACTTAAAAATCTGTGTAAGCCTACATTCTTCAGTCGCACCACTCCCTGCTAAGACATCCATGCCTCTAACAATAATACTGACGCAGCCGAGGCAAGTATAAATATATAATATCTAAAGAAACAGTCAAATTACAAAGTTAATATTTTTTAAACTTAGGGCAAAGACCACCTGAAAGTGCACTTGGGGCGAAGGCTACCGGAAGCTGTTTACTATACGTGCGGTTGCAACCAACTTCAAGTTCCGCTCCCCAACAGTTGAACTACAATACAACTCCTTCAATACAACCTACTTCAAATTGACGCCCAAAGCGTGGTGCTAATAAATAACGTAACAAACCAACTTCCAAAAGTCGAGAACTGGAGTCTAGTATGATACACCTGGACCACGAAGGACAACCGACCGAAAATACATGCTTTGAGATTCAAACAGAAATCCCACATAAATACCAAACTTGGTAATTAAGCTCAACATCTTCCAAAGATGCAACACGAAGAAAATCCCCTAACCTTAAACTAACCTTTGTCAGTTAATATTTTCTCACAAATGCCTCTAACGATTTTGATTAAAATGTGATATATTTAAGATTTACAAAACATTATTCTTCTGTTTACTTCATGTTAATCGATGTAAACAATGCTTCATTACACATTTTGTTGTAGGTACAAGGGTGATACAGGAGTCTGGAGTGATTGTCAAATCTTTAAAAAGCGGGTGCTAGGTGATGGCTTCTCTTGCATAACCGTAATTAAAAATGGCGACTTAGCATTTTAAAATAGTGTAAATTATTTCAAAATTCAAACCGTAAACAACGAATATCTCGGATACTGTTACTGGTATAATAACATTTCATGTGTTTTAATGATATCTGCACTTTTTGTGTATTAAGTTTTGCCTCTTTCTTACGGTTTCCCAGTATACAAAATTATGAAAAATACATTCAGAATGAAGAGGACTTCACAACTGTTCGCAGAAAGTTGAAGATATAAACTTTATTTTTCATATAAATATCTTAAGCATGTGGTATATTAATCAAATTCTTCTTCTTCTTCTTTAACAGATTACTCTTCTCTTTGTAGGACTTACACTGCCTTGGGTCAGTAGCCCTTTCAAGGAGCAAGCAAACTCTAGATCATAGCATATCCAGGATGAGTGATCAGTCCAATACCTGGCATGGCGGGGAAGAAGAAGGAAATGAAATATAGTGAAGGGATGATGGGAAAATGCGCGCATCAAGTTAGCCAACCCAGCATTCATTTAGCGGCTGAGGAAAACCGTGAAGAAACCTTCGGAAAGATTGGTCGGCCCCGGTTACTATCTCAACTATCCCGCTCAGGGATAATCAAATTCATTCAAGCAATTTCGGAGAAAATAAAAAACAATAAAAAATCCTCATATAAAGAATGGGAATTTCTAACCTTCATGTTGCATCCTGGGAAGATGCTGAACTTAAATACAAAGTTTGGTACTTGTCCGACATTTCATTTTTGATTTATATTGTTCGGCCCACACAGCTGCATGCAAGCGCCTCTAACAATGCTGTTTTTATTAGGGACCTCAACACAAGTATTTTCGCTGAAATCTAGATATAACATTTTTGGGTATGGTTTCTCTACTTGCTATAGGTAAGGTGATGCCGGCCCTCGTAGCAGCGGTCGCTGGAGTGTGTAGTTTCGGCGCTCCGCCAAGCTGAGGGTCGCGTGTTCGAGTCCCGCCATGGGCATGGGTGTTTGTGTGTGTATAATTACGGTAATAAGCGGTAAAGTAAAATCACAGTAATGATAAACTGAGTAACCAAGGGAACTTAAAATAAAATAAACCGTATTTTTTAATTGGATAGGTGTGTATTTTCTTTTAGAAATATTTGCAAAGTCACATTAGCTAATTAGATTCTTAGTAATAAATAAATTTATTCGACAACGTTGTTTTTTCAAAAAAATTATAGTCACTCTTGCACAACACCAGCAGAAAATGCCGTCACTGAGATGGTGGGAATGTGCATATATGCACGTTGCAACAGAATTTAAAAACAGTAATTACAGCTCATTAAGGGAACAGGAAATTGGAGGTTTCCACGCGAAGCTTTTCTTAATTTTAAATGTCTTTAAGAAAGAAGTTGGCTGTGACGAAGTCTTGAGATTTTGGCTTGTGATATCCTGCGGCCTGCTTGGCGGGAATCGATCGTAAGCCTCAGGAAGTTGTTCGTGCGGCGTGCCTGAACTCTACCACGAACCTGGTGGCCCAACGGTGCACTAAACTTCCATCGAAGCAGCTCTAATCTCTAAATATATTTCTCGAAACTTATTTGATGAAGATAGTCCATAAACAAAGCTGCCACGTGTGCATTATTTTCTGTAAAAGAAGTTCCACTCAGAATGTTATTGTTTGTACACACTTATAGTAACGTATCCCCTGCACGTCAGACCACATTTATACTCGAGTGTGTTGCACGGTTACATACACAAAATTTTCGAGCCTGTTCTTTATCGCCGCGGTTCATGGTAGTCGCTTAGACTCTACCTAAATAATCTTAATTTAAAAATGCAAACAATGTCCCTATAAAATAGAGAACTTGTAGGGTCCAATCTGTGAAGTTTAGAAATTCTGGTGTTTGTCAGATGCCTTACGATATATTCTATAACATATTTTCTAATTTTCTGAGCAATTCCTTGCGTAGTTGTCGTAAAAACTATTTTTATGCTTTTTGTAATGCAGTTTTCAAAATATTGAAAATAAATTTCAATGTCCTCAAACATATTTGCCTTAAACACTTTTCATATTATTTGGAAATAAATTATTAATATGCTTTAAGAGAAGAAATTAAAAATTATATACTCCTTACCTGTTACCATTGTTAATTAATAAAAAATGATTCCTAAAGGCATGTACCTCGTCATTTTACTTTCCTGGAAATTTCCAGTGATACATTGTGCTATTATTCTGATATTCCTTGGGGAAAATGTCAAAGTAGGAGAAATTTAAGTAACAACGAGCAGTGAAAAAAATAATAAGATAATAAATTGCTTTTAAAGGGTAGAGAGCTGATTTTAGACTTCAAAATCACACTCCAGTGTTGGATGCACCTTAATTACTTTAATATCTACACCATTATACATACCATACCTCTTAAAAAACACTAATATTTATTACTGCACAAAAGCTGTACTTCTCAGAATTTTCCACAAGTATCACTCCACTTAACACTTCAGTCTATTGAGTTCTAATTACAATAGAACGTTCCCACTTTGTAATCGGTTTAATGACCAATACCGAACGATATTGTCTATGAGCGCCAAGTCATAAAGATTAACCGGTGGACGGAGGAGAGAGGCACTTGCGCGACGGCGACAATCAACCATGACAGTAGTAGGTCCAAGAAACTGTAGCATTAATGAATGCTTACTCCCTGCTCAGTTCAACTTCTTGTGTTTACCTTAACTACAAATTAATTTTTTACAGTTAACTAGACTGACTGCGTAGCGATCTTTGGATAGGCGACAGTTACCGCATCCATCTTCGATTTACGTATAAAGCAACGGTAAGACACCATTATAACAGTTGAAAATGACGTCGATTGCAAGTTTTTAACCTGTCTCCTGTTTCCTGTTTCGATTAATTTTTACTTTCTCTACTACGTATAGTAAGTAGGGGAAGTATTGCACTCTACCCCAAAACTTTGATACTGAGATTTCACTGTAAATACATGTTTTGAGGCCCTCTAAATCCAAAAAGAATTATAAAAAGGATGTGGATGTGTGTCTACGAACAACATAACTCAAAAACGAAAAGTCAGATAAATACCAAACTTGGTATTTAGGTTCAGTATCTTTCAATGATGCGACACGAAGATTGGTAAGAAAATTCTTCCACCTCAGACTACCATTTAAATGGAAAATTTTTCGAAATTTTGGATTTTCCAAAAATGACTAACGATTTTGATTATAATATCATATGTTTAAGTTATTTTATGGCAAATGAAATGCACATCTTGAATTTTCTGGGAATGTCCCCAAAAGTCCCCTTTATTCTAAATGACTTTTGCATTATGAGGCAGTATTTTATATCACAACACTGTGAATTCCAGAGTGATTGTAGTGTAAATTAATATTATTGTATGACAATGATTTTAGATGTTTGTTAGGCATAAGCATTGTTAGGAAATAAGTTTACACGGCCTCACTGAAACTGACAATAGAAGTGGGTAACAATGAACCGATGGGGTGAGTTGTCTATCACTAAGAAGAGACAAACAAATGACGTCAGTGTAGCGTGCCTTTCTTTAGAAATGGAGGGAATATCTTCCCTAGAGCCACATGTGTTAGTAATTGTGATTGGTTGACAAAACAGACGCTAATGTTGGCGCGATTTGGTAACCAATAGCAGCTCTATTATAATGTTTAGGCATTTCGATGTGAAGGAGTATATATTCTCGAGCCATAAGCATGTTTCATGCAGTCTTGAAAAGTCATTCGCGAGGTACACGTCATGCAGTCTAAGGAATCTTTCGTGGAGTGCATGTCATACAGTTTGGAAGAATCTCTCGCGTCGTAAAGTTAGTTACAAAATGTGAAGTACGCGGCAACTAATATGACAGTAATTACATTCGGAAATATAACAGTTTCAGTCAGGCGTATATAAAGATTAAAGATGTGAACTATTAATTAAGTGTGACGGCAATAAAAGTGTGAAAATAAATTTTTTTATCAGTGTTATCTTTTAGTAACAACTCCTTTCCGTTTACACGCCCTGCTCAGAGATATTTGCTCGACTGAGTAATAATAGCTAGCCGGAGGACAAAGAACCCAAATCTTAAAATAATAAAACAATAACAGGCGCCTAGAAAATAAGATAACACGAGAGATTACTGCGACAATTACTGGTAAACCGTTAGAGATAGACAAAATTTTACTACACAAAACGTGTAGTACGCGTTAAAATACACAATTTATGCCACATACTTTTTTTTTTGCCAAGTGAACCATTTCAGAGATATTCCTTGTTATTTGTTTGAATTTTCCAATACTTATACTTTTTCCTAAATGGGAATTCATTGTTCTTTTTTATGTCCCGGTAATGCAAAGAGAATGGGATACTTCACATAGCAACCAGCTCTTAAAATATTTGACTATCGTTTAAATTCTACCACATTCCCCTACAAGAATTAGCAATAAGATAGTTGCTGCAAGTGTTTATCTGGATTAACATGAATTAGATGGAGAATAAGCGTTTGTAAAAATAGGTTTTACAAGAGTAGAGAAAGTCATGTGAGTGCAACACATCAGATTTTTCTTTATTCAATGCACAGTGTTGTTCAACTCAAAATAGTATATTATGCAACAACACTATAATGGCAGTAATTAAGACACGAGTATGTTGTATAATTTTCATACGAACGTCTTAATCGCTATTGTCAGGTTGCATAGGACTGTTTTTGGTAATCACGCTGTAATCCAAAAATTTAGAGTTTTTACAAAAATAT
Source organism: Deroplatys truncata (assembly GCA_030765065.1). Taxonomy (NCBI): domain Eukaryota; kingdom Metazoa; phylum Arthropoda; class Insecta; order Mantodea; family Mantidae; genus Deroplatys; species Deroplatys truncata. The sequence goes on along the minus strand of CM060988.1, from coordinate 132,418,971 downwards.
CGTACCTTGTTCATTGTGTGTAAACAAATTCCTGTTGGCAGAACCTTGAACATGTTTTCGAGTAGTGCAACAGATAGCAGCACTGATGAGTTCACGCCGTATTTATTGATGTATACCAGGTAACGTGAAAGCAACACATATTCAAGTAAAGCAAATGAACTCAATTTATTAGAATATTAAAATTACAATGAACAGAATTTATTGTATTTTAAATACACATATTTCATTGTTTATCTGGGGAATAAATCCTAGTGGACTGCTGCTTTGAAGGTGTTAAAAACAAGGGCGATAGGGGAGTCGCGCGTGTCGCCGAGTAAAATCATAATGAGACACTGAAGCATTGTGGTTGCCACAATAGTTCAGTTATGTCACGTGTAATCTGGGTATTACAGTGTGGTCGACCAAAAATAAGTTTACGCTAGACTTCATTCATAAGATTATGGGTAGCTGCTCTGCTGGGAACTGCAACGTCTGGAAACCTACGATGGAATTGTGTCCAAGATTTCCTTGCAGAAAAGTATTTCACATTCGCATCATAACCTTCACAGGATTTTCTAGACACTAGTGTTTACATTGGCCAAGCTCTCCTACAAACCTTAAAACGTTAATGGAGACAAACTTTTGCAGCAATGCTTTCATTACACATTTCGTTGTATGTACGAAGTGGATACAGCAAGCTGAAGCGACAGTCAAAAATTAAAGCCTGGTTCACAGTAACCGAGAACAGTAACAGAAAGAGAACGACAATATTAAAACACATATATTTTAAGGTGAGCGTTTACAACTTATGGGAATCTTTCCCAGGTCCCAGAAACGGGAAAGAAGGCTTGACCAGTTTTAACGTTCTCGTTCTCGTTCCCGGACATGGCATATTAGATCCATATTGTGCATATTAGACTCTTCACCATAAAAATTATTCAAGGCGCCGGGGCACTAAACAGCCGCTAGAGCTCTCTCTAGTCGCAAGCTGGGAAAATAAAACTGAAGGAAATTCTAGAATATGTGCATCCTAACCTCAGAATCTGATACCCGCAGATCCATTGAGAGTTGATTCTTCTAGCAAAAGGATCATCTGTAGTTTGTTTATATGCAAGTACAGGGTGATTTATGAACAACTGCCACATTTATTTCTTTAATTGTTTCAAAACGAGTTACGCTAGCGACAACTTATTATACGTGAAATGCAGATGAATTTTGGGAGATTATTTACCTCTATAGCAAATGTTGAAAATGTTTTCCATCTGCATAAGGCACAACTCAACACGTCGTTCCATAGTACTCGCCACTCGTTGGAGGACTCTGTTGTTAATAGCTTGAATCTCCTGTGTAATGTTGTGCTTCAGATCGTCCAATGTTTGGGGACGTGTGGCATAAACCCTGTCTTTAAGTAACCCCATAGAAAGAAGTCCGGCGATGTCAAATCCGGAGATATCGGTGGCCACAGGTTCTTGGAAATTATCCGGTCTCAAAGAAACTTGCAATTAGTGCCATGGATTCATTTGATGTATAGCATGTAGCACCGTCCTTGACTCAGCTCTACATCGTCTAGTTGCTCAGTAAACTCCATGAAAATCCGTCGGGGGTAAGTTGCCTTTCTTGGGCCCACATTAGTGACGGAAGTGATGTCTTATATGTCCAACAGATGTCACTGTATGTCATGCAGATGGCACTGTATGTCATTCTCTGGCTGTAATGCAATACTGGCAACATATGAATAAGTAATGTCGCCAAAGGCGGAGATATATACCCAACTCTCTCGGTTTCCGTTTTTTCATATAAGCTTAGGTTTCTGAATTCACGTAAGGTTAGTCTTAGGTTAGGTTTATATATATATATATATATATAAGCTTAAGTTTCTTAATTCACGCAAGGTTAGCCTTAGGTTAGGATTTTTTTATATAAGCTTACGTTTCTGAATTCACGCAAGGTTAGCCTTAGCTACCTCAAAGCACGCGCGCTCGCGTGCGTTCCTTAATGATGGTTATGATTGCCTGTTTATAAAACCTAAGGTTTGTTCTTTTCGGGAGGATAGGTTAGGTTTAGTTTTTATTTATAAAAACTTAGGTTAATTAGCAGTCAATAGCTACATCAAAGCACGCGAGCGAAGCGAGCGTGCGTTCATTAACGATGGTTATGATTACCTCCAAAACCCCAACTTTCCACGTTATCCCGGTTTTGGGAAAGAATGGCACAGGTTCATGCCGCGGTATTCTACACTTGTTCCGCCTCTTCTGCACAGCTTGCTCTGAATGCGTGGCGCTTTTTTCTGCGGCTATACTACATGAATAAGAAGAAGTAACAACACATCGCATATTTACGGATTCCCCAATTTCTTACTTAAGTTGGCACTTCCGAATGAGCGTCGTATTACCGTGAAGATGGCCACGTTTTTTCACCTATATAAGTAAGACACCTAAATATGGTGGGTAGGTGGGCACCAGATATTGACCAGTTCACATCTACTTCTATATTTCTCTCAAATTCTTCAAATTCTCTCTGGTATGCCCTTTGAGTAGCTGTAATTGAATTCGTAATTCAGTATTGCTTTACAAGGAAGAGCCGTTCATTTAATGTGTACTCCATTTTCATGTTGACTAGAACAAAATCTCAAAAACAGTTGCCGACAATAAAACTAACAATTACGAATAAAACATGAACATATGTGCATCTAGTGACAGGCAATCGAAACTCCAGAACATTTAACTTAATTTGGTGCTAAAATTGGAGCAATGAGTGAATTTTGATCAGAATAATTAAAGAAGGAAATGTGTCAGTTCTTAACAATAGCAAAAATTAAAAGAACAGCAAAAAAGAACAACAAACAACTGTAATGTACATTATTAATAAAGGAATAAAGTTTGATACCAATAAAGGAACCGGAAATAGTAATGTATCTAAAATGTTTACTCTATCAATTTTGACATTGACTAACCCGCATTATGTTGGCTTTATTGGAAACAAGTGGAAAAATATCATTGATCATTGCACAAAATGGACTTCACGCTTTGTTATTGATATGGCCATCAATATGCAATGGTCTCGTTTCCATTCCGGTTTCCGTTCTCGGGTTACTGTGATCTAGCCTTAAAAAAGCGGATCGCTATATGCTGGCTTTGAAATTCCGTACTCTGTGTATGACATCAAGAGGAAAACAAATGACTGGTGCCATAGCACTTAAAAAAGTAAAATACTGGAAAATTCAAAACCAATATCAACGAATAATAATTATTAATACTGCAAGAAACTATTCATCACAGATTGTGTTTAAAACTTGAGTAAAGACGTTTTTTGTCTGTATAAAATTCATTCAGAATGAACAGGACTTCACAGGTTAACGTAGAAAATTTAACATATAGATTTTGTTTGCCATTGAAAATACCTTAAACATATAGTATTTTAATCAATATTATTAGAGCCATTTTGAAAAAATAAAGATAAGAAAATAACGACAATGTTTACCTTCTCTACCAAGCACACAATATGTAGAGAAGGTATTACATTTCACTTAAAAATCTTATACCGAGATTTCAACGGAAATACATGTTTTGAGGCCCTTAAATCCAAAAAAAGCATTTCTAGAAAAAAAGTTCGTGTACTTGACTATGGACAGCATAGCTCAAAAATGAAGAGTAGGATAAATACCAAACTTGGTATTTAGATTCAGTATCTTACAAAGATGCGACACGAAGATTTCCATAAAAATACCCCTACCCCAAACTACCCCTTACATGAACGAATTTTCGAAATTTTTGATTTTCTAAAACATGGCTCTAACGATTTTGATTCAAATACAATATATTACAGGTATTTACTTTAAAATAAAATATAAATCTTAAATTTTCTGGGAAAAACCTGTGAAGTCCACTTCATTCCAAAACGTTTTGTATAATCTTGTATAACTGGTAAACGTTAAGCGATAGACCAAACCGTATCACACAAAAATGTATCTCTGTTTTAAACGAACAATTTATTTCAAATAACCGTTTTTGTGGCATCAGCCATTTCCGAGGTATCCGTTATTAATGGTTGCAATTGTTCAATACTTTGTCATTGTTTTCAAGTCCTTTAGATATTCATTTGTGTTTCGAATTGCGCGCAAAGAGCATGGAACTCTAAGGCCAGTACATTAGGTCTAGTTGTTAAACATTTGACTATCACTATTCTGTTTGTACCTATAACGAAATGTGTGATGCAGCTATTTACGGAAAGTTTTATCTCGATTAAAATAAAGAAGATAAGAAAATAAACTTTCGTAAGAATAATTTGTATACCCAGTAGAGGTGTAGAGGCTAGACAATGTCATGTAAGTGAAGCATATCAGACCTTTTATGTAAAGGATAGTTTAGGGTTGGAGATTTCCTTGAAAATCAGTGCCGTATGCTTGGAAGATGCTGAACTTAAATACCAAGTTTGGTATTTATGCCACATTTAGTTTCTTAGTAGCTGTTAACACACGCGCGCGCGCACACATACACATATTTTTAGGAAAAATGCTGTTTGTTTAATTCAAAGCGTGTATTTCCGTTGAAACTTCAAAATCAAATCTTGGTTGAATACAATACTTCCGCTACCTGCTACAGTTGTGTCGCAGTAGAGAAAGTAAGAAGTAATTTTTTTTGGAGAGTAATAACAATATTGATACTGTAGATCAGGGGTGGCAAAAATGCCTTCCTCTCGCGAGTCATCAAATATGCAACACGCACTACACCACTCAGCAGCACATGGAAAACAAATGAATAGACGGCTAGAAAAGGAGTTGCGCCTGCGAGTCACAGTGCCTCGCGAGTCGCGCTTTCGCCACCACTGCTGTAGATGAATGAAACGATTCTCTAAATGACAAGAAAATAAAGATACGTAAACATATTAAATTAAATTATAATATGCTGGATTTAATGCGTAACGTTAAAAATATAAATCTTGGGATTTTTATTGCCTGCTCTCGAAAGTTCTAACGCGAGGGAAGATGCCGGAAATGGAGGTGACACTCCAGTCCATGGAGAGCCTACAAAGTGAAGCTAACGTACCTCCGCTGCAAATTAGAAGGAAAATCTCAAGTCTATCATAGACAACACGTACTACGAGACCATCATCTCTAGTCCACTCTTACATATTTCCCACCAACAACATAGAAAATACCACAGAATCAGCACAACCCTCAGATTTTTCAACTCGTCTCTCGGCGTACCTTAAGGAATTTAACATTACTCTGCCTAACATGTTCCCTTGTTTCATAGATTCGGATTATATATCATGGAGACTCACATACCCCTTTATTGATACATCATTGGCTAGACAAGGAAAATCTTCAACATATAGTGTTTCTTACAAACGTCTGTTTAACGAATTGTGTACACTGTATTCAACACACACTCATATCTTCACTGATGGATCCAGACTTGGGGGTCATAATGGAGTGCAGCGGTATTTCCTGTTTACACCATACAATATAGTCTTCCCAGCTATCTTTCTGTCCATTCTTGTGAATTCTTCGCAATTCAACTCTCACTGGAATATATACTTAAAAAAGACAACCTACATAATTACATAATATTCTCCTACTTGTTGAGTGCTTTAACTTCCATTCAACAAACCTCAACCCCCAAAAATATTGTTAAAGCACTTAAGAAACTCTACAACCAAATACTAATTTCAGGTAAATCAGTATCATTCGCCTGGACTACGTCTCACGTCGGAATTCTGGGAAATGAATCAGCTTTTTAAGTGAAAACTTTAGAAAAGTGTACAACTCTCTTGGTACCGATTTAAATTAATTTGTATTTTATTTAAAGCTAATTTTTGTATGTAAATAAACAGTAAATGATATAAAACACAACGATCTAAGATAGAAATAGGGTTAGCATAGGAAAAGTTACAAGAAAGAAAAAAGGAGCCGTTCAAGAACGGCATCCATCATCTGCGTTATCATACAGGATGTTTAAAAAGGGATATTCCAAAATGTAGGGATGATTCAAATGAAAGAGAAGCAAAAAGGTTCGAGTAATCATGATTCAAGAAATTAACAGGTAAGAGATAATGCATTTTATTGCTGATTGGGGCCCGCTGAATATTAATTCTAGCAATATAGTGGCAGTTTCATTTAATTTATCAAGTACGAGACAATCACAGCAAATAGAAACAGCCCCGTAGAAACATTTATCCTCAGTACAGTACACTGTAATTTATTTATCCATCATCTTTACTTCAATCACATTTCTGTGGTTTCTGAAAAGTGAACTCAAAGAAACATACTCCAAACGCTTCAATAAACACTGATCCACAAATTAACTGTCTTTGAGCTAATCCACACTTTCTGACTAACAAACATCTGGCACCTTAACTCTAACTACTAAAGCAACTACTGTTCAAGTATCGATGCCAAACATTTAATGCTGAGATACCAAACTTGTAAAATGGTGAATTGGATTCCATAGGGAATATCTATCTCATAAGCAGTTAATTTGCGGACCAGTGTTTATTGTAGTTTGTGTGGTTGTTTTTGTTTGCACTGTGATTGTCTGGTGGTTGATAAATTAACTAAAATTGTCACTGGTTTTGTTGGACTTGGTATTCAGCAGACCTCAACCAGAAAAATAAACCATTATCTCGTAATCGGTTCATTTCCGTACTTACGCTTCCTGCTTTTGTTTCTCTTAACTTTTACTTCTTATCCCTAGACTTTTGAAATATTAACCTGCATACCCATATCCTCGATCATCAAGATTCTACTTAGCATCAAAGCCCACTTCTATTTACCTAATCCCCTTCCATCAAGCTACCACATAGCCCTTCAGCCTCTGTTCCACGCAACTACCAGGACTGAACTGATAAACACATATGCGTTTGCCATGAGCTTCGGAACAAACCTGGTGGTGGTAGCAGCAACTCAAGAGCGCTGCCTAGTGGGCGAGTCTAACTCTAGACTGGCGGTATTTTTACTTCAAGCATTCCAGAACGTTACTGAATATTTTTGTTGCAAATCAGGATACATACTTGATCCTGCAGATTATTCTGAAACTCCCCAAAACAGTTCATTGGAATCAGTTTTGCAGTATCTGTGAATCATCACTTTAACTGCATGTTATGTTGGCAAAATACGTTTTAAAAATGCTATACATTTTCCGGATGATCAGTTCATCACATGCAATACTTCCTACGAAAATCCTACACTTTTAGTTACAGTATTTCATGTAAAAGCGTTTAAATGAGTGTTTATAATGATGTAATGCTGTGCAGTGTTATTTGTTGGCTTGCTTCGTCGTTAATATTTATACTGAACAAATGTAAATGAGTAAATAAAATAATGCTCGGGAAAAAGTAGAAACCATAAAAATATTTCAGTGCGTTTTTTTCATGAAATTAGATGAAAGAAAATGGCTTAGATGCGATAAAATAAAAATGATAAAACGAAAACGATAATATTATGGTGATAGGCAGTTGTGATTAATTGAAAGTACGCATTACCAGATTACAGCAAAGATTACAATTTGTATTGCCAACTAATATCCCTGCTGAAACGAAGATAATTTCCTGGAAATTTGGCCTTCTTGAAAGTTATGTAAACAACAACGTCGCACTTTTGATAAAGCTGTGATTTTCCGATTACAACCAGTTTTCATTCAAGGACAGTTGTATGTGAATAGTTTAAGGCATTATCACAGGCCAGTATAAACAATGTAACGTGTAACACTTCCATAATTATTCACCTAGTACCATTTATAGCGATTTAACAAACCGTAAATAAAGATTATTTTCCTACCCAACTCCTATTAACCAGGACATCCGTTTAGAAATTATTTCTAGTAGGAACATTACTACAGTTCGAAGGAAGCTGGGGTAATAATCAGCTGTCAAAAGAATCCACTGCCAAGGGCTCATGTGAAATAACAGAATACACTGGATTTAAAACAGTAAATTTTAAACGTTTAACAGCGAATATATCGGAAATAGCTAATGCTGTAAGAATTTTAACGAGGACCACATTTTTGTAGCAGAAATGTTTTTATATCTTCGATTCATTGCTAGTGGTACAGAATTCACTGAGAATGTAAAATTGAGATTGGATTTTGCCATGCCAGTATATCAAAGTTTAGTTATTCACTATATAAAAGAATATAAATTATTTCTGTTATGTAAGAGTTTTGTTATATTTATGCCCTTCATACCATTTTACTTAAGTACATAGTAGGTAGAGAAGGTACCTACTGCATTCCACCCGAAAATTTGATACCGGTCAATCGGGGTGAGATTGGTCCACTTTCTGTGTTTTTTGTATTTCTATACTGGAAGCCGATATTAAGATCTGAGGTAAGGCTTATAAAATGTCAGGTGTATGTTATTAACTAATGCAGGAATGACCTCATATTAATAAACAAAGTATGCACCAATTGCATTTTGAAATAAAAGTTTTTAAAAATGTGGAACAATCTCACCCAGACTTGGGGTGACTTTGGTCCACATTGTAAATACACTGTTTGTAAGTATATATTGTGCTCTGGATCAATTTCACCCCTGCAATATGTAAGGTAGGACATATAGAAATAAAGGTATGCCCCAAAATCTGGTTTTATTTTGCAAATATGGGTAAAAAGGCATAAGGCATTTCTGAAAAGACAAATTCTTAAACAGTGTTACAAATTCTAGTATTATAGTACAGTATAGTAAAATATATTAATGGTTGTAAACAAAACTAGAACATTTGTTAGAAGTTTAAAGGACTGACAATTCCATGTTCAGTCATTACTGTACTATACTTACTGAAACCCCAACTAAACAAAATAATTTAATTCTGGAACACTGAAGAATCTCCTTTTGCTATTATTTTAGGAGCCGCAATTTTTCTTATTACATTCTCCCAATCATATTCAAGAATATCTTCTTTCTTTGGCCATTTCCAACTTTCTATAGACTTCTCCATACAGCTAACAGTAGTCCCTTCTCATCACTTTCGGGTAGTTTATGGATAATCCCTGGAAACTCTTCTCCGTTGTATCTAAATTTACAAATTTACCCACTGATATTGAGGCAGGAAAAATATAATTAAAATTACCCAAAATGGAACAATCTCACCCCAGTTGACGGTACCGATATTTCAACGCAAATACATGTTTTGAGGCCCCTGAATAAAACAAATTAGAAAAAGATCCGTCTGTGAACAGAATAACTCAAAAACGAAAAAATACCAAACTTAGTATTTAGGTTCAGCCACCCCAAACTACCCTTTACATACAGCATTTTTCGAAATCTTTTATCTTTTGAAAAATAGCTCTAACTATTTTGACTAAAATACCATATTATAAGATATTTACATGAGAAATAAAATGTATCTTGAATTTTCTAGGTATCTTGTGAACTCCTCTTCATGAGGAAGGAATTTTATATAACTTTTTGTACCTGGTAAACGTTAAGCGATAGAGGAAAACGTACTACACAACAAATGTACATCTCTTTAAAACACACAATTTATTTCAAATAACTTTTTTCCTTTTGTGACATTTCCGAGATATCCGTTATTAATAGTTCGAATTGTTCAATACTTTACCATTCTCCTAAAATCCTGTCGACATTCAGTTATTTTTTGCGTTGGCATAGGAACGTATGAAACTTTAAGGCCAGCATATAGAGTCCAGTTCTAAAACATTTGACTATCGCTGTAGCTTTGTTCTATAACGGAATGTGTAATATAGCTATTTCTGCAAAGGTGTATTTAGATTAAAATGTAGTAGGTATATAGACAATTAAGCTTTCGTAAAAATAATTTGGATACCCACTAATAAACAATAGAGGGTTGAGAAAGTCATGCGAGTGTAACATATCAGATATTTTCTACCTAAATCCTGCACTTTAAGTTAGAGTATTTCATATAAAAGTATTTAAAATGAATGTTTATAAGCTATATAATGGTGTGCAGTGTTACTTGTTGGTTTGCTTCGTTGTTAATATTTATATTGAACAAATGTAAATGAGTAAATAAAACAATGATCGGGAAAGAGTAGAATTAATATTTTAATAGTGATAAATATTTATTTGTAATGGTCATATTTGAGAAAATCAAAATTAACAAATATTTACTTCCCTGTGGAGCAGTGTTTCAAAAGGTTAGAATTCGATTAAAATTTGACGGATGAAATAATTCTATTTAAAATATTGCATTTACATTGTTGATATGTATATGGTAAATGTGCAGTATTGACTTGAATGAACTGCTTCCCCTATCTTAGATAGTGCTAGTAAAAGTAATAAATTTTTGTAGCACTGGAATGATAACGGATAGAGAAAGCCATATGACTGACACCATCACGATTTCTTCTGTAAACCAATGTTTTGGTATATTAAATTAACAGCGATACCGCTTTACTCTTTCGAGAGCGCGAAGAGAAACTCTACGGCCGGTCGGTAGGTTTTTGCCAGAATAGCCGGGAGTGAGGTAACATGACTATCATCAGAAACTGGTCGACTGTGTTCGGGTTGAACGAACTCAAAACAGCTGATACACCGGCTTTGCAAAGAAGAAGAAATGTGTAAGGGTTTATGAAGACTACTTTAGCGTATGAATCAGTGGCCAATTCGGTACAAGAATATTAGGAATCTCAATCAATCACAGCTGCCTATGGTCATAATTTGATCGTTTTTGTTTTGTCACTTTTATTTTAACGCATCTAAGCACATTTTCTTTCATGTGATTTCATCAAAAAACGCACTGAAATATGTTTATGTCTTCTTCTATGTTTAATTAGTATTGCAGGTTATGATACTTCAGTTGTGCTCAAGAGCAGATTCTTTTAATAGGATGTTTAACTATAAAAATTACACAATAAACTTCCGAAAGCTTCGTTCTTTGGGCAGGTGAGGGGCAGAATGAATCTCTGATATAGTCACTACAAATGCTTACGTATTTGGCTTGTTTTATGGCCATAGCTAAGGTATGTTCCATGTAACTTGCCCCGTATCTCTTAACGGTCACGTGCACCAGTCATCTCTCTTTGTCTACTAGCGTAGAATAGGTTGTTATGTTATACAAAACAGTTCCTTATTTAATACGACTATTTACCTTAATATATTCAAAGATAATTGTCGGATTTACATTTTCATAAACTATAAATTAAATATATTACATAACGGAGTTAATGCATCTGAAATGCCTGTAAATTATCATTAACAAATAAATGGGGGGGGGATCTTTCGGTTTAAACCTGCCTCTCAGATTGACAAAAGCACATGCATCCATCATGACAATGTGTTTATATCGCCTTTATCGCCTATCCTTGCACTGCACACGGGTTGTTTGTCACCATTCGAAGGGTACATTAGCCAATCAAGGTAAAGGGGAAGTAAACGCAGAGGGAATAATAAACACTGAAACCTCGTTAAACCGGATATCGCTTAATCCGAATAAACATTAATAGCAAAATGTAATTAAATTCACGTATGTGATGATTTTCATTTTTGCGGCTGAAGTGACGACATAACGCCCTCTACATTGGCAATGCATGAAATAAAATCTTGTATGACACATTTGCTGATGTCGAGAATAAAGAAATTGAAACAAAAGACTGCCATGAAGCACTGGTTAGGGGTGGAGAGGAATCCGTCCATAGTCGAAGACGTTGAGGAGTGTCTTGACAATGCTGAAGATTATTCAGGCTATCACATAATGGATGAAGAAGAAATTGTGGATAGTGTAAACGAAGAACGAGGCTTGATATTGCGTCTGAAGATGAGATACTGTTACCCAAATGGCAAAAATGAAGTTAAGTGAGATTAAAGAACGCTTGAATTGTGTAATCGATTTTATTAAAAAAAGTGAAAATAAGGACATTTGGTGTATTTTTACCACATGCGACATCTGCGTGAAGTTGTAGTAAAGGAAATGTGCAAAGAACCACAAAAGAAAATTGAGTTTTTTTAAACGAAAGTAAAGAAATTATGGATAACTTGCAATATCAACACAGGTACTGTACTTTATTATGTTTTTATAGTACATACATATAATGTTCGTATTCACGAAATTGAATTTGTTTTCTTTTATTTGTATTAATCTGGACTTTTGCTAATCGGACAACTCTCAGCCCCAATTAGTCCGGATTAACGAGGTTTAATCCCACGAGAGGTTAAGCGCTTATCGACCTATTTGCGAGTGCGATGCACGTACGAATTCATCTGGTGGATCTCGTAACCATGGGATTTATTAAGACTACATCATGAATAAAATGTAACAGACTATATAGACAAATAATTACTTTCTTACTTGTGCTGTTTAAATCGTTGTGTCAGCTGTCAGATCACAGCATATCCGCTAAATGAATACAGAATACTAACAAATGCTACCAACAGTGAGAATGAAAAATACTTAACCTTAAAATAAGATAAGCAAAAATCGGTCATGTTTGATATTGCTGTCCAGACTGATGACGTAACCTATTAATCACTGCATACTGTTTATGCTTCAGTAACCAGCTGATGTTTTGTCTGATAAAATCGCATCTTTGCAAGCATATTATAGAATAAACTACAGTGATAGGTCGATATCAGAGGCATTGCTAACTGCCTCAATATAAAAAATGCGGCGTATGAATGGAAGTTATTGCTTATTTAATGTTGTAAGTATTGCCTAATTTTCAAAATAATAGCTTCGTTGCTCACGAATTTATAGATAAAATCTGGAGCTCCAGATTTATTACTAGTGACAATTAGTGACAGTTAACTTGTTGAAATTTGCATTAGAAACCCCACTTTTTATTATGTAAGATTACCTCGTATTTCTAATATAGTATACAAACTATCTCAAACCTCGCGAAAAGGATGTTTTCCCACTCGATTTAACATCTCTAGCGCTCCAGAACGTTTTGAAATATGTACATATATGAAGATATATGAAGGGCTGGTCCCGTAGCTTAGTCGGTAGTGCACCTGCCTTCAGTGTGAGCGGGTCCCGGGTTCGATTCCCGGCTGGGGGTGGGAATTTTTCTCTAGCCAAGATTATTCCCCATCCTCCCCAAAGTCTGGAAGTATGAATGAGAGTGTGAAAATGTGCGGGATCTAAAGATTAAATCTAAAAAAGTTCAAGAAACCCAACGACAAGACACCATTGCCAATAGGCAATAAGCCGCCGATAAGACCAGTGTAGTTATATGGAATTTTAAAAAAAATCTACTAGGCCAGTAGACCGCTTGGAACTATGCAAAATAAAATTACCATAATTAATTTGTTGTTCCACACGTGCCGTGTGTAGGCTAGGGTTGGAAAGATAGAATCAGACTGAAAAATCCAATGCCACAAATCGGATTTGAACCACGATCTTCGGCTTTCCGTGCCGTCGCTCTAACCAGCGAAGCTATCATGCCAATATCCCGTCACACATTTTTCTCAGTAAACAAAAGGCGTTCTCAAATTAATTTTGAGATAACATATCTATCCCAATCGTGAGTTACAATCTCGTAAGTACTTTAAGTCCGGGGTTTCATAATTAGCAATCAGTATAACGTCAATGAAAACTGTTCTTCCACGTGTGAAGCATAACATTTGAAAGATAGGTTATAACTTTCTCTACTACGCACAGTAAGTAGGGGAAGTATTGCATTCCACCCAAAAAGGTATTCGGAAATACATATTTTGAAGGCCCTCTAAATCCAAAAAAAAGCATTTTTAGAAAAAGGTCCGCGCGCGCCTGTGTGTGTGTGTCTGTGAATTGCATAACTCAAAAACGAAAAGTCGCATAAATACCAAACTTGGTTTTTAGGTTCAGTATCTTTCAAAGATGCGACACGAAGATTTTCAAGAAACTCCATACCATATTCCCCTTCCACATACTAGAGAATTAGCAATAAAAAATGTTTATCTCGAATAATATGAAGTAGATGGAGAATAGGTTTGTACAAGAGGAGAGAAAATCATGTGAGTGTAATACATCGGGCTTTCTTTCTTCAATTCTTCATATTTTCTGTAGTACCTTTCTGTCTATCTCTTCTGATTTAACGTTATACAAAATTATATAAAATTCCTTTCGAATAAAATGAACTTTACAGCCTATTCGCAGAAAATTCAAGATATACATTTTATTTGTCACGTAAATGTTTAAACGTATGGTATTTAATCAAAACTATTGATCATGTTTAGAAAATAAAAATATAGAAAATATTATCATGTAAAGGATAGTTTGGGGCAGGGAGGTTTTCTTGAAAATCTTCGTGTCGCACCTTTGTATGATACTGAATTATTATCAAACATTTTGTTTTAGAGTTATGCTGTTCACAGATACGCGCGCGCAGATACACACACGGACATTTTTCTAATTTTTTTTACTTTCTCTACTACGTAAAGTAAGTAGGGGAAGTATTGCATTCCACCCAAAAATTCGATACCGAGATTTCACCAGAAATACATGTAATGAGGCCCCCTGAATCCAAAAAAAACATTTTTGGAAATATGTCTGTGTGTGTGTGTTTGTCTATCTGTGAGCAGCACAACTCAAAAATGAAAAGTCGAATAAATACCTAACTTAGTATTTGAGTTTAATATCTTCAAAAGATAGGACACGAAGATATTCAAGAAAATCCCTCCACCTGAGACTACCCTTTACATGGTACACTTTTCGTAAATGTTGATTTCTCAAAAATGATTCTAACGGTTTTGATTAAAATATCATATGTTTAAGATATGGCAAATGAAATATATATCTTGAATTTTCTGGGAATGTCGCCAAAAGCCTTCTTCATTCTGAATGACTTTCGCATAGCTGTTAAACCGTAAGAGATAGACAAAATTTTACTACACAAAAAAATGTAGATCTCGTTAAATCGCACAATTTATGTCATACTTTTTTTTGTCCAGTCACCCATTTCCGAGGTATTCCTTATTATTTGTTTAAATTGTTCAATATTTAGTTTTTCTCAAATGGGAATTCGTTATTCTTTTTTTTTATCCTGGTAATGCAAAGAGAATGGAATGCTCCACATAGCAAGCAGCTCTTAAAATATTTGACTGTCGCTTAAAGCCAACCATATTCCCCTACAAGAAAATTAGCAATAAGATAATTTCTGCAAATGTTTATCTCGATTAATTGAAGAAGATGGAGAATACCGTTTGTAAAAAGAGTTTGTACAAGAGTAGAGAAATTGGGATGGAATGCAAAATTTCCTCTTTTTATCTCTTCTCTTCTTTCCTCTACTTATAGATAAGTAGTATTGAAAGAAAATAGCTGCGAGATACTAACGGAAGCAAAGTGAAGAAATAAGCTTCCAGCTAATGGAAAGGAGTATTAAAATCAATTGGATGTTTTCCGATGTCTGTCTCTCTCCCGCACACTGACACACATGTAATGACAAAGAGCTAATTAGCCACAGTTATACTAACATTGAGAGTCCTTCCAGTCCTTCATGGCGTCCTCTCCGCAATCGGCACTCTCTTCAGACACACACACAAGTTAACTGACCTGCAGAACTAACTGAATGTAAGCGAGAGCGACAGTAAAATGACGTAACCTTGACTCGAGTAGCAGGTGAGAGGTTGTGCAACGTTGCCGGACACGTAACTTATCATTTTCTCAATTAGTTACTTTCGTTAAGAGAACAAGGTACTCTGAAATGGTCAAAAATCAATTTTTTGTTTTAGGCACAAATAAAATCTCTATTATTTCCAGTTTCAGAAAATATATACTTTTGGGGGGTTAAGCTGTTTTTAAGACATTTAAATACCATTTAAATGCTAGTCTGCATTCCTTTAAAACTGTCATGCAACGCCCCTTTTAGAACATTTTTGCATCTTTCAACAACAAACGAGTATATCTTGCCCAGCGAGCAGTCCAGGAATTAATAAAAGAGGCCAGGACCAAGAGAAGGCAATCAGAAAAGCTGCAGTAATCCAGGAATGAAGCTGCAGATGATTATGACCCTGGAATGTACTGAAGTGTGTCAGAATTTTAATGTTCAAACTTTAAATTCAGTTTTCTCAAAAACAACATTTTTGGATACTTATGCACCTTTTTCTCAGAAAGTATGAAAGGTAGAGAGCTGAAATTTTCAGTACATGTATACAATACATGGCTTAATTTTCTGAACCACAATCATAATTTTATGTGCATTGGTAATATTAAGAAAGCAATAACCCTGCAAATTTTACACATTTTTACTTTTTTGGCTTAGGAAATAATTTTTTTTAATTTCCAGTGAACTGATATACATAACTAAATAATTGAGGTTCAAAAGATAACTGATTATGCTAAGAACAAGCATGCAAAAGTGTGATTCTGTATTGCAAATAGTATCAGAGAAAAAGGTACATGAATTCACATTTTATTGTTTTGCTGCTAAACGAAATAATTTTACGGACTCAACTACATAAGCTATCAATGCAAACTAACACTTGAAAGCATTGCCATGATTTATAGAATAATTCATAATACGTTCAGAAATAAAACATTGAGAACTTTAAGAGCAGTGGTAATTTAACATACTTAAAGCGTAATTTCCATGTCTTCAGACTACCTCGTCCGCTTAAGCGACCATCAAACCCAGGTTTATGCCTTGCCGAACCATAAGTATGTTCAGGAAGTGGAAAGTATACAAGTGAAAAAAATCTGCGTTACATTTGCATAACATCCACTCTTCTACAATCTCTCATACAAAAGCTAATTTTTCTATTAATTCATAACGTTTACAAAAGCGGTTTCATTATACATTTCATGTAGCAGAAGAAGGATGATGAGACTCAAATGATAACAAATCTTTTAAAAAAACGCTGGATATGAAACTTCCATTGTTTGTATGACAACGAGAAATAAAACGGCTGGCGACTTAACACTTCAAATAAGTATAGAAAATTCAAATCAAGAAAAAAGAATATCTGGGGAATTTAACAAAAACAAAATGGACATTTTGTGTGCTTTAACGAGATTTCACATGTTTTGTGTAGTTAGTTTTTCTTTAGCTCTTACAGTTTACATCCCGCGACCGACCTTCTTAACCTATGGGTTTTTCGGGGTTTCCCCGCGTCGCCAGGCGAATACTGGGAAGGATCATTACATCCCACGAAGTTCCTGTCCCTCCATTTCATCTCCATTCTCATTTCACTTCGCCTTTCATCTGCTTGGTTTCTTTCAGGGTTGCAAGTGTCGGTGGGAGGTCTCGGCATGTTCATGGCAGGGGAAAAGGATGCTCTGAGTAAACCTTCGTTCCGCGCACTGCAAGCGGGTTCCGGATGTCGGGCCCCCCAGGGGATGTGTAAGCCCACAGGGGGCAGGGGGCCGGCTGCACTAGCCAGTACCCGGGGAGCTCAAATCTCTAAATGGTGGGGACCCTGCCCTCTGCCTGTCGTGCCTCCTGATCTGGCCACCCCCTGTCTCCTCTTACCTCATCCCTCCCTCCCGGGGCGCCCGGTCAGGGTACTAGGCACAAAAGATCTGAGTAGGTCGAGGTGCTAAGTCTCTCTTCATTCCTAGTCGCATTCTATCTTATCCTACTGTTTACCAGTTATACAATTACTTCAGAATAAAGAGGACTTCACGTGCTATTCGCAGAAAATCTATCATGCATCTTGAACATGTGCTATTCCAACTGCAAACTTTCTATATAAAGGTTAGTTTGGGGCCGGGGGATTTTCTTCGACATTTGCGTGTCGCATCCTTGGAAGATGCTGAACTTAAATACCAATTTTGGTATTTATCTGATATTTCGTTTTTGAGTTATGTTATATCGCACATATACACTTTCTTAAGTGACATTTTTTGCTTATATGGAACCCAAAACGTGTAGTGAAAATGTCGATATATCATTTTTTGTGGGAATGCAATACTTCGTTTCCTAGTTGTAATAGAGGAAGTGAAACAACTCTCTCCCTCTCCCTCTCTCTCTCTCTCTCTCTCCCCATTACCATTTATGTTAATCACAACTAAAAATGTAGGCATGGAGATGCTAAAAAATTGCTGAAATTAACAAATTTTCACTGCTAAAAAAATCGAGCTTACGATCTTTATGTGGCGCAAGTCCCCCCCCCCCCACCCCAAGAAAAATACGAACGTTCCTATCCTATCTATTAGAAATGCTATTGGGTAAATCAGTAATAATTTTAACTTGTCATATTGTTAAATACTTGTTTTCTCGGGTTTCTATTGCAATTTAAAACATAATAAAACAATATTTATAGTTGTTTCGAGTGCAGCGGAGAGGAATAAATGCGAAAGCCCATTAGCAACGCTGCATAGCTTTGCATGTTTCACATCACTCACAAGAGAATCCCGTGACACTGCCGCTCCAAATCCCAATAAAAGACTGACAATATCTAGCAAATTATATCTCTCAGATGTCCTCTTAGTTTCGCAAAAGCTTGGAGTTTCATCAATCTGCTAGGGCCCTAGGTATATGGAAGCAAATATTCACTAGCGACGTAGGCTGGAACGGTTTCAACTTTCGAGACGGGAGTATTCTAGTATCGGCATGAGAGAGATATAAACGACCGAGAATTACTGCAATACTATTTCTCTATGCAGTGTAAGTTATATTTGGAAGAAGACTTGAACATATTAGATGCGAAAAGCAAGCACTAAATCCGTATGATACGTTATTTGTGCTAAAATATATATACTTATTGAGTTCTTCAAAATACTTTTCCATGTTAAGGCATACATCTGTCACAAAATCCTATACTCGCTTTCAAGAATTTGCTAGACAAATTTTAACACATGGTCTGAATGTGGCGCCATAAACTGTGAAGATGTCTGCATTCTAATGGTTGCAATACCAATGGCATATGCTTGTATGCTATGTCACAGTCACAACGCTCAATCAGGTTAGCTTTAATTCTGATGCGTTCATGGTGAAGTTTTCTGAACACGTTTTGGATCCGCTACATTTCATTAACTATTGTGAGGCTGGGCTGTATTAGCACTAAGGTACACTCGCTTACATTTATACCGTCTCCGCAACTTTGGGAGGCATTCTACTGGCCTTCACAGCTGAAGATGTATAACAAGGAGGAATTATGTGTAGTTGGGACTCCACATATGGAGTTATGTGTTTGTTGTTTGAAGATGGAAGGGAGTGACTGTTCCATCTCAGGTAGAACTAAAAAGAAACGCTGGGAAAACATTATTGCGAAACGTAATATATTAAAACAAAGTGGAAAAGCCTACAAAACCCCCATTGGAAAACCAATTCCTGTAAGAAAGCCTCCAGAGAAATTATATATAATTATATATAATTCAATAACAGCCCGCCTTAAAGCAATATGTGTATATAACAATATATAAAAAGTGTATATTACAGTCATTGTATATCTTTATATTATTGTATACATGTTCAATAATGTTATGTGAATGTATTACGTAATTTAATAATGTAGGAGCTATGAGAATAATAGGTTAAAATTGCTAATGATGAGGCAACAATGAGGTAACCTTGAGGCAATAATGAATTTGAAAGTTTAACAATACTACTTATAATTCTTGGAAGCAATAGTAATTTTGTGACAGTTTATAAAACAGCCATCAACAACCAGAAAAAAGCTTAAGTTAAATAACAGTATTCTATTGGATTAGGAATAGCCAATCAGAGACTTGAAATACAGAAATTTACAAATTTAGGCGGTAGAAATCAAGTCAGTTGCTTGTAGACAGCACTCATAACTGGACGCGTTGCTAGTAGACAGCGTTAATAACCGGATGCAAGATATGTCCTCGAGAAATTTAATACGTATTTTGTGTGAGAAAATAGTTTACGTGTTTAAAAGATGCAAGTATTTAATAAAAGAATCTTACAGCTTTCTATATCAGTAAAGTGTTATTTAAATCATGTCAAGAATTAATAAAAAGGAGTAAATAAAAAATTTAAATCTGTGTAAGCCTACATTCTTCAGTCGCACCACCTCCCTGCTAAGACATTCATGTCTCTAAAAAAAAATATAAATACTGACGCAGCCGAGGCAAACATAAATATATAATATTTGAAGAAACACTCAAATTACAAAGTTAATATTTTTAAATTTTTGGGACGAAGGCTACCGGGTTCCATACGTGCGGTTGCAACTGCTTCAAGTTCGGCTCCCAACAGTTGAACTACAATACAACTTCTACAATAAAATAACTTCAAATGTTATAAAGAAAATATGTTTTTGTGGTTACGGAATTACAGCCCAGTTAATCATAAATATGTTTGAACCGAACTGGATGGCTCACGCGATAAAGTCTGTGGCTGCATACGGGAGGTCGTGGGTTCGATTCCCTTGACCAACATTCCGGATCCATAGTTTTGGGGGGGGGGGTTCCCTGGGTCGCTAGGCGAATGCTGGGAAGGTTCATTACATCCCCCGAATGTCCTGTCCCTCCGATTCACCTACATTCTGATTTCACTTCACCTTACATCCGCTTGGTCTCTTTCAGGGTTGCAAGTGTTGAGGAAGTCTCGGCGGTGCATGGCAGGAGAAAAGGAAGTTCTGCGGAAACCTTCGTCCTCCGGAATGAGGGCGGTCTCCGGGTTCCAGGCCCCCTAGGGATATTTAAGCCCACAGGGGGGAAGGGAGCCCATTCGGGGAGTTTAAATCTGTAAATGGTAAGGACCCTGCCCTCTGCTTGTCATGCCCGCTGGTCCGGCCGCCCTCTGTCTCCTCTCACCTAATTTCTCCCTCCCTTCCCCGTCCGGGGCATAGATATAAAACTCTATGTAGGTCGACGTGTTAAGTCACTCTCCACGTTGAATCATAATCCTAATCCTAACCCTAAATGTGTTTGAGAAGAAAAACAAAAATATTTCTATTTAATCAAAAATGGGAAATTAAATATTGCTTATATTCATAATTTCATTGCAATTTTATAACTATGCAAATTAAAGCATGCTGTGTGTACGTGCTAGTTTTTAGCATGCGATGCATTTCATGCAAACATGCCTATACACGTATATTTTTACTTTCTCTACTACGTATAGTAAGTAGGGGAAGTATTGTATTCCACCCAAAAATTCGATACCGAGATTTCACCGGAAATATATGTTTTGTAACCCCCTGAATGCAGAAAAAAAGCATTTTTGGAAACATGTCCGTGTGTGTGTCTGTGTTTGTGAACAGCATAACTCAGAAACGAACAGTCGGAAAAACACCAAATTTGGTATTTAGGTTCCGTATCTCTCAGAGATGCGACGCGAATGTTTTCAAGAAAATCCCCCCACCCCAGAGTACCCTTTACATGGAACATTTTTCGAACATTTTACTTTTCTCACAAATAGCTCTTTTGATTTTGATTAAAATATCATATGTTTGAGATATTTTCATGACAAATAAAATGTATATCTTGAATTTTCTGGGAATGTCTCCAAAAGCATTCTTCATTGTGAACGACTTTTGCATAACTGGTAAACCATAAGAGCTAGACAAAATTTTACTACACAAAAAATGTAGATCGCGTTAAAATACACAATTTATATCATATACATTTTTTTGTTGAGTGAACCATTTTCGAGATATTGCTTGTTATTCCCTTAAATTTTTCAATACTTATTTTCTCAAATGGGAATTCGTTATTCATTTTTTTTTCTTGGATATGCAAAGAGTATTAATCTGTGGGAAAGGGAATGGTGCTGCACCTAGCAACCAGGTATTAAGAGATATGTATGTGCTTAAAGGCTACTGTATTTCTATATTGCCCTTGTAAATATATATTCCCCTTACATCTACAAGAAAATTAGCAATAAGATAGAGTCTGCAAATGTTTACCTCGATTAACATGAAGTAGATGGAGAATAAGCGTTTGTAAAAATAGTTTGTACAAGAGTAGAGAAAGTCATGTGAGTGTAACACATCAGATTTTTTATATTGTGTTGTTATTTACCTTATATAGTGTACTATTTACTTTGTCAGAATAGTTAATAATGTTTTGTTTAGGTGGAAAGCTATAATTGCAACTTCAACTGCAAAGAGCTACTATGGGAATATAAAATGAAGACTTTTACTGCTCTCTGTGATCAAACGTTCAAACAGGCACTTACTTGATGAACTTTGTGCACCTGGTACCTATGAAAAGAAGGTGGGAAAGAAAATAAAATGGTGTAAGCCGTTGTAACACCATGTGTGATACACCCTATTAGATGGAAAGGGTGATTTCATTTGGGTTTTCCAACAAACATTCGTGTAAGTTTTTGATATCAATGACAAAAGGGTTGAGATTTTGGTGAAGAAGAAGAAAAGAGGAGAAACGATGTACAATGAAGGAAGGGGAAGGTATGTAAAGCAGCGCAAATTCACTGATGAAGACATCCAAAATATAAAGGATCACATTAATTCCATCCAAAGAAGTGAATCACATTACTCCAAAGCAAAGCCTTAAGAAATTCTTAGGTCTAGACTTAAATATCAGCAGACTTTACTAGGAATTTCAAGAAAAGTACAAAGTTATTCTTCAGTATTATTTTTAATAAAAATTAATCTTAGTTTTCAACGCCCACGTGTGGATACACCCAGACCTACGACCGTCTGAACTGTGAAGTAAGATCAAGATTACCTAGTTCTCCTCAAGACAAGAAATCACTGCAGTTACATCATGCTAAAGCAGAAAAAGCCAATCTCTATTGAAGCAGGATTGTATGAATCTCAGCCTCCAGGAAGCACTTCATCAACAGTGTGTATATACCTTCAAAAAGTGTTATTTGTACCCACACTTATCCACAGCGAGATGTATTACTGCTATAACTTTTGTGTGCCTGTGGCGGATACTAACAAAGTAATTTGCTGCTTACAGCATGAGGGACAATCCTCTCGTGGCGCTAAAAAAATTGCTTCATGCTTATTGCATGTAATAAATACGGGGTATGTGACGCAATAAAGCCTAGTAATTGAGGCTGACAAGTGCGCGAGACAAAATAAGAATACAGTAGTTGTGTTTCTTATGTTGCTATTGGTAATAAACAACAATTTCGAAGTGACTGATTAGAAGTTTCTCGTTAACGGTCATAGTTTTCTTGCTGTGACCGTGCTTTTGCACAAATTGAGAAAAGAAAAACTGATGTTTTACGCTCAGATTACGTTCTCTACTCTTGTATAAACTATTTTTAAAAAGGCTTACTCTTCATCTACTTCATGTTAATCGAAATAAACCTTTGCAGAAACTATCTTATTGCTAAATGTGGTAGGTTTAAGCTATACTTTTAACGCTGGTTACTATGTGGAGCATTCCATTCTCTTTGCATGTCCAGGACATCAAAAACGAATAACAAGTTCCCATTTGAAGAAAAGTATAAGAATTGCAAAATTCCGACAAAAAGCAAGGAATATCTCGGAAATGATTCAGTTCACAAAAAACTGTAAATGAAATAAATTGTGTGTTTTAACGACCTTCACATTTATTGTCTAGAAAAATGCTGTCTATCTCATAAGGTTTATCAGTTATGCAAAAACCATTCAGAAAGAAGAGGACTTTTGTACATTCCCAGAAAATTCAAGATAAACATTTTATTTTTCATGAAAATATCTTAAATATATGATGCTTTAAACAAAATCTTTAAGAGTCAGTTTTGATAAAATCAAAGTTTTCGAAAAATGTTCCAAGTAAAAGGTAGTCTACGGTGGGAGAATTTTCTTGAAAATCTTCGTGTCGCATCTTTGAAAGACACTGAACCTAAATACGAAGTTTGGTATTTATCCGACTTTTCATGTTTGCGTTATGCCGTTTAGAGACAAACACACACACGGACATGTTTCCAAAAATGCTTTTCTGGATTCAGGGGGCCTCAAAACGTGTATTTCCGGTGAAATCTCGGTATCGAATTTTTGGGTAGAATGCAATACTTTCCATATTTACTATACGTAGTAGAGAAAGTGAAAAGGGGTAATGACAGCATTTGTTCCTAATGAATTTGAACATGTAATTAAATCTGCAAGGGTTGATCATCCCTACCAAGTGCTAAAAATGTTTGAAAATAATTTTCTGAACATTCAAGAAAATGCAGACAGATTTATTTCAACAACTAAGCTAAAGATATCTCAAGCTGTTTGTATACTAACTTCAGATTATGCAGATAGTGTTCTAGTGAAATACAGCCATTGTGAACTAGCAGATTGGCAAAAAATATGTGTGATGAAAAAAGGGCATTGCAGTAGAATATGTCAAAAAGATGGAATTATCAGTGAATGCTGGACAAAAAACTCACCAATGAAAAACAAAATGATTTGCCATCAATGATACCTTTTAGATGAAAAATACATGGGTTTCTGTGAGAGCAACTGTGCAAAACGTCATTGGAAATAACATTTCGCCGCTTTAATATTGAAATAATAATCTGTTGTACACTTCTGTAATCTGAAAATCGCATTATGCACATAGCGGCGTTCTTTTGACGTTCTTACTTTTGACAGATCAAACTCAATTATAACCTCATTGTTTTAATATTGTTTGGAGGAAAAGTATGTTCCCTTATAAAGAATCTAATATAGAATGTTTATGCTGAAGGTAAAATAAATTACGATATATTAATAATAAGACAGTTTATTACTTTCTCTACTACGTATAGTATGTAAGTGAAGTATTGCATTCCACCCAAAAATTCGATGCAGAGATTTCACCGGAAATACATGTTTTGAGGCCCCCTGAATAAAAAAAGCATTTTTAGAAAAAGGTCCGTGTGAGTGTCTGTGAATCTGTATGTTTGTGAACAGCATAACTCAAAAACGAAAAGTCGGATAAATACCAAACTTGGTATTTAGATTTAGTATCCTTCAAAGATACGACACGAAGATTTTCAAGAAAATCCTCTCACCCCAGACTACTCTTTACATGGAAAATGTTTCGAAAATATTGATTTTCCCAAATATGGCTGCAACGATTTTGATTAAAATATCGCATGTTTAAGATATTTTCATGACAAATGAAATGTACATGTTGAATTTTCTGGGAATGTCTCCAAAAGTCCTTCTAAACCTTACCTAAACCTTAAGAGATAGATAAATGTTTGTACACAAAAGATTTACGTAAAACACACCATTTATGTCATATTCATTTTTTGTGGAGCGAACCATTTTCGAGATATTCCTTGTTATTTTTTTCAATGTTCCAATACTTATACTTTTCTGAAATGGGAATTCGTTATTCGCTTCTTTATGTCCTGGATATGCAAAGAGAATGGAATGTTCCACGTAGCAACCAGCTCTTAAAACATTTGACTATCGCTTAAAGCCTGCAAATTCCCCTTGAACCTACAAGAAAATTAGCAATAACATAGTTTCTGCAAATGTTTATCTCGATAGAAAATAAGCGTTTGTATAAGAGTAGAGAAAGTCATGTCAGTGTAACACAAGATTTCTTAAAATATTGATTATTTATTTTTAAGAACATTTTTGACAACATTTTTCCTGAAAGTAGAAAAATTAAGTTTGATAAAATGAGACCCATAGATTGCAAATACATGCCATGTGTTAAAACTTATTTCAGGTATCTAATTCTACCTCTACAGCCAAACAAGGCATGATTGCTGCTTGAAACGACGTTGGTAAGCCTGTCACAGCCTTTTAATATAAAGATAAACTACTTCTGCAGTTTGAACACACAAATTTGTAAAAATAATAAGTAAATATATAGTGGGTGGAAAACATTTAAAACCCATTTGGATAAATAGTTTGAACATAAAATTTTGTGAGGATATTCCAAAGTCTATACACTTAATTAGACCATATTTTGAAAATTGTGAAATTTGGACAATTTTTAACTAACATCTCCCATTTAAAACGCAGGAAAACATATTCAGTAAGCTGTTTGACAACTAATAAATACATTACCTGGAGTTTTGCTGCTGTCCATGCTGGCGCCGTCCGATGCCGACAGTTGCATCCAACAAATGGACGACAGAGCGCAGTGACGTGCGTGTCCACAAGAGAATGGACACGTCCTTAACCTTATATTCAACAAATTAGTTAGTGTCAGATCTGCTGGTGAAAACTGACTCGCTTTCGTAGATCATCATGATGTGACAGCATGAACCAATCCATTACTGCGGCGGCTTTTAGGGGTCCTCTGGAAACACGTTCCGGCGTCACAACTGGAACAAAACATCAATGTTCCTGCGATTTGAAGCAAACTAGAAAGATCTTCAAAGTGTTAGCTTTCCGCTGCTTACCCAGGGTACAGGAAGTATTGCACTCGATATCTGAACATTTTATATTAGATTTAATTTCACATGACATTCTCTACCCACCCTTCTAAAACTATTCTTACAAACGCTTTTACTTTATCTGCTTTATATTAATAGAGATAAACGTTTGTAAAAATAGTTTCATTGCATATTTCGTTGTAGGTACCACTTTGTATTCTCCATTGGAATTTTTTCATAATATTGTTACATGCTGGGTAGAGGCCTAAAGGTTCACATGAAAAATTAAATTAATTTCTAGTACACAGCACGCACATTGAGGGGACCTATACTCACTTGGCTGCGGATGACCGAAACTGGCGTGGAGGTTAAGAGGAAGGCGTGGGTTTTACTGTACAAAATCCACAACACAAATCTACTTACATATTCCTAGATTTATTTCCCAAATGTTTGGGGTTCCTACATTATTAAATATGAAAGGTGAGGGGAGAAGTCCACCGATACAAAGGCCGGTTTGGACGCGCGATCCGCTTCACTCGGAATACTCAGCAAGATAGACGCTATATTCCCACCATTCGTGGCTAGCAAACACTCCCAGTCAGGAGTGACATCATCCCAAGCAACATCAAAAGTAACAACAATATATCTGATAATGACAATGAAAATAACAATACGTCTGCTAATTATAGTGAAACCCCCAAATAATTAATTGCCACAATATACGAATAAGAAATGTTATGCAAAGACTATTCAAACTAATTTAATATATATATATATATATATATATATATATATGCCGAGCTTATTACTTTCTCTATAGTAAGTAGGGGAAGTATTGCAATTCGATAGCGAGGTTTTCCCCGAAACCAATGTTTTGAAGCGCCCTGAATCCAAACAAAGCATATTTTGGAAACATGTCCGTGTGTATGTGTGTATGTGCGTCTTCACCACATAACTCAAAAACGAAAAGTCGAATAAATACTAAACTTGGTATTCAGGTTCGATATCTTCCAAAGATGCGACACGAATATTTTCAACAAAATCCCCAACCCCAAACTATCCTTTACATGGAACATTTCTCAAAATTGTTCATTTTCTAAAAAACGGCTCTAACGATTTTGTTAAAATAGCATATATTGAAGATATTTACATGACATAAAATGTATATCTTGAATTTTCGGGGAATATCCTATGAAGTATTCATTCGGAGGGAATTTTGTATAATCTTGTATCACTGGTAAACGCTAGGCGATAGACGAAAACGTACTACGCAAGAAATGTAAATCTCTTTAAAAAAACAAACTTCTTTTGTGACATCAGCCTTTCTCAGATATCCATTATTAAAGGTTGGAGTTGTTCATTTCTTGGTCATTATTTTGAAGCCCATAGATTTTCAGTTGTTTCTCGCCATTGCATGGAAACAGTATGGAATTTTAAGGCCAGCATATATCGTCCAGTTCTTAAACATTTGACTATCGCTGTTCCCTTTGTATCTATAACGAAATGTGTAATGTAGCTATTTCTGCAAAGGTTTATTTGGGTTATAATGTATCAGATAGAAAAATAAGTTTGAGTAAGAATAATTTGTGTACCCACTAATAAACGAATGGGAATGCATCACACCAGGCTTTTTTTAAAAAAAACATTTGACTGTAGAACTTGCGTTTTGTGTGTTTCTAAGTATCTGCAACAACTTTTCTATTGAAATCATTTGAAATCACATGTTTATCTAGATTAACAACTATTAGAAAAGAAGCTTTTATTTGACTTGCAGAACAGGCGTGAAAGCAAGTAATAGTGGAAAGAGAAATCTGTATGATTGTAAACATATCGGAATGTTTTTAAACTTAATCCTTTCCAGCTGGACATTTTATGTCGTGAAGAAATCTCTATTTTTTCTCAAGTTATGAAATATGTATATTCTTACATCCACTCTAAGACTCAATTGTCATAAGAATACCGAGAGTTAAGAATACTTATCTAACCAAAGAACAACTGCCGCTGCTATTGTCGTCCGAGATAGAATTGCTGATATAATGATTAACTGTAAACCTTATCACATCTGTATAAAATTGTCTAAATCACATGCAGTATTGTGCTAAACCATGTGGAATAAGCATAGCCAGGTCTGTTCCTGCTTCTTCTTCTTCTTCTTCTTCTTCTTCTTCTTCTTCTTCTTCTTCTTCTTCTTCATATTTTAGGGTAAAAAATTAAATTTGTATTATTGAAAAAAATAATTTTATGAATATGTGAATGTGATGATCTCAAGAATTGTTATATTCTAGGGGATCAATTTGAGTGCTGGGGATTACGTCAGATGTGGTAACCGAGCATAAAGTGTTGAAACGCGGTTATCTCAACACGGGCCCTCTCAGGAATGCTAAGTCAGCATTGTCGAAAGTATTTATACCGCGGGTGATCTATCACAGTGTTGTCTGGCTCGTGTGGTCTATCACACATCGTCCGTCGACGTCCACCCTCGGCCGAAAGCTATAGCTGACACTGGATGTCTCATACACCTCCGCTCTAATGAGCCATCAGCGCACCAGGGCTTCCGTCTCAACAGCAGTTATCTAGGTAAGAATGCTTCAACCCTAAGTTCTGCTTGCGCGGCTTCACCCCGTCTAAGTTCCCCGACTGCGGGCCTTATGTACCTGCGCTATAAGCAAATGCAACTTATAGGATTTATGCATCCCCTGTACCTTAATTAGCTACCCCTATCCTAGAACGCCATCCCGGCCTACCAACCAACCTGGTACCAAAGCATTGCCCTACCTTGAGCTATCACCCCCTAGTGTAAGCAACTACTGCGGGATAACCACCCGCAGTAGGGGTGTTGCAATATGGGTATGTTTGCATTCTATAGAGAATTTCTCAAGGGAGTTTTGGTTTACACAACTTTAACGTGTAACTAAAGGAAGTCAAGCATCGAAAACATACATCAAACAATTGGAGAAACGTCTAAACCAAATCGAAATCGTAAGCAACTGCACTGCGTTACTAAAACAATGAAAGAGTGGAGTAGCTATTGATGTAATCAGTGTATAATCCTTTAGATGTCGGCACAAGTGAATACTAAGCCAATTTTTACGAATAACACAAAAGGTAATGCGTGAGTTCCGTACAACGTTTCAGTAATCTTATAATTGTAAATTGTGATAAATTCCAAAATGTGGGAATTCATCTCATTTATTATTCTTGTTGGCAGAAAAAATGACATTTCTTCACAGCGATAAAAACAAGCTCGCCTAGTTGTTTACAGTGCCAAGTGGTTTGTTTGTTTACTCATTAAATAAATAGAGGGAATAATAATTCAGCTGAATTGAAAGATATTCCTTTAGAATTGCTGAAGGAAGCTGAGAAAGTTAAACTACCTTGTGAGAAAAATTATGACGAATTTTATGGGTGGAGAAGACCATAACCAATTGTTGTCTGTGAACCATAAACATTCAGGAAGTCAAGAGCTTTCAAAATCAATCTCTAATATTTGTTAGTACTTCAAGTCTGCAGCTTTTCCACTGGCTTTCATTTATTGGCCGAAAACGAAAGGTTTAAGTGAAGCCCTTACGAGAAGTAACCTACAGGTGTCATTTGAAGAGTTCTCAACAGAATGATGCCACAGAATTTCGAAATTGATCTTTTTTTAACAAAAGCTGGATGCTTCAATGTCATTAATCGCCACGGAAGTCAGACTCCTTCAGGCCTCAACTGACGATTTAAGTTCTTCATTGGATGAAAACTTCTTTATACCAAGGAAGTTTCTTAGTTTAGGTAACAGATGCAGTTTGATGGAGCTAAGTCAAAAGATCAACATGAGAACGCCCTTGTCAGATCCCTGGGAGACTACTTACTAAAGAACTCCTTACAGGCGCTGCCAGGTTCCCGCATGGTGTGTGGGCACCTCTCGTAACGAAGGCCCTAAACCAGCCACAGCACAATGCTGACTGTAAGTACTCCCCATGGGAGTGGTCGTTCAAAATTGTCATTCAAAACATACAATCCATTTGGAATAACTGGGAGCAGCGGATGGATGCTGCTCCTGAAACGACAATCGTTGAGGAGCCTATAAAACCTAGCGCTACCCCCTATCCATCCACCAACCAAAACCCAAAATTACCAACATACAATTATCCTACCACCTCTGCCTTAAGCTCTACCCACGGCAGCTACGCAGCAGCGCTACTTAAGATCACCAGAGCCTACCACACTAGCGAGCGACGAGAGCGCTCTTATAAAATACATGGTGAGCCAAAAGACTCTGAACCACCTGCGCGGTATTTTTCTGGTCCGCGCCCGTCTGCTGCTATCATAGAAAGGCGCGGATGAAACCATACAACATTTTTAAAACTACTTTTAAAGGCTGTACTTACCAACTTTATGAAAGGAAATGCTGAAACTGGCCACCGTCGTTGTCCATATATTTTGGCACCTCTTTAGGAAATTATCCATCATGGAATTTTTGGGAGGACTTTTTCAAACGATGACCGATGTCGTCAAATGTTTCTTCGGGAAGAACCGAACGCCATCTTTTAGATTTCTTAGTCTGAACACTTCATGTGGCCTGAAATTTACTGTAAAGTTCATGGATTGTTGTACGGCCTGGAACGTTTACATCTGAAAATCTTTCTGCAAATCCTGCTTTCACATACCGAGCTGACCGAGTTAACACATACGAATCATAAATAAACACTTAAATGACTTCAGTCTAATTATATAATATAAAATATAATAACAGCCCGCCTTAAAACAATATGTGTATTTAACAATATATAAAAATGCATGTAACAGTCATTGTATTAATGTTTATGTTATTATGTACATGTTCAATAATGTTATGTGAATATATTACGTAATTTAATAATGTAGGAGCTGTGAGAATAATAGTTAAAAGTTGCTAACAATGAGGTAAAAATGAGGCAACCTTGAGGCAATAATGAATTAGAACGTTTAATAATGCTACTGGTAATTCTTGGAGCAGCAATAATGTAATTTTTGAGACAGTTTATAAATAGCCAACAACCAGAAAAAGCTTAAGTTAAATAAAAGTATTCTACTGGAGTAGGATTAGCCAATCAGAAACTGAAATGGAGCAAAATTTACAAATTCAGAAGTCAGTTGCTTGTAGATAGTGTTCCTAACCGGACGCGAGACGCGTCCTCGAGAAGTTTAATACGTATTCAGTGTGAGACAAAAATAGTTTACGTGTTAAAACGTGCAAATAATTAATAAGTAATCTCACGTGACGTGTTATTTAAATCGTGTCAAGAATTAATAAAAGGAGTGAAGTAAAAATTATTCATTCATTATCTGTTTACCCTCCTCTTATGTAGGACTTACACCCCCCAGGACTTACAAGCGGGTGCCTGGGGTCAGAGGCCCGTCGAGGAGCAGACACTCATGGATCAGACAGAGCATCCAGGATGGGTGATCAGCCCGATGCCTGGTATGGGATGAAGGAAGTAGAAGAAACGAAATGTTAGTGAAAGGGATGAAAGGAAAGGTGATGATGGAGCAGTTGGTGGAATGAATGGCGGGGGAAACCGGAGAACCCGGAGAAAACCCGCCCAGACGCCGCTTTGTCCACCACAAATCCCACATGCAGGTCCCTGGGATTGAACCCGGGCCGCCTCGGTGGGAGGCGAGCGGTCTAACCACTCGGCCACGGCGCCGCCAGTAAAAATTATAATCTGTGTAAATCTACATTTTTAGCCGCACCACTCTCTGCAAAGAAATTCATGACTAACAATAATACTGACGCAGCCGAGGCAAACATAAATATATAATATTTAAAGAAACTGTCAAATTACAAAGTTAATATTTTTAAACTTGGGGTGAAGGCTACCGGAACGTTGTACCATACGTGCGGTTGCAACTACTTCAAGTTCGGCTCCCCAACATTCGAAATACAATACAACTCCTCCTAACATAACCTTCTTCAAAGTACACACTGAGCCATAATGTACTTTGTGACCAAGCACAGGACAAAATAATTAATAACTCGTAATAACTGAACTACATCACATCACCGTCAACTCAAAACTGCACTTCACACTGCACATAAAAACTACAACGGCGTGACTTTGTTTATAGCAGCAGTGCGTTATCATGTTTTTATCATATTTCCACACGCCCAGTGGAAAGACACCGCGCAGCCGGTATTATTGTTCATAAAATATCCCTCGGGATAACTCAAAACATAAAATGTACAAGACAAAGCCACACACCCTGGAAGAATTAAAACAAAATATCCACCAGGAAATTTCTCAACGTGAACTACGGCGAGTGATGGATAGTTTCTTAAAGAGATGCCAAAAATGTATAGACAACGACGATGGCCAGTTTCAACATCTCGTTTCATAAAATTGGTAAGTAAAGCCTTTAAAAGTAGTTTTAAAAATG
This sequence comes from Deroplatys truncata, assembly GCA_030765065.1. Taxonomy (NCBI): domain Eukaryota; kingdom Metazoa; phylum Arthropoda; class Insecta; order Mantodea; family Mantidae; genus Deroplatys; species Deroplatys truncata. Next base: position 132,386,521 of record CM060988.1, on the reverse strand, counting down.
CTGTATGGTTTCAACCGCGTCTTTCTATGATAGCGACAGACGGCAACGAGCGCCGAGGACGCGGACAGGAAAAACATCGCGCTGCCGGTTCGGAGTCCTTTTGGCTCACTCTATAGAATGCAAATTAAACTAGTTTTATGGATTACCTCAGTCCGCTGATTTTTATAACGACATGTTGTGGTAAATGCAGACTTGAATTTGTGTTGTCACAAACCGAGTTAATCACAAGGTGATAAAGACTCAAGGAAAAGATAAGATTGTTTTACGCTATCGATAAGCTGAAACACGTGCTTTATATTGCATTACATCTCCGATATCTTTTAAGTAAAACCTAAGACAGTTTTGGGAAATATGAACCCTTCTGCAAAATGCAAAGCTTCGGCAGTATATGACAAAATCTGATGTGATACATACACATGACTATCTCTAACCTCTATCTTTATTAGTGAGCACACAAACTACCCTTACTAAAGCATATTTTTCTATCTACTTAATTTTAATCCAAATAAACCTTTGCAGAAGCTACACTATGCATTTTATTATAGATACAAAGAGAACAGCGATAGTCAAATGTTTAAGAGCTGGATGCTATATCCTGGCCTTAAAATTCCATACTGTTTCCATGCAATTCTTAGAAACAGCTGAATATTTACAGAACTTAAGAGAACGACCAAGTAATGAACAATTTGAACATTTAATAACGGATATCTTAAAAATGGCTTATGCTACAACAATAGGTATTTGATATAAATTCTGTATTTTAAAGAGATCTACATTTTTGTAGTGGGTTTTCTTCTATCGCTTAATGTTTACCAGTTGAACAAATTATATAAAATTCCTTCAGAATGAAGAGAACTTCACAGGCTCCTCCCAGAAAATTCAACATGCACATTTTATTTGCCATGTAAATATCTTTAATATATGGTATTTTAATCAAAATCATTAGAGCCATGTTTTACACACACACACACACACACACACACACACACACACACACACACACACACACACACACACACACAGAGGCATTCTTCTAAAAATGCTTTGTTTGTATTCATGAAACCTCAAAACACGTATTTTCGGTGAAATCTCGGTATCGAATTTTTGGGTTGAATACAATACCTTCTCTACCTATTAGGTACGTGGTATAGAAAGTAAAAAGACTTATATTGTACATTCAGATGACTTTCTACCCACTATCGTTCATTACCTTCTCTACTACGTATAGTAAGTAGGAGAAGTATCGTATCCCACTCAAAAATTCGATATTGAGATTTCACCGAGAAATATATGTTTTGAGACACCTGAAACAAAGAAAGAAAAAAAAAGCATTTTAGGAAAAACTCCGTGTGTGTGCGTCAAAAACGAAAAGTAGGATAATAAGCAAACATGGTATTTAGATTCAGCACCTTGCAAAGATGCGACACGAAGATTTTCAAGAAAACTACCACTCCCCCAACTATCCTATACATGGAATATTTTTTGAAAGTATTTTTCTAAAATGGCTCGAACGATTTTGATTAAAATATCAAATATGAAATATATTTACATGACAAATTAAATGCATATCTTGAATGTTCTAGAATTAGTCCGTAAAGTCCTCTTCATTCGAAAGGAATTTTGTATAATCTTGTATAACTGTTTAAGCGATAGACGAAAACGTACTACACAAAAAAAATGCATATCTCTTTAAAACACACAATTTATTTCAAATAATTTGTTTGTAGCACAAGCCATTTCTGAAATATACGTTATTAATGGTTCGAATTGTTCATTTCATGGTCATTCTCATAAAGTCCTTTCAACGATCAGCTGTTTCTCGCGATGGCACGGAAACAGTGTGGAATTTTAAGGTCAGCATATAGCGTCCAGTTCTTAAACATTTGGCTATCGTTGTTCCCTTTGTATCTATAACGAAATCTGTAATGTAGCTATTTCAGTAGTAGTAGTAGTAGTAGTAGTAGTAGTAGTAGTAGTAGTAGTAGTAGTAGTAGTACTAGTACTAGTAGTAGTAGTGGTATTAGTAGTGGTAGTGTTGGTGGTAATGATAGTAGTAGTGGTAATAGTAATAGTAATAGTAGTAGTGGTGGTGGTAGTATCTGTGGTGGTTGTGGTAGTAGTAGTGGTGGTAGTGGTAGTAGTACTGGTATTAGTGATAGTAGTAGTAGTAGTGGTAATAGTAGTAATTCTGGTAGTAGTAGTGATGGTGGTAGTGGTAGTAATACTGGTAGTAGTGGAGTAGAAGTGGTAGTGGTACTGATAGTAGTAGGGGTAGTGGTGGTGGTGATAGTGGTAGTAGTAGTGGTAGTGGTGGTGCTAGTGGTAGTAGTAGTAGTGGTACCGGTAGTAGTGGTAGTGCTAGTAGTAGTGGTACCGGTAGTAGTGGTAGTGGTAGTAGTAGTAGTGTTACCGGTAGTAGTGGTAGTCGTAGTAGTAGCAGTAGTGGTAGTGGTAAGTAGTGGTGGTGGTGATAGTAGCAGTGGTGGTAGTGGTAGTAGTACTGGTATTAGTGATAGTAGTAGTAGTGGTAATAGTAGTAATACTGGTAGTAGTAGTGAGGGTGGTAGTGGTAGTAATACTGGTAGTATAGGAGTGGAAGTGGTAGTGGTACTGATAGTAGTAGGGGTAGTGGTGGTGATGGTAGTAGTAGTGGTAGTGGTGGTAATAGTACTGGTAGTAGTAGTACTGGTAGTGGTGGTAATAGTACTGGTAGTAGTAGTAGTAGTGGTACCGGTAGTAGTGGTAGTGGTAAGTAGTGGTGGTGGTGGTAGTAGTAGTAGTAGTAGTAGTAGTAGTAGTAGTAGTAGTAGTAGTAGTAGTAAAGGATAAAAAAATAAGCTTTAGTAAGAATAGTTTGCCTATGCACTAATAAAGATAGAGGGTAGAGAAGGTCATGTGAATGTATCACATCAGAGTAGGTAGAGAAGGTATTGCATTCCACCCAAAAACTGGATACCGATTTCAACGGAAATACCTGTTTTAAAGTACCCAGGATCCAAAAAGAGTATTTTAAGAAAAAGGACCCTGCGTGTGTGCCTATGAACAGCATAAATAAAAAACAAAAACGTTTTAGGTACAAGGTAGAGAAAGTAAAAGCAATGATAATACATACCTACCTAAGTAATAGCAAGGGGCGTTGATAACGTTATAAGTGCATAGCCTCAGCTTCTTCCTATCTTTCGAGTATTCCTATATAGCAAAAGAACATAAATATGGCTACAAATACCGGTAGTGTTTTCAGTATATACAAAACAACTTTCTCTGCACTAATTTAAAATTCAATTGCTCGCCTCTTTAGTTTATTTCTGGCACTCAACCTCATTTAAATAACGCTAAGAAATACACAGAAATTTCCTCGCCAAAAGAAAACGCTGTCCATCAAGCTTCTTCCTGATGTGTTGTCCCAAAAGCGAGCACGCCATTCTCAGGTCAGTGACGTCGAGATATTCTCTTGTTTGTGTCTTTATTATTCTAGGGTTTCTTGCGGTATCTCATTGTATAATACTTTTACTGATTATCGCATTATCTTGCTTCTTGTTCTATAATTAGCGTCAGCTTTAAAACATTCTTCTGTATCTTTGCTTCCTTCCTAGCTCGCTTTATCTTTACATATTTTACTCTTTTATACTATCACCTCATCATATTCACAGGATAAAACGGAGTTGATTTTCAAATTTTACATAGCAGTGACTACAAAAAAAAAAGCTTATGCATTACATCCACACGAATTTCTCAACCCATTATCGCTTATCTTTATACAGCTTCTATTGCATTCCAAAATTTGATACCAAGATTTGATTGGAAATACATGTTTTGGGAAGCCCTGAATAAAAGTAAAAAACATTTACAGAAAAAAGTTCGTGTATCTGTGTTTTGTGTGTGTGTCTGTGAACAGCATAACTAAAAAAATAAAAGTAGGATAAGTACCAAACTTGGTATTTAGTTTCAATACCTTCCAAAGATACTACACGAATATTTTTAACAAAATTCTCCCACCCCAAACTACCCTTTACACGGAACATTTTTCGAAATGTTTGATTCTATAAAAAATGGCTCTAATTACTTTGATTAAAATGCCATATATTAAAGCTATTTACATTAGAAATAATTTTCTAGGAATGAATGAATTTGAAGTCCACTTCATGGAAGGAATTTTGTACATCTTATACAACTAGTAAACGTTAAGGATAGACGATAACGTGATCCACAAAAACACACAATTTATTTCAAATAACTTTTTTGTGGCATCAGCCATTTCCAACATATCCGTTATTAATGGTTCAAAATAGTCAATATATAGCCACTATTTTAAAGACCTTTTGATATTCAATTGTTTCTCACGATTGCATCAAATAGCATGGAAGTTTAAGGCCACTACATAGCGTCAAGTACTTAAACATTTGACTATCGCTATTCCCTATAACGAAATGTGTAATGTAACTATATCCGGTAAATTTTATCTCTATTAAAGTGAAACATATAGGAAAATAAACTTTGGGCGGGAGGTCTCGGCGTATGCATGGAAGGGAGAAAGGGTGTTTTAAGAAAACCTTCGTTCCCGGAATGGGGGCGGTCTCCGGGTGCCGAACCCCCTAGGGGATGTGTAAGCCCATATGGGGGAGGGGAACCGACTGCACCGGTGTCCATCCGGAGAGTTATCCGAAAATGCATGTTTTGGGTGCTGTGGGGCGTAGGGAGGATTTCGGGCCTCAAAGCACGTATTTCTGTTGAAACATCGAGACCTAATTTTTGAATGGAATACGATACATACGCCCTCTACTTACTCTAAGTACATAGTGCAGATTTGAAAAATCGTAGTGCAATATGTCATATTGTGCTATGCTCTACTTCACAGAAGAAACCTCAACTCCTTTACACTTTGGGGTAGAGAGGTAAATCTGATCTCGTCATTTAGAAGTTTTGCTTTACAAATTGGTATCACTACCAAATAAGGCAGTTTTCGCGAGTCCTACCTATATGTTTTCTTTCTTTACAAATACATCTGAGTTTATTCTCTACTGTTACCTACTTTGAACAGCTTTTTCTGTGCCTGCCGTTTGCTGATTTGATCGTAACTACCCGTTTTCTCAGAAACTATGAGGATAGTTAATTTAATCTTAGGATGATAAAGACATCATTTTGCTGGTCCGCTATGGTGCTAATAGGATATTTGGTTAGTGTTTAACAGAAAGTAATTGCAGATAATTTGAAGTAGTTTGTATTGAAGGAGTTGTATTATATTTCAACTGTTGGGGAGCCAAATTTAAAATGCGTTGCAACCGCACGTATAGTAAACAGTTTCCAGTAGCCTTCGCCCCAACTGTATTTTCAGGTGGCCTTTGCCCCAAGTTTAAAAACGCTAATTTAAAAATTTCTTTAATATTATACATTTAAGTTTGCTTTGGCTGCGTCAGTATTATAGTTAGAAGCATGGATGTCTTAGCAGGGTTGTGGTACGAGTAAGAATGTAGGCTTACACAGATTATAATTTTACTTCACTCCTTTTATTAATACTTGATGCGATTTAAATAACATTTCACTGATATAGAGAGCTGTGAGATTCTTTAATTCATTACTTGCACGTTTTAACATGTAAAACTATTTTCGTCTCACACGAATACGTAATTAATTTCTCGAGGACACATCTCGCGTCTGCTAGTGAGCACTGTTTGAAGGCAACTGAATTGATTTCAACCCTCTAAACTTGTAAATTTCTATATTTCAAGTCTCAGATTGGTTAATCCTACTCCAATAGAATACCTTCATTTAACTAAAGCTTTTTCTGGTTGTTGATTGGCTATTTTATAAACTGTCACTAAATTTACATTATTGCTGCTCTAATAATGACTAGTAGCATTTAAACTTCCTTACTCATTATTGACTCAAGGTTACCTCATTATTACCTCTTTGTTAGCAACTTTTGACCTATTTCTCACAGCTCCTACATTATTAAACTACGTAATGCATTCACATAACATTATTGAACATGTTTACAATAACATAAGCATATGCAATGACTGTTACATACATTTTACAAATTATTACATACACATATTGCTTCAAGGTGGGCTGTTATTGAATTTACATATTGTATAATTTGACTGAAACATTTAAGTGTTAAAAATACTGCCTCAAAATTTAATTAAAATTTGTATAATTAAGAAAAACTCCCAACTTCCTTAATAAACGAAATTATTCTATGTTAAAAAGCTATTTAGAACTGGAAAAACTATCAATATTAATGAACAAATAAATATTACCATTTAGAATATTTAAACCATACTTCTTCTTCACTTTCCCGTACTTCTTTTCGGCGTCGGTCTTTTATCCATTTTATATGCTGTTCTCTATCTTGTGCCATTTTTAAAATATATTTTGTGTCAAAATACGAATCTTTAACGCCTTTTTTTATTCTTATGTAAAATTACTCCAAACAAAAATCCGATATGTTATATTCGCATTACTTTCTCCAGCCAGTATCACTTATTATACTTCCCGCAAAATTTAGAAAAGGTAGAAACGATGTGCTCTGAAAATCAATGCCAACTGGATGTTCAGTATCGCAGAACGGAGGGATGGCTGAATGTGCCAAGAACGTATGTTCTTGCAAAATGGTTCGCATTTTGAAGAGGAAGAAGAGCTGTGTTGGCCAACCAAAGGTAATTATCATTAGACCAACAGAGTCTAATGGCTTTGCCGCTACAATTTAGAAAACTTTACCTATTTCTGGTAAAAGCTTCAAAATAGTTCCCCATGTTTGTTTAGCGACACAACGAAATAAAAATACGCAAAGGCTTAATAACGTTTTGAAGAAGATATGTTTGCTTCACGTATTTTATTTACATAATTATTAGTTGCTTTAAGGAGTTTGCAACACGTTTTGGGCGTCGGTTGAATTTGTTGATTACGTAATAGTTACTGTTATTACGCAATATGCTGCTACGTACGAGAAGCTGATTTCAAGATGTGTGTTTGTTATTACACTCCACGTTTTACACTATAATATTTAATACCAACTTTAACTGCTTCTATATATTATTTATGTTTAAATTTGCCTCGGCTGCGTCAGTAATGTTTGTAGAGTCATGTATCTCTTATGCAAGGTGTGGTACGACAATGATTGTAGACATCACAGAATTTAAGTTTTTAAATTCATTTCTTTTATTAATCCTTGCACATTTTATAAAGCACTACACTTTTTAAGAACTGTGAGAATCTTTAATACTTTCACTTAGCGCGTTTACATATTTTTACGATTCACACGTAATATTTTTGTAAAGAACACATCTTCCATCTGTTCACTACCGAGGTTTGCAGCATCTGAGCAACTTTTAACGGTCAAAATCCGTAAGCTTCGGTATTTCAAGTCTCTGATTGGCTAATTCTAGTCCAATAGAATATCTGCATTTTAATTAAAGCTTTTCTTTGCTGTTGATTGGCTAATTTTAAACTGTTACTGAATATTACATTATCGTTGCTCTAATCATGACTAGTAATATTCAAACTCTCAACTCATTATTGCTACAAGGTTACCTCATTGTTAGAAACTTAAAACTTATTATTCTCACAGCTCTTGCATTATTAAAGCATATAATGTATTCACATAACATTAATAAAACATGTTTATAATAAAAATAAGCATATGCAATAACTGTTACATAGAATTTAAATAATTATTACATACACATTGTTTCAAGGCAGGCTGTTATTGAATTTACTTATTATAAAATACAATTGAAGTTATTCAGGTATTAAAATACTGCCTCAGTTTTTTACACGCTTCCTAAAAATGAGAACTAAAAACTGTGTCGAAGTGTTACCTTAGCGATCAGTAGGTTTTAGAGAAAGACATAGTAACACTTTCACGCACTAATAAATAAGCTCGACATATAATAGCTTAATTTCAATTGTAACTCTGTTTTGAACGAAAACAAAAACATTGGATACATTAAATTAAACCCAATTATTTCCAAAATTCATATGTTCAATAACAAACTCTTAAACATTCATTCTATTGAAATATTGCAAATAACAAAATTTGTAGGAACCATTACATTTAAAAAAAAACTTTATTTTTTTCAAAAAATGTAATAATAGCAAGAAGATAATATTTAGATGTTTTATTGTGAGGACCATTAGAAAACGCGCCTTTTGGAGCAGTCATATAATTTATTTTCTAGGTAGGACATAAAGTATGGTATAATACCAACTTTCAAAACAATCCTGCAGATTGCACGCACGCGATGTTTTTTTTGTGGGGGGGGGTCTTCAGCATAACCCATTGTACGTGTTGCTAGCAGCAATAATTGTTATTCATCCAAAATCACCAGAAAACGTTCGTTACTTATAGAAAATGAATGAATGCACAACCACACACAATATCTAAGATATCAAAGAACATATTTGTTATCTGTTTACTTTAAATTCAATAAGTAATGGCTATTTCTGTTGCCAGGTTAGAAGGAGACTGCAGAGTTGACGTAGGAACAGTTGTGTGTGAGAAGGTCAACAAGACGTGAGTCTACCAAGGAGACCTGGTGTCTTCAGGGAACAATTGCATCCCGAGAGTTCAAGGTAAGTTATACACCTGGATCGTGGGAGCTGGCTTGTTAAAGGGTAAAATAATACCTTTACGTAAAGTAACTTGGGATCCCCGATGTGTAATTACGGTGCTGGGATGGTGACTTGGACATCACGAAGGATAGGCAGTCACTCTTGCAGCTGGATTGGTCGTGTTTTGGCCAGCTTGGTCATTTTATCGGTTTACATTTATTTTTGGGGACACACGAATCCTGTGATGTGGATTCTGTTGTAGACACGGGATGATCTAATAAGACGAAGACATTTTAATCAAAATCGTTAGAAGTAATTTTAAGAAAATAAAAAACTACGAAAAATGTTCCATGTAAAGGGTTGTTGGGGTGGGGAGATTTTCTTTTAAATCTTGTATGGCATCTTTAAAAGGTACTGAACCTAAATACCAAGTTTGGTGTTTATCCGATTATTCGCTTTGAGTTATGTTGTTCACAGACACACACAGGGACCTTTTTCTAAAAATGCTCTTTTTTTGGATTCAGGGTACCCCAAAACATACTTCCGGTGATATCTCAAATCGAATTTCTGGGTTGGAATGCAATACTTTCTCTACCTACTATGTACGTGGTAGAGAAAGTAAAAATGCTTGAGACAAATTTGAAGTAAAAGGTTATCTATCTCATATGGATCCTAATTATATAAAATTACACAAAATTAGTGATGGGACGATACCACTGTTTCTTGAAACTCGATTTTTGAACATCGATATTCGATACTCAATGCTCACTTTATAAAAGAACTGTAAAGGCGATAGCTTGTTCACTGAATCATACGCATGTAATCAGTTTTGTATTTATGTTAATTCCGAAATTGTTCGCGTTTGACATTCTCTACTTGGCTGCAACTGTTTTCCTTGATAATGCCACATACACTACGTAATCAAAAGTATCCGGTCACCTGGCTGAAAATGACGTACAAGTTCGTGGCGCCCTCCATCGGTAATGCTGGAAGTCAATGTGGTGTTGGCCTACCCTTAGCCTTGATGACAGCGTTCACTCTTGCAGGCATCCTTTCAATCAGGTGCTGGAAGGTTTCTTGGGGAATGGCAGGCCATTCTTCACGAAGTGCGGAACTGCTGAGGAGAGGTATCGATTTAGCTCGGTGAGGCCTGGCACGAAGTCGGCGTTCCAAAACATCCCAAAGGTGTTCTGTAGGATTCAAGTCAGGACTCTGTGCAGGCCAGTCCCTTACAGAGATGTTATTGTCGTGCAACCACTCCGCCACAGCCCGTGAGGTATGAACAGGTGCTCGATCGTGTTGAAAGATGCAATCGCCATCCCCGAATTGCTCTTCAACAGTGGGAAGCAAGAAGGTGCTTAAAATATCAATGTAGGTCTGCGCTGTGATCGTGCCATGCAAAACAACAAGGGGAGCAAGCCCCCTTCAAGGAAACTTAGGACCACACCATTACACCACTAACTCCGAATTTCACTGTTGGCATTACACACGCTGGCAGATGATGTTCACCGGGCATTCGCCATACCCACACCCTGCCATCGGATCGCCGTGATTCGTCACTCCACACAACGTTTTGCCACTGTTCAATCGTGTAATGTTGACGCTTCTTACACCAAGCGAGGCGTGTTTTTCATTTTTCCTGCGTGATGTGTGGCTTATGAGCAGCCGCTCGACTATGGAATCCAAGGTTTCTCACCTCACGCCTAACTGCCATAGTACTTGGAGTGGATCCTGATGCAGTTTGGAATTCCTGTGTGATGGTCTGGATAGACGTCTGCCTATTACTCTTTACGACCATCTTCAAATTTCGGCGGTCTCTGTCAGTGAACAGACGAGGTCGGCCTGTACGCTTTTGTGCTGTACATGTCCCTTCACGTTTCCACTTCGCTATCACATCAGAAACAGTGGACCTAGAGATGTTTAGGAGTGTGGAAATCTCGCGTATAGACTTCTGACACAAATGACACCCAATCACCTGACCACGTTCGAAGTCCGTGAGTTCTACGGAGCATCCCATTCTGCTGTTTCACGATGTCTAATGACTACTGAGGTCGCGGATAATGAGTACCAGGCAGTAGATGACAGCACAATGCACCTAAGATGAAAAACGTGTGTTTGTGGGGTGTCCGGATACTTTTGATCACATAGTGTATGTACTTTTTCATCTGGTAATAAGTAATCGGAAACATAGTAAGTTTGTGGATTAAGCCTCTCTACTACCCACTCTGATACATGTTTAATACAAAGCTATAGATACTGCACACAATTAAAATTTTGAAGAAAAACTCAAGGAAGTATTATATGAATATGAAGGAATCAAAGATTTTTTTCACTTCATAATTTCTAATTTGCTTCTGCTGGAGTCAGATGCCAGGATGTTGCGGAAACGTGTTTCAGTGCGTCAGCTGAATCAGCGTTTTTAACAACTCACTCATGTTACATAAGTACCTGTACTACTTCCCCTATTGTTTTGCATGTGTTCATTTAGACACAAGAGTCTTTTCAGTGTTACATTCATCGCAGTCAAGATTCATCAAGAATTATAGTTCCACCAACTCTATGGGGTCACGTGCGAGACAATAATGTGAAGTCGCGGCTCCTTTCATTCCTTATCCAGCATAAAGTTAAATGCAACAACTTTCAATAGTGCAAAACTTAAAAATTTAAAAGTATTAAAAATTTATAGAAGGTTTATTTCCAAGTGTTAAACCTATTTCGATATCACGAGTATCGAGATTATCGAGGTATCGAGGTCCCATCTCTACACAAAATTCAAACACAATTATGGATACTTCAAGGTTATTTTCAGAAAATTCAAGATATACGCTTTGTTAGTCTTATCGATGTGTAAATATGTGGTCTTTTAAATAAAAAATAAAAAGTAACGAAAACCTATCCATGTAGAAGATAGGGGTGGGAGGAATTTCGTGAAAATCCTTGTGTCGCATGAATACCAAGTTTGGTACTTAGGGAATTTCTATTTTGGTAATGTTATTCTTCCTCCGCGGAGGTTATTCAAAATATCTGATGTGTTACACTCGCATGACTTTCTCTACTCTTGTACAAACTATTTTTACAAACGCTTATTCTCCATATGCTTCATGTTAATCGAGATATCGCTATACCTTATTGCTAATTTTCTTGTAGATGTAAGGGGAATATGGTAGGCTTTAAGCGATAGTCAAATATTTTAAGTGCTGGTTGCTATGTGCAGTATTCCATTCTCTTTGCATTACCAGAACAAAAAAAAATGAATAACCAATTCCCATTTGAGAAAAAGTATAAGTATTGGAAAATTTAAGGGAATAACAAGCAATATCTCGAAAATGGTTCACTCAATAAAAAAGATGTATATGACATAAATTGTGTATTTTAACGCGATCTACATTTTTTGTGTAGTAAAATTTTGTCTATTTCTTATGGTTTACCAGTTATGCAAAAGTCGTTCACAATGAAGAATTCTTTTGGAGACATTCCCAGAAAATTCGAGATATACATTTTATTTGTCATGAAATTATTTTAAACATATGATATTTTAATCAAAATCGTTACAGCCGTTTTTGAGAAAATTAAAATTTTCGAAAATGTTCCATGTAAAGGGTAATCTGGGGTGGGGGGATTTTCTTGAAAACCTTCGTGTCGCATCTCTGGAAGACACTGAAGCTAAATACCAAGTTTGGTGTTTAACCGACTGTTCGTTTCTGAGTTATGCTGTTCACGGACACACACACGTTTCCAAAAATGCGTTTTTTGGATTTAGGGGTCTCAAAACGTATATTTCCGGTGAAATCTCGGTATCGAATTTTTGGGTGGAATACAATACTTCCCCTACGTAGTAGAAAAAGTGAAAATGTTTTTCCCTTTTTTTTAAGTTCCCTTTTTGTACTCAGTTTATGTTACTGTGTTTTACTGTTTTCATACCACTTATTTCCGCAACACACATACACCCATGCCCGTGGCGGGACTCGAACCCGCGATCCTCAGCTGGGCGGAGAGCGCCGGAGCGACCACTCCAGCGACCACGGCTACGAGGGCTGGGTTTTCCTTGAGCTCATAGGACATCTAAACATATTTCCGGATGATCTCTGTAACAATTGTTTGATTAGGATACAATACTGCATCTATATACCATAACTAAGCGGTAGGGAAAACAAAATTACCTTTTTTGGGGGGAGGCTTTCCATTGACATCAATTACGGTATAAAAAGATTTTTACTGCAATAAGACACGTGCGAACATCTCGGTATCTCTTGTTGAAGTCCGTCGCGTGAATATTCGCCGTTCACGATTCAGATTATTTCCCACAAACGACCTGTTTCCTCATTCTCGGAACCTCTGGGTATCTTTTGTTTTCCTTGCAGCGTTCTAGCTCACTCGCTAAAAGCGAGCACTTGAACTCATTTGTTTCCTCCAGTTGTAATTTCACTGGTGCTAATAACAGCTCTGAGTTACGACTATAGAACAGGTAGCATCACGGAAAATAGGTTCTTTATTTGACTAAGCAGGTGTGCTAATATAATAGCGCAGAGAACCAGGGGGGGTGAGAGGTTAGAACATTAAAGCCCCACAGGAAACAAAATTTTAAAATATATTAAACAAAATTATGCTAATTTGGCCTAACGGAACCGATTCTGTGTAGAGTGATCGGCCTTTTGGCTTCTCAACCCGTAATTCCGGGGTTCGATTCCCGGATGTGTCGGGGTAATCTTTCTTTAAGGGTTGTCGACACTAAAAATGCTAATTTCTAAAACTTTAGTTGAAAAATGTTTATTCAGCGTAATTATAATACGTTTTTAAAATTTTGTTGTACTATGCGTCTAAAGGACCTAAAGGTGTTTAAAAAGGAAAAGTCAGCTGATATGTGAAATTCCCAACGTAATGAAAATTTTAAACCTTTTTTTCTCGAATATGCTGTGATGTTTTAAAAAGTATTCTACCATTCCGATATACTTAATTCTTTAATTGTTTCATTTTTATAACCCTTAACTTCTTCGGCCACACCGGAGGTATTGACTTGAGAAACAACTGGTAGTGGGATTATTCGTTAAAGTTCAGGTATTATTAGCGTTGGCTTTTAATACTTTTAACTATTAAGCACACTCACATTCATATTTTGTCGTCCACGGTGGTCTAGAGGTACCATGCCAGCCTCTAATTCCCTAGGTCGCGGGTTGAAACCGGCAGATTTACGGCACACCAAAGAACCTCAAGCCTCATAAAGAGGCCTCTGAGCAAAATTTCCGGTCTTTCACGCCCAGTATAGAATTGAACGCTAAGGACCACAGTAGTTAAAGAGCGTCCATAAATAAAACTCAATTTAATTTTTTAACACATATTTATTCCCACATTCATACTTCTATACTCTGCGGAGGATAGAGAATGATTCTAGTTAAAGAAACATTCTCCACCCTAGCCAGAAATCGAAGTCAGAACACTGACTATAGGACCACACAGGCAGCCGACTCTGATGTTTGTTTCGTTAAAAGATAATTAGAAGATAAACAACATTTTGAGAATTTGGAAGACTGTTGGGAGGAAATTGAAGAAATCAGAAATACAGCTTCCGGCTATATTACTTAGCAATTTTTACTTTCTCTACTACGTATAGTAAGTAGGGGAAGTATTGCATTCCACCAAAAAATTCAATACCGAGATTTCCCCGGAAATATATGTTTTGAGGACCCCTGAATCCAATTTTTTTTTTGGAAACATGTCCGTGTGTGTGTCTGTGAACAGCATAACTCAGAAACGAACTGTCGGATAAACATCAAACTTCGTATTTAGGTTCAGTATCTTCCAGAGATGCGACACGAAGGTTTTCAAGAAAATCCCCCCACCCCAGATTACCCTTTACATGGAACATTTTTCGAAAATTTTAATTTTTTCAAAATTGGCTCTAAGATTTTGATTAAAATCTCATATATTTAGGATAATTTCATGACAAATAAAATGTATATCTTGAATTATCTATGAATGTCTCCAAAAGTATTCTTCATTGTGAATGACTTTTGCATAACTGGTAAACCATAAGAGATAGACAAACTTTACTACACAAAAATTGTAGATCGCGTTAAAATACACAATTTATGTCATATACATTTTATTTGTTGAGTGAACCATTTCCGAAATATTCCTTGTTATTCCGTTAAATTTTCCAATATTTTACATTTTAGAACTGGTCGCTATGTGTAAAATGTAATTCTCTTTGCATGTCGAAAGATCGTTTCTGCAAATGTTTATCACGATTAACATGAAGCATATGGAGAATAAGCGTTTGTAAAAATAGTCTCTACAAGAGTAGAGAAAGTCATGTGAGTGTAGCACATCAGATTTTTCGTAGAGGAGTTTTCATTCGTTAGTAGCAATAACGATATTACCGATAACAGCCCTAAGAAATAAAGGGTAGGATTTCCCATTAAAAACTTCTAAATCACTGCACAATATTTTCATAAAGAATACGAGAGTTGGTAAATAAAATGAATTGCAGTAATAATTCCAGGTTTAAAAAGCCATACAGACCACGCTGAATAAAAACAGCTGGTATGTATTATTTCAAAACCGTAAGAACTGCCTAATAAAATAAAATCCCAGGGACCTGCATGTAGGAGTTTTGCTGGAAAAAGCGGCGTCTGGGCGGGTTTTCTCTGGGTTCTCCGGTTTCCCCCGCCATTCATTCCACCAACTGCTCCATCATCACCTTTCCTTTCATCCATTTCACCAACATTTCGCTTCATCTACTTTCTTCCGCCCATACCAGGCATCGGGCTGATCACCCATCCTGGATATTCTGTCTGATCCATGAGTGTCTGACGGGCCTCTGACCCCAGGCAACCGCCTGTAAGTCCTGGGAGTGTAAGTCCTACATAAGAGGAGGTTAAACAGAGAAAGAAGAAGAGAAAGCTGTAAACTAAAAATAACTTTTCCCATGATCGGAGCTAAACATCCGTTTCTGGATTACTAAAAACGGGAGAGAAATATCACATTTGCTCCGTAGGATGATAATGTAACATTCATTCCGTAAAGTAGAAAAATATTAACAACTCTACTTCTACATGTTTCAAAGCGATCTAACCTTAATTAATAATATACCAATCAGGGGCGCTCACGGAGGAGGGGGATCATAGCGCAAGCCGCGTCATTAGTAACATTTCGTGGGGAATTCAAAATGTTGGGGAACACAAAAATATTGAAGTAATATTAAGTAACTAATATAAACACATTTGTTACAATTTTAATCGAGTACTGTAATTGTTAACTCAGTTTGTATATTTAAGTTTGTTAATCTAAATATGCTGTATCCCAAAAACTAATGTTAAGTACAATTCATACTGTATGGTTTAATGTGGCGTATCAAATAATAATTTTTGGAAATGTATAAAAGGAACTGTAACATTATAGATATATGTGAAGTTGTTCAGAAAGTATAGCATTATTATACTTACTGTATTGGTCTATTTAAATACAATAGGATGCATTGAAATACTAAATAAAATAAACCACCTGCCAAATATTTTTGTTTGTAACTTTTGCTGTAAATGTTACGATCGTTTATTGATTTTAACTTTCCAATTATTTAAGCTTTATTGTGTAGCAGTATCACAATAGCTACTATAGTACCTATAAGACAGCCCCTTTGTCAAGCTTTCCAGCAACATAGAAAAGGATTGGCTACGGAGATGACTTGGCACTGATCCACATAGGGTATTGTACCTAAGCCCCACAAGGGGGCGTCCCATGGAGGAAGGATGAGGCAAGAGGAGACACCAGGCGGTCGGAACCAGGAGTGGCGGTACAGGAATGGCAGGGTCCCTAAGCTTCCAGCTTAGAGACTCCCCTGCAGACGGGCAGGCAGACTGGGGATCCCACCCCGCACAGAGGGGACCCAATGTCCCTCAAGGTGGTTCGGATACTCTGGCAGCCGAAGGACGGAGAGAGTCAGAAAAGGCATTCTTTTTCCTCTGCCACACTGCACCGAAACACCATCGCCGACACTTCCAACCTTGAAGGAAACCAACGGAGAAAAATAAAGTGAAATGAGAATGGAGATGAAATGGAGGGACAGGAAATTCAGGAGATAAGAGAATCCTTCCCAGCAACCACCTGGCGACCAGGGAAAACCCCCGAAAAAACTCATGGGTCAGGAAGATCGGCCACGGGAATCGAGCCCACAACCTCCCGAATACGGGTCACAGACGAAACCATCTGAGCCATCCCGCTCGGTACATAGAAAAAGAACTAAATAGTCGAAATTTATCTCTCAGAAAAATGGGAGGATTTGGGTGCGCCATAGCCTTTGACGGGAATGGGCACCCCTGATACTAATTACCTTATAAACAAGACCTTAACATATATTGCGCCCATATTTTAGAAGACTTGTATTCCTTCCTTATTTCCGTGAAATAAACTAACAATGCATTTTCTGAATATATTTGTACATTTTTAGTGAAAACAAACTTTTAAAATCGTTGCGCTCCTTCGTATAATCTTCTGGATTATTTCGGTAAAAAACTGCGAACTACCTCATTATCAGCACACGTTGTATCTTATGATTTTTCAAAATTACCCATTTTTCCGTTATATTCACAATGCAAACAATACAACCGATATAAACAACGACCTTGCTACGCACATCCTTTTAATCATTCCAAAGCCCCTTGTCCCTTACCAATAATTCCAAAGTACCTCGATGAAATAGTCCAGCGAAATTCAATAAAAATAAATAGAATGCAACAATTTAGCTCCAGTTGTGGAAACAAATAGTATTATACACCACGGGATCGAAAAAGATATTTCCTTCAGCATATTTGTAGCCCTCGGGCTCTAATTAACTACCTCGTGGAAAATCTTTAAACATTGTAGAAGTATAATTCAATTGCGCTTTTACCTTTCTGATCAGTTAAGGGTATACGGAATGGGTTTTGAGCAGTAAAATAAAAGAAATATATTGCCTAGTGCTTTGAAACCTCTCTTTAAAAGGTATATCAATTACAAAGATATTATAAATCTAAGTATATTATTTTTATTTGTTAATAAAGTGCTGCACATAAGTCTTCTGCTTCAAACTGTCATGGTTGAGGCAGTATTTTTAACACATAAATGATATCAGTCTAATTATATAATATAAAATAAAATAACAGCTCTACTTAAAGCAATATGTGTATAATAAAATATATGTAAAGTGTATATTACAGTCATTGTATTATGTTTATATTATTATGTACCTGTATAACATGTTATGTGAATGTATTACGTAGTTTAACAGTGTAGGAGCTGTGAGAATAGAAGCAAGCTGTTTTCCGTAGCAAACAGAATTACAAAGTAGAAGCCGAAAGTTGGTAATAATGAGGTAACCCTGGGACAACAATAAATTAGAAAGTTTAAAAAAAGGTACTAATAGTTCTTGGAACAATAATAATGTCATATTTAAAACAGTTTATTAATAGCCAATCAAAAACTAAAAAAGCTAAAAGTTAAATAAATGTATTCTATTGGAGTAGGATTAGCCAATCAGAGACTAGAAACAGAGGAAATGTACAAATTCAAGCGGTAGACGCTACAAGAAAGCGTACCCAAGCAGTTCGTTTTCGGTACGGGTTCAGTGTGAGACAAAAAAATTCATTGCAGTGAGAATAACATAAAGTTTACCTGTTAAAAGTGCAATTAACAATAATCTCACAGCTCTACAGTAGGATATATCAGTGAAGTGTTATTTAATCCTGTGAAGGATTAATAAAAAGAAAAATACAATTATAATTTGTGTAAGCCTTGTTCTTTAGCTGTACCAGCCCTGCTAAGTGATACATGTTCTGCAAATTACTACTGTCGCAGCCGAGGTATACATATAGACATATATACTATTTAAATAAACATAAAATAAATTAAAAAATTTGATTCTTAAACGTGGGGCGAAGGTCACCGGAAAGTTTGTGCCGTACGTGGGGCACTCCTAGAAATAATCATCCATTACGTGCGTGGTCTAAAATAGCTTCAAATTGACGCCCATAGTGGTGCAACCGCTACAACATTTAAACCCCTTCATGATTCAACTGCTATGGAGCAGGGATGCATTAAGACAGATTCCCGTAGCTTTGCTTTTTTCTTAGTTAAGGAAGATTTTCTCAGCTTCTAGTTAACATAGAGGCATCAAAGTTTAGGATTCATTTATGTTGTACTGGTGCAAATGCTGGTGCCATTATTTCTAGGTTTTATTAAGATTAAATATTGGCATAAAATAAACATAATTGAAAAAGCAGGAACACCTTGAATTAAATAGAAACAAAAATATATCATGAAACAAAACACGTAGAACCGAGCGGGATGGCTCAGGCGGTAACGTCTGTGACCCGCATTCGGGAGGTCCCGGGTTCAAATCCCGTGGGCCGACCAATCAGACTGAGGTTTTTTCGTGCTTTCTCTCAGTCGGCAAGGTAAATACCGGAATTGATATTTAATACCACGACTCAAGTCTAAACATCAGTAAACATGAAAAATAGGTGGTAATAACTAATGCTGTGCCATCTATCCAAAGACGATAAAAGCAGGTAGACTGAACGGCACCCTAATGCCATCTGCACGGCACGAAGCCGAAGATCCGGCTGCTATGCGCTAGGGTCTCTGTGGACACGACGAAGCGGGTGGTTACAGGGATGGGACTTAAAAGTCTAACTGTCCGCCACACCTAGATCTAAGAGTTATTCAGTAACAGATCCGTCGCGATATGACCCTGTAGTTAAAGCGTGTGACGGTTATTAATGTATTTGTGTTTACTTGCATTTTGCCCCACGTTGGGGAGCCAAATATGCGGCGATATATGTTTGTTTATTTATTGGTTTAGTTAGCCCCATGTTGTGGTAGCCAATTTGCAATGGTATTAGTGTTTGTTTGAAAGAATGCTACTGTATATCTGCCGCACGTATAAAAGACAATTTGTCGCGGTCACTTCGTGTTAGCTTTTACTGAGCGCCTGTTATTTTATTTAATTTTGGGTTCACTGTCCTCCGGCTAGCTATGATCTTTTTGGTCGAGCACTTATCTTATACAATGTGTGTAAACGGAAAGGAGTTTTTATCCAAAGATAACACTGATGAAGAATTTGTTTTTTACTTTTATTGTCGTAACATATTATGCACTTTCACATATTAATCTTGACACTCGCCAAACTGAAACTGTTATAATAACTTATTTACTGCTCATTCTTAATTCGCGTACTTCAACTTTTTGTGTAATTAACTTTACGACACTTGAGATTTTTTTATAACTTTGCTACGCGTAACCTGCGAATCGATAAACTGTGCGATGTATTCAACGACGTGTAATGGACTGGAGACGACGTGTAGTGTACAAATGTTTCCGATAGACTGAACGAATTTGACTCTGACCTAGCCCTTTTTATACTCCTACACCCCGATATACCTAAAGATTATAACCGAGCTGCTATTGGTTAATAAAACGCGCCAACATTAGCGTCTATTTTTATATCCAATGAAAATTACGAAAACATATGCTCTAGGGAAAATGTTCCAGCAAATTCTAAGAAAAACGCGCCAATATTACGTTATTTGCTCGTCTCTAATAATGATAAACAGTTCACCCCCTCGCTACATTATTGAACGCTATTATTGTCAGTTTCAGTAAGGCCGTATAAACCCACTTCTCGACAATGCTTACAATCAACAAACATCTCAAATCAATGTCACACAAAAATGCATATTCACACTATAATCACTCTTTACATTTAAATAATTTGTGGTACAAATTACTGCATCAAGCGACGTAAAATACAGTAATCTTAAAACTGACAGCACCAGTGTGAATATACATTGTTCAAGCACTGTAAGAAATTGTGTACGTAGCTTTATTGCCTTCTGAGAGACCTTATATTGCACATGGTTTTACATTATGAGCAAACAGGATATTCCATATACCCTTAAATACTTAAAAGTACAGTTATATGCAAATAGCGCATGAAATTACAAAACTTGATGCTCTCGTAATCTTGTTTTCTTACGTTTCTGTCACTAAAATGCTTCCCATGATGCAATTTTTATAGTTTCTTTCAGATTTTCATATTTGAAGGTTGATAAGATCTAAACAGCTTTTCCTTGACATCAATCATATCGTTTTGGTTTTAGGGATTTAGAAATTTATTGCTGCTTAATTTTTTTGAAAAAGCGTTCAGATACTGTTACGTCGTGTCTTGTAGAGGCCAACACTGACCCCAAGCATTGTTAGAATTATTTATTCCCCAAGCATTGTTAGAATTGTTTGTTTCCTAGTATGGATGATATTTGTTGGCCCAGAGAAACGAGAGGAGGGGTGGAACTGAGAAACTGTTTTGTTTATAATGTTGGGTCATTGTGGCTTGTACCTCAAAAAATGCTACTTCAAAGCTCTCCTGTCTAAAGCGTAAGTATCAAAGCCCTTATTCACTTCTAATTCGGAATGAGCATTTTCAAATTTATCCCGTTGCTTATCTAATTCCTTCATTCTTACAATTAATAACTGAATGTCAGATTCTGGTTTGAATTCATTCACAAACTTACATAATCGTGTCAGGCTTGCCTTGGTAACCGCTCTGATTATTATTAAGCGTTTCTTTGTTTGGACATCCATGTGGATTGGAGTTTTATGAACAATAAATCAATTACACAAACAAATAAAGCTTGAGAACGTATAGATTTAGGAAGAAGACTACACTGGACATATGTATGAATAAGAGCACATTGGGAATGAATCAAAGGAAATTAAATGCAGTCTAGACAAGCCAGGTACTAGCTGTTGTTGCAGTGATGTCCTTCCTTGGAAACAGCTGAAATCACAGACTGAATGGGCTGGAAACTACCGAACATGTCGACTTCTTCAAATATTAGATGAGCTGGTTGTGCTTCCGCTTGCAGCACACGTATGCTATTGTAACATCTCGGCACGAGCAAAGCGGCGTGTAGTGCGCGAAAGACGGCTTCCACAATGACGGACACAAAAAAGAGCACGTGTATACTTTCTTATTGAGCTGCATAATAACCGAACACGCAATATCCGGCCGACCGGAGGACGAAAATGTTTCTCGTAGTGTGAATAGCACCGTCAAATGGCTTGCTATCCTAGCGGACTGCGTGTGTTCAGGATTAGCTCATTAAATAATAACGTGCAACACGTGGTACTGCTTTAAATATTTACAATAACACTGTTTGACTACTAACACATATTAACAATAAAAACTAAACAGTTGCAACTTTGGATCGCTCGAACTTGTACACATCCTTTCAGATACATAGCTGGCTGGCAGACTGACTCAAAACAAAATAGTTTCTCAGTTCCACCCCTCCTCTCGTTTCTCTGGGCCAACAAAGATCACCCATTCTAGGAAACAAACAATTCTAACAATGCTTGGGGAAAAACAATTCTAACGGTTAGTGTTGACCTCTACAGCACACGACGTAACAGATACTTTTCTCAGAAAATGTTTCAATGTTACATAAAATTCAATCAACTATATGCAGCTTTATACGTGTAATAGTGTTCACAATTTAAATCCTTAAATTTTCCAAATGTTCATTCTGTGGAGCATTTCGCACAGCCCATATTTTCAGTTTTGATTTTTTTTTCTCAAAAGTTAGGTACATAAGGCCATGAAAATTAATTTTATTCCATAATCATGTTGAACAAATCTACCAAATTAGCTGTTTCAGAACCGAGTACCCTTGAGCGGCTTCTTATTCAGGTAAGAAGTTTGATGTTTGTTCGAGTTTTCTGTTTTGAGATATGCTGCGCCCTCTCTACTTCTGTCTCTCTCTCGTCCCTACCTCCCTCCCGCCCTCCCAACCACCCGCGCGGACTTTTTGTTTTCTCTGCCACTTACCTATAGTAAGAACAGAAGTATTGTGTTCAATCCAAAATATTTGATAGTTCACCTAAATGCATGTCTTGAGGCACCTGAATAAAAAAGAGTATTTTAAGAAAAGGCGCATGTTGTGTGTGTGTGTGTGTGTGTGTGTGTGTGTGTGTGTGTGTGTGTGTGTGTGAACAGCATAACTAAACAAGAAGTAACGGATGAATACCAAAATTACCATTTAAATTCATTACCTTCAAAAGACTCGACACGAAGATTTATAAGAAAATGCAGCCAGTTCAAACTACCCTATATCTGGAAAAGTTTAGTTTTTTATTACTTTCTCACTATCTAGGAGATTACTTTCTCACTAAGTAAGGGAAGTATTGCATTCTACCAAAAAATACGATATCAGATTTTGTAGGAAATACACGTTTTGAGGTGTCCTGAATGGAAATAAGCATTTTTGGAAACATGTCCATGTGTCTTTAAGTTATTCTGTGAACACGATAACTCAAAAACCAAAAGTCTGATAAATACCAAACTTGGTATTTGAGTTTAGTATCTTCCAAGGATGCGACACGAAAACTTTCAAGATAATTTAAAATTTCTTTAAATGATTAAGTAAAATGCCTGATTCAAAAGGATTATCTTGATAGGATAAATTATGCAAATTATTACTTTAACTAACCTTTTTACTTTAAACAGAATTAAACTATAGCTCAAAATATCAAAAAATGTTGTGCATCTTACACTAAAATGTTGCTAATTATTTAAAAGCTAATAATGTTCACTTAGTTTTATTGTAAACTGCGGATGCCCACCCCACCCCAGACTACCTTTACATGAAACATATTTCGAAATTTTTTATTTTCTCAAATACGGCTCTAACGATTTTGATTAAAATATCATATGTTTAAGATATTTTCATGTAAAATTAAATGTATGTCTTGAACTTTATGGAAATGTCCCCAAAGGACCTCTTCATAATGAATGACTTTCGCATAACTGGTAAACCGTAAGAGACAGACAAAGTTTACTGTACAAAAAATGTAGATTTCGTTAAAACACAAAATTTATGTTCATATACATTTATTGGTGAAGTGAACTATTTCCGAGATATTCCTTGTTATTTGTTTGAATTTTCCAATACTTATACTTTTTCTCAAATGGGAATTGGTTACTCGTTTTTACTTTCTCTACTACGTACAGTAAGTAGGGGAAGTATTGTATTCCACCCAAAAATTCGATACTGAGATTTCACCGGAAATACATGTTTTGAGACACCCTGAATCCAAAAAAAAGCATTTTTGAAAACATGTCCGTGTGTGTGTCTGTGTGTCTGTGTGTGTGTCTGTCTGTGAACAGCATAACTCAGAAACGAACAGTCCGATAAACACCAAACTTGGTATTTAGGTTCAGTATCTTCCAGAGATGCGACACGAAGGTTTTCAAGAAAATCCCCTCACCCCAGATTACCCTTTACATGGAAGATTTTTCGAAAAGTTTCATTTTTTCAAAAATGACTCCAACGATTTTGATTAAAATATCATATGTTTAAGATATTTTTATGACAAATAAAATGTATATCTTTAATTTCCTGGGAATGTCTCCAAAAGTATTCTTCATTGTGAACGACTTTTGCATAACTGGTAAACCATAAGAGATAGACAAAATTTTACTACACCAAAAATGTAGATCGCGTTAAAATACACAATTTATGTCATATACATTTTTGTTTTTGAGTGAACCATGTTCGAGATATTGCTTGTTATTCCCTTAAATTTTTCAATACTTATTTTCTCAAATGGGAATTCGTTATTCACTTTTTTTGTCTTGGATATGGAAAGAGTATTAATCTGTGGCAAAGAGAATGGTGCTGCAACTAGCAACCAGCTATTAAGATATACGTCGATGCTTAAAGGCAACTACATTTCTATATTGCCCTTGCAATTACAAAACAAGGGGAACATAGTACCCTTAAGCGATAGTCAAATATTTTTAGAACTGGTCCCTATGTGTAAAATGTAATTCAAAAGGTCGTTTCTGCAAATGTTTATCTCGATTAATATGAAACAGATGGAGAATAAGAGTTTGTAAAAATAGTTTGTACAAGAGTAGAGAAAGTCATGTGAGTGTAACACATCAGTTTTTTTAAGTGTAACTCACTATTCTTTTGTTTCTCGTGTAATGAAATCATGTTGGAAAATATTTACCTCAGCGCAAGGTAGATAGCAAAATAAATAAACAGGAAATACAGAAAGTCACGTGAATGTATCAAAAGATTTGTCTATAAATGCCTTCTTGAGTTCAGGAGTCGTCAAAAGGTTTAATTTCAAAATTACATTTTTGATTGGGGTAAACGGTTTAAGAATTTACAGTAATATCAGAAACAAGCACTAGATTAGTATTTCATTTCCTTGTAAGGAATATATGTTTACAGTTTTCTAGTCTCTGGCAACTGCAGGATATGATTCGTACGCTAGAAAGCCTGCTTGGTACGCCGCGGTACGTATCAGATGCTATGTCGTGCGGGAGACCTAATCTGTAGGAGCGAGTCACGCGACCAGGAGCCGTGTTCATCGATAAAGTGCGAATATATGAATACGTAAACACAGCAGCGGCTAGGGCGGGATTTTGGGTCACAGGCATCGCCTGTCCCACTTAGCAGTAATTGATAACATTGGCCAGCTATTAGCACTTCCACAAGGCCTGTTGAAGACTCCACTTGTTCTACAGGGTTCATGGTCCTGTCGACAACACTATTATTCTCTTGTTTAGTAACTGTTAAATCATCTATGCTAATACTACAAACAGAGAAAATGTGTGTGTACACTCAAATGATTTTTCTGAGTCTTTCATCACCGAAACGCACTGTTTATGTTAACGACCATGGGCTTATAACTTTAAAAGATACCTAATTTAAAACCCTAAAAGAGCAAAATATTGAAAAAATCTGGTTTTATCCACCTTAGTTTATTACCTTCTCTGCCACGTACATAGTAGGTAGAGAAGGTATTACATTCCATCCAAAAAAAAAAATCGGGACTTCACTGTAAATACAGGTTTTGAGGCTCCTTGAATCCGAAAAAAGCACTTCTTCTAGAAAAAAGTCCATGTATGTGTCTGTGAACAGCATACCTCAAAAACGAAAAGTTGGGTAAATACCTTCCAAAAATGCGACACGAATATTTTCAACAACAAAAAAATCCCCTCACCCCAAACTACTTTTTATACGGAACATTTTTCGAAACCTCTTATTTTCTAAAACATGGCTCTAACCATGCATTAAAGAAAAATGCATGAAAAATAAAATATACGTATAGCTTGAATTTTCTAGGAATAGCCCGTGAAGCCCCCTTCATTCGGAAGGAATTTTGTCTTGTATAATGGTAAATGTTAAGCGATAGACGAAAACGAAGTTCAAAAAAAAAAGTATCTAGATCTTTTTAAAACATACAATTTATTTCAAATAACTTTTTGTGACTTGGGTATTTCCTAGAAAAATTAAATTAAATTGAGTTTTATTTATGGACGCTCTTTTACTGCTATAGCCCTTAGCGTCCCGCTCCATGTTGGATGTAAAAGACCGGTAATTTTGCTTAGAGGCCTCTTTATCAGGCTTGAGGTTCCTTTACGTGCCGTAAATCTACGACACGGGACCACCGGCTTTACCTCCCTTCCAAAGGAAACCATGCTAAGGATTTTTACGCCCGAAAAAATCCATCGCCCTCCGCCGGGTTTGAACCCGCGACCTCGGGAACTAAAGCTAGCATGGTAACCACTACACCACGGAGTACGACGTATTTCCGAGATATTCATTACTAATGCTTCGACATTTTCAACATTTTATTATTCTTTTTAAGTCCCGTCGGTTTTCACTTGTTTTTCGCGATTGCATGGAAAGAGTATGGAAGTTTAAGTCCAGCATACAGCGTCCAGTTCTTAAACATTTGACTATCGCTGTTCTCTCTGTATTTATAACGAAATGTGTAATGTAGCTATCGAATTTCTGGAAAAGGTTTACTTGGATTAAAATGTAGTAGATAGAAAAATAAACTTTAATAATAATAATATAATAATGATAATTTTATGCTCACTAATAAACAATAGAGGGTACAGGAAGTTATGTGAATGCAACATATCAGAATTTGTTACGCAGTTTCTAAAACCACTCGTATAAAAGTTAATAATTCTATCTACTTCCTGTTAATCGATATAAAATGTTTTCAAAAATGGTTTTATGACATATTTTACTGAGGTCAAGGGGGATGTAGAAGACTGACGCGATTTTGAATAGTGTTTAATTCCCGTTCTTAAGGCATACGGTTTCACAGGCGGTGGACACTGAAGATTCATAAAATAAAATGATATTTGGGAAAGGAAATTTGGAAACGAACCGTTCCAGGTGTAAGATTAGAGTACCTTTACGGCATTTGTCGGTTATGAGGACTGAGGAAAACCTGGAAAGAAACCTCAGTCAAAGAGGACAGTCCTGCTATGATTACTGACACGACAGTTAAATCCCCCCCCCATCCTCGCAAAAGCAGATCGCCGTCTTTAGAAATTTCTTCATTCTCTTTCAATGGCATTACAAGAAACAAATTAATGGTGCCTTCAAAAATTCAAACCAACAACAAAAAATTCTTGGAAAAGCACAAACTAAAATATTTAGTGGGCTTTCACGAGATTTATATTGTTTTGCGAAGCAAGTAGTTGAATATGCGTTACGGTTTACCAGTTATACAAATGTGTAGTGAATTCATTCAGGTTAACTGCGGAAAATTGAAGGTATATATTTTATTTGAAATGTAAATAACCAAACGTTTTTCATATAAGCGGTTGTTTGGAGCGAGGTACTTTTCGGTACAATCTTTATGTCGCATCCTTTTCTGTATTCAGGGAACCTCAAAATCTGTACTTACTGAGATCTAGCTATCGTATTACTTTCTCTACTACGTATAGTAATTAGTGGAAGTATTGTATTCCACCCAAAAATTCGATACCGAGATTTCACCGGAAATATATGTTTTGGACCCCATGAATCCAAAAACAGAATTTTTGGAAACATGTCCGTGTGTGTGTCTTTGTGTCTGTGTGTATGTCTGTGTGTCTGTGAACAGCATAACTCAGAAACCAACAGTCGGATAAACACCAAACTTGGTATTTAGGTTCAGTATCTTCCAAAGATGCGACACGAAGGTTTACATGAAAATCCTCCCACCCCAGATAACCCTTTATATGGAACATTTTTCGAAAATTTTAATTTTCTCAAAAATGGCTCTAACGATTTTGTTTAAAATATCATATGTTTAAGACATTTTCATGACAAATAAAATGTATATCTTGAATTTTCTGGGAATGTCTCCAAAAGTATTCTTCATTGTGAACGACTTTTGTATAACTGGTAAACCATAAGAGATAGACAAAATGTTACTACACAAAAATTTAGATCGCGTTAAAATACCAATTTATGTCATATACATTTTTTGTTGTTGAGTGAACCATTTTCGAGATATTGCTTGTTATTCCCTTAAATTTTCCAATACTTATTTTCTCAAATGGGAATTCGTTATTCACTTTTTTTGTCTTGGATATGCAAAGAGTATTAATCTGAGGTAAAGAGAATGGTGCTGCACCTAGCAACCAGCTATTAAGATATATGTCGATGCTTAAAGGCTACTGTATTTCTATATTGCCCTTGCAAATACAAAACAAGGGGAACATAGTACGCCTTAAGCGATAGTCAAATATTTTTAGAACTGGTCGCTATGTGTAAAATGTAATTCTCCTTGCATGTCAAAAGGTCGTTTCTGCAAATGTTTATCTCGATTAATATGAAATAGACTGAGAATAAGAGTTTGTAAAAATAGTTTGTACAAGAGTAGAGAAAGTCATGTGAGTGTAACACATCAGAATTTTTTAAGCGGAATGCAATACTTCCTATGCTGTGTATGATAGAAAAAGTAACAAATGCCGATTATAATTTATTCGAAGCAACATACAGAGATGGCCATGAATGCTAAGCAAACAGAAGAGAGCGAAACAAACGACAATCGGATTCCCTATAACTATACGATATGTGGTATCCATTGTCATTTAGAAAGTACATCTGCGCAATAAAGCCTTCTAATTCAATAAAGTATGTATGACGTTTCTAGATGCCTAAACCTTTTAATAAATCTTGCGTAAGTTTTGCTGTGTTTACTCGTTATTTTATGTTCGTTAACTTATACTCCTTACATTTGGCAAGATGTAGAATTGTTCACGTAGTGTTCCGCCGATGAAATAGAGTACGATCCCACAATGTTGACGGTGCTAACTTAAATTCACAGCAACTTGCTGTACATTTGTATCTGAGACATTTAACAAAGAATATGTATACCCAGGAGGTACAAGTGGTTACTCAAATTGGATTGTTGCATTAGACTGGACAGCTATCACTCAGGCGTACTAAAATTTAAAGCAAAAAAATTATTGGTCGTTAATGTGAGATGTGGTAACAGCGTTTGGTTTCTTTCAATGGATATATTTCTAATTTGAAGAAGGTTTGTTGCTGCTACGTATGGAAAGCCAGTTTGAAGATGTACTGAAGGAGTTGTATTGTATTTCAACTGTTGGGGAGCCGAACTTGTAGTATTTGCAACCGCACGTATAGTAAAGAGTTTCCGGTAGCCTTCGCCCCAAATGTTCTTTCAGGTGGCCTTTGTCTCAAGTTTAAAAAAATATTAACTTTGTAATTTAACTGTTTCTTTAGATATTATATGTTTATGTTTGCCTCGGCTGCGTCAGTATTATTGTTAGAGACACGTTTCTCTTAGCAGGGTTGCGGTGTGACTAAGAATGTAGGCTTACACAGGTTATAATTTTACTTCACTCCTTTTATTAATACTTGATACGATTTAAACAACACTTCACTGATATAGAGCTGTGAGATTCTTTTATTAATTACTTGTACTTCTTAACACGTAAACTTATTTTTCGTCTCACACGAATACGTATTAAATCTATCGAGGACGCATCTCGCATCCGGTTACAAACACTGTCTGCAGGCAACTGAATTGATTTCAACCGCCTAAACTTCTAAATTTCTGTATTTCAAGTCTCTGATTGGCTATTCCTAATCCAATAGAATACCTTCATTTAACTAAAGCTTTTTCTGGTTGTTGATTGGCTATTTTTATGAACTGTCACTAAAATTACATTATTGCTTCCAAGAATCACAAGTAGTATTGTTAAACTTTCAAATTCATTATTGTCTCAAGATTACCTCATTGTTACCTCATTGTTAGCAACTTTTAACCTACTATTCTCACAGCTCCTAATTATTAAATTACGTAATATAGTCACATAACATTATTACACATGGATACAATAATACAAACATATACAATGACTGTTACATACATTTTTATATATTGTTACATACACATATTACTTTAAGGCGGGCTGTTATTGAATTTACATATTATATAATTAGACTGAAATCATTTTAGTGTTAAAAATACTGCCTCAAATTCGAAACCCATACCATAGCTTTGTTACTGACTTAATTTAAATTCTGCTGTAAATTTCGAGCCTTATCATAGATTTTGAAATGTTCAGAGCTTTAGGAATCATTTGAGAGTTAAATCAAAATTTAAGACGTTCATTTAGTAAGTATTCTACCATCTTAGGTGCGGAGATCCCAAATTTGAAACCAGTCTACAGTAGAAGCTAATAGACTACAAATCTCAGATTTGAAAGTAAATTTGGCATTTAAAATTTCAGATTGTGGGACAGTTTAGTTTAAATTAACATGCACATTAATATAGTTACTGATTTTATGGCCTAAAGGTCCTGTTACACTCTGCGCCTTGTTGATGTTAGCATGCAAATAAAATGCTACTAAATGCATTTCTTATCATTCATTTTCCTTCACTGTTATCCACGGCACACTGTGGTTGTGTTGCTGAACCTACTAACAGTGTTGTATACCTTCTCAGGTGCCATACATAAAAATCTTGTTAGGCCTTAATGACCTTAATTTTCACTTTCCTTGGAAATACAGATACTTAAAAACCGACTAGCATTAGGCACATTTTAGTTAGTTTTTTTCGGTTTAGTTGCAGATAGAACTCATATTGAAGATAAACAGAAGTACATCACCTTTGTTATTGCTGAACCTGCTGTTACTTATACGAACACAACAACCAGCGCTATCGTAGCCATAGCATAATACTTATGTTTGGGTATTTAGCCACCAGGTGTTAACAGATTTATGCTATCCACAGGTTTGTGTGGCTCTTGTGAAGAGAAAAGGATTGTAGTGCAGTTACGTGGTCAGTATGCGTTGACAAAAATGTCAGTGTAGCGAAACCTTCTTGCCCAACAAAGCAAATGATAAGTATCTCAAAGGTTAACATTACTTAAGTGCTTAAGACGGGTCATGGGTGAAATTTTGGACATTTTTTTCAGGGAAAAAAACTTTCAAATTTTACAGAATAATACGTTGGCACCTTGGAAATGTGCTGAAACCACCTCCGCTATTTTAAATCAAATCACTTGCTCCTGGTGCTGATGGCCTCGAAGGAACGTTTTCGGAGGGACCTTCCTTTGCATGTCGACTGCAAACGGTCTTACCCAGCGAATTATGCTTCCAAAATGGACACAATGACGCGATATTATGTAGAATAATTTGAAAATGTAGTGCATTCGAATTATATATTTTAATAAAACCCAGAATGTAAAATATTATACCAGAAGTTTACATAGTGGGTGATGCTAGTTAAATACAGAGGCGGACTAAAGTATTTGCATGCAGTTTTAAAAATTCTAGTAACAAAATTAATGGAGACAAAAATTCCCATTTTTAATAGACAGAAAGAACAAATATCACTATATTCTACTTGTTTTGGTAGCTTTCAATACCTTGCATATTATTAGTTTTAGAATTGTTTGAAAAATTATATCGATTTTTCAACTTATTTGCGAGTCTTCATGCATTAAATGGAACGATATTTTTGTGCAATGCCTGATCTTGCGGGAAAAATAGGGTTTCATTTGTAGGAAGAATAAAATGTCAAAGTCAGGGGTTTTTAATGTTTCTCCTGAACATCCTTATTAACGCCTCAAATTTTACGACTTCACTAATTTATTTCTCCGCCAAGTCGATGAAAATGTCAGGAAATATGTGCAAAAAAAATTGCACTACAAAGTACATATAAAGTAATTTTATAAACACCACAGATGAAAAGGTTGAACAATCGGCGCAATTTTCAAAACATTATAAAACTAATAAGGCGGCGCCGTGGCTAAGTGGTTAGACCGCTTGCCTCCCACCGAGGCGGCCCGGGTTCAATCCCAGGGACCTGCATGTGGGATTTGTGGTGGACGAAGCGGCGTTGGGCGGGTTTTCTCCGGGTTCTCCGGTTTCCCCCGCCATTCATTCCACCAACTGCTCCATCATCACCTTTCCTTTCATCCATTTCACCAACATTTCGTTTCATCTACTTCCTTCATCCCATACCAGGCATCGGGCTGATCACCCATCCTGGATGTTCTGTCTGATCCATGAGTGTCTGCTCCTCAACGGGCCTCTGACCCCAGGCATCCGCTTGTAAGTCCTGGGGGGTGTAAGTCCTACATAAGAGGAGGGTAAACAGATAATGAATGAATGAATGAATATAAAACTAATAAAATTAAAGATTTTGAAAAACGCAACAGCACGTAACATGTAATACCATTTGTTCCTTCTGTGTATTAAAAAATCTGATGTGTTGCACTCACATGACTTTCCCTACTCTTGTATAAACTATTTTTACAAACGCTTATTCTCCAGCTACTTCATGTTAATCAGATAAACATTTGCAGAAACAGATAGTCAAATCTTTTAAGAGCTGGTTGCTATTTGAAGCATTCCATTCTCTTTGCATGTCCAGGACATAAAAAAACGAATAACGAATTCCCATTTGACAAACCCATTTGACTTTTGGGGAGATTTGCAGAAAATTCAAGATTAACATTTCGTTTACCATAAAAATATCTTAAATATATGATAGCTTAATCAAAATCGTAGAGCCATTTTTGAGAAATCAAAATTTTCGATAAAGGTTCCATGTAAAGGATAGTCTAGGGTGCGGGAATTTCCTTGAAAATCTTCGTATCGCATCTTTGAAAGATACTGGACCTAAATATCAAATTTTATACTTACCAAACTTTTCGTTTTTAGTTATGCTGTTCACAGACACACATACACACACACACATACACACACTCACATGGACCTTTTTCAAAAAATATATTTTTTTATTCAGGGGGCCTCAAAACATGTATTTCCGGTGAAATCTCGATATCGAATTTTTCGGTGGAATGCAATACTTCTACTTACTATACGTAGTAGAGAAAGTAAACAGAGAATTTTATCTCCATTAATTTGGGCGCTAGAATTTTTTAAATTGAAGAATATTTTTGTCCGCTTCTGTAAGAGACCGAATCCTATGCTTTGGCACGGGATTCGGTTGTAGTTAAGGGTATTCATTCGATACTGAATTTTCGACGAGACTTAAAAACAACACTTTTAAACATATTGAAAGTCCTTAAACACCGTGTAATCTTAATGCAGTTGTAACTCATGAAACTTTAAAATGTTATGTTCTCATAATCTTGTTTTCTTTCATTTTTTGGATCTTTAAAATGCTTCTTGTGATGCAACCTTTGTTGAATTTCTTTCGAGTTTTCTATATACGCTCTTTGAAGGTGGATAAAAGGACCTAAAGGTCCTTTTATTTATATCAAACATGGTTTTATTTAGAGCTTTTATCGTTTAATAGAGGACAGGTTTTTAGAAACTTAAAAGTGTTGCATAGTTTATTCATATTTTCATATTTTCACATGCACAATTGTATGCTATGCTATTTTTAAAACAAATTTGTTAGCAACTGTGGTAATATTACGACCAGGAAAATGAATTTTTTGCTATAATTGTGTTTAAAAAATATATGATAAAAATTCCAACGTTAACTGAGCAAAGTTTGTATAAATTAGGAATTTCAGTACCGAGTACCCTTAAATTCAATAATACTTGAAGTTTTAGCTGTTTTTCACAAAGGAAAATAACAGATAAAAATAGTCTTGCTTAGGGAGCGGGAGACATAGATTTTACAAGTGCCCAGCATCGATAAATAAATATTAACTCTGAAAGGGGCCGAACTTTTCGTGAGGAAGTGCAGGCGAGATGTATATAATTAAGGGGGATGCGGTAGCCGCCATGTACTACTTCAGCTTAATTATTGACATGTAATACATAAAGTAATAGGTCAGTATACCTCCGTTGTTACTTTTGTCTTCTAGTGATGCTTGATACTGCGTGTGCGTAGTAAAAGTATACAGGATCTTTCAGTAAAAAGTGCAAAAATAAAAAGGAAATAGGGGTTCTCTACTGAACATTTTGAGGTTAACGAGATAAACCACTTTTCTATCCCAGTAAAGTCTTGGGAATCTTCATTTCATTTTAGGAGATCTGGAACTCAGTTTGATACGGTTCTTGGAGACTAAATGAGAAGCTATTAGGTGTATATAAGGCTCTAACATTGCTATAACTACCTACCCGAGGAACTGTAGAACTAATTGTCCCCCCTCTTCTCTTCAATTATAAACCGTACATAAAATACCGCAACCAAAAATACCTGGAAAGGAAGACGACTGGTGGTCTCAGTATAGGAACATTTGTTGCAGGGTTAAGAAGTGGAACCTCTCAAGGAGCAGTTATCGCGATCCTGGTGGTCGGGAGGCTACTGGCGGCGGCATGGTGATCGATTGCTTCATAGTTCCGCCCCACGCGAGGAGATTCACGCGAGAACTGTGACGTCATGGAGTATGTCTGCGAAGTGGACTTCTCTTCGGAAATGAAGTACTGTGATCTACCGGATTTTACTAACACTCAAATGCTGGTTCCTTTCTTGACTTCTTGTTCGCTGAGACGATAAAAGAAAACATTTTGCAGCTTACAGCTACGGTGATATAGAAGAAGAAAACTAAATTAACAGGGGTCTGGAAGCGCTTTTTTCTCTTGTTATGTCTCTTCTTCTACAACTCTGTTTACACTGCATGATACCACACATGATAAAAAAACATATTCCATGCAAATATGTCTTAAAGAGAGTCCTCAAGTGTTGACACATGGTTTAGCCAGCTGTCATATTGAATCCCGAATGTGCTGATGTATCCCTGGAGAACATGGTGCTTTCTCGGGCTTGTAAATCAGTGAAGTAAGACACAAGATGATTATGAAATATAGCACCGTAAAAATTGCTGTTAATGAACCTAAGAATGAGTTATCTACTTGTAACCAGACTGTTCTGGAGTGGCATTGGACGAAAACAGAAAAACGTGCGTATCATCCAATGTAAGAGTGTAGTAGGAAGAAGTTGTTGGGGAATTGAAATATTTTCTTCACCCCCATTTATCTTTTGGAGCTTTTATTATACTTAAACATAAATCGATGTCAAAGTAGTCTTTAAATTTCATATCATAGGCAATATTCTTAAAATGAACAAAAATGTGCTTAATTACTGCAGTTTCAGGTCACATGAACTACATTCTCTCTAAACTTACTATTACTAACTTTAAAATGCCTATCATAGGTTATTTCATATTTACTTTATCTGGTAGACGTTTAAGTTTCTTCAGCTCTTAATGTATTAAATTCAAAACATACATCATATTAGGACATCTAAAAGAAAAACAAAGAAGCAACATTAATAAGAAGAACTCGATGCACTAAATCACACGACTGTGTAACCATTATTATACTTTTTCATAATTATTCCACAATTTATTCACCCCAAGGCTTAGTTTTCTTTTTTTTTAATTTCTTTACTTACTTGTAATCTTAGGATCGACAGTGTGGAAATCAGTGCTTTCAGATTACCTTTACGTCGATGAAGTGTGTGTGTGTGTGTGTGTGTGTGTGTGTGTGTGTGTGTGTGTACGTAGCCTAACAGACAAGAGTGAACCGATTTATATATCGTACTGCAATCAAGTTGTTTTCGGTTTCCAAGATGGAAAGGTCCCCATATTGAACCACTTGAGCCTAATTAGTAAATAATAATTATATTTTCAAATCAAAATTTTCAGAAACACAAGCGTTAAAGTGACAAATTCTTGTGCTACAAATATCCTCAACACAATTTAAAATTAATACAATTATCAAGTAAATAACATTTAAAAAGTGAGATGATGTAAATCGGTTCAAATTAGGAACGTGGTCCTTAAAATGAACGACATACTTTTAAGTTTTAAAGTATTTTTATTAATACAAAATTCACATATTTTTTTTACATTCAAAACAAATGTGCTATCAGCAACAAACATACAGTCCAAAATTGTGATAAGAATAGAAATTTCCTTGAACATTTTGAATTTTTATATAATGACAATCACTTGGTTTTTGAAATAGGTATTATTTGCAAATATAGAGTTTTTACTAATTTTTACTCTCATACAGACCAGTCCAATTATACACAGTATTCACAATAAAACACTTTCTTCTTGTCACTAACTTTTGCACACTTTTGGTGAAGCCATATTCTACAACTCACACACTGGGTCATGTCCATCATTTCAGACAATTCACATATTCATGTCATCTGCTGTTTTTAACATGATTTTTAACTTAGCATATTATGTGATATTTATTCACACGATATACTATTCGCAGTTGAACAACCCTAGAACTTCAATAGGTATCCTAAATTGGACCAGTTCAATATAGGGTTCAAACAGTGGTTCAATTTACGAGCCACGCCATTTTGGAAGCTTTAGCATCTATGTGACAAGGAGAAACGCTGCTTGAAAAAACGTATGCATGAATATTGTTACTAAATAAACACTTTATAACATGTAATATATACAGTTCATCTTAAATTTATCTAATTGGTCCCATAAGCTTAGCTAGATGAGTCAAATATTACTTCTGAAGCACCAAAAACACACAACACTTCATACAACTGAAACCACAGCTCAGAATGCAAAGTCAACAACTCAAAGTATTCATAGCTGTACACGCTACGCTTCTGCTAGGATTATGGTGCCATCTGTCGAACAGTTTGGAAAATATCGGAGCGGTTCAATTTAAGAGGCGGTTCAAATTAGGGACCTTTCCCCTACAAGCATTGTGCTGATAAGTGTTCGTCAGGAATTATACACAGGAGCATACACGAGGTTGAGACAATGGTCAGCTATTTAAAAAGTGTTATATTACTTACTATTGCGAAAGTTCACGGGAAAAGAAAATCCTTAGGC
Source organism: Deroplatys truncata (assembly GCA_030765065.1). Lineage (NCBI taxonomy): Eukaryota > Metazoa > Arthropoda > Insecta > Mantodea > Mantidae > Deroplatys > Deroplatys truncata. The sequence goes on along the minus strand of CM060988.1, from coordinate 132,349,857 downwards.
TTCAAAGTACACCGATTTAAATGCTGCAGAATTCAAAACGAACAACAGTGTAAAATATCGTAAACATGTTTATTTTAATAACACTGCGAGTTATATACTTTTCCTCTTGTAGGTTTGTGTGTGTCTTTTTTCGTTTCCAAATTACACAAAGGAGACTTTATAGTCTGTCTACAGAAAAATTAAGGTATACATTTTCTTTTCCAGTCATCTAACACGTTAAAATCAAAATCGATAGTTATTTTTAGAAACATTTTTCATGTAAAAAGAATTGGAGCGGTTTCTAAAACTAGTAGCCTTGAATCGTTATAAGGTGCCAATATTAAATATGGAATTTAGCATCTATCTTAATTTTGAATCTTCAGTTATACTGCTTCTCTCTCTCACCCTCACTCCCTCCAACACCCACCCACACATTTACACTACGGGCCATTTACTGAAAGTATATTTTAAGGGACTTCAAAACGCTTGTTTCCCGTGAAATCGCGATATCAAATTTTTGGAACGAATGCAATTCCTCCCTCAGCCTTGGTAAGTGATTAAGTTGAAAGAACCTGCCAGGCTATCACATTTATATGCACATTTAAATGCCTTCGTCGCTAGCTAGATCGAACCCGGAACCTTGGAGACAGAATGCCAGGAATTAACAAAGGTAAAGGTAAAGGTATGTATCACTGAGGGTCCCCCGGAACCGGGGCAGAGCAGTGCACGCAGGCCAGTCGGTCCCTTGTGTTTCCAACGTGATCCTTGGGAGGAAAGTATGAGGGGAGAGACCCGAAGGTCCACCAGATCCAGATGCCGGCGAGCGCAAGCATGGGTCCCTAACGTTTCCAGATAGAACGCATCCGACACCACACGGTTCTTGCTCACAAGCCACCAAACTCCAGGGTCTCCTAGAGCAGAGCCCCACGCTGAGGTGAGACCTAACTGAGCAGTACCGCAGCGACGCCAGGGAAAAAACCTTTACAGAGCGCAAACCACCGCCCAGCCGCAATCCGCCAGACACCTGGACCTATAACCCTGAAACAGATATCAAGGAAGATGATGGGCACAGGAAATGAGAGGAAGGAGAGTTAAGGTAGAAGATGAACCACCGCAGCGTTCACCTGGCGACTCGGGGAAACCACAAAACAAGAAAAAACTCCAGCATCCAGACCGATGGCTGCCTATATTATTGTAACAGGAAGCAGCTCGTATCTACACGTTTCTGTTAAAAGTGGATTGATGAGAAAATTTATTAATTTTCAATTTTGATATTATGAATTACAAGAACAAACTACTTCTTCATTCTGGTAGTTAGCAAACAAGGTTGCAAACTCGGCGGTCCCCAGTTAGATTTCCAGCTGGATGATATGAATTTTCCTTGAGACAGGATTATTCCCTTCCCTCGTTAGAATCTGGAAGTTAAAATGAAAGTTCGAACCTGTTTCTGAGTTTTAATGTTTAAAAGAAAACCCAACGAAAATGCATGCCAGTAGCATGCTTGCCGACGAGAAAGTTGATATCTGCAAAGTCAACGACGCAGATATGAACTTCAATGTCAAAGGCAGCATATAAATGGAGCAAACAAACCAAAAAGAAAAAGAAAAGCTGATGTCATACATTCACGTTAATTTCTCTACCTCTTTTTCTACATTCCATTCTTACATAACTTAAACGGTAACTCCGCATATTAATTGAGATAAACGTCTGCAGAAATTGCATAATACATTTCGTAGTAGGTAAAGGCGAAAATAGGAGACTGAAACGATACTCAGGTATTTATATTCTAGCGTTGAATACCGCACTCTTTACATGTCATCGTAACGTGCAGTAGACTGCTGAAGTAGTTGTTGCAAAGTATTTGAAAATTTAAACCAATAACAACGAATATCTTGAAAACAGTCAAAGCCACAAAAAACTTATATGACATAGATGGCGTGTTCCAAACAGATCTACATTTTTACTTTCTCTACTACGTACAGCAAGTAGGGGAAGTATTGCATTCCACCCAAAAATTCATATCGAGATTTTACCGGAAATACATGTTTTGAGGCGCCCTGAAACCAAAAGTATTTTGGAAACATTTCTGCGTATGTGTCTATGTGTCTATGAACAGCATAATTCAAAAACCAAAAGGCGGATAAATACCAAATTTGGTGTTTGTGTTTAGTATCTTCCAAGGATGTGACACAAAGACTTTCAAGAAAATCCCCCCGCCGCAGACTACTCTTTACATGGAACATTTTTCGAAAATTTTGATTTTCTCAAAAATAGCTCTAACGATTTTGATTAAAATATCATATATTTAAGATATTTTCAGGGCAAATGAAATGTTTATCTTGAATTTTCTGGGAATGTCCCCAAAAGTCGTCTTCATTCTGAATGAGTTTTGTATAATTGGTAAACCGTTAGAGGTAGACAAATCTTTACTACACCAAAAGTGTGAACCTCGTTAAAACAGACATTTTATTATGTACATTTTTTTGAGTTAACCATTTCCGAAATATTCCTTGTTTTATTTTTTTTAATACTTATACTTTTTCTCAAACGAGAATTCATTATTCGTTTTTTATGTCCTGGACATGCAAAGAGAATGGAATACTGCACATAGCAACCAGCTGTTAAAATATTTGACTAACGCTTAAAGCCTACCAATTCCCCTTGCATCTACAAGAAAATTAGCAATAAGTTTCTGCAAATGTTTATCTCGATTAACATGAAGCATATGGAGAATAAGCGTTTGTAAAAATAGTTTGTACAAGAGTAGAGAAAGTCATGTGAGTGCAACAATTAGATTTTTTGTGTTGTACGTTTCTGTCTAAACTCATTCCAAACAAACGGAACTTTGTCTCATTTACAGAAAATTCAATATATACATTTTATTAGTCATGTTATCTTAAACACGTGTTACTTTAACTCAAAACGTTAGGTCCGTTTGCAGAAAATAAAAAATAACAAGAACTAGCCTTCCATGTAAAGGATAGTTTGTTGTGCGGCGATACCTTACAAATCATTGTCACATCTTAAGAAGATGCTAAATATCAATGCCAAGTTTGGTATTTATTTGGTTTTGAGTTGTGCTGTTCACACACACACACACACACACACACACACCCACACACTGAGGCAGTATTTTTAACACTTAAATGATTTCAGTCTAATTATATAATATATAAATTCAATAACAGCCTCCCTTAAAGCAATACGTGTATGTAACAAGATATAAAAAGTGTATATTACAGTCATTATTTATGTTTATATTATTGTATACATGTGTAATGATGTTATGTGAATATATTACGTAATTTAATAATGTAGCAGCTGTGAGAAATGGGTAAAAAGTTGCTAACAATGAGGTAACCTTGAGGCAATAATGAATTATAAAGTTTAAATGCTACTTGTGATTCTTGGAGCAATAACAATGCAATTTTTGACAGCTCATAAAATAGTCAATCAATAACCAGAAAAAGCTTTAGTTAAATGAAGGTATTCTATTGGACTAGGATTAGCCAATCAGAAACTAAAATGGAGCAAAATTTACAAATTCAGAAGTCAGTTGCTTGTAGACAGTGCTCATAACTGGACGCGTTGCTTGTAGACAGTGTTCCTAACCGGACGCGAGATGTGTCCCCGAGAAATTTAATAAGTATTTTGTGTGAGACAAAAATAGTTTACATGTTAAAAGTGCAAGTAATTAAGAAAAAAAATCTTACTGTGAAGTAAATTATAATCTGTGTAACCCTACATTCTTCAGTCGCACCACTCCCTGCTAAGACATTCATGTCTCTAAAAAATATAAATACTGACGCAGCCGAGGCAAACATAAATATATCATATTTAAAGAAACAGTCAAAATTACAACGTTAATTAATGTTTTTTTAAACATTTGGGGCGAAGGCTACCGGAAACGTTTTACCATACGTGCGGTTGCAACTACTTCAAGTGTTCGGCTCCCCAACAGTCGAAATACAATGCAACTTCTCCTTCATAGATATAGCTACAACTCTTTTGGGTTTCGGGAACCTCAAAACATGTATTTACGTTGAAGTCTCGATATTGAACCTTTGGGTGTAACACAGTCTATCTACTTACGGTAACTATGTATTTCCTTAATAGACTGTACATAATTACTCTTAAAGAAAGTAGCAACGCCCCCAGGATATCTCCCCCTTCTACCTCTCACTTCTGAACCACTAAAGACACCTTGGAATTCACTTATGTCCACAGTTTCATTGTTTTTAGCCAAGTCTCTGCTAACCCAATTATGTCCAAGTTATTTACCAAGTTCAAAAATTGACCACTAGCCAGTTTTCCCCTCAAACCTTCCACATTCCAAAACCCCACTGACAGCTGGGCATCTTCATTCTATCTGTTTGTTGTTGTCTTACCTAGTGTGCTGGTTCTCCCTATCCTTTGTGACCTGCGGGCTGGTTGCACTGACACCCTCCCCCCTGCTGACTTTGACATTGTTTTTGTCGTCTGGCCGTCTTGAACCCTGCTACCTCTGTCTCTTCCGGTAGAGGTGTAACCATACTGCCTTCCGGGGCTCGATGCTCTGCAGAAATGCCAACCTCCTCTCCTTGAATTTCTGCTATCTTCTTGTCGATTTCTTCCAGCTCTGCTTTGGTTCTTATTCGCCCGTTTATTAAAAGTTTGTCAAATTTAATTACTGCATGACAACCCTGTGATTTTGCATTTATCATATGGCGATGAACAAATTCTCGTTCTCGCCGGATCTTTTCACTGAAATCCTCTCTTATAAGCACACCTGTACCTTTAAGATACTTACTATCTCGGAGAATGGCGGATTTGCACTTATATGACAGGAGCTTACATACAATTGGCCGCCTGTTGCCTGCTTTACCGACACGGTGCGCTCTTTCAATATCGTCAGGTCTGAGATGAACTTCAATCTGGGCCACAACTTCTAGCACCTTGTTCTAGGTGCTGTCCCAGCTTTCATTCTCTTCTTCCGTTAATCCATATATAACAATATTATTTCTTCTTGACTGGTTTTCTAAGTAGCCCACCTTGCCCTCCAACCACTCACATCTTGCCTCCAACTCCTTCACCCGTGTCTCAGACTTCTCCAGGGATTCCATCATGGAGTTAATAATTCCTAATAGCTCGCTGTGACGAACTTTACTTTCCGCGAAACCACTTTTCACTAAACAGCCAAAACTGGCAAGCTTGGGCACATACTTAATGGAAGTACGTGTACTAAGAGATAAGGTGTTTATGTAATTTTTCTTTAAACATATCTGGTGCTTGAGTACTTGTGCGCGACTGTGTGTGTGTGTGTGTGTGTGTGTGTGTGTGATTCAGAGTGTTTTTTTCAATTTTATATGTATGTATATAGTGCGGTGATTATAAAAAAAATAATTGTTTTCTGGTTGATACTGCAAGTGACGTATACAGACCAGGTATTTTTCTAGAGAGCATGTAGGTCTTATGACCCATGCGACTGTGTTATCCAATTAATGTAATACTAAGTACTTAATAAATACCACCACTACTACTTACGGTAAGCATTTCTGTAATATAGATGGAATAAAAAAGATGACAAACTTTTTTTTAACGACTGTATATGGGCTGTGAAACATCAAATAAGTGACGTCACAGCACCTTCAATAACCACCACAAGGACGTCGTCCCTGCAACCTCCATGATCCATATGGTTGGTTCGAACACTCGCTCGATTTTATGATAGTGCAGCCACGTTTATTAATGATCACATCGCTGTTTGGCTAACAGGTAGAGATTCAAAACGCAATATTCACGCTATGCCGCAATAAACCATTCCATTACATTCTAAACATGTCAGGGAATGAATACCCGATGACTTAAAAGTGCATTACCAGCCAAGTGGGGCCGCAATTTTAAGCTCAGTGCCACTCAGTATTTTTAGACGTACAGTGTGTCTTTCTGGGAGTAACAGAAATAGATGGAAATATGCACAGGATTAAAATTCATCTTTGCTGGTTTTGTGGTCGAACAAGACAAAAAGTTCCTTAAATTGAAACTATTTCAAATTCCATTTTCTTGCTTATTTATCGTTGCTTTAACACCTTCAATGATTACCTTTTGATATGCTTCGATATTATTTAGTTCGTGCTAGATATATAGGCTTATATGTGTAGTCTCCTTCCAGTTCCAGTTCCTACTCACCTCCTGTTCCATCCAGTTTGTTACTGTTGATTTGATTGGAAAGCAGGTTCTTGTGTTTGTAGGATTGTGTTTTATGGATGGCCACACATAGTTAGCCTGATGCCAGACAGATGACCTTAGGTGAGTAGTTGCCCTCCTATACAAAGAGCACCAAAGAAAATCTCACTGCACCTCGCATCTTTGTCACATTATTTATCGTTGTACGTGGCCTTGCGAAGCCATGGCCATTTCATTGGTTGCTTTAGGCCACGGTGCAAGGGTGCGCCACTCCCTCTGCTAAACAGATACACCAATAGTCACAACAAAGGTTACAAAATGGCGTAGAAACGAAATATATTTTTACGCTAAAAGAGAAAGAGGTAGAGTGAGTGCATTCAGTTTGTCATACAGACCTCTTATTGTGATTGGTAACCCATACCGTATCGGCTAGTGCAGAACAGGCCTTTCAAAGGGCCTAAAATCTAAGAGGAAAACTCTTGATGACCACCCACGTTAGCTAAATGTGGAATGTGTAGTGTGAGAAGATTTTCAGGGGGTGTAAATTTAAAGCATGAATGGTATTCATTAAATACATAGCAAGACAGCACTTTATAACAAAACATAAACAGAACTATATTCTCATAGTGATATCAGTGCTTGTTGCTGCATATCTAGAAGCAAACATAATTAAATAATAAATAAATAAAGCGGCATGTTTTCCCTCCAATTCAAACTATAATTGGTTAATATACCTTTACTAACATATTTCTGATTATAGGAATACAACAGGATTATACACAAAAATATAACCCAATTTTATTGCTATAATATGTAAGTCATATTCGGTAAACCATATACATATTTATATCTAGTTTCTAAACAGGATCAGTCAATTATAACAAAACAGTAATTTGCATTCAGTAAACGAATATCATCATCTGCAGATGTTTTATGGGGAGTGTTCACTTTCTGACGAATATGTAGAGTGCCATCGCACCCCCAAACCTTGTGTTATGCGACCTTTATTTATGGGGGAACAAAAAATAAAGTGTTTCGGAACAACCTGCATACCTGAAAGACAATATCAGAAGAAGAATTAATGCATGGAAACTTTCTTAAAAGGTGTGAGAGATGCGTGGCAGCACAAGGACATCATTTCCAACACCTTCTGTGATAAAGATATGTGGTTATTGTATGCATGTAAATCTATACGCTTGAGTTCAGGGTCTGTGAATATCCATCTCGGCCCAAGCAGCGTGCGGTACTGCGGCAGCAGCGGGCCGCGAAGCAGCCGGCCAGGAGTCGGAAATAAGGCACTGTGTATATATATATATATATATGACATCCCAAAAACCATGAAAGTTAATGCACGAAAAATACAAGCGATAATATTCATTAAACGCAACAATCATAGATTTCCCAAACACTAGATACCGCCACTTGTATACTTTCTGGAAACATAGGGCGGAAAACCACAGAAATCTGGCCAGGACTCAAAATGGTTCAGGGACTAACATGGAAAAAACAATATTACAAATACGGGGAAAAGGCAATGTCCAATTAGAAAGGCTCTACCTAATCATCAACATTGGCTCCCAATTAAACTTCAAAATCGGACTCACGCTGCACAAAACACTGATACGTCCAATCTTCACGTATGCTGTACCGGTATGGGGATATGCCGTCAAAACATACATCAAAATATTACAAATGTTCCAAAATAAAATACTGCACATGATAGCCAAGTACCTTACATAGCACCATCAATTTACTACATGGCGAGCTTAAGATGCACACGGTGGAAGAATTCATTAAGATACATACAAAAAACTACATTCTCAACATAACCCACCAACAAAACTGTTACGGAAGTACGACACGGAAATAAACACAACAGACTCCAGTTATTATTTGACCGAAACTTATCTCAAGACCACGCTGAAGAAATACAACACTTTCTCGACAATCTCCTACAACTTTGACAAGGACACTGACACTGTCACGGACTACTTTCCACAAAATCACATCATTAATCTTTCTAGCCCCTTGCAGAACCCTCAAGACCTCAGCGATTGCTGAAGCGGTCCGGGAGAAAGGGCCTCTCGGCGTGGGCAGCGAACGGTGGACCGTTGCATTATGGAATCGGTCACACAGACGACATCGGCAACTACACGGACAACGAGCCTAAAGAAGGACAGAGAGCGGATCTACCTAGAACGCACCTAGTGCGCCTGTACTCTAACGACGAGTGGGGTTCACCTGTGAAAAACCAGCGCAGGATGCAACACCACATAATGTTATTAATACATTAACGTATAAGCTCTAACCTCAGTAGAATATCAATATACGAAGCAAAAGTAGTTCACTAACTCTAAAGCATAACATAGACTATAAATTTCATGAGTAGGCACCCTGCACAAACTAACAAACAATTAGAAAGTAAGCAATTAAATATCCATCAACAACAATGCATGAACTTTCCCTGGAATTGTTCAGGTTGAAGAAGGTTAATTTGTTGTACTGTTAATTTTACGTTGTTATTTGCCCCACGCTTTGGGAGCCAGTTTGAAGAAGGCTTGTTGCTGTCACGTATGGAAAGACAGTTTGAAGAAGATGTATTATATTTCGACTGTTGGGGAGCCGAACTTGAAGTAGTTGCAACCGCACATATGGTAAAAAGCTGCCGGTAGCCTTCGCCCTAAATGTACTTTCCGGTGGCCTTTGCCCCAAGTTTGAAAATATTAACTTTGTAATTTTGACTGTTTCTTTAAATATCATATATTTATGTTTACCTCGGCTGCGTCAGTATTTATATATTTTTAGAGACATGAATGTCTTAGCAGGGAGTGGTGCGACTGAAGAATGTAGGTTTACAAAGATTTTAAGTTTTTCTTCACTTCATTTATTAATGCTTGACACGATTTAAATAACACTTCACTGACATAGAGAGCTGTGAGATTCTTTTGTTAATTACTTGCACACGTAAACTATTTTCGTCTCACAGCGAATACGTATTAACTTCTCGAGGACACATCTCGCGTTCGGTTAGGAACACTCTACAAGCAACGCGTCCAGTTATGAGCGCTGTCTAGAAGCAACTGACTTCTGAATTTGTACAATTTGCCCTATTTCAGTTTCTGATTGGCTAATCCTACTCCAATAGAATACCTTCATTTAACTAACGTTTTTTCTGGTTGTTGATTGGCTATTTTATAAACTGTCACAAAGATTACATTATTGTTGCTCCAAGAATTACCAGTATCATTTAAATTTTCTAATTCATTATTGCCTCAAGGTTACCTCATTGTTACCTCATTGTTAGCAACTTTTAACCTATTTCTCACAGCTCCTACATTATTAAATTACGTAATACATTCGCATAACATTACTACACATGTATACAATAATATAAACATATATAATAACTGTAATGTACACTTTTTATATATTGTTACATATACATATTGCTTTAAGGCGGGCTGTTATTGAATTTATATATTATATAATTACACTGAAATCATTTAAATGTTAAAAATACTGCCTCAAGGTTTCATGGACAATCCCAGCAATTAACCATTGACGCACTCGCGTGCAATGCATGCCAGCAACCTATCTACACACATCTTAAGCAGGGTGTTATGCGGCACCCGGTAAACGCATGATACCACGATATTACACAGCAATACACTTGGAGGGGTTTTAAATGCGTATTCCGCGATTGAGCGAAGAACCGCCATTGCACACAGGCTGGGGCTCGAATGCAGTAATGCATCCCTCCACGGAAAAAAAAAGGAAATTCCAAAATACAGCGTTTTTAACTGTATTATTTGTAACAGTATCTACTAATTCACGGACTCCGTGTACATTCCTTATACGATGTAAAGCTCGCAATTCTATCAGTTTCTATCAGATACTCTTGATAAAGAGGCGACTGTATAGATATGGTTTGAAATGAGACACATGGACTTTGTTTATGTACGGAGACAACACTGGGATACTTATATTAGAAATTGAGGCAGTATTTTTAACACTTGAATAATTTCAATCAAATTATATAATATGTAAATTCAATAACAGCCCGCCTTGAAGCAATATGTATGTAATAATTTAAAAAATCTGATGTGTTACACTCACATGACTTTCTCTACTCTTGTACAAACTATTTTTACAAACGCTTATTCTCCATCTACTTCATGTTAATCGAGATAAACATTTGCAGACTCTACCTTATTGCTAATTTTCTTGTAGATGTAAGGGGAATATATATTTACCAGGGCAATATAGAAATACAGTAGCCTTTAAGCACATACATATCTCTTAATAGCTGGTTGCTATGTGCAGCACCATTCCCTTTGCCACAGATTAATACGCTTTGTATATCCAAGACAAAAAATCTGATGTGTTACACTCACATGACTTTCTCTACTCTTGTACAAACTATTTTTACAAACGCTTATTCTCCATCTATTTCATATTAATCGATATAAACATTTGCAGAAACGATCCTTTGACATGCAAAGAGATATACATTTTACACATAGCGACCGGTTCTAAAAATATTTAACCATCCCTTAAGGCCTAATATGTTCCCCTTGTTTTGTATTTGCAAGGGCAATAAATGCACATACATATCTCTTAATAGCTGGTTGCTAGGTGCAGCACCATTCCCTTTCCCAAAGATTAATACTCTTTGCATATCCAAGACAAAAAAATGAATAACGAATTCCCATTTAGAAAATAAGTATTGAAAAATTTAAGGGAATAACAAGCAATATCTCGGAAATGGTACACTCAACAACAAAAAATGTATATGACATAAATTATGTATTTTAACGCGATCTACATTTTTTGTGTAGTAAAATTTTGTCTATCTCTTATGGTTTACCAGTTATGCAAAAGTCGTTCACAATGAAGAATACTTTTGGAGACATTCCCAGAAAATTCAAGATGTACATTTTATTTGCCATAAAATATCTTAAACATATGATACTTTAATCAAAATCGTTAGAGCCATTTTTGACAAAATTAAAATTTTCGAAAAATCTTCCACGTAAAGGGTAATCTGGGGTCGGGGGATTTTCTTGAAAACCTTCGTGTCTCATCCTTGGAAGATACTGAACCTAAATACCAAGTTTGGTGTTTATCCGACTGTTCGTTTCTGAGTTATGCTGTTCACAGACACACACACAGACACACAGACACACACACGGACATGTTTCCAAAAATGTTTTTTTTTGGACTCAGGGGCCTCAAAACATGTATTTCCGGTGAAATCTCGGTATCGAATTTTTGGGTGGAATACAATACTTCCCCTACTTACTATACGTAGTAGAGAAAGTAAAAATGAATAACGAATTCCCATTTAAGAAAATAAGTATTGAAAAATTTAAGAGAATAACAAGCAATATCTCGAAAATGGTTCACTCAACAAAAAAAATGTATATGACATGAATTGTGTATTTTAACGCAATCTACATTATTTGTGTAGTAAAATTTTCTCTATCTCTTATGGTTTACTGGTTATGCAAAAGTCGTTCACAATGAAGAACACTTTTGGAGACATTTCCAGAAAATTCAAGATATACGTTTTATTTATCATGAAAATTTCTTAAACATATGATATTTTAATCAAAATCGTTAGAGCCGTTTTTGAGAAAATTAAAATTTTCGAAAAACTTCCATGTAAAGGGTATCCTGGGGTGGGGGGATTTTCTTGAAAACCTTCGTGTCGCATCCCTGGAAGATATTGAACCGAAATACCAAGTTTGGTGTTTATCCGACTGTTCGTTTCAGAGTTATGCTGTTCACAGACAGACACACACACACACACACACACACACACACACACACACAGACAGACAGACAGACAGACTGACAGTAGACACACAGACACACACGGACATGTTTCCAAAAATGCTTTTTTTTGGATTCAGGGGGTCTCAAAACATATATTTCCGGTGAAATCTCGGTATCGAATTTTTGGGTGGAATACAATACTTCCCCTACTTGCTACGTAGTAGAGAAAGTAAAAAATCTGATGTGTTACACTCACATGACTTTCTCTACTCTTGTACAAATTATTTTTACAAACTCTTATTCTCCATCTGTTTCATATTAATCGAGATAAACATTTGTAGAAACCATCTTTTGACATGCAAAGAAAATTACATTTTAAACATAGCGACCAGTTCTAAGAATATTTGACTATGACTTAAGGCCTACTAAGTTCTCCTTGTTTTGTATTTGCAAGGGCAATACAGAAATACAGTAGCCTTTAAGCATCGACATATGTCTTAATAGCTGGTTGCTAGGTGCAGCACCATTCCCTTTGCCACAGATTATAACTCTTTGCATATCCAAGACAAAATAAGTAATATCTCGAAAATGGTTCACTCAACAAAACAAATGTATATGATATAAATTGTGTATTTTAACGCGTACTACATTTTTTGTGTAGTAAAATTTTGTCTATCTCTTATGGTTTACCAGTTATGCAAAAGTCGTTCACAATAAAGAATACTTTTGGAGACATTCCCAGGAAATTCAAGATATACATTTTATTTATCACAAAAATATCTTAAACATATGATACTTTAATCAAAATCGTTAGAGCCATTTTTGAGAAAATTAAAATTTTCGAAAAATTTCCATGTAAAGGGTACTCTGGGGTGGGGGGATTTTCTTGAAAACCTTCGTGTCGCATCCTTGGAAAATACTGAACCCAAATACCAAGTTTGGTGTATATCCGAATGTTCGTTTCTGAGTTATGCTGTTCACAGACACACACACAGACAGACACACAGACACACACACGGACATGTTTCCAAAGATGCTTTTTTGGATTCAGGGGGTCTCAAAACATGTATTTCCGGTGAAATCTCGGTATCGAATTTTTGGGTGGAATACAGTACTTCCCCTACTTACTATACGTAGTAGAGAAAGTAAAAATGTATGTAACATTCATTGCATATTCTTATAGTATTGTAAACATGTTTAATAACGTTATTTGAATGCATTGTGTAATTTAATAATGCAAGAGCTGTGAGAATAATAAGTTTAAACTTGCTAATAATGAGGTAACCTTGAGGCAATAATGAGTTTGAGAGTTTGAATGTTACTAGTCATGATTGGAGCAATGATAATGTAAATTTTGTGAAAATTAGTCAATCAACAGCTAGAAAAAGCTTTAATTCAATGCAGGTATTCTATTGGACTAAAATTAGCCAAACCAGAGACTTGAAATAGAGAAGTTACGGGTTTTGAACGGTTGAAATATGTTCAGTTGCCTGCAGAACTTGGTAGTAACCGGATGGAAGATGTGTTCTCTAAAGAAATATTACGTATTCGTGTGAAACGAAAATTAAGTATGCGCGTTAACAAAGTGCAAGTTTTTAAATTGAAGAATCTCACAGCTCTTAATATCAGTGTAGTGATATTTAATTTGTGCCAAGGATAAATAAAAAGAAGTGAATTTAAAACTTAAAATCTGTGTAAGTCTACATTCTTGTCGCACCACGCCCTGATTAAGAGAAACGTGTCTCTAAAGTAAGACCGAAGCAGCCGAGGCAAATACAAACATAAATGCTATATATAGAAGCAGTTTAATAACAAAGTTAAAAGTTAATATTTTTTTTTAAACTTGGAGCGTAACAACAAAATACATCTTCAAATCAGCTTTTCATACGTAGCAGTTTATTATGTAACAAACAATCTACTTCAAATTAACGCCCAAAACATGGTGGAAAAAACTCCAACAACAGTAAAACCTTCAACAACAATAAACTAAAATAGTTCAAGAACAATACTTCTTCAAAATCTTATTTTAAATGGAAAAGTAGAAAAAGAAAGGACTGCCCATTCCTAAATACGAGGGTAAGTAAATAAGCATCCGCACACTATTTGTTAGTTTTTGTAGGTTGGCTGTATCGGTTTGTGCGCACGCACGTCCACATGTTGTTCCTTTGTCTCCGCTTGTGGGATGTTTGACCGCTTTCACTCCAGTGCATAATAAGCATGGCTGCAACCCTCACCGTTTGCTCCAAAAAAGAAAAGCGTGCAGTTATGTCGTCTGAAGGTGTACCAGGAGCCGAAATCCATATAAGACTTTTAGCACAATATGGGGGCAATCTTTTACCATGGCGAAGTGTGTACGAATGTATTGAAAAGCTCAGAAATGGTAGGACAACTGTGAAGGATGAGGAAAGAGCAGGACGCCCAACCATATTCACTAGAGACGCCAACATTGAGCAGGTCCGTATCCTGATTCAGAGAGCCGAAGAAAGACTGTCGATGAAGTGGAAAACCATATCGTTTTTGGTCAACTTAAAAATGCCTTAAGAAGCCATCAATTCACCACAGACCAAGAAGTGAAGGAAGCGGTGCATACATGGCTTGCTGCTCAGCTGAAAACTTTCTTTCAGAGGGCATCAGAAAGCTTGTGCAACGATGGATCCTGTGCATTGAGAAGCAAGGGGACTGCGTTGAAAAATGAGGTAATTGTAAGTTTCTATTATTGTTATTGAGGCAGTATTTTTAACATTTCAAATGATTTCAGTCTAATTATATAATATATAAAATATAATAACAGCCCGAATTAAAGCAATATGTGTGTAACAATATATAAAAATGCATGTAAGTCATTGTGTTAATGTTTATATTATTATGTACATGTTCAATAATGTTATGTGAATGTATTACGTAATTTAATAATGTAGGAGCTGTGGGAATAATATGCCAAAAGTTCTAACAATGAGGTAAGCTTGAGGCAATAATGAATTATAAAGCTTAATAATACTACTACTGGTAATTCTTGGAAACAATAATGTAATTTTTCAGACAGTTTATAAAATAGCGAATCAACAACCAGAAAAAGCTTAAGTTAAATAAAAGTATACTACTGGAGTAGGAATAGTCAATCAGAAACTAAAATAGGGCAAATTGTACAAATTCAGAATTCAGTTGCTTGTAGACAGCGTTCCTAACCGGACGCGAGACGCGTCCTCAAGAAGTTTAATACGTATTCAGTGTGAGACAAAAATAGTTTACATGTTAAAATGTGCAAGTAATTAACAAATAATCTCACAGCTCTCTCTATATCAGCGAAGTGTTATTCAAATCGTGTCAAGGATTAATAAAAGGAGTGAAGTAAATATTATAATCTGTGTAAGCCTACATCCTTCAGCAGCATCACGCCCTGCTAAGAAATTCATGTCTCTACAAATTAATATGACGCAGCCAAGACAAACATAAATATGTAATATTTAAAGAAACAGCCAAATTACAAAGTTAATATTTTTAAAACTTGGGGCGAAGGCTACGGAAACAATTTTTTTTTACCATACGTACGGTTGTAACTACTTCACGTTCGGCTCCCCAACATAAGAACTACAATACAACTCCTACTTCAAATCGGTTTTCCATACGTGAAGCAACAAACTACTTCATTATAATAAATTTAAAAAATTATGTGCGGTTACTTATTGACTTACCCTCGTATATTACACGTCACTCCAAGCAACTTTAACAGATTACATGCTATTATTGCTACAGAAAGACTTAACATAAATCGTTTCAAAAAGCTTCTTGTATGCTTTTGTTTACCTGTTATGATTTCGCAGTTGTATAAACTTAACCAAAATGAAGAAGAAGAATTAACAGAGTATTTGCAGAAAATTCTAGTTATACCTTTTATTCGCAATATTTCAAACACTTTCTATTTTATTTAAAATGATTGGGGCCATTTTTCAGAAAATAAAAAGAACGAAATCAAGCAAGAAAAACCTGAAAACCTTTGCCTTGCACACTTAAAAAGTCCCTTAGAAAAGTAGAAATTTGGTATATATCCGGTCTTTGTATGTTGAGCTATGGTGTCTACACAAACAAACTTTTTTCTTTAAATCACCTCAAAACGTGCATTTTTAGTGAAATGTCTCATTATTCTTGGGACCGAATGCAATAGTTTCTCTGTTCTAAATGACGGGCGGTAAACTAAACAAATAATCAATATGTATTGCTTCTAACGGTATTAAATCTTATTTTGAACTATTGTTTACATAGGGAAATGTTTATAAAGAAGTACAAATATCCCTTGGAGTGCGTAAACACTGTTGTTTCAGAAAACAACTCATTTGAATGTGCAAACTAGTGCGAAATTAGTATTTCCCATGAAGGGTTATGAAGGAAGGACACGCTCGGTGGCTATTTGTGGCTAAGGTTCCCATGGCAACACCTGGCCGCTACTGTTACATATGCATGATAACGTGCCAATTTATTGCATCTAATTGCACATATGCCTGTTTCTTTCCTTTACAGCACGCTTTCCGCCGCTCGGAATCTTCGGCAACATTACGGTGCATATTTCAGCGTCTAAAGCACGTTGCTACATCCTTCTAGAGGCATCAATAACCCACATACATATATAAAAGTATCTGTATGTCTGTCTTTGAGAATTCACTAATCTCTAAAATCATTGGGCATATTATTTTGCTGGTTTATATGACATTTACTGAAGTAGATTTCCATTTAGGGAACTTAACAGGCACGCGTACTGAATTTTCGACAAAGTTTCAAGAAAAAAAATCTATTTTAAAAAGTTCACGAAGAAAATGCTCAAACGTTGCAGAAATAGCAGCCAACAGCGGTATTCAATTTTGATCATTTAATGCCCAAATGCGACATTTAAATAGATTGCCAAGTGTATGTGAATAGCTCGTAAAATGTTATAATTTAAATTTCTCATGGTGTTTTTTTCCCTGCATTTATGCTCTTAAAATGACAACAATTTTTGTTCAATTTCTTTCAAATTTCTCAGAATACGTTATTTGAAGGTTGATAAAGAATGTAAAGATTCTTTTTTTTAATAGTTTGGATTTAGAATTTTAACAATTTAATACATTGCTTGATTTTAGTTATTATTCATTAAAGAAAAAATGTCAATATTACACAAAATTTAATCTTTGGTTGTAAGGAACTATATTCGAGAAATAACATACAAGATTTTAAACGCTTAAATTTACATGAGACTTGATTTTTTGTTTTGAAAATTATCATTTTAGAAAGTCATGGTATCTGAACCATGAAAATTAATGTCATGTTATAATTATGGTGAACAAGTCTATGATAACAATTTCGACCAAATTGGTTGAAATTTGTGGAAATTAGCAAGTTCGGTAACGAGTGACCTTAAATAGGTAACCAATTGAAATAGAGCTGAGAAAATAAATCCCAAGCAAGTACGGCAAAATGCATACAATTTACTGTTAGCTGAAATTTGATCAAAGTTTTAAAAAAATGTGAAGGTTGACTTTGATATTCCAAAAAATACTTTGAACCGCTAGCTTTAATTACATGCCATATCTTTCATTCTCAAGGCGCTCTAAAGCTTCCACGCGTGAGCATTTAAATGCCCAAAAGCATACGGTTTAATGACCTGTATTTGAGTACACTTTCTTACACTTTAGCACATTAAAAATGTTCCAAGGATGCAGTTTGTAAAGAATCTTTAGGTTTTCAGCGCAAAATCAGAGAGAATACGCTTAAAAATCTGATGTGTTACTCTCACATGAGTTTCCCTACTCTTGTAAAAACTATTTATACAAACACTTATTCCCCATCTACTTCATATTAATCGAGATAAACATTTGCAGAAACTTATTGCTAATTTTCTTGTAGATGCAAGGGGAATGTGGTAGGCTTTAAGCGATAGTCAAATCTTTAAAGATCTGGTTGCTATGTGGAGTATTCCATTCTCTTTGTATGTCCAGGACATAAAAAAATCTGATGTGTTACACTCATACGACTTTCTCTACTCTTGTACAAACTATTTTTACAAACGCTTATTCTCCATCTACTTCATGTTAATCGAGATAAACATTTGCAGACTCTTATCTTATTGCTAATTTCCTTGTAGATGTAAGGGGAATATATATTTACAAGGGCAATATAGAAATACAGTAGCCTTTAACCACATACATATCTCTTAATAGCTGGTTGCTATGTGCAGCACCATACCCTTTGCCACAGATTAATACTCTTTGCACATCCAAGACCAAAAAATGAATAACGAATTCCCATTTGAGAAAATAAGTATTGAAAAATTTAAGGGAACAACAAGCAATATCTCGAAAATGGTTCACTCAACAACAAAAATGTATATGACATAAATTGTGTATTTTAACGCGATCTACATCTTTTGTGTAGTAAAATTTTGTCTATCTCTTATGGTTTACTAGTTATGCAAAAGTCGTTCATAATGAAGAATACTTTTGGAGACATTCCCAGAAAATTCAAGATATAGATTTTATTTGCAATGAAAATATCTTAAACATATGATATTTTAATCAAAATCGTTAGAACCATTTTTGAGAAAATTAACATTTTCGAATAATGTTCCATGTAAAGGGTAATCTGGGGAGGGGGATTTTCTTGAAAACCTTCGTGTCGCATCGCTGGAAGATAATGAACCTAAATACCAAGTTTGGTGTTTATCTGACTGTTCGTTTCTGAGTTATGCTGTTCACAGACACACACACACACACACACACACACACACGGACATGTTTCCAAAAATGCTTTTTTTGGATTCAGGGGGTCTCAAAACATATATTTCCGGTGAAATCTCGGTATCGAATTTTTGGGTGGAATACAATACTTACCCTATTTACTGTACGAGTAGAGAAAGTAAAAAAACGGGTAATTCTTTGCGACGACTCTATTTACTATGGTGACCGCGCGCAGAGCCTTATTGAAGTGCAAACATCAGAACGTAATATTCGCGACATGCCAGCCGCTACTAACATAATATTTAACATCGCTAGACGTTAAACAAACGTGGAACAGACACACTTATGTTGAAATCTCAATGATATTTTGAAATACGCATTTCGAATAAGAGAAAACCTGCATAACTAATGGATGTCACACGCAATGAAGACACAAAGTCAAATCCGCATAAACATGGGTATAACGCACATAAATATGTGCGGATTGTGTGCGAAAACAAAAATGAAAAAAGCAATGACGCCGTAAAACAAAACTCGTAGATGAAGCTAAACATAAATAAAGTTTAAAGCAAAGTATACGTAAACTACATAATAAATATGCATGAAATTTTGGGAAAGTCTGCAATATATGAACTTTAGAATTGTCAAGTTTTTTAAAATTAATTTTGAATTAGTCCTTTTCTCATTAATTATTCCACCACGTACGTAGTAGGCAGAGGAGGTATTTCATTCCACACAAAATATTCGATACCGAAATTTCACTGGAAATACATGTTTTGAGGCCCTATGAATCCAAGAAATGCATTTTTAGAAATCAAAATGACGAATGCCTTCTCTACCTTGTTAAACCAGCAGGGAACACACAGGTAATGTTGAAATGTGCACGTGATGTATTTGATGGTTTTACATGCGTAAAATAAGTAATGCATGTTTTCTATAACGGTAAATAAAAAGAGAAATATGCATAAACATGGGTATAACGCACAGAAATATGCGTGGATTATACTCGAAAACAAAAATGAAACGCAATAACCCGTAAAATAAAACACGTAGATGAAACCAAAGATATATAATGTTTAAAGCAAAGCATACGTAAACTCTGGCAAGAAAAATTGAAAATTTTTTACTTTCTAAAAATGCATTTCTTGGATTCAGGGGGCCTCAAAACACGTATTTCCGGTGAAATCTCGGTATCGAATTTTTGGGTGGAATCAATACCTCCTCTCCCTAATACGTACGTGGTGGAATAATTAATGAGAAAAAGAATAAGTAAAAATGAATTTTTAAAAAACTGACAATTCTAACCTGCATATATTGCAGACTTTCCCAAAATTTCACACCTATTTATTGTGTAGTTTACGTATGCTTTGCTTTAAACATTATTTGTTTGCTTCCATCTACGTGTTCTGTTTTACGGCGTCATTGTTTTTCATTTTTGTGTTTTCGCACACAATCCCACATATTTACGTGCGTTATACCCTTGTGTATGCAGATTTCACTGTTTATTTCCCCTTACAGAAAACACGCATTAGTTAGTTTGCACGTGTCTTCATTGCGTGTGACATACATTGTTTATCCAGGTTCTTCTCTTATTTGAAACGCGCATTTCAAAATATCATGAACATTTCAACATAACTGTGTGTGTGTGTGTGTGTGTGTGTGTGTGTGTGTGTGTGTGTGTGTGTTTAACGCCTAGCGATGTTAAATATTATGTTGGTAGCGGCTGACATGCCGCGAATATACAGGTCTGACGTTGGCACTTCAATAAGGCTCTGCTGGCGGTCCCCATAGTAAATAGAGTCGTCGCACAGAATTACGAATAAACGAATAACGAATTCCCATTTGTGAAAAAGTATAAGAATTGGAAAATTGAAGCAAATAACAAGAATATCTCGGAAATGGTACACTGGACAAAAACAAATTATATGACATAAGTTGTGTTTTTTAACGAGATGTACATTTTTTGTGTAGTGAAATTTTTCCTATCTTTCACGGTTTACCAGTTAAAAAGCCATTCAGAATGAAGAGGGCTTTTGGGGACATTCCCAGAAAATTCAACACACACATTTTATTTGTCATGAAAATATCTTAATGATACTTTAATCAAAACGTTAGAGCCATTTTTGAGAACATCAAACTTTTCGAAAAGTGTTCCATGTAAAGGGTATGGTCATCGCAGCCTTCGGATCCCCAAGCGGCGACCTTTGTGCAGTAGCCAAACACTTGTTCCCTACCCTCCCTAACCGCAAGCACCATAAAATCTTAGTGACATCCATGTGCATATGCGCGTTGTTGCCAAATGTACAGAATACAATCATGCAGTTTGTCTGCTTGCTTTACACACAAAATAACTATGCAAATAACTATGAATCGCATAGTAATTACATTTAAGTTGCAAACGCTTTAAAATATAACTGAACTAATGAATGATCTGAACTAATATACTGCGCTACAAGAATAGAAATGCATGTTAACATATCCGAGAGAAACTTAGAAACATGTTCCGAATAAACTATACATTGTTGGACTATCATTAAATAATTAAAATACATAAATATTAATTTATTTTGAAAGGAACTCTTACTCCCAAATCAAAGCATCATTTTTGATTATGCTGTGCGCGGAGCTATGGTAAAAAGTTTTTTATCACTTGTATCACAACAATGTTTTATTAATATAAAGCTAATACAAGAAGTTGTGTATTGTTTAAGGTGTAAGATTTATAAGCATGACATCTTCTGTTTACTTAAATGAATAGCTTTATTATAAAATGCAGGATAAGTAAAAATACGAAGGCAAAAGAAAGAAAATAAAAAAAAATCTTATGTATTATATTCACAAGATTATCTCTACTCACTCTTCTACAAACTACTTTCACAAAAGCTTATTCTATCTACTTCTTAAATAATAAGATAAAATTTCATTGCACATATCGTTGTAAATATAAGGATACATAGGCTAAAGCGATAGTCAGATTTTTAAAATACAGATGACTATATGATGACTTTGAAATTCCATGCTCTTAGCATGACCACGAGGAAAATACAAACAGAGACTTCCAACTTGTATTTCAAAATTCAAACCAACAACAAAAAATTTCTCGGAAATGGTTAACACAATTTGACCTAAAATTTGTCCTTTACCGAGATTGCATTTTACGCAGAGTAAGATTTTGTCTCTCTCTTAGAATTTACCAGTAATACAACAAGTTGAGAACGAGGAAAATTTTACAAGTTATTCCCAGAATATAAAATTCATGATACAAATTTTATTTTTCCTGCAAATATCTTAAACTTGCGGTATTTTACTAAAAATCGTTAAGCTGTTTTTGAGAAATTCAAAACAATAACAAACATTTTTCCACATAAAAGGTTCTTTTCTACATGTTCTTGAACATTACACATAAAAATCTGGCTTTGCTTATTCAGTTTTTGTAGCCCTTTTCTTCGTGGTCTTGGCATTACTGATATTCGGCAGAGGGTCACTTGCTGGTGCGACCGGAGGGGCATCAACTTGGTTCGTTTCCCAAGGTCTCCACATCTTAATTAAACTATTAAACGCTAATAACTATTAAACACTGCTAAACTTACAAAACTGCACTAAGTAAAACACTATATAACTTCTCTGAAGAAGTAATATAGAAGCTTAGCTGAACATGGAAGAAAAGCACGAGCGAACAGTCACAGCTGCTAAAACCGGCAACAACGCTTTGCTGGAGAAAGGACCACGTGTTGTGTTTAAGGGATGGGAAGACCCTACTAATCGTTTACTGATGGGTTTATGGTCAGGCTTCAAAGCTTTCCGTTCACTTTGAAGCCGGTTGGGGAAAGGATGCCCGGGACTAGTATAGTCTGGAAAGGATTTTTTTGAAAATCTTCGTGTCGCATTTTTGAAAGATACTGAACCAAAATACCAAGTTTGGTATTTATTCGACTTTTCGTTTTTGAGTTATGCTGTTCACAGACACACACACACGGACTTTTTTCTAAAAGTGCCTTTTTTAATTCAGGGGGTCTCAAAACATGTATTTCCGGTGAAATCTCGATCGAATTTTTGGGTGGAATACAATACTTCCCCTACTTACTGTACGTAGTAGAGAAAGTAAAAACTAGTGTATGGTTTTTGACACGCTTTTAAACTTCACAGTAGGTATATGCTAATTAATTCAGCGACTGAGGATAGATTGTTTTTAAAATGATACCATAAGATTCAAAACTATTTTCTGAGACAAACTGATAGTAGTAAATAAACTTATATACACCGTTTTGTATATTAGTATTTAAATAATATGTTAGTATTTTTATTTTTTAAAATTCCGATTTCTACATTATTAGAACACACGATTAATTAGGATAAAGTAAAAAGATATATTCAAAGTGTTAAAGATATCTGCATTAAATTTAAAATACATTTAAAACTAAAACAGAGCAGTATGTGTGAAAATTGGAAACATTGGGATAAAAACTGCAAGTTTTAAAAATTTCACTTATGAGTACTCTTAATGCACCGATCAATATGTTACTTTTGGAACATTTGAATGATCGTTTTAGTAAAACTTTGCAGTATTGTATGCATAGACTTGATATTTTTTTCTTTAGAACGGTTTCATTCTCAGAACAATTTCAAGATATTTTTTGCTTGTTTGTAGTAAAAGAAATATAGCACTGCGATCGACAAAGTTGTGAAACAAGTTTACTCACGTAATGCCCATGCGATTATAACAGTGTTTCCAAAAATGTTCCAGCTGGCACTACAATTTCCATGCCCACAACATTTATTACAAAAATGTTTCTCAGTAACAGTTTAATAAATAGCCAATCAACAACCAGAAAAAGGTTTAGTTAAATGAAGGTATTCTATTGGACCAGGATTAGCCAATCAGAAACTAAAATGGAGCAACATTTACAAATTCAGAAGTCGGTTGCTTGTAGACAGTGTTCCTAACCGGACGCGAGATGCGTCCTCGAGAAATTTAATACGTATTTTGTGTGAAACAAGAATAGTTTACATGTTAAAAAGTGCAAGTAATTAATAAAAACAATCATACAGCTCTCTATATCAGTGAAGTGTTATTTAAATCGTGTCAAGCATTAATAAAAGGAGTGAAGTAAAATTATAATCTGTGTAAACCTACTTTCTTCAGTCGCACCACTCCCTGCTAAGACATTCATGTCTCTAAAAAAATATAAATACTGACGCAGCCGAGGCAAACATAAATATATAATATTTAAAGAAACAGTAAAAATTACAAAGTTAACATTTTTAAACATTCGGGGCAAAGGCCACCGGAAAGTACATTTTTGGGGCGAAGTCTACCGGAAACTTTTTACCATACGTGCGGTTGCAAGTACTTCAAGTTCGGCTCCCCAACAGTTGAAATATAATACATCTTCAAACTAGCTTTCCATACGTAAGGGCAAGAAAACTTCTTCAGGGATGGCTCAGGCGGTAACGTATGTAGTCCGCATTTGGGAGGCCGTGGGTTCGATTCCCGTGGCTGACTTTCCTGACCCTTGGGTTTTTTTTTCGCTAGGCGAATGTTGGGAAGGTTCATTACATCCCCGACTTACCTGTCCCTCCATTTCACCTCTATTCTCATTCACTTCACCTTTCATCTGCTTGATCTGTTTCACGGCTGAAAATATCGGCAAAAGTCACGGCGTTGCATGGTACCCTTCATCCTCCGTAATGGGGGCGTTCTCCGAATCTCCCGGGGAGTTTCAACCTGTAAAAGGTAGGGATCCTGCCTCCTGCTCCGGCCGCCCTCTGTCTGCTCTCACCTCACCCCGTCAGGGGCCCAGGTCGAAGTATTAAGTCCCACTCCGTACCTAGTCCTACTCTTCAGTAACGTTAATATTTGCGAGTAACGAAAAAAATGAGGAGGTTAAAAGTCTACAGCGGTAGAGTAACTAATTTTACAGATGTCTGCAACAAGGATGTTAAGACTGCCTCTGTGGTCTGGCGGTTAGCATACTAGCTTACAAATCCATAGGTCCCGGGTTCGACTCTCGCCTGGAGGGTGGGAATTTTTCTTTAGTCAGGATATTCCCCGTTTTTCCTAGAGTCTAGAAGTACGAGGGCCACTATTTATATTTTGAGCCTAATAATTAAAACAAAGAAATTTATGATTGAAAACTGCTTTATTGTTTTTCAAAATATTCTTCTTTATGATCAATACACTTTTGCATCCGTTTGAACCATTTGTCAAAGCATTTATTCCAGTCTTCTTGAGACACCTCCAAAACATGGTTTTTGAAGGCATCAAAGGCTTCTTCTGCCAACGAAAATCGTTGTCCACGCAATTTATCCTTGATATTCGAAAAAAAAAGAAGTCATTGGGTTCCAAATCAGGACTGTATGGCGAATGACCCATCAATTCGATTGTTTGAACCTTCAAATACTCTGTTGTTAGACGAGATGTGTGTACATTGTCTTGATGAAGAACGATACTACGGTTCTTGCTGGTTTTCCTTACTTCACCGAAGATTTTCGGCAAACAAATGGTTGTGTACCATTTGGCATTAACCGTTTTACGTTCCTCTAAAGGCACTGTTGCCACATGGCCAGTTTTGCTGAAAAAGCAAGAGACAATTTGCTTCGAAGTGCTTCGAGTGCGAACAACTTTTGTTGGATTTGCTTCATCTTGAAACACCCACACAGTCGACTGCTGTTTACGTTCCGGCTCATACGCATAGATCCATGATTCGTCACCTGTTACAATCTTATATACGTCTTTTGAGGCACCGCCATTGTATTCCTTGAGCATTTTTGTACACCAATCGATACGAGCATCTTTTTGAGATTGCGTCAAATTATGTGGGATCCAACGAGAGCAAACCTTTTTCATGGCTAAATAATCATGCAATATTTTATATATGCTGGTGGAACTAATGCCTAGGGTTGCCTCAATCTCATAATATGTCGCATGACGATCTTTCATTATTAGCTTTTTGCACAGCATCAATGTTTTTTGGCACAACTGATTTTGGACAACCTTCACGAACTTCATCATTGAGCGAACGGCGGCCACGACTAAATTCGTTATACCAGCGTTTCACAGTGGCAAAGGATGGAGCTTCGTCGCTAAATGTGGAAGTTAGTTGATCGATGCACTCTTGTCTTGATAATCCACGTCGAAACTCGTAATAAATCATTGCACGAATATTTTCACGAGTTAATTCCATTTTTTTTTTGTTGACACATAATTTTCAAGTTAGTGTAAACAAAACAAATAACGCTCTATTGACAAAATGTTTGAAGCAGATTATAGTCAATAATGTCAAACTTTCCATTGGAAACGTCAGATCACACCTACAACATTCAGGGTTGCCAAGGCTCAAAATATAAGTAATGCCCCTCGTATGATCGAGAGTGTGAATTTAATGTTTAGAAAGAAAAGCTAAGGTAAACAAACCTAAAGATACAAAATAGTAAACGGGTGAATATCACTGCCGATGACCCACTGTTGCAAAGACAAAGCTGCCAATATGACCTTAGATGTTAAAGGCGGCGTATAATTGGAGCAAAATAAAATGAACATGAAATGAGTAAACTTATAATATGTCAACAAATAGTCAATTTCAAAATGTTGCTTTAAATCCGAAATATTCATATATGGTAAAGCTTACACTGACATCATTAATGGTACAACACTAGTAATTTCTTAAGACAGCGCAATACACGTCTTCACATTTCGACAGTCTAACAAGCAAGATTCTTGGTGTTGGTACGCTATCTTAAATCTCCAACTTTCGAAATATTTAAAATCTGGCCATTTAAATATCATTGGCTGCTTCTCTGCTACTCTACAGATTTAAAATTTGATTCGGACTCTGTCATTTGCTACTGCAAGCCAAATGACTAGCTTTCTAAAATACGGCTGTTAGAATCTGCTGAGCAACTGTCTGTGGAAAGTTCCAGATTCCACCCTCTGCTTGCAACATATAAAGGCTCAAAATCTGTGAAATGGTATAATCGGACAGGAATTTTATATGTGTTATAAATATATGTAGTAATCAGGGGATTATTAACTATGGTTATCATTCATTAAATCATCATTAATTACTTAGGTACTAAACGTACCGTCTCAAAGTGAAATAGATTTTTCTTCTCAAATTTGAAAGATTTAATTAAGTATCCTAGTACACTAGCTATTGATTTAAGACTTGAACTCTCTTGATGCTGATCGGTAATTATAACTTGTTTGGGAGACAGCCGCGTCAGTTTAATAATTACAAGTTTCGGTCACACTTAGCTGTGTATCCTCTTCAGGAAAAGGCAAGTGAGTAATCAATCCTATGTTACAAGAGGTGTTAACAAAGCAAAAAGGGTGCATTGAACCGAAAAGGAAGGAATAAATTAATTCACATTAATTATTGTTGTAGAATGTAGAGAAACAAAATTTTATTTCGCCGAAGTAACTTTTATATTACGGAGATTTTTAGTAAATTAGTTACTGTGGAACTTTAGGTGCTTTACGATTTAACATCGACGCCATGATGGTGTTATCAGTATAACAGTTTCGTATATACTTTGTTCGTATGAATATCGGTGACAGTGTCATCTTTTGCACAACATTTAAAATAAAACCGAAGGAGTTCTTCAAGATCATATTTGTGTTTTGTTTATCATAAATGTTAGACATATCTGCATACACGTTACCTTCCACTACTGCAGAGTGAGCCAAAGGACTCCGAACCGCCTGCGCGGTGGTTTTCCTGTCCGCGACCTCGACGCTCGTTGCCGTCTACTGCTGTCATAGAAAGGCGTGGATGAAACCTAACAACATTTTTAAAATTACTTTATAAACGCTTTACTTACCAACTTTATGAAAGGAAATGCTGAAACTAGCCACCATCGTTGTCCATACATTTTTGGCACCTCTTTCGGGAACTATCCATCATGGAATTTTTGGGGGGAATTTTCCAAACAATGACCGATATCGTCTAATGTTTCTTCGGTAAGAACCGAACACCGTCTTTTAGATTTCCTAGCCTGAACACTTCCTGTGACCTGAAATTTACTGTAATGTTCATGGATTGTTGTACGGCCTGGAAGTTTTACACCTGGAAATCTTTCTGTAAATCGTACTCGTACTTTCACTTGGCGAGCTGACCGCGTTAACACCTACGAATCATAAATAAATACACGCTGTGCAGTAGAAAACATATACTGAGCCATAATATACTTTGTGACTAAGTACTGGACAAAATAATAAATAAATCGTAATAACTGAACTACATCACATCAACTCAAAACTGCACCTCACACTGCAGAGCAAAACCACAACAGCGTGACTTTGTTTATAGCAGCAGTGCGTTATCATGTTTTTATCATATTTCCACACGTCCAGTGGAAAAACACCACGCAGCCGGTAATATTGTTCATAAAATACCCCTCCGGAGTAACTTAAAACATAAAGTGTACAAGACAAATCCAAACATCCTGGAAGAATTAAAACTTTTATCCGCCAGGAAATTTCGCAACGTGAACTACAGCGAGTGATGGATAGTTTCCTAAAGAGATGCCAAAAATGTATGGACATCAACGGTGGCCACTTTCAGCATCTTGTTTCGTAAAGTTGGTAAGTAAAGCCTTTAAAAGTAGTTTTAAAAATGTATGGTTTCATCCGCGCCTTTCTATGATAGCATCAGACCGCAACAAGTGCCGCGGACGCGGACAGGAAAATCACCGCGCAGCCGGTTCGGAGTCTTTTGGCTCATTCTGTAGATACTGTATAAGAGATACATTCTCGACCACATTTACAACCTTGAGTTACGCCAAGGCAAGAACAACGCCTACAACGACGCAGAAACTGCAAGAACTGTAAGTACATGTGTAACAAAAATATCAACAGTAATAGGCTCCATTATCAGCTTACAACAAACCTATTGGAATAAGTATTTATATAATTACGTGGTGACCGCCGCAACTTTGATATACTCAAATACGCAAGATTCAATAAATAATTATATTTACACTAATAATATAATTAATAATACAATAATATTATATTAATTATTTCAAAATTCCTTCAAAATTCTGCGGCCCTTCAAAATCCTTTCAGTGGGCAAGTCAGATCTGTTAAATAATTTCAAGAAATCAGGCATATTTATAATCAAGCTACACAAGGAATAATTTTTACTATTATTTTAGCTGTTTATTTTGGGTAAGACAATTATCTTTAAGAGTTGGATTAAATTAAATTAAGTGTATTGGTTTAATCATTAGATAGCGTTTGTAGATTGCTGCCCTAAAATGTTTTGAAAGCACGGCTGGCTAATGCATATACAATCAACCATCAAGTCCGGTGTTTGTGAAAAGTTTGTAATTTGGAAAAAGCATAACATACTACCATGCGTTTCATTTATAGCCCGGCCACAGATCGCGTATATTTGTAGCTCGCTAGCACTGCAGTGACCTCAGTATGTTCCGCTAGCGTACTAGGGTGAATGACCCGTTCAAGGCTATACTTATCAGCTGTGTTATACTGTATCAGTTCTGCCTTCTGTTCGAGCTGTAAATACTAGTTTGTTCATTATACATCTCAAAAGTGAAAGTTTATTTAGCCATCTGTGTTGCGTGTGAATTGCATAATATTATTCTTATTAGTCCATTGAAATGCCTACCGAAAATTTTCTTGAATAAGCAATTTTTATGTACGATACATACCTTAAAAACCAAATCATGTAGACAATTTCCTGGTATTCCAGTTCCAGATAGAGAAACTGTTAGATGTCTCATTAATAAAAGAACTGTTGCACAACAAGTGGATGTTTCAAAAACCTCTTTTTATAGAGCTGCTAAACTTTTAAAATTGAAACTCTACAGAGTGACTACTGTTCATGATTTACAACCTCGTGACGACGAGGAATGCCAGAATGTCTCCTTAAAGATGGACACCAATTTCAACAACACTTATAACAAGGTTAGTAGTCATTAGTGCATGTTACTATTACTCACGAATAAGTAATGCGGCAGTTTCAGCACGGAAACCCCCCCAGGGTGATAGAATGTGCGCGAAGCACGCATACACGCGATCCGCGGCCCGGTAACATAAAAAACGCACTGTACTTGTTAAACTATATTCTCAGCATGGTTAGAATAAACCAGTTAACTTTGTCAAATTGGAAGTACACGAATGTGAATTATAATTCTGATTTTCCCTTCACCGGATTTATTTCATATACTTCTACTTCAAACTATTTCCAGCATGTATTACTACATAAGTTCCTTTGTTACATGATTACAAGTGTGCACAAGAGAACAGAAAAAATCAGGATGAAAAACAAGCCGACATATCCATTTTCCAGTTCACATTCTCGGTCGGTTATCTCTATGGTGCCCCATCACGAACCATAAACTTGTACCAGCATGTGGTCTACACGCCACACAGCGGGCCAAATTCGTCTAATCTCATTCATAATTTACAATAAATCACACGTTGTAAATGAGACTGCTCTTATAAGTAATTCTCACAAAACTAGACACATTTCAAGCTGAAGGAAAACAAAGTTTAAACACTTTAAATTATTTAAACAATTAAGAAACTCTATCACTAGGGTCTACTCAGTGCATGGTTGTCAGCAGTGGGCTTGATTAACTGTCATGCCGATAAAAATAATTAATTTAATATGTACATTCCAGAACAGCATTGAATGTGCCAGAATAATGATGCTCATCTTTTAATTCAAGCAAAAAAATAATAATAATAAATAAATAAAAAAAATTCATATCATACATACACACGTTGATAACAAATTCACATACATCCATTATACAGAATGTTTAAAAAACAGAGTACATAATTTCAGGTATGCATTTCCCATAAGTAGGCAATAAAAAGTTCCATTACAACATGTGTCCGTAAAATGCTTGGTTTCTGAGTTATGGCCTTCAGAACAGAGATACTCACCGGAACGTATTTCTTACTACAGAAAGTTTTCTATAAGAAGATGTTCAAGGTGTCCACCTCCTGCTTGAATACAGGCCTCACGTCGACGTCTCGTGACTGTGCGAACACGGCCGCAAACTCCTCACAACCTGCTACAATTCGATTATGAAGGGATTCCATATCAGGCACTGGAGACGAATACATTAGCACTTTTAAATGGCCCCACAAGTAGACATCGACAGGGTTCAAATCAGGTGAACGTGATGGCCAAGAAATTGGGCCACCTCTACCTATTCATCGATCAGGAAACCTTCGATCCAAGTATCGGCGAGTGGTACGACTGAAGTGTGCAGGAGCACCATCATGCAAGAAGGGAGCTTGTTGACGAATGCTCAGTGGAGTGTCTTTATACACATGGTGTTTTCCAGGAAGTTTGTGTACTCCTGCCCCGTAAGTCTGTTTACAAGTACATGGGATCCAACTAACCGATCACCAATGATACCGGCCCACATGTTGAGAGTGAACCGCACTTGTGATGAGATGGAACAATTGCATGTCTTTCATATGCCCATACATGCTGATTGTGGAAATTTGTAATGCCATCTCGTGTGAGCCGTGCTTCATCTGTAAATAATACTAAGCCAGGAAAGTTCGGATTTGTAGCACGCTGCAGTACGAACCACTGACAGAACATCAATCGAGCAGGGTACTCTGCTGGTGACAGGGCCTGTAAACATTGCATATGACAAAGATACAACTGTTGCTCTCACAACAGTCTCCAGACAGTCGTATGAGGAACATTCACTTGCAACGCTAACCTTCGTTGTATTGATAGGAGGAGTTGAGTGCGCAGAATTCAGAATCGCCTCGTCTACATCTGAAGTTACAAGTCTTAGTCGTCCCCTCCCCAAACCAAGAGATGTAAGCTTCCCATGAGTGCACACACGGCGATGGAGACTTTCAAATGTCTTCCGAACTGGACATCTTCGCTGTGGGTACCTCTCTTGGTACAAACAACGAGCCAGCGCGGCATTGCCATCCGCCTTAGCGTACATCAGAGGTGGCGAAAACGCGACTCGCGAGTGATTTTGATTCGTAGGCGCCGTTCTCCCTCTGCCACTGTCCCTTTGTTTTTCACATGCTGCTGAGTGATGCAGTGACTCGCGGAAGGAAGGTGTTTTCGCCAGCCTTGCCGTACATGAAGTGCATTTTTGCCAGCTCCTGATTTGAGTACATGTCCTCAGTCGAACGCAAAACACAACACATACTGTAGCCTTCGCCTCGGAATGAACTGTCAGAGTGTCCTGTTAATATCTTCTATCACGGCAACTACCTGAGGGATGAAAAACGTTCCGGTGAATATCACTGTTTTGAAGGCTCAGAAACCAGCATTACCGGACAGATCTTGTAATGGACTTGTTTTATTATCTACATATGGGGAATGCATACCTAAATTTATGCCCTGTATTTTTTAAACATATTGTATATGATTCATACAAAAACGTTTTCTACTCACGTTGGGTTAATCATGGTATAATTTACCTAGAAAATGATTTAAAATCACGCAGATAGGCAAAATCATACTACACAAGAATGTACATCTCGTTAAGCACATAGTTTACGGCAAATAGATTTGTGCAGCGTTAGCCATTTCCGAGATATGAAGTTTGAATTTTGAAATAGATACTTATATTTTGTTTCAAAAGTGGCCATTCGCTTTTTCTCGAGGTCATGCAAAGAACATGAAATTTCGCATAGTGATCCGCTTCTTAAAATTCTAAATATCGCTTTAACCTGATGTATCCTCTTATAGCTTCAACGGATGTGTAAATGTGTAATGAAAATTTGTCTCGATTAACAAGAAGTAGAAAGAAGAATATGCTTTGGTAAGAATTGGTTGTAGAAGACTGAGTAGAAAAAGTGATGTGAATGCAAACATCAGGGATTTTTTTAAACGATAGATTTAAATAATATTAACTAAAACACATTCACATTCACTCCCACATTCATATTTCCTAACTCTGTGTAGGGTAAGCAGCTCGTGAGTACACATTTTGGGTGTTCACAAAATTTTAGATTCAATGAAAATGTTAAATAACATCTGCATAATAGTTATGATTATAAACAAAGTGATACATGTGCAGCCGCTCCCAATAATAATGAGAATAAGAATAATAATGCATAACTTGTCTGACGAAATAAGCTTTTTTTTAATGTTTGTTGATGTGTATATAATTAAGCACAGCGTTTTAGGGCAAGAAAGACGTAATGGTAAATAAAGCTTAGTTGAGAGCCTGTATGGTATGGAGAAAGAGGGAGAAGTTTCCGTGTTCGTGCACGTTACCTCACATGGCACTTCTGCCGTAGTGTGCTACCATCTTGTGGCATTGTCGTAAAATTGACTTCATGTCTTCTTAAAGTGTCCACAAGTCAAGATGTGCCAGCGACCCTGTTACCATGTTTCATCGAGTTTAGAGCAATAACGCGGTAGATTTAAACGCTGTAGATTTTAAATTACCGCATATATGTTACGTTTTATAGCATTCATAGAAAAAAATCTGATGTGTTACACTCAAATGACTTTCTCTACTCTTGTACAAACTATTTTTACAAACGCTTATTCTCCGTATGCTTCATGTTAATCGAGATGTTAATCTTATTGCTAATTTTCTTGTAGATGCTAGTGGAATTGGTAGGCTTTAAGCGATAGTAAAATATTTTAAGAGCTGGTTGCTATGTGCAGTATTTCATTTTCTTTGCATTACCAGGACAAAAAAATGAATAACGAATTCCCATTTGAGAAAAAGTATAAGTATTGGAAAATTTAAGGGAATAACAAGCAATATCGCGAAAATGGTTCACTCAACAAAAAAATGTATATGACATAAACTGTGTACTTTAACGCGATCTACATTTTTAGTGTAGTAAAATTTTGTCAATCTTTTATGGTTTACCAGTTTTACAAAAGTCGTTCAAAATGAAGAATACTTTTGGTGACATTCCTAGAAAATTCGAGATATACATTTCATTTGCCATGAAAATATCTTAAACATACGTTATTTTAATCAAAATCGTTACAGCCATTTTTGAGAAAATTAAAATTTTCGAATAATGTTCTATGTAAAGGGTAATCTGGGGTGGAGGGATTTTCTTGAAAACCTTCGTGTCGCATCTCTGGAAGATACTGAACCTAAATACCAAGCTTGGTGTTTATCTGTTTGTTTCTGAATTATGCTGTTCACAGACACACACACGGACATGTTTCCAAAAATGCTTGTTTTGGATTCAGGGGGTCTCAAGACATATATTTCCGGTGAAACCTCGGTATCGAATTTTTGGGTGGAATGCATACTTCCCTATTTACTCTACGTAGTAGAGAAAGTAATAACCAATAAATCTGCCAAGTGCCAAAAGTTAAGGTGCTCACATGTTCTTGTGGTGTTATGCAGCAGCCGCCACTGGTAGTGCACCACCCCAGTCGGATGAAAAGCCAGAGTGCTGACCACTCGCCACAGAGGCAGTACGGAAGTGCTGTTGTCCAATTAGATATTTATAGAAAGGTTTTCTGGTAAGGAAAGAAAGAACAATTTAACATATAAGAGGGGGCCTTGACCGGTCTATTCTTACTTGATTGAAGCATCTTGACAGAAATACATTAGTAGTCTTCAGTTAGAAGGAAATCGTGATAGGTTATGTCACACGAAGAGTTCACGTGATGCACGAAATCACTGCAGACTTGTTAGCTCAATATTTGATTTGCCTACTTCATTGTGAAGTCCGGAATAAGTAGCCAAACACAGGTCAAGTTTACTAATTTACGTAACGAAATTAAAGTAGGACATCGAGTTAAACAATTTTGGTGCTTAGTAATATTTATGTCGGTCATTTTGGTTTCCGCTAAAAACGTGACTTGTTGTTCTGAAGGTTACCCTTCCGCGTCTGGTACTTCTGAGAAATTGATCCGTAAAATATAAGCGAAGGGGCACTTGGCATAATCTTTCTCTATACCTAATATTATAAACAGAGAGAGAAAGACAGTGTGTGTGTGTGTGTGTGTGTGTGTGTGTATGGGTGGGTGGGTGTGTACGTGTGCATGCGTGTGTGTGTGAGTGTGAATTTAAAGACAACCCAATGATTAACACATATTGTAAACGAGTGAACACCTTTTCTATGAGAAATTTGTTCCCAAAACAAAGCCGCCAATATGACCTGACGGAAGATGTTAAAGGCGGCATATACATGAAAAAAATTCTGATGTGCTACACTCACATGACTTTCTCTACTCTTGTACAAACTATTTTTATAAACGCTTATTCTACATATGCTACATGTTAATCGAGATGTTAATCTTATTGCTAATTTTCTTGTAGATGCAAGGGGTATTGTTAGGCTTTAAGCTACAGTCAAATATTTTAAGAGTGGTTGCTATGTGGAGTATTCCATTCTCTTTGCATTACCAGGACAAAAAAATGAATAACAAATTCCCATTTGAGAAAAAGTATGAGTATTGGAAAATTTAAGGGAATAACAAGCAATATCGCGAAAATGGTTCACTCAACAAAACAAATGTATATAACATAAATTGCGTATTTTAACGCGATCTACATTTTTTGTGTAGTAAAATTTTGTCTATCTCTTATGGTTTACCAGTTATGCAAAAGTCGTTCACAATGAAGAATACTTATGGAGACCTTCCCAGAAAATTCAAGATATACATTTCATTTGTCATGAAAATATCTTAAACATATGATATTTTAATTAAAATCGTTAAGGCCATTTTTGAGAAAATTAAAATTTTCGAAAAATGTTCCCTGTAAAGGGTAATCTGGGGTGGGGAATTTTCTTGAAAACCTTCGTGCCGCATCTCTGGAAGATACTGAACTTAAATATCAAGTTTGGTGATTATCCGACTGTTTGTTTCTGAGTTATGCTGCTCACACACACACACACACACACACACACACACACACACACACACACACATACACACACGCACGCACGGACATGTTTCCAAAAATGCTTTTTTTGGATTCAGGGGGCCTCAAAACATGTATTTACGGTGAAATCTCGGTATCGAATTTTTGGGTGGAATACACTACTTCCCCTACTTACTATACGTAGTAGAGAAAGTAAAAAACATCTGATGTGATACATTCACATGACTTCTCTATCCTCTATCGTTTACTAGTGGGTATACAAACTATTCCTACTCAAGCTTATTTTTCTATCTACTACATTTTAATCCAAATAAGCCTTTTCAGAAATAGCTACATTACACATTTCATTATAGATACAAAGGGGACAGCGATAGTCAAATTTTTAAGAACTGAGTACTGCACCCTGGACTAAAAATTCTCTTTTGTTTCCAATCTTAAGGAAAAATTGAATTTTGACGGGACTTTTAAGAGAATGACCAAGAAATGAACAATTCGAACCTTTAATAACGGATATCTCAGAAATGGCTTATTCCACAAAAAAACTTATTTGAAACAAATTGTGTGTTTTCAAGAGATCTAAATTTTTTGTGCAGTACGTTTTCGTGTATCGCTTAACATTAATAGTTATACAAGATTATACAAAATTTCTTCCAAATCAAGTGGACTTCACGGACTCTTTCCAGAAAATTCAAGATATACATTTTATTTATCATGTAAATATATTTAAAACAAGGATTTTAATAAAACTCGTTAGAGCTACTAATTTCAAAAGATCTTCTATGTAAAGGGTAGTCTGGGGTGGGGGAATGGGGGAACTCTTAAAAAGCTTCTTGTTGCATCTTTGGAACATACTGAACCTAAATACCATGTTTGATATTTGTCCAACTTTTCGTTTTTGAGCTATGCTGTTCACAAACACACATCCCTATACACGCACCTTTTTCTAAAAATGCTTTTTTTCACTCAGAGACCTCAAAACAAGTATTTCTGGTAAAATCTGGGTGTCGAATATTTGTGTGGAATGCAATGCCTTCTCCATCTATTATGTAGGTGGTAGAGAAAGTAAAACGTCACCAATATATCATTTTAAACAATGTACATAGATGGTCACGGTTTATTGACTGAGAAAACAAAGCCTACAGTATAACAAACGACAATCGGATTTGCTTGATAGAGTGAATCAAATATAAACCGGAATTATTTTAACAATTTTATTTAAACCACTAACGGAAACAAAACAAATATATAATTTTTCTACATAGTCTCCCGAATATGACACACGTTCTTGCCATCGAAATGGCAACTTTTAGGTTTAGTCCTCGAAGAAAGAAGAGGAAGTCGAAATTAAATTGAGTTTTATTTATGGACGCCCTTTAATTGTTGTGGTCTTTAGCGTCCCATTCTATATTGGGCGTGAAAGACCGGTAAGTTTGCTCAGAGGCCCCTTTATCAGACTCGAGGTTCTTTTACG
This sequence comes from Deroplatys truncata, assembly GCA_030765065.1. NCBI lineage: Eukaryota > Metazoa > Arthropoda > Insecta > Mantodea > Mantidae > Deroplatys > Deroplatys truncata. The sequence goes on along the minus strand of CM060988.1, from coordinate 132,312,930 downwards.
TGCCGTAAGTCTACGACATGGGACCACCGGCTTTACTTCCCTTCCGAAGGAAGCCATGCTAAGGATTTTTACGCCCGAAAAAAGACATCGTCCTCCGCCGGGTTGGAACCCGCGACCTCGGGAACTAGAGGCTAGCATGGGAGCCACGACACTACGGAGGACGACGTACAGCCAGTTGTGCACATACTGTTCTACCGCTGCATCGTCATCAAATGGCTTCCTCCCAGTTCTTCTTTCAGCGGCCCAAACCAATGGTAATCAGAGGGTGACAACTCTGGACTGTATGGAGGATACTCCAGAGCTGTCCAATGCATTTCCTCCACTTTTTCCGTGTTAATACAGCAGTGTGTGGCTTTGCATTGCCATGCAGAACAATCACATCTCAGATTGGTTGTCGGCGTCGTTTGTTGCGATGTACAGCCTTTGCCTCAATCAAAAGACGACAACCGAGCTGGAGGATCAGGCGGTAACGTGTGTAGCCCGAATTCTGGAGGTCCTGGGTTCAAATCCCATGGGCCGACCAATCCGACAGGTTTTTTTGGCGGTTTTCCTCAGCCGCTAAGGTAAATACTGGATTGGATAATTAATACCACGACCCAAAGTTCCACTTTAAGTCTAGAACAAAGTAAAAATGAAAAATAGGTGGTAATAGCGAATGCTGTAGTATCTATCCACAGACAATGAAAGCAAGTAGACTGGACGGAACCTAATGCCATCTGCACGGCACGCAGCAGAAGATCCAGTTGCTATGCGCTACGGCCTTTGTGGACACGTAATGAAGCAAGATGACTTGGTTACAGAGATGAGACCTAGAAGGCTGTCCGCCTTTCTATATGAAAGCAGCAGGTAGACTGGACGGCAACCTAATGCCATCTGCACGGCACGCAGCAGAAGATCCAGTTGCTATGCACTAAGGTCTCTGTGGACACGACGAAGCGGGTGGTTACAGGAATGAGATCTAGAAGGATAACTCTCCACCACACATCAATCTAAGAGTTATCCACTAACAGACCGTTGCGACATGACCATTTGGTTAAAGCGACGTAAAATAAATAGAGTAATAACAAATAAAAGACGACAATAACAGTCTGGTTTCACTGCCCTTTGCTCATGAAGGAAACCCATCAGAAAAATTCCCGCCGAGTCCCAAAAAAACAATTTTAAGCACCTTCCCAGCAGAAAGGTGTGTTTAGCTCCTTGGTACGGCGCATTTTCCACTGCTTCCCGTCCTGCCAAAAACTTTTTGTGGCATTCATACACCTCAGTCTTTGAAAGGGTTGCTTTCCCAAACTATGCATGAAGCCTTCTAAAAATTTCCGAAGCTTTGGAGCCTTCTTTCGCCAAAAAATGATTATGATGCATTGCGTAAAGGACGCGTGTAACTCATGCTGGCGTTCTGGCTGCTCTGCGGTTTGTGACGCAAAAATTCCATTATTCCAGACATCTCCACCAACTTCTTCTCAAAGCCGCACCCATTTCTGTTTACTACCAGAGGCCTTAATTTAAAATTCTGGTTTATATTTCATTCACTCACGATAATTGCGATACTTATGCAAGAAAGTTTTGCTGTATTTCCTCTGCAGGATTTGGTAACCTAGTTTATTACTAGGGAGAAATTGTACCAAGTGTAACATCAGAAATTGACCAATATTTTATAGTTAAGATGTGAAGTTTTTTTCCTCGGTGGTTGCTATGTGTCATTCCCATAGGGAATCTTGAAGGAACAAGATGGAGGGAAAGAGGCTGGGAGAGACTGTGAGAGAGTAACACAGGAAGAGAAGAATCTCGCAAACAAAGCAATTTTGAAATAAAACCACCTAGGACATGCCATACTTGTCAGCTAAACCGCCGCTGTTCACACTTATGATTCTGCTCTACTAAATTCTGTTTCTTATATCCTTCCAGTGTTGTGACAAACAGTTATTTTCAAGAAACGGTTATAACTGTCGCATTTACAGTGCGTTAACAACTATATGTAACGGTTACCAGTAACAATTAAATTATTTGTTTTCGTGGTTATCACATTTGCAATTATATCACATTAATAGTTACCATTAACGATTAGACTTACAGGTTTACTTTGTTATTTAATGCAATCTAAAAAGAAGTTTCTCTAGTTATGTCAACACTTCGATTACTACGATGATTTATAACGCAAAATACATAACCACTTACTTCAACATTCCTGCACACACACGTATTCCTCCGCGTTGCCTTTTCCCTACTGGCTAAACTATTCGCGGCGTAAGTGCGCCTCTCTTAGCATGTGCAGATGGGAACAGCCGCGAGTAAATAAAAAAATCTGATGTGTTACACTCGCATGACTTTCTCTACTCTTTTAAAAACTATTTTTGCAAACGCTTATTCTCCATATACTTCATATTAATCGACATGTTAATCTTATTGCAAATTTTCTTGTAGATGCAAGGGGAATTGGTAGGCTTTAAGCGATAGTCAAATTTTTAACAGCTGGTTGCTATGTGGAGTATTCCATTCTCTTTGTATTACCAGGACAAACAAAATGAATAACGAATTCCCATTTGAGAAAAAGTATACGTATTGGAACATTTAAGGGAATAACAAGCAATATCTCGAAAATGGTTCACTCATCAAAAAAGTAAATGACATAAATTGTGTATTTTAGCACAATCTACATTTTTTGTGCAGTAAAATTTTGTCTCTCTCTTATGGTTTACCAGTTATGCAAAAGTCGTTCACAATGAAGAATAGTTTTGGAGACATTCCCACTAAATTCGAGATATACATTTTATTTGTCATGAAAATATCTTAAACATATGATATTTTAATCAAAATCGTTAAAGACATTTTTGAGAAAATTAAAATTTTCGAAAAAATGTTCCATGTAAAGGGTATTCTGGGATGGGGGGATTTTCTTGAACACCTTCGTGCCGCATCTCTGGAAGATACTGAACCTAAATACCACGTTTGGTGTTTACCCGACTGTTCATTTCTGAGTTATGCTGTTCACAGCACACAGACAGACACACATACAGACACACACATGGACATGTTTCCAAAAATGCTTTTTTTTTGGATTCAAGGGGCCTCAAAACATGTATTTCCGGTGAAATCACGGTATCGAATTTTTGGGTGGAATACAATACTTCCCCTACTTACTGTACGTAGTAGAGAAAGTACAAATCATTACGCGATTTCATGCAAATATAAGTCAGAAATGCATGCAGTCGTGCAATATTAATAAATAATATTCAACTTACAATTATGGTGTGTTTGGCAATGAGGCAACCTTTCAACTTCTTGGTTTGATTCGGGAAATACTGATTTAACCTTATCGTATTCTTCATTGTTCTTTGCCATACAAGGTTAAAGGTGTAAATATTCATATTAACAAATCCAAAAGAGCGGAAACATGATTTTCAAATTCGAAAGTCAGAGAAATTTTACGTCTTTTTACTTTCTCTACTACGTAGAGAAAGTAGGGGAAGTATTGCATTCCACCCAAAAATTCGATACCGAGATTTCACCGGAAATACATGCTTTGAGACCCCCTGAATACAAAAAAAGCATTTTTGGAAACATGTCCGTGTGTGTGTGGGTGTGTGTGTGTCTGTCTGTCTGTGAACAGCATAACTCAGAAACGAACAGTCGGATAAATACCAAACTTGGTATTTAGGTTCAGTATCTTCCAGAGATGCGACACGAAGGTTTTCAAGAAAATCCCCCCACCCCAGGATACCCTTTTAATTTTTTCAAAAATGGCTCTAACGATTTTGATTAAAATAGCATATGTTTAAGATATTTTCATGACAAATGAAATGTATATCTCGAATTTTCTGGGAATGTCTCCAAAACTATTCTTCATTGTGAACGACTTTTGCATAACTGGTAAACCATAAGAGATAGACAAAATTTTACTACACAAAAAATGTAGATCGCGTTAAAATACACAATTTATGTTATATACATTTGTTTTGTTGAGTGAACCATTTTCGTGATATTGCTTGTTATTCCCTTAAATTTTTCAATACTTATGCTTTTTCTCAAATGGAAATTCTTTATTCATTTTTTTTGTCCTGGTAATGCAAAGAGAACGGAATACTCCACATAGCAACCACCTCTTAAAATATTTGACTATCGCTTAAAGCCTACCAATTCCCCTTCTACAAGAAAATTAGCAATAAGATTAACATCTCAATTAGCATGAAGCATATGGAGAATAAGCGTTTGTAAAAATAGTTTGTACAAGAGTAGGGAAAGTCATGTGAGTGTAACACATCAGGTTTTTTTAAAAAATCTTAAGAGAGTAGACTTGATGAAATTGTGCAACTCTGGATCTTAAATCACCACTGTTAAAATGTATGTGCCGTGTGACGTAAATGGCCCGCGCATATTTTGTTACTAAACAGCATTAGTTGTTCATTCATAACCATCTACCCGCGATGTATAAAAAGTCGTGCACCTATAACCGTATGTGAATAATTATCTTAATGCAATGCATGCAGCTTTGCTGCCCGAGTGTTGATTAACTTGTGATTTTAGTCCGTGACCTATATTCGAAGCAATAAACAATGCACTGTAATAAACAAGTATATACTTGCAACTCCGTGCGAGGATGACTCAAGTTGTATACGACTTGAGGCGTTATTGTACCTCGTTCATGGTTAACATGCGCTTTATTTTTGTTTATAAGAAGCCTCTCAGATAACACACACCGTACGCATTGATTATTCTCTTAAGTCACCAAGTTTCACATTGCACCAATGAGCGTGCCTCTTCAGCCAATGAATGCACAGAAACCATAATTGACGCACAGTAGTAAATCCACGTGGAGTGAGATACCTTTATCTTATCGTGGCCTTTGATGCCACGCATGTTAGCCATGAAAGAGGCACGATAATAACTAGTTCCCGATAAACGATTCCATGTACATGTAGTCAGCGATCTCATCCAGGTTCGTTTGCAGTCTCTAGTTAACGCGATAAATAGTTGTCTTTGTTACATTGGTAACCGGCATTGGGTAATAGTTACTCTGTAACCGTTACTGGGTAACTAATTACTTTGTGTTTCTACTTCGGTAACCGTTACTGTATAACTAGTTACTTTGTGGTCGTTACTTCGGTAACCGTTATTGGGTGACTAGTTACTTTGTAGTCGTTACTTCGGTAACCATTACCGTGTAACTAGTTACTTTGTAGTCGTTACTTCGGTAACCGTTATTGGGTGACTAGTTACTTTGTAGTCGTTACTTCGGTAACCATTACCGTGTAACTAGTTACTTTGTAGTCGTTACTTCGTTAACCGTTATGTGTAACTAGTTACTTTGTAGTCGTTACTTCGGTAAACGTTATTGGGTGACTAGTAACTTTGTAGTCGTTACTTCGGTAACCATTACTGTGTAACTAGTTACTTTGTAGTCGTTACTTCGGTAGCCGTTACTGGGTAACTAGTTACTTTATAGTCGTTACTTCGGTATTCGGTAACCGTTATTGGGTGACTAGTTACTTTGTAGTCGTTATTTCGGTAACCATTACTGTGTAACTAGTTACTTTGTAGTCGTTACTTCGGTAACCGTTATTGGGCGACTAGCTTTTCTCTATTCGTTGCTTGGTAACCGTTACTGGGTAACTAGTTATTTTGTAATCGCTACTTCGGAAACCGTTATTGGGTGACTAGTTATTTTGTATACGTTACTTTGGTAATCGTTTCATTAAAGCAACCCTTACAATGTAACCGTTACGTTGTTTATCCTAATCCTTACCTTGTTAACATATATTCTTCTGGGCTCCCTTTCCCTTTGAATGGGGATGTATGACAAACAAGCCCTATGCAAGGTCAGGCATTAAAAGCGACAACACCACTGTCATGATAGATGTACGTACTCCTTATTTATCCTGAAGGGCAGGTTTAAACCGAAGGATCTTCCTACTTATTTATGATAATAATTTATGAGCATTCCAGATGCATTAATTTTGTTGCGTAATGTATTTAATTCATACGGTTAAGAAAATGTGAATTTGAAATTTCTTCGAATATATTAAGATAAATGATTAAGTTTAATAAGGAACTGTTTGTATCTCACAACTATTCCACGACAGCAGCCAATGAGGTAACAGTATTTACATAACATTACTCTATGAACTCCAACTGATGATTCATATCAAGAAGCATATCGAGTAACTGTTTATTCCCACCTTTTGTTTGCCTGGTTGCATAAATGTTCAGTGCCTCGGCGCTTCATTTTCTTGGACACCGCTGCTGCAGGACAGATGGTAGAAATATATTGCACTTTAGAAGATAACGGTTCCATACTGCATTCGGTGAAAGCTCCGCGTGATTCTCTTGTTCCCGCATTAAGCATGCATATAATTCATTCCTCAGGTTTAATACGAATAAGTAATTTGTAATCTTCTCCTTTTGTTCCTTGACCTTTCATCGATCTGCATTTTTCTTTATGTAAGCTTCTTATTCTTCCATATTCTTTCTTTTCTGTTGCCGGGTTATGCCGTGCGTGACTCTTCGAGAACATTCTAGAAGTAATATCCATCTACCTCTTATGCTGAGCTGTAAAACCGTTAGAGCTATTGAACTATGACCTATGTTGAATACGTTTCCCTAAGTAAGATGGAATTTCTACGAAATTCGTTTCTACCACGGTACCATGGTACCTACCTTAGGAGTTTTATTTTAAAACCAGCAGTTCGCACCTTGTACGTATTGTGTTAACTATGGAGATTCTTCGTTCTCCTATTCCATTACCTCCCCCCTCTCTCTCTCTGTATAAATATACCTATATCTACATATACATACAGACACATATATATCACACATTCACCTCTTCCATAATTTCACTCCCTTCCTCTCAATCTTCCCCTACTCTTGCTATTTCCCTCCTCGTGATGTTTGTAAATGAATAATAAAGACTTATGTATGTTAAAACATAACATAACATAAAATGTTCAATCTATACATATAACAAAACTAGTTCTAGTAATTTTCGATTTGGGACTAATAATTGCCACTAACATGTATAATGGGCTAAATTAACGCCAAACACTGGATTTAAAAACGTGTCATGATCAAAAATATTATTGTGAAGTTTACTATATAACATACCTTATGAAGTTCTAACGGGGATAAACATAAAACAAATCTGATGTGTTACACTCACATGACTTTCTCTACTCTTGTACAAACTATTTTTACAAACGCTTATTGTCCATATGCTTCATGTTATCGAGATGTTAATCTTATTGCTAATTTTCTTGTACATGCAAGGGGAATTGGTAGGCTTTAAGCGATAGTCAAATATTTTAAGAGCTGGTTGCTATGTGGAGTATTCCATTCTCTTTGCATTACCAGGACAAAAAAAATGAATAACGAATTTGAGAAAAAGTATAAGTATTGGAAAATTTAAGGGAATAACAAGGAATATCTCGAAAATGGTTCACCCAACAAAAAACATGTATATGACATAAATTGTGTATTTTAACGTGATCTACATTTTTTGTGTAGTAAACTTTTGTCTATCTCTTATAGTTTACCTGTTATGCAAAAGTCGTTCACAATGAAGAATACTTTTGGAGACATTCCCAGAAAATTCGAGATATATATTTCATTTGTCATGAAAATGTCTTAAACATGTGATATTTTAATCAAAATTGTTAGAGCCATTTTTGAGAAAATTAAAATTTTCGAAAAATGTTCCATGAAAAGGATAATCTGGGGTAAAGGGATTTTCTTGAAAACCTTCGTGTCTCATCTCTGGAAGGTACTGAACCTAAATACCAAGTTTGGTGTTTATCCGTCTGTTCGTTTCTGAGTTATGCTGTTCACAGTCACACAGACACAAACACGGACATGTTTCCAAAAATTCTAGTTTTGGATTCAGGGGGTCTCAAAACATATATTTTCGGTGAAATCTCGGTATCGAATTTTTGGCTGGAATACAATACTTTCCCTACTTACTATACGTAGAAGAGAAAGTAGAACTTTTAATATAAGCCAAATAAGTGAAAATGAAGTAAAATTTGCATTAAAAAACTTCAAAATTAAAAGATCTGTTGGGCCTGATGTAATCCTGACTTACATTTTTAAAGGATGTGGTGATCTATTACTATACCCTCTAACATAAATTTATAACCAAATCCTACATCAAGGAATTTTTTCCAATGTGCGGAAACAAACTAAAGTAATTCCCATTCCTAAATCAGGAAACTATAAGATGATAAGCAACCTTAGGCCCATTGCTGCTCTGTCTACACCAGCAAAAATTATTGAAAGCGTTATCTACACACACATATTAAATCATATTAACATAGTGATTTAGCCGTTTCAGCATGGATACATGCTCAAAAAGCTCTGTTGTTACGAATCTTTTTTTAATTTTACAGAACTTATAGCATTAGAACTATATAGGTTTCAACAAGTAAATGTAATATATACAGATTTGCGAAATGCATTCGATAAGTTGACCACGACTGTTTCTTGCTAAATTATTGAAATTGGATTTTTTTCTTCCATTAATGTAAATACTTCGATCATACTTAAAACACAGATCATAGATAGTGCATTACAGAAATTGAGTGTCACAGCAGTGAAATGTTAATTCAGGGATCCCCCAAGGTTCCAACTTAGGATCTTTGCTATTTTTGTGTTTTACCTAGTGTCGTTAAACAATCCAAAATATTAATGTTTGCTGTGATGTTAAATGACACAAGAGTATCAATAGTGTTAGAGATTGTTTCGAGCTTCAACATGATCTAGATTATTTATTTGCATGGAGCAAAGAGAACAAACTTCCATTTTATATTAGTAAGTGTGTAAAATTTTCCTTCACCAGAAGCAAAAATCCCTTTAAATATCTTTATAACATCAATAGGACACCACTCATTGAAGTAGTTGAAAATAAAGGTTTAGAAGTAATTTTACAACAAATCCTAGATTTGACAGACACATTGAATTAATCTAACAAAATCGCTAAAATGTCTAGGCTTCATTATTAGGAATTCGTATACATTTAAAGAAAAAACATTAGTTCGACTTTACAACTACTTCTTTGATAGACAAAATGTCGAATACGATCTATTGTTTGAAGCCTAAGACCATAAAGTATGTCGACTTAATAGAAAAAGCACAAGAGACGCTTTTAAATGCTGCCCTATTTAAAAGAATAGGATGTTATCCTACGTACACGAATTACGAAATCCCTTTAGATATATTTAAATTTAAAGACTTAAATATTACAAGAGACATTTGGGGATTAATATTTCTGTATAAAGTATTGCTTTGTATTATTGATGATATTAATATTATCGCAAATATATTATTTTATGTACCAAATAAAGTAAGTAAATATAAGTAGCTCTTTTTTAAGCTAAGAGCAAACACAGAAATCCAAAAAACTTCACCATTAAATAGAATTGTGTATTTATATAACAGACTTCATTATTTCGATGTAGGTATTTTCAGCATGTCTGGAACTCAGTTAAAAATGGCATAGTCAATAATTAATTTTCCATAGATTAATAATAATTAGAAATAGTTGTATAATTACCATGCCACATTCTCTTTTCTTCTATATTGTTTTTATTCCTTATTATTTTTTCTATTTCGTTTCTCCTTCCAGAACTTTTATTGTTATTTATAATTTTTGTTTGCTTCTTCTGTATAAGTTGGATTAATAAATTATTGTATGTTACTATATTTTTATAATGAACATGTAATTTGGGCTTATACCTGTTATGTTCAGAACAGTAAATGAATAAACATATCAATGATTTTCTCTAACCGCTACCATTTACTTTTATACAGAGAGTCTTGTTCGAGCAGCGGTCGGGTGTAGACGTGTTTCCGGTCCGCTCTGTGAGTAGTAGTAATCTCAAGAAGCGTTGTGCAAATATGGCGAATATTGAAGGTCTGTTGGACAAGTTGAGGAGTGAAGTGAAAAGTGGTTTCGCGGAAAGTAAAGTTCGTCACAGCGAGCTATTAGGAATTATTAACTCCATGATGGAATCTCTGGAGAAGTCTGAGACACGGGTGAAGGAGTTGGAGGCAAGATGTGAGTGGTTGGAGGGCAAGGTGGACTACTTAGAAAACCAGTCAAGAAGAAATAATATTGTTATATATGGATTAACGGAAGAAGAGAATGAAAGCTGGGACATCACGGAGAACAAGGTGCTAGACGTTGTAGCCCAGATTGGAGTTCATCTCAGGCCTGACGACATTGAAAGAGCGCACCGTGTCGGTAAAGCAGGCAACAGGCGGCCAATTGTATGTAAGCTCCTGTCATATAAGTGCAAATCCGCCATTCTCCGAGATAGTAAGTATCTTAAAGGTACAGGTGTGTTTATAAGAGAGGATTTCAGTGAAAAGATCCGGCGAGAACGAGAATTTCTTCATCGCCATATGATAAATGCAAAATCACAGGGTTGTCATGCAGTAATCAAATTTGACAAACTTTTAATAAACGGGCGAATAAGAACCAAAGCAGAGCTGGAAGAAATCGACAAGAAGATAGCAGAAATTCAAGGAGAGGAGGTTGGCATTTCTGCAGAGCATCGAGCCCCAGAAGGCAGTATGGTTACACCTCTACCGGAAGGGACAGCAGGTAGCAGGGTCCAAGACGGCCAGATGACAAAAACAATGGCAACGTCAGCAGGGGGGAGGGTGTCAGTGCAACCAGCCCGCAGGTCACAAAGGATAGGGAGAACCAGCACTCTAGGAGTAGGAGGTAAGATAACAACAAACAGATAGAATAAAGATGCCCAGCTGTCAGTGGGGTTTTGGAATGTGGAAGGTTTGAGGGGAAAACTGGCTAGTGGTCAATTTTTGAACTTTGTAAATAACTTGGACATAATTGGGTTAGCAGAGACTTGGCTAAAAAACAATGAAACTGTGGACATAAGTGAATTCCAAGGTGTCTTTAGTGGTTCAGAAGTGAGAGGTAGAAGGGGGAGATATCCTGGGGGCGTTGCTACTTTCTTTAAGAGTAATTATGTACAGTCTATTAAGGAAATACAGAGTCATCTCAGGGGAGCAACCTGTATATATTGTAGTATAGCTAATATTAATATTGTTGTTATAACTGTATATCGCCAGCCGGTTACGTCCCAGTATGCTGAGCCAGAATTCTTTACAGATTTAGGGGAAACAATTGTAGAAATCAGGGACGAATATCAGGATGTAAAGCTAATAATAATGGGTGATCTGAATGCTAGGATAGGGCAAGAAAATATTACAATTAAAAAGGGGGACTTAGATAACAGAAAACCCGGCAGAAACAGCAAGGACTCAATCCTGAATGCAAGAGGAAAAGAGTTATTGTTCTTTTGTGACGCCTACGAGTTAGAAATAATGAACGGAAAATACGGTTCGGACCTGTCAGGGGAAGTAACATTTGTGCATACGAATGGGAGTAGTGTCATTGACTACATTCTGTGTTCACAGGACGTATTGCCGTTAGTTCAAAATTTTAAAGTTGAAAACAGCATTGACTCTCATCATTTTCCACTGATAATGACTTTAAAAGTATCTCGGCTAGTATCTTATACAAGGGATGAAAGCGCATGCGAAACATTGACGCCATTGTTTAAATATAGATGGAGGGAGGCAGGAAAGGAGATTTTTATTAACACTTTAGAAAACGAAATTACATCTTTTGACGTAGATCAACACAAAGGAACTGAAAGTATACAGAACATAACTAATATTATACAGAAAGCAAGTGCGCACATGCTAACAGGAAGGGGTAATGCATCAAACAGCTTAACATCAAATAGTTGGTATAACGATCAGTGTAAAACAGCGAAGAAAGCAGCGGAATCTGCACTTATCAAATACAGAAGAGAGGGGGGTGAAGAACGTAGAATTTCTTTTGCAAATCTAAGAAAGTCATATAGGGAAGTCCTAAAGCAGAGCAAAACAGCTTGGCAGGACGCAAAGGCAGAAGAGGTACGTCAAGTAGTCGAAAATGGGGAAATTGGTGACATGTGGAAAGTTATTAGACAGATTCGAAGGCGAAGGTCCATTCAGGCAACTATCCCTGCTGGAGAATGGATAAAGCACTTTAAAACAGTCTATGAAGGAGGGGAGTTTAGAATACAATTAAATACTTTAGCCGCTGAAGGGATGACTGGGGCTCCAATTGTGCAAATGCTTGATTATGAAATTAGCACAGCAGAGGTTGTTCGTGCAATAAAATGTTTAAAAAACGGGAAGGCAGCTGGTATAGAGGGCTTGTCAGCTGAGTTTTTCAAGATCTCGCTAGAAGTTAATAAAATGGTAGATTTCTATAGAAAAAGCTTCAATAAAATATTTGAAGGCGGAGAATATCCGGAAGCATGGAAAACCGCCATTATCCAACCTCTTTACAAGGGCAAAGGGAGTTACAGCATTCCAGGAAATTACAGGGGTATCTCGCTGCTCTCTATATTTGGAAAAATTTACAGTAGAATCTTATATGAAAGAATTAAGTGTTGGGCCAAGACACATCATAGGGTTTCTAAATTTCAGGCAGGATTTAGGGAAGGTTTCTCGACTATTGACAATGTCTTTGTTCTGAAAACAATAATTGATGACAATTTGAGAAATAAAGGTGGTAAGGTATATACTGTATTTGTAGATTTTAAAATGGCATTTGATACTGTAGAACGCAGTGCTCTCTGGGAGAAATTAACACGTAAAGGACTTTCGGGGAAAATGATTAGAGCACTTAGGGCAATGTATAAAGAAGTAAAGTTTGTTATCAAGACCGATCAGCACAATACATCAGAATGTAACATAGCGCAGAGGGGGGTTAAACAGGGTTGTATACTATCTCCGTTACTCTTTAATTTGTTTATTGATGATGTTGTTAGCGTGATGACGGAGGAAGACATAGATGCACCGACAATCGCAGACCAAAAAATACCAATTCTTTTGTACGCGGATGACATTGTAGTTCTTTCTAAAACGATAAAAGGTTTGCAGTCTGGTTTAAACGCTCTTCGACAATACTGTAGGCAATGGGGTATGGAGGTAAATATTCTTAAAACTAAAACAGTCACCTTTAAAAATGGATATGTGTACGGCCAACATGAAAAGTGGACCTATGGGGAGGAAGAAATTCAAAATGTTAAACACTTCGATTACTTAGGAGTAAGGTTTGATATGGGCGGAAAATGGAACAAGAACATGGAGTTTATAAAACACAAAGGGATTGGACAACTTTCTGAAGTATTAAGGATATTGACACGGGTACCAGATATGCCAGTAAAAACATTACAGACCATGTATGAAGCAATGGTTAGGTCCTCATTACTATACGGCAGTGAAGTGTGGGGATGGGAGAGGGTGGATAATGTAAATAAAATACAATGCAATTTCTGGAAGCGCATTCTAGGGTTGGGGAAGGGTACTTCAAACTACGGAGTTCTTCGGGAGGTAGGATGCTGGGAAGATGCTGTATTTGCTAAACTAAACGTAGTTAGGTACTGGCTGCGAATAATTAAAGGCGATCAAACAACTCTGAGAGCAATATGTTATCGTCATCAAATAAACAACATAGGGCATCCAAAATGGTGGGCAGCGGGGTTGCAACGCGAATTATCAAAAATTGGCTTAAATGATATCTGGCAAAGGGGTAATGAAAATACACACAGTGCTGTAAGAAAGGTCAAAAGACGACTATGCGATATAAACAGGCAGAAAATCGAATCTGAATGTAGACAAAGATCAACATTGGAGCTACAAAATGAAATAAAAACTAGGTGGGGTAAGGAAACATATATTTTGGAATTGAGTATAAAACAGAGGACTGGAATAGCATGGCTTAGGTTGGGAGGGTGGAAAGCTCGCAAGATTGTTGATGACGATGGCAGGAGGATTTGCCCATTATGCGGGGAACAAGAAGACTGGACGCATATTTTGGCAGCATGCGTGCAGACGGAGGGTATTAGGAAAAAACTATTACCGGAAGTATTTTTGGCTTCCAACAGACGGAGGACAGCATGCTGGGACATGATTCTAAACAGCCAAAACTGGCCAAGCTTGGGCACATACTTAATGGAAGTACGTGTACTAAGAGATAAGGTGTTTATGTAATTTTTCTTTAAACATATGTGGTGCCTGAGTACTTGTGCGCGACTGTGTGTGTGTGTGTGTGTGTGTGTGTTTGAGTGTGTGACTCAGTGTGTTTTTTTTTTTCAATTTTATATGTATGTATGTATATAGTGCGGTGATTGTAAAAAAAAAAAAATAGTTGTTTTCTGGTTGATACTGCAAGTCACGTATACAGACCAGGTATTTATCTAGAGAGCATGTACGGTCTTATGACCCATGCGACTGTGTTATGCAATTAATGTAATACTAAATACTTAATAAATACCACCACTACTACTTTATACAGGTCCTACAAACTTTTCCTACAGAGGCTTATTTTTTTATCTACTTCATGTTAATCGAAGCAATCCTTCGAAGAAATGCTTTAATGTCACATTTCGTTGTAGATACAAGGGGGACACAGAAGACTAAAACGATAGTTAAGTCTTTAAAAAGCGGATGAATATATGATGGCCTTGAAATTATGTACTCTTCCCATGACATTGCGAGGAAAAACCGAATGGTGAGAGCGCTCAAAAACTGGCAAAGTATTGAAAAATGCACACAAATAACAACGAATGTCTCGGAGGAAGTGCTGATATCACAAAACTGATTTTAAATAAATCGTTACTTTAAAGAGATTTAAAGTTTTTGTGCAATAAGTTTTTTTCCTCATCTTATGTTTACCAGTTATACAAAATGCATTCACAATGAAGGGCACTCCATAGGCGCTTTGCAGAAAATTCAAGCTTTTTTATTTGTCATTCATATGTTTAATATTTGATATTTTAATCAAAGTCGTTTAAGCTATTTTTTAGAAATTCAGAAATAAAGAAAACTTACGAGTATCTATGTAAAGGGTAGTTAGAGTGGGGGATTTTCTTACATATTTTCGTGTCCCATCCTTGTAGGGCCGTGAACTTACATACCAAGTTGAGGCAGTATTTTTAACACTTAAAGGATTTCAGTCAAATTATATAATATATAATTTCAATAACAGCCCGCCTTAAAGCAATATATGTATGTAATAATATAGAAAAAGTGTATATTGCAGTCATTATATATGTTTATATTGTTGTATACATGTTCAATAATGTTATGTGAATGTATTACGTAATTTAATAATGTAGGAGCTGTGAGAATAATAGGTTAAAAGTTGCTAACAATGAGGTAACAATGAGGTAACCTTGAGGCAATAATGAATTTGAAAGTTTAATACTACTTGTAATTCTTGGAAGAAATAATGTAATTGTTGTGACAATTTATAAAACAGCCAATCAACAACCAGAAACAGCTTTAGTTAAATAAAAGTATTCAATTGGATTAGGAATAGCCAATCAGAGACTTGAAATACAGAAATTTACAAATTTAGGCGGTAGAAATCAAGTCAGTTGCTTGTAGACAGCGCTCCTAACCGGACGCGTTGGTTGTAGATAGTGTTCCTAACCGGACGTGAGATGTGTCCTCGAGAAATTTAATACGTATTCAGTGTGAGACAAAAATAGTTTTACGTGTTAAAAAGTGCAAGTAATTAACAAAAGCATCTCACAGCTCTCTCTATGTCAGTGAAGTGTTATTTAAATCGTGTCAAAAATTAATAAAAAGGGGTGAATTAAAAATTATAATCTGTGTAAGCCTACATTCTTCAGCCCCACCATGCCCTGCAAAGAAAGCCATGTCTCTAACAATAATACTAACGCAGCCAAAGCAAACATAAATATAATATTTAAAGAAACAGTCAAATTACAAAGTTAATATTTTTTTTAAACTAGGGGCAAAGGCCACCGGAAAGTACATTTGGGGCGAAGGCTACCGGAAACTTTTTACCATACGTGCGGTTGCAACTACTTCAAGTTCGGCTCCCCAACATTTGAAATACAATACAACTACATTGTCAAAGTTTGTTTACCTGTCATTTCGTTTTTGAGTTCCTGTGTTCACAGACACACTCGCGCGGAAGCACACGCTTCGTTCTAAAAGTGCTTCTTTTTTACAATTTATTCAGGGACCCCAAAATGTGTATTTTCGGTGAAATATTAATATAGAAATTTTGCGTGGAATACAACACTCTCTCTACTTATTATAAATAGGTAGCAGAGATAATATGCATTAGTAAAGTGAAGGGGGTTTGGGGGAGTTAAGACGCCCCACAGAAAGAGAAGGAAATATAATTGACTACACGTCACACCCAACCTTTCTGCATATATAGCAACAAAAAATGAACAGCTCGTTGAAAGAAACAACTTATTTCAAATAACTTTTCATGTTAGTTTTCCTTGTACTTGCCGCTGTAACATGAGTGGTGTAATATTGTTCCAATACTGTGCTCATTTAAAATGGGAAAACCTCAAGAAAAAATATTTAAAAGAATGGGAAAAAATAAAGTCAACGTACCTTAAAAGAGCAATAGAAATGTCCAAATATACCCCACCAACACTCTAGTTCCCAAGGTTGCGAGTTCAAACCCGGCGGGATGGAGTTTTTCGGGCGTAAACATCCCTAGCATGTCTTCCTTCGGAAGGGAAGTAGAGCCGGTGGACTCGTGTCGTAAAAGCACCCCAAGCGGATACAAAGCCCTCTGAGCAAAATTACCGGTATTTCACACCCAATATGGAATGGGACACTAAGGACCACAGAAGTTAAAGAGCGTCCATAACTAAAACTAAAAAAAAAATTAATCAAGATACTGTACCTGCTGACCCGAGAGCCCTTTCTGATGGTGGATCTACACTACACACTACACACTCCCGGCTACAGATGCAGAGAAGCCGAAGAAAAGATAAGAGATTCAAGATGAGTTCTATGCTACAAGTGCCAGAGCTTGGACAGGATCAAATCAGAAAATGAGGAACGTCGTCACGGGACTTGCCGTGTACGGATTTCCATCATAAACTGTGCCACGTAACAAAGTTTATGAGACAACGGATAGAACTGAAGTGTGACAAAGACCATGTACTGTGTGTGCTGTGCTAAATGCCCAAAATCAGTGACAGAACTACTTCTTTCTTTGTTTAACCTCCTAGTATGTAGGGTGCCTGGGGTCAGAGGCACGTCGAGGAGCACACACTCTCATGGATCAGACAGAATATCCAGGATGGGTGATCAGCCCGATGCCTGGTATGAGAGGAAGGAAGTAGATGAAACGAAATGATGGTGAAATAAATGAAAGGAAAGGCGATAATGGAGCAGTTGTGGAATGAATGGCGGGGTAAACCGGAGAACTCGGAGAAAACCCGCCCAGACGCCGCTTTGTCCACCACAAATCCTATATGCGGGTCCCTGGGATTGAATCCTCGGTGAGAGGTGAGCGGTAGTGACAGAACTCAGTGAGGAAAACCAGAGATTTCTCAATTCTTGCACTCTTGTGCGCATTTCATTTTATTATTATAAAGGTTGTTCCAGGATGAACCACCATGCGGTCATTTTTTTTCGCTTCTTTTCATTCTTTAACGGCAGTTTAACTTCTTAGTCATATTGCGGTGGTTAATGTTAAATAAACTCGGTCAATTTAAAACTAGCCGGCGTCTGAGAGACGGAGCTCGAATCGGGTACTTCCATGAGCGCTCGGGACAACCAAGCTTGATTCACAAGACTGTGTATATTCTGTAGTAGTTATAATGGGGAACACAATAATAATCATAAGAGCCTTCCGAGAAAATAATCCATATAGAGATTTAAACAGACAGATTTTCAGAGTGTTTAAACACTGAATATTTGTGATCAAAACACACTTTATAACTTATAACTCGTTACAATGTCACGCTTCTCTTATCTCAGTGGTAGACAGCTTATGTTCCTGAGGTTGCAAGTTCAGATCTCTGTGGAGCTACTAATCTCTGTTCCCTTTTATTTTAAATACATGAGTAAAAGTGTAATATTTTCCTCATTTTTATGTAAATGGCGTTTATTTAGGAGTCCGTCGAACCGGTAGATGGCAATCGTGATATTAATTTATCGGTAGGGAGGAGATTTCATATTCAGTCAATTTTAATTTTAGAACCACAAATTTCACCATGATTGTGCAATTATGTTCGTAAGTAAAGTGAGGCAAACACAAGCAATGTTATTTAACAATATTACAGTAAAACGATTTGTAAAAAATGAAACATAACACTCTGCGAAGTGTAGCGTGGAAGTTAAGTAGCCTAATCAAAGCACGATCTCGAGGTAGTCCGAATCAGAGTTATGGAGTATTACACTCCATACTGTATTACAGAGTTAGCCAAAGCGGCACACATAAGTTGAGGGTTGTCAATCGTGCACTCACTCGAGGGGATTATGAAAAAAATGTTACTGCTTAACGACCTCCACTTTTAGTTTGACCGAGTGTGCATTGGTTCACCCGAGTCAGTATATACCAGACAGGTGGTCTTAGTTTTATAGTCGCCTTCCTGTACATTTTGTTGTTATTGAGTTTTAGTGGAATGTAGACTTTCGGTTGGTGAAGCTTCTAGCTGTTCTTCGAGTTTACACGTAGTCATGCTACTGCACAGCTGGCCTTAATTCCGTATCGTCTTCCTGTACATCTGCTTAGGTAACTTGATATATGAATTAGTTGTGGAGTTGCCATCTGCACCATCTAGTTTTATTTCTATTTCATTTGTTCTGTAGAGATGGAACTTTGGGTCGCGGTGTTGAATACCCAATTCAATACTTACATGGCAATACTAATAAATAAAATAAATAAAACAGTCGGATTAACTGGTGCACGGGGTTTGAACACACGAACTCCCGAATGCGAGGCACAGACTCTACCGCCTGAGCCACCTTGGTAAGTAGTTGTGTTTTATTTTTCGTGTCGTGCATACAACCCAAGCATTAAACACATTGTTTTGAGGTTATTTCTGATCAAACGTTTTCCTTGAAAAAACGCAACGTTAATAGAAGAATCACTTTTATGTGAATAATTAATGTACTGTAGGACTCTGACGAGAAAACGTTTGCGGGGTGTTCTACTCTCCGGAAGAGTGAGGGGAGACATTACCACTTGGGACCTCAGGATGATGTCATAAATAGATCTACTATATACATTAGAAACATCGCGGAACGTTGGCATTCCAGCGTGTTTCACTTGGAGCAGTGTGCAAGTGTTTTCTAGTGATTTATGAAGCAATTTCTCTATATTATTTACTAGCATCGATTTTATAATACAAAAAAACCAAAAGCTTGTAAACCTATTCACTACCTAACTAGTTGCATAGTTTCGTAATGGTACCTCATTATGCAACTAGTTTGTAATGAAGCTTCTATTACGCAACGATTTTCGTAATGTAACTCTAATCACGAAACTGGTTGCGTATTGTGAACTATATTTTATAAGTAATTAAACTACCTATAACAGTATTAGCTGCGTTTGCAATATCTTCGTCAGAACTCATTTTTCATATATTCTTCTGTTTTAAACAAAAACCTAACAAACAAATCGTCTATCAAACCATGCATGGCACTACACACGCGTATCAACTATGTATCAATGTAGTGTACTGTTTCAGTCATTCTTAACACTACATCTGAAATAATAATGTAATTTAACAAAGTAAATACAAGAAATCGATATTACGCAACTAAAGTAGATAAAACGTTGTACGATACATATCGTAACTACATATTACAATACTCGATTGGTTATCAAGCTCATATTGTAATGTGATACGTTACGATATTCGTATTGTAGATTACTATTACAATGCCCAGTAAGAAACGAAGAACTCTACACAGTCAACACCGAGAAATACTTGCTAACGTTAAAATCTGTGACGAGTGAAGCAAACAAAATCAACTGGCTATTCAGGGTTGCTAGCATAAGAGTGTATGTTTTCTAAGAGGCCTTAAGCCCTGTTGATATGTTGAAAGTACGAGTAGAGCCGTAATCTTTCTCAGACAGCGCTAGAATTGTTGCTGTCAACGAATTCCTTACAGCCACATTCTCGGGAGAGGAACATAAGTACTATGCGAAACTTTTAAATCTCAAAACCTGAATTTCCATTGACATTTTAATATCAAAATTTTGCGCTGAATACAATACTTCGTGTTAGATAGGCAACGGAAGTAGTAAAACAAGAAACCTTGGCGGCGCAGCAACAATAAGATTTGTTATATTAGTGCGTGATTATTATTTTATTGCAGAGAGAGTTTCGTGTGTAACAAACAAGACGCCACTGCACATGATATCTTGCATGTGTTGTTATCGTCCTGGATTTGTTTGCACGCTTCTTCTACAGATCGGCTGATAGAACGTGTTGTGCAACACACAATCTGGGTCACTTCAACTCTAGCATCTTCCTTTCGTAACATCAAACACAAATTATTTAGTAGGGATTGCCAAAAAAAATGTGAAGTTTAGTAATTTACCCATTAACAACTCACAGCGCCCTTTATTACTTTATCTACATATACTAACGTGCGTGGATAAAGAATGCCCCATTCCCCTAGATCACAACCATGTTTTTCCCTACCTAAGTTTCCCACCTTTAGATAACTAACCTTTGACTTCACCCAGTCAGTATCAGTTCTCTATATGGCTGGCCTGAGAAACAATTCAGAGACACAAAAACAAACCTATAAAGATATTATAATCGATGTGAAATGATTTTAAAGAGTTTCGCTACACTTGGTACGAAAGAAAATGCTAGACCAATACAGCATAATTCAGCCTTCTAGAGGAAGAGGTAAAAAATTATTTGCGTGTGTCGTTAAACTGCACGATTGCTAGACACCCCCTCAAGAAAATATTTGTCTGCACTTAAAAAAATTCTAGCAGCCAAGTTAATGGAGGGGAAAAAACGTTTTTTTTTACATACAGATCAAACAGTAATAACGTTTGCGTGTTTTGGTGGTTTTCAGATCGTTAATTTTATCGGGTTTATAAATGTTTTAAAAATATGCTAATATTTCATCTTTTTTGTACCTGGTGTTTTCAAAATTAGCTTTCATGCATTGGGTAGAACACTTTTTTGTGAATACATCCACACACTTTCATTAACATGTGACTTACACTGTGGAGAAATAAATTCGGAAAAGTGAGCCGAAAATGCATTAAGCCAAAAAAGTTGAAAATTCCCAATTTTGACATTTTATTGCTCCGTTAAATACAATCCTATTTTCACCACAAAATCAACTAATACACAAAAAAAATTGCTCTACTCAATGTGAAAACATCACGTACAAAACAGTAATATTTTGGCATATTTTTCAAATATTTATAAAACTGATAAAATAAACGACCTGAAAAACCGCCAAAATTGTACTACCATTCGACCTTTATGTCCAAAAAACATCAGATTTTTCTGTTCATTAATTTGTCTGCTAAAATGCTTTAAAATGCAGATGAACACTTTCTTGAGGGGATTTATATGAGAGGTTTCATGAGCACACATCGATGGAGATATTAGTGTTTATTTCTTTGTTTTTATTTTATTTTTGTGCCTAAAGTCAAGGAAGCGTTGCCTTCATGATACTCCACCAGTAAGAACATGTAGCTCTTAATGCTCCCCTTCGGCAGTTCGGCCATATTTTTGGGAGTGGAAGTACCATCCAATCCAGCGGCTAGAAATTATGCTTGAGGAACAGAGCAGCTCACGCTGGCAGAGGGTGAGGCTAAATTTGACATCACCAACATAACGGAACCAGCGTTCCATTATGAGCCGTTTTTATGCAAATCAATATACCTTCTAGGCAGAGAAGGAATTGCTTTCCATTCCAAAATACGATATAGAGTTTTCAACGGAAATGTATGTTTTGAGGCCTACCGAATCCAACAAATGCTTTTTTAGAAACAACTTCGCGTGCGTGTTGTGTGCGAATAGCATAACTTAAAAAATGATAACTCGGATAAACATGAAACTTGGCCTTTAAAACTTCAGCATCTTCCAAAGATGCGACACGAAGATTCTAAGAAAATTCCCCCACCACAAACTATCCTTCACATGGAAATTGTTTCAAAAATTTTTGTTTCCTAAAAATGGCTACGATTTTGATTAAAATTTCACATAATAAAGATATTCACACGACAAATAAAGCGCGTATCCTGAAGCCCTCTTCATTCGGAAGGAATATTGTATAATTTTGTAGAACCGGTAAAGCATAACAGAAAGACAAAAACTCACTACACAAAACATGTAGATCTCTTTAAAGCACACAGATTATTCCTAATAGTCGTCCTCGTGGTGTAGTGGTTACCATGCTATCCTCTAGTTCCCGAGGTCACGGGTTCAAACCCGGCGGAGGGCGATGTATTTTTTTCGGACGTAAAAACCCTTAGTATGGCTTCCTTCGGAAGGGAAGTAAAGCCGGTGGTCCCGTGTCGTAGATTTACGCCACGTAAAAGAACCTCAAGCCTGATAAAGAGGCCTCTGAGCAAAATTACCGGTCTTTTACGCCCAAAATAGAATGGGACGCTAAGGACCACAGCCGTTAAAGAGCGTCCATAAATTAAATTCAATTTCAATCCCTAATATCTTTTATTGTGTCATTAGCCATTTCCGAGATATTCCTGTTTTTTTAATGTTTCAATGCGTATGACAATTTTTGAAGTGCTGCCGCCATTTAGTTGTTTTTACCGATGCTACAGAAAAAGCGTCCTGCATTTAAACATTTGACTGTCGCTACATTCCCTTTGTACCTACAACAAAATGCGTAATGAAACTAATTCTGCAGACTTTTATCTCGATAACATGAAGTAAAAAGGAAAATAAAGTTTTGTAAGAATATTTTGCATATGCCATGTAAATAGTGAGTAAGGAATGCCATGTGAATGTAACACATCAAATGTTACACTATATTGTAGTTTTAAGTTTCCGTGAATGTAAAAAAAGCAAACACCTTGAACACTTCCTATAGATCTTACCAATAGAAAGAAGAGGCATTGTATTTTACTCGTAAATTCAACAGAGAGAGAGAGAGAGAGAGAGAGAGAGAGTTCACCGGAAATACATGTTTTGACGTCGCCTAAAATTCAGCCTCTTCCAAGGGTGAGTCAGGAAGATTTTTAACAAAATCCTCACACTCCAGGCTAACCTTTACATGGAAGAGTTATTTTCTATTTTCTGATTCTAATGATATTGTTTTGAATACCATGTGTACTTAGAGTTTGGGGAGTATCTAGTCAAGGTTAATAGAAAATTGAGGAAGAAAATTAACAATCGTAGGAATCAGAAAGTGCAGAAATATAATTTAAACCGGATAGAGTCCTTTAAAGATATATGGGTCCGACAGTAGCACATCCGCAAGGTTGAAACTAGACGGGCCACGTGCTTACTCAGCAACTCTCGAGAAAGATTCACTAGTATTTAGTATTGTGGATTTTACTTTTGGTCAAGAGATGTAAAGTGATAGTATATATATTGTATGTATTACTAAGTGGATAATAAATAAATTCATGCATTCAAATGCCAAATGTTTAATATTTAATGACTAATAAACTGCATAGATATATTAAATTTTCTGCTGATACACTCGTCCTCTTCATTCTGAGTGAGTTTTTTTTTTCACTAACTGGTAAACTGTAAGACATAGACGAAATCTTACTATATAGAAAATGTGTATTTCGTTAAAACAAATAATTTATGTCAAAATTTTCTGAGGCATTATCCATTTCCGAGATATTCGTCCTTAATGGTCTGTATTTTCAAATAGTTTACAACGTTTTGAAGTGATCATGAGTTCATGCAAAGAGTATGGAATTTCAAAGGCAGTATATTATAGCGATACCATTTGTAAACATTTGACCATCGCTTCAGCCTTCCTTATACCATTAAAGAAGTGTATAATGAAACGATTTCTTCAAATGCTTATCTCGATTAACATGAAGTAGATACGAGAGTAAGCTGTTGTAAAATGATTTGTAGAGGATTGGGTAGAGAAATTCATGTGAGTGTAACATATCAGTTTATTTACCTTTAGGAGTATGTTATCAGCATGGCCAAATTCAGCTATATGATCCTTCCGTCTTCTAAAAGATGCAGATACTGGTAGTATCACGACCGCCGTAAAGGAAATGTGGCGGTGAACAAAGGGCAACATAAGGTTAAGGGTCAGTTGTAGAAATGTGCGACCATCTAATTTACAAGATGGAGCGAGCCCTAACATTACCGACTGATAAAATCGAGACTGCATTCATACACATCAAAGTCAGGCCAGAGATCAATACGTGTGCTCCTTTGGCATTTCTCGCTATTGAACTGTCAGCGTGAAGTCCTTTCTCTGATTATTACCTCTCCATGGGATGCTTTAGAGGACTTAATTAAAATCGTCACACGTACACAGACAAGACAGAAATGTGTTACATTCTCATGGATTTCTCTGCCCTTTTCCACAAGGTATTGTTAATTAAGCTTACTTTTTTGTTTATATCTTGTTAATGGAGATAAATGTTTGTAGAAATAGTTGCAATGTATATTTCATTATAAGTACAAACTCGATAAAGAGGATAAAGCAAATCAATGAAAAAATTCTGTGATGCAATCACGTGACTTTCTCTACTTCTATCGTTATTAGTGAGCATACAAATTATTCTTACACAAGTTTATTTTTCTATCCATTACATTTTAATCCAAATAAGCCTTTATAGAAATAGCTACATTATACATTTTGTTATAGATAGAAAGATAACAGCGATAGTCAAATGTTTAAGAACTGGACGCTATACGCTGGCCTTAAAATTCCATACTGTTTCAATGTAATCGCGAGGAACAAGTGAATGTTGAAAGGACTTTAAGAGAATGGCCGAGAAATGAATTCGAACCTTTAATAACGCACATCTCAGAAACGGCTTATGCCACAATAAAACTTTTATTAAATAAATTGTGTGTTTCAAACAGATCTACATGTTTTGTGTAGTACGTTTTCGTCTATTGCTTAACGTTTACCGGTTATACAAGATTATACAAAATTCCTTTCGAATGAAGAGGACTTCACAGGCTATTCCTCGAAAATTCAAGATTGTTGCAGTAATCTGTTCGTGTTATCCCTTTTTACTTGGCGCCTGTTATTGTTTTACTATTTTGAATTTTGGGTTCTTTGTCCTCCGGCTAGCTATTATTACTCAGTCGAGCAAATATCTCTAAGCAGGGCGTGTAAACGGAAAGGAGTTGTTACTAAAAGATAATACTGATAAAAGAATTTATTTTCACACTTTTATTGCCGTCACACTTAATTAATTTCACATCTTTAATCTTGATACACGCCTAACTGAAACTGTTATATTTCCGAAGGTAATTACTGTCGTAATAGTTGTCGCGTACCTACTTCAAATTTTGTAACTAACTTTACGACGCGAGAGATTCTGTAGAACTGCGTAATGTATACCTCGCGAGAGATTGCTGAGAACTGCGTGATGTGTACCTCGTGAATGATTCTGTAGAACTGCGCGATACTTAACCAGCAACCGAGAACAGGTCGCCCAGGTTTACCTGGGCGGAATGTAATCGCCACAGCACCTAGCCGCATATGCGGCTTTACCTGTGCGATAAAGGAGGTTAAAAGAATTTACACAAGCTTTTGATGTTTGTCAATCTGTCATGGACGGGGTTTTGCTTTGTGCGCTAACAATGGCTGGGTCTCGGTGTTCCCTCATGGGCGGACTAGCGACCACGTGGTGTCCAACCCCAATGCTGCTTAACTTGGGCGACCGCTTGTGTGGTCGTCAAGTTAAGCAGGCCGGGATGGCAGCAAAGCAAGATGGGAATTCTAGGTAATGGGATGGGGGTACTCAAGTTGGCGGCAGGGCGAGTCGTTGCTAGATGGTCACTCATCCAGCTAGCGACCGGGCCCAATGCTGCTTAACTTGGGGAAGTTTGTGAGATGAAGGATTGGCAGACCTCAGCCTCGGGGGCCCAAGCCGTCTTTCGCAACCGGTAGCTCTTCCTCCGCCGTGGCGCCTTGTGGTCATAGCGGCCCAAAGAGTTAACCAGCTGGTTGGTGTGATAGGTGAGTTTCGTGTACATGGTGCGGGTTCTCTCCCGCACCACGTCCACGATGTATGGGAGACCGGAATGGGTGTGTAGGATATATGACGGGAACCTACGCCCGGTATCATAGATCATCCGAAGCGCCCTGTTCTGAACGGTTTGCAGTCTGCGGATGGTGGTCGCTGCCGCCGATCCCCAGACCTCGCAGCCGTACAGAATCAGGGGCGGGATAATCGCCTGATATAGGCGTAGTTTGAGGCGTATGGGCATTGTGGAACGGAATACAGGGTACAGCTGCCTGAGCGCGGAGTGGCCGAGGCCGACCTTTGCCCTGACATGTGGTGCGAAAGTGAGGCCGCGTTCGAGCGTGACTCCGAGGTATTTGGCTGAGGTAACCCAGGGGATTCTCCTCCGCCGCAACCTCAGAGGCCGCTCGGGCCGCCACCGACGGACCTTCGCCAGGAGAAGCGCAGAGCTCTTCCCCGGGCTGATGGCCATCCTCCACCTTTCGCTCCACCTGCCAATGGCTCGGAGCTGTCGCTGTAGTGAGGGAAACAGAATCGGGCATTCTTGTTCTGTGCCATTATGAGGACATCGTCGGCATATTGGCTCGTAACAGTCCTGGGTTCCGTGGGGAAGTCCGACATGTAGGCCGCGAAGAGAAGCGGGGACAGTACACTGCCTTTCGGGACTCCACGGCTATGGGACGGACTGAGGAAACCTTCCCCTCCACTCTCACCCTGAATGTGCGATCCCGGAGGAAACTGCTTATCAGGGCAAGATAGGCGGGAGGGATGTCTGACTCCTTGAGTTTGTACAAAAGGCCTTGGTGCCACGTTGTGGCAAAGGCCTTCTCTACGTCCAGCAGCACTGCTATGGTCTTGAAGTTCTCCTGGAAGCCCAGGGAGGCCTTCTCGGCCATTCGCAGTAACTGCAGGGTTGTGGAGTGCCCATGGCGAAAACCAAACTGATGGTCCGGGAGGAGCTGCCTTTCCTCAAAGAGAGGTGTAAGGCGGGCAAGGAGCAACCGCTAAAAGACTTTTGAGACGGTTGGGAGCAAGCTGATGGAGCGGTAACTGCAATTTATACTCCCTCACCCCGATATGCCTAAACATTATAATAGAGCTGCTATTGGTTACTAAATCGCGCCAACATTAGCGTCTGTTTTATAAGCCAATCATAATTACTAAAACATATACTCTAGGAAAGATATTCCCTCCATTTCTAAAGAAAGGCACGCTACCCTGACGTCATAAGTGATAAACAACTCACCCCATCGCTTCATTGTTACCACTCCTATTGTCAGTTTCAGTGAGGTCGTGTAAACTTATTTCCTAACAATGCTTATGGCTAACAAACATCTAAAAGCATTGTCATACAATAATGTTAGTTTACACTACAATCACTCTGTCATTCACAGTGTTGTAATATAAAATACTCCCTCAAGATCTACGTTTTATTTGTCATGCAAGCACTTTCATGTATCCAAATCGTCAGAGCCAAGTTTTTTTTTTTAGAAAATTAAAAAATTCGAAAAAAGTTTCACGTAAAGGGTAGTTCGCGGGGGAATATTTTGTTGAAAATCTTCATGTCCCATCTTTGGAAGATATTGAACCTAAATACCAAGTTTGGTATTTATCCGACTTATCGTTTTCGAGCTATCGTGTTAAGAGATAGACAAAAGTATGCTACAGAAAAAGCGTAGAGCTCATTAAAATAAACAGCTTATTTGAAATAAGTGTTTTTCTTTCTCTTCTACGTATGGTAAGTAGGGGAAGTATTGCATTCCACCCAAAATAAGATAACGAGATTTCACCGGAAATACATGTTTTGAGGCTCCCTGAAGTGCAGCAAAGCATTTTTGGAAACATGTCCTGTGTATGTTAATGGTTTCCTAGTTACCTAAATAAAGTTGAACGAGAATGAGAGCTGTAACTTTAAGATTTTCATCAGGCATCTGAATGCCGTTTTGCATACACAAAAATTTCTGATAAACATTTGTCATTTGGAGACAATCATCTGGAGGCGATTCCTGACAGAGGAAGGAACATAGTCAATATCACTAAATGTCTGGAAGTATATAGAAACACCGAAATTATAGCAATTGAAAAGAAAAAAAATGAGCAAGGCATGAATGGGTTCGAAAGACTCATTAAGCCGATTGACTTTTCTCTTCAGGATCATATCAATAAATCGAAGATTCATTACCAGAATGATATTCCAAACCAAATTTGAAGTGCCGCCTTGGAATTTTTCCAGGGTGTTTCTGCACCAATCATTTGAAGACGTTAGTTGCTGCTACGTATTGAAAGTCAGTTTGTAGATGCGGTATTATATTTCAACTGTTGGGGAGCCAAACACATGAAGTAGTTGCAACCGCACGTATAGTAAACAGTTTCCAGTAGCCTTCGCCCCAAATGTACTTTCAGGTGGTCTTTGCCCCAAGTTTAAAAATAATAGCTTTGTAATTTAACTGTTTCTTTAAATATTATATGTATATGTTTGCCTTGGCCGCGTCAGTATTATTTTAGAGACATGGATATCTTGGCAGGGCGTGATGCGACAAGAATATAGGCTTATACAGGTTTTAATTCACTCCTTTTTATTAATCCTTGACACAAATTAAATAGCACTTCACTGATATCAAGAGCTGTGATATTCTTTTATTTAATACTTGCACTTTTTAATACGTAAACTATTTTCGTCTCACACGAATACGTATTATATTTCTCGAGGACGCATCACGCATCCAGTTACAAACACTATCCGCAGGCAACTGAATAGATTTCAACCGTCTAAACTTGTACATTTCTGTATTTCAAGTCTCTGATTGGCTAATCCTACTCCAATAGAATACCTGCATTTAACTAAAGCTTTTTCTGGTTGTTGATTAGCTATTTTTATAAACTGTCACTAAAATTACATTATTGTTACTCCAAGAATCACAAGTAGTACTGTTATACCTTCTTACTCATTATTGACTCAAGGTTACCTCATTTTTACCTCTTTGTTACCAACCTTTGACCTATTTCTCACAGCTCTTACATTATTAAATTACGCAATGCATTCACATAACATTATTGAATATGTTTGCAATAATATAAGCATATGCAATGACTGTTACATACATTTTACAAATTATTACATACACATATTGCTTCAAGTCAGGCTGTTATTGAATTTACATATTATATAGTTTGACTGAAAACATTTAAGTGTTAAAAACACTGCCTCAAATTGAGTTGTATTTGATCGAGAGCCAGTTTATGTGGGATTCATAGACAAGAAATTTTTCTCACGTCTAACTGTTGATGTAAAATGTTTTGCATTTAATTCATACCAATGCCCAATGTCGCCCAAATAAATTCATGTTAATCGATTTTCTTCAAACACTGTTCGAACAGCGGTAATATTTGCACTAGTAACAGCAGTTCCTTCATGAAATTCATCACTAAGAAAAACCCAATCTCCCTTGAATTCGCTGGACCAATTATAAACCATTGCCTTAGATGGGGTTTCTTCGCCAAATGTATTTCTAAGCTGATCTTAACATTGTTTAGGCGTTAATTACGATTTAAAATTGTAAAAAATCATAGCCCAGAAATGTTTTCTAGTCAAATTCATTTTTGGTTGAACACAACATTTTTAAATGGTGATGATAATAAACAAACTATTAGAACAAATCGAACGAACTACACGACAATCTACTTCCAAAATATAAGAATTTAACTGTCAATATAAAGAAATTTCACTTTTTTAGCGATATGGCATTCTAAAAATCTTCAGTATCGCCCTCGTATCATGAAGTCTCATGAAATTACAGTTGTACAGGGCTTAGGTGGGATTTACCATTAAAAACTTCTAAGTCATTGTACAGAGTGGAGTATTTAATTGAGACTGTACAATATCTTCAAAACTAAGCGTTGTAGGAAGAAATGCCTTGAATAAAAAGTTGCTAGATATTGTGGAGGAAAATAAATGCCATTAGTAGTGTTTTGTTTAGTGGAGGTTATGATGGTCATTTTTGGGGTTATACAAAATGTAGGTTCCCATTACCAAAATGTGTATGACATTAATTGTGTGTTTTAATGAGAGCTACATTTTTTGTGTAGTAAAATTTTCTCTCTCTTATGGTTTTCCAGTTATACAAGTCATTCAAAATAAGGATGACTTTTGGGGATATTTCCAGGAAATTCAAGATATACATTTCATTTGTCATAAAAATTTCTTAAACATATGATATTTTAACCAAAATCGTTAAGAGCCATTTTTGAGAAAATCATTTTCGAAAAATTTTCCATGTAAAGGGTAATCTGGGGTGGGGAATTTTCTTGAAAACCTTCGTGTCGCATCTCTGGAAGATACTGAACCTAAATACCAAGTTTGGTATTTATCCGACTTTTCGTTTTTGAGTTGTGCTGTTGATAGATACAATAAAATTGAATGAATATTGTTGGTTTTTAAATAATTAATATTAATTGAATATTAAATAATGATTAAGTAATTAATCCACATAAAATTTATATTTAACCAATGAATTTAAACGTTCTTTAAACGAAAAAGTAAAATGCTGATTTAAAAGGGTTATCTTGATAACACATCCACACAAACACACACACGCACCTTTTTCTAAAAATGATTTGGGGGGGGGGGATTCATGGGTCCACAAAACATATTTCCGGTGAAATCTCGGTATCGAATTTTTGGGTGGAAAACAATACTTCCCCTAACCGAGCGGGATAGCTCAGGCGGTAAAGTCTGTGGCCCGCATTCGGGAGGTCCCGGGTTCATATCCCGTGGGCCGACCAATCTGTCTGAAGCTTTTTCGTGGTTTTCCTCAATCGCCAAGGTAAATACCGAATTGGATATTTAATACCATGACCCAAAGTTCCTTCTTAAGTCTAAAACAATAGTAAAATGAAAAATAATGCTAAGCCATCTATCTACAGACAATGTAAGCAGTTAGACTGGACGGCACCCTAATGCCATCTGCACGGCACGAAGCAGGGGTTACAGGGATGAGACCTAGAAGGCTAACTGTCCACCACATATCGTTCTAAGAGATATCCAACAACATATCGATCGCGATATGACCAAGGAGTCAAAGCAACGTAAAATAAAATAGAATAAAAAAATACTTCCCCCACTTACGTAGTAGAGAAAGTAATTAAATTGTCCCTAAAATGACCACCATAACGTCCTCCAAACAAAACACAACTAATGACATTTACTTTCCCCCATAATATGAAGCAACTTTTGTTGAAGACATTTATTTCCACAACGTACAGTATCAACCTAAATGGTCCAACCTGTATAATAATTTCATAAAGCATAACGAGGTAGGTGAATGAAATTAATTAAATGCCATTTGATTTAACGGTAATCGTCCGGTAAGCAAGTTGGTTTAAATATAAAGTTATAATGCATCGTGTCTTCCTTACGTTACAATACATAGCTACGTGTTTTCCTCCGCAAGTAAAGGGGGGCACTTGCTCTCACATTGTTACAATCCCAAAGGAAAGTAATTTTGGTTGCACGTGACCACTGGTTTCTGATCAGCCACAGTCAGCTGCTATAGATACATGAAAACTGCTCATCTGTCACCCCACCCATCCACATCATGGATTTTCTCCTGTTCTCCCGCAAAACCAAAACCTCGATGTGACTAATGGGAAAAAGCTATAATTATAATGAGAACTGCGGTCTGACCTTCCCGCTGCGAGTATACATAGTTCGACGTGGAACAAAAATAGCACGAGATCAATCATGGCAGCAAATGTGGCACAAATCGCTCATATCCGGCAGCCGGAGGTCATGTGATAAAGGTCAGGACCGGTGATGGGGAAAAGTCTTTAAGATATGTTCCCCTTCTGCTTCTTGAGGGTCTCACAAACTTCCGCACACAATTTGTTACTTAATAAGTTTCATCCAGTCGATTTTGTGAAGTGATACCAACCGACCCGACCTATAATGGCAGCAAGGTTACTGTTATGAACTTATGAGAAAATGTGGCAGTGCTCAAAACTTGTTAGTGATCAATTTAAATTATTTTTGGGGCAGAAGGACAATCTTGATATAGAAAATATATTCTTATTTTACAATCTAGCCTATACAATAATAAAGGGTGTGAAAATGCTTATACAGGCTGGAAAATTTAAGCTGAGACTGTGCAATATCTCCAAAACCAAACCTTGTAGAAAAAAATGTCTTGAATAAAAGTTGCTTGATATTATGGCGGAGAGTAAATGTCATTAGTCGTGTTATATTTGGAGGACGTTGTGATGGTCATTTTAGGGTCAATTCAAATTAATTGTTAGTTCCTATTAAAGCAAATTAAATTGACCCTAAAATGACTATCATAACATCCTCCAAACAAAACACAACTAATGGCGTTTACTTCCCCCATAATATCAAGCAACCTTTATTAAAGATTTCCTTCATAACGCTTCGTTTTGGAGATATTGTACAGTCTCAACTTAAGTGGTCCACGCTGCCACATGACCTCTCTACTCATAAAGAATTCACATGTGTTCTCATGTTACATTAATGACGATAGATATTCGTCTAGACTAACTTAAACACATGCAACATCCATAAACAACATGTAACCGAGAGCTTAGCATTTAAATCCCATTTACTGGCTAATCTGAAGGGCTTTTCTTGGTTCCCTGCAGCCGCTAGCGCCAGATTGCCAATAATCTCACAGAACAAAACAAACAGAAAAAAGATAGATCGTAAAAGAGGGCGAAAGTGTAATTAACACTATCAACCAGTTATCCAAGCAGATGGTACAGGAAGGCAACAGTTCAACTAAGGGCATCTCCCCGAAATCGCCGGTTCAATCCTTAGCATGACTTCCTTCAGAAGGGAAGTAAAGCCGGTGGTCCCGTGTCGTAGATTTGCAGCACGTAAAAGAACCTCAAGCCTGATAAAGAGGCCTCTCAGCAAACTTTACACCAAATGTATAGAATGGGACTGTAAGAACCATTGCAGTTAAACAGCATCCATAAATAAAACTCAATTTTTTCCCCGGTATCGCGCTCAACTATATTCGTCCATATATCCAAAGAACAGCAAAAATGCACTCTTTGATGAAATGAAAAGCAATAAACTAGATGTCACAGGAAGGTAGCTACGCAACTAAGGTCACCTAGAGCAAATTGCTCAAGTATATAGCACAGGAAGACAACTATGTGACTAAGGCCATTATTCTGACATGCAATGAACCATGTATACTAAAGAACTTACAGAAAATCTTTATGATATGACCTAGATGTTAAAGTGAAAAAAAAAGAATCTCGTGGAATATATTCACATGACTTTCTCTACCAATGACAAATCCACGTATGTATGATATATTACTGCATATATTTT
This sequence comes from Deroplatys truncata, assembly GCA_030765065.1. NCBI lineage: Eukaryota > Metazoa > Arthropoda > Insecta > Mantodea > Mantidae > Deroplatys > Deroplatys truncata. The sequence goes on along the minus strand of CM060988.1, from coordinate 132,279,592 downwards.
TTCACACACATTGTGGCATCGGCTTGGCAACTCAGGTGACCGTACAGATCCAAAATATAAAATTAAATTTTTAACTCTTATAAAAGGTATGACGGCGGCGCCGTGGCCGAGTGGTTAGACCGCTCGCCTCCCATCTAGGCGGCCCGAGTTCAATCCCAGGGAGCTGCATGTGGGATTTGTGGTGGACGAAGCGGCGTCTGGGCGGGTTTACTCCGGGTTCTCCGGTTTCCCCCGCCATTCATTCCACCAACTGCTCCATCATCACCTTTCCTTTCATCCATGTCACCAACATTTCGTTTCATTTACTTCCTTCATCCCATACCAGGCATCGGGCTGATCACCCATCCTGGATGCTCTGTCTGATCCACGAGTGTCTGCTCCTCGACGGGCCTCTGACCCCAGGCACCCGCTTGTAAGTCCTGGGGGGGGTGTAAGTCCTACATAAGAGGATAATGAAGAATGAATTAATGAATGAATAAAAGGTATGACAAATGTCTCATTAAACTATTTATGCAAACGTTTGTCTGGATTAACGTGAAGATGATACAAAAAAAAACTCTGATGTGTTGAAATCCATGACCTTCGCTATCCTTGTACAAACTATTTTTACAAACGCTTATTCTCCATCTACTTCAGTTAATCGATATAAACATATGAAGGAACTATCTTATTGCTTAAAATAAAAATGAAATTTATTTCCATTACACCGGCCTTGAAAGCCTACATAGTTCTTATTGCTAATTTTCTTGTAGGTGCAAGAGGAATATGGTAGGCTTTAAGCGATAGTCAAATCTTTTAAGAGCTGGTTGCTATGTGGAGTATTCCACATATAACAAGAAATATCTCGGAAATGGTTAATTCCACAAAAAAGTGTATGACATAAACTGTGTGTTTTAACGAGATCTACATTTTTTGTGTTTTGGAATTTTATCTATCTCTTACGGTTTACCACTTATATGAAAGCCGTTCAGAATGAAGAGAATTTTTGGGTATATTCCCAGAAAATTCAAGATATACATTTTATTTGTCATGAAAGTATGTTGAATATATGATATTTTAATCAAAATCGTTAGAGCCATTTTTGAGAAAATTAAAATTTTCGAAAAATGTTCCATGTAAAGGGTAATCTGGGGTGGGGGATTTTCTTGAAAACCTTCGTGTCGCATCTCTGGAAGATACTGAACCTAAATACCATGTTGGTGTTTATCCGACTGTTCGTTTCTGAGTTATGCTGTTCACAGACATACACACAGACATGTTTCCAAAACTTGCTTTTTTTTGATTCAGGAGGTCTCAAAACATGTATTTCCGGTGAAATCTCGGTATCGAATTTTTGGGTGGAATGCAATACTTCCCCTACTTACTATACGTAGTAGAGAAAGTAATAAACGATAGTGGATTTTAAATTTATTTTTACTTTTTCTGCCTCTTATAAGAAACAAAGCTCTCATTCGTAACTGGGTAATCGTGTTGCAAGTTGATTGTCTGACAGGGGTGATGTGCTTTTCAGACATTGTGCTTGGAGCATGGTGTAACGTGTACGCTGCTGTCATTACTAATATGCAAATTTAATCATTCCCAGCTTTCTATTTTGGTTTCTAAATACAATACGAAGCTGGGTGATAACGTGTAACAGGCTCAGCTTCTTCACTTTAACTAAACTGGGGTAATTTGCAGTATAGTGCTACTACTGTGCTCAGATTCGCACATTCATGATAAAGGTTCAACATAATAAAACAACTCCAGGATGGGAGGTTGCTAATATCTAGCATAAAAATCTGATGCGTTACACTCACATGACTTTCTCTACTCTTGTACAAACTATTTTTAAAAAACGCTTATTCTACATCTACTTTAGTTAACCGAGAAGTTACTCTTATTGCTAATTTTCTTGTAGATGCAAGGGGAATATGGTAGACTTTAAGCGACAGTCAAATATTTTAAGTGCTGGTTGCTATGTGGAGCATTCCATTCTCTTTGCATGTCCAGGACATAAATAAGCGAATAACGAGTTCCCATTTAAGAAAAAGTATAAGTATTGGAAAATTCAAACATATAACAAGGAATACCTCGGAAATGGTTCACTTGACAAAACAATGTATATGACATAAATTGTGTGTTTTAACGAGATTGCAATTTTTTGTGTCGTAAAATTTTGTCTATCTCTTACAGTTTACCAGTTATGCGAATGTCATTCAGAATGAAGAGGACTTTTGGGGACTTCCCAGAAAATTCGAAATATACATTTCATTCGCCATGAAAATATTTTAAACATATGATATTTCAATCAAAATCGTTAGAATTTTTGAGAAAATCAAAATTTTCTTAAAATGTTCCATGTAAAGGGTAGTCTGGGGTGGGGGAATTTTCTTGAAAATCTTCGTGTCGCATCCTTGGAGGATAGTAAACTCAAATACTAAGTTTGATATTTATCCGACTTTTGGTTTTTGAGTTATGCTGTTCACAGACAGACACAAGGACATGTTTCCAAAAATGCTTTATTTAGATTTAGGGCACCTCAAAATGTGTATTTCCTGTGAAATCTTGGTATCGAATTTTTGGGTAGTATGCAATACTTCTCCTACTTACTATACGTGGTGGAGAAAGTAAAAATATCAATCACTGCTCAATATGCACTGGCTAATGCAATTATACATACAAGATTATGGATGCCCAACACAATGATGTTATTTTCAGCAAGATGAGGCACCTGCTCACCGCATGAATTATGCGAAACAAATACATGAATAGGATGAAGAGAATCAACTGAATGGCTACTAAGATCCGGAGATCCGGAGATCTTGCCCCTGCGGATTTATTTCTTAGGATTATTCTTAAAAATAAGGTTTTTACAAAAATACCACACTGTTGATGACATGATCCACTTCATTGGAGAGCCATTTCTAGAAATTGATACAAATAGAGGACTGGGTAGTTAATTGTGCTTGAAAGTTATATCTAGACATGCTGAATACCAAAGTCACAAGAGTGAGTGATGTTATAATGTTATTTAGTAAATCTATATTTTCTCGCGTATTTCATACTTCATATCCTTATTCCTAGTGTATACCTAATTTTGTCCATCCCTGTATTTAACGATTAGTAAAACAATAAAATGACCATAATAGGCAAAATAATCTGAATAGCAAATAAAACGCTCTCCAGAAAAAGTAGTCATCAAAGATCGTTTCAAAACATCATACGATAAGTATGTTGCCGAGAAGACTCAGGAGGAGACGAAGGGGTGAGAGTGTATAAATGAGAGAAAGAGCGAGCGAGAAAGAAAGAGGGAAATGAGAGGGAGAGAAAGAAGCAGAGGAAGAGGGACAGTGAGACAGGGTGCGACAAAGAAGAATAAAGCAATAACGCGAGCAGAACTGAAGTTTATATCGTTACTAAGCAAAGAGGAACTAAATTTAGATGAAATGCATGCGTACCTATCCATCAACAGAATGAATTCATTATACTTGCAAGGTTCATAGTCCATAATTTACAATTCCTTCGTCTTTACTGGCGGTTGTTTAAACAAAAACCTTTTTAACATGTTTATTTATTGTGAGGGGAATCGAGCGAGATGGCTCAGTTGGTAGCATTTGAGGCTCACATACTACTGGGTTCGATTCCCGTAGGACCGGCCACCCGGAGTTTGTATTTCTTTTTTATTTTCATGGTTTTCTCGGGTCGATAGATGTATGCTGGAATGGATTATATATCACCATAAACGTTCCTGCCCTTGGTTTAGTTTTATCTTGCAGGGTTAGGCGTGGTGGATGGTGATGTGTGGCGGAAATGCTTTGTGAAGAAATGTTTCTTTCCTGGCAATGGACATTCCGTCTAAACCTGTTTGTGAGGGTAGGGTGGCGGCACTTTGAAGGGGTGGAAGGGCATGCTCAGTCTAGAAACGTTAGGGGCCCCACTGCGCTGCGCCATCAGATCTGGTTATCCTTCATACTCTCTTGCCTTATCCCTTCCTTCCAGAGGTTTATTGAGCCCAATAGGCTTGACCGAGCGGGATGGCTCAGGCGGTTATGTCTGTGACCCACATTTGGGGGGGTCCTTAGTCCGATTCCCGAGGCCGACCTTCCTGATCCGTGGGTTTTTTTCGGGGTTCCCCCGGGTCACCAGGCGAATTCTGGATTCTCCCTTTCCCCGAATTTCCTGTCCCTCCATTTCATCTCCATTCTCATTTCACTTCAACTTTCATCTGTTGGCCTCTTTCAGGGTTGGAAGATGGTGTTTCGGTGCAGCGTGGCAGAGATAAAGGATGCTCTTTGTGACTCTCTTCGTCCCTCGGTTTTCGGCTGGTTGCCGGGGAGTCTCTATTTGCATACTTAGGGAGCCTGCCAATTCTGTGCCGTCACACCCGGTTCTGGCCGCCCAGTGTCTCCTCTCGCCTCATCCTTTCCCCCGGGAAGTGGGGTGTAGGTACAATACCCCATATGTGGCTCAGTGCCGAGTCCCCCCTCTATAGCCAATCCAATTCAATAGGCCTAGCCTTGGCCTCAGTGTTGAAATCGTCCTCTTTTCTAAGCCATGTCCAATATTTTGATAGAAACTTGTTTACTCCGGATTTTTGCTTCTAGTGATATGAACCATGAATATTCAAGAGAATTTTTTAACTCTAGCCAATATCCCTCGTAACAAATAGTGACTGAGGCAATAAAGGATAGTTGCAAGAAAATTACCCAAGAACCCACTCGCGTTCAGTATCAACGACCTCTGTAATATAAAAACAGCAGTGCGCATGGTAGCGTTTTATCTGCTACTAAAACGTTTCACTAAACCGGCTAAGCGCTTGTTTATTGCAGTTTTTAATATTCGGAAACCTGCCCAGCAATTAACCGCACAAAGATATGTCTCTATAGGACGTAGTGCGGCGAAGCTAAAAATACTAGCCCTAACTGATTTTACGGGAACGCCTGTACATACATTTCCATACATTAGACGAGGAAAATGTGCCAGTCCTGACCCCACACTCGGCCTTCTTTTGTTACCTGCAACAACCACACCGTGTGTGGCTAACACCCTACTTCATGTATATGGCAAGGAGTTACGTGATATACACCGTTAAAATATGTAAGCATAAAACCTCGGTACGCATAAAACATTGCAAGCAACTTATCTGACTCAATCTTACATTTTTATTTTCTATACTACTTGTCTATAGCAAGTAAAGGAACATTGCATTCCGTCCAAAAATTCGACACCGAGAATTCACCGGAAATACATGTTTTGTGGTTCCCTGGATCCAAAAAATTAATTTTTAGAAAACGGTCCGGCGTGTGTGTCTATGAGTCTGCCTGGGAGAGGCACACTCCAAAAACGAAAAGTCAGATAATAACTTTCAAAGATGTTACCCAAGAATTTAAAAAAAAAATCCCCCACCCAACTACCTTTACACAGAAATTTTTTCGAAGATATTTATAAGACAAATAAAATGTATATCTTGAATTTTTTGCTACGACCTGTCAGGTCGTCTTCATTCGGAAGGAATTTGATATAATCTTGTATAACTGGTAAACGTTAAGCGATAGACGAAAACGCACTACACAACAAATGTAGATATCTTTAAAATACAAAATTTATTTCAAATAGCTTTTGTTGTGGCATCAGATATTACCAAGATGTACGTCATTAATGATTTGAATTGCGCGTTCTTTGTCATTCTTTTAAATACCTGTCGACATTCTGCAAAGGTTTCTCTCAATTAAAATGAAGCAGATAGAAAAATATGCTTTCGTAAGAATATCTCTTATACCGATTAATAAGTGATGAGTGTAAAGAAAGTCATGTGAATGTAACACATCATCAGATTTTTACTTTCTCTACTACGTACAGTAAGTAGCGGAAGTATTGTATTCCACCCAAAAATTCGATACCGAGATTTCACCGAATATGTGTTTTGAGGCCCCCTGAATCCAAAAAAAAAAAGCATTTTGGAAACATGTGTGTGTGTGTCTGTGAACAGTATAACTCAGAAACGAACAGTCGGATAAACACCAAACTTGGTATTTAGGTTCAGTGTCTTCCAGCGATGCGACAGAAAGGTTTTCAAGAAAATCTCCCCACCCCAGATTACCCTTACATGGAACATTTTTCGAACATTTTAATTTTCTCAGGAATGGCTCTAACGATTTTGATTAAAATATCATATATTTAAGATACTTTCATGACAAAAGCAATGTATATCTTGAATTTTCTGGGAATGTCTCCAAAAGTATTCATAACTTTTGCATACCTGGTAAACAATAAGAGATAGATAAAATTTTACTACACAAAAAATGTAGATAGCGTTAAAATACGCAATTTATGTCATATACATTTTTTGTTGAGTGAACAATTTTCGAGTAATTGCTTGTTATTACCTTACATTTTGCAATACTTATACTTTTTCTCAAATGGGAATTCGTTATTCTTCTTTTTTGTCCTGGTAATGCAAAGACAATGGAATACTGCACATGGTAACCAGCTCTTAAAATATTTGACTATCGCTTAAAGCCAATTCCCCTTGCATCTACAAGAAAATTAGCAATAAGATTAACATCTCGATTAATATGAAGCATATGGAGAATAAGCGTTTGTATAAATAGTTTACACAAGAGTAGAAAAGTCATGTGAGTGTAACACATCATCAGATTTTTATAAAAAGGACACAGCGCGCGTGTCTCTGAAAAGCATAGCTAACTCAAAAACGAAATGTTGGATAAATACTAAGCTTGATGTTTTAAGTTCAATGTCTTCTACAGAAGCGACACGAAAATGTTTAAGAAAATCTCTCACACCAAATTCCCCTTAATATGTTTTTTTTATTTTCTCAAAAATGGATTTAACGATTTTAATTAAAATGTCATACGTTTAGGAAATTTTCATGAGAAATAAATCGTATATCTTGAATTTTCTGGGTATGACCTGTGAAGTCGTCTTTATTTCGAAGGAATTTTGTGCAGTGGTAGAAATATGTAAATCTCCTTAAAACACACAATTATTTATTTCAAATACCTTTAGTGTATCATTAGCCATTTTCAAGATATCTGTTACCATTGGTTTGAATATCGAGCGAGGTAACGCCGCGGTAACGTGAAAGACTCGCATTCGGGAGTACCGGGTTCAATCCCCGGCGACCGCACACTCTATGAGTTTTTCGTGGTTTCTCTGGAGTCGGCAGGCGAATGCTGCGATGGTTTCTTCTCTAACATAACTTCGTTTCCATAATGTCCCTTTCATTCCGTATCCTTGTCAACTTTCAGGTTCCGTAGTGTACGGCAGTGCCGGACCATGGTGCAGATACATGATCAATGGAACCAGTACTGATAGACCACGAGAATAAGGCAAGCGAGAGGAATGTGTAACATCAACACTTTCCTGCGTCCGTATCATATTTACGCTCGCCGTGTGGATACGATAAGCATGTTAAGGAGGTCATAATCTACTACACAGTGTTGTCAAGTACTCACCCATGGCAATGCGTTAACACCTATTACGGCGGTTGCTGTTCTACTAGTATCAGATCTGGCAGCATTGGTGGTTCATTTGCACACATAAATACATTCCGTAGTAAACGTAGTAAACAATCGACAGTACGTGAGCAGAACCCCGCTCGCCTTCTTCTCGTTGTCCAACAGTACTCCCCGTGGACACGAGAGGGTTGCTTGACTGGTGGGCGGTTCATCGCCCTCTCTCGGCGGCTACAGCAGTGGGACGGGTCTGCAAGCTTGGAAATGTTAAGGACTTGCACGCTCACTGTGGCTTGCAGCTTCCTGTGGCTCCTTCACCTCATCCCTTCCTCCTGGGGGATGGTAGTCACAATAGATCTCTGTAGGTCGCGGTGTGCGAGGTGTTCCCCTCAGTTGAATAACCTCTAACTATTGGTTTGAATTGTTCACTTTCTCTACTTTCTCTGCTACTTGCACATAGTAAGAAGAGGAAGCATGGCATCCCACCCAAAAAAATCTGATGTTACACTCACATGACTTTCTCTACTCTTCTACAAACTATTCTTAAAAACGCTTATTCTCCATATGCTTCATATTAATCGAGATAAACATTTGCAGACACTATCTTATTGCTAATTTTCTTGTAGATGTAAGGGGAAAATATATGTACAAGAGCAATATAGAGAAACAGTAGCCTTTAAGCACATACATATCTCTTAATAGCTGGTTGCTAGGTGCAGCACCATTCCCTTTGCCACAGATTAATACTCTTTGCATATCCAAGACAAAAAAATCGGATGTGCTACACTCACATGACTTTCTCTACCCTTGTACGAACTATTTTTACAAACGTTTATTCTCCATATGCTTCATGTTAATCGAGATATCGAGATGTCAATCTTATTGCTAATTTTCTTGTAGATGCAAGGGGAACATGGTAGGTTATAAGCGATAGTCAAATCTTTTAAGCGCTGGTTGCTATGTGGCGCATTCTATTCTGTTTGCATATCCAGGACATAAAAAACTGAATAACGAATTTGAGAAAAAGTATAAGTATTGGAAAATTTAAGGAAATAACAAGCAATATCTCGAAAATGGTTCACTCAACTAAAAAAATGTATATGACATAAATTGTGTATTTTAACGCGATCTACATTTTTTGTGTAGTAAAAGTTTATCTATCTCTTATGGTTTACCAGTTATACAAAAGTCGTTCACAATAAAGAATACTTTTGGAGACATTCCCAGGAAATTCAAGATATACATTTTATTTGTCATAAAAATATCTTAAACATATGATATTTTAATCAAAATCGTTAGAGCCATTTTTGAGAAAATTAAAATTTTCGAAAAATCTTCCATGTAAAGGGTACTCTGGGGTGGGGGATTTTCTTGAAAACCTTCGTGTCGCATCCTTGGAAGATACTGAACCCAAATACCAAGCTTGGTGTTTATCCGACTGTTGGTTTCTGAGTTATGCTGTACACAGACACACAGACAGACAGACACACAGACACACACACGGACATGTTTCCAAAAATGCTTTTTTTGGATTCAGGGGTCTCAAAACATGTATTTCCGGTGAAATCTCAGTATCGAAATTTTGGGTGGCATACAATACTTCCCCTACTTACTATACGTAGTAGAGAAAGTAAAAATGAATAACGAATTCCCATTTGAGAAAATAAGTATTAAAAAATTTAAGGGAATAACAAGCAATATCTCGAAAATGGTTCACTCAACAAAAAAAATGTATATGACATAAATTGTGTATTTAATGCGATGTACATTTTTTGTGCAGTAAAACTTTGTCTATCTCTTATGGTTTACCAGTTATGCAAAAGTTATGAATACTTTTGGAGACATTTCCAGAAAATTCAAGATATACATTTCATTTGTTATAAAAATATCTTAAACATATGATATTTTAATCAAAATCGTTAGAGCCATTTTTGAGAAAATTTAAATTTTCGAAAAATCTTCTATGTAAAGGGTAATCTGGGGTGGGGGGATTTTCTTGAAAACCTTCGTGTCGCATCCTTGGAAGATACTGAACCTAAATACCAAGTTTGGTGTTTATCCGACTGTTCGTTTCTGAGTTATGCTGTTCACACACAGACACACACACAGACACACAGACAGACACACACACGGACATGTTTCCAAAAATGCGTTTTTTGGATTCAGGGGGTCTCAAAACATGTATTTCCGGTGAAATCTCGGTATCGAATTTTTGGGTGGAATACAATACTTCCCCTACTTACTATACGTAGTAGAGAAAGTAATAGATACCGAGATTTCGCCGGAAATACACATTCTGAGACTCCCTGAATCAAAGCATAAAGCATTTTTAGAAGAAGGTGTGTGTTTGGTGTGTATGTCTGTGAACAGCATAACCCAAAAAACGAGAAGTCGGGTAACTATTAAATTTGGTATTTAAGCTCAGAGTCTTCCAAGAAAGCAACATGATGGTTTTGCAGAAAATCCTTCACTCCAAACTGTCCTTTACAGAAACATTTTCGTTATTTTTAATTTTCTAAAAAATGGGTCTAACGATTTTGATTAACACACCACATGTTTACTTGCATGACAATTAAAACGTATATCTTGAATTTTCTGGAAACAGCCCGTGAAGTCGTCTAATTTTAATGCCTTTTGTAAACACTGGTCTGCATTTTAAAACTTTTGTCAGATGATTTCTTAAAAGTAGGTGTTCTTGAATTAAGTTTTTATGCTGATTCCAGAAATAACTTCCGTTATTTTCTATCACGTCAGGTTTTTACACAAAATAAAAAGTAATGTTTTGACAATTTTACTAATGAGCGTAGAAAAGTATTCAAATACCATTTCACACAAGGTAAGTTTTTATTCAAGAAACATTTTAAGAATACTTTCAAGAACTCCCCTAATTTATTTCATGGCTACATTTTAACAAAACAAGAAGCCAAAGTGTTTCATTTAATTTTTTTCAAACTTTCTCTTCTTTGACTTTCTTGCAGATCCTTGAAGATGACTCTCCCTCCTCAACATTCAACAGTAGTCGGCCATCATAGTTTCATTTCATCTCCCCTGGTACCTCCTCTCCATTTCCTTAATATCTTGGTGAAAACGTTCACCCTGCTCTTCACTATAATGTCCCAGATTTTCTGGAAAGTAGTCGATACGTGAATGCAGAAAATACACCTTTACACTCATGTTATAACCCATCTTCTTGAAATTTTCCAACATTGTTTCGACAATGACCTTGTAATTAGGATCTTTGTTATTGCCTAAGAAGTTTTCAGTAACTGATCGGAAGGCGGTCCATGCTTCTATTTCTCTCTCATTCATTTTCTTCTCAAAATCTTCATCCTTCATCAATTTCTTTATTTGAGGACCAACAAAAATTCCAGCCTTTAATTTGTCTTGTGTAATGAAGGGAAATTTCTTGGATAGGTACTTGAAGCAGGGTCCATCCTGTGGTGGAGCCCTTACAAATTGCTTCATCAAGCCCAATTTTATGTGTAGTGGTGAAAGCAATATCTTTATATCTCTATATTTTTGAAGAGAAATTGTAAAAAAAATGTATTGATAGAAAAAAACTAAAAGCAGGTCTGAAATGCATAAAAAGTGTGTCAGAATCACTTATTAGTTTTCAGTCATCCGATATCATGCAGACTAGTGTTATTGGTAAACCGTAAGACAGACAAAATCTTATTACACAAAATATGTATATCTCGTTAAAGCACACTATTTATGTCAAGCAAATCTTTTTTGTGGCCTTAACCATTTTCGAGATTTTCATTGTTGTTGGTTTGAATTTTTAAATACTTATCGTTTTGCAAGTGGCAAGTCACTATTCATTTTTACTTTTTCTACTACGCACAGTAAGTGGGGGAAGTATTCCTAAAAGCCAACACGTTCTTCTCATGTAACGGTTGTTGTTGCAAACAAATGACTGTGGTAGAAAGTACGAACCTTATAAAGCTTAAGTCTGAAGTTTGATGATGCTACGTCGTTTAGTAATTGTTTGGCAGGTATCAATAGTGAACGCTATCAGAGAATTTGTAAACATGGATAAAACTGGTCATCGTTATGTGATGCAATACTTTCATTTGAAAGGTCTTAGTCCAACTAATATTAAAGCTGAGCTAGATTCTACTCTGGGGAAGTCTGCTCCTTCGTTTACAACAGTAAAATATTGGGTACCAGAGTTTAAGCGAGGCCGTACGAGCTGCCAAGACGAACATCGCTGTGGTCGACCAAATGAGGTGACCACGCCAGAAATTGTGAGAAAAATCCACAAAATGGTATTGGATGACCGTCGACTGAAAGTGCACGAGCTAGCAGACATCATAGCCATTTCACAAAGTGCTGTACATCGCATACTGACTGAAAATTTAGACATGAGAAGGCTATGCGCAAGATGGGTGCCGCATTTACCCACAAAGGAACAAAAGCAGCATCCTGAGGATGTTTCAGTCGAGCGTTTGGCGATGTTTTACTGCAATAAAGCCGAGTTTTTGTGTCGATTCATAACCATGGGTGAAACATGGGTCCATCACTTCACACCTGAGACGAAGGGACAGTCAAAACAGTGGACTGAAAGTGGAGAATCGGCTCCAAAGAAGGTGAGACAGTTTCATTTGCAGGCAAGATCATGGCGTCAGTTTTTTAGAATGTGTGTGGACTCATTTTCATCTTCAAAAAGGAAAACCAATAAATGTCGAGTATTATGCAAACTTATTGCAGCATTTGAATGATGAAATCAAGCAAAAATGGGCACATTTAGTGGAAAAGAAACTTTTGTTTCATCAAGAAAATGCACCAGTTCACACATCCATTATCGCCATGGCCAAAATCAATTAATTTCAGTTAGAATTGCTTCCTCATGCACCCTATTCGCCAGATTTAGCCCCCCTCTGATTATTTTCTATTTCCAAAGTTGAAGAAATAGCTTGGTGCTAAAAGGATTTGCCAACAGTGAACAGCTGGAGTCTGCAGTTGATGGCTATTTTGCAGAACTCGGTGGTTCTGACTATAAACAGGGTATCGAAGCTATTGAACATCACTGGGAAAAGTGTGTCGAGCTTAAAGGAGACTATGTAGAGAAATAAAGATGTTTATTCCCAAATTTTTTGTGTTTTCTTTGTTAGGTCGGGTACTTCTGGGTCAGCCCTCGTATAACTAAAAGTCTCCGTTTAAAGATCACGAAAGATAACTAAATTATAGCGAACCATTCGATGTAAAAATATGATTATTTTTTGTGCTTATTCAGGAAAACGTCACCTTTTATACTAATTACTTGTTGATTTTCTGAAATATGAAATCCGCGTCCGCGCACATGATATTGCAATTAGAGTTTTACCAGCGGCGAGGTGTAGTGTCCGTATGAGGCAACGCCGCACTGCTGCTATTAGCAAGTGACGTATTAGTAGACACGCCTCAAACGTCAAGAGATTTGGACCGTATAATAGTTTCCTCAACAAGGCCGTCACTTTGTTGCAACCTGAGTCTTCCTCGCATGGAGTTGCAAGTATATATTTGTTTATTACAGTGCATTGCTTATCACTTCGAATATAGGTCACTCAGCGCTTCGACAACATAGCGACAATAAACCATTAACGCTATTTAGTAATATGTGCGGGCCGCTAAGCTCAAGGAACGGCATATAAATTTTAAAAAGGGCGAATCAAGATACATAATTACACAATTTCAGCGTGTGCCCTTTAAAATTGCTTAAAGAAACGTGAAATTTCTCCAACTTTCGAATTCGAAAAGCACTTGTGAAGGTATGTGCTTCCGTTCTTTTGGATTTGTTAACATGGATACTTATGTATGCCTTTAACCTTGCATGGTAAGGAACAATGAAAGACCTATAGATATACATCAGGGTTAAAGATTTTTCCGAATAAAACCTCGAAGTTGAAAGGTCTGCTTCGTTACCAAACACACCATAATTGTAAGTTGAATATTCTTTATAAATATTGTACAACTGCATGCTTACGACCTCGATTTGCATGAATGTAGTAATGATTTTTACATTTACTCACGGCTGCTCCCATCTGCACTGCTAAGAGCGCCAGCTCTCTTAGCCGTGGTCGTTGAAGTGTATAGCTTCGGCGCTCCGCCAAGCTGAGAGTCGTGGGTTGAGTCCCACTATGGGCATGAGTATTTATGTCTATGTGTTCTTATGTGTATATATGTAACAGTAGTTGCATTAAAAGATAAAACAGAGGAAACACGGTATTGATAGACCGAGAAAAACAGGGGAAACAAAGAAAGGGAAAAAAACAAGAAATGATATTAAAAAAGAGAGGCGTATTTACGGCGCGAATAGCTCAGCCAATAGGCTATGTATGAACTAATATATATTTTGTACGTATGTATGTGCAAGAATGTAGAAGTAAGTGCGAATACATTCTGTAATTATAAACCACCGTAGTAATCTAAGTGTTCACACAGCTAGAGAAACTTCTTTTTAGATTGCATCAAATAATAAAGTAAGTCTGTATTGACATCGTTCATATTGAAACGTAGTTACGTCTAATAGTTGCAGTAACTGTTAATGTAAGGTAACTGGGAACGTGATAATCAGGGTTAGGATTTTTAGGTGCAGATTTCAGATGAAAAAAGGAAGGGAAAATGTGCTCAAATAAGGTGGGAAAAGAGACAATAATGTGCTTTATTTAAGGGGATGCAAAACTGAAATTGATATTTTCTAAACTATCCATTCAATTGGCCTGAAATTTTAACCCCGTATCAGTCTTCTTCAGATATAATAGTTTTATGAATTTCAATCCAAAAGCTTTATTAATTTTCAAGTTATTAATTTTCAAAATTATAGGTATATGCAAAATGCAACACATGATGCATTTGTAAAAAAAATCTTATGCTGCTTCTATGTCAAAGAACTACAAAGCTTCATATAATTGTTTCTACCATTCTGTTTAAGAGAAAAAAAGTTTTGCAGTTTTGTATTTTCATTTTATTTCGGTTTTTTCTGTATACATTGTTATCTTCAAAAATTAGTACGAAAAAAACTATTCATTACAGAGCAAAATGATATGACAGTTTTATTTATTTGGGTTTTGAAATAAGCATAAAAAATTTCAATATGAATGGATGAAAACTACATCGTGTGGAACATTTTGAATATGCAGAAATGCTGAAAATAAGAAATGCCTTAAAATGAAGTTTTAAAAATATAAACTGCTAGCAACCAAATGCGCAAGGGTATTTAAAAAGTCTCGTCAAGCGTTCGCTAGGTCAAACATAAAAGTGGATTCGAAAACTACAAGGAATGTAGAATGTTTAGGGAACATTTTTTTTTTAATTTTTTGAGATATTGGGTTAATTTCAGTTGTGCATTCCCTTAACTAATTCAATGATTTCTCCTTCCTCTATTCTAATTTATTGAACTACAAACAAGTACATCAAATTATCACTCATCAAAAGAAGGAAAAAACATGAAGCTGTTGTACTCCAAGACATTAAGCATCTCCACATTTTTAAAAGTAAGTCTGTTTCTATTAGAAGATAGAATGTCTTTGTAGATGCTAAAACTTCTTTCAACATCCCCACAAACCAGTGGGGCAAACCTTGTATTCACTCGGAATGGCAACTCTACAGATGTGGCGAATTCCTCAATGTCTGGATTCTTCTGAAGACTAGATTCAAGTTTGTCTTTGGCAAAGCCATCTAACTGCTCTCTCACGGAAGTAAAAATATCCCTTTGTTTTTCCTTTTCCAAACCTTGTTTTCCAATCGTTTAATAGCTGCAGGCAGGTACTCGTAACTGTGGACACAATATAGTTCTGTCTGCAAATTATGTATTTTCTCCGGTAACAGAAGTTGCTGTGCCTTGAAAATTGCACCTGCGTCGGATGGATCCAAAGAAAGCACAAACTCTTTAATTTTGTCAAAATTCTCACACAACATAGCAGCACACTCAATCCAAGATCCCCAGCGAGTAATGACCGGGAAATTTGGAAGGGGCAGGCCAGTGACTTCCCTGTAGTAAACAACACAGCTCGGACCTTCCAGTAGAATCTTCTTCAGGGCAGAGATGAATTGATTTGCAATGTCGTATTCGTTCCTTATGGATTCACAAACCCTGTGAAGGGAATCAGCCAAGCATGTAACATGATTCAAGTTAGGAAATAAAGGTTTCAACTGGTTAACAGCTGAAACCATGTATGGAGCCTGGTCCGCAAACACAAGAAGAAGTTTTTCAAATTCGATACCAGTGGGCCAGAGTTTTTGGCAGAAGTCCATAATGGATTACATTACTGTACTGGCATTGGCTTTCTCAGTTTGTACATTTTTAACATCATGGACTTAACTTTCTCCCCTGCTAAGGGAAAAACTAAAATGTTCAAAACATATCGTTCCATTGGGTCTATGGTTTCATCCACAATGATTCCCACATCGCAATCAGACACTTTCTCCGTGATTCTTACTATGGTTTCTTGGTATATAGGCTCCGTGTAGTTTTTTCTTAAAGTATTGACATCTTTGTGTATTTTTCAAGAAATCCCTTGAAGGCTGGGTGGTTCACCTTATTGAGTGGAATTCCTGCTTGTGTAAGAGCTGCACACAAATCAATGTTTAATTCCTTCAAATTTTGGCTTTTGAAGAACTCTGCTGAAAGGCATTTCGTAAAGAAGTTGCCGTGATTTGTTTGCTTGAAGAGTCTTGTTCATTTGATGCTTAGAGCTGAAAATGTGTTGTTTGATGCGATCTTGCTGGCGATTTTCATCTAACAAAATTCCTGAATCACAAATAGTACATCGCATAACAGTTCCCTCAGTGTCTATGAAATCTTGTTTGAATAACTCAGCCAGAACAATAAATCGAGCACTGGACACATGGTAAACTCTAGTACTAGTACACTCGTTTGGAGAGCTAACACTAGTTCACTTGCTAACACAGTGCGACTGTCACACAACTCACTCTTGCGCCCATTCGTTGTTCACTTTATCTTATAACACCGCGACAATTACCAGAATGTTCTCATTCATGCTGGAACTTCAGTCTCAGTAATTTCTAGTATTTTCGAGCAGAACCCAGTCTTAATAATCCTCGGAACTGCGCGGGTGAAGTTACTACCGTCTCTGCGTGCCCAGTCTTCGCCTCCACGCAAATAGATTACGTCTCTCACAGTAACACTCACATTCACGAACAGCAGGCTACTGATTCAGGTGGGATAGAATCACTCATTGTCAATTGCATTATTGCGGGCTACTTTATAGCGGTAAAGCTAGAGAAAGAGGTTTTCGTCGAACACACAATTATTTTCCATTGTTGCGGGTGTGCTTTCAATTCCCGTGCGACATATACTGAAAGAAGTAGCCTTACTATTCGTACATACACAGCAAGCTGAGGAGATGTTAACTGAAAGTTAAAGAATAAATTGGAATGAAACTTAAAAAAAAAAAAAAAGGAGGAGGAGGAAAAGGGAATTATGGGCATGGTTGGGGGAAAATGGGATAAATGTGCCAAAAAGGAGTAAAAGTCCCAAAAAAGGGAAAAAAGTGCGAGAAAAATGCCTCTTTGCGCAACTAGAAACAAGATTTCACACTGTGATATCTTTCCGCACAGCGTTAACTTACCCTAAGAAAAAAGGTGCACACCTAAAAATCCTAACCCTGGTGATAACCATGAAAACAAATAACTTAATATTTACTGGTAATTGTTACATGTAACCCTTAAGGCATTGTAACTGCGACAGTTATAACCGTTGCTACGAAATAACTGTTTGTTACACCCCTAAACCACAGGACCTGAAATCACACGTGAAACGTGAAATGGCGATGAAATGAAAGGAAATGGGGGAAAGGAGAGATCGTGGTAGAATACATTTCCTCGACATTCGCCTTGGCGAGCACGGGAAACATACGAAAGACCCTATAGTTAGAGTGTGCGGTCACCGACAATCGAACACGGGACCTCCCAAATGCGGGCCACAGACGTTGCCGCTCCTGCCATACCGTTCGGTTAACGCATGTTTATTGCATACTATTTCTTTTTTCGACGATAGTAAATAATAGAAATAGTACTCACGCGAAAATAAAATTAATTACTACCAGCTGTTGAAAATTGGTTCCAGTAACAAGGTCACCTACATTAACATTGGTGGAGAACTGGCCTAGCTGTTGATCTTAAAAAAACAGCAGCTCATATTTAGCTGATGCAAGAATTAACTCGTAAATAAGTATTAACAAATAAAAAGTAAATAGAGAACCAGGTAAGATTTAAATGGTATAATTTAAATATCAAATGTGATTATATCCCATGTCTATAATAATAGTTTGTATCAAAGGTTACAGGATTTAATATAGTTGATGTACATACGTGCAGTAAAGCAGGCTAAAGACGCCGGTAAGTTAGAATATCAGAACTGAACGCAGGAAATTCGGCTTTCCACCATGATAGCATAAATAAATAAATAAATAAAACTATCTGCTCTTTCATAGCCTTAGTTTTTTTATCTACTCTTGTTTTAACTGACGAGATGAATGTTAGTATAAGTAGATCAATTACCCATTAGTTACGAAGGGGATACAGGACACACAATTTCAAAATATCTTATACAGTTCCCACTAGCAATTGGAACTGCAGCCAGCTCCCCAGCGCAGGGTTAAAACTAACCAACCTTGGGCAGTAGCATGTCGTGTAAAGGAAAACTTTAGCGACCTTGGTGATTCCGAGGAAAGCCCCGCGTGATTTCTTGGTGAGATAGAAGACCTGCTTAAAAACAACACGCACACAGTTTAATACAAAAAGCAATTTCAAAATGGAACACAAATTAAATTCGTTTTACGAAGATACTTCCGGATTATGGCGCCTTTTGTTTTCCTGTCCATTCACAAGTTGGGTAACGCTGCTTTTCTGTAATCCATACTGTCTGCCTAGTGAGGCAGTGTTTTTAACACTAAAATGATTTCAGTCTAATTATATAATATGTAAATTCAATTACAGCCCACCTTGAAGCAATATGTGTATGTAATAATTTGTAAAATGTATGTAATAGTCATTGTATGTTTGTATTATTGTATCCATGTGTAATAATGTTATGTGAATGTATTACGTAATTTAATAATGTAGGAGCTGTGAGAATAATAGGTTAAAAGTTGCTAACAATGAGAAAACAATGAGGTAACATTGAGGCAATAATACATTTGAAAGTTTAACAATACTACTTGTGATTCTTGGAAGCAATAATGTAATTTTAGTGACAGTTTATAAAAATAGCCAATCAACAACCAGGAAAAGCTTTAGTTACATGAAGGTATTCTATTGGATTAGGAACAGCCAATCAGACACTTGAAATACAGAAATTTACAAGTTTCGGCGGTTGAAATCAGTTCAGTTACCTGCAGACAGTGTTTGTAACCGGATGCGAGATGCGTCCTGTAGAGATTTAATACGTATTCGTGTGAGACGGAAAATAAGTTTACGTGTTAAATAGTACAAGTAATTAATAAAAGAATCTCACAGCTCTATATCAGTGAAATGTTATCTAAATCGTGTCAAGCACTAATAAAAGGAGTGAAGTAAAATTATAATGTGGGTAAGCCTACATTCTTAAGTCGCACCACAACCCTGCTAAGAGAAACGTGTCTCTAAGAATAATACTGACGCAGCCGAGGCAAACATAAATACATTATATTTAAAGAAACAGTCAAATTACAAAGTTATTTTTTTTTAAGCTTAGGGTAAAGGCCACCTGAAAGTACACTTGGGGCGAAGCCTACCGGAAACCAGGTACTATACGTGTGGTTGCAACGAATTTCAAGTTCGGTTCCCCAACAGTTGAAATATAATACAACTCCTTCAATACGACATACTTCAAATTGACGCCCAAAGCGTGCTGCAAACAAGTTACAACAAAATACCTTCTTCAAATTGGCTTTCCATACGTGAAGCAAAACATTCTATTTCATTAGGCTACCCATTATTTTACATTTCTTTTTCATACTAGTATCACAGTTCTAAATGTTTAAGGATAATTTACACTACAAGGCAGTCCTATGATGGAATTTCAAGTTTCTGTAATTCTTAACCGATTGCTTTTAGATTTATATTAGGAAAGTTACACAGAATAGTAGGTATATAAATTTTCACGTTGTTGCTGCAAATAGTTTAAGAGCTATTAATTATTTTATTATAAGTACTGTTATAAAATGTTCCATCTCACATGTCATTTGAGGTATTAGATTCAAATATTTCCTGTGAGAAGCCTAAAGTATTCCTAAGAGACTCAAACCGTCCTTTTGCATTGTTGTAAATTTTTTTCCTATGGTACTGCAAAACATTTCACAAATGTTTCCTGGACTTATCCTTAGAATTTCAATAAGATAAGTTGAAGATTGTATCACGTAAACATTTTATGTAGGCGAAAAATGTGTAAATTGTTCTTTCTAAGTAAGCAATTTTTAAAGACAGAGATGCTGTTATTTTATGTTACTCATTATGGCCTGATATTAAAACACCTTCGGGGCAAAATCTCATTGACAAAACAGGATGCCATGTTTTACCATAGACCTTAAACCAACATAAAATTTTAAATGAAATAAAAATGTTACAACTTCCGAACGAAATCTCAGCATTGCGTTACTCTAACGAACTATGACATTAATTTTTTTTGCGGTGTATTTTGAAAGAGACTTTCAGACTCAAGCAAGTGAAAAAGTGGCTAAATTATGTATTAAAGCACATTACGCCGCACTAGTTTGTTACTGAATATGCATTGCATATATAAGAGAATGAAAAGTTTTAAAAATTACAGTAACAAGATTGGACAATTCTTATATAAAGTGAAAAATAAATGGATATGGACAGTAAATATAATATAATCAATTTTGTATGCAGAATGGAATGTCTACTTAAATAAAGTGGCCAGGGCCAAATTTTCATTGGGCAACCCTATATTGTAATTAAATAATAATGTATTGTAAATAAATTAAAAAATTAATTAATTAAAAATATAAGAGAATGTTACCAATTAATAAAATCCCCCGAGCCTTTAGAAACCCTTTATGACCGACAGTCGTAAAGAATTTGCATGGTAAGCAACAAAACCAAACTATTTTTAATGTAATTTTAAAAAAATATTATAATCCGGAATTGTTGAGCAGTAATCATCAAGTTATCTACACTCAAACCACTGTCACTGCAAAGAATGTAAAACAAAAGAGGCCAAAGAGCATCTGATGTTTACACTCACCTGACTTTCTCTACTCTTGTACAAACTATTTTTACAAACGCTTATTCCCCATAGCTTCATGTTAATCGAGATATCGAGATGTTAATCTTATTGCCAATTTTCTTGTAGATGCAAGGGGAATTGGTAGGCTTTAAGCGATAGTCAAATATTTTAAGTGTTGGTTGTTATGTGAAGTATTCCATTCTCTTTGCATTACCAGGACAAAAAAATTTAATAACGAATTTGAGAAAAAGTGTAGGCATTGGAAAATTTAAGGGAATAACAAGCAATATCTCGAAAATGGTTCGCTCAACAAAAAAATGTATAGGACATAAATTGTGTATTTTAACGCGATCTAAATTTTTGTGCAGTAAAATTTTGTCTATCTCTTATGGTTTACCAGTTATGCAAAAGTCGTTCACAATGAAGAATACTTTTGGAGACTTTTCCAGAAAATTCAAGATATACATTTCATTTGTCATGAAAGTATCTTAAACATACGATATTTTAATCAAAATGATTTCCGCCATTTTTGAGAAAATTAAAATTTTCGAAAAATGTCTCGTGTAAAGGGTAATCTGGGGTGGGGGTATTTTCTTGAAAACCTTCGTGTCGCATCTCCGGAAGATACTGAACCTAAATACCAAGTTTGGTGTTTATCCGACTGTTCGTTTCTGAGTTATGCTGTTCGCAGACACACAGACAGACCCACACACAGACATGTTTCCAAAAATGTTTTTTTTTTTTGGACTAAGGGATCTCAAAACATATTTCCGGTGAAATATCGACATCAAATTTTTGGGTGGAATACAATACTTTCCGTACTTACTATACATAGTAGAGAAAATAATTAAACGTTTAATAAGTCCATCGTACTTGGTATAATTGTCTTATTAAGCCTCTGACACATACTTAACTGTAATTAATTAGAGCTGAAATAAAATTATAATAATTGAGGAAATACCCTGATGGGGATGTTGCCCGATTCATGCTGTTCATTTACACAGAGAGATGATCCCTGTATATCATTAATAGAAATAGCTGTAGAAGGAAGTCCAGCTAACCTCCTAGAAATGCCATTCTTCGAAGTAATGCTATCTTCTAAACTTCATCAACAGATGCACTCATGCGTACTTCACGACGCTTCACGACATGCGCCTCTAACCGTTGCTAACAGAATTGCTGAAGTTCGTCGTGGGCAGTGACTTGTGTATTTGTATGCATTAGTTCAGCCCCGATACTTTGTTAATATGTTTGGAATTTTCCCAAATATATTCCTTGCACCAGGCCTGTGCAATACGACTTCCTTCTAATTCACAAAGATTTATGGTTGCAATGAAACATATTTTCTATTTAGAAATGCAAACTTCCTCCTTTTATAGCGAAAACCCTTTTATTATTAATTTTGGTTTCACGTATATTTATAACAATAACAAACTTCTGTCTTCTAAATAACTGAATAGCACGTTTCTGGTCACACAAACTGTTTCATTCGGAGCTTTGCCGCTATGGAAGCTATGGAGTAAGCAAATAGTTATGGAATCTTCTTTGTTGTGCTAAAATTAGCTCTTTTATTCTTTTTCGTGGTCCATACCAAGAATAGGTATGTAATTTCAAAACCAGTACATAGCGAACAACTTTTTAAACATTTGACTGTCGCTTCAGTATTTCCCTTGTTCCTATAACTAAATGTAATGAAGCAATTTTTGTAAACTTTGTCCAGATTAACGTGAATCTGATAGAAAAATAAGTTTTGTAAGAATAATTTTAGAAAATATATAATATAAATTATAGTGGGTTGACAATCTAATTTAAATGTAACATCAGGCTTTTATGTTTACGCGATGCATTGTTTCATATGTAAATGGCCTTAACACTTTATTTTTAGCCATTAGAAATACCCGGTGTCGCCAGGGGCTTTGATAGTTTTGGTGAAACATCGACCTTCTGAATAGGTGTTTATTTACACATAATTCAAAATTGTCCCCGCCAAACGTCTTCCTTTGAGGCCGTTTATGTTATACCACCACTAAAAGTATGTAGATAATATTTTTATTTTTTATTTCACAAAAGTACTGAGAAAGCAGGTGCGTTTGTGCTGTGAAACCTCAACCTCAAAATTACTTTCCGCCCCTTCTTCCGTCGGAATAATTTCTTGTGAAAGCATCCCCACAATGCTTTTACTCTTCCCCTACAGAATGTGTGTGTCAAATTTCCCATTCGTACTGGAAATTCTTCAAAGTGCCTCCCATCGAACAATTTTCAATCCCATCTTCCCATTAAGAGTGTTTTCTTGCATCGCCGCTCCTAAAAGAATGAACTGAGGACATTTATATTTTTATTTAGCAAAAGTGTTGATAAAACATACCCATTCAAGCTGAGAATCGTCGAAATTGCCTCCTGCCGAACGTTTAGCACCATCCCCAGTATTTTTACTCTAATTCTAAAATACGTGTGTGCCAAATTTGCTCGAAATCATTGTAAGGATGTAGAAGGCTATAAGAAACACAAAACCAGCTCTGTGGTGTCGGGATAGTGGGTCTGTCTCACATTCAAGAGGTCCAGAGTTCGAGCCTCGGTTAGAGTGTTACACGGGTAAGGTTTTTTTTCCGGTGCTGAGAAGACGAAAATGGGTAACTTTAAGCTCAATAGAACCTGGGCTTATTTGAGCATTACACACACACACACACACACACACACACACACTACTATTATATACATCAATTATAAATTATTTAGATCCTCCAAAAACTGTATGGAAAATAAGAATATCCAATAAAACATGACAGAAGTATAGCAATAGTAAGCAGATATAAAATTCGCAGAGTTTTCTTCCAGATATACTTTGACGTGAGTTTAAGAAAGGTGTAGTGAACAGGCAGGGAAGGAATCGTGTCGCATAAAGCGACCTTGTACAACGGAAACTTTTCCCTAAATATCGTGACAAAGGACCGTTGTGAAACTCACTGGAAATATTAATAATAATTAGTAACTATGTTTTATTCTTTTGGTTCTGTATGCAAGTTTCTACTTCCGAAATAGCTGCTATGAAAATGGGGATAAAAAAGGTAACAGAACGAGAACAGAAGTTTGCGGAATATCCTTTAAAAGGAAGTTCATAATTCACAGAAGAGATGAATTATGAGGTTGGATCTCCGCAGTACAAATGAAGATGGAAATTACAGGAAGGAAGATAGCATCGTGTAACATACGGGATGTTCTTAATGTAGGTCGGCTGGCTTGTTTTGGTGGAGAAGTGCTACTTGTTAGCAAACAGAAATAACCCCATGTGCCAATTAAACCTTGCCTTTGAAACCTGTCGAACCAGAAGTGACTAATGAATAACACAAATTCTGAGGCTAATTTTCCTTACATTAACACAGTCAACGTACATGTACGGTCGAGTGCACAGAAACAAGAAATAACGATTTATGTGGGTAATGAGTATTAAAACGCTTTGTCTCCCCAAAAAGTACTAACTGATTATGTGGTTCTATACAGCAAGTCCAAAGTTAGACTAAACCGACTATGTATCGGCCTTGGACTGGGCGACAACTGCCTCGTCTACCGCCAGGACCGTTCTCGAGCTCGCGATAAGCAGCTTTGCATGGGACGGAAGTTTGCCTTTCATTAAAAGAAGGATTGTATTGTATTTAGATGATAAAATATTCATTAAGGTTAGATATCCCTTACAACAGTGTTATTCAGAATGGTGAGTATGTAAAGTGTTCTTTTGCAAGAGTAACACAAAATTCCACCGTGAGTTTGAATCTAAATATATGATAAATAATCATAGGTAGTAAAATGTTAATGAATGAAATAAGAGGCAATATTTTATATCATAACATGCTGTGAATGCCAGAGTGATTATAGTGTAAATTAATATTATTGTATGTACAGGATTTTAGATGTTTGTTAGCCATAAGTATTGTTAAGAAATAAGTTTACACGGCCTAACTGAAACTGACAATAGAAGTGAGTAACAATAAACCGAGGGGGTGAGTTGTTTATCACTAAGAAGAGATAAACAAATTACGTCAGGGTAGCGTGCTTTTTTTTTAGAAATGGAGGGAATATCTTCCCTAGAGCATATATGTTAGTAGTAGTGATTGGCGACCAAAACAAACGCTAAAGTGGGCGCAATTTGGTAACCAATAGCAGCTATATTATACTGTTTAGGCAATTCGAGGTGAAGGAGTATATATTCTCGGGCCATAAGGAAGTGTCGCGCAGTTTTGAAGAGTCTCTCACAAGGTGCACGTTGCATAGTTACAAAAATGTAAAGTACGCGAAGTAATTGGTGTGCGGCAGCTAAAACGATTGTAGTTACATTCGGAAATATCACAGTTCTGAAGAATCTCTCGCAAGGTGCAGGTCGCATAGTTATAAAAATGCAAAGTACGCGAAGTAATTGGTGCGCGGCAACTAAAACGATTTTATTGCATTTTAGGTAAAAAATGGAATCTGAGTTCTAATAGCTCGACTGAGTTATAATAGCTAGCCGGAGGACAAAGAACCCAAATTTAAAACAATAAAACACGAGGCGCCCAACAAATAAGATAACACAAGCCATTGAGAACTGCGATGAATATTTCATATTACAATTCCTAGGAATAAGGTATACAATTTTACATTCTCTACCAGCTACATATACTAAGTAGAGGAAGTGTTGTATTCCAGCCAAAACTCGATATTGATATTTTACCGGGAATACATGTTTTGAATCGAGCTTGCATGTGTATAGGACATCATAACTCAAAAACGACAAGTCGGATAATTTCCAAACTTGTTATTTAAGTTCTGCATCCTTCAAAGATGCAACACGAAAGTTTCCAAGAAAACACGCCCACCCCAAACTACGCTTTATATGGAAAAGCTTTCTTTAGTTTCTATGTTCCCATAAATGATCATTACTCAAGATATCTTCATAACAAATAAAATGTATTTCTTGATTTCTCTGCATACAGTCTGTGAGATACTCTTTATTCGGGAGGAATTTTGTACAACTCTTATATAAGTGCTAAATATATAAAAGCTTAAAACACCAAAAATTTACATATCGTTAAATTTATGTCAAACTTTCTGTAACATTAATCATTTCCGAGATATTCCTTGTTATTGGTTTCAAATTTCAAATAGTTTATAGTTTATTGAAGTACTAATCGCTACACAATGACTGGAATTTCAAAAAACAGCATATAGCAACCCGCTTTTTAAAGATTTGACCTTCGCTTCAGTTGTATCCATCCCCCTTGTACCTACAAGGAAAATTGTAATTAAACATTTCTGCATACCTTTATCTCGGCATGAAATGGATAGAACAGCAAACATGTAGGGAAACATACACCCACAAAATAAATACTGTGAATAACAGGAAAACAATAACCACGACATGAATACAATTAATATTCTCATGAAATATTGTAAAATAACTTGTATTATAAAATGTTAGACATAGGTAAGGAACAATGCAATTAGTTAAGAAACGAGCCAGCAGCAGGGCAAAAGTCCATCGACGAAGCACATTAGTGAGCACAGAAATCGGCAAAGTCATGATGAATAGAGAGAGAGGTCTGAGGAGAGACAAAGATAGAGGGTAAGTTCCAGGAAGAGTCACGGTGGTATAGTTAAGAAATAGAAGGAGAAGTAAGAGTAATGAGGAAGACAGAGATACGCGAGGTCTCTCCCAAAGAAGTCAGATAGAAGCCTGACTTACAAAAATAGATGACTTCTTTCTCACAGAACGCTAAGCAAGTAAGCAATCAAAGTAGAGATTAGGTAAAAGGGCGCGAAAGCTAACGTCACAGCAGCACTGTGTAAAAAGAAGTTTCGCTCCAGTTTTCACACTCTCACATAAGTTCTCTAGTAGCTAACTGGCGGCAGGTTGTAATTTATGCGTGTGAGTGGGAGATAACCTGTGACATAGTTAGGTCCACTGCAATATTCTAAGTAGTGGGAAGATGGGAACTTCAATTTATAGATAATCTTATTATTTCTCAAAGGGGGAACAAGTTGCTAGCCGCTATGGTATTTTTGTATATTTGTAATAAAACTCTAATCGCTAAAGAAACTCGTCGTATTAATTTGCCTTCACACAAATATCCTGATATTCAACAAAGCCAGGTAATTAGGAACAGGATTTATTCACAGCTCTACAGCAAGGAGAGAACTTCAGAGAACTTCCAACCTGAGTTCATCATCCAGGTGAATTATCACGTGTAGACGTGAGAAGTGCTACAACGCCCATGCCCGCTACAAACACTAATTTGTAGAAAAGGGAGTAGAGCAATGTATATGAATGTAGCAATTAGATTTCTCCACCAATTCTGTTAGTATCACCTTCAACTTCTAATATAATATAGAGAGTTTTGAGTGCATAAGTAACTGGTAGTTTTAGTATATCCCTTTAACTGTGTAGCTCACATAAATTCACTCTCACATTCTGTCCGAGGATAGAAAATAGTTCTAACCAAAGAAAACCGGGAATCGAACCCTCTTCATCGAGAAACCAAGCCCGCTGAGAGCTCACTGCAGGCACTGAGCAGTTTCTGTAATACAAGTACGTTTATATACCTGTAAGTTTATATGTAGGGGAAAGGTACCTAATTTGAATCGCCTCTTAAATGGAACCGCTCCGATATTTGCCAAACTGTGCGGCAGATGGCATCATAATCCTAGCAGAAGCGTGGCGTGTACAGCTATGAAAGCTTGGAGTTGTTGACTTTGCATTCTGAGCTGTGGATTCATTTGTATGAAGTGTGTGTTTTTGGTGCTTCAGAAGTAATATTTGACTCATCTAGCTAAGCTTATACGACCAATTAGATAAGTTTGAGATGTTCTATATATTATACATTTTATGAAGGGTTTATTTAACAACAATATTCGTGCACACGTTTTTTCAAGCAGCGTCTCTCCTAGTCACATAGATGCTAAAGCTTCCAAAATGGCGTGGCTCGTAAATTGAACCTCTGTTTGAGCCCTATATTGAACTGGTCCAATTTAGGAAACCTATTGAAGTTCTAGGATTGTTCAACTGCGAATAGTATATCGCGTGAATAAATATCCACATAATATGCTAAGTTAAAAAAAACATGTTAAAAACAGTAGATGACACGAATATGTGAATTGTCTGAAATGATGGACATGATCCAGTGTGTGAGTTGTAGGATACAGCTTCACCTAAAGTGTGCAAAAGTTATGACAAGAAGAAAGTGTTTTATTTTGAAGACTGTGTATAATTGGAATCTCTTGTATGAGAGTAACAATTAGTAAAAACTCTATATTTGCAAATAATACCTATTCCAAAAACCAAGTGATTGTCATTATATGAAAATTCAAAATGTTCAAGGAAATTGCTATTCTTATCACAATTTTGGACTCTACTTTTGTTTCCGATAGCACATTTGTTTTGAATGCACAATAAAATATGTGTATTTTGTATTAATAAAAATACTTTTAAACTTAAAAGTATGTGGTTCATTTTAAGACACGGGTGGTTCAATTTAAGGAGCATGTTCCTAATTTAAACCGATTTACACAATCTCACTTTTTAAATGTTATATACTTGATAATTGTATTAATTTTAAATTGTGTTGAGGATATTGATAGCGCAAGGATTTGTCACTTTAACGCTTGTATTTTTGAAAATTTTGATTCGAAAATATAATTATTATTTACTATTTAGGCTTAAGTGGTTCAATATAGGGACCTTTCCCCTACTTAGCTCAGAGCCTTTTGAGACAGTGGAAAGGGAAAGGTAGAAAACAGGCGCGCGTGGTGTGTGTGTGTGTGTGTGTGTGTGTGTGTGTGTGTGTGTGTGTGTGTGTGTGTGTGTGTGTGAAAATCAACTAGTTGCTGGTGATTGCCGGCTGCCTGTACGTAGCTCGGATGGTAGATGCGGAAGCCTTCGCCCAGTACAAGACTACTGTGTAGTCGGTCTAACTGCAGAAAGTCCTTTGTGTTCGCGATCGGAGAATAGAAGCTGGACTAATGAGCCCAAGACAGTTAAACCACGGTTTCAATAATGGATAAGTTGAGAAACCTTAACATTCAGAATTCATCGTGTACCCTCATGCGAACATTTCAATCTCTTCCTGAAATACAAAATTCGTTCTTCTATATTGTCATATTTCGATGAAATCAATCAAATATGAGACTAAAAAATTATACATAACCGTATTTTAAACACATTGTTTGAAATCAATGCGTTGTTTTTACAAGAGGTCCACTAAACCCACCAAAAAATCATTTTTCAGAAAAAGGTCCGTGTGTGTGAGAGTGTGTGTGTGAACAGCTAAAATCTAAAGCCGAATTAATGATAAACTTGTTATTTAAGTTCAGTATCTGGCAATGTTACGACAAGAAGAGTTACAAGAAAATATCCGCTAACTACTTTACATGTGGACATTATTTCTCATTGTTACTTTCCCTACTACCTATAGTAGGTAAGGGAATTATGTATTACATTCCACCCAGAAAAATCGATATCGAGATTTCACCGGAAATACATGTTTTGACGCCCCCTGAATCCAAAAAAAAACATTTTTAGAAAAACTTCGTCCGTGTGTCTATCTGTAAACAGCATAAATAAAAAACGAAAAGTCGGATAAATACCAAACTTGGCATTTAGGTTCAGTATCTTCCAAAGATGCGACACAAAAATTTTCAAGAAAATCCTTCCATCCTTTATACGGAACTTTTTCGAAAATTGTGATTTTCTCAAAAATGGCTCTAACGATTTTGTTTAAAATATCACATGTTTAAGATACTTTCGTGGCAAATGAAAACTATATCTTGAATTTTCTGGGAATGTCCCCAAAAATCCTCTTCATTCTGAATGAATTTTGTATACACAAAAAATGTAGAGCTCGTTAAAACACACAATTTATGTCATATACATTTCCTTTTAGTGGAGTGAACCATTTCCGAGATATTCCTTGTTATTTTTTTGAATTTTCCAATACTTATACTTTTTTTCAAATGGGAATTCGTTATTCGCTTTTTTATATCCTGTACATGCTAAAAGAATGAAATGTTCCACATAGCTCTTAAAGATTTGACTGTCGCTTAAAGCCTACCACATTCCCCTTGCATCTACAAGAAAATTAGCAATAAGAAAATGCTTATCTCGATTAACATGAAGTAGATGGAGAATAGGCGGTTGTAAAAATAGTTTGTACAAGAGTAGAGAAAGTCATGTGAGTGTAACACATCAGATTTTTATAAACCCGTATTCAAGGATTTGGATTAAAATACCAATGTTTAAGGTGTTTGTATGTCCAATAACCTGTATATTTTGAATGTTGCACAAATAGCCTATGAGGACCTCTTCATTCTGAGTGAATCTTGTATACTTTTGTTTAACTGGTAAACCACAAGAGAGAGACAAAAACTTATTAAACAAATATGTACAGCATGTTAGAATATATAAATTATATTCAATCAATTTTGTGTAGTTTTTAGAACATTCCTTGTTATCTATTTAAGTTTTCTCAAATTAACCGAGCGGGATGGCTCAGGCGGTTACGCCGGTGGCCCACATTAGGGAGGTCCCGGGATCGATTCCCGGTGATCGCCCACTCTGACCCATGAGTTTTCCGTGCTTTCCCCGGGTCGCCAGGCGAATGCTGTGGTGGTTCGCCTTTTACCATGACTCTCCTTCCTCTCATTTCCTATACCCATCATCTCCCTTGCCATCTGTTTCAGGGTTGTAGGACCAGGTGACGATGTTCGGCGGGTTGCAGCTGGGCGGTGGCTTGCGCTCTGTAAAGGTTTATTCACTGGCGTCACTGCGGTACCGCTCAGCGTGGGGCTCCACTCCGGGGACCCTAGAGGTTGGTGACTTGTGGGCTGGGAGCGGGGGGTGTCGGATTCGTTCTATCTGGAAACGTTAGGGACCTCGTCCATGCTTGCGCCCGTCGGCATCTGGATCTGCTCGCCTTGGGGTATCTCCTCTCGTCCTTCCCACCCAGGGACACGTTACCAGCGCAATGGGCCGACTGGTCTGCGTGCGGTGCTCTGCGCCGGTTCCGGGGGTCCCTCCATGATACCTAGCTTTACCTTTACCTTTCTCAAATTTACACACGTTACATGCGACGTGTGTAAAGCATCTTACGCGTTTCTCCACGTGGGTTGTTCACTAGTAACAAAAACTGACAGTATATGCGAACAATTGTATTTTGTTTTCGTGTTATGCATGTAAACAAGTCTGTATTGCTGAATTTGAGATTATTTTTAGCTAAAAATGTATCGTAAGACAACTGAATAGAAGAATCGCGTTTATATGTGTGGCCCGCATTCGGTAGGTCCCAGGTTCGATTCCCGGTGGCCGCCCAATCTTACCATACGGTTTTTGTGGTTTTCCTCTGGTCGCTTAGGAGATTTCTGGGGTGGTGTGATTTCTCCTTTCTTTCATTTCCTGTCATTTCATCTTTCAGGCAGTGTCTCCGGGTTCCGTAGTGCATCTGCTGGTTGGCAGAGTGCATGGTTGCTGCGCTTTGGAAAGATTTCTTCCCGCCAAAGACAGAAGGCATTTGCCTGCCTGCAAGCGCCGCTTCGTCGCACGCTCGCGGGACTCCGCGTCTACTGGCGAGGGCGGGAGTTTCGTACTGGAAATCATAGGGACTTCCGTGCGTCTCTGGGATCCTGTCTGCCTAAGAACCTGCAATCTCCTGCGGCTCCTTCTCTTCACCCCTACCTCCGGGGGATGCAGCCACAATACACAATAGACATAGTTGGTCGCAGTGAGGAGATGTAAATACCACATACCTCATGTTTATATGAATACTTTATTAATTTTCCTTCACACTGTGGCCACCGTACGGCGACTCGCGCGCAGGCCTCCGCAGCTCGAACTCCCGCCGAAACGGTTATATCCATGCAATCCTTACATTCTCATTATTACAACTGCAATTATAGTAATCACTTACGTTATCAAAAGAAGAGTTGGAAATGTCGTCTCCTTCTCTATTCACATATTTCTGGCATCTTCTAAGGAAATTTTCATTCACACGAGATTTCAATATCCGAAATTGTGCTTATTGTTACTGTAATTGTAACTGTAACTATGAGGACGGGAAGCAGTTGCATGGTTATTGTAACCGTTTTGGGGGAGTCAAAGCTGCGGTGGCCGGCGTGTGAGCAGCGTGGGGTGGCCTCAGTATGAAGGAAAAGGACTGTATAGTATATAAGGGATTATGAAAATTTGTAATGGAAAGAGAAGGTCATGTGAATACGATACATCTCTATCAAATAAGCAGTTGGCAGAACATTTAAATACACTTAGTGATTTTGAAAATATACTCATACATAATTTAATATTCTGTTTTATAAACCCTGCTTACTCTTTGGGTTACGAAATATGTATCAGAAAGTTAACAAACTTGGAAAAAGTTACAATTCTCTGATTTCTTCGTACTTCTATCGTTGATCATCATCTAGCTGGGTGGAAATAATAACTAATTGTTCCATAAACGGTATCATGAACAATATTGGGAAAAGCAATGCCACGAGATGGCTTGATGCGGGAGAAAGGGTAGTTTGGGGTGGGGGCATTCTTTTTTAAATCTTCGTGTCGCATTTTTAGAAGATGAACTTAAACACATAATTTGCTATGTATTTAGAGTTTTAATTGTGCTGCTTATGCATACGCACCTTCCTATGCAAACTGTTTATTTTTGCATTCAGGGCACCTCAAAACATGTATTTTCGATGAAATTTAAATATAAAATTTTGGATGGAAAACAATATTTCGTCTACTTATCTACTGTTGGTAAGTTATAAAAAAAGAAAGGAATGTAAATTTCACTTGACTTTCTCTACCCATTATAATTAAAGCGTATTATAAAAGCTTATTTTTCTATCCAATTCTTGTTTTTCTTTAAAAAGTGGATGGCTAGTAGTTATATGCTGGCTTTCAATTCCACTCTTTGCCTCACTTCACGAGAAACAAACGAATGGTGACCTCGGCACTTCCAAAAATGTATGACATATTGAAAAGTTCAAATCAATAACGAGCAATATTTCGGAAATGATTAACGCGACACAAATATTATTTGACATAAACATTTGTACTAGCCAAATCTACACTTTTCGTGCAGCAATTTTTTTACTTTCTCTACTACGTATAGTAAGTAGGGGAAGTATTGCATTCCACCCAAAAATTCGATACCGAGATTTCACCGGAAATACATGTTTTGAGACCCACTGAATCCAAAAAAAGCATTTTTGGAAACATGTCCGTGTGTGTGTCTGTGTGTGTGTGTGTGTGTGTCTGTGTGTCTGTGTGTGTGTGTGTGTGTGTCTGTGAACAGCATAACTCAAAAACGAACAGTCGGATAAACACCAAACTTGGTATTTAGGTTCAGTATCTTCCAGAGATGCGACACGAAGGTTTTCAAGAAAATCCCCCCACCCCAGACTACCCTTTACATGGAACATTTATCGAAAATTTTAATTTTCTCAAAAATGGCTCTAACGATTTTGATTAAAATATCATATGTTTAAGATAATGTCATGAGAAATGAAATGTATATCTCGAATTTTCTGGGAATGTCTCCAAAAGTATTCTTCATTGTGAACGACTTTTGCATAACTGGTAAACCGTAAGAGATAGACAGAATTTTACTACACAAAAAATTTAGATCGCGTTAAAATACACAACTTATGTCATATACATTTCTTTTGTTGAGTGAACCGTTTTCGAGATATTGCTTGTTATTTCCTTAAATATTTCAATACTTATACTTTTTCTCAAATTCGTTATTCATTTTTTTTATGTCCTGGACATGCAAAGAGAATGAAATGCACCACATAGCAACCAGCGTTAAAATATTTGACTATCGCTTATAACCTACCATATTCCCCTTGCATCTACAAGAAAATTACCAATAAGATTGACATCTCGATATCTCGATTAACTTGAAGCATATGGAGAATAGGCGTTTGTAAAAATAAATTGTACAAGAGTAGAGAAAGTCATGTGAGTGTAACACATCAGATTTTTTCTATCTGTTATGGTTCGCTGGTTATACGAAATGATACAAAATTCATTAGCATGAAGAAGACTTTCAGAAAATTCAAGATGTACATTGTATTACTCATACAGATATCTTAAATATATTTTAAAAAATCGTTAGAGCCAGTTTTGAGAAAGTAAGAATAACGGAAAAGTTTTCAACTGAAGGTTAGTTAGCGTTAAGGAGATTGTCTTATGCTATTCACAGGCACACATCCCGGGATATTTGTCCAAAAATATTTTAGGGATGGCTTCAGGGATCTCAAAACATGTATTTCCGGTAAAATCTTGATATGGAACTTTTGGGTGGATTATAATACTATATGTAAGAGGTAGAGAAAGTATTGTTTTAAAGAACCAGTGGGATGTTCCTTCTGTCATTGTTGTCAGTAAACTCTCAATGTAAGCAGCAGTGAAGGAGCTGTTCCCGCGCTACTGCACATTGAATGTTGTGCTCTGAAGTAAACTAAAGTCAGAAGTGTATGCGTATTCTAGACCGAACTTACACAGTGACAGTTTCAGTGAGTTCACCTGCAAGTTGGCCAATGAGATATACTGTATCGAAGACGAGTCCTCGTATGCTGCAACCACCACAGAGTTGACTAAACTTGTGAATCGCATGGCGACGCAATGGGTGTTTCGTTTCGCGTGTTTATGTTAATTTTATTCCGAAGCAAGAAAAGGTTAAATTAATGTTTGATCCGCATGAGCTCATAAATAACTTGACCCGCCGCACCACCCCGCGCCGCTTTCTCTAAAGAAGCTAACCGCTAGCAGTGCAGATATGCAGCCGAATAGCATGCGACACTGCACGACATACCTGACCACTTCTTTATTGCCAGAGATTAGCCAGCGCGCCCACCCAGCAATAAGGAACACAAGAAACATTTCCAGAATCTACTGTTGTGTTTAGAAGATCTGAAGTAACAATGGCAGCAGGGGTTAGTGATGAGGGGAATCGCATTTCACCCAAAAAATTCAATATCGAAGTTTCACCATAAATACTACAAATTTAGGACATTCACATAACAAACTAAAACCTATAAACCTGTGCATAAAATATGACATAATTAACTCTTACTTTATAGTAAATGCTACATGTGCAGTGCTACATTTAATAGTGATTTTCGTGACGAACGTTCAACATTTTCGCCGATTTACTCTAAAGTTGCTTCTGTACGTCTTTGCACGTGTTTCTTATTTTGCACTGAACAGCTGTCTCAAATTTATTCACAAGATCGTGAATTGAAGTTCTGGAAGGAGGCAATTGGGCGGGAAACTTCAGGATGAATTCTTTACGAACGCGACGAGCCGATTCGTATTTAAAATAACATTTTCATACAAATATACATTGTTCTAAAGAGCCTTCCCATCTTCACAAATGAAAGTGGACTAATGACGTTAATAACTACGTGGTAACTGAAGGACAGAAAGCCTGTCGTGAGTGCTGGGTGTGGAGAGTGGGTAAGCCAGCGCCCATTGCCTCTGACCCAATATAAATAAAGACATATAAAAGCCTTTCATAAGATAACAAATCAAACTTTGCAGTACACATAATCACGGAAGATCATGAAAAAAACCCAAAACATGAACACAGGTATCGAAATATTGCACATCATGCAGAAAAGCAAACAACTAAATATACTAAGTAATTTACTAACATCCCTGTCCCTCCTACCCTTCCCAGCCCAACCACACCATGCCGAAATGAATCTAAGATCTCTGTATTCCAGCAAATGTTGAAGATGTGTAGGTAACTGTGATGTAGAGCCCGATGATTACTAAAACATACAGAATCGAAAGTTTATATCTCTATAGCGATTTAAAGATGACGTAAAAATGAACTAAGTAGGAAGTGTTAAGGGTGCTCATTATTGGGATTACCAATTTCACAAAAGTCAACCAATTTAGCTGAAAACATTACACAATTTGTTCACATTATTATTGCATAACATTAATTTTTCATAGTTCGATATACCTAACTTTCAAAGACATTTGCAAAATATGAAAATATGGTCTCATGTGAAATGTTCCATGTGATGAAAATTTGAAAACTAAAACTTTAAATGTGGATGTGTCACTCCAATATAGTTCTTTACAATGAAATATTAAATTTTGTGTGATTTAAACTTCTCTTGGAAATAGATATTAAGTATGTACACTTTCACTTTTCTAAATACCAATCATGTATTAAATTATTGAAACCCGAAATCCAAAACTATAATCGATATCAAGAAAAGGTCTTACATCTCATCAACCTTCAAAGCACCTGTACTAAAAATCTGAAAGAAGTTGAACAAAAATTCCATAATTAGGAGGACTTTAAAATGCCAAAAAGTAATAAAATAAGATTGCAAGGGTTGGTCACGTAGCTCAGTCGGTAGAGCACCTGCCTGCTGTGCGAGGTTCCATTC
The DNA here is from genome assembly GCA_030765065.1 of Deroplatys truncata. NCBI lineage: Eukaryota > Metazoa > Arthropoda > Insecta > Mantodea > Mantidae > Deroplatys > Deroplatys truncata. The sequence continues at coordinate 132,243,541 of CM060988.1, read as the reverse complement.
CCGGCTGGGGATGGGAACTTTTCTCTAGCCAAGATTAATACTTATCCTCCCCAGAGTCTGGAAGTATGTGTGTGTGTGTGTGTGTGTGTGTGTGTGTGTGTGTGTGATCTAATGATAAAAACCCTAAGTACAAGAAACCCAACGACAAGAGATTACGAGTTAACAACATTGCCTTAGACAATAAGTTCAAAGGAAAGGTCATCTATAAGACCAACGTAGTTAAAGGCGGAGTATACATGGAACTTAAAAAAAAATAAGATAATCAGATTTTAGAATTTCACCACGCCCCTTTAAACGTCGCAATTGGATATGTACGAGTATATGGTCGGGAAAGCAAAACAGCAGTTGATTCTAAATTTGTTGAGAATTACTTTTTCGAAATTAATGGAAAATTAGGTATGTAGTCTTAAGGATACCAACCTGTAAAAATTCTCGAAAATACCTAATATTTTGGTTCTTGTAAATTAATATGCTGGAGTTATTTGGAGCTGTTTGAACTTCAGACGCTTTTTATGTGACCACTTGAATGACAGTTAAAGGCAGAAAGCCGCACCTAAATCATTAAAAATAGTTTTTTTTTCATAATGCATTTATCAAACGCATGCTAATGTTCAAAATTCCCCTTCCAGTGAAAATTTCAACCATTCAGTTTTGCACTAGAGATCCGTAACATCGCAATAAATAATAGTTATCCTTGGAATGTTTTAAGGAAGTAAAATTTATTATTTTAACAAGTTATTTTTACCTATAAAATAAAAAGGTATGAATAAGTACCTTATCTTTTTTCTACAGTAATACTTATTCCATTTAAAAAACATCATTCAATAGCGTTGTTAAAGTGGTATTCCTGCAATGTAAATTTTAATTTTTGTTACACAATTTTGAAAACGGCGACACAAGGAGCACTTTTGTAGCACAGTTTCGAAATGCCTTAGAACAAACGAAAAGCTGCTTAACATTCGATTACTGAGCGAGATGGAGCCACAGTATCGTGTGAGACTCGCTTTCGGGAGGTCCCGCGTTCGATTCCCGTCGAACGTCCACTCTGACCTTGGGTTTTCGTGAAAACTTTTCCCTGGTCGATAGGCGAATGCTGGGGTGGTTTTTCATCTATTACGATTTCTCTTTTATTACGTTTTCTTCTCACGTTTCAGGTATGTTTCGTGTTTCGTGGTGTAGGGCGGTGCCAGACAGATGGCGCGGACGCTTGCTCTAAGGAAAACGTAATTCCCATAGACACTATAGTTTTGCCTGGTAGGCTCATAGCCCTCTCCAGGAGCTCCAGCAGTGGGACGCATTCTTCGAGTTTGGAACTGTTAAGGACTACCGCGCGTCCCTGTGGCCTGTCTGCCTGTAACCTGTAGACTCCTGCGGCTCCTTCACTTTGTCTCTTCCTTCAAGGGGAGTGGCAGCCACATTAGGTCGATGTACGTCGCAGTGCGGGAGGTGTCCCCCCTCTGATGTATAAGCTATAATCGATTTTTCAAAACCGAGCAAAAATAGTATTGTGGCAAATAAAGCAATTTAAATTTCGTTGAGTGAGCAAAGTCACAAATGTGACGGAGAAAGTTGACCTATGACAAAACGTTTCGTGTTTGTTTCTCGCATGTAGTAGATTTATTCCGAGCGGTTGGAGAGGCAAGTTGGGTTTACAAGGCAGTAACTCTGTCGAAGGTTTACGACCGTGTAAACAGTTCCGTTATTATGTTCTGCAATCGTCTTACAACACGTGAAACATAGGCTTGAGGGCTTCTGGAAAAGGCATCGTAACGACTCTTAAAAACTGAAATGCAAGACAACTTCCGTTAACATTTATTAGAGAGGTTAGCGTTGAAGCAACATACAGTACTAGCCACGGAAAAACTAATACGATAACTCCTTAATGTAATAAGATATCTAATTCACAGCTCCTCAGCGTGAACACATTAATTTCTTTCTTTAATACTTTGTTCTAAGTTTTACGTGTTATGTATTTTTTGCTAATACTGTACGTACAATTATTAAGAGGATGTTAGAAACACATACATTCATAATGTACACATGTTAGAGAACAAGTATATAACGTTATAACATATAAAATATAATATGAGAGGGAAGGGCCATTGTTAGCTATATAACCAGTAATATAAAATTACGAGAAATGCAGTAGTATCTACGTAAGCATGTAACGAACCTTGGATTCGTAAATAAGACGAAGGTAGTCTGTAAACACATATATGTAACATAAATTGTTATTGAATAAGTAGCACCAATCAGGTACATTGATACATTCCTATAATTCAAATTCGTACGTTAAGAAAACGGTTGAAGGGAACGCTAACAGAAGCTTGTCAGTCTTCAAGCAGGAAGGCCGTGTATAAGCTCGTCTCTAAATAGACGCTAAGACTATATATTTAAAGTCTGCCAGTTATACACACTTAAACAGGACAAAGATAATAGTGATTTGTGAATATTTGCATGTGGTTTATCTAAACTACAAGTGAAATAGTTAACCGAACACGTGTGTGTAAAACATTTTAACATTCTCCATACCTAACCCTGACAAGACACAATTGCTCTCCGACTCAAAATACAGCAGCCGTGTCACAATTAGAAAATAATAATTACAATATACTAACACACACGCGCACAAGAATACATATATACGATCATCAGATTCCAGTTTACGAGAGCGTCACAATACACCACAAGAGTACATGCATCAAGACGACCTACAGGTACATAACACAGTATCCATCACCTCTTTACGGGTCCATCATCAATATAGTGGGATTCTCGACACAGAATGTCATTTTGACGTGGGAGCCAACCACGTAGGAACCGCTACAGCATATGTTTCAGGATCTGCCTTAAATACTTTATACATTGGCTTTCTGCTAATTAAAACTTCGTAGAAGAGTAGATAATATTTAATTTTGGTTTATAAAACTGAAGTACAATGTAAAAACGCATGTATATTTTTCGATTTTTACTCTATCTGGCACGTATCTACTTATAGAAGGTAGAGGAGGTAGTGCACAGCACCAAAAAATTCTTTATCTGGATTTCTCCAGAAATGCATGTTTTGAGATATAAAAATCATGTTTTTACAGAAACGTCTGTCAGTGAACAGCGTGACTCAAAAATGAAAAATCAGGTAAATAAAAATCTTCGTGTATATGTTCAGCAACTTTCAAGGTTGTGATCACAAGATTTTCAAGAAAATTTCTTCAGCCCAAAATACACTTACAAGTGTGCAGAGGAGAGGTCTCGAGTAACTGCAGCACATTGCCGTAAGTAGGCCTTAGTGGGCCCTTTTTGTATATAACATGACCCTGGAAGGAAGTGATGAAGGGGAGACTCGAAGGGCGACCAAATCCGGACGACGATGTGCACTAGCACGGATGGGCTCCCTAACATTCCAACGTGGTGGCAATCCTGACGCCGAATAGCTCTGCCTAAGCCCCGCACAACCCGAGTGTCTCGTGGCAGTCGTCAGTTCCCAGGAAGGAGCCCACAGCTTAACAAGGAAAATGTTTCGTTATTTTTTGTCTCAAAAATGACTAATTATTCTGTGTAATACGTCATCTATTTAAAATATTTACATGACTAAAAAAATGTGAGCTTGAATGTTCCGGAAATCATTCTGATTGAATTTTGCATAATTTTGTGTAACTGGTAAACCACAACACATACAAAATCTTATTAAACAACAAATGTAGATCCCTTTAAAACAGTTTCTTTAAAATAACATTTTTGTGGCTTAGCCATTTCCGAATAGTTCGTTGTTATTGGTTGGAAATGTTTATGTCATTCTTTGAAGTGCTGTCACCACGCAGTTGTTTCTCGGGACGTCATGGAAAAAGTAAGGCAATTTCAAAGTCAGCATATAAGGCCCGCTTTTTAAAGTTTTGAATGCTGATTCAGCCTCCTGTATCCCCTTGTACCTATAATAAAATGTGTAATGCAATCGTTTCTGTAAATGTTTATCTCAATTAAAGTAGGAGAAAAATACTCTGATGTGTTGCATTCACATGTCTTTTTCTACTCGTGTACCAACTATTTTTTACAAACGCTTATTGTCCATATACTTCATGATAATCGAGATAAACATTTGTAGAAACTTATTGCTAATTTTCTTGTAGGTACATCGTAGGCTTTAAGCGGTAGCCAAATCTTTTAATATCTGGTTGCTATGTGGAGCAGGACATGTATGTACAGGACATAAAAAAACGAATAACGAATTCCCATTTGAGAAAAAATTAGAAGTATTGGAAAATTGAAACAAATAACAAGGAATATCTCGAAAACGGATTACTCCGGAAAAAATGTATATAGCATAAATTGTGTGCTTTAACGAGCTCTACATTTTTTGTGTAGTAAAATTTTGTCTATCTCTTAGGGTTTACCAGTTATGCAAAAGCCATCCAGAAAGAAGAGGACTTTTGGGGACATTCCTAGAAAATTCAAGATATACATTTTATTTCTCATAAAAATATCTTAATCATATGATATTTTAATCAAAATCGTTACCACTTTCGAGAAAACAAGAAATTTCGAAAAATGTTCCATGTAAAGGGTAGCTTGGGGTGGGGGGATTTTCTTGAAACTCTTCGTGTTTCATCTTTGAAAGATACTGAACGTAAATGTCAAGTTTGGTATTTATCCGACTTTTCGTTTTTGAGTTATGTTGTTCACAGTCACACAGACAGATACACACACAGACCTTTTTCTAAAACAGTTTTTTTTATTCAGGGGGCCTCAGAACATGTATTTCTGGTGGAATGCAATACTTCTACTTACTGTACGTAGTAGAGAAAGTAACAAGTTTTTAAGAACAGTTGTAGAGGCTATACAAAAATAAACGGTAGTGATGAAAGTCTCGTGAATGTAACACGTCTTGTTCTTGAAACAAGAGAAATGCCGTTAAAAAAGCGAGATGTCAGATGATTTGATGTTTTGTTGATTTGCTAGCAGTCATTTTCAGTGAAATTCTTTTCACCATGTTTTGTTTTACACCAGGCAATGAAGTGATTAAATACTATATCATATTGCTTTCTGGATTTTTTTGTGTAAGTATTGGGCTGTCTCATAAGTTCATTCGTTTTGCTCGCAAGTTTTATCTATAGCGCCTGAAAACCCTGAACCCTCTGTACACTCAAGTTATCCTAGTTGCCTAACCACCCCAACGACTTAGAGAACAACAACCAGACTCATTATTGGATATGTCAGTGTGTATTTGTGACTGACGTTGGATAGAACAGCGTGAACTTGTGTTTACAAACTATGGAAAGCAAAAAGGAACATTTCCGACATCTTATACTGTTTTACTATCGTAAGGGTAAAACTGCCTCACAATGCCGGCAGAAAATTTGTGCTGTCTACGGGGAAGAAGCAGTAACGAAGTGAGCATGTCAGTGGTTTAATCGATTTCGAATTGGCAATTTCTCCCTAACAGATAAACCTCAGTCTGGACGGCCAATTGTTACGGACGTGGAAGGAATTCATGAAACGATAGTCAACAATCCACGAATTACAACTCGGGTGTTGGCATTGGAGCTCAACTTAGCTCGTGCTACTGTAGCCAGGAACTTGGCAATATATTGTCGACAATAATGGTGTATACTGCAGGAAATAAATAGTTTGTTTACAAAGCCTAACTGCCGTAGTTATTTATGCTTTGAACTACCTTGTCTTTAAAGTTTGTAAACGGAAAGTTCGGCAACTACGCTGTCGTAGCTGTGCTGCGGGTGAGGTGTGTTTCCAGGCGTTCTTACTATTAGTTTCAAATGGGAAGAGTTCTGAGCTACAGCGAATAAGATGCATTTGCGTGCACAGCGTTGCCACCTCGTTACCCCCACTCTTTTCATATTTCCCTCTCACTCTCACATCTGCCTGTCGCTAGAATGGTCGACGTAAAGCAACCCAAACTGAATTATCTAAACTTTTATAATTCTCCTGGTGTTTAAATTCATAATTGGGAATATACTCGCATGCTACGTACGTATTTTTTAAGTGTTATATAATTATAGGATATGAATTACCTGTGCTTTTAATCCAATGGAACTGCCAGTGGCTCATCCGTATCACTGTCATCAGTTACGTGAAGAGGCAATTCGTCACTGACACTGTCTTCATCGTCTGAGTCTTGCAAATTTATGATGATAGGTTCCAAAATATCGTCACGGCCTATTTCTTTCCAAAAGTCGTCTTCTTGTAGTTTTTCTGCATGTCTCACGCAGGCTTCCCAGTCTTGTTGAGTTACCTTGTCAATTTCTTCGTGAATAAGACGTTCAACGTCAGTCAGTTTAAAAGTGTTATTTCTGTTTGCAACCCCTCGTTTTATTTGAGCCCATACTAACTCAATTGGATTATACTGGCAGTGATAAGGGGGGAGGCGGATTACCTCGTGTCCCATTTCCATTGCAAGTTGATCCAGCTGATACACTTTTCCCTGGTTTTTAAATGGAAGTACTCGTTGCAGTAACTCATTTTTAGTTTCTGTTGCCGAAAATTCAACCCCCTTTTTTTGCAACCATTCAACAATTTCGTTCTTTCTACTGGCAGTATTCAGTACTTTGTTTTCAATAACCGAATGATATGGTGCATTATCCATTATAATTATGCTTCCCTCTTCTAAATAATTTAGGAATCTGTTCAAAAACCATTCTTTAAACGTATCAGCTGTCATCTCTTCGTGATAATCTGAGGTGGTTTTGGACAGAAAAATCCATTTGCTTTCAGGTACAAATCCTGTCTTAGCGGACCCTACATGACAAATGATAAGTCGACTGCCTTTTCCAACAGGTACCTTCAGGCCACCCTTTTTTGAGGAATCTTGCCAGATTGAATTTTGAGTGTGGTTTTTATTTACCCATGTCTCATCTAAGTAAAATATAGGTCTCGTATCGCAAGAATTGCGAATTTCGTGCATTTTGCGTAAGAATTTTATTCTTGCCGCAACAATGTCACTCCTCTCCATTAAAAATTGTCGCCCATCATTTGTCTTTCTGTACCTGAACCCTAATCCTCTCAAAATTCTATAAGTAGATGAATTTGAACCAGTGTATGATATTTTAGTTCTAAGGGCACAAGTTATTTTCTGTATTGTTGGGAATTCACCTTGGTCATAAAACTCGAAAACAGTTCTGCGTACAACGTCCTTGTCAAAGTCAGTTAAATTTGTAATCCTCTTCGGAGGTCCAATGTGCTTTCTGGGCGATACAAACACTGGAGTATCACTGGGAACAGATTTTCTTGCCTCTCCGCAAATGCGAGACACACTTGCTTTACCGACACAACACGCTTTAGCAGTAAGCTGTTGAGGATTTTTGAAATCAAGTTGATTTCTGTGTTCCTCATTGTTACATTTTTTAAAAAACGAGTAGACCCTAAATATAATACTTCGAGCCTGACTTCGCAATACCTGCCTCTTTGACTCGCCACTAAATTCACCACAATAAGCCATTGCACTATTTTACTCTTGCTGCTTGCTCTCTGAACAACAACTGAATACTGATATTAACTGTGTAGGGTAAATAAACTCCAACCCAGATTTAAAAATAACACACAATCATAAACATGTGACGGCTCACGTTCTGCAGATTCTACAAGTAACACAAGTGAGCTTGGTGGGCTGTTTGCTCTCTTTCAGCTTTAACAAACGCCTTGGTTTTACAACATAATTCTTTATCACCATCAAGTCAGTAGTTCTGTATAATTACAAATATATATACATAATGTATACAATAATGCATACATACAAATAATGTGACCATTACAGTGCTTACGTGGTTATATTATAACATATGGGAATGTTTATTTGTTTGTATTATGAAAACTATTTGAGCTAAAAATATGTGGTTTTTACGGTTGTGTTACGAAAATTACTCCCTACCTTCTAGTGGGTTACTTTTTGCAAAATTTGAATTTTTGTCTTAGCGCAAATTATATGTATTAGAAACACATTCGCTTAGCACGCGTCATGCTTAGCTTACGGCGAATGCAATATGACAACACAGCGGAACTCCGATTGGTTGCCGCTCTGGCCGCGCTCAAGGACAAACATCATCCCATTTGAAAAACACAGTAGTGATTGAAACGTAACGAAAAGCGAACGAACTTATGAGACAACCCTATACTTCTAGTGTTATTCTTTCTGCTGCTTCTGTAATTTCATTCCATTTGAGTTTCTTCTGAATTCAAAATTTCCACATCTAATCTTTATGTAGGTTAGATAAAAGAGTAGCGTTTCAGGTCAAAGAGAGCTGCCCATATAACGTATAGGTTAAATCTACAACAAATTGCGATAAATTGAAGTATGATGATTTGTATTGTGAACAGATAATGCAAGCGCCATTAAAAGACGTAATAAAAAGTAAAACCTAATCAAAGCAAGTCGAGTTATTAAACATGTAAAATACAAACGGAAGTGCCATATGATTGGACTTGAAACCAAAGTTGGTCACGATGAAGATTATCGTACTAGTGCAATTATCTAAAGCCTTTAGCTCGTTGCTCTGCATTAGAAGTCCTACTTTTAGACCATGCTGGCTAAAGATGACATTGTTGAACAACAGTGGATAGGAACTTAGAAGGCCTGTATCTGCATCCTATAAAATTTTAGCCTGGTATTCTAAATATGAAATAAGTCCTGAAGTTAGAACATTTAATCTTGGCGGATCAGGGCCTTTAATCTCTCCTTAAGTATTATTAACTGGAACTATAAAAGAAACACAGAAATTTATTATAGAATATATTTAAGACTCGTTGAGGAACTCTGGAACCAAGGTTTTAGTGAATTTGTATGGATGTATCTCGTTTTCTTCTGGAGCTATAAGAGAAAGAGAGAAGTTTACTATACAAAATATTTACGACCCATTGAGAACCCTTGGAACGAGGTTTTAGTGAATTTGTATGGACGTATCTCGTTTTCTTCTGGAACTATAAGAGAAAGAGAGAAGTTTACTATACAACATATTTTCGACCCATTGAGAACCCTTGGAACGAGGTTTTAGTGAATTTGTATGGATGTATCTCGTTTTATTTTGTAACTATAAGAGAAAGAGAGAAATTTACCATAGAAAATATCTAAGACTCGTTGAGAACCCTTGGACCCAGGTTTTAGTGAATTTGTATGGATGTATCTCGTTTTCTTATACAAAGCATTCTTTGAGCCGCAGGGAGATGATAGCCAAACGAACTTTTTGGTCCTAGATCATTTTTTAAATACAGCTGCATATTTCAACATCGGGCTTTTGAATATCAGAGGTGAGCGTGTGAAGGGCAGAAAGCTATCATTGATTGATTTGAACTTTCGTTTTTAAGCTCCTCTTAGTTACCATTCAATATCGTCCACTCCGTTAAAGGATGTTAAAACTCACAAAACAATATTGAAAATATACACATTTAATACATATTTAAGGGCATAATCCTGAAACTCCTAGTTTTAGCGGACTCCCCATATTTAAAGTTCTGTGTCCGTCTATGAATATTTGCATAGCATTCACTAGCATTTTTGTTTAATACTTTCACTTGTCCTCTTGTCAACACCAACACAACCAATGTGTCGTTTCATTACATACATCAGTGTGCAGTTTGCATCTCGCAAGTCCATCTATATGTGTGGGCTTTCACCGTTACGTTGTGTGATAGGTTGTTTTGTAAACCTGTGAGGTTCCCCAAGGTTTTATTCACTTATAATGAAATATGTGTGTTTTATTTTGAGAAGATATATTATGTGGTGCCCACCCATCTCTGAGTGACTGAGAGTAAATTAAAAATAAAAAGCCTAGTTTTGTTCTTCATTCGAATTGCAGATAAATGAAAGTACATTTAAGACTTGATAAGGTATAGGGTATGCAACGGAGGGGGACATCTCGCGCACTGCGACCTAAGTGAAATCTATTGCGGACACCACCCCTAGGAAGAAGGGATAAAGTGAAGGAACCACAGGAGGCTACAGGCCACAGAGACTCCTCTAGTGTTTACTCCTTCCTTTGAGTAAGCATACGGGCCATCTAACCAGCACCACCCACCGTCTAATGCCTAGAAGCACATCTGAGACAGGAAAAGGAAACGGAATGGAAGGGAAATAATTTAAAGGAAATCATGCTACATGAGAAACCACTCCAGCATTCGCCAAATCGACCACGAAAACCCACGGTCAGAGTAAGCAGTCCAAGGGATTCGAATCCCGGAACTCCTGAATGCGAACCTCACACGTTACCGCGGAGCCAACTCGCTAGATGACTTAATAAGGAAGATCGACATTTTAAAATGCAGCTTGAAATACAATCCGGTCTCCCGCGTGACAAGCGCGAGCATAAAGAATTATACGACACAGGTGCTGTTTGTAGTAGCCGTTTATAAACATGCCAACAGCGTTTCGGCTACTACCCTCAATTCCATTATGGTTTTATTCCACTTTTAATGGCAATACAAATTTAATAAAAAAAAAATACCGTAATTATTTCCTCCTGGCGCTTTGCATTCAATTCGCATATATTTTATTGCAATATTTCTTTCAGCTAGCGAAGCTTCGAAGACTTTGCTTCGGTTTGGAAATATTCACTTTAAACCTTGATTCGAAGGATCTTTATCTTAGCTTCACTTCTGTACCGATTTAACAAAATTTGAAATACGTGAAAAAATGTTCAAACTCTTGTGTATAAAATGTCGAGTCATTACATGTTCCCCTAAAATTTGAAAATATATAAGAGGTTCTCCATCTAAACTACATTTAATGTTTACCATTTGAGCCAACCTGAAATGTGTGGATAGTGTTTTTAAAATCCTATATATTGAGGCAGTATTTTTAACACTAAAAATGATTTCAGTCTAATTGTACAATATATATAATGCAATAACCGCCCGCCTTAAAGCAATATGTGTATGTAACAATATATAAAAAGTGTATGTAACAGTCATTGTATATGTTTGTATTATTGTGTCCATGTGTAATAATGTTATATGAATATATTACGTAATTTAATAATGTAGGAGCTGTGAGAATAATAGGTTAAAAGTCGATAACAATGAGGTAACCTTGAGGCAATAATGAATTTGAAAGTTTAATGCTACTAGTAATTATTGGAGCAAGAATAATGTAAATTTTGAGACAGTTTAAAAATAGCCAATCAACAACCAGAAAAGGCTTTAGTTAAATGAAGATATTCTATTGGAGTAGGTTTAGACAATCAGAGACTTGAAATACAGAAATTTACAAGTTTAGGCGGTTGAAATCAATTCAGTTGCCTGCAGTGTTCCTAACCGGCCGCGAGACACGTCCTCGAGAAGTATAATACGTATTCGTGTGAGACGAAAATAGTTTACGTATTAAAAAGTGCAAGTATTCAATAAAAACATCTCACAGCTCTCTCTCTATATCAGTGAAGTATTATTTAAATCGTATCGAGTATTAATAAAAGGAGTGAAGTAAAATTATAATCTGTGTAAGCCTACATTCTTAGACGCACCACAACCCTGCTAAGAGAAACGTGTCTCTAACAATAATACTGACGCAGCCGAGGCAAACATAAATATTAAATATTTAAAGAAACAGTCAAATTACAAAGTTAATATTTTTTTAAAAAAATTGGGGCAAAGGCCACCTGAAAGTACATTTTAGGGCGAAGGCTACCGGAAACTGTTTACTATACGTGCGGTTGCAACTACTTCAAGTGTTCGGCTACCCAACAGTTGAAATATAATACTCCTACATCAATACAACCTACTTCAAATTGGCTTTCCATACGTGAAGCAACCACCTTCTTCAAATTGACGCCCAAAACGTGGTGCAACTTCAAATTGGTTCCATACGTGTTACTAATAACAATACAACAAAACACCTTCTTCAATATAAAATTTTAACTATGGTTGACGAGCTGTTTTATGCTATATACGGATAAATCGATGCCAATAAGTGTTCTGCAGTAGCGTACACATCTTTTAAAAAAATTTGATGTGGTTCATTCGCATGACTTTGCCTACCCTCAGTCATTGATTAGTGCGTATACAAACTATTTTTATGAAAGCTTATTTATCTATCTGCTTCATTTTAATCGAGATAAACATTTTGTTATAGATACAAACGGAACAGCGATAGTCAAATGTTTTAAGAACTGGACAATATATGCTGGCCTTAAAATTCCATACTGTTTCCATGCAATTGCGAGAAGCAATTGAATATTGACAGGACAAGGTGTTAAACAATTCAAACCATTAACAACGGATGTGTCGTCCTCCGTGATGTAGTGGTTACCATGCTAGCTCCTAGTTCCCAAGGTTGAGGGTTCAAACTCGGCGGAGAGCGATGGTTTTTTCGGGCGTAAAAATCCTTAGCATGGCTTCCTTCGGAAGGGAAGTAAAGCCGGTGGTCCCGTGTCGTAGATTTACGGCGTGTAAAAGAACCTCAAGCCTGATAGAGACCTGTGAGTAAAATTACTGGTATTTCACGTACAATATAGAAGGGACGCTAAGGACCACAGCAGTTAAAGAGCGTCCATAAATAAAACTCAATTTAATTTTATCTCGCATGTGGCTTATACCACAGGAAAATTATTTGAAATAAATTGTGTGTTTCGAAGATATCTAAATTTTTTCCTGTTATCTCTTATGATTTACTACTTTATACAACATTATATAAGATTCCTTCCGAATAAAGACGACTACACAGCCTCTTCCCAGAAAATTTGAGATATACTTTTATTTATCATATAAATATCTTTAATATATGGTATTTTAATTGAAATCGTTAGAGACATTTTTGATAAAATAAAAAATTTCTAAAAATTGTTAATTTCTCGAAAAACTTTGTGTTGCATCTTTGTAAGATACTGGTCTTAAATTCCAATTTTCGTTTTTGAGTTACGCTGTTCGTAGACACACACACACACACACACACACACACACACAAACACACAGACACACGAAGCTCTTTCTAAAAATGCCTTTTGGACTCTGGGAACCTCAAAACATATACTTCTGGTGAAATCTCAATACGAATTTTTGGGTGGACTGCAATAACGTCTCTACCTACGAGGTACGTGGTAAAGAAAGAAAAAGCGGGGAAAAATTGACTGATATCTCGATATGCTAATTCCGGGTCGATTTTGTTGCCTGTTGAAAAGTAAGGAAATTGATTTTTTCCACGACAACGCACGACCTCATAACACCATAAGATAAGCGCTCAATTAGAGTCATTCCACTGGAAGACTGAACCCGAAATTACCCCTCATTTATTCAGACGAACGTATTTGATACCTGTATACTAACAAATCACTTAGGCCACAATTAACTACTTCTGATAAGCTATCGATGAATCAAATCTGAATCTATAAATAAAAGAAATGAGTAGTTTTGACTAACGCAGAGTTCGCTGAGCTGTAGGTTATAAGAGATGTAAGAACGAAGGTGTTGTTTAATGTCGTGCGTATAACTCACCGGACACGCGAGCTCAAGTCATCAATCACAGCTGCGTGAAAAAGCAGCTAATGATACCGTTCAGCATATACAGACAAGACAGGGTTCGTGTCTGCCGGCCTGCAATAAAACATTTATTGCTCTCAGATACCTTGTTGCATGAAAATGCCATAATTACACTGCAAAAGTTTGTTCTACCAGTTTATAGCCGCTCAAAACAAACCGGCACGTAAACGATGTTTGTACAGTAAACAATCACACTGAAAAAACTAGTGTAGCATGCATTATGGAAGCTTAGCTGCCATAATTTTACATGCGATTTAGAGAAATACTCTTACGTACTGCTATCAAGTTAGAGAGCTACGAAAATTTACAAGTGCTGCGTCATCTCTAGCTGCACGTGCGCAGTAGAGAGATTACGTTTCGCCGAATTTTCAGCTCATTACAGCATTGCAATAAAGGTAACGCGGATAGTTTTTCTAGTTTTAAAGTTCTTATGCAAATATGTATTTCTTTTCTCATTGACTCCATTGAGAAATCTCGTCGTAATTTGCAACATCTTTCTCGAATGCGCATTGGTTTTTTTTTAACTATTCTTAAATGTTAAGAAGAACGGAATAACCAGGCTATATTGCTCTTGGTTTATTAAATTTAACCCTTTAATTATGTGGCAGTATTTTATATCACAACAATGTAAATGCCAGTGATTATAGTGTAAATAAGCATTATTGTATGACATTGATTTGAGATGTTTGTTAATTATAAGCATTGTTAGGAAATAAGTTTACACGGCCTCACTGAAACTGACAATAAGAGCGGGTAACAATGAGCGAGGGGGTGAATTGTTTATCAATTATTAGAGGCAAGAAAATGACGTCAGAGTAGCGCGCGTTTCTTTAGAAATGGAGGGAATTTCTTCCCTAGAGCATTTGTGTTCGTAATTTTGATTGGATATAAAAATAGACGCTAATGTTGGCGCGTTTTATTAACCAATAGCAGCTCGGTTATAATCTTTAGGCATATCGGGTGAGGGAGTATAAATTCCGTGCTAGAGACAGGTTTCGTTCAGTCCAACAGAAGGATTCGCGGGTAATACGTCGTTCAGTCCAACAGAATCATACAAAGGTTATACGTCGCACAGTTTAAGAGGATCGTTCACGCGTTATACATCGCGCAATTCTACAGAATCTCTCGCGTTGTAAAGTTAGTTATAAATGTGAAATACGCGAATTAATAATGTGCAGCAAATAAGTGATTATAGTGATATTAGAAAATATAACAGTTTCAGTCGGGCGTGTATCAAGAGTCAATATGTGAAATTAATTAATTGTGACGGTAATAAAAGTGTAAAAAAACAAATTCTTTTATAAGTGTTATCTTTCAGTAAAAACCCCTTTCCGTTTACACACCCTGTTTAAGAGATATGCTCGACTGAGAAATAATAGCTAGCCAGAGGACAAAGAACCCAAAACTCAAACTAGTATACAATAACAGGCGCTCAGCAATAAGATAACACAAGTGACCGCGACAAATTGGCTCCCATACGTGGGGCAGATAAACATGAAGCATCTTCCAACTACAAAAAATATTCTACTTCAATTAATGCTGCTGATCAAAATCCTGGTCGATGAGTATACAGGACTCCATAAAGCATTTGTCTCCACTTTAGAAAGCATAAACGAGGAAAACAAAATCATTTTAATATGCCAAAAGAAAAACAATATTATAAGTTTACTGTTTTGGGTTTTTCAGATTTCTTAGTTGTTAGTTTATTTATTAGTTTAAAATTGTTTGAAACCGGCATCGACTTTTGAGCCTTTTCATGCGTTTTATATGTATTTAGTAGAGAATGTTTCATATAATGCCTGCCATTGTCACCAATATATGATTTAAACTGACGGAGAAATAAATGTATAAAGTGGTAAGTCACCTTAGAAAATTATAATAAATGGCAAAAGTGTTTGGGCAGTATTAATAATCGCAGAAAAGCATGCATCACTTGCTGTAAGGCGGGAAAACAACTCAGGGGACTAATTCCCAGAGAGTGACGGTGACATTACTAAGTAGCGCTTTTTGGTACTACAAAAAGGCACACCTTATTAGTCCCATCTGCTTATCACATTCTCAGTACTTTGGAGGGTTCGTTATCCCGAGTTTGAAAACCTAGAAGTATTTGTCCAATGATGGGTACGACATAGCAAAAAAATCTGTGATACACTCACATGACTTTCTCTACTCTTGTACAAACTATTTGTACAAACGCTTATTCTCCATATGCTTCATGTTAATCGAGATGTTAATCTTATTGCTAATTTTCTTGTAGATGCAAGGGGAATTGGTAGGCTTTAAGCGATAGTCAAATATTTTCAGAGCTGGTTGCTATGTGCAGTATTCCATTCTGTTTGCATTATTGGGACAAAAAAAATGAATAACGAATTCCCATTAGAGAAAAAGTATAAGTATTGCAAAATTTAAGGGAATAATTAGCAATATCTTGAAAATGTTTCTCTCAACAACAAAAATGTATATGACATAAATTGTGTATTTTAACGCGATCTACATTTTTTGTGTAGTAAAATTTTGTCTATCTCTTATGGTTTACCAGTTATGCAAAAGTCGTTCACAATGAAGAATGCTTTTGGAGACATTCCCAGAAAATTCGAGATATACATTTTATTTGTCATGAGAATGTCTTAAACATAAGATCGTTTAATCAAAATTGTTAGAGCCATTTTTGAGAAAATTAAAATTTTCGAAAAATGTTCCATGTAAAGGGTAATCTGGGGTGGAGGGATTTTCTTGAAAACCTTCATGTCGCATCTCTGGAAGTTTGGTGTTTATCGGACTGTTCGTTTCTGAGTTATGCTGTTTACAGACACACACACTGACATGTTTTCAAAAATGTTTTTTTTTTTTATTCAGGAGGCCTCAAAACATATACTTCCGGTGAAATCTCGTTATCGAATTTTTGAGTGGAATACAATACTTCCCCTACTTACTATACGTAGTAGAAAAAGTAATAACCAAACATTTTCTATGCAACAGTAGATTCGGGTGGGACAATTTTATTGAAGCATCTCGCGGATGCTGAACTTAAATGTCAATTTTTTTATTTATTCAACATTTCATTTTTAAGTTAGCTTGTAAACAAATGCGCGCGCGAACCTCTTCTTAAAAATACATTTTTTTTGTCAGATTCAGAGGCCAAAACGGTGTTTCTGGTGAAAGAGAAAGCATAAAGCTATTCTAGGGCCTCCGATGAGCCTATCACGTGGTGCAAGTGCACAGAAATCATCGGGAAATCTAGCGAGAGAACGGATCTTACTAACAAGTTGTAAATTATGATTATGTGGATTAAACATTTAATCTATACCAACAAACGTACTTATTTTAACGTTTGGAAATTAACGTTGAATTCCTGAGATACAAACTACATGTCAAAATGTATAGCTTAAAAATCAGGAAGTTTAAGGAGTAAAACAGGGAATATTTCTGAACTGTTAATGCCACAACAAACTGATATAAATTGTATGTCTTAAAGAAATCCATGTTCTTTCCTTGCTTAGTTTTTAAAGTGTCAAATGAGTTTCAGAGCTACAAAAATTAAATAAGAATGTTCTAAAGTTGTTTGTAAAGCTGCAAGATACTCACCTTATATTTCGTGTCGAGATTTTTGGGATGAGGTTTTTTGAAACTTTTCACGTTATTTGATCAAAAGATGCATTATTTAATATAAAATATGCCATGTATCTGAATTTCGTGTTTGAATTATACTCTTCACTGAGGCAGTATTTTTAACACTTAAATGATTTTAGTCAAATTATATAATAAAAAATATAATAACACCCCGCCTTAAAGCAATATGTGTATGTAACAATATATAAAAATCTGATGTGTTACACTCACATGACTTTCTCTGCTCTTGTACAAACTATTTTACTAACGCTTATTCTCCATATGCTTCATGTTAATCGAGATAACGAAAAGTTAATCTTATTGCTAATTTTCTTGTAGATGCAAGGGGAATTGGTATTGTTTAAGCGATAGTCAAATATAGTAAGAGCTGGTTGCTATGTGGAGTATTCCATTCTCTTGTATGTCCAGGACACAAAAAAAATGAATAACGAATTTGAAAAAAAAAGTATAAGTATTGGAAGATTTAAGGGAATAACAAGCAATAACTCGAAAATGGTTCACTCAACAAAAAAAATGTATATGACAAATTGTGTATTTTAACGCGATCTACATTTTTTGTGTAGTAAAATTATGTCTATCTCTTATGGTTTACCAGTTATGCAAAAGTCGTTCACAATGAAGAATACTTTTGGAGACATTCCCAAAAGTTTTGAGATATGCATTTCATTTCTCATGACAATATCTTAATTATATGATATTTTAATCAAAATCGTTAGAGCCATTTTTGAGAAAATTAAAATTTTCGAAAAATGTTCCATGTAAAGAGTAGTCTGGGTTGGGGGGATTTTCTTGAAAACGTTCGTTTCGCATCTCTGGAAGATACTGAACCTAAATACCAAGTTTGGTGTTTATCCGACTGTTCGTTTCTGAGTTATGCTGTTCACAGACACAGACACACACACACACGCACACACACACACGGACATTTTTCCAAAAATGCTTTTTTTTGGATTCAGGGGGTCTCAAAACATGTATTTCCGGTGAAATCTCGGTATCGAATTTTTGGGTGGAATACAATACTTCCCCTACTTACTATACGTAGTAGATAAAGTAAAAAGTGTATATTACAGTCATTCTATATATTTATATTATTGTATACATGTAATGTTATCTGAATGCATTACGTAATTTAATAATGTAGGAGCTGTGAGAATAATAGGTTAAAAGTGGCTAACAATGAGGTAATCTTGAGGCAATAATGAGTAAGAAAGTGTAATAATGCTACTAGTCATTCTTGGAGCAACAATAATGTAATTTTTGTGACCATTTTTTAAAATAGCCAATCAACAACCAGAATAAAGCTTAAGTTAAATAAAAGTATTCTATTGGATTAGGAATAACCAATCAGAGACTTTAATACAAAAATGTACAAATTTAGGCGGCAGAAAGCGCTCAAACTGGACGTGTTGGTTATAGACAGTGTTGCTAAATGGACGCGAGATGCGTCCTCGAGAAGTTTAATACGTATTCAGTGTGAGACGAAAATAGTTTACGTGTTAAAAACTGCAAGTAATTAAAAAAAGAATCTCACAGCTCTCTATATCAGTGAAGTGTTATTTCAATCGTGTCAAACATTAATAAATGAAGTGAAGAAAAACTTAAAATCTGTGTAAGCCTACATTCTTCAGTCGCACCGCTCCCTACTAAAACATTCGTGTCTCTAACAATAGTACTGACGCACCCGAGGCAAACATAAATATATAATATTTAAAGAAACAGTCAAAATTACAATGTTAATATTTTAAAACATTTTTTGAGGGCAAAGGCCACCGGAAAGTACATTTGGGGCGAAGGCTACCGGAAACGTTTTACCATACGTGCGGTTGCAACTTCTTCAACTTCGGCTCCCCAACAGTTGAACTACAATACAACTCCTACTTCAAATTGGCTTTCCATACGTGAAGCAACCATCATCTTTAAATTGGCTCCCAAAGCGTGGACAAAAATAACAACGTAAAAAAATAACAATACAACAAAATTAACTTCTTCATAACACAATTTTTCTAATTCCGTATTTGGGGAGTTCAGAGGACCTCAAAATGTGTATTTTCATTCGATATCGAATCTTTGGTTGGAATGCAATACTTCCTCTACCTACCACAGGTACGGGAGGGAGTAAGTAAAAAGTGCTTGAGCGAAGTGTTACTTGATTTATTGAGTTGCAAGTACGAGGTTTCCGAAAGCGTTTCTTTCCCCGTATTTATGATGATTATCAGGAATTGGATAGAAAACGAGTTACATGGATCGTTTGTAGAATCGCTATGAAATGGTGAAGGTGTTTAGAAGTCGTGTGACTGTTGCACATCAAATCCCGTGAGGCGATGCAAGCCATTTTCCTTGTAGTGACGTCATGGATTGCATGACCACAATGGGCAGCTTGTTATGCCGTTAAGGATGGGATTCTCAGACTATATCGCATTCACATTTAATCACCAACCAATTGCACCTCCCACAGCAAGGAACTAGAGATATAGCTGCCATTATATCACAATTACCGGTGCTCCACCGGTAATAATCATTCTTCCCGCAAAGACGAAATGTTCTCTTAATCCTTCCTACAACACACACATGTAAGGCCCTCTGAGAGTGAACTTTGTTTCACACTACGTTCAAAATTAGTTAGGTACTACTTTTTCTAGCGAGTACACATTTCGTAATAAAATAACCATTTTTCGACGATGGTGTTTTTATCTACACTGCCGTTTGTGAAAATTGCAACACCAAGAAGGAAACGCATGAATTCAATGAATTTAATACCACAGGTTAGATACATGACAAGTAACAAATGTTAAACTTTTCAAATTTATACATTACCTTTGAGCTCTACTATTCAGTATTTGGTGTGGCCTCCATGCGCTGCAATTAGAGCTGCTTATACGCCGTGGCATTGAAGTAGAGTATCTCAGAAGTAGAAAATATTCGACTTCGTCCAGTATTTTCAAAATGTTCTTGTTCTCCAATGACGCGCTTACCACACTTGTATTGCAATATATACTCCTTACATAAGATCTTCTGCCGCATGTAAACATCTTGCTAAGGAAATAAACCCCTTTCTTTATCGATCAGTAGTGTGCTTCTCATAAATTGAAACAGTTTTGGCCGAATCTGATATTTAGGGACTTTTTGAGCGTTGAAGTTTCGAGATGGCTATAATACGTCTCAAACTAGAACGATCCTCTTGTAAACATATGGAAGGGAAGAAAGAGAGAGATAGAGGCAGTAAGGCGGAACACTCTTAGGCCGCTGATTGTGGAGGGAAATTCTTGGGTGTTTTCTTTTTTTTCGCAAAATAACCTCCTGTAAGAAGTACAGCACTGAAACTAGTTTTCATTATCACTGCTCAGCGCCAATAAGTTCCGGAGAGAGAAAAGCCTACAAATGTTTAGATTTATTTCTCTGTATCTTTCACATACACCACAGATGTGTTCCATGCTCGTCAATTTTGAAAGGAATGCTTACAACAGACACATGCATAAGCATACAGACATAGATTAAACCAAAGACAGGCGCAGCTATACGCAGTTGTTATTGTTAAATAATAGGCAGCCTAACTTTGTATTATTAATGAAACAGTTGTATAATACATAAGTTGTATTCCTGTACCATACGGCCCTCTGGGAACAAAGTAGGTGCCGAGGTGAATGCTGATTCAAATGTTAATGTTTTTCTTGCAGAGTCGCTCATGATATTTAACACTGTTTCCTGCACCTCTCGCATAATTTACAAGCCCAGAACACTTCTATGAAATTTAAAAGTAGTCATCTTATCATCATGGAGCAGGTCTGTCAATCTGCCAAATAAAACACAACCGAGGCAAATGACGATTCCATAAGGATGCAAACAACTATAATAAATGACATTGTAAATGAATATTAGTCAGACAGCATTATAATTTGACGTATATCTTTGTTTGTTTAGTATACTTAAGTATCATTTCTTTAAACACTGGACTGCTGATTGCGTCACACATGTTGTTCAGAACTTCACAATCTCGTCTTGCACTTGTATGGTGATGACAATTCAGGATCATATTGTGACGTATTAATAATTTGGTGGGTTGCATTGGCATTGTCATTGCCAGACATATTATTGTTCTACATTGTCATTGACACATTGTTGTTTACGTCATTCCTGGCTGGTAGCTTTGCTAGCCACGAGTGGTGGGGATATGGCGTCTGTCTTAAGATTCCGAGAGAAGCAGATCGCGTGTGCAAGCCGGCTTTTGGATCGGTGGACATCTCCCTTCACCTTTCATATTTAATAATGTAGGAATCCCAAACTGTTGGGAAATAAATCTAGGAATGCGTAAGTACATTTGTGTTATGGATTTTGTATAGTGAAAAACCTGCGCCTTCCTCTTAACCACCACACCACGTTTCGGACCTCCGCAGTCAAGTGAGTATACGACCCCTCAATGTACATGCTGGGTACTCAAAATTAATTTAATTTTCATGTGAACTTTTAGGCAATCCACCCAGCACGTCAATACATGTTGTTCAACGATTCCCCAATTTGTTTAACCCTTCCAAAAATTATGATTTTTTTTAAGTCTGCAAACTATGAGGTTGTTTCTGTCATGATGTGTTCATTGGACGTGAACTTCTTCCCAGCGAGCTAATTTTTGAGGTTTGCGAAGAGCAAGAAGTCGCTGGGAACCAAATCTGGAGAATATGGTGGGCGAGGTAGCAGTTCGTAGCCCAATTCCACAAATTTTGCGATGACAATGGCTGACTTATGTGCGAGTGCATTATCCTGGTGCAAGAGGACCTTTTTCTTCACCAAATGGGGTCGTTTCTTTAAAACTTACTTGTGAAACCGATCCAGCATTGCAGCATAATATGAACCTGTGATCGCTTTACCCTTTTCCAGGTAGTGAATGTCTATCACCCCTTGTGAATCCCAAAAGACAGCTGCCATGGTTTTTCCTGCAGACGGAATGGTTTTCGATTTCTTTGGAGCAGGTTCGCCGAAGGAAATCCGCTGCTTTGATTGTTGTTTGGTTTCAGGTTGATAGTAATGGATCCAAGTTTCATCAACCGTGATATAATGCCACAAAACCTCATTTGGGTTGCGCTGGAACATGTCCAAACTTCCCTGTGAAATAATCACACGATTCTGCTTGTTCTCAACTGTGAGCAGTTGCGGCACCCATCTTGTTGACAGCTTTCTGCTACCCAAAATCTCGTGCAGAATGTTATACACCCGTTCAATCGATATGTTTACAGACTTGGCTATCTCACGGATTTTCACTCGGCGGTCTTCCAACACAATATTGTCAACTTTGTTCACCATTTCTTCGTTGTGACCTCAACTGGCCGTACTGTGCGCACGGCATCTCTTGTGCTCGAACGGTCACATCGAAATCCTGTAAACCACTTGTGAATTATGCCATGTGATGGAGCAGAGTCCATAATACTTGCTCAGATTTTCTTCCGTTTCTTTCACCGTCTTACCATGTAAAAATTAGTGCTTTATCAGAACACGAAATTCATTTTTCTCTATTTTCTACGAAGCAACACACATATGCTTATTTTAAACCTCTCAACAATGTTCTAAGCAACAAATGACGACGAAATTCTGCGATTATACCCAGAATAGATGTAAGACTTGACAAGAAACCTGTGATTCGAATGCTATTTCTCGTCAAAGTCATGGACTTATCAATACGCCCTCGTATAGGTAAATGATAAGGAAAATAAAAGGAAAGACTGTGGTTATCAGAAAAAAGAAGCGAGTGATTGCCTTAAATGGTAGTGGCGGTGGAGGTGCCCATGAGAGGTCACAAGAAGAATACGGAAAAGAAGGAAGGATGTAAATTTTGTTTCAGTAAAAGACTTGTTTAGGAAACAATTATTGACTGATCGATTGTGTGAAAGATTTTGACAGCGTTTAGCAATGATGCATAAATAATTAAACGGATGATTGCGATATATATAACGAAAATAGGGAGCATGCTTGCATGTAAATAGCGTGCTTTATTTATTGAAGACTGATATCTGAGCAATTACTGTGTGTTTGCACGCGAGACACTTTACTCACTAATTGTGCGTGTTTTGATTGGCTGATTAGTTCACAACGGGGAGTTATGGCTCTTCAGTTATCTGTAGTGCTGTTATTATCTTTATTTATTTTAATTAGGAGTTTGTATAACTTCCCCCCCCTCTTTTCTTCTTTTCTTTCGTAATTTCAAATGTATTCATTGTTTCATTTTCTCCCCTCTGTAAAGAAGTCATAACACCACCCAAACATTCGGTAACCAGATATCACAGTAAATACGCGTTTATGACATCCTGTGAATCTCAAAAAGGATTTTAAAAACGGTTTGCGTGTGGAAGTGTGTGCCTATCTGAGTGTGTCTGCAAACAGCATAATCGTGAAGTACACAACACGAAAATTAATATATAATATATTTATACAGGGTGGACCATTTAAATTGACTGTACAACATCTCCAAAACTAAGCGTTGTGGAAAGAAATGTCTTGAATAAAATTGGCTTGATATTATGGGAGAAAGTAAATGCCATTAGACGTGTTTTGTTTGGAGGTCGTTGTGATGGTCATTTTAGGGTCAATTTGATCTTTTTAAATGGGAATCTACAATTAGGGTCAATTTAAATTAATAACCATCATAAGGTCCTCCAAACAATACATGACTAATGGCATTTACTTTCCCCCATAATATCAAGCAACTTTTATTAAAGACATTTCTTTCTACAACGCTTAGTTTCGGGGATATTGTACAGTCTCAACTTAATAGTAGTCCACCCTGTATATATATCCTCCACATGGAAAATATTTCGTTATCTTTTATTTTCCCAAAAATGACTCTAATGATTTTAATTAAATTATCAAATGTTTAACGCAGTAACACGAGGAATAGAATAGGTACAATTCTTGAATTTTTAGCGAAAACTCCTTCATTCAGACTGATATTTATTTAATTATATGTCCATGAGAGAAATACAAAAACTGACTTCAGGAAACATTTAGAAATGCTTAAAATATATCATTTATATGAAATGTCTTTTTCTGTACAAAATATATCCTGTTGTTGGTTGGAACTGTTCAGTATTTCAAGCCATACGCTCCTGAAATATTATGTCCGTCTTTTAGTTTCTCCTCATGCAAGGCTATGCAAGGAGTATTTAACTATTTATTGGAAATATTTATCGTGATTTGACAACAAGAGGTAGAAAAATATTTTTATTAATTATTTTACAATAGATTTGAAAATAAATTATAGTGAGCAGGGAAAGTTGTGTGATTGTAACACGATCGATTTTCCCTATCTTATATTCACATTTTATTTGGTCGTTCCCCCCTTTTTCACATCTCTAAGGCTTACCTAAGGTATATGAGGCATTTTAATCAATCCAAGTACTCAATATCACAATTTTAATGAAAATACAGATTTTTGGTTTGATTAAAACAAATTCGAACAAATACAGCTTTAATGTTTTAAATCGGGCATCTTTGAAGGATACAAGACGAAGCGTTTTATAAACTGCATGGAAAGTACTTCTTTTTCACCCCTTATTTTCTCAAAAATTAATAATGATTTTTATTAAAATATGAGATTTACGCTTTAGCTTGGCAAATGGAACGTGTTATCTTGAGCTTTATCTATCAGGAGCAATACTTTCCATTGTCACTCAATTGTGTCTAAACGGTCAACCATAAAAAGTATATAAAACTTGACAGTAAAACTGTATTTTCTGTACCGTTTTCATTTTGTAACAAATTTCAACTCTCTAACCTATGAGAGAGAGACAGAGAGAGACAGAGCACAAATTGTATTGCACTCAAAAGATCAGTAACAATCTTTTACTGGAAATACATATTCTGAGGTCCCTTGGACCCCCACTCGAGAGAGACAGAGAGAGACAGAGCACAAATTGTATTGCACTCAAAAGATCAGTAACAATCTTTTACTGGAAATACATATTCTGAGGTCCCTTGGACCCCCACTCGAGAGAGACAGAGAGAGACAGAGCACAAATTGTATTGCACTCAAAAGATCAGTAACAATCTTTTACTGGAAATACATATTCTGAGGTCCCTTGGACCCCCACTCGAGAGAGAGAGAGAGAGAGCACAAATTGTATTGCACTCAAAAGATCAGTAACAATCTTTTACTGGAAATACATATTCTGAGGTCCCTTGGACCCCCCACTCGAGAGAGAGAGAGAGCACAAATTGTATTGCACTCAAAAGATCAGTAACAATCTTTTACTGGAAATACATATTCTGAGGTCCCTTGGACCCCCCACTCGAGAGAGAGAGAGAGAGAGAGAGAGCACAAATTGTATTGCACTCAAAAGATCAGTAACAATCTTTTACTGGAAATACATATTCTGAGGTCCCTTGGACCCCCACTCGAGAGAGAGAGAGAGCACAAATTGTATTGCACTCAAAAGATCAGTAACAATCTTTTACTGGAAATACATATTCTGAGGTCCCTTGGACCCCCACTCGAGAGAGAGAGAGAGAGCACAAATTGTATTGCACTCAAAAGATCAGTAACAATCTTTTACTGGAAATACATATTCTGAGGTCCCTTGGACCCCCACTCGAGAGAGAGAGAGCACAAATTGTATTGCACTCAAAAGATCAGTAACAATCTTTTACTGGAAATACATATTCTGAGGTCCCTTGGACCCCCACTCGAGAGAGAGAGAGAGAGAGAGCACAAATTGTATTGCACTCAAAAGATCAGTAACAATCTTTTACTGGAAATACATATTCTGAGGTCCCTTGGACCCCCACTCGAGAGAGAGAGAGAGAGAGAGAGAGAGCACAAATTGTATTGCACTCAAAAGATCAGTAACAATCTTTTACTGGAAATACATATTCTGAGGTCCCTTGGACCCCCACTCGAGAGAGAGAGAGAGAGCACAAATTGTATTGCACTCAAAAGATCAGTAACAATCTTTTACTGGAAATACATATTCTGAGGTCCCTTGGACCCCCCACTCGAGAGAGAGAGAGAGAGAGCACAAATTGTATTGCACTCAAAAGATCAGTAACAATCTTTTACTGGAAATACATATTCTGAGGTCCCTTGGACCCCCACTCGAGAGAGAGAGAGAGAGCACAAATTGTATTGCACTCAAAAGATCAGTAACAATCTTTTACTGGAAATACATATTCTGAGGTCCCTTGGACCCCCCACTCGAGAGAGAGAGAGAGAGAGAGAGCACAAATTGTATTGCACTCAAAAGATCAGTAACAATCTTTTACTGGAAATACATATTCTGAGGTCCCTTGGACCCCCACTCGAGAGAGAGAGAGAGCACAAATTGTATTGCACTCAAAAGATCAGTAACAATCTTTTACTGGAAATACATATTCTGAGGTCCCTTGGACCCCCACTCGAGAGAGAGAGAGAGAGCACAAATTGTATTGCACTCAAAAGATCAGTAACAATCTTTTACTGGAAATACATATTCTGAGGTCCCTTGGACCCCCACTCGAGAGAGAGAGAGAGAGAGAGAGCACAAATTGTATTGCACTCAAAAGATCAGTAACAATCTTTTACTGGAAATACATATTCTGAGGTCCCTTGGACCCCCACTCGAGAGAGAGAGAGAGAGAGCACAAATTGTATTGCACTCAAAAGATCAGTAACAATCTTTTACTGGAAATACATATTCTGAGGTCCCTTGGACCCCCACTCGAGAGAGAGAGAGAGAGAGAGAGAGAGCACAAATTGTATTGCACTCAAAAGATCAGTAACAATCTTTTACTGGAAATACATATTCTGAGGTCCCTTGGACCCCCACTCGAGAGAGAGAGAGAGAGAGAGAGAGAGCACAAATTGTATTGCACTCAAAAGATCAGTAACAATCTTTTACTGGAAATACATATTCTGAGGTCCCTTGGACCCCCACTCGAGAGAGAGAGAGAGAGCACAAATTGTATTGCACTCAAAAGATCAGTAACAATCTTTTACTGGAAATACATATTCTGAGGTCCCTTGGACCCCCACTCGAGAGAGAGAGAGAGAGAGCACAAATTGTATTGCACTCAAAAGATCAGTAACAATCTTTTACTGGAAATACATATTCTGAGGTCCCTTGGACCCCCACTCGAGAGAGAGAGAGAGAGAGAGCACAAATTGTATTGCACTCAAAAGATCAGTAACAATCTTTTACTGGAAATACATATTCTGAGGTCCCTTGGACCCCCACTCGAGAGAGAGAGAGAGAGAGAAAGCACAAATTGTATTGCACTCAAAAGATCAGTAACAATCTTTTACTGGAAATACATATTCTGGGGTCCCTTGGACCCCCACTCGAGAGAGAGAGAGAGAGCACAAATTGTATTGCACTCAAAAGATCAGTAACAATCTTTTACTGGAAATACATATTCTGAGGTCCCTTGGACCCCCACTCGAGAGAGAGAGAGAGAGAGAGAAAGCACAAATTGTATTGCACTCAAAAGATCAGTAACAATCTTTTACTGGAAATACATATTCTGGGGTCCCTTGGACCCCCACTCGAGAGAGAGAGAGAGAGAGAGAGAAAGCACAAATTGTATTGCACTCAAAAGATCAGTAACAATCTTTTACTGGAAATACATATTCTGAGGTCCCTTGGACCCCACTCGAGAGAGAGAGAGAGAGAGAGAAAGCACAAATTGTATTGCACTCAAAAGATCAGTAACAATCTTTTACTGGAAATACATATTCTGAGGTCCCTTGGACCCCCACTCGAGAGAGAGAGAGAGAGAGAGCACAAATTGTATTGCACTCAAAAGATCAGTAACAATCTTTTACTGGAAATACATATTCTGAGGTCCCTTGGACCCCCACTCGAGAGAGAGAGAGAGAGAACACAAATTGTATTGCACTCAAAAGATCAGTAACAATCTTTTACTGGAAATACATATTCTGAGGTCCCTTGGACCCCCACTCGAGAGAGAGAGAGAGAGAAAGCACAAATTGTATTGCACTCAAAAGATCAGTAACAATCTTTTACTGGAAATACATATTCTGGGGTCCCTTAGACCTCCCATTCGAGAGAGAGAGAGAGAGCACACAAATTGTATTCTACTCAATAGGTCAAACTCAGAAATTACAGTAATTTATACCGCAAAAATATACTTGAGTCTAGTAATTTTCACCTCAGTAGGTAGACATCAGGATGTTTCGAAACATGTACCTAAACATTAGTGATGGGACGATACCACTATTTCTCGATACCGATACTGATTTTTTAGCACAGATACTCGATACTCACTTTATAAAAATTATTAAGGCTTGTTCACTGAATTACGTTCTTATTAGTAGTTTTCTGTATATAAACACATGTAACCGATTTTGTATTGTATGCTAATTCCGATATTGTTCCTGGTTGGCATTCTCCAATTGGCGGCATTTTTACTTTCACTACTACGTATAGTAAGTAGGGGAAGTATTGTATTCCACCCAAAAATTCGATACTGAGATTTCACCGGAAATATATGTTTTGTGGCCCCCTGAATCCAAAAAAAGCATTTTTGGAAACATGTCCGTGTGTGTGTCTGTGTGTCTGTAAACAGCATAACTCAACAACGAACAGTCGGATAAACACCAAACTTGGTATTTAGGTTCAGTATCTTCCAGAGATGCGACACGAAGGTTTTCAAGAAAATCCCCCACCCCAATTACCCTTTACATGGAACATTTTTCGAAAATTTTAACTTTCTCAAAAATGGTTCTAACGATTTGATTAAAATATCATATGTTTAATATATGTAGATCGCGTTAAAATAAACAATTTATGTCATATACTTTTTTGTTGAGAGAACCATTTTCGAGATATGCTTGTTATTCCTAAATTTTCCAATACTTATACTTTTTCTCAAATTCGTTATTCATTTTTTTTGTCCTGGTAATTCAAAGAGAATGGAATACTCCACATAGCAACCACCTCTTAAAATATTTGACTATCTCTTAAAGTCTACCAATTCCCCTTGCATCTACAAGAAAATTACCAATAAGATTAACATCTCGATATCTCGATTAACATGAAGCATTGGAGAATAGGCGTTTGTAAAAATAGGTTGTACAAGAGTAGAGAAAGTCATGTGAGTGTAACACATCAGATTTGTTTATATTGACAATACCATAGGTTATATATCCCTTATTGTTAGTCAAGGCTAATAATAGTAATAATAATTAATATATTGTATTTATTATTATTAATGGATTGTCTATCCATATTTTGGAAATTAGTCGTACAGTATACAGCTTATAAGCTACGCTCGTGACCCGAGTTTGACTTGTGTAAACACAAACTAAGAGATGGAAAAAAAGAACAAATATTTCCATGCGCTGTATTATCTCACGTCTTAAGTTGTGATTTGTTTCATATTTTGGACACCGAAGTGGATAAATATACTGGCTGAGAGGAGTCGCCAAACTATTACAGAAACCTGATTTATTACATCAGCTAAATCAGCTTCATTCACAACTCAGTTAACGCTGCATGTTACATGGGTACCTCTACCCCTTCCCCCATTGCTTCACATGTTTACATTTAGACAAAAAAGTCTATGGAATGTTACATTGATTCACCCATAGGAAACGCAGGCAAGGTCTATCAAGACCTATAGTCCAGCAATCCTTGGGACACCTGCGAGGCAATAACAAAGTCTCGACTCTCTCATTTCTTATCTAGCATAAAGTTAAACGTAACAACTTTCAGTAACACAAAACAAAAATTTAAAAGCATCGAAGGTT
Organism: Deroplatys truncata; assembly: GCA_030765065.1. NCBI lineage: Eukaryota > Metazoa > Arthropoda > Insecta > Mantodea > Mantidae > Deroplatys > Deroplatys truncata. The sequence continues at coordinate 132,213,720 of CM060988.1, read as the reverse complement.
TATCTCAAAGTATTAGACATACTTCGATACCACCGAGTATCGAGATATCGACAATATCGAGGTCCCCGTCTCTACTAAAAATTCAACATTTTAACACTGCAAGCACGTGCAAATATGATGCTTACATTTACCCTTAAACTTGTGTTTACTTTGAGGTAGTATTTTTAACACTTAAATGATTTTAGTCAAATTATATAATATATAAATTTAATAACAACCCGCCTTAAAGCAATATGTGTATGTAACAATATATAAAAAGTTTATATTACAGTCATTGTAAATATTTATATTATTGTATACAAGTAATAATGTTATGTGAATGTATTACGTAATTTAATAATGTAGGAGCTGTGAGAATAATAGGTTAAAAGTTGCTAACAAGGAGGTAACCTTGAGGCAATAATGAGTAAGAATGTTTAATAATGCTATAGTCATTATTGCAGTAACAATAATGTAAATTTTGAGACAGTTTATAAAATAGCCAATCAACAACCAGAAAAAGCTTAAGTGTAATAAAAGTACTCTATTGGATTAGGAATAGCCAATCAGAGACTTGAAATACAGAAATTTACAAATTTAGGCGGTAGAGATCAAGTCAGTTGCTTGTAGACAGTGTTCCTAACCGGACGCTAGATGCGTCCTCGAGAAATTTAATACGCATTTTGTGTGAGACAAAAAATAGTTTACGTGTTAAAAAGTGCAAGTAATTAATAAAAAAATCTCGCAGCTCCCTATATCAGTGAAGTGTTATTTAAATTGTGTCATGGATTAATAAATGTAGTGAAGTAAAACTTATAATCTGTGTAAGCCTACATTCCTCAGTCGCACCACTACCCTGCAAAGAGAAACATGTCTCTAACAATAATACTTACGCAGCCGAGGCAAACATAAATATATAATATTTAAAGAAACTGTAAAATTACAAAGTTAATCTTTTTAAACATTTTTGGGGCAAAGGCCACCGGGAAGTACATTTGGGGCGAAGGCTACCGGAAAGCGGGTACTATACGTGCGGTTGCAACTACTTCAAGTTCGGCTCCCAACAGTTGAACTACAATACAACTCCTACTTCAAATTGGCTTTCCATACATAGCAATAAAACCTTCTTCAAATTGGCTCCTAAGCGTGGGGCAAATAACAATAATACAACAAAACTAACATCTTCAACTTACCCGAAAATAAACGTTGAACTCACCCCTAACACATAATAGCTTGTTTTATAGGCACTTGACTATTGTTTTAGCTTTCTGTGTTTAACACCATTGCCCGACTGAAACCATTTTTGGAGACATTTATCATGATTAACTTAAACACAGCGGGATCCCACAATAGAGTTCTTTGGAGTGTCGACATACGATTTATGAACCTGTTGACTAGTAATGCATATTGGAGACATTCATTGCCAACTTCGCCGGTAAGAAAGTGCCAGGCATTCTCGCCTTAATGCAGCGATTACCACGTAAGCTGTCGTGTCTCATGGCAATCCTCTCAGCCATACAAATGTTTTGTTTGACGGTAAACTTATCGGAAATGTTACTAAAAACGACTTTTAATGGGGTATTTTAGCCACGAGCTTCAAAGATAAGACCGCACGAGGCCTCTAATAGATGTACGTGTCTAATGGAGTTACGTTTGTCAAGTATCTTTTCACCACTTCCTCTTTTTATGAAACCAAATGCTTAATTATGCTAGAAGTGAAAACGAGGGTAGAAGAATGAAGAGTAAGAATAGAAAGAGAAAAAGTACAACTCAAATAGATAAAAGGGAAACAAGAAAGGACTGGGATTAGAAAGAAAAGGAATAAACAAACGCGTAAATGAACAAAATAAAAATTCAGAAACAGACAAAGAAGTAAAGCAAAGTTACAAAATCAGGAAATAAAGAAAGAGTAGAGGAAAGAGGGATAACTGAAGAGGAATCCAAAAAGAAATAAAATAAATTAAAGGGCAAAGTATGAAGGATTAAAAATCCTGAAAGGGGAAGAAAGAAACAGATAAAACATACTTTTCCATGATAGGGACTCAATGTGTTTTTACAAATAAACAGAGAGATTTTCGTAAACAAGAACTAGGCATTTAAGCTGAGGTTAAAGAAAAAAAAAGTGAAAAAATGTGAAAGGTGCAAACAAAGGTGTAAAAGAAGAAAATTAAAAGCAACCGCATATCTTACACATTACAAGTGCAGCTACATACCTTATAAGTTACAGCATCAGTATTCACATCAAAAGTGATTCTTTTGCCCATGTTGCGATAAATGTTTGCCTAAAAATGATTTCAAATTAACCAATACGTATTTAGTTACATACATACAACATGAAGAAAGAGCATCCAAATGTTAATATCAGAAGTATGGAAGGTTTAGAAGCAAGCTTATGGGAAGAAAAGAAAGAAAGAAAGCAAGCAAGAAAGAAAGAAACCTTCAAACCTTCTTGCCAGATGACACGCTTAGGCCAGGGTGAAAAGAGATCAAAAGACAGAAAGAAGCCAAGAGATATGGGGAAAAGAGGCAAACGAGAAAGGATTGGAATTATAAAGAAAAGAAAAAATGCAAGAGACGCAAACAAGCAAATAAAGCGAAATGCAAGAGAAGCAAACAAAGAAATTAAAGCGAAATATAAAATGATAAGAGGGAGAAAGCAGGTGCAAAGAAATGAACTATAAATGTATTAATTATAAAAAATAAATGTATAAAACGAGCATGAAAGACAAAACAAGAGAGAATACTTTTAAGTGTGAAAAACAGCAAAATTAAAAGAAACTAACAGAACGAAAATGAAATGCGTGGAACAAAGCAAAGAAGTCAAACTGAGGCAGTATTTTTAACACTTAAATGATTTCAGTCAAAGTATATAATATGTAAATTCAATAACAGCCCGCCTTGAAGCAATATGTGTATGTAACAATATATAAGGAGTGTATATTACAGTCATTGTATATGTTTATATTATTGTATCCATGTGTAATAATGTTATGTGAATGTATTACGTAATTTAATAATGTAGGAGCTGTGAGAATAATAAGTTAAACGTTGCTAACAATGAGGTAACCTTGAGGCAATAATGAGTTTGAGAGTTTAACAATGCTACTTGTGATTCTTGGAAGCAATGATGTAATAAAAGTGACAAGTTTATAAAATAGCCAATCAACAACCAGAAAAAGCTTTAGTAAAATGAAGCTATTCTATTGGAGTAGGATTAGCCAATCAGAAACTGAAAAGGAGAAACATTTACAAATTCAGAAGTCAGTTGGTTGCAGACAGCGTTACTAACCAGACACAAAAAGTGTTCTCAAGAGATTTAATACGTATTCGTGTCAGACGAAAAAATAAGTTTTACGTGTTAAAAAGTGCAAGTAATTAATTAAAGAATATCACAGCTCTCTCTATCAGTTATTAAAATAGCATCAAGCATTAATAAAAGGAGTGAAGTAAAATTATAACCTGTGTAAGCCTACATTCTTGTCGCATCACAACCCTGCTAAGAGAAACGTGTCTCTAAAATAAATATTGACGCAGCCGAGGCAAATATATAATATTTAAAGAAACAGTCAAATTACAAAGTTAGTATATTTTTAAACATCTGGGGCAAAGGCCACCGGAAAGTACATTTAGGGCGAAGGCTACCGGGTACCATACGTGCGGTTACAACTACTTCATGTTCGGCTCTCCAACAGTTGAAATATAATACAACTCCTTCAATACAACCTACTTCAAATTGACGCTCAAAAATAAAGGGAGAAATGGAGGACAAAAGACTCGTTATGAAGAGTCCAAAAAGAAATGAATAAATAAAAGGAGCAAAAGACGAAGGAAAGCTAAAAGAAATTAAACATAGAGAAAAAAAGAAAAGAGACGAAAACTGCAAAACAAAGTATACTTTTCCACAAATGTGGGTTTACAGGTGACCAGGGAGACCTTGGCAATCTAGAAATAGTAATTTAAGTTGGGGTAAATGAAAGGAAAGAAATTAATAAAAAAGAAATGAAAGTTAAGCTCAAGAGAGAAGAAAATGAAGTATAGCAATACCAGAAATAGAAGTGCAATGCGGGAAGAGACAAAGAGAAACAACGTAAAAGGGCTAAAAGAAGAGAAAACAGTTAAATAACTGAAAGCGAAGGAAGAGAAATAAAGAGAACCGAGTGAAACATACCAAGAACCAAAGAGGAAGAGAGAAGCAAATATAAGTTCCACATTCTGTTTGAAGCTGATACCTCGACATGAGGACATCAACCAACACGCGAATTAGCAATTTCTGGCAGAAAAGGGAGGAGTCCCGTGTGTGTTTTGAACTAATGTTCCTGCCTTAAAGCGATAGTGACATTATAGTTAAAACTCTGCAGAAATCTGCCCTGGCAGTGACGTTTGCACAAAGTTTACGATAAAGGCATCAATAGGTCTTGCAGACTTTACGTGTATGTGCACGCTTTTCTTCCACGTACATCAGTTGCTAGCGTAAATTAACCGAGTACTGGCATGGCAGCGATGGTGGCTCGATGTAAACAAACGAAAGGCAGCCATCCTGCTATGCCATCGACAAATAACTAACACAGAAATACGTTTCTGAAGTCATTAAACCTGTGGTGTTAATGAGGACATTCAGTAATAAAAAAGTTGATGATTCCCAACATTTTGAACTCGGATATAAATCCATTTTGACTGCAGCTTCAGGTATTGTACTAAAACAATTGATGTAATGCATTCCCGTGACTTTCTCTACCAATGACAGATTTACGTACAGTGGGCGAAAAATCCCCATACCCCTAGTATCGAATGCTAAGTGATTTATTCTAGCACAAGTACTTACGCATTAAGTGTCCAATGTACAGGTAGTTAAATTATATTCGAACCCATTCGCGGCCTCTCTCTACTGCGCGAGACAGCCGGCAGTCATCGGGGAAATTTCATCGGCAGAGGCGGACTAAAATCCTTACCTTATAATAAATGCTGGAAATGTTGACCTTCTACTCTCAAGCAGGCAGCACATCTCGTGTAAATATTCTCGCTCACTCTCCGAAGCTCAGCAGCAGGAATTCTTGTGATTTCTTACACAATGTTTTCTCTAAGTTCCTGTAGTGTGCGAGGATTGGAACGATACTCCTTGTCTTTTAAAGAACCCCATAAATAAAAATCACAACTCGTTAGGTTAGGAGAACGAGGGGGCCACAAATCAACACTAATTATTCTGTCATCAAACACCTCTCTTATTGCAAGTCTCGTTCCAATCCTCGTACACTACAGGAACTTAGAGAAAATATTCCCAGAAAATTCAAAATATACGTTTTATTTGCCATGTAAATATCTTTCATGTATGGTATTTTAATTAAATTCATTGGAGCCATTTTTTAGAAAATCAAAATTTTTGAAAAATGTTCCAAGTAAAGGATAATTAGGGTGGGATTTACTTGAAAATCTTTGTGTCGCATCCTTGGAAGATGCTAAACTCAAATGCCAAGCTTTGCACCTATTCAACTTTTCGTTTTTTCTGAATTCTGTCTGTCTCTCTCTATCTCTCCCTCTCTCTGTCTCACTCTCTCAGGCACATCCACAACCTGTTTCTAAAAATGCTTTTTCTTGGGGGATGGGATGCTGGCCTCAAAAAGTGTTCTTGCTGTGAAAGCGATGTACCGAACTTTTTGTGTGGTGTACATAAGTCATTACCAGGCAGAGGGGTTTTAGTAAGTAAACGGAGCAATTCTGTTACCACACGGAGTATAGGTGACGTCAGGCGTGACGGACACATTCAACCCCTCCACAACAGCCGGTTTCGTTGCGACTATTACATTTATTCGCTACATAATATATGCCAGTGGATAACTGCGGTAAAATGTCTAAAGCAATGAAAGGTTTATACATCAAAATTAGCAGGATTTGTGGCGGGGAACACTTCAGCACATAGAGCTCAAAAGATATTTTAACGTCGCGTTAAACAACACTGTAATTCAATAAACCGCGGCGAACATGTTACATTATCAGAAAGGAGTACTGACGAAAGACGACATTTATCCCCCTCAGCCCCAAACTACACATCAGAATTTTTCGAGGATCATATCATACACTAACAAGAGCGCATATTGCTTTAAAAATGGCAGCTTTTGAAATGCTTATTTAATAGTTTTCATGAACTAATTGCACATTATCAGTAGCTAAACATACGAGGTGGGATCAAAAAATAATCTGATAATATATTACACTCACATTACTTTCTCTACTCTTGTAGAAACTATTTTTACAAACGCTTATTCTCCATATGCTTCATGTTAATCGAGATATCGAGATGTTAATCTTATTGCTAATTTTCTTGAAGATGCAAGGGGAATTCGTAGGCTTTGAGCTATAGTAAATATTTTAAGAGCTGGTTGTTATGTAAAGTATTCCATTCTCTTTGCATTACCAGGACCAAAAAAATGAATAACGAATTTGAGAAAAAGTATAAGTATTGGAAAATTTAAGGGAATAACAAGCAATATCTCGAAAATGGTTCACTCAACAAAAAAAATGTATATTACATAAATTGTGTATTTTAACGCGATCTACATTTTTTATGTAGTAAAATTTGGTCTATCTCTTATGGTTTACCAGTTATGCAAAAGTCGTTCACAATGAAGAATACTTTTTGAGACATTCCCAGAAAATTCTAGATATACATTTTATTTGTCATGAAAATATCTTAAACATAGGTATTTTAATCAAAATCGTTAGAGCCATTTTTGAGAAAATTAAAATTTTCGAAAAATGTTCTATGTAAAGGGTAATCTGGGGTAGGGGGATTTTCTTGAAGACCTTCGTGTCGCATCTCTGGAAGATACTGAACCTAAATAGCAAATTTGGTGTTTATCTGACTGTTCGTTTCTGAGTTATGCAGTTCACAGACACGGACAGACACACACACACACACACACACACACACACACACATACACACACACACGGACATGTTTCCAAAAATAATTTTTTGGGGGTTCAGGGGTCTCAAAACATGTATTTCCGGTGAAATCTCGGTATGGAATTTTTGGGTGGAATACATTACTTCCCCTACTTACTATACGTAGTAGAGAAAGTAATAACGGAAATGTTTTAATTTCACGAGCTTTATACATCCGATGTTCAAAACTTTTGCTTTATGTTCTTGGTACATGTTTCTGATGTGGGTTGGCATTTTCCGCTGTTTTGAATATTTAGTTCATTGTTGACAGTCGAAAAAGTTGTATTGTTTTCGAGTCCTCGACGAATTTTTACTTTCAAAAAAGATGGATCGAAGATTTTGTATTAAATTTTGCTTGAAAAACCGAATAATGTGCAGCACCCCATTGGAAATGTTGACTGTGGCTTTTGGCGAATCTACTATGAGTAAGACAAGAGTTTACGAGTGGTATAACGTTTCAAAGAGGGTCGAGAAGAAGTTGAAGACGACGCCCGCCCTGGACACCCTAGCACATCAATTACTGACGACAATGCGGAACAAATAAATAAAATGGTTCTGGAAAATCGCCGAATCACCATCAGAGAAGTTGCTGATGATGTCGGCATATCCTTTGGCTAATGTGAAGCGAATCTTTTGGGCATTAAAGTGTAGCAGCAAAGTTTGTTCCGAAATTGTTGAATTTCGGACAAAAACACGTCGCGTAGACATCGCTCAGGAATTGCTGAATGAAGTCGAAAACGATTCCAGAACTTCTAAAGAAGATTATAATAGGTGACAAAACATGGGTATATGGGTATGACGTCGAAACTGAGGCCCAATCGTCCCTATAGAAACTGCCTGAAGAGCCAAGGCCGTAACAAATTCGACAAGTTCTATCCCATGTAAAAGTTCTTCTCACTGTTTTCTTCGAGTACAATGGGATAGCGCATAAGGGGTTCCTGCCTTATGGTCGTACGGTCAATAAGGAATAATACCTGGAAGTTATGTGCCGCTTTCGTGAAGCAATCCGAAGAAAACGACTAGAATTGCGGCAAAACCCTCGTGAAAATTGCATCACGATAATGCACTTGCTCACACCTGAATGCTTGTTCATGACTTTTTGGCAAAAAAAAAAAAAAAAACCAATATGCTGCCTCAGCCACCGTATTCGCCGGACATGACCCCCTGCGACTTATTTCTATTCCCGAGGCTGAAGAGAACTATGAAAGGACGACTTTTGCCACCATTGATGAGATAAAAACAGAATCGCTGAAGGAGATGAACACTATAACGAAAAGTGAGTTCCAGAAGTGCTTCCAAGATTGGAAAAAGCGCTGGCACAAGTGTATTATATCTGAGGAGGGTTACTTTGAAGGGGACAAAGTTGATGATGATTAAATAAACATTCTTTAAGGAAATAAAAAATACCCGTTACTTTTTTATTACACACCGTACATTGCTTTCCTTCTTCTAATAATCCTTAATCCTAATTTACCTGCTTTCGAAGCAGGGTGTAGTGCCTTTAACTGTTCATATTTGTTTACAGAGAACACTGAAAGGTCGAAGTCACGTCCATCTGCTCTCGCCGCCAACCCTCGGTGCGTTCCTAACCTAATGTTTTACTTATTAAAGCTCCGCTGCCTGCTCATTACTCATCCACCAAAGGTGAGTGGTAGAGAGTGTAAAAATGCTTTTATTTGTGGGACATCAAAACTTGCATTTCTGGTGACATCCATTTCGAATTTTTGCCTCGGTTGCCGTACTTGCTCAGAAAACGTAAAAATTAGAACATTTTTGACACCAAAGCTGAAAATTTATTTTAGTTTTGTCGAGTGGATCAATAACATAAAAAAGGATACGATTTAGCACATCTGCATGAGAAATATCTGAGATTTCTCACTTGAAGAGATAAAACCTCTGGGAGTTCAACGGCTCGGCACGATAACGAACTTCCCCATCCGGAGCAACTAAAATAGCAACTCTTCAGTGGCATTTATATACATTTACGAATTACTGAAGTAAAATAAAACTAATGCTATCTAAGAAACATCAGTAACACCGCTACAGAGGAGTGTGACGTAACTGGTTGCATGTCAAGAGACCGTAAGGCGTAGAGCGCATGATCAGGGTGTTCCTGGCGGTGTGCGACAAACTAACGGCACAGTAGTCCAGTACGCGGTGTGATCAGCATCATGAGGGGTGTCATCGGTGGCCCCGTCTCCGGCGTGGTGGCCGTGTTCATCGCTGTCCTCTTCCAGAGGGTGGTTTGCATACAACCCAGAGATCCACAGACGGCTCGACTTACAACGTTCGGCTCTACGCCCAATACCGGCAACAACAAACCCAACAATACGCAGCCAGGTAATGTTCCCTTTGTGTTGTACACGTCTCAATGCGCAACAAACACCTATTCGATATTCAACCCAAAGTACCAAACATTTCTACAAAACTTCGCTAACTTTAAAGTAATTTCTAGACGACTGCTTACAAACTATGCCCAAAATCACTCATTCCCAATGTGAAAACAGTGTGGAAAATAGATATTTAGTTTCAGTAGCTATTTTCCACACCAGAAGTTCACCAAAAGCAAACTTCCATGGTGTGGCGGTAGCGTTCTGCCTGACATTTAAGTGGTCCGGATTTGCATGACAAGTTACCTGGATAAGATTTTTCCAAAGTTTTCCCGTAGCCCCAGAGGACGAATGGCGGTTAACTCTAAACCGTATGGACCCCGGGCTCATCTGAGTATCTCTGATATGATCTAACTGGTCAATGAGCGTTAAAATACTATGAAAACAGTAACATTCAATTTAGTAGGGAACATTTCTCAGTAATATAAAATTATTATTACAATGGAAAGGTAAATCAGACTTAATCCCTTTAGCCTACACGACATGTGTAAAATATCAATCAATCATCTTTGATTGACCTAATAGTAGTTAACTATGAAGCCTGGGACTTAAAGTACTTACGAGATTGTAATTTGCCATTGCGGTACGATATCTCAAAATGAATCTGAAAACTTCTTGATATTTGATATCGTGCCAGTATGTCACGATCGGTCAGTTGGTTAGAGCAGCGGTAAGCTAAGCCGAAGATCCATTGTTCAATTCCTGGCTATGGCACTGAATTTTTCAGTCTCATTCTACCTTCCTAAATAGTTGGAAAACTGATGTTTTACTAAAACCTTCAAATTCCCGAGCAACGCCGGATATTTCTGCTAGGTAAACGGTAACTAACGCATATTAAATGCGTTCTTTCCCTAGAATTGCTTGAGGAAGAAATCGTTAAAAAGTATTATTTGTTTCTAAATTTGCGTCACTCAAGTCAAGGGTGGAGACTATAATGTAACGTTTGAATGCTACAACCATACTACTTATTTTAAACTTTACTCCTAGTTTCTGTGCGTGGATTTGTGTTCATATTCTGTATTGCTTCCAGGTGCACTGCATACTACCGTGAAGAGAAACGTCAAACTATAAGTAACGGGAGCTCCATAATTTATTTTGGTAAAATCTGGAGCTATAATTTTATTTGGAATATTTCAAATGTAAAACGATAAATGCTAAATACCAATTATATTCATAATATGCACTTAAATATTTTATGTTATACAAGTATGCCAATTTTTCTACTCACTATAGGTATATTATTTTTATTATGCAAATTATTCATGAAAAAACTAGCTATTACTCGCTAAACTTCATAAATATTTCAATACAGATTTTTATAGCTACACAGAAAAGGCATACAGGACTAGGAGAACAGTTGAATGTTTAAAAAGCAACTTGGAGATTGCACACTCCTTGCTTGGACTGATGAGAAACAAATGAACGGAACATGACATTTTAAAAGAATACAAATTTAAATACTAAAAAGTCTGTGTTACACTCACATGACTTTCTCTACTCTTGTACAAACTATTTTTACAAACGCTTATTCTCCATGTAGTTCATATTAATCGAGAAACTATCTTATTGCTAATTTTCTTGTAGATGCAAGGGGAATATGATAGGCTTTAAGCGATAGTCAAATCTTTTAAGAGATGGTTGCTATGTGGCGCATTCTATTCTCTTTGCATGTCCAGGACATAAAAAAGCGAATAACGGATTCCCATTTGAGAAAAAGTATAAGTATTGGAAAACTCAAATAACATGAATATCTCGGAAGTGGCTCACTCCACAAAACAAAATGTATATGACATAAATTGTATGTTTTAACGAGATCTACTTTTTTGTGTAGTAAAGTCTTACAGTTTACCAGTTATGCAAAAGTCATTTAGAATGAAGAGGGCTTTTGAGAACATTCCTAGAAAATTTAAGACATACATTTCATTTGCCATGAAGATAGCTTAAAAATATGATATTTTAATCAAAATCGTTAGAGCCAACTTTGATAAAATCAACATTTTTGAAAAATGTTTCATGTAAAGGGTAGTTTGGGGTGGGGGATTTTCTTGAAAATCTTCGTATCGCAACCTTGGAATATACTGAATTTAAATACCAAGTTTGGCACTTATCCAACTTTTCGTTTTTGAGTTATGTTATTTACAGACAGACAAACACACAAATACAGAGACAGACACACACATGGACATGTTTCCTAAAAATGCTTTATTTGGATTAAGGGCACCTCAAAACATATATTTCCGGTGAAATCTCAGTATCGAAATTTTGGGTTGAATGTAATACTTCCCCTACTTACTATACCTGGTAAAGTGAAAAGCATACGTGGGTACAAACTGCTAAAGTTTTAAGAAATTTATTTGACGTAAATTGTATATTTTAACGACTTCTATTATTTTTGTAGTTAATTTCTTATACTATATCTCATAGTTTTCCACTTATGAAATTCAATAAGAATGGAGAGGACTTCACAGATTATGTGCAGTAACTTCAGGATACATATTTTATTTTTACGTTTCTACTACATATAATATATAGATGAAGTATTGCATTCCACCCAAAAATTTGATATCGAGATTTCACCGAAAATACACATCCTTGAATCCAAATAAAGCATTTTCGGAAACACGTGTGTGTGTGTTTATGTCTGTCTGTGAAGAGCATACCTCAAAAACGAAAAGTAGGGTAATTACCAAACTTGATATATGAGTTCAGTAGCTTTCAAGGATGCGACACCAAGATTTTTAAGAAAACCCCCCTACCTCTAAGTACTCCTTACATGGAACATTTTTCTAAAATTTTGATTTTCTAAAAAATGACTTAACGATTTTGATTAGAATACCATATATTAAAGATATTTACATGACAAATAAAATGTATATCTTGAATTTTCTGTGAATAGCCTTTGAAGTCCATTTCATTCAGAATGAATTTTGTATAATTTTGCATAACTGGTAAACGTTAGGTGATAGACGAAAACGCACTGCACAAAAGATGTAGATCTCTTTAATACACAAAATTTATTTCAAATAAGCTTTTTGTGGCGTAACCATTTCTGAGATATCCGTTGTTAATGGTTCCAACTGTTCGTTTCTTGGTCATTCTTTCAAGTCCTTTCAACATTCAGTTGTTTCTCGCAATTGCGTGGAAACAGTGTGGAATTTTAAAGCCAGCATATAGCGTACAATCCTTAAACATTTGACTATCGCTGTTCTCTGTGTACGCTAACAAAATGCGTAATGTAGCTATTTCTGCAAAGGTTTATTTGGATAAAAATGTAGTAGAATAGAAAAATAACCTTTGTTAAGAAATAGTTTATATACCCAGTAATAAACGATAGAGGTCAGAAACGTCATGTGACTGTATCACATATTTTTCCTCTATCTACCATACAAGGGTATATTTATACTTAATGTAACTGCGCATTACTAAGAGAAGTCAAATGGCATCTTCTTCAGCCTCAATTTGGGATTCTCAGAAGTCATTGGTAATGCATCAAGCTGCTTACCAAAAAAGGAACACAATGGTCAGTTATAAAACAAACAGGATATTATGTGACCCATAGAGTGCCTTTGGAATGCAATAAGGAAACTGGTGGCTCGGATCCACCCATTAAAAATCTATTGTGTTGCATTCACATGACTTTCTAAAGCCATTATTATATGTTTTATTTACTACTATAAACTCCTCTTCCAAAATATTATTTTTCTGTGTACTTCATTTCAACTGAAGTCAAGGTTTGCAAATATAGTTTCACTACGCTTTCCGTTGCAAAGGGAACAGAAGAGGTTGAAGCGATAGTCAAAAATTCAAACCTTAACAACGAATATATCGAAAATGACTGAAGCTACGAAAAAACTATTTGAAATAAATTGTATACTTATAAAAGACCTACATTTTTGTGTAACAAGTTTATGTTTTTCTCTTAAGGTTTGTTCCCGGATCAAGAGGATTTCACAGAGTATTGGCAGAAAATTCAGGATATACATTTTGTTTATCTTGTAAACATCGGAATATCTATATCGTTAGAGCCATTTTTGTAATTAAAAACAAAAATCTACAAATTGGGTAGTTTGGGGTGGGGACAATTTTCTTGAAATTTATCTTGTCGCATTCTTGGAAAATGTTGAAATTAAATATGAATTTTGGTATTTATGACTTTTCGTGTTTGGCATATGCTGTTCACAGACACGCAGACAAAACACGCGCGCGCGATGCTTTTGTATTCAGGGGACCTCAAAAGATGCATTTTGGTGATATCTCAGTATCGAATTTTTAAGTAGAGTGCCATCCTTCCTCTGTCTACTTTAAGTAGATACTAGGTAAAATAAAAACAGGTTGAATTACCCTAAAAAAGAAATATAGTGATTTTATACTTTTCAAGTACAAAACCAAAGTAATATAACGAAGAGTGGTTACAACTTCCATCTTGCTCGTCAGGTGAGGTAAGATGGGGCTGCTCTTAGCGGAGCGCATAAAGGTGAACTGCCTGATGCTCTTCATCCTCCTTGCCTGCACAAAAACAGCGAGTCCGTTTGTGGCAGTTCAGCATTGGATCCGTCCTTCAGTTGACTAGGATTAAAAATAACCACAACATAAGCATCCAGCATCAGAGGTATCAGATGATGAATATAACCTTTGATATTTGCGTCCCAGGCTCAGACAAATGATTTCTGTAGGACTGCTGCTGTGATTCACTTGTTTTCTTTTGTGGCTAGGTTTACAGAAGGCTCAGGAATAAGAAACATCTTTTTCTTCACCTTGTGCTTGTTTTTCATTTCTTCTGAGCCTTTACATCGATTTTCATTTGTAACTTACTTTTACATGGTGACTCAGTTAGGACAGCAGTCTTCCCTTGTTTGGATGTCTTCTTTTTCCAATGATTCCAACCAGTCGGTATAGTTAAGAACAGAATATAACGATCTTCCCTAGTAACCTACTCATCCCGTATCCAACTGGCCACACACCAAGGATCATAATGTGTGTTGTTTTAACAGCAGAGTTTCTATCTTTTCTTGCTTTCAGCTGATTGACTGTCCGTTTTCGCGAACTTTCTCACACTGATGGTTAATATAACGCATTTCTGAAAGGTGATAAGTGTATGATGATACTTCTGTCAAAATTGTCATCGTTTACGATTATGGGTAAATAACTAATGATTAAGTTTAAGCCCAAATTGCATTTAAGGAAGTATTATTATTACCATTTCACGTAAGAATAACTGAACCTATTTCTATAAAACGTCGTATACAACATTCCTTCACAGTTTTGATAGCACTTTGACACAGTCCTGCACAATACTATTTTCGGAGTTTGTCCCCACACGAATAACTACTTGCTCTTTCTTAATTGGAGACGTCGATGAAGAACCAGAATTTTGATGCTCCTTGTTATCACGTTTGGGAGATGCACCACTTAACCACGCCCGAAATATAAAAGACATGCCTACTTCCGTCGACACATCCACATATAAGAGCATACATGTAGGAACTGAGAAGTGATAAAATGCTGTAAAATTGCTGGATGTCACAACTGCGCTTGTGGAAGTCTGGCGGTGTTTCCAAACAACTTTTGTTTGGTGTCATAAAATTTACGAGTGGAATCGGCAGGATGTCCGCAATTTTTTAGGGTTTAGTTTTCTTTATTTTTTTCCGTTGACATATATTGTAGGAGTTTGTAGGTAGATAAAGGATCAGAAGCACTGGAGGATGGAGCCTCTCGTGGTGTCAGTCGGTGCGTAGTCGTGCTCAATCAAACACATCTGGATAGACAGGCCAAATGCCAATCTTACCAAACCCATGTATTGCTGGTATCATTGCTGCTGCTTTCGCCAAGGCATAGCCATACCTGAAACTTGGTTACAACAGGGCTTAGATTTGATCTCAGGCAAACTTCTTGATCATAAAACAACAGAAGGTTCCATGGAGCTTATGTCCAAGGGCTGTAAGCGACGTGTACTGTACGGTGGAAAGCATAGCAAGACGACACTCTGCATAATCAATCACAGAAAATGTTTTTGTACGTGTAAGTGGTCATTCCGTAGTAGAAGAATAGATGATTCTTTGGTTGCTCCATTCCACATAACCTTTTGAACCATAAATATGCATTTCGGACTGCATCCATTCACTGGATGGTATTCAGCCATTGCTTCGGGTGAGCAATCATTCATTGGATGACTATTTGACGAAGTCGAGGGAATATAAAAGTAAATGGCATGTATGTTCCCGCAGCGTTAAGACATCTTCAATGGTGATTATTTTTTTCATCTCGGTGGATGTGACAATTCCAGCTTGCTTACTGCCCTTTAAAGAAAGTATATTTCATTTATGCTTTGGCATACTTCTAGTTCTAGTTCTAGTTTGAAAAGGGGTGGGTTTTATGCCCAAGCACTGCGACCTTAAGATCTATTGCGCATCCCCCCTATCATCAGTTAAGTAGTCTGTTGCTCGATATGAACTTAACCAGACTGCTAACTGAGGCTTTCGATAGTTCATCTATCTTTGGAAAGTGACTGCCAAAAATACTTGCTCTTTGACTCGCAAGAGCAGGGCAATCACATAGTAGATGAGTAACAGTCTCATCTCCTTCTAGACATCTATTACAGATAGGGTTGTTAACCAATCCCATTCTGTATAGATTAAACTTTAGGGCACAGTGTCCTGTAATGAATCCTGTTGCCCATGCAAGTCTTCTTCTACTAAGACCGCGCAAGTATTTTGCCCGGCTGTTATCCAAGTCTGTAATGAACAACTTGGAATGTCTGCAACCCTCAATGGAGTTCCAGTAGTTCTTGTGTTCTGCTTGAGCCCAGCACTTAATAGCCTGTTTCACTGGTCTGTAGGACACTCCCAGTACAGGCTCCGGACCAACAAATGGGATTTCACTGCCAATCTTGGCTGCTTCATCTGCTTTCTCATTGCCTGGTATACCTATATGTCCTGGCACCCACATAAGTTGAACCTTATTGTGTTCAGCCAGTGCCATTAAGGATTCCCGGCATTCTGAGACAAGCTTTGATTTTGTTGATGGTGATTCAAGTGCTTTAAGAGCAGCTTGACTGTCTGAGAGGATAAGAACACTTCTATTCTTATATCTCCTTTTAATGCTTTCCATGACACTGGCTAGGATTGCATAAACCTCAGCCTGGAAAACTGTAGCTAAAGTACCAAGACTATAAGAAATCTTGGTATTATTACCGTAAAGCCCAGCCCCCGTTCCCGATTTGGTTCTAGAACCATCAGTATACCAGATTGGGCCTTTGTTATTATGAGGTTTTACCAGTCTTTCCCATTCACTCCGCTGTGGATAGGATACCGTAAATTTCATATCAAACTTAAATCTTGTTTCAAGAATGTCAGTCCCCATGTTGAGTATCTGTTGTACATTCTTATCCCAAGGAAGCTTGAGATGATCAATATGTCCAGTGTTAGACACTTTAGTTTGGCGACAAATGCGGTGATACGCGATCATGGCTTCTGCCTTCATCCATAGGTGGAGAGGTGTGAGCCCAATCAGCATCTCCATAGCCGCAGTTGGAGTAGTTTTGAAAGCTCCCATAATTGAAATGCAGAAGGTCCTCTGTAATTTACAGAGTTCCTTTCTGCACACCTTTAAATTAACTCTACGCCACCACATCAGTGCGGCATAAGAGAATATAGGTCTCACCATAGCAGTGTATATCCAATACACTATGCTAGGTTTCAGACCCCATGTCTTACCAAGCATACCTCTACATGTCCAAAAGACTCTGTAGGCTTTGGTAATACATAATTCCATATGATGTTTCCAAGTTAATTTCTTGTCTAAAACAAGCCCAAGATATTTAACTTGTGTTGAATAGGGCACTACCTCACCAAAGAGAGAGAGTCTGGTTAAATCAGGCCCCCTTCTCCTGGTGAAGGGTACCACTACTGTTTTGCTTGGATTAACAGTTAGATTATTCATCTTGCACCAAGCTTCTACTTTCTCAAGCGCCATTTGTAGCACTTGAGAAACTGTGTGAGGAAATTTACCTCTTATGATTATTGCAATATCATCTGCAAAACCTACTGTGAAGTAACCATCACTATTGAGTGCGCAAAGAAGTGTGTCCACTACAAGGTTCCATAGCAGGGGTGATAAAACACCCCCCTGCGGGCAGCCCCTCTCCGTGGACACATCCAGCGTCTCCCCACATAGATTCATGGTTATCTTCCTATGTTGTAAGACAAAACGTATCCACTCACAAAGAAGTGAAGGTACATCGTGTCCATAGAGGGCGTTCGTCACGACGTCACAAGATGTCGTGTCAAACGCACCTTCAATATCAAGAAAGGCACCAATGGCTATTTCTCTGGTATTAAGCGCCTTCTCAATAGTCGAGACCACTTGATGAAGTGCTGCTTCCGTTGATTTCCCTGTTTGATAGGCAAATTGGTACTTGTTTAATGGATGTTCCATTAAAACGTAATCCCTAATGTGCCTATCCACTAACCTCTCCAAAGTTTTAAGCATAAAAGAGGAGAGATTTATAGGGCGATAAGCCTTAGCCTGGGCGTAACTAGGACGCCCTGGTTTAGGTATAAACACCACCTTTGTTTGTCTCCAAGCCATGGGTATATATCCATAAGCTAGACAAACTCTAAATATACCACAAAGTAGGGATTGAAGTGAGTCAATACCATTTTGTAGAAATGCAGGGATGATTAAATCTGGGCCTGCCGATTTATATGGTCCGAACGACTTGACAGCCCATCGTATTTTAGTGACATTGACTACGCTCCTGATTAGGTTCCAATCCTCTCTGTCCAAAGAAAGATGGTCCAGATTTGGTTGCCCCTTCACAGAATTGCTGTCATTGTCTACCTTAAAGTCTGGAAAGTGAGCCCTCGCAAGTTGCAGGAGCGTCTCAGAACCAGACTGTGTGTACGTGCCATCAGGCAGTTTAATAGTGCTCACAATTTTTTTAACACCCTTTGCCATATGTTTCATGAATCTTGCACTGCTGGGAACGTTCTCCATCCCCTGGCAGTACTCCCTCCACGAAATCCTTTTGGCTTTGCGTATTTCTTTATTATAATTGGTGAGGGCTTGTCTATATGAATCCCAATCACCAGTTCTTTTTGCAAGTCTGAATAACTTCCTTGCTTTCTTCCTAAGTCTGCTTAACTCTTTAGTCCACCAAGGCACAAGCCTTGGCGAGTAAGCTACCTTAGGCTGACAATTTTGATAATAGGATAGGAGAATTGACCGTTGTATTTCATCAACGGCAAACTCCACATCCAATATCGAACGAATGTTCCTTGAGAAACCCGATGTCAATGCTGATAGATCTCGTCTATAACCGTCCCAGTCAGTTTTCCTCGGATTTCTGTAAATCACTGGTAAAGTGACTTGTGCTTTAATATTGAAGCATATGCATCTATGATCAGAGAGAGTGATCTCCGATGATACACGCCAACTTGAAATTAGGTTCTCAATAATATTAGTCCCTAACGTTATGTCAATGACTTCCTCCCTTCGCGAAGTTACGAAGGTTGGTTCATTACCTCGATTTAGAATATTAAGGTTTGTACTCACCAAGTACTCCATTAACTTTTCTCCTCTGTGATTGATATCAGTGCTCCCCCACAATGTGTGGTGTGCATTGGCATCAACCCCCAGGATTAACTCCTTTCCATTCTCTCCGCAGTGGGTCACAAGGTCCCTCACTGCTATCGATGGTGGATCAGAGTCTTCGTAAGGGAGGTAGACGGAAGAGAGTATTAAAACTCTTCTCTCTCCTGCCTCCTCCACTGTTGTTTGGATTGTAGTTACATCCCTAGAACAGTGCTCAGTAAGAAGCAATGCGTTTATCCAATTCTTTGCATAAATACATGATCTTGGATTATTATTACTAGGTCTATATATAGTGCCCTTAGTACAACTGATCCCTCTAATTGAACCTCTGAAGAGCCAAGGTTCCTGTATGAGAGCAATGTCAACATTGTCTTCAACAAGTCTCTTACTGAGAATGGCTGAAGCTGCCTTACAGTGCTGCAAGTTAATTTGAACTATTTTCATAATTGCATTAACCCACAACACTCACCTTAAGCAGTACCCGATGCGGATCCTCCAGAGTCCCCTATCATCGTCTCCGGACTGTCTCCGCCATCGCTGCCTGCCTTCTTTGCTTTGTCTGCTGCTGCCTTCCCCTCCGGGTCAGACAGGATCTTAAAAAGGGCCCTATCTACCCCGGTATAGGCCGACATGCCAAGCTCCTTTATCTTCGTAGCAGACTCTTGGTCCACCATTAGGATTAGGCGTTGACCAGAGGAGTCTGCCTGCTTATCAATGATTTTCCAGTGCTCTATGCTCAGCTCCTGGTTTAATCTTTGGATGCGTCTTAGCAGCACCTTAGGATCATCAGTTGTAATGTCCCGAGTCTTAAGGGCCACCTTGACTGGCTTAGGTAGATCTTTTGGATCTACAACTTTGAGAACTAATTTCTCCTTGATTTTAGCTCCCTGAATATGATTTTGGAGCCAGTTACATGACTGCTCATCATCACAATAGTATATCAGAGCCCCATCCTGTAGAGAAAAGGACCTGAGTTTAGGTAGAGATTCACTAGTTGGCGCCTCATCTATCTTCCTCAGAATCTCAGCCTGAATGGGTCGAATGTCCTCCCCAACCAGCTTCCTCTCAGGATAGGACTCTTCCACAATTGCCATCTTAAAAGCGGCCAAAGCTTCCCTGTAAGTGACACCAGGTTCAGTGCCCCTAGGCCTCTTAACAGGTTTGGCTTTATCCGAAGGAGGAGTATCCACACTTGTCCTGGTTCTTTTAGAAGTCCCTGGATCAGTACGGACCTCCACCCCTTTACTCTGTGGGTTTACATTGCCTGTGCCCTCACTCATTTTCTTAGCTTTTTTTATTTTTCTTCTAGCTGCCCCTGACAACCTCTTAGTGTCCAGGTGCATTCTATTGATTCCAGATGCTGTTGCACCCATTTGTTTATCTAGTGACAGATTTCTCTCTGCTGGAGAGTCTCTGTCACTTGACTTTTCTTTGTCAGGTGAGAGATTTCTCTCAACTGGAGAGTCTCTCTCACCCGCCTTGGTGTTATTTATTTTATTTTGGTCCATATTGGTCCCACGAGTACCAGGGAAATAAAAGTCACCCAATACAGAGCCCTGTATATATTGGGAAGGCTAATTACTTCAGGGTGTCGCCTGGTGCCCTGAAGAGATCGTTCACGACACTGCATTTTTTACCACCCCAGTGCCATTCATCCCTCGGCACGATGCATTCCCACCTTGGATTGGGTGGACCAGAGCCCCTGAAAGGTCCTCCAGCTGGGAGTCCCTCAAGGTTCTCCAACTGGGAGACCCTTTGGGATGGATTTTCTGTTGAGCCACTTCTTAGTCTGGTACCTCATTACGAACCTCTCTGGCATGAGTACCTCTACCAGCACAGCTTAGTAAATCACTGGTACACGGAAGCCTCCCCACCAACTACAAGGTCCTGTGGCTCCTAGGGGAGGCTTTGGCATAGTAATAACTCCAGTTTCATCACAATTTAATATTCTTTCCCTGAACCCATTTTCTTCAACAACGCAGGTTACTTTCCGATATTTACTTTGTTAAATGACTCCGCTGTGGCCGAACTTGTGGCTGCAGGTTTTATCAAAGACAACTGAAGATGACGAACTCTAAAACAAACAACCAGTCTTTGCCAGTTGTTTAGATTTCGAAAAACTATTAACCTGACCCAACATTTCAGCCCATGGTTACACAAAGTCTCAGGACATAAGTGGTTAGGCCAAAGAGTCTTTTCTCCATTTTCACTATGTAGTATAGATTCTCCTCTTCTGCTGAGAAAATAGCCCTTCATTCGTTTAGGCTGCTCAAAAGACATTGCCGGTGCTTCTGCTGTGGTAGACTTAGCAGCTTGATGTTTGTTAAATTTCATTTTCCGCTCCACTGCAGACTGCGGGACTTCAAATGAGTCTGCTGATGTTTATTTCCCGTTTCTCTCCAGATAACATTCTCATTGGTAAATGTGATTTACCCTAATTGTATGTTCCCATTTAAAAAAATCTGATGTGTTACACTCACATGACTTTCTCTACTCTTGTACAAAATATTTTTACAAACACTTATTCTCCATATGCTTCATGTTAATCGAAATGATAACCTTATTGCTAATTTTCTTGTAGCTGCAAGGGGAATGTGATAAGCTTTAAGCAATAGTCAAATATTTTAAGAGGTGGTTGCTATGTGGAGCATTCCATTCTCTTTGCATTACCAGGACAAAACAAGCAATATCTCGAAAATGGTTCACTCAACAAGAACGTATATGACATAAGTTGTGTATTTTAACGCGTTCTACATTTTTTGTGTAGTAAAATTTTGTCTATTTCTTATGGTTTACCAGTTATGCAAAAGTCCTTCACAATGAAGAATACTTTTTGAGGCATTCCCAGAAAATTCAAGATATACATTTTATTTGTCATGAAAGTATCTTAAACATATGATATTTTAATCAAAATTGTTAGAGCCATTTTTGAGAAAATTAAAATGTTCGAAAAATGTTCCATGTAAAGGGTAATCTGGGGGAGGGGGATTTTCCTGAAAACCTTCGTGTCGCATCTCTGGAAGATGCTGAACCTAAATACACAGTTTGGTGTTTATCCAACTGTTCGTTTCTGAGTTATGCTGTTCACAGACACACACACACGGACATGTTTCCAAAAATACTTTTTATGGATTCAGGAGGCATTAAAACATGTATTTCCGGTGAAATCTCGGTATCGAATTTTTGGGTGGAATGCAATACTTCCCCTACTTACTATACTATAGAGAAAGTAAAAATTAAATTGGCCCTAAAATGACCATCATAACGTCCTCCAAACAAAACACGAATAATGTCATTTACTTTCCCCCATAATATCAAGCAACTTTTACTAATACATTTCTTTCCACAACGCTTAGTTTTGGAGATATTGTACAGTCTTAACTTAAATGGTCCATACTGTATACTATAGTATTTATACCAAAATGATCACTTCTATCCGCGATAAAGTTTTACTTAGATATCTTTTCAAGCTAATCTATAAGTGCTTAATTAAATACAACCTTCTAAAACAGCATTCAAATATTTAGCCATGGTACCAAGCTCTGCGATGTAAAGGAAAAATAATTGCAAACTTTGTAACATCTTCGCCAGATGACGTACTTAAGAAAGTGCAAGCATACTACATAGAATATTTAAAAAAATTCACACAAATGGTGCTTTTTAATGGGTTGTGTTTGTTTCATGTAATGGGTTTTTGTCTTATGATTTCCCAGTCATACAACATTTTGTAAAATTCAGTCAGTACGAAGAGAATTTCACAGTCTATTAACAGAAAATGCAATATATACCTACATTTAATTTGTTACATATCTGAAATATATTATATATTAATTAAAACCGTGAGAGCCGTCTCTGAAAACAGCGAAAATTATTCAATGTAAAGGGTAGTTTGGGAGGGGAATTTTATTGAAAATCCTAGTCTGACTCGAGTTAGTATTTATCAGAGTTTTAATTTTTGAGTTGTACTCACTCCCTCCCTCTCCCTCTCTCTCTCTCTCTCTTTCTCGCAAACACACACACACATGAATGCCTTTTAGATTTAACGGACCTTCAAATGTATATTTCCGGTGAAATCTCGATATCGAATTTTTCGGTGAAATGCAATACTTTGTTTATCTGCTATAGGTAGGTGGTAGAAAAAACGAAAGGGGAAAAAAATCTGTGTAAAACAGATACGAGTTTCTCTGCTATTACGAAGCCTATGACTTGCAAATTTTACCATTTAACCCTTCGAGGACCAGTTGTCGTGACTCCGGTTTAATGAGCGAAGAACTGCTCTCCTAAATACCACATGGCTCTCCAATGGAACATCAGGACCACAACGCAGAAAGGACACGTTACGAAAAAATACTTTTTCGTGAGATCCAGCATCGACTCCAGGGCAAAATACTTCTTTTTTTGTTTATTAAATTCCTATCTGGCCATGGCAAATTTATGTCACAGTTTGAGTGATTTAAGATCAATATGATTATTTATGTTTCTTTGGATCCCTTCAAACTGTGCAGCACCTGAATTTTAAATGTCCTGTATTTGGAAGATCATGGTATAGTCAATCACCTGCACTTTTGTGACAATGAACTGGCTAATCCTCTAATTTATATATTCAAAAAACAAGGCTTTTCTCACTTTTTAACATTTATTCATCACATCTTTAATAAGGATAATGTTCAATCTGTTTGTTAATAGTACGTAACTGTCAAACTATAACACTAATATGCTCTGCACATAAGTTTTCTGGAAATTCAATAATAATAATAATAATAATAATAATAATAATAATAATAATAATAACAAATGCTCTCTATAAACTCCTCCTTAGCTCTAGTCATTGTATGAACTTATCAACTTGTTTAACTGTTTCTGACTCGAATTTGGAATATGGCCCTATAGCCTAACCCTCACCACCTCCGTTCATAAGATTCAGCGCTTCACATTCTCGAATTTGGAACCCTCTCCTATTGAACTTTGGTATAAACAATGGTTACATGCGTTTTTTTCTTTCTTTTCTCTTCTCTCTTTTTGTATGAACTATAAATCAAATCTTAACTGTTAAAATTGCCATTAACATAATGTAAATACTTCCAAGTAAACGAAAAAGAAACTAAAACGTGTCCATCAAATTAATAAGTTACGCATTAAATTAGTAAGCAAAGCCTTACATATTAAAAACCTTGTGTCTTACATTCAGATGGTTTTCCCTGCCACTATCATTTATTTTACATAGCTTTTACAAAGCATTCTTATGAAAGCTCGTTTTTTTATCCATTTCATGCTAATCGAGATAAACATTGCAGCAATAATGTTATCACACATTTCGTTATAGATACAAGGGGGATAATAGCAAATGAATCGATAGTCAGATGTTTAACAGTGGATCGCTATACGCTGGCCTTGAAATTACGTGCTCTTTCCATGACATCGCGAGAAACAACTAAATAGCGACAACACTTAAAATGACAAAGTATTGAACAATAATTCAAACCTATACTAACGGATATTTCGGAAATGGCTGATGCTGATGCAAGAAAGGTTATTTGAAATAAATAGTGCTTTAAACTAGGTCAACATTTTTGTTTATCTCATATGGTTTACCCGTTATACAATATTCCTTCCGAATGAAGGAGTTCTAGGCCCAGAAAATTCAGCATATACACATTATTTGTCATTTAAATATCTAACATATTTGATACGGTAATCAAAATCGTTTGAGCCATTTTTGAGAACAAAACATATAAAACAAATTCATGTAAAGGGTAGTTTGTGGTGGGAGGATTTTTTTTTAAAATATTCATGTCGCATCTTTGAAAGACCAAGTTTGGCATTTATTGAACATTGTGTTGTCGCAGTTCTCATGGCTCGTGTAATCTTATTTACTGGACGCCTCTTGTTTCATTATTTAAAATTTGGGTTCTTTGTCCTCCGGCTAGCTATTATAATTCAGTCGAGCAAGTGTCTCTAAGCAGGGCGTGTAAACGGAAAGGAGTTGTTGCTAAAAGATAACACTGATAATATAATTTGTTTCTACACTTTTATTGCCGTCACTTAATTAATAATTCACATATTTAATTTTTATACACGCCTGACTGAAACTGTGATAATTCCGAATGTAACTACAGTCGTTTTAGTTGTCGCACGCCAATTACTTCGCGTACTTCACATTTTTGTAACTAACACTGCGACGTGCACCTCGTGAGAGATTCCTATGGACTGAGTGACGTGCACCTCGTGAAAGATTCTTCGCAACTGCGCGAAACTTGCTTATGGCTCGAGAATATATACTCCTTCACCCCGAATTGCCTAAACATTATAATAGAACTGCTATTGGTTACCAAATCGCGCCCACTTTAGCGTCTGTTTTGTCAGCCAATCACTGCTGCTAACATATATACTCTAGGGAAAATATTCCCTCCATTTCTAAAAAAGGCACGCCACCCTGACGTCATTTGTTTGTCTCTTCTTAGTGATAAACAACTCACCCCCTCGGTTTATTGTTACCCACTTCTATTGTCAGTTTCAGTGAGGCCGTGTAAACTTATTTCCTAACAATACTTATGGCTAACAAACATCTAAAATCCTGTACATATAATAATATTAATTTATCACTCTGGCATTCACAGTGCTGTGATATAAAATACTGTCTCAGCGTTTAGAGTTAAGTTGCTCGCGCGCGTAACGGGACCTTTTCTTTTTAGATTCATGGGGCCTCAAAACATGTATTTCCAGTGAAATCTGGATATCAAATTTTTGAGTGGAATACAATACTTCCCCTTATCTGATATAGAATAGAGCCAGAAAAAGTTAAAACTAAATGTTACATCTTTTGGCCATTTTATTTTCCCTTAAACCACAGAAAAGCTCATGTTTAAAGATATACCAGCATTTGTGCCTGGGCATCAATAATAAACGAATCTGACTAGGAACCTTCAAATGTTTATCTGCTCTACCTGGTTTACGTCTTAAAATATGTATATTGCCATCAAATAATGTTTTAAGCTTCATGCATAAGAGAAAATGATACGAATATAAGAATCGAAACGCTGTTACTTTCTTCAATACTCAAAGGAATACCGTTGCATGATTCACACCTCTACAAAATGATATGAAATGCTTTATAGCAGTTTATACAGATGGTTGGGGGGGGGGAGACAGGATGTCGGCGGAAGTTACAGCGTGTTTTGCTTCGCTTTGGAAGACGGTAGTCCAAATGCCTGCAGACAGAAAATCAATTTTTATACGTTATTTATAGAAGCCTATTTCTTTACCCACAGGGATTGTTTTGCTTCGCTACACTTGGTAAGGAAAACTAAAAATGGTTCTGGACACGAAAGATTTCTATCAGTGCTAAAAATAGATGAACTTTTCTTTATCTTGCCGACTTAAAACACAGACGAGGCCGTGCGTGGAATGACAGTTCGCAGCCTATAGAATTTTTATCGATGTTTACGAGGCACGACACAATATTTTTAGACTCCAAAGTGAATCATAAACATAGAACCCGGATTGATAAAATATTTGCATGCTCATAATGCCTGTAGTTTATACATAGTATATAAACTATGTTACACATAGCTTATAAACACCATTTAATTTCTGAATCAATTGCCAATATGACGTTAATATTTGAACCATCGCAGCTGCCTGTGGTCACATTTGTATTGTTTTTGTTTTTATCACTTTCATTTTATCGTAATTGCACTACCTGTACTTGTTTCATGTATCTATATTCATCAGAACATCACACTGAAACCCCTTTATAGCTTCTTTGTACTTTTAATTTGTCAACCGGCTGCGCGGTGTTTTTTCCTGTCCGCGTCCTCGGCGCTTGCTACCGTCTGCCGCTTTCATAGAAAGGCGCGGATGAAACCATACAACATTTTTAAAACTACTTTTAAAGGCTTTACTTACCAACTTTATGAAAGGAGGTGCTGAAACTGATTGTTATCCACACATTTTTGGTACCTCTTTACATCGCCGTAGTTCAGGTTAAGAGATGCTGGCAATTTCATGGCGAATATTTTGTTTTAATTTTTCCAGGAGTGTGGGTTTGTCTTGTACACTTTGGTTTAAGTTACTGCAGGGATAGAAATCGCAGGGGGTTAGGTCGGGGGACCGATGGGTGCACAAATCACTACTAATAATTCTGTCCTCAAACACTTTTTCAATTGCTCTAATCGAAATATTGGCCGTATGAGCTGTTGCAGAGTCTTGTTGAAAAAGGCAAAATCACGCTCAGTGTCTGTTAATTCTCTAAAAACATGAGACAAAATTTTATTCACGTATGCACGAGCTTCAACTATTGACTGGAAAAACATTCGCCCTATAACTCTTTTGCCGGCCTTTAGATTTCTTAGCCTGAACACTTCCTGTAGCCTGAAATGTATTGTAAAGTTCATGAACTGCTGTACGCCTGGGACTTTTACACCTGGAAATCTTTCTGCAAATCGTACTTTCACTTGGCGAGCTAACTGAGTTAACACATACGAATCATAAAGAAATACACGCTGTGCAGTAGAAATCATATACTGAGCCATAATATACTTTGTGACTAAGTACAGGACAAAATAATAAATAACTCGTAATAACTGAACTACATCACATCACCATCAACTCAATACTGCACTTCACACTGCAGAGCAACATCGTGACTTTGTTTATAGCAGCAGTGCGTTATCATATTTCCACACGTCCAGTGGAAAAACATCACGCAGCTGGTAATATTGTTTATGAAGCACCCCTTCATAACGAAAAAAGTGGTGTATGGTGTGTCATGAGCGGAGAAAGAGTTATAGGGCCAATGTTTTTCTAGCCAATAGTTGAAACCCGTGCAAACGTGAATACAATTTTGCCCCCTAGTTTTACAGAATTAACAGACAGGGATGGTGATTTTGCCTTTTCTACAAGACTCTGCAACAGCTCATAAGGCCAATATTTCGATGAGAACAATTAGAAGTGTGTTTCAGAACAGAATTTTTATTAGAGGTTTGTGGGTCCCCCAACCTAACTCCCTGCGATTTCTATCTCTGGGGTAACTTAAAGCAAAGTGTACAAGACAAACCCACACACCCTGGAAGAATTAAACAAAATATCCACCACAAAACTGCCAGCATTTCTCAACGTGAACTACGGCGAGTGATGGATAGTTCCTAAAGAGTTGCCAAAAATGTATGGACAACGACGGTGGCCAGTTTCAGCATCTCCTTTCCTGAAGTTGGTAAGTAAAGCTTTTAAAAGTAGTTTTAAAAATGTTGTATGGTTTCATCCGCGCCTTTCTAAGATAGCGGCAGACGGCAGCGAGCGCCGAGGACGCAGCCGGCTCGTAGTTGTTTGGCTCTCCATGTAGTAAGTCATCGAAGAGATGAAATAGAAGAATAAAGGGATAACATTCCCGTGCTACAAGCTTAGTTCTTTGAATAGGTTTACAGGCAGAATGAATCCAGTTGCACTGACGCAGTGTATGAAATCATCCACTCTTATTGCCTATTTAACTTTTTAGTTACTAAATAGACAAAATAAATATAACTCGAGATCCAGATTCTCTCAAGGTAAATTTATCCATATAATTTAGATATACAGTTACATTACTACAGCTTATTTCACCAAATCATAAGCCCAAGGCTGAAGTGCGTCCGGAGCAATGTCGGAAATCTGTATCGAACAAGACAACACAAGAAAACACTACGTCATATTGCTTTCAACCAATAAAACAGAAAGAAAATTTGAGTTTCGACTATGCATGGCTGTTTTCGCTACATGTTTCTCATTCTGTGAGCATAACTTCTACAGCATTGGTCTGGAAAGCTGAATCAGACCTGAATAATTCAATTGAACATTCGAGACTCGAACCACGGATCTTCGGGCTTATGCTTATAGCGCATGCGAGATATGCGAAGGCGCATTAAACTCTCTATGATTGAAATATACCGGTAAACCTTAAAGGCGATTTTATATATTAAAAGTATTATATCTCAAAGGCGACTTACATTGTTGCATGCGTTTAACTTTGCAAACTTCAACTTTATAATCAATAACTAGGCGAATATACGTTTTATACGCCATGATATGAAAATAGTTGGCAATATTTTCATCATATTTGTGTGTTATAATTACAGGTAGCAACTAAACTCAAATCGTTTCTACAGGAACTCCCGAAAATAAAGATATATATATATATATATATATATATATATATATATATATATATATATGTGTGTGTGTGTGTGTGTGTGATAAAGTTACAAAAACAAAGCTCTTTGTGGTATGTTACTTTTAAAAAAACACACACACACGCTTTATTTAAACCCAAAACTGGAAAACAACAGAACGATTACAAAACATACGTAATAAAAATATACGCAATAAAAGCATACATACATGCACAATAAAATTGCAGACACGAAACAAACGCTATATATCGGACTATAAAGCTGAGAGAGAAACAAACAAGCACACACACGTTTATTCATGTTTTATAGACTGAATGTTTACCGGCATTTCCACACCTTCCCGTAAAGTATCAATGTGTATGTGTGTGTGTGTGTGCGCGCGCGTGCGTGCGCGCGCGCTCGTGCGTATGTACACGCCACATGGGAAGTTTCGTAGGTCTCGTCGAATCATTATAGGGAAATTAATTTTCTATTAACTTAATATATAGTTGCAAATTTTGAATTATATCAAAGTCTGCTTTGCTGTGAATGACTAAACCTTTCTGAAACAAAATATAATTTTAGATTTTTAAGAACAATACAAACAATACCACTTGTGATTGTTTAAACATCTTATTAGATCGTGCATAAAAATACAAAAAAAAACCAGTATTCAATATTTAAATTATGTGGCACAAAAAATATTACTCGGTTATTTTGAATATATACAAACAAATAGGTTTTTGTAAATGCATCTTAACACACTGGTGGTAGAAAATTAAAAATCAACTCCATAAAGATTGCTTAAAACAAAATAAGGATTTTCAATTTTAAAAGTTGTAGAAAAATACTTTTAAAGAAAAGCCACTTAGGAATCTAATAGGAGTATGTCACACTCACACAACTTTCTTTAAACATTACAGCTTCATACAATCTCTCATGTATTGTAGCTTTCACATAAAAACTGAATCTCTTATTCACGTTTGAGTGCTGCAGAAAAAAATCTGAAGCTAAGTTACACAGAAAACTATTTGCATATCGTAAGTCAGCTTTTATTACCTACCTGTGAACATATACAGCAAAAATCTTATGTGTTACATTCACATGACTTTCTCTACCCACAAACTTTATTTTTATATGGCTTTCATATTCTTATGAAAGCTTATTTTTCTATCTACGTCATATAAATCGAGATAAACGTGTACAAAAATAGTTTCATTGCACGTTTAATTCTAGAAACAAAGGGAATCGAGGAAGCCGAATGGATAGTCAGACGTTAACAGCTAGGCACTATAAATGTAGGCTTAGAAATTCCATACTCTTTCCACGACATTGCAAGAAACAGCTGAAAAGTGACAGCACTAAAAAGAAAGAAAAATAATGAAAAATGCAAACCAGTAACAACGTATATCTGGAGACTAGCTAATGCTACAGAAAAAGGTTATTTGAGTTATTACTTTAAAGAGATCTACTCGCACATTTTTGTGTAGTAGTTATTGTCTATTATACTTTACAGTTACATTAAATGGCACAAAATTAATTCGAATGAGGACTTCATTGGCTATTCCCAGAAAATTCAAGATATGCATTTTATTTGTAAGTAAATATCTATACATATGGTATTTTAATTAAAATCGCTTGAGCCATTATTGAGAAAATTTCAAAAACTCTTCCACTTAATGGTGCAGTGGGGAGGAGGTTTTCTTGAAAATCTTCGTGTCGCAATTTTGTTTTTGGCTTATACTATTCACACAGACACGCGCGCTCCTGTGCAACTTTTTCTAATTTTGTTTTCGAGTTCAGAGGCCTCAAAACATGTATTTCTCGTGAAATATCGTTATCGAGTTTTTGAGTGAAATGTAATACTTCCTCTACTTATTGTAAGTACGTAGTAGAGGAAATAAAAAATAAGAATCGCTTCAGATACTTTGTAAATCTTGCACGACAGTTGTTCAACCTACAAAAACTTAACGTAACAACGAATACGCAAAAAAACAGCTATTGCTACAGAAAGAAAATTTCTTTGACATAAATCATACATATCAATGAGCCCTGCATTTTTCGTATAGTAATACCCACTTCTTGTAGTTTACCAGTTATACAAAATTTATTCACAATTAAGAAGACGTTCACACCCCATTGATAGAACAGTCAAAGTATACATTTTATTAGCCATTCAAACATCTTGAACTCGCTAATATAATAAAAACCGTAAGAGCTATTTTGAGGGAATGAAAAATGGAAATAAAAAGGGAGAAAAATGTTAATGTAAAAGGTAGTTTGAAAATCTTTGCTTGGCATGCATCAGCAATGTGCGATTGAAATATAAAACTTGATATTTATCCGATTTTTCATTTTTTGAATTATGCTGTTCATACATACACACATAAAATATATATGAAATTTTAAATAAATAGAAGTATATTTGTTTACAAAACACTCAACCGGTATTGAATTTATAATTAACAACTGAAAAAAGAAAACATACGTATACGTATATTAACTTTATAGGCTGCAACGTCCTTAGCCAGCTAGATCGTATCAAACGATGAATACATAAAATGTATTTTGAGGATAAAGAAAGCCCCAGAAAAAAAATCTTCTCTTGAATGTACGTTTCTCATTAAAGGGCCGCCAGGAAGTTTCTTCTCGTTGGTTACAACGCATCTGTGTAAAGCACATAAATGTTTGGTTGGACGGATAACCCCTACGGATTCATATCCAGTCACTCTCTCTTCATTAATGTAAAGGAATACTTAGGCTACTACCTGTTTCTTCTAGAGTATGAATCGCTCCATATTTTCCTTCGCCTTCTCTCCCCTTCTAGAACGTTATATCTAGATATCCTCATAACTCTATCAGTGCCATTCTTGAAATATGATCATTACATTCTTCTCTTATTTTCTCTGACCATTCCACAACATTGTTTATTCTGCATTTGCTCCCAAATCCTCATTCCTGTTTCTATACCTTCCTCCTACTTAATCAATAACTACGAGACCAAATGAAACTAAAAAGGCATTAAAATCTAATATATTACATTTATCTCAAAACATTAGGAAATTTGGATAAGTATTTCACTACTATAGGTTTAGGTATAGTATTAAGATTTTTCAAATGGAAGATTGTCGGAAAGTGGGGGGAGGGGATTTATGGAGATAAAAATGAACGCTGTTGCTTTTCCTTTCAATACACTGATAGGAATTTTTGGTCCTTCATTGCTAAACATCAAGTGTGAGGCAGTATTTTTAACACTTAAATGATTTCAATCAAATTATATAATATAAAATATAATAACAGCTCGCCTTAAAGCAATATGTGTATGTAACAATATATAAAAAGTGTATATTAGTCATTGTATATGTTTATATTATTGTATACATGTGTAATAATGTAATGTGAATGTATTACATAATTTAATAATGTAGGAGCTGTGAGAATAATAGGTTAAAAGTTGCTAACAATGAGGTAACCTTGAGGCAATAATGAGTAAGAAAGTTTAATAATGCTACTAGTCATTATTGGAGCAACAATAATCTAAATTTTGAGACAGTTTATAAATAGCCAATCAACTACCAGAAAAAGCTTTAGTTAAATGAAGCTATTCTTTTGGAGTAGGATTAGCGAATCAGAAACTAAAATATAGCAAAATTTACAAATTCAGAAGCCAGTTGGTTGTAGACAGTGTTCCTAACCGGACGCGAGATGTGTCCTCGAGAAATTTAATACGTATTCAGTGTGAGACGAAAAATAGTTTACGTGTTAAAAAGTGCAAGTAATTAATAAATAATCTCACAGCTCTCTATATCAGTGAAGTGTTATTTAAACCGTGTCAAGCATTAATAAAAGGAGTGAAGTAAAATTATAATCTGTGTAAGCCTACATTCTGCAGTCGCACCACTCCCTGCTAAGACATTCATGTCTCTAATAAAAATATAAATACTGACGCAGCCGAGGCAAACATAAATATATAATATTTAAAGAAACAGTCAAAATTACAAACTTAATATTTTTTAAACATTTTTGGGGGCAAACGCCACCGGAAAGTACATTTAGGGCGAAGGCTACCGAAACTTTTTACCATGCTACTACTTCAAGTTCGACTCCCCAACATAAGAACTACAATACAACTCCTACTTCAAATTGGCTCCCAAAGTGTGGTGCAAACAACATAAAGACAATACACCTACTTCAGGTGTCTTTTATGAAATTGAAGTTGTAAGATAACTTACTTGCTGCTGGCAGGCTGAGGTACAGCCTGAGTGTTTTTGTTGCGTGTCCACCCTCAATAGGGTTTTACCGCAGGGTTTTATTTTGGGATAAGTGTTTAGGATGCCTTTTCTATTTTGGGATGGGATGAAATATATAGGAAGAAGCATGTTCCTCCTCGATGGCTGTCAGGGTGCAGCGGCCCTTCTGCACCCTGATCTGTAAAGTAAAAAGAGGAAATTCAATTTAAAGGGAACCGCGGTAGCATCTATGACTCGCATTCGAGAGGTCGCGGGCTCAAATACCTGAACCGTCCAGTCTGACTGGGTTTTATTGTGCTTTCCCTCAGTTACCAGGTAAATACCGGATTGAATATTTAGTACCAGTGGATTTTGAAGGCGGTTGTGCGAAGCATAATGACCTACGGTGTTGAGGGGTGGACTTGCTAGGGGGTC
Organism: Deroplatys truncata; assembly: GCA_030765065.1. Lineage (NCBI taxonomy): Eukaryota > Metazoa > Arthropoda > Insecta > Mantodea > Mantidae > Deroplatys > Deroplatys truncata. The sequence goes on along the minus strand of CM060988.1, from coordinate 132,180,015 downwards.
AAAAGTCTAAGATTTTGGCAGAAATAGGCGGAATAAAACGCAGTGCCAGAGTATCCAGATTAGAAAGAAGGAGAAATGAAGAGGTAAGACAGATGATGAGTGTAAGAGAGACAGTGGTGAAAAGAATTGAAAGACGGGCTCTTCAATGGTATGGAGATGTTAGAAGAATGGAGGATAATAGGTGGCAAAGGCACTTTTGGAATGGTCACCCCCATGGTAGAAAGAAGCGGGGAGGCCAAGAACAACCCGGAGAGGAGAGATCCATAGACTGAGAGTGATCGAATTACTGCTTGATCGAGAAGAATGGCGAATGGGATTACAAGCTAACAGTTGAAAAGTGGGAGTCGTCCTCCGAGGTAAGGGTCCATGCTAGCCTCTGTTGCGGGTTCAAACCCGGCGGAGGTCGATAGATTTTTTTCGGCCGTAAAAATCTCTAGCATGGCCTCCTTCGGAAGGGAAGTAAAGCCGTTGGTCCCGTGTCATAGATTTACGGCACGTAAAAGAACCTCAAGCCTGATTAGGAGGCCTCTGAGCAAAATTTATGGCATTTCACGCCCAATATACATAGAATGGGACGCTGGGAACCATAGTAGTTAAACACCGTCCATAAATAAAACTCACTTTAATTTTTTGATATACCATATTCAACACAAGTGATTTCCAAACTTCCATGTTGCCACGCAAGTAAGTCACTTCCAAGAAAAGCGAACTTTATCGCAGCCGCTACATCGTAACAGGTTTGCTTTATGAAATTGCTTTCTCTATTGGTATGTTTAGATCACTATTAAAGAAGATTGGAAATTAATTGGCGATAACATCTAGCGCAGTAATAGCTTTCATCACGAAATTGTTTTAAAGCAAAGCGGCTTGGAAATACAACAGCATTTCCAAGGAAGGCAGAACTCAATCGATTGAAAAGGTTAATTCAAAAAGAGGCCATAGGTTACACCAATGGAATAGGCAAAACGTGCTCATTTACTACTAAAATGAGCTTGTGGTACAATCACATAAAGTTCTCTACCCCTTTACAATGTTGCAAGGATACCTACAACATTCGATAAAAATCTAATTTGTTGCATTCAATCGACTCTCTCTACCTTCTCCCCTCTTAAAGTATTCTTAAAGAAGCTTATTCTTTTATCTACTTGCTAATCGAGATAAACTTTCATTTAAAAAAAGAGTTCTATTTATGAACGCTCTTTAACTACTATGCTCCTTAGCCTACCATTCCACTTTGGGCATAAAAGACCGGAAATTTTGCTCAGAAGCCGCTTTATCAGGCTTGAGGTTCTTTTACGTCCCGTAAATCTACGACACGGAACCACCGGCTTTAATGCCCTTCCGAAGGAAGCCATGCTAAGGAGTTTTACGCCCGAAAAAATCTATCGTCCTCCGCCAGGTTTAAACCCGTGACTTTCGGAACCAGAAGCTAGCATGGTAACCTATAGACCACGGAGGACAATACACATTTACACATTTTATTGTAGGTGTAAGAAGGATGCAGTAGCAGATCCCTATGATCTCTTTACACGACCACAGAAAAAATTCTGATGTGTTACACTCACATGACTTTCTCTACTCTTGTAGAGACTATTTTACCAACGTTTACTCTCTATATGCTTCATGTTAATCGAGATGTTAATCTTATTGCTAATTTTCTTGTAGATGCAAGGGGAATTGGTAGGCTTTAAACGACAGTAAAATATTTTAAGAGCTGGTTGCTATGTGGAGGATTCCATTCTCTTTGCATTACCAGGACAAACAAAAAAAATGAACAACGAATTCCCATTTGAGAAAAAGTATAAGTATTGGAAAATTTAAGGGAATAACAAGCAATATCTCGAAAATGGTTCACTCAAAAAAAATGTATATTACATAAATTGTGTATTTTAACGCGATCTACATTTCTTATGTAGTAAAATTTTGTCTATCGCTTATGGTTTACCAGTTATGCAAAAGTCGTTCAAAATGAAGAATACCTTTGGAGACATTCCCAGGAAATTCAGTATATACATTTCATTTGTCATTAAAATATCTTAAACATATGATATTTTAATTAAAATCCTTAAGAGGCATTTTTGAGAAAATTAAAATTTTCGAAAAATGTTCCATGTAAAGGGTAATCTGGGGTGGGAGGATTTTCTTGAAAACCTTCGTGTCGCATCTCTGGAAGATATTGAACCTACGAGTAAATACCAAGTTTGGTGTTTATCCGACTGTTCGTTTCTGAGTTATGCTGTTCACCGACACACACACAGACACACACACACACAGACACACACGCACATGTTTCCAAAAATACTTTTTTGGATTCAGGGGGTCTCAAAACATATATTTCAGGTGAAATCTCGGTATCGAATTTTTGGGTGGAATACAATAGTTCCTCTAGTTACTATACGTAGTAAGGAAAGCAATAAATTAAAAAGTCATCATAACGAACTCTTGCGAAGGTAAGAAAAAGAATAGTAAACTTTCAAATATGTTCCGTCCTTATGTTTGAAACACACGGCCTTAAGTATTTCAAAAACGGTTAAGCTAGATCTGCAAAAAATAATTTTACTCAAATTGTATGTATTGATGAGCTATGCACTTTTCGAGAATTAAATTTTCCCCTTCTCTTATGGTTTCCTAGTTATACAAAATTATACAGCATACAGAATGAAGCAGATTTGAAAGGCTATTCCAGAAAATTAGACATACGTATTTTAATCAAAATCGTCAAAGGTTTTTGCTGAAGCTTAACGTACTTTATCTGATGGATTATTTCGGACGATGAATGAAATGGGTGAATTGCTGCTTAAATGAGTCCGGGGCCCATAGCGCTTAAACTAATCCGACATTCGTCTTCTCAGGATAAGAGTAAAGCTAAAGCTACGTATCTCGGAGGGGCAGAGCACCGCACGCAGGCCAGTCGGCCCTTTATGCTTCCAACGTGACCCCTGGGATGGAAGGATGAGGGGAGAGACCCGAAAGGCGACTAGATCCGGATGCCGACGGGTGCAAGCATGGCGGGGTCCCTAACGTTTCCAGGTAGAACGCATCCGCACTCCTTGCCCACAAGTCACCAACCTGCAGGGACCCCTGGAGCAGAGCCTCACGCTGAGGAGGGACCTAACTGAGCGGTACCGCAGCGACGCCGGAAGAAACACTCACAGAAAGCAAACCATCGCCCAGCCGCAACCGACCAAACACAGTCGCCTGGTCCTACAAGCCTGAAACAGATGACATGTAAGATAATGGTTACAGGAAATGAGAGGAAGGAGAGTCGTGGTACAAGATGAACCACCACAGCATTCGCCTGGCGACTCGGGGAAACCACGAAAAACCTACGGGCTGGGTAGGCAGTCGCCAGGGATCGATCCTGGGACCTCCCGAATGCTCTCAGGATAAGGGAAAACTCTGGAAAAGACTTTATCAGGTTAACTCACCCTACCGAATTTGAACTTGGACCTCTTGAATGTGAGGCAGACTCGCTACCCCCAACAACAGAGAAAGGATACAGGCGTTTTGAGAAAACAAAAAATAAATAAATAACGAACACTTTCTTGTGAAGCCTTGTATAGGGAGAGAGGGTTTTCTTGGAAATATTCGCCTGGCATGCTTAAACAGTGCTTGACTCTTATGAAATTTGATGTTATTTCATTTTTGAGTCATGCTGTTTACACACACACACACACACACACACACACACACACACACACACACACTTCTCTACGACAAGCAGAGAAGTGTGGTAAAGAAGGTTTAAATATCTTATATTAACAGCCACACAATTCTCTCTACCTATTACCAACTATTGGATATCCCTTCAAAACAACACTCACTACCGCTAAGTACATCACATGGGTCGGTAACTCATTATTTTTCAATTGGGGACCCATGTCCGGGAAACCACGGTTTGGGCGCTACGAGGTCTCAAGAGTTAACCAGCCCAAAACAAGCATCACGTTGTACATTAAATTACAAAAAGGATTAAATGGTCCACATCCTATTTGATTACAGAGATCTTGCTGCTACCTAAGTGGCACATGCCACCAACTATTCCTTCAGGATGCGAATCATATAGCGTGTTGTTTATACGTAGGAACGTTATCAGACAGAGTTAGTCTATCCATCTTGCGCTGATGGCTAATGGGTTGCATATCTACCAGGGTATCAAAACACAGCACCCAATTCATGCGTTCCGGACATAGATCTCCTTTAGAAAAATCTTCTGTTCGGCTTTCTCTATCAATGACAAATTCGAATACATTCAATTATATTAAAAGTGATTACTTTGTTCGTTGCGTTATTCACGACATGTTTTTGTCTAGGAACTGTTTTAAATTAATCATCAGGGTTTGAATATACAGAAACAATATTCAAGTGTTTATATGTGGCAAAAAGACTTATGGTACGAAAAGAAGGGGAGAAAAAAAGGAAGAATCACAAACTTTCAAGCATGTCGGTATTTGCAATAATGAATATTTCGAAATCGGCTAATTCTACGAAAACAATTCTATTCAAGTTGTGTACATTAATGAGCTCTGCAATTTTGCTATAGTAAGCTTTAGTCTGTCTGTTAAGAAAAAGGTAAAATTATTAAAAATTAAATCAAATAAAAGGAAGTTCACAGGATATTTACAGAAAATTCAGATAGGTATTCATTTTATTTGTCATGTCAGCATGTCATGACATTTTAAGAGAAAATATAAACCAACGACACTTTTACCATATATAAGTTGGGAAATGTTCTTGAAAATCTTAGTGTCGTATCCTTGGAAGATGCTGAACTTAAATACCAAGTTTGGTACTTAATTTACTTTTCATTTCACTGACTTATGCTGTTGGCACACACATGACCTTTTTCTAAAGCTGCCTTTTTAAGGGGTTCATGTTTATTTCCTGTGAAATCTCGCTTTTGAATTTTTGGGTGTGATACAATACGTCTTACTGTAAGGTAGACGGTAGATAAAATAAAAACGATGAGTTCACCACAACTCACTTTGTCGTTGTTGTTTCAAATCTTCCATTATATTGTAATATTCACACAAAATGAGATCTACTTTCCACTTTACGTTAATGACGACAAATGTTCGCCTACAAGGGTTAAGCTAGTCACTAAGGATTTGTTTAAAGCTTGAGAGAGTATTGTTCTTGGAGTTTATTTATTTATTTATTCAGCTCCACGTATGGACATCAATTTGAAGTTATTTACGTAATATGCTGCTACGTATGAGAAGCCAATTTGAAGATGTATTTTTGTTGTTACACTCCAAGTTTAAAAATATGATATTAACTTCGTTATTAAACTGGTTCTATAGATATTATTTAGTTTGTTTTTGCCTCGGCTGCGTCAGTATTGTTTTAGAGACACGTTTCTCTTAGACAGGGCGTGGTGCGACATGAATGTAGGCTTACACAGATTTTAAGTTTTAATTCACTTCTTTTTATTTGATCCTTGACACAAATTAAATAGCACTACATTGATATCAAGAGCTGTGAGATTCTTTTATTTAATATTTGCACTTTGTTACCGCGTATACATAATTTTCGTTTCACACGAATACGTAATATTTCTTTACAGAACACATCTTCCATCCGGTTACTACCAAGATCTGCAGGCAACTGAATATATTTCAACCGTCCAAACCCGTAAACTTCTGTATTTCAAGTCTCTGATTGGCTAATCCTAGTCCAATAGAATACCTGCATTTTACTAAAGCTTTTTCTGGCTGTTGATTGGCTATTTTTAAACTGTCACAAAATGTACATTATTGCTACCCTAATCATGACTAGTAGTACTCAAACTCCCAAACTCATTATTGCCTCAAGGTTCCTCATTGTTAGCAACTTTAAACTTATTTTTATCACAGCTCTTACATTATTAAATTACGTAATGCATTCACATAACATTATTGAACATGTTTACAATAATATAAGCATATGAAATGACTGTTACATACATTTTACAAATTATTACATGCATATTGCTTCAAGGTGGGGTGTTATTGAATTTACATATTTTATAATTTAATTGAAATTACTCAAGTGTTAAAAATACTGCCCTCAAGCTTAAGTTTAAACTTCGGGCTTATACATCACGTGGTCATTTTGACTTTTTCCACCACCGCCCAATCTAACATTAACAGTGGCAAATGCCAAAAATATTTACACCAACAATTCTTATCGTTGCGGTTAATGGAGTGAGGTAAGGGTAGGTTTTCTGCCCCTGATACTGGTACATAAAATATGTCTGCATGTTTTAGTTTCATTCTTTGTTGAAAGTTTAATCAGATGAATGTCATATTTTGCAGTAATAACTGGCAAGTTGTGCCGGACCGAGAGCGACTGTGGTTCGTTACCCAACACCACCTGCATGGCAGTTCCTCGTGACAGCAAGATGCGGTGTCTTTGTGCTGATAAGAGTGTGCCTGTCCATGGCACCTGCCACACCAAGAAGCGCCGTAAGTATCAACTTTTTATCCACTTAGCCAATTTACTTTCAAAAATACTTAATTCTAATTCTAATTTACCTAAAGAGTACTAATAGATATAAACCATTTTTATTATTAATGAACTTTAAAGTAATTAAATATTTCAATTATTAATACGCCGGTTTAAGGATAGGACAAGCACGATAAACTAGAAGACGAAAGAACTAATGTAATCATTATAGTCCATAAAATAACCATAAGCCACGTATTTTGGTTCCAAAATAAGTCGAACTAAGGTTGTAAACAAAATAATAAATAAAAACATAGTTACAAGGTCGGTGGTAGATGTGTACCATGTGATCATACATTGTTTATAAATCCATGACCAGAAACTCTGTTTACGCGCTAAAGCTACCGAAACAAGAAGGGAGATGACTGTAGGTAAATAACTCGTAGTCTCCACGACAAGCAGTAGACGTGGTATTCATTGGTTAAGAGTTGTTTACCAATGGTACTGCTGCAGCTGTTACATGATATACAGCACTCCTTCACCTTATCTACAGCCATGTTAGTGTCTACTGTATCATTCTGTTTACTATAATAGTTTCATACTTTACAGTACTCATTTGTGTGGCTATCCTCATGTAGCAAGAACAATGGCGACTTGTACGTAAATGTAAAGCACACCGAGATGCTTCCCCACCTACGAGGAAGCCCAAGGGAATACAAGGGAGACTTGCCGATTCTATCAACAACGTCACCCCAAAAGCGTCACTCAGCCCACACCATGTTTCCAAGACTGGAGACGTATTTAAGTGGAACAGGCTGTTTACGTCCTAATAAAACACCTGTGGACGTCCGCAGATGCGTTGCACCAGTCCGATCTATTTTCAAGAGTTCCACATCACATAAACAAACGATGCATAACATTTATCAAAGCTTGCGGCATCCATTTTGAACATCTTCAGTAGTTGATTATAATTTTATTTCTTACTTACAGTATTTCAGCTTTCTTTTTTATTTCTTTTCCAAAGAATGCAAGAGCCCCTGTTTCCAAGGTTGGAGACACGTTTAAGTGAAACAGGCAGCTTACATCCTAGCAAACGTCCCTGTGGATGTCCGCGGAGTTTGAAATCTTTCCAAGATTTTTACGTCACACAACCAAGCGATCAAAAAGCGTATTGAAGTTGGTGGCAGCCAATTTGAGCACCTTCAGCAGTTGATTTAAATGTTTCCTTTTTTACGTCTTTCCTATATTTTGTGATCCGGACTGCCTACGTTCTCTTCCATATTTCAGAGGCTCTAACGCGTTAACATCGCGTTTCTGAACATAGGTTTATTAACAAAATATGATCACATAGTACTCATATCTCAACCACCGAACCTTGTAACGTGTTATTAATATGCATTCTATATAAACATACGCGGTCTAAAAATGTTGAAGTGATGTCCATTAATGAAGACCAATGGCCTTAGATGTGCAGTGACATCTGTAACGCCCAATAGCAATCTTTATTGAACCCTACTTGTGGTACACGGTATGTGTGAAGTGCGCATAAGAGCCGTCTATTGGAACTTGGAAGCACTAAAGCAGGGAGATTACACCATATACAGATATTGTGTGGTAACGCAACGACTTTATGATCAAAGCGTTACTTTTGGAACGGATTGTAAGAGAAGAATATATTAGGGTGACTCCATAATTTTAAGCGTTAGCAGCAGAGAGGTAGTGTTTGAAACAATCTTTAAAGTATACGTGGACTGAATGTTATCGTATTTATTTTATAATCATTTATACGGAACAATTCGGTATAATCATTGAAGACAGTAACCATTCGCGATTTCAAATTGTTATTATTATTATCGGTATCAAAGAGTGTAATATGAGCAAATAATACTATTTGAGATTCAGTATCTAAAGGCCATATTTTTAAAAAATGCGGTGTGCAACAATCACATAATGGATATCCATATATATTATGGTATTCATATAAAAATTTATTTTTAACACGTTAGATTACTCGCGATATATGTATTTTTGCTTACGAATGATTTCAAAAGCAAGGCATGCTTAGTTACAAACTTACAACCTGCGGAAACAGCATTCAGATGTTTATTAAAGGTAACACGCTCTCGCATTGGAAAGAAAGAAACAAAGAAATAATCCCACACATTCAAACATGTCCGTTTGATATACTCACGCTTGAGAAAGGTGTAAATTTGCAACTTGGAACACTTCGAAAACGGCTAACGCTAAAAAAGCTACACAAATTATGTATCTTCATTAGCTTTACATTTCTCCTGCAGTAACTTTTGTTTACTATTATAACAATCATAAAAAATTCTTTCAGAATGAAGAGGACTTCACCTAAATACCAAGTTGAGTATTTATCCGAATTTTTATTTTTGAGTTATGCTGTTCACAGAAACACAAGTATTTTTCTAAAGATATTTTTTTTTATTCAGGGGGTCTCAAAGCATGCATTTCCGGTGAAATATCGGTATCGCATTTTTTGGTGGAGTGCAATACCTTCTCTACCTACTATGCACGTGGTAGAGAAAGTAAAAAGATAAAAGAGGAGCCCTGGATTCATCGAATTTCAAAGAATTACAGTTTCAAGATCGGAAAACACAAACGCTGCGAAATGCAAGTTTAATATAGAGCAGTAAATTCAGAAGCACGTGTAAAACACCTCGACTGACAGGACACACGAGTCTGTTGACACGTTAACAAACGCTCCAGGCTTTAAAATGTCATTAGGAGCTAAAGGTTGACACTGACGCAATGAACTTTATAGTCTGCTCAACTCCTCCCATTTGTCACACACCAGCTAACTTTTGGCGTTCAAATTGTGCGTCGGGATATACTGCAGCTTAAACTGTAAACTTGGTTTACAAATGGAGTGTGTTGCTGTGTCCTGGAGGCGTACATTATTTGTTCTAGTTTACTTCAATCTCGGCATAGCACTTTCCCATAAGTTATAACCCAAATTAATCACACACACTAGTCAGGCAACTAGAAAATGAGAGCAGTTTTAATAAAGAAAATCGAATGTATAATTATCGCAGCGCTCTTTACGTTAACGCAAGATTAGAAGAATATGTTAAACTCATCACCCATATCTAACAAACAATTTAAGATGGTAGAATGAAATTGTTACAGGATGTAACTGAATGCATTATAGGTTCACTGATCTAATGTTATACAATGTTTGTTTATTAAGAAAAACAGGACTTTTTTCCTTTATTATATCACCTTTTGATTAAACTTTATCACCAATTATTTGTTTAAAATAGCCAACAATTTTATTTACACCAAACTAGATCCACAGCAGCACTTAAGAGTTTTTTATCACCCTAAAATTTAATTTAGCTACCTTAAATAGTTTCAGAGAAAACGGATCATTTATACCACCAAATGTCATTCACAGAAAAAGCTGCTCAAAGTAAAAATGGAGAAAAACTCGCATATGTTTGCAAAGAAAGAAAACATGAGCACACAGACGCTGCTATATTTAACAGTAGCACCAATTTGTAGAGCAAAACTTCCCGTAAAAGATGGGGTACAGTTTACCTCTTTACTCCAAAGTGTTATGATTTTTCTCTGTGAAGTGTTGCAGAATTTAGAGTACAGAATAGCAGATGCAGTAATATTTTAAGAATATGTTTAAAATTCAACTATTGTGCCTACAATAAAAAAATCGGATGTGATACATTCACATGACTTTCTCTACCCTCTATCGGTTATTAATGGGTATTCAAACTATTCTTACTAAAGCTAATTTTTCTATCTACTTCATTTTAATCCAAATAAACCTTTGCAGAAATAGCCACATTACTCATTTCGTTATAGATACAAAGAGAACAGCGATAAACAAATGTTTAAGAACCGGACGCTATATGCTGGCCTTAAAATTCCATACTGTTTCCATGCTATCGCGAGAAACAACTGAATATTGACAGGACTTTAAGAAGACCAAGAAATGAACAATTCGAACCTTTACTAATAGATATCTCGGAAATTGATGATGCCACAAAAGAAATTTATTTGAAATAAATTGTGTGTTTTAAAGGCATCTGCATTTTCTGTGTAGTACGTTTTCATCTATCGCTTAACGTTTACCAGTTATAGAAGATTATACAAAATTCCTTCCGAATGAAGAGGACTTTACAAATTATTCCCAGAAAATTCAAGATATACATTTTATTTTCTATGTAGATATCGTCAAAGTCATTTTTTAGAAAATCAAAATTTTGGAAAGACACTCCATTTAAAGGGCAGTTTGGGGTTGGGAATTTTCTTAAAATCCTCGTGTCGCATCTTTAGAAGATACTGAACTTGAATACAAGTTTGGTGTTTGGTCCGACTATTCGTTTTTGAGTTATGCTGTTCACAGAGAGAGAGATAGAGACACACACACATGGACCTTTTTCTAAAATTGTTTGTTTTGGATTCAAAACATGCACTTCCAGTAAAATCTCGTATAGAATTTTTGCATTTAATACAATACCTTCTCTACCTCGTATGTGCATGGTAGATAAAGTAATATATATCAAACTAAAAAGAAAATTCTAATTTATAAATTTTATTTATTTGTAAAATTAATTTTTTTTGCCAATTTTCTCCATTTAGTGGCCAAATAACTTCGGTGTCTCAAACGCCGCTTATCTCTTCACACAAAAGCCTGCCTGTCGAGTGGATTGTTGCTATCTTTTGTTCTGCCCTCACTGCGTACCATTAAGACCAATTTTTGACAAAAATTCTATTTTTTTTTCAGAGTAAAATCTTCAAACGTGTAGAATCAGGATCCGGTCAAATGAATGTTATTATAAAACGGACTATCATTTTATAACAGAGAAAAGCCAACCTTTGCAAACTGCAATGAAACAAACAGCATACAGATTCTAGCATACATAAAAGTAGCATAGCAATTACAAAGTTACGTCATCTGCGCGGCCTCCCCTCTAAATGCGAAGTAAGCCTAAATTTGCTATAACAAAACAAAATGGTATGTTTCAATAAACGTCATAAAATTAAGAACTTTTTATCTCATTAAACAGATTTTTATACGGGTAGCCAAATTCTGATACGTTATATTAAAATTTCTGCAATAGATCGCAGCATGTAATTTTTTAAACTGATGGTTAGCCCGTTTTTGCGAACACCCGTTCAATTGCGGTTTCGCGTTCTGGTCGTTTAAATGCTCAGACGCGCAGTTTACTCGTAAATGGGCGAACGCAGGTGTGTGTAAATAGCGCGTGATATTTTAAAACTTTCTTTTCTGGTATTCCTGGTTTCTTAAACATTTGCCAATTTAAAATGCTTCTAAACAAACAATTTTTGTTTAAATTACTTCTAATTTTCATTATATGTTGTTTGAAGTAAAATGAACATATATTAAGAGTATTTTCATGATATCAAGTATAGTTCTGGATTTGGAACTTTAATAATTTAATACATTATACGTTTTTATAAACTTTAAATTACATACAGGGTGTACCATTATGTTGAGACTGTACAATATCTCTAAAACTAAGCGTTGTAGGAAAAAATGTCTTGAATAAAAATTGCTTGATATTATGTGGGAAAGTAAATGTCACTAGTCGTGTTTTATTTCCAGAACGTTGTGTTGGTTATTTTAGGGTCAATTTAATTTTTTTTAAATGGAAACCTACCCTTTTTATGTTGTTTTCTCACTCCTCATAAAAAACTAAACATTTGTATAAATCACTTTGCAATTTTTCTTACACCAACGTGAATAACAACGAACATTCTGAATGGCTGTGTACGAAGAGCGCAATGAATGGTTGGATCATCCATGAATAGTCATTTGAGGGTCAAGTTACGTTTCGTAATTGGGAACTAACATTTTTTATTTTGTTTCCTTATTCCTCATCACAAAATAAAAAGATTTTTATAAACCATTTTCTAATGAGAAAGCAACATACAAAATGTAGGTTCCCATTTAAAAAAATTAAATTGACTCTAAAATTACCATCACAACGTCCTCCAAACAAAACACGACTAATGAAATTTACTTTCCCCATAATGTCAAGCAACTTTTATTCAAGACATTTCTTTCTACAACACTTAGTTTTGGAGATATTGTACAGTCTCAACTTAAATGGTCCACCCTGTATATTATTTCCTACTAAAGTTCTCAAGTTATGACAATTTTTTATTTTTGATTATAATATAAGTTGAGAAATAAAATGCAACATTTAAAACTTTAATAATTTAAATTTTCATATCGTGGGACACTCTACACATGGCCGATTTTCATTTACGGAATACTGTTTCTTGGAATGTTATGTATATAAGTACACGAAAATTAATTTCAGTTATAATTGTGTTGAGTAAATCTGTAATAAAAGTTTCAATTAAAATGTTTGAAATTTTAGTACCAAGTAGCCTTAAGAAGTGCGAGAAAAAATGTGGCAACGGTTTACTCGACTCCTGGAGTTGATATCCAATTGCTAACTGTGAAGGAGTGTAGCTATTGACTAAGGAGGAAGTGACCTGCGTTTTAAACGACAACCAGCCCGGAAAGAAAGAAATGCATGTTAACCTTATGATTAAGGCGTTATAACAACTTTCTCTCCCTCACTGTTTATTTTCATATCTCCTTCACAAATTATTAAACAATAAGTTTCTATATATTTCTTGTTAATTACAAATGATACCAATACACATTTTGTTGCGGGCACACACGAGGCAATGTTAACTGTTTAAAAAGCAACATTGCAACAGTGCAACATCACAAATGATCTGCATGAATTCTCAGGAAACTAAGAACAATAGCTTAACATCTTAACGCGTAGTGTTTAAAACATTGGAAACTTCAAACGAATTGTGACGAACATTTTGGAAATGGTTAACGCTACGAACAGAACACAAATAAAAAGATTTGACAAAAAGTATTTGTCAGATCTAAACTTTTCCTATCTTATTCAAGATAAACGGTTTTGTCAGTATCTCAAACGCATTATCCTTTAATCAAAATCGTTAAGAGGAATTTTTGAGAACATAAAAATAATGAAAGTGGAAGTTGTTTGGGGTGATGGGAATTTCCTGAAAATTTTCGCGTTATGGTTAAAATGTGCCTCATTTAGAAAATGAAATTCATTCGACTTTTGGTTTTGCGAAGGCCATTTGAAAATCCCTCAGAATGTAACACAAATCATGCCACAGATTTTTGAAGTGCAGCTTATTTTTCAGCATAGTTTCCCTTGACATCAAGACATTCAGTTAGTGATACTCCGAGGCCTTTATCCCGGAAGTCAGATTCCTCCAGGCCTGCAAAATACCCTCGACTGAAGATTTACGTTCCTTATAGGATAAAAATGTCTCTCCACCGAGGAACTTTCTCAATTTAGGGAAAAAATGGAAGCCTGAGGGCTACGTCAGGGGGATGATTTTTGTCATTGGAACAATGCACGTGGAAGACGAGCACTGCCTTGATGGATGAATTTCTACTATACCAAATTCAGCCCTTTCTCGCGTATCTTGATCTTCAATTTGTCCGAGGATAGACTTCTCAGGGGTAAGATAATCAATTAGCATTACATTCTTGGCCTCCCAGAAAACCGTCGCCATGATCTTTCTGGTTGATTTCATACGTTTTACCTTCTTTTGTGGCGGAGACTCTTGGAGCTTTCAATTCTTAGACTGCTTGTTTCAGGTGTGTAGTAGTGCACCCATGTTTCATCATGTGTTATAACTCGTCACATAAAGTGGGTGGGGTCTCTCTGAATATGAGCCAAACATTGCTCAGAGGTATGCACTCTACTCGCTTTTGATCCGAAGTTAACAGTCACGACACCCATCTTGCTGATAATGTTTCCATGTACAACACTTCTCTCAAAATGTAAAACGTACGTTCTCCTGATATACCCAGATCTTCACCAAACTCGGACAAAGTCATTCGACGATCTTGCAGAATCATGTCGTGTACTTTATTGATGATTTCTGTCCCTGCTGTAGATTGGGTCTCCCGCCGCGTACCTCACCTTCCAAATTTTCACGGCCACATTTAAACTTCGTCTACTTCGAAATGGCATAAAATCAATGCACAGAATACCCTGGAGTGTTTGTCATATCCACATGAACTTCTGGACTCCTAGCACTCTGGTACTACTGACGTTACTAGAAGTACGCTGGGCCGAGCATTCGAACCCCTTCCGATAGGGAGTTGTTCGGATAGGGTTGGACTCGGCGGGGCAGTGGTGCCCGATACCCATGGGTGACTGGGTATGTCTGGCTGGTTTTCCACCCAGGCGGGGTTGTGAATCGTCTCGATGTTCTCCGGCACCAACCATGAGTGAGAGTTGGTAGACGGCATGCTAGATTGCTGTGGGCCCTACCGAGGTTATCGGTAGTCACCCTCTCAGGGTGACGCGCGTAAGTGTGAAGAAACAAAGTTTCTGCCCCACGTATGGAAAGCTAATTTGAAGTAGGAGTTGTATTGTGGTTCAACTGTTGGGGAGCCGAAATTGAAATAGTTGCAACCGCACGTATGGTAAAAAGTTTCCGGTAGCCTTCGCCCCATATGTACTTTCCGGTGTCCTTTGCCCCAAATGTTTAAAAATATTAACTTTGTAATTTGACTGTTTCTTTAAACATTATATATTTGTTTGCTTCGGCTGCGTCAGTATTTTTGTTAGAGACATGTTTCTCTTTGCAGGGTTGTGGTGCGACTGAAGAATGTAGACTTACACAGATTATAATTTTACTTCACTCCTTTTATTAATGCTTGACACGATTTAAATAACACTTCACTGATATAGAGAGCTGTGAGATTTTTTTTATTAATTACTCGCACTTTTTAACACGTAAAACTATTTTCGTCTCACACGAATACGTATTAAATTTCTCGAGGACACATCTCGCGTCCGGTTAAGAACACTGTCTACAACAAACTGACCTGATTTCTTCCGCCTAAATTTGTAAATTTCTGTATTTCAAGTCTCTGATTTGCTATTCCTAATCCAATAGAATACTTGTATTTAACTAAAGCTTTTTCTGGCTGCCCTCCCCTTATCCTTACAAAGAAAATGCCGAGAGAATCTCACCTCAATGTATCCTCGGGCCAATTGAGCACCATTCACCCATTTTATTGACGGCTCTCTGTTAAACTGTGTTGTTAAAGGACACCTTAAACCATAAAAAGGAAAGCGGAAATGCATACACCTTCTGGATCTTCTTCTAATTTGTTTTAGCTGGCATTTTCAACGACATTTATCTGCCAACTTTTGGGTGGAACATAATACTTCCATAATAATAGAAAGTAAAAACATATTAGTGGACACTGTAAAAGCCATGAGCTAAACCAGGCGTTAATTAATCTTAATGGGCGAATTTCATATAGGAATGTGCACAAGTATTTCTTTCCTTGCAATTGCAGTCAGTTTCAAAATAGCAAGGTAAAGTATAAGCATATATAGGCCCGCCTGTCATTCACGTGAAATCAACAGGACTTAAGTCCGTTGCCCAGAAGCAGGAACGTAAACGAGAACCAGAACGAGAAAATGCGAGCATTCACAATCAAAGTGAAGCCTTCTGTAGCCCGGGAACGTTAACCGGAAAGTTGGTCAAGTTTCATGTCTCCATTCCCGATCAGCACATTGTGTTGTGATAATTCATTTTAGATGATAGTCAATGGGGACCGTGAGCAGTGCCAGCCACTAGCGCCCTCTCTAGTTGCTGGCTTGAAAAATTGACCCGGAGGCTGCACATGCTCTCATTCTGTTTCGTTTATGCAGTTGATAGTTTTATTTGGATTAAAAAACACAAATGGTAGCGATGTCGCTTTTTAAAAACGTCTGCCGTATTGAATTGGCGGGACATACCGTTGGTTAATTCTACACAATTGATAATATGAATGTACAAATGGATTTCCATCTTAATTTTGTTGTGAATTAAAGACTCAAAGTCTAAGCCTGATGCTTTCTCTTCTCGTTCTGGTTTCCATTCTCCATTTATTGAAGAATAACTTTCGAAGCCTATAAATTCTAATTATAAAAATTGAGATTAGGATTGCGGCTTCCCGCTTCCGTTCTCAATTGATTGCGCTCGACGTATTCACCTTCCAGTGCGGTGGCCACTCTCGGCACCAAGCTTAATAAACCAGTACCTTAATCGCGCAGTGATACATTTCACGTCTGTTTACGTCAGGGTACAATTAAGATCTAACTCAGAAATAGGCTTTTGATTTTAATTTTTTCCCCAATATAAATTATAGGTAAATGTTTTTCTTTAGCAAAACTATATGAATACGTTCAAAAAACATCCAAGATTGGTTATTTCACTATCCTTGAAAACACTTTAATATTTCAAATCCGATATAATTTTATCTACGACGGCAGTCCCAGAAGTACCGACCTGACGTATATATAGCGGCTTTTGTTTCAAACAAATGACTATAGCAGAAAGTACCACCCTTATAAAGCTTAAGTTTGAAGTTTGACGTTGCTACATTGTTAGAAATTGTTGATAGCCATTAATAGTGAACTCTCTCAGCGAATTTGTAAACATAGATAAAATTTGTCATCTTTATGTGATACAATACTTTCATTTGAAAGGTCTTGTCCAACTAATATTAAAGCTGAGCTAGATTCTACTCTGGGGGAGTCTGCTCCTTCATTTACAACAGTAAAATATTGGGTGGCAGAGTTTAAGCGAGGCCGTATGAGCTGCCAAGACGAACATCGCAGTGGTAGACCAAATGAGAGACCACGCCAGAAATTGTGAGGAAAATCCACAAAATGGTATTGGATGACCGTCGACTGAGTGCGCGAGCTAGCAGACATCGTAGGCATTTCAAAACGTGCTGTACATCTCATACTGACTGAAAATTTAGACATTTAGAAAGCTGTGCGCAAGACGGGTGCCGCGTTTACTCACAATGGAACAAAAGCAGAATCGTGCAGATGTTTCAGTCGAGTGTTTGGCGATGTTTTGCTGCAATAAAGCCGAGATTTTGCGTCGATTCATAACCATGGATGAAACACAGGGCCATCACTTCACACCTGAGACAAAGGAACAGTCAAAACAGTGAATTGAAAGGGGAGAATCGGCACCAAAGAAGGCGAAGACAGTTCCATCTGCAGGCAAGGTCATGGCGTCGGTTTTTTGAGATGCGCGTGGGATAATTTTCATTAATTATCTTCAAAATGGAAAAGCAATCAATGGCGAGTATTATGCAAACTTATTGCATCATTTGAATTAAGAGATAAAGCTAAAACGGCCGCATTTAGTGGAAAAGAAACTTTTGTTTCATTAAGACTATGCACCAGTTCATACATCCATTATCACTATGGCCAAAATCAATGAGTTAAAGTTCGAATTGCTTCCTCGCCCCCTCTGATTATTTTCTATTTCCAAAGTTGAAGAAATAGCTTGGTGCTAAACGATTTGCCAACAATAAAGAGGGAGTTTGCAGGTAATGGCTATTTTGCAGAACTCGATGGTTCTCAGTATAAACAGGGTATCGAAGCTATTGAACATCGCTGAGAAAAGTGTATCGAGCTGTAAGTGACTATGTAGAGAAATAAATATGTTTTATTTCCAACATTTTTATTTCCAACATTTTTATGTTTTCTTTGCTAGGTTGGGTAGTTCTGCGACAGCCCTCGTATATACAGTATCCAGAATAGCGAGCTTTGTGCAACCACAAACTGGCTATAGATTAAAGCACTATAGACACTTTGAGAAATTAAAATTCTGCAGGAGGGAAAGTTGACTTATAATATAGGAAGTATGCTATTGCCTGTTTTTCTTTCCTTTTTCTGTTTTGTAGACAAGAAAAAATGTAATACAATGCATAATTCAACGCAGAGTGAATAACTTTGACGAGATGTCAGAGAAAAGAAAAACAATTAGATGGTTTCCAAATTTCCAGAAAGATAATGTTAATAGCCGCAGTGAAATGAGAACCAGATAACGTTGCCTGCAATTTTGGAACATGGAATCTTCAGTTTTATCAGCGACGAAGTACTAAAAAGTAAAAGTGTCGGAGGGGGGAATGCAGATATTAACCAAAAATAGTTCGTGCTGATAAATATGCGCACCGTAAGACATAGTGCAAAATGTCAAAATATGGAAATGGCTTCAGTAAAATGTTCGGTGTAATGACGTACTCCGCAACAATTTAGTTTAATAATTCTGAGAGATCAAAAGTGGATAAGAGAAAGATCACGACATGAAAACACCTCCTTTATATCCCCTGTGTTTCTTTCATTTTTTCTTTCTTTCTTTCTTCAGTTCAACAGAAATAACACCATTAATTTCCCAGGTTTGATTTTCACGTCTTCAGAACTAAATTTAGTTTCCTCACTTTGGCTTACTCTGAATACCATAGGAAACAACTTGTTCCAGTACTGTACACAGATATTTCTGGTAATTTTCGATTCTGGATGAATAGTTGGTGTTAATGTGTGCTGCACTAAAGCCAAAATTGTGTATGTTTGCGCGTCGAAGCAATTGTTACAAAACTTGGCCTATAACACACCTTAGGCCCCACTTAGAATACGGTTTATGGTACCTTAATTGCTTTTTTCGACTTCTATACTTAAATATGTTAACTTGCTGTTAGAAGTTCATTTCGATACAGATTTCTGCGCTTGCGCACTGTATTACTTAGAGCCATTGAAAGAGTTATATTTGCATACTGTGGCAAGCACATGTCAGGTTGGTAGGCCCTGCATTGAGTCAAGCCTTCGTAAGAGTTAGTGTGATACACCTAATTGTTATGTTTGTATACCGGAAGGCTTGATTCAAATGTTGGTCCTACTGAATGGTTAATTTGATGTCTGGAATGTTCTAGTTCGTTCCAGTAGATTGGGATTAACCGGAAGTTGGGGTGGGGATAATGAATTATAAAATGAGTCTTTCGCCCTCTTTATGGCTTGAGCATCGTTATTGTGAAGAACATGTGAGTGTGCTTTGAGCTTCGTCTACCCCGTTGCGGGAAAAGTCTTCAGATTAGCATGGAATGTTGAAGGTGCTTACTTTTTATTAATAAATTTTGTTTGTTAATTAAATCACTTTCCTCCTTTAGGCTTCCAATACAATCTTTCCCGGTCCTCTGTATCGCACAGTCAAGCCAGTAGGTGTTACTTCATACGTCCCCTTTGTCCAGCTTAGTTAAGAGGTTAGAATTCGGAATAATTAAGGTATAGCTGTGACAAATGTTTATCAGTAGATAGGTATTGTCAGGTGCTTCATCAAAGAAGGTTTTAATAAAATATTTTTGCTTTTTTTCACTCTGTATCCTACCGAATTCTGTTTTAACAGGTATTACAAATTTTCATACTCTGATATATCAGTTGCATGTTTTACATTTAGATTAATCTTCAATGCCGGATAATTTGTCCACAAGGTTGGGGATTTCATTGTTTTTGACAATTCTTCAAACTACGAGCACATTTTCTGACAATGAATTTATATTTTTCTTGCTTGCCAAACCACGAACTTGTCATGTAACTTTTCATATATTTTCCAGGATTTTTCAGGAAGTAAATTCGTGCTTACCTTCCTCACCTCCCCAGCATATCCGGAGGTGTGGAACTAAATTATACCACTTCAAATTCACTAATAAAGATTTCTGTCTCCATCTTTAAAATCAATACCTGCGACCTTGAATCGATATCCACTTTGTTATTGAAGCGCATCTAAAATACGTATCGAGAAACTGGTTTATCACATTTTTATTTTATTTCGTATGCATCTAAATATTTATTGTGTATCTAATTGTCGTAGAAAAACTATTGTATGTAACTCTGATATAATGGTTATCAAGATGCCTGTGAAGTTTTCGACGCTCACTCGTTGGCGTCGAAAGTTACTCGTCACTCGTGTCTTAATAACTCCCATTATAGGATCGTTGCATAAATAACTATTACCTAATGGGGTATGCAGAAAAACCACTAATGTGTTACATTCACACATCACGTTTTTTTCTATCTACTTCACGTTAATCAAGATAGTTTACAGAAACGGTTGCATTAAGAAAATATACACACATTTCATTGTAGGTACAAGAAGGAACAGAGTCTGAAGCGATAGTCAAGTCTTCAGAAAGGGGACGCTATAATATACTGACTTTGAAATTTCACTGTATGCATGAACCACGAAAAGCAAACGATAGGTAACTTAAGACGTCAAACCAATATAAACGAGCATCTCGGAAATGGTTAATGTCACAAAAAGAAATAAAAAACTATGTAAACTGCATGTTTTAACGAAATCAATATTTTGTGTGTACAGTAGCGCTCAAAGGTATTTTGTATTTGAGGTTATATGTTGTCATCACTGTTTGCATGCAGTCACAACACAGCAACGCATTCCTGTAGCTTTGTAATATATTTGGTGGTATGGTATTCATTAAATATTGTTAATTAGGAAAATTAAATTGAGTTTTATTTATGGACGCTCTTTAACTGCTGTGGTTCTTAACGTCCCATTCTATATTGGGCGTCAAAGACAGGTAATTTTGCTCAGAAGCCTCTTTATCAGGCTTGAGGTTCTTTTACGTGCCGTAAATCTTCCGAAGAAAGCCATGCTAAGGAGTTTTACGCCCGAAAAAAATCCATCGACCTCCGCTGGGTTTGAACCCGCGACCTCGGGAACTGGAGACTAGCATGGTAGCCATTACACCACGGAGGACTTGTTACATAGGCATTCAGACGATGTTTATTTATTTTTAGAGACAACTAGAAGCATACCGAAACAAAAACAATACTCAGTTGATGTGAGAAAAGCTGTTTTGAATGCTTTGAAGAAGATAAATTCGCAATCTAGTGTTGCTAGAGACTTTGGCATATCACAACTAATACAAATGTGTGGAGTCGACGGCAAAAACAGGAAGGAACAGTAGCCAATAAGTTAAGGTCTGGTCGTCCTCGAAAACAACAATGAGGGAGGACAATGATTTGTAAGCACCTATAAAAATAATTACAAAAAATACATAAATATATTTAAATTTCTTCAAGAAACCATGTCTAGAACTATATCCTTTTGAGAAAAAACCAGCTAAAAATAATATTCCACATAAAGCAAAATAGTCGGTTGCTGATCCAAGAAAATCGGCTCGACGAATTATGCATGATCTGGAGCAGCTTCATAGAATGACTCTACTGTAAAACGTTGCCTAGTAGCAGGTGATTTAAACGGTAGACGACCATCACGTTAACCACTCATAAATTAAAAAAATCTGATGTGTTACACTCACATGACTTTCTCTACTCTTGTACAAACTAGTTTTACAAACGCTTATTCTCCATATTCTTCAAGTTAATCGAGATATCGAGATGTTAATCTTATTGCTAATTTTCTTGTAGATGCAAGGGGAATTGGTAGGTTTTATAGTCAAATATTTCAAGAGGTGGTTGCTATGTGGAGCATTCCATTCTCTGTGCATTACCAGGACAAAAAAAATTTGTCTATCTCTTATGGTTTACTAGTTATGCAAACGTCGTTCACAATGAAGAATACTTTTGCAGACATTCCCAGAAAATTCAAGATATACATTTTATTTGTCATAAGTATATCTTAAACATGTGATATTTTAATCAAAATCGTTAGAGGCATTTTTGAGAAAAATAAAATTTTCGAAAAATGTTCCATGAAACGGGTAATCTGGGGTGGGGGATTTTCTAGAAAACCTTCGTGTCGCATCCCTGGAAGATACTGAACCTAAATACCAAGTTTGGTGTTTATCCGACTGTTCGTTTGTGAATTATGCTGTTCACAGACAGACACACACAGACAGGCAGACAGACAGACAGACAGACACACACACACACGGACATGTTTCCAAAAACTTTTTTTGGATTCAGGGGGTCTCAAAACATGCATTTCCGGTGAAATCTCGGTATCGAATTTTTGGGTGGAATGCAATACTTCCCCTACTTACTATACGTAGTAGAGAAAGTACAAAGAATTACAAGAAATACATAAATATATTTAAATTTCTACAAGAAACCACTTCTAAAATTATATCTTTTGAGTAAAAACCAGCTAAAAATAATATTCCACATAAAGCTCGACGAATTAGGGATGATCTGGAGCAGCTTCATGGAATGACCTTACATGTCTCTACTGTAAAACGTTGCCTAGTAGCAGGTGATTTAAACGGTAGAAGACCATCACGTTAACCACTCATAATTAAAAATAATAGGAAGGCCACGTTAGAATTTGCAAAGAAACATCAAGCTTGGAATTCTACAGATTGGTCTAAGATTTTATGGAGTGATTAGAATAAATTTAATTTTTTTTTCTGATGGTGTGCCGTATATACGTCGACCAAAAACCCAAAAGGACAACAAAAAGTACCAGGTGTCGACCATTAAGCACGGTAGTGGCAGAGTCAAGGTGTGGGAATGTTTTTCTAGAAGTGGGGTTGGTCCTCTAATCCAAATAGAAGGCAATATGGATCGTTTCCTGTACAGTGATATTTTAGAAAACAATATGGTTCCACATGGAAGAAATAATATGCCCTGTAATTGGATTTTTCAGCAGGACAATGATCCAAAACACATCTCCGGCCATTTAAAAAAAATATTTTCAGATAAAAAAAATCAAACTTTTGGAGTGACCAAGCCAGAGGCCGGATCTAAATCCAATAGAACACCCCTGGTAATGAATTGAATTGACGAATTCGTCTAGAAGCTACTCAAATAAGGATCAATTTGCTGCTGCCTTATTGGACGAATGGTCAAAACTACCACCGATTACAAAACCTTGTGGATTCAATGTCAAATATGTGTGCAGCTGTGATAAACCTCATGGGTATGAAACTAATACTGATCTTTTTTTTCAGATTCCAAAACATTTTTGTTTTATCCATACATACTTAGACCTACAAATTACTTTTGAGCCAGAAAATGTTTATGTATTTGTTATGTAAGATAACTTTATTTAAACTAAATGTATTTTTGTACTAAATCGATTATAATTACTGAAGAAGTAGGTGTTGTATTGTAGTTCAACTTGAAGTAGTTGCAGTAAATATTTTCCGGTAGCCTTTGCCCCAAATGTACTTTCAGGTGGCCTTTGCCCAAGTTTAAAAAATATTAACTTTGTAATTTGACTGTTTCTTTAAATATTATATATTTATGTTTGCCTCGGCTGTGTCAGTGTTATTGTTAGAGACATGGATGTCTTGACCGGGTTGTGGTGCAACAAGAATGTAGGCTTACAAAGATTATAATTGTACTTTACTCCTTTTTATTAATGCTTGACACGATTTAAATACCACTTCGCTGATAGAGAGTTGTGAGATTCTTTTATGAATTAATTGCACTTTTTAACACGTAAACTATTTTTCGTCTCACACGAAAACGTATTATACTTCTCGAGGACGTATCTCGCGTCCGGTTAGGAACACTGTTTACAGGCAACTGAACTGATTTCAACCGCCTAAACTTGTAAATTTCCTTATTTCAAGTCTCTGATTGGCTAATCCTACTCCAATAGAATACCTTCATTTAACCAAAGCTTTTTTTGGTTGTTGATTGACTATTTTATAAACTGTCACTAAAATTACATTATTGCTTCAAAGAATTGTTAAACTTTCAAATTCATTATTGCCTCAAGGTTACCTCATTGTTAGCAACTTTTAACCTATTTCTCACAGCTCCTACATTATTACCTAAATTACGTAATATATTCACATAAGATTATTACACATGGATACAATAATACAAACATATACAATGACTGCTATATACACATATTGCTTTAAGGCGGGCTTTTATTGAATTTATGTATTATATAATTTGACTGAAATCATTTAAGTGTTAAAAATACTGCCTCGTTACATAGTTCTAAATTACCCATTGGCGTTTTTTTAAATACTTATTTTTATGCAACTGTAACTAATGCTTTCTACAAAATACTTTTGAGCACTACTGTATTTTGTCTTTTTATTCACAAAGCCTCAAAATACATTGTAATTTAATCTGAAATGGTTTTTTGGGGGGCTCAATGCAATGCTTTTTCTGCCAGAAGAGGATAAAGAAATCAAAAGCAAAAGTGTGCAACAAGTATCCACAGTTGTGGGACTATAGATATGGCTCGAATTCTTGAGAAGGAGGAAATGGTGTATCCCCCCTCCCACTCGTTAAGCAGTAAAGCCAGTTAGTAAGAGAAAATGTTCTTCCTTATTTGGTATAGTTTCTCTCTTAAACTATAAGACCAAACATAAACAAACACAAATAGGGAATAGGTATGTGTATGTCATCCTTTTGTCGCGGTAACTTTCATGTTATCTTATTTGCTGAGCGCCTGTTATTGGTTTACTATTTTGAATTTTGAGTTCTTTGTCCTCCAGCTAGCTATTATTACTCAGTCGAACAAATCTCTTGAACAGGGTGTGTAAACGGAAAGAAGTTGTTACTAAAGATAACACTGATAAAAGAATTTGTTTTTAAACTTTTATTGCCGTCACATTTTATTGATTTCACAAATTTACTTTTGATACACGCCCGACTGAAACTGTTATAATTTCGAATGTAATTATCACTTATTTGCCGCACATTATTAATTCGAGTATTTCACATTTTTGTAACTAACTTTACGACGCGAGAGATTCTGTAGAATTACGTAACGTGTACTTCGTGAATGATTCTGTTAAACTGGGCGACGTGTAACCCGTGAATGATTCTATTAAACTGGGCGACGTGTAACCCGTGAATGATTCTGTTGAACTGTGTGACGTGTAACCCGCGAATGATTCTGTTGAACTGTGTGACGTGTAACCCGCGAATGATTCTGTTGAACTGTGCGTTACCCGTCTCTGACTTCAGCATTTATACTCCCTCACCCCGATATGCCTAAAGATTATAATCGAGCTGCTATTGGTTAATAAAGCGCGCCAACATTAGCGTCTATTTTTATATCCAATCAAAATTACGAACACATATGCTCTAGGGAAGATATTCCCTCCATTTCTAAAGAAAAGCGCGCTACTCTGACGTCATTTGTTTGTCTCTTCTAATTGATAAACAACTCACCCCCTCGCTCATTGTTACCCGCTCCTATTGTCAGTTTCAGGAGGCCGTGTAAACTTATTTCCTAACAATGCTTATAATTAACAAACATCTCAAATCATTGTCATACAATAATGTTAATTTACACTACAATCATTCTGGCATGTACAGTGTTGTGATATAAAATACTGCCACACTTTAAACCAGAAAGACATCTCGATGTGTACGTTGAAAAAAACTTGAGCACTGTTCTGTTCCTTTCATAGTTCTTAGAAAAACGCATTGCACTGCAGAAAAGTTCGACAACAACGTGCTCCCCCTTACAGACGAGTGCAAAAGTAAAACTTGATGAGTAAGGTCAGGCCCAGCGCACAGCGCGCTGCTTCCGATACGGCCACGAATTTCTTGGTACGTTACGGGAACTAATGTTAACGTTACTAATAGGTTTTTACTCCCAAGACAGTTTGTGTATTATCAGCAAAATATTTAATTGAAGTAGTTGAAACCAAAATACATTTGTTTAAAGTTAAATGAACAATAAAGCAAAATGAAAATTTTAAGCTAACGTTGCATTTAAGAAGTACTTATAAGCTAAGTAGTCAATAGTTTAAGCTATCAGATGCAAAAACAATCTGATGTGTTACACTCACATGACTTTCCCTACTCTTGCACAAACTATTTTTACAAACGCTTATTCTCCATTTACTCCACGTTAATCGAGATAAACATTTGCAGAAACTTATTGCTAATTTTCTTGTAGGTGCAAGGAGAATATGGTGGGCTTTAAGCGATAGTCAAATGTTTTAAGAGCTGGTTGCTATGTGGAGCATTTCATTCTCTTTGTATGTCCAGGACATAAAAACGAATAACGAATTCAATTTGAGAAAAAGTATTGGAAAATTCAAACAAATAACAAGGAATATCTCGGAAATGAGTCATGAGTTATGTATATGACATAAATTGTGTGTTTTAACGAGCTCTACATTTTTAGTGTAGAAAAATTGTGTCTATCTCTTACGGTTTACCAGTTATACATAAACCATTCAGAAAAAAGACTTTTGGGGACATTCACAGAAAATTCAAGATACGCATTTCATTTGTCATGAGAATATTTTAAATATATTATATTATAATCAAAATTGTTACAGCCATTTTTGAGAACAAAAAATCTCGAAAAATGTTCCATGTAAAAGGTAGTCTGGGGTGGGGGATTTTCTTGAAAATCCTCCTGTCACATCTTTGAAAGATCCTAAACTTAAATACCAAGTTTGGTATTTATCCGACTTCTCTAAACATTTTTTTATTAAGGGGCCTCAAATAATGTATTTCCGGTGAAATCTCGATATCGAATTTTTAGGTGAATGCAATACTCCTCCTTCTTACTATACGTAGCAGAGGAAGTAATAAATAAGTACATAAAAATAAAATAAAATATTTGTCATGGGTTATCGAAGCAATCATGAAAACAAAAGAAAGTGGAGGTTTTTATTTAAAATTTAGAAAAATGAATAAAACAAAATAACTTATTTTATATAAACATTTAATAAAAGAAACTAATAACTAAGCCATGTTTTCCTGAATGCCATTAAACATTCAATAATGAAAGCTAACTAATGCTCTTTACACTGAAAGTGCAAACAGATGACAACCAAGCGAGCCAAGTGTAGTTATTACCACAGTCTAAGTTGTATGCGTGATCAGTTATTCAGCTGCTGTTGCGAAGTAACTTCGGCATAAAATATTATTTGTACAAAACACAAAATGCTACCGAGGCGCTTAAAAAAAGTGAAAATAACAACAAATGTGTCGGTATCTATTAGTTTCTGATCTATCCCATACTTTAATATGACTCGTCTTAATCGTTCCATATGTGAAAAAAGTGCGCCAAGCTCGTTTTTGTGTTTTCGTAAAATGAGCGCTCGCAATGTAAGCATTTATTACTTTTTCTATTACTTATAGTAAGTAGGGGAAGTACTGTAATCCATCCAAAACTACGATACCGAGATTTCACCGTAAATACATTTTTGAGACCCCCTGAATAATAAAAAAGCATTTTATAGAAAAAGATCCGGGTATCTGTGAACAGCAAAACTCAAAAACGAAAAATTCGGATCAACACCAAACTTGGTATTTAAGTTCAACACCTTCCAAACATGAATCACGAAGATTTTCAAGAAAATCTCCTTCACCCCAAACTACCTTTTACATGGAATGTTTTTCGAAAAATTTTATTTCTTAAAAAATGGCTCTAACGATTTTGATTAAAATACCGTATATGAAAAATATTTACATGATAAATAAAATGTGTATATTGAATATTTTAAGAATAGTCTGTGAAGTCCACTTCATTTGGAAGAAATGTATAATCTTGTATAACTGGTAAACGTTAAGTGATAGTCGAAAATCTACTACATAAACATGTAGACCTCTTTAAAACAAAAACTTTATTTAATAACATCCGATATTAAAGGTTCGAATTGTACATTTCTTGGTCATTCTCTTAAAGTCCTGTCAACATTCAGTTGTTTCTCGCGATTGCATAGAAACAGTATGGAATTTTAAGGCAGTGTAGAGCGACCAGTTCTTAAACATTTGACTATCGCTGTTCTCTTTGTATCTATAACGAAATGTGTAATTTAGCTATTTCTGCAAAGGTTTATTTGGATTAAAATTTAATAGATAGGAATAACTTGTAAACCCACTAATAAAAGATAGAGGGTAGAGAAAGTAATATGAATATATTACATCAGCTTTTTTCATTTGTTCTTTTATATTCCTTCCAGGTATGTTAGATTCCCAACCCAAAATTATCCTGATAGAATAACAAAGACTATCCCCTCTCGCTAGAATACTCAATTCGAACCTTGACTATGAAACCTTTCAGACGCCTCAAGTATTTTGAACTTTCCTGATGAGATGTTAGCGATAGGGTGAGTAAAGCAGAATTAATGTAATGCAAATCGAGAAGAAAGAGAGGAGAAATAACAAAAAAATAAAAAATAAAAGGAAACACTGGAGTCTTATATCTTGCTGTGTAAAACCAGGGCACGTTAAAATAAACGCCTTGTGTTAATCTCAGTGCAGAATAAAATATGACGCACACGACACCATAAACACGCAGGTAGTATGGAGATAAGGGAACATGCCCGAATATCGCACACGTTAACTGCATATATGTCCAATATTAAACCGTACACTTCACCTCTACTTTGTTAAGCAGGTCAAGTTAGTAAAGAACGCCGCATGAGCACTTGCTCGCCTCTAATGGGTATGCAGAAACGGCGAGTGCTTTAAAATGCGTGTGCATGTGTGTGTGTGTGCTCTCAGCAAAATAAAAAGTTGGCCGAGTCTTGACATTCTACCTATATTCAGCATGAACTTAAATGCCGTCTTTGAAGACGAGGGTGTGAGAGATGAAATATTATTTAAGAATTGGCATCGTATACCAAGCTTCTCTTGAATAACGCGAATGACAGCCCGCCGTTCCCACGCGACTGTTGTGCGAGTCCGTTCGTATAGTAGCGGCGGGCCGGTCCGCCGTTTCTCCCCTAGATATAATGCTGACAATGAATATGAGAGGCAGTATTTTTAACACTTAAATAATTTCAGTCTAATTATATAATATGTAAATTCAATAACAGCCCGCCTTGAAGCAATATGTGTATGTAATAATTTGTAAAATGTATGTAACAGTCATTGCATATGCTTATATTATTGTATCCATGTGTAATAATGTTATGTGAATATATTACGTAATTTAATAATGTAGGAGCTGTGAGAATAATAAGTTAAAAGTTGCTAACAATGAGGTAACCTTGAGGCAATAATGAGTAAGAAACTTTAACAGTACTACTTGTGATTCTTGGAGTAACAATAATATAATTTTAGTGAGTTTATAAAAATAGCCCATCAACAACCAGAGAAAGCTTTAGTTAAATGAAGGTATTCTATTGGAGTAGGATTAGCTAATCAGAAACCGAAAACGAAAAAAAATTACAAATTTAGAGTTCAGTTGCCTGCAAACAGTGTTCCTAACCGGACACGAGACACATCCTCGAGAGATTTAATACGTATTCGTGTGAGACGAAAATAGTTTTACGTGTTAAAAAGTGCAAGTATTTAATAAAAGAATCTCACAGCTCTCTATATCAGTTAAGTATTATTTAAATCGTATTAATAAAAGGAGCGAAGTAAAATTATAATCTGTGTAAGCCTACATTCTTTAGTCGCACCACAACCCTGCTAAGAGAAACGTGTCTCTAACAATAATACTGACGCAACCGAGGCAAACAAATATAATATTTAAAGAAACAGTTAAATTACAAAGTTAATATTTTTCTGTCAACTTGGGGCAAAGACCACCTGAAAGTACATTTGGGGCGAAGGCTACCGGAAACTGTTTACTATACGTGCGGTTGCAACTACTACAAGTTCGGCTCCCCAACAGTCGAAATATAATACAACTCCTTCAATACAACAAAACACCTTCTTCATATGTTAAACTATAAAATCGTCCGAAATTATGCTCCTCTCCATCTGTACAAGCCTAGTACCTATCAATGAACACACAACTTTCGACGAACTTTTGCAGCCTAATATTGCAAAATCATACTGTTTTCTAATTCGTCGAGCATATGGGGATTTGTTACACAAATTTTAAGTATACCCCGCAGATAATCACATGAATTTAGATCTGGACAACGAGCTTATTAGACAATTATTCTATCATCATAACACTTTGCAATGCGAGGCAGCGATTTTCTTAAACTTCTTTTGACGACAGCCCCTACGGCGTCTAATTTTTTCTCAGAACTGCTGGCTGTCTATGTTTCGTTTTGTCTAATACGAACCTGGTGTGTCTAAATTTTTCTACAAACCTAAAAACTGTGAATCTGTTAAGCACGGTGACGACAGAACATTTTTGTATGCATTTATTATCACATATTTGTGTTAGGAATTCATGTAACTGAGAAGAGCTTTGCAACAAAACTCCGCGTTTATTTATCGGTTTAGGAAAAGCTTACGATAATAAGAAAAATACTATCTGACAACGTTTTGATTACTATAGCTTTAATTTTACATGAAGGTTGTGTCTATCACCAGCTTCATTTAACATTTATATTCAAATGGCAATGGAAAATACGAAAAGAAAGTGCAATAGTATGGGCATGATAAGAGAAGATACTGTGTATGTGAGAAATTAATAGCACAAGATTATGATGATTTAAGTTATATGTTCATAAAATTAAAGGAAGGGTACAGCTGTTGCGGACTAAAAATATGCATGAGACTAATACTATTACTGGAAATGAAAAGAAGTAAATGATTTAATTTTGGAAGAAACGAGAGAATTGATCAGAGGTTGTGATAAATATCAATATTTAGATATTAAAACTACATAATATAGTCGACATGGAACAAATATGAAGGAGAGAATTGTAAAAGGAAATTCAATGGTAAGGTTAAATGGAATATTATAGAATAAAATGTTTTTCAAATAAAGATAAAAACATACAAACACTATTTAGGAATGTGATCACTTACTGAGCAGAAGTATGGGTATTAAATTCAAGAGTAAGGCCTCAACTGCAATCTCAGAAATTGATTTCCTCAAATTCTGCTCGATGTTCAATTGAAATTAAAAATGAAGAAATTAGGAGAAAGATGGATTATCAAAATTCAATAATTAAGTTTCTCCACCGTCAGCAGTTAATTGGATACGGACTTGTTCGACGAATGGAGGATGAAATACCACCGCGATTGATTTTGGGATAGGTACCAGCGGGAAATAGGGAAGACTAGGGCTAGGTGGATGGAAGAAGTCATCAAATGTGACAGAAGTATGAGATTGGGAAGACAAAGAAACATGGGGAAGAGTAATTTAGGCACAGGAAGATTTATCCACAACGTAAACCTAACAACAATAATAATAATAACTATCGTTTCTAATTTAGAAGTAATGTAAGCATGTATGGTTTACATTACTTATGTCAAGCAGGCTCCGGTTTCAAAATGTGAAGCCCGACTCACCAGTTGTCCAGCGTTGAAGTGTAATGTGATATTATTTTGTTAAACATGCACGCGCGGTGCTTGAATTGATGAAAAAGCAATATGGAAATGTGTTTTTTTTTTCGACAAAAAAAACACGAGAGTTACAGTCTGAATTTAAACCTGTTACCTACGGAAATAATGATTGCCCTATTTGACACTTGAAAAAAAAAATTGCAAGAAGATAAAATTATTAGTTCTTGTTAATGCCTGTTTTGACGTTATCTTTTAGTCCTGATCTACGTAGAATGCACTTAATTTCTACTCGGTTATAAGCAAAAGTTTCGCATTATTGTACAAAGAGCGCCAAAGAAAATCTTACTGCACCTCGCGTCTATGTCACATTATTTATCGCTGTATGTGGTCTTGCGAAGCTATGACCATTTCATTGTTTGCTTTAGGCCACGGTGCAAGGTTGCGCCACTCCTTCTGCTAAGCAGTTACACCAATAACCACAACAAAAGCTAAAAAAAATGGCATAGAAACGAAATATATTTTTTCGCTCTCGATCGTATTGGCTAAAAGAAAGAGATAGAGTGAGTGTATTCAGTTTGTCATTAGGACCTCTTATCGCGATTGGTAGCTCATACCTTATCGGGTAGTGCAGGACGCGCCTTTGAAGGGGTTAAAACTAAGGGGAAAACTTGATGAGCGCCCAGGTTAGCGAAATGTAGAATATGTAGTGTGAGAAGATTTTCAAGCGATGCACATTAAAGCTTGAATGGTATTCATTAAATACATAGAAAGGCAGCACTTTAAAACAAAAAATAAACAGAATTGTATTCTCGCTGTGATATCAATGCTTGTTGCTGCATAGAAGCAAACATAATAAATAATAAATAAATAAAGCATCGTGTTTTCCCTCTAATTCAAACTATAATTGGTTAATATACCTTTACTAACATATTGCTGATCATAGGAATACAACAGCATTATAGACAAAAATATAACCCAATTTTATTGCCATAATATGTATGTCATATTCGGTAAACCATATACATATTATCTCTAGTTTCTAAATATGATCAGTCAATTATAACAAAAGAGTAATTTGCATTTAGTAAACAAATATCATCATCTCGAATGTTTACGAGGAGTGCCCACTGACGAGTACGTAGACTGTCTTCCCCACTTTCCTGGAATATTTTTATCCAGTAATTTACTATAAAAACACTTTTATGCACTGCCGTTCCAACTGCTGTAACAGTGCGACCAGCCTCCCACATACCCACGATACGTCCATGAGTAATTTCGCTAGTATACGGTATGACTGGTTCTGAGACAATGAACATGCTTTGGTTTCAATAACACCAGAAGAAGCTAAGGCATCAACCTCCCCTCTTTCCCCCCTTATTGCTGTGTTATCAAGCCCCCACGTTCTGCGACAGGTAAGGTGAAGGACACGCCTCAAAAGACGCCAGAAAAAGATACAAAATCCGCCGAAGATTTTCTTTGGCACTCCGTGTACAACGTTGTTAGAACTATCGCTTCTGAAATATTAGTTACTGTATGTTTACATTTTCATACACCGGAGCTGACCTTGGTGCATATCTGACAATATGTGTTGCCTTTTGTTTTCTGCAAGACTTCATTACTAACAACTGACTGGTGATATAAAGCTGTATTTTGTCCGAGCAAGTAACCTAGTCCGCATTGCATAATTAAAACCCATTTCTATTCATGGCGATTAATTCTCAGTGGATAAAAGAAACTCTTTTACATGAAACGTACAACGTGAGATACCTGTGAATAATGGGTAAAGAGATAATTCCAGTGCTACACATATGATTTTTATTATATCTACCAACCAACATAGCAGATAGATCTACTGTATTATATTCTATTAAAAATTCAATAGCGAGATTCAATCGTAAATAATCATTCTGAGATGTCCTGAACCCCACAAAAGCATGTTTAGAAAAAGGTCCATGTCTGTCTGCGAACAGCATACCTAACACATTAATTAGAAAAGCACCATATTTCGCATTTGATTCGGACATTGTTTAAGCATGCCAGGTGAAGACTTTTAAGTAAACTTCCACCCCAAATTACTCTTTACATGGGAAATATTTTCGTTATTTTTCTTTTTCTCAAAAATGGCTAACGATTTAAATTTAAAAATTTGCATTAACAGAATATATATCTTGAATTTTATGCAAATAGCTTGTGAAGTGCTCTTCATTCTGTGTGAATTTTATATAATTAAAACCATTAATGATGGTCTAAAACTTACTTCAAGAAAAAACAAGGCTCTCTAAAACATGAGATTTGTGTCAAATAATTTTTTGTAACGTTAGCTGATTTCGAAAAATTTCATACTGTACGTTTTAAATGAAAAGGCGTCACCTGAGATGTTTCAATAGTTATTACCTGGTTTGACATAATTTCTAAACAAAAATGTAACGTGAATACATTTTTAAGCGACGTTTTAGCTAGGAGGTGGGGTGGCTTATCTCTCAGATAATGCTTTAGCTGGTGGTGATACACATTTTGTTGAACTTTTTCCGCGATTAGCTTGTACATTGGAAAAAGGCAACACTGTTGAAACACTTTACTCAGAGTCGGATGATGAGTCTTCAAAATCTAGAGGAACCAAAAGGGAAACGATAATGCGTTCGAAGCCTTCTTCCCTCGCACGATATTTTCCCGTATCTTCGCATTTCTGCATCAAAATCTCATACAACTTTTTTTACTTTCTCTACTACGTACAGTAAGTAGGGGAAGTATTGTATTCCGCCCAAAAATTCCATGCCGAGATTTCACCGGAAATACATATTTTGAGGCCCCCTGAGTCCAAAAAAAGCATTTTAGGAAACATGTCCGTGTGTGTGTGTCTGTGAACAGTATAACTCAGAAACGAACAGTCGTATAAACACCAAACTTGGTATTTAGGTTTAGTATCTTCCAGAGATGCGACACAAAGGTTTTCAAGAAAATCCCCCTACCCCAGATTACCCTAGACATGGAACATTTTTTGAAAATGTTAATTTTCTCAAAAATGGCTCTAACGATTTTGATTAAAATATCATATGTTTAAGATATTTTCATGACAAATGAAATGTATATGGAATTTTCTGGGAATGTCTCCAAAAGTATTCTTCATTGAGAACGACTTTTGCATAACTGGTAAACCATAAGAGATAGTCAAAATTTTACTACACAAAAAATGTAGATCGCGTTAAAATACACAATTTATGTCATATACATTTTTTTGTTGAGTGAACCATTTTCGAGATATTGCTTGTTATTCCATTAAATTTTCCAATACTTATACTTTTTCTCAAATTCGTTATTCATTTTTACTTTCTCTACTACGTATAGTAAGTAGGGGAAGTATTGTATCCCACCCAAAAATTCGATACCGAGATTTCACCGGAAATACATGCTTTGAGACACCCTGAATCCAAAAAAAAATCTTGGAAGCATGTCCGTGTGTGTGTGTGTGTGTGTGTGTGTGTGTGTGTGTGTGTCTGTGTGTCTGTGAACAGCATAACTCAGAAATGAACAGTCGGATAAACACCAAGCTTGGTATTTAGGTTCAGTATCTTCCAAGGATGCGACACGAAGGTTTTCAAGAAAATCCCCCACTCCAGATTACCCTTTGCGTGGAAGATTTTTCGAAAATTTTAATTTTTTCTAAAATGGCTCTAACGATTTTAATTAAAATATCATATGTTTAAGATATTTTTATAACAAATAAAATGTATATCTTGAATTTTGTGGGAATGTCTCCAAAAGTATTCTTCATTGTGAACGACTTTTGCATAACTGGTAAACCATAAGAGATAGACAAAATTTTACTACACAAAAAATGCAGATCGCGTTAAAATATACATTTTTTTTGTTCAGTGAACTATTTTCGAGATATTGCTTGTTATTCCCTTAAATTTTTCAATACTTATTTTCTCAAATGGGAATTCGTTATTCATTTTTTTTGTCTGGGATATGCAAAGAGTATTAATCTGTGGGAAAGGGAATGGTGCTGCACCTAGCTACCAGCTATTAAGAGATATGTATGTGCTTAAAGGCTACTGTATTTCCAAATTGCCCTTGTAAATATATTATCCCCTTACATCTACAAGAAAATTAGCAATAAGATAGACTCTGCAAATGTTTATCCCGATTAACATGAAGTAGATTGAGAATAAGCGTTTGTAAAAATAGTTTGTACAAGAGTAGAGAAAGTCATATGAGTGTAACACATCAGATTTTTTTATGTCCTGGACATGCAAAGAGAATGGAATGCGCTACATAGCAACCAGCGCTTATAACCTACCATATTCCCCTTGCATCTACAAGAAAATTAGCAGTAAGATTAACATCTCGATTAACATGAAGCATATGGAGAATAAGCGTTTGTAAAAATAGTTTTTACAAGAGTAGAGAAAGTCATGTGAGTGTAACACTCAGATTTTTTATCGTGACTCGTACTTCATTTGCACCCCCCACCCGAGAGCATTTTCCGACGACACATTTCTCTTCAATTCAGCCCATATATATTAGATAGCATTTAGACGGGACAGCAGTGGTAAGAGGGAAGTCATACAACAGCATGACCATATTTCAAGGCTAGTTTATCAACCACGAATACCTTCTTTCCACTGTATAAATGTTTGATATGTTGTACCAGTTGCAGTTTTGTTTGGAAGTAATACTGGAAGCTCAATATTCTTGTCACGTATAATTTAAGAATATCACATTTTATGTATGCCATTGTTTGGTACAAGGCTCAGAATTTGGGAACGATAAGGAGCGTTATGATAATTGAAGGTGCCTCTAAAAGTTTAAGAAACGTATTTTCAAACCACTCCTCAAAACAAGGCAGCATTTATTGCCCCGTGATAGTCAGCTGCAATGTTAATGTACAGGGCACCTGTTATGAAGCCACTTCTTCCTCCCGCATGGGGATTTACGATTTACCATTACAGAAATTACCCCAACTGATCAGTATCGAAGTACCCGTCATGAGTATCATACCATGTTTTATCTGTATAAACATCTTCTTACCCCAAGTCGCTATAATACTGCACCTGTGTTAAATAGGACTAGCGCCAAGCCTGAATTCTTGTTGATTCAAGAGTGTTGTACGGCGTTCATATGTTTTGTACTTAAACTCCACTGAATGCAATATTTTCATTAAGAGCTCTTCTCTGATAGGGAAACTCATATTCACTACTGAAGTTTTACTGCTGAGAACGCTAAGGTGCTTTAACAGTCCTTCAACAAACCTCAACCCCCCAAAATATTGTTAAAGAACTTAAGAAAATGCACAATCAAATACTAATCTCTGTAAATCAGTAACAGGATTATTCCGTCTCACGTCGAAATTCTGGGTAATGAATCAGCTGATCAGGCAGCCAAAGAAGCCACCAAACACCCCCCTCAGGACATCAAGATCCCACATACGGACTTCATCAGCTTCATCAAAAAGACTCGCATTAATCAATGGAGACAAACATGGAAAGCCACATCTAGAAGCAAATTATACGATGTCTACATTTCCGATTCCAAACTTCAACACCATTATTTCAACCATAAAGACCAAGTTGTATTAACTCGACTACGTATTGGACATACTTCTATAACGTACAAACATCTCCCTCAACCGTGACCCTCCTCCTGTGTGCAACCTCTGCAGACCCAATCTCACAGTTCATCATTTCGTTACACCTGCCGTAGTTATGTACAACACAGAGAAAGATGTGACATCCCCAACAGCCTATCAGACGCCCTAACTTCAGAAAACAACAAAATTGTATAACAATGCGTAGCACGCCTATCTAGAGAATTTAATGTTGTATGTACTACTACTGTTTTAAAATATTGTATTTTTCATTGTAATATATATATATATAGGTTCTTCTAGAGTTGGTGCTGACTGGCTTGCATAAGTCATACACTGATCTGCGAATCAGATGCATAGTAAATGAATCTATTTTACTAAATTCTGTTTTTCGGTTTTGTGCACGCTTTTGTTTTGTTGATACAGCATATCGTCATATAAATAATTGTATTTACTGTGACGCAAGGTACTTTTGTTGCGTTTTAGCAAGTGGATTATGATAGTTGCCATTCCCTTCTTTAAAATATGTATACGCATTCTGAATTATTGTAGCTGCTTGCGTATGTATGGTCTTCCCACGTCCAATTGGAGACACGCGTTCATTCTCACATCTCAATCAATATTCTCAGTTTCCCAAGGACGCCACATTGTTCCACTTGGTCCGTGTTTTAATTTACTTTAACGATCAGCACATAATCTTCAAACTGCACAATGAACTAGCAAGAACTAAGAACCGACTGCGCGGTGATTTTCCTTCGCGTTATCGACGCTCGCCATCTGCGGCTATCATAGAATGGCGCGAAATGCAACCATCCAGCATTTTTAAAAATATTTTTAAAGGCTGCAATTACCAACTTTGTGAAAAGAAGTGCTGAAACTGGGCACCGTCATTGTACATACATTTTTGGTATCTGTTTAGGAGAGTATCCATCACTCGCCGTAGTTCACATTGAGAAATGCCTGGCGGATATTTTGTTTTAATTCTTCCAGGGTGTATGGGGTTTGTCTTATACACTTTGTTTTAATTTACCTCAGAGATAGAAATCGCACGGGTTAGGTCGGGGGACCGAGGAGGCCAAAAAAAATCTACTAATTATTCTGTCCTCAAACACACTTTCAATTATTCTCCTCCAAATATTGGCCTATGAGCTGCGGCAGTCTGTTGAAAAAAGGCAAAATCACGCTCCCTGTCAATTCTCTAAAAACGGGGCTGGGAAAAATTGTATACATGTACGGGTGCCAACTTGACTCCAAAAAAATTGGCTCTATTACTTTTCTCCGCTCATAGCGCACCATACCAATTTTTGTCGTCATGGAGGGGTAATTCATGAACGATATTCGGTTTATCAGAACTCCAATAAGTATTTTATGCACACATATATCCGTGAAGGTGGAACCAAGCCTCGTCCGAGAAAAATATTAAATATAGATCTCTTTCGCCATTGTATACATTATTGAGACTCCACTCACAAAATGTGCGCATAAGTACAGGATCACCTGATTGAAGAGCATGTGCCACAGTTATTTTATATGGTTTTAACTTCAGCAATTTGGTAGCTCTTCGCACAGAGTCATGAGAAATGCCTGCCTGTTGTAAAAATCGCCTAAGCGATTTTTTTGGGGGGGAAGTCTCCAAACAATGATATGTCGTCTAATGTTTCTTCGGTAAGAACCCTACCTTCGGTAAGAATCCCCTGTCTTTTAGATTTCCAAATCTAAACACTTCCTGCGCCCTGAAATTTACTATAAAGTGTATGGATTGTTTACGGCCTGGAGCTTTTACGCCCGGAAATCATTCTGCAAACCTTATTTTCGTTTGATGAGCTGATTGAGTTAACACATACGAATCATAAATAAATACACGCTGCGCAGTAGAAAGCATATACTGAGCCATAATATATTTGTGACTAAACACAGGGCAAAATAATAAATGACTCGTAATAACTGAACTACACCGTATCACTGTCAACTCGATGCTGCACAGCCAGAGCAGAGCGAAGCCGCGTCAGTAGCATGACCTTGATCGCAGCAGCAGCGCGGAATCATATGCCCACACGCTCAGTGAAAAAACAAAATTCTTAGTTCATTGGCTCTCTCGGCATTATCGGCAATAGTGCTTCCTTCTTTCACACTGTCGCCCGTCTTTACCCCTCACTTGCTTCAGACTAGTAGGCACTACCTCCTTCCTATAGCTAAACCGCTACCTGCTTGGAAGGGCGGCCCGGTCCCCTAACTAAAACGTCGCTGAACGGACAGTAACATGGATAGAATTATTAATGAATGCAATAATGTACAAGGTATGTCTCGAATTTGTAAAAGATAAAGTAACATGGTTGTACCACATTATGTTTATTTCACTTTTCGATACAAACCATTAAAGATTCAAGAAGCCATAAAAACACGCAGTTTTAACACGCATTCGCTACTATGACGTCACGACACCCCTAAAATAACATCACGGTATTTTTATTCTGTATAACCGTTATAATGTATTCTAGAATTGGTTGCGGACGTATTTACCTTCCTCGCGGTTATTCTCGCACGCCGCTGCAGAAAAGTTTGCATAAAGGGGAGGGGTTTCTGTTTTCTGGCAGTTGCTGCACTGCATGATGGTCCGATAACCAAGCACTGGCCGTACCAAAACACGGCGTACAGTCGACAGTGTTAATGACGCTGTTTGTTACCACGCTGCCAGAAGGGCCACACTGAGCATGCGCGTAACTCCTGTATATTCTAATTCTGTTTACGTGTTCTGACATGCACAAGAGGTACACCAACACTTTGCTCCAAACTTTCTTCACTTGGGGATGCTAAAACGTGGCTAGGACACCCTTAGTGCAGCTAAGTGTACAGTGGCAGATATGACTCTTGGTTTGATTCATGAGGAGGAATTTCATCATCAGCGAAATGCTTCGAGTAAAATATGGATATGTGCACGCAGAAAATAGCACATGTTAAAGGCTGATTCCCAATAACCGAAAGACTAGAATCGGCAGCAAAACACTTGGTTCACAATACCCCGGAAACGAGAACGAAACTGCATATCCATAGCATATCGACAGTAAAATGGGGTCGATTTTGGACGATTTGTTTGAAACTAGCCTATATTTTTTCGCCTGCTTACAATTCAGCCAACATAATGCAGGTTAAACAAGTCAAAATTCGTTAGGGTAGGCAAACATTTTCTAAACTCAGAACCATTACCATTTCCTCAAACGAAACTGTTACCAAGCGTCATTCTTTTATTGATAGCGTATATAAACGTTACTGTTTTGTTTTTTATTCTGTTCTTTGTAGTTTTTTAAAAGAAATATCAAACTATGAATTGCGTATAAACAAACTAGAAGTGACACTTTCACTATAAAACCCAACGCTCAATGAAACCGAGGTCAGGACGCACATTTGCCGAAATTTCTTCCCGTTTCATTTCCCAGCTTGCGACTAGAGATAAAGGCTACTTCATGTCATGGCCGCCTTGAATGATTTCCACAGTGAAGAGTCTAATATGCCCAATATTGGCCTATATGCCGTTCCTAGGAACGAGAATGAACAAGTTAAAATTTTATGTCTTCTTTCCCGTTCTCGGGATACAGGAAGCTTCCTTTAATTGAGAAAACTCACATTACAATCGATGTAGTTTAACTTTGTCGTCGTTCTGGTTTCCATTACCGGTTATTGTAAACCAGACTTATGGGTCAAAACAAAATTCCAAAAACTCACCTTTTTTTAAAAATTTTCATGTAAAACATGAGGCAGTATTTTTAACACTTAAATGATTTCAGTCAAATTATATAATATAAAATATAATAACAGCCCGCCTAAAGCAATGTGTATAATATATAAAATGCATGTAAGTCATTGTATTAATGTTTATATTATTATGTACATGTTCAATAATGTTATGTGAATGTATTATGTAATTTAATAATGTAGCAGCTGTGAGAATAATAGGTTAAAAGTTGCTAACAATGAAGCAACAATAAGGTAACCTTGAAGCAATAATGAATAAGAAAGTTTAATAATGCTACTCGTAATTATTGGAGCAACAATAATGTAAATTTTAAGACAGTTTATAAATAGCCAGAAAAAAAAAGCTTAAGTTAAATAAAAGTATTCTATTGGAGTAAGATTAGCCAATCAGAAACTGAAATGAAGCAAAATTTACAAATTCAAAAGTCAGTTGCTTGTAGACAGTGTTCCTAACCGGACGTGAGACGCGTCCTCGAGATGTTTAATACGTATTCAGTGTGAGACAAAAATAGTTTACGTGTTAAAAAGTAAAAGTAATTAATAAATAATCTCACAGCTCTCTATATCAGTGAAGTGTTATTTAAATCGTGCCAAGAATTAATAAAAGGAGCGAAGTAAAAATTAGAATGTGTGCGAGTCTACATTCTTAGCCGCACCACTCTCTGCAAAGAAATACATGTCTCTAACAATAATACTGACGCAGCCGAGGCAAACATAAATATATAATATTTAAAGAAACAGTCAAATTAAAAAGTTAATATTTTTAAACTTGGGGCAAAGGCTACCGGAAACTTTTTACCATACGTGCGGTTGCAACTACTTCAAGTTCGGCTCCCCAACAGTCGAAATACAATACAACTCCTTCCTCAAACAGAACCTTTAACGTTGCAAAATCATGATTTAATTGCTGCATTTCCCTTCTGATCACTGAAATACACAAATGCGACGTTCAAATAGAAATGTGTAGGATTTGTGCAAAACCCTCAAGAAAATTTAAAACTTACTTTCCTCTTAATCTTGTTTTCTTACAATTTTGTCAGAATTATCAGAATCTGTTCCTCATAACAACGTGTTTTCAATTTCCTTCAAATTTTCTGTGTAGGTTCTTTCAAGATGTGTTAAAGAGGGCTAAAGAGCCTTTTCTTCATACTTTTGGATTTAGGGCTAATTTAATACACGATTGATTTTTAGGATCTTAACTGTTTTATAGTTTTTTTGTGTTTTTTTCAGGAAAAGCCTTGTGTTACACGAAGTTTAATCTTCGACTGTAAAGAACTCTATTTCAGAACATGCAACATTTAAAAGTTTAAACTTTCCAAATGTTCATCACATTTCACATACGATTCAATTTCCATTTTTGGAAAATTATTTCTTGAAAAGTTGAATACAGGGACTACGAAAATTAATTTAGACTGCTTCAAATCTGGGAATTATGAAAATAGCTGTATAAAACTGTGACCATTAAGTATTCCTGAAACACAATTAAGGACTTTCCTCTGTAAATTTTGCTATTTTCCTTGCAAATTAGTTTCTTTGCATTTGTTATCCAAAATATCTCACAAGACAAATTTTAATATATTTCTTTAAAACATTTGTCATAGGCAGTCATTTCATGCTGTAAGAAGAAATCTAATACTACAGAGTTGCAAAACTTTCTCTGTCCGTTACAATATCCTATATACCTATGTATTACAGCACTCTTTTATCCACATTAAGTTATTCACATTACGTCTATACCTAGAAATGATTTCAAATTAAGCAGTAGGTACTTAGTTATGTACAACACACAGAAACAACGTTCAAAAGTTTATCGGAAGCACGGAAGAATACATTCAGAAGTCGTAGTAACGACCTCTTGCGAAGGGAAAGAAAGAAAGAAAGAAGGAAGGAAGGAAAGAAAGAAAAAAATCACAAAGTTTCAAGTATCTTCCCTCAGTAGACGCCCTTTCATTTGAAACTCGCAAGATGAAATATTTCGAAATTGCTAAACTCTGCAAAAGAAATTGTATGTTTTCATGGGGTTTACATTTCTCCTTGAATAAGTTTTTGTCCAACTCCACAGCTTTCCTAGTTCGAATAGAATGAGGACCTTACAGGCTATACACAAAAAAATTAAAATA
The DNA here is from genome assembly GCA_030765065.1 of Deroplatys truncata. Taxonomy (NCBI): domain Eukaryota; kingdom Metazoa; phylum Arthropoda; class Insecta; order Mantodea; family Mantidae; genus Deroplatys; species Deroplatys truncata. Next base: position 132,137,128 of record CM060988.1, on the reverse strand, counting down.
TGCATTTTATTATTGATGCAAACATCTTAAACACTGTGGTATCTTAAGAGAACATGAAAAATAACGAACGCAAAGAGTAGATTGAGATGTCGAAGATTTTCTTAAACATTTTCGCTTTCCATGCCTAAAAACGACTCAAATTGAAATTTGGTATTTTTCCAAAATTTCACTTTTGAGTTGCATTCAACACACATGCATAATATTTCTTTTTTGGGGAGCATTTCTGGTGAAATCTCAATATTGTCATTTTTTTTTTGTTATACTATGGGTGGCGTGCACCATGTTGGGAGTAAATTGCTTCGGAAGCAACGCTTACTAAAGAAGTCCCCACTAACGGAAGTAGGTTACTACGGGAGCAATTTACCCCGAAAGTAAAACGTTGGAGAGCTCAATTACAATTTACTCTTTTAGTTACGACTACGGAAGTAAGAGCTAATTACTCCCGAAGATATTGTTTTGTTTGCACGATTTACTTGATGCAATCATGAATAAGGTTATGTGCGATAGGAAAAGGGAAGAAACGTCAGCGAAAGAGTTAAATGTTTGTTGGTAGAAATAAAGAAAATCCATTTAAACAATATGAGTAAAAAACTGGGATAAGCTGCATTACGTTGGTCTTCAAAGCCAGTGAGATACCGCCAACATTCGCAACGTGCGTTCTTAATTACTTTTTATTTTAGGTTTATTAGTTTTTTACGTTTCTGATTTACGGAGGTTAAATAAATAAGCTTAGGTTCCTGAATCACGGGAAATTACTTTTATTAACATTTTCAATGAAGACCCAAGTAATTCAAAAAAGCCAAAACGTGTTATAAAGATACTGGAAAGTCGTGATTGACGAGTTTAATAATAATTCTAGCGACGGGAAACGTACTGAAGAGCAGCTTGAAATTCTGGAAACAATATTTCTAATCTTCATTTTGCACCGCAGATCACTTGCTGTTGAGAGAGAATACCCTTTCTGATTTCGGAAATGTTCACCATGTACACGGATGGGTACAAAATAGTAACATGCGTGCAGTCAATTCCACACACAATGTGTGGGAAATCTGTGAAAGTGAAGAAGAATTGCCTTTTATTTTCTGAACACTCATGTATATTTATATGTGTAGGTACCTTGCTCTTAACCTCAAAAGCGCTCTAACAACGCGATGAAATACACGGCCAGCAGTCGCGTGGTGAACGTTTATTTATAAGATCGCCTGTAGTACCGGGATTACGATGAACTTTACTTAACGTGACATGGAAATGCTGGTAAACTAAAGGTATAATTGGCATGCACTTAGCGTAATGGAAATGACTCTTCATAGTTCTTTTATTACTTCGAGCTAGTACCGATTGGTTCTAATTACCATGTGAAATCAAACTTGCCGTAACGGGAGAGAAAAGTATAATGCCAAACTTTTTAAGTTACATCGCGTTAAGTCAATTCTAAATATCTCCATTTAATACAGTGTAAGACTGTCCATTACGTTAAATTCATCGTAATGCCGGCTCAAGCTTCTGAAATATTCCGGTTGAAACGGCAACTCTAGGCCGGGCCCGAGAACTGTAATTATAGATAATTTATTAATTAACTTTTATTGATGTTAAATCGTACTATGTAAATATCTTTTTCTCATACTGCTTGTATATTTTAAGAAGGGTGATTTAACGTTATGTATCTATCTAGGTTACTAATATTAGTAGAGTTATAAATGGTTTAATGTAAATAATTTAAGCGCTATGTTAAAATACTGTCCACGACGAAATGTTTTAGATACAGGAATAGTGCCTTCGAAGGCAGAAAACCTAGTTTATGACATGTCTTTGGGTCGCAGTGCCATTATTCCTACAGCGAGGGTGTAACGCCTTTGTCCCTTTATTTGATAATTCGCCGTGACCAAGAGAGAGAGAGATAGATAGCTTAACGGTAAACGTAGGAAAAGCCGCGATTTATATTAAATTTGGACCAATGAGATCCCTGGAAGTTTATTCGAAATAGTTAGACGCGTCGAGTGGCGCTAAAAATGGACCAATTGGAAAGGAAGCAGCCCCAGAAGCCTGCGACTATAAATGGATCTGTTTAGAGCAAATTCGAGGCAGTTTGTCATGGAGTTTTAGCATTGCAGTTTGTTCGACAGTTTTTGTCATGTGTGGTCAGGGAGAGATGCTGCAGGATGTGTGAGATATCGCGCCAAAAAGGGAATCAAGACAGTTTTAGAAACACACCTAAGATCCGCTACTCGTAAAGAGATAATAAGCATATTTAAAACTTCGTGTCATATCCGCGCCGTAGTTTAACAGCGGTGGACAGTATTTTACGGCGGCAATACCAGTTTTGTATACTACGAGTGTTAATTAAATAAAAAGAAACGGCAGTGTCATCTTTTCATAAACAAAGCAAGTCTATGTCTTCCTATATCACCACCCGAGATCTACGCTTCCTTTACCGAGGATAAGTCCATTCTCCTATATAGATTAAAGAAAACTACTGCAGCTAGCCGAGGATAAAATTGAAGAGAACCAACACACTGTGAACTTCTGGAACCAACGGGAGAAGCATCAAGGTAAGCCTAAAGCAACGGACGAAGGAGGTGATCGCCGCAAACTGGCGCCATAACGTGGAGCTCGAAGGGAAGACCAGCTCGAAGGGAAGACCAGCACAAACGGAGGACGAGGAAACAACGAATAGAGGAAGAATCTTCAGAGGAAAGGGGCACAGCAGAACATAATTACAACGCGAACTTCTAGTCTACCTACGTGGGACAACAAAACAGCTGAGAACATCGCTTCTAGAAATTCACCAGGATTCGAACCCGGAACCATCAATTAACGTAGGAGAAAATACAGGTTAGAACATTTATACAAAAACAAACAAAAAGGCATGCAGAGTAGTGACTCAGTTTTGTGAACACATGTTATTGAGAGGGGGTAAAGTCATTACTAGGGAGGTAGCACTTGCTAACGGAACCATGAGTAGGTCAAGGGAAGATTTGAAAGAACTGAATGGGGAGGCTATTGTCAGCATAACACCAGATGGAGAAAATATGGGTGCAGCAGAGGTAGAAGCTAGGCTGGAAAGGCAACCACCGATTGAGCAGGTCATTGACGCAGGTCAGAACCAGCTGATGATATTCCTCCAACATTTGAGCACAAAGATAGACGAGCAGAGGAAGGACTTAAGGGAACAAAATAAGAATTTAGAAGGGAAATTAAATGAGCTGAGTAAGGAGTCAAAAAGAAGTTTGAGTGAACAAAGTAAAAATTTAGAAGGGAAATTAAATGAGCTGAGTAAGGAGTCAAAAAATTTGAGTGAACAAAGTAAAAATTTAGAAGGGAAATTAAATGAGCAGAGTATACAGATAGGTGAATATGTCAGAGAGGAAAACAGGAAGATGAGAGGGGAATTAGCTCAGGAGATGAGGGAATATTTAGGTGAACAGGTCACCCGATTACAAAGTCAATTGGACTCCAAATTCAGTCAGCAAGGGAAGGTAGTGCAAGAAATTCAGGCAGGACAACTATGTCTAAGAAACGATGTAGAAAAACTAAGGAAGGATGTAGAAACAGAATTAAGTGTTACCAGCTTAGCCATAAAGGAGCAATTGGATGATGACTTAAGAGCTGTAAATGTTTCTTTAGAAAAAAAAACAAAGTACATTAGAATCTAACATTCAAAGGGAGTTCAGAGAATTTAGAACAGTGGTAGAAAAGGATCAGGGAAAGATAAATGAACTTTCGTCAAAAATAACGGAACAGCTCTCAAATCATCATGAAATTGTGAAGAGGGTTGAAGAGCATGAAAATTGTGTAAAGGAGTTAAAACGCTCTATTGGTAGACTAGGGATAAGTGTGAGACAGAGTGATGATAGCTCACCCAGTGAAACTAGCACCACTTTTAGGGAGGCAAATGGAGGTCAAAGTCCAGCTGCCGACCCATATAATTTCAATTCAGGGCACCAATGTACATCTAACCATGCAAGTAATGCAAACTACCATTTATTAAATGAGATAGGCGTACCTACTTTCGAGGAAAACTCGGCTGATAATCCGAAACAATACCTAAATGACCTTGAGGAGTATTTCCGTTTAAAGCAAATTCCGGACGAGCTAAAGATGTTAATCGTTCGTAAAGGTTTACGTCAAAGGGTTCTCCAATGGGTAAGATTGACTTTGGGAGAGAATAATAATTTTGAATATTTCAGAAGGGCATTTTTGAATAAGTATTGGAGTACTAATACTCAGAACCAAGTGAGATCTATCCTAGTTAATGGCAAATACGATGAACGCGGAAACCTAAGCATGGTAGATTATTTACTAACTAAAGCACAGAGTAGTAGACTAATCGAGCCACCCATAAGTGAGAGGGATTTCCTCAACATGATTGTACCCCATTATCCAGAACGCATACACCATTACCTACTCATTGCGAAACCAAATTCTATTCCCGAATTGATTGAGTTGGCATCATCATTCGAGACAAGTAGTAGGAACTACGGACAAAACCATACAGTTCGACCAATACCGGATAATGCAAGGAATGCGAATTGGAGAGGAAACGCGAGAGGGAACTATAACCCCAGAGAGAGATACTGGAACGACGTGCCTCAATCCGGGAACAGAAGCTGTCAAAATAACCGTTTCAGGAGGGAAGGTGATAACCAATATCACATAAATGCTATACAAACCAGACCAAGATACAGGGGCCGTTTTAACTATAGGAGAGGTAGGAACAATGAAAACAGATTCAGGGAGCATTATTTTTCTGACCGAGGGGAAAGCGATGTAGGAGGGAGGTATGACGAAAATTACCCAGAAAGAAACGAAAGGAGAGAGAGACCTTCCCGGGGACATTTTAGAGGAAGCAGAGAAAACTATAGGCAAATTCAGAGAGAGGGAAATGTGGAAGAGAATAGCGGAGCACCAAATAGTGTCGATTACCTGGAAAACTAAGACGGGATCCAATCAAGAGCTCGGAGCGGATTCTAAGCGCGCAAAATTCTCAAATAAACAGAAAGTGTGAAACAGGGCTCAAAAATGACTTTATACTGGGAGAACTGATAACTACTATTCAAAATCACTCGGAAAAGGACCTGACAGATTCCCCTAGCATAAAAGTAGTATTATTGGATGAAGAATATAACGCTTTAATAGACTCTGGAGCCAATGTGAGTGTATGCAGCCTGAGGTTATATCAGAACCTGGTAAATAAAGGAATTAAGCTAATGACATTACCTATAAGAAACACGGTATGCCGGGTAGCAGTTAACAAAGAGGTTACCCGAATAAAAATGCAAGTAATGTTGAACATGAAAATAGGAGAAGAAAATTTTTATTTTATTTTTCTGGTAATTAATAATTTGATTTGTGACATTTTGATTGGGTGTGACGTTTTGTTTGAATTAAGAGCTAGGGTTGATTTTGCTGATAAAGTTTTGAAAATAGAGAAGAACAGAAAACTATTAGAAATCCCTTTTGTAGAGGGTATGAAGCAAGATAATTATAACAAAACCCAAGAAGAAGATATCGCCGAAGAAAGATTTTTCGTGCAATTAGTACAAACGGGTAGGAGTGAGAAACTAATTGCTATAGTACAAGGGGAAGAAACCGATGAGATGCATGCGTTCGCTGACAGGTTTTACAACGGGTATACGGAGCACAATGAGAAAGATGATGGTTACGCCCGAAATAAAGAATTCCAAGACACCGGCAGCCAGGTAGAAGCAGTGGAAGGGAAAGTGACCCTTGCCGAGAATCTCACAGACACGCAAAGGCATCTATTAAGGCGAATGTTACAAGAAAACAAAACAGTATTTTCGGACGTCCCAGGCAAGTGCAAAGCATACAAACACAACTTTACAGTACAAAATATTGCACCTTTCACACATAAGTATCGGGATATTCCGATTGCATTAAGGGAGAGAGCCAAACAAGTGATCGATAAGATGTTGAGAGACCGAATAATACAAAAGTCAAATTATCCATACAGCAGTCCATTATGTTGGGTGACGAAACGCAATGGCGAACTTAGGATGACGATAGATGGTCGAAAGATAAATAAACATACTCAACCAGACAGATTTCGGAGCGAAAGTGTAGAAAAATTGCTGTCAAAAATAACCAAAGGCAAGTATTTCTCCACTATTGATTTAACTGCGTCATACTGGCAGATTGAGCTTCACGAGGATGTTAGAAAGTATACTTCTTTTTTATTTTTTGGGAAACAGTTCGAATTTTTGAGAATGCCTTTTGGTATGCTTACGTCATGTAGTGGACTATTAAGAGCCATCGATAAAATATTTGGCGACTCAGCCGACGAATTTTTGATCCAATACATCGACGATTTTCTAATAGTTGATGAAAATTTTGATGAGCATATTAAACATGTGGATTATGTGCTTAGAAATCTGAGAGAAAACGGTATGACGGTGAACATTAATAAATCCAAATTTTGCATCCGTGAGGTGGAATTTCTAGGTTATGTAATTGATGATAGAGGAATCAAGCCAAACGAAGAAAGAGTAGCGGCTGTGAGAAGAATACCAGCGCCCAAGAGTGTTAAGCAGGTTAGGTCGTTTCTTGGAGTGCTAAATTATCAAAGCAAATTTATCCTGAGGTACGCCGCAGAAATAGCACCTTTGCGCGAATTACTTAAAAAGAAAGTGCGATGGAAATGGGACGAGGTACACCAGAAAGCTTTTGAAAAGATAAAAGAACTATTTGCGAAATCAATTCTACTAGAGAGACCCAAGGACAACCTACCATATGTAATTTACGTGGATGCTTCAGGTCACGGATATGGGTGTGTCCCAGCCCAATCAGATGAGGAAAATCAACTGCACGTGATAAGTACCGCTTCAAGAGGTTTAAGTCAAATAGAGAAAAATGCTTCGGTCACCGAATTAGATATCTGTGCTGTGTATTACGCACTACAGAAATTTAGATCATATATATATATATATATATATATATATATATACATATATATATATATCTACAGAAGGTTACTATATACACAGACCATGTGAGTCTTTCATTTATGAAACGTTGTCGGCTTACGAGTACTAAATTATCTAGGTACATCCATGAGATTCTTTCGTATGATGTTGAGGTGTGAAGTGATAAGATCCGCAAGTACTCCGCGAGTACAATAATAACCATAGCCAGAAGAAAAGTTAAGATTAATGCGCGAATCAAACAAAATAAGAAGGAGATAAAAGAGAATATTAAAGATTAAGTAAAGGGGGGAAGAAACATTATTATGGATGAAATAAAATAAAGTAGAGATGAAATAAAATATTATTACGGATGAAATAAAATAAAGTAGAGACACGTATAAAATAAATCAGAAAGGAAAAGAATGTGAAAGGAAACAGAGGGCAAAACCCTTAATAAATACAGAAAAGGCTAGCAGGAGAAACAGTTAGGTTCTATTGAAATCGCCGAGAGCTCACCGGCGTGCGAAACAAAGAAACGGATGTGCTAGTCACTCATGCGAACAGAAAATTAAATCAGCCGTGAATAACGAGAAACAGTAGAAACGCTAGCTGAGCCTAAGGGTGTTGAAATTGAACCAATGAGAGAGAAAGCGCAGAGGAGCTAGAGAACCAATAAGGAAGATTAAATGTCACGTGAATAGTAAAACCAGGGAACAAAACTAGAAAAGAGGCGTGAAATAGATTTTGGTCTAGGAGCAGGAGCGCGTTTTCGACACGCGAAAGATGGAACACTTCGTGTCGAGAAACGCTAGGAGGAGGATGTAAAACTTTGTGTCGAGAAACGCTAGGAGTAGGATGTAAAACTTTGTGTCGAGAAGAGCTAGGATGAAGACGTGATATTTTATGTCGGGAGGAGATAGAAAGGGGATGTTAGAATTTTGTATTGGGAGAAGAGATAGGGTAGCTAAGGATGACAAAAGTCACATGGTGAGTAAATGAGAAATAGAATAAATTCAAGGGTAAAAGCACGGAGACTGTAACGGGGGGAAAACTGATAGGAACGCGTCTTGTGTGAAGGGCCTGCAGTACGAAAACCAGTGTGGATCTAAATAATAAATGGGCCATTGAGAGGAGTTGTGAGTATCATTCACCTCCCATCCACACAATCCCTGAGGTAAGATTCTCGTAACCCATCATCCTCTACCTGAGCAGCCGGCAATCACCTGAAACCCAACACCAAGACCTTACCAACCAGAAAACGTTCCCTTTATTCACCAAACCCCGCTACAAAATGGCACCCAACGTGTCTTACACCCACGCCTAGCACCCTACCAAACCAACACTCACACCAACACAACGGAGGACGCCGCCAAGGAACCAGCCACCATCACCAGACCAACAGCAGCACAGCACAGCACAGCACAACAGCACCGAGTAAGTACAACCAACATTCATACACCAAGGGAAAAGTGAATGTTACTCCGTAACGGCAAAACAACAAAAATCACCATGGAGAACGCCCTTACGGAGGAACAGACAACAGAAACAACAAATCAACAGGAACGTGCGGAAAATCCATATACACTAGAGGCAGTAATTCAACAAATGTTTATTCAATTCCAGCAACTTACCTCTCAAATCACCGCACAAGGTGAAACACTTAACTCCCAAATCACCGCACAAGGTGAAACACTTAACTCCCAAATCACCTCACAAGGTGAAACACTTAACTCCCAAATCACCGCACAAGGTGAAACACTTAACTCCCAAATCACCGCACAAGGTGAAACACTTAACTCCCAAATCACCGCACAAGGTGAAACATTACACTCACAAATTCAGACACAAGGAGAGACACTAAACGCAAAACTAACTGCACAGGAGGAAACCCTCAAACAATTAGAACAGAGACTGATGACCCAGGTACACACACAATTAGTTGCCCAAGGGGAGAAGCTCGAAGCAAAAATTTTAGAGAAACTGAACACAAAATTCTCACCACACCAAACACAAATAGAGGAGCAGGTAAACCGACAAGCAACCCAAGTGACGGAGATGAATGCAGGGCAAGTGTCTTTACGATCGGAGGTCATTAGCATTAGAACAGATGTTCTGGAGGCATGCTCAGAATTAAAATCTTTAAAGGGAAGGGTCACACAAATGTCTGCTGACCATGTAAACCAGGAACAGCTGAATTGTGATCTGCAAGCAGCATGTGTAAATATTAAGGAAAATATAAATACAGAATTAACAGCAATGAAAGAACTTATCACCACTTCGACAAACCAAGCAGCTGCAGAACACAACGCGGCATTAAAACTAATTGACAAAAATTCGCGTGAGTTGGCACAGGTTAGAGCAACAATAGCAAGACAACAAAATGTGTCAAATCAAAACGCCAATAATCATGCCACCTCTCGCGAAAATATCACCGCGGAAAAGCAACCTGCAATTCACGTGCAGCTTGCGTCGTCGCAATCACCAATTTCTAGTTTAGCTCATGAGGAACATAGTTATATGAATGTGCATGCGTACCCTCTACATTTTAATTTATTAAATGAGATAGCCGTACCACAGTTCAATGACTTGCGAGACAATGCGAAACGATACATTATGGATTTGGACGCTTATTTCGAGCTGAAACAAATTCCGGAAAACTTGAAATTATTGATTATAAAGAAAGGGCCACAAGGCAGGGCACTCTCTTGGTTTCGGTTAGCGATCGGCGACCACACCACATACTCTGACTTCAAACACTTATTCCTAACCAAATATTGGAATACTACCACCCAATACGCGGTGAGAACCCGAATAAATAATGGGAAATATACACCAGGACAGGGGCAACAACTCATCGATTACTTCCTGGATCTGGCACAACAGAGCCAATTACTAGACCCACCCATGCAGGAAGATGAATTTGTAAAATTGATCGTGAGACATTTCCCGGATAATATCCGAAATAATTTAATTGTGGCTAGGGCGACAACCATTGCCGACACACTAGAACTGTTGACGGCGCTACAAGGACACCAGAGCGGTAGCTCGGAAAATAGAGCACCGACCCAAAATTTCAGTGGGTTAAGGGCACAACCCAACTATCAGCAAAGACGAGGTCCATACCCTCCACAAAACAGATACGATGACAGGGGCAACCAGTTTATGCGACACAGGGGCGACAACCATTTCCACAGGAACCCACCGCGAGACAACGGGAGAAGGTACATAACTATGTAAGAGTGAACGGGAGCCGGAGACATAACTCATGGGGCACAAACACACCGGAACCCCGTGAATATGAAACACGACAAGATGGACGCCACAGCCCGAATAAAACCTTCAATGAACGCAGCCGCCCAGGACAAAACGTAGACGCACCATCATGGCCTCAGGAAAACCGACGGGAAAATATAGAATACAACCCACGGTCAAACCACCAACGAAATGACAACACACAAACAAAACACACCGGGACCATAAAAAAGCAAACATGGTTCAACCGCGACAACCAGGGACCAACACAGCAGGATGAGAGGCGCGGTGGCGCATTCGGTACCAACGAGACGACGGAAAACTAAAACGGGGTCAGGATCAATTCCCGTCTCTAGAACCCCCAGCTCTTTGCAAGACAGGGAATAACAACTCCATTAATGAAGAAAGACAAGGCGATATTATAGACTCACCACAAGTGTCAATACAAATAGCAGGCGAAGCATACCAGGCTATCGTGGACTCCGGAGCAATGGCTTCTTTATGCAGCATGGAATTTTACAAAACGATCATATCGCGTGGAATAAAACTGCAAACATTGCCTGTTAAGAATGTTTACGCTATCTTAGCAATAGGGAGAAAGAAAACCCGAATCCAACAACAAGTAATGATACCCTTTAACATTCAAGAGATAGACTTTGAGTATATTTTTCTAGTGGTTCCACATTTGGTTACACAATTAATAATTGGGAGCGACCTGCTATCTGAATTCAGGGCTAATGTAAATTATAGAACAAGGGAGCTCACATTAGTGACAACAAACAATGAAACAGTAACTACACATTTTCTCAAGATGCCAGGTATAACACCACACTTAACGGAGGGTGAAAGAGACATCCAACAGAACAGGTTTTTTGTACAAGTCATCAGCCTTGGGGGAGAAATATGTAAAACGCAGGTAGAGATAGATGATAGATTTTATGAGGAAGAGGAATTAGAAGATATTAATGAACACGACGACGAAGAATATAGAGAAGATGAAATAAAGAATAATTATATAAAGCCCGTGGAAGGCGCAAAGATAAGCGGACTGGATGACTTACCAGGTGAAAATGAAGAACAATACCTGTACGGAGAGACGGACACCCGACAAATTAGAGAGTGCATTGCACGAAAGGTGAATGACATCTCAGCCCTCAGCAAACGACAAAAACAAACACTAACTACAATTCTATGGAACAACAGAGAAGCATTTTCAGACAAAACAGGTTGCTTTAAAAATTACGAATATTCCTTTGAGGTGAAACCAGCTCCCCCATGGAAATATAAATGTAGAAATGTACCAATAACACTTCAAAACGCAGTACACGACACGATAACACAAATGATTGAGCAGAAAATAATACAACCGTCGAATTCGCCATATATAAACCCTTTATGTGTTGTTGCAAAGAGCTCAGGAAAGGTTCGCATTACAATAGACGCTCGCCACTTAAACACCTTTATAATACCCGACAACACGAGGACCCAAAGTATCGAGTACATTCTTGCCGGAATCGGAAAGAAAACGTGGTTCTCATGCTTGGATCTCAACAACTCATATCTACAAATCCCATTGGCTCCCCATGTCAGACAATACACGAGTTTCATTTACCGGGGTAAAGTATTCGAATTTTTGAGGATACCTTTTGGTTTATCGGTCAGCGGATCAGGATTTTTGAGAGCAACAGAGAAAATTTTTGGAAACACGACGCAAGACTACCTTACCCAATACATCGACGACTTCCTGATACACAGCACGGACATTGAGAACCACCTTCAGCACATAAACACTGTGTTAACAAAAATTAGACAAAATGGGTTGACCCTAAATCTAAACAAAACAACATTCTTCAGCCAAGAAATAAAATTTCTAGGATACATCTTCTCGGACAAAGGAGTGGCACCAGACCCGGAACGCATACGCACGATTCAGGCAATACCACCCCCTAGAAACGTGAGACAGCTAAGAAAATTTTTAGGTATACTGCAGTATGAAGCTCGCTTCCTCGCAAATTATGCCAGAGAGGTAGCACCCCTAAGAGAGCTGTTAAAGAAAGGCACACGCTGGAAATGGTCGGAAGAACACCAGAACACTTTCGACAAAATAAAACAACTTTTTGGAAAGGCAATACTATTGGAAAGACCAAACATGAAGTTACCATTTCACATTTATTCCGACGCAGCCATCACAGGTTTCGGAGCCATCTTGTGCCAATACGACGAGAAAAATGAACAACATATTATCAGCACGGCATCTCGAACTTTGACCCCTACAGAGAAAACAGCGGGAATTACAGAACTGGAAATAGCAGCAATATATTTCGCGCTACAAAAATTCAAGCACTACGTATATAACAGCTCAATCACAATATACACTGACCACGTGAGCTTATCATGCATTAAATCGTGCAAACTCGTCAGCTCCAAAATAGCCCGTTATATACATGAAATCACAGCATATGACGTCCATATAAAACATATCCCAGGAAACAGCAACATTTTCGCGGATACACTGTCCCGACTAGGAAACAGAGAAGGAATTCCAGAATGCATGGGACATACCAGAAGAGAAATTACAATTCTGAGAACCTCACTACGCCCAGGTAGCGAACTTGCCAATCAGGTAAAACACATACAAACATTGCAGCTGCAGCAACCAAAGTTGGCAACCCTAATGAGCCAGGCAAAGGACATTACACCTGACTTGAAGGAGACGATAGGGCTGCACAAAGGCATACTGTACAAACTGAAAAGGTCGAAACAACCAACGTGGCTGACATATGCGCCGAGTTCTTTGGAAACAAAAATAATTGACACTTTCCATAAAACAATGATCCACGCAGGATCGGAAAAGACCTGCAACGCAATCCAACAACACTTTTACATCCCAAAACTACATCGAAAAGTACGGCAGCATATAAGCGAATGCGACACATGTCAAAAATGTAAACCAATGAACATAAAATACGACACACCACCTCAGAATATCATCAGGGATAAACCCCTGACACTAGTAGCGGCAGATTCCCATGGTCCTCTACCAGCAGGAGTAGGCGGCATGAGACACATTTTTGTGTTGGTCGATGTATTCACAAAATTCGTAAAACTATACCCTATGCGAAAATTAACGAGCGCAGCATGTGCCAAGAAAATCATCAACGACTATATACCCAAATACGGGAAAATGGATTCACTTCTCGTGGACAACGCTTCAATACATAGGGGAAAACAATTTACAGACAACATAAGGGCACAGGGGATAAAAATCTACAACTCAACGGTATATCATCCGCCATCGAACCCATGCGAGAGATACATGAGAGACCTCGTGATATATCTAAGAATTCTATGTAATAAAAATCACACATCGTGGATGGACCACATACCCACGATAGAAAGGACGTTCAATGAAACACCGAACAGCAACACAGGTTTCACACCCCTGAGTTTACTTACAGGACAAGAACACTACCTCATGGAAGGAATGCCATCAGCTATCCCGACAAAAGAAGCCACTCAGGTGGAAAAGTTGAAACTGGCATATGAAAACATAACAAGGAAAACAGAATTAAGAAACAAACACATGAAATGACACAACAAGACATGGAACCCGAAAGAAGGAGATAAGGTTTTATACAAGGCACACCACAAGTCATCCATGTTGAAAAAAGAGAACAATAAATTACATTTGATGTGGCACGGTCCGGCCGTAATCCGGAAACAATTGAGTGTTCGAGCTTTCGAATTACAAAACCCACGTACTTTAAAAATAATTGGTAGGTACAATTTGGCCTTAATAAAACCGTACAAAGTACCTACAAAATGACGGAAAATGAACCACAATGTAACGTTAAAATGTCTCAGTAAGCAATTAAAACAGAAACATAAACACAGCAGTTGAATTAGCGTGGAGGAAAAACGTAAGGTCAATAACACAACGACCAGAACAGGGTAAAGGCATGACACATACGAAAATAAGAGTAGAATACTAAGAACTGTAAGAGTGCGAAACATGTAAATTTGTTAAACCTAAGGCAAAGAATGTAAACTCATATTAAACTTAAACAATATGCATGAAAAGTCAGTAATCTATGCAAAAGGTGTAGAGTCACAGAGAAAGGGGAAATATAGAGTTAAGGCTTAACCAAAACAGAACAGAAGGACGATCATCTGGATATAGAAAATGTTAAAAGTCTCATCATAGTAAACACTGAACTATGATACAAATGAGTGTAAAGAATATTATTATGTATTGAATGTTAGGATAAGGTCATAGATTAAGTTCATTGTAAATAACATTAAGACCGCACTCATGAGCAAAACTAGAAACAAAATAAAACGTAAATCTGTGGAAAATTATGTTTACTTACATTCAGGTATAGGGACTTGCACAAAAATGCAAGGTCAGACAGACACGTGATTATTCCCAGGTAGACTCAAAAAGGTGAATGACATCCCTAAACAGTCACCAACAAATCGTGTGAAAAGTGAAAGTGAACAGTGCGCGGAATACGTTACCGGGAAATACAAAGCACTAGTACACGAAATGAAACCGAAAAAATGAGTGCTTAAGAAAGTGAAAGCATGTTTCACGAAAGGGAAACACGAAAATGGACACCATACAAAAGACTAAAACAAGAAAACGAGGCCTGAATGAAAAGGGCGAAAAATCAATAAAAATGTAAATAGTTGTAGAATAGGTTATAAGTAACAGATAAATTAGGTAAAGTAAAGTGCGCCACAAGGCACCAGGAGACGCAGAAGTCAGTCCCTGGAAACAAATTTTTCTGTGTAAATTTTTCAGGTGGAGCCACAAGCATAATTTGTAAGTTAAAATGTATATAAAACAGTTCGTCAGAACTAAGTACGGAAAAGCCTCACACAAGACGCGAGGGGGGGGAACTTTAGCGCGAACAGCGAAGCACTAGTTTCAGTGGGTTTTCAGACAAGCCATTAATTTTACTCATGCGCATAAAATGAATGCCTTATCTGAAGGGCATTTGAAGTGATAAGATCCGCAAGTACTCCGCGAGTACAATAATAACCATAGCCAGAAGAAAAGTTAAGATTAATGCGCGAATCAAACAAAATAAGAAGGAGATAAAAGAGAATATTAAAGATTAAGTAAAGGGGGGAAGAAACATTATTATGGATGAAATAAAATAAAGTAGAGATGAAATAAAATATTATTACGGATGAAATAAAATAAAGTAGAGACACGTATAAAATAAATCAGAAAGGAAAAGAATGTGAAAGGAAACAGAGGACAAAACCCTTAATAAATACAGGAAAGGCTAGCAGGAGAAACAGTTAGGTTCTATTGAAATCGCCGAGAGCTCACCGGCGTGCGAAACAAAGAAACGGGTGTGCTAGTCACTCATGCGAACAGAAAATTAAATCAGCCGTGAATAACGAGAAACAGTAGAAACGCTAGCTGAGCCTAAGGGTGTTGAAATTGAACCAATGAGAGAGAAAGCGCAGAGGAGCTAGAGAACCAATAAGGAAGATTAAATGTCACGTGAATAGTAAAACCAGGGAACAAAACTAGAAAAGAGGCGTGAAATAGATTTTGGTCTAGGAGCAGGAGCGCGTTTTCGACACGCGAAAGATGGAACACTTCGTGTCGAGAAACGCTAGGAGGAGGATGTAAAACTTTGTGTCGAGAAACGCTAGGAGTAGGATGTAAAACTTTGTGTCGAGAAGAGCTAGGATGAAGACGTGATATTTTATGTCGGGAGGAGATAGAAAGGGGATGTTAGAATTTTGTATTGGGAGAAGAGATAGGGTAGCTAAGGATGACAAAAGTCACATGGTGAGTAAATGAGAAATAGAATAAATTCAAGGGTAAAAGCACGGAGACTGTAACGGGGGGAAAACTGATAGGAACGCGTCTTGTGTGAAGGGCCTGCAGTACGAAAACCAGTGTGGATCTTCATAATAAATGTGCCATTGAGAGGAGTTGTGAGTATCATTCACCTCCCATCCACACAATCCCTGAGGTAAGATTCTCGTAACCCATCATCCTCTACCTGAGCAGCCGGCAATCACCTGAAACCCAACACTAAGACCTTACCAACCAGAAAACGTTCCCTTTATTCACCAAACCCCGCTACAGGTGAAACACATTCCAGGAAAAACAAATGTCTTTAGCGATTTGCTGTCTAGGTTACATAACAACAGTGAAATACCGGAGAGAATAGAACGCCCTAAAAATGAAGTAACCTTAATGAGTATTGAAATACCCTTGAGTAAAAGATTGATAAAAGAATTAAAAGGAATAGGGGACCAGCAGCTACGGGATGAGAAGTTAAATAAATTAATAAAAAAGGCCCCAGAAATAGATGAAAATATCAAGGGAAACATAGGGGTAAAAGGGGGCGTGTTGTATAAACTACATGGCAGTGAAATACCGAAATGGAAGACGTATATACCTAAGAACATGGAGAATGAACTCATGAACACGTTCCATCAAGCTCTAGCACATTCTGGCTCAGAACGCACCGCTTTAATGATCCAAGAAAATCTGTATATTCCAAAATTACACCATAAAGTAAGGAGAATAATTTCGACATGCTTACAATGTCAAAAAGCAAAGCCACTGAATATACAATACGAATACGAGACAAACTCCATACTAAGAGAAAAACCAGGCATGTTAGTGACCTTGGACTGTCATGGTGAGATGCCTTGTAGTAGATTTGGATTTAGGTATATAGTAGTGTTAATAGATGTATTTTCAAAATTCGTGAAAATTTACCCAGTCAGGAAGATTACAAGTGAAACATGCCTAAGGAAGATAATGAAGTCGTATGTTCCACAATTTGGAAAGATGAAGGCAATTTTATGTGATAATGCTTCAATATTTACCAGCAGAAAATGTGTAGACACCTTAAAAGAAAACGAAATCACGTTGTATCATTGCTCAAAATACCACCCACAAAGCAATCCCTGCGAAGGAATAATACGGGACATTTCGGTTTATTTGAGAATTTTGGCAAATAAAAAACACAGTGATTGGGCCAATCACTACCAGCGCATCGAAAGTATTTTAAATGAAAGTGTGAGCCCTACTACCGGTTATAAGCCCATCGAGCTGATGAAGGGGAAATTAATGGAAACACTTGAAGGGCAATTACCACAGACACTAGAAGCTAAAGATCCGAAAACACTAACGGAAGAAGAGATGTTTAAGAAAGCTTTTGAAAGAATGGCAAATAAGGCGCAGAAAAGAAAAGGAAAGTTTAAGAAAAAGAAACGAAAACACTGGTTAATCGAATTGGGAGACTTAGTATTGGTACGGGATAAGAAAAAGTCTAGCATTCTGAACAAAAGGTATCATAGAATGGAAAATTTATTTAAAGGTCCATACCGGGTGATTAACATTTTTTGCTCGGATACATTTGAGTTACAAGAAATAAAGAATTCCAAGATCGTAGGGAGATATCATAAACAGTTGCTCAAACCATACAAATGTTTAGAGAATGAGAAGGGTGAAGAATGTAATGAAAATAATCAGGTTAGTTTTACTCGAAATGAGGTAGCAACCCTGTGAACAAATAGTAAAGGTAATACACCCGATAAATAAGGATGTAAAGAAATAAATAAATGCATAATAATTATGTACCAATATGTATGTAAATAGATTTAATTTTAGAACTTAATTTGGATATTAGCGTATTTCTCTCCACCACAAGTTATTCGTGTGCGTGAAGTGTATTGTGCATAAGAATGTCTCTCGGAAAACCTGCTTTTAAAAGGAAGAGAGGGATCAACCATAGCAAAGTGTAAGAGTGAATGACCCAAGTGTTAACACCACTGGTTTGGCAGAACCCTTGTGAAGAAACAGGTATAGCGAAGGGTCTATGTAAACAAAGCAAACCAACAAAGACCATAATCAGAGGAATTATTCTGGAAAAGAAAATTGTAACAAGTGTTGAAAAATTTATTCTTTTCCAGAACAGGGCAATTTGAAACGGCAACTCTAGGCCGGGCCCGAGAACTATAATTATAGATAATTTATTAACTAACTTTTATTGATGTTAAGTCGTACTATGTAAATATCTTTTTCTCATACTGCTTGTATATTTTAAGAAGGGTGATTTAACGTTATGTATCTATCTAGGTTACTAATATTAGTAGAGTTATAAATGGTTTAATGTAAATAATTTAAGCGCTATGTTAAAATACTGTCCACGACGAAATGTTTTAGATACAGGAATAGTGCCTTCGAAGGCAGAAAACCTAGTTTATGACATGTCTTTGGGTCGCAGTGCCATTATTCCTACAGCGAGGGTGTAACGCCTTTGTCCCTTTATTTGATAATTCGCCGTGACCAAGAGAGAGAGAGATAGATAGCTTAACGGTAAACGTAGGAAAAGCCGCGATTTATATTAAATTTGGACCAATGAGATCCCTGGAAGTTTATTCGAAATAGTTAGACGCGTCGAGTGGCGCTAAAAATGGACCAATTGGAAAGGAAGCAGCCCCAGAAGCCTGCGACTATAAATGGATCTGTTTAGAGCAAATTCGAGGCAGTTTGTCATGGAGTTTTAGCATTGCAGTTTGTTCGACAGTTTTTGTCATGTGTGGTCAGGGAGAGATACTGCAGGATGTGTGAGATATCGCGCCAAAAAGGGAATCAAGACAGTTTTAGAAACACACCTAAGATCCGCTACTCGTAAAGAGATAATAAGCATATTTAAAACTTCGTGTCATATCCGCGCCGTAGTTTAACAGCGGTGGACAGTATTTTACGGCGGCAATACCAGTTTTGTATACTACGAGTGTTAATTAAATAAAAAGAAACGGCGGTGTCATCTTTTCATAAACAAAGCAAGTCTATGTCTTCCTATATCACCACCCGAGATCTACGCTTCCTTTACCGAGGATAAGTCCATGCTCCTATATAGGTTAAAGAAAACTACTGCAGCTAGCCGAGGATAAAATTGAAGAGAACC
Source organism: Deroplatys truncata (assembly GCA_030765065.1). NCBI lineage: Eukaryota > Metazoa > Arthropoda > Insecta > Mantodea > Mantidae > Deroplatys > Deroplatys truncata. Next base: position 132,117,999 of record CM060988.1, on the reverse strand, counting down.
AACACACTGTGAACTTCTGGAACCAACGGGAGAAGCATCAAGGTAAGCCTAAAGCAACGGACGAAGGAGGTGATCGCCGCACGGTACAAAACACTTATAGGACGCATAACAATAATTACAATTTGGATTATAGAGCTGAATTTGTGTCTGAGTTTTGTTGAAATGTTCTCCAAGCAGGTTCAAAAGGCGTGTATAAAATTCTTTCCTAATACCGAAATGTTCATTGAACTTTCTCTCTCTCTCTCTCTCTCTCTCTCTCTCTCTCTCTCTCTCTTTCCGTTGTTTTTTTTTTTTCCGTCGAGATCATCAATAGGTTTGTTCCAACACGATTCAGAATCGATTCCGAATTATCTGAGTGTGCGCAGTAGCTAAGTGGCGTTCCAACACGACAGAGAATCAGTTCAGAACCAATTCTGAATTTCCAGTTTGCTGTTCCAACGTATTTGGGAACTAGTTCGGAACGAGTGAAATCGGTTCGGGATTAAGAGTAGGAACTGAAAATTCCAGACATGCGCAAATTGTATGGTCTACAGCGCATACTCAGTCAATTCAGAATCGATTCTAATAGCTTGGAACAAACCTGACAGAGAGTATTGAAAAAGCGACATACTCTCTGTATTCAGTAGAAAATAAATTTGAATATGTAATTCATTCCTCCATTCGTGTTTATTTCTCAATACGGAATAGCAAAGGTGTTTGGTAAGCAGTTGCTCGCTGTTGAGTAGTATGGCGACATACTTGAGGAAAAGAACAAACGTCTAACAAAGCCAGGGAGCAAAACAGCGTTCAAAGATAACAAGAATGAGTGATTTAGAAGGTGACAGTGATCTTTTTAATGATGCATCGACTTCCGAAGAAGAGGATTATTTCCATTTAAACATTATTCCGTTAATTTGGGACCTTTACCCCTTTTTGGCACCTTTATACCATTTCCCCCCAACCATGCCCATAATCCCCTTTTTTCTTTTAAGTTTCATTTCAATTTATTCTTTAACTTTCAATTAACGTCTCCTCAGCTTGCTGTGTACGTGCGAATAGTAAGTCTACCTCTTTCAGTAAACGCCGCGCGGGAATTGAAAGCACACCCGCAACAATGGAAAATAATTGTGTGTTCGACGAAAACCTCTTTCTCTCACTTTACTGCTATAAAGTAGCCCGCAATAATGCAATTGACAATGAGTGATTCATTCCCACCAGAATCAGTAGCCTGCTGTTCGTGAATGTGAGTTTGTTGCTGTGAGAGACGTCATCTGTTTACGTGGAGACGAAGCCTGGGCGGGCAGTTCCGAGAATTATTAAGACTGGGCTATAATTCACAAAACAATTATATATAAAGAAATAAAAATTTCAGCCCAATTAAATGGATAGTTTAGATAGCTTCTGTAGCAGGAAACCTAATGTTAAATTGGAATTGTGTTAAATTACTTTTTCCGGGTTCTGGTTTAAATATAATATCTATAAATTACAATTGTTATTCGCAATAACTCAGTATCAATGGCTTTAAGCCGATAAACTAACGCGATTTATTTTTGCTCGAATATTAGGACTGGAATCAGTATGAAAGAAACGCTGAGTTTGATTTCATTCATCAACGCTGTAAACGTAGATATTTGATCGTCTTCTGATTGACCGTGCAACGAAGAAGGCCGTGACAGAACGCGAACGGTTCAAGTAGTGTTCCAACCACACAAAATTCCGAATTAGTTCTGTGAGCGTACCGGACTGGCGCATGTGCATTAGCATGTGTTGGGATTAGTTCCGAACCCGTTCAGAACCGTGTGTTGGAACAAACCTAATGTAACCTAAGTAATCGCTATTTTCATCGAGATCATCAATGTTATCTAAGTAATCCATGAACGCGTCAAAAATATCTTCCTCCAAATACGATACGGTATTCTAGTTCAATCGACAGGTTAGTTTACTCCATCCAGGTCGCAAGAGTAAATTCTAACCTATATTTGTGCTCTATTTAATTCCGTAGTAACATACTATGTGCTCTCCGAAATTTATTTCTACGGTAATTTAATCTGGGAGTATTTGAAAGGAGTAAACATTTTCGGAAGTAGTTTACTCTCACATGGAAGTCGCCGAGTGTTGACTTGAATAGTAGTTTACTACGAAAGTAGAGCTTACTCCAGGTTGGTGCACGCCACCCTAAATCACTAAAAATGTACTACAGGTACAATAAGAGCTGATAGAGAAAAGTTGAGAAAGTAAAACTACATATTGTATGAAGTCTGACTATGTTTTCTTTAAATTAACTGTCAAAATTATACTAATTTAAAAAATGCAGACTAAAAAATATATAAACAATGTATTTCTCAGAAATTAAAATAACTTCAGAACAAATATAACTTTCAAAACAGTTGAACAAAGGAAGTAAAACGTTGCAACATTACTAGTTCAGCTTCAAATCACATATAGGTGATTAAAAGTTCAAGGATGTGTCAAATTTGTAAATTGGAACTTCTTAGTTAATAAAGCAGTACTTTTATTCAGTGGGCTATTAATACTTCATACACATATTTTAAAATGCAATCGTTTATAAAACAAGGACATATGCTCAATCTTAAAAATCTTGTAACCATTCGAGAATTCACTCCTCATGCAATACACATCAATCTGTTAGCTTGAGATAATTTTATATTTTATTATAGAAAATATTTAAACAAAATTTGTGTTACACTCGCATGACTTTCTCTACTCTTGTACAAACTACTTTTACAAATGCTTATCCTCCATCTAGTTCATGTTAAACGAAATAAACGTTTGCAGAAACTATCTTATTGCTAATTTTCTTGTAGATGCAAGGGGAATAGTAGGCTTTAAGCGATAGTCAACTATTTTAAGAACTGGTTGCTATGTGGCGCATTCCATTCTCTTTGCGTGTCCAGGACATAAAAAAAAAAGAATAACGAATTCCCATTTGAGAAAAGTATAAGTATTGGAAAATTCAAACAAATAGCAAGGAATATCTCGGAAATGGTTCACTGGTTAAAACAAAAAATTATATGAGTTTTAACGAGATCTACATTTTTTTGGTGCAATAAAATTTTATCTATCTCTTACGATTTAGAAGTTATACAAAAGTCATTCAGAATGAAGAGGACTTTTGGGAACATTCCCAGAAATTCATGATATAGATTTAATTTGCCATAAAAGTATCTTAAACCTATGATATTTTAATCAAAATCATTATGGCCATTTTTGAGAAAATCAAAATTTTCGAAAAAAATGTTCCATGTAAAGGGTAGTCTGCATGGGGAGATTTTCTTGAAAATATTTGTATCGCCTCTTTGAAAGATACTGAAACTAAATACCAAGTATGGTATTTATCTAACTTTCTTTTTTGAGTTATGGTGTTCACAGACACACGAACATGGACATGTTTCCAAAAATGCTTTACTTGGATTCAGGGCACCTCAAAACACGTGTTTTCGTGAAATCTCGGTATCGAATTTTTGGGTAGAATGCAATAATTCCCCTACTTATTATACATAGTAGAGAAAATAAAAATAAAATAAGCTTAATTTGCTCTAATTATGTAAAAATATTGAAACAATATTGAATGTCTGTCATTATGCAACAGTACCAACTGTTAGCACTTAATAGAGGGACCAATATTGCTTTCAATTTATTTGTTGTAGCTCTGCATTCTTCCTGCAGCTCGGATATGGACTGTATAGATGGTGCAGAATGTACCATGAATAACTCCACCATGCCTGCCAGCAAATCTCAAGAGAAACTCTGTCTCTGCAAGATGGGCTTCGAGGAGGAAGACATGGAATGTAACAGTAAGTAGAGCAATTTGTATGACAGGACTTATGGAGCAAAATAACTATTCAAACTGGTTTCATGTATTATACAAGTCTCAGCATGGTTGCAACAATATACAAAATTCCATATTCGTAATATAAGAGCTAATTAAAGACATGCAATCTGACTATTTTTACTTTCTTATTCCTTATTGGAAATGAAACCGCTGATTTTCTTGCAAAAAAAAAAAGAAGTTAAATTTAATTCCAAGTACAACCAAAAGCTTCCCCTTCACATCCATAAACATCTGATGTGATACATTCATATGACTTTCTCTACCCTCTATCATTTATTAGTGAGTATGTATATATATATATATATATAATTCAAATAAAACTTTACAGAAGTATATATATATTACACATTGTTATACCGAGTGTTTCAAAAATACTTTTACAAACTTCGGGTATGGGTTCCTCACACCAAAAGAAGGGAAAAAGTTCATATGAACATATGTCCCATAATCCTTAGGTTTCGCGTTATTCCTGTCACAATGAAAGTGTGAGTTCAACGGCATTCGGAGTCCAACCTCAAAACTTCATTGATCTATGCATTCATGGAAGGCGTTGACCCATTGTTCTACATACGGTAGATGGCGAAGTGTTGCCATGAAGACTTGTTTACGTTTGTCATTTGTCTGTCTTCAACGTTTCAATTGTGTACATGTAATGAGTTAACTGCACGTGTTTCGTTCCACCATTGCTGGATATTCATTTCGTGAACATGAATCTACCATGACCGATGGATAGGTAGAGGAGGACCAGTTCCATGGCCTGCACGTTCTCCCGACCTCAATCCTGTGGACTTTTACCTCTGGGGGCATCTTAAATCATTGGTTTATGGAGCAGCCATCCCGGATGCAGAAACGACGTGTCATGGAAGCCTGCGAAACCATTCGACACCATCCCGGAGTTTTTGACAGGGTGCGACATTCCATGATTCGACGAGTGCAGGCATGCATAGAAGCAAGAGGAGGACATTTCGAGCATTTCTTATGAGTTTTGTGTCTTATAAGTGTACCACTGTGTTGAACACCTCCTAACGAGAAAACAAAGGATTATGGGAACATATGTTCATATAACTTTCTTCCTTCTTGTGGTGTAAGGAACCCATACCCGAAGTTTGTAAAAGTATTTCTGAAACATCCTGTATATACAAATAGAACATTGATAGTCCAATGTTTAAGAACTGGGCGCTACATGCTGGCCTTAAAATTCCATACCGTTTCCATGTAATCGCCAGAAACAATTGAACGTTGAAAGGACTTCAAAGAATGATCAAGAAATCAACGATTTGAACCATTAATAACGGATATCTCAGAAGTGGCTTATTCACAAAAAAACTTATTTGAAATAAATTGTGTTTTTTAAAGAGATCTAAATTTCTTATGCACTATGTTTTCGTCTATCGCTTAATGTTTACCAGTTTACCAGATTATACAAAATTCCTTCCTAATGACAAAGACTTCAAAGGCTATTCCCAGAAAATTCAAGATATAATTTTATTTGTCATTTAAATATCTTTAATATATGGTATTTTAATCAAAATCATTACAGCAACTTTTTAGAAAATTAAAATATTCGAAAAATGTTTCATGTAAAGCGTAGTTGGGAGTGGAAGGAATTTCTTGAAAATCTTTGTCATATCCTTGGAAGATACTGAACTTAGTTTTGTACTTATACTTTTTGTTTTTGAGTTATGCTGTTCACACACGCACGCACGCACGCACACACACCTTCTTTTAAAAATCTTTTTTTTGGATTCAGGGGCCTCAAAACATGTATTTCCGGTGACATATCGGTATCGAATTTTTAGGTGGAATGCAGTACCTTCTCTACCTACTATGTACATGGTAGAGAAAGTAAAAAGGCTAATTAAAATCAAATATGAAGTGAAACTCAAGAATTACACAACAAAGCCCCCTCCCCCAAAACGTATCTGATGTGTTACATTCATAAGACCTTCTCTATTTGTTATTAATTTTTATAACCTTCTACAAACTATTCTTACAAGAGCTTATTCTTCTATCTACTTCATGTTAATCGAGATAAACCTTTACAGAAATAGTTTCATTAATCATTTCGTTGAAACTAAAAGAGAGATGGAGAAAACGAAACTGATAGCCAGATGTTTAAAAGCTAGTTGCATTGGCCTAGAAATTCCATGCTCTTTCCATGACATCGCAAGAAATAACTGAATAGTGACAGATTTTAAAAAAATGAAAGTATTGCAAAATTAAAACCAATAACAATGGAAATGACTAATGCCACAAAAAAGTTATTTGAAATAAATTGTATGTTTTAAAGAGATCTACATTTTTTGTGTAGTATGTTCTTGCCTATCTCTTATGCTCTACCAGTTATACAAAGTTACACAAAATTATACAAAATTCCTTATGAATGAAGACTTTAGAGGCTACTTCCCAGAAAATTTAAGATACCTATACACTTTTTCATGTAAATATCTTAAACATATAGTATTTTAATCAAAAGCATTACAGCCATTTTTGAGAAAGTTGAAAATTTGAAAATATCCTCCATGTAAAGGATATTTCCTTTAAAAACTGCATGTCACATTTTTGAATGATGCTAAATCTAAATACCAAGTTTTATATTTATCGGACATTTTGTTATGGTGTTCTAACATGCACACCCAAGTTTTTCTAAATACATTTTTTTATTCAGGGTGCCTCAAAACATGTATTTCCGGTGAAATATCGGTATTAACCTTTTTGGTGGAATACTATACCTTCTCTACCTACTAGGTACATAGTAGAGAAAGTAATAAAAAGTGGAATATTTTAATACAGAAACCAGAAATTTCTCCAGAAACTCCACGTAAACCTTCAGTAGCAAAATTCAGATTCCTTACAAAGCACGATTATTTAGTGAAATATTTATATAAATTATGCAACGAAGAAGAAATGACTGAAGAAGTTCAAACCTTGAAGCACTACCTGCTGGATCCACCAGAGAGAGATAATGGAAAGCAAGAGCGCTAATTGCTTCATTGCCAAAACCCAGCATTTGATAACAGATTTCTTATTCATGACAAAGCAAACCAGTAATTTAAAACTCTGATGTGTTACATTCACATGACTTTCTCTATCCACTATCATACATTTTATCTTCCTTCTACACACATTCTCACAAAAGCTTATTTTTCTGTGTACTTCATACTCACAAGATAAATAAATCATTGCAGAAGCAGTTTCAACAAATATAATTTAGTTGTAGGTAAGAGGGAAATAGGTAAAAGACTGAGGTGATAGTTAAAACTTTAAAAAGCATGTGCTGTGAGCTGGTTTTATTAACCTTTTCATAACCTTACAAGAAACAAATAATGGTAACTTAGCACTTCAAAAATCATTGATGAAATATTGGAAAATTAAAATGAATACAAATAAATATCTGAGAAATAGTTGTCCCAACAGAAAGAAAGAAAGAAAGAAAGAAAGGAAGGAAGGAAAGAAGGAAAGAAAGGAAAGAAAGGAAAGAAGGAAAGAAGGAAAGAAGGAAAGAAGGAAAGAAGGAAAGAAGGAAAGAAGGAAAGAAGGAAAGAAGGAAAGAAAAGAAGGAAAGAAGGAAAGAAGGAAAGAAGGAAAGAAAGAAAGAAAGAAAGAAAGGAAGAAAGGAAGGAAAGAAGGAAAGAAAGGAAAGAAAGGAAAGAAGGAAAGAAGGAAAGGAAAGAAGGAAAGGAAAGAAGGAAAGAAGGAAAGAAAAGAAGGAAAGAAGGAAAGAAGGAAAGAAAGAAAGAAAGAAAGAAAGAAAGAAAGAAAGAAAGAAAGAAAGAAAGAAAGAAAGAAAGAAAGAAAGAAAGAAAGAAAGAAAGAAAACCCACAAATAGTGTGTTTTAATATTTACATTTTTTATGCATGAAGTAAACTTGAGTCTCTTATGGTTAACCAATTGTGCAAATCTCTTCCGAATGAAAAGAACTTCAACCACTATTTGCATAACATTCATGGTATAGATTATCTAAACATTTTAAACATAAATGTTAGTTTAAAAAAAAAACATCAGAGCCATTTTTGAGAAAATAAAAAATAATGAAAAATGTTGCATATAAAGGGTATGGTTTTTTCTGTGAGAAAACACATTATAATTATTGTAATTACCAAGTGGTGAATAAAATTTCATTCATTCATTATTATTATTATTATTATTTTTTTTTTTTTTTTTTTGAGGTGGGAAATTTTCTTGAAAATTTTTTATTCACATACTTGGAAGATGCTGAATCAAGTTTGGTATTTATCTGAGTGTCTCTCTCTCCCTCCCTCCCTCTCTCTCAAACTTTTTTCTAAAAATGCTATTTTGGATTCAGGGGACCCCAAAATGCACATTTTCACTGAACTCTCAATATCTATTTTGGATGGAATACAATACTTCCTAGGTAGGTTGGTAAAGATTGTAAAAATTTCTTTAACTGACGAAATCTTGCAGAAAGCTTATCAATGGTAGGTAGAAGAATTATTACATTCTATTAGAAACATATATTTTGTGAGGTAGGAGGGAATATAAGACTGGAATGCAGACTTTGGAGACTAACACAGTATCAACAATAATTAAAAAAAAAAGCGTATAGAAGACCTGATGCCGGAAGGAAAAGAAACAAAGAGTTCACAGCTACAGAGAACCTATTAGCATGACTTAATTTCCCTGTGCTTATTAAAAACTCTAAAATTAAGAAACCTCATAAAAGCTTGAAAGAGATTAATCATGTTTAACAATCAGTTGAAACCAAAATGTTTATAAAAGATTTTAGGAGTGATCATTTTGTGGTAATATTAAGATCCACCAAATCACAATAAATAAAAAAAATAAGTGTTTTGGTTTGGTTTACATGAACACAGGGGAGTTTTGTCACACCGTGCAATAATTGCAAGAATAATAATTAATTAATAATCGCTCACACTTTCAGACATAACCTAATTCTTATCTGCAATATAAGTCCTCCATGACTAGTCTCTCTCTTGCATACACGCATGCACACATATACACAAGAGATATGTGTGGTGAAAGAAAAGGCAGGTGAAGTCACACAATAAAAATGTTCAATATTTCAGGTTTAAGTCTTCATCAGGAGATTAAAATATTAAAAACATACAGAAAATGAAAACCATTTGACAGTCGACTACAATGGTTAATAATCATCTTTATTATAGGGTATATAATGGAGGGGGACACCTCCTTCATTGCAAGCTATGATAAATCTATTGCAGCCATCTCACAGGAGAAAGGATAAAGCTATTTCGGCTTGAAACACACTTTTTTATAAACACGGTGCTTATTTTTGAACACCTGCCCCACACGGGATGTTTTGATGATCGTCATCAATGAGCGTAACATCCAAAGTGACCAACTCTAGTAATGAAGCATTTGTAATCAGTTTCATAACAAAAAATGCAGATGTTACAAGAATTTAAACATGGTTTTGTAATTCCACCCTATTCTCAATTATCTTGTTCATGTTTTAAGATTTTGCCACCCCCCCAAAACCCGCCGCCCTGGGCAGTGGCACGGCTCGACACCCCCTTGAGCCGGCCCTGCATGAACACTGACAACAACAAAGGAATTGTAAGCTATTATAAATATGCATGTAGATAGCTTTTAAAGTCTGTAATGTGGGTTAATTTTTGTTGATTCCTTTATTGTTAGGTGTGTTGCAAACAGATCATATCAAAACTATTCCTCAATATCAATCTTTCTTTCCCATTTTAACATCTTTTACACAGATAGTCATATCAGATGGAGAATTAACAAAATGGTTTGGAGTTAACCTATGGACAAAGGAAAATCCTAGAAAAAGCCTTATCTAGGTAATTCAACCTTAACTAGATTCCAGATTCAAGCTTAGGATCTCTTTAATATAAGGAGACTGGCTACACCGCAACATAGAATTGGGCAATATCAGTATTCAATGAAACTGGATAATTAAATCATACGAAGACTCCCTCTAACACACATTTCTATTTTTTTTTTTTTTGGCTTAACATCCATTAAACAACTACTAAAATTTATCATACTTATACTGTGTATATTAATTAAAATACCTTCATTTAGATGCACCGTCAGTCGGGGTGAGATTGGTCCACTTTCTGTGTTTTTTATATTTCTATTCTGGAAGCCGATGCTAGGATCCGAGGAAAGGCTTATAAAAGGTCAGGTATATATTATTAACTAATGCAGGAATGGCCTCATATTAATAAACAAAGTATGTACCAACTGCATTTGGAAATAAAAATTTTGAAAAATGTGGAACAATCTCACCCAGACTTGGGGTGACTTTGGTCCACATTGTGAATACACTGTTTGTAGGTATATATTGTGCTCTGGATCAATGTCACCCCTGCAGTATGCAAGGTAGGACATATAGAAATAAACATATGCCCCAAAATCTGGTTTTATTTTGCTGCCCCAAATGGAGTCTTCTTGAAACTCCTGTAGTTGTTTCAGTGTAGCCAACATATGTCCTTTAACACATGAGCACCCACACAATTCAAATTTCCCCACTGATATTGAGGCAGGAAAAATATAATTAAAATTACCCAAAATGGAACAATCTCACCCTGCAGAACCAATCTCACCCCAGTTTATGGCATGTAATTCACATTACATTTGGGTACACGTCTGTTTGCTCCTATTAAAATAACTTCCTTAATGCTCTAACCTAGATGTCCAGTGTTTTCAGAAGTTACATTCCTTCAGAATATTCCAAGGACAAAGTTATATACATTATGTTAACAGAAGATTCTGTTTTCTTGCAGGAGGAATTCCCAGCACACTGCCGGTTTCATATCTGCTGCTGCTGGTCGCTTATCCTGCTTTCTACCTAGTGCTGCATTGAAATGCAAGAGCTTGACTGTGTAAAAAGCTTCATTATGTATGCACCAATCAATGTTTCATAGATGCAGAATTTAATTCTTGTTCAACTTCTCATTTTATAATGCAAAATGAAAGAGAAGGGATGTCGCCAAACATGGAATTACTCTTCAAAAGAGGTAGAAAGCGACACCACGGAAAGAAGTGGAAGCAACAATGACTGATCAAGCCTTCAGCATCAAGAGAACTTCCAGATTTAGATGGAAATGTCATTTAATATTCATGCCACATAGTATCTTTAATAGCATGTAACCCATGATTTAAAACATGGAACAAAAGATTACATGTAAGCATATGCAATGGTTTTTAACCATAGATCATGTAAAATAAAAGGGTTGGTATAAAAATAAAAAAAAGATGGCTAGTTACGCCTAGTGCCTACAGATGTCAAGGGGATCCATTGCTCCCAACACCATCTAGCAGTAGGCTAAAATATTCTTTAAGTGTAACATCATTCTACATTTTAATATCTGCTCTATCTCTTCTGTTGGAAATTTGTAAATAACTTGGCAGAGATGATATAAATGAATTTTTAAACATATTTTATGACACATAATTACAAATAGCATTAAAACTGTAGGAAATGTTATTTTTTACAGTGTGATGTATTTTTCTTGCAATTATATTTTGGTTGCACTTCATAGTGCAATAAATTATATAATGCTCTCTTTAACTTTTAACTAATTCTCTGGTGGTTTTAGAACATTTACCATCATTAAAACAAATATTAATTACGATAAAATGCTATCAACTTCATAGTAATGAAATGCATGTATTGTATAGAATTTTGCTACAGTGAAATTAATCCAAAAAACAATTTAAGAGAATAGATGCACTTCAGCACTAAGGCAGTGATTGGAAACATTTAATGGTTACTGAGTACCCTCTGAAAAGCATTAAAAAGCACAACTACTAGCACTTTCATCACCTACAAGAGATAAGCTATTTAGATTGTTCCAATTGGTCTATCCATAGTTTCATTTGTCAGCCAACGTTCCTTTTATTATCACATTCATATTTTAATATTTTCTTGGGTATTCAGCCTTCATCCATACTTTCAATATGTTCAAATGAATAACTCAAGATACTTTGTCATTTAATATGAAGACATTCAAATTCATTCCTGGGGTGTTCATTTTCTTTCTTGTCCAGTAATGTGTAACTAGCTAAACTCCTCAAAAATTTCATTTCTACTGCCCCTATTCATCACTCTTATGTTTTTGTAATAGTCCAGTATTCCGATCTATAAACAACTTGCATCTAAAAAAACCCTTTTAAAATTTGCAAAGTTAGGGTGATCCTGATTGTCTTCTATATAGATATTTTCATATTATAATTTCTGCATAGTTTATTTAATTTGAAAGCTGTCATTTGTAATGAATCTTCAACATGTGCTTAAGTACATGGTCATCTACAAACATTGTAGTATTCAGTGGAGTACTATTCATTTTAAAATATTTTAAGATGCCATTCCCAATAGTGACTCATATTGTCTATATATAAATTAAAAAACGACGATCATTAGTGGACATCCTTGTCTAACTCCACGATTTAATATTTCTGTTTCTTTTTCTCTTACATTGTCATTTATGCAACCAGTACTTTAATACAATAAATTTTATATGTGTGATTAAGCATCATCTGTTTTAATATCTACCACATTTTGTAAACACTTACAAAAATCAACCCAATTCATCAATTAATTACAAAACCATCAAACATTACACAGAATGATACAATGAGAAAAAACTAGGCCTTTCTGAAAGCTAGTTTATTTATAATATGTTTTATTCTTATAAAAAGAAATATGAATATTTTGGATAAGAATTTTAATGCTATAATTACATTATTTTTTTGTATTATGGGTAATCTCAGATGTGCAAAACTGACAATCAACAGACTTACCATTAATAATGGTATACCTGAAAACTGTAATATCCAACAAAGAGTTTGTGTGTGCGCTGTGTCATTATAACTGTTGACCACTTTTAATCATGACCAAGCCATATTGTTATATTGGGTTTGCCCTAGGCTTAGTTTATTAGAGTAAAACTTTGAACACACAACAGAGAAATTAAAAGTTGGCACTTAAGTTTGTGACATTTGCTGGGGGAGAGTAAACCCTTTTCACTTCTGCAGCCACTTGCTCCCTTCACTAAAAAGTTGGATTTTAAGGGGTAACACATTGCCATGTTGACTATATTGTAGCATATGGTTCCTAATGGCACTCTTTTCTATTACCATTATTTTCATTACACTGAACAATTTGCATTTTTGTATATGAGCTAGTGTTTGTGCTTTATTACAGAGTTAAGTGTACAAGTGTTGGTTCACTTGCAAGTTTCAGCACAATGCTAAACAATTGATAGTGCAATGTATAACACAGCCCTCCATCTTCCCTCATCTGAGGGAGCTGTTCCAAGTCACTTGTTTTAATTTCACTGTACGCCTCTCACATGTATACACACTGTAAAGGCTAAAAATTACAATTTGCATAAAATATATTCCATTTTATTTGTACTGCAATATAATGTTCATTTTTCCCCCATTCGGTTTCATTGTAAACTCTACTGCTGACTATCTTCCTGTAAAATGTTGGTGCTACTGTATAAAATATTAGACAGCTTACTGATAAGCAACCAATATTGGCAAAGAATCAATTTCATGATTTACAATTTTCCTCTAATGGTATTTTGTAGTTGAAAACACTACTCAGATAAAGTAGTGTAAAAAGCTGTTGATGATTGAACAAAAATTCTAGCAGCTTTGCAAGAAGGCAAAAAATTCTAAAATGAGAAATTTCCATGTCTTATTTTCCTAATGATAGTCTTTTACAGTGTTCATCTCAAATTGTATCTATATTTTGGTAACATATAGAAAAGTGAAGTTTGAGGAAAATATATTATGCTTAAATAGCCTTACAATGGAAACACAGTGCCTTAAACAAGCTGTGTATATTATCATATCATGGTCATTCTATGTAATTTAAAGGCATGTCAAAATATTGTTTTATTAGAATTCTGTTATATTATTATTAAATGTGAAAGAACCAAAATTTGATGCTACCAACTTCATCACAGGTAAATAAGATTATGTAATTTTTTGGTTGTCTCATATTCAGGATACCTTACCCTAATTATTATATCCCATTTTATTTCTTAACCTTAGTATCAATAACTAGATGATCATATTATCTTTAAAAAATAGAGAATTAATTGCTCAGTAACTCCATAAATTTCTGTTTTTTCATTAATCTTTTACCTAGTGTTTATTTATCCTTTGTTCAACTTCCATACCAGATATATACAGTTTTAGTTCTGATAATGAGCACAAGTGCAGTTTCAGGGATGATGCCAATGAACAAGAGAAAAATACTTGAGATAGTAATTTATTGAACTACTGACCTTGTTCATTATGTATAAATGCATACTTTAGTCTTAAAACAAGCATGATGTGAGCAAAAATAGACAGCCAAAGCATAGCAAGCTGCTATGAAGCCACTGGGTACTGGTTTTTGTTTTAACCTATGTGTTTTACTGTACATAACATCACAAGTGATGAACACTGTTGATACATAAAAGAAATGATAACTGAAGAAGTAAATTTGGAAAGGAAATGTTCCAGGTCTAAGATTAAGGTACCTCCCTGATAATTGTCAGTTATGAGGAATGAGGAAAACCTGGAAAATACCTATCAAGGAGGTTGGTCCTGGTGATATTTGAACTGCAGACCTTTTGCACATGAGTCCATGCCTCAGTTATCCATGACAGTCTGTGGTTCATTCTGAGGTTAGAGCAAATATATTTAGAGCTTAAGTCACTATAATGAAAAGACAGTATAAGTACATGACATGGTATTCTAGCCCTGTTCCATTATGCTCCTTGTGCACCAAAATATCATGGCTATTGTATACTACTTATCTCCCTGAATCATATTGGCAATGGATTTTATGTATACATAGTATTGATAAAATGGATGCCTGCATCAAACTCTAGCTAATTTTTTATAACAAGAAAAAAAATGAGAGATAGCTACCCTTAAGAGCATCTTTTAATGTTTGAAAAACTTTATCCCCTCCCTTTTTTCTCCCTGTAATCAGGTATGGAAGTTTTGTCTTTAGCACTTAAAAAAGTTTATTAAATTTAATTAATTTTGCACCATTCCATGTTTTCTTCTTTGGAATTCCATATCTATTTTACCTTGTTGCAAAACTATCTTCTCTGTGATCAACACTTTTATATCTGTAAAGATATTTTTAACATTTATTATACAGAGAATGACCTTTTCAGTATCAACTTCAGCAAGTATAACAACAATTTGTGAGTTCAAGTGCATTAAAGCCATCATAAAAATAAAAACAGTAATTTAAGACTGACTGTAAAGAGCTATAGAAGAGTAATTCCATCCTTAAATAATTCAGTGAGTATATGGCAGGTAAAGAGAAAATACAATGTAATATTATTTAGTTAGAAATATCACATATGTAATGTTCAGGTTTTCAGGCTATTTTTTTTTTTTTTTTTTTTCACTGAAGTATAAGGTTTACCAAAGCAGCATAAGGTCTCCAATATTTGCTTTAATACTACAGAAACTTTAATTTTTCAAAATGGTTAATAATGAATGCACATATCTGAGTATTTTAGTCCAATTTTCTATCTAAAATCTCCTCACAGTGCAGAAATTTAGTTGATGACTTGCATTGTTGCTATCAACTTTTTTTAGCTTGGCTGTACTGCATTATATCAATGAACAATGCTTTCTTTTGTCCTTATTTCTGTATTTTCTGATCTTTAAGGTAATGTTGCAGTGAAATTCACAAATGGTGCAATGTTTAACCTATTAAGCTGAATTTTAACTTCATGTACTTGGACCACAAAGTAGGACAGCTGCCCACCTCCTTAGCTCAACTAATTTCGAAGTTAATAGTTTTAGTAATTAATTAACTAGGCATTTGATTAAATCTTTACATATGTTGCAAGTTTCATAATTAAAATGCAAAAAGTTTTATATATAAAGCCGCAATATGAAAAAATAAATCTTCACTAGTGTTTTTTCAAAGTGTCCACCAATATTGAAAATCAAGCCAGGTAAAGATCAGGGAAGTTGAAACTGTGAAACTGGTCAGAGAGCTTTATGTTAATTTTGCAAAATAGTCTAAAAAGATAACATGTTGAAAACAGAGAAGTACGTTACCATTGGAACCTCAAAGGATAGAAGACAAATACATTCACTGAAGAGAAAAAACTGAAGTTCATCAATGTGTTTTCAGGTTTAGACCTCAAGTCTTTTTGGTTTCACACCTTTGCTCCATTTTCTCCATGATCTTCCAATGTTGTGTCATTTAACTAGTATTGAACAAAAGAGTTGCAAAAGAATGGAAGTACCCAAGATGGAGTTCCTAAAACCTGTAAAAGCCTATAAACATATTGATATAATTACAAATACCAACATAAGAGAACTTAAAGTAGAGTGAGCCTTCAAAAAACTAATAAAAAATATAGATATAACTGGAAAGATCATGTTGATAGAATACTAGAAGAATTACTTAAAAACTGAAGTTAAAGAGGAAAATTGTAAGGGGCCTTAACTATTGAACACAAGGATAAGAACAGAATGGAAAGAGATATATTGCAGATAAAGTTCAAAGAGATATATTGCAGATAAAGTTCAAAGACAGAGAAGAATGAATTTGATACCTGAATGGAATGAATAATTTAAATACAAATTCTATGATACTGAACTTGTGTTTAGTATTTCTTTTTTTCATTTTGTAAGGTTATTTAGGAATGAAACAGGTTAGGATTATTAAATTTCTTTTTCCACCACTGCTGGCCAGGATTGTAACAACGAAAGGCAAATGCAAAACTTCACCTTTTAGAAAATGATACTTAATGGCATCCAAAAGTAGTGATAGCCAGATACTTATCTCTACAGCTATGCATTTTAATGCATAAAGCAAATGATAAGCAATATAAAAGCAGTGTATAAGCAGTATAAAATAATGTGTATAATTACTCAATTACACAATTGAAGCATTTTGTCTTAGAACAATCTTAAATGTCTTGTGGCCTGCAAGCAGCCAATTAAATAGGTCGGAATAGATTATTTTTAAATTCAAATTCTACAGTGCTACGTTTTTATTACTATTATTGATTTTATATGAGACTTAAATAAATAAATTTAAGCATTTGTTTTATCAATGCAATCTATAAAAATAAACTGAAGGGTGAGAATGTTCTTTAAAAGTGTATTTCAATTATTTTCTGGTGGTCATCTTTTTGGCATCCTTTAACCTCATAGGTCATACTGGATGGTGAGTAAATGAAATAATGTAATGAGCCAGGCTCCACAGGTTTTAAAGTTAGCCAGCCAACTTTTATCTATCTTATCAAGATAAGAGAAAATCTAGAAGAATCCTTATCTAGCTAACTCGCCCAAAACTGAGATAACTCCAGAATATGAGGCAGACATATGGAGGTGGGCTTGGTTTCAACTGAATCAACAACCAAAAAAAAGTAAAAGTTTATGTTTTTAATCTTTTTCATTAATTGTTACTGGAGAGTACCCTTAATTCCCTCCCAGGGGAATAGGGAGGAGGTGGGGGAGGTTTGAAGAGATGAATAATTGTGAATTGTTGAAGATTTAAAGAGATCATAAAGATATCACTTAACAGTGAGCAGTATAGACAATGTAAACCAAGTTTTGAAAACAAGATGAATCATTCTTAATTTATCTTAATATTCTTTTTATTATTAATTACAGATGTTTTAAATTTTCCCCACTTAGTGCTGGTCTGTATTTCAAAAATAGCATTTCTTACCATATGTAAATGACATCATTGTTTAATAAAACAATGCCCATCACTGTTTACACCAAGAAGTCTACTCTTTATGGCCTGAAAATCATGGACTATGCACGAAACTCTGTATATTTAATATAAATAGATTTAATTCATGTTTGATGTATAGTATGCGATGATATGCATTCCTCACAAAATAAGCAAAATGTATATTCACAAGTAAAAATTGTAAATCTATTTCAACTGTGCTGTAGACATTTAACTTGAGCTAATGAGCTGTATTATGTTATATGTAAAAAATGTATGTAAGTGCCGCTATGTCAATTGTTAGTGAAAATATGCTTAATCATGTTGGTCCACCTTTTAAGTTAATTTAAAATTATATTGTGACTTAATGAACAGTAACTGGAAGAAAAGATTTTCTCTAATATCCTATAAAAAATTGCTTGAAAATTTTTAAAACCTTATATAAAATCCTTAAGAGTTGCATGTTAAAAAATAATTTTTATAACCAATAACTATTAAGGTCTAGTTTTTTATACCTCCTAAAGAAATTTCAGATTAAATATCTTAGTAAAAATAATGCTTACATTAAATCCATTCTGTTTGCAAATATGCATTTATGCAAATGACATTACTCCTTTTTTCAACTACCTACAATGTAGTGAAGAACTTTTACAAATAGACAACATTCTGTTTAAAAACCAAAAGTTAGGAAGATGCTGCAAATCTTTACAGAGTTTATTACATCCACATTACGTGTCATGAATGCTAGGTAAGTAAGTGCCTTATAGACTTCTGATAACAGCACTTATAACATCTTTGCCTACAATCTCTCATGCCATTTTCATATACCTTTGCTTTCTACTACAGCAAAAAGTGCATGTAATACTGTCAACAATAAAATATTTTTTGTTTAAATTTATGTTTAATTTTCTCATAAAGCTCTTAAAATGTCTTGACAGGTATTGCTGTTTTAGAGGGAGAAATTTTAGAAACCAATTGCAGTGCAAATGATCTTAAAACCAATGGGCAGAAAGCAATTACTGGATGGAAGGGGTATAGAGATTATCTCAGGACATTATTCTCTTCATAGAGATGAATGATGAGAAGCTTTAACACCATTTTAGTCTTTGAGCATTTATTTCGGTAAAAAACGTACTTTTATAACTTGAAGTGATAAGGTTAGGCTTAGTGAAGTACATGATAAACAGCACCTGATCTACATTTTACAACTTCACTTTCCTTCTTTAGTGCTCCATTTCACTACAATTTAGCTAGAGTTGTTGCTAGGATCTACTACTAACATTATATGTTGTCAAGCATTGTTAATTAATTGCTCATTTACACATGCCATGTGTACACTGAAGTTGGAAAGGTAGAACCAGACTGAAAAATTCAATGCCACCAACTCACATTTTTCCCATTACACTAAAGTGTTCTCAAATTGATTTTTGAGATTGTAAATCGCCAATGGGGTATGATATCTCAAAGATAATTGAGAAGTCTTGGTGATTTATCAGGAAAAATGTAGGTCAATTGAGGATTTTAATGTCATGCCAAGAGTTGCCATAGTAACTCAGTTGGTTAGAGCAGTGGCATGCTAAAATCCCGGCTATTTTCCAGTCTGATTCTAATTTTCCCATTGTATACTGTGTATATTTCCTTTTATTGAATATTTACAGAACTCACTGCTCTGCTTGCGGTGCTGTGCTATGTGTGTAGATTCTTCTCTGCCTCCCCTCTCCCCCTCCAAAACCTGACCCTCCCTCTCCTCTATGTAACTTGCCAAGAGATGTTTTAAAAATACATAACGAATCTGCTTTATCTGGGCTGTTAATAAACATTTAAACATAAGAGCTTCAAAAGTACACAGAGATGTGCCTCTTCCTTATGCTTGCAATATGCAGTTTTTATGGTAACCAGTTTAGTACACAAATGAATGGAAATGTAAAATTGTTATAACTTAATTATTCAACCTATTGAAGCATCGTAAACAACAAAACTTGTTAGAAACAATACATTTACAAACTTTTGTTATGTAGCATTTTCTAAAGACTTAATAAGTGAGCTATTTCAATTTTTTTATTTTACGCCCCATTAGAACCCCCTCACCTTTGGCAAAGTAATTAAGTTGATAGCCTATTTTCTAAGAGTGACCTAAAATACATTAGAGACCAAGTTTCATAAGGTTGCTTTGCCCATTCTTGAGTGAAAAAGCCAAAAACACACACATTTGGAAAGTGCAAGTTTTGGTTTCAGCGTAGCCCATTATACAGGGTGGACCATTTAAGTTGAAACTGTACAATGTCCCCAAAACTAAGCATTGTAGAAAGAAATGTCTTGAATAAAAATTGCTTGATATTATGGGAGAAAGTAAATGCCATTAGTCATGTTTCGTTTGGAGGACATTGTGATGGTCATTTTTGGGTCAATTTAGTTTGACCCTAAATGTAGATTCCATAAAAAAATTAAATTGACCCTAAAATGACTATCATAACATCCCCCAAACAAATCACGACTAATGGCATTTACTTTTTCCCATAATATCAAGCAACTTTTATGAAAGACATTTCTTTCTACAACGCTTAGTTTTGGAGATACTGTACAGTCTCAACTTAAATGGTCCAGCCTGTATATGTTAATGTTATTCATATATATAAATAACACATTATTCATCCAAAATAGAAACTTACAGAAACATTTGGCTTAGTTCTATTATATGTATAGATTTAAATAAAATAGGTTAGTTCTTACTTTTATAAAATGTTCAAATAAAATAATTTATTGTGTTTTGTCGTTATTTCTTTAAATTGTTACATAAAAATGCCCATTTTGAGTTCTTGATTTCACTGAATGCTTAGCAAGCCCTGAACTTTCAATTTTTCTGTATCTGCAAGTTGAAAACTACTTCTCATTTCACTACAAATACACAAAAGAATTGTCTTCAGAATAACATAGAACTAAGAAAAGTGAGTGCAGCTGGCTTCAAAAACTTAGAAAACTGTTTTTACGGAATTTCCCACAAATCTATGAAAGATAAAGTAAAGGCGCTCAAAAAATGTTTCAATGTATGAACATACTAAGATCTCTTCCTTGTTTAAAGGATGATCGCTTCCTCCTGATATATTTAAAATTTTTCTGTATACAATTCTTCCTTACGTTCCTTACTCTTTCCCATTTCCTAACTTCTCCCATGATAAGCACCAGTTCTGATCCTACTCTATTAACTCACATTTTTTATGCCGTTCCTATCTTTTGATTTCACAATGTTTAAAATTTGAAGGTCTCATGTATATTTTAGGTACATTCAAGTGCATGGGCACATGCTGATGCTTCTGGTTTCCTGTAGTGTTTTTCTTTATTTAATGTTGGCAGAATCCCCTTATCATGCGTTTCACACCAGCCCTGCATGGACAGTCTTATTGGTTTGAATTCAAGTTGAAAAAAAAAGTATTGAATTTAGTTGTATTTATGGAAGCTCTTTAACTGCTGTGGTCCTCAACATCCCATTCTATATTGGGAGTGAAAGACCGGTAATTTTGCTCAGAGGCCTCTCTATCAGGCTTGAGGTTCTTTTACGTGCTGTAAATCTATGAACGGGACCACCAGCTTTACTTCCCTTCCGAAGGAAGCAATGCTAAGGAATTTTACACCTGAAAAAATCCACTGCCCTCCGCCGGGTTTGAACCCACGACCTCTGGAGCCAGTGGCTAGCATGGTAACCATTACACCACAGAGCACGACAAACTTAAGTTGGATGTACATGCATTAGCCTATGAATAAAGGTCAGGTCTAGGTGAGCAGCAAAGGGGGAGGAGTATACATTTTACCTGAATGGCTGAAAATCATGCTTTGCAACAACGGCCCACACCAGTTCCTGGATAAATCTGTCTCATATTGGTTTGGTGTCGGAAGTCTGACACTTAAACGTTAACTTATAAGCAGAGGTCAGTTTCAGTCTCAGGAACAAAGGAAAAGAGGGGAGTAAGACAAACATTAAACAGAGAGCTAGAACCAGGTGGGTGGGGACTAGGCATGGCAGAGGCAGTTTTGTATTTCCTTACCAACATAAGCCACTGCAATTATATCAGCACGATTCCATGCATTCGATTGTACAGAATATGGTTCATATCAAATCTTACACCAGTACATCTATGTTAAATCCTCAGTAATCTATTACACATTTAAATCTATACTATTATTATATAGAGGAAAAACATCGAGTTTTATTTATGGACGCTCTATAACTACTATGGTTCTTAGCGTCCCATTCTATATTGGGAGTGAAAGACCAGAAATGTTGCTCAGAGGCCTCTTTATCAGGGTTGAGGTTCTTTTATGTGCCGTAAATCTATGACACGGGAACACTGGCTTTACTTCCCTTCCGAAGGAAGCCATGCTAAGGATTTTTACATCCTAAAAAATCCATCGTCCTCCACCGAGTATGAACCCTGACCTCGTATCCCTAGACCATGGAGGATGACTATTATCTATTATTATAAAGAGAGAAAATGTATATGCATATATAGGGTAATCTTGGAAATCATTCAACTGGTTTTGACAATTCTTTTGTTATTGAAAGACATTATTCTTTCCGACAGATATAGGCTATAATTCCTAATTGCAACACCTAAATGACTAAAGGAATTACAAGTCCTAGATGTTACAATACCCACATTGTTTGAGCCATTACATAACTTGCTTGGTAAGAGGGCTTTGATATTTTGTTGAAAATGCCATGGAGCACAAAATTATTGTTGTTACTCCACAGACAATGCAAAAATTGCAGAAGCCATAGAAATTTATTCCTAGCAATATACATAAATAGTGGTCATGATTTAGCAACTGAGAAAACAGGACAATCCAAACCTGCTTATAATGGTACAATATTACGTGATATACTAAATCTATTAATATTATGCAAGACAATTTTGTTGCGTTTCCTTGTGACTTATATGACAGTATGCCAGTTAATGAATCGTGTAATGCAATTAATAGTGATGGGTATGAGATGGGCTAGTGTTTTAACATTTATTCTTAATGCACATGGCACCATGGGTACTGGACACTGATAATGCATGAAGTGAAATAATTGGGAAAGGAAGTTTTGGGAAGGAAATATTCTGGGCCTAAATGTAGAGTACCTGCCTGACATTTGCAAGTTATGAAGACTGGAAAATCTGGAAAAGACCTGAGTCAGTGAGGGTAGTAAGAGCCTGTACTGATAAGGGTACATTATTGCCCTTTCTGATGCAAAATACTTGTATTCCAAGATTATTAAGCAGTGCAAGAGGCATGATTTTACCATATCCAAGAAAGTGATCTCATGTGCAGTCAACTTAAAAGGTGAGGCAACATCAGAACTTATTCCAAATGGCAAGAAACAGGGAAATCCATGACAGGCCACCAGTCACACCCCGGAGATAATTTGGAAGGTGAAGGCCTCTGGACCAGATCGTGCAACTCAGAGGGCCCACAGTAATTAGGTATCTCTGTTACTACTATGAACACCATAATCAACCAGGATTTGAATCTAGAAAAGTGCCATAAGAGCCCGGGGATATAAGCTGTTGCCTAAAAACATCGCAGAACATACCACAACAGCAGAAAGCTGTATGAACGATACCTGGCTGGTGAAAAGTGGATGTTGTCTTTTTAGGTGAGGCATATGTTTAAGTGACTGCAACAAACCCTGGGCTATATATTACTGACCAAGGGGAGAACAAAAATTTGAGAGTTGGTATAAGGGAACTAATGAAACTTTCCCCAATGGTTTCATGGTAATGGCAAGGTACAGTTACAATGGCAAATTAACATTCATAGTGTACAAAAAATGTGAAAATTAACTCGGCATATTATCAGACTAACGCCCTGATACCAATTTTCCATATAGAAATCCCTGCTATCTATGGTGCAGATGTAAACAAAGTCTGGTTGCATCAGGATAAGGCATCAAGCCATACATCTGCTTCAACCTACAAATTTTTGGAGAACAGAGAGACAGAAATGGGAATACATTCCATATCTTTCAGTGTATATGATGCATCACTGATGGAGTTTTGTGAATTTGGGTTACTAAAAAGAGCCCTGGTAGCAGACACAAACTTTGGATGGTCTCTGGAAAGCTGCCAGGAGGAATGGAATAAACCGGACATCCCTGTATTTCATAGCAGTTTGCTCCAGTGGAAGCTGTGCTGCAGATTGATAGCTCAAGTTCAAAGGCTGCCAGATAGAACATCACTGTTTGTTACTATAAATTGTGAACAACCCTCTGTATAAGCTGTTTATTATAATCAGGGTTAGGATTTTTAGGTGCAAATTTCATATGAAAAAAGGAAGGGAAAAGGTGCTCAAACAAGGTGCTGGTTTATTTAAGGGGATGCACAACTGAAATTGCTATTTTCTAAACTATCCATTCAATTGAGCTGAAATTTTAACCACATGTCAGTCTTCTTTAGATATAATCGTTTTGTGAATTTCAATCCAAAATGTTAATTAGCTGTCAAAGTATTAATTTTCAAAATATAAAATTATGGGTATATGCAAAATAATGATGCATTTTAAAAAAAAAAAATCTTATGTTGCTTCTATGTCAAGGAACTACAAATCTGCCATATAATTCTTTTTTCTACCATTCTTAGTT
The DNA here is from genome assembly GCA_030765065.1 of Deroplatys truncata. Taxonomy (NCBI): domain Eukaryota; kingdom Metazoa; phylum Arthropoda; class Insecta; order Mantodea; family Mantidae; genus Deroplatys; species Deroplatys truncata. Next base: position 132,093,857 of record CM060988.1, on the reverse strand, counting down.
TAAGAGAAAAAAAGGTTTTGCAGCTTATTTTTCGTTTTTTTCGTATACATTGTTATCTTCAAAAATTAGTAGCGCAAAAACTATTCATTACACAGAAAAATTATGAGTTTTATTTATTTGGGTTTTTGAAATAAGCATAAAGAATGTCAATATGAATGGATGAAAACTACATTGTGTGGAACATTTTGAATATGCAGAAGTGCTGAAAATAAGAAACACCTTAAAATGAAGTTTTAAAAATATAAACAGCTAGCAAACAAATGCACAAGAGTATTTAAAAAGTCTCGTAACGATCCTGAAGCGTTCGCTAGGTCAAAAATAAAAGTGGATTCTAAAACTACAAGCAATGGAGAATTTTTTGGGAACATAATTTTTTTTTAATATTTTTTTAGATTTTGGGTTAATTTCAGTTGTGCATTTCCCTTAACTAATTCAATGATTTCTCTTTCCTCTATTCTACTTTATTGAACTACAAACACGTACATGAAATTATCACTCATCAAAAGAAGAAAAAAAATGAAGCTGTTGTACTTTAAGACATTAAGCATCTCCACAGTTTTAAAAGTCTGTCTGTTTCTATTTGGAGATAGAATGTCTTTGTAGATGCTAAAGCTTCTTTAAACATCCAAAGAAACCAGTGGGGCAAAGCTTGTATTCACTGGAATGGCAACTCTACAGATGTGGCGAATTCCTCAATGTCTGGATTCTTCTGAAGCCTAGATTCAAGTTTGTCTTTGGCAAAGCCATCTAACTGCTCCCTCACAGAACTAAAAATATCCCATTGTTTTTCCTTTTCCAGACCTTGTTCTTCCAATCATTTAATAGCTGCAGTCAGGTACTTGTAACTATGTACACAATATAGTTCTTCTGCAAATTATGTATTTTCTCCGGTAACAGAAATTGCTGTGTCTTGGAAATTGCACTGCATCAGATGAATCCAAAGAAAGCACAAACTCTTTAATTTTGTCAAAATTCTCACACAACATAGCAGCACACTCAATCCAAGATCCCCGGCAAGTAATGACCGGGAAATTTTGAAGGGGCAGGCCAGTGATTTCTCTGTAGTAAACAACACGGCTCGGAGCTTTCAGTAGAATCTTCTTCAGGGCAGAGATGAATTGATTTGTGATGTATTTATTCCTTATGGATTCACAAACCCTGTGAAGGGCATGAGCCAAGCATGTCACATGCTCAAGTTAGGAAATAAAGGTTTCAATTGGTTAACAGCTGAAACCATGTATGGAGCCTGGTCTGTAACCACAAGAGGAAGTTTTTCAAACTCGATACCAGTAGGCCAGAAGTCCATAATGGATTGCATTACTGTACTGGCATTGGCTTTCTGCAGGTCGTACATTTTTAACAACATGGGCTTAACTTTCTTCCCTGCTAAGGGAAAAACTAAAATGTTCAAAATATATCGTTCCATTGAGTCTATGGTTTCATCCACAATGATTCCACATTGCAATCAGACACTTTCCCCTTGATTCTTTCTATGGTTTCTTGGTAAACAGGCTCCATGTAGTTTTTTCTTAAAGTACTCTCATCGGGCATTGACATCTTTGTATATTTTTCAAGAAATCCCTTGAAGGCTGGATGGTTACCTTATTGAGTGGAATTCCTGCTTGTGTAAGAGCTGCACACAAATCAATGCTTAATTCCTTCAAATTTTGGCTTTTTGAAGAACTCTGTTGAAACGCATTTTGTAATAGAGGTCGCTGTGATTTGTTTGCTTGAAGAGTCTTGTTCATTTGATGCTTAGAGCTGGAAATGTGTTGTTTGATGCGATTTCGCTGGTGTTTTTCATCTAACAAAATTCCTGAATCACAAATAGTACATCACATAACAGTTCCATCAGTGTCTATGAAATCTTGTTTGAATTCCTCAGCCAGAACAATAAATCAAGCACTGGACACCTTTGGCATGGTAAAATCTAGTACTGTACACTTGTTTAGAGAGCTAACACTAGTTCACGTGCTAACACAATGCGACTGTCACACAACAACTCACTCTTGCGCCCATTTGCTGCCCACATTCTCTTATAACACCGCGACAATTATCAGAATGTTCTCCATTATGCTGGAACTTCAGTCTCAGCAATTTCTAGTAGTTTCGAGCAGAACCCAGTCTTAATAATTCTCGGAATTGCGCAGGTGAGGTTACTGCCATCTCTGCATGCCCAGCCTTCGCCTCCATGCAAACAGATGACGTCTCTCACAGTAACAAACTCACATTCATGAACAGCAGGCTAGATTCTGGTGGGATAGAATCACTCATTGTCAATTGCATTATTGTGGACTACTTTATAGCAGTAAAGCGAGAGAAAGAGGTTTTCGTTGAACACATAATTATTTTCCATTGTTGCGGGTGTGCTTTCAATTCCCACGCGGCGTTTACTGAAAGAGATAGGCTTACTATTTGCACGTATACAGCAAGCTGAGGAGATGTTATTTGAAAGTTAAAGAATAAATTTAAATGAAATTTAAAAGAAAACAGGGGGAAAAAGGGGATTATGGGCATGGTTGGGGGAAAATGGGATAAAGGTGCCAAAAAGGGGTAAAGGTTCGAGAAAAAATGCCTCTTTTGGCAACTAGAAGCAAAAGTTCACACTGTGATATCTTTCCGCACAGCTTTAACTTACACTAAGAAAAAAGGTGCGTGCCTAAAAATCCTAACCCTGATTATAATAATATTGAATAGTGGGATATTTTAATGATTTTTATACCTTGAGTGTCCCTTGAATGTGTACCAGTGTAACTGTGATTTATAAACATATGAGTAACATATCTCATTTTATCATATTCGATTGACTGGTGATGGCATTGCATAACATGACTTGTTTCATATCTATGACCATTGCTCTTAATGGGATCCACAGAACAAAAACAAAACTGCTTGGAGGGGATCCACTGTCATCATAACCGCCATACATCACCTAGCTATTAACTACCACATTAATGTTGCTGGCGCTTGACAAAACAGTTGGCTAGCAAATAGGTGAAGGCAAAAGTATGTGCTTCACTTTCATTTTCTCTTGTGTAAAGTGCTCTTTCAGTTCCTATAGTTGGTTGTCTTGTTATATCTGTTGCTAACTAAACAAACTACCACAATATGGGATCAGGCGTGTTGATGAAGAAAACCTAAAGCTCTATTCACATGGTCCCCCACATCTCCTGGTATAATGCCAATTGTTTTTTTTTTTTTTGGGGGGGGTGTGAAACACTGCATTTATGCATCCCACTGCCAACAATATTGTTAAAGCTCAAGGAATGCATCAATAATGTGTAGTGAAAGCTTCCACTTAAGTCCACAAGAGCACTTGCCCTCCTTTTAATTTTGAAGCCATAAATACTTTTAATTAATTCCTGCAAAAATTGTCTACTCAAAGCTACCTGCAATGTAGTACATAAGAGAAAACCATGATTTAAATGACTTATGAGGAAAATGCAGATGCTTTGTGCATGTATGTGTGAAGAGAATGGACCAGGGCACATTTTCCTTGTGTTCAGGCTTAGCAGAATGCTTTGGTTTAAAAGGAGTTATGTTGGGCAAAGGGATGAGAGAGGTGTTGCAGAGACACTTCAAGAAGGGGTTTCTTGCACATGCACACTGAGCCAGTCCTCTCTATCAGAGCACTGCAAGAGGAGCTCCCCTAAACAATTTATTGTGAGGTCAACATTACTTCCCATCAGTTGTTTCTCTTTTGTGCCAATGACTTATGAGGAATCTAAATTACAGTATAACCTCAGCTATATGTTTTCAAAGAGAGATGACTAAAATAAAGTCTAAATGAGAAAACAAAAGTAAACTTGTTTTATAGAACTGAAACTCTTTTATTAGATCACTCCAACTAATTGTGTAGAAAGCAATAAATGAAGCAAACACATAAATAATGAATATAATACACTGTTTACAGTGTTTATATGCATACCAGTATTGCTATTCCTAATTCAAACTAAAAAAAATCTGATGTGTTACACTCACATGACTTTCTCTACTCTTGTACAAACTATTTTTACAAACGCTTATTCTCCATATCCTTCATGTTAATCCAGATATTGAGATGTCAATCTTATTGGTAATTTTCATGTAGATGCAAGGGGAATATGCTAGGTTTAAAGCGATAGTCAAATATTTTAACACTGGTTGCTATGTGGCGCATTCCATTCTCTTTACATGTCCAGGACATAAAAAAACGAATAACGAATTTGAGAAAAAGTATAAGTATTGGAAAATTTAAGGGAATAACAAGCAATATCTCGAAAATGGATCACTCAACAAAGAAATGTATATGACATAAATTGTGTATTTTAACGCGATCTACATTTTTTGTGTACTAAAATTTTGTCTATCTCTTATGGTTTACCAGTTATGCAAAAGTCGTTCACAATGAAGAATACTTTTGGTGACATTCCCAGAAAATTCGAGATATACATTTCATTTCTCATGACAATATCTTAAACATATAATATTTTAATCAAAATCGTTAGCCATTTTTGAGAAAATTAAAATTTTCGAAAAATGTTCCATGTAAAGGGTAGTCTGGGGTGGGGGGATTTTCTTGAAAACCTTCGTGTCGCATCTCTGGAAGATACTGAACCTAAATACCAAGTTTGGTGTTTATACGACTGTTCGTTTCTGAGTTATGCTGTTCACAGACACACAGACACACACACGGACATGTTTCCAAAAATGCTTTTTTTGGATTCAGTGAGTCTCAAAACATGTATTTCCGGTGAAATCTCGGTATCGAATTTTTGGGTGGAATGCAATACTTCCCCTACTTACTATACGTAGTAGAGAAAGTAAAAATGAATAACGAATTTGAGAAAAAGTATAAGTATTGGAAAATTTAAGGAAATAACAAGGAATATCTCGAAAACGGTTCACTCAACAAAAAAAATGTATATAAGTTGTGTATTTTAATGCGATCTACATTTTTTGTGTAGTAAAATTTTGTCTATCTCTTATGGTTTACCAGTTATGCAAAAGTCGTTCATAATGAAGAATACTTTTGGAGACATTCCCAGAAATTTCGAGATATACATTTCATTTCTCATAACATTATCTTAAACATATGATATTTTCATCAAAATCGTTAGAGCCATTTTTGAGAAAATTAAAATTTTCGAAAAATGTTCCATGTAAAGGGTAGTCTGGGGTGGGGGGATTTTCTTGAAAACCTTCGCGTCGCATCTCTGGAAGATACTGAACGTAAATACCAAGTTTGGTGTTTATCCGACTGTTAGTTTTTGAGTTATGCTGTTCACAGACACACACACACACACACACACACACACACACACACACACACACACACACACACAGACATACACACGGACATGTTTCCAAAAATGCTTTTTTTGGATTCAGGAGGTCTCAAAACATGTATTTCCGGTGAAATCTCGGTATCGAATTTTTGGGTGGAATGCAATACTTCCCCTACTTACTATACGTAGTAGTGAAAGTAAAAATGAATAACGAATTCCCATTTGAGAAACTTATTGAAAAATTTTAGGGAATAACAAGCAATATCTCGAAAATGGTTCACTCAACAAAAAATATGTATATGACATAAATTGTGTATTTTAACACGATCTACATTTTTTGTGTAGTAAAAGTTTGTGTATCTCTTATGGTTTACCAGTTATGTAAAGTCGTTCACAATAAAGAATACTTTTGGAGACATTCCCAGGAAATTCAAGATATACCTACATTTTATTTGTCATAAAAATATCTTAAACATATGAAATTTTAATCAAAATCATTAGAGCCATTTTTGAGAAAATTAAAATTTTCGAAAAATCTTCCATGTAAAGGGTACTCTGGGGTGGGGGGATTTTCTTGAAAATCTTCGTGTCGCATCCTTGGAAGATACTGAACCCAAATACCAAGTTTGGTATTTATCCGACTGTTCGTATCTGAGTTATGCTGTTCACAGACACACACACAGACAGACACACAGACACACATACGGACATGTTTCCGAAAATGCTTTTTTTGGATTCAGGGAGTCTCAAAACATGTATTTCCGGTGAAATCTCGGTATCGAAATTTTGGGTGGAATACAATACTTCCCCTACTTACTATACGTAGTAGAGCAAGTAATAAATTCAGAGTACTGGTGCTTTACATTGGTTTAAAACAATTGTCAAGTTTTTCTTTGCTACTTTGATTTTTTCACACAGTCATACACATAGGTTTTGCAATGATTAGAAATTGTTGTGCAATTTCTAGAACTTGAATTGGCTCGTGCACACTAGGAACACTTTCACTATTTAGGCCTACTTCTTCATCTCCGTCAACAGTATCATCAGACACAACCTGTGGAAGAATGGCCTTGACCGACTGTATTGTTAATATGTGTGCAGTAGTAATGCGTCTGAAAATATTGATGCCTCACGCAACATGCCTACTGTTCTGTGCTACTATAACAGCAAGAATACAGTACAAAGAAAGATAACATATAAATGAGTAAGTAAATTAATATATTTTGTGCATGGGGACCATAAAAATATGAGGTATTAATGAGAAAATGCATAGAAAACTTGCAATTGAGTTAAATATTAATGAACGGAGTTTGTGTCTATAAAATTAGGATATATCTGCGAAAAACATAAAAGTGAATAACGTATGTCAGGTTTAACTGTATAAGAAAATCTTCCACAACAAAGGCAACTCAACTAATGTATGATTAAATATTACATTTAAAAAGAGCCAACAGTATCAGAAGAGTGAACTTGAATGGTTAGTGAGAGCAAAATCTAATGGTCTTGATCTTATACAGAGAGGTTAGTATTTATTGCATCCTTTAAGGTTACATTTTGCTATTGTTTTAAACACACTTTATAGCCACCCCCAACAAAACAATGATACCCCAGACAACAGTGTTGTTTAAATATTATGTTCATTCCTAAGTATTTACATTTGTTGCTGACATTAATTCCTGCATGTAGTTTCTGAACAAGAATGTGCAGCAAAACTATTAACAAAGATCTGAAATATACGAGAAACTTAAGGGAAGATGAATTATTTACTTTAGTAAATAGTAAATGTGTGTAGTGAATGAAAACTGGAATATCGCAACAAAAAATTACTTTTGAGTATATTTTTGAGAAAAATGCAAGTCTTTCTTTTTTGAGAAGAAGGTTGGCCTATTTTTCTGGATTTTATGCCATTATTTTTATAAATGATTTATCACTAACTAAAATGTGCACAAGCAGCCGCTGATGCTGTGATGACCAATTGATATGCGAACACTACAAACAGTATGTACTAAACTCGACTACTACTTGAAACTGTCTAGCGTATCTTTGTATTGTGTAAGGAAAACTTAAGTTTTTTCAGTCCTTCTTGTATATAAACCATTATCGTGTGTGCAATATTTAGGAAACTTGACAGTTTATAGCAAACCTGTATACAGTAAAGTAGCACTACCATCTTTTTTTTTTTGGGGGTAAGCTGCAGAGACTAAGTTGCCTACATAATGCAGTATGGGTTGCATTATACATGTATCCAAATCTGAACTAACCTAAAACTTTCTCTAGAACCTGTTAGATTTTCCTGTCCTACTTAGCAGTAAACATACTGATGACCCTTGATAAGAATTCTCTACATCTAGAAGACATTAAACTCATTTGCTTAATAACTACTGTAGAAAGCTGGGAAAATTTTTTTCTCATCATAGAATTTATCATTATGGATTCTTTATAAAATGCAGCAGTCACTTTTTTTAAAAAATGAGATTTCAATATCATCTGATAGATGGCGAGACTTCTTCTACAGCCTGGGTATATCATCTACATCAAAATTAGCCTATGTCAAGCGCGAGGGCTAGGCAAAGGATATGGTGGTTTTATAAAAATAACCCATGTCACTTATTTAAATTAAAATTGTCCATGTCAATTGTCCATGTGCTATTTTTATTCAAACTATTGCTACATTCTCATTGATTCATTGAAGTTTTAGCTAAATTGTAATTGGTTATTTATATTCAATCCAAATTGTTGTCACAAATATGCAACAATGCAATTTTCAGGATCCCTTTGTTGTTCACTTCCTGTAAACATTAAGTGTTTTGTGTCCGTAATTATTATTACTTAATAATGGCTTCTACACAAGAGCATGCTAGTTTTCTGCTGCAGAAAAGAAAAAAAATGTGGAGAAGAAGCAATTTTATAAACAGATTAAAAGTACAGGGGAAAGAACGCATGAACTATGTTGGGTATGTGTGGAAAGTAAAAACTATTGGTGTTGTTATAGGTAAGTAGTAGATTAACTTTACTGCAATTTTAACTTTAACAAGCAGCTATTTATGATTTAATTACTAAAAGTTAAATCACAATGAAATAACAGAAATGAAATTAATAATTACTATTAATAGTTATATATAATATCACTAAAATGGAAACAATTATTATTTCTATATGCAAGAGATACCATTGCTTTGAGACAGTTTCTGAGGAAGCTCAAGAAGTATTGCTCCAGAATTTCTACAAATTGGAATCAAAAGATTTACAAGATTCTTATCTAGCAGGGACGATTACTGTATAAGAGGTGAAACATAGATGTTCCTGTAAGCAGAATATCAACCCTTCAGTAGCCAAGATTGTAACATTTGCACATAAGAGAAGTTTGTTTTACAAGGCAAGAGTTACAAAGTAGGCATCTCGGAACTATATAAGCATCACTGATGAGTGGACAGACTTCACCTCGAGATTCTAGAGGTAAGCATCAAAACCAACCTAGGTCTGTACCAGAGATAATTCAGCTACTTATCATGGTTCATATAAGTTGTTTTAAGCCCCTGCAGCCTCATTACTCCATCAGAGACAATCCCCAAAAACTCTTTCTGCCAGAAACCCTCACAATTAAAGAAATGCATAACATGTTCTTAGAACATCATCAAATTAATGTACCTTACAATGTATACTGGCGCATACTCAAGGAAAAATTTAATATTGCTTTTGGTTGGCCAAGATCAGAAACTTGTATTTAGTGTTACACCCTCAATCAGCAGATTAATGGAAGTACAAACAATGTGACAAAGTAAAATTCATGAATGAAAAACAGCTTCATCTTTCTAAAAGTTTAAAAAGACTTTACAAGCAATAGGCACAAATGAATCTTGCAACAGTCATAAGCTTTGATTATATGCAAAATTTACTTATTCCACACCAACCATAAAATATTCTTGACAATTATGGCTCTACATTTTTGGGGTGCATAACTTTTGTGATGATCGTGTCACATTAATTACTTACCACAAGGGTGCTGCAAAGAAAGAGCAATGTGAAGTCACAACCATGTTCTTTCAATATTTGAAGGAACAAAATGATTATGATTATGATGATGATGATGATGATGATGATGATAAAACAGAGGAATTAATATTGATATCAGACAGATGTCCTGAGCAAAACAAAAATTTTGTTATGGTTTATTTCTGTTGCATTCTTGTGCACTGCTTTGGTATGTTCAAACGAATTACTCATCTGTTTCCAATGCACGGGCATTCCCTCCTGCCCAATGATCAGGATTTTTCAATCATTGCAAAGAAAAAGGAGAAGGTCTGTGTAGAAACACCTGAGGAAATAAATGAAATATTATCTTCCCGTAGGTCCCATCCAAGTCCATTTAAAGTCATGACAATACATCACCAAGACTTTCATAATGTTAAAGAGGCAGTGCAAACATACTTTCATACATCTGCAATAAAGCTTAAGGGTCTTAAGATGTATAGAATAGATTGAGAATCACAGTTCATCATGGTAAGGGACTCCTATACAGGTCCAAGGAGATCAACTAATATACATAGTAGGTCAGCAATTCCTTAACAGCTATGCTTCCTCGAATGTACAATGAACCTCCAAAAATCAAACCTTCTAAAACCCAAAATCTGAAAAACCTTTATGATTTACTAAGACCAAACAGTCATCAATTTTTTGAAACTTTGGCACAAGGAGGGGGAGGAGCAGAAGAAGCTAACATTAATGGTCAGATAGACAATAATTCAGACAACAACAGTGAGGAAGACAAATGAAATTAGAATGGAACATCAACTGTTATATTTTTTTCAGCAAATTTCTGTTAAATGTTACAATGTTTATTCTTCAAACATGCATAAGATGTAGTGTTACCATGTGCATTACTGTAGTGCGGTAATATTTGATTTTTTGTAACAAATCTATTTTTTCAGATGAAGATTATCTTAATATTTTAAAATATTAATATAAACAAAGGACTCTTGTCACACATGCTCATCTTTAATAACTTATAATTAACCTGTAACGTTTAGGATCGCTGTAAGAATACAAGTTGTCTTTACACAGAAACATCTTAAGTCACTAACCCCGAGAGTTGACCATGCAGCTTTATCTGTTGTGTTGAAGATGATAACTGACCTTTACTCCTTGGCTTACTCAGGTAACATAGCTGCAACCTCACATCATAGATGTCACAGCTCTAATTATAATAGTCATATTTAAGCATTAAGTGATGCAAAATTTTCTGTTACATTATATTACATAACCTGTAAAATCATTATCATAAATAGCTTGTTTATACTGCTGTGTATGTAGACTGCAAAATGCTGTTTGCTTCTCCTGAAAAATTAACTTTTTTGACAAGGGCTGTTTTTACAAATAACTCCTTTGTATACAATGCTTACAATTATATTGTACAATTCGCTATAGCATACTTGTTCTCCTTTTGTCACCGAAAGGATAGCTGCTGTTTAGCTTCAACCAAAATCAGCTTGTGCCCATTTAAATTTATTTATTTGGATGTTTTATTAATTTATTTTACAATCCCTGGTACCTTAAGGAGAACTATGTAGCAAAACTGTTTTAGTATGCACTGAACTCTATCATTCATCCTCAATTACCCATGAATTACTGTGTTTGTGATAAGATTTTGCTGCATTGGATTCTAAACCTAAGCCTAGGCAATACATCGGCAATGTGAAAGTAATTCCCAGCAGATTCTTCAACCACTTCTGAGATTCCAAAGTCCAAACACTTTCAGAACTGACCAAGAATGAAAAAACTCATCAGGATCCAGATCCTTGTTACCGCAAAAGTCTAGGCTAGCCTGGGCAACAAGCAACTTTACATTATTATCCCTCCAAATTGTAACATGAAGTGCCCAAGTGTAACTCTGGTAAAGTTAGCAGCCTTTGTGTTCCAACATTCAACTATGTAACCATTATGGAAGTGTATTACATCTTTTCATATAGGCAACACAATGCTATGATTGTATGGGAGGAAGACTAGTTTTTAATTTAAAATAGATTAGCAATTAGCTATGAGTAGTAGTGGTCGGTGGTAGCACAGCTGTTTAACAAGCACGAGACCCAGGTTTGACTCCCGGCACCAGCGTGGGGATCTTCTCCAAAGGGAGATCTGGTTGGGGATACACTGAGCTTCGTTAGGCCCCGAGGGGCCAATTGAGGAGCTACTTGATTGAAAAGTAGCAGCTCCAGGTTGAGAAGGCCACATATACCGGCCAGGAGGGATCCAGTGTGCCAAACACTCATCTCCAGTACTGCACACCACTGAAGCCTGTTTTGGGCAGAGGTGGGGGACGCAGCAGCCAGGCAGTAAGCCCTGGCCCAGCAACAGTCTATTGCACCATGGAGTTTAGTTTACGGATAGCTCTGAAGATGTGAAATAGCATCTATTGCGTAGTAATAATTATGAATAAGTTTATACAACTTCAGCCACTTCCAAAAATGATAAATAAATAATAATAATAATAATAATAATAATAATAATAATAATAATAATAATAATAATAATAATGAATGTTGTCTGATGAAAGAGGGTCGAGTTTGTGGGATGTTTGTTGTTGTATACATAATTAAGTACAGTGTTTTAAGGCAAGAACAAAGTAATGTGTAAATTAAATTGTAGTTGAGAGTATGGATAGTCTGGGAAAACCAGGAGAACTTTCCACACTCGTGCAGGTACTGCATTAGTCACTGTGTGCCACCACCTAGTGGCATTAACGTAAAATTGTAGTAATGGTATGGAAACATAGCACAGGAGAAGCCTCGCACATGCCTCCAAATGTGCACAATCTGTGTGTATTTGACCCATAAGGTAATTATATCATACCAGTAATGCATGCACAAAAGCTCCTTAAAATGTGCACAAGTCAAGATGTGCTCCTGACCCTGTTGCCACATTTAATTGAGTTTAGAGGAGTAATGTGGTAGATTTAAATGCAATAGATTTTAAATTGCTGCACATATGTTACGCTTAATAATATTCAAAGAAAAAATAACCAATACATCTGAGAGGTGTCAAAAGTTAGGGTGTTCATGTGCCCTTATACAGCAGCTGCCAATGGCTATGAGTAAACAAAGAAAATAAAATAAGTGGCACATTGGTTGAAAAGAAAATGCAGACAATCATTCAAACAGGAAAGAGAATTAAGGTTTTCCTATGTTGAAAGGCCCACAAATAAAGGAAAGCCTTTAAATTTGCCATACGTTTAGCTTGGTCTGCACAGTGAAGATATAATTCAACTGCTGGCAGCACAGACAAGCTACTCAGTATGGTAGGATCTTGGGTAGACTCAGCCTTACAGCCTAACAAGGCCAATAGAATATAGTGTGCTATATATGTATGTGTGTGCGATCTTTTAAATTTTCAGAGCCATTTTTAGGAAAAAATACAAACTAAATGAAGGATTATGTGTAACAGCCAAAGTAGACAAGTTAATAAATATTGGAAATACGAGGGTTGTCCAGAAAGTAACCTCCGTTTTAAAATAAACATGAAACCGGTACATATACAAAACTTTTATTACATACATCTGAAAACTACAGCTTTTCTCTATTTTTCTACATAATCTCCAAACAGATTCAAGCACTTGTCATACCTTTTCACAGTCCTTTGAAATACCCTCTGCATAAAATTCTGCCGCCTGTGAACTAGGCCAACCTGTCACAACATTTTGAAGCTCTTTGTCATTGCCAAAACATTGAGCTGAAAGCCACCTTTTCATGTACGGGAACAGATGGAAGTCAGGGCCAAGTCCGGGCTCTATGGGGAAATGTCCCATTTGAACTTGGCTAGTCAAAAGTTCATTTGTGTTGTTTGCTGTGTGAGGGCGAGCATTGTTATGCAAAAACATAACACCAGATGTCAGATGACCACAACGCTTGTTTTGGATTGCTATTCTTAGCCTTTTCACACTTCACAAGCACTTTACACTTGGCAGGATTTGTTATTTCGGCGCTCATGTTGTTAGGTTATAACTAGCAAACGCGCTACAGTATGATGCTCCACCTTGCACATCTAGACGCATACTGAGCCACTGCGCATGCTGATGTCGAAATGGCAGCGCTACCCCCACTACTCCTCATGCTATGCATGAATGGAGGTTACTTTCTGGACAGCCCTCGTAATTCCACTTTTCCAAGGAAATGCTTATAACTATTATTCATCTTTAGTAAAAGTAGGTACTTAGAATTTGAAGGAAAAACTAATTCAAATAACTCAACCAACATCTGTGTTTGCAAATGTGTACACTCCTGAATAGATGTGAACAATTTTAGGGAACAGACAATTGAAATTCCTAAATTCCACATTTTTAAAGATAGAACATAGACATTTGGAAATTAATCATTCTTTCACACAAGCCATATATAGGACAGGGTTGGAAAGGTAAAATCAGACTGAAAAATTCAATGCCATAGTTGGGATTTGAACCAGGATATTAAATTTTGGTTAAATAACAGAAATTTGGTAATTTGTTTCTCTTACTAACAGCAGTCATTCTGCAAAATTTCATTCTTGTACTTTAATTAGTTTCCATTTTAATAATTATTCAATTCAAGAATTTTATTTTTTGTTATAAAAATGACCTTATGGAACAATTTTTATGCAAACACATTGGAATGCATTTTGGTGTATAATGAAAGCAAAAGCTTTAACTTGAGTACTTGGAATTAAATACTCCACAAACTATATCTTACAGAAATCCAGACCAAATTATAACAAATCTGATGTTATTTTGCATGACAATCTACTGTTCTTACAAAAGCTGTTTCTATCTAAGTGTTAATCAAGAAAAGCATTTGCAAAACTGTTTTCATTACACATTTGTTGTAGGTACCATGGTGATATAAACAGCTGTAACTATAGTCAAATCTTTAAAAAGTGGAAAGTTATATGCCGACTTACGTATAAAATTTATTCAAAATCAGAGCCAATTTTGAGAAAGAGGAAAAAATTTCCACGTAGCGGGTATGTTGCTTGGAGGGATTTTCTTGAAAATCTTTGAAAGATGCTGAACTTAAATACCAAGTCTGGTATTCATCTGACATTTCATTTTTTATTTTCTCTCATCTTTTTTTTTTCCTTTCTTATTAAAAACTTTTTTATTCAGTGGACCTAAAAGTATGTATTTCATGTAATTTCTAAATTAAATTTTTGGATGGAATATGATAGTTTAGCGGCAGAGGAAGCAAAAATTGGACAACATACTTTTTATTTGAAAAAAAAATTGTTATTCTGATAATCAGGGAAGATTGAGTAACTTTTTCAGTATAAAATCATCAAACACACTGGAGGAAACGTAAATCACTAAAACTTACATTAGGAATCAACTTCTACACTATTTGATCACTTCACTGTCAATAACTTCTGCTTTGCTACACATTCTACACTACCCTTTGCTTTGTTTACCAGTTTTCCTAGGACATGCTCTGCATGCATTTGCCCACATGTTGAGCTATGTGGCATTTAAATGCAGCACAATCTCATGTTTAAATTGTTTCTTACATATTTAACTAACAATTGGCCAAAATTACCACCTTAACAAACTGAAACAGATTTTAACATACAACTTCATGCTTCAGAGGATCTTCCATTCATCATCAGCTGCCTCTGACTGTTTAAAAGAACATTTCTGGAATATAAAATTCAAACTGACAGACAAATCAACATTGCCACACATTTTTTGGAAGGCATCAAATAAGAAAGAAATCCAAACTAATAAAACACACTGACAGACCAGCAGTTCTGTCAACTTTTAAAAACACATTGAGAATTTAATGAAGACCCTTAGAAACATGATCTGGCTTAAAACAAAAGGGTGTGTTAAAATCTGTCTTAATTTGTTAATTACTCTAACATAACTTCAAAAATAAGAAAATACTTATATTTCCCACTGTCACCACACCATACACATATACCGTACTTTCAGGAGCAGCATTGGCAGAAGCAAATGCACTTGTAACCTCCAGTTCTACTACATAATTTTCCACTCCAACTAACTCAGGTAAGCGATGGTAAGGAATCAGGGATAGGAAAGACAAAGGGTTACAAACTACACACAGCATCCTGAGTAATAATTTAATATAATCATGTTAACATGGAACAAACAACATTGTTTTATAAAGATCTATCAATAAGTCTGCTGCACAGCTTTTTAAGGCAAAGGTTACATGTTTATACTCAAATGGTTAACTTGTGAAAAATCAGTGCATTCTCAATGGATGTTATCACAGTGTAAAAGTATCCTCTGCATGCAATACTCATGTTACTTCCTGAAATAAATGACTAAAAATCAAAGTTATGTACAAATTCCCTTTAACCTACAACCACTAAAACTTAAATTCACACAATAAGGTTCATCTTTGTACGTTGAACATAAAATACGAAGTAAAAGGTATGTCAGTTCCTAAATAATATGCATACCTCATTAACTAATCTATTAACTATGATACATACACTTATAAATAAAATAGGCAGTGCTATTGATGTTATTGAATGAGCTCTCGTATATTTTATACAAAGCATTATATATTCAGGATCCACTTCTATACATGTTAAATGCTAAGTTTAATCCTAAATAACTTAGTTTCAAGAATACTGTACAGAAATAAAGTTACTTTGTTTCTCTCACTCTGGCTGGCACTACTATGAAAATAAATGCCTCTTTCGCTGTCCACATTATACAGTCACAATCAATAAATCTAGTGGTTAGTATGCTAGCCTCTAAATCAAGAGTCTTCATTTTGTTCTTTTCTAATTATTTATAGTGGTGTGCAATAGGAATTTACTAATTTGAATTGATGTTTTGTAACACATCATTTATTTTTAATTAATGAAAACATACTTGGAGAACTAATCGCTTCCAACTCAGTTTTAAGTCAACTGTCGATGTTGCTTGTAACTGAGGATGGAAGTGATTAGCTCCCAAAATAAGTGATTTAAGTTTTATAAAAATAAACTAAAGTTATCAAATTACCAAAGAACACAGTTCAATTTCCGAATTATAGAATTTTTCTTTAATTAGGACTTCTACAGGGGAGGGGGAAATACTACATATTCTTAAAACAAAACAAAAAAATACAAAAAAAAAAAGCTATTAATGTGAAAAAGTACAATCACAATCACTGGTTCATGATAACTGGGAATGGAAACCAGAACAAGGACAACAAAGTTAACTCCTATGTTGCTGGAAGTATTTTGCTACTTATGCTGCTCTTCTAATTCCTAAACCCACTTGTATATCCCTTTCACTGGCACCACAACCAAAGCGATTTGAATAGCTGTGATTGTTAGAGCACTATGAAATGGACTGGCCATCCATTCAAAGCCAAATGTTGCAAGTTCAAATCCCAGTGAGTGCAGACAAATGTGCCTGGGTAAAAGACAGGGAGGGTCCAAGTAAAATAATCGGTGTCATAGAACGCTTGGATGCTGACAGGTTACATTTGACTGCAGTTGCATGAATTTTGCTTATTATTATTACTATATAAAAAAACAATATTTTTATAATATAAAACAGCAATAATTAGTTTAAATTTATTGCTGAATGTTAGTATACTATAAAATTAGAAGAAAAAAAAACAAAGCCCATTAAAACATCTAAAACCTAAGAAAGAAAGAAAGAAAGAAAGAAAGAAAGAAAGAAAGAAAGAAAGAAAGAAAGAAAGATAGAAAGAAAAACAAAAAAAACTTTGTAACAAAGATGGTTAAAATACATGTGTTATAATGGAAGCATTTATTCACAAGTAATGAAAAGCTTTATTGGGCCCCAGTAACAGGAAAGATGACTTTCCTTTTAACAGTAGTTTAACTTTTAAGTCAAGTTTTAACTTTTTCATTTACTTTCACAGAAACGTCATATTAAAGCCATATTGTAGACAGTGGACTCTTCTACAGAGTAAGCCAAAAGAGTCCGAACTGCCTGCGCTGTATTTTTCCTGTCTGCATCCTCGGCGCTCGTTGCTGTCTGCTGCTATCATAGAAAGTTGCGGATGAAACCATACAACATTTTTAAAACTACTTTTAAAGGCTTTACTTACCAACTTTACGAAAGGAGATGCTGAAACTGGCCACCGCCGTTGTCCATACATTTTTGGCACCTCTTTAGGAAACTATCCATCACTCGCCGTAGTTCACATTGAGAAATTTCCTGGCAGATATTTTGTTTTAATTCTTCCAGGGTGTGTGGTTTTGTCTTATACACTTTATGTTTTAAGTTACCCCGGAGGGGTATTTTATGAACAATATTACCGGCTGCGAGGTGTTTCTCCACTGGGTGTGTGGAAATATGATAGAAAGATGATAACACACTGCTGCTATAAACAAAGTTTATATTATACACACAGCCTGTATTTATTTATGATTCGTATGTGTTAACTCAGTCAGCTCATCAAGTGAAAGTACGATTTGCAGAAAGATTTCCAGGTGTAAAAGTTCCAGGCCGTACAACAATCCATTACCTTTACAGTAAATTTCAGGCCACAGGAAGTGTTCAGACTAAGAAATCTAATAGACGGCATTCGGTTCTTACCAAAGAAACATTAGACGACATCGGTCATCGTTTGGAAAATTTCTCTCAAAAATTCCATGATGGATACCTAAAGAGGTGCCAAAAATGTATGGACAACGACGGAGGCCAGTTTCAGCATTTCCTTTGATAAAGTTGGTAAGTAAAGCCTTTAAAAGTAGTTTTAAAAATGTTGTATGGTTTCATCTGCACCTTTCTATGATAGTGGCAGACGGCAACGAGCGCCGAGACGCAGATAGGAAATACACTGCACAGGCGGTTCGGAGTCTTTTGGTTCACCCTGTATGTAGAAACTATTCAAGGTGGCCATGACATGAAATGGCTGCTAGAGCTCTCTCTCTAGTTGCAAGCTAGAAAAATGAAACTGACAGAAATTCTGGTAAATGTGTGTCTCAATTCCCCAAGATTTGATGAGCACTGGTTCTTCTAGCAAAAGTATCACTTGTAGTTGCTTATATGCAACTCAAAATGACCATTGCCTCAAATAGCAAAAACTACAAAGAACTGCAAAAAAGTGGTAGAAATTAGCAGAGAACAATAAAGAAAAACAAATAACCTTAATGTATACTATTAATAATGGAATGACACCTGATATAACACTTTCTCTAGTGGAATCAGAATTTATAATGGATCTGGGTCTAGAAAATGTTTATTCTATCGAATTTTGACATTGGCTAACCTGAATTATGTTGGCTGAATTGGAAGCAGGTAAAAAAATATCATTAGTCAGTTATGTATAAATGATGTTCCAATGCACAAATTGCCCTTCCACTATCGATATTGTGATGGTTGTTGTCCCGTAGCCATGGTGGGCATGGCGTCAGCTCCTGAGGAGGTTCAGAGGTTGCAGAAAAACACAGGGATCACTGTACCGGGGTAGGGGTCAAAGGGGGCTGCAAAGACAAAGAGGAGGAAGGAGTGTTGGCTGCAGCATTGCAGGGCAGCACAGCAATTGTCCGAAGAAAAAGAGTTTACCCGGACCTTAAACAAACATGAGACATATAGTCATACAGGCTAGAAAGGTTTTTGGACAAGATCTGAATATCAGCAACTGCATGCTCATGAGTAGCCACAGTCCTATCTACGTTAAACATGAAAATCCTCATACAAGTGCAATATTTCCTGCGAAACAGACTATCAGGGTCCAAAGTCCTAAAAAATTCCATGCTATGCAAAGAATCTACCCACACAGCAAACAGGCAAAGGAAAGAACAAACAAACAAACAAACAAACAAAAAAAAAAGGGAGGAGGGGAATTGCAAAAGAGAAATTACGAAAACCTAAGCCAAAAGGTGAATCAGAATTACATGTACATCTGAACTTGCAGAGGGGAATAACACAGGGGGAGAAAAACCCACCATAAGACATGCATAAAATTAGTGGCCATAAACAGGTAAAAGCAACGCACTCTTACCACCAGGAAAAATGTAATTCAGGAACATCAAATACAGGTACCATACAAGCATGGTTGGAAATCGAACCACCCTAAAAATACAAAGTTGGGAAATATGCCATCAAGAGATATGCCTTAAGGTAGGGGGTTGAACTGGCGGCTCACTCCAATGGTGATGTAAGCCAGTTGATGATGCAAAGGTAGTGTATCAGTCATGATGCATTGGCATGACATGACATACCCTAGGGGCAGGAATCGGTGCTTCAGCCTCCGGTGACGAAAAGAAAGGGTAGGGGTGAGATCAATCAGTGCTCCACCAGATGTGGTATGAGGAGGAGGGTGGTAATCGAACTGGCGCACACCAGATGTGATGCACCCATGGTGCCATTAGCTAGTGTCACTTAAAGGATGGGAAAAATGTAGCATAGAATGGCTTCCCTAGGGCTACTGGTTTATGGTAGCAATGGTGGTAAAGAGGTATCCTTTAATGACATATGTAAGACCTGTTCCCAATCTTTCTAAACTTTTAATTTAACTAATTAACCTAAACTACACTTCCAAAAGAAAAGAAGAAAGAATTAGATACACAGTGTATTTACCTGACCAGCAGAGGAGATTTGGTGGTCCATCGTCGTCAGCCTAGCTCCTACGTCATGAATGTAAAGTAAAACAAATTTCGGAACTAACCGGCTGAGATTCCTGCTAGGCATGCGGTTGGTCAAGAAGCGACTGTCAAAAACCCGTAAGTTTAAATATCCACCGAATGTTGCATTGTTCCCATACTAATAGCTGAATACCTAATTGCAGCAGAATTTACTTAATTTCCACATGTATCAGACAAAAGGTGAACTTTTCCTCTAAACCGTGTCACCCGACCTCTGCTTACATCAACATCTGGGAAATGACTAGTCAAAAATCTAAAGACAATTTCCTGTCATTATGTAAACCATGTCTGTCCTGAACATCTCAAACTGTATAAACTCATATTTATCAAAAATCTGTTAAAATAAAATTGTAACTGTCACAATATGCACTCCCATCCTCATTCTCGGGTATTGTGAACCAAAATGTTGCCCACTGTTTTGCTTCCCATTCCCATTTCTGTTCTTGGGTTATTGTATACCACTCTGATTTCCAAAGTAAAAGATATGAGCTTAAATATATCAAAAAGTACAGAACGGATGGGTATAGATGTCCATAGCTTAGAGATGATTCTATATGATATACATAATAAAACATTGCTGTAACATTTTGTTTTCTATGCTCTAGATTTACTGTAAAAAGAAACTTCTGAAATGTAACATTCACATGACTTTCTCCAGCCACTATCATTTATTTTTATGTTATACAAACTATTCTTTCAAACTTACCTTACTTTTCTATCTACTTGATGTGAATCAAGATAAATGTTTACAAAATAGTTTCATTACGCTTTTTGCTGTATGTACACGAGAGATGTAGGATGCTGAAGTGGTAGTCAACTCTTTTAAAAGTGGACAGCTATATGCTGGCTTTTGAAATTCCATACTCTTTCCATATCATCACAAGAAACAACTTAATGGTGACAGTATTTAAATAATGACAAATTACTGAAAATTTCAAACCAATAACAATCACATCCCAGAAATAACTAACGTAACAATAAAAGTTATTTGAAATAAATTGTGTTTTAAAGACATCTACATTTTTTTGTGTAATAAGTTTTTGTCAATCTCTTACGATTTACCAGTTATACAATGATCATTCTGAATGAAGAGGGATTTTACAGGCTATTCACAGAAAATTCAAATAAACATTTTATTAGTCATGTAAATATCTTACACATATGGTAATTGTTAAGAGTCAGAGAAAATGAAAATTAAACAAAAATTTGTCCATTAAAAGACAGTTTGGTGTGATTTTCTTGAAAAAAATCACATCCCTGGAGGATGCTGAACTTCAATACAAAGCATGCTCTCTCTCCCTCTCTCGTTTAATGGCACTTTTTTTGGATTCAGAGGACCGCAAAGCACATATTCCTGGTGAAATCTCAAAACTTAATTTTAGGGTATGCGAACCAGACATCCCACATTTTGCTGGATTATACCTTATTCAGTTTACGGTCCTGTTGCCCCGACAAAATATATATGGGACATATATTCTCCCATTTTTCATTAACCATCCCCTATATATATTTAAAACAGCATGTTTTTAAGTAACGTGTAGCATAACCAAATGGAGAACAAATGTGGTCATACCCAAAGAATAAAGAAAATACACTCTTTGATTAAACCAAACTGAACAAGGCACTATTTTTTAAGTTCTTTGGTTGGTTCTCTGTAATGCTTTCACATGATGAGCAGTTTGTCACTTCCGCTTTCTTTATGCATTACCTATTGCTTCAGGTCGCCACGTTTAGAAGTGTGGTTAGTCACGGTTACGTTACTTGATGTGATATATTATTAACTCTTCACAGAATGCCAAAAAAGAAAGTGTTTATTTACTGATGAAATTAAAGCTGAGTTTCCATTTCTGAAATTAGAACAAAGCACGTTGGTAAAAGCACTTTTTTTATTCAACCATGGAGGTCAATCTGATTAAAGACATGCATTACCTACAGTAGAAACATTGATGAATATGTTGCCAACATCGAAATTGCGATAGCTAACTTACCAGAAGGTGAGAAGTGGACAATCAGAAACAAATGTGAACCTATTTTGAGAAAAATAAAAGATACACGCCAAACCAGCAAGCTTTTGGAAAAGTCGTAAAAAGCTTAAATTCGATAGCTGTAACAATCCATAAAGTGGATAAAGGCAATAAATTGGTAATCTTGGACAGGCAGAATTACATATAAAGTATGGAAAATCTTCTAACAGCTCCTGAATACACCCTAATAAAAAAAGATCCCTTAAACAAATGCATTCAGCACACAAATAAAAGCCTAGCAACTGTCCAATACATTATTGGTGACAAAGATAAAAATAGATTAAAAGTAGCCAACCCCTCAACTCCAAAAATGCATGGTTTACCAAAAATACACAAACCTGGAAACGAAATCAGACCAATTATCTCATGCATTGGAGCCCCAACTTATAATCTTGCAAAATGGCTAATCCACAAATTTCAAGAATTCACCAAATTTGAGTCTTTAAGCATCAGGAATTCATTTGAGTTAATCACTAAGATAAAGGACTTTCAACTTAGAGATGAGGATGCTTTAGTGTCGTTTGATGTGGTTTTACTGTTTCCAAGCCTACCTCAAGATAGGATGCTAGATGTATTAAAAAATTGGTTAACTGCCATTAATAAAAACCCAGCAGAAATTGAAGAACTCATTAATTTGACAAAACTGTGCATAGAGCAAACCTTCTTCAGCTTTGGAGGAAAATATTTTGAACAACGCACAGGCCTAGCCATGGGAAATCCAATGTTGCCCTTTCTGGCTGATTTATTCATGAGTGCTCTTGGGACAAGAGTAGTAAAAGCCTTTCCTTGGTTATTTAAAACTTGGGCCAGATATGTCGATAACGTATTCACAATAGTTAAAAAGAAACAAGTACGAGATGCTCTCAAATTATTGAATTTGCAAGACAGTAATATTAAATTTCCCATGGAAACTGAATTGGATAACCAGCTCCCCTACCTGGAACTAAAAATCATGAAGAAAACCAATAGATTAGCTTTTGGAATATATAGAAAAAAACACCTATACAGATAACTATATAAAAAACAATAGTCACAATCCCCCATCACGCAAAGTTGCAGTTTTTAACAGTTTGACCCATAGATTAGTGAACATCCCCCCCTCACTGAAAAGAAATATAACTTAGAATACCAAGAAATTTTAAAAACAGCTAGAAAAAATGGCCACAAAACAGATATGGTGGATAGGTTAATCAAAAAATTCAAGCAACAAAAAATGATAAAAGAAAATACAACCCTCAAACCACACAAACAAAATCCGACATACAAAAAAGTCACATTTCATCCATGGGCACATAACAAATTCCAGAAAATTTTCAATGATAGCAATGTGGTACTCATCCCCGAAAATAAATTCAACATAAAATTCCTCATAAATGCAAACCAAAAAGAAAAAAATTCCAGCTTATAAAAAAATCTGGGATTTATAGAATAGATTGCAAGAATTGTGATCAAATCTATGTTGGTCAAACTAAGCGTAACATAGAAACGAGGCTTAAGGAACATTTTTGAAACATCAAATCCAGGGAAGAAGAAAAATCAGCAGTCGCAGCACATTTTTGGATACAAGGACATGAAATTGAGGACACAGTATCACTTGTCAAGCAGGCACAAAAACCTACTGAATAAAAATATTTGGGAGAAAATATTTCTTTGAAAATTTCGTCCAAGGTTAATGAATTTCGACATTCCTATGCACACAAATTTGATCACTAAACTTGTAGAACCACCACTAGAGGGACAAAGAGACATCTGTAACCATCAGAGCAAAGCCAACCAGTTGCAATCAGCTGACGATGAGGAAGTGATTCCTAGAAACTAGTTCCGAGGTATTTAACCTATTTTAGTGAAATTGTATATTTGCAACCACTTCTAGTCAATCTGATGTGCAACATATTAATGTGAAGAAATACAAGCTGTTTCAAGCAAAACTTCATCATAAAGTATGAGTTTTTTGTTACAAAAAGTGAGAATAGTGCCATTATAAATGATGAAGAAAAGCATCTTGCTGCTGAGGAAGGTTTGCTAGCTTTCCATACAATGAAACATAACCATTCCTTCAGGACACTGGACTGTGCTGCTGCGATCATCAGGAAGCTGTTTGAGAAGAAATTTACCTGTTCCAGAACAAAGTATGAATCTATAATGTGTTGGCTCCATACGCATTGCATCAAATTTGTGAGGGACTGAAGGATGCAAAGTACATTTCAATTACGGTGGATACTTCTAATCACAAAAGTGTAAAATTGATACCAGTGCATGTTAGATATTTTGTGCCAAGTATAGGCATTCAAGTAAAGGTGATTGACTTCCTGAACATAACAGGTGAACAGCTGATGTTATAACAAATCTTATCACAGAAGTTCTTAATAAATTCCATCTGAGGGATAAAATTGTTGCATTCTGTGGTGACAACTGCAACACACATTTTGGAGGTGCAGGAAAAAGAGACAAAATAATGTTTTTGCAAGCCTTAAACCTTTGCTGAAAAGCAACATTCATGTGTAGGTTGTGTAGCACACACAGTACATAATGCAGTACAAATCAGTGCTGATATTGAAACCATTGTGAACATTTTTCAATATTTCCACATTTACACCATTCATGTTGAACTGAAAGTGTTTTGCGAGTTTCCTGAAGTGAAATATAAACAGGTGCTTGGGAGTGTTAAAAGCAGATGACGTTCCTTGGAACAGGCTGTTAACAGAATTTATATTTATGATGGACTAAAATCTTCATTTTTTCTGAAGAAAAATGTCCTATTGTCTTAAAATCATTCTTTAGGGATCCTCAATCACTGCTTTGGCTAAATTTTATTCAGAGGCAATTGAAAATGCTTTCCATCAACAAAAAAAAAAAACATTAAGGCAGCAAATAAGTTAGCAAATTAAGTTTTGGACGAGTTAGAAACATTGATAAGGAAAGTGAAATCGAGGAAGGTGGAAAACTAACTATGAAAATTCAGTCTTTGATAAGTACATTGCAAGAAGATGGCTTGCTGAAAGATTCTGATTTCTTGGACATTTCAAGTATATTTTATGAGATATTAATTGACTATATTAAAAAATGGTCTTATATATTTCTTGTGCTGAATCCAATTAACTAGGTTCAGCTCAAATATCCCCTTCTATGGAAGTCGGTTCGAAGGTCTTAAAACTTTAGCAGAGTTTGATGAAAATATTCTGAAAGAAATGTAAGAATATGAACTTTGTGAGGAAGTAACCATGTATTAAGAACTGTTACATAAATGTGTTGGCGTAAAATGGTCTATTATTTTCAACATCCTTGCATCTCAAGATATCTGCGGCAAAAACTTGCAGCTCATTACTGTGTTTGTGCTAGCTCTAACTGGCACTAATGCTGCTGCAGAAAGAGTGTTCTCTGTTACAAATGCTTTATGGATTGATGAAATGGGTAGGTTTAGTGTGGAAGCTCTTAAGGAAATAATTATAACTAAGACACATTTTGCAGATACTTCTTGTGTTGATTTTTATAAAATTCTGTTTGAAAATATCAAACTCCTGAAAGACATACATTCTTCTGCAAAATATAACAAAAAAGATTTTTCAGAAACTCCCATGGCAAAACTTCCAGGCCAATTGAGTGTTAGAAATAAGTAACTTACGTAAGTAATTATCATTGTCTACCCTAGTTAAAGACCTTGTTATATTAAAGTGATACATGGTGTTTGCATGTGACAACAATAAAATATTCACTTGATTAGTAATGCAAGGTATTTTGATGTTTTTTTTAGTACGAGTTTCAACAAAAAGGTACGATAATCTATGTAGTTATAGCATAAACCAGGTACCTTAATGCAAATCTACTATATAGACATAGCATTAATGAAAGTTTCCACAAAATGTCAATTCATTTCAACTTCTAATTTGTGTCCCATATTTTGATTTTGGAAATCTGGTCATCCTATTTTAGGGTAGAATGCATTCCTTCGTCTACCTACTATGGACAAGTGCTAGAGAAAGTAAAATAGTTTCATGCTGTGATGCTATTGATTGCCGACTCTGATTAGCTTCTGAGGATGGGAACAACCGTTTCCCGAAACATGTTAAGTGAGTAAACATAAGTGATGTTAGTGTAACAATTACAACTCACCTTTAAATAAGCTAAACATGTTTATTAGAATAGACTGAAATGCTGAAGGTAGTTTCTCTGATAGGGCAAATAATCTGAGAATCACTGGTATACACACTTATAAAATAGGCCTTATAATTAAATCGGCACACTTGCCAAGAGTGACACACTTGAGAGTATGCTTATATGAGGTGTGTTCAAAAAGTATCGAACCTTATATTTACCACATAAACCAATGAAGTGCGGGAGTCTTCCTTCGGTGGAGATGTGAAGGGGACATTCGTGCACAGTCGCGAACTTTTTTTCTGCCTGCAAAAAGAGCAGTTGTTGGCAGTTGGCCTACGAGTCAAGACGTTTAATGAGTCATTAGATTACAGTTTTTTAAAATGATGGAATAACTTGAGTAGCGATATTGCATCAAATTTTGCTCAAAGCTTGGCAATATCGAAGCGGAAACCATTCGTAAGATTCAACAGGTTTTTGGGGACAATGCCAGAGCACCTCATGGATAAAGGAATGTTACAACCACACATCAGTGGACAGTGAATCACATTCAGGAAGGCCTTCAACAAGCCGAAATGACTGTCACTGAGCAAGTGTGAACTCTGGTCTTGCAGGACTGAGGTATTACACTCCAAGAACTTGTGAATGAGATAGGGGTAAGCAATGGATAGGTACATTCAATTTTGACCATGGATCTGGGCCTGAAGAGTGTGCCCATGAAATTCGTATCGAAGCTGCTAACAATGGAGCAAAAGCAATGGCATCTGGACAACCCACAGGACTACTGGCCAAAGCAAACTTTCTGAACACATGATCACAGGCGATGAGACATGGGTTTATGGCTACGACCCAGAAACCAAGATGCACTTGTCAGCAACATCCATCATCCCCAAGGCCAAAAAAAGCATGGCAGGTCTGTAGCAAAGTCAAGGTCATGCTGATCATTTTCTTTGACTCCTGTGGCGTGGTGCATCATGAATACGCACCACAAGGGCAAAACATCACAGAGGATTACTACCAGAAGATCCTTCATTACCTTCATGATGCTGTGTGGTGCAATAAACCAGATCTATGGGCAGCAAAAACTTGGCAGCTCCATCAAGATAACATACCTACCTATTCTGCACATTTGATACAGGCTTTCATCATCAAATACAACATTCCTGTGGTTCGTAAGGCTTCCTATTCACCTGACTTGGCTCCATGTGACTTTTGGCTATTTTCCAGGCTGAAAATGCCGCTGAAAGGAACCCAATTTGAGTCAAGAGAAGACACCATGCAAAATGCGATGACGGCCCAGCTCCCCGCATTCCAGAAGTGTTTCCAACATTGACGGGAGCACTGGGAGAAGTATGTGCACTGCCAAGGAGACTACTTTGAAGGACTACTTTAGTGTTCCAAATCACTAAATGTATTTTTTCCAACCAAAAGTTCAATACTTTTTGAACACACCTTGTATAAGCATTAATTTGCTTTTAAACAAATGAAGTAAAAAAATTATAAGAAAAGGAAAGAGCTTAAGGATATATCAAGAATACCAGCCAGCATTCAATTTAATGGTACCGTCTGTACCCCTAAATAAGTTATATGATTTTGAAAGCTTTAAATATTATATAAGCTTTTTATTAAATGGAAGGATGTACAAAAGTGGATCCTTTCACTTTAGCAATCAAATCATTTCATACCAATCCACAATACTTTTGTAAAATGTTACAAAATAGAGAGCAAAGGTTTTTAAGTACAAACAAATGTATGAGCTTCACAGTTTGACAATTATCCATTTAAATGTAAAATGAGCAAAAACAAATGCTACAATAGCAGAGCATCTGAATATTAAATCTTATCTAACTCACCACTACTTTTTTTCTGAAGAACAAGTGAGGTGATAACATTTCCAGTTTTTCCTCCAAAATGGAATGACGGTGTTGGAATTACGTGCAGAAGGCAAAATTCTGCAACAAAGAGAAATAAGAGATTAAGCGCAACATTTCCAAAAAGCTTAGAAAATAAAATGGAAAGCCCTGCTGCAATTCCCTAGCAAGCTTCAAGAAGTTCTAAGAAGCCAGACTTAACTTTTGAGAAGAATTGTTTCTAACTATGTTATGTTCAAAAAATAGCATTTTATAGGAAAGATTTTAAAAATTTTAAATGCAATTTCTATAAAAAAAAATGGATAATTAATGCAATGCATAATGAACTTTGGCAAAAAAAAAAATCTAATGTGATATATTACATAAGTTTATCTACCCTCTATCGTTTATTAGTGGGTATACATACTATTCTTAACAACATTAATTTTTCTATCTACTACATTCTTATCTAAATAAACCTTTGCAGAAATAGCTACATTACACATTTCGTTAAGGTTCAAAGAGAACCACAATGGTCAAATGTTCATGAACAGGGTGCTATATGTTAACCTTAAAATTCCACACCATTTGCATGCAATCGTGAGAAACAACTGAATGTTGAAAAGACTTTAAAGAATGACCAAGAAATGAACAATTTGAACCATTAATAACAGATATCTAGAAATGGCTAATGCAACAAAAAGCTTATTTGAAATAAATTGTGTGTTTTAAAGAAATCTACATTTTTTTGTGTAGTATGTTTTCGTCTATCGCTTAACGTTTATCAGTTATACAAGATTATATACAAATTCCTCCCAAGCGAAAAGGACTTCAAAGGATGTTCCCAGAAAATTCAACACATACATTTTATTTGTCATGTAAATGTCTTTAATATACAGTATTTTAATCAAAATTGTTAAGAACCATTTTTTATACAATAAAAATTTTTGAAAAATGTTCAAGGTAAAGTGTGGGGAATTATCTTGAAAATCTTCATGCCCCATCCTTGGAAGATATTGAACTTAAATACCAAGACTTTTACTTACCCGACTATTTCTTTTTGAGTTATGCTGTTCATAGACATGTTTCCCAAAATGCTTTATTTGGATTCAGGGGACCTCAAAGCTTGTATTTCTAGTGAAATCTCAGTATCAAATTTTTAGTCCGAATGCAACACTTCCCCTAATTACTATATGTGGTAGAGAAAGTAAAAATGATGAAAACTTAGATTTATTGTTGTTTTTTACTACGTTAATATCTGGCACTTTCATGCCATGCTACTATTCTCGTAATATGAGCTAGTAAAGCAGGGTGTTAAATATGTCCATTTCTTTCAGCAGCTTTCACTTTTCAAAATGCTCCGCGCATACTACAGTTTTTAATTTACATGATATGGCAGTAATAAAAGAGAAAAAGGGGGAAATAATAATAATAATAATTTGTTTTTGCTTTAATGTAGCACACTAATTAAAAAAAAGTTTGTCATTACTTGCGTTGAATGTGTAAATGCTGTAGCTAAAAATAATACTTCAGGCAACTCAAAAATTGGTCGAGTGGAATGAAATCACTCTAATGGAGGAAATAAAAAACCAAATTATTACTCCGTCTTTCTGGAGCCTTATTAAACAGACATATACAACCTTGGCTAAACTTATGCAGAACTTACTAAATATTCCCACTTTTTCCGCACAATTTGAGATTTTTTTCAGCTTTTGACCAAATGATCACTGTCCATCAAGAAACAGACAAACATTTTAACAGACAGGTCAAAAAGATTTGTATAGCACTTGATGCTTCCAAAATATTTTCTGTTTGTTTATTCAAGTTGAGGTTTACTTTATGTGTTAGGTGCAAAACGTATTTGAAAAGGATGTGCTGCAGCTTTTTGTCTGCAAGTGCTTGTGAATAACAATAACCAACTACTGATATAAACAGTTGAGTTTTTTTTTGTATCCTGCATGTAACAAATTCAATGTTGTCTAATTTGAAACCATTTCTAATGAAATATCTATCATTATTAATGTAAACTGGACATCAGGAAATGGTAATCAGTAAAGATCGTGTAATTGTTAAATGTTTTATATATATTTATATTAAGGATAGGACCTCGATACTCGGCAGTATCAAAGTATGTCTGACACTTTGGGATAAACCTTTGATACTTTTAAATTTTTAAGCTTTGCATTAATGAAAGTTATTACGTTTAACTTTATGCTATATAAGGAATGAAAGACTTCACATTATTGACTTACACGTGTCCCCAAAGAGTTGCTGGACTACAGTTCTTGATAGACCTTGACTGTGTTTCCTGTGGAATCAATGCAACATTCCATATATTCTTTGTCTACTGGAAACATGCAAAACAATGGTGGAAGGAGTAAAGTACTCGTGTAACATGCAGCGTTAACCGAGTTGTGAATGAAGCTGATTTAGCTGACGCACTAAAAATGTTTCTGCAATAGCCTGGCTTGACGACTCAATCTCAGTCATTAAATTTACCTACTATGGTGACTAATCTGTGAATCCAGCAGAAACAAATCAGAACTTAAGATGAGATAATACAGCGTATGGAAATATTTGTTATTTCGTTCCATCTGCTAGTGTGTGTTTATGCAAATCAAACTTGGGTCACGAATGTAGCTTACAGGCATACTGTACGAGTTATTTCCGTAATATGGATATAAAATTATTTAAAGGAAAGTTTTCAGTACAAAATTTAGTTACATAAAAATGGAAGCAAAGAAATTATAAATTATTATTATTCCTATTGGCCTTGATTGACAATAGGGAATACATAACCTTTAGCATTATGAAGATAAACAAATTGTTGAATCTTAAACAGGAACAATTTCGGAATTAGCCTACAATTAAAACTGGTTACATGCTCTTATGCACAAAAACTACTAATAACATAATTCAGTGAACAAGCTATCGCATTCACAGTTTTTTATAGAGTATCGGTGCTCAATAATCAGTATTGGTATCAAGTATCAAGAAATAGTGGTTTTGTCCCACTAACAAAATAACATTGAAATGTGGTAAATCCAATTAGACCCCTAATTAGTAGTAATTAGTTCACATTATAACAGGTGGTGTTTTAAGAACTGGTCCAGTGGTAGACGACACCTGATGCGACTTGGGAAGCTGAATTTTTTTGCCAAGATAGTAGTCAACAGCTCCAGGAATGTTCATTAGTTTGCTATACAATTGTTCTGGTTGTGAAGAAACTGACTGTCACATGATATTGATTCCAGTTTCTCTGTGTAGTTGGCTATTTTTGACAAACCATGGAGCACATAATATCATGTTTTGGAATGTTTGGATTTGTTTGATTTCAGAAGCACTGATTCTTCCCCAAACCAGACAGGTAGACAGTAAGAGTGGTCTTAATGCCATAGTATAGAATACTTTGCAGTTTTTTTAGTTTAAGTAAAGATCTTTTGTTGAGAAATGGATAAAGCTTTGCGAGTTTTGTTTGAGCTAATTTAAGTTTATTATATATATATATATATATATATATATATATATATATATATATATATATATGTGTGTGTTTTCCATGTGAGTCATCAGTTGGTGTACACTGAGATACTTCACTGTATTTCTTTCATGTTTCCAGAGTACAGAAAGTGTTACTGATGGAGGATAATCTGATCTGTATAATATAAAGATCTTTGCTTCATATTTTTGATGGTTAAATGAAATACACCATTTGTCAAGCCAGGGTATGATTATGTTTATGGCCTCTTGAAGATGATTTCTGGCACTGTAAATATTACAATGGCTAGACAGCAGTATTATCTGCATATTAACAATCGTTAAACATTTTTCCAGTAGAGTGATTTCATTTAGTTAGACCAATTTTAAGTTACATATTTCCCACTATTTTCAAAAAATATTATTTTGTGTGTATTGAGTAGAGGCGGTAAAAGTGGTAGTCTTTCAGTAACAGTTCTGACTTCCAGACACAAAATAATACTTTGTTATGATAACCACTCAAAGTAATGGTCAAGTATGTCCACAAGTATTTACACATAACCATAACAACAAGATATTCTTGGTCCACTGTTAACATTCTTTGCCTGACTCAGGTTCTTTCACTTCAAGTAGTGATTCTTTGTTGCAGTAGTGTAAGATAAATGCTGCCCTCCCTTCTGCCATGTAAGCACAAATTTGCAATGTACAATTAACAACAATACATCTATGCACTAATTATAATTACTGCTCACTTAACTCATGTTAAAGAAACTCATATCTATATCATTATAATACCTCTCACATCCGTTCCTATGATACAGTAAAACCTGTCTTCAGCGGAACTACACGGGACTCTCGAACATTTCCATTAAACGAAGGTAGGCCCACGCTATTAACAAAACTAAACCATAAACATACATCTGTTCTCACCTTCTAAACACAATGATTTATTTGGTAACGCACAGAAGAATAGTTCCGTCTTGTCGCCATTTGCTATCTTTTCAGGTCCGTATCCTTTGATTATTGAAGGTAGTTTAGCAATCCAATTAGCGATGGTTTCAATATTAATGTCACTCGATTCACCACAAAGTTCATTAAAAACTATCTCATGTCTTTTGCAGAAACTCTCCAACCATCCAGATGCTTTGAATTCAGTCTTGCCCAGCTTTTCAGCTACCTTTTTATAGTACCGCCGTTTTATCTCTGGCTCTGAATTTAGCGTGACTGAGAGAGGTAGTGTTGCCAATTCTTACCCCTACTCTGAACACGTGTGAATACCTGTGCCATCTCTTCGTAAAATGCAAACGATGAAATAGTTGCCTATGTTAAAGTATTTAAAGTATGGAGATGGCATTTACAGGAAATTTAAACAAGGGTAACGCAGTAAATCGTATGCACACACAAAACAAACTTAACCTGGACTAAAGCAAACAGCTACTGACGACACGTGCTTCACTTACAAGAAAATCGGCAACACAGCCCAAACTGCACTGTATGCACCAGAGAGGGAGCCTGTAATTGGTCCTAGCAGACAACTTCCACCCTTTGCTCTGTGAGTCAACTCAGCATTGCAAACCTTGCCGGATCTTTTATTCTTTTCTTTCGTGTTGTGATCTATGTTCAGCAAAAGTCTAAGCAACAACAGTAAACTATATTTATTACAGACTTAAAAGAAATCAAATTACAGTCCCCATTTATCTGTTGAAGCAAATCAGAATAGCTTCCTTTAGCATGTTAATTCACAGCGCTAGTATTGCTAAAGGTGGCCATTCTAATATATACCTGTCTCTTTCTTCTCCCTCATGAAACGTCAGGGTCAGAGATACAGCAGCGTAGGTATATCATATTCCTGTAACATAAGCTCCAATATGCAATGATGTTTTGCCCTAACACTAACAAACCACCCCACACTATATCATGAACGTCCTAATTTTCAGTTTTCTTAAGTTCTCTCTTCATTTTTCCATTAACACAATTTTCCCACCGCTTCAGAATTTCTGTTTTCTTTAGAATCTTGTAAACTTGAGTTTTGCCTACGTTGAACACCTTCATGATCTGTTTTGCACTCAATTTATCACGTTCACTAGCATAAATAACTTTCACTCTTGTGTCAAGATCTAGCACAGCTTTGGTTTTCGAAGCATGGTGACTACTGCTGAACTAAATCATCACCTATGTAAGTTTAGAGATGTACTGTTAAGAGCTGTATTCTATTCTGTCTGACAAGTCATTAGAGGAAATGGAAAGGGAAGAGACAACAATACAAGGCAATCAGCCATGCTTATTGTTAACTATGCAGCGAAGGATGAGTGTGAACGGTTTCTCAATATTCGGACCATCATTAGCGCATCCCCACCTAGACTGGCCAGGGAGCAGTAAAATGCTGTTTCAACTTAAACATCACATACTTAGAGCAGACTTTCACAGCGTGCCTGAAAATTTTCTAAACTCTGCATTCCGGAACTGAAAAGTTTCCGCTAAAAGGCGTACTTTGATTTCTGTTGCCTTCGTAAGACAGTTTCTGTTTAATAAAGGGAATTTAACATATTTTCCACCCCAAAATTCATGGTACTATGAAATATATATATTTTATGCCAGATTTCAGTTTCACAAGGGATCCGTTGAAGGCAAGTTTTACAGTACTAATGATGTAATTTCAAAAACAGTATCTCAGATAAACTAGCTTTTGCACATATATCACAAGAGCTAAACATCATATAAAATCTGATTAACCAGAGGATTTTTAGTGGGCGTTGCCCTCTTTGGAAGCAGAGATGGTTCTCAGGTCTTGCACCATATACATATTTATAACTGCACCATAGTAAAGCTAACACAATCTATTCTCTTCAATCAAGCATTCTTTTGGAGAGATTATAAATATGTTCAAACAAATGCATTAGTGCAAAGCTGGAACACTGTTATTTTAGAACTATAGGTATATAACTTGACCTAGTACTTTTTTAAACAGTTCCATTCTCGGAAGTATTCCAAAATAATAGTTGCATTATATTTTTCCTACCTCCAGTAATGCCCAAACACTAAATGCAAAATTTAGAATTTCCTATACAGATTCAATCACATACTTGTGATACTATGAGGGTAATTTGAAGTTCTTGGAATCGCCAACATAGGTCACTGCTAACACAACCTGGTTCTGATGTAATAATTAGTCATCCTTCATGAATAAATATGTGCATATCTGTGCTCTGAGTGAGAGCTATCGTGTGGAAGACTTTTTATTGTTGCTCCCATGTAATGATTTTTGAAGATTGAAAAAAACCAAGATTTGAGCAGTGATAAAGTACTTCATAAAGAAAAGTATGAACACAAATTAAACTGATGCTGATTTTCAGAACACACTGGAGAACTCTGCTCCTTCATATTAAACTATTACCAAGTGGACCAATGAGTTTAAATTTGGTCAGGAGAGCTTACAAGATGATTTGCTTAGTGGTTTCCTAAGATGTGTCACCACTCCAAAAATTATTACAAAAGTGCACAAAAAGGTCTTGAGGGATCACCAACTGAAAGTGCGAGAAATTGTTGAAGCCATAGGGATATCATCTGAATGGACAATCACATTTTGACTGAGGAATTGAATATGAAAAAATTATCTGTTAGAAGGGTGCTACGACTGTTAAACATGATCAGAAACACATCGAGTGCAACAGTCCGAACAATGTTGGCTATTTTCATAGAAACCTACAAAATTTTGTGCGCCAGTTTGTGACCACAGAGGCATGGTACAATACTACATCCCAGAGAAAAACAATAGTAGAAGCAATGGAAGCAGGCCTACTCTACCACCTAAGAAGCAAAGGCAACATAGCTGGAAAGGTCATGGCATCAGTTTTCTGGGATGCAAAAGAGATTCTGTTGCTAGATTATCTTCCCACTGGTCAAGTAACTACAGTTGAACACTACACTAACCTTCTGGACCAACTACAACAAAAGATTTGCAAAGAAAGGCCAAGTTAGCAAGGAAGAAAGTCATCTCCCATCTAGACAATGCAAGCCAGAACACATGTACTGTTATCATGGCAAAAATACATAAACTGAGGCACAAACTCACACACTCCTTATTCAGCTGATATGCCTCCTCAGGCTTCTATCTCTTCCTTAAGCTCAAAGTAGTTTTCTTGATAGAGATTCTTTTCAAATGAAGAACTGATAGCTGGAGCTGACTGTTTTCTAGGCCTGGAGAAATCTAATTTTCAAGATGGAATAAAGCCATTGGAACAGTGATGGACCAAGTGCATTAGAGACTACACTAAAAAAATAAAAATAGTGTGAATGAGGTCAGTGGTTGTTCAGTATTTCATTCAAGAACTTTTCAAAACACCCTCATAAATTGACTTTTCCACTACAATATTGTGAGTTTGTCCAGTTTTTAACTGTCACTTCACTAAGTTCTCACTATCAATTCGCTAATGTGATCTAGTTCAACTTTTCACTGCCACTTCACTTTCTTCATTACATAGTAGCATAATGAAATACACACAATGTGGCCTCTTCTTCTGGACAGTTCATCCACTGAGGAGTCAAACACAAGACCTCTCTAATCTCTTGCAGTAGCAGCACTCACCACACGTTACAGTAATCATCACAAACTTGCTTGGAGAACAGCACTTTTTGTCGCACCAGAAACACACTAACTCATGAGAATGCTCGCTTATATAGCCATTGGAAATTTCAGAAGAATGTTCTACTGTCCATTCCAAACCAGAGTGCCTCTCACTGTAAACAAACTCTTTGCATTATGCGCGTGAAAGTAGTTCGCAATCCCCGCTCCTAATGGCTCCTTGTTCCCCTCTCGCATGCTTGTTGAACATTGTTACAATCTATAACAAGGCACGCTGCGTGAGAATCATAGCAAAATGCAACGTGAGGTAACAATCAATTTTATAAGTAGGCAGAAACAAGCAGTATACTTACGTTAATCACAATTCTCGGGCAAAAGTGCAACACCCAAATCCAAATCCTCCAAAAATGACTCAGCTGCCATATTGGAATCAGAACTACTCTCCAAATAATGACAAGCTTATCCACAATTCTACAGTACTGTTGTACACAAAGCAAGTTCCCACATTTGATTTTCCTACTCTATGTGTCTGTTTATATTCCTTGTGCGCTTTCACTTCACTTCTCACTGAAACGCCTATAAAATCGGATATTAGTTTTGTAATATGCACTAATGCAAGTGTCGGGTATTTTGCTAATAGTGAGTTGAATGTATTAACTATTGTTTTTTTTTGCCACTTTTTAATGGTTTCCCGCTTTTGTGTTTGAACGGTTTATTCGCACTACACACACCTTCCTCTGCCATGAAAACTCAAATACCAACTGACTAAATCATAATTGACCTGAGCTGAGCATACGTGTGCTAGCATATTATGAATGACTGTTCGCTTATCATATTTCCTGTGTTGCGCCAAGTGTTTATTCAGTACTCAGATAGCCCCTCTGGGAATTCATTGCTGCATTTCTCATATCCATATGCAAGAGAATGACAGTCACGCATACAGTTGGTAATTAACAAGCAAGGCACTCTCAGCATTAACGCAATAGCAGACGAAAATAATATTTTGTAATATTTTAACAGTTAGTATATATCCATTACCTTTAGCAATGAGTTCTTATGATAACTGCAATAAAATGTGCAGTTCTCCTTTCCTACCCTAATATTTCATGATACAATACATGTATTAAGGAACTATTTACTTGGTGTAAGAGTGTGTTCTTGGGTTCGTGACAAGCAGAAGCACGTGCTTTTGTTTACATCAGAGGGAACTCTGGTTTGGAATGGACAGTAGTATGTTCTGCAAGCGGGGAGAAGGGAAGCTTGTGGTTATCTGACAATAGCACATAATGGTGTTTATGCTGGGCGAGAGTTCTACTTATCTCTCGAACTGCCTGCTGCTGACCTCCCGAAGCTTGAGCCATAGCCGCTGGATCACAATATGAGGAGGGTGATTTTAACATTAAAAGCATAGCTTTATGCTGTTCTAAGACAACTGTCATTCATAGCACTGTTGGGGAGGAGGTGGAAAGGCTGTCAACTAAGCAGAATAATGCACCATGCTTACTATTTAGTTAAAAAAAAACAAAAAAAAAAACTGATGTGTTACACTCACGTGACTTTTTCTACTCTTGTACAAACTATTTTTACAAACGCTTATTCTCCATATGCTTCATGTTAATCGAGATGTAAATCTTATTGCTAATTTTCTTGTAGATGCTAGCGAAATTGATAGGCTTTAAGCGATAGTCAAATATTTTAAGAGCTGGTTGCTATGTGGAGTATTCCATTCTCTTTGCATTACCAGGACAAACAAAAATGAATAACGAATTCCCATTTGAGAAAAAGTATAAGTATTGGAAAACTTAAGGGAATAACAAGCAATATCTCGAAAATGGTTTCTCAATAAAAAAAATGTATATGACATAAATTGTGTAGTTTAACGCGATCTACATTTTTTTGTGTAGTAAAATTTTGTCTATCTCTTATGGTTTACCAGTTATGCAAAAGTCCTTCACAATGAAGAATACTTTTGGAGACATTACCAGAAAATTCAAGATATACATTTTATTTGTCATGAAAGTATCTTATATATATATGATATTTTAATCAAAATTGTTATAGCCATTTTTGAGAAAATTAAAATTTTCGAAAAATGTTACATGTAAAGGGTAATCTGGGGTGGGGGGATTTTCTTGAAAACCTTTGTGTTGCATCTCTGGAAGATACTGAACCTAAATACCAAGTTTGGTGTTTATCCGACTGTTCGTTTCTGAGTTATGCTGTTCAAAGACAGACACACACAAGGACATGTTTCCAAAAATACTTTTTTTTGGATTCAGGCGGCCTCAAAACATGTATTTCCGGTGAAATCTTGGTATCGAAGTTTTGAGTGGAATGCAATACTTCCCCTACTTACTATACGTAGTAGAGAAAGTAAAAAGTTTAAATGCATAGAAATATTGTTCGGATATTCATCTTTTTCAGCAAATACTTTTGGTACACATAGCTACCTCTAAAATCTGAATAAACTACTAAACTAAAAGCATTTCTTTGATTACGATTGTAATGCCTACAATCGTTGAATAAACAGTGAGTTTCATGATTACTTTAAAGATGCTCTCTCTTTTTATATTAAAATTCTTCATGAAGTTTATTAATAATTAAATTTCATATTATTATTTTTCAGTTTGGAATGATTTTTGTATTGGATATCCCCACCATGTCCCTTATATGGTGCTACAAAGTTGATTAAACCTAACACAAGTTCTCCTTCCCTTATCTATTATCACTTTGCCCACCCCATTTCATTGCAATAACATAACCAACTCTTAATTTTTACTTTCTCTACTACGTATAGTAAGTAGGGGAAGTATTGTATTCCACCCAAAAATTCGATACCGAGATTTCACCGGAAATATATGTTTTGAGACCCCCTGAATCCAAAAAAAGCATTTTTGAAAACATGTCCGTGTGTGTGTCTGTGAACAGCATAACTCAGAAAAGAACAGTCGGATAAACACCAAACTTGGTATTTAGGTTCAGTATCTTCCAGAGATGTGACACGAAGGTTTTCAAGAAAATCCCCCCACCCCATATTACCCTTTACATTTTTCGAAAATTTTAATTTTCTCAAAAATGGCTGTAATGATTTTGATTAAAATATCACATATTTAAGATATTTTCATGACAAATAAAATGTATATCTCGAATTTTCTGGGAATGTCTCCAAAAGTATTCATTGTGAACGACTTTTGCATAACTGGTAAACCATAAAAGATAGACAAAATTTTACTAACTAAAAATGTAGATCGCGTTAAAATACACAATTTATGTCATATACATTTTTTTTGTTGAGTGAACCATTTTCGAGATATTGCTTGTTATTCCCTTAAATTTTTCAATATTTATTTTCTCAAATGGGAAATCGTTATTCATTTTTTTGTCTTGTATATGCAAAGAGTATTAATCTGAGGCAAAGAGAATGGTGCTGCACCTAGCAACCAGCTATTAAAAGATATGTATATGCTTAAAGGCTACTGTATTTCTATATTGCCCTTGCAAATACAAAACAAGGGGTACATAGTACGCCTTAAGCGATAGTCAAATATTTTTAGAACTGGTCGCTATGTGTAAAATGTAATACTCTTTGCATGTCAAAAGATCATTTCTGCAAATGTTTATCTCGATTAATATGAAATAGATAGAGAATAAGAGCTTGTAAAAATAATTTATACAAGAGTAGAGATAGTCATGTGAA
Organism: Deroplatys truncata; assembly: GCA_030765065.1. Lineage (NCBI taxonomy): Eukaryota > Metazoa > Arthropoda > Insecta > Mantodea > Mantidae > Deroplatys > Deroplatys truncata. The sequence goes on along the minus strand of CM060988.1, from coordinate 132,054,267 downwards.
TGTAACACATCAGATTTTTCTACTGTTAATGCACTTTGGGATTTATTTTGATATTCCTGATCTAAGTATATTTTCTAAGTGTTGGACATGCCATTGAACTTCAGAGGTACTTTGAAGAGTAACTGGTGGAAATTGCTGATGTACGAGGAATGGCTGGGGGAAAATGAAAACTATGGCCAACTTATAAAAGAAAAATAGTTGCAAGTTTTATTACTTTTAAGTGTACACAGAAATAATTTGAATCAATTTCCTTTATGCTGTATATGTTTTTCTCTCTAAAACCATCACAAATTAGGTGCAAGTCAGTCATGCAGTTGGCAAGATAGAATGTTGTAAGCTGAGCAATGTTCTCCCTCATTCATATGCACTAATGCCCATCACCATCTGTGCAATAGCATGCAGTGACAAATCAACTCACTATTGTTAAAGTGGCAGAGTAGTTCCTGCACAGTCCAATTGCAAGATGTGATAATCAGCAAGCCTCTCGTCCTCAGCAAATTGCTCACGTTCTCTATGTATTTCTGTCTCTTTTCTCTTGCATCCTCTGGATGAAGACTGATGGCATCATATGTCCCTTTGTCTAGCGCCACAGCATAATCTCTGGAGAGCCATGAACTCTCAGGGTTCAAGATATTACACAGTTCGTACTTTACTGTCAGGTTCTGAGCCTTTGCTACAGACTCTGCTAGATTAATGGCATTCTGTGAGTAATCAATTCCAGTTAAGTTGCGGAAACCTTCTCTGGCCTGCACAAAAAAGGAAAACATTTTTAAACATAAATATAAAATATTCTAGCATAAACTGAAATACACCAAACAATACAGAAGAATCTAATGTGTCTCGCTCTTTTTAAGCTAGAGCTCGATATTATCCATATCAATTTTGCATCTTCATTTATTTATTTAATTACTTTCTCTACTACGTATAGTAAGTAGGGGAAGTATTGTAACCACCCAAAAATTTGATACCGAGATTTCACCAGAAATATATGTTTTGAGACCCCCTGAATCCAAAAAAAGCATTTTTGAAAACATGTCCATGTGTGTGTCTGTCTGTGAACAGCATAACTCAGAAATGAACAGTCAGATAAACACCAAACTTGGTATTTAGGTTCAGTATCTTCCTGAGACACGACACGAAGGTTTTCAAGAAAATCCCCCCACCACAGATTACCCTTTACATGGAACATTTTTCAAAAATTTTAATTTTCTCAAAAATGGCTCTAACAATTTCAATTAAAATATCATATGTTTAAGATATTTTCATGACAAATAAAATGTATATCTTGAATTTTCTGGGAATGTCTCCAAAAGTATTCTTCATTGTGAACGACTTTTGTATAACTGGTAAACCATAAGAGATAGACAAAATTTTACTACACAAAAAATGTAGATCAAGTTAAAATACACTATTTATGTCATATACATTTTTTTTTGTTGAGTGAACCATTTTCGAGATATTGCTTGTTATTCCCTTAAATTTTTCAATACTTATTTTCTCAAATGGGAATTCGTTATTCATTTTTTTGTCTTGGATATGCAAAGAGTATTAATCTGTGGCAAAGGGAATGGTGCTGCATCTAGCAACCAGCTATTAAGAGATATGTATGTGCTTAAAGGCTACTGTTTTTCTATATTGCCCTTGTAAATATATATTCCCCTTACATCTACAAGAAACTTAGCAATAAGATAGAGTCTGCAAATGTTTATCTCGATTAACATGAAGTAGCTGGAGAGTAAGCGTTTGTAAAAATAATTTGTACAAGAGTAGAGAAAGTCATGTGAGTGTAGCACACCAGATTCCTTTTAAATAGGTTTGCCAACAAGTATGATTAGTTTTTCTTCAATGACAGTTTTCCTTTGGAATTTGATGTTTAGGCAAGTTTGCTTTGCTATCAGTCAACTGTTATCCCCTATCCCAAGCAATAATAGAAAATACTCCCACAACATGCTTCCACTTTCCCTGCTTTCCTAGTTCCCAATCAGTCGTTTTCATTCTTTACAAGAACCTACTAATGTATAATGAATTGCCACAAGACTGTAGTAGTTTCTGTATGCATAATGGTATCAAAGAGGAAACAGGTGGTTGTGTCTGTGGACAGAAAGTTGTGTGTGTTTAATAGAATTAACTATAAAGAACCACTGAAATACACTGAACTGGGGGATTGGGATGTCAACTATATCTGAACGAAGAAGAAATAGAAGACTGAAGACATTTCCTTTAAAATGACTAAAAACTTTTATGGGCCATGGTATAGTAAAGATAGTTACTTGTTTCTACCTTGTTTAATTTGCACTAGTCTACGGACTATATTCAACATAATTTTCTGTATTTTTGTTAATCTGGGTGGTTCCAATCCCAGTTGTCCAGATAAATAAGGTAACATAGAGCACAACATTTTTAATTGGTTGATTTAAAAGAAGGAGTACATTTAAGATTATTATTAACTTCCCAGACAAAGCGGCAGTTTTAAACTGAAGTTAAATTTTAACACAATGTTAAAGTGAAATAACACTGAAGTTAACACAGATTCTGTTTTACTGAACAATGTTAACTGTTAACACTTAGTTAAGCTTCATGTTAAGTTAACAATGCCTTACCCTTGTGTTAACACATTTAACAAATGTTAAACTGGAAAAAGGATGCCACAAACCAAGCTCTTGATACGGAGCTGTCATATTTAAGAGTTTTTGAATGCTGTTACTAGCCAAAGAAGAGTCAGCTGTCATAATGAATTGAAAAACTTACAAAAGGAGAAACTTTTTAAGTGATACAAATTATCCAAACCAGTCGTAAGCAGGGTTTAGAGGAATTACAAGATGTTAGAATACTACCAACAGAAACATGCCTCTTTCTTCTATGGCACAAGTGTTAATTACTCTTGAGATTTTATGCTATAGGCACTTTTCATTTAATGGTAGGTGATAGTGTTGGCATTTCCCAAACTACCATTTGTGGGTTTATCCAGAAGGTTTCCCAAAAATTGCTTCAAGAAGTGAACAGTATTTTTGTTTGGGTCTGCGTAATTCTTAATTACTGATAACACACTTTCATCCATTTCAGTTTCAATGTAGTGTCCACCACTCAGTTTTAAACCATTCTAAAGGCTCTTCATACCTGAAGTTTTTAGTGCTGCATTACATGTTAGCACAAAATTGCTTACTGGAATCTGGGAGAAATGTATGCATCACAACTAAATTCCTCATGAATTTCCTTCCAGTCTACATTCTTCTCCTTTAATGCAAGTCCATCAGCTTTTGTGCATTCAATAATTCCTCTACACCCAGTAACCAGTTCTCCTTTTCAAATGGTGAAACATTAGTTCCTCTGTACTTTGATTTTTCAGCTAACCTCAAACAATCAGGAAATCACATGGCAATAATTGTCAACAAATATAACTAGTTGCCTGCCACTGAAACAGACAGCACTGTGATACATAGACAAAATCACATTAGTGTGTGTTCAGAAGCCATGTAGTTTGGTCACTGCCTTCTCAAAAGCTGTTGTTGCAGCTGTCTTTGATGTTAACAAGATGTTAGCTAGTAATTCACTGAAAAAGTTTGACAAAACGCAAGTGTTTTAACATTGTGTTAAACTTGTGAGCAACAAGATACTAAGAGTATTTTTAACATTGGTTGGTAAAAACACCAGCCCTTATTGACATATCCCCCACTAGCATTTAGTGGTAGCACATTGGCAATTCATAAGTAAAATTGAGGTTATATCATAAAAGATGCAGCCTGTGTCTAGCTTGGTATGCGTATTTGGTACAACTTGGGATGTATCCATTGAATTCAGGTTCACAAATTGCCCCGACAGACTCCAAGAAATAGTACTTACATCTCAACAACACACCAATTTCAGATATAGGTACGTAAAATACAGAGGCCATCACAAAAAATAGAAACATTTCAGCAAAAGAAAGATATGTATAAATATTTAATACTAAATTTAGTTTGATGTTATAGAGTGAATAAATCTTAAATTTGACCTTACAAGAAATGTTCAAATGGTAGCCATTAATATTCAATTTCAAGCAGGTTGATACTGGGAGGTTTGGATGTTGGAAAAACGCCCTCCCTTTTAATTCTAAGACCTCAAATGCATAAATTCTGCAAGAAAAAAAGTTAGTTAAACCAAAAACGATTAAACCTAAATTGCAATTCAACAACAATGAACATCAGGTATCGTTTCATAGGTCAAAGTTGTGCATATGATTGTATTAGAGGTTGTTGTTGTTGTTCACCAATGGCATTAATGGGGATTAATTGATCTGCATCATTTTCCCTCTGGCTTCCCGATATAAAGACTGTAAGTTATCACTTTTAAGGCCTTTGCATTTGACGAGGTGTTGTTTGTTCAGGATGATATCTTCTTCACAGAGTGCACTTCGGAGGACAACTACAAGTAAGCTAAATGGACAACACAGGCATGCTTCCCAAGCCAAAAAAGTTAAAAGAAGAGCACTTCTTAGTGCTATTTTGGAATGCCAGTGGAATGAATCAAAGTAAAAAAACCATGATTGTATTAAAGGTGGCACTAAACAAATGGTAAATGGTAATCCCAACTCTAGGTGCATTCGTTCTGTGGTAGAAATTATGTAGCAGCAGTGATAAAATTTAGTACTATAGATAATTTGGGAAATAGTCCTAAAACTCTTATTAAATCTATAATTCATATGTAGCAGATTGCCTAAAGTAAAGCTTTTAGCAGACTATCCATATAAACCATCCTTAAGGTACTCGTCCACGATGTCAGTTTTATGGTATGCCACTTTTCTTGCACGTCACAAATGTGGCACGTTCGTTTACACACAGCATGCAAAGTTGCACGATTTCGAATTGCGCCACTATAAAAATGGCATGTCCACAGAAATGTTGCACAGAGTGTTTACATGATGCTATATTTGTGGCGGTAATTTTTCCGCATGCCACTTTCTAGTCACCTGTGTGCTTGGTATGGCAAATATGTCATCTGATAATGAAGTTTTATCTGTAGCATGCCTGTCTCTTATTTTACTTCGTCGACGTAGAGAAAAAAGTAACAGGACGGCCAGAAAGTGTTGGGTAAGAGAGTGGATTTTAAGTCGCGAATATTGTGGGGTTGTAAACAACTTGCTGCACGAGCTCTACGATGGAGATCAAAATTTAGAATTTCCTACGCATGTCAGCGGTTGATTTTAATTATCTGCTTAGAAGAATAGCACCTGTAATACAAAAGCAAGATACAATAATGAGAAGGTCAATATCAGCAACAGAACATCTTGTGTTGACACTGAGATTTCTAGCCACAGGTAATTCGGCTTAAAATAATGGAGTGGCAACATTACCGAGTTTAATATATAACACGTTCGGCTGTCATTATTTATAACTATATAATCAATGTGATTTTTTTAGGCAGCAACAATCAGTCAAAGACGTATTTATTTCTTATATTTGGCACAACGAGAACTAAGACTTTGTGCCATTGCAAAGAACTGTATGAATCCTCATACTGCAGCAAAAAACGTTAGGAATCAAGAAGTATTTTTTTGCCGTGAAGGAGAGGTTCCATGGCAATAACGCTACATTTAAAGTGAGTGTGTTGGTACTTACCAAAGAATCTACTCATCTACTGCATCATTATTGGTGCTGTTGTGGTAAAACATAAACTGCAGTGCATCATAAAATTCCCATTTTGTTTTATACTTGTCTTTTGCACCACTTCCAGATTTCTCTGCCTTCATTTTGTTCCTTTCGTTGGTGAAAACCTGTGGATTCTCAACCTGTGGATTTTTACTTTAATTCCCTCTGCTGACATGTAGAACTCTATTTCTATATCATTTAACGCATTTTGTCGCTTTTGTTTATTTCTGTAATCCGCAGTGTCTACTCTCCACAAGCAATCTTTGGTCTCAATCAGTTCAATAAACTTTTTTGTCATTTCCCTCATCCATTTATTGTTAAGGACATTATTAGCTATGCAGAAATAAATTGTCACCGTACTACAAGAAATTGTTTGTATTGTTAAGGAAATAAAATGCACGTATCCGTCTTAATTCTGTATTTAGTGTAACACAAACTATAATCCTTGTACCTACCTCTCAAACAGGTATTTACTATCACAGCAGACAACATAACAAAGTTGCACGGAATACACCACAAAAGTTTTCTAAACTGTTCAAGCCACTTTCAGATGGCGCAACTTTCTTATTTTCGCTGCATACACGAAGCAACTTCCCAAGTTGCACACCACTTAGAAGTTGTGATGAATTTGAGTTGCGCGTGCAATTTTCCTACTTGCTTGGCAGTTTACACGATGCAACTCCACTTTTGTTGCACAGTTCGAAGTTGTAAGCCATTTAAGTTGCATCGTGAACGAGTACCTTTAACTTTTTAATTTTTGCCAAACTTGAAATGGTTTGATAGATTTTCTTCTAATGCTCGTAATGTCATCCTAAGGTGAAATTGCAAAGCAAAATTTTATTATAATAAGTTGTGATTAGGTGTATTTGACTTGTAGGCTGACATTATATGAAATTTTAACTTTATACGCGCAATGGTTATGAGTAGTTTCATACTTACAGACAGAGGAATGGATAAAGTGACACATTGCAATAGTGAGTGCACATAAAACTGTTTAGATACTGACAAAATTACCACAAAGCCTTTAGTAAATGCATTTAAAATTTGCTTACTTGCAGTATTTTCCACTTCATCCTTTATTATAGATGAATTAAATGTTGGTAGGGCAAAATTAAAACCTGGGTTTTGAAAACAACAAACCTTTGTTTATAAATGAGATCTGCACATACATTCCTTGCACTATTAACCTATCTGCACTTACCAACTCAACAGTCATCATTCCATTGCCACATCCTATGTCGACAATAGCATCATCCTTAGAAAGTGAATCAGTTGAGCACATCCACCTGAATAACAAATTTACAGGAATGTAAAGTGTGTGATAATGCCCAAAATACAAGTAGAATCTCTCTTTTCTTTTAAACTTCATGGTATTTAAACATTTGTTGTCTATTATCCTATTATTATTATTTTACAAACTTTAAAAGCAAATATTATTGATCATCTAAACTCAAGAGAATGAAAAAGTAAATAAAAAAAAAATGTAATGCCTGAAAAATGCTGCTTGAGGTATTACAGGGAGAGCCAAAAGACTACAAACCAGCAGCACTGTGTTTTTCCTGTCCACGTCCTCGGCGCTCGTTGCCGTCTGCCGCTATCATAGAAAGGCGCAGATGAAACCATACAACATTTTTAACTACTTTTAAAGGTTTTACTTAACAACTTTATGAAAGTATGTTTGAAGATAGAATTATTAGTAGAGATTTGTGGACCCCTCAGTTCCCTGACCTAACCCCCTGCGATTTTTATCTTTGGGGTAACTTAAAACTAAGTACAAGACAAACCCACACACCTGGAAGAATTAAAACAAAATATCCACCAGGAAACTGCCAGCATTTCTCAACGTGAACTACGGTGAGTGATGAATAGTTTCCTAAAGAGGTGCCAAAAATGTATGGACAATGACGGTGGCCAGTTTCAGCATCTCCTTTCATAAAGTTGGTAAGTAAAGCTTTAAAAAGTAGTTTTAAAAATGTTGTAGGGTTTCATCCGCGCCTTTCTATGATTAACGGCAGATGGCAACGAGCGCCGAGGACATGGACAGGAAAAACACTGTGCAGCCAGTTCGTAGTTTTTTGGCTCACTCTGTATTTGAAAAATCTGTCTTACGAAATTTTATAGATGTAAAGAAAGAATAACATTGCTCTTTGAGTGATTCTTTGGCTCAGAAAGAGATTTATGCTTCTAATGTTTCCTAATTATTTGAACATTTTTCCTCACTTATTCAGGAGCATCATTTCAAAAAAAAGGGAAAATAAATCTCCATACAGTCATGTTTCTGCGATTATAATTAGATTAATGAGAATGTGTTTATATTTAAATTCACTTACCTCACTATTCTTAACCCACTATCTTCTCCAAACCAGACTTCCCCAACATCACCAAACTCGTGGAAATTTTTTATTTCTGTTGAATATGTTTCATCCCAACTAAAAATTAGAAAATAAATGAAGAAAAAATTATCTGTGCTTGAAACGAGCAGACAAATTCAACCACTCAAAACACATGTTTATGTAATAAAATCTAAATTAAACAGCCATTAAGAAAAGGTATAAACGTATCTCTTTCTATTTTCTCTACCACCTACCTATATTAGGCAGAGGAGGTATTGTATTACTGTCAAAAACTCAATATTAAAATATCACCCAAAATATGTTTTGAGGCAAACTGAAATCATAAGAAAAGCATTTTTAGAGAAAAATGTCCATGTATGTGTTTCTGTGAACAGCTCAACTTAAAAATGGAATTTTGGATAAAGAACAACCTTGGTATTTAAGTATCTCCTGGGGATGTTACATGGAGATCCCTACGACTAATCTTTATATGGAAAATGTTTCATTATTATTTATTTTTTCAAAGATGGCTCTACAGTGTTGATTAAAATAATAATGTTTAAACAGAAACTTGCTATCTTCTTTATTTGGGCTGATAAAAAACCAAAGAACACACAAAACATATCAGAAGTGTATAGTTTGAAATACTAAAAATTAAAACCTACAACAGCAATTATCTCAAATCGTTAAAGCCACAAAAAATGTATTTAACACAAATTGCACACTCTAATTGGATACAATTTTTTCTGCAAAAGCTTTCTGTATCTCCTAGTTTTCTAACTACATGAATTCTTTGAAATTCAACGAGAATGAAGAGGACCTCACTGGCTATTCATATAAAATTCAAGAAATATGTTTCAGGTCAATGTCTCAAACATATATTTTCTTCAAAAACTTTAAGAGCAGTTTTTGAGAAAACAAAAAATATCCAGACATTTTCCATGTTAAGGGTAGTTTGAAGTGGCAGGAATTTCCTAAAAAAAAATCATGTTGCTTTCTTAAAAGATGTTCGACTTAAATACAAAGTTTGGTCTTCATACGAATTTTTGTTTGTGAGTTATGCTCTAAGAGCGGATTAGGAACACATACAAACCTTTTTCTGAAATGTGCAATATTGAATATTTGGTATTCAATACTTTCCCTACCATTTACCTATGGTATATAAGACGTCAATGAAAATATCCTAAAGTAACTTTTATGGGTTTTTAACCTCCTTTAACCCAGTTTTCATGGTGTCTGTAAACAGCAGTTTATCCTTTTTTTCATTTGATTAAAATATATTTGAGATATTAATGTGACAAATTAAATTTATACCTTGAATTTTCTGTGAATAGCAAAATGATGAAATATGTGTGACATATAATATGCATGATCGATCAATCAATCAATGCTTTTTTACAAAATTCTGCAGGAATTGGCAAATTTTTTAACAAAGAGAAGCAGAAAATCTTTAAGTATGGACCATTATCATACTTAGAAACAAATTACAGTAGGTCTGTATACAGAAAGCAGTTGTGGTGTAACACAAATAAATTTTGTATCTTGACTCCTTATATGTAGTAGGCAAATATCTTTTCTTGGTTAATTTTTATAACGTTGGCCCTGAAAATAAGAACCAAAGAAACTAGAAAGGTTTCTAGTTCTATTTTCAGTTAGACCGACACTCAGGTGAGTTAAACAAGATTAGTGAGTTTAGGGAAATGTATGCAGTGACAGTTAGTTGCCTTTCTTTCTGAATCGTGTAGCTTCTACAACCAAAAATTAATTTGTAGGTTACCATACTCACTACTCTTTCGTCCCCAGTTCAGAGGGCTCCGGCTCTACTTCCTCTGTGTTGTCTTCTGACATTTTCTTACAAATTCCTTTCCGCCTTTTCTACCGAATGCTACCCATAACACGTTTCCCACATGCTTGCGTAGTGAAACTCGAATCAACTCTCTGTCACAGAACACTAAACTACTTGATCGATTGAAAGTCGAGACCATCTCTCGAGACTATCATCTATGGTCGAGAATATCTCTCGTACTTACTTGCTCGACTGTGCCATCTGCAAACAGAATGGCCAACTACCTCAAATTGTAAAGCGGTAACTTCAAACAGTTCACTTCAGCCTTAAATTAAAATTAAATTGAGTTTTATTTATGGACGTTCTTTAACTACTATGGTCCTTAGCGTCCCATTCTATATTGAGCGTGAAAGACGGGAAATCTTGCTCAGAGGCCTCTTTATCAGGCTTGAGGTTCTTTCACGTGCCGTAAATCTACCACACGGGACCACCGGCTTTACTTCCCTTCCAAAGGAAGACATGCTAAGAATTTTTACGCCCGAAAAAATTCATCGTCCTTCGCCGGCTTTGAACCCGTGACCTTGGGAATTAAAAGCTATCATGGTAACCCTAGACCACGGAGGGCGATGTGTATCGCCTTGTAATTAAATCCCAAATCAGGGAGAGAAATAAACTGCTTACAATAAGACTTAGCTCACTGATGTCAGAGATAAATCCTCATTTAATAATGTCAGGGCATAAGTTGAGCCAATAACTTATCAGAAATAATATAAAGAAAAATTAACTCAAGAGATGTTTATAACAGAATATGATGAACGTTGCACTTGGAGTATTTGTTTTTCTTTAATTGCAAACTATATACAGAGTATTAAAGAATAATGCAGCACGAATGTACTTGATGTATAGCTATGTTCACGTATACAAAATTCCAAGTTATGGTTTAAAACTGGTAAAACGTTAGCTCGCCATTGGCCACCTCCGCTTCAATAAGAAAAGAATGTAAGCTTTAAGAGGACAGAACTGGAAAGTACCTCTTTAGTGTAACAAATACGAGTGCTGTCAGAAGGCCATGGCGCCAATTTTAAGATTCGTTTCTAAGTCCCAAAGATGTATCCATTGTTTTCTTCTCTTAGGATTTATTTGATTTATAATACATACTTTGTCGCTGTTTTTAATTTTCAAAATAATCAAAGCTACAATGTTTACATCTTTCATTCTTTTAGCGTCGTTCACATCTTCATTACCAAAGATAGTGCAAAACACGCTGATGTTCTCTGATCTGGTTTAAGACTCCAGAGATAACGACTTAAGAAACCGTAAATGTTTAAATGTAAACATCTAAATGTTATTGCATCGTTGAAAAGTGTATAAACGTTAGAATACTATGCAGAATAAATAAATACGAGTATAGGTAAAACTGTCACAAAATTAAATCCATAGGTTTGAGCCAATGCTATTTCCCCACTTCTGTTCTTGGTTTATTCCTTCTGCATAATAGTGCAACCATAATTTAATTTTCAACGAAGCAATAAGACTTAAGACTTTTTGAGATTAATCATTTATACCTCGTATAATAACATGTTTACCAATCAGTACAAGAAATTATAAAAGAAGTAAAAAAGCTGATCTGTCATTGGGACTTGAAGATGAATTTATTACTCCATTCCTTGCCTTTCTAAGAAATTCATTTGGCTATAACAATGCTTCCCAAATTGGGAGACATGTCTTCGTGGGGAGGAGTGAGAGATTTACAAGAACATGTACAACTCATTAGAAACATGTCATGAGAAAAATAATAGGTACTTTAATAATAATTCGTAGTCTATAACAACTTTGACACAAATTATCTAATATTAACAGTACATAAATTATTTTCAATTGCTTTAGAGATGTATATTAGTTTTAACTACGTGAAATACACCAAAGTGTTGAACACTATTCTTTTAACTGTCTCCTAGAATGCTCCCTTGTTTGGTGATTATATCTGTTGTGATATAAGAATTCCTGTTAATATGGATGTTGTATTTGCATTTGATATTATAATTGTGAATTTCATTACTAATTTTTCTTATCTTATCCATGTTTAAAGCAAAATAAAAAGCTTAGACTTATTGAGCTCTTAAGTTAGCGTTATGGTGTGCTATAAGAGTGATTGATATCTAGCTGTTGTTAAATACCTAAAACAACAGCAAACTCGCAAAACTCACACACAGCTCCGAGATGGCGAGGAAGAAGGGTCGCTCTGTCGCCGCTCCTGCTGAGGCAGGAACCTCTTCTTCTCCTCCGGCACCCGCCGAGGAGATTTCGCCGCAGCCACCGCAGCCTAGGGCAACCTATGCCGCTACCGCCGCTTCGCCGCCAGCCAGCGCCGCTTCGCCGCGACTGCCTCGGCAGTCGCCGCGTCACTCACCGGCATCAACACTGCCGATTCTGGGCACTTCCCAGCCACCGCAGATCCAGCCTGTGCCTCATGGGAGGTACAGCGCTGTCATCAGAGGGGTCCCGAGGGACCTGCCAGTCAGGTTCCTCACCACCGCAGCTCACCAGCACTGGCCTTCTGCCTTGAAGGCCACAAGGATCATCGGAGCACAGGGACCAACTTCGCTCGTCAGGATGGAGTTTGCAGACCCTGGCGACTACGGAGCGGCCTTGAAGGCGGGCCTGCCCTTATTAGGGCGGTGCTTACGTATTGAGGCTAGCCGAGTAGAACGCCTGGCTCCCTGCAGACGCTGCTGTGCCTACGGGCACTCCGAGACGTCCTGCACAGCACAGCCAAAGTGCCACTACTGTGGCGCCTCCAGCACCACTGCTTCGTGTCAGCAGCACGACCTGCGCCACCGACGCCGCTACTGCGCAACCTGTGGAGGAACGACCCACTTCACCGGCCAGGCGCTCTGCCCCCTGCATCCCCGCAGGAAGGCACCGCCGAAGCCACCAGCACCAACAACGCAGTCATCAGCACCTCCACCGACACCAGAACCATCACCAGCGCCGACATCAGCATCCTCAACGGAGATTCACGAGGAAATCCAGGGTTTGCGTGACGCCGTTCAGGATCTCCACGCGGAGGTCCTGGACATTGGTGTGCGCATTGCGGCTCTGGACGACTTCATCACCACCACCACCGAGAAGCTCCAGGATTTGCAGTCCACCATCACTGCTGGTACTACTCAGCAGCAAACCACCGCCGCTGACCTGTTGGCCAAACTGCACCACATCTCTACACGGCTGCAAAACCTGGAGACCAGCTTCGAGAAAGGAAGACCTTCACCACCATCAGAGAGGACACCGCTGGTCATCTCCGAGAGCCAGCAGCGGATTCTTGCACAATGCCGTGCGCTTGTGCAAGACCAGCCCAAACGACGACGGCCTCCAGCGCCAGAGTAAGTCCACCTTCATCACCATCCCTTCGTACTATCTCCTTATGAACCCCCCTTCCTATTACCACTTCACAACCCCTAGGCTGCAGTCAGGGCTTTATGTCATGGCTGTAGGCTAGGACCGCACTTCACGCCGCTCCCGCCCATTGGGCGGCAGCATAGAATCTTTCGATCGACTAACACGGGTGCTATGCGGGACCGTGCTACCTTTCCCTTGAACTTCCTTTCAAACCCACGACCTAACCGGTGGAGGAGTTTTTAGTGGGTATGCCGACGCTCGGAGATTCCCACACTCTCAGTCCCGACTCCCATCGGGGCTGGGGTTAGTGATTAAATCATTTTCTCCTCCACTCGAAAAAAAAAAAACAAAAAAAAAACGCAAATGACATGACACACTTCGGCGGCGAGGGCAATTACTTGAACTGAAAGTTCTAGCTACATAAAGGTTCCTATTGTGTATTTCGTATAGAGGATGTTGAATTGATTTACAAAAATTCTTCCAAGTAACATTGATACAATGCAAACCAGTGTGTCCAGGTGAAGCCGCGGGTAAAAAGTTGAAAGCAAAAGTAAAACAAAATAATGACGAATGCATTAAGACAACATACAGAGATGTAAAAGTAAACAGGGTTGTAATTTAGAAAAAGAATCACTCTTTTGACACTTTCGGTGTACCTTAGAATGTAGGTTTTCTGTATTATGAACATAACATTAAATTTTGTATATCTAAAAAACGCAACATTTGACACTTTTAAGATTTTAAAATATTTTTACCCCCAGTTTGGAGCTGTATGTTAGTTTTAAGAGCAGCACGAGATAACATCATGTTTGATTCGTGACTACTGCACAAAAGGCATTAGAAAACTTTCCTGAAAGGCTTGGACACTGTTTAGTAGAAAATGATGCTCAGTTCAAGCACCTCTATAAAGGTGAAAGACATCAGAAAGGCATAACATTAAATATTTTATATAACAAATAGTCTTACACAGATTTGAGAGTCCACTTCAAAAATGTGAAAGGAAGTATGAGTTCGAGAAAAATTTGTTGACATACTACATTGAAATTGTTACTTCCTGAACACCAGCTGGAAGGTACTTTATGTTTCGTTGAAATTCCCCTAAAAAAAAAGAGGAAATTCTATCACTTTTTGGGAAAAAATTATTTTGGACACGAAGCTAACCTCAAAAATAAGCAAAAAGAAGGCTATGAAAACCCTATAGATGGACATGTAATTGCAGCTATTGATTTCTATTGGTGACAACGGAGTTCAGAATCTCTCTCTCTCTCTCTCTCTCTCTCTCTCTCTCTCTCTGACCATTTCCCACCTCTTTAATTGAGGGAACTTTTGAAGGCTTCTTAGTAACCTCCATCAAAGCATTTTATACGAGAAACCGTTGACCAACGAATAACACGTGTATTTGGTTTATTCTTGCTTCTTTCTTATTGTTACAGAAGAGGAAATCCAGAGGAGATTACGAGGTCATTTCAAAAGAATTGGTGTTCATTTCTCAACGACGGAATCACCGCCCCCTCAATGACACAATGGAAGCATGTGGTCAACAACTGGGCGATGCTTTTTTGTTTCGCCACTGTGTTAAGACGTAACGGCGGACACAATCGTAATTGCAACACCCCCATATTCACACAAAGGGCAACAACAATACACAGGATAATCCTGACTGGACATTACGTCACCTGCTGTAACATCTGTACTTGTGGTTTTTATCTGTTCTCACCGTGGGAGTTATGCCCACTGTACGCCTTCCTTCGGACATCTGGTTCACAGACCATCACAATATTAACGTGAGAGAAGTTTTCATAAGACTTAGAAAACAGAAAATCCTATGTGTAAAAAATATCCAACTTTCTTTGCGTATTTACTAAGGTGACACTAGGAAAGTGAAGAATGAAGGACACGAGTGCCAAAAAGGCATTAAGATGAGTTGTAATTCTAATGTACTTTCTTATAAACAGAGGAATTCTTTCATTATGTAAGTCCAGCTCTACATGTGTTTAAATTGTAGAACTTTTCGTAATAAAACATCACAAAAATATAAATTAGTATTTATTTAGAGCTGCTAACATTTTTCTCGAGTGTCAATGCATTGTTGATCTATTCTCAAAATGAGAAGTTCCGAGAAAAACAAAATCTGATGTGTTACATTCACATGACTCTCTAGTATTATAATTTATTGTATATAAACTCTATAAACTATTCTTACGTAAGTTTATTTTTCTATCTGTTTCATGCTGATCAAGATGAACATTTCTAGACATAGTTTCATTATACACATTTCGCTGTAGGTACAAGAGGTATAGAGGAAACAAAATCGATAGTCAGATGTTTAAAAGCTGCTTGCTATGGCTTTAAAATGCCATACTTTCTCCATATAACGCGAGAGACAAGTGCTTAGAGACAGGACTTTAAAACAACTTACGAAGTATTGAACAACTGAAACCAATATGAATGCCACAAAAAAGGCTATTTGAAATAAACCGTGTGTTTTAAAGAGATTATGCTTTTTGTGTAGTATGTCTTTGTCTAGACCGAACGAGATGGCACTGCGATAATGTGTGAGACATTCGGGAAGTCTGGGGTTCAAACCCCGAGGACGACCAACCTGACCGAAGATTTGTTTTCGTGATTTTGCTGGGTTTCTAGGCGAATGCTACGTTGTATAATTTGATCCGCGAATTTTACTATCATCCTTTCATCACTATAGTGCATTTGCTTTAAGTTGAAACATTGTAAGAGAAAGATATAGTGCTATATTCCAACTAGGCAGTAAAGGGTGATTGTGATATGGTTTCTCTGCACTTGGACCGTCATTAGTGCATCCCCCACTCCTAGACCGGTCAGGTAGCGTCAAAACGTCCATGTTTCAACTTAAACCTCACGTACTGTATGTTTCATTTCCTTCTTCTTCACCGCCATACTAAGCATTGGGCTGATCACCCATCCTGGATATGCTATGATCCAGAGTTTGCTTACTCCTCGACAGACTACTGACCAAAGGCATTGGCTTGTAAGTCCTTGGGGGTGGAAGCCCTGCAAAGAGGAGGGTAATCCGTTGAAGACATCTTTGTCTATCTCTTAACGTTTACCAGTTATACAAAATTCCTTCTGAATAAGGGGTCTCCACAAACTATTCCAGAATATTCCAGATATACATTTTATTTGACACGTAGATGCCTTAAATACGTATATGGTATTTTAATCAAAATCGTTAAAGCCGTTTCTGAGGAAATCAAAAATTTCGAAATATATTTCCTGTAAAGGGTAGTTTTTAGGGTGGGATATTTTCTTGAAAATATTCATGTCGCATTTTTTGAAGGTACTGAACTTAAATATCAAGTATAGTATTTGCTCGACGTTTCGTTTTTGAGTTATGTTGTTCACACATACTTTTTTTCTAAAATACTTTTTTGTTCAGGGAGCCTCAAAACATGTAGTTTCGGGGAAATCTTGATGTCGAATGTTTTGGTGCAATACCTTCTCTACCTTTTATGGTAAAGAAAGCAAAATTTAGTTTCTTGTTGAACTACGGATTTATTTCTGAAGCATACTTTACTGCTTCTGTAAAACTGTAAGCATCTTGCTTTTTGTAAATGCCATAATAGCTTCCACTTGGAGTGCTTCATGATTTCATCATTTTCTTCCTAGCATATCTGCACCTTGAACCACCATAAAACATTTTTACACACATTTTCTTTAAATGATTCTCTACAATCAATATCGGAGCCTCAAAGGGAACAAGAAGCGGATGAATTGACACAAGTGGTATTTCAACTCAAGCAATCTGCCAACATGAATGTTTTGACATAAGCATAGATGTTAAATGCTCTAACCTAGACGACAGTACGGAAAACACAGTTTTATCGAGTATCAAAATTACTGAAAACTTGATGTAAAAATCTCATGTTACACTCACACGAATTTCTCTGTCCTCTATCATTTATTGATGGGTATAAAAACCATTCTTACGAAAGCTTATTTTTTATCTACTTCATTTTAATCAAGACAAGCATTTGCAGAAATAAGTACATTACATATTTCGTTATAAATGCAAATGGGATAGAGATAGTCAAATGTTTAAGAACTGGACACTTTATGCTGACCTTACCCTTTCCGTGCAATCGCGAGAAACAACTGAATATCGACGGGACTTTAAAAGAATGACCAAGTAATGAACAATTAGAATCATTAATAACGGATATCTCGGAAATGGCTTATGCCACAAAAAATAGTTGAAGTTGTATTTGTGTGTTTTAAAACGATCTACACTTTTTGTATATTACGTTTACTCTGTCACTTAAAGGTTTACCAGTTATACAGGATTATATAAAATTCCTTCAAAATGAAGGGGACTTCACGAGCCATTCCCAGAAAATTCAAGATATACATTTTGTTTGTCATGTAAATATCTTTAGTCTATGGCATTTTAATCAAAATCTTTAGAGTAAATGTTTAGAAAATAAAAAATGTCGAAAAATGCTTCATGAAAAGAGTAGTTTGGGGAGAATTTTCTTGCTTTTTTATTCAGGGGTCTCAAAACATGTAGTATTTCTGAAGAAATCTCGCTATCGAATTTTTTGGCTGGAATACTATACCTCCGCTATTTACTACACTTAGTAGGGAAAGTAAAAATCTGATGTATTGCATTCACATGACTTACTCTACTCAACTCCTCTACGAACTATTCTTATACTTGTTAATCGAGATAAACCGTCATTACACGTTTACCCATTTCGTTGTAGATGTAAGGAGTATACAGTAGGTTAGAGCGATAGATTTTTAAAACGCGGATCACTACGTGATGGTTTAAAAATTCATGCTCCTTGCATGACCACGAGAAAAACCGAACAGTGACTTTCCACTTGAGAAAAGAGATCTAAGCAAAATTTTATTACAATGTTTTCGGTAAGACATGTCACATAATGGCATCGTGGTAATCGCTTGAGAAATATATTATTACAAATTTATAAATAGCAAAACTTAAAACTTTTGAACTGTCTTACAGGTATGTTCGTCGGAGAGCGCAGTGCTTTTCTATTCTAAAGAATTAACAAAATAGACTGAATGATGCTCGAGATTAGCCTCTACATGTGTCCACAGACACATATCACCGAGGGAATGGCTCAGGGGGTCTGTAGCGCGCATTCGGGAGATCCCGGGTTCGATCCCCGGTCACCGAACACTCTGACCATCGGGTTTTTCGTGGTTTTCCCCCTGGTCGCCTAAACGAATGCCGGGTTGTGTATTCATTTATCCTTTACCCCATGAGTCTCATTTCTCCCTTTCACGTTTCAGGTGTGTTTTCGATGCTGGCGATGTCGGGCAGATGGCGTAGTTGGTTGCGCATTTGAAATATTTCCCCCCGTGAACACCAGGGTGCGTTGTTTCGCCCGTTAGGGTCGCTTCGCCGCCCTGTCTCGACAATTCTACGCTTCTACTGGTGCGCGAGAGTACGTACATATAGTCAGAGTGATGCCGGACAGATGACTCTAGTTTCGTGGTAGTCTTACTGTACCATCAGTTTGGGTAACTTTAGTTGTGCAGTGGCTTTTCTGTACCATGTATTTTATTTTTATTTATTCTGTAGGTGGAATTTTGGCCAAAGGTATTGAATAACCAGAAAAGTAGGCAAAAATAACGCAACTATTAATTCGAGAGTGAAATCCTTCCATAAAACAATCATAGTTCCAGTTCTACAGTTTCAACTCCACTAACGCGGTTAATCTAGTATTATACTTGCCGGTTCCAAAGTAACGCTCTGATTATAAAGTATGCTCACATTACAACATAACAGTTGTGTGTATAAAATGTATATGAACATCTATTGGAATCGTCCCTGCTTCCAAGTTCCAATAGATGGCAACGCCCACTAGACATCTTCCGGCCAATCATATTTAAATATACTATAGAGCTCTTGCGATACACATACGAAAAGGCAATTACCTGAAATGATGGCGATTTTTTTAAATAGGCTTAATGCCCACTTTTACTATACACGGCACTACAGGCGGTGACACTCGTGATACAAGAACTGAAACGTAATGATAATTTGGAAAGGAACATTCCAGGCCTACGTTCAGGGTATCTCCTTGTCAGTTAAGGGGACTGAGGAAAACCTGTGAATTCCTTTAATATGAGTTAGGTGAACAGTAATTATAATAATATTTAGATGCATCAGTCATACGTATTAACATATGAATTCGCGCGTGCATGCTGAATGTAGAATGGGAGGGAGAGAGGAGAGGAGGGGAGCATCAACTTCCCACTTGTCAATATGCGTAACAGACGAAGAATCACAACTTTATGAGAAACAACCCGAGTCAGTCAAGTAACAGTGGATCACGAGTACCTTGCTAATACGGCAATGCATAAACACTCGCAAACGAATTTAATTACTTTTTGGAACAATTATTTGGAACCTAGTATTTTGGGACTGGAGCAGTCGGAGCTGTTACTCAAAAATAACCATCGTTTCCCACCTCTAATATGTAATCCGGTAGCGAGTGATTGGCCAGTATACGGGCCTTGAACCCGTAAACTCCCAAATGCGAGCCACAAACATCTTGCTTGATGATATTGGAGTTGTAACATAAATGAACGGTCGTAACATTTCCAATCTAACAGTGCCCCATTTGCAGTGATCCTTGTCATAACAAACCTACACAACACCTCTTAAAAGCATTTACTCAGAAAACAATATGGTACTTCAAAAGGGAGGACTAAAAATACATCCCTTCTTTTGCTTTTCTATTCCTGGAGATTCCAAGATGGGGTGGGAGGCTTACCTCCAGTATCCGAGTATTTCCAGGAACCTTTTTTTCCTTTCCGTCGCGCAATTACGTTCAAAGAAAGAGTAACAAACAGAAGCCGACATGGCCTTCTTCCCTAGAGGTAAATTGTTGCGAGTTACAGAAAACATGACTCCATGTGGGCTGAAAATGCAAACACAAGCCAAAAGTCGACGCCAAGACTGAATGAACGAATGAACAATGTACAGAGTAATGAAGGAAGTATAGCAGCAAGACAAAAAATACGAAAAAAAGCCTGATGTGCTATAATTAGATTTTTCTCTACCCTTATAGTCTCATGCATAAGTTAATATTACAAGTATTCATATAAAAAGTGATTCTTCTATTCACGTTTTGTTATTCACGAGAAATGTTTAACTAGATATCATTTCAGATATGGGCCTTACATGGTTGCATGTAGGTGAAACGGAAAACAAAACACAGCTGTTTTCGCATAACATTATACCTTTTTCACTATAAGCTGAAAGGAGAAGTAAACAAAACCACGTAACAAGACAGCACTTCATTGGCTCGTGGACAAACTAGAATCTTTCCCGCTTAGCATGTCGTCTCTACCTCTACAAAAAACAGTTCGGTTCATATCGTAACATTTTGTGGTTATTCTCGTGCAGAGAAATTTAAAAAAGTCATTATTGTAACAGTTAAATTTATGAAACTAAATGTGTTTGTCAGATTCAGCTATAACTAAATGAAGCGTTACAGCAGAGGGTTTAAGAGGCTATGCGCAGACGTTGCAGTTCGTTTCCGGTTTCCGGCTGAGAATCTTCTGCCACTGTAGAAAACATAAACGAGGGAAATGGAAAGAAAACAATTGTGTTAAATGCTTTTAACAAATTCTGTGAAAGTACCCACCTTTAATCGACAATGAATATGTTGGCCATTGTTTAGCAATAATTGAACTTCTTTGTTAAAATTGTTGCTCGGATAGCTTGGTTCCGTTTATTTTCTAACCTATAGTGGTAATCGTTATTTAACTGGTTGACTCATAAAAGGTTAAAGCAAAAGTGGTATACTGATATTAGTCATTAAATGAATGATTTCTAAATCCTGAAGTTACGAACAGTTTAATCCAGTACCTTTAATCACAGAAGCCGAACTGTTCAGGTACAACTTTTATTTGTCTACTCTTAGTATTGTGTGTTATAAGTTTGGGATGTAAGACAAAATATAGGAATAAGACATACAATGTTTAAAAGCTAACGATCCCCAAGCTGTGCAATATACTGTATTCGCATTCTGTATGAAGCAATTTCCTCTCACGGGTCTTAGTTCCCGTTATCATCCACGTGGTGCTGCCATGTGCTCGGCGGAGTAATACATTTAAGTTGTTTACTTCTCCTTTCAGCTTATAGTGAAAAAGGTATAGTTAATTTTTGTTGCTAATGAGCACATTCCGGAAAAACTAACATTTGCATAATAGTTATTTATTTACAAACATAACAAACATATATAGCATAATTAAACAGTGAAAGAAGTGCGGGTTTTTCAAATTCGGTGTCTGAAACAGGAATTTCCTGTTAAAAACACACTATGTATGCTGTTCATTTGTTTATGCTCATTACGGGCACAAAAATTAAATCTCACAATATACTTTCATTTTCATATCGCAGAATTATTTATTGTGAAATTTTATTATGGTGTGTAAATAAAATCATATACCTACGCAAATTGTGGAAGTGGAATTTTTACTTTCTCTACCACGTACATAGATACAGAAGGTATTGCATTCCACCCAAATATTCGATATAGAGATTTCACCAGATATACATGTTTTGAGACCCCCTGAATCCAAAAAAAAACATTTTAAGAAAAAGTTCCGCGTGTGTATGTGTTTGTGAACAGCACAACTCAAAAACGTAAAGTCGGATAAACACGAAACGTGGTATTTAGGTTTAGTACCTTCCAAAGATGTGACACGAATATTTTGAAGAAAATCTTCCCACCCGAAACTACCCTTTACGTGGAACATTTTTCGAAATGCTTGATTTTTTAGAAAAATGGCCCAAACGATTATGATTAAAATACCACACATTAAAGATATTTACACGACAAATAAAACGTAGATCTTGAATTTTCTGGGATAGTCTGTGAAGTCCTCTTTATTTGGCAGGAATTTTGTATAATCTTGTATAACTAGTAAACGTTAATTGATAGACGAAATCGTACAGCATAAAAAATGCAAACCTCTTTAAAACACATTTCCGAGATAGCTACTAGCAGTGGTTTGAATTGTCCATTACTTGGCCATTCTCTTGAATTCCTATCAACATTCAGTTTTTTCTCGCGGTTACATGGAAACAGTATGGAATTTTAAGCGTCCAGTTCTTAAACATTTGACTGCTGTCGCTGTTCCCTTTGTATCTATAACGAAATGTGTAATGTAGCTATTTCTGCGAAGGTTTATTTGGATTAAAATGAAGTAGATTGAAAAATAAGAATAGTTTGTATACTTACTAATAAACGATAGAGGGTAGAAAAAGTCATGTCAATGTATTACATCGGATTTTTTGTTGGTTATTTTAGAAAATAATAATAATAATAATAATAATAATAATAATAATAATAATAATAATGGTAAGTTTATTAGTGCATTACATCATTAATATTGATTCATTGTCGTGGGCCATGACTCACTACAATTTGACAATTGAGAATCATGATATGAAAATCAGATTTTGGGAGCTTGGATTACTCGCATATCTGTTATAGAAAGTAGGTAACTATGTCTATAAACATTGTTATGAAACAATGATGACAGAAAAGGATTAGTATAAATAAAACCAACATCTTGAATGTTGCGTTCCAATCCACTTTTTAACTATTATTACAATAGACTCCAAAGATATGCTTTTATAAATGAACAGGGGGAGAGTATTAGAGAAAAGCTGATTTCTGATATTAAACCCTTATGTCCAGTGTCTTGATTTACATCCTGTATAAATGATGTTATAGTAACAATTAACAAAATTATATAAAAAAATACAAAAGGGGTGAAGGACGAAAGCTTCGCACGAGTTTAAAAGTATATAATAAAAAAGGAAACAGAGAATACCAAAATGATAAAGTCTTCATTCCCCCCATGACACAGCGTCTGTCTAACTTGCAGATAAAATCCGACAGCAGGTGAGGGCAACTTTTGTAAACAGGATCTTCGTTCCCAAATTTTTGCACATGGTGTGGGAGAATCTACCCCTTTGTTCCTTTGGCCGGTAAACAAGTTTTTCTCAAAAAAATATGAGGGATTGGTCCCACGGTCTGGCAGAAAAACATCCCTCCCTCGCCTGACCTTGCAACCCTATCGCGAGGTAAACACTTTCTAACCCCTGCAGTCGTCCTGTCCATTTTGCGAAAAAGGATATCGGCAACTCAGGTTTTTACTTATTTTCCACAGTTGTTCACAATGGGCTGCAGAAAGAGAAACCGTGAAGGATTTTTATTGTGAACATTTCTTCCTTTGGAGTTGCTGCAAAAACGTCTTATGGCTATTAGTATTTTCCATTCTACACACGCATTCGTGACTACTTGGTTGTAATCTTGGTATCAAACTTTACAAAATCAACAGTAATATCTATAATATTCTAAACAAATTGTCAGCGTTTGTCTGTTCTCACAGCAGCACTTAAGTAATTTTGATAATACTTTTACCATTGAAAACAGCTGTTCTTCCCAACGGACAGACAATAATTACTTCTAAATTCACCTTTTGTCTAAAAGACCAAAAGGAATTTCATATTGGAATACGAACATTAGAAGTTATTTATCAATATGTTCTTGAATTTTGGTGAGACTACCAGTGAGTAATGAGAATGGGGTTATTACTTCACTATGATTGAAGTTGCATAATTTTCTCTATCCACTTTTGTGAAACTTCTTAAAAAAGCTTATTCTTCTAACTACTTCTTGTTAATCGAGATAGTTCGCAGATATAGTTCCATTACGTATTTGGTTGTAGATAATTGTAAAACATGTCTGAATGGTCTGAAATAAAGCATGGTGTTCACGTGGTTCGATTCTGAGTCCATTGTTGTTTTTAATATATATCAATGATCTCTCCAAAGTAATCAATAAACATGCTCATCCACTTCTCTTTGCAGATGATACAAGTACAGGTAGAGCGAAAAAACTACGAACCGCATGCGCGGTGTTTTTCCTGTCCGCGTCCTCGGCGCTCGTTGCCGTCTGCCGATATTATAGAAAGGCGCGGATGAAACCATACAACATTTTTGAAACTACTTTTACAGGCTTTACTTAACAACTTTATAAACGGAGATACTGAAACTGGCCACCGTCGTTGTCCATACATTTTTGGCACCTCTTTAGTAAACTATCCATCACTCGCCATTTTTTTTTGAGTCAACAGTTGAAGCCCGTACATATGTGAATACAATTTTGCCCCTCCTTTTTTTGTAGAGAATTAACAGTAAGGTAGCGTGATTTTGCCTTTTTTCAACAAGACTCTGCAACAGCTTATACGGCCAATATTTCGATGAGAAAAATTGAAAGTGTGTTTGAGGACAGAATTATTAGTACGGATTTGTGGCCCCCTCGGTACCCCCGAACTAACCCTCTGTGATTTCTATCCCTGGGTAACTTAAAACAAAGTGTACAAGACAAACCCACACGCCCTGGAAGAATTAAAACAAAATATCCGCCAGGAAATTGCCAGCATTTCTCAACGTGAACTACGGCGAGTGATGGATAGTTTCTTAAAGAGGTCCAAAATGTATGGACAACGACGGTGGCCAGTTTCAGCATTTCCTTTCATAAATTTGGTAAGCAAAGCCTTTAAAAGTAGTTTTAAAAATGTTGCATGGTTTCATCCGCGCCTTTCTATGATACTGGCAGACGACAGCGAGCGCCGAGGACGCGGACAGCCGGTTCGTAGTTTTTTTGGCTCACCCTGTATTATAATTAGTAGACACAAAATCAGTCGTCTCTCAGAGTTAACTAATAGTATTTTCAGTACGCTAAAGCGATTGTTTTGACAGTAACAAAATTCATATGCATTTCGAAAATAAAACTAATTATATTCATTAAATAAATAAAAGCATTGCAGAATAAGGATTTAAATGAAGTCAATGAAATCACTGAAACTTATAACATAAAATTTCTTCGTCTTTAGATCATAATATGAATTTGAAAGACCATATTGGCGACGTCCTACCGAAACTAAGCTCTGCATGTTTTGTAATAAGATCATTAATTATTTTACAAACAAATTATCCTAAAAACGGTATATTATGCTTATTTTCATTCTGAGGAAATTCAGTAGATGTTAGATAAACATTTCTTTTACGAAAAACGTAATAAGAATAACGGCAGGTGTAAATCAATCTACTCATTGTAAACCACTATTCAAAACCTTTGGAATTTTACCATTAGCCTGTGAGTGTATTATAGCTGTACTTTTAATAATTGTGGTCGACAACCCCGAAGACTTTATAAGAAATTCAGATATATACAACAAAGAAACCAGACGCAGGCAACTTACACAGACCAAGCAATAACCTGCACGTATTCCAAAAAGAAGTTTACTACAATGTCATAGTATTATTTAATTCACTTCTATCATATATAAATGAATTGAGAACTAATAATAGCATATTATGCAACGAGACTATAATGGTAGTAATTCGAAGCGAGGTTAATAATTATCGAGCGTTTTAATCACCATTATAGTCAAGTTTCATACGGCTGTTTATGCTCGACCATGTATCTAAATTAAAGGTTTCATAAGTATTCGTTTCTGGTTTGAGTGATGTGTTAGAATCATTATTCCTTTATCTATAGTTACAATA
The DNA here is from genome assembly GCA_030765065.1 of Deroplatys truncata. NCBI lineage: Eukaryota > Metazoa > Arthropoda > Insecta > Mantodea > Mantidae > Deroplatys > Deroplatys truncata. The sequence goes on along the minus strand of CM060988.1, from coordinate 132,028,521 downwards.
CAATGACCTTGTAGCACCTGTGTCAAACAAAGTTGCTAGCGTTGTGAGACGTACTACGCAATACCAATACTTTAATGAACAGGTGTACTTTAATAAGGCCCATTAAAGTACTGCTACCAGTCGTATAAATAGTACATTTTGGGATGGTCGAGCATAAAAATAAATTCAAGTTAGTACTAGAAAGATACCTTATCACTCATACCTTCCATACAGAGAAGGACTTTATTTATTAAAAAAAATAACTGTACTACTAATTTTATTCCAAAAATCAATGCAGTTTATAAATATGTTTATCTATCATTATAAATATTTTTGTAAATATTTTAACTGTAAATAACATTGATTTGTGATTTTTAGCTCTGACATACTCCACATAAGGGTTACAATTTATTTTCACAAATATACACAATGTATGTAGTTTTGCCGTAATCTACATCTTAGATTAGACTAGCTCTCTCTCTCTCAAGCTGGCCTAACTCACTATAGGATCTGCAGATTGATATGTTATGATACAGGAGACTGAAGCGATAACAACTCTAAAAAGCGGGACGCAATATGCTGGCTTTGAAATTCCTCTGTTTGCATGACCACGAGACACAGAGTGGCTACTAAAGACTTCAAGAAAGTGTAAATTATTTGAAAATTCAAACCAATAACAATGGATGTAATGAAATTTTAATGACAAAAAATGTTTCTCATGGAGTGTACGTTTTGACGAGATCTACAGTTTTCCTGCAGTTAACTTTTGTACTTATCTTACGAATTACTAGTTCTGTAAAACTGTATAAAATACATTTAGAATGAAAGTACTTTAGAAGTTATTCTCAGTAAATTCAAGATATCTATATATTTTGTTTGTCATGGAAATATCTTAAAACATTTGATATTTTAATAAAAATCAATAGAGCCATTTTTGAGATAATTAAAACTAATGAAACATTTTCCGTGTAAAGGATAGTTTGGGTTAGGGTGATTTTCTCGATTTTCTTGGAAGATGTTGAACTTACATACCAACTTTGGTATTTAACACACACACGGATATTTTTTCTAAAAACAAAACGTCTTTGTTAGTTCAGAGCACCTAAAAAAATTATTTTTGGTGAAACCACAATGTCGATTTTTTTTAGCAGAATGCAATACTTCTTCTATTTAATATAGATAAATGGTAGAGAAAGTAACAAAACAAAAGCTGGGTAGAGATTATTCCAAGAAACATGCACAGATGACGTAACAACTCAGCTTTAATTTTTCTAGGTGTCAAAATATTTGTATAACGTTTAAGTAAGAATGCTTAGCTTTATTTTCTCCGATGCTCAAATGAGCCCGGGGTTCTTACAGCTTAAGATTTACCAGACATTCATCTTTTCATGACAAGAGAAAATCCCAGAAAAACCTTAACCGGATAACTCACTCTAACCGAGATTCGAACTCGGGGCCTCTTGAATGTGAGGCAGATACGCTACGCCCACACCACGGAGGTGGGCTGTTATGTAAGTAAAGCAAATAATGCTTACGTTTCTATTTTGTTAACAACATTTAGCATTAAGCATAAAGTTTGGCATATTTTTCGTCCTCAATAATATCGCTGGGTTGTTCAGCATAAGGTTTACAACAAAGTTTACATCCTCCATTGCATGTCATATCTACCAAAGACAATAAACATATGGAAATCTTTAAAACTAAACATATTAAAAACTACATTTCTTCAAGGAACATCTCGCGTTCCAAAATTTAGGAAATTTCTAAATCACTTTCCTATTATTTAGTGATGGGACCTCGATAACGTCGATACCTCGATACTCTCGATACTCGGTGGTATCGAAGTGTGTCTAATATTTTGAGATAAACCTTCGATACTTTTTCGGTACATTCAAAATTTTTAAGTTTTTCATTATTTAAAGTTGTTGCGTTTAATTTTATGCTAGAAGGAATGAAAGGAGTCGAGACTTCACGCTATTGCCTTGCACATGTCCCCTAAGAGTTGCTGGACTGTAGTTCTTGATAGACCTGGACTGCGTTTCCTGTGGATGAATCAGTGCAACAGCTTATAGACTCTTGTGTCTAAACGAAGATATGCAAAACAATGGGGGAAGCGTAGAGGTACTCATGTAACATGTTAACTGTAACACGTTAACTGAGTTGTGAATGAAGGTGGTTTAACTGACGCATCTTACTAAATGGCCTGGCTTGGTGACTCCCTCTCAGCCATTACATTTACCCACTTTGGTGGTCAAAATCTATGAATCCAGAAAAATAAATCAGAACTTAAGACTTGAAATAACACAGCGCATGGAAATATTTGTTCTTACTTTCCATCTGTTAATTTGTGTTTACGCAAGTCAAACTCGGGTCACGAGCGTAGCTTACAGGTATACCGTACGGCTAATTTCCATAATATGCATAGGAAACTCCTTTAAAAGAAAGTTTTCAGCACAAATATAGTTACATAAAAAGGGGAGCAAACAAATTATTATTATTATTATTATTATTATTATTATTATTATTATTATTATTAACCTTGACTAACAATAGGGGATCATCATTTGTAGCACCATGAAGATAAAGAAAATTGTTGCCAATTGGAGAATGTCAAAAAGGAACAATTTCGGAATAACATACAATACAAAATTAGTTACATGCATTTATACAGAGAAAGCTACTAATAAGAACATAATTCAGCGAACAGGTGATAGCATTTACAGATTTTAATAAAGTGAGTATCAAGTATCGAGTATTGGCGTTCAAAAATCAGTATCGGTATCGAGTATCGAGTATTGCGAAATAGAGGTATCGTTCCATTACTACTGTTATTTAACAAAACTAATTTAAACTGAGTAAAACGTATGTTTTATTTCAGAGATTCTATGAAGTATTTCCCAAACGTCTTTTGTGTAATATTCTTTGCACAATGGTTGATTTCGAAAGTATAAGATACTAAAAATAAAAGTGCCTAATCTCCCCGTTTTCTATGGATTCATAGGTCCCCTGATCTGTCATTAGCGTATTTCTTCAAGCGAATTACATATTATTGTTTATAAAAGCGTAAATATGAAATTTATCTGAAACGTATATTAAGATTATCACGAAGTTCTAATTGAGTGTTCCTGGGAAAACGGACAGCTGTAATTAAAACAATTATTAAGAAACTGTGATTTAACAATAATTTTATACCATACAAGCTCAAGTTGAGAAGAAGCAGGAATTGGGATCATACAGAAAATGCTGTCAATATATGCATCAGAGCTTCGTATTTTATTTTAAATAAAACCGAAAACTTCTACAACAAATATTCCCGAGGTATATGTTTAATTAAAAACTAAAAGCATGCACAAGACAACCTAGATTATAAATAGGACAGAAAGGAATATAAAACTGATTTTTAGTCTAGTAAAACAAAACTAATAATGTATACATCAAACTAATAAATTAAGTATAAATACAAACACGATATGAAAATAAGCTAATCTGAACTAACAGGAACAACGTAGGAGAAAAGTTATTACCAACGTAACTGATACTACGATGGATTCAAGTGAGCAGAGTCATTCCAAAGGGCGTGACAGAACACACAGACGCAACGATTTTGCTCACAACAATGAGTTGTACAGCACAGTTATTATGCAGTTGGTAACCCTTAGTTTTGTATAAAATTGGCCAAATCCATCTCTCATATAATATGTATCAGTGGTCTCTAAGGCCAAGAAAACGCATCATCTTGCAAAAAACACTACATTACACTATTTCTGGAAAAGTAGTTACAAAAACAATGTTTTAAATAGAGAAGTTATAGATAAGGTATGGAAATGAAGGAGAAAATCGTTTGATTGTTGCACTTCAGTGCCCCGAAGGATACATTGTGTTTGACCTGTACTTAAAAATTCGTTTTCCGAATGTGTTTATATCCCAGTTGAGTTGCACAATAAATCTTGTAAGATATTTTTACGATCGTCAGCATGGGAGATTGCCCATTGTGGATAAATACATTTTGATATCGTATTTATCAGTACAGTGAACTAACAAATCTTAAAAGTAACGAATCCACATAAAGGAGTGGCCTAGTTCTCTGCTTAACTTCTCCAAGCTTGGGATTGTACTTAGGCCGTTGTTGCGCACCGAGACAAGATAGCTTCTACTTTTGTAAAATGACATTCAAAGAAACAGTTCCTTTTCTGGAAGGTGGCAGTTTGTCCCAATGCTATCAACCACCACTTTCTTTACGTGAAACTGAAGGCCGTAGAAGTTTTATGACCCTGTTTACGAAAAAAGGAGAGCAGTGCATAGCTAAAGCCATTGCCCCATTTCCGCATGCCAATTTCTACAGTTGAAAAGAATTGGCTGTAAATTACAGTTGACAGATGTGTCTCACATTTTGTTTCTGAAGGTTATTTTAACTTTCTATTTTGTTCTATGCAAAGTTGTGGCTGTTGTTCCCAAGATGTTAAAAACATTTATGTTATTAACACTGGAAATAATTATTTCCTCTCTGAAAGGATTCTTTCTTACGATATAATGTACCTAACAATAATACTAATAATAATAATAATAATAATAATAATACAATGGAGTTCTACGAAAATAGAAGCAAAGCACAAGTTGATATAAATTGGATTGGTGAAGTAAAAAATGAACTTAAAATTTGCTGGAATTACGCAAGAATGTATCCCAAACAGAGATAGATATCTTTAGAAACGAAGTGCATAAGTGGCAAATTGTCCAAGAAGGCAAATCGAAGGATAAAACTGGAACAATATGGACAAACGAAAGAAAGAAAGCCCACAACCAAAGAATGAGAGAACTATGGATTCAAAGGAAAACAAAGAAACGTCTCTAAGTATTTTGAGTAGCTCTACATGGGTTCATTCGCATTAAATAATAATAACTATTATTATCATTATTATTATTATTATTATTATTATTATTATTATTTATCTACCATACAGCAGTTTTCCTACAACCCATGTATAGTTTTATTTTTCCATAAATCACTATCCTCTTCATCTGTTAATCCTATAAATGCCATGCTTCTTCGGACCCCATCCATCCATTGTTCTCCTGGTCTTCCCTGTCCTTGTTTCCTTCAGCTTCCCATTCTAGCACCATTCTTACTATTCTATCGTTCCTATCATTTTCACGTGGCCGAACCATTTTAAACTTCTGTATTCTATTATTTTCAATACGTTCTTTTTTACATCCATTATTTCCCGAATTTTTGTATTTCTAATTTTATCCCTTCTTGAGATTCGAGAAGCCCTCCTCCAAACATCCAGCTCTGTTGTTAATAATTTAACAATAATTTTCTTTCTTGTTGCTATTCATTGTCCACGCCCATAGAGTAATATACTTTGTACTATTGAATTTCAAATGAGTTTTTTAGTTCTACTTAAAATGTTTCTGCTCTATAATATTGAGTTCAACAACAATAATAATACTTAATACGATCACAGTTATTGTTACAGTCTGCAAAGTTATCTAAAATCGCAAAAGGTCATGGAAAACGTCTGTTGCGGAGGAAGTCCATCTGTAAATAAGATGCTGTGATACGAATATCACCAATTAATCTGCCAGCCTGAATCAGACAGAATTAATAAGCCCTTTTTATTTAGATTTGAAATGTAGAGATTACGAAAAAGTTAATATGTCACGTGTACAGCTGTGCTTATATCACAGTAATTATGATAGTATTTAATTCATGTTTTTAAAATGCTTTGTAATTATGACTCTCTATTCATGACAATCTGTTGATACTGAACAGATTCCTTATAGTGGTGGTAGATCACTGCGGTCCCATGTTAGGAACTTCCGCGCGTCTCTGTGGCCTGTCTTCCTGCGGCCTGCAGCCTGCAGCCTACTGTAATCCCTTCACCTCAGCCCTTCCTCCTGAGGGAAGGTAGCCACAATAGATCTATGTAGGTCACAGTGCGGCAGTTGTCCCCCTCCGTCGTATAACCTATACGGTGTTGCCATTGTTCTTATCAAAGACAATTTGAAATACGCTATATATTGACGCTCAGCAGCTGGAATATATCAGCACTGAGTATTGAATGTAAGGTATAAGAATAATGAACTGTCCTCACGTTTATTAATCAAGTGTAATTATTGTATTTATAACTAGCATAACCGGCAGTCTACTCGCGTTAACATTAAATGTTCTGATTCTTCTCTTTCTATCTTTCTGCCTATTTCTCTCTTCTTCCACTCTCTCCCTCTCCTTCCCCTCTTTATGCCTCTCTCCTCTCTCTGTGTAACTTATATGACACGAGAAGTTGTGAAAATCGGCAATAAAACAGGTTTTCCTGGAGTGTTAATACAAATTAAAGCGCAAATAAAAAAGTTAATAGCACTTTTTATTATATGCAAAGATGTTTTAATCTCAATGTCAGAACAAGCTTTTCCAATTTAGTTTTATTGACCATTGATTGTTAGTCAATTAAGATTACACCTTGGTGTGTTACAAATTGATTGAAATCAATACAAACATTCTACCGCATAGTGTTCTCGAGGTACACTGTCTCGGATGCTGCACTGTGTCACCTGCCTCAACATTATACCACTGCGCATTACCAGATAGTGTCACCTATTCCAGCTTATCATCACGTTGGATACATTGGTGTTCCGTCTGTTGATGTATTTACTTCTTATTGAAATGTCGATAATGTAGTTACAAATTATAGGCGGCGAAAACTCTGCTGAAAATGCGGCGGTAGACTTTCTGGAATAGCAATATTGTTCTGTACTGAATTAAAATAATAGATAATGGAATACTCTTTGGAATGCAAGGAAGGCGACTGTTGTTACTTGTACATGATGCTGTTAGTTAAGTTAAATAGGTGATACGTCAACCATTGTGGACCTTGGCCTATCAACCCGGCTGTCGAACTTACGCCCACGTGCGCATCGCAGAGGTGAACGACCATCCTGTTGATACAAGGAGATGATGTGGTTGGCAACATGAATGTTGGTTTTCGCGACCTACAGATCGCTCCTCAAATGCATTGAGTTGTTGAATGGGCACCGGTCCTACTGCTTTCTCAACATCCTGCTTGGCGTTATGGTAAATGCACTCGCAATAAAATTAATCATTCTGTAATTTCCTTATCATGGGCTTACAGTTTCTGCACCAAAATATACTTACTTTGGTTTTTATGATCGGCGTTTTAATAAACGGTGTAAGCTGTAGTGAAACATTTGTAATTAATCGGAAAGGTTTGTAACAAGTCCACAGTCAACAGATATTTACTATCCAACATACAGCGTTCATAACATATTTAACAGTAAAGAATTATTAATTAGACACCAGAAAAATACCTAAATCCTTGCGTGAACGGGAATATGACAATTGGTGCAAGTTATAAAATGGTTTTTTTTCGGCTGAAGGAGAACAATACAGTACCAAACTCAGCCCTGAGGATGCGGAGACTGAGAGTGTGGGACTCGCCAGAACATGGCCATACACACTAAAAAAAACTCCTCCACCGGAGTGGGAAGGAGAGGGATTTGCGGTGGTACAGCGAATTCTGAGATGAGGGTAGGAACTGGCGCGCAGTGCGGTCACCAGTGGAGTGAGGATTGGGTACTAGGAGACAGGCTTTGATCAAAGGCCCAGGCTGCCCCCTAGCGAAGTGGAGAGGATATAGGAATTTCAGGTGATGGGTGGTGTCAAGGTGACTTAGTGCTGTTGGTGTCTCTTGCTGTTGGATGATGGTGGAAGTGGCAGCACGTAGGATTCCATGAAGTTCCCGATGAGTTGACAGCTTTCTCGGAGTTCATGAAATTGATCTTGGAGTTGTCTCAAGTTCTTGTTGAAGTTGCTTTCTGTGTTGAGGCGAAGCTCTTGAATCCCCGAGACCAAGGCCTTGAGGGCCCCAAGACCCAAGGTTCGGTCGTCGCTGTCTTCTGCCGGGTCGTCTGGTTCAACTAAGTGAGTGTCGATTCAGGTTAGTTTGTGGTGAACCGATGGCAACAAGTCATCATCGTCGGACCGTGACTTCTCGGTGTTTGCCTCAGTGCAGTGAAGCGCTCGTTGGTTTCCCTCCGGTATGCCTCAAGTCGGAGGCCCAGGTTCTGTACTTCTTTCAGTGTGGCGGCCAGCGCTACGTGTAGTGTGTTCAAGGTGAAGTGTGCTGCTAGGAGTTCCGTTGTGGCTGACGTGACATCATGCTGCGGAGGTGCTTTTGGATGGAAGCGGTGGTCTGTGTGGTTGCTGACTGCTCCGGGGCTACAGGGCCACTGGCCCTGTCCTGTGAAATAGCTGTGCCCGGAGTAAGTGCCGCAGAAACGGCGATGGCAGTGGAGCTCATGGTTGAAGCAAGCAGCAGTGAGTGTGCTTACCCCGTAGTGGCTTACCTGCGAGTGGCGTTGCAGGTCGACGCTGAGTGATCGAAGGTACAACAGCAACGGCAGGCCATCAGCCGTTCACTTCTGCTGGCTTCATTGCGCAAGCTCAGTCCAAGTAGTGCAGGCTAGACACCAAGGCTGCATCCATATGCGACACGGCGCCCAGGTGTAGTCTCATTAATGGTGAGGGTCCAGGCGGATGCAACTTTTGTGGCCCTGATTGCTGAGGACCATCGGCGTCGAACAACTTCCAGCACGAAGCGTTCCGGGAGGTCCATAGGTACCCTGCTGATAACCACACTGTGGCGGCCATCCATGTAGGGTTTCGTTTGCGGATTCAGTGGCCGCGTTATGACATAAAGGCAAAGAAGAACGCCTATATAAGGAATTCAGCCCGACAAATAGATGGATCAACAAACATGAGGGTCTTCCTTGTCTGAATGGGCTGAACTCATAAAGATGACCGCCAATGTTGCAGCAGTCAGAGCTGTACCAGGAAGGAGCAAAGACAACCACTGCAGAAAATGCAGTGAGACTGAAACCTTATTACACGTCCAGATTTATTTCCATTCAATGCGATTTTACGCAACCAGAGGCATCGTCAAATAAGAACCACCAGTGGCAATACCCTACAAATCAAAGACTTTATAGTTCACGAAAAGGTTACGGAGCTTCAATCAATGGCAGCAACAGAAGGATAGACATGATAGTCTTCAAGCCTGGACAAAAAACCGGATATATATTAGATCCTATTGTCAGATTTGAGAGCCATGAAAACCAGGCTAATGAGGATCAGGAAAAAAATTAATTAATTTACGAAACCACCATACCCTACTACAGAGTGAGCCAAAAAAACTACGAACCGGATGCGCGGTGTTTTTCCTGTCCGCGTCCTCGGCGCTCGTTGCCGTCTGCCGCTATCATAGAAAGGTGCGGATGAAACCATACAATATTTTTAAAAGTACTTTTAAAGCCTTTACTTACTAACTTTATGAAAGGAAATGCTGAAAATGGCCATCGTTGTTGTCCAAACATTTTTGGCACCTCTTTAGGAAACTATCCATCACTCGCCGTAGTTCACATTGAGAAATGCTGGCAGTTTCCTGGCGGATATTTTGTTTTAATTCTTCCGGGTGTGTGGGTTTGTATTGTACACTTTGTTTTAAGTTACCCCAGAGATAGAAATCGCAGGGGTTAGGTCGGGGGACCGCGGGGGGCACAAATATCTCTAATACTTATGTCCTCAAGCACATTCATAAAGTTGTTAAGTAAAGCCTTTAAAAGTAGTTTCAAAAATGCTGTATGGTTTCATCCGCGCCTTTCTATGATAGTGGCAGACAGCAACGAGCGCCTAGGACGCGGAAGGGAAAACGCAGCGCAGCCGGTTCATAGTCTTTTGGCTCTCCCTGTATAAGACCTTATACCAACTTGACCACATTGAAGTAATGGGCACTATGGTTGGAGCCAGAGGAACCATTCCGGGAAAAACAGTAAACTTTCCGAAGAACTTCGGATGAAAAATCTGATGTGTTACACTCACATGACTTTCTCTACTCTTGTACAAACTGTTTTTACAAACGCTTATTGTCCATCCATTTCATGTTAATCTTATTGCTAATTTTCTTGTAGGTGCAAGGGGAATATGGTAGGCTTTAAGCTATAGCCAAATATTTTAAGAGCTGGTTGCTATGTGTCGCATTCCATTCTCTTTGCATGTCCAAGACATAAAAAAATGAATAACGAATTCCCATTTGAGAAAAAGTATTGGAAAATTTAAGGAAATAACAAGCAATATCTCGAAAATGGTTCACTCAACAAAAAAATGTATACGACATAAATTGTGTATTTTAACGCGATCTACATTTTTTTGTGTAGTACAATTTTGTCTACCTCTTCAAGTTTACCAGTAAAGGATAATCTGGGGTGGGGGATTTTCCTGAAAACCTTCGTGTCGCACCTCTGGAAGATACTGAACCTAAATACCAAGTTTGGTGTTTATCCGACTGTTCGTTTCTGAGTTATGCTGTTCACAGACACAGACACACACACACGACGCACACACAGACACACGCACGGACATGTTTCTAAAAATTCTTTTTTTGGATTCAGGGGGTCTCAAAACATATATTTCCGGTGAAATCTCGGTATCGAATTTTTGGGTGGAATACAATACTTCCCCTACTTACTATACGTAGTAGAACTGTTATTTATTTTGCGCTTTTTTCCATTTATGTGTTTTCCTAAGATTTAATTTTATCTTATATTAATTATTGTTATTTTGTTGTAATGTTCTTTGTCTACGAGCAACTTCTGCATTCAGGAGATGAATAAATTATGTCGTATCCTTAATACCCATACGCAGCACATTAACGTTTTAAACGATTTCTTCCTTCGTCATTTTACAATCAATGTCACTCAGATAAAGCGTCGTAAGTTATTCATTAAATTATCAACAGATTTTTCTTCCGACGTTTACATATTCCGAACACGTAAAGGTCAGTCGATAAACTGAAGAATGAGAACGATCCTTAGATGCGACGGCTTCGTAGGTAAAAATCCGTCACGCAAAGGTTAGCGTTCACGTTCAAAATGCCCTTTCTTTTAACCTTTCTGCATTACTAAAGAGGTTGCTTTATTTATATTACACGAAGGTAATTTGTTCGTTTGTTTGCTCCGGATTTATAACAGAGGAAAGAAACAAGTTTCTGAATTTAATTCAACAGATCGATTCCAGTCATCCTCAGTCATTCCGCAGTTTTGGGTTGGATGTATGAGACAAAATACGAATATTCACAAATTCATATTTAAAGCAATGTATACATATGCAATTCGTGTTCACAAGAAATTCATACAAATAAGCACAAATCAAAGTATTACATACTTCTAATTCGCATCATTAAACACTATAAATACTCTGTTACAGGTTGAGCGTCAATAAAGTAATATTAAGGTGGTTTCAGATGACAAATTGCTCCTCAAGGTGAAAACGTTTCCCAATTACTTTTAATATTGTATTAGAGAGTATTAGGATGATAATATATAAAAGCTATCGCTGGGAATTTTCAGGAAAATATAAATGACGAAGTAAATTGCTAGAGAAATTATTTTTATTAATTAGAAAACTAAAAAGCGCGAAGTATATACTTTTGAAATTATTTTCAAGAGTAATTAACATCTTAGTGCAAATTCCAAATAAGAACGTCAGAACGTGTATTGAAACACAGAATTGAAATTTGTATCCAACATTTTTAAAACTTCATTGACACGTTTCTGTAAATAATTAAAAAGATAGAAAATATTTTTTTCAGGGAGTACTCAGAACTGATCCGAACATTTAGAAATTTATTGTAGACTATATCACAAATATCATTAAAAAGACTAAAACTAATTGCTTTAGAAATGCAGAATTTTCAAATTACACAGCCTGAGAATTAATAGCTTAAATTTGTAGTATATACACTGGTGTGCAAAACCTAAGGACGAAAGTAATCTTCGCATGCTGTGACACTAACAAGTAACATATCTCGATGGAACTTGAATCATACATAGAGGGAATTGCTACGGTATGCTACAGTAGGCAAATATTCGAAATATGCAATGAAACGTGCAGAAATGCCACTTTTATTCATAGACCATAAGCTACACTAAAGTCAATACGACACATGATGACTCTCTAGATTTACAGAAACAGATACATGGTGCTTTAAAGGGTGTATGATCACCACGGACAGCAATGCATGCTCTGCATCGTGCTCCCATGTTGGCCACAAGGTTGGTAAGCAGTTCTTGTGGTAGGGCGTTCCATTCCTTCGCCAGTGCTGTTGACAACTGTTGGATGTCGCTGTTGCATGTGGATGTGCTGCAATGCGTCTCCCCAAAGCATCCCACACGTGTTCGATGGGATTTAAATCGGGGAACGGGCAGGCCAGTCCATTCGCCGAATATCCTCTCGTTCCAAGAGATCCTCCACCTTCGCTGTTCGATGCGGTCGCGCATTGTCATCTATAAAAATGAAGTCAGGGCCGACTGCACCCCTAAAAAGACGCCCATGGGGAAGGAGTACAGTATCCAATAACGTTGACCAGTGAGCATACTGTGTTCAAATATTTGGAGGTCGGTGCGCCCATGCAACATTATGCCTCCCCAAACCATAACACCCGGACCACCAAAACGTTCATGTTCAAGGATGTTCCTGGGTTCATTACGTGTTCCCACCTCTCGTCAGATGAGGGTACGTCGAGAATCACTACTTCGATTGAATCTGCTCTCATCCGAGAAGAAAACGCGACCCCATTCCTCGGTGGTCCGATTTTGATGCTCTTGGGACCATCGCTAACGGTACCGCCGATGTGCGGATGTCAATGGAATACAACGTACTGGCCGTCGGGCAAAGAGACCACCTCTGTGTAGTCGCCGTGCCACTGTATATCGTGACATTGCGTGCCTAGCTGTCCTGTTAAATGTTGTTGCAATTGCACCCGCTGTTTGGCGTGGATCCCTTCTTGCCTGTTGCACAATGTAGCGGTCATTTGCTGCTGTAGTTGAGCGTGGTCGACCAGCAACTCTCCTTGGGACAGCAGTGCCTGTGTTTTGGAGGATTCCCCATGCTAGTGAAACAATGGTGTGAGCAATTCCAAACTCCTGAGCAACACTCGTCACACTTCGCCCTTCTTCTAGTTTCCCGATGATTCTTCCTCGTGTGAAGTCATCCAAATGGTGTTTACGGGCCATGTTGCAATGAAGAACACCACTACAGTCCACCATAACAGCTCGCTAATTTCCACATACCGGCTTGTCCTGTTTCGTCAACTGCCCCGTGTTGTGGGACCAGACCCATTTGGCACTATAGGCTCGCTACACTCACGCCATGTGACGTCCAGCTTACTGTGTACGTGTGAGAGACCTCTGGCAACATGCTCCCGCACCTTCGTCTAGTTCCACCAAGTAGTTCATTTGTTATGTTACTTTACCCATCTCGTCTTTAGGTTTTGCACATCAGTGTATTTATGGTAACGTAACAAACTGTATGAAGTAATACTTTTTTACGAGGTCTTTTGCTTTTTTGGCACTTAAATGTGAATTAAGTGAGATATTTAATTTTTAACTAGCCGGCAGATACACACACAGAGAGAGAGAGAGAGAGTGAGAGAGAGAGAGGAAGAGAGATAATCATAAATTTGCTGAGAAAACCTTATGTCTTAAAGTATCAAACTAATTGATATTCTAAACGGTATTCTCATTGGGGTAAGCATTTGCTCTATCGGTAGCACTACGAGGGTTATGTAGAATGAACACATAGCATCCTCATAACACAATTCTGTGTGGTGCACAGTAACACGCTTGAATCTGAAATTGGTATAATTATTTAGCAACAATACAGTATTGCTACTTTCTCTCACCAGCAATTATCCGCTGATATTACTTTCGCAAACCTACTTGAAGCAACATCAAGGAACACAATGGAGTGATATGTAGTTTATTCTTCCAATTTTGGACCTAAACATTCAAATCGAAGGCTTCAGGTGAACAGAAACAATTCTGACATTAAATCTTTCAGATCTACTTAATATATTCTTGACACATTTTCTCTGAAAACATATTATGTCATTCAAATGTCATTCGAGCTGCTGGAGATAAATTTAGTAACATGATGGTGTTGCTACCTCCGCTGGTAGGTTCTCCCTCAACTGGTGATAGCCGCGTCTCATCAGAGAAAACGCCGGCGAGCATGAAGATTTGTAAAACTCCTCAGCAGAGAACATAACGGATCGTGCCGTTCCACCCGCAAGAGCAAGAGAAAGCTACGGCTCCGGCCCCGGCTCAGGCTCAGGTTCAGGCTCGGGCTCGGGTTCAGGCTCGGGTTCAGGTTCGGGTTCGGGTTCAGGTTCGGGTTCAGGCTCAGGCTCAGGCCAAGGCTCAGGCTCTGGCTGTGGTTCTGGCTCAGGTTCAGGCTCTGGCTGGGGCTCGGGCTTTAACTCTAGCTCACGCCCAGGCTCTGGCTCTAGCTCACGCTCAGGTTCAGACTCCGGCTCCGGTTCCGACTCCGACTCCAGCCTCAGCTCCAGCTCTAGTTCTAGTTCTAGCTCTAGCTCCGTCTCCAGCTCCAGGTCCAGTTCTAGCTCCAGCACCAGTTCCAGCTCTAGCTCTAGTTCCAGATCCAGCTCCCTTAAATTATTAGATATGCATAAATATATATTTTTTCAAAATATTAAAAAATTGCTGCATAAAATTGTTTATTTTACACTTTTAGAAGAGCCTACCAAGTTCCACGAGTTAACTAATCTCAGAGAAAAAGGTGAACTATTTGTAAAAAAAATGTCATCTTCTAGAAAAAGATGCAGAAGATGAACTTGTTTTTTTAAAGTTTGGTGGCTGATGTAAATTCATGTATAGTTTGAAAGAAAGAAGATAGCGCAATACAAAATTGTGCCTTTAGTCTTAGCTGCAAATATTTGCACCAAAAATATCACACAGTCCATGTTGCGACATTCAATATTGAACGTTCAGTTGTTGTTTTATTGCAGTGCAGTCTAAAATCACCACTCTATCAATAAATTAATAATTTTCCTAATGTTCATCGGCTTCACTGTGGTATTCCTGCTAACCTCTCGGTGGCCTTGAGTGATCCAACCATCTACCATAAATAGTTAAGTTTTTAAAAGAAATAAAATTGTATAATGTTATATAATCAACGTTGTAATTTGTTTCAAAATATTGTAATTATTAAAATTTAGTGTAGTCGCGTTATAGCTTTAATGTTAAAGCGACAATAATAAATTTAAAAAAATAATTTTTAGTTTTCCTCGTTTTTTTTTCAATGCCATTTATCATTCAAATTGATCAAGGCGCAAACGTTTGCCAATCACTCTTAAATTTATATCAGATAGTCTTAAGATAATAATAAACAAGCACGAGCTAATTCTTGTGAATCTGTTTTAAAAAAATTAATGTTTTATGTGTAAAATCATATAATACGGATGTAAGACATTATGCTTCCAAAATGTTTAAAACTTGACAGCATGGAGTTCCTCCAAGTTATTAAATAATCAGAAAATACTTTTTCTTGGGAAGTACTCAGAACTAATCCGAACATTTATAAGATTATTGTACTATATCACAAATATTAGGTAAAAGAATAAATAAATTGCTTCAGAAATACAGAATTTCCAAATTGCACAGGTTGAGCCTCTTATGCTAATGTAACTAACTGCTTAAATTTCGTACTATACACAGTGAATCACCTAAAACTTGCACCGCAAATATTTCAGAAATAGAAAGTGTTATTGATGTGCAGTTTTCACAGCATTGATTGGTAGTCAGGGGCTCGTACATTTAGCCTATAAACAGATTTTAATAATACTGAGAAAGTGCATTTTTTGAGCAAACAAACAACTTTTTAAATGCAACAATGCCTGGTTACATCAACAGAATAAAGGTAGGGTAGATTAGAATGCCAATGGTCTTTGTTGCAGGCTTCTAGTGCAAGTGGTTTACGAGAAATCGTATTTTGAAAAGTTTTCACCCCGACAATTGTTTGTACCATTCAACCTGCTTAGTTGCTAGGTACGATGTTGTTATGTTTGTTTGCATTGTGTTTTCTGTTCATTGATTGCATTGCGATTTCTGGTCAGTTAGTTTGTGACAGTTCAAGCAGTAAATCGTGAGTGGAAAATGGGGTTTACTAAAGCAGAAAAAGCCGACATGCTCGTGGTGTATGGAGAGTGTAGGAAGAATGCATTTCGATCCTGTACGGTGTACGTGGAAACGATCCCTATAGACGTCAACCATCTCGGCAATTATTTATCAACCTCTTCAACTATGTGAAAGTGGTACTGTAACACCTAGAAAACGTAACAGAAACATACAAGTGACTGGTGAAGAGGCAGAAATTGTTTTGGCTGCCGTTGCAGTAGATCCGCAAATTAGTTCCCGCATAATCGCACGTGGAAGTGGCATAAGTCAGGCAAGTGTACTGCGCATTCTCCATCGACATAGGTTCCATCCCTATCACATCTCTCTCCATCAAGAGCTGCATGGAAACGATTTTGAGAATCGTGTTAACTTTTGTGCATGGGCATTACGACATGATACTCCAGATTCATCATGTATCTTGTTTACTGATGAGGCAACATTTACTAATCATGGCCAGGTAAACCGCATAAACATGCACTATTAGTCTGTTGACAATCCCCGTTGGCTTCGTCAGGTGGAAAACGTCAGCATCCATGGATTTAAAACGTGTGGTGTGGTATAGTGAACCATCAGTTCATAGGCCCTTTGTTCATAGAAGGAACAGTGAACTCGCACAAGTATCCCAGCCTCCTGACAGACCATCTGTCACAGATGCTAGAAGACGTTCCTTTGCAGACTAGGAGGAACCTATGGTTCCAACATGATGGTTGTCCAGCCCATAGTGCACGAAGTACAAGAACTTGTCTTAACGGATTGTTTCCAAATCGTTGGATTGGACGAAGGGGACCTGTACCTTGGCCGTCCCGTTTACCGGATCTGACCCCTTTAGACTTTTTTCTGTGGGGAAGACTGAAAGACACTGTCTACAAGGATGTACCAACTACACCAGACGATATGAAACGACGTATTACTGCTGCCTACTCTGAAATTTCCGCTGAAATGCTAGAACATGAGCAACAGTCTTTCCATAGCAGACTGGAAGCGTGTATTGAAGCTACCGGTGGTCATTTTGAAGACGACCTTTGAAGGGCTATGTTCTCTTGTAAGAATCCACAGAAGTATGTAATTCCCTTTCGTTTTTCTTTAGTTTGTGCTACCACAGGTTGTACAAGTGTCGGTGCGTAAAAGTTTCAAATAAGATTTCTCGTAAACCACTTGCACTAGAATCTTGCAACAAACGCCACTGACATTCTAATTTGCCCGACCTTAATTTTGTTGATGTAGCTAGGCATTGTTCCATTTAACAAATTGTATGTTTGCTCAAGAAATACACTTTCTCAGTATTATTAAAATCTGTTTATAGGCTAAATGTACCAGACCATGAGTACCAATCAATTCTGTGAAAACTGCACATCAAAGCAGTTTACATTTCCGAAATACTTGCGGTGCAATATATATATATATATATTTGTTTTAAAGTTCCCTTTTTGTACCCAGTTTATGCTGCTGTGTTTTACTGTTTTCATACCGCTTATTTCCGCAACACACATACACACACAAACACCCATGCCCGTGGCGGGCCTCGAACCCGCGACCCCAGCTTGGCGGAGCACCGGACGACCACTCCGGCGACCACGGCTACGAGGGCCGGCAGATATATTGATGTTAGCATAACAAATTGTATGGAGTAATTTTTTGTTGTTTATTTCTTTCCTTTTTGTTGCTTTTTAGCTACTTAATGTGAATTGAGGTATTAAATTAATAACTACCGGAAGACACACTCACACACACATAGAGAGAGAGAGAGAGAAAGAGAGAGTGAGAGAGAGAGACTGGTAAGCATTTGTCTATCTGTAGAGCTACGAGGTTTATGTAGAATGTTCATATGACATTCTCATAACAAGATACTGTTTGGTGCACAGCAGTGCGCCTGAATTTGGAATTGATATAATAATTTAGCAAGAATACAGGCATTGTTAATATCGCTTTAGCAAAATTAGTTGAACACGGAAGAATACGATAGAATAATATGTAGTTTATTCTTCCAATTTTGGAGCTAAACATTAAAGTTCAACTTCAAGTGAACAGAAACGATTTTGACGTGAAATCTTTCATATGTCAAGAACTGGCACTTTTTTTCTGAAAAGATGTCTATCGTTATTCAAATTACATTTAAACCGTTGGAAAATTTAGTAGCATCGCCCTTCCCCCCCCCCAACGTGGCCCTCCCTTTGCCCCAGGTCTAGGTCTAGCAAGCGTAATTATCTCTAACTCTCTGCACACATGCATGCCTACATAAAACTAGAAAATCTTTTAAGATAATGAAACTTCACCTCAGCATTTGTAATACAGTTTGTCACTAACGCTTAGTGCTCCTTCGTGGTGTAGTGGTTGCCATGCTAGCCTCTAATACCCGAGGTCGCGGGTTCTAAACCGTAGAGGACGATGGATTTTTTCGGGCGTAAACATCCTTAGCATGGCTTTCTACGGAACGAAAGTAAAGCCGGTGGTCCCGTGTCGTAGATTTACGGCATGTAAAAGAACCTCAAGCCTGATTAAGAGGCCTCTGAGCAAAATTACCGGTCTTTCACACCCAATATAGAATGGGATGCTAAGGACCATAGCAGTTAAAGATCGTCCATAAATAAAACTCAATTTAATTTTCACTAATGTTGAAAGTTTGAAACATTTTCCTGGCATGTTAAGAGCATTCATCAACGAAATATAAAATTAAACTTTACCTTATGGTATTTTTTCTAAGTATTTAATCAGTAAATTTGTAATAATGTAATGATGATAAATAGTTTGCAGCAAAGTTTTGATTACGCTGCTTGTTTATTAAATCAAAATTTAGTTTTAGTCTGAAAAACATTCCTAAATTAAGCATTCTACCGTGAAAGCAATTAATTTTTAGTTTTTATTTGTTGTTTTTTCAATATTATTTAAATTACTCTTCAAGGAGAACAGGTTTGCAATTAGTTTTAAAATTTTAACGGGTTGATAATAAATAAAAGTTATCGCTGGAAGTGTTCAAGAAAGTAAAAATGATGAAGTACCTACATGGCTTAAGAAATGATTTTTATTAATTAGAAAACTAAAAATCAAAATTCCGACCTTTTCAGAAACAGTATGCATCGCACACATCATATCATTTACATATTGCCTCTATTTTAATAAATAATCATAATAGCTTGACAACTTTAATAACGAATTGTATCGCTATAATAACCTTAACACCCCGTTCTAAGAAATGTGAGATTAAGTATCCATGCTGTATATACGAGTAGATGTAGTTACTACTACTACTACTGCTACTACTACTACTACTACTACTACTACTACTACTACTACTACTACTACTACTACTACTACTACTACTACTACTACTACTACTACTACTACTACTACTGGAACATAAACCCCTAGGACTCTATAAGACGCCTATCAAGGAGAAAGACCACTAAATCAACATGTTCTGCATGGGTGATGCGTTCAAAGTGGAATGACAGAGGAAGAAAATAAATTGCAGAATTCAATAATAGTTGTAATAGCGTAAACGGTATGGAAGTGTTCATAAAAGCCTTTATTATTACCTTGGAAATATTTAGGGACCCTTCGTATGAAATACCTACACGTAAATTTTATATAAATTTCAATCCAATTTAAACGTGCTGACAGGTTTTCTTCAAGATTATATATTTAAACTTTCAACTCCGTGTGTGCATCTGTTCGAATGAAAATCTGATATGTTATATTCACATGACTTTCTCTACCAGCTATTGTTTATTAATAGGTATACAAACTATTCTTACTAAAGTTTAATTTTGTATCTACTTCATTTTAATCCAGACAAACGTTTGCAAAAATAGCTACATTACACATTTCGTCAGGGTACAAATAGAACAGTGATAGTCAAATGTTTAATAACTAGACGCTACACGCTGTCATTAAAATTCTACACTGTTTCCATGTATTTGCCAGAAACAACTGCAAACAATGGGACTTAAAAAGAACGACAAATTGTTGAAAAATCGAACCATTAATAACGAATATTTCGGAAATGGCTGATGCTACAAAAATTATTTGTAATAAATTATGTCTTTTAAAGAGATTTACATTTTTCGCCTACCACTGAACGTTTACCAGTTATACAAGATTATACAAAATTCCTTCCGAAGAAAGAGGATTTCACAGGCTCTTCCCAGAAAATTCAAGATATACATTTTATTTGTCATTTAAGCATTTTTAGTGCATGGTAGTTAAATCAAAATCGTTGGAGCAATTTTTTAGAAAATCAAAAATTTCAAAAAATGTTTTATGCCAAGGGTAGTTTGGGGCAGAGGGGTTTTCTTGAAAATCTCTGTGTCGCATCTTTGGAAGGTAATGAACCTAAATATCAAGTTTGGTATTTATCCGAATTTCATTTTTGAGTTATGCTATTCACAGACACACACACGGACCTTTTCCTTAAATGGGTGGGTTTTTTTGGATTCAGGGACACTCAAAACATGTATTTCCGGTGAACTCTTGGAATCGAATTTTTGGGTGGAATGCAATAGCTTCTCTACCTACTATGTATGTGGGAGAGAAAGTAAACATTGTAAACTTTTGAAATTTCCCTGTTTAAACCACCTTAATTTTGCATCGATTTCAAATAAATTTTAAATGTGTGGGCAAATCTTTCACAAACTCTTATGTATAAAATGTAAAGTCTTTACCTGCAGCCATCAGCCTAAAAGTCGTAATTAGTTGGAGGCTTCACACATAAAGTACCCAAATTTTGTATCGATTTGTGAAATTTGAGTTAAGATTAATAAAGGTATAAGGAAATTAGTTAAATTTCTTCCAGTATTTCCCAATAAAGTTAATAGGAGATTAACTTATTGGGAATTATATTTGCTGCTAACCGAATAGCAAGAGTTCCTGGGCGAATTATATTACTGATTGTTTCAATACAAACTATAAATGGTATTAATAAATTTGGAGTTCCTTGAGGAACTAGATGAATAAATATGTGCTTAGAATTATTTAATCACCCAAAGAATATAAATCTTAATAATGTATTTAGCATGAAAATTTTTTTTTACCTTTATCTATGAATTTTTTGTTCTTTTATTTAGGTCTAAAAATTTTATTTTAAGGGCTTAAATAAGTAAAGTTAATAAGGGAGTTTAACCATTTGTGACATGTGGACAAATCGTCTTCAAATTCTTGTATACAAAATTTCATCACCAAACGTACTGCAATTCGAGAGTTCTTTTATATGTATACAGATGCAGAAAATAATATGAAAGGTTATTATGATTATTATTATTACCGTAATACAATAGTCATATTATAACACTAACAGTGTTTGAATTAGCTAATACAGTGATTACAGAGGATTGGTTATCAGCAAGACTACGCTGTACTGGAAGGCGACACTGCGGGCTTCTGCGCAATGAGATTGCCTATTCTAAAGGCGTCTCACAATTCAAGACCCGCTAATGAAGCTAAAGCTCAAATTGCAAGCATATGTAAATTAACATGTTATGAACTGCTTACACAGCCATAAATTTGTGATCTTATCATCTCTCCAAATTACACATTCAAAATGTTTGCTAGAGAATGTTGATTCGAAAGTGAATTCGGACATAGAAGGTGCAGCAAAAACTGTGGCGAGCATGCTAATCCCACAAAAATCAAAGAATACTATACTAAATAAATACCTATTTGGAATTTATGTTTTCGTATTTATAACTAGCGTGCTTAAAAGTACCTACTTTTAGACACGGAAAATTTATTTTAAGCCCCCTGATTTACAGATACGAAAATAAATTACATTTTGATACTAAAATAAGAGTTTAAAAGTCGTTTTTGTGATAAAACTTACTAAAAAGCACCTTACGCCATTCCTTCTACTTTTTCTATTACTTACCTCTAGTGAGTAGGTAGAGGAAGTATTGTATTCAACTGAAAAGTTCAATACCGAGATTTCACTAGAAAGACACACTTTGAGGCTCCCTAAATAAAAAAATAGAAAAAGGATTGTCTGTCAACAACATAACTCAATTACGAAAAGTTGGTTGAATACTAACGTTGGTATTTAAGTTTAATATCTTTAAAGATGTGACACGAAGATTTTCAGAAAATCTACCCCACCCCAAATTACCCTTTACAGGGAAAACTTTTATATATTTTTGATTTTCCCAAAAATGTCTCTGAAGATTTTGATAGAAATAAATAATATATTTATATATTGACATGAGAAATTCGATGTGTTTCTATGCCTGTAAAGTCTTTTTTCTTCGGAAGGAATTCTGTAATTTTTATAATGTGTAAAATATTAGATAAAACAAAAACATACTACACAAGAAATATAGTTCTTTTTTAAAACACACAATTTATTTCAAATAACTTTATGACATTGATGCATTTACGAGATATCCGTTAATATCGGTGTAAACGTTTCAATACATTGTCATTTTTTAAAAGTGTTATCGCTATTCAGTTGTTTCCTGCAATGCCATGAAAGGAATATGAAATTTCAAGGCGAAAATATAGTAATCTACTAGGCATTTGACTATCGATTCGGTTCCATCTATCCCTCTTGTATCTACAGGGTAATTTATGAAGAACTGGCACATTTATTTCTTTAATTGTTTCAAAACGAGTTATGCTAGCAACAGCTCATTATATCTGAAATGCAGAGGAATTTTGGGAGATTATTTACCTCTATAAAAATGTTGAAAATGTCTTCCATCCTGCATAAGGCACAACTCAACACGTCGTTCCATGTTACTCGCCACTCGTTGGAGGACTCTGCTGTCAATAGCTTGAATCGCCAGTGTAAAATTGTGCTTCAGATGGTCCAGTGTCTGGGGACGTGTGACATAAACCCTGTCTTTTAAGTGAACCAATAGAAAGAAGTCCGGCGATTTCACATTCGGAGATCTCGGTGGCCACAGGTTCTTGGAAATTATCCAGTCGTCAGAGAAAATTGCAATTAGTGCTGTGGATTCATTTGCTGTGTGATATGTAGCGCCGTCCCGCTGAACATATCCTTGACTCAGCTCTACATCGTCTAGTTGCTCACCAAACTCCATGAAAATCCGTCGGTACTCTGCAGTGCTCACATTGTTTAACAAAAATGGTCGCACTATTCTCTGTGCGGATATTGCGCACTAAACTCCGATTTTAACCGGGGATAAATGGAACCATGCTTCATCTGTGAACCATGTGATGGATAATATGGCAGGATTTTGCACAATGAACGACAATAACTCAGTCGTCTTAACTTATCTGGTTCCTTTAAGTTATGGACACCATAATCCTATACGTATTTAGGCCTACACTTTTCACAGCTCTCTGACACATTGAGTAGCTGTACCCTAAATCCTGTAACCAACGTCTTAATGTTTCTTTGGGTGACTGACCAGTCGTGCTCTTACGTCAACAACAACCGAGGGAAGCCTAGATGAACGAGTTTTGCCTTTTTCATTCACCAGAGATGCAGTTGTTTCCAATTTGTTTACCAGTCCCAGTATTGTGTTTCTTTGGGGAGGATTCCGAACACCAAATTCTCTCTGGTATGCCGTTTGAGTAGCCGTAATTGAATTCGTAATCCAGTATTGCTTTACAAGGAAAAGTCGTTCATTTAATGTGTACTCCATTTTCACGTTGACCAGAACAAAATCTCAAAAACAGTTGCCGACAATAAAATTAACAATTACGAATAAAACATGAACATCTGCGCATCTAGTGACAGGCAATCGAAACTCCAAAACATTCTGCTTAATTTGTGCTAAAATTGGGGCACTGAGTGAATTTCGAACAGAATAATTAAAGAAAGAAATGTGTCACTTCTGCATAAATCACTCTGTATAACGACACTTATAATAAAACTGTTTGTGCAAACTTTGAAGCAGATAGAAGAATAAGCTTTCAAGAATAGTTTGTAGAAGCTACACAAATATAAACGATAGTGGGTACAGAAAGTCATGTAAATGTAACATATTAGGTAATTCTGAGATAAGAAGTCTGTGTAGAAATCTCGTGCACACAGGGTCGCAATAATTGCTAACCATTCATCTTCTTTTGCATGCTCCGCGTTCTCTTGAGGTCTCTGTCCCCTTGAGGAACGTTTCCCCCATAAAAAGACGTCCTGAACAGCTGGCCACGTGTGTGTGTGTGTCGGTAACAGACCGGAAGATGCTGCTGTCCAGACCTAATTATGGCACATAAACCGCAGTAAATCACACAGTCGATTTCAGGGAGAAATAATTGGAAACCGGTGATCTTGTTGGTTTTTCTAAAAACGCTACCTGCCAGTGACATGTTCAGCATTGAACCATGCTGCAGAATGATAACAGTTATTATATTTATTTAAGGAAGCTCAGCGTTGCCTGTATGCCACAATCATGCCCGGAATATATAATCCACTGACATAATATTTGATTATGTTCAAATACCAACGCCTAGAGCTGGGACCTAATCTTGGTACAGCCCAACCAGTTGTGCCAACCAAGTCTACTTATGGGGTAAGAATTTGCAAGAATTAAAGGTACAATATGGAAATATTGCATGAGTGACAATTGTTTTTTTATATACATTACTTTCGCTACCACGTACATAGTATACAGAAAAGATATTGAATTTCACGCAAAAACTCAATACCGAGATTTCACCGGAAATACAAGTTTCGAGTCCCCCTGAATCCAAAAAGAAAGCATTTCTGAAAAAGATCCGTGTGTATGTGTGTCTATGAAAGTATATTAAAAAATGAGAAGTCGGATAAATACCAAATTTTGTATTCAGGTTTATACCTTCCGAAGATGCCACACGAAGATTTTCAAGAAAATCCCCCTACCCCAAACTACATTTTATATAAAAAATTGTTAAAAAATGTTATTTTCTAAAAAAAGTTTTTAACGATTTTTATTAAAATACTATGTATTGAAGGTATTTGCATGACAAATAAAATTTATATCTTGAATTTTCTAGGAAACTGTGAACTCCTCTTCATTCGAAAGGAGTTTTATACATGGTGAATCACCTAAAACTTGCACCGCAAATATTTCGGAAATGGAAAGTGCTATTGATGTGCAGTTTTCACAGCATTGATTGGTAGTCAGGGGCTCGTACATTTAGCCTATAAAAAGATTTTAATATTTTTTGGGCAAACATACAATTTTTTAAATGCAACAATGCCTAGTTACATCAACAGAATAAAGGTAGGGTAAATTAGAATGTCAGTGGCATTTGTTGCAAGATTCTAGTGCAAGTGGTTTACGAGAAATCTTATTTTAAAACTTTTACGCACCGACACTTGTACAACCTGTGGTAGCACAAACTAAAGAAAAACGAAAGGGAATTACAATACTTCTGTGGATTCCTACAAGTAAAGAGAACATGGCCCTTCAAAGGTTGTGTTCAAAATGACCACCGGTAGCTTCCATACACGCTTCCAGTCTGCTATGGAAAGGCTGCTGCACACGTTCTAGCATTTCAGCGGAAATTTCAGAGAGGGCAGCAGTAATACGTCGTTTCATATCGTCCTGTGTAGTTGGTACATCCTTGTAGACAGTGTCTTTCAGACTTCTCCACAGAAAAAAGTCTAAAGTGGTCAGATCCGGTGAACGGGCCGGCCAAGGTACAGGTCCTCTTCGTCCAATCCAACGATTTGGAAACAATCCGTTAAGACAAGCTACTTCGTGCACTATGGGCTGAACAGCCATCATGTTGATACCACAGGTTCCTCCTAGTCTGCAAAGGAGCGTCTTCTAGCATCTGTGGCAGATGATCTGTCAGGAAGCTGCGATACTTGTGCGAGTTCATTGTTCCTTCTATGAACAAATGGCCTATGAGCTGATGGTTCACTGTCCCACACCACATGTTTAAATTCCATGGATGCTGACGTTCCACCTGACGAAGCCAACGGGGATTGTCAACAGACCAATAGTGCATGTTTCTGCCCTTTATCTGGCCATGATTAGTAAATGTTGCCGCATCACTAGGGCCCGGATTTTTAGATTTTAACCTATATTTTTCCTCGCTATTCAATGAACACATTTCAAGATATATATTCGTTTCACACCTCCTGGAGCAGAATATGCGAATTTCATTACACCTAAAAAACCCTAAATGAGGGGTTGACACCTAAAATAATCTAAATAGCTGTTTTTCTTTTTTCGAAATGAAGAATGTTCATTCTTCGGATTGAAACTTCATTGAAAAATTATTTCCACCACTTATAGCCAGTAGATACTTCAAGTTACTACAGTTAAACGCAGCACATGTGACGTGGTGACACCTGGATGCAGCTGATAGAAGGTCAGGACTGGCTGTCTGCTGCCATTTACTATGCCGAGCACTTAAAAGACGTTAGAAATATCGTCAATGAATTGGCTGAAACAGAAGCTTCCTGCATTGACAAGGCTAAGAAATCACTCGAGTGCCAACTTTTGCCGCTTCCCTTGCATATATTAAGACACATTTTTGTTTTATACCAGAAGCTACTCTCCTTTTGGAAGGTACAACTTTGCCACTGAAAGATGCTCTAGATATAATTGTCAATGTTTCCGGTAAAGAAATACCTGGACCAGTGGGAGTTGCATGTTCTTCGAAGTTGCAGATGATTCTTCAACGAAAACCTACTTTTGAAGATATGAAAATTATCAATTCAGTGTTGCAGGGAGAAAAGTATACAGGAGAACTACCCCTAGAACCTGCTGCACTGGCATCTATGTTCTACGCTCCAATGACGTCATGTTCCGTTGAAAGAAGCTTTTCTTGATACAAGAATGTGTTACGTGATAATAGGAAATCGTTTACGCCAGAAAGTTTGAGAATGTATGTATCTACTGCCTTGCCAAAATATAAATCTTATAGCTAAGTACCAGAAAAGCAAAACTATTGATACCTGTATTGATCCACGAAGTAAAACATAAAAAAACTATTTTAAGCATATAAGAAACCTAAAATTAAAGTTTATTCCGCCTAAAAATCCGGGTCCTACTCATCACTAAACAAGATACATGATGAATCTGGAATATCATGTCTTAATGCCCATGTACAAAAGTTAACATGATTCTCAAAATTGTTTCCATGCAGCTCTTGATGGAGAGAGATGTGATAGGGATGGAACCTATGTCGATGGAGAATGCGCATACACTTGCTTGACTTATGCCACTTCCACGTGCGATTGTGTGGGAACTAATTTGCGGATGTACTGCAACGACAGCCAAAACATTAATTTCTGCCTCTTCTCCAGTCACATATTTGTTTCTGTTACGTTTTCTAGGTGTTACAGTACCACTTTCACGTAATTGGTTGAAGAGGTTGATAAATAATTGCCGAGATGGTTGACGTCTATTGGGATACGTTTCCGCATACACCGTACAGGAACGAACTGCATTCTTCCTACACTCTCCATACACCATGAGCATGTCGGCTTTTTCTGCATTAGTAAACCCCATCTTCCACTCACAACTTACTGCTTGAACTGTCACAAACTAAGTAACCAGAAAGTCGCAATGCAATCAATGAACAGAAAACACAATGCAAACAAACATAACAACATCGTACCTAGCATAAGCAGGTTGAATGGGACAAACAATTGTCGGGGTGGAAACTTTTCAAAATGCGATTTCTCGTAAACCACTTGAACTAGAATCCTGCAACAAAGACCATTGACATTCTAATTTACCCTACCTTTATTCTGTTGATGTAACTAGGCATTGTTGCATTTAAAAAATTCTATGTTTGCTCTAAAAATACATTTCCTCAGTATTATTAAAATCTGTTTATTGGGTAAATGTACGAGTCCCTGACTACCAAACAATGCTGTGAAAATTGCACATCAATAGCACTTTCCATTTCCGAAATATTTATGGTGCAAGTTTTAGATGATTCACCCTGTATAATGTTGTATAACTGGTAAACGTTAAGCGATAGAGGAAAACGTACTACACCAAACACATAGATCTCTTTAAAACACACAATATATTTTAAAGTATTTTTTGTGGAATTAGCCATTTCCGAGATATCCGTTATTAATGGTTCGAAATATTCAACACTTAGCCATTCTTTTCAAGCCGTGTCGATTTTCAGCTGTTTCTCGGGATGTTATGGAAAGAATGTGGAATTTTAAGACCAGCGTATAGCCTCCAGTTCTTAAACATTTCACTATGGCTATTCTCTTTTTATCTATAAAGAAATGCGTGATCTAGCTGTTTCTGTAGAGGTTTATCTCGATTAAAATGAAGTGGATAGGAAAATAAACTTTCGTAAGAATAATTTGAATACCCACTAATACCGATAGAGTGTAGAGAAGGTTATGTAAATGTAACGCATCATATTTTGGGGAGGGAATCGTGTTTTTTAATGAACTTACCATCCATCCAGACATGCCTACGCACGTCCTCCTCCGTAGCCTAGGGTTACCAGGGGTACTTCTAGTTTCCCAGGTCGTGGGTTCAAACACGGCGGAGGGCGATGGATTTTTTTCGGGGGTAAAAATCCTTGGCATGGCTTCCTTCGGGACGGAAGTAAAGCCGGTGGTCCCGTGTCGTAAATTTACGGCACGTAAAAGAACCTCAAGGCTGATAAAAGGGCCTCTGAGCAAAATTTCCGGTCTCTTACGCCCAATATAGAATGGGACGCTAAGAACCATAGTAGTTAAAGAGCGTACATAAATAAAAAGTCAGTTCAATTTGTACCTACGCACTTCTTTTGTTTTTGTAGGCTAAAGGTGCCACTCATATCAGCCATAAGCTGTTAATGTCATTATTATAGGCATTGATATGGTCATATTTTAGTAATTTTTATAAATTCAGCCTTTTTCTCTAACTTTACTTATATTTTTATTGCTTAATATGCGTTTAATTCGTATATCATTTTGACCTTCACATTAGCACGCCGCGCGAAACTAGCCGAGTGATCAACTCATTCCTCTCATTTAACCATTTATTGAAAATAGAATATGTTCTATCGTACGTTGCTTTAGATTTATTAAGAACCAAGGAAACGTGTCCTATTTGCTACGCCTCTTAATTTCCGACTCAAAACAACGTAATAGCAATTTCTTATCATTCTCCTAATCTCATGACTTGACTTCAATTCTGGCGTTTATCTGAAAATAAAGTTGGCCGTTATGAATGCCTGCATTCATATCTATGTAGCATTTTTAAAATAACAACGGCCAGCCAGCCAGCCAGCTACTTTTATAACTGAAATTGTGGTGAAAATGAATTTTGATGTGACGGAGGGAAAACGTGTTGGTCAGGAATTATCAGTCTTTAAAGAACTTCTTCATTATCGCCTGAGTTTTATGATTGCAAACATTTATCTCTCCACCAGTTTAAATAAATAGTCAGGAGATATATAAACATTGTTCTACTAAACATATGTAACTTAATTTGTAAACCAAAACGTGAAAATGTTGAAAAATAAAATTAAAAATCTTGAAAAATGGCAGAACACGTAAACTGCAAATGTTAGACTTTTCTCTTCATAAATTTGTTGTCAGAATTTTTTAAAGTTAAGACGAACGTAATGACTTAATGGTATGAGAAGAAAAAGAAGCAAAATAGGTACATTTGCTCATTTTACTGGACAGCGACGAAACCATATTCGGCAAATGTTTTTATTTCATACTATGTCGAATGTTATATGTTCATATTCCTTAAAAGCGTCCGAAAAGTGGAACTTTTCAGTACAGTAAACTTTACCGGAAACAGCTTCTTCATAATTATTCATTTTCATATGCTTGTTCTCATTTTATAGGGATCAGTGTCCCCATAGCTTATTTATATTGTAATTTTGTCCAGTTTTTCTACTGTCACTCAGTTTTCGATGTCATTTCTCTCAATTCTTATCCGTCGCTCTTTTGTTTTAACTAGTTCACTTCACTAATGTCACCTGGTGTTCACTTCGTTCACACTATCATTTCACTAAGTGAACTAGTTCAATTTTCCATCACTTCACTTCCTTCGTGACGCAGCCTGTTCACGCCGAACGGTTCACTTCACTTGGGAGTCGTCAAACATAAGACCTCCACAACCGTCACTCCGCGGTACACTCGCTGCTTTTCACAGAAGCCATCACCAACTCGCTCGGAGTATGGCTCTTAATGTCGCACGGGAAACTCACCCGCCAACTCGCTCGTTAACCGACGCGACTCACTACTATTGCAACAATTCTCTTTACCTACCACTGACTTTACTCGCCGCAACTCGACACGCACTATCTCGCTTTCAACGCACGACTGACTGACTGTCCGCAAGAGCGCTCGCTTATATAGGCAATGGAATCTTCCATAGAAGGTTCGAACCTTCGAACTACTTCGACACACTTTCTGGAGGGGGGGAGACAAAGTTTCCAGAAAGTTCTAGTTATCTCCCGATAGTGCGCCAGGTGTTTAATATGGCAAGCGGCGTTATCGCTGGTTACTCGGACTACTCGGCGCCCTACCGATAACCTTAGGCCATAGCCGCTGTGTCACAATATTTTTCTAAAAGTGAACTTGCTGCCATCATTACGAGGGGCACTATTTATATTTTGAGCCTTGGCAACCCTGAATATTGTAGGTGCCATCTGACTTTTCCAATGGAAAGTTTGACATTTTTGACCATAATCTACTTCAAACATTTTGTCAATAGAGCGTCATTTGTTTTGTTTACACTAACTTGAAAATTGTGTGTCAACAAAAACATGGAATTAACTCGTGAAAATGTTCGTGCAATGATTTACTACGACTTTCGACGTGGATTATCAAGACAAGAGTACATCGGTCAACTAACTTCCTTATTTGGCGACGAAGCTCCCTCCTATGCCACTGTGAAACGCTGGTATAACGAATTTAATCGTGGCCGCCGTTCGCTCAATGAAGAATTTCGTGAAGGTCGTCCAAAATCAGTTATTGTGCCAGAAAACATTGATGCTGTGCAAAAACTAATAATGAAAGATCGTCCTGCGACATATTGTGAGAGTGAGGCAACCCTAGGCATTAGTTCCACCAGTATATATAAAATATTGCATGATTATTTAGCCGTGAAAAAGGTTTGCTCTCGTTGGATCCCACATAATTGACGCAGTCTCAAAAAGATGCTCGTGTCGATTGGTGTACAGAAATGCTCAAGAAATACAATGGCGGTGCCTCAAAACGAGTATCTCCTGTGAAGACTAAATATCCAATTTTGGGGTGAAAGGCAATACATTCTCTTCGTACCAGCGGTAGAGAAATTAACATGCTTGTGTATGAATAATTTATAGAATATCTATTAATGTAAATAATAATATGAGAGAAAATCGCATGACTGTTGCATTCACATGTTTTTACCACACATAAAAAATTGTTTTTATTACCGCTTTCAAAATATTATATACATATTACGTTGAACAGTGGGAGAGAAAGAACAGTGAGAGAGTCAGATTGAGTAGTAGAGATAATGGGAGAGAGGCGGAGAGTGGGTTGCAGAGGGAAGAAGACAAGAATCTCTACAGTTAACACAGGTGAAGCTTAAGAACGCTGTTAGTATTTCATGAAAGAATATCTTTGATACATTTTTAGGCATTAAAGTAAAATACCGATAATTTTGAAGAAATAATGACGAAATATCAGCCGTATAGATATTCGGAGGGTGGACACTATAACAGATGTAATTGAGAAAACTTAGATAAAAACAAAAGACTACCGGTGCATATTTGTCGGCATGTGGCGCCTGTCTGTGGTCAGCCAGCAGATGTAAGATGTGGGATGGACACGTAATTAAAGACCCGCCCGCCGCCGCTTCCTCCCCTTTTTAACGTAGAAAAAAAGGAACACGTGTCCTTCAATAGAAACGTTTAACATCCGACTGACCCTTCGATTTCTGAAAAATATCGAGTTCCCAACAACAAACGCACGGCGGTGAACTGCTGTGTTTCTTTAGACAAAAAAGTTCTCGATCTTCCTACCAGAGGAGGGAGCAAAAGAAGTTTCGTTATAAACCCGCAATATTAGTGTCTGAAAACAAAGATTAATATACAATATTTTGGGAGTTTTAGGTTGTTCTTTAAGATACATCTTCAATAAATGTACATTTCGTTACAAAGTAATAGATTATGTTTTCTGTCGGCTGATACAGTGCTTTTCTCTCACACTGCGACCTCGACTCGGTCTATCGCCAAAAGAGATATAAGGTTTGTTCCAACACACGGTTCTGAACGGGTTCGGAACTAATCCCAACACATGCTAATGCACATGCGCCAGTCCGGTACGCTCACAGAACTAATTCGGAATTTTGTGTGGTTGGAACATACTTGAACCGTTCGCGTTCTGTCACGGCCTTCTTCGTTGCACGGTCAATCAGAAGACGATCAAATATCTACGTTTACAGCGTTGATGAATGAAATCAAACTTAGCGTTTCTTTCATACTGATTCCAGTCCTAATATTCGAGCAAAAATAAATCGCGTTAGTTTATCGGCTTAAAGCCATTGATACTGAGTTATTGCGAATAACAATTGTAATTTATAGATATTATATTTAAACCAGAACCCGGAAAAAGTAATTTAACACAATTCCAATTTAACATTAGGTTTCCTGCTACAGAAGCTACAGAAGCTACACAATGTTTAATTTAAAACTCCAATACTCTGAGACAATGACACCCCACATAAATTCTATTCCGAATGTAATGCAAATAATACAAAACTACATGGTACCAAAGTATGCTTATGATCAGGGTTAGGATTTTTAGTTGCAAATTTCAGATGAAAAAAGGAAGGGAAAAGGTGCTCAAATGAGGTGAAAAAGGCACAATAAGCTGCTGGTTTATTTAAGGGGATGCACAACTGAAATTGCTATTTTCTAAACTATCCATTCAATTGGGCTGAAATTTTTATTTCTTTATATATAATTGTTTTGTGAATTATAGCCCAGTCTTAAAAATTCTCGGAACTGCGCGGTTGAGGTTATTGTCGTCTCTGCTTGCCCAGGCTTGTCTCCACGTAAACAGATGACATCTCTCACAGCAACAAACTCACATTCACGAACAGCAGGCTATTGATTCTGGTGGGATAGAATCACTCATTGTCAATTGCATTATTGCGGGCTACTTTATAGCAGAAAAGTGAGAGAAAGAGGTTTTCGTCGAACACACAATTATTTTCCATTGTTGCGGGTGTGCTTTCAATTCCCGCGCGGCGTTTACTGAAAGAGGTAGACTTACTATTCGCACGTACACAGCAAGCTGAGGAGACGTTAATTGAAAGTTAAAGAATAAATTGAAATGAAACTTAAAAGAAAAAAGGGGATTATGGGCATGGTTGGGGGGAAATGGTATAAAGGTGCCAAAAAGGGGTAAAGGTCCCAAATTAACGGAATAATGTTTAAATGGAAATAATCATCTTCTTCGGAAGTCGATGCATCATTAAAAAGATCACTGTCACCTTCTAAATCACTCATTCTTGTTATCTTTGAACGCTGTTTTGCTCCCTGGCTTTGTTAGACGTTTGTTCTTTTCCTCAAGTATGTCGCCATACTACTCAACAGCGAGCAACTGCTTACCAAACACCTTTGCTATTCCGTATTGAGAAATAAACACGAATGGAGGAATGAATTACATATTCAAATTTATTTTCTACTGAATACAGAGAGTATGTCGCTTTTTCAATACTCTCTGTCAGGTTTGTTCCAAGCGATTAGAATCGATTCTGAATTGACTGA
The DNA here is from genome assembly GCA_030765065.1 of Deroplatys truncata. Lineage (NCBI taxonomy): Eukaryota > Metazoa > Arthropoda > Insecta > Mantodea > Mantidae > Deroplatys > Deroplatys truncata. Next base: position 131,994,867 of record CM060988.1, on the reverse strand, counting down.
GTATGCGCTGTAGACCATACAATTTGCGCATGTCTGGAATTTTCAGTTCCTACTCTTAATCCCGAACCGATTTCACTCGTTCCGAACTAGTTCCCAAATACGTTGGAACAGCAAACTGGAAATTCAGAATTGGTTCTGAACTGATTCTCTGTCGTGTTGGAACGCCACTTAACTACTGCGCACACTCAGATAATTCGGAATCGATTCTGAATCGTGTTGGAACAAACCTATAATATCTCCGCAACCGCTTCACGTTCTCATAGTTATAGATACAATTACAATAATAATAAGCACATACCTTATCAACAGAGATGTTGTCCTCCTCTAACCGCATATTTCTGGCATCCTATCAGGAAATTTTCATTCACACTCGAGAGCTCAATATCCGAAATTGAGTGAATTTTTCGCCTATTGCATTTCATTAATACAATTAGGATACATAGTTTGTGCGTGTGTGTGTACCCCCCCCCCCAAGCCCCTACATGCCCCACACTATTATCCCAACAACACAAGACAAGGAATAGCATCACAACTATGATCAATTTGAACTCAGTTCCTTCAGTGTTTGTGAATGGCGTATTCGTTCTCTGAGTGAATGTGTGATTGAAAAAATCCCTCATATCAACGCGAAAATGAGCTGGCGCCCCATCGTGTTGAAAATAATATCCATCTTCATTGTCAAAAATACCAATTATATATGTAAGCAAGGTGACTTGTGTTTTTGCATGGGTTTACAAAGTGTTTGCAAAGGAAACACTAAGTGAAAATTACCATCGTAAATTGATTCTTTGCCCAATAATCTAAAAATCATGAAGTAGTACTCAATGCAACGTATACTGTTCTTTTAGCATAATCTGAAATACTGCAACATTGTTGCTTTCTGATGCAGTTTGGTAAGCAGGCTTTGCGAGAAAGAAGCTCCTGATGCATAAAGTTCACCTCCCAAGATTCTAATTAATTTCGATATCATAACATGGAATAAAATTCTATTTCCCCTTGAGCGGTCTGAGTTGGAAGTTTACATTCTGATAATTAGGAATAATGAAGGATAATAATGATGATAATAATAATAATACAGTTTATATTTATTATTAATCACATATGGTTTAAAATCACATTTTAACAGTAATAGCTGCATTTGGACCATGTGTGAGTAATAAATTTAGACAATGATCTCCGTAAAATGTTAGATTATCAAAACATCACATTTATGGCTTTTCTACATATTATATACTATAATTCGTTGGGAAAGTTTGTTATAAGTACCTACTTTTGTCATATGTGTGAAATTAAGCCCATTACGTGACAATTGGAATACCTACCACCATGGGGTAGCTTTACGTTCTCCAAATTTGAATTGATTTTCTCCGTTTTAAGTTTCTAGATATGCCAACACTCAAAATTCCTTACGATGCAATTTTTAAATTATTACCATGAAACTTTGCCAAAGCCTCTCCAATACACGAGGATAATCCAGGAAGCAGCAACCGTTGGCGCATTCCCGCTGCACAGATTGCTGTCGGGCTTCTATCGAAGGTCGAATGTTTGCCTCTACATATTTTCTTAGTGCGGTGTAAGCGCAAGTCGAAATACAAGTTGCTACATATTGTGCATTCTGTGATTGTTCAAAACGAACTAAGTGAAACGAGGTTCCGCCAACTGTGAGATGAGAAGAGTTGAAACTTTAGACATTTACAGACAACTAAAGGAAGTGTATGGCAATACAGCAATGAACGTAAGAAATGAGAAAGGGATATGAAATGTTCAACAATTAATGAACAAATGTGCATGACGAAACTCGATCGGACGTCCGTCACTCACCACAAATAGTTTCAAGAATCAAATGAACCACAAAATTGCAGGATAGACGCGTAACTCTAGACGAGTTACACGTTTCTTTCCCAAACATTTCTCGTTCTTTGCTTGGAAGACGACTATAATACGGGAATTCTAAAGCTCGTAGACAGACATTATGACTTGAATAACTTGAGAAATAAAGTAGGCTGCTATTTTGTGACCTTTTTTATATTCATTCATTCATTAACTGTTTACCCTCCTCTTATGTAGGACTTACACCCCCAGGACTTACAGGCGGGTGCCTGGGGTCAGAGGCCCGTCGAGGAGCACACACTCATGGATCAGACAGAACATCCAGGACGGATGATCAGCCCGATGCCTGGTATGGGATGAAGGAAGTAGATGAAACGAAATGTTGGTGAAATGGTTGAAAGGAAAGATGATGATGGAGCAGTTGGTGGAATGAATGGCGGGGGAAACCGGAGAACCCGGAGAAAACCCGCCCAGACGCCGCTTCGTCCATCACAAATCCCACATGCAGGTCCCTGGGATTGAACCCGGGCCGCCCCGGTGGTCTAACCACTCGGCTACGGCGCCGCCCACCTTTTTATATATATTTTAAATTTATTAAAACCAAACGGTCGTTACTTCTTGGATTACCCTCGTAAGTGTACTATATAATATTTGTTCTGAAACCATTCATGCCGTCTTTCATTGAGTGGTAAGTTCAAATATGTGTACACGATTTTTAAAATGTTAAGAGTTAAATGTTAAGAAAATATAAAATATGCCCTTTGTGTAGCATTTATTTATAGCACATTTCTTTAGTTCCTTAAGCATGGAACTAAATCTGAAATCACGACAAAAAATTTAAAATTTCGTCATATGAAGCATTTTTTGGGAAATCCTTGAGATTTTGTTGAAAAAAATAATTATTTGAAAACCTCTTGACTTACCAACACCAAGCTTTATAGCAGTAGGTACAACTATAAACATATGTAATTATAGACAAACACATTAAGTCAACATGTTTCAAACTGCAGATTTTTTAGAACACAGATCGGTTGCCTTAAAGCAGCAACGAAACTGAAAATAATGCCTACAGGTTGCAAAAGAATGAAGTGTGACAATACTGGATGTTTTATAGCCTTTGGAATACTTGCATAACTAGCACACCCCCGTGTTGGTGATTATACAGAGTGTTTCAGCAATAATTGTTAGTAACCAAAGTTGCGTATTTATAATTAGGAACATCCCATATTTCATTCCATAAATATTATGCACTCTTCATACTGATTCATTAATCCCGACTCACCCTATTCAAGCAATGCATTTGTTAGACTACTTCCTAAGACCAACAAAAAAGTGAGAATACCCGCGCTCTGAGCAGTTTTGAGATTAAGCATGGCATAACCACAAAACAGCTCCATAAAACAACCACGAAGAAATAAACAAGGGAAGTCAACATATGCTTTATTCTGAGGTTAAACGTGACACGGCATGACTATGGAGCGTGGAGTGCCAATCAATTCAGTAAACATTCATTCATTATCTGTTTACCCTCCTCTTATGTAGGACTTACACCCCCCCAGGACTTACAGGCGGGTGCCTGGGGTCAGAGGCCCGTGGAGGAGCAGACACTCATGGATCAGACAGAACATCCAGGATGGGTGATCAGCCCGATGCCTGGTATGGGATGTTGGTGAAATGGATGAAAGGAAAGGTGATGATGGAGCAGTTGGTGGAATGAGTGGCGGGGGAAACCGGAGAACCCGGAGAAAACCCGCCCAGACGCCGCTTCGTACACCACAAATCCCACATGCAGATCCCTGGGATTGAACCCGGTCTGCCTCGGTGGGAGGCGAGCGGTCTAACCACTCGGCCACGGCGCCGCCAATTCAGTAAACAACCATGTAGAAATGTACACTAGTAGGATGGTGTTTTAAAGATACGTCGCTAAATATTGGCAGTATATACAATTTATTGCTCCAAAGTTTCTGAAAATGACAACAGATATTTCTAATAATTATTACAGATTACGATTTAAACATGTTTCTTTTTTTTATGTGGGCGTTTTTAACATGATATTGATACGCTTTTAGATCTGAATCACATATTAAAACGTTAATGTTAAACAATTCTATTTTAAATATTAGGTCTTAAAACCCCCTCCCAAACCCCGTTTTTAATAACCTTGCCCCGCTGGCATGTACTCTTTCGCGCGCCCTTCCCTTCCTCTGATTGGCTAATATATTTACATCTTTGAATGGTGGTGTATATGACAAACAAGCCCTGTGCAATGCAATGTCAGGCGATAAGAGGATAAAAATACTGTCATGGCAGAACTCAGGTGCTTTCGTCATCCCGAGTCCCGAGAGACAGGTCCAAACTGAAGCATCCTCCTACCTATTTGTTAGTAAGAGTTTATATGATTCCAGATGCATTAACTTGTCACGTAATATATTTGATTCACACGGTTATGAAAATGTAAATTTAACAACTCCCTTCGAATATATTGACATATACGATCCTATTAAATAATGAACTAGTTTGTATCGCACAATAACCTATTTCACGACAGCATGCAATGAGAGGTATCTACGTCCATTCCAAACCAGAGTGCCTTTCACCGAAAACAAACTCTTTGTATTATCCGCGCGAAAGTAGTTCGCAATCCCCGCCCATAATGGCTGCTTGTTCCCCTCCCACGTGCTTGTTGAACACTATTTAATCTATAAGAAGGCGCCCTGCGTGAATATCATAGTTCAAAATGCAACCCGAGGTAACAATCAATTTTATAAGTATGCGGCAATGAATATTTTACTTACGTTAATCACAATCCTCAGGCTAAAGTGCAACACCCAAATCCGAATCCTCCGAAGATGACTCAGCTGCCATATCAGAATCAGAACTACTCTCCAAAATAATGACAAGCTTATCCACAATTCCACAGCACTGTCGCACTTAAAACAAGTTCCCATATTTTATCCTCTTCTATGTTGTATTATGTCTGTTTATATTCACTGCTCGCATTCGTTACACTTCTCACTGAAACGCCTGTAAAATCCGATATTAGTTTCGTAATATGCAATAATGCAAGTGTCGGGTATTTTTGTAATAGGGAGTTGAATATATGAAGTATTGTTTGTTTCCCGCTTCTGTGTTTGAACCACAGAATACCAAAAGTTGGAACAGTTTATTCGCACTACACGCACCTTCCTCTGCCATGTGAGCTCAATACCAACTGACTAAATTACAAGATTTGACCTGAGCTGAGCATATGTGTGTTAGTGTATTATGAATGACTGTTCCCTTATCATATATCCTGTGTTACGCAAAGTGTTTATTCGGTACTCAGATAACACCTCTGGGAATTCATTGCTGCATTTCTTGTGCATGTAAGAGAGTGGCAGTCATGCATACGGTTGGTATTAACAAGCAAGATGCTCTCTGCGTCAGCGCAATAGCAGGCGAAAATCATATTTTGTAATCTCTTAACAGTTAGTATATATCCATTACCTTTAACGATGAGTTCTTATGATAACAGCAATAAAATGTGCAGTTCTATACCTTTCCTGCTCTAATATTTCATAATACATGTATTAAGGAACTACTTACGTTGGCGTAAGAGTATATTCTTGGGTTCGTGACAAGCCGAAGCACGTGCTTCTGTTTACATCAGAGGGAACTCTGGTTTGGAATGGACAATAGTGTACGTTATAGTTAAGAGGGTTGTACGGAACAAGGTTTAATGACGGTAGTTTTGAACTAATAATTGTATCATTTCTAAATTTCTCTGCTACCAAAGCGTATACATAAATTTCTTGGAGATAAGAGAAATGAAGTAATTAATGGTAAGATAAATGCATGTATTGATTTGTCTTTCGTGTCTTCCTTAAAGGTCATCACATATTAGTTGTTTAAGCTTTATGCTTTCGAGTAATCCTGAATTGTATTGAAAATGTTCAAGCATTACATTCAGGGTGTAATGTGTGCGCATGTTGTTTTAAAATGTAATACAGTTTCGAACACATGTCACGTGGTGCCAGTAAAGGTATGATACTTGGAATGTAAGGACATGTTTCATGTGTGAAGCAAATACCTCTGGTGGCCTGCGGATCCTGAGCAGATGCTCTACGCTAGGCGTACAGCACACTTTAAACTGATCAGCAGGAATACTCCTTTCAGTTTCATAGCCAGGGAGGAGTCAAGTTTTTTAATCTCTCGTGTTAGTGGATACGGTGGGGTGCTTGACGCATGCGCAGTACAGCCTGACGTTTTTTTATTCGCTGTTCGATTTTTTTATAGCTCGGCCGTCATTGGTCGTGGCGAATGGAGGGAGTTGATTCTCCCCCTGTTATAAAAACTGACGTGTTTGAGGGGGGAGAAGCCCCCTCGTTAAAGGGTATATCATTCTCTAAACCCTCCCCCCGACCATGACCTCCTTCTATTTCGTTTTACTTGCGCTTCGCTTCCCCATCAAACTTCATTTACAAAATTATGTGACTTCCCTTTTTCCCTGTGTCTGAAATTTCGCATTTCTTTATCATCATTGCGTTTTTCTTTCATTTTCCTTCTGGCATTGTTTCCATTTTCTTGAAGGTTTCAGGCTATATATTGTTTTCCATCTTCCTCTAAAAATGTATAGTTTCTCTCTTGTTTTCTTCTTCTCTGTTTACGTTTCTTTCACTGAGCATTAACGGCCCACCTCGTCTGTCCCTTACCCAAAAATGAAACAAAGCAGAACCAACAATATACTATAATAGCCATAATCGGAGATTCTTTAACATTTCGTATATTCAGGGATTCTCACTGGAACTTCTTCGTGGTTTCCTTCAATCGCTAGTCCCATAGAATAAAATAAATAAAAAATAAAATACCTATATTGTATAGGAAGGCGACTATGCAACTACGGTCATTTGTCCAGAATTGCACTGAATACACATACCTATACCTACAGAACAGTCACCTTCCAATAAAATCCGCAGCAACAGAAAACATGAACAAGAAAGCGGTACGTAACTAAGGTCATCTATTTGCAAGTTATCCAAGTAGATAGTACAGGAGGGTAACTACGCTTGTAAGGCTATCAGAAAGTTACACAAGTAAATCTATTGCGCAGCTTAGGCCTCCAAATTGATTCGTGCGGTTCAAAGAGCCTACAGAATACACACAGGACTGGTTGAATGATTTTAAATTAAGCAATAAGTGCTTAATATACCTACTACAACATACAAAACAATATTCAAGCGCAGGATTGTGAACTTAAACTCAACATGACGCCATACAATCATGAAGGACCTAACGACCTAAATGGGACGTGAGCATAGAGGTTAGTGACCAACTTTACTCCAAAAATTTCGAAACGTGAAGGTGTAGTGTAAACTTGATATTGGAAAGTTGGCAAACTCCAGCTTTTAGTTAACAGTAACAGCAGAGCAGAGCACTCACTATCTTTAGGGGGGGAATACTAAAATACTACTAATGTAAGTAGTTTCGTCACCTACGATTTTGCGGTTATAAGTTTTAACTATTCTTCTTAGTTTCCCCTAATGTCCGTACGAAAGCATGTCTGCATGTATGATTTTATATGTGGAAGGATATTCCTGATGACACCTTGGAATTCTATCCCAATTCCTTTACCGTTTTGTTTTTCTCAGTATTGTTTCACATTTCCTTTCCTTTTGATACAGTTTAACCTTGATGGATTGTGTGTTTCTAAGAAATTGGCCTAATAGTGGTTTTAGTGGTTTATAGCTGCAGTTTTATATTTCTTCTTGTAATATTGGCAACTCTTGTTGCAGCGTCTAACAGTTAGTGTGGGCGTATAGCCTTCGATAGCACTCCGGCTGAAAGAAAAGAAGATAACGAATTTGCATCATACTCATTGTTTACTTTCTCGTTGCAATCATTTGTTTTATCGGTATGTTTCACGGCTATATTTTCGCTGGGAATGACTCGACGGCTTATTGTTGCTGTAAGGTTTATATGTTGATGTTAATGTTAATGGGCTATGCGAAAACCTCTTATTGGATGAAATCGATACAGAACAAGACGTGGTATAATAAATAATACTACGCTACAAAATTATACAATTTTATGCTGCTTTTCTTCATTTGTTTTGCGAACATCCACCTTGAAGCTGAAGCCGAAATTATAAAGTCAATAATTATCATAATAATCTGGGAAGGATAGCGAAATAAAATAAATAATAAAATAATTAAAATCAGTGAATGTATTAAAAGGAGAAGCATTGTGAAAATTGTTGACTGTTAAAAGCGACAGAAAGACCAGACAGGCACAGTTTAGCTAATTAGGGACCAGACCCAGGTATAAAGGGTAAAACCGCTGAAGCCAGTTTCTCTTGGAATTAATGGGTGCAGTTGCGCTGGCCAGGATGTGAAGGTCATTAGAAGCTTCATGACGCTGAGTGTTTGGTGCAAATTTTAAGGGGAGAGAGGGGAAGTTAGGAGTCTTTTCTTTGTATCGCGCGTGTGGTGAGGACATTCTCGCTGGGATGCTCGTGTGGTGAGGAACAACGGTCTCGTCGAGGTCCGAAGATTGGCTGCGAACTTGCAAGAGGGTCGGACGATCAAATGTAATTGATAATCTTCGGTCTTGGAAAAGACACAATAACATCGTAAGAATTTAAAAGTGATCGGCAAATCTTAAGTCTTATTTAATGGTGAATAAAAGCGTTCCAAGAAAGCGTTCGTGTTTCTATGTACATACACACGCATACCCAGTGATTAAGATCTCATGCTCGAGCAGCCATGGCAAAGTATAAAAAAAGCAACTAGGAAGAGAAACGCAGCAATCGTGAGGCAAAGGTAGTGTGCTTCATTGATGGAGGACGTAGCGTGGCTGCGTCAAAGCAGAATAGGTTAAAGTCACGCTTAGTAATACAATGGGCCAGTCTTCTAATTGAAGATTTCACAACACAGTAGAGTATATCGGCCATGTTTTCCGATTTAGAACAGCTGTGAATCGGAATTAACTATATATTGTTCAGTTACATTAAGTGAATCGCAAAAGATTTTTTTTCGCGTCATAAGCGCATCATAATCCTGGCTTAAGGATCTTCTGGCTGTTTTCAAACTTCTATAGAGCACTTCTTAGGAAAGTTTAAGTATTAATCAAACAATAATTCAAACATAATTCTCTGCCCTTATGCAAACTCGACCTCCTCCTGGTCTACTTTCTGATTTGCACTTCGTCTCCAAATATAAACCGTTTATCTTGATATTGTGCATCTTTTGGTATCTTCTGTCTTTTCACCTTTCCTCCCAGTGTATCTTTTAGAGAGATTTTTTTTTTCATTCATTGTTTCATTCAATTTCTTCTCCCCTTTTTGATCAGTTACATTGTTTTCCTTCGCCCACTCTTTCCTAACAGCTTGCTCAATCTGTCCATTTCACACTCTCCATTCTTCTCCATATCCAAATTTTAAATGCTCCCAAACGTTTTCATTTCATTGCAATGTCCAAGTTTCCACACCAAACAAAACACTTCACTCACCTCTTCCCTAGTTCTTTCTTCCACAGAAGATGTTTCTTTTTGTGTTAAAATCTGCCTTTGCTCTCATGTTTGACTTCTTGACGACAGACCACTTCTTTTGGTACATCTCAAGTATCTAAAGCTGTTCACTTGCTGCACCACCTCGTCTACAAGTACAATTCTGTGTCGTCTTTTCTTTTTTTCTTTTTTTTTCTTTCTTTTTTTTCAGTATACATAGATTTAGTTTCCATAGTTGTTTCTTTTGCATTTATCTTGATCCTGTATTCCTCATTGTTGCTATTTCTTCTTTTTCTTTTCAGAGTGTCAAATTATAAGCATACTTTGTGTATTTTATTTTTTCTCCTCCTACTACCCTGAAACCCAGCCATTGAACAGGATGAGTGAAAATAAATATTCCTCTCGTACATCTTTCCCTGTTCTACTTGTGTTTGTCATATCTACTTCCATTCTTCTTCCTAACAATATTTTCAACTTTTTTTTTATTTCTTCAAAAACTGGGAATATGGTCAGAACTTTTCTTTCTTTCTTCTACACAAAGTTTTCTCATCTAAAGACAAATACTTAGGGGTTGTTTTATGCGTGCAGGAAAAAAGCAATCCTCCGGAGCCTACACAAGTGCAAACGTAGCTATTCTAACGTCATTAGAAAAAGCGTTATTGAGGGTGAAAGTATGATACAAGCAAATATGTATTATTTATATACTTTCTCTACCACTTACCTACAAATGTAGAGGATGTACTGTATATCACCCAAAAATTTGGTATCAAGATTTCATCAGAAACATGTATTTTGAAGTACCTTGAATAAAAAAAAAAGTATGTTTAAAACGATTCGCGAATGTGTATACCTGTGACCAGCAAAACTCAAGAATGGGGAGTCGGATAAATACCACACTTGATGTTTAAATTCAGCAACTTCTATGAATTTGACATGATGATTTTTAAGTAAAAAATCTCCTTACGATAGGTACTATCCTTTGCAGGGAAAGGTTTTCGTTATTTTTTATTTTCTCAAAAATGACCAACGATTTTTACTAAAATGTTTAAGATATGTGCTTAACTAATAAAATGTATATCTTGAATTTCCTGGGATTATTCTTGAGATTGTATTATATTTTACTTTCTCACTTCATATGTTTTAGTTTCAGAATATCGCGTATATAATTTCATTTCTATTCTGCTCAGGCATGCAAACTTCTCGTGCAGCACGTGTATACACATTTAAAAGTCGCCATTTTGCAGCAGTCTGCGAGGGGAGCATAAGTTTGATATGGGCTGATGTTAAAGAAGGGATCTAAAACACGAAGTTGCGCGTGCAGGGGGCGGGGAAATGAATGGGAGGGATGTAGTTTTGTAGGGAGGGGGAGAGATGGATAGAGAGGAAAAAAAAGGTATTCGTGTGCTGAGCGTGTGCGGCCGTCTTTTGTCTGCGTAAAAATATACTGCGGGCCAGATCTCCCCCACCTCCATTTATCGATAACAAAACATCCCCCAGTATCGACTTCTTTCGGAAGCACATACGTGTCTGTTGCTACGGGCAACAGGGACTTACGTAAACATACGGTGGCTTTCAAATCTTTTTTCTACACCAACTCCCGTCTAGTCCGCTTGGAGGCGGATACCATAGTCTGTGGTAGTAATTTTATAAGCATCACATACGAAACGGTTGAAAAATCAATGCAATTTTTCAAAAAATAAATAAAGAAATAAAAAGCATTGAAAAATACCAGAAGACGTATAAAATGTAATATCGTTTGCTCTTTCTAAGTATTACAATTATAACTTCATCTCCCTTAATTTAGCTGCTATAACTTTTTAAAATGGTGGCGAATACTTTCTGGATTCCCTTAAACTTGAAGAAATAAGCGCATCTATGGAATTAGGCTGTAATTAGGAGAAACGTGGAAAGTGGTATGAACTCATAGAAATATTGTCTTAAGCCAGCAACTTTTTAAGATTTTTTTTGGATTGCAGTTTTGGAAAATTAACTGCTATACAGTAGTAACCCGTTGACCATTTTATTCATTTCCTGGAAGTGTCTGCAACTTCGAATACGGGACAAGATTGAAGATTTTTTTTTCATTCTGAGCATTAATCCAAACTAATAGAGATACATACGCTTTACGGAAACCATGTCATGTGGAATAACGTATGTTACGGAATAACGTATGTTACACCTCAACTTTTTGGGCCACCTTAAGCATATTTAGGCATACTAATATTCTTACTCTTGTTTTATATTCTTTGTCTTCATTTCCACTTGTTATATGCAACAAAATATAGATTACTGAAACAAAACATTCAAAGTTCTATTACATGAAGAAAACAAAGAATATTTAAAATATGCAACCCCAATGTATGGTCGCTCAAGTCAACACTCGGTGACGAGTTTAACCTTTTATCTTTTTTTTATTATAACTTCAACGTTTTGTAAGACTGCTATGTTTTTATCTAATGGTAAGTTCGTATTTGTTTGATATGTGTTACATGGGGCGGTTCAGTTTTCCGTAAGCATGAAAAATTATTGAGGCAAAACAAAACACTCTTCCAAACAAACTTCATTATGATAAGAGATGAGAACCCAGCATATGTATGGTTATTCTTCTATGTTCGCAATAACATAATTAGTGCTTTTGCTCCTTAAGAAGGGCAGCAATTGGTATGAAATGCTGTATACATATATGTGCGATTCCTTAACTGTTTACGTATTTCAGCAGAATCCTCTGGTTTACTACTGTCTGTCATTTCAGCCGAGTGTTTATATTTTATTATGTGTGTTTTATATGTAACCTTGTTTTATACTATCCGGAATTTCATTTTTATCAGTATGGGAAATTGAACTTTTCGGCACACTTATTTTCCGCACTCCAACACCAACGTTTTAGTATTCCCTTCAACTGTTTAATCAACAACTTAACTGAAACATATGACTGCGTCCATGACCAACATGATATGCAGTACAATATTTAACCAATGTATAAAGTTTTTCGACATAGAATGAAACAAAATATTGTGAGTAACTGCAGGAAAGTGTTTCTCTCTCTCCCTCCCCCCTTTGTTTTCAGGACTCGTTGGATATTTGGGTATCATCTTCGTTCGGCCGCAACATCTTATTTGTCTTGAAAAAATTCACTTTTCTATGCAGTTACGTAAATAACTATTGTAATTCGCTTTGGTTTTACTACCTATATTTTTAATTGCGAAATTAGATGTCACGTGTGTTGATTATCCACGTGAGACGCGATAAATATCATTAGTTTATTAATAGAGCTGTATTTTTGTATAATTATATACCTCCTGACTAACTTAAAATTGAGTTTTATTTCTATACGACCTTTAACTACTATGGTTCTTAGCGTCCCATTCCATATTGGGCGGAAAGACCGGTAATTTTGCTCAGAGGCCTCTTTATCAGGCTTGAGGTTATTTTACGTGCCGTAAATTTACGACACGGGACCACCGGCTTTACTTACTCCCGAAAAAAATCCATCGCCCTCCGCCGGGTATGAATCCGCGGCCTCAGGAACAAGGGACTAGCATGGTAACCACTACACCACGGAGGACGACTGACTAGCTTGATGTTGAGTTCCTTCTGTCACATATTAAAGTTTTATGTAGCATAATCTTTCTGGGAGAATTAGTCTAATTCATTATTTCTCGAGATTAGCTCGTTTCAGTGTAAAAGTACAAAGGATACCTAAAGGCTTTATTAGTCACCTAGTACTTTTATTCTTAGAGGATGACAATATATCAGTTTGTTTAGTATTAGAGAGAGTCGTTAAGCCTAAGAAGAAGAAGAAGAAGAAGAAGAAGAAGAAGAAGAGGAGGAGGAGGATTAGCTCGTTCAAACAGAAAGATAAAATGAATGGATATCGGGGCACTATTCAGCCTTTTATCCTCCGCTAATTATCAACAAGGTTTTATAATCGCTTCTTTACGGCGTCTGTTAGGCTTTTGTTACAAGAACAAAGAAACGTCTACTGCGACTTGTGCCGATATTGCAGCGACTGTCCGAATGGCTACTGTGACAATCTCGGTGACATCCCGCTCTCGACCAAAAACTCTACAGCTATCATCAGAGTGGGCCATGCATCACGTACCACACAAAACTTTTCAATATTCAAGACGCTTTTGCGGGTACAAAAACTGGTTGGTTTAGGGGTTTTTGCTTCCATTATTTGCGGAGAAAAAGAGACGTTCCTGCAGCACATTCTGAAAGGAAGGGAGAGAGAAAAAAATTGAGGCTGCAGGAGATTTTTGTAAGGCTCTTTTGTAATGGCTACCGTTTGGTGGGGACCAGCGTGTGTGTGTACCTTAATGGAGAGGGCCGGGATGTAGTAAAGGAACTGACACACACCTACAGATGAGGCGTTGGCATAGAAACTCAAATATCTTCGTACAAACCAAGTATTCACTAGGTATACTTCTTTCTTATACAAACAGTAACGAATTAATAGCAGTCAAATCTAAATACGTGTATCGTTAAGAAGCATCTCTCTTGTAAATCTCGTACGTATGAAAACATTACACAGACAAGAGAAAAATAAAGAGACGCAAAAAGAGAGACGCAATAAAAATAGTGTGTCACATTCAATGAATTTCTCTACTTACTCCTCTAAAACTATTCTTGAAAACAGAATTATTCCATATACTTCAAGTTAACCGAGATAAATGCTTGCATCGACACGGGTAGCCGAGGTCATTAAGGCACGGACTCGTGAACGGGAGATCCGGTTCAAATCTCGCCAGGGCCGTTCTCCCCAACTGTTATATTTTTCAGGTTTTCCTCAGTCCCCATAACTGACATATTCGGGGAGGTACTCTAAAGTTAGAGCTGGAACATTTTCTTCCCAAATTTCCTTTCCCAATTATTATCATTATTTCTATCATCAATGTCCTCCGCCTGTGGTGCCGCATGCAGAAAGAATGGACGTTAAATATCATTAAGAACAGCAATTAATTGTTCTTCCGCACAAACCAAAGGTAGGACAAGGTTGGAACGGTAGTCTACCTTTCCAACTATTACGTAAGAACGTTTGCAGAAATAGTTTCATTACACATTTCGTTGCAGGTTAGAGGGGATAAAGGAGCTGAAACGATAGTCAAATGTTTAAAAAGCTTCTCTATATACTGGTCTTGAAATTCCATACTCCTTCCATGTCATCACGAGAAACAACTGAATGGTGACAGTACTTCAAAAAACGACAAAAATTCAAACCAATAACAACGGGTATTTCGGAAATGGCTAACGCCAGAAGAAAAAAGCAATTTAAAATAAATTGAGTATTTTAAAGAGATCTACAAAAGCTTACTTAACGAAAAATATACTCGTAGATCTCGTTAAAGCACACAATTTATGTCAAATAAACTTTTGTGACATTAACTATTTTCCGAGATATTTATTGCTGTTGGTTTGAATTTTCTATTACTTTAAAGTGCTAAGTTAGCTTGCTTTTGTATGTCGTGGTGTCACTGAAAGAATAGGTATGAAATTTCAAAACCAGCACATAGTGACCCACGTTATTAAACAATTGACTATCGTTTCAGCCTGTTGTATCCATGTTTTACCTACACCGAAATGTGTGATGAAATCATTTCTGCAGATGTTTACTGCGATTTACATGAAGTAGACAGAAAAATAAGCGCACTGGCGTGTAGAAGATATATAGAAATATACGAGATCCAGAAATCATACATAAGATTTTTTTTAATTCGTAACCCATTATAACCACAATTAGAGGGAGTAACTAAGATTTCATGTAGCCTATTCTCTACAACGGACGTGTGTTTTATATAACATACCGTGTTTCATAATGATCGATTTGGTTGTTCATGATACACATACGCGAACACGCTAATAACCAGAAAAATTTTGGTTACGTTCTATTATACAGGGGGACCATTTAAGTTGAGACTGCAAAATATCTCTAAAACTAAGCGTTGTGGAAAGAAATGTCTTGAATGAAAGTTGTTCGATATTATGGGGGAAAATAAATGCCATTACTCGTGTTTTGTTTGGAGGACGTGATGATGACCATTTTAGGGTCAATTTAATTTTTTTAAATGGGAACCTATTTTTTGTATGTTGTTTTCTGATTAGAAAATGGTTTATAAAAATCTGTTTATTTTGTGGTGAGGAATAAGGAAACAAAATGAAAAAATGTTGGTTCCCAATTACGTAACGTAGCTTGACCCTCAAATGACCATCCAAAGATGGTCCAACCATTCATTGCGCTCTTTGTACACGGCCATTCAGAATTTTCGTTGTTATTTACGTTGGTGTAAGAACAATTGCAAAGTGCTTTATGCAAATGTTGTTTAGTTTTCTATGAGAAATGAGCAAACATAAAAAAGTTAGGTTCCCATTAAAAAAATTAAATTGACCCTAAAATGACCATCAGAACGTTCTCCAAACAAAACACGACTAATTTTTTACTTTTACTTTATTTGTTTTTCCCCATAATATCAACCAACTTTTGCTCAAGGCACTTCTTTCTACAACGCTTAGTTTTGGAGATATTGTGCAGTCTACAGTCAAATGGTCCACCCTGTATATAGAGATTTTATGTAGTTTACAAATTGTGGATACGACTGGCCTGTAAATGTGTCGGTCGACTTCCTGGGATGGCTTTTGGACAGAACTTAAAAGAGGCTCTGCGTTCAAAAAAACAAGAGAAATAATTTCAGAACCAAAGACATACAATTTGGCAAATGAAGGTCTTGTATGCTGTAAAAGAATTCATAATTTTGATTTTCAACTTACTATAATAAAGCTTTGGTATAATCTACAAGCGCTTTCATCTGCAGTCTGTATTTGGTATACGTTTTAAAATGTTTACATTTTTGGAGGTATATAATCAGCTGCGAGGTTAGATGAAGTTAATAACATAGAAGTGAAGAAAGAGACAGTATAGGGAGAAAGAGGACAGAGAAAGGAATAAGACAGGATAGTAGGTATATTCCATTGAAAAAGAAATCAGGTAGATGCCTCGACTGCCGGCCTGGATCTAATGAAACAGAAAGATGCCAGATACAGACAGGACACTAATCCCTGTACGATCTCTTATTGCTTCAATGAACACCGTATTACTTGCAAAAAGGATGAATTTTATGCTTAATCAAGTTTCTTTAAGGCTGATAGTATTAGCTTATCTTATCTTTCTTCGGAAAAACTTCAAACCTCATTGAGATTTATAAGATTTGTTTAATCTCAAAGGCGGAGATTTTATGGGGTTTTGAAACTGCTTTTATTATTCACTTTTTACGCAGAAGATATCTGCAGAGTCCACATTGGAAATTATATTAGCTATGTACCATCATGAACGACTTCACCGACACGAGTGAACCGAAGTCGTTAAGGCTTGGACTCGTGAACAGGAGGTCCGCGGTTCAAATCCAGGTTTTACTGTCTTCACAACTTGCAAATGCCGAAGAGGTACCCTAAACTTAGATCTGTAGATGTTAGTAGGTAAATAGTTTATAAACGTAGTAGGATGTAGGATATTTCATCGGAGGAGGACACCTCGCGCGCTCGACCATCTTGATCTGTTGTGGCTATACCCTCCGGGAGGCAAGGATGAGGTGAAGGTCGCAGGTCCGTAGGCTGCCAGTTCCGCAGAGACGCTCAGACTTCCCTAATATTCCCAGTTGGAACACCCGCGGAACAGTAGAGACGAAGTATCTCAAGACGGCGACGAAGCGACCCTAATGGGCGGGACAATGCACCTGGCGTTCACGGGGAGAAATCCTTCCAAAGCGCAAGCATCCACGTCATCTGCCCGACACTGCCAGCGTCTCAGGACCTGAAAACACACCTGAAACGTGAAAGGGAGAGATGAAATGAAAGGAAACGGGGTAAAGGAGAAATCGTGGCAGAATACATCACCCCGGAACTCACCTAGGCGACCAAGGGAAAACCACTAAAAACCCCATGTTTAGAGTGGGTGGTTACCGGGAATCGAACCCGGAACCTCCTGAATGTGGGCCACAGACATTGCCGCCTGAGCCTCCCACTCGGTTAAACGTAGTAGTGGATGACATAGTTATTGTATGTTTAAGCGTTTCGTTTATGAGCTAGGCTGCTCACTGAGCAATCGTATTAGTTGTGACTGTTAAATTGGCAGCATAATTCACATTAATAAAATACAGATCGTACAAAACATCTGATGTGTTGCACTCACATGACCTTCTCTACTCTAGTAGAAACTATTTGTGTAAGCGCTTTTTCTCCATCTACTTCATGTTAATCGAGATGTTAATCTTATTGCTAATTTTCTTGTAGGTGCAAGGGGTATATGGTAGGCTTTAAGCGATAGTCAAATCTTTTAAGCGCTGGTTGCTACGTGGAGCATTCCATTCTCCTTTGCATGTCCAGGACATAAAAAAACGAATAACGAATTCCCACTTCAGAAAAAGCATAAGTATTGGAAAATTCAAACAACTAACAAGGAATATCTCGGAAATGGTTCACTCCACACACAAAAAAATATATCACATAAATTGTGTATTTTAACGAGATCTACATTTTTTGTGTAGTAAAACTTTGTCTATCTCTTACGGTTTACCAGTTATGAGAAAGTCATTCAGAACGAAGGGGGCTTTTGGGGACATTCCCAGAAAATTCAAGATATACATTTAGTTTACCATAAAAATATCTTAAACATACGATATTTTAATCAAAATCTTTAGTGCCAGTTTTGAAAAACAAAATTTTCTAAAAATGTTCCATGTAAAAGGTAGTCTGGGGTGAGGGATTTTCTTGAAAACCTTTGTGTCGCATCCTAGGAAAATACTAAACTCAAATACAAAGTTGGTATTTATCCGACTTTTCGTTTTTGAGTTATGTGTTCACAGACAGACACACACAGGCATGTTTCCATAAATACTTTATTTGGATTCCCCTACTTACTATACCTAGTAGAGAATGTAAAAATTAGGTGTAATATATCTCGGAAATAAAAAATCTCGACTTCGTGTCGTGTTTTCAGACTATTCAATTCTGTAATAATGTACTTCCCAAACTCATATTGCAATATGAGATGTTTTAATGCAATATTCTGTAAGGTGCAGTGTTTTCCACTTAGTTGTAAGGAAGGAGGAGCAATTTGTCGCGACGTAGGTATGCCAGATTAGAGGATGTTTTTCCAGGACGATGCACACATTGAACACCCCGGGGTTCCTCAGGATTACCACACAACTGGACGGAACTTGCACTAAAGAACTCGCTAAGAGAGGTGTCTTCTTGCTCCTTCACTCCAGACTCTTCAAGATCCCCAACAATAAACACTGTTTATGTATGTTCATATCTAAATGTTCACTTTTTCTTCCGCTTGCCTATAGTATGTAAAGGAATTATTGTATTCCACTATAAAATTTGAGGTTAAGATTCCCCCGGAAATACAAATTTTGAGGCCCACTGATCCCCCAAACAATTTTAGAAAATGACGTAGTGAGTGTTCTAGGTATCTGCCTGATAGCGGTACAACTCAAAAACTAAAAGTTGTATTAAAATCCAGGATCTTTCCAGATGCAACACAAAATATTCTCACACCGAATTACAATTTATGTGGGAAATGTTTTGTTTTGCTTTATTTTCTCAAGCAAAATTACTAATGATTATAGTTAAAATAACATATCTTTGAAATAATGACATGAATAATAAAATGTTTTGCCTTAAAATAGTCTGAAGTTCACTTCATTGGCGTTGAAATTTGTATAAGTTTTTTAAACTGAAAAACTGGGAAAGAAATAAAAAGTGCTATAAGGAACATAGAGCTCAATAAAATACATGATTTATATAAAATAATTTTTGCGCAGTATTTTGTTTATGAAATTTCATTGATTAGATACGAGATATGTTACAGAATTTCTAATTTAAGTCTCTCACACTTTGGTTTAATATTTATTTCCCGGACTGCTTGTAAGTACTAAATGCTCGTATTATTTTTAATAAGAGTTAACCATCTTCAAATTTTGCAATATATCTAACTGTTAAATTTGTAATAGCTGAACAGAAGAAATTGAAATTTATTTTCTTTGAAAAAGGCTTCTTATTTAGATGTGGTTGTTACCTGGACACAAACATCACGATAACCCTACAATACAGTAATGTTAAAGTTGGCTTTTTCCATCAGAGATATCTAAATTGTATAAATCATAAAAACCAAACATGTTACGCCAAATTAGTTAGCACTTTTATCTACAGAAATCTATATACTAGAGAAAATTTGGGTAACCTCAGAGACTGATTTTTATCACCCATTCACCATTGAAAAGCACTGTTCTTCCCGACGGACATGCTCGAAGAGAGGTTCTAATTTCAGCTTCTAAATGAGTAAAATGCATCAGAAAATGCAGGAACAATATTTATAATAAACAACTGAGGAGATTGTTTTTCTCGATGGTTGCATACTATATGACATTTCCAAAATATTTAAATTGATGTCCTGAGAGTGAAGAATCTTCACATTCATCAGTTTCGCTTTATTTGGTTGAACATTGATGTCAGGGACTTATTTATTATATGAAATCACTGAAGTCTTTATCTTATAAAATAATTATGGGGCTAACGAGAAGGCAGAAAGTTTAAAATGTGGTCTAATGCGATTTATCTAAAATTACTTGAATGTAACATTTTGAAATACATTTTGGGGGAGGTTAAGGAAGTTAAAATGTATCTGCCTATATTCCGTGCCCATTCAGTTAATATCATCGAAATTTTCCTCCATTATTAGCTTATCATGGGGACTTTACAAAAGAACTACAGTTTAACAGGTAAAGGGGAACATTCACATAGAAATATTCTATGTCGTACAACAATTTCATAAAATATAAGGGAAATGAATGAAATTATTTTAACCCTCATCCAAAGTTTCAAAAGCTACAATATAACATCGATTAAGCCAGCTAGTATTGATATAAACTTAAATAATTACAAGATAATCCGTGCGAATAATTCGCACAATCTTGATAAATATCTATAGATAAACAGACCAGAAATTGAGACACCTCGTGGAGATTTTACGGCTGCGTTGTGTGATAGGAGTTTTGTAAACCTATGGCATTCCCCAATGCTTTTATTTCATGGTAGTATTGCATTATATCTTAGGTGGTCTCGGGGTGCTCCTGACCTGAGCGCATTCTCACTTCATCGCAGTAAATGTAAAACAGAAAGCGTAATAATTATGGTTGTCAACAAAATAATATACAAATGAGATAATTACTTCACAGAAATTACATCCTGGATTAAATAAAATATATAATCTATCCCCGCCCATCAAGTTGCAGTCCATTATGTATATATTTAATCGCTCTGTATTTTACTTTTAGTTAACAAACGCTTAAGCGTTTCGAAACATTTGACTATGCATTTGAGGACTTTAAATACGATTTTAATACCTTAAATGCCAATAATTTACCTACAGCTTTGGAATTCTTTCCACAATCCATAACAGCTATCGTCAAGTACTGAGCAGAACGGTTGGGAGCTTGCCTGCTCAGTATATAAACGTGATGGGAGCAACTGAAAGAGGAGCAGAGAGGAAAATGTTTACGCCATTTTTACCCTCCCTCAGCACAGAAACGATTTTGTCGGGTAGTTTTCATTTACCAAGAAGGATAGTACGCCAAAGCGTAGGTCAAGAACACCAACTAGGTTCAACCCTGCTTGGAAGGAAACATATTTTATTACAGCACAAAATAATGGCGTAAAAGTTTTAATTTGTAATAAGATGTTAAACCACATAAAAATTTTTAATCTATAGCACTATTATTCATCTTGTCATGCGAATCAGTATGAAAAAAAAACAAGAGGAAGAAATATAACTTTTATTGAAACAACTAAAATGTACAACGTTTGTGGATGTAAGTCCAGTACATTTCACACTGTAATTTATTGCCATTGTTAATTTTTTTTAATATTGGTCAGACTCAGCTTGTTTATTTTGCCTTTGAACACGCAAATTATTATGTTTTTATTCAATAATTTATTATTCATTGCTTGTATAATCCCTCCTAGGATGCAATTCACAAATTAATCATATTTCGCCATATTAAACATTGATAATTGTATTATTTAATAATAATAATAATAATAATAACAATAATGCCATATAAGCATTACCCTACATTATGATTACAACAGTTCAAATCGATTTGTATCGTAAAGTTACTCCCGTGCAGTTATAGGAAACGCCGCTGAGTTTACAAACCGGCCTGTTGCTCAGATTTCCTTGTGGCAAACGCTAACGGGAGCGGAGCTGGCAAAGTAGGCCTCAGAGCTGATGGTGCCTAATCTGGAATACAAACGCTTTCAAAATACCTAAAATATTGTTATGTTGTTCCAGGAGAACTCCGTAATTACCTCAAGAATCCCCATTACACGATACTGGTGGTTGAGCTCGTTAAAACACGGACTCGTGAGCGGGAGGTTTGAGGTTCAAATCTAGCCGGGACCATCCTCCCTGGCTTAAGATTATTCCAGGTTCCCCTCAGTCCTCAAAACTGGCAAGTGTTGGAACTTAGGTCTGAAAGGTTTCTTTCCCCAATTTCCTTTCCCAATAATCATTTCATATATCACGAGTGTCTGGGTGCCATATGCAGTAAGAATGCGCGTTAAACACCACTACACCCATTTGAAATATATAAGGCGGGTTTAAACGTTTTAAAACATAAGCTAATCTACAGCTGGTGTGGTGTTCTTTTCCTTATTTTTCTTTTTTCTTTCATTTTTCTAGTATGACCATAGCTATGATATAAATGAAGGTTAAGGATAACACAGGATGATATTAATGGAATGTAGAAAAGAAACCCAAAGCTTCTCAAAAACGTATAAAGCGTAGAATGCTAGGAGTTTATAAGCACAGAGTGGAAATATTGAGGAATGAAAAAGCCGAGTACAATCGATGCTGCAGAAGACGCAGGAAGAATAATAAGAAATTCCCCCATGTTGAGTGCACAGCATCAAAAAAGCTTTAAGAAGCTAGTCTATTAATCAAAAGCGTCACCATATTCCATCATTAGGCGAGGCTGGGCTCGTCATCCGTCTTCATTCCATCTCGATCGATTGTAGACAGCCGGCTGTTCGTTGTTTGCTCGCATCCGTTCCGCCTGTCCCACCCTCGTGTATCTGACGTGTGTATTTTTCTCGCAGAAAGGTGTCGCATCCACGTTCCCGGACAAAAAACGATGTTTATCTGACTTGGAGCAAACTGCAGAATATATCTGATTTTAGAGGGGTATGTCCAGCGTCTCAGCATCTAGAGACCCGGAATTAAATCACAGATTGATCTTAGGAATAATGGGGATGCACATCCTTAGAACTTTGGAGATGTGTGGCTGTTTCTATTGTATTATTGTGGATCATTTGAAACACGTCTATGCAGTTTCAACGCAATTGCTTTTTTAAAAAAAATCTGATGCGATACATGCGGCGCCGTGGCCGAGTGGTTAGACCGCTCGCCTTCCACCGAGGCGGCCCGGGTTCAATCCCAGGGACCTGCATGTGGGATTTGTGGTGGACGAAGCGGCGTCTGGGCGGGTTTTCTCCGGGTTCTCCGGTTTCCCCCGCCATTCATTCCACCAACTGCTCCATCATCACCTTTCCTTTCCTCCATTTCACCTACATTTCGTATCATCTACTTCCTTCTTCCCATCGGGCTGATCCCCCATCCTGGATGCTCTGTCTGATCCATGAGTGTCTGCTCCTCGACGGGCCTCTGACCCCAGGCACCCGCCTGTAAGTCCTGGGGGGTGTAAGTCCTACATAAGAGGAGGTTAAACAGATAATGAATGAATGAAAAATGATGCGATACATTCACTACCTCTATCGTTTATTTGTGGGTATACAAAATATTCTTACTAAAGCTCATTTTACTGTCTACTATAAATAAGGCTTTGCAGAAATAGCTACATTACACATTTCGTTATAGACACAAAGGGAGCAGCGATAGTCAAATGTTTAAGAACTGGACATTATATGCTGGCCTTAAAATTTCATACTGGTTTCATGCAATCGCTAGAAACAACTGAATGTTGACAGAACTTTATAAAAGAATGACCAAGAAATGAGTAATTCGAACATTTAATAACAGATATCTCAGAAATGACTTATGCCACAAAAACTTATTTGAAATAAATTGTGTACTTTAAAGAGATATACATTTTATGTGTAGTATGTTTTCGTCTATCGCGATAGTCAAATGCTTAAGAACTGGACGCTATACGCTGGCCTTGCAATTACATACTGTTTCCATGCAATCGCAAGAAAAACTGAATGTTGATAGGGATTTATAAAAGAATGGCCAACAAACGAACAATTCAAACCTTTAATGATGGATATCTCAGAAATGGCTTATGCCATAAAAAACCTTTTTGAAATAAATTGTGTGTTTTAAAGAGATCTACATTTTTTGTGTAGTACGTTTTTGTCTATCGCTTAACGTTTACCAGTTATACAGGGATATACATATTTTTTTCCAAATGAACGGACTTCAAAGGCTGTTCCCAGAAAATTCAAGATATACATTTTATTTTGCAGGTAAATATCTTTAATATATGGTATTTTAATCAAAATCGTTAAGAGACATTTTTAGAAAATAAAGAATTTCGAAAAATCGTCCATATAAAGGGTGGTATAGTTTAGAAGGATGTTCTTGAAAATCTTCGTCTCGCATCTTTGGAAGGTACTGAACCTAAATACAAAGTTTGGTGTTTATCCGACTATTCGTTTTTTGAGTTATGCTGTTCAAAGACAGACACATAGACACACACAGACATGTTTCCAAAAATGGTTTAATTGGAATCAGGGGGTCTCAAAGAACCCATGTACAGTGTTAGTCCAACTGTGGTGTTTATCCGACATATCGTTTTCTAATTATGTTATGTACACATACAGTTTTGGTAAAACTATCGTTTTAGGCGGATTTCAGGAGACATCAAAGCATTATTTTCTGTGAATTATCGATATGGAATTTTTGGGTTAAATACATTACTTATTCTATCGAATATGTGATAAAGAAAGTAAACATATGAGTACTTTGACTACAGCGTGCCACATATTTCTGTTTTAGATATTTAAGGATCTAATAATCGATGGATGGCAAGAAAAATACAATAAAGTAATTACAAAACTTCTAAAAACATATTGCTTTGATTTCAAGAAAAGTATACCAAATATTTTCCGTTCTACCATGTTAAAATTTCTCGAAAGAATATAGTCACTATTTTAAGAATACAATCAGTACATGTATCCATTCTCGAATACCTGCAGGTAATTAAAATTAGAGGTTATTTTTACTATGCTCTAACTTGAAGAAAGCTTCATAAAATTAATTACTTCCAGGTTCGAAGCTTTAGGACGCACCCATTCTTTAAAACAAAATCTGTGTTTAAAGGTTTATGATATACACTGCATACTTTTTGTCTTCCCACCTATGTCAGTTGCTCGCACGTCAATCAGGGCGGGCATAGTCGCTAGTAGACGGTTGTCTGGTTGCTGTGTTCGGGAGTGACATAACGTATATATAACGTAGCATAACATTTTTGGATCATTTACAAGGCGGTTTAACAGACAGAGTCTATAAAATAAATGCAAGGTCATTTGATGAATTGAAGAACATAAGACAATAAATAGTCAACATTTCGGAAGCTGAGCCGCAACATGTGAACTAATTGTGTTTAAACGCTCGTCTACTTCGCGACAAATTGGGAACACTTTTAACATCGTCTTTGAAAAACATAAGCATATTGTTGTACTTCATTGGTTGCGCGGCGTAAGGAGTTGCATACCTAGCTGTCTACGATCACAAGTGGTGACAAATGTAACGTATGTGCTGTATTAGTATTTAGGTTTGTGACAAAATGTAACATGAAGATGAATAATAACAAAGTATATTGCTTAAGTTCCCAATGTTTGAATCTATATAATTGTGTAACGTAATACAAAACTAAAAATGAACTCTATTTATATTTACAATATGTGTATGTGTTGGTTTATTTATTTGTATGAAAATTTTATTTAGTATAAGTTATTATTATTTAACTATTTTATTAATATGACATAATTCTACTTTCGACGACTAAATGTAATAAAATGTGGAATTTTCGACCAATCACAGCCGTACTTCTTGGTAATTTTTTGGGTAACTCAGCTTCCTTCTTTTGTTTTTCAGTATCGTATTTAATTAATGTGCATTCCAACAGGGGATAAATGTTATTAATAAAATTTGATTTCAGGTTATGTGCCTAAGTATATTTCAGTTATAGGAGGCGTGTTTTTAAAGAAAGTAACGATAATTTTTTTAAAAAGTCTGATGTGATACATTTACATGACTTTCTCTACTCTCTATCGTTTATTAAATTATTCTTAATCAAGCTTATTTTTCTATCTACTACATAACGTATATTATCTCGTGTATAACGTTTAAGAACTGGACGCTCTACGCTGCCCTTAAAATTCCATACTGGTTCCATGCAATCGCGAGAAACAACTGAATGTTGAAAAAGTTTGAACAGAATGACCAGGAAATGAACAATTCGAACCTTTAATAACGGATATCTAGAAACGTCTTCTGCAAAAAAAAAAAACAAACAAAAAAAAAACCCTTAAATGTAATAAATTGTATGTTTTAAAGAGATCGACATTTTGTGTGTAGCACGTTTTCATCTATCGCTTAACGTTTATCAGTTATACAAGGTTATACAAAATTCCCCTCGAATGAAGAGGACTTCATAGGCATTTCCCCGAAAAATCAACATACATATTTTAGAGATGTAAGTATCTCTAATATACGGCATTGTAGTCAAAATCGTTAGAGCCATTTTTTAGAAAATCAAAAATATCGAAAAATGTACCATGTAAAGGTTATTTTGGGGTAGGGAGATTTCTTGAAAATGCTCTTGTCAAATCTTTGGAAGATATTGAGCCTAAATACAAAGTTTGGTATTTATCCGACTATTCGTTTTGAGTTATGCTGTTCACATACGCACAGACAGACACACGCACACGTACATACGAACACGTTTCCAAAAATGCTTTATTTGGATTCAGGGCGCCCAAAAATGTATTTCCGATGAAATCTCGGTATTGAATTTTTGGGTGGAATGCAACACTTCCCCTACTTACTGTATCTAAGAATTGAGAAAGTAGAACTAACAGAACATTATTTTCCAAATACTTTATTATCTTTCATTAGCTTACACCTTACACTACTTCTCTGCATAGTCACCGCCGTTATTCAGGCACTTGTCCTAACTAGAAAACAGTTTTTGTATGCTTCGTCAAAGAATGATGCCGCCTATGATAAAAGCCAAGTCTGCATTTCTTGTTTCACAATATCATCGCCGTTGAAATGTTTTCCGCCAAGGAATTTCTTCAAATGAAGAAACGTGAAAATCGCTTGTAGGGAGGTTGGTCGAATTATTCCCAACCAAATCAAGGCGATACTCTTGAGCCGGGCATTGTCACTCATTATTTCACCGTAAACCTCACACAATTGGCGATGGGCGTTTGCTGGAGTAACATTTCTCGCATTCAAAAACGAATCATTGGTCTGACTTCACAGTTGGCAGGCCGTTCGATTGTTTTTAACATTTCGAAACGCTTTAACAACAGGAAAACAAAATGTGACGATCGCTCACAGCCGTGTCTGGCTTTCTAATGAATGGAAAATTTCTCAAAATCGCGACTGCAGCGGTAAAATATTAAAAACGGCACTTGTTTTAAAAATACGCCTCGTACCTAATAACAAGAGAAAATAATTACGACTGTTATACATGTATATTCTATTGGCATTACTGACAGTAATCACCAGGCAAAGAGTTGCCACCAATTTATCTATACTCAAACCATGTATCAATTCAAAGAATGTAAACAGCAGCGGCCAGAGGTCACTGACGACAGGTAAACACGGTTTCGTGAGTGCTGTCTGTAAACGCCAACAGACTGTACGAGGGATGAAGGGTGGTTTATAAACTGCGAGTCTCTGCATTAGTCCAGCAACAGTTCAACTTTGTTTCCCTTCGTTCTGGTTTTAATGCTTAGAGATTCCTATGCATGGTAATTTGTCTATTGCAGCCGATTTTAGGGGGAATGTATTTAAAATTTTATTTTATTCATGAAATAGTCCAAAATAAAGATCTCGAGATATAAAATTTCCATATAAATTCACTCACTATGTTCTAGAATGTTTCGGTATGAGCGAGGTCTGTTCCAATTAGCATGTACAGATGGCTGAGATTTTACTTACAACGCAAGCCATATTTTGAGACATTAAATTTGGTCACCGTGAGGTTCCTAAAGAATTGATGAAATCAGCCTCCAATGAGAGCGCCTTTATTCTGTAGTGTTAGTGAAACGTTGCGCGGCATTTTTATTCATTCGCTGATAATCTGGCAGCACAAGAATTTCGGTTACCGAAACCGAAGGCAGTAGCCAATAGGTACTCCAGGGGCAGGTGAAGAAGGAATTAAAAAGGCTAACTGCGAGCGGCATGCTCGACACCCTAACCACATCTTGAATTCGTCATTTTGTTTACCAGTAGCTTTGCCCCCATCTCATTCAGTATTTTGTAATCCCCTGCTATTCATTCTCCACGGTCCGTCCTGATCTCTTTTTAAAGGCGTCCTTCCTGTTTATCTGTCCGCGACATACCTGGCTGGTGGAGTCCTCAAGGCTTCCGACACGGGTCTTAGTTCCACCTCTTCAGCGTCCTCGCTGTCTCCAGCTTTAACAGTAATAAAAATAATCTTAAAATGGAAAGGAATACGAATTTACCAACATGATACATCCACTAAAGGAGAGTGTCACAAATTTGTGCATACTTTACAGAGAAAACATATTTCTGCAGATGATACTAGTATCCCCATTAAAGAACACAAAAAACAGCCATTTCTCATATTTATCCAACGATATCTTTAGTACGCTAAATAACCGATATGACAGTAAGAAAATTAATATAAATTTTGAAGAAGAAACTGAACACATCTATATTAATTTTCCAACAAAAATAAAAACACTGAAAACCTAAGGATAGAACATAAAAACAACAAATCACAGAATCAATTAACATAAAATATCTTGGTTTTCTTTATTGATCACAAAATTAAGAAGAAAGATAATATTGATTATGTCTTCTCTAAACTAAGCTCTGTGGCTTTGCAATTAAATCATTAATTCATTTCACGAATAGAAGCATTCTAAAACGTATATTATGCTTACTTTAATTCTTAGCGACTTATAGAATAGTATTCTAGGAAAATTCAGCAGATGCCAAAAAATATTTGATGCAAACACATCTGATATCTTACATTCACGTGACTTTCTCTACCCATTATCGTAAATCTTTTTATAGCTTCTATAAACTATTCCTACGAAATCTTATTTTTCAATCTAATTCATGTTAATCAAGATTAACCTTTGCAGAAATATTTCATTATACATTTTGTTGTAGGCACAAGGGGATAGAAACTAAATCGATAGTCAGATCTTTACAAGAAGAATCGTCCTCCGTGGCCTAGGGGTACCATGTTTCTAGTTCCCGAGGTCGCCGGTTCAAACCTGGCGATGGATTTTTTTTCGGGAGTAAAAATCCTTAGCATGGCTTCCTTCGGAAGGGAAGAAAAGCCGGTTGTCCCGTGTCATAGGTTTACGGCACGTAAAAGAACTTCGAGCCCGATAAAGAGGCCTCTGAGCAAAATTTCCGGGCTTTCATGTCCAAGATACATAGAATGAAACGCTAAGAACCATTGTAGTTAAAGAGCGTCCATAAATAAAACTCACTTTTTTAATTTAGAAGCGACTCGCTATATACTGGACTTGAAATTCAATAGTCTTTACATGACATCACAAAAAACAGCTGAATGCGACGGTACTTAAAAAAATGACAAAGTATTGAAAATTTCAAAGCAATAATAACGCATATCTCAGAAATGGCAAAATTATTTGAAATAAACTTTGTGTTTTAAAGAGATCTACTTTTTTTGTGTGTATTATACTTTGGTCTACCACTTAACGGTTACCAGCTATACAAAATTATACAAAATTTATATATGGTATTTTAATCAATATCATTGGAGCCATTTTCTTTGAAAAATGTTCCATGTAAAGGGTAGTTTAGGATGGGGAGAATTTCTTGAAAATTGTCATATGTTTAGAAGATCCTGAACTCAAATATCAAGGTGTGTGTGTGTACTTTTCTAAAAATGCCTTTTTATTTAGAGGGCACCTAAACATGTGTTTCGGGAGAAACTTCGGTATCAGATTTTTGGGTGGAATGCAATGCCTTCTCTACCTACTATTTATGTGGTATATAAAGTAAAAAGTAATAAAAATCATTGCAGTTACAAAACGATCAACATATTGTAAAGCATTTTATTCAATACGTTTGGAATTTTACTATCAGTTTGGGAGTATTTTTTGTAGAAGATAACAAAAAGGTGTACACAAAACAAATTCAGATATCCACAGCAAAGAGGCTAGGTGCAGGCAGGGCTTGCACAGGCCCAGTAATAACTTGCAAGCATTCCAAAAGAGGTACTACACAACTATATATTATTAAAGTCTCTTTCGTCATCTATAATGGAACTGCATATTAATAAAAATAAGTTTCATATTAGCAATAAAAAGATGCCTTATCACTCACGCCTTATATACAGTAGAGAATTTCATTCAATTAAAAGGCTATTGGATGTTTTTTCTCCATAGAATTAATTATGTTTTGTAAATGCACAAAATGTAAATACTTTTGAGTTACCATTTTTACATAATCTAAATGTAATTAATTTCACCCATCGATGATACCTAATTCATATTTAAGGAGGTATAATAATGCAAATTGTGCTAGCTCCTAATTCCCGAGGTCGCGGGTTCAAACCCGGCGAGGACGATGGATTTTTACAGGCGTAAAAATCCTTAGCATGGCTTTCTTCGTAAGGGAAATAAAGCCGGGTCCCGTGTCGTAGATTTACGGCACGTAAAAGAACCTCAAGCCTGATAAAGAGGCCTCTGAGCAAAATTACCGGTCTGTCACGCCCAATGTAGAATGGGACGCTAAGGACCACAGCACTTAAAGAGCGTTCATGAATAAAACTATTTTTTTAATGCAAATTATGTAAAAACCTACCATATCTAACAAATTTCACACTAGAATTAAAATTTGTAAATACGATGTGTGTGACTGTTCCATCAAATGTAAATAGTATATGTAACCTCTGACGTAATGTACATCCTAGAGTTAGAGTAACTCTTCTAGACTTTGAAACTCATAACAGGATCCACAATTATGCTATAAGTTACATGTCATGCTACTATGATATATATATTGAGCTCCAACCTATAACAGCAATGTATCATCGCAAATTTCCTCATCTACTTTCTCTACCTCCTACCGAGCGAGGTGGCACCGCGGTAACGTGGGAGGTCCCGGGTTCGAACTCCACCGACTACCCACACTGACCCATAGGTTTTTCGTGGTTTCCCTGGGTCGATGGGCGAATGCTGGGGTGGTTCATCTTCTAGCATGACTCGGCTGCCCCGCATTTCCTCACTACCCACCATCTTCATTGTTATCTATTTCAGGGTTATAAGACCAGGCGACGGTGTTCGGCGGGTTGCGCGTGGTCAGTGCTTGTGCGTTCGGAGAAGGTTTCTACCTGACGTCACTGTAGGGACAACTCGGTTAGGACCCACCTCCGGATGCTTTCGGACAGGCGCTCCTTCGGAGACCCTCCGGAGGCCGGAGCCTATGGGTAGGTCCGGGCGCGATGGAAACATTGTGAACCCCGTCCATGCTTGCGCCCATCGTCATCCAGATGTGGTCGCTCTCCAGGTCTGTCCCCTCGACCCTCCTTCTCCAGGGACACGGTAGAAGCACAAAGGGCCTGCGTACGGTACTCTGCTCCGGTTTCGAGGACCTTTCGTTCGTCAGTACCTTTAACTTTTCTACCTCCTGAATCTGCCTGTGAACAGCGTACTCAAACACAGAATGGCATAGACATTAAATACCAAATTGGGTATTAATTATGCCAGGCATCTTTCGAAGATTTTCATTTCGTCATATGCGCGCAAGCATATGTGTCTATGGACAGCATAATTAAAAAAGAAAGCCTAAATAAATGACAAATCTGGTATTTAAGTCCAGGATCTTAAAAAAAAAAAAAAAAATGCGACACGAACATTTCCATGAAATATTTTCCCATTCCAAAATACTGTTTTTATGAGAAATTGGCTATTTCTTTCCTCCAAAATGGCACTAAAGATTTTGAGTAAAATATTATGTGTTTGAGGCACTGACATGCGGAACAGCATGCATATCTTCAATTTTCTACAAATAACCTGCGAAATTTCCTTTATCCCTATTGCGTTTTGTAATAATTTTGTGTAACTGGAAAATTATAAAAATAAACAAAAATTATCATAAGGAAAATGAAGACCTCATTGAAATATACAATTCGTGTCAAAAAAAAGTTTGTGCCAATCATTTCTGAGATATTCGCTGTTTAGTGTGACATTTTTATTTCTTTGTAATATACATTTTGAAGTTCTAAATCACTGTTCTTTGTTTATCCTGAGGCCAAGCAGAGAACGCCGTTGTGCGATGCACAAAAAGTCAGTTGGAGTCAACATTCAGCAGAGCTAGCATGTTTATCGGCAAATAAACGAGACAAGTAATGTCTGCATAAAATTCAAATAAACACAGTGAATTTATTGTGTAATTAGCAAGGTCCAAAGTTGGAAACTGGGCTAATAGTTATTTTACAATACAGATTACCTAGTGGACAGTTGGTACATTTCCAGAGTATACACATGACTTACGGAGCTGAAATTTTATGCATAAGAGTATAATGAATATATATCAGTGCCTTCCAAATTTGGTTGAGATTAGCACAAACTTAAGGGTAGTTTATTTGGGCAGACTTCTAAAAATGTACAGCTTCTCAAGTGTTTTCCTAAATGTTTGTTCCACCCCAAGACGAACGCACCTGAAGCTAGATTGTAGGACGTCTGCGGCGCCCCTGAAGGAAAAGAGGTGGTGGTACTTACCTGTCTGCTACGTGCCTTATCCATCAATCATATAGAGCACTCTTCTCGCTTCATATTTTATACATTTTGTTGCCATTTTTCTGATGGATAGGCAATATAATGGAAGCTGTCAAAAAGCGTGCCAAAACGGGCAGCCCCTTGTGATTTTTTTGGTTGAGGTGGTTGTGGGTAGAGAGGGGGTGGTGACCAGGCAGGTGGACGTTGTGGGCCGGCTGCACGTCATCCTGATCATTTCTGCAACTGCACGCTCCAACTCTGCTTCCAGTATTCTTCATCAACGTGTTTTAACTTTTCCTTGTTTTTATTGCTCTCACTCTGTTTCTATTCCCTCAAATACTCACTTCTTCCTCTTATCTAGTTCCTTGCTTCTCTTTCGTGCTCTTCTTCAAGTACTCTCATTTTTCCCTTCTTTTGTCGATAGCATTATTACTTTCTTTACCGCTTACCAAGGAAGTAGTTGAAGTACCTATTGTATTCCATCAAAAATTCGATACCGATATTTCATCGGAAATACACGTTCTAAGATACCCTGAACAAATCAAAATTATTTTTAGATAAAAGTACTGTAGGTGTGTAAGTGTGTTTGTGTAAGTTTGTTTGTGTGCGTGTTTGTATGTGTTTGTGTGAGTGAGTATGTGTGTGTTTGTGTGAGTGTGCATGTGTGTGTTACTGTTGAGTGTGTATGTGTGTGTTTGTGTGAGTGTGTATGCGTGTGTTTGTGTGAGTGTGTATGTGTGTGTTTGTGTGAGTGTGTATGTGTGTGTTACTGTTGAGTGTGTATGTGTGTGTTTGTGTGAGTGTGTATGTGTGTGTGTTTGTGTGAGTGTGCATGTGTGAGTATTTGTGTGAGTGTACATGTGTGTGTTACTGTTGAGTGTGCATGTGTGAGTGTGTGTGTGTGTGAGTGTGTATGTGTGTTTGTGTATGTGTGTTTGTGTGAGTGTGTATGTGTGTGTTTGTGTAAGTGTGTATGTATGTGTTTGTGTATGTGTGTTTGTGTAAGTGTGTATGTATGTGTTTGTGTATGTGTGTTTGTGTGTATGTGTGTGTGAGTGTGTGTTTGTTTGTGTAAGTGTGTATGTGATGTGTTTGTGTGAGTGTGTATGTGTGTGTAAGTGTGCATGTGTGTGTTTGTGTGCGTATGTGTGTGTTTGTGTGTGTGTATGTGTGTGTTTGTGTGTGTGAGTGTTTGTGTGTTTGTGTGTGTTTGTCTGAGTGTGTATGTGTGTGTTTGTGTATGTGTGTTTGTGTGTGTACATGTGTGTAAGTGTGCATGTGTGTGTTTGTGTGTGTATGTGTGTGTTTGTGTGTGTATGTGTGTGTTTGTGTGTGTGAGTGTTTGTGTGTTTGTGTATGTGTGTTTATGTGTGTGAGTGTTTGTGTGTGTGAGTGTTTGTGTGTGTGAGTGTTTGTGTATGTGTGTTTGTGTATGTATGTGTTTTTGTGTGTGTATGTGTGTTTGTGTGTGTATGTGTGTTTGTGTGTGTATGTATGTTTGTGTGTGTATGTGTGTTTGTGTGTGTATGTGTGTTTGTGTGTGTATGTGTGTTTGTGTGTGTATGTATGTTTGTGTGTGTATGTGTGTTTGTGTGTGTATGTGTGTGTGTTTGTGTGTGTATTTGTGTGTATGTGTGTTTGTGTGTATGTGTGTTTGTGTGTGTATGTGTGTGTTTGTGTGTGTATGTGTGTTTGTGTGTGTATGTGTGTATGTGTGTTTGTGTGTGTATGTGTGTGTTTGTGTGTGTATGTGTGTGTTTGTGTGTGTATGTGTGTTTGTGTGTGTATGTGTGTTTGTGTGTATGTGTGTGTTTGTGTGTGTATGTGTGTTTGTGTGTTTGTGTGTGCATGTGTGTTTATGTGTATGTGTGTTTGTGTGTATGTGTGTTTGTGTGTATGTGTGTTTGTGTGTGTATGTGTGTGTTTGTGTGTGTATGTGTTTTTGTGTGTATGTGTGTTTGTGTGTGTGTTTGTTTGTGTGTGTATGTGTGTTTGTGTGTGTATGTGTGTGAGTGTGTGTTTGTTTGTGTGAGTGTGTGTTTGTGTGAGTGTGTATGTGATGTGTTTTTGTGTGTGTATGTGTGTTTGTGTATGTATGTGTGTTTGTGTGTGTATGTGTGTGAGTGTTTGTGTGAGTGTGTATGTGATGTGTTTTTGTGTGTGTATGTGTGTTTGTGTGTGTATGTGTGTGAGTGTTGTGTGTTTGTTTGTGTGTGTATGTATGTGTTTTTGTGTGTGTGTGTAATAACTCAAAGAAGAAATGCTGGATAAATACCAAACTTGATATTTAAGTTGAGTGTCTTCCAAGGATGGATGTGGTGCGAAGATTTTTCAAGAAAATCTCCCCAACAAAATTACTCTTTACATGAAAGGTTGTTGTCATTTTACTTTCTGAAAAATGGCTCTAATGAGTCTGATATTAGCTTGGCAACTAAAATCTATGACTGGGATTCTCTGCCAATAGATTGTCTGAAGTCCGCTTCATTGTGACTGAATTTTCTGCACTTTGTATAACCACTAACCGTAAGAGATACACAAATACAACACAAAAAAAATGTAGACATCTTTAAAACACGCAGTTCATTTAAAATATAAAATGTTTATGGCATTAACCACCACTGGCTTGCATGTTCAAATACTTTATACTAATTTGAAGCGTTCTCATTCGGTTATTTTCCACGATGTTATGCAAGAGTATGGAATTTCAAGCTCAGAATATGGCGACTAGTTTAAATATCTGACTGTCGTTTCAGCCTCCTGCATCCCTCTTGTACCTACAAGAAACTATTTCTGCAAACGTTTATCTCGATTAGCATGAAACAGAGAGGAAGAATAGCTTTTATATAAATAGTTTGTGGTAGAATGATTAGAGTATCATGTGAAGGTATACATAACAAATTAGTTTTATTCTACGTTCTAAATTTTCCGCGCTCTCTAACTTTGGTGCTTTGTTACTTCTAACCCTTTATTATATTTTCTTCAAATTTCTCAATTTCTTCTTCTGTTTTTTCCTCTTTTGTCGTTTTTTTACTGCTTCTAGGTCTCTCCTCTTTCTTCTTCTAATCATCAAGTTCCTCGTCCTTTTCCTTTACTTCGTTTTCATCTTCTTCCTCCTCATTCTCTGCTTCTTTCCATATCTTACATTCAAGTTTAAATACAACTTTCCTTGTTCTGCAGTATTCTGTAACTTATTTTATTTTTATGTCCTCTGCGTCTCGGTTTATCATTGTCTTCCTAATTCGTTTACTTCTTACACGCTTTGTCTGCTTTTACTTCTTCCTGCTTTAGATGGGAGGGTGGACAAGAAGAAGAAATCATAGTAGAATAAAAAGTAGAGCTATCCGGGAGTTTTAGGACAAAACCAGAGTCAAATAAATAAAACGAAGAATTAACAATAACAGAATATAACGATAAGAAAAGAAAGAGAGAGAGAGAGTGAAAAAGAGAGATGTCAGAAGAATAAAAAACGGAAGAACATGAACAAGTCGGAGACAAGAAAAAGGAAAAGAAAGATGAGAGAGAATAAACACATCAGGAATAAGAAAATTGCATAAGAGACAAATGTGCTATACACTTCTTTCTTCTGCCTCTTTTCGCCCATTGAATTTCCATGTTTTCCTCTCTTCTTCCTTTCTCTCCTACAAAAGATAGTTCAGTTGTTCAGGAGGATTACATTGCATAATTATAATCAAGGCCCGAATTTTGATGACCTAAAATGTTTAAAAGTGACTCATAAATGACCAAACCTTTAAAAAATGACACAATTACAAAAAATTGCACAAAGCTGAGATTTAATTACTTTATTAACATTAGTGTTCAGAAAGTTATAAATGAATTTATACATGAGCATAACTGCTGTAAAAATAGAAAAAAGTAGATATAAGAATAATGTTGAGATAATTTAGAAAATTAATTAAAAATACATTTGTTCTTGTTTGAAGAATCTGAAAAAAAAATTAAAAAACTGTTTTTAAAACACGTCTTACAAAACTGTAACATTAACTCTTTTGAGTTCTCAGTTTTTACAAAATCCATAATGAATGAAGAGGATTTTACAATCCACGACGCGACACAAGGACAAAAACAAAAGCAACCTGACTGTACGCATCATTAACGCGGAAAAGGGAAAACTGACCTGTCTCGACCATAGTTGGGTATATGAGTTTATAACTGAAGTTATACCTGCTCCTTTACAATACCCACCCCTCCACGTATAAGCAACCCTTTCTAGACTAACTATTAAATAGGAATGTGATTTTTTCCAAAGAATACGAGTAAAGTATGTACAAATTTACTCTAATTTCTCAGCTGAATACTGAAATGTCTGATGTTTGAAAAGTTAATCCTAATATAAAATGTCAACAATATAACATCTTTATACATCTGCTCAATGTATATGCAAGAAAATTACTACATAAAGATACAAAGGGCAAGAAAAGTACAAGCCGTTATAGCTATAGCCGTTAGAAATGGCATAAAAATTGAAGCCGAAATTATAAAGTCAATAATTATCATAATAATCTGGGAAGGATAGCGAAATAAAATAAACAATAAAATATTTAAAATCAGTGCATGTATTAAAAGGAGAAGCACTGGGAAAATTGTTGATTGTTAAAAGCGACAGAAAGACCAGACAGGCACAGCTTAGCTAATTAGGGACCAGCCCCAGGTATAAAGGTAAAACCTCTGAAGCCAGTTTCTCCTGGAAATAATGGGTACAGTTGCACTGACCAGGAAGTGAAAGTCACTAGAAGCTTCATGACGCTCAGTTTTGGGGCGAAATTTTTAAGGGGAGCGAGGGGAAATTAGGAGTTCTTCTTTGTATCGCGCGTTGATGAGGATACTCTCGCTGGGGCACTCTTGGACTGCGGAACAACAGTCTCGTCGAGTTCCGAAGACTGGGTGCGAACTTGCAAGAGGGTCGAACGATCAGATGTAATTGATAATCTTCGGTCTTGGAAAAGACACAGTAACATCGTAAGAATTTAAGAGTGATCTGCAAATCTTAAGTCTTATTTTAATGGTGAATAAAAGTGTTCCAAGAAAGCGTTCGTGTTTCTATGTACACACACTCACGCAAACCCAGTGATTAAAGTTTCATGCTCAAGCAGCCGTGGCAAAGTAAAAAAAAAAAAAAACAACTAGGAGGAGAAAAGCAGCAATCATGAGGCAAAGGTATTGCTTCTTTGTTGGAGGACGTAGCGTATCTGCGTCAAAATGACCAAAACTGGCGAAATAAATATGCATTTTCATAATCTGGGACACATGGTTAGGCCCCATGTACACGACAGCAATACCTATGATGTAACAATTAAATGATGACGTTATCATAATTCGGGTCCGGATTATTACTTATCGCAGTGCACGACCCAGAATCCTTGGTGCTTAAAGTTAACAGACTTTTTCTTTCAGATGAAAGGGAAAAATTCCTGAAAAAAGTTTAGATATTTTATTATAACCAATTAGTACGGTGGTATTCACATCCAGGTATATTTGTAAGATAGTCAGGTAGGAAAATAAGATGACTGTCTCAGTTTGGGAATATATGGTTTGTTACAGCGAGTTATAAAATCAGGATGATTCAGAGTCAATCAATGATTGAGGTGGAAGTACGAGGGCTGTCCCAGAAGTACCCGACCTAACAAAGAAAATAAAATTTTTTTGGGAAAAAAACATCTTTATTTCTCTCCATAGTCTCCTTTCAGCTCAATGTACTTTTCCCAGCGATGTTCAATAGCTTCGATACCCTGTTTATAATGAGAACCGTCGAGTTCTGCAAAATAGCCATCAACTGCAAACTCCACCTCTTTATTGTTGGCAAATCTTTTACCACCAAGCCATTTCTTCAACTTTGGAAACAGAAAATAATCAGAGGGGCTATGTCTGGCGAATAGGGTGCATGAGGAGGCAATTTGAACTTTAACTCGTTGATTTTGGCCATGGCGATAATGGATTGTGAACTGGTGCATTTTCTTGATGAAACAAAACTTTCTTTTTTGCTAAATGCGGGCGTTTTTGCTTGATTTCATCATTCAAACGCTGCAATTAGTTTTCATAATACTCGACATTGATTGCTTTTCCTTTTTGAAGATAATCGGTGAAAATTATCCCACGCGTATCCAAAAAAACTGACGCCATGAACTTGCTTGCAGATGGAACTGTCTTCGCCTTCTTTGGAGCCGATTGTCCCCTTTCAATCCACTGTTTTAACTGTTTTTCCGTCTCAGGTGTGAAGTGATGGACCCATGTTTCATCCATGGTTATGAATCGAAGCAAAAACACGGCTTTATTGCAGCGAAACGTCGCCAAACACTCGGCTGAAACATCCTCACGACCCTGCTTTTGTTCCATTGTGAGTAAATGCGGCACCCATATTACGCACAGCTTTCTCATGTCTAAATTAGTATGCGATGTACAGCACGTTTTGAAATGCCTACGATGTCTGCTAGATCGCGCACTTTCAGTCGACGGTCATCCAATACCATTTTGTGGATTTTCTTCACAATTTCTGGAACGGTCACCTCATTTGATCGTCATCCTCCATGGTGTAGCGGTTACCATGCTAGCCTCTAGTTCCCGAGGTCGCGGGTTCAAACCCGGCGGAGGTCGATGGATTTTTTTCGGGCGTAAAATCCTTAGCATGGCTTTCTTCGGAAGGGAAGTAAAGCCGGTGGTCCCGTGTCGTAGATTTACGGCACGTAAAAGAACCTCAAGCCTGATAAAGAGGCCTCTGAGCAAAATTACCGGTATTTCACGCCCAATATAGAATGGGACGCCAAGGACCCAGTAGTTAAAGAGGGTCCATAAATAAAACTCAATTTATTATTATTATTATTATTATTATATTTTTTACCTTATTTGGTTGACCACCATTTGGTCTTGGCAGCTCGTACGGCCTCCCTTAAACTCTGCCACCCAATATTTTACTGTTGTAAACGAAGTATCAGACTCCCCAGGGTAGAATGTAGCTCAGCTTTAATATTAGTTGGACTAAGACCTTTCAAACGAAAGTATTGTATCACATAACGATGACCATTTTTATCCATGTTTACAAATTCGCTGAGAGAGTTCACTATTAATGACTGCCAAACAATTACTAAACAACGTAGCATCATCAAACTTCAAACTTAAGCTTTATAAGGGTGGTACTTTCTACCATAGTCATTTGTTTGAAACAAGAACGGCTATATATACGTCAGGTCGGGTACTTCTGGGACTGCCGTCGTATATCCTGGGGGATGCTCTCTTCAGAAGTGTGCGCCAGGGTGTTTAGACGCCAAGGTTGTACGCCACAGCTCCCGGAATGTCCTGAAGATGTGAGAAGCGACGAGCAATCTGTCATACAAACTGAAGAGAAGACAGACCAAGTTCTTGATGTAGCTTCTGATTCCGGGCGAACCAAGGGGCATTAGGAGATATGCATGCATAAACTACCCAGAAGATATATATGGCTAGATTACATCAGCATTCGAACTTGTAACTTCGTCAATCCAACTCAAATTAATTTCCTTTATCGTCCACTCCATTATACGTATTTTGGAGTTGATATTCGTTAGTGACCGAAAAGCATTCGTCAACAACGTTTGTTTTAAGAATAGAACATACAGAACATCTTTTTATGAACGCAAAGCTTTAAAAGGAGAATTTGATTTACTTTCACTTTTGCCTTACCATAATCGCAAGCATTGTAGCTCTCTGACAAACAGAACGCAACAGGAGGTCTTGACCAAGGTCACTTTCACTTTCGAACCCCCGCAGTAGCTGTTCTATTGTCACTGCGGTAAAATGGATCTGAAAAAGAACCCATAACGACATTCTCAGCACAAGAATGAGCGAAACAAAACCTTCCATTCAGAAGTTGCAATGAATGCCCTTCAAGTCGAAAGACAAATCTCTTCGGGTGCCCTTTGTAAATTACTTGACAAGCTACGAATAAATCTGTGTTAGTTATTTTCAAGTGTGTGGCAATGGTTTGTTCGTTGCCTTTTATCCTTAGAAGAAACTAAGAAGGCTTTGAAATTAAACCTGCAGTTCTAAGCCTATGCTCTAGTAATAACCTATAGGTTTACAGAAGGCTCAGGTATTTATCGTGCAATTTTAAGTCTAAATTGTAGTAGTAACCCAAACGTTTATTGAATGCTTTGGAACTTGTCCTGAAATTCTATGCCAGATTCACTGATGACAACTTGAAAGTTTATAGAAGGCTTCTGATTTTGAAATTTATTATGCAATTCTAGGCTAACATTTATAATAGCCTGAATCTTTCTTTGATTTAAAACAATGCGACGAAAATTTGCGAAAACGTTGTATATTATGAGTAGCATTTTAGGTTCTCTTGGGATATGTTTTCTCAAAATACAAATATTCAGTTTTTCAAACTGGTGTGAATGTGGGATATATATTCTAAAATTAAAATTTAAAATATATTATTGGGAATGTGCATTTTCATAATAAATATTATTATAAATTTGTACATTTTTTCGAAACTTGATTTTTAGGGATATGAACTTTGATTTTTAAAAGAAGCTAACCTTTAATGCCTAGCATCAAATTACTAGAAAAAAGCATTTGATATTTAACAGTTACAGGACTTTCTACCCCTATTACATTTCAAAGAAATTCTATAAAGACCCATATACAGTGTTATTTTCTAGATGATTTATTAATATAAGCAATTTTTAAATAATTTCACATGGGTACCATAGAAAAGCATATTTTATAGTGAGCGGGTGGCTGAAACATTGGTCAGGTGTAAATAAAGCAAGTAAATATTATTATCCATGGCTTCATAAGAAACGTAGGCAATTAAAGTTCCAAAATACAGTGAGTTCAGATGTGGAAAGGTTAAGTGCAATCGGAATGTTATCGAAGAGGCTAAAACTGACTTAAGATAATTAAGTTGTATGCTTTTACAAGTGCTATATTTTTCCTGTAATCAATTTATTATCTATCTTTTATGATATCCAATTAAATTCAGTGAAAATAAAGAGAAATTCGGCACTTGTTTTCATTTGCATAGACTTTATTCGCCATGCCAATGACACACGCATGTAATATTTTAATAAAAAATAGCATTTTTGCGTACAAAGGTTTGGGGTGGAGATAACTCCATGAAAATTATTGCCATGCGTCCTTAAAAGAGGATTGACTTAAAACTACGAAATTTGGCATTTATGGGATTGTTTTTCACAAACACACACAAGAATCTTTTTCTTGAGAATGGGCAGGCATTTGAATGAAAAATTCAAGTTCTTATCGTTCCGAAATTCCCGAGTTTTCTGCCTTAAATTAGGTGTAGAATCTTATGTAAATCAGAACTAAAAGTGTTTTATTTTTATTTCTAAACATATCGTTTCACTAATTAACTAGCTGAGGGGTTGATTTGTTTTCAAAGCTAAACTTTAAAGCTTATTTTCCTTGAATTGTACTTTTTGTCACTTAAGCAACAAGAATTTGAAAGTTTCAGTATTTCTTCACATGGTTACTCTATGTATTTATTTAACAAACAATGTTGTATAGTTTAACTTAATGTTATCACTGTCATTTACTACTGTAAGCATTACCTTGGCATAATATTTTGTTTTCTCTTCTAAACTCGAGTTTACTATTAAACAATTGTGCAATTTACAGTTAACGTATGTTGTATTGTTTTATTTTATTGCTTTTACTACCATAAACAATTATTTAGTTCTTTGCTCTTTTACAGTTTTACTTGTTATATAAACCTGCACACTATGTATTAGATTGTATATTTATTTATTACAGCATGTTCCATTACATTTTGGTAATACTACGTGTTAGGGTTTGCTTCTTTGATGAATATTTTACAACAAATAATGTATTTTACCTCCAATATTACTGTAAATAGCTAATAAAATTTTAGATGGTTTTTAAATCATAAAAATTAATTTTGTTAACAAATATGATAAACTGCTTTTTATATATTTTAAATAAATCTTTTAATTCAGGTGGCCACATTCCATTTAATTTTGTACCCTTTCTCTTTAAGTGTATTCTTTCATTATTTAATAAAGTACATTCATATAGTAGGTGTTCTATAGTCTTTCTTCTCCTTGCACTTACACATAGGGTCATCAGTTATTTTAAATCTATGAAAGTTTGCATTTATTTTTCCATGACCAGTTAAAAATGGTGATATGTTGGACGTTAATGCACGCTATGTATGCGTGGTGTCAAGGAATGCCTCCTTAACGAGATTTTTACTTTCTCTACTACGTATAGTAAGTAGGGGAAGTATTGCATTCCATCCAAAAATTCAATACCGAGATTTCACCGGAAATACATGTTTTGAGACCTCCTGAATCCAAAAAAAGCATTTTTGGAAACATGTCCGTGTGTGTGTCTGTGTGTGTGTGTGTGTGTCTGTGTCTGTGTGTCTGTGAACAGCATAACTCAAAAACGAACAGTCGGATAAGCACCAAACTTGGTATTTAGGTTCAGTATCTTCCAGAGATACGACACGAAGGTTTTCAAGAAAATCCCCCCACCCCAGACTACCCTTTACATTTTAATTTTCTCAAAAATGGCTCTAACGATTTTGATGAAAACATCATGTGTTTAAGATAATGTCATGAGAAATGAAATGTATATCTCGAAGTTTCTGGGAATATCTCCAAAAGTATTCTTCATTGTGAACGACTTTTGCATAACTGGTAAACCATAAGAGATAGACAAAATTTTACTACACGAAAAATGTAGATCGCGTTAAAATACACAACTTATGTCATATACATTTCTTTTGTTGAGTAAACCGTTTTCGAGATATTGCTTGTTATTTCCTTAAATTTTTCAATACTTATACTTTTTCTCAAATTCGTTATTCATTTTTTTTATGTCCTGGACATGCAAAGAGAATGGAATGCGCCACATAGCAACCAGCGTTAAAATATTTGACTATCGCTTAAAAGCTACCATATTTCCCTTGCATCTACAAGAAAATTACCAATAAGATTGACATCTCGATATCTCGATTAACATGAAGCATATGGAGAATAGGCGTTTGTAAAATTAGATTGTACAAGAGTAGAGAAAGTCATGTGAGTGTAACACATCAGATTTTTTTTATTCGGGATGGTGCTAGAATTTAGCTATTATTGATTCTCTTTTACGCAGTAATTTTCTAACAATTGATAAATAATTGAATAAATACTGTTTAATTAGGCTAAGCATTAGCCTCTTCGCTGCTACTTATTTCTTCAATCAGCGATTGCGCAATACTCAATCGACCTTATTAAACTTTCCGAGCGAACGCGCATTTTCTACGCACGCTTAACTGCTGTTTATCTCTGTCGATAAAACTGCGAAGATGTAC
Organism: Deroplatys truncata; assembly: GCA_030765065.1. NCBI lineage: Eukaryota > Metazoa > Arthropoda > Insecta > Mantodea > Mantidae > Deroplatys > Deroplatys truncata. Next base: position 131,951,186 of record CM060988.1, on the reverse strand, counting down.
TGAATATTGGCGTGACTCTTATTGGCTTTCTTTAAATACAAGATGAAACAAAGAGATGATTAACCCCATAACGCTATTAAGGGGACATGGTAGTCTGAACACTGGAAATTACACCTTAAGTGTGTTAAATTACCACTGCTCTTAAAGTTCTCAATGGTTTTTCCTGAAAATTTTATGAATTATTCTATAAATAATTACAGTTATTTCAAGTGGTTGTTTGTATTTATAGCTTATGTAGTTGAGTCTGTAAAAATTATTTCATTCAACAGAAAAATAATAAAATTTACTCATAAAACATGTGAATTCATATACCTTTTTCTCTTATACTACTTGCAATACAGAATCACACTTTTGCATGCTTGTTCTTAGTATAATCAGCTATCTTCTGAACCTCAATTATTTAGTTATGTTTATCAGTTCACTAAAAATTGAAAAACAATTATTTTCAAAGTTAAAAAGGTAAAAATGTGGAAAATTTGCAATGTTGTTGCTTTCTTAATATCACTAATATACATTATAAAATTATGATTGTGGTTCAGAACGTTTAGCTATGTGTTGCATATATGTACTGATAATTTCAGCTCTCTGACTCTACTAGTTTCTGAGAAAAAGGTACATAAATACCCAAAAATGTTGTTTTGAGAAAACTGAATTTAAAGTTTGAGCATTAAAATTCTGACACTTCAGTACATTCCAGGGTCATAATCATCTGCACCTTCATTGCTGGATTGCTTCAGCTTTTCTGATTGCCTTCTCTTGGGCCTGGCCTCTTTTGTTAATTGCTGAACTGCTCGCTGGGCATGATATAGTCAGTCGTTCGTTGTTGAAAGATACAAAAATGTTCTAAAAAGGGGCGTTGCATGACAGCTTCAAAGGAATACAGACTAGAATTTATATTATATTTAAATGTCCTAAAAACCTCTTAACCTCCAAAAAGTATATATTTTCTGAAACTGGAAATAGTGGAGATTTTATTAATGTCTAAAACAAAAACAATGTGAATTTTGACCATTTTAGAGTACATTGTTCCCTTAACACGCAGCAGAGTTAGCAGGCTTATCGAAACATTTAAATGACAAAAGTAATACCTCCATAACACGCACACAAATCCAGGAAAAATCGTATTCATAACCAAAATAAAAGCCAAAAAAGAAAGTAAACCCATAAACATACATAATTCAGAGTCAAATAGTGCATTTAGAAGAACATGAATATGGCCTCGAGGGAAGAAACTAATCGAACCGGAGGTGATGACCATGAAAGAAGACAGCCCTTTTAAGAATATATTTAATTGTCGTTAGTAGTGAAAGGATTAGTGAACAATATGATTCAAAACACAGAAAAGTTTGTATTTTATAAATTAATATATTATAAATAAATTATAATTTCAAAACTATTAATTCAGAATTTATTCCTTGTAATAAGTTTCATTTGGCGTATGTAATTTCTGAGAAAATCTTCTTTGAACGTAAGATATTTAACATTTGTAATATAGGACATTCTAGAACCTCTTTAAAGGTGGTTTGGGGCAGGGTTCAAGGGTCTCAAAACGTTAATTTCCATTGAAATATCAATACGTAATGTTTGAGCCGAATACAGTGCTTCCTCTGCCTTAGGGAAACGGTACAAAGTAATATTCTATAGAATCACCTTGAAATGGCAAGAGGAAAACAAACTCGTGTGACTGTCACAGATAAGATGTATTTTGCGAAGTTGTAGCTCGTAACAAATTTCTGTCACTATGTACTTGTAAGTTATCATAAATCTTAGATTCTCTCGTGATATTATGTGAAAAATCAAGATATGTTTCCTTAGTAAAGTAACACCACAACGCAATGTATATTCTGTATAAAGTAACCTAAAAGCTATATATTATCCTGCTTGCCTCCTTTAGAAACAATTTTTCCCCATGTGTTGTAAAACCGGTAGCAAAAAATCCCCTCGCTGGGAGAAGGTATTCGCTCCTCAGGTTAAATTTTTTTAACCTTCGCGGTGTCAGATTCCAACCCCTGGTATCGGATAAAAAGAGGGGTAGTGCCTGTTAACATAGCTTCAGGAAATGTTTTTATTAACAGCCCTTCTATATCAGGTGTAACCTCTTATACAGCCATTAAACTATAAACTTCCCCAATCATTTTCCCCCTCGCCCTAATGTAGGCATGTTAGGGAAAACTAGCCTGTTTTTTTACTTAAGAGGGAAGGGAAAAAACTGTTCACGTGTTAGCAGCATGGGTAAACATGTAACGGAGCTAATAACATTAAAATGCCAAGAGTGAAAAGGGGAGAACGTAAGCAAAAAATTGTTAGATGTTTAGGGTGCAATCACTTCACTTTACAACCTGTTATCTTGAGCTGCAGAAACCTGTGTAACGTTATACACTTGTTTCCAAATACAGTTTTGAAGCTATAAGACACAGAAATCGTTAAAAAAGAAGTAGGTAAGCATATCTAAAGCTATTTAGTATTTCATTTGAGAGCATACAGTTACACCAGAGATTACAAGTAGAGTTAGAAGTGATTCAAGAAGTTTTTTTTTTAATTTTGTTTATGGAGGACGCTCTGCTGTGGTCCTTAGCGTCCCATTCTATATTGGGCTTGAAAGACAGGAAATTTTGCTCAGGCTTGAGGTTCTTTTACGTGCCGTAAATTTACTTCTCTTCCGAAGGAAGCCATGCTAAGGATTTTTACGCCCGGAAAAAATCCATCGCTCTCCCTCGTTTGAACCCGCGACCCCGGGAACTAGAGGCTAGCATGGTAACTATGATTAAACGTAAAGGGACACCTTGCGCGCTGTGACCTGCACAGATCTATTGTGACTACCACCCCCAGGGAAGGGATGAAGTGAGGAAACTACAGACAGACATAGAGACGCGCGAAGTACCTAATATTTCCAAGCTCGCAGGCCCGCCCCATTGCTGGAATTGCTGAGAGAGGACGATGAACGACCCACCAATCAAGCAGCCCTCTGGTGTCCACGGGGAATACTCTTTCTATTGAGCATTCATCTGCGCCATCTATCCGGCAGCGCCAAAAACCGAGAAGTTAACATATAAGTTTAGAGAGCTTAACATATACAGATATGCACACTAAAACAATATACATACAAACATTAAAATAAAAAAAATCTGATGTGTTACACTCACATAACTTTCTCTACTCTTGTACAACCTAATTTTACAAACGCCTATTCTCCATATGCTTCATGTTAATCGAGATATCGAGATGTCAATCTTATTGGTAATTTTCTTGTAGATGCAAGGAAAATATGGTAGCTTTTAAGCGATAGTCAAATTTTTTAAAGCTGGTTGCTATGTGACGCATTCCATTCTCTTTGCATGTCCAGGACAAAAAAATCTGATGTGTTACACTCACATGACTTTCTCTACTCTTGTACAATCTATTTTTACAAACGCCTATTCTCCATATGCTTCATGTTAATCGAGATATCGAGATGTCAATCTTATTGGTAATGTACATGTAGATGCAAGGGGAATATGCTAGATTTTAAGCGATAGTCAAATATTTTAACGTTGGTTGCTATGTGGCGCATTCCATTCTCTTTGCATGTCCAGGACATAAAAAAAATGAATAACGCATTTGAGAAAAAGTATAAGTATTGGAAAATTTAAGGAAATAACAAGCAATATCTCGAAAACGGTTCACTCAACAAAAGAAATGTATATGACATAAGTTGTGTATTTTAACGCGATCTACATTTTTTGTGTAGTAAAATTTTGTCTATCTCTTATGGTTTACCAGTTATGCAAAAGTCGTTCACAATGAAGAATACTTTTGGAGACATTCCCAGAAAATTCGAGATATACATTTCATTTCTCATGACATTATCTTAAACATATGATATTTTCATCAAAATCGTTAGAGCCATTTTTGAGAAAATTACAATTTTCGAAAAATGTTCCATGTAAAGGGTAGTCTTGGGTGGGGGGATTTTCTTGAAAACCTTCGTGTCGCATCTCTGGAAGATACTGAACCTAAATACCAAGTTTGGTGTTTATCCGACTGTTCGTTTTTGAGTTATGCTGTTCACAGACACACACACACAGACACACACACAGACACACACACACACAGACACACACACACACACAGACACACACACGGACATGTTTCCAAAAATGCTTTTTTTGGATTCAGTGGGTCTCAAAACATATATTTCCGGTGAAATCTCGGTATCGAATTTTTGGGTGGAATGCAATACTTCCCCTACTTACTATACGTTGTAGAGAAAGTAAAAATGAATAACGAATTTGAGAAAAAGTATAAGTATTGCAAAATTTAAGGGAATATTAAGCAATATCTCGAAAATGGTTCACTCAACCAAAAAATGTACATGACATAAATTGTGCATTTTAACACGATCTGCATTTTTTGTGTAGTAACATTTTGTCTATCTCTTATGGTTTACCAGTTATGCAAAAGTCGTTCACAATGAAGAATACTTTTGGAGACATTCCCAGAAAATTCGAGATATACATTTCATTTCTCATGACATTACCCTAAACATATGATATTTTCATCAAAATCGTTAGAGCCATTTTTGAGAAAATTAAAATTTTCGAAAAATCTTCCATGTAAAGCGTAGTCTGGGGTGGGGGGATTTTCTTGAAAACCTTCGTGTCGCATCTCTGGAAGATACTGAACCTAAATACCAAGTTTGGTGCTTATCCGATTGTTCGTTTTTGAGTTATGCTGTTCACAGACACACACACACAGACACACACACACACACACAGACACACACACACACAGACACACACACGGACATGTTTCCAAAAATGCTTTTTTTGGATTCAGGAGGTCTCAAAACGTGTATTTCCGGTGAAATCTCGGTATCGAATTTTTGGGTGGAATGCAATACTTCCCCTACTTACTATACGTAGTAGAGAAAGTAAAAATTATTCTGCATAACTGTTATCCTGACATCTAGATGCTATACACCTAGAAGCACACCTGGAAGATGAGAAGGAAACAGAATGAAAGGGAAATGATGGAAAGGAAATCGTGGTAGAGAAGAAACCACCAACGGTTTGCCTACCGACCCAAGGAAAATCACGAAAAACCCGTGGATCAGAGTGGGCGTTTGCCGGGGATCAAACCCTGGATCTTCCAAATGCGAGTCGCGCACGTTACCGCGGCGCCACCTCGTTCGGTGATAACAGAACATGAAGTCTCCACTTTAAAAAAATCTGATGTATTACACTCACATGGCTTTCTCTGTTCTTGTACACACTATTTTTACAGACGCTTATTCTCCATTTACTTCATGTTAATCCAGATAAACGTTTGCAGAAGCTGTTCTATTGCTAATTTTCTTGTAGATGCAAGGGGAATATGATAAACTTTAAGCGATAGTCAAATGTTTTTAGAGCTGGTTGCTATGTGACGCATTCCATTCTCTTTGTATGTCCAGGACATAAAAAAAAAACGAATTCCGCTATTTGAGAAAAACTGTAAGTATTGGTAAATTCAAACAAATAACAAGAAAATCTCGGAAATGGTGCACTCAACAAAAAAACGTATAGCACAAATTGTGTTTTCAACGCGATCTACATTTTCTGTGTAGACAAATTTTGTCTATCTCTTATAGTTTACCAGTTATGCAAAATTAATTCAGAATGAAGAGGACTTTGGGAGACATGCCCAGAAAATTCAGGATATACATTTCCTTTGCCATGAAAGTATCTTGAACACATGATGTTTTAATGAAAATCGTTAGAGCCATTCTTGAGAAAATCAAAATTTTCGAAAAATGTTTCATGTAAAAGGTAGTCTGCGGTGAGAGAATTTTCTTGAAAATCTTCATGTCACATTTTTGAAAGATACTGGACCTAAATACCAAGTTTGGTATTTATAAGACTTTTCATTTTTGAGTTATGCTTTTCACAGATACACAAACACACGGACTTTTTCTAAAACTCATTTTTACTTTCTCTACTACGTATAGTAAGTAGGGGAAGTATTGCATTCCACCCAAAAATTCGATACCGAGATTTCACCGGAAATACATGTTTTGAGACCTCCTGAATCCAAAAAAAGCATTTTTGGAAACATGTCCGTGTGTGTGTCTGTGTGTGTGTGTGTGTCTGTGTGTCTGTGTGTGTGTGTGTGTGTGTGTGTGTCTGTGAACAGCATAACTCAAAAACTAACAGTCGGATAAACACCAAACTTGGTATTTACGTTCCGTATCTTCCAGAGATGCGACACGAAGATTTTCAAGAAAATCCCCCCACTCCAGACTACCCTTTACATGGAACATTTTTCGAAAATTTTAATTTTCTCAAAAATGGCTCTAACGATTTTGATGAAAATATCATATGTTTACGATAATGTCATGAGAAATGAAATGTATATCTCGAATTTTCTGGGAATGTCTCCAAAAGTATTCTTCATTGTGAACGACTTTTGCATAACTGGTAAACCATAAGAGATAGACAAAATTTTACTACACAAAAAATGTAGATCGCGTTAAAATACACAACTTATATCATATACATTTTTTTTGTTGAGTGAACCGTTTTCGAGATATTGCTTGTTATTTCCTTAAATTTTCCAATACTTATACTTTTTCTCAAATTTGTTATTCATTTTTTATGTCCTGGACATGCAAAGAGAATGGAATGCGCCACATAGCAACCAGCGATAAAATATTTGACTATCGCTTAAAAGCTACCATATTCCCCTTGCATCTACAAGAAAATTACAAATAAGATTGACATCTCGATATCTCGATTAATATGAAGCATATGGAGAATAGGCGTTTGTAAAAATAGATTGTACAAGAGTAGAGAAAGTCATGTGAGTGTAACACATCAGATTTTTTTTATTCAGTGTGGCAGTAATTTGTATCACAATAATGTAAATGCCAGAGTGATTGTAGAGTAAATAAGCATTATTGTATGACATTGATTTGAGATGTTTGTTAATTATAAGCATTGTTAGGAAATAAGTTTACACGACCTCACTGAAACTGACAATAGGAGCGGATAACAATGAGCGAGGGGGTGAGTTGAATATTAATTAGAAGAGACAAACAAATGACGTCAGATTGGCGCGCTTTTCTTTAGAAATGGAGGGAATATTTTCCCTAGAGCATTTGTGTTCGTAATTTTGATTGGATATAAAAATAGACGCTAATGTTGGCGCGTTTTATTAACCAATAGCAGCTCGGTTATAATGTTTAGGCATATTAGGGTGTGGGAGTATAAAAAGCTAAAGCCAGAGGCAAGTATTGCCCAGTTCAACAAAATCATCCACGCATTACACGTCGCTGAGTCCAACAGAATCATTCAGAAGTTAAACGTCGCTTAGTTCATCAGAATAGTTCGCGAGTTACACGTCGCAATTCTACAAAATCTCTCGCGTCGTAAAGCTAGTTATAAATGTGAAATACGCAAATTAATAAAGTGCGGCAAATAAGTGATTATAATAACATTATAAAACACAACAGTTTCAGTCTGGCGTGTATCACGAGTCAATATGTGAACTTAATTAATTGTGACGGTAATAAAAGTGTAAAAACAAATTCTTTTATCAGTGTTATCTTTGAGTAACAAATCCTTTCCGTTTACACACCTTGATCAAGAGATATGCTCGACTTAATAATAATAATAGCTAGCTGGAGGACAATGAACCCAACATTCAAAGTAGTAATACAATAACAGGCGCCCAGTAAAAGATAACACGAAGTGACTGCGACAAATTGGCTTCCATACGTGGTGCATTTAAACATGAAGCATCTTCCAACTACAAAAGAATATTCTACTTCAAATTGGCTCCCAAACGTGGGGCTAACAAACCATAATCTACTTCATCAGGGGGCCTCAAAACATGTATTTCCGGTGAGATCTTGATATAGAATTTTTGGGTGGAATGTAATATTTCCGCTACTTACTATAAGTAGTAGAGAATTAAAAATTCAAGCAGCAAAATTAATGCAAAGAAAATTCTTATTCTTAATATGCAGAAAAAAATATATTAGTAGAGTTAGCGTGTTCTAAAGATTTTCATGCTTATGTTTTATGACTTTTACTTACAGCCATAGATACAGTTTCAAGTGTGAGAGGCACTATCTTTTTAAAAAATGGCATAAACAGAAACTTCCTCTTAAGTCGTATGCTATTAATAAATTTTTTATGCCCATTACGAGCGCTATACATAAATCTCACCATATACTTTTATTCTAACTTCCCAAAACAGTTTATCGTGAAATTTTGTGATTTTTACTTTCTCTGCCACGTACATAGTAGGTAGAGAAGGTATTGCACCAAAAAATTCGATACCGAGATTTCATTGGAGAAACACCTGAATGAAAAGAAAAAAAGCATAAATACCAAAGTGGGTATTTAAGTTAAACGCCTTCCAAAGATGCGACACTAAAATTTTGAAGAAAATTCCCCCATCCCAAATCACTCTTTACTTGCAATAGTTTTAATTTTAATTTTTTTTTATTTTCAGAACAGTGGCTCTAACGATTTTTTTAAAATACCATATATTAAAGAAATGTACATGGCAAATAAAATTTATATCTTGAATTTTCTGGGAATAGCTGTGAAATTCTCTTAATTCGAAAGAAATTTTGTATAATATTGTATAACTGATAAACGTTAAGCGATAGACGAAAACGTACTATACAAAAACTGTAGACCTCTTTAAAACATAATTTGTTTCAAATAATTCGTTTTTGTGTGTCATAAGCTATTTCCGAAATGTCCGTTATTAATGGTTCGAGTTATTCAGTATTTTTGTAATTCTTTTAAAGTCTTGTCGATTTCCAGTTGTTTCTTGCGATTGCATGAAAACAGTATGGAATTTTAAGGCCAGTATATAGTGTCTAGTCCTTAAGCATTTGACTATTGTTGTTCCCTTTTTATGCGTAATGCAGCAATTTCTGCAACGGGTTATCTTGATTAAAATGAAGTAGGTAGAAAAATAAATTATCTTAAGAATAATTTATTACCCGCTAATAAACGATAGAGGGTAGAGAAAAAATTATGTAAATGTAACATATCAGATTTTTTGTTATAATTCGTAAATAAAATCATGTACGCAACTTGGAACGTAGGACATTTTTATATTCTTGGAATTTTCTCTCCACTCGTAAACAAATCCCACGTCAGCCACAAGTTGGTAAATTTTCCACTTTTACATGTGTGGTGTTTAAAAAGCTATTTTATGTGCATCTAGAGAGAAAATTTTATTTACATATCTGACAATGATATCTATGGTCGAGTGTCCAGTGTTCTGGGCTCTTAACCCAGGAGTCCCGTCCAGGTTGTGCAATTTTTGTTTAACCAGAATCATTCCTTAACTCTGCAGTGTTTAGAAGTATGAACGTGAATGTGTTTTATAATAAGAATTAATAAAACCAACGTCAAGAAAACCTAAATTTCGGCGAGTAATAACACCATCAGTTGTTTCTCAAGTCAAACCCCCAATACGACTGCAAACCTTAAATAGGGCTATTCAAATGGAACAACTGAAAGGTACCTCTCACCGACATAGGATTTAAACTAATGAATCTAAATATAAGTAGTAAAAATGAAACGTTAATAGCGAAGTTCAATGCAAAAGTTGATACTTCCTGAATTTTTCCATTTTTTCATCGTCAGCTAAAAACTTTTCATGCAATTTCACGTATACCACCAAAATTTGCTTTAATAAAAGCATATAAACTAATTTTACAAACAACACAATGAAAAGATTTAAAACATCAGTACAGTTTTCGAAAAAAAATTTAAAACTATTAAAATGAAAAATCTTCAAAAACACTACAACAGTAAACTGAAATGTCGTTTTCCTTCTAGATATTAACATTTGGAATTTTCTCTCATTTAATTTGTCTGCTAGATTGTTTTAAAGCGGGGACGAATACTTTCTCGAGTCGTTGTATATTATAGTAGTAATACAAAAAATGTTTCTTGCTCCTATGTTATGTTATTCATGATGATAGGAATGATTTTAAATTAAACAACAACTCTTTAGTTATATACCGATGTGGAAACAACATGCTTTTAAACCAAGCTTCACAGTTTTAGAGTTCAACTTTTCTTAAGTGAAACGGTAAAATAAAGAAAAAAACTAAGAAAAAAAATCACCTAAGATTTTTAAAAAAACTATTTTTACTTTCTCTACCACGTACATAGTAGGTAGAGAAAGGTATTGCATTCCACACAAAATTCGATGCTGAGATTTCACCGGAAACACGTGTTTTGAGACCCCATCAATCCAAATAAGTCATTTTTAGAGAATAGAGTAGGTCGTGTGAATGTAACTCATCAATATTTATTACTTTCTCTACTACGTATAGTAAGTAGGGGAAGTATTGTATTCCACCCAAAAATTCGATACCGAGATTTCACAGGAAATATATGTTTTGATACCCCCTGAATCCAAAAAAAGCATTTTTGGAAACAAGTCTGTGTGTGTCCGTGTGTCTGTGAACAGCATCACTCAGAAACTAACAGTCGGATAAATACCAAACTAGGTATTTAGGTTCAGTATCTTCCAGAGATGCGACACGAAGGTTTTTAAGAAAATCCCCCCACCCCAGATTACCCTTTACAGAGAACATTTTTCGAAAATTTTTAATTTTCTCAAAAATGGTTCTAACGATTTTGATTAAAATATCATATGTTTAAGATATTGTTATGACAAATAAAAAATGTATATCTTGAATTTTCTGGGAATGTCTCCAAAAGTATTCTTCATTGTGAACGACTTTTGCATAACTGGTAAACCATAAGAGATAGAAAAAACTTTATTAACACAAAAAGTGTAGATCGCGTTAAAATACACAATTTATGTCATATACATTTTGTTGTTGAGCGAACCATTTTCGAGATATTGCTTGTTATTCCCTTAAATTTTTCAATAATTTTCTAAAATGGGAATTCGTTATTCATTTTTTTTGTCTTGGATATGCAAAGAGTATTGATCTGTGGCAAAGAGAATGGTGCTGCACATAGCAACCAGCTATTAAGAGTAATGTTTATGTTTAAAGGCTACTGTATTTCTATATTGCCCTTGTAAATATATATTCCCCTTACATCTACAAGAAAATTAGCAATAAGATAGACTCTGCAAATGTTTATCTAGATTAATATGAAGTAGATGGAGAATAAGCGTTTGTAAAAATAGTTTGTACAAGAGTAGAGAAAGTCATGTGAGTGTAACACATCAGATTTTTTCTCGTGATCATGCAAAGAACGGAATTTCAAATCGATCATAAAGCGACACCTTTTAAAAGATTTGACTATAGCTTAAGCCTATTGTATTGCCCTTGTACCTATAAGAAATGTGTAATAAAAACATTTCTGCAAATGTTTATCTCTACTAACTGGAGCAGTTAGAAGATCAAGCTTTTGTTTAAAAGGTTAATCAAGTAAATGCAACGCAGCAGATTATTATGTGTCAACTGAAATACAATATATACGTTAGCTTGAAGTGCTAGACTTGTAAACTGTCTTCTCATTTGAATTTACTACTAGAGGCACCAGACAGGAAACTGAAGATGGTCATGCATATAAACAAAGTGCGTAATATAAAAAAGGGTCCACAGAGTAGTCTTCCCCCCCGCCCAGAGTGTATCTACCCGTGTGAAACTTTTCCAAAACATTTTTTGCTTCGTCAGCTAGGCTTTTCCCAACTACAGAATCTTTTATACATTTTGGAGCATCTTTTTTTGAATACCTCGTATAAAAACTTGGGTAATGTTTCCAAGCAGCGGAGATTTTACGACGGTTCTCTCGGCAAGTGACAAATGCGGTGCGGCCCCATTCTTTACCAGCTCCTCTCTCCTCCCACACAAGAGATGCATTGTGGACACAGGAAACGGTCCTGGTCATCCAACAGCTTTTTATCCCTACCAAGTCAACTAGCATCTTTTTTATACTTAACATTTTTTATCTGTAATTTTGTTCCTTTCTTCAACATCCACCTGGAAGCCATCGATCTTATTGACGTCTTAGATGGATTCGAGAGTTGAGGGTGGACAATGACGTATTTGTAGACGAGCAGAAAATATTCTTTTGTTGCCTCGAGGAAAAATACGATAGAGATTCCGAGAATTCCAGAGCTTTGTAGGACGCATTCTAAAGATTAAACGTTATGAAGTACCGGAACAGAATTTCATCCACGGGGTATTCCTTTATCCCATTTGCTTCCTTATGGGCTCATAAACCTTGCAAAATATCAGTATACAAATGGGATCTTATGATTCGGATCTAATGCTGTTAGATCTTCATGGATGTTTATACAGCAGCTATAAATTCGTTACGAAACTACACCGCATATGTGGGGAGGCCTAAAATGACTTTGATTAGAACGCCATATGTTCAAAATAACTGCATGACTAATAAAATGTGTATCTTGAATCTTTTAATAGCCTAAGATGTCCTCCTCACACTAAATCAATGTTATATGTATAATCTGTATATATCTAATTGGTAAGATATAAGAGATGGACAAAAAAACTTACTACACAAAATTGTTGACGTGCTTAAAATATAGTACAATTTATGGTTAAAAACTACCATTAGCTGTTTTCGAAATATTAGTTTTACACTCCTAAGGTTACCGAGCGAGATGGCTTAGGCGGTTACATCTGTGGCCCGCATTCGGGAGGTCGTGAGTTCGGTTCCCGCGACCGACCTTCCTCTCCCATGGGTATTTTGGGGGGTTTCCCCGGGTCGCTAGGCGAATGCTGGAAAGGATCATTACATCCCCCGAATTTCCCGTCGCTTCATTTCACCTCCATTCTCATGTCACTTCACCTTTTATCTGCTTGGTCTATTTCAGGATTGAAAGTGTCGGCGGGGTATCGACGTTACAGGCAGGGGAAAAGGATGCTCTCTGTAATCCTTCGTTCCCGGAATGGGGCGGTTTCCGAGTCCCGGGCTTCTAGTGGGATGTGCAAGCCTACAGGGGAGAGGAGAGCCGGTTACACCAGCTGCCATCCGGGGAGTTTCAATCTGTAAAATGTAGGGATCCTGCTCTCTGCCCTGTCGTGTCTCCTGGTTCGACCGCCCTCTGTCTCCTCTCATCTCACCTCGTGAGGGCTTAGGCACAAAAGATCTTGTAGGTTGAGGTGCTAAGTCCACCTCCATACCTAGTCCTACTCCTACACTTTTAATGATAGATACCTATCCTTGAAATTTCTAAAATCCACAGCTTTATTAAGTTTATTTGAAATTTTAATACAGCAATCGCGGTTTAATGTATAATACATTTTACACCAAATGTCACGCATGCTTTTTTAAATTAGTTCCCGAGATATTAATTTAACTTTTTGTTATTATTTTGAAAAAAAGATCCACACGATAATTTACTTTTTGAAAAAATAATAGTTTATAATTGAACTCTTTAATAGTATATTAATAAACTGTATAGGTGAATTTCTAAATATCGTATAGTTTGGGGTAAAATAAATTTGAAATATGAGACTTCAATTTTTGTTCAAAATTCGCAACATGAGTGGTATTGTTTAACGTTGCAACTAAGCATGCCAACAAAAATCCATCAGCCCACCTCCGTGGTGTGGGGGTAGTGTGTCTGTCTCCCATTCAAGAAGTCCCGAGTTTGAATCTCGGTTAGAGTGAGTTAACTGGATAAGATTTCTTCCGGTTTTCCCTTGTCCTGAGAAGACGAATGTCAGATAACTCTAAGCTCTGGGAAACCCGGGCTCATTTGAACAGCATTTCAACCGTTTCCTTCTTTCACCGTCCCATATAACATACACGGTTAAAGAACGTTAGACTCCGAAGCCTCCTCTCCCCCCACTCCAAAAAAATTCATCGCATCATTTTCTTATCCTATTATTAATTTATAAAAATTTATACAAACTGTCATTTATTTATGCAAATATATCGATATCGTATGCAACCGTTTAAAATGAGAAAGGAAAATCCGAGAAAACAGACTAAAATAACCTGTTTCCGTCTTTAAGCTGTTTATGTTGCCCCCCCTTTGTCTTTTTCTACTGCTATGCTGTTATTTAAGTATTTGAAGATTCCTTAGGCCTATCTTGAGTGGTAGGTAGACAAAACTTATCCTTAGGCTTACAGGCAGACATTTAAATTGCTATATGATATACTTTAAGGCCGTAAAGCTATGAAAGCTACATAGAACTAAAGTAGAAGGTATGAAGGGTTTAATACCACTAAAATCCATATTTATGAGTTTGGGCAATTCTTGGCCTTTTCTTCACAGATGAGTGTTTTTAGTTATGCCAAACTGAAGCAGCTGCTGTAAAGCAACTCAAGCGATACTTTTTTCCCCGCATCGGTTCATTAGATATAAAACTGCTTTACGATGTTCGAACAGTAGTGTTTTGTTTTTAATATTGTGGAAGCAATCAAGTCCATATTGCTTAATTGGACATTATTATTTAATAAAAAATTTATGTGTAACAAAGTGAACAGAAGGGTCACCTTTATGTGAATGCTATGTGAAGTTGCAATGGGTAGGGAAAGCGGTGATTCTGATGCGTGATTAAACTGGTGATTCAAGTTTGAGGAAGAAATATCTGGAAATATTCCAGATCTACGAGGGCGATACCGAACATTTTAGAAATTCAAATACGGATTAGTTTTAAAAAATGTAAGTGATTTTATTGTTTTTCAAAATATTTCCCTTTAACACCAATACATTTTTGCATTCGATGAAACCAGTCCTTAAAACAATGATGCCACTCTTCCTGAGGCACTTCAGAAATCAGACTTTTATAAACTTCCACTGCTTCATCTGATGAAAAAAGATGATTCCACGCATTTTATCTTTACTTTTTGGGAACAAAAAAGAAAGAAATCGCATGGCAATAGGTCAGGACTGTATGGGGAGGGTCTATGGTGCTGACCTCTAGGGCATCCAGATACTCAGTTGTTAGTTTTGCTGTATGCGACGATGCGTTGTATTCAAACCCGGCGGAGGGCGATGGATTTTTTCGGGCGTAAAAATCGTTAGCACGGCTTCCTTCGGAAGGGAAGTAAAGCCGGTGGTCCCGTGTCGTAGATTTACGGCACGTAAACGAACCTCAAGCCTGATAAGAGGCCTCTGAGCAAAATTTCCGGTCTTTCACGCCCAATATAGAATGGGACGCTAAGAACCGTAGTAGTTAAAGAGCGTCCATAAATAAAACTCAATTTCAATTTACAGACAAAACAACCCAATACAAATCAATTATAGCCTTTAGTCCTATACAACAAATGATACCATATACATGCAATATCTTTTATTATAAGAATGAAACAGTATCTGCTTTGTTAGTGGAGCATAATTTTGATTCTGGAAAAGTTGTAAAGATATAAAATAAAATAAACCTTACTACACAGTGATAATATTACAAAGAGGGCTTTAAATTAAACGAATATAAACTGTATAGGAATACATGTTTCATTCTTTTGATTTTCAAAATATTCGTCACATTTGGAGACAATGAAACAACTCTGAACCCTTAATGCACACCTTAAGATATGATCACTGATGTTGTCTCTCTGAGGGCCTTTATTATGTTTCACAGCTGAAAATATGGCTTCACATACATAGGTCGAGCTAAACATTGAAATGATGTATGACGCACGTCTGTGTAAACGAGGGAATCTTGATTTAGGAAATCGACTGCAGAAGTCCAGCAAACTTCCTCTGTTTCCGTAACCGTTAGCTAACTCAATGCCAATTTCAAGGTGATAAGTTCCAGTTGAAGATCTTTGGGAGTATCATCAACATTCATGCTAAATGGTATAGCGAATACATCAAAATCCATTTTTAAGCCCAT
Organism: Deroplatys truncata; assembly: GCA_030765065.1. Classification (NCBI taxonomy): domain Eukaryota; kingdom Metazoa; phylum Arthropoda; class Insecta; order Mantodea; family Mantidae; genus Deroplatys; species Deroplatys truncata. Next base: position 131,935,396 of record CM060988.1, on the reverse strand, counting down.
CAAATCGTGAAATCTTTCATCAAACGCACGCGAAAGTAAGTGCAAATTTTCAACATAACATCCCACCTCTAGGGAATCACACTTTCCAACCTGGGAAAATGACAAGGAGCACCATTTGACAGTTGACGTTCTCATAATGACATATTTTTAAAGCTTCGATGCTACAGAATGTATCTGTGATTAATTTGTTTTTCTCTTAAAGTGATACATTCACATCATTCAAATGTTCACTTATATCTGCCATAAATGCAAAAACACATTTCCACTTAACATTTGCGAGCTCTACAATAGGTTCTCCACATATTTCCAAGAACAAACGTATCTCCTCCAATAATTCGAAGAATCTACTTAAAACTTTGCCTCGACTGAGCCACCTAACTTCTGTATGATATGATATATCACCATACTCATGCTCCAAATCTTCTAAGAAGCTTTTAAATTGTCTATGTTTTAGACCATGGGGCCTCAGTTTGTTACAACCTTCACTACCAGACTTATTACATCGTTTACATTCACTGTTTTTGGCACAAAAGTTTTCCTGATCAACTATGCAATGGACCACCGCTATTTCTTTCTTTATTTAATTTTTTTAGGAGAGTCACAAATCCGTTGTGCGAACCAACTATAGACTGAGCACCATTGGTGGCTACGAAGCAAATGTATCCCACGTGTATCCCATGGGATCCTTGCATTCTCCACAATTCCCACTGCGTAGTTCAGAATGTCTAACCATATCTAACCAGATATAGCATTTCTTCCACAGCTTTCAAGTTGCCATTCACTCCACGAATAAAAATACACAGTTGAGCCGTAATTTATATGTCAGTGCTCTCATAAACGGCAACAGAGGATGCAATGAATCCTCTTGCTCTTTCAATAAGTTGTCTGTAAAGATTGTCCTCCAGATCTTGAATTCTACGTGCATATAGTAGGAGGTGACAGACTTATACTCTCGAACTGATGAACATTGACGTGGGGTGAATTTATTAGCAGCTATAACCATACATCGTTTAATAAGTGGAACATCAGAAAAACAAACTAAAAGACCTGGCAATTTCTAGTACTATCTCGTAACTCACATATACTGAAGTTTCTGCAATGCCGCCATCCCCTTCTTCCTGTTCCTCTTCTTACGATGTGACCTTTTCTCTGAGAGTTTGTATCTCTGCAGTGCGTTCTTCATTTTCAAGAGCTGGATGATCATTAGCATGCAGTGCATTAAAATGACACAAGATTAAATCGTTTCAACACTTGCAATTCTTTATGACAGATTACACAAATGACACCACCGCTAGATTCCAGCAAGAAATACGCAGCTTCCCATTCAGGAATAAAAATTTGTTGGCGTTGGTTCCTTCGCTTTAACAAGTGCCCTTCCATTACAAAACGACGCTGATGTGCTGACCATCACTGTTACGGAGGACCAACCGACCGCTCCCACTGCGCAGCACGCACTGAGGCAGCACAGTGCCGTATTCAAGCACATGCACCATGGCAAGCGGGTTGGCTGTGGCTGCTCTAGAGGACGTACTGATGGATGGCTGCAATTGCGTAATCGCCATCTCGTTGCTACTGAGTTAATCGGAATGTGGATTTTAAGACTGTGTATCTGCTGGCTGTTTTTAGGTATACGCATAATTCGATGTCGGACAAATGGTCTTTACTGGGTATTCCCCATCCTGTACAATGTGCATGGAAATTGCTGATAGATGGTATTAGTTACGTAGTCGCCTTCCCCTATTTTCTTTAGGTTCATTGAAATGTGGATGTTGGTATTATGGAAATACTGGTGTGCTTTGAATGTACCTGCAGTCAGGGTGGAGCCCGAATGATGACCTTTGTTGTGAGTCGCTTTCCTGTGCTATTACGCTGCTATGATTAATTGAAATGTGGACATTGGAATCATGGAAATAGTGGCTCTTTTGAGTGATGTAGTCAGGGTGAAGATTGACAGAAGACATCGACTGTTTTATTTGTTTCTTTAGTTTTGTGGTTGGAAATATCCATTGTGGTAGTGAATATCCACTTCAAAATCTACCTAGTGGCTGACCACAAAACAAATCTCAGATATAGCTGCAAAACTGTGAAAATAAGATTATGATGCAGGATGCCTAGCTTTCTATGATGTTGTCACACTTGATTTTCAATTGCTCTTAGCTATTAAACAAGGAAAAACTAAGGAGAACCTTTTCCACTGAGTGGTCTTATATGTGTGAATACATCAAGTTGAATAATAACACAGAATAAACATTAATAATGTTCATAAAATAGTCTAAACGAATACCATTATTGGTTTCCAGTCTGCAGAAAATTTCACTCACACCACGCTGTGATCAGACTTGTAAAATTACTTACAAGATGAGCATGGTTTATGGGATTCCTACAGTCGTGTATTACTCTTCACTGCAAACACAGCCTTCTCAAGTATTTCCTTTTTTCTACTTTGTGTGTGCATATCAACTATTTGTTTTGCCTATCTCAGGGGTCTTCTGCTTCAGTATTTTTCAGTTTATTTCTAGAGAGAAGGTACTTCTTTCTTATTTAACGTCACTTTTAATTCCAAGACATTACCATGATAGTTATTATCTGTAAGCTCTCTGATACCTACGATTCTATTTGTGGCGCACAAATTATCTTCGTTGCGTAGTCGCCTTCCTGTGCAATCAATTTATTGCTTTAGACTTGTAGGTGGAGTTTTTTATACATAAGGATTGCTGTACTGTGATTAAGTATACATGTGATGTCTTACAGATGGCCTTAGTTGCACGGATGCCTTCCGGGACGGTTATTTTATTTCTGTTTCCTTTACTCTGTAAGTGGAACGTTGGGTCATGGCAATGAAATATCTATTTCGGGATTTAACAGGCGGTTGAGAAAAGCATAGGAGTAAAAAAATCTCGAGACAAATAGGAAAGTATACTGGATTTGAACCCGCGACCTCCCGAAAGCGATAAGCGATCCGCAGACGCTTCCGCCTGAGCTATTTTGCGCTGTAAGAGATTTCCTTTCATCCAATGTTCTGTCAATTTATTTTTTCTTTTCCTGATCACTTTGAGCATTGTTCTTCCTTCGCCAACTCTTTTGTTTTTCTATTTTACATGCTCCATTTTTTCCATATCCATACTTTTTCCTTTAAGTTAACGTCCTTAAAAAGGGTAGGTTAAATTGGAAAGAGAATGAATGCATAAATTGAACGGTCAAATGAGCCCGGCAGCGTAGAACTAGGAACCACTCGAAATTTTTCCTCTTAGGACAAATGAAACTCCCAATGAATGAATAAATAAATAAATATAAAGTTTTCGTATCCATTTCAACAAATTCTGAAAGCCAAATCAATGGAAAAAAAAATTCTCATTTTTAATATGTAGAAAGAAAAAACAATGTTACAGTAACAGTCTTGTTTTTTTCATAATTTTCGTTTTATTATTTTTACGTTCTTTAGAAAATAGTTGCAATTTTTCAACTTTTTCACGTGTAGTTTTTACAAAATTACTTTATGTGCATTTAATAAACCAATTTTATATAATGCCTGATAGTCATCGACATCTGAATTAAACTCCCCGACAAATACATTTGTGAAGTCTTAAGAATTCTTGAGGCGTTTATGGGGAAGTTCAGTAAGAAAACGCTGATAAGTCCTGACTTTTGACGTATTTTTCCTCCGTTAGATCAAAACCCGTTTTCACCGTAATTTCAGATATTATATAAAAACGGCTTTGTTAAATTCATTCAAACAAATTATGCATACACAAAAAATTGATAAAAATCGATGAAACCTTCAACAAATTATAAAACCTAAAAAATTGAAAAAATCTTTAAAAACAGCAGGACATGTAAACTAAATATCATCCTTTCTTGCCTATACTAGATATCTGCATTTTTGTGGCTTCTAGAAATATTTAAAGTAGAGTCTTATACATTTTGGAGTCCCTGTAAATATATTTCATGTATACAGCATTTCATATATACAATTTTAAAAGTTAACTTCAGAAGGTACATTACTGTGCAAAAATATTATATAATGGGAACCTTTGATACGCATTGATTTGATATGAAACACATTGACTATTTCTAATTCCGAATAGTGTTGAAAAGGCACAGATCCTAATATTTTTGTAATATCTCAGGTGCAACGATATTAACGTAAGCCATAATGTTATTTTTGTTAAACAATAGTGCTTCTTTAATTGTTTCATATAGTAGTATTCAATTTTATTACTCAATTTTACAGTGTAGCATTTTTGTTTTTCAATATGTAAATATCCCTGCAGTTTTTATCAAACTTGTGTAAAATTACGTGCTCGCAAAACAGTAGTTTTCAGAAATCTGAGTTTTTAACAACCTGTTGTAAGAATAACAACCTATGCCACAAAATATGTTGTATAATACTAGTGGTCCAGAAGCTTTGGTCGAAAAAGAAATTGTTGAACTATTTTTACTTTCTCTACTACGTATAGTAAGTAGGGGAAGTATTGCATTCCACCCAAAAATTCGATACCGAGATTTCACCGGAAATACATGTTTTGCGACCTCCTGAATCCAAAAAAAGCATTTTTGGAAACATGTCCGTGTGTGTGTCTGTGTGTGTGTCTGTGTGTGTGTCTGTGTGTGTGTGTGTCTGTGTGTGTGTGTGTCTGTGAACAGCATAACTCAAAAACGAACAGTCGGATAAGCACCAAACTTGGTATTTAGGTTCAGTATCTTCCAGAGATGCGACACGAAGGTTTTCAAGAAAATCCCCCCACCCCAGACTACCCTTTACATGGAAGATTTTTCGAAAATTTTAATTTTCTCAAAAATGGCTCTAACGATTTTGATGAAAATATCATATGTTTAAGATAATGTCATGAGAAATGAAATTTATATCTCGAATTTTCTGGGAATGTCTCCAAAAGTATTCTTCATTGTGAACGACTTTTGCATAACTGGTAAACCATAAGAGATAGACAAAACTTTACTACACAAAAAATGTAGATCGCGTTAAAATACACAACTTATGTCATATACATTTCTTTTGTTGAGTGAACCGTTTTCGAGATATTGCTTGTTATTTCCTTAAATTTTACAATACTTATACTTTTTCTCACATTCGTTATTCATTTTTTTTATGTCCTGGACATGCAAAGAGAATGGAATGCGCCACATAGCAACCAGCGTTAAAATATTTGACTATCGCTTAAAAGCTACCATATTTCCCTTGCATCTACAAGAAAATTACCAATAAGATTGACATCTCGATATCTCGATTAACATGAAGCATATGGAGAATAAGCGTTTGTAAAATTAGATTGTACAAGAGTAGAGAAAGTCATGTGAGTGTAACACATCAGATTTTTTTTTTCTGTTTGTTTTGAAGTAAAATCGCTTCCCTCAACTTCTCGTAGACACAGAGTTCTTTAATGAAATAATTACTGAGGAGGCTACTGCTATGTGCACCTGATGATTGTGTATGAGATAGTAACTGTGAGTGTGCTCGAACTGCAGTGGGGAGGGAGCACAGCAGCCGTTCGGACACGAGCCAGGTGCTGAGCAGCTTTTGTTGAGCCACCGAAGTCCGCGGTCACTATCCACAAAAACCGAAAGGATTTTTTTTTCCTTCCCCGTCCCCTATCTCTTTTTTCTGTTGCTTTCAAAGAAATTAGGTGCACCGTAATATCTTTGCTCTGCTGGGCATTTGTATGCTCCCTGACCAGGTCCAAAAGTCCAGCCTTTGCTTTTCACCCTTCAGCCCATAAATCACCACAAATGTTCCTCAACAGAGATTTCTTTTTTGTGGAGAAGAAGACGGGCATCTGGGTGTACCGGTCATTTGATGCCAGCAGTTCTACAAGCTCTAGCGAGGTAATAACGGATTATCTGCAACTTACAACCCACTCGTCTTCAGATTATTCTGTTGTTAAGTAAAACAAGCGTTTTAACAAAGTTGAAAACGTGGTTCTTTTGTTTAAAGATCCTATATTTATCTTAAACTGCTACGTAGTGCCAGATTTACTTTCTCTACCGCCTACTTATAGTAAAGGAAGTATCATATTCTAGCCAACAATTCGATTATCTAGTATACATACCCAGCACCACCTAAAAAAGCATTTTTAGAAAAAGACCCACGCACGCCGTCCATATACAGCATAATAAAAAAAAAGATCGAATGAATACGAAACTTAGCATAAGGTTCAGCTTCCAATGATATGACACGAACATTTTTAAGAAATTTCTCTGCAACCGCTCTCCCCCAGTCAAACTATCTCTTATGTGAAAACGTTTTGATCACATTACTTACGGTTTTTGCTGTTTTAATTAAAATGCTGTAAGTTTGAGACACTGTCATGAACAATAATATTTGCATACTAATTTTCTGGGTACAGACTGCATTGGTGTTTGTAACTGGGAAACTAGGAAAAAAAAAACAGAAAAAAATACAGAGAAAAAAACTCACTGCAGAAAAACATAGAGGTCGTTAAAATCTACTATTTGCGTACAATAAACGTTTCTAGCAATTTTCGAGGTGTTCCTCTTTATATTTTTACTTTCTCTACTACGTATAAGTAGGGGTAGTATTGTATTCCACCCAAAAATTCGATACCGAGATTTCACCGGAAATACATGTTTTGAGATCCCCTGAATCCAAAAAAAGCATTTTTGGAAACATGTCCATGTGTGTCTGTGTGTCTGTCTGTGTGTGTGTGTGTCTGTGAACAGCATAACTCAGAAACGAAGTCGGATAAACACCAAACTTGGTATTTAGGTTCAGTATCTTCCAGAGATGCGACACGAAGGTTTACAACAAAATCCCTCAACCCAGAGTACCCTTTACATGGAAGATTTTTTGAAAAGTTTAATTTTCTCAAAAATGGCTCTAACGATTTTGATTAAAATATCATATTTTTAAGATATTTTCATGGCAAATAAAATGTATATCTTGAATTTTCTGGGAATGTCTCCAAAAGTATTCTTCATTGTGAACGACTTTGGTAAACTGGTAAACCATAAGAGATAGACAAAATGTTACTACACAAAAAATGTAGATCGCGTTAAAATACACAATTTATGTCATATACATTTTTGTTGTTGAGTGAACCGTTTTCGAGATATTGCTTGTTATTCCCTTAAATTTTTCAATACTTATTTTCTCAAATGGGAATTCGTTATTCATTTTTTTCTCTTGGATATGCAAAGAGTTATAATCTGTGGCAAAGGGAATAGTGCTGCACCTAGCAACCAGCTATTAAGATATATGTATGTGCTTAAAGGCTACTGTATTTCTATATTGCCCTTGTAAATATATATTCCACTTACTTCTACAAGGAAATTATCAATAAGATAGAGTCTGCAAAGGTTTATCTCGATTAACATGAAGTAGATGGAGAATAAGCGTTTGTAAAAATAGTTTGTACAAGAATAGAGAAAGTCATGTGAGTGTAACACATCAGATTTTTTTTGTCTTGGATATGCAAAGAGTTATAATCTGTGGCAAAGGGAATGGTGCTGCACCTAGCAACCAGCTATTAAGAGATATGTATGTGCTTAAAGGCTACTGTTTTTCTATATTGCCCTTGTAAATATATTTTCCTCTTACATCTACAAGAAAATTAGCAATAAGATAGAGTCTGCAAATGTTTATCTCGATAACCAGGAAGTAGATGGAGAATAAGCGTTTGTAAAAATAGTTTGTACAAGAGTAGAGAAAGTCATGTGAGTGTAACACATCAGATTTTTATTTCTGTCATCTGGTGGAACATTTTTAAGTTTTGCGTTCTTCTTTTCCTTCGCTCTGGTCGTCTTTAAATCATTACTAACAGGAATAGCTGAAGGTTGTTTCTGTATTTTGTAACTAAAACCATACTCCTTAATTTGAAATAGTTTCTAGGGAATTATTTGTCATAAATTATATAACGTGGTAAAATATTAACTTTTTATTTAAACTGTATGATATATAACGGAAACATGTGCATTCTTATTTAGCAGATAAAGTCTTGAGAAATCAGATTTTTTCTCTTTTACTTCTTTCGTTTCTTTTTCTTTAAAATTCTCATAATGATACATAAAGAGATTACATTTTGTGATCTAATAATCTACAATAAATCTGATTCAAACAATCAAAAGTAGTTTTACAGTAAATCATTATTATATATTATACAGGGGTAGGAAAAAGTAGGTATAAATGTAATGTTATGTGCGGGCAACACAATGATGAAGACTTCTCTCTTCAGCAAGGGGCTCCTGCTCATTAAGCACGAATTGTGCGACACTTTTTATGTGTCACATTGAGATCAACTCAATGGTCACCAATATCTCCAGATCTTACCTCTATAAATTTCTTTCTTAGGGATATTCAAGATAAGGTCTTTGTAAGAAGACATGCACTGTTGAAGTCATGATTCAGTTCATTAGGGAGACATACCAAGAAATTGATACAAATAAAGAACTGAGTAAAAAAATGTGCTTGAGTATAAAACCTAGACCACAGCAGTGTTTAAATGCTGACGAATATTAGTTTGAACAATCACAAGAGTGATCTAATGTTATGCGTTACTTCTAAATCTATATCACATTATTATACGGTTTCTTGGTATACTTCATAAACGCGGTTGGTGTGTTGCGGCAGGACGGCAAAATTTGCGCTACGGAAAGGTTTTTTCCCTGGCGCTTGACGGGACTCAGAAGCCCCGTCCTTCCTGGCAGTGTCTCGTCTGCACACGCGACTCCAGGTTTCGGGGGGGGGGGGAGGGGGTAAGGCAGGGCTAGCCGCTGTCAGACTGGTGTCGTGTTGGAATCGTTAGGACTCGTCCTTGCTAGCGCACATCGTCGTCCAGATCTGGTCGCCCTTCGGGTCCCCCCTTCATTACAAGGGTCACTTTGGAAACACAAAGGTTCACTATGACCTATGTGGGTGCTGCGCTCCAATTACTGGACGCCCCTCCGTCTGATTACTCCTAACCTCTAATCTACTGTATATTTACTTCCATCCGACCCCTGTATTATTATTTATATTAAATCCTTGTTCTTTTCAAGCCATTTTACTCACTTGAAAGCTATCCCTAGGTATTCTTGTTTATTTTTTATGAAAATTTTATGTTGCTTTTGAAGTTTGACTGTTGTAAATGTCTGTATACTTGAATTAATAGTGCACATTCACAGCAACGCTTTGGACTTCATTTTAGTATAAGATACTAGCCGAAATATCCAGCGTTGGTTTGACGGCTTATACCTACAACATTTAGCCTTAGGTTTCACTTACCCAATTGCCTTGTGTGCCTTTGGAGGCATTTACATTATTACACAAGATACTTAAACAAAGATTTAATTAAAATTCTCAAGACTGTGCGAAAAAAAATTAAATAATGAAAAAATAATATGGAAAAGCGCTGCTAAACACCACAAACACCACAGTTTGTAATGATGATTTCTCGTGAATGCAACTGAGTGACTTCCATATTGTCACACTCATCGTTATTTATAGAGAAAATCTCGGTTGGAAAGAAATAATAGTAGTTTAAGGAAAATCAACATAATCTTGTTCGTTCTCAAACAAAACTACTAATAAAACACGCGAAAGACAAAATAAAATGAAGGCTAAAATTTATATAGGTGCAAAGAAAGGAAGAATAGCACTAAAGCCGTTCTCCGTTGTCTAGTGGTTACCATACTGGCCTCTAATTCCCGATGTCGCGGGTTCAAACCCGGCGAAGGACGATTGATGTTTTCGGGCGTAAAAAATTCTTAGCATGGCTTCCTTCGGAAGGGAAGTAAAGCCGGTGGTCCCGTGTCGTAGATTTACGGCACGTAAAACAACCTCAAGCCTGATAAAGAGGCCTCTGAGCAAAATGTTCGGTCTTTCACGCCCAATATAGAATGGGACGCTAAGGACCACAGTAGTTAAAGGGCGTCCATAAATAAAACTCAATTTAAGAATAGCCTAAGAAGCGGTATTTCGACTGGTTTGATGCTGTTGTTATCCATGCCCACTGTCATTTTTATATTTCACCCAGTTTTTGTTTTTTGGCTTATAAAAGCATCACAATCTTCCCATAGAGAAAGAAACCCGCTACTTACAAAAAACGAGAAACTACAAATTATAATATGAAAATATCTGAACATCGGAGTATGATCGCAGAAAGTATGGATATTAACTTGAGCTAATTTATTAATATTATGTTAACAATGTTTGTAGTCAATACGATTATCTTGAATACGTTTACATTATTTATTTATTAACACTTCCCTCAATTCAGGGCTGCCATATAGACAAATTATAACTATATAATTAACAAATTTAAAATTTAAATTAACAACAATAAAAACGATTTATAGTTAACATATCAAAATAATGAAAATCAGCTTAAGATAGAAGTATAAATGAATTTAAATCGAAACATAAAGTAGTATACAACAATCCTATTATGCAGTAAAAATAAATAAATATATAATAATTTCAATATTTATAAAGCCGTGTATCGATATTATACTGAAAATGAATTATTTCTGAGGATGATAATTGATTCTCTAATAGTCATGATGGCTATTTGATAAAGTAGGCGTTTATATAGGTCATAATCTACCCAAAACTTATGTAATTTTTTGGGTATTGTCTCTCTAGCTCCTATCACCAATCCTGTGACTGAGATTTTATTTAAATTGTATTTATCCTTGCAATAGGAGAAAGTGGGTTCATAAATGGCCTTTTTTCTCTGCGTCTACTTCTTCGGGCTGTTGACAGTGGGATTCAAAGCGCACAGTAGGATCAGTGTTCAACCCGCTACTGTCAGGTCAGATGATGTCTTGTAGGCGATGATGTCGATGCGCCTGTTGCTACCACTGTTGGATAATCCATATACCTCCTCGTGGACCTGGAAACCTTTTTCCTTCATACCTGCTGCAATCACGCTTCTTATTTTATCATGTCTGCTGTTTCGCAGCACTTCTCCGTATGGGCAAGCACCCAGAACGTGTGCAAGGGTTTCGTGCTCTCTGCCACAACGGCGACAGAGGGTATTGTTCTGGGAACTCCCTGGTAAGGAGCGTACAGCATAACTCCAGTAGTCATTTTGATGACGTCTCTCCATTCAGGGCAAGCAAGTCCGCGATGATCTCAGATCAATTTATTAGCAGGTGTATAATCACTGAATATTTTAACTCCTCTTCCTTTGTGCGGTAATTCGCTCCAAAGTTGGAATTCTTTTTCTCTTAGATGTCGTCTTACTTTCCTTGCATCTGGAACAAGATTTATGGGATCTCTGATGTCGTTTTAAGTGATGTTGAGGAGTCATAATCAGTTTTGAGTTTCTTGATCAAAATCTCTTACAGTGTTAACAAGTGGGTCGTTGAAGTATTTAAGAACTTTGCAGATGTTTATATGCTGGAGTCGAACTTCCCATGAGGCGCAGGATAGACAAAGGCCTTTATATTTTCTTTAGGTGTATAGCTATGGTCTGGAACGTCCGTTGGTAGCTGTAGAATGTTTTTAAAAATGCATTTTAAGATTTTGTTAGCATCAGTTAATTTTTTTTTTTTTTTGTGGAATTTTATCTATTGGAGTAACTCGAAACGGAGAAATTAATGTCGTTGAGATGGATGAGTTTAGAATAATAAAATTCTGGTCTGCTTGTAACAGGGTTTAACTTTCTAAAGTTTCAGCTTTGTCTCGTAAGTTTGACGACTGTCAAAAATTATTTCATCTTTTAAGTTGATGCCTAGGTAACGTAATTTTTCATCAGGGTGTTGACAGTGAATTTCATTATGTTCAGAAATAATCATACTATTAGGAAAATATTTTCCATTTCTAATGGATAAACAAACAGATTTTGGTGTATTGATGGTGAGGCCAATTTCTTGAAAACGTTGTATTGCCAATTTAGTTAATTCTTTTGCTGCTTCCAAATTTTTCCAATGATCACTGTATCATCTGCGAAACTCATAATTGTTAAATTCTGACAATTTGAGACCAACGAGTAACCATATTCCTCAAAGATGCACCTCTAGAATGAAATCAGTTGCTAAATTGTAAGGAATAGGCGATATTGGTGAACCCTGTAATACAGCTCTTTTTATTTCAATCTGATTTGTTTTACTGTTATTGGTTTCAAATATTGTGATGTTATTTTCTTGTAGATTCATAATTAAACGTGATAATTTGCTAGGAACTCCAATGGAATCTAGTGTTTTGTGAAGATGTGAATGACCCATGTTATCGAAGGCTTTTCTTATATCCAGATATACTATAGTAATGTTGTCTTTTTTTTCTTTGGCAGATTTTAGAGCCGCATTGAGAATGGCGGTGTTAATGTAAGTCCCCAAAAATGAATTTCCGGGCTATGAGTTTTTACGATTTTAAATAGTCATTAAAGCCTAAACAAAGTGAAGATCGGCTTCGCATTTAGCGAAGAAGCCCCATCTAAGGCAACAATTTATAATTGGTACAGTGAATTCAACAGAGATCTAATTTTCTTTGATGAATTTCGTGAAGGGCGCCTAAGAACTGCCATTACTGATAAAAATATTGCCACTGTTCGAGCAATGCTTAAAGAAGATTGATGGACATCTTATAAATTTATTCGGGCGACATTGGACATTGGTATGAGTCAAATTCAAAACACTTACATCAACAGTTAGAAGTGAGATAACTTTGTTGCCGATAGATTCTACATAAACTGACTCCCGATCAAAAACAAAAAGGCATTGATTGGTGCAGAAAAAAACTCTGGAAAAATTCCAAGGCGGCACTTCAAATTTGGTTTGAAATATCGTTACTGGTGATGAATCTTGGATTTATTGTTGTGATCCTGAAAAGAAAAGTCAATCCGCTCAATGGGTCTTTCGAACAGAACCTAAGCCTACAAAAGTCCGACGAATTCACAGTGCTGATAAGAAGATATTTACTATATAGCTGTTTTTCTAAAACAGACCATATTGCTACTATGGCATTATAAAATAAACGTGCCGTTACTACCAATTGGTGCATAAATGTCTGTTTACCGTGTATTTTTGAAAAAAAACTCGTGAAAAACGCCCAAAAAGAAAAATAATGTTACATCATGACAAGGCATCGTTGCATACAGCAAAACTAACATTTGAATATCTGGATGCCCTAAAGGTCAGCACCACAGACCCTCCTTCATACGGGTCCCAAACCTTGTGATCTTTTTTTCTTTCCAAAAATTAAAGATAAAATGTGTAGAATCACTTTTTCGTCATCAGGTGAAACAATGGAACGTTATAAAAACCTGGTTTCTGAAGTTTCTCAGGAAGAGTGGATAATTGCTTCAAGGACTGATTTCATGGAATGCAAAAATATATTGATGTTAAAGGGGAAAATTCTGAAAAAAAATCTGATAAGATGCATTCACATGACTCTCTCCAACTTGTATTGTTTATTAGAGGGGATACAAATTATTCTTACTCAAGCTTATTTTTCCACCTACATGTTAATCCAAATAAGCCTTTTGAGAAATCGCTGTATTACACATTTTGTTACAGTTACAAAGCGACAGTCAAATGTTTAAGAACTGGACGCTATATGCTGGTATAAAAATTCCATACTGTTTCCATGCAATCAGGAGAAACGACTGAATGTTGACAGGAGTATAAGAGAATGGCCAAGAAATGAACAATTATAACCTTTAATAACGGATATCTCAGAAATGGCTGAGGGTTCATTCACAATGAAATGTAAGCGCAGACGTAGCATAAGCGCAACACTTTGCATTCATGTTATTTAATGGAAGCATTCACATAGAGTCACGCAACGCGCTACGCAACGCAAGAGTTTGCAAATTTCAAACTTTATGCTTGCGTTGCGTGCATAGAGGAAGAATTCTGCATTTCTTTCTCTTTGCATTGCCTGCTGTTCAACAGCAGACGATCGCGATGCGAGACTTTACCCGTCTAATGTACATGCGTGCACTCTTCCATTAGGCCATGCCACACAAACTGTGGGTCACCATCTTTCATTTCTCTCAAGAGGTTATGGTAGCCTCCTTACTGAATCCTCTTTCATTTAGTGGATGAACCTGGCATCTGTGCCTAGATTTCTTGACTCAGAGATAATGAACATCGCATTAATATGAATTGTGCAGCTGTAACATCACAGGTATAACTTGCTGCATTTTCCGGACATTATTCCGTACGCGGGAAGGAGGTATGAAGTTTTAAGAAACTTACGGAATCGGGGTTTTTAATACGCAGAGTTGATTGTGTAGTATCCTGGGTTCTTAAATTGTGTAGGAGTTGTTGCTTTATCGAAAACATTGGGCGCTTCTTGACGACCGCTTAGCTTTTGCGGAAATCTTGTCAGAAGATATTGCGAACGTGATGAAAAAAAAAACAAGTATATGGCTAACGGAATGTCGCGAAGCAGGGAAAATGTAGCTAAAGTGGATTATTCGAGTTTAGATGCGCAGATCCTACGGCTAGGCCCTGTTGTTGCTCCGTAGCTGCGGCCCTTGCGGCTTAGGGCCCATGATGTTACAATTTTGGCAGCAGAATGCCAACGACAGCAACGCTAACATGATGCAAGTGCGTGTGTTACATATTGATAGCGAAAGTGCTCACTAACCACATACGGAATAATGGCCCTGCTTCCATAGTACTTGCACAACTATTTTCAATGTTTTGAGCGAACAGTTAGTTTTATTCTACCGTTAAAGTGTTTTTTTTTGGTACACTATTGGACACGTCAAGCTATAAACATAAACAATAATAGGTTTTTGCAATATATACAATATGTTGTTACATTATATACAATAGGTCTTTACATGCTAAATACTATGGTTCATGACATACATTTGTGTTCAAGGTAATCATTGATAGAATAAAAGGAGTGGTTAATTAGATGTGCCTTGAGACTGGATTTCAGCTGGTTTACTTTCTTAATTCCCTTGATATTACTTGGTAAATTATTGTAAAGTTTAATGCCAGAGTATAAAATGCTTTTTGATAGAGCGAGTAGTCGTGATGTCATTAACGCTACGGGCAGCTGTTGGACGTATGTTTTTTTTTGACCTACTTATT
The DNA here is from genome assembly GCA_030765065.1 of Deroplatys truncata. Classification (NCBI taxonomy): domain Eukaryota; kingdom Metazoa; phylum Arthropoda; class Insecta; order Mantodea; family Mantidae; genus Deroplatys; species Deroplatys truncata. The sequence goes on along the minus strand of CM060988.1, from coordinate 131,920,393 downwards.
TATAAAATATTGAGTGAACTTTATTCTATTGTTGGTTGTAATATTCAATTTGAAACTTACGGTGCACTCGGAACATTTCCGCAATTAGTTCAAGGATCTAGAAGCCCGTGCAAACGTCTTGCGTTACGCCTACGGTTGCATTGCGTTAGCGCATGTTTAAAATAAAATGTGTGTTTTAAAGATATCTACAGTTTTTGTGTAGTACGTGCTTGTGAATGGCTTAACGTTTACCAGCTATACAAGATTATACAAAATTCCTTCCGAATGAAGTTGGCCTAACAGGCTATTCAAGATATACATTTTATTTGTAATGTATATATCTTTCATATATGGTATTTTAATCAATTCGTTACAACCATTTTTGGAAAATAAAAAATTTCAAAAAATGTTCCATGTAACGGGTATTTTGGGGTGGGAGAATTTCTTAAAAATCTTCCTGCCTCATCTTTAGAAGGTACTGACTGAATCTAAATATTAAGTTTGGTACTTAGTTTTTGAGTTTTACTGTCCACAGATACACACACGGACCTTTTTCTAAAACTGTATTTTTTGGATTTATTGGGTCTCAAAACATGTATTTCGGTGAAAACTCGGTATCGAATTTTTGGGTGGAATGCAATACATGGTGTAGAAAGTACGTGAAGGTAAATGTAAAAATAAAATCATTTAAATTTTTTAAAGCTAATTCTTGTTTGATTCTCTAAAAAATGTCAGTATCGCCCTCGTACTCATATCTTGTATGTTGTGAATGGCTACCATATTGTGGATACGACGTAGAGCATTTCAATGTAAGAAAGCAAAATTAAACTCCAAACGGCCAGTGTCCTGATAGTGAAGGATACATCTATCATTTAAAGCCATAAAATGCAGGAAGGCTTTCCCATATTGTAACAATACAATACCGGGCGAGAGAACTCATTTCCAAACTTTTGTCTCTCTCCCCCACATCCGCATGAGAAAGAAAAACTCATCTAAATGTGGACAGTCCACCCTCATGCGAACTGCCCCTTCCGTTTTGTTCAACAAACTGACCAATGGTCGAAATTCATTACTCGGATTACCATGTGTGACAGCTGCGCGCAAAAGTGAAACGTCCGCGCACGGAAGCTTTCTTTGTTTATTTAAAAGCATCTATAGAACGTTTACGATATAAGATTTGAAGTGCTTTTACGCCGCTTGGGACAAATCCCACTAGAAATAAACGCGGTAACTTTGAAAATGAAGTTTTGTTTTTCATTTTAAATAACTATTATATTTGAAAAACCACGTCCGCAAAATAATAAGAATTATAAGAATATAACAATTACACCATTTTAAACGGCAAACACATAGCATTTTATATACCTATAAGAAAACCAAAATGTATATTTTTACCCATGTTTGCCTACCGGGTACCCTTAACTGAGTATGTTGCAGGAGAATAGATGGAGTCTACCTTCAACCTAATCTCCTTCATAGCTACTAAACATTAAGCATTGTAATGCAATCATTAATTGACCTAATAGCGAACGAAACTATGAAGCCCGGGACTTAAAGTACTTACAGCATTGTAAGTCGCCATTGTGGTAAGTCATCTCAATACAACTTGAGATCTCCTTGTGTGGTTTACAGGGAAAACATGGGAATCAGTTGGGGAATTTAATGTCGTACCAGCATGTTACCAGTGGTTAGAGCAACCGGACGGAGACCGGGAGATCCGTGGTTCAAATCCCGGCGATGGCATTGAATTTTTCAGTCGTCAGATTCTACCTGTCCAACACACGGCTTGTGTGGAAAAACAATTAATTGTATTAATTGACCTACAAGTGGTTGAAACTATGAAGTCCGGGACTTAAAGTACTTACAACATTGTAAGTCGCCATTGGGGTATGTCATCTCAATACAATTTGAGATCTCCTTGTGGTTTACCGGGGGGAAATGCGAATCAGTTGGGGAATTTAATGTCAGGCCGGCATGTTGCCATGGCAGCTCAGTGGTTAGAGCAACCGGACGGAAACCCGGAGATCCGTGGTTCAAATCCCGGCGATGGCATTGCATTTTTCAGTCGTCAGATTCTACCTGTTCAACACACGGCTTATGTGGAAGAAAAATTAATTCCATTGTAATATAATGTGAATATGACAAATGACAATATATTCAAGGACTTTTATGAATCCATAACTGTGCTCATGAGTGCAAGTCTCGACTTGTATATCATTTACCTTTTGTATCATACTAATTCGTGCGCCATGGCGTAGTGGCTGCGTTCCGGCCCTCTCCCTTGGTATGCCCTTTGTTCGAGCCCTCCCATGAGGGTGAGGATTTTTCGGCGTATATGTGATATCGGGGTCCATTCAGTATATTGAGGAATTTGAGAAAAGCTACGATATGTAGCTATCTGTAGGTCCAGTAGACTAGCAATCCGGCTGAGAGAGGACTGATGCTGACACATCATTTGGAGATCATTCACCTCTGCCGTGCGTTGGTTCCTGGGCTGGTTAAAGGCTGGTGTCATGGATTATTAATATATACCACTGTATATATACATATATAAGCCTATGCACTGTTTTCGTTCTTATTGGAAACGCGGCTGATATCCTCAATTGTTTGTTCTCCTCCTCTAAATTTATTTTCTAGTAAAATCGGATTGGATTGATATAAAGATGAGTAGATACATGTGGCCTAACACTGAATCCCGAAGATTCTCCATCTTTATTGTTTCTAGTTAAATAGACCAGCACCTTTAACAAGGAATTGTGGACTTTTAATTAGACTCTTACCTGGGAGGTCTTCTGAACCAGTCACTCCCAAGTAAGAAAATCGGTGTCCAATAATAATCAGATCACTATTACTTTATTTACTATTTATCTATATTAAAGAGAGAAAGTATTGCATTCCACCCAAAAAAAATCTGATTCGTGATTTCACTGGAAATACTCGTTTTGTAGTCCCCTGAATTGAAAACATTTCGTTATTTTTTACTTTCTCAAAAATAACCCTCTTGATACCAGCACGGCAAATAAAATGCATAGCTATCCTGAATTTTAGGAAAATAGCCTGCGAAGTCTTTGTAATTCTTAATGAATTTTGTATAACTCATAAACAATAAGATATAGACAAAAACTTATAACACAAAAATGTAGATTCGTTAAAGTACACAACTTATGTTAATAAATGTTTAATAGCATTAAGCATTTCCGAGATATTCGGATGATTCCTGCTCTGTTAACGGAAACGTTAATGGTGGAACAACATAAACTGTAAATATTAATCCAATGAAAACATCTTTTAGAAATAGTTTTGAAATGGCGAGCCCATGGTTTACGCTTTACATGCACCGGTGTTAGACCAACTAGGACATGTACTTGCTTCACTTTTGAGCCACATTTGGAAACTTTTGACGAAATTGGAAATGCTCCACCCTCTCTTCCGGCCTCGTCTTGTCCATCTGGACCTTCAACCTCCCACCCACCCCGAACCCCCGCTTGACCACTGTGTCCCCTTCACAATTGTATAAAGCACCACCCTTTTGCTCGCTTCCTTCCAGTCATTTACAACATTTTACACCATTTTCTCACCCCCGCCCGCTGTAATTATTTCTGGCAGTGTAACAGGGATGATGCGTCACCACAAGCTGTCCAACTGAACACAACCTAATTTGGACAGCACTCTGACAATCGGTGTTTCAATAATAACTGTAGTAATCGATAATTATATGTAAAACAATTAATTAAATACTATTTAACATAAGTAGAAAAAGTAAAGGCCAAGCAGGATGACTCAGGTGACGCCTGTGTGCCGCATTTGGGAGGTCCCGGGTTCAAACCCCCGGGTCGAACAATCTGATCGAAAGTCTTTTCGCGATTTTCCTCGGTCACTAGGCGAATGTTGGGTTGGATGATTTGATCCGCGAATTTTCCTGTCATCCCTTTCATCACTACATTTCATTTCCCTCTTCTTCACCGCCATACCAGGCATTGAGCTGATCGCCCATCCTGGACACGCTATGATCCAGGGTTTGCTTGCTCCTCGACAGACTACAGACCCAATGCATTGCCTTGTAAGCCCTCACAGGTGTAAGTCCTACAAAGAGGAGGTTAAGCCGAAGAAGAAATAAAGAAACAGAGGTGAAACTTCTATTAGAAATCCAACGTTTGCACTAAGGCATTGTTCGTAATGTATTACTGAATAGAACTTTTTAATTTCTTCATAAAATTTTATAGGAAAATGGCAACACCGAATCGAATTAAACTGTTCGTTCACTTCATATAATTGTTCTGTACTGGCTGCAGATAAACAAGGCAGTAACAAAATAAGCATACTGCGCTACATGCTACCGCATTTGTGTTGTGAAGCCTACTGGATGCTACGGTAATACAGAACGCGAATGTAATGGTTAGTTTCTCATTGTTTACCAGTACTCATTAGTTGGCTTGTGAGTAACATTTCATTTTGACTGGAAAATGATATTTGATAAAATCACATTTTAGTTATGGTCATGCGCGTTCCAGTTATTACACTGCATCTGTCACGTTTTGTTCCTATCTTCAAAGCACTTAATCTGGTACTCTTTCCACTCTACAATTTTCTGCACTTTTCACTTTCTCTACCACGTACATAGAGATAGAGAAGGTATTATTGCATTCTATCCAATAATTCGATACTGATATTTCACAGAAATAAATGTTTTGAGGCCTCCTGAATAAAAAAAAACACTTTTAAAAAAACGTTCGTGTATGTGTGTCTGTGTGTGTGAACATCATAACTCAAAAACGAAAAGTCAGATAAATACAAATGGTACTTAAGTTCATACCTTCCAAAGAAGCGACACGGAGATTTTTCAAGAAAACCCCCAACCCAAACTAGCCTTTACATGGAATGTTTTTCGAAAGTTTTTATTTTCTAAAAAATGGCTGTAATGATTTTGTTTAAAATGCCATATATTAAAGATATTTACATGACAAATAAAATTTATATCTTTAATTATCTTAATAGCTTTGAAGTCCTCTTCATTCGGAAGGAATTTTGTATAACCTTGTATAACTGGTAAACGTTAAGGGATAGACGAAAATGTACTACACACTAAATGTAGAGCTCTTTAAAACCTAGGTGCGTTTGATGTTCATTGCCGCATTTGTGTTGTGAATCCTACTGGATAATACAGATGCCACAAAAAAGACAAATTGTGTGTTTTAACAACATCTGCATTTTTCGTGTATAGTTAGCTTTTGTCTATCTCTTATGATTTACCAAATATAGAATATTAAAGAACATTCATTCAGAATGGAAAGGACTTCACAGGCTATTGGCAAAAAATTCAGTGTATATATTTTATTAACCAGCAAACATCGTACATATATGGTATTTGTTATTTGTTATCAAAATGGTTGAGGACATTTTTGAAAAAATAAAAAATAATGAACTTTTTCCGTATAAAGGGTAGTTTGAGATGGAGGTATTTTCTGAAAAATCTTCTTGTTGCTTCTTCGAAACATACCTAATTTAAAACCTTGGTATTTACCCGAATTTTCGTGTTTTGAGTTATGCGTTCACATACACATGCGCGCGCGCTCGTACCTCACCTTCGAGGATATCACAGCAGTCTGAAGTGTGTGTCAGTTATTTAGGGCGCTGTTGCGACGTTGTAGCTTCGGTTTTAATTACGATTTCTGCGAAACAAAGTGCTAAATTGTGGCGAAATAAGACCTTAAGGAAAAAAGCAACGATAACAAAATTGTGAATTATTTACTGCTTTATCGCATATAATAATTACCTTGGTCTTTACATATACGCTTGATAAAACCACAGAAAAACGTAGAGAGCTTTTTTTTCTGCTGATATGCTGGTTCGTTAGACTAAAATGACATTACGATTTTTCATTCATTTCTGTATATATGTTGCTTGCTGTTTAAAACCTTCGTTTAATTATTGACCGCGAGGCTATGTAAACCACAGCAAACCTGAATGAAAGTTTTCATTTTAAGCAGAAGAGGAAATAGTATTGATGACGTCATCAGTAATGGCGGAATGTCACCCTGGGAGGAAGGATTCGTCATTAAAAGTGTGGGTCGCGTGCAGAAAAGAAACTTGCGTGTGGGGGTGCTACACAAAGGCGAAACTCGGACTGGTCAAGCTTGGTAAGGGGGTGGTGCGGCTTGAATTACCCCCAACGTGAGTGAGAACTGTGGGAAACAAATGACGAATGTCGTGGCCAGAATATGTTGACCGACCATCCTCATATATCTGTGTAATATAGCTACCCTCTCTTTCACTTTCATTCTGACGCAAGAATACTGAACGACATTTTGAATTTTATATATATCGGATGTGCTACATTCACTTGACTTTCCCTACCCACTATCGTTTATTTTTATATAGGGTACACAAACTATTCTTGCAAAAACTTATGCTACTTCAAGTTGATAGAGATAATCATTTGAATAAATACCTTCTTTACAGTTTTGTTATATGTACAAAGGGAATAGTGATAGTCAAATGTTTAAAAACTGGTCGCTATATATTGGCCTTGAAATTCCATACTAGTTCTATGACACTACGATAAATAACTGAATAGCACCAGCATTTGAAAGAAAGAAAGTATTAAAAAAGTCAAATAAAATAACTGATATCTCGGAAATTGCTGATGCCACAAGAAAGTAAATAAATTGTGATTTAAAAGGATCTACATTTTTCTGTGATGTAAGTCTTAATTTTCTGTCTTTACGTTTATCAGTTAAACAAAATTGTATCAAACTCTTTCCAAATGAAGAGACCTTCGCAGGATATTCCCATAAAATGCTAGATATAATGCATTCTATTTGCCATGTAAATATCTTAAGGAATGTGGTATTTTAATCCAAATGTTACAACCAGTTTGAGAAAATCAAATTCTACGAAAACTCTTCCATGTAAGGGGTAATTTAGGGTGGGGGATTTTCTTGAAAATTTTCGTGTAGCATCTTCGAAAGATACTGAACTTAAATACCAAGTAAGGTAACTTTTCGTTTTTGAGTTATGCTGTTCAGAGACACACACATACGATTGTACACACAATCATTTTTAAAAAAAAAATTTTCATCCAGGGGCTTCAAAATATGTATTTCCGGTGAAATCTGGATATCTAATTTTTTATTTAACTCATTCGCTTACTTACCTACTACTTACGTGCTAAACATAGTAAACAAGGTCATTAATTCCTTAAGTTACGAACAAACCCTTAAATACACCTATTATTATATCTTAATTTAAACAATGAATACAGTAAAGCTGCTGTATACTACAAACAGAATTTTCTGCATTAATCTCATTAGACATTTTTATTTTATCGAAATATTTACGAATGGTGAATTTACGAATAAATCTACATATAAAAAGCAATACTCCTGTAAAACAAATTGGACAATCTCACCATTGAATTAAAATATACAAAGAACAGAAGAAATAAATGATTCCAAAATAATACAAATACTAATGAAACCATGAAAATATTTTGACCTGACGCTTCGTCGCACGTTATGAAAGACATAATCAAGAATAACGTCTTCTCTGTGACTGAATCGGCTGTTACTATCATGTGCAATTATTTAATAGTACTGAAAACCTAACCTCTAAGAAGAAGCACTGCAATTTATTCTATTTAGAATGTTTATAAAACAAGCGGAACTGTGAGAGCTTTATTGTCCCGTTTATTTGCTATGTTACTGTCAAGGTATTCTGACATAACTAAAAGAATTACAGATACTAAGACTGTTTCGTTTGATACCTATCATTTTTCACAGGTGTAAGCTAAGTAAATGATATTATAGTTGCAAAATAAATTAGTAGTAATATACAGACCTGATTGGTTAAGCGAGGAGTATAAAGTAGAACAGCATTTTTCACTTCCTAGAATCTTTTGAAAACATATTTAAATATTCAATTATTAATGTTTATTTCAATTTCCTATTTCTACGTCTTATGCTTTGGCATTTTCACCGTTTTCTTCAATATTTATTTTCAAAAGTTTCATTGGTTTAATTTTATAGATAATTGATTAAGTTTTAATACATTTTCATACCATTACTAAACATTTTTACTAGTACCTACTTCATTAAAAATGATTAAAGCCATCTAAGCAATTGAATTGTTGTATAATTTATAATTTTTCCTTTATTTTCTGGTAGTTAGAATGCTTAAGCTAATGTTCAACTTAACTCAGTTACTTGTAAAATAATCCTTAATCTTTGAAGAGCATGTAGAAAGAAATCGTGCTTAATTTAACGTGTTGAAGCTAAATTCTGGTGATACAAAGCTAAAAAGAAAAGAAAAAAATCTGATGTGTTACACTCACATGACTTTCTCTACTCTTGTACTAACTATTTTTACAAACGCTTATTCTCCATCTACTTCATGTTAATCGAGATAAACATTTGCAGACTTTATCTTATTGCTAATTTTCTTGTAGATATAAGGGGAATATATATTTACAAGGGCAGTATCGAAATACAGTAGCCTTTAAGCACTTACATATCTCTTAATAGCTGGTTGCTAGGTGCAGCACTATTCCCTTTTCCACAGATTAATACTTTTTGCATATCCAAGACAAACAAATGAATAACGAATTCCCATTTGAGAAAATAAGTATTGAAACATTTAAGGGAATAACAAGCAATATCTCGAAAATGGTTCACTCAACAACAAAAACCAGTTTACCAGTTTACCAAAAGTCGTTCACAATGAAGAATAATTTTGGAGACATTCCCAGAAAATTCAAGATATACATTTTATTTGTCATGAAAATATCTTAAACATATGATATTTTAATCAAAATCGTTAGAGCCATTTTTGAGAAAATTAAAATTTTCGAAAACTCTTCCATGTAAAGGGTAATCTGGGGTGGGGGGATTTTCTTGAAAACCTTCGTGTCGCATCTCTGGAAGATACTGAACCTAAATACCAAGTTTGGTGTTTATCCGACTGTTCGTTTCTGAGTTATGCTGTTCACAGACAGACACACACACGGACATGTTTCCAAAAATGCTTTTTTTGGATTCAGGGGGTCTCAAAACATGTATTTTCGGTGAAATCTCGGTATCGAATTTTTGGGTGGAATACAATACTTCCCCTACTTACTATACGTAGTAGAGAAAGTAAAAATCTGTTATGTCACACTTACATAGTTTTCTCCACCCAATACAAATTTACATACACACCTTATAATGTACTCTTCAAAATGTGATTCTTCTGTCCAAGTTATGTAATTCACGAAGCATTTTTGTCTAGAAATGATTTCAATATAATCAACAAGCGATAATGGTTTTCAATACAAAACAGCATTCAAAAGTTTATACCATGGGCGGATACATTCAGAAGTTGCAGTAACGAGAGAAAAATAAAGAAGGAAGAAGTACCAAACTCAGTGCGGAATTAGTCACTACGAACTGCCTATCAGCGTAAAAGGCTGTAAGCCCTAAGTGTACACGAAAGTAAAGGAAGAAAGACGATAATTTTAACAATTTTATTAAGTCCTGCCTACTTTAGAACTACCCCACCAAAGTTCCTACATTATAATTGCCAAATGTTATCATCTAAAACACAACTTTTACTCTTTGACTATCGCATTCTAAGAATTATTCCTCTTTCGCATTTTCTGAACTGGCCTACGTGCAGTTTCTCATGTCTCTTATTTCTTAACGTCTTGAATTCAAGCTATCTGAACCTTGAGCATTTAGGTTTCGTGTTGATTTAAGTTTGCTGGAACGCTTAATTACCTTAGCTGCTCTACACTTTAATTAATTACTTTTCCTGAACCCGTAATCTGCCTGGTGCTGACGTTCTTATTAACTTACAAAGTTGTAACCCTTTCTTCTTCCATTATGCATTGATTCAACATATGCAAATTGTTTATATATCTTACTATTATTTATTTAATTATTAATATCTTCCTAACAATAATTACGGTATCAGTTTCCTGGTTAAAATGATACCAGTTTCAATCAGGATGCAGAGGACTAACAGGTTAACCCTAGGTATTTTAAGATATACTTTTTTTTGTCACGTCAGTATCTAAACATATAATATTTTACTGAAAACCGTTAGAGCCGTGTTTGAAAAATTAAAACATAATGGGACATTTTTCTATACAAAGGATAGTTTTATTGTGGGGGTGGGCGGATTTCGTAAAATTCTTCATGTTATATCCGTGAGAGATATTGGGTATAAATTAGAAGATTAGTATTCATCCACCTTATCGTTTTTACTTTATTATTCATTTGCAGTAATTAGAGCAAGTATTTTTTCACTCAAAAATCCGATACAAAGATTTTAGCGGAAATACATATTTTGAGGTCCTCTGAATAAAAATTATAAACACTCCGTGTGTGAGTGTGTTTGCGTATCGGATAATTCTAAACTTAGTTATACTAAATTCATATCTTCCAAGGACGCAAACCAAGAAACACCCCACCCCAGACTACCCTTTACAAGTAACATTTTTTTCGTTATTTTTGACTTTCTCAATAAAGAGTCTAACAATTTTGATTAAAATACCAAATGTTCAAGTTGATTGCGTGACAGATAAAATGCGTATATTGAAATTTCTGAGAATAGCTTGTAAAATCCTCTTCATTCTGGATGAATTTTATGAAACTGATAAACCCTAAGAGATGGGTTACTTCACGAAACATGTAGATCTCGTTACAACACACTGTTTATGTAACAATAACCATTTCCTAAGTATTACTTTATTGGTTTCAATTTTTAACTGTTCATACTTTCAAAGTATAAAGTAGCCATTCAATTATTTCTCGTGATCATCCAAAAAGGAGGATTTCAAAGAAAATATAGCTGTAGCGACATACTTTGTAAACATTTAACTATCGCTTCAGTCTTCCCTGTGCGTAATGGAACCATTTCTGCAAACATTTACCTTGATTAACATGAAGCAGGTGGAAGAATAAACTTTTGTAACACTAGCTTGTAGAAGAACGGGTAGAGAAAATGCTGTGAATATAACATATAAGAGTTTTTAGTTAAACTGTCCAAAGATAGACCGACACATACAAGCACGCAGATGTTTTCCTAAAATACTATTTAGGGAGTGTTCAGGGAACTCTAAACGTGTGTTTCCAGTGAAATACCCATATATAATTTTTGGGTTAAACGCATCTGCCATACGTAGGCGGTAGAGAAAGTAGAAACCTATTTAGATGCTCATTTTTATTAATTATTGGAATAGTTAATTGTTTGGCATACATTCATGAGGTCAAGTCTGAATGTGAAAGTGAAAACAGCATGATTTGACCTCTCGATTCATAAATATTTACTGCGATGGGAGATTTGCCAGATGCATTTCTGTTGAAATCTCTAAATGGAATTTTTGCGTTGAATCGTAACGGATACAGAAAGTAAACACGTAAATGGCTCCAAGGCAATAGTGTGTAAAGTCAAGCAGGGCAACGCCATATAACCCATGGCAACAGATGGGAAACTCTATCATTGTGGTGAGAATTTGGAAAGGGTAATTGAGGGTCAGCTTTTCCAAAGAAGCAATAACAGGTTACTTTTTTGTCCCCTTTATAAACGTGTTGGGACCGCAAAAGGACAGTGGTCAGAGGGCAGCTGACTTTCAACTGTTTTACTCGTGACCCTCGCCCCTAGCGTTTGTTCCCAGGGTCAACAATGCTGCCCTCAATAAATGATATATAGTGCTGCCACAGATGTGAAACACTCAGCGTTTTGGCGGGAAACCAAATGGCTACCCCGATTATTTTTCAAACTTCTGTGCTTTGAGGGGGAGAATAAAATTTATGTGAAATGTCACGCCACAATTCTACGATATTCAATCCTGGGACAGCAGAAATTCTGAGTCCTGAAAATTCAATTCCAAAACTAACGATCTGCCTTGTTACTCACGGTGGTAAAATATGTTCCAGCATTTGAAGCTACCACTAAGGCAAAATTTCTCAAATAAAATTTCATAAAGATACTCAAAACTACTTCAAAATAACATAAGTAAACCAATATAAAAATAAGGAATTACTTTAATCTACTCTATCCAAAAAGATCCATATTCAAATTTAATTACGAATTTGCTTTTGTGTTTCAGTGATCTCAGTTTGTTTGAATGTTTTACTGTGAACAGTTTAACTCAAAATTATTTATGTAAAAAGCTCTCAAGAGTCACCTATCTTATTAGAAATTTAAAACTATATACCAATTTCAATTTAGTGCATATGGCTTAATATGCTTTTTTTTACATAGTCACATACAATATGGTATTCTGCGTTGGGGAAACTCTGATGGACTAAACTCTGGCAAAAAACGCCATAAAATGCTTATATGTTAAATAAAATTATGATAATTTTAACTTGAGAGAAATGACATTCACTATACGGGAAAAAGAAATTGTATACCTAATGATGTATAAAATTGACAAAACCCCATACGATTTTAAATATACTGGCATAAAAAATTTTGATAAACGTCCACCTGCTTTGTCACAGTGAATTTAACAAGGTTTAAAATTGTATTGGGTTGTTGGCTTAAAAAGAAAGCATTTTATAATATTGAAAAATTTGAAATAATTAAATTGATGGTTTAATATTTTAAGTTAGCCTTTTGCTACATAATGAAGCCTATTACAATGTACAATTGTTAAATGACCAATAAAATATATGATATGAAGCTCTTGATAAATACAAAATTCATACTCAATTCATACTAAGGATGCAAGGTGAAGATTTTAGGAAATTCTCTCGCCCAAAACCCCATTTATATGGAAGAAAAATTGTTTATTTTCTCGAAATGGTTATGAGATATCGGAATGATAAATGTTTGTATCTTGAATTTTATGTAAGTGGACTTAAAAGTTCTCTTTATTCTTATTATTACATTTTCTTTAACTAGGAAACCATGTGAAATAGACAAAAACCTATTGCATGAAAATACTTATCTCGTTAAAATACACAATTTATGTAAAATAAAAGTATTTTTGGCATTAGGCATTTCTGAGATATTCGTTTCTGTCTGTTTCAATCTTCAATATTCTAAGGAATTCATTTTGAAGCATTTAGTCACCGTTCTTTTGGTTTTGGAGAAGTCTTGCAGAGTGCACAATATCAAGGCTAGCATACAGCGGTCTGCTTTCTAAAACCTGTCGTCCTAGCTTCCTCTATATACATCTGCGGTCATAGGAAAATATTTACTGAAAACATTTCGGCCAATATTTATCATTAAAAGGAATTAGATAAAGGTTTTGGATGAATCATTTGTAGAATAGCTATGAATGACAGTGAGGAGAGAAAGTTGTGTGACTGAAAACATCAAACCTTTCCCGATATAATTAATCAACTGTTAAATTGATATTTATGTTTGTAAATAGAGGGTAAACTAGAAACAATGAACCGATTGTTTTATACTTCGGATATAGCTGAAAACTTTGTTATAACATATGTTTGAAACTGGGGTATTTGGAAAGTGGTAATTTTCATATCGTCTATTTGTTTTTTTGTCACACTGATACTGATGTCAAGTATTCTTTGATATCATAGATTTGCGGTTTTAGGGTATTCAGGGTTAAAAGTTGCAACATTTTTAATTTCGCTGTTTAGCTCAGAACTAAATTTACTTGTGTCTGAATAAACTTTTTCGCCCTTGAAAGTGTGTTCTTCCCGGTGGTTTCAAACCTCGTATCATTTCCAAACCTGTTCAGCATGGAAAACAGATGTCTAGATATTCTATATAGGTACTCTCCAGTGTTCCGCCGGATTCAACGAGAAACACTTTTAGGAGCGTATTATTAATGAAATGTTCCAATGAAGATGCTAAACTACACAAATTTCAATTAATTTAATCAAAACTTATATGTTAAGTTTATCTAATTTACATATAATCGGTTTAAATTTCATTTCAATATCTTCTTTTAAACTTTTCGAGGTATTAATTTTAAAAAAAGTCGGAAGTTTTGGGAAAACGTAACACGATTGGAACTTTAAATAAATAAAAAATTTAATTACACCAATTAAAGATCCATTCTCTGTAATTAATCAGTATTTTAATGCACTTCTTATAGTTTCTCAGATAGGCCATGTCATTCCACTTTTAAACGAGAAATACAAAGTATTCTTAAAAGTAGATTCGTAACCTCAGAGCTATTTTAAGCATGGGAAAAAACCTACTTACGACTTCTTTTCTGGCTCTTCAAGTACTTATGCTAAAATTTTGAGAGAGACTGTATGAAAACTCCTACATGTGGAACATTTTGAAAACTGCTGAAAAGCTTTTGGGAGAGAGTCGGAATGGAGTGTTTCATTTCCAATAAATTTATCGGGATACAAACTATTTAAATCAAGCTGAAGAATATCTAAATGTCAAGGAGGTAGAAAATAAAAACAGATCGTAAATCTACGAGATTTAGAGATTTGTTTTATCTTGAAAAGAGGAAGAAAAGCGATTATTTTAAGATTCTATAAGTCTTTCAGTGGAGCATTCTCTTAAAAATGATATTATAATATTCTTACCTCATAATACCTTTGGAAGGTAAAGAAAATTATGTCAATCAACATCAGAATTTTAGCGGAAATTCGCGTTTTTGGGTCCACTTAACCCAAAAGAAGATTGTGATTTAATTCATTGAAATAAGGAGAACTTCACGCACTCTGGCAGAAAATTCAAGATGTTACATTTCAACATTTATGCAAATATTTTAAACCTGTATTTTTTTATAAAAATTATTATTCATTTCGAGAAAATAAAAAAATAACCAAAAACGTTCCACTTAAAAAGCAGTTTGGGGTGGGTATATCTTGAAAATCCTCTTGTCGTAACTCTGGAAGATGCTAAACTAAAATACCAAGTTTTCTATTTATCCAACTTTTCATTTTTAGTTATTTGTTCACACACATACTGCCCGCAATATTATATTCCTGCTCTTAATATACATAGCCCAATTTTATAAATTATGCAAGCGCTTTGTCACCTGTAAATCGAGAGCAAATAAGCATCCAGCGGCGAAAAAATTACATAAAATTGGCCTAATAATGTTGTAAGCAAATTGCTTTCATCATAGCTTTAGCCTCACCCCCCCCCGCGCATGGGCTCATTGATAAGTTGTGATTTGTTTTCCATGTTATGCATAACCAAGCTCATGTTGTTTAATGTGAGGTTATTTCTAGTCAAAAATGTATCGTAAGGTAATGTCAATAGAAAAGTCAATTCTTATGTGCTAGTACAATATACAAAGAGATTATGTGAAGTTGACATGGGTAGAGAAAGCCTTGTGAGTCTGGCACATCACTTTTTTTGGGGAGGGTATAGTGCAAGATACAATGGAGCCTGCTGATTGGTAAGTGATAGAGAAAGTGGTGTGAGTGTTTAGATATCAATCTTACTTTCTCTATTATGTGTAGTAAGTAGGGGAAGTATTGTATTCCACCCAAAAATTCGATACCGAGATTAAACCGGAAATACATGCTTTGGGACCCCCTGAATCCAAAAAAAAGCATTTTTGGAAACATGTCCGTGTGTGTGTTAGTGTCTGTGTGTCTGTGAACAGCATAACTCAGAAACGAACAGTCGGATAAACACCAAATTTGATATTTAGCTTTAGTATCCTCCAGAGAAGCGACACGAAGGTTTTCAAGAAAATACCCACACCCCAGATTACCCTTTACATGGAACATTTTTCGAAAATTTTAATTTTCTCAAAAATGGCTCTAACTATTTTGATTAAAATATCATATGTTTAAAATATTTTCATGACAAATGAAGTGTATATCTCGAATTTTCTGGGAATGTCTCCAAAAGTATTCTTCATTGTGAACGACTTTTGCACAACTGGTAAACCATAAGAGATAGACAAAATTTCACTACACAAAAAATGTAGATCGCATTAAAATACACAATTTATGTCATATACAGTTTTTTCGAGATATTGCTTGTTATTCCCTTAAATTTTCCAGTACTTATACTTTTTCTCAAATGCAAATTCGTTATTCATTTTTACTTTCTCTACTACGTATAGTAAGTAGGGGAAGTATTGTATTCCACTCAAAAATTCGATACCGAGATTTCACCGGAAATACATGTTTTGAAGCCTCCTGAATCCAAAAATGTATTTTTGGAAACATGTCCATGTGTGTGTCTGTGAACAGCACAACTCAGAAACGAACAATCGGATAAACACCAAACTTGGTATTTAGGTTCAGTATCTTCCAGAGATGCGACACGAAGGTTTTCAAGAAAATCCCCCACCCCAGATTACCCTTTACATGGAACATTTTTCGAAAATTTTAACTTTCTCAAAAATGGCTCTAGCGATTTTGATTAAAATTTCATATATTTAAGATACTTTCATGACAAATAAAATGTATATCTCGAATTTTCTGGGAATGTCTGCATAAGTATTCTTCATTGTGAACGACTTTTAAACCATAAGAGATAGACAAAATTTTACTACACAAAAATGTAGATCGCGTTAAAATACACAATTTATGTCATATACATTGCTTTAGTTGAGTGAACCATTTTCGTGATATTGCTTGTTATTCCCTTAAATTTTCCAATACTTATACATTTTCTCAAATGGGAATTCGTTATTCTTTTTTTTTTTCCTGGCAATGCAAAGAGAATGGAATACTTCACATAGCAACCAGCTCTTAAAATATTTGACTATCGCTTAAAGTCTACCAGTTCTCCTTGCATCTACAAGAAAATTAGCAATAAGATTAACATCTCGATTAACATGAAGAATATGGAGAATAAGCGTTTGTAAAAATAGTTTGTACAAGAGTACAGAAAGTCATGTGAGTGTAACACATCAGATTTTTTAATATAGTAAACAAAAGTCTCTGAAGATGGAATCAACCCACAAAGAGACTGTAGAATAGTTATTTACCTCACTATAAGCTTTTTGGCGAAGGTAAAATGTGACAATGTGAGTGCAGTAAGTATCTATTTGGACCGACCCGGAAGACGGCACGGTGCCTGTTTATCTTCCCCCTAACCTACCCTTAGCGAGAGAACATTCACCCCGCTGGCTGCTGGAACGGTGCTGACCTCTGCAACCGGCGCGGTGTGCCCCGTCATTTGTTTCACGCTGGTAATGAGCCGCACGTGCGAGAAAGACGGAAATAAACTTGCGAAACGGACCGGAAGCCAGGAACCGTCAACCATTTTTCATCCACCATAAAACACGCCCTTGTTTCTTGCGGCAGTGTTCTGCAAAATCACGGCCTTATAATTATGATTTCCCGCTTCGTAGTGGGTCATTGAGATTATGTGAAATATTAATGGAATAGTTAATAGCTTGAGTCAAGAGTCAACATATCCAAGTTGATGTATTAATGAAACCCAAAACTTTTTTTTTTTTTTTACAGTTCTGTAAATGGGGAATTGCATTTTGTTAAAAAGATGCCTATCTGCCTAAATAATTGTATGTCAAAATTAATGAACAGCATGGAAACATTTCTTTTTTCAATAGCTTTTAACTTAAGGAAAGGAAAAAGATAAAACAGCACCAAGTTTCCTGTAAAAGTGATCCAGCTTATCATTTATTAAGTTTTTATATTATACTGTATTAAACATCTTTAGCAGTTTGTGAAGTTTATGATTCTGCTTGTGTACAGAGTTATTCAAAAAGAAGGAACACATTTTAAATATTCATTTTAATGAACGACAATAGATAGCGACACCTACGAAACATCATTGAATAGAGGAAAGTTCAAAGTTTTAAGCCCCTATTAGTTCCATCCAGTGCCTACAGCGGTGCTGCGTTTACGAGAAAATGGTGATGCCGCAGGAAAAGTCGTTTTGTGTGCTGCATTATGCAAAGAGTGATCCATTGTTTCATAGCAGCGTGCATTTCATTATAAGTTCAACAACGAGCCGCACCGTCATAACAAATTTACAATTGATACAACGAATTCGAAGGTGGTAGCATATGCAAATGGAAAAGCACGCATAACAAATGGTGCTCATTTTGAACACACAAAATTTTGAACTTTTCTCTTTCAGTCATGTATCATGAGGCAGTAATTTTTAACACTTAAATGATTTCAGTCAAATTATATAATATATAAATTCAATAACGGCCCGCCTTAAAGCAATATGTGTATGTAACAATATATAAAAAGTATATATTACAGCCATTATATATGTTTATATTATTGTATACATGTGTAATAATGTATGTGAATGTATTACGTAATTTAGTAATGTAGGAACTGTAAGAAAAATAGGTTAAAAGTTGCTAACAATGAGGTAACAATAAGGTAACCTTGAGGCAATAACGAATTAGAAAGTTTAAATGCAACTGGTAATTCTTGGAAGCAATAATGTTATTTTTGTGACAGTTTATAAAATAGCCAATCAACAACCAGAAAAAGCTTTAGTTAAATGAAGGTATTCTATTGGAGTAGGATTAGCCAATCAGAAACAAAATTTACAAATCTAGAAGTCAGTTGCTTATAGACAGTGTTCCTAACCGGACGCGAGATGTGTCCTCGAGAAATTCAGTGTGAGACGAAAATAGTTTAACAAAATAGTAAATAATTAACAAAAGAATCTCACAGCTCTCTATATCACTGAAGTGATATTTAAATCGTGTCAAGCATTAATAAAAGGAGTGAAGTAAAATTATAATCTGTGTAAGCCTACATTCCTCAGTCGCACCACTCCCTGCTAAGACATTCACTTCTCCAAAAAATATCTGATGTGTTACACTCACATGACTTTCTCTACTCTTGTAAAAACTATTTTTACAAACGCTTATTCTCCATCTACTTCATGTTAATCGAGATAAACATTTGCAGACTCTATCTTATTGCTAATTTTTTGTAGATGTAAGCGGAATATATATTTACAAGGGCAATATAGAAATACAGTAGCCTTTAAGCACATACATATCTCTTAATAGCTGGCTGCTAAGTGCAGCACTATTCCATTTGCCACAGATTAATACTCTTTGCATATCCAAGACAAAAAAATGAATAACGAATTCTCATTTGAGAAAATAAGTATTGAAAAATTTAATTGAATAACAAGCAATATCTCGAAAATGGTTCGCTGAACAAAAAAACTGTATATGACATAAATTGTGTATTTTAACCCGATCTACATTTTTTGTGTTGTAAAATTTTGTCTATCTCTTATGGTTTACCAGTTATGCAAAAGTCGTTCACAATGAAGAATACTTTTGGAGACATTTCCAGAAAATTCAAGATATACATTTTATTTGCCATGAAAATATCTTAAACATATGATATTTTAATCAAAATCGTTAGAGCCATTTTTGAGAAAATTAAACTTTTCGAAAAATCTTCAACGTAAAGGGTAATATGGGGTAAGGGGATTTTCTTGAAAACCCTCGTGTCGCATCTCTGGAAGATACTGAACCTAAATACCAAGTTTGGTGTTTATCCAACTGTTCGTTTCTGAGTTATGCTGTTCGCAGACACACACACAGACACACACGGACATGTTTCCAAAAATGCTTTTTTTGGATTCAGGGGGTCTCAAAACATGTATTTCTGGTGAAATCTCGGTATCGAATTTTTGGGTGGAATACAATACTTCCCCTACTTACTATACGTAGTAGAGAAAGTAATAAATACTGACGCAGCCGAGGCAAACATAAATATATAATATTTAAATAAACAGCCAAATTACAAAGTTAATATTTTTTAAACATTTTGGGGCGAAGGCTACCGGAAACCTTTTACCATACGTGCGGTTGCAACTACTTCAAGTTCGGCTCCCCAACAGTCGAAATATAATTCATCTTCTTCAAACTGGCTTTCCATACGTAGCAGCGTAGTGGCGACAAAAGGGCAATCTCCCTCCACTCCCTTTAATTTTCTCTATTTGTGAACATTCTGAGAGTCCGAGGTTCGATTCACGGCTCTGGGGTGGCGATTTTATGTCGGCCCTATCCACGCTTTCACCTCTGACTGGAATATCCCCGAGGCCCAAAGTGTTTCGAGTCCTCGTAAAAGCTGTAGGTTTTCTCATTCCACCGCCATCCTCATCATCACCTTACCATCGGACGTAACGGACTTCGCCCGCGGGTGCCTCCACCTCAGAAATAGGTTCAAACATCGCTTGGTGAAATCAGGTAACCCCCGAAAATCATAGGCGATATATGGGGAGCGTTAGAGACGAGACGACGTATTGGTAAACATACATTTGTGAAATACATATTGTTACATGTTGGGTAGAGGCCTAAAAGTTCAAATGAAAAATTAAATTAACTTCTAATACCCAGCACGTACATTGAGGAGACGTATACTCACTTGGCTGCGGGAGATCGAAACGTGGTGTGGAGTTTAAGACGTAGGCGTGGGTTTTCACTATACAAAATCCATAACATAAATCTACTTACACATTCCTAGATTTATTTCTTAACTTTTGGGATTTCTACATTATTAAATATGAAAGGTGAGGGGAGATGTTCACCGATCCAAATGCCGGCTTGCATATGCGATCCGCTCCTCACGGAATACTCAGTATTAAATACGCTATATCCCCACCACTCGTAGCTAGCAAAACTACCAGCCAGGAGTGACGTCATCCCAGTTAACATCAAGTGCCTTCCGGTTGGCGTGATCAGTGCCCAGGAGGAAGGGGTGTCTGCGGCCGAAACTGACTGAGGGTCTAAAACAACAATATATCTGTTAATGACAATGGACCCCCAAATTATCAATACGCTACAATATTTTAAAACGCATTAAGTAGATTAAGCACCAAAGTGCCATAGGTGAAAGTGGCTACCTTGTAGCATTCTAGAAAAAAATGTATTAAAATGCTTAGTTTAAGTCAAAATTTCCTCATGCTGCATGTGGTTAATTTAAGTTGTTCAGTATAAGGAGGTGTTAGCAATACACTTGTATCTTTCGTTTCCTCTGTCTCCGGTAGTTTTGTCCTTTTCTTGTTACTGGGGTGGGTGGAAAACTCTTTGCTGGTGGCCTCCACAGGAGATGCTGAGGACTTCGTTCCTACAAATACAGCTCCTAAAATGAAACAATTGGTATTAGCAACTTACAGTACAAAACTAGTTCGGTGAAAGAATTAAATTGATGTTACTACAAAGTATGAATGAAACTGAAACTTACCCGGGATTTTACTATAGCTAGTATCATCCGGTAGCTCTTTTCCCATTTCTTATACACAACCTTCTTCCCAGTTGCATTCATATAGAATTTAATTTAACTTCCATTTTCATATCAATAATTTTCTTAGAAGTTTGTTTTACACTGTACACTTCTCTAAATCGTTCTTCGTATATTTTGTATAGTTTCCCTATTGCGAGTCATCCTCCGTGGTGTAGCCTCTAGTTCCGGAATTCGCGGATTTTTTTTTCCTTTGAAAGGGGATATATTATACATATATAAAGGAATTGTAGATATGAAAGGGGAACCATACATATAAGAATTGTACAGTAATAATTTAATTCACTAACATGTTAAAATATTCAACATCTAACATTTGTACAGAGCTGATTGTAAGACACGGGCGAGCTAGCAAGAATTCCAAGAAATCATAAAGACCGTACCTGTCACCGAGCGGTACAACGCTACATGATGGCGACCAAGCGGACGGACCTGGAGCCACACATTCTCATACATGTCAGGGTAACGCGGTCTGAAGGCCAATAGGAAACGTTGTTACATTTTCAAACGCGGAGAGGAGCGTCACTGGGCTCCCGTATATAAGGGCAGGCAAAGCCTCAGATCCCGCTCTTATTCTGAATCTATCTCATCGAGAAGTGGTGCTAAAGATGCACGTGTGTGCACGAGGGTGGGGTGGGTGTGAATATAGCTAGGCTCCTGACTAACTTAAAGTGGTGGGATTACTATTATAATATTGGGAAAAGTTAGCCGCCCATAACTATTCAAAGTGTGAAATAAACTTCATTGATTAAGGGAAACTCGCAGTGTATTTTTAACTTGCCTCACCCACTAGAACCTGAGATTTAATAATTAAACATAGCTAGGAATGGAATATTCAACAACCGACGAGCACCAATAGCCGAGGAAGAACAACACTGCTACAGGCGACAACGACCCAAGGATCATTCCAGCTACAAATGGCGCCCAATGATTTCCAGCCACAAAAATCGCCCAACGACCGTTTCCCGCCACACCTTTTTTTTTATTTATACAAGTATTTGAAAAAAAGAAATGATAACACTTAACTCACAAAGTAAGTATAATAATGCATATATTATTTTGACAATGCCACGTTTCTTGCAGTGTTAATTTTCTCTTCTAAATGTATATAAATTACCAAAAGTCTGTTTTGTTGGTTGATAGCTGGTGTTCGATTGTGTATGTGTGTCAAAGCCCTGATTCAAAGTTTCTGAAGTTCACTGCACTACACTTTCACCGTTTCCTGTGTTTTTTCTTCGACTTCATTAGGAACACTTAATCGCAAAGAAATTAAATGTTAAATTTAAAATTCTTCTTTACAAATGCCCCTTCTTAAACAGAGAGAACATCTAAGTTGGGGCCGATTAACAACAGTGTCTCTCGTTTTTTCCGTTTTAGTCGGGTCCAGTGGTCCGTCAGAAAAGTCTCGAGACCTCGTACACTTGGAGTGGGATCCTGCAGCATGTAATGGAGATACCCCATGACAAGCCATATTTGGGCAAACACATGACGTTGAATCTGGATATCGAGCTGTAGTATAGCCCTATGAATGACATTGGGGTTCTCCGCCATAGTAATGCAGCGAATTTTATGTTTGATCCATTGCCAAGTGTCGGGAATACAGGTTGTGAACCGGTGATGAAGGATATCAATATTGTGGCAACGGGTACAATATGGTTAATTGCAAATGTTATGTCGATATTGCTTTTCTGCTGTGGGTATTATGGCATTTAGGATCTTGTAGGCGGAGGCCTTCCAGTCCGTCGAAATCTCGGTGTATCGAAAAACCCTCCAGATATTCTTCCACTGTATGTTAGGATATTTGTCCTCTATAGTCGGAGTAGGGTTCAAACACGGCGGAGGACGATGGATTTTTTCGTGCGTAAAGAGCATCCATAAATAAAACTCAATTTAATTCCCTATTGCGATCTCCTTTTGCTTTTTCACCATTGGAAGCGGAGATTTACTAAACAAAATCTTGTGTTCTTTTAGCATCATAAAAAATTCAGTGAAACTCTCGTTCATCCCCGGAGCCACTAGATTCGCTTGTTAGATCCATGTTTTTGACCCAAATAAAGGCAGCTGTGACTAGTCAACATTCGGAAGTTAACAATATCGACAATGTAAATCTCGTGAAGCTGTGTTGTCGGCAAACAGGCTCCCACCATTCCGAGGGAACAGTAACCGAAACAGCTGTCTATTGCGTAAAAGAAGCAATTACTGCCTTTCGCTAGAAGGTGCAAGCAAAGTACTAGTTTTGTTTTTACTTTCTTTACTACCTGTAGTAAATATTGCATTCCACCCAAATATTCGATATCGAGATTTCGCCGAAAATACATGTTTTGAGGTGCCCTGAATCAAAATAAAGCATTTTTGGAAACATGTTCGTGTGTGTGTCTGTTTGTCAGTCTGTGAACAGCACAACACAAGAACGAAAAGTCGGATAAATACCAAATTTGGTACTTAAGTTTATTATCTTCAAAGGATGCGACACACAGATTTTCAAGAAAATCCCCCATTCCAGTCTACCCTTTACATGGAACATTTTTTGAAAATTTTGATTTTCTCAAAAATGGATCTAACGATTTTTAATTAAAACCTGTATCATATGTTTAAGATATTTTTATGGCAAATGAAATGTAAATCTTGAATTTTC
Organism: Deroplatys truncata; assembly: GCA_030765065.1. Lineage (NCBI taxonomy): Eukaryota > Metazoa > Arthropoda > Insecta > Mantodea > Mantidae > Deroplatys > Deroplatys truncata. The sequence continues at coordinate 131,896,636 of CM060988.1, read as the reverse complement.
TGGGAATGTCCCCAAAAGTCCTCTTCATTCTGAATGACTTTCACCTAACTGGTAAACCGTAAGAGATAGATAAAATTTTACTAAACAAAAAATGTAGAACTCGTTAAAGCACACAATTTATGGCATATACATTATTTTTGTGGAGTGAACCGTTTCCGAGATATTTGTTGCTATTTGTTTGAATTTTCCAATACTTATTACTTTCTCTACTACGTATACTAAGTAGGGGAAGTATTGCATTCCACCCAAAAGTTCTCTACCGAGATTTCACCGGAAATACATGTTTTGAGGCCTTCTGAATCAAAAAATGGCATTTTTAGAAAAAGATCCGTGTGTTGTCTGTGAACAGCAAAACTCAAAAACATAAAGTCGGATAAATACCGAACTTGGTATTTAGGTTCAGCATCTTTCAAAGATACGACACGAAGATTTTCAAGAAAATCCCCCACCTCAGATTACCCTTTACATGGAACATTTTTCGAACATTTTGATTTTCTCAAAAATGGCTCTAACGATTTTGATTAAAATATCATATGTTTAAGATATTTTCATGACAAATGAAATGTATATCTTGAATTTCCTGGAAATATTCCCAAAAGCCCTATTCACTGTGAATGGCTTTTGCATAACTGGTAAACCGTAAGAGATAAACAAAATTTTACTACACAAAAATGTAGAACACACAATTTATGTCATACACATTTTTTTGTAGAGTGAACCATTTCCGAGATATTCCTTGTTATTTGCTTGAACTTTGCAATACTTATGCTTTTTCTCAAATGGGAATTCGTTATTCTTTTTATATATATGTGCTGGGCATGCAAAGAGAATAGAATGCTCCACATAGCAACTAGCTCTTAAAAGATTTTACTATCGCTTAAAGCCTTGCATCTAGAATAAAATTAGCAATAAGATTAACATCTCGATATAAGCGTTTGTAAAAATAGTTTCTACCAAAGAAGAGTAGAGGAAGTCATGTGAACGTAACACCGATTTTTTTATGTCACGTTTCAGGTTTTTCTTTTTCTACAAGCATTAGATACCTAGATTTTACTATTGCTAGAAGTCAATTAGCTCAACCACTTCCTTTGTTTTTTGTTCATCAGGTTCATTGTTTTGTTTTATTAAATATCCAAACCTTCCATTTTATGCTAAAATAATTCACTTCCTTGGGAAGTTATGAGCGCCTTTAAGTTGATTTATCACAAGAATGTTGATTTTCAAGTCACTTAAACGATACATAATGTTATTAATCAAATTTTTAGCAGAGAACAAAATAAAACATTTCACCAAATATTCATAAGTTCCAGTATTAAAAATCCAGTCATGGCGTGGCCCAGTATTAATACACTCACGAAGCAGTGGCAAGTGAAGTACCAAGCTTCCGATGTAGAAGTTGATGAAATATCTGACCTTAGGAATTGGTTTTCAATTCAGGGACCAAACAGATTTCACGTGGTTATTATTTTGTTGTTTATAAATGTTGATAAGCGAGCAGGTGTCAGTCCATTGTAACTTATATACAAAATGCGTTATGCACCACACTCCATCTAACCTAACCTAATCTAACCTAACCTAATCTAACCTATCGTGGAACGAATTTATACCTTTTAAGATGCAACTCGTTTCGTATTTTTTAGCTGCGAGTCTTATTATAGTATTAATGCATAAACACCAGATAAACGATGAATCTGCACAAACCCAATTACTAACCTGACTTTTTACCAAAGAGGTGTTCATTCTCAGTGTGTTGAACTGTTTAATGCTGACCCAAGCAGATTAAAATTATTTTCATTTGGTCATAAAAATAAGCATAAGCCTGTTCTTATATAATATTTGCGTAATAAAGTCCATTGCTCTTTGCAAGAATTTATAGATGAACGACACGGATAAGTGATTTAATATTCACTGAGACAATGTATCTCAAGGACAGCACTATTCTTTAAATCTAGTTAACCCATGCCTACAAATAAGTAATTTTATTTAATTGATCATAGATATGCCCAGTACTTCAAATACTATACTAATGTAACAGAATTTTAAAATTACTTGACCCTAGACTGTGAGTATGTGAAGATGCCCTGTATTTCCTATGCTAACTGCTGCATTCTTTCCGATATTGTAATGTTGTCTGTATGTCTATCTAATGCATTCTCCATTTACCTAATGTTGATCTGTAATGTGCATCAACAACATGTGGCTTGTAATAAAAGTGTGAGTTACACGTTTCATTTAGCGTTCAACCAGCATTCAACTAGCACTAAAATTGATATAACTCCAATTCTCTGACACTATAAACGTTAAAACTTCCGTGTTGCTAAATATGTTTTAAAATCATGTTAACCTGATAACGCAGAATGCTCAACATATGTTTTTACCAAAACAGAATGTCAAATAAAAAATAATACAGTCATTGTAATTACTTACCTATTTGATCCTCGAGTCACGAGGCCTTTCTAATAATATGTTTGAAGAATAACCCATATTTTAGCCTATAGGCTTGTCTCTTGTGGACAAACTAAAACAAAACAACACCGTAAAACATCGCGACTTTATTTGAGGTGCTGCGCCAGCATCGGGTCCTAATAGATGACGGTCGTCACTAATCCATAGAGTGTTAAAACATGAGGGAGCAATAACTGCTATGTAATTTATTGCTCCATGATCAGCAACATTTACCGGTTATGTATTTTAGTCACCACTGTCGCTGCAATTAGTTCGACTTTAAAACGAATACAAATAATCTTTTGAAATTGCTATAGCACTATCCTATGCAGTATTATTTAGGAGCTGATAATAGCCGACTTCAGTGTCATGGTGTTGTTAAGGAAAGTGCACATACGAGTATTTTCAAGACATAATTTAGAGAATCATATTATTGTTTGCATGTTAATAAGTATTACATTTCCCTTCATTTTCCACAAACGAAAACACTGTTGTTATTGTTATTATTATTATTATTATTATTATTATTATTATTATTATTAGTAGTAGTAGTAGTAGTAGTAGTAGTAGTAGTAGTAGTAGTAGTAGTAGTAGTAGTAGTAGTAGTAGTAATAGTAGTAGTAGTAGTATTTTTATTACATGTTCTACAATTTTCCTCATTTCCTAAAATTTTTATCATTCTTTAAACAACTGCATTGCCGGGTGGAAATATGCTCTTATGTAAAGGAAGATTTTGAATTTTAACATTAAGTTGAAGGATTGCACATGAACATGTATTAGATAAAGAACGCATTTTATAGTTATAATTTTAGCTCGTTTTCTTTCTTTTCATTTTCAACATGCCTTTTCATTGTAAGTATTGACATTCACTAATGATCGACATAGAGATAGACCCTTTTAGAAAGAAGTAAGAAATTGTTTTTCTAATACTCAGGGACATTTAGATTCATGCTTGCAATGCTGCTCTGTTGTAAACGAGAACTTGTATGACTATAAATAAGTTCAAATTACTCAGTCTTCTTTCATTACTTTAATAAAGACGAAAGTTAGGGATGTCAAGGACAATGCCACGACTAACCTCTGGTGGTTTGAAACGTAGCAAACCATTAACGTGCAGTAGTTACCGAAATAAATCACAGTCCACTTTTTAATCAAACTATACGTAGTACCATGACCCTCCCGCGGAAGGATTGCGTGTTTTGTAGCACGCCATCATGGCATCGTCCGTGCTGCTGTCATCAGTGTGCAACCTTTACATCTGATAAAAGGAACAACACTGGCACAGCTTCCTGCTTAATCTTCCTCTCTCTGTGTTTATGTGTGTGTGAGAGAGAGAGGGAGAGAGAGGATTCATTTGCTTGCTTGTATTGATTACAAATCCACATCATTTCACCGATTCCGACCAAAGTTTGCATATCTAATCTTTGAAATAAGACGAAAACGAATGTTTTATCTTGGAACTTTATACCGGTTCTACCCTGTAACATCAACATTATTATTATTATTATTATTATTATTATTATTATTATTATTATTATTATTATTCTGTCTTTGTGTATTCCATTAAAATAAACGAAAGCAAAACCTTTTACATTCATCTGAATGTGATAACAGCTACGCAAAACAGCTGACAAAGAAAATACCAGTCCTCAACCTCGTCGTCCTCCTCCTGCTGCCTCTTTTCTTCTTCATCTTCATTATTATCATTATTATTATCATTATTATTATTATTATTATTATTATTATTATTATTATTATTATTATTATTATTATTATTATTATTATTATTATTATTTAGGAACTAAAGAACACAACGGTCTCAAAATAACGTATACTTTATTTGCTATAAGTGACAAGTTTCTATAGTGCTCAAACATTGCCAACCTAAGAATACTAAAAACCTGAGTTTTATTTATGGACGCTCTTTAACTGCTGTGGTCCTTAGCGCCCCATTCCATATTGGGCGTGAAAGACCAGTAATTTTGCTCAGAGGCCTCTTTATCAGGCTTGAGGTACTTTTACGTGCCGCAAATCTACGACACGGGTCCACTGGCTTTACTTCTCTTCCGAAGGAAGCCATGCTAAGGATTTTTACGCCCGATAAAAGCCATCGCCCTTCGCCGGATTTGAACCCGCGACCTCGGGAATTAGAGACTAACATGGTACCCCTAGACCACGGAGGACAACTAAAATACTAAATAAGTCACACTCCGATATTTCGTCTATTACAGTTTCTCCATAAAATATAGCATTATGTTGAAGCCTTTGTATTATTTTACTTCACTGCATAATATTCTTCTTTTACTTATTTCCTATTTTTTCATGAAGAATGAGCGAAAGAAGCCACTTATATCTATCTCAATGAGGCAACAATAAAGCAGGACAAACAGTTGATAAACGAAATATCAGTCTTTCTCCTCCTTGATTTTTTTAATCTTTATTAATACCATAGAAAAAGCAGTTATATTACTTGCTGCCAACGAGAGAGAAAGGGGAAGAGGTAAAGAAAGAGGGAATGAGAGAGAGAGAGAGAAATAATCTCCGTGTTTTAACACAACAATGCAATCGGAACTGCGGGTTCTGCTAGCACGTTATATTAACAACTTCGCTTGTCTCGTCTTTTTTTATTGCATCCGAAAACCAGTCCCTACTTTTCTCACTAAAATATGGTAGCTTTCCATTTTATTGTATTTCAATTGTTCAGTAGGGCTAAGTACGATACAAATTGCAAATGCACAGAACGCAGTAAAATAACACCTAAGATATACACTGGAAGAGGGTGGTCACACGCTGCTACTCAATAATAATAATAATAATAATAATAATAATAATAATAATAATAATAATAATAATAATAATAATAATAATAATAATAATAATAATAATAATAACTTGGTAAATAAAATAAGTAAACGATGCTTCACTAGTGGCAATGCATCTGTAGGAGGTCCGGTTGTGGATTAAAATCTGATAAAACCACTTGCTTGGTACTCTGCTTTTAGGATGTTACTGTCAATTTTTTTTGCTCCAGAAATTGGGTGAAATAAATGCATCTGTGCAAGTTCTTAAAGTAAGCAGAGTTTCATTGTCTTATAAAAAATATGCACATATTTTAATCAGAGCACTGTCCACCACGGTTACAAGAAATGGTAGCGGATTTCCTAGGAAAAGGATATTTACCTCTAGACATTCCTTAGCAGTTAGCACTATAGGCTTTTTTATGAACAGGAAAGAACCGTTAAAATCCCCTGAGGAATACAAATATGACACTAAAACTTTAAGGCGAGGTTGAAAACAAAATGAAGACATTCTGAAAAAAGAACCTTCAGGTCTTTGGGCTCTTTTCCTACCTAACGCTTCAATTTTATCTATGTACAGAAAAACTGCACTTACAAAAATGATTTTGTGGCTAAGAATACAATGGGGTGGCTCAAGCGGTAACGTCTGTGTCCCGCATTCGAGAGGTCGTTTGTTCGATTCCCGTGGCCAACATTTCTGAACTATGGATTTTTTTCGGAGCTTTCCCCGGGTCACCAGGCGGATGCTGGAAAGGATCGTTACATTCCCCGAATTTCCTATCCCTCCAGTTCATCTCTATTCTCAGCTCACTTCACCTTTCATCTGCTTGGTTTCTTTTAGGGTTGCAAGTGTGGGCGGGAGGTCTCGGCATGTGCATGGCAGAGTCCCTGAGGAAACCTTCGTCCCCGGGCTGCGAGCGGTCTCCGGATCCCGGGCCCCCAGGGGATGTGTAAGCCTACAGGGGGAGGGGTGCCAGTTGCACCAGCCACCACCAGGGGAGTTTAAATTTGTAAACTGTAGGGACCCTACCCTCTGCCAGACCAGGAGGCTCTTTAACTGCTGTGGTCCTTAGCGTCCCATTCTATGTTGGGAGTGAAAGACCGGTAATTTTGCTCAGAGACCTCTTTATCACACTTGAGGTTCATTTACGTGCCGTAAATCTACGACACGAGAGCACCGGCTTTACTTCCCTTCCTAAGGAAGGCATGCTGAGGATTTTTACGCCCGAAAAAATCCATCGCCCTCCACCGGATGTGAACTCGCGACCTCGGACACTAGAGGCTAGCATGGTAACCACTACACCTCCCCCCTGGGCACACCCCGCTAGGAGCATAGACATAAAATATCTGCGTTGGTCGTAGTGCTAAGTCCCCATCCGATTCTAGGTCCTCTCCTATCCTAACGATACATTCACTGATGTTTCGTAGGCTTTTCAACACAAGGATAACTGTGTTGTATGTCGAATCACTATGTTATATATTTATTTTAATTTTAGGTACATGTAGATTTCATTCAGGAGCTACAGATCAAGGTCCTTTAAGGATAACTTCCCTCATCATGAAATAAAATACCAATTAATGGTGTAAAAATATTTTAATTATCTCATTATACCACATACAAAACAATCTCTACTACTCTTACAACATTCATCATTTCAAAAATAAATTTAAGATACGGTGATTTTAAGTCTACATTAAAATATTGCAATGTTTATGCACAGGTGTTTTAGTACCATGCAATTACGCTTATTACAATGCGCTGGTGATATACAATTTGAAATGTTTACAAAAACTATACAACAGATTCCGCATATCATAAAAATGCTATGTTCAAAGTATACCCTAATCAATGTGTAGGTAACTTATTACATGCAATCCCCTCTTATAACATTTAATACAACAGATATATTTCAATGTAAGAAAAATAACACAAATTGTCATAAAATGGTTTACAGCGCATAAAAAACAAGCCTATTTCCAGCCTGTCTCAAGGCATTACAACTGATTTCGAGATCATTGAGGCAGGTTACCTAAAATATATCGAGAATATTTCGACTCAGTACTGGAGAAACAATATTTTTATACTACAGACATTTAAGTTCTGAGTAAAAGTAATTTTGATTATTGCTCTGAAAGACCAATTAATTATAACAATTAGTAATTGTCTGATTTATTTGTATATCAGCTTACACTTGGCAATCTTGGACATGTATTTAGCACACCCTACAAGGTTGTTCGTCGTAAAGCATTGTGTTGTAGTTTTATATTTTTGGAATACTTCATAACAGGAGCTGGGAGAAGAAAGAGCGAATATAAAAATCTGATATGGTCACTCATACAACTTTCTCTGCCCACTGCCATTTCACATGAATCACTTATACACATTCATATAAAAGTGAGTCACATGCATCCTATCTCAATCACGATGAACATGTTAGTATAGAAGTGACTTTGGCTTAGTTACATTTATTTCTCTGCGGTTACATAGATGTGACAAGGACATTCAAACGTTTACATCACTATTCAGTTTTTCATTGTCGTGAACTCCCGTGAAAATAAGAACCATTCAGATCACAAGCGGTGGCCAACCCAGCTTCAGCCCTACAGAATTTAAATATAAAAGGAATATTTGGATTATTTGGTAACCTTTTCCTGCATCTTGCTGTTTACCATTTATACACAGTTCATTAAAAATGACGATTACTTCACGGGCTGTTCACAGAGAATATGAGAAGCCAGCGAGCTCAGAGAGAGCGAAAGGTCAAACGCTCTGGTGGTAGGCTCCACGCGCCAATCACAAAGCGACCGTTCAAGACTTCAGCGCTCGAAAACGGCCCTAAATATCACTTTGGGCTACAACAGTTTCAACTTCTGAGAAGCACGTCACCTCGGTCAACTAATCTTGGAATCCAAATTTTCGGAATATTCCTTATTAGAGGAATTATTTAAAATATTCTTTTACTCTTCCCAGTTCCTGATATCTTTAACCCTAGAGAAAAAAAATCTTGCATGGAATGGTGTAGAACTGTTTTAGATTTGAGAAATGCAAATCCTACACCGTATTTGAGCCACAGATCTCCGTCTTTCCTTGTTGACATCCCTACCAAATGAGCTACTACCGGTCTATTGTTTAATGCAACAGCACACCTCCCTTTTTTGAATCTATAACCTCTATCACTTTTGTTTGAAAACCTACAAGGATAAATTGTAGCTTAATCTACCTTTGTTTGACTTTACCCTAAACCAGTTTTCGAAATACTTCGTTTATAATTGACATCTTTGACAATTAGTTCGATGAAATATTTTTAAGGACGGATTTTCAAGAACTTGTATGAAAATAATTAGTTCCCCAAAGGCATCTCAAACTATTTATGCCACTATAGCATACTATTATGGTTGTGATTTTTTAGTAAAGCCGTCGTGAAATTTTGAGATAGTATAGTTACTAGGAGATGTATGTTGTACACTTGAGGATAAAATAATTGCAACGCCCGAGTAAGTTCCAAACTTTGCACAGAAAAGCGGAGTAAAGACACATAATCTTGTTGTTGCGTGAACAGAAGCTTTCGATTCGAACATTCGCAGTGTAACGTTCCTTGACATAGTACCTACTCAGACCTCAATACACACTGCTGTCTCAAACAGCACATAACGTTTTAAGACCAAAGCAAGTGTTTCAAAAGTGACTTCAAACTCGAAATGGGTGTTTTCTTTCCAATTTTCTTTCGCATACAGTATATTTACAGCTTTAATTAAAATAATAATTTAGCTAGTATTGCAACACAATTTTAAAATGTAAATAATGACGCCTAAGATAAGTCTTTTTATTACTATTATAAAGAAAATGAACTTTACTCAATGTTAATAAAATTTACAGCTTTTGACGCTTTAAAAGAATTCTTGTGTTCTATTTGTAAACCACAACCTGAAAAACTATTGGAAACACGTAATCAGCAGAATCCATTCCATTAAACTAAATTTCACAATCTATAGATCTAAACTCATCCCGGTTTTAGTTGCTGGGATACATTAAAGAACGAGTTTTAATGGCTTACCCTAGTTAGTGAATATTTCCTAAAACAAGAAGCTGTGAAAATTCCAAGGTCCTAGCTGAAATTACTGTGTATAGCAAAGTAGAAATAGTTTTGCACCACAGATAAAGTTACTCCTACATATTTTGGATGTTCCGTGAAAACTGTATATTATAGTTTGCCAACAAATGATACCTTTGTTTCTTTCCAACCCCAAATATTACAAAGTAGTAGTTGTTTACAACGCTCCCCGTATGACCAAATAACCTTTAGGGAAGTTCGTTCCACTCAGCGGGCGTAATCCATTACCTCCGATGACAGAATGAAGATGAAACGAGAGGACCTACAGCTTTTACCGTGAATACGAAACACGTTGGTCCTTGGGAATACTCCACATGAGCTAATCAGAAGCAAAGGTCTGGGTAGTGGCGACTTAAAGTAGCCACCCCATTGGCGGGAATCGTACCACGGACCCTTTGTATGAGATCTGCCAACTGTGTTACCCCGTCGCATTTAATAGCCCTTTAAATTTTGAGATGACTTTCGAAATCCGCTACACAAGTTAATCAAGTTAGTAAACGTTATAGTACAAGTGAAGTTAACACAAAGGCAGCTTACCGTATACGAAAGCAAAACTGAACTGAAACTGTCCGTTAAATCTCGTTACTACAAGATGATACACGTCACTCTCCATGTTGCAAATCGCTATGCATATGCGCAACATTAATATTGACTTTTGTCCAAAAAAAAAAGCACCGGAAATATAAATTTCATTGAAACAATGACAAGATTTAGATTGTAATCGAAGCATGTGACAGTGTTTGCCCGGGAAGCCATGGTGCAGTTACTCCACTACCATTTTAGCTCCCGCCGCCGTGATGCGATTTCAACTCAAGAAAGCTTTGGATTTAGTTTTTTCCTATTATTAAATTCTCGCGCAAATGTTTATGGTTTATCCATAACGAATGCCTGTTTCAAGTTTTGGGCATCTTTTCAGTGATCATAGCAAAATACGAGGGCAGTCTCAGAAGTACTTTACTTGATGTATATATAGTAGTTGTTTCAAACAAATGACTATGGTAGGAAGTACCGCCCTTGTAAAGCTTAAGTCTGAAGTTTGACGATGCTACGTTGTTTAGTAATTGTTTGGCAGCCATTAACTCTCTCAGCAAATTTGCAAACATGGATAAAACTGGCCATCCTTATGTGATACAATACTTTCATTTGAAACTAGTATTAAAGCTGATCTAGATTCTACTCTGGGGGAGTCTGCTCCTTCGTTTACAACAGTAAAATATCGGGTGGCAGAGTTAAAGCGAGGCCGTACGAGCTGTCAAGACGAACATCGCAGTGGTCGACCAAATGAGGTGACCACGCCAGAAGTTGTGAAGAAAATCCACAAAATGGTATTGGATGACCGTCGACTGAAAGTGCGCGAGCTAGCAGACATCGTAGGCATTTCAAAAATTGCTGTATAGGTCGCGCCACGGTTTTGGCATGTGAAATTTTTAATGGAAAGCTACGATGCGAGTCATTTACCATACAGATGTATGAAACACACGGGGCTGCAGCTCGAAGAATGGTGCAAGTTGAGACGGGAGTTGTATACGGTGGAAGGAACTGGACCACAACTGTACAGAAGAAACCACGTGCTACTACTGCAAGGAAGGTATTGAAACATCAGAGGGTTGGCTGACTGGGCTAGCCCTGAAGGTCATATGCCAATATCCCTGGCGAGACCTATACATCGCATACTAACTGAAAATTTAGACATGAGAAAGCTGTGCGCAAGATAGGTGCCGCGTTTACTCACAATGGAACAAAAACAGCGTCATGAGAATGTTTCAGTCGAGTGTTTGGCGATGTTTCGTTGCAATAAAGCCGAGTTTTTGTGTCGATTCATAACCATGGATAAAACATGGGTCCATCACTTCACACCCGAGACGAAGGAACAATCAAAACAGTGGATTGAAAGGGAAGAATCGGCTCCAAAGAAGGCGAAGACAGCTCCATCTGCAGGCAAGTTCATGGCGTCATTGTTTTGAGATATGCGTGGAAAAATGTTCATTGATTATCTTCAAAAAGGAAAAGCAATCAATGGAGAGTATTGTGCAAACTTATTGCAGCGTTTGAATGATGGAATCAAGCAAAAGCGGCCACATTTAGCGAAAAATAAAGTTCTGTTTCATCAAGATAATACACCAGTTCACACATCCGTTATCGCCATGGCCAAAACCAATGAGTTAAAGTTCGAATTGCTTCCTCATGCACCCTATTCGCCAGATTTAGCACCCTCTAATTAGTTGAAGAAGTAGCTTGGTGATAAAAGATTTGCCAACAATGAAGAGTTGGAATTTGCAGTTGATGGCTATTTTGCTATATGCTAGTCTTAAAATTCCATACAGTTCCCATGCAATCGCGAGAAACAACTGAATGCCGAAGGAACTTTAAGCCATATTATTATTTTCTCTAAAATGAGCAACAAATAAACCTTCAGCTTTTGTATTCCATTACGTTTTTAATGTTCTTAAAAATATTCTTATAACACGTATCTCTAAATCCACAGGGGAAAGAGAATCTCAGAAAAACTGATTTCCCAAATTTATTCCCATGTCTAGCGATTTGATTTCCACCCTGCACGTGTAATTGCCACACGTCAGCACAGATACCTGCTCTTTGAGAGACAAAACATGTAAATAAAATGTATCTTTGCGAGTCGACAAGTAGCAATTCCACATTCTCTAATGGGAAATCTGAATTTTGGGTTAGTTCCGCGGTATCTTCTCATTGATCATGGTATATTATAACGATCTTATGCCAGCTTGGCGTCTATACAGGGTTATTCAAAGAGAAGAAACAGATTCTAAATATTCATTTTTAATGAACGACAATAGATAGCAAACACACGACACATCATTGATAGAGGAAAGTTCAAAGTTTTAAGCCCCTACCTATTAGTTCCATTCAGTGCCTACAGCGGCGCTAGTCTTGTTTGCGGGAAAATGGCAACGCAACAGGAAAAGTCATTTTGTGTGCTGCAGTATGCAAAGAATGAATCCATTGTTTCATTGCAGCGTGCATTTCGTTGTAAGTTCAATAAAGAGTCACCTCGTAACAAAAAATTTACAATTGATACAATAAATTCGTAGAAGATGGTTGCGTATGCAAACGGAAAAGCACTGGTCGTCCTCGCATAACAAATGGTGCTCATTTTGAACACATAAAATAAAATTTTGAACTTTACTCTATTCAATGATGTATCGCATGTGTCGCCATCTACTATCGTTCATTAGAAATAAATATTTAAAGTTTGTTTCTTCTTTTTGAATAACCCTGTATTATATATGGAAGTGAAACAGTGAGTTACTCTAACTTCCGGCTGACCAAAATACTGATCACAACAACTATATGAACAAGTTATCTAGGTAAAATACAAATTTCCACAAATGAAAACAGAGTTTTTTTAAATAAAAATCTTAGCAACACTGTAATAATGGGAATGGAATCCTCCTACGTTTTCATGCATGATCGGTTAATTGAACATTTTGTAATCATCAATAGCCATGCCTGGAAGAAAACTTAGAATCCTTTGTTTTGACTCTGCCATTTTATTTTGCCTTCAGTACTAAGTATGGCAACGGAGGTTTATAATTTGGTTCACTGAAACAGTCGACCGATATTGAGACATATTTTTTCAACACGATAGCGCTCTATCTCACAATCAATTTTCTCGTGCAGCTTTAAAACTGAGATTTTCTAACAGGTAAATTGGTAAAGGGCCAATCTTATGGCTGCCACGAAGTCAAGATCTCACATATCTTGATATTTATATTCTGGGGGAGAAGATTCGTAAACATAGCATCTGTGTTAAAGCACACTCACAGCCCTAGCAAATAACTCCCGGCATTATTGGTGCACACTTGAGGGCGAGGTCGAATATCATTTGGATGTATGTAGAGTGACGAATGCAGCACATCTTGAAATTCATCAAATGCCCCCATCATAAAATCCATATTTTTTTTTACTTCCTCTGCTACGTATAGTAAGTAGGCGAAGTATTACATTCCACCCCAAAATTCGATATCGATATTTCACCGCAAATACATGTTTTGAGGGCCCCTAAATTTAAAAAAAAATTTAGAAAAAGGTCCGTGTGTGTCTGTGAGCAGCATAACTAAAAACCGAAAAGTCGGTTCAGAATCTCTCAAACATGCGACACAAAAGTTTTCAAGAAAATCTCCCCACCCCATACTACCCTTTCATGGAACATTTTTCGAGAATTTTGATTTTCTTAAAAATGGCTCAAACGATATTGATTAAAATATCATATGTTTAAGAAACTTTCATGGCAAATGAAATGTATATCATGAATTTTCTGGGAATGTCCCCAAAAGTCCTCCTCATTCTGAATGACTTTCGCATAACTGGTAAACCGTAAGAGATAGACCAAATTTTAATACACCAAAAATGTAATTGTAGTTAAAATATACAATTTATGTCATATACATTTTTTTTTGTTCGAGTCAACCATTTCCGAGATATTCCTTGTTATTTGTTTGAATTTTCCAATAATTACGCTTCTTCTCAAATGGGAATTCGTTATTGGTTTTTTTTTTTAATTTTTGTTTTATCCCCTAGACATGCAAAGAGAATGGAATGCTCCAAATAGCAACCAGCTCTTAAAAGATTTGACTATCGCTTAAAGCCAACCATATTCCCCTTGCATCTACAAGAAAACTAGCAATTCTGTAAATTTTTATCTGATTAACACGAAGTAAATGGAGAATAAGTGTTTGTAATAATACAAGAGTTGTACAAGAGAAGAGAAAACCATGTGAGTGTAATACATCAGATTTTTTACATTTGATATATAAACTAAGTGTTTTTTGTTGTTTCTAGTGTATTAATGTTTTGTAAAATTGCGAAGTTCTCTTGTGCAAACCCTTATTTCCCTGCCAACAAATGTCGAATACTCATTTCCAAGGGTTCTGGACTCATCTCACTATCATTAATCATTTTGTAAAGTTCTCAAGGAAACATTCGGAGCAGTCATGTTGAAACCTTGCCTAAAACTTTACTAATTAGCGTATTACTGGGTAGCCACACACCAAAATTCAACTGCTCCTTAGAACGCCACATGTCCGCATTTGACAGCACTACTCCAGCAAAACAACACACAAATACACAATTCCCTCCTACACTATGGACATTAAGGAGCATACTGGCATTATTATTTTTTATGAATTGTCATTCTGAAAGTTTTCAACTTTATCTCAAAGATCGATGTGTTGTCTCATTCAAAGATTTTAACTAATGTATAGTCTTTAATTAAGATGAACATTACTAATGATTTAACTTTACCTAATTAGCGTTGATCTTGCACTTTTATAACAGTATGTGAACACAAAACAGAGCAAAAAGTTAAAAATGAAGTACAAGTCCTTCATGTCCAATTCTATCTCAAAACTTCTGTCACGTAAGTGATTTGTTCAAAGAAATTAACTGACAATTCCAAATGCAAAGTTCCAAAATCAAAGGGGAATTCTCCCATTTAAAGTTTTATTGAGCCTTATGGCTCTGACCCCTGCCTAGGGCCGTATACTCATAAGTTCAGCTCCATTTTAAGCAGGGATATACATCTGCTTAGCATACTGAGATGGCTTTATAAGATGTCAACATTGATATTGTAACTTTCTATTTGAAAGTAGTTGTCAATTTGTTGTATATGGCCTTATCCCAGGTGCCTTTTCTCTCGCTCAGGAATTTCAGGATAGTTTTCTGCAGGAACATTTTGATGCTTTCCTTTTTAGTTGGAAACTAAATTTAAAACAAAATATATTTATTGATATAATTTAACTTTTTTTCAAAAGAATTACTACCATTAGAAAATTGAATCACCTTTTGTGTGAACTGATACACCCTGAAACAATTTCTTAGTATTGTAAAAGGATGAGAAATCTGAAGGCTATTTATCCTGCAATGTAATGTTTCTTAAAGAAGTTGAGTGAATAAGTAAGCAAGCAAGCATAGAATGATTTTAGTTATTTCCTCCTGAAGAAACTTTGTCCGTTCTAGTCTTAATCATTCAGGAGTCATTGAGCAGATTCACAATTAAGGCCTTTGCACTTAGTAAAAGTTATCAAATAGTTGGTTGCTTAATTCCACAATTACAAATATAGGAACCATAATGCACACTAAATACCACTGTAGATAAAACACGCTCCTTGATACATGATATTCAAAATCATGAGGCATCTCCACCAAATCCAAAACACATACTGCACTACAATAGTGTATATATTTAGTTACACTGACAGAATCACTGCAGAAACCCTGAACTGTAAAAGATAAAATATATTACATCCACTTTTTAAAAACTTACAGTACCCTGAGACATCATACTTAAAACTCTCTATGTACAATATGTTATATAAAATATGTTTATGTATTACAAAGTACAGACTTATAAGGTTGACTAATAAAACTTGACTTAGTTACACACTGAAATTGCTCTCCAAATTCCACATGTGTACAAGTGACTAGACCTAGTGTAGCTAACTCCACTGACTTTGTTAGCAATGAGGATGGCGTGCAACGTGTAAGAAGAACTCCACCCTGTTCGATGTCTGTATGCCACACATGTTGCACGTGAATGGATCTTGAAATCCATGGTAACCCTTGTGGATAGTGTACATGATGGGGTCACCAAAAGTGATCGCACAGTAGGAGCAGTGGAATACTTCCGGGTTACTCTGCAGAGAGGCTGGAGTCTTCTCAGGAACTCCCTGCTGTAGGGCAACTTGTTTGGTGCTGTTATCACAGTTCCTCTTCACTTCAATGGTCTCTGGCTCTTCAGGTTGTGGAGGAGATTTTGGTTTATCATCTGTCTGGTATCTGATGACAGATTCCTGGTCTGACAGACACTGCTGCTGGAGTTTTCTGGAGATGTTGTCCAATTTGAAGGCCTGCCCTTTACGCCTGTTCTTTGTTATGCATTTTGAAACAGATATCTGTGAACTCTGAGAGACTGGGATGGTCATATTTGATTCAGGACTCAGAACCATTGACTCAGGTTTGCTGAGATCCAGAGGTGTTCCAGTTAAGTTCTTTTCAACAGGTGTTTCTAAGGCATGACTGTTTTCTGGTGCAGTTATTTGTCTCTCTTGAGCAAACTGTACTTCTTGTTCTTTATGGTCTACTGAAAGATTCTGTTTGTTGGTGTTGTTATTGAGAAGTGCTGTAGGCAGCATATTGTTGAAAACATTCTCCGATGCGGTAGTTATATTATTTTGCTTCTCTTGTGCATTCTGGTTGTATTCCATCATGATGGAGTTATTGTTATTAATTGTGAAGGCATTGTTCATGAATGAACCAAAAGGATAAGGCAAAGGCAGGTCTCTATGAGGAGCTAGGAGTCCATAAGGAGCTTGTAACATTCCCAGCTGAATACCTGAAACCTGAGGTGGTGTTATCATTGAGGCACTGGTAGTCACTGGTGTTTCGTGTTTTGTCCCCTGAAGTTTTGGACGTTGTTTTGGACCGCGACGAGTGCCGTACACATCGATAATGGGATGAGGGTTGGGCGTGCCGTCAGGATTAAGCACCATATCTGGGGTATGATCGTACTTCCTCAAGTGCAGCTTGAGACTATGACAGTATTTGGTTGCATAGCTGCAACTTGCACACCGATACTGGTACACATTGGAATGCGACTTGAGATGAGAGTTGAGCATGGACTTGTTGACACAGCGGTAGTTGCACTCAGTGCATCTGTAAGGCTTCCGTTGCTCGTGGTTACGCAAGTGGTACTCCAGATGATGCTTTAGTTCTGTAGCAAAGAGGCAGCGTGGACAGTTCAGAATTTTGTCAGGACGCATGTGGGATCGTAGATGTAGCCAATATTCCACCTTGATCACCGCCACAAACGAGCACTGCTTGCAGCGATATTGTTTCACTTTTCCTTGAGCGGTTACTTGGGGTGAGTTTGTGTCGCCATTGCCATCCTCGCCAATTTCGCCACCTTCCATCGGCGATGAGATGTGTCGTTCTCTGGTATGAGCTAACAGCTCATCTTCGTGTCTTGTTGTGAACTCACATTTATCACACTTCAAGTCTGGATAGTGCGCTCGTAGATGGTCGTTGAACTCCGTTCTGAAATAAAATATATTCTTATTAGGCGAAAGAATAAACCAGTAATACCTGTGGGGAGTGTAAACTTTATTTGCTTCATGGGACTGTGCAAGAAGAGACTTGAGAGAAATATAACTGAAGCCAACAGCATACAGGGTACAAGTGAAATGTAGGAAAAGTAGAATCAGACGACTGAAAAATCCAATGGCATAGCTGGGATTAGAACCACTGATCTCCCGGTTTCCGTCCGGTTGCTCTAACCAATGAGCTACCATGGCGACATGCCAGTAGGACATTAAATTCTCCAGCTGATTCGCATTTTCCCGGTAAACCACAAGGAGGTCACAAATTATTTTGAGATGACGTACCCAATGGACTTACAGTGCTGGCGAATTTAATGTCCTACCAAATGGTTCAAATCTCGGCTATGCCATTGCGTTTTTCAGTCGCTTTTTACAACCTTGTTCTACAGATGTGGCTAGTGTGGAAGAACAATTAATTCAAGTTATATGTAAGTCGCGGCGCCGTGGCCGAGCGATTAGACCGCTCGCCTCCCATCTAGGCGGCCCGGGTTCAATCCCAGGGACCTGCATGTGGGATTTGTGGTGGACGAAGCGGCGTCTGGGCGGGTTTTCTCCGGGTTCTCCGGTTTCCCCCGCCATTCATTCCACCAACTGCTCCATCATCACCTTTCCTTTCATCCATTTCACCAACATTTCGTTTCATCTACTTCCTTCATCCCATACCAGGCATCGGGCTGATCACCCATCCTGGATGCTCTGTCTGATCCATGAGTGTCTGCTCCTCGACGGGCCTCTGACCCCAGGCACCCGCTTGTAAGTCCTGGGGGGTGTAAGTCCTACATAAGAGGAGGGTAAACAGATAATGAATGAATGAATGAATATATGTAAGTCGAAAACTGGATATGTGCTAGAGCACTCGTTTGATGAAGTACATTAGATTGGAACGTCAAATCTATCCCTCTTGGAATGCACTGTGTAAATGGTTTAACATTTAATTACTGTAGATATATGATTGCACCTTTTTCTGAACAAGGCAATACTTACGTCAAGAAATCAACATAATGGCTGTATTTGCAATCTATCCAAAATTATAGTATAAATGTTGACTCTTAGACCATATAATTTTGTGCAAGTAAAGTTCAAAACTTTATAGGAATCCAAATTTAGAATATTTTAGTACAAGTCATAAGGTTAACATTAGTAGACTTAGTAGGCTGACATTATCTGAAAGACCTTCCATCTGTATGCGCTTCAGAATCTTAAAAAGCTTGCATACAGCAATCAAGAGAATGACCAGCAAATTAAGGTATGGATAATGCTTTCCACTGCAGAGTTTCTATCGCAGAGATCAAAAAGCTTGTTTCGCTTCCTACAAGAAAGTAAGTAGAGCAAACAACTTAAGTATAGCAATAACTGTTTACTTTTTATGAACAATAATATTACAAATCATATACAGCAATAAGCAGCAAAGCAAACAGAATGGTAGTTTTAATTGACTATCATTAAATAACAAACAAGAAAAAGAAGCATACCTTGCTATTGTGTTGAATTCGCAGAGTGGACATTGAAACGGATGTCTAGGTCCTCCCACACCGCCGCTACCCTCACTTTTCTGCTGTGCCGACATGGTAGTTTTCTCCACAGTCATCTGGAGACACCTGAGTGGACTCTGCTCCAGACCCGATTTTGAGTATAGACTGTCGCCGTCCATGGAGGATGATGATCGACTATTATCATCCGAGAGGCCCATGTTGAGACCATTCGGCATAGCTAGAGGACTTCCAGTCGAGGGTGATGTCGTCTTGGGTGGGACACACTGAGGACTGAGGTGATTGGCCGACCAAATGGGGTTTCTATCGGGGCTACCTTGCTGCTGGTGATCTGGAGCCCTGTTGAAACCAACTGGTGTAGACATCGACACTGATAGAGCGTTCCCGCTCACTACAGACGTGGGTGATGATGTCTTGGGTGCGACACCATGTGGACTGAGTTGATTGACGCCCCAGACGGATGTTCTGTCTATGCTACCATGTTGCCTGTGATCTGGAGAACTCTTAGGGTCACAGCCACCCTGTTGTCCTGGCGAGGGTCTACCCGCACTGCTACCACCACTGGAACCATGGTCCGGAGAGATGCCAGAATCGTTGATAGGACTCCTGGTTATGTGCTCCGTATCCATGGGTTCCTGTTTCTGAAATTACAACAAATATAGTGAGCTGCGTCATTTACAAGTCAATATGATACTCACAGAAGAAAGTCTACACCGTTCATTTGCCTATTATGTCTGGGATTAGTAATAACATACTACTTAAGATAGTTCTTTTGAAGCCGTACATGAAGCGAAAATCTTTCACGTTGATCACATGAAGTATTAAAAAAATGGTAATTACAAATGCATAATATCAAATTCGCCTCACATAAATGTCCATAGTAAACTTGGAAATACTGTGTGTGATAAATCGAAAAATCCTTAAGCCGAAATTCCGATGAATATAAGGTAACCCGATATGTCGTAACGCTACATAGTGTAAAGAAATAATGTTAATGTATCGATGCAGATAACCTAACTTTACGGTAGATATATTGTTAATTTGACTCGTACTTAGCTATTCCTATACATAAAAATGGCTGATGTGCCCTCTCTAACTCTTCAACGCTTTCAATTTAAAAAGGTTATACATTCTATCCCTTCAGGTATGATTTGAATTCCTTAGGATTCCCACTAAATTATTAAAAACAAAAAACAAAAGAGCTAATGAAAAATATTCTCACGTGACAATGCAACTAAGCGTAATGATAAGGATAGAATTGGCATTGGCAAAGTTTTAAGTTATAATAAGAGAAGTTTTTCAAATTAAGTATACCCTAAAAAATCATCATTTGATGCTGTGTCACCTATATTATGTTCATGTCATCTCGGCTTTAAAGAAGAAAACAAATGACATGTGGCACGAAAACTGAAGAAATGTATGGTGAGAAGCTATGTTGTAAATTTAGCCCTTTTCAAAATGTTTTAAGGAAATTGTCTTTATTAATAGATTTATGTATTTATTTTTAATTTTATGGGATGCTAAAGGAGATTAGGGTGTCATATAAATATTCAAAACTTATCTGTTTGTAGGCTGAAGTATTGATCATATGATATGTATTAAAATAAGAATAGGTCAGAGGTTATGTCTGAACAAATAAAGATAAGGTAATGTTGTTTAAATTAATGCAGAAAATGGGTAGTTATTATTATTATTATTATTATTATTATTATTATTATTATTATTATTATTATTATTATTATTATTATACTTTACCTATACCAACACGTTTGGAAACATTCTTGTTTATTGTGACCACATAAGGGGAAAACATTTACTACAAGAAATAAGGTAAAATATTAGCTTGTTACTAAAACAAACATCTTATTAACTTATTATCATAATTAACCTGTTTCTTCATTTTAATATTCTACTGTTAAAATAACAAATAATTATGCTCTTACATACAAGGAATTACAGACATAAAAAAACACATAATATTTATTTACCTCTGTGTTGGGTTCAAGGCAATTAAAGTTTTTGCAGATATCTCAAATAGCAATGTGATTAAAACATTCCATTTTCCTCCATTTTTAATGCTGTCACCGAAAAAAATGTTTGATATGATCACAACTACTTTAAAAACAGTATTTCTTTGAAACCTGCTTTAATACAAATAAAAGCACAATTATAGTAGTTTATGATTCCGTCGTAAAACCTTAACATACATTATTTCCGATTTCTTTCTCTATCCCTTTCTGCACATGCGCTGTTTCAAGAAGTGTGAGTAAGCGAGCATTTTGGTTATGTGCCACCGAGTAATGAGCTGATAGCCCCTGCTCTAGGGTATCGTTATTATGTTTGTTTATTCCCACTTAGCAACAGCCATTTTCCAGCGCTGGTTTCCTCTCATTTGGTGCCAACTCCATTAAAGATCCCCCAGATTTATGTACTCCACTCTACTTCTTTTATGCTGGTTCTTTCAAAACACCATGTGTGTGTATGAAACATCACAATTCCAAAGGGGAACATAATCTTAACGACATCTGACATCATCCGGACTTTTCAAGGGATGCAATAATCTATAACACGACTTTGTAATGTATTTGTTGAGGACGCAGACGTAAGTTGCAACTGTTATGAAAAACAAATCTGATGCGTTACACTACATGACTTTCTCTACTCTTGTACAAACTATTTTTACAAACGCTTATTCTCCATGTACTTCATGTTAATCGAGATAAACATTTGCAGACTCTAACTTATTGCTAATTTTCTTGTAGATGTAAGGGGAATATATATTTACAAGGGCAATATAGAAATACAGTAGCCTTTAAGCACATACATATCTCTTAATAGCTGGTTGCTAGGTTCAGCACCATTACCTTTGCCACAGATTATAACTCTTTGCATATCCAAGACAAAGCAATGAATAACTAATTCCCATTTTAGAAAATAAGTATTGAAAAATTTAAGGGAATAACAAGCAATATCTCGAAAATGGTTCACTCAACAACAAAAATGTATATGACATAAATTATGTATTTTAACGCGATCTACATTTTTTGTGTAATAAAATTTTGTCTATCTCTTATGGTTTACCAGTTATGCAAAAGTCGTTCACAATGGAGAATACTTTTGGAGACATTCCCAGAAAATTCAAGATATACATTTTATTTGTCATAAAAATATCTTAAACATATCATATTTTAATCAAAATCGTTAGAGCCATTTTTGAGAAAATTAAACTTTTCGAAAAATCTTCCATGTAAAGGGTAACCTGGGGTGGGGGGATTTTCTTGAAAACCTTCGTGTCGCATCTCTGGAAGATACTGAACCTAAATACCAAGTTTGGTGTTTATCCGACTGTTCGTTTCTAAGTTATGCTGTTCACAGACTAACACACACACACACACACACACACACACACGGACATGTTTCCAAAAATGCTTTTTTTGGATTCAGGGTGTCTCAAAACATGCATTTCCGGTGAAATCTCGGTATCAAATTTTTGGGTGGGATACAATACTTCCCCTGCTTACTGTACGTAGTAGAGAAAGTAAAAATTCTGATATAATACATTCATGACTTTCTCTACCCACTATCTTTATTAGTGGCTATACAAACTATTCTTACAAGCTTATTTTTCTGTCTACTACTTTTAAACCAAATAAACCATTGCAGAAATAGCTGCATTACACATTTCTTTATAGATACGAAGAGAACAGCGATAGTCAAATTTTTAAACACTGGACGCTATACGCTGGCCTTAAAATTCAATACTGTTTCAATGCAATCGCGAAAAGCAACTGAAAATCGATGGGACTTTATTTCAGAAACAACTTATGCAACAAAAAAGCTTATTTTAAATAAACTGTGTGTTTTAAAGAGATCTACATTTTTATGTGGTATGTTTTCGTCTATCGCTTAACGTTTACAAGTTATACAAGAATATACAAAATTGCTTCTGAATGAAGAGGACTTCCTAGGCAATGCTCAGAAAATTCAACATATATATTTTATTTGTCATGTAAATATCTTTCATATACGCTATTTTAATCAAAATTGTTAGAGCCAGTTTTTTAGAAAATCAAAATTTTTGAAAAATGTTCCATGTAAAAGCTAGTTTGCGGTGGGGGATTTTGTTGAAAATCTTCGTTTCGCATCCTTGGAAGATACTAAACTCAAATAACAAGTTTTGTATTTATCCGACTTTTTGCTTTTGAGTTATGCTGTTCACAGACACACATGTACATGTTATCAAAAATGTTTTATTTGGATTCAGGACGGCTCAAAATATGTATTTCCGGTGAAATCTCGGTATTGAATTTTTTGTGGAATGCAATATTTCCTCTACTTGCTATACGTAGCAGAGAAAATAAAAAAAAATCTGATGTGTTACACTCACATGACTTTCTCTACTCTTGTACAATCTAATTTTACAAACGCCTATTCTCCATATGCTTCATGTTAATCGAGATATCGAGATGTCAATCTTATTGGTAATTTTCTTGTAGATGCAAGGGGAATATGGTAGCTTTTAAGCGATAGTCAAATATTTTAACGCTGGTTGCTATGTGGCGCATTCCATTCTCTTTGCATGTCAGGACATAAAAAAATGAATAACGTATTTGAGAAAAAGTATAAGTATTGGAAAATTTAAGGAAATAACAAGCAATATCTCGAAAACGGTTCACTCAACAAAAGAAATGTATATGACATAAGTTGTGTATTTTAACGCGATCTACATTTTTTGTGTAGTAAAATTTTGTCTATCTCTTATGGTTTACCAGTTATGCAAAAGGTGTTCACAATGAAGAATACTTTTGGAGACATTCCCAGAAAATTCGAGATATACATTTCAATTCTCATGACATTATCTTAAACATATGATATTTTCATCAAAATCGTTAGAGCCATTTTTGAGAAAATTAAAATTTTCGAAAAATTTTCCATGTAAAGGGTAGTCTGGAGTGGGGGGATTTTCTTGAAAACCTTCGTGTCGCATCTCTGGAAGATACTGAACCTAAATACCAAGTTTGGTGCTTATCCGACTGTTCGTTTTTGAGTTATGCTGTTCACAGACACACACACAGACACACACACAGACACACACACAGACACACACACACACAGACACACACACACACAGACACACACACGGACATGTTTCCAAAAATGCTTTTTTTGGATTCAGGAGATCTCAAAACATATATTTCCGGTGAAATCTCGGTATCGAATTTTTGGGTGGAATGCAATACTTCCCCTACTTACTATACGTAGTAGAGAAAGTAAAAATGTGTTATATTCACGTGGTTTTCTCTTCTACTCTTCTATAAAATATACCTATATATTTTACTAGTTCATACTACTTGAGATAAACGTTTACAGACATAGTTTCTTTACACATTTCGTTATAGTTACATGAGGAATACTGGAGGTGAAAGCAATAGTCAAATCCTTAAAAAGCGGGAGGCTATCTGATGGCTTTGAAATTCCACTACTTGCATGACCACGAGGAACGGACGACTCACGACTAAACCTTTCAAACAGAATGAAGTATTGGAAAATTAAAATCAATAACAACGAATATTTTGGAAATGGTGAAACATTTTTTAACAATTTTCGTGAAGTAATCTTTTGTCTATTTCTTGCAGTTAACCAGTTACACAGAAATTATATTCATTCCGAAAGAGGAGGACTCGCAGGCCATTCGCAGAATTTTTACTTTCTCTACTACGTATAGTAAGCAGGGGAAGTATTGTATTCCACCCAAAAATTTGATACCGAGATTTCACCGGAAATATATGTTTTGAGACCTCCTGAATCCAAAAAAAAAACATTTTTGGAAACATGTCCGTATGTCTGTGTGACTGTGAACAGCATAAGTCAGAAACAAACAGTCGGATAAACACCACACTTGGTATTTAGGTTCAGTATCTTCCAGAGATGCGACACGAAGGTTTCAAGAAAATCCCCCCACCCCAGATTACCCTTTACATGAAACATTTTTCGAAAATTTTAATTATCTCAAAAATGGGTCTAACAATTTTTTTTAAAATATCATATGTTTAAGATATTTTCATGACAAATAAAATGTATATCTCGAATTTTCTGGGAATGTCTCCAAAAGTATTCTTCATTGTGAACGACTTTTGCAAACTGGTAAACCATAAAAGATAGACTAAAATTTACTACATAAAAATGTAGATCGCGTTAAAATACGTAATTTATGTCATACACATTTTTTGTTGGGTGAACCATTTTCGAGATATTTTTTGTTATTCCCTTAAATTTTCCAATACTTAATACTTTTTCCCAAATTCGTTATTCAGTTTTTTAGTCCCGGTAATGCAAAGAGAATGGAATACTCCACATAGCAACCAGCTCTTAAAATATTTGACTATCGCTTAAAGCCTAGCAATTGCTCTTTCATCTAGAAGAAAATTAGAAATAAGATTAACATCTCGATATCTCGATTAACATGAAGCAAATGAAGAATAAGCGTTTGTAAAAATAGTTTATACAAGAGTAGAGAAAGTCATGTGAGTGTAACACATCAGATTTTTTTTCTAAAAGTTGGTTATTTGAATTCTAGAAACCTCAAAACGTGTGTTTCCGTTGAAAAACCTACGTAGAATTTCTGTGTAGAATAGGCACATCACTTTCTAGTATAAGCAATTTGTAGAGAAAGTAAATATTATTGAAACTAGCAAAACAGCCTTCGTTTTTAGTTAATGAAGCTCTTAGTATCAATTGAATAAGCACAAGGGTTCCATCTTACCATGACGGAGAGCGTTGCTGGTTGCCAGCCGATGTCCTGATCCATCAAGCCTGGACTACTACGGTACACTTGGGAGACTGTAGCCGCCATAGTCATCGTGTTAATAACGATCTGTAAAAATAAACATTGATGTTTAACAATCGCACAAGTTTCTCTGCCTATTAGAAATTCACAGACATCCCTTATGCATTATACTGTTGATATAAAACCCGAACTTCCTATCCATGTTGTCGGTAACTTCGTGTTATCTTATTTGCTGAGCGCCTGTTATTGTTTTACTATTTTTAATTTTCAGTTCTTTGTCCTCCGGCTAGCTATTATTATTCACTCGAGCAAATCTCTTGAACAGGGTGTGTAAACGGAAAGGAGTGGTTACTAAAAGATAACACTGATAAAAGAATTTGTTTTTGCACTTTTATTGCCGTCACACTTTATTCATTTCACATAATTACTCTTGATACACGCCCGACTGAAACTGTTATATTTTTGAATGTAACTATAATCACTTATTTGCCGCACATTATTAATTCGAATATTTCAAATTTTTGTAACTAGCTTTACGACGCGAGGGATTCTGTAGAATTGCGCGATGTTTAATCCGCGAATGATTCTGTTGAACTGTGCGATGTGTAACGCGCAAATGATTCTCTTAAACTGCGCGACGTTTGCCTTGTGAATTATTCTGTAGAACTGTGTGTTACCCGTCTCTGGCACGGAATTTATTCTCCCTCACCCCGATATGCCTAAACATTATAACAGAGCTGCTATTGGTTAATAAAGCGCACCAACATTAGCGTCTATTTTTATATCCAATCAAAATTACGAACACATATGCTCTAGGGAAGATATTCCCTCCATTTCTAAAGAAAAGCGCGCTACTCTGACGTCATTTGTTTGTCTCTTATAATTGATAAACAACTCACCCACTCGTTTCATTGTTACCCGCTCCTATTGTCAGTTTCAGTGAGGCCGTGTAAACTTATTTGCTAACAATGCTTATAATTAACAAACATCTCAAATCATTGTCATACAATAATGTTAATTTACACCACAATCACTCTGGCATTTACAGTGTTGTGATATAAAATACTGCCTCAATGTTACGACAGTTAAAATATTTATATTTACTTTGTCTGCAAATTATTTCAAATTACACAATTTGCACGTTACATGAGACGATTTTATTTTGAGTTCACGCGAAATGAACATGAATTAATTTTCAAAAATCTGATTTGATACATTCACATGACTTTCTCTATCCTATATGGTTTATTAGTGGGTATATAAACTATTCTTACTCAAGCTTATTTTTCTACCTACTACGCTTTAATCCAAATAAATCTTTCAGAAATAGCTACATTACATTTCGTTATAGATACAAAGAGAACACGCATAGTCAAATGCTTAAGAACTCGACGCTACACGCTGACCTTAAAATTCCATACTGTTTCCTGCAATAGTGGGAAACTACTGAGGTTTCACTGGAAATACATGTTTTTAGCCTCCTGAATTAAAAAAGGGCATTTTTACTTTCTCTACTACGTATAGTAAGTAAGTAAGAGAATTATTGCATTCCAACCAAAAATTCGATACTGAGATTTCACCGGAAATACACGTTTTGAGGCGCCCTGAATCCAAATAAAGCATTCTTGGAAACATTTCCGCACTCGCACGCGCGTGCGTGTGTCTGTCTGTCTGTGATCAACATAACTCAAAAATGAAAAGTCGAATAAATAGCAAACATATCAGCTTCAGTACCTTCCAAAGATGCCACGCGAAGATTTTCAACAAAATCCCCCACCTCAGACTACTTTACATGGAAGATTTTTCGAAAATTCTTTATTTTCTATAAAATAACTAACCATTTTGATTAAAATACCACATATTAAAGACATTTACATGACAAATAAAATGTATATCTTGAATTTTCTGTGAATAGCCTGTGAAGTCCTCTTCATTCGGAATAAATTTTGTACAATCTTGTATAACTGGTAAACGTTAAGCGATAGACGAAAACGTATTACACGAAAAACGTAGAACTCTTTAAAACAAACAATTGTTCATTTCTTGGTCATTTTCTTAAAGTCCTTTCAACATTCAGTTGTTTCTCACCATTGGACAGAAACAGTGTGGAATTTAGGTCAGCATATAGCATCCAGGTATTAAACATTTGACTATTGCTGTTCTCTTTGTATCTATAACGAAAACAATCTATTTTTAGAAAAAGCCCGTGTGTGTGTATGAACATAACTCAAAAACGAAAAGTTGGATAAATACCCCACTTGGTATTTAGGTTCAGTACCTTCCAAAGATGCGACAAAAAAAATTCAAGAAAATCCCCCACCCACAACTACCCTTTGCATGGAACATTTTTCGAAAATTTTGATTTTTTAAAACATAAGTCTAACAATTCTTATTAAAATATCTTATATTTTATTTTTTTATTTATTTATGGACGTTCTTAAACTGCTGTGGTCCTTAGAGTCCCATTCTATATTGGGTGTGAAAGACCGGTAATTTTGCTCAGCGGCCTCTTTATCAGGCTTGAGTTCTTTTACGTGCCGTAAAACTACGACACGGTAATACCAGCTTCATTTCACTTCCGAAGGAAGCCATGCTAAGGATTTTTACGCCCGAAAAAATCCATCACCCGCCCCCGGGTTTGAACCCGTACCTCGAAAACCAGAGGGCTAGCATGATAACCACTACACCACGGAGGACGATTACCAGTTATAATACGAAATTCATTCAAAATGTAGAGGTCTTTACAAGATAGTTGTAGAAAATTCAAGATATACATTTTATTTATTTTTATTGGAAAAGTTTTTACGAAAATCTAAAATAACCAGAATTGTTCATGGAAATACAGTTTGGGGTGAGGGTTCTCTTGAAAATGATTGATATCACAACTTTGGAATACGCTGAAGTTAAGTAGGTACCTAGTTTGGTATATACTCGAATCTTCATTTTTGACTTATGCTTTCACACAAACACGCACACGCTGTTTTTTCTACAAACAGTTTTGGGAGCGTTCATTAACCATTAAAACACTATTTCCAGTAAACCTCGATGTGAAATACTTCCCCTACCTATTATAGGTATCTAGTAGAAAATTTTAAATTTTTAGTAACATCCGCATGACATTGCATTTATTTTTTTAGCTATTCTAAAAATTAATTGTCCAAAACTGAAGGCTGAGACGAATTTTAACTGTTTAATAGAGCAAGTCAACTTACTATGTTAACTATACAATTTTTGCATGAGCTCAGAAGGAACAAAGATAAGATTCAACATCTGCCAAGAATGGGATACGAAGACTTTCAAGAAGATTCCCCGTCTCCAAACTATCTTTACATGGAAATTTTTTCGTTGTTTTTTATTATATCAAAAATTGTTCTAACGAGTTAAAATACCATGGGTTTAAAACATTTGCATGATAGATAAAATGTATATTTTAAATTTTGTGCGAATAGCCCCAGAAGTCTCGTTATTCGGAATAAATTTTATATAATTTTGTATAACTGGTGAACTGCAAGAAATAGACAAAGCTTACTACACAGAAAATGTAGGTATCGTTAAGCCACAATTTTTATCAAAAAATGTTTCACCTTTTGTAAGACATTCGTTGTTATTGATTTGAATTATTCAGTACGTCACACTTCTTTCGTTGAAGTCGTTAGTCTTTTGTTCCTCGTGGTCATGCAAGGAGTGTAATTTCAAAGCCATTACATAATCACCCGCTTTTTAAGTATGTGACAATCGCTTTAGCCTCCAATATTCCTCATGTACCGTCAACCAAATGTACAATAAAACTTATCTTGTAAAAGTTTATCTCGATTAGGATGAAGCTCTACTTTTCTCTGTAGTAAGTTTCTCTACATTTCTTATATTTTGTAGTACTCTAAATTCCAATAAATGGAGAAGACCTTACAAAACATGCATAATTCATAACAAAAATGTCAAACATGCGACATTTCAATAAAAATCGTGGTAATTTGTTCAAGAAAATAAAAATAAGAGGTTCATTTGGCAATCCTTAAAAATCTTCACCTTGCCTGCTTAAAACAAGTAGCAAGTATGACCTTCGGTATTTATCCTATTTGGTTTTTTTACGTTCTCTACTACGTATAGTAAGTAGGGGAAGTATTGTATTCCACCAAAAAATTAGATACCGAGATTTCATCGGAAATACATGTTTTGAGACCCCTGAATCCAATAAAAGCATTTTTGGAAACATGTCCGTGTGTGTATCTGTGTGTCTATGTGACTGTGAACAGCATAACTCAGAAACGAACAGTCGGATAAACACCAAACTTGGTATTTTGGTTCAGTATCTTCCAGAGATGCGACACGAAGGTTTTCAAGAAAATCCCCCCACCCCAGATTACCCTTTACATGGAACATTTTTCGAAAATTTTAATTTTCTCAAAAATGGCTCTAACGATTTTGATTAAAATATCATATGTTTAAGATATTTTCAGGACAAATGAAATGTATATCTCGAATTTTCTGGGAATGTCTCCAAAAATTGTTCTTCATTGTGAACAACTTTTGCATAACTGGTAAACCATAAAAGATAGACAAAAGTTTCGAGATATTGCTTGTTATTCCCTTAAATTTTCCAATACTTTTTCTCAAATGGGAATTCGTTATTCATTTTTACTTTCTCTACTACGTATAGTAAGTAGGGGAAGTATTGTATTCCAACCAAAAATTTGATAGAGATTTCACCGGAAATACATGTTTTGAGACCCCCTGAATAAAAAAAAGCATTTTTGGAAACATGTCTGTGTGTCTGTCTGTGAACAGCATAACTCAGAAACGAACAGTCGGATAAACACCAAACTTCGTATTTAGGTTCAGTATCTTCCAGAGATGCGACACGAAGGTTTTCAAGAAAATTTCCCCACCCCAGACTACCCTTTACATGGAACATTTTTCAAAAATTTTAATTTTCTCTAAAATGGCTCTAACGATTTTGATTAAAATAGCATATGTTTAAGATATTTTCATGACAAATGAAATGTATATCTCGAATTTTCTGGGAATGTCTCCAAAAGTATTCTTCATTGTGAACGACTTTTGCATAACTGGTAAACCATAAGAGATAGACAAAATTTTACTACACAAAGAAATGTAGATCGCGTTAAAATACACAGTTTATGTCTAATGCATTTTTTTTGCTGAGTGAACCATTTTCGAGATATTGCTTGTTATTCCCTTAAATTTTTCAATACTTATGTACTTTTTCTCAAATTCGTTATTCATTTTTTTATATCCTGGACATGCAAAGAGAATGGAATGCGCCACATAGCAACCAGCTCTTAAAATATTTGACTATCGCTTAAAACCTACCCTATTCCCCTTGCATCTACATGAAAATTAGCAATAAGGTTGATATCTCGATTAACATGAAGCATATGGAGAATAAGCGTTTGTAAAAATAGTTTGTACAAGAGTAGAAAAAGTCATGTGAGTGTAACACATCAGATTTTTGAGTTATACTGTTAAATCGTGTGAGCACGCCTTTTTTAAATGTGTATTTATTATTTATGTAATTATTTATTTATCCATACAAACTCATAGTGAACGTACTGATTAAGATCTTGAGAAACATTTTTGTGGTGGAATGCAATATTTCCTCTGCATTTAGGCATGAATTAGAGAAAGTCATGAAACAATCTGCACAGTAATCTCCATAACGGATTACTATATGAAGGGGAAAAAACCTTTTGTTAACTTTCCTCAAGTAATCAAAGAAAGAAACCAACTTTCGAAAATATCTTTTGGTATGAAGCTTTCTCCGGACGAAAAGCCTTCACACAGTTTTGTGGAGTTTTTGTCCAGATGCTGCGAGAAAAGGGTTAGATGGAAAACAAGTTCTTTATTTGAAAGTTCTGAAATTAGGGGAACAGTTGGATACAAAAAAGTATTGGGGAGAATACCCTGAACAGCAAGGACGGTAATAAATAAACCTGCCAAAAGAAAATCAGGTCAACCCTTTCCTCATTCTTCCCACAAGGACGCCATCTATTGACAGTGGAGTTACAGTTACCCTCTGGCCTGTCCGTATTCAACCCTTTATCTCCACAAGAAGAACGCAAGTGTGTCCTAGAAGTCTGAACAAAGAAGATGTCGTAAACAACCGAATTCCGATACATTTTCACATCACTCGAAATCGATGTCACTTATTTTTGGGACAGACAATTGTATTACATATTCACTGTCAATACATTTTATCGTTCGTCTATTGAAACTATTAGGTCATAGTCCTCGGAATAACCAGAATAACTTCATTGCATCTTAGAAATATTCATGCGATAATATATTAAACCGTTTCGTCTTAGCATCCTGCAAAACTCCATCGTGCTGTAAAGTCTTATATATACATAGGCAAAAATGACTTGCTTAATATACCAATGTATAATGCACATTATAGTGTCCTTATTACTTTCTCTACTACGTATAGTAAGTAGCAGAAGTATTGTATTCCATCCAAAAATTCGATGTCGAGATTTCACCGGAAATACATGTTTTGAGGCCCCCTGAATTAAAAAAAGGATAAACACCAAACTTGATATTTACGTCCAAAGTCTTCCAAAGATGCGACACGAAGATTTCCAAGAAAATCCCCCCGCCCGATACTACCTTTTACATTGAAGACTTTTAGAAATTTTTGATTTTCTTAAAAAATGACTGTAACGATTTTTATTAAAATACCGTATATTAAAGATATTTACATTACAAATAAAATATGTATCTTGAATATTCTTGGAATAGCCTATGAAGTCCACTTCATTTGGAAGAAATTATGTATAATCTTCTATAACTGGTACACGTTAAGCAATAGACGAAAACATAGTACACAAAAAATGTAGAACTCTTTAAAACTTACAATTTATTTAAAAGCAAAATTTTTGTAGCACAGCCATTTCCAAGATAACCGTCATTAATGGTTCGATTTGTTCAATAATTAGTCATTCTTTTAAGTCTCATCGATTTTCAGTTGTTTCTTGCAATTGCATGGAAACAGTTTGGAATGTTAAGACCAGCATACAGCGTCCACTTCTTAAACATTCGACTATCGCTGTTATTTTTGTGTATATAACAAAATGTGTAATGTAGCTATTTCTGCAAAGGTTTATTTAGATCAAAATGAAGTCGACAGAAAAATAAGCTTTAGTAAGAATAGATTGTATACCCACTAATAAACGATAGTGGGTAGAGAAAGTCATGTGAATGTATCACATCAGATATTTTTGTTGCCGTAATAATATTCATAGGTACTTATTGGGAGCACATTACTACATGAGCATCTTTATTCTGAGGATATCGTTTATAAATTAAATCTGTTCTTTCTGTCTATACTTCACCTCCGAAAATTATTTTTGCTTGACTGATTACCTTATAATACAATAGATTTGTGTTTTTCCCCATTTATATACCGCCTTTAACATCCAAGCTCATAGCGGTGGATTTGCCTTTGGAACAATTGCCCATTGCAATGATATTCACTCGTTCACTGTTTGTGTTAATCTTTGGGTTGTCTTTTAAATTCTCACACACACACACACACACACACACACACACACACACACACACACACACACACTCACTCACACTTCCAAGACTCTAGGGAGGATAGGGAAAAACCTTGGCTAAAGAAACTCTCCCACCCTCCAGATGGGAATCGAACCCGGGATTTCTGAACTTGGGAGGCTATCATGCTAATCTACAGACGTTAGAGGTAATCTGAGAGTGAGAACAGTACTTATTTTCCTAGATATTTTCGGATTTAATAGAAAGATTATAAATTAATTTCCACTTTCTCTGGCGGTAGTTAGCGGAAATATTGCATTCCACACAGAAGTATGGCATCGAGATTTCACCGGAAATACATATTTTGAGGTACCCTGGGTACAAAAAAAATCCAGAAAAAGCTCAAGTGCGCGTGATTACTTTTTTTTTTAACCTTTTTACTTTATGAAACTTGATATACCGAATATACAGTATAGTTAAGGTATCACTAGACT
Source organism: Deroplatys truncata (assembly GCA_030765065.1). Classification (NCBI taxonomy): domain Eukaryota; kingdom Metazoa; phylum Arthropoda; class Insecta; order Mantodea; family Mantidae; genus Deroplatys; species Deroplatys truncata. The sequence goes on along the minus strand of CM060988.1, from coordinate 131,862,863 downwards.
AATGATATCTTTATTGCCCATAGAGGGGTTCTAATGGGGCAAAAAATAAAAACTCAATATCTTGCTTATTATTCAGATTTTAAAAAGCAGTTCCTAAAAATGAGTAAAAGCGTAACGTTTGTCACAATTTTTATTACGTACCAAATTTCGATAGAATGAGATTTAAGAACTTATAGAAATGCATTACTATTATACGTTTACGTAATCCCTTATCATAAGAAATAGCAGAGCTCCAATTGCACTGCAACAGGAAAATCGTGACACCATTACACGACTTTCTCTACCAATAACATATACACATGTTCATTACTGTATCATATCGTTCATATAGAAATCTAATTCTGGTTGTTTTTATTCAGTGGAAGAATATCTAGAAATGAATTAGTTTATAAGCTTTCTTATGGAATATACTATGTTTAAAATTCCAAAATTAGTTTAGGTACCTACTCATGTAATAAATTAGGATTTATGTATTTGTGTAATACATCTAATTGGACCTGTTCTTTTTGTACTAATAATTGTATTGTTGACGAATCCAATATTTCTGTATTGAAACCAAATAGTGAATAAGATTTGAATTGAATTACTGTATATTTTTACCTAGGATTGATCTGAAATTAAGCAAGAAGATTTCAACATGTGGAAACAGCGCTCAGGTATTTATTCGTGGTAACAAGCTCTTGCGTTGGAAAGAAAAGAAAGTGGCACGAAAAGGAAGATTTGAGGAACTTCGAAGTATATTCATTAGGGACACTTGGTAATAGTCTAAACCTGAAAAAATGGAATATTTAGAAAACGGCTATCACTAAGACTTAAACTGTGTAATTTAACGAGCTCTATATGTTTCATATAGTCAGTTTAAGATTTTCTTGTTATACAGAATTATACAACATTCAATCAAATAAAGAGAACACAGAAAATTAAAGATAGACATTTTATTTCCCATGTCAATATTTTAAACATATTACATCGTTATAGAGTTTTTTGAGAAAATAAAAAATAACTAATTTTTTCCACGTAAAGGATAGTTTTACGGGAGGGATTTTCTTGACTTTTCGTTTTTGAGTTATGCTGTTCGTGCGCACGCACCACAACGCACATACATACAGATAACTTTTCTTAAAATGTTTGGGTTCAGGGGACCTCAAAACATATTTTACTTAAAATAATTATATTGTGCAATTTAATTCATAAATTACTAAAAGACTTACAAATCCTATTAGGTGCTAGAATAGTAGGTGTGTAATAATCGAAGAGTTAATTGTTCTTCTACACAAGCCGTGTGTTGGACAAGGTTGGAAAAGTGGAATCAGACGAATGAAAAATTGGATGTCATAACCGGGATTTGAACCACGAATTATTTTATCTAATTGTTTTTAATTGACTAGTGGTTGAAACTGTGAAGACCGGGACTTACGAGTAAAGTACTTAGCATTGTAAATCGCCATTGGGGTAAGTCATCCCAAGACAATTTGGCATCTCCTTATGTTTACCGGGAAACATGCGAATCAGTTGGAGAATTTACTATCGTGCCAGTATATTGCCATGGTAGCTCACTGGTTCGAACAACCGGACAGAAACCAGGAGATCCGTAGTTCAAATCCCGGCTATGCCATTGAATTTTTGAATCGTCTGATTCTACCTTTCCAATAACGTTAGAGTTATAAAAGAACACACTTGCAAAGAAGGTTTGACTTTTCGTCGAGAAGTAAAAAATCTGATGTGTTACACTCACATGACTTTCTCTACTCTTGTAAAAACTATTTTTGCAAACGCTTATTCTCCATATGCTTCATGTTAATCGAGATGTTAATCTTATTGCTAATTTTCTTGCAGATGCAAGGGGAATATGGTAGGCTTTAAGCGATAGTCAAATATTTTAAGAGCTGGTTGCTATGTGGAGTATTCCATTCTCTTGCATTACCAGGACATAAAAAAAATGAATAACGAATTTGAGTAAAAGTATTAGTATTGGAAAATTTAAGGGAATAACAAGCAATATCTCGAAAATGGTTCACTCAACAACAAAAATGTATATGACATAAATTATGTATTTTAACGCGATCTACATTTTTGTGCAGTAACATTTTGTCTATCTTATGGTTTACCAGTTATGCCAAACTCGTTCACAATGAAGAATACTTTTGGAGACATTCCCAGAAAATTCGAGATATACATTTCATTTGTCATGAAAATATCTTAAGCATATATTTTAATCAAAATCGTTAGAAACATTTTTGAGAAAATTAAAATTTTCGAAAAATACTCCATGTAAAGGGTAATCTGGGGTGGGGGATAATCTTGAAAACCTTCGTGTTACATCTCTGGAAGATACTGAACCTACATACAAAGTTTGGTGTTTATTCGACTTTTCGTTTCTGAGTTATGCTGTTCACGGACACACACACAGACACACGGACGGACATGTTTCCAAAAATGCTTTTTTTTGGGGGGGGGGATTCATGGGGTCTATAAACATGTATTTCCGGTGAAATCTTGGTATCGAATTTTTGGGCGGAATGCAATACTTCCCCTGCTTTCTCTACGTAGTAGAGAAAGTAAAAATAGTAGTTATTATTTCACAGAGAATGCATGAAATGTAAGACAAATGTCGTCGATATTTCGTTCCAAACAATATACATCCCTCAAGAAAGTATTCCTCTGCACTGTAATAAATTCTAGTAGTCAAATTAATGGAGGGAACCATTTATTTTTTTAATATAAAGATCAAATTGTAATACAGTTTACGTGTTTTTGCAGTTTTTCAGATCGCTCATTTTGTCAGTTTTATAAATTTTTGAAAAACATGCCAAAACTGCAACTCTTTTGTACGTGATGTTTTCAAAATTATCTTACATGCATTGAGTAGAGCAATTTTTTTGTGTATTACTTGATTTTGCTGTGAAAATAGGATTTTATTTGACGGAGGAATAAAATGTGAGAGTTTGGAATTTTCAAAGTTTTTGCCTTTATTCCTCATTTTCGGCTCACCTATTACGACTTCACGAATTTATTTCTCCATCAGTTTAAGTCACATGTCGATGAAAGTGTGTGGATATATGCACAAAAAAACGCTCTACTCAATGCATAAAAGATAATTTTGAAAATACCACGTAAAAAAACGTCGCAAAAAATAGTTTTGCATATTTTTCAAAAAGTTATAAAACTGATAAAATGAACGATCTGAAAACCACCGAAATACGTAAACTGTATTACCATTTGATTTATATAAAAAAGATTTTCCCTCCATTAATTTGGCTACTAGAATTTTTTAAAGTGCAGACGAATACTTTCTTGGGATGTATATAAGTGGTCACGATTTAGAAGCGCAGCAAAACAAAAGGGAACTTAATTTGCATGTAATGCTATGATACGAATGAGATACCAATGCCCAAGTAGTCTTCCTAACCCTCATGTAAGAAAGTTTTGCTTGTTGCCTTTGTACTGATGTATTCAAGTTCGTTAGCAGCATATACACTAAATAATTCTACAAAGAAAGAAAATTGCTAACTTAGGAATCAGTGTACAAATATTTTATAATTAGCAACTAAGACGATTATTTTTCTTGATGGTCCAAACTATGCGTCTTTTCCAAAGAGGTTAGCTTGGTGGCCTGGGAGTGCGGAATCTACATCTTCAACAGTTTAACTTCTATTTCGTTGTATATGTTAAGGGCTTCTGAATTATGTAAAAACTATGCAACTTTATGTTATTAAATAACTGTGGGACCAAAGAGAAGGTATAAAGGTTTAAAATTTCACCTAATTATCTAAAACATTTCGTGCGTAAAAGGATCATTAAATTCTCATATTTACTGCTAAATCCCTTTACAACACGTCACGAAACTTCCTCGTCTCTGTGACTTTGTTTGCCGTTTGATGATTCGCATTAAACTAAACATATTCAGTTTTCGCTCTGAGGTGCAGATAACAAATCTTTAGCAAGTGTTCTCTGGCCCGCAGTTCTTAATGCAGCAATTAGAAAGATGTTTAAGCTTTTGTGCAGCAAGGACAAACTCATTCCTTTTAAAAACAAGGCTATTTTTAAAGGTTTCTTAGAATTAGAAGATGAGTCATTAGGCCAACACTCAGGTTCAGGTCTGTCTTTAAATCCTGCCAAAACAAGAAATCGACAAATACAAATAAAACTGCTATGATGCATTCACATGACTTTCTCTACTCTCTATCGTTTATTAGTGGGCGTACAAACTATTCTTACTAAAGGTTATTTTTCAATCTACTACATTTTAATCCAAATAAACCTTTGTAGAAATAGCTACATTACACGTTTCTTTATATATACAAAGAGAACAGCGATAGTCAAATGTTTAAGAACTGGACGCTATATGCCGGCCTTAAATTCCATACTGTTTCCATGCAATCGCGAGAAACAACTGAATGTTGAAAGGACTTTAAGAGAATGACCATGTAATGAACAGTGACATGGCACTATTTCTCGATACTCTATACCGACCTGATTTTTGAGCATCGATACGCGATACCCTCTTTATAAAAAAAACTGTAAAAACGATAGCTTCTTCATTGAAAATTGTTCTTATTAAGAGTTTCTCGTATAAACACAAGTAACTAATTTTGCATTGTATGCTAATTCCGAAATTGTTCCCGTTTGACCTTCTCCAATTGGCAGCATTTTTTATCTTGATAATTCCACAGGTTATATATCCCCTATTGTTAGTCAAGGCTAACAACAACAATAGTAGTAATAATAATAATAATAATAATAATAATAATAATAATAATAATAATAATACTTTATTTGCGTCCCTGTTTATGTAACAATATTTTGTGTTGAAAACTTTCTTTTAAAGGATTTTCAGCCCATAAAAAAATAAAACAAATATTAGCACACTTTATTCTGAAATCTTGAAAACATAAACCAATATATATTTTTCATGAAGCTCAAACAACTAAAAATAAGAAACATTTCCATGTGCTGTATTATCTCACGTCAAGTCTGATTTATTTCTGCTGGATCCACAGATTCTGGTCACCGGAGCAGGTAAGTGTAATGGCTGAAAGTGAGTCACAAACCAGGCTATTGCAGAAACATGAATTACTGCGTCAGCTAAATCAGCTTCATTTACAACTCTCTTAACGCTGCATGTTACATGATACCTCTACTTCTTCCCCCATTGTTTTGCAGTTTTCATTTAGACACAAAAGTCTATGAAATGTTGTATTCATTCACCCACAGGAAAGGCAGTCAAGGTCTATCAAGAACTGCAGTCCAGCAACTCTGGGAGCACGTGCGAAGCAATGACGTGACTCCTTTCATTCCTTATCGAGCATAAAGTTAAACGTAACAACTTTCAGATATGCAAAAAATAAATATTTAAAAGTATCGAATGTTTATCGCAAAGTATTAGACATATTTCGATACCACCGAGTATCGAGGTATCGACGTCCCATCCCTAGTACTAACCTAATCTTATGTTTGTTTTGCAAATATACACATAAATAATGAATTCTAGTCGCAATACCCAACCATACCCTGACAATAAACTTGTAATAAACACGTTGCACATAGTAGCAGGGTTTTCCAATAGGATCCGTCCAGACTGGTTAAATTTGTTACATGTGTCGAGATCGCCTGAATGTGCAGATCTACCTAAACCACTTGAAGTACTGTTCACAACTTTCACACACGCGCACGTGTGCGCGTTTTCTTTAAATATTTTCTTTTAGATTCATAAAAATGCCTGAAGTATTGCTCAAGTCAGCACTAATTTCTAAGCTAAAGTATCATCTGACCTTATATTTAGTAAATTGAAACAATATCAGCAGTTATATTAGTCAGCATAATTTTCAAAATTGTGTACATAAACACGGTAAAATCAGCAAAGAAGTTCCCAAAATCAACGGGAGGTTTATGGTTCAAATCTCGCCAGGACTGTCCTCCCTGACAGGATTTTTTTCCAGGCTTTCCTCATTGCCCATAATTGTTAAATACCGAGAAGGTAACCTAAACTTAGGCTTAGAGCGTCTCCTTTATTAATTATCATTTCATTAATGTAGTAGTAGCGCCCACCGCCTGAAAAAGAGAGATGTGGGTAGAGAGACAATAACCTGCACACGCACAAATAAATTTCCTGTATGTACTTGCTGTCGATTTCTTATCGAGACGAAAAACTGAAATTCTTAAGCAGCTTATTTTTTCCTTACTATAGGAAGGGTAAACACATCGCACTTTTCTGCGATGGAAACAGATAAAAACAGGTAAGGCGCCCCGTAATTTTGTAGAAAGTTACCGAACCAAACATCCTTGAGAAGACAAAAGCGGGCGCTGTGGACAGGTTCTAAACAATAACAAACCTTCCACCAGCACCGGAAACTCATTATCCCAAAAGAATTACTCATGAAACTTACCCTTCACAACGTTTTTGTTTTGTGAATGAAGCAAGAACCGCAAAAACTCTATTTTAAAAACCATGTCATAAATATACGCCTAGCGTTGTATTGTGGTACATTCCATTTTGCACGGTAGCTTTAGCGATATTTATTATTATAATAGGAATTTTCAGAATCAGTCCTAAAAATCAAAGTTTGATAGGTCCTTCTTTATAAAAAAAAACTTAATTTGTGCATACTTCAAGTGATTTTTAAATTACGATGCAAATCTTCCTTAAACTCCAGGTGGTAAATTGAAATTGAGCTTTATTTATGGACACTCTTTAACTGCTGTGGTCCTTAGCGTCCCATTCTATATTGGACGTGAAAGACCAGAAATTTTGTTCAGAGGGCTCTTTATCAGGCTTGAGGTTCTTTTACGTGCGTAAAGCTACGACACGGGACCACCATCTTTACTTCCCTTCCGAAGGAAGCCATGCTAAGGATTTTTACGCACGAAAAAAAATCCACCGTGCTCCGCCGTGTTTGAACCCTTGACCTTGGAAACTAGAGGCTAGCACGGTACCACTAGTCCCGGAGGACGAATCTCCGAATGGTGCGCGCAACATTTCGCCTAAGACGGGTAGGATTAAGGTACCACATAAACTACCCTTAATTTTTCATCGGTTTCAACAAGATTTGATTTGCAATCGAAAGATGTTCTAACTTTCCTATAAAATTATTCGAAAACAGTAAGTGTGTGAGTGCGTGTGTGCGTGCCTTCGCGAGTAGCAATACTGAAAACCAAAACTTTAAGTTCAAGTACTTACAAGGAACTTGTAGAACTCGTTAAAATACAGAGTTATTCAAAAAGAAGGAACAGACTTGTGTGTTCAAAATGAGCACCATTTGTTATGCGAGGACGACCAATGCTTTTCTGTTTGCATATGCAACCATCTTCTACGAACTTATTGTATCAATTGTAAATTATTATGACGAGGCGGCTCGTTGTTGAACTTACAACGAAATGCACGCTGCAATGAAACAATGGATTCACTCTTTGCATACCGCAGCACACAAAACGTCTTTTCCTGTGACGTCGCCATTTTCTCGTAAACAAACCCAGCGCCGCTGTAGTCACTAAATGAAACTCGTGGTTGGGGGCTTAAAACTTTGAACTTTCCTCTATTCAATGATTTGTTGTATGTGTTACTATCTGTTGTCATTCATTAAAAATGAATATTTAGAATCTGTTCCTTCTTTTTAAATAACCCTGTATAAAGTGTGTGTTAGTCTTATTTTATTGTTTTTATGTTTACTTATTTAATTTTTTGTAACTTTAGTCGTTTACTAGATATGCTTCTTGTATGTTTGAATTTTCAATTATTTTAGTCAATACCGTTGTGATATGCCATGTCCGCTCTTTTGTTTTTCGTGAGATCGAACAAAGATTATGCGACTGTTTCTTATACATTTGACTGTTGTCTTAGCGTTCTGTATGCTTTTGTGTAGCTACAACGAAATATGTATTGAAAATATTTCTGTTAATATTAAGTTTAAAAGGAAATAAATAGAAAAGCAATAATTTAATTTTTTTAGTAATGTTTAACGCATGTTCTTACGGTATAGGACACACCACACGGTGGGCATTGAAGATGTATGTAATGAAATGATAATTTTGGAAGGAAACGTTCCAGGGCTAAGTTTAGGGTTCCTTCCCGACATTGCCAATTATAGTACTGAGGAAAATCTGGAAAAGACCTCAGCCAGGGAGACGGTCTTGGTGGATTTGAACCGCAGACCTCTGTTCCTTATGCAAGCTTTTATAAATAAATTGTAGAGAATATCTGTGAAAATAAATTACAGTGGACAAAGAAAGCTGTGTGATTGTAACCCATCAGATTTTTTCTCAAAGATTGTTTCAGGAACATCACGACAACACTTACAGAAACGCATTGTCATAGAGTTTCCTGTATGACTTACTGCCAAGTCGGTGACAGGATGAGTTGACAGTCACAATGGACATTCCCCCATCTGGTATTTTCGGTAAGACTAGGAAACAATGAGGAAGCAAGGGTTTAAACCCGGAACTTAGTTATGTGGGTCACACGCGGTCCTTGTTTTGATTGGGGAGCCCGCCCTGACAGCTGATGGATATTTTGTACATATTCTCTTGGGTACAGCTGTCCACAAAAATAACAATGGCTGCTCATCAGTTAACACTCGAGTGTAATGAAATTGGGGGTGGCAATGGAAATAAACACGCCTTATGTTCGGGGGAATTACAGTTCACATAGAGTTGAATGCTTCACTATTAGTGTAAGTAGGAGCATGCTCAGAATATTCTTCTTATCCTTCTTTAACTGGTTACCCCCCTCTTTGTATGACTTACACCTCCAAGGTCTTGGGTCAGTAGCCTGTCGAGGAGCAAGCAAACTCTGGATCATAGCATATCCAGGATGGGAGATCAGCCCAATGCCTGGTATGGCGGTGAAGAAGGAAATAAAATCTAGTGCTGAAAGGGATGATAGGATCAAATTATCCAACCTAGCTTCGCCTAGCGACCGAGGAACCCCGCGAAATAAACTTCGGTCAGATTGGTCGTCCCCGGGAATTTGAACCTGGAACCTTCCTAATGCAGACCACAAATGTTCCCACCTGAGCCATCCCGCTCTGTTAAAAGAAAATATAATAAAGAACATTTCAAATTTCGTGGGCGCCGTGGTAGCGCAGTGGTTTCGTTTCCGGCTCCCGTACTGAGGGTCCGGGGTTCAATTTCCGGTTCTGGTTTGGCGATTTTAAGTCTGACCTATCTACGCCTTCCCCTCTGACTTGCTTATGTGAAGTATCCCCAAAGGCCCAACATGGTTCGGTGTGCACGGTAAAAGCTGTAGGTCCTTTCATTCCACCGTCATCCTCATCATCACCCTACCATCGGAGGCAACGGATTCCGCCTGCTGGGTGCCTCCACCTCAGAAATGAGTCCAGTCATCCCTTGGTGGAATGAGGTATCCCCGAAGGTCACAGGCCGTGCGTTAGAGATGACACTTCAAATTTCATATACCTACTGTAGATTGAACTTGTAACAAATATATGTCGTGAACAATCATGCCACTAGATTTATTCGTTTTCAAACTGTCATTTTATGATTTTGGTAATCATTGCTGTTAGTTATAACAATCTATACATCATCTTTAAATGTATTTGCTGTCCAACGAGAATTACATGATTTCTTATGAATGGGTAATAAAAAATAATTGCCTTAAATGCAACAACCTAGCTCTCTTACTTTTTAATCACCTCTTCTCACAAGTGGTGTTTCAAAGAGCTGCACGTTTATCGTTTATTTTTACCGAATGTTTCGGAAAGTGTATATACTGTAGTAATCTAAAATGCTAACTTACTGTAATTAGAGGATCTATTACTGTAGGTTAATGCCGGAAAGTTCAATCCTACAAAAAAATGGATATAGAGATATCATCGGAAATAGCCACTTTGAGGTCCCTAGACCCAAGAGAGCATTTTAGAAAGAAAAAATCTGCGCGCGAAAAAAATCCATGCGATGTGAACAGTGTAACGAAAAATGAAAGATTGCAGAAATATCAAACTCGCTAGTTAAGTTCAGCATATCCCCAGAATGCGACAGAAACTTTTAAATGAAACCCCCAAACCAAACTACAGTTTATACAAGACTTTTTTGTCCTATTTTTTCTTAATTTCTTAGAAATTATGCTAACGATTTTTATAAAAACATATTTTAAATATATTTACATGACTAATAAAATTTATATGTTGAACGCTCCGTAATATCTGTGAAGTTCTGTGCATTCTGAATAAATTTTGTATAACCTTGTACAACAAGGAAACAAGCGATGCACAAGGAAAGTGTAGAGTTCATTAAAGTACACAATGTGTCTCTTTTATGCAAGGGATATCTGTTGAAGATGCCCGTAAGTTTCATATTCTTCTTTTTTTTTTTCTTTCTTTTCTTTCGCAAGATGTAATTTACATCCAAGTTGTTCTAATAAATGTTTGAAAGCTATTTCCGCATGTTGTAAGTAACTAAACACTTATTGCTTCATTTGAAATCACTTACACTATATACAAAAATGCACCGAGGATCGATGAATCAATTTTTTATCAATTCTATAATATTTAAATTATGCCTGTGGATTTGTAATGTTAAAGAAAGTTATGTGCCTGTATAACTCAGATTTTTTTATCACTGAGACATAGGGGCAGTGTTCCTCAAATACGAAGAATTTCACAGATTCTTCTTTGAAGCGACGGACATCAGGAAATAACAAAATCATTCCTGGCCAACAAAACGCTAAGAATAAAAATAATTTCAACAATTTATAAAACTTTATAAAATATATTTCGCTTGTAAATTATATGTATAAGCTAAAGAGCATAACAATAAAATTGATTACCAAAGCCAACTGCTACAGTGCACGCCAATTGAAACCAAAGAAGGCCATGACCTTACAAATAAAAGCGCCATAGGGACGTTTCTTAACGATCACCACCACAAACATCGAAGACTTGGTTGTTTTTAAAAGGAAGTGATTGCGACAGATGTTATTTTTCGTCAGACTTTTTCTCCTTCTTTTAGAAAGTGACGCAGATGCTAATGGAAATTCCTGGTCAAACTCCATCCGGTTTATTACTAAAAATATTTGTCACTTTCTGAAGCAATAGTCAAGGGGATGTGGCAACTCTTGCTTAAAATTTAACTTGTTATGGTCTTTTAGTTATTAATACAACTCGATGCGAATCGTATTAATTTTCCTCATTCTGAGATGTTACATTTCATAAAAACGAGTTCATTAAGGGGTTGAAACTTACTAAAATATGTTTGGCACTTTGACATCAGTTGATCACAAAATCAAAAATTTAAGGAATTTAAATTTCAGCTTTGGGGGTAGATTTAAAAACGAAGGAGGAAAATAGAAAAGCACCGATCAAATTAGAAGATCTTCCAATCAAACAATGCTCAACAAATTTTCAAAAGGACAATTTTTGGAAGGAAGAAAAGAGAAAGAACTTTGTGAAATACAAGGGCGATACTGAACATTTTTAGAATGTCACGTTTTTAAAAACAAATTCAATTTGTTTACACTTGACAGCTACTTTCTAACGTTTTGCGAGTTGATTGCCGTGTAATTCGATTTTTTTTAATAATTTGTTAATTACCATCATTTAAAGATTTTTTGTTCACCCAAAAATTAATTTGACTAAATAACAGATTGAGATTTCTTTTACGATTTTAAATCGTCATTAACGCCTAAACAATGTAAAGATCGTCTTAGACATGCATTTGGCGAAGAAGCCGCATGTAAGGCAACAATTTATAATTAGTACAGTGAATACAATAGAGAAGTTTTTTCTTAGTGATGAATTTCGTGAAAGACGCCCAAAAACTGCTGTTACTGGTGCAAATATTGCCGCTGTTCGAGCAACGCCTGAAGAAGATCGATGGTCATCTTATGGATTTATTCGGACAACTTGGGCATCGGTATGAGTTAAATCCAAAATATTTTACATCAACAGTTAGACGTGAGGAAATGCTGTTGTCGATGAATTCCACATAAACTGACTCCCGATCAAAAACAATAACGCAGAAATGATGCCACTCTTCCTGAGGCAATTCAGAAACCAGGAATCTGGAAACATTCCAAGGCGGCACTTCAAATTTGGTATGGAATAACTTTACTGGTGATGAATCTTCCATTTGTTGTTATGATCCTGAAAATAAAAGCCAATCGGCTCAATGGGTCTTTCTAACAGAACCTAAGCCTACAAAAGTCCGACGAATTCACAGAGCTGGTAAGAAGATGGTTGCTAGTATTGTTTTTCTTCTTTCTAAATCGGGCCATGTTGATATTATAGCTTTAGAAGATAGACGTACCATTACTGCCGATTGGGACACAAATGTCTGTTTACAGCAAAGTTTTTGAAAAAGTTCGTGTAAAACATCCTAAAGGAAAAATAATGTTACATCTTGACAACACATCGTCGCATACAACAAAACTAACAACTGAGTATCTGGATGCCCTAAAGGTCAGCACTATGGACCCTTCACCATAAAGCTATGCCCTAGCACCTTGTGATTTTTTTGTTCCCAAAAATTAAAGATAAAATGTGTGGAATTACTTTTTCGCCATCAGATGAAACAGTGGAAGATTTATAAAAGTCTGATTTCTGAAGTGCCTCAGGAAGAGTGGCATCATTGTTTTAAGGACTGGTTTCATCGAATGCAAAAATGTATTGATGTAAAAGGGAAATATTTTGAAAAACAATAATATCATTTACATTTTTTAAAACTACTCCTTGTTTGATTTTCTAAAAACTTTGTGTCACCCTCGTAGCTGTAATTTAAAAATACAAAGCTAAAGACTTTTAATTAAAAGTTGCACTACCTTCACATTGTTCCCTCTATTTATACCTACATATCTTCTGCAAACTACTCTTACAAAGGGTTTTTCTGTGTATTCTTTGTTAATCGAGATAAAAGTTTCTCAAAAATGGTTTTATTACAATTGTAGCTACAAGGGGGATACAGGAGGACGAAGGATAGATCTTTAAATAGAGGATCGCTATATGATAGCTTTTAAACGTTATAGTCGTTGCACGTCATCGCGAAAAACAAAAGAATGGCGACTTTACTTAAAAAATATATAATGAATTGGAAAATCCAAAAAAATACTAAAATCTCTGAAAATGTTAATACGACAAAAACATTTGACATAAATTGTGTTTTTTAACCAGAGCTACACTTGTGTACTAAGCTTTTGTCCATCTTCTATGGCTTAACGCTTACATAAAATTATACAGCATTCATTCAGATTGAAGAGAAATTCACAAGCTATTTACAGAATTGTATATAATACACTTTATTTAGCATGCAGATATCTATAACATATTTTAATGAAAATCGCTAACAGCCATTTATGAGTCATCATTTGATATTGAAAGAATAGTCTGGGTTTGTCGTCCTCCGTGATGTAGAGGTTACCAAACTAGCCTCTAGTTCCCGAAGTCGCGGGTTCAAACCCGGCGGAGGGCGATGGATTTTTTCGGGCGTAAAAATCCTTAGCATGGCTTCTTTCGGAAGGGAAGTAAAGCCAGTGGTCCAGTGTCGTAGATTTACGGCACGTTAAAGAACCTCAAGTCTGATAAAGAAGCTTTTGAGCAAAATTAGCGGTCTTTCACGCCCAATATAGAATGGGACGCTAAGGACCACAGCAGTTAAAGAGCCGTCATAAATAAAACTCAATTTAATTTTACTAACACTAATAACTGAGAAATCAAAAAAGTTTATGTGAGGGAATTATGACTAGTTTAAAATTGGAGAATGTTGGTGTAAATGAAGATATTTTATTAGTATTCTTCTTTAATGTGGTGAAGACTGCCGTGTGTTAATATATGCATTAGTGGCTTAACATATAATGCTGTTTTGTAAAATGTCATTCATTCGTTGCTCCTAGCAACCATGATACTAATGTAAAATATAACTAGTACTACTAGTATGGGTAGTATTAGATTAAAGCAATTTTGTTTGGTTAGTGGCTAAAATTTTGTTTTCCTAAAGTCAACAGCAACTACGCTTTTTATTTGTTTTTAATTACTGTAGTACGTGGCATTTTGGTTTAAACTGTAAAATTTTAAGTATATATAAAGTGAGCATCTCGACTTAAAAATGCTACAACCAATTTGGGGAAAAAAAGACCCTAATGTGATATTTTTTCATGACTTTCTCTAACCTCTGTCCTTTATTAGATAGGATACACACTAGTCTTACTAAAGCTTATTCTTATATCCACTTCATTTTAATCCAAATAAACATTTGAAAAAATAGCTACATTACACACATGTTATAGATACAAAGTTTACACGATAATGTTTAAGAACTGGACGCTATACGCTGGCCTTAAGATTCCATACTGTTTCCATGACATTGCAAGAAACAACTGAATGTTGACAAGTCTTCAAAGAATGGCAAGTGTTGAACAATTCGAACAATAAATAAGGGATATCTCGGAAAGCGCTGATGCCACCAAAAAAGTTATTTGAAATAAATTGCAATTGCGTGTTTTAAAGTAGAAGATAATGTAAAATTCCCTCCGAATATGACTTCAGAGGCTATTCCCAGAAAATTCAAGATATACATTTTATTTTTCATGTAAATATCTTTAAATATATAGTATTTTAATTAAAATCATTAAAGCCATTTTTAGAACACAAAAGATTTCGAAAACTTTCCATGTAAAGGGTAGTTTGGGGTAAGGGGATTTTCTTGAAAATCTCCCTTATCGCATCTTTGAAAGGTACTGAACTTAAATACCAAGTTTAATGTTGATCCGACTTTTCGTTTTGAGTTATACTGTTCACAGACACAAACACAGACACATGGACCTTTTCCAATTTCTTTTAAGGGGGCCTCAAAACATGCATTTCCAGTAAAATCTCGGTATCGAAATTTTGGGTGGAATGCAAAAGTTTTTCTACCTACCAGGTACAGAAAGTAAAAATAAAGGATATTAAATGAAATGTAACATCAGTGACAAAATGCTTATTGATTACGTCTTTATGCATGAACTAGTTATTATTAGAGTTAAATAGATTTTAGAAAGGCAGTATTCTATTAATTTAAAATTATTTTAGAATAAAGCGAAGGCCACTAGAAACTTTGTTAACCATATCTGAAGTTAGTTGCTGTTAACATTCATGACAGAGTCTTTTATTTTCTGCAGCATTAACACATTTCAGTCAATAAATTTCGAAAATCAAGCAGCAGAAAAATTCTACAAACTGTAATTCATTTTGAATATATCGAAAATAATAAAAATGCGACAAATGGAGTGGCTGTATGTATTCACTGGAACGTAACTGACTTACCTCAGAAGCAAACCGAAGACTATCTTGTGATCATTCCCTGCACGTCAACTTGGGATGTGTTATTGACGAACTTTTAAAGAGCACTTTGAACACAAAAAACATCCACCATTGCCTGTAGGAGAACTACTGACTGACAACACACAACCCTCGCAACTGAGTCACTATCTAACCCTCCATGCTCCCCACCCTGCGCAGTATTTGACCATTCAGCAGGAGGGTCCACCCAGCCGGAAGTCACCCCCACCCTGGCCGGCCGCACAAAAACCCTCCACTATGTCAGTCTTTAAAAATTACACGCCGTAAAAAAACCTCAGTGTTAAAAAAAAAGCGTTGTAAACCTGCCTAAACCATTTTGCGGGCAAGGAATTCATGATTAACCCCCGGGACAGAAGAAAAGAAGCGGCTTTAGGGGTGTTGGAAAGGAAATAATGGAATGCCACCGTGTGCGGGTGTTAAGTTTCTTTCCTTGAAAGGAGCCCCATTATTTTTATGTGCTATAAAAGGTCTTAACTGTCGTACTTAAAAGAAATGTATATTTCTCAAGTCATTTAAGGGGTCGATAATGTAGTGATTAACTCACCCTTTCTGCGCCTGCGTGGGAAACAAAAAAATATATCTGAAGTGTTACATTCAATTGACTTTCTCTACCCTGTTTCGTTTATTAGTGGATATGTTATCTTTTGGAGGGGCCTCTAGGCACCGACCCAGAGTGGATATTGTACCTACGCTCCACGAGAGGGCGTCCGCAGAAGGAAGGATGAGGCAAGTGGAGACATTGGGCGGCCGGATCCAGGAGCGTGGTACAGCAATCACGGGTCCCTAAGCGTCCAGATATAGACACCCCGGCAGACGAACAGGCAGACCGAGGACCCCACCCCACAAAGAGGGGGTACAACGCCCCTCAAAGGGGGTTCAATTACCGCGACAACCAGCCGAAAGCCAAGGGACGGAGAGACTTACAATGAGCGTCCTTTTCCCCCGCCACGCTGCACTGAAACACTGACACTTCCGACCCTGTAAAGAGACCAACGGGATGAAGGATGAAATTAAATGAAGAATGAAACGGAATGGAGGGACAGGAAATTCGGAGCTGAAAGAAACCACCCCAGCATTCGCCTGATGACCCGGGAAAACCCCAGAAAATCCCATGGGTAAGAGTGGGCGGCAGCCGGGGATTAATAGGTATACAAATTGTTCATACAATTTTTTTTTCTAACTACTTCATTTTAATTGAGATAAATCTTTCTGGAAATAGCTACATTACGCATTTCGTTATAGATACAAAGCGAATAATGATAATCCAGTGTTTTAGAACTGGAGGCTTAATCCTGGCCTTAAAATTCCTTATTATTTCCATTCATCATGACAGACAATTGAAAATCGAAAGGACTTCACACGAATGGCAAACTATTGAACAATTCGAACCATTAATAAAGGATATCTCGGAAATGGCTGATGCTACAAAAAATTATTGGAAGTAAATTGTGTGTTTTAAAGATATCTATATTTGTTATGTAGTATGTTTTCGTCTAATGCTTAACATTTACCAATTATACAAGATTATACAAAATTCCTTCTAAATGAAGAGAGCTTCAAAGGCTATTTCAAGAAAATTCAAGATATACATTTTTTTTCCTTTTTAAATATCTTTAATATGTAGTATTTTAAACCTTACATCCATTTTTTTAGAAATCGAAAATTAGAAAAACTGTTCCATTTAAAGGGCAGTGTGAGGTGGGCAGATTTTCTTTAAAATCCTCGTGTCGCATCTTGAGGAGATACTGAACCTAAATACCAATTTTAGTCTTTATCCGACTTTTCGTTTTTGAGTTATCTGTTCACACACGCGCGCGCGCGCGGATGTTTTTATAAATATCCTTTTTTGGATTCAGGGGGCCTCAAAACATGTATTTCCAGTGAAATCTTGGTATCGAATTTTGGGTGAAATGCAATATCTTCTCTTCCTACTATGTACATCGTAGAGCAGGTAAAAAGAAATATTATTGGAGTGAGGATAGGGTAGACTAAAGTTGTATTCATTAATTTTTGCAGATATGTCTTTATTTAAGTGTTTTATCCCGATTCAATGTTACATCTATATCCCTTATGCTTTAGCAGTTATGCCCTTTTTAGCATTATTTTATTCATTTGCTTTTAAACGTTTCAGCCCTTGTAATTTATAGATTAATTTTTTACTATCTCTAACATACCGGGATGGCTCACGCAACGATTCTGTAGCCCGCATTCGAGAGGTCCCGGGATCGATTTCCGGCAATCATCCACTCTGTCCTATGGGCTTTTTTAGGGAGTTTTTCCGGGTCGTCAGGCGAATGCTGGAGTGGTTTCTTTCAGCTCCGAATTTCCTGTCCCTGCATTTCATTCCATTCTTCATTTCATTCATCCTTCATCCCGTTGGTCTCTTTCAGGGTCGTATCGGCAATTGTATTTCGATGCAGCTTGGCAGGGGAAAAGGATGCTCTTTATAGTTCTCTCCGTCCCTCGGCTTTCGGCTGACTGCAGGGGTATTTGAACCCCCTTGAGGGGCAGTGGACCCCCTATGTGTCGGGTGGAGTCCCCGGTCTGTCTGTCCGTCTATCTGGTGTCTATATCTAGAAATTTAGGGATGCTGTCATTGCTGCACTATCGCTCTTGGATCCGGCCCCCCGATGTCTCCTCCGCCTCATCCTTCCTTCCGGGAACGCCCCCTCGTGGGGCGAAGGTACAATATCCACTCTGGATCGGTGCCGAGTCCCCTCCGTAACGAAAGATAAGGTAAGATCTCTACCATGTATATTTTTAGTACGCATAGTGTTGCATTACAGTCAAGATTTCCATGTCGAGATTTCACAGAAATAATGTTTAAGGCACCCTGAATCAAAAACAAAACAAAAGCAAAAAAGAAAAAGGCGTTTTTAGAGAATATTCTGGGTATATGTGTGTGTGTGTATGTGTCTCAGAACAGCATTAACTCAAAAAGAAATGTCAGATAAATAGTTTCATTATACATTTCGTTATGGCTATAAAGGGAGAGCGATAGTCAAATGTTTAAAAACGGGTAGCTATATGCCAGCTTTAAATTTCATGCCCTTTCCATGACATATCGAGAAACAACTGAACTGTACGGTGCTTCGAAAATGAAATGAAGATATTGAAAAATTAAAACACCAGTTATCTCGAAAACGGGTGATGCTACAAAAAAGTTACTTGAAATAAACTGTGCGTTTTAGAAAAGAATGAGAACTCCATAGCCTATTGGCAGAAAATTCAAGATATACCTACGTGTTATTTGTCGTATAAGCGTATTAAAATGGTATTTTAATCAAAATCATTAGAGGTAATTTTGAGAAAATAAAAATATTCGAACATTTTTCTGCGTAAAGGGTAATTTGAAGTGGGGAGATTTTCTTGAAAATCTTTGTGTCGCATCTTTGGAAGATACTGAACTTGATACCAAGTTTATTATTTATCCGACATTTCGTTTCTGAGCTATGCAGTTCACAAACACGCGCGCGGATATTTTTTAAAATGCTTTTTTATATTCAGGGGCCTCAAAACATGCATTTCCGCTGAAATTTTGACATTGAGTTTTTGGGTGGAATAGAATACTTCCACCACCGACTAAGTACGTGGTAGAGAGAAAAAGTAATAATTTTTTTCACGGTCTGATAAAACAAATCTGATGTGTTACACTCAAATGACTTTCTCTACTCTTGTACAAACTATTTTTACAAACGCTTATTCTCCATGTGCTTCATGTTAATCGAGATATCGAGATGTTAATCTTACTGCTAATTTTCTTGTAGATGCAAGGGGAATATGGTAGGCTTTAAGCGACAGTCAAATATTTTAAGAGCTGGTTGCTATGTGGA
This sequence comes from Deroplatys truncata, assembly GCA_030765065.1. Classification (NCBI taxonomy): domain Eukaryota; kingdom Metazoa; phylum Arthropoda; class Insecta; order Mantodea; family Mantidae; genus Deroplatys; species Deroplatys truncata. The sequence continues at coordinate 131,843,746 of CM060988.1, read as the reverse complement.
GTATTCCATTCTCTTTGCATTACCAGGACAAAAAAAATGAATAACGAATTTGAGAAAACGTATAAGTATTGGAAAATTTAAGGGAATAACAAGCAAATATCTCGAAAATGGTTCACTCAAAAAAAAATGTATATGACATAAATTGTGTGTTTTAACGCGATCTACATTTTTTGTGTAGTAAAATTTTGTCTATCTCTTATGGTTTACCAGTTATACAAAAGTCGTTCACAATGAAGAATACTTTTGGAGACATTCCCAGAAAATTCGAGATATACATTTCATTTGTCATGAAAATATCTTAAACATGTTATTTTAATCAAAATCGTTAGCCATTTTTGAGAAAATCAAAATTTTCGAAAAATGTTCCATGTAAAGGGTAATCTGGGGTGGGGGGATTTTCTTGAAAACCTTCGTATCGCATCTCTGGAAGATACTGAACCTAAATACCAAGTTTAGTGTTTATCCGACTTATCGTTTCTGAGTTATGCTGTTTACACACACACACACACACACACACACACGGACATGTTTCCAAAAATCTTTTTTGGATTCAGGGGGCCTCAAAACATGTATTTCCGGTGAAATCTCGGTATTGAATTTTTGGGTGGAATACAATACTTCCGTTGCTTATTATACGTAGTAGAGAAAGTAAAAATACATAATATCATGCTTATATTATAATCAACAGCTGTTGTTTCAGCCTCAAAGTGCATATTACTCTAGCATTGCCTCAAAGAATATGGATAGCGAAAGTCGTGTGATGTTATGCATAAAATTTTCGTATGAACTCGTTTTTAACAAGAATCGTCTTGTGATAGAAGCGGATTTCTCACCTCCGCGTTGTGGCGTTGCGTGTCGGGCCTATAGAGGTATAGGTGATTTAACGGAAGGGAACACCTCGCGCGTCGTACTCCGTGGAGCAGTCGTTACCATGCTAGCCTCTAGTTCCTGAGGTCGCGGGTTCAAATCAATGGATTTTATTTCGGGCGAAAAAATCCTTAGCATGGCTTCCTTCGGAAGGGAAGTAAAGCCGGTGGTGCGTGATTTACGGCACGCAAAAGAACCTCAAGCCTGGTAAAGAGGCCTCTGAGCAAAATTACCGCCCATTATAGAATGGGACGCTAAGGACCACAGCGGTTAAAGAGCGTCCATAAATAAAACTCAATTTAAAATAATTTAATTTAGGAACACCTCGCGCGCTGCGACCTACATAGATGTATTACGGCTACCACCTCACAGGAGGCTACAGGCCGTAGGCAGACAGGCCACAGAGACGCACGTAACTCCCTAACATTTCCAAGCTCGCAGACCCGTCCCACTGCTCGAGCCGCCGAGACAGAGCTATGAACGACCCGCCAATCAAGCAGTCCTCTGGTGTCCACGGGAAGTACTCTTTCCATTGAGCATGCATCCGCGCCATCGGTTCCGGCATCGCCATACACCACGAAACCTAGAAGCACACCTGAAAGATGAGAAGGAAACATAGTGAAAGGGAAATGATGGAAAAGAAATCGTGGTACAGAAGAAGCCTGCCGATCCTGGGGAAACCACGAAAAAACACACAGGTCAGAGTAGGCGGTCGCGGGGGACGCCACCTCGCTCGGTGCCCTATATTCTGCAGATTATGAGCTTGAATCTCGATTGGGGTGGCTTAACTCATAAGGTTTTATTCTGGGATTTCCCTTATCCTCAGAAGACAGGTGTTGGGTAACACTTAACATAGAAATTGAGATTTTGCTCGGGTTGCAAGGTTAGCACTCAATCCATTCAGAAATTGAAATGGCTTTGGCTCAGGGTTATACTTAGGGCCGTTTCGGACCTTGTGCTTGATGTGTGGAAGGAACGTAAGAAAAGGAGAAATCGGCGATATAGAGATCGTAAGGATGGTGGCTCAACGCGTCAATCAAAAAGCTGATCGCAAAGGCTTGACATTGATCCAAAATATTATTTCGTGTCACCTAAATTCACCTATGAAGTAAACCACCTCAGCCAGCTAACATTCCAAACGAAAGGAATTCCATCGAACGAGTTTCTTGCAAGCTCTATGAACCCTGGGTTCATTTCAGCATTATTTAACCCATTTAATTCATTCGACGTTCAATATGATCTACGCGTCTTAATGATATTAATTCATTCATTCATTATCTGTTCACCCTCCCCTTATGTAGGACTTGCACCCCCCAGGACTTACAAGCGGGTGCCTGGGGTCAGAGGCCCGTCGAGGAGCAGACACTCATGGATCAGACAGAGCATCCAGGATGGGTGATCAGCCCGATGCCTGGTATGGGATGAAGGAAGTAGATGAAACGAAATGTTGGTGAAATGGATGAAAGGAAAGGTGATGATGGAGCAGTTGGTGGAATGAATGGCGGGGGAAACCGGAGAACCCGGAGAAAACCCGCCCAGACGCCGCTTCGTCCACCACAAATCCCACATGCAGGTCCCTGGGATCGAACCCGGTCCGCCTCGGTGGGAGACGAGCGGTCTAATCACTCGCCCACGGCGCCGCCCCTTAATGATATTAAGCTTACAAAAATAAATAGAGTATTGATTCTGCATCTTGTGTGCAACCAAGCCTCTGCTACCTTTTTAAAACCATTTCTAGGAAAATATTTATCGTGATTGAATCAATAAAATTTCCTGTTATATGGCTAGCATAAAATACAGAGTGATTTATGAAGAACTGACACATTTTTTCTTTAATTATTCTGTTCGAAATCCACTCAATGCCCCAATTTTAGCACCAAATTAATTAGAATGTTCTGGAGTTTCGATTGCCTGTCACTAGATGCGCAGATGTTCATTTTCTATTCGTAATTGTTAGTTTTATTATCGGCAACTTTTTTTTGAGATTTTGTTCTAGTCAACGTGAAAATGGAGTACACATTAAATGAACGACTCTTCCTTGTAAAGCAATACTGGATTACGAAATCAATTACAGCTACTCAACGGGCATACCAAAGAGAATTTGGTGTTCGGAATCCTCCCCAAAGAAACACAATACGGGGACTGGTAAACAAATTGGAAACAACTGGATCTCTGGCAAGTGAAAAAGGCAAAACTCGTCCATCTAGGCCTCCCACGGTTATTGTTGACGCAAGAGCACGACTGGATCAGTCACCCAAAAAAATCATTAACACGTTTGTCGTAGGAGATAGGGTACAACTACTCAATGTGTCAGAGAGCTGTGAAAAGTGCAGGCCTAAAGGTGTATAGGATTACGGTTTTCATCAGTTACAGGAACCAGATAATTACTGTCGTTGGTTTCTGGCGTTCATTGTGCAAAATCCTGCCATATTGTCCATCATATTGTTCACAAATGAGGCATCGTTCCATTTATCCGGCTATGTGAGCTCAAATAACTCACACGATTGGGCCGCGAAAATCCACATCTTATCCATGAAACACATGCATCGGTTAAAATCCGCACAGAGAACAGTGGGACCAATATTTTTTTCTTTTTAACAATGTGAACACTGCAAAGTAGCGACTGAATTTTCATGGAGTTTGCTGAGCAACTAGACGATGTAGAGCTGAGTCAAGGATATTTTCAGCAGGACGGCGCTACATGCCATACGTCAAATGAATCCATGGCACTAATTGCAAGTTTCTTTGACGACCGGATAATTTCCAAGAACCTGTGGCCACCGATATCTCCGGATTTGACATCCCCGGACTTCTTTCTATGGTGTTACTTAAATGACAGGGTTTATGCCACACGCTCCCAGACAGACGATCTGAAGCACAACATTACACAGGAGATTCAAACTATTGACAACAGAGTCCTCCAACGAGTGGCTAGTAATATGAAACGATGTGTTGAGTTGTGCCTTATGCAGGATGGAGGACATTTTCAACATTTGCTAGCATTTCAGGTATAATAAGTTGTCGCTTCCATAACTCGTTTTGAAACAATTAAAGAAATAAATGTGTCAGTTCTTCACAAATCACCCTATATTATAGTGCATACATATTCTTTCCCCGTTCGTGGACGTAGAGTGGCAATACAAGTAGTATAGATTGCTAAGTGAGGGCAAAAATAAACAGTATGCGATGTATAAAGACTACCTATAGTTGGTAACGGGTAGGGAAGCTCCTGTGATTGTTACATTCCTTTTTTTCAGTGTTGCAGAATATATTTTCAGTATCACAAATAGCCTTGAATGTCAAACTCTAATATGTTATTGTTTAAACACCAAACATAATATTCTACTGAAGTGGGTCTGCTTGGAGTTTCACAACGAAGACCTTTGACCTGTCATTGTCAACCGTACGGAGGTACAAATCACTAAAACCAACAGAATTTACTAACAAACCAATGTTGACGATACTAAAGGCGTTAATTTTCAAAATGGGCAGGAGTGCTGTGGTCATTTTGTTTCTAGCAGCCTTTGACAGAGCACACGTGTATGTCTATGAGCATAATTTGGGACTCAGCTTGAGGGGAGGGGAGGGATCAAAAAGTAAAAGTTACACACTGAAATTTAGTATAAAATACGTCAAAAGTAGTTTTCAGTCACTTAGAGAAATAAAACATTGTTAACTGCCCCTTCAGTCGAGTGGTCAGCGCTCTGGCATTTTAATCCAGAGGTCCTGGGTTTGACTCCCGACTGGGGCAAGGAATTTTTCTGTAACCAGAAGCATTTCTTACCCCCACAGGGTCTGGAACTATGGATGCGAATGGGGGTATGTTTAATAGCCCCCACAAAAAATAAGTTAATAAAATCTGATGAAACCAACGTTAAGAAAACCTACAGTTCAGTGACCAATAATACCATCAATTGTTTCTCAAGTTAAAGACACAACATTGAGGCAGTATTTTTAACACTTAAATGATTTCAGCCAATTATATAATATGTAAATTCAATAACAGCCCGCCTTGAAGCAATATGTATATGTAATAATTTGTAAAATGTATGTAACAGTCATTGCAAATGTTTATATTATTGTATCCATGTGTAATGATGTTATGTGAATGCATTACGTAATTTAATAATGTAGAGAATAATAATGTGTGAGAATAATAAGTTAAACGTTGCTAACAATGAGGTAACAATGAGGTAACCTTGAAGCAATAATGAGTTTGAGAGTTTAAATGCTGCTAGTCATTATTAGAGCAGCAATAATGTAAATTTTGAGGCACTTTAAAAATAGCCAATCAACAGCCAGGAAAAGCTTTAGTTAAATGCAGGTATTCTATTGGAGTAGGATTAGCCAATCAGAGACTTGAAATACAGAAATTTACAAGTTTAGACGGTTGAAATTTATTCAGTTGCCTGCAGACAGTGATAGTAACCGGATGCAAGATGCGTCCTCTAGAGAAATATAATACGTATTCGTGTGAGACGAAAAATAAGTATGTGTTAAAAAGTGCAAGTATTAAATAAAAGAATCTCACAGCTCTCGATATCAGCGAAGTGCTATTTAATTTGTGTCAAGGATTAATAAAAAAGGACTGAATTAAAACTTGAAATCTGTGTAAGCCTACATTCTTCAGTCGCACCACGACCTTGTCAAGATATTGATGTCTCTAAAATAATACTTACGCAGCCGAGGCAAACGTAAATATTAAATATTTAAAGAAACAGTTTAATTACAAAGTTAATATTTTTTTAAACTTGGGGCAAAGGCCATCTGAAAATACATTTGGGGCGAAGGCTACCAGAAACCGGGTACTATACGTGCGGTTGCAACTAATACAAATCCTTCCGTACGTTACAGCAACAAACTACTTCAAAATGACGCCCAAAGCGTGGTGCAAATAACGTAAAGATATAATACATCATCTTCAAATTGGCTTTCATACATGGAGCTAAATAAATAAACAACGTAAAGAAACCATCATCATCAACATGAATAAACAAGTTAGAGGGGGTTATGCAAGTGAAAAAATAAAAATCTAATGTGTTACACTCACATGACTATCTCTACTCTTGTACAAACTATTTTTACAAACGCTTATTCTCCATATGCTTCATGTTAATCGAGATATCGAGATGTCAATCTTATTACTAATTTTCTTGTAGATGCAAGAGGAATATGGTAGGTTTTAAGCGATAGTCAAATATTTTAAGCGCTGGTTGCTATGTGGCGCATTCCATTCTATTTGCATGCACAGGACATAAAAAAATCTGATGTGTTACACTCACATGACTTTCTCTACTCTTGTACAATTTATTTTTACAAACGCCTATTCTCCATATGCTTCATATTAATCGAGATATCGAGATGTCAATCTTATTTGTAATTTTCTTGTAGATGCAAGGGGAATATGGTAGCTTTTAAGCGACAGTCAAATATTTTATCACTGGTTGCTATGTGGCGCATTCCATTCTCTTTGCATGTCCAGGACATAAAAAAATGAATAACGAATTTGAGAAAAAGTATAAGTATTGGAAAATTTAAGGAAATAACAAGCAATATCTCGAAAACGGTTCACTCAACAAAACAAATGTATATGATATAAGTTGTGTATTTTAACGCGATCTACATTTTTTGTGTAGTAAAATTTTGTCTATCTCTTATGGTTTACCAGTTATGCAAAAGTCGTTCATAATGAAGAATACTTTTGGAGACATTCCCAGAAAATTCGAGATACACATTTCATTTGTCATGACATTATCTTAAACATATGATATTTTCATCAAAATCGTTAGAGCCATTTTTGAGAAAATTAAAATTTTCGAGAAATGTTCCATGTAAAGGGTAGTCTAGGGTGGGGGGATTTTCTTGAAAATCTTCGTGTCGCATCTCTGGAAGATACTGAACGTAAATACCAAGTTTGGTGTTTATCCGACTGTTAGTTTTTGAGTTATGCTGTTCACAGACACACACACACACACACACAGACACACACACGGACATGTTTCCAAAAATGCTTTTTTTGGATTCAGGAGGTCTCAAAACATGTATTTCCGGTGAAATCTCGGTATCGAATTTTTGGGTGGAATGCAATACTTCCCCTACTTACTATACGTAGTAGAGAAAGTAAAAAATCTGATGTGTTACACTCACGTGACTTTCTCTACTCTTGTACAATCTAATTTTACAAACGCCTATTCTCCATATGCTTCATGTTAATCGAGATATCGAGATGTCAATCTTATTGCTAATTTTCTTGTAGATGCAAGGGAAATATGGTAGGTTTTAAGCGATAGTCAAATATTTTATCGCTGGTTGCTATGTGGCGCATTCCATTCTCTTTGCATGTCCAGGACAAAAAAAATGAATACGGAATTTGAGAAAAAGTATAAGTATTGGAAAATTTAAGGAAATAACAAGCAATATCTCGAAAACGGTTCACTCAACAAAAGAAATGTATATAACATAAGTTGTGTATTTTAACGCGATCTACATTTTTTGAGTAGTAAAATTTTGTCTATCTCTTATGGTTTACCAGTTATGCAAAAGTCGTTCACAATGAAGAATACTTTTGGAGACATTCCCAGAAAATTCGAGATATACATTTCATTTCTCATGACATTATCTTAAACATATGATATTTTCATCAAAATCGTTAGAGCCATTTTTGAGAAAATCAAAATTTTCGAAAAATCTTCCATGTAAAGGGTAGTCTGGGGTGGGGGGATTTTCTTGAAAACCTTCGTGTCGCATCTCTAGAAGATACTGAACCTAAATACCAAGGTTGGTGCTTATCCAACTGTTCGTTTTTGAGTTATGTTGTTCACAGACACACACACACACACACACACAGACACAGACACACAGACACACACACAGACACACACACACGGACATGTTTCCAAAAATACTTTTTTGGATTCAGGAGGTCTCAAAACATGTATTTCCGGTGAAATCTTGGTATCGAATTTTTGGGTGGAATGCAATACTTCCCCTACTTACTATACGTAGTAGAGAAAGTAAAAATGAATAACGAATTTGAGAAGAAGTATAAGTATTGGAAAACTTAAGGAAATAACAAGCAATATCTCGAAACCGGTTCACTCAACAAAAGAAATGTATATGACATAAGTTGTGTATTTTAATGCGATCTACATTTTTTGTGTGGTAAAATTTTGTCTATCTCTTATGGTTTACCAGTTATGCAAAAGTCGTTCACAATGAAGAATACTTCTGGAGACATTCCCAGAAAATTCGAGATATACATTTCATTTCTCATGACATTATCTTAAACATATGATATTTTAATCAAAATCGTTAGAGCCATTTTTGAGAAAATTAAAATTTTCGAAAAATCTTCCATGTAAAGGGTAGTCTGGGGTGGGGGGATTTTCTTGAAAACCTTCGTGTCGCATCTCTGGAAGATACTGAACCTAAATACCAAGTTTGGTGTTTATCCGACTGTTCGTTTTTGAGTTATGCTGTTCACAGACACACACACACACACAGACACACACACACACACAGACACACACACACACAGACACACACTCGGACATGTTTCCAAAAATGCTTTTTTTGGATTCAGGAGGTCTCAAAACATGTATTTCCGGTGAAATCTCGGTATTGAATTTTTGGGTGGAATGCAATACTTTCCCTACTTACTGTACGTAGTAGAGAAAGTAAAAATGAATAACGTATTTGAGAAAAAGTATAAGTATTGGAAAATCTAAAGGAATAACTAGCAATATCTCGAAAATGGTTCACTCAACAAAAAACTGTATATGACATAAATTGTGTATTTTAACGTGATCTACATTTTATGTGTAGTAAAATTTTGTCTATCTCATGGTTTACCAGTTATGCAAAAGTCGTTCACAATGAAGAATACTTTTGGAGACATTCTCAGAAAATTCGAGATATACATTTCATTTGTCATAAAAATATCTTAAACATATGATATTTTAACCAAAATCGTTGGAGCCATTTTTGAGAAAATTAAAATTTTCGAAAAATGTTCCATGTAAAGGGTAGTCTGGGGTGGGGGGATTTTCTTGAAAACCTTCGTGTCGCATCCCTGGAAGATACTGAACCTAAATACCAAGTTTGGTGTTTATCCGACTGTTCGTTTCTGAGTTATGTTGTTCACAGACACACAGACAGACACACACACGGACATGTTTCCAAAAATGCTTTTTTTGGATTGAGGGGGTCTCAAAACATGTATTTCCGGTGAAATCTCGGTATCGAATTTTTGGGTGGAATGCAATACTTCCCCTACTTACTCTACGTAGTAGAGAAAGTAAAAATATCATTGTTTTAAAACAATAATAATAATGCATAACAAACGTTTATAAAACCTATTTATATTCTCGTTTCTGTTAAAGACGTCGTCGCGGCCGAGTAGTTAGTCCCCTTGCTTCCCATCATTTGCTCCATCATCACCTTTCCTTTCATTCACTTTATCTTGATTTCACATCATCTTCTTCCTCACTCACGTCCTGGTTACGGGCCGATCCCCTGTTCCGGTTCTTCGTTCTCTGATTCAATGTTCGTCTGCTCCTTTACAGGCCTCTGGCCTTAGGCAGGGGTGTAAGTCCTAGGGGGTGTAAGTTCCACATAACAGGAGGATAAACCTACTAAGTAAGTTTCTGCCAATTAGCACCTTTAATAACAAATTCGATGTGTAACAGTGGCACGACATTCTATGGATTTATTTTCCTGGTTAGTCTTAAGTTATTCACACGAAACTATTTTTTATTTCTATCTTCTTCCTGTTACTCATTAATATGCTCAAGAATGGCTTCAAATAGTTAACACCAGCAAGGCGATATACCACCTATGTTAGCCATGAAGTTACATTAGTTCCCGAGGCCACAGGTTCAAACCGGTGGAGGGCGATGGACTTTTTCGGCGTAAAAATCCTTAGCATGGCTTCCTTCGGAAGGAAAGTAAAGCCGGTGGTCCCGTCTCGTAGATTTACGGCACGTAAAAGAACCTCAAGCCTGATAAAGAGGTCTCTGAGCAAAATTACCGGTCTTTCACGTCTAATATAGAATGGGACTCTTAGGTCCATAGTAGTAAAAGAGCTTCCATAAATAAACTCAATTTAATTTTAACTCATGATGTTACAAATGCTGCGTTAGCAAACACTAACAGTTGGTCTGCAACCCTGCTTACCTACACTCCAGAACGCGTTAAAGTATATTACTGTATGACATAAAAAAATGTCTATTTTATTGCGTTCACATGTCTCTCTCTACTCACTCTTTTACAGCATATTCTTACACAGGCGTAATCGAGATAAACTTTCATTTCACATTTACACATTTCGTTGTAGGATACTATAGGTAAAGCGATAATCAGATTTTTAAACAGCGTGTCGGTATGTGATGGCTTTGAGATGCCATGCACTTTGCATGATCATGAGAAAATAATCAATAACGATTTTCCAGTACTTGAAACTTCAAACCAGCAGCAAAGAATATCCCGGAAATGACTAGGATAGGTCTATAAGCGGAGGGGGTTTTAGCACCTCGACCTACGCAGATCTTTTGTGCTTAGGCCCCTCACGGGGCGCCTCCGAAAGGGAGGGAGGGGTGAGGTGAAAGGTGACAACGGGCGGCCGGATCAGGAGACACGACGGACAGAGGGAAGGGTCCCTACCACATACAGATTTGTACTCCCCGGATGTTGGCTGGTGCAGCCGACACCCCGTCCGCCCTGAGTGCTTACACATTCCCTGGGGGGCCCGAGACCCGGAGACCGCTCGCACTGCGGGGACCGAAGGTTTACTTAGAGCATCCTTTTCTCCTACCACGTACCTCCCGCCGACACTTGCAACCCTGAAAGAAACCAAGCAGAAGAAACGTGAAGTGAAATGAGAATGGAGATGCAGTGAAGGGACAGGAAATTCGGGGGATGTAATGAACCATTCCCAGCATTCGCTGGCGACCCGGGGAAACTCCCGAAAAAATACATGGGTCAGGAAGATCGGTCTTCCGAAACCGGTCGGTAAGAACAATCCCGCCAAAAAAATTGACGTAAATTGTGCACTTTAATGAGGTCTACATTTTTGTATAGTTAGAATTTGCCTATCTTATACGGTTTACCAATTATACAAAATTCATTCAGAATGAAGAGTACTTCACAGCTTTTCCCTAAAATTCAAGATATACATTTCATTTGCTATGTAAATATTTTAAACATATGGTATTTTAATCAAACTCGTTAGAGCCATTTTTGGGAAAGTAAAAGTAACGAAAAATTGTCCATGTAAAGGGTAGTTTGGGAGGGGGCGATTTTCTTGAAAATCTTTATGTCGCATCTTAGAATAAGCTGAAGTTAAATACCAAGTTTGGTATTTAACCGACTTTTCGTTTAGTTACGCTGCTCAAAGACACACACAGGAACAGACAGATCACACATATACAGACCTTTTTCTAAAAATACTCTTTTTTATTCAGGGAGTCTCAAAACGTGTATTTCTGGTGAAATCTTGATATCGAATTTTTGGGTGAAATGTAATACCTCACCTACTTAGTTTAGGTAAGTATTAGAAAAAGTAAAAAAAAAAAACAAAACAGTAATGAAGTTTACTCCTCTCCCAGCTGAGGTATGTTTGTATTGAAGGAGGTTATATTGTATTGCTGCAGTTGGGGAGCCGAACACTTGAAGTTGTTGCAACCGCACGTATAGTAAAAAGTTTCCGGTAGCCTTCGCCCTAAGTTTAAAAATATTAACTTTGTAATTTGTCTGTTTATTTAAATATTATGTATTTATGTTTGCGTCGGCTGCGTCAGTATTATTGTTAGAGAAATGAATTTCTTAACAGGGTGTAGTGCGGCTGAAGAATGTAGGCTTACACAGATTATAATTTTACTTCACTCCATTCATTAATGCTTGACACGATTTAAATAACACTTCACTGATATAGAGAGCTGTAGGATTATTTATTAATTACTTGCACTTTTCAACACGTAAACTATTTTTGTCCCACACTGAATACGTATTAAACTTCTCGAGGACGCGTCTCGCGTCCGGTTAAGAACACTGCTAGCAACTAACTTCTGAATTTGTAAATTTTGCTCCATTTCAGTTTCTGATTGGCTAATCCTACTCCAATAGAATACTTTTATTTAACTTAAGCTTTTTTTCTGGTTGTTGATTGGCTATTTTATAAACTGTCTCAAAAATTACCAAGGAAAATTAGCAAAAATTTCTAAGAATTAGAAGTAGCATTGTTAAACTTTCTAATTCATTATTGCCTCAAGGCTACTTCATTGTTACTTCATTGTTAGCAACTTTTAACCTATTATTCTCACAGCTCCTTAATTATTAAATTACGTAATACATTCACATAACATTATTGAACATGTACATAATAATATAAACATTAATACAATGACTGTTACATGCATTTTTACATATTGTTACATACACATATTGTTTTAAGGCGGGCTGTTATTATATCTTATATATTATATAATTAGACTGCAATCATTTTAAATGTTAAAAATACTGCCTCACAGCTTATTAATGGAAAAACACGCACTAGCAGTGAATCCTTTTAAGAGTAATAATTGTAATAAAAGGTTTATAATGCCCAATATTTTAGCTGAAAACTACCCATTTAATTTTTATACAGAATACGATTTTACGTTTTTATTTAAAGTAACTCAAAATAAAAGTTGCAGGTTTTGGAAGGGGCAAATGCCTCTCTGCCCCTGTTTTATTACACCAACATGTATCTGAACCTCTTCCTATGGCCAGTTGTGGTTTGACAGACACGATACGAGACATGAACCCGTGGCGTGTATTTGCACGGAAATATACAGTGACCTTCTCTAATGTCAAGTACTGTTGTGACATTTCAGTGGAATTTGTCCAGTAAACGAGAAATCCATTACCTTGTGTCGCCACATTTTTAGCCGTTAACCTAATTTGTGTGCTGGGAAAACCTTTATAAGTGCCATAGTCACTTAGTCATTACTGGCAGAGACAAATGTTTTATATAAGTACATACGTGTTTATGTAACCAAATGTATGACTCTTGTATTAATTACACGAATAATGTGCTGATTGTTTTAAAATAAACCATTAAGCATTATAAAAAACATCTGTAATACATTCATATTACTTTGTCTAATCTCTATCTTTATTAGTGGGTATATAAACTATTCTTACTAAAGCTTATTTTTATATTTATTACATTTTAATCTAAATAAGCCTTTGCAAAAAATAACATTACATTTCGTTATACATACAAAGACTACAGCGATGGTCAAATGTTTAAGAACTGGACACTATGCGACAGCCTTAAATTCCATACTGTTTCCATTAAAATCGCGAAAAACAGTGAAAATCGATGACACTTCGATAGAATGATATTGAACAATTCGAACAATTAATAACGGATATCTCAGAAACGGTTTATGCCACAGAAAAACGTATTTTAAGTAAATTGTGTATTTTAAAAAGATCTACATTTTTGTACGGTATTTTTTGGTCTATGACTTAACGTTTACAAATCATACAAGATTATATAAAATTCCTTCCAAATGAAGAGGACTTCACAGTCTATTCCCAGAAAGTTCAATAAATACATTTCATTTTTCATGTCAATATCTTTAATATATGGTATTTTAATCAAAATGGTTAGAGCCATTTTTTAAAAAGATCAAAATTTTCGAAAAATGTTCCATGTAAGGAGTAGCTGGGGTAGGGGGGGGATTTTCTTGAAAATCTGCATGTCGCATCTTTGGAAAGTACTGAACATAATTACCAAGTGTGGTATTTATCCAACTTTTCGTTTTTGGGTTATGCTGATCACACACACACACACACACACGGACATTTTCATAAAAATGTCTTGTTAACATGTATTTACGGTGAAATCTCGGTATCGAATTTTTGGGCGAAATGCAATACCTTTTATACACATGGTACAGAACGTAAAAAAATCTGACGTCTTACATTCACATGATTCTGTACCAATTCTTCTATAAACTATTCTTACAAAAGTTTGTTCTTCTCCCTACTTCACGTTATTTGAGATAAACGTTTGCAGAAATAATTTCATTACGTATTATAGGAGGCTGAAGCGATAATCAGGGGTCGCTATATGCTGACCCTGTATTCCATACTAATTCCATAACAATGTGAGAAACAAATGTCGACTTAATACTTCAAAATATATAACTTATTTGGAAATCCAAACCAATTACAACAAATGTCTTTGAAGTAGTTAATGCCATAACAAATTTATTTGACATAAGTTGTGTGTTTTAACCAGACCTGCATTTTTTTCTTGTAGTCTATTCCTTACGTTTATCGGTTATACAAAAGTATACAAAGGTTATTCAGAAAGAACTGGACTTCATAGGCTATATGTAGAACATTCAAAATGTATATTTTATTTGTCATACAAAATCTTAAACAATCAGTATTTTAATTAAAATCGTTAAAGCCATTTAAAAAAATAATCAAGCGTCTTACATGTAAAGAGTATTTTGTAGGGCGATTTTCTTGAAAATCTTCATTTCGTATCCTTGAAGAATGTTGAACTTAAATACCAAGTTTTTCGTACTTTCTCAACCTTTTGTTTTTGGCTTAATTGCCCCCCCCCACACACATATATATGTACATATACAGGGGGAGAGATTTCTGAAGAGCCTTTTTTCATTCAGTGGACCTCAAAACGCGTCTTTTTGTGCAATTCTGATGTTGAATTTTTAGGTGGAATACCATCTTCCACTATTTACTGTAGGTAGGTATTAAAGAAAGTAAAAAGAAATGTTATCACTTTTATAATAACTGCGTTACTAAATACCCTATTTATTTTAGAATGTTTAGTGAACATTCAAATGGGAGATAGAGAAGGAAGAAATGAGAGGAATGGCATAGTAAACAAATCAGACGAAATCGATTAGGAAGAAAAAAAAGGGGAAATAAAAGAAACGAAAAAGGAAGGTAAAATAGGAGAGAAAGAGAAGGAACAAAAAGAGAAGTGACGGGAAGCAAAGAGAAGAACAGAAAAAAACAATAAAGATGAAAAATGAAGAGGAGAGGAGAAGAAGCAATCGAGAGGAATAAAGAAAATATGGCAGGGGAGGGAAGAGAGGAGCAGAAAATACGAAAGAAAAGAAAAAATAATAGAAGATAGCGGAACTAAAGAGAAGGGAAGAGAAGAGGAGAGAGCAGAAGAAGAGAGAAGGGGTGAAAAGGGAGAGGAGAGAATGAACTGAAAACATAGAGAAGAGAGGAGGAAATAAAAAGGGGGGAGAAGAGATAAGAAGAAAGAGAAAAGAGAAGGGGCAAAGAATGAGAGAAGGGAAGAGTGGAGAAGATAAGAGAATTATTATTATTATTATTATTATTATTATTATTATTATTATTATTATTATTATTATATTTTTATTATTATTTAATTATCATCATAATCATCATGATTATCACAGTCATCAGTTTTCATTTAGACTCATGAGCCCGCTCGTGGTGCTCATACTCTAATTCCTGAGCTACCTTGTTCCAATGTCTCCAAACCAAACCGCCTAGTTCTGTCTGCTCATGCTGCGTAAAGCTGTTTCTTGAAAATTCATTAGCATTACTTCTTCTTCTTTCTCTGCATGTAGGGCTCACACCAGCCAGGACTTACAAGCGGGTCCTGGCATTAGTATTACAAGAGTGAAAATCGCGCAACAAGTGTTTATGGGAAAATAGAAGGCCAGTGATGGCGCAGATAAAAAAGTAAAAATCTGATGTGTTACACTCACATGACTTTCTCTACTCTTGTACAAACTATTTTTACAAACGCTTATTCTCCATCTACTTCATGTTAATCGAGATAAACATTTGCAGAGTCTATCTTATTGCTAATTTTCTTGTAGATGTAAGGGGGATATATATTTACAAGGGCAATATAGAAAAACAGTAGCCTTTAAGCACATACATATCTCTTAATAGCTGGTTGCTAGGTGCAGCACCATTCCCTTTGCCACAGATTAATACTCTTTGCATATCCAAGGCAAAAAAATGAATAACGAATTTCCATTTGAGAAAATAAGTATTCAAAAATTTAAGGGAATACCAAGTAATATCTCGAAAATGGTTCTCAACAAAAAAAAATGTATATGACATAAATTGTGTATTTTAACGCGAACTACATTTTTTGTATAGTAAAATTTTGTCTATCTCTTATGGTTTACCAGTTATGCAAAAGTCGTTCACAATGAAGAATACTTTTGGAGACATTCCCAGGAAATTCAAGATATACATTTTATTTGTAATAAAAATATCTTAAACATATGATATTTTAATCAAAATGGTTAGGCATTTTTGAGAAAATTATAAAATTTTCGAAAAATCTTTCATGTAAAGGGTAATCTGGGGTGGGGGGATTTTCTTGAAAACCTTCGTGTCGCATCCTTGGAACATACTGAACCTAAATACCAAGTTTGGTGTTTATCCGACTGTTCGTTTCTGAGTTATGCTGTTCACAGATAGACACACACATACACAGACAGACACACACACACACACAGACACACAGACGGACACACAGACACACACACGGACATGTTTCCAAAAATGCTTTTTTTGTATTCAGGTGGTCTCAAAACATGTATTTCCGGTGAAATCTCGGTATCGAATTTTTGGGTGGAATACAATACTTCCCCTACTTACTATACGTAGTAGAGAAAGCAATAAATAAACTGTATTAAAATGTACTTCATAGGTCCTATTAGTGCGTTACTGTATTATGAAATGATCTTAAATATTATCCTGTCACCATTCCTTGCCTCAAACAAGTAGGATACAGCTATAGTCGCCAAGAACCACCTTCGCTTCAAATTCTCTGACCTTATTGACAACCAGTCGGCGAGGCGTGAATATTTCCCTGGAAATAGTAACACATGTAGCACATCATACTAATTGAGTGATTGCCAAAATTACTGGAGTGTTTTTAAATGTTATCGGTTTATGATCCGAGGGTGCACCCCAGCGCACCAGAGACACAGTGTGTTATAACGTGTAAGTTATAATATTAGTGAGCTAGGCAATAACGTTTAGTACAATAATTAGACAGAAGGAGCGTTTCCTGTTTATTTGTGAGGAAGCACGCGTGCCGGAAGCGGCAACTACCTGCGAGCTCCGGGTTGGTGTTGCTGGGGTCCTGGCCTCTGACCTCCGAGACACTTCGCAACGGAAATGCAACCCCTAGGAATTCAGTAGCACCAGCTAAAAAAGAACACATGACACGACGTTTCCCAGGCAACAAAATATGGCCAGCACCTGTATCAGAGGGGTGGGCTTCTTTTTTATGCCAAACCTGCCTTCTTCCGAACTTGCTCCTCTTCGAAACCACACAGATGCCCTTTTTATCAAGTAAAACACACAAAGCAAAGACGTTGATATGAAGACCCCACAAGCATTTCTCTTCCCTGAGAATATATATTATTATTTGGTAGTGAATATTTATGTTTTTGTAAACAACAGAATTGGTGTAAAGTTCCATATTAGCGGCATGGGAAGTTCTAACCATCAAAGCTAGGACGAAAGCAAATGAAGTTGAACTGTTCCAGACCATAGGTGGGGATATCGCAGCAAACCAACCACTCCCATTCTCTCGTACAGTCTTTGGCGTTTACAGTCAGCATTCAAACCGGCTTTTGTCTGCCTATTTAGTAATTTTGGCCACTGTTATCCGCGTTCTTTCTAGTGATAATGGTCTGAATGTTGATAACTTGAAACCAACTGCTTGAGAATTCCTATAAGCCAACTGATATTTAGTTTAGTTTTAGTTTCTTAGTCTCTTTTTTGCTGATTTTTTGGCAATTTTTAACACATGCACATATTTTTACTTTCTCTGAACTTTACACAAAGTACTTTTTTTTTACTTTATCTACCATGTACATAGTAGGTAGAGAAGATATTGCATTCCATCCAAAATTCGAAACCGAATTTCGCCGGAAATACATGTTTTGAAGCCTCCTAAATAAAAAAGCATTTTTAGAAACAGATGCGTGTGTGTATGCATGTGTGCCTGTCTGACTGTGAACAGCATAACTCAAAAAGAAACGTCGAATGAACACCAAACTTGGTATTTAGGTTCACTACCTTCCAAAGATGCGACGCGAAGATTTTCAATATAATCCCCTTATCCAAACTACCCTTTACATGGGACATTTTTCGAAAGTTTTGATTTTCTATAAAATGGCTCTAACGATTTTGATTAATACCATATATTAAAGATATTTACATAAAAATAAAACGCATATCTTGAATTTTATGGGAATAGCTTATGAAGTCCACTTCATTCGGAAGAAACTTTGTATAATCTTGTATAATTGGTAAACGTTAAGCGATAGACAAAAATGTACTGCACAAAAAACGTAGATATCTTTAAAACACATAGTATATTTCGAATAACATTTTTGTGAAATCCGCCATTTCCCAAATATCCGTTATTAATGCTTAGAATTTTTCAATATTTAGCCGTTATTTTAGTTCTGTTGATTTTCAGTTGTTTCTCGTGATGTAATGGAAAGGGTACGGAATTTTAAGCCGGCATATAGTCCAGTTCTAAAACACTTGAATATCACTATTTCCTTTGTATCTCTTAACGAAATGCAGTAGCTTTTGAGGGGCGCAAAACTACTGAGGTCATCAACGCTTAACGAAATGTGTAATGTAACTATTTGCGGAAAGGCTTATCTCGATTAAAACTAAGTAGATAGGTAAAGAAATTTTCGTATGAATAGTTTGTATATCCAATAATAAGGGATAGAGGGTAGAGAAAGTCATATGAATATAACACATCAGATTCTTACTTTCTCTACTATGTATACTAAGTAGGGGAAGTATGTCCTATTGCATTCCACCCAAAAATTCTATATCGAGATTTCACCGGAAATGCAGGCCGTGTGTGTGTCTGTGAACAGCATAACTCAAAAAGGAAATGTCGGATCAACACCAAACTTGATATTTAAACAGTACTTTACAAAGTTGTAACACGAAGATTTTCAAAAAATCCCCCACCCCAAATTATCCTTTACATGGAAGATGTTTTCGAAAGTTTTGATGTTCTAGGAAATGGCTCTAACAATTTTGATTAAAATACTGTATATTGAAGATATTTACATGAAAAATAAAGTGCATGTCTTTAATTTTCTAGGTATAGCCTGTGAAGTCCACTTTATTTGGAAGAAATTTTGTATAACCTTGTATAACTGGTGAACGTTAAGCTATACTGAAAACATAGATTTCTTTAAAACACACAATTTATTTCAAATAAGTTTTTTGTGGCATAATCCTTTTCTGAGATATCCGTCATTAAAGGTTCGAATTATTCAATGCTTGTCATTCTTTCAAATTCTCATCGATTTTCAGTTGTTTCTCGCGATTGCATGGAAACAGTTTGGAATTTTAAGACCAGAATACAGCGTCCAGTTCTTAAACATTTGATTATCGCTGTTCTCTTTGTATCTATAACGAAATGTGCAATGTAGCTATTTCTGGAAAGGTTTATTTGAATAAAATGTAGTTAATAGAAAAATAAGCTTTAGTAAGAATATTTGTACACCCACCAATAACGATAGAGGGTAGAGAAAGTCATGCGAATGTATCACATCAGATTTTTTTAAATCGCGTTTTAACGTCCGCTCTCACTACACACGGCGCAAAGAAAACTTGGCAAGCACCAGGCCTAAGTTTAGAGTACCTCTGTCTGGGGAAAACTTAAAAAAGAAATAAATAAATAAAAAAACTCAGGAGGACGGTCCTGGAGGGATTTGAACCACAGGCCTTCCTTCACGAGTTCGTGCCTTAACGACCTCGTATATTGGTGTCGAAGAAAGTATGTATTCCACCCAAAATTGCTACATTGAGATTTCACCAGAAATATATATTTTGAGTCTGCTGAATTAAAAAAACATTTTTTATACAAATGTATTTGTATCTGTGAACAACATGGCCCAAAAATCTGATGTGTTGCCTTCACATGACTTTCTCTACTCTTGTACAAACTATTTTATAAACACTTATTCTCCATCTACTTCATGTTAATCGAGATATCGAGATGTTAATCTTATTGCTAATTTTCTTGTAGATGCAAGGGGAATATGGTAGGTTTAAGCGATAGTCAAATATTTTAAGAGCTGGTTGCTTTGTGGAGCATTATATTCTCTTTGCGTGTCCAGGACATGAACAAACGAATAATCAATTCCATTTTGAGTAAAACTATAAGTAATGGAAAATTCAAACAAATAACAGGAATAACTCGGAAATAGTTCACAAAAAAGAATGTATATGACATAAATTGTTTGTTTTAAAGCGATCTACATTTTTTGTGCAGAAACATTTTGTCTACCTCTTATGGTTTACCAGTTATGCAAAAGCCATTCAAAATGAAGAGGACTTCTGGGGATATTCCCAGAAAATTCAAGATATACATTTCATTTGTCATGAAAATATCTTAAATATATGATATTTTAATCAAAATCGTTAGAGGCATTGAAGGCATCGTTAGAGAAAATCAAAATTTTCGAAAGATGTTCTATGTAAAGGGTAGCCTGAGGTGGGAGATCTTTTTGAAAATCTTCGTGTCGCATCTATGAAAGATACTGAACCTAAATACCAAGTTTGGCATTTACCCGACTTTTCGTTTTTGAGTTATGCTGTTCACAGACACACAGATGGACCTTTTTCTAAAAATGCTTTTTTTATTGGGGGACCTCAAAACATGTATTCCCAGTGAAATTTTGGTATCAAATTTTTGGGTGGAATGCAATATTTTCCTTACTTACTATACGTAGTAGATAAAGTAAAAAAGTGTTTGGAAATTCAAACCAATAACAACAAATATCTCCGAAATGACTAATGACGCAAAAATAATTTGACATAAATCGTGTCTACTTTCTTGTGTAGGAAGGTTTTGTTTAACCAGTTAAAACAAAAGTATAAAAAATTAATTCAGAATGAGGAGGCTATTTGAAGAAAATTTAACATAGGCTTTTATCTGGTTTGCAAATAACGCACACTTGATCTAAATCGTTAGAGCTATTTTTGAGAAAATAAAAACGTAAGCTAAGTTGTTTTCCATAAAAAGAGTAGGTTGGATTGGGGATTTTCTTGAAAATCTACGCATCGTAGCTTTGAAAGATGCTGAACTTAATACCAAGTTGTAATTTGTTGGACTTTTCTGTTTTGAGTTATGCTGATCACAGTCAGACACACGCGCGCGTACGGACCTTTTTTTAAAAGCCCTTTTTTGGGTGAGGGGTTCAATGAACTTCAAAAGTTGTATTTCCGGTGAAATCTCTTTATCGAATTTTTGGGTGCTAGAGAAAAAATACTTTGTTTCTCTCTTCTAAAATGTTTATCTCCCATGAAATCGCAATATTATATGTTATAATCTATGCGTCTATGGCAGATAACGTGTAAAGAAATTAAAAATACCCAAACAAACGTCCAGTAAGCAATGGGCTGCAAGGAAGCGTTTTGCAGACTCTTTCACAAGAATACCCGCGAGTTTGTGTCACTGCTTTGTTTACCTACTACCACCATAGCTACAGTGATGTCCATTTGGAAAGCAAATTGCTTTCTTGTTATTTTAATCTCCCCTTCAAGCCATTAGCGCAAGTTTAATGACAAACAACAGAGGTTTTGTCATTCTTTGCTCAGTCAAAGTCCAAAGAGCGTCTTCTTAAAGAACAAATGTCCAAAAGCCAACCCCAATATCATTAATGTGATGTGACCAAAATACCTGGAATGTGCTGACTAATAACCTGACATAAAAAAAGTTGACCTTCTTCCTGCCCAGGGAATAACATTATTTAACGTAATTGTAACTACTTTCTTAGAAAATTGATTGAAGAAGGCCAGAATTTTAAATCGTAAGTAATTAAACCTGAAGTTACTCGTATAAAATGCTGAAGAGCGTATGTTATGGTTGCTAAGTGAACTTCAGAAGAGGTTTGCAGGGTAATGGGAAAGGATTTTACGAAATGTAAATCCCCCCAAAAAACATTTCTATTAATGCAAAATTAATTACATTTGGGACATCCTAACATACGACTTTCTTATTATACATTTTTACTTTCCCTACCACTTACCTATAGTAAGTATAGAAAGTATTTTATTCCAACCTAAAAAACTGTTATCAAAGTTTTACAGAAAATACGTATTTTGTAGTCCCTGATGCAAAAAAGCCCTTTTAGAAAAACATCCTGTATCTGTAAACGAAATGTATAAATGTCAAACTTGGTATACAATTTCACCATCTTCCGAAGATGTAACACAAAGATTTTTAACAAATCCCCGTAAATTACCTTTTACATGGAAAATGTTTCGTCATTTTTCATTTTCTCAAAAACGCCTTTAACGATTTTGATTAAAACATTATTTGTTTTTTTTTACAAACAAGAGGTATATCTTGAACTTTTGGGAAAGCCTGCGAAATTCTCTTTATTCTGAATAAATTGTGTATGCTTTTGTATAACTTCTAAACAAAAAGAGACGGATAGTCACTTATTGCATAAAAATGTAGATCTCGTTAAAACACACAATTCATGTCTGAGACATTAGTTGTTATTGGTTTGAATTTTCAAACACTTTTAAAGTGCTAAGTCGCCACTCATTTGTTTCTCGTGGTCGTGCAAAGTAGGGAACTTCTAAGCCAGCATATAGCGATCCACCTTTGAAAGATTTCACTATAGCTTCTGCCTCCTGTATCCCTATTATACCTACAACGAAATGTGTAATGAAGCTTTTTTCCTCGATTAATATGAAATAGAAAGAAGAATAAGTAAACTTGTAGAAGAATTGGTAGAGAAATTCATGTGAATTCAACATGTCAGATATACATTTTCATAGAATTAGTCATTTTCGAAATATCTCTTGGTGTATGTATGTATAATGTATGTAGGTATGTATGATATATATACGTATGGTGAATGTATGTATGATATATGTATGTACGTATAATGTATGTATGATGTATGTTGTGGCAGTAATTTGTATCACAATAATGTAAATGCCAGAGTAATTATAGTGTAAATAAGCATTATTGTATGACATTGATTTGAGATGTTTGTTAATTGTAAGCATTGTTAGGAAATAAGTTTACACGGCCTCACTGAAACTGACAATAGGAGCGGATAACAATGAGCGAGGGGGTGAGTTGAATATTAATTAGAAGAGACAAGCAAATGGCGCGCTTTTCTTAGAAATGGCGGGAATTTCTTCCCTAGAGCATATGTGTTCGTAATTTTTGATTGGATATAAAAATAGACGCTAATGTTGGCGCGTTTTATTAACCAATAGCAGCTCTGTTATAATGTTTAGGCATATCGGGGTGTGGGAGTATAAAAAGCTAAAATCAGAGGCAAGTATTGTCCAGTTCAACAAAATCATCCACGCGTTACACGTCGCTGAGTCCATTCAGAAGTTAAACGTCGCTTAGTTCATCAGAATCGTTCGCGAATTACACGTCGCAATTCTACAGAATCTCTCGCGTCTTAAAGTTTGTTATAAATGTGAAACACGCGAATATAAATGTGCAGTAAATAAGTGATTATAGTGATATTAGAAAATATAACAGTTTCAGTCTGGCATGTATCAAGAGTCAATATGTGAACTTAATTGTGACGGTAATAAAAGTGTAAAAACAAATTCTTTTATCAGTGTTATCTTTGAGTAACAAATCCTTTCCATTTACACACCCTGTTCAAGAGATGTGCTTGACCGAGAAACAATAGCTAGCCGGAGGACAATGAACCCAAAATTCAAAGTAGTAATACAATAACAGTCGCCCAGTAAAAGATAACACGAAGTGACCGCGACAAATTGGCTTCCATACATTGTGCAGATAAACATGAAGCATCTTCCAACTACCTACTAATATACCACTTCAATGTATGTATGTATGATGAATGTAAGTATGATGTATGTATGATGTACACGACATGTTCAAAAGTGTCCGGACACCTGGCTGAAAATGACGTACAAGTTCGTGGCACCCTCCATCGGTAATGCTGGAAGTCAATACGGTGTTGGCCCACCCTTAGCTTTGATGACAGCGTTCACTCTCGTAGGCATACTTTCAATCAGGTGCTGGAAGTTTTCTTGGGGAATGGCAGCCCATTCTTCACGGAGTGCGGAACTGAGGAGAGGTATCGATGTAGATCGGTGAGGCCTGGCACGAAGTCGGCGTTCCAAAACATCCCAAAGGTGTTCTATAGGATTCAAGTCAGGACTCTGTGAAGGCCAGTCCATTACAGGGATGTTATTGTCGTGTAACCACTACGCCACAGCCCGTGCAGTATGGACAGGTGCTCGATCGTGTTGAAAGATGCAATCGCCATCCCCGAAAAGTGCTTAAAATATGAATGTAGGTCTGCGCTGTGATCGTGTCACGCAAAACAACAACGGGTGCAACCCCCTCCACAAAAAAACACGACCACACCATAACACCACCACCTCCGAATTTCACTGTTGTCACTACACACGCTGGCAGATGACGTTCACCGGGCATTCGCCCTGCCCACACCCTGCCATCGGATCGCCACATTGTGTACCGTGATTCGTCACTCCACACAACGTTTTGCCACTGTTCAATCGTGTAATGTTGACGCTCCTTACACCAAGCGAGGCGTCGTTTGGCATCTTCCTGCGTGATGTGTGGCTTATGAGCAACCGCTCGATCATGGAATCCAAGGTTTCTCACCTCACGCCTAACTGTCATAGTGCTTGGAGTGGATCCTGATGCAGTTTGGAATTCCTATGTGGTGGTCTGAATAGATGTCTGCCTATTACTCTTTACGACCCTCTTCAAATATCGGCGGTCTCTGTCAGTCAACAGACGAGGTCGGCCTGTACGCTTTTGTGTTGTACATGTCCCTTCACGTTTCCACTTTACTATCACATCAGAAACAGTGGACCTAGGTGTTTAGGAGTGTGGAAATCTCGCGTACAGACTTCTGATACAAGTGACACCCAATCACCTGACCACGTTCGAAGACGGTGAGTTCCACGGAGCGTCCCATTCTGCTGTTTCACGATGTCTAATGACTACTGAGGTCGCGGATAATGAGTAACAGGCAGCAGGTGGCAGCACAATGCACCTAAGATGAAAAACGTATGTTTGTGGGATGTCCGGATACTTTTGATCACATAGTGTACGTATGATATATGTATGTATAATGTATGTATGTATGTATGTATGTATGTATGTATGTATGCATGTATAATGTATGTATGATGTATATATGTATGTATGTGTGTATGATGTATGTATGTGTGGTGTATGTATATATAAGTTTAGGGTAGAATGTGCTTATCGGAGGGGGACATCTCGCGCACCCCCCTAGAAGACAGGGATGAGGTGAAGGAGCCGCAGGAGATCCCAGGTCCGTAGGCAGACAGGTCTACAGAGACACGCAGAAGTTCCTAGTACTTCCAGTTTGAATACCCACGTACCAGTAGAGGCGAAGAATTCCAGGAGGGCGCCGAAGCGACCCTAAAGAGCGGACAACGCACCCTGGCGTTCACGGGGAGAAATCCTTCCAAAGCGCAAGCGTTTACGCCATCTGCTCGACGTCGCCAGCACCACAGGACCTGAAAACACACCTGAAACGTGAAAGGGAGAGATGAAATGAGAGGAAATGAGGAAAAGAGAAATCGTGGTAGAAAACACCGCCCCGGCATGCGCCTAGGTGACCAGAGCAAAACCACGAAAAACCCCATGATCAGAGTGGGTGGTCAGCGGAAATCGAAGCCGGAACCTCCCGAATGAACCATCGCGCTCGGTAAGTTTAGGCTAACACCAGGGAATAATCTTATTACGTTCTCTACCACATAAGTACCTAGTAGGAAGAAGAAGTAGGTATTGTATTCCATCAAAATGCAGGATAAAGAAATTTCACCGGAAATACATGTTTTGAGGCCCCTGAATAAAAAAGAAGCTGTTTTAGAAAAAGATCCGTGAACAGCATAACTCAAAAACGATGTCAGATAAATACAAACTTGATATTTAAATTCAGCATCAACCAAAGATGCGACACAAAGATATTCAAGAAAATTTCCCACCCCAAACTACCCTTTACGTGGACAATTTTTCGAGACATTTTATTTGTTCTAAAATGGGCTCCAACGATTTTTATTAAAGTAACAACATTTAAGATAGTTACATGACAAATGAAATTTATATCTTGAATTTTCTGGGAACAGCCTGTGAAGTCCTCTACATTCTGAAGGATTTTGGTTTGATGTCATATAACTGATAAACGTTAAGAGGTTTACAAAAATGTACTTCACAAGATATGTGGATCGCTTTAAAATACAAATGCATTTAAAATAACTTTTTTGTGACATCAGGCATTTCCGAGTTGTACATTGTTACTGGTTGAGTTTCTCAATAATTTGTCGCTTGTTTAAATTGCTGTAGCTATTCAATTGTTTCTCGCGAATATCATGTAAAGGTTATGAAATTTGAAGTCACTCGTCTCACTATCGATTTGGTCTCCAAGCTCCTTGTACCTGCAACGAAATGTGTAATGAATCTGTCTCTGCGTAGGTTTATCTCGAATAATATGACGTAGATAGA
Organism: Deroplatys truncata; assembly: GCA_030765065.1. NCBI lineage: Eukaryota > Metazoa > Arthropoda > Insecta > Mantodea > Mantidae > Deroplatys > Deroplatys truncata. The sequence continues at coordinate 131,817,282 of CM060988.1, read as the reverse complement.
TTCGTAAATACAGTCTTTAGAAACTATATAAAAATTTTGATGTGTTGCACTCTCATGACTTTCTCTACTCTTATAAAAAATTCTTTTTACAAACACTTATTCTCCACCTACTTCATGTTAATCGAGATAAACATCATTTGCAGAAATTATCTTATTGCTAATTTTCTTGTAGGTGCAAGGGGAATATAGTAAGTAGACTTTAAGCGATAGTCAAATCTTTTAAGAGCTGGTTGCTATGTGGCGCATTCCAAGTCTCTTTGCATGTCCAGGACATAAAAAAAATGAATAACGAATTCCCATTTGAGAAAAAGTATTGAAAAATTCAAACAAATTACAAGCAAAAACTGTGTATGACATAAATTGTGCATTTTAACGAGATCTACATTTTTATGTATAGTAAAATTTTGTCTATCTCTTACGGTTTGCCAGTTATGCAAAAGTCATTTAGAATGAAGAGAAGTTTTGGAGACATTCCCAGAAAATTCAAAATATACATTTCATTTGACAAGAAAATATCTTAAACAAATGATACCTTAATCAAAATCATTAGGAGTTATTTTTGAGAAAATCAAAAATTTCGAAAACTGTTCCATGTAAAGGGTAGTCTTGGGTGGGGGATTTTCTTTAAAATCTGCGTTTAGTATCTTTGGAAGGTATCGAACTTAAAATATTAACCTTGGTGTTGATCCAACTTTTCGTTTTTGAGTTATGCTGTTCACAAACACACAGACAGACACCCGCGCGGACCTTTTTATAAAAATGCTTTATTTGGATTCAGGGTGCCTCTAAACATGTATTTTCGGTATAGAACTTTTGGCTGGAATGCAATACTTCCTCTACTTACTATACGTAGTAGAGAAAGTAAAATTTTTTCTTGGATTCAGGGGGCCCCAAAACATGTATTTCCGGCGAAATCTCGATATCGAATTTTTGGGTGGAGTACAATACTTCTCATGCTTACTGTACGTAGTACAGAAAGTAATAAACGATAGTGGGTAGGAAAGTCATGTGATTGTAACGCGTGAGGTTTTTAATTAAACGTCATGCTCACGTAATATTTACGTCACGAACTTTATAGTGACGTACTCTCAACAGTAGAAGTGGTGGGGAACATACACCAGCGTCTGATATTGAGAAAGCAGCAACACAAGTCTAAAAGGGGAAAATATTAGACTACAAATCGGCGTTTCCGTCCATATTCGTCAATTAGAATGTCTTCTCCATCTCGTTGCATCAGCATGCTGAGAAATATTTCAGACGGGAGATCCCAAATACGTTGCAAATGATGTGTTCAAACAGAAGAGTCCATGATAGTAAATATGTGACTTGTTAAAAGAGAGACGGGGTGTTATCAGCGTTGTCTGGACAACAGTGGAATTTTACACCAAACAAATGAGGGTTATTGAGCAGTGATTTTTTTTTCGAGAAACAGACTATCGTAGAGGTCATTAGTGATGGTGTGGAGGCAGACGGGCTCCAATAACTTGTCGCCTCTCTGTCCTCACATTTACTTCCTGTATGGGCTTGCACAGATGCCGGTCTTAGGTTCGATACCAGGGGGATGCGACTTATCAAACTCGGTTATAAAGAATGCTAGGGTGCTGTAAATTTTTATACCTAACATTGTTTAAAACGCAAAATTCGCGCTTGTGTATTTCAAATGGGGACTTCAAAGGAGATTACGGCGTTCTCCTGAAACACATGGCAATCATTTTACTTATTTTGTAAGCGTTTGTGCTCTCAATAATCTACAACTTACAAATTATTGACTCCATATAACTAAAAGATTATAAAAGGATTTTACAAGGCCTGCATACGAACATATTATGGCTTTGAGTTTTCGTTATTGTTGTTGTTATTCTACAGAGATCGTGTGCAAAACAAAATATGATAATTTATTCCAAGCACTTTACACTGAAGGCCATAATGTAACAGCTAAGCCGTGGATAAATGTTAAGCAAACAAAAGGCAGAGAAAAATAAAATACAATCGATTCAGCTAATGAAAGTACGAGTGTGTGTGATAGTTATTTCCTTGACCCGATTTTATAAATACTGTAGAAATAATTCAGCATCACAACTCCTGAACAATCTTTATTCTAATCTTACAGATGTGTGCAGCAAAGTTTCTGGATGCCAAAATCTTTTCATAACCCTTGCGTAGTGTATTTTGCAGTATTTCTAACATGTACTGTAATAAACTCTATTACTAATGTACATAGAGAGAGAGAGAGAGAAAATTGTGTCCAGCACTACATCGGAAACTATTCAACCGATATTTGTAATCAACATCTGAGAATATTATTTTTCTCCGTGTTTATAGACCGGACTACCCTTCTCTGTGTAGACTTACACTCCCAAGGACTTACAAGCCAAAGCTTTGTTCGGTAGCCTGTCGAGGAGCAAGCTAACTCTGGATCATAACATATCCAGAATGGGTGATCAGCCCAGTGCCTCATATGACGGTGAATAAGAAGGAAATGAAATGAAGGGATGATAGGAAAATTCACGGATCAAATTATGCAACCCAGTATTCACCTAGTTACCGAGGGAAACCTCGAAAAAATTTTCGGTCAAATTGCTCGACCCCGGTGGTTTGAACCCCTCCCGAATGCGGACCGCAGACGTTACCGCTTGAGTTATCCCGCTCTGTGGATGCTCTGTCCAAATGCATTTAATTGGAATATCTTCATATCCGCCAGTTTCATCCTTATTTTGCTGATTGCTGACATCAAAAGGTTTTACATGAATTCTGTGGATCCTTTATGTTATTAAATAACAAAGGGGAAGACACATAAGTTTAACATTTTATAGATTTTTTAAAATTAACCAGCAATTTGGATAATATTTCACTACTGAAACCTATTTACAAGCTTATACTACACTTCCAGAGTTTGAGGAATTAAGGAAGAAGTTAAAGAGATCAGAAATACAGGCTCTGCCAACATTTCATTTCGGTTTGCTTAAACACAAAGGACATTTTGGTCTGCTGTTACGAATATTTTAAATATTAAATAAATTGCCAAAGTGTAAAGGGGATTATTAACCCCAAAGACGTAGTCTAGGTCGTTGTAAAATAATTCCACAAAGAATATGGGAGTTAAATTAAATTAATTAATCATCGTTCATGTTTAAAGAGTCGTCTGTGCAACACTGGGAAGGCAGTTAATATAAAATAAAACTATTTTTCAATATAACCACCACACATTCGGAGACATTTATTCCACCCATGTTCTAGTATGGAAACACCTTTCTAATTAAACCGGTGTCTTGTACACAGGACACTCAATTCTTGCAAAAACACCATCGTCATCCCCCGAATATTTCCCTTCAGCTTTGGAAACAAACATCGCTTGTAGCTACATTTGGTGAATACTGTGGGTGTGTCACAAACTGGATATCACCATCATGAGTTGCACCCGAGGAAACAAACCTGGAGAATTGTTCTGAAGAAACATCGAAGTTTTCCATTTCTTTTCGCTTTAGCACAGTCACTAAACTTGGTAAACCTAATTGTTTAATTAATTATGTATACTGGACAATAATTATATTGTCAGTTCCAGATAGACAAGCATTAAAACTCCCCTACAGTGGTAGTCACAATATTGCCTGGACTAGTGCAGATTGAATTTTCTAAGTGGTGAAGACTTTCGATATTGTGCCCAATTAACAATGGAACGACACTGGCGACGCGACATGAGCGACATGCGACACTATACTACTCCTCAAACCTTTTCGTTTTTACTTTCTCTACCACGCACATAGTAGGTAAAGATGGTATTGCATTCCACCCAAAAATTCGATACCGAAATCACACCGGAAATAGGCATGTTTTGAGTACTCCTGAATAAAAAAAAAGCATTTTTAGGAAAAGGTCTGTGCATAGCATAGCTCAAATACGAAAAGTCGCTTAAATACCAAACTTGATATTAAAGTTACGTTCAGTATTTTCCAAAGATACGACATGCAGATTTTTTAGGAGATCCCTCTACCTCGCACTACCCTTTACAGGAAAATTTTTCGAAATTTTTAATTTTCCAAAAATTACTCTAACGATTTTTATTAAAATATCATACATATTTACGTGGAAAATAAAATATATATCTTCAACTTTCTGGGAATAGACTGTGAAGTCCTCTTCATTCGGAAAAAAATTTGTATATCTAAGCTTGTGAAACTGGTAAACGTTATGCGATAGACGAATACGCACTCCACAAAAAAATAATTCAGATCTTTTTAAAACACAGAATTTATTCCAAACTGCTTTTTTATATCATTAGCCATTTCCGAAATATCCGTTATTAACGGTTCAAATTGTTCTATATTTGGTCATTAGTCCTTTCGATATTCAGTTGTTTCCCGCAATTTGCATGAAGTTTTAAGGCCAGCACATGGTGTCCAGTTCTTAAACATTTGACTATCGCTATTCCCTTTCTATCTATAACGAAATGTGCAGCGTAGCTATTTCTGCAAACGTTTATCTCTATTAAAATGAAGTAGATGGAGAAACAAACTTACTAGAAAAAGCTTGCATCTATACTCAATAATCAAGGATAAAGGGAAGAAAAAGTCATATGAATGTAACACATCAGAGTTTTTTTATGCATTCCAACTCAATTCATACAATTCGGTGTACTTTAGGATAGGTTAGGGCTAGAAGTGGAGGGGAACTTAGCACTTCGACCTTAGCAGATGTTCCTGAGGGAGCCCCCAGGGAGGGAGGGATGAGGTGAGAGGAGACAGAGACCGGCCGGACCAGGAGGCAGGACAGGCAGAGGACAGGGCCCCTACCATTTATAGATTCGAACTCCAAGGGTGGTGGCTGGTGCAGCCGTCTACCTTCCTCCTGTGTGCTTACACGTCCCCTGGGGGGCCTGTAACCCGGAGACCGCTCGCAGTCCGGGGGACGAAGGTTTACTCAGAGCATCCTTTTCCCCTGCCATGCACACGCCGAGACCTCCCGTCAACATTTGCAGCCTTAAAAGAAACCAAGCAGATGAAAGGTGAAGTGAAATGAGAATGGAAATGAAATGGAGGGACAGAAAATTCGGGTATGTAATGTTCTTTCCCAACATTCGCCTGGCGACCCGGGGAAACCCCCGAAAAAACCCATGGGTCAGAAAGGTCGGCCACGAGAATTGAACCCATGAATCCCGAATACGGGCCAAAAACGTTACCTGCCTGAGCCATCCCGCTCGGTCGGGGTACTTTAATATTTCTTCTGAAACAGAATCCATTTCCCTGGATGTTGATATAATGTTGGGAACACATAAACCAGTTCTGTGAACGCTGCTATGCCGCGCGGTAAAGTTAACTCCGTTCAACTTTCATCGCATAGATATTGTCGCGTTCAAGCCGAATTCCTATTGGTCACTCGTCTTATAGGTTATGTCGTGTCGCCAGGTTTGCTCCACTGGTCGTAACGCTTTGATGCTTAAAATCAGATTCAGTGGTAAACTTTTGTTTCAGTCACAGCAATATGGTTAAATATGGCAAATTTGTCTATGAAGAGAGTTTTAAGACTACTAAATATGCATCCTAAGGACTGCGGGTAAAACCGCCAATAAAAGTCTCTCTTTTTATTTTCCTTTCTTTTCTTTCTTTCTTTCTTTTTTTTTTCGAACGCAGTTTTACCCAACGAGGTACGAGCACGGACCGCGGGGTGAGAGACAAGAATACACAAATCCTGTTTAGTTTGTATCGTTGATGCATCTACTTTTCATAAAGTATTGTGAACCAAGGAATGTAGAGCAGCACTTTGCAAAAACCTGTAAACACTTCCACTTTCTTCTCAGTTGAAAGTTGCTCTAAAAGTCTCCAGCAGTTCTTTTAAAGTCAGATCTATTGTAACATATTGACATACATACCTACCTAAGGTTTTGTACTTCATTCATTGTCTCGAACCTTTTCTCGTCCTATTGTGGCAGTAAGAGCGACGACCTCTCTGCTGTCCCTCTTTTACAACTAGAGATGCTGTGATTGTTCTACACACGCCTAAGTATGTACTTCGTATTATTCCTTAATAAGCAACTTGCCCATTTCACCTCTCTATGCATTAATAAGTCTGACACTGAAATGTTACTGGTCTTAAAGGTACGTATCACAGAGGGTCCCCGGAACCGTGGCAGAGCACCGCACGCAGGCAGTCGGCCCATTGTGCTTCCAACGTGACCTCTGGGAGGGAAGGATGAGGGGAGAGACCCGAAGGGCGACCAGATCTGGATGCCGACGGGCGTAAGCATGGACGGGGTCCCTAACGTTTCCAGATAGAACGCATCCGCCTCCTTAGGTCCCTGCCCACAAACCACCAACCTTCAGGGTCGCCCGGAGCCACACGCTGAGGATAGACCTAATTGAGCGTTACCGCAGCGACGCCAGGAAACAAACCTTAAAGAGCGCAGGTCACCGCCCAGCCGCAAGTCGCCGAACACCGTCGCCTGGTTCCTAAAACCCTGAAACAAATGACAAGGAAGATGATGGGCACAGGGAATGAGAGGAAGAGTCGTGTTGGAAGTTGAACCACCCCAGTATTCGGCTGGCGACCCGGGGAAACCACGAAAAACCCATAGGCTAGAGTGGGCGGTCGCCGGGGATTGATCCCGGGACCTCCTGAATGCGAGCGTAACCGCCTGAGCCACCCCGCTCGATAAACGTTACTGGTAATTTTGGATAAGTAATTCTGGTTAACGTATAAAATGCGTTAAATTGAAGTCAAACTTCACGTTAAGCTTGTTATATAAGATACCTTAAGTCTTAAATTACTTTCCCCGAAGGTGAAAACATATAAAATAAAAAAATCTGATAGGTTACGTTCGCATGACTTTCTCTAGTCATTATTCATTTACTTTTACATACTTCTAAAAACGATTCTTACACAAACCTTTTACTTTCTCTACCACGTACACAGTAGGTAGACAAGGTATTGCATTCCACCCAAAAATTCGATACCGAGATTTCACCGGAAATATATGTTTTGCGGCCACTGAATCCAAAAAAGCATTCTTAGAAAAAGGTCCGTATATGTGTGTGAACTGTATAACTCTAAAACGAAAAGTTCAGTAAGTACCAAACTTGGTATTTAAGTTCAGTATCTTTCAAATATGCGACACAAAAGATTTTTCAAGAAAATTCCCGCACCCCAACTACCCTATACATATTTTCTCAAAAATGACTCAAACGATTTTGATTAAATCACCCCATATTAAAGATATTTACTGAAAAATAAAATGTATACCTTGAATTTTCTGAGAAGAGACTGTGAAGTCCTCTTCATTCGGAAGGAATTTTATATAGTCTTGTATAACGTTTAAACGTCAAGGGATAGACACAACCGCACTGCACAAAAAATATATGTCTCTTTAAAACACACAATTTATTTCCAGTAACTTCTTTTGTGGCATAAGCCCTTTCCGAAATATCCATTATTAATGGTTCGAATGTTTCAATATTGTCATTGTTTTAAAGTCCTGTCGACAATTTAGTCGTGTCTCGCGATTGCATGGAAATAATATGGAATTTTAATGTTGGCATATAGCGTTCAGTTCTTAAACATTTTACTATCATTACTCCCCTTGCATTTATAACACATATGTAATGTAGCTATTTCTGCAAAAGTTTATCCCGATTAAAATGAAGTAGACAGAAAAATAAGCTTTCATAAGATAAGTCTTTTACACCTCTTATTAAATTACACAGAGTAGAGAAAAACATGTGATTTGTTTTTTCCTTGTACAACTTAATCGGAATAAAAGCTTGTAGGAAAGGTTTTATTTGCAACCATAATAAAACAACAGCGTAAATAAGGATTTTCGAGTGCGAGAAGTACAGATTTCTCAAATTCAATGTCTTAAACAGGAATTTTAAGACACGCTGTGTGTGTGGTATGCTTTAAACTTAAATATCAGAATATATTTTTATTCTGATTTCTCAAAACTATTTATTGTGAATTTCTGTTATGGTTTGTAAATAAAACCATGTATGCACATGAAGTCTCAAAGTTGCCGGCCCTCGTAGCCTGGTCACTGGAGTGGTCGCTCCGGCGCTCCGCCAAGCTGAGGGTCGCGGGTTCGAGTCCCGCCACGGCATGGGTGTTTGTGTGTGAGTATGTGTGTTGCGGAAATAAGCGGTATGAACAAACAGTAAAACACAGTAGCATAAGCTAGGTACAACAAGGGAACTTTAAAAAAAAAAAAAAAAAGACGTCGGCGCAGTGATCTCTTGCATTAAACAAAATATGTAGAACCAACCTTGGGACTACCACTGGGTAGCACCTCATAAACAAATTCCATGTGATTTTGTATAATCATGTTTAACAAAACTTTAGAGTGCCTTTATGTACAATAAAGCTTACAAATTGGGGAGAGAAAAAAACGGCTAAGTGGAAGAACAGCACAGTTGTACAGTAGATGGAGAAAAATCTCGCCTCCTGATCATTCTGCTGCCGATAAGCTGGCAATGCATGGAGATAGAAATGAGGAATTCTGCTCTACATATGCAAGCGTAAAGTTTGAAGTTTGCGTTATGTGACGCGAACTCCAAACTTGCGTTTATGCTGCGTCTGCACTTACTTGAGTGGGTTGAGTGTGGCTGAAGGGTTAAAAGCAAGCTAGTTGACACATTTCAAATTTGGTTGACATCTGTACAAGGCTAGATATAAGGTTAGTTTACAGCGTTGTTAGGATACAAGGTTAGTTTAAATGGAGAGTCAACATTTTTAAGCGAATCACTGCATATACTTAACTAAAATGTTACACAGGAGTTTGAACATTTGTCCACATATTTCACATTTGGTTAAACTTGCTACAAAATTGATGGTGAGGCAAAACTTAGATGAACCGTTGAGTTGAAATTTTGTGCACAAGACTTCTGAACAAGCTTTTTCGATACTTTTCAAAGTTCGGCATTTGATACAAAATTAATGGTAGTTTAGATGGAAAACCAACATTTTAGGCGAACCACTACACGAATGAAGGTGAAATTTTATACCCAAGACTTTGAAAACATCGGATATGATACATTTTTTGTCCACCAAAGACAAATTCACGTATTATATCCCTTACATACTGTAGTATTCATATAAAAAGTGATTCTTCTATCTTCTAACTTACAATATACCAGGCGTGTTTTTAAAGTAAGTACTGATATTTTTTTAAAAAATAACAAAACATTATTTTCCAAATACTTTATCATTCATTACCCTACATCTTACTTCTCCACGTAGTCACCGGCGTTATTCAGGCACTTGTAACGGGAAACCAGTTTTTGTATGCCTTCGTCAAATAATGATGCCACCTATTTTGAAAGCCAAGTCAAGCACTTGTTTCACAACAGTCCGGATTGGGCACCAAGCAATTTTCATCTGTTTTTTCAACTGAAACAATTCTTTAGTGGAAAACATTTCAACGACGATGATGTTTGGTATTAAACCACGTTTCATTTTTGAGTTATACTGTCCATACACACACGCGCGGGCGTCCCTTTTTCCAAAAACTTTTTTTTAAGGTTCAGGGATCCTAGAGCGTCTATTCTGATAAAATCCCGATATTGAATATGGAATACAATACTTCCTCTCACCTGCTAATAGGTAGGTGGTAGAGAAAGCAAACATTTGGCCGTACATTTCAAATTTTGTCGAAATCCATTCAAAATTAAGGGTAGTTTAGAAGGAGATCTTTCTAAATATGTAGCATTTTTAGAAATTATTTCCCAAGATGTGCACTAAATACAGGGTTATTCAAAAAGAAGGAACAGACTTTAAATATTCATTTCTAATGAACGACAATAGATAGCGACACATACGACACATCATTGAATAGAGCAAACTTCAAAGTTTTAAGTCCCACCTATTAGTTCCATTCAGTGCCTACAGGCGCTGTGTTTGTTTACGAGAAAATGGCGACGCCACAGGAAAAGTCGTTTTGTGTGCTGCATTATGCAAAGAGTGAATCAATTGTTTCATTGCAGCGTGCATTTCGTTGAAAGTTCAACAACGAGCCACCTCGTCATAAAAATTTACAATTGATACAATAAATTCGTACAAGATGCTTGCGTATGCAAACGGAAAAGCACTGGTTCTCCTCGCATAACAAATGGTGCTCATTTTCAACACATTAAATAAAATTTTGAACTTTTCTCTATTCAGTAATGTATCGCAAGTGTCGCCATCTATTACCGTTCATTAGATGTAAATATGAAAAGTATGTTCCTTCTTTTTGAATAACCCTGTATTAGAATGTACAAAAACATAAAATGTTGCGAAAACGCTTGGAATGTAAGGCTTTGTGTACATTAATGAGCTTTGTTCAAGTTTCAACGCTGAACATTTGCCGGTTTTAAGTTGTACACGCTACGTTGGAGAATGGCACGGACTTGCGGTGTGCAATCCCACGGGCCAAAAGGCTGGTAGAGTTCACTGACCTGTTTTGTGTGTTTTCGAAAGGAAGGGCCTGTCAAAAGAAGGGTTTTGTCGCTCCCAGGTAGGACCTTACCTACCGAGGATTTTCCTTGCAAATATTTGAGTGAGAGGTTAATGTACGAGAGAATACGACCGTCAACTTGTTTGTACCTGTGTGATATAGAGCATTTCTTCAACCATCATGTGTCAAGGAGTAAGGACATCTCTCATGTCTCAGACCTGGCCTAGATACTCGAAAATGGTATTTAAAACTGTGACTAACAGCTGAAGGAAAAAAAAACATCTTGCTTTCTTAAATAAAGTATGATAGTGTCCAAGAAATTGTATTCCAATCAAAAAATTTATGCAATATACCTCAAAAACGAAAAGTTTATTAAATACCAAATTTAGTGTTTAAGTTCAGTACCTTCCAAGGGCGTGGCACAAAGATTTTCAAGAAAATCCCTCCACTCCAAACTATCCCTTATATGGACAATAATTGGTAAACCGTAAGTGATGGACAAAAGCTTACTATGTGTAAAACTTAGTTCTCATTAAAGAACACAATTTATGTCAAATATAATATACATTTGGAGTTAACCATTCCCAAGTTACTCTTTGTTATCTTTGAATTTTCAAATACTTATAGTTTTCTCAAATGGGAAGTCGTTATTCGTTTCTCTCTCTCTCTCTCTTTCTCTTGGTCATACAAAGAACATGGAATTTTAAAGCCATCTTACGACACGCACTAAATAAATCTGACTATCGCTTTACCCACTCTATCGTACAACAAAATGTGTAAATGGCTGGTCCCGTAGCTCAAACGGCAGCACCTGCTGTGCGAGGGGTCCCGGGTTCGATTCCCGGCTGGGGGTGGGAATTTTTCTCTAGCCAAGATTATTCCTTATCCTCCCCAGAGTCTAGAAGTATGAATGAGACTGTGGATGTGTGTGTGTGATCTTAAAAACCCAAAAAGTGCAAAAAAAACTCAATGACAATAGAATACCAGTTAATACCATTGCCAATAGGCAATAAGTTCCAAAGGAAAGGCCGCCGATGAGACCAATGTAGTTAAAGGCGGGGTATAAATGGAACTAAAAAAATGTATGAATTGAAAGGTTACCGGGATTAACAACAGATAGAATAATCAGCTTTTATAAGGATAGTTAATAGAAGAGCAAGTAGAAGAAACTTATGTGAATGTAACACATTGCAATTATCTTAAATACATAGTATTTTAATCAAAACCATTTTTGAGAAGATAAAAAATAACGAAAAATTTTCCGTGTAAAGTGTAGCTTGGAGTGGGGATGATGATCTTTGTATCGCTTCCTTGGAAAATTCTGAATTCAAATATCAATTTTGGTATCTAACTGACTTTGGTTCTTGAATTATGCTGTTCATAGGCACAGCGACATACATATACATGGAATTCTTTTCTAAAATGCATTTTTCTTTTTGATTCAAGGAGTCTCAAAACGTATATTTCCGGTGATATCTCGGTATCAAATTTTTGGGTGAAATACTTCCTCTAACTACATAAGTACAGAAAGCAAACACAAAAATTGTGAAGTTGTACACAGCGTCTTATTTTGTATTAATTAACAAATTAATTACATTTGTTAATTAAGAGAACTGAATTAAGAGATTCAGAAACTAATACATTACTATCCATATTTTGTTACGATCATTTATCTCATAGTTTCATTGGACTCGATAGTTTAATGGTACAACGAACGACCAATAAAATGTAAGTTCTGTCACCATTCACCTGTTTCTTGTGATGTCATGAAAAGAATGTGAAATTTTAAAGCCAGCATATAGCAATCTACATTTTAAAGTTTTAAATATCGCCTTTAGCTTACTGTAACCTAAAGTTACCTTCACAACACTTTCCCTACCTCTGTCGTTTATTAGTGGGTATACAAACTATTCTTACTAAAACCTATTTTTCTATCTACTTCATTTTAATCCAAATAAGGGAAAGGCCCCTAATTTGAACCGCCTCTTAAATTGAACCGCTCCGATATTTTCTAAAGTATTCGACAGATGCCACCATAATCCTAGCAGAAACGTAACGTGTACAACTATGAATGCTTGGAGTTGTTGACTTTGCATTCTGAGCTGTGGTTTCAGTTGTATGAAGTGTTGTGTGTTTTTGGTGCTTCAGAAGTAATATTTGACTCATCTAGCTAAGCTTATACGACTAATTAGGCAAGTTTGAGATGTTCTATATATATTGCATGTTATGAAGTGTTTCTTTAGCAACAATATTCATGCATACGTTTTTTCAAGCAGCGTCTCTCCTAGTCACATAGATGCTAAAGCTTCCAAAATGGTGTGGCTCGTAAATTGAACCACTGTTTGAACCCTATATTGAACTGGTCCAATTTAGGAAACCTGTTGAAGTTCTAGGATTGTTCAACTGTGAATAGTATCTTGTGAATAAATAGCGATATAATATGTTAAGTTAAAAAAAATCATGTTAAAACAGTGGCTGACATGAATATGTGAATGTGAATTGTCTGAAATTATGGACATGATCCAGTGTATGAATTGTAGAATATGGCTTCACTAAAAGTGTGCAAAAGTTTAGTTCTAAGAAGAAAGTGTTTTATTGTGAAGACTGTGTATAATTGTACTCTTTTGTATGAGAGTAAAGATTAGTAAAAACTCTATATTTGCAAATAATACCTATTCCAAAAACCAAGTGATTGTCATTATATAAAAATTCAAAATGTTCAAAGAAATTGCTACTCTTATCACAATTTTGGACTCTACTTTTATTGCTGATAGCATATTTGTTTTGAATGTACAATAAAATATGTGTATTTTGTATTAATAAAAATACTTTTAAACTTAAAAGTATGTGGTTCATTTTAAGACACGGGTGGTTCAATTTAAGGACCACGTTCCTAATTTGAACCGATTTACAACATCTCACTTTTTAAATGTTATTTAATTGATAATTGTATTAATTTTAAATTGTGTTGAGGACATTGATAGTGCAAGGATTTGTCACTTTAATGCTTGCGTTTCTGAAAATTTTGATTTGAAATTATAATTATTATTTACTATTTAGGCGCAAGTGGTTCAATATAGGGACCTTTTCCCTAATATTTTGCAGAAATGGCTAAATTACACATTTTGTTTTAGATACAAAGGGAACAGCGATAGTCAAATGTTTAAGAATTGGACACTATACGCTGCCTTAAAATTCCATACTGTTTCCAGGCAATCGTGAGAAACAACTGAATGTTGAAAGGACTTTACAGAATGGCCAACTAATGAACAATTCGAGCCATTAATAACGGATATCTCGAAAATGGCCGCTGCCACAAAAAAGTATTTAAAATAAATTGTGTGTTTTAAAGAAATCAACGTTTTTTGTGTAGTACGTTTTTGCCTATCGCTTAACGTTTTTCAGTTAAAATTGTACAAAATACCTTCCGAATAAAGAGAACTTTAAAAGCTATTCCCAGAAAATTCAAGATATACATTTTATTTTTCATGTAAATATATTTAATACGTAGTATTTTAATAAAAATCGCTCGAGCCATTTATTAGAAAACCACAAATTTCGAAAAATGTTCCATGTAAAGGGTAGTTTGGGGTGGGGGAATTTTCTTGAAAATTTTCGTATTGCATCCTTGGTAGGTACTGATTCTAAATACCAGGTTTGGTATTTATCATACTTTTTATTGTTGAGTTATTCCACAGTTACACTTACACAGACACACACACACACACACACACACACAGGAACCTTTTTCCAAAAATCTTATGTGTTACATTTACATGACTTCCTGTAACTTCTATCGTTTATTAGTGGGTATACAAACTATTCTTACCAAAGCTTATTTTTCTATCCAGTACATTTTAATACGAATAAGCCTTTGCAGAAATAGCTACATCACACATTTCGTTATAGATACAAACGGAACAGCGATAGTCAAATGTTAAGAACTGGACGCTTTACGCTGCCTTAAAAGTCCATAGTTTCCAGGCAATCGCGAGAAACAATTGAACGTTGAAAGGGCTTCAAGAGAATGACCAAGTAATGAACAATTGGAATCATTAATAACGGATATCTCGAAAATGGCTGATGTCACAAAAAAGTGTTTGAAATAAACTGTATGTTTTATAGAAGCCTACATTTCATGTGTGGTGCGTTTTCTTCTATCGCTTAACGTTTACCAGTTATACAAGACTGTACAAAATTCCTTTCGAATAAAGAGGACTTTAAAGGTTATTCGCAGAGAATTTAAGTTAACATTTTGTTTTTCATGTAGATATCATTAATATATGGTATTTTAATCAAAATCGTTAGAGCCATTTTTTAGAAAATAAAAATTTTCGAAAAGTGTCCCCATGGGGGATTTTCTTAAAAATCTTCGTGTGGCATCTTCAGAAGGTATTGAACATAAATAAAAAGTTTGGTGTTTATATGACTTTCGTTTTTCGTTCACAGACACACACACACACACACACACACGGACCATTTTCTAAAAATGCTTTTTTTATTCAGGGGCCTCAAAACATGTACTTCCGGTGAAATCTCTATTTCTAATTTTTTAGTAGAATGCAATAGCTTCTCTGCCTACTATGTATGTGGTAGGAAAAGTAGTAAATGATAGTTCATAGCAGGTAGAAAACGTCGCGTGAGTATAACACATTCATTTTTACTTTACTTTCATATTTCATATATTGTTAAGATATTAGCAATAATGTTAAAATGTACACTCCATGTTTCAGTTTAAAGTTTATCATATTCAGTGGGTCCAAGTTTGCTAGGCTGTCTCACCTTATGAAAACAAAATCTAGTCCCGCTTTTATGAAAATGCAATGCCAGCAAGAAGCAGTATGGACGTTGGAAACTGAACCCAGCGTCAATAAAATCTGTAACCAAGGGAAATCTTTAGAACTTCACCAGTGGTTTCCCCACTTTAACTCACCAAACAGTAGAGCGATAAATCTAGTGGAGTAAAAATCACCTGAACGCGGTGTTTTCGTAGAGGTGATATTTCTCGGCTTTACCAGCAGATGTCCAATGTATTGTTTTGTAGATGCCCCCTCACCCGGGGTCACATAATACACCACTGGGAAATGTTTCCTACAATGGCAATAAAATCCAGGCTCAGCACAATGAATGACACGCTTATCCTTTTCTACGAGTTCCGCGATACCAGTCTATTTCAAAACTTCAGTGGACAGTCTATAGCACTTCAGATGCAACGTTAGCTTAGAAAAAGTTGACAATCCTCGGATCATGTATTGGAACAACGACATCTGTTTTTTCCGAAATTAAAAAATTAAATTGAGTTTTACTTATGGACACTCTTTAACTTCTATGGTCCTTGGCGTCCCATTCTATATTGGACATGAAAGACCAGTAATTTTGCTCAGAGGCCTCTTTATCGGGATTGAGGTTCTTTTACGTGCACCCTACGGCGGGTTTGAACCCGCGACCTCGGGAACTAGAGGCTAGCATGGTAACCACTACACCACGGAGGACGACTGTTTTTCCGAGTCCTACACAAATGTACGGTTCATGAAACTCAGAATATATATTTGTATGCTAACCTACCACCTATAAACAGGTTGTTGTATTCAACATCGTGCATAATTGGCCCATTACGGCACGCGTCTCAATAATAGCAATGGCGTATTTCCGGTAGAAATTACTAATACTGGCATTTCAAGCTGCCGTGGCTTACAGAGAGAAGATGAAATCGTTTTGTAATATTCTTTTCTCTGAGCAACGAAAATACTAAAACATCTGTATAGTATTAAATATAGAATAATTAAAGGCTTGGAATGGTAGAATCAGACGACTGAAAACTTCAATGTCATCGCCGGGATTTGAACCACGGATCTCCCGGTTTTCATCCGGTTGTTCTAACCACTGAACTACCATAGCAACATGATTCTACCTTTCCAATTTCCAATTTTTAGTTGACCGTAATTGTAGGTTCCCATTTAAAAAATTAATTGACCCTAAAATGACCATCATAACGTCCTCCAAACGAAACACGAGTAATGACATTCACTTTCCCCCATAATATCGAGCAACTTTTATTCAACACATTTCTTTCTACAACGCTTAGTTTTGGAGATATTGTACAGTCTCAAATTAAAAGGATCCATCCTGTGTATAATATATATATATATATATATATATATATTGTCACATTCAGAGGCTCCACATTCTTCTTTAAATCCTGGTATAATATAAACCATATTGTAGGACTATGGGCAATACCAGCGGTCTTTGGACTATATTCAAGAGCGTTTGCAAATTCAGAACGTCGATTGTAAGCATCATTAGAAGATGAACGCATATATCATTCTCATTCGTGTGACATTTGACGGGACCCTGGGCCATAAGTCAAAGTCCTGGGGGTCAGAACGGGCAGCTGCGGCACTTTGTGGGCTGACCCCGGGGTGAGAAAAACCTGCCGCCAACTTGGGCTTGGAGGTTGCGGATCTGCTTGAGCTGCGCCCATTTCGGCATCAGAGTTACCCGATAGTTTTGCAGAAAGAGAACTAAGACTATAAAATGTTAGACTATTGGATCATATGAATAAAAAGCAAGTACTTTCTCAAAGTTCATGATTATGAACACTTTCTGCGATAACATACTCAGCTCAATGAGTAAATATTCGTTTTCGTAAGAATAAAATCCTAGTATCTCACGCGAGTATGTGCTCATCTCTACAGCCATCTTAATCACTTAAATTAATGCGTGTATATACTCATGTTATCTGCACTCTTTGACCATACAACATCGTTGATTGTGTGCGTTGTGTTGTTCAACTGCCTGGCATCCTCTGTTAGTGGCGTAAATTGTTACTTTCTCTACTACGTATTGTATGTAGGGGAAGTATTGCATTCCAATAAAAAATTCGACGAGATTTCACCGGAAATACATTTTTGAGGCGCTTAAATACAAATAGAGTATTTCTGGAAACATGACTACGTGTGTCTGTGTTTCTGTTTAGGAACAGCATGTTACTTTATCTAACTTTTTTTAATAATGTTTAACACCCGCTCTTACTACATACGATATCACAAGCGGGGACACTGGTATTACATGAAATGAAAGATAGGTAATTAGGAAAGGAAATTTGGGAAGCAAATGTTCCAAACCTAATTTTAAGGTAACTCCCCGGCATTTGCCAGTAATAAGGAAAACCTGGAAAAAAACTATCAGGCAGGTCGGTCCTGGCAGGATTTGAACCGCAGACCTCCCGTTCACGAATCTGTACATTAACGACCTCGGCTAACCGCGTCGGTTTATTTCCTCTGCCATGCACCTAGTAAGCAGAGGAAGTATTGCATTCCACCCAAAAATTCGATATCAAGATTTCACCGGAAATGCATGTTTTGAGGTCCGAATAAAAAATAAGGATGTTTAATGAAAGGTCCATGTTGTTGTTGTTGTTGTTGTGTGTGTGTGTGTGTTTGTCTGTCTGTGTCTGTGAACAGCATAACCAAAAACGATAAATGTCAAAATGTCGGATAAATGTCAATTTTGGTATTTAAGTTCAGTATATCCAAAGATGTGGATCGAAGATTTTCAAGAAAATTCCCTACATCGAACTACCCTTTATATGGAACAATTCTCGTTATTTTTAATTTTTTCAAAAATGGCGCTGATGGTTTTGATTAAATATCATACATTTAAGTTATTTAGATGACAAAATGTATATCTTAAACTGCCTGGGAATAGCCTGGATTCACTTCCCATTCGGAAGGGATTTTGTATAATTTTGTATAAACCACATGAAATGGAAAAAAAGTTACTAGACAAAACATTGGTATTTGAGTTCAGCATCTTCCAAGGATGTGACACGAAGATTTTAAAGAAAATCCGCCCACCCTAACTACCCTTTACATGGAACATTTTTCGAAGATTTTGATTTTCTAAAAAAATGTCTAACGATTTTGATTAAAATACCATATACGAAAGATAGTTATATGACAAATAAAATGTATATCTTGAATTTTCTGGAAGCAGCCTAGGAAGTCCTCTTCATTTGAAAGGAATTTTGTATAACTTGTAAACGTTAAATGATAGACCAAAACTGCTAAATATCGTGTATTGCTTAACAAGTCTCAGGAGCAAAGTTAAAGACCATCAAGAAGTGAAGAATTAATTAAAGCAGCGTGCACAAAAGCATAGCTGTAAATTAAAGTAACAAAACAATAAATACAATAGCGATAGGCAAAAATATATAAGTAATCAAAAAGGAAATAACATTCTCGAATTGGAAAGATATAGCTCACAAGGTGCTGAATGGAGATTCAAATCAAAATGCTTCTAGAATATCAGAATGTTTATGCTATTTTTTCTACGGAACAATTTTCTCGTAAAGATATAAGTAGTTATATTTTGAAGTTAACATTCTGCATAGTAAGCTTAATTAATAAGCCGACTTTCAATGGTACTCCTAGGTTATGTTTTCGTGAAGTAATAGGGGATCTGAAATTTCCTGAATATTCATGGCAATATTTGTACATTTACCATAAATCCCATTATTCTCTTCAGATTTACTTTTAAGCGAAACTAAATCAATATGCACTCTGAAGTTTGTATGTGTTTGACCATGCTCAACATGAGAAAAGAATGAACTTATAAAACTGTGAAAGTACTACCTTTTATTCATACCAAATGTGAGCGCATACTCTTTGTGAGATGGTGCTCGAGTATGTTCCTAATGTGTGTTCAAAATTAAAGAAGATACTGGAAATGTTTTATTTTTACCAAAAAGTGTACTTACCCGAAAATGTGCTAATAGTTATTTTATTTGTATGACCCATTATGTTACAATCCTCTATGGTCAAGAGTACCTTTGACCACACGTCCTTTCATTACTGTTCTGTGCTTCCAGTGCGTATTAGTATCAGTTTAGTTTCAAATTAAAATTAAACTGAGTTATATTTATGGACGCTCTTTAACGGCTGTGGTCCTTAGCGTCCCATTCTATATTGGGCGTGAAAGACCAGTAATTTTGCTCAGAGACCTTTTATCAGGCTTGAGGTTCTTTTACGTGCCGTAAATCTACGACAGGTCACCGGCTTTACTTCTCTTCCGAAGGAAGCTATGCTAAGGAATTTTACGCCTGAAAAAATCCATCGCCCTCCGCCGGATTTGAACCCGTGACCTCGGGAACTAGAGGCTAGCTAGGTGACCACTACATCACGGAGGACGACAATTTAGTTTCAAAATGCAATATGCTGACCAATATTGTATTTTTATGTTTTATTCTTTTAATCAAGTTAATACAGCCCAACATCAAAACTCAAACTTTTTGGCACAGAAGCACCTAACGCACAGCCACTGCATTCTCTGGCTCCATCCATAAGGAGGATGGATCCAAAAAATATAGGTTTGGAAGAGGTAAGAGATCAGAATGAATTAGTGTAAAGAATTTGCAAATCCTTAGTAATGCCTATTGAAACATTTCTTGACACGATTTGAGTGGTCGGGCTTGTGGTGAAAAGAAAGTATTTGTGAGATATCATGACCCTATCTGCGGGGATTGGGATGAAATGAAAGAAACTAAAATACGACGCACCCAATATTCTAATTCTTATTCGTTTATAAAAGAATTAAAGCCTACCAAACTCAAAACTGTAATTCTTGGAAACCATAATGGCATTTTAATCATATTCACTTATAAAATAATTAAGCCCATCATTAAAAATAGAATTTATTTTCATAAAGATATCTAAAAATTCGGTTAGAGAAATCTCAAAATCAAAAACCACGAATTTTATCAGAAACAAATAGGAATGTGAATTTCAACAAGAAGATGTTCAGTTGAAAAACTGAATCAGGATTGAAAAATTCAGTGCCTCAGGCGGGACTGGAACGCGGATCTTCAGCTCATGGTGCTGATGCTATTACCGCTTGAGGTACCATGGCGAGAATGCGCTCGCACCCATTAAACCTTCTCACATTATGCAAATATACCGGTAAATCTTCAAGTTACAAGCGCTTTTATTTCCGTTCTTTACAGTTAATCTGTGTTACGGTTAGCAGCAGTGTGTAGGCAAATCGGAATTAAAATTTCAACTTATTGTCTACACGCGGCTAGTGAGAAAGAACAATTATCAGGGTGTCAGTTATTTAAATATGAACATATTTCCTGAACAGCGTGAGCACTTTAATTGGATAAACAAGCATTATGGGAAATGGAAACTGTAGACGTCTATTCAGTGGGAACAACAAGAAGCAGGTAGTAAATATCTGAAGGTTGTAACAAAACGGATAGAAGTTTGAACACGCTTATGTAGTATAAAACATTAATACAACGTTTTCTACTTATTGCCATTTGACGCGAATCCCTGTATATGCCCCATCCATATAGGATTAAATTGGATTGGATTGACATAAGGATATATGCCCTAATACTGAAACCCGAAGATCTAGTGTATTATTCATATAAAAGCTGATTCTTCTATGCACTTTAATTTAATCGTGATAAAAATATTGGCTAGAATTGATTTCAAATTACACAAGATGTTAGAGTAGTGTTCCACTGTTTACACCCAAGTCGACTTTTGTTAGTGGTGAGCGAAGAAAAGAGGAATCGCTCAGTGTTCAAAAATTCACAAATCTATACCAAAAGCAGACTTCCACCTCGGATAACTTCAACATTCAACAAATAATTTATCATAAACTAATACCTTAAAAAAGCGACTCACAAGTATTCTATCTTACAAGGGGCTCAGCATTTTTACTTTCTCTACTACGTACAGTAAGTAGGGGAAGTATTGTATTCCACCCAAAAATTCGATACCGAGATTTCACCGAAAATATATGCTTTGAGACCCCGTGAATCCAAAAAATAGCATTTTTGGAAACATGTCCGTGTGTGTGTCTGTGTGTCTGTGAACAGCATAACACAGAAACGAACAGTGGGATAAACACCAAACTTGGTATTTAGGTTCAGTATCTTCCAGATTACCCTTTACATGGAACATTTTTCGAAAATTTTAATTTTCTCAAAAATGGCTTTAACGATTTTGATTAAAATATCATATGTTTAAGATATTTTCATGACAAATAAAATGTATATGTTGAATTTCCTGGGAATGTCTCCAAAAGTATTCTTCATTGTGAACGACTTTTGCATAACTGGTAAACCATAAGAGACAAAATTTTACTACACAAAAAATGTAGATCGCGTTAAATACACAATTTAGGTCATATACATTTTTTTGTTGAGTGAACCATTTTCGAGATATTGCTTGTTATTCCCTTAAATTTTTCAATACTTATTTTCTCAAATGGGAATTCGTTATTCATTTTTTACTTTCTCTACTACGTATAGTAAGTAGGGGAAGTATTGTATTCCACCCAAAAATTCGATACCGAGATTTCACCGAAATACATGTTTTGAGATCCCCTGAATCCAAAAAAAGCATTTTTGGAAACATGTCCGTGTGTGTCTGTGTGTCTATCTGTGAACAGCATAACTCAGAAACGAACAGTCGGATAAACACCAAACTTGGTATTTAGGTTCAGTATCTTCAAGAGATCCAACACGAAGAGTTTCAACAAAATCCCCCCACCCCAGAGTACCCTTTACATGGAAAAGTTTTCGAAAATTTTAATTTTCTCCAAAATGGCTCTAACGATTTTGATTAATATATCATATGTTTAAGATATTTTCATGACAAATAAAATGTATATGTTGAATTTTCTGGGAATGTCTCAAAAAGTATTCTTCATTGTGAACGATTTTTGTATAACTGGTAAACCATAAGAGATAGACAAAATTTTACTACACAAAAGATGTAGATCGCGTTAAAATACACAATTTATGTCATATACAATTTTTTTGTTGTTAAGTGAACCATTTTCGAGATATTGCTAGTTATTCCCTTAAATTTTTCAATACTTATTTTCTCAAATGGGAATTCGTTATTCATTTTTTTTTGTCTTGAATATGCAAAGAGTATTAATCTGTGGCGAAGGGAATAGTGCTGCACCTAGCAACCAGCTATTAAGAGATATGTATGTGCTTAAAGGCTACTGTATTTCGATACTGCCCTTGTAAATATATATTCCCCTTACATCTACAAGAAAATTAGCAATAAGATAGAGTCTGCAAATGTTTATCTCGATTAACATGAAGTAGATGGAGAATAAGCGTTTGTAAAAATAGTTTGTACAAGAGTAGAGAAAGTCATGTGAGTGTAACACATCAGATTTTTTATCTTGGATATGCAAAGAGTATTAATCTGTGGCAAAGAGAATGGTGCTGCACCTAGCAACCAGCTATTAAGAGATATCTCTATGCTTAAAGGCTACTGTATTTCTATATTGCCCTTGTAATTATATATTCCCCTTACATCTACAAGAAAATTAGCAATAAGACAGAGTCTGTAAATGTTTATCTCGATTAAAATGAAGTAGATGGAGAATAAGCGTTTGTAAAAATAGTTTGTACAAGAGTAGAGAAAGTCATGTGAGTGTAACACATCAGATTTTTTCTGTAGTAAGCTATTCACAGAAAATTCAAGATCCAAAGATTAAGTCTGTCTATTCTGGCTATACAAAATGAAGAATTCTCAGATAAATTAAGTTTTATTTATAGACGCTCTTTAACTGCTATGGTTCTTAGCATCCCATTCTATTCACACAAACTTCGTATTTAAGCTCAGCATATTCTAAGCTTCGCACAGGAAGAGTTTTAAGAAAATACCCTCACCCTAGTATACCTTTTACGTGTAAAAATATTCATTAGTTTTGATTTTCCCCAAAATTGTTCTAACCAGTTTGATTAAAATACCACATGTTTAAGATATTTGCATGAAAAATAAAATACATTACTGGTAGAGTCATTACTGAATAAAATCTCAGTACTCTATGGAATTAAGGCATGGACTCTTTAAGCAGAAGATAAGAGCAAAATCCAAGCAGTAGAAATGAGATTTTTACGCGCAGTGAAGTATGTACAAGAAAAATTAAATTGAGTTTTATTTATGGGCGCTCTTTAACTGTTGTGATCCTTAGCGTCCCATTCTATATTGGGCGTGAAAGACCGGTAATTTTGCTCAGAGGCCTCTTTATCAGGCTTGAGGTTCCTTTACGTGCCGTAAATCTACAACACGGGACCAGCGGCTTTACTTCCCTTCCGAAGGAAGCCATGCTAAGGATTTTGAAGCCCGAAAACATCCATCGCCCTCCGCCGGGCTTGTACCCGCGACCTTGGAAACTAGAGGCTAGCATGGGAGGAGTTCTCAGGCCGTCATACAGAATATACACTTTGTCATGGCAATGATTCAAATTGTTAGAGCAATTTCTGAGAAAATAAGAAATACCGGAAATTTTTCCATGTAGAGGACTATTTAAAGGATTGTATTTTCTTGACATTCACACCTGGCAAGCTTAAACCGCGTCTGACTCCAGTGTGGTATTTATCTGAAGTTTCGTTTTGGAATTGTGTTCTCACTCTCTCACTCTCACACTCTCTCTCTCTCTCTCTCTCTCATCTTTTGCCCACAAATTATTTTTGTTGGATTAAAGGGTGCGTTGCTGGTGAAATTTCAATATAGAATTTTTTGGGGGTAGAATATATACAATATCTAAAGCATAGTGTTGCCATAATCTGATAGTCTAAAACCAGGACATTTTTTCACCTTTAGCTTAATTGATTTAAGGAAACAAAATTTTGAGGAATAAGGAACCCTAATGTAGGATAAATGTGCAGTTAATTAAAATCCAGGTTTTAGAAGGACTACTTTGTCGTATTTTACGTTAAGTAAGAACATATTATCAATACAGTTGTACTGTATTCAGTACAACTTAATGTATCCAGTTTAAGTTTTTTATACCTATCGTATTTCTCAGAAACTGGATCAAAGAAAGGGACTGGGTATTGCTCACACTATGTTTATGAAACTCACTACAACTTATACGGTGTCTTCAGATTCATTCGGCCCTTGCCGCCAGTCGATTGTCTGCGCATGACGTCACCACTTTGAAGCGAGTTTATCACCAGTGCCTCTGGCAGAGGATTAGTGAAAGATGAGTGGAAAGGGATATCAAGAGTTTCGAAGTCACCTTAGTAAAATGGGACTTGTAATGTACCTTTCCAGTATTTACATGTTGAACGTTTTTCGTTTACGTCTCATAAACTTGCAATCTCAGCATGTATGTTGATAGGTAACTCAAATAATTGGCAGGTTTTTGTAGCGTAGAGTGCCTCGGTAGCACTCAACCATGCAAATTCTGTGATCGGTGGTCACTTCCATTCCATCTCACGTGCACAAAATGTCCTAATGAAAAGCAGTTCTGCACCACCGCAGTACATGAACCTTTTTACGAAGTCGGGAACGTATGCAGTCCGAGGTTCAACTCCGCACCTGCTCCTTGAAACAAGGGACTCGTTGAAGTAATAATGTCATTAATTTATGACATTTTCGGCGGTAAAGGCCAAATAAATCTGAAGACCCGATATTTTTTCATATTGTAGTGTATTTGCGCATTGCATTAACTGGTATTTAGGTTCAGTATCTTCCAGAGATGCGACACGAAGGTTTTCAAGAAAATCCCCCCACCCCAGATTACCCTTTACATGGAACATTTTTCGAAAACTTTAATTTTCTCAAAAATGGCTCCAATGATTTTGATTAAAATATCATATGTTTAAGATATTTTCAGGCAAATGAAATGTATATCTCGAATTTTCTGGGAATGTCTCCAAAAGTATTCTTCATTGTGAACGACTTTTGCATAACTGGTAAACCATAAGAGATAGACAAAATGTTACAACACAAAAAATGTAGATCTCGTTAAAAATCGCGTTTTCCCCATAATACCAAGCAACTTTTATTCAAGACATTTCTTTCTGCAACGCTTAGTTTTGGAGATATTGTACAGCATCAGCTTAAATGGTCCACCCTTTATACTGCTTTTGTCATTTATTCAAAACATTTTCCTTTAAATTTTACTCAGGATAATAAATTAGAACATGTTTTATTTTCCTCAAAACGATTCTCAGAACAAACAGCTAATAAAATTCAAATAAGCTATCAACATATGATTTTTTGCTAAACGAAATTACAAACTATTGGTCTGAACCAAAGCGACAAATCCTTTATGAACGCACGTTGCTTTCTCGTCTCATTTGTTTATTTCTTCCTTCCCCATACAATCATGAGCATATAATCAGCCAGTTGCCAGACCAGGCTCGTGCTGCTGTCCGAGTAGGGGGGTGTGATTTAGGATGCGCAGCTGACCCAGGGTTGCTGTGAGGGGGTGGACAGAAATAGAGAGAGAGGACAACCCAGGCGCTAACATCAAGGGGAGGAAGAAAACAACAACCGGAAGTGACACTAGCGCCAGAAGGACTTCTATTCCATTTCCTCTTCTGCTTAGGTCTTTTTATATGCTGCGACATTTCTTTCAAGAATTCAAGTTAAGGCCGGAAGCTATTTTTTCCTTGTTTCATATCATTGCTTACGTTTGTTTTTATTTTCGGAATAACAACACTTTTACAACAAACTCAACGTTTAATCGTTAATATACGAGGGCTGTCCCAGAACTACTCCACCTAACAAAGAAAACACAAAAATTTTAAGAAAAAGCATCTTCATTTCTCTACATAGCCTCCTTTCAGCTCGATACACTTTTCCCAGCGATGTTCAATAGCTCCGATACCCTGTTTATACTGAGAACCACCGAGCTCTGCAAATTAGCCATCAAATACTGACTCCAGCTCTTCACGGTTGGCAAATCTTTTACCACTAAGCCATTTCTTCAACTTTGGAAACAGAAAATAATCAGAGGGGGCTAAGTCTGGCAAATAGGGTGCATGAGGACGCAATTCGAACTTTAACTCATTGATTTTGGCAATGGCGATAATGGATATGTGAACTGGTGTATTGTCTTGATGACACAGAACTTTCTTTTCCACTAAATGCGGCTGTTTTTGTTTGATTTCATCATTCAAATGCTGCAATAAGTTTGCATAATTCTCGCCATGAATTGCTTTTCCTTTCTGAAGATAATCAATGAAAATTATTCCACACACATTCCAAAAAGCTGACGCCATGACCTTGCCTGCAAATGTAACTGTCCCACCTTTGCAGTCGATTCTTCCCTTTCAATCCACTGTTTTGAATGTTCCTTCGTCTCAGGTGTGAAATGATGGACCCATGTTTCATCCATGGTATGAATCGAAGCAAAAACTCGGCTTTATTGCAGTGAAACATCGCCAAACACTCGACTGAAACATCCTCACGACGCTGCTTTTGTTGCATTGTGAGTAAACGCGGCACCCATCTTTCGCATAGCTTTCTCATGTCTAAATATTCAGTTATTATGCGATGTACAGCAGTTTTTGAAATGCCTACGATGTCTGCTAGCTCGCGCACTTTCAGTCGACGGTCATCCAATACAATTTTGTGGCTTTTCCTCACAATTTCTGGCGTCGTCAGCTCATTTGGTCGACCACTGCGATGTTCATCTTGGCAGCTCCTACGACCTCGCTTAAACTCTGCCACCCAATATTTTACTGGAGCAGTAGAATCTAGTTCAGCTTTAATATTGGTTGGACTGAGACCTTTCAAATGAAAGTATTATGTCACATAACGATGGGCAGTTTTATCCATGTTCAAATTCGCTGAGAGAGGCTGCCAAACAATTACTAGACATTGTAGCATTGTCAAACTTCAAACTTAAACTTTATAAGGTTGGTACTTTCTACCATAGTCATTTGTTTGAAACAACAACCATATACGTCAGGTCGGGTACTTCTGGGACTGCCCTCGTACTGCTACCATTACTAGCAATACTTCAAAGTCTAAATACATTTGAAAAATATCTACGAATTGCAACTCAGCGGTGCTATTCTTTATAAAGCCAATTCGTCTCTCCAATCTATACGTTATTCAGGACGCTGATTTGTCTAGAAATAGTATCAGTTTAGGCAATCTGGACTTGCTTACATGCAATATGCAGTAACAGTGATCAGCTATTTATCCGCAAGTCGATTTTTAGTAGTAATGTACTTACATGACAGAGAAAGTACAAATTACAGGATAATACAGCTTACTTGTTCAGCAGAGGCGTGCGGAGGACAAACAATGAGTAATTTGGGTAATTGCGATTTAAGGGTGGTAAATGGTTTATAACAGAATCGTGGACAAGTTTGAAAATACGAGATGAAGATTAAATCGATGTTGTGGGAGGGTTCAATCTCCTTTACTGAAAATACCAACCCAGCGTCTCAAGAGAAACAGAAATGTCCGTATTTTAATGTGCAGGATTATATTGAAATTATAAACTTTTATTTTTATATATCTGCCTATAGAATATATAATAATAATCATCATCATCTTGGTGGTGGCAGCAAAGGTTAACACGAACGGAGGGCCCCCCACAACCGGGGCAGAGCACGAGTAGCCACAACGGCCCTTTATGCTTCTACCGTGACCCCTGGGAGGGAGGGACGAGGGGAGAGACCCGAAGGGCGACCAGATTCAGATGAGCACTGGCGCAAGCATGGACGGTGTCCCTAACGTTTCCAGATTAAACGCATCTGAAAACACCGCCCGGGGCTACCAGAAGCCTCAAGCTCCCCGGTGGTCCTCCCTGTTGGGGATCGCTCGGAGGCGAGTTCTAACTGAGCAGTCCCGCAACGGCGCCAGGGAACATTCGTCCCCCAGCCGCAACCCGCCGAACACCGTCGCCTGATCCTACAACTCTGAAACAAATAGCAATGGTGCAGGAAATGAGGGGCAGGAAAGTCGTGGTAGAAGCGGAACCACCACAGCATTCGCCTGCCGATCTGGGGAAACCACGAAAAACCCATGGGTCGGAGAGGGCGGCTGCCGGGAATCGAATCCGGAAATTCCCGAATGCGAGTCGCAAACGTTACCGCCCCGCCACATTGCTCGGTGGTAGTGGTGGTGGTGGTATTTCAAGATAACATTATATTAACATTTAGTTTAACATTAACTACAATACATCAGTTGGAGGTTGTTGTTTAACTAAATTTAAATTGAAGTTTATTTATGGACCCTCTTTAACTGCTGTGGTCCTTAGCGTCCCATTCTATATTGGGCATGAAAGACCGAAAATTTTGCTCAGAGGTCTCTTATCAGGCTTGAAGTTCTTTTACGTGCCGTAAATATACGACACGGGACCACCGGCTTTACTTTCCTTCCGAAGGAAGCCATGCTAAGGATTTTTACGCCCGAAAAAATACACCGCCCTCCGTCGGGTTTGAACCCGCGAAACCTGCGGAGGGCGATGGATATTTAACGGAAATACGATGGTTGGAAATAGTGTTGGTATTGTATTAACTGTAGAAAATAATTTGTAGCACATGAGTTGTTCAGCAGTATCTTGATCTGACTGTAGTTGTCCTGAAGTACCAGACATCTGTTGGACAAGTTCAGAGAATCTGAATTCCGGTTTTAAGAACAATTTCCGTTTGACAACCGGACCGTCATAACAACATTATTAAGGGATGAGTTCCTCAGAGTCGAAAACAGGATTTACGCGATTTATTTCCGGTGCTAATATTGCAACAATCATCTCTCCCCCATTATAAATGTTTGGTTCTAAACACATTGCCAAAACTCTGCTTTATTTGTCTGTGGTATTACTCCTCTTTTAGAATCATAAATTGAACGAAGCTGCAAGAGAAAGCATAATACACACTTTCTGAGCACAGCTTTCTTCTTGCCCCATAGTATTTCGGTATATTCTTTCGTTTAGCTGACTCACTACTGCGGGACACCTATTAGCGTCGCTTGGTACGTCTGTGTCTCCATACCAATGAAAGAAGTCACGAATCGTTGCATATCCATCATTCATATTTTGTATTTTAGAAAATATGTCGATATATGTTCAAATATATTTGAAATGCATAAATAATATACTTAGACACAGAACCTCTTAACAATTTAGGGCTTTTAGCGATTTTCTTTCTAAAATATCTGCTCGCGGAGAACGAGTCAAGTACACCCGCCATACAGCCTGGATTCGATGAAATGACATCAACATTTTTACATTTTCTGTCTCTGCCAAGGAAAATATTGCTTTTCGGCTGAGAATTCGATATGGAAGTCTCAATCGAAATACAAGTTTTGAAGTTACCTGAATACAAAAATAGATTTTTAGCAATAGGTGCAAGTGTGTGTGTGTGTACATGTGTCTGCCTGCTTGTGAACCACACAGCTCCAAATACGAAATGTCCGATAAATGTTATACTTGAGTCATACAATTTATGGATACCAGGCGCCTGGTATCCTTAAGAAAATTCCCCCACCCTAAATATGAAATCATTTTAGCATTTTCTTTCTTGGTTTTCTCAAAACTGGCTATAACGATGCACGCACGCACACACGCGCTCTGCTTTTGTTTAAAATACTTTTGGGGGTTATGGACCTCAAAACATGCATTTCCGGTGAAATCACGATATCAAATATTTGCGTGGAATACTTCTTCTGTTCACTACAGTAGGTGGTAGAGAATACAAAAGTAGAAATTCACTAAAATAATAGAAGTTTAATATTCAACAGTGGTGAATAAACGAACAGAAAATAAAAATTCTTGCAGCCGAAATGAAATTTCTGGGAACAACTATGAAAGATAGAATATGGAACTTCGACATCAGATAAATGATCAGTATCTTCTGCTTAATAGCAACATTAGAAGAACAAACACAACATTCAAAGCAAAGAGGGAGGCCATGGTTTCAAATCCCATACACCTACCAATCTGAATGGAGATATTCGATGGTTTCCTTCCTTTGTCGGGTAAATATCGGATTGGATAATCAATACCACGACCCAAAACTCACTCAGAGAGCAACAAAAATAAAATGGATAACACTAAAAGGCAACTATGCAATTAAATCCATCTGACCTGCATCACCCACAAAACAGTAAGTCTACGATCATAAAGCCCAACTTCCGATTTAAGCAATAAGAAATATATGGCACAGAAAAACTGCTCAGCTGAGTCCAACTATCTGGCACATACTGAAACATATCCAACAAGAACCTGCAGGTGGTTAAGTCCTAGTAAATGTATTTCACATAAGTGGTGTAATTTAACACATATGAATGTTTTGTGTGGTAAGTTTTTGTAGGGTCAAAATTCTAAGATTTTGGCAGTGAAATGGACAGAATAAGACTCAGTGGCAGAGTATCCAGATTAGAAAGAAGAGAAATGAAGAGTGATGGAGGTTAATTTTAGTAAGAGTTGTATTGTAGTTCTACTGTTGGGAAGCCAAACTTGATGTAGTTTCTTGGAGTGTTCGCCCCACGTATGGTACACTGTTTCCGGTAGCCTTCGCCCCAAGTTTCACTTTCCGGTGGTCTTCGCCCCAAGTTTACTTTCCGGTGGTCTTCGCCCCAAGTTAACTTTCCGGTGGCCTTCACCCCAACTTTACTTTCAACTTTGTATTTTAATGTTTCTTTAATATTATATATATTTATTTTTGCCTCGGCTGCGTCAGTATTAATTTGTAGAAACATATGTCTCTTTGCAGGGGGTGATGCGGCTAAAGAATATAGGCTTACACAAATTATAATTTGTAATTCACTCCTTTTATTAATCCTTGACACGATTAAATAACACTTCACTGATATAGAGAGCTGTGGAATTCTTTTATTAATTACTTGCACTTTTTAACACGTAAACCTTATAATATTCTCGCCGTATTGAATTTTTGTATCACACTGGATACGTACGCGTCTCGCGTCCGGTTAGGAACGCTGTCTCCTAGCAACTGACTTCTGAATTTGTACAATTTGTTCTATTTCAGTTTCTGATTGGCTAATCGTACTCCAATAGAATACTTTCATTTAACTTAAGCTTTTTCTGGTTGTTGATTGGCTATTTATAAACTGTCTCAAAAATTACATTATTGTTTCCAAGAATTACTAGTAGCATTATTAAACTTTCCAATTCATTATTGTCTCAAGGTTACCTCGTTGTTACCTCATTGTTAGCAACTATTCTCACAGTTCCTACATTATTAAATTACTTAACACATTCACATAACATTATTAAACATGTACATAATAATATAAACATATACAAGGACTGTAATATGCATTTTTATATATTGTTACATACACATGCTGCTTTAAGGCGGGCTGTTATTGAATTTATATATTACATAATTAGACTGAAATCATTTAAGTGTTAAAAATACTGCCTCAAGAGGTGAGACAGGTGATGGGTATGGAAAGGATTGAAAGACGAGCTCTTCAATGGTATGGACATATTAGAAGCATGAAGGATAATAGGTGGCCTAAGACTGACTCCTTTGGAGCGGTCACCTCATGGTAAAAGAAAGCGGGGTAGGCCAAGAACAACCTGGAGAGGAGAGATCCATAGATTGATGAGTGATCGGTGTCTGGAGGAGGATGACTGGCTTGATCCTTGATCGGGAAGAATTGCGAATGGGAATACAGGGTGAATGCTGAAAAGTGGAGAAGCCCTGAAAATAAAAGTAAGTTTTTGTCCATCTACAATATACCATTGACCAACCACCCATCTGCCACCAGTGTAACACACTGTTAACGACGAAACACATAATCGTGGAATGTCCACAACGATCAATGGATACAACACTACCAGATACCCAATGATTTACAAACACCACTCAACTATTCGATGTAACTAAAATAGTTGAATATTTTAAAATCATAAATTTATATAAAAGTATATAATGTTCAATCAATTTGATTAATTATAATGTCAAATTTTATACTAGTTCATTGTAATGGTTCAAAACTGCCAGTATGTTAAACAACCTTATTGTTTTATTTTTAAATATTTATTTTATAAAAAGTTGTAAAGTCGCGATATGACTAATGTGTTAAAGCGACTATAAACATACAAACCAAATACCAGTTATAAATATAAAAGAAATACAAAAGTCGTTCAGAATGAAGAGGACTTCACAGGCTGTTTGCAGAAAATTCAAGATATACATTTTACGTAGGTACTTATCACACAGATATCTTAAACTATGATATTTTAATCCGAATCGTTAGAGCAATTTTTGAGAAAATCAGAAATAAAGAAGCATTTTCAAAACAAAGGACAGTTTGGTATTGATCGGACATTTCATTTTTGATTTGTGCTGCTCTCTCTCATATGTAGGTACGCGCGCGTGCGCGAGGGCCTTTTCTGTCACTTCGTCTATCCACTAACATTTATTTTTATATAGTTCCTAGAAACTATTCTTGCAAAAACTTATTTTTTCCATTTAATTGATGTTAATCGATATCAACGTTTTGTAGAAAAGGTTTCAGTACAGATTTCGTTGTAGGGACAAATGGGAGGAGACTGAAGCAATACTCAAACCTTTAAAAAGCGGGTCACTATATCCGGCTTTGAAATTATATACTCTTTCCATGCCATCGCGAGAAACAACTAAATACTGAAAGCACTTAAAAATCACAAAATTATTGAAAAATATAAACCAATACAAATTTTATAACAACTATAATGAATATAAAATCAATATATATATAAATTAATCCTCCTACAACTAACCCTATATGGGCTACAGATGAATAAGCAATTAATACTTTTATATCTAATAATTTATACTATAGTATATTAGTATTGTAGATGAAGTCTAATTTTTATTATAATTAATTGAAGTTAACGAATAATTTGGAGTTGGCTGATGCCATAAAACATTATTTTTACATAAAATGTGTGAACCTTAACGATGTCTACATTTTCTGAGAAGCAAGATTTTGTCAGCTCATCCAGTTTACCAATTATATGAAATGTTTCAAAATAATTCCCAACGAAGAGCACTTCATTGCCTATTCACAGAAAATTCAAAATATGTATTTTATCTTCTTCTTCCAATGTGGATTGGGAATTGCTCTTAGAGATTGCTTCTTTGGCGTTCCAACCGATCTGTGGCCTCTAGGGTTATACGAGTTTAAATATCGTAGTTTAAAACTCGTTTAGAAATTTTTTTGTCAGTCATCCGTAAAAGATAATCTATCTACTTTTACTTTCTCTACTACGTATAGTAAGTAAGGGAAGTATTGTATTCCACCCAAAAATTCGATACCGAGATTTCACCGGAAATACATGTTTTGAGACACCCTGAATAAAAAAAAAGCATTTTTGGAAACATGTCCGTGTGTGTGTTTGTGTGTGCCTGTGAACAGTATAACTCAGAAACGAACAGCGGATAAACACCAAACTTGGTATTTTTCAGTATCTTCCAGAGATGCGACACGAAGGTTTTCAAGAAAATCCCCCACCCCAGATTTCCCTTTACATGGAACATTTTTCGAGGATTTTAATTTTCTAAAAAACGGCTCTAACGATTTTGATTAAAATATCATATGTTTAAGATATTTTCATGACAAATGAAATGTATGTCTCGAATTTTCTGGGAATGTCTCCAAAAGTATTCTTCATTGTGAACGACTTTGGCATAACTGGTAAACCATAAGAGATAGACAAAATTTTACTACACAAAAACTGTAGATCGCGTTAAAATACACAATTTATGTCATATACATTTTTTGTTGTTGAGTGAACCATTTTCGAGATATTGCTTGTCATTCCCTTAAATTTTTCAATACTTATACTTTTTCTCAAATTCGTTATTCATTCTTTTTGTCCTGGTAACGTAAAGAGAATGGAATACTCCACATAGCAACCAGCTCTTAAAATATTTGACTGTAGCTTAAAGCCTACCAATTCCCCTTGCATCTACAAGAAAATTAGCAATGAGATTAATATCTCGATATTTCGATTAACATGAAGTATATAGGGAATAAGCGTTTGTAAAAACAGTTTGTACAAGAGTAGAGAAAGTCATGTGAGTGTAACACATCAGATTTTTACCTATAGTCTTGTATAAATTGGTGTAACGGTTTAAGTCCTAGCTCTTTTGTTATTTCTTTTTTACGAATATGTTCTTCTCTTGTGCATCCTGTAGTCCCCCGTGGTAGTGGTTACCATGATTAGCCTCTAGTTTCCGAGGTCGTGGGTTCAAACGCGGCGGAGGGCGATGGATTTTTTCGGGCGTAAAAATACTTTTCATGGCTCCCTTCGGAAGAGAAGTAAAGGCAGTGGTCCCGTGTCGTAGATTTACGGCACGTAAAAGAACCTCAATGCTGATAAAGAGGTCCCTGAACAAAATTTCCGGTCTTTCACGCCCAATATAGAATGGGACGCTAAGGACCACAGCAGTTAAAGAGCGTCCATAAATAAAACTCTATTTAATTTTTCTTATACCTCCTTCACTACACGTAAGAATGTTATTTCTACTGCTTGGATTTTGCTCTTATCTTCTGCTTAAAGAGTCATGCCTTGCTTCCATAGAGTACTGAGATTTTATTCAGTAATGGCTCTACCAATAATAGTCTATCAGTAATATATTTTATTTTTCATGCAAATATCTTAAACATGTGGTATTTTAATCAAAATGGTTAGAACAATTTTCGGGAAAATCAAAACTAATGAATATTTTTCCACGTAAAGAGTATATTGGGTGGGAGTGTTTACTTAAAACTCTTCCTGTGAAAAACTTGGAATATGTTGAAATTAAATACGAAGTTTGGTATGTGTCCGACTTCTAGTTTATATATTTAACGACGCTGTCAATTGCCAGGATCATATCAGTGCCGCTGGTGTGCCGGAGTTTTTTCGTCCCGCAGTTCTTTTACATGCTAGTAAATTTACTGACATGGGGCTGTCGCTTTTAATTTCGCATTTTGTTATGCTGTTGACACGCTCAGACCTTTTTCTGAAAGGGCTATTATTATTATTATTATTATTATTATTATTATTATTATTATTATTATTATTATTATTATTATTATTATTATTATTATTAAAGCTCTGGAAAACATTTTTGAATATAGATATCGAAACTTTGAGTGGAATACAATACAACTTCTAGCTACCATAAATATAAAAAATGGAAACCGTTAACAGGCTGCTAAACATAAAATTGTAAGTGTAGATTTAAATTTCAAAGAAAGAGGAATTTTAAAGTTGGGATATGTGAAATGCTTTATTAAAGCTGTTGTATACATTTTGTAAGGAACGTTTTCTAATAGCTGCAACAATATTGCCAATAATTATTTAATTTGACGCCTGGAGATGGGAAGGGCAGGATGTGAAGAGGCTGCAGACCATGTGTATGGGGATCGCCTCCCCACTGGGTGTCCACCAGGAAAGGTTAGAGCAGAAAGAGACAGAAAAAAATGAACCGGAAAACGTTCCACAGATGCATGTCAGGCACACTTAGCAAATGTCAGGAGCCAAGGTGACAAAAAGAGTCATTCTGTGTGTGTCGAACGAAGCCAAGGAAGTCTTGAGGGTTGGGAACTGCCTGCATGTGTGAAGTCAGTGACCATCTCAGTGTGACTCTCAGGCTTTCAAAAGCAGCACAAATGTAGCCATGTAGATTAAACAGAGATTTTTTTGGTCCTTAAAAACAACTTAAAGTAGGCTAAAATGATGATACAGGCCCTCGTTAGACAGTTTTAGACACCTAAAGGTATGCCATATTGGCTTGTTATTGGAACGCTTAAATAAGACTATAAAAATAGACATATTACTATACTTTCCGATAGGATAAGATTAACTACGGAAGGGACTCGGCACCGATCCAGAGTGGATATGGTGCCTACGCCCCAGGAGGGGGCGTCCCCGGGAAGAAGGATGAGGAGAGTAGGCACTGTGCGGCCGGATCCGGGAGTGACGGCACAGCAATGACAGGATCCCTAAATTTTCAGATAGAGATACCCTGGCAGACGAACAGGCAGACCAAGGACCTCACCCCTACAGAGGGGGTCCAATGTCCTTCAAAGGGTTTTGGAAACCTCGCAGCCAACCAAAACCCGAGGGATGGAGAGAGCCACAAAGAGCATATTTCTCCCTGCCACGCTGCACCGAAACACCATCGCCGACACTTCCGAACCTGAAAGAGACCAAAGAGATGAATTAAATGAAAAATGAAATGAAATGGAGGGACAGGAAATTCGGGGATGAAAGAAACCATTCCAGTATTCGCCTGACGACCCGGAAAACTGGGTCAGAGTGAGTGGTCGCCAGGGATCGATCCCGACGTTGCCGCCTGAGCCATCCCGCTCGGTATACTTTCCGATAGTCAAGCAGCCTTAAAGGCTCTTGAGAGTAGATAACCAAATCTAAACTGGTGTGGGAATGTATGGAGGCTCTAACGGCGCTAACCCTGCACAATTCAGTGGAGTTGGTGTGGGTATCGGAGCACAGAGGAATCCATGGCAATGAAATAGCAGATGATTTGCCGAAGAAAGGAGCAGAGAATCCTTTTGTAGGTCCTGAACCTAGACTCGGGCTATCCTATGGACTGGTCCGTGAGGTAATGGCAAAATCCGATCCAATGCCAATATAGGAATTTCAGTCACCAAAAACACTTTCTACATCTTTATATTTTACATAAAACCTGAAGATGCTTAACTAAATTTAGCTTATTAGTACAAAAAATATGTATTTAGCCTAAAAATTCGAGATCTATTCATAAGTAACGCATATCAATAAAACTAAAATTAACACAGTTTTACTTTGTCTACAACATATCTATGATACGTAGAAGTATACCACCCAAAAATTCGTTACCAATATTTCACTGAAAAGAAATGTAGTGTATCTGTGAACAGCATAACTCAAATCCGAAATATGGGATAAATACCAAAAATGCGACACGAAGGTTTTGAAGAAAATACCCCTACCCACAACTACGCGGACAAATTGTAGTTATTTTTTATTTACTCAAAAATGGTTCTAATGAATTTGTTTAACATACGTTTAACATATTTGCACGACTTATCAAATGCACATCTTAAATTTTCTTGGAATAACCTGTGAAATCTTCTTCATTCTGAATGGATTTTGTACAAGTTTGTATAAGGTAAAGAGTACGAGATATACAAAAGTTTACTCCATGAATATTATATGAGGCAGTATTTTTAACACTTAAATAATTTCACTCATTATATAATATGTAAGATCAATAACAGCCCGCCTTGAAGCAATATGTGTATGTAATAATTTGTAAAATGTATGTAACAGTCATTGCATATGCTTATATTATTGTAAACATGTTCAAAAATATTATGTGAATTCATTACGTAATTTAATAATGTAGGAGCTGTGAGAAATAGGTTAAAAGTTGCTAACAATGAGATAACAATGAGGTAACCTTGAAACAATAATGAGTTTGAGAGTTTAAATGTTACTTGTGATTCTTGGAAGCATTAATGTAACTTAGTGACAGTTTATAAAAATAGCCAATCAACAACCAGAAAAAGCTTTAGTTAAATGCAAGTATTCTATTGGAGTAAAAATAGTCAATCAGAGACTTGAAATACAGAAATTTACAAGTTTAGACGGTTGAAATCAATTCAGTTGCCTCAAAACAGTGCTCATAACCAGACGTGTTGCTTCTAGACGGTGATCATAACCAGACGCGCGATGTGTCCTCGAGAAATTAATTACGTATTCGTGTGAGACGAAAATAGTATACATGTTAGAAAGTGCAAGTATTAAATAAAAGAACCTCACAGCTATCGATATCAGTGAAGTGCTATTTAATTTGTGTCAAGGATTAATAAAAAGGAGTGGATTAAAACTTAAAATCTGTGTAAGCCTACATTCTTGTCGCATCACGCCCTGCCAAGACTTCCATATCTCTAACAATAATACAGACGCAGCCGAGGCAAACATAAATATTTAATACTTAAAGAAACAATCAAATTACAAAGTTAATTTTTTTTTAAACTTGGGGCAAAGACCACCTAAAAATACATTTGGGGCGAAGGCTTCCGGAAACTGTTTACTATACGTGCTGTTGCAACTACTACAAGTTCGGCTCCCCAACAGTTGAAATATAATACAACTCCTTCAATACAAACTACTTCAAATTGACGCCCAAAGCGTGGTGCAAACAACGAAACAACACAACACCACTTCAAATTGGCGTCCATACGTGGAGCTAAACAAGCCATCTACTTAATATAGCTGTCATTAAAACACAGAATTTATGGCAAATATATTTTTGTGCAGTTTATCATTTCCGAGATATTTGATGCTCTTGGTTTGAACGTTCCAATACGAGTAGTTTATATCTTTTTAAGTGCTTGCTCACCATTCGATTGTTTCTCGCGATTTAACACAGAGTATCAAAATTCAAAGCTAGCATATAGCGACCTGCGTTTTAAATATTTGACTATAGCTTCATCCTCATGTATTACCATTATACCTATAACAAAATGTGTAATGAAACCACTTCTGCAAAGTTTATCTGGATTATTATGAAGTAGATAGAAAAACACCTTTTGTATGCATAGTCTGTAGAGAAAATATAAAAATAAACGAAGTGTATATAAAGTTATGTGAATGCAACATATAATATTTTTAAAACATGCTCGAAAACGTCAAAATTAATATTTTGAGAGGAATGTTTTATCCCAAAACAATCCGCGATAGCACTTCAGGATGTGACATCCACAATAATTGTTCCAAAACTATCCTTTGTTTACATCTCTCTGGGTGGTAATTAATTTTCTTTGGTTGCATGCCATATTTCATTTGTTTCATACAGACGGTTTGGTAGCAATGGGAACTGTATGATACTTGACTTGTGTATTTGACTAGTTGAAAGGAAACCGTTTTAAGGTGATACCATGTAAAATAAAATGTTTTTAACAGAAG
Organism: Deroplatys truncata; assembly: GCA_030765065.1. Lineage (NCBI taxonomy): Eukaryota > Metazoa > Arthropoda > Insecta > Mantodea > Mantidae > Deroplatys > Deroplatys truncata. The sequence continues at coordinate 131,778,158 of CM060988.1, read as the reverse complement.
CTGTTAGACTGAAATGAAGAAGAAGAAGAAGAAGAAGAAGAGGATAGAAATTGGACACAGAAGACGTATACAACAACCTTGCATACTTTTCAATGACACTCATGCATATCGACAATCGATTTCACAGACAACTGAGTTCAATAGAAACACAATTCAAAGAATACGGAAGCGTCGGAGATATAAAAAGGTTCTGAAGATGTCAACATCCAGTACTACTTAGTGTCCATAATGGCGCAATCTTCTAAAACGTCGAAAAACGTAGATTTTGAGGTCCCCTGATCCCAAAAGGCCTTTTTGATAAAACATCCGTGTTGTATGTGTGTGTGGTTTGTGCACGTGCTGCGTGTATCTACATATGCATGAACAACATAACTCAAAGTCAGTTAAAGAATATCAAACTTCGTATTTGTTATGCATTCATGTTTTCGTCCATGAGCCAATGTGTACACACACACACTCTCTCTCTCTCTCTCTCTCTCTCTCTCTCTCTCTCACACACACACACACACACACACTTGTTTCTAAAACTTCTTTCTACAGATTCAAGGAAGCTCAAATCATATCATTCCTCTAAAATCTCGATATTGAAATTTTGGGTGAGCATTCACATTGCAATTTTTGTAAAACAATATAGGTTGTAAATATCAACCTGCACATTTAGGGAATAATGTTGAAGTACCAATAAAATGCATTTTAATATTCAAAAGGAATTATTCATATATTCATTGTAATTTTTAACACAAGGACTATTGTCACCTTAAATTCAGATCGTGGCAGATAACGGCACATTGTTACGTGCCAAATAAGGTTGCCTTCCTGGTGTTGCTGCGATAATTATCGATTTGGAACGGAACGTTCTAAAAATGTGCAGTGAACAACGACTTTCCAAAGCTGTAATGTGTGTCGCATTAATATTCGATACGAATCTGCATCGTCATCACGCACGTACGGTAAAAAGGGGTTATTTTTGAACCCACAATTAGGCGAACCATGTTCAGACGGAGACGTGAAGAATTTCAACTCTTCTATAATGGCATTCGAAATGAGACCAAGCAAAATACGTTTCGTAAACAACATGAGGTGTTAAACGGTACAGCTTGAGTTGCGTTCCTTGGAAAAACCCGGCGCCAACTCAGAGCGAGAAAACTGCCCAGTCTTTACGTATTTTCTTAAAATAACTATCATTAATAGATCCGGGATACCTAATTTCCAAAAATAATGCTTAAATGTAGTTGTAATAAATACGTTTCCATGAACGCGACGTTCTCAATTGTTTTATATGGATAATAGATTTTCATTGTATTACTTGCATATTTACTTTCTCGGCAAAATACGAAAATGAACGACGTCAGAACCTATGTATGATATTTCTGTTAAATGTGTGTTTATTACATTGTTCTACCGCTTACCTAAGATAAGCGAATTATTGTACGAGGACGATACTAAACATTTTTAGAATGCCATGTTTCTAAAAGTAAATCAAATTTGTTTATATTTGACAGCTACTTTCTAATGTTTTGTTAGTTGATTGCCGTGTAGTTTGTTCGATTTTCTCCAACAGTTTGTTAATTATCATCATTTAGAGATTTTGTGTTCACTCAAAAATTAATTTAGCCAGAGAGCATTTCCGGCCTATGATATTCTACGATTTAAAATCGCCATTAACGCCTAAAAATGTAAAGATCGGCTTAGAAATGCATTTGGCGAAGAAGTCCTATCTAAGGTAACAATTTATAATTGCTATAGCGAATTCAAATGAGATCGGTTTTTTACTTTCTCTACTACGTATAGTAAGTAGGGGAAGTATTGCATTTCACCCAAAAATTCGATACCGTGATTTCACCGGAAATACATGTTTTGAGACCCCCTGAATCAAAAAAAAAATTGGAAACATGTCCGTGTGTGTGTCTGTGTCTGTGTGTCTGTCTGAACAGCATAACTCAGAAACGAACAGTCGCATAAACACCAAACTTGATATTTAGGTTCAGTATCTTCCAGAGATGCGACACGAAGGTTTTAAAGAAAATCCCCCCACCCCAGATTACCCTTTACATGGAACATTTTTCGAAAATTTTAATTTTCTCAAAAATGGCTCTAACGATTTTGATGAAAATATCATATGTTTAAGATAATGTCATGAGAAATGAAATGTATATGTTGAATTTTCTGGGAATGTCTCCAAAAGTATTCTTCATTGTGAACGACTTTTGCATAACTGGTAAACCATAAGAGATAGACAAAATTTTACTACAAAAAAATGTAGATCGCGTTAAAATACACAATTTATGTCATATACATTTCTTTTGTTGAGTGAACCGTTTTCGAGATATTGCTTGTTATTCCCTTAAATTTTCCAATACTTATACTTTTTCTCAAATTCGTTATTCATTTTTTTATGTCCTGGACATGCAAAGAGAATGGAATGCGCCACATAGCAACCAACGTTAAAATATTTGACTATCGCTTATAATCTACCATATTCCCCTTGCATCTACAAGATAATTAGCAATAAGATTGACATCTCGATATCTCGATTAACATGAAGCATATGGAGAATAGGCGTTTGTAAAAATAGATTGTACAAGAGTAGAGAAAGTCATGTGAGTGTAACACATCAGATTTTTTTTAGTGATGAACTTCGTGAAGGACGCCCAAGAGCTGCTGTTACTGATGAAAATGTTGCCGCTATTCGAGTATGCTTAAAGAAAATCGACGGACCGCTTATGAATTTATTCCGGCAACATTGGGCGTCGGTATGCGTCAAATACAAAACATTTTACTCAACAGTTAACTTAGTTGTCGATCGATTCCACATAAACTGATTCTTGAACAAAAACAACAACGCATTGAGTGGTGCAGAAAAACACTGGAAAAATTCTAAAGCAAATTTGGTTTGGAAGATAGACGCGCCGTTACTGCTGATTGGTATACAGATGTCTGTTTACTGCAAACTTTGAAAACGTTCGTGAAAGACGCCCAAAAGGAAAAATGATGTTACATCATCACAACGCATCGTCGCATACAGCAAAACTAATAACAGAGTATCTGGATGCTCTAAAGGTTAGCACCATAGACCCTCCCCGTACAGTCCTGACCTAGAATCTTGTGATTTCTTTTGTTGCCAAAATTACGGATAAAATGTGTGGAATTGCTTTTTCGCCATCAGATGAAGCAGTGGAGCATAATAAAAACCTCTTTCTGAAGTGCCTCAGGAAGAGTTGCATCATTGCTTTAAGGACTGGTTTCTCAAATGCAAAAATGTATTGGTGTTAAAGGGGCATATTTTGAAAAACAATAAAATCTTTTAAATTGTTTAAAGCTAATCCTTGTTTGATTTTCTAGCAATTTCAGAGTCCTTCTCGTATTAGATCCAAAAATTCTATCTTTCACCAGAAATACGCATTTTGTGGACCACTGAATACAAACGAAACACTTTTAGAAAAAGGTCAATGTGTCTATTTGTGAACAGCGTAATTAGAACACGAATAACTTAATATTTAAGTCTTACAAGGGGGAAATTTTCACGAAATGCGTTCATCCTAAACAATCATTTGCATGAAAAGACAAAAAAAAAAAAAAAACTTTTTTTCTCTCTCAAAAATGGCTCTATCGATTGAAGAAGGTATTATATACTTCAGCTGTAGGAATGATGAATAAAATGATTATCTTGAATTTTCTGTAAACTCCTCTCCATTCTCATTAAAGTCTATATACCTAGGATTCCACCGAGCGGGATCGCTCCGGCGGCAGCGTTCGTGACCCGCATTTAGGAGGGCCCGGATTCGATTCTTCCCGGTGACCGCCCACTCTGACCATGAGGTTTTTCGTGGTTTTTCCTTAGTCGCCAAGCGAATGCCAGGGTGGTGTACTCCACCACGATCTCTCTGTTCCCCCATTTCCTCTCATTTCATCTCTATTTCACCTTTCAGGTGTGATTTCGGGTCCTGCGGTGCTAACGGTGCCACGCAGATGGCGTTGTTGCATGCTCATTAGAAACATTCCTGCCCGTGTACGCCAGAGTGAGCTGTTCCGCCAGTTAGGGTCACTGCGTCGCCCTCTTGAGGATTCCTCGCTCACTAGTGTGCGGGGATTCAAACTGGAAATATTAGGGACCTCTGCGCGTCCCTGTATGTCTGTCTGCCTGCGGACCTGGAACCTCCTTCGGCTCCTTCGCCTCATCCCTGCCTCCCGGGGGTGTAGGCATTATAGATCTAGATGGTCATAGTGCGCGAGGCGTCCTCCTTCGATGAATACATCCTATATCCTACTAGGAATCCACAATAAGCCTATACAAGAAATATGATATCGTTAAACTAGGTTATTTAAGTCAAACCATATTTTATTAATCATTTAGGAAATATTCCCCGTTGCTAGTTTGATTTATTCATATTTAAAATTTAAAATTTTAAGTGGCAACAGAACAAAGAACCTATTTTTATTTGTAATAGCTAAATATACAAAAGATTACGTTATACGCAAAACTACTTCTCAGCGTTGTTGCACACTGTTTTTCTCTCACTCACTTTCTCCGCCTTTTCCCCATCCATCGCCCTGTATATCTCACTCTCCTCTCTGTACAACATACATACCATGCAATGTTTTGAAGACAGTAGTGCGTCCTTTTTTGTTTCTCCTATAAGATATTATAAATGTAAATGTACGTAAAAGATTTCACAGTACACAAACCTGCGCCTATTATGTAATCAGAGCTAAACTGTGTCTCGGGGTAACCAGTACCAGAATAATAGTAATGAAAAGTTGCTGTAACTTAGTAAATATTCATCCTTTGTTTATAAACAACAAAACTCGCCGGAAACATTTTGTGTATTGACTTTTGATGTGTTGATATTTTTCATAAAATTTCAAAAAAACGTATATTTCTAATGAAATCTCAATATCGAATTTTTGAGTGAATTGTATTTAGTCTATCTACAAGAGGAAAGCATAGAGAAAGAAACAACAAATGAAAACGCTAAGAAAGGGAGGTAGGATACCTAGGATAACGTAATTTTAAAGAAATACTTCTCCAATTTTCGAGCAGTTTTGAGATTATATTCCTCTAATAAGGAATATGTAAGTTGGCACGAGGTTCATAATGCCAGTGCCCACCCTTGCAATATTGCACTATGCCAGCAGACCGCTCGATCCCCTTTGGGATAACTAAGCATGCAAGAACGTTTGATGCTGGTAATTTCTGTCTGAAGAACACGCGATGGAGAACAAAATGAACCTGAGCACAAGACACGACATAGCATATGATTTCCTTCATGGCGTGTTACGATATTTGGAATAATGTGAACTGAATTTCCTTCTTAGCAAATCAATCTGTCGAGGCATTTAATAATAATAATAATAATAATAATAATAATAATAATAATAATATTAGTTGTGAGGCTACCCCTTTTTGGGCTTAACTGACGTTTTAGGACCTAAAATCGGTCGCAAAATCTTTAAATTAAGCATTACCTTTTCAATGATAGAGCACCAAGTTTTGACTTTCTCTACTACCTACCTATAACAATAACAATGACCAGGGAAGGAGGGGATATCTCGCAACGCTTACCACCCACATGAACGGATGAGGTGAAGGAGGTCACAGGTAGGCCGGCCGAGAGAGACGCGCAGAGGTCCCTAATGATTTCAAGCTTGATGCCCGGTCACACCGGCAGGTTGCTCAGAGAAGTCTTCCCTCTGGCGGAACCATGGAGAACTCGACCCACCCAAGGCGCTTCAGAGAATACTCCATCTGGCAGGGACGAGAAGAACTTTCACGAGCAAATATTTGCGCCATCTGTCTGACACCCACCGACACTGCACAGCCCCTAAGTCTACCTGAAACATGAAAGGGGGAAGCAAAATGATAGGAATTGAGGGAAAGGAAATTTATGGTAAAAGACAAATAACCCCAGCATTCGCCTTGCCAACCAAGGAAAACCATGAAAACCCTGTGGTCAAAGTGACCGGCCCTAGGAATCGAATCGAAGACCCCCGAATGCAGGTATCGCACGTTACCGTGGAGACATTTTTCCAATGAGCAAGCAACTACGCCATCTGCCCGACACCGCCAGCACCGCAGGACCCGAAGACACATTAAACGCGAAAGGGAGAGATGAAATGAGAAGAAATGGCATTTGTCTAGGCGACCAGGGAAAAACCACGAAAAACCCCGTGGTCACAGCGGGCGGTCACCGGGAATCGAACCCGGGACCTACCGAATGCGGACCATAGACGATACCGCCTGAGCCATCTGCTTGGCTAGGCCTACTATAATTGTACAGAGGATTACCATGTAATGCACTATACCTATTATTACGTTTATTTCATATGTTTATTAATTAATTAACAAGTGCCTGATAACACTTTGTATTACACGAGTGATTTATTAGATTTGGCTGCGTCTCGTGAACTAAACACCTGTAGATACTCGGGGGGAAAATCTAATGCTAATTACTTTACAATAAATAACTCTTGTATTAATTAAAAAGCATTATTCTGAAATTTTCTAACATTGGATAATGGTATACATGTAGCGTGGAAAATAGCCACTGAAGCGAAAAGTTCGATTTTACATACTACTACTTTCTGTGCTAACTTTTAGCTCTATTCGTAAATTTTTCCATTTCTCTAGTATTACATTCTCTCTTCCTTTATCCATGCCCTCGCAATTCAGAATATAATGCCAATTGTCATGTAATTCATTACATTTAGTAATTCTCCTCCCCCCTTCTTCTCCCTATTAGACCACTTAGATTTATTACACCTGTCCTCGCCCATACATGCCCCATTCTGGCCTATATCGGCCTATCTGGCCTAACAACAAATAAAAAGAACAAAGCAATTCCCTCGTTTATTGCTGCCTCCGTTTCATTCTTGCAGAAAGCACATGTATTTCGATAAACCATAACTGCAAGTCAATGTGCGCTAAATGGGTAGTATTTCTGTACTTGCTTCGTTGGCGTCACCTAGGACTTGCTGGTAAAACATGGCCGCTGAGACAATAAAAAAATATGCTTTAGGTGCTACTTTTCTCATCGCAGGGAATTTCTGACGCGCTGCTATTGGCGGACACTACCGTCCTCCTGCATTTCCATTGGCCCCCTGCAAAGATGAGCAGTTTAAATGATCTGATCGATTTTTTTTCCCTTCTCGGTTAATGAGAGCAAAACCGACGCATGCGGGTTAGCGGTTGGTGAAGGACTTTTTTTTATTTTTATGCATCTGAGTATAAATATGGTGTACCGTTCATTGGCTTTACAGCAGTTACATAAAAATGGCCAGGAAATTCCCCTGGCCCAAAGGGTTTTACGTCCCTTTAGAACCCTTTATCTTTTTCCAAAAAGAATTTGGAATAAAATTTGAGATATATAGTTAGTTGAATTTACTGTAATAGTATTTGAGGATTCTTTCATTGTAAATGGGTTGTGTATAAGTGATATACATAGATACTTATTTCACCTCGATAATTGCATTCACAAATAAATTTCAATAAGACAAATTCTATCCTACATGCTACCCTTTACATATCATGTTCCTCACTTCACTAACTTGCTGCATTTCTAAGGACCCATAGCATCCAACACCATGGTTACCGAGCTATTGGGTTCTATTTACTTCTTTCCTTCCTCAGTCTACGATTTGTTCCTATTCCTTATTTCTAATTTTCTTCAGCCATCTATTTCTCACTGCACCTAAACATTTTCCTATCTCTATTAAACTTTCCTTTGATTTAACTCTTAACATCCTTATACCTATAATATCATTTGGTAAACTAGACCTTTTGATTTTTCGCAATTTTTCTGTCATACTCATAGTTTTTTCACATTCTAGGATTAAATGCCAATAATTGTTAAAATTCCTATTACACAATGGGCATTTTCCTTGATTTTCTCTTTCCCATAAGCCTTTTAAACATCACCCCTGTCCTTGCCCATGCAAAACCTTCTCTTGCTGATTTGTTACAAACATCAATATAATTTTCCCTTTCCCATGTCCTTTTAAGCACAATGAACTTTTGGAGTTGAAATTACCAGTTATTTCCTGTCTTTCCATGTCTTCAATTCTCAATCTAACTCTTTTCCAACACCCTTTCTCCCGTACCTGGCTATCCCTCCAAATATCTCCACATTCTATTTCATTTAGAATTCCTTCTAAACGCTTATACCAAGTATCCTCTTTATTAAGCTTTTGCTGAACCTCCATACATTGTTTTAAGATATTAAATGGGTTGTATGTAAGTGTGCGTGAGAAACCTTAAAAGATAGACAAAAAGTAGAACTCATTAAACTATAGAAACAATTGTTCTTTCACACAAGCCGTGTGTTGGACAGGGTTGGAAAGGTAGAATCAGATGACTGAAAAATTCAATGCCAATTCAATTCTACCTTTCCAACCCTGTCCAACACACGGTTTGTGTGAAAGAACAATTATTTCCATTAATTGACCTAATAGTGGTTGAAACTAAAAGCCCGGGAATAACTACTTACAAAGAATGTAGATAAGTCGCCATTGGGGTATGGCATCTCAATACAATTTGAGATCTCCTTGTGGTTTACCGGGAAAAATTCGAGTCAACTGGAGAATTTAATGGCGTGCCAGCATGTTGCCATGGTAGCTCAGTGGTTAGAGCAACCGGACGGAGACCGGGAGATCCGTGGTTCAAATCCCGGCTATAGCATTGAATTTTTCAGTCGTCTGATTCTACCTTTTCATTAAACTATAGTTTACGATGAATATCATTTGTTATAGCATCAGCTGTTTGTTGTTCAATGTACTCGAAGGCTGAGTGTCATCTCGGAGCCATTCATGTAACAGTTGAAAGCATGCAATTTTTCTTATTTTCTGCATCATGTTATTACTAACAAAAATTACTTGTGATATAAACAGTTAGGTATTATCTTACATGTAATTAATTTATCGTAATTAGCGTAAGGTAAATACAGAATAATCATCTTTTGACATCCGTTGTTTTTGCAATAAACTTTTCATTCTAGCCTATTTTATAAGTTTCATGCTCCCTGGGGGATCACTCCCACACTTCGAGAAAAACACGGAGCATTGCATTGGGGTTTAACGTTAAGAATCCAACAATTACCTTTTTTTAGTTTCTCTACTACCTATCTAAGGTAGGTGGAGGAAGTATTGTATTCCACCCAAAAATTCTATATCATATTTCACCGAAATGCACGTTTTGTGTCCAATGAAACCCCTCCCCCCCAAAAAAAATCTTTTTAAGGAAAGGTCCACACGCGCGTCTTTCTGCCCGTCAATCTTCTGTCTATGTCTGTGAACAGCGTAACTAAAAGACATAAAACACAGGTATATACCAAATTACATATTTCAGACACTTTCAAGAAAATTACTTCACATTAAGCTACGCTTTATAAGGAAAAAAATTATTTTTCATTTTCTCAAAACTGCCACTAACGATTTAAATTAAAATATATTTGGTATTTTAATGTGACCAATTGGATTTTTTATGAAGTCCTCTTTTGGATTGAATTTTGCACAAGTTCCTACAACTGGGAAATTGTAAAAGACACACAAAATCTACTCCAGAAAAAATATACAGCTCATTATAATTTAGATTGTGTCTAGTAATTTTATCAAGCGCTAACCTTTCCTAAATATTCTATGGCGTACATTTCCCAAGTACGTCATCTGACGGACATACTTGAAAGTTTGTGATTCATCTTTAATATTTCCATCGCAAGAGCTGGTTATCATGGCTAAACATTTTAATGTTATTTCTGCAAGTTGAATGTAACTAAACACTTATTGCTTAATTTGAAATCATAAGTGAATAGCGTAATGTGTATAGAAAAATCATTTTATAATATGCATACAGATATATCTGAATTTGTGCGAGTGATCACATTAGATTTTTGTGATGTAATTTTGGAAATAAATAAATGAAAATCGAATCAACATTGTGTCATATTTTTCTCCCGCACTACCAAACAAATTTCCAGTTTGTGTGCCACTGTTGCTGCCAAGTGAAGGATGTGATCTGAGTGTGAGTCATTGGGGAGGACGCAAGAGGGTGACATGCGGGGGTGGCAATCACAGCTACGCGGATCAACAGAAATATACTCCCGCTTTTCCCCCACTTCACCAGCATCCAGCTTTAAACGTAAAAGTAGGGGTTCCTGCACCTCCGAAATGAGACTCAGCAGTGTTGGTAATTCCCCGGTATCAGTATTCACCCAAGTCGGAAAAAATCGCGGAAGTGATGCGTCTTAGACTTCCCAATTAGAAAGAAAGAATTACACTGGGAACAAACTAATAAGCTTTCTAATAGTGAATCCATTACCAAATAGGCAGAGCCATTTCTAAGTTACATGCACAATTCGGTGAAACCTATCTCGGTCCATTTTCTACTTTCTAATCTTAACTCGGTCCTGTAAGAAATTAATCTCAATCTAGTCCATAATGCATCATTCCCTACGCATTTTAAAAGTAAAGGGACTGCAAAACCACGTTGCAGTTTCAAATATATATATATATATATATATATATATATATATATATATATATATATATATATATATATATATATAAATCTGATGTGTTACACTCAGATGACTTTCTCTACTCTTGTACAAACTATTTTTACAAACGCGTATTCTCCATATGTTCATGTTAATCCAGATGTTAATCTTATTGCTAATTTTCTTATAGATGCAAGGGGAATATGGTAGGTTATAAGCGATAGTCAGATGTTTTAAGCACTGGTTGCTATGTGGCGCGTTCCATTCTCTTTGTATGTCCAGGATATAAAAAAATGAATAACTAATTCCCATTTGAGAAAAAGTAAAGTATTGGAAAATTTAAGGGAATAACAAGCAATATCTTGAAAATAGTTCACTCAACAACAAAAATGTATATGACATAAATTGTGTATTTTAACGCGATCTACATTTTTGTGTAATAAAAGTTTGTCTATCTCTTATGGTTTACTAGTTATGCAAAAGTCCTTCACAATGAAGAATACTTTTGGAGACATTCCCAGAAAATTCAAGATATACATTTTATTTTGTCATGAAAGTATCTTAAATATATGATATTTTAATCAAAATTGTTAGAGCTATTTCTGAAAAATTTTAAATTTTTGAAAAATGTTCCATGTAAAGGGTAATCTGGGGTAGAGGGATTTTCTTGTAAACCTTCGTGTCGCATCACCAAGTTTGGTGTTTATCCGACTGTTCGTTTCTGAGTTATGCTGTTCACAGACAGACACACACACGGACATGTTTCCAAAAATGAATACAACACTTCCCCTACTTACTATACGTAGTAGGGAAAGTAAAAATTGCTCTATTAAATGCATGCAACAATTTTGTAAACTCCACACACAAAATAGTTGAATAATCGGTGTATTATTAAACAAAATTGTAATTCTAATCAAATGAAGGATTTTGAAAAAAAAATAATCTCTAAATAACATTTGTTCTTCTGTGAAGAGCTACCAGTAATGTCGCGGTCAGAACCAACTACTTGTGCTCAGTGCCACTATCGATTTTTCATAACAGATGCCACACCACTTTACACTTCACTATACTCAAAGTATTATTATGGTTTCGTACTATATGCTACGGGACCCAGTTTGATTGTTGACAGTGTTTGCGACAGGACCGAGTTTGAGTGCTCACATTTTACTCACGAAGATAACGGGACCGAGTTAGGATGCGTTCGTACAATTAGTAAGTCCTTAGAACCGGAAGATTGATTCAGATTCCAGATAAGTAATCAACTTTTTAACCTTGTCCTACACATAGTCACTGTGAAGGAGGAGCTATTAAAGCCCGTATTTGTATTCACAATTTAATATGTGATATATTCACACGACTTTCTCCACCCACTATCGTTCATCCTGATACAGCTTTATTTTTCTATTTCATTATAATCGAGAATCTTGTAAGTACAAGGGGAATGTGGTAGGCTTTAAGCGAATCAAATTTTTTAAGAGCTGAATAACGAATTCCCACTTGAGAAAAAGTATAAGTATTGGAAAATTCAAACAAATAACAAGGAATATCTCGGAAATGGTTCACTTCACAAAAAAAGTATATGAAATAAATTGTGTGTTTTAATGAGATCTACATTTTTTGTGTAGAAAAATTTTGTCTATCTCTCACGGTTTACTAGCTATGAAAAACCCATTGAGAAAGGAGAGGACACTTGGGGACATCCAAAAAAAATTAAAGATATACATTTTATTTGTCAAGAAAATATCTTAAATATATGATATTTTAATCAAAACCGTATGAGCCATTTTTGAGAAAATCAAAATTTTCGAAAAATCTTCCGTGTAAAGGGTAGTCTGAGGTGGAGGGTTTTTCTTGAAAATCTTCGTGTCGCATCTTTGGAAGATACTGAACCTAAATACCAAGTTTATCGTTTTTGAGTTATGTTGTTCACAGACACACACGCGCGCGGAGTTTTTTCTAAAAGTATTTTTTGACTCAGGGGGGCTCAAAACATGTATTTCCGGCGAAATCTCGACATCGAACTTTGGGTGGAATGCAATACTTCCCCTACTTACTATACGTAGTAGAAAAGTAAAAACGAGTCAGTGTATGCTGGCCTAGATATTCAATACGGTTTTCCATGACATGGCGAGAAACAACTTAATAGTGACAGAACTTTAAAAACTGAAAGAAGTACTGAAAAATCCGAACCAATAACCACGCATATCTCGGAAATTGCTGGTGCCACAAAAAAGGCTATCTGAAACAAATTGTGCCTTTTAAAGAAATCTACATTTTCTGTGCATACGTTTTTGTTAGGGATGGGACGTCGATACCGTCCATACCTCGATACTCGGTGGTATCGAAATATGTCTAATACTTTGAGATAAACATTCGATACTTTTATGAAGTACAACTGAATAACTGAAAGTTGTTACGTTTAACTTTATGCTCGATAAGGAATGAGAGGAGTCAAGACTTCATGTTATTGCCTCGCACGTGTTCCCAAAGAGTTGCTGGACTGCAGCTCTTGATGGACCTTGAATGCGTTTCCTGTGGTGTATGAATGCAACATTCCATAGATTCTTGTATCTAAATGAAAAATGCAGAACAATAGGGGAAGGATTAGAGGTACTCATGCAGCGTTAACTGAGTTGTGAATGAAACTGATTTAGGTGACACACTAAATCACGTTTCTGCAATAGCCTGGTTTGTGACTCACGTTCAGCCATTACATTTACCTGATCCGGTGACCAAAATCTGTCAATCCAGCAGAAATAAGTCAGGACTTGACGTGAGATAATACAGCGCATGGAAATGTTTTGTTATTTTTAATTGTTTAAATTTCATGAAAAAGATACGTTAGTTTGTATTTTCAATATTCCAGAATAAAGTAAAGCTAATATTTGTTTTTTATGGGCAGAAAATCTTTAAAAGAAAGTTTTCAACACAAAATGTTGTTACATAAAAAGGGAAGCAAATAAATTATTTATTATTATTATTATTATTATTATTATGTTAGTGTTGTTGTTAGCCTTGACTAACTATAAGGAACGTATAACCCGTGGAATTATCAAGATAAAAAAATTGCTATACAAAATTGGTTACAGAAAGCTATTAATAAGAACATTTTTCAATGAACAAGCTATCGCTTTTACAGTTCTTTACAAGGATGGTATCGAGTATCGGTACTCAAAAATGAGTATCGGTGTCGAGAAACAGTGGTATCGTCCCATCACTAGTTTTTGTACCAGTTATACAAAATGAATGAAGAATGTTCCCAGAAAATTCAAAATATAGATTTTACTTATCATATAAATATGTTATACATATGGAATTTTATTGAATATCGTAGAAGTCATTTTTTGAGAAAACTAAAATTTTGAAAAGTTTTCTTCCATGTAAAGGGCAATTTGGGGTGGGGATTTTCTCTAAAATCTTCATGTCGCATCTTTGGAAGATGCTGAACCTAAATGCCAGGTTAGATATTTATCGGACATTTCATTTTGGGGTTATGCTGTTCAGATCCACACACACAAATGGACCTTTTCTATAATATTTGTTTTGAATTCAGGGGATCTCAAAACATGTATATCCGGTGAAATCTCTAATCTAATTTTTGGATGGAATACAATACTTCCTCTTACCTACTACAACTCCATGCAAATATATACTAAACATGTAAAAACAAACCAGTAAAACTCAAATCTTTTGAGTGCATTTGTTATCTGTTAATTTCTAAGACTTCATGACGGCTTTAGATATTTGTTCGAATGCAATTACGGGAAGCGATTCACTTTATGCCTGACAAGTGGCCTTAGTACCATCTCTTTTATTTATGATGATAATGGCCAGCCTTAAGGTTTCCTACAGTACAGTTTACCTTGGTTTCTGTGACTTTTTATTACACATAGACTTTGAGTAGTTGAAATTATATACCAGTCAGCAGGGCCGGCCATAGGTATCATGGACCCCTAGACAAATTTTCTGTATGGGTCCCCTAAACTTTTTCAGCCCATAGGAGTTTTTTTTAATTATCAGAAATATGGATTCCACAGTACCCTAAAGCTATACGTTAGTAAATTTTAGATGTAAGCTTAAATGAATGTAACACTGGCAAATAATGAATGAATTAGATGCATTTAAGTAGACGCAAATATTTCATACTAATATAACATAACAGTCTAACATATTGAAAGAAACAAACCTAAAATTTCGAATGAAACCCTTGCAACATACGTTGTCATTTTTTATTTTAAAAAATTGGTTGAAACTGTTAGTGTCAGCTGAGCATTTTTGAACAACAGTAGATGGAATACTGAATCGTCTATTCTTGCTGCTGCTGAAATTATTAATCACCTCAATGAAGCTCATTTTAGAGGCAAGTTCATGCTCTATTGGTAACATTGATAAATGATTCAGTGTCTCTTGGTCAAAGTTGATATCAAATGTTCTTATTAACGATAATTTACTAAGTCCTCCCTTACCTGATGCTACAGTAACTGGTAGGCTAATGAAAATTCTGATTGCAATGCAAAGTTCAGGAAATATAGATTGCAACTTCAATTTATAAATTTTATTGAGAAGAAGAAATGGAAGGCCTTACTTCTCTGTTGGCTTGGTCAGATTCGGAAAAGTAGCTGCATAAACTTACTTACACATTTGTATTTCTTTGATAATATTATCACCCAGACCATCAGGATAAGTTGTAATTAATTTCTTGATTGTATAACTGTCATCAAAAGTTGTATTTGTTCTGAGAATGGCTTCAAAAGTTGCAGAAATATTTTTCATTTATTCATACCAAGAATCCATCTGAGATATAATCTTGTCTTGATTACATCAAAAACCAATTTTTAAAAATGTTATTCGTTTTCTTCTGGAAGCCTTTCAGATTCTCCATCAATACCACGAACAGATTCATCGAAGAAAATCTTCCTTTTCCTTCCCCTCTTTTTGAAAAAAAAACTGCTTCAATCCCAATATCACATGCCATTTTTCTAGCTCGTTTTAAGTAACCAGATCAGAGACCTCTTACGTTCTATAGTAACCCGAATATCTTTTATGTTGTTCATTTCAGTATCAAGGGAGATATTTTTCGACTGCAGAATCAAACTTCTTGTTTTTATATAGTTTGAAATGTCTCCCCAAACGTTCAAAAGAAGCAATGTTTCTAACTTGGAGACATAATTAATCAGCTCGTTTACTTCTGCTAGTTCATCATGAGACAAATTGCATTGGCTTTGTGTATTATGTAAACCTTTTAAAACTTCTGGTAGTTTTTCGTTATAAGCTTCAGTGCCTCAATTCTTGCACTCCAGCTTGTTTCAAAAAGGCAATGAAGAGATCGTATTTTAATAACTCTTCACATGTCTGAGGATTTGCACTGAAGAGATTGTAGAATTGGTTCAAACAGTTGAAGAACGTGCCTACTTAATTACTTCTTGTAACATGTAATCCTACTAAGATCAGTCTATGAGTTGCACAAGGAGAAAATATTGTCAGTGTATTAATTTCTTTAACTTTTGCTTGGACACCTTTTATTTAAAGTATTGACCATAGCTGTGCTGTAAGTCACTGTCATGCTTGTTAAGTACAACTATGAGAGCATTAGTAATCGCTTCACCTGTCTTTTTCTAGAAATCAAAATATTCTAGAAATTTCTCATAAATTTCCATTTAGCTTCTTCTTTGCTGAAAAAACATACCTAAAAATCAGGAGTCCATCTGTAGCATCACAAATGAATGAAATTAATGAAAAATTCATAGCTTCCTGCCTTTGTTCTAAACTTTTCTTCAATATATTTTCACAAAGACACAAAAAGACACATCATCGCACAAAGACAAAAGCTCATTCTGGGTTCTTCAAGGTAAATAATGGGTTATCTTTTCAGTTTTTCTTGACAGCTTTTAACATAAACTGTGTACTCCCTTAAAAATTGGTCATTTTAGCCAGTCACTCAATTAGACCCAAGAAGTTTCCATTATCTGGTTCTTGTAATTACTCCCCCTTAAAGGTAAATTTCTTGAGGCTAAAATGATAGTTACATCTAAAATTCTTTTTAATGTAATTCCTTTCCTTCAACAATAGCTTCTGGAGCATGGAATCCACGCCACTACCTACTAGGTTTTGTTCATAACATCCCATGCTAAGTATATATTTTTGTGCAATGAACTATTATCGTGATCAGGAAGAATAGAGTTCTTTCCAAGTTGTTTTTGCTAGTCAAATCTTTCATCTATTTTAGCTAACCTAGATGTAACAAGTTTTTTTGGAAGCATTCGCAAATAATAAACATAGCCAACAGAAGTGTTTTTTCCTGGCTGTCACTCCACACTAGTCAATCTCTTTTGTCTCTTCAAAATTGTTGTTTGAGCATTTGGATAAAAGTGATGCTCAGTAAATTTCCTTTGTTTGTCTACATAATGTTGAACTGTTCCAAGGTCAATATTTGAAAGGTATTTTCTAACAATTTTGTCTCTATCATTTTTAGTTAATGGATATGGCCATTGCCCTGGATAACTTGAATTCTGTCACTACATGCATCAGACTCAGGCGTTTGTTCTTCTTCGTCAGGTGGCGAAACACCTACATCAGGTTGTTCAGTTGAAGGAGTACTTTCATTAACATAGGATTATCTTTTGATAAAAAGTAGCTACATATTTTTATTTTCTCCAGTTCTTTTAGGAATGTTTCATTGCGTTTACGCTTTTTCGATCGGTTTTGTGCACCTGTCTTATGTACATAATTGGCATTGTCTCTGGAGTAAATAATGAAAATGAATAATACAAAAATATGTTTACAGAATGAGTAAAATTTTAAACAATAGTAAGATTAGCAGTACTAAGTTATGGGTGAAATCACTTAAGAATGGGTATTAATTTAACACGAAAAATGGGTGTTAATCAGTGGCGTAGCTTGATACTCTGTTCTGGGTATACTAGATTTTAAAAATTGAATTTAGAATTGTTTAAATGATGCACAAATTCCCATACATTAGTTTTTCATAAGAGAGTATGAATTCTCTATTACGATTCGATTATTGTTATTATCATTATTATTATTATTATTACTATTATTATTTTAGTAGTTATTGGCATCACCATTAATTGCTGAAATTGACTGAACATACGCTTTAAACTAAACTAGATTATAAAAATATAGCGTTAGTTGTAACTTTACAAAATGCTGACAAACCATTGTATGATTGTAAATCATGAAAACAATTTCACTTAGATTTTCTTGTATATAAGCTCCTGTCGACGACGTTTATTGCAAGCTTTTTACTTTCTCTACTACGTATAGTAAGTAGGGGAAGTATTGTATGCCACCCAAAAATTCGATACCGAGATTTCACCGGAAATACATGTTTTGAGACCCCCTGAATCCAAAAAAAAGCATTTTTGGAAACATGTCCGTGTGTGTGCCTGTGAACAGCATAACTCAGAAACTAACAGTCGGATAAACACCAAACTTGGCATTTAGGTTCAGTGTCTTCCAGAGATGCGACACGAAGGTTTTCAAGAAAATCCCCACACCCCAGACTACCCTTTACATGGAACATTTTTCGAAAATTTTAATTTTCTCAAAAATGATTCTAACGATTTTGATTAAAATATCATATGTTCAAGATATTTTCATGACAAATGAAGTGTATCTCACGAATTTTCCGCTAATGTCTCCAAAAGTATTCTTCATTGTGAACGACTTTTGCATAACTGGTAAACCATAAGAGATAGACAAAATCTTACTACACAAAAATGTAGATCGCGTTAAAATACACAATTTATGTCATATACATTTTTTTGTTGAGTGAACCATTTTCGAGATATTGCTTGTTATTCCCTTAAATTTTTCAATACTTATTTTCTCAAATGGGAATTCGTTAGTCAGTTTTTTGTCTTGGATATGCAAAGAGTATTAATCTGAGGCAAAGAGAATGGTGCTGCACATAGCAACCAGCTATTAAGAGATATGTATATGCTTAAAGGCTACTGTATTTCTATATTGGCCTTGTAAACATATATTCCCCTTACATCTACAAGAAAATTAGCAATAAGATAGAGTCTGCAAATATTTATCTCGATTAACATGAATTAGATGGAGAATAAGCGTCTGTAAAAATAGTTTGTACAAGAGTAGAGGAAGTCATGTGAGTGTAACACATCAGATTTTTTGTCCTGGTAGTGCAAAGAGAATGGAATACTCCACATAGTAACCACCTCTTAAAATATTTGACTATCGCTTAAAGGCTAGCAATTCCCTTGCATCTACAAGAAAATTAGCAAAGTAGTATAAGTCCCGTATGAGCCAATTGGATTAAAGATAATCCTGCCGCTAGGGGCGCTAGTGTCGCTAGTGTCGCTGCGTGCGACGGCGGCAAGTTTGAAAAGCGCCCTGAGCGGAAGGATTATCGTTATTGCAATTGGTTCATCCGGGACGAGTTAAAAGAATTCAGGATTAGGGAAAGGTGAAGGAAAAACAGGAAGTGACGTGGAGTGTTTTGATTGGTTCGTTAATTCGGGTGGAAGATGAAAGAAGGAAGATGAAAGAGTATGGAGGTCACGTGATGGAGAGGAGCGGGGTGGCGAGGTGTTGTCTGTGCGGAGGTCGGGACTGAAAGAGGGAAAAGATGGGGAGCGAGGGATAAAAAGTATAACAGAAAGTGACGTGTGAAGTTGTGATTGGTGGGAATAAGAAGTGATGTTATTGGTGGAAAGGAACAAATGAAAGTTGTTGATTGGTAAGAATAAGAGAGATTATGATTGGTGGAAAGAAAAAGGTGTGGGAGTGGGGTATGTTGGAGGTGATGGGAAAGGTAAGTTTTGCTAGCAACAAGATTTGTAAAAGCCTGTCGAGAACTGATCAACAATTTTTGAACGTTGGATGGTAGTTTTCTTGAGTGGATAGAGAGATGGGGCGATATTGATGCGGTGGCGAAAATGGGAACTAAACAAGATGGTTGAGACAAGAGGTTTAAGGACGAGGAAATTTGGAGGTTAGTAGTGAACATGGCGGTCGCAAGAGGTGGGGGCAAGGAGACGCGGTGGTGAGAATGGGAACTAAAAGAAGATGGCGGTAGCAAGAGCTTAGAAGAGCAGATTTTGAGGTTAAAATAGTGGGAACTAAAAACGGCGGAGGGTCTGCGACAAGGAGATGCGGTGAGAACTAAACAAGATGGCGGACGCAAGAGGAGGGTAAGGAGATTTGAGGTTACAGTACCAAAACACGAAAGGATATATTCCTACGCCAAGCAGGCCCGAAAAATAATTATGCGTGTGGTACTTACCTGTTACTGGTGTGGATGCGTCACCAAAAGCGCAGCAGCTTCACGCGACGCGAAAAAATAAAAGCAAACTGTTTTTGAAAATGCTTAACCAGATTTAAGATCAACCAACATCACTACGCACTGATATACCTAGGTTTTTTAAAGCGGTACAGACGCCCTTTGCACAGACGTAATTTAACTATACCAAAAACCTGGTACTGGACCATCGTAATGGTCGCTAGCGTACGTAGGAGCAGGGTTCTCATAGCCGGTCGAAAGCGGTCAAAAAAGTGTACGACGTAGGTGTTCACAGTAGCTGCTGTCGAGTCAACCGTCGAGGTGTGAATGAACGAGATCTGTTCTTGCCGGCAATCTGGTTGGGAGATGAGAGGCGCGGTGGTAAAAATGGGAACTAAATAAGATGGCGGAGGCATGAAGTTGAGGTTAAGGAGTGGTAAGGTGTTGTCTGTGCGGAGGTTGGGACTGAAAGAGGGAAAAGATGGCGAAAGAGGATAAAAAGTATAACAGAAAGTGACGTGTGAAGTTGTGATTGGTGGGAATAAGAAGTGATGTTATTGGTGGAAAGGAACAAATGAAAGTTGTTGATCGGTAAGAATAAGAGAGATTATGATTGGTGGAAAGAAAAAAGGTGTGGGAGTGGGGTATGTTGGAGGTGATGGAAAAGGTAAGTTTTGCTACCAACAAGATTTGCAAAAGCCTATCCAGAACTCATCAGCAATTTTAAATAACTAGTGTTTCGGGGTTTTCTCTTGTTGGTAGACGAATGCAAGCTGTTTCTGCTTTTTCATATGTTTTCCCAAAATTGAAAATGCATATATATTGTAACACAAATGTGTGCAGTGCAAAAGAAAATAAAAATTAAATAGGCACACACACACACCCGTTGCAGTTGCCATACTTATATTATTCGACTTTTCCTTTTTTTCTTTTTTTTCTTTTTGTTTTTTCGTTTTTTTAAAAAATAACTAGTTCTTGGGGGATTTCTGTGGTTGGTAAACGAATGGAAGCTCTTTCTGCTTTTTCATAGGTTTTCCTTGGTTGGTAGGCGTTTGCTGTAGTGGTTGACGAAGCTGTTTCTAATTTTCGAGGTTTTTCAGGTTTTAGTGGTTGTCCCTGCCCGGTAGGCAAATGATGAAGTTTTACCTTGTCGGCGCACGGATACTAGGCACATACTCGCACACACGCGCACACACACACACACATTTAATAGTAGCGAGTAGCAAACTGTTTTTGAAAAATGCTTAACCAGCTTTAAGATCAACCAACATCACTACGCACTGATATACCTAGGTTTTTTAAAGCGGTACAGACACCCTTTGCACAGACGTAATTTAACTATACCAAAAACCTGGTCGCTAGCGTACGTAGGAGCAGGGTTCTCATTGCCGGTCGAAAGCGGGCAAAAAAGTGTACTATCTTGTTTTCATGGGTTTTCCAGATCGGTAGGCGTTAGAATACTCTTAGAGCTTTTTTCAGGTTTTTCGTGGTTGTCCCGTTCCGGTAGGCAAATGATAAAGTTTTTCTATAATGTCGTCGTTTTGGCTTGTGGCGCACGGATACTAGGCACATACTCGCACACACACACTATAATAGTAGCGTATAAAAAAATTTAACAAACCGTAGATTTTCAAGAAAATTCCCACACCGCAAACTACCCGTTTAGTGGAAGAAAGTTCGTTATTTTTATTGTCTTAAAAATGGCTCTAACCCTTTTGATTACGGTACGGTATGTTTAAGATATCTGCATGACAAATAAAATGTATAACTTCAATTTTCTGGGAATAGCTGTGAAGTAGTCTCATTGTGAATGTCTTTTGTACAACTGTTAAACCGTAGGAAACGAAGCCTTACTGTACAAGAACTGTACAAGATCGTTAAAGCACACAATTCATGTGTATTATTATTATTATTATTATTATTATTATTACTTTGTGGCGTTGTCTATTTACAAAGTTTCCATGTTGATTTTAATGTTTAAAAGCTTTAGACCTTTCTCACTAGAACTCGTCATTCTTTTATCTTTTCTTTTTTCATTTTCATACAAAGAGAACGGAATTTCACAAGTGAAACAGTACTGTGATAACGATACCAACAAACTAATTATTATTCACCCACTGAAACACATAAAAACAATAAGTAATAATCACAGGCCCAGTTTGTGGGTATTTAAATGAAACATCATGCACAATACAAGCCAATTATGTAATGAGTTGAAATGTGCAAATCTATAGATGTATTTCTGGTGAAATCCCGGTATCGAATTTTTGAGTGCAATGCAATTCCTCCTGTATCTGCTATGTACGTGGTAGAGAAAGTAAAAATAGTTACAGTGACTATACAAATGTAACAATAGAGAAACCCACTTGAAGAAGAAACAAGGCGTCAGACTCAACTTTCGCGCCATTCTCCGAATATCTGAGAATATTCTTAATATGAGACAAGCATTTTACCTTAAGCAAGTAGTTTTAATCTTACTTTTATGAAAATCAGAGTTTTCTCTATATCCTTTATTTGTGACAACAACGCTAAGTTTCGAGCTAGCTATACTCACTTTTCTTGCAACTATATACGTTTAAACTAATATTAACAAATTTCTCGTAATCCCAGAATTTATTAATCATAGCTGTAATATTTTTCACAACTGCATGTAATAATATTGATTTAGGGGCTTTTAGTAATTTGCTATTCGTTCTAAAACCTTTTATATTGTCAAGCTGGACAACTGTGGACCTGTGCATCCTATAAACATTCATAACAACATTAGTATAAACTTCCCTACAGAGTTTTATATACAATTTTACAAGTTGTTTTAAGAAATTGTTAAATTTCAGTACCGAAAAAAAAATAAAGATACGGTTTTCCAAAGATTTCGAAAGAACTAAGTTGCTGTATCAAAATTTCCTTGTTACAAATTGTGCACTTATTTCTTAAGGAAACCAGGAATACAGATTTTTTATAAATTTAGCGTGCACCGATCTATATTTTTAACTTTTACGCCTACGTTTCTCGTCAATAAACACCATTGCTGAAGAGGTTGGTATTTCTACTCTCTCTACCACGTAAAATAGTAGGTAGAGGAGGTATGCATTGCATCCAAATATTCAATATTGAGATTTCACTGGAAAACTAAATACTTGTTTTGAGGTCCCCTGAATAAAAAACATTTTTAGAAAATTCTGCGTGTGTGTGTCTGTGTGTATGTGTCAGAGCAGCA
Source organism: Deroplatys truncata (assembly GCA_030765065.1). Lineage (NCBI taxonomy): Eukaryota > Metazoa > Arthropoda > Insecta > Mantodea > Mantidae > Deroplatys > Deroplatys truncata. The sequence goes on along the minus strand of CM060988.1, from coordinate 131,755,189 downwards.
TAACTCAAAAATGAAAAGTCGGATAAATACTAAACACTAAACTTGGTATTTAGGTTGAGTACCTTCCAAAGATACGACACAGAGATTTTCAAGAAAGTCCCTCCACCCCAAACTACCCTTTACATGAACTATTTTCCGAAATGTTTTATTTTCTAAAACTGTCTCTGACGATTTTAATTACAACACCATATATTAAAGACATTTATATGAAACATAAAATGTATATCTTGAATTTTGTGGAAATAGCCTGTGAAGTCCTCTTGATTCGGAAGAAATTTTCTATGATCTTGTATAACTGCTAAGGTTTGAGGAAAACATACAATACAAAAAATTTAGATCTCTTTAAAAACACACACAATTTATTTGAAATAACTTTTTTGTGACGTCAGCCATTTCCGAGATATCTGTTATAAATGGTTCGAATTGTACAATGCTTAGCCATTCTTTTTTAAAGGAATGTCGCTTTTCAGTTCTTGCTCGCCATGTTGATGGAAAGAATTTAGAATTTTAAGGCCAGTGTATAGCGTCCCTTTGGATGTATAACGGATGTGTAATGCAGCTATTCCCCGAAAAGTTTATCTGGATTAAAATTAAGTGGATATGAAAATAAACTTTCGTACTCACCTATAAGAGATAGATAGTAGAGGTCTTCCGGCTTTACAGAGTCGCAAATTACCGTAAACCCGCTCCCCAGAGATGTTAACCCGGAGCAATGGGTATCGCATTTGTTTAACGATATTCTAAACTTTGCGAAAGAGAACCTGTTATAAAACGAACCCGGATATTTAGGCATATCCATAACAGACGAAAAGGAGACGTCCAAAGCCTTCAACATGAGCGTGAGGCGCGTAGACCAATTGAATGCGGATGTCATTGTTGGAAGCATCGAAAAAGTAATGCAAAGTAACCAACAATTCTTGCTAAGCGGGCCTCTTCATGTGACGTTTGTGTGGACCAAGGAGGTCTCGGGTTCGTGCCACCAACCTTGCGATGCCTGTAGGGACAATAAAAGCATTGTCGAAATAGCCAACAAAGACAACTTGTGTTTAGCAAGAGCCATTGTTGTAGTTAAAGCCAAAGTGGATCGCGACGTCAACTATAAAACGATGACGCGCTCCGACTATCTGCAAAAATCGAAGGCCGTAGCCTTGTGTGCGAGCATCGGTCAAGGCCACGACAGCTGCACGATAAATGACGTCAGACGCTTTGACGCTGCGTTAAAGGGCTACGCTGTGACGGTGTTTGGCGATCATACGGGGAAGCACGTGCTGTACGCGTCGGATAAGAAATGCGATAAATACATCGACGTCATGCTCCACGCCGGGCACTTTAATGCTATCGTGAACCTTCACAAGTGCTTTAAATGCAAATGGTATTGCCGCCGGTGTCATTATCCCTCGGCACACAAAAAAGAATTTCATAGGTGCGACGCCAGGTGTGCTAAATGCCATCAGCAGTGCGATGCGCGATTTGACGCCTACATACGCTGCGCCGGGTGCAACAGAGATTTTAAGGGACCGACATGCTTTGCAAACCACGCAAAGAAAGGCGTTTTTTACCCAAAGGCGCTGTCGGTGTGCGATGTAGAAAAGGTGTGCACGTCTTGCAATAAGCTCGTGAATGCGAGGCACAGAAAAACCGCGCACGAGTGCAGGGAAAAGTACTGCTATCATTGCAAGACACACGTGAATTCTAGCCACATGTGCTATATGCAGCCGTATGCCGCAAAGAACAAAAGAAACCGGTACGTGTTTATGTTTATCGACTTTGAATGCACGCAAAACATTCCATATACCGGCAAAAAGGACACATACGAGCATGTACCTAACTTGTGCGTGTTGTACCAAGCCTGCCCGCACTGCATCGACGAACGCCACAAGAGGGCATACTGTACCGAATGCGGTTGCAAAGAATGGGTGTTTATGGACGAACCCGTGAAGCAGCTTTTCGAGCACATCGCGCAGGCGAGGTTCGAAGCCTGGGACGTCTAAGTCGTGGCGCATAACCTCAGAGCTTACGACGGGCAGTTTTTATTAAAGTACATGGTGGTGCACTTAAACTGGGCGCCGGAGCTCATCATGAACGGAAGCAAGATCTACAGGATGAGGTACGGTGACGTCACATTTCTAGACTCGCTCAACTTCATACCCATGCCACTCTCCCGCTTTTCCAAGACCTTCGGATTGAAGGAATGCAAAGGTTCTTTCCCGTATCTGTTTAACACGAAGGAAAACGAGCAGTACGTGGGTTCGATTCCCGACAAAAGGCATTACTGTCCGGAGGGCATGTCGGCGGAGGGTCGGAAAGCCTTCGAGCAGTGGCACGAAGAAAAAACGTTCTCCGGGTACGTCTTCGACATGAGGGCGGAAATGGTGGCGTATTGCAAGATGGACGAATTTCTACTCAGTCAGGGAGTTTCCAAATTCAGAAGGGAATTCTTGGACGAGAACGGAATAGACCCGTTCAGAGAATGCGTCACCATCGCGCAGGCGTGCATGTGCGTGTATACAAAGCGCTTCATGTCGCTTAAAAAAATTGCCCTCTTGCCAGCGGGCGGGTATCGACTAGCGGACCGGCAGTCTCGCGCTGCATGCATATGGCTAACTTGGCTAGAGATGCAAAACCGCATCGTCATCCAGCACGCCATGCGAGGACGCGAAGTTAAAATCGTGGGGCACAAGGTGGACGGGTACAGAGAGGCTGAAAAAACCGCGTACTTCTTCCACGGCTGCTTTTACCACGGCTGCAGGCGGTGCTTTCACAATCGCCATGCGGTGATATACAACTCGGGACACGAAACCATGACCTCCAGGTTAGAGAGCTCCGAGAAGGTCACGGCCAAGAATAAGGCCGTCGGCTACGCCGTGGTGGAAATGTGGGAGTGCGAGTTCAACGCCGCGATGGAGGCCAACCAGGACCTCGCGCGCCACGCATGGGACTTTGCGGTACCGGAACCCCTGAACCCCAGAGACGCCTTCTACGGAGGTCGCACCAACTGCACCAAGATGTACTGCGAGGCGAAGGGGGATAGCAAGATCTACTACTACGACGTATGCAGCCTGTACCCGTACGTGAACAAGACGAAGCCCTACCCCAGGGGCCATCCCAAGATCCACGTGGATCGATTCCCGCGCTTGGAAGACGTGGGGGGCGGGTTGGTAAAGTGCGAGGTTCTACCGCCGCAACACCTGTACCACCCGGTGCTACCGGCGCGTATCGGCGGCAAGCTGATGTTCCCGCTATGCCGCGCTTGTGCGGAGGCGGAGAGCCAAGACGAGTGCCACCACGGTGAGCGCGAGAGGGCGTTGTCGGGTACCTGGGTGGTCGACGAGATGAAGGTCGTCCTGGAGGAGGGGTACCGCCCCCTCCGGGTCCACGAGATCTGGGAGTACGACGTGGTGCAGCACGAACCGACCACCGGAGCCAAGGGTCTCTTCGAGGACTACGTGAATCAGTTCTTGAAGATCAAGATCGAAGCCTCCGGCTGGCCCTCGGATTGCGACGACCCTCAACAGCTCAACAGCTTCTGGGGCAAACTGGGGCAGAGGGGAAACCTCCCCACGTGCGAGCTGGTGGACCGGTACCACCGCCTCCTGGAGCTGCTCAACGACCCTGGCGTGGAAGTGCAGACCTACGTGTCCGTCACCGACCGGATCATGTACGCGGTGTGGAAGTACTGCGAGCAGCACCGCAAGGTCAACCCCACCGCCAACGCCGTCCTGGCGGCACACCACGGCTCACGCGCGCCTGGTGCTCTACTCCTACCTCAAGAGGCTGGGAGAACGGGTCTGCTACTTCGACACCGATTCCGTCGTCGTCGCCGCCGCTCCGGGTGACTGGACGCCGTCCGTTGGACGCCTCCTAGGGGACATGACGGACGAGCTGGAGAAGTACGGGCGGGGCTCTTACATCGCCCGGTTCGCCTCCGCGGGACCCAAGAGCTACTGCATGGATATCGTTTGCCCCGAGACGGGCAAGACCTTCTCGGTGTGCAAGGTGAAGGGGATCACGCTCAATTCGGGCAACCTGGAGCTGGTGAACGCGGAGGTGATTCGCGACGAGGTGCTGAGGGACAACGACCGTGCGGTGAAGCTGGCGGGCACGCAGATTTCGCGGAAACTGTCTTGGACGGTCGTCACCGAACCCAGCTCGAAGACGTTTAGGATGGTGGTCAACAAGCGCGTACTCGCCGGCGATCACGATTCCTATCACTACGGGTTCAAGAGGAACGCATAAATGAGACGACTACAGCCGCGCCAAAGTCATTTCGAACCGGGCGCCCCTGAGGAGACGATGTCCGGTCCCCGAGACCTGGGGCGATTCGAGTTTCCCAGCACGATGCTCGTGGCGGGGCCGTCGCGCTGCGGCTAGTCGACCTTCGTGAAAAACCTGTTACGCCACGCGCACCGGATGTTCGACGTGCGCCCCAGGAGGGTGCTGTGGTGCCACCCTCCGGAGTATTCGCCGAGACTCGAACCCTCGGCTCTGCGTTGCGAGACCCACGCGGGCATACCCGAACTTGCTTCGGTGGGCGAGAACGACCTGGTCGTGGGAAGGACGTGTCCAATTTTTTCACCAGAGACTACCATCACAAGCGCTTCGGCATCGTCTACATCCTGCAGAACGTGTTTCCGCAGGGTCAGAAATATCGCAACATCTCTCTGAATGCAAACTACGTCGTGGTCTTCAAGAACAACCGGGACAAGATGCAGATCGAGAGACTGTGCCAGCAGATCGAACCCAGGAACTCTAGGTTTCTCTTGGAGGCCTTCGAGAAGGCCACCGAACGCCCTCACGGGTATCTCGTGTTGGACTGCACTCAGTACACGCCCGCCCGATACAGGTATCGAACCGGCGTGCTGCCGGGGGTAAAACCTCTCTTATTTCGTACCCAACTGAGACCGCCGAGAGGACTCGGGTTCGTTTCGTTCTATATTATCCCGGCAGAGTCTTACCCAACTGAGGCCATTGAGTATAAATAAAAAGTACCGCTTTCGGAGCGAACGTCATTATCGCGCAAGCATGGCTAGAGGTAGGTTAAGGCTTGCGACGCTGACCAGTCCTCGCATAGCGAGACAGCACGGTAATTTGACGGCTCTGGCCAAGGCGAAGGCCCCTCTGCGCAAAAAGTTGTTAAAAAATGCCGATGGCGATCTGATCAAGGCCATTAGCGAATGTATGCTCAACGTGTGCAGAGGTCACGTGCAACTTCCCGCAAAGTGCTTGGGTCGCCTAAAGAAGCACAAGGCTTCTTGGAGGAAATTGACGGATAAACGGGTTCCTCTGAAGAAGAAGAAGAGCATCTTGGTTCAAAAAGGAGGTTTTTTGCCGGCATTTCTCCTACCCGTCTTGGCTTCGCTTGGCGGCGCGCTAGTGTCGAAATTAACAGGATGAAGTACGGCAAGCAGATCCTCGTTGCACCGCAACCAAAGACCGTCGATAAGCTTCACGCTATAGACCGCACCATATCCAGATTGGCTAAAGAAATTCAGAACCTGCAGAGCGCAAAGCTCTCTGCCGACGAAAAGTGGCGGCTCGTAAAACATAAATTGGACAACTACCTCGATCTCGTGGCACAAGTCAGAAAGCCCTTCCTCGGCGACGACGACGACGACGATTACGAAGACGTGCACGAACGCGTGCCGGTGAAGCAGGAGGTCGAACCCCGAACCATAAAGGTCAACCTCCTCTCGCCTCGCAAAAAGAAGAGGGCAAACCCTGCCACTCCGAAAAAGAAATCGAAATCGCCTTCCGCGTCGTACCATTTTCGCAAACGCGTCTGGCAACCCCTGTACAAGTAAAGCATGAAGGAATGGAAGGCGCTAAGGCGATACTATGCCAAACCGGAACACTATGCCGGTTTGGGTACGGTCAAGCCCCTTCGAAAGGCCACGGGTGCGTCTAAGGCGAACATCGAGTCCTTCCTTCAAACCCAGGACAGTTACACTCTGCACAAACCGGTCAGAAAGCGGTTCCCCACCAGATATTATCACGTGACGAATATGGACGATCTTTGGGAGGCCGATCTAAACGTCATGAACAGCGTGAGGGAACATAACAAACCTTACGTGTACATTCTGACCGTTATCGACGTATTTTACAAATATGCTTGGGCCGTACCCCTGAAATCGAAGCTGGGTACCGAGGTTGCGCAAGCGTTTCGCTCCATATTCTCCCAACGCGTCCCCAGGGTCCTCCAAACGGACAAGGGAACCGAGTTTACCAACAAGACTTTTCGCGACTTTCTGAAGAAACACGACGTGAAACATTACACAACCAAAAATAACGTTAAAGCCAGCGTCGTGGAGCGCTTCAACCGCACCTTAAAAACCAAGATGTGGAGGTATTTCACGCACAAAAACAGTTACAGATACCTGGAAGTCCTTCCGTCCTTACTCGAGTCGTACAATAGCTCGCATCACAGGTCCATAAAAATGGCTCCGAAGGACGTGAACGAATCTAACATTTTACGAGTGTACCGCAATCTCTACGGAAATAGGACCCTACCTCGCGCAGGGAAACCCACATTTTCCGTCGGCGATCACGTGCGCATCTCTAAAGAAAAAATGAAATTCGACAAGGGCTACGAGCAGAATTGGACGGACGAAATATTTCGGATAGCCGAGGTGGTGCGCGGTCAACCAGTGGTATATAAGTTGAAGGATCTGGCCGGAGAAGCCATAGACGGCACATTTTACACCGAGGAGCTACAAAAGGTCGCGCTACCTCGGACGTTTAAGATCGAACGCGTTTTACAGACCAAGGGCCGAGGGCGCAACAAGCAGGTCTTGGTAAAGTGGAAGGGGTATCCGGCAAAGTTTAACTCGTGGGTTCCTGGCTTCGACCATCGATTCGACATGATTAAGACCAAGCCCTTCTCCATCACTCTCGTGAGCAACGCTTCCATGGAACACTTTACTGACAACACCACGGCCAGATTTTCTAACATCTTGCCCGAGAGAATCGTTCTGCAGGGAGAATGGGAGGTCGCCCTGCAAAAGGTCAGGTATCCGGTGAAATTTTATAACCTTTCGCCAGACGATGCCCGTCTAGTGGGCACCAAGTACACCATGACGCTCCTCCCCACGCATTCCAAATTCAGTTTGCAAATGCCGCAAGGCATCGTGCACAATCCCAAAGACTTGGTGAACCTCGTCAACGCCGTTGTACTCGAACACTTGCACGTGGAAAACTTCTTCCTCTTCGACGAGCGCAAGCAGACGGTGGGCGTAAATGCCGCCTACGCCCATCCCGAACCACTACCCGACATTCCGTTCGACGGGTTTGTGGAAAATGTCACGCGCACGGCCGTACCGTACGCGGTCGGCGAATACGAAGCTCTGAACGATGCGCCCCACCAGAGACCCAAGCCGAAACCGAAACCGAAGCCCCGGGCTTCGGGGCAGCAGAAACCCGCGGCGGCTCGTCCCGTCAGACCCAAACCAGACGTTTCAAAATCGGAGGACCCTCCGGGACCTCTACACCGCATCCACAGTTTGCTCTTAACACCCGCTATGGCAAAAATATTGGGTTTCGAGCCCTACGTCAACGTCATTCTCGAAAAAGCTGCTAAACACCCCGTAGATCCTTATATGGGGTTTCCTTACGAAATGTTCATCTATTGTAATCTAGTGACCCCGCAAGTCGTGGGCGACACCTTCGCCCAAGTCATAGAGAGCGCGGCCGTGGAATACGAAAAAAGCAACAACACTTACATGAGCGACGAAAAGACGTTTTTTCCCCAAAATTGGGTACCCTTGATTCAGCAAGACTTCAAGACGGTCAACATAGATTTAAGGAACGGTTACGGCGATCTCTTGCCATTCGCCGACGGATTTTCCTCTACTATAGTTCTCGCTTTTCGTCCAAAACAGGCGTAATGGACGTGCACGCCGTAACGCGGTACTACCTCAATCAGACCGGCGGCGCGTTCCACGATCGCGATTTCATTCTCTACAGGGGCAAGCGCTACCAAAGAGGCAGCGGTCTCTTTTCAGCCCTCGGAGGACTCTTCAGAAGGTTGCTACTGTTTTCAAAGAGCGGAGCAAAAGCAGTCGGAAAGGAGGCCTTAAAGGCGGGCGCTCACGTTCTGTCCGATGTGACTGTGGCGGAAGCAGCGCCAAAGCAAGCGCTCCAACGGAGGCTGAAGGAGTCCGCATACAATTTAAAGCGAAAAGCCGACGAAAAGCTCGATGCCATGCTCGGTTCCGGCGCCAGGCGCCTCAAGAGAATAAAACCGAGCAAATCCAAAAAGAGTAAGCAGTCGAAGCTGAAACACGGTAGGCGTAAGGTGCAAGACGTATTTTCGTAATGGCAGACGCGGCCGTCCACATGAGTTCCGAACTGGACCTCTTTACAGAGGTGCCGGTTCAGATGAGCATCGAGGAGTCACGGTTCCTATACCTAAACCCTCAAAACACTTTAATGAAAAATGCCCCCATCACCTTTCATTATTCCGGAAATGCGGACGATTACCTAGACTTGACCTACGTCGTACTCGAACTCATGGTGCGCATTGTAGATGACAAAGGAGAGGCCTTAAACGCTGACGCTAACGCCACTGTGGTCAACCACGCCTTAAATTCCCTGTTTCAACAGGTGGAGGTAACCCTCAATAACGTCATCGTCTCCATGCCGCAAGCCGGTTACCCCTATAGAACCTACCTCGAGACGCTTCTCAATTACTCCGAAGATGCCATGAACACCAAACTAGAATCCACCCTCTGGAGAAAGGACACGGCAGGCATCATGGACACTTATCGTCAATGCGGGTTTTCAGTGGCGTCAGGGGTTTACCAAAGGGAGCAACGTCGTACAGCTCATCGGTCCTCTGTCCAACGCTCTGTTTAGTAAGGATAAGCTGCTTTTGAACAACGTTAGCATGACCGTCAAGCTCACTCCCGCCTCTCCCCAGTTTTATCTGTTTTCCGACGTAGATACCTTTAGGGGGTACGCCGACATCGTGTCTGCCACGCTGCGCTTAAAATCGGTGCGGCCCTCGCCGACCATAAAGCTCGCGCACCAGGCCGTGCTCGCAAAGGGCAACGCAAAGTACCATCTCAAGGACGTCAGCTTTCACGCTCTCAGCATCCCCAAGGAGTCCAGGGCAATGACGTTTAGCGACGTGTGCGTAGGGCAAGTTCCCAGGAGAGTGGTAGTAGCCATGGTCACCGACAAGGCCTATTCCGGCCATTTTAACTCAAATCCGTACAACTTGAAACATTTTAAAATGAACTTCTTTCAGCTCTACGTGAACGGGCAACCCGTTCCCTCCCAACCTCTGCAACCCGACTTTACAATGGGACACTATTTGCAATGCTTTCAAACCCTGCAGGACGGCCTAGGCATTCCTTTCAAGGACGAGGGACACTCCATCTCCAGAGAAACCTACCCGCAAGGGTATACGATAATGGTTTTCGATCTCACTGCAGACATGAGCGCTAACGAGTCTCACATCTCCGGTCAGCGCCACGGAACCGTCTCTATAAGCATCGGTTTTGCCGATAAATTGACAGAACCGGTCATACTTCTGCTGCTAGCGGAAATACATCGCACGGTCGAAATCGACGCCAACCGATCCATTTTGGTATCATGAACACCTTTCAAATTCAACGGTTTCTATCGACATGCCCCTCTACGCGCTCTCACTTTTTAGGCGTCTACCCCTGCGATAAACTACCCGTACTTCACGGCATTCGAACGCCTCCCTTGGCGCTAGTGGCTAACACCGACCCCAGCACCAAATCCGGGCAACACTGGGTTTGCATCTTTGTGGACAAAAACTCGCATGGAGAATATTTTGACAGTTACGGCATAGGACCGCTTTCGCCCCATTTTCTCCGGTTCTTAAATTCGGTCTGCGGGACGCGTTGATCCACCAACGCCAGAAAGCTGCAAGGTTTCGACAGCACCACTTGCGGTCATTACGTCATCGCCTACCTCACTCACCGCTGCTACGGCTTACCTAAGCATAAATTCTTCTCAAAATTTCACGTCAGCAATCACGCGCATAATGATGTCGTCATTCGCAAAACGTTCAAAGACGCATGCCGCGCAAAGTGCTCTGACGCTCAGCAAACTTGTCAACCCTTGAAGGTGAGTACGTGTGTGTGTGTGTGTGTGTGTGTGTGTGTGTGTGTGTCACTATTCATCACATCTAACCTAATCCATCCTCTTGCACGTGCTTTCAGAAGACGCTCCTGCTCATATAAAAAGCAACGTCACGGTGCCGCTCGCCTCATTCAGAGTGTACCATGCAGCACGCGGATACAGTCATGCTGCCATGCAGCACGCCGACCAGGTAGGTCCGCACCTATGTATTAGCGTGCTTTTTTCTATCCCGTTTATCTCTCTATCCCTCACATTATTATTATTATTATTATTATTATTATTATTATTATTGTTGTTGTTGTTGTTGTTGTTTTGTGTGTTCCAGTATAACCGGGTGTCAAACCCCGACCACCTCAAAACCCGGGGAAAAAAGGAAACTACCCATCTTCGACCTCCAACAGCATCCCGACAGTCCTGCTCCGCCAGCACAGTTCCAAAACAGTGCAGTTGTGGGTCCTCTGGCGGATATCTACTTCCTCAACCCGCAACAAACTAAATTCGTCAGTGTGGGATTCTCCCCCCAGCCGCCGCACCATCTCTTCGTCACCATTGCCAAATGTGGACAGCACAACGCAGTCGTCATGAGTTCCTCGCAGTGGCACAAACTCGTCGAAGCCATCCCCATCATTCACAAACGCTTGAATGACCCACAGGGACGTCTACAGCAATTTCAATTCAGCGACAGCGTCACCATCGTGTTTACGTTTGTGTTCGGAAAGCTAAAGCTCGTTTTCAAAGACCCGCAAGGCGCATCCGTTACGCTCAACCAACAAGAATGGCACGTGTTGCATGCCCTGCAGCGCATCATTACCGACATCATGTATCACAAAAAGAAGGAAGAGACGGACGTGCAAAATCAAATCATGGCATACCACAAGTACATGCTTCACAACCATGCCTCCAACGTTCCCTTACATAACATGAATTTCACGCAGTTCACCAAGTACATACGGTGCGCCAATTTTAGAACATTCCTCGAGGTTCATCATTTCCTCAACACCCATTTCGCACTGCGCATCTCACAAAATAGTCCTTAGTGCGCATGTATTTCTACCAGCGTTCCAACCGCACCTCACCCAATCATCTCGCACCCTTCGCTCCCGCATCATGGGTTACAGAAATTACCTGTCGGTGTACTACCATGACAGTAAGGTGTTTAAAAACTACGAGGTGGACGGTCACCCCCATAAAAATACACCTTATGCACTTCGCTTCGTCGACAGCACCTACGACGGAAAATCCGTCTCCGCCAGAGTTCACAGCTGCGAAACCATAATTCATTTTGTGCTATCTAACATGTACTTCAACGATATCCATTTCAAAGCAGATAAAGAAGACGCACAACATCAGTGGTTCTAATTTTTGCCCGCAAGAGGTTTATACATCGTTTTCTACGAACAGCAATACATTTCCACAGACAAAATGCAGCAAATGATAAACGAAAACCCCATGTGCTACGGCACGTGCTTAGCGGCGCATTTGGGTCGCGAATCACCCTATATCATACCCGATCACATTCACGGCGTTTGCATGTTCAGCACCGTTCAAAACAGAGTTCTCCTCCAAGACGAAAACCGTTAAATCAACGGACACAGTGTTTTTCCTGCGGATGTTGTGCAATAATCGCTAAGCGCTTCCGGCGAATGTAGTGAACCTCCAACAAACGTTTCCCCCACCAGTGCTTCCCCTGATGTGGTAATTCTCCAACGAACTTTTCCCCCACCAGTGCTTCCCCCTGATGTGGTCGTTTTGCATGTTCAGCACCGTTCAAAACAGAGTTCCCCTCCAAGACGAAAACCGTTAAATCAACGGACACAGTGTTTTTCCTGCGGATGTTGTGCAATAATCGATAAACGCTTCCGGCGGATGTAGTGACCTCCAACCAACGTTTCCCCCACCAGTGCTTCCCCTGATGTGGTAATTCTCCAACGAACTTTTCCCCCACCAGTGCTTCCCCTAATGTGGTCGTTTGCATGTTCAGCACCGTTCAAAACAGAGTTCTCCTCCAAGACGAAAACCGTTAAATCAACGGACACAGTGTTTTTCCTGCGGATGTTGTGCAATAATCGCTAAGCGCTTCCGGCGGATGTAGTCAACCTCCAACGAACGTTTCCCCCACAACTGCTTCCCCCTGATGTGGTGTTTCTCCAACCAACTTTTACCCCACCAGTGCTTCCCCTGATGTGGTAAATCTCCAACGAACTTTTCCCCCACCAGTGATTTCCTGCTTCCGGCAGTTGGGTTATATTTATGCACGCGCATTCTTTTCCCCTTCATGCCAGGACCGACGTGTAAAGACTTCCACTGCTCGTTTTGCTTTCACCAAACGTGCAGCTGCGAACTTAAGCACCATCTCACCCGCCTGTGCACACAGTGTCAACTCGGTTTCTACGAAGACCTCGATCAACTCAACAAGCAAATTCAACAATTCCTTCGAAGGTACTCCGCTAGAAACACCACATGAACTGCTTCATCGTGCTCTTTCGGTATCTCGATAACGGACGAAGAATCCACCTGCTACTGCCCAGGGAACGCCAAGTGCTGCTGCAGAACGGCATATTCATCTTTGAACGTTATCCCCCAAGCGACGTCGACCTTGTGTGGAACCAGCTTCCCAAAGACGCACAGGTAGTTTGCGCACCTTATCGCAGGTGTAAACAACACTACAACCTTCCTCATCAAACCACTCATATAGACGGTCCTCCCCCGTTTATCAAAAACTGCCATCTGTGCCGTCATAATGTCACAGGACGCCCTTAAAGAGCTAGAAGAACTTTCCCGCAGCGCCGACACTCTCAACGTCTACGCTTCAACAGCACGTACCATATCGTGTCGTCGGCGTCAAAACACTCGACACCGTTCACGGTTCAAAGCTCGTCGCCAAACTCGAGAACGACACAGAAGTTTTCCTACCAACAAGATTTGCAAAAGCCTCTCCAGAACTCATCAACAAACTCAACTCTACCTCATTCTGCATCATATACGCAGGCGAGGAAAAACTACGCAACGGTTTCAAACGTCACATCGTCACGTTCTCCCCATATAACCCTAAATAATGTCCGACGAAACCTATCCCGTCCCCGTGGGGAACAATCTTAACCTACAACTCATTCTCAACGCAACTTCACCTATCCGTATCCTCTGCATCTCCAACTCCTATTTCCGCAGCAGCAGAGTTGTCACCATCACACTCGACGTCCAAGGGGCTCACGCCGTCCACGTCAAATGCGTACCTACCAAAGTGCACCAGCATCAACAAGACGCACTATGCATCATATACCTCGGCAACAGCAACATTTCTGCTCTAACCAACAAAGTCACATCCACAGGATGCTTCTCAACCAGCCATTACAACGAATTTACCATCCCCATCTATATACCAACCTTCACCGAGTTCGTCAACGAAACTTTCTCTCACCTGCTCGTCACCTGCATCACCAAACCTATCCACCAATTTACCGTCGATAGCAGCAGCGATGACGAGGACTCAAAGTGCACCACGTACTTTAAAATCATTGTTGTGCGCGAAATCTGTGTGTCCTAGTGCCTCAACAAACTATGAATTTTAATGTGCTTTTTTTTCTCCTAATATTTCTTATATTGTTCATTTATTGCATTCATATGTTAATCTCCTGTAATCAAATAATCCATTATGTTATTCTCAAAATATGTATTCATATGTTAAGCAAATAATACATCATGTTAATCTCAACTATGTATTCATACCTTTATCCAATGTACTGTATTCAAATTATAAATAAAGAAAACAGTCCCGGATGAGCCAATTGCAATAACGATAATCCTTCCGCTCAGGGCGCTTTTCAAACTTGCCGCCGTCGCACGCAGCGACACTAGCGACACTAGCACCCCTAGCGGCAGGATTATCGTTAATCCAATTGGCTCATCCGGGACTTATACTACTTAGCAATAAGATTAACATCTCGAAACTCGATTAACATGAAGCATATGGAGAATGAGCGTTTGTAAAAATAGTTTGTACAAGAGTAGAGAAAGTCATGTGAGTGTAACACATCAGATTTTTTTAAATGTTTTTAATATTTGATATTTCTTTTCAAAACTCCATTCCTTTCCCCTGCCAAAAAGCAAGCATACGAAGCAACACACTTTGTTTTGAATGTAACTATCAGTTAACCAATTAAATTTGCTGTACCAGGATGTTTGAAACGTCCGTTTTTGGTTCTTTTCCTGGAAGACAATGCCAAGCTAGGGAATTGGTCTTTTGCCTCTAATTTCGCACTTTTCTCATATGACAGAGTCGATAACTGAGTTTTTAATAAGTAATCTGCTAAATCGATGGAATTGTTCATATTTCTAAATTACTAAATAAAACACGCACAATGAAAACAATACACATGTTTACGTAAAATTAACACTTTACTGCACGGCTGCTCGCACATAATGCTGTTTCACCAATAACTGAGGAATGAAATGTTTATATTACACTGCCTTGCCCTACTCTTGTCTCCAACCCCTATTGTCCTGTTTCCGGACCTTGGAGAGAGCAGGTACACAGAGATTAAACATCTCATCAAACGTGTTAAGTCTCGGCTGCTGCCTTTGTGCCCTTAATGCACAAAAAATATAGGCATGTCTTCCTACAACGAGAGGTCGACATTTAGTGGGAAAAGCTATATAAGTCCACTCTTGATGAGACTTGCACTCGCTCAGCCATCCCAGTCTACTAGACTTTGCTGCCGCATCATGAGATTTCGAAGCTACCTAAGAACACAGCACTACAATCTGACACTTAGCAGTAGGGGTTGGGGCGTTGGGATAAGCAGCGGTGAAGGTGGCTGTATTAAATAGCTTTTCATCACTTGTTTGAGGCTGTCTTTATTTATATGTTTAAAATCTATTTAGTTTCTTGGCAATTTATTTAGGTAGACTCAGTCTCAAAGTCTACCCTTACTCCACGCCACTGGTGTTAATATTTTATAACCTACCTCAGATCAACAATTATATTCCATTCAGCCCAAGAAATAGTCCTGATGTAAACAAACATACGTGCCACTGTCACAACACGCCTTTAAGTGAATGAAAATAGTTCGTTACTGCATTGCATGCATCATCACCCTTTTTTTGTACTTCAGATAATAAAGATGGTGAATTAAGTAGCTTCCGTTTATTATCATGACCATGCAGACATCAGTATACCCGCGTTGTTTGTTGGAGGGAAGCAACGGTCGAGCTAATGCAGTATTGTTCATGTTGCGATCATGGCTGAGTTTGTAGCAGATAATTAAACATAATTAATTAATACAATAATTAAACATAAAAGTGGCAGAACCCTTAAAAGTGGTAAAAAGACAGTTTTGAATGTATTCATCTTTTTGTTTGACCGTTGTGATGCCATTGCTGTTAAGGATGTCATAAGTAATTGGTCGACTGTGAATGCTTTGCGACCAAGTTGTAGACAGACTGATTATAAACCTGGAAGACGACTTAAGGATATTACCACTTCTAATTCCAAACTGGGTGTCGCACTATTACCCAGGACTCCGATTAACATGCAAAGTTTTACTCATAAAAGATATTACATAACATTTCTTCATCCATTCTTGAATTAGCACACTTACGAGGGCTGTCCCAAGTACCCGACCTAACAAAGAAAACACAACAATTTTGATAAAAAAAATCTTCATTCCTTCACATATTCTCCATTCAGCTCGACATACTTTTCCCAGTGGTGTTCAATAGCTTGGATACCCTGTTTATACTGAGAACCGTCGAGTTCTGCAAAATAGCCATCAACTGCAGACTCCAGCTCTTCACTATAGGTAAATCTTTTAGCGCCAAGTTATTTCTTCAACTTTGAAAATAGAAATAATCAGAGAGGGCTAAATCTGGCGAATAGGGTGCATGAGGAAGCATTTTGAACTTTAACTCATTGATTTTGGCCATGACGATAATGGATGTGTGAACTGGTCCATTGTCTTGATGAAACAAAAGTTTCTTTTCCCTAAATGCGGCCGATTTTGCTTGATTCCATCATGCAAACGCTGCATTAAGTTTGCATAATATATGATTTCTTTTCCTTTTTGAAGATAATCAAAGAAAATTATCCAACGCGCATCCCAAAAAACTGACGCCATGACCTTGCTTCCAGATGGAATTGTCTTCGCCTTCTTTGGAGCCGATTATCCCCTTTCAATCCACTGTTTTGACTATTCCTTCATCTCAGGTGTGAAGTGATGGACCCATGTTTCATCCATGGTTATGAATCGAAGCAAAAACTCAGTTTTATTACATCGCCAAACACTCGACTGAAACATCTTTACAACGCTGCTTTTGTTCCATTGTGAGTAAACGCGACACCCATCTTGCGTACAGCTTTCTCATGTCTAAATTTTCAGTTAGTGTACAATATACAGCACCTTTTGAAATGCTTACGATGTCTGCTAGCTCGCGCAAGTGATCACGCCAGAAATAGTGAAGGAAATTCACAAAATGGTATTGAATGACCGTCGACTGAAAGACATGAAACATGGGTCCATCACTTCACACCTGAGACGAAGGAAGAGTCAAACGAGTGAATTGAAATCGGAGAATCGGCTCCAAAGAAGGCGAAAACAGTTCCATCTGCAGGCAAGGTCATAGCGTCAGTTTTTTGGGATACGCGTAGGATAATTTTCATTGATTATCTTCAAAAAGGAAAAACAATCAATGGCGAGTATTGTTCAAACTTATTGCAGCGTTTGAATGATGAAATCAAGTAACTTTTTATCGAAAAAGGAAGTTCTGTTTCATCAAGGCAATGCACCAGTTCACACATCCATTATCGCTATGGCCAAAATCAATGAGCTAAAGTTCGAATTGCTTCCTCATGCATCCTATTCGCCAGTCCTTAGTCCCCTTTGATTATTTTCTGTTTCCAAAGTTGAAGAAATGGCTTGGTGGTAAAAGATTTGCCAACTATGAAGAGGTGGAGTTTGCAGTTGATGGCTATTTTGCAGAACTCAACGGTTCTCACTATAAACCGGGTATCAAGCTATTGAACACCGCTGGGAAAAGTATATTGAGCTGAAAGCAGACTATGTAGAGAAATAAAGATGTTTTCCCCCCAAAATTTTTGTGTTTTCTTTGTTAGGTCGGGTACTTCTGGGACAGCCCTCGTACTATAAGAATTGTACAACTGCACTTCGTACAAGTGGAAGGGTAGCAACATACGTGATAAGCAGTTTAAACCACAAGGAAATACTTTTAACAACCGACCTAGAAGAAATCGCAGTATCTGCTAATTTACCTCTACGAGTAAGCATTTGTAATATATGCATCCCCAATAGCTTTGCTCTTCATAATGACAGTATAGTAAACCTAATACCCAACTTCCCAAACCTTTCATATTGCTAGGCGATTTTAACAGTCGTAATACACAATGGGGAAGTCGTCACACTGATACAAGACGGAAAATAATTGAAAAACTAATCGAAGAATTTGATTTGATTATACTTAACTCAGGCGACCCAACTCGCCACAATCTAGCTCATGAAACATCTAGTAATATCGATTCAACGATCAATACTCCTTACATCTAGGAACTATTCCATTGGTCTGTTTACTCTCCGCTACTTGGCAGCGACCACTCACCCATCACAATCTCGTTAAATAATTCTATAGCCTGATACAACTCCAACTCCAAATGGAAGTTTCATAAAGCTGACTGGCACTGTACCAAAAATCTCATCAAAGAGGGCATTCAAAAATTCCCTCGACTGAAATGTCGCTCCATCGATGAAGTAGATTCTATTATTTCTACTGGATTAACAGTCACTTCTGCAGAATTGAGTGTACTAAAAGCCACAGCTTTTAACAATAAAAGATATTTACCAAGCAGCAGCAGCAGCAGTAGTAGTAGTACTATACCCACACACCGTCCGTCATATCAGTCACCTGAGGATTACCTGTTAGACAAGGCAGTATTTTTAACACTTGAATAATGTCAATTGTTTTAAATAATATGTAAATTCAATAACAGCCCGCCTTGAAGCAATATGTATGTAATAATTTGAAAAATGTATGTAACAGTCATTGCATATGCTTATATTATTGTAAACATGTTTAATAATGTTATGTGAATGCATTACGTAGTTTAATAGTGTAAGAGCTGTGAGAATAATAAGTTTAAAGTTGCTAACAATGAGGTGACAATGAGGTAACCTTGAGGCAATAATGAGTTTGAGAGTTTAAATGTTACTAGTCATGATTAGAGCAACGATAATGTAAACTTTGTGACAGTTTAAAACAGCCAGAAAAAGCTTTAATTAAATGCAGGTATTCTATTGGACTAGGATTAGCCAATCAGAGACTTCAAATACAGAAGCTTACGGGTTTTGACGGTTGAAATATGTTCAGTTCCCTGCAGACCTTGGTAGTGACCGGATGGAAAATGTGTTCTCTAAAGAAATATTACGTATTCGTGTGAAACGAAATTTAAGTAAACGCGTTAACAAAATGCAAGTATTAAGTAAAAAGAATCTCACAGCTCTTGATATCAATGTAGTGCTATTTAATTTGTGTCAAGGATAAATAAAAAGAAGTGAATTGAAACCTAAAATCTGTGTAAGCCTACATTCTTGTCGCACCACGCCCTGATTAAGAGAAACGTGTCTCTAAAGTAAGACTGACGCAGCCGAGGCAAACATTAAACATAAATACTATCTATAGAAGCAGCTTAATAACAAAGTTAATATTTTTTTTTAAACTTGGAGTGTAACAACAAAAATACATCTTCAAATCGGTAACTCATACGTAACAGCATATTACGTAACAAACAATCTTCTTCAAAATTGGCGTCCATACGTGGAGATAAATAAATAAACAACTCCAACATAAAGACAATAACTACCTCAAGTTGGCTTCCCAAGCGTGTGGCTAATAAATTACGTAAACAATATACCTACTTCAAGTTGGCTCCCATACGTGGGGCAGTTAAACTAAAGCAGCATAATAACTACTTCATAGATAACTTCTTTGACCCAAATATCCGCAGCTGTACTTTGTGTACCAGTGCTTAGGGCGGCCGGTTTCTAGAGAAACGTTTCCGAGTTTGAATCCCGCTTCCGTCTACAGAGTTTTATGTCTGTAATCCCTACTTTACATACAAGGAAATACAACTCATAACATAAAAATGTGTATCGCCCCTGCAACATACAATAAACATTACCGGCGCGCCGTGCACAGCTACGAAATATAACTTCCAACAATTGGACGGGAATTGGGGAACTCCATGTGTTAGTGTCACCCAATCATATTTTTACTTTCTCTGCCACGTACAGAGTAGGTAGAGAAGGTATTACATTCCAACCAAAAATTCAACACTGAGATTTCACCGGAAGTACATGTTTTGAGGCCACCCGAATCCAAAAACAGAAGCATTTTTAGAAAAAGGCCCGTGTCTGTATGTGAACAGCATAACTCAAAAATGAAAAATCGAATAAGCACCAAACTTGGCATTTAAGTCAGTACCTTCCAAAGATACAACATGAAGGTTTTCAAGAAACCCCCAAATTACCCTTTACATGGAAATTGAAGTAGTATATTTGTTATTAGTTGGTTTTGGTTGGTAGTTGGAAGATGCTTCATGTTTATATGCCCCATGTATGGAAGCCAATTTGTCGCAGTCACTTCGTGTTATCTTTTGCTGGGGCGCCTGTTATTGAATTACTACTTTGAATGTTGGGTTCATTTTCCTCCGGCTAGCTATTATTATTATTCAGTCGAGCACATCTCTTAAACAAGGTGTGTAAACGGAAAGGATTTGTTACTCAAAGATTACACTGATAAAAGAATTTGTTTTTACACTTTTATTACCGTCACAATTAATTAAGTTCACATATTGACTCGTGATACACGCCAAACTGAAACTTATATTTTCTAATATCACTATAATCACTTATTTACTGCACATTATTAATTCGCGTTTCACATTTATAACAAACTTTAAGACGCGAGAGATTCTGTAGAATTGCGACGTGTACTTTATGTATGCTTCCGTTGAACTACGCGACGTGTAACCCGCGAACGATTCTGATGAACTAACTGTGCGACGTATAACGCGTGAATGCTTCTGTTGGACTGACGAAATCTGCCTCTGACTTTAGCTTTTTATACTCCCACACCCCGATATGCCTAAAGATTATAACCGAGGTGCTATTGGTTAATAAAACGCGCCAACATTACCGTCTATTTTTATATCCAATCAAAAATTACGAAAACATATGCTCTAGGGAAAATATTCCCGCTATTTCTAAGAAAAGCGCGCCAATCTGACGTCATTTGTTTGTCTCTTCTAATTAATATTCAACTCACCCCCTCGCACATTGTTATCCGCTCCTATTGTCAGTTTCAGTGAGGCCGTGTAAACTTATTTCCTAACAATGCTTATAATTAACAAACATCTCAAATCAATGTCATACAATAATGCTTATTTACACTACAATCACTCTGGCAATTACATTATTGTGATACAAATTACTGCCACGAAATTTTACGAAATTTCTGAAGAATTCTTCTAACGATTTTGATTAAAATACCATATATTAAAGATATTAACATGACGAATAAAACATATATCTTGAATTTTCTGGAAAGAGCCTGAGAAGTCCTCTAGATTCGGAAGGAATTTTATATAATCTTGTATAACTTGTAAACGTTGAGTGATAAACCAAAACGTACTGCACAAAAAAAAGTAGATCTCTTTAAAACGTACAATTATTTCAAATAACTTTTTTGTGGCATCACTCATTTCGGAGGTATCCGTTATTAATAGTTCGCACTGTTCAGTACTTTGTCATTCAGTCGACTTTCAATTTTATTGTTTCTCGTGATTGCATGGAAAGAGTATAGAAATTTAATGCCAGCATATGGCGTCCAGTTTTTAAACATTTGACTATCGTGTTCTCTTTGTATCTATAACGAAACGTGTAAAGTAGCTATTTCTGTAAAGGTAGCTCTCAATTAAAATGAAATACAAAAATAACGTTTCGTAAGAATAACTTGTATACCCACTAATAAGAAAGTATAGAGAGTCACATGAATGTAACACATCAGTTATTGCTTCGACTTTTATAATAGTTTGGTTGTTACAACTGTCATATTCTTACGTGAGGTTCCTACCCGCCAGTGAAGAATGATTACAGAATGAAAATATATTTACTACATTCTATGTCACATGAAGATACATGCGTAAACATCACAACTCTATATGTAATAGTTTCTCACGTCTCATAGAATATGTTAGATGCGACTTTAATATGCCATGAAGCAGCCCCATCCCCATAGCTTCCGGAAATGAAATGTATGCCTATCCCGGCCACACCAGGTACAAAAAATGAGGTGAGAGCAGGTTGTATCAACAAGTGTGATATAATAAAGCGCGTGGCGTACCTGCACAACCTCCCCATTCTTCCGGATCTAAAAACATCCAGCAGGGGGAAAAAAACCTTTACAAAAAATATGAGAGGCACCTAAGTGGATGGCTTGCCCCTCTTTTTTATTAAGTGTTAAAAGTAGCGGGGAGTTTCCTTACCCTCCTGGCCTGCACGTGTCTAAGCAGATTATTTGCATTTACATAACAAGCTGGAGTCAAGCGTTTCCGGTTCGCAGATCATGCCCTCTTCCATTCTTTACATTTCTTTATACCTTAACTTCTTCCCCCTTCCGCTTTTGCATCCCCTTCGTGTTCATCATCCATCCCCCTTTCTAGAGTCACATGTACAACTATGCCTTTCGTTTGGTTTTACTTAATTTTCTTATTCATCATTTATAAATTCGTAAACATTGAGGCAATGTCCTCATTTTCATTGTACGCATAGTTGTATCATATATTTTAAAACGTTTATTACTTTTAATTTAGCCTGTATATATTTTCAATTAGCTTAAGTAAGACGTCCTCGTGGTATAGTGGTTACCATGCTAGCCTCTAGTTCCCGTGGTCGCAGGTTCAAACCCGGCGGAGGGCGATGGATTTTTTTCGGGCGTAAAAATCCTTAGCATGGCTTCCTTCGGAAGGGAAGTAAAGCCGGTGTTCCCGTATCGTAGATTTAAGCACGTAAAAGAACCTCAAGCCTGATAAAGAGGCCTCTGAGCAAATTTACTGCTCTTTCACGTCCAATATAGAATGGGACGCTAAGGACCACAGCAGTTAAAGAGCGTCCATAAATAAAACTTGATTTAATTAACTTAAGTTCACTATTCTTCTATTTGTGTTATTTCTGTTTAGTGTTCATTTGAATATGACTTACATGTATCATCACTGTATTCAGAATTTTTTATGTGGTTAAGCGGAAAAGAGGGATGGCCTTAGCTCTGCAACATAAATAAAGCAAACAAATATTTACCTAATTATTGTTGATATTTTATTTATTTATTCGGTTAATTCTTTTTGTTTGTATTAAAACTAGGTTTTCACTTTTTAAAGGCGATTTTGGGTGCTCAGAAAATCTAAACAGTGAATTTTTAATGAAATTTCTATTTTTTAAATTTTAATGAAATTTCTGGAATATTTTGATAAAATTAAACACTTCCTCTACCTACAGAAGTGATCAATAGAAAAAAATAATCAGTCCTCATGATAATAGCTGCAGAGAAGTGTACACAGGGATGCCCAGCCTTACAAAGGGAGGGGATAATGGAAGTATCCCTTCTCACTCATTTCTACTCGTGCTGCCAAGGACTGAAACTTGTTTGTCAGTCTCTTCAAATATAGTAGTTGGGGTGAGCTATGGACTTTTAACCTTAGTTCTTAAGAAAAAATGTCATTAAAACAGCTCATACCAGCTGCCTTACCCGGCAGTACACATCATTCTGTAAGTAAGGGATTGCAAATACCTAATGACAGGGGAAACTTTTGAAATTGTGCAAAGCCCACAATTTTCACTCATACCTAAAACTCAAGTGTCCATAGTTTTATCCAGGTTGTCAAATGGCGTAAATTTGTACATAAGGTAGAAATATGAGTGGGAATAGTTTCCTTTTAATTTGTAAGGTATCCTATTGTTTTCGCCAAGTCCTATAGTACACAAATTTGTGCCTTTATTGGCAAGGCAGTATAGCTTTTTCTATAAACGTTTGAAAATAAAGCGTAAGTGTAATTTTTAAACATTTCGAGGTACTATATTATTGAAAATAAGGATTGTGTAGCTCTTGGAAGAAGTAAGGTAAACTATAAACTAGGTAATATAGTACAATTGCAATATTTTGACAGGTAGGTTACACAATGCCGATTTATAAATAAGGGTTGAATATATGATTAGGGACAGTTTTTGAAAGTTGTAAGATAGCCTATATTTTTCCTTGAGTTCTACAGTAGGCATGTATACAAAGTTTTGTCTAGATATGCTAAAGAGTGTTCATTTATAAGTTAGGGGCTGTAAATAGGAATTGAAAATAAATAATAGTGGAAATTTTTAAAAGTTTTAGGGTAGCTTATCATTTGTGCCAGATTCTAAAATTCAAGTGCACTAAATTTTGTCAAAATCATACCAAAAATACTCCTTGGTAACAAAGTTCAGCAAAATCGGAGGAAAATTCGGTGATATGAATAAGACATCCAACCCCCTCCTGCAATAGCTCATTTTAAAAGATTCATGCCTTCCATTTGGGCTGGAAGTTATTAAAAATCCCATATTTTCACAATAAAGTGCTAAAAATATCTTCTGATATGCATATTCAACAAAACGGGATTGAAACTGGGCGACATGAATATGAAAACCATTCTATACACTCCCCAGCTTAATGATGTTAGGAAATATTTTATGTCCTTTGTCCGTCCGAAGAACAATGTTTTTCAATGTTGAAAGAGTTATCAAAAATTGGCTGAGTGGTTTCCTGGGATTCCCCCTCCACAAACAAACAAACAAACAAACAAACACACACACACATAAACAAACACATCTTCTCTCCTTATAATTTTAGTATATCAATATATAGATATAACAATCACATCCGTTTCCCAATTATCATTTAATTACAAAAATGTTCTATAAAATATACATGCAATATATTCTATATCATCCTGTTAATTATGATAAGACATTCGCAAAAAAATATTTCAATGCAAATGTTGTTTCAGTTCAACAGGCATACAGAACAGGCAAGGATGACAGTCTGTCAAAAAGCGAGCATCACATACTCTTTTTATTAGCCAATAAGAAAACCGAGCGGGATAGCTCAGGCGTTAACGTCTGTGCCCCTTTCGGGAGGTTCCGGGTACGATCCCGACGACGCTCACTCTGACCCATGGATTTTTCGGGGTTTTCCCGGGTCGTCAGGCAAATGCTGGAGTGGTTTCCTTCATTCTCCGAATTTCCTGTCCCTCCATTTCGTCCCATTAATCATTTCATTCATCCTTTACCCCGTTTGGTCTTTCAGGGTTGAAAATGTCGGCGATGGTGTTTCGGTGCAACGTGGCAGTGAAAAAGGATGCTTTCTGTGAACCTTCTCCGTCCCTCGGCCTTGGGCTGGTTGCCCCATCAGGAGGCGTTGGATCCTATGTGGGACGCGGTCCCCGGTCTGCCTTTCGGACTGCGGTAGCGTCTATATCTCGAAACTGTAGTGACTCTGTCATTGTTGTGCAGTCACTCTTGGTTCCGGCCGCCCGGTGCCTCCCTTCACCTCATGTCTTCCTCCCGGGTGCCCTCTCATGGAGCATCGGTACAATATCCTCATTCCTGGATCAGTGCCGAATCCCCGTCCGCTTCACAATCCAATGAAATAGCCAATGAGAAACCAAAGAACGGCTTTTCAAAGTGGATGGTTCAAAATATTGGAAACTTCTAATCAACAACAGCAAACATCTCGGGTATAATTTTCACAATAGAAGTTGTTTGACCTAAACTGCATATTTTAAGGAGCTCTACATTTTTCCTGCGATAGCCTTTTGCACATCTTTGATGTTTTCCCATTCACGGAAAATGAAATGAGAATGAAAAGGATTTCACTGAGTGTTTATAGAAAACTCAAATACACTTTTTATTTGTCATGCTAACATTTCAAACTTATTATATTTTAAACAAATCGTTAGAATAGTTTTAAGGAAGTAAACAATAACATTTTCCAGTAAAAAATGTTTGGAACGAGAGGGAATTGAAAAATGTTCGCTTGCTACCCGTAAAATGTGTCTTAGGTGTCTATCCGGTTTCATTTTTTATTTATACCGTTAGCTGTCAACACATACGCAAGCGCGCACACACATTCATCTATTAAAAATTACTCAACCGGTATTTATTATTAACAGCTGAGAGGATTGTTTTCCTCGAGGGCTACGTAGTATATAGCATGTACACTCGCTTCCATTTATGCCGTCACCACAGCTTCGGGAGGCATTTTACCAGCTTTCTCACGGATGCGTACGTAGCAAGGAGGTATGTGTCTGGAGCACTCTGCCTTTGTTGTTAAGTCAAGCAGTGGTGTGTGTTAACAATACCTCACGCGATGTATATATCTCGGAGATGCATCGGGGAAGAATGGTGGTTATATATATGGGAAGTCAGCGCAATTCCATGCAGGCGCATGGACAGTTTATTAAAATAATGTGCAGAAAATGTGTTCTCTTTGAAAGTAAAAAGTATAATGTATTTCAGTTTCACATTATGCTTCCATTAAAAATATGTTTTCGTGGAGATATTGTGCAAAACAGGGTTTAATTTAGTTATATATTTAAACATTGTTATTATAAGTGATCAGTAAAGCTATTACTCAACATTGTATATTCATATGCGAATAATTTAGAACTGTGCATGTAAAACAGAACGCCACTGCATGCGCGAAAAGGTAAACAGACACACACACACACACCTCCTCCTTGCTATATGTAGCATACTCCTCCTGTGAAGGGCAGTAGAATGCCGCCTGAAGCTGACTGCATCCATTCTTGTAGTAGCAATAATGGGGAACACAACTGTAATTACAAAAGTCTTCCGAGAAAATAAATCATATACGAGATTTCAGAGAGACATGTTTTAGAGTGTTTCAACACTGAATACTTGTAATAACCAAAACACAGATTTATGGTTCTCAAGTGGAGTATGACTAAAGCTCGTTACAGTGTCACGCTTACTGCAGCACTCTTAGCACAGTGGTAGAGAGTTAGCTTTTGTTTCTGAGGTTGCAAGCTTTTCTTCGTTCCTTGAGTATGTGACGTTTATTTAGTAGTCCGTCATATCGGTAAATGGCAACCATGACATTAATTTATCGGTCGGAGGAGCCTTCATACTCAGTCAAGTTAATTTTATAACCACAAATTTCAACATTATTGTAATTATAATTGTAAGTAAAATAAAGTAGCACAACCAATATTATATAACTATATTACAGTAAAACGAGGTGTAAAAAAAATAAAAGATAGCTATTCACTACGGAGAAATTAACTCGAGCTGCTTGCGTAAAAGTAGCTTGCTTAACACTGATCCACGTCAAGCACGGTGTCGAGGTAGCCCAAATCAGTGCCTTATGGCTTGTATTATAGAGTTAGTCAAAGCGGCGCACAGACGTTGACAGTTGTGAAACACTCCCTCACTCGAAAGGATTTTGTAAAACATTAACTGCGCAAGAGACCGGCCACTCTAGTTTGATCGAATGTACATTTTTAAATCGGTGGCTTGGCGGCAAGAAATCTTTATATTTGTTAATGGCTTGAATATTGATATTAAAGGATTAAGTGGTTACTTAATCTGGAGGCTTTATGTTATTAAATAACTGCCGAACTGAAGAGAAGACACAAAGGTTTAAATATAGTCTAAAAGTTACTCAACAATTTCAGTAATTCTCTCATCTCCAAAGTATACACACAGAAAGGAGGCTTTACAACACTTCTACAATTTCGAGGACTCGATGAAAGGTTAAGATCAAAAATACACCCTGATACTTCATTTCTAAAAGGGGAATATTTGGTCACTTTTATGAATAAAAGAATTAAAGGGGCGATTCAGCATTAACATTTTTCTAGATCATGATACTAGGTCGATACTTAAAATTTTTAGAATGCCACGTTTCTAAACACAATTGAAATGTCTTTATATTTGGCAGCTACTTTCTAATGTCTTTCGAGTTTATTATCCTGTAGTTTGTTCGATTTACTCTAATAGTTTGTTAATCTTCATTTAAAGATTTTGTGTTCACCCAAAAATTGGTTTAACTAAAGAACATTTCCGGGCTATGATTTTTTGTGATTTTAAATCGTCATTAATGCCTAAACAATGTGAAGATTGGCTTAGAAATGCATTTGGCGAAGGAGCAACAATTTATAACTAGTACAACGAATTCAAAAGAGACGGGATTCTTCTTAGCGATGAATTTCGTGAAGGACGATGCTCAAAAACTGCTGTTACTGATGAAAACATTGCCGCTGTTCGAGCAATGCTTGAAGAAGATCGGCGGACATCTTATGAATTTATTCAAGGGGCATTGGTATGAGTCAAATTCAAAACATTTTACATCAACATTTAGACGTGAGAAAACTTAGTCGATGAATTCCAGATAAACTGACTCCCGATCAAAAACAACAACGCATTGATTGGTGCAGAAAAACCCTGGAAAAACTCCAAGGTGACACTTAAAATTTGGTTTGGAATATCGTTACTGGTGATGAATCTTGCATTTATTGTTATGAATCTGAAAATAAAAGTCAACCGGAGCAGAATTTAAGCCTACAAAAGCTGATTGCAATTCGCAATGCTGGTAAAAAGATGGGTGCTAGTTTTTTTTTTTTTTTTAAACGAGTCATATTGCTACTATAGCATTAGAAGACAGACGTGCCGTTACTGCTAATTGGTACAAAAATGTCTGTTTACAGCAATTTTTTTAAAAAGTTCGTGAAAGACGCCCAAAAGGAAACATGTTATATCAGACAACGCATCGTCGCATACAGCAAAACTAACAACTGAGCATATGGTTGCCCTAAAGTCAGCACCATGGACCCTCCACCTTACAGCCCTGACCTAGCACGTTGTGATTTCTTTTGTTTCCAAAAATTAAAGATAAAATGCGTGGAATCACTTTTTCGTCATCAGACAAGAAGTGAAATATAAAAACCTGGTTTCTGAAGTGCCTCAGGAAGAGTGGCATCATTGCTTTAAGGACTGGTTTCATCGATTGCAAAAATGTATTGATGTAAAAGGGGAATATTTTGAAAAACAATAAAATCACTTACATTTTTTAAAAAAGATCGTTGTTTTATTTTCTAAAAATGTTCAGTGTTGCCATTGTACAGTAATTCTATAAAGAGAAAGTGGAATAAATGAAATGTATTAAACCGTTGTTCGAAATTTAAAATGACGCCTATGCAACGTCGGGTAAGGCAAGTAAACCATAAAATCACTTACAATTCAACTACTATCAATGTCAGTTGTTATATTCCAAGACCGAAAACGCTGAGATAAAAATAAGCAGAGTTTTCTTGAAGCCAGTACTACAGCTTGGGGTAGGTCGCGAGGGGTGTCGGCACGAGATCGATGCACTGAAGGGAGAAGTAGGGTGCAATAATGGATAACGTCTTGGGGAAAAGAAAGGAAAGCAAAAAAACCTGGCGTTGGGGATATACTGCAAGATCGCTGATTGGAAACGTTCGGTGTCGTTTGGTGCAAATAATCACCAGGACACACCCAAGATCTCCTGCACTCTCACATTCTGAGCTTACTGAGGACTCTGCTTTATAACAGACGTTGACTTTTAACAACAATCTGATGTGTTACATTCACACGACTTTCTCCACCCACTACAATTTACTTTTATATAGCTTCTGCAAGCTATTCTTACAAAGCTTATCTTTATATCTACCCCATGTTAATCCAGATAACCTTTGCAGAAATACTTTCATTACATATTTCGTTGTAGGTACAAGGGGAATAAGGGAAAACTGAATCTATAGTCCGATGTTTAAAAGCTACCGATATATGCTCGCCTTGAAACCCCATACGCTTTCAATGACATTCGAGAAACAACTGAATGGCGACAGCACTTTAAAAGCACGATACGTATTGAAAATTCAAACAAATAACAACTTATATCTCCGAAATGGGTGATGCTAGAAGATTTTTTTTAAAATAAACTGTATACATTGAAGAGATCTACGTTTTGTGTGTGCAGTAAGTTTTTGTCTATCTCTTATGCTTTACCTGTTGTACAAAATTATACGAGATTCCTGCCGAATGAAGAGGATTTCACAGACTATTCCCAGAAAACTCAAGATATGTATTTTATTTAGCATATAACATATTAAATATGTGGTATTTTAATCAAAATTATTAAGAGACACTTTAAGGAAATAAAAAATGTTGAAAAATCTTCCATGCAAAGGTAGTTGGGATGGAGGAATTTTCTTTAAAATCTTCGTGTCGCATCTTTAGAAGATACAAGGAAATGTGTAATGAAACAGCTTTCGTAAGAACAGTCCATAGAAGCTCATAGTGTGCAGATAAGTCATGTGAATGTAACACATAAGATTGTTTCAGGACGCGAGACTTTATTGCGGTGCTGCACTACTTGCCTTCTGTTTAGCCTTGGTATTCAACCTTTATTCTTAGGTTATTTTAGCAAAACAAGCAAGTTACAGGAAAATAAACAACATATTTTATACTACGTCTTTCTCAGGTGCTTTCACTGCTGGGTTAGCAGTTTATACAACATGAGTTGGAACAAAGATTTGCTTCAAATCTGTACAAGAGTTTTTGGAAAGGTAGAATCAGACGACTGAAAAACTCAATGCCATAGCCGGGATTTGAACCACGGATCTCCCGGTCTCCGTCCGGTTGCTCTAAGCACTGAGCTACCATGGCAACATACCGGTACGACATAAACTCCACAACCGATTTGTATTTTTCCGGGTAAACCACAAGGAGATCTCAAACTCTATTGAGATGAAAAATGCAATTGAGTTTATTTATGGACGCTCTTTAACTGCTGTGGTCCTTAGCGTCCCATTCTTTATTGGGCGTGAAAGACCGCTAATTTTGCTCAGAGGTCTCTTTATCAGGCTTGAGGTTTTTTTACGTGCCGTAACTCTACGACACGGAACCACCAGTTTTACTTCGCTTCCGAAGGAAGC
Source organism: Deroplatys truncata (assembly GCA_030765065.1). Taxonomy (NCBI): domain Eukaryota; kingdom Metazoa; phylum Arthropoda; class Insecta; order Mantodea; family Mantidae; genus Deroplatys; species Deroplatys truncata. Next base: position 131,725,017 of record CM060988.1, on the reverse strand, counting down.
CATGCTAAAGATTTTTACGCCCGAAAAAGTCCATCGCCCTCCGCCAGGTTTGAACCCGCGACTTCGGGAACTAGAGGTGGTAACCACTACACCACGGAGGACGACTTGTATTGAGATGGCATACCCCAATGGCGACTTACAATGTTGTAAGCACTTTAAGTCGCGAGCTTCATAGTTTCAACCACTATTATGTCAATTACTGGAATTAATTGTTCGAAGTGCTTATAACAATGTAAGTCGCCATTGGTGTATGTCATCTCAATACAATTTGAGATCTCCTTGTGGTTTACCGGGAAAAATGCGAATCGGTTGGGGAGTTTAATGTCGTACCAGCATGTTAACATGGTAGCTCAGTGCTTAGAGCAACCGGACGGAGATCGGGAGATCCGTGGTTCAAATCCCGGCTATGGCATTAAATTCTACCTTCTACCTTCTACCTTCCCAACCTTGTCCAACACACCCTTGTGTTTAAGAACAATTAGTTCCATTAAGAGTTGTTTATATGGAGCCTCCTAAAATGTTTGGTTTTTAGGATTCTCCAAATTGTCCACCAAATACCGAAATTCAAGAGAATTTTCGTACACAGCTGAAGTGTAAGGCAATTAGTGCATTTACGAACTTTTGTTTCTACTGTTCCGTGGCGGCGCCGTGGCCGAGTGGTTAGACCGCTCGCCTCCCACCGAGGCGGCCCGGGTTCAATCCCAGGGACCTGCATGTGGGATTTGTGGTGGTCGAAGCGGCGTCTGGGCGGGTTTTCTCCGGGTTCTCCGGTTTCCCCCAACTGCTCCATCATCACCTTTCCTTTCATCCATTTCACCAACATTTCGTTTCATCTACTTCCTTCATCCCATACCAGGCATCGGGCTGATCACTCATCCTGGATGTTCTGTCTGATCCATGAGTGTCTGCTCCTCGACGGGCCTCTGACCCCAGGCACCCGCTTGTAAGTCCTGGGGGGTGTAAGTGTAAGAGGGGGTGTAAGAGGAGGGTAAACAGATAATGAATGAATGTTTCTACTGTTCCATTTATACTATGTCGCCTTTAACACTTAAGGTCATATCGGCGGCTTTGCTTTTGGAACAATTGTTTATCAGCAATGATGTTCACTCTCTTACAGTGGTGTTAATCTTAGGGTTAGTATTACTTTTGTAAATTCACATTACATTATATTTCCGGACTCGAGGGAGGCTAGGGAATAATCCTGGCTAAACAAAAATTCCCACCCCCAGTCGTGAATCAAACTCGGGACCTCCGGATCTAGAGGTTAGCGTGCTAACTACCAGAAACACAGGTAGTTCTTCTATAAACTTAATTTTCATAGGTCATGTCTTCTTATGCTACTCCCAAATATGTTTTACAGAAAAAGATAAAAGTATGAATTCTGGTTGTACATATCTAGTTTCCGCCACTTCCTTCTTCAGAGATAAAAGTCCTTAGATTTTTTTTCGTTTTATGTTAAAGTTATCTTTAACAACACATGCCAGCGATTGTTTACATCCTGACCTAGAGCAACAGGAAGACAGTTATCTACACTCCCTCGCGCTTCACTTGTTTGTATAGGCTATCTTTATCGTCCCAGCATGGTTTACTCTTCGTTCTTAATGCCACTTTTTTCCCTCTACAGGCAAATACTGACTCAAAAAGTATAAAACTTGAGCAACATAGCGATTAACTCATGGCATATGTCTGCTTTCGCGTCATTTTTTAACAAATACAATTCATTACTGCTAACGCTCGGGTTGAATGCCGCGATTCATGATCAATTAAAAGAGTAAGGAGGTCTATCAACGCCGATGTCTTCCTGGAGGTGGGAAATGGCTCACATCAAAGTGACTTTTGAAACTACAAAACATTTTTGCCGCGCTTTATCCAATGGCGTTCTGTCTGTAGACGGCACAAATGTTTCGAGCCCTCTCCGCTGCATTTGTTCTGTTTACTAAAAAAGAAACATACATATGTCGGAAGGGTTCGTTTGTTTTTTTCCACTTGACACGCCAATATCTTTAGCTCGGAAATAATACACACTTTCTTTAAAGCTGCAAAATTCAAGTCATATTTACAAACAACGAACGATGACAAACGGTAAACGGTGAATTCATACGCAGTGCTGTGCAAGAGGATTATAACAATAGGGAGCTCACTCAAGAGAACTGTTCCTCTTGGTGCTGTCAACACAAATGCTATAAACTTACTTATGCATCAACCTAACATATTTTAAATTTCTCTACTACGTATAGCAAGTAGTATTATATTCCACCCAAAAATTCGATGTCAAGATTTCACCGGAAATATATTTTGAGGTCCCCTGAACCCCTTTTAGAAAAAGATCGGGATGTGCGTGTCTATGAACTGCATAACAAACAAAAAGTCGGATAAATACCAAACTTGGTACTTAAGTTCAATATCTTCCCTTTACATGGAACGTTTTTTGAAATTATTATTTTTCTAAAACTGGCTCTAACGATTTTGATTAAAATACGATATATTAAAGATATTTACATGACAAATACAATGCATACCTTGCATTTTCTGGGAGTAGCCTGTGAAGTCCTCTTCATTTGGAATAAATTTTGTATAACTGGTAAACGTTAAGCGATAGACGAAAACTTACCACACAAAAAATGTAGATCTCTTTAAAACACACAATTTATTTCAAATAACATTTTTTATGGCATCAGCCATTTCCGAGATATCCGTTATTAATTGTTCAATACTTAGCCATTCTTTGAAAGTCTTGTCGATTGTCAGTTGTTTCTCGCGATGTCATGGAAACAGTATGGGATTTAACGCCAGCGTATAGCGTCCAGTTCTAAAACATTTGACTATCGTTATTTCCTTTGTACCCATAACGAAATGTGTAATGCAGCTGTTTCCGGAAAGAATTATCTGGATTAAAATGAAGTAGACCGGAAAATAAACTTTCGTAAAAATAACTTGTATATCCACTAATAAGCGATAGAGGGCAGAGAAAATCACGTGAATGTAACACATCAGATTTTTCAAACTGAAAATGAGACAACTCTTTAATTTTAGTTATTCAAAAAAATGCCCCCCTCCCCACACTCTCGTTAAGTTTATCGTTCTAACCATATAGGACGGTGAATGAAAGTATGAAATGAATGCACAGATGTGTTAGGTGAACTAAAGCGCTAACGTTATCTAATATTCATCCTAAACACTGAGGAAGAACCGTAAATAAAAACATGGCTGCTTGACCCAACCGGGATTCCAAAACGAGCCAAAATATGAGCTGGAAAAGCTTATAGGAGTCCAAAACTATATGCTTTTCATGGTAACCGGAGAAGACAATTTATTGAACAATTAGCTTATGCATACCAAGAACAGAGAAGCACCAGGGACAGCGTATATAGCTCGCAATCGAGAGATCATGGCTTCAAGTACTGTGTACCCGCTAATCTGTGTATCCTATCACCCTTCCGTGATTTCTCTCAGTCGGCAGGTGAACAACGTATAGAATAACAACTACCAGGATCCAAAATTCCATCCACAAATAGGAAAAAGGAATGCAAATAAAATGTGTGATACACAACCAAGGTTATCTGTCCAACATACAAAAAATCATGAGTGAAAGAAACTACAAGTAATTGTCGCGATATGGTCTAAAACAACGAAAAAACATTAAAAACCTCGACAAAAAAAAATCTGATGTGTTACACTCACATGACTTTCTCTACTCTTGTACAAACTATTTTTACAAACGCTTATTCTCCATATGCTTCATGTTAATCGAGATATACATCTTATTGCTAATTTTCTTGTAGATGCAAGGGGAATATGGTAGGTTTTAAGCGAGAGTCAAATATTTTAAGCGCTGGTTGCTATGTGGCGCATTCCATTCACTTTGCATGTCCAGGACATAAAAAAATCTGATGTGTTACACTCACATGACTTTCTCTACTCTTCTACAAACTATTTTTACAAACGCTTATTCTCCATCTACTTCATGTTAATCGAGATAAACATTTGCAGACTCTATCTTATTGCTAATTTTCTTGTAGATGTAAGGGGAATGTATATTAACAAGGGCAGTATCGAAATACAGTAGCCTTCAAGCACATACATATATCTTAATAGCTGGTTGCTAGGTGCAGCACTATTCCCTTTGCCACAGATTAATATTCTTTGCATATCCAAGACAAAAAAAATGAATAACGAATTCCCATTTGAGAAAATAAGTATTGAAAAATTTAAGGGAATAACAAGCAATATCTCGAGAATGGTTTACTCAACAAAAATGTATATGACATAAATTGTGTATTTTAACGCGATCTACATCTTTTGTGTAGTAAAATTTTGTCTATCTCTTATGGTTTACCAGTTTACCAAAAGTCGTTCACAATGAAGAATACTTTTGGAGACATTCCCAGAAAATTCAATATATACATTTTATTTGTCATGAAAATATCTTAAACATATGATATTTTAATCAAAATCGTTAGCGCCATGTTTGAGAAAATTAAAATTTTCGAAAAATGTTCCACGTAAAGAGTACTCTGGGGTGGGGGGATTTTCTTGAAAACCTTCGTGTCGCATTTCTGGAAGATACTGAACCTAAATGGTGTTTATCCGACTGTTCGTTTCTGAGTTATGCTGTTCACAGACAGGCAGACATACAGACACACACACGGACATGTTTCCAAATTTTTTTTTTTGGATTCAGGGGATCTCAAAACATGTATTTCCGGTGAAATCTCGGTATCGAATTTTTGGGTGGAATACAATACTTCCCTACTTACTATACCTACGTAGTAGAGAAAGTAAAAAACTGCAAATAGTTTAATAGTGATGCAATTCACTACCCAGCCTTGGTTCGAATTATTTCACGTTACAGTGAAATATCTATAACGTAGCGGGAAGGAAAATATTGGTGTTGACCAACTTTCAAGTTAAGTTTAGTTAATCCTTAACAGCATTATGTATTTGATTTGTATGTTACGTTACTTTAAGTTCATCAAAATCCCAACTTTAACCATTCAGCCACTAGCACAGCTAGTGTCGGTGTTTAAATAGTAATTTATATTTCAGCTTGGTGAAAGAATACACGATGTTTGAAGTGTGCGCTGGGACTAATACTATCCCAAATTAAATTAACAGCCAAGAGAGGAAATTAAAAGTAAAAAAATTATTACAAAATATATATTACAAAAAGGAAAGTGACTGCCTCTGTAGACAAGTGAACAGCGTTCTGGCTTCTCAAACTAGAGGTCCTGGGTTCAATTCTCAGCTGAGGCGGGGGAATTGTTGTTTAATTAGAATTATTCCCACCTTCCGCATAGTCTGGAAATATGAATGGGGAAGGAATGTGTTTTTCATAATAAAAGAGTATAACATAGCATAAAAATTATAAAGTTCATCGCGTTATAAACAGCATCAGTTGTTTCTCAAGTCAAAGACCCGATATGATCATAGAAGTTAAAAGGAGCTATACAAATGTTAAAATAAATTAAAAAAAACTCTTACTAATTATTGCTTATAAAGGAAAAGCATACAATACTACTGATTAGCTCAATGACTACTAGATGGCACTAGGAAGCAGTACTTGGATATAAAAATGACGGTCAATTTTGCTCAGAGTATGAGCCTTTTACGTATGAATAAACACTACACGGCACCAAAGGTATTACTTACCTTCCGAAGGAAGCCATGCTAAGGAATTTTATACCCGAAAAAAATTCATTGACTTCGGTTGGATATCAAACCATAAAGTTGGGAATTAGAAGCTACCACCTTGACCATTACACCACGGAGGAAGACAGAACCTGAAAACATGTGCAGTGAACTGCGTGATTATACTTAAAATATATTACATTTAAAATCATCGAAATAATTAAAACCAAATAAGTCTAATACGCTAACATCAGGTGCTTTCCTAATGAAAAACATGTGTTGCACTCACATGATTTTCTCTACTTACTTTTGTACAAACTATTCTTACAAACTCTTATTCTATCTACTTCATGTCAATTAAGATAAACATTTGCAGAAAATGCATATTTCCTTGTAGGCACCAGGGGATTACAGTAGGCTTTAAGCGATGGTCAAATCTTTTAAGAGCGGGTCGCTATTTGATGGGTTTGAAATATGGTTCTCTTAGAATGGCCAAGAAAAAGAAGAAAAAAACTTATAAGGACTTCCCATTTCAGAAAAGTGTAAGTATTTAAAATTCAAACCAATAACAAGGAATATCTCGGAAATTGTCAATATAATCAAATCTCTTAAGAGCGAGTCGCTATTGGGTGGGTTTGAAATTCCGTTCTCTTTGTATGGTCAAAAAAAGAAGTAAAAACAAAACGAATAAGGGCTTCCCATTTGAGAAAAGCCTATTAGAAATTCAAATCAATAACAAGGAATATCTCGGAAATAGTTAACTCCATAAAAGTTTTTTATATATAAATTGTGTGCTTTAACGAGATCTACATTTTTTGCGTAGTAAGATTTTCTCTATCCTTTTAAGGTTTACTAGTTCTGCAAAATCATTCAGAATAAAGAAGACTTCAGAGGCCATTTCCAGAAAATTCAAGATAGAAATTTAATTTGTTATGAAAATATCTTAAAATATGCTACTTTAATCAAAATCGTTAGAGCCATTTTTGAGAAAATCCATAATTTTTTAAAAATGTTAAACGTAAAGGGTAGCTTGGGTTGGGGGGTTGTTTACGAAATCGGTCGCATCCTTGGAAGATGCTGCATTTAAATACCAAGTTTGATTTCAACCGACGTTTCGTTTTTGAGTTATGTTTTCACAGACACATACACGGACCTTTTCCTAGAAATGCTTTTTTACTTTCTCTACCACGTGCATAGTAGGTAGAGAAGGTATTGCATTCCACACAAATATTCGATACCGAGATTTCACCGGAAATACATGTTTTTGAGGACTTCTGAATAAAAAGAAATGTTTTAGAAAAACATCCGTGTGTCTATAAACAACTCAAAAATGAAACATCGGATAAATACCAAACTTAATTTAGGCTCAGTACCTTCCAAAGAATGCGACACGGAGATTTTCAAGAAAATTTCCCACCCTAAATTACCCTTTACATGGAACATTTTTTGAAATTTTTGATTTTCTAAAAAACTGTTTTGATTAAAATACCATATATTAAATATATTTACATAACAAATAAAATGTATATTTTGAATTTTCTGCGAATAGCCTGTGAATGGGATTTTATATAAACTTGTACAACTGGTAAACCTTAAGCGATAGACGATAACGTACTATACAAAAACTCTGTCTGTTTAAAACACACAATTTATTTCAAATTACTTTCTTGTGACATTAGTCATTTCCAAGATATCTGTTATTAATGGTTCGACTTATTCAATGCTTTCTTATTCTTTTTGAGTATCATCGATTTTGGTTGTTTCTAGCGATATCTGGAAACAGTATGGAGCTGTAAGGCCAGCGTATAGCGTCTAGTTCTTAAACATTTGACTATCACTGCTCTCTTTGTATCCCAACGAGATGTATAATGCAGCTATTTCTACAAAGGTTTATCCGAATTAAAATGAAGTAGGGGAAAGGCGGATAGTAGGTGCCACTAAGTGTTTCTCAGATATGCCGCTAGGTAGCAGACACATACACTGCCTAAGTTGGCAGTCTTCCTCATTCCATTTGCTGATAGAACTCGTTTGATCTTAAGTGTTTTGTGTTGACTGTTATATAATTTTCTTTGTTTTCGTGTGGTCAAGTTGCTGTTACACCTGACTTTCGTCATCATCCTTTACTATTAAAGGTAAGGTGTAAATTTATCAAACTAGTATTAACATTTAGCAAGACTATGTGGATTTTACTGCGAATGTAGTCCCGGTTGCTCAAGCCGACTCCTGTTACCGGCATGATTAAGTGCGCAATGCCGTAGAATAGTATGGGCCGTGTAAGCAAATTGTAATTTTTATTTTTAGGACACGAGCCGAAATTCAAGCAGCAGTCTGACGGCGAGGGTCGTAAAGAGTGGGAAGAGGAAGCTATGAAACAGGCGGCTTTATGCGTCTTAGAGTCAAATAACTACAAGAGCTGCGGCCGATCATTTTAATCTTCCAAGAACTACACTGCAAAGAAAAATAAAATCTGTTTTAGGAAACCATCATGAAACCCCAGATGAGTTTTTTTTTTCAAACCAACATTTGAAGAATAGTTAGAATCAACTTTAGTACAGCACAAGAGAGATTTGGACTCGAGGTTGTTTCCCCTAGTAAAAAGCGCGTTCTCATGATTTGGCGGGAAACTTAAAACTGCCTCACAGGTTCAATAAAGAAAATAAAACTGCAGGAAACCATTTCTATGCAAGTTTTATGAAGAGACACCCAGAACTAAGTTACAGGAAACCTCAGTCTACAAGTTTGATGCGTTGTGTCGGGTTTAATAAACCACAGGTTGAACTTTTTTTTTTAACCAACTCAAAGTCCTGCTCGACAAGAACTCCTTTCGTCCATCCAAGATTTTTAACGGCGACGAAACAGGCGTTTCCTGGGTACATGAAAATGATAAGGTTATAACAGTAAAAGGGAAACGCCAAATCGGAAAAATGACATCATGAGAGAGGGGCCATAATGTCACTCTTTATGTTCTGCACGAGTCTGACCCGAGTTTATTCCTCCACTTTTCATTTTTCCAAGGAAAAGGATGAACGACCGCCTAATGATAGCTTGTTGTGAGAGTTGAGCTTTCCCAACACCTAATGATGGATGACAACTGAGGGCTTCCATTAAATGCCTTTTACAAAACTTAGTGCAGAAGATCCTGTTTTGCTCATCGTCGATCGTCATGGAACGCACAGGGTGTTTGACGTCATTTCCTATGCTCGAACAAACCATGTCCACATGCTGTCTTTCCCGCCCCATATGATACACAAACTGCAGCCTCTTGACAGATCCTTTATAAAGCCTTTCAAAAACTGTTACCATCATGCTTACAATTTGTAGATGAGGTCAAAACCTGGAGCTAGAATCAATGACTATGGCATCGCAAAGCTAGTTGCAGATGCCTACAAGCGTGTCGCCTAGATATACCAGAAAGTGACTTCAAACACACAGGAATCTGCCCTTTTGATTCACACCTTTTCACTGATTTGGATTTTATGGGCAATGTCCTTACCAATATAGAACATCCATCACCTCTTGAGACCACTGCTGAAGCTGCTGCTGCCCCTACTTTGGTAACCCCACCTTTCAACTGATCCAACACCTATTCCACCTACTACTGAATTTTCTGGTTCTTCACAACCTAACTTTTCAAGTGTTTTGGGGAAGATATCTCCTTTGCCTTCCTGTGCTGAAAAGAGGTTAACAAGCCAAAAAAGGAAACTAGAGAGGAGTGTCTGTAGAGTCTCCTCAACACCCATTAAAGAACATTTGATTGGAAAGAAAAATAAGGAGATTGAAGAAGGGGCTGCAAGAGTTGAGGCAATGGTTAAAATTTAAAAAAACAACTGAGTTAGGCCTGAAATGAAGGTTCAGAAGAAATAAGGAAAAGACAATTAAGACTATAGATTATAAAAACCCAAAGCCAGGCACATCTACAGAAGATGCAACACGTGACAATGCAGAATACATTGTATGTGGGGAAAGCTTTGTAGGAAACTGGATCCAGTGCAAAGCATGTGAGGGATAGGCTCATGAACTTTGTCATTGAAGATGCTGTGTATTATTATTGTGATTAGTGATGAAGCGTAGTTAAAACCTTTTTTTTTCATGAAAATTATGATTTCCAAAGCCATTTTTGTTCACAAAAAGCATACATTGCATTTCTGTAAAGCTTATAAAAATAACCTTTGTACCATCAGTTTTCACATTTTTTATTTTGAATTTTATTATACATTGATAGATAAACAGATGTACATTATTATGCCCCAAACTTCTTTTATTGAATTTAAAATCCTATATTCTTTATCTGACCCATACTACCAAACCTTTTTTTTCACTATCTCCAAATATAAGCCTTCTTTAAACCTTAAATGTATGTGTTGGCTATAATTTTTCAAAACCATATACATACAAAAGTGTTTAAAGAAAGGTCTCATGTAATTGTGACTTATTTTTAAGCAAAAGTAAAGATGTTATATGCCTTTTTGCTTAAGGGGTCTATAATATCCACTGTTCCCTTGATAGAAAAATAAACTTTCATAAGACCAATTCGTATACCCATTAATAAACAATAGAGGGTGGAGAAAGTTATGTGAATGTAACACATCAGATTGTTTTGTTTTTAATATAGGGGTTTCAAAACTTATTTCCTATGAAATCTCCATATTTTATTTTTGGTTGGTACATTGTAGTTAAAGTAAAAAATGGACATAACTTAATTTACAAAGCCCTATTTTTTTTCTTCAAATAATTATGTAAGCCTACTCATCACTGTTTAAGGACAAGGATTTCTGGCAGTTAAATATGTATTTTATATTTTGGCGGACTTGACTTCATATTATGAATAACTCTACGAAAAAGTAGAAACATAAGAAGTCAGAGGATAATAATAAATAGAAAATGGAATATTTTCTGTGGACTCGTGAAGAAAAAAAGTAAAGAAGAGAGCAGTGAAGTGCTTATGTGAGGCTTGGCATTGCATATTGTGAAACTTAAGACATTGCAACAAAATAAAGAAGCATTGAAATATGGATGAGAATGTAAAATGGGAACACAAAATAAGTAATGAAACTGACAGAAAACGGTGTGCAAGAAAAGGTTTGAGGCAATAATTGATAACATAGTATTATCACTAGGAGGACCAGAAGTTTTGTACAACCTAATAATACCAGCACTGGTCATTTTGGTTGGTATATCATTCCCTGATAATTTTCATTTTGTCAGGTTATATTTATCTTTAATATTTATTTTAGTGTTACCCATTTGATTTTGTAATGTTTTGTGTGTTAATAAATAACAAATTTTATTCTGAAATAAATCAAAGAAATGATTTTCATCGGAAATACAACAAATTATGTAATACACAAATTATAATCCTTCATACTGTTAATCACAACTTTTACCACATGTTTATCTTTAAATTTTAGAGTTAACAATTATTTTTTTTTTACTGCTTTTTACTCTTACCGTCTTTATCCTGTTGTAAAGGGAAGTAATCACTATCACCATTTTCATATCAATTTCAAGCTCATCTTCTTTGCATAAACTGAAATGATCCTCCTCTTCTGATTTGATATTGGGCAACAATTCAAAATATGACAATATTTTGCCATCTTTCAGATGTCTCTGTGCCATGTTAGAACAGAAAAAACATAGTATAATAAATAAACTAATGTAGTATGAGTTTTCAATCTTTACATGTGCAACTGAAACATAGGCACCTACATAGATAAATAACAGTACACGATTCCTGTGTTAGCTGGAAACAACAATTGATCACTAATTTTTATTTGCAGAGCAACAATGAAAGTATTAATTTTAACACCATAGAAGCAAGAAAGACAGAATATTTTACTGGTCAAATTGACCAGCTGTGCTCCTAACAAGGAGGAGTGTAAAATTAAAGCATTTGTTGTATTTCAAGAATAACATAATGGGGTCTACAGTTACTAAATTCATGAGAATTCATAATGTTTCACTTCTCTGGATTCAACAGTACCTAAATCATTAACCAGTCAAAACTGCTTGGTCCTCCTAGTGATAGAATAAGTAGACAAATTCTGAAAAGAGGGAACAATTGACATGGCTAGGTTTGGTGTGAAGATTTATTAGTTCCTCAGTTAAGATCTTGAACCTATACAACACGCTAGGATTCAGTAGAACTTGTACACACAGGAGATAGATGTAAGGAAATAAATAACACCATTATTTTAATTCTGTATTCTGTTTTTTTTCTTTCTTTACTTATTCAATGTGCTTACAAAAAATTATGGGACACAATTCACAGATTCTTTTTATAGAATTAAATGTTCTCTCATATACATTCAACCACTTTCCACTCCAGATACAGCTGAATTATGATTAAACTTTATTTATTTTGATCTGTTAATATGAAAAGCCTAAGTATCTACAAGTTTAGGCTCTAAAGAAGTGACAGCTCACTCAGCATGCAGCACAATACTTCACTGCATCCTAGAAGGTAATTTACAGCGGATCTCTAAACAATGATAACTTAGGGCACCTTGGTTTCACATTGTTGTTCAATAATATACAGCCATGTTACTTTGTTTAGGTAGATATTGCCTGACTCTACAACCAAAAGCTCTTTTCACAACAATCGGGAGTAGTAGAAGGTTTAGGAAGCAGCATCTCAACAATGTCCTTAATAGTCAGTCTAATGGGGGAAGTGAACTAGATAGGTATGTGCTGTGTTTGTTAACATTAGGCCATTTAGTTTGCAGTTTTGTAAATTGATTGTGTATCTGCTAATGTTAAGGAACATCTTCCAACAGACTTACATGACTATCTGTCTGATCATCATATTTTCTGGTACCCCACCCCCAAAAAAGAATCTAGTCCTCACAAGGACTTCTGGCCAATGATATGTACCTTTTGTCCTGCAGTTCATTCCACCAACTTCATCAGGCTTTCAGCTTCATCCCCATAATAACCCCACCTCTCAAGGAAATGCCTTCTGCAGAACTAAGAAGTAACGATATAAAATATTTTTATTCATATATTACTTTTATAACATTTTCTCATATAGCTGCCTTAAGCTACTTGATCATAACTTGATCATAACTTTAGAAGCAATCACTGGGCGACTAGTATACTTTGGGTTTTTACTTTAGATTTGTGTCTGTTTACTTTGAATGATTTTCATTAAAGAAACATTCTTCTGCATCATTTGACATTTAAACAAGGGGCAATGGGTTGAGAAGACATCATGCTGATTATTTAACCACAGAGGCATATCATATATGCCTTCTTTAATGCAAGAGCTGCTATGCCACATAGGCTACAAAAGAATTTTGTTTGAACATGAAAAAGAGTAACTGTAACCATTTCAAAACTCAATTATGGATAACTGTAAGAAATATACAAACTATTTAAATGATGTGAAACAAATTTCTGGAAAATATAATTATTTTTTGTAGCAGAGATGAACTACAAAAACATTCACATTAAACAGATTTTAAGGGCTTCTTAATTCAAACAAATAACAGTGTTTCCTAATTCAGATAATGGATATTATAATTTATGCTATTTCTAAGATGGATCTATGTACTTAACTTTTTTTTTTCTGAGTGAGGTAAAACTTATCACCCTCAAAAAAATTGATTTCAAACCAGAGAGTACATAATTAAACCTATCTGCCTCAAATGCATTGATTATGACTTTTTATTTTGAAGCCAATTCTTAAATGTAATGCAAGCATTGGTTTTCCTCATTTAGACCAGGAAGTTTCTTCCAGAATGCCATTGCTTATGTGGATTAACTTAATTTTCACTGCAATGCCCTTTAGCCTTACTTAATGCTGAACGTTTATGCTGAAAGAACTTGATGCAAACAGAAAATTTTACAATAGTTTTATTTGCATATACAATGCAAACTACCCACACAGGGGCATATGGGACAAGTGCTTGGAGGCCTGGAGTTTTATGTAGCAGACCAGAAGGATCTCTACACAATAAAATATCACAATAGTGGATATGCCATTTTACCATAAAATTTTATGCTTTTCTACCCTATATATGCCATTGTGTTATCACTATACAAATTATGTGGACTTGGTGACAAATGGGTAGGCCATCTGGAACTTCATGGCAATCCCAAATACAGTGCTACTGAACTTAATCACCCACATATCAGCCACTAATTGTTTTACATGATTCCTTCCCATTCATAACTGCAACAGCACTGTAGTGTCAGGATTAAAACCACTGTAGTTTCAAACACTACCACCACAACAGGTAAAAGTTTATTCCAACCTTTGCTTTTTGTTCTTATGAAAATAAATGCAAAACTTAATAAAAACAATGGCTCTGAGGAGATTAAGAGTGAACTGTCTAGGTTGCCAAAGATATCATAGAATGCCCCAATGTTAAACAAATTATATATATTGAATCTTCCATTACAGACATGTGATTGATATACATAGATGTTAGGTACATCCCAGTACCCATAAACATCATTATAGTGTTTGCCAATTCAATGCGGGAACTTGAGGGAATACTGGCAGAAATGACAGATGTGAGGAAGTGAGTTCTGAAAATAAACCTGGCAAAAACAAAACCTATGATTGGTTTCAGGGACATATTAGTTGGGTAAAGAAACCAGTATTGCTCAGAATGCAATATTTTGGATGAACAATTTGACGATAAATGGAGCAAAGGACATCCGTGACTCAAATGGACAAATTCTGTGTCTGAAATGTATGTTTGGAGAAAAAGCCATTTGCTGCAAAATCAGGTGGAAAAAAAGAACTGCATCATTCACACATGCAATCAGACTTGAACAATGACAAAAGCCACACTAAGATGTCTAGGGGCTGTCAACGGAAAATGAAAAGAAAGATACTGGACATCCAAGATCAGAGATATAGTCCAGAACATGGTGAATACAGCCACAAGGGCACACTATTTCAAATGGCAATGGGGTGATCACATCCAATGAACCAAAACAAATGGTCATCCCTGTGTTGGTTTGGGACCCAAGGAACAGATGCCTGAGACATAGGCGATCTGAGGAGTTCAAGTCAGCAGCTGGCACACACTGGACAGAATTGAAGCATAATGAAAGGTGGAAACAAATAAATGAAAATAGTGATTAAGTAAATGCATGTGAAAATAACAACAATGTGAACAAAAACAGTGAAATATGTGCAAAGTTTTAAGAACACAAAATTTAAATAGTCAAAATCAGAAATAGGAAACCTCACAGACATTTTTGAACCCCAAGAAGGCATCAATGACACCAGATGGTAGAGAGGCTCTTGCCTAATAGGGATTTGATGGGCTTTCTTTTTCAACTATTTAACACTTTCACTCTACACAAACAAGGTAAGCAAGGTTCATAATTGTATGGCATTAGTTCTTTGTATTCCAATTAGATTTTAGCAGGAGGCTTTAATTACTGCAATACCATAAACAAATCTCAAGGTAAACTTCAGCTTCATAATCTTGACATTTTGCTATAGAACAGCTGGTTTTAAGATTTTTTCCTTCCCCCTCCCTGTAAATCTACATACAAATGACCATGTAAGTTGTTAAAAATGTCCCTTGAATCTGGTAAGGTTCACTAGTATGTTATTCAACAACACAAATCACTGTTTTTATCTGATACTACTTCAAGGTAAAGTTCACTTAACCCACTTAGACAAACTCGTGAATTACTGTGCATTTGCTAACTCTGCCAAGCTACACAATATAAATGAATACATTCAACACGAAAGGACACTGTTTAAGATGTACTACAACTAATCTTATTGGTGCTAAATGACAGTTTACATCACAGAGCTATTTATTTATATTTATATATCCCTTGATTCTGAAGTGACATGTGAAAAGTAATATCACAGTGGTTTGGCCCAAACATTCTCTCCAGCATTACTAACAAGGGCACTGACCATTTTCAAAAGCACAGTAACGACCATGTTCAGTCTGCACAAAATGTTTAGCCATAAAGTTGCTTAAAGCTATTGCCACATCACTAACTTGCATAAGATATTTCTGCATCACTCGTAGCAAGTGATAATCAGAGATATGAAATGATCTTAATTTAGATACACAATGAATAAATTTGGTACAAAAAACAGATTTCATATTCTAATGACTAGTGTCTGAAAATATTACAATGCAATATCTGCACTGGTCTTCAATGCTTATTATAACACTGGAAGTTCTGGTGGTGAATTTATTTTTGTGGTGATAAATTTAGTGATATGGCTTACATATAAACAGTAAAGCATAAAAATGTCATATTTTCTCATTAAAATGTTCAAATGCTGATGATATAAGGGGGACCTTCGTATATAAATTTGTTTCTGACTTCCAACTCATCCGAGATGACTTGCATATAAATTAGGCACCGAGAGGTCTATGGTCATTCCTGTCAATACAGATTCGAATATTTCATGTTACATTTCATCCTATTAATCATTAAGGCTCAATTTGTATTCCTTACTTTATTGTAAACATTGCAATACAAGCATGAATATATTTTCAAATTCAAAATGACAACTTTTCTCGCACCGAAGGTAATAAAAAAAATAAATATATTCATTTGTAAAAGCAGATGTGCAAACATACGCCATTAAATTTTCCTATTTGCCTTTCCATATTTTTAATCAGTTTCTTAATCAGTAAGAGAACTAATAGTAACAAAGCAGTAAGAAAATAAGAAATAATTAGCCTTACAGTGGAAGTTTTCAAAAAGGAACAAGTATTAACATCAGATATGAAACCTAGGCAATGCCAGAAAGAATACTAGTGCACATGCAATCCTATCTCCTGGAGGTTATAGTTGTTACTCATTGCATTATTAGTGCAAGTCTGTGTGGGTTTAATCCATTAATTAAATATTTGTCTATAAGCTACTGAAATGGAGGTCGGGGTAGCATCTTAGATCAATGACATTTCATTAAAACTGCAACTTTACGTGGCGAGAGATATTTGTGTAGTGTTTCAAGAAGTATGTGGGAACTACTGCACAATTTACCAATGATCTATGTGTGTTCATGAAGGTAAGTACTACTATAGAAGACAGACAATACATGGAAGACCAGCTATATCTACAGATTATCATTGTTTTGGAAGAATAAACTTATGAAGAGATTACCTCATGATATGGATACCTAAACCAGTACCTATGTCGCATTTTAACAGAACATAGAAAGATCAGTACTTGTACATGATACTCCAAGGCGACATTCTGACTAATGGAGCATGTTGACTGATTACAATTGGAAAACATTCTTTCACCCAAGCCCACAGCCCATAAATGACTCCATCTGATTATGCTCTTTTATCCATATTGAAAAATCCACTTTTGCAATGAATGACCAGAACACAATGCACTTCAAAAGAGAAATAAATGTCATTCAAAGTTTACCACAATGTTGGGAAGCAGTCATTAAACCCTAAAAGATTTATTTTGGACTATGCCAATGTAAGCAGATAGAAAAATTAAAAGGAGTGGCAATTAAGTAAATCTTTCTGGGATCTGAACCCTTATTTTTTTATGGTTTTATCTTTGTGGATTAACTGTGTGCTCAACAAATTTCAAATGCTTGGAAACTACAGAAACAACTGACATGAGTTGTAATATTATAATCTACATATTTTATGGGAAAGAAGATTAACTACCTTCTTTTGTTTCAAACTGTGTAAAAATTGCCTCAACCACTTTAGTACATACTTATGTCAAATTTCTGAAATAATATATCAAATTTGTAACATTTTAAATCATATTTGAGATTATCAAAACATTAATGTCAACCACTTGATAGAATTGTTCAGAGAACGAGATATATTTGTTATAATAGGTTGTCCAGCCTAACCTTGCAGAACAAAAAGATTAAATTCAATTTTTAATACTTTATTCTGACTATCAGATGAATGAAAATGCTACTGAATATTTTCCCCTTACTGTACATAAAGGGCTAACCAGCTTTGTCCCATAGCTAATTTACTTTAGCATATCTGTGTATTTTACATTTTACAAAGCAGGTTTGCAAATTTCATCTAACCAAAAAAAATACTTAAACAAGTCGTTATCCTACCATATTCATAATTGCTTCCCCATTTAAAATCCCTAAGGCTTACAGGCAAGTAACTACAGATTTACATCAATGAAGCATGCCCCTATAATCTGTTGTTTTAAAATAAAACAGTAAACTCTTTAATGTGACAGCCCATGAGGGCCAAAGCATATTGCATGAGCACTTTATTCTCTGCCCATCCCTCAGGACATCATGGACAGAGAGCAGTACTGAGGTGGCATATGATCAACGTGCTGAATTCCCAGCTACTTAGGCACGGCTTCTTTGGCCAGGAATAGTTCCTTATTGCACCAAAGGAAGCAATACTGTCTTAGCTCTACAGGACTGCCACTTATAAATTAATTAGTAAAATAATAAGCTTCTTTTAAAGCCTAAAACTAAGTTCTTTCCTCTTTTGTCAGGAAATAAGAGGAATATGCAGGAACTTAGAAAAAAAAAGTCCACTTGCTTATTATACAAACAAAACCGTTGCATAACAGAAAATATTTCATTTTATCTTCTCACAAAATAAAATATTAAAAGCAGTGAAAATAAGAAGAAAGGGTTGAATTTAACGTATTCCATGTATTTTATTTTTTCAGTCTTCTTCCTTCAGTATTTTCTTTAGATTTTGGAATGCTAACACATGACCAATATAGTTTAGGTATACAAATTGACATAATACTAAGTTCAGTATTTAGCAAATAAATTTAAATTATTTTTATCACTTACAAATGAGATGCAGCTACCAATCCTTCATTCTTTTTGTGTTTCACCCTTTTATTCACATTTTGAAAATATAATACTGTTTATGCTACTCTTAAAGAGTTCTAGTTTTAAAAAAATGCACTATTTGAAGCAAAATTCTATGTTTAAAGATATATGCAAAGCAAGAGAGACAGATGTCAAACTAAAATATAAAGTAATAAAATTTATACCCTATTGACTTAAAATATGTACTTGAGATCTGTAAATTTTAATGGTTGAATTATTTAAAAAAAACATTTGAATCTGTAAAAGAACAGTTATTGATATTTCTATATATTTCTAGACTATTTCCATTTTCTAAAACTGATTATTATAAATTATTCCAATGAAATAACTTTATTTCAGAGGTGAGTGTGGTGAAATAAACAACAAAAAGAGCTAACAACAATGCTTATAGTCAAGATCCCGCTACCCAGAAGCTATTATCTTATGATGCATCACTGTCGAGCTGTATCATAACCACATTGCATAAAGCACCAATCATTCACTCATCTCCTTTCAGGGCCCATCACTAATTGTGGTCAGGCACTGACGACAAAACATACAAAACAATAAAATACTGATGCATATATACATTTTTTTTTTTTTAATAATTCTTCTTGCCCACTTATGAGAGGGTAAGTTATAGTATTTGCTGTGTTAACTATTATTTCTGCTTGCTGTCTCAATGTGAAACACATATGGTCAAACTGGGTGACAATTCTTATAACACATTAAATGTTACAGCCTTGAGAATAAGTACAAGCTTAGGCCTTTTAAGCTGCATGCATTTTATATCCTATTAACATTTACTACAAACACAACACTTGATTGCCAATTGGTCACCAAGTTTTCTATGTCAATACAGAACAAGAGATTATGCATCAAAATCAAATTTTCTTTACAATCTTCAAAATTAATTAAAAAGTCAGATTGTTGCAAGCACCATAAACCAAATGCTGCAGGACTTTATTACAGTAGGAATACTGTTCTGTTGCAGCATTGCTTTTCATGAAAAAAGTTCAATAGTTAACAAAGAATAATGCAAGTAAGTATGCTTAACTGATTTTGATCAACATTGTATTAAAATGTTTCTCATGCTATAAATAAATTCTAAATGTATCTGCATTTTTTTTCTTTCTTTTGATTAGTATACGGATAACCAATTTCTTCTCCACATTAAGGTACCTTAAATTATAAGTCTGCTTAGGCCTGGCGCAGCCTGAGCCCAAGAATAGGTTATACGGTACAACCCGGCCTATGCCCAATTGTCTAATTTTGTTTTAGAGGATCTGAGTTCAATTTCTGGTACTGGCAAGAGGATTTTTTTCTTTGCTGGGAAGCATGGTAAGGGATTCACTCAGGAGTCCTTGGGACAAATTGAGGACCCACTTTACAGAAATGCTGGCACCTGAGGTCCTGGAATCCTCACGTAGTATGCAGCATGTTAACACATACTACCTTATTGACCACATGCTGCCCCTATTACTGCACTCTGCCAAGGATGTCCTGGACATGGATGGACGGAGGGAGGCAGAGTTTGCAGCTGCTGTGCTGTTGTAATTATCCACAATAGGCCAAAGTGAATGTTTATTTATTATTACTACTGTTGTGGCTGTGTGCATGCTGTGATAATTGTGCTCCTCCTGACAATTCAATATTGCAAACTAAAAATTAGGATAAATTTAATTTTTTTAGTCTTTATTTTTGCTTTACATGGAAAGGTTTTAATTATTTTCTATTTTGTTCAAAAATGGTGCTGATGGTTTTGATTAAAATACCATAGGTATGTTCAAGATATTTACATAACAAATAAAATGTGTATGTTGAATGTGATCAATTAATTTTTCTTCATCTTTATTTTCAAGCCTGACAAATATTTTTCAAATTAAGGCCAAACCCGGCCTACAGGCTGCACGAAATCTAGGCCCAAGCCCATGCAGACCTCTACCTTAAATGTGCAAAAACTAAGAGTGCTGATACCTCACAAGCATTTCTTTAATAAACTGGTTACTTCCGGCATAACATTCATCATTCTGCTTTGAGCATATGACCATGACTAAAACATACTTAAATGGTGAAATACTTCCAGTTTTTATTTTTATATAAATTTAAAGGTTAATATAAAATACTATCTAATTTTAATTTTTATAAAAGATATGAATTTACTTTAGTAGAACTGTAAAGAACAATTATTACATTAATAATATTACCTTAGGCTGCAAGCAACTTCCACTGTTTTAGGTATTAATGGTTGCTATGCACTAGCTGTTCTAAAACAAAGTTACTGCACGAACATTTCTGTAATATGTTAAAACTGCAGTATCAAACAACAAAAATGCTTGAAAACATTACAGAGTTGCTCCTAACTCTGCTCTTCCACTTACCACAGCTTTTAACTGCTTTGTATAGTTCAAATGAAGGAAAGTGTTAAAAGACAAGTAACACAATGCACTGAGCAATGGTTATGACCAAGAAAATACCAACTTGAGGCACCAGTGAAACATCCTCAAACATTCTTTTGCCTTAGGTCTCTACAATCTTACACAAATATCTTCGTGTGAGGAAGCTTTGATGTTGAAAAGATGAATCAGACTTGAAACACTCGATATCATGGCTTGGACTCAAACCACATGTCTTCAACTTTCAAAATTACAGGCTATTTCACAGCTAGTTGAAAGAACAATTAGCAAATATAGTTTTGTTGCTGCTGGTTCCCTTGTAACCTGACTGAAGAGCAACAGGTGCAGGGGGGGCATGTTGTCATTTTGAGTGGGAACTTTTGATATGTACAAGGCATCATCACATGACGAAAGTTGGATATACAAAATGAACCAGTTAGCAATCTGAATCTTCCAAAGAATGGAAGGAGGCAATAATCAAAATCTTATGTTATTTATTCGAGGGAAAGGTATGTCTGAGGCTCCAAGTATTAAAGAAATTAATCAATTGCCGAAGCCACCAATTATAATGGGTTGCCTTTGAAGATGAAGAGGGGCAGAAAATGGTTGCCAGTTTCTTCTCTGAAGTGGCCATTTTGCAATAATTTCAGTTGAGGAACTAAAGATTGTAACTGCTAATTGGTATGCGATTCTCCCTCACGAGTCATCAGAACACTGCAACAGAAGACCGAAGTCGGTTGCGAGGACTTTTGCTTCACCATAAAATGTGTCTGCACCCATTGCATTGAAAATAGCAGAGTTTGCAAGAATCCACAGTGAAATTGATCAAACACCTTGGCCTCATTTAACACTTTACTGCTTCCAACAATTAAGGAAAAGCTGAGCAGATGTCATTTTGGAATACTGAAGAGGCTGTTTATCTTATGAAGAAGCTAACATCCCCAAAGAAACATGAGATTATGACAATGATGAGTTGCTGCTAGGCTGAGGTTCAGCCCAGTATTTTTGCTGCATGCCCGCCAGCCCTATATTTATGCATGAGCCCCATGGTCCCGGGCCCAGGGCGGCAAAGTTTTAGGGACAGCAACATCGAGAAAATAATGAAATATATATGTGCTGGAAATAAATTTTCACATGCGCTAAAAAAAGAGCACAATTGTAACAGGAATTCCTATTAGTGAGAGGGAAATTGTAGGTGGATGGATGGAGATCTTAGTGCATGATGCAACTGGCAACACTGCATTCCTGCATGTGCCTGCGCTGTTTTTGAGTGGCATCGCATGAACGAGGGGGGGGCTGTTGGGCCCGTGGGTATAACATTGCATAAATACAGGGCTGCTGCCTGCCTACAGGTTTAACTGCAGGATTTTTGTTTCGGGATGGGTTAAGGTGATTGTTTTTAGTTTGGGATGGATGGATAGATGAATAGGAGGAAGCATGTTGCTCCTCAAGGTTATTTAGGGTGCAGTGGCCCTTCTGCATCTCTGGTTCACAGTGGTTTTATATTTCTGTTTCTATTGGCTAGGGAAAAGAATTTAGAAGCCAATCAGCGCTTGGTTGGATTATAAATGGAACTCAGCTTTCCCTGATGATAGAAGTGCTTCCATGATTGGTTTTAGAGATGAGCTTTGCATCAAGAATGGGGGAGGGTACCTCAAAAAGTTTAAAAAGGCATCAGTGACTAGTCACAGCTTTTCATTTAGCAGAATGCAGAAAATTAAATACTGGCATTTGTATCTGAATCAGTTGGATCTAAAAGTAACCAAGTCAAAATTTCGGATACACATTTATATTAGATTCTCAACCAATATGCTGCTATGCGAATGACAAAAGAAAAAATTAACTCATTTACGAGTATTTATTCTATCTCATGATGAAATCTATTTTAACAACAGATTTTACAATCTCTGAGCTTTATACCTGCAATCAAATTTATTGCTTGCATAGAAACAGAACGAAACAGCTGATAAGCTTTCCAAGTGAAAATATGTAAGCAAAATTCTGGTCTAATGATGGGAAGCCCCTTATCACCTTTTCTGGCTGAACTTATAATGAGTTTTTTTGAGATTCAGATTACCACTTCTTTCCCCTGCATTTTCAAGGCATGGTTCCAGTATGTTGACGATATCCTCACAATAGTAAATGAAAAACTAGTGGAAGACACTCTGAAACTTTTAAATTTACAGATTCCAGGAATGAAATTCATGATAGAAAAAGAAAGAGATGGAACACTTCCTTCCTAGACCTAAGAACTATTATAAACAACAATAAGCTTGATTTTGGAATATACAGGAAAGATACACATACAGACAACCACATAAAAGCAAAAAGTTTCAACCCTGTCAACCACAAATATGCCATCACAAACAGACTACTACAGAGATTACTCAACATTCCATTAAATGAAACAGAATACAAGAAAGAATTAAAACAAATACAAAACAATGGCAGAGAACAACGGTTTCAAGTCACCGGTGCATAAAAATCACAGAAATTAAAAAAGAAGAAACAGATATCAGACATAACCACTTCAACAGCAGAAAAAGAAAAGAAAAGGTTCAAAAATTTAATTAGCGCCCCAAGTTCTTGAAAAAATTCCAGAAGATCTTCCACAGTTATAACATAGTGCTAGCCCCAGAAAATAGACACAGTATAAAAAGGGTTAATTAAATCAAATAGAGCTGATGTAACACCTTCTTTAAAGAAACCAGGAATTTACAAAATCAGCTTGAGATTGTGAGAAAATATACATAGGAAAAACTAAACGGAGCATCGAAACCTACCTCAAGCAACACCTTAGGCACACAAAGTACAACACACAGAAAATCAGCAGTAGCATACCGTTTTTTAAACTCCAGCCACAACATTAAAAATAGCACCCATCTTTTGAAACAAGTACAAAGACCAACAAACTTGAAACTTGGAAGATTTTCTTGAAAAAATACGAGTCAATAGTAATAAATTTTGAAATTCCGCTTAAGACGACCCACTCCATAGATTCATCAGATGTCCAGGAAGAGAGCCTCAAGATTCCAGAGGGAACACATCTAATCATTCCGGCAGTCGATACAGCATACATCTGTTAAACATATGCACTACATGTAAGTAAAAGTTAGTGAAGCATTAAGTGTTACTTTTAAAAGCTCATAAATCAGTTTATAAGTGCATTCATTTATTGTTTAATCATTACCCATTTAACTGCAACTTTTGTATAATTCATAAACCATTTAATTACAGTTTCCTTGTTCTTGTTGATAAACATTTAAACATTCACTGTTTTACAAATGAAACCATTTATTTATTGTCATTTAAATTTGAATGTAAGTGTTGTTTTGACACTTGTTTCTAGTGAACTATTGAGGGAATGTACCTAACTGACGTATATGGCTAGATAGTTTTCTTTCACAATAAGTACACAAAGTACATAGTTTACAACTTCCTTGTATCTTGCTGCCTTTATCTTACTGATCATGATCTCTCAGGTGGTTGCTAACATCTGGGAATCACATTCAGCAGGTCATGGGTTCACATCCTGTGTACTGGCAATTTGAGTGATGTTTTCTCATGGTTTGGCTCAGTCTTCAATAATTGCATATTCAACAAAATGTTTCACTAACAGAACAAAAAAAATAGAAATGAAATAGGCAGAACAGAAAAGCAACTAGACAACTAATGCCATCTGTTAAACACACACTTAACCATGTGAATCAGAAAACCTACAGATAACTGCTGCAATATGACTAGATATTTAAGCAAACTAAAATGTATTTTTCTGAAATATAGTAATTGTTCATAGGGGGAATACAGCATGCTATTGTGAGTGCAATCCTGCAGCAATATTAAAACTGTCTGAACAAAGGAGGCGCTTACAGCAAACTGACTTTCCACAACTGATCAAAAAAGAAACCATCATCACAATCTGCAAATTAGTACTTGTGGCTATAAGTGCAGAAACATATTTCAGTATGTTACAATAGATTTAGCATATATTTAATGAAGCTCTCAGAAAAGAGATTGATATATACAGAATGTTATTTGTTGGTGACTTGGCAAGCACCATCTTGTGCGCTTCCACGTGGTGCAGAAATTTTACATCTTATATAGTCACTCCTTGCAGCTTTATCATTTCTTCTCTTCGTGGCTTTTATTGTATCTGAATATTATTACCTACAAAACATGTATTTGGAAAGATCCATGCATTAGCATTATTGACTGCCAGATATCTGCATGCACTTTTAGAAACATCAAATACTGTAATGGTGAAAATGAAAAATTAGAAATACACCCAGTTCGACCATCCTGTGGTGCTGAAGTGTAGCTCTACCTATTTGTTTCACTTACTGTAGATTATTATTATAATATAGATTTTCTTATTAATAATTCGTGCTAGCACAGAAAATTTTGAGGCACACAACTAAGAAACAGTATGACCATCTGGCTATCACAATGTCTGAGTGACATCCTTGGAGCAGAGTTAAACAAGTAAAAACCTGTCAAAAAAGATGGTAAATTATGTAACTGCAGATTTAACTACATATTAAACTATATTGCACCAAATACAAATCTATGTTTATGTGATCCTTTTATTAGATATTTCATTTTAAGAAATTTTATACAGCACAGAAGGAAACTCAATACAATGATAAAAGCTGGTAACATCAGTTTAATAAGAGGAACAAAACTATTATATATTTTTCAACCACATAAATACTATAATCAAAATACAAGAATCTCCATCAGGAATGTGACATGCTTGGAATTTTCCATTATCACCAAGTGAGCCATTAGTTCCTGTCACTTGTTTATTGGTAACACTAGTGAATGACTGGCATTGTGAAGATCTGGCTTGAATAAAGTGCTTTAGTAGTGGGCGAGTGACAAAAGCATTAAGTAACATGAAACACCTACTAATGTCTTACTTTGCAGTTATCTGTTACTGATACACTAACTGTTAATGTTTTGTTGCATGGAAGTATTTGTTGTTCTATAACACGATAGATCACAGCACCGAATCATGATCATAAGATAAATTATGCACACTATACCCAATAAAAAATTAAAATAATGATATTTCAGATTCAAAATCTTATCCTTTCAATACAACTTTGCAATTCTTTATTAATGCAATATTATGCAAACATGTTTTCTTTCTACATAAATATATTTTGTGTAATTATTATCTACATATGTATTGTCTGAGGGATGGTTTAGTATGACTTAGATTAGAAATTTGGGAACTAAAAATGGAGTAGAAAAAACCTGGAACGGAATATATGTCTATTCGATAGGTGCAATGAAAACACTATTCACATTCTACTTAAATGTCCAGTAACAAGAGATTGGAGGACGCAGTTGCTTAAAGAAAAATATGTTTGATTTTACTGAGATAACAATAAAGAAAATTGTTGGAAATACAGTTCAAATGAGGAAAAAAATAAATAGGTACAACAGGTTAATAGATGAATGAACGTTGGTTTTATGGGTGTATATTAAGTTGTTTAATTATGTAATAAGAACAGGAGTATTGTATCGCTAGTGCATTATTTCCATTAGTGTTAATTATTGTTATTGTGTTAAGACTTTTATTTCCTTGGGCAGAGACAGAACTCAAACCAAACCACAAAGATTCTAGTATTGTAATTTGCTAAGTACTTAAATAAAATGGTTCTTAATATTATAATATTAATGCCTATAGATGTGAAATAAAAGCACATTTAATAACTTTTCGTCATTTACTCATTTTAGAGTTCATGAATTAAAAGGACGTAGGTGAGCTACAAGAAATGCTGAATATTTACTTACATTATGTGTACCTAGCTGATATTTCTGTTACCAGATGGTATAATAGAATGACAATGCTGCGCTATTTTAAAGAGCACTGCGGGACATAAAGGAAAGAAGAGCCCCTGTATCTTAATATGACTTAAAATTTTGCCAATGCCAATCTTTACTTCTGATATGTCAAGTTTCACTGCCACATGACCAATTCATCACATGATTGTGTGGAACAGAAATTAAGTAAAACATGCCTTACTCTATGGAAATTATTTGTTACTTGGTTTTGTTTTACTTCTGCTCTTTTGTTTCATAAGCATGTTTCTGGAAAAAAAAAACGTTCAAAAAGGAATAAAATATTTCTTGCTTCAAAGTTTTCACTTCTTTTTCTCATTATGATTATTATAAATAAAAGGATATCCAATGAAAAGAAAAAAAGAGTGTTATTTTGAACAAACATGTTGCCAAGTATTACAGCAAATATTAATCAGATTAAATACCATTAAGCTAAGTTAATGTATTCTTAACACTCCTTTAATTTAGTGCCAATCTTTACCACCACACTAATTATGCTGCACATTATTGCATCATTCATGTTACTTTAACTGCACCATTATAACAACTTTAATGAAGCAGAAAAGACAGCATCACTAAATGGCTGAAATTAATGTTGTAACTATAATTAATGCAGTGGTAACATCATTAACTTAACAAACCCAAATATTAACAGCCACATGTAACAATTACCCTCAGGTAGATTTTTACGTTCTGTGTTGCAATAATTTTATTAACAATTCAGATTAAATCAATACCTTGCATGTTTGCCTTTCATATTTATTAACAAAGTGCCTTGGTATGCCTTGTATAAGAACTAAACTTTTTCTTTCCCTCTTCATTGCAATGGCATAACTAGAGCTCCTTTGTTGCTACACTAATTTCATTAATCTTTGACAATCAGCCATAATTTTTCTGTGGGATTCAAATTGGGGCTTTAATAAGTACCTAGTCAGAGACTTCCATTAGCAGTGCAATTGAACCTCAGCTCAAATGACCTTAATGTGTCACAGATGACTCCCTTGTGTGGTTTTTGTTTTTTGGTAAGTAGATTCAATACCTGTTCTTACCACTATGACATCACAGACAGTGGACGCTGATGATGCGTGAAATAAAATAATTGGAAAAGGAAACTTGAGAAGGAAACATTCCAGGCCTAAGTTTAGGGTATCCCCTAGCATTTGCCAGTTATGAAGACTGAGGAAAACCTGGATAAAAGCTCAGTCAGGGAGGATGGTCTTGATGGGATTTGAACCGCAGACCTCCCATTCACAGGTCCACATCTTAACGACCTCGGCCACCTGTCCCTTAAGTGCGTGCTAACTTGAATATCAACTCTGCAATTGGAAAACACTATTTTCATTACGTGCTTGAAATGTTATTCCTCTGCTCATAGGCATGCTTCATTTTTCAGAACACTGCTGGAAGCATGGTCAAAATATCGCTAGATATTGTTCTTAAACTCCTCAAAATTTAGTATGACTTTCATACACAGCAGCATCTTTTTTCCCCCCCCCCATAATTAAAAATACATTATTCTAAATTACACCTCTTAAGAATCTATACAAAACTAGGAAAGCATTTTACATGAGCCAGATCTTCACTATACTCTTCAGTGATTGCTGCTGGCAAAATAACAGCTGTGGGAAGCAGTGGTTTGCTGGGGTAGAGTGGAATATTCTCATTGTCTTCCATACCTCTAAGCAGAAGACCCTGTAGCGCCAGATGAACAGTTGACTGTTTTATACTGTTACTTATTTTTCACACACATGAAAGCTATTTAGGCACTACCACTAAAAAAAACTTAAAATATCTTGTGCTTTACTCAGTAACACCACAAGAAAATTATCAACTTTTCGTTTTCAGTCTAACAAGTTTGACATCCCTGTATAAAGGTTTCATCTAAACTTAAGTAAAAATGATTTGAGCATAACAACATTTCAAGACATTACTTTTTCTGTTTTAATTCAGCCATATTAATTCTCATGTATTAAGATACACAGTACACAAAAGATAATGTAGAAATTAATCTCCTGCCAAATAATGCATCAGCTGATAGTGGTATTACAAAAATGTGCTTCATTTATAACGCAGAACCCCTTATAAAACTATTGTGGTGAATGCCCTTCCATGCTGTAAAACTTCTGGGTAAGATGTTTCACTTTAATATTGCACTAATGTCAGCTATAATTTGTTTTATTTTTACCATCTTTTTTATTCATGATTCAACTGTTCACCTTTGTGTAACATCATCTTGGAAACGCTGATGACATATATTGAGCATAAAAACTATCTGGCAGTAGGTTCCGTGTTGTCAGGAACTATTATTTAAAGCTGCCACAGATTAAAAATAAAAGAACATTTGAAATATAATGTAACATACTGTAACAAAGACAATTCCTCTGCGTCAAAACTATAATAATTACTCAGACTATAATTCACAGATGTACATTCTTTGTTTAAACTTACAGTTTTTCTAAATAATCCCTGACAGCACAAAAATCAGTCAAAAGAAGAATATGATATGAATTATGTAATTAAGAATGACGAGTATACAAATATATATGTGTATATAAATGAAAAGTTCTAATAATAATAATTATGAATAACACTGCTATAATAAATATATCACAAAAGTCTATGCAACTATGAACCTACACTAAAAAAATCTAAGAACAAATATAAAAATTTTAGCTCCAAGTTAACGTTACACAAAAATTAATATTACAAACAAATTTAGCTCTGAGATTATTCCAAATGCTACTGTATTGTAAAATAAATGGCACTTTAGTTAATATTCTGCACACATTTTGGTGATCAATGACAAGATAATGCTAGGAACTAGGATCTTTCTATTTGCTACTATGTTGTATTTATCTTCAGTGGACTGTTTTTATAATCTCTACATTGACAGGTTTTCACTCAATCAACGTGCTTCAACTACTTAGCAAGATGGATCTTTGGTAATGTTAGCATTCAGTAGAAATTAGTCTTCAGTTTCTTGTCATTTTCCCAAGTTAACAAGGTGAATGTTACATTGTTATACAATTTCCACAACTCCCAAAACATACAATGTGGCAAAAAGGCAATAAAATCAAAATGAAGCGCAGTAGGAAATTCTATGGTGGTTATCATTAATGGAAACAAAAATGGATGGTAAAGTATGCAATTTTAATACCATCTGTCTGGCATAACTACTAGCCACGAGTTACATTCAATCTCTTATAATACTGGTGGAAGGTATATAACTAGCGCCCAATGAAAGAGAAAAATTCTAAAATGATAAAAATAGAAGTAATCCTTCAATCAGCACAAAAAATATCAGTTCAAGATCTTCAATCACTACATTCACTTTTTGCAAATGGAATCACAATTTGTAAGTGCTAGAACTGCAAAGCAAAACACAAAAATCTATTATGTTATCCAATTACTAGAGAGTGTGGATGCAGAAATAATATTGGAATGTTCTATAAAACTGTCAAAGCAGTTAAGCCTATCATATTTTACAAATGAGGCATATTATGGTGTTCAATGAATCTAAGATATGTAAAGCAAATAAGCTCATCAATGAAGTGGAATTATGAAGTGAGAAGCTGAGTACATTAGTTTGCAAATTACAATTTATAGCTAGTAGCAAAGCATACACATTTTGAATTAAAAGATTTTTGATGGCACATAATGATCTAGATCCATGACTGCAAACCGTGCTCTAACAAAGCTACTCCTAATCTAATCAAGCGTATATTAAAAACTAAGATAATCAACAAAATACATATCTTAACTATCTTCAACAAACAATCTGTGGCATTGCAGTATGCAATTCTTATGCTTTGGAGAGTGAAGTTCATTGCTAATAAAACAGTTAGCATTCATGATACATCATTTAGTTTATGATGTTTTGCAACTACTAACCTAAGACACCTAAAACTGCCACATTAAATTTATCAAACCATTACTGATACAACCCATTTTGTTTTACCATCTGGAGTTTTTTTTTTTTTTTGTTAAAACTTTTTTTTTGTTTGCTGTCAATTGCCAGGATCATATCAGCACTGCCGGTGTGCAGGAATTTTGTTCCGCAGGAGTTCTTTTACATGCTAGTAAATCTGACATGGGTCTGTTGCTTTTAAGCACACTTAAAAACCATCAGTCTGGCTGAATTTGAACCTGCAACTTTGAGGCCAGAAGGCCAGAACCTAACCAATGAGCCACCCAGACTGACATCACCTGGAGGGTATTCACATTCAAATTACCAGAAAGCAAATTTTGGATAACTCTATGGACATTGGGGTCATCTAAGAAACATCCAACCCATTTTATTCATTCATTCACCATCCATTATGAGGTCTAAAATGAAAAAACATATAATGATGCAGTATTATTTTCAAACAATCTGATTAATACTAAATTTTGTATTTAAACTGAGTAGACCATCTTTTAGTACTGTAAGGTGCACATATTCAGAGATTTCTCCTACCCTAACCTTTACACAAATATTTTGTTGTCCACTTTCTTGAAAACACCTCTAATAATTTTATTAGAGCATTATATCTGAGGTGTTGGCACAATAGAATGTTAATCTTGTTATTTTCTATAAACACTCTTGAAGTCCTTTTCATTCTCACAGAATTTTATATACAATGGAAAGCACAACAGGCAAGGCAAAAATCAGCAGGAAAACTGCAGTGACCATTAATATATTGATTTATATATGTACAGAAAGTTCCATCCCCCCCATAACATCAGTTTTGCTAAAGTATTCCCTGTTGTACATTTCAATTTTCCCAGGTTAAAGTTTAATTTGATGTGCTGTCTATGTCAAATGTTTAAAAATGTGTGATTTCTCTCCATTATGAGTTTATTACTAAAACAATTCACTTGTGATAACAATTGAGTATTACCTCAATATCTTACATGTAACCAAGTCTGTATTGCCTGATTTGAAATTGGAGGGGGAATGGATTTTCCTGTATGAAAAATACCTTAGTAAAAATATTGAGTAAAGGGAGAGGAAGTGGTAGTCAAGAAATATATTTACTGAAAATGCTATTTTCACTTTATCTATTGAGGAAGTATTTGATATGGAGACATTTTTGGAAAGCTATGTTGTAAGGCCTTCTAAACCCAATAAAAAGCTGATAAGCTGATTTTGATTAAAATGTATGTTTGATATACCCACATGGGAAATAAAATGTATACCTTGAACATTCTGTGAATTTCCCTTTATAATTAGGAAATCATAAAAGACTGAAAAAGATTACTACAGGGAAAGTGTAGAGCTCATTAAAGCACAATATTTACATAAAATGTTTTTGTATTGCTAGCTGTTTTGAAAGTATTCCATTGCAAGAGCTTGTTACAATGAATAAACATAAATGGTGTTTCTGCACATTGTAACCACTGTAACTGAGCACTTCTTGTTTAATTTGAAATCATTCCTAGACAAACATATATTGTGAGTAATAGAACTTGGATAAAGTACCACTTTCTTTATGCATAGTATAATACCATGCATTTCCTTTATAGCCAGGCTATGGATCGCATATATGTGTAGTTCGCTTTAACGCAGTACCTCTGTTTTTCTGCAACGTACTAGCGGTGAATGACCTGCTCAAGGCCACATTTATTAGCCTATATTCTGGCCCAATAAATTGTGAAGTTGCTACTTGTCTTGCAAGTTCATGAGCTTTTCCCTTTCCCTCTACGCCACTATGATCCGGCACCCAGATGAGTTGAACTTCATTCTGTTCTGCCAAGCTTGTAACTATGTTTAGGCAGTTTAAAACCAGTCCTGAGTTACCTTAGACTACTTAGAGCCTTAAGTACAGCCTGGCTATCTGAGAAGATAAGGATCTGTTTACCAGTGTAAGCTCTCCTTATGTTTTCATGTATGCAATGAATAATAACATAAATTCTGTTTCAAAAACACTAGCATATTCACCCCAAGGAGAAAACTTTTTGCACCTTGTCTTATGCCATGCATGTTGCTACCAATGAGTAAATAATGCGGGAGTTTTAGAACGGAAATCCCATTTGTAATAGACATTGCACGGAGCACGCATATGTGTGATCTAATGCTTAGCAATATAAAGAATGCGTTAACTTGTCATTGGTAGAGAGTCCTGTGACTGTTCAAATCAGATATTTTTTTGATCACTTTAAATTCTTTTTATGTTAAATTTGGAAGCCCTTTCATGTCCTTCAATCTAGTGAAAATCATATTATCTGTAAGAGTTTGATATGTATTTAAGGCAGTAGTCTCAAGTGTCTAATCCAGAAATAAACAGTGCCTATGGTTAACAAAAACCTAGCTCCCAGGATTATATTTTCAACCTTTTGCTCTAAGCATTTCTAAGTGCTGAAGGCCATATTTGGAAGCAGTAAGTAAAATTTAACTGAAATGATACATCTGGAATAATCTTCACCTCACTAAATACACATCAGCACAGATCCCAGCTGTTAATCTACCTATTAAGTTTTCATGAGCTAGTGGAAATGTTCAATTAATAAGGAAAACTGATGGAAGTCAATAATGATATATATTGGTAGACAAAATATTTATTTTTTCTTCAACTTAGTAATAAGAAATAATAAATACCCGTGACGGCTGGGTCTAATACTGATGTCAAATGAACAAAATATACAAAGTATGTTCCAAGAATGTTGCTCGGCAGCCAGATATGTGGTCGTATCTCCCATCTGCAGACTTGATCCATGGCCCATGACAGCGATGGCCAAGCAGCTGTTGGGTAAGCTGATAATGGTGTTTTCTTCATAAGCATGTCCTCTTGCTGGCGGACACACTGCTAAGTTAAAACACTCAGTCAAAAACGTTACTTTTCGCATATTTCTGCTCCTTGCCATTGGTGCCTTTTGCTGCTAATGCATGAGTGGCTTAAGATTATTTTCAACATTTTGGTTTTCAATAATTTATTTCCTTGTATGCCTGAAGGGAGGAACACACAAACATTACAAAATAATGTCACAAGTCCTCTATAAACTGGTTTTTTGGTTCTACAGAGCATATTAACAGCTATTTAATACAGTGTTATTCATAAGCCTGTAAAACAATTTAAAATTTCACAGGAAATAAACTATACAACTAAGCATAGTAATTCTTATGTCAATTGAGAAAATATTATAAAATTTTCCAAGCAAATGCTCATTATACACAAACTTCTTTATAAATTAATAACTTATGCTTTGCTTATCTTTTATAAATAGATTCACATAAAGAATAAGTCTGTCTAATAGACATAGTGTCTATCTAATAAAGTGGTGGTAGTAATTGTTTTTATTCTATAATTTGCAGAAACTCTTTATTGCTTTTAGAAACTGTTGTAAGACTTGTTCATTTTTGCAGCAGAGAAAAACTATAAAATAAATTTCTTGCTTACTTGGACCTATTGACTTGAGGAGCCAATTGGAACCCTGGAGGCATAACATTCAAGTTACCTCGTCAAATTCACTCCAGATCCTACTTTCCCTGTGAAATTCTCAAATATAAGAACCAGCTCAACAATGTCGAAGAGTACATTTATGCAAATATATCTCAACAAAGGGCATGAAGCACCATTCAGAGGAAGGACAATACATCGCAGAGAATATATACGTCGCCCTGATTGAAGCAGTTAGGCAATAATGTCACCAAAGGAAGAATGGGCACTATAACTATGTATCAGGGGCACAGGGTTCCTGTAACTGACACATTGACCATTTACAGTGAAGAGACAGGCATTTTGTTACTAAAGGTTGTAGCAGTGAAAGGATTAAAGTACCCACAGAGTTTCATAACTACCAATTAAATTATCATGTGTTGTACTCTTTATCTGTTGTGGCCTTTTAAAAGTCTCATGGACTTATGAATAACACTTACTTTCTCAGATTTCATAAACTTAGGCCCTTAGTGCAACAAATGAAACACACTAACCATGAGATGTTTTATTACATACAACAAATAATCTACGCTAATACTTCTTAAAAGCAGCAGGGAAAACAAAACATTCCATTAGTGGTGTGTTCAGCAGTGCTACAAGTTCAAAATTCAGCCACTGTACACAACACTGTACATTATTTCCTCCTTATGGGACTGGAGTTAAATGACCATAATAGTCACAGAATCCACAACCCCAAGGGCAGACCCTATTCTCGTTTCTGTGTAAACACAAACAATCCTAACAGGTAGCAGTTTCTCAGCTGAGGGAGAGGATGTGTATGACTCCTAATCCAGAAGACCCAAGTTTGAATTTCTGTTGGGCAAAGTTTCCTGGATAAAATTTTTTTTCTGGTGTTTTTTCTTCTTCAGGTGGCTACGTCAAACTCATTCTCAGGGCCTAAGAGCCACAACTAATTTGCCTGATATTAATTATGGTTAAAATGCATTAAAGTTACAAAATGAAGAAGCCCTTCTTTGTCTCTATACATAACAAATTTGCAGTACCTGAGCAGTGCAATAACAAAGCAAGTGCATTCAGTGCAGGTAAACTATGTCTAGAAGGTCTTTCTAAAATGAATACCTTTACAACTCCTTCCACTGATTGCAATTCCAAATAAATAAATAAATGAAGTTCAATTTTAGATCTACATGAGTAGGTCTTTAAGAATATAAGTATGCACTGGGAACACAGAAGTAATTGAAGTGAAAATGTATCATATCACTCTATATCTATATATTTGCAAATTCATTTTTATGCCACAATTGCAACATCTGGAGAAGAAGATAGTTTTGTTAACATCAGATCAATATACTCCCAAAAAGCAATTACAAGCTGTTATGCCATTCCTGCTTGCCAATGAATAGGAAGGATAGCACATTTTGATGGAAGTATAACATTAACAAAGTAGAAGATAATTATGTAGTATATTAAAAATAACAGCACTTTCAACAACTAGTATAACAGTTGAGCTAGTTTCTCTCTCTCAACCCCCTTTAAAAATTACACATACAAATGTAACATTACGAAGAGGGTTCGATAAACATTTAAAATATAAGAAAAAAAAAAGTCTCTATGCATTTAACTTAAGCATCAAATTAGCAATCAAAATATAAAATATAAAGCACGTAAAAGAGCTAACATACAAACTGCAAAAGAGTTTCAAAGTAGTGTACATTTTAGTTGCATAAAGATATTCTGAATGAAAAATTTAGGTATAAAATGCAGAGTTAAAAAGCTCTGGCATATTCCACAGCAGTTTCTTAAGCTATAAATGAGGAGCAACTCAAATTATATGTCCAAAACTGAAAGTTTTACAGCCAAGACAATATCTTAAATAGGGAAGTGTAAAGAATGAAATTGCTCCCAGTTTAAATTAATGACAATGACTCAACATTGGAAAGATCATGTCAGCAATTTCTTCAATCATCTCTTGCATGATCAACTATGAAAGCCCTTTTATTAGGAATACTTAGTTTCTACAGGTAATAGGTTCACAAAATATGCTGTACATTAAGCAAGCATATTCTGCTTTAAGCCCTCCTAGAATTAAATGCTATAATTTTATGCTGCAAAATGTTGTATTTAATGCAAAACCTATTTACAAATTCTTACATATCCAAAGAAATTTTGGTTTTTCTGGGGAAGTTTTGAATTTATCATAACATTAAAGGTGGTCCACAACAAAATGGGAATGGGAATCAGAACAACAGAGAGAGAAAATAAATGAGTGTTTGGTTCACATTATGCTAGGGATGGGAATACATTTATCAATAACGTGGAATTTTTGCATTGCCTTAGTTAACCAATGATATTTTTTACCTGCCTGCAGTTCAGCCACATAATGCAGGTTAGCCAGCTTCTAAATTTGATACAGTAAACATTTTCTTATAAGCGATGCCATTGCTATTTTGATTCCTCAAGTGGCAGTGAGCTTCTCATCCTTTATATAACAAATAATGTATATTAAAAGTTTGTTGCTTTACTTTTGTTTTTCCAAACTTGCAACTAGCAGCTCTTATATGTCATGGCTTCCTTAAATAATTTCTAATATGCAGACAATCACACAAATGAACATAATACACCATTATCAGGAATGGAAGAGTTGAAGTCTGATCAATTTCCTGTTCTTTCATTTCCAGGTGAACTTTCATTAATTATGAACACTCATATTGCAACACATGTATCCTAACTTTATCACTCCTGTTTAGGTTCCCATTTCCTGGTACTGTGAACCAGCCTTTAACCAAAATACTCATGTAATACACTTTCATTGTAGTGTATTGCATAACTGTGAAGTAAAATAGAACCCTCTTTTGCTAGGGTTTTGTGTTATAGTGTGGCAGCCTTGTCAGTAACAGTCTAAGTGCAAATTAATTCCATTTTTAAATAAAAATTTAAGGCTGTCATTCACTATGGACCTTTATCCATCTTGAAGTTGTGCAAGTAACAAAACATGAGCTGCAATAGTAATCATACTCATTTAGTGTAACCAACATGTTCCTAAGCAATATGAGAAATACATGTGTATATAATGCTCAGGAGTTAATAATAAAATCATTCGCCTTCCTGCTTCCCAATATTTTGATGTTAGATTTTCAAAAGCCACAAGAGAGTCACAATTTTTAAGATGTTCCACATCCATTTCTTCTTCCTTGGATCACAATAAACGATTTGGAGATGTTACCACTCCAATTTTGTAAAGATGTTTATTTAAACAATCATACCCTGTGATAAGTCAGAATGCAGCAACAGAAGATTTTCTTGGTAAATCAGGAACTATTGATGGATCATTTAAAATTTTCTTCCATTTTGACTGTTCATTTTAAGTGTTATCTGATGGTTATAATCAGAAATGCAAAAAGGTAACTGTTTCTAACAGAGGGGAGAGCCTTTAATTCCTCTGGAATAGAGGTTCAAAGGAGCCAATCTGGACAATTACCTAAGGTCTTATCCCTCACCTTCCCGTGGTACAGCTGTTAGTATGCATGTTGAAGTAAACGAAGGGGCTGCTCATTAAATGGAAC
The DNA here is from genome assembly GCA_030765065.1 of Deroplatys truncata. Classification (NCBI taxonomy): domain Eukaryota; kingdom Metazoa; phylum Arthropoda; class Insecta; order Mantodea; family Mantidae; genus Deroplatys; species Deroplatys truncata. The sequence goes on along the minus strand of CM060988.1, from coordinate 131,687,429 downwards.
TGGTCACCCTAATGAGTTCAATGACCAAATCTGTATTCTTCCTTACCAGATTTTCTCTTTGCACTTCCCTATCCAGTCTCCCTTGTTTTCTTCGATCCTTATGGTATTAGAGTATTTGAGGTCTAAGACATAATTTCCTCTTCTTATCTTCTATTCATGTGTGCTGACCTGCAACAACATAAAGTTGTCCTCCACTGGGTGAAGGAGAAAAAGTTGATGATCAATATAATGATCTCCCAGCTAAGTCTGAAGGACTTGTTGACAAATTGCAGGTGTGGTCCTCCAGACATACTGGAAGTTGAGTAACGATGATTCAACTGCCAACTCTTAAAAAAAGTGGTGTTCCTAACAGCTAAAAAGTGCTCATGATAGAAATGTTTCCCAAAACAAAACACTCTGGAGTAATAGTCCCTCATTCGCATCTCCGGGCAGGGACTGTTTTGAGTAAACATGATCAAATGCTCATATAAGAAATATTGCAATGGACAAACTATAATTTGCACTGACCATGACGACATGAAATGACTGTCACTAATGGAGCCTTATTAAATACCAAGTCAAAACGCAATTTAACATAATTTGGGCTTACCGCATAAAAGATGGCACAACAAAATGATACCAAGTTTAATCTTGAACAAATATATTTACTTATGACATACTAAGTGCACTAGTTTAAAAACAAAACAAAATGTGCTAAAAAGTGGGATGCACATCTTACTTGAAAATTTGAATATTGACATACATAGTCCTTGTCTTGCACTGCCAGTATGCAAGAGTACACTTGCATACCATCATTCAGTGACTGGCACATGCAGTAGTTCAAAGAATCAGTTTTTGTTAACAGCAGTAGAAACATTAGTAAAAGATTGTGTTGTTTTACTGCTAGGGAGAAAATGATAATCTTAAATAAAGCTGAAGGAATATAAACCGAACTGCAGGAATAAAAGTCATTGTTATGGAATCATATATTAAGATACTGGAGAAACAGAACCAACTATAACTTTGCAGATTGCAGGACAAATATTTAGATGTGAAGGAGAAACTTGGAGAACCAGAGAAATGTGTTGGCTTCAAGTCATGATATTGTGTGGAAAGGCTAATGTGGCACAAAATTATTGTTGAATGTAAGAGTTTTAATGTAAAAGTTAATTTGTTTTGCACTAAATCTCATTACTTTTTCTTTCATTTTTTTTCTTGGTTTGAAAAATTGGGCTGCACATTTTACATGCATGCACATTGTAAATACTGTAATATCACCTGCAACATTGCTCCTCAAATGTAGCTAATATGAGCACAAACAAGAAATTTATGCAATGGTTGAAGCAGTAACACATTTTAGCCAAAGAGTGACAAAATAAAATTACTAATGGCAGTAGAAATTCACAAACGTTTGGAGAAAGCTAAACTCGTGTTGCTTGAACATTTTATCACTAGGAAAAAGCTATTATAGTGAACAAAATTCAATATTTAGGATAAATTTTGAACTCCACAACCAAGTATGTTACTACTTTTAACTGGTTTGTTCAGAGCAAGAAGACTTGGAAATGAGTTAAATATCACACTCAAAAACAGTTCTATGCTAAATAACTGAGGTTGAGAGATGAAAACTACTCAGTGCATTAGAGCTTGCATCATCATTTTGTGTTTCAAAGAAATCTTAAATCTTTAAAGTATGTGTGATGCCTTATGAATAACAATAATGTTATTCCAACCCTACATCACGGTAGGATAGTTAACTGTTGATTTCATAAACACAAAATGGTGACCCAAAGAATAAACGTATCATAAAACAGAGAAATACATGATTAAATAAAATATATTACATTTATGCAACTAATTAAAGCAGTATTAAACATGACTATGTGATAATACACTAAAAATTGAACACAGTATAAAATGTTTTGAATTAACGGATTCAATAAGCATACTAAGATTCCTACACACTTTGATTAATACTTGTCTAACTTCATCATCACTAAAAATATTTGTAGGAAAAATAATCCATTCAGGCTAAAATATCTGCATTTATCTAAATCATAATACAGAAAAATAATTCAGAGCATATTTACATTAAAACATTGTGAGCATAGTCTTTTACTTCATTATTATGCATTCGGTGATTGAAGTAAAAACAAATCTGTATGCATTGAAAATTAAACTTAAACCACTCATGCGTGCCTAATCTCTGTTCTATCACTGAAATTCTGAAGGCGCATGTATCACTTACACTTGTAATGTATTTGATTTTTGTGCAGCCACTGTCCTCGCGTAATATAGTACCATCTTCCACTTAATAAAGACACTCTCTCCCATTTGCTCATTCAACACATTTACTCACTTTCTCACTGTCCCGCACTGCAAATGTTTTGTTTCAACAGTTACTAGTGACTCTTTGCTGCTTCTTTTGCTGCCATTATGAGTGGCGTAAGACTCGCCAATGGACGAGCCAACTTCAGGAAGGGGTGCTGTAACATCACATAATTATATGATACATAATTTAATGATGACAATAAGACAAAGCTAAAGACCTTCTGCTTACCTTGCTGAAAACTGCACTATTAACGCTTGTTAATTTCTGTAACTCTAAATACAAATGGAATTCTTAACCTGCTTGCCATTGGCCATGCAATTGTTTGCTTCACAGCAACTCATCACCTAATGTTGGTTTAACTCTCAGTTGGTGATTTACATTACTTTTCAAAATATTTGAGTTAAAGTAAGATTATATAATAAAAAATCTGATGTGTTAAACTCACATGACTTTCTCTACTCTTGTACAAAGTATTTTTACAAATGCTTATTCTCCATCTAGTTCATGTTAATCGAGATAAACATTTGCAAACTCTATCTTATTGCTAATTTTCTTGTAGATGTAGGGGAAAATATATTTACAAGGGCAATATAGAAAAACAGTAGCCTTTAAGCATATACATATCTCTTAATAGCTGGTTGCTAGGTGCAGCACCATTCCCTTTGCCACAGATTATAACTCTTTGCATATCCAAGACAAAAAAATGAATAACGAATTCCCATTTGAGAAAATAAGTATTGAAAAATTTAAGGGAATAACAAGCAATATCTCAAAAATGGTTCACTCAACAAAAAAAAATGTATATGACATAAATTGTGTATTTTAACGCGATCTACATTTTTTGTGTAGTAAAATTTTGTCTATCTCTTATGGTTTACCAGTTATGCAAAAGTCGTTCACAATAAAGAATACTTTTGGAGACATTTCCAGAAAATTCAAGATATACATTTTATTCATCATAAAAATATCTTAAACATATGATATTTTAATCAAAATCGTTAGAGCCATTTTTGAGAAAATTAAAATTTTCGAAAAATCTTCCATGTAAAGGGTACTCTGGGGTGGGGGGATTTTCTTGAAAACCTTCGTGTCGCATCCTTGGAAGATACTGAACCCAAATACCACGTTTGGTGTTTATCCGACTGTTCGTTTCTGAGTTATGCTGTTCACACACACCCACCCACCCACCCCCACCCCCACAACCCCCACACCCACACCCACACACACACACGGACATGTTTCCAAAAATACTTTTTTTGGATTCAGGGGGTCTCAAAACATGTATTTCCGGTGAAATCTCGGTATCGAAATTTTGGGTGGAATACAATACTTCCCCTACTTACTATACGTAGTAGAGAAAGTAAAAATACTATAATATATAATGGCCCACCTCTGTGGTGTGTGCATAGCATGTCTGCCTCACATTCGAGAGGTCTTAAATTCAAATCTCGGTTATGGGGACTTATCTAAATGAGGTTTTGTCCTGGGTTTTTCCTTCCTCTGAGAAGACGAATGTTGAGTAACTCTAAGCTCTAGGGACCCTGGGCCCATTTGAGCATCATTTCAAGCCTTTCATTCATTCACACTCCAATATGACTTCTCCATCAATTTTTATTCACTTTTTGATAAAATATTAGTGTCTTAATTACTTTATTTCTTCATGAGCTGTACCAGAAGAGGGAAAAATGGTTATTTTTCAGCAACAGTTCTGACAGTTCCAGTTCCAAAATGAGTCAAGTACGTCCACGAGTATTTACGCACAAATGTAACAGCAAGACATTCTTGGTCCACTGTTACTTGCCTAACCGGGTTCTTTGGCATGATGTCATGATTCCTCCCATTTCACATTCAGCATGCTCATGCAAATTTGCAACACACTGTTAACAATAATACATATTCTAATTTAAAATGTCAAAATATAATGAGCCACATTTTTATACTCCACTTACTTGTTTTGATCAGAATACGAGGTCTGTTCAAAAAATTCCGGAACATTCGAATTTTGCGCCAATGGAGTGCTGGAGCAAAATGCGATTGGCATCCCTGCACACATCTGTGTTTAATGTGTAACTGCCAGAAGTTTCATTATTCTATGTCTGCTAGTTATTGTTCAGTGCTGCATTGACCATAACGTTGAGTCCCACAGTTTACGAATTTCGAGATGGCAGAGTTAAAGGAGCAGCACTTCTCCATTAAATTTTGCGTGAAACTCAAGAAAACTTCTAAAGAGACACGATTCAGGAAGCCTACAAGGATGAGTACTTAAGCCGTACTCGGTGTTACAAATGGTTTATGCAGTTTAAAAATGGCCGGATGGAAGTTAAAGATTTTCCTTGTTAAGGACACCCTTCGACGTCTACCGACGATGCTCATGTCAGGAACGCCAACGAAATTGGACGTGCGAATCGAAGACTGACTATCCGGACATGTTGCGATGCCTGCAAGAAAATGTAAGAAGGAAACGGCCTAAAATGTGGCGAGACAATTCATGGCTCTGCACATTCATCCCTGTTGGTGCATGACTATTCACAAAGAACGATATCACTGTGCTGCCTCATCCTCCATACTCTCCAGACCTGGCCCCTGTGGACCTTGTTTTTATTTCCAAAGTTGAAAACCCTGTTGAAAGGATGTAGATTTGCAACAATAGGTGAGATAAAAGAAAATTCGCAGATGGCGCTTAGCGCGATCCAAAAATAGCTGAACCAAGACTGCTTCCGGAGGTGGAAACTGCGTTGGGAGCAGTGTATCAATTTTGGAGGAGAGTATTTCGAAGGAGACCATGCACAATAAGTAAAAGCTAAGCGTAGAAAAATGTTACGGACAAAGCTCCAGAATTTTTTGAACAGACCTCATATATTTCAAAAGCGTTTGCTCTCATCCTCAGCTGTGGAGTAACTCTCATCCACAGCTGAGGACAACAAATGCTTTTGAAATGTGTTATGATCAAAATGAGTTAAGTGTAAAAGTGTTTCAACTTTTAACTCATTACGCTCTAAACAGTTTTAATTTATGATTTACTTCACTGTATATAGCTTCTGACTTGATTACTAACAACACATATGTCAGATTACATCTAAAAGCTTATAATAACTGCTCACTTAACTCAGTGAAAGAAATTCATCATTATATCAGTTTCCTTAACACAAATGATTTTATGTTTGAATCGGCATTTCAGGTGATTACCTCTCGCACACGTATCGCAAGAGCTCAGCTGCATAATTAATCTAATTGGCCACAACATTTCTATTAGGCATTATCCTCTATTAGAACTTGGAAGTGGGAATGGTTCCAAGGCATCGCATATATACATACTTGTAACTACTGTATTCTAATGCAATGTACTATCTACGACCAGAGCAATACTTTTGGAACCGACTATTCAAATAATTGCATTAATGCAAAATTGAGGACTGTTATTTTGGAACTGTATAACTGACCTACAGTTCCGTCCTCAGAGCCATTCCATAATGATGATGTTTTTTTCACCCCTGCCTCTAAGCTGTACATCACAGAAACTAAATGGAAATGAAAACTCAAGAATTGTTAGTGTCTCATAACAGAGCAGGCATATCAGAACAAGTGTTTATGTGTTACATTGTTAGTAATTTCCAAGTGAGATATGCTCATACAAGGGTCGCTATTTAATTTTTCAAATTGCAAGGAATTCTACGAGACACAAGTTTAGTATTGGTAGCACAGGAAAGAACACAATTTTCTTACCAGGCTGCCCATGGTTCCCATTCTTGCAGGAGCAAGCATTAATCGTTGCTATATGTTGACTATTAGCTGATCTAAAATGGAGTTGTTGCAGAACAGTTTTCATGCTATGAACTTTTACAATTATAAGTATGGTATCAACTAATATGTAGGCTTGGAACAGTTACTCTTTTCCCTTTCCCTGGTAACTTTTTGGAAACAGTGATGCATAAGGTACAGCGGATATGAGAGGTATGTAGTTAAGAAGCTAGCTAAGAATGTTACTATGTTAATCAAGAGCTTTTTATGGAACACAATGTCGGAACAGCAATTTATTTTGTTGATAGAGAAGAATACAGTTACAAGTATAAAAAGTTTCAACTCCAAAGCAGCAATGCATATATATATATATATATTTTTTTTTTTTTTTGGGCAAGTACTATGTTCATAACATCATCTCTGCCTATTTTTTTAGACATGTTTATTAGAAAAAGGTATTTCACACCTTTTTACTTTCTCTATTACGTACAGTAAGTAGTGGAAGTATTGTATTCCACCCAAAAATTCAATATCAAGATTTCACCAAGAATACATGTTTTGAGACCCCCTGAATAAAACAAAAAGCATTTTTAGTAAAAGGACTGTGTGTATGAATCTGTGAACAGCATAGATCAAAAACAAAAAGTTGGATAAATACCTAATTGGTATTTAGGTTCAGTATCTTTCAAAGAAATGAAAGATTTTCAAGAAATTTCCCCACCCCAGACTACCCTTTACATGGAAAATTTTTCGAAAATTTTGATTTTCTCAAAAATGGCTCTAAAGATTTTGATTAAAATATTATATGTTTAAGATACTTTCATGGCAAATGAAATGTATATCTTGAATTTTCTGGCAATGTCCCCAAAAGTCATCTTCATTTGGAATGAGTTCTGCATAACTGGTAAACCGTAACACATAGATAAAATTTTACTACGCAAAACAGGTAGATCTCGTTACATACAATTTAATGTCATATACATTTTTTTTTTTTTTTTGTTGAGTGAACCATTTCTGAGATATTCCTTGTTATTTGTTTGAATTTTCCAATACTTATACTTTTTCTCAAATGGGAATTCGTTATTAGTTTTTTTTTAATGTCCTGGACATGCAAAGAGAATGGAATGCTCCACATAGCAACCTGCTCTTTAAAGATATGACTGTCGCTTAAAGCCTACCATATTCCCCTTGCACCTACAAGAAAACTAGCAATACGATAGTTTCTGTGAATTTTTATATCGATTAACATGAAGTAGATGGAGAATAAGCATTTGTAAAAGTAGTTTGTACAAGAGTAGAGAAAGTCATGTGAGTGTAGCACATCGGATTTTGTTCTTTTTTTACTGTTTAATGCCCTTCTTGGTGCCACAGGCAGTGGATATTGATGATACGTGAAATTAAACGATAATTGAAAAAGGAAATTTGAGAAGGAAATGCCCAGGCCTACTTTAGGGTACCTTCCCTGCCATTGCCAGTTATGAGGACTGAAGAAAATCTGGAAAGCTTCAGTCAGGGAGGATGGTTCTGGCAGGATTTAAACCACAGATTTCCTATTCATAAGTCCGTGTCACAGCTGTCTGTGCCACTGTAACTCACACTTGATTGTTTGCACTAGCCACCTGTGTATCTTGCAAAAACATAGATGCTATTACACCAAAATTTTATCACATATTTTGGATGTAGAAAAACAATGCAGAAAACCCTAGAGTGGGAAGGCAATACCCAAATAAGCATTTTGAGGACAGGAACAAAGGGTTACAGAAGCTATTTTACTGCGCTACATGCATCAACACTAAATCTGTCATGATAGAGACTTTGATTATGAAAGTTGTTTGTAGTGTGTCAGATGTAAACAAAATGTACTCTTGTACAGTACTAGTCACTTTTGCTAGGTCTGTCTGATTTGAAGCCTATCAGATGGTAAATAGTTTGTTTGGCATTGCAATCTTCAATTGGCTGGATTGCAAGGATTAACAATGGGCAATCCACTTTCACCTTTACTCACAGATCTTTTCATGAGCTCATTAGAAATAAGAATCACCAAAGGTGGCTCTTCAAAATTTGGCACCGATACTTAGACAACATTTTTGCAATAGTACCACAGAAACACACAGAAGATCCACTAAAACCGTAAAATTTACAAGAAAAAAAACCATATATTATATCTACGAAAACCAATGCAGACAGACAATTACATTAAATCTAACAGATACAACCCAAGATCTCAAACAGCAGTTTTCAATAGTTTAACACACAGACTAGTGAACATATCACTTTCATCACTTGAATATGAAGCAGAGTAAAATAAAATAACTGAAATCACAAAATTAAATGGTTTCCAAAATGCTTTGGTAAACAAGAAAGTAAACATAGCAAAAAATCTGATATGTTACACTCACATGACTTTCTCTACTCTTGTACAAACTATTTTTACAAATGCTTATTCTCCATCTACTTCATGTTAATCGAGATAAACATTTGCAGACTCTATCTTATTGCTAAAATTCTTGTAGATGTAAGGGGAATATATATTTACAAGGGCAATATAAAAATACAGTAGCCTTTAAGCATAGACATTACTCTTAATAGCTGGTTGCTATGTGCAGCACCATTCTCTTTGTCACAGATTAATACTCTTTGCATATCCAAGACAAAAAAATGAATAACGAATTCCCATTTGAGAAAATAAATATTGAGAAATTTAAGGGAATAACAAGCAATATCTCGAAAATGGTTCACTCCACAAAAAAAATGTATATGACATAAATTGTGTATTTTAACACAATCTACATTTTTTGTGTAGTAAAATTTTGTCTATCTCTTATGGTATACCAGTTATGCAAAAGTCATTCACAATGAAGAACACTTTTGGAGACATTCCCAGAAAATTCGAGATATACATTTCATTTGTCATGAAAACATCTTAAACATATAATATTTTAATCAAAATCATTAGAGTCATTTTTGAGAAAATTAAAATTTTCAAAAACTTTTCCATATAAAGGGTAGTCTGGGGTGGGGGGGTTTTCTTGAAAAGCTTCGTGTCGCATCTCTGGAAGATACCGAACCTAAAAACCAAATTTGGTGTTTATCCGAATGTTCATTTCTGAGTTATGCACGCACGCACGCGCACGCGCACACACGGACATGTTTCCAAAAATGCTTCTTTTGGATTCAGGGGGTTTCAAAACATGTATTTCCGCTGAAATCTTGGTATTGAATTTTTGGGTGGAATACAATACTTCCCCTACTTACTATACGTAGTAGAGAAAGTAAAAAGAACAAATTGTTAAAAGAAAGAACCACATTCGGAAAATTCACTTCTAACCCACAGACGTTTGACAAAATCAAAAAGACTTTCAAAGAACACAAGTTAAGAAATACACCATAAAAGATGTTCTTGGTTCTACCAATAAAGAAATCATCACTCCAAATAAAAAAAATCTGGCATTTACCAAATAGAATGTAATAACTGCAATCAAATTTATGTAGGAGAAACAGAGGGACTTGGAAACAAGGGCCAAAGAGTACTAGAAGTATAAAACACAACATTTATATAAGACACAACATTTAGAAAATCCGTAGCTGCCACCCATTTCTGGACAAAAAATCATGACATAAATCTGGAACCAGAACAATTAAAACACAACAGGAAAGCAAGAACATGGGAACGGACTTCCAAATATCTGGAAAAATAAGAACCAAGTCTTCAATTTTGATATTCTCCAGAACAACCCATTGGAAAAGTTCCTAGAACCACCATCAGAGCAGTCTACGGATGGATCAGCTTCACTACCCAGGATCAGTCAGTGTCTGGTTGACAATGGAGGAAAAAAATTTAAATTGAGTTTTATTTATGGACGCTCTTTAACTACTATGGTCCTTAGCGTCCCATTCTATATTGGGCATGAAAGACCGGTAATTTTGCTCAGAGGCCTCTTTATCAAGCTTGAGGTTCTTTTACGTGCCGTAAATCTATGACACGGGACCACCGGCTTTACTTCCCTTCCGAAGGAAGCCATGCTAAGGATTTTAAGCCCGAAAAAATCCATCGCCCTCTGCCAGGTTTGAACCCGCGACCTTGGGAACTAGAGGCTAGCATGGTATAATCAGCGCAACAGTTCTAGACACGTGAAAATCTTAATGAGAGCTATGATGCGAGTTGCTTACCAGATCAGGTGGTGACCGGTCGACTGCATACTGCAGGAGTGCGTGGGACAGTCATCGTCAAATATCCACACCGGTTATGCACTGCTTTGCGCTGATAAACTTAGTTATATACAGCATATTAAAATCCACGCTGTAAAAAGCGCTTAATATAAAAAACGCTGTCAATCATTGCCTCCAATTCTTCCACACCTAACAACCCTTCCTCTTCTGCGGAATCACTCACATTATTGCCGTCATTGCTGCTGTCACTACTTTCTGCACAATTATCTTGGATGAGAATTCTTTCTATTTGATTTTCTGCAATTCCATATTTTTCGAAATAATGATTCTTAATTTATTCAACATGTCGACATACATTTTCCCATTCTGGCCTTCCAATTTCAGCAAATTGCTGGCGTTATAACTGCTCCACATATTTTAATTTAAAAGTCATATTTCTGCATGCCACCCATTTTTTGATATCAGCCCAGATTAATTAGATTGGGTTTAGATCTGGGTGATGCGATGGGAGTCTAAGTACATTATGGCGATGTTGTATTACTATCTGGTCACGTATGTATGACTTCTGAAGCTGTTTGTTGGTTTTAATTAAGTTATATAGCTTTTTTTTACTCATGCTTTCATCTAAAGCTATATTATGTCTAAGTAACCAAGCTCTCATTTCTTCTTTCAAGGAAGTTGAGGTAGGTGGTTTGTCAATTGAGTGTTGACGCATTGTGAAGCATTGTCAATGACCAGAACAGACCCAGCAGGCATATTAGGTCTCAACATGGCGTTGATTCACTTCATGTACTTTTCTGTATTCATTTCTTGATGAAAATCTCCTGTTGTTTTTGCAACTTGTAAAAGAAGGGCATTTGGAACGAAGCCGATCTCTCCAACAGCATGAACGATAATAAGTATTTGCCCTTTAGCAACAGGAACCTGCAACCTAATTCGCTATCGTCACTCCAACTTTTAGATGCTGTACGACTGCTGTGTATGTATGACTCATCTTCATATACTATAGTATTTTTCTGAAATTTGTAGCACCACCTTAAAAATTGATGCTGATATAAGTACATATAAAATTATACTCATTTGGAAAGGTAGAATCAGACTGAAAAATTCAATGCCATAGCCGGGATTTGAACCACGGATCTTAGGCTTTCCGTGCCGTTGGTCTAACCGACTAAGCTATCATGGCAACATTTACTTTTTATTTTTTTTATTTAATTATTTTGTTATTTTATTTATTTATTTATTTATTTTGCTTTTCTGTTAGAGTTCTTCTATTTGATTTCGGTTTCTTCCACTTGAACCCTAAATCTTTAATAATTTTTCTGAGATTTGTAGCACCACCTTGTAAGTTTCTGCTGTCTTTCAGCTTGATGAGCAATCTGCTTATTGTTAGCACAGTTTTTTCTTCCACATAGGAATTGTGAATCGTGCGCCGAATGACGCATTCGAAATCGTCTATTTCTGTAATACGTTTAGGGACCTTATGTTTCTTCCAAGGTGTGTCAAATGGTACTCTTTCATCCATATGTTTTTTTTTTCTTATCTTTGAGAACTCTGGAATCGGAACTCGGTGAAACACCAGTTGCTTTGACTACTCTTTCTTTCATTCTCTTAAGGCTTTTGTGGAACTCGGATGAACATATATTTTCTTCCTTCATCTCTGCTTCTTGCTTCATGAAGTCGAGGACATTTGCAATTATTTCCCTACTTTGACTACGTAACACCTTACCACTTAACTTTGAAAATATAGGAGCGATGGTTATAAATATAACAAATATAAAATAAGTACTATTTAGATACTGCAGCTCTCTTTAAAATTACAACCAGATGCAGACATTTTCTATGCAGACTGTATGTGTTAAGCACTGTGAGTAAGCAAAGGTATTATATCGCTTTCGTTGATAAAGCTAAACATAAACCTTTCCTAGGCTCGGCAGCTGGGATGGCAATCAAGGTCACGATTCCAGAAGTTTTGCGCGAGTAATATCACTAGTCCACGGAGGACGACAATGGAGGAAACCAACCTCTGAAACTTGCTCCAAGAAATTTAAAAAGTGAGTGTTGTTTTGTGTCATTAATTGACTCAGTTTTTACTCTTAATTGATTTCCATAACACTGTCATCAACTTATATTTGAAGATTTTAAGTGAAGTTTCTGTTTTTAAAATATTTCACATTAAAACTAAGCAATTTTGAGCACAAAAAAACATATCTTAATCTCATCACATCCATTGAAATCCATTTTTGCTTTCTCACATATAGGTATACTCAATATTAAAAACTAGTTTGCACCATATTTTAGTTTCACATTCTGAATTCAGAATTCACATATAGATACACTCAATAAATCAATAATAAAGGCATTGTCTGCATCATATTTTGTATTTCACATTCTGAATGCAGAATGCCAATAATTTATACCTATTGGTAGGTTTTTTTATATGTAATCCAAGATAGGTGAGGTACTTATGAAAACAGAAAGGTATAAATGCAATATTTGTGGTTTAAGAATCTTACGATTATTTGTTACAGTATCTGCAGCAAAAAAGCGTTTTAGTTCATTTGGAGAAAGTAACATCAATGGTACAGTAAGCGTTCTCTCAAGGAAAGTTTTGGAGTTAAACGTTGATTTAGATGAAGTATCTAATTCAACAAATACAAGGCGGATCAAAAAATAAAGCGCGCAATAATTTTTTTCTGCCTTGGTATTGCAGCTGGAATGTTCAATTTCACACAGATATAGTTTGAAGTTTTCACTACTGAGGGTATTTTTGAGTCATGTGCAGCTCTAGCATGACAAGTGTGAACTATGCAACAAAGATAGCGCGCATGTTACTGTTGTCCACGTGTGAAGAGCAAAGTGGTGTGGTTCGATATTTGCGGGCCAAAGGGCATAAACCTAGTGATATTCACAGGGACATGCGTGGCGTATATGGGGATGATTGTATGGTCCGTAGCAATGTCTCCAGGTGGTGTGCTATCTTCCTAGAGGGCCATGTGAACCTTAGTGATTCGCCACACTCCGGGAGGCCGGTAAGAGCTGCAATAGCCATTTCCTATGGTGCAGTGTACGATATTGTTCATAACACATTGAAATTTCGTAAAGTTAGTGCTCGCTGGGTGCCTAAGAACCTGACAGACAACCACAAGGGCCAGCGAATGATGACAAGCTTGGATCACCTAACACGGTACACCGCAGAAGGACATGACTTTCTGAAAGGAATCTTCACTGGTGATGAGACATGGGCATACAACTACACACCCAAAACCAAGCAGGCAAGTATGGATATGGAGTGGAAACATGCTGGTTCCCCAGTGAAGAAAAAATTCAAAGTGACTCAATCTCTTAGGAAAGTGCTTGTGACGGTGTTCTGGGTTATGCATGGTGTTGTATTGGTGGACTTTGCTGAACACAGGACCACTGTGAACGCTGCAGCCTACATGAAAACTTTGGTGAAGTTGTGTCGTACCCTTCATGACAAACGCCACAACATGAATACTGAACGATGTGAAAATTCATGACAATGCTCGCCCCCATGTTGTTGCTGCTGTTCATCAGAAAATCACCAAATTTGGTTGGTAGATGCTCCAGCATCCACCATACAGTCCGGACCTTGCAATGTCAGACTTTCATCTGTTTGGTCCCATGAAGAAATTCCTGGCCGGCCAAAGCTTTGCAACAGATGCAGAAGTGAAATCAGCAGTCTGCAGATGGCTATACTCCAAGGAAACGGACTTCTACGAACAGGGCATATTGAAAGTGGTATCACAATAGGAGAAATGTGTTGAGAAACTTAGTGACTATGGCGAAAAGTAGGTAAAAGGTGTAAGTTCATTTGTGATTTTTTTTGTTTTACTATTAAACTTTTTTGTAAAAAAATTATTGTGCGTTACTTTTCGATCCACCCTAGCACTATGTTAATTCTTAGTGGAAGATCCAAGAAGGGGGATGTCCTAACCCATATAGGTTCAATATATACAAAAAATACAGATTTTTTTTTAATTTTTTGACATATGAACTAGAAACTTCAATTTTCCAAGGAAGTTTAAATTTCCTACCTTTTGCATTTATATTGCAAGAATCACTACCATTTATGTTATTCTTTCCAAAAGCAAAATAAAAAAATGTGCAATACAACAACATACATCTAACCTAATCTTATCCCAAAAGTTTACCCTATAAACACATGTTGATGGACTCCATGTAGTTGGAGGGGAGGAGCAAAATGCAGACACTTCAGCCAACGCCTTCTCTATTGTAATTATGAGTTGATTTTAAAACTACATGTACTGCTTTTAATGGTATAGAGAGCTGTGGTTTTGGAAGTAGGTTAGCCAACATTGGAACTTGGTCATGAAATCTGAAATTTCCAGAGTCAAAGTTAACGTATTGTAACTATTGTCTATGAATAAGACTTTCAGTAAAGTTAAAAATTTCCTAACAAAGCAATCTATGAGAAGTCGTCACTGAAAGTACCGTTTATGAATAGAAGCCTTAGTGCTCAATATTTCTCAGTATCACTCACAACAGGATCTAAAGAGCAAAACACAAATAATGTTGGTTGTACTGCAATACATTACCATGCGTCACACAGTAAGTTTATCCTTGCCTCATTGGCACAATATTTTTCCATCTTTTTGATTCTGATACGGTAATTTGTATCACAAATTATTTAAATGTAAATAATGATTGTAATATGAATATGTATTTTTATGTGACATTGATTTCAGATGTTTATTAATTGTAATTATTATTGGGAAATAAGTTTACTGAAACTGTCAATAATAGCGCAATAATGCAGCGATGGGGTGAGCTGTTTATCATTACTGGGAACAAGGAAGTTACGTAATGTTGGCGCGTTTTCGGTAGAAACTTCTGGAATGTTTCCCTAAAAGCAATATGTATTCGTGGTTTTCATTGGATATTAAAATAGACGCTAATGTTGGCGCGTTTTATTAGCCAATAGCAGTTCATTTATAATCTTTAGGCATGTCGAGGAGTGGGAGTATATAAAGTCGAGTCCGTGGTAGATCGCCCCCAGTTCAACAAAATTCTCAATACCTTACACGTCGGTCGCCCAGTTCATCAAAATTTATAGCACATTACACGTCGTCAGTCAGTCCTTCAGTTCGTCAAGTTACGCGCAGCAAAAATCATTAAAGATCTAAAATATTATACAGTTAAATATACACAAAGTTGAAGTACGCGAGTTAAAAGTGATAAGTAAGAAGTTATTACAAACAGTTTCAGTTTGGCGAGTATCTAAATCAATATGTAAAAGTGTTAGTGAACGTGTTCGGCAATAAAAATTATAAAACAAATTTTCTTCATCAGTATAATTTCTGGATAAAAGATTCCTTTCCGCTTCACAACCTGTAAGAGATACATGTTCGACCCAAAGAGCTAGCTGGAGGACATTTAAAGTGAATTATTTCAAAACTGATGCAAATTGCTACGCCAGATGGAGCTACAAACCAAACAAATGAATGACGTCACAAGATGGCAACGCGTGAAGTAAGCAGCACAACCTGATCTACAAGTTCTAATAACTTACGCTACACAAACTACGTAAGAAACATTATTCACTCGCAAATTGGCTTCCACAACGTGGGGCTAACAAATACAAAAACTCATTACGTAAACAAGCAACATTCCGTCGCAAATTGGCTCCCATACGTGGGGCTCGACAACAAAAATAAATTACGTAACCAAGAAACATTCTCTCGCAAATACAACAATTAGTACCGTTACAAATTGGCTCCCATACGTGGGGCTCAAACATATACAATTTGTTCTCTTACAAATCACCTGAACACAGAAAAACTGATGTGCATTTCATTGATGAGATATATACTCACTGTAACTGGAAGTAAGATAACCAACAAATAATCTGCAGTTTAATGGTGTGTTTTAAGTCCTAATTTGCTTTGCATGCTGTAAGTGAAAATATTTTTGAATTTCATTCCTATAATTTATTGCACACAACTCACCTTGAGCAGTTCCGATGCAGGCGACCGCTTGTCCACCTCCACTTCTAGGCACTGGTCCAGGAAATCCTGGAAAATGGCTGACAGCTTTTCTTTTTCTTTAATCTCTGGCTTTCCATTGGTTGCAATCAAATACAAAGCCTAAAAGAAAAAAAGAAAACAAACTGACAACCTTCATTCCTACATAGCCAAGAACAGAGATTCCCTTCTAGTTCCCGAGGTCACGGGTTCAAACCCGGCAAAGGGTGATGGATTTTTTCGGGCATAAAAATCCTTAGCATGGCTTCCTTCGGAAGGGCAGTAAAGCCGGTGGTCCCGTGTCATAGATTTACAGCACGTAAAAGAACCTCAAGATTGATAAAGAGGCCTCTGAGCAAAATGACCAGTCTTTCACGCCTGATATAGAATGGCACACTAAGGACCACAGCAGCAGTTAAAGAGCATCCATAAATAAAACTCAATTTAACACAGATTCCCAATACTACTAAATTTTCAGATTTCTTTACCATGTATGTTAATGACATTTATTTAATTTTAAGAAACAGATTACAGTGTACTTGTAGCAAATTAAAATAAACTTTCAGATTGTAAGAACGTAGGCTTTCACGGCCGGTGTCACAATTATAACTAATATAATTTTCCGGGCTGTTATGCCGTGGTCTGCTGAAGAAAGATTTCCCAGACGTTTCGTCCACAACTGCGGTGGACATCTTCAGTGGCGCGGACGAAGTCTTCTCGGTGAAAGTATCAGACGCTGCGATACTTTCACCGAGAAGACTTCGTCCGCGCCACTGAAGATGTCCACCGCAGTTGTGGACGAAACGTCTGGGAAATCTTTCTTCAGCAGACCACGGCATAACAGCCCGGAAAATTATATTAGTTATAAACTTTCAGATTATTTAGAAAAATGAAAAAGAAAACCAGCAAAACAGCTACCACCAGTCAAAGACATTTTCCAAAGAAAACAGAAGGGAGAAGTAGAGGAATATTTATCAAATAAAATGTTGTTTATGAGCTCCCTATACATCTTCCACTTGTTACTTTCTCTACCTTGTACCTGGGGGGTGGGGGGTGTGCGTGCGTGCATGCGTGCGTGAGAAAGAGAGAGACACACTGAACCTAACCCAAAAATGAAAAGTCGGATCTACACCAAATTTGGTATTTCAGTTTAGTACCTTCCAAAGATGTGACACAAAGATTTTCAAGAAATTCCCCTATCCCAAACTACTCTTTGCATGTAACATTTTTTGAAATTTTTGATTTTCTAAAAAATGGCTAACAATTTATAAAAAATACCATATATTAAAGATATTTACGAGACAAATAAAATGTGTATCTTGAATTTTCTGGAAACAGCCTTTGAAATCCTCTTCATTTGGAAGGAATTTTGTATAATCTTGTGTAACTGTTAAATGTTAAGCAATAAACAAAAACATACTACACAAGAAATGTAGATCTTTTTAAAACACAGTTTATTTCAAATAACCTTTTTGTGAATTAGCCTTTCCAAGATATCTGCTATTAATAGTTTGAATTGTTCAATACTAAGCCGTTCTTTTAAAGTCCTGTCTACATTCAATTATTTCTAACAGTTCCATTGAAATAGTATGGAATTTTAAGGCCAGCATACAGCATCGAGTTCTTAAACATTTGACCGTTGTTCCCTTTGTATCTATAACAAAATGTGTAATGCAGCTACTTCTGCAAAAGTTTATTTGGATTAAAATGAAATAGGTATAAAAATAAGCTTTACTAAGGTTAGTTTGTATACCCACTATTAAACGATAGAGGGTAGAGAAAATCATGTGAATGTATCACATCAGAATTTTTTATACCTCTCCCTCTAAAAACAAGGAATCAAGGTTATACTGCAAACACGGAAAATTTCCACTATGAACTTTTCGGAATTTTATAAACATGTAACATGAGATCTTATTAAACACGAATAAGAGTCTATTGCCAAAAGCAAATAAGTTACTTATTGCTAAGTCACTATTACTTAGTGTTTTTCAGAGAATATTGATGCTTCCATCAACTAGGGAAAAATGCTGTGGCACTGCTGTATTTCTCCAGTGTCATATGATGTAAAAGTATTTAAAACTCTAAGGTTTTAGCCCTACACAGTTAACTGTAACTTAGTGCCCAAGGACAAAGGAGAAACCTTGCACATAATATGCTTTATCAATGAATGAGTAAATAGGTTACTGGATATAATAATCAAGATGAGATATGTTCATCTTAATGGAACAGGATTTACACTGTTTTTCACTAGGAAAAAATCTGATGTATTACATTCATTACTGCCTCTCAGATTTCTAAAACTGTTCTTACTAAAGTTTATTCTTCAATTTCCTTTATGTTAAACATTTACAAAAATACTTTCATTACACATTTCCTTGTAGGTATAAGAGGGATAAGCAGGTTAAAACAATAATAAATCTTTTAAAAGCAGGCCATCATGTGATGGTTTTCGAATTCCATGTTCTCTGCATGAACACAAGAAACTTAACACTTGAAAACAATGTATACAGCATTTGAAAATTCAAACCAATAACAAATACTTTGGTAATGGTACATGACACAAAAAAATTGACATAAATTTTAAGATTCATTCAGAAGGAAGAGATTTCTGCAGGCTATTCACAGAAAACTCAAACACATTTTGTCACGCAAATAACTTAAACATAAGATATTTTAATAAAAATCATTAGAGCAATTTTTTGAGTAAATACAAAATAAAGACAAATTTTCCATGTAAAGGATAGTTTGGGGTAGGGGGTATTTTCTTCATAATCTTCGTGTTACATGCTTAGAAGATGCTGAACTTAAAATATCAAACTTGCTATTTAACCCACATTTTGTGTTTGAGTTAAGCACATGCACACGCACACACAAGACTTTGTTCTAAAAATGCCTTTTGTTTTATTCAGTGATCTCAAAATGAATATTCCCAGCGAAATCTCCATATAAATTTTTGAGTGGAATGATTACTTGCTCTTTTTACTATAGGTAAGTAGTAAAGAAAGTAAAAATGTAAATAGCAACAATTTCAAATGGTATTAACATCCCCCTTCCTCTAGAATGAAGCATTTAATTTAAATGTATTTCTCATTATCAGATTTCATTCCAGATCAAGAAAGTGGAAAAATGCTAGTGCAAGAGTTAATGGTTATTTAACAACAAATTTAAATAATTAAAAGCCAAATTACTCAAAATGAAAGATGTTTTACCTCGGTAAAGTATTAGTTAAAATTTTATGGGCCACAATTGTATACTTACCCTGAGAGGATTTTCATTCAGATAGGGTGGTTCCCCCTCTATCATTTCAATTGCCATTATTCCCAGTGACCAGATGTCAACCTTAGGCCCGTATTGCTTTCGTGTAACAACTTCAGGTGCCATCCAGTAAGGCGTTCCCACCATTGTCGTGCGTTTTGATTGCTCTGGAGAAATTTGGGCACAGAAGCCAAAGTCAGCTGTAAATCAAAAACAAAATATTGCTTAAGGATAGTGCAGATAAAATCTGTACAGCTGCAAGTTTCTAGGAGGTCCTAGGATACTGAAAATGTTCTCTTCTAGCATAAACTGATTAACACAAGGGTTGGAAAGGCAGAATCAGATGACTGAAAAATTCAATGCCATACCCAGGATTTGAACCATGGATCTCCCGGTTTCCGTCCGGTTGTTCTAGCCAGTGAACTACCATGGCAACATGCCGAAACAACATTAAATTCTCTAATTTCCTGGTAAACCACAAGGAGATCTCAAATTGTATTGAGATGTCATACCCTAATGGTGACTTACATTCTTTGTAGGTACTTAAGTCCCGGGCTTTATAGTTTCAACCACTATTAGGTCAATTAATGGAATTAATTGTTCTTTCACATAAGCCATATGTTGGACACGGGTGGAAAGGTAGAATCAGATGACTGAAAAATTCAATGCCATACCCGGGATTTGAACCACGCATGCGAATCAGTTGGAGAATTTAATGTCGTGTCGACATGTTGCCATGGTAGCTCACTGGCTAGAACAGCTGGACAGAGACTGGGAGATACGTGGTTCAAATCCCGGGTGTGGCATTGAATTTTTCAGTCATCTGATTCTACCTTTCCAACCCTGTCTAACACACGCCTTGTGTGATAGAACAATTAATTCCATTGATTTACACAAGGTAAGCACGCAGAATGAATGGCATTTATGCTCTTGGAATGTCAGCATGACTTAAATCAGAATTCAATTGAAAGTATATAAAAAACCACCAACGCCAATAATAAACTAGGTTCTCATATTTTGGGGAAACTTGGTTGAAAGCAAGAATGACTTTCTATTACAGATAAAAGTGATACAGGAAACTTCTGCTACATAAAGCAAACATTAATGCAGAAATCTTTTTAAGAACCTTGAAATACTAACACTCCTCCATGTGAATATAAACTGTTCATACTGACTATAATTATGTTATGTTTATATAAAAACCTCAAACATCAAAAGAAAATTAACACAATGCTTTCTTCATACACCAGAAAATAAACATTTCAAAACATTTACAGATCACTTCTAGTTTAAAAAAAGTTTCAAAAGATTTTTAATGATTATAACATACCACCCACAGTTACAGGGTCTTTGGTATAAAACCTTACCGCTCTTACAGGGTTTTGCATGACATACCACAACCGGCTGTGCTAGCACTCTGTCTTTGCTTCTTAAATCTGTATTCTTGTAAACCTGTACATAAAATATAACAAAATTAACTCTTACCTCAAAGCAAATGCTGTTTGCACAGAAGTCACTGAAACTCCAACTTGTGCTAACTTCGATAGTGGTTTTTGTGGTGAACGTGCAAGATTTTTACCAATTTTGTAAAATGTTTCTTCTGTTAATACTGTATGTCTTTGCATGTGTTTCTTGTTTTGCACTGAACCAGTAGTCTCAAATTTATTCATAAGATGAAAGAGGCAATTGTGCAGGAAGGTTAATGATAAATTCTTCATGAACACAACAAACAGATTCAAATTTAAAATAATATTTACATACAAATATACATTGCTCTAAAGATAATTGCCTTCCCATCTTCACAAATGAAAGTGGACTACTGATGCTAATGACTACATGGTAACTGAAGGACAGAAAGCCTGTCATGAATGAGGGATGTGGGGAGTGGGTAAGCCAGCTGGCATTGGCTCTGATTCACAACACCATGCAAGCAGTCAAGTTTCATACCAAAGACCAGTACAAATCTTGTACATACAACATAAAATGCAAAGATTGTGAGAATTTACATATGACAGACAAAAGGACCATGTTGGTAACCCCCCAAAATTTTTTTTCAGACAACTTCATCAGAAAAATTAAGGCAATATTTTATATCATAACATGCTATGAATGCCAAAATGATTGTAGTGTATACCCCCACCACTATAATGTTGCACTTGACAGCTAGCGT
Organism: Deroplatys truncata; assembly: GCA_030765065.1. Lineage (NCBI taxonomy): Eukaryota > Metazoa > Arthropoda > Insecta > Mantodea > Mantidae > Deroplatys > Deroplatys truncata. The sequence goes on along the minus strand of CM060988.1, from coordinate 131,665,777 downwards.
TTAAGTTGGTACATTCGCGAAAAAACAGATGAAAAGCTTCAACCTTTTGACTTCCTAAGCCAATCACAAGGCAGCATTCCGGATGGTCGATGACAAAGCGGAACCGGATCTAGAATCGGCTCTGTTGTCGGATGTAACTATTCCCAACCACGTGCTTCAGTTTGTGAATCTCTAGCAGAGCGTCGAGTTGTACTTTGCAAGCTACATATTGTTCATTGTTATTTGTTATTTAGATTTGTGGTTATTGTTTGATAGTTTTGTTATTGTTCGTTTATACATTCATTTATTTATATTTATCTATTTTATATATATTTCATTCATATTATTTATTTAAACAAAACTTAAGTGTGACAATGTCGGAAAAACGACGCTGATCGCCGAGTGATGATTCACGAAGTGAAAATCCTTTGCGCCAAGGTGTGCCACTTAATAGTCAGGCATTGGAACTATTAAGGAGAACCCGGGAGTTCTTTGAACAGGAAAAGGAGTACGTGAAGCTTCACGGAAATCCCTCTATTCCTGCTGATAAAGCCGTACAACGAACTGCAGCAGCTCTTGGTTTAAGCACGAGAACTGTTGTTCACAAAGGAGTGAAACTACAAGAGAAAGAGGACAAAATTCCTGAACCATCTGGAACACAACAGGTATTTCTATCAACTCCAGGGAAGAAAAAAAAGAAGCCTCGTCCAGTCACAAATATTGATGCTTTCCAATTAGACGCCATACGTAGACACATTTATGCCTATTATCATAGATCCGACCATACCAAAGCTGCTTATATCGCTTATTTTCAATTAACAATAATAATACAAAATAGTTATTATTCAGTGACGTTTGCTACTTACGTACACTTTTTGTATGCGGCTTAGACACGATAGAAATGAGAACAATCAGCTGTTGTTGTTTACTAGCCACTCTGGCAACGTCGCAACCACGATGTAGCCAACCTTACGCGAAGCCACACGAACTGTCAAGTGCAACGTTATAGCGGCGGGGGTATAAATTAATATTATTGTATGTACAGGATTTTAGATGTTTGTTAGCCATAAGTATTGTTAGGAAATAAGTTTACACGGCCTCACTGAAACTGACAATAGAAGTGGGTAACAATAAACCGAGGGGGTGAGTTGTTTATCACTAAGAAGAGATAAACAAATGACATCAGGGTAGCATGCCTTTTTTAGAAATGGAGAGAATATCTTCCCTAGAGCATATATGTTAGTAGTAGTGATTGGCTGACCAAAAGACGCTAACATGGGCGCGATTTGGTAACCAATAGCAGCTCTATTATAATATTTAGTCAATTCGAGGTGAAGGAGTATATATTCTCGAGCCATAAGCAAGTTTCGCACAGTTGCGAAGAATCTTTCACGAGGTGCACGTCACACAGTTCTGAAGAATCTCTTACGAGGTGTACGTCGCAGAGTTAGTTACAAAAATGTAAAGTACGCGAAGTAATTGGTGCGTGGCAACTATAACAACTGTAGTTACATTCAGAAATATCACAGTTTCAGTCAGGCGTGTATAATGATTAAATATGTCAATTATTAATTAAGTGTGACGGCAATAAAGGTGTAGAAATAAATTTTTTTATCAGTGTTATCTTTTAGCAACAACTCCTTTCCGTTTACATGCCCTGCTTAGAGATACTTGCTCGACTGTGTTATAATAGTTAGCCAGAGGACAATGAACCCAAATTTAAAATAATAAAACAAGAGGCGCCCAGTAAATAAGATAACACGAGCCATGAGAACTGCGACAAAATATTGATAAATCAGCAGTGACAATGCATTTTTGGATCCAAAATCATGAAGTAGAAGAAAATGCAGAGCTCCTAAAATACAAAAACTAGAGAACTGGATACTTGTGAAAATATGTATATCACAAAACAAAAAAATGCAATTAATAAACTTCAATATCCTGCTAGAAGAGAATCCAACCTTCCAGTTCATCAAAGACCCGGCAGATTGAAGATCAAATTTCTGGATCTGATTTAGTTGCAATGGATGAACGATGGTTCACAGAACATTTCCTAGTAAGGTATAAATTTTGAAGTAGACTGAGTGATAGTGCAACTCATTTTAAATTTTATAAAACATTCATTATTCAACCTTTCTTTAGTGGTGACTCATGCCACTTGACCTTTTTGTAAAAGGTCAAACAATGACCTTTAAGATGCACAATCCTCTATGGTGCATAAATGCAGTATTTTCCTCCAGTGATTTAGATGCTGATTATATGAAACCGTAAAGTGAGCTAGAGTTTTTGAACAATTTACAGATGAATGAGTAGAGTACATTATTACTTACTGAGTTTGACACTGCCATCCAGCCCTAGGAGTATGTTATCGGATTTAATGTCCCGATGTATGACCTGGTTACAATGTAAGAACTCAAGTGCTTGGAGTACTTCACGGCACACAGACGCTATTTGACCCTCATCCATGCATGTCTCCGTCACAACATCAGTCAGGGAACCTCCCGGCAAATACTCCATTACAACCTGAAAATACTCCATTTCCTTAGTAGGTACCACATTATTAATGGTAGACATGTAATTTGTACATTTTCTTATGTTTCCTTCACTGTTTCTTTTTTAAAAGAATTTAATGCACATTGTTAGTCCATATGACACCATGAAGGACTCTGATGATACATGAAATGAAATGACTATTGGGAAAGGAAATTTCGGGAGGAAATGTTCCAGACTTAAATCTAAAGTACCTCTCTGGCATTTGCCAGTTGCAAGGACTAAGGAAAACCTAGAAAAAACCACAGCCAAGGAAAACAGTCCTGGCAAGATTTCAACCACAGACCATGAGTCTGTGCCTGAACAAACTCAGCTACCAATCTTTTGAATTTGCAACCTATCTGAATACTTAAAATATTCAAATTGAGTAATTTCTATTTGGATTATTTTAAATTTTCTGATATTCATAAAACTTCAGTAACACATTTCAGGTGTTTTGATAGTCAGGGTTGGTTCAGGAGAAAATACACTGCCGCTTGTAAAAATTGTAACACCAAGAAAGAATTTCCTAAATAACTCCAAACTTGGTGGAATTGTAGAAGAGTGTGCAAGCAATAAGTGATTAGGTTTGCAGAGAGATGGGGTACACGTAGGCCAAGCAGAGCCCTCTCATGTCGGTCTGACAAGGTCAGTGCAGAGCTGTCAAACAAGGTGGGAACAATAAAGTAGGTGCCAGTATGCCTCGTCGACATCAAAGGGAGCCATATCAACATGTGAGTGAGTTCGAACAGGGCAGAATGATTGGTCTCCGGGAAGCGGGTTTGACATTTTGGCTCGTACAGGGCATGCTGCTATGACAGTGATGCGTGTGTGGAAGCAGTGGATAGATGAAGGTCAGACACAGTGAAGAGCAGGTACTGGATCATGAAACATGACCACAGCACAGGATAACCATCATCTTGTCCACATGGCCATAACGGACTGTACAGCTTCATCCACAGTGTTGGCTCGATGCTGGAGCACTGCAACAGGTGTGAACTTGTGTGCATCAACGGTTTGTTGCTATCTGCTGCAGGTTGAACTGGTTGCAGGCATGCCATTACGTCGACTTCCATTGTCCAGAAACCACAAGCTCCTCCGACTGCAATGGGCACGTGAACACTTGTCACTGGGGTGCTGAGTGGCAAAATGTAGTCTTTTCGGACGAGTCCCGCTTCAACATGTCCTACATTGATGGCCACATATGTGTCCAGTGGTACCATGGTGAGCACAACCTGGAGGGCTGCATTGCTGAGTGGCATAGCGGACAAACACCAGGTGTGATGGTTTGGGATGCCATTGATTACAACTGATCTCGCCTCCTACAAATTGAGGGCACTTTGAACAGCAATGATGGTTGTAGAGCCTGAGGTACTCCCCCTGCTTCAGGCATCTCCACAGACCACATTTCAACAGGACAATGCCCGGCCACATATTGTGAGGAATGTACAAGCTTTCTTCGAAGAGTGACGGGTACCACTGCTTCCCTGGCCTGCACGTTCACCTGACATGTCGCCCATCAAACCATGTCTGTGATATGGTGATATGCTCCTGGTGCATCATGGTCCTCCAGTAACCAGTGTCATGCATTTGTGGGCTCAAATACAAACTGCATGGAGGGAAATCCCTCACGAACATATTCAGAACCTTTTACATTCAATACCACGGCGTATAGCAGCTCTAATTGCAGCACACGGAGGCCACACCAAATACTGAATATTAGGTCTCAAAGATCCTGTATAGATTTGAAAAGTTTATCATTTGTTACTTGTCATGTACCTAACCTATGGTATTAAATTCATTGAATTCATGCGTTTCCTTCTTGGTGTTAAAATTTTCACAAACGGCCGTGTACATAATCTCAAGTATAATGTACTAAGGGTTACATAATGCAGAATATTACTAATACATTATATAAATATAGAAAATTAATTGATTTCTTCTTATTGGAAACCACAGTAAAGTTTCTTTAAAATATATTAAGTTGGTAATCTAAACTTCAGCCTGGAATGTTTCCTTCCCATGTTTCCAATCCCATTTATCATTTCATATTCTCACAGAGTCCACTGCTTGTGGTGCTGTATGCTATAAGAATGGGTGTTAAACACTATTAAAAGAAAACGCTCCAAAGTTCACCAGCAATAACATGCTGTATAATAAAAGAGATCCTTACCCAGAGTTCTTCGCCAACTAGATAGCTATCCAGATAATTAACTACATTGGGATGCTTGTTTTCTCGCATCACCAATATCTCGTTGATTATCAGTTCCTTCTTCGGCTGTTGTGATAGGTTCATTTGCTTGATTGCTACCTCCATCCCCGTTGATGTTTCAATGGCAGTATAAACTGTGCCTGATGCCCTGTCCACAAAAGATATATATTTACACATTCAGAAACCTCTTGTAGGCAGAAAATACTGAACAATAGGTATGAAAACATGAAATTTTATATTATAGGTGAGGTAAGAATGAAATCTACGACATTTCTCAAAATGGCAATGTAAAAATCTTTGTACAAGGGAATTTTGAATACCTACTTTTACAGTTAGTAAACAATGACAATGCCTGAGGCACACTGCATAAACTCAAAAGAAATTATGACTTCTTAATCCCCAAAATGATTCATTACTTTCATGTTAATTACATTAAGGCAGTACAACATGCTAATTATGTTACTGATATACTTCATTAATCCATTCGCATCATTTGACAAAAGGACTTACATGCACTCTTTTTGGCAAATAAATTATATGACAAGCTCAGCTCGCAATACTGCATTGCTTTACATAACTACATGTAGTTTAGGTTCCTTCTCACAGATGTCATTTGTGTATGATTTGAATGAAGAGCTGACATGTCATGTTTGTAATTCCCACAGTATGACCTCGTCAACTGTGTTTAAACCAATGAAAAATAATTTCATTCCTCCTGCACTTGTGTCATTAACCATCATGGCCATGGAAACAATCTGTGTGGATGATGAGGGAGATTTGAGAAAACTCATACAAAGTGTATCAGAGAGAGTGAAAGCGGTGGTTTTTCTGAATATGAAACAGAGACTGAAGAAAGTACTAGTGACAGTGATAATGAATCTAGTGCAGAAAGCAGCAAGGAAAACAATTATGAAACCAATGATGATGCACCAGGCCCTTCCAAACACTTCGTATTACGACACAGAAAAAACAGTGTGACTAGAATTTGACTAAACTGACAATAATCCCGTTCACTACCCTTTTACTGCAAAAAGTCGTGTTTGTAAAGGCTTACTGAATAAGCATGCATCACAGATGCCATCTGCACTTTCAATTGTTTTGGAATACATGAAACCATTGGTTTGACAATATGTGTTACGAAACTAATGCTCACACAACAAGGCAGCTGAACATTCCGACAGGAAAATGCTCTCGCACTACAGCAGAAGGGCCTATATTGTTATTTTGATGTCTCAAGTGCAAAAATCACATTCAATTGTACTGGAGCAAAAATTGAAGCCTTGACTCCCCAATTGTAAGTAAAACGTTTGAAGTGTTAAACTCACATGACTTTCTCTATTCCTGTACAAACTATTTTTACAAACACTTATCCTCCACCTACTTCATGTTAATCGAGATAAACATCATTTGCAGAAATTATCTTACTGCTAATTTTCTTGTAGGTGCAAGGGGAATATGGTACGCTTTAAGCGATAGTCAAATATTTTAAGAGCTGGTTGCTATGTGCAGTGTTCCATTCTCTTTGCATTACCAGGACAAAAAAAAAGAAAATGAATAACGAATTTGAGAAAAAGTGTAAGTATTGGAAAATTTAAGGGAATAACAAGTAATATCTCGAAAATGGTTCACACAACAAAAAAAACTGTATATGACATAAATTGTGTATTTTAACGCGATCTACATTTTTGTGCAGTAAAATTTTGTCTATCTCTTATGGTTTACCAGTTATGCAAAAGTCGTTCACAATGAAGAATGCTTTTGGAGACATTCCCAGATAATTTGAGATATACATTTCATTTGTCATGAAAATATCTTAAACATATGATATTTTAATCATAATCGTTAGAGCCGTTTTTGAGAAAATTAAAATTTTCAAAAAATGTTCCATGTAAAGGGTAATCTGGGGTGAGGGGATTTTCTTGAAAACCTTCGTGTCGCATTTCTGGAAGATACTGAACCTAAATACCAAGTTTGGTGTTTATCCGACTGTTCGTTTCTGAGTTATGCTGTTCGCACGCACGCACGCACGCACGCACGCACACACACACACACACACACACACACACACACACACACACACGGGCATGTTTCCAAAAATGCTTTTTTTGGATTCAGGGGGTCTCAAAACATGTATTTCCGGTGAAATCTCGGTATCGAATTTTTGGGTGGAATACAATACTTCCCCTGCTTACTATACGTAGTAGAGAAAGTAAAAAGATGATGTTGCTCTTCATTTAAGGATTGTTTTGAGGTCTATCACACACAACAACAGTACTAGGACAACAGTACTGTGAGTTAATGCTTTTAATATTGTGTACACAAATTTTCAGGAAAAAATTCTTATTGGTGATTTTAAATGATTTTTTTTAAGCATTATGCTGTTACAACCCTCACTGCTAGGGGATTTAAAACTGATTTCTTGGTTGATGAGTAGGCATTAAAATATGACACAATCGAGTTAATTTCTGTGTTTCAAAATAAACATAGCCATGTATTTTGTTTTTTTTTAGTTTTATTTTTGGACGTTCTTTAACTGCTGTGGTCCTTAGCGTCCTATTCTACATTGGGCATGAAAGATCGGAAATTTTATTCAAGAGTTCTCTTTATCAGGCTTGAGGTTCTTTTACGTGTTGTAAATCTACGACACAGGACCACAGGCTTTACTTCCCTTCAAAGGAAGCCATGCTAAGGATTTTAACGCCTGAAAAAAATCCATCGCCCTCCACCAGGTTTGCTATGACCTTGGGAACCAGTGTACCACTACACTATGGAGGATGACGTATAGCCATGTATTTCTATGTTATGTTTGTGATTTGTTATCTCTGTATTAATGCTTGTCTTCACTCTAATGTCAAATTTGTTACTAGCCATATATAAACAACTTCATGACATTTTGCCAACTCCAATAAGGCACTTAAAATCCAATGGACGATAGTCAAATCTTTAAGAACTGCACACTGTATGCTGAACTTAAAACTCCATGCTCTTTCCATACAATTATGAGAAACAAGTTTGTGGCAAAGGTCTAACTGGAGCATGTCCAAGGAAAAGCACCAACCGAGTGGCACTCCTCTCCATGGGGTTTTCCATTAGGCCAATACCTGGTTTCCTAAAAATGCCCCCCCCCATGTTTGCATTGCCACTTATGTGTATCAAGCCAAGAGGGGAATACTACCAAAAAAACCTTGGTGAACTAGCACACTGTCTCCCAGCTCTCCAGGCTGGTCCGGAGGGCATTGAGGTGTCTCACAACTCCATCTGGGCATCACCCAATGTAGAAGATGTATCCAATCTCCCATGGGTTTCGGGAACCACTGCTCGGCCGAGTCCAACCCAACCCAAAAAATCTCTCTTTCGGGAGGGGCTCAGATGTTTAGCCCAACATATTTTGGTAAAATCGTGGGAAACAACTCAAAATCGACAGGACTTTAAAAGAATGACAGAGTAACAAACAATTTAAACCATTAATAACAGATATCTCAGAAATGGCTTATGTCACAAAAAAAAAGTTATTTGAAATAAATTCTGTGTTTTAAAGAGTTCTACAGAGTTCTCTGAGCAAAATTTTCAATCTTTCACGCCCAATATAGAATGAAACACTAAGGACCATAGCAGTTGAAGAGCATCCATAAATAAAGCTCAATTTAATTTAGTATTCACTACACATCACAGCAGTCACCATAAACTTGCTGGGAGAACAGCATTTTTTGTTGTACTAGAATTGCACTTGCTAACTTGCTCCTAATTGATTGGCTCAACTCAATGACTCCTGTCGCAACAGCGCTTGCTTATATGGCATTGGAAATTTATATTGACTTCTAGAACATTCGAGAAGGAGAAACATCCAGAAGATTCTGGTTATCTGCCAATAGTGCTTCTGGTGTTTAAGCTGGCAAGTGCTACTTATTTTTGTTTATCTCTGACTGCCTGGTGTCGACCTTCTGATAACCTTGGGCCACAGCCCTTGCATCACAGTACGTAGTAGAGGAAGTAAAACGTTACGATTCTGTATTGTGCAGAGACTTGCAATTAATAAACAATAAAATAATAATATACTGTGAATATGCAATGAGATAATTAATTCAACAATTAGTATACAGAAGTGAAGATTAAGAGTTAGTAACAAAAGGCTTCAGCCAATAGGGAACAATAACTCTGAAAATATATTCTGTATAACATCATCACACAATGCATCCAATAAGTTAGTTTTTACAGACCACCGTCCCTAAAGGTAAGATCTCACAGTAACAACTGAGCAAGAGCACATCAAGGAAGAAGCTGAGGCAGCCTACAGCATCCGGCAGTTTATTAGCAGTAACATCTTCACTTGGCCAATATCTTTGCTAACTTATACTTTTCCAAGGCTGTGAAATACATCTATGGAATACGTTAAGAGGTGTAAATGTAGAACTAAACTGACTCAATAAATTAATTAGAGTATATTGTCTTCATCTTAGCATTCCCTTTAACATCTCACATTTACAGATGAAGGAAGGTTGGGGTTTGAAGAGCACTAAATGACGATTTAGGAGGATCGATGGGCAGAAAATAACATAACAGTTACATTGTAATGTTTACCTTAATGTAAAGGTAACCAAAGTAATGAATACAAATGGAGTTGCAAGTACATATTTGTTTATTACGGCACATTGCTTATCGCTTTGAACATACGTCACGGGCCACAGATGACAAGTCAGTCAGTACTCTGGCATTAAGATGATTATTCACACACAATTATAGGTGCATGCGTTTTTGTACATCACGGATAGAAGAGTATGAATAAACAATTACTGCTGTTTAGTAATATGTGTGGGCCGCTAAGCTCAAACGGTACGTAAATTTTAACAGTGGTGAAACAAGATCCAAAGTTGCACAATTCAACAAGTCTATCCTCTAAGACTGCTTAAAGAAACGTGAAATGTCTCTAACTTTCAAATTTGAAAAGCACATGTGGAAGTGTGTTTCCACTCCTTTGGATTTGTTATCATGGATATTTACGCCTTTAACCTTGCATGGCAAACAACAATGAAAGGCAGACAGATATACGACAGCGCTAAATCAGTATTTGCCGAATCAAACCTTGAAGTTGAAAGCGCTGCCTCATTACCAAATACATCATAATTGTAAGTTGAATATTCTTTTAATATTGTACACTGCATGCTTCCGACCACGATTTGCATGAATGCAATGATTTTTTTCATTTACTCACCACTGTTCCCATCTGCTTGTGCTGAGAGGCACACTTACAGCATGAATAGCTTAGCCAATAGGCAGAGGGCACGTGTGTATATATTACTATATTTACATAGTAATTATGTGTAAGAATCTAGAAGTGCAAATGTATTTTGTAATTATAAACCACTGTAGTAATCTAAGTGCTCACACAGCTAGAGAAACTTCTTTTTAGATTAGATCAAATAACAAAGTAAGTCTGTATCTACATTGTTCATATTGAAACATAGTTACAGCTAATAGTTACTGGGAACGTGATAACTATGAAAACAAATACCTTAATCGTTACTGGTAACTGTTACATGTAACTGTTAATGCATAACTGCAACAGTTATAACCTGTAATAGAAAATAACTTTTTGTCACACTCTTAGTTAGCAATTACTCATTCCTTTTTTCAGAATCAGGGAAAATCACAGAAAAAAATCTTATCCATTTAGCTCACACCAACTGAGATTCCAACTCTGGCACTCCCAATTATGTGGCAGACTGGTTAATTATTAAACCACAGAGATGATCACTTAGGATGTTAATACTATTGGTTCTTTTCTACTTCTAGTTTCATGAAACTGATACCTAGTCTGCAATTTTCAAACAATGTTGGGACAGAAACCTAGCCTCATGTATTGAATTGCTAATGCAGAAGAGATCATTTAGATGTATGAGGTGTGTCCATAAAATAAGGTCTTGCAATTTTTTTTTACATAGAAAACACATTTATTGGGAAAGAATGTTACATCGATGGAAAAGCTGGACTTTCAGCCATTTTTTGACATAATCACCATTGCGAACGATACACATTTGCACATGCTGTGTATTTTTTGTATATCCATGTCATAGAATTCTCCCGCCACGTTGCGCAGCTAGCACTCGATCTCATTTTTCAACTCATTGTCGGTCTGGAAATGCATTCCACCCAGCTGTAACTTCAACTCAGGAAACATATGATAATCACTAGGTGCTAAGTCTGGGCTGTAGGGGGGATGGGTGAGGATGTCCCATCCAAATTGGACCAGGAAATCAGCTGTTGCATGGGATGTATGGGGACAAGCGTTGTCATGATGAAAAAACTCCACCTTCGTCGGCATTCCCCTCCTTCAATTTTGAATGGCACGATGCAGTTTTTTTAAACTCTCACAATAGGGAGCAGCATTTATTGTTGTGCCGGTAGGCATAAACTCACCCAATAATACACCTTTTCTCTCCCAGAACACACTGGTTATCACTTTGCCGGCAGATAATGTTTGTTTGAACTTTCGTGGCTTCAGCTAATGCCGGCACTGATGAGACTTTTCCTTAGTATCAGGTGTCGTGTAGTGTACCCAGGTTTCGTCGCCAGTAACAACTGAATCCAAAAATTCCTTGCCCTGTTCTGCATAGCACTCCAGAAATCCACGGGCCGCTTCAACATGTTGCCATTTATGGTCTTCAGTGAGCATTTTGGGGACCCACCTCGCACACATCTTGCGATAATGAAATGTTCGGTCAAAATCTTATCAATCGTACTCTTACTGACTTCAGGGATCCGTTCGCACAGCTTGTGAACTGTCACACATCTATCTTCAAGCATTTTTTTCTCCACTTTTGCAATTGTTTCGGCCGAAACCGAAGGCCAACCAGAACGCTGTTTGTCATGGACATCTGTATGTCCGTCCTTGAACTCTCTGATCCACTTTCACAAATTTTTGACGTCCATACATCGTGGCCCATAGACCTTGCATAACTGACGATGAATGTCAATGGGGGCAGTGCCCTTGGCACTCAAAAAATGGATCACTGCACGCAACTCCCACCTGGCGTGAGAAGCGAGGGGGAGCTCCAGAGGGTTTGAAGGGGGAGAGCCAAGCTACACGCCAGTGTTGCCATATCTCAGTGTTGGTCTTCAGTGAGCATTTTGGGGACCCACCTCGCACACATCTTGCGATAATGAAATGTTCGGTCAAAATCTTATCAATCGTACTCTTACTGACTTCAGGGATCCGTTCGCACAGCTTGTGAACTGTCACACATCTATCTTCAAGCATTTTTTTCTCCACTTTTGCAATTGTTTCGGCCGAAACCGAAGGCCAAACAGAACGCTGTTTGTCATGTGATGCAGTAATTTGTATCACAAATTACCTAAATGTAAATAATGATTGTAATATGAATATGCATTTTTATGTGACATTGATTTCAGATGTTTATTAATTGTAATTATTATTGGGAAATAAGTTTATACGGCTTTACTGAAACTGTCAATAATAGCGCAATAATGCAGCGAGGGGGGTGAGCTGTTTATCATTATTGGAAACAAGGAAGTTACGTAATGTTGGCGCGTTTTATTAGCCAATAGTAATTCATTTATAATCTTTAGGCGTATCTTGATGCAGGAGTATAAATAGGCTAGGTTAGAGGTAAAGTCAGTCAGTCCTTCAGTTCGCCGAAAGCATTCATACATTACACGTCGTATTTGGGCAGTTCATCAAAATTCTTAGTGCAATACACGTCGTCTTAAGTTCGTCAGTTCGTCAAAATATTTGTATGAGATACGTCGGCTATAGATTCACAAGTTACGAAAATCTGAAGTATTATAAAGTTAATTATACACAAAGTTGAAATACGTGAATTAAAAGTGATCAGTAAGAAGTATTATAACAGTTTCAGTTTGGCGAGTATCTAGATCAATATGTAAAAGTGATAGTGAACGTGTTCGAAAATAAAAATTATAAAACAAATTTCTTCATCAGTGTAATTTTTGGATAAAAGATTCCTTTCCGTTTCACAACCTGTATTGAGACACATGTTCGACCCAAGATAAGATAATAGCTAGCCGGAGGACATTTGAAATGAATTATTTCAAAAACTGATACTAAGAACCGCAAATTGCTACGCCAGATGGAGCTACAAACCAAACAAATGAATGACGTCACAAGATGGCTTCAACACTGATGTAAACAAACATTTGCAAGTACATCGCAAATTGGCTACCATACGTGGGGCAGTTAAAATTATGTAACCAAACAAAACAAAAGCAACACAACATAAGATCTCCAAGTTCTAATAACTTACGCTACAAATATTACGTAAGCACAGATGCTCTCGCAAAATGGCGCCCAACGTGGGGCACGATAACCAGGAAAGGAACACGATGACCAGGAAAGAAGCATAGTGACCAGGAAAGGAACACGATGACCAGGAAAGGATCAGAATTAACCAGGAAGAAGTGAGATGACCAGGAAGGGGCGAATGCAGCAGTGAAATGATCTACAAGACGCAGATTCAAGAAACAACTAGAGGAGCGACAAACGACGCGGATAAGTGGACACAAAAACATCGAGACAACGTAGATTCATCATAATACAACGCAGAAGCGACATACAAATCTAGGAGAAAGGGGCAGGAAGCTGGACATCAAAGCAACATCAGCAGATAGCATCAGAAAGGTTAGAAAAATGTTATGTTAATTTTAAAAAAAAAAAAAGGTAAAAAAAATTTAAATGTACCTTAGGAGTGGTAGGATAAAGAAAACAATGGCTACTAATAATACAGAAGAAATAATTATGGAGGGAGATAATGTAACAGTTAGCTGTAATTCAATACAGATTACAGTAAATAGCTCAGACTTTTTAGGATTTGAGGGTGGAAATGTTAGTGCAGAAAGTCAGAATAGAATAGCAGGAAATGTTAATTCTGATAATAGTATGATTATGGAAATGCTGAAAAATTTGAATGAGAATATGGAAAAGAATAATAGGGAATTGAGAGAAGATATGAAAAAGACTAATGAGAATATGCAAAAGAATAATGAGAAATTAGAAAAATTAACTCAGAGTTTTGAGAAATTGAGAGAAACTATAAAAAAAGATCATAGGAAATTAAGGGAAGATATTGGTAGGAGTAATGAGATATTAGAGCAAAAAGTAGATCAAAGCAGTGGAGAAATTGAAAAGAAAGTTATGAAGCTAGATAGTAGTATGCCAAAAATGAGAGATGAAAATGAGGAAGTAATAGTCAGTGAGACAGGAGAAGTTTCAAAGAAAATGCTAGACATGAGCAGGGAAATAGGTAACAAAGAAAGTGAGGTTAATACTAAAAGTGAACATGTTAATGTAGAATGTACAGAGTTAGGTAGTGGAATGAGTAGTATTTCAAGTGAGATAAGAGAGATAAAAGAGGTTATGAATGTAGATGTGAATCAGGCGCAAGTTAATTTCAGAGGGGAGATATCAGAAATACAGAATGAGACAGTAATGCAAAGAAATAAATTGTACCAAGATGTTCAAAATGAAAACTCCAGTCCAGTACAGTTTAGTACAGATTTGTCAGAGTATTCTCAAATTAAAGAGATAGATGAATTGAAAATGAAAGTTGTCAAAAGATGTGTTGTTCAAGAAACTGTAGATTGTTTTCAAATGTTATCATGTGATGAAATTTCAAATGAATACAAGAGGTTATTCATGAACAAATTTTTGAAGGTTAAGATACGGCTACGAGTAATGTTTAGCCACACACAATTTGATCCAGGAGGGTAAATAGCAATGAGATGTAAAGTAAATGCTGGATAGTTAAAGATGACTTGCAGAGAAATGTATTGGAACGTAAGAGGGTTAACTAAATATATGTCATTTGAAAAAAAAAGAGAAATGTTTAAAAAAAAAAAAATTTAAATTTTTAGTAACTGTAACAACATTTGAAAATTAAGAATGCAAAGATTGAAACTTAATATGATATTAAATTAAAAAATACGTAAATACAATTCCAAGAGTATTGTTAAAATAAAGTACAAAATAACAAACAAATGGGTAAAAAAATTTAAAAACAAATACTTATGTAGCAAATAGAACATGTGAAACAGTGCCTAGATTTAAGAGATGTAAATATTTGTGTAGAGGGTGAATATTTTGGTAAATATGTGTAATAATTACAAAAATCTTAAATGTATAAATTTTGTCAACAACTTAAGAAAGTAAACAATTTGGTAACAGTAATTAAATAATTTAGGGTACAGTATTTGCTATAAAAAAAATTTTTTGTGATGTCAGATTAATATCTAAATTAATTAAACCAGAGCCAGTAAGTAGTGGCGAGATAAAAAAAAAAAAAAAAAAAAGTCGTGCGTTAAATGCGTGTGAAGTGTTAAGTGAAAGTGATAGCGTGTGTTCCAAGATTTAGGAGACTAAAAACCCAATTATAAAATTTCCAAACAAGTTGTAAATATTTATAATTATTTTATTTAAAGGTGAGTCGGAATTGTTACACTAACATCACTTAAGTTTATTAAAAACATGTTTCGGGAAACCGTTGTTCCCATCCTCAGAAGGTTAACTCGACTGGCCCGTGTTGTTGGTGTTTCCGTTTTTTGGACTGGATCCTGTGGTGGCATCTTGTGGTGGAGAAATGTACTTCCAGAGAGGATTTGGTGGCGGCAAATCAAAATTCATTAGATGTGTGTTGTGTTTTTGAATGGTGATCTTCTCCCATGCATCTAATTCGGCTGCAAATTTGGCTGGTTTGACTAATGTAATATTGGGTTTGATGTTGTGATTAGTGATCCAAAAATGGTGTGAAACTGCAGATTTGTCCATTTGTTTGTATTTAATACATCTCATGTGCTCCTTTAGCCTAGTTTCTAGGTTTCTTTTTGTCTTACCTATGTATACTTTATTGCAATCTGAACAATTGATTTTATAGATTCCAGCTTTTTTGTCTTGTGGAATGGGGTCTTTTAACTTGTTACAAAGTAATTTCTCTATGTTAAATTTGTTCTGTGGAGCTAGGCTGATGTTATGTTTCATGAAAATCTTCTTAAATTTGTGAAAAGTTCCTGGGTGGTATGTGAATTTCTTGAACTTTAGCTCTTTATCTTGCTGGCTGAGATAAACTTAAGTGATGTTAGTGTAACAATTCCGACTCACCTTTAAATAAATTCAATACACATCACTGTTTCTAGCTTCTTTTCATTACAATATCAACGTAATTTATAATTATGTTTCTAGTGGGGCATATGATGCAGTAATTTGTATCACAAATTACCTAAATGTAAATAATGATTGTAATATGAATATGCATTTTTATGTGACATTGATTTCAGATGTTTATTAATTGTAATTATTATTGGGAAATAAGTTTATACGGCTTTACTGAAACTGTCAATAATAGCGCAATAATGCAGCGAGGGGGGTGAGCTGTTTATCATTATTGGAAACATGGAAGTTACGTAATGTTGGCGCGTTTTATTAGCCAATAGTAATTCATTTATAATCCTTAGGCGTATCTTGATGCAGGAGTATAAATAGGCTAGGTTAGAGGTAAAGTCAGTCAGTCCTTCAGTTCGCCGAAAGCATTCATACATTACACGTCGTATTTGGGCAGTTCATCAAAATTCTTAGTGCAATACACGTCGTCTTAAGTTCGTCAGTTCGTCAAAATATTTGTATGAGATACGTCGGCTATAGATTCACAAGTTACAAAAATCTAAAGTATTATAAAGTTAATTATACACAAAGTTGAAATACGTGAATTAAAAGTGATCAGTAAGAAGTATTATAACAGTTTCAGTTTGGCGAGTATCTAGATCAATATGTAAAAGTGATAGTGAACGTGTTCGAAAATAAAAATTATAAAACAAATTTCTTCATCAGTGTAATTTTTGGATAAAAGATTCCTTTCCGTTTCACAACCTGTATTGAGACACATGTTCGACCCAAGATAAGATAATAGCTAGCCGGAGGACATTTGAAATGAATTATTTCAAAAACTGATACTAAGAACCGCAAATTGCTACGCCAGAATGACGTCACAAGATGGCTTCAACACTGATGTAAACAAATATTTGCAAGTACATCGCAAATTGGCTACCATACGTGGGGCAGTTAAAATTATGTAACCAAACAAAACAAAAGCAACACAACATAAGATCTTCAAGTTCTAATAACTTACGCTACAAATATTACGTAAGCACAGATGCTCTCGCACATGGACATCTGTATGTCCGTCCTTGAACTCTCTGATCCACTTTCACAAATTTTTGACGTCCATACATCGTGGCCCATAGACCTTGCATAACTGACGATGAATGTCAATGGGGGCAGTGCCCTTGGCACTCAAAAAATGGATCACTGCACGCAACTCCCACCTGGCGTGAGAAGCGAGGGGGAGCTCCAGAGGGTTTGAAGGGGGAAAGCCAAGCTACATGCCAGTGTTGCCATATCTGTGTAAAAGCGTTCCTCACTGCTCCAGCACCTTGAAGACATTATTTAACAGACACGCCTCGTACAACAGATAATAGTGTAATGAGCAACATATATGTGTGAATGTAAAAGTCTGATATGTTGCATTCACATGGCTTTCTCTATCCTCTAGTGCTTATTAGTGGATATACAAATTATCTTATGAAAGTTTATTTTCCTATCTACTTCATTTTAATTGAGGTAAACCTTTCCGGAAATAGCTGCATTACACATTTTGTTATATACACAAAGGGAAAGTAATAGTCAAATGTTTTAGAACTGGACGCTATATGCTGGACTTAAAATTTCATACTCTTTCCACAAAATCACTAACTAATAATCGATGAGACTTAAAAAGAATGACAAAGTATTAAACCATTTATAATAAGATCTCAGAAATGGCTGATCCCACAAGCAAAAGTTATTTAAATTGTGTGTTTTAGAGTTCTATATTTTCTGTGCAGTACTTTTTGTTTATTGTTTAACATTTACCAAGTATACAAGATTATACAAAATTCCTTCCAAGTGAAGAGGACTTCACAGGCTATTTCCGTAAAATTCAAGATATACATTTTATTTGTATGTAAATATGTTTAATATGTGGTATTTTAATCAAAACTGTTAGAGCAATTTTTTGGAAAATAAAAAATTTAAAAAAATATGCCATGAGTAGTTAGGGATGGGTAAATTTTCTTGAAAATTTTCGTATTGCATCTTTGGAAGGTACTAAACCTAAATACCAACTTTTATTTTTGAGTTATGCTGTTCTCTCTCTCACACATGCACATCCAAACCCTCACCCACACACACCATTTTTAAAAATGCTTTTTATGGTTCCAAGGGCCTCAAAACAGATATTTCCATTGAAATCTCAGTATTACATCTTTGGGTAGAATGCAATACCTTCTCTACTTACTACGTACGTGGTAGAGAAAGCAAAAATTGTTAAAATTAAGCATGGAAATACTTTTGTCACAAGCTTAACGTGCAGTTTGGTTGCAATCATCAGAACATAAAGTCACGCAAAAATGTTTAATTTTGTCAAAGCTTGTGGTTGTACCCATGAGGGAACAAATAAAGGAAGTGTAAAAGGAACTATAGGGAAATGAACAGGAATATCCCTGTGGCCAAAAAATTAGCCAGTAAGAGCGCATACAAAACAAAACAAAAAAGATATAGGGATAGAATGCTTTTAGTGGCGTGGAAATAACACTGCAGTTTAAGTAATGATGTCACATAGTAAAGGTTTTGTATAAATAGGGCAGGAAAAGGAGAGGCAATAAAGTTAGGCAATCTCTAAAATTCTCAGAAATTGTCATGTGTCAGAATGCAACAGAAAATACCCAAGTGAAAGTAATGCAGGTGAAAAGAAACTAATTGGTGAGTAAAGTATGAAGTTTATTTACCAAACCGAAAGAGAAAAACAAAGGTGGTGCACAAAGTTGTTAAGATTGATATTATTCACATAAGTGGTTATATTTTCTGAGGGGCGCAAAGCCAACCAAAGTTAACAGTGGATTGTCTACCAGAATGGCATTTGTTTGTTAGTGTATTAAAGATGAATATATTTATAAATTAGATTATGTGTGCTTTGTAACAAACCTGAGATCTCCAACTCGGTCCTTACCAGGATAATTATAAACTCTTGTTCTATCAAACCTATCCTGCTATTGTAGCATAATCCACTATAGAAAGTAGGTCAACAAACCAATGGCAAAGGAAAACCACATTAGCGAAGTGAAACAACCACCACTATGTGAAGATCAGTAAAGATCAGCAAGACCATCCCAGCACAGTTGTCAACAGGTAAAACAAAAACATCATTTTGATTCCTAAAAATGCGAGAGGTAGCACTGCTCAATTTTATATTTAAAAAATCTGATGTGTTACACTCACATGACTTTCTCTACTCTTGTACAATCTATTTTTACAAACGCCTATTCTCCATATGCTTTATGTTAATCGAGATATCGATATGTCAATCTTATTGCTAATTTTCTTGTAGATGCAAGGGGAATATGGTAGCTTTTAAGCGATGGTCAAATATTTTAACGCTGGTTGCTATGCGGCGCATTCCATTCTCTTTGCAAGTCCAGGACATAAAAAAATGAATAACGAATTTGAGAAAAAGTATAATTATTGGAAAATTTAAGGGAATAACAAGCAATATCTCGAAAACGGTTCACTCAACAAAAGAAATGTATATGACATAAGTTGTGTATTTTAACGAGATCTACATTTTTTGTGTAGTAAAATTTTGTCTATCTCTTATGGTTTACCAGTTATGCAAAAGTCGTTCACAATGAAGAATACTTTTGGAGACATTCCCAGGAAATTCAAGATATACATTTCATTTCTCATGACATTATCTTAAACATATGATATTTTAATCAAAATCGTTAGAGCCATTTTTGAGAAAATTAAAATTTTCGAAAAATGTTCCATGTAAAGGGTAGTCTGGGGTGGGGGGATTTTCTTGAAAACCTTCGTGTCGCATCTCTGGAAGATACTGAACCTAAATACCAAGTTTGGTGTTTATCCGACTGTTCGTTTTTGAGTTATGCTGTTCACAGACACACACACACACACACAGACACACAGACACACACACACACACGCAGACACACACACGGACATGTTTCCAAAAATGCTTTTTTTGGATTCAGGAGGTTTCAAAACATGTATTTCCGGTGAAAACTCGGTATCGAATTTTTGGGTGGAATGCAATACTTCCCCTACTTACTATACGTAGTAGAGAAAGTAAAAAAAATATCACAATACTTACTTTTGCACAGTTAGAACTGCCATACCAAGTAAAATAAAAAAATCTCTTAACATGATAAACATGACATTCTCTATTATCATTTGAAGTAGATGAATGTTTGCTTCACGTTTTATATTATGTAAATTATTTTATCTGCCCTGCAGTTGGGAGCCAACTTGAAGAAGTAGATTAGTTATGTATATTTGTTTACGTAAACTTGATCATTATTTAGCTCCACGCTTGATAAGCCAACTTGAAGAAGAATATGTTGTTGCGTAATGTTTAAACTTGATCGTATTTGCTTCACGTAATATATTTAGACTTGAAGAAGTTGGTATGCTTACGTAATTGTATTTTACGTAATGTTTATTTAGTTGCATTTAAGGGGTTACAAAAACACGCTTTGGTCGTCTGTTTGAGTTTGTTGATTACTTAATAGTTACTGTTATTATGCAATATGCTGCTACATACGAGAAGCTGATTTCAAGATGTGTTTTTGATATTACACTCCAAGTTTTACGCTATAATATTTAACTTTGTTATTAACACTGCTTCTATATATTATTTATGTTTGAATTTGCCTCGGCTGCGTCAGTCTTACTTTAGAAACATGTTTCTCTTATTCAGGGTGCGGTGCAACAAGAATGTAGACATCACAGAATTTAACTTTTTAAAATTCACTTCTTTTATTAATTCTTGCACATTTCTATAGAGAACTAGACTTTTTAAGAACTGTGAGAATCTTCAATACTTTCACTTAGTGCGTATACATATTTTACGATTCACTCGTAGAGAACACATCTTACATCTGTTTACTACCAAATCTTGCCAGCAACTGAGCAACTTTAAACGGTTAAACCTGTAAGCTTCGGTATTTCAAGTCTCTGATTGGCTAATTCTAGTCCAATAGAATATCTGCATTTTACTTAAACTTTTTCCTCGCTATTGATTGGCTAAGTTTAAACTGTTACTGAATTTACCTTATTTCTGGTATAATCATGACTGGTAACTTTTCAAACTCTTAAACTCATTATTGCCACAAGGTAACCTCATTATTACCTCATTGTTAGCAAATTAAAACTTATTATTCTCACAGCTCTTGCATTATTAAAGTATATAATGTATTCACATAACATTAATAAAACATGTTTACAATAAAAATAAGCATTTGTCATGACTGTTACATACAATTTAAATAATTATTACATACATATTGTTTCAAGGCGGGCTGTTATTGAATTTACTTTTATATAAAATACAATTGAAATTATTCAGGTATTAAAATACTGCCTCAAATTTCATTAAGGGGAGTCGTCAAGCCAAAGATGAAAAAAATTTACATCTTTATTTTTTTGTATTTTATGAAAATATGGTTAATTCTGCTTAATTTGGTGTTTGGTTCATTAAAATATTTACTATTATATATTAGTGTATTTAGATTTTAGAGTAATAATTTTGCAACATTTCACAAAACAATTATCATTGGGAATATGGAAGGCAGAGATTGCAGTGACAAACATCACTAAAGAGGCAAGATCCAAGACGAGGACAGCACTAGGGTGCAAAATAGAGAAGACGAGGACTACAATCCAGGAGGATTTTAGAGATTTTTTCTATGATTAAAGGAGTTTTATAGATATTTTTACTTTAAATGTAAATTACTCAAAACAACATTTTTCAACCTAAATCATACATTTTCTCTGAAACTACAAGGTGTATCTGCATAAAACTTTTACCACATAGTCGAACAGTCCCATAATCATGTGGAATTGCTTTAGTTGAAGTTGTTCAAATAGTTTATTTTTTAAAAATTGTCAGAAATTTTATTGAAAATTTTAAAGGTTTAAAAAAAATCAATTTGTTTTTCTAAATCAGCATTTTAACATCAAAACAAATCAGTGTACTGAGAAGGAATGAATAAGCAAGCATCATATGGAAATCATATTTGTATGTCAAATGCGTTCTGAGAAAACGGGTCATTAACATAGCTAATTTAATATTAGTGAGATAGGGCTTGACTCTGCAGTAACCATAAAATTCTCTAATATCATTTCATTAAGTATCCTTCATATGTTTTAGTATGCAATAAAAAGTGATTTTTTGTCCACTTATTCATTATATTAAAACATTGCCTGGAAATGATTAAAAATTGCAGAATGGAATTGGTTACATGCAAGATAAGAGGGAAAAACACAACACTCTATAGTACAAGTCAGTTTTTATTACTTAATGAGCTCAGCAGAAAATAGAGGAAACGCAAATTTATAGATACTTCACAGATTCCACATCACAGTTTAACCCGGATAATCTTAAAAGATATAATTGCAATTATTTTGGAAATAACCAAGATAACATAAATTCTTTTGAAACAAATTGTAATGGGCTTTAAACTTTTAAACTGTTTCTATCATGGTTTTTAATAGGAATGGGATTCGATACCTCGACACTCGGTGGTATCGAAATATGTTTAAACTTTGAGATAAACCTTTGATACTTTTTCAATACTTTTAAATTTTTAAGTTTTGCATTATTGAAAGTTGTTACATTTAACTTTATGCTAGATGAGGAATAAAAGGAGTCAAGACTTCACAGACATATCCCCAAAGAGCTGCTGGACTATAGTTCTTGATAAACCTTGTCTGTGAAAAGTGGAACATTCCATAGACTCTTGTGTCTAAATGAAAACATGCAAGACAATGAGGCAGGGTAGAGGTACTCCTGTAACATGCAGCATTAACTGAGTTGAAAATAAAGCTGTTTTAGCTGACACACTAAATCACGTTTTTGCAATCGCCTGGCTTGGTGACTCATTCTGAACTATTAATTTACCTACTCTGATAACCAAAATCTGTGAATCCAGTAGAAACAAATCAGAACTTAAGACAGATATGAGAGCATGTGGAAATATTTGTTCTCTCAAGAACGCTCTTATTCTTAAACAAAGATCTTAAAAAATAGGCAATTATATCTCTGCATTTCCTATATACTTCATTGAATTTTTTTCTTCACATTTTTAATTGTGTCTAATATGCCTTTCTAATAAATATGTATATCTAATGTACATGAGTGGGTAGTAAAGTGGCCTAATCCACAAACTTACTATGTTTCAAAGTGTTATAAGGCTAATTTCTTATTACCGGATGAAAAAATACATATGGCAGTTGGGAATAGTGGTAGAATGGTGCCACACACATTTAGTAGTTTGAGTTTCATGTAAAATATATATTAGTTTATATTTTTAAGATTGTAGAATAAAGAAGAATTGCTAGTATTTGTTTTTCTACTAGAAAATCCTTTAAAAGAAAGTTTTCAGCATAAAATATAGTTAAAAGGGAAGTATAGTAATTATTATTATTATTATTATTATTATTATTATTATTATAATTATAATACTTGAATAACAATAGGGGATATATAATCTGTGGTATTATCAAGATACAAAAATTGCTGCCAATTGGAGAAGTCAAACAGGAACAATTCCAGAATTGGCATACAATACAAAATTGGTTACATGCATTTATATACAGAAAACTATTAATAAGAATGTAATTCAGTGAACAAACTATTGCCTTTACAGCTTTTTTTTTTACAAAGAATCGAAATTCAGTGCTCAAAAATCAGTATTGGTATCAAGTATCAGAAATAGTGGTATCATTACATCACTATTTTTTAAGTTGTATAATGAGAATGACGACTTCACACCCTATTAACAGGAATTATTAATTAATTACATTTGGAAACTGCACAGTGAAGAAATGAAATAATGCAAATGGGAAAAGTACTAAGTTTTAACCTAATGAAGCTTTTAATCTTTTCCAGTTTGCATTCTTAACAGGAAATTCAAAATATATATGTTATTCAACATGACATATGTCAAAGGATGATAGTTTATTCTTGAGAAAATATATAATGACAATTTTTCCACATAAAGAGTAGTTTGTGTTGGGGCGTTTTTCCTGAAAACCCTTTGCCTGGCATCCTAAAGCACTCTATGACTAAGTTTTGGTATTTTTGCCAAACACATTTTTTGTTTTTGAGTAATGTTCTGCTCTTACTCTTTTTAAAAATGCTCTTTGGGGTTCAGGGGACCTCTAGATGTATATTTCTGGTGAAATGTTTATATTTAATACCTGCCAACACATGAGATTGTTCAATAAAGACAGACTGTATTTTTAAAGTTCCAAGAAACATGATCAATCTACCATGTGTTGGTTGATTCTTATACATCTAAGTACCCCTGACTGCTGATACACTATGCTTTTCTAAACTCAACCATTCTCCGTCAGTAGTGTCATGAGTGCCTCTAAAGTTTAAGGTGGCAGAAATTCAAGAATCTACAATGTCTCCTGCTGCATGTTTCCATTGGCATAAAGCCTTAAAAGATAGAGGAGAGAGTTGTGAGCTTCAAGGAGGAGAGGCAGCCCCAACCATCATCCTTATCAAGGTGCTGTCAACACTGCTGCTGCAGTAATGTCTATGTCCTGCATTCGGGAGGTCCCGGGTTCAAATCCCATGGGCCGACCAATCTGACTGAGGTTTTCTCATGGTTTCCCTCAGCCACTAAGGTAAATACTGGATTGGATATTTAATACCATGACCCAAAGTTCCACCTTAAGTCTAAAACAATAGTAAAAATGAAAAATAGGTGGTAATAGCAAATGCTGTGCCATCTATCCACCGACAATGAAAACAGTAAACTGGATGGCACCCTAATGCCATCTGCAAGGCATGAAGCAGGAGATCCGGTGCTATGCACTAGGATCTCTGTGAACACGAAGTGGGTGGTTGCAGGGATGAGACCTAGAAGGCTAACTGTCCGCCACACCTTAATCTAAGAGTTATCCACTAACAGATCCATTGCAATATGACCCTGTAGTTAAGGCGTAATAATAACTGCTGCTGCAATCATGTGCGAGGACTCTTGTGTGGCCGTCAGAGAACTTGCAAAAATGCTGGACAAATCAGTGGAAGTACTCACACCATTTTAAAAGTTCATTTGAACATGTCACAACTGTGCTCTTGCAACTTTCCTTGCTGCCTCCTGTTCAAAAAGAGTATCAAGTTGATGTTTGCAACTCCTGGAAAAAGTGCATCCAGGATGAAGATGTTTGGTAGTGAAGTAGTATTTATTGTAACATTATTGTAGCCCCACGTTTGGAAGCCAATTTGATGCGGTATTAAGGTTGTGTGACTTCATGTGTTGCCATCTTGTGACGTCATTCCTTGTTTGGTTCGTAGCTCCCTCTGGCGTAGCAATTTGTATCAATTAGTTTCCGAAAGAATTTAAAGTTTTGTATATTGTCCTCCGGCTAGCTATCATCTTATCTTGGTAGAACTTGTATCTCTTGCAGGGTGTGAATCAGAAAGGAATCTTTTATCCAGAAATTATATTTAATGAAGAAATTGGTTTTATAACTTTTATTGTCGAACACGTTCATTAACACTTTTTACATATTAATCTGGATACTCGCCAAACTGAAACTGTTTGTAATAACTTCTTACTTATCACCTTTAACTCACGTACTTCAACTTTGTGTATAATTAACTTTATAATATTCTCGTAATTCTGCTGCGCGTAACTTGAACTGAAGGACCGACCGACGATGTGTAGTGTACACGAAATTTTGATGAACTGGGGGACAAGCTACCTCGGGCCTGGCTTATTTATACGGTTGCCTCAAGATACGCCTAAAGATTATAAATGAACTGCTATTGGCTAATAAAACGCGCCAACATTAGCGTCTATTTTAATATCCAATGAAAACCACGAATACATATTGCTTTTAGGGAAACATTCCAGAAGCTTCTACCGAAAAGGCGGGAAACATTACGTAACTTCCTGGTTCCCGGTAATGATAAACAACTCACCCCATCGCTGCATTATTGCGTTATTGTTGACAGTTTCAGTAAAGCCGTATATTATTATTTACCAATAATAATTACAATGAATAAACCTCTGAAATCAATGTCACATAAAAATACATATTCATATTACTATCATTAATTACATCTGAGTAATTTGTGATACAAATTACCGTATCATATGCCCCACTAGAAACATAATTATAAATATTTATAACTTGTTTGGAAATTTTATAATTGTGTTTTTAGTCTCCTAAATCTTGGAACACACGCTATCACTTTCACTTAACACTTCACACGCATTTAACACACGACATATGTTTTATCTCGCCACTACTTACTGGCTCTGGTTTAATTAATTTAGTTATTAATCTGACATTACAAATTTTTTTTTATAGCAAATACTTTACCCTAAATTATTTAATCACTGCTACCAAATTGTTTACTTTCTTAAGTTGTTGACAAAAATTTATACATTTAAGATTTTTGTAATTATTATACATATTTACCAAAATATTAACCCTCTACACAAATATTTTACATCTCTTAAATCTAGACAATGTTTTACCTTTTCTGTTTGCTACATAAGTATTTGTTTTTTTTTTTTATTATTATTTTTACCCATATTTGTTATTTTGTACTTTATTTTAACAATGCTCTTTGGAATTATATTTATGTACTTTTAATTTAATATCATATTAAGTTTCAATCTTTGCATTCTTAATTTTCAAATGTTGTTACAGTTACTAAAAATTTAATTCTTTTTTTTTTTTTTTTAAAACATTTCTCTTTTTTTTTTTTTTTTTTTTATTTTATAATTTATTTCTCTTTTCAAATGACATATAAATAATTAACCCTCTTACGTTCCAATACATTTCTCTGCAAGTCATCTTTACCTATCCAGCATTTACTTTACATCTCATTGCTATTTACCCTCCTGGATCAAATTGTGTGTGGCTAAACATTACTCGTAGCCGTATCCTAACCTTCAAATTTTTGTTCATGAATAACCTCTTGTATTCATTTGAAATTTCATCACATGATAACATTTGAAAACCATCTAAAGCTTCCTGAACAATACATCTTTTAACAACTTTCATTTTCAATTCATCTGCTATCTTTTTAATCTGAGAATACTCTGACAAATCTGTACTAAACTGTACTGGACTGGAGTTTTCATTCTGAACATCTTGGTACAATTTATTTCTTTGCATTACTGTCTCATTCTGTATTTCTGATATTTCCCCTCTGAAATTAACTTGCGCCTCATTTACATCTACATTCCTAACCTCATTTATCTCTCTTAACTCACTTGAAATGTTACTCAATCTACTACCTGATTCGGTACATTCTACATTAACCTCACTTTTAGTATTAACCTCACTTTCTTTGTTACCTATTTCCTTGTTCATGTCTAGCATTTTCTTTGCAACTTCTCCTATCTCACTTGCTATTACTTCCTTTTCATCACTCATTTTTGGTATACTACTATCTAGCTTCATAACTTTCTTTTCAATTTCTTCACTGCTTTGATCTACTGTTTGCTCTAATTTCTCATAACTATGAATTAGTTTATCTAAATTCTCATTATACTTAGTAATATCTTCCCTGTTTTGTTCTAAACTCTTATTTAGTATTTCACCAAAATTTCTCATCATTTTCATCATTTCCATCATCGTACCAGCATCAATAGTAATATTTCCTGCTATTCTATTCTTACTTTCTGCACTAACATTTCCTCCCTCAAATACTACATTGTTTGAGCTTTTTTTTGTAACCTGTATTGAATTACAGCTAACTGTTACACTATCCCCTTCCATCATTGTTTCTTCAATATTATTAGTAGCCATTGTTTTTGTTTTCTAAAAAAAAATTCCAATCACCTGACCTTTGTTATGCTGTCTGTTGCTGTTACTTTGATGTCCAGCTTCCTGCCCCATTCTCCTAGATTTGTATGTCGCTTCGATGAATCTACGTAGTTTTATCGTCCTGTAGCTTGAATTTCCACGATGTCCAATTATCCATGTAATCTGTCCTGCCTGTTGTTTCTGGAATCTGCGTCTTGTAGATCATTTCACCGCTGCATTCCTGGTTACTCTGCTTCATTCCTAGTCATCGTGTTCCTTTCCTGGTCACTTCGCCCCACGTTGGGCGCCAATTTGAAGTAGTATTTATTGTAACATTATTGTAGCCCCACGTTTGGAAGCCAATTTGATGCGGTATTAAGGTTGTGTGACTTCATGTGTTGCCATCTTGTGACGTCATTCCTTGTTTGGTTCGTAGCTCCCTCTGGCGTAGCAATTTGTATCAATTAGTTTCCGAAAGAATTTAAAGTTTTGTATATTGTCCTCCGGCTAGCTATCATCTTATCTTGGTAGAACTTGTATCTCTTGCAGGGTGTGAATCAGAAAGGAATCTTTTATCCAGAAATTATATTTAATGAAGAAATTGGTTTTATAACTTTTATTGTCGAACACGTTCATTAACACTTTTTACATATTAATCTGGATACTCGCCAAACTGAAACTGTTTGTAATAACTTCTTACTTATCACCTTTAACTCACGTACTTCAACTTTGTGTATAATTAACTTTATAATATTCTCGTAATTCTGCTGCGCGTAACTTGAACTGAAGGACCGACCGACGATGTGTAGTGTACACGAAATTTTGATGAACTGGGGGACAAGCTACCTCGGGCCTGGCTTATTTATACGGTTGCCTCAAGATACGCCTAAAGATTATAAATGAACTGCTATTGGCTAATAAAATGCGCCAACATTAGCGTCTATTTTAATATCCAATGAAAACCACGAATACATATTGCTTTTAGGGAAACATTCCAGAAGCTTCTACCGAAAAGGCGCGAAACATTACGTAACTTCCTGGTTCCCGGTAATGATAAACAACTCACCCCATCGCTGCATTATTGCGTTATTGTTGACAGTTTCAGTAAAGCCGTATATTATTATTTACCAATAATAATTACAATGAATAAACCTCTGAAATCAATGTCACATAAAAATACATATTCATATTACTATCATTAATTACATCTGAGTAATTTGTGATACAAATTACCGTATCAGTAGAAAACCATTATCACTAGTAACAAATCATTGTTTACTATTATAACCCTGAATTGAACAGAGAGAGTATGGATGGGTTTGAAAATCTCACCCAAAAGAAGCATGCATCCAGAAATCTGCAAAGAAGGCTTTAGTAATCACATTTTTTTATTAGCATGGTACAGTGTACACACATCAAGTACAGAGAGATCAGACAGTGACGGCAGATTACTATAAACGTATCCTTCACTAAAAAGATCATATACCCAAAAAAATCAAGGGAACTCTTTCGCAAGTGGAAGTTCCACCATGACAATATACAGTCTCATGTGCTACCATGTTTAGTCAATTTTTTAACCTTTCCCATCCTGTGTCTAACCCCGATTTCACCCATGTGAATTTTTTTTTTTCAATTGCCAAAAAGCCCTTGGAGGATGACAATTTGAATCTGAAAACAACACAGTAAAGGTTCTAGAGGCAATTTTGAAGCACCAATCAAAGATGGATTTGAGGATGTTTTCAGAAACTGGATGAAAAGATGATGGGATAAGTGTGTAGCTCTTAATGATGACTATACTGAAGGGGAAAAGGTTGCTTTTGACTGACATTTTTACAATAAAATTTTTACAGCATCAGTTTCAGTCTTCATCGAACAACCATCATAGACAAAAGGTACAGAAAGTAAAAATGTGTATCAAATTAAAAATACTACTTCCCTATTTAAAAAAAAAAAAAGATAGTCATGCAATGGGATATTTATATATTACTGACGAATGTTACAAGCTTACCCTTGCCCAATTTTCTCCATCTTGGTATACTTCCTATTTGGATCACCAACACTGACTATTGTCCTAAGTCGCTCTAAGATTTCCTCATCACTCATCTTCTTTTTACGTGCCTTATCACTTGGTGTGCGAGGATCTCCACCACCACCACCTCCCCCTCCTCCTGTGCCCCCACCGCCGCCGCCACCACCACCACCGCCAACACCACCACCAGGACCCATGCTGGCATTGTTACGGTTTTTGTCCAAAGTTCCATTTGTAGTTCGCGGTGGTGGTGGTGTTGTTGCAGCTGGTACCACTGCTTCTTCCTCAATAGGCTTTGTGTACTGGAAATTTTATGACTTATCAGTGAATGCAAACAAAGTTTCCTTGAGAGCCAGCATTCATTTCTATTCACTTTATTAAGTGATCTGTAAATTGTGAACACAATGTTTATAAATGGTTAGGCATAATTAATGGGTTGGTCTCATCTCATTGATTTGGAACCAAACTTGTGTTCACTTGCACTGTATTCGTTTTTCTACTTTCAGTTACTCTTTTGCTATCTTGCTGTCAACTCATTATTATGAAGGTTAGTATATAGGACATTTTCATTATGCATTTTATCATATTTCTTTTGGAAAAAGTTTGGTTTCAAATCAAATGAGAAGAAACAGGTCAATTATTCATACTCACTCCTATATATGAAATGCACTGTTTTATTGAAATGCGTGGGCCGATTGATAAGTCATAACTTTGATGAGAGATAGCGTTCTAATTATAGGTTTCTTGTTTGCACCCAAGTCTTACATCTATTCTTGGTATAATCACAGAAATTTGTCATTTGTTTCCTTGAACATTGTTGAAAGCGTCTAAAATAAGCAAATGTGTGTTGCTACGTAGAAAATGGAGAAAAGTGAATTTCGTGTTCTGATAAAGCACTAATTTTTGCATGGTAGGCGGTGAAAGAAATGGAAGAAAAGCTGAGCAAGTATTATGAAGACACTGCTCCATCACATGGCATGGTTCACAAGTGGTTCACAGAATTTCGACGTGGCTATTCGAACACAAGAGATGCCGTGCGCACAAGACGGCCGGTTGAGGTCACAACAGAAGAATTGGTCAACAAAGTTCATGATATTGTGTTGGAAGACCACCAAGTGAAAATCCATAAGATAACCAAGACCATAAACATCTCGAGTGAATGGGTGTATAACATTTCCACAAATTTTTGGGTATGAGAAAGCTTCAGCAAGATAAGTGCCGCAACTGCTCACAGTTGAGAACAAGCGGAATCATGCGACCATTTCACAGGGATGTTTGAACATGTTCCAGCGTAACTCATATGAGTTTTTGCAGCGTTATATCACGGTTGATGAAACTGGGATCCATTAATATCAACCTGAAACCAAACAACAATCAAAGCAGTGGATTTCCTTCGGCAAACCTGCTCCAAAGAAAGCTAAACCATTCCATCGGCAGGAAAAATCATGGCGACTGTCTTTTGGGGTTCACAAGAGGTGATAGAAATCCACTACCTGGAAAAGGGTAAAATGATCACAGGTTCATATTATGCTGCAATGCTGGATCAGTTTCACAAGGAACTGTTAAAGAAACAACCCCATTTGGTGAAGAAAAAGGTTCTCTATCACCAGGATAATTCACCAGCACACATTGCCATTGCAAAATTTGTGGAATTGGGTTACGAACTGCTACCTCACCCACCACATTCTCCAGATTTGGCTCCGAGCGACTTCTTCCTCTTCACAAACCTGAAAAATTGGCACGTCCAATGAACACATCATGGCAGAAACCTCATAATATGCAGTCTTCGAAAAATCATATTTTTTGGAAGGGTTAAAAAAATTGGGGAAACATTGGACAATGTGTATTGAATTGAAAGGAGACTATGTTGAGAAATAAAATTGATTTTTTGGAAAAAATTGTTATTTTCTTTAAAGAGTCACTGACTTATCAATCCGCCCTCGTATACACTATTATGGACATAATGATATGCAAAACTTAACTACAAAATTAACTGAAATAAAGACCTAGGTGGTATTTACCTCACTTGATATCATCTATGAAATGTTTGTATTATTGTGCAGCCTTGTAGTAGCTGGAAGTTTTGATGGTTTATCTCCCTTATTACAATGCTCTTGAAATCAGGTTATGTTTCAGATTTCATGAATGAAAAGAAAGATGGGTTGTTCAGTGTGCTTGAAGGCTCTTATGGTGTAAACACAAAACATGTATAGCTTTTTAAATTAAATTAGATTTTTTTTACTTTTTTAAATATAAAATGTTTTGGTAAATACAAGGATCATTTTTTAAGTAAGAACCATTTTGTTATAGCACATGAAATATTTTATTTATGAGCATAACGTTTATATGAAATGAAAATACAAACATTATTTTTCTACATAGTCATCATTTATGTCTAAACACTTGTTCAGTCGTGGCACCAGCTTTTGGATATCGTCATCCCAAAACTCTGCCACCAGTCCATCTTGCACACATTGTTTGTATTGAAGTTTATCAGTAACACCTGCACAAATTATGTACCTTGAAACTTGAGGGAAATGTTGATGAAGCTCATCAATAGTAAAGCGTCTGTTTTCACGAATCTTCTCAACTTTTTGTGTCAATCCTTTACTGATGACAGTAGGCTGTCCAGATATATCCTCATCATGAACGTTCATCCTTCCTTCATTGAACAGTCTGCACCACTTATGCACATTTCTATCATTTATCACACCTTCCCCATTCACCGCAATTGTTACTGACAAACTTCAATACAAAAAAATGTGTGCAAGATGGACTGCCGCAGAGTTCTGTGATGATGGTATCCAAAAGCTAGTGCCACAACTGAAAAAGTGTTTAGACATTAATGGTGACTATAGAAAAATAAAATATTCCCATTTCCTATAAAAGTTATGTTCATAAATAAAATATTTTATGTGTTATAACAAAATGGTTTTTACTTAAAAAATAACTCTCGTATTTAAGCTTTTTATAATTTCTAATAAAGTGCTGCCAACATCCTAAGTGTTATTTACTCCTTTCCCATATTCACCATAAAAACTACTTAATATGTCCCCTGTATAAACCTTGTAGCCCAGACAGTCATCCTATCATCTAGCAATGTTATACAGCATGAGTAGAGTAACATAGAATAACTTTAAGGCATGATTCAGGGGTTTATTTGAATATTTTCTTATAGGGAATGTATGTCTGTAAATGTCTTGTTATCGAGGTACAGGGCTTAACCTTTTTCAAACGCTGTGTCGGGTTTGATTAAATTAAATTGAGTTTTATTTATGGACGCTCTTTAACTGCTGCAGTCCTTAGCGTCCCATTCAATATTGGGCGTGAAAGACCGGTAATTTTGCTCAGAGGCCTCTTTATCAGGCTTGAGGTTCTTTTACATGCCCAAATCTATGACACGGGACCACCGGCTTTACTTCCCTTCCAAAGGAAACCATGCTAAGGATTTTTATGCCCGAAAAAGTCCTCGCCCTCCGCCAGGTTTGAACCTGCAACCTCGGGAACTAGAGGCTAGCATGGTAACCACTACACCACAGAGGATGACTCGGGTTTGATGAAGTTTGATGAAGTTCTATTTAACAGATCCCTGTTCCCACACAGCACTGGTATATCACTTCTGTTTTGTTTTGTTTGCGGTCTGAATATCACTTGTGTTCTATTTTTAACGTTGTTTACATATCCATTTACCTAAAACCTGTATTTTGTTATTTAAGTGGTAAGTGATTCCATTGCATATTATACAGCACTTTGTGACTTTGTGGTTCCTACAAGAGGTGTACATAGGCAATCATTGCTATCAGGACATACTTAAGTGCTCCATTTACTGGAAGGAATTTCACTTTTATAGCCTATTGTAAAAATATTCCTCTTTACATATGCAGATGTGGCAGACATACATTACGTTTATGGTGCTGCTTTGTGAAATGTGAAAAGGGCACAAGATCTTTATGCTGAGCTTTACCCAAGGAGACATTCGCCTCGTCACAGCATCTTTACTGCTGTACATCAATGACTGAGAGAAATGTGTACTTTCTGAAAACAAGCACATCTTTCAGGAGACCAAAGAAATGTAAAAACAGTGGCTCTAGAAGAGGAGGTTCTTGACTAAGTCCATAAATCTCCATCCACAAGCACAACAGCAATAGCGCATGCAAGCCAGTCTTCGGTTACGAATTCTGCGTGAACAGCAATTACATCCATATCATTTCATCCAAGTTCTAGCACTGGAGCCAGATGAATTTCTACCCCGACTACAGTTTGTCCATTGGTTTCTTTATAAATGCATTGATCAACTAAGATTTTCTGCAACCATATTGTGGACAGACGAGAAGGATTTTACACAAGAAAGCATAGCGCACATAATAGTCATATTTGGGCAGAGAAAAACCATAGAGCTATTAGAGTTGCAAATTATCAACACTGGTTTACAGTGAACATTTGGGCTAGCATTGTGAATGATGCTCATCAGGCCGTATTTACTATCTCTGTGTTTGATGGGGCACATTTACCCACAGTTTTTACAACAAAATTTGCCAAAACTTATGGAAGATGTTCCTTTAGGAATACACAAGTTAATGTGGTTCCAAAGCGATGGGGCACCTTCACATTATTCCAGTAATGTAAGGGATTTCCTAAGTATAACGTATCCCAATCGATGGGTCAGTAGAGCAGCGCCGAAATCATGGTCAGCATGTTCACCAGATCTAACCCTTTTGGATTTTTTCCTTTGAGGACATGTTGAGACTCTTGTGTATGAAATGCCGGTTAATAGTGAAAAGAAGTTATAGTCAGAATCCATGTAACATTTGATGCTATTTGTGATATGCCAGGTGTTTTTTAAAGAACTCAGCAGACATTACAACGCCGCTATCAACTATGCTCCGAAGTCAATGCTCGGCATTTTTAAACTTTTTATAAACACTTATGCATTTCATGATAGTAAATTGAGTCACACTTTTTGGCACTCACCTTCACTATACCCCCGCCGCTGTATCTTTGCACTTGACAGTTCGTGTGGCTTTGCGTAAGGTTGGCTACATTGTGGTTGCAACGTTGCCAGAGTGGCTAGTAAAAACAACAGCTGATTGTTCTCCTTTCTATTGTTCTAAGCCGGATACAAAAGTGTACGCAAGTAGCGAATGTCAATGAATAATAACTATTTCGTATTATTATTGTTAATTGAAAATAAGCGATATAAGCAGCTTTGGTATGGTCGGATACTCCTTTCTATGATAAAAGGCATAAATGTGTCTACGTATGGCGTCTAATTGGAAAGTATCAAGATTTGTGACTGGACGAGGCTGCTTTCTTTTCTTCCCTGGAGTTGATAGAAATACTTGTTTCATTCCAGATGGTTCAGGAATTTTGTCCTCTTTCTCTTGGAGTTTCACTCCCTTGTGAATAACAGTTCTCGTGCTTAGTCCAAGAGCTGCTGTAGTTCGTTGTACGGCTTTATCAGCAGGAATGGAGGGATTGCCATGAAGCTTCACGTACTCCTTTTCCTGTTCAAAGAATTCCCGGGTTCTCCTTAATAGTTCCAATGCCTGACTATTAAGTGGCACACCTCGGCGCAAAGGATTTCACTTCGTGAATCATCACTCGGCGATTGGCATCGTTTTTCAGACATTGTCGCACTTAAGTTTTGTTTAAATAAATAACATGAATGAAATATATATAAAATGATAAATATAAATAAATATATATATATATATATATATATATATATATATAAACGAACAATAACAAAACTATCAAACAATAACCACAAATATAAATAACAATATGTAGCTTGCAAAGAACAACCCAACGCTCGTGCTAGAGATTCACAAACTGAAGCACGTGATGGGGAATAGTTACATCTGGCAACAGAGCCAATTCCAGTTCCGGTTCCGTTTTGTCATCGACCATCCAGAATGCTGCCTTGTGATTGGCTTAGGAAGTCAAACGGCTAAAGCTTTTCATCTTTTTTTTTGCGAGTGTACCAACTTAAACGCTAGCTGTCAAGTGCAACGTTACAGCGGCGGGGGTATAATTAAACCTTCACTTTTAATTAGTGAAGGTGAGTGTCAAAAAGTGTGACTCAATCTACCATCATGAAGAATACTTCACTGTTAAAAGTGCTTCTGTTTTTAATCTTTAACTTATGCACTTGTTCAATTCTTATTTTGTTCTTAGTTTAACTGTGTTTGAGGTCTTTTAAAAACATGTGTTTGCATCATTTAACATTGTTTTAACTTTTCTAAAGTAATATGCATAATAATGGTGGAGAAAATTTGACCAACAATAGTATTATTTGCATATGTTATTGACAATAACTTGTATTCGCAGCTGTAGATTGGTTAATTGACCTACTTCAGTGTACATAGACTTAGTGTCATATAATTAAATAAAGATTTACAAGTTACTAAGCCAATTAAGAGAGTTTTGCATTGTTTAAAATTAAAGATATGCAGTTACTCTTATTTCATAACTTCCAATACCCTGTAGCAAAAGATGCATAATGACCGCTTTGGTAGAATTCCATCTAACTCAATACGGTGTTTGAAAAACTTTAATACTGTCTAGTTCAATAATAAGACATTCATGAGTATACATCCTCTAAAAGGAAATACTCAAATAGAGCCCCTGAGTCAAGCCTTAAAATTATTCAGTATTATTCTGACACCCTTACATGGTATCATAACCGAACTCCAAAGCTATGATAAAAGTCTTCTGTTTGGCTGACACTGATTCAACTCTTTTTGGTATCTAAGCTACTCTTGGAAAGGAATCAAACTGAAAAATTCAATACCATAGCTGGGATTTGAACCATGATCTTTGGCTTTGCATTGCTCTAACCATCTGAGCTACTATGGCAACATACCAGCATGACATTAAATTCTGCAACTGACTCACTTTTTTTCCAGTAAACCACAAAGCATTCTCAAATTAATTTTGAGGTAACATAGCCCAATGACAACTTACAGGGAGAGCCAAAAGACTATAAAAACCAGCTGTGCTGTGATTTTCCTGTCCGTGTCCTCAGCGTTCGCCGTCAGCCGCTATCATTACAAAGGCACGGATGAAACCATACATTTAAAACTACTTTTAAATGCTTTACTTACCAACTTTATGAAAGTGTGTTTGAGAACAGAATTATTAGTAGAGATTTGTGACCCTCTCGGTTTCCCGACCTACCCCTTACGATTTCTATCTCTGGGGTAACTTAAACCAAAGTGTATAAGACAAACCCACACACCCTGGAAGAATTAAAACAAAATATCCACCAGGAAACTGCCAGCATTTCTCAACGTGAACTACGGCGACTGATCGATAGTTTCCTAAAGAGGTACCAAAAATGTATGGACAACGAGGTGGCCAGTTTCAGCATCTCCTTTCATAAAGTTGGTAATAAAGCCTTTAAAGGTAGTTTTAAAAATGTTATATGGTTTCATCCGCGCCTTTCTATGATAGTGGCAGACGGCAACGACGACGTGGGCAGGAAAATTACTGCGCAGCCGTTCGTAGTTTTCTGGCTCTCTCTGTACAATCTTATAAGTACTTAAAGTCCCAGGCTTCATAGTTAACCAACTATTAAGTCAATCTATGATATTCACTCTTTCATAAAACTATACTTAATATAAAGATAAGGTTTTTAGGAACTATTCATCCATTTTCAAACAACATACTGAAAATTTTAAAGAAACCTAACAAAAATTGCATCATGAACATTTTTGTGGCAAAAATGAAGACACAAGATTATAAGAAAATTAAGTTACAAAACTTTACATGTTATTCACATAAACCTATGCGCAATGTGTTTGGGCATTTAAACAGCCAGAAGGGCAAAACCACAATTGGATCCTGCTTCTACAAAGTTTTGAGGATTTTGTTTTTTATTAAAATTTTAAAAAGTTATTTTTTTGAAATGCTGTTTAAAATTCAGTATTGAATAACCTTAGATTCTTATCTTTAGCATCACCTATGTATCTTACATATCTTCCAGGGCATTTCTTCTTCAGTTTCTTACTCGGAATATGATTAGGATTTTATGAAATTTTAATTACTGGTAGTATAGTTTGGGAAAGGTGCTTAAAAATTCCTAATTTCCAGAATGTAGCTATATCAGCAAGTATTCTACTGCCCAAGGTAATTATTTCATTGTTATCAAACATATTTCTTTTGTGATTTCCAGTGCTGTAGGATAGTTTCAAAATATATTTGAAAAGAGAAATCCAGGAAATGTTAAAGGTCTTTCTCTACTATCTATCATTTACTAGTGGCTATACAAACTAGTCTTATTAAAGCTTATTTTTATATCTATTTCATTTTAATCCAAATAAACTTTTGCAGGAATAGCTATATTACACGTTTGTTATAGATACAAAGGGAACAGTGATAGTCAAATGTGTAAGAACTGGATGCTATACACTGGTCTTAAAATTCCATACTGTTTCAATGGAATTGCAAGAAACAACTGAATGTTGACAGGACTTTAAAAGAATGACGATGTATCGAACCATTAATAATGGATATCTCAGAAATGGCTGATGCCACAAAAAAAGTTATTGTGTGTTTTAAACAGATCTACGTTTCTTATGTAGTATGTTTTCATCTATCGCTTAAAATTCTTTCCGAGGACTTCAAAGGCTATTCCCAGAAAATTTGAGATATACATTTTATTTATCATCTAAATACCTTTAATACATGGTATTTTAATCAAAATTGTTAGCTATTTTTTAGAAAATCAGCAATTTCAAAAAATGTTCCATGTAAAGGGTAGCTGGGGTAGGCGTTTTTGAGTTATGCTTTCTCACGCATGCACAGACCTTTTTCTAAAAATTCTTTTTTTGTATTCAGGGGGATACATGTGTTTCCGATGAAATCTTGGTATCAAAGTTTTAGGTGGAATGCAATATCTTTTCCACCTACTAGGTACATGGCAGAGAAAGTAAAGCTTTTGTTTTCATCACCAGCTGTGGCTTGACTGGCACTGTTGTTGTCCTCATGTGTATGGCTGGTAGATGACACGACAAACCTGGTGAATATGTCTGGTGGCAGAACTTCAAAATTCATATCTCGGTGTTTGTTTCTATTAATACAAATCTTTTACCACGGTGAGTTCTAGATGTGACTCACTTATTTTAATAACTCTGTGTCTATGTTAATTTCATGATTGGTGTTCCAGAAGTGTGCTGCAACTGCTGAACTGTCTATTTGTTTGTACTTTATATTGCACATGTCTTCCTTGGTCCAGATGTTGATGTTTCCTTTGGTTTTGCGTATGTATATTTTTATTGGGTACTTTGCAGCTTATGCTACCTATTCCTAGTTTTGCACCCTGTCGTATCGGCTCTGTAGATGAGAACAAAACCTTTTGAAACATGTCCTGTTTTTGAAACAGTTAAGTGAATTAAATCATATCACTACATCGACCCAGAGTTCCAATTAATTGAGTTTCTATATGTCCCTCTAAAGACTGGTTTGCCATACAACTTTCATTATAAATCTTAGTATTTATTTTTTTTTAAAGCAAATTTTATTATTCTCTCTGATCTAAAACCTATAGATGCAGATTTGCATCCAGGAGACAACATTGGATGCAGTTAAACAAGCACTCTCCAAAATGCATTAAAATATACTTCTCAAGCTAAACTGCAATGGAGATTACCTTGAAACTATAATCTTAAATATATGAACCATTTTCCCAAAACCTATAAAAGCTAAAAAGCTGAAATCCTCTAAGATTACCTGTTGAATGCATTGAACTAGGGCTAAAGTTTTGAGTGTTATAGATATTCAAATTTTGTCTTAAAATTTTAAATGAAATTTGTTTGTATCTTAAGAGATAAAAAAGAAGTAAAAACAACTGAAATACACTAACATGCTCACTTCCCCTGACTTTTTGTTTCAAATAAGTTTTGAGAAAAAGATGTGTAAAAATGCATAATTATGTCAATACCTGTAACACTTTTCCCCCAATATTTTGAACTGATATTTTTATTTCCACTAAATAATACATGCACATGAAACCTCATTAAAAGATAGCTACATATACACTGATAATATAGTAATCTTTTACACTGATCTATGAATTGCACTCAGTAACATATATATTTCCTAGATTCAGAGCCTGTATAAATGGCCTACTCTTTCTGTTTCTCTTAATTACACAGAGCACTTCATATTTTCCAATTTTCAACTCTTTTGAAAGCTTTTGCTGTTATTTATTTTGAGAGAAAAAAAAAAACAGCATTTTTTTAAATGGCAATTTTTGTTCTAAATGAAAGTTATAAAAAAAATCTGATATTTGAAATGGACTGCTGCAGTTTGTACAAGACAACTAAAGAAGCAAGTATGCTCCTTGTAACTTTTTCATGATGTAAAAATTGACAACACTTACTATAGATTTTGTCCGCTCAGGACGAGCTGCAATAGGAGGTGGGGGTGGTTCTTCCTCTACTTCGCTGCTGGTTGCCGCAGAGGTAACATTACCACCCCCTTCTGTGTCTGGGGTGGTGGAGGAAGGACTACTACTTGATGGATGACTCAGACTGTGCTGGCTGTGACTCGACCCTGAATTTGTCGTCGCCTGTCGCAGGCTTGGCCTCGGCGAAGGTGCCAGGTCCACTGTTGCTGTACAACAGGCAATTGGGCACATAACTAACCATTGTTTTAGTTTAGAAGAGCAGCCCTTACATTGCCTTCATTAAAAAAGGAGGAAAAGCTAACACTTAAAAATGTGATGTCGTGCATTCACATAACTTTCAATGTCCACTCTTATACAAACTATAGTTACAAAAGTTTATTCTTCTATTTACCTTTTGATATAGATATAACTTTGCAGAAAGAGTTTCATTACACTTTTGTTATAGGTACAAGAGGGATATAGGAGGCTTGAGTGATAGTCAAATCATTAAAAAGCAGGTCAATTAATTTCATGAATTTCTCATGAAAAGAGAAATTCAACTCTTTGCATGACCACTAGAGAGAAACATGTACAGCAACTTAGCACTTGAAAAAAATATAAAGAATATGAAAATTCAAACCAAGAATATTTTGGAAATAGTAAATGCCAAAAAAATGTTTACTTCAATTGTGTGCTTTAAAGAGGTGGTCTGAATTTTTCTGTACAGTAAGTTTTTGTCTATCTCTTACAGTTTAACAGTTGTACCAAATTATACAAAATTCACTCACAATAAAGAGGACCTCAAAGGCTATTAAAAGAACATTCAAGATACAGATTTTATTAAGATCAAACAAACATGCACACTTCTTAAATGTATGATATTTTAATCAAAATAATTTCAACCATTTTTACTTTCTCTAGGTAGAGGAAATATTTTATTTCATAAAAAATTTTATACCAATATTTCATCGTAAAA
Organism: Deroplatys truncata; assembly: GCA_030765065.1. Taxonomy (NCBI): domain Eukaryota; kingdom Metazoa; phylum Arthropoda; class Insecta; order Mantodea; family Mantidae; genus Deroplatys; species Deroplatys truncata. The sequence continues at coordinate 131,624,750 of CM060988.1, read as the reverse complement.
ACATACTTTGAGGCCTCATGAATGCAAAAAGAGCTTTATAGAAAAATGTACGTGTATGTGTGAACAGCATAATCAGAACGAAAAGACTGATAATTGCCAAACTTAGTATTTAAGTTCAACATCTTCCAAAGATGCGACACAAAGATGTTCAAGAAACTCCACACCAAACTGCCCTTTACATGGAAAATAAAATGCATATCTTGAATTTTCTGAGAATAACCTGCGAAGTCTTCATTTGGAAAGAATTTTGTGTAACAGGTAAACCATAAGATGTAGACAAAAACTTACAACACAAAAAATGTAGATTTCATTAAAACAGTTTATTTCATACAATTTTTTTGTGGCTTAAGCCTTTTCCAAATTGTCTGTTATTATTGGCTTGAGTTTTTCAATAACCCATCATTTGTTTTAAAGTGCTGTTGCTGTTTGATTACTTCTCGCAATATCATGACAGGAGCATAAATATCTCCTTCTCCCCCTCCCCCCTCTCTCCCCCCCTCTCTCTCTCTCACACAGATACACACACACACAAAATGCTTTTTTTGTTTGATGTTCAGGGATTCAATAGCAATATGTTTACAGAATGCTAGCAAGAACCAAAATGATAAAGGAGGGAAGAAAAAAATAAAGCCTCTCTTGTATGCGCTTTGAAGTGCCAAGAAATGTTCAGAGTAAGATATGAAAAAAAAAAAAAAAAATGACAATAGGAAATCATAATTACACTTCACCTTTAGATTTTCATTTTAATCACAAATTAAATGATAAGGTAAACAAATTAGTAAGAGAAATATTCAGGAATCAAATCAATTAGATGTACACTTCTGCTACACTTCGGCATATCGTTCCATTTGTTTACAAAAATGGAGCACTAATATCAACATAATGACCTCATAATTCACTGGCTGTAAAACATTACAAACTAATAAAGCAGATAAAAAATGGAAACAATAGAAAGCACCTTTTTCTCAAAGTATGAGGTTCTGTTACATTTGAATGAGCATTTTACAACAAAAAAAAGAAATAGTGATGCAAGATGGAGCCAAGAGCACATAACACAAAGAGCAATACTTGCAATGAATGACGTGTTAATGTGGTGCTTATAATGCTGACAATATGGTGGCTATTACCATAGTAACAAGTGTCACACTCACTTGTTTTTCCCAATTGAAGTGCTTAGGTCAGACTCTAACTCTCGAAAATAGAGGTATAGGCAATAAAGAAATGGAGGGAAGGTGAATACAACTAATTAAATGCTCTTTTATTATACTTTGTGAGTTTATATTAACTCTATGAATTAAAATAAATGAAAGCTAAATATGTTTTTATTACTAGCAAAAGCTAATAAATAAATATTTTGTTTGTTGCTAGTTACCCCACCTCACCCATAACACCTTGACTGAGGAAAACGAATTTCCGTCTTAACATTTTGCTGGCATCAGTAGCCATTATGACCACAAATAAATGCTGTGCAGATGAGACAGAGAGTTGGAGTAAACTTACAGAAACTGCGCTAAGACAGTGATAATGAAAGTGATGATTTTTCTGAATGTGAAAAAGAATTTGAAGAATGTCTAGTGATAGTGATAATGAATCTAATGCAGAAAGTGGCAAGAGAAATAATGAAAACAATGACAACATGCCATGCTCTTCGAAACAAGTTTGTACAACATAGAAAATGTGTGACTGAAAATGGATTAAAGCAGACATTTAGGGCTATTCTGTAACTCTGTTGTTAAGGAGGTGGCTACAATCATTTGTTAAGGTTAAAGAACCGCTATTAACAAGCGTGCCACTATTTGGCATTCTGTAACTCGTTTGTTATCGTGATATTTATTTCCTCACAGGTTGTTAGCAAACTGGAGTGACTAATCAAAAATTTGTGCACTCTGCAGTAGCTTTTTATTTTCCCGTTGTCAGCAGTACGGGAATACTGTCTACTGAATGCTTTCATTACTTTGCCTTGCCAAGATGGAGAGGAAGTGTACTATGAAAATGCTGCACAACAATATAAAATATAAGTGGATTTACAATGTTTGCATCCCTTCTGAAAGAAGCCATGCTAAGGACTTTCACGCCCAAAAAAATCCATTGCCCTCCGCCAGGTTTGAGCCCGTGACCTCGGGAACTAGAGGTAACCACTACACCATGGAGGACACCACCCCACACAAAGCAGTACTAGGTCAACAGTACTGGCAAGTTTAAATTTTCATTGTGCATGCAAATTTTCAGAAACACCTGTTGGTTGCTTTTATATGATTTTTTTTAAAGGATTACTCTGTTTCCAACCTCACTATTAGGGGATTTAAATCCAGTTACTTAGCTAATTAAGCTTTTAAATATGACAGGTTAATGGCTGTTGCACCATTCATTTTCAAACTGAGAATTCCTAGTTTCTCAAAAAGCAGGACATGTTCAGAGCATCTATTCCCACCTCATCTTTATCCTTTACTGACATTCTGAATGTGTTGCAAACCTAGCACTAACCCTTGGCAAGATTCAAAGAAGCTTCTTATTCACAAAAGTTACTGACTTAATTTGAGTGTAGCGTACACATGCTTGGATACAAATTATCTTTTGCAATTCACCCACAATAGCATGATACTAATTAGCAATAACAGAACTATTACACCCATAACATATGAGCATAGATAATCAAAAGATACTTACCAACCATTTTAGTTGTTGTCATGTACTTTGATCCCTTTGCCTCTTTGCTAGAACTATCAAACCAATTAAGGACATCCAATACAGCTTGTGGATTTTTCTTTTGTTCCTGTTTGCTGATATTGGAGCTCATCAAAAGGCGAGCCCAAGCTTCCGGCATACCCTGCAAACAACCCAACCGTTAACAGATTCCTCTCATTTTCTTTTACTTCATATGTGTTTGACATTAAATACATTATTAAATATAAAATAGTTTAAATGATACATTCTTATGTAAATCCCTGTTTTAAACACCAACTGATCTATTTGCTAACATAGGACATCTATAAACAAATAAAACCTACTTTGCACATTCATTACAAAGAAATAACATACTATAAAAAAATATGCAAGGCATAAGTGAAAGGGAAATGTTTCCAATTTTACATATGCACTTGAATGAATGAATTTATTTGTATGACTTCTTTTACATAGCTTTTACAAGTTTTTTCATTTGTCTAACATAAACTATGTACAAATTACATTAACCTTGTTGCTATCTCGGCTTGCATGGCACCCAGGCCGTTTGCCCTGCCCTGGTAACTCATGTTATCCCTTCCCCTTTATCTTAGTTATCTCCCTCCTTTCCTCTGTCTTCTTTTCTTATACTCCTTACTTTCCTTACCATTTTTCTTTTGTTTCTGTAAAAACTTACCTATGCTTCTAATCTTCCTTTCTTCTTTACCCATTAATATTTTTATAGCTACAATTTTCCCCCTCTATTTTTCCCATTTTTCCTCCCAAACCTTTTTTCTCCATAACACTAACTCCTCACACTCCGTCATACAATGTGTTACACTTTCTTTTTCACTGCAAATTTCACATATTCCTTTATGTCTTCCTCTTATCTCTCTTAGAAATATTGTTCTTGTTCTTATCCAAGCTATCCCTGTTTTACTTTCTCTATTACGTATAGTAAGTAGGGGAAGTATTGTATTCCACCCAAAAATTCAATACCGAGATTTAACCGGAAATATATGTTTGAGGCCGCCTGAATCCAAAAAAAAAAACATTTTTGGAAATGTGTTCATGTGTGTGTCTGTGTGTCTGTCTGTGAACAGTATAACTCAGAAACGAACAGTCGGATAAACACCAAACTTGGTATTTAGGTTCAGTATCTTCCAGAGTAGCGACACAAAGGTTTTCAAGAAAATCCCCCCACCCCAGATTACCCTTTACATGGAACATTTTTTGAAAATTTTAATTTTCTCAAAAATGGCTCTAATGATTTTGATTAAAATATCATATATTTAAGACACTTTCATGACAAATGAAATGTATATCTTGAATTTTCTGGGAATGTCTCCAAAAGTATTTTTCATTGTGAACGAAGACTGGTAAACCATAAGAGATAGACAAAATTTTACTACACAAAAAATGTAGATCGCATTAAAATACACAATTTATGTCATATACATTTTTTTTGTTGAGTGAACCATTTTCAAGAATTGCTTGTTATTCCCTTAAATTTTCCAATCCTTATACTTTTTCTCAAATGGGAATTCGTTATTCTTTTTTTTGTCCTGGCAATGCAAAGAATACTCCACATAACAAACAGCTCTTAAAATATTTGGCTATCGCTTAAAGCCTACCAATTCCTCTTGCATTTACAAGAAAATTAGCAATAAGATTAACATCTCGATATCTTGATTAACATGAACTATATGGAAAAAAAATCTGATGTGTTACACTCACATGACTTTCTCTACTCTTGTACAATCTAATTTTACAAACGCTTATTCTCCATATGGTTCATGTTAATCGAGATATCGAGATGTCAATCTTATTGGTAATTTTCTTGTAGATGCAAGGGAAATATGGTAGCTTTTAAGCGATAGTCAAATATTTTAACGCTGGTTGCTATGTGGCGCATTCCATTCTCTTTGCATGTCCAGGACATAAAAAAAATGAATAACGAATGTGAGAAAAAGTACAAGTATTGGAAAATTTAAGGGAATAACAAGCAATATCTCGAAAACGGTTCACTCAACAAAAGAAATGTATATGACATAAGTTGTGTATTTTAACGCGATCTACATTTTTTGTGTAGTAAAATTTTGTCTATCTCTTATGGTTTACCAGTTATGCAAAAGTCGTTCACAATGAAGAATACTTTTGGAGACATTCCCAGAAAATTCGAGATATACATTTCATTTCTCATGACATTATCTTAAACATATGATATTTTCATCAAAATCGTTAGAGCCATTTTTGAGAAAATTAAAATTTTCGAAAAATCTTCCATGTAAAGGGTAGTCTGGGGTGGGGGGATTTTCTTGAAAACCTTCGTGTTGCATCTCTGGAAGATACTGAACCTAAATACCAAGTTTGGTGCTTATCCGACTGTTCGTTTTTGAGTTATGCTGTTCACAGACACACACACACACAGACACACACACACACACACACAGACACACACACACGGACATGTTTCCAAAAATGCTTTTTTTGGATTCAGGAGGTCTCAAAACATGTATTTCCGGTGAAATCTCGGTATCGAATTTTTGGGTGGAATGCAATACTTCCCCTACTTACTATACGTAGTAGAGAAAGTAATAAGCGTTTGTAAAAATAGTTTGTACAAGAGTAGAGAAAGTCATGCGAGTGTAACACATCAGATCTTTTTCTTGTCTATTACAGTAATCCACATATGGCTCTTGTTTTTATTTGTTTATAGAATTGTAATGACTTCTTGTTTTCTAAACTAGCTTCCATATGTCTCCCATTCCTATTTTCCCTGTAATTTTTTCTAGCCTTGCGCACAGGTGTTTGTGCTCTCCAAGGTGTTTTGCTGCTTCATGCATAACTTTAAGATTTCTCCCTCTTACTGGTGCACTGTTAGGCTCTATCAGGAGCAATATTACTGCAAACTGATAGAATGAAAGCATTTTGTTTGTTGCAGCTAAGAAAAATAAAAATCTGTGTTACATTCACATGACTTTCTCTATCCTCTAACATTTACTAGTGGACATACAAATTATTCTTACAAAAGCTTATTTTTTGTCTTCAATTCATTTTAATCGACATATACCTTTGCAGAAATAGCTAAATTACAAATTTTGTTATACATACAACAGCGATATTCAAGTGTTTAAGAGCTGGACGCTATATGCTGGGCTTAAAATTCCATACTCTTTTCATGCAATAGCAAAAAACAACTGAATGTTGATGGGACTTGAAAAGTCTGAAGAAGTATTGAATAATGCATGTCATTAGTAACTGATATCTCAGAAATGGCTTATGTCTCAATAAAAGTTATTGGTAATAAATTGTGTGCTTTAAAAAGATATATATTTTTTGTGTAGTACGTTATGATCTATCACTCAACATTTACCAGTTATACAAGACTATATAACATTCCTTCCCAAAGAAGAGGACTTCACAGGTTATTCCCAGAAAATTCGAGATATATGGTTTGTCATGTAAATATCTTTAATATATGGTATTTTAATACAAATTGTTAAGAGCCATTTTTCACAAAAATAAAAAATTTTGAAAAATCTTCCCCCTAAAGGGGGAGTTTGGGGTGACGGGATTTTTTTGAAAATCTTCATGTCACATTTTCAGATGCTATTGTACTTAAATACCAAGTTAGGTATTTATCTGACTTTTTCCCTTTTGAGTTATACTGTTCTGTCTCTCTCTCAAGCACACACACATTTTTCTAAAAATGCTTCTTTTTTTTTTTTGGATTCAGGGGACTTCAAAGCAACTTCTGGTGAAATTTCAGTATCGAAATTTTGGGTGGAATGCAATACCTTCTCTACCTACTAAGTTGTATCACAATTGGACTAGGATTCCAATGACTCTGCATCTACCAGCATAATGCAGCACCACATTATCGCAGTAAAGTCATGCTGGCTGAAATGAACATCTGCCTTATCACTGGATTGGCTGTTCTATTGCCAGTGACCTGACATTTGTACAACCACCTCCAAGTCATCTTCCCTTATTCCTTGTGACTTTCTGGAATGGTGTGTGGAGCATACTAAGAGCTATTTCTGCTAGAGGTCTGCATGGGTTTGGGCTTGAATTGACAAATGCTTGTTGGGGTTCTCAAAAATGGTTTCTAACAATTTTTATTGATATCAACATGTTTAATGTATTTACATGACTGATAAAATGTATATCTTGAATTTCCTGTGAATAGCATGTGAAGTCCAAATTTATAAATGAATTTCATAAAATTTTGGAAAGCTGATAAACCATAAGAGATAAGATGAAAACTTACTGCACAAAAAGTAAAGATCTCTTTAAAACACACAATTTTTTTGAAATAACTTTTCTCGTACCATCCCATTTCTAAGGTATTTGTTGTTGTCGGTTTGAATTTCTCAATACTTTCATTTTTTTAAACCTGTCAAAATTCAGTAGTTTCTTGCAATACCACAGAAGGAGTATGAAATTTCAAAGCTACTTTTTAAACAATTTAAATATCACTTCACCCTCCTGTATTATCTTTGTACCTAGTGAAATGTGCAATGAAGCTATTTCTGCAAAAGTTCATCTTAATTAAGGTTAAGTAAATAAAAAGAAAGCTTATGTAGGAATACCTTGTAGAAGTATTTTTATAAAAATAAATGATAGTGGCTAGAGAAAGTCATTAGAATGTAACACACAATTTATTTATTTACTCGTTTTTACAATCTGTTAATTATAATACATTTTAGAAACATTTTAAAAGTATGTAGATATATCCTGAGTATAGAATCACTGTTCTTGTTGATCTATGTATTCAGATCAGATCAGATCAGATCTGGCTGAGCTTACGAATTTTGATCCGTTCAGATCTCTAAACTCAGTGGTAAGTGTGCTAGAATTATGATAGCATACAACTATCATCGAATCCATAGATGTGCTATGGGAAAGTGTATGGCAAGAAATTGACAATTGTTGGACACGTGCTGGATGACACACAGTTCCCACACTGAATATTTATGCTGCAGTACAGTTTGAAAATGTACTACCAACTGCTATCTCACACGTTCTTTTTAATAAATAGTTTCTTAATAATAACAATGCAAAGAAGTTTCATTAATTCTGAAGTACCCTAAACATTGTCTTCCTTGAGCAATATGAGTTTTATTTTTGTTTTGTTTCATTTATATAACCATCTTTTAACTACTCTGGTCGGACTGCAGGCTTTGCCTTCAGAAACAATTCATTGATGTTGCTGTCTCACTGACAGTGGAATTTTGACTATAGGTTTTACAATTTATAGCTATGAAAACCTCTCACTTTCACTCCTGCATTACACTTCCAGACTCTGCTTGTGATATGGAATAGTTCTGAAGAAAAATGTCTATATTCAATCCAAGAAGTGAACCCAGGACCTCTGGAATGAGAAGTCAGCACGCTGACTACTCAGTCACAGAGGCAATCTTTGAATTTATATAAATGGCATCTGGAGCACTTAATTAACTAATCTGCTGAAGTTCTGATTTTCCTGTTCCTTACAGTAGTAAATCAGAGAATGGCAAAACACCAATAAAAGATTAAATTACAAGGGTGGTTTGAAAAGTTCTCAGAATGAAATACAAAATAACAAGTGACCTCATTCAAACTATTTTTATTTTTCAATGTAGTCTCCCAGTGCACTAATACACTTGATTCATCGATGTTACAATGCCTTTATTTCATTTCAAAAATTGTAAACCATTCATTTGAACAGAATTTCCATCCAGCAAGGAAACCTTTGAGCTTAGGGAAGAGATGGAAGTCTGGTGGAACCAATCAGGTGAATGGGCCAGTTGTGGCAACAATTTGTACCTCAGTTCATTAATTTTTGCCATAGCAACTATACATATGTGTGGGCGTACATTGTTGGATGGACGATGACTTTCTTTCTTGCTAAACCTGGCCTTTTTTTGCACATCCTTTGCTGTAGTTGGTCCAGGAGTTTAGTGTAGTATTCTCCCCTAATTGTTTGACCAGCTGGAAGATAATCTAAAAAAAGAATCCCTTTTGCATGCCATGACCTTTCTGGCTGACTGTATTGCCATTGCTTTCTTTGGTAGTGGAGAATCAGCATGTTTCCACCACTTCAAGTGTTGTTTTGTCTCTGGGAAATAGTAATGGACCCATGTCTCATCTGTGATCACAAAACAGTGCAAAACATCTTGTGGGTTTTTCTGGAAATGGGCCGCACATTGTTCAGCTATTTGCACTCTAATGTGTTTTTGATCCTTGTTAACAGTTGTGGCATCCATCTAGCAGATAATTTTTTCATGCCCAATTCTTCAGTCAAAATGTGACATGCCCATACAGATGATATCCTGCAGCTTCAACAATTTCTCACACTTTCAGTCAGCAATCTTCCAAGACCATTTCATGCATTTTTACAACAATTTCTGGGGTGGGTGACTCATCATGGTTGACCACTACACAGATCATCCTCCAAGCTCTCCCGACCAGTCCAAATTTAAACTCCTTGGTTCACTTGGCAACAGTTGAATATGAAAGAGCAGAGTTCCCCAGTGTATTCTGAAAATTAGCATAAATTTCATTTGCTTTTATGCCTTTCTTTACAAAGTATTTAATCACTCTTGAATCTTGGTTTTTTCCATCTTCAAAAATCACTATGTGGGAATAACAATAGAGAGGTGTATACATCACAGCTCTCCACTCTAAGCACTCATACACCACACGTTTACTCATAACGGATGACTGGTTATTATGTGATCTGTTGGTAATTATGAGAACTTTTCAAACCACCCTTGTATGCAAATTCAGCCATAATTTAAAAAAGGTCATAATGATGTTTCTGTTATTTCTACTGCAACTACACACTAAAATGGCATTTTGTAGTTAGATGCACGGAAGTATGAACAGAGTGATGATTGTAGCTTCTGATGCAGCCCACACTTTTTGAATTTAGGCAGCTGGTAATTGTTAGAGCCAGTAGCATGAAAAGGTCAAAAAATTCCTCACTTGTGATAGTATTTTAGTTTATCAGAATGAACTCCCTCAATAAAATTAGAATCTAGATATATACATCATAAGCATACCTTTTGTGAAAAAGACTGCATGAAAATTGTCTAAATTAAATGTTTTCAATAACACAATCATTCAGTTTTAATTTAATGTTCATTATCTGTCCACTAAATTTATACACTTACTAAAAATTAAATGCTTTGCAACTATATAAATTCATGTTTATGATTTGCCTATTACTCAACTAACACTGAACCACAATACAAACAAAGTGCAACCACAGTCACAGACAACTAGTGAACAAAAGCACATGCTTACTCTTTCTGCTTCTGACTCCAATGATAGCAAAGGCATCTCCTTGAATATGTTGTGTTGTAATTTATACATTAAAATGACATAACACCGTCCTAGTTTCATACCTGCAGTACCAAACAGTATGCAAGGGAACTATGCATATGCCAGCTCTGCTGTACGGCAACAGCACATACAGTAATCCAGATGGCTAGAAAGCCATGTTATGTTAGCAGTTGATGTATGGATTCATGTACCTTATTTATGATAATTATGATATACGAGGCGTGATCAAAAAGTTTCCAGAATGGCTACACAACAATGCTGATGCTGAGATTTCTTTAATTCTTACCCAGACTGTACATGCAGCATTCCTTCCTGATAAAAATGAAAGATCACATGACTTCCTGTGACCATGCAGTGACAAGGTAGATGCTCTGAAGTGAACACGTGTTTTGCATGTGCTGCGATGTCAGATTACAAACAAAGAACGAACATCAAATTTTGCTTTAAACTCGGTAAAACTGCAACAGAAGCCTATGACATGTTATGATCAGCTTATGGGGAGGAAGTTATGGGCAAAACTCAAGCATTTGAGTGGTTTTCAAAATTTAAAAGTGGTGTGACATCAGTTAAAGATGCAGATCGTTCAGGGCGACCCTGTTCCTGCAAAACTGATGAAAATATCAATCAGGTGAGGGGAAATGGTCTTAAATGGTAACGCATTACAATAAGAGAACTTTCTGACTCATTAGGACTCTCCTTTGGAAGTGTTCAAAGCATTTTGAAAGACAATTTGGACATGAGAAGAATTGCTACCAAGCTTGTGCCCCACCTGCTTTCAAATGACCAAAAGAAAAGCCGTGTGTTTGCCTGCACAGATCTTAAAGAACAGCTACAAAATGACCCACACTTTATGGAGAAAATTATTACCAGTGATGAAACATGGATTTATGGGTACAATCCAGAAACGAAGCAACAATCTTCACAATGGAAGAGTCCTTCATCTACACGCCCGAAAAAGGCCAGACAAGTTCGATCGAAAGTGAAGTCAATGATGATTGTGTTTTTTGACATTAAAGGCATGTACATAAGGAATTTGTGCCACAGGGTCAAACAGTGAATCAAGTGTTCTACAAACAAGTGCTGCAAAGATTAACGAAGAATATACGATGCAAACAGCCGGAGAAATGGAGGAGTGGTGACTGGTTCCTGCATTATGACAATGTGCCCGCGCACAAAGCCCTTTCTGTTCGCCAATTTTTGGATAAAAATAGGATGAATACTGTTCCCCATCCTGCCTATTCTCCAGATTTGGCACCAGCGGACTTTTTTCTTTTCCCGCGACTTAAAATGCGGCTCTGAGGACACCGTTTTGAGGACATTGATGTCATCCATCGCAAATCGCAGAAGGCTCTGAACATGTTGAAAGAAGAGGACTTCCAGAGGGGCTTCCAGCAGTGGCAGAAGCGCTGGGACAAGTGTATCAATTCCCAAGGAGACTACTTCGAGGGTGACAGTGCAGATTAGACAAAACAAACTGTATGATGATTTATGACATTGTTGTCATTCCAGAAACTTTTTGATCACACCTCGTATATGAAGCTTCACTGAATGTGTAATATGTTTCACAGATTTCATGTGGCCCTATGAAAAGAAATCAGGTGAGGTAAAGTCTGGTGAGCTTGCCAGTTAGGCAACTGACCCACCCTGAACAATCCAATGAGCACCAAATGCAACTGCCAGGCAATCACATACTGTATCCCCAAAATAAGGTGATGTCCCGTCAGGTTGAAACTGCATTCCTTGTCTGATACCAAAAGGAAAAGAGTGCATTAGCCTAGGCAGAATGGAACTTGTTGCAAATTTAATGAATAAAACACACTTGTACTTAAATGCATTACAGCCTATGGGTTCAACGAAAGTGTCTGAAAGAAGGTTATTTATTCCATTCCAAAGTTTATTAGTCTAAACTAGAGATGTCCTATACATGTATATTAACTGATCAAATTGTCCATCACTTCTTGTTTTCATATGAACGTAAAATATGACGTAAAAAAGACTGTGATAAGACAAAACAGGTATTCCAGATATTATTTAAATAAAATTCTAGTGGCAACACACTCTAACTTCACTCTTTCAAGATAATTACCTTGAACTCGTTTCGAAGACACCTTGTCTTCATCATCAGCTAAGAGCCACTAACGAGTCTGTCAGTTCCAGTGTAGAGGTCGCCATTGGGCTTCCTGACGTTGACGTCATTTTCGGCTTGATGTATTTAAAGATGAGATCCTTTGTTGGAGGGAAATTGAAATTCATTAGATGGCTTTTGTTTTTTTTTTATGAGGAGTTTTTCCCATATCGTCAATTCTATTGGATTTTGGATCGACTTGATTAGATTTATTTCATTATGGATGTTGTGGTTTGAATTCCAGAAATGATATGCGACGGCAGATTTTTCAGTTTCTTTGTGTCTTATATTTCTAAAATGTTCTTTCAGTCTCACCCCTACGTTCCTTTTTGTTTTGCCTATATATTTAAGTTCGCAATCACTACAATTTACCTGGTAACTGCCTGGCATTTTAGTACTAGGGATTTTATCTTTTGTATTTGTTCTTAATTTGTTATTTAAACTATGTTTATTAATGGGTGCTAGTTTCATGTTCCACTTCTTGAATATCTTTTGAAATTTTTTATGTGCCCAAGGATGAAATGTGAACTTTTTAAAACTATTGTCTTCTGTTATTTTTTGTAGTGTGGTAATTTCCTTTCTTTCTTTATCTAATTTAAATTTTTTGATTTTCTTGTATACTAATTTTGTAAAGCCATTTTTGTAGACTACTTCTATGATGTTTTGGAGCTCTTTCTTATATTCCTCATCTTTCAAGGGTGTGTTTACCAATCTGAAGACCAAACTATTGAAAACTGCATGTTTATGTGGTCTTGGGTTATATCCTTTGTTCTTTATGTAATTATCCGTGTGTGTAGGTTTTCTAAAATTTCCGAATTCTAACTTATTGTTAGTTCTGATGACTATTATATCCAAGAAAGGGAGTTTGTTGTCTGATTCTATTTCCATTGTGAATTTTACCAAGCTGTCTATCAAATTAAGTAACTTCAAGGTATCTTTGGCAAGTTTCTTGTTAACTACTGCAAAGATGTCGTAAACATATCTGAAAGACTCATTAGTGGCTCTTAACTGATGAAGACAAATGCGTTCAAGGTAATTATCTTGAAAGAGTGAAGTTAGAGTGTGTTGCCACTAGAATTTTATTTAAATAATATTTTAACTACTGCACTGTGTTTCCCATTAATTGTTATGTTAAAATTCCAGATATTGTATGCAACTATGGCAGACATCTTTAGTGGTCATAGTTTAACGGTTGCCGTGTCCAGTAATTTCTGGCTTTTTATTATGATAAGTCAGAGGGTGCTTACTTGGGTGAATTCAGTGCTCGCTGCTTTGTGATTGGTCCAGGTGGAGTGGGCTGGCATTGTTTAAGGCTTATTTTGAATGACTACATTGGCAGGAGTAGATTCACGAGCACAATATGTTCTTCTTTCATATTACAATTACGTATGTAAGTGAGTTTCTATGGCCTCTCGCTGCAAGTGTGCATGGTACTGTGATACAGAGGAGAGAATGGCAGTTCTTCATATTGCATGACATGCTTGCTCTCTTTTTGTCAATAGTGGAAGCTCAGTAACATGGGCCACACCAAAGTAAAATTTTGCACCTAAAGCAAAATGGAATGAATCCATTCTCTAACCTTATACCACTGTAAAATTTCGCTAGTTATCATGCTTGGAAAATACATCTTTAAGTACACCATACTCAGGTTAAACAAAGTATAAACAAGGTCAACTCTTTATTGAGTAACTATTGGGGATATTTGGGATTTTCCCAATCAGAAGTGTTGATGTATTCAGTTAAAATAATTACTGGATAGAAGAAGGGAGGACTTAGATCCTTTTTAATAATTTACCACAAATTGTCAAATCGTTCCTAAGTAAGAGAAGTATTATTGGGATACTGCATAAACTTTCTCTACATTAAGTTGTTAACTTTGGGTTATTTCCTCAAGAACTACATGCAGTAGTATGCCTTGAAACATTCTTTCACTTAGCTCAAACCTTTAAATGCACAATGAATTTAATCCAAGGAATTTTAATTTCATAGAAAATATTCTTAAATATATTTTAGTGACTAACAAAATTTTTGCTCAAATTATTAAATTCTTAACTGCGCATTTTCCATTAGAATTATTAACATGCAATAAAACTAGGATTACTATTCACCAACATGTTATTTGTACATATTATAAAATGTAACCAACATTTTTCTGTTCACTATTTCGGATGAATGACTGATACTAAAAAATTATACTCTAGCTACTCTGAAGTATCAGAACTCACATTAAAATTTAGTTAGTGTGTGTTATGTATGCATATACAGAATCTTTGTTTTGATGCATAGCTGTATTATGGGAAATTGCTTGCCCTGTCCCGCACCTTTTCTAACCACTTCTGTTCTCCCTTCACTCCCTCCGTGTGCCAGCTAATCAGTTGACATGAAGTCTGTGCTGTACAGAGGTGGATCTGCGAGACCATGTGTTTTAGTGCTATAGTGTATTAGTGGTATATATTGCTAAAAAAGTCTGTATATTTTATTATACAGAATCTTCATGTATGATTCTTATGTGACAACAAACTCTTGTAGAGAAGTGACACAGAGATTTATAGACAGATTCCCTGTTGTTCGTGCGCCCCACAGAGAAATGATTCATAATCTTGTGGATAGATTTGGGAAACTGGAGCTATTCTTGATAAGAAACTGAAATTAAATTGCCATGTTCTTACAGAGGAAAAGCTTGATGACATCAGAGAAAAGTTAGAACAAAGTCCAAAGAAATCTCTGACAAAAACTGCACAGGAATCAGGAATTTTGCAAACCCTGTAAGATAACTATAATTCAGGAATTGCAACCACGTGATAATATGAGTAGAGTTAATTTCTGCAATTGGATAATGCTAACGATTACTTTATTGACCTACATTTATTTTTTTTTTACAGAGAAAGCATGGTTTTATTTAAATGGCCATGAAGAATGAGTGTTAATGCAAATTTTCTTAAAAGATGTGAGATGTGTGGGGGCACAAAGACATCATTTCCAACATCTTCTATGAAGATAAGTGGTTATTGTAGTTATAATTTGCATAAAAAATCTATACACCTGCAATTTAAGGAGCTCCACATAAAGACTTTGTGGTATATGTGTGCATTACCTTTTCATACAAGAATTGTTATTATGAGACATCGATACCAGATGGAAGGGTTATAGATAACTTCCTCTTAGGTGGTTGATTTTATATAGCTACAAAGACGAATGAATAATTGTAACACCATCTTTGGTATTAGCAGAAAAAAATTACTTTCCGCACTTTTCATTGCATTATAATTCAACGAATAAGGGAAGTGTTATTGAAATATGACAGAAGAGTAATTAATCTACATATCTTATTACCTTCACTTTATCATTCCTCCTTAAGCACCTTGTTTCACCATAATTCAGCATTTTGTTTGTACACATCGTAATTTATACTAAAGTTAAGTTGCAAAAGAGCAGCTGAATAAACAACCTAACATATGCCTCAGCTTATTATAGTAACCTTTGCTTATCACACAATTGTATATTCCATATAGACATTGTTACCAACATTGTACATCCATTCTATTTCCTTTTATTGAATGTTTAAATAAAAATAAAATAGTTTAGTTAATAGTCTCATTTGTTAAATGTTTATTTAAAACCATATACTTTGTTCTATTGTTACATAAAAATACTTATCTTACTTTATTAGTTCTCAATTAATGCTTAGATCAGCATCCGAAGTTATTTCTATCTGATAGTTATAGTGGAGCTATTTGGTTTTTACTATAAATGCATAATAAGTAAACTTTAAATTAAAACATTTATTTTTTTTTATTGTTTCATTCAAAGTGTGTTTAGGTACTAGTTCCTTTCATTAAATATTTCACTGAGACTAAGTGAAACTGTCTTGAGAATCAAACATGCTAGCAAAGTTAATATAATTCCCATAATGCAACAATAACTTGGAAGCTGCCTTGGAGCAAAGGGTGCATTCTATTCTGACGGACCTGACCTTACCGTCTAGTGTTAATTTTCTCACCCACCTTCAAGACTTGTTGCCAAATGTATCTGTGTTTCAAAGCAATTTTATACAAATCTATGAAACATAGAATAAGTGTTCATAAACATCTTCATTGTACTCACCGAGATCTACCTCTGGTTTAAAGGATGACATCTATACCCCTTTCACCCACTATAAGATACCTTAGGTCCCACTTAGAAGCTATGTGGCATCTTAATAGCTTTGTCCAAAGGGATTGGGTGCGAATAAAGTATTAAATTGTTTTGAAAAATGCTACATAACAAAAGCTTATAAGCATAAAGCTTCTAACATCTCCCTGCAAGGTCATTTGGCCTGAAATCTTGGCTATTATGGTGAGTGGTCATTTAAAAGCCAAAACCTAATCTATGGGTAAAATCTACTATTGTGAGAGTTTTAATTTAAAGATTTAATTACTGATGTAAATGAGTGCATAGTTTGCCAGTACCTAAAGTTACCTAGCACCCACCATTATGGATATACTGTAGCCCTCGAGAATCCAGATTAGCTAGTTGAAGGCTAACACAACTTATCTGTTTATAACAGAGCAAGATATGTTAATGGAGTAGTTGTATATTGTAAAGAACGGCTGTTATTTATCTTATCCTTTCTCAAATATGAAACAGTCATCATTTCCTCTCCACTGTCAATATGTGGTCATTTGAACCTTAACCAGCCACTGATAATAAAATGTAGAGTTATTTCAGGATACCTTTAACCCAACTGTCTTAGTTAAAACTACTTACAGAATAACCAAAAGACTGGCTTTTCCATTCACTTCTATAATTCTCCACACATTCATGGTGGAACATAGAGAAAGGATGAGAGGAATCAATTAGATTGTGTACCTGTCAAGCCTTGTAACATGCTTTCTCTGTTATACAATTGTGTAAATAGTTCTAGCTTGCGAGAAATGGAACTGACTTAAAGTTGGATATGTTTTATAAGTATTGGATCAGTACTTATAAAACCAGTACTTACATGATGGATATAATCTATAACATTGTGTAAAATATCAAGAACGGGAATAAATGATTGGGTAACCCATATACAAGAACAGTTAATAAAGAAAGCAATTGGGGCTAAACAGGATGTTATTGAACAACTGTGAAATATCTGTGCCCTATAGATGGATCTTTGGTAAGTAATTTGAGATAAGGAATCTAGAATCAAAGATTCCAAATGTTACAATTTAAGGTTAATAAAAAGTCCTCTTCATTCTGAATAACTTTTGCATAATTGGTAAACCATAAGAGATAGACAGAATCTTACTACATAAAATGTCCATCTCGTTAGAGCACCCAATGTATATCAAATAATTTTTCTTTTCTTCTTCTTCTTTTTTTTTTTTTTTTTTTTTTGAGGTAACCATTTCCGAGATATTCCTTATTACTGATTTGCATTTTAAAATACTTGTTAGCCAAAAAGAAGAGGACATGGAAGCAAGAAGGATAACTTCACTGTTAAATCCTGAGCATTAATACAAACACATATTTTCATCAGGAACAATCTTCTTTGAAACTTTTTACTCCATCTTCATATTCCTTCACATGCTACTACTAAGCTGCAATTTGTTTCTGGACAAACTTCAGGTGGCTGATTCACAGGATGATTGTCATGTTCCACAATGCCTTAGGCTGCAACACCCTTCCAAAAATTGTCACATGTGTTTCTTTGCATGAAAACATCATACTTCAGGATGAATAGGGAACATAAGAGGTTTTAATTAAAGCCTCTGCTTTACTGAAATTAAAATATCAGTTCCATCGCACTTTTTAACATGTTCCAAGACCAGGAAATACAAATTACAATCTGTCTCCTTATAATAATCTTTACAAAAAAAGATCACTTAAGCACATTTTAATCTTGAAACTAGCCATAATTGTAATATATACCTGAGTTTCAAGGAATAGAGATGTTTAACTTCTAAGTCATATATTTTAATTTATACCAAACAATTAAACATTCTTTGTTATATGGGACAGGTTAGAAGTTTCATATAGGGCAAAGTGTTGCTGTCAGTAGTAGATGGTATGTAAGTTCAATATACTCATAAATGCTTATTTGTTGAGAGTCGAGTCACTATCTAAACCTGTTTTGAGTCTTGCATAATGACGAGCTTCCTTGAACAAAAGAGTTGCAAACTGATTCAACCTATAATTGGTCAGCCCATTATCCAACAGTCAGCAATATATTCTTGTTCCCCTTGTAGCATTGATTATGATGACATTAATATGGTTTAACATCAACTTTGACTTTCAAGGGCGATTTTCACTTGTCAATTGTTAAACTGCACTTACCAACTTTTGCCAGGTTGGAAATAATAATATTTATATGAATATCTGTTCAGTAGTAATATTCAACACAGTAAAAGCCTGAACTGTCAAACTATACTTTGTGAAATCTCTCTGAAACTTAACACAAACATTATCAAAATTAATTATGATTCATTAAATAATCTAAGAGCTCATAAAGTAGGTTTCTAAATAGAGATGATGCATTAATGAGAAGTGCCACATTTATTGCGAATTACAAATCATATACTGCAAAAGTGTGCTGACTCACAAGTGAGGCAATCAAAGAACTGGAAGTAGTTGCTAATAATTTACAATCAGATTACCAAGAAATGTCTCTTGCGGAATAGTTAATCAGGTACAGGAATGACCTACAAGTCATAAAAGTCAGAAAACAAGGCAGAATGTTACCCATATTGCTAGACAATGACTATGTAAAATTTAAATCTCTAGGAATCAGCTCTATGCACAAACTTTCAGAAGCCTTTCCTCAGTGATCATTGTAAAAATGAACGGAATTAAACCTCTGATGGACGATGTAGTCTTTATAAGCTTAAGCTCACATGTACAGAATTTTTATAAAAAAGATCATATATCTTGAAATAACACGAGATCAAGCAATTACACTTAGGCTTTAGTTCTATTTTTACTTTCCCTACCATTACTTAAGCTAAAGGAAATATGGTATTCAACTTGAAAATATTATATAGACAGCAAGTGCAGGTTTCAGAATACCCTCCTCCCAAATGCACGTTTAGAATCTAAGATTAAGGTTTTCATGGGAGTTCCCTGCAAATCAAATTTTTATGTAACACTTTCAAATTTTGTGATTAGTTAGAAATTTAGATAGAGCATTTGCAAGATATAGAAATGCTTTATAGTCTTGAAAGTGGCAACAAGTGGAAACATATGGCACTGAAGGACTGACCTGGCACACTGTTACTCACTGACAAGGGTAGCCTGGTCGTTATGCCACAAACTCTGCATTTCAATTCCTGCAAATTTCCTTTCCCAATTATCATTTCATTTCATGTATCATCAAAGACCACCGGCCATGGTGCCATATGCAGCAAGACAAACCTTGCTCCACTTGCTCACCTAGCACCTCATTTTAATGGCTGCTTATTTGCAGATTGAAGAATTACCCATAATGCCAAACTTGAAAAGATGAAATAAATGAGGGTGCTGGCTGACATCCTTAGACAGTACGAGGGTGGTCTGAAAAGTTTCCAACCTAATAAAGATACAAGACATTTTTTCAGAATTTTTATTTTTATTTTTCAACATAGTCTCCTTGTAACTCTACACACTTCTCCCAGCGAGGCTCTCATCTCTGTAACCCGTCCAAATAGTACTCAGCATTTTTCTCTGCAAAATAATTGTTCACGAAGGTGATTGCCTCTTCATTTGACGAAAATCTCTGTCCTCTGAGCGCAATTTTCAGATGAGAGAACACAAAAGAAGTCGCTTGGGGCTAGATCTAGTGAGTAAGGCAGATGGTCAAGCAGTTCAAACCGTAATTCGCTGAGGTGTGAGACGGTGCGTTGTCTTGGTGAAACAGGATTTTCTTTTTCTGCAAATGTGGCCGTTTTTCCGCAAGTTCTGCCTTCAGCTTGTCAAGTAATGATGCGTAGTATGCTCCTGTAATGGTTTTTCCTTTTTGAAGATAATCAATTAAAATAATTCCATGACTATCCCAAAAAAACCGTCATCACTTTCCCAGCCGAAAAAACAGTTTTTGCTTTTTTTGGAGCCGGTTCCCTCTTTGCAGTCCACTGTTTGGACTATATTTTTGTTTCGGGCATATAATGGTGTATCCAAGTTTCATCTACAGTAATTAATCGGCGCCAAAACTCGAATTTATTGCGCCTGCGCCAACAGAGCATTGGAAATGTTCATTCGAACACATTTTTGGTCAAACATGAGCAAACGCGGCACCTAACGCGCAGACAGCTTTCTCATGTCTAAATGTTGATTTAATATGTGACAAACACGTTCTTTTAACATGTTCATAGCCTCCGCTATCTCTCTCACTTTAATTCGACGGTCGTCTAGCACCATTTGGTGAACTTTAGCGATGTTTTCGTCGGTAGTTGCAATTTTTGGACATTCCGAATGTTCGTCTCCCAAGCTCTTACAGCCACGTTTAAATTCAGCTGCCCAAAATTTCACTGTGGTAAATATGGTGCAGAGTCCCCATACACGGAATCCAACTCATCTTTGATTTGCGTAGGCCTTCCAAAAACAAATATTTAATGACAGCTCGATACTCGATTTTGTCCATTTTCATAAAAACACTCACATCACCGACTGTTACATAACAACACCACTTTATGTTAACTCAAATAAACGTTTGCACAAACAGTTTCATTTTGATGTGGAAACAAGGAGGATACATGGGCTGAAGTAACAGTCAAATCATTTAAAAGTGGGTCACCATATCTTGTTGCAAAATTCTGTATTCTTTATTGATGCTGTGAGAAACCAAGAATGGCGACAGTACTTCAAAGAAATGCATGATTAAATATTGAACAATTCAAACCAGTAGTAAAGAAAATCTTGGAAGTGGTTAATTCTACAAAAAGTGTCTTCTTCTTGCAATGACATAATGTTCAACTTCACCACATGCTATGCAAAATAAATATGGTTGAAAGAAAAGGGATAAGATGGAGCACATCATAATTTTTCTTTTTTGTTTTTACTCATTATGCTTAAGACAGTGCATTTGTGAAAAACTAAAAATCCACAGTTCTCTTTTGATTAGCTTGAAATTTTTACTTTGTGTATAGAACACAGTGCAAGTGGAACATCCAACATTTTTTTTGTGCTCTGTCAAATAATTTATGACATATTAATTTCTTTTATTTTTTGACTGTCCCATTTTCACTGTCATGCCCAAGTTTGGATTTCATTCTTTCCATTTTGTTAATTTCTTCTTCTACACTCTTCATTTCACTCTCCATTTTCTCTATTTCATATAAACTGCATGTTTTAAACAGATTTACATTTGTGTACATAGCAAGTCTTTGGTTATCTCTTATGATTTTCCAGTTATACAAAATTAATTCAGAACTAAGAGGACTTCACAATGTGCATGCATCACTCACTGTCTTTCTGTCCCCACTCTAGCATAACTAATATTCATAAAAGTAAAAAATTCTATTATATACACATTTTTTTTGCTAGTACGCTAGTTAAAATTAATCAATGATTGTACAATTTCTTTGTATTGGAACTTTTGGTTTAAAATTAAAAACTCAGGCCCAGTTTAATCTATCATTTGGTAAAAGGAGCATTCTGTATTTGTATAACAAAATCAATATTACAAATTGTGACACAGCTATGAACCCCAGTTATTGTATAGAATGCATGATCGACCAACTGGCCAGGCAAAGAGATATATATACAGTGGAGAGATAGTGCTCTCACTTAGCGTTAACACCAGGAGCATTATTGAGAGATAACAGGATTGTTCTAGAACCTTCTTTCTCCTTGCTTCAGGAAAATTCTACAACTCTCTTGAAAATTCCAGCAGCTGTATTAAGCTCACAAGCTCATCAGTGATTAAGTGAATTGTTGTTCTTGGCGTGACTTGAATTGTGGTTATTCAGTACATTTTCCAAGTGTGGTTGCAATGATAGTTGTGATGTACAATGAGTGCTGCTACTGTGGGAGATTAGAGAAGTCATGTGTTCGACTCCCCAAGTGAAACAAAAGGAAGAAGAGGCTGCTTCGCATGTATTTCATTATGCCACTATGTCACAAGAACCAAGCGAAGTGACATTGAAAATTGAACTACTCACATTAATGAAGTGACAGTGAAAAGTGTACAAGTCCAGTGGTGTCAGGAGTGGGATATAAAAGCCAGGATGGAGGAAATGCTTAAAAAGCTTTTGGCTGGAATGGAGAAAATGGAGAGTGAAATGAAGAGTGTAGAAGAAGAAATTAACAAAATGGAAAGAATGAAATCCAAACTTGGGCATGACAGTGAAAATGGGACAGTCAAAAAATAAAAGAAATTAATATGTCATAAATTATTTGACAGAGCACAAAAAAAAAATGTTGGATGTTCCACTTGCACTGTGTTCTAACACAAAGTAAAAATTTCAAGCTAATCAAAAGAAAACTGTGGATTTTTAGTTTTTCACAAGCATAATGAGTAAAAACAAAAAAGAAAAGTTATGATGTGCTCCATCTTATCCTTTTTCAACTATATTTATTTTGCATAGCAATGTGGTGAAGTTGAACATTATGTTGTTGCAAGAAGAAGACACTTAAAATTGTAGGAATAAACTACCTACTCTGATTTGTGCATATCACATTCATTATCAGAACCACCCCTAAAAGGCCAGAATTTCTCACAATAGGCGTATGCCTAATTGTAGATAGCTTCAATTTTTCATCTCTACTTTCTTGTGCAAGTGTACATGTAATAGAATAGAGGCACCAAACACAGGAGGAAAAGATTTCTAGAGAAAGAAAACACATGAGAGCAACAAGGTGTTAGGCCTTTTATTATACAGTGCAGTTGTTTTCTGGCCTGACCACAAATTGTGTGTTTGCATGCTCTGCACACTGTCTATTGCACCAGGATTTTTTTTCCATTCTAAACCTCCCACATTACTTACTCATGAGTAATAGTAACATGCACTACAATGAATACTAAACTAGTTATAAGTGGCGTTGAAAGCGGTGTCCATGTACACTGAGACATTCCTGCCGTCTTCAGATGAAATTTCCATTCACACACATAAGTTCTTCTTGAGTAATTTTCCTTATTTTTGTTCTGATTGCCTTTAAGTTCATCTATGGTGTGCGGATTGTTCCTATAAACTTTATTTTTTGGGTTTTCCCGCAAATAGAAGTCACATACAGTAAAATCTGGGGAATGGGAAGATGAGGGGGGCCATAACCCTTTAGAAATTATGCTATCATCAAACATCCCTTTATGTCTTCCATGGAGTTTGGGCAGTATGGGCTGTGAAAGAATCCTGTTGAAGATATCCATTTTCTTTCTCATCATCCGACAACATTTGATAAAATGGTGCAACAATAATTCTGTGGTCTATCGGCATTTATGGTATCGCTGAAAAATATGGGCCCTATTATCCATTTTGCTGTTACAGCAAACCATACCCAATTTTTACATCTTGTAATGAAACTTCATAACTTAAATTAGGATTCTATGCTCCAATACTTATTGTTCTGTAAGACAACATGACCATTTAAATGAAACCATGGGTCATCTGAGAAGATTATTAGATCTGGATCAACAGTACTATCAATGATATTTTGTAAAATCCGGTTACAGAAATGGACTCATTTTTCGTCATCACGAGGTTGTAGTTTTTAATTAATAGTCCCTCTGTAGAGTTTCAATTTTAAAAGTTTAGCAACTGTATGAACAGAGGTTTCTGAAACACCACTTGCTGTGCAGTTTGTCTTAGAGACTTCTTTGGAGAGCGTTCAAATGTTACACCATTTTCATCAATTTTTCCCTCTGTTAGGACATGTTTTTTTTGGTTCTTAGGTTTAGCGATCTTGTTGTTTTACACTTATTGACTAGGCATCTGGTAATATCTCTATTTGGAACAGGAATATCAGGAAATGTCTCCTAAAATTGTCTACACACATGTCTACATGATTCGGTTTATATATATATAATAAATAAAAATTCTTTGTTCAAGCGTAAATTTTTTGGTAGGCATTTTAGTGGACTAATAACAACACAAGAACAGCAACAATAATAAGAACACTTTAAAGTAATCCACACACAAAACAGATATTTGAATAAGTTTTCATCTTTGAGATGCACAATGTACAAACTCTAATCTTTACAGCACAAACAGAAAGCAGCAGCTGACCTACATTCACAGCTGATCAGCATAGCCTTGAATGGACCATTCTCTGCTAGTGAACCAGTAGAACAACATCGAGATCACTTCACTGCAAGTGAACCACGCATACACCTGACAACCGCTCTGTATTTGATCAGAGGAACATGCTTATGAAATATACATATTTTACTTCCATTTATATTATTGTAAGCACACAAAATGTCCTTCTTTCATAATACTGATATAAAAACAGTATTGTAAACAGCGGTGTGTGAAGTAACTTAGTAAAAGGAATCAAATTATTATAACGTTTACTGTTATAAGTTTTAATTTTAATTCTTACTTTTCACAAAATGTAACTTTTACTTGTAATTCAGTTTTGAAAAAAAAATAATCATCACATTCTAGTAATTGATACACACCTTATCAAGAGTTTGGCAACACTTTAGCCCCATCACTCACAAGGTTCATGCCAAGGATACATCAATAATATAATCTATTACAATACCATAATATAATCTGTTTTACCATGTAACATAATACTTCTATTATGCTACAAATTATATTTATATATTTACTTATGTTCAACAATAAATCTTTATTCCTATTAAGATATGCCAATCAACCCCTTATAGAGGATGTTCATGGCAGCTTAACACTCCAGGATCCTATTCTATGGAAAGATTCAAGATAAAAAGCTTATGATACATATGTACTAAGAGTAACAGTTTTCAAGTTATAGCTGCAAAAAGTTAACCTGCACCTCAGTTAGTTAATGTGGAAATGTTGACAAAGGGAGGAACAGCAACAAGTTGACTTTCAGCCACATAGCTGGGGTAACACGCATGGAATCTACAGCTAGCTGGCAGCGCTTAGCACTAAATTATGATGCAACATCATGGGTTAAATTTAAGTGAGCACTCAGGAGTGGGCACTTCGGTTTAAATGAGTCGCTACTCTGCTTTAGAGTAATCACTCCATTTTGATATGCATAAAATCATTCTAAACAATTGGAGTAGCCACTTGTGTTCCTAATCGATTTGTGAGTGGGCACTTGCACTCTTGCTATATTGTTGGACTTCCTGCCTTTGTGAGTGCCTCCACAGTTCATTCCTTTATTTATTGTAGGAAGGAAAGTAGTAGTAGTTTAACGCTCACAACCCTTCGATGATCTCGATGCCTTTTGTTTTAAAATAATGTAATTTAAAAATAACTGCTAATTTTTGTTTTTAACTACTCCAAAGTAAAATTATATTAAACTCTACACGAAATGTTTATCATATTGCAATAAAATGTATTTACATGTTTTCAAGAAACGTATGTATGTTAAACAATTATTAAAGCCTCATTTACAATTTAAAAAATGTTTTATACAATACTCACCTAGTGTGGAAATCCATGAATTATTCTTGATATCTCTTCTCTTCTTTCTTGAACTCTCTAACGAATGACAGCACTATTTTCTTCCATGTCACCATCATTATTGCCGTCTTCTGGTTCATCCACTCTATAATCTTCATCCTTAAGACGCTTAGCAACGTTGTGCAAAATGAAACAAAACATAATAAACTGAGGGACTTTTTCTATGATTATCCACATTTTATCCTGCAGTATGGGAAAGCGTTGTTTGAGTTGTCCAAAGCAATGCTCAATTATTACATGTTCTCTTATTAAACATTGGTTATATAACCTTTGTTCTGGTGTCGACAACTCTGAAGGGGATCGTAAGCCAAGGTGTTAATCCACAACCAGAGTCTCCTAATAGAAGAGCACTGGATCTGTTCCATTGCATAATGTTGTATATATCTGGATTTTTCCATATTCTGGAATCGTGAACAGACCCTGGCCAAGAAGCATCTATGCTTATAAATTCCTCCTCTGCATTGCAAGTTGCTTGCACATTAATGCTTGCAAAGTTCTTCCTGTTTATATATTCGTCACCAGGTATAGCTGGTTTCAATATGCAGATATGTACACTATCTATGGCTCCTATAGCTGAAGGAAAATAATAGTATGCTTGCCATTTATCCTTTGTTGTGAGTCTTCATATGTGGATGGAAACTTGATACATATATGGGATTTTTGTAAAATTTTGTTTGATACCCTTGATACAGTTCTTGACACTGTTGATTGGTGGATACCAATGTCCTGCCCTACACCACTTTGAAACCCTGGATCCCATATGTAATGTAAAAATGCTCTCATTTTCTCTTCATTTCTTAATGCACCATCTCTTGTTTCTCTTGATTTTCATCCAGGAAATTATTGCTCATCCACTCGAAATAGGACTTGTTAAACCTATATAATTTGTGAAAACCCACTTCTCATGACAGTCTATGCACTTTGTTCACCTTTTTGGGGCAACAAACTGGCATAAATTCAGCCATGGCGCTAAGAACGTCCACTCTTACAGGATTGAGTCTGTTACTGAGGTCACTTACATTATTGAGAGTGGGCATCTATTGTGGGAGCGCGCATTTTGGATTATGCATACGAAAATGCGAGTAGCTACTCACAGAAGGAATAGGCACTCCAAGTTCAGAGAGCACACTCATACTATTTTGCATATCGAACACAGTGCACACTCTAGAAAGAGGAGTTTTGAGTAGGCACTCATTATGCATAAGGCTCCATATGTTTTGATTGCTTAATCTTTCACGACTATAAATTAAAACCTATTAAACTTAGAACATAGCATCATAAACACTTTGTCTCCAAATTGTCTGTGGAATTTGATCCTTGATAGTGAGTGTGCAGCTCATTCTGTGTACACATTTCTTCTAAGCATTATTTTTAATCACAATTAATGAAGTCCTGAATATGATATGCACTCACTTGATGTGGCTACTGATTGAAATTTAAATTATCATGTACTACAGAGTGAGCCAAAAGACTCCGAACTGCCTGCGCTGTGTTTTTCTTGCCCGCATCCTCGGCGCTCATTGCCGTCTGCCACTGTCATAGAAAGCCGCGGATGAAACCATACAACATTTTTAAAACTACTTTTAAAGGCTTTACTTACCAACTTTATGAAAGGAGATGCTGAAACTGGCCTCCGTCATTATCCATACATTTTTGGCACCTCTTTAGAAAACTCCATCACTCGCCGTAGTTCACGTTGAGAAATTTCCTGGCGAATATTTTGTTTTAATTCTTCCAGGGTTTGTCTTATACACTTTGTTTTAAGTTACCCCAGAGTATTTTATGAACAATATTACCGGCTGTGCGGAGTTTTTCCACTGGGCATGTGGAAATATGATAAAAACATGATAACCTACTGCTGCTATAAACAAAGTCATGCTGTTGTGGTTTTGCTCTGCAGTGTGAAGTGCAGTTTTGAGTTGACGGTGATGTGATGTAGTTCAGTTATTACAAGTTATTTATTATTTTGTCCTGTACTTAGTCACAAAGTATATTATGGCTCAGTATATGTTTTCTACTGCACAGCACGTATTCATTTATGATTCGTAGTGTTAACTTGGTCAGCTCGCCAAGTGAAAGTACAATTTGCAGAAATTTTTCTAGGTGTAAAAGTTCCAAGTCGTACAACAATCCATGAACTTTACAATACATTTCAGGCCACAGGAAGCGTTCAGGCTAAGAAATCTAAAAGATGGTGTTCAGTTCTTACCGAAGAAACATTAGACAACATCAGTCATCGTTTGAAAAATTCTCCCCAAAAAATCAATGATCGATAGTTTCCTAAAGAGGTGCCAAAAATGTATGGACAACGGCGGTGGCCAGTCTCAGCATCTCCTTTCATAAAGTTGGTAAGTAAAGCCTTTAAAACTAGTTTTAAAAATGTTGTATGGTTTCATCCGCGCCTTCCTATGATAGCAGCAGACGGCAATGAGCGCCAAGGACACGGACAGGAAAAACACTGCATAAGCAATTTGGAGTCTTTTGGCTCACCCTGTATAATGCTTTAGCAAGGTTGGAGTTTACACATAGTCGACAATGGAACCAGAAGAAACATATGTCAGCAAACAGCCAATTTAATTAAAGAAAATGTCAGACTTTCTTAAGACTGGCGTTTTTTAAGTTATGGTAATTGTAATTTTACTGATTAATTTTTTAAAAAATAATTTGTAATTGTAAATGAGTAAAACATTTCCTACATGTTCAGCCCAATTACGTTTTTTTTCTGTATTTTTCTCATCACTTATTATGACAGTAGTACCCACAGAAAAGGTGCAAATTTTAAGTTATTCTTGTGGTTGAAAAATCATCTCATTTTAACCTTTAGTGACTAGGAAAAACAATAATTATATAAAAATAGAAAAGCTGCTTTGCAATTAAAATTTACAAACAGATGAAGTGTTCTGCTTGTCAAGTGACAGTAAGTAGCAATTTAATGCGTGAACTCTTTGTGCCCTATGTTAGTTGTCATGTAAGAAGTGAAGCAACTTAATCTTACATTTGGGCCAAATACTGGAATCACTCATGAACATTTATATTTGTACATGTGTACAGCCCAGCTTGACTGTATTCACTTAATCTCTTATTTCGTGCTTACTTACTCAGATTGTAGAAGATGCACCCTTTAACCTGAATATTATGTTGAGGGAGGTGAGACACATACTAATACGTGAAAAGCCTTAACAGAAAAGATGCCAATATAATTTATGTCACAATAATAATTGATCACTTTTATTCAGGATCCGATATTGATGGTATTTGATAAAAATTAAATTATTAGTCTGGAATAACCACTTCTTTGATTGCCTTCTGAGATATACACCACAAAACACTTTAAAAAACATCACAGGCACAAATTAACTAATATAAAAAACTATAACATTAACATAAGTAAAAACACTTTCTTTTTTTTTTTTGCAGAATGCATCTTAAAATTAAACATTTATTAAAAATATGCTAAGTGTCATTCCTTATAAGCATGCTTGTGGTCTTCACACTGATACACTCAAATAATTGTTCACTCCACATATCTATTTGTATGCCCAAACAATGCATTTCCAAAAGCTACGACACAGATAACACCACACAGACATACCCTGCATAAATTAATGTTGCAAAAAATACCAACTCACTAAAATGAAATTACTTACTTTCAATGGCAGCTTGAAACAAAAAGAAAACAAACAATCGGTTTCAACGCGCAAAGAGAAAGAAGCAAAAAACATATTACCACATATCAAAACACAGTTAACTCAGGGTCTATATTAAATGTGAAACACAAAACATGTCAAAGCAGAAGCACATAAGACCACAAGCTTTGGCTGTATACATAAAGCATTGAGATTTGTTTGTGTTGAGCACATGTGCTACAAATGTGCAGTAGTGAATTCAACTTATCTCTTATGTGCCGAAGTTGTCGTCCTCACTACTTCATGGTGCAAGTTTCACAATTACTATTATTTAACTTAATATTCCAAACCTGATTCCTCACACTGCATCCTACAGTATGCTAACTAGTATTATTTTGCTAGAAAACACTCATGTTTGCTGCTTGGGATTATGTGGGGAGATAAAACTATTAAAACACCTTGCAAAAAATGTAGATTCTAAACAATATTTTAAAAGCTAATCCTCATTTCTTAATGTTGCACCACAGATTATCTACCATCTTTAAATGTTTCGCAGGTTTTCTTTGAATGACTGTTAAGCTATTGGTTTCATGCATTAGACCATGGAATACTGAATGGTAAAAAGTACTGCAGAATTCACTCCGCTTAACTGCTATTTTTATTTTAAATTCATAATTCTTTTATCATATTGAGTTTTCTATTTTGTAGTGTACATTCTTTTTGGGCCCATAGTTAAGTAGAAGTATTGTATTCCACCCACGCAGAGAGAGAGAGAGAACAGCCTAACTCACAAACCAAAGTTGCATAAATATGAAACTTAATAAATCCAGAGTTTAACAAGGATGAAACAAACAGTTTCATGAAATGCTCCCTATTCCAATTAACCCTTTACAAGGAAAAATGTTAAAATCTTTAATTTTTCTAAATCTGACTAAACATTTTGATTAAAATGTCATGAGATGACGTGACAAAATAAAATGCACATCTTAAATTTTCTGTCAATAGTATGTACACTCCACTTCATTCTGATTGCATTTTTTATAATTTTGTACAAATGGGGAACCATAAGGGATGGGGGAGGGGAGCACAAAGCTCACTAAAATACAGAATTTGTGTCTTTTTTTTTTTTTTTTTTGCCCACTCTGTGGTCAAGAGCTGCAATTCTGCCTTTTCCAAATTGAAATTTGATTTTTATTTATGGACGCTCTTTAACTACTATGGTTTTTAGTATACCATTCTACATTGGGCATGAAAGACCGGAAATTTTGCTCAAGAGGCCTCTTTATCAGGCTTGAGGTTCTCTTACGTAACGTAAACCTATAACGGGACTACTGGCTTTACTTCCCTTCCAAAGAAAGGAATTTTTATGCCCAAAAAATTCCATTACCCTCTGCCAGGTTCTAACCCACGACCTTGGGAACTAGAGTCTAGCATAGTACCCCTAGGCCACAGAGGACGACTGGCTTCACCCATGTTCTATTCCCAGCTGTGGTGGGGAAATTTTTCCCTTAATGAGAATCACTCTATCCTTCACAAAGTCTAGAAGTATCAATGCATAAGTATGTTTTGCAGCAAAAATGATTAAATCCAACAGTAAAACCTACATGCCCTGAGCTTTCGTGGCCAGCGTCCAAATGAAACGTTTCTTCTGGGCGTGTAAGCCATGGCCAAGAAGTAGGTATTGTTCTTGATGCCAGGAAAAATGTCTACTTCTCGACCATGGCCAACAAGCCCGGTAAAAACAGCATTTCAATTAAAACCTACAGTTGAGAGAGTTACTAACAGCACCAGTTATTTCTCAAGTCAAAGTCTCTATTATCACAGAAGTTGAAGGGGGTTATGCAAATGAAAGAATAAATAAATAAAATAATAACTTTTCTGCTGCTTTAGCCATTTTTGGAATATTTATTTGGTTTTCTCATGCTGAAGCCTAGATTGATCGCAATGTATAAAAGTTTGAACCTGCCCAATTCCTGTTTTATTATCTCCACATGAGTTCATAGTGCAAAAATCAACTAGAAACAATTAAATATTGTTTCCACATTTTCCAGGTAATCATGAAGGAGTAAATGTAACTAAGTCAATATAACCTAATTTGAAATCGTTTCTAGGCAAAGAGCTATTATGTTTTATGAAAAATTTATAGAAGCAATCTTAATGAAGTCGCATGAACATAACATAACCAATTTATTTTTTCTGTGATGGGGGAAAAATAAAATACACACAGTCATGAAATTTACAAGGTTTTCTTCAAAATGTTGTTTCGAATTTTAAAGCATTATAAATTTTGTAACAATTTGGTTGAGAAAGAAACACTTCCACTTAAGTTTACCTCTGTGGTTGAGTGGTCAGTGTTCTAAACTTATCAACCCAGAGGTCCCAGTTTTGATTCCCAGCTGCGACAGAGAACTGTTCATTAACCAGAATCATTCTCTATCTTTCACAGAGTCTTCTAGAAATAAGAATGTGAGAATGAATATGTGTTTAATAATGAAAACTATTAAAATCACAGTTTAAGAAAACCTACAGCTCAGCAAGTAAAACACTTCAGTTGTTTCTCAACTCCAAGCCCCTGATATGACCATGTAAGTTAAAAGAGGCTATAGAAATTAAAACAGAAAGCATCACTTCATTAGCCAAATAGGAGAATTTAGTTTCCACTAAACACCGAGAATAAGTTGGAGTTGCTTTTATTCAGAGTGTATCATTGTTTCTGTAAAACTATGCACTGCAATTTTCACCTAGGATCCTTGAATCCTCCCCTTTCTTTTTGGAAGAAATATCTGGTTACTGCAGTGTTGTTGGATAAGCCACTCAAACTTCTGTAATGTGGCCTAGCAACCGAAACTGAACAGAATGGGATATTTGTGGCATATATAGACTTATAAGAGGAATAGAGTTGTTATAGTTATGTGGCAGTAGTAGTCAAAAGTCTGTTAGGACTTCCTCTGTACTAGTCGAGTGCTCAGCATTCTGGCTTTTTAACCCAGAAGCCTTGAGTTTGATTCTCAGCCAGGGCGGGAGAATTTTTCTTCATCTTGAATCATTCCCTATTCTGTTCCACAGAAAGGGGAAGTGTGAATTAGTCTGTGGTGGTAAAAATTAATAAAATCCATGTTTTAAAAACCTACAGTTCAATGAGGTATTAACCATTCAGTTTTTTCTCAAGTACCCAATATGGCAGAGAAGTTAAAGGGGGCTATACAAATAAATCCATTAAAAAAAAAAAAGAACAAAAGTGTTAACCCAGATATTACTTAAAGTCCATTCGAAAGTTCTGAACTGCCTGCCATCATATGCATGAAAGCACATAGTGCTTGTCTGGATCAACACTTTTTTCCAATTTCTTGGTGGTGAACGGTAAGTCATAACAAGTGGGTACGCACTCATCTGCTCCTTGATGCTGCTACTTTGGAACACAAGTTGATGCAACAGAAACAACATGTAAATAGATAGATAATTATTTAACAAACTACCGAGAGTAATAGCTATGATCTAGTGATTTTTCTCCTGAGGCAGTTATCCAATCCTGTTGCCCTGTTGCGCAAGTAAAGTGAATTGCCCCTCATCACAAACTTTAGGATAAACATTTTGTTGAATAACAATAAAGAGTGTAGTATTTTGCAGGAGTTGTAAGATCAGCTTGGTGGAAAGTGCTTGCTTGTTATGACTGCCATCTGTTTTGCAAGGTTGAAATGTACAGCTAGAATATGAATATTCTTTTAAAGTGTTAAAGAAGAAACAGGAGAAACTCCCTGACATTGTTTGGGATACGATGTTCAAAGATTTGAAGAGTAAATGATATTTGTTCCACGTGTGGAGAGAAACTAAACAGTACATACTAAATAAGGCTACAAAGGCGCCAAGTAATGGAGGAGAAATAATTGGGAGAGAAATGAAGGTTCAACAGCCAATGATGCTAAGAAATATGGATGATTCTCTTGTATAGGTATACAATAAAAATGCTGTAACACGAAAGTTACTTCTAATGTTTTTTTTTTGTGAATTGCGAGTTTTGCATTGACATTAACAGTGCATAAAAACAAAAGAAGTTAACAAAAACTAAAAATAAATAAAATGATGCTTAAAGCTCAATGCTTTGTAGTTTTGTAAATTTTTTATTAGATTGTAACATTTATGCTTACAGCTAAAAATAATATAAATGAAAGAATACAAAATCACCTCAACAATGTGTTGTTTCCAACACTCCTATATGATCACTGGCACCTTCAAGGAATCTCGCTCCACTAAGTGGCAATTGCAATTTAGTAGCTGGGGCACCCAATGGACTATGTCTGTTACCTCCAGTGTAGGATGATGGTAAAATGAAGCTTTTACTGTGGATTCTGAACCATTAGGCCTTGCAAGCAGTCCACATGAGCTAGTCAGAGGTGAACAACTGGATTGGGGGAATTTAAAACTGCCACCCCAAACCTTGGAATCAAACCATGGACCTTTGGTGTGACAGCTGTGAATGAGAACACAGAGCTATCTGATTGTCCTCTCAACAACATTGGCCTTTGATGTTATTTGCATCCGAATAATACTAAGAGTAAATCTGAAAGATGTTGGCTAATTCACCTCATTTTTATTTCTCTTTATTCGCAACTTTCATTCTCTTTCTCCTTTGTGTATTGAAGCCTGCAAGAGGGATTTCCTTTTATGTGCTGTAATAGTGGAGTTACTACTGTTGCTTCTCTGCCATAAATCACTGTTTTCATAATGATGAAACATTGCTGACAATGCAAAAGAACAAGACACCTGACTATTTGGCAGTAATAATAGATTAGTTACCACAGAACAAAAACATGTCTTTCAGAATGTGGTATATAAATGTGTATACACTAACAGATTCTTCAGTGAGAGCATTTTGTTCCATTCGTCTTCATGTACTCAGTGCATGTCAATCTAGCAGGAGAGAGTACCAATAATCGTCAATCTTGGGAGAGTGCAGTTATGCATTTGTGTTAATTTACTCTCATAGGCGTTATTAATTAAACATAGTTTTCTGCCAATAAATCGTAAGCTTGTAAGTTTTGCAAAAGTCAGCATGTAAACACTTTTCTTTAGGTAGCAGCTCTATTGGCAGGTTTTGCAAATTTATGATATCTTTCAACGTGAATAAATGTGATTGGTTGTCTTTATCTCTTCTGGGAGAGAAGAGAGTTTCTGCTTACATGGAGAAACAGCATGTTACTGCAATTACTTCTTGTTCATAGAGGCTCCCAGGTATTCCATTATCATCTTCTCTTTGAAAAAGTGTCAGAAATTACCATTTGTTACAGAAACATCAGTGGACCTACAACCTAGCACTCTGATTTGAAGCTCACAATGTCACTATGTTTACAACTACCAGGAACTTAACTGTTTAAGTGCTCTTGAAATGAGAAACAAAGGAAAACTTTCATCTGTCTTAGGAAGCTGTCCAATCTTAACTCCAGTAATCAATGATTACTCTGCAAACAGGATAATTTCCACCTAAATACTTCGGCAGCTTCAACAACATTCTCCCAAGTTGACTGGAATACAATTTGTCATTGAGCTACTATGAGGGTCACTAGATATGTATTGAGACGCGGAAAATTGGCCATTCCTGGGGAAAGCATTGTTGCTTTGTCAAAATAGCTGACTCATTGATAATGCAATGGTAGCAGGCAGACCATTGTTGCGCCATTCATTTTTTCTCAGTTTACGTTTGAAGTCTGGAAAGTGTGGACATTTTTTCAAGTGCAATGTGGATTCAGAGAGAGCATTTTCATGCAATGATTCTGTATGACTTCAAATGTGGCTTAAATGAAACAGTCACTTGAGCGTTTGAGGGGGGCTTTTGGGGACTATTCTCCGTCACGTACCACCGTGTTCCACTGGTTTGCAGAATTTAAGAGGGGGCGGCAATCTCTTAAAGATGAAGAGAAGAGTGGCAGACCAGCAACAGTAGTGACTGACAAAAATATCACCACTGTGGAAACAATGATTAGGGAAGATCTAAGACTAACCTACAAGGACAGTGAGTTGGCATTAAGGATTAGTTTGCCAAGTGATTCAAGCATCCTTCATGAACACCTTCGTGTAAAAAAAAAATTCTTCTAGATGGGTGCCCCATAATTTATCTGAAGCACAGAAACTCCATAGGGTGGGATGGTGCGAAGAAATGCTGAAAAGATTTAGCTATGGAGAGTCTCGCCGTGTTTCAGATATTGTTACAGGTGACGAAACATGGATCTATCAGTTTGAACCTGAAACAAAATGCCAGTCCTCCATTTGGGTGTTCCCAGATGACCAACCACCCATCAAGCTCAAGACAGCAAGGAGTGCGGGAAGAAAATGGTTGCTTCTTTCTTCTCCACAAATGGTCACTTGGCAACAGTTGTGCTCGAAAATCAGATAAGTCTTACTGCAAAATAGTACACAGAAGTTTGCATTCCAAAAGTGTTTCAAAGAATCCAAGAAAAGCTTCCAAAGACAGGACTAAGGAACACATTGCTGCATCATGACAATGTATCAACTCACACCACTAATGTCACAATGGTGTTTCTGCAAGGAACTAAGGCAAAACTTATTGACTCATTCACCCTATAGTTCCGATCTGGCACCATAAGATTTCTTCCTGTTCCCTACATTGAAGAACTGACTTCAAGGTCACCGATTTTCTAGCCCTGAAGAAGCAGTTTCTGCATACGAAGAGGAGTTATCTGCAGTGCCAGAAACTGAGTGGCATGGATGCTTCCAGAAGTGGTTACGGATGATGGAATGCTGAATACAGTGCCAGGGAGAATACTTTGAGAAACTGGAACGTTTCTATGACTATTCATATTTTGCTGTCTCAACACATATCTAGTGACCCTCGTAGTAACATAAAAGTTGTCTTAAAAATATCCAACATCAATGAACAATTAACACCATATGGTACTAGTAGTGAATATATGTCAGTTTAAGTAAAAGAAGAATCAATTTTATACTGGGTGTTTCAGAAATGCTTTTACAAACTTCGGGTATGGGTTCTTCACACCAAAAGAAGGAAAAACGTTCATATGAACATATGTCCCATAATCGTTGGTTTTCGCGTTATTCCTGTCACAATGAAACGGCCTTCGGGGTCCAACCTCAAAACTTCATTTCTCTATGCATTCATAGAAGGCGTAGACCCTTGTACTACATACGGTAGATGGCGAAGTGTTGCCATGGAGACTTGTTTACGTTTGTCATTAGTCTGTCTTCGTTTCAATTGTGTACATGTAGTGAGTTAACTGCACGTGTTTCGTTCCACCATGGCTGGATATTCATTTCGTGAACAGGCAGACATGATTTTTATGTATGGTCGCGCGAATGGTAATGGATGCGAAGCTGCACAGCTCTATCAGATGGAGTTTCCAGACCGAAGACAACCAAGTCGTCTAACCTTTGTCGCTGTTTATCGTCGCCTTGCTGATAAATGTGATAAATGCCTGGCTCCGGCACATTTTAGTCGCATTGTTCGAGATGCACTGACTGGTATCTACCATGACCGATGGGTAGGTAGAGGAGGACCAGTTCCATGGCCTGCACGTTCTCCCAACCTCAATCCTGTGGATCTTTACCTCTGGGGGCATCTTAAATCATTGGTTTATGGAGCAGCCATCCCGGATGCAGAAACGCTTCATCGACATGTCATGGAAGCCTGCAAAAACATTCGACACCATCCCGGAGTTTTTGACAGGATGCGACATTCCATGATTCGACAGTACAGGCATGCATAGAAGCAAAAGGAGGACATTTCAAGCATTTATTATGAGCTTTGTGTGTTATGAGAGTACCACTGTGTTGAACACCTCCTAACGAGAAAACAAAGGATTATGGGACATATGTTCATATGAACTTTTTTCCTTTTTGTGATGTAAGGAACCCATACCCAAAGTTTGTAAAAGTATTTCTGAAACACCCTGTATATGTATTTTATAGTTTACTCTGTATCAGTTGGGAAGAATTTCAGCAACAAATGATACATTGTATAAGACACCCCTGTTAAGTCTGTCTTGTTATGAACTGAAAAGCAAACTTGGAAGCCCTGGCTTTAGTCATATGATGTATCAGTTTAAGTGCCTTTATCACTACGGAATTTGTGTACATTTAAATCAACGTCCAAGGGAATGTATGCTATGGTACACAGTTGACAGTTCACCATACATGAAAAAACAAAATCACTATTTGCACTTTTTAATAGCGATTAATGCCCATTCTTACTATATATTGCACCAGTGGTGGACACTCATACTTGAAATGATAATTGGGAAGGAACGTTCCAGGACTAAGTTTAGGGTACCTCTTGGCATTTGACAGTTATCAGTTGACAGTCTCAGCCAGGAAGGGTGGTCCTGGCAGGATTTGAACCACAGATTTCCCATTTATTAGTCCATGCCATAACGATTTGCAGTATCACCAACTATAAAGTCTGTTTATGCTGTAATTTCTTTTATTACAAAATTTTGTTTGTTGAAATCATTTGAACACCGAGTTTCTGTGGTTCTAAGTTTTCAAACTCTTTTCTTTTTGCCAGTCTTGCAAATCTATCCACCAATTACTGAAAGGAAGTTGCTTTTTCCTTGCATACATTGGTGCAAGGTAGGTACAAAACCAGAATGCTGCAGATGTCCGAGTCTTCTATGGTCAATAAAATATTTGCTCCAGATTTGTTAATTTTTCATTCGTTCGCTGGGAGTTTAAACACAGAATAAATAGAATGTAATACTATTTTTAAAATCAATAAAATATTACTTGAACTTACTTCTTGCAGCAGAGCATAAGTGTGGTGAGTGAAACTGTATGAGTGTTCAATTAGCTGTAGCTTTATTGAATTTAAATTGATTTTACTGTATAAGTTCCTTTTTGTTTTAATGTTACTTCTTGCTTCATTGCTTGCATTCATCAGATTTTTTTCATTTAGCCTCATTTGAATAGAGCACACAATCAAGATGTGTTCCTAACTTTGTCAGTCAACAACACAGCAATTAACGTTACTATTTTGGGGTGCTGAGGTAGCATAGTGGCTTTGTTTCCTGTATCTGGGGTGGCAATTTTAAGTCACCCCTATCCACCTTCATCTCTGACTTGCCATGTGAAGTATCCCCAAGGCCCAATGTGGTTCAGAGTCCATGATAAAAGCTGTAGGTCCTTTCATTCCAACACCATCCTTATCAACACCCTACCATAGGAGGAAACGGATTCCGCCCACTGTGTGCCTTTACTTCAGAAATGGGTCCAGTCATCGCTTAATGAATGAGGTATCCTGCAAAGGTCAGAGGCTATATGGGGAGCATTAGAGACGACGGCATTCTATTTCATTTCTTCTCCTCCACGTTTTCTTCCTCGATTCTCAGGATCACACCAATGTCCACTTTTGAGAGTGCCTAGTTCTCTCAATAGTAATGCAAGAAATCTATATGGTGTGGCACCACTCACACAATTTTGCACTTTCAAACCCTTTCATCAAAACATTTTCAGCTTATAATGAGAGGCCTCATAGGTAATTAGATACAGCAAATGCAGGGGTCAAAGATTTCAAACTTGCCTATTAAGGCTTATAGTGTGTATGAAAGATATCCCACAAAGTTTGCAACACTAAAATAAAGTAGAACTGTGACTTTGTTTCTAGCAAGTGAAATCCTATTAGTACACCAAAATGCAAACAAATGTCTAGCCTAAATGTTGCAGTTTTTAACACTAAATGGTGAAAATGTTGTTGATTGGTAATTATTAGGCAGATTTATTTTGAGAGATGAAACTATTTTAAAACAATTTTTTAACCTTATTTAACTTTAGTATGAAACTCCAATTACTCCAATTAGCTAACTTTGGCATTTTATGCATATGACCCTGGGTTTCCTATCTCAAATTTATTTAGTGCCCAAGAGCATAAACAATTTTTCTGAGTTTGAACATGCAATTAAACTTTGTCAAGCTGAACTTCAAATTTTTGTTGTATAAATATTAATCTGAAATAATTTCACTTCAATCTAAGGTCAAACTTAACCAGTGAAGTTTAAGTTTGCTTGAACTTAGGTCACCAAACACTGAATTTACTTTTATTTTGTGTTAAAGAAAAGGATGAAAAGACACGTGGCAATATAGGTAGCTGTATGTGAAATGCCACATGCATAAATACATCTTATATAATTAATAATTTAATGCATAGCCATTTGTTTAGAGATCACATTATTTTCAAACATTGGATTATTCAGATGTTCTGTCTAAAAACAAAAATTTTATGTTTCAGTGCACTCCTAGTATACCACAATACACGGAATTCCCCTGCTGGACTAGGTAATAGATAATTTGGGGATAATGGGACTAAAGTTAGGTTCACTTCTATAAATAACACAACATAAAAGAAATTGTGTATTGAGGTCAATGTTAGGTTTCTTCTCAAAGTTCTACAAAACCGGAGGTGTTTATTCAGTAAATGGAGATATATTTAGCATGAATGAAGGAGCTACAAATAGATCCATTCATAAAGTTAGATAAGGATTATAACTACTTTAAAATCTTGATAAATCTTGTGAGACTTATTTTCCCTTAAATAACAGTCTTATTTTTGAGAATAAAACTGATTAATGTGTTTCTCTCCCTCGTTAAAATTTGATGTATACAATTCCTTTCTTCACCATGTGGCATAGTATTATTTTGGTTTATACTGTCATAACTGATACAAACGGAAATCTAATAGTGTCGAAGGTTAGCATGTGACATAATATAATTGCGTTCATGCTTCGCACTGTTGGCAATTGCTCTCTGCAATTTTGATCAGAATAAAATCAAGTTCAGATGAACTAAGAGTTATACAATGAAAATTAAGAACAAGATCATTACAGAACTTTGATAAAAAAATGTAACTTTTTTTTTTTATGCAGCTGGCTATAAGACTCCTCTACAAAAAAAAATTAAATATTCTTTCAGTGCTGTTCATTATCATTCTAATTAGTACTTGTCAGTATCATTTAACGCAGCTGAACTTCAGTCATTTCCCAGAAATACATTTTTAGGTGGTACTTGTTCTTGATTTTAATTAAAACAGTATATTTGGGACTATACTTTTTATTTCATGACAATTTACTTCATTTAGAGATGATTTATGATCAATATTCTTGGCCCAATTGCTAATATAGACCCTGGTTGAACATCTGTTAAGTACAGGGTTAAGGTCTGATATGAAATAGAGTGAGTATAACTTAAAACTCTAGTTTACTAAGAGAGAGAGTTGTTTATTTTCTAAATCAAGCAGATGCAGTGGGTGTAAGCAGCAAACAGTGCAGGAATCATAAAATGAGCTTAAAGCATTACAAGACATGATAGTTGACAAAAGAATCAACTATTAACATTTATAGGAAATTTAAATGAAAATCATGCCAAGTTTATCTATCTCAAACTCACCAACCTGTACAAACAACACGTAAGTAATCTGTTGGTCTACTAAACAAAATGAAACAAAACTACTAGTCAAACGTTTTGTGGCACCCTCCTCTCAAGTAAAGGATGAAAAGAGTAATGAATATGGGTACAAAAATGCTTCACTCCTCCCCCCCCTTCTAAATCTCTTACTTGCTTGATGTGCAGCTATTGTGTAACAATAAAGCTGCACCAGATTACCAGAGTCTTTTTTTACTCCTGGTTAGAATGTAATTACAAACTGCAGAGGGAGGGGTGTAATGTAACAGTTCACATTTCTTAGATCACCCACGAGGGTCTTGTTCCAATGGCAGAGTTGCAGAAAAAAAAACCTACAACAAGGGAAAATGGCATTTCTGGACATATGCCCATATG
This sequence comes from Deroplatys truncata, assembly GCA_030765065.1. NCBI lineage: Eukaryota > Metazoa > Arthropoda > Insecta > Mantodea > Mantidae > Deroplatys > Deroplatys truncata. The sequence goes on along the minus strand of CM060988.1, from coordinate 131,583,660 downwards.
TAACATAGTTTCATCCTCTACATGAGATTATGGCCCTAAGGTCTTGACATTTATTTTTGTTACATTTTGTATACTGCATACATTTTTAAAAAGTTTAAAAATCCTATACATAAAATCAACCAGTGATTATTACATTACAATCAAAATTACTTCATCAAGTAATAAGATATCATTAATACACTAGTATCTTCACATGCCATTACCAACTTTTTGTACTAAAAATTATTACAAGTATTATGTACACCTGAAATTGTTTTAACACCTGACAAATTAGCTTCCCTTCTCTCTTAAGTTTTTCAATTATCACATTTAATAGCAATGTATGTTTCATAAGTATACAACACATCATAAATAAAGTGGTAGACTGCCCTAAAGAATGCTCTGGCACTAAATCCTTATGTCTATCCATTAGACTGAACACGTTTATCTCAACAATCACTAGAATTTTGTTAACCTTCTCTATAGGTTAAGCATCTACGGTATAGGAAGTACTGCATTCAGTCCACTGATATTGACATTTCACCAGATAGGCATGTTTTAAGGATCCCCAAATCCAAAAAAAAAAATTTAAAATGTATGTGTGACTCTTCCCAAAACAAAACAGTCGTTTACATGGAAAACCGCTGCAAATAAGAAGGAAAATCCTAAGTCTATCATACGCAACACATACTGCAAACGAGACCTCACCTCTAGTCCACGCCTACATATTTCCCAACAACATCAAAAATGTCACAGAATCAGCACAACCCTCAGATTTATCAACTCGTTTCTCGGCGTACCTCAAGGAATTTAACATTACTCTGCCTTGTATGCTCCCTTGTTTCATAGAGTCAGATTATATACCATGGAGACTCACATGCCCCTTTATTGATACTTCACTGGCTAGACAAGGAAAATCTTCAATAGTGTTTCTTATAAACGTCTGTTTAACGAATTGTGTACACTGTATTCAACACACACTCATATCTTTACCAATGGATCCAGGCTTGATGGTCATAATGGATGTGCAGGGGTATTCCCTGATTGCACCATACAATATAGTCTTCCCAACTATCTTTGTCTATTCTCGTGAATTGTTCGTAATTAAACTCTCACTGGAATATATACTTAAAAAAGTTAACCTACATAATTACATAATATTCTCCAACTTGTTGAGTGCTTTAACGTCCCTTCAACAAATCTCAACCCGGCAAAATATTGTTAAAGAACTTCAGAAATTGTACAACCAAATACTAATCTCAGGTAAATCAGTATCATTCGCCTGGACTCTGTCTTACGTTGGAATTCAGGGTAATGAATCAGCCGATCAGACAGCCAAAGAAGCCACCAAACATCCCCTCACGACACCAAGATCCCACACACGGACTTCATCAAAAAGACTTCCATTAATCAATGGAGACAAACATGGAAAGCCACATCTAGAAGCAAGTTACATGATGTCTACATTTCCAAGTCCAAACTTCAACACTATCATTTCAACTGCAAACACCAAGTTTATTAACTCGACTACGTATTGGACATACTTCTATAATGCACAAATATCTCCTCAAACGTGGCCTTCCTCCTGTGTGTGACCTCTGCGGATCCAACCTCACAGTTCATCATCTCGTCACAGCCTGCCGTCGCTATGTGTAACACAGAGAAAGATGTGACATCCCTAACAGCCTACCAAATGCCCTAAATTCAGCACAACAAAGAACTTTATGAAAGCGACAAAATTGTATAACAATGTGTAGCACACCTATCTAGATAATTTAATGTTGTATGTACTATTACTATTTAAAATATTGTATTTTCATTGTAATCATGTTCTGTATTCTAAAGTATTCGCGATATGACTTTAAAGTTGAAGCGACAATAAAGAATATATATAGTTTTTTGTTATTTTGTATTTTTTCAAAAATGCTTCTACAATTTTGATTAAAACAATAAATATTTGGAACACTAAAACAATAAGATAGCATGCAACTTTTCTGTAAACAGCTCTTGAAGTCTCTTCATTTTCACTGAATTTTATATGTGAGAGGGCTGTCAGAAAGTAGTCTGACTGATTTTTTTTTTTTGCCTTAAATAGGTTGGTAATGTAAAACATTTGAATTTGGTGCAACTCCTCCAACCTTCTTCTACAGTCCACTGTACCAACAGCTTCCTAAGTCAACAGGTGGAAGCAGAACATTCATTCATTCATTATCTGTTTACCCTCCTCTTATGTAGGACTTACACCCCCCAGAACTTACAAGCAGGTGCCTGGGGTCAGAGGCCCGTCAAGGAGCAGACAGAGCATCCAGGATGGGTGATCAGCCCGATGCCTGGTATGGGACAAAGGAAGTAGATGAAACGAAATGTTGGTGAAATGGATGAAAGGAAAGATGATGGAGCAGTTGGTGGAATGAATGGCGGGGGAAACCAGAGAACCCAGAGAAAACCCACCCAGACGCCGCTTCGTCCACCACAAATCCCACATGCAGGTCCCTGGGATTGAACCCGGGCTGCCTCGGTGGGAGGCGAGCGGTCTAACCACTCAGCCACGGCGCTGCCGTGGAAGCAGAACATGAGTTTAAAAGAGTCTGACATGACCACAACAGACAGAGTGCTGTGATTGAATTTCTGAATATGGAAGGTGAAATGCCCATTCATATTCATGCAAGGCTGAAGATGCATGGGAATACGACAGTGAATGTCAACACTGTTAGATGATAGGTTCATCACTATACAGAAACTGATTGAGAAAAATAGTTGGGTATTGAAAAGCAGAATGATTGGCCAGCAACTGCAGTGATTCCAGCAAGTTGACAAGATCATTCATGATAATTGCCATGTAACAAAAGGTGTATTGTCTCTCATATTCGTCATACTCCATGGTCTGGGGTACCATGTTAGCCTCAAATTCCCAAGGTCATGGGTTCAAACCCAGCAGAGGCAATGGATTTTTTTTTAGCGTAAAAATACTTAGAATGGCTTCCTTTGGAAGGGAAGTAAAGCCGGTGGTCCCGTATTAAAGATTTACGGCATATTAAAGAACCTCAAACCTGATAAAGAGACCTCTGAGCAAAATTTCCGGTCTTTCACGCCCAATATAAAATGGGACACTAAGGACCATAGTAGTTAAGAGCGTCCATAAATAAAACTCAATTCAATTCTCTCATATTATCAATTAGTAAAGACAGTGTGACAGCCATAAGTGATAAGTTGGGCTATTCAAAATTTTGTTCACAGAGGGTAACAAAATTGTTGAATGACCAGAATAAAGAGGCAAGGAAAGCAACAGCAATCTCTTGCAACAATTCAATATGAAGAGGGAGCGGTTATTGGTGAAATCATAACTGAAGATGACACTTCGGTTAATTTTTGAGCCTGATTCCATGAGGTAGTTGATGGAATAGAATTACAAATTGACAATGAGGAGGAAAAATTTCAAAACTGTGAGGTTGGCAGAAAATGTTATGGCAAAAGTGTTTTGGGATGCAAAGGGTGTGATTCAATTGAATATTTGGGGTGGGGATGCACAAATTTTATCCAGTACATCAACAACCATAAAATCCTATAGTGGATGTTCTTCTTTTGCACAACAATGCATGGCAAGTTCATGAAAAATGGCTGGAAAGTCATGCCTCATACACAACACAGTGATCTAGCACTGTTGGACTTCTATCTGTTCGGGCCACTAAAGGAAGCTCATCGTGGGCATCACTTTGATGATGAAAATTCTGAAAAACTCGATGCGCCAATGGTTGAGGGGAAACGACCACGATTTTTACCACACTGGCATACATGTTCTTGTTTCAAGATGGATAAAATCTGTGAAAAAAGACAAAGATTATATTGAAAAATGAATCATGAATGTTATGGTTATCCTGCTGTGTAAAGTTCAATTAGTTTTCTTGAAAATTAAAAGCGGGAGAGAGAAAAAAATAGGAGGTATTACCTTCTGACTGACACTGTTAACTATGAAGTCTCAAAAGAAACGCAAAAACCTACTCCAGAAAAGATGTACATCTGATTAAGCTGTTCAATTTACTTTAAACATACATTTTTGTGGTATTAAACATTTTGAAAATTTTCCTGTTGACCATAAGAATTTTTCCATAATGTTAGTATATATGACATTTTTAAGAAGACACATTAAATGAACAAGGTTCCTCTTAAATGCCAAAGATGCGCTTCCTTAAGACTGATGCATATGTAAATATGTAAGGGTGGAATTCAGATACAAGTTAGGAAATGGCTCTTTGAATAGCTGCACTATATATAATTATTTACTTTGGGGGAGGGGAGGGGGCTCTACACTATATAGAAATTATTTTTATTAAATATTGGAATATATGCTAAAGATGTAAAAACTCACACCATTCATTACATAATAATATAAATAACTGAATATTGCATTTTGTTTTTTGGCAATTAGGTTAAGAAGGTTTTTAGAAATAGATTATGGTTAACTAAACTTTCTATTAAAACTCAAAAAAATTAAAATTTTTTCGTATAAGCTATGATTTAAAAACAAAATATTTAAATGCAACAAAGAATGGAAAGAATGTTCAAGAATTTGTATTCCTTTTTTTATTGCCAAGTATTATCTGGAATATTTCAATATTACATTGAATCTGATACGTTGGTAATATGCCATGTGAAAGGTGGCTGCTAAAGCATAAAGATTCATTTTCCAAATGCTTTCAGTCTGGAAACAAATAAATTTTGAATAACTTGGAACAAAAAGTATACCTGATTTGATGGAGAGTCATAAATCTATGCAGAGCTATTTAAATGCCAAAGGGGTAAATAGCCTGATTGGTAATGGTAACTAACTGGCACCAAGATTTTTTATTGGCAGTGACAGGCCTGTAACATTATTTGCATTCAGCATTTTTCAGGGATTTGCAAATGAGAAGTATCATTTGCAAAGAAAGGGAGCAAAAAAAACAAAAACAAAAAACAGAAGATCAAGCCTGTTTCCATGGAAGTAACACTTATTGTTTAGTTACAGCCCACAAATAAAAAAGGGAAAGAACTTCAAGATTTATATTCCTATAAACATGAGCAGACAAAGAAAAAATTTTGGTGTTGGAAAACTTAAACAAGTATGAACACATTTATGCATTTTCTTTAAAGGTTTCTATGAGAGAATACATACTATTGTTTCATCTTTTTTTTATATTTTGTACTTCCCTTTTCATTAGCATAACACTAAAATGTTTTCTATCCACTGTTTTGGGTAAATATTTTGTAAATGGTGACATAAGCAAGATGACAATCCTATTGGCCTATTAAACCACAAGTCAACTAATTTGTCATGAATGACCCTATTTACTAAAATAAATGTGTGTTAAATGTCATTTTACAGCCATTTAACAAGTAATTTTAGGTTAGAAGGCTCCTTGTTCATGTCAGAATATTATAAAGAATGCTAACACTTTTATTTTAAACTAAAACTGATTTATCCACATCAGAAGTATTCCCATAATAAAAGTGCTTGCTTTGCTTGGTTATTTTTCTTGTTAATACCAGAATGTGAAATTCTGTGGATAGTGTTGTGAATTTCTCACTGATGCAAATCTAATTAACATTGGTTAGATTACTGCAGTAAAATGGTAGCTCTAAGAAAGTGTAAGATTAGAAATTTGATGCTTTGTGCAGTATTATAACAGCAGCAGCTAGAATTTTCCATCAGAGCATGCTTTGTGAAGATTGTCACAAGTACTCTCTTCTTAGGGATCCCAACAAGCATAAAATATATGAGATAGTAATTTAATAAATTACTGAACACAAAAGAAAGTAACACTGATTTCACACAATTCTCCTTGAACCAAAATGATGCTTTTACATGATTGCTGAAGTCGAAAACAAACAAAAGTCAAACATATGTGTAGACCACACTGCTTACATGTAGTTTTTCTGCTAACCCTTTCGTTAATAAGTTCCACGTTAATGCAATCGCGATTACACAGTCACTTGTAACAAGAACTCACATATTTTATGAAGATAAATTTTCTTTATTTATAACTCTGAAGGATATTAGTTTAACTTAAAGCCTAAAAGGTTACAGCTTTCAAACTTTTCACATCTACAACTATAAGAAATATGTGTGTGAGAGAGAGAGAGAGAGAGAGAGAGAGAGAGAAGGGGGAACAGCATAATTCAAAAACAAAACGTAGGAGATAATATCTTTCTGGAATTCAAAGCAAAGATTTCATAAAATTTGTCCCCATGTCTTATAACCCTTTACATGGAAAAAATGTCATTAATTTTGTATTCTCAAAAATGGCTATAATGATTCTGATTAAAATGTCATATATTTGATGTACTGCCACAAGCAGGTATAACTTGAATTTTCTGTAAAGTCATCTTCATTTTGATTTGTATGACAGCAAAACCACAACGGACAGATAAAACTTAATAAAAATTAATTAAGATTAAGTAAAAAACAACATTTTCATATAATAAATTAGCCATTTTTGCAACAAATATTGTTACATTCTTATTTTTCCATGCTGACGTGTGTAACTTGGTGGAACATTTTGATAGTTTGCATTCTTTTTCCTTCTTACGAGTTCATTTTGTATAACAAAAACACCTCTGTGATATAAACAGCTAAATGAGGTTTCCACACATTGCATGTAACTAAAACATTGCATAATTTAAGGAATTCTAGGAAATGATAGGAAATCACTTATTGCAAATAACATAACACGGATTGAAGAGCTACTTTTTAACAAATCGCATTATTATACATATGGGGAAAAAAGAAAATTTGTAATGGGTAAATAAAATGAGTGCTGCACATCAGACATATTTTAATACAAGGGTTTTTCTGAAAGCTTTAAGAATGGGTAACAATGACTTGGATAAGCCAAAGCAGGTGTTCCTAGCTAGATTAAAGTTCAGATAGTAATGTGTGCAAGCTGAGTGCATCCCAACATATGCTGCATCAGCACTTCTATGTAAGTGCATGGTGTTGCTACACCATAGGCTAGGATTCATCTCAAGCAGAGCATTTTCATGCTATGATTTTCTACGACTTTAAAGTCAATTTAGGGGAGAGAGCAAATGTTTTGAAAGACTGCAATGGGCATTTGGGGATCTTTGCCCTTTGCAATCCATGATTTATTGATGCTTGGAAGAGTTTAGAGGAGGAAGGGGTTCTTTCGAAGGTGAAGACTGTGCAGGACAACCTGCTAGAGCAACAATGGATGAAAACATGATAAATGCAGAGTGCATGTTGTGGGAAGATCATGGTTGTATGTATTAACTAGTTCAAGAAGCCCTGAATGTTATACTGGCAGCAGTGAACACCATCCTTAAAGAAAAACTTCATGTCAGGAAGCTCTGCAGTCGCTGGATCCTCCAAAACCACACAAATGAGCAGAAACAGTGTGGGCAATGGAGCCAGAAAATTATAGAACAATTTTATGGAGGAAAATCGAAAAAACATATTTAACATCATAACAGATGACAAAAGCTAGATACACAATATGATCCAGAAACTAAGTGATAGTCATTGGTCTAGGTCTTCCCAGGAGAGGATTTCATAACAAAAACAAGGCGAGCAAGAAGTTTTAGCAAGATGATGATCTGTTCGTTCTTCTCTGCTGGTGGCCATATTGTAACAATTCTGATAGAAAGGCAAAAGACTGTCACTGCCAGATGACACACCACAAGTCTTCCATGAACTGAGAACAAAACATCCTAACACTGGTCTGTGTGGAATTTTGTTGCACCATGACAACACCTGTGTTCACAATGCACTAGAACTAAACCAATTTCTGTAGGAGTTAAGATATATGTCCCATCCTCCCTACAGTCCACATCTGGCCCCATGCAACTTTTTTCTATTTGCCAAATTGTTAGAGAAAATTTGAGGTCAACAATTTGAATCACCTGAAGATGCAGTAGCTGATTACAAAGAATGTATCTGCACTTTTTCCAAAAAAGAATGGCGTTCAGCATTTGAAAAGTGGTTTAAAAATTGAGATGCTGTATAGAATACATTGGAGAATACTTGAAAAGATACATTGATCAGACTAAATTTTAAAAATTTTATTACGTTCATTCTCAAAACTTTTACAGTGAACCTTGTATAATGTATGAAATTTTTAAATTTTTGCCCAATTTCCATATTTATTAACATTAAAGGGCTTTCAAAACAGACTCACACTTTAATCAAAGCAGAACCAACCAGAAATATTCAGTTTCATGAAAGCAATTTTGCACATTCACATATCATTTGTTTAAAACTGACCATTGACTTTTCCCTCCCATTTGGATGCAGGTTTGCCAACTTCGAAATTCAATGCGGCAATCAGTTTTAATAAGCAATATTCCTGATCTCATGGAGCTTGAATCAGTCATTTTCAACCAGTTATTCCCTTCTTCAAAATACATAGTATATGCTCTTCTACCATCTGTATTAATTTAACCAAAGAGGTCTGGGACTACTCTATTATACACCCTGTATAATAGCCAGATAATAATTAATGTCACAAGGGAAAGTTTTTAAAATCTGGTTAAAATACGAGGGTAATCCCAAAAGTAAGGTCTCCAAAGCGCTGGGATCGCAGGGAAACTATTTATGTGGATGTTGGCCATACTGCTTTTTTCATTCCTCCCTTCACTCTCTTCAGAAACCACTGCACATCCCTTAGCGCCCTCAGTCTTGGCTTGGCAGCCAGTTATAATGGAGCTCTTGTTAGCCACTACCGCCAGACGCGAAGTTTGCGCAGTTATTCGCTTTTTGAGTGCAAAAGGGGTTAAACCTGTCAAAATTCATTGACAGTTGATGGAAGTGTATGGAGAGTCTTGTATGGATGTCAAAAATGTCCGCAAGTGGTGTAGAGAATTTACAAATGGTCGCACGGAAATTCATGACGAGGAAAGAAGCAGGAGACCGCCCATTTCTGACAAAACAATCGCAAAGGTTGAACAAATCGTGCTTCAAGATCGGCGGATCACTCTCGATGAGCTCTGCATTGTTGTTCCTGAGATTTCTCAAAGCACTATTCATCGGACTTTGATTGAAAAGTTGAAATTTCGGAAGGTGTGCGCAAGATGGGTCCCAAGAATGCTGACAGAAGATCACAAAAGGCAACGCGCTGAAACTTTCCGCCAATTTCTTCAACGCTATGCAGATGAAAAGGACAACCTTTTGAATTCAATAGTCATAGGTGATGAAACCTGGGCTTTCCACTTCACACCTGAGACCAAACAACAATCACGTGAGTGGCGGCATTCTGGTTCACCCAAGCCGCGAAAATTCAAGAGAATACAGTCTGCCGGTAAAGTCATGGCAACTGTGTTTTGGGATCGAAAGGGGATATTGTTGGTCGACTTTATGGATCCTGGGACAACAATAAATGCTGATAGGTATTGTCAGACATTAAAAAAACTCAGATGGGCAATTCAGAACCGCAGAAGAGGAATGTTGAGCAAGGGCATAAGCCTTCTCCATGACAATGCTCGCCCCCACACGCCTGTCAAACCATGAATCTTCTGCAACAGTATGGATGGGAAACCATCACCCATCCACCCTATAGTCCGGACTTAGCACCCAGTGACTACCACTTGTTTCCCAAGTTGAAAGAACACTTGGCTGGAAGGCGCTTCGGTGACGATGATGAAGTGAAAAATGAGGTCCATCACTTTTTCAAGAGCATGGCGGCAAGCTGGTATGACATGGGCATACAAAAACTGCCACAGCATCTACAAAAATGCATCGACCAAAATGGCGATTATGTGGAAAAATAGACAAATGTTAAAGCTTCAAAACTGTGTACCATTTATTGTCAATAAAAGTTTATTTGTATTTTAAAAAAAATTGGAGACCTTACTTTTGGGATTACCCTTGTACAAGCTCTAATTTGAAAACTCTGATGTGAAATAGCCAACCAAGTCTATCAATGTGTGGGTATCCCTGTTTTTTTGACTGCTTGTATCACCAGCTGTGACCCTCATCCCAAATTTTGTTTCTATCGCATACATGTTAATCCCACTTAGAACAAGCAATGGCTGCTACATTAGTAATTCATGACATTCCAAGTATCAACAACTCTCACCGTGAACAGCAATGAAATAATTCTATGCGAAAGTAATAATTTTCCCAACTTATGGATTTAAAATTATTTGGACGAAAACACTTTTGTTTTATAATATTTGGATGAGTGATATTAGCTTGTATAGGCACGAGTCTTATAAGGTATTGCATTTTAAATATCAGTACTGTTTTCTTTGCACAGAACTCTTTCTGGGTGTAATTCTACGATCATGTTTTCTATGAACTTCAATAAATCCATCACTGTCTTCCCAAATAACTGTTCTCATTCATATCATATTTCAGGTTCAAATGTCTAATCCACCTAACAAGTACCATTTAAAAATGGGCATTCTTTATACATTGTTCAACACAAAACATTGCTTCTGCAACATGATTAATGGATATAACTACATCTAGTGCAAAAAGTTATCTAAGCATCAATTTTGCAAGCAGCCCTAAATATGTTACCTCATTTAACCTGAAAATGCCTCCTTTCATGTTTATTTTTTCTACCACATATTTCACCTAAAATTTGATATTTAAATTTCGCTTTGTGTTCCCCTGAATATTGAAAACAAAACAATGTGTGTGCTGAGTCTGTGAAAAGAAAAGCTCAAAATGGAATGCCTGATAAGTATCAAACTTGGCATTTAAGTTAAGTATCTTTCAAGGATGTGAAACAAAGAATCTCTATAAAATCTCCCCAATATGAACCATGGTAATCTAAACACTCCAAAAACTGCACAAGCAAAATTCTTGAAAACAAAATTAAAGGTTTAACATAATGTTAAAACTATTACATTTTATCAAGCTCTTACAATTGTTAGTTAACATCTTGTTAATGTTCAAAGACTACTGAAAACAATAAATAGCTTCCAAAAAGGCTGTGATGCACCTATATTTCCAATATGCTTTTTCTATGCATCACACAGCTCTCTGTTTCAGTAGCAGACAACTACTTATGTCTATAAACAATTATTGCCATGCATTTTCCCGATTGTTTGAGGTTAAAATCGCAATTTCAACTGAGAAGTCTAGGTGCAGAGGAACTAATGTTTCACCATTCGAAAAGGTGTTAATTATAAAACTGGTTACTAAGTATAGAGGAATTATAGTATGCAAAAAAAAACCCAATGCATTTATATTAAAGGAGAAGGATGCAGCTTGGGAGAAAATGTGCAATGAATATGATTGTAATGCGCACATTTCCCCCAGATCCAATAAGTAACTGGACAGTTTTATGCTAATATAAAATGCAGCATAAAAATTCCAGGTGCAAACAGCATTTAGAATGGTTTAAAACTGAACGGCGGACACTAAATTCAAACTAAAATGGAGAAAAGTGTGTTATCACTGATTAAGGATCAAGCAGACCACAACAAAAATAATGTTCGCTTCTTGAAACAATTGCTTTAGAAATCTGCCAGACAAACCCACAAATGGTAGCTTTGGAAATGACAACACTATCGCATACCATTAAATGAAAAGTGCCCAAAGCATAAAATCTCAGACTAATTACCATTTATAACCTAGGAGAAAGTGGCATGTTTCTGTTGGTAACATTCTAACCTCTCGTATTTCCTCTACTACAACACTGCTCACAACTGCTTTGAAAGTTTCCATATTCATTACAACTCAGGTTCTTGTTCAGTTAAGAACAACATTAAAAAAAAAAAATCCAAATACAACAACTCTGTGTCAACAGCTTGGTATGCAGCAGCTATTTTCCAAATTCTAACATTTGCTTAACACTTTAAAACAAGGGTACGGCAATGTTAGCTTAGCAAGAAGTTCAACACAATGTTACAGCTTAAAGTGTTCAATGAAACAAAATTTCTGTTAACTTCAATGTCAAACCATTTTAATACTGTTTTAAAATTTAACATCCTTTAGCAAAAACAACCCTAGATGTATCAAAGTTTATACCCTTCAAATTAACATACAAAATCACAGGTTTAACTTTCACAATTCAGAGGAATGCATTCCATACTACAACATAACATGAAGAAAATTCACTTTACTGAGTACATGAACAGAACAAAGTAGTAATTTAATTGCAGCTACAAAAAAGTCACAGCATATCATCACATGTATTTTTGTGTGAATTTCATGGTATAGTTAAATTTTACTTGTAAAGCATTGAAAATATTATTGTTCTTTTCAAAACCCTGAAGAAAGAAAAAAAAAGGGGAGAAAATACCATTCTTTTCATTATAAAGAGAATTTTAGGCAATGGCAGCATTAAATGCACATATTAAGTTTAAAGAAAAGGCCTGCTTGTCCTGTTCCATCAAAACAAATTGCACTTACTGGATGTGAAATTGGAAATACAAACCAGAATTGTAGTACAAACAGCCTTAAATGAAGTTGTTAAAAAGAAACATTTCCTCCAGTAAATTCATAATACACCACATGGAACTACTGTCCACAATAACCATATAACATTAACAAGGAAGAGTTTTCAAGCCTATGATGCTTAGATAAAACAAAAATTGACAGCGACTTGTTGGGATATCAGAAAGGTATTAGATATGGTATAGTATAATCCAATGAATGTAGTTGCAAGATGCCTTTGGTCATAGAAATTTTATATTTCTGTAGAAAGAAACTGTATTACCTACAACAGCAAGGTTAAAAAGCTTCAAAGAAAATAATCTTGTCACGTTTCACTGTAGTGGAGCAGGTTAGAGGCCTTTCTTGATTTTAACACATGTTAAAATGTGTTTTGCTGAGATGTCATCAAAATTGACTAAGAATGAAACTGTATACAAGAGGTACAAGCATCATATTTATTTCACTACAGTGCACCTTTTAGCTACTCTCTGTCCACCTGTAAGTATGAAAAAACTCATGAACTGCTGCATGTATGGAATTGAAATGTTGTGCATATAAATTTAAATAGCGTTTGTCAACACCTTTCAAAATTTGTTTAAAATGGCACAAACTTAAGGATATAGCTCACCTCCATGGTGTGGGGGTAGCAAGTCTCACATTCAAGAGGTCCCAAGTTCGAATCTGGTTACATTTTTTCTGGGGTTTTCCCTTATAATGAAAAGATCAATATTGGGTAACTCAAGGATCTATGGATACCAGGCTCATTTCAGAATCATTTCATTTATATCATTCATTTCAATATGATCTACCCAGTTAAAGGATGTTAAAAAATAATTCAGGGTAGTTCGTGTGGCAAGTCTTCTAAAAATCTGTAGGTACTAGGTACCTATTTTTAGGATTATTTCTCAAAATATTCACAATAATATTACAATACTATCGCATTATTTCTGCTAGAAAATGAATGCACATTAAATTTAACACTATGCAAACATTTAACTCTAGCATTTAAAATGTGCTACTGTTTACACCCATTCATTTTCAATAGGAACAAGGTCAGAGTGTCATTCTTCTATTCTATCAAGAACATGTTAAGTACAGCAATAATACCAGAATTATCAAAAACCTGAGGTCCACAGCCCTGATAGTGGCAGTTGAAGTTTGAACACAGCTTCGATGGGTAAAGGCAAGCAGGGACGCAGATACAGAGAAAATGTTGGGGGAGGAAATACATAGTTAAAAGCGGCATTTTGGCAACAGTAGTTATTCTTTTACACATTTCACTTTGGGTGAAAGGTTGCTTGTCATTAGAAAATAGTAGAAGACAGTCACAGGCAAACTTTCATATGGTGAAAGCTTTTCTTTGCTGCTTTGTGAAGCAGGGTTTGAGTAAAGTGTTTGCATACTTATTGTGTCTGGTATCTTTTTTGTTCCCCCTCTGAGGCTCTGAGAAGGATTTTAACACCCTAAATCTCCCATTTTCTGCACCAATGCATATGGTACGAAGGTAGTAGTCATAAGACTTTACTCTTGCTACAGTGAAATATGTGTAATTATTTTCCAAACAAACCTGATAAATGGGTATCATCTATGAAATACTGTTATATCATTTAGCTTTGCCATAAGCTGCAGACAATAGATATTTGTTTATAAAAACATTATGGTTAGGTACCACAAATAAATATACATAGCATTTTATAGCACCTGGATATTTAAATTCCACATCTACATAAACTCTTTGTCTGCAGTTCTCATAATACTAATAAGCAAATGCGTATAACACAGGCTATTGCCATACAATAATATGATTCAACTTCAAACTGCTTGCAGTGACAACTGCACATTAGCGAGTAATTTACTACTAAGCTTTCAACATATTTCCAGCTTAACCTACTCATTTAACTGTGATCCTGCTCCTTTGCAGTGCACTAATTCTTACTATGAACTTCTTGGAGCTTTCACTTTAGCATATTCTTATTAAACATCCGCTATAAAAATTCTCTTTCTTCACAGAACAGTCATATATTTTTTTTTTTTGTGTGTGTGTATTTAGTACACCAATGATGAATGCTGCTCCATCAATTCCAAAAGTCCCTCATTTTTTGCGTTCCACAACTCTTACAAAACAGATGACACATGTGTACAGTTTGTTAGTGAAAAACTGTAAGTGAACTGCTTGACAGGTGCTATTTATAAAAAGCTCTTCCAACGTTTTTTCTATCCAAACAAGAGATATTCAATTCATGCTTGAAAGTAAAACAAATATTCTGCAGACCAAATAAACATTAACTTTCTTTTCTAGTTTACAGCTAACAGTTCATACAGGCATTACTTTAAAGTATAAATCTTAAACGCATAACCTTATTGTTTAATGTTCATAAGTATTTACACTGCACGCTACGTAAACCCATGGCATGAAATTCATAATTTCACTTAGATGCGTACATGTCTTGTAATGCCTTAGCTCATACTACATGGAATACATAAGTATGTAAATATTAGCAGTTCTTACCGTAAATTCACCAGTAACTGCATCAAATCCAACGTGCACTGTATGCTCAAAGTTTGTTGGGTATGAAATATTAGGTTTCTCAGCATCTTTCCCTTTTTGCTTCATTTTGCCCTTCAGTGTCTTTTTCTTTCTGTCATCCGCATCAGGCTCCTTTGGCAGTGGACGCATGTCCACAGGAAGGTTTGGAGTAGAGTCACCTCTGAAGTTAAATACAAATGTGTCAAATATATCTTTGATAAATTCAGCCATTAATTATAAGAGTTGTGATTTAGTGTCTGTTTTTATACAATTACCTGTTACTAGTAAGCCGCACAGGGGGTGCAGGAGGCTTGTCTTCATCATCTGACATGATGTCACTACACTACTGACTAAATACACACGTCAATCTTCACAAGAAGGACCTAAAATACAAATAGCCACAATGGTTATTTCTAGTACGTGTGATACATCCACAATAGCTAAAAATCATCTTCATAATGATATTTCCATAAACTTGCCCAGTATTACGGATACGAGAGAAAAAAGCAAGACTAGGCAAGGTTTTCAACCGTATATGGACATATCCAATAATACGTACCTTTACACAGTGTTTTCTTTATAGTTTTGCCGTAGATTTCATTTGTGCAGATTTCAAGTATTGTATTAAACGTTATTTACATAAGGAACGCATTATTACTAATGATATTTGTATTTAACGTGAACTTTTTGATAAGCCTTTTATCACCGCCATGAACCAACCCCCATCGAATCATAGAGATTTCAATTAGGAGTAGGACATTCATTTTCCACAGCAAACGCAAGTGCCATTTTGAGCGGCTTCAACATTTATTTCTCGTAGTGCTTGGAGAACGAGTTGGAGGGGTGGAAAGGTGGAAAATTGTGTGCATCGTGATCGTGACTAATAAGTTAAAGGCTAAAGGATATCCCTGTACTAGAGTACTTTTGTTCATATCTGTTATTAAAGAAATCAATATACGCAGTTACCAGTGAGTAAGTGACTTCAGCTCATCGATATGAAGAAGAAGGTACGTTTGAAGGAAAAAATAAATATTTTGACAGTTCGGAGAAAAAGCATTTCTAATAGCTGTTTAACGAACTTTGATCTGCAACCAATAGAGCTTTAGAATTGATTTAACCTAAAACAAATGTCTGAATTGAAATTAATATTGCATTCCCCTGCTCCTATATATTTGGTTCCTTCAAAAAGATTATATAAACAGTAGACATGGTGATGGGTAAACATTTAATTACAAGTAGTATAGTAAAAACTAAAAGCTCATGAATGTTATAGGTTCAGTTTACTGCTTGAATAAAAGGAGTGCAATTATATTTTCGAAAACTTAAACTGAACAGCATTTTAATGCTACCCACAATAGAGGTCTGAGTATACGTACTTCTGATGTCAGTTGTATCTGCTTCTACTTCTCCCATTTCATGTTTTAGCAATTTTGTTGTTTGCATTTTCAGGTCCTGTTAATGGGTAAGAGTGGTTCTGGTAAAACATCAATGAGATCAATCATTTTTGCAAATTATATTGCAAGGGACACTCGTCGTTTAGGAGCAACAAGTAAGTCATATACATATTGTATACTACAGATGTAATGTATCAGGCTATTAATGATGAACATTCAGGTCCCAAAATATTCTGACTTTCATTCCTTTACCCTTCCAACTCAAAATCATGACATTTGGCTTAAAAGGCAAAGGGCAGATTCTGACAATATCTTAGCCATTTTCTTTCTATCAATATCTTAGCCATTTTCTAACAGGTTACTTTATAAACACTAAAATATATTTTACAACAGAGAAATTAAACTAAAACATTAGCTATTTAGCACTATGAATTGTTTTGCACTTGCCAAGATAAAAGGATAGTTTTAGCAGCCAACTAGGTTTTACTTATGCGCAATTTAGTCTCAAAGTTATAGAACAAGACAACAAAACAAACGAAATACTAAAAGCATTCCTTTCCCATTCTGTCCTATCTTTGATAAGAAAAAGGTTCACCTTCTTAAGGTTTTATTTAGCACAATAAAACGTAACACTAAATGAAGAAGTCTCACAACCTATGCAACTATCCGCTTGGGAGAAAATCTGCATTTGGAAGAACAAGAATATTGCAATGAATTTCGATATCCCAGCAGAGGATAAACTCGGGAAGTACATCAAACCCTCACCAGATACCACCACAGGCAGATACAGGACAATCAAATAACCACCAGCCAGTAGGTTAGCAGCTGACAAGAGCAAGGGACTCTCAAAACATGTCCAGGTAATTCTACTTAAGTGAAGAGTGTAAATGAGTTTTCCTACTCCTCGTTCATTTTCAATGGAGTGGCATTCATACATAGGAGCGACCAGATAACATTCAGCATATCTGGTAACACTTGCTCCTATTGTTCTTGAGCAACTTCTTTATTTTTATTGCCAGCTTTTTCCACACAGTTCCAACATATCTCTCAATCTGATCCTTGCCTTATGAGTTATAAGGTAACATGATTAATGGCAGCATCCAAAGAATTAAAACATCTTTAACTCTTTGCCCATGAAAGAAGTTCCTCGATCAGAATGTATGTAAGCAGCCAAACACAGCGATGGGTTCCCCAGTTTTGATACGACAGTAGTTGAAGCGATGTCTGCATAAGGAAATACGGGTAAATTGCCTTACTTGCACCGGAATTAGCGACTGAAGTGGTCTTAGATGTCCAACATATGTCCCTGGGTGTCCTACAGATGGCACTGTATCTCATTCTCTGACTTTAATGCAATGCTGGCAACATTTGAATAATGCCACCTAAGCCGGTAAGATACTCAGCCTCAAGGCGTAGCCGAGAGATTGAGGGCCCTCAGCCTCAAAGCGTAGCCGAGGGATGGTTTTTAGAAGGAGAGGAGTTATGGCTGATAGGCCGCAACTGCGAAGCGATGACAGGGCGTAGCCGAGGGATCTGCGCGTCTAAAACTTGAATGAGTCACGTTCGCAGAAACAACAGCACATCACATATTTAGTCCATTTCACTTTTTATTTAAGTTGGCAGTACCCACTTTGCATGTGATTTATCAGAAAAATGGCTACGTTTGTTGTGTTTCTGACACAATTTGCCTATATAAGTAAAGCACCTTAAACGGGCGGGCAGGTGGGCACCAGATATAGAAGAGACCACATCATGTTCTGAACTCACTCCTAAGGTAATTTATTCACTTCCTTGTACCTAATATAGGTCAGTGCAAGTAAGGCAATTTTGCCGGAAATACAAAGGAAAATAGAAAAAGTTTGTCACTAATGATTAAAAAGTACTTGTTTCTTCAGCAAGAAACTTGAAACTTGTTAAGGAGCTCATTTGATGAGCACAACAAAATGAAGTCACACTTCTCACTTCCTCTGGAGAGTAAGGCTAAATTTTGTTTCTTAGCCAGTGGTACAGTCTTGCTTCTCCTGGGTGACAGAGTGGTTGATGAATTTCTGCCAGTCTTCTCAGAGAGATAACATTCATAGCTGAGAAAATGCATATGTAACGTTAATGTCTTTGCTGGACTTTTAAACTATCTCATAGTTATAAAATATAATTCCAATCACTATCTTAACATCATCTTGTTTTTAGCTCTTCACTTTTCCCAAAATTTGGATGTGAAACATGAAAGAAACAGATTTTCTGTCTGTGATAAGCCTGAAGTGTCAACTCATAAGGAAATACCTCTATTTATGAATGGCTTTAGAGATAACATAATCCTTTTTCTCCACTGCTGCATGGCGCTGTTGTGTTAAAGATCTGGATAAGAAGGTTACTGGATGGCAGTAACTGACAGCGTTGCAGTTATAGTTTTTTCTGAAGTGTCTTGTTTTCTCAGTTAGGTTTACTCTATCGACAACACCACCACATTTTCTGTTTCTATTTTGGAGAGACATTTTCTATGTCTCCATTGCTTTGATACTAAGAGGAAGTTTACTGTTTGTTAGTACTGAATTTTTTCTGAAAATGTACAAATGGAATTTGAATAGTGGGAAACATGCCAAGTGTTCTCCTCAAAGAAATTTTGGTTGAGGCAACTCAAGGAGTGGTTTCAGGGTCCTGGTTCTGATCTTGTAGTTAGGTTACGTAGCAGAGAAATGGAACTATGCTTTATACTCCAGATGTTCTGGGGCTGAGGAATTGTTGGTGGAAGACAGATGTTTTGGGAGCATGCATCTCTCCCATCTTCAGGATTCTAAATCTATGCTTTGTTTATGATAAGTTCTATGCTGTTGCAACTTCCATGAACATTTTAAGATTGACATCGCATCCTTCTTAATTTCAGCCGCAGATAATTACAACATTCAGGTAGGCTACTGTGCCTTTAAATTTTCATTGGCAATCATTTTGTCAATTTTCCTTTGGAAAACAGCTACGCCATTGGTAACAACAAATGGGATACTGGTAAACTAAACCAATTTCCCGCAAGCCTCAAACACAGTGGGGAGTTTGTCTTCATCCTTGACGGTATCTGATAGTAGGTACTGTGGAGGTCAATTATACTAAAAGCTTAGTAATTCGCAATTTTATCCACAATCTCATCAATCTTTGGGAGCAGATAGGTGTCAAGATGAGTATAGCGATTTATAGTCTGCGAGTAATCTATGACCATGCACTTCTTATGATTGTTTGACACAACCAAGACTTGATGTCACCAGGGAGAACAGCTTTCTTCGATGTCATCTTTTAGCAATTTTTCTATTTCGCTGAATTTGTCATCAAAATGAGTGTGGTGCTGAGATTTAAAGGAAAGGATTTAACACATCAGGTTATGAAAAAGTCAGGTAGGCTCTGTATTATCAGCTACAGCTATACAAATGATAACTGGTCACCTCCAAATTGAATGCTAATACTAGAATATTGCTTCAGAATGTCTTGGCCAATAACAGTATCTGAGCACAAGCTAGGAAGAATGTTTAAAACAGGCATTTTCATACGTGTATCCTTGGAGAGTCAGTTTAGTGCAGCATTTTCCATCGCAAGATCTTAAATTACCAGTTGCCATGAAAAGTTCTAAGCTTTATCTCTGTCAACAGGGAGTTGTAATTCATGCCCAAGCTTCTCATTGACAGATTTTAAGATATTTCCTGTATCAATAAGGGGGCTGAAACAAGCTTTTTGTTAAGAGAAACAGAAATTACAATCCTGTAGATAGGATTCCGGGTAGCGCAGTGGTATCATTTCCAGCTCTGGTACTGAGGGTCCGGGTTTTGATTCATGACTCTGGGATGGCAATTTTAAGTCAGTCTTATCCATGCTTTCACCTCTGATTTGCTCATGTGAAGTATCCCCATAGCCCAACATAGTTTGGAGTCCATGGTAAAAGCTGTAGGTCCTGTAGGTACCTCCAACGTAGAAATGTGTCCAGTCATCACTTGGTGGAATGAAGTATCCCCAAAGGTCATAGGCCATATGGGGAGCGTTAGAAATGATAATCTTGTAACATGTTAATAATGTTGGAGAGAACAGATTGAGCTGTAGAGGTTACACCTCTTCTCTTTCTCAATTGCCACTGACATACCTTCTCGCAGTGACTTTTCTTGCCGCATCCCCAGCACATAGCTTTCCTATCACATGCACCTCCCAGATGCTTTCCCTAAGTCGCAAAAGTAACAGCCACCAAAATGTCCCAATTCTTCCTCTACTGATGCAGAGTTGATGATAGCTTGAGTAGCAGAGTGATAAACATAGAATTATTGTTGAGCCTGTTCTAAAGACTGTGCCTGGCTGAAAAATCATTTAGCTAGAGATTAGGATATTCAAGGAGTCTTTGGCATATTATTGCTTCAACCACTGATGAAAGCATTGCAGATACAGTCATCTCTATTTATTTCTGCGGTCACTGCTTCAAAATTGCATTCATTTTTAAACTGCCTCAGTTCAAGATATTTTGTAACTGATTCATCTGATTCTGTTTTTGTGTTGCAAATTTCACAAACAGATTTTTCAGGATGGCAACTGCATCATTAAGTTTCTCACAATAATTGATGTATTTATAAATAGAAAAGACATGATTAACTAAAAGATGAAGCTTGTCTTGATATTTGTCCGTGTGGAGGAATGATATTTTTAAAATTGTTATGCCATGATTCCATTTTTGGGTTGCATTAGGCAATTCTGAAGCAATGTTTAGCATATTGGGATGAAGTAGACAACAATTCATGTTGTCTTCAGTTTGCTCTTCAAAATATTGAGCTCTAAATTTATGTGAGAGAGATTCACTTTCTTAAGGTTTTATTTAGCTCAGTATAACATAACAGTAAATAAGATGCTTAGTAACAAAAGAAAAAAGTTAGAAAAGAGCATTTGAAGACAAGATTTATCACACTTCCTTATTCTGTTCCCAAAGGAAACAAAAACTTAATCAATCAAAAAGTATAATGAATAAAATAATAAAGAATTAAGAAAAAATCTTTAACCTCAAGCCTGATAGAGAGGCCTCTGAGCAAAATTATCGTTCTTTCACACCCAATATAGAATGGGACACTAAGGACCATAGTAGTTAAAGAGCGTCCATAAATAAAACTCAGTTTAAGAAAAAAATCTAACATGTCACACTCATATTATTTTCTCTAACAATTACATTAAATCCCTTATGTGTTGTATATAGTATTTATATATTGATTATAGTATATTATGATAAATTTTTGACTAGAAATGATCTCAAATTAAGCAATATGGATCTTACATGCATGATATGGAAAACAAAACACAACTGCTCGCATATTGTAAATCAATTTTCATTGTAACAAACCCATGCAGGGGAAAAAATAAGAATCACATAAGATGCATTATAGATGTCATGATAGTTCAACCCAAGAAAATTTAAACATGTAACAACAAATATTAAAAACTGTTTAATGTTACATAAAAAGCTATTTGACATAAAATTTATATTTCAATGAGCTCTGCATTTTTTCTTAAATTTAGCAGTTATGTAAAATTATAGAAAATTTATTCAGAATGAAGAGCCTTCACAGGCTATTCAAAGAAAATTTAAGGTATTGTTAGTCATGCATACATCTTAAACACATAGTATATGAATCAAAATCACTGACCATTTTTTAAAAAAATGAAGGAAAAAATTTCTATGTAAGTGGTAATTTGGGAAGGTAGATTTTCTAAAGAATCTTCATCTGCCTTGCTTAAACAGTGCCTGACTAAAATATGAAATTTGGTATTTATC
The DNA here is from genome assembly GCA_030765065.1 of Deroplatys truncata. NCBI lineage: Eukaryota > Metazoa > Arthropoda > Insecta > Mantodea > Mantidae > Deroplatys > Deroplatys truncata. The sequence continues at coordinate 131,561,599 of CM060988.1, read as the reverse complement.
CAACCATTTGTTTTTGAGTTATGCTTTTCACAGATACACACATACAAATGTACCTCAAAACATGCATTTGTGTCAAACTCTCAATATAAATTTTTGAAGTTGTGCATGGGTTCCTCTACTTACCTTAGACAGGTAGTCGAGAAAATAAAAATGAATGGAAATAAAATGTTATTCACTTTCAATTCCCATACTTCTTTCCCATGCCTGGTTTTATTGGTAATGTATGCACCTTGTTTCCCTATTTCCCCTCACAATTTATGGAAGTGAATGTGAACTACATTCCATACATGTGAATCAACATAGGATATCAAGTTATGGGAAAGAGAATAGGTTAGAGGAGTTGGAAGTAAAATCAGTAACAGCAAGGGACCTGAAAGTTCACCATTACTATGCAATTATCTTATATGTAACAATTTATTTATGATAAGGCTTACAAATATTATTTATTTTACAGTTGATGTGGAGCATTCTCACGTAAGGTTTCTAGGGAACTTAGTGTTGAATCTCTGGGATTGTGGTGGGTATGTACACAATATTTTGCTTACTTTTTACATATAAAGAAAGAACAAATTATTTCATTAATACACATATCTAATGGCTTACTTTTCTGGAAATAGGCAGGAAGCTTTTATGGAAAACTATTTTGCCAGTCAGCGAGACAACATATTCCGTAATGTGGAGGTGCTCATCTATGTCTTTGATGTGGAAAGCAGAGAACTGGATAAAGATATGCATTATTATCAGAGCTGTCTAGAAGCTATCCTTCAAAACTCTCCAGATGCAAAGATATTCTGCTTGGTCCACAAAATGGATCTTGTTCAGGAAGACCAGAGAGACCTGGTAAATAGAATAATTCCTTAACTACTCTTCATTTTAATGTATTAAAATGAAGTAATCCTAAATTCTTGCTCTCATTTTAGATTTTCCGAGAAAGAGAAGATGACTTGAAAAAGCTCTCAAAGCCCCTGGAGTGTACATGTTTTCGTACTTCTATATGGGATGAGACATTATATCGAGTGAGTACATCCTGTCTTGCAAGCAGACCTTACTAAGGCTTGTTGTTCACAGTAACATTTTTAAAAATCTTTTTAGTTTGGTTCCTCATTAAAAAAAATAGCCAATTGTATTATGAACTTGTTACATACATTTTCATTTGTACAAATAAGTTTATATTACAATCAAAACAAACTACATTTGGTGCAAAAATATAAACAGAAGTGGTTCAATATCTTAAGTGAGAAGCTGTAGGTAATTGTTAAATATATATATATTTTATAATGGCCTGGCTTAAAGTTGTTTTTAAAACAAAAACTTATTGCTTGAAAAAGTAGTGAGGGTATTGCCTGAGTCTTTTTCCAGAGTTACTCTAAAAATATTATGATAAACAATCCTCAGCTGTGGATCAACTTCGATCCACAGCTGAGGATAGTGGCAAATGTTCCAAAGTTAATCATCTAACAAGTGAGTGATTTACAAGTGTTTAAAAGGTCAGATTCAATATTCATTTTTATTCTAAAAATATTTTTTAGAATTTTGATTTTATACCACCTCGGTATGAGAGCCATTATTTGTGTTACAAATAGCAAACCTATACGTAGTCATTAGAAGAATGATATTGTTGATACTGTCATTGAAAATGAAGTGTACCTGCTGAAAAGAGGGCAATTTGGCAAGAGCAAGAACAAGTTGTATGTGTAACATTCGCATGACTTTCCTAGCCACTATTATTTATTTTTATCTCTCTTCTACAAACTATTCTTACAAAAGTTTATTTTTCTATCTACTGCATGTTAATCGACGTAAACGTTTGCAAAAATGGTTCTATTACACTTTTCATTGTTACAAAGGAAGTACAGGAGGCTGAAGAGATAGTCAAAGCTTTATATGCTGGTATTGAAATTCCATACTATTTCTATGACATTGTGAGAAAGAAATGAAAGGTGACAGCACTTCGTAAAATGGCAAAAGAAAAATTTAAACCAATAACAAATTCTCAGAAATGGTTGATACAAAAAAAAACATTATTTGAAATAAATTGCGTCTTTTAAGGATATCTCTGTTTTTGTGTAATAAATTCTTTTCTCCCTCTTATGAATGCAAGTAAACTGTTTGGAAAGCATATACAGTTCAACAGTAGAGAGCAGAATGATGTATGAAGTAGAAATTTGGGAGCCAGATGGGGATTGGAAAGCAATAAATGTGATAGACTATTTTGTAGACTTGCACTGGGATTACCTGGATCCTCACCGAATGAGGTTGCTCTAATGGAATTAGGAAGATAAGGCTATAAAAGTAAGATAGTGGAAATAGTACTGAAATATTGGTACAGAATATGGAAATTAGGAGAGGCGAACATCATCAAGCAGTGTTTGGTAACGCAAAAGGTGCAGTGATATATAAGTTGAATAATGGATTACAATAAATAATACATATTATGGATTATTATTGTGATATAATCTCAAGGACATGCGAAAATTAAGGCAAAAAAAACATGGACATATAAAATCCAAAATATCCTACAGGAAGTTGGCTTGGGAGTAATATGGTTTGATAGTGAAAGAATGGAAAAGGGGTTTTGGAAACAGGAGAAAGCAAGAATAGAGGATATTGAAAAACAGGAATGATGTGCTAACCTTATCAACAAAAGACCTTTGAAACTATACAGATCATTGAAAAATGACTGGGGAAGAGAAAATTATACTGAAACTTGTGGTAAAGCAGGAAGGGAAGGGTTGGCATAGTTTAGAATGGGGGCAACATTCTTGAGTGGGATAAGGAATGGATGTATCAAGGAAAAATGTTCACATGGCACTGCATTTTGGAATATAAACAAACAAACTAAAATGTGGAGGAAGGATTTCCTTTTACAAAAGTAGGGAAATTTACTAAATTAAATAAGAGAGAGAAGAATTTTCAATCTAAGATCAGAGGAAAACATAAAAAAACTGGGAAAGTACATAGGTAAGATGAGATGAAAATGGCTATGGAAGGTGGGCAACATTAATGGAAGGACAATGGAGATATTCTTGTTTAATGTATACAAGAAAATTTTAACTTTTAGGATGACGGATCCAATATATAATCCCACTATATAGATAACCTGGTGTTAAATATAATGGGGAAATGGAAATGATGCAACTCCATAAATCAGAGAATTTTAAATTACAAAATATAATTGTAATTGTAGTAATAAATTTATAGTAATACTGCAGTAATGAAAAAATAGTTTATGTATGGAAAGTCTGTGAATAAACTCATCCATTCATATCTTATGGTTTACCAGTTATATAAAATTCATTCCACATATAAAGAACTTCACGAACTACTCCCAGAAAATGCAAAATATACATTTTATTTGCCATGCAAATATCTTAAACATATGGCATTTTCATCAAAATCATTATAGCCATTTTTGAGAAAATAATGTATAATTTTTCACATAAAGCGTAATTTAGTGTGCTGGGATTTTCTTTAAAATATTTATGTCACATGTTTGGAAGGTACTGGACTTACCAAGTACACACAGATCTTTTTCTAAAAATGATCTTTCTTGGAATCATGGGACCTCAAAATGTTTATTTCTGGTGAAATATCTATATTATACTGGGTGGAATGCAATACTTCCTCCATAAGTAGGTGATAAAAAAAAGTAAATGTAATTTTGCCATAGTTGATGCTAAGACAGGCATTTGAACGAGCTTGTCTCCAAATGGCAACCTTCTCACAACATACTGCTTGGATTTGTTGTTGCATAGAGGCAGGTATCTTGCTCCCAAGTAACTCTGACTGTAGTATGCCTGCATTGAGAGCAATAATTTTTGTTTTATTACACCTTTAAGCTGGACATGTAGTATTTTGTCATAGATATCTTAAATTGCATCTCCCTAGTGAAAATGATTGCCACTTTCAAACCTCTTCAATTCAGGGCTGTAGGGTGAATCTCAAATTTCTTCATTTAAATGAATACCAAATTATTCGGGTATCTACCTTACAGTCCTGTCATGAGACTAAGTGATTTTCATCTGTTCTTCATTTCAGTAAGTTCCTAGGTTGCAAGAATTCTGATGATGAAGAAGAAATCTTAGTAAACATCTTTTACCGTTGCTTTTTGTAGGCTTGGTCTTCCATTGTGTACATGCTGATTCCAAATGTGAAGGAGCTGGAACAAAGTTTAAACCAGTTTGCCAATATTATAGATGCTGATGAAGTGCTTTTATTTGAAAGAGCAACATTCCTTGTTATTTCACATTGCCAAAGACGTCCGCACAGGGACATCCATAGGTTTGAGAAGGTCTCAAATATCATTAAACAGTTTAAGCTCAGTTGCAGGTAAGTCTCATGTAGATAATTTCTCTGGGATCTACTTTCCCAATTTCTATAACTTTGCAGTTATTGACTGTTTGTATTTGTATGCATGTTTCTTAAGATAATGATGACTAATCATAATTTTTCCTTTTGTTGTAATATTTATTTTCTAAGATATTAAGTATTGTATAATATTTTTACAGAAAACATTGGTAACATTTTTGAGACTCCTTGCAGTGTAAAAAATTAAGCAAATAACTTTTATCTTATTTTTTTTTTAGGCTTGATTATTTATTAGTTTTTCAAATCTTGCCATTTCAATTTTTTTCTCATTCAAACGTGTGCATTTAAATGACATAGCATGCATAAAATTGTTCATTTAAAAGTGAGCCAAAACTATGCAGAGAGAAATGCAAAAGAACACAGTATAAGCTCTTAAAGACTTATCCGCCGGTATTTTGTATGTCTTTAAGATTGCAGAATGCAAAAATGTCACATGGTTCTAAGTCCAAAAATTGAAAATTTAATAATTTTGTCATTTGGAACAAAAACTCGGCAAACTCGGCTCCTGGTTCCTTTAAATATAGAACATACCTATTTGATGATTATAACATTTTGCACTTCACTTATGTTGCTTGAATTTAACTAGACCTATTTATTAGCTGGAGGCACCCAGCAACAGATGTTGGTTACCTCTGATGTAGGATGTCAATGAGAATGGTGAGGGAATGTTGGGCTTTGGCCAGAGATAAAGGCCTGGGTATAGGGCAACTTAAAATCATCACCCCATAGCCAAGAATTGAACCATGTAACCTCAGTACAAGAGTCATATGAAACCACTGAACTACTCTGGCACCCACATCTATGTGATGTTGAAGTAAGTCTTTAGAGGCTGTGATAAATTTGCTGAACAATTTTGTTGCAAGGACATCATTACAGCTCATACTGTTTTCAAGTAGATTTTGTAACAATAAAATCTACTTGAAAACCAATAACAAAGCTCGAGGCAAATAAACAATAAACTAAGAGTAAGAAAAATCTAATATGATCACTCGCATGACTTTCTGTACCCTTTATCTTTATTAGTGGGTATACAAAGTATTTTTACTAAAGCTTATTTTTCTGTCTACTACATTTTAATCCAAATAAACCTTTGCAGAAATAGCTACATTATACATTTCGTTATAGATACAAAAAGAACAGCAATAGCCAAATGTTAAAGAACTGGACACTATATGCTGGCCTTAAAATTCTATACTGTTTTCATGCAATTGCAAGGAACAACTGAATGTTGAAAGGACTTTTAAGAGAATGACCAAGGAATGAACAATTCGAACCTTTAATAATGGATATTTCAGAAATGGCTTATGCCAGAAAAAACTTATTTTAAATAAATTAAGTGTTTTAAGGAGATTACATTTTTTGTTTCATATGTTTTTGTCTATCACTTAACGTTTACCAGTTATACAAGATTATACAAAATTCCTTCCAAATGAAGAGGACTTCAAAGGCTATTCCCCAAAAATCCAAATTATACATTTTATTTGTCATGTAAATATCATTCATATATGGTATTTTAAGCAAAATCATTATAGAGCCATTTTATAGCAAATTGAAAATTTCATGTCACGTCTTTGGAAGATACTGAACCCAAATACCAAGTTTGTTAGTCATCCGACTTTTCATTTTTGAGCTATCGTGTTCACACACACAGACATGCTTTATTTGGATTCAGGGGACCTCAAAATATGTATTTCAGGTGATATCTCAGTATCAGATGTTTGAGAGGAATGCAATACTCCCCTACTTACTATACATAGTAGAGAAAGTAAAAACAAACAAACAAAATTGTTGATGTGTTGCATTCATGTAACTTTCTCCACTCACTCTTCTACAAACTATTCTGAGAAAAGCATATTCTAGCTACTTCTGTTAATTATTTACTTATTTTCAATCATACAAATACAGAGTAAAGCAGTGTTATTGTAGATCACATCAAAATGTTAATTATAATAATAATAATAATAATAATAATAATAATAATAAAAATTAATATGTATATACAAGCTAATAGTAGCCATCATAACTAAGTACAATGCCAATAAATTATATATACAGAATACTTGTTAGTTTTACAATTTATAATTATTAACACACAAGAATAACAAGAGCTATAGGATATAGATGCAATCAAGTTAGCATATTAAAGAAAATTTGTGCTGTTATTTAAAAACTCTTGCAAGTTATAAAAGCAGGCATTAATAAATACTTTTTGAATGCCTTTTTAAAATTATTGATATCATATATTCTCCTTAAATCCGTTGGCAGTGAGTTAAAGAATTTAGAACCTGCATGGATGATATTTTTATTTCCAAAAGTACCCCTGTATGAATTCATAAAAAAAGTATGTTTTTGATAAAGATCCCCATAGCATTGCCTCATATTCTAAATGTGAGTGAAATAATACAAAGTACAGTGTACGAACCATTTGTAGAGGTAACATGTTGAGTTGATGTAGCAGAAATACGGTCTTATTAAGTTTAGAATGAATTACACTAATGTGGTAATCCAAATCTTTCAATTCACATTTATACAAAAAAGGTAAAGCAAGTAAGATTTTTAAAGAGTGTAATGCTATGTGATGGCTTTGAATTCCATGCGCTTTGCATGGTCATGAGAAATGAAAAAATCTGATGTGTTACACTCACATGACTTTCTCTACTCTTGTACAAACTATTTTTACAAACTCTTATTCTCCATCTATTTCATATTAATCGAGATAAACATTTGCAGAAATGATCTTATTGCTAATTCTCTTGTAGGTGCAAGGGGAATATGGTAGGCTTTAAGCGATAGTCAAATCTTTTAAGAGCGGTTGCTATGTGGAGCATTCCATTTTCTTTGCATGCCCAGGACATACAAAAAGAAAAGAAAGAAAAACAAAACGAATAACGAATTCCCATTTGAGTAAAAGTATTAAGATTGGAAAATTCAAACAAATAACAAGGAATATGTCGGAAATGGTTCACTCCACACAAAAAATGTATGACATAAATTGTGTGTTTTGTGGTAAAATTTTGTCTCTCTTATGGTTTACCAGTTATGCAAAATTCATTCAGAACGAGGACAACTTTTGGGGACTTCCCAGAAAATTCTAGATATGCCCTTCATTTGCCATGAAAGTGTCTTAAAATATGATATTTTTATCAAAATCATTAGTGCCATTTCTGAGAGAGAGAAAAAAAAACTTCGAAAAATGTTCCATGTAAAGGGTAGTCTGGAATGTGAGAATTTTCTTGAAAATCTTCGTGTCGCATCTTTCAAAAATACTGAACCTAAATACCAAGTTTGGTATTTATCCAACATTTCATTTTTGAGTTATGCTGTTCACAGACACACACAGGCCTTTTTTTAAAAACATTTTTTTTTTCATTATGGGTCTTCAAGACATGTATTTCGGGTGAAATCTCAATATCGAATTTTTAGGTGAAATGCAATATTTCTACTTACTAAACGTATTAGAGAAAGTAATAAGCTTAAGTAAAAATACTTTGTATACCCACTAATAAACGATAGAGGGTAGGGAAAGTAATGTGAATGTATCACATCCGATTTTTTTTCTTCTAGTTTACTGCTTTGCTGGAAACACGTGCTGCCTCACTTGTACCTCAATTTTAGTCTTATCTGAGTGCACTTCCGCTCGTTTATAATCACACCTTGCTTTATCCACACACATCAGTACTTCCTTCGTATACAATCATATCATGCTCTGTGTTTTGGTTTTCGGTATCCCTGCTTGTATTACAAATATCATTTTGATTGTTATTACGTTCCGATTTCTCTTACGCCCACAGAATATTTTTTTTATGTTCTTGACATGCAAAGAGAATTACATTTTACATACAGCGACCAGTTCTAAAAATATTTGACTATCGCTTAAGGCCTACTATGTTTCCCTTGTTTTGTATTTGCAAGGGCAATATAGAAATACAGTAGCCTTTAAGCATAGACATCTCTCTTAATAACTGGTTGCTATGTGCAGCACCATTCTCTTTGCCACAGATTAATACTCTTTGCATATCCAAGACAAAAAAATGAATAACAAATTCCCATTTGAGAAAAAGTATAAGTATTGGAAAATTTAAGGGAATAACAAGCAATATCTCGAAAATGGTTCACTCAACAGAAAAAAAATGTATATGACATAAATTGTGTATTTTAACGCGATCTACATTTTTTGTGTAGTAAAATTTTGTCTATCTCTTATGGTTTCCAGTTATGCAAAAGTCGTTCACATTGAAGAATACTTTTGGAGACATTCCCAGAAAATTCGAGATATATAATTCATTTGCCATAAAAATGTTTTAAACTTATGGTATTTTATTCAGAATCGTTAGAGCCATTTTTGAGAAAATTAAAATTTTCGAAAAATGTTCCATGTAAAGGGTAATCTGGGATGGGGGGATTTTCTTGAAAACCTTCGTGTCGCATCTCTGGAAGATATCGAACGTAAATACCGAGTTTGTTGTTTATCCAACTGTTCATTTCTGAGTTATGCTGTTCACAGACACACACACACACACACGGACATGTTTCCAAAAATACTTTTTTTGGATTCAGGAGGTCTCAAAACATGTATTTCCGGTGAAATCTCGGTATCAAATTTTTGAGTGGAATGGAATACTTCCCCTACTTACTATACGTGGTAGAGAAAGTAAAAAGTAGAATGTAACAATAATTACTGCTGTACAAATAGTACTCTCTAAGGTTTTGTAAGCCTTTTGTAATATACTTTCAAATGTTTATTTAATTAGCCTATGTTAATTAAATACTTGACGAGCCACCTGTTTACTGAGTTTTGCTCATCTGATATGTAAGCGTTTTGTGACAATAAAGCATCTTATCTTATCAAGGGTGTGTTAAATAATTGTATAGAGAAGAAATTGTGTCCAACTAACACTAGAAATCAGTCAACTGATATTTTATAATTAACAGCCTCAGAATATTAATTTTTCGATGTCATAGATTATACATCTTGTCCAAAGCAGTTAACTTGGTAGCCTGGGAGTGGAGAGTCTTCATATTCACTAACTTGACCTCTATTTCATTGTATATGTTAAGGGTTTGTGTATTATGTGAAAACTAGCTTTTATGTTATTAAATAACTATGGAACCAAAGACAAGGCACAAAGTTTTATAATTACTTGATCATTCTGATTGATAATTGTTCTAATGCCAAAGGATACTCACAGGCTATGCAGCATTTCCAAAACTTAAAATACGTCAGGGAGAGGTTTAGGAAGTGAGGCATTCTGTCAACAAATCACTCCTTTTGTGTGAATAATGAATTTTTCATCTGTTATTAGGAATGGCCAGCACTGTACGAAATTACAGTTATAAAGGTTAAAGGGAGGTTTTGTCATAAAAATATTCTAGAGCATTGCACAGTTATTTCATAAAGAATGGAGGGGGGGGAGTAAATGAAATTGGTTTACTCAACATTCAAGTTTAAGAAGCTACTCGTGCAACATTGGACAGCTAGCTAGTTTATAATATTCAGACCTTGTAAATCCTTTTTAGCCATTTAGATATTTAGGAGTCAATAATTTATATGTTTTTGATTTTTTGGACCATCTAGATTACTTTTCATGGGGGGGGGCACATTAATCATCAGAGAATGAATCGTGGGTGAAGCCACATAAGTTTAAGTTCAAAATCATAAACTTTAGGCTCACTTACATAAAATATATATGTAAGTGTAGTCTTAAGAGTTAAATACTTAACAGTTCAATGCAGTGAGACAAATGAAACTGACTTTTTTGTGCTATAATTGCAGACATTTGTAGTTCTAATTTTGTGCTGTCCATCATCAAAACAGACTCTTAAGTGTTCTTCAGTCATAGCAGACCTATATTTTGATTTGACTCGTTTTATTTTTGAAAATGTCTTTTTATAAATGTATGTTGATGCAAACACTGATATTAATCCCTGTGCAGAGTCTGTCAAAGGAGGAAATTTGTAATTTTGCAGACAGCTGTATAAATCAGCCAGATTGACTTCCTTATATTTGTGCTTCAGTAATCATTAAACTTCTGAATTCAAAATCTGAGTGCTTAATTTTATTTAATTGTTCGAAATTTGTGAATAAACTAATTTAATATAGGTCCACTATTTCTTTTCATCTATGTTTTTTTAAATTTGTAGGCAGACCAAACAAAAGCAACTTGTGGGCTGGGTTCGGCTGCTGGACCGTAGATTAGTAAACCCTGATCTAGAGTATAAGTGCTTTCAAAATAAGTAAAATGTTTGCCATTGCTTCAATAGAGTACCACAACTATAGTTCTTTAGAACCTTGATTTAGATGGATTTTGTATTTTAAATGTGATATAGAATACAATATAAACCTGGAATCACATGGCAGATATAACATTTGGAACGTAATAGATGCATCATTATAAGGTGGATCCCACAATACAAAAAGTCAGTTTATACATCAAATCAACTGCTCAAATTAGCACCAGATATACACAGGAAAACAAAGTGGACCTTAGAAACCAGGCTCAAGGAATAGATGCAAAAAATTCAAAACATCAACCACAGTTCTCTCGAATTACAGCCTGGAAGAACAAAACTGGAGATCTGTTTCTGATGTTTCAATCAAACTTCTAAAGTGTATCAACAATACAGTTGAAGTGACATGGGAGAGGATTCAGTTCCTGAAGAACGATCTATTTTAAACTTTGACATCTTCTCCCCACAATACTTCAGCAAATTCATCATCTGTATCAATAATACAGTTCAACTGATACAGGAGTAGCACTTCCTGAAGAACAATGGTTCATTATGATGAAATGGTGTCTTCCATAATCAAGATTCATTATGAACTTTGATGTCTTCTCCCCACAATACTTCAGCAAATTCATCACCTGTATCAACAATGCAGCTCAACTGGTAATGGGAGAGGATTCACTTCCTGAAGAACAATGGTTCATTGTGATGAAATGGTGTCTTCCATAATCAAGATTCATTATGAACTTTGAAAGAAAGAGGATTCTGGAATCAAATCAAACTAAGAATGGATAATATTGAAATTCAAGAACTTTTTGGTAGTTTTAATAACAAAAAATCATTGAATATTTACAGGAAAGTAAAGCTAGAACGGGGAAAGGAGACATATGTGAAAAAAGGAGATAAAGTCGCCAGGGAAGGAATTGCATGGACGAGAACAGGGGTAGTAAAATTGAAAGGTATTGGACAGAGAAGGGAGGTAGACAAATGTCCAATGTGTGGAAAGATGGACAATTATTGGCATGCAATTTTGGAATGTGAAGAAACTAAAGAAATGAGGGATAAATCAATACTGAGGAAATGGGCTAACTTACCAATAGAAATAATAGGGAAAAAGGTATTGAAGATAAAATCAGATGAGGGTGTTAAGGAAATTGGTAATTATTTAGGTAGGGTAAAACAAAAATGGATGAGAAAATTATATATGGAAGAGAGATAGGCACAACAGAGGTAGATAGTAGCCAAAGAATTGTAGATATAATGGTTTCAGCAGCGAGATAACTGCTGTGTTGAAGCTTGCTGGAACCAAGGATAGGTAGGCAGCAACTCGCATGTTGAGAGTTATTGCATTCAGGATAAAAGAATCTGTAGTGTTAAAAGTAGGTTAAGGGTTAGTAGTAGAGCTGACTGAATGTAATTATATTATGTATATGTATTTTGATAGATATTGTGAATTAAATTATCTTATCTTATGAACTTTGATGTCTTCTCCCCACAATACTTCAGCAAATTCATTACCTGTATAACAATGCGGCTCAACTGGTAATGGGAGAGGATTCACTTCCTGAAGAACAATGGTTCATTATGATGAAATGGTGTCTTCCATAATCAAGATTCATTATGAACTTTGATGTCTTCTCACAATACTTCAGCAAATTCATCACCTGTATCAACAACGCAGCTCAACTGGTAATGGGAGAGGATTCACTTCCTGAAGAACAATGGTTCGCTATGAACTTTGGTGTCTTCCCCCAAAATACTTCAGCAAATTCATCACCATGTCATATCTTCTTCAACACCATATATCTGCACCACAATATGGAAGTAAATTGAAAGATTGCTTGTTGGTCTAAAGCTGCAAAAAAATGAAATGTAAAGTGTTAAAACCTCTTAATTGTCATCTGCTGTATTATTTAAGTACTTTATTGTATATAACTTCTAATGCTGAATACATACATAGGTAATGTATTTATTAATGTGATTTGATTTGTTTTAGCAAATTGGCTGCCCAGTTTCAAAGCATGGAGGTTCGAAATAGCAACTTTGTAGCTTTCATTGATATGTTCACATCAAATACTTACGTCATGGTGATAATGTCTGATGCTACAATTCGTAAGTATTCCATGTGAAACTGCTGTTTGCATCACTGGGCAGTTTTAATATCCATAAATATTTGTAATGAAAATCGTAATGCATGTACTATCATTTCGCAAGAAGCGTGAAAGCTGTTTTAAGATCACTGTTTAGAGATACTAATATAGCATAAATAAGGAGCCATAGAGCATTCAGCATCAAGAAAAGACTACAGGTTAGAGAGCCACACACCTTCTTGCTGTTATATTCTGGATGGAATGACTGTCAGTGCATAGAAAAGTACATACAGGGTTTAAGTTGAAACTGTACAATATCTCCAAAACTAAGCATTGTAGAAAGAAATGTCTTTAATAAAAGTTGCTTGATATTATGTGGGAAAGTAAATGCTATTAGCCATGTTTTGTTTGGAGGATGTTATGATGATCATTTTAGGGTCAATTTAATTTTTTTTAAATGGGGAACTACATTTTGTATGTTGTATTCTCATTCCTCATAAAAAGTTAAAAAACTTTTGTATAAAGCACCTTGCAATTGTTCTTACCAACGTAAATAACAACAAAAATTCTGAATGGCTGTGTACAAAGAACGTAATGTTTTGCACCATGGATGGTCCAATCAACTTTCCGGTGAAATCTCTGTATCAGATTTTTGGGTGGAATGCAATACTTCCCTACTCTGTACATAGTAGAGAAAGTAAAAAGTCATTGGTGGTGGTAGTAGTAGTATATTGCATCCACATGTTACTTCCCCAAACAATTTCGGGGAAGTAACTCTGGCACTACCAGTTGTTTCACCTGCCACTGCTCAGTCTATTTTTTTTTAAAAAATATCTATTTTGTATAAAAGTATTACACCAATCACCAAAGATGGTTGCCAACAGAGAACTACACACTAAATTTGCTTACAAAACCTTTTCAAGAATCATTGCTTACCAGCACTTATAATGCTTAACAAAATTTACCACTATTTTGTTGAGATTTACCAGACTTATAAAATTGACCTCATAATATGGATATTGTACTCCATCTCGGTGCATCACCTTATTGGATAAAAGATGTGATTATCTGAGAGAGACTTAATATTAATCACTTGGGGGAAAATTACCTCACAGTATGAACCATTCCATAAGTCTAATCCAAATAAAACTCCCACCCTTCTGGAATGTATTTAAAAATCACAGAAAAATATTTAGGGGTTTAAGTTTAAGCTACAGTGTTTCCTTTTAATATCTTTCCAAGTGAATTGCCTTGTGAATGTTCCTTGAATTGGGTGCCAATATTTATATTTTGTTTTTGTTTCGCCAGTATTTACTGTGATAAATTTCCAACTTTTACTTTGTCTATCATTTGCCAGTTTAAGTAGAGAAAGTATTGTATTCCACCCCAAAATTTGATATCTCGATTCACATTTGAGGTCCCCTGAATAAATAACAAACAAAAACAAAAAACAACAACATATTTTAGAAAAAGGTCTGGGAAGAGAGAGAATCACAGTGGTAAATGCTAATGCTTTGTGTGTCTTGGGATTGAAACAGTGAGTTTTTATGTGATTTTGTGTATATTTTTCTGTGATTACCAACTTTAATCAGAGAGCTTGTTTTGTGCAGTATCTGAGGTTTGTATTGATATATACTTGGGCTGCTCCACTTAGCAAACATAAGTTATCTCTTTCTCAAAAGAGAAATAAAGATGTATAAGGAATTATGGCATTCTTAGATGTTGTTCTGAGAATGGATTATAAAGCTAGCATTTTTGCTGTGTTAGGGAGTAATGCACAAAAACCCATAGTCTTTTATTAACACTGAATGCTCTATATCCACAGTGTAGTGCTCTGTCAAAAATTCCAACAATATTAGAGTTTGCTTTCCTTTTGTTTACTTTTGTCCAGAAAGCTGAAATTACTAAAAATTGTTTTCAATCTCATTAGGTGGTACCAGTACTATCCATGGCTTAAAAATAATATTTCTTTGAAAATGCTCATATAATTTGAGTTTTCATTACATATTTCCATATTATCTGTGTATACTTTAACCTGCTGTATCCAATTCTTCTGCCCTTAGGGAAAAAAACTGTTTGTTGTCTCAAGTTGTTGTCCTCCCCTTTATTTTAAAGTGTTCAAAATTTAGTCATTACTCTTTCATTACAAACAAATAGTTTCTCTCATTATTGAGAAGTATTTCAACTATAATTGCCAATAGGAGTACAGTTGTTAAAACAGAGAGGAAAGACTCCTTTCTTCCTTTTGCAACACCTTTCTGAAATTTTAAGCTTTGACATTTAGAAATATATAAATTACTTATATTAATTACAAAGCTTAGTTTATCTTTTTAACCAAAATTCAAACAGGGCATGTTTTGTAATACTCAATTGCATCTTCAGCTTGCTTACTGGTTGCAATATAACGTTGTTATGGCAGTATTGCCATCTATTGAAAGTAAAATAAATATGTTGATAGAATCAATTGGGGGTATTTCAAAATTCATTACACAATTTCTACTGTTTATAATAAATATAGCTTTATAAAATTCACATTAGAAATTTAAAAAGATGATTATCTCGCTTTCCTAGACTTTAAAATGACAATATATTGATTTTTGGCATATTGATAATTATGTAAAATAGAGAGTTTTATCCCTTTTACATATAAATTTGCTGCTTTTAATTGTTTAATTTGAAGAACGATAAATATACCTATAAGCAAGGTTAAATTTATAGATAATATAAAAACATCATTAACACTGCATTAATTAATAGTTTTAATATTCATCCAGGTTATCAAATAATGGTGATGTTGATGCAGTATCTCACACTTTTCATTTCACTGAAGTATAATTTAAATTTTACAAATTTTGTTGGTGAAATTTTAGCAATCCTTCCCAGTTTACAAAATCTCCTTTATTAAATAATTTTAAGAGAGCTGTAATACTATATGATTCCAAAGCAGCTATAATAAACATAGCATCAGACAACAGCCAAAACTCTCAATGTTACAGAATTTTAATAAAAGAATAGTACTTAAGTGGATACCAGCGCACTATGCAGTAGAAAGTAATGGAACAGCCAATTTTCTGGCAAGAAAGGCAGCAAAATTACACCAAAATCATCTGTTCCTCTGTCCTATCACTCTATAAAAAGAAAAATTACGTTAACATACGATGATGGTTTTATAAGTTCTCGGAACAGAATAGAAAAAAAGTATTTACATCACTGAAACTGTTTTTATTTTTCAATGTAGTCTCCTTGTAGATTAATGCACTTGGTCCAACGATGTTCCAGTGCCTTGATCCCATCTCGAAAATGAGATTCCTCCAGGCCTGCAAAATAGTTGTCAACTCCGGCTATCAATTCTTCATTTGAAGTGAATCTTCGTCCACCAAGAAAAATTTTCAGTTGTAGGAAGAGATGGAAGTCTGGCGGAGCCATATCAGGTGAATAAGGCGGATGTGGCAACAGTTTTTGCCATGGCAATGGCACATGTGTGCAGGCGCGCATTGTCTTGATGGAAGATGCCTTTCTTCCTTGTTAAACCTGGCCTTTTTTTCACGTATCTTTTGTTGCAATTTGTCCAGGAGGTTAGCATAGTATTCTCTAGTAATTTTTTGCCCAGTGGGGAGATAATCTACAAACAGAATCCCCTTCACATCCCAGAATACTGATGCCATGACCTTTCCAGCCGAAAGAATTTTCTTTGCTTTCTTTGGTGGCAGAGAATCAGCATGTTTCCACTGCTTTGACTGTTGTTTTGTCTCTGGAGTATAGTAGTGCACCCAAGTTTCATCTGCGATCACAAACCAGCGCAAAAAATCTTGTTCATTTCTCCTAAAATGGGTCAAACATTGTTCCGATATTTCCATTCTCATGCGTTTTTGATCCAGCGTCAAGAGTCGCGGCACCCATCTCGCAGATAATTTTTTCATCTTTAATTCTTCAGCTAAAATGTGATATACCCTTTCAGATGACATCTGGCAAGCATGAGCAATTTCACGCAATTTCAATCGGCGATCCTCCATGACCATTTTGTGCACTTTTGCAAGGATTTCTGGAGTAGTGAGACATATTGGCCGACCACTGCGCGGATCATCATCTAAGCTCTCCCGACCAAATTTAAATTCATTTGTCCACTTGGTAACAGTTGAATATGAAGGAGTAGAGTCCCCCAGTGTATTCTGGAAGTCAGCATGAATGTCCTTTGCTTTCATACCTTTCTTTACGAAGTACTTAATCACTGCTCGAATCTCAATTTTTTCAATCTTTGCAAATCACTATGCGGGAACAACAACAGAGCCACGTCACCACCACAGCTTTCTTCCAAGAGCACTGACATGGCACATGTTTACAGGCAACAGTCCAATGAATATCATGTGAACAACTTGCGCTAGTGCTGACCCGTCATGATGATTCTGAGAACTTATCAAACCACCTTCGTATAACAATAAACAAAGAAAAATATGTATCACAAAAGGAAAACAATGGGAAAAGTTATAATAATATGACCAGAATTGCTACACTACTGAGAAAATCCTCAGTGGCAGTTTTTAGATTACTTAACAGGCCATGTCTAACTCAACAAACATTTGCACAGTATTCGTACACAGAATCTCTTTGTGCCCTTTCTGTGAATTTAGGGATAATGTGTTGTGAGATCACCTTTTGCCCAATATTTGAGCAACCTACCAGTCTCATGAGAGTAGTGGAGTGCAAGAGAGCAAATGGTTTCCTTGCCAATCGCCTATATTGATTTTATAAATAAAAAGATTGAGAAGTATAAATATCAGAAAACTGTTTAAGATATTTCTACCCTCAAGAAAATAAAAGACAATTATAAATTTAAAATATTTAGTATCTTTCTTGGACAAATAATAAATTCACAGAAAGTTTTAAAGATCATAACATAATATTAGTTACTAAAAATAAACAGAGTATAAAAAATGTATTAGGAATTTCTAAACAAGATGAAATTTCAAAACAATTAAAAATTTTGGCATTTATCAATGACACTGTATAAATTGTGACCAAATTTACATTGAAAAGTTTATTCATAGTACGAAAACCAGAGTGAAGGGAGAATTTTAGAAGTATTAAATACAAACAAATTTATTTGGACTGCTTTTGATTCTATTAGTGACCATTGTATGCCTCTCAAACTATTTGAACATGTTTCGGAGATCTGCTGTCTTCATTTTCAACATATACATTACAGCATTGTATTTAATCTCCTAAAAAGAAAAAAACTTATTTCTTATCTAATTTTTATCTAGCTTTTTATGGAATATTCAAGTGCATGTGTGTGTAGTATATGAATTAATAGACCTCTTCTTTGATTTACAGCTTCTGAGGCCACACTTATAAACATTAGGAATGCAAGGAAACACTTTGAGAAGCTTGAACGAGTCAGCCAAGCTCAGAGTGCACTCGCAAAATGAAAAAGCAAGAAATGAAGTTGAGGAAAGGTGCACTCATCATTTTGAAAAATTGATATTTTGGGGACTAAACATTGTATAATAAAGGGCTTAAACTAGTTTATTTATAATATTTCATGCTTTATTGCAAATAAGTTTGCAGTTTAAGTGAACATTTATGGGGTTTTATTTAATGTGCAGTTTTATGTCACATTACGTATATAACACAGTTGAAATTACATAATAAAATTTACGATATGTTACTGTGTAAGAAGCAAAACACAGATTTCCATAGATGTACTGCAGCATTTGCAGATGTAACTGTTATTGTACCAGTAGTTTAATAGTGATTGTTGTTGCAATTATGTTTAGAGCATACAAAGATGATGGCTGCACTATACAGCTTTTTCATTCTCTGATAATGCAGCATAAAGCCCATAGCTTGATGGACAGGCAATTTTTATGAAATATTAATATTTTGATAGGTTGTTATGACTTGCAATACAAAAGAATGGAAATAAGATTTTTGGTAACAGACCTGGCTGCTGTATTCATTATTGTGGTCATGCATAATGTTTTCAAGGCAGTAATGTCTATTTAGCTTTGTTATTAACTAATAGTTACAAAATTTTTATCACAGTCTAGTAAGATTATTTCATAATTATGTGCAGTTTTTCATAATTCTAATGCAAATAATTTAGTAGTTATTAAAAGTTGTATGTTTGTTGTTAATGCCAAATGTTCCTTCAATCAAATATATGGCCTCATAACCATTTTTTTCTGCAAGTAAAGCAGAGAATTTAAGCTTAATAAAATTGGCACATTCTTCTCAACAACAATTCAAATCCTCTGACACATTTTATACTTCACATGAGGTAAATCTTTTATAAGAAATGGCGTTTTAGAGATGTGTATTTACATCTTCTGCATTAAGCCTGAAAATTTCATTCATACAGTTGGAAAATCCTAATCACATACATTTAATGTGCAAACATGTAGCATATATTTTTCTTAAAATAACAAAACTTAACATAATAAATACTAACATCCAGTGGCCTGTGGTCAATTAATACCCCAGTACATACACAAAATCATAGAATTACAAGGTTTACTAAGTTAGTAAAACAAGACAAACATGACACCTATAAGTTTTGGGCAAATTTTCAGTATAGGATTCCTTAAACCAAAATTGTGTGTTGCTACTTAAAATTTGTTATACACAGTACAGAAATAATACTGAAAGGTAATTTTACCATTTCACTTACAGCAGACTTGAGCTTTATATTGATTATGCCAAGTTTTGTTTGGGTTTTGTTACATAGTAATATTAAAATGATTGAGGTTTACAATCTTATGAAGCATATATATTGCCTTAAAATGCATGTTCACTCGTAAGAGCATGGCTATGCTTTGCAGCTGGAAGCACACTTTTTTGCTGCCAGGATCAGATATTCATAGCCCCCTTAACTCAAGTGCATAGATTTCTCGTGCAAATTATGAGTGTGAATCAAATATAAACTGGAATTTTCTGCTTGTGGTTCAGACAGTGAGCAAACCGGTTTGTGACCTTGAGTAGGAAGTAGCGGGAATGTCTGGAGATATTCCTCTGTTGGTCACATACAGCAAACTGCTTCTCTCGCCAGTATCACGATAAGCGAGCAGAAGGTACACAAGTCCATTGAATAATGCATTATCATAAAGTTTCTCACCAAGGAAGATGTAAAGCCATCAAAATGTTTGCGAACATTACAGTCACAGTTTGGAAAAAGAACTCTTTCAAAGACCCAATTGTATGAGTGGCACAAAAAATGTTCAGTGTGGCAGGAAGCTGTGGAAAATCATTCCCACCATTGATGACCACAGACAAACATTACTGCAGAAAAAAATTTGTCAGCAGGAAAGGGCATTTTGATGGCGGACTTTCTCATGAAGGAACAATAAATGCTACCTATTACTGCAGGCTTATGGTTGGGACAAAGCTATCGTAGTAAGCAGTATCAGCTACCCATCCAAAATGTCATTCTTCTCTACAATAATGCAAGACTACATACAACTACTTTAACATGTAAAAAAGTGAAAGAGATATACAGGACAGTTCTGAAACATATTCTTTACAGTTCAAATTTATTCCCCCAAATATATAATTTGTTCCAATGGCTTATAGAGCTACTGGGGGCACAACAGTGGAAGAGTTAGTGTACAACTGGCTGTAAAATTTTTCTTCAAGGAAGGAATAAACAAAATGACAATTTGTTGGGAAAAGTGTATTTTGAAGAGACCACATAGAAAAATGATATACTATTGCTGAACCTTTTCATAGGTTCAATAAATTATTTAAAAAAAAAAAAAAAATCCAGTTTATATTTGATCCACCCTCGTAAATTACAACTACAGTAATAGAAGATGTTGAAAAGGTTGCCTTTTCTAAGAAAGTGCGCATTAACATGCATATTTTACTTATTGTAACGTACCCTATTTGTTAACACTACCTAAGGAATATAAATTCAGGAATTTGGCTTGAATTGTGAGATGTCTGAGGGTAAAAACACTAAGCTTGGCCAGTAGAATTACAAATCATAGTTGAAAAATTACCTCTACATATTTATTGAGAACACTTGATTGTAATTTCTTGCCTCATTTTGGTTCCCATTCCTTGAGAGAAACTAAAATTGATGAGCAGTTCACATCTGGACTGCCCAGTTTGCACTCCTTAACCCATCTGCCACTCTTAACTGTTGAGAGCTCCATCGCTAGTGCTGAAGAAGGAATATTCGAGGAGGTTCCAATGTATTTTCTATCTAAACGTTCTCAATATACTTGCTTTCGATGGTCACATACTAATACTAAATCATAATTATATTGTGTTATCCTTACCTCGGTTTAAGTTTGTCTCAGTAAGGACATAATGGTTTTCTCTTGTTTCTTATAACTTTTCTAACTGTATTCACAAGATTAGTAAGAGTATGTTTGTGAAATGCAGTGACATCTGGAAATTTGTTTGTAGAATTATGCAAGAAAAGTGTGTGTTTTTGAAAGCATATTGACATTTGGCATTATAACAGCAGCAATACAAATGATGCTAAAACATCTGGTTTTTCAACAATTCCATTAATGGTTTATGTACAGCAAAGGCAGCTCTGTGGCTACTGAAACTAGGAACACTGAATGTCAGAGAAACCAGTTACAGAGAAGTTCATTCTTCTTGGCTCGCATTACATCTGCCACATCATGGAATAAACATCCAACTGAAGGCAATGTAGGATGCAATGCAACTGTAATTTCAGATTTGAAAAATTTAATGGTTATCATCTTTTGTCAAAACATCAATATAATGAACCAGCTAATAATATATTTAGAAAATCAACAGTATGTTTAACCAGGGCAGTACTCTGGGAATAACAAAAGAATTCTACTTGAACAATACTTAAAATAAATTACTAGATCGTTTATAACACTAAATGGGCAAAATTGATTCATCAGGTTTCTGAAAGGAAAAGAAAAGGATGGGTTGGATATTGCATGTGCCAATGAGCTTCAATAATATAAGCAAGTGGTGCATAAGCTTTAAGTGCATAAGTAAAATAAAAATTGCTCTGAGTCTTTGAAGACTTTATTTCTTATAGTTTGTGCACAAACAGGCAAGAAAAAGGTTGTGTTCTTCACAATTTCATAATCAAGTGGGATAAGACAGCAATCGGCAAACTATGTCGCACCAAGTACAGCTGTCTGACATTATTCATAGGTTGCTGACCATTGGTCTAAGGCAATACTATCCAAATATAGCAGTTAAAATCCTGTCACTGTGATGTTATACGTAAAAACTTTAATTGGGTTACAAAAATCTCTACCACTAAAAATATTAATATATGATTTACCAATCAGAGCAGAACGGTAAGTAGCAGTAACACTCAAAAACCGTAGACTTGTATAGGATAAAGTAAGATGGGAAAGCTAATCCTAGTTTAATCACTAGCTCACTAGATTAAAGTATGTGACCTTGTGATTAGCATGCTATAGGCAGCTATAAAGTTTTGACATACATTTAAAGCAAGTGTAATGTTCCCACAATGAGTTTAGGGCTCAGAGCAAAGCCGTAGCTTGGCTGGTGCACCAGGGGCCCCAAATGAGAACCCCCAAGACTGCCAATAAAGGTGAGGGTTCCTGTTTAAAAAATTCTGTAACTATTAGTAAATATTTAATTAATATTATTCCATATTATTTCTGCAATTGCATGTGAGAAGTATTCAAAAAACAGAATAATATGCGGGTGGGACAATGGTTGTGAGAGGAATTCACTGCATTGTCAGTATGTTTCTTGTCTTGTTCAGTACAGATTTCCATCATTGCTCAGGACGCATAACCTCGGGCTTATTGTGCTACCTGTATTGTTTTAAAACAAATTCATTATGCCTGTATCATCAAGGAATACAATGTCAGTATGTTTACATACATTGCAGTGTGCCAAGCGACTTGTCCAACCATAATGTGCATGTGTCCCATCGGCTTTAGCATCTATACGTATATCTTCATATTATTCCTTTATTGATACTGTGTGCTCACAACTTTACAATCAGAGCGCATGAAGTTGATAATAGATGCATATAGGGTAATTCAAACCTTCTTTATGGCTTCTTCTACTGGTGATCAACTGGAAAAAAAGAAGCTTAAAAGTTTTCAAAAACATTTTCTGATGTAACACCTTTGATTAGACCTCATCTATTATCAGAAGTTCCTTCAGATCCAAGATTAAAAACATGACTGATGTCAATTGCTGTATGTCCTTAACTGTTCCTGTTACAGTGGACAAAGCTTAAAGATCATTTTCTAAATAAAAACTTATCAAAGGTTTCCTTAGAAGTTCTGTGACTCAAGAATGCCTGAATGGTTTAGCTCTATTGTCAATAGAAATGAAAGGCACCATGGATCAATAAAGTTGTTGAATTCCATGCCATTATGCAATCGAGAAAGAGTATCTTCACATCTCAAGTATAATCATGTTTTTACTATTGAATAAATAATTTATTTTCCCAATATCAATAAAATTGGGACTTTAAGCATTGTTACATTTTAGTCTTTGTTTTTGTTACTTCAAATTGTCCTTTTAAAATTGTTTTACATTTACTACAATGTCTACTAGTGATGTACTGTCCATTCCAAACCAGAGTGCCTTTCACTGAAAACAAACTCTTTGTATTATCCGCGTGAAAGTAGTTCGCAATCCCCGCCCCTAATGGCAACTTGTTCCCCTCCCACGTGCTTGTTGAACACTATTTAATCTATAAAAAGGCGCCCTGCGTGAGAATCATGGTTCAAAATGCAACCTTAGGTAACAATCGATTTTATGAGTATGCGGCAATGAACATTTTACTTACGTTAATCACAATCCTCGGGCAAAAGTGCAACACCCAAATCCGAATCCTCCGAAGATGACTCAGCTGCCGTATCAGAATCAGAACTACTCTCCAAAATAATGACAAGCTTATCCACAATTCCACAGCACTGTCGCACTTAAAACAAGTTCCCACATTTTATCCTCTTCTATGTTCTATTATGTCTGTTTATATTCCCTGCTTTCATTACACTTCTCACTGAAACGCCTGTAAAATCCGATATTAGTTTCATAATGTGCAAGTGTCGGGTATTTTTGTAATAGTGAGTTGAATATATGAAGTATTGTTTGTTTTTAGCCACTTTTTAACTGTTTCCCGCTTCTGTGTTTGAACAGTTTATTCGCACTACACGCACCTTCCTCTGCCATGTGAGCTCAAATACCAACTGACTAAATCACAAGATTTGACCTGAGCTGAGCATGTGTGTTAGTGTATTATGAATGACTTCGCTTATCATATATCCTGTGTTACGCAGAGAGTTTATTCGGTACTCAGATAGCACCTCTGGGAATTCATTGCTGCATTTCTTGTATATGTAAGAGAGTGGTAGTCATACATACGGTTGGTATTAACAAACAAGATGCCCTCTGCGTTAGCGCAATAGCAGCGAAAATCATATTTTGTAATCTCTTAACAGCTAGTATATATCCATTACCTGTAACGATGAGTTCTTATGATAACCGCAATAAAATGTGCAGTTCTATACCTTTCCTGCTCTAATATTTCATAATACAATACATGTATTAAGGAACTATTTACGTTGGCGTAAGAGTATATTCTTGGGTTCGTGACAAGCCGAAGCACGTGCTTCTGTTTACATCAGAGGGAACTCTGGTTTGGAATGGACAGTAGTTGAATAATATTTTCTATTTTTATTTTGAAAAGCATATGGCTATTTTAGTTTGGCAAGATTGTAAATCCGAAATAACACTTTTCTGATCCTGTTGATCTTATTGTAATGATGCACGAGTGCCATACTTTTTAGACAAATACAAAGTTAAACATCATCTCATTATTTGAGACCATTCAAATTTGTGAAACAAAGTATTGCATGTGCATAATTGTTTATGTATGCTTAAATCTATTTTTATATAATGCATATATAAATCATAATTATCATCTTCCTAACAGGTGATAATCTTAGGTCTATTCTGGTTTACATAAAATTCTCCCACCATTTTTATAGGGCAACCCAGTAATCTTTTGCCAGATGTCTGTAGTTCAAGATCGCTCAGGGGATCCAGCTTCTGGGCATGCGCTTGACATGCTGGAATCAATTTTGCTTAATGTTGATGAATATAGTGTGACTGGTTCCATTCCAGTTCTTGTAGAATGTGTTTATTTATTGATGTGTAACCTGGTGTTTGGTGCATAAACTTCATTTCACTGGCAGTAATTCTATTTCCATTACACTTTCGTAAGGTATGGCTTCGTTGCCATAATAGAGGATAGGTTTTGGCAAGATTTTGTACAGTTTTTGGATTAAGGAAGGTTTCATTATTGCCCATTTAAATAAGATTTAAAACTCCTGAATTCACGTTTGGAAACTGCAGTTAGGAATCCCCATTTGGACCTTTTGCACCAGGACCTCCGAGAACCTAGTTGTGCCACTGCTCAGGTAATCATCTCAGATAAAAGCAAAAATATTACAGGTCTTATGGCAGCAATATAACCACAGAGCAGCACACTTGCTCGCTCTAACACTGAAAGTAGAGCTAGTGCTGAGAAGAGCATATACCCACTACTAGAGAATGCTTTATCCTGCAAGCTTTGATGACTGTCCATCATTAACAAATGGAAATAAGCAAAATTAATAGGAGATACTCTATTCTCATGTGTATATACCTGAGATTTGTGTTGGTAGGCCATTCCACTTTTAAAGCCAGAGTTACCTCTTTCATGAGAAACAAAGGTATTATAAGTAATTATGACTTTCTTCCATGTCCTCTGTGATAAGAAATACATATTTTCATAAGAAACCAAGGGCATTACATCCACTGTTGGGAGTGCCAAAAGAAGTAAAAGTATGTAAGAGCTAGTCTTTTCTTAACATTGTGCGTTCCGTAGATACTTGAATGTAACTTTCAGAAGCATACAGATATAAACTGCCATGAAAACATTAATTAATGTTATTAATGGCTTATTTTTATTATTATTGGTGCTATATATTTCAGAATTGGAAATCCTGAAAGATAGTTTGAGAGAAGAACTGATTAGTCCTATTAATTTAAACCCCAGCTATGGGCTTTTGGAGCATTTGTGAATAACAGCACTTCTGTACTGGAAAGTCCAGCTCTCTGATCTTAATGACTTATTAATAAGTGCATTATTTCAAATGCAATGCACACCTTTTCTTTATCAGCTTTCAAACATACGCACTTAAAGCGCATAAAAGGGCACTGGGTTGTGACAGTCCAATATTTTGCTTAAAATGCTCTAAATATGAGCACGTTTCCTTAACTTATCTTGTTTCAATATTTATAAAAAATGTGAACATGCCAAAACAATATTTTTGGCTACTGTAATGGATTAAATATATATTTCATCATGTAGGTAAACTTTCTGCCATAACTTTGTTACTAGATTCTACATTTTTCACTTTAAATTGGAACATAAAATTTGATAAAATGAATGGATTGATCTTTTTGTAATTGTTGTAGACAAATTTTACAGCCTTTCAAACATGGAGCAAAAAAATCATTAACATTTCTTGGAATAATATAATGGAGTATTCCACGAGAAAATAACACCAACCGTTTTAAAATTCTCATTTATCTGTGTATGCACAAACATTTTTAAGCACATGTACCTATAATGATTAATGAGAAAAGTAAGTCCAAAAATTGATGTTAAAAAATAGAAAAAATGAAAGGTGAGCTAATTTCCTCATTTTAAATAAAGAATATAGCGCATAATATTCATTTTAGGGCCTTTTGGATATTACGTCTTATAATTATTTTGGATGGTTGGATGTGAAAGATTTGGAGACTCCTTAACTAACGAAAAAAAAATCATTTTTTATACATTTTGCACTTCACAGTGTTCTTTTAAACCTGTTCAGGAAGGAAACATAGTGCTCAAAGTTTCCATTTCAGATAGGCATTGCTTTTCAGATATGGATATTCATAAATAAAACCTTGTTACCTTGTTGTTGCTTATAGGGAAAAAAAAAGAACTTTTGTAATTATTTATAAGAGCTATATCACAACTTTCTATATTGGATTTTGTTTTTAAGTTAAATTAAAACCCTCTTTTAGAAAATCATGCAGAGCAAGCTAATCCAGCACCAAATGAAAACAAGATTGTTAAAAACTGCACCAATCGCAAAACACAGTATATTTTAAACCAACATTATGATAATTATGTTTTTAACTCAAAATTTTATTTGGAAAAAAGTGCTAAACAGTTTTGAAGGAGGAGTATAGCTATAGAAGCAAAATAAGAAATGAATGAGATCTTAGTAGAAACATTACTATTGCCAACTCCATGGTGTGGGGGTAGTGTCTCTACATTACATTCAAGAGGTCCCAAATTAGAATCTTGCTTAGGGTAAGTTATCTGGATAAGGTTGCTTTAGGGTGTCTGCTTATCCTCAGGACAAATGTCAGATAACTGAAAGCTTGATGGACCCCAGGCTCATTTGAGCATTTCATCCATTTGATTCACTGTCTTCATAACCTATCTGTTAAAGAGTTAAACTCACAAAAAAAGACATTACTGTTATATCTAACCAAGTGCAGCATATTTTGGCAGATTTACTGTCATCAAGTGTAAATTCCTTCAATAGAAGATATCCTTGAAACAAAATTAAAATGCCATTTTTCAAGTGAGGTGCTCTGTTGTTGGGAGTTAAAAGATTGACAATATTTTCTCACATTTTGCAAACTTAGATGTATCCCCAAGTTCAAAGTTCATTGCTACCCGAGATGTCTTTGGAGTAAAGCCCGTTGTTCTAGAAATTTTCAGCTACAACAGATATGTGATAGAATTTTGTCAATGAGTGGTATAGTTCTTCTAAGAAAATACAATTGTTTCAAAGAAAGTAATTTACACTGGAAAATATTACTTTGAAGGTGTTCATTTAGTATATAAAGCTGTCGGATATAAAAAATATATTAAATATTATTCCTGCTTAGTTACTACTAGTTGTATCACATTAATTATTACATGTTGTGCCTTGATCATTATGAATACTATCTAGTCAGATACACAAAAATAGTTATCATACCTATAAAAGCTAATTTTGACGCATAATATAAGAAATGAAGGGCTCGCCACAAAAACAATATTTTTCAGGAGAAAGAAATAAAGTGTGATACATTCATCCTCGTCCTCCATTATTCTTCTATCTGCAATATTAATTGTTTATTTTCTGCTCTTAGTAATATATAACTTGGAACTTGAATCAAAACAGCCTCAAGTGTGTCACCATCTTTGTAGCATAAACAGGGCTGTCTCTTTGCAGAAAGATTTGGAAGTATCCAACCAGAAGTTTGATCAGTCTGATATTAACTTAAGCACTAAATTTAAAAATGGCAGCAGTCTTTGTGGTAACATTCATAGTACTATTAAAGCCTCAAGATTTTTAGTGTCCAGACAATGTATTTGGTATTGACTAAAAACTTAACATTATGAAATCTGTACTATTCTACAAATAAACTCCAAGCTACATGCCTAAAATATTTAAAACAGTTGTATAAAATAAGGCAGCGCCGTGGCCGAGTGGTTAGACCGCTCGCCTCCCACCGAGGCGGCCCGGGTTCAATCCCAGGGACCTGCATGTGGGATTTGTGGTGGACGAAGCGACATCTGGGCAGGTTTTCTCCGGGTTCTCCGGTTTCCCCCGCCATTCATTCCACCAACTGCTCCATCCATTTCACCAACATTTCGTTTCATCTACTTCCTTCATCCCATACCAGGCATCGGGCTGATCACCCATTCTGGATGCTCTGTCTGATCCATGAGTGTCTGCTCCTCGACGGGCCTCTGACCCCAGGCACCCGCTTGTAAGTCCTACATAAGAGGAGGGTAAACAGATAATGAATGAATGAATTGTATAAAATACATACGTTAAATTCTCAGTTTTGAGTAATTATGTCCAGTACAATCAGAAGTACTTCTAGCAACTGATAACTATTTCCTTCCTGTGGCAATAAATTACAAGCTGAATTAACTCAATGGCACAATAGCCCAATTGGACCAAGGCCTATGGAATGGCCATTGCATCCTCTGGCCCCATCTCATAGGTGAAGCATTGTAATGGGAGTGACATGTAGTCAGATGCTGCTGCAGCTTAGATGTGGTTTGCAAGACTGGAGTCATTACCTTTCCATCAATTAGCTCCTCAGTTGGTTCCAAAAAGTCTTATGAGGCTGAGTGCATGTACCAAGTCTCCTAACACAAAAAATCCTTATGTCAGTGCCAGGAATTACACTCTGATTCCCGCAGAGTGCAAAGCTACCACAGAACTATGAGGTGGCTATATAATAAAAACATAAAAAATGAGGTATTAAAGAAATACTAAGGTTATAAAGAGTGAATAATATAAAGGCACACAAAGTAGCCTCAAAAAAGTGAACAAGCTAAGGGCTTACACATATGGTTTCTGAAAATAGCCACAGCATCCTTGATTTGCAGTGTCATTATTAAAGCTGTATAACAACTACATCCAAACGTTTTGTTTTTATATTGTTATATTTGTATAGCCCTGTTTAACTTTTATGGTCATATCAGGAGCTTGACTTTAGAAACAACTGAAGGTGTTATATTTTATTGAACACTTTGGCAGTGGTTTTATTCATGCTTAACACGAAACACACATACATTTACTTCCACATTCATACTTCCAGATCCTGTGGAGGGTAGGAAATGATTGTAATTACAGAAAAATTCCCTCCACCCCACCCAGGATGACAAGCCAGAATGCTCACCATTTGACCATGGAGGCAGTCATATTCAAACATTTTGAAATCTTCCTGCACTTATACAATCCTATGTAAACATTTTTGACACAGTGTTATTTTCAATTGTCATTATCACAGTGATTGCACTCTGTGACATGCAGTTTTTTTTTCTTCCCCCTTTTCCCTGCCCCTCTGTAACTCTCATTCAGTGCAGCATTTTTGTGGCTATCCCTTCATAATCGTCAGATTCTTCTGTGACATAGTGGCAGGAAAGCAGGCTTGTTGGACGAAGATGACAAATGAAAGTGAGCACCCCTCTGTGGTGTGGAGGTAGCATGTCTGCTTCACATTTAAGAGGTCCCGAGTTCGAATCTTGGTTAGAGTGATAAGGTTTTTTTTCCGGGGTTTTCCCTTATCCTGAAAAGAATGAAAGTGAATATGGGAATGATGTGCCAGAGAAGAATTTAAACTAATCTGTTCACATGGGAATCACCCTAATCAAAAATGAATTCCCATATCAGATCCAGAAATCCAGGCCAGACCCTGGCTATTCACCTGCCTTCAGATCTTGGCAAATAAAATAGTAAGCTACTTCTGGGTTGGTTGTTACCATTGACTAGCAAAGAGAGCATGTTCTTTCATTCTCTTGTATTAAATTTGATAAGCCCTAACATAATTAAAAATTATATTCAGTATCTTCTTTTAAGGAAACTTTGTGCTATCTTATGAATTTGAATTGTTTAAAATGTGCACCTTCATAGAGCACTAATAGAGTTCTGTATATTTAGTCTTGCTCAAGAAATGTCTGTATTTATATAACTGAATTATTGTATACTATATTTTTGTTAATATTGATGTTATCTTTTTCTTGTATTATTTTAGGGATCTGCTCATTTAAGTCATTGCTTTGTTTTTCTGTGCATTACCTACAAATATAAATTTGTATGTACAAAACATTATTGTAAATTGTAAAAATAAAGTAAATGTGTTTTTTTTTAAATATTTGGTATTACATCCTAAATTGTTCCATAAGCTTTCCCTTTTCCTCACCTGGAGAGAGGAAGTGCAGGATTTGAGCAAAATCAATTATGATTTTACCACAAAAACCCCTTTTATTTTTGGGTTTTAAATTTTGGATCCACTCTTTTACTCGTTCACTATTTAAAATAATCTTTAAAGTAGCAAAATAGAGGGGCAAAAATACATACATAGATAACTTCCCTGCATTATATTGTGTAAATAGAAAATAAATGAAATAAAAGACTTAAACACTTTGCTATTAGGGCCTATAAGCAGGTTGTTAGAAATCTATACTACAAGTATATAAAAATTTGATGCATTATATTCATATGACACACTATTCACTATCATGAAATTGTATATCTCTTCTAAAAACTATTATAACAGGTGGTTATTTTTATATTTCGTGTAATTAAAGTATACATTTATAGAAATACTTTTATTATGCACTCCATTGTACGTCCAAAGGGATATAGAAAGTTAAAAGCAGTAATCAAATCTTTATAGAAAAAGGTTGATTTTTTCTGTCTTTGGAATTCTATAGTCTCTCAATGAATATCTCAAGAAACAAGTGAATGATGAGAGCGCAATAAAAAATCTTGTGTTGCATTCACATAATTTTTCCTACTCTACTTCCCTCTTCTACTTGTTAGTCAATCAAGATAAACATTTACTTCATAGTTATACATTTTGTTATAGGTATAAAAAGAATAGACTAAAGCGATAGTCAGAATTTTAAAAAGCAGACTACTATAGGGTCATTCAAAAAGCATGCCAGTTTTGAATCACTTGGTAAATTTGTGTTTGTTGGTTGTCAACATTGTTTTGTATTGTTGCTATATCCATAAACATTCTGATTGTTGCCTCAGTCAGAATTTCTGACATTTCTTTTGCATGCCCGTACCCAGAAAAAAATCTCAGGGAGGGTTTTCCACAAATAGATCTAAACTTAACAGTACCCCACACAGTTACCATGTGCCTACTCCGTAGTATATAGATGTTACATGGATAAGAAAATTGCCTGGAGACGTATAGACAAGAAAAGCTCACCAGGATGAGGATATTCCACCTTACAGCACAAAACATGGAGACTGCTTCGAAAACCGGAATGTATGGTCACCTTATCTATGTAAGTCGACGATATTAAGTTTCCCCTTTTCTTGAAAATGTGCTACTAGCAATAGACCTATTGTTATCTAACGATATTTTCCCATATTGGTTTGCTATGAATTTAAATAAATAAAACTGTCAGAAGTTTCGGGTGGGGGGGGGGGGGTTGGACCCTAGAAACCCCCCTCTAAATACAGCCCTGTTCTTTTGTGTTTAGCCATGGAGCAATTTACTATTGTGCAACATGTGCTAATTGTGAAAATTTTTTATCAGGATGGAGAAAGTTATCCAACAACTGTTAGGCGACTTTGCACAATTCTAGGGTGTTATGAAGCATCGAATGAACCAACAGTTTGCAGAGTTATGAAAAAGTTCAATGAAACAGGTTCAACAGAGAACATAAAAATTCCTGGGCATCATCGTTCTGGCCAATCTGAGCAAAACATTGCTGTGGTTCTTGACAGTGCGGCTGTTAGTTCAATGAAGTTGGTTCTTTACCATTCCCAAGAATTGGGTGTAGGATGTTCTTTAACAAGAATTCTCCAGTATGATCTCCATTACCACCTTTACAAAATTAGTTAATGCAGCAGCTGAAAGCGGCCAATCACGAGAAGGGGCGAAATTTTGTTGACTGGTTTCTGAGAAGACAGCTTTGCAAACAAAATCATCTTCAGTGACGAGGCGTACTTCCACTTAAATGGATTTGTGAATAAGCAAAACTGTCATATCTGGGGATCAGAAAATCCTTGCATGATTCAAGGAAAGGAAATGTATCCATAACGAGTAACAGTTTATTACGGCTTTTGGGCAGACAGCATCATCAGCCCTTATTTTGTTGAAGATGGAGGCAGAACAAGCTCTGACAGTTAATGGAAATTGATACAGTGCGATGACAACAGAGTTTTTGTGGCCTCATTTCAATGGAACTCAAGAGTTTGGTTTCTGCAGGATAGTGCCACCTCCATGCTTCCTGCAAAAGAATTCAGTTGCTCCATGAGCGATTACCAAATCACCTCATTTAGCATAATGCTGACCATCAATGACCAAGGTCATGTGACTTACCTCCTTGTGACTCTTTGAGGTACTCTTAAATCACTAGTGTATGTCAATAAACCCCCAAAACATCCATGATTTAAAGGAGGAAATTCGATGATTTGTCAGCAAAATCCAAGTGGAAACTTGTTAGGCAGTCATATCAAACTTCACGGACAGAGTTCTTGCATGCCAGCTCAGTAGAGGAGGTAATGTGACTGTCATTTTCCATACCTGAAATGGGAAGGTGTGATAAATATGTTTATGTAATTTATTAATATGTTTTGAAAAAGTAAAGTTCATAATTTGATACATATCATAACTGGCATGCTTTTTGAATGACCCTTTATATGATGGTTTTGAAATTCCATTCTCTGTGCATAACTATGAGAAAAACATCAATTGTGACTTTCCACTGAAACAAGCATAAATATTTGATAGTTCAAACAAATAACAAAGAATATCTCAGATTTTGTATACGAGGGTTGGGGCAAAAGTCATGGCAACTATTTTTTTTACTTGTAGATATGATATGTGAACGGATCACAAACGTATATGTGTCATGTGGAAGTTCTGCAGGCATAGTGTGTATGCAGAACAATAGATGGCTCTGTGATAGCTGGTAGTAGGACAGCGAGGGCTGTGAAATCAGTCAGTTGGTGAGTGTCATGCGAGATGGAAGTAACCCGTGTTGAGCAGCTGACTTATATCAAAATAGCCGTTTTCCAAGGGAGAAATGCGATGGAATGTCACAGTGAATTAGTGGAAGCCCTTGGAATAATGTCCTACCATACCGCACGGTGGGTAGGAAAGTTTCAGCAAGGACGTGTGTCAACGAGTGATGAGCAACGTTCGGGACGACCTTTCAGTGTGCGGACCGACGTGGCACGTGCCGTCATTGAGCAGCTCCTGGATGAAGACAGACGATGGACGCTACTGGAGTTAGAGATGGCAAGTGGCATCGAGAAACGTACCGTCCGCAGCATATTGCGTAATGAGCTGCAACTACGCAAAATCGCATCGCGGTGGGTGCCGCATGCACTGACGGAAGTTCGAAGGTGGGTGCGCTATGGAATATGCTCCTACCACCTTGCACGCTGGCAACAGGTCGGCGATCAATTCTTGTCACGAATAATCGCCATCGATGAATTTTGGGCCAGGGCATACGAACCAGAACTGAAACGTCAGTCCGCGGAGTGGCGACATGCTGGATCACCAAGGAGGCAGAAGTTCCATCAGAATCCTTCCCCAGTCAAATTGATGGTTATCGTCGCGTATGACGTCAGGAGTGTCATTGTTTGCCACTTTGTTCCACATGGCAGAACAGTGACCGCACAGTACTACAGGACTTCCTGGTGTGACAGGTACGACGTGGCGTTCGGGAGAAACGTCCGGTTATTCTGGACAGTGCAATAATCCTGCACGACAATGCAAAACCACATAAAGCAGAGTGTGTAGGGCAGCTACTGCGACGTTGGGGATGGGAAGAATTGGAGCACCCACCGTACTCTCCCGACATTTCGCCCTGTGACTGATCTCATTCGAAAGATTAAGGAACACTATGTGGTAGGCGGTTTGCAACACGAGAGGACATTGCTAATGCTGTGCGCGAACAGGTGACGCAATTCACACATAGTGCGGCAAATGCTGAGGCAAATAGTATTCAGCGCCTCCCACATCATTGGCAGCATGTGGTGACAGTAGCAGGGGATTACTTTGAGGGTCTTTAGGCCCAGGTTTGTCGTGTCAACTGTATGTGCACCGTGAAGGTCATATTGCCCTGTTACTACCATAATAAATAAGTGTGTCACATTTTCCGGACTGGTATCTTCAAGAAAATAAATAGTTGCCATGACTTTTGCCCCAACCCTCGTATATCTTACAGTTTACCAATTATACAAAAGTCAGGCTATTCACAGAAAATTCAAAATACACATTTTATTTCTCATGACATATGGTATATTAATCAAAATTGTAAGAGCCATTTGAGAAAATAAAAAATAATGAAACATTTTCCATGTAATGGGTAATTTGGAGGGATTTTCTTGAGAATATATTACATCCATAGAAGATCATCATTGTCGCAGCATAAGCCTTGTTGATTGTTTTATCTTCAAGAATAACTGATCTCCCCATCTTATTCACTTCCTGCCAACACTTCTACTATTCGTTTATACTTTTGTATTACTTGTGATGTTCCAATCTTCATCCATTGTGTGTACATGATCCTCCATTTCACATATGGCTCTTTAGATCCCCAACTCTCCTCTAATCCATGGAAGATGCAGAACTTGAATACCACATGGTATTTAACCCACTCTTTGTTTTAAAGTTTTGCTGTTCATAACACAAAGGCACCTTTTTCCAAAAAGGCTATTTTTTTTTACTCAGGAAGTCTCAAAATGTATATTTCTGTTAAATCTTGGTATCAAATTTTTTTAATGGAGTGCAATACTTGCTCTATTTACTGAAGGTAAGTGGTAGAGAGAGTGGAAATGTATAAGTTTCAGAAATACAAGCCAATAACAGATATCTCTGCAATTGTTAATGTCACAAATCAATTTATTTGAAATAGAGATTTCAAAGAGATTTATATTTTTGTGCAGTAAAGTTTTGTCTAACTCATGTAGTCTTAACAGTTATATAAAATTCATTCAGAATGAAGAGGACTTCATAGGCTATATGCAAAAAAGTCAGATATGCATTTTATTAGTTGTGTAAAATTTTATTGAATTTTAATAAAAATTGTTAGAACAATTTTTGAAAAAAATAAAAAATAACCAAACATTTTTCATGTAAAGGGGAGTTAGGGGTTGGGAAGGATTTTTTCCATAATGATCCTGTCGTATCTTTGGAAGATGTTGAACTTAAATAACAAGTTTGGTATTTATTTGACTCTTTGTTGTTGAGTTATTTATGCTGTCCTCAGAACACACACATATGGTACTTTTCTAAAAATGCTCTTTTTGGATTTAGGGGTCTTGGAACATGTATTTCTAGAGAAATCTCAATACCTATACATGTTAAGGCATGCACCAGTTTGTGTGCATAAATTCAAATTTGACTAGACTTTGTACAGACCATTCCTACTCTTGCTATGTTTGCGGAAACGCTGTCTGCGGACATACAAGTGTAAATATATGTGCATATAAAGGGCCCTTTAACTGTGAAGGCACAAAAATTCATGTTTAGGTTAATTGTTCTCTAAAATTCAAATGTTTTATTTCTGTTTCCCCATCATTCATTATTTCTGCCATGTTAAAATAATAAATATGCAAATTACATATGGCAAGTAATGTAGAGTATGTTCTCACTTCTATGATAACAGTTATGCAAATTTTTAAGTATTTCAACAAATTATGGCATACATCTGTTTCATAAAATAGTAGAAATCCTAGGATATGACCAATTAGTAATACCTGGCACCTTTCAGTTAAGAAGTTTTAAAAGAAACAAAAATACACAAAATTGTACAAATCTTTTGTATGAAAGAGAATTGTCAATATGTAATTCTGTCACACCATTTTCTCTTACCCATAAAATGGTAACGTTTAAGATACGACCCAGAATAAGCATATAGAACTCAAGTGCAAGTTAGCAGCTGCCCACAGGGAGGAATCATGATGCAAGTTACACCATCAAGACCATTTTTGAGGAATACAAAAATATTGGGATAAAGTATCATAATTTTTAATTGAGTACTGTAACTGTTAACTCATTTTGCATCTAAGTTTATCTAAATGTACTGTATCCCCCACCTCAAAAAAAATTTGGATGCATTACATTCACATGACTTTCTCCCCTCTCTCACTTACTAGTAGGTATACAAATTAATCTTACGAACGTTTATTTTCCTATCTATTAATTTAATTGAGATAAATATTTCCAGAAATGGCTGCATTACACATTTCATCATAGATGCAAAGGGAATAGTGACAGTCGAATGTTTAGAACTGGATGCTATGCGCTGGCATTAAAATTCCATACTCTTTCCATGACATTGCAAGAAACAGCTGAAAATTGACAGGACTTTAAAAGAATGATAAGTATTGAACAATTCAAACCATTGTTAACAGATATCTTGGAAATGGTTGATGCTACACAAAAGAGATTTGGAATAAATTGTTTGTTTTAAAGAGATTACATTTTTTTGAGTAGTATGTTTTCATCTATTGCTTAATGTTTACCAACTACGCAAGATAATATAGATTTCCTTCTAAATGGAAAGGACTTCACAGGCTAACGCCAGAAAACTTAAAATATGCATTTTATTTGCCATGTAAATATATTTAATATATGGTACTTTAATCAAAATCATTAGAGCCATTTTTTAAAAAAATAAAAAAAAAATTCAACAAATCTTCCATGTAAAGGGTAGTTGCGAGTGGGGGGGATTTTCTTGAAAATCTTCATGTCGCATCTATGGAAGATACTGAACTTAAATACCATCTTTGGTATTTATCCGACTTTCTTTTTTGAGTTATGCTATTCACAGACACACACAAGGACATTTTTCTAAAAATGGCTTTTTTGGATTCAGGGGGCCTCAAAATTGTATTTCTGGTGAAATCTTGGTATTAAATTTTTGGGTGGAATGCAATACCTCTCTACCTACTATATATGTGGTAGAGAAAGTAAAAAAAGCAGTAATTTGGAGTACAGTCCATACTGTATGGTATAATGTGGCATATCAAATGATAATTTTGGAAATGTATAAAAGGAACTATAACATAAGTGGGTATGTAGTTGTTTGGAACGTATAGCATTATTACACTTACTATATTGGTCTATTTAGATAGATACAATAGGATACATTAAAATACCAAGTAATAAAAAGACCATTTGCCAAATATTTTTATTTTTTATTTTTTTTTTTTTTGCTGAAAATATTACAATTTTTTTTTTATTGATTTTGACTTTCCAATTATTTATTTAAGATGTTATTGTATACTGATATCATAATAGCTACTATAGTACCTATAAGACAGCCTCTTTGCGAAGCTTTCCAGTGGCATAAAAAAGGAACTAAATAGTTGAAATTAAGCTCTCAAAAAATTAGGGGACTGGATGATTGTTTTGGAGATGAGCTTCCCTGCAAGTTAGCAACACATATAACATCTTAGTAAAGCCATTAGTTCCAAGTCTAGCACATAACATTCCATAATTTATTTAGTGGTGATGTTTGATTACATGATTATTCACAGCAAACAAAATTGAAAGGCTTAGCATAAAGAATCTTAGGGATATTTATGAGAAAATTTAGTGTACATAGACTATGGTACTAGGAAAGAAACTGTCCAACTTTCATTGCAATATTAGCTTGAGGAAATATTTGGTAACACTAAGGTAGATAAGTTCTAATTTTTCACTTTCTTTCCTGCTTACATATAGTACATAGAGGAAGTGTGGAGTTTATGTTAAAAACTTCATTGCCAGTAATGTCACCGGAAATACACATTTTCAGATTCCCTGGATTTAAAGAAAAAGAAAAGAATTAAGCATTTTTAGGCACAAGTGTGCATACGCAAGAGAGAAAACAAACTCAAAAACAAAATGTTGAAGAAATGCAAAACTTGGTAGTAAGCTCAGCATTTTCAAAGGATGCAACACAAGATTTTTTAGAAAAGCACCACATCCCAAACTACCCTTTACATGGAAAAAACCTCCGTTGTGTGGGGGTATCATGTCTGCCTCACATTCAAGAGGTCCTGAGTTCAACTCTCAGTTAGGGTGAGTTACCTGGATAAGATTTCTCCACCATTTCATTCATTCACCATCCAATATGAACCTACCTGGTTAAACTTCAGGCAAAAAAAAAATTATTAAAACAGTATATGTTTGAGATATTTTCATGATAAATATTTTTGCATTTATGTGTGTATATGTATGCATTTTCTGTGAATAGGCTGTGAAGTCCTCTTCATTCTGAAGGAATTTTGTATAATGTCGTAAAACTTTTAAACTGTAAGAGATAGACAAACTTATTGCACAAAAAGATTAGATATTAAAATATACAATTTATGTTAAATACATTTTTTGTGGCATTTACCATTTCCGAGATATTCATTATTATTGGTTTGAATTTTCAAATGTTTTATTTTTTTGGAGTACTAAGTTCTTCTTTTTCTGCTGCTGCTCCTTCTCTTCTCCTCATAGCCATGCACATAGTGCAGTTTCAAAGACATGACATAACAAGCTGCTTTTTAAAGATTTGTCTACTACTTAAACTTCCTGTATCCCCCTTGCACCTACAACAAAAAGTGTATGTATATCTCAATTAACAAGAAGTAGTTAGAAGCATACACTTTTGTAAGAATAGTTGTAGAAGGGTGGGTAGAGAAAGTAATATGAGTGTAACAATCAGAAATGTTTTTAATTGTTGTTTAACATCCTTGAATCAGGCAGATACAATGGATAGTGAATGAATGTATTGAAATAAGTGCCAAAAATTAGCTGGAGTCCAATAAGATAAACTTAATGATGTGCTATCTAGCTTGAAAATGACTCCTTATGTGCATTATTATTTATACAAAATTATAAAATGAAATGGAAATTTAACATACAATGAAAGTGAAGGTGAATAAATAAATAAATAAATAACATTAAATTTGGACAAGACTATTTTATTATTAGTGTACTAATTCTTGATGAAACAAAATTAACAATATAAAATTACTCAGATTGATCAAAGAGCACTTTTAAGAGAATATTATGTGAAAACACATTTCTTCTTTGTAAATGTTATGAAGATAGATCAAATACTAATGAAACTTCTACAGCTGATGTGCAAGGACATAGCAAAAAGAGGAGATTGAGGTATAAATGTCCCTCCGCAGAAATCAATTAAATTTTCTTTTCCTATTTTTTTCATTACTTTAGTCTTGACAATTATCAATGGCATAATAAATAAAGTTAAAAGTTTAACCTTGGCACTAATACCAGTATGTAAAAGTCTATTGATACTAAATTGTACACAGAAATGGATGCATTCAGCATGGCCAAAGTTGCATAGAGTTGAAAGTTGAATTAATATAAATCTCATTTGAAAAAGCTTGTGCTCATGGTATTTATTGCCTTTTCTGATGTTGGCAACATTATAGCAAGCTAAGATAAGAGTTAGGTCCTAACATGTTAGCAGCAAAACTGCACTACAATGTGATGAAGTTGGCAATGTGTGCAACACATTGTCACCTGAAATATGTATACAAGTAGTTTTTTCACAAGTGCACAAATAATGCAGCAAATAAATAGTAACAGAACAAATGATACAGGTAGAATAACAGAAAACAGCAATTAATAAAACACAATAACTGCAAGCTGAAACAAAGACCTTAATGCAAAGAATGGATACTGTCAACAAAATGACTATGGGGTAATGCAGCAACTGAAATGAGATGTGGTTACCATAGCAATAGACTTCCCTTGCTTAATTGTTTTTCTGACCAGAGTGCTAATCAGATCCCAACTCTCAAAACGATTGAAGGATCCCTCCCCAAAAAGTGTATAATATCTTTGAAAATCTAAAATAAATTTCTAATATCATTCCCCCACATTACCCAAGTAGCAGCATTATGGCATAGAACATTTTGCTAGTTATTCATGAAGACAATCAAATGCTATTTATGAAATTAATGCATCAACTGTCATAAGTTAAAGAAGTTTTCAAGCAATAGTTAAAAAGAGGTTAAATTTATGCAGATCTCTGCATGATGCGAGCTCCTGCATGGTAATGCTCTGCCTCGCAATGCTACAGTTATGCAAGGAAAATTGGAAGTACTGCATTGGACAACTTTGCACCATTCTCTCTTTTTTGTTCAGGATTGTCATCTTGTGCTTATTATTCATTTGGACATTTAAAAAGCAAAGACTTTAGCAGACTTTTTCACTGACAAAGAGATTCAGCACTCCATGCACAATTGATTACTAAACTGTCCCAAACCTTTATGAAAAGTGAGTGAAGAAACTGCCAGAGCGATGAAAGAAATATGGGAACTACTTAGAAAAATATGTTTATATTTGTGTGGAACTGTATTAATTAATTCAAAAGCAATTAACAAAGCATTATTTGCATTGGAATGCCCCTCATAATCATCACAATTTTCCAGAAATTTGTCCTCTTTGTTTCTTGAAATACTTTGCATCTCTTCTGACGTTATTTAAAACAATGAACAAATTTACAATATTGAATATTATAGTTATAATTTTATCATTAAAATTCATAAAGACAGTTATTTCTTTAGTTAGTCAAGCTCCTTAAAAAATCAATCCACAAAGGCACACCCAACAATTGCTTAATCCATTATATGCATAAATTATGTGCTTTAAAGCACTAATATTTGGTTTATTACATATCATCAAGCAATGTCACTACCAAACCTTGCTTTATCTGTTATGCAGGAACATTTTCTGAAATTACAAAATCAATTGTTATTTTCCTGTCTACCATAAGAAATCCATTATCA
Organism: Deroplatys truncata; assembly: GCA_030765065.1. Lineage (NCBI taxonomy): Eukaryota > Metazoa > Arthropoda > Insecta > Mantodea > Mantidae > Deroplatys > Deroplatys truncata. The sequence continues at coordinate 131,520,597 of CM060988.1, read as the reverse complement.
GAAAATATTCCACCAATATGATATATTCCAGCCATACAAATAGAGCACTGTTGTCACTGATTAACTCTATATGGAATGTACCATTTTTCTGATCCCAACATGATGTCCACCTGCAACACTGGCAGGCAATAGCATTTTTGGGAGGAGCCAGAAAAACAATATTATGTGGAGCAAGATTATTATTTGATCTTTTCAAGGTAAAGTACGTAGAACAATGCAATTTGGCAACCTCAGGTTCACCACACACTGCACATGTAGAACTTGATTAATACTGATTTCTAAAACCTTGGTTGCAGAAGTGGCATTCAGTGCACTATTGTTTTGTTAAAACATGTATGGAGTTCAGCTTAGCCCAGTTAAAAGCTAATATTTCAAGGGAAACTCCTGATATATTTTTTATAAGTTCAGATATGAGAGTAACTTGAACGTTTCCCATAGGAGTCATTGATGGAGACACAATCACTGGAGCAATGAAATGCTTGGTAAAATAATGCAAAATTTTCCTTCTTCCTCAAAATTATACTGATGACCAAAAAGACACTGCCAAACATCATTTAACTGTCAATAGAGTGCTCCCATTGTGAAGCCCTGGCCATCTACAAGCAAACCTCTCCCTTGATGATAAAACTCTATGTTTTGATGGACATAGTTTGGTTTATTCGACTAAAGGATATAGATAGTAAAGCCTTCTTGTGATGAAACATCAGATGGAATCTCAGTTTGCTTTTCAATCTCCAAACTCATAGCTGTATAAACACATGGATGATGTTGACTGTGCTTTGTAAACTCACTATGTAATGTCAAAGTCTTGTGATCCAAATACAGCTGAAAAGCTTTGCAGGGAAGGCAAGTACTGAAATCCATATTCTGATGCAAATCTAGTATTGATATACACATCAGACTACCAGCCATCAACAATGTAATTAAAATAATTCTAATGTTTTCTATGAAATCTTCTTCCTCAGATTTTTCAGCATTGGTAGGACTGGAGATAATATATGAATGAGTAGGATCACTGATATGCACAATTGCCCGCATTGTGTCTATGTGTAAACTATATGATCTTCTTTGTATAAACCAAAATTAGATTTAGTGTACACCATTTCCTCTTGAGTATGCTTCATTTTCATCAATGCCTGCCCAAAGCATAATGGAGGCATGATGCTGGAGACAGTGTACCTGTTGCTCTACTACTATGGCTACAGACATCAAGAAATCTGCTATTTTTGGGTACATACTAAAGTTAAACATGAATTCTTGCCACATCATTATCCTTAATCTCCCTGCTATCTCATAAAACATGTCTGATTCATACAACCCATCACCCCAAGCCCAGACATTTTCATGTGGCAAACATTGTGATATTATTGACATTAAAATAGAAGTTAAGTCCACTACCTTTTGGCACTGGATCCTGAATTAGCTCAGTAGTTCTGAAATTAATGGTAACATTTTGGAATCACTTTCTTCCTTGTTTGGAATGAGGAAATTGACCAGAAGATTATACAGTTTCTGATTGTTATATTAATTTGGCCACCCCCATTCCATGATGGCTTTTGGAATGTTCATGTTGATTGTTCCATTACAATTGCCATTCTTATCTACTGTGCCGAAATCCAATTGCAATTGAAGCCTATGCTCTGTCAGATTTCATGTGACTACAAGAAATGCAAATGCTTCAATGATCCAATTTTCCCTTTGTTCTTTTCTTTTGTTAATTGTGCAGCTGAGTTGAATGCTTCAAGAACAACACTTTTCCATATTCCAGCACATGGGAAAACATACCCCAGTCCCAAACAAAAGAAGCTTGCATTTTCCGTAAGTGATTTAGTTGACACCAATGTACAGAGATGGTACAGATAAAGGTACTATGGAATAATGGACTGCCTGTTCCTTATATCGTCTGTGTGCTGCAGTGATTATGACTCAAAGTGAACTATCTGATTGTCCTCATCACAATATCTGTGATATGAAATTTGTAATGCACAAACATGTGTCATCCTCCGTGGTCCAGGGGTATCATGCTAGCATCTGGTTCCCGAGGTTGCAGGTTCAAACCTGACAGAGGGCAATTAATTTTATCGGGCGTAAAAATCCTTAGTAAGGTTTCCTTTGGAAGGGAAGTAAAGCTGGTGGTCCTGTGTCATGGATTTATGGTATGTAAAAGAACTTCAAGCCTTATAAAGAGGCCTCTGAGCAAAAGTTCTGGTCTTTCATGCCCTATAGTATAGAATGGGACACTAAGGACCATAGTAGTTACAGAGTGTCCACAAATAAAGCTCAATTTAATTTTAACAAACATGTCACATGTTCCTAATTGCTTAAAATTGATGAATATTATGACTATTGTAACCAAGTCATTTATCATCAACAACAGTTGCCTATTTACCTCAAATTCAGTCTTCACTTTTAAACTACTACTATATGTCCAGTTGCCTCGAGCAGCCTAGCAGTGTTCTACGTCATTGAAATGATAGAACATGCCTTTATGTACTACTGCTGCTGTTCTGAGGTATAGATTCTGTATAGATTCCATGAATCTGAGCAAGAGTCGATGCTGCCATTAGAATTTCAGATTATCCAAGTTTCATCTTGAACAAGTGAATCTAAACTTACCCTTTCTGCACTGAAAGCAGTTGATGTAAAAATTACAAAGATCAGCAGCATACTTCTTCAATGCAGCAACTGGAATGTTACATGACAAATTAATATGAATGACATTCATGTTGGGTATTATTGACTTATTTGTTAATACATTTATTTATTTATTTATTTAATATATTACTGAGATTGATTGCACTGATTCAAATGTTTTATTAAACACTATACAATGTACAACAAAATAATATCACATAATCTGATCACATGATGGAAAGGAAGGTTTTCAATACATTCATTTCCCGAGTTCACATTGTTGCTTATTTTGGTTGCTCAACTACCTTTTAAAATATTCATAAAGGCATGCATAACTGTTGGTTCATACAACTGTGTATATTTACAACAACTTGCAAATGTTTACTTTTGTTAATTACATGCTATCATTGAGAGAAGTCACTACCACTGAATGCTTTACTTGTTGAACAGTAACATTCTCGGAAGTTACAAAATCAATTATTACCTTTTTCTCTACCATTAGAAAGCCATTATCAGAAAATATTCCTTCAATATGATATGATTCCAGCCATACAAACAGAGCAATGTTGTCAGTGTTTAACTCTAAATGGAATGTACCATTTTCTGATCCCAAGGTGATGCCACTAACTATAATATTGGCAGGTTTAATACCAATAGCATTTTTTAGAGGTGCCGGAAAGATAAAATTATGTGGAGCAAGAATACTATTATTTGATCTTTTCAAAGTGAAGTAAACAAAACAATGCAATTTGGCAACCTCAGGTTCACCACACTCTACACGTGGTAGAACTTTATCAATGCTAATTTCTAAAACCTTGGTTGCAGAGGTGGCATTTAGTGCATAATTTTTCGTTAAAACAGGTATGGGGTCCAGATTTGCCCAATTGAAAGCTGATATTTCAAGAGAAACTCCTGATATATCTTCCATTAGGTCAGATATGAGAGTAACTTGAAGGCTTCCCATAGAAGTTACTGCTGGAGACACAATCACTGGAGCGAAGAAATGCTTGGCAAAATAATGCAACATTTTCCATCTTCCTCCAAATTCTACTGATGACCAAGAAGGTGTCTGCCAGACATCATTTAACTGCCAATAGAGTGCACCCATGGTGAAGCCCTGACCATCTAATGCAAGCAAACCTCTCCCTCGACGATAAAACTCTGTCTCTGTCTTGATGGACATAGCTTGATTTATTTGACTCAAGAAGATAAAAGTATGAAATTCTTCTTGTGAAGAAACCTCAGGAGGAATCTCAATGTGTTTGCCAATTTCCATACTCATTTCTAAGTAGCCAGCTAAGTGATGTTGACGATGTTTTGCAAACTCACTATCTAATGCCCAGTCTTGTGGTTCAGATACAGCTGAAAAGGCCTGTAGGGAAGGCATGGATTGAAAACCATATTCTGATGCAAACCTTGTATTGGGATACACATTGGGGTCCCAGCCGTCAGCAAAGTAATTATAATAGTGAATGTCACCATATAAAGGACTATAAGGATCTTTTGCAATGTACCCTTCTTCCTCAGATTGCTTTGCATTGGTAGGGCTGGAGATAACATAAGGGCGGTTGGGATCATTGACATGCACTATGGGACGCATTGTGTCTACATAAAGCACTATGTAATCTTCCTTATACAAACTAAAATTAGATTTAGTACCATACCAGTTTCCTCTGAGTGCAGCTTCATTTTCATTATTGCCTGCCCAAATTGCAATGGAGGCATGATGCTGTAGACGGCGTACCTGTTGCTCTACTTCTGTGGCTACAGACTTCAAGAAATCATCTGTTTTGGGGTACATACTACAGGCAAACATGAAGTCTTGCCATATCATTATCCCTAATTTGTCTGCTAGCTCATAAAACATTTCTGATTCATAGAGCCCACCACCCCAGACCCGTAACATGTTCATGTGTACAGCCTTGGAGGAAACCAGAAGATGATTTAAAGTTTCTTCACTAGCTGATCTTTCAGGAAGTATGTGAGAAGGTATCCAATTAGACCCTTTGGCAAATATTGGTATATCATTGACACGAAAGTAGAAGCTAAGTCCATCATCTATTGACACTGGATCCTGAATTAGCTCAATAGTTCTGAAACCAATGGTGAGATTTTTGAAATCAACTTCTTCCCTGTTTGGACTGTAGAAGCTGACCTGAAGTTTATACAATTTCTGATTGCCATAACCATTTGGCCACCACAGATTCACCAGACCACCTGGCACAGCCATGCTGATTGTTGCATTACAATTGCCACTTTCATCCACAGAAATATTTATACTTTTAGTTTCCCAAAGGAAATGTCCAGCACCTAAATCCAATTGCAATTCAAGATTACCTTCAGTCAGGTTCTGTGTGGCCACAAGAAATGCAGTTGCTTCAATGATCCAATTTTCTTCTTGTTTTCTTGTATTGACAGTTACATCCCTTAATGCAGCTGAGTTAAATGCTTCAAGGACAACACTTTTCCAGATGCCGACAGATGGGAAAGCGGGACCCCAGTCCCAGGCAAAAGAAGCTTGCATTTTGCGTAGGTGATTTACGTGACACTCGCCATTATAGATAGTTGGTACACATTTGGGCAGTACAGGATAGTGGATTGCCTGTTCCTCGTATCTTTTGCGTGCTGCAGCAATCGGTGACTCGAAGTGAACCACGAGTTCATTGTCTTCATCAGGTTTCACTATGTGCTTAATAGGAAATTCGTAACGGACAAACATGTTGTCACAGTGTCCTACTTGTTTGCCGTTGACGAACACTGTAGCTACCGTATCCAAGCCATTCATCACCAACAACAATTGGCTATTCGCTCTAAACGCAGGATTCACTCGGAAACTACGTGTGTATGTCCAGTTGTCATGTGCTACCCAGCGATATTCCACGTCGTTGAAGCGATAAAAGATATCTTGCTGTAAGAACCCCGCTGTTCTGAGGTCAGTATAGATTCCTCCAGGAACCTGAGCAGGGACCTTGATGCTGCCGTTAGAATTTCTGACTGTCCAAGATCCATCCCGGACGAATGAATCCAAACTAATCCTCTCTGCGCCGAAAGCGGTCGAAATAAACAAGGCGAAGACGAGCAGCATTTTCTTCTAGACAGCAACTGAAAGTTTGGTATGATGTTACTATGCATGAACTTTGTTATTATTTAAGCTACTTATCAGGATTTATTTATGATATTCTTTGGAATCTATCTAATCTACTGTAAACTCTCAGCGGTTGTGATAACATCCCAATCGCACTTGGCTATATTATGAGTGGTACTTCATCATGGCATAATTGATTCATGATTAGCTTTATCTCAAATCCAATGTGCTTGATATACTAAACGGCTATTTTAATTCGGGTGCGTTAAATGGGTAATGTCATTGCAAAATAACAAAGCATATTTGCCCTATTAGCAGCAGTGGATTTCGGCGAAACGAAATTTAATGGCATATGGAAATATGAAGAAGTGTGCAATAATGGCAAACGGCCGTCGATTTTCGAGCAAACGCTTATCTGCCTTGAAATCTGCAGCTGACACATGGAGAAATATACTCGCCGAAATATGGCTATGCCTGTACGAGCAATTGGTATATTTCAGTAGCATTCGTGTTGTGTTTGTGTATGATTAGGGTTGCCAGAATCTGATAGTCCAAAACCAGGCCATTTTTCACCGATAGTTCAATCCATTTAAGGAGATGAAATTTTGAGGAATAAAGAGCCCTAATGTAGAAAAAAAGTGCATTTAATTAACAATCCAGAGTTTTGAAAGGGCTATTATATTGTATTTTATCTTAAGTAAGCACATATTATAAAAATGTGTTACATGTATTCAGTATCAACATTTAAATTTTTTATATCAACCTATCGTATTTCTCAAAAGTAAGGAATGTGGTATTGTTCACAATAAGTTTATGAAACTCACTACACCTTATATTGTTTATATTGTAGGGGAGGCCGGGGCAAGACGAATGACTTAGTTTAACTTTATATTATTAGGTAATACCACCTTACGAATACTACCAGCGCTCCACACTGTTAGACACTAAAAACTCCTACGCGAAGTCGCTGCCGCCATTTCATTGTTTGTTAGATGACGTTCATGTATTTTGTCTCTGGTGTTGTAATTTTCAAGACCTTCGCCATAAGATCTCGTGGTCTAACAGGTAAGATATCTGGTTAATCTTTGCTATACATTGATACCTTAGATAATATAGTTTTCACAACCGCTATTTATTTAAATTTAATTCTTGTTAATCCTACCACAAAAATTAAAGACTTCTAGCGTTCTCGATCGGGGCAAGTTGACTGGGGCAAGTTGACGATCTCGTCATTTTGCCCCAAGTGCTTTTCACTGCTTTCTTTTTGTGTTTATATGCATTTTATTTCGTTTTGTGATTCCCTTGAGCTACATGATCCCCAAGCTGTTCCATAACGCGGCGTATGGACACGCACATAATATTTTAATTCTCTCTTTTGGGCTATTTTAGTAATTTCTGGCGATTTTGAATTTTCAGATATGGTTAGTAATTATAAAAAAGGTCTTCTAAAGGGAGCTGGGACAGAAATGATATGGCTGCTGCTTTGTTAGAGGTCAAAGAGGGAAGAATGAATTGCTTGGGTGCAGCAAAAGCCCGAACTTTCGACTCCTATGACGTCAGCCCAGACTTCCAAAGAAATAGTGCAATGTCCTGCTTGTAATGAGATCTATGTTGATCCTCCATCAGAAGACTGGATAGAATGTTGCAAATGCCACATATGGTGGCACGAGAACTGCTCAAACTTTGAAGGAGGAATATTTGTTTGTGACTTTTGTTAATTAAAAACCACAAATTATGAGTTATATTAATTTATTATGAAGTAAAATGTTCAACATATTAACCATTTAATTGTCTGTTATTCAACATAAGATACGTAACAATGTATAAAATAATTACTGTACTGTTATGCTTTCTAATAATAAAAATGTATTCAACTTGTATCAGAATTGTCATCTTGCCCCGTGGCCAAAGTCATCTTGCCCCGGTATCAAGATGACACCTTTGCCGATTTTTACTTTCTCTACTACGTATAGTAAGTAGGGGAAGTATTGTATTCCACCCAAAATTTCGATACCGAGATTTCACCGGAAATACATGTTTTGAGACCGCCTGAATCCAAAAAAAGCATTTTTGGAAACATGTCCGTGTGTGTGTCTGTGTGTCTGTGAACAGCATAACTCAGAAACGAAGTCGGATAAACACCAAACTTGGTAATTGGGTTCAGTATCTTCCAAGGATGCGACACGAAGGTTTTCAAGAAAATCCCCCCACCCCAGAGTACCCTTTACATGGAAGATTTTTCGAAAATTCTAATTTTCTCAAAAATGGCTCTAACGATTTTGATTAAAATATCATATGTTTAAGATATTTTTATGACAAATATAATGTATATCTTGAATTTTCTGGGAATGTCTCCAAAAGTATTCTTTATTGTGAACGACTTTTGCATAACTGGTAAACCATAAGAGTTAGACAAAATTTTACTACACAAGAAATGTAGATCGCGTTAAAATACACAATTTATGTCATATACATTTTTTTTGTTGAGTGAACCATTTTCGAGATATTGCTTGTTATTCCCTTAAATTTTTCAATACTTATTTTCTCAAATGGGAATTCGTTATTCATTTTTACTTTCTCTACTACGTATAGTAAGTAGGGGAAGTATTGTATTCCACCCAAAATTTCGATACCGAGATTTCACCGGAAATACATGTTTTGAGACTCACTGAATCCAAAAAAGCATTTTTGGAAACATGTCCGTGTGTGTGTCTGTGTGTCTGTCTGTGTGTCTGTGAACAGCATAACTCAAAAACGAAGAGTCGGATAATTACCAAACTTGGTATTTAGGTTCAGTATCTTTTAGAGATGCGACACGAAGGTTTTCAAGAAAATCCCCCCACCCCAGACTACCCTTTACATGGAACATTTTTCGAAAATTTTAATTTTCTCAAAAACGGCTCTAACGATTTTGATTAAAATATCATATGTTTAAGATATTGTCATGACAAATAAAATGTATATCTCGAATTTTCTGGGAATGTCTCCAAAAGTATTCTTCGTTATGAACGACTTTTTCATAACTGGTAAACCATAAGAGATAGACAAAATTTTACTACACGAAAAATGTAGATCGCGTTAAAATACACAATTTATGTCATATACATTTCTTTTGTTGAGTGAACCGTTTGCGAGATATTGCTTGTTATTCCCTTAAATTTTCCAATACTTATACTTTTTCTCAAATTCGTTATTCATTTTTTTTATGTCCTGGACATGCAAAGAGAATGGAATGCGCCGCATAGCAACCAGCGTTAAAATATTTGACTATCGCTTAAAACCTACCATATTCCCCTTGCATCTACAAGAAAATTATCAATAAGATTGACATCTCGATATCTCCATTAACATGAAGCATATGGAGAATAAGCGTTTGTAAAAATAGTTTGTACAAGAGTGGAGAAAGTCATGTGAGTGTAACACATCAGATTTTTTTTTGTCTTGGATATGCAAAGAGTTATAATCTGTGGCAAAGGGAATGGTGCTGCACCTAGCAACCAGCTATTAAGAGATATGTATGTGCTTAAAGGCTACTGTTTTTCTATATTGCCCTTGTAAATATATTTTCCCCTACATCTACAAGAAAATTAGCAATAAGATAGAGTTTGCAAATGTTTATCTCGATTAACATGAACTAGATGGAGAATAAGCGTTTGTAAAAATACTTTGTACAAGAGTAGAGAAAGTCAGGTGAGTGTAACACATCAGATTTTTTTTTAAATGGACAAAATAATTCTGATTATATCAAAATAAAATTTTATCCAACTAGGTACAGTACAACAAAAGGCCATCCTAATAATACATGCAAAGGAAAAGAAATTACCTTAAAAAATGAATTTATTAAAATTGGTTAACTATTAACATCGCCAGCTTGCCCCGGTCTCCCTTATATGCAGCATTGCATTAACTGATTTTATTGTTAACCTATTCCTTTATTTTGTCCACTGAGCACTCGTGAGGGTAAAACGCAATTATGAATGAAGGTAAACCATTTCTTATGTGACAACAAATTCTCAAAACTATTAATTCTAACTCCTTGACTTCCCCAAAAAGCATTAAATTTGTTGAAAGTTAAGTTCAAATATAGTAAAAATCGCGGAATTTTGTCTTTGCGCCTGGGCGTTTTCATTTACTATAAAATCGCGGACAGTCCGCGAAATCTGTGGCATATGGCGACCCTATGCATGATGCTGTAGAATTTGCCCAACTGTCAACATAGTTTTGACATGTTACGCCATTAATCGCAAGCTCAGAATTAAATTAGTCTGCACCAGTCACTGCAGTGGACTGTGCTCCAATAGGTATATCTAGTAAAGAAAAATATCATAATTGTGAGAAAAACACTTAAATATATGGAGCAGATACTGATTACACAGGAAGAGGAAAAGGGCATGTATAAGAAAACTAACACCGAGGTTCTTTCAAATATGGTTATTAATATTTAAACTGATATTGCGTAATATACAGAACGTGACTGAATCACTGCACGAATTGTACTGGGTAGAGTAGTCCAAGCCACATTATAACACATGGAACTATAGGTGCAACCATTCAAAATACCAAGTTATGGCTTAACATTGCTAAAGATTTAGTATTCCAATGATTCTTTCTGCTGCAACTGGATAGGAAGGCAAACAATAATTGGGCAGAATTAGAAATCGTATGCACATGTTAGGAAGTCGCGATATAAAGAAACAACTTTACATTTGAATCATCATTCATAACCTGTCCCAAAATTAATCTCTTAATGTTCACTTAACCAGTTAAGCGAGATTAGTGTATTTCCAAAATTTTGTATTGCCATCATACGTGTGAATGATAAGTAAAAGGAATTCGAGGTTAAAACCCTAAAGGCTTAATTGGGTATGTTAACAATTAAACACGCCAAATATGAATGCTTAGTGTCAGTTACAAGAATTATAAGGGGAAAAGCCAATTAACGACTCTTTCCAAATCTTATCATTAATAGTTTGCTTTTCCTTCCAATTGAAGTGGAAGTGATCACTAGCGTGCCAAACTTTTAATGATTTTAAGCCGTAACTTCGAATTTTTATGCAACTGTCGCATGCACCTATTCGAACTCTCAATCGAATTTAGTGTTACGGCAGCTCAGTGCGCAATTTGAACGCAAACCATATACAGGTACTCATAAAAATATTCGGTCTAGGCCTCCTCAGTTCAAACTTTTACTTTCCTAAAAACAGCATTAAACGTTGAAGTAACAGTAGATACAAGTACAGACATGTTTTTTGCACAACAATAAAAAAAAATCTGATGTGTTTTACTCACATGACTTTCTCTACTCTTGTACAAATTATTTTTACAAACGCTTATTCTCCATATGCTTCATGTTAATCGAGATATTGAGATGTCAATCTTATTGATAATTTTCTTGTAGATGCAAGGGGAATATGGTAGGTTTTAAGCGATAGTCAAATATTTTAAGAACTGGTTGCTATGTGGCGCATTCCATACTCTTCGCATGTCCAGCACGTAAAAAAATGAATAACGAATTCCCATTTGAGAAAAAGTATTGGAAAATTTAAGGGAATAACAAGCAATATCTCGAAAATGGTTCACTCAACAACAAAAATGTATATGACATAAATTGTGTATTTTAACGCGATCTACATTTTTTGTGTAGTAAAATTTTGTCTATCTCTTATGGTTTACCAGTTATGCAAAACTCGTTCACAATGAACAATACTTTTGGAGACATTCCCAGAAAATTCGATATACATTTCATTTGTCATGCAAATATCTTAAACATATGATATTTTAATCAAAATCGTTAGAGCTATTTTTGAGAAAATTAAAATTTTCGAAAAATGTTTCATGTAAAGGGTAATTTGGGGTGGGGGATTTTCTTGAAAACCTTCGTGTTGTATCTCTGGAAGATGCTGAACCTAAATACCAAGTTTGGTGTTTATCCGACTGTTCGTTTCTGAGTTATGCTGCTCACACACACACACACACACACACACACACACACACACACACACACGGACATGTTTCTAAAAATGCTTTTTTTGGATTCAGGGGGTCTCAAAACATGTATTTCCGGTGAAATCTGGGTATCGAATTTTTGGGTGGAATACAATACTTCCCCTACTTACTATACGTAGTAGAGAAAGTAAAAAATCGGTCTTCTAAGCTACAACATCTGTTGTCAAAAAAAATTGTTTCTGTACTTGCTGGAATTTTAAGGTCACTTAAATATTCGGTCAACAAAAAGATGCGTATTCTGCTCATACTGGTTAAATTAATACTTCGTAAGAAATCCTTTACGCCTGATGACTTTTAGTAGGCATGATTTCATATTCAAAATTATTTTCCTCGTGTAGGCAGGCTCAATTTTAACCCATTCTTCTAGCAGTCCTTTCTTAAGGTGATTTTTAGAGGAGACTGGAGAATTTCTGATTCTCTTATTCAGCTCATTCCATAAATTCTCTGTAGGGTTAAGATCTGGACTCTGTGGGGGCGAACCTTTGGGCAGTTATATAACCATTCCCTGACATGCTTTGGGCCATTATCTGATAACATATAACGCATTTATCCCTAATTCCTGTGCACCGTGGTGAAGGTTTTCTCTGAGAATGTTGAGATACTGATGTTTGTCAATGGTGTTTTTAATGAATTTCCCACTCCACCTGCTATACACACCTCCATACCATCACATTGTCATCTTTGTGTTTTACTGTCGTGTATAAATTCCTTCTGTCCAACTCTGTTTTGGCCTGGGCCAAACACGAACCCTCCCTTCTGTATCAAGTACACAAAAGGGACTCCATCAACAAGCATTACATCATTCAACCATTCTTGATCTCTTTTGCAGTGCCTAACCTATTCTTTAGCGAACCGCAACCTCTTTGCTCTGTTAGTTTTGTTTACATATGATTTTTTTTTTTGGGCTGCGCTTCCATTGTAGCCTTTATTTTTTTTAATAATTCTTCTGTATCTGGCTGCGCGTCTTTACCAGTTGTCATAGTTCGGTCGCCATCCCCTCAAGAAAGTATTCGTCTGCACTTTAGAAAATCCTAGCAGCCAAATTAATGGAGGGAAAAATCTATTTGGGAGGGGGGATATAAAGATCAAATGGTAATACATTTTACGTGTTTTGGCGGTGTTTTTATCAGTTTTATAAATTTTTTTAAAAATATACCAAAATTCCAACTGTTTTGTACATGGTGTTTTCAAAGTTATCTTACATGCACTAAGCCTTTTTTTTTGTATATTACTTGTTTTTGGTGAAATTAGGATTTTATTTGATGGATGAATAAAATGTCTAAGTTGCAAATTTTCAACGCTTTTGTTTTAATTCCACAATTTTTGCTCACGTTTTACACTTCACGAATTTATTTCTCCACCAGTTTAAGTCGAAAGTGTGTGGATGTATGCATAAAAAATGCTCTACCCAATGCATGAAAGATAATTTTGAAAACACCACGTATAACAAAGTTGCAATTTTGGCATATTTTTCAAAAATGTATAAAACTGATAAAATGAACTATCTGAAAAACCGCCAAAACAGTAAACTGTATTGCCATTTGATCTTTATGTAAAAAAAAAAAAGAAAGAAAATAAAGTTGTATTTTTTCCTCCATTAATTTGGCTGCTAGAATGTTTTAAAGTGCAGACGAATACTTTCTTGAGGGGGTGTATTTTAGGATTAACGATTACCTTTCTCTTAAGCAGTCTCTCACTCACTCACTCACTCACTCACTCACTCACTCACTCACTCACTCACTCACTCACTCACTCACTCACTCACTCACTCACTCACTCACTCAGCTTTTGTGGACGTCCTGTTTGTGCCAAAGATTCGATTCTGTATTCTTCTTTATATCGTTGGATGTCTCCAATAGTGCCTCGTTGTATATTCACCTTAACAGGAATTTCTCTATGGGTAAGACCCTTAGCATTGTAAAACATGAGGTTTCGCTGCTCAAATGTTGTGCTGCCTCCTCTCCGTCCTATTTGACTTTTCGGTACACCACGACGGTACAGGTTAATCACTGATTGTAATGGGGCTGCGAACCTCCCCTTTTTATACCCGTCTAAGTGGACGTATACAAGCAAAACTGACCTAATATTAAAGTGGCGTATGTATACCTTGTTTAGGAGTTAAAGATATCTAAAAATTACTATCTTTGTTAAAAAAAATCCCAAGTGGTCAAATTTATTTAATATTTTGTTTATACTTTACTTTCAACATAAACTTTGTTTAATACAGTTCATAATTTCAAATAACCCTGTATGATATAGGAAAGTCTTATCTGACCGAATATACATATTAGTACCTTTAGCTATGTAGTTGTAGTCTCAAAGAATGAAAATCAGGTAGACTGGATTGGCTAGGGAAGGGACTCGACACTGATCCACATAGGGGATATTGTACCTACGCCCCAAGGGAGAGGGTACCCCGGGAGGAAGGATGAGGCGAGAGGAGACACCGGGCGGCCGGAATCAGGATAGACGGTATAGGAATGGCAGGTATCCTAAGTTTCCAGATGGACTCCCCGACAGACGGACAGGCAGACCGGGGACCCCACCCTGCACAAAAGGGGTCCAACACCCCTCAAGGGGGTTCGAATACCCCCGGCAGCCAACCGAAAGCCGAGTGACGAAGAGAGTTACAAAGTTCATCCTTTTCCCCTGTCACACTACACCGAAACACCATCGCCGATACTTTCAACCCTGAAAGAGACCAACGGATGAAAGATGAAGTGAAATGAGAATGGGGATGAAATGGAGGGATGGGAAATTCGGGGATGTGAGAATCCTTCCCAGCATTCACTTGGCGACTCCCAGGACAAACCCCGAAAAACCCATGGATCAGGAAGGTCAGCCACGGGAATCGAACCCACGACCTCCCGAATGCGGTCCACAGAAGAAACCGCCTGAGCCATCCCGCTTGGTTAAAAAAAGTAGTCAGGTGACACTGAAAGCATTTTTCTTGCAATTGAGCAATTTCTATTATCAGATAGAGATAGCTAAATATTATTAAATTCGGCAATTTGCAGAAGTGCAAACCTATTATTGGTCTTTAGCTTTAGGTATTTATTTCACTTTAATTTTGTGTAGATTCGACCCACAAACAATTATAGACTCTCACGGAAAATACTAAACAAACAAGTAAGAACTTTAAACATTCAAGAGGTCCCAAGTTACCTAGAAAAAGTTTTTTCCCGGGATTTTCCCTTATCCTGGGGAGACGAATGTCAGATAGATTTAAGCGCTATGGACCCCGGGCTCATTTGAGCATAATTTCTCTCATTTAAAGTTAAACGTCATTTAACTACTAGTTTAACCTATATTAAACTTAAAGAACAAAACCCTTAAACTTGAAAGTACCTGTTTACCATTTAACCCCAATTTGTCTGATTCTAATTAAATTGCAGAACCTCGCTTGAGAGCCCCAGTAGTTTCCAATTCCAATATCAAATTGGCTTCATCCGTTCTACCCGGAAAATGTTGTATGCACTAATTCATAACTCCCTGTGCCTAGGCATGCCCGTACCCAGAAACAAATTTCGGAGAGGGTTTTCCATAACTAGACCTAAACTTAAGAGTACGCCACACAGTTACCATGTACCTACTCCATAGTAAATAGACGTTACGTAGATAAGAAAATTACTTGGAGACATTATAGAGACAGGAAAATCTCACCAGAATGAAAATATTCTACCTTACAGGACAAAACACCGAGACTGCTTCGAAAACCAGGATATATGGCCACCTTACCTATGTAAGGCAACAATATTAAGTGTTCCTTTTTCTTGTAAATGTGCTACTAGCAGTAGACCTACTCTTATCTGCGAAATGTTCCCACATTGGTTTGATATGAATTTAAATAAATAAAGCTGTCAGAAGTTTCGGAGGGGGGGGGGGGGTTGAACCCTAAACCCCTCCCCTCTAAATACGGCGCTGTACCTAGGTGTAATATTGGCATGACAATAAAGCTTCAAAATATTATGATTGACCAAGGTTTAAATATATAATTTATTGGAAGAAAAAGGAATATTTTGATCAATTACCTACAATATAGGAAGCTTCGTGAAAAGGCCCCATTACTATCGTGAGTACCTAAGATTTTTTAAGCAATATTAAGCGGTACCTGCTATGGCAGGATGTCGGTACCTAAACTGAAGAAGTGCTTTAATGCAAAGCACTTGCGGTCTGAAGGAATTAATTGCATTATAGCCATCTCAAATTAGAAAAGTTCGTATTTATTTCGTTGCAGCGTTCGGAAATGTTTACTATTATTTACAAACTGCATGTCTTAATGGTAATAGCCAAAACTTTAGACAGCAAGCATTACCACGAATGCACTTGAGATAATACCTAAGTTGACATAATTAATGCCAATACTCGAAAGTTGAAATCGAATTATCATTCGCGCAATCGCATGTCAAATAAAAAATAACAAAAAGAGTGCTTCGTTTTCTTTTCTCGTCTGCTAATTTACAGAATAGTCAGCAGCGAAACTATAGTTGCGTTTTGCCAGCCTTCAATAGCGAATTTCATTTTAATTTAGCTGGTGATCTGTAATAATACGTGAAATTTTGCTTACACACTCAAGCTTACCTTGTTTTCTAGTGAATTACTGTGTACGTTAACAAATCGAATAGCAAACGACGAGATTCGATGTTGACAGCATCTACAAGTAGCCAACGTAATAACATAAAATGTTACTAGCTATGATGCCAATATACGAATATATTGACACTAGACATTTTCGTTTCCGAAACGCCTTTACTTGGCCTTGATATGAGTGCCGGAAAAGAAAGTACACACATGGACAGCAAGAAAGAAACGCGAAGAGAAATGGAAGACGGAGAAATTTCATATTTACTGCTTATTTGTTTTGTATTTATTGATAACCGATTGAAAGTGCAGGCAGGTACTATCGCCGCACGTCTTAGTTTCCGGGCGGTTTTCGCTTAGAACGGATCAATGTAGTTAACTTTTTTTCAATCAAATTCTTCCTTTATACCTCTATTTTCGGGAGTTGGCATCTAACATAAGCGCTACAGTCGGAAAAACAAGTGAGCACGGCAAGCCCGTTGTATAGTAATAGCCGCCATGTTGCAAGCTTACCGACGCCACATTATCACGTGGTCAACCATTGCTTGTATTCTCGTTCACCCTTCCTGTTATCCTCTTGGCTTCAGCTTACTTTTGTTGTGTCTTGTTTTTGGCTTGTGGTTCATTCTCATTTAGTAGGGCCTCGTAATCTGAGATGACTAATTTTCGTTATTTCGGCTTCCTATCTGCGCCAAAGCCGGCAGGCCAGGTGAAGTAGGGCAAACATTTTTCACCTAGTATTTCCTGCTTAACCACGTCTTAATTTGCTTTAAATGCAGCATTTAATACAGCAATCAAGCTTGTCAATAATTGTGAAATGTTTAGTCCAAGTACTCTAGACCTTTAAATTGCAACTTTGTCTTCTTTTGACTTCGCAGGCAAGCCTCTCTCCCAGGGGGAGGGGAGACCACAACAGATCAACCCTCCATTAAGAGAAACATTTCGGCATTTGGGGTCAGTACTTCTCTTGTTTGGGAAGTTTGCCATGGTAACGCGACGTCATTATTGCTTATCTAGTTATGGGAGTGAAGAACTTGTTTCGCCATTGAAATGTATTTCTTTTGCATCTTGTACTAATGTAAGAGCTTTAGATGAAGAGCCAGTGAGTAGGTGTAAACATGTGAACACTGAATGTCTTGGTTACTTTTTTTTTACTTTCTCTACTGCGTATAATGAGTAGGGGAAGTAATGTATTCCACCCAAAGCATCCACAAATAAAATTCAATTTAATTTAATTTTAATGACATACCAGAATGAATCATTCTTTATCTAACGCATACACAGCAACTAGCAAATGAATAAAACCATTAAAACACACTTTTGGTTTATCCGGTGTCATAAAGCCTGCTTATATTTAATTACCACATACGTAGCATAAATTGGTTTATCCGGTGTCATAAAGTCTGCTTATATTTAATTACCACATACGTAGCATAAATTGGACACTAGCAACTTTGTATTGCAACGTAAAATGAAATTATTACCATAAAAGTTGTACACATTGCAGTTTATCTGGATAATATACGATTAATGCCATGTTAAAGCTGAATTCACACATAAAGAATAACTATTAAAGTTATTAAAAGAATGGTGAAAAACTCTTATCTCTTATCATAAAGTTTATATATGTACCTATATTGTTAATTGCCATAATGTAAGAACAAGAAAATATGAGTTTCGGCAATAGTACTATAACGTCAGCTTGCATGTTGACGATAAATACCTATTTGCAGTACTGCAAACTGTGCGACGACAGAAAAACAATAACGATAAGACTACCTACCGGGTTTGATTCTCGGCTGGAGGGTGAGAACTTTTCTTTATTCCCATTCCTCTCTAGAGTGTGGAAGTATGAATGAGAATTTAATGCAATAACCAAAAGTTTAACATTAACACCACTGTAAACGAGTGAACATCATTGCTGATGAACAATTGTTCCAAAGGTAAGAAGCCACCGATAAGACCTTGGATGTTAAAGGCGATATATAAATGGAACATAAAAATAAACGATAACTAGTACTGAATCTTCTTTTGTTTGAATTAGAAGTGTACCAATATAGACAGAACACCTTCTACTCATGTAAGTGACGCCAACTTTTAATAATAAGCACTCCAAAAGAAAATGTTTATTTTACTTTTACGAATACGATTGATGAGTTCTTTTTTAAAATACTTTGTATCATACTGAAATAAATTTTACATTTTACAGGCCCAGAAAAACCTAATTTTTACAATTCTAGTAACAATTGAGTATTTTCTTGAATATTGCATGGACAACAAAATAATAGGTAGGTATACACTCTAAATTTGTAAATTGGCCACGTTCAAAAGAGCACAATCGAGAGGAGAGAAAACCAACAGCGAAAATACCTATAGTAAGTGTGCTATGTTAACTAGTTATTTAAACATTCAAAACCTGTTGAACTAATTATTGCCTTTTATATGGAATTGGAAACAGACAAACTGTTGAATGAAAGCTAGTAAAGTTAAAATTTCCTAACAAAGCAGTCTATGAAAAGTCGTCACTGAAAGTACCGTTTATAAATACAAGAAAATCAGAATCAAAAGAGTTAAGGAAAACGTTCGTTTGCAATTTGGAATTACAACAAAATATTCCATATGCCAAACACTATCACCAGTTATTTCGGTTATTTGGGGACCATCGCTCTGTATTGATCGCACATTAGTTTCTTTCTTATGGGGTCATTTCAGCTAACGAATCCCAAATAATTTCGGCAACTGTCTTTGAGCGGTGTTGTTTACCGACTGTATTACTATTAGCCGTCATATGTGGCGTGTGTCGTCCTCGTGGTGTAGTGGTTACCATGCTAACCTCTAGTTCTCGAGATCGCGGGTTCAGACCCGGCGGAGGGCGATGGATTTTTTCGGGCGTAAAAATCTCTAGTATGGCTTCCTTCGGAAGGGAAGTAAAGCCGCGGTGGTCCCGTGTCGTAGATTTACGGCACGTAAAAAAACCTCAAGTCTGATAGAGGCCTCTGAGCAAAATTACCGGTCTTTCATGTCCAACGTAGAATGGGACGCTAAGGACCACAGCAGTTAAAGAGCGTCCATAAATAAACTCAATTTAATTTAGTTTGTATGTGGCGTGTCGGTTCTTTTCGGTGTCTGGGGCGAGGAAGAAGGGTCGCTCTGTCGCCGCTCCTGCTAAGGCAGGAACCTCTTCATCTCCTCCGGCATCCGCCGAGAAGATTTCGCCCCAGCCGCCGCATCCTAGGGCAACCTACGCTTCGACCACCGCCTCGCCACGTGCCAGCGCAGCTTCGCCGGGACTGCCTCCGCAGTTGCCGCCAGCTTCACCGCAGCCAACGCCGCCGATCCTGGATACTGTCCAGCCAGCGCAGTCGCAGCATGTGCCTCATGGGAGGTACAGCGCTGTAATCCGAGGGGTCCCGAGGGACCTGCCAGTCAGGTTCCTCATCAGCGCAGCACGTCAACAGTGGTCTTCAGCCGTGAAGGCCGCTCGGATCCACGGAGCACAGGGACCCACATCCCTAGTCAGGATCGAGTTCGCAGACCCTGGTGACCAGGAAGCGGCCTTGAGGGCGGGCCTGCCCTTGTTAGGGCGGCGCTTACGCATCGAGGCTAGCCGAATGGAACGCCAGGTTCCCTGCCGATGCTGTTGTGCCTACGGGCACAACGAGAGCTCCTGCACGGCGAAACCAAGGTGCCACTACTGTGGCGCTTCCAGCACCACGTTTTCGTGCACGCAGCACGACCTTCGCCGCCGACGCCGCTACTGTGCGACCTGTGGAGGGTCAACACATTTCACCGGCCAAGCGCTCTGCCCCCTGCATCCTCGCAGGAAGGCAACGCAGAAGCCGCCAGCACCTTCATCGCAGCCAGCATCACCTCCACAGACGCCGACACCAGCTCCATCACCAGCGCCGACACCATCATCTTCAGCAGCGATCATCGAGGAAGTCCAGGGCCTACGCGACGCCGTTCAGGATCTCCACGCGGAGTTCCTGAACATGACGACGAAGCTTACAGCCCTGGAGGAACTCATCAGGGACCTTCAAGACACCTCAGCTGCTCAGCAAGTTTTTCTAGCTGGGCAGTTCGAGACCTTTTCTACTAGACTCAGCACCATCGACAACTCCATCCAGACTTCAGCTTCAGCAACAGACACCATCACACAACACCTAGATTCCATCGACATCGCCATCAGATCCCTGGAAGAGCAGCAGCACCAACTTCGGGCCTACTTCCAGCAGACAGCCATACCGGAGGCCCCAAGCAACCGCCGAAGGCCTCCGGCCAGCGCAGCATACTCACAAGAGTATATCAGCAGGATGCAACTTCACAAGAAGTAAGTTCTACGCCAACCTACACCTTCCATACAATCACCTTTCCAACTCTTACCTAAACCCACGCCATTTTTCACTAGTGTTGCAGTCAGGTTTCATGGCTGCTACCTAGTAACCACCTATCCCGCTCCAGCCCATAGGGCGGAGACATCCATCTTTCACTTACTAACGCGGGTGCTATGCGGGACCGCAAAAAGCCACGTCATTCCACTTTTACCTTCTTCCTTTTTCCACCGGTGGAGGAGTTTTTAGTGGGTATGCCGACTATTGGTGAGTCCCACACTCTCAGTCCCGACTCCCATCGGGGCTGGGGTCAGTGATTAAATCATTTTCTCCTCCACTTGAAAAAAAAAGGTGTCTGGGTCGGGTCGTCGTCCTCGCTCGAGGAGTTCGATCTGCCAGTGTGAATGGACATATGTCTCCCTTGGTGAGTTTCTTGCAGGGCGGCTGGTGACTCTTAACTTTGGTGGTTCACAAAGTTATTGGTACCTGCAATTTCAATTTGTTATAGTAATAAACACTGTAACGTTATTTTTGCTTTATCACACAACACATACACTGCAGCGCATCCTACACATTTTTGTTGGATTTTGCTTCTTCTTGGTGAAAGGAATTGCAGACAGAAAATTATGTCCAACAAGCCGAATTGAGATTGGATTTGCTGATTAATGGCCCACTGCTTTTGGAGACAATTCCTTCCTCTGACATATAATTTTGGCAACGAGTTGGTCAGCACAATACAAGTCAAGGGTGTTGTTCTTGCCTCCGTGATTTTTGAACAGGACAAAGGCATTCCATACTGCTAAACCCAAGAAATGAAAAAAAATGTAATACTACTTGTTCCCATTCTTGTGCAGCAATTTACTTTATCCACACCTCCCATTGTATCATCATAAGTAAACAAAGCCTCGCTTTTACATCTTTGTTTCTTACTTTGCATGTCTGCATTAAGGGTAATGGATAAGGTACAGATGTCTCTCTTGTCTTTCCATTTCAGCGCAATTAGTTTCCCTCTCTGAAATGTTGCTATTTCCCCTTTCTTTAGCTTATTGGTCCAAAAAGGTGACACTTCTTTTCTTGTTGGACGCACGGTGCCATACAGATTTGACTGCAAACCAGTAGCCCAGCATTCTTCACATAGCCACCATGCGCAATATCACGCACCACACATCCCTGAGAGTCATTAACGACCTGTCGTCAGACCATCTTCCGCTGCAAATCACATTACAATGCGCACCAAGTTACTCATCGCCCCCCCCCCTCGGCACAATTTCAACAAGGCTAGCTGGTCGCTCTTCCAAGAAACCGTAAGCTCAACTCTTACCCTCGTAGACATCCAAACACTTGCTAACTTGAAACAAGCAGTCACTCATTTGGTATCAACCAATTGACTATGAACCTTCAGTCCTCCTAGCTCACTCGGCCTCCGTGCACTAACCACAGAACGCAACAAAACACACCTCAAATGCCAGCCAACTAGACATCCAGCCGATCTATGCAACTTACGACTAAATGCACGGTTACGCACTATCATTTCATCCTTAGTATCCAGCAATGGAACGAAACCTTGAAAGATCTCGATCCTAACGAACATCAATCTGGCGCATCTCGAAAAAGATTACTCCGCGAAAACAAGTGTTACCCCCATACACTATTAACAATATTGCTACTACAGATACGGAAAAGGTAGAAACATGTCAGATGTCCTACAAGCTACCTTCACCCACTACACGCCCTCTTCAGCGGCATTCACCCAGGAAACGGAGAATCTCATACACTTCGCCACTAAAACGACCCACAACCGTATGCGAAAAACCAACACATCCGAAATAAAATGGCTCATTAAACACCTTCCTAATAGGAAAACCTCTGGCCCGGACAAAATTCCCAACCTTGCTCTTAAGCACTCGCCACCATATTTAAGTATGTCTTGCTCTCCGGCTTTCCCCCCCTCAAATGGAAATCCACAAACGTACTTAATTTTTCAAAAGTCAACCAATCCCACTGCTGCCCGATTAGCCTCCTGAACACCCTCAGCAAGCTACTGAAAGTCATCGGACATATCCAGACGCAATATCCTCATCTACGAACAATTTGGCTTCCACACTCAGCTATCAACCATACTCCAATTTCTCCGAGCCACGGAGTTTATCACGCGCGGCTTCTGTACCAACAGATCCTTTGGTACCCTGTTTCTTAATATCGAACGCGAGTTCGACAGAGTGTGGCACCAATGGGCTTTTACGGAAACTCGCCAACTACAATTTCTCAGACTTCCTCATTAAACCCATAGCAAATTACCTGTCGGAACGTCAATTCACCGTTATTATAAACAATAGCCGTTCAACCTCACGACCAATTTCTTCCGGGGTCCGACAAGAGAGGCTACTCGTTCCGGTTCTATTCAATCTTTACATGAATGACCTCCGCCCAAACACATCCAGCAAAATACTTCCTCTATGCTGATGACACTGTTATAATGACATGCTCGTCTTAACCGCTAATGCTATACAGGTACCTTCAAAGGGCCCTCATAGACTGGCTCATGAAATGGCGGGTGGAAGTGAACACCACCAAATGCCACGCCATCATATTCACAAAACGCCTTAAACATCATCACCCTGCAACCGCGCTTCCTCCACTCACATTGTTCGATAATAACATCTCTTGGACCGACAGCGTAAAATACCTTGGCTTGCACATTGATCAGGGTCTCACCTTGAATGGAAAGACATCTAAATCTCACACATAAAGGTCAATGCACAGCTACGCAAATTATATCCGCTCCTTAACTACAGCTGCTCGCTGAGGCTACACACTGTACAAAATACTAATACGCCCAATCCTTACATATGCTACCTCTGTTTGGGGGTGCGGAGGGCGATGGATTTTTTCGGGCGTAAAAATACTTAGCATGCTTTCCTTCAGAAGGGAAATAAAGCCGGTGGTCCCGTGTCGTAGATTTACGGCACGTAAAAGAACCTCAAACCTGATGAAGAGGCCTCTGAGCAAAATTACCGGTCTTTCACGTCCAATATGGAATGGGACGCTAAGAACCATAGTAGTTAAAGAGAGTCCATAAATAAAACTCAATTTAAATTTTTTCTGTTTGGGGGTACGCTGCGCCATCTCACATCCAAAGCCTTCAAGGATTCCAGAACAAGGTCCTTCGCATCATCGCCAAGGTATCCGAAGATAGCCCCTTCAGACATACTACACGCAGAAATCGAGTTCACACGGTAGAATACATTAAACAACTCGCTTTCAACTTGTATGCCCACCTCCCCCGCAACGGCAAACCGCTTGTTCGCGATTTCGGCCACTACGAAACCGACCGCGACAAACACAACTGCCCGCTCTCCATCTTTAATGGCAACCTTAATCCTGATCTTTCAGCCATAGATGCCAAAATCCACCTAGCACGGCTAGTACCACCATAATGGAGCCAAATGCACCGGCAGTCCATAAGCACTTCCAAATCGAATCAGCTACTCTGTTTCAGTCAACATCAAGGAACCATTCAGCTAATGACCAAGCAGTCACCTCAGAGGACACCTAAATCAGCAAACGACATCCTTTGCCTCTATGCGCTGCATAGAACCCGAAGGACTTAACCGGTAATGTTGTGGTAAGCCCTGTCACACACCACACATCGTTGACTGCATGCCATCACGCCAATCCCACGAACACCTGCATGTATACTAACAAATTCCGTATTAATATGCCTAATCAACTCACATCATCTCATTTGCATGCTACGAATCACTGGGCGCCATTCAGGCATCATGGTGTCATTCATCAATCAGGTTGACACGCTCGCATGCAATCACGATTACAAATGTTACTAACCAGGGTGCTCAAGCGGAACCTATTCCATCTAATGTTGCTAGAAACCCTATCACTAACCCGAGCAACCCCCATTTAAAGCATGTGCAGAGAGAGAGAGAGAGAGCGAAAAGAAATAGCTTGCAAGGATAGTGTTCTATTTGGAAGGCATCAGCAGATTTACTAATGGTAACATTGCACAATTCAATAGATAAGTGGCCACAATAAACACTATGTTCATGCCAGAGTTGATTATTTTGAATAATTATATACGATTCTGATTTGTCATACATCCATTAACAAATATTATTAGTTTATTAAAATATCTCAAATCATTTTGTGTAAATTTATTGGAAACTTTGTGAAAGTATTTATGGTATGACTGGGTACAAAATTCTTTCCGAATGAAGAGGACTTCACAGGCTATTTCCAGAAAATTCAAGATGTACATTTTATTTGTTATTTATGTATCTTCTATATATGGCATTTTAATCAAAATCATTTGAGCCATTTAAAAAAAAAAAAAAAAAAAAAAAGTTTCAACAATTCTTTCATGTAAAGGATAGTTTGGGGTGGGAAGTTCTTTTTGAAAATCTTCTTCCACATCCTTGAAAGATGCTGAACTTAAATACCAAGTTATTTGGTAATAAAAAATACTTTTAATTTTTGAGTTATGCTGTACACATGAGCACACCCCAGTAAATTTTCTAAAAATGCCTCTTTCGGTTTTAGGGGACCTCAAAACATGCATTTCTGGTGAAATCACAATATCAAATTTTTGGATGGAATGCAATACTTTCACTATCTGCTACGTGCTTGGTAGGAAGGGAGAGTAAAAATTTGACAAAAACATGTATTTTAATGAGCCCTACATTTTTCCTGTGATAAGCTACTGTCTATCTCTTATGACTTTTGAGTTATAATCGTTACGTCATTTTTGAGAAAAGAAAAATGATGACCTTTTTCCTTGCAAAGGGTATATTGGGTTGGGAGAATTTTCTTGAAAATCTTCGCCTGATATGATTAAGCAGGTCTCACTAGAGTGTGAAATTTGATATTTTTTGGGGGAGGGGTTTCATTGTAACTTGTAACATATATTTCTATCTTAATACCAAATTTTTTTGTGGAATACATTTCTTCCTCTACCTACTATAGTAAGAGGTAGAAAAAGTAAAAAGCATGGTGATGAGTAAGGAACTGGCAATTTGGCATTTACCAAGATATTATTTCAACTAATATGCGAAGAATTCTGCAGCAGCATTGTGTGCAGTTCTTCAATGCACACCCCTGTGCAACATGCAGATGCACTGGAACCTCCAAATATCTTGGAACCAGAGCTGCATGATGTGCATCAGCTGATAATAGCAGCACACTTGTGCAAGTAGGAGGGAGTAACTGGCGTATTCAACTGAGAGTAATGGCAAATAATATGCCTAATTTCCACATCAGGGTTTATTTACAATTCGTATGTCCATACAAAATCTGCTTGTGCTGTTAGCAGATTATTTGGAGAATTTTCCAGGTGCTCGAGTCCCAAGTTCTGGGACGATTTATACATTAGTTAATAAATTTTGTAAAATGGAAAGTGTTCTTAATAAGAAGCGAAAAATGCAACATACAGTGCTCAAGATGAAACTGTTCATGACATTGGTCAGCACTTGGAAAATTCCCCTAAGAAATCTCTTAGCGTCTTTCTCAACAAACAGGAATTTTTTACAGTTCCATAAAAAGGGCTAAGAAGTCACTTGGTTTAAAACCCTATAAATGTACAATGGTGCAAAAACTTAAACCCAGTGATCCTGTGTGTAGGATTCAAGTTTTTGAATGGATTTTGAATATGCACGATGGAGAAATTGATCCAAATCTCATTCTCTACAGAGAATCTTGGTTTCAGTTACTCGGATATGTAAATTCTCAAAACTGCCAACACTGGAGTGCCAAAAAACTTAATCTGCTTCATGAGAAGAAAGTCAGGGTATGGTGTGCAGTTTCCAGTGAGAGAATAGGTACGATTTTCTTTTTAGGACACAATATTGTAAGATATGTGAACATTTTGCAACCCTGTATTGCTGAATTAACTGAGAGAGATGTAGTTTTGCATTTTTTTCAGGACTCGGTGATAGCTTATACAGTCAATGTTTCATTGCAAGCAATTTGACAAGTGTTTGACGACAGAATTATCGGCAATAACATATGGCCCTCAGGATCCCCTAATATAACCACCTGTGAGTATCTCTGGGGTTATTAAAGAATGAAGTGTATAAAATGAATCCACACAGTAATGCATATGAACTTAAGGATAACATTCGTCTAGAGCTTAATTTCATTTCTAAGAAAAGTAATGGGTAATTTCATAAGAAGATGCCAGAAATGTGTTGAAAACGAAGGCAGATAATTCAGAATCTCCTTTAGAGACATGGGTGAAGCAGTCACTCTACCTTGCTAAACAAAGGGCTCTTGTATTGTCCAACTGGTGGGAAGCGATAGTTTCCCACTTCGCCTGAGCTATGGTTCAACAGTATATGGATGGCACAGAATATCATTGCCAGAGTGTAATATTCAGAGACATTAGGGACACTGTGTCCGAGCTTAGCCTCCATATCTGGCTACCTTCTCGTCCTTCACTTAAACCCTTCCTCTTGGAGGTTTCCAGAAGCACAATAGGCAACTATGCACTTAAGTGCCAAAATCCTCCTCCGCTTCCTGATAAACATCAATGCCAGAGTACATGTAAAAGTGGAATGATATCCATTATTTGTTAGCATTAATAACTCAAAGCCAAGTATTTTCTGAAACAAGTGACTATCCAAGACTATCCATCCATCCAAGATGGTATATGAATGTGGAAAAGTGAATAAAGAGCTCCTAGTTTCAGAACTAAATAAATTAAAAAAAAAACTTATAGTCGAAATATACCTGATGATATCAGTGAAGTGATAAAATGTTATCTTCATGATCTTTTATATAAACAAGTCCCAAAAGTGATAACAAGAAATTTGGAAACACAGTCATAATAATTACATTAATACACAGTAGGGAAGTAATTATTACATTAAGGGAACTGAAAGCCAGTAAATTAATAGAACAAATGGAGAAGAGAACAAAATACCAGGAATTAATCATAAAACTTCTTAATACTAGGAGACCGGTAACAAAACTTGCAGAAAACAAATACCATAACCTATGTAAACAATGAACAAAGTGATCATGCAAATGTGGGTGAAACTAAGAAAGTAAAAGAAAATGTGCATGTAGAAATGACAGAATATACGAGAAACAAGGCATTGGAAGGAATAAATAATAAAGAACTTTGGATAGAAGTGGTAAACTGTAAATCTAAGAAACAAAAAGAAGTCATCTGTGGTCAAAATACAACCTGTAATCTTATAGCTGTAGAAAAATTGCCGAGATCTAAAACTTTGTTTGTAACTAGAATGGCACCAACAGTCACAAGCCAAGAAATACAGACTTTCCAGACACAAATGGGGAAAGAGGTAATAAAGATCAGTAAATTGGAAAAAAAAAAAAAAAAAAAAAAGGAAGGTTCTTATTCATCATTCCATATTGAGGTTAAGAACCTGGCTACCCCAGAAATATGGCCAACAGGAGTGTTGGTATCAGAATTCTTTGGCAGACTCCATCCTACCCAAATAGCAAAGCGTAACCAAGAAAACCACCAAACATCTGATTGACTTAGGAAAGCTCCTTGATGATGGCAGTAGAAGTGCAAGTGTTTTCTACATGAACATACAGTGTTTGAAACATAAAATTGATGAACTTAACAAATTTTTTTTAGCTGGAATAGGTTCAGCGCAGTTTGTTTCAGTGAACACTGGTCGACCAGATGTGAATTAGATTTCCTGTGCTAGAAAGATTATATACTGGGGAGTGGTTTCACTCGCAAACAATTTAAAAATGGGGTGTAACAGTATGTGTATGTTTGGCAAGGCCTTAGTCATAAAGTAACTGATGTTAGTAACTTGTGTGTGGGAAAAGATTTTGAGGTTAGTGCAGTGTTGTTAAGTGGCTATAATGTGGTTGTGGCAGCATTGTACTGATCACCAAATGGGAAATAAGAGGTATTTCTGGAAATGTGGAAAATCTTTTACATGTTCTAAGGCCATTTAAGCATGTTATACTAGTATGGAGATGTAAATGCACAATTCAATGTAACATACAGCTCTCCAGTGGCAGAATCTGTTGTTCCAAGGTGGTTTTCTTTGTGCAACTCAGTGTCTACATGACTCAATGCGGTAATTAATGTGCAGCAACAAAACTACATGTGCAAAAGTTGTTAAAACAAAATTTTCAGATCATGATGCCCTAGTGTTCCAGTTTATATGTAGAATTAGTTGGCCCAAACATTACAGTACCAACTAGATGGTACACAAATCATGGTGTAGATAACTTTATTGGTAAAATGTAGGGTGAATCCTGGAATGAGGTTATGGGTGCTAACAGGTGCTATACACATATTAACTTTCAACAGTTTTCTTAAAACCTCTTAAATGTTTTTGATGAATGCTTTCCCATAAAAATTAGACATAGAGGAATCTGTAAATTTAACCAGGCATATTAAACATATGAGCACTTGGTTGACACCTTCAATCAATGAAAAATACTGAAAATATGGCAATGAAAAATAAGCTAATTATGTTGACTGATGTGTATAAAAAGAGACCATGTAATGTTCAAAGTGATTAAGAACCTTCACTGAGTTACAGGAAAAATTTGACAAAATGCAGATGAAACCTTTATAAGTGGACGGTAATAAATTCATTAGCCAAAATAAATATGGAAACAAATAATTAATGATTTGCATCCCAATGATTAAAATACATTCTTTATAGAATCAGTGTCTGAACTTGTATCGAAAATACTGTCATCAGCTGATAGACATTTTTATCGCTTGAAACAGTCAAATGTATCTGCAGTTTCAAATTTTACACTTATAGAAGTATCATAATCAAAGCCATGATGCAATACACAATTTAAAGGATAAAAAATCTGATGTGTTACACTCACATGACTTTATCTACTCTTGTACAAACTATTTTTACAAACGCTTATTCTCCATATGCTTCATGTTAATTGAGATATCGAGATGTCAATCTTATTGCTAATTTTCTTGTAGATGCAAGGGGAATATGGTAGGTTATAAGCGATAGTCAAATCTTTTAAGCGCTGGTTGCTATGTGGCGCATTCCATTCTCTTTGCATGTCCAGGACATAAAAAAAATGAATAACGAATTTGAGAAAAAGTATAAGTATTGGAAAATTTAAGGGAATTAACAAGCAATATCTCAAAAATGGTTCACTCAACAAAAGAAATGTATATGACATAAATTGTGTATTTTAACGCGATCTACATTTTTTGTGTAGTAAAATTTTGTCTATCTCTTATGGTTTACCAGTTATGCAAAAGTTGTTCACAATGAAGAATACTTTTGGAGACATTCCCAGAAAATTCGAGATATACATTTCATTTCTCATGAAAATATCTTAAACATATGATACTTTAATCAAAATTGTTAAGAGCCATTTTTGAGATCAAAATTTTGGAAAAATATTCCATGTAAATTGTAGTCTGAGGGGATTTTCTTGAAAACCTTCGTGTCGCATCTCTGGAAGATACTGAACCTAAATACCAAGTTTGGTGTTTATCCGACTGTTCGTTTTTGAGTTATGCTGTTCACAGACACACACACACAGACATGTTTCTAAAAATGATTTTTTTGGATTCAGGGGGTCTCAAAACATATATTTCCGGTGAAATCTCGGTATCGAATTTTTGGGTGGAATACAATACTTCCCCTACTTACTATACGTAGTAGAGAAAGTAAAAAGTAGGGATTATTACGATACATCATCACATTTGGTAAAGCTAATTGGTGATTACATTGTTGTACTGTTGACACATTGTATAACTTATGTTTTCATGAAGCTGTATTTCCTAATATGTTAAAGATTACCAAAGTGATTCCTATATATAAAAGAGGAAGTAATGACGTACCTAGCAGTTATCTTCCAATTTCTTTAGTGCCAACTGAATCACTAACAAAGGATCAGTTGTATAATCATCTTGAAAATAACAATTTGCTTGCAAAACAGCAATTTGGTTTTCACAAAGGGAAAGACACAATAAGTGCAGCAAAGTGTATGTTAGATACTGTGTAGCAAGCCTATAGGATGGTGAAAATGCTAGAGTAGTATGATTGTATAGACCATAAAATATTGTTGTCAAGACTAAATATTACGGAATAACAGGAGGAGAAAAGGAATTACTTAGATCCTACTTAGCAGGTAGAGTTCAAATTATAGTTGTTGATAGTGTTAGGTCCCCACCTGCAATGGTTTCTTTTGTAGTGCCCCAGGGACCTTTGCTCTTTAACATAATGATAAATGATGTGGCTCAAGTTGTGACTCCCCATCTAAAATAATTTTGTACGCAGATGACATAACCATTGTAAATGCAAACAGCTCTTTAAGTGAACTGGTTACAATATTGTGAGAACTGGTTCACAGTAAATGTTTTTTTTTTTGTTAATAATGATAAGATACAAAAAAGTATTTTTTCTCTTGAAAGTGTCGAAATTGAAAATGAGGAGGGTGTTAAACTTCTAAGTATATATGTAGATAGACAGCTTTCTTGGAAGCACCATGTGAAATATATATGTAGAAAGCTGTCTCATGTGACCTACCTAATAAAACATTTGGCAAAATGTATCTGTTATGAATATGTTCTTCTTGCATTTTTCCAAAGCATATTTAGATATGGTTTGTAGCTATGGGGCAACACAAGTGAGATGAAAGAAATCACGATTCAAAAGAAAGTAGCAACAGTTATGTCAGACTCACAATATAAGAAACCGTTTTTCATTAGGACTGGTAAATGATAGTAAATATATACATATATAATGTGTTAATTTATATGAAGTTACACCAAAGTGCATTTAATTTAAGATGGTAAAGCATAACTATGGAACAAGAAACAAATAATTATTGGACTACCCATACTGCAGATTAACAAAAACTAAAGGCTACTACAAAATGTTGGGCATAAAACTTTTAAATAAGCTTCCAAATGATATACAAGACATTCCTGTGAGTTTAAATGTAGATTGTATAATTGGTTAAAACATAATCCTTTTTATTATGTAAATGCATTTCTTGAGAAAGATATAAAAGGTTGAAATCTAAATTTTTCATAACAATCTATAAAGAAACTTCCCTTGGGAGGGAGGGGGGGAAAAAGCGACTGTATATATGAAAAAGGAAGCCATGTAGCAGTTGAGGTTGAAAGAGTATCAGCATGAAGAATTGATGGTCCAATGTTTGAATCTTGGCCACAGTTGAGATTCATCTTTCACATGTCTTAATTATTATCACAATGCCTAAAACCTTTGGACTGAGTGTGAGATTTCGGCACATTAAAACTTAAGCAGTGCCAAACAAAATTAAATTTTCATTGGTTGATAACATAAAGCAACGATTATGATTTTTTTTTTAGTTTAACAGACTCCTCTATGAAAATGGGGAGAGGAAACTTTGGAACATGTCAGAGGTAATTTATGTGGAACTGGTTCTTATAGGCTTCAAAATGGTGCAGCTGGTTTAGATGTGATTTCCTAGCTTTTAAGCAAATCTAAATTAAGGTAACCTTATTCAATATATTATACATAAAAAAATTTGAAGACGAAATACCAAAGGTGTTCCATCTTTAATGTTCGCTTTCACATCTTGCGGTATTTATACAATTTGTACAATAATAACACACAATTAACAAGAAGCCAAAAGCATAAGAATAATGATAATAATAGTAAAATTTGTCACTTTCACCGATTTTACACTCTGCAGCAATACTCTGATAAACAAGTCACATAAATTTTGAGTTTTGGCAATTTTGTAACAAAATAATAAAAACTAGCATGCATCATGTGCCCTGGTTTATATTTTCCAAGGTATAACAAGGTGAACATCTTGCATACTGGAGAAAACTAAGATAATCAAAATGCATATTACATTGTTTTTTCATAAAGTAGAACAATAATTTAAAAAACATGAATCACATGGTTTTAACTATACAAAAAGAAACCTTCAGTCTCAAAAAATAATCGATTACATAACTGCAGCCATACTCACCATTAACATTACTGAATAATGAAATGTTTCCCTTTAAGGAAGATTAGAAGAGAAAATAAAAAGGCTGAGGAAACTGGACTCTTATTTCGTAAAAAGGAACCTTAGCTCCTTACATTATAAACATTCTACTAAAATAAAGGAACATAACAAATAACGTCTAATTTCAGTGCTGCATTATGATCTATTATTGCTTCACTAGTGCTGCCAACTGGGAGAAACAAAAAGCACTACATACTTGCACGTCCTTTATTTTGGGAACAAGCTATAGAAATAACAAACTTGACACATCTGTTTGCATACATACATTTACAATAATAATCATAACAATTACCAAACTGATATTTTGTTTTTCCCTAGTATTATTTAATAAAATTTTTAGATTCAATTTTGTTGTTGTCGTTATTACTGATGATAGATCACAGGAAACAATGAGAACTGCAACCAACTTTCCCACGCCGCACTGATTCACACGTTTGGCAAGACATACATTCGCGCCTATCAAAACACAATGGTTCAAGCACACATGGAAAACTTTGAAAAAGGAGGCGGAAAGGAAAGAAAAAGGAGTGTAGGTTTGCAGTGATTATTCATTTTCTTGGCTCAGCCTTTGGATTCTCATCACCCTCCTGGTAACCTCAGCGCCAACACACATTCCAAATAATAGAGATGCCAGGTGTATTACCAATTATATACTCACTGGGCTAACCACGTTTCAATTTTTCTCAAGAGCATTTATAAAACAACATAATGTCTTCTTGTACAACGTGCTACAATCAAAGTAAAACAAATTATAAAAATAGTTGTTACGTACTGCTGAGAAAGAAGATGAATACACATCTGATAAGCTTTGTTTTATGATTTAGGATGGAAACAATGGGAATGAGTTCACTCTTTTGGCATCCCTACTATGTATGTTCTCGTCTCTCATACACATGCTAACTAAACAGTCACTATGATGTCATCATATCACTCACTGTTGCTGCTGTCATGTTGGGGCCTTTTAAAGAGTCATTTATATCCCGCCTAAACATGGACAAATTCTGTGTAAACCTGAAAACAAAACATACAGTTTATATACATTACATCCTTTGAAAACACTATAAAACTTAAATACTCTGCTTCTGATAATGTTATCCCATTCATAACACCCCTTATAGATGGTCCTTAGAAGTTTTCTATAAATGTGCACTGATTTTGTACAGTACATACAGACAGCCCATAAAAACCATTACATTGTGTCACAAAAAAATCACTGATTTGTCGTACTGTTGTTATTTATAACCTCTTGAAGATTCTGCAGGAATGGCAAACCCATGGGACACATGCCACCAGGTGGTACACGATAACAATGCATCAATGTATTATTTTTTAACTTATTTGTTCAATTTTTCTATAGGTCTCTTTCTTTCTTTTCTCTTTGTTTCTTTCTTCAACTGTTTCTGTTTCATTTCTTTAGCCTTTAATTTCTATAATCAGATGGGGCTTTGACTCTAGAAACTACAGATGATGTTATTACTCAAACTGTGGATTTTTAAGGCTGTAGTCATTGCCGTAGTAGTATTATCTAATGTCAACAACATACTTGGATGACCTCCATTCATCTTTTTAATGTTGAGTTTGTTAAATTTTATTAGAAACACACTCACATACACACTCAAATTCATAATTTCCAACTCTAAGGAGGTTAAGAGAATGTTTCAATTTAGAGAAAAATTCCTCTACCCCATTCAGAAACAGCTCTTATATTTAATCCAGTTCATGTACTTCTTGTACACATCTTAATCAAAAGCACAGAGAACAAGCAATATATGTTTAAATTTCTGAGCTGTCTATTGAGTTTCAAATGACCACATACCACATGTTTTTAGCAAATATGTTTCAAACAAAGATGATGCCCACATTTTTCAAGAGCAGTAAAAAACAGAACTTGAAGTGATGGGGAGAGGGAAGATAACCGTTAACCTGTGTGTTACCTATGTTTGGAGATAGTAATATCATACACTTACTAAAGACGAATCATAAAGATGTATGATCTGAAGCTTTTATGGTGGTGGTATATAATCATCTGTGTCAGAGACGAGATTGGGAGCTGAGGCAGTGACGTCAGATCAGAGTGACATAATGGCAACAGCTGGCAAAGTTAGGAAAGTGACGTCATCTAGGAGGGAGGAAGTTCAATTGCCACGTGTTATGGTTGCGGGCAGGGCAGAGGCGTGGTTTCAGAGTGGCGAATTGGTGGAAGAAGAAAGCATTGTGGTGACACCCAATGGGAGTTTACGGATTTTGGACAGAAACAAAGCGGGACCGTTAAGGGAGCCAACAGAAATAGATTTATGGAGTACGAAGGCGTGCCATACGTATAGAAATGGTGCAGGCTCTGTGAGAAGTATAGGAAAACAGAAGCAATAATAATGGGGGAGTAAATAGAATAGGGAGGGAGAGTGACTACAGAATGAATAGAAGGGAACAAATTAACAAAGTAAAGGCAAGTGTATTGATAAGCAAGTGATAGG
Source organism: Deroplatys truncata (assembly GCA_030765065.1). Lineage (NCBI taxonomy): Eukaryota > Metazoa > Arthropoda > Insecta > Mantodea > Mantidae > Deroplatys > Deroplatys truncata. The sequence continues at coordinate 131,485,483 of CM060988.1, read as the reverse complement.
TTTATATGAAATCGTGAAGTGAATGATTTAGATATAAAGGATGGCAAACACGGAGAGGGCTAGGAGGGAGAGGTACCATTTCTTAATATGAACGAGCAAGTGTTGTTATGGACGATCAGTACGGGGTACAAATAAGCATTCTCTAAATTGCATCTAATAGTTCCCATTTCCCGTTGATAGAGGAGTCTCAAAGACGATCGGAGGAAGCAAGGGAAGGAGATGGGAAGGGGAGCAGAACACTAAGCAGTATAGGACTTTAAATGAGAAACGTTAGCGATATGAAGCTAACTCAACACATATGTTTTGTAAATGTGGAAGCTTGGGTACAATCGGCAGAAGGAGCCAGGGCTCGACGCTGATTATGCCCAAATGTATCGTATTAGCTCAACATTCAATAAAGATATCATATCATATAATCATGGCTTCACAGATAAGCCTTGTCAGTGTTAGCAGGTTCAAGCTTTTGGCCGTCTTCAGAAATTGGTGAGTGAGTGATGAAATCCTGCTTATACATAGGTTGGAAGTTTAATAGTGGCAATGATTTATTTATTACTATTACAAGAATGATACATGTATGAAACTTCTAGTCCTTCAGTATAACCACCAGTATTTTCAATAAACCGTTGCCAGTGATGTGGACATCATGGGGTCCCTGTTGCAGTGCCTGTTTTGTTGATGTTCCTGATGGAGCGATCTAATGCCAGCAGAATTTTGGTAACTGTGCTGAATCGAATTCCATGAAGTGGTTCCTTCATCTTCGAGATTAGGACATAATCACATGGGTTTATGTCCAGTGAATATAGTGGTTAGAAAAGCACTTCCCAACCCCTGCGATGATACAGATCAGTTACAGATTGTGCCACATGCGCCCGAGCATTGTGCTTCAAAATAATGGGAGGATTCTTTCTTCGCAATGCTGGTCTGAGATGATGCTCCAAAAATGACAGAAATACTATACAATAACATTTTGTTCTTGCAGTGTGGTATATGTTAGGATAACGCCATCACAATCGTACATAAGAAGCACCATAGCTTTCACATTTTTAACTCTCCTTGCCACTGTTCTGTCAACGAGACCTGCATGACATTATCTTACTGTATGACCATGAGTACAGCCAACTTCATTGTTCCTGTTTTGTGAACATGGCAAAAACACCACACACTGAAGTTTAGATTGGTAGATCATACATATCTATCTTCTACTCACCACAATGCATGCACTTTAAGTCAAAAATGAGAACCCATTTATTGGATGGTTGGTAAAACATAGGCAAACACATGGCAAGTGTGAGAATGATAACTTCCTTTTCACTTGGCTTCCACAGCAGTGTTTCCACTATTAAAGTTCCAACCCATGTATAGGTTCAAAGGGGCATGCCAGGTGAGCCAATCAAGTGTTCAGCATTTGTGGTACGTCATAGGTGCTCACACATGCATGAGAGTTGTTTCACAGATATTTTAGTGTGAACCCACTAAATCTAACATATAAATGTGCAGGGTTGATGTATGCAAGATTAAAAATTATTAATTTTCAAAGGAATATAATGTGAATTTATTACAACGATCAATCAGAAAGTAAACTTCTCTAGGACCATAAAAGGAAAGAAAACATATTTAAATTGAACCATTTATTGGAACAGGTATACAATCTATGAGCTACTTTTCAACATATTCACCACCCGAATTGACACACCTGCCATATCGTGGGATTCACTTTTGTATTTCTAGATACGATGCCTACCTACACCCAAGTGTACTCTCTGTAAAGAAGATGCCATCCTGAACAAACAGCATCTAGCCAAATGCAAAGGCCTTAAAAGTGATAACTTACAGACTTTATATTGGGAAGCCAGAGGGAAAATGATGCAGATCAATTAATCCCCATTGGTGAACAACAACAACTTTTGTATTTCTGTGTTGTAGAAATCTGTCTTCTGGGATAGGAGCCAGTGTGTGACAGCTATGTATACAGCTTTGTCACTTTGAAAATCTTTACCGGACAGCAATGTCCAGTGTAAGAAAAGATGTAAACGTTTGGAGTGAAATCGACGCTATAAGGTGGATGGTCAAACACCTCTCATCGGAACTCCTGCAGAAGGTCTACTGTGCAGTGAGCCGTATGTGGGTGAGCATTATTGTGGATCAACACAACACCTGCACTGAGCATCCTGTGTCTCTTATTTTGAATTACCAGTATTCTCAGATTTTGGTAGTAATTAATGGTCAGCATTCAGTGTCTCACCTCTAGCCATGAAATCAATGAGCAGAATGTCCTATCTGTTTCACAATACCATACACCACAATTTCAGTGCTAACATGATCTGACTCAATTTTGTGTTGCATGGAGAACCCTGTGATGGCAAAGGACAGACTTCCGCTTGGTTTTCACGGTGAAGTGATCAATTTCATCACCTGTGATGAATCATGCCAAGTAACTTGTCGCCCTCATCATGGTACCACTGCAGAAACGTCAGTGCTGATCCCATGCATTTGTTTTGTGTTTGGATGTCAGATTCTTGGGCACCTATCTGGCACACAATTTCCTGAGCAACATGTGCTTCTAAAGATTGGGATACTTGTGGGAAATAAATATTGAGTTCTGTAATAATGAAGCAATGATTCTCCACAAGGTTGTCATTAATGAATGACAGCTGCCCACTGCACTCATCGTGGATGTTGGAAAACCTGTAGCATCAATGCCACATCATCTCCTCATGCATGACATCCAGATCATACATATAATACAGCTGACGCTGAGTTTCTATTGGCGCTACATTGCATTCAAAACCTTTATCACAGAATTCATCTCACAGGTGGCAGATGCAGGAATAAGAGCCAACATTTTGAGCCAATAGTGGTGATAATGCATGCAAATGGGTAGAGCCAATTGTCACATTGATTGCCACTTCCTGAATGTCTCAGGTGTGCACATTTTCTAGTTGTAATGCATGGCTAGGCATCTGTTGACAGTGCGTGAAAATCACTTTATGGTGACCCTAGTATATTTCAAGTAAGAGCAAATTCAGAACAAAATCGTTATTTCTCTTTTTTAAACTTTAATTGTACAGGTCACATTTGAAAATTAATGAGCAAGTGGAATGAATGCCAAAACAAGCAGGAGTACTAAGCTATCCAATATTCATCCTTGGAAAAACATATATAAAAATATGAAAAATGTACCTTGAACCCATCCATGCAGATTAAGAAGAAAGAAAATTACCAACAGAGGTTAAAATTTCTCTTATATCTGATCATAATCATCACCATCAACATGCAGTCAGAATCTTGAATTAGTGATTAACATTTACCTAGGCTGTAATCATTTTATGTCATTAACTCCGGAACTTTCCTTAAATATTCTATTTGCTGTCTTAAGTGTGCTATGGAGGAATACTGCTGATTTGTCAATGTAAACTATCACTGCTCTGTATTTATGCCAACAAACTGGAATAGCTGTTATGCACTTCAATAGGTGGATGTCATAGGACAGGTAAAAGCCATGCTTATTTTTATGCATACCACTGCAAGTAGGTACTGCTAAAAAGTGAGATACTGACCTGAAGGATTAAAATATTGTTGAGTCAGTTTGTATCACACTTCACTTACTTAAAATTTTACTTTGATCCATGCTTCAGAAGCAGCCTCGGCCTGACTGGTAACATTGGATACATAATTACTGGTGTTGGTTACAGAGGTGGTGTCATCTTTTTCCTTGTGATGAAACTGCTGAGGTTACTCAAGGGTGGGATCTTAAATTCATTACATGTTCCTTCCTTTTTATGATGTGAATGTTTTCCCAAACTTTTAGTAAGACGGACATACTGATGTTTCTTAATAATGTAACTTTTGGATTGATGTCAGTCCAAAAATGGTTTGCTACAGCTGATTTTTCTGTTTGTCTGAAATATTCTTTTCTTCTGGTTTCAATGTTTCTTTTTGCTTTACCTGCATACAAGGTTAAAGTTTTTGCAGTTGATTAATGGTATGACGCCAACAGTAAACTGTATAAATACTCCTACTTACAAATTGTCAAATGGCTTGTCAACAAATTCAGACTGAAAGATATCACAATCAACACAAGATTTAATGGTATCATTCGATGTCAATTCTCTTCCCTAGCATACCTATCAAAAACCTCTTGATGCTCTTAAAACAATGAAATCAGAACCCCACAAGATGAAACAGAAGACTACTACATCTTCAAAGATCTATGTATTCGACAAAACTGTTTTCAACTTAAGAACAAGTTCTATAAACAAACATCTGACCTAGCCATGGGAAATCCACTGTCACCATTTCTGCAGAACTCTGTATGAGCCACATCATAAAATCCTTTCCACTGATCTTCAAAACTTGGTCCAGATATGTTGATGTTTTTGCAATTGTACCCACAAACTCATAAATGACACCCTCAAAGTTCTAAATCTACAGCACAAACCCACTCAATTCATACTCAAAATAGAGCATGAAGGGTCTTTTCCATACTGAGACTTGAAAATCACCTGGAAACAGAACACACTTGCTTTTGGCATTCATTGAAAACCCACTCAAATGGACAATTATGTCAAGAATGATAGCTTCAACCTGAAACTCTACCAACACTCCATATTCAATAGTCTTACCTACAGATTGGTCAACTTATCAGCAAAGTAGAATACCCACAGGAATACAACTATATCCTTTCCATAGCATAACAGAATGGTTTAAAAACCAACATAGTGCATAACAAGGTTGCAAAATTTCAGGGGAAAAAAATTAGAAAAAACTCTAACCTCTGCACACAAAAACCATGACAATTTGTAAAATTCACTTACCATCCTAGTCTAAACTGCAGCTTTAGCAAAATTTTCAAGAAATACAACATAACTTTAGCTCCACAGGGCAAGTATTCCATACAGAATTTGCTTGCTTCTCCATTGAAAGATAAAATACCACCAGGACAAAAATCAACTGTGAAAACTGTAAGCTGGTGTATGTAGGCAAAACAAAAAGAAACATTTCAGTTGCATTACCAACACACAAATAGAAAAATTAGCTACCATTTTTAGACTGCCAACCATGACTTCAATTCAAAAATTACATTATTGAAAGCATCAGTATGTCCACTGAACTAAAAGTTTGAAGAATCATCCACATCATAAAAAGGAAAGAACACATAATTAATTTTGAAATTCCAATCTTAAATAACCTCAGAAGTTTCATCACAAGAAAACCAACTGATGCCACCTATGCAACCAACACCAGTAATAATGTCTCCAGCATTGCCAGTCAGACCAAGGCTGGAAGCAATGCTTCTGAAACATATTCCAAAATCAAATTTTACGTAAGTGAAGTTAGTGCTACAAACCGACTCAACAATATTTTAATTTTTTAAGATATTGTTTCACTGCACTGTTTCCAATTTCTAACTTCCAAATTAAAGAAATACTGAGTTTTATGCATATTGGCCAATAAACCACAACTTCAACATTCTGTAGTTTAAAAAGTTGTGTTGCATAACTTCTTCAAATTTTGACATTAGGAGGCATAAAGTATTACATGTGATTTAAGACTCACTATTATCAAAAACACTTCTTAACAGACAAAGCAATCAGTATTACTGACCTGTCACGATTCTTTGTGAGCAAGTTTCTTTCTATGCCGTCCATAAGGTTTTCAAACCATTGTGCCATAGCTGCTTGTTTGTCTGGCGGTTGACTTCGAATGATGTTTTCTCTTAGCTGATTAAAATACTGAAAATTGTGAAACAAATTAGTAAAATTCCTCTGAACTTATATGTGAAAAGCACTGAATAAAATTACACCTCATATAAGCAATTTTTCATGAGAGAGGAAGCAATTATATCTCCAAACGTGCTTGCACTTTTTAAAGTTCTTCACACTTAACTGGATGGAAAGCTTACTCTTCTGAATATTATCAGAAAAATGATTTTATATTTAGTAATTTTTATAGCTATATCTACTTATGTACCTAAGGTATTATGTTAATTATGTCCCCAGGATGAAAGGTTTGCAAATCCAAGGGCTCCTGTCTAAGGGTTTGCATACTCATTAATAATTCCCAGGGTGTATTGAATAAGTAGTGCACTAGTATGATATTGAATAAACAAATAAATAACTTACAGAAATGCTGTAAATTACAAATTCAATTTTTGAGTTTCATTTTTCCTAGGAAATGGAATCTAGGGACTTTGCTTAATAAACAAAGCTTATAAATTTCAAGCAAATGGAGGAGAATGGTGAAATTGTAATGAAAGCTAAAGAATGTGGGTGGTTTAGTGCTTACGTAATATGTTTTTACGTAAATTATTAGAACTTGAAGATCTTATATTGTGCTGCTTTTTTTTTGTTTGGTTACATAATTTTAACTGCCCCACGTATGGGAAGCCAATTTGCGATGGTGAATTTATAATGTTATTTGTGTATTTGTTTACTCAACATGTTGAAGACATCTTGTGACGTGATTCATTTGTTAGGTTTGTTAGCTCCATCTGGTGTTAGCAATTTGCGGTAGTATTAGTGTTCGTTTGAAAGAATGCTACTGTTATTTTATTTAATTTTGGTTCTCTGTCCTCCGGCTAGCTATGATCTTTTGGTCAAGCACTTCTCTTTATACAGGTTGTGTAAAGGGAAAGGAATCTTTTATCCAAAGATAACACTGATGAAGAAATTTGTTTTACACTTTTATTGTCGAACACATTAACTATCACATTTACACATTGATCTTGACACTCGCCAAACTGAAACTGTTATAATAACTTCATTACTGATCACTCTTAATTCGCGTACTTCAACTTTTTGTATAATTAACTTTACAACATTTTAGATTTTTCATAATTCTGCTACGCGTAACTTGTGAATCGATAGCCGACGTGTAATATTTCTGCTGGACTGAAGGCAACGTGTATCATACAAATATTTTCGACGAACTGACGGGAATGCGATGTGTAGTGTACAAAGAATTTTGATGAACTGACGGGGTCTTTACCTCTAACCTACCTTTTATACTCCTTCACCCAGATATGCCTAAAGATTATAACTGAACTGCAATTGGCTAATAAAACGCGCCAACATTAGCGTCTATTTTTATATCCAATGAAAATTATGAATACATATGCTCTAGGGAAATGTTCCAGAAGATTCTAAAAGAAAAACGCGCCAATATTACGTAACTTCCTCGTTTCCAATAATGATAAACAGCTCACCCCCTCGCTGCATTATTGCACGCTATTACTGTCAGTTTCAGTAAGGCAGTATAAACTTACTTCCCAACAATAATTACAATCAACAAACATCTCAAATCAATGTCACATAATAATGCATATTCATACTATAATCACTCTTTACATTTAAATAATTTGTGATACAAATTACTGCAACAAGAAGTTACAGATAAGCTAGTCCCAGGGAAATTCTGTGGATACTAGGAAGCACAAGAAGGAAAGGAATAATTATGGAAAGCGTCATAAAATCTTAGTTCACATGTTTGTTAAAAGAAAAGGGATACATTTTAAAGATATGCATGAATCACCAAAAGAGTTTAGTGGGTAGGAATAGAAAAAACAATGGAGGGAATAGGAAAGGAAAAAGGAGAAAGAAATGACATTGAGAAATTAGTGCGGGGCAGAATAGAAGACATTAATGACAAGAGATATGCGGAAGCTTAGAAAATAAAAAATCATTAATTTTCTACTGAACAATAAAAAGAAATTGGGGAAGAGAAGGGTACATTGACCGTTGTAACAGGCAGGAAAGAAGGATTTGCAAGGATGAAAATGGGGTCAACGTTCTTAGGGATAAGAGGAGGTGAAAAAGGAATCTATGAATTGTGTGATGGAAGGGAAAATGTAGTACATTATCTGGTAGAATGTAAAGAATTAAGAAATCAAAAAAAGGGGGACAAATTGGATGAAGAAATCGTAGTCATAAAAATGTTAACAGGGAAAGAGGAAAAGAGAATCAGAAGCATGTGGGAGTTTTTAAAGAAAGCAAAATAAAAATGGGCCAGGAAAGTAAGGGATAAAAGAAAAGAAAACAGAGAAGAGGGTGAGGAAACAATATACATAAAAGGTTAAGATTGATCAAAGGGCTACCCGCAGAGCCAAAGGGCCTGGGAGCCAGGCAAGCTGAAGTAGCACATAAAGTATAATCAGATAATTTATACATAGTTTAGGCTGGGTATGTAAGAGCAAATACTATATAAAAAGTTATGTAAATTCAGATATGCAAATAAATTAAACTTATTTCATTATTTCAATTTGGTGGATAGTATTAATGAAACCTTACTTCTGGCTTACCGGGGATCTGACAAACTCACTTTAGGACAAGCATTCAATGCAGGAGAAAATGGCGGTGGTTAACAGAAAAATGAACATTGGAAACTACAGTAAGTTCTGTGAGTTTTTGAAGCAATTAAATATTTAGGTTTATATCTTACGACCAAATCCACAGTTGTTGCTTATATAAGAAGGAAATGCTTAAGCATTAAATATTTCCTTTTGATCAGAAAATCCTTATTATTATTTGGTATAAATAGATAGTACTTATATACTCAACACTAAGCACTTTATTTCCAAAGCACATATGGTAACATGGTTCAGCTATTTCACAGCCACTTAGATGTGCAAAGGAATGTGTAAACAAGCATGCAAGAGATCACATAGCCATATTCATTGTGATTTTGTTCACAACAGCTGCTGAGCAAGTGGTTAAAGTTTGCAAGTTTTTAATAGTACATTTATTAATTAGCTTACTTTAGTTTAAAAGTAAAATTTGTACAAGGGACATCCAGAAAGTAAAGAATGATCTGGCATAACTAAATAATAATGAATGACATGAACTCAAAACTTTATTTACAAAGATACAGTACCTTACTCTATTTCTCAATGTAATCGCCATTGCTGTCAAGGCATTTATTGTAATGTGATACAAGTTTTTCAATGCTGATGTTATACTCTTCTACCGCCAAAGACTGTCGCTGCCTCTTTGAGGTCTTCATTGGCTGGAAACTCTTTTCCACCCAAAAAGACCTTTTTCGGAAACAAGTGAAAATCCTGAATTCTTTCATCAACATTTGCTTTCAATTCATCTATAATGAGTGATGGCCTTCCATACCAGTCTTCATCGTGCACACAGGTCCTTCCTTGGTTAAACATTGTGTACCATTTCTGCACTGAAGACTAGTTCATTGCATTATCACCATGCACTTGCATTATTTGCCTATAAATTTCTATTGGCCAAACATTTTGTGCATTCAAATAATTAATCACGCTATGCACTTCACATTTGGCAAGATTTTCAATTGGTGCTGCCATTTGGATATTTGTAAAACAGACAGGCATGACCTCAGAGCAACTAAACTTAACTCACACTGAAGTGGAGTAAGGAGCTAATTAGCGTGCATGCAATTGTGGTGGTGGGGGGACTTGACTGAGCGTGATATGCAATTATTCTTTACTTTCTGGAAGACCCTCATAATATTACTTATGTAGTTATAATAGGTTGAAAATATGCCAAAAAGAAAACATTTCAGCAAGCAGGAAAGAAACCAACTAAGAGAGTTGGTGCTGAGATATAAAGACATCGTAGAATACAGGCAACCAGGCAATGTGTCTTCAGCGAGAAAAAGGGAGACATGGTGAAAGATTGCTGAGGAATTTATGCTACCTTCCAAAATATTCCCATAAGTATTGAATTACTTTTAGTATCATTTATGATGCTGCAGAACGTTAAGGTTAGGTTATGTTATCTTCTTTTAGCACTTCTGTACGTGTATCACAAATTTGTGAACATAATATCCATTAAATTTAATATTTATTACCTTACAAGCTAATTCTTGCTCTATGTATTTTGTGCAACTTATGGCTTATTTGTTTTTTACAGGGGAAGGCAGTTGCTCACAGACAAAACAGTACTAAACAGGTTTCATCAACTGATGTTAAAAATACTCTAAAATCTTGTTTGTTAACAATGTGTTCAAAGTTTAACATAATGTTAAAAATTTTGCATTTCATCAAGCTTTTATAGCAAATAACATCTTGTTAACGTCAAAGACAACTGCGAATGCTAGCTTTCAAGAAGGAGGTGACCTAACTACACTGCTTCTGAATGTGCTCCAATGTACTTTTGTCTAAGTATTGCAGCACTCTCTGTGTTGTTGTCCTCCGTGGTGTAGTGGTTACCATGCTAACCTCTAGTTCCTGAGGTCAAATCCGATAGAGGACAATGGATTTTCTTGGGTGTAAAAATCTTTAGCAGGCTTCCTTCGGAAGGGAAGTAAAACTGGTGGTACCATGTAGTAGATTTACGGCATGTAAAAGAACCTCAAGCCTGATAAAAAGGCCTCTGAGCAAACGTTTTGGTCTTTCATGCCCAATATAGAATGGGATGCTAAGGATCATAGCAGTTAAAGAGCGTCCATAAATAAAACTTAATTTCAATTGCTCTCTGTGTCAATAGCAGACAATGCCATGTGATGTTCCCGATTGTTTAAGGTTAGAATCCCGATGTCAACTGAAATAAATGTTTTACAGTTTGAAATGTGTTAATCAGAACTGGTTAACAAGTATAGGCATATTATCAAGTGCAAAAAAGCAGACTGTCTTGCATTAAAGGTTAAGATTACAGCCTGGGAGAAAATCAGTGAGTAATTTAATTGGCATGAACATGTTTCTCCTATGTCCAGTAAGCAACTGCAGCAATTTTATGCTAACATAAAGTAAAGCACCAGAAATGTTAGGTATGAAGAGAGTTTCCAATGGTTTAAAACTGGTGGTGGACACTGCATTGAAACTAAAAAAAATAAGTGTGTTATCGGTGATTGATAAGCAGACCCGAAGAAAAATACTGTTTGCTTCTTGAAGCAATAGCTTTGGAAACCTTCAGGATAAACCCACAAACGGTAGGTTTGGAAATACCAACATTATCATCTACCGAGTAAATGAAAAATGCCAGTAACATAAAATCTCAAAGTATGTAATTAACACTTGTAGCATAGAAGAAAGAGGCATACTTCTGTTGGTGGTATTCTAACCTCCCATATTTCCCATAAAACCATGCTCATGACTCCTTGAACAATCTGTATTGCTTTAAAAATTCCTCCTTTTGCAGGGTTTCAAATTTATGATGCATGACTGCACTTCCGTTAGGAATGGCATTAAAAAACATTACATGTAGCAAACTCAGTTAACATGCGGCAACCATTTTCCAATTTCTAACATTTGTTAAATGCCTTAACACAGGGGTAAGGAGATGTTAACTTAACACAGAGTTTAACACATTGTTAAAGTTAACATTTTTGATGAAACAGAATTTGTGTTAACTTCAGTGTTAAATCAGTTTAACATTGTGTTAAAATTTAGCATCTGGTGGTGAAACCGGCCCTTGGAGTTTTTAATTTGTTTTGGCTAGAACTATGAAGAAGACAGTGCTTTCACAGTAATTCATGATAAATTTGTGTTGAAAGCTACTGCAATGCAACTTGTTGCTTGCTTTTCTCAAAGAGAAGTTATGTGAATAGTTAACTTTTATCTAAAACATACGCAACATTCTCACTTTATAGCAAGGCTGCTGGAAAAGCAATTGAACTGAGAGCATGCATAAAAGGGAACTGTAATGATAATGTACACAATTGACAGCAGTGAAATTGAGGCTTTATTATATGCAATCTTCATAACAACATTGCTGCTTGTAGATTAATTCACATTCGAAGAACTAATAGCATTCTCACTATAAAACTGCACAATTCTAAAGTGAAATGAGGCTATTTTAGACTGCAAATATGGAACAACAAAAGTACATGCACAGCAAAATATGAAGTTTTACAACAAGCTTCCATGCATTAAAACCTAACCTATCACAGCCACAAGCAACTGCAAGTGCATACTCAGTATTGTACACTTGGTGAAGCAAAATCGTCATTTAAACACTCATTTCCATGGGATTAGAAACATTCTTGATGCACCTTATGGGTACATTTGGGGCTGGTTTCACCAACCGATGTTAAAAATACTCTAGCATCTTGTTTGTTAACAAGGTGTTCAAAGATTAACATAATATTAAAACTACTTTTGCATTACATCAAGCTTTCACAGCAAATTGTTAGCCAACATTTTGTTAACATCAAAGATAACTGTGAATGCTAGCTTTTGAGAAGGTGGTGGCCGAACTACACTGCTTCTGAATGTGCTCTGATGCACTTTTGTCTACGTATCGCTGTGCTCTCTGTGTCAGTAGCAGACACCTATTTACATTCATGGCAATTGTCATGTGATGTTCCCGATTGTTTGAGGTTAGAATCGCAATGTCAACTGAAATAAATACTTCACCATTTGAAACGTGTTAATTAACATCTGGTTAATAAGTGTAAACATATTACCAAGTGCGAAAAAGCTGATGGCCTTAAATTAAAGGATAAGATTTGCAGCCTGGAACAAAATCCATGAGCTACTTAATTGGAATGAACGCATTTCTCTTAAGTCAAGTAAGCAACTGCAGCAATTTTATGCTAACATAGCACCAGAAACGTTAGGGGCGAAGAGCATTTAAGATGCTTTAAAACTAGTGGTGGAAACTGCAATGAAACTAACGTGGCCAAAAATGTGTTACCACATTTAATCAAGCAGACCCAAAAAATTATGCTGTTTGCTTTTTGAAGCAATTGCTTTGGAAACCTTATGGATAAACCCACAAATGGTAGCTTTGGAAATACCAACATTATCACCTGCCAAGTAAATGAAAAATGTTAGTAGCATAAAATTTAAGTACCTCATTAACACTTGTAGCATAGGAGAAAGAGGCAACGCTTCTGTTGGTAGTATTCTAAGCTCTCATTCAATTGTAGCCAATTAGCATCAACAACTTGGTTTGTGGCAGCCATTTTCCAACTTATAACATTTGTTAAATGCCTTAACACAGGGGTACAGCAATGTTAACTTCAGTGTTAAATCAGTTTAACACTGTATTAAAATTTAGCATCTGTTGGTGAAACAGGCCCTTGGAGTGTAAAATTCCACATATTCTGCAAAACTGTCTGTCATGTTGATATGACGAGCTGTTACAATACGTACAAGTCATTGCTTAAGCCTGTGGCTATGCAGTCTTAAGTAAAGACTTTTAAAATGAAAAGAGTGACTATGAAATGAAAATCTGTAAAAGAAGATACTTAAGAATAAGCTTAAAATAAGCAGTGGCTACAATATCCTCACTGGAGCGTGCCAAGTCACGTCCAATAATCAGGAAGAAGAAAGAAGAAAAAAAAAATATTACTTGAACTCAGAAAAGCTCTTGTGCAATTCAGGATTGCAAGCTTTTATGTATTCTTCCTATTATGTTTCTCATCACCAATTAAAGTTTTATTACTATCAGAAAACAAATTAATTTGACATTTGCAACATTAACTTTGAGGGAAGTAACCTGGAAACATGTTCTGAATGTTTTCAACTATTAAGTGAAATTGGAAAGTTGCAAAAATGTAGTTAGTTTGCTATTTTACTCTTTCACTTCACCCTTAAAAGGCTTTAAATTAAATTTATTACCTAATTATATACCTCTGGTAACCAACAGTTTCTTATAATCTTATATAATGACTGCCCAAATGAACTCATTTTAGTCTCGGTAATGGTTTATTGTTTGGAATTCATTATACATACACAAGTGAAGAGGTAATGCTACAATCTCTGTTTCAGTTGTGCAACAGTTAATTTTAAATTATTTACTCATCACCTTATGTTTACATCAAACCATAACAAGTCTTTACATCCTGGTCAAAATATTGAAAATAATTTATCACAAATGTGACAAATGTGCAGAAGCTGTTACAGACAATATTCTAAAGAAACTATTTAACTGAAGACTTACCTCCTCGTTGAGCAGTATTAGACCGAGCAACGGTCTGGACATGGACCACTGATTACGACAATCTTCGAACATTATGACGTTTAAAACTGTGCTTAGGATTTGTTGCAGAATCTCTGGATGAAGTTCTAAAACTTGTAGGAACATGTCACTGGGAGTGGGCACCCCTCGTCTTGTTTTCTTTCCTGTAATCCAAAATCATTTGTTTAGTGTTACGATAAATTATATTTTTTCATTTCACAGTTGATATTGTGTCCTCTTAAGCTTCAAAACGTTTGGTATATGCAAACTGCCTGGGTTTTTGTAACAAGGCTGTATACTTGAAATCATTTTAATATCAATTTATATTGACACCAGAGTCAATTTGTTGCTTAGCTGTTTCCATTAGTCTGCAGGTTCATTTCCTGTCTAATGTTAGAAAACACAACACACTATTTCAGAAGATGTTATTTGAAGCCAAAGAAGTTTGTGCTTAGTTTTACAATTGAAGGGCAAATTTACTATTAGATTGGTAGTTTACTCCCAAAAGTAGATAAACTTATTTTATAGGTAGATAGATACTGATCAACTTTGCCTCTGAAAGTATCTATGCAACGAGAATTGGTTTGCACAATATGCAGAAAAGGGTCACTAAGATTCACAGGGGTGAAGCTGTGGATAAAAGCTAGTCTCTAATGTGTGTGCAATGTTTGCATTTCAAAGTGTATACAATTCAATGGATGGAAGGAAAAATTCCATATTTCACATTTGCAAAACCTTCACAAATGTACATTTCCTATTCTTTTGTGTGTCAACATAATTTGTTAAAGAGTTGCTTGTTCAGTTTGTGTCTTGCAAGACAGTTAAATTTATTAAAGTTTGCGTTTTGCATTTTTGTTGGTTAAAGAATTGTTTGTTAACTTTGACAACATAATGCAGGTGAAGAAAAGGAAGCAGTTTTCAATAGAACAGAAAGTTGAGCTAATAAAGAAGGTAGAAAATGGAATAAAGCAGATCGAAGTAACATGTGTGCATGACATCAACACCACTCTTTTGACAATACTTCGTGACAAAGAGAAAAGACTTCAGGCATATGAAAGGTCAACGATCTGCCCCAACAGAAAGAAGATTCATGTTGGTGATTTCCATCAGGTGGAAGCAACACTGGACACATGGTTTGAGGAGTTACAGCTAAAGGTGTAATAGTTTCTGGACCAATGCTCTAAAACACAGGTGGCGAAAACATGCTTCGAGAGTTATTTTGACTCGCAGGCGCAGTTCCCTCTCTGCAACCGTCCGTTTGATTTTCACATGCTAGAGTGATGCAGTGCGTGTTGCATATTTGGTGAATCGCGGAAGAAAGTCATTTTCGCCACCCTTGCTCTAAGCAAAAGCAAAGGAGTTTGCAATGTTATTGGACACTGAAGACTTCCAAGCAAGTGCCAATTGACTTTTTCATTTTTGAGAGAGATATGGCATTTCCTGGAAAACCATCAGTGGAGAAGCAAGAGATGTTGACCTAGAAGCTGGTCGGGAATGGAAGAAAATTTATTTGAAGGATGTTATTGTAAATTACAAGCCAGGAGACATTTTTTACGCAGATGAAACTGAATTTTTTTTATAAAATGCTGCCAAATAAGACAATGGCTTACAAGGGTGAGACCTGTACTGGTGGTAAGCAATCAAAACAGAGACTGACAGCATTACTCTGTTGCAATGCCACAGGTACAAGGAAGCTGAAGCCATTCATAATAGGACACTTGTTAAGCCAAGGTGTTTTACAGGTGTTGTATCTCTGAGAAATATATGGCCAAGAGCAAAGTATGGATGGCAAAAGGTCTGTTCACAGACTGGCTAATTGAGGCGGACAAAGATAAGAAGAAAATTCTCCTCATAGACAACTGCTTTGTGCATAAAGTGGACTGTAGGTTAGAAAATATAAGGCTTGAATTCCCCTGCTAATTGCACATCGATGCTAGCGCCACTAGGTCAAGGAATTATCCAGAATGCCAAAGTGCACTTTCACAAACATCTGCTACATGTACTTATAAACATAAAACTTAAGATGTCAGATGATAGCAGGGGCCTGGTGGAATGGAATGTGAAAGCAATTACAGTTGTGAATGACTGGGGAAAGGCTGGCATTCTGAGTTCTGAATAACTTTCAGAAATGAAAGAACTTTCAGCACATGATGACACCTCTAAACTCTTTTGGGAGTTGTGGGAAGAACTTGCAAATGAACTGGAACTGCCATCTTTGCTAATCTTTGAAGAATATCTCTCTATGGATGTTAAGGCTGAGACAACACATCACTTTACAGAGAAAGAAATAGTGGAGTTTTTGACTGTAGACAGTGATGACAATGAAGAGGAAGAAGTTGAAACTGCAGCTGTCTTCTGCTAATGCAATGAAGCATCTATAGTAGTTAAGGCAATATATGCAGAAAACTGACAAGTGCCAGAAAACATTTTGGAGTCGCTTAGTGAGCTTGAACAGTTTGTGGAGGAGAATTTGTTGTAAAAGTCAAAACAAACCAAAATCAATGACTTCTTCAAGACTTGTGTAAAAAGCGGGAAACGTCATCTGATTTAGTAATGTATTTTATATATATTGTACAAGGTTGTTAATACAACTAGTGGCCAGCAGAGCACAGTAGTTAAGCGAGAAACACCAAATCGTCGGGCGTAAAACGTTTGCTGTCGGCATTACTGAAAAATAAATAAATAAATAAATAAAAAAATGATGATGATGATGATGATGATGATGATGATGATGATGATGATAGAATGCTAACCTGTGTTATAAGTGGTGTTCAAAATGTTTCTCTCAGCAGCAATACATCGATGACATCTGCATATAAAATTCCCTTCCATTAGTCCCTGAGGCATAATTGCAGCAATTTGTTGTGCAATATTTGCTTTTTAGATCCTCAATTGTATGCGGTCATTCTGATACAACTTGTCCTTTAAGTTTCCCCATAAATAAAAATCAAAAGGCGTGAAATCCGGACTACGAGTGGATCACAACCCGGTGCTGTTGTGATCTGTCCTAAAATATCTCAGCAACCAAATCAAGTGTTTCGTAAATGGTGCGTGCAGCAGCTAAGTCCTGCTAAAAGAATGACTGCTGGCATTCAATGTCTGTCAGTTGTTTTTGAAGAAAGGCTGTAAAATGTATCTTCATTATCTTACACCGTCAATAGTGCTTTCAAAACATTTGAAGCCTTGTAACTTTTATGGGGAAACTTAAAGAACAAGGTGTATCAAATAATCCCAATACAACTGAGGATCTAAAAGCAAATATAAAACAACAAATTGCTACAATTATGCCTCAGGAGCATAATTGAGCTTAAGTGAATGAGAATTTAAGCATATGTCATTGATGTATTGCTGCTGGGGTACAACATTTTCAACATCATTTATAATGCAGGTTAGAGTTCCATTATTATTAATTAATTTCGAAATAACAGTGATGTGTCATAATTTAAAATAAAGAGAGTTGGAGGTTGTTACACTACATCACTAATGGGATCCTTTTAGTGATGTAGTGTAGCAACCTCCAACTCTCTTTATTTCAAACTCCACTATTATTATTTTCAGTAATGCATTCATAATCATTTTACACCCAACAGTTCGGTGTCTCTTTCTCACATAATCTACTGTGCTCTACCGACTGTTCAGCCGGTCGCTCCACCTGTCACTAATTGTATATTGATAGCCCTGTAGATAGATGCATGTGTGTTTACTTATTTGTACATACAAGAACAATAGAGCTGCAGCGATAGAATTAAAGGTGTGTAACTATATATTATAATGTTCTAATTTATCTTACATTTGGTAAATCTGTCAATTATAAGTTATTGGATTTTAGTAAATTTTTGTATTTGCTAAATCCCTTTTACTTTATCTACTACATATAGTAAGCAGGGGAAGTATTGTATTCTGTACAGACATTTGATGTCAAAATTTCATCGGAAATATGTTTTGAGGCTCCTTGAACCCAAAAACAGCATTTTCAGTAAAAGGTCTGTGTGTGTATGTGTGAACAGCATAACCCAAAAATAAAAAGTTGGATACATACCAAACTTGGTATTTAAGTTCAGTACCTTCCAAAGATGTGATACCAAGATTTTCAAGAAAATCCCCCACCCCAAACTACCCTTTACATGGAACATTTTTCAAATATTTGACTTTCTAAAAAATTGCTTTAACGATTTTGATTAAAATATCATATCGTAAAGATATTTACATGACAAATAAAATGTAAATTTTGAATTTTCATGAAATAGCCTGAGATGTCCTCTTCATTTGAAAGGAATTTTGTATAATCCAGCATAACTAGTAAATGTTAAGTGATAGACGAAAATGTACTGCACAAGAAATGTAGATCTCTTTAAAACACACAATTTATTTCCAGTAACTTTTTTTGTGGCTTAAGCCATTTCCAAGATATCCATTATTAATGGTTCAAATTGTTCATTACTTGGTCATTTTTAAAGTCCTTTCAACATTCAGTTGTTTCTTGCAATTGCATGGAAACAGTATGGAATGTTTAGGCCAGCCTATGGCATTCAGTTCTAAAACATCTGACTATCACTATTCCCATTGTATCTATAATAAAATGTGGCATGCAGCTATTTCTGCAAAGGTTTATTTGGATTAAAATGAAGTAGACAGAAAAATAAGCTTTAGTAAGAATAGTTTTTATGTCCACTAATAAGTGATAGATGGTAGGCAAAGTCATGCGAATGTAACACATCAGATTTTTCAGCATAATATGCTTTTCAGAATAAAGTATAAATTTTATGAATTTGTAAATTACTTTATACTGAGATTCCACTGTATAAATAAACCAGGTAATTATGGAGGAATTAAGTCTTCTGTCTATATTAGGAAAAATATATAGTTATAATGGCAAAAAGATTATAAGAGTGGTCAGAAAAAGAAAACAAACTAACGGAACTTCAAGCAGAATTCAGAAAAGGAAGAAGACCAGCAAATAACATAATGTTAATACAGAAAATAGTAAGCAAACATTTAAGCTACAAACAAGGAAGAGTGTTTATGTTCTTTGCTGTTTTTGAAAAAGCATAATCTCCATCAATATGGATGCACTAGAATGGAAATTAAGGCTGTAGCAATAAATTGATGGTAGGGATCATGAAAATATATGAAGCAGTGAAGTTTTGAATTAGGTGTGACTGAAATGGAATTACAGATGTAGTTGAACAAAAGCTGGATTTAAGACAGGGATGTAAGTTAGGTCCATTTTATTTATTTATTGAAGATATTTTAGAAAGAGTTGCAAAAAGTAACTCACATAGTCCAGTGGTGGGAAACAAAGAGATAACAGGATTACGCTGTGGATGATTTAATGGTAGGTGCAATAACAGTTGTGGGGTTACAGAAGGCAATTAATGAAATCAGTAAATCTACAGAGGTGGGGCATAAAAATAAATGTTAAGAAATCTAATATAATGGTATTCGAAGGTAGGTAAGTCCAGTTGCGGCCTGTTTCTGGGACAAAAACCATTATATTAAACAAAATAATGCAGTCACTTTTAAATTCTCCAAAAATTACCAGAGGGACAACAGATGGCGCTGAATAGGAAATGGATCTAACTCAGCACTGGCACTTAACACAGCTAACAATGAGAACTTAACATGGCTGACAATGAGAGCAATTGCCCTTGAAATATGTTCTGTAAAATTTGTGGTAAGTGAAACTTACAGAGTGATGGTTGAACTCAAGCTTATGCAAATTGTTGATTAGTTTAAGTTTTTACTTTACAGAGGTATGAGCTGAATTCTTTGTGAAACTGCTAAGAGCTGAAAAGACAACTAATGAATAAGAGGGAAGGGTTTGATCTGGAAGCTTAATTATATCATTATATCCCTGCAGAGATGCCAACTTTCAGAAAGAGCAATTAGTAGCTGCAATGTCTACATCTACACCAGATACTTGAGTGGAGGTTGAGAGTCACATCTGCATTTTTTGGACCAGTAGAGAACTTAGCAATTCTGTGCTCATATTGGCATGAAATTCAGTTCTCATTCTTGTCAAAACTGGAAATGATTAAACTCGGATTCTAATGATTCAATTTCCTCTGCTGTCAGTACCTTAGGAAACTGGTTCATCATGTATTCAATTGAAGAAAAGTTTTTTGTTCTTCGCTGAAACACATCAGCAATTTAGCATGCTCTAAAAAACTTTTCTTTGATAGGCCACTTCTTCATAATATATTCACATGTTTTCAAATAAAATGGTCTGATATCAGAATAAAAAACCTTCAATTCATGCTCGCTCAAAGAAACTTCTTTCATGTAGGCCCTTATCTTAGACCAATAACCAGATCAGTGACTTTTCTGATACTTCCTACAAAAAAATTTCACACAAAACAAATCAGTGTCCAGAAACGAAGATGCTTTGACATATGTAACAAACACATCTGTGAAAAAACAACTCAATTTAGAATGAAGTTGGTGAATAAGAGGCTTTTCTTTCTTCAGGAATACATTCAATGAGTTTAAAAGTGGAAGAGCAGAATACTAAGAAACAGAAAGCGTAGTTTGGTACAAGGATTTTCAAACTGCTTCTTAACTTTCTCAAATGTTGTATTGCTATAGTCTGTATTGCAGAAAAACATTCTCAAAGTATTCCACTGCTCCAAGACTCACTCCACACACACTGCAACAGAGATAACCATCGAGTGGATACATATTTTAATATTTTGGAAGACTTGCTGACAGAGTTTCAAAATATTTTTCCTCTTGGGACCCTTCAATACATAATAAATAACTAATAACTGTTCAACATTGACATTTTGTTACCTATTACACCCTTTTTGGACATCCAAGTACACAAGATGACAGACACAGCCTTGCACTTGGATTTTGGGATATTCTTTACAAATAAAAGAACTAACACCTTTTGAATGCCAGTCATGGTACAAGCACTATCACATGCAAATCCAACACAATTATACCATGGGATATTTCTTTTCCTCAGTTCCCCATTTAAAACTTTAGAAATACCCTCACTTCTATTCTCCTGTGATTATTGGATGGTCAACATCTTCGTAGAAATCATCCCAGTTTATAGTCAAAGGAGGACACAGCTATAGTACAGAGTTCTGAATCATCAATATCACTGCTACCATCCATAGCAAGCGAAAAGGGTTGATGCATCAAGGTGTCAGTTATTTTTTCATCAACTGATCTCCTCTCCTAATTATTGCTCCAATATTTGTTCTGGCACAACTGTATTTAGCCACTATTTTAAATCTGGAAACACTTTTTTTCTAATAAATATCCAGCATGGTCATTGCAGGCCAGAGGCAGATTGTGTTGAACAAGGAAAGCCATAAATAAAACCTCTGTATTCATGATGGCATTTCAGTCTTCAGAATTATTTAAAAAAGAAGCTAATTTCTTGTTGGAACCCCTCAGTTTTGTGAAATCTGAGTGAATTTTACTATTTGTGTGTTTCCGGCAGTCATCTCTTTTACCATGTCCTATGGAAAAATCATGCGAACACAACACGTGCGACAAAGGTTTTGAAGAATGTAACAAATATGGTCACAATTTTGTGTATTCCTCCCTAAATCTTTGAACAACTTTCTGCTTCTTAGCAGTGCTGCTATCACCATCCCTACTCCCCACACAATTTTTGGCACTAAAAACTGCTTCATACTGCTGACATTTAATTTTTCTAAACATGGAGCAGACTTTCTTTCCAACCACTTCCTGTATAACAAAGAGTATGCGTGATCACTGAACAGTCAATGGACTGGGTCCAAAAATTGCTGATCATTTCTGAACAATGCTAGAATCTTTTATAAACACATGAATTCAAACCGAAAATTCAAATTTGTAATTTTTATCTTACTATTTGTAAGAGCATAACCATAGGGGAAAATTTGTAATGGATTACAATTAATTTATATAGTTGGCATCTCTGTCGTTTATCCGTTGTCATTATTAGTTACCATATAAAATAGCAGTTCAGAAAGTGCTCAGCCTGACACAGAGATGGTGCTGGCACTATCAAATAGCAATAGCAGTTCTCAGAGTACATTCCTTACATGGCACAATATGCAATTTCATATAGGCTTTCATTTATTTGACTATTATATTGCTGCAAAATAAACAAATTGAGGTTTTTTCTGAAAACAGATAAAATCAATCTCATGCAGTGATTAAATGTATTAAAAACTGAATGCCAACCAAAATAAAAAAGGAATTACATTCCACTTCGAAGATCCTTCATCATTTGCTACATTAAAGATATGGATGCAGAGTTTAAAGACAGCCTTTCTTATATTTTTGATGACAAAATCCAGGGCATCCGGTTACGGCTACAAGTGAAGAAAACATTTTGAAAATCCACAATGCCATGTTCAATGAGATGAATCAATGTAAATGAACTTGCTGACATTACCAAGGTCACATTAGATTATGTCTGGAACATTTTGTACAAGCATTTGCACATGATAAAGCTTGCCACGCATGGTATACTACATTTTTTAGCTGCAATCAGAAACAGAATTGAAAGTACATCCTTACAGGAGTGTTTGGAGACTTTCAGAGCAACTTAATCAATGTTTTGCAATGCTACATCATGTTGACAAAACATGGATTCACCATCACATGCCAGTGACAAAGCAGCAGTATAAAGAATGGGTCCAGGAGGGTGAAAGTGCTCCAAAAAAGGCTAAGTGTATCCTTCAGCAGAAAAGGTGATGGCCACTGTTTTCTGGGATGCCCGGGTGGTGATGGTACATACCTAGAAAAGTGCAAAGTCACAAACAGAGTGCTATGCAGCTTTGCTGGGACAGTTGAAGAATGCTATGAAGGCCCAACATCTGTATTTTTTTAATGAAGAACATTTCCCACCAAGACAATGCACTAGCACACACCTCTTTTATTGTGATTGCAAAGTTGTATTAATTATGCTTTGAACTGCTATGACATGCTCCATAATCATAGATATGGCTCCCAATGATTTTGCCTTCTTCCCAAATGTGAAGAAATGTCTTGCTGGACAGAGATTTGCTCAGTGGCGGAGATCAAGTCATTAGCCACACAAACTCTATTTTGCAGAGTTGGACAAATCATTTTATACCAAAGGTTTAAAAAGGTTATTAATACGTTGATATTGTACTGAAAAGAAGCTAGAAACAGTGATGTGTATTGAATTTATTTAAAGGTGAGTCAGAATTGCTACACTAACATCACTTAAGTTTACTCACTTAACATGTTTCGGGAAACGGTTGTTCCCATCCTCAGAAGTTAATTCGACTGGCCCGTGTTGTTGGTGTTTCCGTTTTTTGGACTGGATCCTGTGGTGGCATCTTGTGGTGGAGAAATGTACTTCCAGAGAGGATTTGGTGGCGGCAAATCAAAATTCATTAGATGTGTGTTGTGTTTTAGAATGGTGATCTTCTCCCATGCATCTAATTCGGCTGCAAATTTGGCTGGTTTGACTAATGTAATATTGGGTTTGATGTTGTGATTAGTGATCCAAAAATGGTGTGAAACTGCAGATTTGTCCATTTGTTTGTATTTAATACATCTCATGTGCTCTTTTAGCCTAGTTTCTAAGTTTCTTTTTGTCTTACCTATGTATACTTTATTGCAATCTGAACAATTGATTTTATAGATTCCAGCTTTTTTGTCTTGTGGAATGGGGTCTTTTAACTTGTTACAAAGTAATTTCTCTATGTTAAATTTGTTCTGTGGAGCTAGGCTGATGTTATGTTTCATGAAAATCTTCTTAAATTTGTGAAATGTTCCTGGGTGGTATGTGAATTTCTTGAACTTTAGCTCTTTATCTTGCTGGCTGAGATTTGTTGTGTTTCTGATGTGCATCTGTCGTTTGAATTTTGCAATTTTTTTGTCAATAGTTGCTTTGTTGTACCCATTATGTATTGCTGTGTCTACTATATGCTGGTATTCTAACTGGTATTCTTTTTTATTTAAGGGGGTATATACCAGTCTATGTGTTAGGCTGTTTAGTACTGCATGTTTGTGTGTGGTTGGATTGAAACTCTTATTTTTTATGTAATTAGTAGTGTGTGTTGGCTTCCTGTATATGCCAAAGGTTAGGTTCTTTTGTTCTCTGATGATTTTTAGGTCTAAAAATGGTAGCATGCCTTCTTTTTCTATTTCTATGGTGAATTTTATTGATTGGTTCTGTAGGTTTAGTAAGGCTAAGGAGTCTTGTATGAACCTATTAGGGACAACAGCGAAGATGTCGTCAACATATCTGTGCCAAACTTTAAACATGTATGGAAAGGAAGTTGTTATGTGTGTTTCTAAGTAGCTCATAAATAAATCTGCCAAGAAGGGTGAAAGTGGGTTGCCCATGGTTAGACCAGTTGGTTGTTGATAGAACTTCTTATTGAAACTAAAACAATTTTGTGCAATGCATAAATTGGTAAGTTGTATGAGGTCTTCTATTTCTTCTTCAAGTAGGTTAGTCTGCTGTAGCCATTTCTTTAATTGACGCAGGAGTTGATCTGTAGGGACACTTGGAAAAAGTGCAGTGACATCAAAGGAAACTAATCTGTCTTCTGGTTCGAGTTCCAGGGATTTTATCTTCTGTATTAAATCTTCTGAATTCATTATGTTTTTGCTATTGAATTTTGGTAGTGAAGAGAATCTCTGTACTAACCATTTTGCCAGTTTGTAGGTAGGAGAATCAATATTGCTGACGATTGGTCTCATCTTATTACCCGGTTTGTGTATTTTAGGTAGAGCATACATTCTTGGTAAAGTGGGGTGGTCTGGTTTTAATCTAGATTTATCAGTGTCTGTTATAGTTTTGCTTTCCTGGATGGTTTGATTGAAGGCTTTTAAATGTAATTTTAATGGGTCTTCTTGAATTTGTATGTAATTTTCTTGTTGCAGCATATTTTCTACTCTGGCAATATAATCATCTTTTTGCAGTACAACTAGTTTATTTCCCTTGTCAGCTTTTGTGTATACTACTGGTTTTGATTTTAATGTTTTGATCACATGTTTGGTTGGGAAATTGTTATGTTTATCTGCTTGTATTTCTTGGAGAACCATTTCACATTCTTTTTTTATAGTGGTTTTACTATTTTCATTTAGGTTGTAAGTAGCAATCTCAATGTCTGCGACTATTTCATCGGTTGTTTTTGTGTAACCAACACATGTTTTTAGGCCAAGGTTTAATACCGATAATTCCGCTGTGGTGAAAGTTACATTTGAAAGATTAATTACGTCTGGGTATGACGTCGTTTTTCCATTTTTTAGGTTAGGTTTATATGAATGTTGCTTCCGGCGTAGTATGTCTAGTTTTTTCTTTAATTTCAGCATTTTTGTTTTCATCCTGTAGCTAAGAATAGTGAGGAATTTTGATTGCATGTTTTGCCAAAGTTGGTAGCCGAGTGTGTCCATTAATTTAAGGTGAAGAGCATATAATTCCAGTTCCAATTTTTGTAATTTTGCGTAGTGGTTGTTTCTCTCAATTATTATTACTTTTTTATCGGCTGATGTTTGGTTTCCAACATTCATATAAACCTAACCTAAAAAATGGAAAAACGACGTCATACCCAGAGGTAATTAATCTTTCAAATGTAACTTTCACCAAAGCGGAATTATCGGTATTAAACCTTGGCCTAAAAACATGTGTTGGCTACACAAAAACAACCGATGAAATAGTCGCAGACATTGAAATTGCTACTTACAACCTAAATGAAAATAGTAAAATCACTATAAAAAAAGAATGTGAAATGGTTCTCCATGAAATACAAGCAGATAAACATAACAATTTCCCAACCAAACATGTGATCAAAACATTAAAATCAAAACCAGTAGTATACACAAAAGCTGACAAGGGAAATAAACTAGTTGTACTGCAAAAAGATGATTATATTGCCAGAGTATAAAATATGCTGCAACAAGAAACTTATATACAAATTCAAGAAGACCCATTAAAATTACATTTAAAAGCCTTCAATCAAACCATCCAGGAAAGCAAAACTATAACAGACACTGATAAATCTAGATTAAAACCAGACCACCCCACTTTACCAAGAATGTATGCTCTACCTAAAATACACAAACCGGGTAATAAGATGAGACCAATCGTCAGCAATATTGATTCTCCTACCTACAAACTGGCAAAATGGTTAGTACAGAGATTCTCTTCACTACCAAAATTTAATAGCAAAAACATAATGAATTCAGAAGATTTAATACAGAAGATAAAATCCCTGGAACTCGAACCAGAAGACAGATTAGTTTCCTTTGATGTCACCGCACTTTTTCCAAGTGTCCCTACAGATCAACTCCTGCGTCAATTAAAGAAATGGCTACAGCAGACTAACCTACTTGAAGAAGAAATAGAAGACCTCATACAACTTACCAATTTATGCATTGCACAAAATTGTTTTAGTTTCAATAAGAAGTTCTATCAACAACCAACTGGTCTAACCATGGGCAACCCACTTTCACCCTTCTTGGCAGATTTATTTATGAGCTACTTAGAAACACACATAACAACTTCCTTTCCATACATGTTTAAAGTTTGGCACAGATATGTTGACGACATCTTCGCTGTTGTCCCTAATAGGTTCATACAAGACTCCTTAGCCTTACTAAACCTACAGAGCCAATCAATAAAATTCACCATAGAAATAGAAAAAGAAGGCATGCTACCATTTTTAGACCTAAAAATCATCAGAGAACAAAAGAACCTAACCTTTGGCATATACAGGAAGCCAACACACTCTACTAATTACATAAAAAATAAGAGTTTCAATCCAACCACACACAAACATGCAGTACTAAACAGCCTAACACATAGACTGGTATATACCCCCTTAAATAAAAAAGAATACCAGTTAGAATACCAGCATATAGTAGACACAGCAATACATAATGGGTACAACAAAGCAACTATTGACAAAAAAATTGCAAAATTCAAATGACAGATGCACATCAGAAACACAACAAATCTCAGCCAGCAAGATAAAGAGCTAAAGTTCAAGAAATTCACATACCACCCAGGAACATTTCACAAATTTAAGAAGATTTTCATGAAACATAACATCAGCCTAGCTCCACAGAACAAATTTAACATAGAGAAATTACTTTGTAACAAGTTAAAAGACCCCATTCCACAAGACAAAAAAGCTGGAATCTATAAAATCAATTGTTCAGATTGCAATAAAGTATACATAGGTAAGACAAAAAGAAACTTAGAAACTAGGCTAAAGGAGCACATGAGATGTATTAAATACAAACAAATGGACAAATCTGCAGTTTCACACCATTTTTGGATCACTAATCACAACATCAAACTTAATATTACATTAGTCAAACCAGCCAAATTTGCAGCCGAATTAGATGCATGGGAGAAGATCACCATTCTAAAACACAACACACATCTAATGAATTTTGATTTGCCGCCACCAAATCCTCTCTGGAAGTACATTTCTCCACCACAAGATGCCACCACAGGATCCAGTCCAAAAAATGGAAACACCAACAACACGGGCCAGTCGAATTAACTTCTGAGGGTGGGAACAACCATTTCCCGAAACATGTTAAGTGAGTAAACTTAAGTGATGTTAGTGTAACAATTCCGACTCATCTTTAAATAAAAGGTTATTAATAGTTCCAGTGTATAAAGTTGAAAGGTTGCATTATAAATCTTGAGTTTTCTTTCTCAGGTTGAGAACTTTATGAACATCCTCATAGTTGCTTTGTTGCTTTTACAACTAATTTAAAATGCAATAGATTGCACTTACCTTTTTGTGTGAGCTGCTTGAACAAATATGTCACAATGTGATCAAGCGTAGCACAACATCCAGTGCACACCATTGTATCTGCAAAGAAAGAACGAATATAAACACGCCTTATCTCACAAGATAATTTACACATGCATGGCATACTGACACACTACAGGTCATGCTGGATAACAAGTGTTCTGAGGTGCTAAAATCTTCCCTTACTTAATATACTGCACCATATGGAGAACTCTAAAAGCTAACATGCCTCCGAAGCATTTAACAAGAAAAAAATATATGTATACTATAGCTCTTAAACTACATTATAATCTCTAAGCTGCAATAATTTATATGGTAATCCATAGTTGTATTGTACATTCTTGCAATGGTACAGTCACAGACACATCCAACTAGACCCCTCCAGGTGCATTTTCTTTCTACTGATTTGTCTTATATTAAAACATGCCATCTCTTGCCTAGAATCCATGTTGTTTTTTGGTAAAGAAAAGGAAAAGGGTGTCACAAACATAAGCAGAAATTCATGCCAAGTGATTGCTTCCTTGAGCAGATGTACAGTGAACAGCACAGGGTCAATTGCGAGGATGATTTCTGTCTGCGACTGTACCTGTGAAGAAATTGAGGTTCGCACCTAGGGCTGTGAGACCCTCCGAGATGGAGGAAAGAATGTACAGGAACACCCGGGGTTCAAGAGTGGACAGGAAGCTCATGTGGTCCTGTGCCAGACATTCTAGTAGAACGTAGTAAGTTTGCGATAACTTGGGGTAGTCCTGTAAGGATGAAACACAGATGTTTGATTATAATGAGGAACAATAATAAACAATCACAGAAAAATTATAGCACATGCACTTGAAATATCTTACTCATTTTAAATGAAGTTCTATTTTCAAAGCTGCACAAGCCGACTTTTAATAGCAAATGAGATGATAATGGCATTTAATGTGTTTGAAAACTGCATTTCATCCAAACTATTGTTGAAGATCAAAACCAGACAGAATCCCATTAAATTGTACTCCGGAAATGTGACATTAATACGCTAGTCTGTATGCAACAAAACTTTTTCAGTGTTTTCTCAAAAGCTGAAGAAATGGACATGTTTGATAATGAAAACAGATATCTCAAATGTTGACCATCTCTGTGCCTAAATGTTGTCCACCTAAAAGATCCTTTTCCATAGCAAAATGTTAGCATGTTAATTATGAAGATATTTTCTTAAGGAGTATCCATTATTTCTTAATGGTACTCTTTCATTAATGCAGTAAAACTTCAATCTATTGTATTTATTTTATTATTTTCCTGCATTTTTCATTCCAATGACATGGTCACAAAATAGTTTCCATTATAACACATGCTAATAAAAATGCATTTATCTTACTTGAAGAATAATTTTTGCATATCATTCTTTTGTAAATTTCAGTTCTAACAAAATTCTATCATTGAATAATAGTTTTTAAACTGGAGTAATGGTGACGGCAATAATAACAATCCATATGGAGAATGAGTCAAAACTGGAGCTACTCTGTTTTATTTAAGTGCATATGAAAAGGCGAGGCTACAGGTGAAGTACAAAGTGTTTACAACTGAAATAGTGATAATATTTGCTGATTTTGATCAAAGTACTGAGCATTTGTCAACAAATGATGGTAATGGTATGCAGCAGTATACTTTAAATGTGGGGAGTTCTTTGCTTCAACAAAAATAAAATTGGCAAAGCAAACTTCAATTACAGATGTTTTACAAAGAGTGGGAGGGGGAGAGGGGGAGGGGGAGGGAGAGAGAGAGGGAGAGAATGTGTGTCTTCAATAAGGGAACCAGAGACCAAAAATTTCGCCAAAAATGGAGAAAAAAAAATCTTTTAGAT
This sequence comes from Deroplatys truncata, assembly GCA_030765065.1. Taxonomy (NCBI): domain Eukaryota; kingdom Metazoa; phylum Arthropoda; class Insecta; order Mantodea; family Mantidae; genus Deroplatys; species Deroplatys truncata. The sequence continues at coordinate 131,456,012 of CM060988.1, read as the reverse complement.
TGTTAGATATAAACACACTTGCAATCAATACTTAACATGTGGCATTATACAGGGTGCAAGGTGACCTATGATCATTCTTTTATACATGAAAGAGCACATTGTTTTGAGTGTTCCTCCTTAATAAATTGTTTCCATAAAGATTTCCATTCTTGTGATAATTACTATTTTATTTTGCACAATATTGTAACACAGCAAATTCAACAGGTTCACTTTATATTCAACATGTTAACTTTTAATTCTTCAGCTTCTGCTGGTATGGTAACGAACAAATAAACACTTCTGGTATATAAATAAACAGAAAACTATACTGATTGTATTGTAACCTAAATATCTTACAGAATATGGAACTGAGGAAGCATTTACAATATTGTACAAATTATTAATAGGAACACTATTTATAAAGGTAAATAAAAGCTTGAGAAACCCAAGTTACAAGATTATGCTTCCTTTCTTTGTGAATTATAAAACTCTGTGAAGACAAGACAAGAACAGAAAATCATTGAGAACTTCTTTTTAATGTTTACAGAAATTGTTCAAAATGTGCACTCTACAAAGTACGTTTGAGTTTATTTAAAGGTGAGTCGGAATTGTTACACTACATCACTTAAATTTACTCACTTAACATGTTTCGGGAAACGGTTGTTCCCATCCTCAGAAGCTAATCCGACTGGCCCGCGTTGTTGGTGTTTCCGTTTTGTGGACTGGATACTGTGGTGGCATCTTGTGGTGGTGAAATGTGCTTCCATAGAGGATTTGGTGGCGGCAAATCAAAATTCATTAGATGTGTGTTGTGTTTTAGAATAGTGATCTTCTCCCATGCATCTAATTCGGCTGCAAATTTGGCTGGTTTGACTAATGTAATATTGGGTTTGATGTTGTGATTAGTGATCCAAAAATGGTGTGAAACTGCAGATTTGTCCATTTGTTTGTATTTGATACATCTCATGTGCTCCTTTAGCCTAGTTTCTAGGTTTCTTTTTGTCTTATCTATGTATACTTTATTGCAATCTGAACAATTGATTTTGTAGATTCCAGCTAATGAATTTTGATTTGCCGCCACCAAATCCTCTATGGAAGTACATTTCACCACCACAAGATGCCACCACAGTATCCAGTCCACAAAACGGAAACACCAACAACGCAGGCCAGTCGGATTAACTTCTGAGGATGGGAACAACCGTTTCCCGAAACATGTTAAGTGAGTAAACTTAAGTGATGTAGTGTAACAATTCCGACTCACCTTTAAATAAATTCAATACACATCACTGTTTCTAGTTTCTTTTCATTACGATATCAACGTACTTTTGAGTTGTTTTTAATTTCTTCCACTGCTCAAAGTATTCTTTCTTGCAACGTTTCCACATCAGGCACTTCTGTTCTGTATATGCAAGTTTTCATACTGTCCTAAAGAAAAAAATTGATTGGATTTAAATTTGGTGATCTTGGTGGCCATCTTATTGGTCCATTCCGGACAATCTCGCATTCTGTGTAGGTGTTGCATAGATTGCCACACATGGCTCTACTTACATGTGGATGTGCACTGTCGTGTAATAGCCAAATATCATTTCTTACTGCCAGGGGAATATTCTCAAGCAGAACTGGTAACATTTCTTGAAGAAACTGAAGATAGATGGCTCCTGTCAAAACCCAAGGAAGAATCCACAGACTGATTAATGTGTTTCCTATGATTCCTGTTCAAATATTTACAGAAAATCTGTGCTGAAAGCTATCTTGTCTTATTGTGTGTGGATTGTCGTAAGTGCAGGTGTGTGCTTAATGGTAATTAGTTACTCCATTCCTGCTTCGTCCACTGCCAGAAGTTTAAGGGGAAAGTCCCTCCTTGCTGAAGAAACCATTTGGAAAATGCTATGCTTGGCGTATAATCTGTTTCAGAGAGATACTGGACATACTGAGTATGACTAGGACATGGCATTCTTTTTTTTAATGTTCTCGAAACAGTCCATTGGGATACGCCAATAGTGCAAGCTATACCATGGCTGCTGCTTCCAGCATCTTCTTCCATCAAGTGAAGGTTTTTTTTTTCTTGTGCAACATTTCTTTGACCAACTCCTTCACATTAGCAGATATGCTTCCTGTATCTAGAATTTTTGACAGATGAAAACAAATGTCCTATGATGTGGTGCTCATCTATTTGGAAATCTTTCTCGATAAATTCTTGCAACAGCTGCCGCATTACAATGTGTTTCACCATAACTGAGTAGCATTTCAAGTTACTTGGCATTAGTAAAAGTGAGCCATTTGTAACTGATAATCTGCTGTTTGAAAACAAGCCATAAGCATAATAAACAACAGCTGAAGCCTGTTTCTTTATAAACAAACAGCTGGAGTGCATTTCTTTCAATCTTACAGTGTTGTCATGTTGTGTAGTCTCGTAGCTAATGATGAACATTCAAATGACACAAATTCCGAAAGCTTATAATAGTAGTAAGATGGCAAATTGTTTTAATTAAAAATATATTTAAACATGCAGAAAATATTTATCTTTCAATCTTCTCCAAGAAATATTTTAAAAAACTGTTTACATTTCATAAAATCTTCATTTAAAATAGAGTTGATATTAAGTAATTTTCGCTTTTTTCTCAAAAACTACTTAAAAAAGTCTTAGTTTTTGCTGTTTTTAGTTTTATTCATTACAAAGAGTCATCCAGTTCAAGGATGATCATAGGTTACCTCCTATCCTGTAGCTATTGCATTCTATCATTTTTAAAGATATATCATAATGTTAAGATAGACAGAGAGTAAGCATTTAAAGGCTTATATCATCTCTTCTTTTGCACATTCTCCAACATAAATTTGTTTCAAAATATAAAGTGTTCCTTGTGTATTAGTTATGATCCAATTTTAACTTAACATACTTATGATTTATCTTCATAAGCATATTCACAACTACTGTCCATTCCTAACCAAAGTTACCTCTGATGTATGTGCTTCTGCTTCTCACAAATCTAAGCACATATTCTTATGCCAATGTAAATAGTTCCTTAATAAATTTATTGTATCATGAAATACTGGGGTGGGAAAGGTATGGAACTGCACATTTTATTGCGGTTATCATAAGAACTTATTGCTAAAGGTAATAGAAATATACTAACTGTTAAGTGATTATAAAATATGATCTTCTTAATGGAGTCTGCTATTGTGCTAACACTGAGAGTATCTTGTTTGTTAAGTACCAACTGTATGCATGACTGCCATTGACTTCCATATACAGAAATGCAGACATGAATTCCCAGAGGTGCTATCTGAGTACCGAATAAACACTTTGCGCAACACAGGAAATATGATAAGCGATTAGTCATTCATAATATCATAATATATTCAAATTAGGTCAAATCTTGTGAATTGTCAGTTGGTATTTGAGTTTTCATAGCAGAGGAAGGTGCTGTAGTGCGAATCAAGTATTCAAACAAAAGTGGGAAACCGTTAAAAAGTGGCAAAAAACACAAGTAATACTTAATGTGTTCAATTCACTGTTAGAAAAATATCCGACACTTGCAGTAGTGGATATTATGAAACTAACATCCGAGTTTACAGGCATTTCAGCAAAAAGTGTAACCACGGCACACAGGGAATATAAACAAACTGTCGTAAAAATTCCAAAGCAGAAAGACATCAAACCATGTTGTGTTATAGCACAGATACATGATTTTGTAAAGACATTGGATAAAGGGCTTTCTGTTGTTAACAGTGATTGTGATCTTCCTAATTTTAAAAGAACCATACTTTACAGATTATTGTTAGAAATAGCTTTCACATTTTCAAAACGAATGGAGAATAACATGATCCTTGATAGAGATGATATTGCGTTGTGGAGAAGAAAGTATCTGGAGTGCATTTCTTTCAATCTTACAGTGTTGTCATGTTGTGTAGTCTCGTAGCTAATGATGAACATTGAAATGACACAAATTCCGAAAGCTTATAATAGTAGTAAGATGGCAAATTGTTTTAATTAAAAATATATTTAAACATGCAGAAAATATTTATCTTTCAATCTTCTCCAAGAAATATTTGAAAAACTGTTTACATTTCATAAAATCTTCATTTAAACCTCGTTTCAGCCTGTTAGAAATGCAGCGGTATATTGACCGCTTCCTCTCGTGGCTCCACGATTGGAAGATAGAAATTAATGCAAACAAATGCCAGCTGATTTATTTTTCACGTAAGCTGCGCCTTCCGGCCATGGACCTAACGGTCGGTGGTCAAAGATTGCACTGTCGCCAGCAAGTTAAGTACCTTGGCGTCACCTTGGACCGAACATTGCGGTGGACTGCCCACCTAAAAGATAGCGCCAACAAAGGGCGGCAGCGGTTAAAGTTATGCGCCCCCGTCTTCCGCAGCAAACAGCTGAACTTGAAATCCAAACTTATTCTGTACAAATCCTTCATTCTGTCGGTGGTTCTCTACGCATGTGTGGCCTGGGCAAATGCATCTGCATCTGCAAAAAGGCACGTTGAAATCCTTCAAAACCTCTCCCTCCGAAAAATCCTTCGTGTTCCTCTCCTCACATCCAACCGAACCATCCTCCGTGAAACAAACATGCCCTCCATCCCTGATGCCATTACCAAACGTGCCTCGTCGGTATGGGCGCGCATACGGGGACACCAGAACCCCTTAATCTCCAACATTGGCAGTGGCGAGCCGAAACACAGAAAGCACAGCCGTATCAAAATGTTTTAGCGGCAACACGGCTCGCCATTAAGCGCGCCCATCACACCAGGCCCCAGGCCACCCCAACTACTGCAGAGGCCGTCACTACGCAACAACCATCCTGCTACAAGCTGCCGCACAGCAAAACGGCGGACTGTAAATATTGTGTAAATAGTGCTTTTGTGTTGTGTAATTAGTGTAAATATCTCGTGTGATAGTGTTTAGTTTTAGTCCTGGGACGTGCTTCGCATGGCCAGATGTGTGTATGTGTGTGAGAGCGTGTGTGTGTGTGTGTGTGTGTGTGTGTGTGTATGTGTGTGTGTACATATGTACATAATGAAAAAGAATGTGTTTCAAAACAAATTTAAGAAAACAAAAACTGATAAACACTACAAACTAAAACTGTTCTCGGTGGCCTAATGCTGGCCACCGCATGGGTTTTTTCTTTCCTACAAGTAAACATAGTATAATGCTAACACGTAAACTGTAAAAAACATGTAAACATAAGCCTGTTAGCCGGGCCTAATGTACCGGCACCAGGTAATTTCCTCAATAAATAACCTTAACCTAACCTTATCTGAGTACCGAATAAACACTTTGCGCAACACAGGAAATATGATAAGCGAATAGGCATCAAACCATGTTGTGTTATAGCACAGATACATGATTTTGTAAAGACATTGGATAAAGTGCTTTCTGTTGTTAACAGTGATTGTGATCTTCCTAATTTTAAAAGAACCATACTTTACAGATTATTGTTAGAAATAGCTTTCACATTTTCAAAACGAATGGAGAATAACATGATCCTTGATAGAGATGATATTGCGTTGTGGAGAAGAAAGTATCTTAGATCTGTGCATCAGTATCGGGCAGATGACAAATTTTATTATTTAAATGAGACTTGGATTAACATGGGCACACACTTCTAAAGTTTGGATAAACACTATGTTAGGTTCAAAAGAAGCTTTCCGGGCAGGTTTATCCAAAGGATTAAAAAAATCCAAGTTGCAGAGGCAAACGCCTAATTGTCACCCATAATGGCAGCGACAGTGGTGTTCTGGACAGCTGATTACTCATTTTTGAGTCTAAAAAAAAGGTGATTACCATGAGGAGACGAATGGTGATGTTTTCCATAACTGGTCTGAATATGTATTGCCGAAACTCGAACCCAGTAGTTTAATAGTGATGGACAATGCACCCTGCCATAGCGTGCAACTTTATCGTAATCCGAACAGTTCTTGGCATAAGCAAGATGTAATGCAGTGGTTGCAGGAAAGAGAAGTGTCCTTCCACGAAAGTAGTGTAAAAGCTATATTAGTGCACATTGCACAGAAAATTGCTGACAAGATGAGAGAAAGTATGTGACAGACGATCTTGTATCTAAAGCTGGACATCCAGTGCTAGGATTACCTCCCTATCATAGCAATTTAAATCGAACGGTTTGGACACTTTTAAAAGGCTATGTCACTAAAAACACTAAAACATTCAAACTGCCTGAAGCGAAAGAACACCAACACTGCAATCGCGTGACAGTCAATATGTGGGAACTGGATTTTGTGTGCAACAGTGTTGTGGATAAGCTATGGTAGCTGAGTCATCTTCGGAGGATTCGGATTTGGGTGTTGCACCTTTGCTTGGGGACTGTGATTAACGTAAGTAAAATGCACAGTTTCGCATGCTTATAAAATCGATTGGTACTTCAGTTGCATTTTGAACTATGACTTTTACGCAGGGCCCCTTTTTGTAGATTGAAACAATGCTCAGCCGTAAGCGATATGCAGCAAGCACGTGCAAGAGGAAGAAGCAGCCTTTAGTAGCAGAAATTGCAAATTAATTTCGCACGGATAAAACAGTTTGTTTACAGTGAGAGGTACTCTAGTTTGAAATGGACAGTAATCATTTTTCTGTAATGCTTTTTCAGTTGACATCAATACCAAACTGTTTCTAAAATGTAATGGTAAAGACAGATATCTTTATATTATACTTCTATATTTGTAAAATTGGTTGTAACACTATGTCACACTTTAATTATGAGTAGGGACAGGAATTTTATGCTTTAATAATCCCTTTAATAGTATAGAGTTATCCATTGAAAACTCCATAATATGCACATAAATATGTTTATATAAAGTATTAAGACATCATATTGATATAAAATAAAAGTTTAAGGGAACTTTATGTAATCTCTACTGAATAAATATATGTGGAAACCATATGAATTATTTAACTGAACCAAATTTATCTTTGATATTGAAGAGTTAGGATATATCCCTGTAAATTAACTTTTTGTTCACTTTTACTTTTGGCATGATTACGCAAAAACAAGGCCTCACATATACAAGCACTACACCACTGAACTGAATGACCTGAAGTTTCAGCTGGAGAATAATTGCGAGCCTGCAAGAATATTTTCGGAACTGAATTTTTAAAATTATTAATGGATGAATATTTTGAAATCCTTTGCTTTGTGTATATTGTTAGGTTACCTTTTTTATGAGATACTACAACATTTAAACTAAATTTAGTATTACAAATAAAGTATAACCACCAAACTTGAACCACTTCCAAGAACTCCTTAACAGCCACTTTTGTACCTTGAAGGAACAGAGATAAAGCATTCATTGATGTGACGCAAGCTATTGATTGCTTTATGTGTGAGCTACAATCAGTATTGCCAAGTTTCAAAATGGACTCAATAGTACATATTATTCAGAAATATCATATTTGTAAACCAAATATGCAGATAAAATGAATCAAATAAAACTACATTATAAAATATACATATAAAACAAGCAAATATGCAACACAATTTCAGAGTGCAGATATATTATGCTTATTTACAAAACAGGCAAAATATGCAATATATGCAGCATAAAATATTGTTTACAATTGTTGAAATTTAGTAATTAACTCGCATACCAAGTGAACACACTTTCTGACAGCAGAGAAAAAATATACATTTGCATTAAAATCCTGTCCCTAATTATGAGGTACATAACGATTCTACAAATATAAAAGTATAACTTAGACATCACTGTTACTAAATTTCTATAAACATTGAGTCCATTTTAGATGCCTAAAACTGCAGCTTTTACTGCCTCAAAATTCATATCTAATAATAAATAACAAATATTGTGTTATTTACTTACTAATAAATCCGACTGTGGTATGGACAACAAAAGTTTGACGAAAGTGTTTAGGGCATTGTCCAGCGCTTCATCCCCATATAAACGGAATACTCCAAAGTTGACGTAGTTACCACAGAGAGCAGCCTTTAGCATGGAGAAGCATATGGAGATGCCTTTCAGTTTCATTGGATATATCTGGTCCTTTGGTACTTCGACACTAAGTATATGAGTTCCTGTAGACAACATTTTATTGTTATTCACAAATTATTAACAACTTTTACTAATTAAACTTTAAAAATACATACAAAGGACATTATAAAAGTTCAGAGATGTTGTGATAATGGCCAAATTACTATGATATTGTTAGGCATTATCCTTTAGATAGTATGCTGTACAGTTTTAGAAGTGTAAATTTAGTCACTTGTTTGTGATGATTGTGTAAACAAACTATGTTAACATTTTTTACTAAATGGTGAAATACAAGCTGTGATAAAGTACTTCATTTTGAAGGGTTGAACATCAAAATACAAAAGCAGTTAAACTCAACATTAAAGGATTCTTTCCCTCTGTTTTCGTTAAAAATTGACGTGCTAAATTTAAGCATTTGTACATTCATTCAAGATGATGAACACTCAGAGTGCTCCAAAACTGCTATGACTGACGAGACTGCAACAAAAATTCACAATGCTGTGCAAGCATGGCAAGTTGGTTGACATTGCAAAGTCTTTGCATTTACATAAGTTTTGGGTATGACAAAGCTTTCCAATCAATGGGTGCCACGTTTGTTAACAATGCACCAAAAACACATTAAAATGAATATTTCTTAAGTGTTGGACTGGTTTAAACACAATTCCAGCAAGTTTATCTAATGTTTCTTAACAGTAAATGAAACATGGATCATCACTACAGCCAGAGATGAAGGAGTAATCTAAACAGTGGGTGGCAAAAAGGAAAGTGCACCAAAAAGAACAAAAACGTTTCCATTTGCAGGAAAAACCATGGGTGTGGTTTTCTGAAATTCTCATGGTGTGGTGCTTAAAGTCTATCTTCAGATGGGTGGAGCCATCACCAGAGAGTATTATGCTTCACTTCTGCATCAAATGAAGAATGCTATTCTGGCTTATTAACTTCTACACTGTGAGAAAGAAAGTTGACTTTCATCATGATAGTACATCTTCACATGTTTAGGATTGTTGCTGCAAAATTGCACAATCTTCACTTCTAAGTGCTTCCACATCTGCCATATTTGCAGGATTTGGCTCCCAATGATTACGTTTTGTTCCCAAACCTGAAGAAATGGCTGGGTGGACGAAGATTCACGTCAGGTTGAAGCTAAGACAGATGCTTATTTTTCACAGCTTGATAAATTTTATTTTACTGATGTATTAAAAATTTGGAAAGTAGTTGGAGTAAATACATTGATTTACAAGGTGACTTGTTGGAAAACAAAACAAAAAAAATCTCTCTTAAACCTCGAGTTTTCTTAGTCAAGCCGAGAACTTTTGGATCACCCTTCATATCAAGTAATATAAAATCTCTCCAAGTTTTATGTATCTAATGGATGCCCGATATGTGCACCCTTGGTAATGTGTCGTCCACCATGGTGTAGTGGTTACCATACTAGCCTCTAGTACACGAGGTTGTGAGTTCAAACCCAGCAGAGGGCGATGGATTTTTTTCGGGCGTAAAAATCCTTAGCATGGTTTCCTTCAGAAGAAAAGTAAAGCTGATGGTCCTGTGTCGTAGATTTACAGCACGTAAAAGAACCTCAAGCCTGATAAAGAGGCCTCTGAGCAAAATTATCGGTCTTTCACGCCCAATATAGAATGGGACGCTAAGAACCACAGCAGTTAAAGAGCGTCCATAAATAAAACTCAATTTAATTTAATTTCCTTGGTAATATTGTTTGCATCAATCCTGTATCACAGTCTCACAAAGAATACAAATCAATGCAGATTCAAATCATTTTTGCAGTTCTGCTAATCAAGTGTCACAGACACAACACTTATTTTTTACATAAACCCACACAAAATATAATATAGAGTTAAATGAAGTGACTGGAAGAACAGAGGATTCATCTAAGATAACACGTCTAACTCAACAACATGCAAGCTCAGCAGTGAGACGGTCATAGGCGATGTGATAAAAACATGGAGGAGTTGTGTCCTACTGGAAAATGAAATCCTTTTTGTCTTTTTGCAATTGTGACAGTAATCACTTTGTCAGCATGACTATAGTTTGTGTAAATTCTCCTGACAGTCCCCCACTCCTGGAACACATATGCGCAATAGCACTGACCAGTCCACTTGCATATGAGGCAGTATTTTTAACACTTAAATGATTTCAGTCTAATTATATAATATAAAATTCAATAACAGGCCACCTTAAAGCAATATGTGTATAAAATAACATATAAAATGTATGTAACAGTCATTGTATTAATGTTTATATTATTATGTACATGTTCAATAATGTTATGTGAATGTATTACGTAATTTAATAATGTAGGAGCTGTGAGAATAATAGGTTAAAAGTTGCTAACAATGAGGTAACAATAAGGCAACCTTGAGGCAATAATGAATAAGGAAGTTTAATAATGCTACTTGTAATTATTGGAGCAACAATAATGTAAATTTTAAGACAATTTATAAATAGCCAATCAAAAACCAGAAAAAAGCTTACGTGAAATGAAAGTATTCTATTGGAGTAGAAATAGCCAATCAGAAACTGAAATAGGGCAAATTGTACAAATTCAGAATTCAGTTGCTTATAGACAGCGTTCCTAACTGTACGCGTCTTTTAATACGTATTCAGTGTGAGACGAAAATAGTTTACGTGTTAAAAAAGTGCAAGTAATTAATAAAAGGATCCCACAGCTCTCTATATCAGTGAAGTGTTATTTAAATCGTGTCAAGCATTAATAAATGGAGTGAAGTAAAATTATAATCTGTGTAAGCCTACATTCTTCAGCTGCACCACACCTTGCAAAGAAATTCATGTCTCTAAAAATAAATACTGACGCAGCCAAGGCAAACATAAATATAATATTTAAAGAAACAGTCAAATTACAAAGTTAATATTTTTAAATATTGGAGCGAAGGCCACCAGGTACCATACGTGGTTGCAACTACTTCAAGTTCGGCTCCCCAACAGTCGAAATACAATACAACAACCTACTTCAAATAATAAGAGAGGTGGGGGTAAGTGTTCCAACTGCTGCGAGCTCAAATGCAAGGTAACCTTACACATTTGTTTACAATGCGTTGTGTATGTGGCTGCCTCCGAGCTCTGATATCACTTGCTCCCCACTACTCCTCATTTCTCCTCTCTTGCGCATGTGGAGTGTCACGACAACTTACACAAGCTGTAGATACCATGCACAGGTAAAAATTACTTTCACAAAGAAAAATGGTCTATAGACCTTTGACAAAGAAACCACACATGTCCACTTTAGAAGATTTATGGATGTTTTCCACCTTTAGGTCTTAATTTTGTGGGCTGCAAATGTATCTATTGTGCTAGTTAGTGTGATTTCTAGGATGCAGTAAATTTTTTGTCACTATAAATCTTTATTTTATTGTTGACTTTCCTCTAGTATCTTAATCTGCAAATATGTCGTGGCAACTTTTAGAGATGCAATTTGAGAAATGTTGTATGTGTTTGAGAGTCTTTTTACCAAGGTTTCTAACCCCAGAGAAGCATCTGTATTATGATTTCAGATGCATTTTATTAAAATGACAAAAACTTTTAGTGGATAGTTAAAGATAGTATACATAATTTATACAGTAGCAAAGTTATGCATTATTTGGTTGCCAGCAGAAGCAGTGTGTCACTGATGGTTTCAAATTACATGTAAATAAAAAAGAAAGACAATTAATGCATGTAATTAATGAATACTGAGTGTGCATTAGTAACACTAAACCACTACAATATGAACAAGTTTCAGAAAACGTTTATTTCCTTCCTCAGTCTGACTAATGGTATCACTGTTACTAATATTTTGACAGCAATTTAATGTGGGAAATGCTTAATAAAGTAGAACTTAAATTCATATGGTAAGAAGCACTATATTATACAATATTGGCAGGCACAGCAATAGGAAGATGTGTGTATTCATATGGCTTTTAACAGAGAGTATCTTACATGGAATATGTTGAAAATGTAACTAAATCTTCCACATTTTAGGCATTTGTCACATTGACTTTGGAGGTACAAAAACAAGGGTGAAATTAACTGATTTGAAAGACACTTGTATAATATTTTACAATAAATACTGTGTAGATGTATTGGAGCAACTGCAGTATATAAATTGAACTAAAGTTTAAATAAATAAGACGACTAAAAACAAAAACCTACACAAACATTTTCAATTTATTTATATGAACGAAATAAAAAATTAAAACAAAATCTTGTAGACAATCACATAAAATTCCTTATTTTTTCACAGCCAACACTAATTTTCATCTACAGTTAATGGGGATGCTTTTTTCCTTAAGCTTTAAGCTATTCACATTGTGTGTCACACTTACCATAACTGCATATGACTTTGCTGGCTTCTCGAAACAAAAGGATGCCATTTGGTGAGGAAACATCAAACTGCAGTCGCTGTGACCGATTCTGTACGAGTTCAGCAAATAATTTTAAAACTGGGGTGGTGACTTGTGGATCATGATACCATAAATCAACAGCATGAAGCAGAATTGGAGTATAGTTCGGGTATCTGTAATACTTGTTAAGGAAAGCAGGATAAAATGGTGTTTTGCTACTTCTATTTTTCAAACTCTGGACTACAAATTTTCAAATGTCTAAAATTATTACTCACAACAAAGGAAATTCTTTGCACATATAAAATGTATCAATTACTGTCTTTTTGGACCATAGAATATTTTATATATTTTTTGTATTACCTATAAGAGCTGATATATTGCATCCTTCACCATTAGTGTTAAAAAGTATGACATTCCAAATTATGTATTGAAACTGATACTATTACCAGCTACTTATGTTTTCATCTTCTTTTTGAGGCGAAGAAAATAAAAAAAGAAGAAGAAAAAACTTAGCAACTTGCTAATTTACATACAGAACCACCTACATAGGTGAAGAATAACTGATAAACGGTATGGGATAGACAAAAGCATACTGTACACCTGTGGACAAAAAAAATAATTCATCCCCAGATTTCATCTGACAATTGGGAGGGCTTCGTGTACCTTCATAACAGTGTTTACAATGCACATGCAGGAACTGTAGAATGGTCTGTGCCTATGAGGGCAATGGTCACCTTATTATGGTATTTGTTGGTGGTGACACTTATAAGCTACTGATGAACAGAGCATGCAGCAATGTTTTGTTGGTCAAGAGGTTAAGAAAGTACTACTTGAGCTCATAACCTCCTCGGTTCAAATCTTGCATTAGTTGTTATTTTTTTATGTTGTTAAATTTATGACTGGATATTGCATTAATATAACTTTAGCATCTTAAGTTTTAGCCATATCTCACAATGCTTGTTTTAAATAACTAAAGAAATAAATGCAAATAAACTATTATCCTCTAAAACTAAAATAAAAAAAAAAGGAAAAATAAAGAAAATTAATATCAGGTGTATGAACCTTCAGCACATATAACTGTCCTCAATTTTCGGGTTATAGATGAAATTAAATCCCTATAGTAACGTAGACGAGAAGCTGTAACATGACAGGCTTCTTGAATTTGTGCCCAGAAGCCATCTTTTGTCCTTCGCGCATCTGCAGGGAAATTCAAGCTCAGCTCCCTTTTCACCTCAGCCCAAACATTTTCATTAGGGTTCAAATCTGGTGAACAGGGAGGCCAGTCTATCACTCAGATATCCTGCCTCTTTAAGAACCAATTTGAAATATGAGGACAGGACGATTATCCTGTACCAATCCAACAATTCCATCAGGACATCTCATCTTCACAGAGGGAATCAAAATATTCTCAAGTATTACCGTCTATTGCACACTGTTCAATGTATCATCAAGCTGCCATAACACACCTAGACCATCCTTTGATATCCAACAACATATAGATATGTGATCATGATGAAACTGTGAAGCCACATATTTTAGATCATGCTAACTATTCTATTTTGAACTTTACCAAATGCCATGTATGAAATGCAGTATATAAAAAATAAGTAGTCACTATGTGTTGACTAAACATTAACAGAAGAGAAAAAGTGTTTGTTACATGCAAGAAGTGAACCTGTGGTCTAAACGATAGAAGTACCCTATGCTTTGCCACAGTGTTACAGAGAAGACATGTATAGAGAGTAGGATGTTTAGTAATGCTGTACAACAATTTGTTGCTGCAGCTACACAACTGTATTGTGTATGGTGTAAACAAGGTAGGACTTCATGTAGGACTTCCTCCTGTATCCCCTTTGTATGTACAACAAATGCGTAATGAAATTATTTTTGCAAACTATCTCAATTAACATGAGGTAGATAAGTATGTAGAACTGTGGGTTTCCTCTTCTTACAGAAATAAGAGTTCTTTCATTACAGAGGTCTATAATGTTGTTTTCAATTACAAAAGGTTGAAAAACAGTTTATACCAGCATCACAAGAGAGACAAATGAGTATTTTAACAGCAAAGTTTTAATTTGAAGCTAGCAACAGTGAAGTGAAAATGTTATGAAACTGACTTGATTTTCGTGACACCGACTTCACTTATCAAACATTCAACATTCACGAGTTTCCAGGGCTAGAACCTTCATCTTCAGTAATGGACCAATTGGCTGGAACAACATCAACTGCTTCCTGCAAATGCTTGGTATAATTTAATGAGCTCACATATTGGATTATCTAAATTCATAACTTTATGTTGGCTACCTTTTAATTGGAATAACTAAAGTGAAGTACCTAATTAAACTAATGAATCAACTAAATACTCTAGCTTCACTTAAGTTTTCTAAAGAACATGTTTCACAGGTTGTTGCCTGCATCCTAGGTTTCTTGTCAACTGTCAGACTTCCTGGATGCCTTCTTCTGTGGTGACTCTGGTGGACACTTGATGAACTTCTTTATTGGCATGTTCTCCGGTGGTACTTCTAAGTTCATTATCTTGTCTTCATATTTCCCATATACCTAGCTTTGTATGCCCCTTCACTGATTTTAATAACTTGAACCCTCTTCTCTATGCCATGCCTTTTGTACCCCCCCCCCCCCAAAGAAATCACATGCTACTGCTATTTGTATTATTGAATCTGATGCTCCTCCAGTTTTCTGGTTTTCAGATTCAAACAAAAAGATAAATTCAGTTATAGCCCATTATTCCTGGGAAGAAAACCATGACATAGAAAGGAGGGTTAAGTTATCAAAATCAGTGAATGGGGCACTCAGAAATAGGGAAATGGGAGATGCTCCTAAAGAAATATGAAGACAGGATATAAACTCTGAAGTACAAATTGAGGACAAACTAAAAGAGAAGTATCCCCCAAGATCACCATGGAAGGACAAGGTGTCCAGGAAGTCTGGCAGTCTACATGTAGTACAAGTCTACAAGTAAAAATTTTCTCCCTTACGGCAAGTTCTAGAGGATGGTTTACTTCTTTTAGTAGTTTGGAGTTTGTGTCTATTTCGTGCTTAGCTTCGCAAAAGTGTGCTGCAAGGGCTGATTTGTCTGTCTGTTTTTATCCAAAAACACAAACACAGAGTTATATACTTTGAAATCCTGCCTCCAGAAATCTATACCAAATTCATCATGCCATCTACCAGAGACCAGAATGAAGATGATACCAGCGCTGCCAGTCAACCTACAGCTGATGATGGAAGTGAAAGCTTCTGAAACATGTCCTTATAAATTTCAGAGTAAGTGAAGCAAACGTGTCCCAAATTCAACTCTAAATGCTTAAATACTGAACTTTGCTTTCACTGTTACAAAACTTCTAAATAAACAAATAAATAAATAAATAAATAAATTAAAAAAGAGCTCTGAAGATTTAGTTACTCCAAATAATGCATGATATCTAGCGTGCATGCTTTACTGTACATGATTCCATCATAATATAATTGATAATGAAATCATCCTTGCAAATACAAAAGGATACATCCAGTCAAATAGCATCATGTATGATGTTTTGGTATTAAAGGCAAATGCAAGTCCTCTAAGATCACGAGCCAAACCAATTAGTGCCTTTTTTGCTTCCTCTGCTGCAAAAACAGGAGTCTCTGCAGAGGCCAGCATTGTGCCGATTGATTCAAATGCAGCTGCAAAAAGAAATTATATACATTTATATTATTTATTAATTTTCATTTTCTCAGACTATTTTTAAAATAACTTCTCAAGCAACAAAATATTAGCTACAACCTTTCCAGCTACTGAACCATGAATTGTTTAAATGGTATCAATGTACTATGTACAGAATTGACTGATTTAAAAAAAAATATATATACTGAATTGACCTTTTACAATTCACCGCTCATCTATTATTTTTAATTAAATTGTTATATGTTCTGTTTTTTCTTCTCAAGAGGGAGCGTTGGAAAAATATATTAAGTCAAGCAGCATCTCCAAATCCTCACAGGCTGGAAGGGGTATAGATATCTGCAGCTTAAATGGGCAGATATGATGAATGAAGTTTTGTACTACAAATTTCTTCTCTGAGAGCTTGACTTGCTGTAAGAAATCAGTTTTAATTAGAATTTCACCACATCATTATACCGTGATGCCTTTTAAGTATCAAACCATTTTAAAACTATGGACAATTTAAAGGAAACTGTACAGAATTTCTCACTGCATTTTCATAAAATCATTTCACACAATTTGTTACTGAACTTCCCACATACTCATGATGTTTGTGACAAATTTTTCTCACGTGTGCTGCACAATCAACTCTTGCCATGCAGGTTGGTTGAAAGTAGGTCAGAATTGATAGCAGAAGGTACACTACAAGACGGATGACACAGGAGCATGTAAAGAAGTGAATTATTGAAAACTTGGATGCAATGCTAAAGATACAGCATTTGCTGGCCAAAGCTCTCCGACTTGTCAAAACACTGTCATTGCCATTTAATAGAGACACAATAAGTGGAATGAATGTCTTTATAACAAGAGAGAAGATCACAAAGTCCACACACCACCATTAATGCATAAGAATACATTCTGCAACTTCTGGAAAAGACCTGGAATGGAGTAACCATACATAGGCAGAACAATTCAAGTTTTTTGCAAAGTTGTTTTATTAACGTTATCAATATTAAATTGCTGTTAACAAATGTTCTTATCTTTATGCATGATTCAATGTCTCAGTGAATGGGGTTTTGAACCACAGACAGATTTCATCTGTGGCTGTTACATCACAAGAATTGGTGAGCCAGATAATGATCACGGTTTAGGCACGTTTTACAGAATGTGTTATCTTCCATTTTCACAAAAACTGTGACTATAACTTCACTTGATTATTACTGCAACAATTGGTGTGGTTCACTCTTTCTTCTGAAAAAAGTTTGTGTGTTCATGTAAATAGACCAAAAAACCAAAACCTGTGGCAATTATGAATCTCTGTACATTATTCCTTTGAACATAAAAATGAGCAACAAGCAAAGCATAAATTCCAAACACTAACACTGTACTATAAAGATAGTGATCTCACCGGTTAGTGGTAACATGAAACTATCAAATCTGTCTTCATCTTCGCCAAGGTCCACCATCAGAAGACGTCCCAGTGATGTATAGAACATGGACCTACATCTCATCTCAGTCACAGCCACACTGTTACCAAGGAATGGAAAATGTTCACTCTGAAACATAAATTAGCTTGTAGGGTAACAATGGACATACTAAATTCTGAAAGGAATCTCATTGCTACTTAACAAATAGGTAACCATAGAAGTTTAAAATGTGCAAGTGGTACAAACACAATTTCCTTCATTACACAGATTTGTTTAAATGAAGAAAAAACAATGCAAGAAGTTAATACAATTGAAAAACTTTTAGGATTGTTCAAAAACATATTAGTATCCTTCTCATAAACTGTGGCAATAAAAATTCTTAAGCTTTTATATTGCTATTCCTTTTTTTTTTTGCTCAAAGCTATTAACATCTTGCTGCTATTAAATGGGATTCACATAAAACATGTTTTTATTACATCAGTTTTCCAACACACTTTTGGAAACTAATGTTCCTGCTGGATAAATCACACCATAGGCACAAAAGAAGAGTAAGGATAAAACTGCTTTACAACAGTTCTATTTCAGTGATAGGCTGCTTGCAAACATGATACCTTGTTTATGACTTCAACAATGTTCGGCTGGACTTCAATGTCAGGACATCATGGTGGCACAATTATAGTGCGTTGGCCTGGTAAGCTGAAGATCCAGCCATGGCATTGAGTTTCCCAAATCTAATCCAACTTTCCAACCTCAGCCTACATATGGCTGTGAAAGAACAGTCATTTGAGATTTATTATGATTGTTACCTTCAGTTCCTAAAGAAGCAACAGTGAATAACTTAAATGTGATGAACTAAGAAACTTAAGACTTTAGTATACTCAACATTTTTGTATAACATTTTAAAAATGTTAATTTCTTTTACTATTATAGCATTCAGTAGGTTAAGCAACTCTTATGATAAAGAAGATCTACCAGAGAACAGAAGACTTAAAAAGAAATTTCAGAACGCTTTAACACCAGCTTTCCACATAAAATCCATGCTATCTCAAATCCTGAAAAACCAATACAATTGTGCAGAATATTAACAGTGATTTGCAATGTTCATAACAGTTGCTTAAATTTGCATACATCAGTATATTTTAAGCACAGCTGCATCCATCTCTGAGGGCATTCTTCTTATCAACATTTTACATTATTTATTAGGCTTTTTTTTGGGTGCAAATACTTATTGAAGGTAGTATCAGATTCAGATTTGCATACGGTGAACCTGTGCAGGCATATAGGGCAGTAAAAGACAAACCAGGTATGAAATGACTGTATGCATGACCTGAAAATGTCTTATTTTCAACTATAGTTATTATGACAACAAATCGAGAGGCATCATTGCTAGCAATGATACTTATACCCACCATACTCATTACCAGTGGATGAACCAGTACCAAAACTCAATGCAAGTGAGCAATTTTCATTGTCAATTGCTTTTTTATTATCTTTGCATTCATTAGGTTAGAATGTGAGCTTTGATTCCATGATTGGTTATCTCTTAGAGCTTGGGAAGCTTTTCCTTCAAATAATTCTTTCCTTGGCCAACAGCTGACAATTGCGAATAAACTAGTATTTACAGTATTTCTTCTTGTACTTCTTAAAAGCACAGTCTATTTCCTTTTACCAAGAGACAAATGAAACATGTCAGTAAAATAATATGCATGATTAGGTGCAGGATGATAAGTAACATTTGAGATACTGAAGTTAACATAATGTGGAATGCATTTTTGTGGCCTAAAAGATATCCACAAAATGGTTCTAGTTGTTCAATTACCTTCAAATGATCTAGATATGTTCTGTTTTGGTGGAGGAGAAAGAGAGTGGAGGGTGGGGGAGAAACTATGCATTCATACTCTTGGCAAGATTAAATGAAATTTTCAACACCAGAACACTCCACAAATGGCCCCCAAAAAGTTTTTGCAACTAATTTTCAAATTTAAAAATCATGGATCATTAAACTGCTGTCATACATTATCTTAAGACATCCATCCAAAGAGCATAGAGGTCCACACAGAGTGGTGATTTCATAAATAAGGCCCTCGGTTACATTCTTCACAAAACTCAAGAAATTTGCTATATCTTTGCTTCTTTTCAACTATGCATGCTCATGCTTACCTTGTTTTAGATGTATCTAAACCACCTTTGGAACAGCATCTAGCTACTGTTAAGACATCATTCAGCACTGAACATTATCTTTGTATGATAAGAAATTGCCTAAACCAACTCTTTGCAAGCAGCCCATAAAGTTATGTTATAATGTTTAAAATTAACATAGTAGCAGAATACCATCAATTCATGCATAAATTTTCTCACCGTGTGGTTATTCAGCATAAACTGCACCTCTTCAAGTTTCACTAACTTTCGTACGCAGCTGTAGCCCACCGAAAGGTCATTTAGCAGCTGCAGTGTCTTAGA
Organism: Deroplatys truncata; assembly: GCA_030765065.1. Lineage (NCBI taxonomy): Eukaryota > Metazoa > Arthropoda > Insecta > Mantodea > Mantidae > Deroplatys > Deroplatys truncata. Next base: position 131,436,124 of record CM060988.1, on the reverse strand, counting down.
TATTATCTGCTCACTTCGGCCCCAGTACTTCAGGTTTGTGATTCTAAAAGAAATACAATGAACATATGTTTGCAAAATAGAGATGCACAAACATAGGAATAAATTGTTTAATCCTCATTTTCAAGTAATACCTCAGTAAAGAATCTGTAGTGTACCATACAAGACTTTCTCTACCCAAACTATTTATTTTCATGCTTATTCTACACCTTGTATATATAAAAGTTTATTTAAGCATATTTCTCTATCTACTTCCTAATAATCATGATAATCTGCTGAAAATTGTTTCATTAGATACAACTATGGTAATGCATATTTTGTAGGCTAAGATAACATTCAACTGCCTAAAAAACAGGTGATAATGCTAGCCATATATCTATTTATTTGTGCAAAGCTACAAACTAGGTTATGTTAATCAATTTTATAATAAACCAGAAGTATTGAGTTGGGTCTTAGCTGAGGATGAGAGAAACAAATCTCTCGAAAGCGCTCCTACGGTAACAACTAGCGCCTTTATGTGATGTGAATTAACATATGCCAACTCAAATTTTAAGTATGTTCATCAAGCCATAATAAGTAAACTACAGTGTTTATCAATTGACCATATCTATTTATTTTTAAATTTATATAAATATTCTGCTAATGATTGGATTTGTAATCTATTTTTAAAAATTTACCTACATGTTATTTCTTTATTAATTTTATGACATTTACTAGCCATATAAATTTTTTTACCTCTCTCTCCGTTTTGAAATCTGCTTGTTGAATTTTGAAGAAATTAACTGGAAACGGATTTTGGAGGAAGAAAATCAATCTAAATAGGTCTCATCTTTAATTAAACTCATTTTCATGAAACTTGTTAAAAGAAATATTATAACTGGAAACAACAGCCCATCAGCATTCAATATGACCTTAGCTATTAAAGGTGACAGATAAATGGGTAATGGGGGTAGAGATACGGAGCTACAAAACAATATATTAGTTAATTAAGAGTGTACTGCTTCAGAAACATTTTATACTGATTTTATAAATTCATTGTATTTTTAAAAGATTTAATATGAAAGTAGTTAATTTTTTGTTTTATCCTTAACTATAAATCATTAAACTTGCAAAACAAATCTAAGGTGAATCCTAGAGGCCACGTCTATCATTGGTTAAGCCTTAAGATGACATAAAAATGAAATTCATTACAGCAAATTGATCTGAAAATTGTAAATTATAATACAGTATTTGTAATATTCTTGACCAATTTCAACAACCAGTGTTAAAAACGCATCTTATTTCTTAACATTATGTTCAAAGTTTAACATTATATTAAACTCTTGCATTTCATCAAGCTTTTACAGAAGTTGTTAGCTAAAATCTTGTTTAACATCACAGATAACTGTGAACAATAGCTTTCAAGAAGGCGGTGACTGAACTACATGGCTTCTGAATGTGCTCTGATGCACTTTTGTCAATGTATTGCAGCCAGTAGCAGACAACTAGTTACATTCATGCACGATACTATGGCACTGATTTATAGGCAATGCGAGTTCCTGAATGTTTGAGGTTAAAATTGCAATGTCAACTAAAAATCTAGATGCAAAGGAACTAAATTTGCACTGTATAAAAAGCATTAATTACTGAATCGGTTACTAAGCATAGTTGTATTATCAAGTGCAAAAAAGCTAACGGTCTTACATTTGTGGATAAGGTTGCAGTCTGGGAGAAAATCTGCAAGTAAGTTAGTGGAATGAACAAATTTCTACCGGTAAGCAACCATGTTATTTTATGCTAACATAATGTGCAGCACCAAAAATGTCAGGTGTGAAGAGAGTTTTAGATTGGTTTAAAACTGGACACTACATTGAAACTGAAGTGAATGATAGTGTGTTATTGCTGATTAGGGATAAAGCAAACCCAAATAAAAATACTGTTTGCTTCTTAAACCTTCCAGATAAACTCACAAATGGTAGCTTTGGAAATATCAACATTATCACCTACCATTAAATGAAAAGTGCCAGTAGCATAAAATCTGAAAGTAAATAACACTCGTAGCATAGGTGAAAGAGGCACGCTAGTATTCTAACCTCTCATATTTCCCATAAAACCATGCTCATGAACCCTTTGGACATTCTCAATTACTTTAAAAATTCCTCCTTTTGCAGGTTTTCAAATTTATTATGATGTGCAACTGTTCTTCTGTTGGACATGGCATTCAAAAATGCCAAATGCAGCAAACTTGCATAAACAGCTTGATTTGCAGCATCCATTTTCCAACTTCTAACATTTGTTAAATGCCTTAACACAGGGGTACAGCAACGTTAACTTAACACTGAGTTTAACACATTGTTAAAGCTAACATTGTTCAATGAAGCAGAATTTGCTTTAACTTTAATGTTAAATTAGTTTAACATTGTGTTAAAATTTAGTATCAAATTGCCCCTCTGTGTCACATTGGCTTTAGTAAATTTAGTTTCACAGAGTATTTTGTATTGTATCTGAAGAACAGATATTTTATGCAATGAATAAGACAAGAGAAGACATGAATGCTTATCAACAGCAGTGTCCTGTAGAAAGTACTGTTGCACTTTATATGACAGAATACTATTTTCAGGCCTTTGCCCAACACAATTAGTAGCTCCAACGTTAACTCTGACTGTTAATTCATAACAAAATGAATAATCACACCAATACAGTGCAGTACATCAAATGAGGAGATCTAATCACAAAAGTTTGTCTCTCATACTCACAGAGCCATAAAGCACACACACATTTATTGATTCAGCTATGCAACAAACTCAAAATGCTGCTAGCCTATATACTCGAAATAGATCATGTGGTAATAGTGGGGGGACCTGGAAATAGTTTGGATAGGAATCTCAATTATTCAATTGAGATGGATATGAACCACATTGCTGATGCCAGTAGCCACACAAATGTGAGCTTTGTGAATATCTTCTGGAGGCATGACAAGCCTTGGATTAACAAGAAGGTGAGGGTGGTTAATCGAAGACTTGATCAGTGTCTTGGTAGAGAGAGAACAGGCCACATAAGAATTATAGATGTATCATCCATTGAGAGGAATGGTTATACTACACATGGGTTGCATTTATGGCAAGGATATGCTGACGTACCTCATTGCTGAGAGCATTTCATGTACAGCCATGGGTAATACCAGTAATATTCCTGCAATTGTTAACAGTAGAGTCTCCCCTTTTTTAGGCTAAATAAGAGAGATGGAAGAACATTACAAGTAATTGAAACAGTGAAATTAGACAAATATTGCACAGAATCAACAAAAAGACATTACTCATTAACAGTATTTCATCAAAATATTCAAAGTTTAAGAAATAAAATCTCTGACTTATTAATTAGTTTCAAAAATGAAACTAAAAACCCAGATATCTTATGCATAATGGAACATCACATGGACAAACAGGAAATATTACATATCTCAATGAAAGGCTACAACAGAGCAGCATATTACTGTAGAAAAAAACTCTCTAAAGGAGGCGCAAGTATCTTGGTTAAGATAAACATACAGTTTGACAATATTGACCTGGATAAATACTGTATAGAACAAACATTTGAGTGTTGCGTGGTTCATATAAAAAAGCCAGACAATGAACTAATTATATTAACAGTATACAGAGCGCCAGCTGCCAATTTTGAAAACTTCCTATACAATCTGGATGCTGCTCCAAAATATCTATGTAAGCCTAAAATTGAATTTATACTTTGTAGTCACTTAAATATAGACTTCATTAAAGACAGCAACCAAAAGGAACAAATTTGTTCATTATTAAGAACATACAACCTTATGCATACAGTCAACTTTCCAACTAAATTTTAAAACAGCTATTGATAATATTTTCATAGATATGTCTAAAAATGAGTACCATGAAATCCAACCCTTAACTAATGGACTTTCAGACCATGATGGACAGTTGCTTAAAATCAATTATAACATTCCCCATTCCAAAATAACGAATCATGTATCCAACTACCGAGTCATTAACAGTGAGAACATCACTTTAATTACCAGCTTTCAGAACAATTATGGGACGAAATATACAAAAAGAACAATATGAATGACAAGTTTAACTCCTTTCTAAATACTTTCATAAGGATTCATAACTCAAGTTTTCCATCTCATGTAAAGAAAATTATTAACACACCTAGAAATGGCTGGTTAACACAAGGTATTAAGATATCCTGCAAACACAAAAGAGAACTCTACATGGCTACTAGAGAAAGCAACTGTGAGAAACATAGACAACACTATAAAGAATATTGTAAAATTTTAAAAAAAGATTATAAATGTAGCTAAAAAAATCTGATGTGTTACACTCACATGACTTTCTCTACTCTTGTACAAAGTATTTTTACAAACGCTTATTCTCCATCTACTTCATGTTAATCGAGATAAACATTGCAGACTCTATCTTATTGCTAATTTTCTTGTAGTTGTAAGGGGAATATATATTTACAAGGGCAAGATAGAAATACAGTAGCCTTTAAGCACACACATATCTCTTAATAGCTGGTTGCTAGGTGCAGCACCATTCCCTTTGCCACAAATTAATTCTCTTTGCATATCCAAGACAAAAAAATGAATACCAAATTCCCATTTCAGAAAATAAGTACTGAAAATTTTAAGGGAATAACAAGCAATATCTCGAAAATGGTTCACTCAACAAAAAAAATGTATATGACATAAATTGTGTATTTTAACGCGATCTACATTTTTTATGTAGTAAAATTTTATCTATCTCTCATGGTTTACCAGTTATGCAAAAGTCGTTCACAATGAAGAATACTTTTGGAGACATTCCCAGAAAATTCAAGATATACATTTTATTTGTCATAAAAATATCTTAAACATATGATATTTTAATCAAAATCGTTAGAGCCATTTTTGAGAAAATTGAAATTTTCGAAAAATCTTCCATGTAAAGGGTACTCTGGGGTGGGGGGATTTTCTTGAAAACCTTCGTGTCGCATCCTTGGAAGATACTGAACCTAAATACCAAGTTTGGTGTTCATCCAACTGTTCGTTTCTGAGTTATGCTGTTCACAGACACACACACAGACAGACAGACACACAGACACACACACGGACATGTTTCCAAAAATGCAAAACATATATTTCCGGTGAAATCTCGGTATCGAATTTTTGGGTGGAATACAATACTTCCCCTACTTACTATACGTAGTAGAGAAAGTAAAAACTCTGCTAAGAAAAGCAGATAGAGTCCTCAAATAACAAGCCTAATACAATATGGAAAATTATAAAAAAAGAGACTGATAAACATAACACAAAAAATGAAATAAATGAAATTACAGGAAATCATATCCTCACAAAAGAACCACAAGAAATAGCAACATTATTTAATGAGTATTATATTCAGTTAGCAGAAAATTTACTGTTACAGTCCAAACAACATGTGGAGGACCCTATTTCATATTTGAAAAAAAGCAAGCTTAGAACAGCCTATTTGTACAGAAATAGTACCCACGAGTACGATAGAAGTAAATAAAATGATAAAATCCCTCAAAAGCAAGAATTCATCGGGTTATGACGAAATAACTACTAAGATATTAAAACTATGCGCCGATAAAATTAGCAAACCTTTAAGTCATATATGTAACCTTCTCCTTTATAACAGGAATTTTTCCTGACAGGCTAAGTATTCTATAGTTAAACCACTATACAAGAAAGGGCAAAAGTCACAACTGTTGAACTGCAGACCAGTATCATTACTAACTGCTTTCTCCAAAGTATTTGAAAAACTTATGTTAAAACGAATATGTCACCACCTAATTTAGGAAAAACATGTCAACCAATGATGCCACTTTCAACTTAACGAATGGAATTTTGAAATCACTTGATAATAAATGTAATACACTAGAAATATTCTGTGATCTATCAAAAGCATTTGACTGTGTAAATCATAACATACTCTTATCAAAATTATCATGTTATGGCATTAAGAATAAAACATATCAATGGATTGCATCTTACCTATCAGACATCAAAAGTCATAATAAATACCGCAGATAATTCCAAAATATATTCTAAATGGTTAGAAATAAAGCATGGTGTTCCACAAGGTTCGATTTTGGGTCCATTATTGTTTCTAATATGTCACAGACCTCCCCAGAGTAATAAATGAACATGCTCACCCAGTTCTCTTTGTTGATGATACAAGTATTATAATTAAAGAACACAACATCAGTCACCTCTCAGAGTTATCCAACGGTATTTTCAGTGTGCTAAATAATTGGTTCGATAGTAACAAAATTCATATAAACTTTGAAAAAATAAGTATATCAAATTTCGCACAAATAAAAGTATTGCAGACATAAGAATTGAACATGAAGGCAATGAAATTACTGAAACTTGTAGCATAAAATTTCTTGGTCTTATTATAGATGATAATATGAATTGGAAAGACCATATTAACTATATTGTACCAAAACTAAGCTCTGCATGTTTTGCAATTAGATCATTAATTAGTTTTACAAATAAAATCATCCTAAAAACAGTATACTATGCTTATTTTCATTCAATCATGACTTATGGAATAACATTTTGGGGAAATTCAGTAGACGCAAAACAATATTTCTTTTGCAAAAAAAAAAGGTAATAAGAATAATGGCAGGTGTAAAGAAATCAACTCATTGTAAACCACTATTAAAAACATTTGGAATTCTAGCATTAGCCTGTGAGTATATTTTAGCTGTACTTTTAACCGTGGTTGACCACCCAGAAGTATTCATAAAAAATTCAGACATACACAGCAAACAAACCAAGCAATAACCTACAAGTATTCCAAAAAGGGGCTTACTACAATGGTATAGTATTATTTAATTCACTTCCATCATATATTAAGGAACTGAAAACTAATAAAAATAAATTCAAGTTAGCATTAAAAAGATAGGAGGATTTCTTTCATTCAAAAAAATAACTGACTATAAAATGTTGCCAAATTTTATAAATACATTACGTATAAATAATATTGTTTTAAAATTTTTTAGCTCTAACATACTCTACATAAGAACTGCAATTTATTTACATACAAGTACACAATGTAATTATGTATTTATGACGTAATCTACATCCTAGAGTAGACTGGCTTTCTTTAAGCTGGTCTAGCTCACTATAGGGTCTACAGATTGAGATCTTATGTTAAATGAGAAAACAGCAGAAGTTTTGATTCATTTGTAAACAGTTACCAATAGCTAATTCAGGAGTTACTGGCCTACACAATCCATCTTACAAACACAGCACAAAGGGTCTCTAGATTAGTTCATTCAACTACTTCATTAGATTTTTGCGCACCAAAGGAATATTTTGACACTATTCATCAGCAATACTTTGCATACATGGATCCCAAAACAAAGACGTGTGCATGCTAAAATTATTTCTAATGAAATCTTGAAATCTCTATCTACCATAAATGTGAGTGGTAGGGACAGTAAAGAGAATTTCAATACTGAGCAATATTGCTAAAATTCAATGCCACTGCAAGGTCTTCGCCCACAAATCTTCAACTTTCTATGGCAACAAGTTGTTATGATGATATACCCAAATGCACAATGGTCTTCTCATTTGATTCTTGTATCCTGCTTAGTGTCCGAAAGTGACTTGAATTACACCAAGACATTATATTTTAATTGTACATTGCTAAGCTGCATATATTTTTTTCTAATTTTCTGGGATTCTAATTAAATGCACTGGGTTAATTTGTGTCTAGTGTTCCAGCTGTGGCAGTGAATTTTTCAAACATCATTTAACTTCCCAACCTAACCCTACAAACTGCTATTGAGATGCTAATTAAGGAGTAAGAATATCTTATATTTCATACTAAAAATTAAAAAAAAAAAAAACAATCCTTTTGTATACTCCCGGTTAACTCGGCTATCACTGGAAATAGGCAGCCAGATAATGCAAAAAAATGGAAAATACCGAAAGTTGGTTATTTTGCATGTACCATGGAAGTACATACATAAGTCTACTTTTAAATCTATATTTAATTTCATGTGCACTTATTGTGATATATTCAGTAGGTGTAAAGTACACGTATAATTTTATGCAAAAGTTTAAAATGGCTTATGTGTAAGGTAGAAAATAAAAATTAAGTATATTTGTTGTTTATATACCACTTATATAACCGACTCTTTAAGTAGTCTTCAGATACTTCTCTGGTTTGACAATTTGTTTCCTTATGGCAGCTGTAGTTTTGTCACAGTATTCAAAAAACCTCATCCATAATAATCCAACAAAGTGTAGACACGTTATAAAGCCCCACTATGAGAAATACAAATTCATAATCTTTTATTCCTTCCACTTTACTTTCACTTTCTCCATCTTCTTCATAACTCCCTTAGTGAATACATCACCAATATCTTGGTCAATCAGCTGTTGGAAGCCTGGTACATATTCTTCACTTTTAAACCACTCACTCAAATTTTCTTAACATTTTCAAAGCCTTCAGTGCTTCTTTCTTCCCCCACCTTCCCCACAGTTAACACAAATCTTTCATTTAGTTCACAACATGATTATAACACAGAATACATTACACAATTTTAACAGAAGACTACAGTTGCACAGCTCGTGTACATAAAAAGAGATCGAATCATCTGTAGAACATATTGAAGCAGCTATAGCTGTGGCTCAGAATTCCACAAAGGGGCATTCCTTTTCCCACCCTCTCAACAGGGAACCATTATCAAAACGGCAAAGCTTAGTTCACAACCTACCATTCCGATTTGATTTAGAGTATAACTTTGTCATGATTTTTTGCCATTTTCTATTTCTATTAAGTATACTATATATGTTTTTAGCATAAGCCATGCATGGGTAATGTACAAACCAGATAAACTGTGTATACATAATCGAGAGTATACTGTATGTGATTTCTATTTACAATTTTCCTTCTGCTGTATAATTCACATTTCATAAACTGCAAGGTATCCTTAATGATATTTTATGTATTCTAGCTTCATTAAGTATCTGCTGTACTATGGCTATTAATTAATGTTATTATAAAAATTAAATTAAAGCTAAACCTTACATTTTTCTAATAAAGACACTTAGAACCATAGATTCATCGCTCAATCCCAAAACTTCCGACAGCCTCCTGTACACCTTGGAATTCTTTTGTACCTGTAAGCACAATAAAGTGTATAAAAACACTATCACCATAAATATAATTAAACTACCATTTTCTTTTAGAAATAAACATACCTGATCACCTACATATATTTTTCGGAATTGTTCAAAGAAACTTAACATAGCAAGTTCTAGTTTCTCACAACCATCTTGAGCTAGATGGGAATCAGTCAGATTCATCAATTGCAGCACCCTGTAACAGAATAATAGAGGTTCTATAGTCCTGGAATAGTGAAGTATAATAAAACCAAATTGGTTATTCAAAAGCACAAATTAGCTATGGAAAAAAAAACTCTTATTTTCACACCAGTGCTATGGTATAAACAGATGGCTCTTTTCCAAATTTAATAAACCATGTTGGTGAAGATATTTGCTGACCAAGTTGATAACATTTATAAATTTCAACAATCTATGTACACCGAAACATTATGTGAGGTTACAATGGATAGAATCAGGAATAAAACAGTGTTTTGCTGCAGCATTCATCATTGTAATGAATAAAATGATAGAGTAGCACAGATGTGAGGTGTGGTATAGAACAACTTTTTAAAGAAGTGTTGAATTAAGTTTAAAAAACAACCACCCTCATTTTTTAACTTTTAATTCATACTCCAGCAGGTTTCAAAATTTTCAAAGAACATAATTTTCAGTTCTTGTTGAGGAACTGGCCTGAAACTGCAAGATATGACATCATTATAACAAAGGTATTTCTATTCATAATAGACTATGTACTGCAGTGTTTACTTGCATAATCAAGAAGCCTGAGCTAACCACAATATGTAATTGGATTCTTTCTTCTTGGAGAGCTGTTTCAGTAGACATCACAAAAGCAGTTTTAAGAACACAAGAATCTCAAATGCCATTGACAAATTTTGAAGACATGCCTGTTTTGCAGACCAACTTAGATGACCCTGAGGGTAACGTGCACCAACCTAGAGTAAGCTCTACCTTCGTAAACTACTATTCAAGTCAACACACTGCGACTTCCATACGAGAGTAAACTACTTCCGAAGCATACTCCTTTCAGATACTCCCACATTAAATCACCGCGAAGTAAATGTCGGAGAGCACTGTCATGTAATATGTTACTATGGAATTAAATAGAGTACAAACAGAGGTTAGAATTTACTCTAGCGACCTGGATGGGGGTAACTAACCTGTCGACTGAACTAGAATACCATATCGTATTTGGCGGAAGATATTTTGACATGTTCATGGATTACTTAGATTACATTGATGATCTCGACAAAGAAAACAATGGGAATATGATAGTGGTTTTGCAAGAATCATATGATATTGATACAGAGAGAGAGATTTAAGAATGTTTCGTTATTAGGAAAGAATATTTTACATGCCTTTCGAATCTGCTTGGAGAGTATTTACAACAAAACTCAGACAGGAATTCAGCTCTATAACCCAAACTACAATAATTGTTATGCGTTCGAGTGTTTCATACTGGAACATTTCAGATAGTTAAGTTGGTATTACAATGAATTTAACATAACGCAACAGTCTAATGCTGTATTAAATGATATTTAGGATTTACTTTACGCGATGTAACTTAAGAGTTTGGCAATGTGAAACTTTTCCTTTCTGTTACGTCAACTTTTATGTCACATGGTAATTAGAACCATTGGTGTGAAGCACTAGCTCGAAGTAATAAAAGAACTATCAATCAAGAGTCATTCCCATTATGTTAAGTGCATGCTGATTAGATCTTTATTTTACCAACATTTCTTAACTTCATGTCATGTTAAGTAAAGTTCACTCTAATACCAGCATTACAGGCGATCTTATAAATAAACGTTCACCATGCATCTGCTGGTCGTGTATTTCATCGCGTTGTTAGAGCACTTTTGAGGTTAAGAGCAAGGTACCTACACACACACACACATATATATATATATATATATATATATATATATATATATATATATATATATATATATATATATATATATATATACACATGAGTGTTCAGAAAATAAAAGGCAATTCTTCTTCACTTTTGCAGATTTCCCACACATTGTGGGTGGAATTGACTGCGTGTATGTTACTATTTTGTGCCCATCCGTAAATATGGTGAACTTCTCCGAAATTGAAAAGAATATTTCATCAACATGCACGTGATCTGTGATGCAAAATGAAGGTTAGAAACATTGTCTCCAGAATTTTAAGCTGCTCTTCAGTATGTTTCCCGTCACTCGAAGCATTAAACTCGTCCATCACGACTTTCCAGCATCTTTATAACATGTTTTTTTTACACTCATATTGTTTAAATGGATTTTTTTTTATCTCTACCAACAAACATTTGTCTCTTTGATGACATTTTCCCCCCTTTTCCTATCGTACATAACCGTATTCATGATCGCATCAAGTAAATCGCGCAAACAAAACAATACCTCCAGGAGTAATGAGTTCTTACTTCTGTAGTTGTAACTAAAAGAGTAAATTGTAGTTGAGCTCTCCGTTACTTCCAGAGTAAATTGCTCCTGTAGTAACCTACTTTCGTAGTACGGACTTCTTTAGTAAATTTTACTTCCGAAGTAATTCACTCCAACATGGTGCACGCTGCCTGAGAATATGTCTGACCTTAGTATTACTGTTACTATGATCTCCTCACAATGTGTGACTGGATTCTTTCTTTATTGAGGTTTATTTCATTAGACATCGTGGAAAGGAGATTAAGAAGAAGGAATCTGAAATGCCCTTGACGGATTAGGAGAAAATGACTGCTTTGTTCACCAACTCACCAACTCAGGTGACCCTGTGAATGATGCATCTGAACTTGGTTTTACTGTTAATATGAAGAAATGCACTCCACTGCAAATGAGCATATGGTAACCTTGTGCATGTTCTGACAAGCAGATGATAGTCTAATGTTGACAGTACTGCAGCAAACCAGACGGCTCGTGCAGGGAATTGCTGCTGAATATTGAATATGCCAAAGAATACTAATGTCTACTATACTCGTAATACACCGATTGTTTGTCTTTTCTGTTTTCTAAAGACATTGAAACTCGTGAACACGTTCTGTTGTGCTATAAATATGGTTCAAGCTGCTGGAATATAAATTTAAAGGTGGTATAGCACATTAGGAAATTTTCTAGCTAACCTTCCTCCTTAAAATGAAAGCAAACTATAGGTTCCAAACAATCTTTGCTTCTTTCTTTAACCAAACAAAGAGACCTATGTTTCATTCGTTTTTTCTGAAACAGTGTTGTAAAACTGTTTTGGGTCTGTAATTTTCTTTTGTTGTGCCCATCACTCATGCTCTCCTACTTTTCATGAAGGAACAATAAACCTGTCAAAAACTGGTGCAAATAGACACAAAAAGGCCACTTATACATTTCATTTATTAACGTTGCATATTCTTTAAAAAACCATAGTACACCTAACCTCAAAATCTTTGCCTAACACACAGAATAGTAAACTGACATGTTTACAGGTTCATCCATTGTCAAAGTAAGTCCAGTTTGTGTATTCAAACTGATCTCAGTATTTTGTTCCAAAACAAGTTAATTTTTGCTGTGTACAGGGAATTTTCATTCCAGAATATGAAAAAACAACACAAGAACAAACAAAAAAAAAAAAAAAAAAAAAAAAGAGAGAGAGAGAAATAATGACAGTTAATGAGTCAAATGGTTGACTGGGTGATGGATAATCGAGGTTCCACTGTAGTTGTATTCATGTAATGGAGCAAAACCCTGGTAATTTATGTGCTAAAGTTTGTTTTGGTTCACTTAAACCGAAGGATAATAGAATTATATATTGCTTCATAGCACGCACCCACAATATGTGACTGGGTTTTCTCTTCATTGAGATACATTTCATTAGACATAGTCAAAAATAGTTTATAGGAATTTCAAATCACCTCTATGGATCAGAAGATAATGCCTATTTGCGGTGGTGTCTTTGTAATATTTATTTAATTTGTTGAGCCCCACGTTTGGGAGCCAATTTGCGGTGGTATCTTTGTAATGTTATATTTAATTTGTTGGGCCCCATGTTTGGGAGCCAATTTGCGACGGTATTATTTATAATGTTTGTGTATTTGTGGTGAAGCCGTTTTTGTGACGTGATTCTTTGTTAGGTTTGTTAGCTCCATCTGGTGTTAGCAATTTGCGGCAATATTAGTGTTTGTTTGAAAGAATGCTAATGTTATTTTATTTAATTTAGGTTCACTGTCCTCCGGCTAGCTATTATCCTTTTGGTCGAGCACTTCTCTTTATACAGGTTGTGTAAACGGAAAGGAGTCTCTTATCCAAATATAACACTGATGAAAGAATTTGTTTTACACTTTTATTGTCGAACACATTCACTATCACATTTACACATTGATCTTGACACTCGCCAAACTGAAACTGTTATAATAACTTATTTACTGATCATTCTTAATTCATGTACTTCAACTTTTTGTATCATTAACTTTACAACACTTGAGATTTTTCGTAACTCTGCTACGCGTAACTTGTGAATCGATAGCCGACATGTACTGTACAAATATTTCTGCTGGACTGAAGGTGACGTGTAACGTACAAATGTTTTCGACGAACTGACGGGGTCTATCTCTAACCTAGCCCTTTTTATACTCCTACACTCCGATATGCCTAAAGATTATAACTGAGCTGCTATTGGCTAATAAAACGCGCCAACATTAGCGTCTATTTTTATATCCAATGAAAATTATGAATACATATGCTCTAGGGAAAATGTTCCAGCAAATTCTAAAGGAAAACGCGCCAACATTACGTAACTTCCTCGTCTCTAATAATGATAAACAGCTCACCCCCACGCTGCATTATTGCACGCTATTATTGTCAGTTTCAGTAAGGCCGTATAAACTTACTTCTCAACAATAATTACAATCAACAAACATCTCAAATCAATGTCACACAAAAATGCATATTCATACTATAATCATTCTTTACATTTAAATAATTTATGACACAAATTACTGCATCATATTTTGCAGACTGAGCCACTAATGATTCAGGTGACCTGCAATGATACATCTGAACTTGACCTTGCCAGCAGCAATGAGGATGTATAAAGCTAATTAAATTTATGTACTGAAACTTGGAACCACAATTTTCATTCACCACTAATTTATGCATCTCTGTTTCAGAATCCAAAATTTCATCTAAAAGGTGTATAAATTATGCCAGTAAATATGGTAATTTGAGCTCAGAAGGCATTTCAATGTACACATCCTTCTCAGCATTCTTATCATAATTAGGATGCTAAATGATAATTCCACAAATGAACTATTATAAAATTAACAAATGTTATAAGCTTTTATTACATTGTTCCTATGACTTCAACAAATGCCATAAACTGATATTTCTCACACATCTGTGTCAAGTTCTCATAATAAAAAAGTGTTTTCCTAATTGATTAGAAAAAATACAGCAGAAAAATATTATGCATGGCAATCACACCTGCTGTGTAATTTCATACGTTGTTAACAACATAAAAAGTTACAGAATTTCATTCGCCACAGTTACACAAGCATGCTTATAAAGTTTGTAAATACACTATTTTGTTTGTACTAATGTTAAATTTACTAATGCAGCACTGTTCCCAGCTTCTTTCTTACAAGCAATATTTTGTGTAAGAACCTGGATAAAGTTCATGAACATCTTTTTTCTAAACACTGTTTATGAACAAAATTAACAAAAAACATCTTTGTGAGCACATGTCAAAAAGAGTAAGCACTTCGTCTTTGGTTTTCTGTGGTTAAAACAGGAAAGGTCTATAATTTAATAAATTGCAATTGGTAATACTCTGAAGTTCCATATTAATTTAATAAATATTGGAGTCACATATGCAAATAAATGCTTCACAAAAACTGTAACTTATACAGAACTAGTATCATAGAACTTTTTCTACATCATCAGTTACTCAGGACTACCAGATTCAGAGGGGGATCACAGATGGACAACTGTCTTCCCTCTGGTGTGGAAATGAACTTCATAAATGGGTTTTCTTCATACAGAAAATAAAAATTCAAAAGATGCATTTTGAACATTTCCTTGTGATTATAATTAACAATGTAGAAGTGGTTGTTAGTGAAGTATTTCAAATAAAAATGAACAAGGAGTAGGAAAACTCATTTACACTCTTCACTTAAACAGAATTATCTGGACATGTTTCTAGAGTCCCTTGCTCTCATCATCAATTGCTGACCTACTGGCTGGTGGTTGTTTGATTGTCCTGATTCTGCCTGTGTTGACCATCTGTGGTGGTATCTGGTGAGGGTTTGATGTACTTACTGAGTTTGTCCTCTACTGGGATAACAAAATTCATTGCAATATTCTTGTTCTTCCAAATGTAGATTTTCTCCCAAGCGGATAGTTCCATAGGTTTTGAGGCTTCTTTTAACAGTTTGACATCCAGATCTGTTTCGTGGTTTTTCTCTCAAAAATGATTCGCAACAGCAGATTTTTCAATTTGTTTTTGGTGAATATTCCTTAAGTGTTCTTTTCTGTATGTTTCAATATTTCATTTGGTTTTTTCAACTTAGAAAGATCAAGTCCCTCCAGAGTAAAAGCACCTGCGCGCACGCGCATGCACACACATGCGTGCGTGGCATATATTTACACAAAATATGTCACCAAATCAGATGACATTTTACACTGAGGTTTTGTTTCGACTTTTTCAACAGTTCTCTTCCACAAACTGTTCAAGCTTACTAAGCGACTTCAGAATGTTTTCTGACACCTTGTCAGTTTTCTCCACAATCGTTGTATATGCTTCATTGCATCAACGGAAGACATACTTTCAGCTGCAGTTTCAACTTCTTACTCTTCATTGTCGTCACTGTCACCTTAAGGGGCTGCTACAGTCAAAGACTCTGCTATTTCCTTCACTGTAAGGTGAATGTGTTGTCTCTGTCTTAGCATCCATAACAACATACTCTTCAAAGGTAAACGAAGTTGGCAGATCCAGTTCCTTTGCAACTTCTTCCCACAACTTGCAAGAGATTTCAGTGTCATCTGTGTTGTAACTGGTTGAAAATTCAGAATTTCCCCAACCATTCACAACTGTAGTTGCTTTCATATTCCATGAGGCCCCTGCTATCAACTGAATACCCTGTAGAATATTGATGTTGGTAGGCACCTTAAGTTTTATGTTGATATGCACACGTTGCACCAGATGTTTCCAAAAGTGCACTTTGACATTCTGGATGATTCCTTGGTCTAGTGGCTGTAACATTGATGTGCAATTAGCAGGTAGCAATTCAAGCCTACAGTCTACTTTATGCGCAGAGCAGTTGTCTATGATAAGGAGAATTTCTTCTTGTCTCTGCCCATTTCTTTAGTCACTTCAATGAGCCTGTCTGAGAACAGACTTCTTGTTATACATGCTTTGCTGTTGGCCATATATTTCACAGACAGAGATGCAACACCTTGGCTTAGCAAAGTGCCCTATTATGAATGGCTTCAGTTTCGTTGTACCTGTAGCACTGCAAAAGAATAATGCTGTCAGTCTGTGTTTGACTGCTTACCACCAGTACAGGACTCATCCCTGTAAACCACTGCTTTATTTGGCAGAATTTTATATAAAACTGCAGTTTTATTTGTGTTGAAAATGTCTTCTGGCTTGTAATTTATGATGACATCCTTTAAATATATTTTTTTACATTCACGAGCAGCTTTTACGTCGACATCTCTGCTTCTCCAGGAAATGCCATACCTCTACTGATAACGAAAAAGCCAAGCAGCACTTTCTTGGAAGTCTTTGACATCTAATAACGTTGCAAACTCCTTTGCTTTTGCTTGGAGCATTGGTCCAGAAACTGTTACACCTTTGAACCACGTGTCCACTGCTGCTTCCACTTGATGGAAATCACCAACATGAATCTCCTTTCTGTTGGGGCAGAACGATGACCTTTTGTATGCCTGAAGTATTTTCTCTTTCTCACGAAGTAAAAGAGTGGTGGGTTTCATGTTATGCACACATGCTACTTCGATCTACTTTATTCCATTTTCTACCTTCTTTATCAGCACAACTTTCTGTTCTATTGATGGCTGCTTCCTTTTCTTTGTCTCCATTATGTTGCCAAAGTTTACAAACAACTCTTTCGTCAATAATCAACAAAAATGCAAGATACAAACAGCTCTTTAATGATTAACAAATATGTAAGATGCAAACTTTAACAAACAACTCTTTAAAAACCAACAAAAATGCAAGACACAGATTTATCTTCCTGTGTTTAACAATGAAAACCATGTGAAAACAAAACCTTCAATTCAAACAAAATCAAAAACGGAAGTGCATTTGGATTTAACCACAGCCTTCTTTATAAAGAAGGCTTATGGTTTAACCAATGCTATATCACTGCACAAAAATATCAGGTTGTCAGCCTTAGAAAGTGGCTACGCATTTGTTGGTACTCCTAATAGATTTGCTCGGAGAACAAAGAACTTAATGTGGTAGATATTGCGCATCTGTTTCCAAACAACAGTTTGAAATTGAAGCAGAAAAGTACTAATACATCATATGTAATGACATTTTTGTTCAAAAATAGATGAAATAACACTATCAAAGAAAAGTATTTAATAAAAATTGTATACATAATTTTGAAATGTACATAATGAACACATACATAAAAATATAAGTTCTTTGCACGATATTATGTGGGATTTAAGCGGCGGATTTAAAATCTATACGTAAAAGTGAAATATATGCTGTAGTGAGGCATGTTATTTTTTAGATTTCATTGTAAAAGGAAGAAATGGCAATTACAGATTTAACTCTAAATACAGTAAAACATGGTGTACTACAGGTTTCTGTACTAGGACCTTTGTTATTTAAAATACACATTAATGATATAATTTGTTCATGTAAGATACTATAGAATAACAAATTATTATATGCTGATGACATAGTGATATGTTGGACACAGAAGTGTTTATATGATTTGGAAATCAATGTTAACACTGTAATAAACTATCACTCAGATCTTAAAACAGAACAATTTGAATATTAATATTAATAGAACCAAATATATGCTTATATCTAATTGAGAAGCTGATTTTAAACCTAATGTAAATCTCGATGGAAAAAGTTTAGAGGAAATGACAACCATCAAATATCTTGGAATAATATTAGACAATAATCTTAATTGGCATGCTCATGTTGATAAATGTTGCAGTATGCTGAATTTAGCTATTTATTTGTTAAGATATATGGCAGCCTTTTGCAGCACATAAGTCTTGTTAAACATTTACCACGGTTTGCTTATGAGCTGTGTAAACTATTATATAACAATATGGGGAGCTATAAACAGAGTTTTCATCCTTCAAAAGAAAGCAATCTGTACTGTACTAAAATTAAGTAAAACCAAATTTATAAAAATTAAATTACTTACATTCCCTAACTTAATAATTTTCAGAACTGTACTACATATAAAAACAAATAACAATAAAATAAACTCTGAAATTCATGACTATAACACTAGAAATAAGAATGACTACAGTAAAGGACACCATAGATTAGTTTAAATTACTTCATCTTTTCCTATTTTAATGTGAACTTTACTGCAATTTTGTTTTTTCTTATTGACTTTCTGCACATCTTGAATACAAGTTCTCTGCTATATACATTATTTCTGCTATTGTGCAATATGCTTCAGTTCTTCTGAATATACAGTTTTCTCCTTATACATTATTTCTGCTATTGTGCAATATGCTTCAGTTCTTCTGAATATACAGTTTTCTCCTAAATCATTTTTTAAGTCTTTGTAGCAAATTGTTCAAAGTTCAATTTTTGAAGATTTAGAAGCTTGTAACAGTGATGTGTCATAATTTAAAATAGAGAGTTGAAGGGTTGTTACACTACATCACTATGATAATCTTACTTGAACGCGTTTCGGGAGACGGCTTGTCCCCATCGTCAGCATTCTCTCTCAACTCAGTTTTGCAGTTGAGAGAGAATGCTGACGATGGGGACAAGCCGTCTCCCGAAACGCGTTCAAGTAAGATTATCATAGTGATGTAGTGTAACAACCCTTCAACTCTCTATTTTAAATTGTTCAAAGTTGCTTGTTAGTGTGCTTTCAGACTAAAGCTATTTGACTTTAAGTAATTGTGGGGATGCATTTACTTTCTATGGATTCCAAATTTTAATTTACCATTGCTCTTGATTAATTTCATATTCACAAATGCCAATGTGTCATTCTGTTCTAACTCCATCGTAAATTTCAGCTTAGGTTCTTATAAACTAAGCAATTTAAGAGCATTATCAACCACTTTTCCATTTACAATGGCAAAAACATTGTACATGTATCTGTACCATTATCTTTAAGATGCTAGGGAAAGAACTTATGATGTGCATTTTCCATTATAAGACCTGCTACCATTTATAACATTTGTTTTGGAAATTGAAGAAGCAACTGATCAATGCAACTTATGGTAGGTTTTTTTATTATATCTATTTCTTCTGCGACTTGCTCATAAATGTTAACCAATCTGTTAGATGCTAAATGAGTTTTTCTATTAGTGTGCTGGGAACTTATATTGAATGAGAACAAATTATTTGAAGATGATATATTATAGTCTTTAATACTTTACACCAGTTCCAAGGAATTGGTTAAAGTAAGGCTCTCAAATTTTCGTAGACTGTTGCATTTCTTTAGAAGCCATTTTTCAACCAGTAAGTTATTTGTGATGTAATGTTACCCAGTTTATGAATTTGAGAAGTCCATATATCGTAGCTGTGGTTGGATTCTCCAATTTAATTCTTGGGCAATCAGATTTCAGAATCAATTTGCAGTTTTTAATAACCTGATTTACTTGTCTTATGTAGTTGTTTAAAAAATCTGATTTAATATTTCTAAATTTCTGGTTGTATAACATCCTTGCCACACTTACAATATAATCAAATTTGTTTAGAATTACAATTTTATTGCCCTTAAATGTTTTTGTGAATATGACTTCCTAGCTATTTAGGGAATCTGATAATTTAATGAGTGTTCAAATTGTCCTACTTTTGATATCTTTCAAAATAACTTCCTTGCATCTTTTTCTGTACAATGTGCCTATTTATCGATAATAAACTACTCAATGCTTTTTTTTTTTTTAATAGTTTACCAATCTTTAACTAGGTAGTCATATCAGGCGATGAATGAATTAAACAAGTGAAATGATGCTCAATCAGCCCGGAGTCAACAGAGCTTAGAATTATCGAACATTCACCAAACCTTATCCAGGTAACTCACCCTAACTGAGGTTCAAGCTCGGGACCTCTTGAATGTGAGGCAGACACGCTAACCCCACACCACAGAGGTGAACTTGCTCAATGTCATTCGAAAAATGAACTCAGGTTTTAAGTCCTTTATTTAAAAGCTCTTCCACTGTGAAGTTTTCATCAGATAGATTACTACCTTGGGGTTGGGTTTACTGTGAACTTTCTTTTTCGAAGTTTGGTAGCCTAAATCTCTCATTTTCATGCATTCTGATTTTGTTGTATAGAGAAACTATTTAATGAAAAGAAAATTAACTTTAATTAAAGGAGAAGAATTCACCTGTGATAAAATCTGCTAGGAATTTAATTGTAATGCACATATTTATCCCACGTAAGATAAGGAACTGCAGCATTTTTATGCTAATGTAAAATACAGCATCAAAAACACCAGGTGTGAAGAGTGCTTGGAACAGTTTAAATCTGGCAGTGGCTACTACACTGAAACTAAAAAGGACAGAAACATGCTATCATTGATCAAGGATCAAGTGACCCCAACAAAAATACTGTTCACTTCTCGAGGCTTTGGAAACCTTTCAGATAAACTCCAAAACAGTAACTTTGGAAATCCCAACATTACACCTACTATTACATGAAAAGTGCCGTAGCAGATACAGTGGCAGTTTTTGTGAAGCATTTGTATGTATATTCGACTCCAATGTTTACTAAAATTAGAGGATTGTTTGTGGAATTCATAAATTTTAAAAGACTATATGCTTTACCTCTCCTGTTTCAAACTACTTATTTTAAAACCCATGCTTACTCAAATATTTTCCTTATTTTGAATACCATTTTCAAAATATTAAATGCTTTTATCACCCTAAATGCAAATTCAATTTGTTAATATGTGGTCTGCAGCTATTTTTCAAGTAAGTAAAGTATATCATCCCTTACCTGCACACTAACTCTCCATCCATCGCATCATGTTCATCATTACTATTAAATGAAACACGGCCTCCTATGGCTGATCCAATTATATACACTAGCCAAGTTAGCCGACCTATAAAACAAGAAAATTAATTAATTTTGGTGAAACAAAGACATTCTTTCTGCTTCACTAGCCTATAATTGTTAGGGCATGTTTCACAGTCAGTCAGTATATTCAGCTACTTAAAGTTCACATATTCCAGTTAAATTATTTTTTGATGCACAATGCAAATGAATTTGAAATCTTTTACTTATTTTAAACCTACAAGCTACTAAACAACTGAAGAATTCATTATGCATTAAAAATATAAATAATTAGTAGTTTCAGTATTCCTTTACCAGATTTTTATGTATATTTTTTGCACTTGTGTAAATTACACACCTACATTTTTAATCATTTTTTCTTTTGATGATAATTAACTGTTCTTCCACACATGCTGCAAGCAGCCTTAAGTTGGAAAGGTAGAATCAGACTGAAAAATTCAATGCCACAGCAGGGATTGAACCACAGATCGTTGGCTTTCTGAGCCATTACTCTAACCAACTGAGCTACCATGGCAACATAGGTATGAATTAGATTTCCCCAAATGATTGATATTTTCCCACAATTGATGTAATAGTGGTTAAATCTGCAGACTGAGACTTAAGGCTGGTTCACAATAACCCAAGAACAGTATCCAAAATGGAAACAAGAACAGGAAGCTATACAGCATACAGGATTTTGGTTCACAATAGTCCGGCAACAAGAACAGGAATGCATATCTATGATCATATCAATCACAACGTGGAAAGTTGATTTTGCGCAATGGGATTTCATTTGATTTTAAGTGACCAATGATATTCCATTACTTGGTTCCAATTCAACCAACATAATGTGGTTAGTCAATGTCAAAATTCATAGAGTAAACACTATCTAAATGCAGATCCATTATATTTCTGATTCCTGTAGTCATACTAAGCTTTCATTCCTTTATTTAATGATGTTCATTCAAGTTACTTGTTAATTTCTAACAGTTTTTCCTGTTTTTTTTTGTAATTTTTACTTTCTCTACGACGTATAGCAAGTAGGGGAAGTATTGTTTCCACCCAAAAATTCGATACTGAGATTTCACCGGAAATATATGTTTTGAGACTCCCTGAATCCAAAAAAAGAATTTTTAGAAACATGTCCGTGTGTGTGTGTCTGTGTGTCTGTGAACAGCATAACTCACAAAACAAACAGTCAGATAAACAGCAAACTTGGTATTTAGGATCAGTATCTTCCAGAGATGCGACACAAAGGTTTTCAAGAAAATCCCCCACCCCAGATTACCCTTTACATGGAACATTTTCTCAAAAATGGCTCTAACGATTTTGATTAAAATATCATATGTTTAAGGTATTTTTATGACAAATGAAGTGTATATCTCGAATTTTCTGGGAATGTCTCCAAAAGTGTTCTTCATTCTGATTTGACTTTTGCATAACTGGTAAACCATAAGAGATAGACAAAATTTTCCTGCACAAAAAATGTAGATCACGTTAAAATACACAATTTATGTCATATACATATTTTTTGTTGAGTGAACCGTTTTTGAGATATTGCTTGTTATTCCCTTAAATTTTCCAATACTTATACTTTTTCTCAAATTCGTTATTCATTTTTTTTATGTCTGGATATGCAAAGAGAATGGAATGCACCACATAGCAACCAGCGCTTAAAATATTTGACTATCGCTTAAAACCTACCATATTCCCCATGCATCTACAAGAAAATTAGCAATAAGATTGACATCTCGATTAACACGAAGCATATGGAGAATAAGCGTTTGTAAAAATAGTTTGAACAAGAGTAGAGAAAGTTATGTGAGTGTAACACATCAGATTTTTGCTATTGTTTCAGAGGCAATAGCCAGTTTTGAGTTGCGCAAACAAACTGCAGATGACCTTCACTAGAAGAACCAATGATTAGTGGATTCGCAAGTCAGGATCTGATGTTAGAATGCACATATGTAAGATTTTCTTCCAGTTTCATGCTTCCAGTTTTTGACTAAAGAGAGCACTAACAACTATTTCATATCACGGCTGCCTAGAATAATCTCTATTGTGAAAAGTGTAATATGCACAATATGGATCTAATATGCTGTATCTGGGAACAAGAACAAGAAAGTTAAAACTTGCACAAGTCTTCTTACCTGTTTCCAGGGCCTGGGCAAACTTAACATCAATTATGAACACTCTCATTAAAATACATGTATTTCAACTTTGTCATTCTCGTTCTGGTTACTGTTCTCGGTTATTGTCCGAGCCTTTAAATTACCTATGATATTGTAAGTCAGCATTACAGTGGTTTACTCAAAAAAATGTGAACCAGTTTTGGGATTTAATGTCATACCAGCATGTTGCCATGATAACTAAGTTAGAGCAATGGCATAAAAAGCTGAAGTTCTGAGTTCAAATCATGGTTATGGCATCAAATTTTTCAGTCTGATTTCACCCTTCAATTTTGTTCTCTCCTTTTTTAATTTCTCTGCTATGTATAGTAAGTAGGGGAAGTACTGCATTCCACCCAAAAAGTTGATACCGAGATTTCACCAAAAATACATTTTTGAGACCCCCTGAATAAAAAAAGGCATTTTTAGAAAAAGGAGCATGTGCGTGCGTGCAGGCGTGTGTGTGTCTGTGAACAGCGTAACTCAAAAATGAAAGTTGAATAAATACCATACTTGGTATTTAGATTCAGTACCTTACAAGGATGCAACACAAATGTTTTCAAGAGAATCTCCCCACCTCCAACGACTCCTTGCATTGAAGATTTTTCAAAATTTTTATTTTTTTTTAAAAAAAACTAACAACTTTGATTAAAATACAATAACTTAAAAGATGTTCACATGACAAATAAAATGCATATCTTGAATTTTCTGGGAATAGTCTGTGAAGTTCATTTCTGTTGGAAGAAATTTTGTATAATCTTTTACAACTGCTAAGCATTATGCGATAGATGAAATGCATTACACAAAGAATATAGATTTCTTTAAAATACACAATTTACTTGAAAATAAGGTTTTTTTTTGTAGCATAAGACATTTCTGAGATATCTGTTATTAAAGGTTAAAAATGTTCATTACTTGGTCATTCTTTTAAGTCCTTTCAGCATTCACTTGTTTCTCGTGATTGCATGGAAACAGTATGGAATTTTAAGGTTAGTATACAGCAACCAGTTTTTAAACATTTGACTGTCCCTTTGAAACTGTAATGAAATGTGTAATGTAGCTATTTCTACAAAGGTTTATTTGGATTAAAATGTAGTGGATAGAAAAAAAAATTTGTGTGTTGCACTCTCATTACTTTCTCTACTCTTGTACAAACTATTTTTACAAAAGCTTATTCTCCATCTAATTCATGTTAATCGAGATAAACATTTGCAGAAACTATCTTATTGCTTATTTTCTTGTAGGTGCAATGGGAATATGGTAGGCTTTAAGCGATAGTCAAATATTTTAAGAGCTGGTTGCTATGTGGAGCATTCCATTCTCTTTGCATGTCCAGGACATAAAAATGAATAACAAATTCCCATTTGAGGAATATTCAAACAAATAACAAGGAATATCTCGGAAATGGTTCACTGGACAAAAAATGTGTATGAAATAAATTGTGCATTTTAACAAGATCTACATTTCTTGTGTAGTAAACTTTTATCTATCTCTTTACGGTTTACCAATTATGCAAAAGTCATTCAAAATGAAGAGGACTTTTAGGGACATTCTCTGAAAACTCAAAATATGCATTTCATTTGCCATAAAAATATCTTAAACATATATTTTAATAAAAATCGTTAAAGCCACTTTTGGGAAAATCAAAATTTTCAAAAAATGTTCCATGTAAAGGTAGTCTGGATGGGGGGGGGCACACATGCACACTTTATTTGGATTCAGAGCCCCTCAAAACATGCATTTCCAGTGAAATATCGGTATCAAATTTTTTGGGTGAAATGCAATACTTCCCCTACTTACTATACATAGTAGAGAAAGTAATAAACTTTAGTAAAAGTAGTTTGTATACCCACTAGTAAATTATAAAAGGATAGAGAAAGTCATGCGAGTGTGTCACATCAGATCTTTTTTATTCCAGATCTGACTGAATCTCCTGAATAATGTTGATATTCAATTTCCATTGTAAAAGATTATAATAAACACGCCATTGCCTAAATTACTTTATGCTACGCAATAGTGCCTTCTCCCTTATATTAAAGTAAACAAGTAGAATCTAATTGACTACAGCAAGATTTTCATAACTGGAATTAATATTTGTTACAACAGCAAAGCCAAATCTCTTTGGCATTTTTTAAAAATATAATATTCTTTAGCCTTATTATTCATGGCACTGTCCATCCAAACAGTCTGAGTGATATCTATTGAAGTTATGAGCAGCAAAGAAATAAAATAAAACTTTTGAGCAAATATAAGATTTGGTCGCTCGTCATTAAGATCAGAGAGTAGATTTGTTGAGATAGAGAAATTGTTATTTGTATTCCTATGTAAAGGGATTACCTTCCTGTATTGTAACATCTATTTGTTGCACAGTGGGACTTGTCATCAATTCCTGATATGCTCTAGCAGCCTGGTCGAAAAGCTGCACTAGTAGTGTACATGTCTTTTGGTATTCACAGCGGCCTATTACTGATAACTGCTCCAACTGTTGCTGCACCATTCCCAAGTCTTCCAAAGGATCTTCCAGCCCTTCCCTGCAAAAATCATTAGGTGCATTCAAATAGTAATTAACTGATTTAATTCTTAAGAAAATCACGAATAAAACTTAGGGCTTGTATTACGATCTCCAGTTATGCAAAAGTTATTCCTATGTATAAACACACTGATACTTGAGGTAGCTGATAAGGGGTGCTAAAGAGTATACCACACAAAAATGGCATACCTTCAACTGCAATACAGGGGGAATGTTACGATTGCCCTGCCTATGGATCACAGCATTTGGTATGCTGTTCATAGATTTAAATGCTGGCTCATTATTTGTATAAGACCTTGAAAGCATCATTTCAATTATATACGAGGTGTGATCAAAAAGTAATGGGAATTTCTGTTTTTCTTAAAGAACTTTTATTTAATTATCAACATCAACTTTGTCCCCTTCAAAGTAATCCCACTCAGATATAATACATATGTGCCAGTGCTTTTTCCAACCTTGGAAGCACTTCTGGAACTCACTTTTTGTTATGAGTCAGCTCCTTCAGTGATTCTGTTTTTATCTCATCAATGGTGGCAAAACGTCATCCTTTCAAGGTTCTCTTCAGCCTCGGAAATAGAAAGAATTCACAGGGGGCCATGTCCGAGGTATATGGTGGTTGAGGCAGCATAACAGTTTTGCTTTTTGCCAAAAAGTCACGAACAAGCATTGAGGTACGAGCGGGTGCATTATTATGATGCAATTTCCACCAGTGGTTTTGCCACTTTCTTTGGATTGTTTCATGCAAACAGCGCATAACTTCCAGGTAGTATTCCTTATTGACCGTACGACAGGAACTCCCATTGTAATCAAAGAAAACAGTGAGTAGAATCTTCACATGTGATCAAACTAGTCAAATTTGTTTCAGTCTTGGCTCTTCAGGCAGTTTCCATTGGGACGATTGGGCCTAAGTTTCAACGTCATATCCATATACCCATGTTTTGTCACCTTTATAGCCTTCTTTAAAAGCTCTGGATCGTTTTCCACTTCATTCAGCAATTCCTGAGCGATGCCATTTTTGGTTGAAATTCAACAATTTCGGAACAAACTTTGCTGCTACAAGCTTCATGCCCAAAACATCCAAAAAATTGCTTGGCATGAGTCAAAGTATATACCGACATCATCAGCAATCTCTCTGATGGTGATTCGGCGATTTCCCAGAACTATTTTCTTTACTTCTTCCACATTGTCGTCAGTAATTCATGTGTTAGGTGTCCAGAGCAGTTGTCGTCTTCTGACTCTCTTTGAAACGTTTAAACCACTCGTAAACTCTTGTTTTACTCATAGTAGATCTGCCAAAAGCCACAGTCAACATTTTGAATGTGGTGCTGCACTTCATTCTGTTTTTCAAGCAAAATTTAATGTAAATTCTTTGATCTATCTTTTTTGAAAGTAAAAATTCACTGAGCACTCGAAAACATGTATAGCTTTTTCCACTGTCAACAATAAACAAAATATTCAAAACAGCTGAAAATGCAAACATACATCAGGAATATGTGTACCAACAAGACAAAATAAAAGTTTGGAACATTGGATGTATAAAGCCCGCTAAATTAAAAAATTTCCATTATTTTTTTTATCACACCTGTATACTTAGTTGGATTTTTCCCTTGGATGTTCGATTTATCTAATGTCCAACATCTTGGAAGTGTGCCCTATATTTCATAAAAATAATCTGCTAAAGCAGCTGGTAATAGCTGCAAGGTAGCAAACCCATGCTGTTACTGGAGATTGTATTACAAACCTGAAAAAAAATACAAAAAGTAAAGGTTTTTTGACTCTTACCTAATAACAACTGCTACGGATTCTAGCCTAGAAGTGATGTATGCATTTGTCACCTCTGGAGTATAAGTTTCCAGAAGATGGGGCTCAGTAGCCTTAACATATGGAACAGATGCTACCATCCTTTGCCATAAACTCAGCAGATAGTGTACACTATTTGGTGCAAACTGCCACATCTGCAAATAAATTTATTTCTGTGCTTTAACTTTCACTTATAAATGACAAACTAGAAATTTTTAAAGCTGTTTTAGCATCCACATGTACATAAACAACAACAATAATTGTTATAATTTCCATCTTCATTAAAACCACAATTTTACATAATGATAGATTATATTACTCAGTATTGCAATCAAAGTTAGAACAACTTCAGAATAATTGCTGTTGGAATTAAGTTTCATTTCTTTACAATTTGTTTATGGTAGAGATCACATTGTGCAGTAACTGGTGAAATACAAGTATTAATGTGCTTCTATTTTGTATAAGCACTAACAAGTACTTGTATACATACTAATTTGAATTAAACTTAAACTGATGAACTTTTTAGGCCTAACTGATCCAAAGGCGTATTCCAGCACCAGTTCATATGAACTTTGAAGAAAAAGGAGGAGGAGGAGGAGGAGGAGCAGCAGGAGGAGAAATGAAAGAGGCTCAAGAACAAAATATATAGGGGCATTTTAGACATACAAATCCATGCTAACAATCCCCAGAGACACAGTGTCACCACTTCTACTCTTTGCATAGTTTGCTAGTTCCACGACATTCAATAGCTCCTATGCTACAAAATTGCTAGAGCTCTTCAAATGGTAAGTATTGCAAAACACTGCTGTACAGGTGATTGTTATGCTACTACTGTGAAAAGTAAGATTTGTCTTTTCATCGGTTTCCTAATCATGAAAAGTCATCAAAGTGATTTAAATTGTGGGAACTTAAAAGCCCTAGAAACATGTTTTCACACCAGATGATACTTCAATACAGCAAAGCATGTTTTACTAAAGTTAAGGCTTCAGAGTCACTCCTCCAGATAAAAGAGTTCCCAATCCCTTGCCTAACTCTTAACATATTCCAGTACCTTATTTGCAGTAATATATATATATATATATATGTATGCAAGTAAAAAAATCTGATGTGTTACGCTCACATGACTTTCTCTACTCTTGTACAAACTATTTTTACAAACGCTTATTCTACATATGCATCATGTTAATCGAGATATCGAGATGTTAATCTTATTGCTAATTTTCTTGTAGATGCAAGGGGAATTGGTAGGCTTTAAGCGATAGTCAAATATTTTAAGAGCTGGTTGCTATGTGGAGTATTACATTCTCTTTGCATTACCAGGACACACACAAAAAAAAAAAAAAAAAAAAAAAAAAGAAAAAGAAAAAGAATAACAAATTCCCATTTGAGAAAAAGCATAAGTATTGGAAAATTTAAGGGAATAACAAGCTATATCTCGAAAATGGTTCACTCAAAAAAAAAAAAAGTATATGACATAAATTGTGTATTTTAACACGATCTACATTTTTGTGTAGTAAACTTTTGTCTATCTCTCGTGGTTTACCAGTTATGCAAAAGTCGTTCACAATGAAGAATACTTTTGGAGACATTCCCAGAAAATTCAAGATATACATTTTATTTGTCATGAAAATAACTTGTACATATGATATTTTAATCAAAATCATTAGCCATTTTTGAGAAAATTAAAATTTTCGAAAAATGTTCCATGTAAAGGGTAATCTGGGGTGGGGGGATTTTCTTTAAAACCTTCGTGTCTCATCTCTGGAAGATACTGAACATAAATACCAAGTTTGGTGTTTATCCGACTGTTTGTTTCTGAGTTATGCTGTTCACAGACACACACGGACATGTTTCCAAAAAGGCTTTTTTTGGATTCAGGGGGTCTCAAAACATGTATTTCCGGTGAAATACAATACTTCCCCTACTTACTACACGCAGTAGAGAAAGTAAAAAATGTTACTAAGACAATGGCTGGTATAAGTAAAGATGCATCTTTTGTAGATAAGAACAGAAATTATTTCTGAATGTATGGAGACACTAAATAAATTTGACATAGATGAGTGGTGAGGTTTTGAATAACATCAACGACATAAGCGAAGCAGATTCCTTTATATGTAAAGAGCAAGGTCAAATGAACCATAATACCATTATACAAAGAGTTTGCTTGCCATTGTTTAGTTTATCTACTACTTACCAATGGTAGTTAGAGGAAGTATTGCATTTCGCCCAGAAGTTTTATACCGAATTATCACTGGAAACACCTTTTGAAATCCCTTAATGCAAAAAACGCATGTTTAGAAAAAGGTATGTTGTGAGCATGTTTGAACAGTGTACTTCAAAAAATGAAGTCGCATAAATACCAAACTTGGTATTTAAGTTTAGCATCCTCCAAGGATGCGACAAACACCTTCAGGACAATAATGAGATAAAATGTTTGTTATTTCTTATTTTCACAAATGTGGCTGTGAATATTTTTATTAAAATACATATGTTATTTGCATGATTATTAAAATGTATATCTTGAACTTTCTTTGAATAGCCAGTTAAGCCCTCTTCATTCTGGATGAATTTTGTGTAACATTTTGTGTACTGATAATCCCTAAAACATAAAAGCTTTTGCGCAGAAAATGTATAGCTTACTAAAATATATAATTTATGTCAAATACATTTTTCTGTAGCATTAACCATTTTC
Source organism: Deroplatys truncata (assembly GCA_030765065.1). Classification (NCBI taxonomy): domain Eukaryota; kingdom Metazoa; phylum Arthropoda; class Insecta; order Mantodea; family Mantidae; genus Deroplatys; species Deroplatys truncata. The sequence goes on along the minus strand of CM060988.1, from coordinate 131,405,576 downwards.
AAAACATTTGTTTTCCCCTAGTTGACTTGTTCTAGAGTTTCTATAAGCAACTTGAGCAATTGTTCTTTCTTCCTGAATCATTAACAAAATCTGGCTTACTACATGCAAACAGTTGCATTTTGTTTACTGTATTGTGCAAGCAACCAAGTTCTTAGCGCATAATTTGAAATTATTTCTAGACAAAAACTTGTAGTAATATAATATGAAGAGAGTAATTGCTTTTTATACGAATACTATCATAAGTGAAAATGACTAAAACTTCTTTTATGTGTTTTGCACTTATACATTTTTTACACACTCGTTTTTTTTTTCCTCTGTTGTGCCTAATAAACTCCTATGCTTTCCATGATATATGTTTTATGTTTATTTGTTTTTTTACACTTTTGTGATCATATTACTTTCTCTACTATGTATAGTAAGTGGGGAAGTATTGCATTCCACACAAATATTCAATGTCAAGATTTCACCAGAAGTACATGTTTTGAGGTGCCCTGATTCCAAATAAAGCATTTTTGGAAACATGTCTGCATGTTTGTGTCTGTGAACAGCTTAACTCAAAAACGAAAAGTTGGATAAATCCAAACTTGGTATTTGAGATTACATCTTCCAAGGATGCAACATGAAGATTTTCAAGAAAATCCCCCCCCACCCCAGACTACCTTTTACATATAACATTTTTTGAAAATGTTGATTTTCTCAAAAATGGCTCTAACGATTTTGATTAAAATATCATATGTTTAAGATGTTTTTATGGCAAATGAAATGAATACTTTGATTTTTCTGGGAATGTTTCCAAAAGCCCTCTTCATTCTGAATGACCTTTGCATAACTGGTAAACCGTAAGAGATAGACAAAATTTTACCAAACAAAAAATGTAGATCTCATTAAAATACACAATTTATGTCATATACATTCTTTTTGTTGAATAAACAATTTTCGAGTTATTTCTTGTTTATTCTTTGAATTTTCCAACACATACTTTTTCGCAAGTGCAAATTAGTTATTTCATTTTTTTTTATGTCCTGGACATGCAAAGAGAATGGAATACTCCACATAGCAGCAGCTCTTAAAAGATTTGACTATCACTTAAAGCCTACCACATTCCCCTTGCACCTACAAGAAAATTAGCAATAACATGTTAACATCATTAACATCTGGATATCTCATTAACATGAAGTAGATGGAGAATAAACGTTTGTAAAAGAGTAGAATCATGTGTGTGCAACACATCAGATTTGTTTTTTTAAATACACTTAGCATAAAAACACCATTTATGCATTCAAAACATATGCAAAGCGATGTCACAAAAATGCATGTCTGAATGCAAATGCAGACTTTTCTTGGGAACCATCCTTTAACATCAGAGCGCAGAGTCATAACTTTTACTAGAGTGACCACAGACTGTGACTTTGAAGCCAGGTCAAGAAAAATCCTTGCAAAACATTTGTTATGTGCAAACAGTGACCTACCCTAACTTTAGAAAACTTGTAAAGCCTTGTTTTAAAAATGTTAAAAACACTTCCTACCAAGTATCCTAGCAATAAGAAATCATGGATTACAATGAAAGTGTTTGAAGAATGGCTGAGACACATCAATGTAGAAGATTGGCAAAAAGGTAGGAGGATCCTGTAAACTGCAACCATTAGACTGTGGAATTATACATAATTTTAAGCTATATTACCGCAAAATTTTGGTGCAACGTGCTATCCGCAATACTGGAAAGAAGGATGCGATGAAAATTTACAATTTTGCAGGGAAGATTTCTTAGATTTTTAATCTTGATGCAAAGGTCATGCCATCTGAATTTGCCAATATAAATTCATGTTGTGTTTTTCTGGCATTAATTACAGTCCACGATTTATTCTTGTAAAAATACATACTATAATGAGCTCTAATATCCTTGTGTAAAAATATTAGGATTGATTTTTCAATGCATTAAATAATTGCATATATTATATTGTGCTAAAATATGAAGCAACAATGAAAGGTGTTCATTTGTTAATTATTGTACTTTCGGACATTTATCGAGAGCAATCATAAATATTGGTAATTGCCATAACTGACTGTTGCACTGCAGTGTTTATAAAAACACACAAATTAGAGTTTCACTTAGGAAATAAAAAAAATAATATTATGTTTAAACTTTGAAATGGAATACATTGTCTACTGATGTGTTTGTATACTTCAGATATAACTGACATAAGGTTTACTGGTTTTTGGTCCATTTAGCAAATAAATATTGTGATAATTCAGGATTTTTACATATGTAGGCAAACCAAAAAATAGCTTTTTATAAAAAATCATAATGCATTGCGCTCTCTTCTAATAGGCAATGCATTACATGCAGCTTCAAGGCAGAGAGTTTTGCAAACGGCTATCTACAACTGTTTCTACAAAGCTGGATTTGGCAAAGATTGTGTCAATGAAGGAGATAAACCAGGTGACAAAGTAGAAATTCAGGCATCGTTTGATGATTAAATTGACATTGGCAAAAGCATAATTACAGCAGAAGCCATGACTATCCTGAAAATTCTTGAAGACATTCGGCAGGAACGAAGTGAGGAAGATGACAACACTGATGATGATGATGTTGGACCATTGCATATTCCTGTGGCTTTTAATGACGCCATTAATGATCTAGAGACAATCAAATGCTTTGTGATACATCATAATGTTTCTGAAGAAATCATTACTGTGTTATTGAGATTTGAGGGCATTGTGTATGCTGCAGCAGAGAATAAGTACAAAACAATCAAAGGTAATGGATTTTTTGTTATGAAGTAATCACCTTTTCTACATTGGATGTACGGAAATGTTAATTCTCTATTCTTATAAGTTTATACTTATGTGTATTTGGAATTTTCTATGAACAGCTTGTGAAGTCCTCTTAATTTGGAATTAATTTTCTATACTTTTGTATAACGTGTAAACCATAAGAGATAAAGCAGAACTTCTACACAAAAAATGTAGATAACTTTTTCGTGGCATCAGGAATTTCCGAGATTTGTTATTGGTTTGAATTTTACAATGTGTTTTCATTTCTTGAAGTGTTTATGTCATGCAAACAATATGAAATTTCAAAACAAGCATAAAGTGACCATTTTTAAAGACTTGACTACTGTTTCAGCCTCCTGTATTCCCGTTGTACCTAAAAGGAAATTTAAAATGAAAGTATTACACATGAAGTAGACAGAAAATTAACTTTTGTACAAATAGTTTGTAGAAGCTACAAAAAATAAGTGACAAACATGTGAATGTAATATGTCAGATTTTTTTCCTTTGTGTGAAACAGCAATCAGTGTGTTCTATAGCCAAAGTGTAGTAATCACACTACCTTGCTTTCCCTTATTATTAGGAGTTTCAAAATGAATGCTAGTGAATTAAACTACTGCTCAACAAAACATATTGTTTTGAACCTGACAAAAGCTCTACACAGTACAACAATGACAGTAATACCTTTCCATAAAGAGACTGTTGTACATGGCAGACATAGCAGCATTTCATAATTATGGAAATTGTTGTGTGCTCCAAAATACAAACAAAATAAGAGTGGGTGTAATTTGTATAAATGTTGTTTGTTTAATTAAATGACTCTTGATAAATAGGTGCTTAATATAACATTGGTAGAAACAACTAAAAATTGCTTGAAGAAGTATGATTTTACTTGAAACATCCTAGATCCTGATACGTGGAGATAACAATTTTTAAGTCAGATTAATGCGGTATGGCAACTGGTCAAAGTATTTTTCTACACCATTCTGTGTAGTGAGTGATGTAAGCACAAACTTCTCTGAATTTGCCATGGATTTAGGTTTACCAAGGAGGTTTAACCCAGCTAAGTTGCTGTGCATTACAAAGATGAGTTAACAATAACAATTTACACATAAGCCACCACAATTTCTTTAGTCAATCGTGTTTTACCTGTATTCTTATTACATATTAACAGACATTTAAATGTCTTTATTACGTAAGTGGCTGACAGCAACTGGAGTAGGCAATACTACATGTATTGTGTTAAAGCTCTGTATTTTCGCCCTCACATGATCACACCAAGTTTGGATACAATCCATAATTCTTATAATCTCAGCCCCCGAGTTTCCCATATAATCATCCTGGTAAGAAATTTTGCATTAAATTGCTCCTTTGAAGTTAACTGCACAATCATTAATGAATAATAAATCAGATTCATGTGATTCACCTGTAAACTCTGTACTGTGAATTTAGCAATCAGTTGAATTGCTTCTGGGTAATTCTCCACCATGACTAGTTCACCCAGCTGATAGTTTGACTTCAGTCTTGCCAAAAGACGACAAAATTCATGATAATTGCTTGGATCGCTTAGTCCCTGGAAAGAATACACCTTAATTAGTACAATCTAAGAAAAATCACTTTTTGCTATATTAAGTAACTTCAATAACTAGGAACAAAGGCTCAGAATTGTCACGGTGAAGCCCAATTTTAATTTTGGTATCAAAATAAAAAATTTGTTAAAAACCATACATAAAAATTTATTTTCACCTGCAACGTTTTCAATGTATGCATCAGATCATGATCATAAATGATGGAAAATATTGCTAGAAATCATTACTGCAGTAGTTAACCTGGAATGAGCTGTAAGTTTAGTCACTAGCAAGAAATGTTAGTTACAATGATTCTGAGCACGTAAGTAGAATGACAACTAATAAAAGTGAATTTCACACACTCTTACGCTCCAAAGAACAAGTTTTACCTTAAAACATATTTCGCATGTCCATTGCGTGCATTGTCAGTTTTCCAAGCTACTTGGTTGTTGTTGTTGGACATCCTGTTGTAGAAGCTGGGACTCATCCCTCAGCAGTTTGACAAACTTCAAGCTGAGATTCCTGTCCAATGGCATGTTAGCATTCATTCTGTTCCTTAATTTCACCATATCTTTTCCCATGTGGTTAATTCTGTTGCTCATTGAATGGTCTTTAATAAATGAACTGTTTCTTCGTTATCCAAGTCAGAAAACTCAGTTGTGTAATGGATAAAAAAACTGGTTTTAAGAGTAAACTTGTTCTATGGAGCACAAGAATATGTGCAACTCAATTTTATTAGTTCTAGTTCTAAATGAATGCTTCATTTCGAAGAGTCTCAATCATTCTAATCAAAATAACAGTTACTTAGTAGCCTAGAATCTCCCAAAAATGTACTGTTTTTGAAACACTTTATAGAGACAAGAGTTGGCAATTGTTCTACTGCTGATTTTGAGCCACATTTTATGAAGGAAAAAAAATCTTCAAAATTAATATTATAAAAAACACAAAAAATTACAATGTAAGTACAGACAGAAATCTTAAACATTCCCATTTAACAAAGGTAGGTCTAGGCTATTAAAACAATTAAACCATAAACATACACCTATTCTCACCTTTTAAACACAATGATTTATTTGGTAATGTGCGGAAGAATAATCCTGTCTTGTCACCGTTTGTTATATTTTCAGGTTCGTATCCTTTAATTATTGAAGGTAGTTTAGCAATCCAATCAGTAATGGTTTCAACATTAACGTCATTCAATTCACCACAAAGTTTGCTAAAAACTATCTGATGTCTTTTGCAGAAACTCTCCAACCATCCATTATAAGCTTTGAATTCAGTCTTACCCAGTTTTTCAGCTATCTTTTTAGCTTATTCCTGTAACATAGGCCCCGATATATGGTGATATTTTGCCCTAACACTAACGAACCACGCCCACACCATTTCAATGTCCTGGTTTTCAGTTTTCTTAAGTTCTCTCTCCATTTTTCCATTAGCACAATTTTCCCACTGCTTCACAATTTCTGTTTTCTTCTTTAGAATCTCGTAAACTAGGTCAATTAATGGAATTAATTGTTCTTTCACACAAGCCATCAATTCCATTAATTGACCAAATAGTGGTTGAAACTAAAGGCCCGGGACTTAAGTACTTACAAAGAATGTAAGTCGCCATTGGGGTATGACATCTCAATACATTTGAGATCTCCTTGTGGTTTACCGGGAAAATTGCGAGTCAGCTGGAGAATTTAATGGCGTGCCGGCATGTTGCCATGGTAGCTCAGTGGTTAGAGCAACCGGACGGAGACCGGGAGATCCATGGTTCAAATCCCGGCTATGGCATTGAATTTTTCAGTCATCTGATTCTACCTTTCCAACCCTGTCCAACACATGGCTTATGTGAAAGAACAATTAATTCCATCTCCTTGGATGTTGATTTTGTACAGAAAACAGCTTGGGAAGTGATATTCACAAAATGGTATGTCAAGACTGCCTCTGCAGTCTGGTGGTTGGCATGCTAGCCTCCAAATCCAGAGGTCCCGGGTTCAATTCCAGGCTGGAGGATGGGACTTTTTCTTTAGCCAGGATTATTTCCCATCCTCCCTCTAGAGTTTGGAAGTGGAGTGGGAGTGTAAATGCATGTGTGAATTTAATGTTTATTAAATAAACCCAACATAAACAAACCAAAGATGCACATTAGTAAGACAAGTGAACATTGTTGCCAATGAGCAGTTGTTCTAAAGACAAAAGTTGCCAATATGACCTCAGATGTAAAAAGTGGCATATATATGGGAGGGGGGTTGTAGAAAAAAATCAGTAGCAATACACAGCCATGATTGGTTGGAGTTCAGCATTTGTTTCTGTTTTATTGTTGAAAGTAGGGAATAGGTTTATATACTATTTGCAAAACCACAAATATATTTTTGAAAGTGATCTTTCTTATATGAGACTGCTTCTGTGAACAAAATCTCAGTAAATCAATCTGAAATCCTATACAACTGAAGATATACATAAATTTTAAATCAGGGACTCTTGGTTCAATTCTTGGAAGAAAATGCCTTCTCTGACGGTATTTTTACAGTTTAACTGCAGCCTCCATTTACCTGTGGATTCTGAAGAATGTGTTTCACTCCATTGACCAGATGTGTGAGAAACTTGGCTCTTTCAGTATTGCTAAAAAGTGAACGTCGCACTGACGCTATCTGTACCAGACAGGATAATGCCTGAAATGGAAAGAAGAAGAAAAGAAAAAAAAAAGCTCAATAAAGCTGTTACATCAATATACAAAATTCTAACATGACTAGAATACAATATCAGAGCAAGAAACTATTTCAATTAAGGGTATAATAAGTGGCAAAAACTGTCAAAAAAATTACATTTTAGTTTTCTGTGCAGCCTTATAAATTGGCATTTGGCATTTCCTCTTTAATATGATATATATTTTATCACTGTGGACATAATACTTATATTTTAAATATTCTCTACTACGTATAGTAAGTAGGGGAAGTATTGTATTCCACCCAAAAATTCGATACTGAGATTTCACCGGAAATACATGTTTTGAGACCCCCTGAATAAAAAAAGCATTTTTGGTAACATGCCCATGTGTGTGTGTGTGAACAGCATAACTCAGAAACGAACAGTCGGATAAACACCAAACTTGGTATTTAGGTTCAGTATCTTCCAGAGATGCGACACGAAGGTTTTCAAGAAAATCCCCCCATCCCAGACTACCCTTTACATGGAACATTTTTCGAAAATTTTAATTTTCTCAAAAATGGCTCTAACGATTTTGATTAAAATATCATATGTTTAAGATATTTTCATGACAAATGAAATGTATATCTCGAATTTTCTGGGAATGTCTCCAAAAGTATTCTTCATTGAGAACGACTTTTGCATAACTGGTAAACCATAAGAGATAGACAAAATTTTACTACACAAAAAACGTAGATCGCGTTAAAATATATAATTTATGTCATATGCATTTTTTTTGTTGAGTGAACCATTTTCGAGATATTGCGTGTCATTCCCTTAAATTTTCCAATACTTATACTTTTTCTCAAATCCGTTATTCATTTTTTTGTCCTGGTAATGCAAAGAGAGTGGAATACTACATATAGCAACCAGCTCTTAAACGCTTAAGCCAATTCCCCTTGCATCTACAAGAAAATTAGCGATAAGATTAACATCCGATTAACATGAAGCATATGGAGAATAAGCGTTTGTAAAACTAGGTTGTACAAGAGTAGAGAAAGTCATGTGAGTGTAACAGATCAGATTTTTAAAAATAATACTGTATCAGCCACTTTGTACTCTACTACTTCAGCCACTGGATCTGGGCATCATTCACAGCCTTAAATTTAAATACAGGAAGATGCTAGTAGAGAAAGCTATCTTTATGCATATAGTGGTATGGACCCAAAGCAAATGACCATAACAGTTCTTGATGCCATGTATTATGTGACCAAAGCATGGTCAAGTATTAGCAACTGGGCTGTGATGGACCAGTCTGCTTCATTTCAAGATGTCACCGTTGATGCCGATGTAATAACATCAGTGGCGCCCACATTAGAAGACATTGTTTCCAGCAACCTTGAAGAAGAAGAAGAAGAAGAAGAAGAAGAAGAAGAAGAAGAAGAAGAAGAAGAAGAAGAAGAAGAAGTAGTTGACGAAGACTCTGACCAGGAATCCAAAATACTCACCAGCAAAGAAGCCATGGATGCATTAGCTGTTTTGAGGCAGGTGGAACTAATACAAATGCATAAGAAGCAGACAATTAACAATTTCAGACTTTATCAAATAGATGATGTTAGTGTATATAGGTATGTACTTATTTTCATGTCTTAAATATTGCAATGTATAGTATTACAGCCTAATAGTAAATAAATTAATGTTTTAAAATTTACTTCTTTGTTTTACCATTTTCACTTTTTTTTTGCATAATCACCTGAATTATAGAATCAAAGGGAGGCATAGCACTAGGGTACATTGATGTCATGACAGTCAGACAGCTAAAGATGTAGAAGGTAGAAGAAACTCAATCTTAAAAATTATATAGCAATACTACTCCAACCTAGATATGTAATAAATGTAAAAAAAGACAGAATGCATCAATATTAAACTGGAAATCCCAAGAAGTACATATTACCAAAAAAAATAAACAAAGGCATTTATCTAATTAGACAGATCAGCAAAATGACGGAGAGCAAAACCTTGACTCAGGTCTATTACATAGTTATATACTCCCATATAAGCTATGGCATTGCGCTATGGGGGAATATTATACAAAGGGAAATGGAAAAGATTTTTAAATTACAGAAAAAAGCCATCCGAATAATAGCCAAAATAAATAATAAACAAATGTGTAGAAACTTGCTTAAAACTCTAAAAATTTTAACTGCTCCATATTATATATATACACATACATATAGAACTATAAAAACTATTGTACATAAAGGCATCAAAAATTGTAATATACACACTTATAGTTTGAGGAATAATGACCATTACTTCAGAACAACACTAAAGGGAACATTGAATAATCGTGCAACCGGAATTGTATGAAGGGAATTATTCAACAAACTACCAAATGAAATAAACCAAACTAAAGCAATGATGAAAACCATAAAAAAAATACTTAACTTAAAAGGCATTTTATAGTATAGGAGAATTTAAATATGGAAAAGCTATGTAAAACTTTTGTGTATCATGTAAACAGTTATATTGACATGCACTTAAAAAGAATGAAAATGAGATGAAATGAGATTGAATTTACATCAGGTCTATGTATAGTATAATAATTATCATTTTTATAACACATCTCGCCCACGTTAATCATAACCATTACTTTACTGTGTCTCTCTTATATTTTATAAAAATGTCCTACTTCATGAAATATCAGCTGATGTTTCCCAACAGTGTGAATGCTCTAGATTTTCTTGGGCTTCCAGCCAGGTGTAGAGTTGGTGAGATATCGACATTTTGGGAATGTACATTGTTCCAATCATCAGGATGACTGAATGATTCAAATTAGAAATCCTCCATATTCAATACTAATCCACAGACAGTATAAATATAGAAGACTCCCAATTTGAATCATACAGTTATGCTGAAGACTGAAACGATGTATGTTATCTCACCAATTTTGCACCTGACTGGAAGCCCAAGAAAATCCAGGGAATTCCTACTTCATGTCTGGATCAGTGCCAAAAGCATGTCACAATGTAAACATATCATTAATGAAGAATGGACTTCAAGCTGCTAATCATGCTAAAGAGGAAAGCAAATCTCTTTGAAACATCATCTAAACTTTGTTCACTTTTCTTAGTTAATGAGTGAACTTTGGGTGGATTTTATTCAGTTGCTATGAATTTATTACTGTCCCATCAACTGCTTTTAAAAGATATCTGTCAGTTATTTGGAATGAGTTAAAATGGTGCCTTACCAGTGGAGATAATGTGTTTGGTAAGGAATGATAAAGATCAAAGAACAGCTTCAATGTAGTGAAGTCGAGGAATGCTGGTCTCCAGCTGGTTGGAATTTGAACTGTACACAAATCATCAGATGATTCATCTGTGGAGGTGCCAATAAAATCAAATGTGAGGCAGTTGTGAGCCAGTCGCAGAAGCTGTGTCATCAAACCATGCTGTAAACAAAGAAGTATTCTCCATTAAGTAAAAGGTTACCTTATCTTACTCATTATTAAACAGGATGAAACTTGATATATTCTTTAAAACATGCAATGTTATTTGGCAAGCTACTCTTTGTACTTACATCCGACATTTTCTTTCTTGAGGAAGGAGGAAATTTTAAGCAGAGGAAGGAGGAAATTTTAAGCAGTTACAAAAAGGACATATCTAAAACGGTTGTAGCAAAATTAATTTAAAGCACGTGTATTTTTAAAGAAGCTAGAAACCTGATGTGTATTAAATTAATTTTAAAGTTTTTACTTTTATAAACACCAAAATCTGTGCAATACTTGGCTTACACAAAACTTGATGCACCCATATTCTCCTCCTAAAATGACTACACAGTGGGGAAATTAAACTCATAGTATACAGAAACTTGCCGTTTCCAAATTAAAAAAAGCGCAGAAAATTAGACATTGTGCCTCACATTATATGTTAATCAATGTACGCACAAAACAAAAAATATCTAACACTGGAGTATTTCAGATTAAAATTTATGTTTCAATTTATGATACAGATTTTAGTTTAGGATAACTAATTCTCAAAGCTTTATTTGCCTACATTCCAGAAAACAAACTGCAAAGTACACAGATGTTTATATCATATCATGAGTGGTATGGTTAACTACTTCAATACAGACTCCAATATTTTATTATGTAAAGTAATTCATACTAGTACAAAACAAAATATGTATATCAATTAATAAGGAAGAGTCACTGGCTTAGTTATATTAAAATTCCAACATTCCCAAAGATCAATCATAACCTCTAACTTATAAGGAAAGGTGTTCCCGTGCAGTATGAACAGGTGCTCAATCGTGTTGAAAGATGCAATCGCCATCCTCAAATTGCTCCTCAACAGTGAGAAGCAAGAAGGTGCTTAAATTATCAATGTAGGTCTGCGCTGTGATTGTGCCACGCAAAACAACAAGGGGTGCAAGCCTCCTCTGGGAAAAACACGACCACACCATAACACCACCACCTCCGAATTACAATGTTGGCACTACACATGCTGGCAGATAACGTTCACTGGGCATCGGATCGCCACATTGTGTACAGTGATTCGTCACTCCACACAAGGTTTTGCCACTGTTCAATTGTGTAATGTTGACGTTCCTTACACCAAGCGAGACATTGTTTGGCATTTTCCTGTGTGATGTGTGGCTTATGAGCAGCCGCTCGACCATGGAATCCAAGGTTTCTCACCTCACGCCTAACTGTCATAGTACTTGGAGTGGATCCTGATGCAGTTTGGCATTCCTGTGTGATGGTCTGGATAGATGTCTGCCTATTACTCTTTACGGCCCTCTTTAAAGTCGGCGGTCTCTGTCAGTCAACAGATGAGGTCGGCCTGTACGCTTTTGTGCTGTACATGTCCCTTCACGTTTCCACTTCACTATCAAATCAGAAACAGTGGACCTAGGGATGTTTAGGAGTGTGGAAATCTCGCATACAGACTTCTGACACAAGTGACACCCAATCACCTGACCACGTTCAAAGTCCGTGAGTTCCACGGAGCATCCGATTCTGCTGTTTCACGATGTCTAATGACTACTGAGGTCGCAGATGAGTACTGGGCAGTAGGTGGCAGCACAATGCACCTAAGATGAAAAACGTATGTTTGTTTGGGTGTCCGGATACTTTTGATCACATAGTGTATATCTGATTTGACATGTGTGCAAGTAAGATTGCTATGTTTTGCATATGCTAATCGTCACAGCCTTCAGTATGTCCCCGGAAACTTGAATCCACCAAAGTATTAACTTATGTTGTCTTTTTGTTTCTCAACTATTATCATTTATCCATGTTAGATAGCACAGTAAAATATATGCTCATGAAGTGTTTTACAGAACCTTAGAAACAAACGAGTTGTATCTCTTACTTTTTCGGAAGTTTTACTCAATTATGTAAAACTTACACTTCCAGCCTTGCAGTGTAATATAAGTTTATGAAAAGTACAACCGAGATTAATACAAAAACAAAAATGCACTATTTAATGTTTATTCTGAAACTACTAACAGTGAAGTTTTTATATAGGTAGTGTATTAATTTTAAACTTGTTTACACACTTCAATTGCTATGGAAAGTTACAAATATTTTGGGAGCCATTGGCCTATTGTCCGGTGAGAAGACCGGACACCCTAGTGACCATGGATTCTCCAAACAATAGGTCAATAGCTGACAACAGGAGTAGTGGTTCCAACATAAATGAACTATGATTAAAAAAGTTAACTTAAACTTTGATAACGAGTTCAAAAATCACATCCATACTGTAACTACTTATGGTCACAATTTTGGAGCATTTTGCATTATTGGGTTACCAGATGTCCAAAAATTCCCAAACATGCCCTACACGTTTATCTTCGGTCTAGCGTCTGGGAGAATTTCTAAAAAAAAGTCTGGAATGTCGTACATTTTGAAGAATGTAAACATTCTTTACTTTCAATTGATTAGCAACTTAAGAAATATTAAAAAAACATTTGTTGAAAATAGTGGAATTACTTTGCTATTCCTGCATACAACACTAATTTTGAGAGGTTTTTTTTTCAACACAGTAGATACACAAAAGAATGATTGACTCAGTCAAAAATATTGTTCTGCTAAAATATAACTTTAAACATTTAAGTTGTGTAGAATGTAATGATTATATATCCAAGCCAGATGTTTTGTATTAAATATATTATTCACTCTACTATAATTGTAAAGGTTCTTTGACAGCTACTAACTCTTTTTATTATATGAACACTTAAGAAACTATAAAACCTATGTATACATATTTCAGTAGTAAATCAGGTTTGCAGTTTAATTTTCCTACATTTAACATTTTTCTATAGTATCCTTTTTTTTGTATGATGTCCTACATTTTAGACCACTAGTGTCCCACTTTTCATCAAAAGAATTTGGTAATCCTGTGCATTATGGAACAAAGGCTTGTGATCTCTGTCACTGAATGTGATTTCTGAAGAAAATGAAGGAAAGATTAAAGAGGTAGAACTACTCATGCATGAAATTAAGATAAAATTTGTGTGTGAGAAAGTAATTACAATGGATTCAAAGAAATATCCACTGAAATGGCATGTCAACCTAACAGAATGGCAGAAGTATAAAGGAGGAATTACGCAAGAAAAACATATATGACCACAGCATTTACCTGTCCTTCATCGTTGAAATTAAGATTCTTGCAGTTTTCCCTTGCTGTTCCCAGAAGTGAGCAGGATAGGCGAAAGATTTCAAAAAGTTGTGTGTCTCGGAATGATGAAGCTATTTTGCGGTGCTTGGTTAATGACCTATTTGCATCTGCTTCTGATATTTGATTCATTTCACATGTGAGCTGTGATAAAAGCTGCACTCCAATCATACAATGCTCCACAGATCCCTTCAAGTGCATAGAAAAATCATCATTATTTATTAGAAAATGTAATGTTGCCACAAAACACCACAACCTGCTTGATATACACTACACACAATAATTTTAAACATATCTCTCTTCCCAAAAATACTCATGTAAATGTTTAATACCAAATGATGAATTTAAGCTAGTTGCAAGTTTGAGACAATGTATATTTTACACCAATGCTTTGCCAATATAGTTATAAAAGCATATAATTTACAGTCTTTTATTTCTAAGCATCTATTATTACATCTTACCATGATTCACTTTGATTCTATGCAGATGCTGCCTGCACTTCACCTACCTTTCAATACATAAACATAATTATTAAAATTCAGCCATTTATTTCCTAAGCATTTAATTAGTTTATTTAAGGAAGAACATGCACTATATTACAAATTTTAATTTAAATACACACATGATTTTATTCCATGTAAACAATGTTTGTATTCTTAGTTTTTGAAGTATTGTATTTCAAAATTCTTATATTTACAAAGTTGTTGGATGCTTTCTTTAAAGCCAACAAAAATTTGGCATATTCATTCACTGTTGCATAATGGATTGAAATCAATTTGAATTCACTTTCCATATTCAGTACAACACGAGCACAAATCTGATTATGTATTATGCAGTTCTGGAGTCTTGAAAATGGAACTAGCTAAAATGCTTTCTGCACACCAGTACAGACTTTCTAGTAGTGAGTGAAGGAAGTAGATTAATGAAAGGGCAAGTCACTTACAAGTTTGTTGTCATTAGTTTGACTACCTATCTTTTCTCATGTGTTTTCATTAACTGTAATATCTGTTCATACAGGTCATTGCTAATTACCTTTAAAGGCAGTTAATTATCATTTGCTGCAAAAGCTGTGAATGTGAACTTATGCTTGACCCTAATGAGCATATGACTTTCATAAGAGGAAACAAAACGAACTGGTTCTTCCTTAGGCATATTATAATAATTACTTTTGTTATTACTGTAACTTTTAGATGGGAGTATGCATTATAACATGGAACAGTTTTGCTTCAGAATAATTTCCAGAGCATCAAAACAGGGACTTTTTGTACTTATGTTATATTATTACTGCTTCACTACTTATAAGCCATGTAACTTATTTTGGCAGAATTCCTCTGCAAGAGTAACTTTTGAGAACAATTCACCTGAAGTAAGATTTTCTTTCGCCCTCTTCCATATATGTCTTACCCTTTTATTCAGGAACTAATCTCTGGTCTTGATTAGCAGAAAAGGCTAAAACACTATGCATCTAACTGGTAGGGCTTGCTGGTCTAATGAAGATTAGGAGGGAGTGAAGGAGGCAAGCTCAATGGAAAGCAAAGTGAAAGGAACATGGATAAATGGTAGCAAGTCTGACAGGTCTCATCCATTGCTTCCATCTCCAACTATTTCCAGATGAATGAACTCACTCTTTTAAGCTCGTAGACTCCAGAACTACATTATGCATTACTAACTGAGGTAAAATTCCTTTACAAAAGCATTCTTTTCAGAGCACTGAAGCCAGAACAGGTTTTTCTTTCTGTTCCATATTCTTATCATTACTCTTCTGCACAGAGTTAAACAGCTTACTGTGACACAATTTCTTTAAAAAATATAACATACAGCTTATTGACTAATTGAAGGTTGTTAGTGATGTAGTGTAACAACCTTCAACTCTCTTTATTTTAAATTACAGCTTATTGCAATGTTATCGTCTAAAAAACACATTTTTGAAATTGTCACTCAAAGGAAAGGGAAAGAATTGATGGATAAATACTATTTTAATTATGTTACTCTTTTAGCTAGGAAA
The DNA here is from genome assembly GCA_030765065.1 of Deroplatys truncata. Taxonomy (NCBI): domain Eukaryota; kingdom Metazoa; phylum Arthropoda; class Insecta; order Mantodea; family Mantidae; genus Deroplatys; species Deroplatys truncata. Next base: position 131,389,917 of record CM060988.1, on the reverse strand, counting down.
GACATGTATTTGATCATCTGTACAGCTGGAGCATATCTTCATGTACCACGGCTGGTTACACAGTAAAGGTAACTTGAAACAGCAACAGTTTATGCTGCTTCCCTTTCAGCTGTGTAAAATTTGCTATCAAGACTCCTGGACTGTGCAATAGATAATGTTATGGAGAGAACTACAATGCATTTCTGTCCCCAAGGTTGTACATCTTTGATACTGATTTGTGTACATTTCATACTTGCACATAAATATTTCAAACTGTAATTGATCCTAACTTGTCTGGCAGGATGAGATAGTGTTTAAGTTTTGTATTCAGTATGGAAAAGAACTTTAAATATATTTCAAGATCCCATTCAAACTTAACCAAGTACATCATATACAATGTTTTCTTCTTAATGCAATGTTTACCTTTAGTATATTTTGATAAACTAGGATAATTTTAGCATTATCCAAGCTTATTTTCAAAGTGCACATTACAGATACTCAATTACTTCATTTAAATAAAAAGGCTAACAAATTTCTTGCATTGTTGGACTTCTATACATGTCATGGAGAGTCTGATCCATGAAAGAGTGCAACAATGTTTAGAAATGTCCTTTAAAAAGTTTGTCCTATATCATACTCAGAAAACAAAATAGTAAAACTAGCAAATGATAGATGCAAGAGGTAGTGGTAAGTGTAACACAAATCTCTTACAACAAAACTTGACAAATTTGTAATGCTAACTTAGGTCATATAAGGTCATCAGGAAAACAAAACTAGGAATTCAGGAAGGATTTATAATGTAACAAAAATGCTATTGGATAAATAACAAACAGCCACTGCATCAGAAGTGATTTTTTTTTTTATTAGAATATAATCAAAAATACACTTCATTATATACTTTTAGATATTATTACATAACACATTGCACTACCTGTAATACAAAACATAATATAGTAGAAAATACAATACATTTCTTCTACTGTGTGAATCTGTCTTGAAGACAGCAAATATGAAACATTTAAGCTGTAATTAATTATCAAAAGTAATTTACATTTAAATTTGTCTCATAATTGGGGGGAAAAAAATCCCCAAAAATAATGCCTTACTATGCACATATGAACTATACTGGCTCCTTGAGGCTAATCCTGTGTTTAAAAAGAAAGAGTTACAAATTATAATTACAACCACCTTCATCTGGATTTCTTTAAAGTAGAACATTCTGCTTACACTTAAAACTGTCAATTTTCACTCTCTTTCCACGATATTTCTATTAGAATCTGCTTGATTTATGCAAGATACAGAATGGTTATTATATATTTAATGATATGAATTACTAGAAATGAAGCTATTCATACGTTAGTTACAAGACTGTTTAAAAAAAAAAATAATGTTCAGCACCAACGGTGACATACATCATCAAAGAGTAAATGTAATTCTGTAACAATTGCTATTAAAATCAACATTCAGTGACTTTCATATGGTAGTATAAACTACTTAGGAATTATTTTGCTCTTTTCAAATACTTGTGGAATAAATTAAAACAAAAGTAAATGTTGAAGAGCACCACTCTGTAGAAAAAAAAAGCACCAATGATGCATATTTATCTACAGAGAGGAAGTGATGGTGGAGGAAGAAATTCAAAGAATGTTTCAGTTTTACAAAACTTCTTTGTTTCTTTTTTAATCTACCTGGAGATTATTTACAATAGAACTCCAGACAGGAAATCAGCTGTAGCTCCAAAACCACATATTAATGAGTTGCATACTGGAAAAAATTTCAGTTAGTTGCTAGCAATCTTATTAATGTTTACCTTATCACTTCTGGCAGTATCTTGCATCTCTTAGAATGATGATCATGTTGTGAGAATGGAGCATTAATATGCCTGAAAATTATGAATATATTCATCTATTAACTAATAACACTTCACTGCCCTTAATGTCTCCGTTTAATTTACTTGAATATATTCAGGCTTGCAAGTCTCTTCCCACAGTCATGAGTGCAAAGCCTGCACACATATTTATATTTTACGCCCTTAGAGTAACAATGTCAAACCTTTTGGGCATAAGAAGTGATATTTTTCCATTAACAAAGAATTTTCATTTACTCTTCACTTATCGTCCCTCAAAGCATTGAATTTGTCACAATTTTCCAGGTACTTCTTTTCCTATCCCACATCTTTAGGCACCGTTATTTTCATTCTATTTGTTAACAACCAATTATCGTTTTCTGTTATCACTTTTCCTCTTTTACCTGTTACACATAACCTTATTCAGCAATATTACTGTAAACTGCAAAAATACAGTAATACTTTGTAGTGATGGAGTCTTTTGCAAATGAGCAGATCGTACATAAAAATCTCCAACATTACCTACAAATATGTAAAGTATGGTTTACTTTCATAGTACAGATTTCTCTAATGAACACTACTTCTGAAGTAAATACTCCATGATGGTGCATACCAACCTTAACCCTCTAATGCATGGATTATTTTGCTACATATGCCACTATTCTTCTAATTCCTAAACAGGTTTTTATACCCCTGTCACCTTAATGGAAGTGATTGAAAAGTTATCGTTAAGTGAGATGAAATAGACTGGCCACCCATTCCAAACCAAATGTCATGAGTTCATATCCCAGTGACTGCAGTCAAATGTTCCTGTGATAAAGGATGGGGAGGGCACACATGAAATAACTGGTGTGATGGCATGCATAGATGATGGGCTACATTTTATAACAGGTGCATAGATTTTGCATTTATTCTAAAAAAAAACAACACTATAACAATTGTATTGAAATAAATTAATATTTTTAATGCTATGAAATTGCTACAAATGCTTGTATTTTATTGTTAAAGGCTAGCATAATATGAACTTAACAAAAAACACTATTAAAATATATTGAAACTTTAAATAAACATCTTTGTTGTCAAATGGCAACATTATACATTAGAGAGCTTAAATGCAATATCATAAGATTTACCAAATTCAAAAATCAGTCATCTCTCCTAAGCACACATTATTACAACATTCTCTCTATACCTTTTTCACTCTAAGTTGAAAGGAGAAGTAAACAAAACTTAAATGTATCACTCTGCCAAGCACATGGCAGCACCACATGGAGGATGATGGGAACTAAGTACCCATGAGAGGAAATTGCTTCAGACAGAATGCGAATACAGTATATTGCGCAGCTTGGGGATCATTAGCTTTTAAACCCTGTATGTCTTATTCCTATATTTTGCCTTACACCCTAAATGTCTAACACATTATACTAAGAATAGACAAATAAAAGTTGTACCCAAAGAGTTTGCATCTGTAATTAAAGGTACTGGATTAAGCTGTTCTCAGACTTCAGGCTTTAGAAATCATTCATTCAATGACTAATATCAGTATACCATTTTGCTTTAACCTTTTATGAGTCAATAAGTTAGGAAAATGATTAGCTCTATAGATTAGAAAACCAGAGAAAACAAAGGCGCCTAAGTAATCCGAGCAACAATTCTGCATTACTAACAAAGAAGTTCAATTACTGGTAAATAATCCCCAACCATATTCATTGTCGATTAAAGGAGGATACTTTTCACAGAATTTGTTAAAAGCATTTAACACAGTTGTCTTCTTTCCGTTTCCCACGTTATGTTTTCCACAGTGGCAGAGGATTCTCAGCCATGATACTCACTTTCTCAACACATTGCAAAAGTACACTGGTGGCTTATCCGGAAACAGGAAATGAGCTGCAGCGCCTCTTAAACCCTCTGCCATAACAGTTCATTTAGTTATAGGTGAATCTGAACACACACATTGTTTTATAAATTGAATTGTTACAATAATGGGTTTTTTAAATTTCCCTGCGCAAGAATAACCACAAAATGTTTCGATCTCAACCGAACTGTTTTATGTGAAGGAAGAGATGACATGCTAAGCGGGAAAAGTTGTAATTTGCCCACCAGCCAATGAGGTGCTCTCTTGTCACATGGTTTTGTTTACAATTCCTTTTAACTTAAAGTGAAACCACTTTAGGTAATTGCAGCATGTGAGTGTAAAATAAGTCATCTCCTTATATTGGGAACAAGAAATACTGAATAGTGAAATCTCTATTAATTTGAAAACTCCCATGTTCCAGAAATGTTTTTTGTCTCTTGTGAAATTAGCTTTTAGAGAGATAACCCATTTTCAAATTTACTGATTCAATACTATAGCCTTCCCAATAGTACACATTAAACCAATTTTTCCTAAAAAGATTCTACAGCATTTTCCAGGGGGAAGTATGAGATGCTGTACAGTTGGAAAAAATGCAGTGTTTTGCTAAAGAGTAAATTTGAATAATCATCATTGCCCATACAAGAAAACTGTGCTACAAAAAGGATGAATAAATATGAATAAAGACAACAGCAGTATGAACCAACTAGAAAAAAAATGCATTCAACAGTTTCTGAGGGTATGCCTTTTAATACATTTCACCACAGAACATCAAGATAAAATGTAACACTTTGTGTTAATCTGTATGATATGTTAATAAAATCAACATACGGAGAAGTACATACATATATTTACTATATTGAATTTCAAAGTTGCTAAACCGCAAACAAAAGACAATATGAATTCCTTACAAAACGATGAATTCAAACTATCAAACTCAGATTAGGTTTGCTGCTTTCCACTTCCATTTTCAATTGATTGTGCATGTTGTATTCACCTTCATATTCCTATTCTCAGGCAATTGTGCACGATGCATCCCAGATATTGCTAGACAGTGATAGGCTATGGTTTAGCCCTTCTTAGAGCATAGGATATTATTGCAGGTATTCTGAGTAGTATACAACACATGTTTTGAGGTTTTCATAAAGAACTCACTGTTTACTAGTATTGATGACAAACCTCAAAAGGTATGCAATGCAGCCAGAACAGAAACATTATTTTTCATATTTCCTCTTTCTGTAATGAATTTCTCTTTCAAGGTAAACAGGAATTCTCCAAGAGTAAAATTTTAACAAAGTATATGTACGGAGGCTACACAATCTTGCTATTTGGATTCTTTTGCTATTTTCGTGTCCAAGAAACACTTTTTCCTTGTACTGTAAATGATCGTAAGTTGTCTTCTAACCACAGTCTATGTATTCAGTATATACATAGGTTAACAAGATAGACAGATAGCTTAGCACACTCTTGCTCCAAATTTTGAGGACATGTTTCACAGGCCGTTATCTGCATCATCAGCTCATTGTTGACTACTGGAGTTGGAATAATTTCTTGGTGCAAGAACTCCTAAGTACTGCTTAATGAACTTGAAAATTACATTGTCCTCAGGGATGTCACAGTTCATGAGAACAATATGATTTACAAGTTCATTAAGTCCCCACCAGCAGCACTCAGAAGTTCTTACACCAAAAAGTTATCCAAAGCCAGATATCCACAATGAGCTGATGCAGAAAACGGTCTGCGAAAAATATTCTCAACACTTTAAGTGAAGCAATGAGAATGTGTTATGTTGTTCTCATATATCTTCTATTACTGTATTAGCCTTCACTGTGTTTGGTTCCTTCATTTCACATGAGTATATCTAGGTGCTTGAAAACAAGGTCTCTGTGATAATACGTATCATGCATTTGTGGCACAGAGCCTGTCGTCTTTCTTGTTAAGAGAAAGGGTCCACACATGAACAATGCATCAACCTTTTATATTTCGTGAAGCCATGGAGGAGCTTCCCTTTGCCCCCAAATCCAGCTACCCCACTATTTGCTTTTGGATGCTCAAGAAACTACCACATAAGGAATATACCAAGACAAGACTTCTGAAGCCCTCACAATTGAAAAGCATGTACATCACTCTGTCCCTCGACAACAAAGTATCCATTTCCCCTTACCTCCCTTCATGTTTCCCTAGCAGTCTCTTCACCACCCAATGTTACACTAACCACATGCTTTCTTACACTACATTAGTTAAAAGAATTGCAATGGAGGTAATTAAGATTATGTTTAAATGAAATATTGATAATTAAAACATTATGCTTATTTATCATCCTTGTTATTTCAGGTACCAAAAAATTTAAAATATACTGTTTTCATTCACTTGAAAAGTGTTGTGTGGCAAAAGCACGCTTGTTTGTTTACATCTGGGCTCTTTCTTAGACCATGCAGCCTGCAGTCTAGCAACACTGTGCTCAGGTTGAACTCTTATGGCAATCCATGGGTAAAATTTGGTAAAAATGTTAACATTTTTTATTATTTTATTTTAATTTCTATTATACTTATAACCTCTACTTTCATGCTGCACAACTGGTTGTTTTAAAGCCACAGCTATTAAACTGGTCCTGTGCCATTAGGCAAAACACGCATTAATCTTTAAACTCTATTTTCTCAATTCCTTTCTTTCAGCATTTTTCATTATTCAAAATACTCCTTGGACCACAGTTTATAACTTAGAAATTTTCAGAATAGCTTCAGGTATTACAGATTTAAAAATTGTTGTGCACTAGTTAAAAATACTAAGTAGTTCAGTTGTAATTAGTTTCCAGAACTCACATTGAAAAAGTTGAAACATTCAATTACATATATACAAAAAATGTTTTTCTCTTAAAGAAATTAAAATTACGAAATGCCTACACAACAATCTCTAAGTTTGTACACTAAGCTCAAATTAAAAATTTTGGAGCAGCAATACAATAAACTGTAGGGTCCAAGGAATATTACCATATAAAAAAGTGATTAATTATGAATAAAAAAATTATCTTAACTTAGTTTTGACATGACTCTTTAAAATTTTGTATGAAGTATATAGCATATGAAGCAATCAGAAGAAAACTATAGATTTTTTTAATTTTCACAAATGCACTGCCTTAAAGATTGCTCTTCAAAATGCTTATTGTTTAACATGTACTATATTCTAAAAGGCTGACAACATTCAGCAATGCATTTAGCTAGTATGAAGAGAATTATTGGTACCATGACTAACTATTTAGTCCCTTACATTCCTTGTCCATCATTGACATCATGTGTTACATTATTACTTAAATTTATGTTTGTAATGATCCAACAATAGTTAGTTTTGCATACTCAAAATTAATTTTTATCCATTATAATTTCACTTTGTATACCATACTGGAACATGTTTTGGACACTGTTGTCTCCATCAGTCTCCAAAATATATTCCTGTGAGTTTTGGTATAGAAAGTGAAGCCAGACCAATTAAAATTTATTTTGAGTACTTATGTAATACACCAAAAACTTCACTGTGTGAAGAATTCAAATACTGGGTTTGTTGGTTCCCGCTTACATCATGAAATTCTTCAAATGGTCTTAAAGAGTACCTCTGCATTAATTCTGAATAATATTTGAAATATTGCATTTTGTATTTTGTGATGAAGTATAGTTTTAATAATGGTAATGCTCACGAATATAATAATTTAAACATGCTAATATGCTCATTTTTTAAAACATATTTTATACTGTACATTTAAAGCAAATAAAGAGCCATTACCATAGAATGAGATGGTGCATAATTTTCCGCCTTTTTAATATGCAATTCTTGACAGAAGACAATTTAAGTCCTGCATTCAGCATTATCTTGCCTTTCCTCACTTCCATTTACTCTTCCTCATAAGAAACAATGGATTTTCAATTGTTCCACTCACACTGAAGCAAACCCTCTTAAGTTGTCTTGCCTCACTGGTGAAAGTTGATAAAATATTTTCTGGGTGTAGTGCTGAGGGCCTGTTTCAGTGTGAGTGCTGTCATCTTTGTTGCTTACATTTGTGCCAGACAAAAGTCTAGATTAACAGTTCCCAAAAAAAATGAATAAGTATCAAAGAACCATTCCAAAATAAGAGTCAAGTATGTGCCTGAGCATTTAAAAATAAACACAACAGGAAAATACTTTGGTCTACTGTTACTTGCCTGACATTTGTCATTCTTCATTCCATTAAATGCACAGATAATGCTTGTTCCCTTCCATTCTCAACCACCTGCCAAACATTCAACCTTACCCACATGAATTTGCAGCATACTGTTAGTACTATTAATGCATGTGTGTTACATTTAAATACTCATTCTTATTCATGCTCAGTTAACTATGTTAAAGGAATTTATGCCCAATATCATCTTGTATGAACTTTCCTGATGTTAGTTGATTATAGGTTCCAAAATGGCATCTGGGATAATTGCCTTCGCATATGTATTGCAAGAATTCAACAGCATAATTACATCTGCTTGGGTAGACAATTTTCTAGTGACCATTAAAGTTATACTTGTATCCAAAGTAACTGACCATGATTAATGAAAACTCTTACATAGTTTTGGTTTTATGTTTTGTAAATTATGTGCAAAACTCAGGTGTTAACTTTATGTACCATATTATTAAATGCAGCACAGGAACTTGGAAACATCGAAGCAGGGGTGATTTCAAAGTCTTGTTTCATGTAATAATATATCTCAACTGTTATGTTGTGAAGCAACAATTTTCTAAGACCAGAGCATTACTTTGGGAACCAGTTATAAAAATACTTGAATAAACCATTGGTGCAAAGTTGGAGGACTGTTATTTTAAATGTATAACAGTACCTATGTTTATTTTTTAGAACAATTCCATTCTTGGTACCATTCCAAAATAAAGCTTCCAGTATTTTTTCCCTACATTTGGACAGAAGTGATAGCTAGTTGCTAAATTAAAGCTACTATTAAAAAGAATTAAGCCTGACTTTGCCACAACAATTTTATTTTATATGTAATTGACATGAGCTTGTAGCAACACTGTACTTTCCAGAGGAAAGAGCTTTGGGGACCGCCATCTCTTCAGTGGTCTAAGAGATCTCCCACACTCATATGATTCAGTTTTTGTTTGTTTCAAGGTGAGAAGCTGATACTGACAATAAATAACCACAAATCTTTGTACAAAAGTCACACAAAATTTTATAATGACAACACTGTAAGAGATGAACAATGGAAGAAAATAAACCTCTCATAAATGAATTAGATATGTAAAGAATTGCATGAGCTCCTCCTGTTGGATACATACATTCTTAAGCAGACTTCATAAAATAAAATGCCTTTATCATATATTTATATAAAAAAACAGCAAAACTTTAAAGCATAGAAGTTCTATTTCAAATCATATCAAAATCCTTAAAAAAAAAAAAAGAAAAAAAAAGTGCAGTTTTAGGTAAAACGCTTTCTCTAATAAATGCTTTCAATAAAAGATATTATAAAATTAATTTTCCATACATTAAACAAAAAGTTATGACCAAGCGCAAATTTTAACAGCTATTTTATATTTAAAATGATAAACTCAGATTATCTTTTTGACTTAGACCACAATGAAATAAAATTATGCCATACCTGTAGGAATTTTGTAATATCAGTTACAACATTTCTGAAGACAAACTCGTCCTTGTCACTGTCGAACCAGCCAAGTTTGCTGATCCGAGCAAATAATGTCACCAAGGCTTGAATCACAAAGTTTGGTAGTTTTGGCCGAGTTGCTAGATAATTTAGAACATAATTTCCTGGAAAGAAAAGAGGAATGTTTGAATACAGAAGTTATGAAACATATAATTCAAAGGCTATCTTTCCCCCAAACGTCAACCCTTATACAATTTAAGAGGAACAGCACTATGGTGTGAAAAAATCAAAACTAATGGCCCAGTTCCTATATTTCATGGTGTGACCAAAGCTTCAATTTCTTTCAGAAGCCCATCTCGTCTTGAGCTTTACTTCAGCATGCTGCTTAGTGAGAGGGTGTAATTATTACTTTCTCTACCACATAGTTAGTAGATAGAGAAGGTACTGCATTCCATCCAAAAATGCAATATTGAGATGTCACCAGAAATACATGCTTTGAAGTCCCTTGAATTAAAAAAAACATTATTAGAAAAATGTCCATGAACACCATAATTCAAAAATGAAATGTCGAATAAACATCAAACTTGGTATTCAAATCCAGCACCTTCTAAAGATGCAACATGAAGATTTTCTAAAGAAACCCATCACCCCAAACTTAACTTTACTTGGAACATTTTTTTTAATTTTTTGATTTTCTGAAAAATAGCTATGACAATTTTGATTAAAATGCCATATATTAAAGATGTTTACATGACAAATAAAGTATATATTTTGAAATTTCTGGGAATAGCTTGTGAAGTCCTCATTATTCGGAAGGAAAGTCATATAAAATCTTGCATAACTGTTAAAACGCTAAATGATAGATGAAAACACACTACACAAAAAATGTAGATCTCGTTATAAAACACAATTTATTTCAAATAACCTTTTTTGTGGCATCAGCCATTTTCGAGATATCAGTTATTAATGGTTCAAATTGTTATTCAATACTTGGTCATTCTTTTCAAATCCTGTTGATTTTCAGCTGTATCTCGCAATATCATGGAAAGCGTATGGAATTTAAGACCAGTGGACAGCATCCAGTTCTAAAACATTTGACAATCATTATTCTCTTTGTATCTATAACAAAATGTGTAGTGCAGCTATTTCCAGAAAGGTTTATCTTGATTAAAATTAAGAGATAGGAAAATAAACTTTTGCAAGAATAATTTGTATACCCACTAATGAATGACAGAGTAGAGAAAGTCATGTGAATGTAACACAGATTTTTAGAATCATTTCTATTATGCTAAATCCATCTTAGTAATGAAACAAAGAAACGGATAAGCAACTGAAAATATTTAAGGACATAAGATAAAAATAATTTTTTCCAAATCCAATAATTATGTATTTTAAGTAACATTAATTGCACTTACATATTTATTTCTTATTGAAAAAAAGAGGTTGTAATCAAATACACAATGGAATGTAATACTTATTTACAAGTTAGGTAGAAGTAAAATGGGGCACCATCATGAAGAAAAGAATTCAGTTTTTTTAATTAAAATTGAACATGGTTAAAACTATAGAATGCTATAGATATGGAAGTCTCTGATGCATAATAGTCATATGCTTTCTCTACTCTTAACAATTTACATAGTTATTCTGCAATTACTCACATAAACGCATTCACCAGTAATGGTTTCAATAAGGTACACTTATATATATTGAGGCAGTATTTTTTTAACACTTAAACGATATCAGTCTAATTATATAATATAAAATATAATAATATAATTGCCTTAAAGCAATATGTATATGTAATAATATATAAAATGAATGTAACAGTCATTGTATTAAGGTTTATTTTTATTATGTACAGGTATAATAATGTTATGTGAATGTATTACGTAATTTAACAATGTAGGAGCTGTGAGAGTAGAAGCCAAAAGTTGCTAACAATAAGCTAACAATGAGGTAACCTTGAGACAACAATAAATTAGAAAGTTTAATAATGCTACTAATAATTCTTGGAACAGTAATGTAATATTTAAAATAGTTTATAAATAGCCAATCAAAAACTAGAAAAGCTTTAAGTTAAATAAAAGTATTCTATTGGAGTAGAATTAACCAATCACAGACTTGAAATATAGTAAAATGTACAAATTTAACAGATTCAGGCGGGAGATGCTAGAAGGCAGTGTTCCAGAGCAGTTCGCTTGATACATATTCAGTGTGAGACATAAAGAATTCATTACGGCGTGAACAATATAAAGTTTATGTGTTAAAAAGTGCAATTAAACAATAATCTCACAGCTCTACAGTAGGATATATCTGTGAAGTGTTATTTAATTGTGAGAAGGATTAATACAAGGAGTGAAGTAAAAATTATAATTTGTGTAAGCCTTCATTCTTTAGCTGACCAACCTCTGCTAAGAGATACGTGTTTCTGCAAATTACTACTGATGCAGCCAAGGCATACATATATAATATTTAAATAAACATTAAAAAATTACAAAGTTGATTTTTTTTACGTGGGGGCGAAGGCCACCAGAAAGTTTGTATCGTGCGTGGTGTTGGCTCCCCAACAGTGGAACTACAATACACCTCCTTCAATATGTAGGTTAAAAACTCTCAACTGTAGTTGAGATGTACACCACGATATTACATCCTCTTTGCATGAGGTCATAACAAAACAAAGGATCGGCTACTTCACATTTCAAGGTGTACTGCTTTAAATGCAAAAACATTAAAAAAAAAAAAAAAAAAGAGGAAATGTTTTGGGAGATGGTTATTCCCACAAAAATTTTGACATGAATTTTATATCTTATCACCTAATTTTTTCGGAAGAATGCATTTGCCTATCTCTAGCAGTTAGATATCAGATAATGTGAATGACGAGTATGAGATGCTACTTATAGAAAAACCACTTTATTCATTATTCCTATATCTCAAAACTCTATGTTGAAATCAGGTAGCTTTATTGACTCACTCTTCTACAAATTGCTCTTACAAAAGCTTATGATTTTACCTACTTCTTGTTAATCCAGATAAACTTTCAAAATCACATTTAGGCATTTCATTGTAGGATACAGTATATAAAGCACTAATCAAGGGTTTAATGAATGTGTTGCTATTTGATGGCTTTGAAACTTCATGCTCTTTGCATGACCATGACAAGAAAATACAGCGATGTACCAGTTGAGAAAAGTATTAGTATTTAATAAGGATGGGGACATTGATACTTGGTGGTACTGAAGTATATTCAATGCTCTGAGATAAACTTTAAATACTTTTAAATGTTTAAGTTTTGCATTATTGAAAGTTTTTGCATTTGCTTTATGCTAGATAAGGAATGAAAAAAGTCGTGACTTCAAGTTATTGCCTTGCACGTGTCCCCTAGAGTTGCTGGACTATAGTTCTTGATAGATTTTGACTGCATTTCCTGTGGGTGAATCAATGCAACATTCCACAGACTCTTGTTTCTAAATGAAATCATGCAAAACAATGGGAGGAGTAGAACTACTCATGTAACATACAGTGTTAAATGAGTTGTGAATAAAGCTGATTTAGCTGATGCACCAAACCACATTTCTGCAATAGCATGGCTTGGTGACTCACTCTCAGCTATTACTTTACCTACTCCAGTGACCAAAATCTATGAATCCAGCAGAAACAAATCAGAATTTAAGACATGAGATAATATAGTGCATGGATATATTTGTTCTTTCCTTCCACCTGTTAGTTTGTGTTTACACAAATCAAACTCGGGTCACAAGCATAGCTTACAACTATACCGTATAACTAATTCCCACTACATGGAAAGAAAATCCTTTAAAAGAAAGTTTTCAGCATAAAATATAGTTACATAAAAAGCGAAGCAAAGAAATAATAAGTAGTAGCCCTGCCTAACAATAGGGCAAATTAAATCGAGTTTTATTTATGGATGCTCTCTAACTGTTGTGGTCCTTAGCATCCTATTCTATATTTGGCATGAAAGACCAGTAATTTTGCTCAGAGGCTTCTTTATCAGACTTGAGGTTCTTTTACGTGCTGTAAATCTACAACATGGGACCGCTGGCTTTACTTCTCTTCTGAAAGAAGCCATGCTAAGGATTTTTATGCCCGAAAAAATTCATCACCCTCTGCCGGGTTTGAACCTGCAACTTCAGGAACTACAGGCTAGCATGGTAACCACTACACCATGGAGGACTACCCTAACAATAGGGGATATATAAAACCCGTGACATTATCAAGATAAAAAAATTGCTGCCAATCGAAGAATGTGAAATAGGAACAATTTCGGAATTAGCATACAACACAAAATTGGTTGCATGTGCTTATAAACAGAAAACTACTAAGAGCATTATTCAGTGAACAAGCCATCTCTTTACAGTTATTGTAATATTGTAAAGTGACTATCAAGTATCAGTGCTTAAAAATCAGTATCGGTATATCAGTAATTGAGTATTGAGAAATAGTGGTATCATCCTATCACTAGTATTTGAAAATTCAAACCAATAACAAGGAATACCTCAGAAATGGTTTAACTCCACAAAGCATTTTATTTGGCATAAACTAACATCTACATTTTTGTTGTAAGAATTCGTCTATCTCTTATGGCTTACCAATTATACAAGAGGCCTCTGAGCAAAACATTACCGATCTTTCACGCCCAATATAGAATGGGACACTAGCAGTTAAAGGAGCATCCATAATTATAAATAAAATTAAAAAAAAAAAAAAAACTCAAGAAATTCTAGCAGCCAAATTAGGGAAGGGAAAAACCTAATTTTTTCTGACATAAAAACAAAATCTTAATACAGTTTACGTGTTCTGGCAGTTTTTCAAATCATTCACTTTATTAGTTTTATAATTTTTTTAAAAATATGGAACTTCTTTGTAATTGGCGTTTTCAAAATTATCTCACAGGCACTGAGTGGAGCAAGTTTCTTTTTTGTGTATTTTAATTTTCTCAAAAATGGCTCTAACGATTTTGATTAAAATATCATATGTTTAAGATATTTTCATGACAAATGAAATGTATATCTCGAATTTTCTGGGAATGTCTCCAAAAGCGTTCTTCATTGTGAACGACTTTTGCATAACTGGTAAACCATAAGAGATAGACAAAATTTTACTACACAAAAAATGTAGATCACGTTAAAATACACAATTTATGTCATATACATTTTTTTATTGAGTGAACCATTTTCGAGATATTGCTTGTTATTTCCTTAAATTTTCCAATACTTATACTTTTTCTCAAATTCGTTATTCATACTTTTTTGTCCTGGTAATGCAAAGAGAATGGAATATTCCACAGAGCAACCAGCTCTTAAATGCTTAAAGCCAATTCCCCTTGCATCTACAAGAAAATTAGCAATAAGTTTAACATCTTGATATCTCGATTAACATGAAGCATATGGGGAATAAGCGTTTGTAAAAATAGTTTGTACAAGAGTAGAGAAAGTCATGTGAGTGTAACACATGAGATTTTTACCTTACAAGACCTATGTTTAAACTATTTTCCCTATCATGTATGTTGGCCTTTGCTAGAAATGTATTTCCTTATTTTTGTACTGCACTACATTATGCTGTGGCAGCAAGCACATGATTCTGACCATGCGGATTTGTGAAAAGGCCTTCCTTTGACGCTGCTCAACCTCCAGTGCAGAGCTTAATTGGATGGTTGCTTAACAACTATGATGTCATCCCTTCAGTTTGTCTGTTGTCGCAGCAAGCATGCGATTCTGATCGCATGAACTTGTGAGAAGTGAAGTAGTCACCCCTTCCTGCTGCTCAACCTCCAGGACCGAGTTTAACTGAATGGTTGCTATAATAACTGTGATGTCACCCGCTTTAGTATGTAGAGGGGACATGTAGTGAGATAGATTACATTCTTATTCCTGCTTCTTACAGCAAGTGGAGCACACTTCCTTCTTTAGTGCACTTAGTGCTGTGACATTTTAAGTATGAATCCTGATTATGGTATAGGGTGTGTTTTATTACAAACAGCATTTTCACATTGAAAGATGAATATAAGAAGTTTTATATTGTGAGTACCCTACTGAATGTCTAAAAATATGTAGTTCAAATGAAGTATGATGCCAGGTCAATTAAATAGACCCAGAAAAAAATCAAGAAGAAAGCTGCTTTTGCAGTATTTACACACTGCCTAACTAGTCTTACAGCAAAGATTTAATATAACAAAACAAAAAACAAAAAACAAAAAAAAAAAACAAAAAAAAAAAAAAAAAAAGGGAAAAGTTTCCTGTACTTTTTTCTTCTATTAGTGGAATTCCTACCTTTCCCCATCACTCAGCTAAGAGAGCATACACAATTATTTCTGCATCGGGATCACGCATTCAAACTGTAACACCTGTCTCTAACGCTTTGTAATTTAGATGACTGGGTAAATTTGAAACCATGGTTGGCTGTGAACAGTCTGATGATAATTCCACTCAATTTGGCAGACGTTTTCTTAATGAATGAACAATTTTGAATTCAAAATAAAGAGAGTTGAAGGTTGTTACACTACATCACTAAAATGTTCTTATTTGTAACCTTCAACTATCTTTATTTTAAATTATGACATCACTGTTACTAGCTTCTAAATCTTCAAAATTAAAAATAAAGAGAGTTGAAGGTTGTTACACTACATCGCTAAAATGTTCTTACTTGAACGCGTTTTGGGAGACGGTTTGCTCCCATCGTCTGCATGTTTTCAACTGATTTTGCCGGTTATTGTCTGGGGAATGTGTGTGGCTAGTGGTGTTCTCTGGTGCTGGGCTGATGAACCTCCAAAGGCTGCTGGGTGGTGGCAGTTCGAAATTCATTAGGTGATTGGAAACTTTTATCGATTTAAATAAACATATGTGACATTATATTACTCCCTCTAATTATGTAAATCTATTTACAAATTCTATGTTATGCCTCAGACAGGAGCTATAGTTGAATTAATGTAACTTCTCAATTCTGACAGCTAGCTCAGTGTGCTTTCCGCACGTGTATTTGGGTCTGTTGTCATGGCAACCAGGGGTTGACCTTGAAGTAGCCAATCGCGTTTAAGCCCCCTCCACACCCTTCACCAGAGCTTAGAGGAAGTATTGCCAATGGCAAACATTGTTTTGTTTGATTTATCAGATACTTGCGTTATTTGTGTATCATTGTAGTGTAGTGTGATATTTTAACGTTTAAGCATACAACTATTTAAATCAGTGAAGTATGGAATTGCATATTAGCATTATTTTTCAAGACCTAAACGTGTAGCTGTAGTATAGGAATGACCATTATTGTGGTGATTATAATATTTTAAAATATATAATCTGTGTGATTGACAATGTCTGATCCCGAGCAAAAGCATAGGGGAAGAACCACGAACTTGTTTCCCAAAGAAAAAATGTGCTAAGCTTAGACAAGGTACTGCAATTCGCGGCCAAGCTCGTGAGATGGTATGTACTTTAAGGGCATATTTAGAACTGGGAAGAGAAAACGATGGACCAATGATTGATGTAAATGAAGTCACAGATAGGACAGCTGTTATCAATATAGGGAAAGAACAAGAAAGAAAAAAGGAATAAGCTGAGAAATTGCAGTCTGGATCTTCAAAAGTAATATTAGAAATCCCAGGAAAAACCTGACATCGTCAAAAATTATTACAGATTTAGGTGCCTTCCAAGTAGATGCTATCCGTCGCCATATGTATAGTTATTATGAAAGAACACAATTACTTCATACTTTTAAATGCAAAGTTTGTCTTATCTAATTGAGATTTAAAATAAACATAAGAGTAAAAACAAGAACTTCAGAGTAAATATGGTACTAACTTGAATAATCTGCTATCTGAAAGTTTTGCAATAGTATTGAAAACATTTGTCGAGTAGCGTATGTTGGAATTTTAAAAATATAATGAAAGGGAAAGATCAGCTTTAAAGCTTTGTTCTATATAGTAGTATAATATTGCATACGGACATTTAAAGCATCACGCAAAGGAATTTAAAAGATACAAAACGGAAGACAAGCACTAGAATAAAACAATACAGGGTGAAAAGGTATTAAAACTATTAATATTTAATATGCGCTTATTGTCACATAGCACGAAAATGAACATGAACATAATGGAATAGTTGACAAACGTGTTGTACACTGTACCCTTAGAAGTGTATAGAGATGTTTAGTGTAGTATATTATTTCAAAATTACTCATTTCGTTAGGCACAACGAAGAACTTTTATCTTTGTTTAGCTCCTCTCCTCTTTCACTCACACGACTGGTGGGCAGACGAAGCGACAACACTGCATGTTTTATGCGTGGCGTAGCTGAAACGCACATGGCAGGAGAGCAACTGTCAGAATTGAGAAGTTACATTAATTCAAGCATAACATTTTCTGAAACTTTCATATGTTACACATGAATTTTGAAGGACTTCTACATGTAAAATTACTACACTAAGCCAGTAACAGAATAACTACTGATTAGTTTGTGAAACTCTTGCTGCTAAGTGAAATGTCTTATATGAAAAGCATACATTTTCAACATTATCTTTATTAAATGATTTTATTCTGCCATTGATGTATAATAATACACCTAACTTCACTTATTAACTAGCAGATATTAAATACAGAGGGAAAACAGTATAGAAACATTTACCCTGTAGCCTGCTGAATATATACACTTGAGGATAAATGTTAACAGTTTCATGCAAGCGGGAGTGCAAAGCCTACCCTTTATTGAGAAACAAGGTAAATACAAAAATACATGTGATACATTTACATGACTTTCTCTACCCTCTAACCTTTATTAGTTGATGCAGTAATTTGTATCACAAATTACTTAAATGTAAATAATGATTGTAATATGAATATGCATTTTTATGTGACATTGATTTCAGATGTTTATTAATTGTAATTATTATTTGGAAATAAGTTTATACGGCCTTACTGAAACTGTCAATAATAGCGCGCAATAATGCAGCCAGGGGGGTGAGCTGTTTATCATTATTGGAAACGAGGAAGTTACGTAATGTTGGCGCGTTTTCGGTAGAAACTTCTGGAATGTTTTCTCCCTAAAAGCATATGTATTCATAATTTTCATTGGATATTAAAATGGACGCTAATGTTGGCGCGTTTTATTAGCCAATAGCAGTTCAGTTATAATCTTTAGGCGTATCTGGACGAGGGAGTATAAATAAGATAGGTTGGAGGTAAAGTCAGTCAGTCCTTCAGTTCGCCGAAAGCATTCATACATTACACGTCATATTTTGCTCAGTTCATCAAAAATCTGTGTACACTACACGTCGTCTTCAGTCAGTCAGTTCGTCATACATCGGATATAGATTCACAAGTTACGCGCAGCAGAATTATGAAAGATCTAAAATATGGTAAAGTTAATTATACAAAAGGTTGAAGTACGTTGATTAAAAGTGATCAGTAAGAAGTTATTATAACAGTTTCAGTTTGGCGAGTATCTAGATCAATATGTAAAAGTGATAGTGAACGTGTTCGACAATAAAAATTATAAAACAAATTTCTTCATCAGTGTTCTTTTTGGATAAAAGATTCCTTTCCGTTTACACAACCTTGATCAAGACACATGTTCGACCCAAGATAAGATAATAGCTAGCCGGAGGACAGTAAACAAAACTTAAAATTCTTTAAAACACTGATACTAGGTACCACAAATTGCTAACACAAGATGGAGCTACAAACCGAACAAATGAATGACGTCACAAGATGGCTTCAACACTGATGTAAACAAACATTTGTAAGTAGTACTGTTACAAATTGGCTCCCATACGTGGGGCAGTTAAAATTATGTAACCAAAAAAAAAACAAAAGCAGCACAATATAAGATCTTCAAGTTCTAATAATTTACGTAAAAACATATTACGTAAACAAGAAAGTTACTACTACAAATTGGCTACCACAACGTGGGGCTACAATAATGTTAAATAAATACAACATTAATACTATCGCAAATTGGCACCCAGAACGTGGGGCAGAGTAACCAGGAAAGGAACACGATGACCAGGAAAGGATCAGAATAACCAGGAAGAAGTGAGATGACCAGGAAGGGGCGAATGGAGAAGTGAACTGAACTACAAGACGCAGATTCCAGAAATAACAAAAGGAACGACAGACTACGCGGATGATTGGACATCGTAATTCCGAGATTACAAGGCAACAGGCGAATTCAACTACAAAAACATCGAGTAGACGCAGATTCCAGAAACAACTATAGGAACGACAGACTATGCGGATGAGTGGACACAAAAACATCGAGCCGACGTAGATTCATCATAACACAACGCAGAAGCGACATATAATCTAGGAGAGAGGGGCAGGAAGCTGAACATCAATGTAACAGCAACAGACAGCATCACAAAGGTCAGAGTATCGTAATTTTTTTTTTAGAAAACAAAATTGTAACCTTCAAATGTACTTAAGGAGTGATAGGATAAAGAAAACAATGGCTACTAATAATACAGAAGAAATAATTATGGAGGGAGATAATGTAACAGTTAGCTGTAATTCAATACAGGTTACAGAAAATAGCTCAAACTTTTTAGGATTTGAGGGTGGAAATGTTAGTGCAGAAAGTCAGAATAGAATAGCAGGAAATGTTAATCTTGATACTAGTATGATTATGGAAATGCTGAAAAATTTGAATGAGAATATAGAAAAGAAAAATTAAACATGAAGAAAAGAAGAGAAAGGAATGGAGGATCAAAATAGGAGATTTAGTTTTGGTCAAAACCAAGAAATTGTCGGATAAAGCAAATAAACTTTATTGGCGAATGTTTCTCATATACCATGGACCATATGAAGTTGTTGAAGTATATGGAACTAATACATATGAGTTATGTAATCCAACAACTCGAAAAAGCATAGGAAAGTTCCATATTGAGATGCTGAAACCATACAACCATGAAGATCAAGGTGAAACAAAAGACAAAGATGATAAATAGTAAATGCTGGATAGTTAAAGACGAAATGCAGAGCAATGTATTGGAACGTAAGAGGGTTAAATAAATATGTACGTCATGTGAAAGGAGAAATAAATTTTGGACATGACTAAATGTTTAAGAGGAAAATAACATTTTATTAGTAACTGAACATGTGAAATAAAGCATGATGTTATATTAAAGTAAAGTACATAAATACTATTCCAAGAGTATTGTTAAGATAAAGTACAAAATAACAAAAATTGGTAAATATAATTAAAAACAAATATTTATGTAGCAAATAGAACATGTGAAACAGTGCCTAGATTTAAGAGATGTAAATATTTGTGTAGAGGGTGAATATTTTGGTAAAAATGTTAAACAATTACAAAAATCTTAAATGTATAAATTTTTGTCAACAACTTAAGAAAGTAAACAATTTGGTAACAGTAATTAAATAATTTAGGGTACAGTATTTGCTATAATAAAAATTTTGTGATGTCAGATTAATATCTAAATTAATTAAACCAGAGCCAGTAAGTAGTGGCGAGATAAAAAAAAAAAAAAAATATGTCGTGTGTTAAATGCGTGTGAAGTGTTAAGTGAAAGTGATAGCGCGTGTTCCAAGATTTAGGAGACTAAAAACACAATTATAAAATTTCCAAACAAGTTGTAAATGTTTATAATTATGTTTCTAGTGGGGCATATGATGCAGTAATTTGTATACAAATTACTTAAATGTAAATAATGATTGTAATATGAATATGCATTTTTATGTGACATTGATTTCAGATGTTTATTAATTGTAATTATTATTTGGAAATAAGTTTATACGGCCTTACTGAAACTGTCAATAATAGCGTGCAATAATGCAGCCAGGGGGGTGAGCTGTTTATCATTATTGGAAACGAGGAAGTTACGTAATGTTGGCGCGTTTTCGGTAGAAACTTCTGGAATGTTTTCTCCCTAAAAGCATATGTATTCATAATTTTCATTGGATATTAAAATGGACGCTAATGTTGGCGCGTTTTATTAGCCAATAGCAGTTCAGTTATAATCTTTAGGCGTATCTGGACGAGGGAGTATAAATAAGGTAGGTTGGAGGTAAAGTCAGTCAGTCCTTCAGTTCGCCGAAAGCATTCATACATTACACGTCATATTTTGCTCAGTTCATCAAAAATCTGTGTACACTACACGTCGTCTTCAGTCAGTCAGTTCGTCATACATCGGATATAGATTCACAAGTTACGCGCAGCAGAATTATGAAAGATCTAAAATATGGTAAAGTTAATTATACAAAAGGTTGAAGTACGTTGATTAAAAGTGATCAGTAAGAAGTTATTATAACAGTTTCAGTTTGGCGAGTATCTAGATCAATATGTAAAAGTGATAGTGAACGTGTTCGACAATAAAAATTATAAAACAAATTTCTTCATCAGTGTTCTTTTTGGATAAAAGATTCCTTTCCGTTTACACAACCCTGATCAAGACACATGTTCGACCCAAGATAAGATAATAGCTAGCCGGAGGACAGTAAACAAAACTTAAAATTCTTTAAAACACTGATACTAGGTACCACAAATTGCTAACACAAGATGGAGCTACAAACCGAACAAATGAATGACGTCACAAGATGGCTTCAACACTGATGTAAACAAACATTTGTAAGTAGTACCGTTACAAATTGGCTCCCATACGTGGGGCAGTTAAAATTATGTAACCAAAAAAAAACAAAAGCAGCACAATATAAGATCTTCAAGTTCTAATAATTTACGTAAAAACATATTACGTAAACAAGAAAGTTACTACTACAAATTGGCTACCACAACGTGGGGCTACAATAATGTTAAATAAATACAATATTAATACTATCGCATAGTGGGCATACAAACCAGTCTTACTAAAGCTTATTTTTATATATATTTCATTTTAATCCAAATAAACTTTTGCAGAAATAGCTACACTACACATTTCATTATACATACAAAGAGAACAGTGATAGCCAAATGTTTAAGAACTGGACGCTATATGCTGGCCTTAAAATTCCATACTGTTTCCATGCAATCGCGAGAAACAACTGAAAATTGATGGGACTTAAAAAGAATGACATAGTATTCAACAAATCGAACCATTAATAACAGATATCTTAGGAATGGTTTGCTATAAAAAGTTATTTAAATTAAATTGTGTGTTTTAAAGAGATCTGCATTGTACGTGTGGCATGTTTTCGTCTATCGCTTAACGTTTACCAGTTATACAAGATTCTACAAAATTCCTTCCAAATGAAGAGGACTTCACAGACCATTCCCAGAAAATTCAAGATATACATTTTATTTTTCATGTAAATATCGTTAATGTATGGTATTTTAATCCAAATCATTAGAGCCATTTTTTTAAAACTAAAAAATTTCGAAAAATGTCCCATGCAAAGAGTACTTTGGGGTGGGGCAATTTTCTTGAAAATCTTAGTGTCGCATCTGAACATAAATACCAAATTTGATATTTATCTGACTTTTCATTTTTGATTAAACTGTTCACAGACATACACACAGGCCTTTTTCTAAGAATGCTTTTTTTTTTATTTATTTATTCAAGGTGCCTCAAAACTTGTATTTCTGTGAAATCTCTACCTCAAATTTTTAAGTGGAATGCAATACCTTCTCCACCTACTATGTACATGGTAAAGAAAGTAAAAAATAGGTATGTCTGGCAACTGTGAATATTTACCAAAATTTCCAGTTACAAAAGCTACTGAGCATGAAAGGAACCAATGTGAAAATTACAAGCTACCACATACTACATCATTTCATTGCTTGTATCCGCTATTTACTAAAAGGTTGCCAGAACTTCAAATTAATACAAGCTTGGGCTTACCTTACCTAATTGCAGTGGTACTTAAAATGTATTAAAAAGTAATGCTAAAGTGATAGAAATAGCTTAGGAGTTGTCTCTTCTAGACCTGTGCTCACCTGCCTGGCCCTTTTAGGTGTCTTACTTTTATAGCAGGATTAGGCTGTAACGACAAAAAACATCACCATCTTGTCGCTACTGCACATGCAGGATGGGAAAGCTGCCAACCTAACTGAGAAGTGAAATCCTGAGTTGACAGTATTTTCCTTCTCCTTCTTCTTCTTCAATTTCGCTTCCTGCTGATATGAAGTAATGCGAAGGCACTGTACTGTTAATAGTGCATAACAGTAAGCAAAATGGCTCGCGAAGGGTGTGAGAGCTTATGTATATAAAAAAAACATCTTAGCTAACCTTCTGTGTATTCAGAAACCTAAGCTTATATCATAAACCTGGAACATTGTTAGTATGCTTTGGTTTAACCACTGGTTGGTAATTAACCTAAGCTTATATATACATATATAAAAAAAAATCTAACCGAAGGCTAACCTTCTGTGAATTTCGAAACCTAAGCTTATACACATAAAAAAAATCTAACCTAAGCCTAATCTTCTGTGAATTCAGAAGCGCCAAAATAAAAAAAATAAAAAACAACATTATGGCTAACCATCCATGAATTCAGAAACCTAAGCTTATAATAAAAGAAATCTAACCTAAGGCTAACCTTCCATGAATTCAGATATCTAAGCTTATATATATATTAGAAAAGAGCCTAACCTAAGGCTAATATTCCATGAATTCAGAAGCCTAAGCTTACTTAAATAGTGAATCATACACATTGTTAAAGAATGCATGCTTGCTCTGCTTGTGTTAGCAGCGTTTGCTATTCATATGTTGGCAGAATTTTGTTTGCACATTTGGAAACCGTACGCAGGATCACATCAGTGGCATCTGTAGCAGAACTAAAGGACAGTTTTTCCACTTCAAGTAGGTAAGGTTTTCCCAGGTTTCTCCTGCAATCTTGTAAATCTCTTGAGAAATATACTTGCTATTCTGTAAGCACATAAGCTGGGACTTCAATCAAAGCAAGCATTCTTTAATTTTTGGGTTGCCAATGCACATCATAAAAGCTACTTTATCAACATAGCAATTAAAGAAAGAAAAAGAAAACTATGGTACAGTGCATGGATGAAATATTCAAGCTTCTGTGTAATGTGTACGAAACATGGCATACAAATAAGTGTTGGGGGTCGCTAAAACCATTAACAATATATTCATTTAACTAAGTGATATTAAAGATGCCTATTTACTTACTAATATCTACTCTCTGCTGCAAGCTTAATCCCTGGGCACTACGTGATACCAATTTGGTTAGAGTAGTTGCAGCCAGAAGCTGAGCATAACATGAATCCCCTCGATCCAGCAGCAGCTGGCATTTTGATAGTGTGTCTGGTGCATTTTGAAAACCAACTAAAGCCTTTTCTGCTTCTGCACGGTGATTGGAATCCTGACTCTCATAGAGCTGTTTACAAAGCAGCTCTAACTGCCGCACCTCCTGAAATACAAATTCACGTCGGTAAATGGTACCCTGAAATGTTTACAGCACACTTTGTTATTAAACCTTTTGAAATCTTTGGATATCATACCAATTGTTCCGCTTCAGAGTGCATTTTAATTTATCATAATAAAGAACCACTTAAAAAAAACAAAAAAAATTACGCCATGAGCATGTAGATATCTTCCAAAATGCTTTACTGCCACACGACGGTATACTCAATTTGCACTAGTATGAGAAAGATTATGGTTTGCACATTGTTAAAAGTAGCTTGCGTTTATTCTATAACGCATATGAGTGCAATATAATGAGCGTCGTATGTCACTGAAAATTAATGTGCCAATGCTCTAATGTTTTGATACTTGTATTTGACTCGGGATATTTCGTTCCGGTAGAACAAGAGTCAACGAAGCTCCCTTGGCGTCGCACTACCATGTTTTGATACAAGAAAGTAAATTAACATCATTGAAGAGATGTAATTGCAATCTCATCAATGATTTATATTACAGTAACGTATTTCCACGTTCAATTACGAAGATATAACTTAATTTGAACTAATTAATCTCTTTGTTTAGATCTTACCTGCTCATCCGCCATTTTCACTGCTGAACATTTCAGCGACTGTGCTGCCCTCTAAAAACATTGCAACCCCATGTTGTTAGGAGGAGTGGGGGAATCAAAATGTATCGGCATGCTCTTCACTGAACAAATATACTTATCGTTGTTTTAATTCTTCCAACTTTTCAAACAGTTGAAAGTTATGTTTATTTCGAACTCGACAACAAATTAGATTGTGTACATTTCCTCAATCCACTTTGAATATTTTATTTTATGGTTTTTCATTCATACTTCACTGAAACTATTACATATCAGCAAGAGAAATTATGCACTTAAGCTTTGCGTATGCGTGAGAGGGATTGGGAGTGGCGGGGAGAAGGCTCATAGTACTTTAAATATGCAAAGAATAATATAACACACATATCACATATTATTAAAACAAAAGTTTCTTTAATGCTACTCAATTTTATACAATTTGTGTATCATTTACATAATTTGGAGTCATCAAAATTTACATATATCGCTTGAAAAAGAGATGAAACAATACAGGTGATAGAATATTATAATTACAATATCTGAACAACCAAAAATAGCTGGAAAGCACATAATTTACAACATTAAGTGGAAACTTTCACACCACATCACAATCATTTTTAAAAGCATCAGTGAACTTTACTATGAGATCAAGTTTGACAGCAACAGGGATATAAATTTTAACTCAATAAGCATTAAGAGGTGGTTTCAAATCTTGCTTTCACAAAGCTCTCATGTAACACAATTTAATTTCCTGTACAACATGTATAAATTGCACCTTAACATGTAGGTCTAGTTGGCTAGTGATGTATACAGATGCTATCACTATTGTATATAGTGTAGCTCCGTAACAATGAAGATTGAGTGGGAAAAGTAAATGTTTCATAAAGAGTAAACTTTCTCTTTAGAACAACATTTAATAAATTATGCTACTATATTAACCCAACTTTCTGATAGGAATAAATAGTTTAAAATTCTCCAATTTACAGCTGGGATCTCTCATAAGATTGTTTTCTACGCCATTAAGCATATTACCAGTTGTTGGAAAAAACACTAGAAGGCTTTAACAAATGTGCATAGTAGATACACACAAAATTATGAACCAATAAAAAAATCTGCTATTTTTTCATATTTACAAATACAGCTATTACTCACATATACAGGTCACATTCCATACACACAGACATTCAAAATTTCTTTACACCTCTACTGCAGCATGTTTTTCCTATATTCTTGAGCCTAAAGTTTTAGGATGGTACAAATTTACAAAACAAAGAGGGCACCTAGTGCCACAAAATGCTAAGAGAATGCAATGCAACCTAAAGAAAAATTTGTTTCTACACTTTTACAACTTAAGTTTTGGCAGCACTATGTGCCAAAACACTCAGATTTTTGTGTTTCCAAATAAGAGTAAAATTGCCTCTATGAAATTCAATTTCACCACAATATTATTAATTATGCTTAGGCCAACTGTATAATTGTAATTGATTCAGCAACAAACTTATATGTACTAGTATGAGAACTGTTTAATACATTTTCACAAATAATGACCAGGGAGAGACAAACATGTGCTTATAGGCCTTTTACATTTTCTTTCTGGAGCTACATGTGTGATATATTCTAACCGCAGCTAATACTCTACTAATGTTGCATTACTTTCACTTTCTTCCAACAAAGGAAACCACAGCCCTCGGTGCAAACAATTCAGTTGAGAGCCAGTACAAAAAAGCAGAAATTATGCAGTCTATGCACAACAGCAAAAGTTAATTACTGTTTATTGGCGGAATATTTAAGCTAACTGCCACAGTTCTTAACGTCTGTATTGCAATGGAAAGAATAGATCTACCCAATCACACTCGATCACACTTGATGTAAAGAACAATGAAAGGAAAACATCACTGGTTTCACTGCTTTGTCTACAAGTGTTCAAGCGACGACTTCTTTCTTCAAGCGCAACTGAGTCACAACTTTCACTTACACGTTTTTGTTTCACTTGTTCAAAGAAACTATGTTTAAAGCAAGTCCATTAAAACAAGAAGTTCCATATTTATTCACCATGCATCCAGAAACAACACTCTGATTGCATTGCTCTTTTTGCAGTACCAAACTAACGCCTTGCACTTCTACGTCCAGAAAAATTGGCCCGCTGTCTTAAAAGTCTTCTTTACCATCCAGTGTCTTCGACTATCCTGTTGAAAACAAAGAAATACATTTCTTATTGAGCAAATTCATATTCTGTAAGGAATTAATAAAACATTAACATAAAACACTATTAGCTTTATCATTTGCATGACATCACACAAATTAATTTTCTCCATGTTTAAACAGCATTAGATGTGAACAAAATTACACTACACAGTCTTTTGACTATAGATGTGCAAGTGAGAATTGGAAGCAAAAAACCTGATGTGTTAAATTCACAAGACTTTCTCTACCCTCTATCATTTATTAATGGATATAAAAGCTACTCTTACAAAGAGTTTTCTATCTGCTTCATTTTAAGCGAGATGAAGTTTTGAAGAAACAGCTACATCACACATTTCTCTATAGAAACAAAGGGAATAGCAATAATCACATGTTTAAGAGCTGGATGCTATATGCTGACCTTAAAATTGCATACTCTTTCCATGACAATGCAAGAAGCAGTTGAAAATTGATAAGATTAAAAAGAATGATAAAATATTGAACAAATTGAACCATTAATAATGGATATCTTGGAAATGGCTGATGCCACAAAAAAAAAATTATTTATATAGATTGTGTGTTTTAAAGAGATCTACATTTTTTTGTGTAGTACATTTTTCTCTATCACTAAACATTTACCAGATATACAAAATCTTTCCGAATGAAAGGGGCTTCACAGGCTATTCCCAGAAAACTCAAGATATACATTTCATTTGTCATGAAAATATATGTTAACGTGTTAAATAAAATCATTAAAACCACTGTTTATAAAATGAAAAAAATTCAAAAAAACCTTTAAAGCGCAGTTTGGGGTAGGGGGATTTTCTTGAAAATCTTTGTGTCACATCTTTGGAAGATACTGAACTCAAATTCAAAGTTTGGTATTTATCTGGACTTTTCATTTTTGAGTTATGCTGTTCAAAGACATGTATTTCCAGTGAAATCTTAGTATAGAATTTTTTGGTGGAATGCAATACATTCCCTACTATGTAAATGGTAGAGAAAGTACAAATGCCTTTTTTGGATTCAGAGGTCCTCAAAACATGTATTTCCTGCAAATATCTCGGTATCAAATTTTTGGGTGGAATGCAACACTTTCTTACCTACTGTGTACATGGTAGAGAATGTAAAAAATCTGATGTGTTACATTCACAACTTTCTCTATCCTCTAGTGTTGATAGTGGGTGTACAAATTATTTCTATGAAAGCTTATTTTTCAATATACTTCATTTTAATAGAGATAAACCTTTGAATAGTTACATTACACATTTAGTTATAGATACAAAGAGAACAGAGATACTCAAGTATTAAAGAACAGAATGCTCTAATATGCTGGCCTTAAAATTCCATATTATTTCCGAGCAATCGCGATAAACAACTGAATGTTGTGAAGAGAATGACAAAGTACTAATACTGTGAACTATTAATTATGGATATCTTGGAAATGGCTGAATAGAAAACATTATTTGAAGTGAATTGTGTACTTTAAAGGGATCTACAGTTTTTGTGTAATACGTTTTCGTCTATCACTCAACATTTAGAAGTTATGCAAGATTGTATAAAATTCCTTCTGAATGAAGAGGACTTCACAGGCTATTCCCATAAAATTTGAGATAATGTTTTGTCCTATAAATATCTATATGGTATTTTATCAAAATCATT
The DNA here is from genome assembly GCA_030765065.1 of Deroplatys truncata. Classification (NCBI taxonomy): domain Eukaryota; kingdom Metazoa; phylum Arthropoda; class Insecta; order Mantodea; family Mantidae; genus Deroplatys; species Deroplatys truncata. The sequence goes on along the minus strand of CM060988.1, from coordinate 131,360,845 downwards.
AGACATTTTTCACAAAAACAAAGATTTTGAAAAATTTTCCGTGTAAAGGGTAGTTTAGGGTGGGGGAATTTTCTTGAAAGCGTTTGTGCCATCTTTGTAGGGTTCACAGACACACACAAACACAGAAATTTTTCTAAAAATCCTTTTTTTTTTATTCAGGGGACCTCATAACATATGTTTGGTGAAATCTTGGTATCAAATTTTTGGGTGGAATGCGATTCCTTCTCTACCTACTATAGACATGGTAGAGAAAGTAAAAATGGACACAAGAAAACAACTACAATCACAAAAATTAGATGTTTAATTCAATGACTTTCTCCATCCACTATACTTTATTTTTATATAGCTTCTACAAACTAATTTTTATGATGGCTTGTTTTTCATCTACTTCATATTAATCAAGATAACCTTGGCAGAAATATTTTCTTTACAAATCTTGTTGTAGGCACAAGAAGGATGTAGAAAACCAATTGATAAAGTATGTTTAAAAGTGGGTCACTACATGCTGGCCTTTAAATTTCATACTCTTTCCATAACCTCATGAGAAACATCTCAATGGTAACAGCACTTTAAAAAATTACAAATGAAAAATTTAAATCAATATTGAGGGATTTCATAAAAATAGCTGATGCCACAAAAAAGTTATTTGAAATAACTTCTGTGTTTTAAAAAGATCTACATTTTTTTGTGTAGCAAGTTTTAATCTATTCTTGTGGTTTACCTATTATACAAAATTATACAAAAATTCCTTCTGAATGAAGTTGAATTTACTGATTATTTATAGAAAATTTAAGATATACACTTTGATTTGTCACATAAATATCACAAATTTATGGTATTTAATAAAAAAAAAAAAAGGTTAAGAGCATTTTTAAGAAAATAAAAAATTTTAAAATTTGATATTTATCCAACTTGGACCTTTTTTTAAAATTTGTTATTCGTCTTCCAAACAGGTATTTTCAGTTAAATTTTGACAATAAATCTTTGGGTGGAATGCAAGATTTCCTCTTCCTACTAGGTACAGAGAAAGTAAACAGTAGTATCAACAATCGCAAACTTTCCTTTTGCATACACACACATCAGCCGTTCATTTATGGGGGAGATATTTTTAATACTTAATCAAATTAAGCAGTATACACCAGTATGAATGCACCGATTTCATTTTCAGTATTACCTATTCTTACCCACTAAGAAAACAATAGCAATGCTGGTGGAGATATAAAAACTGCAATAACTTCAGTAATCTTCACATACTGACAAGCTTAAATATAAGCTTACCACCATTCCGAAATTGTTATTTAATTGTTAAAAGAGTTCAAGTTTCAATTTGTATGAAAGAAATCTACAGGTTTAAAATTAATATTTCTGTAAAGTTATGCAAATACAAATTCCTCCTGTATAAATATTCATTAGCACATGATAAAGAGGCCCTGTAAATTTCATTCAATTACATCCAATAGTATCTTTAAGTATTTTACCTTGAAGATCAAAGAGAGTAGAAAAATTCCTTTCAGAAGTAAAAAAAAAAAAAGTTTAATTTTACAGTGAAACTAAGAATCCATATGTAATAAAAGAGACTCTGATAATCTGTTTGGCATATAATATGATTTTTAAAAGTTTTAGTCCATATTTTTATGTTCGTACATCCACTCACATAACTAAAAATGTTGACTGTAACAAAAACATTAAAAAGAAATAAAAGCATTATGCTCATGTATGACAACAGCATATTAATATTTGCTCATAGTATGACAGATTTCATGGCCTGGTGTTATTCCTTTTCTTGAAGGATTCCAGAAGTAATTTAACACATGATTTTAAGAGTGAAAAGGTTTTCTTCTAAAACAGCCAGTTGAAACTGCTTGTAATGGAAAACTAAGTACACCTAATATCTGTACAAAATAAATTAAATGAGAACTTGCATTGACATGTCTGTTTAATTTCCTTGTTCATTCTAAGCAAAAACATTGCTGCAATCTGTATTAAACTGAGTAGTTCAGTTTGAATATCTTCTGTTTAGCAGCTAGCAACACAAGACATTGGAGTTTGATTGCTCACTAGAGGGTGCATTTTTTTCTTTAATTAGGACGATTCCCCTTTCTCCCATGATTATGGAAGTACGAATGAGTGTATAAATGCATATGTAATTTGAAGTTCAAAATCTTTGCAAATAAAACCTAATGATAAGAAATAAACTTAAAACAAATTAACTTCATTTTTGAAGAGCAACTGCTATCAAAGCCAAATCTGCCAATATGACATTATAGTAAAGGTAGCTTATAAATGAAGGGAAAAAAATCCTAATCTAAAAGCTAGGAGACATGCACTGTGAACAAAATAAAAAACACTGATTTCACAAGATTTCTCTTTCCACTCCTCTTGTAAAAGCTTACTATTCTATCTACTTCTTCTTAACAGAGATACACATTTGCAAAAAATGCTTTTATTGCACATTTCATTGTAGGTAAAGAGGAATATAGCAAACTGAAACAATAGTTAAATTTTAAACAGCAGGTTGCTATCTGATGGTTTTGAAATTGCACTCTTCATGAACATAACAAAAACCAAATAGCTACTTAACACTTGAAAAAATATATAAAGTACCTACATATTCAAACCAATAACAAAGAACAACTCAGAAATGATAAATGGCGCAAAAAAAATTTTGTGCAGTAAGTTTTTGTCTATCTCTTATAGCTTATAAGTTATATAAAATTCACCTTTTTTTTTAGGAGGAATTCACAAAAAAATTCAAGATATACATTTTGTGATGCAAATATCTTAATCATATGGTATTTTGATCAAGCTCACTAGTGTGATTTTACAGAAAATAATAAAAAATGTTCATGTAGGGTAATATGGGAGTTGGTTTTTGAAAATCTTTGTATCACATCCTTGGAAGATGCTGGTATTTATCTGAATTTGTTTTTGAGTTAGGCTACTCTCTCTTAAACACATGCACCTGGATTCAGGGTACCTCAAAATTGTATTTCTGGTGAATTCTCAATACCAAATTTCTGGGTGAAATATAGTACTTTCTCTACTGCCTATACTATGCAGAGGAGAAAGTAAAAAGATGGAATGTAGAGTAAATTCAATGTACTACTGCAACAAGTTGCATTATAAAAACTAAGAGAAAATTATAATTTATGAAGGCAATATCAGAAAAAACACTGCACTTGGAGATTCACAATTGATATTAATGCTTATTACTGTGAGGCAATTTGACAAATATGTGCAGGTTTATTAACTCAATTGCTTATAAACTTCGTCTATATGCTAGTAGGTCACATTTAGCATCCTGCATCATAGATATTTCATTAAAACTCAAGAGAGAATTAATAAACATCCAACAACCTAAGGGGATTATTTTGCATAATGTTGAGGTTTAAGATGAAAAAAAATTGTGTGGCAAATTAAGTAATTCTGGAATCATGCTCTTAAAACACAACAGGAGAAAAACATCTAAGAAAGTACACAAACCAACTATAGCAAAACAGTTTTGGGACACAAGGGCATGAAACATGTGTCCAAAGTACCATCTGTCTGGTACTTCTAAGCAATACCATGGAAGGCAGTGAACAATCAACCATGGAAAATTTGCTTTATTTGGAAAACCTAAAGAACAAATAACTAAATCTGAAATACTTCCAATTGGTTTCATTGCCCAAAAATCCAATGCACAATGGACAACTTTATTCCTCTATTAGTATAGCTATTTAAAAATTATATATTGTTTGTTTAAACAGCTCAGCTTAATCTAAATTGTGAAGGACATAGTTGCTTTTAAATTATTAACTTTGCAAATGTTTTAATTTTTTCTTTCAGCCACGTAAGAAATGGCAGAAGGACACTGGAAATAATTGCCTGCACATATTACTTTTTCATCCATATTCTTGTGATTTGAGTGGTCATTTTGTATAACACACACCTCCAACAGCTAAACTTATGAATGTCAAAAATTTGGCAGTTGTTTGTGTTCCATTTGGTAACAAGTTCTGATAATCAAACCAGCAAAAGCACCAATTGAAACAAAGTCATTTCCTTTATAAGGGATGCAAGTGTAATCCATGATTGCAAGTGCATTTTACTACTTAGTACCATGATTCTATTGAAGTATTTACCTCACCGTGGCTTAACAGTTATAGCTCATTGTAATCATCACTATCAGGAGGGAATTTTTAAAAGTTTTGTCTGCCATAACATAAACTCAAACTTTAGGAGTTGATGTGAAGTTGGTATGGAAGGAAACCTTGATTTATTGACACACATTCCCTTAAGGGACGCAGCATACACAAAGTAGTGGAGAAAATGGTGAGTACATGGACGTTTGTTTGAAACAAAGTGTAGTAGTTGAATTCCTTACCACAGAGGACTGTGTACACATACATTCATCAAAGCTATGAGAAGAATGTAAAGGACTTAAACAATTGTGTAAAGAAACAATATTAATCCACATATTATAATGTAATTCTCAAAGCTTTCTAAACACAATTCTCAGAAAACAAAACAGCATATCATTAGGTGTTTACATTATCATGTAATAAATAGTATGTCCAATTATATTCAATATACATAGATTTCATAATTTAATCAAAATAATGCAATTTCTACAAACTGTGGAATACAATATATTGTACAAATATAAGAATATCTCATTTCCTTACCTGCTGGAAAGCTCTCTCTTAAGGAAGCATCACCATCTTTGCATGAATAATCACTGCCTAACACTATGTCAAAATTGCATTATTTTCATTAAATACTGCAAAGTGGTGGTAGTATTTAGAAAGCAGGTTTCCCTTTAAGCACCTCAGCCTAAAAGAATTTTTGTGCACTTCCTGGTTTCTAATTTAGGGATCAATATGTACATTTTTAGTTATTTGTAGTATTTGTCTCACTAAATTAAAGCCTGTTTCTAATTTTGCAGTAGCTCCAAGACTTGGTAACTTTTCCGTTCTGAGCTTTGCATTCTAATAGAATGTGTTTTGTCATTTCATCTGCTTGTAGACATAGACGGCAAATGGGTTGCACTTGGTATAATGCCATTGTTATCAGGTGTTTTCTAAACTTTCCATGTTCAGTTATGAAGCTTATAAATCTTCTGAGTGAGAGTTTAAGCTTAGAAAGTAAATTACTTAATTTTTTAATAGGATTATTACTTAATCGCTTGCAGAGTTTGTTTTTGGGTATGGTTTTCCATATCTTTTGGATTGCTTTCCAAACCCAAAGCCTGCATTTTTCGCATTTAGTATGCTTATTCCAAAGGCAGGTTCTGGTCCTATAAAAGGGAGAAATGCTCCCTTCTTTGTTGAGGAGTCAGACTTTTCATTTCCAGTGATACCTAAATGTCCAGGTACCCACTGTAATTCTACTGTATTGTGGTTGGAAAGGTTTGATAAATATTGATAACATTGCCACACTAATTGTGATTTAAAGTGATGGGAACTGAGGCTTTTAGTACAGCACGCTGTCAGAGTTTATAAGGATTAATTTCTCTGCAATTCTCTTTCCCAACAAAGGCGTGCACTTTTAAGTATAATAAGCATCTATGCCTGAAAGACAGAAGCGAATCCTCCTAGGCTTATGCTACAGAATATGCCCGTTGATTTGCATAAATTTCTGTGCCAGTTTTCCCATTTACCTGGATGATTCTGTATGCTGCTAATCTAGCTTCAGCTTGGATACATATTTCCAATGGGTTAAGACCTAGTAAATTTCCAAAATAAAGGAGGATGTGCTTCTAAAAGCTCCAGATATGCCTAAACTAGCCAACCTCTGGAGACTATTTAGTTTATACTGCAATGTATGTTGAGGTTATAGGCAAGCTATAATTTATTACATAGTAATGTGAACAGTTCACCTCTGTGGTGCGAGTAGCATGCCTTATTTTTGGGATTTTTCTCTTATACCAAGGACAAAAATGTTCAGCAATTCTTGAGCTTTATGGACCTGTCTCATTTAAGCACCATTTCATCCATTTATCGTCTGATATGGCTTGTGTGTTTAAAGGATGTTAAACCTATAAACAACTGCCACCTCTGGGTGTGGGGTAACCTCACATTCAAGAGGTCTTGAGTTCAAATCTTGGCTAGGGTGAGTTTACCTGGATAAGATTTATTCCCAGCTTTTCCCTTATTCTGAAAAGGTATGTCAGGTAACATGCTCTATGGACTCCAGGCTCATTTGAGCATTTCACCCATTTCATTTATTCATCGTCCAATATGACCTACCTGGTTAAAGAAAATTAAATTTAAGGAGAAAAAGTTAAAAATTAAAAATGCAGGAGGAGGATAATGTGAATATCTTGTGCTGTTTTATTTTTAGGAACTGGGTTTTAAAGTACTTGAGAATTAAATCCACAAGTTAGTTTCATTACAAACAGAAAAAATAAAAAATATTCCATTTCTTTGAATTCTACTCTTTCCATGTATATATTTTTCAGAAACTACAGTGTTCGCTATTTTTCCTGGTGAAGATATTGCACTATTATTTTTGTTTCAAGTAGCACAGACACTGAAGAGATAAAACTGAAATCTACTTTTGCATACACTGTATAAGAGTGTTACATCATATACAATTCATTAATGTTAACAATGTAATTACAACCTGAAAAAGTTATGCAAGGAATATTATATTTGTACTTATTATTTATGCTTTGGAGTATTCCTTTAAAATCTCTAAGCAGTAAACTTTCCATTCTTGTTCACATCAATTTTCTTTTTTTCTTTCTTTCTTGTTTTCTTTTTAAGCATATAATAAATATCTGTTTTAACAACTGAAGTTTGCAGAGGCTGTGCATGAAATGAATGCTTAAATGAGGTTGGAATCCACTGGACTGTGTGTTACCTGAGATTTGTCTTATGAAATAAGAGAGAATCCCAGAAAAGTCCTTACACGAGTCATTCATCCCAACCAAGATTCCAAATTGGGACCTGAGTTAAAAAAACAGGCACCCTACCCTCACATCAAACAGGTGGCACTTCGCTTACCAGTTGCTTAGAACATGGGCATTCAGGAAATACTGGGACAATTTATCTTTGAAACCTCTGGTGGTCTTTAAATGAACTTTAAGAGCAGATTGTGCATTTTAGGAATGCCTAAACTAACTAGATGTGGTTCAAGCTTCTTGTGAATTTTCTTCCATACATCCAGTTTTGAAACTTTTATTGCTTTGATGTCATGATGCTCTTCTCCAGAAATTGGCACCATTGCAAATTTCTCTGTTTACATGTGATTTAATGTTTCTTCGGGTTCCCCCCCCCCCACTTTTCTTTCTTTTTAAGCAGACCTATGTTTCTTTAGGTTTTTCCAATGAATGTTTTATCATAACTGTAAAGTGAATTTGCTATATTGTAAATTCTTTTCTCTGGGAGCTGCGGTCTATTTTACTTAATCTTACTTAATTTCAATAAATGCATTGTAATAACAATTAAAGAAAAGGTGAATGAAACTAGCTGTCTTATTTCACATAAACATATTATTATTATTATTATTATTACCTAATAAGTACAACCAAAAGGAAACAACTTATGATGTAGGATAGATATTTGTCTGATTAAAATACCCTCCCCGAGCTGATTATTGCACTACATATTCTAGGCATTCTATTTATCAAGTTATCTAGAATATCTGCATTGATTTGATTCCATTTTTCTTGTAACACATCCCACAGATGAAATTTGCTTGTGATTCGTACATGTTGAACTGCACAGTCTAGGTGGTCCCATAACAACCCAATAGGGTTGCAGTCTGGACTTTGAGGTGGCCAAATCATGCTTTTTAAGCATTTTGCTGCTTTCATTCAACTATAACCTCTTGCAATATAGTGATGCGTGTTTGGGATTGTTGTCCTGCTGCAAGAGAAACCACTCCCTATTAAACGAGTCTTACTTGGCATGGCATGATATTGGAGGATTCTATGGTACTGCTTTCTTTAATTTTTTACAAGATCTTCAACAGAGCCACCCACTGAAGCACCCCCAAATCATCAAGCAACTTCCTCCATGATTAACAGTTGGCTTGATGCATTGGGAAATCGCACACACTCCCCAGCAATAAATGTCCAACACTTTGACCCAAACAACTGGAACTGACTTTCATCTTTCAACAGGACCTTTTTCCACTTTTCAGATGTACAATACCTGTGTTGTTTTGCTCAGGCTAGGCGTTTCGTTTTGTTAATATGATGTAAAAGTGGTTTCTTAGCTTCCACATGTCCATTTAGGCCCCACAGTAAGAAGTCTTGACTTAATGGTTGAAACCAATATTTGTATATTGCTTGTTTCCAATTAACTCAGACCATATTTCAGAAGTTGTTTTGAATCTGTCTTGTTTACTTAAGAGTATGATGTACTTATCTGTTTGAACTCGGATCTTCCTGGACTGTCCAGGCCTTGAATGATCCTTTAAAACAGCAGTATCTGCATATCTGGAAACTGTATATTGCACACCACCAAGAGTTATTTGCTGCAGTTGACCTATTTCAGTCATGGTGTGCCCTGCATGTCATAATGCTATACTAGCAGAACATTTTTCTACTGACATTTCTTTTCTTGAAGCCATTCTACTGTGGTTGTTACTCAATGTTTACACGTAGCTTCAGGCAACCTACATATCACTGCCTATTATGACCAGCAACAGCCTTCAAGCAGTTGACATCGCTCACCTCATGCTATCTTGACTATCATGCATCTATTAATTAGTGCAGTGACTGCACTCTTGCTCGTTTTGCTCTTTGCTTTCTAATTTTGAAGATATGCAGGTTTTTGTTTTGACTTGTGTTTATTTTGTAATAATAAACACGTTTATGTAAAATAAAACAACCTTTTTCATTCACTTTCCCTTAAATTGTGATTTTATGCACTTATTGAAATTAATGAGCAGTAATATTCCTTCCTATTATTGTATAAATCATATGGGGCTTTGTAACATATGGTGGTTCAAGGAGACCTAAGCAGGCCACAATTTTTGTGGAAGGCCTGTCTGTTTTACCTACAAAAATAAGTTGACTCTTTAGTGAATTTAGCAAACTATTTATGTTTGTTCCAAAGATTTGGAAACCATATTACACAAGAACCTCATTTATCCAGACTAGGTAGTCGGATTAACAAAAATCTCTGTAATCCAGAAGCAACTATTAAATGAATATAAACTATTAACCTATATATAAACATTTATTTTGGCACTAACAAGAATAAGAAAAAAAACCCTTTTTGGCACTTTAACTCAATTTTATTTTCTGAAATAATGTGCAAGTTTCTTTTGAAGTTTGTGCTGCATTTGAGAAGCACAACAGCAAAGTAAGTAAAAAAGAAATCTGGATAAACCAGAAATCCAGATTAATGAGGGCCAGATAAACAAGGTTCCTGTGTACTAAAATTTTACTATTGTCTATATAGCTAACCAGTACAATTAACATCATAAATCAATGCATTCAATGTCGAACAATTTAATGAATGCTTACAATATACAGCACTATTTACTTGTGTACTCATTATAGGAATTGTTTAAATTGCCTTCAGTCAGTTTAAGTAGAGGTATTACATTGTGCCAAAGACTGTCAAACATTCAAAGTTTGGCAGCATCTCTCCGATATCAAAAGCTAATTAATACACTATTTACATGCTCATTATAGGAATTTACTCAAATTGCCTTCAATCAGGCTTTAGTACATGTATAGGGTTTTGCCAATGCCTGTCAAACATTCATAGTTGGTATTTCTTCATTATCAAAAGCTAATTAAAAGCTTGATTAAATCTTCTGTTAGCTTTGGGTACTAAATCAGCCATTCAAATTATATAAAAGCAACATTTGTATTAGAGTGGACAGTCATGACTGCCTTTTACATCACATTGGGAGCAAGAGGAATGGCTTGTGTAACAGTATTCACAGAGTTCTGCATCATTTCGGCAGGAATACTCAACTGCATCACATTGTGCTGTTACTGCTGCAGAAATACAGCTTTGAATTTGATACTTTGCAGTTACAAATGGCAGCAAATTCTTTGGATATTGGCTTCTAATTTCACGTGGCTTCTCTCACATCAATTTCAGAGTGGGTTTCAGCATGAAGAGTTTTAACACTTCCTTTGTTAGAAACTTGGAAAATAAAGAGTTTTTCGGTGATATAAAAATGTAGCAAAGACAATATCTGAAACTAAACCCAAGAAAACTAGGCCACAGCATACGCCTACCTCCAACTATACTGAATAGTATTTACCAAGTTTTAATAATTTAGTATACCAAACAAGGATATCCAGACCCTGCCATTCTCTCTCCCTCTCTCTTATCCCATTCAGGTTGCTCGTATATTGTAAGTGCATGCACCCTTAAAAGGTTTTGCTGTTTGCAAATTTGTAACTCACGAGGACCATAGCATTAAACATCACTGTCCAGCAATTCAATGTTGGGAGTTATATTTTTCACTGTGGTGCCACAAAGTTCAAGGTAAAGGATAGACTGCACCCATGTAAAATAAAATGTGATTGGCATACATGGATATTAACCGTACTTGGCATGACTGCAATAGAATACATGCTTTATATTTAAATTAAAGAGGAGGGAAAAGGTATCAACAAAATGTTTAGGTTTCTACTATTTTACTACTTCTAAGCTATGCCAATCTGAATATATTTAATTAAAGCTGTAGCAGTAAAGAGAGAGAACTCTCTTAAAGTTCTATGTAATCTTTTATGGTTTCCATATTATATAAATTTTAGTGGAAAAAAAGAGAACTTGCGAGGCTACTCAAGATATAATTTTATTTGCAATGGTAGTATATCAAACATGATATTTTAATAAAAATTGTTACAGCAATAAGAAAAAAAAATTAAAATAAAAAATGAGATGCATTCACACAACTTTCTCAAAAAATTCACATAAAAAGTGATTTTTCTATTATCGCTACATTACTTAAGATTATTTTTATCTAGGAATTGTCTCAAATGAAGGTGGTTACACCATGCAGAAACAGCATTCAATTGTTTATTAGCAATAACAAGTTCTTGTGAAAAGCAAGAATGATAAACTTTCAGCATGTTTGTCAGGTAACATTTAGGAAAGGTCTACGCTTGCAACATGGAGTATTTGAAAAATGGCTAACACTAGTAAAAATTTAACACAAATTGTATATTAATCAGTTCTATAAATTTCCTGCAATCATAAGTTTTGTCTATCTGAAAGATTTACTTGTTACACAAAATTAAATCAAATAAGGAGAAGTTGACAGGAAATTCATAGAAAATATTAAACATGTGGCATTTTAATCAAAATTGTTAAAGGCTACTTTTGAGAGAAGATAAAAAAAATAAGGAATTTTTTTTCCATGTATAGGGTAGGAAGGGGTGGGTTGATTCTTGAAAGCTTTCATGTCACTTCCTTGGAAGATGATAAATATATATCACGTTCGGAACTTTCCAACCTTTTATTTTTGAGTTATTCTATGTGCACACACATACATACACCTTTTTCTAAACAGCTTTTTTTGGGTTCAGGCATTCCTAAGCCATGTATTTCCAGTGAAATCTCAGTATCAAAATTTTGGGAGGAATACAATACTTCCGCTTAACTACTATAGGTAGATGCTAGAGAACGTAATAAAAAGTTTATCATGTAAAGCATTGTTGGAGTGGGGGTTTAAAAAAACTCCTTGTGCCGCATATTCAGAGAACCTCAAAATGTACACTTTTAGCAAAATCTCAATAGTGAATTTTTGATAGGACTACTATACCTTCTCTACCTACTATGGGGTGCTACAGAAAGCAAAAATAACAAAATAATGCAACTCCTCTAAAGAGATAACAGTAAATTAAATATCAACAATGAGGGCACTTGTACTGCAAGGACAGTGCATGTGATGTGTAAAGATCTGTGCACCACTAAATGTCACTCTGTGTTTGTTTCCTATGCAGTCTTGTTCTACATAGCACACTCAATATAGTGGCACTTAGTGCACTTAAAACAGCAGCTATTACTTTCTCTACTACGTACATAGTCGGTAGAGAAAGTATTGCATTCCACCCAAAAGTTCATACCGAGATTTCACCGGAAATACATGTTTTGAGCCCCTCTAAATACAAAAAACCATTTTAGTGCACGTGTATGAACAGCATAACTCAAAAATGAAAATTCGGATAAATACCAAACTTGGTATTTAGGTTCAGTACCTTCCAAAGATGTGACACAGAGATTTTCAAGAAAATCTTTCCACCCCAAACTACCCTTTACATGGAACATTTTTGAAGTTTTTTTTATTTTCTAAAAAATTGGCTGACAATTTTTATTAAAATTTCATATATATTTAAGATATTTACAGCACAAATAAAATGTATATCTTGAATTTTCTGGGAATAACCTGTGAAGTCCTCTTTCATTTGGAAGGAATTTTGCAGAATCTTGTATAACTGGTAAACGTTAAGCGATAAGATGAAAACAAACCATACAAAAAATGTAGATTAAAAAAAAAAATTTACTTCATATAATTTTTTTTGTATCATCAGCCATTTCCAAGATATCCATTATTAATGGTTAGATTTGTTCAATACTTTGTCATTCTTTTTAAGTCCCATCAATTTTCAGTTGTTTCTCGTGATTGCGTGGGAACAGTATGGAATTTTAAGGCTAGCATATACCATCCAATTCTTAAACATTTGACTACAGCTGTTCTCTTTGTATGCTAACAAAATATGTTATGTAGCTATTTCTGCAAAGGTTTATTTGCATTAAAATGTAACATATAAGCTTTAGTAAGAATATTTTGTATACCCACTAATAAACGATAAAGGGTAGAGAAAGTTATGTGGATGATCACATTAGATCTTTTTTGTGATGGATTCTGAGCAGCAAAACTCCAACAAAAATAATTTATTACAAGACTTGGCCCAATTAAACTAATGTCCCATCCTTAACATACCTTATACAAAATAAAATGAAGTTTACGAAGTTAACATTTCTCTAAGCTTAATGAGTTATATACTCTGTTTTTATTTACGATTCACAGAGTTGCAATACTAGCACGAAGTGACCAATAAGAGTTATCTGAAGTGTTGCAATTGTTACTCGTGAAATGAAAGTTGATCTAGATTTAATTTCTGTGACAATTATAAATTTGGCTGTTTTGTTTTGGGAAAATGGGTTTATGTTTTGATAAATGTCTTCATTCTTATAAGAAATTCTGTTTTGATAAATGTCTTCATTCTTATAAGAAATTCTAACAGAAAAGGCAAAACAATACACACACACTTCCACCACATGAAAAGCAAAAGCTATAAAGGCACATTACTGAGGCAGACACATGGAAGGGAATTGAACTATCTTGGTTTTTGAAGGTTCCTTTAAAGCCTAAAAGTATATAAATTTTCTCCTTTTCTCGCTAATGTCCAATCCCCTGCCATTTTGTAGTTAAATTGACTTTGATCACAATTCCATATGCAACTATTTTCAATGTTGTTGTCCCTGATGAACTGTTTATTTCTTGAACAAACAAATTAGTTTTCTGTACATATTTTATTTCATCTTCCACATTTTTAACAGCAACAACCTACGTTATTCTTCTGGATGGAATTAATTTTGTTTCAGTGAGTCGATAAAAGACACTGATGATTTGAAGTTCCTTTAAATTCACTTCCTCTGCAATAATTTGTTCCAAGTTTGTAGGAGCCAATAATGAACAATAATCTCTTGCTTCACAAAATCTGCTCATTACAATCTCTTTTATTTGCATTAACTTGGTTTCTCTATTGTCTTTACTGTAAGATGATTCATTTGAGTATTTCTTTTCTCCATAATCTAAAACAGTCTTTATATTTCTATTATTGAGAAGAGAAGGCCACTTTTTTAGAATCTGTGCATATGATTTCAGTCCTTTTTTCCCTGATGTTGTAAATTCATAACCTTCGTTGAGAGTCTCTTCATCATAGCTTTGGAATATATTCACTCTTCTAGTACATTTCTGTGGAGATACTGCATGACTACTGGAGCTCCCAGTTGTTTCATCGGACAGTTTGTTTATATTGTTCTCACTTTCACAACTCCTATACTCTGTAATGTGTCATTCATCATTTATAGACTAAAATCTAACGTCATCTGTACGTTTTCTTCCAGAACATTATAATATTTTTGTTCTATTATATCCTACAGAAAATTTGCAAACTGCTGGTCCTCTACACCATGTTGCATGCTGTTTGCAAATTTGCATTTAACTCTATTCTTTAACATGTTGATAAAATTCACTAGATTAATGGAGCTCATGCTGTTTTCCTTTATTTCAACTGTACTAGATGGCAACTACTAACATAAGTAGGCTACGGTCAAATACAGGCGCCTGCTGCTTGCAGCTACATGATGAGTGCAGTGTTGAGTCGAGCCGGCCAGTTGATCTTTAATGAACAATTATAGTTTTACCATTGATTTTACAGCAAAATGATTACTGCCAATTCATTTAGGATGTCTTAGGATGTCTTAATTGACCATTTCATCCAGACTGGTCTGGTCCAACTGATAGGTTTCGCTTGTAAGTGTAAAGTTTAATGCTGTAATGTTATAGTAAATTACTGATCGCATATTAAGACTAATGTGTATTGCTATTTTTAATTACTGAATTACTTATTATATGTACGGTTTAGTGCATACTTGTTGTGATATTATATTTGTAGTAGCATTAAGTTTACATCACGTTCATATTTATGATATTAAAAACCACCTCAGTAATTTACATGTGGCTAATTGTATATGTTAGTTATATTTATAAAATGTACATTTTTTTTTTGGGTAATTCCTATGACAAATAAAATACTTATACATACTAAGTGAAACAAGAGTAACTTCAGAAAAAATTCATAACCTCAGTCGTAAAATGCATAATCTTAATGTACAGGAAATACAACACATTAAAAAACTACCTGTAATTATCAGCAATAGGCCTATTTGATCCTCACATTATCGACAGTTGAGAAGGTGTGCAATATAGTCAATACCCACCTTTCCTCATCCTGCGTTGTAGCTTTGCACTACATTGTTATTAACCCTACAGTGCACCTTGCACAACGGGTTTCATTCATTTGGAGGATGAGACAAGACAATTTGTTGTCATAAATACAATTATAGTAATGATATCCAATACCTGAACACCTATGATTACACAAGAGAGAGAGAGCCTGGTCTATGTGCTTGGCTAACATTGCTGGAAGAGTTACAGCACCATTTGAGCAGCTCTAATCTATATCACTGAATGGCTGCAACTACCTTGAATAGTTTGTGTTAAATTCCATCTTGTGTACAACATATTTAACAAGAGTTGCTTTTGAGATACTAATTACCTAACATACTTAATCTACCTCCTTTTTTTCTGATATCATTCCTTTAGTAATGAATTTTGGCTCAGATAACCTACTGAAACACAAGATCTAATGCTATAAGAATGAGAGTTCTGCTAGAGGCTACAAGTTCTTCTATACTGATCTGTAAGACATGGCCATAGAGTATGTAACTAGGAGAAGAAAGCATATGGTGTAAAACCTATAATCTAAATAGAAGGGTTTGAGGGCAATGTTATTGCTTACAATGTACAATTCGTCCGATTTCCAGAACTGGAACATGTAGTATGTTCATAGGTATCAAGTGTGTTGTTAGGTTGTGTTGATAAGATTCAAGGTTTTTTTTTAAGTATTTGTGCAAAGTTCATTCTGTGAACATTATCGAGGAATTAAAGAGATTTTGACATGAAATAGTTTGTTACTTTTAATACCCTTAAATGTATTAAAATTTACTTCCTATCTTGGTGCATCTATTATAGTAATGCTTTCATGTTGTGAAGGAATGAGAGCATAATACACCTCTTTTTGCTTTTATCAATGATACCAGCAGCAGTATTACTACCAATGGAAACCTGACCAACAGTGATTTGTTAGGAAAAAATTGAGTTTTATTTATGGATGTTCTTTAACTGCTGTGGTCCTTAGCATCCCATTCTATATTGGGCGAGAAAGGCTGGTAATTTTGCTCAGAGGCCTCTTTATCAGGCTTGAGGTTCTTTTATGTGCAGAAAATCTATGACATGGAATCATTGGCTTTACTTCCCTTCTTAAGGAATCATGCTAAGGATTTTTACACATGATACAGATCATCAGTTTATAACAAAATAGCAGTGACTTTGCAAATTTCCTACTCCTGTGCCATTAAGAGATGCAGTCTAAAACCATCAAGAAATAATCTGCAAAATTGCTTATCAAGTTTGCTATTTGTGCAAGGAATTATGCACTACCACTAGAGGGATTATGGTGTTCAGTCTCGTTAATAAGTCCACCCATATGCTCCCTCCTCTTTCTCTATACTCTCTGCACATGGCATGCAACAAATTTATTTTCTTGTCTGCAGAATGTTTATTTTAAAATAATTTAACAAGCAGTTGCTTTGCCAATTTAATTAGTAGTACAGAGATAGGTATGCTACCACATAAACATAAAATACTAAAACTGCACCGCATTTGAAATGAAAATTAATGTAATTGTGAACATTGTAACACAACCGTTCACAACAATTTTCATGTACATATCAGAGTTTATAAACAATTAAAACAGCAAAGGTTATATATACACAGTGCCTTATTTTTGACTCCTGGCTGGCAGCTTGGCAGATGTAGCTGCACGCGCACAGTGTTTCTAACCAGTTCTGGCTCCCACTGTTCTCCCTCTACTTTGCGCATCAATGCATACCAGTTCTGGCTCCCGCTGTTCTTCCTCCACTTTGTGCATCAATGCATATGCAACCGTTGCTAGCAAGAGTTCATGTTTTGTTCTTTGTGGTTAAAGTGTGATAGTCCTGTTATAATACCAAGAAGTGCATTCACTTTAGAACACCGCATATTCATGTATGATTCTAAATGCGAACAGAATCTTGTAGACAAGTGACACAGCTATTTATAGACAGAATCCCTGGAATCTGTGTACCTCACAGAGACGTTCTTAGTCTTGTAAACCGATTTAGAGAAACGGGTTCTGTTCTTGATAAGAAACCCAAAGTAACTTGCCATGTTCTTACAGAGGAAAAACTTGATGAGATAAGACAAAGGTGAGAACATAGCCCAAAAAAATCTCTGAGTAGGTTATCACAAGAAACAGGAGTTTCACAATTCTTGGCTTGGAAAGCCTTAAAATTAAAACCTTATAAGACCGTAGTTCAGGAACTGCAACCACGTGATACTGTCGGTAGAGTAAGTTTCTGCAATTGGGTTCGGGTAAAGTTAATGATGGCTCTATAGATGCAAAAAGTTAATTTTTTTTTTTCACAGATGAAGCATGGTTTTCTTTAAATGACCAGGTATCGACACAAAACAACAGATACTGGAGTGCACAAAAACCCGATATTGAAGTATGATATTTGTTAGCCCCACGTTTGTGCACCAATTTGAAGTAGATTATATTTGTTTGTTGGTAGTTGGAAGATGCTTTATGCTTATCTGCACCACGTATGGGAGCCAATTTGTCGTGGTCACTTCGTGTTATCAATTGTTGGGCACCTGTTATTGTATTACTATTTTTAAATTTGGGTTCATTGTCCTCCGGCTAGGTATTATTATTATTCAGTTGAGCATATCTCTTGATCAAGATGTGTAAACAGAAAGGAGTTTTTACTGAAAGATAACACTGATAAAAGAATTTGTTTTTACACTTTTATTGCCGTCACACTTCTTTAATTTCACATATTAATCTTAATACACGCCCGACTGAAACTGTTATATTTTCTAATGTTACTATAATCACTTATTTGTTGCACCTTATTAATTCGCGTATTTCACATTTATAACTAGCTTTAAGACGCGAGAGATTCTGTAGAATTGCATAACGTGTACTTTATGTATGCTTCCGTTGAACTACGCGACGTATAACTCACGAATACTTATGTTGAACTGATCGACGTATTACACGCGAATGCTTCTGTTGGACTGTGCGACGTTTAACTTCTGAATGATTCTGTTGGACTCAGCGATGTGTAACGCGTGGATGATTTTGTTGAACTGGACAATACTTGCCTCTGGCTTTAGCTTTTTATACTCCCTCACCCGATATGCCTAAAGATTATAACCGAGCTGCTATTGGTTAATAAAACGCGCCAACATTAGCGTCTATTTTTATATCCAATCAAAAATTACGAAAACATATGCTCTAGGGAAGAAATTCCCGCCATTTCTAAGAAAAGCGTGCTAATCTGACGTCATTTGCTTGTCTCTAATAATTGATAAACAACTCACCCCCTCGCTCATTGTTACCCGCTCTTATTGTCAGTTTCAGTGAGGCCGTGTAAACTTATTTCCTAACAATGCTTATAATTAACAAACATCTGAAATCAATGTCATACAATAATGCTTATTTACACTACAATCACTCTGGCATTTACATTATTGTGATACAAATTATTGCCACAATATTGTACACGTAATGCCATTGCATGACCAGAAAATTGGTGTTTGGTGTGCTGTGAATGCGTACCGAATTATAGGAGCTATTTTCTTTGAGGATAAAGTTAATGGACAGAGGTACAATAATCAAACCATTCCTAGAATATTTGTGTGACATTGAATGCACACGGGCATATTTTCAACAAGACTCTGCTACAGCACATACAGCTGATCTCTCATTGAAATTAATTTCAGAAATTTTTGAAGATAGAGTCATCATAAAGGATGATGGCAACCACGCTCCCCACATCTTATGGTATGCGACTTTTATTTATGGGGGAACTTAAAAAATAAAGTTTATCAGAACAACTGAAAGATCGTATCAGAAGAGAAATTACTGCAATTTCAGAAGAATTAATGCATAATAATGAAAATTTTCTTAAAAGCTGTGAGAGAACATGGCCGCACAAGGACACCATTTCCAACACCTTCTGTGATAAAGGTATGTGCTTATTGTATGCATGTATGCATGCAAATCTATGCGCTTGAGTTCAGGGTCTGTGAATATTAAACTCGGCTGGCAGCAGCAGGCCGCGAAGCAGTCAGGAGTCAGAAATAAGGCTCTCTCTCTCTCTCTGTGCACGTGTGCATGTGTGTGCATGTGCGTGTGCGTGTGTAACAACACTGTGCAAGTTATATTCATGTTTGTATTTCAAAACACTTCATTTATACAATAATATGTAAAAGCAAGTTTGTGTATTTGCAATGCAAATGATTTACCTATTTTGTTCATATCGTAATCGTTTTTATTTTGAATGGCATTTAAGCTAATTATTCCCTCGCCAGGTGCAACATACAGCAGCAATTGCATGCCAATCTAAGACCAAGATATTGTAAACATAAGTTTCTTGGTTTGTCAATTTCAATCACAACATATTTCCACCTTAAAAGCTCTTTTGTAGGAGGAGCTAACTATAACACCAGACAATAGTCTTAAACTGCTAGCAATATTTAAGTTTTGGTGAGTCATACTATCACTTGCACTTATTAGGATATGTTCTACCCTCATTTTCATCTCCATTGCAACTGAAGATAGATCCAGATGTTTAATAGTTGGATATTCTATTTCTATATGCTGGAGTTCTGCTGAACTTGAAGATGAGATTCTCTTCTAGGAGGATATCAAAATTGCTAACTGTACGTGTTGTCCTCTGTGGTGAGTGGTTACCATGCTAGCCTCTAGTTCCCGAGTTCGTGGGTTCAAACCTGGCGGAAGGCGATGGATTTTTTTCGGGTGTAAAAATCCTTAGCATGGCTTCCTTCGGAAGAGGAGTAAAACCGGTGGTCCCGTGTCATAGATTTACACCACGTAAAAGAACCTCAAGCCTGATAAAGGGGCCTCTAAGCAAAATTTCCAGTCTTTCATGCCCAGTATACAATGGGACGCTAAGGACTATTGTAGTTAATGAGTATCTATAAATAAAACTCAATTCAATTCATAACTGCAGGTTCTGTTTAGTAATGTAGATTTTTTCCCCAAGTATCCAATTCTCCTGTGCTTTGAACTGGTTTTAAAGTTGGTCCATAAAAAGAGCTAAAACTGCTGATAATTATATCAATTTTTTATGATGGAGATGTACAAAATGTTTTTTTGATTAGTTTTTGATGCCTATGTCAATTTTTGCTTTTTTGATATAAAACTTTTCATAATCTTTGCATGTTTTGATATAAAGATAAAAAAAGGTTTATATGCGGGGGGGAGGAAGGAATGTTGGTATCAGACGTGATGTTCTGTTAAAAATATTGATTAATGAGCAGTTGCAGTGCATTTTGAGAGAAAAAAAAATCATGAAATAGAAGAAAAAGCAGTACAAAGAGCAAATCTACACTGAGGAACAAAAACTGATATCTTGCTTGAAGAGAACCCAATGCAACCTTCAACTTTCTCCAACCATCAGACATTTGAATCTGGTGTCAGTTGCAACAGAGATCCTGATAAGGTACAGAAAAGAGAATTAGGCGTGATAATGCAACTTGTCAAAACTATGGTTCTGCTTCACTGTGACTGTTTGAAAAATGAAAATATCAGAACATCCAGCCATAAGTTTTTCCTCGCCATACAGAATATGCTTGATGTTTGCATTAAAAATCAATTCAATATCACACACAATGGAATGAATCGTGGAATATACAATGCATCCTCAACTATCCAGTCAATGGTATTCATGCAGTTGGTTCTTTACTTTCTTCATGTACTGTCAGTATGTCAAAATTCATCACCTTATATGCTCTTTACAGTATTATTTCTTTTCCACACACTCCCTCCCAATAAGTGTTTACTTTCTCTATTACTTACCTATATTATTAGAGGAAGAATTGCATTACAACCAAAAATTTGATTTAAATATTTCACTCAAAACACATGTTTCGAGTCTCTCCAAATAAAAAAAAAAATTAGACAAAGGTTTAAAATATGTTTGTGTGTGTGAACAGTGTAACTTAAAAACAAAAAGTCGGTTAAATACCAAACTTGGTGTTTAAGTTCGGCATCTTCCAAGGTTGGGACATGGAATGATAAAAATCAAAGATTTTCAAGAAAATTCCACCACTCCAAGTTATTCGTTACACTGAAAAAATCTTTGTTATCTTTGATTTTCTCAAAAATGGCTCCAATGGAACTAATTGTTTTTCCACACAAGCCATGTGTAGGACAAGGTTAGAACGGTAGAATCAGACTACTGAACCTAATTCCATTAACCCTAGAGAGGTGGCGCGGGGTATTTTCTGACCCCAGTCAGTTTTATTTGCAAGTTATATATAATGATTTTGGATGCCTGAACCCTGCCTTTCCCTTACCTTTCGCTGCATTCCTTGGCTTTTGTTAAAGGTCATTAGCATTGAAATACAGGTCATGCATTCCTAGAATATAGGCTATTTGTGTTCTTCGGCTGAAATGAGGGCAGGAAATACCCCACGCCACCTCTCCCGTTGCCTGTTATGTGTCTCGTCTGCATATTGTTTCTGTGGTTACAGTGTTGTTTTCAGCTGAACCTTCGAGAAGTTGTGGTTGTAATATTTACGTATTTTTTAGTCTTAAACGTAGTGCTGTTTTTATATCAATATGTGTTATGAGGAACATCAGGCAAGGTTATTAGCCCTAATAAGGGAAGTGGAAGAAGAGGAAGCATTAGGTGGTGAAGGCAGCGAAACCGAAGATGAACTTGAAATACTGAGTTCAAACAGTGAAAGTGAGCAAAGTGCAGAAGAGGATCGAGTTACGGCATGGAAAATGGTTCAGCCTCCTCAAAATTAACGTACTCGCTCCCACAAGATAGTGACTCACTTACCAGGTGTAAAATCTGCAGCTAAAAAAGCAAAATCTCCTATAGAATTATTGCTTGAGGAAATACGGCATTTTATAAATGCAGCACAACCAGAAAATCAAGAACAGGAATTGCCAGTGAAGAAATGAGGTGTAATGTGTGTCCGAGAATGCAGACAGAAAGACAAAACTTTCGTGTGTAAAATGCAAGCAGCAGGTGTGCAAAGACCATAGTGTAGTCGTGTGTAGGAGCTGTGTGTGAATTATAATATGAGTATCAATATATGTTCTTACTGTCGAGATGAAAAGTAAAAAACACATTAACTGTGATACTTTATGATTATGAGTGAAGTGAACATTCAAATATATTTTTTGTGCTGCGCATCAGTCCAAATTCCAAGGAACTGTCAATTCAAAGTTTTTGTTTTATTTTTTAAAGTAGATTTCTACAACCAACAGTTATTTTAATACATAATGTATTACTCGGTATATGTAAGCAATAATTAGATAAATTTAATAACTTGGTCCATTTACAACAATCCTTTTATTCCTAGGGTCGCAAGTGACCCCGCGCCACCACTAATGTAAGACATACATGCGCCACCTTTCTAGGGTTAAGAGCCTGATTATGATCTCTGGTTAAGGTTCCAGTCAGGTATTAACTGTGAGTCAGGGCAAATTTTCATATTCTGACCTTCAGTTAACAGCTAACCAGGAATTATCCTTAGCGATGAGCTAACTGCCAGCTCGGGTAGCGATTAGGGTAATAACTTGGAGGTAACCATACAAAAATGGTGTACCCTTGGCCTTGATTGATATCAATAGTGATTCCAAGGTGAAATATTACAGCAATATTTATATAACAGGAGGAAAGCCAAAATAATTAGATTTCCAAAAGAGTAAATTCCAGATTTTTGAGACAAGGCTAAATTTCATAAACATAATTAGATTGTCGAAAGTTGTACTGGTTCCTTTTAAGTTCTATTACATTTCTGCAGCACAACACCTCCAGCATTATTCTTAGAGATAGTTTGCATGTTGTTTTATTTTCTTTTTCTTTTTTAATGCGAATGACAATAATATTTGCTTAAATATATAATGTAACTGATATTAACCCAATATTCGTGTGTCTAACCTATTTTGCAAGTAACCTTTACAAAGCAACAGTGAAACTTAACCTTGTATTCCAAAATGTCAGATTTTCCTACTAAACTATAGGAAGCCATAAACAAAAATCCATTTAACTGAATACTATGAAATCACCCAACATATTTTCAAACTAATCTACAAGAGTATACTAACAGTGAAATTCTACTTAACATATGCTTTCCATTTTTTGTTTGTTTCATAGCAGAGTAAGTCTTACTATAATACCTCTGTGCCATCAATCACCTGGCAGAAATAAAAAAGTACGATACTAATGTACATCAGTTAAACCATTTCATTCCTGCTCTAAACACTTCTGAATGTTTTAACAGCAACACTAATAAAATGTGTGTTAGCATATGTTAGAATCATTCTCCACTACCAATGCATTCTTATACGCAAAATCCATTTTCCATTAACCTTAATAATATTGAGAAAGAAATCCCTCATAACCTAATACTCCAAAATGCTCTAACTTATTTTCAAATTATGCTACACGTATAGCTATCCTATTTTACAGTACTTCCAAGAACTACATTAATGGTAAATCATTCTTTTTTAAACATACCAAAACGCTCTTAACCTACTCCAATGCAAACTAAACTGCGTAACCCTTAGAAATGTGCTGCTACCTAACCTATACATATCGTAATATTAACAAGTATGTTTTATTACATTCCTCAATGCATCCAGTAGTCAGAAACAATCCATATAAAACACGAAATTCCTCAAACTAATTTAGTAGAAACTTTAGACTTTATTATACATAGAAATCAGAGGCGAACTCAAGAAAATTACAGCAGAAAGCTTATTTTAAAGATCTAATGTTACAAGTATCCACCTAGGTGGTGTGAAATTGTGCATGAAAATGTTGCCAACCATACTAAGCTGTTAACAAACTACAGGTTAACTACCCTACAGTTACCTTGTGTTCATAAATGGGGCACTCCGTTTAACAGGTAGCATTAATTACAAGTTAGAAAATCTCAGGTTTTAACTGAAGATCATAATACAAGCCCTAACTGACCTAGTAGCGGTTAAACTATGAAGCCCAGGACTAAAAGTACTTATAACATTCTAAGTCACCATTGGGGTATGTTAACTCAAAACAATTTAAGATCTCCTTGTGGTTTACTGGGAAAAATGCAAGTTAGCTGGGTAATTTAGTGTTGTAACGGCATGTTGCCATAATAGCTCAGTTGATGAGAGCAACCGGACAGAAACCAGAAGATCCAGGTTCTAATACCGGCTATGGCATTTAATATGTCAATCGTCTGATTCTACCTTTCCAATCTTTTCCTACACACGGCTTGTGTGAAAGAACAATTAATTCCATTAACTGACCTAATGGTGGTTAAACTACGAACAGACTTAAAGTACTTAGACATTGTAAGTCGCCATTGGCGTATGTCATCCCAAAACAATTTGAGATTTCCTTGTGGTTTACCAGGAATAATGCGGGTCAGTTCTGGAATTTAGTGTCATCATATCAGCATGATGCCATGATAGCTCAGTTGGTTAGAACCGGATGGAAACTGGAATATCCATAGTTCAAATACCGGCTATGGCACTGAATTTTTCAGTTGTCTGATTCTACCTTTCCAATGGTTCTAATGATTTTGATTAAAATGCCATATGCTTAAGATATATGCATGACAAATAAATTGTATGTCTTGAATTTTCTCTGAATAACCTGTGGAGTCCTCTTCAATCTGAATGACTTTTGTATAATTGGTGAACCTTAAAAGAAAGACAAAATTTTATTACATAAAAAATGTAGAGCTTGTTCGCATTTATGGCATTAACCATTTGCTTGTTTCAAGTGGTAAATTGCTTTCCCCCCCCTTCCTTTCTTTCTTTTCCTTTCTTCTCCTTGTGGTCATGCAAAGAACATGAAATTTCAAAGCCATCCCATAGAGATCTGCTTCAAAATCTGACTTGCTTTAAGCTACTGTGCATTTCTTATACCTACAATAAAATGTGTAATGAAAGCTTTATTTGAATTAAAAATAAGTGGGAATAGAAGAATTAAGATTTTGTAAGAATAGTTTGTAGAGAGAGTAGGTAGAGAAAGTCAATGAATGCAATATATAAAGATTTTTTTTAACAACATTATGACTAAATGATAAAAAAATGCATCAGTATATTTTACTTCTCTGTTTACCGCATTTAAAATTTCTAAGGTGTTATTTTATACTAATTTCTGAATACTTCTGGTAATTTGTTTTTAATAGTATGAGGGTCACTCTGAAAGTTTTGAGAATGGGCAACAATGGGTAGTGATAAGTCAAAGCAGCTTTTCCTAACTTCAGATAGCAACATGTGCAAGTCTGGGTATGCTCCAACAACGTGCATCGTCAGCCCCGTGTGTGTATGTATAGCAGGTGTTGCTAAGCCATAGGCTAGGATGGATCTCAAGTGAAAACATTATGACTTTCTATGACTTTTAAGTCGGTTTAGGGGAGAGAGAATGCCTTGAAACACTGCTGGTGCATTTGAGGATCTTCGCCCTTTGCAATCCACCATTTATTGATGGTATGCACAGTTTAGAAGAGGAAGGGATTCCCTTGAAGATGAAAACCAAGCAGGACAGCCGGCTAATGCAACAATGGATGAAAATGTGGTGAAAGCAGAGCGCATGTTGCTGGAAGATCATCGCAGCACATATGGACAGATTCAAGAAGTACTAAATATTGGATCTGCAGCAGTGAAAACAGTCCGGAAAGAAAAACTTCACTCAGGAAGTTCTGCAGCTGCTGGATCCCCCACCAACTAACAAATGAGGAGAAACAAGCATGTGTGCAATGGTGCCAGGAAATGGTTGAAAAATTCAATGGAGGAAAATCCAAAAAAAAATATTTAACATTGTAACACGTGATGAAAACTGGATTTACCAGCATGATCCAGAAACTAAATTACAGTCATCAGTCTGGGTCTTCCCAGGAGAAGTTCCCCCAACAAAAGTGAAGCGAGCGAGAAGTGTTGGCAAGATGATGATCTGTTCCTTCTTCTCCTCAGCAAGTGGCGACATTGTGACGATTCCGCTTGAGGAACAAAAGACTGTTACTGCCAGATGGTACACCACAAAATGTCTGCTGCAAGTGTTCAATGAACTCAGGAAAAAGTGTCCTTAGACTTTGTGGAATTTTGTTGCACTATGACAATGTCTCTGCCCACACTGCACAAGAAACCCAATTTCTGCAGGAGTCAGAATTTGTCACATCCTCCCTATAGTCCAGATCTGGCCTGATGCAACTTTTTTCTATTCCCCAAAATGAAAAAAAAAATATGAGGGTCTACGATTTGAGGCACCTGAAGCCACAGTAGCTGTTTACAAAGGATGCATTTGCAGTTTCTCCAAAGAAGAATGGCGTTCAGCATTTGAAAAATGGTTTGAAAGGATGAGACGGTGTATAGAATGCAATGGAGAATATTTTGAAAAGATGCAACAATGAGATCTAAATTTTTAATATTTTATTGTGTCCACTCTCAAAACTTTTTAACGCCAATTCTTACTGCATGTGGCAGCACATGCCGTGGACATTGATGATTCATGAAATGAAATTTGGGAAGGAAACATTCTAGGTCTAAGTTTGGGGTACCTCCCTAGCAAAACTTGGGAAGGAAACATTCCAGGTCTAAGTTTGGCGTACCTCCCTAGCATTTGCCAGTTATGAGGACTGAGGAAAACCTGGAAAAAACCTGTAAGGGAGGACAGTCCTGGAGGAATTAAAGTGCGGTTCAGCAATTATGATGCAATAATAAACTTGTCAACATCAGTCAGAATGGTAATATATACACGTACAGAGCACACTCATTGTTGTCTTTCATGAATTCTGATTAGGCATGTCTATTCAAAGGAAATTCAGGACCAAATCTAAAGAAATTGTGAGTTTCAATAGCAGAAGCAGTAGCAATCATTGACTACAGAGTTTGAGGTGAACTTGCTTACTGATTAGATATAGGCCATGTTACAAAAGGTAGTCATATTGAATATTTGTAATACTTATACATGAAACTTGTTAATGGGCTCTGAGATCCCAATGGACCAAAATTTCTCATCACAAAATTTGTGAGGGACAAGTAGTAGCAGTGTTCTTCAGGCGTAAGCCATCCAGTCACAGTCAGCTGACCATGAAGACATTCCTGAAAACTACTTCTGATTCAGTGAAATTTGTATTTATGCAACCACATCCAAAATATTTATGGAATCATTTCACTTGTCTTCTGAATTACAAAGGATTGTACCAACATGTTTGGTTCATTATTCAATTAAATCTGGTTTATGCTTTCTTCACAATTTAAGTTCCTTTTTGTATAACTAATTTATAATGACTCTATACACGTACACCCTCCAAAAAGTCTACACTTTCATGATCCCAAATGTCCATATTTTGATTAAATCAACAGAGCAACAGAATGAATAGCACAGACAGGTAGGAGGCGTCTTAACATCAAGTTACTTAAGTAGTGCAGAATAGAATATTATGCAACAAG
Organism: Deroplatys truncata; assembly: GCA_030765065.1. Classification (NCBI taxonomy): domain Eukaryota; kingdom Metazoa; phylum Arthropoda; class Insecta; order Mantodea; family Mantidae; genus Deroplatys; species Deroplatys truncata. The sequence continues at coordinate 131,333,490 of CM060988.1, read as the reverse complement.
ACTATAAAGGTAGTTATTAAGACATGAATATGTTTATAAAATTCAGTACCACTCGTTTCATAATTTTCATATAAGCGCCTTAATTCCATTATACAGTCAAGTTGCATAATTTAAAAGTTTTGAGTTTTTACAAAAAGATCTGACCTTGTTAATTGTGTGTAATTAAATACTGATCAGATGACAGCATGATGGCAAGACGAGTATAACATATGTTGAACGATATTGAAACAAAGAAATGAACTGAATTTACTAGAATATTAAAATTATAATGCACAGAACTTATTTTAAATACAACATATTTCATTGTTTATCTGGGGAATGGATCCCAGTGAACTGCTGCTTTGAAGGATTAAAAGGTATAGGCGAGCTGCGTGTGCCACTGAGTAAGATCATAATAAGTTGAAGTATAATGGATGTCATTATAGTTCAGTTACGTCCGTCATTGTGTGTGTGTGTGTGTGTGTGTGTGTGTGTGTGTGTGTGTGTGTGTGTGTGTGTGTGTGTGTGGAGGGAGGGGTGCGTAAAAAATAATCAGAATGAGAGCTCCTTATTGCTTGAGGGGAGAGAGTGAGTGTGTGCAAAAATAATCAGAATAGGAGCACCTTATTGTCTAAGAAAAGACTTATGTCTTGGACTCGAGGAAGGTGAGGAATTTTCACATTCTGGTTACAATGATATTATATGACTTACTTCACACATAACATAGACAAGGGAAGTAACCGATTATGCCAATACCAGTAAACTTTTCCTGTATTTAGTGCTTAACATAAATTACTTATGTGCTCTTAATGACTAGACAAACTGAACACATTTCAGTATTGTTATGGATAGTATTGCCATAAAAGGGCCCTATTCAAATTCTTACCATTTATCACACTGCAGCAGCAATTGCATGGAGCGTCACTCATAAGCTGTAACAAGATAAAGCCCTTATTAATATAAAGCTCAAAGATTAAAAACCAATGATTAATAAAGTATATATTCTGCTCCATCTGGGAAAGAATTGTCCGTCTATTTCTGAAATTTAAAGAACAGATGCAGAACAATGTGCAAAATCATACATTCAGTCCCTTTACTTTCATACTCATTGGCAAAAAGTATTTCATAATTTCCACATATTTAAGTTCAAAACTTATATTGCATACAAATAAAGTTCCAGTCATTAACACTGCAATTTAAAAACAGCTGTTACGGCTAAGACAAGAGGAGTTTGCTGTGAAATTACTGCTAACTTTAAGAATGATCGGCATTATCCTCTGCGAGTACTGGTTCATGACAGCCTCTAGCTCCCACAATTGCAGCTGGTAAGATTTTTTTTGGGCGTAAAAACCCTCAGCATAATTTTCATCTGAAAGGAAGTACAGTCATTGGCCCTGTCTGATGCTTATTTGCATACAAAACAACTTCATATTCTGAGCAAAATTATAGGCCATTTTTATATTCAACAAGTACCTGCTTCCCCCTTGTATGTCACCTAGTGGGTATTGAGCTATCACTGATCACTGTAGCTCTAGCAGGCTCCATTAGAAAGTTGACTGATTACAGAAAGGCTTACTAGGGGTTCCTATATGACCCATTCGGGGGTGACAGTTTAGAATGAGTGTCTGTGTAAGACATGGCAGAAAGGTGACTCATGACAACATTTAGATTTCTTCTACTCCTCCTCCTCTGGCTGCCAGTCTTGTTCAGTTTGCACTGGCATGCAAAATACAAAGTATTTGCCTTACATGCCACCAGATAATGCTATGCAGGTTGCATATTCCTGGGAGTTTGAAAATGAAGGTATTTTTGCTATGTGCGTTTAATGGAATTGAAAAGCCTACATTTTTAACTTCCAGCACAAAAGCATTTACTGCAGTTCTTCCTGATGAGATGGATTTAACCAAAAAAGTAATAAATACTACCTGGTCTTGTTATTCATATCAAATATAAATATTTGATTTGTTTCACATGCTGAAAAATCCCTGAAAATGTTATGATCTGCTTTACTTACATTCACCAACTTAAGCTGCACATACTATTTAAAATACAGAGCCTTTGCTTCAAAGTGCAGCTATATTATGGGGAACTGCTTGCCCTGCACCATGCTGTTTCTAACCAGTTCTGTTCCCCCTCCACTTTCTCTCCTTTCCTTATGCCAACTAATCAGTTGATATGAAGTGTTTGTACAGAAATTGATACATTATAAACCACTTGTTTCGGTGTTATAGCTTGTTAGTGTCGTTATAGTGCCAAAAAGTCAGTATACTTTAGCACACACAATCTTCATGTATGATTGCTATGTGACAACTTATAGAAAAGTGAGATAGCAATTTATAGACAAGATTCCTTAGTATTTGCAAATCTCATAGAGAAACAATTCATAATCTTGTGAATAGATTTAGGGAAATGGGATCTGTTCTTGATAAGAAACCAAAAGTAAATCACAGAGAAAAGTCAGAATCTAGTCCAAAGAAATCTATGGAAAGTTTGTACAGGAATAAGGAATTTCACAAACCTTGGTTTGGAAATGCCACTAAGCTTTTAAAATTATAATCTTATTAAGATTACTGTAGTTCAGGAAGTGCTACCATGCGACGTGAGCAGAGTTAATTTCTGCAATTGCATGTTGGACAATATTAATGATCGCTCTATTGACCTGTTTTTAATTTTTTTATGGACAAAACCATGGTTTTATTTACATGGCCACAAGAATTGAGTGTTAATGTGAATTTTCTTAAAAGGTGTGAGAAATGTATTGCAGCGGATCCAATATCTTCTCAAAAGTATGTGGTTATTGTATTTAGAAGTTGCACGAGAAACTCATGTACTTAATGGAGCTCTAAATATCAGACTTTACAAACAAACAGTTTGCTTCCTGGTGCCAAGAAAATTCCTGTTAGGCCAGCTATACATCCAAACAAAGGCTCTGTAGCTTTTCTCTAGCAATACCTTTTTTATACAATTTATTAGCAATAATTGCTCACTGCATGCCCCCAACTTACTAATACACAGCTTTGTTATTATAGGGAATCAGAGCAGCAGACTGAATAAAATATGACAAGTTCTGTGAATTTATGAATGCAATTTCTTATGCAAACATACATATGCCAACAGGAACAACAATTAGGAACACTCCTTCAACTAGCCTTCAGTCTGCACATAAGTTCACCAGATTATGACCTATTCCCTAAAAAGAAACATCTACTTAAGAGGTTAAGAAGCTGTCATTAAACTTCGAGGATTATGTGAATAGCATTGATGTAAGCACATTAAAAACTAAAATATGTGGCAATCAAGTAATCTTGTGAATTATTTTTGTGGTTACCCTCATTGTTCAGCATGCTGTTTCGTAAAGCTAAATTATAGCCCACATACAATATTTCCATTTCATTACTAAAAAGTTAAAACTGTAACACTCTAGTTAATGTTATTCCTGGGGTGCTTTAAAACATAATATGTTGCTGAACATTCAAATATGTGCTCAAAAAAATCTACCTCATTTTTATGAGAAATTATAATCAGCCAATATCAAAGCTGCACTTTGTTCTGTACCTGCTGCATACAAAAATTATTCTGGCACAAATACAATTGCACACAGATAGATAAAACCAATTTAGAATACACTAATCCAAATTATTTAATAATTTTAAATGACATGCAAACTGACAAGATTTCACCACAATTGGATACTGAATGGCATCACATACCTATGAAGTTAACTTTACAATCGGATGAGTTTTGTAATATAACACTGTACTATTTCTGGAACTACAATGTTTTCTCATTTATAAACCTGAACATTAAAAATCACCTTGTATTTCTATTTTACTGTTCTTTATTTATGTACAGACTAACAGTTAAAGGTACTTTTTTTTTCCTTTCTTTCTCTGTCACTAGTATACATGTTAATGGCACTGGTTATATTTCTATTCTGCATGAAGGACAATTTCACATTTGGCATTAATTGATACAGTTCTAAAGTGAGCTTACTGTGCCACCACAATCACTTAAATTAAACAATCTTTCACTTCTATGATCTGGAATGCCCAAAGAACACTGTAAGGTGAAAAAGAACATTCTTAAATTTAAAGATAATTTTAGGAGACTATTTAAATGTGTTGTATGTTGGAAAATTGCCACCTTATCTTTTAGTATCTGGTACATAATGGAAAAGTTTCAGGCAATGAGGTTATGGTTTACTAGAGAATCTTCTTCCAGATAGCTGTGCAGTGGTCATCTTCATTGGAATGGTTAACTACATTATTTATGCATTCATAAGATGCACATAAAAACACTCTTCAAAATTGGGGTATGTCTTATACACAAGATTTTGATTTCCTTCTTTTAAACATATGTAAGGCATGTGATACCAGTGCGTGTCTGTTACATTTAACTGCCACTGATGTAACCATTGATGACGTGCTAAGAAGTAAGAGTTCAAGTTAGAGATAGCTTATTAGTGTGAAGATAATAGTCATTAGTAGCACTGTGTTGTAGAAGTGATACGGTTTTGTCACAATCATATGTATTATACAACCATTCAAACCTAAACCAGTCATATTTTGTAAATTTAGTATTACAATTTTATATTACTTATTTTGCTCTACACAGCTTGGTCATACTCCTCCATGTACAGGGTAGCCCATCCTGTCCTTTCCTATTTTGTATAAGGCTATTAAAGTAATAGAGTCAAACTGATGCTAGTCAACTGCATGAACAAACATGTATGCACAGCAGAAAGGAATAAATATGGTCATAAGCCTCTCTGGCCAATCACTATACTGTGACCAAGCTGGGTCTCTGCTACAGCAGATAGCAGGTGTGTCCTTCAGCACTAACCTCCACATGATTGGTTGGAGAGAGATGGGGGAAGGGGGTGCAACTCCCAGCTCAGGAAGATCTGAAAGGCTAATCAAAAAGAATGACAAATCTTCAAGATCTGACCCACCCTTGGCAGTGGAAGAAGTTTCTAGAAAGCTTTTCTTCTGCAGGTATATATTTGCCACAGCATAAATTGTTGTGATGTACAGTGCTGGTTACTCAGCGAGTTCTGTGAGCAATAGAAGAGGAATCCTGTGTTCCAACATTTCAGTGAGTGACCAGAAGAGAGGAGAGGAGTCCTGTGCTCAACACTGAAGTGAGTGACCATGGAAGTGGCTAGGGGGAGTCCAATGTTTGACACTCTAGTGGGTGATTGGAAGAGAGAAGAGGCTGCTTTGTACATGGTTTATTGCAATGCTATACGCAAGGAGAAAGTGAGCAGTAACTGAGGAAAAACTGTACTGTCACGATACAAAACAATTCCATCTCACATTATGCACCTTTTTTACATGTAAAATCTTATGTGCATCTTATACATCCACAACATTTTTTTTGAAAAAGTCCTACAATATGGGGTATGCCGTAAATACTCATGCTTACGACACACCATAAATATGGTATACCTGTTCAGGATTACCATATTTCTTTAAATATATGATCCCCCCATCTCCCAAAACACACATGCTGAAAACTGCAGGTCATCTTCCACCCAAGATGTATACTTTCCAATTAGTGAGTATTGTCAACATTGCCTCAATTTGTTCCATTGTACATTAATGTTATTTTAAATTTTACTTTAAAAAATTAAACAATTTATCTTCTTTGTAACATGCCAAATTTGTCTAAATCATGTTCGGGAAAAAGAGGGATCATCCTGCATTTATGGTTATCTTGTAATTAGAGACATTCAATTTGTAGGAACTGTATAGCGTATAGGAGGATTACTGATTATGTTTCAGAATAGGCAAAAATAATGAGTGTAGGATTCCAAGGCATAAATAGTAGCTCAATACTGCATTAACTGCAACTGAATATTTTGTTTCCAGTCATAGTTATACATATCCAGTTACAAAAATCTGAAGTGGTATTCAGTCACATGATTTTATCTACTGATTTCTATTTCAAAGGTTCCTTTATATGTTATACTACTCATATACAGTGGAATCTCGTCAGCACATACCTCATTAACATGATTTCCCGTGTATGACATTGAATTATAAAAGTTCCGGCACCAAATGTAATAAATAACGTTTTTTAAGTATGTTTTCTTGCTCCTGTTTACTACATTCAAAGTTTGACATCCTCATTCACTATTTTGGCCAATCCTTGGTCAGTCCACTGGAGGTACGCACTTACTACGTTCAACGTCTGACATCCTCATTCACTACTTTAGTCAGTCCAGTCAGGATGGACCAGCAGCCAATGACATTCATGTATGTACCTTTGTGTGATGCGATCTGTGTGCACTGGATAGAGAATGCTTTAGTTTGGCATGGTGTGGTAAATGCTGACAATAGTTTCTACAGTTGAGTTTTGTCCAAACATAGGTAGCTTATATTTTAACTTTTCATTTGCAATGGAGAAAAAGAAAGTGCTGCAAGTAACCAACAGTGAAAAACTGTAAAACCTTAAAGTAGTGGCTCGCAATCCAAATATGAAACGTGTGGATATAGCTCGAATGTTAAAACATTCTTCCGTCAACCTTAAACATGATTGTTAGCAAATGTAAACTGACTGAAACTGCTTTTGAAGAAGGGAAACATGCTAAAAGAAAATTTAATCGAGCTGGTCAATTTCCAGAATTAGAAGATGTTCTACTCAAGTGTTTACACAAGCAAGAGCTTCAAATGTGCCAATAGATGGTACTGTGGTTGAAGCTCAGGCGACATATTTAGCACAGAAGATGGAACTTACTGATTTCAAAGCATCCAATGGCTGGATTGAAAGATTCAAGAATCGACATGGCTTAGTTTACAGATGTATGGGAGGTGAGGCTGCTGTCCTGGGTAATGACACTACACTGTGTGAAAATATAGGAATGTGGAAAATAAGTTTTGAAAGATTATAGCCCTACGATGTTTATAATGTAGATGAAACAGGGCTATTTTTTCCATCTTTTGCCACAGACCAAACCCTGGATTTTAAGGACACTAAATGTCAATTGTGGGAAACTTAACAAGAGGATCACAGTTTTGTTGTGTTGTAATAAAACAGAATGGAGAAATTGGTACTACTGGTTATTGGAAAAGCACACCATCTGCGATGCTTCAAGAATGTGCAATCTTTTCCATGTAAGCACACTTCCAACATGAAGGCCTGGATAATTTCTGCAGTATTTGAAAATTTCTTATGGGCATGGGGCATAACAAACAGAAAAGTTACACTCTTCATTGATCAATGTGCTGCTCATCCACCAAATATTTCAAATTTAAGAAACATAAAGTTTATTTTCCTATCAGCAAACTGCATGAGTAAGCTACAGCCTTTAGATACAGGCATTATTTGGAGCAGAAAGCAAACATATCGGAAGAGGCTGCTACAGAGAAGGTTGCCTGCACTTAAATCGACAAGAAAAATCACAATCTTAGATGCCATGCATTTCATTAGGACTGTCTGGGATTCTGTGATGCAAGATATCATTCGGAACTGCTTTAACAAAGCTGACTTTTGCCAAATTCTTGGTGATGACATCATGCTGGAAGTGAATTTTCGGAGAGTGAAGAATGGTGCTAAATAGCAAGTGGCACCGGCATGTCTTTTGAAACATATGTAAACACTGACATAGAAATTCCAGTGTGTGAAACAGCAACGATAGATGAATTACTTGAAAAACAAATGAAAGAAAAAATATCAGTGGGAGATGAAAGTGATGATGAGCCAGATCCTGAGCCAATTCCTACAGTGTCAGGAGCGATGTAGGCAATGGATGTAGTGAAGCGATATGTGTGTAGTTTCGAAACTGATGACTATCTAATGACTTTACTAAACAAGATGGACAGTAAACTTTTGGCATTACCACCACCAAAGCAATCAACCATAATATGTATTTCAAACCAGTGTAAATAGTATTCATATTTCACATCCATTTGGGAAGCCAGATGTATTATTAGAGTTTATCACATAATTATGTTCTTAAATTGCAGGTTTTGTATTTTTGTTAAAATGTTTTCCCATCTATGACGTCCAAATCCCTGGGTCCCTGCAAAAACATACTAATGAGATTCTACTGTAATAAGTGATTTTTCTATCCACTTTATTCTAATCGTAGTAAAACTGTATGTCTCAAAATTACATCAGATTAGACATTTACTCAACCATAATTACATGCAACATAAAGAAACAACATTCAACTGTTTATATCACAAGTCAATTCCCAAAGGCTCTGCAGTCACTCCAAGGGTTGCCTAATTTAGCATACATGTAACCAGATTCAGTGGCATGAGCCTATGAGAGCTATGCATGAACATCACTAGGCATAGCTTTTATCTGCTATAGGTCCTGAACATGATGATTAACCAATCCACTGAAGACGACTACTGCAGAAGTAGCTGAAACATCTGGTAGACAATTCTCCATAAGATCACTGTCCATAAACCTGTAACTTTATTCTGTTCTATAGACAAATATATAAAGGTTTGGAAATTCAAATGTCTTCTGTTACTACTGTGTGCACTCATATTTGTGGCCTATGTAATGAATTAAGCCATTTTTGCTTGCATATAAGATTACAATAGAAACAAATATCTATATTTCATAACAAATTTTTTCAATTATACATAGTTTTAAAATAATGAAATGCACAAACAAAACTGGCTTAAGTCACTACTAGACATCTTACCAATTATCATTTAATTCTAAAAACTATATATTTATCTCAACTCTCAGTGATGGACTTCCAAACTAAACAGTTTTTAAAGAATGTGAAGCTTATAGAAATATCTAAATTAAAGACAGAAAAGAAAAGCTTACAATTTGAAAATTAAACAAGAGAAAAGAAATTACTTAGAAGCTGTTGACAACAAATCCAGAATAAAAAGAAGTTTACTGACATGCAAGAAGGAAATTTATTACATAAAAGCCTTAGTAGACTGTAAATGCAGATGTGTATCTCATACAAGCTGAAGTTAGCAGGGAAAAGGGACAGGAAAATACAAATTTTCATTTCTTATATTCAAATTAATTTAGTCAAACAAGCAAAATGGTTACTACCAAAATTCACATCTCTACTGAAATTTGAAAGCTCCAGCATTAGCAGCTCTATGGGTTTAATCAACAGAATGTCAACCTACACAATCTCACCTGATGACAACCTAGTCTCATTTGATGTGGTAGCTTTGTTGCTGAATATCCCAACAGACAAAATGGTAAAAACCTTGGAAAGATGGTTCAAATAAACAGGTATTTCAGTGGCAGAAATAGAAGACTATATAAAATTAAGAAAATTGTGCATAGATCAAAATAATTTCAAGTTTAATAATGGAACTATCAGCAAGCTTCAGATTTAAATATGGGCAACCCATTTTCTCACTTCTTGGTAGAATGTAAGTGTCTGGATCAAGCACTAGGTCATGGATCAGCATTTAGTTGCAGATGAAAATAGAGCTAGATGATTAACACTTAAATTTTCTCTAAAATAAAAACAAATATAAGAACAGCAATAAAAGAAATTATTGAACCTATACATGATAAAATATTTCATGAAATACTTTAAAAAAATGATTGACAATACAAACATTAAAACAAAAAACAAGAATAAATTAAGTATAATATTACCTATTATATAATCTTCACTATACAAAATTACTAATTACTATCACAAAACCTATTAACTATCACAAAAATTGATCAATTGTGGTGAAAATAAGAACTTAAGGGAGAATACTTCAATTAAAATTTGCCTTCATCGCTGTGTATTTGAATTAAAATGCCACAAAATTGCACAAAAACTATTTTTTTCTGCTGAAATAAGAACTTAAACATAAGAATGCTATTAAATATTTTAATTCCTCTATGCACACAATAATCTAAGAGGATGATATCTATAACCCTTCTGTCTGGTAAAAGTTAAGTCAAGCATTCCTTTAATTATATAATTTATATAACAAAGTGCTTAAATATACTGCAAATGTAGTCATAATCGTAAAGTGTGAGTATGGTGGACAAGCATTAGAAACCTGTAGTTATTTATTTCAATTTTAATTTAAATACAGCATCCAACAAAACCTATGCCACACAAAACAGCCAGTACCTTACTCATATTGATATTGTAAACAAACAGTTGAAAGTGTAGGATAATGGTAGAAAACAATTTGACACGTTATATTTGCACAACTTACTCTGTTGTAGGTATGTGATGGTGACTGCTCCATAAACGAGAATTGTAGTCATAAAGGAACAAAATTAGTGTTTTAAGAAATAGAACATAATTGGTTAAATGCAAAGAGCAAAATAGTCAATAAATTCACTGTGAAGGTAGAGCTGCTGCAAATAGTCAAAAATATACCAGCAGCTGCACTAATTTGTTGTTGACAAAGCAAACGTGGTGGCTACAAAGCTTTTAGGTAGAATCAGATGACTGAAAAATTCAATGCTATAGTCATTTTCTTTATATTGTTGGTTTTTGTTCTAGTTGATCTAGAATCAAATTTAGAAGTTCACAGCAAGAAACTATACCACAATGAATCTGTAGGTAATTAGAGGACTAATTAGCACAGTGATTTAGCAGATCAAAGACAAGTGGAAGGAAGCAACTAATCAGATATTCAACAAAATGAAGAGAAAATGGGAGATATATGGTAAAAATGACAATGTCATTAACAGAATTATCATTAATCTTGCTGAAAGCCATTCCTGACAATGCATGTGACATCAACCTTCAACAAGCAAGGGACTCTCCCAATACTGAACATTGTAATTGGGAGTTGATATTATTAATATTATAACACTGCTTGCTTCAGACATTTTATTTGCATTTGTTGTATTTTCATTGTAATGATGTCGGTCTGTGCACTGTATATGCTGGGCAAAGCACTCTCTAAAGTACCAACAATTAGGAGAAGGAATTGCAAAAATATATACGCAGTGTATACATATGTGGGTTAAAGTTATGAGAAAGTTGAAAGAAAGCCCTGAATAAACACCTTCAGCTACAGGCAGCTTAATTAAAATTAATTTGAATCTGTGCCTGTAGCTTTGGTGCACTGTTCAGACTTCTTACCTTTTTTTGGAATACTCAGATTTCATAATTTGCAAAAACTACTTTTATTTTGACACTAACTATTTATGAATTGTTGCAATTCTGTCTCTATAAATTAATTTCTGCTTTTGCTAAACAAATGCTTTTAGTTTTGCCTCTCTACAGCCATACCATGAATGAATTATTGTGCTTAAAGCTGCGAAATACACAACAGAAACCTGAAAATGGCCATTATGAATAAATATAAAGCATTTATCACCCTTAGTGATGCAGTGAACATACAGCAAAACATTCAATTGGGGCAGTGTGAATCAATATACCATGTTTAACATTGTTGGTGATGTAACAAATATGTATGAGAATGGCTGTACACACTAAAAATCAAGACTTCTTGATTATGTGAGACCTGAGTTTAAATTAGTAACACTTACACCTCACTTATGTCAGTCATACTTCAACTGAAGATGGGAGCAAGTGCATCCAAATAATGTTTTGATCCAATTACTGAAGTTTAAGTGTTCTTACCTCCAATTCAGACTCACATAATTTGTTCTCAGCTTCTGACTAAAAAATTTGTTCAGACTTCAAGGTCAATTTAAAAACTGCTTTTCGGAACCCATTATATTAAATATTGGTCACAGACTAGACTCTAACCTAGTCCATGTGTTCAACTATGTAGCAACAGGCAAAGAATTAAGGGAAGACTTACATTTGTGAAAGCTTCGAGAAATAATGTTTATCATCAGCCAAATGTTGCTTTAGATGAACAAGTGAAACAAACAATCCAAAGTATCCAAGAGGCTTCCTTTGTGAAGAAAGAATTTTTACCCTTATCATCCAACAAATTAATTGCACTCTACTTAAGGAATCTAAGTATTCCTATCCATTCTTGATATAACAGCTACAGTACCAAAGTGACTAGGGAACATTACCGCAAAGTATAAAGCAAAAGGCACAGAAATAATTATGGCAAAGTAAAATTATAACATTAAATTTCTAAGAAATCAGCATGCACAATTATACCTACTTTATGCTGAATGACACAACTGGCAGCCCGAGTCTGAAGGTATAAGGTTTAATGACCTTGCTCTTTGGTTCCTAGCTCACATGCCTACAAAGGATAATGGCATTTGAAGTTCAGTCTAAAATTGTGTGGTATAGTTTATAGTGGGAATAACATTACATGAAGTTGTCTATTGTGCGTAGTTATCTAGAGCATACTATAGAACAGCATGTATTAATTGTGTTACTATTGTGTTTTGCTCTAGAAGGGTCATATGTTGATATCCAGCTTGAATTTATGGAAAAATTTAAACACAACAGGTCCACGTTAGAGAAAAACGAATAAGACAGCTAACAGTTCTGAGGAAAAATTAGACAAGATGGCACTGTCATGGAAAGAGGTCCAATGAAATTGCTGCATTGTGTGTTTTTGATGACAGAATAATTGAATGATCTGCTCACTCTCCAAATATAAACCCATGTGATTATTATCTGTAGGGAATGCTTAAAGATAAAGTATATGCAACAAATTTCCATATGCTCTTTGTAACAGCCATCACTTTGCAATACTTTGATGGCAGATATTCATTAAGTGTTTAACAGGTGCTAGGTTTATATACGTGTAGAGGGCATCATTTCAAATACCTTTTATAACAAAAGGTAAGGCTAACATATTCACATTATTTTGCACCATTAGCAATATCTAGGGAAGAAACAGCAAACCAGTCCATTATTACTGCATGAACAGATTTGCACAGTAATGCTATGGGAGTGGCAGTCTGCCAGTTGCATCATTCAAGAGAAATCTGGCATCATCACATGCAAGCATACAATTATTCAAGGCTTTTTAAAGCAAAAAGATGAGCTATTTTGCAAACTTTTTCTATGTTGTCTTCCTGAATATGTGAAAAGAAGAAGAAGAGGAAGAAGAAGAAGAAGAAGAAGAAGAAGAAGAAGAAGAAGAAGAAGAAGAAGAAGAAGAAGAAGAAGAAGAAGAAAACATCCACCAAGGTCTCAATATCTTTCCTGTTGAAATAAGATGCATTTAAGTGAAGATGCAGAAGTAGCAAAAATAGTAACAAAGGCAATACTGCAATAAATTAGCACCACCAAAACCATCCAAACTAAGTTAGAACATGCAACAGAGACTACTTTCACCATGCAAACACAGTAACATCAAGATCTTGCAAATAAAGAGTGGTGCAAAAATCACAACCAGGTCTCATTCTTTTCTGAATCATGCTAGTTAACCAATGTTTTAACTCCCGTATTATAATTTAAAGTTTATGGAAAAATGATTACTATTCCAGTTTCACCGAGTCATAAGCAGCTTTATAAGCTTAATTTCTGAGCTTGTTGCTCCATATTGGAAGTTTTATAAAACAGCAAGGAAAACTAGTTCATTTATATATCTCTTTCCTTACCTCCATACAAATAGCTTCTTAATAAAAAAACTAATGAAGCTTAGAATAAGAAAAGGCGTTGCTCAATGTTTTGCTTTTATTAATTTTGAAAATGTTTGGGCTAATAAAGTAAAGCTGCCATATAACTTGCATGCCTTTCACAGTTTTTAATTGGTAAGTTATGGTGAATAAATATGATAAGATACAATCATCATCCCAATGCTCAAAACTGACTTTTCATATTGCTATCAACAAGCAATGTTACCAGTCTTTTGTGAACCAAGCTTATAATCTTGTTGTTGCTTTTCATTCTCGTTACATTTGTTGTGAATACTGTGCATTCTTCTATGACGTATATAATTTCCTGTGTCTTAATAGAAACAGTTTAAAGAGAAGCTTTTGAAAAAACCATTTAGTTTACTGTATGTGTTTTGTAATTTTGAGTTGCCTAGTAATAAGAAAAGTGACATACTTGAGAGAGACTTATATGTTAAAATGCTGGAACACACAATTTTCAATTACACATTTTAGCAAATTATATTACAGAGAAAAACTGTAACTAACATAATTCCTTTAAATCTGACAAAATTAGGCACTGCTCAATTCTGTGGCCAAGCCCAGCTCTAGCAAAAGACTTGTGCAAATATGCACAACTCTTAGGATTCTAACTAAATAGCTGTAATCATTCTTATTTGATTGGATTGAATCACCAAACAGAGTTCATGCCCTTGATTAAATTCCAAGGTTCATATGATTATTTTAATATATAAATAAATTCTCAAGTAATTGTTTACTTCTAGCCATTCATATGAATGATTTATTTTCATGGTTTCCTTTTAGTATTGTTTATTGCGTTTTCTCTCTGTTATCATGGAAAATCATGGATCATGGTTTTACTGTTGTTTTTATAGCCTAATATATACCCTCCATGCTTGCATAACATGCTTTAGGTTGCAATCCTAGTTTCTATCATACACTCTTCGGATTATGCTGAAAGACACCTTGTTATTTTAATTTATTATTGAATGCAACCTTAGTTAGCAGTTTATATTTGCTGGCCATGTGGTAACATGCTATAGAAACCAAGGAATATGGTAATTAATTAGCTGTGATCTCACAGCAAGCAGCAAAACCATCAAATGGGCAAAGCTTGGCAAATAAGGATGCAAACACAAGGTTGTTAGGAGGCAATCTATATTTACTAATAAGCTTTTTTGTTTTAACATAGTGCTTGAATTCTACAGCAATATCTCTCTCTACTGCAGAGAGACAACATATTATGTATAATCCTTTTTTCGAAGTTTACAAATGTTGCTTGTTTCAAACACTCCCCATATGATCTCTTACGATCTTCAGGAAACCATTCTACCAAGCAATGGTTGGACACATCTATTAGCAGCAGGTAGCCTGCAGGTGGTGACCATTACCTCCAATATTAGGGTGATGATAAGAATGGCAATACAATGAGAGGACCTAAAGCTTTTACTGAGAACTATGAACTACATTGCGCCTTGAGGATACTTACACGAGCTAGTCAGAGGTAAAGGCTTGGATAGAGTCGACCTAGAATTGCCACACCAGAGCCAGGATTCGAACCACAGACCCATAGCAAGGGATTCGTGAACAAAATCACTGAGCTATCCAGTTCCCAGTTCACAAATCATATCGATGCAAAATTCTGCAGGCACAAAAAGGAAGATAAAATGTTCTGAGAAAGTGAACTAAGCTATTTTGGGGGAATTATAGCACTAATACAAGAATCACATGATACATGACGCAGTTTTCTCATTAGAATCAACCAATATTTATAGGTATGGCTCTTTTCTTATACTTATTTTAATTAAGATAGCTTCATATTCATGTTTGTCGATTTTGGTAAAGGTTTTCTTTTATTGCTTTCAACTCAAATGGCATTCAAGCATTTAGCTTGCAATGGTTACCTTCTAATAAAAAAAAAAATCCAACTGGTAACACTTCTGATAGTACTTCTGAAACAATCTATTTCTTCTTCTTCTTTTTTTTCTTCTTTTCTTTACCTTCACACTCAGAACTCAAATTAAATACAACTTCAAACTGCGTGTGTTCAGCTTTCACTTATATAGCTCCCAGCCTCTTCTTGGAGTGCTTTTTCTACAGAGGATATGTGCCGTCTATTGATTATACGATACACAACTGACACAAATGTTAATATTATTACTGAGAAGCAGAGCGACATAAAATGCTTATGCATCCAATATTAAGGTAGTTTAGTTTTATTGCATTGTTTATCCTATACAATGCAAGCATACATATCAATGAACATGTGAATATAAAACTGTATCAACAGTTGCTGTCTGCCATGTAAACTGTCTTCGGGCAGTGTTAACACTAAAACTGGCAATACTGCTGTGCCAAATCTTAATCACCAACTAGAGTGCACCAAAAATAGGTAACATTTTCTTCTCTAGTTAAAACAAGCAAAATCTCGTTACTATGGCCCACTAATCACCTTCCCATGTCATAACAAGGTTTTGTCACGCTATAGTTTCCACAAAAAAAAGTGCATGCAAGCATTTGGAGTAAACGCCCAGCAACAGTGAGATCCTGGTTGTGAGGGGACAAGGAAGAGCCATCACTGTGCGTAATTACTTTGAGATGTAAGTGTACGTGCGTGTAGGGGAGCGGGTGCTGAGAGGCTGCATGTTCTGCTGCTGTTGCTGCTGTGGTGGTGTGCCATCTGGAGGTGTACAGTTTAAGAAGTCCCATATCAGTATCGTATCATCGTGTGAACTGCTCACTATCTGGAATTCATCGAACTGTAGGCGGAATACTCTTCCTGTGTGTTCCTAAAACAATGCACACAAAAATAAAAATAACTCAAAACATTTCAAAGAAAATTACATGGGGACTTTCACACAGTGAAGCTATTAAGATTCTCAATTTAAAACTTACTTTAAAAACACTTCACTTGCTCCACTTATCTAGTATTAACTAATTATGTTTCTCAGGCTGTTGCTCACATTAGCTTGTGTCAATTGGCAGATCCCAAGAGCTAATCAAGTGTGGTAGCTCTGGTATCGGATTTAGGAAGTTGAAGCTTGCAATATCCTCTGGATGCTCAATTCATTGACATCTTTTATTTCTTTCATCAAATGCTAATGAGTTGAGCATTTGGGAGAAAATTTATGCAAAGAACACAAGGCACAACTCATGGATTTTGACATCCCAGGAAATATTCCAAGCTTCAAGTTCCTAAGGCCAACACCAAAGTTACGAGGGCTGTCCCAGAAGTACCCAACCTGACGTATGGGTGCTGGAACAAAAGCAATGTCGTGAGGATGTTTCAGTCGTGTGTTAGGCAATGTTTCGCTGCAATAAAGCCGAGTTTTTGCACCGATTCATAACTATGGATGAAACATGGGTTCATCACTTCACACCTGAGATAAAGGAACAGTCAAAACACTGGATTGAAGGGGAGAATCGGCTCCAAAGAAGGCGAAGACAGTTCCATCAGCGTCAGGTTTTTGGGATGCGTGTGGGATAATTTTCATTGATTATCTTCAAAAAGGAAGAGCAATCAATGGCGAGTATTATACAAATTTATTGCAGCGTTTGAATGATGAAATCAATCAAGCATGGCTGCATTTAGCCTAAAAGAAAGTTCTGTTTCATCAAGACAATGCACCAGTTCACACATACATTATCGCCGTGGCCAAAATCTATGAGTTAAAAATTGAATTGCTTCCTCATGCACCTATTCGCCAGACTTAGGCCCCTCTGATTATTTTCTGTTTCCAAAGTTGAAGAAATGCTTGGTGGTAAAGATTTACCAACAATGAAAAGGTGGAGTTTGCAGTTGATGGCTATTTTGCAGAACTTGATGGTTCTCAGTATAAACAGGGTATTGAAGCTATTGAACATCGCTGGGAAAAGTGTATCGAGCTGAAAGGAGACTATGTAGAGAAATAAAGATATTTTTTCCCAAAATTTTTGTGTTCTCTTTGTCCGGTCGGGTACTTCTGGGATAGCTCTCCTCAC
This sequence comes from Deroplatys truncata, assembly GCA_030765065.1. Lineage (NCBI taxonomy): Eukaryota > Metazoa > Arthropoda > Insecta > Mantodea > Mantidae > Deroplatys > Deroplatys truncata. The sequence continues at coordinate 131,316,069 of CM060988.1, read as the reverse complement.
CTGAATAGCCCCCTTGAATCCAGCTGATGATGCCAGCAACAGCCTACAAAATGTGTACTAGTTAATATTAGGTAAGTGGAGCAAGTGAAATGTTTTTAACTCAATTTTAAATTTAGAAACTTAAATGTTACAACTATCAGATTCATCACATATAATCTAAAATGTACTTAGAAGCTATTGACAGTGAAGCTACTTAAGGGCTAACGGCTGCAATGAGATTTTGGATCAATTCAATTTTTGCTGTCCTCCCAACCCCCATAAATCAGTCAAGTTTTAGGCCTTTTAGCAAGGTAAAACCATATGAACATGTAAATAGAAATGTTTTATTTTCAGTTTTAAATAAACATTGCTCTCAGCATCTATAATTACCTACTTGCTGATTTGTTTTGATGTCTCAACTTTTAAGTTTACTTTTCCTAACACTTTCTCAGCTTCTATCACAGATAAGAATCTGAATTCTTCAGCAAATGTTTATAGATATGTTATGTACATTGAATTCGCTTTTTTGAATTTGGCTTGAATATTAAGCATTCCAGAGAGTGATGTGTAGTGCAAAATTTACCTTATATAGGAAAATATTATTTTCAAAGTTGTTAGTTAATAGTTAACATCAAGTGCAAAAGTGCAATTTATGGAAGATGCATTTAGCACATAAAGTTTTCTTGAGCTGAGAGTTATTTAGATTTGTAATATAGGGCATTCCAGGTCCCTTTGTCATATTTACTTCAGGAAAAGGTAATAAACTTGTTAAATACCACTCTAGTATACTACATACATAATGTATTTCTGCTTTCACTCAATATGTAGAACACCTAACAAATGAATTGTAAATTAGTTCACCTTGCTCATATTTGCCGTATCAAAATAAATTTATTCTCCATAATGCTTGACAGATGCAATCAAAATACATCACCTTTGTATTACTGTTGCTATTTTACATTTGAATTTTTTATTTACAAACTATCTAAATTTATGTCTTTAAGAAATAATATTTTCCTTTGGATTTTATATACACTAACACCCTGATTACTGGTGTATAAGACTCCAATTTAACACACAATAAATGACTACTATTCCCTTCCCTATTTCAACCTCCACCCATTTTCTGACAAATCTATACTATTTAAAGGTGAGTCGGAATTGTTACACTAACATCACAACAATTCCGACTCACCTTTAAATAAATTCAATACACATCACTGTTTCTAGCTTCTTTTCATTACAATATCAACGAAATCTATACTAATTCTCATGCACATTTCCTAAATATTTTCCAAGCTCTGTAATGAGCTTGAAATTTTTTTTGCCAAATCCTCATTCTTCAGCAATTACTAATGAAAGTGTTTTTACGAACCTTCGTTTACTTATTTATGATCAAGGTTTCCAGGCCTATCTGAATAGTGTTTTAGTCATATTAAATTCCTAAAATTAAAAACTGGATAAAAGGAAACCAGTGTTAGATATAAAACTAAGTAACAGCAATAATAAGTACAAAATACTTTATCTCTTATAAAATTTTAAATAACGTGCATATCAAATTATACAAAAATTGAAGATTTAATTTAGTACCATTTCACATTATAGAAAGAAAGGAAGCTAAAACTGCTGGAATAAAAGTTTTAAAATGGCTCTAAATTCTGCAAAGTTGTATAGTAATAACTTGCAAAAAAAAAAAAAATTATAAAAAAGTCTCTATGGATTGTATCACACCATGTATGTTTGACTTTACGATAAACTTATTGTCAGGAAAGAAAAGAAAAGAAAAAAAAATGGACACCATAGGATATTTTTTATTTATCATCATAAACAACATGTGTGAACTGTAATAAAATTAGCATATAAAAAAAAATGAAATATAATTTATAAATCTTCTTGGAGGGGGGCCAAAATTATGGTTTTTTTTCTTTTGTAAAATGAAATTATCCTTTAAGATTACGGCAATAAGTCCTTCCCCTTAATAATAAAGGATGCCCAAAACAAAATCCACCAGTAAGAAATGATGATAATAATAACAAACACTCCACTCAGTCAAAGCTGGAATTTTGTTCGGTTTCTACTGCAGGTATCCGGCTTAGGTGATGCACTTCTCAGAAGCTGAAACAATTTTGGCCCAATGCTGCATTTAGGACTGAAGGTTTTAATGATCAGCTTTGTGCTCTGTGTATGGAGTCACTCATCAGAGTGCTGACCTTCCAATTGCTTCAATGTTGTCAGCCTCTCCTATTCCCATGTGCTCTCTATGTGCTGAGAACAAGGCCAATGCTTAATGCTCAAACGTTCAATGCTCAAAATGGCCCAATATCAGTTTCGGCAAAACCATTTGTGTTTTTGACAAGCACACTATCTCAGCCAGCTACTTGTGCAACCCAAACAAAATCCAATTTAGAATAAGTAGAACTTTCCTTGTGAGCATTACAAATATATGATTATGCTACCTGCAATAAATGATTGAGGAACTTCCACATTTTGAGATACCTATAAATAAATCTTTGTTTGTACACCTCCTTCAGCATGACAAATGAGGTAACATTCAACTTCTCTCCATGTGTTTCCTAGTATGTCTGCAGACAATTGTAAAAGTAGTTAAGATCAACATTAATCTGACACTGCAAACTTGCAGACAATAGCTTTTTCCATTCAGCAAAGATATTCGATATCCCAAACATATAAAAAAAATTCTGATGTGTTACACTCACATGACTTTCTCTACTCTTGTACAAACTATTTTTACAAATGCTTATTCTCCATATGCTTCATGTTAATCGAGATGTTATCTTATTGCTAATTTTCTTGCAGGTGCAGGGGGAATACGCTAGGCTTTAAGCGATAGTCATATCTTTTAAGAGCTGGTTGCTATGTAGCGCATTCCATTCTCTTTGCATGTCCAGGACATAAAAAAAATGAATAACGAAATCCCATTTGAGAAAAAGTATAAGTATTGGAAAATTTAAGGGAATAACAAGCAATATCCTGAAAATGGTTCACTCAATACAAAAAATGTATATGACATCAATTGTGTATTTTAATACTATCTACATTTTTTGTGTAGTAAAATTTTGTATATCTCTTATGGTTTACCAGTTATGCAGACATTCCCAGAAAATTCAAGATATACATTTTATTTGTCATGAAAGTATCTTAAATAAATGATATTTTAATCAAAATCGTTACAGCCATTTCTGAGAAAATTAAAATTTTCGAAAAATGTTCCATGTAAAGAGCAATCTGAAGTGGGGGGATTTTCTTGAAAATCTTCGTGTCGCATCTCTGGAAGATACTGAATCTAAATACCAAGTTTGGTGTTTATCCGACTGTTCGTTTCTGAGCTATGCTGTTCACAGATAGACACACACATGGACATGTTTCCAAAAATGCCTTTTTTTGGATTCAGGGGGCTTCAAAACATATTTTTCCGGTGAAATCTTGGTATCGAATTTTTGGGTGAAATACAATACTTCTCTGTACAATACTATACATAGTAGAGAAAGTAAAATGAACTGTCACCAAAAATTTCCTTCTGACATCATATGTATACTGCACAACATCAAAGCTTAAACTCTTCATTCACAGAAAAAAAATAATGTTCATACTTGTATTCTGTGAATTACTAAGTTTGCTTACTGGTAACTTTGTCTCAGAAACCCATTACTATGCAAGTCAAAAAACATACTACTTAAATTTTTCCTGAACAGAAATAATTCCAGAACTAATGCACAAAGTTTTAGTATAACTACACATTTAAGCCTTCTGATCACTTGTGTTGGGAATGCTCCCTTGCAATTTAGAAAAACTAGCTCCCAATATTAAGTTATACATCATTTGATCCTACATTGCAAATTTTAACTTTTGAATGCGTTAAAGCTTGGCTCATAAGCAGAGGTATTTTACACATCTATTGTGACTTACCACTAAAGTTCTAAGACATAATGTGCTAGCTGGTGCTCGGGGGTCTAGCGCTGCTATTAAGTCCCAGACTTTAATTTTCCTGCAAGAAAAGAAAAGAAAGAAGAAAAAAAAGACAATTAAAGAGATGTTATGAAAATAAGACTCTACATTATTTCTGCAACACACAGCAAGGGGTGTACTCAAATAGAAATACTTTGTAGATTTTTTTTTTCTATAAAAAATCTAAGCCAAAGAATTGTATCTCTGGTTCTCAATGTACAACACTTTGGCTTCATATTAAATTAAAGCAATTGAAAAAAGTTGTTAAAAATCTAGCATTAGGTCTTTGGTATGATAATACAAATGGCCAAATCAAAGCTCTTTTTAAGTCAGCAAACAGTGAATCAGGTTATTATATTCACTCGATAACTAGTTTTTCCTTAATTTAAGCACTTCAGGCAGCCCAATGAAAAACTTCATCAATATATCTCATAAAAGAGTGTTATTAATGAAATTTTAGTAACAGAATTTATATTATGCCTTACAGATTCCAGGTTCAGGTTCATTATACAGAGAATATTTTATGATAGGCACCATATCGTTGATAGGGTTTCAAAAACAATAAATGAAATTCAAGAAAGTGTGAAAAATGGGGTAAAATCTAAAGATGACTGACATAATAAAAGGCTTTAAGAAACAAAACCAAGGACTGATAATAAAGAAGGTAAAGGGAAGAAAATGGTATAGAAAAGTAAGAGAAGCAAGGGCCGCTCAGTGAGCGAAAAGGCCAGGGAGCCAAGCAATCTGAGTGGCCCAATAAGAAAACAAGCACCAGACAAATTGTACAATAAATGCATTCATTCATTATGCCTTACACCCAAATTGTTGTTACTATCTGCGGCAACTTTCATGATGTGTTGTTTTTCTTAGATGTATTCTACCAACCGATGGATTCAACAGCACAACCACAAAAAGAAAATACAAAAAGCTGAGAACCAGAAACAGATATATGATATCAGCCTCTCCATACAAAGATAAAAAGTCACTTACAAAAAATTTACATACCATGTAGCAGCTCATGACGAATTCAAGAAAATCTTTAGGGAGCGAGGCAAAATATTAGCACTTCATTAAAAACCACCTGAATTCACAACTACAGGACACTATACTCAAAAATAATAAATGAGCAGTGCATAAAATAACTGCAAACAGTGTGACAAATTCTGTATTATAAACCAAAACGAAGCATAGGAACATGACTAAAAGAACATCTCAGGTACATAAAATACGGACAAGAAAAACCAGCAATAGCACCACATTTTAATGAAATAAACACAAAACCAGGAGAGTAATGTATTACAGATAATAGGAAACTCTCTACATGGGAAAACATTGATCCTTACGCATCAACACTGTTCATCAACATTCAACTTCAAGATGCCTATTGGAGACAATCTCAAGAGAACTGATTAGGGCTTCTCGGGTTACCAGCCATGTGATGTTGATAAAGTTACTCGAGCTTTCAGCCATGCTAACTCTATGGCCTTCTTCAAGTGATGAGATGCCCCAGGCTGGGCGGTATATTTAACAAAGACAACAGCCTGTGGCTGAGCACAGCATGGACTAGGACACTCAACAGCAATCCAGCAATCGAGAACAGGTCGCCCAGGTTTACCTGGGCGGAATATAATCGCCACAGTACCTAGCCGCGTATGCGGCTTTACCTGTGTGATAAAGGAGGTTTAAAAGAATATACACAAGCTTTTGATTTATGTTGTCTTGGAGACCAGTGTAAAATAGCAGATATTCTAGCAGTACTTCTCCACATGACCAATCACAGAGCACAGGGTCCCCATTGGCCCATGCCATTTAGCCCTGCCCTCCACTTAGAGAGTATATATACCGCCCAGCCTGGGGCATCTCATTACTTTGAGATCACTTTTTTACATGATCAGATTCAGTGCGATAGGTTCATAGACACCGCACGGTGTACATCGTGTGCGAACTTAAAACTTCCGTGTACTGAAAATCCATCAAAAATAAACTGTTTTATTTAACACACATCGCGTGCCGCGCTAAAATATGCAGTGCGCGTGAAAGTGCTTGTGAATCGTTTACGTTGCTTACGCGGCGAAAACTGGTGATTAAAACTACTGTTCCTGTTTAGATATATTGTAAATATGTGCGGATAGAACCTGCGTTGGGGAAATACTGTGCTTTGTGACTGTGTTTTTTGTGATAAGTGATATGTGTCGTGTGTAGATACTAGTGTACATAGTAAACAGTGCCAGTGAACATAGCGTGGGACGCGGGAGCGCGTCTCCACGCATAAGAGGCAGCTCCCAGCATCCTTTGCGACTGGGGGGCATTGGCCTGCAACTCACAAGATGGCGTTAGCCGCAACCACAACAGCCTCCACTCCGCTCTCGACGGCAGTCGGAGAAGAAATGTGCAGCAGAGACAGCCGGCCGCCCTCTCTTATACAGGAGGGGGGCGGGGCATACGCGGCGCTAAGCCAGCCCTCTGGCCAGCCAGTGGCTACGGCTTCAAACCCAGACAACGACATGGACGTCGCCGCCGAAGAAGATCCTCGCATCTCTGAGCTTCGAAAAGAAGTAGAGGAGCTTGAAGTGGAATGTGAGTACTACCAAAATGTAGCCGTAGAAATACTGCCCTCAAATCCACACTTCGGACACATATCAAGGGACCTAACAAATTGCTACAGAGAGCTGCGACTAAAAAAGCGTCTCCTTGGCGAGCTGGACGCAGCTTGGCGGATTAGTGCCCCCCGCAAAAAGCGCACCCACCCCGGCAGCGGGCCTGACAGCGACGTGGAAAATGACAGGCCGAACCCAAAGCCGGGGAGGAAAAAAACTCGGCAGGAGGCCGAGAAAATCACAACAAGCAACAGATTTCAAGCCCTGACGCCTAGCGACGCCGAAGAACCAGCAGCACAACAGCAGGAACCAGAGGACCGGCCGAGAGCAGCACAGCCACCACAGCAGCAACGGCGGCGGAGAACATCTGGCCCGGCGTGGCAGCGACCGGCAGCACCTAGATCCACCTGCGGCACCCAGCCTACCCCCTCCACCTCCACCAACACTTCCTCTCCACCCTCACAACCAAATTCCGAAACCCAAAAACCACCGCGTATCATCATCCCTGACCCCAGCCTAACCTCAAAAATCCTTCCTATCCTCCGCGCCTCCCTGCCGGTGGATAGTTTCAAGCTGCAGTGCACCCGAGAATGCATAAAACTCTTCTTGCAGCGCAAAGCTGACGCCGGGCCAACAATGCAGCGCCTGGCCGCCGCGGGAATCCAGCATTACGCCGCGCAGTGACCAGCCGCTGCGTTTCATGATAAAGCGCCTGCCTGTGGACTTGGACGAGGAGTTCCTCCAGGAAGACCTGGAATCCAAGGGCTACACGGGAGTCCAAGTCCGCCAGCTCAGACCACGAGGGCGGCCCCTTCCAAATTTTCAGGTAAGTGTCTCACGCACACCTGAAAACCAAAACCTCCTGAAAGAGCGGGTCATCTGCAACATGATGGTCACCATGGAGGTCCTTAAGACAAACAACAACATCACCCAGTGCTACAATTGCCAGCAACTGGGTCACACATACAAATTTTGCAATCTGACCTCACGGTGCGTCCTTTGCAGTGGCCTCCACCGTCTGGCTGACTGCCCAAAACGGGCCAGGGATGACACCACTCCCGTCTGCACAAATTGCGGGGAGGCACACCCTGCCAGTTACAGAGGGTGTGAGACGTTTGTCCACGAACACCACCGCCGCCAACTGGCAGCCTTAGCCAGGGCAAACCCAAGTGCTCCACCAGGGCCAAAGCCCATCACAAAACCGGCCCCGGTGCAAACCGGGCTGTCATACGCCGGTGCAGCCCGTGGGGAAAGTGCACCACCGCCGCCACCAGCTGGCACCCCGAACACACAAAACGCCCCCTCCTCCCAGGAGTCTTCAACTGACCTGGGAGGCCTTTCGGAACTTTTCTCCCTTCTCAAAGCATTTAATTTACCGGCGCTCGTTCCAAAAGTGAAACCCTTTCTCGAAAAATTCAAAAGTAGCACAAGCACTTGGGATAAAATCGAAGAATCATTAGTTTCCTTTCTTCTGCTCTGAATTAAATGGCTACCATAAGGGGAGGTATATCTTTAACGCGTGCTCTCCTGTGGAATGCCGATGGCATCTACAGGGAACAGTACGAACTTGAAGGCTACCTGAGGCGCAACAAAATTGATGTCGCATTCATTTGCGAAACTAAATTACAAGCAGAGTACACTTTTAAACTCAGGGGATATGACACTTTTCGGACCGACAGAATTGGCAGACTGGGGGGAGGAACAGCTATTTTAATAAAAAACACTATTGTTCGTGCTTCTGTCACGCTTCCGGCATTGGAGGCGTTAGAGTGCACAGCACTAAACACACAAATAAATAACACGGTGGTGCTGGTAGCGCTTTACAGGCCCCCCAACTCACCCTACTTCTTGAGAGACCTCAAAAAAATCCTCGATTTAGGGGAGCACGTAATAATTGCAGGAGATTTCAACGCCCGGCACCCTTGGTGGCAGTCACGCCAGGCAAACGCGGCCGGAAATCTCCTGGTAGATTTCTTGCTTGAACATGACGATGTGGAGGTACGCACCCCCCTTGACCCCACTTTTTGGCATCGTTCAGGTCACTTTGACCCTGAAGTTTTGGATTTCGTCTTAACAAAAAATGCGGCAATCTCACAAAATTTCACTGTGTATCATAGCCTGGACTCCGACCATCTTCCTGTGCATTTCGAAATCTGTGGTGCCATCACAGCTCAGGCACCCAGACCCACAAAGAGCTGAAATCAGCTGGGAGAAGTACAAAATCGAAATGCACAAGATGGCGCAGCCCAGGCTATCATACCGCAGCAAGGCGGAAATTGACGCCGCCATTGAAAACTTTACCGCCTCGCTGCACACAGCCAAACGAAGCGCTACCACATACACCTCAAGTCCACCCAGCTTCTGCACGTACCCCGAGGTGGAGCAGCTCATTGCCAGGAGGCGACGCCTGATGAGGCTCTGGAGGCAAACCCGCCAGCCCCAAGTTAAAATGCTAGCAAACTGGCTACGCAGCACCATTCGGCAACAAATCAGACTAAACAAAATTGAACAGTGGGAGAACAAAATGTTGAGTACCACACATTCGGACAACTCTTTGTGGAAATTGTTAAGGGCATTTAAGACCTCATCAAGCGTCAACACTGGCACTGAGGCACTCCACACTCATCTCGGCCTGCACTTCTCCTCCGAGGAGAAAGCCGAGCTGTTTGCGGACTGCCTAGAAGAGAGGTTTACAGAGCACAACAGCATCCCAGCATGAAGTGCAAACATGGGTACAAGCATGGGTGGCGCGGAAGCACGAGCAACCACTACCACACATTACACCTCAGGAAGTTTTCAATCTCATTAGGAAATTGCCTAATGGGAAAGCCGCCGGCCCGGACAGGGTGACCAATGAGGAGCTAAAACATCTCCCGAGAAAAGCCCTGGTACACATCACAAAAATCTTCAATGCTTGCCTGAAAGGCAATTACTTCCCCAAAACTTGGAAGCAAGCCAAGGTTATTATGCTCCCAAAGCAAGGGAAGAGTACCAGGCACCCTCAAAATTACAGGCCCATTAGTCTCCTGTCCAACATTGGGAAATTGTTCGAGAGAATTTTACTTTTTCGGCTGAAAAAACAAATCTCAGAGCTACAGGAACTTTCAAATGCTCAATTTGGATTTAGAAAAGTTCATTCCACTGATCTACAATTATTACGTCTTGTTGATGACGTCACCGAACAATTCAACAATGGGGCTTCAACGTTGGCTTTATTTCTGGACGTAGAAGCCGCATTCGACCGGTGCTGGCACGATGGCCTGATCTATAAACTGCACCGCAACTTTCCCGGCCTCCAAAATTACTTATATTTGATTCACAGCTTTTTAGAAAACCGGCGCTTCTACGTCCAGGTGGGACGTTCTTCATCACGTGAACGAACTATGCGGGCAGGCGTACCACAAGGGGCAATCGCCTCCCCTCTCCTTTACCTCCTCTTCACCAATGACTTTCCCGTGGACGCCCGATGCAAGGTCGCCATGTACGCTGACGACACAGCAATTTACAACCACCATAGAAATTCACACTTTGGCATCTTAGAAATGCAGCGGTACACTGACCGCTTCCTTTCATGGCTACATGACTGGAAAATCCAAATTAACGCACACAAGTGCCAGCTTATTTATTTCTCAAAGAAGCTGAACCTTCCGGCCATGGACCTCACGGTCGGTGGTCAAATCTTGCATTGTCGTCAGCAAGTGAAGTACTTGGGAGTCACATTAGATAGCCGACTCTCCTGGAACGCCCACATCACAAATACAGCCAACAGAGGGCGGCAACGTTTAAAGATATGCGCCCCCGTCTTCAGAAGTAAGGAAATGCAGACCCGCTCAAAAATAATCCTTTTCAAATCCTTCATCCTGTCCACGCTTCTCTATGCATGCGTGGCCTGGGCAAACGCCTCAAAAACAGTACTAAATAAACTTCAAACAGTTCAAAACATTGCTCTTAGAAAAATTCTCCGTCCTCCATTACTATTTCCAAACTACAGTATCCACCAAGAACTACACATGCCTTACATCTCAGAAGCCATACACAAGCGAGCCACTACCACGTGGGCGCGCATCAGAACACACGATAACATACTCATCTCCAACATCGGGAGCGGCGAGCCCAGGCACCGTAAACATAAACGGATAAAAACCTTTTAGTATCAGCTTGCCGCTCCGCGCGCCCACAAAACAGGCTCACGGCCACGCACATACCACCGCAGGGGCCGCCACCTCAGCGCATCCACCAGGCAGTGACACCACGGCACACCAGTGCCACTTGAAGCTGTGTGTAAATAGTGTAAATAGCGAGGGTGAAAGAAGCTGTATGAGTGCGAGTGCGAATGGGTAAGTATGGATCGGTGTGTATGAGTGTATATATGTATATAAAAATTGTAAATATGTAAATAAGAAAGAAAAAAAAAAGGCCTAAGTGTGAGATAAACACTATAATCGCGCACATTAAACTGTTAAAAAAAAAATGGCCTAATAAGTGTAAGATAAACACTGATATCGCACACCTGTAACTGTTCTCGGCTGCCCATAGAGGGCCACCGTATGGGTTACAACCAAACTAAAAGACAAAGCCATAGAAATTAAGATAAATATAACATAATGTTAACTTTTCCTGTAAGCCAGGTCACATGTACTGGCCCCAGGTTTTTTAAACTTAATAAATAAACCTTGAACCTTGAACCTCTCATTACTTTCTGAAGAAGGCCATAGAGTTAGCATGGCCGAAAGCTCGAGCGACTTTACCAACATCACACAGCTGGTAACCCGAGAAGCCCTAATCAGCAATCATCACCATGAAAGCTTCAAATCTTATAATCTCAAGAGAAGATTCTTTGAAGCATCAAACCTCAAGAGAAGATTCCTTGAAAAATCACAGAGAATAGCAGCATCTCCATGTTTTCATCCAGCAGCAATTGGCATCTGGTTGATAGTGGAAGCAAATGCTTCCAAAATATGTTACATTACAAAGTTATTTAGTGATATATTGTGCATCTAATCCGACTCAATTTATATTCATCGATAATAACTGTATCACTGCACCCATCCTCCTAGAATAAGAAGTGATTTTCTTACTGAATTCATACACATCAATAACCTGATTTACTACTCATGATTCAGGCACTTTCAATTACTTCCATTATTACTATTTATGACAGCATTATAAGTTGAAAGGGCCTGAAGAATAATAAAATTCCTTGAAAAACCTAATGGCCAAATGGTTATTGTGCTATTACATTCCTAACTTTCATATGTATGTGCTTATGAGTACCTTCCATTTAGATTCTTACTTCAGAATGTTTATTTGAATCTAATATTACATTGGTGCTGGAAATGTTAAAAACTATTTTTCTCATCAGGAAACATTCATACAGCTCCATCTCTTGTGCATAGACATGTCATCATTTGTGAACTTGTCTAAAGCATTTTTATGCGCTACATCACTATTAAATTACATTTTACCAGTCTTGAGTATTAGTGTTACTTTGCAAAAGAATGTTACATATAGTTACCCATCATAAGCACCACTGACTATTCTCTTGCTGTCGAAGCGAATACATCGAACTAGTTCTTCATGCCCTTCAAGCACTCTCAGACATGCACCACATTCTATGTCCCACAATCTGAAAAGTACATTTTTTATCAGTGATTTGTAAAACAGAACTACAAACATTTTCTTTCAGCATCTCTTTTCATTTTCTGTAGCAACACAGCGCCATATGTGTGCAAGTCCTTTTGGCTACTTGGCTTACCAGTTCATCAGAAGGTTTTGATGAACTTCATATGTGGAACTACTTACACTAAAATGTGGAATACATCTTGACTGTATACACAATGTAACAGTATTTTCATAGCTGATGGAAGCACCAAGATTGTTAAAAAAACAAAATAGTAAGTGAATGAGCAATCCTATTGTACTGCACATGAATGGGAAGTCAGTATCTCCCAAATAATCACAAAATTTGATATGCAAATGAGGAACATATCAACAAAAAAAAGACTTTGACTATTAATCTTTAAATAAAGGACACTGATATCCAGAGCCATTGATTTTTACAAAAGGCTTTTTTTATGGATTTCACTAAATCAATAAGCACACTTTCAGAGCAAAAAATTAGCATATTCTCCAAGTGTAAAGTTGCTTCCTTCTGTCATCCAAATGTCTAATGTGAGCAGTGATAAGCAAGTCATCTAGCAGTAAGAACTACCAAGGTTTAAATCCCAACCACGTGCCATTTCCTTTCTTTTCTTTCCTTCTTTCTTCAGATAAACACAATGTACGCATGAACACCTTGTAATTCAATTATATCCTAAACACATAGCATTGCCATATATATATATAACATTTCACACACAGAAAAAGGGGGAGCAGTATAAGAAAGGTTCAAACCAAGGTAGTTCTACCACTAGACATGTGCATTTGACTGCTAAGTCATGAGATCACAAAATAGAATATTGCATTTTCCCATTTATCAATATTTTGAAAATTAACATATGGTGGCATTGTGTATTGTGAACACAGCATCAGTAAATGTTTCTGAAGTTTTCCAGATTTGTTTTCTGGCTGCTGCTCATTTTCTTTGTCTTAGGATGTACATGCAATATTATGATGTATTCATGTTTGTTTCATGATTTGCAGATGTTTAATACACACAATATTTCAGAGATTTTTCCATCTTTCACAATTATTTTCTGAATTTGTATGCTGTGATCTTTTTTTGTGAGGGGGGGAGGGGAATTGGGTTAAACCTTTTATTAAGTTTGCAAAAAGTCACTTTTACACTTCGTACCCAAACAACTAAAACTGCCATGCCACCAGGCAAAAAAGAGTTTTGTACAGATATAAAAAATAGGCCCCAACATGAGTTGCAAACAGAACAGTGTCCAAACAGAACACCTCAACTGAGGCTGAATTTTTCAACCAGAGCCAAGCCCATTTAACATAACCTCAAAGTGTTCCACCAATGATTGCCATTGAACAACAGTTGACAGAAAATCAGGTTCTATACATGACCATACTGATCCAGAGCAACAGCATTCCTTAATTATAATGGTGAAAATCAAAATTCATGGAAGAATGCGAGCCTCTCTCCATGCATCCATATGGCAAGGTTGGTCTTAAATGAGTATTTCACATCACACATATAAGACTGCTCGTACATATCATGGAAAAAATATTTAAGTGAAATACTACTGTCTTCACTTGGAAGGACCAGATATCTGTGAATATGGTACAGACTTTCAAAGAGAATATGTGTTGAAGATGTTGCGGTTCCAAGCATTGCATTTGCATTCATTTCATAGCAACCACCATAATAGTAGTATTCCACTGTCTCTCACACAGTAGGAGGATAAGGTTTGAATAATCTTCTTAAAATCACAACCTAATCCTGTGATGGTTCGCTTCTAAACTATTAAACATCTGCACAATCCTTTTCTGCTTTGCTGCAGATCCAATGGATGTTGTAATTGCTCCAAACATATGACTGTGAAATTGTAAAATAATAATACACAACCAGCTATCAAGACTTACCATTACCCACCACTAATAACTGCAGTACTCTCCACACTTCTTCTGAAGCAGTATTCATCAATTCCATATTTTCTGAACATGCTTCGTCATTACAATTCATCACCAACCATTTAATATTTTTAAACAAATTTCACTACCTTTAATTCAGATCATCCATGCTATTTGGACAAAGCAAGTTAGGATATGGCACCTGATAGTGTTATCCGAGCTGCCGCTGACTACGAGACGATCTCTGTATTGTAGACATGCTATTCCTCGCTTGTGTCCATTTAGAGTTCTCACAAATTCACAAGTTGATGTGTTCCACACCTTGATTGTTCGGTCACCAGAAGCAGACACAATATACTTTTCATCAAAGTCTACAACATTAACTGCTGCTCGATGACCCACAAGAACTCTTCTTAGCGTGATTTCAGTCTGTGTTGTCATGTCCCACACAGCTATCGATCGATCCTGCAGACATAAAATATAATGTATTAAATCTCATTATACATGTTGGAAAACTGAAGTAAATAGAGTAGTGTAACCTTGTTATAAGCTGGAGATAAACTGTAGCTGAAGTTACAATCTTGGGATATTTCAGGGTTCACAGTGAAACCTGTATTGTACAGAAACAAAACTTAGTGATTATAAACGATTGCTGGGAAAGAAGAATAAAGTGAATCGATAACAAATTAATAAAAATCACTTGCAACTTCAAACATATCAAAAACTTACAAAATTCTGACAAATTTTAAATGCATTGCCTTTATAATTAGCTAAGGCTGATTGCTGATTCTTAATCCCTCTCTGCTGAAATCTCTTCCTTGGTATTACATATTTAATGATGAGACACATTTCATCAGGTATATCCAATTTTATAACTAAAGTTTTGGCTCTTCATCATAAGTAATCTCTTCTTAATGTTGGTAGACACTTTTAATAATTCTGCCCCTAAGTAAAGGTTTCCTTGCCAGAAATAAAAAGATTACAGCACACGCTTCAATTTGCCTGTATTTAATGTGCTATATGTGTGTGTGCAGGTTCCAATATGCTTTCCTAATATACACTTTTTGCAGTCTTTGCAGTTGGCTTACATATATTGGATTTTTGTCTGCTATAATTTCATCCTTTGTTTTATTTACTAAAATATTTTTGATAGTGAATTTATTCACTGGAACTATTGTAAGGCCAATTTTTTTTTCCCAGGGAAAAACATATATAGTATTTACAATCAAAAAGAGAAATTTATTGCATACTTTCATTTCTGGCGAGAAAAGCACTACTTTAGGGAAGAAGCAAAATTATAAAATTATCCAGAAACCTATATAACAAACCTCTTAGGAGATAATGAGCAAAGATTCAAAATATGATATAAATGATATAATAGATTTGAAATATCATCATATCATGAAATATCATTTACATGCATTTGAAACATCGTCTAAATTTTCAGTCTTACTTATGTCAAGTTTTTAAAGTTATAAGTGCCTTTATTTGGCTCTTAAAAGCTTACTTTCTGTTTACAGCCATACCAATGTTCTGAAGTTCATGATATAGCATGTTACTGCAACATTAACTGGATCCTTTTAGTATTTTATTTGTTGAGTATGATTTTATCTGGAGTTTTTCCAAACACTTTAAAATGTACATTTTAAACCCTTTTTTTGGAGGGCATAAAATCTGAAGACACTGTGTGTTGGTATTTATGCAACATTACCAATTATACATCAGCATTTTATGCTTCTTCTCTTGTATATAACTGTAAATTTAATACCTGTTTTGTTATTTACAATAGGAGGCAGTGGTGATAAACAAGGCTTTCACAGTCAACATTAATGCTACAAAATGAGTGTAAACTCATTAGCAGATAAAGATTAAAAACAGAAGCATTATTAACAGTGAAGTATTCATCATGATGTAGATTGAGTCACAATTTTTTACACTCACCTTCACAAATTAAAAGTTATATAAAACAGGAAACGTTTTCGAGGGTCCTGTTTTATATAACTTTTAATTAGTGAAGGTGATTGTAAAAATGTGTGACTCAATCTACATCATCATTACCAGATTTTCAGTCTGTGGTCCAATTGCTCCTTTAATATTACTTAATGTTTTATCTGGGAATATGCCCAGTATTATCAGAGTCTGCAAAGCATAACTTGGTTTCCAACACTCTGGGAGAAAACTTGTCACAGCAGTATTTATATCACAGATAGGACAACCTCTTACTGTGAGTGGTTTACAATCTATTAGACAGCAATTATGGTCATAGAAGCTAGCAGTATAAGTGAAAAACAAAGCAGTAGATAGTTTGCTAAGTTTAGTGAAGGGAAATTTACACATTACGAAACTCTGATGATTTGTGGATAGTCCCAGGAAAAATGCCAAGCGACATTAAAACATCAACGAATCACAGCCTGAAAAATTTGTAGTGTGTTCACTTATTTTATGGCAAAAAAACCTCTTGCTATAATTGCTAATATTATTTTTCCTGTTAGGTTTGTAACACAAGTTTTTAAGAATAAAAAGCATTCTTTCTCATAGCCACCATCGACATGCCTTCTTTCACCCACTAGTCAGTCCACCTGCTACGTAACACAGTGGTGAAGTAGCTGTCTTGTGCTACTCCACATCATTCAACACTGCACTACTAGTAACTATGCTTGGCATATGCAGCACACAAAGTCACAAAACTTTGACTGTTAAAGAAGTAAAAGTACTCACCTTCGAACAAGTGACCATCATGCCGTTATTAAAGCGCAGATGTAGGACGGCCTCACAATGATGTATGAGTGTGTTGACCATTTCACCAGATCCTACATCCCACACTCTCACTGTTGAATCACTGGAACCACTAATAATTACTTTGTCGTCATACTGCAGGCACAGTACAGAGCCAGTGTGTCCTGTCAGCACCTACACATATCCACAAGTATATATATCACATGTCACAAAGATAAGCAATGTTATTTCATTAATTAACATATCTCAAACACAAGACATTCACCTATAAACTGATTTTGTACACAAAGTCATATAAAAACATTTTGCATGACTTTCTCTACCCACTAACACTTTTTTATATAGTTTCTACAAACTGTTCTTACAAAGGCTTATTTTTCTATCTACTTCATGTTAATTGAGATAAACCTTTGCAGAAATAGTTTCATTACACATTTTGTTGTAGGTACAAAGGGGATAGAGCAAACCGAATCAACAGTCAAGACATTTAAAAGTGGGTAGCTATATGCTGGCCTTAAAATTCCATAGTCTTTCCATGACATCACAAGAAACAATTGATAGCAACAGGACAAAACTAAACAAAATTCCTTCTGAATGAAGAGGACTTCATAGGCTATTCCCAGTACATTCAAGGTACACATTTTAATTGTCGTGTAAATATCTCAAATATATGGTATTTTAAACAAAATTGTAGACATTTTTGAGAAAATCAAAAATACAAATTATTTTTCCAATTAAAGGGTAGTTTGAGGTGGAGGGATTTTCTTGAAAATTCTTCATATAACGCACGCACGCACACACACAGATGCCTTCTTCTAAAAATGCTATTTTTGGATTCACAGGGGCTTAAAACATGCATATCTGATGAAATATCAACATTGAATTTTTGGGTGGAATACAATATTTCCTCTTACCTACCACAGGGGAACACATTGCGACCTATGTGAGATCTACTTCAGCTAACACCGCCCAGGAGAAAGGGATGAAGTGACAGAGCCACAGGAGCCTAGAGGTCACAGGGATACGTGGAAGTCCCTAACAGTCCCTGGCTCAAAAACCTGATTCAATACTGGAGCTACCCAGAGAGGGCAATGGACAACCCATTCAACCAGGCAGACCTCTAGTGTCCACAGGGAATACTCTTTCCTTGAAGCAAGCATCCACTACACACCATGAAACCTAGAAGCAATCTGAAACATGAGAAGGAAATAAAGGAAAGGAAATCATGGTAGATGAGAAACCATCCCGCATTCACATACTGACCAGAGAAAACCACAAAAAATCCAAAGTCAGAGTTGGCGGTCAATAGGAATCAAACCTGGAACCTCCAGAATGAAAGTCTCACACATTACCGCAGAACTCACTCGGTCTGCTATAAGTAGGTGGCACAGAAACTACAATAACACATTTCAGTCCTTCAACCTTTTCAGCAGAAGAACTAAGTTTTGCACGTTCTTCATGCCATCATAATTCAAATACAGAATGATTATAGCAAGTATTTGAAAAGCAGCTGACTCATTTTCATCCTTAAAATCCTTGTTTTGCCATAATTTAGCATTTTTGTTTTGTATGCTGGAGTGAATACATTGTAACAACCCCGCCTACCCAACCTTCAAAAAAGTTGTGCTACATTACTAGCACTGTATGAAATGTATGCCGTATCTTATATATATTTGTTTTCAACTGGATGTTGAAATAAAAACAAGACATTAATTCTTGGTGTCTTTCAGCATACATACAATTTTGCTTCATTCCATTTTTCCAAATAATTCTGTACCCAGTAATTTTTCTTTAAGAATGTATAAGTAGGCACTTAAGTTAAAGCATTTATTTCCTTTTTCGTTAATTCAAAGTTAGAAATACGATGTAACACATCATAAGCTTTTTCTACCTGACATATTCACATATATGAGTCATTCCACGGCAAGTCGCACAAATTTTCACAAAATTTGACCATCATATCTCCGATTCACTTCGAATTTTGTCCATGGATTACAAAAACAAAGTGAATTATGTTTTATATTCTTATTTTTTTTTAAATCACAATAGCTTAAAAAATATTGCACAATCCAACTTGTGAAAAGCGGCACCTACCTTTTAACTAGAATATCTCGCAGGCAATAAGTCATAAAATTATGTTATGAAGTGCAATGCAAAGCTTAATATTTAATCTTTTACTTACTATTTATTATAATTGATATAATTATTTACATCAATTTTTAAAATCCAAATATTTAATAAGATATATCCCTATTAATCTGCAAGTTTAAATTTCTATAAAAATCATAAATAAATTTCTTGTAGCTTTTGGCATATATTTGCATAAAACAAAGATGGATCCTCTATAGTTAATTTTAAATAAAATAACTTAGAAAGCGGTGCGTAGCGGGATTCCAGAGCAGCAGCAGCTGCAGTAGTCTGTCATTGGATGCCATGTCGATATTGTTCACAGCACTTTAGTTGCACTAGTTTATTCACATGTAACTTAAATGTGGCATACAGTTGGAAACATTTGAACTTTCAATCCTATCCTATGAGAAGCAACTTAACTACAATTTAAATGCACACTTTTTCCCCTTCAGGCTTAAATGAGTACCATCTGATTATTATCGCATTATTGGTAGTTGAAATAGGTGAATTTAGCTCAAAGATACCAGGGAACACTATCACATTGCTGTATCTTGCCTCAAAATGGTTACTATGTTCAAAACCATTTTTGGATTATTCACGATATTGGTATTTTGTAGCACACAAACAGTTATCAGTGGTTGGTACTTTGGAAATTTTTTGGACATGCATCACATAGTTTTAGGTCTGGTGAAAATGTTAAGTTTTCAATTTTTAAGTTTGTAAGTATATTACTGGTAACTAACCTTAATGATTTCTCTCTTGTGTTAAGCTGTTAAATGGATTGAAGTAATAGTCATAGCTACATTCCTTAAGTTCACTCATTATGCACTTTCATTAACCACAGAGCTAAAAACGAACTTCTAACACAAAAAGCTGAAGACAAAGTTAAATTTAAAATGAAGTAGCAGAGAGAGGCTTCATAGAATATCAGATTCCAGTTGCTAAGTTATACTAAACATCAGAAGTGATAGCCTATCATGTTCCCACTGCATAATGCATCGGCCGGGTGCTGCTGCAGTGTGAAGCTCTCAGTCAGCAAGTAGTCTCTGTTCTAAAACCCTACATGCTAACACAAATAAACTGTTTAAAAGCATACTTCTAAGGAAGATCCCATCCTGATATTAACCGGTTTAAAACAAAATATATCACAGATTCCTTCTGTATTTGTTTCCAGATTTTAATATAAATATGATATTGTGGTTTAAAATATTCGTACTTAGAAAAGTGATTGTTTTTTTATTCAAAATAAATAGTATTTTGAACGAGGAAAACCACAATGCTTTTATCTACAAAACGATATATTGTTCTTATCCCTGATCATCCTGTGTTCCGAGAATAAATTGCTTTATGTAATGTTGTGTCCCTATAAGAAAAATGTTAAGCACCCTGTAAATCCTAAAATAATTTGATTTTCCACAAAATATAAAATACAGGTCCATATATTTTGTGCGGAACACGTAAACTAAAATTAAGAAAATTCAAAGAAAGTGGTGTTTTATGTGTGTTTGGTTGATGGGGATGACCCATATCTGTTATATATTATAGTATTCACATAAAAAGTGATTGTTCCGTTTATATTGCATTATTTATGACAGTTTCTTTTACTAATACCTACTAGTTACAGGAAGTACTATATTCTACCTAAAAGTTTGATATCAAGATTTACCCAGAAGTACATGTTTGAGTTCTCCTTAATGGAGAGAGGGAGAGGGAGGGAGGGAGGGAGGGAGGGAGAGAGCGTAACTCAAACACAAAAAGTTAGATATATACCAAACTTGGTAATTCAACATCTTCCAAGGATGCAATGCAAAGATTTTCAAGAAAACCTCTCAATTCTAAACTACCTTAACATGGAGAGAATTTTTATTTCTTATTTCCTGGCTTTAATAATTTTGATTAAAATACTATATGTTTAAGGTTTTCACATGACTAATAAAATGTGTATCTTGAATTTTCTGCCAATAGTCAGTGAAATCTGGTAAACTGAAAGATATAGACAAAGTTAGTACACAAAAACCGTAGTTCTCTTTAAAATATGCAATTTATTTCAAATAACTTTTTTGTGGAGGATGCGACACAAAGATTTTCAAGAAAATCCCCCAATCCAACTACTCTTTACACGAAATTTTTTTCAAAATTTTTATTTTCCAAAAATTGGCTCTATCAATTTTAATTAAAATACCATATATGAAAGATACTTATAATCGGCGCAACAGTTCTGGACACGTGAAAATCTTAATGAGAGCTATGATGCGAGTTGCTTACCAGATCAGGTGGTGACCGGTCGACTGCATGCTGCAGGAGTGCGTGGGACAGTCATCGTCAAATATCCACAACGGTTATGCACTGTGTTGCGCTGATAAACTTAGTTATATACAGTATATTAAAATCCACGCTGTAAAAAGCACTTAATATAAAAAACGCTGTCAATCATTGCCTCCAATTCTTCCACATCTAACAACCCTTCCTCTTCTGCGGAATCACTCACATTATTGCCATCATCACTGCTGTCACTACTTTCTGCACCATTATCCTGGATGAGAATTATTTCTATTTGATTTTCTGCAATTCCGTATTTTTCGGAATAATGATTCTTAATTTATTCAGCATGTCGCCATACATTTTCCCATTCTGGCCTTCCAATTTCAGCAAATTGCTGGCGTTATAACTGCTCCACATATTTTAATTTAAAAGTGATATTTCTGCATGCCACCCATTTTTTGATATCAGCCCAGATTAATTCGATTGGGTTTAGATCTGGGCGATACGATGACAGTCTAAGTACATTATGGCGATGTATTACTATCTGGTCAAGTATGTATGACTTCTGAAGCTGTTTGTTGGCTTTAATTAAGTTATATAGCTTTGTTTTACTCATGCTTTCATCTAAAGCTATATTATGTCTAAGTAACCAAGCTCTTATTTCTTCTTTCAAGGAAGTTGAGGTAGGTGGTTTGTGAATTTGAGTGTTGACGCATTGTGAAGCATTGTCGATGACCAGAACAGACCCAGCAGGCATATTAGGTATCAACATGGCGTTGATTCACTTCATGTAATTTTCTGTATTCATTTCTTGATGAAAATCTCCTGTTGTTTGTTGCGACTTGTAAAAGAAGGGCATTTGGAACGAAGCCGATCTTTCCAACAGCACGAACGATAATAAGTATTTGCCCTTTGGCAACAGGTGTCTGCAAACGTAATTCGCTATCGTCACTCCAACTTTTAGATGCTGTATGACTGCTGTGTATGTATGACTCATCTTCATACATTATAGTATTTTTCTGAAATTTGTAGCACCACCTTGAAAATTGATGCTGATATAAGTACACACTGATACAAGTACATATAAAATTATAGTCATTTGGAAAGGTAGAATCAGTGTGAAAAATTCAATGCCATAGCCGGGATTTGAACCACGGATCTTAAGCTTTCCGTGCCGTTGCTCTAACCGACTAAGCTATCATGGCAACATTTACTTTTTATTTTTATTTTTTTTTATTTTATTATTTTTTTATTTTGCTTTTCTGTTAGAACTCTTCTATTTGATTTCGGTTTCTTCCATTTGAACCCTAAATCTTTAATAATTTTTCTGAGATTTGTAGCACCACCTTGAAAGTTTCTGCTGTCTTTCAGCTGGATGAGCAATCTGCTTATTGTTAGCATAGTTTTTTCTTCCACATAGGAATTGTGAATCGTGCGCCGAATGACGCATTCGAAATCGTCTATTTCTGTAATACGTTTAGGGACCTTATGTTTCTTCCCAGGTGTGTCAAATGGTATACTCTTTCATCCATATGTTTTTTTCTCTTATCTTTGAGAACTCTGGAAATGGAACTCGGTGAAACACCAGTTGCTTTGACTACTCTTTCTTTCACTCTCTTAAGGCTTTTGTGGAACTCGGATATAATTTCTTCCTTCATCTCTGCTTCTTGCTTCATGAAGTCGATGACATTTGCAATTATTTCCCTACTTTGACTATGTAACACCTTACCACTTAACTTTGAAAACATAGGAGCCATGGTTATAAATATAACAAATAATAAGTACTATTTAGATACTGCAGCTCTCTTTAAAATTACAACCAGATGCAGACACTTTCTATGCAGACTGTATGTGTTACGCACTGTGAGTAAGTAAAGTTATTATATCGCTTTCGTTTATAAAGCTAAACATAAACCATTCCTAGGCTCGGCAGCTGGGATGGCAATCAAGGTCACGATTCCAGAAGTTTTGCGCGAGTAATACATGACAAATAAAATATATATCTTGAATTTTCTGGGAATAGCCTAGGAAGCATTTATATAATCTTGTATAACTTGTGAATGTTAAGCGATAGACAAAAACATACCACACAAAAAAATAGAGAATCTCTTTAAAACACACAATTTACTTATAAGTTTTTTTGTAGCATAAGCCATTTCTGAGATATCCGTTATTAAAGGTTCAAATGGTTCAATACTTGTCATTCTTTTAAAGTCCCATCGATTTTCAGTTGTTTTTCTCGCGATTGCATGGAAACTGTATGCAATTTTAAGGCCAGCATATAGTATCCAGTTTTTAAACATTTGACCATCACTGTTCTCTTTGTATTTATAACAAAATGTGTAATGTAGCTAACTAGCTATTTTTGCAAGGTTTTATCTGGATTAAATGTAGAAGATAGAAAAATAAGTTTTAGTAACAATGGTGTGTATATCCACTAATAGAGATAGAGGGTAGAGAAAGTCATGTGAATGTATCACATCAGAGATTTTTAAGTACTGCTACCTTTCAGTTTTTTTCCACGATGTCATAGAAGTAGTATGGAATTTCAATGCCAGCATGCAGCGACCCACTTTTTAAACATTTGATTAGATAGAGATAGATTTATTTTTTACCTTGTAGAGCTTACAAGCCATAACTCATATAAAATTACAGCTTAAAATTAAGTGTATGCAAATCATAAGGGCATATTTTAATTAAAATTCTCTTAACATTACTTTTAAAATTAGTTGTAAATTTAATATTAACAGGTAAGCAATTGAACAATTTCAAAGCATAGACCATGGGAGATCTATTAAATTTCACAAAGTGATGCATTGGAATGTTAAAATTATGTCTCATATGGGTATCATATGTATGAAAATAACATTTCTAAGAAACTAATCTCTTTGGATAAATATCAGTCCCATTAATTTAAAAATATACAAACCATAAACAGTCAATATATTAAAACTAATAAAATAATCTTTACAGGATTCGTCGCTCATCTGATGAAGTGGCGTAAGCGCCAAAATCGAAAAAATTGAGATATTTCGCTATACACTCCATTTGGCCATATCTATATTCTGACAAACTGGCGTACCTCCATCTCTAATGGTTACTTAGCAGTAAACATGTTATCGTCGTAAACACCATTGCTCACTCATTCTTTTTCAGATGAACAGGTGTATGAGACTCGCAAGTCGCTTACGTCTCTTTGTTAGATTCTATGATTATCAAAATTGGTCGATACGTCTATGTACTCAGTGTAATGCTAGTCGCTCTAGACCAATTTTTGCCACCTGATGCCAACAATGAACATGTGTTTATAAATTTGGACAAGAAAAACCTGCTTCAACAATATTGATTGGTCTGAATACACCTGCAACAAACTAATGCAGTCTCAGTAAAGCAGCAATCTGTTATGAACATGGACTTATTAGTAAAGCAGAGAGATGGATCTACGAATGTGGTATAATGCAACAAAATTTAATGCAGTGAAGGTGATGCGTTAAAGGTAGGTGCTGAAATTAAGTATAGTGGTTATCAGACAAGAAGTATTGTTATGGGAAGGTGATTCAGATGGATCGTTCAAACGAAAATAATGGAGTCTATAGATGTTGCTCTCAGCATTCTAAAGATCCACATACAAGACAGTTTTGAAAATGTAAATGCTACATCTGCAGACAATACTAATATAAGGGAACAGTGTTGTCATCAAGAAAAGGAAATACGCCAGCTGGAGTAGGCATTTAGTGACTGTAATAATAGTAACTATGATCCATCATATGGTGAAAACTATCAATTTGTCAATTGAAAAAATGAAGGTTCTGTGATTTGCCCACTTTGTTTATGTTTGCCATGTACAAAGAATTCAAATAACAATAACGAATGCACTTACCATCGTCCAGAAGAGTATTCCTAAGAATATTTACATCCAGTCCTGACTCTGTCTAAAATGTATTCTATGCATAATGAAGATAACATCTCACAGCCCAAAGCCAGTTATCAAAAGCTTACACAGGCTGTTTGCTGATGCCGGCAGTAGCCAGAATACCACCGTAGTGACCATGTTTTTGTACATTCTAAGTAACTCAAAAGAATTCACTGTCTATCAACTTGTGCTTCTTCGAACCTAACCATGGTCAAAACGAAGGTGATTCTGCCCACAGCACTATTTCAAGAATCCTGACTCAGGCATGGAACATCTTCATACCTTCTTAGCTGGTACCTATTGCGAGACTTCCTCGAGTGCTGCTCCGTATGAAGCACATTCTATAAGGGTAGAAGATTTCTTGGACTACAAAAGCATTTCAGAGAGCCTACAGATCCGATCCCCGAGGATTTCAATCTGGAAACAAAGTGGATTGCACTACTGCAATCAGAGAAGTCAAAGTGACCACAGACGATGCCGCTTGCGTCTTTGTAAAAAAAAAAAAACATTCATTTGCCAAACATTATGAGCAGCTATCTCTGAAATCCAGGAACACTTCACGGGTTTTGAAGCTTCCTCTGTCGCGACTTAATGCCACATCTGCAAAGCTTTCGGCTGAGAAGTATAGCGATCTACAGGAGTTATGCAAAGAGCCAACACCAGTAATAAGAGATGTTGTTTACAAAACGTTCTACAAGAAACTGCCACACTTCTAAGTTGTATTAACCCATGGACATTTTCAATACTTGTTTGCGTTTCCTAAAAGCATTTGAAAACAAAACAAAACGCTATTGTATGTAATTTGGAAAAAAAGCAATAGCGTACATATTAATACTTGATATCGCTATGGTTAGAGAGAATTTCCTATCTGTTTGTTTCCTAAAAGCATTTGTAAATATATTACTCTACATTATTCATCAAACTATTGTCATTCAAAATAGCACACCTATACGCTTGATTTTGCTATTGTTAAAATAAGTTCAGAAGTTGTGTTTCTTTAAGGATGTGTAAACAAACAAATATATAATTTGCTAAATTACTGCAGATAATTAAAAATAAATAAAATACACTTAAATACTTGATATTACTGTTGTTAAATAAGTAGATACCACTATTTGTTTTATTGATTTCCAACGCTTCACATCGTACTATGTACTTAGAATAGAAATATATACGTGAAAAATATACATAAAAAGAAATAAATAATGCTACAGCCCAAAACAGCAGCAAAAATCAGCATAATGTATTGATCATGTGTATGGTGTAAGCGCCTTACTATCATGGGTGAAATCTTTCAAACCGACGTATCTCCAATTTAGGCCTTTTTGGCCTATATGGTATCCAAATTCTAGAGTCTAACAATAGTGCTAATTAAGAACAACTATTATAGTTTTGAATAACTGTATTATATTTGATCTATCATTTTATATTTTTGAGCCGTAGGGCCCTAAGTAAACACACTTTTCTTTAAACTGCGCTCCTGTAAAATTATACTTATGTCGCTTACGTCTGTTCGTCTTTTTAGCGACGGATTGTCTGGTATCAATGTCCACAATACATCGCATTATTAATTTTTGAGCAATAAATACTTTCTGAATCATGAATCCTGATCCCCAGAAACAAACACCATATGCCAACCAAGATTCAACATGTGCAAAGCAAAATAAAAGAACAACCTTAACTTTAAGACACAATCTCAAAACCCGTAATTGGTAATAACAACAAACATTAGTTTTAATTAATTCAACACAATGTGGTTGCCAAAACAGATGTTCATAAAAAATAATTCTAAGAATTTAATGTCCTGTAGACAACGCTGATTCTGACCAAATATGTTGATGTTGCTCAAGATTGCTTTGTTGACACACATGAAAATGCACAATGCCAGTTTTATTAACATTCACATAAAGTATATTATTATGGGTTTGAGATCTCTTAGTAATTCATTATATTTCACTTCCAAAAGTGTCTTATTACCATCTTTAACAATCACAGTGGTATCATCAGCATACATAGTTAAAAAAAAATCTTTCAGGTGACCAGGTAAGTCATTGACAAACAGAAGAAACAACACAGGACCAAGAATGGAACCCTGGGGAACACCAATATCAACATTACAAACGTTTTTAAAAGAATCAGTTGTGTGGTTAATCTGAACATATTGAGATCAATTTTTCAAATAAGAAATAAACCAAGTCAAAACTGCACTATGTATACCATAATTTTACAACTTAGCAAACAACAAATCATGATTAACGCAATCTAATGCTCTGCTGAGATCACAAAAAATTCCATTAGGACATTCACCAGAATCAAAAGAAAGTAAAATTTCTCTGAATATAGTATAAATAGCAGAGTAGTAGTAGTAGTATTACCTGATCAAAAACCATGCTGGTCAGGATCCAGGATATTATATTTATCAAGAAAATTGAGTAGTCTATCAAACATACAATATTTAAATAAACATCTGGTCTATAATTTTCAATATTATTTTGTCATAAACACAGTGTTCAGTTTAAACTCAGTAGGAAGTATGCCAGACATAAAAGAATATTTAATAAGAAACGTAAGAAGTTTTATAATGTTTACAAATTTACATTTACAAATTTTACAATTTACAAATTACAAATTCCTCTTAAGTTAATTTACAAATTAACTTAAGAGGAACGTCTTCAGGGTTACACAGGTTTATTTTTAAGTCTTTTGAAAATTATGTCAGCAATTTCAGCTTCAGAAAATTAATATACAAACATAGAATTGCAACTATGCTCAAATTAAATTCACTACTCACATTTAAATTAGAAATTACATTAAATGACTCAGCAATGCATTGCAAATGGTCAGCAACTATGTCACCATAAGCTAATGTAACACTACCATTACTTTGTTTTTGTTTTGTTTTGTTATATCATTAACAATGTTCCAAATGTGTCAACTATCATTGGAGACAACACTCAAAGGGCTTTCATAAAATAACTTTTTGGTATTTTTAACAAAATGTTTATGTGCATTTTGAACTTGTATATAAATACTTATAAATACCTTCAAACTGTGAAAAATCTTAAGTTAAATAAAACAATTGCCTGACATATGCACTAGAGGCTTTAATATCATTATTAATCCATGATTTGGAATGATAATTAGCTCGACGTTTCATTAAAGGAAAACATATCAAAATAGCACAAAAATGTAAGATAAAATAACCAAACATACTAAAAAATTCAGAGGAATTAAATACACCATGCCATTCTTCATTACACAGCAGGTATAAAAAGCAATCACAATTGCATGAATTAAAATTCCTTATGGTATACACACAAGTACTATTATTAATTAATTAATTAATTATTATTATTATTATTATTATTATTATTATTATTATTACTACTTTCTCTACTACGTATAGTAAGTAGGGGAAGTATTGCATTCCACCCAAAAATTCGGTACCGAGATTTCACCGGAAATACATGTTTTGAGACCTCCTGAATCCAAAAAAAGCATTTTTGGAAACATGTCCGTGTGTGTGTGTGTGTGTGTGTGTGTGTGTCTGTGTGTGTGTCTGTGAACAGCATAACTCAAAAACGAACAGTCGGATAAGCACCAAACTTGGTATTTAGGTTCAGTATCTTCCAGAGATGCGACACGAAGGTTTTCAAGAAAATCCCCCCACCCCCAGACTACCCTTTACATGGAAGATTTTTCGAAAATTTTAATTTTCTCAAAAATGGCTCTAACGATTTTGATGAAAATATCATATGTTTAAGGTATTTTTATGACAAATGAAATGTATATCTTGAATTTTCTGGGAATGTCTCCAAAAGTATTCTTCATTGTGAACGACTTTTGCATAACTGGTAAACCATAAGAGATAGACAAAATTTTACTACACAAAAAATGTAGATCGCGTTAAAATACACAACTTATGTCATATACATTTCTTTTGTTGAGTGAACCGTTTTCGAGATATTGCTTGTTATTTCCTTAAATTTTCCAATACTTATACTTTTTCTCAAATTCGTTATTCATTTTTTTATGTCCTGGACATGCAAAGAGAATGGAATGCGCCACATAGCAACCAGCGTTAAAATATTTGACTATCGCTTAAAAGCTACGATATTTCCCTTGCATCTACAAGAAAATTACCAATAAGATTGACATCTCGATATCTCGATTAACTTGAAGCATATGGAGAATAGGCGTTTGTAAAATTAGATTGTACAAGAGTAGAGAAAGTCATGTGAGTGTAACACATCAGATTTTTATTATTAAAAATCATGTCAAATGCATAAAGAACAGCTCTATGATCAGAAATTATTTTATCAATAACACAACTGGTACCTAAAACGTGAGAATTAGTAAAGATATTAATGGTACTTACATAGGTGGGGCATTTGACCCTGTACTCAAGACCATAAGTAGCAAATTATTAAGATTGATAAAATCTTTAGAAATGTTTTAACAGTCGAAATTAAAATCACCACAAATAATTCCATTAAAAGCCTTTGTAAATAAATAATTTAAGATATATAAATTATTACAAAATAATTTAGGATCACCTTGGGGGGAGCAGCAACACACAATAAAAACAAAATCAATGTTATTGTGTCTCCATTCCAACCGTAGGCTTCAATATGTATTTCAACAAAAAGCTAGAAAAATCAATACCATGGATAAAAAGGGTCATTTCTGGCATATATACTAACGCCACCATGAGTATGATCCTTGCGAGTGTAAGAATTTCCTAAATTAAAATTTAAGGAACCATAAGAATAAACAGAGACAACATTAGCCCAGGTTTCAGTCAAAAATATAAATTTTAAATCGTCATATAAAGACAAATATTCAATTTCCATTTCATTAATTTTATGATAATTTAGACCTTGTACATTGAGTAGTAGAAAATTCGGATTAAAAATCAATTATTTACAACTACTTTCTTGCAAAGGCAAAAAAACTTAATAAAAGCACCATTAAGCCTAATGGCAGGATCCATAGCTTGCTTAAAATTACATTCATAAATAGAAATCTTGAATGACGAATAAAGTTCAAGAGTTTTTAACAATCAGTTGTTCACATGTCACCTCAGGAAAGTGAGATACCAATAAGTTCATGTTGACTGGTTAATATCAGGACGCAACCTATAAACATGCAACTCAACTTAGGCACAGATTTGATTTGAATCTCCTTGTTGTTACTGTTATTCTGGTCTGATTACTAGTGCATTTTTTTCCTACCAATAGCACGCCAATCTTCAATTGGTTGTCTGGATACTGAAAGTTTACTGGGAACCGAATTAAGTTTGCTAAACCACATCACTATAACTTTTTAGGCTAGCCACAGCACCCAAACTGCAAGTAGTAGTAGTACTGTTTGTTTCTGATCTATCAGGGTTAACTACAGTCTTTGAACCCACTGCAACATTTTTATCGGCCTTATTCACCCTAATTGATATTTGTCCTGATAAGACTATTGCTTCAGCATCCTGTATTCCCCTTATACCTAAATTAAATGTGTAATAGAACCATTTCTGCATAAGTTTTTGTCATGAAGTAGATAGAAAAATAAGCTTCTGCAAAGAGTGTTTGTAGAAGAGTTGGTAGAGAACACACATGAATGTAACATAGATTTTTTTCTTTTCTTTTAATCTAGGAATTATTTCAAATTAATAAGTGCTTAGTTAATTACATGTGGAAATGGCATACAAATGTTCAGTTGTAATGAGCTCTTAAAAAGGGAAACAAAAACCACCACCACCACCACCACCACCACCACAATAATAATAATAATAATAATAATAATAATAATAATAATAATAATAATAATAATAATAATAATAATAATAATAATAATAACAACAACAACAACAATCATCATCATCTTTATTTTTCCTGCAGTAGGTTCTTGTCCATCTTATGATTTCCCAGTTGGAGGAGAGGAGAGGAAGGAATACAAAAAAAAAGAAACAAAAAACACAATGCAGTAATAATTCAATCATAGCTATCTTTGGAAACTCACATATCAACAGACACATCAACCTGTTCCTCACCACCAGCAGGGAAAGCAAGCTTTTGTAAAACCTTTTTGTTTCCAAAGCATTTTTCTATAAATTTAAGAAAGAAAAAAATGCTCATCATGTTTTTAACATGCTCACTAAGATCCCTCTTGGGGCTAATATCTATTTTATGGCTGCAACATTAATCCATTTAACC
This sequence comes from Deroplatys truncata, assembly GCA_030765065.1. NCBI lineage: Eukaryota > Metazoa > Arthropoda > Insecta > Mantodea > Mantidae > Deroplatys > Deroplatys truncata. The sequence goes on along the minus strand of CM060988.1, from coordinate 131,284,753 downwards.
ACATAGTAGACAATAAAATAAAAAAAATTGTACAAGGCACAAATCTTTGTTGTTGGCCAGTACAAAACTCCAAATACACTGTTCTGAGATATAAACATTACATTTTAGATTATACTTAAAATATTGGCAATCTGGTGCACTTGAAAATTCAAATAAAAATAACATACAATATCACCTTATTTAGTTACATTTATATAAAGTTAGGTTTCAAATTGCTCATAATACTGCATATATAAAACCATTATCATATTTAAAAATATCGCTTTTGGAATTACCATAATAAGAAAATTTTGATTCTGATGCAAACTTGCATTAAGTTGAGCATCTTCAATGGATGCAACACAAAGATTTTCAATATCCTCCATCCTAAACTATCCCTTACATGGAAAATGTTTACAAAAGTTTTATTTTCTCAAAAATGCCTCTAAGAATTTTGATAATGATACCATATGTTACATATAATCATGAAAAATTACATGTACATCTTGAATTTCCTGAGAATAGTCTCTGAAATCGTCTTCATTCTGAATGACTTTTGAAAAATGAACCATAAGAGACAAAATCTTACTACACAAAAATTTTAGATCTTGTAAAAGTAACCAATTTAAGTCAAATAATTTTTGAGTTAACCATTTCCAAGATATTCTTGTTATTGGTTTAAAAATTTTAAACACTTATAGTTTTCTCAAGTGAAAAATCCCCCCCCCCTTCGTGTTCATGGAAAAAGAACAGAATTTTAAAGCTATCACATAGTGTCCCACTCTTAAAAGGCTTGAACATCGCTTAAGCCTACTGTATTCCCTTATTTTCCATGCACCTTACAGGTAATATGTAATAAAACTATTTCTGCAAATGTTTATTTCGAGTACAAGTTTCAATAATGTGCATGTTGGCTGTTGCAGCTGCAATAAAATGTCAATTGTCTTGTGCTGCTACTTGCTATTTTAATAAGGCACCGACAAGAATGCATTTTCACTCAATAATGTATCATGATTATAAAAGTGTATTATGAAGTGCTTGCAGTATTTCCAGACTCTGCTAATCAGTCTGGGTGGCTCAGTTGGTTAGGTGCTGGCCTACTAATCCCATGGTCGCGGGTTCAAACCTAGCCAAGACTGATGGTTTTTAAGTGCGCGAGGTATCATTTTGTAATCAGTACACAGTACCAGCATCTTTATGCAAGGAAAGTTGGTTTCTAACCTGGAAGACCACCAGCAAACTCTAGGATTGATGTTATATGATCCAAAAACTTCAAAATTAGGCTATGATGTGTACAAGATGTCACCAAGTGACATAATTATATACATATAATCTCAGTTAAACATTTTCAAAGGGAGAGGGCTAAAATAATGTATAAATGAGAAAGTTTAAAAGTGAAATTTCTCATGGAACTGAAACTGTTTTGTTAGATTATTACTGAAACTAATTATGTATTAATCTATATCAATATTAAGTGGAAAGAAAATGTGTGTATTTAGGTAGGGTAAATTCAAAAACCACTCAACCAATTTTGATGGTTCTTTCGCCATTAATCAGCACAATTCATTGTCAGACATAGGGCTATATAAAACACATTCTAATTTCATTTCATTAATTATTAAAGAAATTAAAAACCCCTTGCTTAGCATAAAAAAGCAAAAAATGAAACACAAACAAATAATAAACAGTGTCCACTACTTAGAGGCCTTACACGCATATAAGTACCGTTATAATTCAATTTAAAAAAAAAAAAAAAGCTTACTAATGCATTCCAAAAAATATTGATGCCTCACCCAACATGCTTACTGTTTTGTGCTGCAACAAAGATGAATGGAAATTTACAGTATTGTTATTTAACATACAAATAAGTGAATTAAATGTATTTCGCACATGAGGGGCAGAAATGTGTGACATATTAATGAGAAAACATATATGAAAAATGTGTAATCAAGCTAAATATTAATGGACAAAGTTCAGTACCTAAAAGATTTAGCACATACCGCAAAAAAACATAATGAATAATGTATAACTGAGCTTCAACTGTATAGTAATGCTCCTGTGAAAGAGAAGCATGAAGTGATGGGTCGCAGGAGTCGTAGACATTTCAAAGGAATGCTTCATACTCTGCATTTTGAAACTGGCAGGTCCTTTTGAAGGTCATTCCATAGCATTCACTTCCTACTTCACCTACGTTTGTTCCATAACATTTATTTCCTAATCCTTCAGAGTTGATTCTACTTCCTCAATTCCATAGCAACATTTCAACTTCAACTCTAGCAAACTATACTGCTTAACAGGTGACATACTGCTTGCACTTGGAGCATGAAAGATGCAAACCACACAAATACTTCAGCATTGAATTTCTGTGTTAGTTATTTAGTTTGCGAATATTATTACAGAATTTTATAACAAATAATATTAGTAAAGAATACCAATGATATTAAGAGTAATAAAGCTATAATATTACTTATATTATTGGTCTTATTAAATAACATTTTCACTAGCTTATGTTCTTATTTTAGAAAAAGACTGTTTAAATAATGTATATCAATAATTCTGACTCAAACACTAACGTGTATTGTTTGTCATTTAAGGATACTTTTCAGTGTCTAATAATCATATTGAATAATGCTACAATACCAATGCTTGGATCAGTAGGGATACATAAATTGGCCATTCCAAAGAACGCAGAAGCTGCAGTCTTCCCATTGTTGTTTTAATCCTGATTATATATTTGCTAGTTATATAAGGCAGAAAAGTTTTAGTTTTTAATTATATGTTAGTTTGTTACGGCGCTGTAAGCACTTGCACTTTCCACATGTAGCAGTAATATTAATAAGGGAGTGCTGGAATACTTCTATATGGCAAATATCCAGTAAATGTTGTATTTCTTTTTCCCATAGTCTATCAGCAATATTGATGTTTTAGTCTAAATATTAAAAGATGAGTCCTTTTTGCAAAAGTAATGCATAACTATCCATTTGGAAACATATTTTTATTTATTAATAGAAAAATTATAAAAAATAATAACTTTTAGTAGCACAAAGAAACCTACTACAGCTATATAAAGAACGATACAAACTAAAATCACATATCACAAATTCCTTACATAATATAACTTCATTTAAAATAAGCTGATTATAGTAGATTATGATACAAGGGGTAAAAGTAGGGTTTTATTTTGCGATCAGGAATGTTTGAGAAACAAAGGCCATTAGCTGAGTTTTGCAATCCTACAAGCTGAATAAAACCACTTTTAACACGTGAGGCATACACTATTTTTTGGACAGTGCTTGAATTTGTAAACCATCAATAATACTATACTGATTCCTTAAACTAACGGAGATCACGTTTAAAACACGGTTCTTGAAACAAGAGAAATATTAAAAAAGTTATATATCAGATATTTTGATGTTTTGTTGATTTGTTAGCAGTCATTTTCAGTGAAATTATTTTCAACATGTTATGCCTTATACCAGACAATGAAGTGATTAAATACTACATCATATTGCTTTCTGGATTTTTTGGGTCAGTACTTTTAGTGTTATTCTTTCTGCTGCTTCTGTAATTTCACCTGTCTCTTCCATTTCAGTTCTTCTGACTTCATCATTTCCGCCATTTAATCTTTATGTAAGTTATACTAGATAAAAGAAGGTTTTAGATCAAAGAAAGCAAGAAGGTGCCAATATAATGTTTAGGTTAACCCTACAAGAATTGCAATAAATTGAAGTATGACAATTTGTATTGTGAGCAGATAATGCGAGCGCCATGAGAAATTAATCATGTAAAAAGACATAATGAAAAGTGAAACCTAATCAAACCAATGCGAGTAATTAAACGTATGCAAATACAAAGGATAATTGCCATGTGATTGGAATTGAGACCAAAATTGGTGACCATGAAGATTATCGCACTAGTGCAATAAACTAAAACTTTTAGCTTGTGTGCACTGTGTTAAAAGTTCTACTTTTAGGCCATGCTGTCTAAAACATATATTACTTCCAGTTTTGTGTTTTCCAATTATCCATCTTTTCAGCTGCTGTGTTGCTACTTTACAATGTGCATTTTCCTTATCTGCCATGACAGGGAGATGTAAACAGTAACATTTCCATTAATTCTATATGCTCAAGTAATTTAAAGACAAACTATTTTTGTAATCTGCATTATTCTGTATCTGTTGCACTGGACCTATCACGAGTTTGTATACTACCTTCAGAATTAGTCTACTAAATGCTTAAATGGAGGTGTGCCAGAAATTTTCTTCCACAAACTTGTGGTTCAAAAGGGGAGTAGAAAACTAAAAGAGAATCACATTATACATTCTTTTTTATTAAAGCCCAAAAATGTTTCCATTTTACACTAAAATAAGCAGTTCCAAGAGGTGAGCATATTTAATTTCCCACAAGTGTGTTTGTTTTATATTCACTGAAACCACATTTAATGTAATAATCACTAAAAAACAATTTTGCCTGCCACTGTTCAACTAACAGTTAACAATCACTATAAATGTTTCTCAAATTATCCCCTAGTTTCAATGTTAAACATCTACCCATAGTGTTGAAATTGAAATTGAGTTTTATTTATGGATGCTCTTTAACTACTATGGTTCTTAGCGTCCCATTCTATATTGGGCGTGAAAGACCAGTAATTTTGCTCAGAGGCCTCTTTATCAGGCTTGAGGTTCTTTTACGTGCCATAAATCTACGACACAGGACCACCGGCTTGGCTTTACTTCCCTTCCGAAGGAAGCGTGCTAACGATTTTTACGCCCGAAAAAATCCATCGCCCTCTGCCGGGTTTGAACCCGCGACCTTGGGAACTAGAGGCTAGCACGGTACCACTAGTCCACGGAAGATGACTACCCATAGTGTCTTAGGTATGGAAGCGTTGTGGCAAATGGCATCAATAATTTCCCATGTTTATAGAGTTGGATGAGGTTGCAGTGCAGGAAGTCGTTTCAGGAGTACTTCGGAGTGTAGAGAACTACTTCTGAGAATGGAAGGAACTACTTCCTTGTAGTAGAACAAGAACTAATTCTTGGAATGTCCCTGAATGTGGAGTGGGAGCAAAGGAAGTAGTTACCACAAGGGAACAGGGGCAATGCAACACTAGAAGCACTGGACAACAAAAGATGGCTCACTTTTTTCCAGGAAAGCAGACATGTAACCATTGTCCCTACAGAAAATATAAAAGATTATTAGTCCAAATGGAACATGACAGTTTGCTTGCCAGCGGTTTTTAAGAAAATACAGCTCAAAGACTCAAAGTCTTTGACAAAGAGCATATGATAAAAAGTCTTTGTCTCCATGGCATCACTGTTCACCACTATAGTGCAAACAGTTTGGTTTCTGAAGCAGTCATACATCCAGTTGGTTACTCAACCTGCTCACAATCCTGACCTACACCACATGACTTCTTTTTATTCCTGAAAGTGGAATCTTTGGGGCGTCAGTTTAGCATTGCGCAGGAGGCTGTTGAAGCTTAGATAAGAAGTTGCAAACATGCCAGAAGAGGATTGGTGTGGTTGTTTCCAGGCTTGGTTTCACAGGATGCAAAGTAGCAGAGCATGAAGTACTTTGAAAAGATCTGGTTATTTGGAAATTCCCATTCCTAACTTTCCCTACCCAGAAATTCATATTATGCCCATTGTATATCTATTGCTGTTGCTTCTTTGAAACAACTTATAATATTAACAACACTTTAACATCGCTACCATTTTGCTTATATGAAATAACATGCTTAATATGCAAGTATTACCTTAGTACACTGAAGAGTATTGCGGTCCCATATTTTAATGGTGTTATCCCTGAGGCCGGATACTATTTTCTGATCATCGTACTGCAGACAATATACTCCTTTGGAGTTTTCTGACCGGCAGTTTATTCTTTGTAGGACATGCCTGCCCATTCTCCAATTATTTTCTATACTCTGCAATTTCAAAAAAAATCAATGTTAATACAATGTTATGGCATCACATTCTTAGCAATTAAATAACATTTGCAAAAATAACATTTCCTCTAGACTGGATAAATTCTATCACCTGCATACAAAACAGGTATTTTACTTGTTGCAATGTTAAGACTAGGCTGGTTCACAACAACCAAGAACAGTAACCAGAATTAGAACGGCAAGGTTGGAATAGATGTATTTCAATAGGAGCATTCACAATTGATTAAACACTTTTCTGGGCAACATGAAACCTGCTAGTGATCTCTCTAGTCAAAGGCAGAAACATGAAACTGGAAGAAATTCGAGTATGTGTGTAACCTAACCTCAGATGCTGACACCTGCAGATCCATTGAGTGTTGGTTCTTCTAGTGAAAGGGTAGTTTGTTTATATGCAACTCAAAACTGGCTATTGCCTCCAAACAAATAGCAAAAACTACAAAGAACAGCAAAAACCAGTAGAAATTAGCAAAGAACAAGAAACAACTTTAATATATGCCATTAAATAAAGGAATGAAAGCTTGGTACAACCACAGGAATCAGAAAGGCAATGAATCTGCATTTAGTTAAATAATGTTTACTTTATCAAATCTTGGCGTTGGCTAACCCGCATTATGTTGGCTGAATTGAAGCACATAAAAACACATCATTGGTCAGTTAAAGACAAATGAAACCCCAATGCACAAAATACACTTTCCACTATGTGATCAATATGAACATCAATATGCATTCCCGTTCACATTACCCGGCTGTTGTAAACCTAAATCTTGTATGCTGAATTGGTTGCCGTTCTCATTTCCATTTTGGTTACCATTCTTGAGTTATTGTGAACCAGTCTTTACCATATAATAGCAAACCTGAAATTTACACCAAAATTTTATGTGTACTGATATGTGATTATCAAAATGAAGACACTAACTAGAAGAAAGAAAAAAATGTTAAATTTGTGACACAACAGCCCTTATGGACCTTTGGCTACCAACCCACTGCCAACCTTATGCCTACACATGCATGGCAGAGATGGACTGTTTATAAACTGTTACGCTTTTATCTCCACAATTATACATCAGTCTACCTAGATTGTTTCTCCTCTCTGACATCCTCTTGCTTTGAGCAGGCCCAAAGAAGCACGAGAGAGATAATACCAAGTTTCATGACAATTTGTTTGGCTATTCTTGTGTTAAACAGAAACGCATGCATAGAAACAGAAATTTTAAAAATGCGACTGTTGGCTTGAATGTAGCAGATTAAGCAAGTTAATAACAATGATTACTTGAAAATTATCAGAAAAATATTGGCTAGAGGTTTATTACTTGTACAGATGTTATGCAGCATAAAGATATTTAGTAGTTCATTCAAATTCATGAACTAATTCATACTTACGTCTATATCTTGAATTATTTTTGGAAATAGTGATCTGTAGAATGAATGATTAGGATGACTTTCTCCGGGCTTTGGTTTGAATAAATATTGTATCCTGGAAGAGTAAATTCTAATGTTATAAAAGTCTTTTATTCAATAACACGAGCATATTAATAAGAATAACGTCCTCAAAAGGAGAGCAATAATAGTGAGCTCAGTGTAGCCCATATTCAACTTGCAAAAAGAAAACGGAATTCACTCACCAGCCCCGCCTTTCTGCAAGGCCTCTCCATAATGAATCTGTCCGAACTTTTCTTTCTATCAACTTTTTCCATAGCATACCTTCTGAAATAACTCTGTACCATTCTTTACAAACCAGCTCTGCTGCACAAAGTGAGTCTGCATCAAGATACGAGAGAATACTTTCTGCTACATGGTCCAACCCTTTCTCTGTAACATGACATTATGGTCTGGGATTAACATCACACAATTCAGAAAAGTAATTAAACAGTAACCACAAACATGATTAGAGCAATTACTCTGGGAGACAAATTTGATAAGAAACTGGTGAGACTTAATTTACACAAATATTACTGTACCCTTGGTATGTTTAACAACTCTTTTACAACAAACTGAGTCGCTTGCTGCTTAAAGAAAGTGTTGGATTTCTTAACATGGCTGCAGTTTGTGCTCGCACATATACTACAAAATGAATGCCACTTGCTTTCATAAACACGCTCTCAAAGATTAAGACAAGGGTGTCAAAATACCATTAATAACCAACATTTTACTTTGGTCCCATAACACCCTTCATTTTATTTACAACATTCTGATATGTTTCTTGTAAATTGTAGAAGGTTATTATACAGTAAATAAAAACTTGAACATTCTAGAACTTGTACAAAAAATTATTATGAATATTAATTAAGCAGAAGCTAGAAAACAGTGATGTTGTTAGCATATGCGACTACTAATGAGCCAAAAATTTGAAACACTAAATATTACTTAGCATAAATACCTTGAGTCCTTAACATGTTTCAGGTAATGCTGGTTTAGTTCAATTCTGAAAGAGTTTGCGGTTTAAAACACAAAGAAAAAATTGCATAGCAACACAGCCTGAGTGAAACACCACTCCTTGCTCCATGAAATGAACACTTTTCAAGCTATACATCTGGTAATCCTAGTGGTACCAGAGAGAATTGAAATGATAGAATTAAATTTTGGGACCAAAAATGTTTATGTGCAGTAATTATCATTGTATGTCTTATATCTTCATTAGGATTAAAATATTTTTCTTTCTTCAATCCTTTTAATATAATAAAAATACTGTTCTAATTGTTCATAGTGGTATAAAATTTATTTAATATCCAATAATAAATGGCCCAATAGCTATTTATCAGGACCAATTGTTATGTATGATACAAGTTCATGAAGTTGTGATTTTTTTATATCAGAATATGGTAGCTTGGGGGAATAAGTTGTAGACGAGTTTCTCAAGGGCACACTGTTAAAGAAAGAAACAAACAAAAATCTAATGATTTTCTTCAGTAATTAGTAGTTATATTTCCTATATATTAATTTTATTCATCCAAAAATGGTTCTTCTATCCATGTAACATTATTCAAGATAAATGCTTACCTACTACACATTTAAAATTAAGGACTACAGACTTTAGTTGTATACATAAACATATGAAAGCCTTTAAACCATTATATCATAAATCATAGACAAAACCTACTCAAAATAAAATGAGAAACAAGAACTGCAAACTTACAATTATTTTACATTGGATGACACACATTTTAAAAACATATAAGATGCAATATATTAACATGAAATATTTCACGAGAGAAAGAAAAAATCTGATGTGTTACACTCACATGACTTTCTCTACTCTTGTACAATCTAATTTTACAAACGCCTATTCTCCATATGCTTCATGTTAATCGAGATATCGAGATGTCAATCTTATTGGTAATTTTCTTGTAGATGCAAGGGGAATATGGTAGCGATAGTCAAATATTTTAACGCTGGTTGCTATGTGGCGCATTCCATTCTCTTTGCATGTCAGGACATAAAAAAATGAATAACGTATTTGAGAAAAAGTATAAGTATTGGAAAATTTAAGGAAATAACAAGCAATATCTCGAAAACGGTTCACTCAACAAAAGAACTGTATATGACATAAGTTGTGTATTTTAACGTGATCTACATTTTTTGTGTAGTAAAATTTTGTCTATCTCTTATGGTTTACCAGTTATCCAAAAGGCGTTCACAATGAAGAATACTTTTGGAGACATTCCCAGAAAATTCGAGATATACATTTCATTTCTCATGACATTATCTTAAACATATGATATTTTAATCAAAATCGTTAGAGCCATTTTTGAGAAAATTAAAATTTTCGAAAAATTTTCCATGTAAAGGGTAGTCTGGAGCGGGGGGATTTTCTTGAAAACCTTCATGTCGCATCTCTGGAAGATACTGACCCTAAATACCAAGTTTGGTGCTTATCCGACTGTTCGTTTTTGAGTATGACACACACACACACGCACCCACGCACGCACGCACGCACGCACGCGCGCGCGCGCACGCACGCACGCACGCACGCACGGACGGACGGACATGTTTCCAAAAATGCTTTTTTTGGATTCAGGAGATCTCAAAACATATATTTCCGGTGAAATCTCGGTATGGAATTTTTGGGTGGAATGCAATACTTCCCCTACTTACTATACGTAGTAGAGAAAGTAAAAATGCAGTAGATATCTTAATGAGTTCTGCATTTTTCATGTAATAAGCTTTTGTCTATCTCTTGTGGATTTCCAATTATACTAAATTCATTCAGAATGAAGAGGACTTAAAGCCATTTACAGAAAATTCAAGAATACCTTTTATTTCTCATGTTAGAGTTTAAAAAAAATAACACGTTAATCAAAATTGCACAAGCTATTTTTGAAAAGTAGAAAAAACACTGAAGATATTTCATTATAAAGGGTAGTTGAAATGAGGGAGAAATTTCATGAAAATCTTGTGTTTCATTCATGACAGATCTGGATTTATAAACAAAGTTTGGCATTCCCTTTACTTATTGTTTTTCGGTTATGATCACAAACATACAGAAATACCCTTGTTAAACATTTTTTTCTTTTTATGTATGTTCAGGGGACATCTAAATGTGCACCTCCAGTGAAATCTCAATACTCAATTTCTGTGTCAAATACAAATACTTCCTTCGCCTACAATAGATGATCGAGAAAGTATGTAATTAGCTTCACAATTGTGTATCACACAATTCTTTTTCTAGAACGGCCTAAAATTAAATGGAAATTAATATGAAATTGATGAATTTACATGTTTGATGTCTGTTGTGGTGACAATCACAGAGAAGACCATGCATTTTCTTTCTTGATCACAAAAGATAGAAGCAATAATGATCTTATTAATTCACACACTCCTATGCAGTACTGAAAGAAAAATTGCAGAGAATCTAATAATAATTTGTGTTTTTGTAGTGGAAACCGAGGAAAGAAAGGAAGAATATTGGCATTTGAAGTTAAAAAATGGAGGGTAAAGAAGAGGATTTTGAAAATCCGGAGTTTGGATCATGCAGATCCAAGACTTCAAAGCCACAAAATTTGTCAAGCTCTGGCATAAATATATCAAACTGAGTAAATGCATTACAAATGTTCATTTATAATTCTTTTAACACCACTTGTTTGTTAACAATTTTAATTATTGGAAATAAGTTTTAAATTCAATTACCTAATTTTTTTAGGCTAATTGATGACAAAGACAAGAGCATCAGCAATGACAATGGTGGTGAGATAAGAGCAGTTTTCTAAATCACTTGATAGAATTTTTTTTCATGATAAGTCACCTAGAAGTCAGTTTCTTTGCTAGATGTAGGTAAAGAGGCAGAGATGAAAACACTTAAACATTTTACAGAATTACAAATCTAACTTCCAAACCAAAGGATTAAAAGATTCTGGTTTTTACAATTTGATACAGGAAATTTTGTTTCTCTCTGTCAGTCATTCTGATGTTGCTGCTTTTGTGCTCAATAGTATTTAATTTATTGTTGGACTATGACCAAATTTTAACATCCCTATTTATCACTTTAGGTTTTTCAAGGCTATGTTTATGCCTTACACATACACCTTGTGAGAAAGCACCAGTTTTGAAGTTTTTAGCTCAGTTTTTTCCTGAGCATAATGGTGAAGCAACCAAGCATAATGTTTTATAAATGTTTTGTGTGTTTATAATTACAGTTGTTTGTGCGAGCACTTTACCAAAAACAAAAAAGTTAAGTAAAAGGAATCATCTTTTAGTAATTGTTATAAAAGCTATAATTCACTTCATTACACAAAACACATGCATGAAAATAAGCTGCAAAAATTCCAGCAGTGCAGCCCTAATGGTTTTGTTTCAGTAGCTATTCAGATCTAATTAATTTAACACAAGACGGAATGTTCTGACTCCTATTAAACCTTCAAGAAATGTGATGTAATGTAATATTTATTGAGTGCCAAAATAATTACAATTATATTGGGAGTGACTGCTTCTGGCCCTGGCCATTTTATAGTCATCTCCCCTCCTTTGGTCATAATAATAATAATAATAATAATAATAATAATAATAATAATAATAATAATAATAATAATAATAATATATTAATCTATTGAACATTAAGTTATTACATATTAGATGTCTTCTCGGATTACTATTACATGTTAATACAATTAGTAATTCTTATATTTATTTGAATTTACATTATTTTCTTCTTTTAACCATCCATATCCATTTATTCCTATTCATTCCTTACCATGAACTTTCTTTTCTCCTAATCTCTATTTCTTTAGATACATTAATTTTATACCCTTCCATATTTTACTCACATTATTTTCTCTAATAATTTTAGTTACTTTCTCTGCTTGTCTCTTTCCCCTATTCTTACGTTAAAGACTCTATTATTATAATTTCTATGTTCGTATATTTATCCTTTAACATTTATATATCTTTCTCTAAAAAAAATGGTACAGTCCAAGATTGTGAAATTGTAAAGCAGCCGGTTTGGCCTTCACAATTCCAAAATCCCAATCTCCTTATTGGCCGCTATTGCGATCCCATTCTGTTACGGAAAGGTGTAAACCTCTCTAAAGGTTTTTTACTTCTCAGTTTGATTCCCTCCACTGGTTTTTACAATTTCTTTCTGGAGACCTTCAAGTAAATAGTCTGATGATGTAATTTTTTTTAAAGTGAAAATTTCTACATGTTCTAATTTTGAAAACAAAAGAAAAGCATACTCATATCTTAACAATTTTATACAAATATCAAATTAACCTTTTCAATACTACATACTTACTGCAAACAGCAACTATGTAGTGATGCTGGTCGCTCTGACCTCGTTTGTTCTACACTAAATGTTTTCCACATGATTTGATATTACTCAACCTGTTTACATTTGCCAAAAAAACCTGCTAGCCCTGCTGAGTGCTAACATGTTTCTTCCCATTGACCTCTGGTGAATACCTGGGTAAAACAAAGAGGTTGCACACTCCACAATGTGTTGCCATCCTGGATGTACTGTTTGTCCCACCCTGGTTTTACAGAAAGCCCATAGAAGCCATGTCAATATTAATAGAGGGCACTAATTTGGTATGAGGAAATGGATGAAATACTAGGTAAATACTTACAAAATGGAGGCAATTTAATATCCAGATGTTCCTTAGAGTGTGTGGGGTTGTTTTGTGTAGTGGTTGTTAATTGAATGAAGTCATTGGACTCACCCTTTCTAGTGCCTGTCCTTATATAATGGAAACTGATAACATTTTGTGCATTGCCAACCTAACAAAATGTAGCTAATATGGATCATTCAAGTTTAGTCACACAGACCCTACAGCTATGCCCTGCTGTTGCTTCATTCCTCTACTTCTAAATAATATCCCTCAGCTGCGCTTTGCAGCTTGGTGCCCTCAATGTTGGGCTATGCCTTGCAGTTCAGGACTTGGTCCTCAATGTTGATAATGCTCTCATGATGCCTCGGGTGAGATGCATGCAATGCGAGTTGTGTACATGGTTAATATGGAACAAAACAAAATATTTTGCAAGAATGTAAAGTAATATCTAAACCACAATGTCCATTAGTGTTCATAATGTGTTATAATACAATAAAAGTAATAAAGATTAGCATTTAGATGTGTATTGTAAGTATAGTGAAACCAGCCCATTTCCTCATATCAAATGTCCCAGTAGAGTTAGCAGGCTTATGGCAAAATGCATATAAATATTGGTACTTGAGTGTGTGAATGTCAAAATTGTTTCTGTATCCAATATAAAAGCCAAAACTTGAGGTTCAACTCATATACAATTATACACAGATCATGCAGAGGACAGTATACTCCAGAGCATACAGATATCATTAGAAAGGGAGAAAATAAACTAAATCACAGATAACAAGCACATGGTACTCCGAAAGATTTAAGTAATGAAAGAGTATTTTAAGAACTGTTAAAATTTTGTAAAAAAGATATGAATATGACGTGTATTTAAAATAAAAGTGGAATTAATGTTGTTTACTCATTTTGAGAGGAAATTTACTGCAAGATTTCTACTCACTGATATCCAAAAGTGCTTAGTTGAAACAACAAAACATAAGGAGCAGAATTAAATGAGAAAAGAAAACAAGACATTAATTTTATTGTAATGAAGGTTTCAATGCCCCTTGACTTAAAAAATTCTTTTTAAACTGTTCATGCTATCTTTTTTAATTACAATCTCATTACTCTCTGAATAAAAAAAATTACTGAAATGAATTAAAATTGAAGTACTTTTTTCTTTACATTTACCCGTGGCTTTGCATGCTTGAGAAAAAAAAAATGCGTCTAAAGCTATTAACTGGCCTTACTAACACTTGAATGTACATTATTGGGACATGTTTTGAAAGCATTTTACTTCCATAATACATGCAGTGCCTGAATGAAACGGGAGTTGATTTTTCTCTTTGTTTATTTTAAACATAGTTGATGTGTCCCTCAGCTCTGGTTTTAATGTGTCTTTTCTGTACAAAATACTATATGGATGGGAGAAAGAAAAGCAAAAAAAGGCAAGCTCACAAAAATATCCTTACTTGGTAATAACGAAATGAAGTCCCTTTGTAGCATAGGTTTGAGGTACGAGTTGATGTGGCCATGTTGGTAGTGGCACATCCGTGACAGCAAATGTTCCACAAACTCTACTTGGTCCTGTTCGCTCCATTTTTCAAAATACTTTAGGCAGGTTTCTCTTTCCGTTACATACTGTGGTGAAGGTTCTTTTTTCCGTGCAGGATCATATAATATTGTCATTGGATACTGCAACAAAAGAAGAAAAACCATGTTCAATGGTTACCATGGAAGAAATAAAAGTCACAATCAAACACTAAGCACAGTCCCACATATCCTTGCAGTGGTATTTAATGTTCTGCACAAACAACAATGAATATTTACAGTGATATATAACAAGCTTCAACAATTTCATAACACAGCAAACTTAGCTGATTCCAAGCCATACACAAGATCTTGCAATAAGATAAGCAAGACAAGACACATTCAATTGCATTTACCATGTTTCTCAAAACTTAGTTACTGATAGCTTAAATGAATAATCAATCTATTCTTCACTTTGTACCTATGTACCTTTTAAATGTGTCAAAAAATGTCCCCTTAAACTTTAAAAACCAAATTTCATATTGATTAATGAGCATGTCACCTTAAAATAGTAATTTTCTTGAGGTTCTCTATATAAAACAATTTTTATTCTATTATGAATTAAAACAAATTTGAAATAATTTGATAAGTGGTATTACAAATGCTTAAAATTTCAACCCTATACCTGTAGTGGTTAGGGAGTTGTTTCATTATTGATGGACAAGGCGATACTAATATATTGCTCTCTTTAAGCCTTAAAGATGAATCTCAAAATTCTTTCAGAAATACTGGTTTTAAAGCAATTGTATAGCCTTGACTTTAGTGTGCATTTCCCTAGTGATAAGTATGTTCTTTATTATATGTACCTTAAAATATGAATTAAAACTAATTACCAGGTGGGGTTTACTAATTGCTAAAGTGAAAGAAAATGAATGTTGAAATACACCACTTTTGGCTAGGGAATATTGGTGTTCTGCAGTAGCAACACACACAAAAATGGAGTTTATTATTGAAAGATCTTTAATGAATATTTTCCACCGAGTTACTTCCAAAAATGCCAAGGTTTGCATCAGCATTCATTACTTTTGACATTTTTAAAGAACAAGATAATATAGCCAGATAAAGACTACTTTCTATTAATCTATTACACCACAAACCTAAAAAAAATGTTCATGGTGACTTCTAATACTTAAGATGCTAACACTTTACTTTCTCTACCACATACCTAATACATATAGGAAGTATTACATTTCACCCAAAAATTTGATATCGAGATTTAACTGGAAATACACATTCTGAGACTGCCTGAATCCTCCCCCCCAAAAAAGCAATTTCACAAAAAGTTGTATGTGGGTGTGTGTTCGTGACTGTGTATGTATAGCGTAAGTTGAAAGTGAAATGTTGGATAAATACCAACTTGATATTTAACTTCAGTACCTTCCAAAGATGCGACACAGAGATTTTCAAGAAAATACCCCCATCCCAAACTATCATTTTCATGGAAAATGTTTCGTTATTTTTTATTTTCTCAAAATGGCTCCACTAGTCTTAATTAAAACACCATTGATTTAAGTTTTTACATGACAAAATGTATATCATGAATTTTCTGGGAATAATCTGCAAAGTACTCTTCATTCAGAAATAATTTTATATAATTTTGTACAGATGATGATAGAAAAAGCTTATTTTTATATTTATTTATTTATTTCCGGTTTTACAATGTACAAACAATTTTCCAACACTCAAGACCACAGTTCTTAACATCTTATCAGTTTTCTCCATTCTTAACTATTGGACCACAAATCTTTTCCCCAATTTCCCAATCCATCATTGCCCCTCTAATTCCTTGAATCCACATGTTGTGCAGTCTTCCTTCCTGGTGGCGCCCACTCCATAATTTTTGGGATAATCTTTCATCTTCCATTCTTTTAGCATGCCCATACCATTCTAATTGTTTCTATTGAATAAAATCTAAAATTGAATTTTGAAACTTATTACACAAAAAAAAATTGAAATAGTTTTTTTGTGGTATAACCATTTCTGACATATCCGTCATTAGGCCGAATGTTTAAATAAATTTTGTCGCTTTTTGAAGTGCTGCTATAATTCAGTTGTTTAACATGGACCCATTTTTAAACATTTGACTCGTTTCATTTCCTGTATGCCCCCTTATAGCTAAAATAAAATATCTAGATTAATATGAATTAGAAAAACATGCTTTTGTTAGAATAGTTTGTAGAAGAGAAATAAAAATAAATGATAATGGATACAGAAAGTCATGTGACTAACACACACGATTTTTCTTCGATATGCAAGTTGAACCATGTATTTAATTTTGGTTGACTTAATCACAGAAGCTACATTCCACTATGTGCACTCTGCACCCTTAAAATCTAATACGTACCTAAAGTATTAGAACAAACAATTTGTACGAGTCCAGCCACGGTAAACATGATTCACGTTGTTCTTTAAACAAGAAATCATTATTAAACACAAGGATGTTGAACTCGAGCTTCTCGTTAAACGCTACAAATAACGTTCAAAGGTTAAACATACCGTAAAGCTAAACAAAAGTTGATACGTTTTCCAAGCCAGATAATGGATGCTCAAACGCACCGTCACCATGCATTTATTACATATCATTAATCTTGAATCGTGTTTTCTTTAGCACGATTGCGAAAATTATGGAAAAGAAAAAGAATGGGCCGCTTAAAAGATTTATTCGTACCGCCCATGCTCAGCAAAAATCAGCGCCTGCATGCAGGCTAACGGTGGACAGCGGTGCAGAAAGTTTTGCCTACGTACGGGCGGAATGCCAAGCCTAGGGTTATCTTGCTGATAGTGCATGTAGATTAAAAGCGGTTACGATGCACAACTCTCCCCACTCCGCATATGTTATCAGTTACATAGCCCCCTTTAACTTCTCTGGCCATATGGGAGGCGTTGACTGTAGGTTCCTTAACGTTGGTTTTTAATCATTCACTTCCACATTCATATTTCCAAACTCTGCGGAAATATTCTAGTTAAAGAAAAATTCCCCGCCCCAGCGGGAATCGAATCTGGGGTCTCCGAGTTGAAAAGCCAGAAGGCTGACAAATCGGCCACAATATATATGCGAAACTTTATAGGACCAATTTGTCACGATAAATTGAATAAAAGCTAAATATTGCTTTTGGTCAGTTTGGTCAGTTAAACTATTCATATGTACGAGGGTAAAGTACCCGACCTGACGCGTATATATACAGCGGTTACTGTTTCAAACAAATTACTATGGTAGACAGTATCACCCTTAAAAGCTTTAGTTTGAAGTTTGACAATGCTACGTTGTTTAGTAATTGTTTGGCAGCCATTAATAGTGAACTCTCTCAGCGAATTTGTAAGCATTGATAAAACTGGTCATCGTTATGTGTTAAAATACTTTCATTTGAAAGGTCTTAGTCCAACTAATATTAAAGCTGAACTAGATTCTACTCTGGGGAAGTCTGCTCCTTCGTTTACAACAGTAAAATATTGAGTGGCAGAGTTTAAGCGAGGCCGTACGAGCTGCCAAGACGAACATCGCTGTGATCGACCAAATGAAATTGTGAAGAAAATCCACAAAATGGTATTGGATGACCGTCGACTGAAAGTGAGCGAGGTAGCAGATATCGTAAGCATTTCAAAACGTGCTGTACATCGCATACGGACTGAAAATTTGGACATGAGAAAGCTGTGCACAAGATAGGTGCCACGTTTACTCACAATTGAAGAAAAACAGCGTTGTGAGTATGTTTCAGTCGAGTGTTTGGCGATGTTTCACTGCAATAAAGCCGAGTTCTTACGTCGATTCATAACCATGGATGAAACATGGTTCCATCACTTCACACTTGAGACGAAGGAAATCAAAACAGTGGATTGAAATGGGAGAATCGGCTCCAAAGAAGACGAAGACAGTTCCATCTGCAGGCAAGGTCATGGCGTCAGTTTTTTGGGATGCGCGTGGGATAATTTTCATTATTTTCAAAAAGGAAAAGCAATCAATGGCGAGTATTATGCAACCCCAAACGGCGCATTTAGCGAAAAAGAAAATTCTATTCATCAAGACAAAGCACTACTTCACACATCCATTATCGCCATGGCCAAAATCAATGTGTTAAAGTTCGACTTGCTTCCTCATGGACCCTATTCGCCGGACTTACCCCCCTCTGATTATTTTCTGTTTCCAAAGTTGAAGAAATGGCTTGGTGGTAAAAGATTTGCCAACAATGAAGAGGTGGAGTCTGCAGTTGATGGCTATTTTGCAGAACTCGACGGTTCTCACTATAAGGTTATCGAAGCTATTGAACATCGCTGGGAAAAGTCTATCGAGCTGAAAGGAGACTATGTAGAGAAATAAATGGTTTTTTTTTTCAAAAATTTTTGTTTTCTTTGTTAGATCGGGTACTTCAGGAACAGCCCTCGTATATGCCCGTGTCAGAATGCATAAATTGGGCGATGCATTTTGCTTTCTTTTAGTCCAAGATAGCTGTAAAGATTTCTCTCAATAAAATGTTCTATCCTCGTTTCTCACAAAGTAAAGTTTAAAAAAATGGGTTAACTTCTACGTACTTCGCGTAAACGGGTGAAATCCTTTCCATGGTGGGCGTGGACGTGCGGCGGTTTTTTTGAGTACGCGACTTAGGTTGCATTTTGACGTTAGAAAATAATCATTAGTAACTCATAAGCTTTCTCTAAACAATAAGTCGGTTCAAAAAGTATAAAATAACTCAGAACACTGGCATATCGTCTTCATTAAGGTCAAAATGGCTTAATTTTGCGTTCTACGCGTATATACTGTTTATTCTGTGGAATATCTGGCAACCGGCAACAATAATAAATTGTAGTAAGTAACTACATGCAGCAATGCGAAACCTCGGATTACTTTTCCACAAATATTACATGCCGTACATTACGCTTGTAGTGGCTTTCTTTTTCCGAATCAGAAACTAATAAAAATACTGTTCTAAAAGTATAGTTAAGAAACACGTTACAGTGATAAGTTCGTTGGGGATAAGTTTTAATACAAGCTCGTATTTGAAAACGAGCCTTCTAAACGTTTTCCTGTTCTCGTTTCCGATTACGTTCTCGAGCAACAGTGCACCGGGCTTAATATTTTGCACTCCGGACTACACTGTTTTGTACAATTATAGAAAATACCACAATGCTGTAATTTCTACAGATATTATTGACGGTTTAATAACACAGAAAAACAAAATTAATTTGACTCCTTGAATAATCAACCTACTAAAATTTGTAAACAACGAAGATTTTTAGAGAAATAACGCTGACAATGTGTAGCAACGTATTTTATTTTTTCATAAAATTCATAAAAAGTGAGGTATTTCCAACTATTGTTTATTTCAGGCCCTTATATCCGTCGTTTGGAGAAAATAATTACCTGTAACTTAGTCCGTAATCAAAGCGGGGAATAATATTCTGAATTCCAACGGCTTTTAAAATTTCCTTTGTAAATCCTTTTGTGTCAGTAAAAAATTACAATGCCTACAATAAGTAGGACGAAGTAAGCTCATAATTGTTTGCACTTTTTACCGTAGATATTGCACAATAAAATGCACTTCCCGTGAAACGGTGTCAGAACTATTTTCTCCGGCTAATAAATCATTCTCGGTGCACAGTGTGTCCCGCTTACGAGGGGCGCTATTTATATTTTGAGCCTTGGTAACCCTGAATGTTGTAGGTGCCATCTGACGTTTCCAATGGAAAGTTTGACATTTTTTATCATAATCTACTTCAAACTTTTTGTCAATAGAGCGTCATTTGTTTTGTTTACACTAACTTAAAAATTGTGTGTCAACAAAAACATGGAATTCACTCGTGAAAATGTTCGTGCAATGATTTATTACGACTTTCGACGTGGATTATCAAGACAAGAGTGCATTGATCAACTAACTTCAACATTTAGCGACGAAGCTCCATCCTTTGCCACTGTGAAACGCTGGTATAACGAATTTAATCGTGGCCGACGTTCGCTCAATGATGAAGTTCGTGAAGGTCGTCCAAAATCAGTTGTTGTGCCAGAAAACATTGATGCTGTGTAAAAACTAATAATGAAAGATCGTCATTGTGAGATTGAGGCAACCCTAGGCATTAGTTCCACCAGCATATATAAAATATTGCATGATTATTTAGTCGTGAAAAAGGTTTGCTCTCATTGGATCCAGCATAATTTGACGCAATCTCAAAAAAGAAGCTCATGTAGATTGGTGTACAAAAATGCTCAAGAAATACAATGGGGGTGCCTCAAAAGACGTATATAAGATTGTAACAGGTGAAGAATCATGGAGCTATGCGTATGAGCCAGAACGTAAACAGCAGTCGACTGTATGGGTGTTTCAAGATGAAGCAAATCAAACGAAAGTTGTTCGCACTCGAAGCACCTCAAGGAAATGGTCGCCTGCTTTTTCACCAAAACTGGCCATGTGGCAACAGTGCCTTTAAAGGAACGTAAAACGGTCAATGCCGAATGGTACACAACCATTTGTTTGCCGGAAGTCTTGGGTGAAGTAAGAAAAACCAACAAGAACCGTAGGATCGTTCTTCAAGACAATGCGAGCGCGCACACATCTCGTCTAACAATAGAGTATTTGAAGGCTCAAAAAATCGAATTGATCGGTCATCCGCCATACAGTCCTGATTTGGCACCCAATGAATTCTTTTTGTTCCCGAACATCAAGAATAGATTGCGTGGACGACATTCGTTGGAGAAGAAGCCATTGATACCTTCAAAAACCATGTTTTGGAGGTGTCTAAAGAAGACTGGAATAAATGCTTTGACAAATGGTTCAAACGGATGCAAAAGTGTATTGATCATAAAGGAGAATATTTTGAAAAACAATAAAGCAGTTTTCAATGAGAAATTACTTTGCTTTAATTATTAGGCTCAAAATATAAACAGTGCCTCTCGTATTAGGCGTTTACATAATTCTTTTGGAGATCCTGTTAGCGGGTAATACAGTAGTTCCTTTCTGTCATTTGCCCTAAGTTATCCTTTTTTCTTATAGAACTTACCGTAACATCATCGGTCTACACATGAACAATCAATAGCTAATAAGTAATAACAATGATTATTTTCCGTAAGCTTTTTATGCCAAATTAACACATTCATCTTTAATTCACAACTGTTTAATTGCACTACCAACATAAGGCCAGAAAACCATAAAAATTACGGAAATATAAACGAATAAAAGTATATGCTGTGCAAAAAGAAAATGCCAGGAGACAAAACCCGGTTTCTTAAGCGCTCTGGAAGATAAAAAAATCTGAAACATGTTAAACACATTACTTCTTCTAACCATTATCGTTTATTTTCGCTGCCATTCTAGAATATTATTGATTTTGTTGACTCGTTATTAATCTGGATAACTATTTCCCTGGAATAGTTTCACCTACGTAAACTGAGGCAACATTCAATTGCAGCTGTAGGTGATACATACGATTGTGTAGCGGATATATGTTGCGTAATCGCCTTCCTGTATATCTGATTTGTTACTCTTGATTTAATTAGGTACTGGATTTGACAGTGCTGGTGTGCAAGACAGATGGCATACTGGCGTAGTTGTCTTCCTGTACCATTTTGGGTAACTTTTTGGTAGTCGGTCTTGGTTGCGTAATCGCCTTCCTGTACCAACTGTTTTATTCCTATTTCCTTGTTCTACGAGTGGAAGTTCAATATTCAATCCGATATTTACTTGGGAACTGAGAGGAGGAAGGAACAGATTGGCCGATATATAGGATTTGAACCTTCGACATCCCGAATACGAATCATTAACGCGAACACCTGAGCCATCTCGCTCTGTATTAGGTAAGTTTCGCATAAGCTTATAAGAAACAAAAGACCACTTGACATTTCAGAGCTTACTAATGTGGAAAAACAAATGAAAGCGAGAATATTTTGGAAATGTTTAATATTCCAACAATTTTATACTTTATCCAGACTTCTGCACTTGTTCAGTTAATTTTGGTTCTTAACACGGTTGCCGTTAGCGGCCAGACATTACAAGAGAATGTTAGCTTGAACAAGTTGGTCAATGCGTTCGCAGGGATTTCTGTACATGGTGCTATAATTTTTGACTCAGGGCCTCCAGCGTAGGTGGTTACCTGCGATGCGGCATCCTAGAAGATCCCCCAAAAGATTAAAAAGTTAGTTACATCTGATGAATAAGCTGGGAACTCAGAAGCACCTTTCGTCCTATGGTCCTATCCAGTATCTGCATTCCCGTACAGGAAAGTCCACACGCCTCGTTGGTAGTATGGAAGTGACCCGTGTTTATGGTTCCATAAAGTGCACGTATAGCCGGGAAAATTGATGTGCTTAGCTTTGCAAGATACTTGGCATCAGTAACTGTACCTTCAAGGAAGAACGGTCCTATTAAACCCTACACGACAGTTCACACCAGACATTCACCCACGGTAAATTTACTGCCTTACGATATGAAGATGTGGCCAGTAAATTATGAGATTCGCGTTAATTTGATTTGGGCCTCATCCGACTACACAATCTTCGTCACAAACTCTTCATTCTCGTTTACCATCTGCTGAAACCATTCACAAAACTCAATCCGGCGATCAGGAGTGTCCTCATTTAAAGCATGCAATAATCTTGGTACGTACACTTTCCACTTTGCAGCTTTCAGTATGGGTTGTATACTCACACTGCTAACCCGTCTCACGAACACGTGTAGCAGACTTCTGAGGTGACGTTGCAAAATTTTTAAGACCATAGCCAAAGAAGCAGGACTTGTAGCTACAACGCTCCGGATATTCCCTTGCGCACATTACAACTCAAATTGGAAACACCACTTTAAAGTGAGCTTCAGCTCCCCAAACGTCAAGCATCTCCCGCTCATTTTGATTCACTAATATACACTATGTGATCAAAAGTATCCGGACAGCCCCACAAACATACGTTTTTCATCTTAGGTGCATTGTGCTGCCACCTACTGCCTGGTACTCATTATCCGCGACCTCAGTAGTCATTAGACATCGTGAAACAGCAGAATGGGATGCTCCGTGGAACTCACGGACTTCGAACGTGGTCAGGTGATTGGGTGTCACTTGTGTCAGAATTCTGTACGCGAGATTTCCATTCCTAAACATCCCTAAGTCCACTGTTTCTGATGTGATAGTGAAGTGGAAACTTGAAGGGACATGTACAGCAGAAAAGCGTACAGGCTGACCTGGTCTGTTGACTGACAGAGACCGCCGACATTTGAAGAGGGTCGTAAAGAGTAATAGGCAGACATCTATGCAGACCATCACACAGAAATTCCAAACTACATCAAGATCCACTCCAAGTACTATAACAGGCGTGAGGTGAGAAACCTTGGATTCCATGGTCGAGCAGCTACTCATAAGCCACACATCACGCAGGAAAATGCCAAACGATGCCTCGCTTGGTGTAAGGAGCGTCAACATTACATGATTGAACAGTGGCAAAACGTTGTGTGGAGTAACGAATCACGGTACACAATGTGGCGATCCGATGGCAGGGTGTGGGTATGGCGAATGCCCGGTGAACATCATCTGCCAGTGTGTGTAGTGCCAACAGTGAAATTCGGAGGTGGTGGTGTTATGGTGTGATCGTGTATTTCCCGAAGGGGGCTTGAACCCCTTGTTTTGCGTGGCACGATCACAGCGCAGATCTACATTGATATTTTAAGCACTTTCTTGCTTCCCACTGTTGAAGAGCAATTCGGGGATGGCGATTGCATCTTTCAACACGATCGAGCACCTGTTCATACTGCACGGGCTGTGGCGGAGTGGTTACACGACAATAACATCCCTGTAATGGACTCGCCTGCACAGAGTCCTGACTTGAATCCTATAGAACACCTTTGGGATGTTTTGGGACGCCGACTTCGTGCCAGGCCTCACCGACCTACATCGATACCTCTCCTCAGTTCCGCACTCCGTGAAGAATGGGCTGCCATTCCCCAAGAAATCTTCCAGCGCCCGATTGAAAGTATGCCTGCGAGAGTGAACGCTGTCATCAAGGCTAAGGGTGGGCCAACGCCATATTGACTTCCAGCATTACCGATGGAGGCCGCCACGAACTTCTACGCCATTTTCAGCCAGGTGTCCGGATACTTTTGATCACGTAGTGTACGTCACATTTTAGCATAAGAGCCATAGATGGCATCGACATCTATAATGAACACCATACTACATAGTCCACAGATAATTCAACACAACTCTGAAAGCAATATAGGCAGATATCATCTGTTAAAATGTATATACATTTTTTATGAGCACTGTACGTTATTCAAAGTGAAGAGAACTTCAAATACTTTTTATAGAAAATTCAATGTTGCGCACGAAGCAAAAACGTGTTAAAAAAGACGCCAACAAAGCAAGAAAGCTTATTTATAGCTAACGGGAAGGAAGAAGCTTCTGGATGAATACCTCAGATAGGCGAGTACGCGCAACCTAACCCAACTTCTTAAAGGCATTTAGCTGCTCCGTTAACAGCATAATCGATAAAATATACTCTTGGATATTTGGCCACGTAGATCAGAGGTGGCGAAAACGTAACTCGAGAGTCATTTTGACTCGTAGGCGCCGTTCCCTCTCTGCAACCGTCCCTTTGTTTTTCACGTGCTGCTGAGTGATGCAGTGCGTGTTGCATATTTGGTGACTCGCGGAAGGAAGACGTTTTCGACACCCTTGACGTAGATATGCGGTTAACTAACGACAGCTACACGCCGCTACTGTCATTTACTTGGGAATATCTTGATCTAGTATGGCAGCACAGTTTTATGAATTAAACCGTGCTGCCAAACGCTTTCAAAATTTTGCGGTCGGTAAACATGTATGTACCAATCGTCAGTAACGGTACGTTTATCTTCTAATGCTAAAGTAGCAATATAGCTGGTTTTAGAAAGAAAAAAAAAAACAAACGAACAAAAAACTAGCAACCACTTTTTTACCAGCACTGAGAATTCGTCGGACCTTTGTACGCTTAGGTTCTGTTCGAAAGACTCTTAAGCCGATTAACTTTTCTTTTCACGATCATAATAATAAGACCTAGACTCATCACCAGTAGCGATTTTCCAAACCAAATGACAACAGTTTTCTCACGTCTGTTGATGTAAAATATTTTGGATTTGACTCATACCAATGCCCAATGTCGCCCGAATAAATTCACAAGATGTCCCACGATCTTCAACACTGTTCGAACGGCGGCAATATTTTCATCAATAATAGCAGTTCTTGGGCGTCCTTCACGAAATTCATCACTAAGAAAAAAACATCTCTCTTGAATTCGCTGTACCAATTATAAACTGTTGCCTTAGATCGGCATTTCTAAGCCGATCTTCACATTAATTAGATGTTTCTGGCGGTTTAAAATTGTAAAAAAATCATAGCCCCGAAATGTTCTCTAGTAAAATTCATTTTTGGGCGAACACAGAATCTTTAAATGAGATAATTAACACACTACACGGCAATACTCTCGCAGAACACCAGAAAGTAGCTGTCGAATATAAATAAATTTAATTTGTTTTTAGAAACATGCCATTCTGAAAATGTTCAGTATGTGGGAGTGAATGCCATTGTGTTTAACGGCAAGAATTTTTTTTAATGCGGTTACATGCACATGACATTCTCTATCGTTTATTTTCACATACCTAGCTTCTACAGACTATTTTAAGGAAAGCTTATTTTTTACCTACTTCATGTTAATCGAGATATTCGTTTGTAGAAACAGTTTCATTATACATTTCGTTGTAGGCACAAGGAGTTACAAGACATCGAGTAGAAAGGCACATGTTTAAAACATAGCGTTATAAGCTGGCCTTGAAATTCCATGACCGCTAGAAATAACCTAATACCGACATTGCTTTTAGAACACAAGTGTTGAAAAATTCAAACTAATAATAATAATCATCATCGATATCTCGGAAATGCCTGATGAAACAGAATGTTTCAGTTATATGAAATGAACTGTGTGCTTAAAGAGATCTACACTTTTTATGCAGTACATTTTGCATATTTCTTATGGTTTACCCGTTTTATAAAATTATAGAAAATTCTTTCCGAATAAAGAGAACTTAAGCTATACCGAGGTAACTAATTTCACCTGTCATGTAAATAACTTAAACATAGTATTTCAATCAAAATCCTTCGAGACATTTTTGAGAAAATTAAAAATAACGAAACCTTTTTAATATAAAGGGTAGTTTGGGGTGGGAGGATTTTCTTGAAAATCTTTATGTCGCTTGGAAGATACTGAACTTCATTAACAATTTTAGTACTTATAAGACTTTACGTTTTTGAGTTACGCTATTCAGACACACACGCGCGCGGACGTTTTTCTAAAAGTGCTTTATCTTTATTCAATGGGCCTCAAAACATGCGTTTCCGGTAAAATCTCGACATCTAAATTTTTGCAATACAATGCGTCCTCTACTTTTAAGTGCATAACAGAGAAAAGTAAAGCAAAAAAAATGTTGCAAATCTATATTGAGTTATAACGTCATTATTGTTTCTCAAGTAAAATACTCCCGACAAAGAATTTAAAGGAGACTACACAAATTAAACAATAAAAAATTGCTAATGACTTACAGTCCTAAATTAAAGTATCGAAATAGATTTGTATTTTCTAAGAGATTATTAAGTAACAGAAATATTGGACTCGCCCACAACTCATTGTACGCCTGGTTATTGGAAGGCACATGTTTTCTGGTTTGCCATGCTGTAAATATGGGTTATGCAGCAATGTGAAATTCTTTATTTTCAGCGAATTAGAGGATATTACAGAAAGCTGCGCAAATTTTAAAGACTATGATGTAAAACACCGAAACAACTCTCTTTCTCACACCTAAAACTACGAAGATCTTATTTAACACAAACCGCGTATTTACATTTTTACTTTCTGTACTACGTATAGTAAGCAGGGGAAGTATTGTATTCCACCCAAAAATTCGATACCGAGATTTCACCGGAAATACATGTTTTGAGATCCCCTGAATCCAAAAAAAGCATTTTTGGATACATGTCCGTGTGTGTGTGTGTGTGTGTGTGTGTGTGTGTGTGTGTGAACAGCATAACTCAGAAACGAACAGTCGGATAAACACCAAACTTGGTATTTAGGTTCAGTATCTTCCAAGGATGCGACAAGAAGGTTTTCAAGAAAATCCCCCACCCCAGAGTACCCTTTACATGGAACATTTTTCGAAAATTTTAATTTTCTCAAAAATGGCTCTAACGATTTTGATTAAAATATCATATGTTTAAGATATTTTTATGACAAATAAAATGTATATCTTGAATTTCCTGGGAATGTCTCCAAAAGTATTCTTCATTGTGAACGACTTTTGCATAACTGGTAAACCATAAGAGATAGACAAAATTTTACTACACAAAAAATGTAGATCGCGTTAAAATACACAATTTATGTCATATACATTTTTTTTTTTGGTTGAGTGAACCATTTTCGAGATATTACTTGTTATTCCCTTAAATTTTTCAATACTTATTTTCTCAAATGGGAATTCGTTATTCATATTTTTGTCTTGGATATGCAAAGAGTATTAATCTGTGGGAAAGGGAATGGTGCTGCACCTAGCAACCAGCTATTAAGAGATATGTATGTGCTTAAAGGCTACTGTATTTCTATATTGCCCTTGTAAATATATATTCCCCTTAAATCTACAAGAAAATTATCAATAAGATAGAGTCTGCAAATGTTTATCTCGATTAACATGAAGTAGATGTAGAATAAGCGGTTGTAAAAATAGTTTGTACAAGAGTAGAGAAAGTCATGTGAATGTAACACATCAGAATTTTTTTACTCTTATAGTTTCCCAGTTATAATAAATTCTCTCTGTAGAGGACTTTCAAAGCAATGTACTTCCTATCTCAATACCTAAACGTCTGACACTTGAATCCAAATCGTTTGAGCTGTTGTAAAGAGTAGTTTGCGAGTGGGAATTCTGCGAAAATCTTCCTTTCATTCTTGATACACGAAGATATATGATGACACGCGATAGGACTTTTCGTTGAGCCACGCACCCATCTCTCCTCATAAACACATCCTTATAAATATTTAGTGGTACCATGCTCTGTGCAAACATGGTTCATTTGAACTCTTCGTATGTGACCAGCTCGGTTAAGGAAAACTTACGGTTAATCTGGCCTTAATTTCAGGTTTTAGATCTTCCTGAAAACGGAAGCAGGGGGCGGCGAAAAAGATTCGATTTGATATATGAACTCCCTCTCAGTCTAGCTGTATGCTGCGTGTTGCTAGATGACATCTTAGCGTTCTGGTTATTCGGTGGACGAAGGCATTCTCGTCAGCTCTGCCCTAACCAACATGCTACTGTATCCTCCATCGAAAATAACTTCTCACGTTTGTTTCTTGCATACCTCAACGCTTACCATGCTCTGTAAGTATTTGCGCTCGTCTTTTACTTGCAATACAATTAGGGTCTAGAAGAAGCATTTACAAGAGTGCACCCAGTTGACCGGATGATGGTAACGGCCAAGTTCGTGATCACTGTTTGTAAAGATGCCTCAGGCACGGAATTGTGACCATCCAAGCACATCGAGTGTTGCTACGCTTTCTGCAATACACTGCTGGAAATCAGTTTCTATCGAGTTGCAATAAATACTCCCACCCGATCCAACAGCAGTCCGTCTTCTGTCACTGACACATGCCAGCCATTAGCTATTCCAAGAGTGTTGTTAACTATTTTAATATGTCATATCATTCCGTCAGTCTGGGCACTGCTGTGACTTTAAATATTGTAGGACATTTAGCAACTGCACACCATTAACACTTATCTCCGAGTAGAAACAATAAAACTAATTGAAACATTTCTGATAATTTTCTATTTTATGTAAGTAACCTATGTTTGTGTGCATAACTGTTACCCAGAAGCAAAAAAATTACATTGATTTTGAGTAGCACATGTGCCAACGCTCGCGCTGTTTTTACACTCGAAATAGACGGGATCGATTACTAT
Source organism: Deroplatys truncata (assembly GCA_030765065.1). Classification (NCBI taxonomy): domain Eukaryota; kingdom Metazoa; phylum Arthropoda; class Insecta; order Mantodea; family Mantidae; genus Deroplatys; species Deroplatys truncata. The sequence goes on along the minus strand of CM060988.1, from coordinate 131,255,277 downwards.
GCAACCTTAGGTCCGATTTAAGCCGGATTAGAATGAAACGCGACGTAACTTAAAGAGTTTGTCAATACCAATATTTTCCTCCCGGTTACGTTAAGTTCGATGTCGCGTGGTAATTTGAATCAATCGGATGCAGTAGCATGGAGTAATAAGAACTACACCAATCAGAACCATTCTCGTTAAGTGCATCCTAATTAGACCTTTAGCTCAGCACCGTTTCTTAACTTCCCATCACGCTAAGTCAAGTTCAGTTACCTTTCGACTTAAAGCAAATGCTCCACTGAAATGCTGACAAAATCTCCAACCTTTTCCGTTTTACTTTCTCTACTACGTATAGTAAGTAGGGGATGTATTGCATTCCACCCAAAAATTCGATACCGAGATTTCACCGGAATACTCCCGAATCAAACAAAAAGCACTTTTAGAAAAAGGTCTCTGTGTGTGTGTGTGTGTGTGTGTGTGTGTGTGTGAACAGCATAGCTCAAAAATGAAAAGTTGGTTAAATACCAAATTTGGTATCTAGGTTCAGTATCTCTCAAAGATGCGACACTTAGATTTTCAAGAAAACCCCCACCCCAGACTACCCTTTACATGTAACATTTTTCGAAAATTTTGATTTTCCCAAAAAATGGCTCTAACGATTTTGATTAAAATATCTGTTTAAGATATTTTCATGACAAATAAAATGTATATCTTGAATTTTCTGGGAATGTCCCAAAAAGGCCTTTTCTTTTTGAATGACTTTTCCATAACTGGTAAACCGTAAAAGATATATTTTTCTACACAAAATATGTAGGTATATTTAAAACACACAATATCATATTACATTTTGAGGGGTGGGGTCGAATGAACCATTTCCGAGATATTCCTTGTTATATGTTTGAATTTTCCAATACTTATACTTTTTCTCAAATGGGAATTCGTTATTCACTTTTTTATGTCCTGGACATGCAAAGAGAATGGAATGCTCAACATAGCAACCACCTCTTAAAAGATTTGACTATCGCTTAAAGCCTACCATATTCCCCTTGCACCTACAAGAAAATTAGCAATAAGATAAACATGAAGTAGATGGAGAATAAGCGTTTGGAAAAATGGTTTGTGCAAGAGTAGAAAAAGTCATGGAGTGTAACACACCACATTTTTTCAATATGAAAAATCTCTACACCTTGTAGATTCATAATGTATTAGTTGTATTTTCGACAACTTTTTTCTGACGAGCTATTTTTACTTTCTCTACTACGTATAGTAAGTAGGGGAAGTATTATATTCTACCCAAAAATTCGATACCGAGATTTCACCGGAAATACATGTTTTGAGACCCCCTGAATCCAAAAAAAGAATTTTGGAAACATGTCCGTGTGTGTGTGTCTGTCTGTGTGTGTGTGTGTGTGTGTGTGTGTGTGTGTGTGTGTGTGTGTGTGTGTCTGTCTGTGAACAGCCTAACTCAGAAACGAACAGTCGGATAAACACCAAACTTGGTATTTAGGTTCAGTATCTTCCAAGGATGCGACACGAAGGTTTTTAAGAAAATCCCCCCAACCCAGAGTACCCTTTACATGAAAGATTTTTCGAAAATTTTAATTTCCTCAAAAATGGCTCTAACGATTTTGATTAAAATATCATATGTTTAAGATATTTTATGACAAATAAAAAATGTATATCTTGAATTTCGTGGGAATGTCTCCAAAAGTATTCTTCAATGTGAACGACTTTTGCATAACTGGTAAACCGTAAGAGATAGACAAAATTTTACTACACAAAAAATGTAAATCGCGTTAAAATACACAATTTATGTCATATACATTTTTTTTGTTGAGTGAACCATTTTCGAGATATTACTTGTTATTCCCTTAATTTTTTCAATACTTATTTTCTCAAATGGGAATTCGTTATTCATTTTTTGTCTTGGATATGCAAAGAGTATTAATCTGTGGGAAAGGGAATGGTGCTGCACCTAGCAACCAGCTATTAAGAAATATGTATGTGCTTAAAGGCTACTGTATTTCTATATATTCCCCTTACATGTACAAGAAAATTAGCAATAAGATAGACTCTGCAAATGTTTATCTCGATTAACATGAAGTAGATGGAGAATAAGCGTTTGTATAAATAGTTTGTACAAGAGTAGAGAAAGTCATGTGAGTGTAACACATCAGATTTTTTCCGCATTTTTCATCACTGCAAATTTTCCACTCGATGGAATTTTCATACAATCTCTCAAATTTCGTTATTGTATACTGACAGTACATTCATGTACACATGGCTATGTACTGAATCAACAATCAATCAAACCTTAGCGCGATTTGTGTATCTCTGCACACTAAGTATTAGAATTGCTACAATATAATTAAATTCTAATATTAATACTATAACAATTAGAATCATTATAATTATATCAGGTACATAGGTTTGCTTCTCCGTGTATTTTACTGACAATTAAAATGAATGTTTATTAGAATATTATTATTATTTATAATGTACCAGAAAAAGAATACACTATTAATTACGTTTATGAAACAAGATTTTAACAAAACGAAAGCAAATGAGAGGAAGACAGGGCTGGGAGAACGAAAAGAATTCACCCCCTCAACTCATTTCTATTTCACGGATATCCCTTTAATGTTATATTTTTAATATTTAAAGAGCTGTTATTCTTTTATCCACTTTATCTTTATATGGGACGACTGTAAATACTGATTATGGTGTATACGAAAAACATTATAAAACGAATAAAACTTAGGCTATAAATAAATATTTATAGATTAGCTATCTCACAGAAGTATTTGTGCATGTGACCTACAAAAACGCCTTTGTAACAACGTTACCAACATTTAGGAGGAGCTTGCAGGAACATTCGAGTACAGTGTAAGATATCTCTGGTAGCTATGAAATCAGTTCTGTTTGAAAATCAATAATAGAATAGGAGCGAAGTAAGGACGGTTAGCTAACACTGTTCCTGATCGCAGCTGCCATTAACCCTGGGTTGGGCGCGTGGTTGGCTTGTGTCACCCAGAGGTTTATCTTTGTTTGTGTATTATTCTTTTTAACTTTGTATCTTCTCACATTCGATATTTTCCTATAACCAGCATCGTTGTTACGTGGTAATTTCATATCGACTACGATGTACAAGCGACTCGCCGACAATAATTCAATACCGACAGTACATGTACAAGCGACTGGTCGACAAAAATTGCATAATTTTCATACCGACAATGCATGTACAGAGACTGGTCGACAAAAATTTCATAATTTTCATACCGACAGTACATGTACAGGCGAATGGTTGACAAAAATTTCATACCGACAATACATGTACAGGCGACTGGTCGACAAAAATTTCATACCGACAATAATGTACAAGCGACTGGTCAACAATAATGTACAAGTGAATGCACGACCGGAATTTCATACCGACAATAGTGTACAAGAAGCCATGATCGATAAGAATTCCATACCGGTAATACATGTCCAAAGGACTGGTCCACAATAATTTCATACCGACAATACATGTACTGGCGACTGGTTGACAAAAATTCCATACCGACAATACATGTACAGGCGACTGGTTGACAAGAATTTCATACCGACAATAGTGTAAAAGCGACTGGTCGACAAGAATTTCATATCGACAATAGTGTACAAGCCATTGGTCGATAAGAATTCCATACCGATAATACATACTATTAAACCAGAAATCCTAAAATTTCAAAACATGACAAATGCCGGCATAGGCTTTTGTGTGATGAACTCATTTAAAAATTGATGTTTCCATTAGATCCAAAAGTGCCCCCTGGTTGTTTCGTATAATTTAGTGAATACAACCGGAAATAATGCATTTTCATGTATATTCTAGATCTAAACATTGAGAATAAGAGAATTTCTACGTAAGTTGGCCTGGAAGATTACGAAACTCCAAACACTAAAGATTAGTACTGTCTGACGTAAGATGCATACGTTCTGTTGGGAATGACATCAACTTCATGGAAATCGAGACAGGATTCCGATGTCGTTGCCCTTGGTTTGTGGAACATAAAGAGACCGCATTATAAGAAAGTTAATCCAAAATATCGCCATACTATTACTTGAGCTATACATGAAATTCACCAAGACGTTCTCATGTACGGCGTAGCCTGAGAGGTCACATAAGAGATTTGGGGAGTTCGCTCGAACAAGGGCCCGTAGCGAAACAAGTAATTTTGCGGTAAACCGGTTTGAATATTTCTATCGCTTGATGCTCTCCAAATATAGTCTAGAATAAAGTTATCGACAGAAAACAGAGATGATAATTTCCATATATACATATGTTATAAATTCAATCTTATGGACCCTAATATAAACCCTTATTCCGCCGATCATACATTTTATCATTATTTTAAGTATTTTGGGAAGTAAAGTTTGATATAAAATACATACTTTCTAAGAAACCTACTACATTTAATCGTTTTGTCAATTTAGAGACGATCAAAACAGTAAAATGGAATAGAAACAAAAATATTATATACACTCCCAATACATGTTAAATTTAAGTACAATAGCATTATGCTTGTCAGTCATACTGATGATATTCTTCCTTTACCTATCTTTTTTCTTCTTATTATTCATCATCTGAAGACATATGGGTGGACGTTCCTACTTTTTCAAAATATTTTCGAACCAATCCTTTGGCTTCTTCATCCAAAATTGGAAAAAAGATCTATTACATATGTTTCCTTGCAGGGATTCAAAGGAACTGATTTCATTCGAGGTGGAGTGACATTTTTCTTCTGTCCATGTATTACCATTTCAGTATTCCAAATATTGAAGGAAATGAAATGTGTGACTGAAGTTTAGACAGTTCCACATCGACTGTAAAGCCACTGTTATATCTTTATATCTGGAAGAGCACTCGTTTTGTGGTAGGTTTCCTCAGGAACAAAGGAAGCAGAACTGCAGATCATCCCTTTAATATCAAGTGTCCCACAACATATGGAATGGTGGAGGATTCAGGTGCAATATGAAACAACTCGCTTATAATCCATTGCTGTTTGTATTGTAGGCAAAAATCCCACAGGTGTGACCTTGTATGAGGAAAATATGACGGATGTTAACACACTGAACTTTCGAAAACAGCATACAAGATGTTAAGAACTTCATATTCTTTTGTCCTGCAGCAATAGAAACCATTACAATATTTTTGAATGAACGTTTGTGCATAAGTTCCCTTAGAATGTGGTATACGAACGAAATAACAGCATCAGCAATTTTCCCCTTCCGTCTCGTAGAATTAATGCAGTGTACATGTACACCCTAAGAAAGAAATAGGGGGGGGGAGCAGACTCTCGAAGGGTATGTATATTTGTCGAAGTCCAAATCTTTCCGCGGCCGGTTCTTGGGATGCGTGCCTTCAGCTTCGTTCTATTGTCATCTTTCGTTTTGAGTCCCAGGTACTGAATATGGGCCGACAGCCGAGCGCTTATAAGCAGGTACGTAGCACTGAAACCTATTGATGATCTTATTTTTTCATAACAAAATAAAGTTAAGGATAATACGTCCTCATTTCTTGTTCTCTGAACCCAAGAAAAGCAAAAGGCAATATGGGTGAAACGCGCTCAAACAAGTAACAAAAGACTACGCGACTATTATTAAATTATGTTTGTGGAGACATACACGAGGGGATTCTCCATGCCCTCTCTCAGTTGTCCTCCGTGGACTAGTGGTACCGTGCTAACCTCTAGTTCTCAAGGTCGCGGGTTCAAACCCTGCGGAGGGCGATGGACTTTTTCGGGCGTAAAAATGGCTTCCTTCGGAAGGGAAGTAAAGCCGGTGGTCCCGTGTCGTAGATTTACGGCACGTAAAAGTACCTCAAGCCTAATAAAGAGGCCTCTGAGCAAAATTACCGGTCTTTCACGCCCAATATAGAATGGGACGCTAAGAACCATAGTAGTTAAAGAACGTCCATAAATAAAAAAAACCCTCTCAACTCCATGCCCTCTGCCAATTACACTTCTTCACTCTACCAACAATCACGCTATCAGGATGGAATGCAAAACATCCTTTTTGCTATTTATTGTTGAACGTCCGACATTATAACTTCCACAGACATACAATGAAACTGTTGATACGGTACCACTCAGTTCCAGATTTGTCACATAATGATTGCATACAATTTTCAAATTTCAGTTACCCGTGAAGCAAGATTTTGAACTATTTTGCTTAGATGGTTAACGGAGTCGTACCTGTTGCTTTTGTGTTGTGACAGCATTCTTCACAGGTGCTGAATGAAACTAAACTTTAAGTGAAATCGGGTAACTTTCCTAATTTCACTTTCAAAACAAAAGGATCCGAGACCACTGAAGTTGAAACGCAAGCGTTGCAAAGATTCGACATCGCATTTGATGTTTTATTCACTCTGGTTTGGGAGATTACCTGTCGTTCTTTTACATTATTGTTTCATTTGTTTAGCCGTCTTTAACTTGTGGTTACATCGGGGCTTTGACTTGATGGTTATCTCAATTGTATGATTTCTTAACGTTACTTTTATTCGTTTAACTACTAAACATACTCACATTAATACTTGCAGACTCTGCGCGGGACAGGGAATGATATGGTTAGAGTTAAATCTTTCGCCCCAGCGGGAACCGAACTCGGTACCCATTAGACTGACCACTTGACCACAAAGGCAACTTATTCATCTTTCTTGAGCATGATTTTTATGATGAAAACATGTGTTACAACCACGCAAATCTCTGTCCATTACCATCTATTTCTATATTACTTTGTTCTACAAATTTATACAAACGCTTACTTTCTACCTACTTCATGTTAAATAAAATAAACGCTTGCAGTTTGTTTTCTTAGATATTTTCTTAAGTACACTTGAGCATAGAGGACACAGTCAAATGTTTAAAAAGCAGATCACCATGTGCTGGCTTTCATATAGCAAACTCTTGCATGACCTTACGAGAAAGCAAAGAATGATAACCATGCACTTTTTTTCGCGTCCATTTGTATAACCCTCTTAACGTCTATGGTACGAGGGCCGTTTATTAAGTAATGCCACACTCCCCCACCCTCATAACATACGAGGTCGGGTTGATAAGTCCATGGCTTTGACGAGAGATAGCGTTCTAATCAGTTTCTAGTTTGAACCCAAGTCTTACATCTATTCTGGGTATAATCGCAGAAATGCATTTGTTTCTTAGAACATTGCTGAGGGCATCTAAAATAAACAGATGTGTGTGTTACTTCGTAGATAATAGAGAAAAGTTAATTTCGTGTTCTTACCTTTGCATGGTAAAACGGTGAAGGAAATAGAAGAAAAGCTGAACAAGTATTATGGGGACTCTGCTCCATCACATGGCGTGGGTCACAGAATTTCAATATGGCCGTTCGAGCACAAGAGATGCCGTGCGCCCAAGACCCGGTTGAGGTCACAACAGAAGAAATGGTGAACAAAGTTCACGATATTATATTGCAAGACCGCCGAGTGAAAATCCGTAAGATAGCGAAGACCGTAAACAACGGGTGTATAACATTCTGCATGTATTTTTGGGTAAGAGAAAGTTGTCAGCAAGATGGGTGCAGCGACTGCTCACAGTTGAGAACAAGCGGAATGTGTCACCATTTCACAGGGATGTTTGAACATGTTCCAGCGCAACCTAAATGAGTTTTTGCGGCGTTATATCACGGTTGATTCAAAACTTGGATCTATCACTATCAACCTGAAACCAAACAACAATAAAAGCAGCGGATTTCCTTCCGGCGAACCTGTTCCAAAGAAAGCGAAAACCATTCCGTCGGCAGGAAAAAGCATGGCAGCTGTCTTTTGTGATTCACAAGGGGTGATAGACATCCACTACCTGTAAAAGGGTAAAACGATTATAGGTTCATATTATGCCGCAATGCTGGATCAGCTTCACAGGGAATTGTTAAAGAAACGACCCCATTTTGGTAAACAAAAACTTCTCTTTCACCAGGATAATGCACCCGCACTCAAGTCAGGCATTGCCATTGCAAAATTTGTAAAATTGGGCTACGCACTGCTACCTCACCCACCATATTCTCCAGATTTGACTCGGTGCCACTTCTTCCTCTTCACAAACCTGAAAAATTGGCTCCCTGGGAAGAAATTCACATCCAGTTAACACATCATGGCAGAAACCTCATATTTTGCAGACTCGAAAAATAATATTTTTGGAAGGTTTAAAAAAATTGGAGAAACGTTGGACAACGTGTATTGAATTGAAAGGAAACTGTTGAGAAATAAAATTGATTTTTTGGAGAAAAAAAATTGTTATTTTCTTTAAAAAGGCACTGACTTATCAAACCGCCCTCGTATTTAGTCTTAAGAGTTGGTGACAATATAATGTCCATGTCCTATTTTTCTACGAAGTTTCCATCACGTTCTACGCCTTACGCCAACGTTGTGTGAGAGCATGTATTCCCTGCCGGTAAAAGCTCTTGTCCTGTACTCGTAGCCATGTTTTCACTGCATGAATTACACTCTCGTGATATCAAAGTGTGTCCCCCGTAGAGAATCTTTAAGCGGCTCAAAGAGATGGTAGCCCGAAAGTGCCAGGTCTGCACTATGGGGTGGGTGAGGCAATTATGTCCAACCCAATTTGACGATGTGTTCCCGGGTTCTCAGACTTGTGTGGGCGTGCATTATCGTGTTGGAGCAAGATTTCTGCTGGATTCTTGTCAGACCAAACACGTCGGAAACGATTCCTGCGTTTATTCAGAGGCTTCACGTATGCTTCTGAATTAATGGTTGACCCTCTTGGCATCACATCCACGAGAATGAAGCCATCACAATCCCAGAAAACTGTGATCATGACTTTTCCGGCAGAGGGAGTTGCCTTGAATTTCTTCTTTTGTGGTGAATGAGGATGATGCCACTCCAGAGACTGCCTTTTTGTTTCCGGCGCGAAGTGGTACACCCAGCGTTCGTCCCCCGTAAAGATCCGTGACAGAAAGGCCTCTCCGTCGGTCTCAAAATGCTGCAACAATTCAGATGAAATGGCCTTTCTTTGAATCTTGTGGGCTGCTGTGAGCATTCGTGAACCCATCGAGAGCACGTCTTTGAATATCCGAGGGTCTCGAATCATTGCACATGCACTTCAAATGCTGACTGATAACTGCAGAGCCAATTGTCGAGTTGCGATGCGCCGGTCTGCACGAATAATGGCATCCGCGTGATTCAGTTGTCTGGAGCAGTGGATGTGACAGGACGTCCCGAGCGTGGCTGATCATGGAGCTCTGTTTCTGCATTTTCCTGACGCTTTAACTTTCTTTACCCAACTGTTCTATCAACTGCATCGTTATCATACACTGCACACAAACGTTTATGGATGTTCACCACGGTTTCTTTTTCCGCACACAAAAATTCAATAATAACACTAGCTTGTGACGGGAGTCGTATGTATAGGCCATTTTGACGCTGTGCGACGGCTCTGCCATCTGCCGGAAGTGCTCGAAACTTCACAGCTGCGCAGTAGAAACATCAAATGTGAAGCACCTACAAGGTGTGTATGTGTGTGTGTGTATATATATATATATGTATATATATATATTAATAGCTTGTTAAATATGGTGTTTTTATTCGCTGAACTGTAGGTTGCTTCTGGTTTTTTATTTCCTTTTACTCTTAAACACACATTCACTCTCACTCATACTTCAGACTCTGTGGACGATAGGGAATGACTTATTTATAAAACTGTACGACTTAAAACACAATAAATTTAAAGTGACGAGCAAATTTCTCGGCAATGATTAATGCCACGATATAGTAGTCATTTTCTTGTATATTTTAAAGAGAAACACCCCTCAAGAAAGTATTCGTCAATTTAAAAAAATTCTAGTAGGCAAATTAATGAGGGGAAAATCTTAAAAAAAAAAAAAAAACTGTTGCGCATAAAAATTAAATGGTAATACAGTTTACATGTTTTGGCGGTTTTTCAGATCGTTCATTTTGTTACCTTAATTTTTGGAAAATATGCCAAAATTGCAATCTATAGTATGCGGTGCTTTTAAAATTATCTTACATGCATTAAGTAGAGCAATTTTTTTTCTGTGTACTACTTAATTTTGCGGTGAAAATAGGATTTTATTTGACGGAGGAATAAAATGTCAAAGTTGAGAATTTTCAACGTTTTGCATTAATTCCTCATTTTCGATTTACTTGTTACGACTTCACGAATTTATTTCCAATCATTTTAAGTCGCATGTCGATGAAAGTGTGGATGTATGAGCAAAACAACATAACACAAAGAGTAGTTTGGGGAAGGACAAATTCCACGAAAATCTGTGTTGCATCCTTGAAAATACTGGATATAAATATCGGTTTGTTTTTAGTCCAACGAAATCTCGAAACCGAATGTTTAAATGGAACACAATAATTTTAACTGCCGTAAGTAAGCGATGTAGAAACTAAACATGTTAATAGAGAGGTTATTATATTCCGCATTAACAAAACAAGTTATCTAAACATGAAATTAAATTGAGTTTTATTTATGGACGCTCTTTAACTGCTGTGGTCCTTAGCGTCTCATTCTATATTAGGCGTGAAAGACCGGTAATTTTGCTCAGAGGCCTCTTTACCACACTTGAGGTTCTTTTACGTGCCGTAAATCTACGACACGGGACCACCCACTTTACTTCCCTACCGAAAAAGCCATGCTAAGGATTTTTACGCCCGAAAAAATCCATCGCCCTCCGCCGGGTTTGAACCCGCGACCTCGGGAACTAGCGGCTAGCATGCTAACCACTACAAACGGAGGGCGACCTAAACATGAAAACTTCCCCCCCCCCTTTAGCTCCATGGATTTTTTCAGAAATGAGTCTAATGGTATTAAACCTATACTTCAATTTGGCTTAGACCTTTTTAACCTACTTAAAATGAACAAAGCTTTTAAAAATCTCCATAAAAACGAAGATAAATATGACAAGTCGGAACTAGTTTGCCGGCCATTTATCAGACCGTGAATGGTAACCGCCTCTTTTGTGCTATAAACGAGAAAGTTTTACATGAAGGGAAAAGTGCACCAGAGCTTCGTCTTGCAGTATTTCCATGAACTGTTAACTTCCCAGCTAGCCTGAAAACTATATGCTGTTGGAGTGGAGTGTTCTATGTTATGCTTAATGTTGGAAGTCAGTTGCTATGACAACTGGAAAATTAACTATTAACTCACGTGCGCTTGTCCGGTCTCCTACATCAGAAACGGGTGTAAATTCTGAGGCTTCCTGAACCTCAAATAAAGCATTTTAGAAAAACATCCACCCACCCACGCGCGCGCGCGCCTGTGTGTGTGTGTGTGTGAGAGAGAGAGAGAGAGAGAGAGAGAGAGAGAGAGACAGACAGACAGAGAGAGAATAGCTCAATCTCCGAGTCTGACACTATTTAAGCTCCCAAAAATGCCTCGTCCATTTCCATTAAAATGCGCCTTTGAGATAAAAGCATGACGAATAAAATGCTTCTCTTGAATGTTCGTATCAAGCTCTGACATCCTCATTCTCACTGAAAGCTCTGAAAACCAGCAACCGCGTAAAACAGACAAAAACTATATATAAATATAAATGTGTCTCCGCTACATCCCTATCCATTGCAAATTCACATAAAAAAAGTAATTCTATTCACGATAAATTTTTCATCAGAAATAATCCAAAATAAACAATATAGGGTTTGTGCAATACGGAAATAAAAAAACAAAAAAAAACTCCGGTTCGCATATACTATCATTATTTGTTACCAATGGACCCATGAGGGGAAAAACCGCATAAGATGCTTTACTGATGCCTGATAAGAACTACGCCTAAAACTTAAAAATGTAAGAATGAATATTTCCAAAACGGCTAACGCTACAAAGAAGTTGACAAAATATGTTGTATATTTCAATGAGCTCTACATTTTAGGTGCAGTAAATTTTTACTTTCCCTTCTACATATTGTAGGTGAATAGAGGAAGTAACTATTTCACACAAAAATTCTATGTCGAGATTTCGGAAATATAGTTGAACCCAAGAAAAGCATTTTTAGAAAAAAGATCCGCGGGCGCGTGTATGAACAGCGTAACTAAAAGGAAAAGTCGGATAAATACCAAACTTGGTGTTTAAGTTCAGTATCTTCCGAAGACGCAACACAAAGATTTTCAAGAATATTCCCCCACCTATAACTGCCCTTTACATGGAGCACTTTTCGAAATTTTCGATTTCTTAAAAAATGGCTCTAACGATTTTTATTAAAATACCATATATTAAACATATTTACATAACAAATAAAATGTATATCTTGAACTTTCTGGAAATAGCCTATGAAGCCCTCTTCATTGAAATGAATTTTGTACAATCTTGTATAACATGTAAACGTTAAGCGGTTGACGAAAATATGCTACACAAAAAATGTAGATCTCTTTAAAACACAATTTATTTCAAATAACTTTTGTGCGGCATAAGCCATTTCTGAGATATCCGTTATTAATGGTTCAATTGTACAATACCTTGTCATTCTTTTAAAGTCCTGTGGATTTTCAATTTTTTCTCGCGATTACATGGAAAGAGTATGGAATTTTAAAGCCAGCATATAGCGTCCAGTTCTTAAACATTTTATTATTGCTATTCCATTTGTATCTATAACGAAATGAGTAATGCAGATATTATGTAAAGGTTTATCTCGATTAAAATGAAGTAGATAGAAAAAATAAGTTTTAGAAAGAATAGTTTGTAAACCCACTAATAAACGATAGAAGATAGAGAAAGTCATAAGAATTAAACACATTAGATTTTTCTCTGGTAGTTTTCAGTTACAAATATTCATTCCGAATGAAGAGGTCTTCACAAGTTATTCACAGAAAACTCAAGATATACAATTTATTGGTTATGCAAATATCTTAAAAGTATGGAAATTCAATCAAAATCGTCCAGGCAATTTTTTGGAAATTAATAATTTTTTCATATAAATGGTAATTTAAAATTTTCTTGAAAATGTTCTTTTGGCATGCTTACACAGTATGTGACTCAAATAAGAAATTTAATGTTTATTCTATTTTTCAATTTTTAGTTATGCTGTAATTACACGCATATGCGGGCGGACCTTGTTTCCAAAAAGGCTTTCCTTTTGGGTTCGGTGACCCTCAAAGCACATATTTCCGGAAAAATTCCAATATCAAATTGTTGAGTGATATGGTTCCTGTCAAATACTTTGTGCCATTCGCAGTTTCCAACTTTAGTTGCGCTCAACATTTTCCCCAACTTTAATTTCACATTGATACGTAGGGCACTATTTATATTTTGAGCCTTGGCAACCCTGAATGTTGTAGGTGCCATTTGACGTTTCCAATGGAAAGTTTGACATTTTTGACCATAATCTACTTCAAAGATTTTGTGAATAGAGCGTCATTTGTTTTGTTTTGAAAATTATGTGTCAATAAAAACATGGAATTAACTCGTGAAAATGTTCCTGCAATGAATTATTGCGACTTTCGACGTGGATTATCAAGACAAGAGTGTATCGATCAACTAACTTCCACATTTGGCGACGAAGCTCCATCCTTTACCACTGTGAAACGCTGGTATAAGAATGTAATCGTTTCCGCCATTCGCTCAATGATGAAGTTCGTGAAGGTCATCCAAAATCAGTTGTTGTGCCAGAAAACATTGATGCTGTGTAAAAACTAATAATGAAAGATCGTCATGCGACATATTGTGAGAGTGACGCGAGACGCGAGTGACGCGAGTCATGCGACATTAGTTCCACCAGCATATATAAAATATTGCATGATTATTTAGCCGTGAAAAAGGTTTGCTCTCGGTGGATCCCACATAATTTGACGGTATCTCAAAAAGATGCTCGTGTCGATTGGTGTACAAAAATGCTCCAAAAAACACAATGGGGGTGCCCCAAAAGACGTATATAAGATTGTAACAGGTGACGAATCATGGATCTATGCGTATGAGCCGGAACGTAAACAGCAGTCGACTGTATGGGTGTTTCAAGATGAAGCAAATCCAACACAAGTTATTCGCACTCGAAGCAAATGGTCGTCTGCTTTTTCAGCAAAACTGGCCATGTGGCAACAGTGCCTTTAGAGGAACGTAAAATGGTCAATGCCGAATGGTACACAACCATTTGTTTGCCGGAAGTCTTCGGTGAAGTAAGGAAAACCAACTAGAACCGTAAGATCGTTCTTCAAGACAATGCGAGCGCACACACATCTCGTCTAACAACAGAATATTTGAAGGCTCAAAAAATCGAATTGATCGGTCAACCGCCATACAGTCCTGATTTGGCACCTAATGAATTATTTTTTGTTCCCGAACATCAAGAATAAATTTCATGGACGATATTCGTTGGCAGAAGAAGCCGTTGATGCCTTCAAAAAGCATGTTTTGGAGGTGTCTCAAGAAGACTGGAATAAATGCTTCAAACGGATGCAAAAGTGTATTGATCATAAAGGAGAATATTTTGAAAAACAATAAAGCAGTTTTCAATCAGAAATTACTTTGTTTTAATTATTAGGCTCAAAGTATAAATCGTGCCCCTCGTACGCCATCTAATTGAATGGGTACGCGCGAATCTTTTCCCTGTATGAGCTCATTAACAAAAACTGGTTTATGATATAAACAATAGCGTCTTGCACATAACCTAATCCGCGTTGCCGTGTTTGAAATTATATTTTGGCAAACACCTTGATAAACACAAAATGGAGAGAAGGGTCACATAGTGGATATAATATGTAATGCTGATCTGTGAATTGACAATAGACAGAAAATCGCGTGAATGTTGTACATTAGATTCTTTAGATGTAAATTATCATGGACCGCGATTTTTCGTGTTCTTCCCGACTTGTGCGAAACTTCCTTTGGTAACAACTTTTCCCGAGCGGGACGACTCGGGTAGTAATGCCCGCATTCGGGCATTCGGAAGGTCCAGGGCTCAAAATCCGTGGGCCGACCAATCGGACTCCCCCCCCCCACAGTTTCCCCTCAGTTGCCAAGGTAAATATTGAATTGAATACTTAGTACCACGACCCTAAGTTGCACCTTAAGCCTAAAACAAAACTAAAAATGAAAATAGACGGTAATACCGAATGCTCTGCCATCTATTCACAAATTTTAGCATGCAGGTCATCTGCCCAGCACGTGTAGAAACAGACATACAGTTCCCTAGCACTAAGGCCTTCGTGGATGTGTCGAAGCTGCCATCTGCCCCTCGCAGAAGCAGAGGTACAGCTGCCTAGCACAAAGGTCTCTGTGGACACGTGACGAAACGTGGTACAGGAATGAGACTAGAAGGCTAACTGCCCGACACCACCGATCCAAGAGGTATCTCCTAGCAGATCTGTCGCGATAAGACCACGTAGTAAAAGCGATGTAAAATAGAGGAGAAAAATTGTCAAATTTTCTAAATGTTCCATAAGTCCTGTATCGAACTGTATGCAAACACTTCCCAGTGATTCTCGAATATCTAAGTGTTCACGAAAAATAATATCCAAATAAAAGAAACGCTTCGCTTGCATTCTCAAATAAAAACCTGCTGAAATGTATACATTAAAGCTCGCTATTTTCATCGCTGCATGCTAGTCGCATTATGTATTCCACCACGAGTTTCCGATAAATCGAACTGTCAACTCGATTCATTTCAGTCCTTTAATCAGGTGACAAGTGTCTCCGATTCTGACAAGATGAAATATTTTATCGACTTTCTTTCTCAAAGCCATCTATCGGCACCGATTTCCGCTTGGTGAAGTTTTGTTCACTGAGCCATGTCATATAAATCGTTGGATCTGGAGCTTGGACGCTTTCATTTTGGGCATTAATCCAGCCCATTAATTTGTCCTGCTATCTTCGCCTCCGTCTGCAATGAATGAACGCTATTTAAAGTCGTTTTAGCCTCCTTACATTTGTCTATTTGAAGTGGGCATGCACGTTCAATAATAATAATAATAATAATAATAATAATAATAATAATAATAATAATAATAATATGCCAAAATCCATTCAGTTTTTGTATGTCTAACACACTTCAGTAAGCCAAATAATTAGATATTTAAAGGATGAGTAACTAATGGTTATTATTATTATTATTATTATTATTATTACTACTAATGTTATCTGCCAAATTTCGTTCTATCTGCTGTTTAAGTTATAAAGGCTCTCATGAAAATACGTGTGTGTGTGTGTGTCCGCGCGCGCTCGCTCACTCCTGCCATATTTAGCCACTCAAACGATATGCTATTTATGCATCAACATTTATTGTTTTTACTAGCTTGCTTGAATGACGGTAGGAAATGATTATGCAGTATGCACATTCTTCTCATCGGCGAACAGTTGAGGGGGCAGACTAAAAACAGGACTGGTAAAGACTAATTACCCCGTATCCGGATATTAGGCATAAACCGAGCCCATGACCATGGCGGATCGGCAATTGCGTTCGGTTGTTTGCTTTTGCACGCCAATCATAGTGGGTTATAGAGAGGGATTTGCAGAACTATTCCGATCGACATTCTGTTGGCCATCGCCAAGACAGTTACAAACTAAAGGATGAACCATAAGAATAAAACGGACACTAGGCAATGAAAACTAGATACCACTCGGGAACTCAATGGACAGGAAAAAGTCTGTAGGCATACCAACCAGTATATTTATAGTGCTTGCCGTTGCAGTTTATCGCCTCAGTGGCGGCAAAAATTAGAGTACTTAATGTTAATGACATGTAAAATGTCATCTGGGATCTGGCAACTTAGCAAAACTTTCGTTACCACTTGGAGAGTGAAATTCTCCAAGTACTGTTAACTCAAAAATTAGCAACCACAATAACATTTATTATTTTTAACAAAAGTATTTGTATTTGGTTTTAGTTCTGGTTATTAATTTAAACATCTGGTGCAGGAAATGCTATTTTTAGCTTTAAAAATAAAATTACTGGCAAAGCTGTCATCACTGCATTTCAGGGCATTTTCAGCGCATCATTCAACCAAAATAGCTATTTGCTAAAAATTCCATTAACCTTCTAGAAGAAAACCTGTCATGTAAATTTCAAAGAAAAGAACAAGATACATTGTTCTTCGTTTTGTACTTTCTTCGCGTTCTGTTTTATGATTAAATAAAAATGCTCTCAAAGCAGTCCAAAGAGATAAATATAGAATTCTGATGTTTTACTTCATACGACTTTCTGTACCAATAACAAAATCACATTTATGTACATATATTATACTAGTCACATAAAAAAACAATTCTTCTATCCACGTTACTTACTCACCATATATTTTTACTTAGGAATGATTTAAGCAAGAAGCGCCTAAGCTTTTTGATAGAAAGAAAACAAAGGGAGGATGGGAGCAAGAATCGTAAAATTTCAAGCACGCCCTTTTGATAACATTCAGGAAAGGTGTAAACCTGCAACATGAAATATTTGAAAACAGCACGAGCTACTCAGAGAAAATTCATAGGTCACCTTCCACCCTGTATATGTACATTTATTTCTCATGTCAATATATTAAACATGACATTTTAATCAACACCGAGACTATATTATTTTAATGACGAAAAATAGTGTTTAATGCCCGCTCTTACTTCATACGGCACCAGAAGTGATGCTGCTGATACATGAAAATATGACATAACTGGGAAAGAAAATTTGGAGAGTAAACGTTCCAGTCCTAAGCTGAGGGTACCTCCTCGGCATTTCTTCCCAATAATTATTTCATTTTGTATCAACAGTATTCAGTCATTGTATGCAGTAAAGAACGGGCGTTTAACACTGAGATAAAAAAAGTGCTACAAGGCAGCTGCGGAAGGGAAAAGAAGGTAGCAGAGCAACCACATATTTTGTCGCTTTCTTTATCAGAAGCAGAGTAGACACAAGGAAATGTCTATACGAGAAGGGCGGCGTTGTGCAAGAGAGCGAAGTATCTCTTTTTCGATATAATAATAAAATACTTAAGTTATCTATGTACGATAAAATGCAATAATAATTATATTTAAATGTAACGGCAGTTCTAAAAAAAATAGATAAAACAATGTGTAGATAGATACCGTCTACCTTGTCTCCCATGACGCATACCCCAGAATTAAAGTATTAGAATACGACAAATATGTTGCCGAAGCATTTGAAATTCAACGCTATGACCACATTAAAGACTTTTTTTGAATTCTTAACGCGCTCAGCACAGCAAAAGATGAAGAAAGAATACATTTCGTATTTTTTTAACAATGCATGAATTTAATTTACAGGTTACAATTAAATAATTAATAATGCCGTGAAGGACTGCTGTTTATAATACATTGTCACCATTTTTAAAAAATGTTTACTGACGATTTATGCTATACCAAAGCTTACGGACATGTCTTTACATTTGGCAACACTGGTCCCAATGATTTGCGAGATTAGGGCCTTCAAGTCTTTATTTCCCTTCCCAAGGCAGTTTTCTCTGTGACTTCAACCACGTCGGAGGACGTTACAGCAAGGTCTCCTGTCCTCATTTCGTACAAGACTGCAACTGTGCAACATAATCTGCTGGGCACCCAAAGCGTTAAAATCAGTCCAATGACACGGGCGATTCTCTCTTTGTTCTGGATACGGTGCTTGTTTTTGAGTGGGGGAATGACTCACCGTGGCCAGGCCACACCGCTCTGTACAGTGATGGTCAATAATGACACTGTCACGTCTCTAATAGTCACGCGGTCACACCTCAACAGGTGTACATTTTAGCAGAGTAAACATTTACATACATTTCTCTTTTAAAGGTTTATTAAATTTAATACCGGGAATAACACTGTGATGATTTTTACTTTCATCTAATATAGCACTATACCCGATGCTGTTACTTTTTCACCAGGTACCTAGTAGGTAGAAACCATCTGCATTCCACCCAAAAATTCGATATCGAGATTTCACCGGAAATACATGTCTTGAGGTCCCCCGAATCCAAAAACTCATTTTTAGCGCGCGCACCTGTAAATAACATAACTAAAAACAAAAAATTGACTAAATACCGATTTTGGTTTTTAATTTTAATGTCTTCCAAAGTTACGATATACGAAGATTTTCCCCACGCCTCTATTCTATTCCTTAAAGTGTTTTCCACCAATAAAACATCTGTATACGTCTGAAATTCCAAAACGGGCAATCACAGTTTGATAGAAGAAAGCACCAACTTTAATCGCTTTAGCTTATAGTATACGCCCCCTCAAGGAAGTATTCGTCTGCACTTTAAAAAATCTAGCAGCCAAATTAATGGGGGGGAAATACATTTTTTTAACAAAAAGGTAAAATGGCAACACAGTTTACGTGTTTTGGCGGTTTTTCAGATCATTTATCAGTTTGATAAATATGCCAAAATTGCAAATCTTCTCTCACTCACTCACACACACACACACACACACACACACACACACACACACACACACATATCGTAAAGCCCGTACTTCGTTTTTAATTTTAATGGGTTAGGTGCATGAATATTAATAACTGAATCTGACAAGGATTTGATCACGTTCTGCTGTCATTTTCGGCCACAGCGATAAGAGGACACCGCGCATTCTGCCTCTCCTGGGTAGGAGGGCGCAGTACTGCTGGGACAAACGCTCTGCAACGATACTGTTGCGCTGTAATCTCATCAATGCGAACCCACAAATATAACGGAATGCAAATAAAGATGCACCACCAGAAGAAGGCGAGCGAGAACATTTTCTACTGCCATCATGTTTATGCACACTGGTGTCACATAAAACACGTAGTGTTGTAAGATAACCCTGGTTTCACTGTGAATAGTTTGTCCCTTCTTTCGAACTGCAGCCATATATAAAGAATAAAAAAGAAAGAAAAGAAGAATAAGCAACAAAATATTACTTAACCTGTACCATTTAACCGTAACGCATGTTGGCAGAGAGCCAAATAATGCATGCCCATACCCAGAAAAAAACTTCGGGAGGGGTTCCACAACTAGATTTAAACTTAACAGTACCCTACACAGTTACCATGTATCTACTCTGTAGTATTTAAACTTATGTGGACAAGAAAATTGCATATAGACAGGAAAAACTCACCAGAATGAAGATATTCCATCTTACAACACCAAAGGCCGAGGCTGAGGGACGTGTGGTCACCTTACCTATGTAAGGCGACAATATTAAGCTTCCCTTTTCCTTCTAAATGTGCTACTAGCAGTAGACTACTGTTATCTAACATTTTTCCCCATATTGGTTTGATATGCATTTAAATAAATAAAACTGTCAGAAGTTTGCGGAGGTTAAACCCTAACCCACCCCCTCTAAATGCGGTCCTGAAATAATGCGTTAATTCCTACCACAGCAATTACATTCAAGTATTAGACTTGACAGCATGGGTGATTCACACACACACACACACACACACACACACACACACACACACACACACACACACACACACACACGTTTCGTAGTAAACAAATCTACTACGTTAGCAACGCAGTTCATGCCCCCTCACGCCTTCTTCTGGTGGTCCAACAGTGGTTATAGGCAGCTTTTTCATCCTGAACCCTCTTATCTGTATGCACAGTAGCTGAGCAAGTCGTTTATCTTTTGGGAGGGGTGTTGGGACAGTAGTAACAGAGTAGCAGGAACGTACAGAACGTGAGGTGACATTACCATGTGTTACGCATTCCTGCTGTTCCATGCAAGGGGGGAGTACTGCCAGTCGTTCTCGCCCACCCTAGACTGCAGAATCAGTCAGGATCAGTCGAAAAAATCGCCTATACCGCGCATATTTTATTTTAACCAATTGTGAAGCGCATCGCTCTGTAGGAGCTTTCTTTTGACACTGAAATACGCATGCACGGTGGCTTTCAACCTCCCATATTCTATTGGAAGCACGGAAAAATTCTAGTCGAAAAAAAAACACTAGCCGGGAATAGAGATTAGAAACCAACAATCTGACCACTAAACAACAGAAGAGATAATCAGTTGATTTTATTAATCTGCAGTCTGTGTAATTGCCTCACTAAAAACCTTATCAGTTCTGAACTAAAAAATCTGATGTGTTACACTCCCATGACTTTCTCTACTCTTGTACAAACTAGTTTTACAAACGTTTATTCTCCATATGCTTCATGTTACTCGAGATATCGAGATGTCCATCTTATTGCTAATTTTCTTGTAGATGCAAGGGGAACGTGGTAGGTTATAAGCGATAGACAAATCTTTTAAGCGCTGGTTGCTATGTGACGCATTCTATTCTGTTTGCATATCCAGGACATAAAAAATTGAATAACGAATTTGAGAAAAAGTATAAGTATTGGAAAATTTAAGGGAATAAGCAATATCTCGAAAATGGTTCACTCAACTAAAAAAATGTATACGACATAAATTGTGTATTTTAACGCGATCTACATTTTTTGTGTAGTAAAATTTTGTCTATCTCTTATGGTTTACCAGTTATGCAAAAGTCGTTCACAATAAATAATACTTTTGGAGACATTCCCAGGAAATTCAAGATATACATTTTATTTGTCATAAAAATATCTTAAACATATGATATTTTAATCAAAATCGTTAGAGCCATTTTTGAGAAAATTAAAATTTTCGAAAAATCTTCCATGTAAAGGGTACTCTGGGGTGAGGGGATTTTCTTGAAAACCTTCGTGTCGCATCCTTGGAAGATACTGAATCCAAACACCATGTTTGGTGTTTGTCCGACTGTTCGTTTCTGAGTTATGCTGTTCACAGACACACACACAGACACACACACGGACATGTTTCCAAAAATGCTTTTTTTTGGATTCAGGGGATCTCAAAACATGTATTTCCGGTGAAATCTCTGTATCGAAATTTTGGGTGGAATACAATACTTCCCCTACTTACTATACGTAGTAGAGAAAGTAAAAATATTGTATAGAAAATTTAACCTGAGAACTGAAACGTTTTCCCCTTCTTATAGAGTAATTCAAACACACGTCAATATTTGAAGATGAAAATCCGGAACTAAATTTTAGAAGTATTGCATCTAAACACTGGTTGATGAACTCAACCGTATCAATATGCAAGTCATTCACCACCGACTTTTTGGTTAACGCCTGCACAATCTTACCCCTTCCCCTCTCGTTGCTGAGAAGCTATCCGCCATACAGCAGAGGCGAAACAGTTACCGCTACATCATGCATGTACAGTTGTACAAAAATAAAACTGGGAAAACTACTAAATTATGGGGCAAATATTAAAGCGTTTCAAGTTGGAAATGGCGTTCATTAATTTATAAAGGTAACATTCAAACGACGCTTATTAATTAGGAGGAAACATAGAAACGTTTTAACATGAATTTGAAATTAATTATTGTCTTCAGGTGCGTTAATAAAAATACTTTCGTTTTCAAACGACGTGTCATTTAGAAATTACGCCGCATTTGAAGAAGTTAATTCAACAGACAACCATGCTGATTCATTCGTTGCAATGAGGCCGTTTCTGCACTATTGAGGATTACAGTACTTCGCACCTCTTATGCAAAAGAGCCTCAACTCAAAACTTTCTGCTTTTGCAGGAGAGACTTTAAAGTATCTCAATACTGTGTACGTAAGCTGAATTTTAATTCGAAGCAAAATCCCTTGCCTTATTAAAGCTAACGCAGAACAATGCAACAAACTACAACCAGGAATGTGAATGTGTTGAAACGGTAAACACTGAAAAAAAAAATTGGTGCCTTGAATAACTAGTTACCACTTAGGGAAATTTTGTGAAAATAAAAAGATAGCCTTCCTTCACATGTTAAAAAAGAGAAAGAGGAATCCAATAATGGCAGTATATCATTTTTCATTTTTCTGGCTTTTAGCTCTCTTGCATTAGGGATATGACATACGAATTTGGGAGAGAGGAATATGAAAAACTGTTTCTATGGTATTAAAACGCATTTCTTAATCTTACTATTGGTTTGTATGTAAGAACATTAGTTTTACAAACCTCTAACAAAGCGCATTTTACCAACGTTTTATGATTTCACTAAATTGTTCCTTCTTATGCGCAGAATGCTCCGAAGCAGAAATGTAACTTTTGTTTCCACACTTCAAATGCAGCATTTATGATCAAGTACATTTTACGGTCATATACCATATTTTATGGTTTACTTCCTCTATGCTGTGTTCTGATTAATTTGACAAATGTAATAATTCCGTTTTAGTTTTGAATATCAAAATACAGAACATTCTTAAATTTGAGAAAATTACAATTCACCAAGTTCAGCTGAACAGCCCAAAATGGTTATCTTCAAATCACTTTAAATACTGAACTTTACATATTATTTATATAACACATGATTTAAAACAGGAGAAAATTGCTAATAACTCAAATATCAACCAATGAAGTCTTTTTCCAAAAAGTCAATCTTTAACGTTCGTATGTATACGTATTCCACAAAATTCCAAATTGCATTATTTTCACGGGTTCCAAATATGCAGAATGAAGCGGTAAGAGATGAATTTCTGACTCTCTCGAAACAGTTAATAACCGCTTTCGAGCAATATTAAACGGCAACAGCAAGGAGATTCACTCACCAATGTCACAGAATTTCCAGACACGATAGCCAACGTTCTTGAGGATTTCACTTTCTCATCCTGTGCAACGCAACAACGCGGGAAGTCATTTTCTCTTGTTGAAACCAACCGAGAGCACCAATTAAGAAACAATGCCAGATTCTAATCTAGCCTTGCACAAGAGAAAGTGAATTTCATTTATACAGCAGGACCAAATTCGCTAAAAGGTCTCTTTGAGAAATCCGTGACACACTATGAGGTGAAATTTTCACACTTTTGGTGAAATGAAACACCAACATAAAATCAGAGCACAGCGCCTCTTTGGTTTAATGGAAATATCATTTCTACACTGCAGCAGTGTGCAGAAATGATTAAGCATAGCGTCGAAAAAAATACAATCTCAGCTCATTCATTGAAATTATAAAATAATTAAGAATAAAAAATATATTATCATCTCTTAGTACGTCCAACAGTCAGTGATAAAGAATTAAACAATTGAACTTAGCTTTTTCCGTATTCTCTTATATTGCCAAGTTAGGCTGTGCAGCCTGTTCTGAGTAAAAATAAATACTTTTACTATCGTTTATTTTATATAGCATCTACAAACTATTCTGACAAATGCTTATTTTTCTATCTGCTTCATGTTAATCGAGGTAATCCTTTGCAGAAATATTTCATTCCGCATTTTGTTGTAATGCACAAGGATACCGGAAACCATGTCCTCCGTGGTGTAATGGTTACCATGCTAGCCTCTAGTTCCCGAGGTCACGGGTTCAAACCTGGCGGAGGGCGATGGATTTTTCCGGGCGTAAAAATCCTTAGCGTGGCTTCCTTCGGAAGGGAAGTAAAGCCGGTGGTCCCGTGTCATAGTTTTGCGGCACGTAAAAGAACCTCAAGCTTGATAAAGAGGCCTCTGCAAAACTTCCAGTATTTCACGCCCAATATAGAATGGGACGCTAAGGACCACAGCAGTTAAAGAGCGCCATAAATAAACTCAATTTAATTCTTATACCGGAAACTGAATACATAATGTTTAAAACCCGGGTCGCTGGCCTAGAAATTCTATACTCTATGACATCGCGATTAACAATTGATTAAAGACAGCACTTTAAAAAATGAAAGTATTGAAAATCTCAAACCAATAACTGATATCCTGAAAACGGCTGATGCCACAAAAAGTTATATAATTGCGTGTTTTAAAGAGATCTACATTTTTGTGTAGTAGTTTTTGGTTTAACAGTTACACAAAATTCCTTTCGAATGAAAAGGACTCCATAGGCTATTCCCAGACAATTCGATATTCATTATTGAGTAAATATCCTGGTATTTATCGGACATTTCGTTTTGAGGTTATACTGTTCTCTCTCTCTCTCTCTCTCTCTCTCTCTCTCTCTCACACACACACACCATACACACGCAAATCTTATTCTAAAGATGACTTTTTTTTCGATATCGAATTTTTGGTTAGAATGCAATACCTTCTCCACCTACTGGGTACGTGGTAGAGAAAGTAATAAATGCACAATCTAGAAAGACAAATGAAGAAAATAATATAATGTAAAAGAGCAATATTTGATGTATGTTATGTGTTAATCAGAATGCGATAATCTCATTTATAAAGTATACGCGGTGAGTAGGTAACATTTAATTCATGTGAAGAATTTCAGAGAAAGCAATTTCAATTTTTCTAGCTAGTTCTATACAACTCTACAACTCTAAGAACGCTATTCTTCGAATAGTACTCTTACAGTGTTCACATGCACAATGTAGTGCATCAGCTCAAGTTTTTCGTGAACATCATCTCTCCCCATGAGAAATGCGCTCGTCATCCTAGCCACTGCACGATTTGGTTACCTTTATAACAAGCTCCCTGTAATGCTTTTGGCAATCTGAAGCATTCTTGTTTCTAGCTATCTAAATTTTAACTAAATTCTTTGTCCGCAATTGCTTAACGTATCTTTAGGGAGTATCAGCATGCTTCGTCATCCGATTGTTTTCAAATAGTGTCAACTTTCAAATAAATTATGTTCCTGAAAAAAAATGTGTCCTTACTGTGTTCCGATTTTAGCTTATTTTGAGGCTGACTATATTGTTCTTTCCACTGTTAGTAGCATTGGTTAATCGCAACATCCTGTTAATCGATTGTTCATTCTTCAGTAGATAATCTGTGATCTGAGAGTTGACATAAAGGTGATTTGATTTTAAACAAGTAATTATCACTAATGTAATGCTACATTTAATTCATGAAATAGTCTTAATAAATCCCACTCTTCACCAGATAAATTCGTAATCTCCCGTGGTATTACCTAGATAGAAAGTTGAAACCGGCCGGTCTCAGGGTTGATAAAATTACGGTTGACCCAACAGTCATAATTAATTTTATAAAAAAACATTAAAGCTATGTGGATACATTCAGAATAGCAAACGGACTTAGTTTACGTAGGAATTACCATTTCTTTTTTCAAACTTGGCTGCACCGGGTTTTAAAGTACGATCTATTCTCGGGATAGGTTCAGATCAGGCAAGAACTAAACATGTTGGCCCCAGGAGACCTTTCCTACAGAAAGAGTCCACCACCTCACATGTGTGTTATAAATCAGATTCCAATTCACAGACGACATAACTGCAGGTTTCTTTTTCTCATGTTTCATCAGTGCAGTACAGTATTTACCGATATTGAGTTTTAAATACACTAAACTTTCAAGTGAACCACAAAGGTATCTTCTCATCAGGCTATGGGACGGAAAGGTGAAAGTTCCAAGTTCTGTGACAACTATAAGCTATTTAACTAGGCTTAAGTGATATCTAATTTACCTTGCTATACCATTTTCGTTGTTGATGCAACCGAGTCCCGTTTATCTGAATAGAAATTTGAGAATAATTCTAAAAATAAATAAGTGTTTCAAAAATAGACGGCATAATTTCAGGTATGCATTCCCCATTGTAGACAATAAAAAAAAGTACATTACATGTGTACGGAATTGCTTGGTTATTGAGCTATGGCCTTCAAAACAGTGATATTCACCGGAACGTATTTCTTACCACAGGTAATTTTCTTTAGAGAAGATGTTCAAAGTGTCCACCTGCTGCTTGAATAGGGGCCTCAAATCGACGTCTTGTGGCTACGCGAGCGCGACTCCAAGTTCCAGGAGTATTGCATATTTCCTCACAACCTGCCACAATTCGTTTCTGAAAGGATTCCATGTGAGGCACCGGAGACGAAAACACTACCAATGATTTTAATGGCCCCACAAGTAGAAACCGACAGGGTTCAAATCAGGTGAGTGTGGTGGCCAAACAATTGGGCCACCTCTACCTATCCATCGATGAGGAAACCTTCGATCCAAGTATCGGCGAGCGGTACGACTGAAGTGTACAGGAGCGCCATCATACAAGATGTCAGCTTGTTGACGAATGCTCAGTGGAGTGTCTTCATACACATGAGGTATGGTGTTTTCCAGGAAGTTTGTCGTCCTCCGTGGACTAGTGGTACCATGCTAGATTCTAGTTCCCAAGATCGCGGGTTCAAACCCGGCGGAGTGCGATGGATTTTTTTCGGGCGTTAAAATCCTTGGCATGGCTTCCTTCGGAAGGGAAGTAAAGGCGGTGGTCCCGTGTCGTAGATTTACGGCACGTAAAAGAACCTCAAGCCTGATAAAGAGGCCTCTGAGCAAAATTCCCGTCTTACACTCCCAATATATAATGGGACGCTAAGGACCATAGTAGTTAAAGAGCGTCCATAAATAAAACTCAATTTAATTTTCCAGGAAGTATGTGTAATCCTGCCCCGTAAGTCTGTTTACAAGTACATGGGATCCAACTAACCGATCACCAATGATACCGTCCCACATGTTGAG
This sequence comes from Deroplatys truncata, assembly GCA_030765065.1. NCBI lineage: Eukaryota > Metazoa > Arthropoda > Insecta > Mantodea > Mantidae > Deroplatys > Deroplatys truncata. Next base: position 131,227,947 of record CM060988.1, on the reverse strand, counting down.
AGTGAAACGCACTTGGTGATGAGATGGAACAATTGCATGTGCCTTTTCATATGCCCATACTTGCTGATTGTGGAAATTTGTATCATCATCTCGTGTGAATGTGTTTCATCTGTAAACAATACCCGGGCAGGAAAGTTCGGATTTGTAGCACACTGCTTCACGAACCGCTGGCAGAACATCAATCGAGCATGGTAAATGCTGGTGACAGGCCCTGTATACACGCTGCAAATGATAAGGATACAACTGTTGCTATCGCAACAATCTCCAATCGTATGAGGAATATTCATTTGCAACGCTAACCTTTGTTGATAGGAGTCGTGTGCACAGAATCCCGAATCTCCTTCTTTACAACTGGAGTTGTAAATCCCTGTTGTCCCCTCCCCAAACCAGGAGATGTAAACTTCCCATGAGCGCACAGACGACGGACACGTTCAAATGTCTTCCGATCTGGACATCTTTGCTGCAAGTACCTCTCTTGGTGCAAAGGACGAGCCACCGCAGCATTGCTGCCCGTCTTACCATGAATGAAGTGCAATTCTGTCAGCTCCTGATTTGAGTACATGTCGCTCAGTCGAACGCCAAGCGCAACACTCAATGTACTCCTCTTCTCGGAGTGAAGTGTCAAGAGTGCCCCGTTAATATCTACTGTCAAGGCAAACTACCTGCGGGAATAAAAACGTTCCGGTGAATGTCATTGTTTTCAGCATTTCCGGACGCAAGTTGCAATGGAACTTTTTATTGTCTATGTATGGGGAATACATACCGGAATTTATACCCTATATTTTTCAAACATCTTGTATAATATATACACAAATGCATCATACACATTTTAGAAAAAGGCTCGGTCGTGTTATTATTTCTCTACAGTCTCCTTTCCCCAGCGATGTTCAATACCTACGACACCCTGTTTACAGTGAGAAACGTCGAGTTCTGCAAAATAGCCATCAACTGCAAACTCCACCTCTTTATTGTTGGCAAATCTTTTACCACCAAACCATTTCTTCACCTTTGGAAACAGAAAAATAATCAGAGCGTGCTTAAGTCTGGCGAGTAGGGTGCACGAGAAAGCAATTCGAACTTCAACTCATTGGTTTTGGCCATGGCGATGATGGATGTGTGAACTGGTGTATTGTCTTGATGAAACAGAACTTTCTTTTTCGCTAAATGCGGCCGTTTTTGCTTGATTTCTTCATTCAAACGCTGCAATAAGTTTGCATAATACTCGCCATTGATTATTTTTCCTTTTTGAAGATAATCAATGAAATTACCCCACGCGTATCCCAAAAGCTGACGCCATGACCTTGCCTGCAGATGGAACTGTCTTCGCCTTCTTTGGAGCTGATTCTCCCCTTTAAATCCACTGTTTTGATTGTTCCTTGTCTCAGGTGTGAAGTGATGGACCCATGTTTCATCCATAGTTATGAATCGACGCAAAAACTCGGCTTTATTGCAGCGAAACATCGCCACGAAACATCCTCACGACGCTGCTTTTGTTCCATTGTGAGTAAACGCGGCACCCATCTTGCGCACAGCTTTCTCATGTCTAAATTTTCAGTTAGTGTGCGATGTACAGCACTTTTTGGAATGTCTACGATGTCTGCTACCTCGCGCACTTTCAGTCGACGATCATCCAATACCATTTTGTGGATTTTCTTCGCAATTTCTGGCGTGATCACCTCATTTGGTAGAGCACTGCGATGTTCGTCTTGGCTCGTACGGCCTCGCTTAAACCAATATTTTACTGTTGTAAACGAAGGAGCAGACTCCCCCAGAGTAGAATCTAGCTCAGCTTTGATGTTAGTTGGGCTAGGACTTTTCAAATGTCATTATTGTACCATACAAGGATGGCCAGTTTTATCCATGTTTACAAATTCTCTGAGAGAGTTCACTATTAATGACTGTCAAACAATTAAACAATGTAGCATCGTCCAACTTCAAACTTAAGCTTTATAAGTGTGTGTGTGTGTGGGGGGGGTTAAGGTTGAACTGAAATGTAAACACCACAGGTATGTATAACACTAAATTTATTAACTCCGCGTACACAATACACGAACCATATACGAACTATGAAATAACAAACTCAGCAGTTTAAGTTTGTATGCAATCGTCTGTTTTCGGCAGAAGGCCAGTCCCGACTCCCTGCCTTAGTGTTGCTTCCCAGCAGGGGTGGCTTAGCGACCCAAGCACACAGCTGTTCCTTGTCACTCACTGCTCGGTGTCTGGGAGATGCTGCCCTCTGAAGACGTGCCCACCCTTGGAAGCTGCTTCCAAGGGATGGTTAAGTAGCCGCTTTCTGTGTGGTGGTTGAGCCGCCACATCACCCCCCTTAGGAGAGAGGTGCCTAGGATCTATAATAGTCTGGAAAACGGACATGTCGCCCAGAACGAGTGGTTGTCGATGGTGTTGGTACCGGCAGAGTGTGTTGGATGATGGAGTTTCAGGAATGATGGCGTCTGTGAGAATGAAAGCGGGTTTCCGCGATCAGCCAATACCAGTACTGCTTTGTTCCAGATGGCAATGCGGAAGGTTTTGTCGGTACGGTCAATCACTTTGTAAGGTCCAGTGTAAGGCCGTTGTAAGACACGGCGGAGGGAGTCTTAGCGAAGGAAAGCATGAGTTGCTGTTGACAGGGATTGGTGAACAAATGTGGATGGTGAGCAATGGTGACTGGCTGGCTTTGGTTGCAATTCTTCCATCATCCTCCTCCTTAGGTTTGCGAGGAATTGAGAGGTGTCAGCCGGTAGAGAAGCCGGTTGGATGAACTCTCCTGGGATCCGTAGCGGTTCACCATACACCAGCTCTGCCACCGAAGCCTGGAGGTCCTCTTTGAAGGCCGAGCGAACGCCCAGCAGAATGAGCGGCAGCGCGTCGCTCCAACTGGCATCTTCATGGCACATCAAGGCGGCCTTGAGAGATCGGTGTAATCTCTCCACAAGACCGTTAGGCGCTGGGTGATGTGCTGTGGTCCGAGTAAGATGGATACCACAAAGTTTGGATAGTGTTTGGAAGAGCTGGGAAGAGAATTGAGTGCCCTGGTCGGTGGTGACCTGTTGTGCACATCCGAAGCGTGCAATCCATCCAGTTAGGAACGTCATTGCTATTGTTTCCGCAGAGATGTCCGGTAGAGGAAATGCCTCTGGCCATCAGGTGTATCGATCGATAGCTTCATGCAGTAACGGTTGCCTGTAGAGACGGGCAGGGGGCCAACAAACTCAATGCGGACATGACGGAAGCGCCCTGGTGGAACTGGATACTCTGTAGGTGGTGTTAGTGTCGGTTGATCTTTGACTGTTGGCAGGATTGGTAAGTCTGTGCCCAGAGGCGGCAGTCCTTTCTCAAACTTGGCCATACGAATCGCTGGGAGACCAACTTGACAGAAGCTTTTGTTCCCGGGTGGCTAAGGATATGGAGGGAGAAAAAGACCTGTCGGCGAAAAGGTTGTGTGACAAAAGGACGTAGTCTACCAGTAGAATTGTCACAGTAAAAAGACTGCAGTACCGGGTAGAGGAATCTTTTGTAAGAGGAGAGAAGAATCATTGTTATGGAGTAGCTGGCGAAGCTCGGCATCCTGCTCCTGAGACTTAACGAGTGCCACCAAGTCCACGGGGTTAGATAGGACGTCAATACGAAAAAGGGCATCGGCAACGACGTTATCTTAACCAGAGACGTGTTCAATGTTGGTGGAGAATTGGGAAATTAAGTCTAGGTATCGGAACTGACGAGGAGAGAAGCTTTCGCTCTTTTGCTGAAAGGCATATGTAATGGGTTTATGATCGGTGAAGATGTTAAAGGTTTGCGCTTCTAACATGTGCCGGAAGTGTTTAACGGCCTCGTAGATAGCCAGAAGCTCTCTGTCATAGGCACTGTACTTCTATTGCTGGGAGGTGAGCTTCTTAGAAAAGAAGCCGAATGGTTGCCAGTTCCCATTTATCCGCTGCTGTAGAACTGCTCCAAGTGCGGAACCGGAAGCGTCTGTGACCAGAGCAAGAGGGACAGAGCTATTTGGATGGACTAGAAGAGTTGCCTTTGAGAGACGCTCCTTGCAGTTCTCGAAAGCCTGAAGCAGCTCAGGTGTCCAGTTCACAGGATCACAGCCTTTGACTCGAGAGCCTGAGAGAATGGCGTAAAGGGGTGCCTGCACGGCAAAAGCATTTGGGTAGGAAACGACGATAAAAGTTTATCATTCCCAAGAACCTTCTGAGTTGTCGGATGGTCTGGGGTGATGCATAGGATTGCAAGTCAACCACTCGGTCGGGCAAGGAACGAGAACCTTCTCCCGAGACGATGTAGCCCAGGAAGACAACCTCCGGAACTTTAAAGGTACACTTGGAAGGGTTGATGATAACTCCGAATTCCCGTAGTGGTGAAGAGTTGGCGAAGGTGCTGGAGATGCTGTTCCGAAGTCTGGGAGAAGACTAAGATGTCGTCTAAGTAGGCGAAACAGAAATCCAGTCCACGGAGAACTTCATCCATAAATCTTTGAAAGTCTGAGCTGCGTTTCTGAGGCCAAATGACATAAAGGGAAATTCAAACAAACCGAAAGGAATAGTGATGCTGTTTTGGGGATATCATCAGAGTGTACGGGTATCTGATTATATGCTCGGACGAGATCGGTTCTGGAGAAGACCGAACAACCGGAAAGATGATGGGAATAATCGTGGATATGTGGTATAGGATATCGGTCTGGAATGGAGCGAGCATTAATAGCACGGTAATCACCACAAGGGCGCAAACCATTGTCTTTCTTGGGTACCAGGTGTAGCGCCGAAAACCAAGGGCTCCCAGAACGGCGGGCTGTGCCCTCCTGCAGTATGTTGTCGAACTCGGTCTTAGCTATCTTGAGGCGCTCAGAGCGAGTCGACGAGGGCGGCAAGAAACAGGTGGGCCGAGCGTTGTTCTGATGTGATGAACAACCTGATGTTGCACAGTTTTTGGCATTCCCGCAGGCCGAGTGAGCTCGGGAACTCTGCGAGGTCATCAAGTGGTGTATCTGTGAGAATAGTTTTAACACTAGGAACTGCAGTGTTTGTGGTAAAACCGGGCATTGACAGTTTGGTAGTGACAGACAGTCGACCAGAAGATTGTAATGGGACAAAAAGTCTACACCAATTATTGGGATGCTAACATCAGCCACCACGAAGCGCCAAACAAATGCTCGCCGAAGTCCAAAATTTAGGTTTAAATGGATATAGCCGAAAGTGTGAAACTCGTGCCATTGGCGGCGAACAGTTGGTAATCTAAATGCGCTCTCCTGCCAGGAACTAACCTTTTAGGAAACACGAAGAGATCTATTACGAATATGTGCTTGCTTCTGCTGTTAGTAATGAACAGGCCTGGTGAAGAGGTGCAGTCGTTTGCGCGCCACTAACGGCTGCTGCAGTCGTTTTCCGCCACTAACGGCTGCTGCAGTCGTTTTCCGGGATATAGGTACAGGGTGACGTACACTTAAGGCAGCGTCGCCGAACCGACGATGGTACCAACATTCACTCCGAACTGCCGACGAGTCGCGCGAGGAGTGTGGTGACTGACTCTTTGTCCTTGGCGGTTTCGCGAATGTGAACGCTGTCGTACTGGACGGGTTGTTAAGGCTGACACTTGCTTAGATAGCTCTTCAACTCTCTGTAGGAGCATGGTGAATTCGGATGAAGGGTTAACGCTCGCCACGCAGTGAGGCGGAGGGGTCACCTAGTGAATTTTTTCTGCCAGTAGCGAAACGGCATCAAGGTTAGCGTCCACTTGGCAGGTGATGGTCTGGATATGAGATGGCAAACGGCTGGACCATATACTCATCAAGAAGTCGTCTGGAACGTCTGGTGCGAGGCTTTTGAGGTGCCGCAAAAATTGGGATGGCTTGCGGTCCCCCATTTCCTCGTGAGTAAGCAACTGCCGAACACGTTGCTCCTTGGAGGTGGACAACCTGCGTACCAATTCCGCCTTCAGTTTAGTGTAGGGACCTTCAGCTGGTGGATTAGTTATATCCTCCAATTCTGCGGCATATCGGTGGTCGAGCTAAGCAATTGCATGATTGAATTTAGTTCTTTCACTCGTAATACCACTGAGTTCGAATTGCCCTTATGCTTGGGCAAACCATAGTGCAGGTTTGTCGGTCCAGAAAGGAGGCAACTTCACCGCCACACGATAAACAGTACCTGCAGCTGCCTGCTCCGTAGTCATGTTTGTTGTATGTGTATACGCGGCATCTAACACGAGTTAAATTGCCACTTTTTCACGATCACGTCGGGTCACCAGATGTGGGTTAAGGTTGAATTGAAATGTAAACACCACAGGTATGTATAACACTAAATTTATTAACTCCGCGTACACAATACACGAACAATATACGAACTATGAAATAACAAACTCAGCAGTTTAAGTTCCGGTATGCAATCGTCTGTTTTCGGCAGGCCAGTCCCGACTCCCTACCTTAGTGTTGCTTCCCAGCAGGGGTGGCTTAGCGGCCCAAGCACACAACTGTTTCTTGTCACCCACTGCTCGGTGTCTGGGAGATGCTGCCCTCTGAAGACATGCCCACCCTTGAAAGCTGCTTCCAAGGGATGGTTAAGTAGCCGCTTTCTGTGTGGTGGTTGAGCCGCCACGGGTGCTTTCTACCATAGTCATTTGTTTGAAACAGCAACCGCTATATATATGTATGGAGAATTAAATACACATTATTAACGTCTACGGTAAAAATGCAAAACGCACGGAGTGCAGGAATTTCAACTTCCCATGTATGATAGCATAAGCGGGAAGTAGATAATGAATACTATCGTCGAAAAAATGAAGAGAAAAAATATACAAATGAACATCCAATTAACTCTCTATATCTGCTTCGTTTTTAAAACTTTAAGCTGTCAAACTTGTAAAGTGACATTTTCTGATACACGAAGAACTGAATGTAATAAAGTAGGACAAATTACTTATGTATGGAGTCACCATATGACCATTTACAAAAAGCTTACAATGATTTCCTCTCAGAATTTCAGTGCCGCACGACCACGCTCATGCTTTACTTTATACACAAATCCAAGGCGAGGTTTATTTTAGGTCAATTTGCTAATTAACTTTTGGCTAGTTCAGCAAGAAGTTCCATTAATTGCTACAAACATTAGCATTCTGCTCCATTGTTTGGTGCTGAGTCTGCGGTTAACGGACATAAATAACTTTTCTGCCAGTGAGTAAAAATTGTAATCTATGTATGAGATGAAAAATTTGATGATAGGACAATTTCCAGCCCTCGTCAATTTCAGCCCTGGGTAGATAATCCTTTGTTGGTTTAAAAAAAGAAGAGGGTAAATAATCAACTTTATGATTCTGCAAAGCCCATTGGTTTGGACCGTTTAATCCACATTATGGCTTAGCAAAAGAGGATTACGAATTGTGTACATTTACATTGTAGGTATAGTCAGCACATCCTCGTTCGCTATTGGCGGTTAAGTTTCAACCGTAAAAAGGAGCAAAACGAAAAGGTTAAGACAAAAGCAACTGAAAGTCCTCTATCAAATATTCAGCAAGAATTTAAACTATTAAGCGAATTGAATTGATTTTTATTTATGGACGCTCCTTAACTGCTGTGGTCCTTAGCGTCCAATTCTATATTGGGCGTGAAAGACAATTTTACTCACAGGCCTCTATCAGCTTGAGGTTCTTTTACGTGCCGTAAATCTACCACACGGGACCACCGGTTTTACTTCCCTTCCGAAGAAAGCCATGCTAAGGATTGTTACGCCCGAAAAAATCCATCGCCCTCCTCCGGGTTTGAATCCACGACCTCGGAACTCGGGGCTAGCATGGTAATCACTACACCACGGAGGACGACAGACTATTAAGCGAGGATTTGTATTATGAGACAAACTACTGAGACTCTGGAGTTCGATAGGGTCGAGAAAACTGAAATTTCTCACCGCTTCGCATTTTACAAAAAAGAAAATAACATTCCTCCGTTGCGGGTCTCTGACTTATGTTGTTTCTGTTCATAATTACGAGCTGGTATTTTCCTCCAGATTTTTAGCCAATACTAATAATAATAATAATAATAATAATAATAATAATAATAATAATAATAATAATAATAACAACAACTTCACAGGTGTTCACTAAAATGAACTTTATTTTCCATATCTTTCCCTGACAAATAACGATTCTCTGACAACTGAAAAGTAATTTTTAAATTTTCAAAGATCTGGTCGCTATCATCCTCAAAGCTCTCAACTTTCAATTTATTTTCATAACTTTGGAAAATCAAACAAAAGCTTAAATTTATTTTGGAATGAAAGCAACACACTGAATTAAAAACTCCTTAGCACGATCTCCTTCGAAGGGAAGCAAAGCCGGTTGTCTCGTGTCGTAGATTTACGGCATGTATAAGAACTCAAACCTGAGAGAGGCCTCTGAGCAAAATGTCCGGTCGTTCACGCCCAATATAGAATGGGACGCTAGTAACCATAGTAGTTAAAGAGCGTCCATAAATAAATACATAAATAAATCGAATCTTGTGGACACGAATGTAAAAATATAATTGAAAACCTAATATTGTTGAAACTGAACTTAAGCATTGAACAACTATTCTACGAGATTCCAATATTAAATTTCTTCGTTTTCTTTCCATTCTCAGTTTTCCTCTTTGACTACTCGATAACCGAACTTCTCTTTAAAACACTCACTGAAAGTAGTATTTTTGTAATCATGAACCAAATTTTAATCCTAGTTTTCTGATCAGAGTATCTCTCCTTAAATACTGTTTTGGGATGCGACAACTGTGTTTAAGTTCTAATTTTAAAAATTAGAAATACACATTCAAATGAATCTAACTTGGATTAGCATGTTGTTTAGCCACATTCATATTCTTATGTTTAGCTTCTATTCTGTCCAACACTTACAATATTTTGAAATTTTTCCAAATTTCCCTTAACTATAACAGTTTTCCTGACTTCCGGTTTTCACCGACCTACCATATTAGTTGAAAGCAAGCTGCTTATTTTGTTTTATTATGTTTCTTTCCATCAAACAAAGAATGCACCCATGGCCAAATCTGGCGAGTGGGAAGTAATTTCCGTGTTTTGGCATAATGTGATTTTCCCCCTCCTAATGCTCCGTTCTCCGCATCAACATAAAAGGAGATATCAGGCAGTTTCCTGTCCAATACTCGGAATCACTTTGACCCATAGGATTTGTTACTCTTTCAAATATGTTGCAAACGTGGACAAGAACTGTTCTGCATCCAGTTAAGAAAGCGGACACTGCTGCCGCAGTTTTCTATCTGATAGCTTTGTACCAGTTTGTATAATGCAATTCCTTTTTGTACATACATCAAAAGTGCAAATATGCCCGCTGTAGATAAGTTAATGTCAAAGCTTTCGTCACGAGGCTATTCCGAGTGTATCAGGGACGGAATAAGCAGTACTTTCATAATGGATCTAGTACTTTCTGTAAATATTTAGTGTTGTAATACTTTCACAAAAAATATACATAGCACCTTTTCCTTCTGAAAGACATCTAATGTGTACACACACAACTTTCCATACCGAGTTTGCGTTCACATATATATCTTATTTATTATAATATTAATATATAATTAGTTATTCTAACACCCTGGTCTATATCTGAGCGCAATACTTTCCCATTTTCCCTGTGAAGTTTCTGCTATTAAGAAAACACTGCAAAACATCAAAATATCGAACAATTATGTAATTTACACTAATTCGCTAAGCACGATTCTTGCTACCCATGATCTAAGTTCTAAGCAGCCTTTAATATGTGATATACTTTGTATATATTCTATCACTCAGCATTCTGAAAAACCAGCAACCCTCACATGCAGGTGTTGAAGGGAATGAAAAAGGCGATGAATCTGCACAGGAAGCCACCTGACAACCTTTCAGTGACCATAGAATAACTTCAACATGCCATGAAGTCATTAACTACACCAAATGACAACTAATAGAAAAATCTGATGTGTTACACTCACATGACTTTCTCTACTTTTGTACAAACTATTTTTACAAACTCATATTATCCATCTATTTCATATTAATGGAGATAAACATTTGCAGAAACGATCTTTTGACATGCAATGAGAATTACATTTTACACATAGCAACCAGCTCTAAAAATATTTGACTATCGCTTAAGGCGTACTATGTTCCCCTTGTTTTGTATTTGCAAGGACAATATAGAAATACAGTAGCCTTTAAGCATCGACATATCTCTTAATAGCTGGTTGCTATGTGCAGCACCATTCTCTTTGCCAAAGATTAATACTCTTTGCATATCCAAGACAAAAAAATGAATAACGAATTCACATTTGAGAAAATAAGTATTGAAAAATTTAAGGGAATAACAAGCAATATCTCGAAAATAGTTCAATCAACAAAAAAACTGTATATGACAAATTGTGTATTTTAACGCGATCTACATTTTTTGTGTAGTAAAATTTAGTCTATCTCTTATGGTTTACCAGTTATACAAAAGTTGTTCACAATGAAGAATACTTTTGGAGACATTCCCAGAAAATTCAAGATATACATTTTATTTGCCATAAAAATGTCTTAAACATATGATACTTCAATCAAAATCGTTAGAGCCGTTTTTGAGAAAATAAAAATGTTCGAAAAAAGTTCCATGTAAAGGGTAATCTGGGGTGGGGGGATTTTCTTAAAAACCTACGTGTCGCATCTCTGGAAGATACTGAACCTAAATACCAAGTTTGGTGTTTATCCGAATGTTCGTTTCTTAGTTATGCTGTTCACAGACAGACAGACAGACAGACACACACACACACACACACACACACACACACACAGAGACATGTTTCCAAAAATACTTTTTTTTGGATTCAGGAGGCCTCAAAACATGTATTTCGGTGAAATCTCGGTATCGAACTTTTGAGTGGAATACAATACTTCCCTATACGTAGTAGAGAAAGTAAAAATGGGAGATATGGTCAAATATCCCAAAGCAAACTACTAGATGACCGAGCTGGATCCATAGATTTCTTTGAACGTCAGAAAAATGGTAATTACTCACCTCAGAATTGGCCACCGCAAATTGACATATTCATTCATCATTAATAAAGAACCACTAGCAAAATGCACCTGCAATGTAACGCTTACTGTGCAACACATCCTACTGCAATGTCCGAAATACACCAGATGGAGACTTCAGGCTGCCTTCACTGACCTATCAAGTGCCCTAAATAACCACCACACACTGAAAAGGACTCTGACGCTTATACGAAAATGAAGTACTGTAAAATATAAATTTTACCATTTTGTAAAATTACTATTAAGTCCTCTTTTATATAAAATTCGAAAGGTCGTGACATGACATTCTGTTAAAGGGAGCCCAAAACACATCAAATAAAAAAAATTTGTTTTAATGCTCACAGCTTATGCGTTATCTCCAAAATGTTTAAACTAAATGGCCTGAGTGGAGAACCCTCATACACATCTCTATTTCGTATGTCAGTGGTTTTTGTATTATGCGAAAACTGCATAACCTTTATGTTATTAAATAATATAGGGCTAGAGAGAAGGCAGCAAAGTTTACATTTCATCTGGTGCGATTATCTAAAAATTATTCGAATATTTTGTTAATTCTTCACCGCTAAAAGATACTTACAGGGTATACATTTCCAGAATTTGGACGATTACCGGAGGGAAGTATGGAAATCAGAAATACGACATCGTACAACATCCGCTGATATTTCATATTCATTTCTATGAATACCAGGAGTGTTTTTCGTCCATTAATAGGAACACAATAGTTTGCGAAACTACAGTTCTAAGGGATAAAGCGAAGGATTTCCACCAACAACTTCTAGATCATTCTATAACTTAATTTTAACTATAACTTACATTAACTTATCTGCTTTTTAATGCAATTCATGCAATTTTGCAATGTGAGTTATCATGGAATGACCCTACTATTATCTCCAGCTCAAGCGCAAGAGGTTTTTACTCATTATCAATATGAGAGTACTCGGGGTTTTCTGAAACTATTTCATTACACCATAATACTTGTATTCAAGGATAGTTTATGATTGAATCTCGCGAAAAATTGTAGCTTGTAATAAGAATAAACAAAATGGATAATCTTCTGTCATGTTCTTGGAGCTTGAAAGCCAAAACATTTGAAACGCACACAGCTTTGTTAACAGTTTGATATGAGCTGACACAGGAATTCTTAAGCAGTTGGCTTAAGTTATCTACACTCAAACCATTGTCAATACTAAGAATCTCAACAATGACCATGGGTCACTGATGGGCAGGTCAACACGGTTTGGTGAGTGCTGTCTACAAACCCCAACAGACTGTGCGAGGGATGGAGGTAGTTCGTAACCTACGTCACTGTTGTAGGTCCAGTAAACGTCCAACTTATATTAACTTTTACCCTGGCTTTAATACTTAATACGCTCCTATACTTGGATATGAGTCACTATTCAACTGTCTTACCGATAAATAAACTTTCGTATTCCGAGCACAGACTGTCCGCAATGCCGGTTTAGGATCGTAATTGTATCACATTCCTTAATACGTCATAAGGATTCAAATCCCCAATTTATAACATCTGCTCTTAGGGCTAACGGCCTTTTCCACGTGTAGTTTTTATTGAGATTTATAGCCTATTATACGGTAGAGCTAATCTAATTCTGCCTCGCCTCCTACACAATTGCTCTTAATAATACAAATATAACAATCATTTGAGTAGTTCAGAACTTAAGTACAGAAGCCAAATTGGGCTGTTCTCGTACAGCTCCAATAAATTCATGGGTCAGATTTTGCCATTCGTGTTTACTTTCTCTACCACTTACCTAGGGTAAGTAAAGTATTGTATTCCATCCAAAAATTCAATATCGAGGTCACAGCGAATATACCTACGCTTTGAGGTCCTCTGAGCCTCGGTGAAAATAACTCAAAAATGAAAAATCGGATGACTTCACGTGTGATTACAAAACTAGACTTAATTGTAGGCATCCTCCACGAAAAGTTTCACAAAATTCATCCCTTGAGAAAAGTATTGCAAATTCAAACCGATAACAAAGAATATCTCGGAATTCGTTAATGCCAATAAAGATATGTGTACATTTTATTTGTCATGAAAATAGCTAAAACATGTGTTGTTTTAATCAAAACCGTAAGAGCCATTTTTTGAGAAAATAACGAAACCTTTCCACATTAAGGGTAGTTTGGGGTGGGGGATTTTCAACATATTTGAGCTATGCTATTCGCAGACACAAACACAGACTCACAACTACATGCGCGGAGCTTTTTCTAATTTGTTTTCAGGGGGGGATTCAGGAGGTTCTCAAAACATGTATTTGCGGTGGATATTTTGAATGGAATACAATGCTTCTTAGCTATTTAGTCAGGTTGCAGAGAAAGTAAAAGCTGAAAAGTCTAATCAAAATTACGAAATTTCAACTCTATGTTCTCTAAATGGACTACGGCTGAGTTATGAATCTTCATCTTTAGAAACTTAGCAAACACGTTCCTTCAGGTCAATGCCCTTTATGTTGTTTGCGGTTCAAACTGAGAGGTGAATACGCAACCTTGCGACTCTTTATACTTGTGTTCTACTAAATTTGCTATGAAATCGACCACGTTTGTCTGGACGATGCCTCAGCGATAGCCCAATGCCCTTATTTGATATGCCTGATAACTGTATGACCTTCCGTGGCGTTGTGACCCCGTTACATTCGGGTGCTAAGGAAAACATTTGCATAAGAACGGATCGTTTCCTTTCATTTACTTTCCAACTCGTAAGCATAGAAAAGGTTTCCATGCCGGGTCTATATTCCTCTTTTTCTATCTTTGTAAAAATCGAGATCAAATAAGGTGTATTTTTACAAACAATGGCGAAGCTGATCGTAACATAGATGCTACATCAAATAAAACTACATGAGAAAAGTATGAGAAACGTTATACAAAAGGGAATGTTTCGGAAACAGCTACGAAAAAAATAAAGCTTGACTACATAGAGCCATTAATCAGCTCTACATTTGTCTTATTCTATAGCAAGTTTTTCACAAATCTTGTGGTTTCAATGACCATTAAGAGGACTTCACGGGCTAATTAGAGAAAATTTAAGATACCATGTGTAACTAAATGCAACACTCTAAACTTCTAGGAGTAATAACAGAGTTACTTATATGTAACGTTCCGAATTAAAACTATGAATATTTACATTAATCTTTATAAACCCGCCAATACGACAAAAACCTCTATGACAATAAGCAGTATGCTATTGTTCATTCACAGTCTAGTGATGGAGTTTACATGAGCTGAATTAACAAACACGCACTTGCTTGGTTTATGGTGCCTGCAACGGAAATTCAGATACACGAGATCGTATATCGATCCTAGATCGCCGCTTGCACCTTACAGGTTCATTGTTGGTGGATTGGTCGCAGTGTGTCCATTAGATGGTCTGCTCATTCTTCCGATCTCACTGTACTTTGATATTGTGTGTGGGGCACTTGAAACCTGACGTACGAGACAAACTGAATCGAAGAAAAGTTCTTCGCTCGGGTACCTACTTGTGGCTGCTGACTCTAAGAACAGGCATTTTGAACATCTACAACGGGCAATGGTACACCATTGCAGTGTTTGTATTGAAGCAGAACGCCAAACTTTTAATAGCTTTTATGAAGGACTGCAAACTGAAATGTTTTGAAGCTTTAGCGTAATCAGTATTTTATGACTCGTATCTTTCTTTTTTACGGTGTTTATGTTTTTGCAATTCTATTAACAGTTTCAGACCCAATCCTTTGTTCTAATACCCTCGGAAGTTTAGTTACACCCTGTATATCTCAAATGCATATTTTAGTTAAAATCACAACATTTTAGAATATAATACCAACCAAAACGTTTCCATGTATTTTTTGGGGGAGGGGAGCTACATGAAGATCTCCGTCTTACGAAGTTTGGCACCTATCCGATTATTCATTTTTAAGTATCATCTCTCTCCCTCTCGTCTACCTGTTTCTATTGTATACAGAGGAGTTTAAAATTTGTAATTGCTGAGTAATATGGATACAGGATTTTCGGGTGCAATGCAACACTTTATTTAGGTTGGCGGAAATTAATATTAATAATATTAACAATGACGTTTAAAGATATTAGCAGCAGCCAGGGAACTTTAATCTCGGGGTGTAACAAATTTGTTATTCAACATTTCTTTGTTTAATGACATGTTATACTTCAAACACACTTGAATGCGTTCGTCCTCGGCCGAGATCAAACCCTTAACTTTGGGCATAAAAGGCCAGAGCTCAAACATCTGCGTTACCTAGGCCGATTAACCGGTACAGAAAGTAAAAATGACCTTTCAATTTTATGCTTTTAATTTCATGAAAACTATGAAACATCCGAAATTCGTAGTTTTGAGATTAGAATTACTGCTAAAAGTTCACATATGAGCGGGCATTATTTTGTTCCATTTAAATGCCACCTATAACAAGGCCATAATGGCAGGTACACCTTTGGAAGTAATTGTTATCGG
This sequence comes from Deroplatys truncata, assembly GCA_030765065.1. NCBI lineage: Eukaryota > Metazoa > Arthropoda > Insecta > Mantodea > Mantidae > Deroplatys > Deroplatys truncata. Next base: position 131,212,449 of record CM060988.1, on the reverse strand, counting down.
GCATGACGTAACAATAACAAAAAAATAATGTGTTTCTTCTGCTGGCTTTCCAACTACTAAGATTAATTTATTGAGTATCTATTCGTCAATACAGTATACCAGTCAGCCATATTGCTTTTGATTATAAAATTGTTCTACTAAATTGATTTTGCACGTGTCTCATCTTAGGCAGGTTCCAATATTCCATCTTTAATTTTCAATTCAAGTTTTGGTTATACAACAATGCTCCAGTGAATTATTTAATTTGTGATAATCCTTACGTTTTCCTGTTACTTTTAGTTTTCATTTAAACACCATACCTTCATTCACACTTCCAGTCTCTGGGAGGATACGGAATCCTGGATTAAGAAAAATACCCTCCCTCCAGCCGTAAAGCGAAACCGAGCTTCGAATTTGGAGATTAGCATGCTAACCACCAGACCACTGGGGCACTCGACCGGTAATTTCAAACTCCGAAATCCGTTAGAATTATTACTTGTAGCCCCCTCCGTTTTTGGTTTCATATGGAAATGAATGACAAATGTAATCGAAAGTATAATTTCGTGGAATTTCGGACATTTATATCCAACTGGAACTCTGCCAAATAATATTGAAGATTCCTAGTAACCTGCTTCTCAGCGGAAAATTAATTAACTATTCTTACAAATTGGTTTTTATGTAACATGACTAGAGAAAACGCATTCTTAATTCAATAAGCAAAGAAGCTAGGTACTACCAAAGAGATTAATGACATACTGTTGTGGGGGAGTGTTGATAACACAGAATAGTCGGTTTTGAATGCGTGGCAGAATGCCCACCACATTGTAAATATAACCTGGCGTATTCCAGCCCTTGAAATAGCACGAGGGGAGGTGAGAAGTGTTTCAGGACAATGGCTTTGTTTCCAGATGCAGCGGAGAACAATGATACTGTTATCGTCTGGCGGAGAATATTGGAATACCTCTGCACACGTTACATGTGACGGAACGAAACTATCTGCTGTGCTCCTCTTCAACGCAGATTTAACCTCTTTTTTCTTTCTTTTTGTCCTTTATCTCTCAGTGATATCCCAGACACATCACTCACGCTCGAGGTACTGTGACGGGAAAATGTTTTTCTATCTTAACTACCACGAATTAAACAACACGTTGTCAATGTGTCAATTGGGGAATTCAATGTCCCACCGGCATGTTGTCACAGTAGCTCAATGGTTAGAGCAACTGCACGGAGAGCGGGAGAACTGAATTTTTCAGTTGACTCTATTAATAACTTGCCAAGACCGGCTAAGATCTGTAAAAAGTATAATTAATTTCAATTAATTATATACTTAATAATAATAGAGTAAAACACATTCTTATTTCAATCTAGCAGAACCTGCAGCTCTGCTCGCGTTATTGCACTAAATATGGAGGTTACCCTTCTCTCTGTCACTTCCCCACTCACATCCTTCCCTTTCCCTACACCTCATCTTACATCTTTCTTTCTTCTTCCTCTTCCATTATCCACATTCCCATTTTCGCTCTCATCCGTCGTGATGTTAAGGGGACAAGGTAGTCTGAATACATGGATATTACACCTTAAGCGTGTTAAATTACCACTGCTCTTAAAGTTCTCAAATGGTCTATCCTGATTTTTTATGAATTGTTCTACAAATCTTGACAATTATTTCAAGTGGTTGTTTGCATTGATAGCTTATGTAGTTGAGTCCGTAAAAATTATTTCATTCAGCAGAAAAATAATAAAATTTACTCTTTAAACATGTGAATTCATGTACCTTTTTCTCTGATCCTACTTGCAATACAGAATCACACTTTTGCATGCTTGTTCTTAGTATAATCTTCTGATACCTCAATTATTTAGTATTATATCAGTTCACTAAAAACTAAAAAAATCTGATGTGTTACACTCACATGACTTTCTCTACTCTTGTACAAACTATTTTTACAAACGCTTATTCTCCATATGCTTCATGTTTATCGAGATGTTAATCTTATTGCTAATTTCCTTGTAGATGCAAGGGGAATTGGTAGGCTTTAAGGGATAGTTAAATATTTTAAGTGCTAGTTGCTATGTGGAGTACACCATTCTCTTTGCATTACCAGGACAAAAAAAATGAATAACGAATTCCCATTTGAGAAAAAGTATAAGTATTGGAAAATTTAAGGGAATAACAAGCAATATCTCGAAAATGGTTCACTCAAAAAAAATGTATATAACAAACTGTGTATTTTAACGCGATCTACATTTTTTGTAGTAAATTTTTATCTTCTCTCTTATGGTTTACCAGTTATGCAAAAGTCGTTCACAATGAAGAATACTTTTGGAGACATTCCCAAAAAACTCAAGATATGCATTTTATTTGCCATAAAAATGTCTTAAACATATGATACTGTAATCAAAATCGTTAGCCATTTTTGAGAAAATTAAAATATTCGAAAAAATGTTCCATGTAAAGGGTAATCTGGGGTGGGGGGATTTTCTTGAAAACCTTCGTGTCGCATCTCTGGAACATACTGAACCTAAATACCAGGTTTGGTGTTATGCTGTTCACAGACATGTTTCCAAAAATACTTTTTTTTTGGATTCAGGAGGCCTCGAAACATGTATTCCCGGTGAAATCTCGGTATCGAATTTTTGGGTGGAATGCAATACTTCCCCTACTTACTATACGTAGTAGAGAAAATAAAAAAAATTAATTACAAAATCAAAAAAGTAAAAATGTGGAAAATTTGTAATGTTGTTGCTTTCTTAAAACTAATACACATTATAAAATTATGGTTGTGGTTCAGAAAGTTTAACTATGTGTTGTATACATGTACTGAAAATTTCAGCTCTCTACCTTTCATGCTTTCTGAGAAAAAGGTACATATATGTATCCAAAAATATTGCTTTGATAAAACTGAATTTAAAGTTTGAACATTAAAACGGACACACTTCAGTACATTCCGGGGTCATAATCATCTGCACCTTCATTCCTGGATTGCTTCAGCTTTTCTGATTGTCTTCTCTTGGTCCTAGCCTCTTTTGTTAATTGCTGAACTGCTCGCTGGGTATGATATAATCGTTCGTTGTTGAAAGATACAAAAATGTTCTAAAAAGGGGCGTTGCATGACAGCTTTTTGTTTAGCTGTTACCTAATTGATATATTCACTTAATCATTGAGATTAACTTTCTCTACCAATTGCTGTTTATTTTCAGATAGCTTTTACAAACCGTTCTTACAAAATCTTATTTTTCTGTCTGCTTTATGCTAATCGACATAAGCATAATTTCGTTATGCATTTCGTTGTACGTACCAGAGGGATACCGGGGGCTAAAGTGATAATCAACTCTCTATCTGCTGGCATTGAAATTATGTACTCATTCCACAACTTAGCGAGAAATAACTGAATTGTAACAGCACCTCAAAAATCGACCATTGGAAAATTGAAACCAATAACAACGGATATTTCGGAAACGATTGATGCCACAAAAGTTATTTGAAATTAATTGTGTGTTTTAAAGAAATATACATTTTTGTATAGTGAGTTTTTGTCTATCTCTAATGGTTAACCGTTAAACAAAATTATGCAGTTAATCAAATTAGCAAAATAATTCCTTTGCCAGCCTCTGTGCTGTGGAGGTAGAGTGTCTGCCTCACATTCAAGAGGTCCCCAGTTCGAATCTTAGGATGAGTTACAGTAAGGTTTTTTCCGGGGTTTCTCATCCTGAGAAGGCGAAAGTCGATAACCTTAAGCTCTATAGATCCTGGGCTCATATGAGCATCATTTCACCCATTTCATTCATCGTCCGATATGACGTACCAGGTTAAAGGACATACCGTGTGACACAAAAGTCAGCTGACAAATGGGGGAAAAAAACTTCCTTCCTAAAGTACACTTTTGTATACTGTATTATTGGACAATTTTCGTATCATTTACTTATTTATAATTATTTTCGTTTTATACAGTTGATTTATGTCAAACACAGTAAAATAAATTATTATTTCTTAATCTTAATTTGGGAGTTATACAGTAAATTAAATTTCTGTTACAGTATGTATGTTCACTGCCGAGATGTTCAAAATGCTGTCCATTTGCTTGACAATGCATCACTCTATCCTGACATTCTTATGTCATTCTTAAACGTGTTGCAGGTGGGATATTCTGAATAGTATAGGTGATCGTTTTTTAATTCATCTAAAGTTGTGGGTTTTGTCTGAAATACATTCTGGTTTACATACACCCATAGAAAAAAAAAATCAGGGATGTGTGGTCTGGTAACCGTGGAAGCCACGCCTGAGGTCCACCTCATCCAATCCATTGCACACGAACATCTCATTTACTTTCTGGCGAAGTCAGAGCATAATGTACCGTGGTCCCATCTTGCTGAAACCACATGCTTAACGGTTGATTCAGTGGCATACCACCCAGGAACTCCTGTAGAGTGCTATTCAGCAATTCCCCATGTTTGCTGGTTTACATTTCCATCAAAGAAATGTGGTCCAACAACCAGATCACCAATTATTCCACACCAGACCTAACTTTTGAAGCACCAGGGTCATTTGATTCTCATCCAATTTGAGTTTTCTCTGGACCAGTATCGTGAATTTTGTGTATGAGCGTATCCATCCATAATAGGCATTCGCCACTGAACAGGACATGCTGAAGGAAGAACCGATCATCACGCAAACGTTGCGTGATCCACTTGCAATATGTTTGCCTCTTGGGTGGACCCTCTTCGTGCATTGTGTGTATATGCTGTAATTTGTAGGGGTGAAAACGTGCTGATTTTAGTATTCTGCGTACAGATGCTCTACTTATACCACTTTCTCGAGCCACATAGCGCACTGATCTTTTAGGGCTGGTTGTCATATTCGCAATCACATTTATTGTATTCTGTTCGTTGATAGCAGATTTTGGAGACCACTTCGTTTTTTGTCGAGTACACTGAAAACTGTCTTGAATTTATACAATAATTTGGCAACATTCTGGTAAGATAGTTTTGGAATGTCTGGATGACGACGATGAACCTCGTCTGCAGCTTCTCTTACCGTTCTATGGTTGTCCCCCCACAGAGAAGCACTAGGTCTGCTCGCTGTTCAGGACTCAACATTATCTTTCTTCAATTCTCAATGAATGTTAATTTCTCAATTGGAAACAATCTGTTTTAGTTCATTCCCAACTCAATAGCTTCAAACAAGCTACACAAAACATAAAATTGTTATGTATTGTTGTTTACCATGGCCTACTTCAACCTCTAATCCTTTTAATTCACAGAAACTAATTAGAAAAACGTGAAAGATAAAAGTTGGAGAATTCTTAGGGTATAAAGAGGAAATAAGTAAATAAAAGTTAAATGACAAATAAATATATAATTTCAAAATTTTAAAATACATTATTCAGCTCACAAAAGTGAACATACTCCAATACATTTGTCAACTGACGTTTGTGTCACACTGTATTAAAAATAAATAAAATAAATCCGAATGAAGAGGACTTTACAGATTATTCCCCAAAAGTTCAAGATATACAAAAACAAAAACAAAAAACCATTTTGGAAAAAAGTATTGGAAAATTCAAACAAATAAGGAATATCTCGAAATGGTTCCCTGTACAATAAAAAAGTATAGAACATAAATTCTGTGTTTTAACGAGATCTACATTTTTTGTGTACTAAAATTTTGTCTACCTCTTACAGTTTAATTCAGAATGAATGCCTCCATTCATTTCATTTGCCATGAAAGTAATATTAAACATATGATATTTTAATCAAAATCGTTAGAGCCATTTTTGAAAAAAAATAAAAATTTTCGTAAAATGTTCCATATAAAGGATAGTCTGGAGTGGGGGGATTTTCTTGAAAATGTTCGTGTCGCGCCTTTGAAAGATACTGAACCTAAATACCATATATGGTATTTATTAGACTTTTCGTTTTTGAGTTATGCTGTTCACAGACACACGCAAGGATATTTTCTACAGATGCATTTTTTGGATTCAGGGGACCTCAAAACATGTATTTCCGATGAAATCTCGGTATCGAATTTTTGGGTGGAATGCAATACTTCCCCTACTTACTATACGTAGTAGAGGAAGTAAAAATTGAGGAAACAATACATTGCATACAACAGATTTCTTCAATGGTGCTATCAATACTAATGTTTCTTCCTCTGCAAAAGGGGTTAATATTACAAATTGTAACAATTGCATAATCGACAGTACAATTGGATCAAAGTAACAATGGTAAATAAAATAATTGTTACATTTAATCTATTCATTTATTTTTGTTACAGCCGTCTATATATTGTAGAAAGTGGATTGTTAAAGTGATCATGTTGTCAGCACTGGTGCTATGGTCAAATAATAACGAAGGCCTAACAGTAACAGACTAAAGCTCACCATTGCCGATGTGCCAATGTATACTGCTATTTCCACAAAAATTTCGGCTGGATACTTTATAATTTAATATTGAGGGGTGTGTAAAAAATGGTATATGACAACACATGTAAAAAGTGATTTTATTTTGCTCGTACAATTGCTACATTGGTCTTTCAGCTTCGTTCCGCAAACATTCCTGCTCGCAAAATAAAACTTCACTTTTAACACTTGTATCATAAATAACCAATAACAAAAGCTTATACAGAGTGAACCAAAAGACTCAGAACCGTCTGCGCGGTGTTTTTCCTGTCCTCGGCGCTATCATAGAAAGGCGCGGATGAAACCATACAACATTTTTAAAACTACTTTTAAACGCTTTACTTACCAACTTTATGAAATGAAATGCTGAAACTGGCCACCATCGTTGTCCATACATTTTTGGCACCTCTTTAGGAAACAACCCATCATGGAATTTTTGGGGGGAATTTTTCAAACGATGACCGATGTCGTCTAATGTCTCTTCGGTAAGAACCGAATGCCGCCTTTTAGATTTCTTAGCCTAAGCACTTCCTGTGGCCTGAAATTTACTGTAAAATACATGGATTGTTGTACGGCCTGGAACTTTTACATCTGGAAATCTTTCTGCAAATCGTACTTTCACTTTGCGAGCTGACCGAGTTAACACATACGAATCATAAATAAATACACGCTGTGCAGCAGAAAATATACACTGAGCCATAATATACTTTGTGACTAAGTACAGGAGAAAATAATAAATAACTCGTAATAACTGAACTACATCACATCACCGTCAACTCAAAAGTGCACTTCACAATGAGAGCAAAACCACAACAGCGTGATTTTGTTTATAGCAGCACTTCGTTATCATGTTTTTATCATATTTCCACATGCCCAGTGGAAAAACACCGCGCAGCCGATAATATTGTTCATAAAATACCCTCCGGGGTAACTTAAAACAAAGTGTACAAGACAAATCCACACACCCTGGAAGAATTAAAACAAAATATCCACCAGGAAATTTCTCAACCTGAACTAAGGCGAGTGATGAATAGTTTCCTAAAGAGGTGCCAAAATGTATGGACAACGACGGTAGCCAGTTTCAGCATCTCCTTTCATAAAGTTGGTAAGTAAAGCCTTTAAAAGTAGTTAGCGGCAGACGCCAACGAGCGCCGAGGAGTAGACAGGAAAAACACCGCGCAGGCGGTTCGGAGTCTTTTGGCTCACTCTGTATTATAGTATTCATTAAAAAAAAAGTGACTCTTACACCTATGTTACTTTATTGGGACAGTTTCCATCTAGAAATGATTTCATATTAAGCAATTAGAATGTATTTAAGTATATGCAACACGCGGGGAATAAACATCATTCAAATGTTTTTGAAGCACGGTGGAATAAATTTAGAAGTCATAGTAATGACCTCTTGCAAAGGAAAAGAAAAACAAAGAATCGAAAACTTTACCTTCTACTCTTGCCTTTGAAAGATGAAACATTTGGTATACATGCAATGCACCGGAAACAATTATAAGACCTAACTGCATATTTTCACGATTGCTACATGTGTCCTGAAGTAAGCTATTGTGCATTCTTATGATTTCTAAACCCCTGTGTGATCCTGATTCAGTCGTTGATTTCTAATTAATGTCATACATATATACCGATGTACAGTAAATATAGAAAGGGGCGAGGTCGAAAGCTTCTCAGTTTACTAATACGCCAATATTTTATCAGACAAGTTAGCGGGAGGCATCCATGACGTCACATGATAAATGACAATGTGGTCCTACATCAGTATGCAGCAGGTGCCCCACGCAGGCAGAGACCTCCAAATCAGTGCATGATTCATACTGTGAGACACCGTTATGCGCCAGCACCTCGTGTCGCTCAGCCTTGCAGACTGAACTGAAATTCGGATCTCCACGAGGACGACCTGGAGCGGTGTTGGGAATAGCTCTAAAATTATGATCTGCCAAAAACAATTACTTTACATATATGTGCGCTTAGGATTAAATTTACTGTGTGTTGGACTTGTGGTGCAAATAATGCAGTGGTGGTGAAAAACTATTATTATGGATGTTTCTTGATGTAATCTTAAAAATCGTTGGGACTTGAACCGTTCTGATTTCAACAAACATAATTCCATTATACATAAAACTTCAATTTCGCATAACTGCTATGAGCCTGTCAGCCGTTCAAGCTCAATAAATTATCCAAATTAACTTCTCTTAATTTAGCACCAATTTCAAACAAATTTTCAGCTCCATTCATGCGGAGTCCATGCGTTGTTATAGATACGTGTAGGTACTTGAAATACTAATGGTTACTAAGCGAAAAGCGAACACGCCTTAAAAAGAACAAGGTTATCTCTGCAACGAGCTACTATCAACAGTAATTGAGTGGCTCTTTTTGCTGCTTTTGGGGTTGCACGGATTTCTGTGTACTCGGGCGCGTGAATTTTATGTGACCAAAAGAAATCAAGCCATAAAAATACCAACAAGTTCGGAAATGGGCAAGCTATCAACTGAATTCCTTAGGAAATCGAAACATTACTTAAACTCAACAAGTTTAATTGTATTGGGAAACTCAACCTAGCTCGAGGGAAATTCAACCTAACTAAAACTGGCAAAGTTTAAATGTTCTTACGTCTTATTGCAACCGAACTCCACTTGGGTCCTGCTGACGGGCTGAAGGTTTAGTCTTTAGGAACGGTAGATTCAGCGCTTTAACTCGTTTACGTGTTCACATATTTATTCGTCGTCCGATAGGAACTCTCCGATAAAAGAACGTTAAAACATATCATAATTACATTCTGTCACACTTTGGGTTTTAATTTACTAGCTGGCTTACCCTACATTTGCCGGTTAGCCTTTTAAACTCGAATGAATTCATTTCATGTGTCTCCTGTGTTCTTTATAAAACCATTGAACAATGATATAGAGGACTTTATGTGGTGTATCCCACCCTTTACCCCTTATAAGTATAATTTCATACAGCCCTGACTATAATAACGGATGAAAAATCCCTTCACCCGAAAGGATGTGAAATATCGGCGAAACGTCGCGACTTCCTTAACCTCCCACCGACAGTCTTCCAAGTTCCGAAAATGCTGCAAAGCCTAAAGACAACCTCTGTGATAAAAGCATCATTGGTCAGAATGGTCAAGTATCTTTTTAGATATTCACAGTACGTCAAATTTTAAGCCTTCTCTTTGGTCCCATAGTTATTTAATAACAAAAATACACAATTTCCACATTGTGCAGAAACCCTTAACATATACAACGAAATAGAGGTGAAGCTGGTGAACATGAAGATTCTCCACTCCCGAGGACACCAAGCTAACCTCTTTTTTTTGGGGGGGGGAGTCTGATCGAGAAAAATAATCTTCAGCTATTAATTATAAAATATTGGCTCACTGATTTGTAATGTTATTAATTGTCTCTCTTTGTACAATTATTTAGCATATCCTGTTAACGAACTTGATTACAAAATAAGTAGAAAGGAAATAAAGCATAACTTTCTTACATGAGAATTATTAAAATATTTTCACATAGGTAGCGCAGCTTAACAGGAGATTCGATTCTCTTTTGTTTTGCTGCGTCTTCTGTTTTCTCGGTTGCTAAATTGTCAATATCTATAGTCTTATTTTACATGCATTTTCTATAGGAGTAACAACTATTTTCTATTCTATGGGAATCTCAATGAAGGGACAAAGCCTTCTTCGCAAATATGTTCTTTTATAACTCCAATGTGTTCGTATTCAAATACATAGGTTTTGTAAATCATTTTTAGCATTTCAGTACTTTAGGAATTGAAATTGTTTTATAGCCCATGTCCTTCAGAACGAATATAGTTCTTCAATGGTAAAAGAATTATCAAAATCGGTTTACCCTACATACATACCAATCTTCTCTTTATAATAGTAGTATAATAAAATTCCATGTTTTATTTTGAAAATTATAGGGAATATCAATTATCGTAATTTTAAAATGTGCATTCTATAAAAATGTTTTGTGACATATATTAATCACTATACTGTTATACGTGAAGAAAGCTTGAAGAAATGCAAATTCTTAAACGTATACTGCACTGAAATGTCTTATACCTTCAAGTGTGCAAAGTTGACAGACAACATTGCGTGATAATGTTCAAATGCACAAAACTAAAACCGTAGATTATTTATTGCTCAAAATATTTTATGCACAATAAATTGGCCTGTTTATCCTAAATTATTTCTACGTTTTCGGGGTGGCAGAATATGGCTGTAGTTAAAGATGAAACCAAATAGGTGTTAAAATTACAAAAGATGATCTATAGATGAACAGAAATGGAGAAAATTGCAAAAGGAGGACCAGTGATAAATAGGTTAAATGGAATACTATGGGAAAATACATCTTTAAATCAACAGAACTATATAAAAATCTGATGTGTTACACTCACATGACTTTCTCTACTCTTGTACAATCTATTTTTACAAACGCCTATTCTCAATATGCTTCATATTAATCGAGATATCGAGATGTCAATCTTATTTGTAATTTTCTTGTAGATGCAAGGGGAGTATGGTAGCTTTTAAGCGATAGTCAAATATTTTATCGCTGGTTGCTATGTGGCGCATTCCATTCTCTTTGCATGTCCAGGACATAAAAAAATGAATAACGAATTTGAGAAAAAGTATAAGTATTGGAAAATTTAAGGAAATAACAAGCAATATCTCGAAAACGGTTCACTCAATAAAAAAAATGTATATGATATAAGTTGTGTATTTTAACGCGATCTACATTTTTTGTGTAGTAAAATTTTGTCTATCTCTTATGGTTTACCAGTTATGCAAAAGTCGTTCATAATGAAGAATACTTTTGGAGACATTCCCAGAAATTTCGAGATATACATTTCATTTCTCATGACACTATCTTAAACATATGATATTTTAATCAAAATCGTTAGAGCCATTTTTGAGAAAATTAAAATTTTCGAAAAATGTTCCATGTAAAGGGTAGTCTGGGGTGAGGGGATTTTCTTGAAAATCTTCGTGTCGCATCTCTGGAAGATACTGAACCTAAATACCAAGTTTGGTGTTTATACGACTGTTCGTTTCTGAGTTATGCTGTTCACAGACACACAGACAGACAGACACACACACGGACATGTTTCCAAAAATGCTTTTTTTGGATTCAGTGAGTCTCAAAACATGTATTTCCGGTGAAATCTCGGTATCGAATTTTTGGGTGGAATACAATACTTCCCCTACTTACTATACGTAGTAGAGAAAGTAAAAACAACTCAGGAGTGTGATCACTTATGGAGCAGAGGTTTGGATATTAAATTCAACGGCATTATTTCAACTACAATCCTCAGAAATGATTTTGCACAGAAAAACTGATTGATGATCAAAATTAGATAAAAATTAAAAAATGGAGAAATTAAGAAAGATGGATTACAAAAAGTCAATAATTAATTTTATACATCGTTAAATATGGGCATTTTTGATGGAGAATGAAAGACTACCGCGAAACATTTTGGAAAGGATACGAGCAGGAAGAGGAAAGAGGGGAAGAGCAAAGGTCACTGGATAGAAGAAGCCATCAAAGAAATCGGAGGCGGATTAGAAAACTGAGATTGGGAAGATGGGGATACATGGAGGAGAGAAATTTGCGCTCAAGAAGATGCATTGCATTGTAAATGGTGGTAGTGGTGGCGGCGATGGTAATCGTCTCGTAATGACAAATGAATATTCGTTTCAACAGTAGGAGAAACATACGTCAAAAGCAAATATACTCGACTATCATAGCACTTCCGAGTTATCGGGACATGAATTAATTCTAAGCTTGCTATACCGCGGCAGCAAACCCACTGTCCCTATTAAGCTTCCCGTCCAATCACAATTTTCTTATAGAAGCACTTGAAGAGATACGATATTTCAATCGGAGAAGAATCATTGATCACAGAGAGTAACGGATAGCAAGCTAACTTAAACAGAACCTACGCGAATCTCCATCTCCAATGCAAAACCAACGTAAAAGTGTAACTTTAGAGAAATCGACATTTGTTCGATTTACATAAGTAAATACAGTCTCCCACATTTCAAGTTCTCCCTTTGTTACTGAAGAACTTAAAATGCTCAGGAGTAATGCTACATTTTTAGTGTTACATTAGAGAGAAAATGCTCAGCTTCATAATAGTAATTCTAGTTTTAAAATATGAGGTAGCCTCCATACCACCCTTAGCATTGATCTACAAGTACATGTCACATAATCCATTAAATTGAGTTTTTTTTATTTAGGACGCTCTTTAACTACTAAGTTCCTTAGCGTCCCATTCTATATTGGGCGTGAAAGACCGCGAATTTTGCTCAAAGGTCCCTTTATCAAGTTTGAAGTTCTTTTACGTGCCGCACATCTACGATACGGGACCATGGCTTTACTTACCTTCCGAAGGAAAACATTTACGCCCGAAAAAAATCCATCGCCTTCCGCCGGGTATGAACCCGCGACCTCGGGAACTAGAGGCTAGCATGATACCCCTAGACCACGGAGGACGACCACAGAAACCAATGCTTGATTATACAGGATGTTTCAAAAATAGAGGACATAAATTCAGGTATGCATTCCCCATATGTAGACAATAAAAAAATCCATTACAACATGTGACCAGAAATGCTTGGTTTCGGAGTTATGGCCTTCAAAACAGTGATAGGAGTGCACCAATGTTGCATCTCTGAACATTTCGTTCAACTGAGCTAGGTGCTTTTTAAACTGTACTTGCCTTGTAAAATATAGAGAAAGTGACTAATAGATTATATAAACAAAAATCTGAAATACAACAATCACACGAGTTTCTCTACCTATGATAATATTATTTCTTGTATCCATTCGCAAATTATTCATAAAAAGTATGCTATTTTTCTATTCGCTTAAGATAAATCGCGGTGACAATTGGAGTTTGAGGAAGGTAGACCGCAAAAAATGTGTCGGTTTTGTTTTCAGTCTTAACCAAACAGCATTGTTTTCCAACACAAACCTTCCAAATGAACTGAATAACAGAGGCATATTGACAAGCAGCGTAGTATATGCTTTTACAAACGAAGTGTCTTTTCTGATTTGTCCTAAATCGTCCCAATGGTTCGCGAAAACAGCACATTGTACGGGAAAAGCCTAAGAACGGAGTGCTGCCATACATACATCTGAAAGTTAAGACCAGGATAACGTTAGTAAGAAGCTTAGTGCGTCAAAAAGAAGGCAGAGGCGTCAATCAACTGCTTAAGAAGCACGTCGATACATGCTAGCCTTGTAATTACATATTATTACAACAGCTCTTGAGAAACAAAACTGCCCCTTAACTTCTCAAACTGTACACAGTGAATAAACCCAAGATAAAACGTATTTACATAATTTTTATGGATTAATGACTCCACATTTTCCACAAGTTTTTATTATCTTACATGGCTTCCAATTAACACAAAATTACGAAACAGTTTATTCAGTATGCCGATATATGGAACATTGATACTTTAATCCAAGCTGAAGCCATGTGAGAAAATAATACATTCATATAGGTATAAAGTTGTTTGAGGAGGGACATTTGTTTGAAAATCCCATCCAACCAGACTTAAGTACGATATTATGTGCTCCCCTTCTCTTTCGCCCTCTTTCTCAGGCGCGCGCGGGTATTTTAACAAATGCCTTCTTTCTGGGAGGTTCAGTGGACGCTAAAACGTGTTTCCCGTGAAATCTCGATACTGAAATTTTTGGTTGATTGCGATACTTCCTCTATCACAGGTAAGGGTCAGAGAAAGTAAAAGAAGAAAGCAGTAGCACACATGGTTAATGAAACATTGCTACTGTAATAACCATCATCCGTTGAGTAATAAAAACATCAACAGTTCTAGCTGTTGAAGGGTGAATCGTTTCGACTACAGCTGCAGTATAAGCCTTTAACCGCAAATGGAGCACAACTACAGCTATGTAATGGCTCATTGGCGTGTAAACACCGTTATTCCATTGTCTATTGCCACAAACCGGGCAAACAAGCTGAAGGAAGATGACCTATTTCAAACACACCGACCGCTTTCTCACTTGCAAAGACCAACTTAGTTTTGGGCGTTGGTCGTCAAATACGCGCAGGAGTAAAACGATTCTTATCTCTCCAAGGTCGGGATCATGGTAACCTATCCGTGTATGTATGATTTGCAACAATTTATTAACCTCGTGCGATACACGTTTATGGAGAAGCGCTTATATAAAGCACGATTCGAAAATAAAAGAACAGTGCAAATAATTGCCTACAAAAATATATTGTGTCTCACACAATACATTCTTTAAATAATCCCTTATATACAGAAGTACTTACATTTGAAAATCCATAGATATCGCATAACAGTTCAACCTGGGAAGATTTAAAGATAACAACGAATATTTCGAAAACGGCACTGCATATTTGAAATATCTCTATTTTCACAGTAGAGATTTTGTGTATCTCTTATGATTCCCAGTTAATAAAAATATTACAAACTTCAATTAGAATGAGAACTTTTCTCAGTCTACCGCAAGCAAGCTGTAAAAAAAGGTGATTCCTTTATTTCGATTCCTAAATTATTATTAATTTTAGAAACACACTACAAGACTATAGACGTACACCCAGAAGAATTAATATAGTTTCAATTTGAATTATTTACCACTCTCGATCGTACCGACCTCGGGCGATGGCTACAGTTTATTCTAAACAAGAAGCGACATGTGACAGTTAACTGTAGGGTCATGTCGTGTGGATTCCATGGCAACCTTCTCTCCGATTTTGTTCTAGCCAGTATACTACTACCACCTCTTTCCCTTCGCCTATAGGTTGAAATTTGAGGGGTGCATGTTGTCATATTAAACATAGTAGCTTGTGCTTTCAATCTGCTTATTAGCTTTCTATTACAACCCGGCAACGCTGTTTTCCCACTCCTTGCTATGAGTGAACTGCCACAAGTCCCTTCTTGTTTAAATGTTACTGTAATCTGTTGTTCAGACTCAAGAGGCCCGTGGCGATCTCTAATTTCCAGTGGCCGAAATCGGTGGATAACTGTGGCTCAGCTGATACACAACCGCCTCAAATGAACATGTATAGCAGTTGCAACTAATCCTAATTGCAGTTTTAAGTCTTCAGTTTCACTTATGTTGTCTTTCCCAGATCTACTCTGACGTTATTTTCAAGTTGCCGCATTGGTATTAATAAACAAGTGGAATTTACACTGCATGAAAATCAGCGATACAAGGTATCACAGACTTCCTTGGTTGAGAAAACTCAACAGAATTCTCAAGGAGGCAGTTCGATCCAAACAACGTTTGAAATAATGTCTCAAGCCCGGTGCTCTTCGAATCTCCTCCAAACCTGTGTTCTCATCTTGTATTAGTTACTTTATTAGAGAGTTTTTGCAACAGCGTTTTCCTCACGTTACCCAAAACCATAGTCAAATTACGTGTTTTGCCTTCATCGCCGAATACAGTACCATGGATATAAACATAAAATGAAGGCTTTAACTTTATATGGCTGCATTTGGAGGCACCGAAAACAATTTATTAAAAGGCTATCAATATTAATCATATTTTTAAAAGTAATAATTCAGGAAGGAGGCTTGGAGAATTGTATATTTAATCTAAGAAAACTAGCAATTGAATTTCCTTTTCGAAAGATGGATATTCAGAGATTACTGATACTTTTGAGGTTACGGTTGCACGAACTCTTGATTTATGTGTGCTAGATTTCCGTGATTTCCTTCCATAAGCTTATATCCTCGAACGAGTCTGCGGCAATAACCCCTATAGGCAGAATTAGACCATCGTTTACATTCGAACGAATTGTTTCTGGATTCTCTTGCGCCATGATTTTTACAGTAAGCTTTAAAGCTAAGTCGGTCGGAATGTCGCGTCATATTAATGGGTGCTTTAGTGCTTTCGATAACTCGAGTAGTTTGTGGATGGGGAGTGTCTCTATTAAGATATGCAGAACTGGAGTACAATGTTAACGCGTCAACAGTACCCACCTGGAAGGTTTGGGGATAGCGCACAGCCCAGAGAACTCGCGTCCTAATCTCGGTTGGGGCAAGTTGCTTGGATAAGTTTGTTTCCGGAATTAAAATTAACCCTTATCCTTTTAAGACAAATATGCGGTGTCCACCAGCTCTGAACCTCCGGTTCATATGAGCATTATTCATCTCATTCATCTGCGCATACCGGAGTTAAAAAGGTACTGAACACACAAAAACATCGACAGCATTTATCAGCGTTTCAATTCAATTATACCTACATAATAAGTAAACTACTCCAAATACTCACAACGCTTCAAAAGGTATGCAAGTTTTGTATGTATCAATAAATGAATTAAAACTATCCGGGCTTGTAGGCCGTGGTCTAGAAGGCATCGTGGATACCGACGTTTCGCCAAGTACAGCGCTTGGCATCTTCAGGGTGAAGCGATTCAGTGTCTGCGGTGGTCGGAGTCTGAATGCGGAAACCGAAGGATGGCGCTGTATGCATGTTTCCGACTTCCAGACAGTGAGGAACTTACGCATAATTATATTCTATTCAATGCTCTTTATCACGCTACGTATAGCACAATTTATGGTGAAACTTTGTATCTGATGGGCGCAGCTCTAAGCATAGAACGCTTTTTAGCATACACGGCTTCTTGTGACGTAATTACCATTGAATATACATGGTTCGTACATCAAATCACTAGCATTCAATTATTAACGCACATAAAAAGATGGGGCACTTCTACTTCATGTTAATCGAGATAAACATTTGCAGACTCTATCTTATTGCTAAGTTTCTTGTAGATGTAAGGGGAATATATATTTACAAGAGCAATATAGAAATACAGTAGCCTTTAAGCACTTACATATCTCTTAATAGCTGGTTGCTAGGTGCAGCACCATTCTCTTTGTCACAGATTAATACTCTTTGCATATACAAGACAAAAAAAATGAATAACGAATTCCCATTTGAGAAAATAAGTATTGAAAAATTTAAGGGAATAACAAGCAATATCTCGAAAATGGTTCACTCAACAACAAAAAAATGTATATGACATAAATTGTGTATTTTAACGCGATCTACATTTTTTGTGTAGTAAAATTTTGTCTATCTCTTATGGTTTACCAGTTATGCAAAAGTCGTTCACAATGAAGAATACTTTTGGAGACATTCCCAGAAAATTCAAGATATACATTTTATTTGTCATGAAAATATCTTAAACATATGATATTTTAATCAAAATTGTTAGAGCCATTTCTGAGAAAATGAAAATTTTCGAACAATGTTCCATGTAAAGGGTAATCTGGGGTGGGATTTTCTTGAAAACCTTCGTGTCGCATCTCTGGAACATACTGAACCTAAATACCAAGTTTGGTGTCTATCCGACTGTTCGTTTCTGAGTTATGCTGTTCACAGACACACATACGGACATGTTTCCAAAAATGCTTTTTTTTGGATTTAGGGGGTCGCAAAACATATATTTCCGGTGAAATCTCGGTATCGAATTTTTGGGTGGAATAACAATACTTCCTCTACTTACTATACGTAGTAGAGAAAGTAATTAATAAAGATGTGGAATGGTTCAAATATTAAGAGAAAACACTACGAAATTTGTTGAAAATCTCAGGAAAATAGATATTTGGTTGTATAAATCCAAAAATATTTAAAGGTTGTAATTTCAAAACCTCAATTTTATCTTTGGTATTGTGAATGCAATTAGGTAACAATTACAGGTAAATTTACCATGCTAGCCTCTAGTTCCCGAGGTCGCGGGTTCAAACCCGGAGGTGATGGGATTTTTTTGGGACTAAAAATCCTTAGCATGGCTTCCTTCGGAAGGGAAGTAAATACGGTGGTCCCATGTCGTACATTTACGGAATGTAAAAGAACCTCAAGCCTCACAGAGGCCTCTGAGCAAAATTACCGGTCTTTCACGCCCAATATAGAATGGGACGCTAAGGATCACAGCAGTTAAAGAAGGTCCATAAATAAAAGTCAATTTAATTTAATTTTATAGGCAAAATAACAATTGTTTTCACTTTAAAATGTATTTCCAGATTTTGGCCCACCTTTTTCTCAGCATCTGATGTAAAACGTTTCACATTAAGTTTTCACCCAATTTCATCGATTTTTTTTACTTTCTCTACTACGTATAGTAAGTAGGGGAAGTATTGCATTCCACCCAAAAATTCGATACCGAGATTTCACCGGAAATACATGTTTTGAGACCCACTGAATCCAAAAAAAGCATTTTTGGAAACATGTCCGTGTGTGTCTGTCTGTGTGTGTGTGTCTGTGTGTCTGTGAACAGCATAACTCAAAAACGAACAGTCGGATAAACACCAAACTTGGTATTTACGTTCAGTATCTTCCAGAGATGCGACACGAAGGTTTTCAAGAAAATCCCCCCGCCCCAGACTACCCTTTACATGGAACATTTTTCGAAAATTTTAATTTTCTCAAAAATGGCTCTAACGATTTTGATGAAAATATCATATGTTTAAGATAATGTCATGAGAAATGAAATGTATATCTCGAATTTTCTGGGAATGTCTCCAAAAGTATTCTTCATTGTGAACGACTTTTGCATAACTGGTAAACCGTAAGAGATAGACAGAATTTTACTACACAAAAAATGTAGATCGCGTTAAAATACACAACTTATGTCATATACATTTCTTTTGTTGAGTGAACCGTTTTCGAGATATTGCTTGTTATTTCCTTAAATTTTTCAATACTTATACTTTTTCTCAAATTCGTTATTCATTTTTTTTATGTCCTGGACATGCAAAGAGAATGAAATGCGCCACTTAGCAACCAGCGTTAAAATATTTGACTATCGCTTATAACCTACCATATTCCCCTTGCATCTACAAGAAAATTACCAATAAGATTGACATCCCGATATCTCGATTAACACGAAGCATATGGAGAATAGGCGTTTGTAAAAATAGATTGTACAAGAGTAGAGAAAGTCATGTGAGTGTAACACATCAGATTTTTTCACGTATATTCCGCTAAGCCAAGCAATTAAAACTGTGTAAGTTTTCGGTATGGTGAACGGCTTTATT
This sequence comes from Deroplatys truncata, assembly GCA_030765065.1. Classification (NCBI taxonomy): domain Eukaryota; kingdom Metazoa; phylum Arthropoda; class Insecta; order Mantodea; family Mantidae; genus Deroplatys; species Deroplatys truncata. The sequence continues at coordinate 131,193,012 of CM060988.1, read as the reverse complement.
GAATTTTAAAACAAAAAAGGAAACGGAAAAGCCTACAAATTTATAACGATACATTTTTAAAAAATAATTTTCTTTCGAACTAAACCCAGCACAAAAAGTACAATTGTATTACCAATAGATGGTACATGACATCTGAATGGCAGGTTGTTTAAGAGAAATAATATTTATAAAACTGCATTGCATGGAACACTTGGCTACTAATAAATTTCCTTTCTGAAATCGACTAGCTTGAAAACTATAAAGTTGACGAAACGAAATTGAAAAAGGGTCAATGTAAGACAAATTCAAGCTTAAATTTAATTTCAACAAAACTGACTGAAAATTAGAAAATTGAATTTTTCATTGGTACACTCCCTTAAGCAAATTCATCCCTACTTTCCCCTTGGCTTTTAGCCCAGAAAATTATATTTGCGCGAATGTAGAGATCTTAAGACGATACTGGAAGATAGTGTCCAGGAAGAGTGGCAGCCAGGAAGTCGGGAAGACCATCAAGGTGTTTCCGTTCGCTAACAAGCCAAGTGTTACAGTTCACAAAGGCCACACTGCAACCTAATACTATATCCCTCGGGCTTCCAGGAAATGCAATAGAGATGTCAAGGATATATTGCGGTACAAAGCTGACCCAACATTGCAGGTTTGTTGCTCTGTAAATGGAAGTGAAATGAGGAGATGTGAACGTTTGTTTTTCGATCAAAAGTTTATAAAAAAATCCGAAACCCTTAAGTTCTGCTAGGTAGTACAAAAATAATTTTAAGAGCAGTAATACAGTGACGATTTCACGCTTTGGTGCTTTAAGCACAATGCGCACACAATCAAAGGAAGAAATTCTCGAGGTGCATCATTAAACGCATCCCCCCTGCGTATTTCTTTAGCAACATGCGAAGTGGAAGAGGTAAATATGTCAAGGGGGTAATTATATACAAAACCAAATGATAAATCCACTTCTATTTGTGATCGCTTATTTCAGCAGGATAAAAAAAAAATCAGATAAACTTTTCGGCATCTTTCATCACATACGAAACGATCAAGGCAGGTCATGTAGAACACCGATTAATCCACATTTTTGTTACCTTCATCTTCTTTATGCACCTCTTTTCACCACATTCACTAGAATTTAACATGTTTCGTAAAGATCGAAGTTCACACTTAATGCGTCTCATAGGCTGTTCTCTTGTGAGCTCGCTTTCAGACGTTCGTATCTCTAAGTACCTACAGAGTGAGCCAAAAGACTCCGAACCGGCTATGCGGTGTTTTTCCTGTCCGCGTCCTCGGCGCTCGTTGTCGTCTGCCACTATCATAGAAAGGCGCGGATGAAGCCATACAACATTTTAAAACTACTTTTAAAGGCTTTACTTGCCAATTTAATGAAAGGAGGTGCTGAAACTAGCCACCGTTGCCCATACATTTTGGCACCTCGGAGCGACAACGGAGAAACGGGCACTACTTTGCGGAGATCCTGGTCTTACCTGTAAAATGCAAGGGAAAGTGCGCCGTTACCAAAAGTCTATGCACTTCAAATCCTTTTTCTACAAATCTGTGTGTGTGAGAGAGAGAGAGAGAGAGAGAGAGAGAGAAGAATGTGCTTACAAACTTTTTCAATGTACTCGTCGAGATTTCAAAGGATGACGTCTATGAGCCTTCTACGCGGTTTAAGGAAGCAGGTCAGATATGAGCAACGGTTCGATCCCAAGTTCAGAAAAGTACTTGTCAAAACCTCCGTGATGACCAAATGAACAAAATGACAAGCAGATATGAGGAAAATCCGGCCGTTACGCAACAGAGCGCAGGCGTGGCTTCAAACATACCTATATAAACCCATTTTTCCTAAAAGTAGCCGTTATCTGACTTCACTCCATTCTGGTTTTCAACCGCTCATCCTGTATGACCAAAAAGTAACGCAACGTTTACCTTATAGAGAAAGGCAATAGTTACTCAGTCTTGGAAATTACATCCACTACATATGCGTACACTTACTAGGATTCAGTCTCTATTAGCATTACTGCTGGAAGTCGTTAACGTCATTGTGTAGTATTAAGGCTAGTTTTCACACAACCGAGCTCTGTCGCATCCGTTTCCACATCACCGACAGTGTTCCTACTTGATATCGAGCTCTGTGCAAACCTTGCTGTCCAAGATGAAGTAAGCACTGCGAAGAGGATGTTTTAACGTGTGAGAGATTGCCAAAGAGCTGGTATTTCCACACAGTCTACTGTGTTCCCAATGTGCCCTTGTAAATTAAATGAGAGGTGTTCCATAGCGGGTCCAAATTAGAGGTCTGCGAGGGCCTAGCCCGAGACTGCCCGCGGGCCGGGTTCGGGCTTAATTTTTAAAATGCTTGTCGAGCTCGGACATGAAAATAAAGACAAAAAAAATATTTATCACATTCAACATAACATTTGTCATGTAAATAAATTAAAGTTATGGTATTTCAATCAAAATCACAGCACTATTTTTTAGAAAATCACAAATAACGAAAAGTCTATACCTACAAAAAGAAAATAATGAAAAAATTAATGTTTCACATTTAGGCTCCCGATGTTAAGATGCGCGGAATAGCATCATGCGCACATCCATTGCAGTAGTAATAATACATAAATGCTCGCTTCAGCTAATTGCGAATGTTACAATAGCACGGCAACTGAAAACTCTTGCCTTCCACCGTCCACTCACACCTAGGAAATCCTGGGCAGACTGCAGTAATAGTGGCGGTATGTGGTCAATAAGGTAATATGCCGTCAACATGCGGATTCCAGGACCTCAGGCACCACTACTTCTCTAAATCGGTTCGTCAATTGTTCCCAAAGACCTGTGTGTATCCCTGTCTCACAGCAGAGGAAAAATACCCAAGCGGGTACCGGAAATCGAACCGGGTACGCTCACACCGCAAGCAGCAGGGCTTCGTGGACTAATAATAGCAAAATAATTTTATTTAAAAAAAATTAGACAATAGGATCGGGCCGGGTGGTACAGTATTCTCAGGCTTGGTTCAGAACGGGCCGGGCCAACCTCGGCCCGCGCAGACCTACTCCAAATCACAGCACATAGTATCAGAAACACAGTACCCTATGTGGAAGCCCACCTTTACGCTGCTCACTAATGTTATTATAACATTGGCGATATGAATTATCCGAATGTCTTGAACATCTTCTGTCCCGCTTCCTATCAAACAGGTTACTCTAGTGCGGCTGAAATTACGTTGTGACTGACACACGTTCCTCTTCAATCGGTTGCTGAAGGGATCGTCATCTGGCTGAAAATCTGGGAGTTTGTCTTTCAGAAGTTATTGGCCCAAAAGATATCAAACCCTCCAGAAGTTGACTAAAGGATTGTGTGTAATTGCAAGGTAATTTCTTATTCATTACAGCCATTAGCTCTAAATTGGATGAAATGGCTTCAACCCTCATTGGTTTAGCATTCAAGTAAGTTCGTGATTCTGACAACCCTTCCATACATCACCCTACAGTCTTCACACAATGCAACGCTGGCTCTTTAGGTCAGTTTTTCTAACGTCTCGCCGGCTTCTTAATGACACAAACAGGCTCAACATCCAGTTGCTAGCACACTGAATTTTCACTTACCTAAAGTGTAGGCCAAGCACTATGTTCATCCTATTCAAAGCACTGAAATTTGTCACCAAGTGTACTTACACAAACCCATAACCTTTAGAGTAAATCAGTGCTAACTTCCCCGAACAGAATATCGCAATTCACCATTCGTTCACGTCCTCGAGGTTGGAAGACTGTAATGACAACATGATAATACCAGTGTTCTGCTTACTAACCTCATTTGTAGCACAGAAGTTTGATGTTACTGTGCGTTGGGTCAAAATTGCGGAGTGGTTTCTATTTGCCAACTCGGAGCAGTACAGGCACTTCGACACCAACACCATGGCACTCCTATGTGTGCGTCAATGACAGTTTCGTTCCACAGGTAACACAACAAATTTCTGTGCCACTGACAGGATCTGAACCTACGCCTGTCGACAAAACCGCACGATCTACCCCCACCGCGACCAACTTTCCAAAGATAGTGTAAAGAAGCCGATGTTATTCAGAACTGGTCCAAACCACAATAAAAGCGCTCTGGGATAGATAAGGTTTCAGCTACCCTCGCTCGTTTAGCACACCATGTTCGTGATTCTGGTAAGTCCTTCGGTGTGTCCTTCTAGTAACTCGATCACTGGTCTTCCCACAATGCAACCCTGGCCCTTTTGGTCAGCTTTTCTTTAGTCTTATCTGCTTTAGAAGTTAAAATCAACACGAAAATACCAGTTTGTTTCGTATATGTTGTGGTTTTACTTCCACTGTTGCTTACCTTAAGAGAGGTACAGCTTTCGATCTAAAACTTCTATATAATGAGTTCACCAGGAATAGGAAACTTCGCGTAACGTTATTCTTTTTTCTTCCCATTTTCACATAAAAGTCAGCACTGACATCGAGCGCATTACAGTCGGCTTTGGATTCCACGAATGCACCATAAGTTTGTTTCTCTAAAGAGCAGAAGCCCTTAAAAAAAGAAGGAAGCTGTAATATAGGCAGTTTTTGTAGATTTCCAATGCTCATAAGGGGGATAAGGAAAGAGTCATAGTCAAACCAGTTTGGTTTATTTCCTTCAGTGATTTAAGTAAAATAGTAATTTTACGAAGTTGGTTAACAACGAATTTCGAAACGATTAGTTACGAGGCTTAAAACTGGTTTATCACAATAGGTTTAGGAAAATCGGAGGCTTCCTCTAAGGGTGTAAGTGATGATTTTCAGAAAATCGTCCCAACCCAAACAACACTTTACATGGAAAGATTTTCATAATGTTCATTTTTCTCGAAAATAGTTCTAACGATTTGAATTAAAATAGCTTATGTTTCAGATATCGATGTAGAATAAAAACAGCCTGTGAAGCTCTTTTAATTTTCGTTTAATTTATAAACGCGGGAAACCGTAAGAATCAAACCAAAATTGTTAGCGACATTTTTGGACTAAAAAATAAGAAAATATTTCCTAATAAAGGATTGATTGTTTGTGGTCGGAAGTGGTTCGCCAAATTCTTCGCCTAACACCGATAAAACTGTGGACTTTGGCATCTGCCTAGTTTTCATTTTGGAGTTATGCTGTTTAGGCGTATACATTATTCTTTTTCTAGAAATCTTATGTGGTACACTCTCACGACTTTCTCTACGTATTACAAATTCACATATATACTTTATGCAAATAGAAGTGATTCTCCTATGGACAATACGTTTTTGCCTACAAATGCTTTCAATTTAAGAAATATGTGTTCGGTTACAGTTATATACAACATTCAAATGTGAATATCAAAGTATGCAAGAATAAATTCTGAAGTCGTAGTAACCAGCCCTTGAAAAGAAAAAGAAAAACAAGAATCGCAATGTTTCAAGCGTTTCATCAGACCACGCACTTGACAGAAATTCTAAAATAAACAGAACATTTCGAAAACGCAAACGCTAAGTGAGTGGGAAGTTTATAATTAAACGAGCTCTTACATGTTTGCTATTGAAGGTTTTGTTTTTCTTGTGGTTTCCCATTTACACAAAATTCCATCAGAATGAAAAAGATTTCAGGGACTATTCAAAGTAAATTAAAACCATACATTTTGTCATGACAATACCTCAAATACATGAGTTTTTAAGTCGTTTAGAGCGGTTTTGGGAAAGCAAAAAAAAAATAATAATTTTCCATATAATGGGTAGTTTAAGGTGGGGCGGGGAATTTTCTGAAAATGTTCGTGTCTCATCGCTAATACTGTACTAGAGCATTGAATTTGATATTCGTCCGAAATTTTCTCTTTTGAGTTATGTTGTTCAAAGAGAGACGACGAAAATGCTTCTACAATTGCGTTTAGTTAAGAAGACCTAAAAAGTATTTCTGGTGAAACTCGATACCAAATCTTTGAGCGAAATGCGATGCGTCCTCTAACATATGCAAGTGACAGAGAAAGTCAAAATGTTTTCTTTTGGGGCCTAAGGTACTTCAAAATGTGTATGTCCAGGTCGAACGGAATGACTCCTCTGTCATAATTGAGCGGTAGTAAAACTTATGAATCGCCGAAAAATATTCATCAGTCCTTACTTTATGGTAAAATGGATCTAAACTACTCGTATTTGCACAAGGGCCGGAAATGTCACTTTGAAGGCCCTTGAGTTCGATTGCCGAGGCAAGATCAAAGCAATGAGAGAAAAAAGGAACTCGGTGATTGTAACGGGGATTTGACACCGTCGAAGGCGAAACACGATGCCAGTTTCCAAGAGCTATATCCCAGAATCAATGAAGTACGCTGTTTCCACAGAAAAGAAAAAAAGATACCGCAAGTACACTATTGCCATTGCATTGATATGTACACGCGCCAACATAAAACAGATTAATCATCTATATAAGGAATAAACGGATTCTTAATTATGCACGCTGTCATTTGCGACGTTGCCAACCAAACTTTTTACTTTCTCTACTACGTATAGTAAGTAGGGGAAGTATTGTATTCCACCCAAAAATTCGATACCGAGATTTCACATTTCACCGGAAATACATGTTTTGAGAACCCCTGAATCAAAAAAAAAATTTGGAAACATGTCCGTGTGTGTGTGTGTGTGTGTGTGTGTGTGTGTGTGCGCGCGCGCACAGCATAACTAGAAACGAACAGTCGGATAAACACCAAACTTGATATTTAGGTTCAGTATCTTCCAGAGATGCGACATGAAGGTTTTCAAGAAAATCCCCCCACCCCAGATTAGCCTTTACATGGAACATTTTTCGAAAATTATTTTAATTTTCTCAAAAATGTCTAACGATTTTGATTAAAATATCATGTTTAAGTTATTGTCATGAGAAATGAAATGTATATCTCGAATTTTCTGGGAAGGTCTCCAAAAGTATTCTTCATTATGAAGGACTTTTGCATAACTGGTAAACTATAAACAAAATTTTACTACACAAAAAAATGTAGACCGCGTTAAAACACACAATTTATGTCATATACATTTTTTTTGGAGTGAAACATTTTCCAGATATTGCTTGTTTCTTATTCCCTTAAATTTTCCAATACTTATACTTTTTCTCAAATTCGTTATTAAATTTTTTTTGGAATACTCAACATAGCAACCAGCTCTTAAAATATTTGACTATAGCTTAAAGCCTACCAATTCCCCTTGCATCTACAAGAAAATTAGCAATAAGATTAACATCTCGATATCTCGATTAACATGAAGCATATGGAGAATAAGCGTTTGTAAAAATAGTTTGTACAAGAGTAGAGAAAGTCATGTGAGTGTAACACATGAGAGTTTTTACTTTCTCTACCGCTTATACAGTAGGTAGGGAAGGTATTGCATTCCACCCAAAAATTCGATACCGAGATTTCACCGGAAATACATGTTTTGAAGCCTCTGAATTAAAAAAAATTTTTTTTAAAAAAACTCCATCTGTGTGCGTCGGTGAACAGCATAACTCAAACACGAAAAATCAGATACATGGCAAACTTGGTATTGTAAGTTCAGTATCTTTCAAAGATGCGACACAAAGATTTTCAAGAAAATCCCCCAAACCCGAACTACGCTTTACATGGAAGATTTTGATTAAAATACCATGCATTAAAGATATTTATGCTAAAATGTTTATCTTGAATTTTCTGGGAATGGCCTGTTAAATTCCTCTTAATTCGGAAGAAATCTCATATAATCTTGTATAACAAGTAAATGTTAAGCAATAACGAAAACGTACCTACTATACAAGAAATGTAGATCTCTAAAACACAAAATTTATTTCAAACAACTTGTTTTGTGGCATAAGCCATTTCCGAAAATCTGTTATTAATGGTTCGAATTGTTCATTAGTTGGTCATAAGTCCTTTCAACATTCAGTAGTTTCTCGCGATAGCATGGAAACAGTATGGAATTTTAAGGTTAGCATATCGCGTCCAGTTCTTAAACGTTTGACTATCGCTGTTCTCTGTTTATCTATAACAAAATGTGCAACGTAGCTATTTCTGCAAAGGTTTATTTGTATTAAATGAAGTAGAAAAAAAATCTGATGTGTTACACTCATATGACTTTCTCTACTTTTGTACAAACTATTTTTACAAATGCTTATTCTCCATCTACTTCATGTTAATCGAGATAAATATTTGCAGACTCTATAAGAGTGAAAATGTAACTTCCATAAAATGCAGATAAATCAACAGTATGTAAAAGCTAAACTTAAATATGCACGTCTACGTGGAAATTCTGTTTAAAATCAAGATTCCGAATTACGTAGAAAGGCGTGTCAAAATGTGTGCCTTTGACTTTTAGGAAAAGCTTCTAAGTACACCAGGCGTACAGTGTTAAATGGTTAGGTACAGCAGGAAATCAACTTTCCCATTACATAGCTAATGCGTTCTGAAAACAGCACCAGCGGCCTGAATATTTATCGCGACGTCTTGTTCACTTCGGAGTAAAGCGCTATTTAAATGAAAAGCGTGAAATACTTGGGGTGGTATCACAAGGTGGTCCCCTGTTGCTTGCTGCAGTGTAGAGTTACCCGCCCTATCGATTGATGTCAGCCCTGCAGCGCATAGGGTAAGACCTATCAGAAAAGTCATGAGTTTCAAATTTCATTTGACCGTTAAGCTTTAACTTGTTCTACTACTTACCTATAGTAACTAGAGAAAGTCCTTCATTCCACTCAAAAATTCGATATGGGGATTTCACTGGAAATACACATTCTGAGCTCCCTTTAATTCAAAAAGTATTTTAAGAAAAAATGTCCAAAAGCAGAACTCAAAAAACGAAAAGTGGCCTAAATACCAAACTTGGTACCTAAATTCAGCACCTTCCAAGGATGCAACACAAAGGTTTTCAAGAAAATCCTATTAATCCAAACTACTCTTTACATGAAAAAATATTCGCTATATTGATTTTCTCAAAAATGGCCTAAATGATTTTTTTGATATAGCATAAGTTTAAGATATTTGCATGACAAATAAAATATATATCTTGAATTTTCTGCGAACAGCCTGTGAAATATAATTGTTAATTGTAGTAGACAGATGAAATCTTACTACATAAAAAATGAAAATATCGTTAAAGCATACAGTTTATTCTAAATGTTCTGTAATGTTAAACTATTTCCGAGATTGTTTATTAGTTTGAATTATCAAATACTTGCTTTCTTCCCAAGTGATCAAGTCACCTTTTGTTTTTCTTTTTCCCCTCGTGGTTATGCAAGAAGCATGGCATTTCAAAGCCATCACATAACGACTAGCTTTTTAAAAATCTGACTCGCTTTAACCTCCACCTCATATGTACCTACAACGAAATGTGTAACGACAGTTTATCTCCATTAAGATGTAGGTAGAAGAACAAACCTTTTGTAAGAATAATGAATAGAAAACAATCTTATATGTTGCACTGACGTGACTTTCTCTACTCTTGTACTATTTTTACAAACGCTATTCTCCATCTGCTTCATGTTAATTGAGATAAACATTAGCAGAAGCCATTTTATTGCTAATTTTCTTGTAGCTGTAAGGGGAATATGGTAGGCTTTAAGTGAAAGACAAATCTTTTAAGAGCTGGCTGCTATGTGGAGCATTCCATTCTCTTTATATGTCCAGGACATCAAATAAAACGAATAACGTATTCCCATTTGAGAAAAAGTATAAGTATTGGAAAATTCAAACAAATAACAAGGAATATCTCGGAAATGGCTCATTCCACACAAAAAGATGTAAGTGGCATAAATTGTGTGTTTTAACGAGATCTGCATTTTTGTGTAGTAAAATTTTCTCTCTCTTACGGTTTACCAGTTATGCACAAATCATTCAGAATGAAGAGGACTTTTGGGGGACATACTCAGAAAATTTAAGATATGCATTTCATATGCCATAAAAATGCCTTAAACATATGATATTTTAATCAAAATCGTTACAGCCATTTTTGAGAAAATCAAAATTTTCGAAAACCGTTCCATGTAAAGGGTAGTCTGGAATGGGACATTTTCTTGAAAAATCTTCGTGTCGCATCTTTGGTAAATACTGACACAAAATACCAAGTTCGTATTTATCCGATTTTTCGTTTTTGAGTTATGCTATTCACACGCACACACACGGATATTTCCAAAAATGACATAATTAAAATAGCACATGGCTAATAAAAAGCATATCTTGAATTCACTGCGTATATCTGTTAAGTACTCTTCGTTCTGAGTAAGTTTCGTATAACTGGTAAACCCTACAAGGTCTTCGTGGCCAAAGAGCATAGAATTTCAAAGCCAGTATATAGCGACCCAATTTTTAAATATATTACTATCGCTTAAACCGCTGCATCCCCCTTGTACCTACAGTGAAATGTGTAAGAAACATTGTGCGAAGGTTTTATGTCGATTAACATGAAGACAGGAATATAAAACTTTTTCTTTTTTAGGGGAGGATGCTTTGGGATCTAAACTTTAATATCGATTTTTTAATGGTTAGAAAGCCAGCAAAAGTATATCTTGCTATAGCAAGAATTGGCTAAAGTTGCAACCAGCATGTGCACTGTAGATTTTAGGACTCTCACTGACGCACTAAGTACAATATTCCATATGGAATATTAAATTTTCGGAAAGGCCAAACAATTCGCAAAGAGACAAGCCAGCCTGCTGATATAAAAGCCATAAATACGCGACTGTTGAATTCATACTACAGATAGTTTTGTGGCAATACCTCCTGAATTCCTTTCAAGAATCAGAAGCACGACAAATGAGCAATGAAAAACTCTTTTGTGTTACATGACTTCCCCTACCCTGTATCATTTATTAATGTGTATAAAAACCTAACTAAGGAAAGCTTATTTTCCTGTCTACTTCATTTTAATCGAGATGAACCATTGCAGAAATAGCTACAGTACACATTTTGTTATAAATGCTAAGGCGAATAGCTATAGTCAACTGTTTTAGAACTGGATGCTATATGCCTGCTTTATATACTGTTTCCATAGTCGCGAGAAACAACTGAATGTCGACAGGACTTGAAGGAATGACAAGTATTGAACAATTTGAACCATTAATGATGGATATCTCGGAAATGGCTTATGCTACAAAAAAGTTAATTGAAATAAATTGTGTGTTTTAAAGGATCTAAATATTCTGTGTAGTGCGTTTTTGTCTATTACTTAACGTTTTTATTTATACAGGATTCTATAACATTCCCTCCGAATGAAGAGGACTTCACATGCTATTCCCAGAAAATTGAAGATATGCATTTCATTTGTCATATAAAGTATTCAAAATATGGTATTTTAATAAAAGTCGTTAGTCACTTGCGAGAAAATCGAAAATTTCGAAAAATGTAACATTTTTTCTTATAACTGCTATAGTTCTTAGCGCCCCATTCTATATTAGGCGTGAAAGACCGGAAATTTTGCTCAGATTCATTTATCAGCTTGCGGTTCTTTTACGTGCCGTAAATCTACGACACGGGAGCACCGGTATGTTCCATGTAAAGTGTACTTATGGATGGGGGTTTTCTTGAAAATTTTCGTGTCGCATCTTTGGAAGGTACTTAACTCAGATACCAAGTTTGTATTTATCCGACTTTTGGTTTTTGAGTTATGCTGTTCACCAACACGCACAGGTCGTTTCCTAGAGTGTTTTTTTTACTTTCTCTACCACGTATAGTAAGTAGGGGAAGTATTGCAATCCACCCAAAAATTCGATACCAAGATCTCACCGGAAATATATGTTTCGAGACTCCCTGAATCCAAAAAAAAAAACAGTTTTTGGAAACATGTCCGTGTGTGTCTCTCTGTGAACAGCATAACTCAGAAACGAACAGTCGGATAAACACCAAACTTGGTATTTAGGTTCAGTATCTTACAGAGATGCGACACGAAGGTTTAGAACAAAATCCCCCCACCCAAGATTACCCTTTACATGGAACATTTTTTCGAAAATTTTAATTTTCTCAAAAATGGCTCTAACGATTTTGATTAAAATATCATATGTTTAAGATATTTTCATGACAAATGAAATGTATATCTCGAATTTTCTGGGAATGTCCCCAAAAGTATTCTTCATTGTGACCGACTTTAGCACAACTGGTAAACCATAAGAGATAGACAAAATTTTACTACACAAAAAATGTAGATCGCGTTAAAATACACAATTTATGTCATATACATTTTTTTTTTGTTGAGTGAACCATTTTCGAGATATTGCTTGTTATTCCCTTAAATTTGCCAATCTTATACTTTTTCTCAAATTTGTTCTTTTTTTTTTGTCCTGGTAATGCAAAGAGAATGGAATACTCGACATAGCAACCAGCTCTTAAAATATTTGACTATCGCTTAAAGCCTACCAATTCCCCTAGCATCTACAAGAAAATTAGCAATAAGATTAACATCTCGATATCTCGACTAACATGAAGCATATGGAGAAAAGCGTTTGTAAAAATAGTTTGTACAAGAATAGAAGTAATGTGAGTGTAGCACATCAGATTTTTTCTGTAGTAACGTTTTCTCTATCCCTTTATCCCAGCTATACACAATTGCACAATATTCCAACAGAATGAGTAGAACTTCACAATTTATTTACAGAAATGTATTCCTAGCGGCAGCATCACAAACACATTGCTAATCAAAATTGTCAAGAGCCAAGTTTACGAAAATAAAAGATTACAAAGGTTCTTCACGTAAAGGGTAGTTTGATATGTAGGAATGTCGTAGAAACCCATGTGTTAAAATATAACCTAGCTACATTAGGCCTTAACGCACCACTGATTGAAACCTACTAGGAAAAAGACTACTAAATCAACTGCCGTGAAACTTTCGTGCTGTTGTCGTACAGGAAGTCAATGAAACAGAATCATTCAAGATGTCTCAAGTTTTGTGTTATGGTTATTCTTATGTAAAATTTTAAGACCAACTCAAGAGTTCCAAAAAAGGAATATAAATCTTGCCGCAGTGCAACAAAGGTTACAACTCTTCAACACACAAAACCTGCACAAGTTCTGCATTGCGTCTCAATCGTTCTCTCTCAACTGCTATACAAATTTAGACAATTTAACACTGGAGAGTTAGGGCCTTTTTACCGTCCTTTACACAACAATGCATGCGAACCATAATAAATATTCATCACGGTTTAAAGCATACGTCCGCAATAGCTATCGAAAAATTCTAATCGTAACCATGTTGTTCACGATTGTAGCGGGGCACCCACCTGCGTGACATAATCAGGATAAAGCATTTACTGACCCCACAACCCAGAACACGCTACCTTGTTTCCCCTTCCAGCCTAATAAATAGTAGCTCTCTGAGGGAGCATTTGCGAGATCCCAATGCATCGATAAGGACTAGCGGACGCCGACTATCGATGCGAGGCAAGGAATATTATTGTGCTAAGAGGTACCATCCCAAACGTAACGCAGAGAAAACTTCTGTATTACAGTACTGCAATCAACTAACGAAAACAGTACAACAAAATCCGATGCATTGCATCACACGACTTTCTCTAGCCACTATCGTTTATTTTTATGCTGCTTCTACAAACTATTCTTGTACAAAATGTATTTATGCATCTACTTCAAGTTAATCGACATAAATGTTTACACAAATAGTTTTACACATTTCGTTGTAGGTAAAAGCCTTCAGCGATATTTAAGTGCTTAAAAAGCGGGTCGCTAATGAAAAATTCAAACCAATAAGGAAAACCTCGGAAATGACTACTGCTACAAAAATGTTATTTAAATTACACGCGTGTTTGAAAGAGATCTACATGTTTTGTATAGAAAAGTTTTGTCTTTCTCTTATGGTTTAACGCTTATACAAAATGCGTTCTTAGTGAGGACACAGGTTATTCGCAGAAAATTTAAGATAAACATTTTATTAGCCATGTAAATATTTTAAGCACATGGTATTATAATCTCGAAACATAGTGCTGCAACTTTGGAAGATACTGAATTTATCCGACATTTCGTCTCTGGTTATGTTGTTGCATGTCTCGCACACCAACACAGGCCTTTCTGTAACTTTTTCCAGGGACCCGAAACATGTACGAGGACAGTCCCAGAAGTACCCGACCTGCCAATGACTGTGGCAGAAAGTACCAACCTTATAAAGCTTAAGTCTGAAGTTTGATGATGCTACGTCGTTTAGTAATTGTTTGGCAGCCATTAATAGTGAACTCTCTCAGCAAACTTGTAAACATGGATAAAACTAGCCATTATTATGTGCCAGAATACTTTCATTTGAAAGGTCTTAGTCCAACTAGTATTAAAGCTGAGCTAGATTCTACACTGGGGGAGTCTGCTCCTTCGTTTAAAACAGTAAACCAGTTATCGACCAAATGAGGTGACAACGCCAGAAATTGAGGAAAATCCACAAAATGATATTATATGACCGTTGACTGAGTGTGTGAGCTAGCAGACATCGTAGGCATTTCAAAAAGTGCTATACATCGCATACTGAAAATTTAGACACGAGAAAGCTATGCGCAAGATGGTGCCGCGTTTACCCACAATGGAACAAAAGCAGCATCGTGAAGATGATTCAGTCGAGTGTTTGGCGATGTTTTGCTGCAATAAAACCGAGTTTTTGTGTCAATTCATAACCATGGATGAAACATGGGTCCATCCCTTCACACCTGAGACCAAGGAACAGTCAAAACAGTGGATTGAAAGGGAAGAATCAGCTCCAAAGAAGGTGAGATAGTTCCATTTGCAGACAAGGTCATCGCGTCAGTTTTTTGGAATGTGTGTGGAATAATTTTCATTGATTATCTTCAAAAATGAAAAGCAATCAATGCCGTGGATTATGCAAACTTATTGCAGCATTTGAATGATGAAATCAAGCAAAAACTTTTGTTTCATCAAGACAATGCACCAGTTCATACATATATTATCGCCATATCCAAAATCAATGAGTTAAAGTTCGAAGTGCTTCCTCATGCACCCTATTCGCCAGATTTAGCCTCCTCTGATTACTTTCTATTTTCAAAGTTGAAGAAATAGCTTGGTGGTAAAAGATTTGCCAACAGTGAAGAGCTGGAGTCTGCAGTTGATGACTATTTTTAAGAAGTCGATGGTTCTCAGTATAAACAGGGTCGAAGCTATTGAACATTGCTGGGAAAAGTGTATCGAGCTGAAAGGAGACTATGTAGAGAAATAAAGATGTATTTTCCCAATTTTTTTTTCTTTGTTAGGTCGGATACTTCTGGGACAGTCCTCGTATTTCCGATGGATGGTATTACTTTTCCATATCTTCTAGGTAGGTGGTAGGTCTTGCGGTAATCAATTGGTGTAATAGGAACTAGCAGCGCTGGCAGTCTCATCTTTATGAGCAAATGATTAAATCAGTTTTATAAAACAAGTATTCAGTGATCCATGTTAAAGCAAAGAAAGAAAAACTCAATGTCATTGCTTCGGATGGAAATTTCAAGAGGCCCCAAGTAATTTCTTTATGAATGTATAATTTATCATTTCCTAGCATTGGATTTGCAAACGACGGTTCCCTTTTCCTTAATGCCAACCTTCACGTGATCAGACGCGTGTCCGAAGATGTTTTCAGCCTCTGAATCATTTTTGCTTTCGACCTATTTTCTCTGCATTTGTCACTTATCATTTTTGAGCCCTCGGTGAGATTATAAACGAAGTGGGAATCTTAGTGTTCGGTACAACGTACACTGTAGGGAAAAGAAAGCAACTTTGTTTATGGGTAGCCGACACCGAATTTCCAGAAAGAACACATCTGTACAACTTGAAGGTAGAAAAAATTCTAAAATCCTAAAACTGGTTGCGGTTTTGTCCTTTTGGCCATATGAATATTCAAATGCGAGCTTTAATTGGACGAGTGCGGGGTAAGCAAATAGACTGTGAAATATTAAAACGGAGTTTATTTTCTTTCTTTTTTTTGTATAGTTTAACGCCCTTTAACCGGATGATGAAATGTCATATGAGTCCGGAGCCATAAAACACGACTAATGGCATTTATTTTCCCCCATAATACCAAGTAACTTTTATTAAAGACATTTCTTTCTGCAACGCTTAGTTTTGGAGATATTGCACAATCTCAACTTAAATGGTGCACCCTGTATATTTTGGATTTACGTTTATGACATACGTGACATTTTGACAAAATTAAGTGTTACATAATTTTTTCCACACTATACAAACTTTAGTATTTGGGCGTAAATAACTATATTCCTGAAATAATACGTATAACTTAAACGATTAAAGGTTTAAAATTTTCTTGGCAAGTCAACTACTTATAAAAAATCAATCTCGTACTATAATTGTTGAACAAATCCACGATAAAAAATCTTAACTATATCGTTGAAATCAGCAATTCAGTACCTTAAACGTTATGACCTTTGTGCGAATAAATAGTAAACGACCACTAGTGACCATTCATTCATGTTTAAACACATACGATCTGGCGACTGCCTCTGTGATCGAGTAGTCAAGAATTTTAGCTTCTCCATCCTGAAGTTCCTGGGGACAATTCCTGGCTTGGGCGGGAAATCTGCCTTTAATTAGAATTATCCCCTGTCCAACACAGTCTGGTAATGAATGTGAGCGTGTTTAATAGCGAAAATAAATAAAAATCACAATTCACAGTTCAACAAGTATATTACAACACCATCAATTGCCTCTTAAGCCATAGACCCAGAATAGAACATAGAAGTTAAACGGGACTAGACAATTGAAATAAACTAGGAGCCACATTCTACAAACAATAAACTGCGCAATCCTGGCACATATAAGTGAGAATGCACGCACACCTATACCTTTTTCACTATAAGTTGAAAGGAGAAGTAAACAAAACTTAAATGCATCACTCCGCCGAGCACAAGGCAGGACCACGTGGAAGATGACGGGAAATTTCCCGTGAGAGGAATGTGAATGGCATGTCCAGGCCATTAAAAAATGAATAACGAATTTGAGAAAAAGTATAAGTATTGGAAAATTTAAGGGAATAACAAGCAATATCTCGATAACGGTTCACTCAACAAAAATGTGTATGGCATAAATTGTGTATTTTAACGCGATCTACATTTTTTGTGTAATACAATTTTGTCTATCTCTTATGCTTTACCAGTTATGCAAAAGTCGTTCACAATGAAGAATACTTTTGGAGACATTCCCAGAAAATTCGAGATATACATTTCATTTCTCATGTCAATATCTTAAACATATGATATTTTAATCAAAATCGTTAGAGCCATTATTGAGAAAATTAAAATTTTCGAAAAATGCTCCATGTAAAGGGTAGTCTGGGGTGGGGGGATTTTCTTGAAAACCTTCTTGTCGCATCTCTGGAAGATACTGAACCTAAATACCAAGTTTGGTGTTTATCCGACTGTTCGTTTCTGAGTTATGCTGTTCACAGACACACACACACACGCGCGCGCGGACATGTTTACAAAAATGCTTTTTTTGGATTCAGGGGGTCTCAAAACATGTATTTCCGGTGAAATCTCGGTATCGAATTTTTGGGTGGAATACAATACTTCCCCTACTTACTATACGTAGTAGAGAAAGTAAAAAAAATCTTATGTGTTACACTCACATGACTTTCTCTACTCTTGTACAAACTATTTATACATACGCTTATTCTCCATCTACTTCATGTTAATCGAGATAAACATTTGCAGACTCTATCTTATTGCTAATTTTCTTGTAGATGTAAGGGGAAAATATATTTACCAGGGCTATGTAGAAAAACAGTAGCCTTTAAGCACATACATATCTCTTAATAGCTGGTTGCTAGGTGCAGCACCATTCCCTTTGCCACAGATTATAACTTTCTGCATATCCAAGACAAAAAAATCTGATGTGTTACACTCACATGACTTTCTCTACTCTTGTACAAACTATTTTTACAAACGCTTATTCTCCATATGCTTCATGTTAAACGAGATATCGAGATGTCAATTTTATTGCTAATTTGCTTGTATATGCAAGGGGAATATGGTAGGTTTTAAGCGATAGTCAAACATTTTAAACGCTGGTTGCTATGTGGCACATTCCATTCTCTTTGCATGTCTAGGACAAAAAAATCTGTGTTACACTCACATGACTTTCTCTACTCTTGTACAATCTATGTTTACAAACGCCTATTCTCCATATGCTTCATGTTAATCGAGATATCGAGATGTCAATCTTATTGGTAATTTTCTTGTAGATGCAAGGGGAATATGGTAGCTTTTAAGCGATAGTCAAATATTTTAACGCTGGTTGCTATGTGGCGCATTCCATTCTCTTTGAATGTCCAGGACAAAAAAAAATGAATAACGAATTTGAGAAAAAGTATAAGTATTGGAAAATTTAAGGAAATAACAGCAATATCTCGAAAACGGTTCACTCAACAAAAGAAATAAATATGACATAAGTTGTGTATTTTAACGCGATCTACATTTTTTGTGTAGTAACATTTTGTCTATCTCTTATGGTTTACCAGTTATGCAAAAGTCCTTCACAATGAAGAACACTTTTGAAGACATTCCCAGAAAATTCGAGATATACATTTCATTTCTCATGACATTATCTTAAACATATGATATTTTAATCAAAATCGTTAGAGCCATTTTTGAGAAAATTAAAATTTTCGAAAAATGTTCCATGTAAAGGTTAGTCTGGGGTGGGGGGATTTTATTGAAAACCGTCGTGTCGCATCTCTGGAAGATACTGAACCTAAATACCAAGTTTGGTGTTTATCCGACTGTTCGTTTTTG
The DNA here is from genome assembly GCA_030765065.1 of Deroplatys truncata. Classification (NCBI taxonomy): domain Eukaryota; kingdom Metazoa; phylum Arthropoda; class Insecta; order Mantodea; family Mantidae; genus Deroplatys; species Deroplatys truncata. Next base: position 131,174,320 of record CM060988.1, on the reverse strand, counting down.
AGTTATGCTGTTCACAGAGACACACACACACACACACGGACATGTTTCCAAAAATGCTTTTTTTGTATTCAGGAGGTCTCAAAACATGTATTTCCGGTGAAATCTCGGTATCGAATTTTTGGGTGGAATGCAATACTTCCCCTACTTACTATACGTAGTAGAGAAAGTAAAAATGAATAACGAATTTGAGAAAAAGTATAAGTACTGGAAAATTTAAAGGAATAACAAGCAATATCTCGAACACGGTTCACTCAACAAAAAAAAATGTATATTAAATAAATTGTGTATTTTAACGCGATCTACATTTTTTGTGTAGTAACATTTTGTCTATCTCTTATGGTTTACCAGTTATGCAAAAGTCCTTCACAATGAAGAACACTTTTGAAGACATTCCCAGAAAATTCGAGATATACATTTCATTTCTCATGACATTATCTTAAACATATGATATTTTAATCAAAATCGTTAGAGCCATTTTTGAGAAAATTAAAATTTTCGAAAAATGTTCCATGTAAAGGTTAGTCTGGGGTGGGGGGATTTTATTGAAAACCGTCGTGTCGCATCTCTGGAAGATACTGAACCTAAATACCAAGTTTGGTGTTTATCCGACTGTTCGTTTTTGAGTTATGCTGTTCACAGAGACACACACACACACACACACACGGACATGTTTCCAAAAATGCTTTTTTTGTATTCAGGAGGTCTCAAAACATGTATTTCCGGTGAAATCTCGGTATCGAATTTTTGGGTGGAATGCAATACTTCCCCTACTTACTATACGTAGTAGAGAAAGTAAAAATGAATAACGAATTTGAGAAAAAGTATAAGTACTGGAAAATTTAAAGGAATAACAAGCAATATCTCGAACACGGTTCACTCAACAAAAAAAAATGTATATTAAATAAATTGTGTATTTTAACGCGATCTACATTTTTTGTGTAGTAACATTTTGTCTATCTCTTATGGTTTACCAGTTATGCAAAAGTCGTTCAGAATGAAGAACAGTTTTGGAGACATTCCCAGAAAATTCGAGATATACATTTCATTTGTCATGAAAATACCTTAAACATATGATATTTAATCAAAATCGTTAGAGCCGTTTTTGAGAAAATTAAAAATTTTGAAAAATGTTCCATTTAAAGGGTACTCTGGTGTGGGGGGATTTTCTTGAAAACCTTCGTGTCGCATCTCTGGAAGATATTGAACCTAAATACCAAGTTTGGTGTTTATCCGACTGTTCGTTTCTGAGTTATGCTGTTCACAGACACACAGACACACACACGGACATGTTTCCAAAAATGCTTTTTTTGGATTCAAGGAGTCTCAAAACATGTATTTCCGGTGAAATCTCTGTATCGAATTTTTGGGTGGAATACAATACTTCCCCTACTTACTAAACGTAGTAGAGAAAGTAAAAATGAATAACGAATTTGAGAAAAAGTATAAGTATTGGAAAATTTAAGGAAATAACAAGCAATATCTCGAAAACGGTTCACTCAACAAAAGAAATGTATATGACATAAGTTGTGTATTTTAACGCGATCTACATTTTTTGTGTAGTAAAATTTTGTCTATCTCTTATGGTTTATCAGTTATGCAAAAGTCGTTCACAATGAACAATACTTTTGGAGACATTCCCAGAAAATTCGAGATATACATTTCATTTCTCATGGCATTATCTTAAACATATGATATTTTCATCAAAATCGTTAGAGCCATTTATGAGAAAATTAAAATTTTCGAAAAATGTTCCATGTAAAAGGTAGTCTGGGGTGGGGGGATTTTCTTGAAAACCTTCGTGTCGCATCTCTGGAAGATACTGAACCTAAATACCAAGTTTGGTGTTGATCCGACTGTTCGTTTTTGAGTTATGCTGTACACAGACACACACACACACGGACATGTTTCCAAAAATGCTTTTTTTGGATTCAGGAGGTCTCAAAACATGTATTTCCGGCGAAATCTCGGTATCGAATTTTTGGGTGGAATGCAATACTTCCCCTACTTACTATACGTAGTAGAGAAAGTAAAAATGAATAACGAATTCCCATTTTAGAAAATAAGTATTGAAAAATTTAAGGGAATAACAAGCAATATCTCGCAAACGGTTCACTCAACAAAAAAAATGTATATGACATAAATTGTGTATTTTAACGCGCTCTACATTTTTTGTGTAGTAAAATTTTGTCTATCTCGTATGGTTTACCGGTTATGTAAAAGTCATCCACAATAAAGAATACTTTTGGAGACATTCCCAGGAAATTCAAGATATACATTTTATTTGTCATAAAAATATCTTAAACATATGATATTTTAATCAAAATCGTTAGAGCCATTTTTGAGAAAATTAAAATTTTCGAAAATTCTTCCATGTAAAGGGTACTCTGGGGTGGGGGGATTTTCTTGAAAACCTTCGTGTCGCATCTCTGGAAGATACTGAACCTAAATACCAAGTTTAGTGTTTATCCGACTGTTCGTTTCTGAGTTATGCTGTTCACAGACACGTTTCCAAAAATGCTTTTTTGGGATTCAGGGGGTCTCAAAACATGTATTTCCGGCGAAATCTCGGTATCGAAATTTTGGGTGGAATACAATACTTACCCTACTTACTATACGTAGTAGAGAACACAATTGTCTTCTTTCCATTTCCCGCGTCTATGTTTGCCACAGTAGCAGAGGATTCTCAGCCGGAAACAAACCGCAGTGCCTGCGCATAGCCTATTAAACCCTCTGCTATAGCGGTTCATTTAGTTATAGGTGAATCTGAACAAACACATAGTCTCATAAATTGAACTGTTAAAATAACGAGTTTTTTAAATTTCACTGCACGAGAATAACCATAAAATGTTACGATCTGAACCGATTTTTTTTTTTTTTTTTTTTTTTTTTTTTTGAGGAAGAGACGACATGCTAAGCGGGAAAGGTTGTAGTTTGCCCACCTGCCAATGAGGTGCGGTCTTGTCACGTGGTTTTGTTTACTTCTCTTTTCAGCTTATAATGAAAAAAGGTATAGTGGTGAACTTGCAGTCAGCGATGGATGAATTAAATTAATGAACGCAGAAATGATTTTGAAACCTGAGGCTCTAACATGATAATACTACATGAGGTAGGATGCTCCGCGGCAGATGGCGAGATAGCTTTATGAATGCTTATTCGATATATTAAGCGTATGTACCTTTAGAAAATTTTAAAACGTATAATGAAAAGATTGCTTAGGATTAATCCATTTTATGCTATAAGCAAATCCATACAGATTCCGCTACCGCTTCCAATGAAGTATCGAAATGCATAGTATCGAACTACGCTACACGTATAGCTACCCTATTTTACACTACCTCCAAATACGGCAAATCATTCTTTTTTAAAGATACCGAAACGCACTTAACCTATTCTAATGCAAACTAGACTAAGGCATAGCCCTTAGAAATGTGCCGCTACATAACCTATACAAATCGTAATATTAACGAAGTACACTTTACCAGGTTCTGAATGCATCCAGCCGTCAGAAACGATCCATATTAGTCACGATCCTCCTAATTTAATAGAAACTTTAGATTTTATTATACACAGAAATCAGATGGCGAACTAAATTACAGCAGAAGGCTTATTTTAAAGATCTAATGCTACAAGTTTCCACCTAGGTGGAGTGAAATCACGCACGAAAACGTTGGCAACCATACCAAATTGTTAAACTCCAGGTTAACTACCCTACAGTTACCTTGCGTTCGTAATAAGGGTCACACCGTTTAACCAACAGATTATTGCTACAAGTTAGAAAACTTGAGTTAGGAGCTTTTAACCGGATTACAACCCTAAACTGGATAAAAGAGCTGTAGGTTGTTAAGGATCCCGTCGCAGAGTAATGGCAAACGATGAAGCATTACAACAGGTGAAGTCTGGCCACAACAAGCACCGATACCCATCACCGCGACTCCACACCAACCGGTTCTCTACATCGTGACGGGAGGTAGGGGAAGGCTAGCTTCTCACCACCTCCTCGCCGTCTAGGATCACGTCGTAGTGGAATTATGGCGTCGCAGCAATGGGATGCTTTGATTATGTCCGTGTTAATAGCGACCACACATGGACTAGTAGACGACTTGGAGTATTAAATCGGAACACAAATCTGACGTTCAGTAGTCACACAACCTTCTCTATCCATTATTTTGTTATTCAATAAATGTATTCATACGAAAGCTTATTTTGCCAAGACAAAACTCTTCACAGATGGCTTCAGTTAGGTAAAATCGAACTAAAGGACACGTGGAATGGGCATGAAAAATATAACAACTCAATTATCCTTAAAACAATTAGACATAAGGCACCAGTGATGAATTTAAAAGAAGATAAGCCATTCTGTATACACTGGATTTAACATCCGGAAAAATACAACAGCGAATACTTGGGAAATGTGTAATGCTACTACAACGGTTTATAGACAGCGCATGCTTTTATGACAGCTACATTCTTACTTTCTCTAACACTTGAAATAGAGGAACTACGTACTGTGTTCCACTAAAAAAACTCGGCATTGAGATTTCACCGGAAATCCAAAAAAATAATTCAGCATCTTCCAAGTTGGCAACACGATTTTCAAGAAAATCTCCCCAACTCAAATCCTTAAATGAAAGATGTTTCCTTACTATCATTTTCTTAAAAATTGCTCTGACGATGTTTATTAAAATACATCATTAACACATCTTAACCTTTTTGGCTGCTGTCAGCGAGAAAAAAAAACTGAGAACAATTTTCATAACTTTACTATGTTCCAAAAATTAAATTAAATTGAGTTGTATTTATGGACGCTCTTTAAATGCCATAGCTCCTAGCGTCCCTTCTATATTGGGCGTAAAAGACCAGAAATTTTGCTCAGGCTTGAGGTTATTTTATGTGCCGAGGTTTAAAGTTATTTTACGTGCCATAAATCTACGTCATGGCTCTACTTCCCTTCCGGAGGAATCCATGCTAAGGAGTTTTACGCCCGAAAAACTCCATCGCCCTCCGCCGGGTTTGAACCCGCAAACTCGGGAACTAGAGGCCAGCATGGTACACCTAGATCACCGAGGACGACTACTATGTTCCAGGTATATAGTAATTATCTACTACATAATACTTGAAGGCCGAGTTTTACGCTCATGTTTTGAGAGTACATTTTTGGAAATGTTCAACTATCAAAACAATAAAGAGCTTTTGCAATAGTGTGTTTTCTGATACGGTCACGCAATACTCCGTAAACAGAATGTCTTTTACCACGTGAGTCTTTTGCCCCAATCACCGAATACTGCATGGTCTACTAACACATCAAATGGAGGACTTATTTCAGATTTCCGCATTTCAAGTCATTGAAAACGATTTATTAAATTATATGGTTATCATATTAATAGAAGAGTAATTCAAAAACAAAGCCTGGAGACTTCTATACACTGTATTTATATCAATTACACGACCAGGACTACCAAATTGTTTCAGTTTCGAAAATACGGATCTACAGAAAGCTGATGCCTTTGAAGTTATGGTCGCATGAACTGACTTATGGCAGCTGACAATAAGTCGAGAACGGAAAGAGAATGCAAAGTAAAACATGCAGCATTTCGGTTCATAAATACCCAGGAAACGAAAATGGGAATGCATATCGATAGCAAAGTGGAAAGTCGATTTAATGCATGTTTGCAACTGACCAATGATTTTTTTTATCTGCTTCCAATTAGGCAGGTTCCAACATAATGCAGGTTAGCCACTACTATTTCCAATTACTATAGTGAAAGCGTTTTACCAAGCGTCATTCCCTTATTAATAGCATGCATTAAAGTTATTTGTTGTTGTCCAATGCTCTGAGGAAGTCACGGTCGTCTTAAATAATGTATACAGCGAAGAGAGAGAATGATAGGCACAATATGGCCCAACGAGAACGGTAACCAGAACGAGAAAGTAGAAATACATGTATTCAAATGGGAGCGTTCACAATCGACGGGAAGCCTTCCCGGGATCCGGAACGGGAAAGAAGAGTTGCCCAACTTTTAATTTTAACTTTCTCGTTCTCGGGCACGGCATATTAGATCCATATTGTGTATATTGGACTCTTCACTCTAGAGATTATTCTAGGCGGCCGTGACATGAAACAATCGCTAGTGCTCTCTATAGTTCGCAAGCTGGAAACATGAATCTGGAAGAAATTAGTAGTAAATGTGCTTCCTAACCTCACTCCGACACCCGCAAAATTCAATGAGCGTTGATTCCTCTGGTGAAAGGGTCATTTGTAGTTTGTTTATATGCAACTCAAAACTGGCTATTACCTCAAAAACATAAAGCTACAAAGAACAGCAAAAACCGATGGAAATTAAAAAAGAATAAACAACTTTAAATGTATGTCATTAAATAAAGGAATGAAAGCTTCGCACAACTAGAGGGATCGTAAATGTAATGGATATGTATTTATATAATGTTTACTCTATCGAATTTTGACGTTGGCTAATCGGCATTATGTTGGCTAAATTGGAAGTAAGTGAAAAAATGTCATTGGTCAGTTAAAAACAAATAAAATCCCAATGCGCAAAATCAACTTTCACTTTGCGATCGATATGATCACCAATATACATTCCCGTTCTCGTTACCTTACTGTTGTGAACCAATATCTTGGTGTATTGCTTCCCGTTCTGGTTACCGTTCTCGGGCGGCTGTGAACCAGCCTTAAGGCTTCCCGTTAATTGTGAAAATTCACATTGTAACACATGTGTTTTAAACGTTGTGTTCAAGTTATGGTTTCATATTTACCGTAAACCTTTCCGCTAAATCAACAGAATGTCACGCCATGTCAATGGTGTTACCGGAATGCTCAGAACACCGCTAACTTCGAAAAGCTGTGTAAAAACTCTAATTAAAACTGTTATTATCAGCGCTTCGTACATTAGGAATAACAATATCACATTCCGCTACGACATATACTGACCAAATGGTCTGCTCTTAAAAACTGGAGTTACACGTTCAGTGGCATATACTGTCCTTAAAAATATGGATATACTGGTTACCATTGGATTGTTTCCTTTAGTAAATACAAGCATTTGTATGAAATGGTCCAGCATTAGCAGCTAAGCAAAATGCACTCAAGAGTCAGTATTTTGGCAACGCTCTCTGGAAATCGAGTGGCTGCCCTCTGGAGCCACGAGTTCAAAGGCGGTCGAGGCCGCCAAAGGTGGAGCAAGCACGTTTAACACACCTGCACGATCACTTTACACAGACCAATGAATGTAATCCAGACGTGCACTCCGCGGTTATAATAAACAGTTGTTTCCTAATTAGGAATAACTTACTTTGTCAAACATTTTAAAGCGCTCTAATAAGACCACAAACATACGCCTGTAATATATATTGCCTTAATCTCCTTTCCCAATTAATGTCCACCGCCTGTGGTAACGTATAATCTTTAAGAACAGACGTAACATTTAAACACTATTTTAAAGTGTTGTTAAGTTCTACGCAACCGATGTCAAGGGTTTGTGCTGTTTCGTAAACAGGCGAGTGGCGAATTGCAAACTCTGGAAAGGATACTTTACGTAGCTTGGGAGGAAAGCCTTCTAGCGCATTTGCCAAATTCATGGTCGCAAATACTTTCTGGGTAAACCTCTTCTCAAACTCGTCACAGAAAACCGCAAAATTGAAGAGCAATGTCGCAATGGATGCGAAAGGTCTTTGTGACGTGGCTTCTCAACAACAAGGACCAGATGTGTTATAATTTCGAAACACGGTCATACAGAAAGCTCACGTTGTCCGCCGTGGAAAATATCGCGAAAAGGGAACGATATAGTGGAAGAGGCGAGGGCAGCGAGGCAATGCAGATCAGTGCTAATGAATTGCTCCAGTAGAGGCCGTGATACTGTATCGAGTTCAGCAAGTGAATTACCTGCACAGAAAGAAGTCGAGGTAAAGAAACTGTTAACGGTGACCAGTTGATATGCTGTAATTAATAGCAGAAATAAAGGTCACAGAGTGACATACTAGATGAGGGAGATGGTATAAAGTTATCTTGGTAACGCGCCAGATTCACGTCTAAACACTATTATCTCGGGCTTTAGTTACTTTTGTATAATTGATTGCAATAAGAGCTCTTATTATATCGTACTAAAAGCAATTTGTTGCAAAACTATAACAGATATATCTAATATGAAAATATTCAGTCTTACAAAACAATATCGGCGGCCTTGTACATATTCGTGATGAGCTTTGAATCAATTAACCTTAAGTCATGATCAAGTGGTGTGTTCCTTGCTTCATTTAGCACGTTCATTCACTGTCTCGGACACTAGTTCGGTTAAGGGTGTGGAACCTTAACGTAAACAAGTTGAGCCCGGCGTAGCGGCAAATCGATGTTTGTCTGAGCGAGAGGGAAAACATGTGATGACCCCCATTCCTGTAGCGGAGGTCACATCAACAGTGATTCAACCGCTGCCATATAGGTTGCGTGTACTTCAAATTCTGGGAATGCTGCATACACGCCAAAACTTGTCTGTTTGCTCAACCTCAGCAATATGGCACGGTGAAAAGCAGCTAACAACTTTCTTCTCCTTGAAAGTGTTTGTTTTACCATTTGAAAACTTACGAAATTCCAATTCACGTGTAGGTATTTCGGTAATTATTTAGGTACTCCTACGCAGAACCTCGCACTGAAAGCAAATCCATTCACCCCGAACTTTTTTTGGGTATCAACAAGAATGATGAACGCTAGGCATTTCCAATGGTCTTCCTTAGAAGCTTTCAAAGAATCCATTGCATGTTATTTAAATCAGCATTCCACTTGGCATTTAACTCTCGTTTTACTTTCTCTACCGCCCACCTACGTAAAGGACAAAAGTACTGTATTCCAAAAATTCTATCTCGAGAAACACACCCAAGGAAAATATTTTTAGAAAAACGACCGTGTGTCTGCAGTGTAAATGAAAAACTTGATATTAAAGTCCAACATCTTTTAAGTATGCATGGCGAAGATTTTCAGGAAACCCCTCCACATCCCAAACAACCCCCAGCCAACTTTCTACAAGAAAGAAAATTGGCTATTTTCAATTTTCTCAAAAATGGCTATGGATTTTGCTTAAAACGGCGTATGTTTGAGATAGACATGACAAATAAAATGTGCACCGACATGACAAAATTTGCACCTTTTATTTTCTGGGAATAACCTCTGAAGTCAGCCACTCTCATCCATTTTGATATAATTTTATATAACTGGGAAACAACGTATAGGCCAAAACTTAATTCAGAAAAAATAAAATCCACAACTTAAAACAAGCATAATTCCAAACACTGCTATCGTAGTTTTTATTACTAAGCTCATTAGTATTAGTGACACAGAATATGAAGTGTGTATACTCATTTACTTGACTGGCTTTTGACTAACGGATGTCAGAAGATGGATGAAAGACAAGAACGCGGAAATTAATTCAGAGACCAGAATCACTAAAGCTACTTAGGTAATATTCTGCCTCACGACTGAGGGAAAATTCAGATTATAAACCTCAGGCAGGTAGCTTGGCTCAATCGCGATCTGAGACTACGTTCGCTGCCTAAGAGGCTATCATGGATTGCTTCACTGCAGCGGTGTCCAGTTGTCATACCAGACGAACTTGGTATCTAAAATGCTAAGGCTACGTGATAATCTTGTGAAATACCCAAATAAAAGTTAAATCAGGCAGCTGGTTCAACTAGTTTTGTGAATCTGCTGCATTATAAAATAAGTTACAATGCTTCCCTAGCACACGTCAGCCCTTCACTGGGGTTACGATTCTCTGGACACAAGCCGGGGTGCTTAGCAGCTACCTTATAGATATATTGACGTGATTTCAAGACAGCCTTCGCGAAATTTGATATATGTAATTAAAGTTTGTTTAAAATAACTTAGTATAAGCAAATTCCAAACTCATTCCACTATTTTCTTTTAGCTAGAAAAACTTCACAGCACTTAGCCTCGATGCACACATTCCATATATAAATGACCAATCAAATTAGGACTTATCTATTCCACCAATAATCCAAACTATAAATTAGATTCGGGCACCGCAAATAGCTTTAATTTTGCGGTTTGGGATTTGTTATAGTTACAGACATACCATTTTGTGACGATATGCATCACTCCCTTCCTTTCGCCTTCCGGTGTGTTGGGGTGGTCGGACTTTACGGCGACACATGCTAATAGAATAAAACCTGCTTCAAAGGTAGGAAAATCGAGGAACACAGGGGGACGGGTTAAACCTCTTGCCTCCCCGTGGCAATCTTGATAATATGTTGAACTATTGTATTCCACTAAAAAATTCCATAACTAGATTTCACTGTAAATACAAGTTTTGAGATCCCCTGAATCCCGCCAAAAAAGTACTTTTGTTAGAAGGTCCGCAGGCGTGTGTGAACAACATAACTCAAACGAAATGTCGGATAAATAGTGAAACTGGCATTTCAATTCAGCATCTACCAAGGATGGGACACAAAGATTTTCGTGAAAGTCCTGAATCCCAAACCATCCTTTAGATGGAAATTTTTTTGTTATTTCTGATTTTATCCAAAACGATCCATATGATTTTAATTAAACTACCATATGTGTAGGATATTTACCGATTCTTTTCCCCCCCTAATAGCGTGCTTCTTTCTGAATGAATTTTGGGTAATTTCCTACAATTGGTAAACCACAATTTTTGTGTCGTTAACCATTTCCAGATATTCATTATTGGTTTGAATTTTGAAATACTTATACTTTTTAAGTTCAGCAATTGTGATTATATTAAAGTGGAAATCCCAAGCCCTTGCATACAGCGACCCACTTTTTAAACATTTAAATATTACTTTAGCCTCCTCTTTTTGCCTGCAATGAAATGTGTAATGGAACCATTTCTGCAAATTTTTATCATGACTGACATGAAATAACGAAGAAAAAAAAAATGGCTTGTGTAAGAATAGTTTGCAGAATAATGAGTAGAGAGTCATGTAACATATATTTTTATCCCTTACAAGGCAAATGTTTTCGAAGTAAAGAGTGCATTATCATTCCTTTTGGATAGAAGCAGTCTACGAGGCTTTTAAACATCACCATTTTAAACACACAGGACTAGATTTTGTGTTTTAAAGATAGGGGTCATACTACACAATTTTCATAAAAACTACAAGGATTGCTAACAGGTCTGGATCTTGATCATTTTAAAACATGTACACACAAGATGATCATGTTACAGCCGAGCAGGATTAATTTCTTCTAATTTTAGTGAACCATTCACATGACTTTCCCTAACCACTCTTGTACAAAACTATTCTTACGAAACATTTTCTTCATCTACTTCATGTTAAGATAAAACGTTTGCAGAAATTATTTCATTATACACTTCGCTATGTGTATGAGAGGGATACATGGGTCTGCAGCAACAATTAAGCCTAACAAAGCAGGTAGCTATAAACTGGCTTTTAAATTCCATACTCTTTCCTTGATACTATGACAGACAACTGAATGGCAACAGCACTTCAAAAAATGACATATAATTGAAAAATTCAAACCAATAAGAATGAATATCCCGGAAATGGTTGATGCCACAAAACATTTGAAATAAATTGTTTTAAAGAGGTTTATATTTCTTATGTAGTAGTTTTTGTCTCCTCTTATGATTTACGAGTTATACAAAAGTATATTATATTCATTTAGAATGAAAGGGACTTCAAAGGCTATTCACAGAAAATTCATGATATACATTTTATTCATCACGTAAAAGTATTGGGCATATGGTATTTTAATGAAAACTAATAAAACCATTTTTAAAAAAATAAAAAATAGTAAAACTTTTTTTAATGTAAAGAAATTTATGTCTCACAGATTTTTCTGAAAATCTTTGTCTTATGGCGAACTTTCAATATCCTATTGAAAGTGTTACAGCCTTCTTTTGGATGGAATACTACACTTCCTCTACCTGTAAGGGTAAGTGCTTCAGAAAGTAAAATTATAACATTTTAGAAGTGGCCCAGAATAAATTTCTCTTAAGTGACATTTTCAAATTTCATTAAAAAAAAAACATGAAAAAATGAAGTAAGTTTATAGTGAACTACCAGAATTAAAAAAAAAAAAAAATCCTTCACATGACTTTTTCTACCCCCTATCCCTTATATGTGTATACAAACTATTCTTGCAAAAGTTTATTTTTCTATTTACTTCATTTTAATTGTGATAAACCTTTCCAGAAATAGCTGCATTACACATTATAGATACAAAGGGGGCAGCAAAATGTTTTAAAACTGGGCACCATGCACTGGCCTTAAAATTCATACTCTTTCCATAACATTGTGAGGAACGAATGAACATTGCTTAACATTTAACAACTACACAAGATTATATAAACTTCCTTCCTTATGAAGAGGACTTCACAAGCCATTCCAGAAAATTCAAAATATTCACTTTGTCATGTAAACACCTTTAATATATGGTATTTCAATCAAATTTTTAAAGTTCCATTTATACCCCTCCTTTAACTGCAATGGTCTTATCGGCGGCATTTCCTTTGGAAAATATTACCTATGCAATGATGTTAACTTGTATTCGCTTGTCATTGTTTTGCTGGTAATTTTTTATTTCATTAGATCACACACATATTCCCCTTTTAATGTTCATACTTCCAGACTCTGGACAAGATAGGGAATATTCTTGGATAGAGAAAAATTCCCATTCGGGACACAGCAAACAGGTGCTCTACCGACTGAGCTACAGGGCCAGCCTCAATCAAAATTATTAGAGCCATTTTTCAGAAAATCAAAACATTCAAAAAATGTTCCATGTAAAGGGTACTTATTTTCTTGAAAATCTTTGTGTCGCATCTTTGGAAGGTACTAAACTTAAAATACCAAGTTTGGTATTTATCCAATATTTTGATTTATGTTGTTCACAGACATACTTCTAAAAATGATTTATCTGTGATTCAGGAAACTCCAAAACATGTATTTCTAGTGAAATCTTAATATCACATGTTTTATTGGAATGCAATACCTTCTCTACCGCTATGTATGTAAAAACAATGATATGAAGCATGTTTTGTTGCTGCTTCTAACTGAAAACGTACGCATGTTGTAACCTTCCAGAATACAAAGCTCAAGAAGTACTTCATAAACAACTGATGAACGAAACGTAGAAAGGATATTGTTTCAAGATTTATGCATTTAGATCAAGCACCAGTACAGAAAACATGATAGAAGAGACACTAACATCTCAATTCAACACACTATATTGTAAATAAACAAAAAAATGCTTCTTTAAAACTCCTAGAAAAGTACTGCTAGATGACAATTGGCTATTAAATGGAAAACATTTGAAATGAGTGCTATATTTCATTTGATCAAATGGATACAAGCAGACTATCTTATTTCATAACTGCATCACAATGGAGCATCCTCTGTCGGTTGCACATTTGCAGTGCAACATAAAAGTCTGATGTAATACATACATATGATTTCCTCTACCCTCTTATCATTTATTAGTGGACATACAATAGGGTTGAGAAAAACCTGAGTATTTTTAAACAAAACCCAACCTGGTGGGTCAAATTGGGATCTTTTGCATTTTCTTTTTAACATTAACAATTTAACAGTTCAATTAAATTATCTTATGATTAATTTATTTACAACAGTAATCCGTTCTTATAACTACTTCATTAGTAAAAAAAAAAAAAATTAACTAAACAGGCAATAACCGATAAATTAAATATTCTTATGTTGGCAGCCAGAACCAGTGTTAGCTAGTTTACAGTTAAATCTAGCTGTCTGAGCTTTAATTTAGCTATAAAAATAAATACAATTCAACAACATTATGGAGATAGGGATTGAACTATTTTTAAAAACCTTTAGCTATGTAAATAATGTTGTTTTTAATGGTAATATGCTATTTTAGCTACTTATCACCTATGCATTAGCTATATTTCAGATGATTGTGTTGGCATTCACTGGCTTGCACAGTTATCACAAAGCTTTGTTTAAGCACATAGTCGTAAAGAATAGTGTAGTTGTGAAAATTCATGCTTTGTTCCAGCATTGGATCCATATTATAATGATTCTAATTATGTAGAAATTGTAACAGAGCACTTGGAAGAAGTCCCTGCTAACATTAGCAAAATCTTATATGTTATAATTTATCAGGATGCCACTCATCTTCTCCAGCAACTGTCAGAGGTTTGCAGAGTCTGGACCTTCTTAAGCAGACAGCACAAATATTGCACAAGCTGTGGAACTATGGACTAATCTTTTAGAAAATCCTGATGTTACCCTATAAGAACACAATAAAGAAACAAAAGGAACAAGCACTAAACCCCTTTCACTAATCTGCTAATATTTAGGTCCAAGATTCAGATGGAGAATTGTAACTGCAGAACAACAGAAAAGTGACGAAAACTGGCTCGTAGATTCATCCAGAGTGGATTGCAAGTGCTATGTCTTTTAGGATTGCTGATTCTGGTTATCTTTTGTCACTATGTTTTCTGATGCAATAGTAACACAGTTCCATCCAAACAAATGGTAGAAGATAAAGGAACTGAAAACAGCAAATAATGAAAACTTCCCAACAGGATTTATTAGTTTTGTGAAAAGCCTCATTTCTTGCCCTGCATCCATTGAGAGTATCTTCTCTACACACGGGCTTGTTTGGTCAAAATTAAGAAATAATTTAGGAGAGAAAAGAGCTCAGAAATTAGTGAAGATCTACCATTATTACTACAATAAGTAACAATACATCAAGTTAAAGTTTTTTCCGGGAATGTAAAGTTAGTTAAGTGTTTTTATATTGGAAGGAAAAAAAAACAATACAATGAAATAAGTTCTGGAAAGAAAACAAATAGTTTCATTCAATAAATAAGATGGCTCTTCTTAATTTGTATAAGCCTTAAAAAAATGATGTTGATTAAACTTTTATAGATAAGTACACGTGGATTTTATTAGGGGTTTTAGTTTTTTGGGTCAGGTTAAATTACAACACCCTGGTATACAAACTATTCTTACTAAAGCTTATCTTTCTATCTACTACATTTTAATCCAAATAAACCCTTGCATAAATTGCTGCATTACACATTTCGTTATAGATACAAAGGGAACAGAGATAGTCAAATGTTTATGAACTGGACACTATACTGACCTTACAATTCCATACTGTTTCAATGCAATCGCAAGAAAGAACTGAATGTTGACAGAACTTTAAAACAATAGTTCAGTATTTAACAATTCAAACCATTAATAATGGATATCTCACAAATGGCTTATGCCACAAAAAAGTTATTTGAAATAGTGTGCTTTAAGAACTCTACATTTTTTGTGTAGTACAGTTTCATCTTTTGCTTAATGTTTACCAGTTATGCAAGATTATACAAAATTGCTTCCAAATGAAGAGGACTTCATCGACTATTCCCAAAAAATTCAAAATATACATTTTACTTGTCATGTAAATATATTTAATATGCGGTATTTTAATCAAAACGTTAACGCCATCTTTTAGAAAATCAAAAATTTTGAAAAATCCCCATGTAAAAGGGTGGTTTGCAGTGGAGGATATTCTTGAAAATTTTCGTGTTGCATGTTCAGAAGGTCCTGAACTTAAATATCAAGTCTGGTGTTTATTGAACTTTTCATCTTTGAGTTATACTGTTTACAACACCTTTCTCTAAAAATGTTTTTTTATTCAGGGTGCCTCAAAACATGCATTTCTGGTGAAATCTCAGTATAGAATTTTTGGATGGAATGCAATACATTCTACACCTACTATGTACATGATAGAGAAAGTAAAAAGGCTATCTCAAAATGTTTATGGATATCATAACACTATTGATGACGAAATTGTTCTGTCTAGAAAGGAATTATATCCAGAAATAATATTTTTCTGCATGGGTTTGATACATTTTCTGTGCCTGCCACAGTAAGCAACAACAAATAGCCTACAATAGCTAAAACACAAGATTGCAAACATGAGCATATGTTTAATAATGACTTGTCAAACAAATTTGAAATATTCTTTAAACTGTTAACATTTAATATTTCAACTCAATACATGCAGATTTCAAAATAATCATAAATTTTTTAGGAGGCTCCCCATATAAGGTATCTTTAATTTTATACTGATTAAACGCCATTTGAACTGATATAAAAGGTCTTCAAATTCTTATGAATTTCATGTAGTGCAGCAGCAAACTTTAAAACCTTGTGTGTAACGTTCATATGACTAGCCACCATCATTTGTTTTTTATAGCTTCTACAAAATATTCTTGCAAAAGCTATTTTCTTATCTACTTAATGCTAATCAAGATAATCATTTGGAGTAGTTTCATTGCATATTTCATTGTAGGTACAAGAGGGATACAGGAGACTGAAGCAACAGTAACATGTTTATATGCTGGCCTTAACATTCCACTCTTTCCATGACAGAGCAAGAAACAACTGAATGGTGACAGCATTTTAAAAAATGACAAAATACTGAAAATAATAACAAATATCTCAGAAATGGCAGATGACACGAAAAGAACTCTTTGAAATAAATTATGTATTTATGTATAAATTTTGTGTAACTTTTTGTCAATATCTTATGGCTTACCCATTATACAAAATGAATTACGAAGGAAGAGGACTTCACAAATTATTCAACGGAAAATTCAAGATATACACTATTTTATGAATATCTTAACGGTACTTTAATAAAAAATTGTTAGAGCCATTTATGATAAAATAAAATACTTATTAGAAATTATCCAAGTAATGGGTAGTCTTTCTCGTTTTTTTATTTTTTCTTGGGGGGCAGGGGGGGATTTTCTTACAAATCTATATATCACATCCTTAGAGGATACTGAACTTAAATACAAATTTTTTTATATATATAAGGGCAAGGTGAAAAGTTCTTCGCCTTGCAGTGAAAGAATTGCATTTTCTAGGGCAAAATGCACTATTTTTCTACAGTCCCCTTACAGTTCTATGCACTTTGTCCAATGAATTTCCAGTGAGTCATTCCATCCCTGAAGTGTTATGCGGGTCTGCAAAATAGCCATAAATAGTCTGCCATAAGGTCTTCATTAGATGCAAAATATTTTCCAGGACAAATTTTTTTACATGTGGGTATAGGTGGAAGTCACAGGGTGCCAAATCTGCTGAATAGGATGGATGTTCCAACAATTCATGCTTCAAATCCCTTAGTTTTCCCATTACCAAAGCACCTTTGTGAACAGATACATTGTCCTGATGAAGGATATTTCTTTTCTTTTGCTACCCAGGCCTCTTCTCATGCATTTTTTCATCCAGTCGGTCCAAGAGACTTGTGTAGTATTCACCAGTCACTGTTTTTCCCTATTGAAGGTAATCAATGAGGAGAATCCCTTTTGCACCCCAAAAACACTTGCCATGACCTTTCCAGCAGATGAAATCCCTTCACCTTCTTTGGTGCAGAGCAGCCAGCCTCCAACCACTGCTCTCACTGCTGTTTCGGTTCTGGTGTGTAGTGGTGGACCACATCTCATCTGCAGTAACAATTCTGTGCACAAAATCGTTACATTGTTTTTAAAACGATCCAAACTCTGCTGTGAAAGTTAATTTTACATTTGCTTTTGGTCAGCATTCAGCAAGCGCAGCACCCACCTAGCACAAAGCTTTCTCATCTTCAATTCATGCAGAATACACTGTACACGTTCTTCTGAAATGCCTATGGTGTCAGCTATTTCGTGCACCTTTAATCGCTGTTCGTCCATTACCATATTGTACACTTTCTCAATGTTTTCCTCAGTAGTTGCAGTTTTAGGGTGTCCTTCACATTGATCATCTTCAAGTACAGGCACGTTTAAATTCAACTGCCCATTTCTTAACTGTTGAAAATGGAGGTGCAGACTCATTATAAACCTTCAACAACGTTGAATGAATTCCCATTAGCGATAAACCATTCAGAACGAAGAATTTTATGACTGCACAGCATTCCAGTTTCTTCATTTTAAGGAACACAGACAGCATGTCTACTATTAACAGCCACAGAAACAAAACTGTTCAGTAGACCAAGTTGAAATTCATCTTACATTATTATGAAACATGTATAGCAACATGACAAAACAAACTTTCATCAATCCCATCTCTGCACCAGGCCAAGAACTTTTCACCTTGCCCTCATACATACAAGTCTTCGTTTTTGAGTCCCTATGTGTATGACTTTTATCTAAAAGTTTTAGGATTGAGAGTACTTCAAAATATGTACTTCCTATGAAATTTCTATACTGAATTTTTGAGTGGAATGCAATACTTTCTCTACCTACTAAAAGTAAAAATTCATAAATTTTAATAGGCCCTCTCAATATGCCAGTTATTAATTTTATACCAATTCAGCCAAACCCAAACTTGAAAATTTAGTCTTGGTTTTTAAACTTTTGTGCATTGTTTAATGTGTACAGATAGACATAACAATCTCAGATAATAAGTGAATAGAATGAAACCTTTATAATTAATAAAACACTATTAAAGATCTCTGGAGTAATGCAAAACAAGAACTCTCTGTTCACACAAATTTAATATAATCTCTAATATATTACGGTGAGGCACTTATTTTCCTCATTAAAGCAAACAGATAAACTTAACAGATTCCTTTGAAGTTATTGACACTTTTCTGAAATATTTCTCTGACAAAGACTGCATTCTAAAGAAAACAACTTTTATTTTCTTCACCATATACGAACCTAGCAGGTAAAGGAAATATTGTATTCCACCCAAAAATGTGATGTCAAGGTTTCAGGAAGAAATAGATGTTTTGAGGCCGATGAATCCAAAAAGATAAATAATAAAAAATAAAAAGCAATTTTAGAAAAACGTCCAAGTGTGTGAACAGAATATTTTATTTATTCTGTGAACAGAAGAAATAACAAAACACTGGGCAAATACTAACTTCAAAAGTTCAGAGCCTTCCTAAGATGTGACATAATTTAAAAAAAAAAAAAAAAAAAAAAAAAATACCGCTTCCAAACTATCCTTCACATGGAAATTTTTTCATTACTTTATTTTTTCTGTTATCTCTAATGATTTTAATTATAATACCATATAATTAGTATATTTACATGACAAATAATATATATATCTTGAATTCTTTGGGAATAGCCTGTGAAGCTCTTTTCATTATGAAGAAATTCTGTATTATTTTGTTTTTGTTCAACCATACAAGACAGACAAAATATTACTACACATTGAATTTAGATCTCTGTAAAACACAGCTCATTTCAAATAACTCTTTTTGTGGTGCCTACCATTTCCGAGATATTCGTTTTTATAAGTTTGCAGTGAATTTTTTGAAGTGTCACCATTCATTAGTTATTAGTAACAGCGACCTACTTTTAAAATAAAGCTTTTTGTAAGCATAGTTTGTGGAAGCAAATAAAACTAAATTGCAGTAGAGAAAAATCATATGAATTTAAGCCATCAGATTATTATTCTTTTTTTCTAGATTACTATTGCTCAACCCTTTCACACTTGCATATAACTTTTACATCCATTTCTGTATATTGTACTCCTTGTTTTTAAAATAGTAGCTTTTTATTATTTAATTATTAATATTCCTGTTCAGTGCCTGTAACAAATAATAGTAAAATAAATTACGGAAAGTAAAACTACATACATCTTTAAGTAAAAACGCTTCTATAATGTCTGGTATTTCTTTTCTTAAGATGCATTTTAAGTCCTGTAATTTTTGCGGCTCGGATTATAAACTCAAAAGGCATGTAATCCACCAGCTGCAAACTGACAGTCTATGTCATAGGCCAGCAAAAGGGTTACACTTGCCCAAAAAATTACTAAGATGAATACTACACTTTTATAAAACAGCAGCTTATTTTATCCTTTTGGCAGACAGTTGACAATCCCCGTTAACACTTAAATCAACACACTTAAAGCATCAGTGACTATTTTCCTGGAACTAAATCTGAACCATACAGGGGTAAAAATTGCACAAATAGGACCATTGTGAGTTGACACAAAGTTACTATGATTTGCCTTTTGACTGTAGCAAAATGCTTACTGTCATGAGTTCAATGCTGTCCATTCCAACAAGAATATATGCATGATGGGAATAAGGTAGGTATTTCAAAATGGCTACATGACATCACTACTGCTGATCTTAACCTCAGAAGAGATTGTAACTCATTTCTCCTATTCAGAGCAAATTTCTCTCAAGACAGCTCATACATTCTTATAAATTAATGCAACAGTTAACAAAAGAACAGTGTCCCCAAGTGCTTTAACCTCAATCTAATTAAATAAACAGCTGCAATTCACAAATGTTGTATCCTCAAGAAAAGACAAATAAATACTAAGAACAGGAGGATCCTGTTGACAAGCTTCTATTAAGTAACATATCTTTGAAATGCAGTTCACATTAACTCAACTGAATAATACAACAAAGGGAGAATAACATATCCATTAATCTATGATTGTATCTGTATCATTCCCCTTCTGCACCATTCTTATACTATCTGAAGTAATGCACAAATCACACAGGTCATAAAAATCCAACCAAAATCGTGAGCTATTATCCAATTAAAATTATGATTGTTTCCTTCAACACCAGTGTACACCAAAACACTTTTCTCAATTAAGAATATTAAAACATACACAAGAACAGAATGGAGACTGCCAACATAAATATAACTTGCCTCAAGATGACTAAAGTAAGAAAGCAACAATCAATATTTCCATCCACAAGGGGCACATAGGTATGGTTCTACAAGACTTACACGAACCGAAAGAACTGATCTTTATTGAAAGTATATCTCTGAAATCTGAGCACTCCTTACATTATATATTGAAAATGCTGACATCAAGAAAAATTTGTAGTCCTCCTGGTATTTTACTTTCATCATTTGTGGCAATAAAATTGTAAAAGACTTTCTTAAGCTTAACCTACCTGATCTCTTCCCAATATATGGTTTAGTGTTGGGTTTAATGTGAACATGACAAACAAAATTATAAAATAAAAGCAACAAAAGTGACGTTTCTCAAACATTTACATCTTTTAAACTATTATGTCTGAATGTCCATAAAGTGTTTACGTGAAGTTCTCAGACAAGTTTCGCCACTTCGAACTGTTAATGGTTATGCTCCTCCCTTCTTTTCAATGCAGCAAGGTATTCTGCAGGAAAACTTAATACCTACAAGCACTACCTGGCATAAGCAAGATGGCGATTGCACAATTTCAATCATGCATTCGTGATATTTATGCCTTCCACCTGCTTAAAATGCACTTCCTTACCTGCGAATTTGTATTTGAGTCTTCAATTATCTTATCTGTTTCCATTTTAAGCATTGTTTGTTCACACACTTAAAAAAAACTTAACTCTAAACACGGAACAATTGCTGCCACTCACATTAACAGGAAGTCAATAGTTCCATTAGTACAGTGACGTCACAGTAGTCACCAGAGGGCACTCTAGAACAGGAAAACAACATAACCAACCAAAGCAAACAAGGATTACCACAACTACCTTGAATACTAAATATTTCCAGGGGCGGAAATTCTCAAATTAGCGCAATGCAGGAAGTAAAAAATGTCCCTAGATTTGCAAATAAGTATCAATTCTTTAATATTAATGTAAAGTTTTCAGGTCATAGATTGGAATAAGTTACTTATACATGAAACTTCAAAGCATTAGCAAAGAAAATTATTCTTAAAAAAAAAAAAGCAGACGTACTCAAATTACCTCTGTTGGTATGGGTACATTCAGGGTTTAACCAACAGACTATCTAAAACTGTGCCGTACGTTATTCATATTATGGGATTCGATTCGTACCGTATCATTCTGTTATACTGGTGACCATGTTTTACTGTAGAATCTATCGTACCAAGCGTCGGCTGCTGTAGCAACTAGTAAGCAAGTAGCAACGTGGAGAACGAAGACATTTACGAAATGAATGATAATAATAATTATATAGATATGTGTGTACAGAATTTTATGGTTTATGGGAAAAAAATTGTAGCTGCAGGGCTGAATTATCGGTAATTATTTTTCGTGTTAAAATATGAAGTATTTACTTTTCTTATCTTGAATAATATTGTAATATTGCGTTCATTTTTTCAGGTCCGTTCTCTTAGAAAAGGGCTTATCAACTCCTACTAAGCCAGCACTGTTTTTAAAACCAACATCCTCTTACATTAGAGAAGGCCAAAACATTGAGGTTTGATTCAAGTCCAATTGCATTGTCATTTTAATGTACTCTTTTTCAAATGCAGAAGAGAAACACACGTATGCCACATATGTTTACAGAGAAGTGTTAACGCACACCACCAACACATTTAAAGTACTGACTATATAGGAGGAAATTGTGAACCGTTACATATTCCATCTGATCTAATCAATGCTAGAATGTCTCATATTAGAAAACTGTGTTGCATGACAAGACAGGTTATGGGTGTGTGTGTGTTATTTAAATGTTGGAAATTTGGTGTTTGTTTCATTCATCAGATCTCATCCCTGAGCAAAGCTCTGGGATGATGAATACTACAACAGAAAACCTTCATCAATCATATTACTCCCCCTCCCCTGCCTTCCCAGGAACCCATCCTTAGTACTTCAAAATATCAGAAGCAGCATGCAAAAACCAAATTTTCCTCCATCACCATAGATTATGCAGGTACATTTATTGTATATACCTAATTCAGCTTAACATGAGCAATTACATATATGCATTAAGTCTATATAAGATTTTGAACTTACAAATAGGTAGAGTAGCCATCACATCACATGCACAAAACCTGAATGATGATAAGGTGCATTTAGATAGCAAGTTAAGTTTGTTGTTCCTTTTGTTTGGGATTGTTGTGTACTTGTAAATTGCTTATAAATTCATCTGGATTGTTTGTATGACGTCATGAATGGCAAACTATAATGGTGATGATAGTTGTATGCTGTATAACTGTATGCTGTATGTTCAATGTCCCTGAGCATGGCTCGTTGTGGGATCCAACAAACAAAACAAACAAGCAAATTAGAATGTGAGAGAAAGCCTTTGGCTTTTGTCAAGAAATAAATAAATGGATAAGATTCAGTATTGGGGTATGGGTTATAGTTGTTATATGTTACACATGCAACTCACCCAAGGCATTGCCAATATTGAGAGCCCTAAGCCGTAAAGTGTAGCCAAAGTATGTTTTTCAGAAGTAAAGGAATGAAGTAGTTGCAGCCAAGGGCCACAACTGCGAAGCAATGACGGCCATGGCTGAAGGATCTGTAAGGCTAAACTCCAATCCAATCGCTTAGTGACATTTTGTCTTCTGTTGGTAACCATTTGCCTCAAAATAGATTTCATAAGTACTTCAGGTGCATATCACCTATAATCCAATGCTGAACTAGAACCAAATAAATATATCCATATGAAAAACATTTAAGAAATTTCATTTGTTCATTTGGCCCCACTGTGATTAATGCTCAGGGACAGTGAACACGTCATACATTAGATATGCACCCTAACTAATAACATACCCAACACCAAGAACTTTTTTTTATAACTAATAACATAGCATGTTTTACACAAGGAGCTACTAGAAGGCATAACTTAACATTTGAGATACCTTTCATTGCCAAAATATAAATACATAGTTGTAAATTTAAGTTAAAGCAAATTTATACAAAACTGAAGTAACAATAAATTAATAGTCACTTTCTTTTAGTTTCTTTAATATGGCAGTTATACAACCTATGTAATATATTACTTTACTGCTGTACTTTTTCATTGAAAATAACTATCTGCATAGTTTTGCATACAATTTTGCATTTACACCATTCTTTTTTTTTTTTTTTAATTAGTTTCTTTTTTATGATATTCTCTTCCTTCAGATGTACCACTATTCTATCCACATTATTTTATTACCAATAAAGTTTTGCCTAGAAATGATCTCAAACTAATTAGTATGAATTTGGTTGTCTGCACAAAGTGAAACTGAAAGCAAAATGCTTATTTCACAGTCAGTTGTTACTTATGAGGTTCCCTCCCTTCAAAAAACACTATGTTTTTACACACAGAATCGCAGTTACATGGGAAAACTTAAAAGATGCAACAGCATATGTTTCAGAAATAGCTAATTCTGTGAAAACAGTTTTTTTTTATACAAACAGTATCTTTTAATGAGCTCTATATTGTTATTGAAAAAAAAAATTGTTTCTCATTCTCACAGTTTCTAAGGTACATAAAATTCAAGGTACACATTATGTTCATCATGCAAATATCTCAAAATTTAGGATATTTTAATGAAAATCATTAGAGCCATTTTTGAGAAAATAAAAGGATAATGAAAATTTTTAGATATAAACGGATTTTATTGGAGGGTGGGGAGGGGAGTTGCTTGAAAAACTGCCTGGTATAATTGAACAATGTCTTGACCCAGGAATACAATTTAGTAATATTTATCCAACTTTTGGTATTTGAATGGATTACACTGTTCACAAGCACATAACAGATATTTTCTAAAAATTCTTTTGAGAGGGGTTTCACGGAACTCAAAAATGTTTATTTCTGAAATCTTATAGAATTTTTGGGTGGAATACAATACCTCCTTTGCCTGCCTTAAATAAATAGAAAACCAAAATTAGAATTATAATAACTAAGGGGCAGATGAGAGACTATTGTTATGAGGTTTTCTTACTTGGCACTGTAGTCAATGTTGAAGGAGAGAGGGTGAGTCCAGAGTAAATAACAGGCATTTGTCTGCAGTGCTCATACAGTTGTATTAAAAGAATGCGTATATTATGCTGTACATGGTGAATATTAATGGTTTTTTTCCGTTATAGAAGACTACATTTTACATATAGGTAAAATGAATACTACAGAGTAGGCCAAAAGACTCTGAACCGGCTGTGCAGTGTTTTTCCTGCCCGCGCTCGTTGCCGTCTATAATAGAAAGGCGCAATGAAATCATACAACATTTTTAAAACTATTTTTACTTACCAACTTTATGAAAGGAGATGCTGAAACTGGCCACTGTCGTTGTCCATACATTTTTGGTACCTTTTTAGGAAACTATCCATCATGATCGATGTCCTCTAATGTTTCTTCGGTAAGAACTAAACACCGTCTTTTAGATTTCTTAGCCTGAACACTTCCTGTGGCCTGAAATTTACTGTAAAGTTCATGGATTGTTGTACGGCCTGGAAATCTTTCTGCAAATCGTACTTTCACTTTGCGAGCTGACTGAGTTAACACATACGAATCATAAATAAATACACGCTGTGTGTATAATATAAACTTTGTTTATAGCAGCAGTGCGTTATGTTTTTATCATATTTCCACACGCCCAGTGGAAAAACACCGCACAGCCGGTAATATTATTCTTAAAATACCCCTCTGGGGTAACTTAAAACATAAAGTGTACAAGACAAACCCACACACCCTGGAAGAACTAAAACAAAATATCCGCCAGGAAATTTCTCAACGTGAACTATGGCAAGTGATGGATAGTTTCCTAAAGAGGTGCCAAAACTATATGGACAACGATGGTGGCCAGTTTCAGCATCTCCTTTCATAAACTTGATAAGTAAAACCTTTAAAAGTAGTTTTAAAAACGTTGTATAGTTTCATCCGCGCCTTTCTATGATAGCGGCAGACGGCAACAAGCGCTGAGGGCACAGACAGGAAAAACACCCTGCAGCCGGTTCAGAGTCTTTTGGCTCACTCTGTACATAGTCTATGCATTGCAGTGGACAATAATGTACATGCAGAGATTGTCAAAAGTGAATGTTCTCCGTCTCTCGCTTAATCAAAAGCTATGCCATGAGAAACTCCATTTGACCTTGCAAGAGGTAAATAGGTGCATGTGGATAATACACTAAGTTCTGTCTGATATATTTTTCACTCTGTTTGAGAAGTGGAACATAATGCCCACTACGCAATATTTCTTTACCCCACTGTCTGTATCCAGGGCACATGTGCCAACATTATGCTCTCTATATTGATAACTTGAAATCATGGATGTCACACTAAAAATAAAGATCAGCTTTACAGAGTTTTTCAACCAAAGCTTCTAATGAAACTTTATGATTGACGTGTAATGTACGTTTTATATTGTTTGATATCTGTCATAGGTTCCTGAAGGCTTTGGAACTGTTCAAGAAGTTGAGTTGGGAGTTGTGATTGGCAAGAAATGCAAGCGGATTTCTGAGGTTGAAGCACTGGATTATGTGGGAGGCTACTGCTTGGCACTCGATATGACCAGTGGCACCCTTCTGGTAAGTTACAAATTTAGCTTTAATCTTACTCATGGTGTTGAAAGCAATCAAGCTTTGGTAACGAATGACCACCATTCATGAATTGTTTGGTCAAAATTTTATTTATTTGTTGAAAATTTATCTATAGTAACATAAATATAGCTTCAACATTTATCTTGAGAGAATCTGGAGCTTGAGTTTATTTTGAGTTTATTCACTCTGGTGAATTTACAAAAAGAGAATTTCAGTTAGGAGCAACAAACTTAAAAGTGATATAAACATGGAGATAGACAGTTATGACTCGGAAATTCTTATTTTATGCCAGGTTGGTCACTGATTCCTGACTTAAATAGTTGTTACTACTTTTTTTCCTCCCCCCCCCCCCCACAATTGTCACTCAAAATACTACAAATCATGCCTAGTTAATTTACCCTAACAATCATCTAAACTTAAACTTAAAATCCTTCTCCATTGCCAACTTTTCTTATAACCATACCAGGGCAGACCAGAAGTACCTGACATATATATAGCGGTTGTTGTTTCAAACAAATGACTATGGTAGAAAGTAGCACCCTTGTAAAGCTTAAGTTTGAAGTTTGGCGATGCTACGTTGTTTAGTAATTGTTTGGCAGCCATTAATAGTGAATTCTCTCAGCGAATTTGTAAACATGGATAAAACTGGCCAACGTTATGTGATACAATACTTACATTTGAAAGGTCTTAGTCCAACTAATATTAAAGCTGAGCTAGATTCTACTCTGGGGGAGTCTGCTCCTTCATTTACAACAGTAAAATATTGGGTGGCAGAGTTTAAGCGAGGCCATATGAGCTGCCAAGACGAACATCACAGTGGTCGACCAAATGTCTGTGTTAGGTCCGGTACTTCTGGGACAGCCCTCATATATATTAAGATTCTATGTAGATGGCAGTGATGGGCATTTTTGAAAATTATATTTATATACATTTACACTGTTCTCTCTCTCTCTCCCGCCCTCCCTTTTTCCTATCACATGTATACATAGTATGTAGCAAAACAAGCTGTATTGAAATCACAACTATCCTCTAAAAATCAAGATAGGCCATTGGGATATCTGAGGTAACTATAGCAATGCATATCTAATTATAGCAGTAGAGCATGTGTTCAGAATATGCATCCTCACAATTCATGCATTGTTCATAATGTCTTTTAGAGTGTTGAACATGTTTACAAACACAGGTTGCTGCAATGACACAAAAAATAATTGTATCTTCTTTTGTAACTCATCCTAGATGGATCATCTACCAGAGAACAGATTCTTTCAGCATGCCCATATGTAAGCATCTGGGGCCATGAGATTTGTGGAGTGAGAAGGGTACAGGAATTCTGTTTCACAGAAAAATCAAGTTATCTCCAAAATGATTTTGCAGAAGGGCAAGTAACCTCCTAGTGGTCTGGGCTATACCTCCACTTGCTGCACCCATTATTGTTCTACAGGTTTCTGTATGACAAAGCAGTGAAAATCCAGCAAGAATGGGATAGTGCCCTTTAATGTGGCTCAAGCTCCGCCCATCCTGATGCTCCATTTCATATGACCAGAAATAGTGTTCCATAATAAGCACCTCTGTTGTGAGTACTATTATTGCCACTGCACTATTCCATACTAAGCACCACAGAATTCTCACCAAACTGTACAGTGCACAAATTTCAGTACTGTTTGCTTCACCACATACTTTATTATATACATTTTCATAATAATCTATGAAAACTACTATAAAGTTTCTGCGACACTCACAGGCAGATTTTGCTTCACTGTCAATGTCCAAAAATTATAAATTAGAACACTACTACTTATTGCAAGAGCTGTACAAAGAAAAGCGTCCTGATTTGATTAGTTTTCTTATGCAAACAAGTCCAAATAGACTAATCCATCTGTGTTCAAATATACAAACGTATCCTCTAGCAAATTCTTGGGTACTTGAGCATTTTGCTAATAAGTATACTTTAGAGTTTTACATCCTTGAAGCAGGTGAGTGAATGAAATGGGTGAAATGATGCTCAAATAAGCCTGAGGTCCGTAGAGCTTAGACCCCATTCTCAATGAAGATGTAGTGCTAATATAACTCAGCCTAAGTGCAAGTGTGGGAAGACCATTCACAATGCAGCTATAGGTGTAACACAAAATTTTGGCACGGGTATCTAGATCCATAAATTACAGCAGAAATCTTCCTAGTATACACAAGTTTCGAATTGAATAATGTAACCAATAAAATCCAAAAAGAAAATTCATCCAATTTTTATGAATAAATAGGGCATAAACAGTGTTGTATCAAACAAATATCAGATCAGCATCTGACATCAGCATTTAAAATGACAAGACAGACCAAATGGTAGAGCACCATGATTGTTCAGTAGATGGCATAAAATCTTGTGTGTTGTGAAACTGGCAATGCATGGAGAAAGAAATGCATTCTTCCTCTATGCACACAACACAAGTATAAAGTTTGGAGTTTGCAAACTCTCGTGCTACATAGCTTGTTGTGCAACTCTATGTGAATGCTTTCATTAAATAACATGAATGCAAAGTCTTGCACTTATTTATTTAAAGGTGAGTTGGAATTGTTACACTAACATCACTTAAGTGATGTTAGTGTAACAATTCTGACTCACCTTTAAATAAATTCAATACACATCACTGTTTCTAGCTTCTTTTCATTACAATATATATCTTGCACTTATGCTGCATCTGTACTTACTTTTCATTGTGAATGGGCTTTAGAGTTGCCTCACATTCATATTCTGTGGATAAGGGAAAATTCTGGCTGGCACCTTATGCAGGTAACTTATCCTGACATTCAAACTTGGGACCATTTGAATGTGTGAGGCAGACAAGCTACCCTCACACTACAGAAGGCAGCTTTACTAATATTTGAAGCCAGTTTTCAGTATCTCTGCAGGCAGAGAAAACAATACTGAAGTATTCTCCATCAAGTAGTTGGAGAAGTATACAGTTGATAATTGCTTGAAGAGAATATGTACAAGTTGACAACCCTGTTTTAAAATTAGGTGCCCTTGAAGTTATTACAGAAGAAAAAAGTTTGAAGCTAATTTTGTTAACTACTCCTTTTAAAATTTTCAAATGCTTGCTATCTGATTAAGAAATTCCTGTATTTTAATTGCAGGAGGAAGCAAGAAATCAGGGGATGCCATGGACCCTTGCCAAAGGGTTTGACACAGCATGTCCTGTCAGTGAATTTATACCCAAGGAAAGGATTCGGGATCCAAATAATGTGAATATTTGGTGCAAGGTGAATGAAAACCTATGGCAGAATGCAAACACATCAGATTTGGTATTTGGCGTACAGCAGTTGATAAGCTATACATCGCAGTACATGACACTTGAACCTGGAGACGTTCTGCTGACAGGTTCCCCTCCAGGAACTGGTCCGGTGTCTCCAGGTGATGTCATTGAGGCAGGACTCCAGGATATAGTAACCATTCGCTTCAAAATAACTGCCATTTAACATTCCACATTGTCTTTTTCTTTATTTTATCCCAGCAGTTGTTTAAAATCATGTTTTATTTAAAAGAAATCAATATTCCTCTGTAAGAATGAATATTTATATACTGATGCTATTTAAATAGTTTTATATGAGTGTAACGTAGTCTGTGGGCATCCAAAATCAAAACATACTCACCACAGAAAATTAAGTGTGTTCTGCACTACTGAGTTATAACAATATCAGATTTTAATTCACAGCTATGAATCTCAGCAAACATTCACAGTACACAAGTTACCCAGTTCATAACGAGACTTGCATGTAAATCAGCCATTCCAGTTATCAGGATGTTACAGCAAAATCCCACTTTTACATTCCCAGAATTATGACTTTACATTATGTACACCACCTAATGATGTTTTCAATTTTCCTAACATAATAATATATGTTTTTAAGTTAAAATATGAATTAAAACTGGAACTAGTGCACAGTGAAGCACACTGACAATTTTATAGAACACTATTTAAATTGAATTTACAATTAACTAACTCCGCTAACCTTTGCTGCTATAGAACATGTTTCACAGAAAAGCTGAGGATGCAGACAACATGTCTGCAGTACATGGTCTATAGCAACAAAGGTTAGTGAAGCTAGTTAAGTGTAAATTCAACTCAAATAGTGTTCTATAAAATTATATTTTTAAGTGTTTACACTAGCGCAGTCTTTGACTTCTTGCCGTTTTCATTTCTTAAGTTCATACTACATTGGTTACGGGTTCACAGGAGTGCAGCTGAGTAATGTTTATATCTATTTCCAACCTTTCAGCTATCTATGCTCTGAGAGGTCCTCTTCAGGATTTAAACATCACCTGGCTGCAATATCATTAAGTTATAATCAATAACCAACACTGAGAAAACCTCAAATCGATATTTATGTTGCATCACATTAAGTTGTAATTCCGCCTTTGTAGCAGTTATAGGCATCATGGAAATGACATGATTTTTTTACTGAAGTGTCCCTATTGGAATGATATGTAAATGGCTGGCAGGAGGTCCAGGGTTCAGTATAGCAAAGGAATTGTTATTTAGGTTAGGCGAGAAAAGTTGATCACTGAAAAGCGTTTTAGTCTGCATCCAATTACATAAAAAGCAGTGGCTGCTTTTATGGTTGCAAGTTTCAAGAAAGTCTTGTGGGATTCCAAATTTAACCTGAAGTAAAAGAAAAGAATAATGTGATCCTTCATGTGAAAGGAACAGTGTCTGCAGAAACTTCAGTATTTTGTTTGAGAGAGAGAGAAATCTTATCAACTTAGGCCCTTGTACATGATCAAACTTTGTTTTTTTCAATTCAAGAGTTTACAAGAAAAATTGTCAAATATTTTTCAGTGTGTGACAAGATTGGACAAGACGTTGCAAGATTTGACAATGTCAACAATGTGTATTTACAAGTTGTCTCTTTGCCAAACTGAAATCCTTTAGAACGCATTGATAATTTATCACATGCAAAGCAATTTACTATTAGCATCACAGTATAACAATTTCCAATCAAAGATTGTTCTTTACTAATATTATGTAGCACTCTTGCATATTATATCCAATTAAATCGCATTACGATTATGGAATACAATGGAAACAACACCAACTGATAGGTTAACCACACTATATAACATTGCATTAATGTATACTTAGTTCAGAAATCTGCCTGGCAATTATTTCTTCATATGCTTTCATCTGTTTCATCTTGCTGTGGTAATCCACGGAGCCCTCAACATACAGACATGGCCGTCTTATGTATAGCCTAATCAGTTCACATATGACATACCTTGGCTGGGTAGCCATTTCTGTTTACTTTTAGCTTTCAGCCATGTTGCAGATTTCGTGATGCACTGTAAATACTTGCATTTCATTCGTCAAAGCCATAAAATCATTGTCAAATCTTTGACCATTTAGAGATGTCCTTATTTGCTTTCAAGACTTTCAAAGATTTTAAAAGTATTGGAAGAAGTTTGACAAGAAAAGTTGTGACAACTCTTAAAAAGTCTTGTAAAGTATTGAATTTGACGAACACTTAATCGTGTATAAGGAGCTCTAAATATAATGTACAAATTAAGATAAGAATCTTTAAATTTAGTTCCTGTTGTGCAGTTTTGATTAATAGTTGCAGTCAAACATTCAACAGTATACATACGATTAATTATGCTTGCCATTTGCACCAGATTTTGGGTCCACTGTAGAGTTTTGCTTTCTTCAAAGAATCATGAAGCACATAACACATTATGTTAGCTGAAAAGATTTACCACTCTGTTTGCTCCTGCCAACCATTTGTTCAAGTTCAGTGCTGTTTATTCACACAGCACCTACAGCCTGTAACTTTATTAATGTAGATTAAACTTATTATAGTCTTTACCCCTAGAGATGTTTTATTTTAGTTTAGAGTTTTTCAGTTGTACTCCAGAAATTTTGTTGTAGTTATTCAAGAATTTGAGCACAGCCTACACAAGAATTCTTCATACCTCTGTTTTGTAACTAATTCCATAAAAAAATTTTTAGGAAGGGTGACTTTTACTACATCAGTTTAAAATAGTTGCAACATACTTTGTTCTACAAAAATATTTAATGATTCATAGCAGCGGAATGTTTTGGATGCCCATTACAGAATAAAGATAAATGGCTGTTTTAAAATATATCACTATTGTTTATTTATAAAAAAAATGCCAAAATTGTCAACTGTGATAGTAATTTTAAAAAATTGTGCTTGAGTTTTCCAGTTATACATTGTGTTTCCATACACTACAAAATTGGTTTTATACTTTATGAATCATTACCTATCTATGGTAATGGGGAAGAGTTAGTGGTTCATTACAATCATGACTCAAGTTTTTCAATTCCAAATTATTTGACTTTGCATTCAGGATAACATACAATTTGATCATTCATTCTGCAATCTTGTACACACTTGGTGCTAAGCACTTATTACTTTAACTTTTAGGTTATTTGCTAAAATGTAAGCTTAGCAACAGTGTGATTAAGATCACTCAATAATCTGTCATATAATGCTTTTTAATTGTTAGATATTGGTATAAATGGTAGTTAAAAAGAAAATGTTAATGTAATTTTTGTTAAGTGTATACATGCAAATTATGGGGCCATTTAATATGTTATGTATTTTCCTTGCTTTTGTTGTGCATTAAAAAGAGCTTTACCATTGCTTGATTCCTTCTGAAGTACAATTCACTTACATGCTAAAAGTTTGCTTTTATGAATAGGCTGTTCCCAGACCATGAATAATGTGCATAACCTATGACTGGAAAATGTAAGACTG
Source organism: Deroplatys truncata (assembly GCA_030765065.1). Taxonomy (NCBI): domain Eukaryota; kingdom Metazoa; phylum Arthropoda; class Insecta; order Mantodea; family Mantidae; genus Deroplatys; species Deroplatys truncata. The sequence continues at coordinate 131,141,333 of CM060988.1, read as the reverse complement.
ATTAAAAACATAGGCAGAGTTAATTATTTCATAAGGAGGGGTTATCACCACACTCATTAAGTTAAGTTCAATGTCTCAAATGCTGTATCTCTCTTTACACCTACACCTGTCTGTTCATGGACGTTGCCACATTTCATTCTGCTCTCTGTGCAAGGAAAACAGGGAACAAAAAAAAAATTATACTTTTTAAAAATGTTCATGCAATATCTCCAAACATTGTATAACCAGGGTGCAATTGTGGTTAAACCTTTCTAGTCATGAAAGTGAGCAGGTGTGTGTATAAATAGCTCGCCAAATTTTAAAACTTGATATTTGCCATAATCACCCTTAGGCCTTTAGAGTAAGATTTGGAATATAATCACAGTATATAGGCTAAAACTTAAAAGTTATGATTGATTGATATTAAAAGCGAATCAGATGTAAAGTCTGTTTAAAATTTTATTACAAGCCTTGATTGACTTATTTCAGCCAGTGTCATTAATTGGGTTGATCAGTGTTTTCTCTGTAGTCTGCACCAGGCAATGCATAAAATTCACTAAAACAGTAAAAGCTTCTGGGCTAAAATGTATAAAATATTAACTTATTGTAATAAAATATTTGAAATGCACGCATTGTGGTTGATGAATATGTTGCACCCTTAAGCTTTGCAGTCCTTGTGAGGTTACAACTGACAGTCTAAGGTGCAACCCACAGATACACGAACTCATTCAAAATGTGAGCATGCTGGTTGTTAAAATTGCATGGGCCAGCCATCCATCTCCAACTTGGCTTGCCTTATAACTTTTAACTTTATTTGTACATTTTTATACACAATTCTTTTTACAATATTCCACTTATAAACTAACTTAACCTATATACAAATTTCCTTGTCAGCTATGCTGCACTTTTGCCTGCACCCTGGCTTTCTGGCTCATCCGAGCATCCCTTGCTACCTTTAATCCCTATTGCCCATCCTCTCCTTCTTTTGTTTGCCTTTCTACCTTTCTTATCTCTCTTACTTTTCTAATCCATTTCTCTTTTACTTTCTTTAAGAACTCCCTCATATTCTTATTTTGCTTTTCGTCTTATCTTGTTAACATTTTAATTGCTACTATTTTTCCATCCATTTTTTCCCATTTTTCCTACCATACTTCTTGTCTCCATTCTGCTAATTCTTTGCATTCTGTCATTTAATGCTCTGTGCTTTCACTACCTCTGCATAATTTACAAATTCGGTTTTTTTTTTCTTGGTCTTTTTTTTTTTTTTTTTTTTTTTTTGGGCCTCTTAGCCCTCTCAGATACATTGATCCTGTTCTCATCCATGCAAACGCTTCTTTTTCTGCTGTATTACAATAATCCACATACCCTTCTCTTCCCCATTTCCTTTTTACTAATCTATAGAACCCTAGTGACTTTTTATTCTCTAAGCTTCCCCAAATCTCTTGTCTTTCTATGTCCTCCACTCTGTTTCTTACTGTTATCCAGAAGCCATTGCTATTTCTTTCTCCTGTTCTCCAAATATCTCCCATTCCTATCTTCTCCATAATTTTTTCTACCCCTGTCCACCAGCTTGCCTTATAAGCAAGTGTGATCACTGGCATCTGCACTTCGCTAAGTTTTAGATTTAGAAAATCTTGGAGGTATTTTGTTTAATCTACATTATTTTAAGAATGTATTGGTTCATTAGAAGTTATTACAAGTATCCCCAATAGCTCTGCCTATGTTAGTAAAAACACATAATCCATTAATTAAATCCAGAAACTGTAAAATGTGAACCAAGTTCTATACATTGTTCTCATATTTATAATGCAGTTTGATTCCTGGACTTTTTTTGTTGTTTTATGGTACCTATGGAACAAAATAATGTATATATTTTTATATATTGGTGTTAAAAGATGCATTTTTTTTGTAAGCTTATACTTTTATTATTGTTGATGTATAACCTCTAAGTAGCATATTCTGGGAAATATATTATCTGTTGTAAAAATTAAAAGTTTGTTTCATTAATCGGAAAATGTTGTCCTTGTGTTATAATGTGAAACATTTAAGCATTCAAAAAATTAATGCATTTGGTGGTAAGTTAACAAATAGTGCATCGTAGTTGACTAACTTGACTATTTAGATTTTACTACAAGTTCAAAATGACAAAATTATGAGCGGCTTTCTATCAACTGCACATATTAACAGAATGATCATCTAATATTAAAGGAACCATTTATTTCATCTACCAGGTATTCAGTATTCATGTAGACTGCCTCTGTAGTTAAATGGTCAACATTCCGGCTTTCCAATCCAGAAGTCTGAGATTCGATTCCTGGCTGGAGTGAGGAACTTTTTCATTAATTAGAATCCTTCCATGCCCTACATAGAGGCTGGAATTATGATTATAGGGGTGAATGTGAGTTGCTTTCTACGAAAATCAGTAAAAACCAACAGTTAAAAACCTAAGTCAACGAGTTAACTAACACACAGTTGCTTCTAATGATATGACCGCAGAAGTTAAAGGGAGCTGCACAAATTAAAAAAAATGGATAATGTATGATGTATATTCGCATAAATTTGAACCAATTGTGGAGAGCTTGTCAAAATGAGACTGTCACACTTGATACACAATTGTTTAGAAATTGCAATTGTTTGAATTTACAATCTGAGAAAGCTTTGCAATTTGTAATCTAAACAAAATCTGATGTGTTACACTCACATGACTTTCTCTACTCTTGTACAAACTATTTTTACAAACACTTATTCTCCATCTCCTTCATGTTAATCGAGATAAACATTTGCAGACTCTGTCTTATAGCTAATTTTTTTGTAGATGTAAGGGGAATATATATTTACAAGCGCAACATACAAATACAGTAGCCTTTAAGCACATACATAGCTCTTAATAGCTGGTTGCTAGGTGCAGCACCATTCCCTTTGCCACAGATTAATACTCTTTGCATATCCAAGACAAAAAATTTAATAACGAATTCACATTTGAGAAAATAAGTATTGAAAAATTTAAGGGAATAACAAGCAATATCTCGAAAATGGTTCACTCAACAAAAAAAATGTATATGATGTAAATTGTGTATTTTAACGCGATCTACATTTTTTGTGTAGTAAAATTTTGTCTATCTCTTATGGTTTACCAGTTATGCAAAAGTCGTTCACAATGTAGAATACTTTTGGAGACATTCCCAGAAAATTCAAGATTTACAGTTTATTTGTCATGAAAATATCTTAAATATATGATACTTTAATCAAAATCGTTAGAACCATTTTTTAAAAAATTAAAATTTTCAAAAAATCTTCCATGTAAAGGGTAATCTGGGGAGGGGGGATTTTCTTGAAAACCTTCGTGTTGCATCTCTGGAAGATACTGAACCTAAATACCAAGTTTGGTGTTTATCCGACTGTTCGTTTCTGAGTTATGCTGTTCACAGACACACACACACACACATGAGGACATGTTTCCAAAAATGCTTTTTTGGATTCAGGGGGTCTCAAAACATATATTTCCGGTGAAATCTCGGTATCGAATTTTTGGGTGGAATACAATACTTCCCCTACTTACTATATGTAGTAGAGAAAGTAAAAAAGTGTTATGTGTTTAATTCAATTAATTTTCTTTACCCTTATCATTTATTAGTTGGTATAAAATTATTCTTCTGAAAGTTTATTTTTCTATCTACTTCATTTTAATCCAGATAAACCTTTGCAGAAACACCTACATTTTTGTTATACATACAAAGAGAACAGTGATAGTCAAATGTCTAAGAACTACTGCTCTTAAATCTCCATACTGTTTCTATGTAATCACAAGAAACAACAAAATGTTGACAGAACTTTAATGACCAAGTAATGAATAATTTGAACCATTTATAATAGATATCTCAGAAATTGCTTATGTCACAAAAAAAAATTATTTGAAATAAATTGGGTGTTTTAAAGAGATCTACATTTCTTGTGTAGTATGTTTTCATCTATCCCTTAACGTTTATGGTTATGCAAGATTATACAAAATTGCTTCCGAATGAAGAGGACTTCATAGGCCATTCCCAGAAAATTCAAACTATACATTTTGTTATGTAAATATCTTTAATATATGGTGGTTTAGTCAAAATCATTGAGCCATTTTTTAGATAATCAATAATTGCGAAAAATATTCCATGTAAAGTGTAGTTTGGAGTGGGGGAATTCTCTTGAAAATCTTTGTTGCATCTTTGGAAGGCACTAAACCTAAATACCAAGTTTGGTATTTTTCTGTTTTTCATTTTTGAATTATGCTGTTCACAGACACATACACAAGAACATGTATTTTGGTGAAAAATCGATATTGAATTTTTGGATGGAATGCAATACCTTCTCCACCTACTAGGTATGTGGTAGAGAAAGAAAAAAAAGAATTAAAGAACATAGAAAGTCATGCCATAGTATGACATTAGTGTTATATAATGTTATATAAAATACCTGTGTTATTTTCTTTTTATTAATATTGTTTATTAAATCTTTCATCTAGTAAACAGTCTTAGCAAATACCATGTGTGGTTTCATCTTGCTCTAATAATTTCCCTCATACTCCACGTTCATGATATGCAGATATAAATGCAGTAATTTGCCCACATTCCCATAATATGCCCATTAATCATAATGTAATTCAGGAAGTAGTTTTAAGGTGTTACTATTAATTCAAAATCTCTTGAGTTTCATTCTTCCTACTCCCTACTGCTTTATACAGAGGGAGCATTGTATTCTACTCAAAATTTGATAAGATTTCAATGGAAATATGTTAGTAAAAGTATATTTTCTGTCTGTCTGTCTGTCTGTGTGTGCATGCATGTCTCCCTCCCCCCTTTCCATATTTAAGTCCCACATCTTTCAAGGATTGAAGACAAAATATTTTATAAGTCCCTTTCCCACGAAAACAAATGTTTCATTGTTTTCTCAAAAATGGGGCTCAACACTTTTGATTAAAATGTCATATGTTCCAGATATTGGTGCAATGGATAAAATGTACATCTTAAATTTTCAGTGAGCTGCCTTTGAAGCATTGTTCATTCTAATTAAATGCTGTATAACTATGACAAGAAAACATATAGTATTAAAGATGTAGAGCTTGTTGAAATATGCAGTTCGTGCTAAATAATGTTTATTGGAGGTTTAGAAATTTCTTGTTAATATGAATTTCCCAATATTTTAAGCAATAACCTTTCTTATGTTATATGTACCTAGTCTTTTGTTTTGTGTCAGCCCAAGCTGAGAGCATGCAAGTTAACAGGATATAGCAAGTGACTTACTTTATAAATATTTGACTGTTGATAAGTATTAACACAGTTTATTAAAAATACATGGACTCTGCATAGATCAATGACAAACTGATGGTGAGGAGCGTGCTTCTCGAAATGCATTTTTAACTACTTGACATGTGGAGTTGATGTGTTTTTAATAAATTGTGTTAATACTTATCATATAACTCCATTGATTTTAATTTCATGATTTGACTTTTGTCTTAGCATCTTATGTGCACCTTGTATAGCCACAACAAAATGCATATTGAAACAAATTTTGCTAGCATTTTTCATGATTAAGAGAAATAGAAAAACAAACTTTTTGAATAACCTGTGGAATAGCTATGAAAATATATGGGATAGAGAAGGTCCTGTAAAGTAACGTCATACTTTTTAAATTTCAGTGCCACATTAGATACCATTTCTGAGAGAATTATGCCATACATCTCTGTGAAATTTTATCATATTGCTATGAGAACATGGGTATAGGTTTAAAACTTTGGTTATTAAAATATTATTTCATTGCTTTAGAACATGCAATTACTACTTGGAAGGAGAATGTAAAGTTCCATGAATTTAGTTTGAATCATTTTGGAAGAAAGAGACCTAAAAAATATTATTTCTGAACAAACGCATTCAAATTAATACAGGATTTTATTTTAAAATATTAATATAATCTTCTAAAGTTAGAAGAAAATTTATCCCGAGCCTGTTCCTGGAAGCAGTAGACCACATTGTTCCTCTTAGCTATGAGGTAAGGTCCTTGCAAGGGTGGTTGAGCCTTGTGGTAAAAGATTGCACAGCCATGATAGGTCTTCATGCAATTGCACACAATCTGGAAGTGCTGATATCTCATGCACATCAAGAAGATGATGTATAAGATTCCTAATGTACTTGGATACTGATTGCTCTGGCGAGGCAGATTTCCAAACTCTAAGCTTGTTAGAATAAAACCGAAGGCATACAGAAGCAGGTTTTTGGGTCTTGTACACCTCTGGATACTGCAATACTTCTTTCTTCAGATTTTGTCTCAAAATTGGTACCCTAGTCACTGCATAGTTATTGCAGCAGTCTTAAGCGACAGGTCATCTACAAGGCAACCTGCAATCATTTGGTTTCTTTTTGGGGATTTCTTATCTATGGAAGCTCTTCAGCTATTATGGTCCTTAGTGTCCCAATCTATATTGGGCATGAAAGACCAGAAATTTTGCCCAGTGGCCTGTACAGGCTTGAGGTTCTTTTATGTACCATAAATCTACAACACGGGGCCACAGGCCATGCTTCCGAAGGAAGCCATGCTAAGGATTTTTAAATCCATCGCCTTGCACCGGGTTTGAACCCACGACCTTGGGAACTAGATGCTAGCATGGTACCCCTTGACCACGGAGGACAACCTTTTTGGGGATTAAAATTAAACTGTGTTTTATTTGATTGCTGTGGCTCTTAGCGTCCCATTCCATATTGGGTGTGAAAGACCAGAAATTTTGCTCAGAGGCCTATTTATCAGGCTTGAGGTGACATAGGCCTTAGGTCACTTAGTGAAGTAGGCAGTACCCACCGACGTGTAGGACTTGTGAGAAAATCCACCCGTCCCAAAACCGTTTACATGGAACATTTTTGAAAATCTTTGACCTATACATCTTGGCAAAATATAGAGAAATGTCCAGCAACATCAATGGCGATGTAATTCTGGTTTTAATCTGCGGGCTGCGATTCAATGTGCAACCGTCATGAGCGGTATAACAACTCTTAGCATCACATCTTAAATGTATTCTAGTCGTAACTTGTTTATGGGTCGGTAGGTCTTGAATGCCCTCCCCGCTTACACTTCACCAGGGTTCTTTCCATACCGATGCTTCGTTGTGTTGTAATCTCTGTAGCCAATGGGATGTCCGACCTTTGAGCATCTTGCGCGAAGGAACCGTCAGTCCATAGTTGGCAGGGGGGCCTCTTACCGCTTCCCGCACATTCACTGCTTGTCGAGCTGTCTGCTAGTGACGTCATGTGGAAGGTACCTGGCATTGCTATTCACATGTGCAAGCTCAAGTTTTACGATATAATTCAAATCCTGCCATGCTATCTGACATGATATGGTCACCTCAGGCAAATTTATTTGAAACAAAACTCTCATTCCGTAACATATAATGTAGAAAAAGAAAAATAATACGGAGAAAGAATCAAAACTATGCCATATACTCTTATCTTACAGCTTGTCTTGTTAAACAGATGCTACACTTTGTTTTGGGCTTTGAATTTTTCAACATTTAAGCTATAATTGCAATGCATTTCTTACAAAAGATAGCAAGTATCATTGCCTTTTAATCACGTAATAAACGAATAGAGGGAGAAGAAAAAATATATTATATTAAAATAAAATAAAACCACCAGGCTATGCATTATTTCTGCAATTTTGCTTCCTCTCTTATTTACTTATAGTAAGTAAAGGAAGTATTGTATTCCAACCAAAATTCCAATACCGAGTTTTCACGGAAATACATGTTTTGAGACTCCTTGAATCTAAAAACCAAATTTTTAGAAAAAGATCTGTGCGTGTGCGTGAACAGCATAACTCAAAACGAAAAGTCAGTTAAATACCAAACTTGGAATTTAACTCTAGCATCTTCTAAGGATACGACATGATCTTTTAAGAAGATTACATATCACGAACTACCCTTTACATGGGAAATTACCCATTACTTTTGTTCTCAAAAATTATTAATACCATTTTGATTAAAATGCATATGTTTAAAACATTTACATGACAAATAAAATGTATATTTTGAATTTCCTGTAAGTAGCCTGTAGAAACTTCATTTGAATGGCTTTTATAATTTGGTAAAGGTTATAAGATCAAAAAATTACTTTAAAAAGAGGTAGAACTCGTTAAAGCACACAGTTTAAACGAAATAAACGTTGTTGTGGCTTTAACCATGTCCAAGATATTCTGTGTTATTTGTCTGAATGTTCAAATACTTAAAACGTTTTTAAGTGGTAAGTCGCTATTCGACTTTTTTCCCTCGTGGTCATGCAAAGAGCATGGAATTTCAAAGTCATCACATAGCGAAACACTTTATAAGTTGACTATCGGTTTAGCTTACTGAATCCTTCTTATACATACAACTGAATGTGTAACTAAGGTTCATCTCCCTTAACAAGTAGATAGAAGAATAAACTTCTGTATGGATAGTTTGTAGTGTTTGTGGAAGAGTGAGCAAAGAAAGTCATGTGAATGTAGCAAATCCTAGTTTTATAATTACAATATATATTGTGCATATTTTCGCACTTTAAACAGCTATAAATAATGTTAGTTATATATGTTATGCGATCAAAGTAAGGTATAGAAAATATGAGGTTGTAAAATAATGTAATTTTATTCGGATTACACTTTCTAGCTGAATACCATCACAATGTTATATCATTACAATGATATTCCTCAGTGTGAATCGAGTGTTTGTTTCCCTTGAAGTTGCAAAGAAAACGATTTTCTTATTTCCGGATTTTAAAAGAGCACTCGCATAGTCATGCAAAAGGGTCATCAGCATTTTGTCCATGTTATACCTGAATTTCCACACGGTTTGGATTTAAGGGGTACATTACCCTAAGGCAAAACGAAGATTTCGCCTTCTTTAATCTTTCTGTTGAACTTCTTAAAGGTTTTGGAGACGTTGTGTCCGAGTCCCTGTGCATTTGAAACAGGTGTCATAAAGCGTGCCGAATTGTCCTATAGGTGCATTTGATTGCACGTGTTCACGCACTAATTTCTGAAACAGTATATTCCCTATCTTCTGGGAAAAAACCATTCTTAAACAACACGTATGCAATTATTTCGAGGAATCGCAGAACAGCTCTTGAAATAATACTTTTCTGTAATGCGTTGTACTGTCCAATCATGAGCAACAGTTTGGTACTGCACCAACAAGTGCAAATGTTGCTAACTAAATAAGAATGCTCTTTCCGATTGCGTGGAAGTTAGTTCTAGTTGTGGATGCGATTTGGAAATACAAGTGTGGTGTGCATTCGTGTTCAAAATGAACGTTTCAAAAAACATAGTTAACTGTGCTGTTGCGCATTGTTCCAATATAGGAACAAAAACCGCTGGAATTATGTATCATAGATTTTCTAAAAAAGATAAACTAAGGAGCATGTGGGTGTCTCGCTGTAAACGGAGTGATAAATTCAACACTGATAATGCTCGAGTCGCTCAGTACATTTTCGACCTGAGGTTACGAACGGGATTTAAAAAACGAATTACTGGCTTACCTCTACGGAAAATTTGATGTGGTGATGCAGTGCCATGTTTGTTGATTCCGAACTGGCATTTTGTCTGCCTTCCGGGTTCGAGCACAAATAACAGCAAGAGTACCAGCGAAAAGTTACGTCATCTCAAAACTATATTTTATTTGGTCATGTTTACTGAAAGTAATATAACAATGTTGACTTCACATTATTCAGCATATTGGATTAAGCATAATTTCATTATCAGCGATAGGAAAAACATGAGACTATGGATGCATGACATTGCCTAAGGACTTTCAGCACCCACCGAATATGAGGAGGTAATATTGTTAGAAGATATGAGCATAAAGGAAAATTTTGAAATTGAAGATTTCAATATGGACTGTAAAATATCTTGCGAGTCATATTGCATACAAATGTCGGTCCTTTGATAGTACATTGGGAAGCAAAGACAGTGAGTGTAATTTACCAACACAAGTGCCTTAGGACTGGATTACAGTTATTTCCAGGGAGGGGGACTTACTCGACCTACCGAACAGTGGTGCAGAAAAAAGAAGTTCGAAGTTATATTTGTGGGATTTCATAGATTTCATATTTCAAAATGTGTTAGAGTGAATGACCAGCCACTTTTAAATGTAAGTCTACTTTTACGATTAAACAAAGAATAATTTGTTACTTTTTATTTTAGTAATAGTTTTGGTGGTGGTGCTGATAAAATTGGTTTGTAATTAGTAGAATGTGTTGACGAACCTTTCTTACCATTTTCCGTTAAAGTATATTTTATAACATATGTCATTGCATTATATTACACTTCCTTAATTACAGCTTAACCGTTTACACAATGGGTATACCAATCCGTGCCTTAAATTGTACATGTTAAAACGTGTTTAAAGCACTCACTTTCAATTACTATCCAAAGCGCGCGTGCTCAACCTTCCACATGACGTCACAGGCGCGCAGCCAATGAGAGTGAAATGGCCGGAGTGGCCTACCTTCTCTATACTCTAGTTACCTTGCATAGTTGGAATCACAGAACAGCAAACTATTAGAAGTGCAACTCCCGTGTTAAATGTTGGAAACACGAGGGCGATCGCAGCGTGAGTAGTGATCTGGGGTTGAACTAAACTATGAAAAATCGTGCTCTCGGATGATGACGTCACTCGTAGCTACTACAGCTGTATTTTTCATACCTGCCTAGCTGTCTGCTCAGCTGATCATATGTTCCAATATTGTATCGCTACTGACGACGTACAAAGTTAATTACGTGAGCTTCAATAATCGTGATTGCACTTGGAGTTATTCATATTTCTTTTTAAAGGAGTCGATTAAAGCTCACATAAAATAACTTGTCACTGTCATCTGTAGCAATACAATATTAGAACACAATTATGATCAGTTGAACACTCACAGCTAGGCTAGTATGAAAAACACAACTGTTTATTCCTGTGTAACTTATTAAATTATCCAATAGTCGGCACATACATTGCTTTTTATATAATATTATTGGGGTTAATAGTGGTTGCTGAATGTTTCTATGTCATAATACATAATGGTCACATTTAAATTTTTGAGAGTGAATGAGATCCAGCACCTTGCAATAATTTCTTCTGCATCCTTCATAGTAAAATCTTTTGCACTTAAACTGCCTCCATGGTTTGTTTGAACTTCCAACCAACAGTAGGATGTGGAATTTGACAGGAAAATTGGAAGAATAACACAGGTTTGACACTTGTTATTTTATTCTACTCTAGATAGCGCAATACAATTTGACATGAATAACTTAATTCCATTTCCTACAAAGAAACTTCTGCACACATTATATGCAATAGTGTAGCTATTGTTTGTCATTCACTAAATTGCTATTAGCAGTGCAATAAATGTCATTAGCAAGTTTCACCACACCATTTAACACTATTAATGTCATTGTCACTCTCTGTGCTCTGACTTGAAGCACCATCACTGGACACAAATAGCCACAACTTAACTCCAACTTTCCATTGTGTATATCCTAGAATTAAATAGAACACACATGTTTAAACTACCCTTAAAAGTAGGTTTCTGAAAAGAGAAATTACTTACATTAAGGAAAAATTTGTGGTTACAAACACCTTGTGATTATATTACACACTATCCACTGTAAACCAGAGTTCTCTCTGATGTAAACAAAGCATATGCTTCCTCTTGTCTTGAAACTAAGCACTATGCTTATGCCAATATAAATAGTTCCTTAAACGTATTGTGTCATGAAACATTGGAGTAGGAAAGGTATAGAACTACACATTTTATTGTGATTATCGTAAGAACTCATTGTGAAAGGTTATGGATATATAGTAACTGTTAAGAGATTACAAAATATGATTTTCTTAATTCTACCTGCTATTGCATTAACAATCAAAGAGTATCTTTTTGTTAATTATCAACTGTATGGATGACTGCTATTCTCTTGCCTATATGAGAAATACAGCAATGAATTCTCAGCATTGCTATCTGAGTACCAAATAAACTCTTTGCATAACACAGGAAATATGATAAGCAAACAGTCATTCATAATACGCTAGCACTCATATGCTCAGCTCAAGTCAAATCTTCGACTTTATCAGTTAGTGTTTGAGTTGCCATGACAAAGGAAGAAGTGCATAGTGTGAATAAGCTGTTTTAACACAAAACTGGGAAACCGTTAAAAAGTGGCAAAAAAAGTTTGGTTGATAAAGTGCTAAATGAGAAGGAAACAACACTTTTTATTGTAAAACCACCACCACTTTGTGTTACTTGAACAAAATAAAATTCAGTATATGCAAAGGATCCATGGATCTTTTCATTGAAGGTTCAATGAATCAGATCTTTTGAAGGATCCTTCGAACTGTTATTTATAGTGAAATTTTAAATACTTTTCATTAAAAAAATTACTAACCTTCTGTGAATTCAGAAAACTAAGCTTATATATATATAAATAAACAAACCTAATGCTAACCTTCCATAAATTCAGAAACCTAAGCTTATATAAAAAAAACCTAACCTCCCATAGTAACTTGGATGCAATGTGCTGTATATGAAAAGTGTTTAAAATACGTAGTATGTTAAAATGTTCACTATAAATAACGATCAAAGGACCATTCAGAAGATCCAATTCATTGAAGAGATTCATGAAACCGTCACTGAAAAGAGCCATGGGTTGTTTGCATATACACAATAGTGGATGAGTATATACAATCAGACAAAAAGTTCAATGCCATGCCTGGGATTCAAACCAGCAATCTTTAACTTGCCATACCACTGCTCTGCCATCTAAGACTTTCTCTACTCACAGTAAGCTATTTTCATAAGTATTCTACAAATGATTCATCATATATCGTGATCAACTTCATGTTTATCATGTGTGTTAACTTAAAAGGCTTCAATACATTTAAAAAATATTAAATGCCCATTACTTCAAAACCTTTGATTTTTGCACAAAAACAACACGATCATTTAAATGCCTATACATTTCTTATAATATCCTGCAACTTAATTACTACTGCACAATGTATCTTTAAGGGAAGGATTTTGTATCATCAAAATTGCTACAAAGTTTAAATGGTAGAAAACAGACACGAAAGATTGGAACCACTTTGGAATTTCAAAGCCTCAGAACACATACTGAAGCCGCTAATTTCACTCAAAACAAACACTTCAGTTATTCTTGGAAACAAATGCTTTTGAGCATCTGTAATAACAGATTACAAGGACATTAATTGTCAAAAAAGCTACCAGAATTTCTATTTTCATACACCATGCCCAGTTCAAAAAAGGACATAGTGGCAGTTAGATAAAAATGCCCAAAAGAGGGTGAATTACTAAAATATATGTGAATGATATCAAATATCTTTCTTTCTTCTGTATTAGAAAATTTCATTTGGGCACTGTCTTAAAAGAATTATAGTATCATTGGCATGCTATCTTTGACAGTTAGTGTGTCAGTCCACCAATAATCCTACATTTTTTAATTATACAAGAGTATCACTCGCATGATCTGCATCTATGTGTTTGAATATTAGCACAGTAACATGCTAATTAATTTGCATTAAAGGTTGATTTTACCTTACCTACTTTTGGCTGTGATCTCCACCCATCAATTATGAAGTGCAAACACGAAAATTAATCGTATATTCCACTGTCTGGATGACTCACAATATCTGAAAATTAAATCAGGACAATATAAAATTCAGCAACACTAAGAAGCTCTTAAAAACTTAACCTTTCATCTAGCACTCTCATGCTGGAAACTTAATAACATACCTTCAGATTCTATGTCACCAATCGGGACTCGAACCACAACACTGGAAGGAATGTAAATCGTAGGCGTATCCCCTCTGTCTGGACGGCTCAATGTATCTGAAAATTTATTCGTTATATAAAAATGTTGCAACATACAGTAACCTATCAGTTTTCTACCTCATTCTACGAATATCACTGAAGTTAATAGAAAATACCAATATTACAACAAATATACATTCAATCAGAAATAGCGTAAATGTATGATTACCGTCTCGGCTTTGTTCCTGATGAAAAAACTTCGGGCGAAAACTTCCAGCTATAAAAATCCAAGATGGTCCCTTTCGTCGTGCCTCTGCCATTTAGTTCGTTACGAACGTCCAAACTTGAAACAGCCAATCAGAAAATTCGCATTTCCCGCAAAAGTACAACTAGTGACACACCGTGTCCATGTGGGGAGTTAGTGCCTGTGTTTCCACTGTGTAATAAATCACAGGGGTGATTGTGGGATTGGCTAAGTGGAAACACAGGCACTAACTCCCCACATGGACACGGTGTGTCACTAGTTGTACTTTTGCGGGAAATGCGAATTTTCTGATTGGCTGTTTCAAGTTTGGACGTTCGTAACGAACTAAATGGCAGAGGCACGACGAAAGGGACCATCTTGGATTTTTATAGCTGGAAGTTTTCGCCCGAAGTTTTTTCATCAGGAACAAAGCCGAGACGGTAATCATACATTTACGCTATTTCTGATTGAATGTATATTTGTTGTAATATTGGTATTTTCTATTAACTTCAGTGATATTCGTAGAATGAGGTAGAAAACTGATAGGTTACTGTATGTTGCAACATTTTTATATAACGAATAAATTTTCAGATACATTGAGCCGTCCAGACAGAGGGGATACGCCTACGATTTACATTCCTTCCAGTGTTGTGGTTCGAGTCCCGATTGGTGACATAGAATCTGAAGGTATGTTATTAAGTTTCCAGCATGAGAGTGCTGGATGAAAGGTTAAGTTTTTAAGAGCTTCTTAGTGTTGCTGAATTTTATATTGTCCTGATTTACTTTTCAGATATTGTGAGTCATCCAGACAGTGGAATATACGATTAATTTTCGTGTTTGCACTTCATAATTGATGGGTGGAGATCACAGCCAAAAGTAGGTAAGGTAAAATCAACCTTTAATGCAAATTAATTAGCATGTTACTGTGCTAATATTTAAACACAAAGATGCAGATCATGCGAGTGATACTCTTGTATAATTAAAAAATGTAGGATTATTGGTGGACTGACACACTAACTGTCAAGGATAGCATGCCAATGATACTATAATTCTTTTAAGACAGTGCCCAAATGAAATTTTCTAATACAGAAGGAAGAAAGATATTTGATATCATTCACATATATTTTAGTAATTCACCCTCTTTTGAGCATTTTTATCTAACTGCCACTATGTCCTTTTTTGAACTGGGCATGGTGTATGAAAATAGAAATTCTGGTAGCTTTTTTTGACAATTAATGTCCTTGTAATCTGTTATTACAGATGCTCAAAAGCATTTGTTTCCAAGAATAACAAGTGTTTGTTTTGAGTGAAATTAGCAGCTTCAGTATGTGTTCTGAGGCTTTGAAATTCCAAAGTGGTTCCAATCTTTCGTGTCTGTTTTCTACCATTTAAACTTTGTAGCAATTTTGATGATACAAAATCCTTCCCTTAAAGATACATTGTGCAGTAGTAATTAACTTGCAGGATATTATAAGAAATGTATAGGCATTTAAATGATCGTGTTGTTTTTGTGCAAAAATCAAAGGTTTTGAAGTAATGGGCATTTAATATTTTTTAAATGTATTGAAGCCTTTTAAGTTAACACACATGATAAACATGAAGTTGATCACGATATATGATGAATCATTTGTAGAATACTTATGAAAATAGCTTACTGTGAGTAGAGAAAGTCTTAGATGGCAGAGCAGTGGTATGGCAAGTTAAAGATTGCTGGTTTGAATCCCAGGCATGGCATTGAATTTTTTGTCTGATTGTATATACTCATCCACTATTGTGTATATGCAAACAACCCATGGCTCTTTTCAGTGAAGGTTTCATGAATCTTTTCAATGAATTGGATCTTCTGAATGATCCTTTGATCTGTTATTTATAGTGAACATTTTAACACACTACGTATTTTAAACACTTTTCATATACAGCACATTGCATCCAAGTTACTATGGGAGGTTAGGTTTTTTTTATATAAGCTTAGGTTTCTGAATTTATGGAAGGTTAGCATTAGGTTTGTTTATTTATATATATAAGCTTAGTTTTCTGAATTCACAGAAGGTTAGTAATTTTTTTAATGAAAAGTGTTTAAAATTTCACTATAAATAACAGTTCGAAGGATCCTTCAAAAGATCTGATTCATTGAACCTTCAATGAAAAGATCCATGGATCCTTTGCATATACTGAATTTTATTTTGTTCAAGTAACACAAAGTGGTGGTGGTTTTACAATAAAAGGTGTTGTTTCCTTCTCATTTAGCACTTTATCAACCAAACTTTTTTGCCACTTTTTAACGGTTTCCCAGTTTTGTGTTAAAACAGCTTATTCACACTATGCACTTCTTCCTTTGTCATGGCAACTCAAACATTAACTGATAAAGTCAAAGATTTGACTTGAGCTGAGCATATGAGTGCTAGCGTATTATGAATGACTGTTTGCTTATCATATTTCCTGTGTTATGCAAAGAGTTTATTTGGTACTCAGATAGCAATGCTGAGAATTCATTGCTGTATTTCTCATATAGGCAAGAGAATAGCAGTCATCCATACAGTTGATAATTAACAAAAAGATACTCTTTGATTGTTAATGCAATAGCAGGTAGAATTAAGAAAATCATATTTTGTAATCTCTTAACAGTTACTATATATCCATAACCTTTCACAATGAGTTCTTACGATAATCACAATAAAATGTGTAGTTCTATACCTTTCCTACTCCAATGTTTCATGACACAATACGTTTAAGGAATTATTTACATTGGCATAAGCGTAGTGCTTAGTTTGAAGACAAGAGGAAGCATATGCTTTGTTTACATCAGAGAGAACTCTGGTTTACAGTGGATAGTGTGTAATATAATCACAAGGTGTTTGTAACCACAAATTTTTCCTTAATGTAAGTAATTTCTCTTTTCAGAAACCTACTTTTAAGGGTAGTTTAAACATGTGTGTTCTATTTAATTCTAGGATATACACAATGGAAAGTTGGAGTTAAGTTGTGGCTATTTGTGTCCAGTGATGGTGCTTCAAGTCAGAGCACAGAGAGTGACAATGACATTAATAGTGTTAAATGGTGTGGTGAAACTTGCTAATGACATTTATTGCACTGCTAATAGCAATTTAGTGAATGACAAACAATAGCTACACTATTGCATATAATGTGTGCAGAAGTTTCTTTGTAGGAAATGGAATTAAGTTATTCATGTCAAATTGTATTGCGCTATCTACAGTAGAATAAAATAACAAGTATCAAACCTGTGTTATTCTTCCAATTTTCCTGTCAAATTCCACATCCTACTGTTGGTTGGAAGTTCAAACAAACCATGGAGGCAGTTTAAGTGCAAAAGATTTTACTATGAAGCATGCAGAAGAAATTATTGCAAGGTGCTGGATCTCATTCACTCTCAAAAATTTAAATGTGACCATTATGTATTATGACATAGAAACATTCAGCAACCACTATTAACCCCAATAATATTATATAAAAAGCAATGTATGTGCCGACTATTGGATAATTTAATAAGTTACACAGGAATAAACAGTTGTGTTTTTCATACTAGCCTAGCTGTGAGTGTTCAACTGATCATAATTGTGTTCTAATATTGTATTGCTACAGATGACAGTGACAAGTTATTTTATGTGAGCTTTAATCGACTCCTTTAAAAAGAAATGTGAATAACTCCAAGTGCAATCACGATTATTGAAGCTCACGTAATTAACTTTGTACGTCGTCAGTAGCGATACAATATTGGAACATATGATCAGCTGAGCAGACAGCTAGGCAGGTATGAAAAATACAGCTGTAGTAGCTACGAGTGACGTCATCATCCGAGAGCACGATTTTTCATAGTTTAGTTCAACCCCAGATCACTACTCACGCTGCGATCGCCCTCGTGTTTCCAACATTTAACACGGGAGTTGCACTTCTAATAGTTTGCTGTTCTGTGGTTGGAATGGCGGACAATAAAAATATGAAAGAGCTCCATAGTTTTCACCACTGTTGGACCCTACTGGGTAACACGGTAAATGAGGGATAATCACTTGCTCCTGTCCATCTTGGGGTTGGGAGAGAACACCTTTAATGCCGTTGTGTGTCCGCAATAGTCAACGCCATGCCATGGTAACCCTATAATATGGACGTTGTAAAAGATACGATCGGAGGGAGGGTCGATCTACTTACACCTTCTTCACTAGCTTTCTATTGGCATAGCGATTTCTTGGAGCATCTTCTCAGCTACCTCAATTTAAGTTAGCAGCGTTATCTCGCAACCAACCAATGGTTTCCAAAACGTTCTGAATATCTCTCTGTACAAGGGCGACGTTAATACTGACACGTTGAGAACCTCTGCCACATACTCCGAATTATATATATATAATTTGCGCATTTTCTTCTTCGCGTGAGGCAGGTAAACCCGATGATCCCGTGTCGTAGATTTACAGCACGTAAAAGAACCTCAAGCTTGATAAAGAGACCCCTGAACAAAATTTCGGTCTTTCACGCCCAATATAGAATGGGACGCTAAGAACCATTGTCGACGAAATATTTTAATAATAGATTTTCAATGCATTTCGGCAGCTGACGCGTGCCGTCGCAGCTGTAGTTTCACAACCCGATGCTTGTCTTCATTCAGACTTCTGACATTGAAGCCATCTGCTGAACATTTCCTCAAAGAGCGCGTTCAATCCCTTAATGTGGTTGTCATTGCGCTTCTGAATTTCTCAACCAAACTGCGTGGTCCGTGGACAATAATTATTATTGTTATTTGTTATTATTATTATTATTTATTTATTTATTTAAACATTTAAGTATCCGTTCTTTCACCTATATCTCACGTACATATGTATTGTTCTACATGATTTTGGTGTCAGTCTGACTTACAGCTTACAGCGTAATTCATGCTCGAAGTTTCAGACGTATTATTTTCTGGTCGCTTATAACAAGCAAAATCCAAACATGATCATCTACCCCTATCTACTTATCTGTGCTTCTATCTTATCTTAGCAAGCACTCAAATAGTTTATAAGTGGGCTATATAAGAGACTCCTTTACAAACGTCTTCCGGATATTGGTGCTATATTTGCAAAAGTCATGGATTGTGCTAATCTTTTTGAACTCTCGCATTTCGTAAAATACGGAAAAACAATTGTTGGTGCAGCTTTAAACTATAGGTATGCTGCTAGGCTGTCATATAAAACTGAGCTGTATTTCAATTTAAAACAAAATAATACAGTTGAGGTTATGAATGCCCTGCAGCTCTAATCTGCAATCATTATTTAAGTATATTGAAGGCAATACGTGATACGTTAACTTTTACAATACCTATTTAAATAGTATAAACGACAATAATTCTCTCATTCAAAAATAGTAGGTTTTCTGTGCTTAATAGATGTATCCCTAGAAGTTTAGAGTTAGAATAGAATGTGTGTATAGTATAGATACATAGATAGGTACCATCTAACTTAGGACAGCAAACACAAATAGTAAGGTAGATAACTTAACAGTTTAGCACACAGAGTAGTAATCCAGGTTATGTAATAATATTACTCTATGGTTCTACATTGTTTACATGAGGTACACTACACCTATAGAAATTTTTTATATTTTTTTTCAGTTCCAATTGATGATACCTAAGCTATGGCCCAGAAGTTCATTAAAATATCAATACCTAGTTTAAATCCAAAAGTTTATAATCACACATTTAATCATTTTAAATGATTTGAGAACTAGGTACCACAAAAAGGTATAAAGTTAGACAAAACTACACTAGATTTTATTCTTTTCCTATGATGTAAGGCAATGAATATCACTGTTTCTGTGGAAGCATTAGGTTTCCCAACTAGCAGTGCGCTGTATACCCTAAAGAAAAAAATATATACTTGGAGAATGGGGAAAGAACAGCAACCTTAGTGTCAAAGAATGTTATAAATAAATCCAGTAGTGTAGCATGACCATGTTTTCTAGGTAGGTTTCAGAGCAAAGTTAGTGACATTGTATAGTATTAACAATCATAACACTAAACTACCAATGCTGAAATCTAAATTAAAAAGAAAATTAAACCCAATGAAATAGGAAGAGCTTCCAGGCTTTAAACTTTCCTGTAGACCAGCTCATTCTTCCCATTCCTCATAGCAGTAAATACATGGACGACCCTCAATGGGAATGTGGTTGTTTAGAAGACATTTTTGGCTCAATTTTTCAATGTGGAAAGGTTGGATAGTTGTTCATTTATCATAGAATCTCTCAGATGTTTTTATTCACTTTAGAGTATTCATACCCTTTCACAAGAGGCCATGAACTCAATGCGTGGAAGGAATATAAGAATAGAAGTTTGCAACATCAGAGATCTCTCTGTTGAGTGGCTCCACACATTTAGCATAAGACAGACTGCTTGAAATTTTGATTGAAACCCTGATAATAATTTGGAAAAGCAGATATTTAAGAAGTATTAAAAATTTCACAATGAAGGAAACTCAATTTTCCATTTAGATGAAAGCTGAGTAGAAACAGTTTAATTTGCAAAACATATGGACAGAGATAAAAGAGGCATACTTTCAAATAGAAATACTGCTAATGGGTTAATTGTGATGCAGATGTCTTGGAACAGATGTAGATTCAAGACCTACATCTGATAGGTCTTGAAAAAGTGTAAAATGTAGCCCTAGTAAAACCTAGCACAATAGAAGCCTATGGACAATTAATGAATAGCATAGATTTAAAAAATTAATTCTCTCAATTGTATCTGATTTAAATATGCTCAGTACATTTCTGATTTAAATATTTTAGTACATAGGTATAGTTGTTCATATGTTTGCTGTAGATACTTATTCTTTTTTACTATGGATTGTAGGCAAAAGAGCATGTGTTTTCTGAGACATGTGCAAGTGTTGATTGTTTGAAACATACGTGTAGTGTAGCTCAAATAACACTGCTGTTGCTGATCCTACAAATACCTCCAAAGGAAGATATCAATAGAACACAAAACTTAGAATGTAACATCAATGTACACCACTTAAAAGAGTCTAATGACATGCAACCTTTACAGATCACTCATTGCAGAAAGAAATCTGAGTGTTTCAAAAGAACCAGTAATGTTTTTAAAAGCAGCATCATCATATATCACTGAGGGAGAAAGTATACGCGTAAGTAATGACATTAGTTTTAATGACTTCAAGTTCATGATATGATTTTTAATAATGCAGCTTGCAACTTTTAATTTGTTTTCCTGATTATGCCAGTATCATAAATATATATGAAAAGTCCTATAAATAATATGACCAGAGATCAGGGGCAGCCATGACTTCAAGCAGGACAGTACAATTTTAATGTGGTAAAAGCTAAGATAAACATAGAAATAATAATTTTTACAGCATAAATAAATGCATTAGTGAATGAAATATTTTTAATTACTTGTATTCTAACATACCTGATATAGATAACATAAATTGATTCTTAACCCAAGTCCATTGCTCTAAAGCTGAAACTACTGTATACAGTCCCCACTCTCAGGTGCTCACATGAGTTGATTTATTGTATACTTACAAACTGTAGAAAGTGCAGTGTTAATTTGAAAATAACTTTACCTGATAAAACAATGATATAAATTAAGGATGTTTCAGACACCATTGGTGATGGAAGATTATGCTCCAATTTGTACAGAATGTAGATCATATTACACATTGTGTAGAGAGGTAAAGCTTTCTGTCACATTAGTGAGTCTGCACTTATTTGCTCAGAAGGAAACTGAAGACGCTAAAGGATTAGGAGGAAACTATTATCAACACATTGTCAACAAAGTGCAGCCAATAATGGAACTGAAATAATATTCAAACACAAATGATGTTAGCTTTACTTCTGAATAATGACTTACTGAAGCATTTTAGAGTTAGTCAATGTTATGATACTGGATGTTTCAATTAGATGATTTTTTTTTTTTTAGTGGTAAACACTACTTATTATATATGAAATAGTGAAAAAGATTAATAAAGAAAATTAATGTCAGTAGTATATAATTTATTGTTCTAAAGATCATTATTTTATTTTTCAAATTATACCACCAAATGTCTATTTCTGTGACAGCATACCAGAAGCCCTCTATGAAGGTCATGAAAGAAAGAATGTTGCATGCAGCATTTGAGCTGGAATAGCAATTATCTGAAAATGCTGTCTTTCAGTTCTTCCAATCAGTAAACAGCTTGAATGTATGTTCTTCAGATATCCACAGAGAAATTAGCTGTACACAAACATATTTGGGGAATAATTAAATTATAGAAAATAAATCAATGTTAAGCACTCATATTGCTGCATAATTTAATTATTTGCTTCATTGTAGGACAGTTTCACTGATTTTAAATTTATATTTGGGGAATCTCAGAGGCCAAGCAGTATCCTACTTAGAGATATTATTTATACAGAGTTGATGCACAACAGCCATAAAAATTTCTAATAATGTGTGATGGAACAACATCTTGCTAGAACTGTGTTGGCTCCTCAAAGGGAAATCTTAGAAATTTCAGGGTGAAAAAAGTCTTAAGCATTTGGACATACTGATTATTGTTTGCTGTTCTTCCTGTAGCAGATGGCTGAAATGGGAGTTCACTCAGTAGCAGAGCTGGATCCAGGATTGCTTTAGGGATGGTCTAACACATTTTGAAACATGCCTTACCAAAGAGAAAAATTAAATCAACATTAGAGCATTTTACCTTTCTGGATTTTCAAACATCATATAAGTGATCCACGGATCAACTTTGGGTGCAAACAATTAAAATAAATAGATTTATTAAGTAAACATACCTTTTATATGAAATGTTAAAGTTTGGTTATTCAGTTTTACTATAAGGTTTTGCTCCTCATTGTTTGAGAGCTTAATTCGTATTTGTAAATTATATATTAGTAAATGTAAAGCATATGTGATTCGGCCTGCTTTGTTTTTCTTCTCACGGTATGGAACATTTTTTGAGATGTAGACCACCACTACTATAAATTCATTTGCTGACTAAATGAATAGATGGTCATCTGGTTTAAATAAATAGGATAGAAATAAAAGTGTTGGTTTTGATTTTACCAAAGCAAAGTAGCAACATAACCTTATGTATAACAGTTACCATATTTTTTGTATAATTAAGGGGAGGAGCTCTCTCCCTGGGTCTGCCTATGCCTATCAGGAGCCAAACTCCTCTGCCCCTTAATACTCAGAAAGGAAGTCACTATCTTTTAGCTACTATCTTACACTTGGAAAAGATCCCCGCTTATGCAGATGGAAATAGACATACCGCTTAAGAACTTATTTTCCAAAATCAGACTTCAAACTCTCTTTGAGAGTGACAGACTCTATCCGCTGGTGTCAGAAGACTATGTATCTACACAAGTCTGATGACCCCATATACTTTTGAAAACATCAGAATGGATGGACTATCATTATTCTAATAAAGCAATTTTTTAGTTTTGGCCAGGGTAGCCCTCATAAATTCTTGACAAGTCATAGTGGTAGGTATCCATTTGTTATGAACTCCCTGGTGGACCCACTGTTGGTCACAATGGCCCACCCATTGTTTACAATAATGGGAAAATAGTGACATACGGGTAAGGAAGAATGACATAATTTTATATAATAAACTGACATCCACTATTCTGATATTTTACTGTCTAGGCCAGTTATAGTGAACTTTTTCTGAATAGTGTGCCATTTTGAGTTAGGTTCAAATATTATCATTTGTCTAATGTGACACCTTTTATTTTCTTTCAAACAGTCATCTCTGGTTTGATTTCAACTTCCGAGTTAAGTTTTAAATAGTACAAAGATTGGGTTTCTATTTCCTTAATACCTCAAAAATTAAATTTAAAACATTAATAAGATATATTTTGTTTAACTTATTTTTAACAGTGCATAGGGCTATAGGATTAATTGCCATACTGCCTTATTAAAATACAATATTTAAAACAATCAAAGTAATTTTGCTAGTAGACTTGAAGTGAAATATTTCAGTCATAGTTAAATCACATTTAGTATGAATCTTACAGGCATGTGATTTATAAAAACTTGTATTTTTGTGTATTTCTCAACTTTAAAAGAGTCATTGAAAAATTCAGTGTTAGTATTAATAATTATATAACTATATTAAATTCCATTTGCAAAATTAACCTAATGAAGTTGTCTTTTTTCTTCATTTTACAAAAAAGAGTAATTTTTATGATTGGTTTTGTAATTACATTAAAACGGTAATGATTGTAACATTTCCAGCAGCACAAAGTTTGTTTAGTTATTTTTAATGTCCAAAAAAATTGTATAAAGAGAAAAAAGTGTATGTAGGTGTGGAGGGGGGTGTTAATCTCAAAAATCACTCAACCAATCTTTATTAATTCTTTCATCATTGAAAAGCCTTATTCTTTCTGATGGACATAGGCTATAAAAGACCTTATAATTTTAATTCATAACTTACTAAAAGACTAAAACGGATTTACAAAGCCTATGTACTAGAATACAAACACATTAGAGTTATAAAAAGAACATACTTGTGAAGAAGGCTTTGACTTTTTGTTGAGATTGCCATGGAGTAGAAAATAGTTGTCACATCACAGATAATGCATGCAAAATAAGACAAATGCTGCCAATATTTAATTCCAAACAATATCTACAGCCAAATATCAACTAAGAAAACAGAAGAAACAGAAAAACACAAGAGAATCAAATCTGCTTATAATGCCATCATATGCATGCAATACCAATACTAAAACATTTCAATAACCCTCATGTAAGAAGGTTTTCTTTATTTTATTTGTACTTTTATTGTTATCAGGTTTGTTAGCAGGGCATACTAAATAGTTTTATAAACAAAGAAAATTGGTAATATTGGAAAGTGAGCCAATGTCTTGTAATTAATATCTGAGAAAATTATTTTTTTTCAATGGTTGCAAACTGTGTACCCTTTCAAAAGAAGTTAACTTGGTGATCATCATCTTCACCTCTAATTTGTTGTATAGGTTAATGATTATTACATAAAGCTATGTAACTTTTATATTATTAAATAATTTTGAGACCAAAGATAATGTACAAAAGTTTAAAATTTCACCTACTTTAATTATCTAAAAGATCACTTAACCATTCCAACTGATGATTATTCCACCAAAAAAGAGTGTGTATGGGATATGCAGAATTTCCAGAACATTGAAGACTGTCAGTTAGAGGTTAAGGAAGTCAGATGTTCTGCCAATGTTTCACATCCTTTTGTTTGAATATCAGGGGATTCTTCATCCATTATTAGGAATAGCTGGGATGGTACAAAATTGCAATTATAAGGGGTAAAGGGAAGGATTAACCATAAAAATCCTTTAGATCATTGTACAATAATTTCCTAAAGAATGGAGGGAGGTAAATTAAATTAATTAAATCCTCATTTGAGTTTAAAAAAGCTACCCATCTAGTAAGCCAGCTAGAGAGAGTGAAAGTGAATGTGTGTGTGTCTCTCTCTCTCTTTCTTTTCTCTCCTTTCTTTCTTTCTTTCTTTCTTTGTTGTCATTTCAGGTTCCTTTATACTTTTTTTTTAATAATTTGGGCACTAGCCTTGCTTAGTTTCTGTTTTTTGGATCCAAAGTTTAAGTATGCCAGATCTCTAAATGAAATCAAAATATTTTTTCATTATACAAGAATGTAATATATGATAGCTATTTTTATCTTCACTGACCAACAGGTCTAGTAGGTGAATGCATTGAAGTTGAAGATATGCACCACAGGTATGAAATGCAATTATTTGAAGCCCAGTAAACAATTTTAGGGCATATATTGCTAATTTAGCTTATACCAAAAGACTATAGCTTATAAGGTGATACAATACAATGCATAAGATTATGTGCAACATTTGTAGGGAAGTAAAATTTTTAAACTTAATTAATCAATCAATCAATCAATCAATCAATAATAATAATAATAATAATAATAATAATAAATGACACATGTGCCATAGGTTTGTCATCCCTGGTGAAGGGCATTGCAGGTCTCTTGGCATACAATCACCCTACCTCTCCTTATTGGTGGTCCATACTAGGCTTTTTGAGATACAACCCTATCTCCATATTTATATGGGTGAACAGTTGACTTCCATTCAATGTTGCAATTATTTCCCAATAAGATCTATTTAAATGAGACATGATATCATGCATAAAGGAAAAGAACAAATTAACAGTTTGCACTATAAGGTTCAAGTGTTTAATTCAAATAGTTTTGAAAACTGTTTAACTCACTGAACAGCAAATTTCAACTTTTGTTTTTGCACTTGAACGAACTTGACTTTGTATATATTAGCTATGTTGAACTCAAATATGAAATAAAAAATTCTCTATCACATACCGTTTATTGGAGAAATCAGTTTCAATGTTTTTCAAAAGTAACGCATACAATAGATGCAATTAAAATATTTAATGAATCTGAGATGAAATAATTTCATATATCTCAACATTATAACGAAAAAGTAATGTAGAATGTATAAATTATGGTTAAAGTGAACTAACAATCCATATTTAGGTAAATGTCATGCAAAAACTTAAAAATATTATTAATTTTACTTACTTTTTTAAAAAAACTTTCAAGAAGGTTTCCGCTTGTAGCTGACATCAGGAACCTCCCTTATGAGCTGCCAACAATAGTCAGCTAACATACTAGGTGACCACTTTCCACTGTATCGCTTCTCCATGACACTTATATCCTGATGAAACCGTTCTCCGTGCTCATCACTCACAGCCCCCAGGTTGGGAGGGAAGAAGTCCAAGTGCGAGTGCTACAAGTATTTTTAAGGTCATATTGCACCCTAAATGTTTATATGCTTTTAGCATGTACTCAATAATCTCCTTGTAGTTGTCAGCTTTTGTAATGTTTGCACACTGTCTTGAATCTTACCCATGCTGCTTTCTTGTTTTCGGAAAGTAGTTCTTCAAAATGCCTGTCTTCCATCAATTTGCGTATTTGTGGGCCAATAAAAATACCTTCTTTTAATTTTGCTTCGCTTATTCTTGGAAACTTTTCTTTCAAATACCGAAAACCCCTAATCTCTCTGCTCAAAACCCTTACAAAATTTTTCATTAAGCCTAACTTAATGTGAGGTGGCAGTAGCAAAATTTTGTCTTTGTTAACTAATGCTTCATACTTAACATTCTTTTCACCCGGTATTAAAGCACTCCTTACAGGCCACTCAGTTACTTCATAACGTTTTTCTTTAGCCCGACTGTCCTACTCACATATAAAACAACAAAACTTGGTGAAACCACTCTGCATTCCCAGGAATATCCCTATGACCTTTAAATCTCCACAGATTTTCCATTCATACTTTGCATAGTTTATAGCTTTCAAAACTATCTTCAACTTCTCATATGTTTCTTTCATCTGGACAGCATGAGCTATAGGGACAGAAGGATAACAGTTACCATTATGTAATAAAGCTGCCTTTAAACTTAATTTGACGAATCAATGAAAAGACGCTATTGGGATGGCTTGTAATTGTCACTCAGTTGTTCCATGAGCCCATTAACATCATTACAATAAATAAGTTCATTTTTCTGTGAAAAAAATGTCAAAGAGTGCTTACGTTTTTTGAATGCTTACATTTATTCCAGGCTGAAGCAAGTTCCAGTATTGCAGTCGTGAGCTTAAAAGTTCCGACTGAGTTTTTGTTAAATTAAGATCCCTTACTAAATCATTCAGCTCGGCTTGGGAAATCAAATGAGGTTTAGATTGAGGTTCTGGTAACTGGAAATCTAGGTACTGGTATTGCATACTGCAGGGCCAGGTTCTTCTTCAGGAGAATCATTTGAAGGTACATCATCTAACGTCCATAGTTCAGGTGGCTTAGGAACTGGAAGGAAATTGTCATGCGGTACAGGTTTTATAGCTGAAGGAAAATTTGGATACTCTATGACATGTTTTGACTTTGAAGAGAAGCCGGATACTTTTGTTAAACAGAAGTAACAATCTGTAATATGATCCCTTGGTTCTCTCCAAATCATTGGTATAGCAAATGGCATTGATTTATGAGTGCCATTTAACCATCCCTGAAGGTATCGCGAACATCTAGTGCAACATGTACTTGGTGACAACCACTTCCCTTCATCCCCATCTTTACACCCCAAATATAACTCCTAAGCCTTTCTCACCTTAGGAGTTAAGGATTTTTGCTGAGATTTTGTCGTAAATTCGCCACAGATATAACAAAATAAGTTTGCAGAATTTAAACACTTGCGAGACATTTCAAAACAATAACATCTGTATATAAATAAACAACTACTGTCAGTGTCTGTAGTATGCAAGAAAATGCAGTTAAAAGGAGTCTGAAGTATATAACTTTTTTTTAACGTAGTTCACAAAAACGTATCGCTTCAAAGAACACAACATTCACTGCACTGTGCTGAGACAGATACTTGTATGCAACTACTGCTCGTTCCAAACATAACACACGGCTTTATGACGCACAGTAGAGAACATGGTAAGGAATTCTTCTAGCCACAGAGGATGAGGAGGGTGGGGGTGAAGAATAGTCAGCTTTCATCTAAAGACAGTGGACAGTGGTTGTGTAGTTAAAAGGTTTGTGTTTAGCGCAAAAAATGATGTTCTGCAAAGGCAAACAGCATTATGCCATTCTTGCAGAGTTTTGCCATTATTACTCCAGTATCTTCATGGATAGATGCCGTCTGCTGTCCCTCTTAAGACCTTTCAAAGAAGTCATATTTTAAGCCCCTTGTCAAAATGCTGAAGTTACCTCGCCTGCAATAAAACTCTTACCAGCCTTGAATGACAACAAATGTTGAGAGGGTGAGACGACCAATAAAGGTTGCGGCGGTGAGAGCAGTGTAGCGTAGCAGATTTTTGCAAATCACAAAAAGGGCAATATCTAAAAAAGTTAGGTGATATCACAAAACGGGTTTCAGTTCTGAAATTTGTGCTTAAAAATCTATTAGAATCGCCTATTTTTGATCAGGTGCAAATTTCAGTGTTGTTCAGTGGCTGTTGGAAAGTTGATTCAGACTTGAACATTTCAGTGCCATAGCCAGGATCAAAACACAGATCATCAGTTTACTGTGCTGAACCATCCTGTTGCTACAAGACTAAATGTGCATTGAACGTCTCTTGTTTAGTCCATATATTCCAGCAAATCTGTAAGAGAATCCCAATTATATTGAAATATTCTACCTTAAAGGTGATTTGCAGTCTTTTGACTCCAGGATTGTAATTACTACATGTTTGATGAAAGAGTGCAGTTTTCAGACAAGGTTGCTAGTGTGCCATAACTAGGTTTAGGCAGGAGAGATAACGCCTCAATGAGATTTCACTACAAGCTATGTACTGGGAATGGTGACACTTAGTACGGCCTGTCTGTTATGTTTCTGCACAAGCTTCTTCTGCCTGCCATCTGCAGTTATTCCTCAGACAGATAGTAACCACATATATGGCACTGGCATTTTCTACCATTTTGGTGGAGCTCTTAGGACTCTGTTACTGTTGGGCTAAGACTTTCAAATAGAAACCTGGGTCTTTTCTTTGCAGGGAGAACCAAATAATGTTTCAAAGTAGTTATCTATGCACGTTCCTTTTGGCTACTTATATAAGTAACGTCCTTTTAAAAAGAGTTATGAAAACCTTGAAAGCTTAAACTACATATATCTTGTAGTAAATGAGAAAACTTACTTATTATAAGGAATATTTTCTATTTTTTGGTTTGCTTTAAGGCAAGAAAATAAACAAAATAAACACTTTTTTATGATGTTTAATAAAATATTTTTGCTGCTATAGACATTGATCCCCAGTTTTACCTTTATGGATGCCCCTGCTGGAGATTAACAAATAGCTGGAATTTTGAATGTTCATTGCCTTTGCAGCTACCAGAAAACTATGCGGTGAATGAAGAAGTTGAGTTGGGTGTTATAATTGGGAAAACCTGCAAGAATGTTCCTGAATCAAAGGCAATGGATCATGTAGGAGGTTACTGTCTAGCTCTGGATCTGACTGAAGTCAACATGATGGTAAATGTTGTAATAAAATATATGTATGAACTATTCTCAAGTGTGTTTTTGTTTCTTATGTTTGAATATTTCAGAAATGTTCCATATACATATTAGCTGTTGTTTAAGTTTTCATTTAATTTGTAACAGGTTTCTGAGTACCCTTTTTATGAGGGTTGATCCCTACTGCTCTGTTTTGATGAATTATTGTAGAAGAAATTTTATATCTTTGTTTATGACTTACTTAAAATAGAGTAAATATTGCATTTGGCTCAAAAAGTCAATGCTGATTTAATTGGAAGCACATGCATTGAGGCACCCTGAACCCCCCTCCCCCCAAAAAACAAAAATAATGTGTTACACTTACAGAACTTTCTATACCCATTACAAATTCACTTATTTAATATTTTATACCTGAATTAAGCAATGAGTGCTTAGCTACAGGGAAGACCAAAAAACTACAAACTGCCTGCATGATGTTTTTCCTGTCCACGTCCTCCGCACTCCTTGCCGTCTACTGCTATCATAGAAAAACACGGATGAAACCATAAAATTTTTAAAACTACTTTTAAAGGCTTTACTTGCCAACTTTTAGAAGGAGATGCTGAAACTGGCCACCATTGTCGTCCATACATTTTTGGCATCTCTTTAGGACACTATCCATCACTCGCCAATTTTTTTCAAGTCAACAGTTGAAGCCTGTACATATGTGAATACAATTTTGTCCCTCTTTTTTTAGAGAATTAACAGCCAGGGAGCATGATTTTGACTTTTTTCAACAAGACTCTGCAACAGCTTATACGGCCAATATTTCGATGAGAAAAATTTATTGTGTGTTTGAGGACAGCATTATTAGTACAGATTTGTGGCCCCAACCTAACCCCCTGCGATTTCTATCTCTGGGGTAACTTAAAACAAAGTATACAAGACAAACCCACACACTGTGGAAGAATTAAAACAAAATATCCACCAGCATTTCTCAATGTGAACAGCAGCGAGTGAAGGATAGTTTCCTAAAGAGGTGCCAAAAATGTATGGACAGCGACAGTGGCCAGTTTCAGCATTTCCTTTCATAAAGTTGGTAAGTAAAGCCTTTAAAAGTAGTTTTAAAAATGTTGTATGGTTTCACCGCGCCTTTCTATGACAGCAGCAGACGGTAGTGAGCGCCAAGGATGCGGACAGGAAATACACCACACAGCCAGTTTGTAGTTTTTTGGCTCACCCTGTGCAATAGCATAAGGAAATAGCCTTGAAATGTTTATATTAGAGGCATGGAAGACTAAATTCAGAAGTCATAACAAACTCTTGCAAAGGTAAAGAGAAATGAAGAATCACACATTTTCAAGTATCAGATGACATGCTCCCACTTGGGACTTATTGTAGTGACCTTACAAAATTAAGTTATAAGGGGTAAATAGGAGGATTCACTATGAAAGTCTTCTTTATTATTGTACAAATATTTCCTAAAGAGTGTAGGGTGGAGGAAATGAAATTAATTAGATTCTCATGCAAGGTTTAAAAAGCCACCTGTTCAATGTCGGATAAGCCACCTAGTTTTATAACAACTTAGCTATATAAAAATATGATAGCGACCATATTCAAAAGGAAAAATTGAACATATATAATTATCTAGCCTTATATAATTTAAATGAATTTTGTGACAATACCAGAAGCATGTACAGTCAAACCTGCCTGAACAGTCACCTTTACTTAGCAGTCATCTTAATAAATGGTCATTTTTCCTTTGGAACCAATTAATTTGCCCATAAAGCCTGTGATAATATTCCCTCCCTTTAAAGGTCACCTCACACCATGGCCAGCATCCACACAAATTTCACAAGATGACCTGAATTATACGGCTGGCCAGTCACGCTCACAACCACTACAATACAGTACAGTACATTTTTCACCCCTGAGACCGTCGTATAGTAGGTCTGTCGGACGGTGTGAGATTAAGCGTGGTTTACTATTACAGATTCTGCAAACATGCAAGAGGTGTGGGGACACATTAGATCGACTTTTGCTATGGCATCAAACAACAAACATGTCGACACTTATGTTTTTGTATATTGTTACTATGTATACTGTTAAACTTCTTGACAGATTGAGTTCAGTTGTATTCAATCAATGAATGTGTTAAGAAGAAATATATTTATTTTTTTCTTTCTTTCTTTTCTTTTTAATTTTGTGTATTGTGTTTGGTGTTTGTTCCATTATTCTTTGTTGCAAGGCAACTTCTAATATTAGAAGAACATAAATACAAATGGCCCACTGCTTATGGCTATGCTCATATAAATTACTACATAAAGGGGTTTACAATAATTTACCTCAATTTAGTGGTCACCTGTACCAACGGCCACTTTTCTAAGGATGGCTGGTGACCACTTTAGGCAGGTTTCACTGTATATGTACATTAATAATAAAGAATCATCATCTCAGCTGTCAAATTGCATTTACCAACCTTTCCATTTGGTTGTTGATATTTAGTACGCATAATTATAAACTAATGAAAATAAATATTTCTGCTCACAGAAGGAAGCAAGAAGCAAAGGTTTACCATGGATCTTTGGGAAGAGTTTTGATACTGCCTGTCCTGTAAGTAGAATGATTTCTCTTGAAGAGTTGAAGGATCCTTCTAACGTCAAAATCTGGTGCTCTGTGAATGGCAACAGAAGACAAGAGGAAAGTACTTCTGATATGGTGTTTCCTATAGAGAAACTTATAAGTCATGTATCTAAGTATATGACTCTGGAATATGGTGATTTGATCCTCACAGGATCACCAGCTGGTGTAGGACCTATTGTGCCTGGAGATGTAGTTGAAGCTGGTCTTAGTGACATTGTAAAAATTAAATTTCCTGTTATAGCATCCGAGAGAAAGTAAAGTAAATGCTTTGATTTAGAATCATATCTTGTAAAAAGTATTAAATAAATAGTAAAAGTTTTATTTTGAGATAAGTTATGGTTTTTCTTTATGTTTAATCATACCTCTTCCTTATGAGGCAGTTGTTGCCACTTGGAACTCTAAGGGGAGTATATAATGTGTGACGATATTTTTCAGAGTGTTCTTTCCTTGAGGTACTGATATAAGTTTATGTTAGATTCTTTTTCTTCTTCCATGTTGCTTCTAATGTCATGTGATTTTCCTTGACAATCTGCAAGGGAAATTGCAATCTCAGAAGGCATATTAACCTTTTCAGTCCCTGTGCCGTACACAACTCTGCTTCGAATGCTGCATATTTAAATAGATTGATTAAATTTATAAAGTAAAATTAAAAAAACATCGCTCATACTTTCATTTTTATCCCCTTGTTTAACAAGTCAAATGTTTCACAATGATGCCACCAAGGTACTGACAACATCTGTATATGCCAGTTACTATTTATTTTACATTGGCCCACTCTGTCTTTTACCACAGATTTAATAGCACTATGCAATGGTTTGAACCCAGTTAACCCCCAACATTAAAATCCTGGCCAGTAATTTTCATTGCTTTAGCCAAATGAGCAAGAAACCCAAAAACAAGTATCAACAGCTTTTAAGAGCATAAGTAGTAACAATATATCTCAAGCTTGAAAAAACAGTTTTGGTTGAAAATAAATGGGGAACAGGTGTAAGAAATAACTTAGAATATGGTTTGAATAACCTCACATTTTCTCATTTCCTCATAAGTAATTGCATTTTATATAACTTTCTTTACTTATAATGCAAAATTAGATGAGATATGGGGTTGTCTTGGAAAATTGCTGCCTTGCATTATGTGTTTTTTATGATAGAATAATTGACTGTTCCGCTCACTCACCAGTGGAATTATCTGTGGGGAATGCTTAAAGATAAAGTTTATGCAACAAATCCCCATATGCTTGGAGAGTTAGAAGAGAATATTCAGCATGCATAATGAATGTTTCAGCTGCAGAAATTCATGGAGTGCTCAATAATGTGCTCAACAGGTGCAAGGTTTGTATAGTCAAGGAGGGGCAACATTTCCAACAAATTTTATAACAAAAGTTAAGCATAACATATTCATATTGTTTAGCATCTCAGGGAGAAACAGCAGGCCAGTCTGCCACTACTGCATGGATGGATTCACATAGCAGTGCCATGGGACAGCGGGCTGTCAGTCAAGTCATTCAAAAGAAAACTAGTACAACAAATGTAAGCAATTGGTCCAACAAATTATATCTGCCTCTGCTATAAGTGCTGAAATAGGCAATAAGCCACCATATTCACATAATTAATGTTGATGTATACAGATGATAAAATAAAGAATCTGCAGGGTTGCATTCACATGATTTTCTCTGCCCTTCTACAAACTATTCCTATACAATTCTACCGTTTGATAATCAACATAAACCTTCATTACACATTTACACATTTCATTGTATGTATAAGAAGGATACAGTAGGCTAAAGTAATAGATTTTTAAAATGCAGTTCACTATGTGATGGCTTTGAAATGGTATGCTCTTTTCATGACCACGAGAAAAACGAATAGCAACTTACCACTAGCAAAATGTACAAGTATTTGAGAATTCAATCCCATAACAAAAGAATATCTCAGAAATGCTTAACGCAATTGACAGTTTTATTTGACATACTTTGTGTGCTTCACAATATGTGTAGCAAGATGTGTAGTAAGATGCCTATCTCTCAGGTTTATCAATTATACAAGTCATTCAGAATGAAAAGATTTTCATAGACTAATTGCAAAAAATTCAAGACACACATTTCATTTCTCATGCAAATATGTTAAACATATTATGGTATTTTAATCAAAATCATTAGAGACCTTTTTGAGAAATCCAAATAATAACCAAAATTTTTCCATGTAAAGAGTAGTTTGGGGCAAGAGGATTTTCCTGAAAATCTTTGTGTCAGACCTTAGAAGATACTGAATTTAAATACCAAGTTTGACATTTAACCAACTTTTCGTTTTTGAGTTATGCTTCTCCCTCTCCCCCTCTCTCTGCCTCTCCCTCTCTCTCTCTCAAGTATAGATCAAAACATTAATTTTGCACAAAATAAAAAAAGGCTTTAAAAGTAATCTGTAGTAGCTCTAAGTGTAAAAGCAGCTTTTGTTTTCACTTACTATTCTCAGGTATTCAACAATGGGGCCAGAAGTGGGTGATTAATCAGATTTGAATGTTCCAAAAGGACTTTATGAGTGGCCACCGATTGAAATATCAAGAGCAGAATATTCCAAGCCCACATCCATGGTATGGGGGTAGCATATATCATATTCAAGAGGTCTAGAGTTCAAATCTGGATAAGGCATTTGCTAGGGTTTTGCCTTATCCTCAGTAGATGAAATTTGAATGCCGAGCACCACTTCGCCCATTTTACTCATTCATTCTCACTATGAATTTACCTGATTAAACAAATTTAAACTCAAGCTCCTGAGAGCTGTAAAAGGCAAGCACCAACAACTGTGGTGGTTATTGTACTGACTTGGGTTTGTTTCTGTAAGTTATAGGGCAATATCTGTTGTTATAAGTCATGCAGTCATAAGTGACTGCACTTGCCTGAATGCTGGATCTTTGCCAAAGACTGCACTAGTCAAGGATGATGGCATTTTAATGTATAACTGACAGTTGACAGTGTCATTAGCTTAATACTTTTTATTATGATTTATTAATATTATCTTCTTCTTCTTGTTCTTCTTCTTATTATTATTATTATTATTATTATTATTATTATTATTATTAATACAGAGCCTTCATTTTAATGCATGGCCATATTATAGGGAATTGCTTTCTGTGCACTGCTCTTTTTCTAACCAGTTCTGTTCCCCCTCCACTTTATCTTCTCTCTGTGTGCTGGCTAATCACTTGACGTGAAGTCTGTGCTGTACAGAGGTTGATACATTGTGAGACCACATGTTTCAATGTTATAGTGATAGTGCTATGATAATGTCAAAAAGTCTGTGTACATTAGCACACAGAATCTTCTTGCATGATTCTGTGTGTCAACAAACTCTTGTAGAGAGGTGAGATAGTGATATATAGATAGATAAATATATATAACACTGTGTTTCTCTTTTGCTCATTTGTGACTGTTAAACATACTTTCCATGGCTGAAATAAAACCAAGATAATGTTTTGAGTATCTACAGCAAAATTCAAAGTGTACGATCAAGATATCAAACTCTTTTTACAAATACAAAATAGTAATTTATAAATAATATTTGGTTAGAGATGTATTTCGGTAAGGCAATAAAATTAAAAAATAACCTCTTTATTTATAAATTATATACAACAATAATTATAAGTTTCTGATATTCTCACAATGGCACAAGAAGTACCTATAAGGCATTATCTAAACTGTCTATGTTTATCCATTTCTTGTTCTTCATACAGAAATCTAGAATGTCAGTCCTTAAAATGTAAGAAATTATATTTACAAAATATAATAATCTTATATTCCTTTCCTTTTCTTTTGTTTTCTTTCCATACATGATGAGAGCTAATGGAAATAAAGGATATATTTTTTTATAAACAAACAATAATGCACAATGCATTTACAATCACAGACACTCAATATCGAAGTGTTCGCTATTCCCTACATATTCTGAAAACTACCACAAATGTGTGCTGTGTATTTCTTTTAACAACTTAAAGTTACAAATAAAAATTTATATATTTTTTTTTTATCTTCACACATTTGCACTTGTCAGATATCACACTAGTAACATGAACTCATTTACTGTATAGATCTGAATGAATCTATTCTTACTTGCACAAATCATGCATAGGCTAAAGTGGAAGAGTGAATCATTCAATACCACAGTCAAAGTTTAACGCACAATAATTGGCTTTCTGTGCTGACACTCTGTCCACCTGAGCTACAGTGGTGTCCCTCATCACATGAATGGTCTTCTCTCACAATTTCTATAGTAAATGTGGACAGAATATAGAGGCCTTTCTCAGTAACCTACTCAACTTCTATCCTGCTGGCCACACGCCAAAGATTATAATGTCTTAACAGAGTTGCCATGTTTTTTTTCTCACATTGTTGCTTAATGTAGTACATATGTATTTCCATTACATTACAGATTTAAAGTAGCATGGATATAATAATAAGATGGTATAGTGATGATAATGATGATGATGTACTTGTATCAAAATTATTTTTGATTACAGGTAAATAACTGATGAGCAACTGTAAGCTCAAACTGCATTTGTGTGAGGTTATCATTATCATAATCATCGGCCTTTCACGTAAGAATAACTGGACCAATTACTATAGTCTTCATATACAACATTCCTTGTGTTATGAAGTAGGATATTTATCTCAATTACTTCCCCTAGAGGGGTTATAAAGGG
Organism: Deroplatys truncata; assembly: GCA_030765065.1. Lineage (NCBI taxonomy): Eukaryota > Metazoa > Arthropoda > Insecta > Mantodea > Mantidae > Deroplatys > Deroplatys truncata. The sequence goes on along the minus strand of CM060988.1, from coordinate 131,104,025 downwards.
CCTATATAAAATTTAGCAATAAGTGTTAGATAGCAAAAACCAATAATCACAACTTTCCTGGCCAGATTTGGTACTTAAAACAATGAATATTTACTGACGTATACCATAAACTGGAGTCCTTTATAAGGAAGGACTAAGATTTTGATCCTTCCAGATATATTCGGGAGATGTTACGCCACTTAACCATGGCTGTACTATAAAAGACAGATTCACTTTCATCAATATATCCACACATAAGAGCTTACAAGCAGGAAGTGAGAAATGAGAAAATGCTGTAAAATTGCTGGATCAGACAACTGCACTTTTTGAAATCTTGTGGTGTTTGGCATCAAAACATGGTTTCATGAAATTTATGAGTGGAATGGGAAGTTCCACTTCCTTCTCGTAGGTAAAAATGTTGCTATATTTTTTCCATAACTATACTGTGCATTTGCATTTTACTGAAAGAACTTAAGGCACATAACATACTATGCACAGCATACTGAAATTACTCCATCTTATAACATCAATTTCTGCAGAAACAAGAGTATGAAAAAATTTCATTAGAAGGAGTTGTTATGCATTTTTACAGTACAAAGAATTATGTGAATATAACCATATAAACCTTCATTCAGTGAAATAATCAACCTTTTTGTGCTCTTTATCACAAGGAAATACCTCTTGAAACCAGCACTCTCTCTAGCGTTTTCCATCCTGTATAATGTATAGCTTACTATGTTGTGATGTGTGCACGTACCCTGTGTTATACAGGATACAACAATATGTATGTCAAAACCTTAAGAAAATTATCCTCACATATAGAGGATGAAAACATGTTGAATGAAATGTTCCCAGGAATGTTTTGCTTATTTGTTACAGCTCTTTTTATGCAATTTTACTTACATTGTGTTATGCAATACATTGTGAAATGAAAACAGCATTACAATGAAATTTGTCTTAAGCCGTTGTACATGATCAAACTTTTTTTTCAATTCAAGAGTTTACAAGAAAAATTGTGAAATATTGTTCAATATGTGACAAGATTGGAAAAGGCTTGGCAAGAGACCTGGCAAGACTTGACAATGTCAAGAATGGTATTTACAAGTTTCTCTTCGCCAAGCTGAAACCCTTTAGAACACATTGATAATTTATCACGCACAAAGCAATTTACTATTTGCGTCACAGTATAACAATTCGCAAAAAAATATTGTTCTTTGCTAATATTATGTAGCACTTTCACGTGTTATATCCAATGAAATCACATTACGAGTGTGGAATACAATGGAAGTAACGCCAACTGATAGGTTAACACACTATATAACATTGCATTAATGTATACTTAGTTCGGAAAACTGCCTGGCAATTATTTCTTCATAATCCCCTTCATCTGCTCATCCATGGAGCCCTCGATATACAGACATGGCCAGCTTATGTATAACCTAATCAGTTCACATATGACATACCTTGGCCAGGTAGCCATTTGTTTTTTACTTTTCGCTTTCAGATGTTGCAGATTTTGTGACACACTGTGAATCTCGCATTTCATTGGCCAAAGCCATCAAATCATTGTGAAATCTTTGACCGTTTAGAGCATGTCCTTATTTGCTTTCAAGACTTTCAAAGACCTTTAAAGTATTTTAAGCAATGTGAAGTTGTGACAACTCTTTAAAAGTCTTGTAAAGTATTGAATTTGACAAAAATTTGATTGTGTACAAGCAGCTTAAAAGGAAGTGCTGAAAATTGTCTGCATAGCATGGACATATGCATCAACACTCTATCACATGCAGTGATATACTTATGGAGAATATGATTTTGTCTCATTGTCAATACAGCAATGAAATGAGATGGCTACATAGCAAAGCACCTTGGGTGGAGAGGGAAATTAAGAACTATAATTTGATACACCACCATTCCTCATTTATGATAATCAGCTAATGAGAGATAAACAAGAACAAAGGCTTAAATTTAATTGTTCAGGCAGAGAGTTGTTACACAACATAATTACATTCCCATTCCATCCAAAACGGAATTAACTTATGCATTATAAAGTGTACAAGTGTACATTTTCATACCCATGTTTATATGACATGTTTTCACCCTCTAAATGAAGAATTGTGCCCCTGAAGTTTTGAGATAGGTCCACTTTTGATCTGTTGCCTGCAGTTTCAAACAATATATACAGTGGTATGTCAGCTGTACACTATAATCATCCCAAGAATTACGTACATAAACTGCTTCCAGTTGTTACAGATGCAACCTCCTGATGCACTGTTTTATAAAAATGGCAGTACTTAGATGCACACAAGATAATATCACTGATTGGAGCTATTTACAAGTCAATTGTACCTCCATATCTTTGTCAAACTGACACCAACAACAAAATTAGCATCAGGACGAGAGACAGAATTGTTCCTCTTGATGAATGAGCATGAGAGCATTCTTGCATTTCATTGATCATATTTTCATAACTTGGTCCAATCGTAATTTCTTTACTTAAAGATTCAGAATCTTCAAAATGAGATGTTACATCCTGCAAAAATCAAACTTATTACAATTTAATCTATTGTTGCACACGAATGAAATCACTAAGCTTAAAAACAAAAGCAAAAACTATACATAAAAAAAGTAACTTTCTAATCATGGCTCTTGACAAACTTAAGAAAAAGTATGTTTCATCACACATTTCGTTGTAAGAACAAAGGGGACTCAGAGGTTGAAACAATAGTCAAATCTTTCAAAAGCAGATTGGAATATGCTGGTTTTGAAATTCCGTAGCATGACACCACGAGAAACAAAAGATTGTTGACTTAGCACTTCAAAAATGTATGATAAAATTACTGTAAAATCCAAACTAATGGTAATAAATATCTCAGAAATGGTTACTGGAACAATAACATTTACTTAACATAAGCTGAGTGTGTTCTGAGATCTACATTTTTTGTGTAATTAAGTTTTTATCTCTCTCTTATGATTTACTATTAATACAAAATTAATTCAAAATGAAGACAAGTTCACAGGCTATTAGCAGAAAATTTAAAATGTGCATATATTTTATTAATCGTGCAAACATCTTATAAACATACGCTATGTTAATCAAAATTATTAAAGCCATTTTTGAGAAAATAAAAATAATAAAATGTTTTCCATGCAAAGGATAGTTTGGGATATGCAAATTTTCTTGAAACTCTTCATGTCACATCCTTGGAAGATGCTGAGCTTAAATACCAACTCTCTCTCTGCGTGCGTGCGTGCGTGCGTGTGTGTGTGTTAGGAAAAAACATCTCTATATCCCTACATAGTCTCCTTTCAGCTCGATACATTTTTCCCAGTGATGTTAAATAGCTTCAATACCCTGTTTATAGTGAGAACCATCGAGTTCTGCAAAATAGTCATCAACTGCAAAATCTACCTCTTCATTGTTAGCAAATCTTTTACCACCAAGCCATTTCTTCAATTTTGGAAACAGAAAATAATCAGAGGGGGCTAAGTCTGGCGAATAGGGTGTATGAGGAAGCAATTCAAACTTTAACTCATTGATTTTGGCCATGGCAATAATGGATGTGTGAACTGGTGCATTGTCCTGATGAAACAGAACTTTCTTTTTCGCTAAATGCGGCCGTTTTTTGCTTGATTTCATCATTCAAATGCTGCAATAAATTTGTATAATACTCGCCATTGATTGCTTTTCCTTTTTGAAGATAATCTATGAAAATTATCCCACGTGCATCCCCAAAAACTGATGCCATGACCTTGCCTGCAGATGGAACTGTCTTCGCCTTCTTTGGAGCTGATTATCCCCTTTCAATCAACTGTTTTGACTGTTCCTTCGTCTCAGGTGTGAAGTGTTGGACCCCTGTTTCATCCATGGTTATGAATTGAAGCAAAAACTTGGCTTTATTGCAGCAAAACATTGTCAAACATTCGACTGAAACATCCTCATGACACTGCTTTGTTCCATTGTGAGTGAACGCGGCACCCATCTTGGGCACAGCTTTCTCATGCCTAAATTTTCAGTTAGTGTGTGATGTACAGCACTTTTTGAAATGCCTATGATGTCTGCTAGCTCGCGCATCCAATATGATTTTGTGGATTTTCTTCACAATTTCTGGCATGGTCACCTCATTTGGTCAACCACTGCGATGTTCGTCTTGGCAGCTCATACGGCGTCGCTTAAACTCTGCCACACAATATTTTACTGTTGTAAACGAAGGAGCAGACTCCCCCAGAGTAGAATCTAGCTCAACTTTAATATTAGTTGGACTAAGACCTTTCAAATGAAAGTATTGTATCAATAACGATGGCCAGTTTTATCCATGTTTACAAGTTCACTGAGAGAGTTCACTACTAATGGCTGCCAAACAATTACTAAACAACGCAGCATCATCAATCTTCAAACTTAAGCTTTATAAGGTTGGTACTTTCTACCATAGTCATTTTTTTGAAAGAACTGCTATATATACGTCAGGTCAGATACTTCTGGGTCTGCCCTCATGTATATATATAATATATATGTATATTTATTTATTTTACATTTTGTATTTAAGGTATGCTATTCTCAGACACACATACACCATTTTACTTTCTCTGCATTTTCTGTGTGAGCATATTTTAAAGGCTCCTTAGAATAGCACTGTATTGTGCATTCCAATTTCAAAGGTTTTTCTAAACTTTTATGGATACTTAAAAGCTGCATAATTTTGTAACCATTAGCTTGCAATTTTCAGTATAACTTCAGGAGTTATTACTAAAAGGACTCACATGCCAATTTTTGAAAATGCTTACTTTTATTTTTTATTAAGTATTTTCATGGTTTGATATATTCTGTAAAATTAAAAAAATATACATATAAAATCGTCATCATCATCAACAATAATACGGTGTAGGCCATATGGCCTGTTCGGTCTCCACATAACGTTAATTAAGCTGGTCACGCCATTGTCTTCTTGGTTGGCCTACACTTCATCTTCCTTGTGGTTTATAATTGCACAGTATCTGGATTAAGCAGGTTGTCTCCATACTAAGTACATGTTCATGTCATTCTTGTGTATATTGTTGAATTACTTCTAGGATACAAGTACTTTCAGCTCCTCCCTGACATCCACATTCCGTCTATGGTCCAGTAAATTATATCCTGCAACCGGTCTTAGAAGTTTCATCTCAGCTGCTTCTAATCTCTTTTCCTGTTGTGTAGTCCAGGTCCATGTTTCCGATCCGTATAACAGTATTTGCATTACTTTGTATAATTTATAGAATTTCCTTACTTTTCTACAGAGTTTTTTTTGTCCCTATTGTTGAAATTTTGGGAGTTTTATTTCCATATCACTAATATGTCTACATAAAATAGTGCATCCTAAGTGTCTGAAGTGATTCACTTGTTCTATTGGTTTGCTATTTATTAATATTTTTGCTCTTAATGGTGTATTTCCTTTAAAAGACATCACCTTTGTTTTTGTCATGAATATTGTTAGGTTAAATTCTGCAGCAGTATCTTTTTATCTCACTTAGCTTTATTAGAATTTTAAAAAACAAGTACCTACTGTTACTTTGTTAAACCACAATAAAATTGTGAGTAAGATGGAGCAAATCAACTAACACTGCAGCATTTTTAATAAAAAGAAAACCTGATTGTTAAAAACAAAACAGTTAACAACTCTGCAACAGTTTTGCATGGGTCACTGAAATTTTAGTACATTCTCTTAATAAATCTCTTAATATTATGATAAAAATGCCAACTCACTCAAATGGAAACTGTAAATTTTAAATTTTCTCACAGTTGCATTGCCTTAATTAGGTACTTATTAGAATACTCACCTGAAATAAGATGTTTTTCTCACCATTAAATGGACCAAACAGCTGGAACGCTGCTGCTGAATCTTGTCGTTTGCCAAACAAATTTCCCATTTCTAGCATTGCTGAAGAAATTTCTTCCTTTTTCACTGTGGTGGTGTTGGCTCTTATCATAATCTACAGGACACAAGCATGCATCATTCATAAACGGTGATACGGTAATTTGTATCACAAATTACTCAGATGTAATTAATGATAGTAATATGAATATGTATTTTTATGTGACATTGATTTCAGAGGTTTATTAATTGTAATTATTATTGGTAAATAATAATATACGGCTTTACTGAAACTGTCAACAATAACGCAATAATGCAGCAATGGGGTGAGTTGTTTATCATTACCGGGAACAAGGAAGTTACGTAATGTTTCGTGCGTTTTTTCCGTTGAGAAGCTTCTAGAACATTTCCTAAAGCATATGTATTCGTGGTTTTCATTGGATAGTAAAATAGACGCTAATGTTGGCGCGTTTTATTAGCCAATAGCAGTTCATTTATAATCTTTAGGCGTATCTTGAGGCAAGCGTATAAATAAGCCAGGTTCGAGGTAGCGTGTTCCGGACTTCGCTTCGAGATCTCGACCGGACCACACCACTAGAGGAGCTCCGAGACAGGAAAGAAGAAGCAGTCCGCTGCAAAGAAGCAGCCACCGCTGGAACGGCTCGGCATTGCCATGGTACCTGTACCAAAGCCTTCGGCTCGGCATTGCCGCGGTAGCAATACCAAAGCCTTCGCTAGCTCTCTGAGTTAAGCGCACTACAGCTTAGACGGGTAGGGGAAACACGGCCACAGCGAGCAGTCGAAAGACTTGTTTAAGCGCCTCTCTGAGGTCCGGCCCTCTGTCTCCCCGTGCTTTTTAGCGCTCACTAACTGTCTTTCTCTTTCTCTATTCTATCTTCCTCTATCTATCTAGCGTTTAAGCTCCCCTCTTAAGTTAGCATTAGGCGCTGCTACTGAAAGGCTCACAAACACTTGAGAACACAAAAGTGACCTCAGTAGTAGCATACTAGGCTTTATACATTCCTTCTCATTTCTTTACTTTTATATCTTCTCATCTCCTCTTCATTCTTAGCTATAGGCATGACGAAGTGAACTAAGGCTTCGACGGCTACTAAGCCAACTCTTTCACCACGATGGACCATGACAACTAGGAAGAAGGCCGCTCCTGCAAAACCTACTTCCTCGTCTCCTTCCTGCTCTAAATCTCCGGCGCCTGAGCCCAAACCTAGCACCTCTGCTCCTTCCAACCCTAAGACTCCGTCACCCGAACCTAACCCTTCTTCCAATTCTCCTTCAAGCCCTTCTACCAGCGCCACTCCGGCCACACCTACACCTACTCCTGTGGTACCTTGCTCACCCACACCAGGCACTTCTAGGGACTCAGGACACGACGCTACACAGGAACCCTCCGCTTTCAATCAGGAGTTGAGGTCAAATATAGCGCCAATCTATGTAAGCAAAAGCCAGGCCGCGAACTTCCACCAGCTAATGCGTGACATAGACCAGACTTGCCACCTAAATAAGAAATACTGTGTAAGGATAGCCCGAAACTCCGGGGATTTTTGCATCAAGTCGTTCACCCTGGGTGACTACCAGATTCTGGCAGAACATCTCAAGGGAAGAGGCGTGCAGCACTATCTAGTAGAACACCCTGAGAATAGAACCGCTCGTTACGGATCAAGGGGCTGTACGCCGAATTCCCCGGAGGAGAGTTAGTAGAAGACCTGGCAAAGTGCGGTTTCCAGGCCATTAGGGCCATCCAGATGCGGAGGCGCAACAAGAATAGGGCCCCCCTGCCTATGTTCTTAATTGAACTGCAGGATACCACTCAAAATAGGCAAATTCTAGACCTCAAATATTTGTGTCACTTTCGAGTCTACGTAGAAGCATATAGGGCCGCAGCAGAACCAAAGCAATGCTCGCAGTGCCAGCAATTCTGGCATGTGAAGCGACAATGTAGGTCCCAAACCCCCATCTGCGCCAAATGTACAGGTCACCACTTCTCTGGGACATGCACCGTTCCTCCTGCGGAACGTCAATGCGTTCTATGTGGCACTAAAGGCCATGGAGCAACTTGGCGCGGTTGCTCCGCATACAGCGCAGCATGTCGTAAGACCATGCCCCGTGGACAGCCTCCTAGGGACCCCCCAAGTTTAGGCAGAACGGCGAAATCATTTGCAGAGGCTGTCACAAATAAGTCAGGGTGGCTCATTAGGGACAGTAAAGGCCGGTCGCGTCCAGCCCCAGTAGCTGAGCACTCTGAAGTTGGGAACCCTCGGCCAACTGCCGAGGCTGACCCAATCAGCAACGAGCGACCCCCTCGCACAGAAGCACAATCAACCACTCCCCCAGTAAAGACAGGTACCTCACAAGTGGCTGATGGGCCTCACCCTGAAGCAAAGTCGCTCACCCCCGGGAAAGGAACCAAGCAAAATAAGGGCAGGGATCCTAGCATGGCAATGGTCAAACTAGTGAAGTCACTAGGCATGTCCACTAGGAAAGTACAACTAAATAAGGTACTTGAAAAGGTTCAAGAGTTCTGCGATACAGTAGATCAGATTGGATCAGACCCCATATAGTAGCTCACTTCATCTCAGAACTGCTGTTACAACTTCGAACGCCGTAATCATGGGTATTTCGGACGCGATAAGAGTAATCTTCTGGAACTGCCACGGAATAAGGAAAAAGAACAAACACTTAGCGGATTTGCTACAAACACACTCGATACAATTAGCCTTATTATCTGAAACTCACATCAACAATACAGATCGCCTAACTATACCAGGCTACAGAATTTACAGGAACGATCGCGACCGTAGAGGAGGAGGAACCGCGATAGTTATACAAGCGAACATTCAACACCATCAAGTTAAATCTCCGGACTTGAATCACGCCGAAACCACGGCAATAAAACTCAGCATCGACAACACCGAAGTCGTAATAGCGTCTGTCTACAATCCCCCTGGGAACTTAAATACGGACGACATGGACAAAATAATGAATTTAGGACCGAGGGTAATTGCGGCAGGAGACTTTAACTGCAAACACTTTCTATGGAATTGCAAGAACTCTAACGCACAAGGTGTTAAGCTACTGAATTACATAAACAATAGAAATTACTTAGTAACAGGCCCGGAAGAGCCCACGTTTATACCGCATATGCCGAATCACACGCCGGACATACTAGATATAGCACTTCTAAATAACATACGCTATAACATTGACATAGAAGTCATGCAGGAGCTCACATCGGATCATTTACCGGTCTTGATGATCATTAATGCACCGATTGCGTTTAAACCAGCTCTACTAAGGCACAATTATAACGAAGTTGACTGGGAAAGCTTTAAAACCACAGTAGATCACTACCTCCCAGATCTGGAAATAAATTCTGCCGCCGAGCAAGACGCCGCCATAGGCAAATTAGAAACGGCAATTAAAATAGCCACCTCGGCTCACGTACCATTTACACAGCCACGATCTATTAATGCTAAATTTCCTTATGACGTAAAAATGCTACAACAAGCACAAAATAAGGCCAGGCGCAAATGGCAAAGAACTAGAAACATACTACACAGAGCAGAATACTATCAAGCCAAAGAACTCGCAAATGAACGTGCTAGAACATATATCCAAAACCAATGGGACAATACACTCGAGAATTTAAACCCTCAACAACACACGGTCTGGCGAATAGCGAAGAGCCTAGCGCGCAATCAGATTAATATACCTCCCCTCCAAATCAACAATACGGTAGCGGAAACTCCCCTGGCCAAGGCGGAAGCCTTCGCGGTCACACTCGAAAATGTGTTCTCTCCAAATCTTCCAGCTGTACAAGACGGATTTATATTAGAGACAGAAACTGAAGCCGATAATATAGGCCAAATGCGAACACACAATAAGATGATAAAAACAAACCCGGGCGAAATTGGCTGGATCATTAAACACCTGCCAACCAGGAAAGCACCTGGACCGGACAAGATACCAAATGCGGTACTAAAGAATCTCCCGACCAGAGCGCTGAAGACACTAGCGAATATCTTTAATTATACGCTTGAACAAGGCCGGTTTCCCCCAGCGTGGAAAGAAGCCAAAATTTTGTTGTTTCCAAAACCTAACAAAAATCTCGCACATCCCATGAACTATAGGCCAATAAGCCTCTTGAACACTTTAAGCAAAATACTCGAAAAGGTTATACTGAAGCGAATAAATAAGCACATACACCAACATAATATTCTGATACCAGAACAGTTTGGGTTTAGAGCCCAGCATTCAACCACTCTACAATTACTAAGAATGACGGAGGAAATTACCAAAGGTTATAATACGAACAAATCAACTGGAGCCATTTATCTGGACATCGAGCGCACGTTTGATAAAGTATGGCACGCCGGGCTCCTAAAGAAGTTAAGACAATTCAATTTCCAAGACTCCGCTGTAGCCCTCATTAGGGATTACCTCCGCGATCGACGCTTTCATACGTCGGTAGAGGAAGCAGTCTCAAGCACTAAACCAATCAAGGCCGGAGTCCCACAAGGAAGTCTATTGGGGCCGACGCTCTTTAATTTATATATAAACGATATGCCCGATCTTGTTAGATCAAATAAATACATATATGCAGATGACACTGCTATAGTAACGCAGTCTACTCAACCCAAAATACTCCACTTGCGCTTGCAAAATGCGTTAAATGTACTTGAACCCTGGTTCACAAAGTGGAGAATCAAGGTCAATCCCAGAAAAACACAAGCGATAGTCTTCACCAAAAGATTATTTCACCGCAAAGATAAGCATGCTCTCCAGCCACTTAATTATCAAGGCGAGAGAATCGAATGGAAGGACCATGTGACCTATTTAGGTCTTATCATGGATCAGGGCCTGACCTGGAATAAGCACATTGCTAAAGTCAGAGCCAAGACAAATGGTCAGCTAAATAGACTGTACCCAATATTTAACATAAATAACCAGCTAAAAATAAATATGGGACTCACACTATACAAAACCCTAATTAGGCCAATCATGACGTATGCAGCCCCTGTCTGGGGATATGCGGCCAAGACGCACATGCATAAGCTACAAACACTGCAAAACAGCATAATACGAATAATAACGAAACAACCACCGGTAGCGCCGGCATATTTACTACACCAGGAATTAAAACTACACACTATCGAAGAATTCGTAAAGAGTCTAAGCTTCAATCTCTATAAGCACAAGGGAAAGAACAAGAATAGACTAATACAAGAACTAGGTTCTTATGAAACCCAGGAGAACAAGCACAAAAGACCGCTGTCACTATTCGACAGAACCTTTGGCCTAGGGGAGCCCGAAATAGATATTCAAGCATACCTCGACTCATTAATAACATTACCACAATACCCATGACTGCGGCGTCACCACGTGACCGTTGGTAGCCCTCGAAGTCCTTGCTCTCCGAGTCAAGGCGGCCCCCGGGGACTGAGGGATCCCCCGCGAGTGGCACTGGCTCGCACCTGCATTTCAGGCAGGCAGCCCGCCGTGTGCGCACTCTATACGACCAGGCTAGGATTATGGATAATGAAACAGTGTATTAGAGATAAGGACGATGCCAAACGGCTGTAAAACAAGTACTCACAATTAATATAACAAACACAAAATAATCATAAGAAAATGACGACGCCACTAGGCGGAGCTAAACACCCTTAAGACACAAATTAGCATTAACTATACATGATAAAGAAACGAAGCCATAAGGCGGAGTCAACTTCCAGATTAGAGCTAATCGTCAAATAAATTCATTCTATACAACTAACGACTAGTACAAATAAGTGTAAATATATGCATTGTGCATGCCTAGAATGATTTGTTTCAGGGACGCAGCCTCCGGCTCAAGATCCGACTCGCACACAAGGGTGCACCTGTGATGCTCAACACCTACAATATAACAAGACGACATGCCTCGGCGTGAACAAGGAATGACATATCACCACACTTCCAAATTCGCCAGGGCGTAATCAGGGCTTCGGTCATGGTTACGTCCGTCCTCCTCTCCTTGCCCAGGCTCAAGCCCTGAGGGCTGGCCAATATACCTACACCTCAAATCCGCAGGTGCATAGGCGGTACTGCCACACCTATACCTGAATTCTCTCCGGTGGAGGTTTTTTTAGTGGGTAGGGCCGCGGCTCGCACCGCGGTGGAGTCGCGCACTCCCGTTTATGGGGTTAGTACGCAAAAGTATTTTTCCTCCACTCGAAAAAAAAAAAAATAGCTTGTCCCCCAGTTCAACAGAATTCTCAGTACTATATACTTCGGTCTCTCAGTTCATTCAGTTCATCAAAATTTCGTGTACACTACACATCGTCAGCCAGTCCTTCATTTCGTCAAGTTACGCGCAGCAGAATTACGAGAATTATTATAAAGTATTATACATTTAAAAAATTACATAAAGTTGAAGTATGCGAGTTAAAAGTGATAACTAAGAAGTTATTACAAACAGTTTCAGTTTGGCAAGTATCCAGATAAATATGTAAATAGTGTTAGTGAACATGTTCGGCAATAAAAATTATAAAACCAATTTCTTCGTCAGTATAATTTCTGGATAAAAGATTCCTTTCCGATTCACACCCTGCAAGAGTTAAATGTCGACCTAAATAGCTAGCCGGAGAACATTTAAAGTGAATTACTTCAAAACTGATGCAAATTGCCACGCCAGAGGGAGCTACGAACCAACCAACGAATGACGTCACAAGATGGCAACGCGTGAAGTAAAGCAGCACAACATATGATCTACAAATTCTAATAACTTACGCTACAAATATTACGTAAGAAACATTTTCCGTCGCATAATTGGCACCCAGAACGTGGGGCGCGATAACCAGGAAAGGAAGGCGAAGTGACCAGGAAAGGAACACGACCAGGAATGAATCAACATAACCAGGAAGGAATGAATGGAGCAGTGAAATGATCTACAAGACGCAGATTCCAGAAACAAAAGGAACGACAGACTATACGGATGATTGGACATCGTAATTCCGAGATTACGAGGCAACAAGGAATTCAACTACAAAAACATCGAGACGACGTAGATTCATCACAACACAACGCAGAAGCGACATACAAATCTAGGAGAATGGGGCAGAACGCTGGACATCAAAGTAACAGCAACGGACTGCATCAGTAAGGTTAGAGTATATTAATTTTTTAAAAAAAAAAAAAAAAAAAGGGTAAATAAATGTTAATGAGGAGTGGTAGGATAAAAAAAACAATGGCTACCAATAATACAGAAGAAATAATTATGGAGGGAGATGATGTAACAGTTAGCTGTAATTCAATACAGGTTACAAAAAAAAGCTCAAACAATGTAGTATTGGAGGGAGGAAATGTTAGTGCAGAAAGTAAGAATAGAATAGCAGGAAATATTACTATTGATGCTGGTATGATAAAGGAAATGATGGAATTGCTGAGAAATATGAATGAGGAAATGCAAAAGAGTTATGAGAAATTAGGACAAAGATTAACTCAGAATATGCAAAAGAATTGTAGGGAAACGAGGGAATATATTAGTAAGAAATTAGATCAGAGTTTGGAGGAATTGAGAGAAGATATAAAAAAAGATCATAGGAAATCAATTGAAGATATTGGTAGGAGTAAGGAGGTATTAGAGCAAAAAGTAGATCAAAGCAGTGGAGAAATTGAAAAGAAAGTTACAAAGCTAGATAGTAGTATGCCAAAAATGAGAGATGAAAATGAGGAAGCAATAGTAAGTGAGATAGGAGAAGTTTCAAAGAAAATGTTGGACATGAGCAAGGAAATAGGTAACAAAGAAAGTGAGGTTAATACTAAAAGTGAGGTTAATGTAGAATGTACAGAGTTAGGAAGTCAAGTGAGTAATATTTCAAGTGAGCTGAGAAAGATAAAAGAGGTTAGGAATGTAGATGTAAATCAGGCGCAGGTTAATTTCAGAGGGGAGATATCAGAAATACAGAATGAGTCAGTAATGCAAAGAAATAAATTGTACCATGATGTTCAAAATGAAAACTCCAGTCCAGTACAGTTTAGTACAGATTTGTCAGAGTACTTTCAAATTAAAAAGATAGTAGAAGAATTGAAAATGAAAGTTGTTAAAAGATGTATTGTTCAAGAAACTGTAGATTGTTTTCAAATATTATCAGGGAACGAAATGTCATATGAATACAAGAGGTTATTCATGAACAAAAATTTGAAGGTTAGGATACGGCTACGAGTAATGTTTAGCCACACACAATTTGATCCAGGAGGGTAAATAGCAATGAGATGTAAAGTAAATGCTGGATAGGTAAAGATGACTTGCAGAGAAATGTATTGGAACGTAAGAGGGTTAACTATATATATATATGTCATTTGAAAAGAGAAATAAATTATAAAAAAAAAAAAAAAAAGAAGAAAATTAAATTTTTAGTAACTGTAACAATATTTAAAAATTAAGAATGCAAAGATTGAAACTTAATATGATATTAAATTAAAAGTACGTAAATACAATTCCAAAAGTATTGTTAAAATAATAATAAATTCAGAACAAAAAAAAATTGTTAAAAATAATTAAAACAAATATTTATGTAATAAACAGAAAATGTGAAACAGTACTTAGATTTAAGAGATGTAAATATATGTAGAGGGTGAATATTTTGGTAAATATGTGTAAGAATTACAAAATTTCTTGAACGCATAAATTTTAGTCAACAATATAAGAGTGTAAACAATTTGGTAGCAGTGATTAAATAATTTAGGGTAAAGTGTTTGCTATAAAAAAAAAAATTTGTGATGTCAGATAAATATCTAAATTAATTAAACCAGAGCCAGTAAGTAGTGGCGAGATAAAAAATATGTCGTGTGTTAAATGCGTGTGAAGTGTTAAGTGAAAGTGATAGCGTGTGTTCCAAGAGTTAGGAGACTAAAAACACAATTTTAAAATTTCTAAACAATTTATAAATATTTATAATTATGTTTCTAGTGGGGCATATGATACGGTAATTTGTATCACAAATTACTCAGATGTAATTAATGATAGTAATATGAATATGTATTTTTATGTGACATTGATTTCAGAGGTTTATTAATTGTAATTATTATTGGTAAATAATAATATACGGCTTTACTGAAACTGTCAACAATAACGCAATAATGCAGCAATGGGGTGAGTTGTTTATCATTACCGGGAACAAGGAAGTTACGTAATGTTTCGCGCGTTTTTTCCGTTGAGAAGCTTCTAGAAAATTTCCTAAAGCATATGTATTCGTGGTTTTCATTGGATAGTAAAATAGACGCTAATGTTGGCGCGTTTTATTAGCCAATAGCAGTTCATTTATAATCTTTAGGCGTATCTTGAGGCAAGCGTATAAATAAGCCAGGTTCGAGGTAGCTTGTCCCCCAGTTCAACAGAATTCTCAGTACTATATACGTCGGTCTCTCAGTTCATTCAGTTCATCAAAATTTCGTGTACACTACACATCGTCAGCCAGTCCTTCATTTCGTCAAGTTACGCGCAGCAGAATTACGAGAATTATTATAAAGTATTATACATTTAAAAAATTACATAAAGTTGAAGTATGCGAGTTAAAAGTGATAACTAAGAAGTTATTACAAACAGTTTCAGTTTGGCAAGTATCCAGATAAATATGTAAATAGTGTTAGTGAACATGTTCGGCAATAAAAATTATAAAACCAATTTCTTCGTCAGTATAATTTCTGGATAAAAGATTCCTTTCCGATTCACACCCTGCAAGAGTTAAATGTCGACCTAAATAGCTAGCCGGAGAACATTTAAAGTGAATTACTTCAAAACTGATGCAAATTGCCACGCCAGAGGGAGCTACGAACCAACCAACGAATGACGTCACAAGATGGCAACGCGTGAAGTAAAGCAGCACAACATATGATCTACAAATTCTAATAACTTACGCTACAAATATTACGTAAGAAACATTTCCGTCGCAACGGCATTGAATTGAGCAAGTATTACTCTAATATTATGTAAATGCTCAATAGTTCCCAAAACATGTTCTATGTCCTTATTTAAGTAAGTGATGGTTAAATTTAATTTCATTTCATTTTAATGCAGATCCTGCTTGATATTCATTTTTTTAATTTACCTGCCCAGGTGCTGCCCAGCTGAGGTAGCAAATTTTATCCAATTCATTAGAACAAAGTTTTCTGAAACTGTAGAGGCCAAGATGTCTTGCCCATGGCTCATCACTAGTACCAGCTGTAAGAAAACATCAGTTTTAAGAATATATAGTTATCTGGCTGAAAATTGCAGCTATTTTCAGTAGATATATGAAAAATAATGTATCTTTATGGCCCACCTGTGAATCTTTGGATTGTGTTCCATGAAATAAAAGCCACATCCCCTGTACCAGTAGCTAGGCATTCAAAGGCACCTTTTTCTCCACGGAACTGATCTGCACAACAAAATACACTTTTGTGTTTATGCATTTAAAATCCTGATAACTTTCTAATTCTATGTAATTTTATGGGAAATCCTGCATAAATAACTTTTAAATATCGTAGTTTTTTTTGGCTATTATGACATATAAATAAACATTTTTACAACAAATTTTCATACTTTTACTAAAAATGCTGTTTTTTTGGATTTAGGGGACATCAAAATGGGTATTTCTGAGAAACCTTGATAGTGAATTTTTGGTTGAAATACAATACTCCTCTATGGTAAAGAAATCATAAATGCCCTTTTTTGGGTTCAGGGGACTTCAAAAATGTTTGCAATGAAATCCTGATATGAGTTTTTAGGTGGAATATATTACTTCCTTTACCTATCATAGGTATGTAGTAGAGAAAGTAAAAATAATATTAAAAATGTTAACAACATGCACTACATGTGTGTTCCTTTTTTTATTTTTGAATGTATTCTTCTCTAGGATGGATCGATAACTCAAGCAGTGTTGGAAAATCTGTTTTGCAAAGCTACTTGAAGCTGAATTTATTATGCCATTCCTAATTATGTACAGCACTTATAGAATATTTGCTAAATGTTTAGCCCCATAGAGTTAGTTTTATCTTATTAGTGATGAGCTGAACATTTACATTATTTACTTATGTTTATTTACTTTAAATATTGTAAGGTCATCATAGTATTTTTAATAATGCATAATTAATATGCAATTATAAAGCATAGGAATATGTAATGTTTAAATTATGTAGAGTCAAGCCACCACAATTATGCAGCAATTAATGTTTGAATATGATTGGATGTTGGTAGAGGATCAGGAATGGGAAGCCAGTGACCAGGTAATCATAGCTAATTCCCCTTCCTGATGCTTTTTTAGCATGTTCCATGCCATACACAAGTATCTAGCATCTCGAGGTGGATAGAAACGCTTCCAAAGTTAAATTAATTTCACACATATATCAACATAAAATGGGAGAGCCAAGAAACTACGAACTGGCTGCATGTTTGTCCACTGGGCATGTGGAAATATGATAACACACTGCTGCTATAAACAAGGTCATACTGTTGACGTGGTTTTGCTCTATAGTGTGAAGTGCAGTTTTGAGTTGACGGTGATGTGATGTAGTTCAGTTATTACGAGTTATTTATTATTTTGTCCTGCACTTAGTCACAAAGTGTATTATGGCTCAGGATATGTTTTCTACTGCACAGCGTGTATTTATTTATGATTTGTACATGTTAACTCAGTCAGCTGGCTAAGTGAAAGTATGATTTGCAGAAAGATTTCTAGGTGTAAAAGTACAACAATCCATGAACTTTACAATAAATTTCAGCCACAGGAAGTGTTCAGGCTAAGAAATCTAAAAGACGATGTACATTCTTACTGAAGAAACATTAGACGACATCGGTCATCGTTTGGAGAATTCACCCCAAATCACTTAGGCATCTTTCACAACAGGCAGGCATTTCTTATGACTCTGTATGAAGAGCTACCAAATTGCTGATGTTAAAACCATATAAAATAACTGTGGCACATGCTCTTCAACCAGGTGATCCTGTAATTAGGCACACATTTTGTGAGTGGAGTCTCAATAGTGTACACAATGGCGAAATAGACCCATATTTAATATTTTTCACGGATAAGGCTTGGTTCCACCTTCATGGATATGTGTGTACACAAAATAAACATTATTGGAGCTCTGACAAACCTAATATTGTTCATGAAGTACCCCTCTGTGATGAAAAAATTGGTGTATGGTGCACCATGAGCAGAGAAAGAGTTATATGGGCCAATTTTTTCGAGTCAACAGTTGACGCCCATACATACATAAATACAATTTTGCCCCTTTTTTAGAGAATTAACAGACAGGGAGCATGATTTTGCCTTGTTTCAACAAGACTCTGCAACAGCTCATATGGCCAATATTTCAATGAGAACAATTGAATGTGTTTGAAGACAGAATTATTAGTAATGATTTGTGACCCTTTGGTCCCCCGACCTAACCCCCTGCGATTTCTATCTCTGGGTAACTTAAAACATAAAGTGTACAAGACAAATCCACACACCCTGGAAGAATTAAAACAAAATATCCACCAGGAAATTGCCAGCATTTCTCAATGTGAACTATAGCGAGTGATGGATAGTTTCCTGAAGAGGTGCCAAAAATGTATGGACAATGACGGTGGCCAGTTTCAGCATCTTCTTTCATAAAGTTGGTAAGTAAAGCTGTTAAAAATAGTTTTAAAAATGTTGTATGGTTTCATCCGTGCCTTTCTATGATAGCGGCAGATGGCAACGAGCGCTGAGGTCGCAGACAGGAAAAATACTGTGCACCCGGTTCATAGTTTTTTGGCTCTCTCTGTACAATGTTTTGGAACTTACAGGAACTTGCTTATGTCAACATCGACAGTGTCAAAGAAATATTTGTGCATTTTTTAGTGTTTTGAATTCTGTGAATATTTCATGAATAAATGCTGCATTGCTCAAGACTTACTCTCTGAGTGATTATTTAAATAGTATTGCACCTAGTTACCACTACTAACAGAAAAGTGGAACCTGAAGAAGAGTTCTCAACCAGCAGAGACAGAATTCGCTAAGCCTTGGGAAAGTTCAATTGCATAGTTGTCATCACCAGCTCAGGGCAACACTGAACTGCTTCTGACTAAAGTTCAGAGACGATCAGGGCAAGGTATTTCCACCTCTGATAACATCATTACTGGAGCACCAAGAGGTGAAGCCCACCAGAGCAGAGGAACCTCAGGAGGCATCTGCTCCAGCAACAAGTTTCATACCTAACCCAGTATCATCTTGGTACATCAGTGCAGTACCTTTAAAACTCCATCATCTTGGCACCCAACTTTATGCCACTAGTCTCAGTGACACTTACACTAAGTCCCAGTCACACTAGAGCCAAATTCATGCTAAATTTCATAACTACACAATTTTAATATAAATGGTAAAAGCAATGAATTACTTACTATTATCACACAGTTGCTGCAAGTTCGATGGTGAATTGTGGGTAGCATTGATATTCGGCACACAACTGCTACCGAAAAACTCACCAAAGGCAGCAGTAGTTGGACATGTTGAGGGAAGTAGAGTCTTGTTTCTCAAAATGTTATCTATTGTATTCCAACCTAGAAAACAGAATTTATAAATTTTTATTACTGTTAATAAACAAAACTCTTTATTCACTGTTTATTCTAACAGTTATGAAGAGATTAAATTTATTCTAAAATTCCAAGATTTTTAATCAGTACTTTAACAACACATTTTTTCAAGAGTACTTTCAAAAGGAGGAGTTTTTATGATTGTGTAGACTTACAATGTCATATCATAAACATAAATGAGTATTCATTTCATTTCACTTCATCCTTTAAAAACAATGATATGTCACAGCTGCTAGAATTCCTAGAACATGGTATTGAGTGGTCTTATTTCTTACATTAGAGGAATGTATACAAGGATCACGTTTAATTTTCATAATTCTTTTGAGTAGGAGGCCATAACTCAAACTCTATTTCTGTTTCAAGTAGTCTCATCTACATTGCATATAGACGTTAAGGTTTTCTGGATTATGTGAAAATTGTGCAGACTTTATCTTATTAAATAACTGCTACAGAACCAAAGAGAAAGTACAAAGGTTTCAAATTTTATCTACTCCAATTACCTCAAAAAATACTCCATTCCAATAATTACAAGGCTTTAATTTCCAGAACTTGGAAGACTGTTGGTGGGAGGTAAGGAAATAGAAATACAATATTTCATCTCCATTTGTAGGAATATCTATCAGGGGATTCCATTATTAGAAATACCACAGGGCCTTATAAAATTACAATTATAAGGGTTAAAAAATCTTCTATAGCATTGTACCTATACAATTATTTCATAAACAGTATGAGAATGGTAAATGAAATTAATTAATTTTCAATTGAGATTTTAAGAGCCAGCCATAAAATTGTAGTAAGAAACTAGTTATTTGTGTTACTTTTATCGCAATTTAATTATATTTAAAATGTATATGAAGTATTTAGTTGCTGATTCATGCAGATTATATATTTATTATTTCCAATTCTGTTTATTAAGTTTTTGTTTATCTACATTTGAAAACCTTTAAATGTTCTATTTAATTCTCTTTGTTTTCATGAAAAGAAATGCATTACAAACATTTTCTTCTGTTAAAAAGTTTCATTTTCTATAGTTATGAGTAGGGACCAAACGAATGTACGAGGGCTGATCAATAAAGACTGAGACTGATTTTTTTTCACAGATATTTATTACTCCATTTCAATGTTGAGTTGATCTTTTTCAAAGTAGTCCCCTCCTAACTGAATGCACTTTTTATAGCATCTCTGCCAGTCCTCAAACACATGGTGCAGGTCATTCTTTATCAGGTCTTTGAGAATCGCCTCACTTTTCTTTAGCACTCCTTCAGTGCTCTCAAATCGAATGCCCCGGAGCTTTGCCTTTAGTAATGGGAATAAAAAGAAATCACAGGGGGTAAGACCAGGGCTTTAAGGCAGATGTGGCACACAGGTAATGTTGAATTTAGCCAAAAATTCCTGGACTTGATTTGCGACGTGATATCGCGCATTGTCGTGATGAAGTCGCCACCCATTCCGATGATGTTCTGGACGTTTCCTTGTAATGTGCCAATACTGACGTATAGTAGCTGCTGTAACAGTAGTGTGAGGGGGGGGAGGGGAACTGCATGCTGGTAAATCATTCCATTCCGAAACACCAGGCCCACCTTGCTTAGCACAGAGGACTCGCCCATCTTTGAAGTCCTTGAACCATCTAAACACCGTTGCACGAGGTAGTGCATCTTCACCGTATGCTTGCTTCAGCTTTTCAAAAGTTTCAAGGCTGTATGATTTAAACAAAAATAAAATTTTATTGCGCTGTATTGCTCCTCTCGTGTCACCTCCATTTTTTGGTATGCAAAATTCAAGTAGGGTCAACAATATACAGCATTACTACCAACCTACCGTTACGAGAGTGCTATCGCTTATGGACATTATACATGAAACCCTGCTCTTTTGAAGTATTCGTGGTAGAGACATAAAACTATCAAGGAAACTACAGAAAAAAATCAGTCTCAGTCTTTATTGATCAGCCCTCGTAAATGCACTTTATTCACATTACTTGCCCACTTGACAGCGTGCATGCTGTAGCCCAGAAGGTGGAGTGAATCGATTCACACATTATAATGCAGTCAACTTGCATTATCAGTCCCCAAGACTACAAACCTAGCTATGAAGTATAGAGCTAGTACCTACAGTATACATTTATTTACATTATACTTTCATTGAAGGAAAAAGAAAACTGATGACAAATCCTGAAAATATCTCTTTTGAGATCATGGGCATCTCTGGCGTGTTAAAATTGTGAGAGATGCAAATAACCATACTGAAAGAAAGCATGCTACCGCATTGTCATATTATGCCAAAGTAAATATTGATTTGTTCTAATTAAAATACACTTATGTCGGCCTACTGACAGAATTTAAAACTGTAGAAAATATAATATATTGGACTTTGCCCAGTTTTAACTATCACTGTTTTGATCTGGTTCAACTTTCACTGGGACTTCACTTAGTTCACACTGTCACTTCACTAATGTGAACTAGTTCAATTTCGTGATGTAGACTCTTCTTCCGGATGGTTTACTTGCTGGGGAGTTGAACACAAGACTTCCACAATCTCTTGCTCTGTAGCAACACTTGTACATCACAGTAGTCATCACCAGCTCTCTAGGAGAAGAGCACTTTTTGTTGCACCAGAACTACACTATCTCGCTCACTCACTAACTCAACTGAACTCCTCTCATGAGAACGCTCACTTATATAGGCAATGAAATCTTCCACAGAACATTCCAGAACTATCTGGATACACATTCTGGAAACAGGGAGGAAGGAACTTCCAGAAAATTCTGGCTATCTGCCGATAGTGCTTCCAACGTTTATACTGGGCAAGAGCGTTCCTTATCTCTGTTTACCTCCAAATTGTTGGCACCACCTTCCAATAACCTTGGGCCATAGCCACTATGTCACAATATACACTTAAGTTTAAAAAAAATCATGTATGAATATACACATAAGAAAAAGCTGTTGTGGTACATCAACTTTCTCATCTCATGACACACTCGCACTTGAAAAAGATGTAAACTTGTAAAACCACTAGTGCCACAAAAAAAAAGATTTGAGAAAAATGGTGCATTTTAATGAATTCAACATTTTTCCTGCAGTAAGCTTTTATCTGTCTCTCATAGTTTCCTTGAAAAGCGTACAAAATTCATTTAGAAAGAAGTGAACTTCACAGGTATTCACAGAAAACTCAAGATATGCATTTTATTAATCAAGTAAATATGATAAGCATATGCTATTTTAATCAAAATCATTAGAGCCAGTTTTTAAAAATAAAAAATAACAAAAGCTTCCCAAATGAAGAGTAGCTTGGGGTGGGGGAATTTTCTTGAAAATATTCATGTAGCATCTTCCGAACATACTAAATATCAAGTTTTGTATTTATCTGACATTTTATTTTTGAGTTGAGCTGTTCACCAACACACATGAACATTTTTCTACAAAACAATTTGGGGGGGAGGTGGTTCAGGAAATCTCAAAACATGTATTTCTGGCGACATTTCAAAATCAAATATAATATTTTCTCTGCTTACTACAGGTAAGTAGTAGATAAAGTAAATAGAATAGATAATGAATTTTAAGTAATGCAGGAATATGCTACTAAATTAGTTAAAAACTATAAGAATATTAAAGGGAAGTATCCATCTGCTCTCACACAGATACTTATGTTTTAGATAATTGCTTTCATTCATGACTTTCAGGTTACTTACCAATTTTGTTACAGATTATCAGATAATCTCTCCTTTAAAATCAATTATAAAAATATTACTTCAAAAGCAAACCATCCAGTATAGCAGTACCTTGTATTAAAACTAGGCAGATACTTACCAATGCCATCATACATAGTAAAACAAGCCTTTTTTCCTTCCAGATCCCTCAAGTTTCGTATAGGGGAATATGCTTTAACTACAGCTACAAGGTTGTAGAGATCATCTTTAATTTTTGGAAATTCATAGAGTAATGGCATCAGTCCAAATTCCCTGCATTAACAAAATAATACAACATTCTTTCAGTATGTCAAAATGCTTTCTTATTTAATTACCTATAGTTCAAGGCCTTAATACTTTAAAACAGGTGTCACCAACTAGTTGCTCTTTGAGTAAAGCAGAGAGAGTAACCTTGCTCATTGCTCCTGCTGAATCAGCTACTGTGCACTGCATAACCTTCAACTGTGCAGTGGTGGTATGCAACATTTTGCGTTCAAAATACATAATCCACCATTCATAGGTTACTATATGTACCTATATATCTATATATATATAGATTTATAGGTTCATGATTGATAGAATAATTGCTGTATTACAATCTCTCTTACATTAGTATTTATATTTCTGATATGAACATATACATATTTCTGTAGGCTTGGTAGTCATAACATAAAAAGATAACAACAATTATTATATTATTAACATAGTAAAACAACAAGCTCTTTAATTTGGTCAATACAACTGTAATCACATTGTAAAGCTAACAGCATGACAGTTAATTTGTAATGAAAAACTTGCAATTTAGAGTAAATATAAACAGGTCTCTTGGTAATTAACTGATATCTAACACAATTTGAAAAAAAAATCTTTCACGTTTATAGCAATGAATATGAACAGGTCTCTTGGTAATTAATTGGTATCTAACACAATTCAAGCAAACTATAATGTACTTATTAATTGAAGCATCACAAAGTAATGAGAGATCCACTACTGCTGTCAGAAGACCGTCTCTAACTGATATCAGTGTTTACCCACTGCAATGCAAAGTGCAACCCTGTTTGCTCTAGCACAAAAGCAAGTGAGTTGGTGACGCTTGCTCCAAAAGAACAAGCATATATGCATATTGTGTAACTGAATGCTTTGAAATTAAAACTTTGTAAACTAGTAAAGAATCCGCTAAGTATCAATGGATTTCCATAAATCAAAACCATAATCTTGTTTAAGATAACTTTTAAAAATCTTTGGAACATAGATAACAAGTTTTAAAACTGCTGTAACTACATGCTATAAGTTCATTCATACTCAATGCCATTTTATTTTCTATGAATACAAAACTTAACCGTTTGAAGATGCTTATTACAAATAATGCTTTAATGAAATCAGTACTGTCACATCAACTATCTTAATAAATATGTGAAGCCCAATGTTGACATGTCCTGTAATGTGTATCTTTCACATTTTCCACATGTGCTGGTATTCTCAAAAAAAAGAAAATAGTTGCCATGATTTATACCCAACCCTCATAATTACAAATGCTGTAAACAAATTCAAACACAATGTGTTTCTCTTTCCTTTCAGTACTGAAGATGAAGAATATTTTTGCCAGTATTAGAAATGGGAATGATGATGTCATGTTATGATATATTTATTATTCAGTCATATGAAAGCTTTGGATAGGCTGGGGATTAGATGCCTGAAGTTAGGAATGTCAGCACAAGTTCTTCCATTTGATTTTAAGATAGCATTTGCAAATGCCAGCAACAGGCTTATTTAAAAATGATGTAAGTAAATTGTGAACATCACACAACCTTTTCTACCCAAGTTAAAATTCATATATATATATATATATATATATATATATATATATATATATATATATATATATATCCATATATGTATGTATATCCATATTATATTATAATAATCACATAAAAAGTGATTCATTCATCCCTGTTATGTTATCAATAAATTGTTGCCCAAGAAACGCTTCAAAATAAGCAATACGTCTGGTACATAAAATACACAGAAATGACATTCACATGTCTCCAATCCACTTACAATTATTACAGAGCCTTTATTTTGATACATGGCTATATTACAGGGAATTGCACTGTTTCTAACTGGTTCTCTTCCCCTCCACTTTCCTTCCTCTATATGTGCCAGCTAATCGTTGAAGTGATGTCTGTGTTATAAAGAGGTAATTTGTTGAGAGACCACGTGTTTCAGTGTTATAGTGTGTTCTGTTATAATGCCAAAATGTCAGTGTACTTTAGCATACAGAATCTTCAAGTATGATTCCTATGTGACAACAAACTCTTGTAGAGAAGTGAGACAGCAATTTATAGACAGATTCCCTGTTGTTCGTGTGCCTAACAGAGAAATGGTTCATAATCTTGATTTTATTTACATAGCCATGAAGTACATATCAATCAGCATTAATGCAAATTTTCTTAAAAGGTATGAGAGATGTGTCGCAGCACAAGGACATCATTTTCAACTTCTTCTATGATGAAGGTATGTGGTTACTGTAGTTATAATTTGCTGAGAAATCTATTTGCTTGAATTTAAGAGGCTATGAATATCCAACTCTGCTTGTAAACAGCGTGCTTCCCAGTATCAAGAAAACTCCTGTTAGGCCAGCTATGTAGTTTCACTGTTTATAATCACTATACTTAATATGTAACTACTATCCTTTATTTTCTAACACTGTATATCTTACACAATGAAATGATGTTGAGGAGGTTTACCTGTCTGCCATATGAAGATAATCTGGTTCAATAACAACCAAATCAGCATAATTATCCTGCACAGCTCTCATACAATCCTCAGTGCTTTCTGTTCGAAGACACATAAGCTGGGGTTCTATTCCAAAAGCACTGGCAGCCTGTTTCAGCATGTTGCACTTAAGTATCTCAGGTACAGACTTTGTACACATTC
The DNA here is from genome assembly GCA_030765065.1 of Deroplatys truncata. Lineage (NCBI taxonomy): Eukaryota > Metazoa > Arthropoda > Insecta > Mantodea > Mantidae > Deroplatys > Deroplatys truncata. The sequence continues at coordinate 131,077,987 of CM060988.1, read as the reverse complement.
TTATATCACGTGCAGGAGAACAATGGGCAAGGCTGTTAGCATTCACAAAGCCTGGAGCTGCACATAAAACATTTATAGTTTTTATCAAGAAACATAAACAAAAGTCTTAAGTATTAAATTTGATTAGGCTCTGCTGAAATTTTGACATCTACACACACTCGTTTTTAAAACATCTGATCATAAATCCTAAGGTTCCGGCTTAAAGCCTGGGTAGATTTTCCATACAATGGACTAATCATCAAATATGAATATCAAGTAATTTCATACATTTTACCAGAATTTATTGTCTTTATGAACATTGTGGTTTTAAGGATAATTACCAAACTATAGTTGTAATCTCTTCCTGAAATGTTAGTAAAGGATATAGTAAATAGGAAAACAGAGTGCCATAATTCTCCACCCAAACTTCAGGACAACGGTGGGCAGATTATCAACAAAATAGAAATTTACATTGAAAAAAACTAAACTTATCTCGGAAACCAGGTTTAAACAGCACTTTACAAATATTAAATCATGCAAATTCATAAATCAGCTATAGCAGATAATTTGTAGCCACCTTATAAAATGAATCCTGCAGAATTATTAAAACAATTAAACGAGTCATCAGTTCCAAAACATGCTATGTCCACAAAATTGTGGCCATCTTGTTGTGGATATTAAACTGTATATTTTTACAATTCGATACTGTTACAAAAGCCAATATTTACCATCAAAAAAGAGGTTTGAAGTTTGGATACTTTTCCAAAAACCACTAAGTCCATTGACCATCATGAAATAAAACTTGTTTTATTCACACTATAACAAAATATGTTATGTCTAGTCTGGATTCTTATGTAATTATATATTCCTTCCTTTATATGTACTATTATAATAACCAAAAAACGTTGACAATTTATATAATCAGGGACCATAAACAGATGTTTTATGTTATATATTTTTACATATTTCGCTCAATACTGTATATTTATTAGATTAGTAAATGTTTTTACATAAAATAGCCTTCAAAATGTATAAGTGTGTGGAAATAATTGTTACACACAGTGCTAAGGATTATGAAACAGATAAAATTTCTGCACTCATAGAATCTCTTTTGTTCTGAACCTTGTTAGGACACTTACACATTTGACAGGTTATTAGCCTGTTTTTGGAATAGGGAATAGGTTTTGTTATGCTGGGGTGCACAAATGCAATGTTTGCTAATTGGTTTTAAATATGGCCTGAGTCTGGAATATCCTATCTTCATCTGACCACAAAAAGTTTGGTTTATTCAGTTTGCCTCAGTGAATTGCCGTGACTCACCATAAGTGAATACAGGTAAAATATTACAAATGGCTCTGATTGCCTCATCGTTATCTGCAAAACTTCAGTCGTGGGTAACTATTGATGATGCATTTACTACTGATGGTAAAGTGGTGTTGTGCTGGGTGCACAATAAAAAAATTGGTTGCTCTATGAAATCTCAATTGAAACAACATGTCCGACATGCACTTCATGTGAGAAATAAACAACAGCAAGCAGCAAAAATACAAATTCTCTTGACAGATGCAGCAGGATTCTTCAGCAAGTGAGTTTTTCAAAGAGATGTGCCAAGCAATGGTATCAGCAAATATTTCTTGGAGCAAAATTCAAATAGGTACTGAAGTATTGCGCCTTCCTGGAGAAGTATTGCGGCTATTGAGTTCCTGAGAAGTCCACACTTCAGAAAGGATACTCGACAATTGCTATGAAGAAGCTCTGGTGACCATTAGGAGAAGAATGGACAGTTCTTTCATCTGGATTTATGTAAATGAAACAACTAATGTCTTGGAGCGGTCTGTCACAAATTTAATCATCAGCAAGTTAAGTTCAGATGCTCCTCTAAAGCATATTTCATTGCAAGCAAAGTATAATGACCACAACAGTCAACAACAGTCTTAAAGTGCTGTGGCCAGGTGTCCAGGACATTCACAATTGCCATTATTACCATTCCAAAATCCTTTGTGTCCATGATCATGAAACAAAATAAGTAAAAAAAAAAAATGTCCAACACATTTTATTTGCTTTAGGATACATCTTGTCCTAGGATTTCACATAACCCCTTAAATACACCCATTTAATAGGGAATTCATACAAATTTTAAAGTAAACTAATATCTCTTATAGGGGAGGAGTGACAGCTTTTCCCTCATTTCTGAAAAAAAAAAGTCCCTTAGACTTAGCATGGTTTGTAATTGGACAACTCAAATATACCTGAAGCATTTATGATTTGGGAGAGGTTCTATACAACTGATTGTCCAGCAGCAGTAGTCATAATGATTTAAATCAAAAGAAACCCAACAAGTGAAAAGTTAATAATATAAATAATCAATCACAAAATGATGTCCTCGTTCTAATTAACTTAAAAATGCTAAACGAAACTGAACTGTCATTTATTCACACAAATTGTATATTTGTAAGTGCATAGAACACATACCAAAGCAAATTTCAGCTGAAAAAATTAATCATATGACAACAAAAATTTATGAAATGCTTAATGGTATGAAAAACGTTATCACAATTAAATTGTGTATTTTAACACATTAAACTTTTCCTTCAGTAAGTTTTTTTCTATCTTTACAATTTCTCAGTTTTATAAATTTCAATTGTAATGGACAAAATCAATACGAGTACCTTAAACATTGAGACGGTAATTTGTATCACAAATTACTCAGACGTAATTAATGATAATAATATGAATATGTATTTTTTGTGTAACATTGATTTCAGAGGTTTAATAATTGTAATTATTATTGGTAAATAATAATATACGGCTCTATTGAAACTGTTAACAATAACACAATACTTCAGCAAGGGGGTGAGTTGTTTATCGTTACCGGGAACCAGGAAGTTACGTAATGTTTCGCGCCTTTTCGGTAAAAGCTTCCAGAATGTTCTCTAAAAGAAATATGTATTAGTGGTTTTCATTGGATAGTAAAATAGACGCTAATGTTGGCGCGTTTTATTAGCCAATAGCATTTCATTTATAATCTTTAGGTGTATCTTGAGGTAAGCGCATAAATAGCCAGGCTCAAAGTCGGTCGCCCCCCAGTTCAACAAGATTCTCAACACATTACACGTCAGCTCCCAGTTTAACAGAATTCTCCATACTACGCGTCGGTCTCTCAGTTCGCCAAGTTACGCGCAGCAGAATTACGAGAATCTAAAATATTATACAGTTAAATATACACAAAGTCGAAGTACGTGAGTTAAAAGTGAGAAGTTATTACAAACAGTTTCAGTTTGGGCGAGTATTCAGATTGATATGTAAATGTGTTAGTGCACGTGTTCGACAATAAAACATTATAAAACACATTTCTTCACTAGTAATTATTTGGATAAAAGATTCCTTTCCGCTTCACAACCTGTAAGAAAAACATGCCTACCAAGATCAGATGATAGCTAGCCGGTGGACATTTAAAACTGATACAAATTGCTACGCCAGAGGAATCTACAAACAGAACAAATGAACCAACCAACGTATGACGTCACACAAGATGGCTTCGCGTGAAGTAAACACATATTTGCTCTCGTAAATTGGCTTCCACAACGTGGTGCTCTAAACATAAACACGTAAATTTGTTCTCTTACAAATTGGCGCCCAACGTGGGGCGAAGTGACCAGGAAAGGAATAAGATGACCAGAACGTGGGGCAAAGCGACCAGGAAAGGAACTCGAGTAACCAGGAAAGGATCAGAATTAACCAAGAAGAATTGAGAGGACCAAAGGGGCGAATGCAGCAGTAAAATGATCTACAAGACGCAGATTCCAGAAACAAAAGGAACGACAGACTATATGGATGATTGGACATCGTAATTCCGAGATCAACTACAAGACGACGTAGATTCATCACAACACAACGCAGAAGCGACATACAAACATAGGAGAATGGGGCAGAACGCTGGACATCAAAGTAACAGCAACATACAGCATCACAAAGGTATCGTAATTTTTTTTTAGAAAACAAAAAAACAATGGCTACCAATAATACAGAAGAAACAATGATGGAAGGGGATAGTGTAACAGTTAACTGTAATTCAATACAGGTTACAAAAAAAAGCTCAAACAATGTAGTTTTTGAGGGAGGAAATGTTAGTGCAGGAAGTGAGAATATAATAGCAGGAAATATTAATTCTGATACTAGAATGATTATGGAAATGCTGAGAAATATGAGAGCAGATATGCAAAAGAGTTTTGAGAGATTAGAAAAGAAATTAGATCAAGAAAGTGAAGCTATAAAAAAAGGCGGGGAAATATTGGAAGATATGGAAAAGAATCATAGGGAATTGAGAGAAGCTATAAAAAAGGATCATAGGGAATTGAGGGAAAGTATTGGTAGGAGGAATGAGATATTAGAGCAAAAAGTAGATCAAAGCAGTGAAGAAATTGAAAAGAAAGTTATGAAGCTAGATAGTAGTATGCCAAAAATGAGAGATGAAAATGAGGAAGTAATAGCAGGTGAGATAGGAGAAGTTTCAAGGAAAATGCTAGACATGAGCATGGAAATAGGTAACAAAAAAAGTAAGGTTAGTACTAAAAGTGAGGTTAATGTAGAATGTACAGAGTTAGGAAGTCAAATGAATAGTATTTCAAGTGAGCTAAGAGAGATAAAAGAGGTTATGAATGTAGATGTAAATCAGGCGCAGGTTAATTTCTGAGGGGAAATATCAGAAATACAGAATGAGTCAGTAATGCAAAGAAATAAACAGTACCAAGATGTTCAAATTGAAAACTCCAGTCCAGTACAGTTTAGTACAGATTTGTCAGAGTATTCTCAAAGTAAAGAGATAGCAGAAGAATTGAAAATGAAAGTTTGTAAAAGATGTATTATTCAAGAAACTGTAGATTGTTTTCAAATGGTATCATGTGATGAAATTTCAAATGAATACAAAAGGTTATCCATTAACAAAAATTTGAAGGTTAGGTTACGGCTACGAGTAATGTTTAGCCACACACAATTTGATCCAGGAGGGTAAATAGCAATGAGATGTAAAGTAAATGCTGGATAGGTAAAGATGACTTGCAGAGAAATGTATTGGAACGTAAGAGGGTTAACTATTTATATATATATCATTTGAAAGGAGAAATAAATGATAAAATAAAAAAAAAAAAAAAAAAAAAAAAGAGAAATGTTTAAAAAAAATAAATAAATAAATTTTTAGTAACTGTAACAACATTTGAAAAATAAGAATGCAAAGATTGAAACTTAAGATGATATTAAATTAAAAGTACGTAAATACAATTCCAAGATTTAAAAATTAAAAATGCAAAGATTGAAATTTAATATGATATTAAATTAAAAGTACGTAAATACAATTCCAAGAGTATTGTTAAAATAAAATTCAAAATAACAAAAATGGTAAAAATAATTCAAAACAAATACTTATGTAGCAAACAGAAAAGGTGAAACATTGTCTAGATTTAAGAGATGTAAATATTTGAGTAGAGGGTAAATATTTTGGTAAATATGTATAGTAATTATAAAAAAATTCTTGAATTAATAAATTTCTGGTAACAATATAAGAAAGTAAACCACTTTTTGTAACACTAGTTAAATAATTTAGGGTAAAGTATTTGCTAAAAAAAAAAAAAATTGTAATGTCAGATTAAGATCTAAATTAATTAAACCAAAGCCAGTAAGTAGTGGCGAGATAAAACATATGTCGTGTGCTAAATGCGTGTGAAGTGTTAAGTGAAAGTGATAGCGTGTGTTACAAGATTTAGGAGACTAAAAACAAAATTATAAAATTTCCAAACAGGTTATAAATATTTATAATTATGTTTCTAGTGGGGCATATGAGACGGTAATTTGTATCACAAATTACTCAGACGTAATTAATGATAATAATATGAATATGTATTTTTTGTGTAACATTGATTTCAGAGGTTTAATAATTGTAATTATTATTGGTAAATAATAATATACGGCTCTATTGAAACTGTTAACAATAACACAATACTTCAGCAAGGGGGTGAGTTGTTTATTGTTACCGGGAACCAGGAAGTTACGTAATGTTTCGCGCCTTTTCGGTAAAAGCTTCCAGAATGTTCTCTAAAAGAAATATGTATTAGTGGTTTTCATTGGATAGTAAAATAGACGCTAATGTTGGCGCGTTTTATTAGCCAATAGCATTTCATTTATAATCTTTAGGTGTATCTTGAGGTAAGCGCATAAATAGCCAGGCTCAAAGTCGGTCGCCCCCCAGTTCAACAAGATTCTCAACACGTTACACGTCAGCTCCCAGTTTAACAGAATTCTCCATACTACGCGTCGGTCTCTCAGTTCGCCAAGTTACGCGCAGCAGAATTACGAGAATCTAAAATATTATACAGTTAAATATACACAAAGTCGAAGTACGTGAGTTAAAAGTGAGAAGTTATTACAAACAGTTTCAGTTTGGGCGAGTATTCAGATTGATATGTAAATGTGTTAGTGCACGTGTTCGACAATAAAACATTATAAAACACATTTCTTCACTAGTAATTATTTGGATAAAAGATTCCTTTCCGCTTCACAACCTGTAAGAAAAACATGCCTACCAAGATCAGATGATAGCTAGCCGGTGGACATTTAAAACTGATACAAATTGCTACGCCAGAGGAATCTACAAACAGAACAAATGAACCAACCAACGTATGACGTCACACAAGATGGCTTCGCGTGAAGTAAACACATATTTGCTCTCGTAAATTGGCTTCCACAACGTGGTGCTCTAAACATAAACACGTAAATTTGTTCTCTTACAACATATGATATTTTAACAAAAATCATTGACAGTCACCTTGTGTCCTTGAAATACAAAGTTTGACAGTTATATGCCCATGCACAAATGTGCAATTGCATGCACATATTCATACAATTTGTTTTTAAAAATTCAGTTCTTTGATTCATGGGAGAAAATGTATTTCTTGTAAAACCTCAATATCAAAACCTGCAAAATTTCATATTTCCTCCACCTTAGGTAAGCAAAAGTAGAAGCAAAAATGCATATTGCTTTCTTTTAGCTCCAATCAGTTCATTTTTGTTACAGACATGAATTTAAAGGCACTAAGCAAGCATTTTAATCAATAAATATTTCTATCAAATTTATGAATTGTGAACTTTACTTGCACACATACTGTTCCTATGAAATTCATGATTGTTGAATACCTGTACATCAGATAAAATGCAAGTGTAGAATATAATAATAATTAAAATGTGTATATTCTTAAATTAAGTATATTGTGTAACAATGTTTGAAACTTGTATCTCAAAGACTATATTCAATAAGCTATTACTGGTTTTTATTTACTAGTATACATGTTTATGAAAACCATGCATACCAGAGCACACAGAGTCCATTAGAAGAAAAGTCAACTAAATAGCCTTATTTTGCCATTTTAGATAGCATATTTTTATGTACCAAAATCTCATTAATTAAAATTTTGTTAAATTAAGTTAGGACTTTATGGTCTGTTATAATTCAGATTAAGAAGGTAAAAATGAATGCATATAAGGAAATCTGCATTATACTACTGTTATGGAGTTAATAGTAGATTACAACTCAATTAAATTATAGAAAACAACTTATTTCTCACAATAAGAAGATAAAGTGAATAAAAATACATTATAATGAAGTTTTAATACCTTTCAGCAGGTAATCTTCTGGAGTCATCATTGCCTCTGTTGGAACAATAGACTGAACTGTTACTTCTAACAACTGCTGCAAGGCCCACTGCCAAGATCGGCTCTCAGGTGTTTTCAAAGACATTACTAAGTTCTGAATGTCTTCTGCAATTTCCCTGAACAAGAAAAAAAGAATTCTGTGTCAAAAACCTAGAAATTGAAACCATGTGATGAAAACTGTTACAAATCTCTCAGAGATATAATTAAATTGTGATAAATTATCAATATCTTCTGTAGTTCCCCTAACAAGAAGGAGTCGGATTGGGGGCTCGGAGTCGAACTCTCGCTAGTATTCACACTCTGACTCAGGCTCTGATTCAGAATCAGACCAGAGCTAGGGCTTTGGTTTGGGATGCAAATTGTTCTTGCTGGGACTTACATTCTGATCCGCCTCACACAAGGACTGCTTTTGGGCTACGTTTAGGGCTTGAGATATGTTTAGGCTCGTACTACCGCTCGGGAAGTGGCCAAAGTTCAGAATCACTCGTGGTTGGGGTCGGACAGAACCATCACAAGGGCTTGAACAGGCTCTCTAACTGGTGCTCAGAATTGCGCTCAGGTTCACGCTGGGACTTGGATTCTGTTTACGGCTTGAACTCGGAGCCGTGCTCTTGCTCAAGCTTGGGCTCGTAGTTGCATTAAAGCCTGGACTCGCAAACATGCTCGCACTCTGCAATGGGCTCCAGCACAGTCTGGGGCTGGGGCTGCTGGTACTCGTGCTTGTCGTTGGATCTCGGAATTTGACATTGACTCGCTGCATTTAATTATAATTATATTATTTGAATTTGCAATGTATTATAATAGTCTATATTAATATTATAAATTGAGTAATGTCATATGAATGGGTCAGTATGTGTGTGTACGCATTACCCCCACAGGGTAATCTCAGATTAATGCATCAGCACTATGGTTAGGACTCATAATCAGATCGTAATCCAGCTCGGAGTCGGGATTGCAATAAGTGTAACCCCAACTAGAACTAGGTTTAAAGAAGGACTCATGATCGTGCTCAGGTTTGCATTAGTACCAGCAAGCCCTCGGTCCCAACCTCAAGATTGGCGTGGTTTTGGGGTTGCGGACTCTCCCTTGGATTTGACTTCATCTCGTACTAGAGAAATTGCTCTTAATTTCGCACTCTGTTTTTAACGATTGGGCTCGGACACCCTGGAGCTCACTCACTGGCTCAGAATTAATATGTGTTTTCGTATTCTAGGTCATTATCACCCTTGAACATAATTCTGGAAAAAGATAAGAAAACTTTCCAACAGCTAAAGCTTCAAAAGATTTTTAACATAATCTTTCTTTCTTTCTTTCTTTCTTTCTCTCTCCCTTCCTTCCTTCCCTCCCTCCCTTCCTTCCTCCACTTCCTCCCTCCCTTCCTTTCTTTCTTTCTTTCTTTCTTTCTTTCTTTCTTTCTTTCTTTTTAGTTTAGCATCCTTTAACCAGTTAGGTCATATCAGATGATGAATGAATGAAATGGGAGAAATGATGCTCAAATGGGCCTGGGATCCATAGAGCTTAAAATTATCCAACATTCATCTTTTCAAGTTAAGAGAAAACCCAAGAAGAAACTTTATCCAGATAACTCACCCTAACCAAGATTTGAACTTAAAACCTCTTAAATGTGAGACAGACACACTTTATAAATTGTATATATATCACTCATTCATTAATTCATGATCAGTCGCCCCTCGGTAGCAAGATTGGCTCGGTCTCTGGTTGGTCCAAGGTTTAGAGCTTATTTTAGTGCTGCATCGGACTTTGTGTGGATTATGCACTTGCACTCAATTTTGGACTGTTCTCTGTATAGTCTCTTATTCCTTGTTGTGCTTATGCTAAGGCACTCATGCTCTGGTTTGCACTTGTTATTCAAGTTCGGTTTATAGTGTTCACTTTGGTGCTCGTGTCCTTGCTCACATATTTTCTCACCAACAAGCAATTCCAGTGTAAAAGTGCTCACATGGTGGTTCATAAGCATGCTAGTCTTATGACTAAGCTTGCACTCAAACTCAGATTAATGTGTATCTTGAACTGCGATCCGAATGGCTCTCATTCCTAGTAGTGCTCAAGCAGTATCTCGTCCTACCATTAATGATATATTTTCTTGCTCAAGCTCACCTTTATGTCCATAGTGAACAGTTAAATTATTCATCCCAGTAGGTTCATTGACTATACAGAATTATTGTGAAGAAGGTTAGATTCTCTTGTATTCCTTATAGACTAAGAATATAAAGCCTGCATGAAATACTGCAGTGGTACAGCATACCTTTTTGCAACTATAGCAGGCCAAGGACGAGCCAGCCAGATGCATCCATCTGGAGGACTATCAAGAGATGCCAAAGTATCATCAGCACACAACAAGTTGTATTCTTCTGCTGGAGCTTGCGCAGGTGTAGTGGTGCCAATACCGAAGTGAAAACGGATGTCATCCAGTCTTGCCCAAGCAATGTCGCCTGCCTCATCAGAAAGACATAGGAGAGAACCTTTGTGTCCCCAATACTTATCATGTGAGGAGCAGGAATAAGGGTTGTCACACAGCTTGCAGAGATTAGGGTACTTGAGTTCTGTAACATAATATTTTTACAATTAATATCCTCAAGTTGCTATCAGTTTCAAAACTCTGCTAAATAGTTAAACTAAAACTACATGAGCTATTAAGTATACAGGATGTATGCACGTCAAACTTCAGAGCACATCCCTCTCATGTAAATGATGAAAAGTTGTTATATGAATATTGATTCAGAAATGTTTCAATTGCACATTATGGCTCCTCTTCTATAACTCTGCTTATTTGGTATGAAGAGCAAGCTATTCTGTTTTGGTCTGGAATGGCAACATAGATATCATGTAACAACAACCCCTCATTATAACACTCAGATTGCAAGATTCTTGTTTGTGTTTGGTTACATTGTGATAACAAATAGAGAGGGGGAAGGATGTAACAATTTTCATTATTCCTATGTTTTTGTTCCAACGGTGCTGTACTACATGGTCATCTTGTGACTTATCTGCTTTACTTGCACAGAGACAATAAAATATTCTCCAATAATAATAATAATAATAATAATAATAATAATAATAATAATAATAATAATAATAATAATAATAATAATAATAATTTATTCACATTTATTCACCATATAAATTTTGTATAAGATATTGGCATCATCAAGCTTACAAATATTACAAATAAGTTAAAATGTTAGAATCCAAATAGGATACATAAAATGTTTGCAAAATAACAAGGTTATACATAAAAAAATACAAATAAACAGTACCTAATATAAAAATTAAGAGACATTACTGTGGAACTGTTGACTTAAACATTCTTCCACTGAATAGTAACAACCTTCTATTAGTAGTGATTTTAAAGCCAGTTTATATATTTTTTCGGACTTAATGTTCTTTATGTTATCTGACAATTTATTCACATTTGCAATTCAATGCAAAGTGAGTTGACGAATGTATCCATGCTACTGGGGCCATTTTGAACATTTCCTTTAAGACAGGTTCCCACATGTTTTGCTATTTTTATTCCATTATGTATTGCATCATGTAAACTAAGTAGAGTTGTAGAAAAGGAACCATAACAAGGGAATGAAACATTTGAGCCATTCCACATCAAGTCGCAAAAATTTTCAATAATTTGGACATCATCTCTCCAATTCACTTCAAATTTTGTACATGGATTACAAAAACAAAGTGAATTATGCTTTAAATTCTTATTTTTTTAAATTGCAAATCTTAAAAACTATTGTGCAATCCAATTTGGAAAAAGTGGAATACCTCTTTACCTTTAAATTAGAATATCTCACAGACGATAAGTGATAAAATTATGTTATAAAGTGCAATGCAAATCTTAACATGTAATCTTTTACTTTATTGAGTGTTAGGCTATTACAATTCATTTGGGCATGATCAGCATCGAGCCCTGGCTCCTATTGCTGATTACCGATCACACCGAAGCTTATAGTATTTTAACAATCATATGTGTTTGGTTTGCTTTACACTAACAATTTCTGTCATTGCCTACCTTATCATCTTGCTACTTACCATATTGTTGAATATGTTCGCTAAATATGATTCAGAAACTGTCTCTCAACTCTCATATTCCTTTATACTAATATTCTCACTAGGTTATGTCTGCTTTGCTGCATTCAAATACTTCAGTCCCCAGTTTTGCCCAATTTACTTATAGATTTTCTTGTTCTCTCCTTGCAATACCTACTATCGTCATGGCACTTCATAATTTATTTGCCTATTGTGAGCTGCTTTGCGCCCTGTTCAACTCTTTCAAATATTTATACATGGACCCATTTTTCTTTTCTCTGAACCCCACCTAAATGAGTATGGATCCCTTGTTATACCCTTATATGTTGATGGTTTGTTTCCATCTACCACTAGTATACTTCCCTACGCAGAAGATAAAATATTGGTTTCCTTCACTGAATTCATTTCCCTATTTTGTACAGCTGGTTTCCCTTCTTTTCAACTGATCTTGTTTCCCTCACTGATTTCCCCACTTCTTTTGATGTCATAAGTCTGCCTTGAGATGTCACTTTGGGTTCATTTGTTATCAGCAACCAGACAATTTGTACATAGGTATAGTTATAGAAATAAGATATATTGTATAAATCCTGTAAACTAAGTTGTACAAATAAATTCAATTCATTCATTCAATTCATATATATGTACCACGATATAATATTAAAATCAGTTTTCTAACAGTGAAATTAAACCATATTTTTAAACACAAACTTTGTTTTTAGCCTCCTGAAACTTTTTGATGAATGGACTGAAAGCATTTTTCACCCTGGCCCATCAATTGGTTTGCATGTTCTTATTAAGATGGCATCAACCTCCAGGGAAATGCATTCTTTTTTAATCTTTTACTTAATGTTTATTATAATTGATATAATTAAGTATTTAGATAAATTATTTTTAAAATACAAGCATTTAAAAACTGCATATCCCTATTAACCTATAGGTTTAAATTTCTATAAAAATTATAAATAAATTTCTTGTATTTTTTTTTGTAAATATTTGCTTAAAACAAAGATCGGATCCTGTAGTCAATTTTAAATAAAATAACTTAGAAAGCAGTGCATAGCGGGATTCCAGGCAGCACAGCTGGAAAGTAGCAGCTGCAACAGTCTGTCATTGGATGCCTTGTCAATTGTTCACAGTACATTAGTTGCACTAGTTTGTTCACATGTAACTGTTAAATTTGGTATATGGTTGAAAACATTCGAACTTTCAATCTTATCTTATGAGAGGCAACTTAACTGCAATTTAAATGCACACTTTTTTCCCTTTAGGCTCAAATGAATACCATCTGGTTATTATTGCCTTATTGGTTGATGGAATAAATTAATTTAACTCTAAGGTATCAGCGATTGCTTTCACATTGCTGTATCTTGCCTCAAAAAGGTCACTATGTTCAAAACAACTTCTGGATTATTCATGCATTAGTACTTTGTAGCACACAATCACTGTTAGCAAGGGGTTGTACTTTGGGAATTGTTTTTTCAATACACATTATATGGTGAACTTAACTTCGTCATGGTGACAAAGTTAAGTCACCATTTTTAAGTTTTACGCTTAATGATTTCTGCCTTGTGTGTTATGCTTGGGAACATTAAATGATTGAATCAACAGTCATAGCTCCATTTCTTCAGTTCACTTGTTATGCACTTCAGAAACCACAGAGCTAAAAATGAAATTGTAAAAAAGGTGAACACAAAGTAGCATTTAAAATGAAACAGCAGAGAGAGGCTTCACAGAATATCAGTTTCCAGTTGCTAAGTTACATCGAAAACCAGAAGTGACAGCCTATCACGTTCATACTGTGTAATGCATTGGCCAGCTGCTGCTGCTGCAGTGGGAAGCTCTCAGTCAGCAGTCTCTATGTTCTAAAACCCTTGACGCTAACACAAATAAACCGTTTTAAAGCATACTTCTAAGGAAGATCCCATTTTCATTATAACAGGTTTAAAACAGAATATATCACAGATTCCTTCCGTATTTTTTTCCAGATTTTAATATTATGGGCTAAATATAATATTGCAGTTTAAAGTATTCATACTTAAAAAAAAAATGATCGTTTTTTTTTATTTCGAATAAATAGTATTTTGAATACGGAAAACCCAATGTTTTTATCTACAAAATGACATATTGTTCTTATCCCTGACCATTCGTATTCTGAGAATAAACTGTTTTTATGTAATATTGTGCGCATATAACAGAAATGTTAAGTATACTGTAAATCCTAAAATAATTTGATTTTCTGTAAAATATAAATAGTGTCCATTTATTTTATCTGTGGAACACAAACTAAAATTCAGAAAATTCAGAGAAAGTAATGCTTTATGTGTGTTCGGTTAGATGTGGAATGACTCATTTCCAGCCCCTTATTCATGTAGCGTGTTTTTCATCCTGTGTATGAAAGCAAAATGTCCCTAAAGCTCGGATGTATCATTTTGTTATGCTCTAATTTGGTTATAACAGAGAAGAGAGGGTAATTCCTGTCAATTGCTTTAAAATTACTTTGGAATTGACTGTTCATACAAGCTTCTGAAAACTACTTCCATCTCTGTTTCAGTCTAAAATAATATATAGGTACCAGCATATAGCAGTGCTATCTAAAGAGCAAAAGAGAGATCCTGTATAAAACTCTTTAGCACATTTTAGTTATAATGTTTGTGGTAAACAAATGGAATCAGAAGTATAACAAAAGTTATATTTGTATATTTCTTTCTTTCCTTCATTAAACACACACTTGTGCACTCACATGTGCAAACACACACATATGCACACACATATAGTATGCAAATTTAGTGATCTACACTACGTGATCAAAAGTATCCGGACACTTGGCTGAAAATGACATACAAGTTCGTGGCGCACTCCATTGCTAATGCTGGCTAATGCTGGCCCACCCTTAGCCTTGATGACAGCGTTCACTCTCGCAGGCATACTTTCAATCAGGTGCTGGAAGGTTTCTTGGAGAATGACAGCCCATTCTTCATGGAGTGCAGAACTGAGGAGAGGTATTGATGTAGCTCGGTGAGGCCTGGCACGAAGTTGACGTTCCAAAACATCCCAAAGGTGTTCTATAGGATTCAAGTCAGGACTCTGTGCAGGCTAGTCCATCACAGGGATATTATTGTCATGTAACCACTCCACCACAGCCCGTGCAGTATGAACAGGTGCTCAATCGTGTTGAAAGATGCAATCGCCATCCCCGAATTGCTCTTCAACAGTGGGAAGCAAGAAGGTGCTTATAATATCAATATAGGTCTGCGCTGTAATCGTGCCATGCAAAACAACAAGGGGTGCAAGCCCCCTCCAGGAAAAACACGACCACACCATAACACCACCACCTCCGAATTTCACTGTTGGCACTACACACGCTGGCAGATGACATTCACCGGGCATTCGCCATACCCACAGCGTGCCATAGGATCGCCACATTAGTACTGTGATTCGTCACTCCACACAACATTTTGCCACTGTTAAATCGTGTAATGTTGACGCTCCTTACAGCAAGCGAGGCGTCGTTTGACATTTTCCTGCATGATGTGTGGCTTATGAGCAGCCGCTCGACCATGGAATCCAAGGTTTCTCACCTCATGCCTAACTGTCATAGTACTTGGAGTGGATCCTGATGCAGTTTGGAATTCCTGTGTGATGGTCTGGATAGATGTCTGCCTATTACTCTTTACGACCCTCTTCAAATGTCAGCGGTCTCTGTCATCAACAGACAAGGTCGGCCTGTACACTTTTGTGCTGTACATGTCCCTTCACGTTTCCACTTCACTATCACATCAGAAACAGTGGACCTAGGGATGTTTAAGAGTGTGGAAATCTCGCATACAGTCTTCTGACACAAGTGACACACAATCACCTGACCATGTTCGAAGTCCGTGAGTTCCACGGAGCGTCCCATTCTGCTGTTTCATGATGTCTAATGACTACTGAGGTTGTGGATGAGTACCAGGCAGTAGGTGGCAGCACAATGCACCTAAGATGAAAAACGTATGTTTGTGGGGGTGTTCGGATACTTTTGATCACATAGTGTATATCTTAGCTCTCTCATACTTTTACCCCCTGGTTGTATGCATGAGCTAAAAGCTACTATGATTCTCCTTCTCTTTGCAGACTGTATCTACTATCTTGCCCCTTTCTTAGGCTCCTTGTCCACTTATCTCCTGCCCCTCCTAATAATACCCCTATCATTTAATTTTTGCTGTCCTGAATTTGCTAGCATTTTAAATCTTACTATATCCCATTTTTCATTCCATATAATTATCATATCCCTCTATCTTTAAAGCATTTCACCCTCTATTAAACAATGGAAAATATTAGCAAATTTTTCACATAACGCACCTCTCATGAAATTATTTACCAATTGTTTTAATAATTATACTCCTGTGCACATTCATGCAAAACCTATTCTTAACAAATATCAATGTTTCTCACACCCTTAATTTCTTTCAACTGTTTTATACAAAACTAAAGAATTTTAACCTTCATAGATTTTCTATTTTCCATTCTCTATAGATAGCTTATTTTCGTAACAAAATCCATTGCAACTGTTTTCATCTATAATAGCCAACCACCATACCATTCCTTTTCTTCTAACATATTTACCACCACCCAAAACCAACTCTCTTCTATTATATCTCTTCAGAACTTATGTATTCTTCTATTACATTACTGTATATAATTTTACACATCTGAACCACTACTTCAAAATTTTCTCTCCACTACAATGCTTTTTCTCCCTACCCTTCCTAGTTGTGTCAAGAAGCCATTGTTTTAGCTTTCATTTTGCTTACAAATCAATTCTTTCTTTAACACAGTGACTGCTGCTCACACCAATTGGAGTGTATATGCAGTATTTTCCAGTACCACTCACTCCAAATATAATGTTACACAGAAACTTTTATAGTGTATTAATATGAAATAAGCTTTGAAGGAACAACAAAATGTGTAATGACACTAGTGTATGTTATGCAGTGCAATGAAACTGATGAACTTCTGCAAAGTGTTGATTGACACATAGTAGACAGAAAAATAAACTGTGGTAAGAATAGTTTGTAGAAAATACATAAAATATAATATATAAAAATAAATGATAATGGGTACAGAAAGTCATGTGAGTATAAACACATCAGATTTTTTTTCAGTACTCTTATAGCTTAGAAAAAAAGGAGGATAATAAAGATAAGATGTATACAACATACTTAGTTTAGTATCCACATTGTAATCTGGTGACCAGGGTCCAGCTTTGCATGCCGATCTGAAGTATCTGGAAGATGATCTGATTTCATTTTCTGTAATACTGATATCTTGATCACATGTCTGTGGAACTACTCGTGATTCAAAGTACTGCAACAAATCGGAACACAGAGAATACATCATCCATTCAAGTGCTCTGTATACAGTGCCATGGATAAAGCGGCAACACTGGGTCATGGTCACACACCACTTGCCTCCTGAGACTCCAGTTTCCTCTATTGCACCGTCTCCCTCATACTCATACATCAAAGTCCACTATATGATCATAAAGTCAGTGTTTGGTGTGCTGTGAGTGTGGCTAGAATATTTGGCCCTACTTTCTTTCACAAAACAATTAATGTTACACGATACCAAGCCTTAATTTTGGAGCAATTTTTCCCTCAATTGACAGTTGAGTGAATGCACAGCATGTTTCAACAAGATGGGGCTGCGAGTCATTAAGCTTGAACTTCTTTGGATACAATTACTGATGTGTTTGCTGATGGAGTGATTAGTAATGGGGTGTGACCTGCTGAATCCCTAGACTTCATGCCCTGTGATTTTTTACTTGTAGGGCAATTTAAAACATGAAATGGTCAACCAAAATCCCCAAACATTACAAGAACTGCAACATAATTTACAGGAAGAAATAATCAACGTATCCCAAGAAGAGTTGCATTATGTGACTCATAATCTGTTAAAGACACTGCAGTGCCTGTCTTTGATCACAAGGAGAACATTTCCAACATCATATTTGAAAAGTTAAGCAATGTAATGAACATTAAATATTGAAATCTGCGAAATAATAATGGTACTAGTTGGTCTTGTACATTAACCTATTTGTTTTAATACATATGATGGTTTGCACAAGGATGAAGTGGCACATGCCTGCGACCCAGGAGCCTCTTAATGTAATGACCCTGTGTAAATAAAATGCAACAGGTGTAACTGCTAGCAATTGGATAACCAACTTTTGTCACTATGCCTCATGAGCTACCCTTAAGACAAATATTGCATTTTTTAAAATTTTGGTTTATACTCATGTTGTTATCTTATAACTCAAGAATTACTTGACCTATGGTTATGAAACTTGATATACAACTTTAGGACCACTTAGAGAATAGGTTATGTCAAGTCTTAACTGCTTTCCTCAGAGGTTGGGTTCATGATGGGGCAGAATATCATAGAACTGAAATATCTCACTTATTATTAAGCTTGGTGAAAAAATTATGTAATAAAACATTACAAGCATAATTGTTCTTAAAAATATGATTTACAAATTTTTAAAAGTATGAATACTCAAGCAGTTAAGCCTTAATATTATTCATTATTATTTATCAATGTCTATAAAGTAGTTGTAATATGAAGTTGTCTAGTCTCAAGAAAATAATGCACTTCTGGAACAATTTATACTAACATTTAGTAGCAGAGAATTTGGAAATTGTACTAGACGAGAGATGGTTCCAGTGGTCATTAAAAATTGGGTAGAGCATTAGGATTCTACAGAAGAAGCAAAAGAAACTTCTAAAGTATTCCAAGATATAAAGCAGTTTAGTAGCTCATAATATCAGATTAGCATATAAAAGTACAAATATAATAAAGATTATATGGGAAAAATAAATTTCTCCAAGTCCTGTATCATTTTCTGAAATACCCCTGCAACAATTCAAATCAGTATCAGCCTATTCTACCAACAGACACTGCTTTAAAGAGTAATTATTTTCTCTTGCTGAAGCCAATGTTTCTCTTTTGTTCTGCATTGCATAGTAAGTTCACATCCTCATTGGTACAAAGGTACATAATGTGTACCAATAGCAGAAGTGGTATTAATTACCTTGGCTAATACTTTGGTGAATTTTGGTCCAAGTTCATGGCCAGGATGACAAAGTCGCTTATCCTGAAGTTGTGCTGCTCTTGTGATGTTTGCACTCTTTCGTACAACAGGAACTATCTCATATTCGAAAGTATCTGTCAAAATACAAAACAAATACATTAGTACAAAAACAAGAACAAGTTTAAGCATGCATTTGAATGAATAGCTACTTAATGATATTTAAACCAAGGCAATGAATATACACAGACCCAGTGCTAAAGTGCTATCAAAAAGGAGCTTATTATACATGTGAAGGGAATATAATTTTTATTCATCTCTATCTTTATACTTAGACGTAAGATTATATTAAAAAATGTAGTTTTAACATCCCTACTGCAATAAAAAATTGTAAGTATGTTGAGCAACTTTGTAATTTGTACAATTAGTGCCGACATGTGAACAGAGAAGTAGGTCAGGCTCTGTTGACAAAAATGCCCCTCCAAGCATGCTGCCCATAGCCCGTTTATCAGCTGTTGCACTGTTCACCATTTTCACTACTTCAGCTATATGACTTCATCTTACTAAAGATGCAATAATTGAAATAGTTGAATACCTCATTGACAGTTTAGATAAGGGAGAATTAAATAATTGCATATTTTTAGATTTAAGTAAGGCCTTTGATAGTGTTGACCATGATATTTTACTAGTTTGTTATAGGCCAATGAAAAATACATGGGGTAGGGAAAAATATATAGACATAGTAAATAAAGAAGAAACAGAATCTATTGCATGGGTAAGAACCGGAGCATGGAGGCTAAAAGGGTTAAGACAGGGTATTCCTCAGAACCAATGTCTGATATGTGGTGGTAATAAAGACATTGAACACATAATATTTAAGTGCCAAGGAACAGAAAATTGGAGAAAAGAATTTTTTAATAAGAAATGGTTGAAGGGGGATAGAAATACGCTTATGATTGAAATGATGTGTAAGGATACTAGAAGCATTGGACAGTTTTTGTGTAAAGTAAAAAATAAATGGCTTTGGACAGTGGATAGAGAAAAGTAAGAGGTAGCGTATCTTACTTTGAATGGAAAACTATAGTGAATGTGTGATGGTTAAGTAATCAACAAGTGAAAAGTGAAAAACAAGTGGAAATGGGGCATGAAAAAACTGAAAAAACAAGATAATTTATTGACGAGAAATTGTAAAATGTAAATAATCTGTAGTGATTGTCTACAGAATGTGTTGACGGGAAATTGTAAAATGTAAATAAACTGTAGTGATTGTCTACTGTATGAGTGGCCAGGGTCACTGCAGTAGACAATCAAATTGTAAAACTCTTAGCACAAAATATGCTAAAATTTAAAGTTAAAAAAAAACAAAACAAAACAAAACAAAAACAACAACAACAACTAAACTTGAGCAGTATGGTACACGTGGAATTCCAGTCACATTAATAAACTCCTATTTATATGATAGACCACAGCAAGTTAAAATTACACATGAATGTGGTCAGCAAATCAATACATATTACTCCAAGATGCTAAATGTTAAATATGGTGTTAGGCAGGGTTCCTTTCTTGGCCCCATCTATTTATTATTTATATGAATGATATAACTATAAGTGATGGAAAAATTATTGCTTATGCTGATGACACATCCATTGTTAACACTAGCAATAATTGTCAAAAACTTGTGACTTGCACTAATCAAAATATCATTCAAATTGTGCAGTTTTTAATTTAAATAAATTGCGTATTAATACAAAGAAAACTGGTTTTATGAATATACAGTTGGTTCAAAACAGAAATGACATTCAGCTAAAATTTAATGTTAATAATGAAGATATTAATGAGGTTCATTATACAAACTTTCTTGGAATTATGCTTGAGAAATATCTCACTTGGGATACACAAATTGACAAAATCTGTAATAAGGTAAGCTCTAGTATTTTTCTTTTAAAAAGAATGGCAAAAGTTGTGGATTTAAGTATACTAATGAACATATATTACGGTTTAATTTATCCACATTTGTCCTATGGAATAACTGTCTGGGGTCACTGTGCTGATAAGTATACTAAAAGATTTTTTTCTTCTACAAAAAAGATCAATTAGGGTGATGATGGGTTTAAAACCACAACAATCTTGTAGGGATAGTTTTGTAAAATTAAATATTCTTACCTTATACTCTTTATATATATTTGAAGTTATTATGTATTTAAGACATAATGTAAATCGTGAAACAGTTAATAATCAAATTCATAATCATTTCACAAGAGGTAATACAAACTGTCATGTCAGATCTCATAGAATCCAGTTATTCAAAACTAAACCTAGTGTTGCCGCATGCACTTTTTATAATAAATTACCTACATATATTAAAAACATAAATAATTTAAATCAATTCAAAAAGAAACTGAAAAAATATTGTATTCAAGGTTGTTTTTATTCCATAAATGAGTTTATTAATATGTGATTATTACGTATTTATTCATACTATTGCATATATTATATCTTTTATTGTTTCTTGTGTACTGACGATGTCATGAATTATTTTGTAATTTTAATCGACAGATAATAAATATGAATGAGAATGGTACAGACTAGAGGTTGTGTTACACTGTTTTTAAAAAAACAGTATCTTGATATGCTGGCTGTAACTCTTATAAAGCACAGTTTAATGGGGATAATGTCTCTAACAGAAGGGGTCTATCATTCCTGTAACTCAGGGAGTACCAGAATCAAGAAATGTGATTCCACACCCAGAAAACTAAGGACCAAACATAATAAAGATACATAAGATTCACTTTGTCATTCAATTAGAAGAACTAACCCTTTGAGGAAGAAATATTTATTTTTTTAAAACAAACTAATTAAATGCATGATACTTGACCAAATCTTAAACTTGAGTTATGAACCTCCTGCAATCAGAAAAACAAATGACTAAGGATGCATACTTATCAGATGACAATTATCACTTTCTCTGGGTGCAATTATCATCTTCTAATAAGTAGTGATCGGCTGATATGAGTTGAAGAGCTTCCTCACTATTTGTACAAGCTGGTCGAATTTTAGTATGGATTATTTCCTTTTTCATATTGTAATATACCATGTGCATACCAGGGTCGCCTATGAGGGGGAGGGGATTATGGTGCAAGCTGCATCATCAGGAACATTTGGGGGAGGAATTAAAAATTTTGGGGAATACAAAAATACTGAAGTAAATTAATGCGGGTAATATAAACACATTTATTGCAGTTTTTAATTGAGTACTGTAATTGTTAAGTCAGTTTGCATCTTTATGTTTGTTAATTAAATGTGCTGTATACCCCCTGCCCCAAAAAAAAGTAATCTTAAGTGCAATTCATACTGTATGGCAGGGGCAGCTCTAGAAGGGAGTAACAGGTTACTGCTACCCCCAGAAATATTGTAACCAGTGGTCCATTTAATAAACAAGTTTATTTCTTTATAAAGATTCTCTAGAACTCTTAAAAAGTACTTGTTATTGTAGGGGACTTGTATGTCCATCTGTACAGACCATGTTAACTAAGCCTTTGCTACAGGCAATAGGGAACCTAGAGGGGCAGGTACTGTGGGAAAAAATTGGACGTGTGACTTCATTAACACAAAGCTATATGACGTGTATACACCTAGTGGAAATGGCGTATAAACAGTAGCTTTGCCCAAAACAGTGCTGGCATCCAAAGTGTTGTTGGAAGAATCTCAGTTGGAACAGCCACATGCACGTGAGATTTTAGGTATCATTGTGTAAACAGTAACAATAGAATATTAATAATAATGATAACGTATTGCGAGTGAAATGAATTCTATAAGTAATTTGCAGTCACAAGCATTTTCCTCTAGGTCATTACAGGAGAAAATCGAAATAAGTAGGCTTGGAAAACCACCACCTGCCATCAAGCTTACACAAATAATTTCATCAATATGTAGAACCTTCAATAGAATTTTCAACACTAGTATGTTTGGGAAATATGACTGCTTATGCAGTTGTCTTTATTTTCCCTGTGTACTATTTGGTGGAGAAGAAGTGTGGGCCAAGACGGTATGATCTTTATCACTTAAATGAAAGAGTTAAAAAGCACAAAGTTTCATCAGCCAATGTGAAAAATATGCTTAGTTTGACCCTTGAGATCTTATTATGCAGATAACCTGATTTCAATCAAAGGGAGGTTGAAAAATTTGCTACCAGAAAGAAAAAGTAAATAGATTTTCTCTTCAAATAGGCGAGGTTATGTTTTTAAATGAAATCTCACAGTTAATTCGAAAACTGTTTCGTATTTGACTTATTTTTACATTCTCAATTATGGAATTCAGTGTAGTGATCGTCATTAATACATGCAACCCCTAAAATGTTTATTCACCTACTGCCACTGCTGTATGGTATAATGTGGCATATCAAATCATAATTTTTTTAAATTTACAAAAGAAACTTTAATATTATAGGTAAGTATGTAGTTCAGAATGTGTAGTGCTATTATACTTACTATATTGATCCATTTAGATATATATATATATATATATATATATATATATATATATATATATATATATATATATA
Source organism: Deroplatys truncata (assembly GCA_030765065.1). Lineage (NCBI taxonomy): Eukaryota > Metazoa > Arthropoda > Insecta > Mantodea > Mantidae > Deroplatys > Deroplatys truncata. The sequence continues at coordinate 131,054,633 of CM060988.1, read as the reverse complement.
TATATATTAGGAAACATTGAAATACTAAGTAATAAAATGTTTTTGTTTGTAATTTTTGGTGTAAATGTTAAGATTTTTTATTGATTTTAACTTTCCAATTAATTGTTAAAGCTTTATTGTGTACCAGTATCACAATAGCTACTATACTACCTATAAGACAGACCCTTTGTGAAGCTTTCCAGCAACTTAAAAGGAACTAAATAATTTAAATTCAGCTCTCAGAAAAATTGGGAGGGATGGGCACCCCTAGTGCACACATACCCCTAACAGCTTGTATGATCACAGTTATTACAACTAACAGATATATCATGGCATGTATACTTGCATTTCTTTAAAAATCTCACTTCATTCACAACTAGAATATCAGGAAGGGTTTTGAAAGTTGAAGCCACAAGAAGATCCTCAGCTTGAAAAACTCCAAAATCTGCCTTTCCCTCAACTATCTTCTTCATACAGTCCAATCTAAAATAAATAAATAAATAGATAAATAAAATGACATCATAATAATAATAATAATAATAATAATAATAATAATAACAACAACAACAACTACTTTTTTAAAGGATCCAGTGTCCCTTTTAATAACTGAGGGCTGCATACACACTGAATAAGGTGGGTGAAAAGATGCTCATATGAGCCCAGGATTTATTAAACTTAGTCATACATTTGTGATATATATATATATATATTAATATTTAGCAACTGGGGGCTTTGGTGGTAACATCTGTGGTCGCAATTGGGAGGGTTCGATACCCGGAAAATGCCCACTCTGGGTTTTTTCAGGGTTTTCCCAGATTGTCAGTGAATGCAGCAATGGTTTCTTTCATCCCCCAAAATTCCTGTCCCTCCATTTCATTCATCCTTCACTCCATTTGGTCTACTTCATGGTTAGAAGTGTCGACGATGGTGTTTCGGTGCAGCGTGGCAAGGGAAAAGGATGCTCTCTGTGAACTTTCTCCAATCCTCGGCCTTCAGCTAGTTACCGGGGTACAAGGATCACCCTTTAGGGGAACGTTGGACCCTATGTGGGGCGGAGTCTGCCTGTGCAATTGCCAGGGCGTCTATATCTGGAAAATGCAGGGACCTGTCATTGCTGTGCCATCACACCTGGTTCCGGCCGCCCTGTGCCTCATGGAGTATCGGTACAATATTCTCTTGGATTGATGCTGAATCCCCTCCACCTCACAGTCCAATCCAACATTTAGCCATTACTTTAGGGTGAAGTCCTTACAGAATATTTTGCACTATGCATCTGTGATATGGTAGTTTTCAATCCCTTGAACTTTTTTTTTCAGGAACTCCCTTTTAAGAACTACAGTTTTAAGATTGTAAACCTGTAACTTGTTTCATGTTATTCAGCAATACCAACAGTCATTTTACATCTCCTACTGTGAGCTTATTCTGTTCATCTGCTCACTGAACATTTAGCAGGAAAAATATTATTTCACAGCTGCATTATGTGTGAAAAATAAAAAGCACTATTTTATATCCAAACGCCATAGCACTGCTAATTATGTGCGCAATTCAATTTCTCTGCTACACTTTTTCCTACTGAAGCTACAGAATGCATCTTTAAAGATTATCATTTCACTGTTTGTATTTGCAAGAAGCACTTTTACTAAAAATTCAACAATAATAAGTAAACCCATAAATATAATAAATATTTTGACTCTAGTCAAAAAACGTATAATTTCTTGAGTTTTAATAATACTGAATGGGAGGTAGGGAAGTGTAAACAAATGGTACTCATTAAATGCAGACAATATGGATAATCCTATATTAGCAGGTATTTAAAAGAACACAAGATCCGAAAAGGTGGTGAAACATATTTTACAACAATAAATGAAAGATAACAGATCACCTCTCACCTGCTGTTTCCATACACACATTCTGTCCTACTGCCACCCTTGTTCAGCATCTGACATGACTTTGAAAACTTCTTGTTGCTGTTATTACTTTCTAGGACACATAATCTATCTGCAAACAAAACAAATTCAGTGTAAAGTCCTGTTATGAAATATAAGTTTCCAAAGGAAAACCTACTCATTTTCTCAAAATATTTTATTTTAAACTTTGTGAGCAAAGCCAGACATTCACCACCATTCATTTTACTTTCCCTAGCACCCACATTTAGAAGGTAAGACGACATCAGGATTTCACCAGAAGTACATATCTTAGGATCTCCTAAACCCAAAAAAGGAATTTTTAGTAAAAAACTCTCTTTCCCTCCCTCTCGCTTTCTCTTAACAGCTTAACTCAAAATGTCAATTAAATGTCAAATTTGGTATTTAACTTCAGAATCTGTGCCATATTTATTTCTGCTTATGGCTTACCTTCTTTGGCCTACATTATGGATTTTTGCCTTAGGTATTTTTCTCACCTCTGGCTCTTCTCTGAGGGAGCGGTTTGCTCTATGATATGTATATACTGAACACTAAATCTGTTTATGGTATTATATTATTTTAATTCCTCTTTATCTACATCACATTAGAAATAAATATCATTTTTACTTTCGCTATGACTTGCCTATAGCAAATAGAAAAATTGTACTGCATATCAAAGTTAAATATCAAAGTTTCACCAGAAATATACATTCTGAGGTCTTCCTGAATGAATAAATAAAAGAAGTACTTTAGAAATTCTAGACCTAACTTTCTAAAGGGGCTAAGCACCAAAAACTACTTTCAGAGATGAAAACACTACCAAATGTTCCAATCATATAATTTTGGTTATTCTGTGTGATAAACCCATTATTAAATCAAGCTTACATCCAACCATGTACATATATGGTCTTATATTTGTGACATTTTTTTAGAAAATACAATTTAAAAATGAAAATTGCAGAAGGGATTGTGTTTGATTCATTGTTCATTCTAAATGGGCTACATCCTTTATACTTATACAGCTTAAGCATATAACAAAATTGAAAGTATATAACATTAACTTCAGTTCAATGATTCTGAATCATGAATAATAATAATAATAATAATAATAATAATAATAATAATAATAATAATAACAGCTTCAGTCCAATGTCTTAATTCAGAATAGGAACACATCTCTAGTTTCTTTATCTATTGCACAATCAACATAAAGCTGGTGATGTTCATGTGGGAGATATTGAAACATTGCTTCCAGATCCTTTATTTTTTCAGGGAATATCTTATGATCTTCATCACATGCTGTTAAATGTATGTTCATGATGTCACCAATGGTTTTTCCGTTTTTCAAGATATTTGCTCTTTGCTAATCTTCTATGTTTGAATGCAATCTTTTAACATACACAATATCCAATGCAGTACTTTGAAATATTTAGCACACTGTCCGCTGCAGTTTGGAAGTTAATGAAGTCACCCAATGTCATCCACTGTACTTGAAATGGCCAGGATGAGTAATCACTTCCTGAGCATCATCAGCTACACATGATTTCAGTGCCCTCTTTTGCTTTTCAATCAAAGTGAAATGGCAATCACAGGCAAGAAAGCTATGGCTTGATACCAGATATTTATGTTCAATTCATTCAAAACAGCTGTGTGCCACTAAAAACAGATACATAAAGAGCAGTATACAATTCTTGTTTTGCGCACAGCAGTTATCACTCCAAATGGTTAGATTCTTTTTGTCTCCTGCAATATTTGACGTGGAATTATTTAATACACGAAACAGACATGAAGCTACTTCATTTCACTTTCATGCCATAAACACATAACTACTCAGTTGTGTCATGGATATGTACACAAACATTATAGCATGAGTCAAATAAAATGGGTAAATAAAACATGTCTGCATGGGTAAGAATGGGCACAAACAACACTTGCTGCAAGTCTATAGCAACTGTAGAGGTGTCACTGCCTGGCATTGTTAAAGAAACTGCATCTTTCTTTTTCGTCCATTGCACGCTGTGCCCTCCTATAACCTAGTTGGGTTTTTGCAATCTTGTTTTCAGGAGACATCTTTTTGGCTTAAATTGTCACACATTTTGCACGTGTCTGCTCTAGGTCATCAGAATGACAACGTTCAGAAAATACTTGCATAACACTCATCTGTACCGCAATTCTTGAACAGTTGTCTCAAGTATTTTAATTAAATACTTGGTTTAACCGATGATGTTTAGGTCAGGACTTAAATATTCTTTGAATATATTCTTACGAATGTAGTGGATCACATCTCTTGGAATTGATAGAATGTGTTGTTTTATTGGTGCATTCATCACGATAAGTGGTTTGACCTTTTTGAGTTTCTTCATCAATTTGTCTTGTAAGTATCTAAAATATATAGTATTGTAATCAATACTGTTAGAGCCATTTTTGAGAAAATATAAAGTAATGAAAAACTTTCCATGTAAAGTTTAGTTTGGGGTGGAGGAATTTTCTTGTAAATCTTCATATCACATTTTTGGAAGGTATGGAACTTTAATACCAAGTTTGGTTTTAACCAACAGTCCATTTTTTAGTTATGCTATTCTCTCTCTCTCTCTCTCTCTCTCTCACACACACACACACACACACACATTTTTCTAAAACGGCTTTCTTTTTTATTCAGGAACAGCAAAACATACATTTTTAGTGAAATCTCAATATCAAGTTTTTCAGTGGAATGCAATAAGTACTTTCCCTACCTATTAGATATGTGATAAATAAAATAAAAATATTGATACGGTAATTTGTATCACAAATTACTCAGATGTAATTAATGATAGTAATATGAATATGTATTTTTATGTGACATTGATTTCAGAGGTTTATTAATTGTAATTATTATTGGTAAATAATAATATACAGCTTTACTGAAACTGTCAACAATAACGCAATAATGCAGCGATGGGGTAAGTTGTTTATCATTACCGGGAACCAGGAAGTTACGTAATGTTTCGCGCCTTTTCGGTAGAAGCTTCTAGAACATTTCCTAAAGCAATATGTATTAGTGGTTTTCATTGGATATTAATATAGACGCTAATGTTGGCGCGTTTTATTAGCCAATAGCAGTTCATTTATAATCTTTAGGCGTATCTTAAGGCAAGCGTATAAATAAGCCAGGCCCGAGGTAGCTTGCCGTTCAGTTCATCAAAATTTCGTGTACACTACACATCGTCAGCCAGTCCTTCATTTCGTCAAGTTACGCGCAGCAGAATTACAAGAATTCTTATAAAGTATTATACAGTTAAAAAAATACACAAAGTTGAAGTACTCGAGTTAAAAGTGATAAGTAGGAAGTTATTACAAACGGTTTCAGTTTGGCGAGTATCCAGATTCATATGTAAAAAGTGTTAGTGAACGTGTTCGACAATAAAAGTTATAAAAACAATTTCTTCATCAGTATCATTTCTGAATAAAAGATTCCTTTCTGATTCACACCCTGCAAGAGATACAAGTTCTACCAAGATAAGATGATAGCTAGCCGGAGAACATTTAAAGTGAATTATTTCAAAACTGATGCAAATTGCCACGCCAGAGGGAGCTACGAACCAACCAACGAATGACGTCACAAGATGGCAACGCGTGAAGTAAACACACATACATAAACATCACAAGCATCAACATTATTTGTAATACCGTTGCAAATTGGCATCCAAACGTGGTGCTATAATAAATGGCAAAACATATTAACATTACCGTCGCATAATTGGCTTCCAAACGTGGTGCTATATTAATGTTAAACACATAATAACATCATTAATTCCGTCGCAATATAGATGTTAAAACATACAACTCTTGTGAAATATTTGTTTGTAACATTAACCATTTCCAAGATTTTTGTCGCTATTGGTTTGAGTTTTTAAATGCTGTATACTTTTTTGAAGAGTTAAGTCATCATTTGCTTTGTTTTGCGTGATGTCTGCAAAGATTAGAATTTTAAAATCTGCATGTAGTGAAGATTTGACTATAATTTAGCCTCATGCTTCAGCTTACAACGAACTGTATGATGAAATCATTTCTGCAAAAGTATACCTCGATTAACAAAAAGTAGATTGCCCACCTCTGTGGTGTTGGTATAGCCTGTCTGCTCACACTCAGAAGGTACCGAGTTCGAATCTCGGTTAGGATGAGTTACCTGGATAAGGGTTTTTTTTCTGGGGTTTTCCCTTAATCTGAAAATATTAATGTTGGGTAACTTTGAGCTCTATGCACCCCAGGCTCATATGAGCATCATTTCATCCATGTCATTCATTCATCGTCCGATATGACCTAACCGGTTAAAGGACGCAAAAAAAATCAAAATTAGGTAGAAGAATAAGCATTTTGTAAGGATAATTTGTAGTATATTGGGTAAATGTAGGTAAATGTAACATCAGCTTTTTAAAATAATGCACAAGTGTGCTATTATTTTAAATGCAAAACAGAGACCTTTAAAATGATTAAAAAATGTGGCTACAAGCTCGTATCCCATTCTGAACTAGTTTTGTCATATCTGCTTTAACAAGCGACTTTTAAAAGGACAGAATGTTCATGTTAGGCGCCGCGCCGCCCGGTTGCAAATAAGTACGCCTCCGTCTGCATCGAGAGGAACAGTGATGCAATTGCTGACGCAAAGTTGTAAACCGTTTTGGCGGCGAGTTTGCCAGTAAAAAGGAAAAAATAAATCTACTCAGAGAAACGGAAATTCCCTATCAAACAGCTCCTACGAGTTGCACACTCAACAACAGCAATAGTAGTAGGAAGTAAACACTGCTGAGACATCTTGCTTCTTGAGTTAACTGCCTTTAATGATTATACAACCCAGCAAAACCCAAGCGACTGCCGTTGTGGACTGATGGTTAATATGCTGGCCTCCAAGTTCAGAGGTCCCGGGTTCAATTCTGGGCCGGAGCGTGCTATTTTCATCATAGATATGTGCCGATATGACCTTAGATCAGGTATTCTCAATTTTTGGACTCGCAGAGACCTTCTTAGAATCAATTCCTATAGCACAGCCCCTTAGGCGTTATCGTTGAGGAAGAAGAGAGGAAATGTAAAGTAAAGATGTCTAGATATTTGCACTTACCCATACAACGAAATATATTTCTAAAAGCTTTCAAATGTTCTATTCCTACATCTCGATTTATTATCAACTATCACATTACTGTTAAAACTTTGCCAGTTACAAAAGTCCAAAACTCAGTAAAACAAACCATTTGATTCACAGTAGATGTTACATGATTGGCTAGACGCAGCATACCATTTTGTGACACTCGGTGCCATTCTTCTCCTCTTTCCCTCCAACTTCGTGAGTTCAGAGTGGTCGAACTTTACAGTGACACAGTGCTAATAGAATACAAGCTCCTTGGACGGTAGCCAAACCGAAGAACAAAACAGAAGTACTAGTCGGCCACGATATGAGTGCGTGCGGTAGGAAGAGGAATTAAGCAGTTAAGGAACAAGTAGACGGAGCATCGGAAGGACAGTCAGGTAAAGAAAACATCCGCAGTTCTGAGTTGCATTTACTAGCGAGGCTGAGGCCTGTAAAACGTATTACTGTACATTCCCTTATCGCCTTGCCCCGCATTCCTCTCTGATCCCCAGTCTTGATGACGTTAGAATTGTCAAAAAAACAACAAAAACACTGGCGCCCTCCTCCAAGGGCATTCATATCATGGTCGACTAGTATGGGTTAAAGCTCTTGCCCCCTCAGTGACAACCTTGGGCTGGAGCAACAATAAGCTCCATGCAATTAACTTGGTCTAATTGAATAATAATAATAATAATAATAATAATAATAACAACAACATCCAGTTCAACTGAAGTACATGTTCGTTCATTATTCTTCGAAATGTTTATTAATTAGGTCTGTCCCTCGTTCAGCCTCGTCGTCTAACTATACGACAGTGAGGAGCTAAAAATGTGTTCCATTATCTTGGAAGCATATTGGTGCACCCGAAAGTAGATGAAAGGGAAGGCATGAACGGGTTAGCGAAAATGCTACTTACTTCTTCACGCCTCTTTCACTTCGTCACTGGAGACAATCCGCAACAGCAACTACAGTTCAGCCTTACCCCTTCCACTCCCTAACTCACTCCCTTAATTCCATTGGTCATGTAAATTCTTCCGATGAATGTGCTGATAAGATGTTTGATAGTTCCCCCCGCTAAAACGGGCCATATTACCACTATTATAGCATTAGAAGATAGACGTACCGTTACTGACGATTGGTACACAAATGTCTGTCTACCGAAATTTTTGAAAAAGTTCGTGAAAACACCCAAAAGGAAAATGTTACATCACGACAACGCATCGTCGCATACATCAAAAGTAACAACTGAGTATCTGGACGCCCTAAAGGTCAGCAACATGGACTTCCATCATACAGTCCTAACCTAGCACCTTGTGATTTGTTTTTGTTTCCAATAATTAAAGATAAAATGCGTGGAATCGCTTTTTCGTCATCAGATGAAGCAATGGAACATTATTAAAACGTTGTTTCCGAAGCGCCTCAGAAAGAGTGGCATCATTGCTTTAAAGTCGTCCTCCGTGGCCTAGGGGTACCATGCTAGCCTCTAGTTCCTGAGGTCGCGGGTTCAAACCCCGGCGGAGGGTGATGGGTTATTTTTCGGGCGTAAAAATCCTTAGCATGGCTTCCTTTGGAAGGGAAGTAACACCGGTGGTCCCGTGTCGATTTACGGCACGTAAAAGAACCTCAAGCCTCATAAAGAGGCCTCTAAGCAAATTTTCCGGTCTTTCACGCCCAATATAGAATGGGACGCTAAGAACCATAGTAGTTAAAGAGCGTCCATAAATAAAACTCAATTTAATTTATCATTGCTTTAAGGCCTGGTTTCATCGAATGCAAAAATGTATTGATGTTAAAGGGGAATATTTTGAAAAACAATAACAATATTTTGAAAAACAATACAGCCATGTAAATGTTTAAAAACTATTCTTGTTTGATTTTCTAAAAAGTTTCAGTGTCGCCCTCGTGTGTCTGTGTGTGTGTGTGTGTGTGTGTGTGTGTGTGTGTGTGTGTGTGTGTTTGCGCGAGGCCCCGAACAAACGTAACTCAAAAACTAATCGTCTGGTGCATATCAATATTTATAGTGAATATTGCAACATTTTTCATGATTGCAACACGAAGATTTTCACCAAATTACCGTTTACATGGAAACATTTTCGTTATTTATTTATTTTTATTATTATTCATTTTTCTAAAAAATGGCTCGAGCTATTTTGACTATGTCATATGTTTGTGAAAAAGTAGAACTTGTCCAAGTATAAAATTTGCGCCAAAGCTGTTTTTTCGTAGCATTAGCAAAATATTGCCGCTGTTCGAGCAATACTTGAAGAAGATCGACGGACATCTTATCAATTTATTCCTGCGACATTGGGCATTGGTATGAGTCAAATACAAAACATTTTATTCAACAGTTAGGCGTGAGAAAACTTTGTTGTCGATGGATTCCAAATAAACTGACTCCAGATCAAAAACAACAACGTATTGATTGGTGCAGAAAACTCTGGAAAAATTCCAAGACGGCACTTCAAAATTGGTTTGGAATATCGTTACTAGTGATGAATCTTGAATTTATTGTTATGGTCGTGGAAAGAAAAGTTAATCGGCTTAATGGGTCTTTCGAACAGAGCCTAAGCCTACGAATTTTGAAAACACTACGTACAAAAAAGTTGCAATTTTGGCATATTTTTTTCACACATTTATATAATTGATAAAATGAACCACCTGAAACTGCCAAAACACGTAAAATGTATTACCATTTGATCTTTATGACCAAAACAATTAGGCTTTTCCTGCATTAATTTGGCTGCTAGAATTTTACGAATACTTTCTTGAGTAACTGTATATGCCTTCTAATTTTACTACTCTACTTTTATCCAACAAGTTTGTTTATTAAGAAAATGGGATTATTTTCTCGATTATACCACCCTTTAATTAAAATTTATGAGCAATTATTTTTTATAAAAAATTACCAAATATTGCACTTACACCGATGTAGATTCACAACAGCACTTAGAGGTTGTTTTTATCATCCTAAAATTTGATTTAGCTACAATCTTCAATAGCTTCTGAGAAAACGGGTCGCTTATATAAAAAAAATGCCATTCACAGAAAAAGCTGTTCAAAGCAGAATGGAGAAAACAAACTCGCATATATTTGCAAAGAAACAAGCCGCAGAAGCTGCAATATTTAATAATAGTTCCAATTTGTAGAGCAAAACTTCCCCTAAAAGTTTACTAAAGTTTAGCTTTCCACTCCAAAGAGTATAGCAGTTACGATTTCTTTTTTTCTGTGAAATAATGCAGAATTTCCAGTACAAAATGGCAGAAGCAGTACTATTTTTAAATGTATATTTAAAATATAAGTGGGCATTGTGCCTATAGTGATATTATATATATATATATATATATATATATATATATATATATATATATATAATTAAAGAGGAAATTCCAATTTATAAGATGCATAAAAAATAAGTATGTCATTTATTGGCAATTTTCGCCAATTAGTCTCCCCTTAAGTGCAAGAGATGAAGTAAAGCGCAATGCATTACCATGTGGAATGCGATTTCTGCAAGCGAAAGTGCAAGCAGAATGGCCCCCTCTGTTTTCACCAGTCAGCCTACAAGGAAAAGTTATCGAGGAACCGGTTTCTCGTTGTCATCTTTGCACGTGCAAGAGCCTGTCTCATCTACATTCTCCTACGTCCTTGGTTGCGAAATGTGGTACAATTGTCCCATTCCCCTTGTTAGCTGGACATTATGCCACCACCATCTTCCTGGCCGCCTCATCATCGACCTCACGAGGAAAATAAACAAGTGAGGGATGGACGCAGCACTAAGTTCTCGTTCACTTTATCAGAGCATTGGTGGTGGTCACAGGTACAAGATAAACCTCAGACTGGGATTACGATGCACTTAACGTAACGTGATGTGACGTTAACGAGATATGTGACGCTAGGCGCGTATTTAATCATAACGGTATGTTATTAATTCCGATTATTAGTTGCCAGCAAACATGGCCTATATACTCTATCTGGCTCTGACAGTTTCAATTAGAAAACCATCTTCAATTTACTTTAGATTGTATTAAACCTATTCTGTTTCCGCTAGATTGTTTAAAAACAAAATAACTGAAGAAAAAATAATTTCACAGAATAATTCCAGGCCTATATTCCATACCGAGTTATTTCAACTATTAAAAGTAATGTAACAAGGACAGATTGGTATTGTTGAACTCATGGTTATGCTAAGTCAAACCTAAGTAGCATAATTTAATAAAATAACTTGAATGTTTAACGCTACGCCACGTCACGTCAGGTTCATCGTATTCACGTCTAAAAGCAGAGGTTCCCAAACTGGCCAGCGGGGGTCAGAGATTTGCAAGAGAGCACACGATTACTCAAATAAGTAATATGATAAAGAAAATAATAACAAATTATATTTTCATAATTTATTTATTCCAACACTGCCAATGAAAATATCCTTTTTAAGTGCCGCTATAAATATGTATGTGTTTCCAAGGCATTGAGAAAGACAGGTGTGTTCCATATTTCTACAGCTTTGTCCTCTTCGCCTGAGATGCGCACCTTGCGAAAACATTACCATAAAAGCAGCGGTTAGCTTTTCCTTGTCGTGCCGGCATTGACTCTCCTTGTTATGTTTTACAAATATAAAACATTTTCAAATAGCTTGGATGCTGATTCTAAAATGTGGCAATAACGCCCCATAATATAAAGGTCCATTAATTGAATTATCATGGTGTGTAGAAATTATGCTTACTCCTGGTGTTAGAAAGAATAACAAATCTCCGCAGTATCATCTTATAGTGTGCCTTAGGGGATCAGATCTGCCTTCGGGCAGGACACCAATCTAAAGTATTAAGCAAGAATTTGAGTGTTAGTTTTGTTTTTTGAAGCATTTTGATAAAATATTATTAAAAGATTACTGCTAAGTGTAAGAAGAGTTATTCCTGCTTTCTTAATTCAAAATATTTTAAAAGTTGCTTGTAAATTAATTTAAATTAAAATAATTAAGTTACATGTTTATTTAAACTTCTCTTCAAGTCAACACGTTTAGGTTTCAAGTAGTGGTTTTATGCTGACTGTTGACGTGATACTATTTTTGAGCATATCTTATATTCTTGTTTCAGCACACTTTCGTAGTTTTTATTAAAATTAGTTAATATATTATTGTGAATTATGAAAGCTCATTGCTCTACATTATTATCCAATATGTCTTTTTAAGATATTGAAATTGCAGAATCATAGGGAGCACCATTGGGCGTGAAAGACCGGTAATAATTTTGCTCAGAGATCTCTTTATCAGGCTTGGAAGAACCTCAAGGCCGATAAAGAGGCCTCTGAGCAAAATCGCCGGTCTTTCGCGTCTAATATAGAATGGCACGCTAAGGACCATATAGACCAAGAGCGTGCATAAATAAAACTCAATTTATTTTTTTTTAGCTGGGAAATTTGGGAACCACTGCTGTAACACATACAGGTTATAAAACACATCTCGACGCTTTGATATTTCTACACGTATAACAGAATATTAGAAAACATCCTGAACAACGATAAACTACAGCAATTACAGTAAACAACCGGTCGCTGATTCATTCGCAGCATGTCTCTAAAAGTTTTAGGCATGCAATTTAACCTCAGGGCTGGAAGGACTACTTAGAGGACTTTTAAACGAATTGTTAATACGAGGCTCATTTGAAAAATTCTCGGAATGAAGCACAAAAAGATGTCACAGATTATTAAAATTGTTTTTATTTTTCAACACAATCTCCCTAGACATCAATGCACTTGATCCAGCGATGTTCCATTATCTATATACAGTTGCTTAAGCCAGATTCCTCCAAATATGCCTCAACTTACGATTTAAATTCATCTGATGAACATTTCTTTCCACAAAAGAACTTTCTCAACTTAGAGGACAGATGGAATTCGGTGGCGCTAAGTCAGGGGAATAAAGCGGATGTGTCAGCAAAGCATACCCCCACTTCGTCGATTTTCACCATTACAACAACATAGGTGTGTGTGGGCATGCATTGCCTTAATGGAATGTGACTTTCATCTTTGCCAAGCCGGCCTTTGCTCGCGTATTTTGGTTTTCAATTGTCCAGAACGTTAGCATAACACGCTCCGAAAAAAACAAGACTTTCCAGGGGGAAGATAAACCAATTAGCAGGGCATCCTAGAAAACCAAGGCCATGTTCTTTCCGGTCGATTTCACGCACTTTGCCTTTTTTGGTGGTGGAGAATCTTGGTGCTTCCATTACTTAGCTGCTGTTTTGTTGTAGGTATGTAGTAGTGTACCCATGTGTTATTTTGCTTCAGGTTATTTGTTATGCTAGTGTCTGATACTAATGCAACCATGACAGCAGCAACATAAAATAGATATTGGTACTTTAAAATGCAACATGTTCTACCTCCCCCCTCCCAAACTATATGTTGTGCAGATGCACATGAACTACAGTCTTACTTGCAAAAATAGTGTTCTATATTAAAACATTTTACGAACATTACCACTATCACACTATCCTGAGCATTGATATTTCAAATAAGACCACCTGACTTGTTTTAACTATAGGTATATGAAGTGATTATTATTCAGCTGTTTTAAAATGCCACAAAGGAAGCAACTGTCTCCGCCCGCTTCGGTAGCAACGGCTATACAGAGGGTTGTTCGCAATCTATGTTAAAAAAAATTAAGACTCCTTTGCCTTATGAAAAACCACGCCTCCGCCAGCAGTGATGTTCTATCTGGCTTGAGCTATCAATCTGCAGCACAGCTTCCACTGGTGCAAACTGTTACGAAATACAGGGATGTCCAGTTTATTCCATTCTTCCTGGCAGCCTTCCAGAGATCATCCACAGTTTGTGGCCGTTTACTTCCAAGGTCTCTTTTCAGTAACCGAAATGCACAAAACTCCATCAATAGTGCATCAGATGACTTAACACGGATGTCGCTGAAAGGTATGGAATGTATTCCCATTTCTCTCTATGTTCTCCAAAAATTTGTAGGTTGAAGCAGACGTGTGGTTTGATGCCTTATCGTGATGCAACCAGACTTTATTTACATTTGCACCATAGAGAGCAGGGATTCCTGTTTGGGAAATTGGTATCAGGACGTTAGTCTGATAATATGCCGAGTTGATTTTCACATTTTTATGTACACGACAAATGGTTAATTTGCCACTGTAACTGTACCTTGTTATTACCATGAAACCACAGGGGAAAGTTTCGTTAGTTTCCTTATACTAACTTTCAAATCCCCCCCCTTGGTCGATAATATCTAGCTCAGGATTTGTTGCAGTCACTTAGATAAACATATGCCTCATCTAAAAAGACAATAAATATGCACTTTACATCAGCTAGGTATCCTTCATGCAGCTTTCTGCTGTTAGAGGCACGTTCTGCAATGTGTTTAGGCAACAGCTTATATCCCCGGCTCTTATGGCACTTTTCTAAACAAATCCTGGTTGATTATGGTGTTCACAGCAGTAACAGAGATCCCTAATTACAGTGCAGTGGCCCTCTTGGTTGCAGGGTTTGGTCCAGAGGCATGGGCCTTCACCTTCCAAATTATCTCCGGGTGCGACTGGTAGCCGGTCGTGAATTTCCCTGTTTCTTGCCCTTTGGAATAAGACCTGTTTGTGGCCTTACCTTTTTTGTTGAGTGCACATGAGATCACTTTCTTGGATATGATAAAATACGCCTCTTGCACTGCCTTAATAATCTTAGAATACAAGTATTTTGCATCGGAAAGGGCAATAAGGTACCCTTATCAGAATGGTCTATTTTTGACGCCATTAGACGCAGCAAGAACAAGAGCACACAACTGAGCAAACACAGTGATCCACTAATACTGCTGAACTTTCAATCGGTTCCACATGTTTCAGCGCGGAGCTATTGTGCTCGTCTGATATTGTTACCATAGATCGTGAACAATCCTCTGCAAAAGTATGTAGAAAAAGATAATAAAGTACCAGAAACACCGAGTGGGATGGCTCAGGCGGTAACGTCTGTGGCCCTCATTAGGGAGATCCCGGCACCGACCAATCTTACAGAAGGGCTTTTCGCGGTTTTCCGCGGTCGCTGGGCAAATTCTGGGTTGGATAACTTGATCCAGAATCTTCCTATCATCCCTTTCATCACTACATTTTATTTATTTCTTCTTCACCGCCATACCAGGCATTCGGCTGATCACCCATTCTATATGATAGTATGCTATGATCCAGAGTTTGCTTGTTCCTCGAAAGGCTACTGACGCAAGGCATTGGATTGTAAGTCCATGGGGTGTAAGCCCTACAAAGAGGAGGGTAATCAGTTGAAGAACAAGATCCAGAAAATTTCCTACACCAGATTTACCTGAGGTAACTAACGATGCGAACGAGTATTCATGCGGGCAAAGCTGCGGGTAAATACTAATATAATACCATTACCAAATATTACATTCATATAAATAACATTTTAAAAAGAAATTAACCTTCATTTTAATTTTTAAACTAAGCTTGAAATAAAATAAATAAAATACACGTGCCTTTAAATAAATACATTACGATAAGCATTCCCTTTATTGCTTTTAAGCAGACTTACGTGACTAAATTTTATTTTTCCACTAGCTTCAATTTATTTGAAGAGACATTTAATGGTAGAAGCAAGTCTTAACTCCGATCTGAAGGGATCGTCATTCATGGTAGGGTTGCGAAGGAGATGGGATGGTTGTTAATTTGTAGAATAATCGATCACATTCGCTAAATAGGATAGAAAATAAATTAAAGGCATAGAAATCTTGCCTGTATATTTAAAACAAAAAGCTATTTCCAAAAACACAGAAAATAAAAATATTTCTTTGATCGGTATTTATCGCACGCGAGTTACCAATGAACGATTGATTACTGAATGTCATTTTTTGCTTATTATACGTTTTTTGCATTGGGCAATCCCCAACTTTCCTATATTAATATGAAAGGCCTTAATGATTAAATGTCTGCAAATTCTCCGTTCCTTATCAATGGTACGTGCTTTGGCCAACCCTTTGCACCACTAGTGTCACCATTAATCTCGCTCCTTTCTAATGGCAAAGCACCTATCACCAATGGCCTTTCTTTGATATACCTAAGTTAAAGCTGTAGATGAGTTGCTTTATTATCGCCACGCTCATTAGGCTAACATGGTTTAGAGCTCGGATCACTCTAGATAACCTTCCTGAAATGAAACACTTCTCTTAGTCAATTAGCTGCACGCATGGTATCAACTCCACGTGTAGTCGGAGTATACACAATAGCCCAGGCAGTTTTCTTACATTTAGATTAAAACGAAATGTGACCAATTTCCCTCGACAGAAAGATTTGGTTGTGAAGGGATTTTCAGCATTTGAGACACCGAAGTTTACGCAATGAGCGCGACAGTAATTCAACAGCTTACATTGCATATTTTGAGAATAGAATAAAACTTGTCAACGAAAGACATAACAGAATGCATGTAGGTACACTTAGAGCAAATGGGTAGTAAAAGACCTCAGTCAATTCATGTGGAACGTATTTTCCACGGTTTCCAGTTTGTCACAGGTGCATGTAAAATGCTTCATCACTGACGTGGAACATTCCCTTTTGATATGTCATGTTGGAATCATTTGAAGGGCTTTAAAGTTAGGAAATGCTACTCGTTTATGGATAGTACTGTTATTTAAATAATTTGCAAATTTAGACAAGATGCAGGATAAACAGTGTGGCATAGATATCAGCTGCACTTTAATTTGTATATAATTATTGCCGATTATTAGGTTCTGAAATCTTTATATTTTTACGTAAGTCTTTAGACGCGGTTGCCCATCTCCATATTGTAGGGAGTAGTATGTTTACTTCGTATTATGGAGGGTCCGAGTTCGAATTGTTTGGTGGGAGTGAAATGGATGCTGTTTTTCCCCATGGAGATTTCCCTTATCCTGAGATGACGTACATCGGATGACTACAAGCTCTATGGATCCTTCATTTGAGGATTCACTTCAATTGTTTTATTTCCGATATGATTTATCTGGTTAAAGGACACTAAATTTACAAAAATTTCTTACGTATGCAAACTAATTCGTATTACTAGGCAACTGAAAATGAAAATGTCTGATGCTCACACTTACATGACTTTCTCTACTTTTGTACAAACTATTTTTACAAATGCTTATTCTCCGTCTACTTTATATTAATCGAGATAAACATTTGCAGAAACTATCGTATTGCTAATTTTCTTGTAGGTGCAAGGGGAATATGGTAGGCTTTAAGCGATAGTCAAATCTTTTAAGAGCTGGTTGCTATGTGGAGCATTCCATTCTCTTTGCATGTTCAGGGAAAAAAACGAATTCCTATTTGAGAAAAAGTATAAGTATTTGAAAATTCAAACAAATAACAAGGAATATCTCGGAAATGGTTCACTGGGCAAAAAAAACTATTTATGACATAAATTGTGTGTTTCAACGAGATCTACATTTTCTGTGTAGTAAAATTTTGTCTTATCTCTTAAGGTTTTACCAGTTATGCAAAAACTATTCAGAATGAAGAGGACTTTTGGGGATATTCACATGAAATTCAAGATATACATTTAATTTGTCATGAAAATATCTTAAAGATATGATATTTTAATCAAAATCGTTAAGAGCCATTTTTGAAAAATCAAAATTTTCGAAAATGTTCCATGTAAAGGGTAGTCTGGGGTGCGGAGATTTCCTTGAAACTCTTCGTGTCACATGTTTGAAAAATACTGAACCTAAATATCAAATTTGGTATTTATATGACTTTTCGTTTTTGAATTATGCTGTTCACAGACACACACATGGGCCCTTTTCTAATTTTTTTTATTCAGGGAACCTCAAAACATGTATTTCCTGTGAAATCTCGGTATCGAATTTTTGAGCGGAATGCAGTACTTCTCCTACTTACTATACGTAGTAGAGAAAGTAAAAATGCATGTAATTGTTAACTGTTTTTAAAAAGTTTCTCTTTAAATGACCGCTAATAAGTTCTAGGGAACATTCAAAGAAAAACCTTCCGGAGGTAACAATGGGTGCCTATAATGAAGAATAGTTAATTCTGGTATTATATTATCGATAAGAATGTCAAGAAATTATTATATTTTCGGATTCATATAGTGTTTTGAGCAAAATGAGTAAAACTGACATAGGTGCAAATATTAACGTAATTGAAATAGAGATTAAACACAAAATATATTTTTCACGAGAAAAGAGCTGCAAATTTGAGTTAATTTGGATTCCCGCACATAAGGACATTAAAGTTAATTATAATGTGGATAGTCTAGCAAAATAACAAGAACTAATGGGGATAATATAAAAAAACTGTTTTAACATTTATTAAACACAGTGTGTTAGTATACATTAATTGGTGAAATTCCCATATTTCCTTAGAATGACAGTGGGAGAGTTCTTTTCCCATATATTAGTATATGGTACGTGTTGCAACGTAGTTTGCATAGTGGCATTCGTTTGAAACACCATTGTATCTGTTCTGGATGCATATACGACGATGAAAGCCACGGATCGCTGTCCTTATGTAGACGCGACACATGTCGACCCAGGATCATCTGTCATTGTTGGGGTTTTTCAAAAACATGGGGTCCACTTTCGCCACTTTTTCTGCTCTTTCTGCGAGGACTCTGTCACTGGCATGCGTGTTCTCCAGGTTGTAGGTTAATGAGGTATTTTATGAAGGTTTCCGTTTCGGCTAGCACGTAGATTTTCCTTATGGGTGAGAACTTGAAAATGCAGAGTGTTTTTCTCAGACATGTTGCCTTAACTTTAGCCATTCTTTTAAGATTTGTTTAGGGTTAGGAAGGGCCAGATGAGTCTTATTTCGTATGATCCAACTGGAGCAGTTTTAAGCCCGAACAATTGTAGTGCCGTATTCAATGAATATGATCGGACATTTTTCAAGTCCATAATTGCTTTTGTGGTCACTATCACTCTGTATTCGATGTGATTCCGGTCGTTTGCAAAGTGATACCCAGGTATTGAAATGAATTAACGAATTCCAGGTTTTGGTTTCCACACACCACTTTGTCATCCTTGCAGAGGGGACCTTACTTTCTAAATTTCATCACTTTAGTGTTTCAGATGTTGATATCGAGCTGGTTTTCTTCGGACCACATCTCCAGTTCGTTGATGGCCGTCTGGAGATTCTCGATTTTGATAACAAAACCATGTAATCGGCATAGAGAATTATTGACGTTTGCGTCTGTTGAATTCTTGGTGTTATATGCCGAGTTAAGATGACAAAAATCAGAGGGGCTGAGAGTAGTACTTCGTTTGTTTGCGCAATTTCTCGTGATTCCGCAAGTCCGTCATTTATGGTTATATATTCGGCAGTAGTGTGTTCTCTAGTAGCTTCATGATATCTCTACCCAGGACTGATTGTAGCTTCTGTATACACAGGGAAGTTCCTATTGACACAATCGAAAGGCTTGATAAAGTCAATGAAGGCTGCGTACAGGTGTCCTTTTGGGTTTCATATAGAGTCCATGAATGCTTCTAATACCCCTCCGATGGCTTGTTCCGTAGATCTTCCTGGGATGAAACCGTATTGTACATTTAGTATTGCTGCGACTAATAATTTGTCCACCGGGTTCTGTTCAGTAATATATTCGAAAGTACTTTGAATGGAGCACATTCCAGGACGATCCCTCGATATGCATCTGGCGATTTAGGAGTTTCTTTTCCTTTATGTAGTACTTTGATGACTGATTTCCTCCATCCATCGTGCATTGTTGCTGTCTTCAGGCATTTGTTATGTAACGCTGTCTACAGGTTCAGGGTGATTGGTAGTGATTGTTTAATAGTTAATGGATAAGTTTATGGCCCACCGCTTTTCATCTATTATGGACGCACTTAGGGGATATCCACTCTTTTCTTGTTGGTCCAATTTTGTTCTTTTCAGCTAGATAGCCTAAAAATAATCTACCTATTCTAAGATATAATTCGCTACCTTAGAAAATAAGCTATTAAACAATGGAGTATTGAATATCCTCAAGATTACTAAAGCTGAGAAGAAAATAGAAAACTATGGTTCAAAAGAATGTATGGTCCCAAACAAGATATAATAATCGTCATAAATATTTAATTGGATATAGCCATAAACCCATTATTACTGCATAAAATGAAAAAAGAGAAAACTTGCTGTGAATGTGGTGAAATTTGTAATTTAGAACATGTTATTAATTGGAAGTAAATTTAATAAGAAGGGCAATGATGAGTTAAATCAGCTCACTGTATAAAGATGGTTAACAAGGACCTTTAAAATAACCAATATTATAAAATATTATCTCAAACTAATATTTAAAAAATCGCAAAACATATTTGAAAACGTAAAATTAAAATTTAATTATTTCAGTAATTTAAAAAAAAACTCGAGGGTACTAATGAGACCAGCACTTTCATTATAAAATTACTCGTACAGGCATCAGACGCTAAAGGAAGAAAATTAACATCTTCAGGGGCCTCTTTGAATAAAAAAGAGGAAGAATTCTATTAATTTATTATGCGTTTGTTTTGTGGGGGAAATAATGCGATACTATTGATGACATTTATTATACTGGCTGTTTTGGGAAAGAGTCCTAAAATCGAAAACTCTGGAAAGCTCTCCATACTAAACTAAGCTAGATTTTGTCACAAGTTCAACGAATTAGTCAAAATTAGCCTTCGTAATTGCATCGGTTAGCCCAAAAATGATAATTTTGAGAGGGCTCTCATAAACACTATCGTCAATCTTACACGAATTTCAAACATATTTAAAATGTGTGGACAAATGTTCTTTAAACTCTAATATACACTATATTTCATCTCTGAAAGAGAAGTGGTTTGTGAATCGTTTCATGCGTACAATTGGACAGATAGACAAAGCAACGCTGATTTATATTTATATTTTTTTGTAATTCAAGTTTTTTTATTTTCTCTACTATGTGCTTACAGTACATAGAGGAAGGGTTATATTCCACCCAAAAGAGATCTCACCGGAAATAATGTTTTGAGGCTCTCTGAATCCTCCCCCCCAAAAAAACCCACACATTTTAGAAAAAAGGCCCTCCATCCGTGTGTGTATGTGTTTGTGTGCGTCCCGACTGTAAACAGCATACCTCTAAAACGAAAAGTCCGATAAATATAAAACTTGGTATTTAAGTTCAGTAGCTTCAAAAGATGTGAATGAAGATTTTCAAGAAAATCCCACCACTCCGAACTACCTTTTACGAAAAAATGTTTTTGATATTTTGGATGTTCTCAAAAATGGTCCTAATGATTTTATTAAAATGCTTTAAGATATTCCCATCTTGAATTTCCTGGGAAAAGTCTAAGAATTCCTCTTCATTCGGAAATAATTTTATATAATTTTGATAACTGCTAAATGATAAGGGATGAGAAAAGCTTACTTAACAGAAAATGCAGATCTCTTTAAAACGCATAATTTTTTTCAAATAATTTTTTTTCTTTCTTTTTTGAGGCAGCAGCTATTTCGGAGATACGTATCCGCTATTATTAGTTTGAATTTTTCAATACCTTTGTCATGTTTTAAAGTACTGTCGCTTCAGTTGTTTCTCGAGTTATTACAGAACGAGTAAGTATGGAATTTCAAGGCCATCTTATAGCGACACACTTTTAAACATCTCACTATCGATTCGGTTTCCTCTATCCCACTTGTATCTAGAACGAAATGTACAATGAAACTATTTCCACAAAGGTTTATCTCGACTAATATGAAGCAGATAGAAAAATAAGATTTCGTAAGATTTTTTTACTTTCTCTACTACATATAAAAAGTATTCCACTAAAAACTTCAATACCGATATTTTACCGAAAATGCATGTTTTGAGGTGTCCTGAATCAAAATAAAGCATTTTTGGTAACATGTCAGTGTGTGTCAGTGTGTCTACCTCCTTATGAACAGCATAACTCAAAAACAAAAAGTCGGATAAATACCAAATTTGGTATTTGAGTTTAGTATCTTCCAAGGATGCAATACAAAGATTTTCAAGAAAATCCCCAACCCCAAACTACCCTTTACCTGGAACGTTTTTCTAAAGTTTTGATTTTCTCAAAAATGGCTCTAACGATTCTGATTAAAATATTACATGTTTAAGATATTTTCATGGCAAATGAAATGTATATTTTTAATTTTCTGGGAATGTCCCCAAAAGTCCTCTTCATTCTGAATGGGTTTTGCACAGCTGGTAAAGATAGACAAAATTTTACTACACAAAAAACGTCGATCTCGTTAAAACACACAATTTATGTGACATAATTTGGGGGGGGGGGTCGAGTGAACCACTTCCAAATATTCCTTGCTATAATTTTCCAATTACTTTTTCTCAAATGGGAATTCGTAATTCGTTTTCTTATGTCCTGGACATGCCATGCAAATAGAATGGAATGCTCCACGTAGCAACCCTGGGCATGCAAAGAGAATGGAATGCGCCACATAGCAACCAGCTCTTAAAACATTTGACTATCGCTTAAAGCCTACCATATTCCCCTTGCACCTACAAGAAAATTAGCAATAAGATGGTTTCTGTAAATGTTTATTTCAATTAACATGAAGTAGACGTAGAATAAGCATTTGTAAAAATAGTTTGTACAAGAGTAGAGAAAGTCATGCGAGTGCACCACAGCAGATTTTTTTTGTATCCTTTAATTGGATAGGTCATATCGGACGATGAATTAATTAAATGAGTGCAATGGTGCTCAAATGAGCCCGAGGTCTACAGAGCTTAAAGTTACGCGACATTCATCTTTTCTGAATAAAAGAAGAGCCCGGATAACTCGCCCTAACCGAGGTTCGATCGTAGAAGTTATATTAAAGTAAACGGAGCAGAGAAAGTCCTATGAATATAACATGCCAGTTTTTTTTATTACTGTTATCCTATTGCAGTCCAAATTATTTAGTATTAGGCTTTTGGTAGTGCATGTTGGTACACATGTAGTGTGGAAAAAACTGAGGTCCACATTTCCTGATTTTCTACTAGTAGGTAGTTTGGAAATAAGTGCCATCGATAAAGTGTGAAACAATAATTCCTCGTTGATAGTCAAAGTAAGTATACTGTCTGTTCAATGTCGGTATTTTTGCTGATTTTATTAGTTATTCATAGATTACATAACAGATCTGCGGTCTGCCTTTCCTTTTAATTTGAATCCGTTAATTTTTCCACTGAAGACACTCCGCGAAGCTGTAAAAAATGAATTATCTCTCATCTAACATACAGAGTTTCGATTGCCTGTCACTAGATGCGCAGATGTTCATGTTTTATTCGTAATTGCTAGTTTTATTGTCGGCAACTGTTTTTGAGATTTTGTTCTAGTCAACGTGAAAATGGAGTACACATTAAATGAACGACTCTTCCTTGTAAAGCAATACTGGATTACGAATTCAATTACAGCTACTCAAAGGACACACCAGAGAGAATTTGGTGTTCGGAATCCTCCCCAAATAAACACAATACTGGGACTGGTAAACAAATTGGAAACAACGGGATCTCTGGTGCGTGAAAAAGGCAAAACTCGTTCATCTAGGCTTCCCACGGTTGTTGTTGATGTAAGAGCACGACTAGATCAGTCACCCAAAAAATCATTAACACGTTTGTGGCAGGAGACAGGGCACAGCTACTCAATGTGTAAGAGAGCTATGAAAAGTGCAGGCCTAAAGCCGTATAGGATTACGGTGGTCCATCAGTTACAGGAACCAGATAAGGATAGACGACTGTATTATTGTCGTTGGTTTCGGGCGTTCATTGTGCAAAATCTTGCCATATTGTCCATCACGTGGTTCACAGATGAAGCAAGGTTCCATTTATCCGACTATGTCAACTCAAATAACTCACGCTATTGGGTCAGCGAAAATCCACATGTTATTCATGAAGCATCTATGCACCCGGTTAAAATCGGAGTTTGGTGCGCAATATCCGCACAAAGAATAGTGGGACCAATTTTTTTAAAACAATATGAACACTGCAGAGTACCGACGGATTTTCATGGCGTTTGCTCAGCAACTAGACGATGTAGAGCTGAGTCAAGGATATTTTCAGCAGGACGGCGCTACATGCCATACATCAAATAAATCCATGGCATTAATTGCAAGTTACTTTGACGACCGGATAATTTCCAAGAACCTGTGGCCACCGAGACATCGCCGGACTTCTTTCTATGGGGTTACTTGAAAGACAGGGTTTATGCTACAGTCCCCAGACATTGGTCGATCTGAAGCACAAAATTACACAGGAGATTCAAGATATTGACAACAGAGACCTCCAACGAGTGACCAGTAACATGGAACGACGTGTTGAGTTGTGCCTTATGCAGGATGGAGGACATTTTCAACATTTGCTATAGAGGTAAATAATCTCCCAAAATTCCTCTGCATTTCAGGTATAATAAGTTGTCGCTAGCATAACTCGTTTTGAAACAATTAACGAAATAAGTGTGTCAGCTCTTCATAAATCACCCTGTATAATAGTTAGCCTGTGTTTGATACCTACTCCAGAATTACACCTTAACATTTTTGGAATAACGGTCTATTCTTAGAGTTGATCTACTGCATTTTTCTTAAACTGACCGTAATGCATTTTTGGACCTACAGTACCTACAGCATACGAATGTATGAGGCGTTGTATTTAGCCAACATCTGCATGCCCGCATCCGATAAAAGTCAAGGTGATTCAATAATATTCCCACAACGAATAAAGGGTATTTAATTCCCACGCTGGAATGTTCGCACCAATTAAGATGTGATCACTAAAAGAAACTCTTTAGGCCCCGGGCCATGAAACACTTTTAAAACTCTCACTGGATGTCCTGTTTACTTATAAATTAGTAATGTCGTCAACCAATTTTTTACACTAGTATTTCCAGCTTTCACGTCTTCTTTGGTTCCGTTTCGAGCTTCCAGACGCAGGAATAACTAATTTATGATTCGCGGGTAAAAAGAAGTTGAACAGGAAGTTGCCAATTCAAGCAGATGTTTGTTGAAGTAGGTATCCCCAACTGCTCCAGGAGACCTTGACCATCTTCGAGTTTATCAGTTAGCAGTCCTACGCCTTATTACGTTCTCTTTATCAATAACTATCTTCTTTCGATGTCCAGAAGTCGTTTTATAACCTGACATTATTTATGTAGAGGTCATACAAAAATGCAAATACCTCTCAGCCTGATGTACTAAGAAACTCTACTGCGCAGTAAACGGGCCCACTTGGGTTCGTAAAGAAAACAGCTGCAGTTAACCATTTACACTTTATAAAACATGATTCAATCAAATGGCTTGGTGAGGTTCGCATTAAAAATACCATGCACCATGTGTTTATATCAGTCAAAAACTTTCCCTCTGGCGACTGCTTTATTATTTGTAGATTTTAAAATGGCATTTGATACTGTAGAACGCAGTGCTCTCTGGGAGAAATTAACACGTAAAGGACTTTCGGGGAAAATGATTAGAGCACTTAGGGCAATGTATAAAGAAGTTAAGTTTGTTATCAAGACCGATCAGCACAATACATCAGAATGTAACATAGCGCAGAGGGGGGTTAAACAGGGTTGTATACTATCTCCGTTACTTTTTAATTTGTTTATTGATGATGTTGTTAGCGTGATGACGGAGGAAGACATAGATGCACCGACAATCGCAGACCAAAAAATACCAATTCTTTTGTACGCGGATGACATTGTAGTTCTTTCTAAAACGATAAAAGGTTTGCAGTCTGGTTTAAACGCTCTTCGACAATACTGTAGGCAATGGGGTATGGAGGTAAATATTCTTAAAACTAAAACAGTCACCTTTAAAAATGGATATGTGTACGGCCAACATGAAAAGTGGACCTATGGGGAGGAAGAAATTCAAAATGTTAAACACTTCGATTACTTAGGAGTAAGGTTTGATATGGGCGGAAAATGGAACAAGAACATGGAGTTTATAAAACACAAAGGGATTGGACAACTTTCTGAAGTATTAAGGATATTGACACGGGTACCAGATATGCCAGTAAAAACATTACAGACCATGTATGAAGCAATGGTTAGGTCCTCATTACTATACGGCAGTGAAGTGTGGGGATGGGAGAGGGTGGATAATGTAAATAAAATACAATGCAATTTCTGGAAGCGCATTCTAGGGTTGGGGAGGGGTACTTCAAACTACGGAGTTCTTCGGGAGGTAGGATGCTGGGAAGATGCTGTATTTGCTAAACTAAACGTAGTTAGGTACTGGCTGCGAATAATTAAAGGCGATCAAACAACTCTGAGAGCAATATGTTATCGTCATCAAATAAACAACATAGGGCATCCAAAATGGTGGGCAGCGGGGTTGCAACGCGAATTATCAAAAATTGGCTTAAATGATATCTGGCAAAGGGGTAATGAAAATACACACAGTGCTGTAAGAAAGGTCAAAAGACGACTATGCGATATAAACAGGCAGAAAATCGAATCTGAATGTAGACAAAGATCGACATTGGAGCTACAAAATGAAATAAAAACTAGGTGGGTAAGGAAACATATATTTTGGAATTGAGTATAAAACAGAGGACTGGAATAGCATGGCTTAGGTTGGGAGGGTGGAAAGCTCGCAAGATTGTTGATAACGATGGCAGGAGGATTTGCCCATTATGCGGGGAACAAGAAGACTGGACGCATATTTTGGCAGCATGCGTGCAGACGGAGGATATTAGGAAAAAACTATTACCGGAAGTATTTTTGGCTTCCAACAGACGGTGGACAGCATGCTGGGACATGATTCTAAACAGCCAAAACTGGCCAAGCTTGGGCACATACTTAATGGAAGTACGTGTACTAAGAGATAAGGTGTTTATGTAATTTTTTTTTAAACATATGTGGTGCTTGAGTACTTGTGCGCGACTGTGTGTGTGTGTGTGTGTTTGTGTGTGTGTGTGTGTGTGTTTGAGTGTGTGATTCAGTGTGTTTTTTTCAATTTTATATGTATGTATGTATATAGTGCGGTGATTGTAAAAAAAATAGTTGTTTTCTGGTTGATACTGCAAGTCACGTATACAGACCAGGTATTTATCTAGAGAGCATGTACGGTCTTATGACCCATGCGACTGTGTTATGCAATTAATGTAATACTAAATACTTAATAAATACCACCACTACACTACAGTGAATAAAAAAATTATTGGAACACCCAATAGTATCCTTTCTATTTTAGCTGTATAACTGAAACCTGAATGATTATTTCGTTTTCTATTGCTTTCTAGAAGCCCAGTAATCTCGGTAAATGGATTTATAGTTGTTATAGTCTTATTGTATTAACCACCGTGTATTCGAATATTCACATAATTTTAGGCAAAATAAATATTGGGACACTTCATTTTGTACGCCCTATTATACATTTCAAACGCTCACTGGGTGGAGGCACAACAGGTTTAGCTATGGGTACTAAACAGTCTTACCTATGTAATCAAAACAAACAGTTCAGTTACACAAAAATGGGCGTAGAGGTAAGAATACGACCTTTAAACAAGGGCAACTCGTCATGTTTCATTATGAAAAAGGTAGGAGTTACAGAATGATTGCCAATATGTTAAAAATGAAGAAAATTGCAGTTGGAAATATGATTAAAAGATACGTAAATGAGAACAGAATCCACTTGATACCTCAGACTGGTCGTCCAAAAGCATTTACTGGCCGAGAGGAAACAAATATGTTAGGAGTGTGAAAAAATATCCTAAATTGAGTGCCCCCAAACTGTGTGCCGAGGTAGGCTATACTACTGGCAAGAAAGTAACCCCCCAAACGATTAGGAATGTACTGAAAAGCAAGGGATTCCATGGTCTAGTGGCCAGGAAGAAGCCCTAAGTAAATAAAATAACAGAAGGAAAAGCCTAAAATATGCAAAGGAGTTCATTCATAAAGAAGAAAACTGGTGGGAGAACGTTCCTTTTGCAGATGAAAGCAAATTTAACGTTTTCGGATCAGATGGAAGAGAACAATAGTCTGGAGGAAACCTAATACGGAAATGGAATAATAATAATAATCTTCGACCTACTGTAAAATATGGTGGTGGTAGTGTGATTGATTGATCTGGGGTTGCATGGCGGCATCTGGAGTTGGAGAATTGGTTTTCATCGAGGGAAAAATGGATAAAAAGAAATACTTGAACCTTCTAAGGAGAAACTACGCAGGAGTGCAGAGAAAATTGGTACTAGTGCTACTTTTAAGTTCTATGAAGATAATGACCACAAACATACTTCCGGGGTTGTGCAAGAATGGCTACTCTACAACTGTCCACATACCCTTCATCCACCTCACAATCACCGGACTTAAATCCAATTGAGAATTTATGGAATGAATTGGATACTATAATCCACAGTCAGCCAATATCTTCAAAGGACCATTTGAAACGGAGACTCAGTAAAGAGTGGGCCAAAATTTCAGCTGCATATACTGCTACGCTTGTAAGCATGCCCAATCGTCTGAGAGAGGTCATAAAACGCAGAGGAAATCCAACAAGGTGTTGAAGCTTCTGGTTTGGTGCACAAAATTTATTTTGCACAGAAATATGTAATCGTATATGTTTTTATATTGTTTGTAAATAGCTTGTTATGCATTACAGACAATTTTTATGATTTCTGTTTATAAATTATGATGTTATTGAAAAACTCAGAATTGTAAGCTGTCCCAAAAGCTTTTTTTACTCACTGTAAATACTACCATACTCAGATACGCTTATATTTGAGAAATAGTGCAGAATAAAAGGAGAGTGACTCCAGAAAGTATTTATCTGCACTTTAAAACATTCTAGCAGCCATATTAATGGAGATAAAAAGCAAATCTTAACGGGAAGAATGATATTTTAGTTTATGTGTTCTGGAGTTTTTCCGAAATTCTCATATTATGAGTGTATTATTAGTATATCATCAGTAAGAGAAATTAAAGATCCAAACATCTTAAGCAAAAAAAAATAAAATACCTACTTGTAAATAAATGTTATTATTCAGGGAAAGAATATTTGGAAGATAATGCAGTATGAATGTGTCATAATTAACACAATAAATATGTTGAATGTACTAAAATAGACAAACCTAAAAATTGTTGCATGAATGCTGTATTTTTGTTATGCATTTTATTATTATTATTATTATTATTATTATTATTATCATCATCATCATGAATATATAAAACTCCTTGTAAATGTTGTATATAAACACGATACTTTATCAGAGTATCCAATCTTAAGACAGCCTTGGCGAGTCACCAGTTTGCGAGCTCAGGCTTACTTCTAAAAGTTTTATGATAATAAAGATATTATTATTATTATTATTATTATTATAGTGTTTTTAAAAATTGCACCGATTCGTCCAACCTTTACATGTGTGGTGTTTAAAAATTATTGTATATGCTTTAGCAGAGCAACTTTTTATGTAATATCCAAAAGATTTTATCTAATTTTATCTGACAGGGGAAAAAGTGTCAAAGTGAGGAATAATCAGTGTTTTACTGAAGTTCCTCATTGCCGCCTAGTTTTTTGCCACTTCAAAAATGCATTTCTAGCCAGTTTAAATCATATATCCGTGACATTTATCAGGTATCATATAAAAATCTCTCTAAAAATAATTTTGTGAATGTCACACATGCAATAGTTGAAAAATCGGTGCAGTTTTCAAAAATGTGTAAAATTAACAAAATAAAAAATCCGTGAACTATAATATATTTGTTTTTTCTGCACATTAAAAATGATAATTTTTCTTAAGTGAAAACGAACACTTGCTGTAGTCACTGTGGTTTTAACAAAAACTACAGGACATACAGCCAAATAATTAATGCAAACTCAAAAGTACTCAAAAGTCAACAAACCGTCAATATGAAGCTACTGATTCAAATCCTAAGTGTTGGCCTGAAAAAAAAACTTTAAATAAACATGTGATTAAATTAATTGCTTCAGTTCACGTATATTTAAATGAAACATTTAAAAAAAAAATTCGAATTCAAACGCTAAGGAGCCCACTCTTCTCATTCTAAATAGCCATTTGGTTTTAATTAGTGATGGGTCAATAGCACTTTTTCTCGATACTCGATACCGATACTCGATACTCACTTTATAAAAAGCTGTAAAGACGATAGCTTATTCACTGAATTATATCCCTCTTAGTTGTCTTCTGTGCATAAACGCACGTAGCCAATTTTGTGTTGTATGCTAGTTCCGAAAATGTTCCTGTTTGACATTTTCCGATTTACAGCAATTTTTATCCTGATAATGGCATAGGCTATCTCTATTGTTAGCCAAGGCCTAATAGTAATAATAATAATAATAATAATAATAATAATAATAATAAAAAATTGTCTTTGGTTCCCTTTTTATGTGACCACATTTTGTGCTGAGAATTTTCTTTTTAAGGATTTTCTATCCATAGAAAGACAAATACTAGAAATTCTTCTTTATTCTGCAATCTAGAAAACAATAACAATATATATTTTATATGAATCTCAAACTAAAATATATTTTATATGAAATTCAACAACTAAAAGTAACAAATATTTTCATGCTCTGTATTATCTCACGTCTTAAGTCGTGCTTTGCTTCTGCTGTGTTCACAGATTTTGATCACCGGAGTGGGTAAATGATATAGCTGAGAGTCACCAAGCCATACTATTACAGAAACGTGATTTAGTGCGTCAGCTAAATCAGCTTCATTCACAACTCAGTTAACGCTGCATTTACATTAGTACCTCTACTCCTTTCCCCATTGTTTTGCATGCTTTCATTTAGACACAAGAGTCTATAGAATGTTGCATTGATTCACCCACAGGAAATGCAGTCGAGGTCTATCAATAACTATAGTCCAGCAACTCTCGACTCCTTTCATTATCTAGCATAAGGCTAAACGCAACAGCTTTCAGTAATGCAAAACTTAAAAAATGTTAAGGTATCGAAAAAGTATCAAAGCTTTATCTCAAGGTATTAGATATACTTCGATACCACCAAATATTGAGAGTATCGAGATATCGATGTCCCATCCCTAGTTTTAATCTTAGCAAAAAAAATAGTAGATTACCTAAACTAATAATACAAGTTATGCTTAATACCTCAGGAGTAAACATAGTCTCCTTATTGTAATGTTTAATATCAAGGATCCTTACGTCACGAGCGTATCTGTTCAATACATTACAAACGGATTTAGATATCCCCCTTTTAATTTAGTGACACATAGTTGCGCTCATTATTTTGTCATATTGTATAATGAATTAATGACTAAGGAACATGTATTCAGACATATGCCCAGCGACAGTCCTGATAAAAACTGGTTATTAAATAACCGGAGGACACACGAAACACACTCACATTCATACGCCAAGCTCTGAACATACTGACAAATGTTTTTCAAAGAAAATTAAATAGATATAAAAGCAATAATAATAATAATAATAATAATAACAATAATAAGGGATAGTTATTTACGAAGTATATACAGGACAATCCCGGTATTCAAAGGCTGAATTCCAATGTAATTAGAAGAAATGCTATTTCTAACGTAATTTAAAGCTATTTATACACTGGCAACGTCAGAAAATATGTATCAAAGTTGTCATTAGTTATTATAGTTATAAGAACATAGACTTCTTATTTCTTACAAGTTGTCTGTGGCCCGGTAAAACACTCGCATCCCTAGTTTGGAAACCACTGGTTTAGATTGAAAGCACTAATAACTCTTATTTTCTAGTCTCACCGAATTCAAATGTCCATGACCGAAGCTCATTGCGTTTTAATGATTAATTTCGCGGTTTATTAAACAAGATGTTCAAATATATCCAGTGTTGCAGACTTGTGCAGTGCTTTACCACAGTCTTGGGATAAAATTAAAAGAAACATTGTCTTAAGCAATGGACACTGCATTAACGAAACCTTTAGTCGTCCTCCGTGGTGTAGTGGTTACCATGCTAGCCTCTAGTTCCCGAGATCGCGGGTTCAAACCCGGCGGAGGGCGATGAATTTTTTCGGGCGTAAAAATCCTTAACATGGCTTCCTTCGGAAGGGAAGCAAAGCCGGTGGTCCCGTGTGACACGTAAAAGAACCTCAAGCAATCATAATTCAATGCAGATTCAAGAACGACCACTTCATCCCCAAAAGGTTACTGTGTGGTGTGGATTTTTGTATGGTGGAATCATTGGTCCATATTTTTTTCAAGATGAAGATGGAGAAGCTCTGTCAATGGAGAAAGATACCGGGCTCTTATAAGGGACTATGTTTGGCTTCAATTGGATGGTAAGGATCTCAGAAACATCTGGTTCCAGCAGGATGATGCCACATGTCATACTGCTCTCGAAACAATCGATCTTTTGAAGGAGAAGTTCAGAGGTTTCATCATTTCTCGTGGTGGTGATGTTAACTGCCCCCGAGGTCATGTGATTTAATGTCGTTTGATTACTTCTTGTGGGGCTATGTTAAATCTCGAGTTTATGTCAACAAGTCGGAAACGTAAATGATCTTGTGAATAACATCACGCGTGTTATTCGTGAGTTGGACCTAATTTACGTTCTTCTGTCATTGAGAATTGGGTCAACCGTATACGCGCAACCTAACGAAGTCGCGGCGGTCTCTTAACTGATGTTCTCTTCCACATGTAATGACATTAATTATGTTCCAAAATAAATAAACGTCTATCATTTATAGAACGTGTTTTATTTAAGTTCAAAGATAGGACACTCTTGTTGAAAGACCCTATACAAGGTATACAAAATTTCTCCCGAATGAACGGGGCTTCACAGGCTATTCCCAGAAAATTTAAGAGAAACATTTTATCATGTAAATATCTTTAATATTTGGTATTTTAATCAAAATCGTTAGAACCACTTTTTTAAAAAGATAGTCGTGGTGGAAGAATTTTCTTGAAAATCTTTGTGTCGCTTCTTTGGAAGATGCTGAATTTAAATAGTTTGATATTTATCGACTTTTCGTTTCTGAGTCATGCTGTTCAAGGACACCACCACACACGGATCTTTTTCTAAAAATGTTTTTTTTTTATTCATGGTATACCACAAAACATGTATTTCCGGTGAAATCTCGGTATCTAATTTTTGGGTGGAATGTAATACCTTCTCTACCTACCATGCACGTGGTAGAGAAAGTAAAAAAGTAAGTGTTTGAAAAGTCAAACCAATAACAACCAATATGCCGGAAATGGATAACGCTGTAAAACAATTATTTGACAGGAATTGTGTGCTTTAACGGGATCTACACTTCTTGTGTGGTAAGATTTTGTCTATATCTTACGGTTTACCAATTAGTTTTAAGTCATTCAGAATGAAGAGGACTTAACGGGTTACTCCCAGAAAATTTGATATATATTTGACATGAAAGTATGCTTAATATGTGGTGTTTTAATTAAAATTGTTAGAGCCATTTTTTAGAAAATAAGAAATATCGACAATTTTTTCATTAGGATAGTTTGGGTGTGTCGCATCTTTGGAAGCTATTGGACTCAAATACGAAGTTTGGTATTTAACGAACATTTCGGTTTATAGTTACGCTGTTCACAGACAGATAGGCGCATATGCGCGCGCGTGCGGACCTTTTTCTTCTTTAAAAATTTCTCTATTTTGTTTTTAAATTCAGGAGCCTCAAAACATGTACAAGGTATTTCCGGTGAAATCTTGACATCGAATTTTTGGGTGGAATAAAACACTGTTTCTTACCTACTATGGGTAGGTGACAGAAAAAGCAAAAATATATTGTACAGGAAGGCGACTGCGCAACCAAGGCCATCTATCTGGCACAAGCTGACTCAGGTGAACCAACCTTCTATTGTAACCGTCATTATATGGCCAAGAAGTTAAAGTGATGTTAAACAATAAAAAAGAAGAAATCATTTCATAAGTAAGACTAAACAGAGCATATCAAAGCGATGAAAGTGCATACTCCGGATGTCAAACTTCTACCGTGACGGAATTGTATTCAATTTACAATATAAGTCCCTGTTTTAATGAGTACATTATATAAACCCTTGAATTATACAAGGTAAAAAATTAGCTAAAGAGAAATTTCTCATTAACTTTTCCCTCGTTAGTGGGGCATTACACTTCATAGCTTCCACTGAAAACTATTCTCTAATCTCGAAAGCATACATTTGATGTTACAATCATTATCTACACCCACCATACGTTACGTTCATATCTATTCTGTAAATTATTTGTAAAAAGCCTATTTTTCTACTTATTAATCATGATAAATGTTTCCTGAAACGTTTCAAGACACGTTTTGCTCTGGCTACATAGAAGCAAAAATACCGCTTGCTATGAAATATATTGTTAATGTTTAGCCCTGCAAAATAAAGTTATTCAGTATATATAAAATTACCATATATTTTAATAAGCTCTGCAGTTTTTCTGAAGTAAATTTTTCCTATTTCTTATGGTTTCATAGTGATACAGAACTAAATCAGAATATAAGGGCTTCAAAGGTTGTTCAGGAAAATTCAATATACCTACATTTTTTTATTCTGTATGCCAGTGTCAAACATATACTTCAATAAAAACCGTTAAACCATTTTCTAGGGAAAAAATGACAAAAGTTTGGCCTGTAGGGGGGATTTTCTTGCATATTTCGTGGCGCATCCTGGAAGATGTTGAACTTAAATACCAAGTGCGATATCCATCCTAAAGTTCGTTTTTTAATTATGTTCTCTTTCGTGAAACTTTTTCTCTAATGTTACTACTTTTTTATGTATTTCCGGTGAAATCCCGATATCGAATTGTTGGTGGAGTGCACTACCTACTTCTACATAGGGCAGAAAAGAAAAAGCAAACTTAAAACAAACGATAACATTCTTTATTTTTACTCTAGATTTTCTCGGGCTTCCAGCCAGGTGTAGAGTTGGTCAGAAACCGGCGTTTCGGGAATGTATATTGTTCCCATCTACCCTGCTACTGCAGCTACCATGAAGATAGGAACGATGTACGTTCGCGAAACGTCGGTTCTGTAACTAACTATACACCTGGCTGAAAGCCCGGAAAACCTAGAGCAAGGTCTTCCTTCCGTGAGTCACCAACTATGCAACACGCACTGCATCATTCACCAGCATGTGAAAAACAAAGGGACAGTGCCAGAGAGAGAACGGCGCCTACGAGTCAAAATGACTCGCGAGTCCCGTTTTCGCCACCTCTGATCTAGAGCATTCATAACGCCAGGAAAGCTTCAGCTCATATTTCATTCTTTATTTTTATTTGTTTATTTTATTTCTATGTCATTTATAAAGCCACAGGGCAGTATTTACGTACAGTCGAACCCGTGTAGGAATATTTGGCGGCAAATTTTAAAGCGGCAAGGAAGAGCACAGAGATAACGCGAGTAACTCTGCAATATGCTGAAAATGTTAATGAATTATACTTGATTAGGGTTACGCTACGAAGGGGACACCTAACATCTCGACCCACACAGGGATCTTTTGTGCATACACCCCTGGGAGGAACGGATGAGATGGAGGAGCCGCAGGTGAAGTATGGACTGCAGGACCGGCCGATGCAGGCGACAGAGACGCGCAGAGATCCCTAACACTTACAAGATTGACCTCCCAGCCGGAGAGCACTCAAGGCAGCCCTACCAAACCATCGGAGGGTGACTTACGGGCTCCCCTCCAGTGGAGACCAGGAAAAGCTCGACCCAGCAGCGGAGACTCGAGCGGCCTCCATTTGACGGGGCCGAGAAGAATTCCAACACGCAATCCATCTGCGCCATCTTACCGCAGTCGCCCGATACACAGCTCGGAGCCAACCTGTAACGTGAATGAGGGAAGAGAAATGCATGGGACTAAATGAGCCTCCCCAGGATTCGCAGTGACCCGGAGAAACCCATGGATTAGGCGGCGAGAATCGAACCCACGGCCTCCCGAATGTGGACCACACACGCAACCCCCTGAGTCATCCCGCTCAGTTTATACTTATTTAGTTTCTAGGGCTTGTTTTATTTACAATTATCGCTAACGCAGTTATAGTAAAAAATAATTTAAAGTCACGATATGACAGTTGGCAATGATGCCATGTACTAATATCAGAGATGAGCAAATTCGTGCATCTTACCGATCCTCGTGATTGTGAACTTGCAGTGGTTTGCTCGTTTCATTTGGCCTACTGAATGTCCATGTTCATTATCTACGTCGTGTGTTTGTGTTCACCCATTCCTTGTGTACTGTTATTTTCATTTAATATTTCCTCTTGCTTCTTGGCATGCTTAATTTTATTTTAAAACAAATAATAAAAAAAATGTAGAATTGTCGCATTCACAATGCACCGCATCATTCTCTAAATTACCAGTATTTAAACCATTATTACTGTTGGCGATGTTTTCGTGGATTAAAATTAATATAAATTTCTAAACAACGATGAACTATAATAATATCTAAACTCATTAAAAGATATGACACTGTCAGCATTTATAAGTCAGAGTTATTATGACATTCGATAACACAGAAATGTCAAACATAAGCAAATCATTTTAAATGCAAAGCTATTGATAAAATAAAGGATAGATAAATAAATGAAAATAGCCAGTATGCCCAGTTTGACACACTGCTTAGCTGAAAATAAAGGACTCCAGTTTAACATTACGTATACAAAAACATCATTAATTTTCTGTTTATGACAGTGAGGTTCTCCTTTTCTTTGAAGGATCACTGTGCCGACACTTGAATAGTATGAATGAGTGAAGCCGAGTGTTTCAAAGAAACAAAGTAACACAACGTTCCATATAATGTACAGGAAGAAACCCAGTATGTATTGTTTCTAAAGTGTTAAAAAAAACGATATGACATAGGAGTTACAGGTGGAGATATAAATAAAAAGGAAAGAAAAGAAAAAAAAAACTCATGTGATATACTCACACAACTTTCTCTACCCATTACGAATTTACATACATACTTTATTAGGGTGGAATGTACTCGATGAAAAGAAAACAAGATCCTAAATAACCTTTAGGCCATCTCCAAATATTTTTCTAAAATTAAATGATTTGCAATGCAATATCTTGGGCACGCGCCGTAACCCCTGCTATGAGAGAAAAGGTATCATACGTATGTTACAAAGTAAACAGTTTCACCCTCGTGTAAACGCTGGCAGTGAACTAGCTATCTCTCCCAGTAGAAGAGGAAGGTTTGTGTGCATAAGTGTTCAACGGATAAAAAGTGGAAGTACGGTCTCGTATTACTTTATAACAAATTTTACGGTACACTCTGGAATGCAATAGTCTGAAGCAACAAGCGTTAAGAAATCCTCCCCATCGTTTAAAATCCCTATCATTGAGATACTGCACAATAGCGAATTGTGCGAAACCTGTTGGTCTTACAAAATATCGATTCAGTTTCTTTTGAACTGTCTATAGTCTTAAGCGTGCTTTTATACTGAAACGAACTGCAAAGTAATGCTAAATGTCTCATGCAAACCAAGATTTTACGACCTATCTAGTGCTCAAAGAAAGAAAGAAGGAAAGAAAATATTACTATTATATTTCATTAGATATATGAGTATAATCACCTCTTAAACTACTGGCACCTATATTTTACCACTCTGAATATTATAGCATTCATATAAAAAGTGATAACCTTACGTTATTGACGATAAATGTTTGTGTAGAAATTGCATTCAAATGTTTATAGCAGAAGCATAGAGAAATAAATTCAGAAGCTGTAGTAATGAGTCCTTGCGAAGGAAAACAAATGAAGAATCGCAAACTTTCAAACTGGTTCCGTCAGATGGCCCACTTACAATCGGTAAAATGTGAGCATACGAAACGGAATGTCTAAACGGAGCGTCTAAAGCTACAACAGAAAAAAGTTCGATACAAATTATGTATTTTAATGAGCTTTTTTCCTGTTGCAAGTAACCTGTCATTCTCTTGTGGTTTTTCAGTTACACAAAAATTATACACAATTCAATCAGAATGAAGAGGATCCCATAAGCTATTTGCAGAAAATTCAAGACATACAGTTTTCTCCTCATATCAATATTTCAAACACAAAATATTTTAATCAAAATCGTAACAACACTTTCAAAAATTAAAAAATAACGACAGTTTTCCCATGTAAGGGGTAGTTTGGGGTGGAGTCAATTACTTGAAAAGCTTCGTGTTGCATCCTTGAATATCAAGTTGGAAATTCATCTCCGACTTTTTGTGTTTGAGTTAAGCTGTTCAGACACAAACGGAACTTCTCTAAAAATGCTCCTCTTTAGTTCGGGGGGCCTCAAAACGCGTTTCTGATGAAATCTCGATATCGACTTTTTATTGGAGTACAGAACTTCCCCCACCTAGCAACTGGAAGAGAAAGTAAAACTCACTTTTGTTCTTAGGTAGTTTGTGAAATTTCTGCCACCCACACACACAATGAAAATATACCAGAGGCTGACGTGGGCAGTTTGTGCGTAAAAGCGAAACCCGACACCAGTTCGTTAAAATGAATATTAGTTTGACACTGGGCAAAGTTCACATACGTAAAAACAGGACATTTCATCACAAAAAATAACAGAATGGTACAGTTTCACATAAAGTAACCTTGGTTCACAACTGTGCATAGTTGGCACCAATTGCTGATGCTTTTGCGTAATGTCGCTTCAAAGTTGTAATCCTGACCGAAAATTCGCATGAGCGTGTCATAGTAATCTCAATCAAGATCGCACATACGTTTTGTAGCGGAAACAATGCGGTAGCAGTGGTAACATTTACTATACATTTTGGCAAACAATTCTAAAATTTGTGAAATGTTATAACGGCTTCTCTATGAAGCCTACTAAATGTTGTACCGATTTTAACCAAATGTGAAATGTGTGGACAAATGACTTCAAACTTATTCGAGTATATTAAATCTTAACTATCGTTCGTCTAAAATCGTAAATTTTTTTTGACAGACTCTCCACATAAACTATCCCTAACTTTGTATCGATTTCAGTTAAGTTTCAAATGTGTAAGTTGCTTTACTTCGAACTCATAATACATAAAATGTCAACGTTGTATGTTCAGAGGTTTATTTACAAATCGTAAATTTCAGCAAGACCAAAATATAAACTAACTTATTTATTTGCCCATTTCACCCAAATTTAAAACGTGTCGAAAATTTTGCTCCAAAAATCTTATATAGGTGTAACATTAAGGTATGGCCAAACTTTAAGGACACATTCCTTACACGTAAAAACAAAATATTCTACATAAAATAGCTTGAAAAAATTAATACATAAAAACGAAAATTAATGCATACTTGCACAGTAAATATACTATTCTCTGTAGCTTGTAATGTCCCCCTTCTCTGTTAACTTTAGTGAGCGTCAAAATAGATTTATTATTATTTATATTAGTTTCATACTATGCGAAAAAAAGAACATTCTAATAAATTTTTGAAACATGTTTTAATATAAATGAGAAAAGAAAGGAAAGAAGAAAGAAAGAAAAGTATCTCTTCAGTAGATAAGACGATGGTTGCGAGTGTGCTACTGTAATGTAATAAAAACACCATTTTTCACAACAATTTTTCGATATGAACCAGTCTGTAAGAAGATATCTTGCTGCAGCTTATGCACGATGTGCGTTTCTGAACAACTGTGAACAGACTCAAGGTTACAAATAATTTAGCCTTGACATGTTGTGTGGTTAAAGCAGTGCATGCTCTGTAGTAAATGCCTATACCTCGATGCGATTCCGTTATCATCAACAATCAACAGATCGCAGTTTCTTTGTACCACAAGGACACAAA
Source organism: Deroplatys truncata (assembly GCA_030765065.1). Classification (NCBI taxonomy): domain Eukaryota; kingdom Metazoa; phylum Arthropoda; class Insecta; order Mantodea; family Mantidae; genus Deroplatys; species Deroplatys truncata. The sequence continues at coordinate 131,014,982 of CM060988.1, read as the reverse complement.
AGTAACGTTTGAAGCGTGCACGTGGTTATTCATTTGTTTTCCCGCAGAAAAAAACATTTAACGTGCCAGACATGTACACCCGCGGAATTAAGAAAGACGACACAGTTTCAACTTTCACAGCACTACTCTGTTGACGTAAACAGCTTCCATATTTTACGAATAGATTAAGCAAACTCCATGTTAAACACTTGCTTATTATTTTTTACATCTCAATCACTCTGGGATCCTTGGAAGGTAAGATAAAAGAATTTGCTGTGTAACATCCACACGAGTTCTATAACCATTACCAATTCACCGGGTTTTCCTACAAGGAACTGATCTCTACAAACATTTTTACAACCTTCCAGAATGAAGACGCATTGAAACATCCTTTGAGGAAGAAACAGTGCATTAACTTCCAGGTGAATTAATTACGTAATCCACATGGATTCTTCACCTTTCAGCTACAGACAGACTGAAGTTGAATTTAAGGGTTATTTAAATAGCTGAACCACGTTTATGACACGCAGAAGATTGAGTACTTTTGCTTCAGGACGAATGATTAGTAAACATATGTGAATTAACGAAACCGCGCGCGCGCGGTGTGTGTGTGGGGGGGGGGGATTTACTCCTTTAGAACGTTTTCCCTTATTTAATTAAAACGTCAATGTATCCCATCCTTGAGAGGGATTTTATTCCGCTATAAATATTTAATTTTTCCCAACATAATAATGTTTAGTCACTTTTCAGGTTACAAGTGTCTATAAATTCATATATTGAACGCAAACAATATGTTAAGCTTTGTTGTATTAATTGTGGAAATTTCTCTCTCCTCTCTTTCAAGAAATTGAATTAAATTGAGTTTTATTTATGGACGCTCTTTAACTACTATGGTTCTTAGCGTCCCATTCTATATTGGGTGTGAAAGACCGGTAATTTTGCTCAGAGATCTCTTTATCAGGTTTGAGGTTCTTTTACGTGTCGTAAATCTACGACACGAGACCACCGGCTTTACTTCCCTTCTGAAGGAAGCCATGCTAAGGATTTTTACGCCTGAAAAATCCATCGCCCTCCACCTCTCTCTCTCTCTCTCTCTCTATCTCTCTCCCTCTCAATAGGTCCTGTGTGTCGCGTAAATATCAAACTTGGGTTTAAGTTCAGCATCTTACATGCGATATGAAGATTTTCAAGAAAACCCCTCCCCACCAAACTAACGTTTACACGAAAAATACCTAATTTTTTCTCTCTCAAAAATGGCTCTAACGAATTTGAGTAAAAGTAAATACAATATGTTTTAAGATATGTGCACGACTAAAACTATATATATATATATATATATATATATATATATATATTGAATATGTATGTCTTTTTGTGAATACCCTATAAAGCCCTCTTCGTTATGAAGGATTTTTGTATAACTGGTAAACCATAAGTGATAGACATTCCCCAAAAAGCCCCCCGAAAACTGTAAATCTCCTTAAAACACACAGTTTATTCAAGTCTTGTGACATTAACTATTTCTGAGATATTCATTGCTATTGATTTTAATTTTCTAGTTCTAAAGTCTAAATCCACAATTTTTTTTCTGGTAATGTAATACAAAGAGTGGAATTTCAAATCCAGCACATAGCGACCCGTTTTCAAAGCTTTGACTATCGCTTCAGCCTGCTGTATCCGTCTTGTATCAACTATGATATGTGCAATGAAACCATTTCTCCAAACATTTATCTCGATTAACATGAAACAGATAGAAAAATAAGCTTTTGTTAGAAAGTTTGTAGAAGAGATGTAAAATTAAACAAACGCTTCTCAGAAACTCATTAACAGACAACATGTTTTTGAATTTTTAACTGCCTGTGCTATTAAATCCACTCTTATAATTAAGATGAGATACAGCCTATTTTCTAAATGCAATCTAGTGTACTTATGCATAGACTAAGTGTCATAGTAATCGGTCCAATCATTCTTAAACGTAATGACAACAAATGTACATATATACAAATAAAAATTAAAAGTCCTATTTTTACTTTCTCTACTACGTATAGTAAGTAGGGGAAGTATTGCATTCCACCCAAAAATTCGATACCGAGATTTCACCGGAAATACATGTTTTGAGACCTCCTGAATCCAAAAAAAGCATTTTTGGAAACATGTCCGTGTGTGTGTCTGTGTGTCTGTGTGTGTGTGTGTCTGTGTGTGTGTGTGTGTGTGTGTCTGTGTGTGTGTGAACAGCATAACTCAAAAACGAACAGTCGGATAAACACCAAACTTGGTATTTAGGTTCAGTATCTTCCAGAGATGCGACACGAAGGTTTTCAAGAAAATCCCCCCACCCCAGACTACCCTTTACATGGAACATTTTTCGAAAATTTTAATTTTCTCAAAAATGGCTCTAACGATTTTGTTTAAAATATCATATGTTTAAGATAATGCCATGAGAAATGAAATGTATATCTCGAATTTTCTGGGAATGTCTCCAAAAGTATTCTTCATTGTGAACGACTTTTGCATAACTGGTAAACCATAAGAGATAGACAAAATTTTACTACACAAAAATGTTGATCTCGTTAAAATACACAACTTATGTTATATACATTTCTTTTGTTGAGTGAACCGTTTTCGAGATATTGCTTGTTATTCCCTTGAATTTTCCAATACTTATACTTTTTCTCAAATTCGTTATTCATTTTTTTATGTCCTGGACTTGCAAAGAGAATGGAATTCGACACATAGCAACCAGCGTTAAAATATTTGACCATCGCTTAAAAGCTACCATATTCCCCTTGCATCTACAAGAAAATTAGCAATAAGATTGACATCCCGATATCTCGATTAACATAAAGCATATGGAGAATAGGCGTTTGTAAAAATAGATTGTACAAGAGTAGAGAAAGTCATGTGAGTGTAACACATCAGATTTTTTACTTCAAGGTAGGCTCATTTTTCTTAAATGTTAAAAAATTAAAATTAAATTGAGTTTTATTTATGGACGCTCTTTAACTGCTGTGGTCCTTAGCGTCCCATTCGACATTGGGCGTGAAAGACCGGTAATTTTGCTCAGAGGCCTCTTTATCAGACTTGAGGTTCTTTTACGTGCCGTAAATCTACCACCGGCTTTACTTCCCTTCCGAAGGAAGCCATGCTACAGATTTTTACGTCCGAAAAAATCCACTGCCCTCCACCGGGTTTGAACCTTCTACCTCGGGAATTAGAGGCTAATTAGAGTCTGTGGTTATACAAAATCGAAAATTATCGCAAAAATATTGATTGCGGTGTAAGTTGTACGCTTTTAAATACAATATTCATGATTATTATTCATTTATTAAGAATTCTCCAATTAGGATTCTATTCCTCCCTCAGACACCTTAATTCGTCAGCCTGAACAAGTATGTTTGATGATGACGTATCTCATTAAGGCTGCTGCTGTAACTGTGACATTAAAACACTTCAAGTCGCTGTATGTGGGCTGAAGACACAGGAAACAAATGAATGTAGCGCAGAGATCCACGCTGAGAGTTAACGATATTATAATAGTATCTGTGCGTTTCTCTTATCTTTGCCAGTAATTAAAGTTGAAGACCATTGGGTCAGTTCCCTTATATAGAGGTTTCGAAATAGTGAGTTATGAAATTCTTCCTACGGCAGCTTGCCAGTATAAGTATGACAAAATGGGAGCATACAACCATTAATATGTACCCTAGTTGATGATGCAGCTTTCTTAAGTGAATTAAGTGCTCTCACTCATTCAGCCAGTCAGCAGATCAAAACACATCTCCTAGTCTCATAGACTTTGTTTCGTTGAGCTATATCTAACATCGTAATTTTGAAAAAATCCGATATGCAAAACTAAAACTTTCTCTACCCATTAACATTCACATCGTTGGCCTATTCATTTAAAAAGTAATTCTTCTATCATTATCCGTGATAAACGTTTGACTTAGAGCTAATCTAATTTAATTAAGTAACATAACTTGGCTACAGGCATTATGTGAAAATACAACACGATTGCTTACATCGCAAGCCAATGTTTGTTAGGTTAAGTGTGTAAAGAAGAATCACTGATTATACAGGTTGATTTATAAAGAACTGACACTTATTTCTTTAATTGTTTCAAAACGAGTTATGCTAGCGACAACTTATTATACCTGAAATGCAGAGGAATTTTGGGAGATTATTTACCTCTATAGCAAATGTTGAAAATGTCCTTCATCCTGCATAAGGCACAACTCAATACGTCGTTCCATGTTACTGTCCACTCGTTGGAGGACTCTGTTGTCAATAGCTAGAATCTCCTTGTAATGTTGTGCTTCAGATCGTCCAATGTCTGGGGACGTGTGGCATAAACCCTGTCTTTTAAATAACCCCATAGAAAGAAGTCCGGCGATGTCAAATCCGGAGATCTCAGTGGACACAGGTTCTTCGAAGTTATCCGGTCGTCAAAGAAACTTGCAATTAGTGCCATGGATTCATTTGATGTATGGCATGTAGCGCCGTCCTGCTGAAAATATCCTTGACTCAGCTCTACACCGCCTAGTTACTCAGCAAACCCCATGAAAATCCGTCGGTACTCTGCAATGTTCACATGGTTTTCAAAAAGGTTAGTCCCACTATTCTCTGTGCGGATATTGTGCACCACACTCCGATTTTAACCGGGTGCATAGGGCTTCATTAATAACATGTGGATTTTCGCTGGTCCAATAGCGTGAGTTATTTGAGTTCACATAGCCGGATAAATGGAACCATGCTTCTTCTGTGACCCATGTGATGGACAATATGGCTGGATTATGCATAATGAACGCCCGAAACCAACGACACTAATTCAGTCGTATATCCTTATCTGGTTCCTGTAACTGATGGACAACCGTAATCCTATACGGCCCTAGGCCTGTACTTTTCACAGCTGTATGACACATTGAGTAGTTGTGCCCTCTCTCCTGCGACAAACGTCTTAATGATTTTTTAGGTGACTGGTCCAGTCGTGCTCTTACGTCAACAACAGCCGTGGGAAGCCTAGATGAACGAGTTTTGCCTTTTTCACTCACCAGAGATCCAGTTGTTTCCAATTTGTTTACCAGTCCCAGTATTGTATTTCTTTGGGGAGGATTCCGAACACCAAATTCTCTCTGGTATGCCCTTTGAGTAGCTGTAATTGAATTCGTAATCCAGTATTGCTTTGCAAGGAAGAGACGTTCATTTAATCTCAAAAACAGTTGCGGACAATAAAACTAACAATTACGAATAAAACATGAACATCTGCGCATCTAGCGACAGGCAATCGAAACTCCAGAACATTCTGCTTAATTTGGTGCTAAAATTGGGGCATTGAGTGAATTTCGAGCAGAATAATTAATCAAAGAAATGCATCAGTTCTTCATAAATCATCCTGTATAATCACTATAACATCTAAGGGATGCCTATGAAATGGCATAGGTACAGAAATATGTGTGTGTGTGTGTGTGTGTGTGTGTGTGTGTGTGTGTGTGTGTGTCCACGAAGGTTTTTTTTCTCCTTTTTCCGCATTTACATAGCTGGCCTTTGGTCGAGTCGGCTGCTTTGACTTCATGCACTATCAGGGTGGGGTATCTTTTTCATTTCTTTTCTAGGAGAGGAGAGGACTAGAAGCGGAGGGCGACTTAGCACCTCGACCTACGCAGATCTGTAGTGCTTAGGCGTCTGACGGAGCACCCCCGAGAGGGAGAGATGAGGTGAGAGGAGACAGAGCCCGCCGGATCAGGAAGACAGGTAGAGGGCAGGATCCCTACCATTTACAGATTTAAACTCCCCGGGTGGTGGCTGGTGCAGCCGGCTCCCTTCCCCCTGTGGGCTTACACATACCCTGGGGGTCCGGGACCCGGAGACCGCTCGCAGTCCGGGGGACGAAGGTTTCCTCAGCGCAACCTTTTTCCCTGCCATGCACACGCCGAGACCTTCCGCCGACACTTGCAACCTTGAAAGAGACCAAGCAGATGAAAGGTGAAGTAGAATGAGAATGGAGATGAAATGGAGGGACAGGAAATTCTAGGGATGTAATGATCCTTTCTAGCGACCCGGGGAGCTCCCCGAAAAAACCCATGTGTCAGGAAAGTCAACCACGGGAATAGAACCCACGACCTCCCGAATGCGGGCCACATGTTACCGCCTGAGCCATCCTGCTCGGTCATTTTTTTCTTACTTTCTGTACCACATACATAGCAGGTAGAGAAGGTATTGTATTCCACCCAAAAATTCGATACCGAGATTTCACCAGGAATACATGTTTGGAGGCCTCCTGAATAAAAAGGAAAAGCACTTTTATAAATAGGTCCGCGCACGTTTGTGTGTATCTGTGAACAGCAAAACCCCAAAACGAAATGTCTGATAAATACCAAACCTGGTATTTATGTTTAGTATCTTCCAAAGCTGTGACGAAAATTTTCATGAAAATCCCAATCCTAAACTATGGTTTACGTGAAATTTTTTTTTAAATTCTCAATTTTCCCAAAAATGCCTCTAACGACTTTTATTGTAATGCCATATTTTAAGATATCTATATGACAAATATACCGAACGAGATGGCTCCGCAGTAACGTGCAAGGCTCGCAGTTCGGAAGGTCCTGGGCTCGATTCCTGGGTCCGGCCACTCTGACCATGAGTTTTTCTTTGTTTCCCCAGTTAGCGAGGCGAAAGCTGGAGTGGTTTCTTTTCTATCACGAATTTCCTTTACCTTATTTCGCTTCCCCTTTCATGTTTCAGGTAGTACAGTGTCGACAGATGGCGCAGATGCTTGCTGGTTAGAAAGTTCTTCTAAACTTTTAGACCCTGCCAGATGGCAATCTTCTCTGAGCCGCCTCCGGTGAGTCGAGTTTTCTCCGGTTCCGCCCGAAGGAAGTCTCTTAGTAGGAGCCGGTGAGACCGTGTCATCAAACTTGGAAACGTTAGACCTCTTATTAAAGCTTATTTTTCAATCTACTACATTTTAATCCAAATAAATCTTTACAGAAATAGCTACATTACACATTTCGTTATAGATACAAAGGGAACAGCGATAGTCAAATGTTTAAGAACTGGACGCTATATGCTGGCCTTAAAATTCCATACTCTTTCCATGCAATCGCGAGAAACACCTGGATGTTGACAAGACTAAGAGAATGACTAAGAAACGAACAATCCGAACCTTTAATAACGCATATCTCAGAAATGGCTTATGCAATAAAAAATATTTGAAATAAATTGTGTATTTTAAAGAGATCTACATGTTTTGTGTAGTACGTTTGCGTCTATCGCTTAACGTTTAACAAGATTGTACAAAATTCCTTCCGAATGAATAGGACTTTACAGGCTATTCCCAGAGAATTGAAGATATACATTTTATTTGACATGTAAATATCTTTAATATATGGTATTTTAATCAAAATCGTTAAAGCCATTTTTTAGGAAATAAAAGTTTTGAAAAATATTCCATTTAAAGGGTAGTTTGGGTGGGGGATTTTCTTGAAAATCTTCATGCCGCACCTTTGAAAAGTACTGAACCTAAATACCAAGTTTGGTATTTATCTGACTTTTCGTTTTTGAGTTATGCTGTTAACAGAGACGCACACCACAAGGACCTTTTTCTAAATTTTTTTTTATTCAGGGATCTTAAAACTGTATTCCCGGTGAAATCTCGGTATAACATTTTTGGATGGATTGCAATACCTTCTTTACTTACTATGTCGTGAAAGTAAAAAACTAATGACATAACACGAATAGTAAATAGGACCTGTTAGTTTCTAAATCTTAAAACAGGTCTCAATGATCAAAATAGTCATTTTAAGCACTACAAACCCCTTCCATACATTCATGTTTTATACAAAATGTGAAGATATTTAACCAGATTTAGTTTATTCGTACACACAAAAATAGGTATTTAGCCTAAAATCCAAGGTCTATCGTATCAATCAAGACAAAATAACAGTTAATGTGATCAAAGAATCATCCTTAATATCAGAAAACATCTTTATAATAATTGTGTGCGCTCTCTCTCTCCCCCCCTTCCCTCTTATACTCTAAAATGTGTGGCAGGATGTTTTTATTGTTTTTTTTAACTTCCATGGTCATATCGAGGACTTTTGACTTGAAAAACAATTGGTGTTATAACGTGTTGAACTGTAGGTTCATTTTACCTCATTTTATTAATTTTTGTATTGAAATCACTCGCACGTTGATACTTCCAGACTCCGTGGATAGTAGAACATTATTCTGGTAAAAGAACCCCCCCCCCGCCGCAGAGCCGAGAATAGATCCTGCCAGAACGCTGACCACTCGTCCAGGAGCAGTCTTAGGAATATCGGTACATCCCTATTAAATAGACTTCTCTTCTTCTGTACCTCTCTTTTTTCGTTTTTGATCTGCAAAACGATCTCTGTAACATTATAAAGAGAAAAAGCCTTTTACGTGTGTGTGTGTGTGTGTGTGTGTGTGTGTGTCTCAGAGAGAGAGCGGAAACCAGTCAACCGATTTTGATAAATCTATTACTGTTGAAAAGCACTGTTCTTCCAGACGGATATACATCATACAATATTTCCAAAAAGTTTAAACTGTTAGGGGAGCTTCCAAATTCACGACATGCAAATTCAATCCCGTTTCGTTAAATATGAATGTCAGAGGATATTTCTGGGCACTATATTGGGAACATGGCAGATTTTCATGGCTTCTTTAAGAGATAAATGGGGAGTAAAGCTGAGTTATTGGAAAGGAATTGCATATCGTATGCATATCATTAAATTTCCCTCTGATTCCGCTGAACTTTGTTATTAAGGTATAATTATTTTGGCAAAATTGGTACACCTCGGATTTAGAAGCAGCAAAAATGATAACCTATCTTGCAACTTTCATAAACCTCCGTTACTCTTATTTCCAACCCTTATCATACAAATCAACACTCTTTGGCCTCTCTAGTCATAACTTTGTACACTTATACACTATACTGCATAAGGTAAAGGAGACAACAAAATTTATAGGCTACCTTACAATTCTCAAAAGCTACTCCTTCCAAGATTATATAATTATACATACAACAAGACCTGGCAAAAATCATGTTACCTTACACCTTCAAAATACTACTCAAACATAGTCGTCCTCCGTGGTGTAGTGGTTACCATGCTAGCCTCTGGTTCCCGAGGTCGCGGTTTCAAACCCGGCGGAGGACAATGGATTTTTTCGGGCGTAAAAATCCTTAGCGTGGCTTCCTTCGGAAGGGAAGTAAAGCCGGTGGTCCCGTGTCGTAGATTTACGGCACGTAAAAGAACCTCAAGCCTGATAAAGAGGCCTCTGAGCAAAATTACCGGTCTTTCACGCCCAATATAGAATGGGACGCTAAGGACCACAGTAGTTAAAGAGCGTCAATAAATAAGTAAATAAATAAAACTACTCAAACATTATATTCAATTATGTAATACCAGAAATGTTTAAAAACTACCGCTGAATTTTATTTTAACCCCTTATAGACAAAAGTATACTGCTTGGCCAATCAGGGCACAAATTTGTGCACATGAGCTATAGGCTCTGCAAAAATTATAGGATAAACAAATTTTAAAAAATTGGACAAAAGTTTAGACTGTTACGCTTTAGGTACGAGTGAACATTTTAGGCTACATATTTCTTTAAAACCAAGCCCTATCGTTATTTTCAATTCATTTCTTATACAATGGTAAGGCAGAAGCTTTAATAATTTTGTGTGTAGCTTATGATAATTTGTTCAGCATGTTTTACTTATTTAGGCAAACTTGAACTTGGGAAGCTATAAGATGAATAACTATTCACATTATTATTATTATTATTACTGTTCATTTACATACGTGAAAAAGTGACTTCAAATTTTGTATTATTTATTTAAGTAATTTTGATGCATGTATATACGGGATAAATGTGTATTTCTTAATGAGTAGGGAAACTCGTATCAGTGTTGCACATACATTTTGTTCATATTATAGCATACGGGAATATAAACGATACAATAAGACAGTTAAGTGTTTGTTTCCTTGGCATATCGACTTAACAACTGCTGTTTGAACTCCATGAATGACCGCATTTCGTCTTCTATTATTTACGCCATGCTTCTGGTAGTCCTGGCTCCGTGAGTCACGCCCCTCTTCCTTATTCTTGAGCCTTTAAATGCCAGCAAGTTGTACATAGTACCAGCTGCCTTTCGAGAACATAAGTGGAATGAATGGAATTATGCGACGAAGGCGTGCAATTTATGCTGCACCGCCTTTTCACGCTTCACGTAATAATAGCCAAGGAAGTTAACCAGCACAACAAAAAATATATAAAAAGCTGGTTTAAATACAAATAAGTAACATTTTTCTAAGCTGCTGGCTCCCAACCGGTGGTACGCGTACCTAAGCTTGCGGCTATTCACTGGATCGTTAAAGTCATATAAGGAGAAAGACAAAACATGTTGAATGTTTTGGAAATAGTACTGTATGCTGAAATGTGTTTAAAGCCGAATATTGTAAAACTAAATTTATGATTTGCACTATTTTAAGTTAAAGACAGTCAAATCAGCTAATATCTTAAAAGTAAATAATGCGGTTTATAGAAATTGGTTTCAAAAAGTTATATGACAGCTAAAACCTTTTTTAAGTGCTAACGACCATTCTGGTCATTCAGATATGCAGGTGCTGAATGAAACCAATACTTAAATGAGCCTAAGGTTCAAACAGCTGAGATTTATCCGATTATTTTTTTAGGATAAGAGAAAAACCTGAAAAAACCTCCTCTAAGTAATTCATCCCAGATTCGGACTCAGATCCCCGATTAGGAGGCTGATATCCTACTGTTACTCTTGGAGGTGGCCTTGCAAAGGATAGGAAACACACACACACACACACACACACACACACACACACACACACACACACACACACACACACCTCTTTCTAAAAAAACTTAGGTTTAGCTTCAGGGGATCTTAAAATATGAATTTATAGTGAAATATTGTTACCGAAATGTTGGGTGGAATACAATACTTCCTCTACTTACCAGGTAGAAAAAGTAAAACACCTCTAGGTATGTGTATTTTACAACTTTTTCTTCCTTTCTTTCTTTCTTTTTTTTTTTTGGACAGCCTGAAATTACAATCAAATTAATATGAAGCTAATATTTTATTGATAAGTTCACATGTTTGATAGCGGTTATGATGGTAGGCTATGGATTTCATTCTTGGGCGACAATACGACCTTTAAAGCATTGAAAAACAAGTTAAGTATAATATAATAACTAAGAGCGTCTTACCCAGCGAGATGACTTCGCATTCGCGAGGTCCTGGGTTCCTGGGGCCGGCCACTTTTACCTTGGGTTTTTTCGTGGTTTTCCCTGGTTGGCAAGGCGAATACTGAAGTGATTTCTCATCTACGAATTTCCTTTCCCTCATTTACTACCATTTCACTTCCCTATTCATGTTCAGGTGAGCTTAGGGACTGTGCAGCGTCGGTCGGTGTCGGGCAGACGGCGCAGATGCTTGCTCGTTGGAAAGTTCTTCTTAGCGCTGCTAGATGGCGGCCTTCTCTAAGATGCCTCAGCAAGTTCTCCCGGGTACCGTCAGAGGGAAGCCTTCTCTGAGCAGCCCTCCGTGTGAATAGAATCATTAGGGACCTCTGCGCGTCTCTATCGGTCGGCCTGTATAGCCTCCTGCGGTTCCTTCATCTCATTCGTTCCTTCTAGAAGTGGTAAGCACAATTTTGATCCGCGTTGGGTCGAGATGGGAGGTTCGCTGGTCAAATTAAATTAAATTGAGTTTTATCTATGGACGCTCTTTAACTGCCGTGGACCTTAGGTCCCATTCTATATTGGGCGTGAAAGATCAGTAATTTTTCTCACAGGCCTCTTTATCAGGCTTGAGTTTCTTTTACGTGTCATAAATCTACGACACGGGACTATTGGTTTTACTTCCCCTCCAAAGGAAGCCATGCTAAGAATTTTTACGCCCGAGAAAAACCATCGCCCTCCACCGGGTTTTTCCCTGGTCAAGGGCAGTTTGTGAGGAAATGAGGAAAGTCATGCACAACCCAAAACCAGGTACTGGTACAAACTGGTGTGGCAAACTATTGCATCCGTGTACAATTCATTTAATGTCAGCAGTTCATTACACTTACTATTTGAAGAAAACAATTTCGATAAATTATTTATTTAAGTTCTTCATACAGCGTGAAGCCATTACTTTATGCACACTTGCCCACTTCATGCACTAGCAACGGTGCCGATAAGTGAAGTTGCACATCAAACTCTGTCGTAGAAAAAATACGTTACAATGTTCAGTTAGTAAAATGTCTTCAATGCGAGTTTTAGCACTGCAGTGCTACCTTGAAGAACCTGTGATAATTAACTAGTGATTATAGAATACTACCTTACGGTTTAATTTCATCTAAATGAAGAAATCACATAAAGGAGTGCGCATAAGAAGATCTAATCATTTCAGAAATGACATATACCTATTATAGATGGAGTTCGACTCAATCTACACGAGCTGGCCATACTGGTTGTATTTTATGCAAACTGAGCGCTACATATGCTGCAATCAGATCATAAACAAGAGAATGCTAAAGTATTATACATTTCAATCTATCACCGCGAACATTTCTGAAGCCGGAGAAGATACTGTTTTTACAGTAAATTTTTTAAATTATTTTTTTACCAATTTACCTGTTGACTTTAAGGAAATAAAAGTCGATAATATTAGAACGGACATGGCATTTTTGTAAGATTCTAGTCTCATTAATTGTCATGTGGAAAATTTAATTAACAGCTATCTGCTCTCTTTAAGTGCTATATCTACTAGACTAGAACTGTACCTCGGACTTGTATCTACAACAAGCAGTGCAATGTTTAGCTTGATTTTGGCACAAATAATACAATAAATTGTATCTTGGGTAATACTACAAAAGGTTTTGAGAATATCGAATAAATTCAAAACCCTTGAATGATGTTTATTATGTTTATTTTAGAAATAAAATCTATATAAATAATGGAGTCGTTAAAATACAAGAAACTAATTCCTCCTTCTTCTGCTTTATTTAAAGAAGCTCTTGGAGCTTGCATTCATCTCCATTTAACATCTGATCCGTCATTAAGTACATTTTATTCTAAACAACAAACATATGAATCTATATTATAATAAATTTTGATTGTGGATTTGTTAATGTGTTTTATAATCTTTCTGAAAATTAATTTGGGGATTTAGTTTATAATGCCAGTCATTTTAATACTTCATGTAAACCTTCGTTAAGTAATTACCTTTTAAAAATGATTTTCTTTTCTGCTAATGTTACATCCAAGTAACATGTGTTCTAAATCTCCTATCTCTCCACTGCAACAATGTGATCATTTTCTTCTTTTTTTCATTTTATGTAGTAATGTAGATGTTAAAGTTGGTTTTGATTTTATCTTAATTTGTCAAATCTTACTAGGAAAAAATATTATGTTAAACCATGGAACTCTATTTGCTTCAAGATGAACATTAATTCATTTTCTCCAAATTCGTTCTTCACTTTGCTATATACCTCTTGAAATTAATTTCTACTTACACTCTGTTTAAAAGTAAATGACCACATCGCCATATTGCACAAACCGTACCAACTGCTGAACAATGAAACCATGCCTAATCACGGTCCTAATCTCAAAAGCAAAGGTAAAATGTTACATTAACCGAATAAAACTAGAACCCTCTGGAGGGACATTTATTATTTAAAACAATGCTATTATACAGGGTTATTAAAAAAGAAGGAACATACTTTAAAATATTTATTTATAATGAGCGACAATAGATGGCGACACATACGATACATCACTGAATAGAGAAAAGTTCAAAATTTTATTTTATGTGTCCAAAATGAGCACCATTTGTTATGCGAGGACGACCAGTGCTTTTCCGTTTGTATACGCAACCATCTTCTACGAATTTATTGTATCAATTGTAAATTTTTATGGCGAGGTGGCTCTTTGATGAACTTACAACGAAATGCACGCTGCAATGAAACAATAGATTCACTCTTTGCATACTGCAGCACACAAAACGACTTTTCCTGTGGCGTCGCCATTTTCTCGTAAATAAACCCAGCGCCACTGTAGGCAATGAATGGAACTAATATGTGAGGCTTAAAACTTTGAACTTTCCTCTATTCAATGATGTGTCGTATGTGTCGCTATCTATTGTCGTTCATTAAACATTAATATTTAAAATCTGTTCCTTCTTTTTGAATAACCCTGTATGTGTGATGCTTGAACAAATCTTAAAGCTGGCTTAAAACGGAAGGACGATATTCAGTACATAAAGATCCCTTTAAACGTGGAGACCGTATAACAACTATTGGATAATTATTACGTGATCGGATGCGGTAACTACCTTGTAATCATGCTGCAATTGATTGATAACCATAGTGTTCTTAAACGCTATTCATTCATATCCTTACATCATATGAATGAAATTCATGTAATCATTATTCCAGTGTAATTGCAGTTTTGTCTACAATTGCAGGTTCCACTCAGGGTGAAAGGTGAAACGGCCTTTAATAAACGAATAATCTTCAGTAATATCACGAGTGCTGATAGCTTCTCGGTAATTTAAATGAGGTTAACAAATTATTGTAATCATAATAATTACTTCGAGGCCCAAGGTCGAAATGAAAGCTCAATTAAATTACCTAAGAAAACTTATAAGCAGGAGGGGGATTGTGTAAGATAATTATAATGCGAGAACGATGCCAAGCATTTTGGGCGTTCCTCGATGGTTTTAGTACTACATGTATGGCGTTGAATGGATCAATTCGTCTGTTACACTCATCGAATAATGTTTCTTGAATTAGCTTTGCACTCACGTTCCATATAAGTTTTACAACACCTTCTTTGTAATTTTCGCCATTCTTTCTCTTCATATTCTATAACCCCGGTCCTCTAATATACTCACAATTTCTTATCGCTCATTGTTTGTTCAATTTCGTAATTTCGTTCGGGACAAAACTCTGAAGATTGATTCAGTAACATCTTTTTATTTCTGTTTGTATTACGTGGCGTTAGATCATGACTGCTTCTTTTATATTTTGAATTCGCAGTTCACCAAATGTTACCTGTTTAGTTTGTACCAATCGGCAATAGTGAACAGAAAACGTATGACATTAGCTTCCTAGATCTCTAGTCGAATCTAAGCAGAAATTATAGGAATAAAAGATAAAGATGGAGAAAGTGTCTGAGTACCTATTTTAAACCTATATATTCTGACTGGTGAATAAGGCATCAATAAGAGTCGTAAATTGGCTGAAAGGTGTTCGCGTGTAATTAATTATCAGAAATATTTTGCATATTTGCCTAAACTGGTTCCCTACTTGAGATTGATGACAGGAGCTACTAGGTTTATGATAATTATAATCCACATGTTGACACAGGGATTCCGAAATCCTCTGCGCCAGCTGTAAGCGATTACTACAATTCTACACTCTTGTACGACAGATGTACATCCCACCTGCTCTGCCAAACAGAAGATTGCCCCTAACATTTTTGTACTTATATAACCCTGTTAGCAGATGTACCTTACATCCGTATTACCTGTCCGTTTTACAGCTCGTTTACTTAGATGGACAAAGACCACACGCAACGACAAAATGTTTAAGGGACGCAAATTTTCTTTTATATTATTTATTTAAATTCACCATTTGATTTCAATACAGAAATATTGGCTTCGTCAGTAATACAATTATTAGTACAAAAAGAACAGGTCTAATTAGATGTAATACACAAATACAGAAATCCTAATTTCTTACATGAGTAGGTACCTAAACTAAATTTTGGAGTTGTAAACATAGTATATTCCTAAGAAAGCTTATTAACTAATTCATTTCTCGATATTCTTCTACTGAATAAAAACAACCCTGTATTAGGAAATTTTTCAAATCTTTTTTGAAGACTATTAATGCAATAACACAAAAAATATAAACTAAAAACCAAAAAAGAAAATTACAGGAAAAATGCAATCATAATGGTCACTATACTACATAATGAAGAGTTTTGGTACAAATACAATTGAAACGTGAAATCTGTAGATGTTATTCATATAAATACACGTATAATAACAGTGTTAAATATAAGTCTGCTATCTTACAGCTAACAATGATATCCGAAATATTGAAAAAATTCTTGAGTACTATAGAAACTATGACTTACTAGAAATCTTTTTTTTATCCTTACGTTTTATTTATTCAGTGATTAAGATGTACATGTGAATACCATTATGTAAAATGGAGTTAACTCTTTTAGTAAATCTGGAACATCGTACATGCATTTTATTGCTGTTCTTTGTTTTATGATCATATACTGTATTATTCATCTGGAAATTTTGAATTTTGTTATTTATGAAACAAACCGTTTCTAAAATATATAAGCAGAGTAAGCTTAGTATGTTGTTTTCCTAAAATAAGTTTTACAACCAGTCATCCTATTTATACTAAAATATTTCTTATTATTTTCTTTTCTGTTACAAAAAGAGCTTTTATTTCTGTGGCAGAACCCCATATGAAAATATCCTCTGGAATGATATCCATCTCAAAAACTTTATTCTAGAGCTACGGCAGTTGTTAGGGCATTTTATAACGACCGCTGATTCCCATTGAACGAATCACTTATTACATGGATCCAATCGAAAATCAACTAAAAAGAAAATGATGAATCTATAAAACTACAAAAACGATGGACTACCACCAATAAGAGACACACGTATAACTAAAATGTCTATGATACAGTCACGTCAAAGGAAGACATTTAGTTAATATTCCAATTCTGGAGTAAACTACAGTATGTAGATTTATAGGGTAATTTATGAAGAACTGACACATTTATTTCTTTAATTGTTTCAAAACGAGTTATGCTAGCGACAAATTATTATACCTGAAATGCAGAGGAATTTTGGGAGATTATTTACCTTTATAGCAAATGTTGAAAATGTCCTCCATCCTGCATTAGGCACAACTCAACGCGTCGTTCCATGTTACTGGCCACTCGTTGGAGGACTCTTGTTATCAATAGCTTGGATCTCCTGTGTAATGTTGTGCTTCAGATCGTCCAATGTGTGGGGGACGTGTGGCATAAACCCCACAGAAAGAAGTCCGGCGAGTCAAATCCGGAGATCTCGGCGGCCACAGGTTCTTGGAAATTATCTGGTCGTCAAAGAAACTTGCAATTAGTGCCATGGATTCATTTGAAGTATGACATGTAGCGCCGCCTGCTGAAAATATCCTTGACTCAGCTCTACATCGTCCAGTTGCTCAGCAAACTCCATGAAAATCCGTCGGTATTCTGCAGTGTTCACATTGTTTAAAAAAAATGGTCCTACTATTCTCTGTGTGGATATTGCGCACCAAACTCCGATTTTAACTGGGTGCATAGGTGCATAGCCGGATAAATGGAACCATGCTTCATCTGTGAACCATGTGATGAACAATATGGCAGGATTTTGCACAATGAACGCCTGAAACCAACGACAATAATTCAGTCGTCTATCCTTATCTGGTTCCTGTAACTGATGAACAACCGTAATCCTATACGGCTTTAGGCCTGCACTTTTCACAGCTCTCTGACACAGAGTAGTTGTGCCCTGTCTCCTGCGACAAACGTCTTAATGTTTTTTTTTGGGTGACTGGTCCAGTTGTGCTCTTACGTCGACAACCGTAAGAAGCCTAGATGAACGAGTTTTACCTTTTTCACTCACCCGAGATCCAGTTGTTTCCAATTTGTTTACCAGTCCCAGTATTGTGTTTCTTTGGGGAGGATTCGAACACCAAATTCTCTCTGGGGTGCCCTTTGAGTACCTAGTTGTAATTGAATTCGTAATCCAGTATTGTTTTACAAGGAAGAGTCGTTCATTTAATGTGTACTCCAATTTCACGTTGACCTGAACAAAATTTCAAAAACTGTTACCGACAATAAAACTAACAATTTTGCATAAAACACGAATATCTGCGCATCTAGTGGCAGGCAATCTAAACTCCAGAACATTCTGCTTAATTTGGTGCTAAAATTGGGGCATTGAGTGAATTTCGAACAGAATAATTAAAGAAAGAAACATGTCAGTTCTTCATAAATCAGCCTGTTTTTGATGCGGTATATCTTGTGGCATTTGATTAATAATCCTGAAACTTTTAATAGACTTAAAGTCGTGCTAAAAGGCTATAATACACATGCAAAGATATGATGCGACATCCCAAAACCAAACAACAGCTACTAGAGTGAAATTTAAAAGCTTCAGACTTTAACTTTCAAGTACGCTCAGTAGTATCATGCACATTTGCTCAGATAGGTTTAAATGTTACATAGGAGCAGAGCTCTTACTTTGGGTTGGAAAATATCTGCAAATCATAAGTTACAAATAATTTACACTCCAAAGATTTTTACGTGTATCGGAAAGAATTATAAGTAATATTTGTGCTACTCTCCTTCGTGCTCCTAATATTAAAAGAACAACTATTCTACAGCATCGGATACATTACAGTACTAGGGTAGGTAGTATTAGTTTTAACCCTTTCGGCTTAGGTAATAAAGCATTAACTGCGTATAAATAAATTTTAAAATTTGATGAATCACATTCACATGACTTCCTCTACTCACACTTCTACAAACTATTCTTAAAAAAAATCTGATGTGTTACACTCACATGACTTTCTCTACTCTTGTACAAACTATTTTTACAAACGCTTATTCTCCATCTACTGCATGTTAATCGAGATAAACATTTGCAGACTCTATCTTATTGCTAATTTTCTAGTAGATGTAAGGGGAATATATGTTTACAAGGGCAATATAGAAATACAGTAGCCTTTAAGCACATACATATCTCTTAATAGCTGGTTGCTAGGTGCAGCACCATTCCCTTTCCCACAGATTAATACTCTTTGCATATCCAAGACAAAAAATCTGATGTGTTACACTCACATGACTTTCTCTACTCTTGTACAATCTATTTTTACAAACGCCTATTCTCCATATGCTTCATGTTAATCGAGATATCGAGATGTCAATCTTATTGGTAATTTTCTTGTAGATGCAAGGGGAATATGGTAGGTTTTAAGCGATAGTCAAATATTTTAACGCTGGTTGCTATGTGACGCATTCCATTCTCTTTGCATGTCCAGGACATAAAAAAATGAACAATGAATTTGAGAAAAAGTATAAGTATTGGAAAATTTAAGGGAATAACAAGCAATATCTCGAAAACGGTTCACTCAACAAAAAAAAATGTATATGACATAAATTGTGTATTGTAACGCGATCTACATTTTTTGTGCAGTAAAATTTTGTCTATCTCTTATGGTTTACCAGTTATGCAAAAGTCGATCAGAATAAAAAACACTTTTGGAGACATTCCCAGAAAATTAGAGATATACATTTCATTTGTCATGAAAATACCTTAAACATATGATATTTTAATCAAAATCGTTAGAGCCATTTTTGAGAAAATTAAAATTTTCGAAAAATGTTCCATGTAAAGGGTAGTCTGGGGTGGGGGGATTTTCTTGAAAATCTTCGTGTCGCATCTCTGGAAGATACTGAAAGTAAATACCAAGTTTGGTGTTTATCCGACTGTTAGTTTTTGAGTTATGCTGTTCACAGACACACACACACACACACACACACACACACACACACACACACACACAGACACACACACGGACATGTTTCCAAAAATGCTTTTTTTGGATTCAGGAGGTCTCAAAACATGTATTTCCGGTGAAATCTCGGTATCGAATTTTTGGGTGGAATGCAATACTTCCCCTACTTACTATACGTAGTAGAGAAAGTAAAAATGAATAACGAATTCTCATTTGAGAAAATAAGTATTGAAAAATTTAAGGGAATAACAAGCAATATCTCGAAAACGGTTCACTCAACCAAAAAATATGCATATAACATAAACTGTGTATTTTAACGCGATCTACATTTTTTGTGTAGTAAAATTTTGTCTATCTCTTATGGTTTACCAGTTATGCAAAAGTCGTTCAGAATGAAGAACACTTTTGGAGAAATTCCCAGAAAATTCGAGATATACATTTCATTTGTCATGAAAACATCTTAAACATATGATATTTTAATCAAAATCGTTAGAGCCATTTTTGAGAAAATTAAAAATTTCGAAAAATGTTCCATGTAAAGGGTATCCTGGGGTGGGGGGATTTTCTTGAAAACCTTCGTGTCGCATCCCTGGAAGATACTGAACCTAAATACCAAGTTTGGTGTTTATCCGACTGTTCGTTTCTGAGTTACGCTGTTCACAGACACACACACACACAGACACACACACGGACATGTTTCCAAAAATGCTTTTTTTGGATTCAGGAGGTCTCAAAACATGTATTTCCGGTGAAATCTCGGTATCGAATTTTTGGGTGGAATGCAATACTTCCCCTACTTACTATACGTAGTAGAGAAAGTAAAAATGAATAACGAATTCTCATTTGAGAAAATAAGTATTGAAAAATTTAAGGGAATAACAAGCAATATCTCGAAAACGGTTCACTCAACCAAAAAATATGCATATAACATAAACTGTGTATTTTAACGCGATCTACATTTTTTGTGTAGTAAAATTTTGTCTATCTCTTATGGTTTACCAGTTATGCAAAAGTCGTTCAGAATGAAGAACACTTTTGGAGAAATTCCCAGAAAATTCGAGATATACATTTCATTTGTCATGAAAACATCTTAAACATATGATATTTTAATCAAAATCGTTAGAGCCATTTTTGAGAAAATTAAAAATTTCGAAAAATGTTCCATGTAAAGGGTATCCTGGGGTGGGGGGATTTTCTTGAAAACCTTCGTGTCGCATCCCTGGAAGATACTGAACCTAAATACCAAGTTTGGTGTTTATCCGACTGTTCGTTTCTGAGTTACGCTGTTCACAGACACACACACACACAGACACACACACGGACATGTTTCCAAAAATGCTTTTTTTGGATTCAGGGAGTCTCAAAACATGTATTTCCGGTGAAATCTCGGTATCGAATTTTTGTGTGGAATACAATACTTCCCCTACTTACTATACGTAGTAGAGAAAGTAAAAAAGCTTACTTACGTTTCTGTCTACTTGTTATCTCGAGATAAATTTTCATTACACATTCATTGTAGGTAAACCAGGATATAGTTGATTATGGCAAAGGTCAGATTTTTAAACAAGTGAATCCCTATGTGACGGCTTTGAAATTCCATGCTTCTTCTATGATGACGGAGAAAGAAAGAAGAAAAAAAACTAATAGTGACTTACCACTTGAAAAATGTAAAGTATTAAAAATTCAAATCATAACAAAGAATATCTCGGAATGGTTAACGCCACACAAAAATGTTGCTTGATAAATTGTGTGCTTTTACGAGATATACATTTTTGTGCAGTAAGATATTTTTTCTATCTCTTACGGTTTACCAATTATACCAAAGTTATTCAGAATAAACCGAGTGGGATGGCTCAGGGATTCGGGAGGTCGTGGGTTAGATTCCCATGGCCGACCTTCCTGACCCATGGATTTTTTCGGGGTTTTCCCGGGTCGCCAGGCGAATGCTAGGAAAGATCATTACATCCCCCGAATTTCCTGTCCCTCCATTTCATCTCCATTCTCATTTCACTTCGCATTTCGTCTGCTTGGTCTCTTTCAGGGTTGTAAGTGTCGGCGGGAGGTCTCGGCATATGCATGGAGATGGAAAGGATGCTCTAAGGAAACCTCCGTCTCCCGGACTGCGAGCGATCTCCGATTCCCGGGCCCCCCAGGGGATGTGTAAGCCCACAGGGGGAGGGACACCGGCTGCACCAGCCAGCACCCGGGGAGTTCAAATCTGTAAATGGTAGGGACCCTGCCCTCTGCCTGCTGTGCCTCCTGGTCGGCCGGCCTCTGTCTCCTCACCTCAGGAGCCTAGGCACTAGGTCGAGGTGCTCAGTTCTACTCCGCTTCTAGTCCTATCCTGTCCTATTCAGGCTATCCGTAGAAAATACAATATATGCATTTTGTCATGTAAATACCTTAAACATATGATATTTTAATTAAAATCGTTAGGGCCATTTTTAAGAAAATCAAAAATAACGAACAAATATTCACGTAAACGGTAGTTTGGTGTGGAGAATTTTAAAATCTTCGTGTCGCATCCTTGGAAGATACTGAACTTAAATTCCAATTCGTCAAAATGCTTGTTTTTTAGTTATGCTGTTCACATGAATTGAATTTTATTTGTGTACGCTCTTTAACTGCTGTGGTCCTTAGCGTCCCATTTTATATTGGGCGTGAAAGACCCGTAATTTTGCTCAGAGGCCTCTTTATCAGGCTTGAGGTTCTTTTAAATGCCGTAAATCTACGACACGGGACCACCGGCTTTACTTCCCTTCCGAAGGAAGCCATACTAAGGATTTTTACGCCCGAAAAAATACATCGCCCTCCGTCAGGTTTGAACACGCGACCTCGTGAACTAGAGGCTAGCATGGTAACCACTACACCACGGAGGACGACATGCTGTTCACAGATGGATACCCACACGGACCTTCTGCTAAAAGTTGCGGGGTTTTTGTTTTTTATTGGGTTCTGGGAGTCTCAAAACGTGTATTTCTGGTGAAATTTCGATATCGAATTTTTAGTGGAATGTAACACTTCCCCTACTTATTACAGGTAAGTATGGAGAAAGTAAAAATAACTTCAAAAAATAGCTCCTCGACATCATTTAATACTTAATGTTGGTTAGACACATGAACGAATATATCTTTTATGTATAAGAAGCGTAGCTGCAGAAGAACTGCGTTCCGACAAAAGGGGTGACGTTTCCAGGCAACACTACAATCTGCGGATTACATAGTTATGGTAATCTTGGGGTCGCTGATTCACCTAGTGTGTTGTTTGTTTTGGGACTACCAATGGTTAAGTACCCAAGCATATGTTTAAGTGTTGTTTTTTGTTTATTTTGTCACAACTGTAATGCGTATTTGCTACAGTAAAGTTTTCAGTGAAATAAATAAAGCTTACTGGTAAATACTACTGATTGACCTAATACTTGGTTAAACTATGAAGTCCGTGACTTAAAGGACTTACCGCACTGTATTTCGCCTTTGGGGTATGCCATCTCAAAACGATTTGAGATCCCCTTGTGGTTCCGGGAAAAATGCAGGTCAGTTGGGGAATTTAATGTGCCGGCATGTTGCCATTCTCAGTTGCTTAGAACAACCGGACGGAAACCGGAAGATCCGTGGTTCAATCCGCTATGGCATTGAATGTTTCAGTCTGACTATACCTTTCCAAATAAAGCTTAAATTTCTAGCCTGCTATTAGCGGTTAAATGGACCATACATCCTGATATTCAAAAATTTCATATGGTAACATCTCATGAACTACTTAAGACTAGAAGCCTGCAAAAGCGCCAATTGCATTATAATATCTAATTTTATTTTATTGAAGTCAACAGCTATATAAAATACTATAGGGAGAGGGTGTATATTTTTTAAGGATTATATTATTATTATTTTTGTGTTCAAGAGGAAGAGTCACTCTATAAACTGATATATTAGCTTAGAGGTGGGTGTCAAGGAAAACCCAGTAGTTATTTTACTAAAAATCGTATTTAACGTTAGCTTTATCCACGACTTGATGAACTTTGGAAGTTGTGCATACAATAAGAAGCAGCTATTGTCCAAATCTGGTTTAGAGTTGCTTGTAGCATCAGAACATTGCTGTTGTATGATCAGATATTAAACGGCTTGCTCGTCTCATTTTTCAGAACTTTTCATTACAAAAAGTTTTCTGCATTGAAATGATGGTGAAAAAAATTTGTGTATATCTAGAGTTACACTAGTGCATTACAATATCTAGGTTTTGTACCTAAGCTCTTGTCACAAGTCCACCTGTGCAGCGCCTTAAAAACTTTCTATTCGCAAATATCATAGCAAAAACAAAAAGCTATTTACGTTGTGTCTTTGCTTTGCTCTTGATTAAATATTTCCATATAGATACTGCTCCTTCTGGCTAAAATATCCACCCATCTGCCTACTTTGTCCTTTCACTAATAGCTGATCATGGCAAAAAGCATTTTCATAGATGCCGTAACAATGGATTCGAAATTTTTCTAAACCTCTCATGTTTATAAACTAAATAGACAGATTTTGCCGAGTCTTCAAAAGGTTGTAATTGCAGAGAAGTGTCCTGCTGTAACAATTTGCATTTCTTTACCATCAAAAGCCATACTACACTGGCCGCCACTGATTCAGGTCAAACTTGTGAGACTTGTGGCCCAGAAAGGAGAAACACTCTCTTGCGCTGTAGAGCCTCGGGCAACACAAACATCTCACTCTCACTGTGTATCAAACATTCTCAGCGGTTACTCCACATAACTATAAATAGAAAGCCTTTCTATTCTTTATTAGGAAAATAAATTTCTAAAATGTCACCCTTCAAAAACTATAGCTTCAAGTTAGCGTAAAATGGCTGGAGTTACTAATTTAAAACCTTTGTTCTATAAGACCGGACCTTAAGCTTTTTAAAGTCTCATGTCTTTATTTATATTAATTCTAAAATCTGCAAAAATTGTGCAACTTGATTATAGAATTGCCACATCAGCTTTCTTCGTATAGGGATAACCGCAGACAGTTTTCACTTTCGTACACATGAAGTATTAAAAAGAGTAAAAAAGCAAAATATATTGTTAATTAATTATTTAACTCTGGGCTTTGGGTATTTGTTTTAGAGCCAGTTTGCAACACTTTCGTCCATTCAGAACGGCATGTTCATCTTTCTGTTCATATCAAACTGCATTTTAAGACACTACTTACGTGTATCTATACCTTCGCCTGCCAATAGTTCTTGTTGCACAAAAGCGTTACAAAAACAAATAAAAACAACACACCTCTAATAGTAATATAAATAAACATTTGACTGAAAGTTTAGCGGAGCGTAAGAATAACAAATGAAAAGTGAGCCTCTCTACATCATAGCGTCGTTATATCTCTATGGCACCGCCTAGAGTAATAATTTCACTAAACATGCACTTACAATTCTGCTGAGCATGAGCTAGTTGCAACAATGTGCTGGATACAATCACAATAACCGCGTAAACACGCAAGGTCTCCGCGAGGAGCAGCATGGTGACTGTCCTAGGATCTGTTCCATCCGCACCAAGACACTTCTTTTCAACAACTGAACTTCATTCCCTGTGCTGGCTCTCGTCAGCTGCCCGTTCTACAAGGTCACACACTTGTTGCCGAGTGGTACCACTTTCTTTTGCTTCATTTTATATCAGTGTATTCCGCTTCCTAACATATCAATGTCTACATAAAGCACCTTAATAATGTCAGTATGCCGCGATGTGAATACTGGAGATTCTGGTTCATCTTCATGGCATTTGCTTTAAGTTAATTCAAATTCCTCAAGATGAGATTAAAAAGACCACCCTATCTTCGGTAATATTTAATTAACTCTCCATCCGTTTTTACTTTCTCTACTACGTATAGTAAGCAGGGGAAGTATTGCATTCCACTCAAAAATTCGATACCGAGATTTCACCGGAAATATATGTTTTGAGGCCTCCTAAATCCAAAAAAAGGATTTTTGGAAACATGTCCGTGTGTGTGTCTATGTGCCTGTGAACAGCATAACTCAGAAACGAACGGTCGGATAAACACCAAACTTGGTATTTAGGTTCAGTATCTTCCAGAGATGCGACACGGACGTTTTCAAGAAAATCCACCCACCCCAGATTAGCCTTTACATGGAACATTTTTAGAAAATTTTAATTTTCTCAAAAATGGCTCTAACGATTTTTAATAAAATACCATAAGTTTAAGACATTTTTATGGCAAATGAATTGTATATCTCGAATTTTCTGGGAATGTCTCCAAAAGTATTCTTCATTGTGAACGACTTTTGTATAGCTTGTAAATCATAAGAGATAGACAAAATTCTACTACACAAAAATGTAGATCGTGTTAAAATACACAATTTATGTCATATACATTTTTTTTTTTTTTTGAGTGAACCAGTTTCGAGATACCGCTTGTTATTCCCTTAAATTTTTCAATACTTATACTTTTTCTCAAATGGGAATTCGTTATTCATTTTTACTTTCTCTACTGCGTATAGCAAGTAGGGGAAGTATTGTATTCCACTCAAAAATTCGATACCGAGATTTCACCGGAAATATACACTACGTAATCAAAAATATCAGGATACCTGGCTGAAAATGACGTACAAGTTCGTGGCGCCCTCCATCGGTAATGCTGGAAGTCAATATGGTGTTGGCCCACCCTTAGCCTTGATGACAGCGTCCACTCTCGCAGGCATACTTTCAATTAGGTGCTGGAAGGTTTCTTGGGGAATGGCACCCCATTCTTCACGGAGTGCGGAACTGAGGAGAGGTATCGATGTAGCTCGGTGAGGCCTGGCACGAAGTCGGCGTTCCAAAACATCCCAAAGGTGTTCTATAGGATTCAAGTCAGGACTCTGTGCTGGCCAGTACATTACAGGGATGTTATTGTCGTGTAACCACTCCGCCACAGCCCGTGCAGTATGAACAGGTGCTCGATCGTGTTGAAAGATGCAATCGCCATCCCCGAATTGCTCTTCAACAGTGGGAAGCAAGAAGGTGCTTAAAATATCAATGTAGGTCTGTGCTGTGATCGTGCCACGCAAAACAACAAGGGGTGCAAGCCCCCTCCAGGAAAAACACGACCACACCATAACACCACCTCCGAATTTCACTGTTGGCACTACACACGCTGGCAGATGACGTTCACAGGGCATTCGCCATACTAACACCCTGCCATCGGATCGCCACATTGTGTACCGTGATTCGTCACTCCACACAACGTTTTGCCACTGTTCAATCGTGTAATGTTGACGCTCTTTACACCAAGCGAGGCGTCGTTTGGCATTTTCCTGCGTGATGTGTGGCTTATGAGCAGCCGCTCGACCATGGAAGCCAAGGTTTCTCACTTCACACCTAACTGTCACAGTACTTGGAGTGGATCCTGATGCAGTTTGGAATTCCTTGTGATGGTCTGGATAGATGTCTGTTTATTACTCTTTACGACCCTCTTCAAATGTAGGCGGTCTCTGTCAGTCAACAGACGAGGTCGGCCTGTACGCTTTTGTACTGTACATGTCCCTTCACGTTTCCACTTCACTATCACATCAGAAACAGTGGACCTAGGGATGTTTAGGAGTGTGGAAATCTCGCGTACAGACTTCTGACACAAGTGACACCCAATCACCTGACCACGTTCGAAGTACGTGAGTCCCATTCTGCTGTTTCACGATGTCTAATGAGTACCAGGCAGTAGGTGGCAGCACAATGCACTTAAGATGAAAAACGTATGTTTGTGAGGGTGTTCGGATACTTTTGATCACATAGTGTATGTTTTGAGGCCCCCGGAATCCAAAAAAACATTTTTGGAAACTTGTCCGTGTGTGTGTGTCTGTGAACAGCATAACACAGAAACGAACAGCCGGATAAACACCAAACTTGGTATTTAGGCTCAGTATCTTCCAGAGATGCGACACGAAGGTTTTCAAGAAAATCCCCCTACCCCAGATTACCCTTTACATGGAACATTTTTCGAAAATTGTAATCTTCTCAAAAATGGCTCTAACGATTTTGATTAATATATCATATGTTTAAGATATTTTCATGAAAAATGAAATGTATATCTCGAATTTTCTGGGAATGTCTCCAAAAGTATTCTTCATTGTGAACGACTTCTGCATAACTGGTAAACCATAAGAGATAGACAAAATTTTACTACACAAAAAATATAGATCGCGTTAAAATACACAATTTATGTCATATACATTTTATTTATTTATTTTTTTTTTTGAGTGAACCAGTTTCGAGATACTGCTTATTATTCCCTTAAATTTTCCAATACTTATACTTTTTCTCAAATGTGAATTCGTTATTCATGTTTTTTTTTGTCCTGGTAATGCAAAGAGAATGGAATACTCCACATAGCAACCAGTTCTTAAAATATTTGAATATCGCTTAAAGCCTACCAATTCCCCTTGCATCTACAAGAAAATTAGCAATAAGATTAACATCTCGATATCTCGATTAATATGAAGTATATGGAGAATAAGCGTTTGTAAAACTAGTTTGTATAAGAGTAGTGAAAGTCATGTAAGTGTAACACCCGATTTTTTTGTCTTGGATATGCAAAGAGTATTGATCTGTGGCAAAGAGAATGGTGCTGCACATAGCAACTAGCTATTAAGAGATATGTCTATGCTTAAAGGCCCTTGCAAATACAAAACAAGGAGAACATAGTAGGCCTTAAGTGATAGTCAAATATTTTTAGAACTGGTTGCTATGTGTAAAATGAAATTCTCTTTGCATGTGAAGAACATAAAAAAATATTCTGTGGGCCAAAGAGAAATGAGAACGTAATAACAGTCAAAATGATATTTGTAATACAAGCAAGGATACCGAAAACCGAAACACAGAGCAAGATATGATTATATACGAACGGAAGTACTGATGTGTGTAGATAAAGCAAGGTGTGATTAGAAACGAGCGGAAGTGCACTCGGATAAGGCTAAAATTGAAGTACAAGTGAGGCAGCACGTGTTTCCAGCAAAGCAGTAAACTAGAAGAAGAAAAAATCGGATGTGATACATTCACATTACTTTCCCTACCCTCTATCGTTTATTAGTGGCTATACAAAGCATTTTTACTTAAGCTTATTACTTTCTCTAATACGTATAGTAAGTAGAAATGTTGCATTTCACCTAAAAATTCGATATTGAGATTTCACTGGAAATACAAGTTTTGAAGCCCCATAATGCAAAAAACAAACATTTTAAAAAAAAAGAACCGTGTGTGTGGCTGTGAACAGCGTAACTCAAAAAGGAAAAGTCGGATAAATACCAAACTTGGTATTTAGGTTCAGTATCTTTAAAAGATGCGACACGAAGATTTTCAAGAAAATCCCCCTATTCCAGACTACTCTTTACATGGAACACTTTTCGAAGTTTTTTTCTCTCTCTCTCAGATATGGCACTAACGATTTTGATGAAAATATCATATTTTAAGACACTTTTAGTAAATGAAAGGCACATCTAGTATTTTCTGGGAATGTCCCCAAAAGTCGTCTTCATTCTGAATGAATTTTGCATAACTGGTAAACCGTAAGAGATAGACAAAATTTTATCACAAAACACACAATTTATGACATATACATTTTTTTTGTGCAGTGAACCATTTCCAACATACTCCTTGTCATTTGTTTGAATTTTCCAATACTTAATACTTTTTCTCAAATGGGAATTCGTTATTCGTTTCGTTTTTCTTTCTTTTCTTTTTGTACATCCTGGGCATGCAAAGAAAATGGAATGCGCCACATAGCAACCAGCTCTTAAAAGATTTGACTATCGCTTAAAGCCTACCATATTCCCCTTGCACCTACAGAGAATTAGCAATAAGATCGTTTCTGCAAATGTTTATCTCGATTAATATGAAATAGATGGAGAATAAGAGTTCGTAAAAATAGTTTGACAAGAGTAGAGAAAGTCATGTGAGTGTAACACAGAGTTTTTAGGTTTTCTTATGGTATAACTGAAAGTTAAAGGTGCCGGAACGAAGCAAATATTAGGAGCCTCAATAACTGAGAGAACTGAAATTACAAAATTGTTATAGTTATCACTCAATACACATTATGGGACCTAATATATTATATAGGATAATTCAAGACATTACGCCTTATCAAAAATAATTAAGCGTTACTTAATTTCCAAGGATTTAAATTAAATTAATTTAAATATTATTATTATTATTATTATTATTATTATTATTATTATTATTATTATTATTATTAGGGATATTAACGTTTTGACAGCTAACACTTAACATTAATGTGTTACGTGCAGGTTTAAATACATATTATGTATCTTAAGTGCACCCATGCTACATTAGTGGAGTCACCACGACCGAAACGAGATAATGGCGTTTCCCAAACACAGTATCTTGTTTAAATCAGCAAGTGTATATATTTCTTTACTCTTTGGTTTGTACCAGTGCAATAAAAAACTAAATCAAAACAACTGAGGGAGCTCAGTAACCCTTTCTGAATAATTGGAAGGATGGCTGAAAGAGCCTCAACCCGCAAATCTCGGCACCCCTGCTGAGAGGTTAGACACGCAACTTACCCTGATTGGAAAATTGCATAGAGAATTCATGCAGTGTACAAAGTGCAGACCCTTTTTCCGTCTTCATTTTTTCTCTCGCAGTTCAATGGCTTTGTTTTCCTCGAAGTTTGCAAATCATACTTTTCTCGACGATAGGTTTGCTATCATGTGTGGGAATTTGAAATTCCTGCACTCCGTGCATTTTGCATTGTATTGCAGCTGTTAATAAATGTATATAATCCTCCAACTATTGATAGCATAGTTATTGTTGCAGACATGCCATATAATCATATTTGATAATTGAATTTTATCATTTAAATCTTACAGTCTTTACTTCCCTTTACTTATTAACATTTATTTTCAATTTAATTCATGTAGCAATTAAATATAACTTTCGACGCAAGCAGCCATCTTCAGTTGTTGACTGGCTTGGTCAACACTACCAGGCGTGACTAATTGATCACTCAGAGGCTTGCGCGGTCGACCTTGATACTGCTTTTGAACAGTTGACAGTGATTAATTTTATTTACGCGTAAGCATTTCTATAATTACTGTCGTCGAAAAAATAGTATGCAATACAGATGCGTTAAGTGCTTTGCAGAAACTCAAAAGTGAAAATACTCCACTTCGTCTCGTATTTTCAAACTTCTTCCTCGTTCTGCAAAGATGCACTTACTGCACTTGTATCCTAATATACTATTGCTACCCGGTGGCTTGTTGGTGAACTGCTTTCTTCATTCCAACCTCAGTGGATTGTGACGTCATCAACAACACAGACTTACCACTTCTTGCAGCCTATTTTCCAATTACATCTGTCATTTGCCAATGTCTCTCATATGGAAAGGACATCATAGCAGCTCACTTCAGTAGAGGTTACGTAGTGTACATCAGGTCATGTTTATTCCCTATTTCACTGCTTGCGTTTGCTGCCAAGATACTACCTAGGTGGGTCCATGGTGCTTGCTCTTTTGGTACTCGCTGTTGTAATATCGCCTCGCGCTGTCGAGGATTTTTCATTCGAATGTAAATTTGATAACTAAACCTTCACCTCCGAATGACATCCGCCTCCGCAGATATGAGTAGTTCTGAGGAAAAGGGAAAACCTCAAGGAAAATAAAAGCTTCTATCTCCAGAATTGAGGTAGACACGCTACTCCCATACCACAGAGATTGGTCATGCATAGTTAATAGGAATAAACACCAAACACCTCTGAACGTTACCTTTATCTGATCAAAGTAGTGTGTGTGTGTGTGTGTGTGTGTGTGTGTGTGTGTGTGTGTGTCAAAACGGTGGGCACCATTCTGATGTATCCTTTCAGACCAACATGGTTGACGTACTTATTGCAAACTCAGCACATTTGTTACAAAGTACAGGTTAAATTTGAGGATAAAATCACTGCCCCTCCCAAAAACTAATTTCTAAGTAAAGGAGTTAAAGTACATTCTTATTTATGTATAAATTTCCACTCTGTAAGTCCTTCGGTTCACCTAAAAGTTGTACAATGGGCGCACTTAGTATTGCGGATCGGCCCCATACACGAAGGAAATACGCTGCATTGCTTCTGCTACTGCTTGAAGTATCGATCCGTGCAACAAGAGACAAAATTTAATGCACGTATGGGTCAGGCTATTTGGTTGTGACCATACCTCAGTCAGTATATGGCTGTTTACGCCTAAGATGTTAAGGAATAGAGTACTGGGTTCGATTCCCGACGATGCAGATTGTTCTTCTTTCATTGAAAATGTTCCTTGTGATACCCAAAATCTGGTGCATGAGTGCTGACGCGCTTATTGTGTGCGTATATTGGTTATTTAAATAAAACTTTCTCTCATTTTCAGGACTGATACTGCACACATTCTTAAAATACAGGTGTCCAATTATTCACGTATGAATTTTTTATTTCATATAAAAATGACAGGAATAAAGTTTTATTCATGTCAGAAACGTGAGCGCAACAATAATGTTTTAACATTACCTAAACAACACTTTAAATCTCAGTATATTAATTTGCTTATGAGCATAATAGCGTAATATTCTTTATATTGTTTACTCACATCCATTTGATTATATTTATTATTATTATTATTATTATTATTATTACCAGCATTACTAGCACCATCATCGAAGATTACAGGTAGGCTCTCCGTTTGATACAGAAATAATATTAAACTATATTAACAACAGAGGAAGGCAGTTAAAATTTTCAGCAAGTGGACCACACCCGCTTTTGTCCAGCACTTCATCCAAACTGTTGGTTACAGATGCCACCAGGCTGTGATATGTCCTTGGGACACCACCTTACACTACCCCACAACTCCATGACATGGTTTCAAAGTGCTGCTACAGTTCTTTCTTGTTGAAGATCCTATTCTCCAACCAGCATGGCCCATATACTCTCAATCAAATTTGAATTGGGTGATTTAGCCTGCCAAGGAAGTGATAAAATCTCGGTGTGACCTTTTAGCCACTCCTTGGTGATGTTTGAGGTGTGAACGGTGCTGTTATCGTGCACCATATGTATCTGAGGCATATCTTCCGCAGAATACATTGCTTGAACATTGCTCAGCATACAGTCTTCCAGTACGGTGGTGCATTCTTCGGAATCCATTCTAGTAAAAATCTACACCAATTCCCCAACACCAGCAGTTGACATCTAGCTCCAAAATGCTACACTGATTCTCCCTTTTGGGGGGGCAGGAATAAAGGTCTGAGGAAAAACAAGAATATGTATATAAGTATTAGGAAGGAAAAAGGAAGAGGAATAGAACGATTTTATGCTGTTGTGGCGCTATTTATTGGGGGCATAATGGTGATCATGGTGGCTGGTACCGCCGAACCAAACCCGCTGATTGTGAGTGAATACGTAGCTGAGGCGGAGTTCTCCGCTGCGGAGGTCAGGTATATGACTTGGCCGAAGCCCTGACAGGGACCTGTGAACTGAGGTGACATAACAGGTCATGAATGCTCCGTGCCCGGCCTGTTACCTCCGGGCATTCGGTTTATGAGTGTGGTAATGCGGTGGATGTTGTGTAGGCGTCGTGTTGTTGGTCCCGAGGATCTTAATCACTCTGTCGGCGTGTTCTCCAATCTTGTTTTGTATGTACTGGTTTCCCAGTTGAACAGTGCGCTTGATGGTTGTGTCCAGTTCGTCGGTGTCCTTCTCGTGCTTTGCGATGATTTTGCCAGTGATGGAGGTGAGTTTCTTGGTGAACTGCTCTTCTAGTGCAGTGAGGCGTGTGGAGATGTTCAGCAACTCGGCGTGAAGATCTTGAATTGCTTCAAGAATGCAGTTGTTGGTGGCCGTGCTCTGCTCAACTAGCTTTGGTGTTCGCCAACTGGTGCTCTAGTTGAGAGGTGTCGATCTGCGTTGGTGGATTGTTGGTCTGCGGTGGTGGAATGTTGATCTGCAGTGTCCTGAAGATGGTGGTTGTCGGCGTTGCTCTACGTGGGTAGAGTGGGCAGACGGCCTGGCCGATGAAGGACCCCTTGCCCCCACAGGAGGCGCAGAAGCGGCGGCGGCGTGACAGGTCGTGTGCCCTGCAGTCTGCGGTGAATGTCCCATTACCACAGTAGTGGCAGCGGGGAGTGGCGTCACATGACACGTCGGTATGCCCGTAAAGGCAGCAGCGGCGGCATGGAGCTGGTCGCACACTGCGGCTGGCCTTAAGCGACAGGGTTTGCCCTAACAAAGGCAGTCCTGCGCCCAGGGCCGCCGAGTATTCGTCCTCGTCCATAAAGGTGATTCGGACCAGCGGTGTCTGACCTCTGTCGTAGCGAATTCTAGTCGCCTTGGCCTCAGACGGCCAAAAGCGCTGAGCGGCGGTGAGCAAGAGCGTGTCAGGGAGCTGACGGTGCACTCCCCGGACAACAGCGGAGTAGCATGCAGGCACGCCGTTCAGTCGGCGGCGGCGCTGGTAGTGGCTTCCTCACGAGGAGGAGGCTGCGGCTGTCTTCTTCCGACCCATCTTGACTCGATGACAGCTCGAAACGAAGTCCACACTGATTCTCCCACTCCTCTTGGTAGCTATTATATGCTCGGGACCGTAATGGGTGTTGTGGGGCCTCTACCTATAAAGTGCCAACCGCTCGTCAACAACGGAACAAAACAATTTTTTGTTTCGTCCAAATAACGCTTTCCTATAAATACGTGGCATTGCACAGTGGGGAAGAGCGAAACTCACTCTATCTTCTCGATGTTACACTTTCTTTCTTGGCTGCACTTCTATGATGAACTCCACTGGCATACGCGCGTTTTCGGACTCAGATTCTACAACCGGCAAACCCATTCCCGTTCGATTGCAGATGCTGATAAGAACGGATTCCTTGTATTAACTTGCATTATGGCTAAATCCTATTCATCATTGTTTTGCTTGACTGAACGCTTTTTGCTCACTTCAGCTCATCTTCACCCTCTTCTTGAAAACGCCGAATCCGCGTATGGCGCAATCTTATCCTCTACCGACTGCCTTAATAATTTCAGAAACGAGTTGGCCAGCTTTCCACATCCCAACAATTTTACCTCTGGTTACTTGTGTGGCATACTTTAGGATTTTGGCGATATTTTGTTCGCTAATAGGAATATCCTAATTTGTTACTTCTTTACACAACCCTTGGAAGTGCCTTGTCTTCTAGATAAAGTACTCTTGTCGTGCGCAGGGGTTAGTTACTACATAGGAAAATGGTGTATGTTGCAACACGAGACAAAGCCTACGGTCACCAGAACCACACACGTTATCTATGTCGTCCTCCGTGGTCTAAGGGTACCATGCTAGCTTCTAATTCCCGAAGTCGCGGGTTCAAACCTGGCGAAGGGCGATAGATTTTTTCGGGCGTAAAAATGCTTAGCATGGCTTCCTTCGGAAGGGAAGTAAAGTCGGTGGTCCCGTGTCGTAGATTTACGACACGTAACCTCAAGCCTGATAAAGAGGCCTCTGAGCAAACTTATCGGTCTTTCATGCCCAATGTAGAATGGGTCGCTAAGAATCATAATAGTTAAAGAGCGCCCATAAATAAAAATGTGTACCCATTGCTTTCCTTAATATGTGCTTGCATCAACTGCACCACTGTCTATCCACTATGTTGGCCATTTGAGGAACTAGGATAATCAGTTTCTCATAAAAAATGCTTTAAGTGCAAATTCGTATTATACAGTTGTAACTGCAGGTTTCATTCTAGAATTGAGTTTTATTTATGGACGTTCTTTAACTACTATGGTTTTAGTGTCCCTTTCTATATTGGGCGTGAATTCGGAAATTTTGCTCAGAGACCTTTTCATCAGACTTGAGATTCGTTTACGTGCCGTAAATCTACGACACGGAACTATCAGCTTTACTTCCCTTCCAAAGGAAGCTATGCTAAGGATTTTTACGCCCGAAAAACCCCATCGTCTCCACTAGATTTGAACCCGCGACCTCGGGAACTAGAGGCTAGCATGGTACCTCTAGACCACGGAGGACGACTTTACTTGCCTTGTTTTAGTAAGTGAATGTTGTACATTTATAACTTTCAATTAGAAGCCAAAAGTATCAACTATTTTCTTCCATTTTTCACAAGTAGTAATTCTTAATGAAAGTGCATATTGTTTTCTGTAAAATGACCAATTCTGTTTTTAGTTATCCATAACTTCACTCAGGTCACTGGCATAATCATTTGAATACCTCCTAACTGCAGTACTGTGTCATTGTTGATTTTGCAACCCTAAGCATTCGCAACGGCAAATATTTCTTCTTACATGTTATCGCAGATGTTAAAACCATTGGTAAATGTGTAGTATACAATTTTATTATTCTTGCTTCTTTATTTTCTTTTTCTTTCTTTCTTTCATTTTTTTTTGCAGGGGGTAGTAAACAGTAACGTAATGACTATTATTTACATCTGTCTGTCAATCGCGTGTGACACTTTAGTGTATTGTATTGTTTAAATTTGTCTTGGGTCGAGTTAGTTTAGATTTCAACACTATGGGAATGTCAATAAAGGCTTGGGCGGACTTGTACACAAATGTAGAGTACACCGAGGTGCTTCTCATCTACGGGAAGCCGGAGCAAATACAAGAGACCTTACCGGCTCTGTCAACAACGTTAACCCAACAGGCGTCAACTAGCCCACACCATGTTTCAAAATTGGAAAGGCGTGTAAGTGAAACAGGCAGCTTACGTCATAACAAACACCCCTGTGGGTATCCACGGACGCTCCATACACCAGAGTTTGAACTCATTTTAACCAGGCGATGCACAAAATGTATCGAAATTGGAGGCAGCCATTTTGAGCATGTTCAATGGTTGATTGAAATGTATCTGTTTACTTACAGTATTTCAGTTTCTTTCCGAGTTCTTTCGTTTTTGTGTACCCATACTGCCTAATTCCTTCTTCATATTTCAGAGATCCTAGTACATAAATAAAGCGTTTCTGGACATGGGTTTATTAACAAAATATGATCACATAGTACCCATCTACCTACTACCCAGCCTTGTAACATATTTATTTACGAGTACATCCTGTATACAAACATGATGTACCGATTTCAAATGAATTTGAAATGCATCAAATCTTGTTCATTCATGTACAAAAATTTCGACTCCGTACATACAACGATTCACGAGTTGTTTTATGCGTCCGGAAGGACACATTACTGACGCTAAAAGGTGATATACAGTGGATAACGCATTTAAACTTCCCACATTACAAATATGTTTCTTCCGTATATCCTCTCAGAATAAACAGGACTGTATTTTGAATTGACAATCTTAAGAGTCTTAGGCAAAATCTTAACGTTGCAATCTCATTGCAAAAACGGTATCTACAAAATCATATTAGAGTCGGCTTTTATTTTATTCCTTCATCGAATCCTCCATAATATAGTTAATTTGCACATTTGTGAACGCTATTGTACAGTTCATTTCGTTGGTACACAAGTCGAAGACTATATCCACTTGAATCGCTAATGGCTCAGGAGATCTGATGCCAAATGTATACGGCGACAGGAGATTATTGCTGACTCGTCGTATAAACGCTTGTCGAGAATTATAAACTCTAATTAATTAGAGTTTGAGGCAGTATTTTTAACACTTAAATGATTTTAGTCTAATTATATAATATAAAATTCAATAATAGCCCGCCTTAAGGCAATATGTGTATAAATATAATATATAAAATGTATGTAATAGTCATTGTATTATGTTTATATTATTATGTACATGTTTAATAATGTTATGTTAAAGTATTAAGTAATTTAATAATGTAGGAGCTGTGAGAATATAGGTCAAAAGTTGCTAACAATGAGGTAACCTTGAGGCAATAATGAATTGGAAAGTAATAATGCTACTAGTAATTCTTGGAAACAATAATGTAAATTTTGAGACAGTTTATTAATAGCCAATCAACAACCAGAAAAGAAGCTTAAGTTAAATAAAATTATTTTGTTGGATTAGGAATAGCCAATCAGAGACTTGAAATAGATGAAATTTGCAAATTCAGGCGGTAGAAATCAGTTCAGTTGCTAGTAGACAGCGTTCCTAACTGGACGCGAGACGTTTCCTCGAGAAGTTTAATACGTATTCAGTGTGAGACAAAAATTCATTACGGCGAGGACATTATAAAGTTTACGTGTTAAAAGGTGCAAGTAATTAATAAATAATCTCATAGCTCTCTATATCAGTGAAGTGTTATTTAATCGTGTCAAGGATTAATAAAAGGAGTGAAGTAAAAAATTATAATTTGTGTAAGTCTACATTCTTCAGCCGCACCACTCCCTGCAAAGAGACACATGTTTCTACAAATTAATACTGACCCAGCAGAGACAAACATAAATATATATAATATTTAAAGAAAACATAAAAATACAAAGTTGATTCTTGAACATTGGGGCGAAGGCCACCGGAAACTTTGTGCAATACGTGGTTGCAACTACTTCAAATACAACTACTCCCTTCTAAAATAAACCTATTTCAAGTTTAGAGCAGATCAGGCTCTCGACGTGTAAATGGTTCCATAGGAGAACCTCTAAATTATTCAGCCAAATTTAATAGTTTTAAGCCTCTTAATTAGAGAAGCAGGATGTGCTCGACAAGAGAAGAAGAAAAATGCTTCGGAAAAACAGTGGACCGTGCAGAAAATTAACTAATAGAAGCGCATAAGCACGACTTAAAGTCAGGCTTTTTCACTACTCTTAGGAGAATCTCAGGAGAAAGAAGTATTAGAGAAAATAACGGAAACACGAAATGATAATGCGCGATAAAATTCTTCAGTGGCAGTCCAGATCTTTCAGTTAAACTAGAACAACATTTAAAAGATTTAAAATGAACTGAAGAAGCGCAACAACTGCTTTTTATAAACTTTCAATGCCGAACAAAGGTCTAAATTCCTAGATAGCTAGTTTTGAAGAGGCACCGTATTTATTTTTCTGTGCAAGGAATGGCAGCACAGCACAGCACTATTGCAGGCATGTAATAGTACAAATCGAGTAGAGTATTCCTGAAAACAGAGCACAATATGCTATCGTAGTGACATTTTAAGCCTATTTCCGAACATAGGAGAAGAAAAAGATGCAGATATTTGCCTTCATTGCTGAGCAAATAATATGAAAGCGATAATGTAATAAACGACTCTCGTGTTTCGAATAACTACCTAATTGACAACAGCGCAGTGGGTTTCGTAATTACGCGTGAAAACTTATGCTTTATTATTACTATTATTATTATTAGGTATTATTTATTTCCTGCCACACAAGCAGGAATGAGCGTTATTTATGCTAGTAACAGCAGCAAAATTGTAGGCTTTACAGCAAGATATTGCAGCCTAGGAGTAACAAGACTATCACGTAATATTCGTTTCACTGGTTCCATTACTTCATCTGTGGAGGCGTGATCAGTTCAAAATACAATGATAGAGAGTGATGCTTTGGAGAATTCATTCACTATGGTCAAAATATACAGTTTACTATTTTCAAGATATGGGAATAAATCTTGCTGTCAAAATTCCTCGAGCAGAAACAGAAATAGATTTTTATAAACAATACAAGTTAGAAATTTGAGTATTCTTAGTTTCTATTCAATTTAGTTCTTTGTTTAGATATGGTTACCACCTTTTTGCTCTTCGGTTTGTGACTTTGGTACCTGTTAATGTAAAATCATGTTATTCTTGCATCTTATTTCTCCAAACAACTTTTATAATGGTGGTAATTTGTATTAATTTTATTATTTCCAATGTTTTCCTGTTTTTATTCATGCATTCCAGTAGCAGCTCTAAAGTCATCATAAGAAACGCTATGAGGTAGTACATGTAGTAATCCATTATTAATCCACAATAATCCATTTTCTAAGCAGTCCGATAGTTCCGTTTTGAGTAGTTGGCTGCACTTCAAAAACTACATCTTTCAGATATCGCCGTACTCGCATAAGCATAATATCATAGGAGTGATTATTTGGCTTTCAAAATTAATTAATTAATTAATTAATAAAATGGAATATTCAAATATTAAGAAGAATTATTGATCAACAGTTTAAAATCTAAGCTAAAAATGTTAAATGCTCATGTTAAAGCTAAGAAAACAATTTTTCTTCATAAAACTATGAGATTGTTTGCATCAAGGCGGAAAAGCAAGAAATTTTTGCGTTAAAAAATACGCACTACTTTAATTTCAGTGAGCGCTATTAACTAAAGCAACATTAGTAGTAATACTAGGAGGTGATATGAATATTGATGGTTGAAGTGAAGCTTTTTAAGAAACGTAAAAATAAATTTAACGAAGTAATAATTATCCCATTTAAGACAAAGGAAACAAAAGGGAATGTTAACAATGAAAAGATAAAATGCGTGTAAAAGAAGAGTTATAAGATGAAGAAGTGGTAAAATAGATAAAGAAAGATAAATACTTTACGTGATTGAAGTGAAATAAAATGTGGTGATAATAAAGAACTGAATAAAACAATTATAATCTATATGTGTGAATAACGAAATATTGCTGAGTTAGGCGATAAAGCAATCCAGTCTGCCTCAAGCTGTGAAAGAAAGAAAATTGACCGATAATCAGAAGCTAAATGGAAATTATAAAATTCCAAAGATGACTATAAATAAAAAAAATTTAAAAAGTGTGATGCTTAAAAAAAGAAAAAGAACACTTTTTGAGCATATTACTGCCGCGTGTTACGTAGTGTGTAGGTATGTACGTTTCTTTTTCGTATTTTAGGAAAGTTAACGGGATTTGAGCTGAGATTATACGGTAAACGTTTCTTCTCTTTGAACATGTCTCATGGTAAGAAGAAAAACCATCTACCTGCTAGTCATCGCCAGAAATATTCACTGAGTTAATTTTCTAACTTATTTCTGTGGCACAAGAAGCAACAAGTCTAGATTGTACGGTTGTCCATCCATACTGCAAAAGGCGTGCTTTTAAATGTAGGTGTTATATCAGTAACATCACCTTTTGCTAATGAATACTCTTGAACAAAATGTCTGGTATTATAGCCCGGCGTCCTTCAAACGACGCCCGTTATAGGCAATACGAGAATCAAAACTATAATTTCATATGGCGAGATCTCCTGTCGACCTTAATAGCAGCTATGCAAAGGTATCCATGGACAGAAGCCTCGTACGTTGCTTGGATAACATGGGAGCTATTTGTTTTGGCATAAACAAAAGAAATTAAGTTGTCGTGATGACATGTAGCAAGCAAGAAGGGAAAGTCATCGTCCACTAAACAACCTAAATGCGTTTTCTGTGTGATGCTCGAAAGGAAAAGTCCCTCCGGGAAATAAATTACACGCGTTTTACACTCACGTATACCAAAGAGACAACAGGAAATGATACGTGGAACATTCATACTTATTACAGCTTGCAATTTCTGCACTAAAGTAGTACCTTGTGAAAGTGATGGTAATTTCTGGTTCCATCGACCGACGACAAAGGGGCTGCAGTTGCACAAAGAAATGCTGCATTGTGCACATTCACTTCAGAGGAACATTCTGAAGTTGTCAACGCAGCAAGTTATCACATTAACTTCCGTACCTGCTCTACAGGGTGTCCAATTCAAACATTTCATTTCTGTGCAATTAAAGTTTCTCAGGTGGATTCACACGAATTAATCCACTGGTGTTCATAATTCTGACAGTGGCGCAGTGAACGGGGGATTAAAACCCTTCCCAAAGCCACACATAATATAAGTAACAAAATGAGTGGAAGCTTGAGCGAATGCATGACCCAAACACTAGGGTAAAGGGGGGCACATTATATTATTCATAATTTGTTACAAAATAACTGACTTTGTTCATTTTACAGATAACTTTTATAGATGAGTACATTTTACATTTTGCCTACATATAAGGGGCATGATGGAAAGATCATGAGGGCATAATAAAAATACCTTTTTTTACTTTCTCTACTACGTATAGTAAGTAGGGGAAGTATTGTATTCCACCCAAAAATTCGATACCAGATTTCACCGGAACTACATGTTTTGAGACTCCCTGAATAAAAAAAAGCATTTTTGGAAACATGTCCGTGTGTGTGTGTGTGTGTGTGTGTGTGTGTGCGCGCGCGTGCGTCTGTGAAGAGCATAACTCAGAAAAGAACAGTCGGATAAACACCAAATTTTTAGGTTCAGTATCTTCCAGAGATGCGACACGAAGGTTTTCAAGAAAATCCCCCCACCCCAGACTACCCTTTACATGGAACATTTTCGAAAATTTTAATTTTCTCAAAAATGGCTCTAACGATTTTGATTAAAATATCATATGTTTAAGATATTGTCATGAAATGTATATCTCGAATTTTCTGGGAATGTCTCCAAAAGTATTCTTCATTGTGAACGACTTTTGCATAACTGGTAAACCATAAGAGATAGACAAAATTTTACTACACAAAAAATGTAGATCGCGTTAAAATACACAATTTATGTCATACACATTTCTATTGTTGAGTGAACCGTTTTCGAGATATTGCTTGTTTTTCCCTTAAATTTTCCAATACTTATACTTTTTCTCAAATTCGTTATTCATTTTTACTTTCTCTACTACGTATAGTAAGTAGGAGAAGTATTGTATTCCACCCAAAAATTCGATACCGAGATTTCACCGGAAATACATGTTTTGAGACTCCCTGAATAAAAAGAAAGCATTTTTGGAAACATGTCCGTGTGTGTGTGTGTGTCTGTGAACAGCATAACTCAGAAACGAACAGTCGGATAAACACCAAACTTGGTATTTGGGTTCAGTATCTTCCAAGGATGCGACACGAAGGTTTTCAAGAAAATCCCCCCACCCCAGAGTACCCTTTACATGGAAGATTTTTCGAAAATTTTACTTTTCTCAAAAATGGCTCTATCGATTTTGATTAAAATATCATATGTTTAAGATATTTGTATGACAAATAAAATGTATATCTTGAATTTCCTGGGAATGTCTCCAAAAGTATTCTTTATTGTGAATGACTTGCATAACTGGTAAACCATAAGAGATAGACAAAATTTTACTACACAAAAAATGTAGATCGCGTTAAAATACACAATTTATGTCATATACTTTTTTTGTTGAGTGAACCATTTTCGAGATATTACTTGTTATTCCCTTAAATTTGTCTACTTTTCTCAAATGGGAATTCGTTATTCATTTTTTTTTGTCTTCGATATGCAAAGAATATTAATCTGTGGCAAAGCGAATGGTGCTGCACCTAGCAACCAGCTAATAAGAGATATGTATGTGCTTAAAGGCTACTGTATTTGTATATTGCCCTTGTAAATATATATTCCTCTTACATCTACAAGAAAATTAGCAATAAGATAGAGTCTGCAAATGTTTATCTCGATTAACATGAAGCATATGGAGAATAAGCGTTTGTATAAATAGTTTGTACAAGAATAGAGAAAGTCATGTGAGTGTAACACATCAGATTTTTTACTTTCTCTACTACGTATAGTAAGTAGGGGAAGTATTGTATTCCACCCAAAAATTCGATACCGAGATTTCACCGGAAATACATTTTTTGAGACTCACTGTGTGTGTCTGTTTGTCTGTGTGTCTGTGAATAGCATAACAAAATTTTACTACACAAAAAATGTATATCGCGTTAAAATACACAATTTATGTCATACACATTTCTTTTGTTGAGTGAACCGTTTTCGAGATATTTTCCAATACTTATACTTTTTCTCAAATTCGTTATTCATTTTTTTATGTCCTGGACATGCAAAGAGAATGGAATGCG
The DNA here is from genome assembly GCA_030765065.1 of Deroplatys truncata. Taxonomy (NCBI): domain Eukaryota; kingdom Metazoa; phylum Arthropoda; class Insecta; order Mantodea; family Mantidae; genus Deroplatys; species Deroplatys truncata. The sequence goes on along the minus strand of CM060988.1, from coordinate 130,971,672 downwards.
CCACATAGAAACCGGCGCTTAAAATATTTGACTATCGCTTAAAATCTAGCATATTCCCCTTGCATCTACATAAAAATTACCAATAAGATTGACATCTCGATATCTCGATTAACATGAAGCATATGGAGAATAAGCGTTTGTAAAAATAGTTTGTACAAGAGTAGAGAAAGTCATGTGAGTGTAACATATCAGATTTTTTTTATTACCAATAGTGTTGAAAATATTCAGGAAAATAACACTTAGAACTTGCAAAATAATTGGAAAAGCTTATCACTTCTTAGTGAGCATAAATACAATTTTACAAAATTACCATTGAGGCTTATTAACTGCTTAGGATCACAGTAATCACAAACATAGAATGATTGTTTAATATTATAATCATTGCACTGTTCACGAGCCCAGTGCTCACAAAAATTACATTGGATCCACTTTTAGTTGCTTCTACTATTATAGTATTCACCACAAATGCACAAAACATTTTCCTCCAGAAGGGGATTATCAATAAGTGATTCTGGCAACCGCAATTTCATAGTTTCCATATTTTTATTACTCTTGTTAGTTCCAAGCGTACATTTTCTTTATCAACAAGTTGTATTTTGAATGGTGAGCTTGTTAATATTTCTGATTTTTGGCAACTGATTTTTGTTTTTTTTCAGACATTTTCGCTTTTGGGAGAGGTCATATTTCACTTGGCGAAAAAGATAATTTTCTTCAGACTGGAGATTTTCTGCATGCATCAGGTGTTACCTTGCCTTCATCAACAATCATCACAGGAGACCCTTTCTTGAATTAACAGAATTAATTCCAGATGGACCAGCAAGAACACTGGCCTCGGCAGATCAAATTTCAACATACAGAGTGAAATTACTACTTGCTTCTTCCCTTTTATGGAAATTACTTTAGGTGGATTGGACTGGTTACGGAGGAGACTCGCACTGATCCACAGAGGGGATATTGTACCTACGCCTCACATGGGTGCGTCGCCCGGAGGAAGGATGAGGAAGAGGAGACACCGGGCGGTCGGAACCAGGAGTGATGGCACATGAATGCAGGGGACCCCACCCCGCACAGAGGGGTTCCAAAGTCTCTCAAGGGTTCAGATACCCCCGGCAGCCAGGCGAAAGCCGAGGGACAGAGAGAGTCACAAAGAGCATCCTTTTCCCTGCCACGCTGCACCGAAACACTATCGCCGACACTTCCAACCCTGAAAGATGACGTGAAATGAGAATGGGGATGAAATGGAGGGACAGGAAATTCGGGGGATGTAAGAATCCTTCCTAACATTCGCCTGGCGACCCAGGAAAATCCTCGGAAAAAACCCATGGTTAAGGAAGGTCAGCCACGGGAATCGAAACCACGACTTCCCGAATGTGGACCACAGACGAAACCGCCTGAGCAACCCCGCTCGGTTACTTTAGGTGGAATGGTTGCTGAAGTCTGTACACCTGTCACGTTCATGTTATAAATATCAAACGGTTTTTCAAATAAGTTGTATTTATTGAAAGTTTCCAACAAGTTGTGAAAGAAATCATTGGCCCGAATTTATTAAAACTTGCACATCTGGCTATGTTTGTAGCTTCAGGTGTTCTTATTGACAAGTGTGGATGTCTTTTCATAAAAGCCTCGAGCCAAGCTTTACCTGCCTTTCCATTCCTAAAATTATTAGGTATCCTGTTTCATTCTGCTAAAAAAAATCAATTCTTTAAGGGACTCCTTGGACAAACCCTAGTATATTATATCCAGTTCTTCCGCATAGCTGACAATCTCCATTTCAATTTCAGGGGAAAAAGTTTTATATCTACCCAATACTTTCTGTGCAGACCCTGTTTTGAGATGTTTGTGCAAAGTTCTCAGTGGTATGCCATAATGTCGAAGCGCTTCTGCTAAGCTTGTTTTATGAGCTTCTTGCAGAATATGTTCCTTAACAAGCTCTGGCCAGCTGCATCGATTGGTTTTCGTTTGTAATTATGCACCATATAAAAAGAGCACATTTTAAACATTACATTAATTAATTAATTTGCAGCAGTATCATAATTTTAAACTTCTAGAAGCAAATTCCAGCAATATGTGGGCAGAACGGAAAGTTTCCCTTTTACCTTCTTAACCTAAAAGTGCATCCTAACCTGAAGAATAGGATTTTAGCATCTTTATCATTAACCTCAATCAAAAAATTTATAGCAGTAAATTAATTTAGACAGCACTCTGGTAAATTACAATAGTAGTTTATAAATGACATATATTACACTTTATTTGCAAAATTTTTCTTACCTTTAAAGGCACATCCAAGAGCAGTTTGTAATAACGATGCACTTTCCCACCAACAGGGTAAGCAACTTAACTTCTAAATATGTTTGTTTTATCTACTCTTTGAATGCATTTTGTATTGTCAAAGACTGTATAGCGTAGTCTGTAATCCAGAGTAATTAGCATTTCCATGTTGCCCTTCCTTTCCATTCTGCCCTCCTTTCCCCATTTCATATAGTAATAAAGAAGGATCTTCACTGCAATGAAGTTTGGCAGCGACTGATATTTCCTAATGACAGGCAACCCTCCGCTCAAAAAGAATGCGAGAGAGAATGACCGCTGTTACCTTTAATATCAGTTCAATAACCGAGCTCCTCTCACTAATACTTTCTTTGTATCGGTACTCCTGATGACCATCTCTCATTACACCAGCGGATCAGTTGCATCGATTTATATATACACTCGTAAATAGCTGGCGTGTATTCCGGACGCGAGCTGCCGTCTCCGACATGTTGGATGGTAAACAAACTTTCTGCCACTACATTCCCTGCATGTAATATAAATATATCGGAAACTCCTGCATCTGGACATACAGTGTGATCAGTTGTGGAGTATTCAAACCAACAAGTTACATTAAATGGAAAGCGCGCTGCAGTGGATCTTTGTTATAAAAAACAACCGGTTGTACCTAGCGGTCGCCATATTGATGGATGGTAAATAGTGAATGGACGGATGAGACATCCAGGAGAATGGATGGGAGCTTCTTCCACTGGCGGCCTTTTAACCAGCAAGCGACCACGCTCAATCGGCTAAGCAAAAGAGAGACTAAAACGCTTGAGGGCGCTTGGGTCAACTAGCAATCCACATATCTTGGGCATAAAATCCGAGCGGATACACATCCATCTGGTGACAACGCCCAATACTACTTAACTTTCCAACAACCGTGTGGCCGGTCAGTTTTGTTAAAACAGACCGGTCAAACATCTCTACAGTGGGCGGCCGACCACCTCCTCGGGGCACGCCCACCCGTCAGCAGAAGGCAATCGGGCAGCACATTCCGCCTATCATCGTGGACGACTCCCGGGACTCGGTAGGCTTCCTTAAGGAGGTTATGTCGACCGTCATTGCCGTCCACGGTGACGAGATGGAGCAGCCACTTCATCTTCCAGGCTAAACATGTGAAGAATTACCAGCTCCTCCTGTCCTCCCTGGGTAAAGGCCAAATGCCCCTTTTTACCCTTGGCCTTGAGGAGGCTAGAGACATCAGCAGAGAGTGTAGTGGTTACCACGTTAGCCTCCAGTTCCCGAAGTTGCGGGTTCAAACCCGGCGGTGAGCGATGGATTTTTTCGGGCATAAAAATACTTAGCATGGCTTCCTTCGGAATGAAAGTAAAGCCGACGGTTCAGTGTCATAGATTTACGGCACGTAAAAGAACCTCAAGCTTGATAAAGAAGCCTCTGAGCAAAATTACCAGTCTTTCACGCCCAATATAGAATGGGGCACTAAGGAACACGGCAGTTAAAGAGCGTCCATAAATAAAACTCAATTTAATTTTAACATCAGTAGATATATGCGGGCTACCTTTGACACACGAGTAGGAGATATCGAAGCTGATCTCTGTTGCCAGGGCATAGTTCCCGTTTGGTGAAGCAGCTAAAACCCCCGTACTCCTCTTTCTAGCGGTAGTGGGATGTGCTAACGGTCCGGAGGCCAAAGTAAATGGCGTCACAACCATCTGTTATATCCGGGTAAAGATAGAGCCATCCACAAGCTCTGGCAGTCTCCCTCAAAGCACCAGTGTCTGGGGTTTAACCACTGCAGCCACTTCTGTCACCGCAACCTGCGCTGCTTTCGGTGCAGTGAATCCCACTCAAAAGAGCTCTGCCAACGTGCCCTCACAGTTGTGTCCACATGCGCTAACTGTAAGGGCGAGCACTGGTCTGCTATGGCGGGGGCAAACAAAGAAGGCCTCCTCGCCTCCAGACATCCGCAGCCGCCCCAGAAGCAGGAACAGGGTGCACAAACAGCTAGGAGGGACCAAGAGCGCCCTTTAACCATCAGCGCCATACATATGGATAGCTGGCCGTGTATACTGCGCGAGCTGTCGTCTGCACCTGTCCAACATGTTGATGGATGGTAAGCAAGCTTTCTGCTACCACACACACATACTGCATGTCTTCTCATCCTGCGGAATGGTAACTAGGCAACCCTGCATTTTACAGACGATGCGAAATGCAGGTGCTGACACCGCATTCACCAGCCCGCTGATTAGGGCTACGTGATGCTCGCTGTTAACGTAATCTAGTAGCGCAATGGTTAACATGCTGGGAAGTCACGGTGAAGGTCGGAAGTTCATATCACGCCTGCGAATAAATGCGTTTTTATTCATTTATGTTAATGTTTCGAGAACGTTCTAGCAAATCATGATTTCTTTCCGAGTGCACTAGAAGGTGGATTTGCCCACAAATACGAAGTTCTAGCCGTTTCGTGCTCACTGTGGAACAATGTTTTCGAATAGAGAGTATCTGGACATGCTGTTAGTAAAAGGGGAAGCGCAGCAGAATACAACGGAGGCACGTCATCTATACCAATAGAGGTTTCCGCAGAGAACAATTTCCTACAGATCACGCGTCTTTTCGAGTTGCGAACCGCCTCCTGGAATCAGGAACAGTGTTCAAGACACTACATTTACGAAGAGATCACCCTGTATGTGACCAAACAACGACGGATCGTGTGACTATGTCATTCAGCATCCGCAGTGTAGTAGAGGAACATTCACAGGCATTTCAATATTAGCAAATCTTCTGCGTGGAGAACACTATATCATGTAAAGTTTCACCTTTATAATCTTCAACTGCACCAGGAGCTACTACAGCCGGACCATGGACAGAGAGTGCCGTCCGCTAAGTGGATCATACGACAAACTGAACAAGATCCACATTTTTTGGCAACTGTATTATTTACAGAAGAAGCAGAGTTCCACAACACAGACCATGTAAATCGCCACAACATGCATTACTGGATCACTGTAAACCCACATTGGATTTGAGAGGCGGCCTTACGTTTGGGCTGGTATATTCGGTGATCATCTAATAGGCCCGTATTTTTATGATGGCCAACTCGCGGGGAATCTCTATATCCACTTCCTACATCACCAGCTGCCTACTCTACTGGATGAAGTGCCGTTGCGGAACCGACTATGTGGTGCCAACATCATGGGGCGCCAGCTCATACGGCCCGTCGTGTAACAGTTTATCTCGATGCCACCTACCCTGAGCGATGGATCGGACGGTATGAACCAATAGGGTCGCCAGCACGCTCACCAGATCTAACTCTATTAGATTTCTTCTTAAAGATATCGTGTACCAGGTGGGCCAATGACCCCTCAACAGCTCAAGGAACGCATCATATTAGCTTGCCGTGACATCGTACCGGCCATGTTGCGCAGGGTAGACTGGCGATGATGGTTACACTGATATCTTGCATCCGCCGGCTAGTTCGAACACTTATTGCAACCACATGGAGGAAACGGGTAAATTGTAAAGGTTTATCTATGTGATGGTCCGGCATGATGTCATAGTCACTGTTAAACGCACTGGGAACCAGATAGGTTCACAACGATCATAATATGGGCTTGCAAACGTTATCTAGTTTTTATGTACGTACTGCATTTTGTAAATCTCAGAACAATTTATTGGCTTTCTTTTGTATGAAAGAATAGCTTTAAACAGTAAAATATTTAATGATGCCGTATGTTTGTAAGTTATAATTATAATGTTATGTGCATTTATGTATGTTCATTAAAGCATATTCTAACAAGTAACAATTTGTGTTTTTGTGAAATTCACATAATTAAACTAGTTAACTGAAATGACACTTCCATGCCAAACTATCACTTCTCGTTAAATTTACTAAACATAAAAAGTACCTTCAAGTGGCAGTATTGGAATGGGACCTTCACCACTGAAGGCCAACGCGCAAACTGTTGCACTACGAATGCAAGTCACTGCACTGCAGTGATACGACGCGATGCAGTGGAGTGTTTACGGCATAGTCTGCACAACGCGAGAATGGATAACTTCTCAATCCGCAGGCTGAGAAGACTTATTCGGCCTTTGCCGCATCGGTTTAAAATGAATGGCGTCATTATCAATTCGGCGAGCCCCTTGTCTCAAAGGGGAGGTGCGGAACTGAACTTCGGACTGTATGCGTTTCAGACTTCGTAAACAGGTTTACGTAAAGCGGCAGAACTGGTTTTCACTAAGACATTTTATGCGTTCTTTCCACATGAGATGGAAGTGATCACCGATCACAGAAACTTCATGGTTGAATGCTGCTTCTGAACTGGATGGGTACGAGGGGTGTGAAGATTTTCTGCATTCTTATCCAGAATTTCATCAAGTCCTGAGACAAAACATGATTTAAAAAAAAGTTGTTTTTTATTTAGCAAAACAAAAAAAGAAGAAAAAAACTTATAAATATTTATAATATAGTTTATAAATTACTATAATTTATAAATATTTTAAAATATTTATAAAAAGTTACTTCAGTTGTTTTTTGTTATAAAGTTGTGCCATTAAAGCTGAGACACTCTATGATACAAAAACTGCCCAGTTACTTGAGTTACCTGTTCAGCATACATGCTACGATTGCAAATTTATGAGATGCAAGCGAAAGAAGTTCCAAATGTAAATACTGGAAAGGTACAATACAAGTTCCATTTCACTAAGGTGACCTCGTGACATCCACTTATCTTTTGCTAGTCCTCTGCTAGAGGCACTAGTATAAACTCCCTTCAAAGTATTGAAGCCATGTGTAGACAACCAACAACGATTGGTGCTAAGGCCAAATAAATCTGAAGACACCATATAGATATACAAAGGGTCTTTCAACAAGAGTGGCCTCTCTTTAACATGTGATAGCTGCCTTTATTGAGTTACAGCAGTCATTTTTTTCATGTGGTTACAGTTGTTATTGACAAATAGCCATGAAACGTTACAGCATTCGGCAACGCGTAGAAATTGTGAAAATTTATTACCAAAATGGATCATCTGTTCGCCAAACCTTCCGTGTATTGCGTGAAGTTTACGGTGTGCATAATCGTCCCTGCGAGAGAACGGTTCGGCGTTTGATCGATAAATTTGAAAGACTTGGTTCTGTCAGCGATGAAAGAACGCCTGTACGTAATCGACGTAAGCGCTCCAACTAAAACATAGAATCTGTTCGTGAGAGTGTACGCGAGAACGGAAACAAATAAATTGCTCATCGAGCGCAAGAATTGGAGCTTCCACCGACCACAACTTGGCGAATTCTGCATCTGGACTTGAAGTTTCACGCTTACAAAATGGTGTTAACTCAAGAACTAAAGCCCAATGCCCATAGGTTGCGCCGTGTATTCGATGACTGAGCTAAGGAGCAATTGGAAACTGACCCGGATTTTTTGTCGAAAAATCTTCAGCGACGAAGCCCACTTTTGGATGGATGGTTGTGTTAACAAACAAAATTGCCGCTATTGGAGCAATCGCAATCCAATGCAGATTCAAGAACGACCACTTCATCCCCAAAAGGTTACTGTGTGGTGTGGATTTTGGTATGGTGGAATCATTAGTCCATATTTTTTTTCCAAGATGAAGAAGGTGAAGCTCTAACCGTCAATGGAGAAAGATACCGGGCTCTTATAAGGGACTATTTTTGGCCTCAATTGGATGGTATGGATCTCAGAAACATCTGGTTCCAGCAAGATGGTGCTACATGTAATACTGCTCTCCAAACAATCGATCTTTTGAAGGAGAAGTTCAGAGATTTCATCATTTCCCGTGGTGGTGCTGTTATGGCCCCCGAGGTCATGTGATTTAACCCGTTGGATTACTTCTTGTGGGATTATGTTAAATCTCGAATTTGTCTACAATCCAGAAACAGTAAATGATCTTGTGAATAACATCACGCGTGTTATTCGTGAAGTGGACCTAATTTACGTTCTTCTGCCATTGAAAATTGGGTCAACCGTATACGCGTCAACCCAATGAAGTCGCGGCGGTCTCTTAACTGATGTTCTCTTCCACACGTAATGGCATTAATTATGTTCCAAAATAAAAAAAGAAATAAACCTCTATCATTTTTAGAACGTGTTTTATTTAAGTTCAAACATAGGACGCTTTTGTTGAAAGACCCTATATATGTATATATTTTTTAAGGTCCAAGATTTCAAAACAAGAGAAAACAAAGCAAAAGACATGAAAATATTAGCAAAGATTTGTACCTGCACTGACGAGTCTTGATATTTTGAAGACTCATGTTTTATCCAACTGAGATTGCTTAGCTTGAAAGCTCCTATACATAAAATCTCTCTATTAAAATGAGTTTTATTCACACTTGTGATTCAATAGTTTCAAGAGTGTCACCTCAACGATATTCTTGTTTTAATCCTGGCTGGGAATTGAAACTGATGTATTTAAAACGTCTATGGGCAAGTTTGCATAACACGAGGTCCACTTGGTATACAGAATGGAAGTGGTACAGATATGTATAGGTTAAGGATGACTCTACATGTTACACTGAATGAAACATTGCAGTAAAATATTTTTCTCTGAGCATTTCATACACTGTTAATAACTACTTTGTGTCACAGTTTCATTACATCTTTATGCTGTGATTTTCTGAATATCAGAATATGCTTAAGGCTGCAGACAGTTTGAAAGAAACTGAAAAGATTTTTCATCTACATTTATTTTTGTAAAATCAATTAGTTTCACAAAATTGGCAATTAAGCCTTCCATACAATTGTAATTTTCCTGGAATAAAATATCTGGTAATGCACAATTCCTGGAGTGAAATATCTGACAATACCACATAGTACCTGTTTGGTTGCTTTGCATCATATAACCTTGACCTTTCTCACACTAGTTGGTGTAGGTATCAAATTAAAAATCTGCTACATTACTTTCTCTACTACTCTTCTACAAACTATTCTTACAAGAATTTCTATCTCCTTCATGTTAAATGTTTGCAGAAATGGTTTTATTGCATATCTTGCTGTACGTACTCCAGCTTCCATATATGCCATTACCACAGCTTCAGGCAACATTTTACCAACCTTCACACCAGGCATATACTTAGAAGGAAGGGGTGTATCTGGAGCATACTGCTTTTGTCATACTGGTGTGTGTTAACTGTAGCTCATGCAATGTATGCAAATATTTTGGAGGTACATTGGGGAAGAATTGGGTACTCAAAGTTATAAATTCATATATGAATACCTTACTATACATTAGAACTATGCATGTGAAACATGATGTCACAGCGTGCCAGGCATAGTAAATTGAATAGTAATTGATTCAGCATAATTTCTATACTTACCACCTATGAAGGCCAGCAGAATGACTCCCGAAGCTGTATGGATGGCATACATGGAAGTAAGCATACAAAAGTGATTCAGTAGACTGAAGCGATAGTCAAATCTTTTAAAAGCAGTTCACCATATGATGGCTTTGAAATTCCATGATGCTTGCAAGACCATGAGAAAAAAAATGAATAGCAACTTATCACTTGAGGAAATAAAGTATTTGATAATTCAAGCCAATAATAAAGAATATTCCAGAAATGATTAATGCCACAAAAAATGTTGACAAATTTTATGCTTTAACCCGATATATATTTTATCCATATTAAATGTTTGTCTATCTCTTATAGTTTACTAATTATACAAAATTATAAAAAAGTAATTCAGAATGGAAGAGAACTTAAAAGGCTATTCACAGAAAATTCAAGATACATATTTTCTTTTTATGCAAATATTTAAACATATAGAATTTTAATCAAAATCTTTAGTCATTTTTGAGAAATTAAAAATAACAAAAACATGTTCCATATAAGAGTAATTTGGGATAGGGAATATTTTCTTGAAAATCTTTGTGCCACATTCTTGGAAGATGTTGAACTTATATATCAAGTTTGGTATTTAACAGGGTTTTTGAAAAGTTTGAACCTTTTTCAAAAATGCTTTCTTTTGGATTCAGAGGACCTCAAAATGTAGATTTCAGTGAAATTTCCATGTTAAGGTTTAAGGTGGAATACAATACTTGCCCTAGTTACTACCAGGCAATAGGAGAGAAAGTCAAAAAGTTGTAGCAAGGCGACAATAAATGATAAAAAACTGTATAAAGAAGTCAGCAATGGAGGCCTTCACAAATAAAAACAGTCAAAATGATTTTAATTTACTGCAATGTATGATGTGATACTAGAGATGCATTTAAATTTGCTAGCAAAAGTTCTCCAGAACTTGAATGGTTATTCTCAATCAACATGCAGTTAATACAATGCCTTGCGCCAAGGGAGATCTTTGTAAGGTGCATAAGTATTCAAAGCAGGAAAATGGATTATATAGGCAATAGAAAAACCTCTGGAAAGTGGTAACAAAACGTAGGTAGAAATATTGGAGTTTTTCACTGAATTCTTTTGGAGATATTGACAATTTAGAAATTTGATGTGAACAAATAGTCATATCTTTATTTATAGTTCAGTACCTTGATGAAAAAGATTTTGAACTGTGCAGAGGTTTTTGTCTGCAGCTGTTGCTTCTTTATATGAGCAAAATTCTGATGTAACTGTTAAGTCATGTTTTGGTAGTACAACTAGTCAGAAGGAAATAGAAATTTAGGAAGCATTTTATTTGGTTTCTATTAAACTTTATTTTCATCTATTAATATCCAAACTGGGCAGCGCTGTGATCAAGTGGTATGCTGCTGGCCTCTCACCAAGGCAGCCCGGGTTCAATCCCAGGGAATTGTGTGGGATTTGTAGTGGACAAAGCAGTGTCTGGGCAGGTTTTCTCTAGGTTCTCTGGTTTCCTCTGCCATTCATTCCACCAACTGTTCCATCATCATCTGTCCTTTCATTCATATTACAGTCACTCCATTTCATCTCCTTCCTTGCTCTCATACCAGCCTTCAGGCTGGTCATCCTCCTGGCTGTTCCCTCTGATCCATAGTCTGTGCTCCCCAACAGGCATCTGACCCCAGGCACCTGCTTGTAAGTCCTGGGGTGGGGAGGGGCCGTAACAATGGGGAGTGTAAACAGAGAGAAAAGAACATCAACCTGAACATCTGTTTTGTATTACTGTTCACATTTGGCAAAGCATTTTCTCATTAATCTGTTCTTCAGTGTAAGTGAAAAATGGAAATATTTCATAATCACAAGCCTTTCTCTATCCCAACCAAGAGGAGATGGGTATAATACTCGACAAACCAAATGAGCAATTGGAAAAGAAATGCTTAACAGTGGAAATGTTTATTTACTCTTGCACATCTAGGAGTATCCTCCACACCTTACAATGCACTTGAATGGCTTATTGATCTCTACTGTATATAAAAGGTAAGGATAGAGATATGACACTCACCAACTTGCTTGCTTGGTAGGTTTCTCAAGGCATACTGCCAGCTTTCTACAGTTGTTTACTTCACAAGCTTATTGCAAGGACAGTGCCAAGCTTTTGGCTTCACTAATGTAGCATTATAAAATATTTCTTGGATGTAGAACAATGCTTATATATTCTTTGTTCCTTTTGACACATCAACATCTATATTCACCTTCTGTACATATATGCATATCCCTTATGTTACTGAGAATATATAGTCTGTAAAAGGTATTATATTTAGAGATATGTATATCACATTAGGCAGCCCTTTAATATGTGGTAGTTCTTTTACCAGTTTTTTAATACCTTATACTTGTGAAGTTATATACACAATGTAAGTGATGGTGGCAGCAGCTGATAAATATCTAAATGCTCCATTATCGTCATTTACCCATGTTTAAATATGGACTCGCCTGGCTGACAGTAGTGACACAGATCATAATATAATTGCACAGTTTTGATATGTGTTGTAAAGCATTTTTTATGAAATTAAAATATATATTTAATACACAATAAATTGCAAAACCTTCATATACAAATGAGAGCAAAGAAGCTAAGTGCCATTCACTCAATCACATTCAATTAACATTTTTTTTTGTTTTTTTGTTATAGGCATACCGTTGTGTTGGAGGTTGCTGTAATGTGTACAATTTTTGGCAAGATAAGTTCCATAATGTATGTGCTGCATCCTTAGTGTAAAATGGTTTCAATGGTGTCACCATAAAGTCATTAGTAACTTATTTTATTTTTTCCCCAATTAATATTTATTGACAATAATTAATATCATTGACTTTCTAATTAAAACTTATTACACTAAATGTGAATAATCTATATGGCATTATCAAACTGGGTGCCATTCGGACACCACATATTCCCTCCATGAACATATGCACAAGCAAAAAGCCAAGGTGACCAAGATTTGAATCTGGGTCTTCTGCCAGTCCAACCAAAGTATAAAGGTCTCCACAAACACACACACCTATGTGTATTTTTACTTTCTCTACGTATAGTAAGTAGGGGAAGTATTGTATTCCACCCAAAAATTTGATATCGAGAGTTCACCCAAAATACATGTTTTGAGACCCCCTGAATCCAAAAAAGCATTTTTGGAAACATGTCCGTGAACAGCATAACTCAGAAACGAACAGTCGTATAAACACCAAACTTGGTATTTAGGTTCAGTATCTTCCAGAGATGCGACACTAAGGTTTTCAAGAAAATCCCCCCACCCCAGACTACCCTTTACACGGAACATTTTTCGAAAATTTTAATTTTCTCAAAAATGGCTCTAACGATTTTGATTAAAATATCATATGTTTAAGATATTGTCATGAAATGTATATCTCGAATTTTCTGGGAATGTCTCCAAAAGTATTCTTCATTGTGAACGACTTTTGCATAACTGGTAAACCATAAGAGATAGACAAAATTTTACTACACAAAAAATGTAGATCGCATTAAAATACACAATTTATGTCATATACATTTTTTTTGTTGAGTGAACCATTTTCGAGATATTGCTTGTTATTCCCTTAAATTTTCAATACTTATACTTTTTTTCAAATTTGTTATTCATTTTTTTTTATGTCTTGGGCATGCAAAGAGAATGGAATGCGCCACATAGCAATCAGCGGTTAAAAGATTTGACTATCGCTTAAAACCTACCAATTCCCCTTGCATCTACAAGAAAATTAGCAATAAGATTAACATCTCGATTAACATGAAGCATATGGAGAATAAGCGTTCGTAAAAATAGTTTGTACAAAAGTAGAGAAAGTCATGTGAGTGTTACACATCAGATTTTTTTTCTAAGCATATCTATCTGTGAACGATTTACAGCTGTAATGTATGTTAGGATGTATTGTGAATCTATGAGATGTCTCAGTATTTTATTTACTTTTAACAAGAGCACTGAGTTAAATCCAGAAGATACCTTAGGTGGTGTCGAGGCACTTCCAACATACCTGGGCATGTCCTGGCAATACATATAAAATAGAAAGCGTAATAATTATGGCCTTCAAAAAAATTTCGAACGTATGAGAATACAATTAACATTTAAGAACTAATAAGGAAGGAAATAAGTCACTAAGTCGCAGTAGCGAACTCTGGTCATTTGCATGAGAGACCCAAGCGTATTACTATGGAAATGGAATGCAAATTAGTGTTCTATAAAAACATAAATCCTATGGCACTCCCCTGGCGGATGAAAGTTAGGGAATTTATTTTAACTGGGTTTAATTATTATGTGCAGTCATAAAATGTTGTATTGATAAATTTGTCAAACACCCTGTCTTAATGCTTCTAATGAATAGGTACTCATTTATGTTATTGTGTTATGTAATTTCCTTAATATTTCTTCCGAACTGTCTACAATCCTTAGTGAAATAAATTATAGAATTTATTATAATTATAACAATCATAAATTGTAAGTTTCAAACTGCAGGGAAATACTTGAACATCCTGATATTTTCTATAACTGGACAAATTGCAGCATGCTGGTACTCAGTTTTATTTACTTTTATTTAGTTACTTTATATACTTCTATATACTATATGTGTTCCTTGTTTGCATGTAATGTTTATGTGTGCATGTAGTCCAATTGTGTTTATCCTTAATATATTCTATGCTCAATGACCACCAGTGAACTCACAGAATCCAATCTACTCTAATATAATCAAGAATGTGGGACCTGAGCCAACATCTATTCATTGCTATGTCGCTGCACTAAAACTACAAGCCCAAATATATACATATATAAAATAAAAAGCCCAATGAAATGTTTATAAATTATTCATTCATTTTATTACTCCACAACTGCTTAAAAAATAATACATGTGCAATATTTTCATATGAATAAAATTTTTTTCAAAACATAACGTAATAAATGAATATAAAATTTTGCAACAAATGTTGCAAAAATATTTAATTTGCAAGGAAGCAATATTCATTAAAATAAGGGGGAGAAAAAACTAACACATTTCCAAAAATTCTTTTCTGCGATACAATCACTCCCGAACTAATATTGTAACAGCAGCACATTTGCTCCTTGTTTTTTTATCGAGTACATTATACCTGAAGAATGTAAAGTATTAAACAGCAATACATTAGCACAACTGTCCTGGGAAGCAAGGGAAAAATGATGCAAATCAACTAACTCTTGATGCCACTGGAAAACAACATATCTGACCTGCTGATTTCTAAAACCTGTCAGGTATATTTATGTATCTCTCCATGCTTGTCTAAACCTGAACATTTAACATGTGCAACCTTCAACCATAGCAATTATCTTTGTCCAAGATAAGAATAAAAAAGATTTAATTTGCAACACTACAGTGCTCTTAAACTAAAAACATTATTGGGAAATAATTTTCATAAAAAAAAATTGTTTCTGCATACTTAATTGTGTTAGTGTTATTTGTTTATTATATTACCATAACCCAGTATTCTTACTTTGAATGCATTTCGGGAGAATGGTTGGTTCGCATCATCAGCATGTTTCCAACATGCTGACAATGGGAGCAAACCGTTCTCCCGAAACGCGTTCATAGTAAGAACCTTTTAGTGATGTGGTGTAACAACCTCCAACTCTCTTTATTTTAAATTATGACACGTCATTGTTACTAGCTTCTCAATCTTCAAAATAAATTAATATCTTATTGCTTTTATTGTCACAAATACTAATTTAGTTCACTGTTGTTTAATAATGTTCTTTTCTATATATTTGCATGCTATCTAAATTAAGTTTGTGAAAAATCCCCCTCTAGGCAGAAGATTTTCTCATTTAGGGGTGCTGCTAGAAATAAGCCATTATTGTTGAGTTTTCGTAGTATTTGTCTAGAAATAAATTAAATTATAATCTTAAGTCCTCCATTTCTAAAAATAATTAAGTTCACTGAAAATCCAAAATGAGTTGGAGGTGCCATCTTCTAGTGGACCAACTTCCCAAGCTAATCTGCTATTAAGTTTTGTAATTTACATAAACAAATTCTGAAGTCTTATGTGTACAATGCTATGAAACATTCATCTTTTTGCTAGGATACAATATTCACAAAACTGTTTCTCATTCCAAAGGGTAGTTATACATTCTTTACATTTTCTGAGTAATTTTGTTATACAGAAGCAACTCGTCTGAAAGGCACTAATCAAAAAGCTGACAAGATGCACAGTCATTTATTTTTTTATTTATCTGTTTTAACTGGATAAACTTTGATGTGAACATGTCTATGTCAAGTAAAAGGTTGTCTATTGAGTCAAAAGACACAAGTTCAGGCTATTTTTGTTGTGTCTCTAATTTCAATACCTCATTAAATATTCAATCAAGCAAACAGTGATCCACAGATCAATGTACATAATATGAAGCTGAGTTGGAGTAAGATTTAGTTAGTGATATACAGAAGGGGGAGGTTAGAATAAACTAATGTATCATGTGGTGAGTCTTTGCTTACCTCTGTACAAGATCACAGCAGTTACCAAGGATGCCCAAGATACATATAAACACTGATGTATGGATTTGGGTTTCCAGAGAAATTAAGATAGTAGCTAGTACATGTTCCCTGAAGGCTCTGTACCATCACTTACACTATTCAGCATTTATGTGGCTGACCTACCTACAAAGCAACTGTGTTAATATAGCACAGTATGCTGACAACTTGTTATATTGTCAAGACAGAAATCCATACAGAGCCGTTCCAATATAGCAACACCTCCACCTTATCTTATCAGCAGGTACAGAATAAGGATCTCCAGACCATCTATTCTGTATGCTGTTCCTTCCCCATGAGACTACTTCATGAAGCCTAGTCTTTCCATATGTGGAGGATGAAGTTAAGTGCCAGGGCATCAGATTTCATGAATCATTGCCAAACCATTGGAGCTCCCTCATTTGGTCTCAACGCTGCATAAGATGTCACCATGTTCCTGCATAGCATGCAGGGACACCCAGTAACACAGGAGCAATTCCAAACAGCAGCTAAAGCTGAACTCCTCTAGAATCCTCCAAGAGATACTTGGATAATCAAAATGCCAATCCCCTGAAAACAACACTTTAGAAAAATTCCATACACCAGTGGTGCACAAGGGCTGTTGCACCCTGACCTGCAGCCATTGAGCAAATCTTGCTACCTACTTTCACTCCAATAACCTTACCAGTCATCCTGCAATCCCTCATCCCATCTCTAACAAGGGTAGGTACACTTTCATACACTCCATCAGGCTGCCAACACCGGATCGGATTGGATTGGATATATGTTCATTTTTATGCACATATCCTCTTTTGCTGCATGAATGGCTGCGGTCTTTTAATGCTGACATGTTAAATGTTATTTCATTTTCTTACTGCTTATATCCCCATTTTGCCTTAATTTTTGTTTAAGCTTTACATTGTCATGTTAATGCTTAATTTTCATTGTGAAAGGCCTTTATTTCTTCATTCTCATTCATTTTACATTCAAAGCCTATTAAAAGCATACGCATTCATGCATAAAACTTGTTTGCAGCTTTGTCTCACAAATACCATATCCTTTTCTTCTCCTTTGGTTTTTTGCATTGCAAATGTTATGTGCTTAATGAAAGCAAAGAGTCATTAAGGGACATGCTGTTGGTTAGGATACTGATTTCAAGGTACTAATATCCGAAAAGCATTGCTTTTAGGAGCTGTATTTACTAGTATCTTTTCTGCCCTTCATCTTGTTTTAATAAATACTATTACCTCTCAAAATATATTTTTAACAATGAATAAAATTTATATAATGCTCTCAAAGTGTCCTCCTTCAAGCTTTAACTCTGCAAGAGTTACACCAGACACTATTATTTTTTATGCACTTTAACAAAAATGTTTAACCTTAAAAAAATCAATTGCACAGTACAAACCACTTTTGTAAGCTTGGTGCAAAATCACGAGGGAACAGAAATGGGAACCATGGGAAAATGGTTAAATGCTCATTTTTAAATGTTAACAAGCGCAATCAGCAGAAAGCTTTCCAGAAACACAAACAGAAAGTTAACAAGTTTAATGTTTCCTGTTCCTAACTTACTGTATGTTTATTGTGCATAGCTATCTTCATTGTAGAAGATACTTAAGGAGGTCATGACCCATAACAGCCACTAAGATCCCTCTAGTAACAGGCTTATAAAAAATTCAGGATGATCTCCTGGCAGCTGTACATGCTTCCATTAAGTCTACACCAATCTCACACAACTCTGCATTCAATGAAACTACTTCAGCTTCAATGATAACCTATCCCAACAAAAGCATGAGTAACTTTGAAATCCACATCAAAAATCCTTTCCACTAATTTTCAAAACATGGTTACACTACATTGATAATGTTTTTGCATTAGCTCCTAAAAAGCTCATTAATGATATACTTAAACTACTAAACAACCAAGACCAAGACATATAGTTTACCTTAGGATTAGAGAAAGACAGTCCACTGCCCTTTTTGAACCTAAAAATCATAAGAGGCAACATCAGTTTCGGCAACTACAGAAAATCCTCTTACTTGACAAATGCATCAAACACAAGAGCTTGAACCCCAGATGCCAACAGCATGCAGCATTACACAGACAAGTAAATGTTCCTCTCACCACAGAATACCTATAGATCATCTCTACAGCAATTTCACAATAGCTTTCGTACAAAATTTTCGACAAAGCAATAACAAAATTCAGAAGACTAAAGGCAGTAAACACACTACACTTACAACACAAAAAGATCTCCATTTTCAAAAGCTTCACTTATCACCCCTAAGGCAGACAGAAAATTTAAAATCTCTCCAAAGTATGTGGGATAAATTTGGCATCACACATCAGATATACATTCAGAACCTTAATGGCACATCTCCCAAAGACAAAGTACCACCTCACAAAAAAATCAGACATTTACCAATTGATTGTGCTGATTGCCCACAGATCTATATTGGAAACACCAAACAAAGTTTAGAAAACCAGACTTAAAGAACACCCGAGGTACATAAAACAAACACACCGATAAATCAGCAGTAGCAGCACATTCCTTTTCATCCAACCAACTGCCAAACTACTTAACCCTGTAGACAACACAAAAGAATAACAATTTTGGAGAGAAAATCATATCCACAAAAACAGAGGTCGTGTCATGAACTTAACATTTCTGCCTCCAGATCTATTTAGTAAATTCATCACACCTCGGCCACAGGAACAAGTAGAGATTCTCCAGTACCATCCAACAATCAGGCCACAGCTGAAGACGAACACAGCATGTCCATTTAAATCAATTAAGTGGTGTTAGTGTCAGCATAACTGACTTATCTCAATTTTAATAAGTGAAATGTAGCTGAAACTCATTAGTAATATCGAGAATCAACACTTCTTGTTATTATTGATACACTAACTCTCGCCTTTTTTGTCTTTTCTGGTTACCATTCCTTGCTTATTGTGGAATAACTTTAAAAACCAATAATTCCAAGTATCAAATTGAGGTTAGGATTGTAGCTTCCTGTTCTCAATTGCTTGTGCATTGTATCCACCTTTCTGTTCCACTTCATTCCTGTTATAGTTTCCATTTCTGTTACCATTCCTGAGGAATTGTACACCAGCTTGAATTATAATAAAAAGGTAACATTAATAAGTAATTCAAAAATATAATTTGCACACCTCCTTTTATATCAGCAATATAATGCTCATTTAAATACTATACTCTTTATGAACAAAATAATTAAATCTTTTATATCAGCAATATAATGGTCATTTAAATACTATACTCTTTATGAACAAAATAATTAAATTATTTTCAAGCTCTTCACATATCATTCATAATGAATTTAATGTGTTTATTTATTTGCTTTTTAGGAATTGGCATTATATGCCAAGTATAATTAAAGAAGAAAGAAACTTTAGAGAGCAAAAACAATCAAATTAAACATACATAAAATCAAAATTTTTCATTTAGTTTCAATTGTGTATATTCTTCCCCTCCAAGAACATAGTGTTAATGTTTCCAATTTCCATATTTGCATTGCTTATTATGATTTCTAAGGGCTGTATTCACATATTACATATTGGTCTGGTCTTAATTCTGCATTAAGTTAGCTTGCTCTAAAGTAAGTCTGAACTTCTTGTATTCATAGACACTGAATATGACATAAATATATTTGAAACATTACATGATGTGGCTGGTGGCTACTTCACATTCAACACTCTCTCTTTATTTATTTTAGCAATGTTTGCAACATGCATAACTACAGAAATGAACTACAACTGCTCAGTGCTCATTGGCTGCTAGAAGCAGTCCCTTCTACTACACTATAAATTAATTCTTTAATCACAATAACAATTTTTACTCATATATTCAAAGAATCTCACTGTTTTCCCAAATAGTTTAATACCAATCTGTAGATTATACACTTCAACATTGTGAAATAGCTGGATGCATTAACTCTTATGTTTGTACCTGACTCATTGCAGCAAAAGCATGTGCATTTGTTTATTCCTCAGTTACTCAAAAGACTCCAGTTTGTTAACATGCTGTTATTCATAAACTATGAAAGGTTTATTTCCTTTATTGTTGGATTCCACTGCACATGTCTCAGCTGTTAAACATCACAGGTAGGGGGGGGGGAGGAACCCTTGAAACGATCAGAAATTCTGCTACAAGTTTTAACCTTCAGACATCCACATGAGAGAGATTTTTTTAATAGATACTTTAGAAACGTGAGTTGAATGTTCTTTATTAATAGTCATTTGATCCTTCAAACACTTCATCTGTATATAGATAAGTGTTTATTGCATATCCATGCTAAGAAAGACAAAGATCAGGGCTTGAACAGTTTTAGTCAATTAGAGAAGTAAAGGCAGTGAACACAGTTGTTTGTGTACATAAGGGTTAGATTAAAATTAGTAGGGTTGAATGCAGAGCATGTCAGAATGTATTGCTCTGTAGCTGGGAGTGCTCTCTGCACAAGTTGAAATCACTGAAGTGCTCATGTGATTGGTTACAGAAAGAAACCAGGTTGTGCTTTTTAATTCAACAGACATTCATATAAGTAGTTAGAACGCAATAGATTCCCAATTTTTTTGTGCTTTCTTAAATGATGCTGTCATACTTTCCAATTTCAGAAGATATGTCTTCTCCATTGTTTTATTTCGTGCATACATAAGCCAGGTCTAAAACTTGCATTCAGCCATTTTTGCAAAGACAGTCTGTCCTTAAACTACCCTTCTGTTACCTACTTCTGATAAACATCCTAAGAATGTTAGTGAATACTGCCTTGAATTCATAAACATAATCTCATACTACAAATCAGAAGATTCCTCTTCAGTATAAAGATACTCTATTCTGTTTGGAGAGAAAATTTCATTCTATGTTCACATTCACAGCCACCAAGGAAGAACCTGTGTGCTACAGCTCTCTGCTTTGCAATGTTACAGTCTCAAAGTGTCTACTGTTCATAAAAGAGGAAAACTGCCATTCTGCACTACTCATAAGTTGCTATTTTCCCATTACTATGCAAATTATGTGGAGCTTCATCACAAATAGAGACCTGCTTATAACTCTTGAGACCATCATTTTGGCTTGTTGGGAGATCCAGAATTGACATGGCCTGTCCTAATGCACATCACATGAAACAGAAATTCAAATGGTTTTAACACATTAAAAACTGTTAACTAAGAACACTTTTGCTCCACTTGTTCAAAACCGGACAGTGTTTCAAGTAAAGCCGGTTATTGAGACCCAGGAGGGAAAATAGTAATAATAATAATAATAATAATAATAATAATAATAATAATAATAATAATAATAATAATAATAATATACAATCGAAATCAAACATAACGACAAAAAGGTGCTGAAAAGAGATAAAGGGTATAAAGAGAACCAATTTATAAAATAAAAAGATGCCCGCTCTGTAAATTCATACTAGAAAGGGGTTTTGTTGAAAAGGCAGATAAACAATTTTTGTGTTTTCCTCGAAGCGAAAGCAGATGTATCTACCTGCTATCGGCGACAAGAAGTCTACCAGAAGTTTCGCTTTTGTACTTTGGCTCGGACGTGTAGTTTACAATGGTTTCAAAGCTTAGCAGGGTCAGAAAGTATACGTGTCTTATCTACGATCTAAGAATATTCGTGGAAAGATTTTAAAACTCAAAATAAGCTGTAAGAAGCAGACGTGAAAGTTGTCAAGTGGGGGTAGCTAATAATAAAATCACGAAAAAAAATGATAGCCAATCAAAGACTGCGTATACATCACATGATACGTTTGAACTTAAAATGGAACGAAACATAAGAAAGGTGGGGGAAAATTATAAGTTCGACAAAAGGCGTGAAAAAGGAAAAGAAACACCGAGACATATTCCGGTACAAACTAACCACGAGGACGGTTGATGAAACAAAATAAGAAGAAAATAATCAGAAAGTTTATAGTGTGAAAATGAAGTTGTGAAATCTAGGCAATTCGAGGGCTAGTCGGAGGAACATATAAGTAGCGACTTTGAAAATGACGACAATAATAACAGTGGTTCTGACGACGAAGGTGGTGGGTCGACCAGATAGGAATCTTCATGACAAAATAAAGGAATAATAACTCAATCTTCGCCGGCAGCATTATTAATATTTTCAAGGCAGTGTCACCACCCCTGAAAGCCAGAACCTCAGCTCTACCAGAACAAGTTCCTAATCCCTGCCATCCATCAATCGAACCCGGGACTCTGAGTCTCCTGAAGCGACAGCTAGGAACAACACAGATGTGTCAAAGGTCAACGTCACAAGGAGACATCTCCACATCATCAGCTGATCAGTCGACTTGACATTTGTAGTTTGCAGGTTCATTGCTTCCCATGCCTTTCATTGTGCTGCCTGCTCTTCTTCTGTTATTCAGTCATATGAAGACATCCACAGCTGGTATTTCAAAATTCATGACATAACTTGAATTCTTTACAATATAGATATTTCCCCATGTGTTGGTTCCCAAGATTTTTTAATGGTTTTAAAAGCTTGATATCTTTCTAATATTGTGATTACATGACTTAAAATGATAGGCTATGGCTGATTAATTGTGTATATGCTTGTACTTCATATTCCTCAAATGTTCCTTCATTCTTGTCTCCAGGTTTTCCTTTGCTTTAGTAATGTATAGTCTTTGACAATCTTCACAATCAATACAATACATTCCCAACAATTTATTACTTAAGGTAATGTTTTCTGAAGGATAGTTAAATAGGCTTTTACACTGTATCTATTTTGAAATTCTTGTTAAATCTGTTGACTTTTGGATGAAATGTGAATATACTATGTTTTTCTAGTGCTTTTCCTGTTTTTATAATACCTCCAAAGGCTAAGGGAAGCAATGAATCCACAAAATGCCAGTCGACCAATCAGCTGATGGTGGGTAGGACGTCTATTTGAAACACTGTCCTGTTTTAAATAAATAAGTGGGGCAAAAGTGTTCTTAGACAGCAGTTTTTAATGTGTTTGATCATACTCCACCATATTAAATACTTCATTTTATCATCAATTTCAAATGATTTTGTCTAGATTTTATCACAAATTCTTGTGGTATAAAGAGTGTTGTTAGACACACATGCTGTGGCATGATTGATGATGCAAATGCAAAAAGCCACCAACACAACTCAACAGCCCATTTCCATAACAAATCTGCACACGAGGTGTCTCCACCCTGCATTGAACATGCTGGAAACTGGGATATGATAATTTGTTTAAAGAAATGTTCTATATGGTTATATGCTTGAAAGAGGATGGCTAAAATTCTGTTACCAAATGCAAATATATGAATTACAGATGGCTCACTATTTGAGCATCTGCAAACCAAACTACATGAGCCTCCCTAACATTAGACATGTATATGAACACTGTTATTTGTAGTTTTTGTGTACTAAATTAAGAAAAAAAAAAGTTATTGAACTTTGTGCTCATGATGTAGTGAAGTTAATTAAGGATATTCAGGGAAAAAGAAAGCAATGCAAAACACACAAATTAACCATTGTGCCCAAGTAAGCTTATTGCCTGCATTCCTTCTTTGCATCATGCATAGTAGCAATCATTGATTGTTTATAATTATTTCTAAAAAGGATATACTTTATTGAAATTGTATGAAAAGTTCTGATTTATTACACTTCATGCTGCCTTCAAGAAGGAATATGAAAAACTACCAAGCCCTGTACCATTGGAACATTTACTTAAGATCCTTCCCATGTTTCACCCATTTTAATACCACAAACTTCAACAGCACATTTTTATCTTCAGCTACATTTAATTTTGCCATGCATGTGTTCGTTATGCACTACACAGCTGCGCAAACCAAGATTTGCTCTTTCCACAACGAGGATTTGTACAGTGTGGACATCTTGTGAGGAACTTTGGACTTATTCCCTGGCTGCTCTTAAGATGATTTTTCACAATATCTGTTAAAGCGTCTATGAATAATGGATGATCATTTGGTGCTGCTGCACGTCTTATCCTTTCAATACCCAGCTGCAAGAAACAAAAAACAAAAACTGTACGCTTTATGCATCATACTTGTCATGCGATGATATTTTGAGATACTCCAAAGTTCGTGTATTTTAGTGCATTTAAAACAATGTTCTAATGTTATGAGAGTTGTTTCATGCAACAAGAGCATTCTGTGAAAGGTTTGCCCATTTCCATGAGAAAAATCAAGACTAGGGTGGAGTAAACTATTAACACTGGCACTAGAGTTGAATATGTCATTTGTAACTATTAAATAGAAGCAGAAGGGGAGGGAGAGAGAGAAAGTGTGTTCTTTTTTTTTTTTTTTTTAATACTCTTGCATTTACAGCATGTTCCATTACAATTCTATGTAATACTACATGCCAAGATTTTCCTTACATAAATGTTCTAAGCTATTCTTACATTACTTTTTACACTACTCCAGGATGACTAGAATTGATTTATAAGTATAAACATAATAATATATACAATGCTCATGGTGTTAATGTGGACTACATTACCGTTTATTCTTGTAGATCACTTTAAAATATTGGGATAATCGTTTACTTGTTTTCCCTGCAATAGGAATGTCCTAATTGGTATAATTATGATCTTGAGTCTTGTACATACCTAATTACAATATATAGCACATCAATTAGTTGCAATATTCTTATGGACTGTACAGAGAGTGGCTTAAAATTCATGGGTTATCTTAGTGTTTACTACCTTATGAACTACTTAAACTTAATGCTTATTTTATCTATTTACATTTGGTTTACTTTTTCAAGGTCAATGTTATTTGTAAACATAATGAATAACTTCATATACTTTTTACATAATTCACTTTTTTCAATTGGGCACTTTCCTCCAAGTTCAATGATCTTGCTTTTTAGTGTGTCTCTTTGTTGTTTGAATATATTACAGTGGTATATTATGTGGTCCACTGTCTGCTCACCACTTCCCCACATGCATATTGCACTTTCTGTGAGTTTAAAACGTTGGAAATATGCTTTGATCCTATCGTGTCCGGTAAGCATGGTTGTTAAAGTTGGAGATAATGGGAAGTTCATCTTAAGTCTTTCCTTGACCTTCAGGAAAAATGATCTTGCTAGCGCTGCTTTGGTTGTCCTCTGCCATTCCGTTTCCCATTTGTCCATGTTAATGCCGTCAGTTCAGCCTTTACAGTTGAGATTGGAATCTTGTAACATGGATGCAAGTCAGGGTCAGATGCTACCTGCTTTGCCACTCGGTCCGCCATCTCATTGCCATGGTTCCCTACATGGGCCTTCACCCAACTGAAGTGAGCTGTCCATTTGTCAGCCTCTGCTGAGCATAGTTTTCTTCTGATCTCTTCTATAAGGAAGTGGTGATTTCTTGGGTTCTTCATTGACTCTAGTGTGATTTTGCTGTCAGAATAAAGCGCAAATATTCTATCTTCAATTGGGGTCTCTAATAGTTGTTCTTTTAAAACTTCAAAGGCTTTGATTATGGCCAGTTGTTCCGCTTGAATGTTTGAGCATGAGCTAGCTAGTTTAAATTACTTCTTTTGGAAATTTGGTTCTTGTTTCCTGATTATATAAACAACTGCCCCTACATTGTCTGTGCTCTTGCTACCATCAGTATATATTTCAAAGATGTAGTCTAGGTCTTCCCAAACTACTTTAGGAATTTTGAAGTCAGATGATGTGGCCAGTTTCTGTACGAGGTCTGTTCAAAAAATTCCGGAACATTCGCAATTTCACACCAATGGAGTGTTGGAGCGAAATGCAATTGGCATCCCTGCACACACCTGTGTTTAATGTGTAACTGCCGGAATTTTCATTATTCTATGTCTGTTATTGTTTAGTGCTGTATTCAGTAGAACGCTGTGTCATGCCGTTTATGAATTTTGAGATGGCATAGTTAGAGGAGCAAAGCATCTGTATTAATTTTTGTGTGAAACTGAAGAAAACCTTTACAGAGACACACCAAATGATGCAAGAAGCCTACGGTGATGAGTGTTAAGCCGTACTCGGTGTTACGAATGGTTCACACTGTTTAAAAATGGCTGGATGGAAGTTAAAGATGACCCTTGTTCAGGACGCCTTTCGGCATCTACCGATGACGCTCATGTCAGGAATGTCAACAAAATTGTGCATGCCAATCGAAGACTGACTATTGGGACATGTTGCAATGCCTGCAAGAAAATGTGAGAAGGAAAAGGCATGAAATGTGGTGAGACAATTCATGGCTCTTCCATCATGATAACACATCCGCACATTCATCCCTATTGGTGCGTGACTATTGCACAAAAAACGATATCACTGTGCTGCCTCATCCTCTGTACTCTCCAGACCTGGCCTCCATGGACTTTTTTAATTTCCAAAGTTGAAAACCCTGTTGAAAGGGCGAAGATTTGCAACGATAGACAAGATAAAAGAAAATTCGCAGACGGCACTTTGCCCGATCCAAAAAGAGATGTACCAAGACTGCTTCCAGAAGTGGAAACAGCATTGGGAGCAGTGTATCAATTGTGGAGGAGAGTATTTCAAAGGAGACCATGCACAATAAGTAAAAGCTAAGCGTAGAAAAATGTTGTGGACAAAGTTCCAGAATTTTTTGAATAGACCTCGTATGGTATGGGTATGTCCAACCCTTTGTTTCCTATTGTTTTCAGTTTTAGTGCTTTGTGCAGATTAACAGTCTCTTCTACCTTGTTTATTATTGGAATTATTATTGTCACTACACATAAGGCTTCTCTGGATGTGGTTCTGAAAAATTTAGCTATTTCAATGTTTATTAACCTTTGCACTCTGTTGAATTTTATCCTGTTATACTTTCTTGATAAGGCTTCTACCCAGACTGCTAAATGCGTACAAAAGCAAAGGTAAAAGAGCACCGTTGTATATGATTTTACAAGGCCTTATGACCCAGTACCCAGCTGATCTTGGCACTTCTTGAGAGGGAATGGATAAATTTTGTAAATCTTTCTACAGTGGTATCTATATGAGCATTAAAGTTGAATTTTGAATCAACTGTAATTCCTACAAATTTTATTTCATCAATTTGTGCCAACTGTTAGTTGTTCAGAAATATGCTTAGCTCATTACCTTCTCTATTTATCTTCTTTGATATTAGCAATGCCTTTTGACTTTTCTTCATGAAGCTTCATTTTGTTGTTCTTTGTCCATTTTGGTATCTTCCGCAATTCTGTGTACATGTGTGCATTTTTTTTTCTTTTTTTCTTTCTTTCTTACAATTTTACTGCCATTCCAACCAATGGTTGTTCCACCACCAAAGGGGGAGAGGGGGGTACAGGCTATGCAGCATTTTTAAAATTTGGTAGACTGTCAGAGGTAGGTTAAGAAAGTCAGACATTCTGCCAATGTTTCACATCCTTTTGTTGAATATCAGGGGATTTTTCATCCGTTATTAAGAATAACCAGGGCTGTATGAAATTACAGCTATAAGCGGTAATGTGGAGGATTCACCATAAAAATTCTCTAAATCTTTTACAATAATTTTGTTAAGAACAGATGGAAGTAAATGATATTAATTTGTCATAGTTTAGAAGCTAATCATGCACCATTAGGTAAGCCAGCTAATACTTATATAACATACATTTAAATACAGATTCCTTACTGTATAAATAGCGAAATTCAAAATCTGTATCCATCTCCAAAATAAAGAGTAAAACACAGGGTGGAAATCATAAACAAGATCCTTCAGTGGGCAGACAGTACATCCCAGATCACAGATGTCATCATGAGGGAAGATGAGATTTAACTGAATCATAGATAATCACAAAAGGAGAGAGTACTCCAAAAGACATTCATTCTTGCAGTGAAAAGATTCATCATAACCACCAGATATGTGCTGTATAAAAACTAAATAAAATATCCATAAGGGTCAAATGAGTTATCCTTTTTAGTACCAATAGCTTTAGGTTTTTGTTTAAAAAACAAACAAAAAGAAAAGCTCCTTCTGTATGATCCTTTTCATCTATTTGTAAATATGAGAGCTATCAGTAAACTTAACCATTATATTTTCATAAGTATTGTTGCTTTATACTGTAACAGTTCATATAAGACCTCAAAGAGATTTTTACTATATATTTTTTAATTATTAAATTGAGGTACTGGGCTTTGCTGCATTACTTTGTGTGTGCATGTATGTGTGTGTGTTGAGAACAGCATTACTCAAAAACAAAAATTTGAATAAATACCAAACTTGGTATTTGAGTTTCGTATCTTACAAGGATGCGACACAAAGATTTTCAAGAAAATTCCCTCACCCCAGACTACCCTTTACGTGGAACATTTTCCGAAAATGTTTTGTCTCAAAAATGGCTAACAATTTTGATTAAAATATCATATGTTTAAGATATTTACATTGAAAATGAAAGGTATATCTTGAATTTTCTGGGAATGTCCCCAAAAGTCCTCTTCATTCTGAATAACTTTTGCATAACTGGTAAACCGTAAGAGATAGACAAAATTTAACTACAAAAAAATGTAGATCTGTTAAAAAACACAATTTATGCCACATAATTTTTTTTTTGGTTCAGTGAACCATTTCTGAGATATTTCATTCCTTGTTATTTGCTAATTTTCCAAAACTTATACCTTTTCTCAAATGGGAATTCGTTATTTGTTTTTTTGTTCTGGACATGCAAACAGAATGGAATGCTCTCTATAGCAACCAATTCTTAAATAATTTGATTATCGCTTAAATCCTACCATATTTCCCTTGCACCTACAAGAAAATTAGCAATAAGATAGTTTCTACAAACGTTTATCTTGATTAACATGAAGTAAATGGAGAATAAGATTTGTAAAAATAGTTTGTAGAAGAGTAGAGAAAGTCATAAGATTTTTGTCTATGTGTACCACGAAAACCTTGCAGATGTCACAGCTCATGCACTACTAGCCATAATAAAAAACTGCTGCAATACAAAGATTTTGTTTGTTTCATCCTACTTATGCAGAAAGCTAATAGAGTGAACTTAAGTTTGTTCCAGAAGTTAGCAATTTTAGACTCCTGCACTTGGCGTATCATTCACCTACTAATGCATGTTTTATGAACTTCTGCACTAGGCTGCCTGTATACTCACTCTTGTTGCCTTTCTATCTCCATTAACACTTCAAAATTTGTTATAAATTATAAAAAGTACTGTTAACAAAAACATGATTTGCACTCCATACCATTGTTTTAAATGGTAAATGGTGAAAAAATACACCTCCAAAAAGTGTGCATATCCTTTCTGGCTGGTGCGACTGTGATGCTTCATGCTAATGTTTATTTTTGTCAACAAATGCTGATGATTTTGGACAGGAAAGTTGAGTAAGTCAAGTGTTTGACATAAAATAATTTATGAAGTAAAAGAGTATCGGGAAAGTGAAAAATGAGAAACAAAAATTGCTAGAGACCCATTTGTTTGTTACTTACCTCCTTTCCTAAATCCTTACAGTATTCTATATCCATTTCATGAAGTGTCTCTATATGCTCATTTACAAATGCTATTGGAACAAGAATGAAATTCTTCTTTCCCTGCTTAACGTATCCTGAAATAAAATACCAATCAGAAACAAGGAAACTTTACTCTCCAATAGACACCAATAGGATTTATAAGTTTATAGTTTTAGCTCTGTTGTCAGAATTTAGCTCAACTGATGATATCCTACCTTTAAGGGCATCATCAGTAAATGGTGCAAGCCATGGAAGAGGTCCCACTTTTGATTGCCACACAAGAATGTATGGGTTGCACCATCCTAACTCCTGCATCACCAGCTGCACTGTCGCTCCAACTTCAGATGGATAAGGATCCCCTCTGTTAACTGCCTGTTCAAATAGGTAGTTCTGTGTATACACTTCCTTAATGCACAGTAAGTATTAACGTACACACTTTGCAATATAAGCTCAAATAAAATCACTATCTATATTTCAGATTGGAAAATTATCTTCATGTTTTCAATAAATGCTAGGTGACTATTATTTTATTTGCTTAATAGTATTAGCTCCTGATTGGTTGTTGTTTGAATAAAAGTACAGGTATAGAAGTTCTTGTAACACAGTGAGAGTTAAAAAACTACAAACCGGCTGCGCTGTGTTTTTCCTGTCCATGTCCTTGGCGCTTGCCGTCTGCCGCTATCATAGAAAAGCGCGGATGAAACCATACAACATTTTTAAAATTATTTTTAAAGGCTTTACTTACCAACTTTATGAAAGAAGGAGCTGAAACTGGCCACAGTCATTGTCCATACATTTTTGGCACCTCTTTAGGAAACTATCCATCACCTGCCATGAAAAAAGGCAAAAGCACGCTCCATGTCTGTTAATTCTCTAAAAACAGGGGACAAAATAGTATTCATGTATGCATGGGCTTCAACAATTGACTGGAAAGAAAAATTGGCCTTTTTTCAAAAACACTCTGCAACAGCTTATATGGCCAATATTTTGATGAGAACAATTGAAAATGTGTTTGAGGACAGAATTATTAGTAGAGATTTATGGCCCCCTCAGTCCCCCGACCTAACCCCCTGCAATTTCTATCTCTGGGGTAACTTAAAACAAAGTGTACAAGACAAACCCACACACCATGGAAGAATTAAAACAAAATATCTGCCAGGAAGTTGTCAGCATTTCTCAACGTGAACTACGGCGAGTGATGGATAGTTTCATAAAGAGGTGCCAAAAGTGTATGGACAATGACGGTGGCCAGTTTCATCATCTCCTTTCATAAAGCTGGTAAGTAAAGGCTTTAAAAGTAGTTTTAAAAATGTTGTATGGTTTCATCCGTGCCTTCCTATGATAGCAGCAGAAAGCAACGAGTGCTGAGGACACAGACAGGAAAAACACTGCGCAGCTGGTTCGTAGCTTTTGGCTCTCTCTGTATTTTACTCACCTAGGTATAAATCTCTTTAGAGGAGTGCAGGATATGAGAATTACAAAAAGAACAATTTTGGTCCAGTTTAGGGAGGTTTTTATAGTTGGTTAGAGCATTGACAGAGAAAGCAAAATATCCATTGTATGAATGCTGGCCATGAAACTAATTTCTCAAAATATGAGAAATCTTTTTAATCTACACAGCTTGTAAGAATAATCAAATTGAGCAATAAAACCAAGATTATTATTTAATCAAGACATGCTTTAATTTGTATTCTAACATTCCAGGACTGCACTTTATGGGCAAATGAAAGCATGTTAAATGAATCTAGAGAAAGTCCAACAATAAAGCAGCAATAGAAGTCACCTCTGAGGTTATACACTCAAGATTGCTAAGAGGCTTGGAGTATGTCTGTATATACTATAAACTGTATTGCCCTGAATATAAGACAATGATTTTTATCTTAAAATGTACTTTTAAAAACCATAGTCATCTTTTATCTGTAGCCTAATATTTAAAGACATTCATTTTTGTAAAGGACCAACTTGAGCAGTGGAAGTCAACGAGCTGAGGTCTTGGTCACGACTATAAACCACAATTTTTTGAGCTTTGACAATTAACAGGCTTGACACTGTTGCATTAATACATTCAGTTTGGTCAGTGTTCCAGTCATGACAGATAGTGTAGAAAGGAGAGATTCTTCGTCATGTCAGTTGAATAAAGGAGAGAGAAAAGTTATGATACAAACTTCAAATTATGGGTTTTGCATGGCAAAACATACTAATATTAACATACACATTGCAATGATGTTCACTGTTTCCAAGTTAATGTATGACATTGGCGGAAAGATGAAGAAAAGCTTATGAATGCTGGCACATCAAGGAAAGCTGTTAGAGGACCAAAGACAAGAGAAATTTCACAAAATTGATGTGCTTGGCACTCAGTTTCTGCAGGAAAAATGAAACCAGGGATTTCCAGTATGTCATAAATATTTCCTAATTGCATTAATTATTTATTTTATTTTGCTTGAGAAAACCTTCCAAAAACTCAGGGTTGTCTTATATTTGGGTTAATATGGTATATGAATCAGACAAAATGGTATCAGTGCTCAATTCATAATGAAAACCACAGTGACTAAGTGGAAGAGCATCAGAATAGAAAGAAGGTCTGTGGTTCAATTCCAGTCATGGCACTGAATTCAAGTTAATTGAATTGTTTCATAAGCTGCTCTCTCAACATTATTACACTTGAAGAAGCAAAGAAAAGCTTTCTATCTTTGAAAGGAATGAAAATGTTTGGTATAAAAAGCATAACTGCTTAACTACCTTATAAAGAGATTGATTTCTGTGACGACATTGCTTTCTGGATTTCTAAAGCTTAAAATGTTAAAAATAACACGTAAGACCTCATAGCACAGTTTGCCTTGAAAATACTAAAAAGTAATGAAACACGGTATTAATGCATTTGTTTCAAGATTTTCAAGACTATAAATATAACCATAAGGTAAATAGGTCAGATTTTGCACAAAATAATGTTTAACTTCTGAGGTACAAATTCTAAATACAAAAGAAATTTTTCCACAATGGTGTCTAATAATGAATTTCTGAAATAAAAGAATTGATTATCTGCTAAGTGTAACAACTTTCACATTATAACTGTAAGAATTTAATCAATCATAAGACAGAAGATGCAAATGCCATTACACTTTCACACCAACCACTTTCTACCTTGCCACTTCCCAGTTAACAAGTTGAATATACATGAGAGAGAACGAAAAGAGAAGAATGTCCTTGGACAAGAAAGGACAGTCAGAATATTAAGAGGGGTTTAAAATAAAGAGAGTTGAGGGTTGTTACACTACATCACTAAAATATTCTTACTTGAACGCGTTTCGGGAGACGGCTTGTTCCCATCGTCAGCATGTTCTCAACTCAGAAACGCGCTCAAGTAAGAATATTTTAGTGATGTAGTGTAACAACCCTCAACTCTCTTTATTTTAAATTATGACATATCACTGTTACTAGCTTCTAAATCTTCAAAATTAGTCAATATTAAGAGGGGTTTTGATATGAGTGTTTACCACTATGTGGAAGTTAAATGTACTACTACACTGTGTAAATGAGTGCAAGATAACTGTGATTCAAAAAATGGTATAGTCCGGAAGATAAAGTATTGGCGGAAATAATTTTCAACAAAATGGAAAAAGCCATCTCTGTAGTCTGGCCTCTAAATCCAGAGGTTCAGTTCCTGTCTGGAGGGTGGGGAGTTTTCCTTAGTCAGTATTATTCCCTACCCTCCTAGAGTCTGAAAGTATGAAAAAGAATCTGAATATGTATGTGAACTTAAAGACAAACAGTAAATGAGTGCACACCATTGCCATGAGCAACTGAGGAGCATTTTTGCTAAAGTCAATAGATGCAAAAATTTCTAAAAATGAGTTATATATTTCATCTATATATTTTTTAGCATCTGAATTGATCTATGAATTCAGATTTAGCAAAACTCAATTCATGCCATAATTAGAGACATCCAAACATTCCAGGTTATTTCAAAACTTGATATATTGCAGTCTTTTAGTTAAAGCAACACTTGATACATGCTGGACTCCTTATTTGAAATATACAAAATACCAAGTAAAATGTGTTTCACCACAGTATAAAGTTTTAAGTAAGAGCATTCTCAGTGTCATAATATTCCAACTACCGCAATTCTATGAGAAGGTTCCGCAGTACTCAGGTGGCAAGGAGCAAAATATTAATCCTTGCATCCTTGGACATACGTTGGCTGCTTAAATGACCAAATTTAAAGCTTTCAATGTAAGCGTGAGCTAATGTTTTCCACTTAACTTGTACTGCACTGATATAACATTCTTATCTGAAACCATGTTGGTGCAAAGCTAGCAGATTCCTTTCATACTTTTCTCCCAGCTGCAGATGTCTACTATAGTTTCTGATATTCAGTTGTGCGTGAATAATGGATACAGGGGGTGAATTTATTATGGTTCAAGAAACAGTAGCTGGTAGAAAATCAAGAACTAAAGAGAAAAATCCTTGTAAAGTCAGAACAAGAACAGCATTATAATGGCAATGCTTGTGGCTTTTGTACATCAAAGCAGATGTTTTGATCACATTCTTCATGGATTCTCATGTACTATATAAGAATATATATGTATATATCTCATGTATTCAGTGGCAGTATGTGTGCTAAAACCAAGAGTTAAAGCATGCAACACACTGTTAAATTCCTCTGTTCTTTCAGAGTTAACATGGTATCTACAGAAAAAAAGAATGATATTAAGAAACTCGTGCAGTATTTTGAAATAACAAATGAGGCAAAGAACGTCTACACAACTGTTCAAGCAGAGGTGTCCCATTAGACTTTTGTGATAATTACAGCTTTGTGCTAAAATTATTAATTTTGTTCAGTTTTATTAGTGCTCTAATGAGACTCATATGAATAAAGATTGCATCTATTGAGCTTTGAAGAAACCTCAGCTTTTTCGGAGTAAAATAGACCAATATTTAAAAAGCGCACATTTTTTTTAACCCACTTTCACTGTCTCTGAACAAAGAATGCTTGACGACAAACATTTTTGTTCTAAGGTATATGCTTATGTGTTTAAAATAAAAATGTGATTCCTGTAAAATGTTGATTTCTGCATCTATCAACTTTTGCAAAAATGCTCAATTACTCCAAAGCCAAAGGTGCCAAATGACCTACGATGTTAAAGGTCGCACAAAAATGGGACAAAAAAAATTAATACAAAAACATTCTAGGAAAGACATAGAAGTGGTACAGATTTAAGAAAATGAATGAGGAAGGAAGTTGACACAGCTAAAATTCTTATAAATCTATAAGCTAACTGTCAGCATGTACAGAATCCAAAGCAAGTAAACAATTTTATTCTAAAACATATACCAGTAAAGTTTATAAGTTTTAAGATATATTATTGTTTATCAAAAGTGACAACTGTGAATGGATTCTGCAATTTGAAGTTTGTTTATGAACAATAACGGCATTTATTCATTCACATTATTGAGAATTAGCTGTACTTTTCTTTCAAATCAAAATGATTCAAGGTAGAGTGGAGAACATGCATATGTAACATGACATTTTATTCAAGGGACCTTAAGAGTTTTAGTGACTATAAGAAACATGAATCACTTTATTGTCCACTCCATTATTTTCATATGAACAGTTTTTAAAAAACAATTAGGTAAATACCCTTACCCTTAAAGGCAAAGAATGTGCAGAGAACATTATGATAACATCCTTCTGAATATCTTTTGGAAATTCTTTTAACTCAGCTTTTATTCTCTCAGCTACAGTTTTTGCCAAAAGAGGATGAGTTGCCCATCTGTCTATCAAACTCCATTTTATTCCTGGTGGAAGCTTGCTGCAATGAGAAAAGCACAATAGATAAAAATAGAATAACTAGACACCAAGTACAAAGGTATAAAATTAGTCTTATTCTAGTATTAAATATTACAGTTTAATGTTTCTCATTGTTTTTGGAGCCTAGTTATTTTCATCCCGTTTCGCATTAAAATGTTGAACGATGACAAAAAATGCAAAATGTGGCAATCCCTACAGAATCAACTACCGAAGAACTGGTTTTGTTTTTATAGGTAACAAGTAGTAAAAGTAAACAATACATTTTTCCATAGTAACTTCCCTAAAAACTTACATAACTTTCACTTCCTTTATTGAAATCAGTTTTTATGCCTATTGTTTTAACCTTTCAATCACCATATGGATTACGATGAACATTACTTAAAAAGCTGCAAAACAAAATGACTGAAGAACAGCTAGCCATAGACAGTTCTGCATTTGTGTTGCTCCATATTTCATTCCTTTGATTAAGCTTAGAGTTATTAAGTGTATCAGAACAAAGGCAGCAAGGCAGTAGCAAAAACTCTGCAACATCATGCGCAAGACAATTAGTGGTAGTCTGCTTCAGGATGTGTTTGTGTGAACTGCTTGTAAAATTTGATAATTTTGAGCTATAAATTGATTCAACAGTGTGGACATCTTCAGGATTGAGACTCTGAAGGAGAATCCAGTAATGAAGACTAAGGTAAGATATGTATTATTTTGTGCATTATTGTTTACCACAAAATAATATGCCACCGGGTTCACACCAAACTGCCATATGCTTGCAACCATTCCCCTTCCCCTTTCTTGCAATTGTCTATGCAGCAACTGTCATTTACCATCTTTGTTCATGATGGAGACAACAATATAGCTTAAAATGCAAAAGAATTTCTTGATAATTTCTTTTTAGCAGTTAATATAAATCACGAGTTTCATCTCACCAATCACCATTTGTTTTATGTGGGTCCACTCCATCCTTCACTATTGACTTGATAGCAAGTACTAGAATAACCTAGCTACCTCTGACACTGAGTTTCTTGCCAATGATATAACTGAATAGGTTAAACCAAAATCTCAAATTTTCATAACCTGGTTATACTTTTCATGTAATGGAGGCATTATGCATAAAATGTGCATTTGATCAGATGAGTGTTTTTCTTGCAGAATTAAGCATTATTGAAAACTGTATAAGACAATTTTGAGTAGCAATGAATATGTTTTATTCTATTATTCTAATGTACTAAATAAAATAAATGCTAATTTTAGAATACAAAATATAATTTGATTACATGTCAAAATACTTCTAACAGTTTCTACATAACATCAGTTACAATATGTTCTCATCAATTTGGCCATATGATCCCTACTTTGTTGCAAACATTTATTTTTTTAATGCAGAAAAATATATTCTTTCTGTTCTTCATTCAAACAAATGCAATTTTTAGTTTTTCTTCCTGCATAATTTGCCAAGCAGGGGTGATTATTCAGGGGTAATAAGGTGAAGCGGCACTTCAACAATATTTTTACCTTTTCAGGCTTATTTTTTTAAGTTTATTTCCCTTATCATATATGATGGTTTTGTATTAGAAACATATTTTCCTATTTTTGCACTGCACATTACTCTGTTGTGGTAACAAGAGCACGATTCTCTGTGACGTCAACCGCTTCAGTTTGTGTGTAGAGAGGGCATGCAATGAGGTAGATGAGATTCCTATTCCTGCTTCTTCCAGCGTGTGAAGCACACAGAGCACGCTTCCTTCTTTAGTGTGCTTCATGCTGTTATATTTTAAATATGAATCCTGCTTAAGATATGGTGTGTGTTTTATTAGAAACAGCCTTTTCATACTGGAAAGACAAACATAAGAAGGAAGTTTTAAATTGTCAACGCCCTACTGAATCTCTACAAATGTGTGGTACGAAAGAAATGAAACATTGAGGTAAATGCTACAATCTTAGTTTCCAATGATCATGGTTTATGGAATTCCCATGGCTTGCTCTTCTCCAACTCTTGTAAAAATTGTTTTGTTGGTCATGCTTGCTTTATAGGCAACGTTTGGTATAAAGAAGGATTTGGTGCTTTGTTGAATATAACATTACCATTAACAAACAGAGCAGCATTTAAAGTGCCAGGTAAATTTGAAAACTTTAGAAAGAAATTGAAATGCTATCTCAGATGCCCTAAACCAAAATGCTGGACTATATACCATGCAGTTCAATGAAAACATATGCTTGAACAGACTTTTGATTGATGCAGTACTTATTTATTTGTTTATTTGTTTATTTGTGCTAGCAATCTTCCTTAGAATATGGCTATACATCAGCCCAAGCTGTTATCTTGCCATATTCTACCCATATTACACTCTTATTATAACATAAAAAATGATGATAATAATACAAATAGTAGTAAAAATAATGGTAATGATACCAATAATAATCTTATAGTAATAATATATAATAATAATAATAATAATAATAATAATAATAATAATAATAATAATAATAATAATAATAATAATAATAATAATAATATAATTACATAACTTACATCACTTGATGAAATTAATTTACATCTCTTTTTATTGTCCATAACCATTTCTTTTTAACTTTGGACAAATATTCTCCTACCTTTTTACTATCCTTGTTAAAAATCTTGCTTAAAGCTACTTTCCTGTCCCGTTTTAACCATTTCCCATTTATAGCTTCCTTCTCCAATGCTGTGTACCTTTACAGTCAAAAACGATATGTTCTAAATCTTCTCTTTCCCCACATATTGGGCACTGATTCTGTGGGAACCCATTTCTCATGCCTATTAATCTCCATACACCTGCTCGTGCCCAGGCAATACTTTGTCTTTGTTCCTTATTTGAGTTATCCACATACTGTTCTCTAGCCCATACATTTTTTATTAATATATATGATTCCAAGGAACTTTTGTTCCCAATGCTGCTAAATAAATTTTGTATTTCTATATCTTCAAACCTCTGCCTAGCTTCTTTCCAAAAACCCTTAACATTATTTTCCCTCCTTCTCCAGATTTCCCCATGACCACTATTTTCCAAATTAGTTTGTATACTATAACTCCACCCATTCTTCTTTAAGCTCCTTTCTTGGAATTCCAAACACTGCCTCAACAAGTTCTTCTCTTCTAAATTTAATAGTCTGTACCAATATTTAAGAGCTCTCTCCATTATTACCCCTTTCCCCCCCCCCCCACTCTCTGCATTTCAATTAGAGCAAATTCCTTAACTGTAGCATTTGGCAGGCCTAAAACTTCTCTACAGAAACTCCTATGTACCATATCTATCTCTTCCCAGCCTCGTTCTACTCCCCATATTTCACTACCATATAACATTTTTGCTTCAACTACTGTGTTATATATTTTCTCTAGCCATTTAACATTTATATCTGGTATTCTATATTTGCACCCTCTAATCGCTGCCATTGCCCCTTTCCCCTTTGTCAATACCAGTTTCTTCTGTTTCTCCCATTTTCCACCCCCATCCATTTTAACCCCTAAATATATACAGTCTCTGACCACTTTATATTCCTTCTCTCCATTCTTCCACTTTTCATACTTGCTCAGTTTGGCACCTTTCTTAAACACTATAATTTGAGTCTTCTCTTGATTTACTTTCAAATTCCACTCATCACAGTATTTATTCATTTGCTGTAGGGACTGCTTCAAACCAATCGTTGAAACTGATCCTATCACTAAATCATCAGCGAATAATAACCCAGGGATTGATACCTTATTTATCGTAGGCAACCAATTATTATTCCTTCCTATCTCAGTGAGGATATCATCAATATACAGATTAAATAACACTGGACTTAACTTACATCCTTGTTGTAGCCCCTTCCTTTGGTTTACTTCTTTTGTCACCAATCCTACTCCTACTTTCACACAAAATGTGTTGTCCTTGTATAGAGCTTTAAATAAATTCACCATCTGTTGGCTTACTCCCTTCCTCAAGAGTTTGTACCACAACAAATTTAAATCAATGCGGTCATATGCTTTCTCCAAATCAACAAATGCCATGTATAATTTTCCCCTTTTTTCTTTTAAATACTTATCCACCAGAGTTTTAATTATGAATAAGTTATCTACCGTTCTCCTCCTCTTACGGAAACCCATTTGAAACTCCGAGAGGATATTATATTCCTCTACCCAGTTTTGTATCCTATTAGCTAAAATCCCTGTGAAAATCTTTCCAACATTTGAAAGTAATGCTATTCCCCTGTAATTATTGGGCTTATCAACACTCCCCTTACCTTTATAAATAGGATGAATTATTGCTTTCCTCCAATGCTTCGGTATATAGCCCTTGGTTTTTATTACATTAAACAAATCAGTAAACATCTTTACTCTAGTCTCATCGCTACACCATTCTTTGATAAACTCGGGAGGAATTCCATCAATACCTGTTGCCTTATTATTTTTCATTACCTTCACTTGTTTCACTACCTCCTCATCTCTTACTTCACTATCTAATATATCTATGTATCCCACTCCAAAATCCGCCACTGGCTTCATCTTGATAAAGCCCTCCTCCTCGAATAACATTTTAAAATACTCCATCCAATCTGCTGAAGTGATATTTGGTTTAACTAACCATTTATTATACGTGGATTTTAACACTCTCCACACCTTACTGGCATTGTTTTCCCTTAATACTTTAATCAAATTACTTTGTTCTTTATTTCTCCATTCTTGTTTCTTTTCTTCTAATAGTGCATTATATAAATTCCTACTCTTTAGGTATTCCTTCTTATCTTCCTCATACCCTCTCTTTTTCCATCTTACTAATGCCTGTTTCAC
Organism: Deroplatys truncata; assembly: GCA_030765065.1. Taxonomy (NCBI): domain Eukaryota; kingdom Metazoa; phylum Arthropoda; class Insecta; order Mantodea; family Mantidae; genus Deroplatys; species Deroplatys truncata. The sequence goes on along the minus strand of CM060988.1, from coordinate 130,931,516 downwards.
CACCTTTTTTGTTATTCTGCATTCCTCATCATACCACCCTATTTCCTTTATTACCCTGCCCCTCCCCCTGCTCTTTGCATTAACATATTAAAAATATTGTTTACATTCTCTATTTCCTGGTTCCTTATCATAAAAATCATTCCCTGTTGACATATTTGACCATGCTTGGAATTTAATGTTCGTTTAAATTCTATCCTCTGTTCCTCCCTCCATTTAAATTCAATATATTGCTTAGTATTCTTTCCCCATTCCCGTCTGACTTCCCGTACTTCCTCTGATCGCCTTTGAATCTCCACTACCAGCGGGAAGTGGGAGCTGTTAGATACAAAGTTTAGTACCTTAAAGTTTTCTATTGTATATGCCTTGCTAATCGGCCATAATATATAATCAATGACACTTTGCCCATTCATATTAACAAAAGTAAACTCTCCCTCCAAATCATCTCCATATTTACCGTTCAATATGTCTAAAGCGTTCACTTCACAAAATTTGATAAAACCATCACTTGACTTATCAGTACACTTATCTTTACTTCGCCTGAACTGCTCCCTTCTGGAACGTGTTTCATTTCCAACAAACATATCACACTCTATATTCACATCTCCTTCACCTATTCTGATATTAAAATCCCCCATTATTATTACTTCTGTATTCCCGTACTTCTCTCTTAACCTATTTATATCTCTCTCTAGCACCTTCAACAATTCAGGATTATGGTATTGCGAGGGAGCGGGTGCATTATACACTACACCTAAACATATGATTTTCTCATTTATCAGTTTATCTTCCAATATAATCCACAAAACATTTTTAATCCTGGACCAAGTATCTCTTACTACTTTCCCTATGGATTGTCTTACAAATAAACCCACTCCACCAGAGGCTCTTCCCTTCACTGCTAACCCCTCCCCTTCTATTCCAACATATGTATAATCCTTAACCTCTATATTTACCTCCCTCAGCCAGGTTTCTGCTACCCCTAAATAATCTACCTTTTCTAGTAGATGTCTCAACTTCCCTGTAAATATTTTATTTTTTAATCCCTCGCAATTCCAGAACCCAATCTTCCTTCTTCCTTTCCCTATTGTGAACCTGTTCTACTTCTAAATCTGTCCAACACTTTCCTACTTCGTAATTCTATTCCTGTTTTCTCCTTTGACGGACCCGCTAAATTTCTGTCCAAAACCAGTATACTCCCACTGGGTGTCGACACAATACTTTCCTCTCCCTCCGTTCCATCACTCTGAGACCACGCCCCCGCCCTACCCACAGCCAGATCACGTGCCAGTTTAGCTTCCTCCCTCCTTGGTGAAATCACTTTCCTTGTTTCGCCAGCTGATGTCCTTGCGTCACTCTGATCTGACGTTCTGGCTACGTCATCTCCACGCCTTGTCTCCGACACCGTCATCTTCTTTCCACCAGCTCCGCGTGTCGGTGATGTAACTTCCATGTGTTGATCCTTGTCCTCTGGTCTCCGATCGCTCTTTGGACTTCCTCTGCATTCTCTGGTCTCGGATGTATTTCGCTGAATCATATCCTGCTGCTGGCATCTACTGTTCCTTGAGTCACTTTCGTATCCCGTCACCATGCGCCCGTCGACCCATAGTCGTAGATTCTTTATGAAGGCCCGCTTCCCTTCCATTCTTGCCAAGATCATTTGCTGAATTAAATCCCTCTTCAAGGCCCGTTGTTCCACCGATAAATCTCTGTTTATAAAGATATTTGTTCCTTTTAGTAACTTTGATTTCTTCAATACTTCATACACAAACTGCACTGACGTAAATCTTGCAACTCTCATTCTGGATCCTCTTGATCTCCCCACTCTAAATGCTTCTCTAATCTCCCAGCCCTGTAACTTCAAACCAAGCTTTCCTTCTATAATCTCTCTGACCTCATCTACAGGCCATACTCCGTTCCTTTCTTTCACTCCTGCTATAACCAGATTAAATCTGCGGTGTCTCTCTTCCAGCAGCTCAACTCTTCTTTTAACTTTCTGTACCTCATTTCGTATATCTTGCATTTCATTTTTGATCTCTCCCTTGATATCTATTAGTTCCTTTTCCATCCCATTGAGTTTAATTCCTAATCTCTCATCCATATCTTTAATGTATGCCAACGTTTGTTCCATGACGTTTCGATCCCCATTTGCCCAGGGTTGATTTCAACTCCACCAATTACCAATAGTATACCTATTATACATGCGAGAAAAAACATGTTTGCCATCTCTTCTACGCCTTTGTTTGTTTTAGAATCCTTCCACTTTAGCTTGTTAAATGCTCCAATTCTTGCTCTATACACCTCAGTACTAATTCCCATGGTTACTTAAGCCCCTCTTTCATCCACTCCAGGAGCTTCCTCCTCACACGTCCACTCTCTTCCACTGCTTGCTTAGCACTTCCAGTACTTATTTAAGTAAGCAAGAATCAGCATTTTGTGGTCATAATGAAACAATAGACTCAATAAATTGTGGGAATTTTAAGGAACTATTGATGTTGCTGGTATCAAAGAGTCCTGTAGAAATACAGAACCCATATTACAAAATAAAAAGTGTCTTCAGTGGCAATTAAAAAAGTATACAAAATGAACTAATCAAGTGCATTTGATTACATCAATGAATATGTAAGAACTGAATTGGAAACTGCTGGTTTTTTTCTGTCCAGGTAGATGATAAGATAGATATTACAAAGCTGTCTCAGTGTTCTATAATAGTGAGATTTGTTAATGCTGAAGGAGCTGTAGTGGAGCATTTCTTAGGTTTCTACGATGCAAATGTGCATAGAACATCACAAACTTTGTTTGCTTTATTGGACAAAATTTTGGGACCAGCTGATTATGCGCACAAAATTAGTAGGGCAGTGTTATGATCATGCAAGCATGATGTCTGGCTATTTAAATTGACTCCAGAAAAAAATTAAGGAAAAAGCTCCTTCTGCAGTATTTGTACACTGTTTGGCACATTGCCTAAATCTAGTCTTATAACAGGTTGCAAAAAAATATGAAAGTGTCATACATTTTTTTTCTTCTACTACTGGAATACATATCTTTTTCCATCACTCAGCAAAGAGAACCTACACAAATACTTCTGCACAGGACCATGCATTCCAACTCTTAAAACCTGCCCACTGAAGTTTCAATTCAAAATTATTTTGTACAGTTGTAGATGACTGGGAAAAGTTTAAAAACGTCATGGTTTTCAAAACCCTGGTTTGGTGTAAACAGTCTGATGATAATTCTACTTAACTTGCCAGAGGTTTTCTTAATGACATGAACAATTTTGAATTCAGACTTCTGGCAGTAGTGTTTTATGACATACTTTGTTTGACAGATACACTGTTCGATGTTTTGCACAAGAGGTCACTGGATGCTAAATACTACATGTAAAAAATAAGGACTACTTGAGATATGCTAAGAAACAACAGGAAGGAACAGTATTTTTCAATTATCTTTGAAAAGGCCAACAAAATGACAGATATGCATGAGTACAGTTCCCTTTCTCAGGAAGAATGTGTTCAGATATATTGGGCTTTGTATTAAGAAATTTGGATCACGTTTTGATAGAAATGAATGAGAGATTTCATGATTGTGAAAAAATTCAATTTGTCTGCCTTGCTGATACCATATAAAACATGGAAACTTGCAAAATTTCTTTGGTTCTGTGTTCCCCAAAACAAACCGCTTAAGAAATTAACTCTTTACTTTGTATGTCAATGAGAAGACAGGCAGATTTCCACCAGAAAGATGTTAGAAGTGCTTGACGTGGATAAGGACATTTTAAAAGACACCTACAAATTGTTCTGCCTTATTCGGTCCATCTCTTCTACTACAGCATCTGTGGAAAAGAAGCTTTTCTTGCCTGAAGCATATAAAAGTATACCTCAGGAATGCAATTTTAGAAGAGAAACTTTCTTCTTTAGCAAATATTGCACTTCAGTAAGAACTTCTAGTACAGTTAATATAAAAGTAGCCATTCTATAAAAACTTTACCAACAAGTATGAAGCCTTAAAGCACCGAGAATTTATTTGGTATACAAGAAATAGGTGAGTTCAATTATTAAGATAAGCATGTGTAAATACATTTTTTCTTTCATATTAGCCCTTCAACTAACTTTCCAGCCACAAGCACCACTGTCACCAAGTTTTTATAAACTGATATTTAAATGACTTCCACTGATTTTAAAATTGAAGCTACAGTCAGGTATTGTAATGAAGTTATGAAATCTTTGATATAAGCTCTAGGTTTAATGCTATTCACTATTTCTTGATGCTTGTCTGTATGATCTTAGAATTCCATTTAGTTGAAGCTAAGTTTTTTAGTCTTCAGAAGCATCAAGTAACAATAATTTCAGGATTAAATGTGTTTTCATAATTTATTTTAATGCAAACACACAACTAAGCAGGCTCTTTTGTTTGTTACTATAGAGTTTCACATAGAAGTTTCTTTCATGCAGTAATACAGCTCGATTTGTTTAGTACATGAAATAGATATTGAGCTTACAGTTAAATTTGATAAAAGTTTTAAAAAACAATAATGTAAACGATAATGTAAAATTGTATTGTTGAACTATGAATATTGGGCTGCTTAAAATAATATCACATGCATGTAAGTCAAGCATGATTACTATAGACAAGAATACCATGTCAATGCATGTTTTTATATGATCATTGGACATAGCTCAAACTTGGTACTTATCCATTTCATTACTTTCTGATTACAAATATGCGTACTTTTTCCATGCATAATTGCATATTTTGACCTTTTTGGAGATAAAAACAAGCATAAAGCATATATAAAGCATTTTTAGCTTAATTTTGCATATAATATACATTATTTTCAGTTTAAATGCACGTTTTAATGATTTTGAGTATACACCTGAATTTTTTGATTTTATGATCCTTATTTTTGCTTCAAGAATCAGGACTGAAGAAAGAAGAGGAGGAGGGGGGAATAACAGAAATAGAAAATTAAGATTCTCACAATAGTATGACTTTCTCAGAATTGTACCAAGAGCCCTCTGCAGACCGCCTGTCATAAACAGATTTATTTATCCATAACAATCACCAGCAAGCCTTTGATCTCGAAACAATGGAAATTTAGCCTTCTAAGTCAGGTACCCCAGTTGACATGACAAAGACACAGCTGCAGAGCAGTCTTGTGGAATTTGAACAAACCTTACTAGCAATTTCAGTTCTTCTAAAACTGAAATCATTCGCTAAACTGTCTTTGCTGTTTGCGTGTGTTAATGTGTTTCTAATATGCCTCCAATTAAAAGTTCTAGAAGTGTACTCCTTGCAAAGTGGATAAAAGGAAAGGATTTTATTAGATCAGATGGAGATGTTGTATTCTATGATTGTTGTAGTTAAAAGGTAAGCTATTCTTTTTCCGAAAATGTTACATGGCACTTGTTCTTTTTTTAAAAATCATATCCATATAACCGAAAGATCTTTTATAATTTCAGATAAAATGTACTAAAAAATTTCAAGTCGATAAACATGTTGCATTTATGTCACATATTGCAAGAATGCGAAAAGCAAAAGAATTTGCAACACACCAAGTCCAGTCATTTATTACTGCTCCCGCACCTAAGGCACTGCAAAATAATTTTTACATGGATTTGTGCAATGCTTTTGTAGGAGCAAATATACCACCTGAAAAACTCAGAAACCCGAATCTTAAGGGCTTTTTGGAGAAGTATACATCCACAGATGTCCCTGATCCCTCGACATTGAGGAACATTTATGTTCCAAAATCTTATAAACAGGTAGGCCTACATAATGATTTGCCAACATAAATTTAATTTTGTGCAAAAATAAATGAAAACTATTTTCACACATGTAAAAATAATAGTTTTGCTAACCAGGTATTGGATAAAATCCGTGAGGACTTGGGAACTTCAAACATATAGACATCTGTAGATGAAACAATTGATCATATGGGGAGCTATGTTGCTAACCTAATTGTAGGAAAATTAACTGAGGGTGGGCCTGGTCAACCTCATCTAGTGTGCTGTAAAGTCCTGCAAAAAGCAAATAACTCCACAATCGCCAGTTTCTTTGATGATGGATTGCGTAAGTTTTAATCAGATAATGCAATTGAATAACATTTTAAATAATTATTTTATTCTCATTTAAGATCCTATTTTTATAAATCATTTTCTGAGAAAATGATTCATATATTTTAGGTATTCTGTGGTCAAATAATCTAAATAAAAGCAGAGTTCTTTTATTGTGAAGTGATGCTGTTCCCTATATGCTGAAGGCTGGAAAAGCAATTATAATATTCTACCCAAATGTAAAAAACACTACATGTCTTGCTCATGGGTTCCACCATGCTGCAGAAGCAATACATCTAATTATGTTAGTGTCAACTAAAAAGGTATGTGTAAAATTTGGGTTTATATCAGTTTTAATGGTTCCAAAGCTGTAAAAATAAATTATTCATTTTGATATTTTTTTTTATACAGATGTTTTCAAAAGCCCCTGCACGTGTAGCTGCTTACAAAGAGAGTCTATCTGAGTTACCGTTACTCCCTCAGCCAATCCTTACTAGATGGGGTACTTGGTTGGAAGCTACAATATTATACTATGACAATTTTGATGCCATTAAATCGTGTGAAGTAAAATTGATACATACTTAACTGCAATAAAATAATTACTTCAATATTTAATTCTAAAGTGAATACTACTTTAATTTTGGGTAGAAACAGTTTCTCACCAGATGATGCCATATGTATCATAGATGCACAAGCAACATTTGAATGCAAAAGTGTGCAGCAGGATTTAGTTTACATTAAGACAAACTTCTCTAAATTACCCTCTACAATAACAAAATTAGAAGTCATGTGTTAACCACTGGTAGACTCAATGTCAACTGTTGAGGAATTCCATACATTCCTCAGTCATGCCCAAGGGAAAGTGGGAGCAGATGCAAAGAACAAACTGGACAGTGTCATAAACAGGAAGGAAGATTACAGATGCTTTTGCTCAATGAAGAAGGTGTTTTGTGGTGAAAGCATGAATGAAGAACATGACACCGTCACAAATATGTTCGTTCAAATTTGTGCCTATAACTTGTGATGTAGAGAGTCATTTTCTGCCTACAGAAATATTTTGATTTATAAGTGCAGGAACCTCACAGAAAAAAATTTAGAAATATTGTTAGTTGTTAACTGTGCAAAAGGGGAAGTGAATTAATGAATATGGAAGAAAAATGATAGTGCATATTTTAATGTATTCTTCACTTGATCGTGCATCTATTGTAGTTTGATAGTGGATGAATGCATGCATATTTTGGATTTTATAGTGCATGGAATTCTTGTCTTTAATGATTACTTAGTACATCTTAGAAGAACTTGTGCAGTGTTTTATGTGTGTTGACTTGTCTCCTGTTAAAACTACTTAACTAAACAATATTATAAAACATTCAAAGAATTTTAGATGCTTTTGGGCAATAAAAAAAGTATTCAGCTAAAAGCACACTTTTTTTTTTCAAGATATAAAGAATCATATTTATGATAACTCAAAAACATATACATACTTAAAACAATCCCAATAATGGTAAAAATATCCATTCTGTTGGAAGAAAAGCTTGGCGTAAAAAACATTAAAAATCAAATCCTAAGTATATCATGTCTCATTTAAAAGCAAAAGATGCCTTACTTGTTTGCATAGTATGAATAAATTGCATTGAAACTGGAACCTGTAGTGGCACAACTGTACTGCGGATACTGCGAGAATAATATAACATGCTCCACTGCATCTCTGAAACACATAAAAGACAAAAATATAACACATTACACATGGAGTATTACCAACTGCACTTACAAATATATATGCTATGTACTTCTGTGCATACCGTTCAATTTCCTTCAATGTGTCTTCTGTAAGTGGATATGCATAGCGAAATCCTACGTAAGGTTTGTGTGGTGCTGTCTCTGGGGAAACCGCATCCAGTTTTTGACAAAGCAGCTCGCCCTAAAATATAAACAATAAAAGCGCTGTTTGGTATTTAAAAAGCAACATTTGCATAAAAGGAATTATAAAACACTTAAACTCATGATACTAAATAATTTAAAGTGCAAAAATCTTCAAAAATATTTTACCTGGCGCTGTGTCCATTTCAATATAGGAGACCCTCCACCAATCTCTTGGTATTTTTTCTGCACTTCTGGAGTTCTCCGTCTTGCTATATATGGCCCCAACGTCCTATTGGCAAAAAATGGAATACAAATTATTATGACGGCAGATTTTTGCAGCATAACTTAAGTTTAACCTAATACAAGTTGCTTTCTTTAAACTTTTTCTGTTTATGCGAAAGGAAGGAAGGGAGGGAAGGGAGGGGAGGAAGGAAGGAAGGAACATGGTGAATTCTTTTAATGGATTTTTGTTGATTTCTATGTTGATTTAACCCATTAAAAGAATGCACCAAGTCACTCCAAAACACATTGATAGAAACCAAAACATTAACAAAACCTGAAAAAACCAGAATTAAACCAGATTTTTCCACCATACCTAGGTTATATGCACTACCAAATATACACAAACTCGGCAACAAAATGAGGCCCATAGTGAACAACATAAACTCTCCCACATATAAACTAGCAAAATGGTTTTCAAATACCTTCAACTCCATACCTGTGTTCAACAGTCTAAGCATAAAAAATTCATTAGAATTAACCAGTCACCTTTCAAATATAAATATATCACCTAGAGACATGATGGTATCATTTGATGTCACTGCACTCTTCCCAAGAATACCAAAAGAAGAATTATTACCACTGCTAGAAACTTGGATATTATACAATAGCACGAACAGAAGATTACTTAAAACTAAAAAAATTATGTCTGGACCAGAATTTCTTTTCATTCCATAACAAAATCTTTAAACAAACCACTTGCCTAACTATGTGAAACCGCCTTTCACCATTTTTAGCAGAACTATATATGAGCCATTTTGAATGCCATATTACTAGATCTTTACCACATCTATAAACCTGGTATACGTACGTAGATGATATTTTTATGCTTTGAAATTATTGAATTTACAAAAAAGATTTATAAAATTCACAATAGAAAAAAAAGAAAATGTCTAATTACCTTACCTAGACATCAGGATCATCAGAAATAATGCACACAACAAACTAACATTCGGTATTTACAGGAAACCAACTCACACAGAAATTTATATTAAAAACAATAGCTACAATCCTTCAAGCCACAAACATGCAATTTTAAATAGTATTACAAACAGTTAGTTTTGATGATTGAGAAGCTAGTAACAGTGATGTATCATAATTTAAAATAGAGAGAGTTGAAGGTTGTTACACTACATCACTAAAATGTTCTTACTTGAACGCGTTTTGGGAGAATGGTTTGAAAACTGCAGTTGAAAACATGCTGACGATGGGAGTAAACCATTCTCCCGAAACGCGTTCAAGTACGAACATTTTAGTGATGTAGTGTAACAACCTTCAACTCTCTTTATTTTAAAATATTACAAACAGGTTAGTATATATACCATTGGAGAAAGAGGAATACCAGAAAGAATACCAACACATTATCCACATAGCCACCATGAATGGATACAGAAAAAAACAATAGATAAGAAGATAAAAAAAGTTTGAAAGACAGAAATACATCCAACAAACGACTACTTTACTCAGACAACAAAAACCACAAGCATATAGGAAGTTCACTTACCACCCTTGGACACATCATAAATTTCAAAGGCTTTTCAAGAAATACATCACCCTGTCTCCACAGAATAACCACAATATACAGAAACTACTATGCAACAGAACAAAAGACCCTATCCCCAACACTAAATCAGCTGGTATATATCAAATGGTTTGTAATGACTGTAACCTGGTATACATAGGAAGAACCAAAAGAAATCTTGAAATAAGACTTAAAGAGCATATGAGATGCATTTACCAAAAATAGATAGATAAATCAGCAGTAGCACATCATTTCTGGTCTTCAAACCATGAAATCACTCCAAACATAAAACTCTTAAAACCGATCAACAGCAGCAATGAATTGGACATCTGGGAAAAAATACATATCGTCAAACACAGTAATCACCTAATGAATTTCGAACTACTGCCACCCAGCAGCCTTTAGAGGTTCATCAGCCCAGAACCAGAGAACGCCACTAACCACACACATTCCCCAGACAATAATCTGCAAAATCATTTGAAAACATGCTGATGATGGGAGCAAACCGTTCTCCTGAAATGTGTTCAAGTAAGAACATTTTAGTGATGTAGTGTAACAACCTTCAACTCTCCCTATTTTAAAGTACTGAATGTTATTAACTTTTAGGTGAAGTACAAAAAATTTGCTCCAGCTATATCCTAGATGCTAACAATAGCTTGGGTCCTAAAGATACAACCCCTAGGCAGCTATTGAACTTGGAAAAAATCTCTGAGCTCCATGGCAACATCCATTCTTTTTAATCTGTCTCTTATTCATGGAATGAACAAATTTGTTGATTCCACGGCCACATGCATTTTCCTTGCCCAGATTTTTCTCTTAGGTCATTTTTAGTAATGCTTGCCATATTTGTTCTTTCATACACATAAATTAAATCTCCATAACACAAATATAGGTCAGATTAATTCAATAATTAATTTCATAATGAACATAAGTTAATAATTATAACAATGACATAGAAAATTAATAAATATCACAAGTACACAAATATAATTAATTTTGAAGATTTAGAAGCTAGCAACAGTGATGATTTGAGGCAGTATTTTAATACCTGAATAATTTCAATTGTATTTTATAATAAGTAAATTCAATAACAGCTCGCCTTAAATCAATATGTATGTAATAATTATTTAAATTGTATGTAACAGTCATTGCAAATGTTTATTTTTATTGTAAACATGTTTTATTAATGTTATGTGAATACATTATATACTTTAATAATGCAAGAACTGTGAGAATAATAAGTTTTAAGTTGCTAACAATGAGGTAATAATGAGGTAACCTTGTAGCAATAATGAGTTTAAGAGTTTGAAAAGTTACCAGTCATGATTATATCAAAGATAATGTAAATTCAATAACAGTTTAAAATTAGCCAATCAATAGCAAGGAAAAGTTTAAGTAAAATGCAGATATTCTATTGGACTAGAATTAGCCAATCAGAGACTTGAAATACTGAAGCTTACGAGTTTTAACCGTTGAAAGTTGCTCAGTTGCTGGAAAGCCTTGGTAGTGAACAGATGGAAGATGTGTTCTCTACGAGTGAATCATTAAATATGTATATGCGCTAAGTGAAAGTATTAAAGATTCTCACAGTTCCTAAAATGTGTAGCGCTTTATAAAAATGTGCAAGAATTAATAAAAGAAGTGAATTTAAAAAGTTAAATTCTGTGATGTCTACAAACAAGACTGACGCAGCTGAGGCAAATTAAAACATAAATAATATATAGAAGCAGTGTTAATAACAAAGTTAAATATTATAGTGTAAAACTTGGAGTGTAAAAAAAGAAAACCACATCTTAAAATCAGCTTCTCATATGTAGCAGCATATTGCGTAATAACAGTAACTATTAAGTAATCAACAAAATTCAAACCGATGCCTAAAGTGTCTTCCAGGAACTCCTTAAATGCAATAAATAAATATTACGTAAAATACAATTACGTAAGCAAACATCTTCTTCAAGTTTAAACAATACGCAACAAAACATCATCTTCAAGTTGGCTTCCCAAGCATGGAGCTAAATAATGATCTACAAGTTTACGTAAAAATAATTTATGCGAAGCAAATAACATTCAAGCTGGCTCCCATATGTGGGGCAGTTAAAATTACGTAACCAAACAAAACTAAAGCAGCACAACATAATCATCTTCAAGTTTACGTAATAACATATATACCTACTTCTTCAGTGTCATAATTTAAAACAGAGTTGAAGGTTGTTACACTACATCACTAAATTTTAGTGATGTAGTGTAACAACCTTCAACTCTCTTTATTTTAAAATACAAATATAACCTGAAATGGAAATTAACATGTGTTTCCTCACATACAAACAATCAGGTAAGTGTGATTAGTGGACTTAGTTTCTGTCTCAACTGGTAAACGTTAAGCGATAAGACGAAAACGTACTACACAAAAAAAGTAGATCTCTTTAAAACACAATTTATTTCAAATAAGGATTTTTGTGGTATAAGCCATTTCTGAGATATCCCTTATTAATGGTTCGAATTGTTCATTTCTTGTCATTCTTTAAAGTCCTTTCAACATTTAGTTGTTTCTTGCGACTGCATGGAAACAGTATGAACTTTTAAGGCTAGCATACAGAGTCCAGTTCTTAAACATTTGACTATCACTGTTCCCTTTGTATCTATAACAAAATGTGTAATGTAGCTATTTCTGCACAGGTTTATTTGGATAAAAATGTAGTAGATACAAAAATAAGCTTTAGTAAGAATAGTTTGTATACCCATTAATAAACAACAAAGGGTAGAGAAAGTTATATGAATGTATCACATCAGATTTTTACATTTTACTTTCAATAAATGCTTTAGCAACTGACACCCTGCCAAACTGCAGCAGCAACCAACATTTTGAGGTAGATGTTGGCATTAAAATTTTTAAACTACTTCTGTAAGAATGAGTGAACATAAATGAAATACTGAATTATGTGGATAAAGAAAATCTTACCTACCCTTGAACTGGAAGCTGTATCATATCTCTGTCAGTCATTATCCGTAATAGATACTCAGGAACTTCATCTGTAGTTCTCGGACCTCCCATATTGAGCATGAGAATTCCTGTTTTTGGCTTTTTCTGCTGCTGCTCTGCAGGCTGTGATGCCGGCACAGATCCAAACCTGGCAATTTTAATAAGTTGCACTGGATGTCCTGGTCTTCCTGCAGAAGAATGTTTTAAAAAAAATGCTTGAAACTGCAATTATATCAACATGCAAATAATTAATATACAGGGTTATTCAAAAAGAAGGAACAGACTTTACATATTTATTTCTAATGAACGACAATAGATGGTGACACATGCGATACATCACTGAATAGAGAAAAATTCAAAATTTTATTTTATGCGTTCCAAATGAGCACCATTTGTTATGTGAGGACAACCAGAGCTTTTTTGCTTATGCAACCATCTTCTATGAATTTATTATATCAATTGTAAATTTTTTATGACAAAGTGGCTCATTGTTGAACTTGTATGAAATGCATGCTGCAATGAAACATGTATTCACTCTTTGCATAATGCAGCACACAAAACGACTTTTCCTGTGGCATCACCATTTTCTCGTAAACAAACACAGCGCCGCTGTAGGCACTGAATGAAACTAATAGTGGGGCTTAAAACTCTGAACTTTCCTCTATTCAATGGTGTGTCGTATATGTCGCTATCTATTGTCGTTCATTAAAAATGAATATTTAAAATCTGTTCCTTCTTTTTGAATAACCCTGTATTTTATACAAAACGATATAACAGTATTTTAGCATTTCTTACTGTTTGTTCTGGGCTTTATAAGCTTTACTCAGTTCTAACTTAATGAACGTTGAGAATCTTAAAACTACCACCTTAACTATCTCCTATACCTCTACCAATATCAATGAATTGCTTACACTGGATTGAAGGACACCTAAGAATAAAACCTCAGTCTATAAACGATTACAATTTAGTAAAGAGTATTTTGAGTACAAAGTTCTTTCTTTTTAAAGCCATATGAACAAAATAAATTAAGTTACTTGCTCAGTACTTCACGTTGATGTATTTGTTTCATCTTACCCAGTGGTTTCCAATAAATAGAGAAATCATCAAACTACAGAAAAAATTCATTGTAAAAAATAGCTCTGGTACAGGTTTTCTGACATTGTCAATATATAAATCATTTGAATTAATTTATCAATGCATATTAATTCTAATTACATTATATTGTTTCAAATGAGTCTTTTTAAATATTTCCCTTTTTGGAATTTACATCTGTAGGTAATTTAATTCTTCCTTACAGTCCAACAGTTCGGATATGAAGCAAATCCTTTTTATTGACAATCTGTTGATGCATGATTACTTTTATATATCTCAGCTTACATTCTTATTCCAGCAAATATTCTTTAGTCACATTCTCTACCCACTATCGTTTCTTTTTATATAGCATCTACAAACTTTCTTTAAAAGTTTATTCTTTTTTCAACTTCAAGTATACTGAGATAAGTGGTTGCATAAATAATTTCACTATACATTTCGTTACAGGTATAATGTGAATAGTAATAATCAAATGTTTAAAAACTGGTCACTATATACTGGCCATTTACTACTACATTTTTTGAGTAGTATGTTTTTGTCTATCTCTTATGCTAAACTCTTATGGTTTACCATAAGAGATTATGCAAAATTCCTTCCAAATGAAAAGCATTTCACAGGCTACTGCCAAAAAATTCACAATATATATTTTATCATACAAATATCTTAAGTATATGGTATTTTAAACAACTTTTGAATTTTGATTTAAGCAACTAAAAATTGTTAACACCCGCCTTGAAAAATAAAAAGTATTGAAAATTGTTCTATGTAAAGTGTAGTTTAGGATGGAGTTCTTGAAAATCGTGTTGCATCTTTAGAAAACACTGAACTTAAATACCAAGTTTAAGCTTTATAGAAAATTTCATTTTTGAGCTTTACATGTGCACATGCACGCACACACACACACAGACCTTTGTTTTCTAAAAATGGTTTCTTTTAAACTCAGTGGCCTCAAAATCTTGGTGAAATCTTGACAACTTTTTGGGTGGAATGCAATATTCCTCTACCTACTAGGTACATGGTAGAGAAAGTAAAAAGTACTAACAATGTATTATTGTGAAGTTTACACATTATTCTAAAAAAAATTTGCTGTTATTTCACATGACTTTCTCTACCCACTGTCGTATATTTTATATAGCTTCTACAAAGTATAGTAACAACATTAATTTTCATCTAATATGACCTAACTGGTTATGCATGCAAAGAAGAAGAAAGATTGATTTGTCTATCTACTTCGTAAACATATAAACATTTGCAGAAATAGTTTCCTTACACATTTCATTGTCGCTAACAGGTGGATACAGGAAACTAAAGTGGTCAAATGTTTAAAACATGGGTGTTACATGTTGGGCTTGAAACCACTGGACCACTTCAAAAAATGACAAAAGTATTGTAAAATTCAAACCAATAACATATATCGGAAATGGCTGATGCCACGAAAAGGTTCTTTTAAATAAATGTCTTTTAAACAGATTTACATTTTCCATGTAGTACGGTTTTGTCTATTTCTAATGGTTTACCAGTAATACAAAATTATACAAAATTCTTTCTGAATGAAGAGGACTTTACCGGCTATTCCCAGAAAATTCAAGATATACATTTTATTTGTCATGTAAATATCTTAAATGTTACATTTTAATCAAAATCATAAAACCATTTTTGAGAAAATCAAAAATAACAAAAAATATTCCATGGAAAGGTTAGCTTCGAGTGGGGGTGATTTTCTTTAAAATCTTTGTGTCACATTTTTTGTAGGTACTGAACTTAATTACCAAGTTTGGTGTTCCTCCAACATATCGTTTAAGTTATGCTGTTTCACTGGCTCTCACACACAGACAGATACACCAAACGCGGACCTTCTTCTAAAAATGTCTTTTTGCAACTCACGGGGACCTCAAAACATGTATATCCTGCGAAGTCTCAGTATCAAATTTTTAGATGGAAAATTCATGGCAAAGAAAGTAAAAACTGGTCACTATGTACTGGCCTTGGAATTCCATACCCTTTCCATGACATCATGAGAAACAACTGAATATAAAGACAGCACTTTAAAAATTCTGATACCTTACATTCACATGACTTTCTCTACCCACTATCATTTATTTTTATACAACTTCTACACACTATTCTTGTGAAAGCTTATTTTTCCATCTACTTCATGTTCGAGATAAAACTTTACAGAAATAGGTAGGTAGGTACAAGAAAGCTAGGAGAAACTGAAGCAATAGTCAAATGTTTAAAAGAGTGTTGTTATATGTTGGCCTTGTAATGTCACTCTTTTCATAACCAAAAGAAACAATGAATGATGACCAATCTCAAAAATGTCAAATGAAAAATTCAAACCAATAACAAAGATATCTCGGAAATTGTTGATGCACAATTTTTGAGAAAACAAAAAATATCGAACTTAAATTCCAAGTTTGATATTTATCCGACTTTTCACTTTTTGAGTTATGCATGCATATGACGTAAACCTTAAAATCCTTGTTTTGGATTCAGGGCACCTCAACTGTAACTGTTAAGAGCAAGGGAATTGTAGACCCTGCAAGGGCAAAGGGGCCAATTGGAAAAGTTGTTCACAGGTATTTGAAGTTGTATCCAATTGGAAATGTATAAGGGATGTTTCAAAAATAAAGGGCATAATTTCAGGTATGTATTCCCCATGTGTAAGCAATAAAAAAAGTCAATTACAACATGTGTCTGGAAATGCTTGGATTCTGAGTTATGACCTTCAAAACAGAGATATTCAATGTAACGTATTTCTTACCACAGGTAGGTTTCTTTACAGAAGATGTTCAAAGAGTCCACCTCCTGTTTGAATACAGGAATCACGACGACGTCTCATGACCGTGCAAACACAACCCCAAATTCCAGCAATATTGTATATTTTCTCACCACCTGCCACAACTCAATTCTGAAGGGACTCCATGTCAGGCACCGCAGATGAATACACCAACACTTTTAAATGGCCCCACAAGTAGAAATCGACAGGGTTCAAATCAGGTGAGCATGGTGGCCAAGCAATTAGGTCTTTTCTACCTATACATCAATCAGGAAACCTTTGAATCAAGTACTAGTAAGCGATACAACTGAAGTGTGCAGGAGCACCATCATGCAAGAAGTGAGCTTGTTGACGAATACTCAGTGGTGTGTCTTCATACTAATGAGGTATGGTGTTTTCCAGGAAGTTTGTGTAGGCCTGCCCCGTAAGTCCGTTTACAAGTACATGGTTCCAACTAACTGATCACCAATGATACCGGCCCACGTGTTGAGAGTGAACCACACTTGGTGATGAGATGGAATAATTGCATGTGGGTTTTCATATGTCTATACACTCCAATTATGGAAATTTGTAGTGCCATCTCGTGTGAACTGTGCTTCATCTGTAAATAATACTGAGGTAGGAAAGTTTGGGTTTGTAGCACACTGCTGCACGAACCACTGACTAAACATCAAACGAGCAGGATAATATGCTAGTGACAGGGCCTGTAATATGCAAATGATAAGGATAAAGCTGTTGCTCTTGTAACAGTCTCCAGACAGTGAACATTCACTTGCAATGCTAACCTTCGTGTACTGGTAGGAATCATGTGCACAGAATCCAGAATCTCCTCCTCTACATCTGGAGTTGTGGATCTTGGTCATCCCCTCCCCAAAACAGGAGATGTAAACTTCCAATGAGCACACATATGGCGATGAAGACGTTCAAATGTCTTCCAATCTGGACATTTTCACTGTGGATACCTCTCTTGGTACAAACGACAAGCCAGCGCAGCATTGCCATCCGCCTTACCATACATGAAGTGCATTTTTGCCAGCTCCTGATTTGAGTACTGTTGCTCAATCGAACACCAAACACAATACTCAATGTACCCTTTACCTTGGAATGAACTGTCAGAGTTACCTGTTAGTATCTTCTGTTGTGACAACTACCTGCGGGAAAGAAATCGTTCCGGTGAATATAACTGTTTTAAAGGCCATAACTCAGAAACCAAGCATTTACGGACACATGTTGTAATGAACTTTTTTTATTGTCTACATATGGGGAATGCATACCTGAATTTATGCCCTCCTCTATTTTTGAAACATCCTGCATATAAATGTGGGATCCATTATCAAAATTGGCAAGTTCACTTTTTATAGAAATTGAAATTAATGGCATCTAATATTGTTTGGAAAAAATATTTCATTCACACTGCTGCTGAACAACAAAGTAGATAGAGTCTGTAAATTAAGAGCCAGGAGTGTAACATAATAATATTATGCTGTATCCATCATAACTTCTTTCAATGTTTTCTAAAAAAAACTAATGAGATGGCATTTTCAGTTTTAAAATCAATGCCTCAAATGTTCATCACTGCTGCTTCAACTTTAACTACAGCATGAGTTTTACTACATTAAAGGAGCTTATGATAGGTCAAGATACTGAAAGCCCTATCTCACACACCATCTACTGTATGCATAAAGAGACCCACTAGTCTGTTCAAAAGCTTGTTTAAAGTTTTCACTGTTTCTCACCAAAGTGTAAACTCAATATCCTGTACTACTTTCTTACATATAATGAATATGCTCATGCAACTGTCATACTAATTAATAAATGGATAATGTATAGTGTATATTAAACAATATCATTGTTTAAAACCTAGGATGTGCTTTACTGCATAACATACTCATCAATATGTACTTTAATCTGGATTGTAGACAGAAGAAATTTAATATTTTCAATATGTAGTGGTGAGCGCGCAAACCTCACTCACAACATATTCTACGTTACATGGTATTCTACATAAAACTGCGAAACATGCTCCTTAGTGATTTGACAGTATGATGCTTAATAGTTTTAAACAACATGGAAAGTTATTAAAATAAACTTTTATTGTTAAATTGTTTCAAACTATGTATCTGTATGCCTAGTGCAGCAGCTTTGTTGAGCTGGGTTTCTTGTAAATGCATCATAATTATCTACAATATACCTAGCTTAGAATGAGTGTCTCTCCATAAGAGTAAGAATTTAAGTGTTAAATAGGGGCCTATGGAATGACAGGCCTCAACACTGCAAGGATTCATACTGTAATTTTTGTTATACAAAGACTTTGTTACTGTATGGACAGAATTGTCCCAAAATATTATTACATATCGTATGTCAATGAAATAATAAAGATGGTAAATGAATAATGTTTTGTGAATTTTCAGTGTTTTCTTTTAATATGATATTATTACCGAGCTATTTGAACCTAACGATACCTGTATAATATACTGGAATGTTAAAATGCCTGAAAATAAAGCCCTAATCGAAACACAAAGTTCATATTCCTTGACCTTATTAATGCCTTTAATTCACTATAAAACCTAACCTTAATTGTTCAAATACATTAGAATACTCAGAAAATAACCATCAACATGTTGTAGTATTTGTGTTCCCTGCGGCTATTGCTTCACGATAAGAACTTAACTGCAAGGCTCCTCAACAAATATTTGCTGATTTCACTAAACAACATTTTGATAATCCGAAGAGGTTAGCTGAAAGCCGGGACAACTTATGGCTTGGTGTAAATATATGTTTAGACTTGGTGTAACTATGAAAAAGAAAACTTATCTAACTTAGAATATAATTAATTAAATATTTACACATACCA
Source organism: Deroplatys truncata (assembly GCA_030765065.1). Lineage (NCBI taxonomy): Eukaryota > Metazoa > Arthropoda > Insecta > Mantodea > Mantidae > Deroplatys > Deroplatys truncata. The sequence goes on along the minus strand of CM060988.1, from coordinate 130,912,097 downwards.
AAAAATAATCTTAAGCAGTTCATTTTACTACGATTTTCGGTACCCGAATTACTTATATACAAGTGCGTACAGTTGAATCAAAATTTCACAAATTAAGTCCGATTCATTTAAAATCAGATATTACATAACTACTGTTACTTTCATTTAATATTCCAGCTTCAATGACTCGAGCTTTTTTACTGCATTCTTCCAGACAAATTCACGATTCGCATGTAATTTGAGTTTGTTCTTTTTTACTGCATTCTTCTATACAAGTTCACAATTCGCATGTAATTTGAATAGAATCTTTAGGATCTTTACTGTTTACTTGCGGACTGTTGACACTTGCGGACAACCACACTGGCCAACGCAGAAACCATACTTTGGTGTTCTGTGACCCAAAGTATGTGACTACAATTATCCCTGTTTTGTATTAATTTGGGATAGTGAGTAAAGGCGACTTTGATGTAAAATAAAGTCTTTTTTGTAATTATTATTTTTGGTAGTTTCGACTGTACTCATTTTTATTGTGTTCTAAATTACCAAGCTTGCCACATGAGCATTTAGTATTAACAGTTTTGCCTAATTTATATTGAAAATCTGGTGTATAAGCTACTTGTAATCTTATTTTGGACATAACCTTAAGCTCTTCTTTCTTGATATTGATATTACTGAACCAAGGTTTATTAATATAACATTTCATAGAAGAATTCAAGTTATGAGAATAATTATCACACCATTTATTAAGGATAAAGATTTTTGCATCCTTTGAAGGAAGTGGTTCTGATGGAAAATCTCCATATCTTGCTGTTTTTGCCAAAAAGTCTGTTTTTTCAGTACCAATAATATTTTTATGGCCTGGGATCCATATCAATTTGATTATTATTTTATCAAGTAGACCTTGATAAATCAAACATTTGATTTCCACTTCTAAAAGACTAATATTTTTCTTAATAGAGAAATTTTGGAGTTCCAGGAGAGATGATTTGCTATCTGTGAATATAATATTAAATTTATATCTATGTTTTCTGATGATTTGAATAGCTTTCTCGATGGCCAACATTTCAGCCAAATAAATGGACTATTTATCATTTAATTTAATCAGAACTGATTCATTTAAATTATAATGATATACAGCTGCTCCGACTCCTTCTGATACTTTTTGGAACCATCTGTGAGGAATAAATTCCATGTCTTCTTAGGAAATTTCTGAAGAAAATGTAAAAAATATTGATTGTGATATGACGCTATGTTGGAGAAAGTACTGGTATCAATATCCAAATTGTTGAAGAGAATCTTCCAGTCGACACAGTATCGAGGATGACGAGGAGTTGCCAGGTTTGGTAATGAATTATATTCTGTCCAGACATCCAAATGTGATCCGAATTCGTGATTTTCTAATTTCTTCACATAGATTGAGTTACTAATTTGGGACAACAGAAGGAAAAGTTTATCTTCAGAACAATTGAATAATTTGGGGAGAAATTTATAATTTGAAATACGTTGAGTATCTTGATAATTTTTAAATCCAATTTCTTTTAATGTGAGATATGTAGATGGATTACCTCTGATACCTAAAATTATTTTAGCAACATCATAAACTGCAGAGTTAAGTTTTCGAAAAGAACTTTTTAATGGATTATGGGTTATTAAACAACCATATTGTATTACTGAGCTGATGAGGTTATTGAACAAAATTATCACAGCTTGAGGATGAGCTCCCCAAGAAGAGCCAGAAATATACTGGAAAATATGAGATATACTTTTTATTTTATTAACTATATAATTAAAATGGTTTTTCCAATTCAATTTATAATCCAAGATAATTCCTAAGAATTTTACATATTGATTTGGTTGGAGTATTTCATTTCGTACTTTCAGATACAAATTGGGTACAAATCTTCCTTTTTTAAATATTATCCATTTACTCTTTTGAGGATTGATGTTAAGTCCCAATTCTTCTAACTGAAGGATACAATTGTTAACCAAATTCTGAAACTCTTCATTATTATTTTTAAGTTTTTTAAAATCGATATGTTGACGCAGTAATTTGTATCACAAAAATGTAAATGTCAGAGTGATTGTAGTGTGAATATGCATTGTTGTGTGACATTGATTTGAGATGTTTGTTGATTGTAATCATTATCGAGAAGTGGGTTTATACGGCCTTACTGAAACTGACAATAATAGCGTGCAATAATGTAGCGAGGGGGTGAGCTGTTTATCATTATTAGAAACGAGCAAATGACGTCAGAGTGGCGTGTTTTTCTTAGAATTTGCTGGAACATTTTCCCCAGAGCATATGTTTTCGTAATTTTCATTGGATATAAATATAGACGCTAATGTTGGCGCGTTTTATTAACCAATAGCAGCTCGGTTATAATCTTTAGGCATATTGGGGCGAGGAAGTATAAATTCAGTGTCAGGGTCAAGTTTCACGTAGTCCAACAGAAGCATTCGCGTATAAGACATCGATGAGTTCAACGGAGGCAATCATGGAGTATACATCGCACGAAGTTCATCAAGGTTACGCGTAGCAAATTTGTGAAAAATCTCTCGTGTCGTAAAGTTAATTACACAAAAAGTTGAAGTACGCGAATTAATAATGGGCAGTAAAGAAGTTATTATAACAGTTTCAGTTTGGCGAGTGTCAAGATTAATAGGTGAAAGTGAATAATGTGTTACGACAATAAAAGTGTAAAACAAATTCTTTTATCAGTGTTATCTTTGGATAAAAACTCCTTTCCGTTTACACACCTGTACATGAGAAGTGCTTGACCGAGAAATCATAGCTAGCCGGAGGACAGTGAACCCAAAATTAAATACAATAACAGGTGCTCAGTAAAAGATAACACGAAGTGACCGTAACAAATTGTATTCCATATGTACGGCAGATAAACAGTAGCATTTTCAATTACAAACATTAATACTACCACTGCAATGTTGATATATAAAAATATCATCTGCATAAAATAATAAATTTGTTGATGCTGATTTCATAAGAGATAATTGATAGATGTATAAATTATATAAAATTGGACTGAGAGGAGATCCTTGTGGGAGTCCTTCTGATGTTAAGAGTTGTAAAGCATTATGAAATCTAGGATGAAGTTGAATCTTTCTATCTTTTAATAAACTATATACAAGAGTTATGATCTTCTTAGGTAAGTTTAATTTCTGCAAATTTAGGATTAAAATATTTAAATTTACTGTGTCATAAGCATGAAAAATATCCAAACTGAGTCCTTGTAGTGCCTTTTCCTTAGATAATGCTTGAAGAATTTCCAAATTTAGAATACTCAGACTGTGAGTTGTTCCATATCCTAGACGAAAACCATATTGATTTCTTGGCCATCCTCCATATCTCTCCAAGAAAAATGGAATCCTTTGCGCCAGCAGCTTTTCTAAAATTTTACGAAAAACACAAGATAATGCTATAGGTCTATAATTTTCTTCACTGTTTTTATTCTTCCCTGGTTTTTCAATTGGAATAATGTAAAAATGCTGCCATATTTTAGGAGTAATACCACTATGAAGGATGAAATTATATCCATGAAGTAATAAATAGAGATATTCTGTAGGAAAGTTCTGAACTATTTTATATTTAATTTCATCTGGGCCTGGCATAGAATCCTTTTGTCCTTTAATAACTCCTTGAAGTTCATTGAAAGTAAAGTTATTAGTTAACTCTCTATATAATTTTTCCAATGGTAAATTGATTGGTTCATAATCTGAAATAATCTGAGGAATATTACAAGAAACTGAAGCAGGCGACAGTAGATGTAGAAATTTATTTTGTAAGCGATGATTGTCTGATATTGGAGAAAATTGCTGGAATTTTTTATGAGTGAAGCTTCGTACCATATTCCAAATTTGTGAAACTGTTTTCTTCTCTAACGTAATAGAATTACAGTATTCTTTCCATCCATTAAATTTTGACTGTTTAATGATATTTTTTGTTTTAGTATATTGTTGTCTCATTAAGAGAAAATTCTCCATTGTTTTATGTTTCATGAAATTATAACATCTAAGCTTTCTCTCTTCAATATGTTTCTGACAATTAGAATTCCACCATATAGGTTTATTTCTCTTTTTGGGTTTAAAATTTGTTATAGGATGAAATTTGTTAATGTATTCATCTATTACTTCATAAATGAAGGAAAAAGCAAATTTACTTGGGATGCGGAAAGAATGATAATATTTTTCCAGCATAAATGTCTTAAAATTTTTCCAATTTATATTAATATTTCTTGAAAGCCAGTTATTTTTCTAAATGTTAAGGGATGTAGTATGCTCTTCTCCACAGGCTACACATTTTGTAGGATTTCTGCAAAATTTAAACACATGACCATATTGTTGACATTTTTTACATTGAATAGGAGATTCTTTAAATTCATCTACTTTGCAGCTCACTCCATAAATAAATACCCTTTGTGGCAACAACTGAGATCTAAAAGTCATAAGAACTGATTGAGTAGGGAACCATTGTATGTCTCCATTGCGATTTGCACTTCTCCTTTGAAATCTGTATGCACGGACAATTTCTATTATCACCATTTGTTTTTGCCACTTGTTTTATCTCATCTATCGACAAATCTGTATCAATACCTCTAACAATGCCTTTGGTTAGTATATTGTATTTAGGGATAAAAGATTTTACACAGTATTTCAAATCAAATTCAGATAGCAGGAAATTATTAGCCTCTTAGAATGTATTAAAATGGATTTCAATTTTATTTTTTTAGATTTAAATTTCGTTTCATTTTCATAGAGCATTTTTCCATATTTCATTGGATGCATCATGTTAACATTTTTATCAACTCCTACTAAATTCACAACAAAAGGGCCAGAATCTTTATAATTATACAGCATTTAACTATTATCTGACATATTTACATTAGTTACCATCTCATTTACATCAGATCCTGAATTATTTGTTTGATTTTTTAAATTCGGTACTTCTGGGCCATATTGAATTTCCATTTAAATCCCCAAAGGGGAAGATAGAAATTTCAATATTTAAAAAAAAAATCCGAGGCCGAAACGAATGAAAAATATTATACACTGAATAATAACTTACAGAACTATCTAATTAATTATTGTTTTAACTGCCTAAATAATTAGGATTACTTAGCTTTACTCCCGATATTTGAAAGATCACATCAAACACCGCTCAAAAATTCCCGCTCTCACCGAGTTCTGTGATCTATCCACTAAAAATGTAATGTAATGTAATGCGTTTATTGCCAATAGACTGCAAGCAGTTTCTGACATTGTCAGTTCCATTTTACAAATATTTACATATGTACATTCCACAATACAATTAGACAAATTACTTATTAATTACAATTCTTCAATGGTATACAAAGCCTTATCTATTAAATATCTTCTAAGCTCCTTCTTAAATGTACTTTTTGATTCAAATTGCTTTACCGAATTTGGTAACTTATTGTACAGAATTAACCCCATTACACTTGGATCTTTAATGCTACACCTTATTCTAAAACCTTGTCTGAAGAAATTATTGTTATGTCGAGTGTTATAATGATGTATATCACTATTTCTTAAATTATCCTTCCCTAACACATAAGTTATTACTCTGTAAACATATAAAGAAAAAACTGTAAAAATTTGCTTCTCCCTAAAATATTGCCTACAGGAATCCCTATAGTTCAGGTGATACATTATTCTAATTGCTTTCTTTTGTAATATCAATACTCTTTCCATATTAGATTTTGCGCTGCACCCCCAGATCTCAAGCCCATAAATCAGATGGGGAAAAATGACACCATAGTAGATCATTTTTAGTTCTTTTTCTTCAAGAAGATTGAAAAAGTGCCTAAGCAAGTACAGAGATTTACTGATTTTCCCACAGATATATTGAATGTGTTCCATCCATGTAAGTTTTGGATCCATTATAATACCCAAAAATTTATGTTTATTTGTAGCATTTATGTTGTAGTTCAATATTTCTATAGGGTCGTGTTCATTATTTAAGTTCCCTAACTGAAACTAAATTAATTTTGTTTTAGACATGTTGCATTTTAAATTATTATCCCCAAAGTATTTAAAAAGTGTTTGAATAGTTTGTGCCATTGTGTTATTTAAGTCTCCTATAGAGGTGCCCCAACATACCATTGTCGTGTCATCTGCATACGAAATTGCTTTACTGTTCCCATAGTTAGGTATGTCATTCACATACAATATAAATAGGAGAGGGCCCATCACAGAACCTTGCGGAACCCCATAGTTTACTGTTTCAAATTGTGATGTATTTTTTATTGTTAACTGCCCTTGTTTATAATATATTTGTGTTGCTTGTTTCCTGCCAATAAGGTATGAGGTAATTAGATCTTTAGCTAAGCCCCTAATTCCATATGCTTCCAGTTTATTTATTAGGATATTATGATCCACACAGTCAAACGCTTTAGTAAGGTCAAAGAATAGCGTTGCAGTTTTTTCTTTGTTTTCCAAGTGATTAATTACATTGCTTGTGCATTCCATAATGGCCGAGATTGTTGAGAAGTGTTTCCTAAATCCATGTTGCGAATTTATAAGTATATTATTTTTATCTAAGAAACATATCAGTCGCTTCAGTATAACCCTTTCAAAGATTTTGGCTAGTTCTGATGTTAATGCAATTGGCCTATAATTATTTATATCTTTGGTATCACCATGTTTATGTAAGGGCCTAACAATAGATAATTTTAGGCAGTCTGGAAATTGCCCTCTTGCAATGGAATAGTTAATGAGATGCTCAAGAGGACCTGCAAGAACATATTTACATTGCTTAAGAATTTGTGTATTTATTTCATCCCACCCACTAGTAACTTTTTTTGGTAATTTAGTTATTATATTCATTATTTCATTTATTGTCACAGGATTAATAAAAAAAGTTGGATAGATTTCTTTTACGCAAAATTTGGATGAGTGTACTTGATTACCTGATTGAGTTGCGACTCCTAGAAAGAATTTGTTTATATAGTCACATAGTTTAATAGGATCGGTCAGTACTGAGCCATTTACGTCTAATTCAAGATTTTTAAAAGAGGGTACATGTTTCTTAGCCTCATTAACTATATTCCAAGTTGTTTTACACGTGTTTCCCGAATTTCTTATTTTTTTTTTATATTCATTAGCTTTTAGATTACTGATGGTTGTCAAATAAATTTTTTTAGCCTGTTTATATTTATTTTTATAGTACTCATAGCCTGTTGATTTATGCAACTCATAAAAATGCTTCATTTCTTTTCTCAATTTTATTGCTTCTGAGTCAAGTTTAACTCTTGCAAATTTGTTCCTACATAAAACTTTTGTTTTTATGGGACAGCAAGCATTGAAATGCATACTAAAAATACGATAGAATTCATCCCATTTCCCATTCACACTATCCTCAGAATAGACAGTTCCCCATGCCTCCATACCTAGTTCCCCAATTAGCTGTGTAATGCAGGTTGCATTTATATCACGGAAAGTTTTTATCTCCTTTTGTTCTACATCCCCATTTATACCCATAAAATCTACACACTGGGCATAATGGTCTGAAATAAGGGTATTAATATTAAATGCATTAATCTTGACATTACTTATATTTGATGCGACATGGTCGATGGTGGAAGATGTTAGTGCTGTTACTCTAGTTGGTGTGTGAATCTGATCATCAATATTGTAGCTGTTAAACACATCAGATAATTTTTTATAAGAATTGTCATTATAGTTAAAATCAATATTAAAATCTCCTGCAATTATAAACTGTTTATGTTTTTGTGATAATTTTGATAATAGTTCATCCAAATGTGCAAAAATATCTTTTTCAGAACTAGGAGAACTGTAAATCCCCAGAATTACAATACTCTGTTTATGGGCTTGTATCTTTAGGTTCGCAGTACCAACTCACTCTGGTGGTGCTCTGGTGGCACCAAGTGAACACTAACCGATGACACTAACATAACAACATTCCGTCCAGATCAGTGGGCTGTATTATAATTATATTTATTTAAATATTTATTTGAAGACAGGTCCCAGGAGCCCTTGGCCTCATATCAGGAACATTATTATTATTCCTTATGAATATGAGGATTTTGAGCTATTTGATATGTTAACAAAAATGGGTGGAAGAGGAAGTATTTGGGATTGCCGTATGTTGATGTTATAATTAGCAATCCAAAACATGATGTAGGACAGGGAGAGGCTGGCAGCAACATTACCCCAAAATCTTCTGTCGGTTTCCAAGAAATAAAGAAATTGTGTCTTCTAAAGTGAGGTTATTTTTGTTTTCTCTTTTAATTATGCACATGTTTTAAAGTTTTACAATATGTCTATATTATATAGACATTGAAATTTATATCACGTATCTATGTACAGGATGTATTTGATATTGATATAATGTGTGTGTACTAAAAGTTTGATTGTCCTATACCAATGTAGTTTGATTAAATGGACGCGCACACACACTCACAAAGTTTGTAGGTACAGCAATTCATCTAGAACACCTACATATTTTGCAAGATCTTTGTGTAAATTATTTCTATCCGTACACCATGTACTCAAATATGTTAAGAAATATTCTTCAAACTCTAATACATAAAAATTCAACTCTATACATGCAAAACAATCTCAGGCTTTTAGAAGGCTGACAGTATAAGTTACTACTAATTTTGACATTTGAAAGGGCTTGACAAAATGTTACTCAAACTATACATTATTTTGACATGGTACATGCAGCAGATCATGGGTTGTTTTGTTATGGGATGGACAAAGTGACACTAATTGGTGATCTGCAGTAGCTAATGCACCTAAAATACCAAAATCCCTCTCAGAAGAAAATCACAGGCTCTGAGAGGGATTTATTTTATTTAAGTATTACTAATATTATTCATGCTCACTCGGACCTTTACTTATATACTTTTCTTTCGTTCCACTTCTCAACACTGGAAAATCAAACAACTATAAGTATGTTGTTTTATAAACTATGTCTATTGCTATTCAAAGAAGCCAATAAGTGACACTTGTTCGTACATAAAAGCAGCTCATACCCTGAACAAAATTTGACAGCTATGTTGCAGGCGTTGACCTAATATCACTTTGGGCTTTAGTGGTAAATGCTAGGCATTACAATGCCTTTCTAAAGTCTTTGTGCTTCACAGTTAAAGTGACAGGAAGTCAGTCTGTTGCTGTTTGTCCACAATTCATTCCTCATATTCCTTAAGCTTGTTTCTTTAAACAGTATAATTTTGTGTTTATTTTTAGACCCATTTATTACAACAGTTATCCACTACTTTAATGGCATATGGCAATCCTTTACTTGAATTTGATCCTACAACTAAATATGCAAAAATAATCCTAGGGCATTCTTGTTAGTCCTTAAAGATATATCTCTCAGTATTTGAGAATGCTAAAAATTTTACTGGGATACATGGATCACGAAAAAGTTTAAATGTGCATCTGGTCAACTCGGGCAGCAGAGCATTGGTATGAAAAGCTCAAGATCTATGGTTTAAACCTCAGATAGTAGCACTCAACTTTTCAAGCCTGATTCAACTAGCTGCTGAAACTGTTGATTCTTATTCCTGCCAATGCTACCATTTTAGATGTTTTGAGGGAGGAGTGTTCAAGAATTTTGATATTCCAAAACAAAAACTTAACATGTTAATACAAGATCACTTTTTGTGTTCATGGTTTATTTTTTGGTATAAACTATTTTAAGGTTTAGTTAAATTTATCGATATATTGACCCCAAATGGCTGTTGCAAATATCATGATTGCCACATGTTACAAGTAGTATCCATAATAAAATCAGTGCAAGCAATTGAACATTTAGATGAGGCTAAGTTAACTAATATTAAATAATTACTGCAGAAACATTTATTTATTTTGAATCCTTACTAATTACGATAAAAGGAAGTATTTGGAAAGATTAAGAAGACGAAGTATTTTTTAAAAAACATTTATTTTTAATGTATAAAAATTACATGATTTTCTCTGCACACTTTCCTACAAATTAAAACACTTGACCCAGAAATATTGCCTGCTAATGCTGCAGTTGATGTCATAAACATGCCTTCTTGAACAGTTTAAGGGTTTGATGCACATATGTATTAGGTAGCAGCTGAAACTGTGCAGCTTAAGAGACAGTAATTTCTGTAGAAATAAACAGATTTTCACATGTACAAATATTATACCTGTTATTACACAAAAAATTGTATCTCCTTTCTCTCATTAAAATTCATTTCAAAGAAATATGTTCAATCGTTATTTGCATTAAATCTTCTCCATAAGAACAAAAAATTTAAATGCCTCACATAAAGCTTTTTATTTGCATTGCTGATCAGTTCTACAGATAAACATTACAATACTTTATAAAAATAAACATTAATGGACAAGCTGGTTGCATGAAAATCACAACTTTTTGCTAGTGCAAATATTGGTTAACGAGCTTTCAGTTTTACTGTCACTTATTGCAATTTAAATATAACTCTTTATTGCATATTTTGTATTTAGACACATAACTTTGAACATATAAAACATTGCATCTTTAAGCCACAGATATACAATATAAAATTAATATCTGAGCTCTTACACATTTTGGATAGATGTACAGATTATTTGGCTTCTAACCAGACAAAATCTGAAGAAAATTGCAAGTTTTCGAACAAAACTGCTATTTTCATTTAAAATGTTTAGAGAACAATCATTTTTTAAAAGACACTATCAACTTACAATTATTTTTTGCTGAAGAGCTGTAAACCTCTCTTCAAAAGACTGAAATACTAAATGTCAAGTCTGTAAACTTTCACAATGTAGCCAGAAATTAACCATTTTGCACATTCAAGTATTAAATATAACAGTTGTACAGGATTAGTTAAAAGTCATGCATGCCCTGTTAATGTTCAAGTTTTATTTACTTGCAAGTTGGTAACTGAGCACCAGAACTAATAAGTTTATATCATTTTTTGTTTAACAGAAAATATCCTAGCTCTTGTACTTTATTTAACGGAATTCCTATATTTCTTTTTACACATTCATGCATGCTCTTACAAAGCTGCAGTAGTCGCGCGAAAGTATTTTTTTTTCGTTCCCTTTAAGCTCTCTGAACTTAGGAATCTCATGACCTGAGTATCTTCCTATAATCAGCAGTATTACAATATTCCTTTGTTTCACTTGGACTTGTGCAGCAGTTATGGAATGGTCAGCAATTATGGACTGACAGCCCCAGGCGAGCAATGATGTTAGAAATTCTCTGCATTGCCACTGTTAGCAGAAATAGTAAAAGTGAGTTATTGTGATCATACAATAGTTTATTTTATAAAGCATATGTACTTAAATTAAAATTCAAACATAGTAAATTGTTGTTATTTAGTTATAAATCCATATTTTTCCTCATGCAGACTCACAATCTGCAGCAACTACTAATGGTATAAAAAACTGTGCAACTACTGCAGGGTTAACACTCTGGTTTAAATCAAATGTTGAAAGGTTGTAACAGTTCAGTCCTATAAACTGCTTCACTCTTTACTGTAAGATATTCACTTCAAATTCCCTCATTAATTCTACAGAAAATTGGGTTGGAGTTGATCAACATACACAATGGGCACAATCATACATAAGGTTGCTAGATGATAAGGCAGTTGCATTTTCTTGTTCTGTATATGCAACAGCATTGCTATATAGCAAACTTGTATTGACATCCTACACCGTGAATGTGGAATGAGTTGTGAATATTATCTGAGTGTCACTGGCTGAGCCATGTTGAATAGGACTACAGGTTGATGTAATGGGATGCACAATCATAAAGCTATTAATTGTTTACCAGTGGTGTGTTTCAGGCCTATCAACCTCTGGCTCTTTCAGATTATTCAATTGTGTAAAACAAAATTGGGGGGCTCCGTTTAAAATAATTGAGTTGGTTTCACTTCTGATAAACCACAAAATGTGTAGAACTGATGACATATTTCAACTCCTATTTTGATATTAGCAATACATACCAATCTTTAAGCAAATTAAACTCGTAAAGACAGTAAGGCAATGCAGAACTTCATACTAACCTGCATTTTTTCATACATCAAGTTTTGCAGCAGAAGTGCTATACAACATATGAATTAAAACTTCTTGTTTCTATAATTTTCTGAGCATTTAAATGTCAGGAACATTTTAATTTTAGAATTATTACCCTAAAATAATCATTAGGCACACTAAAATTTGGTAAAGCAAACACGACAAAAAACATACATCAGCTGTTCTCCTGTCATATACTTGAATAAGATTGGCCTTAATTTTTCCATAATATAATTTAGGAAGCCACAAAAGGTGAGACAAAATATTTTTTTTTTCCAAAGTGCTAAAAAACTAAAATGGTATTACAGTTTTTCATTTGTCTCAGTCATGCAATCGCCGCCTAAGTAGATATCATCTATTTTCCTTTCACTATGAACAGGCAGTATGGAGGATGAAAATTACAATTCTATCACAGAGAATGAGGAAGTTTTGGAGAAGTTTGTGCAATAAGTGAGGTGTACAGGGAAGGTCTGCAATTAGAGGCCATTAGCAGCAACAGCGATGCACTCGCTGATATCTTGAGTTTTAAGCATCGCTGTCTGAGAATTCTGCCTTTGTTTTTAGCTGCAGACAACCTACAGCACCCAACATTTTCTTTTTCACCTAAGAATTTTCAGTAATATTACCTAAGAAGTTATGGATAGCTTGTTCAAGAAATTTAAGTGTCCCTAATGATTTATACACTTATATGCAAAATCTGGATTTTACAGCACCAATATATTATGAAAAATGGTCTGAAATTTTCTTGAAGTTTGCATGAAAGTGATGTATTAAAGATTACACACAAATAGGATACAGACTTTTTAAAAAAAAAAAAAACTTTCTTTTCATTTACTATGACATGTTTTGGTAGCATTTACTACCATTTCCAAATTACAATACATCCTGAATATTTGAAAATGGTTGCATCTGCTAACAAAACATGTTGCAATATATGAAAACCTTTCAGTCCCTTTTATAATCTTAGATGCACAACATGGGAAAGATTGAATGAGGCTTTAAAAGTACTGTATCACAACCAGGATTTGAACTACAGACCTTAGGCTTTCTAAGCCAATGCTCACTCAAAGACAACATACTGTTCAAATACTGTATTACCAAACTCCTGGTCAGATGTTACTGTTAATTTATGTAAGAATTTGTATAAATTATTCTTATTTGCACTAACCATATTGCCATACCTGGGATTTGGTTGCCCTTATATCTTAACTTAGAAACAAACCCATCCATGCGAAGGTTGCCCTACCTAAGAACATTAGAGCACCCAAATGAGAGCAAAGTTATGTATAAAAGAAATAAGTAAACATTTATTTATCATTTGCAAACTAATTAAAAGATATAAAATGGTGAACTATACTTTGGCTTGGTAAGGTATCACAAGGAAAATAGGAAACACAGCCCTTCACAAAACAAACAGGCAGAGAGAACCAAAAAGCTTGGTTTAAAATAAACAGTCTAGAAGTAAGGTGGTTGAACCTGGTGACTAATTAGCCCTTATCTGCTGCCACCAAATTTGTGAATTTCAAAGACATTATGAGAAAACCTGATGTGTTCCAATTTAAAGCTCTGTTTGGCTTCCTTTGTCTGAAGTGCACACCCTGTAAGATTAGTGCCATCGAAGCAGTGGTTTAGCTTTTCCTCAGCTGGCACTGATTGACCTTTTTCTTTTTTTATATACAAAATTAATATAAAATGTTCAAATAGTTTTAACCCTGTTCTTACTGCATACAGCAATGCAGGCAGAGGGCATTGGTGATACATGAAATTAAATGATAATCGGGTAAGGAAGTCTGGGAAGGAAACATTCCAGGCCTAAGTTTAGGGTGCCTCCCTGGCATTTGCCAGGCTACGAGGAATGAGAAAAACCTGTAAACCTGGATGGTCCTGGCAGGATCTGAACTGCAGACCTGATTGCAAATCCATACCTTAACGACTTTGGCTACCCATGTTGGTATCTAACTTATTACAGTATAAAGACAAAAGATGGAAGGTTGAATCAAATTGAAAAATTCAGCACCACAGCCAAGATTCAAACCACACAGCTTTGGCTTTCTACCTCAATGCCCTGCTATGATGGCTTGTTAGTGTGAATAACAACTATTTCTACAAATGTTATAAAGTAAACCATGGTTTCACTGCATTGTTACCAAATTCTCATCAACATCCACATGTGAAATCACACTGGACCCATCCTATCCTTTACCACAGATTTGGTAGCATTGCAGCAGAAATTCACACCTAACTAGACTCTGAAATTCAAATCCTGGACAGTGATATTCAGTGCTTTAGTCAAATGTAAACCTAAGAACAATTTTAGAATAAAGGCAGTTATGCCATCGTGCTTGAAATACTGGTTTTGGTCAAAAATAAATAGGGATTGAAAGGGTTATTGTTGAACTGCAGTGCATTCAGCCCAGTGCACAATTGCTCAGGAACAGGAACAAAATGGGAAGGAATATGCCATTTGCAATCAACTCAAATGCAAAAGAGAAGCATCAGTCATAACTTCAATTTGATAACTGTGAATTCATCAAATTGTAAACACTAATCCACAATACACCAGCAATGGCAATCAGAATAAGAACAAAAAGCGAATGGACTGAGCATTGATGTATTTTGATTTACAATGAAATGGGACTAGGAAAGCATTTTGATAGTATATTGTTAATAACATGGAAAATAAATTTTGGAAATTAGGATTGCATTTATTTATAACTCACCAACAATCTATCTTATTTTTTTCATTTGAATGCAGGATAGCAACTGTGAAACTCAATACAGTAGAAATTGTTAAAAAGTAATACCATTATTGGTTGTGACTCTTAGTTGCTACTGTCGAAGAGGAAATTAAACAGAACAGAAGCACTTGCATCTGCCAGGAGTCCATTCCAATTTTATCTTTCTCAGCTAGAGAAAGCTTTAGAAGGTGTTGTAGGTCCTGATCTCCTTAAGTAACTTCTATAATGAAGATGGTATGCACAATACGCATACAGTTATGCTGTGACTGAGAATAGAAATATGAGACTTGAAACTTTACTAAGTTCCCAGTTCACAAACTCTGGAAAGCTTCTTGTTGATTGTGAATGCTCACATTTGAAAACAAGTGTTTTAACTTCTTTCCTCTTCTGATTACCGTTTCTATTCCCGTTACCAAGCAATTAGAATAAACCCACATCTTAAATGACACTCTGTGTTAAAAGTGATATATGTGCAATCAAAACTAAATCTGAAGTATTATCCAGCTTTCTGCCTGGTTGATATCAAGCATAAATCTCATCAATAAAGTAAAAATGTAGGCCTTTTCATCTATCAGCTGCAGTGCAACAGCTATTTTGGGAAGACATTGTGTAATATTCATTACACAATTTAAGTCCTTCCCACTGTCAAGCACACTGGTGATAAGTCACCATTAGTTGCATTTAACTATGTCATAGTTCCATTAGCTACTTAGGTAGGGGGCGTATGCTGAGGAGGACAATGGTTCGGACTGCCATTATACAGAGAAGTGTTCTCTTTCTGGTCTTCTTGAATGGCTTGTGCTGCACGAGCAAGAGTATCCAACCCATCTGATGTTGCTGCACTTGCTGCATCCTCTAGCATTTCTACAGCTTCACCCAGTGTGTGAAGACCATGGCACATGTTGATGTGCTCTTCCCTCACTGTATAACTGTGGAGTGGCAGCGTCTCCATCCATTCCAACATACTATCATTCAGTCAAGGATTCACAATTCTAACGTCAAGAAAACGCACACTGAATAATAATTAATAGCTAGAACATTAGTATAAAAGGAGGGAGCAATCAGCAAAATCTTGAAATGAAAACAGTGAACATAGAAGGCAGTCTTATCATTCATCAATTTAATATCAATTATAATTCACGATGAGTTTGTAGCTGTATTAGAAAAGCCTTGTGGGATGATAACTATTTCTAAATTTATTTAGGAATATGGAGAACTGCACATTATTAAGTGATAATTATGTCTATGACATAAAAATATATAAAGTAACTAAGACAGCAATGGATGTATTACTGTTAAAAGCATAACTATAACTAAAAGTCTCCGTTTAAACATCACAAAAGATAACTATAAATTAATGGCTAACGATTGGGTGTAAAAATATGATTATTTTTTGTACTTGTTCAGGAAAACATCGCCTTTTATCCTAGCTACTTGTTGCTCTTCTGAAATATGAAATAAGCATGTGCACATATGATATTACAATTAAAGTTTTACCAGTGGTGAGGTGTACTGTCCATGTGAGGCAACGCCGCACTGTTGCTATTTGCTAGTGCCATATTAGTGGACACGCCTCAAACATCAAGAGATTTGAACTGCATAATAGGAGTTAAAATAGATGGGAGAAACATAAGAAGTTTACACTAGCAAAAGGAAAAGGGGCTATGTCAGCTATCAGAAGTAGTAAATATAGAGTACCTGATATAAAAATCAGGGCGGAGGCATGGTTGCAGAGTGACGGAATGGTGGGAGAAGAAAGCATTGTGTCAACACCCAATGGGAGTTTACTGGTTCTGGGCGGAAATATAGCGGGACCCTCAAGGGAGCCAACTGGGATAGAATTACGGAGTAGGAAAGTGTGGCATAGGTATAGAAATAGAACAAGCTCAGAGAGAAGCACAGGAATATGGAAGTAATAATAATGGGGGATGTTAATATTAGAACAGGGAGGGGGATGCGAACATAGAATGAATATGTTGTGGAAATGAAACATGTTCTAGAAGGGAACAATTCAGACGAAGTAAAGTCAAGTGATAGATTTATTTGAATTGTGAAGTGAATGCTCTAGATATGTTGAACGATAAATACGGAGAGGATTTGGAGGGAGAGTTTACCTTTGTTAATATGAACGAATAAGGATGTTATGGCCGTTCAGCACAGGGTACACTGTAAGTATTCTTTAAGGTATTACTTAATAGTCGCCATTTCCCACTGGTAGTGGAGTGTTGAAAACAATTGGAGGAAGTGAGAGGGGATAGGGAAAAGAACACTAAACAGTATAATGAACTTAAATGAGGAACTGTTAACGTAAGGAAGCAAACTCAAAACACATGATTGTTAAATGCTGTAAGCTTGAGAATGATTGGCAATAGGAGCCAGGGCTTGACGCTGATCATGCCCAAATGAATTGTAATAGCTCAACTCTCAATAAAGATAAAGATATAAATATTAAATGGCTGGAGAAAGTTTACAGTATGGTGGTGGAGACAAAAATGATGTACGGCACAGAAATATGGGGATTATGGGAGAGTATTGATGTGCATAGGATGTTCTGCAGAGAAATGCTAGGGTTGCTGAATGCAGTTGTAAGACAGGTAGCTCAAACTGAAATGGGCAAGGTGTTAAATAATGGAAAGAGCTTTGAAATATTGGTTTAGAACCTTGAACTTTAGACAAAAGAAATGTGTTAATACAATGTTTACAATACCAAGAAAAAGCTTAAAGAATAGTGGATGGATAAATAGTGTAGGGAGTACAGATCAATTTGGAGAATAATGGGCTAGGATAGATTTGGAGAAGGGAAAATAAAGTGAATAAATTTTGGAATATGTCAAGGGAGAGGTTTGGAGATATAACAAAATCTATTTAGCGAGTTAACTGAAAAGAGATTTCTGATGTTCTATACACCAATGAAAAATACATAGGGAAGGGAAAAATATTTAGATATAGTAAATAAAGAAGAGTGAGAGAGCATTGCATTGGCAAGAACTGGTGTGTGGAGGTTAAAAGGTTTAAGGAAGGGTATTCCACAAAATCAATGCTCCATATGTGGAGAAGATGTTGAACATATAATATTTGAGTGCAAAAGAACAGAAATTTGGAGAAAAGAGTTTATCAGAAAGAAATGGTTTACGACAGAAATTTTGCTATAATTGAAATGTTTTACAAGGACAGAAGGAGCTTAGGACAATACTTATGTAAAGTTAAAAATAAATGGATAGTGAATAGGGATAAAGTAAGAATAAAAGAAGTAGACCAAGGAAAACATTGTAATTTATGAATATGACCAATAAAGAGCCAGGGCTGAATGCCGGTCATATTTTCTTTGGTTTTGTACATGGCTTAGTACAATATATAAATAAATAAATATATATATATATAATCACATACCCTAAATAGTTATTTTAAAAAAAACTCAATAACAGCAAAATAGAGGTGGGAGAAGGTGACTATGCAACTGAGGCTATCTATCAGAGAATTCCTCAAGCAAATGGTGCAAGACGGCAACTATGCAACTAAGCCCATCTGTCTGGTACATGCTGCCTCAGAATGAAAAACAAGAGCTGCTTCTTCTGTTCTACTTTCACTGATAACAACAAAACAAACAAAAATGAAGTTCTTTGCACTTGTATGCAAAGTTAATTAAGCCATAAAGCGAAGCAAAAGGATACGATTTCTCTGTAATTTCTGATTCAATTATTCGTGGATAGATAAATTTCTCCTTGAATATTTTCACCTGCTCTTCAACATCAGTCCAATCAAGGGGCTCGTGAATGCCATCTTTGCCAAAACGCTGATTATACCTGTCATAATGCACCTGCAATCAGTAAACAGTGCAGTTGCACTAAAAACTTATACAGTATAATAAATTGTTGTAAAAACAATTAGGTTAAAATATATTGCAATGATGGCAGATATCAAACCTCATATCTGAATTTGGAATGAGTCACACTATCTTTTCACAAACATTCACTTACTAAGTTTTTAAAACTGGAACATTTTCATCAGTCATCTAGCTGCTGAGGATAACAAATATCCTCGAAAACATTCCAGTTTTAAAAACTTAGCAAGTGAAGATTTGTGTAAAGTTAGTTTGAATCATTCCAAATTCAACATGAAGAAAACTTCATTGTTTATAGTGCTTTTGTTTTTAATAATTAACTTATATCTAATGTTAAAATATAACATAAAAACTGTCTTATGTGTAACACTCACACAACTTTCTCTACCTGTTACAAACTCGCAGGTATCCCTTATATATTAGACTAATCATAAAAAGTGATTCTATCCACAATATTATTAATGATATATGTTTGCCAAGGAATGGTTTCAAACCAAGTAATATAGCCATGTGCAACATTTGAAAACAATACTACAATGTTTTATAACGAACTAATTAGTGTTACAAACATCCTCATGTAGAGAGGGGGGAAAAGAAAATATTTTATATACAATGCCTTCACTTTATGCCAAGGCCATGGATCGCACGAATGTATGCTCCATACACATCTAGTACACTGCAGGGTTTTCCATTTTGTAACTCCCGTGTTACTTACTTATGAGTGTTGGTAACATATATGTAATGAGTACTAATCTTGTTATAAGTGTTTTTGAAAGTGGCATCTATCTGCGCAAAGACATTCTTGACATCGTCGGATGAAATTACCATTCATACGCATAAGTTCTTCTTGCATAATCTTCATAATTTCTGCTTTTAAACTGTCCTTAAATTCATCTATGGTGTGGGGACTGCTCCTATAAACTTTATTGTTTAGCGAACCTGTTATTTTAAATTTATTGACCAAACATCTCACAGATGTCTACATGATTCAGTTTTCACATATATGAATCGTACATAAAAATATGCTATTCAACCATAAATCTGTTGGCAGGCATTTCTGTAGACTAATAAGAAAATAACATTCCTAAGGAAATCACAACATACGTATTGTCGAAACACTTCACAACATGAAGACATCTCACAGCTGATAAATGTACCCTTGACATGTCCTGCACTGCAGCTGCGCAGTGGCATAATACTTGAGGTATTTGCCGTCTCAGCCGATATGCATATAAGGCGGTTATGGCCTTAGTATAAAATGAAGGCACTGTATATATCACACATTTTCAAGCATGTTACAGTGGACTATAAGTAACCCAGTAAAACTTAAATGACAACAAATGGTTTGGAAATGGCTAGTGCTGTGAAAAAAGTTATTTTATTTTATTCAGAAAGAAAACTTTCAGCTTTCCCAAAAGTAGGGACTGCCAAATAGACAAACCTTAATACTTTTATAAATTATTATATAAAAACAAGAATAGCACAAGAAGACAAAACAAAACTGAATACTTTAATATTTCTACATTTGCATTTTTTCTACAAGAAGTTTTCGTCTTTGGTTTCCTAGTTACAGAAACTTCAATGAGAATGAAGAGGACTTCATATGATTTAAAATAAAGAGAGTTGAGGGTTGTTACACTACATCACTATAATATTCTTACTTGAACGCGTTTCGGGATACGGTTTGTTCCCATCGTCAGCATGAACATGCTGACGATGGGAACAAACCCTCTCCCGAAACGCGTTCAAGTAAGAATATTATAGTGATGTAGTGTAACAACCCTCAACTCTCTTTATTTTAAATTATGACACATCACTGTTACTAGCTTCTAAATCTTCAAAATTAGTCAACTTCATATGATATTTAAAACACACACATGCACATACTCTTTTGTGGGTTCAAGGGACCTCAAAACATTTATTTGCAGTAAAATGTTAATATATAATTTTTGGGAAGAATAACATACATCCTCTATAACAATTAAGCTGTAGATAAGAGTAATACATTTAACACACCAATATTATATAATGCAACGTCAATCCCTCCCAAAGTTTGAGTAGTAAAGGCTGGTTCACAATAACTGAGAATATAACCAGAACAAGTGACAAATTTATACAGATGAGTTGGAATTTGAAACACTAAACATCACTAAGTAAAAAGTACCTGAACATGTTTCGAGGACAACTTGTCCCCATCATCAGCAGACATCCAACTGGTACCTGGTGCTACTGGCAATCGTAACTGTAGAGATATCTGTAGTGGAACAACAAACTTCAAAAGGTTGTTCAGAGGCAGTGAATTAAAATTCATGAAGTGATCTTTGTGCTTTAATACATGTTTTTCCACATGTTTAGATCAGTTGTGAAACTGGCAGCCTCCAAACACCCTTTGAAAGTTCGTCATTACACCAACAGATGCCACCACTATAGATACCCCTACAGTTAAGATCACCAATAGTACTACTGTCCATTCCAAACCAGAGTTCCCTCTGATGTAAACAGAAGCACGTGCTTCGGCTTGTCATGAACCCAAGAATATACTCTTACGCCAACGTAAATAGTTCCTTAATACATGTATTGTATTATGAAGTAATAGAGCAGGAAAGGTATAGAACTGCACATTTTATTGCGGTTATCATAAGAACTTATCGTTAAAGGTAATGGATATATACTAGCTGTTAAGAGATTACAAAATATGATTTTCGCCTGCTATTGTGCTAACGCCGAGGGCATCTTGCTAGTTAATACCAAGCGTATGTTGACTGTCACTCTCTTACATACACAAGAAATGCAGCAATGAATTCCCAGAGGTGCTATCTGAGTACCGAATAAACACTTTGCGTAACACAGGATATATGAAAGCGAAGTCATTCATAAAACACTAACACACATATGCTCAGCTCAGGTCAAATCTTGTGATTTAGTCAGTTGGTATTTGAGCTCACATGGCAGAGGAAGGTACGTGTAGTGTGAATAAACTGTTCAAACACACAAGCGGGAAACAGTTAAAAAGTGGCTAAAAACAAACAATACTTCATATATTCAACTCACTATTACAAAAATACCTGACACTTGCATTATTCCATATTATGAAACTAATATCAGATTTTACAGGCATTTCAGTGAGAAGTGTAACGAAAGCAGGGAATATAAACAGACATAATACAACATAGAAGAGGATAAAATGTGGGAACTTGTTTTAAGTGAGACAGTGCTGTGGAATTGTGGATAAGCTTGTCATTATTTTGGAGAGTAGTTCCGATTCTGATATGGCAGCTGAGTCATTTTCAGAGGATTCGGATTTGGGTGTTGCACTTTTGCCCGAGGATTGTGATTAACGTAAGTAAAATGTTCATGCTGCATACTTATAAAATCGATTGTTACCTCAGGTTGCATTTTGAACTATGATTCTCACGCAGGGCGCCTTTTTATAGATTAAATAGTGTTCAACAAGCAGTGGGAGGGGAACAAGGAGCCATTATGGGCGGGGATTGCGAACTACTTTCGCGCGGATAATACAAAGAGTTTGTTTTCAGTGAAAGGCACTCTGGTTTGGAATGGACAGTAGGAACCAGTTGGGCGACTGCTGATGGGGACAAGTTGTCCTCGAGACATGTTCAGGTACATTTTAATTAATTATGTTGGCATTTCATATTCTAACTCATCTGTATAAAGTATCAATACATCATTGTTTCTAATACTTCTACTGAAATGTAATAAGAACGACAAAGTTAAAATATAAGTATTTTAATGTGAGTGTTTACAATTAACAGAAAGCTTTGCTGGGTCCCTGAAATAGGATAGGAAACTTGGTCAACTTTTAGCTTTCTGTTCTTATTCCCAAGCACGGCATATTACTTCACTGTAATTAAAGGTGGCCATGATTTGAAGCAGCTGCTAGAGTTCTCTTTAGTTGCAAGCTGGGAAAGTGAAACTGGAAGAAATTCAATTAAATGTGTGTCCTGACCACAAATATATCGAGATCCAGACTCCTTCAGATCCACTGAGCATTGGTTCTAGCAAAAGCGTCATCTGTAGTTTGTTTATATGCAACTCAAAACTGGTTATTAGCAAAAACTACAAAGAACAGAAAAACCTAGTAGAAATTAACAAAGAACAATAAACAACTTTAATACACACTATTATACCTACGCCGCTGTATCTCCGGTCCTGACGTTTCATGAGAGTAAAGAAAGAGATAGGCATATATCAGAATAGCCACCTTTAGCAATACTAGCGCTGTGAATTTCCATACCAAAGGAAGCTATTCTGATTCACTTCAACAGATAAATCGGGACTGTAATTTGATTTCTTGTAAGTCTGTAACAAATATAGTCTACTATTGTTGCTTAGAGCTTTGCTGCACGTAAAAAACACAACACAAAAGAAAAGAATAAAAAAAATCCGGCAAGGTTTGCAGTGCTGGGTTGACTCGCACAGAAAGGGTGGAAATTGTCTGCTAGGACCAATTACAGGCTCCCTCTCCGTGTGCGCCCACTGCATTTTGGGGCTGTGTTGCCGATTCTCTTGTAAGTGAAGCACATGTCGTCAGTAGTTGCTTGCTTTAGTCCAGGTGAAGTTTGTTTTCTGTACGCATGCTATTCACTGTATTATCCTTGTTTAAGTTTCCTGTAAATGATATCTCCATACTTTAAATACTCTACATAGGCAACTATTTCATCATTCGCATTTTAAGAAGAGATGGCACAGATATACACATGTGTTCACAGTAGGGGTAAGAATTGGCAACACTACCTCTCTTGGTTGCACTGAATGTCAGAGCCGGAGATAAAAACGGCAGTAGTATAGTAAAGGAATGAAGCTTATGACTAGAGGAATCAGAAATAGTAATGAAACTGCATTTAGAAAAAAACATTTACCCTGGCAAATTTTGACATTGGCTAACCTGCATTATGTTGGTTCAACTGGAACAGTTAAATATAATTGGTCAGTTACAAACAAATGATATCCAAATGCATAAAATCGAGTTTCCCCTTTAGCTAACAACACGGTCATCAATGCACATTCCCATTGTTGTTCCTGGGTATTGTGAATTAAAATGCTGTATGCTGTTTTGCTTCACCTTCTCATTTCATTTCTCAAATTATTGTGAACCAGTCTTAAAACTTTACTGGTGGCAGTGCTTCATATTCCAAGTCACTGCATGTGTGAGATACCTCTTCAAGGACCAATCCAGGTGAAGGAGCACACGGAAGATCCAGTCTCTCGGATTTCCATGCTCTCTCAAATATATCCATAGAAGTGTGACCTCGAGCAAGTGCTATTGTTAATCCCACCATCTTTCTAATCTGATGTAGCATGAAGCTTTGTCCCTTCACTTTCATTACTGCAAATTCCATGTTTTCCTTCATGAAAGGTTCTCCAAGATTGAAATTCAAAATGTAACGCTTTGCACTTGGATCCAATGGTTTCCTGAAATAATGAGACAGCATTTAATTTCTTGAGCATTAACAGAATGTTAAATATATTTCAAAATTAACATAAACTAGGAAAGAAAAAAACAACAGTTCGTTTTCAGAAATTCTGATTAGGGCTGATGTTAACACTCTGTAAGCAGTGGTTCCTAAATTCAGGGGTATGAGAAGTTTATGGAGGGTTTGCAGACAACTTACATGGGTGAAAAAGGAAACATCATTATCATTCATGTTCTGACAGAACATGAATGATGATGATATCCAATAACAAATCCAATGCAAGTTTTCTTACATTATCAATGTATAAATCACTAGAAATTCATTACTGAGTTGCTCATAAATCATCCATGAACTACTCATTATATCATTGTTAGAAACATTACTGCACAACTAATGAAATGTGACAAGTAAGCATCTGGTAAGATAAAACCTAACTTACATTTACTTCAATCCTGTTATTGAATGTTTTGTTCCTATTATTGTGTAAGACATTTCCTTGTTATTAAGAACAAATACTGATCATTTATTTACATACTAATTACAACTATGAATTATCCTTGGTAATTTTACATCATTGGATAGGTTTTGCCTTGAACATTTATACCAGGTGAGTAAGATGCACCTATTTATTTTTTTAATTTATGCAACGTGCTAAGCGACATATTTGACTTATGCCTTTCTTGAATGCCTTCTAATGGCTGATTTGCATAACACTTTATAGAGGTAGGACAGATAATTCAGTGCATAAGTGTTTTACAGGACAGAATGCGATCACCATGTATGCCGATTCCAAAAACATCCACCCTGACACTGGGAGCTGCAAAAGCACTTTTAGCTGATTTTACAAACTTTTATTCTTTAGCATACATTCATGCACCCCTTTGAAAATGCCCCTAAAGGAACAGCCTATCACATGAATCAGTTGACAAAAATATTTGAAAACAAAATGGCAGATCTACGTACTGCGATCAATTGGATTTAAGCTGTTAGTCAACGTTGTACAGCCTTGTCAAAAATGCTAAGTATTAGGTAGATAATTTTTCTTCTGTCACAAACTATGGCATATTTCAGTTCATACAGTAACTGTAATGACTGATACAGTTTATTTGTTTGAATTAAAACTACCAAACCGAGCTCAAAACACTGTATAATGCTGCAAAAAGCTTGTAAAGAATCAAGGTGGGGTCTACTTCTGCGATTACTAATTCATATAGGAACCTAAGCTCACAAGGTAGCATTAGCCGAATGGTATTATCATGGTTGCTTTAACACTGTGTCATTTCAGTTCGGGTTCAAATCCTTCGGGTTAAGTTCTAACTTTTTATTACCTTTTATTTTATCTCTTTGGTCCTATAATTTGATATTATGATACAAATAACATTTTTGATAACATTATAAGTGTGTACAAAATAGAATAATCATGTTTTCCACCGCAAAGCCCAAATTATATATGGGCACACTCATACATGAAGAATGCAGGCAGATTACATCGCACATGTTACAGCATGCAAGAAAGTCTCTCTGGCAACGTACACAAATGCGCATTGATGAAGGTGGTCGTCATTTTGAACATTTACTTTCTTGATGAAATCCACGCTCTTTAACAATTTATTACTCTGTTTACCCGTGAACTTAGCACATTTACAACTGCTTTGTCAATAGAAGAAGTGAAACATAAGGTTTAAATATGTTACAAAAACTGTTATATTTAATATCATCAATATGCGCCCAAGAGAATGAATGCTAACTATGTAACACGGTTTACAACACATACAATACAGATTATTACGGTAAACATGATACACACAATTATCTGCTTGTAATTGTTGTGTCTTTGGCTCACAGGAGAGCAAATAACAAAAATAAATAAATTAGTATACTAAAATACAGAAAATAAACACAAGGGGAAAAAAAAAAAAAAAAGAATCAAAATGCTTGATGCTTGTATTAGATTCGAACCTCTGAAGCTAACCTTTGCTTCACCATATTCCGGCAGCTAACCCACTCAGCTAAATCACTCTCTCTCTCGCTCTTTGGGAGAACACTCCTCTATCTCCTTGCAAGCATTATATCCATGAAGAGCCGCCTTTTTTAAGGCTTTTTGCAGCTCCTTGGTTCTCATTCAGGCCTTTAATCATTAATGTTAGTTGCATGTAGTACCAAATAGAAGAGCAGAGCTACAATAACATTTGTTTGCTAAAACGGTCGATGTTTTCACATTAGATTATAAACTGCAGGTTGCATAGATACGAATACCTAGGGACAGCTGACTCACCTGGTATATTGTTTCAGATGCTAAGGGCGACATGCATCAACCTAGAGTAAGCTCTACTTTCGTCAACACTCGATGGCTTCCATACAAGAGTAAACTACTTTCAAAGCATTTTACTCCTTTCAGATACCCTCAGATTAAATTACCACAGAAGTAAATGTCGGAGAGCGCCGTCATGTAGTATGTTACTACGGAATTAAACAGACCACAAATGTAGGTTAGAATTTACTCTCGCAATCTGGATGGAGTAACTAACCTGTCAATTGAACCATATTGTATTGTATTTAGAAGAAGATATTCTGATGTGTTCATGGATTACCTAGATTACATTGATGATCTGATGAAGAAAACAATGGGAATGCGATAGTGGTATGCGAGAACCGTATGACTACGAGTATTTCGTACCGGAACATTTCAGATACTTATGCCAGCATTATGATGAATTTAATGTAATATGAGTCTAACGCTGTATTAAATGGAGATATTTAGGATTGACTTAACATGACAAAACTCAAGAGTTTAGCAATGTCAAACTTTTCCTTCCCATTATGTCAAGTTTGATGTCACATGGTATTAGAACCAATCGGCATGTAGCACTAGCTCGAAGTAATAAAAGAACTATCAATCAAGAATCATTCCCATTATGTTAAGTGTATGCCAATTAGACCTTTAGTTTACCAGCATTTCTTAGCTTCGTGTCACGTTAAGTACAGCTCATTGTAATCCTGACATTACAGGTGAGCTTATAAATAAAGGTTCACCATGTGTCTCCTGGTCGTGTATTTCATTGCGTTGTTAGAGCACTTTTGAGGTTAAGAGCAAGGTAACTACACATATAATTATACATGAGTGTTCAGAAAATAAAAGGCAATTCTTCACTTTCACAGGTTTCCAACATTATGAGAGCATAATATATAGTATATAGAAATGGTTGCAAATTAATTAATTATGAGTGCAATTAACTGCACACGTGTTACTACTTTGTGCCCATTCATGAATATGGTGAACTTTTCCGAAATTGGAAAGGGTATTCCTCAATTAACATGCAAGTGATCTGTGATGCAAAATTAAGATTAGAAAACACTGTTTCCAGAATTTTAAGCTGCTCTTCAGTATGCTTTCCCTCGCTCGAAGCATTAAACTCATCACGATTTTCCAGCATCTTTAAAACATGTTTTTTACACTCATATATATTGTTTAAATGGATTTTCTTTATCTCTACCAACAAACATATATCTCTTTGCTGACGTTTACCCCCTTTCCTATAGCACATAACTTATCCATGAGCGTGTCAAGTAAATCACACAAACAAAACAATACCTCCGGGAGTAATGAGATCTTATTTCTGTAGTAGTACCTAAAAGAGTAAATTGTAATTGAGCTCTCCAATGTTACTTCTGGAGTAAATTGCTCCCGTAGTAACCCACTTCCATAGTACAAACTTCTTTAGTAAATGTTACTTCCGAAGCAATTTACTCCAACATGGTGAACGCTGTCCTAAGAGTGAAAAAGAGTTGTTAATGCAGATTTAATATCAGAATCATTGAAAATGTTTTCCAGTAAATTAATGTGAAAGGAAATAATAAAGTTATATGTTGAGGCAGTATTTTATATCATAACACTGTGAATGCCAGAGTGATTGTAGTGTAAATTAACATTATTTTATGACAATGATTTTAGATGTTTGTTAGCTATAAGCATTGTTAGGAAATAAGTTTACACGGTCTCACTGAAACTGACGATAGGAGTGGGTAACAATGAAGCGAGGGGGTGAGTTCTTTATCAATTAGAAGAGACAAACAAATGACGTCAGAGTAGCATGCCTTTCTTTAGAAATGGAGGGAATATCTTCTCTAGAGCATATGTGTTTGTACTTTGATTGGCTTATAAAACAGACGCTAATGTTGGCGTAATTTAGTAACCAATAGCAGCTCTATTATAATGTTTAGGCATATTGGGGTGAGGGAGTATAAATTCTTGAGCCATAGGCAAGTATCGCGCAGTTCTACAGAATCAATCACAAGGTAAACGTTGCGCAGTTCTAAGAAATATCTCTCGCGAGTTACACGTCAGGCATTTCTAAGGAAGCATTCACAAAGCACATATTACGCAATTCTACAGAATCTCTCACGTCGTAAAGTTAGTTACAAAATGTGAAATACGCGAATTAATAGTGCGCGGCAAATAAGTGATTGTAGTTACATTCGAAAATATAACAGTTTCAGTCAGGCGTGTATCAAGATTAAATATGTGAAATTAATTAAGTGTGACGGCAATAAAAGTGTAAAAACAAATTCTTTTATCAGTGTTATCTATTAGTAACAACTCCTTTCCATTTACACACCCTGTTCAAGAGATATTTGCTCGACTGAGTAATAATAGCTAGCCGGAGGACAAAGAACCCAAAATTGAAAATAGTAAAACAATAACAGGCGCTCAGCAAATAAGATAACACGGACAGAATACTGCGACAATGTTTATTTCAACATTTTGTATGTGAAGGAACAGCTGCATGTTTATGATCTGCTGACATATGATTATTTCTGTGTATTAGAATTTAAATTCTTGCTCTGGCCACTAATTCTGTAGCTTTTTGTTAAAATTAGTTATTGATGTATAGAAAATTTTACAACCCTCTAATTTATTCTACACTGTTTTAAAACACAAGCATTTCTGAGAAAACTGATTTGTAACAACCATACTGGGGGCACAGAAATTCTAGAGCTTACAAGAGGATCAAGATACCAGCTGGAAGAGTTTGGGAGCCCCTGCCCATTGTCTTTTACCAACCACATAAAACATAACAAGCACATGATTAATTTTCAACATACTTTCTTGCAGTGAAGTTGTGGAAATTATGTGTGCCCTCAAATGCCTTGAGAGTTTTGTTCACTTCTTCCATAACTTCTGATGTGATGCGATAATTTTCATTGGGTTCCTCAGAAGGAGGGGCTAATGCAAATGTGGGCAGCATGTAAGAATATGTCCTGGCATCACAACAACTCTTGCTATTGAAGCTTTTGGTTGCACGTTTAATTGCCAATACTCTTATCTGCTCTGGAAGATGTTCGTTGATTGCTTCCACTTTGGCATCTTCCGCTGAAATGAAAGGATTTCAAATAATCACTGTTTGCTAGCTAAAATATGCAATGTTGATAACATTCAAGCAATCTATTAATGAGTGATTATATTTCACAGAGAAAAATAATGAACCTGCTGATGTAATAATAACATAGGATATTTTTATTTTATTGATACATTTACAAGTGGCAAAAAAAGCTCAAACCTCGAGTGGAATTTAATAAGATCATTTCATAATTAAAACAAAGTACATAAAGATTAAAAAAAATTAATTATTTCAAACACTAAAAGCTATGGATGTCACATTCGCATTACTTTCACTAAAAATTGTTATTTATTTTTAAGTGATGGGACTATACCACGATTTCTCAATACTCGATACCAATACTGATTTTTAAACACTGATACTTGATATACACTTTGTAAAATCTGCAAAGGCGATAGCTTGTTCACTGAATTATGTTCCAATTAGTAGTTTTTTGTATATAAATGCATGTAACCAATTTTGTATTATATTCTAATTCCGAAATTGTTCCCATTTCACACTCTCCAAATGGCTGCTTTTTTTTTTTTTTTTTTTTTTTTTTTTTGATAATGCCAGAGGTTATACATCCGCTATTATTAGTCAATTCTAACATTATTATTATTATTATTATTATTATTATTATTATTATTATTATTATTATTATTATTTAGACTTTATGGCATAGGTGGCACGGCCTTAAAACTTTTTCGGACTTATCTAACTAATCGTTACCAAGTCGTCTGTGTTGGTAATGAGAGATCAAAACTGGCTGAATTGAAGTGTGGGGTACCGCAAGGCTCTGTTCTTAGGCTTCTTCTTTTTATATTGATGATCAATGACTTACCTTCTTTTCTAAACACCCATACAATATTCTATGCAGATGACACTACCTTTTTTAGTACCAGTACTGATATAAATAATCTTAAAATAATTGCTGAGGACACCCTGAGGCAGGCAGATATATGATTTAGAGCCAATGGTTTTTTACTAAATGAAAACAAAAAAACAACTTTTATTTAGCTTAAGAGAACTGCCAATATCAAATAATATAAAAGAAGTTAAATTTCCAGGTGTAATAGTTAATCACATCACAGCTAGGCTCTCAAGAGTTATATATCTTGTAAAAAGCTTTAAAAAGTCTGTACCTGATACATACATAAGATCTGCTTATTATGCCTTCTTTCATAGTGTTATAGCTTACGGAATTCTACTTTGGGGTAACAGTAGCCACATTAGCAATATATTTATACTACAGAAGATATCCGTATCATCTCTGATGCAGACAATTTGGGACATTGTAAGCCACTATTCATTAAATTAAGAATAATGACAGTAGTAAACTTATACATCTATACCGTTCTTATTTATCTAAAGAAGAATTCATCTGACTACCACCAGAGACAGGACATCCATAAATATAACACGAGGTATACAAAACAAATAGATACTCATTATAGACTGTCAAAATCACATAATAGTTTTGAAGTACTAGGTATAAAACTATATAACACACTATCAAATGACCTAATTCAATTACCATATAATAGATTTGAACGTAAACTTTATGACAGATTGCTAAATAACCCATACTATTGACTAAAGGAATATTTTGAAAATATATCTTAACTGCAAGCAATATCATAAATCCTTGTACTTTATTCCTGGACTATTTATTGTTTTCTGTATGATTATATTTATATTAGCTCTGCACTTTGTATCATTAATGTAATGGGAAGTATTAATGTAATACACTAATTTTAATGCATATTTGTTAACATGTAATAACACTGATATATATATATATATATATATATATATATACATATATATATATGTAATAATATATTTATTGTAATTAATTTTGATGTCTATTGCTGTAATAAGCTTAATGGCAAGAAACATTTTTATTTTTATTATTACTATTCCCTTTTTATGTAACTATATTTTGTGCTGAAAACTTTCTTTTAAAGGATTTTCTACCAATAGAAAAAGAATTGCCTGCAATTCTTTATTCTACAATCTTAAAAACTAATATATATTTTACATGAAACTCAAACAACTAAAAATAATGTGTGTGTGTTTTACCATTCTACCACTATTCACAACTACCACATATGTATTTTTTTCATCCGGTAATAAGAAATTAGCCATACAACACTCAGAAACATAGTAAGTTTGTGGATTAAGTCTCTCTACTACCCACCCACATACATTAGCATATACATGTTTAATACAAAGGCATATTAGACACAATTAAAACATTTGATGAAAAAAATCAAGTCTTGTATGAAATGTAGAGTTATAAAGGAAACAAAGATTTTTGCATAAAAACACTAGCATTCTTGAGAGAATCAATACTTCCATACCCTGTATTATCTCATATCTTAAGTTCTGATTTGTTTCTGCTGGATAAGCAGATTTTGGTCACCGGAGTAGGTAAATGTAATGGCAGAGAGAAAGTCACCAAGCCAGGCTATTGCAGAAACGTGATTTGTGCATTGGCTAAATCAGCTTCATTCACAACTCAGTTAATGCTGTATGTTACATGAGTACCTCTATTCCTTCCCCCATTGTTTTGCATGTTCTTATTTTAGACTCAAGAGCCTATGGAATGTTGCATTCATTCACCCACAGGAAATGCAGCCAAGGTCTATCAAGAACTATAGTCCAACAACTTTTGGGGACATGTGCAAGGCAATAATGTGAAGTCTCGACTCCTTTGGTTCCTTATTTACCATAAAGTTAACTGCCAACTCTCAATAGTGCAAGACTTAAAAATTTAAAAGAATCAAAAAAGTATTGAAGGTTTATCACAAAGTATTAGACATATTTTGATACCACCGAGTATCGAGGACCCATCCCTATTATTTTTATATATTTTCTACACAGCAAGCTTACAAAAGTTTAGTTTTCTGTCTATTTCATGTAAACAGACAAACATTTGCAGAAATTATTTCATTTTGCTAGGTAAATGGAGGATACAAGAGGCTGAAGGGATAGCAAAATTTTTAAAAAGTGGGTTTAGAAATTCCACCCTATGCATGACATTCTCAAGAAACAAAAGAATAGTGACAGCCCTTCACAACGTGTATAATGAAACTATTGGAAAATTCAAACAATAGCAACGAATGTCTTGGAAATGATTAATGACACTAAAAATTTTACATACTTTATGTGTTTTGATGAGATCTACATTTTTCATGCAACAAGTTTTAGTCTATCTTTTACAATTTATCAGTTTCACAAAATTCACTCAGAATGAAGGGCACTTCATAGACTATCCCAAGAAAATTCAACATATGTATTTTATTAGTCCTGTGAATATCTTAAATATATAGTATTCTACGAAAAAACGTTAGAACCATTTATGAGGGGGAAAAAATAGTTAAACTTTTGATTATTTTGGTCTCTCTCTCTCTCTATCCCTCCCTCTCACACATTTTTGGGTGAAATAGAACACTTGCTCTGCTTGCTATAGGTAAATAGTAGAGAAAGTAAGAATACCAAATGTGTTCTATCTTCTGCTAAAGACATTGTGTATTCAATACTTACTTGGAAGTCTGGATTATTACATAAAAACAAATGCAGTTGTTATTAGGCTTCATTCACAATGAAATGCGAGCGCTAATGTAACGCAGCATAAGCGCAGGCGTGAGGGAACACCATTCACAATGCAGCCGTAGCTGTAACGCAAGAAGTTTGCACAGGCTTCTAGTTCCTTAAACTAACTGCGGAAATGTTCCGAGTGTACCGTAAATTTCAAATTTAATAATATAACCAACAGTACCAAATAAGAAAGTTCACTCAATATTTTATAAATAAGTACGCCACCCCCCCCCAAAAAAAACATACGTCCAACAGCTGCCCGTAGCGTTAGTGACATCACGACTGCTCACTCTACCAAAAAGCATTTCATACTCTGGCATTAAACTTTACAATAATTTACCAAGTAATATCAAGGCAATTAAAAAAGTAAACCAGCTGAAATCCAGTCT
Source organism: Deroplatys truncata (assembly GCA_030765065.1). NCBI lineage: Eukaryota > Metazoa > Arthropoda > Insecta > Mantodea > Mantidae > Deroplatys > Deroplatys truncata. Next base: position 130,878,677 of record CM060988.1, on the reverse strand, counting down.
CAAGGGACATCTAATTAACCACTCCTTTTATCTATCAATGATTACCTTGAACACAAATGTATGTCATGAACCATAGTATTTAGCATGTAAAGACCTATTGTATATAATGTAAAAACATATTGTATATATTGCAAAAACCTATTATTTTATGTTTATAGCTTGACGTGTCCAATAATGAATGTACATTGTGCCAAACCACTTTAACTGTAGAATAAAACTAACGAATTGTTTGATCAAAACATTGATAGTCGTGCAAGTACTATGGAAGCAGGACCATTATTCCGTATGTGGGTAGTGAGCACTTTCGCTATCAATATGTAACACACGCACTTGCATCATGTTAGCGCTGCTGTCGTTGGCATTCTGCTGCCAAAATTGTAACATCATGGGCCCTAAGCCGCAAGGGCCGCAACTATGGAGCGACGACAGGGCATAGCCGTAGGCACAGAACAGCCGTAGGATCTGCATGTCTAAACTTGAATAATCCACTTTAGCTACATTTTCCTTGCTTCGCGACATTCCATTAGCCATATTTTTTTTTCATCACGTTCGCAATATCTTCTGACAAGATTTCCGCAAAAGCTAAGCGGTCGCCAAGAAAGGCCCAATGTTTTTGATAAAGCAACAACTCCTACACAATTTAAGAATCCAGGATACTACACAATCAACTCTGCGTATTAAAAAACCCTGATTCCGTAAGTTTCTTAAAATATCATACCTCCTTCCCGCGTACAAAATAATGTCCGGAAACTGCAGCAAGTTATACATATGATGTTACAGCTGCACAAGTCATATTAATGCAATGTTCATTATCTCTTTGCGCCTGAGTCAAGAAATCTAGGCACAGATGCCAGGTTCGTCTACTAAATGAAAGAGGATTCAGTAAGGAGGCTACAATAACCTCTTGAGAGATGGTGACCCACAATTTGTGTGGTGCGGCCTAATGGAATAGTGCACACATGTACATTAAACGGCTAAAGTCTCGCATTGTAATCATCTGCTGTTGAACAGCAGGCAATGCAAAGAGAACGAAATGCAGAATTCTTTCTCTATGCACGCAACGCAAGCATAAAGTTTGGAGTTTGCAAACTCTTGCGTTGCGTAGCTCTATGTGAATGCTTCCATTAAATAACTTGAATGCAAGTCTTGTGCTTATGCTACATCTGTGCTTACATTTAATTGTGAATGGGCCCTTAGAGTGCAGAATAATAAGGAAAGTAAGAGGAATCAATAAAGATACCTGGGAAAAACACACCTTTAAGAAAGGAATAACAATGCAGCAGAATTCCCTCATATTCAGTAGTGCAAAATAGAACTACTCAGTAGTGGCAAATGGCAAAGACATTTAAATTGTATCTCTACGTGCATCACTAGTGGCCAACTCTCATGATGAATTTAACATGGACAGGACAATAACCTACTTTCTTAAAATTTAATCTTCTCCCCTGAAGTCAAAGGTTTTCATTCTTCAAATGTCTGGACAGTACAGCTAAATAGTTTGGTTCAAGATGCAAATCTACACACTATTATTTGATCTATGCTGCATATTTAATATTGAGACTACATTTTTATTTTATTTTACATATTTTGAGAGAGAGTGGGGGAGAGAAGAGGAAGGAGAGGGAGAAAGATAAAGGAGAAAAAGAACACAGTATAACTGAAAAATCATACACATAAATATCAATATTTAAAATCAGAGTCAAGAAATATTTAAGCAGATGTCAAGCAAAGATTTTCAATCAAATCCTCCAAACTTCAACCTTTACATGAAAAACTGTTCATTGTATTTTATTTCCTCAAAAACGACTGTTCACACCTATTTTGATTAAAATACCATATACCTTTAAGATAGTAACGTGAACAAATGCACTTTGAATTCTCTCCAAATAGCTGTGCAATATTCTACACTCTTATTGAATTTTCCATAACTAGTAATCTATGAGATACAAAATAACTGTATAAATGTTTAAAATGAGTAGCTTGAAGCCTTCCAAAGTGAAAGCATTTTTGAAGGTACAATCATTTGATTTCAGACCTAAAAAGTCTCAACTCTTAACAGGAGAACAGCATAATGCACTTCTTTAGGATAATATCTGTATCTATTTGTCGGAGAAGGTTAATGCTTTCATGGCTACAGATAGTTTAGAAGGAAATTTTGAGATTAAGCACTGTTACAGTATTTCTTCACAATAAAAATTTCTTCTATTCACAGCTATGTATATAGCTTTTCTTCCGATTGTCATGAACAATGAATTAAAACACAATTTAAGTTCTAATAATGGAGAATATTATTTTTGCAAATCTATGGCATATTTTAATGACAAGTGAACTAAAATAAACAGCTAATGCAACAAGTGTGTTATATACTATAATATCTGATGCCTTACGTAATTTCAGAGACACTACTTGTCGTGCTGCAGAAACACCCTTGTCTGTGCGAGCTGCTCGCTGAAACTGAATTGTCTGTGGTGTATTATATGCCTCTTCAGTTATTATTCCAGCTTTAAGCATAGCTCCAAGCAAGTCCTCCTCTATGGTCTTCATGCCAGGGTTTCTGTAAAACACTTTGAAGATTTAAGTTCTTGATATTTTTATAACACTGAACAATATGGTATTGAAAACTTCACCCAGATTTATCTTTCTTTTTGAGACATGCATGTATTAAACATATTTTAATAACAGTTGCCCTTTTCCTAACCTATTCTTGAACTTCCAAGTCTCATTTAGTTTGTCATCAGTCCATTAATGTGAATTGTGACAAACTGTAAACAGAAATTAAATTCATTCTAAATTATGCTAAATTCTACCTCTATTTTGGAAACAAATGATTGTTTGCCACTTGATTCCTTGTTTACTCAATTTTGAATGTTTGTGATGGCTAATTTATGGTATATAGTTGTGTGTATTCAAATTTTTACTATTTTATTCCTCCTTTATTCAATTTTGAATGTTTGTATTGGCTAGTCTACTGGAATATATTTCTGTGTGAACTTAAGTTGCCCAAATTCCAAAACTGGTCCTCGTGATACATTAGATTTTTACCTAAATAATGAATCTAAAAATTCAATACAATCGCTATGTGAAGTTTAATCACATTTCATGTACAGTTCATCATCACTGCATGTTCTATAGTGGCAATGCTAAGGATTAGATCATGTTATTAAAATCTATGCCCTGACCTGCTAATCTGGTACAGATATATTTGTTAGCATTGTGCAACTATGTGAATAACTATGCGTATCCAGATGTAAATGAATTCAATGTAAAAAATTGTTTACTTTCTCTGTGCAGTTAATGAATTCTTTGAACTGCATGGGGCAACATAATGCTATAATTCTGCAAGAGGTTGCTAACATGCCTTGAGCCGCTGAGCACTTTACGGTTATATTTAACAGCCTTTCTGCCCCTGATAACTCACCTCTGCATCCCTAAATAGCCTTGGCCGGAGTAAGTTAACAGAAGTGCTACCTTTCTTCTTTTAATTCTTTCCGAGTCTATCTTCTGTTTTTTTACCTCTGTATCTTCTTCGCCTTGTAGAGACCTTTTGCGATTTTCGGCTTCCACAGACACATTATTCGAATTTGTGCTCCCACTCATTTTCAGAATTAATCTACAAGAGTTGAATACCGATCCTGAAGCAAAAGATTAGTAAATGTCCCCTATTTTACAAATCCTTATTTATTTCAGAAATACATAACAGTTCCTAACATAATTTAAATTAAATTTAGTCAAGCATATGCAAATATCATATTTCTTACCAAATCTAGCAAGATTTACATTTATTCCAAATTTCGACATGTACAGCATAAGACGATTTCTCCTTTTTCACCCCTGTTAAAAGTTAACCTAGTTTGCTTATGAGACCAAGCCAAGCTGAAGCGTCTTGTCCTAGATTTTCCTTTTTACACACGGAAAATTATGATGAAGGCTGTCTTTTAATTATGCTGAAATAAAACATCAAATACAGATCTTAAATGCTAATTCGCAGCGGAATTCGAGTAATATCTTGTAATATCGGAAAAACCATCCAACCACGTGTCGCACAAATATTATTTTAGCCAAGATTTGTCTTTCAGTATCTATTTTCCTTATAAAATGTCTTAAAGAATTTTAGAAACATGTTTTCCTCTTCAATAAGACGGTTCAAAAATGGAAAGAGATTGCTCTCCACACAAATAAAATGGAAAGTCGACTTTGTATGCGCAAAGACGACATCTTGAAAATATTTTCAATTTTTCATTTCGTTCATGCAGATGCTAAAGCTAGGGATCTGTGATCCAAATGATTGAAATAATTTCAGTTAAGAAGCTAAAACAGAAACATTTTTCAAAGGGAACTATCTAAATATGTTCTTAATTAGCGTATAAGTAAAGAGAATGGATGAATTTTAACTATAATGTACAAATGCATTTTTATTTAGGTGTTAGCAAGTTAACGTCCTTTGAACAGAGAGGTCATATGCGACCAGAATGAATGAATCGATAAAATGAATGCGCAGATCAGACGGGAATATACAGCTACCTGATGTTATTCCTAGGAAAATCCCGAATAAAACAGTTCAGTCATGCAGCTAGACCATACCCAAATTCGGGATCACAGTGTGAAGCAAAAGAAAGTTACCCTAGCCTACACTATCTCGTTGATTTACATGGAGACTACTTTAAATTTATGAGACACTAACATTGCCCCTGTGGTGTGCTGGTCAGTAGTCCTGGCTAGTATGCAAAGGGACCCGGGTTCGATTCCGCAACAAGGATTTTTGTAGTAAAAAAATTGATAATCTTGCTGCCAGCCTTTCCCTTTGCTACATGATGGTACATAGGCATAAACGTCTTCTAATCAAACCTGGGTGTTTGCCACTTCATTACCACCACATTGCAGAAAACATTGACAACTGCAGTGTGACCTTGTGTTGCACACCCCATATCCTTACCCCATTGAACTGGAAAGCAATTAGCTATTTTGACAAAACGTTTATATGCTGGGACAAGCATAAACATTCTCAACCTGGCATGTGAGACAATTTCTAAGTGATGGCAATATTAACTTATATAAAAAAAATGAACCGGAAGTTAACATTTAATATCTGTACTTAAAAGCTGTTTTAATGAGTATTTAAAGTTGTTTTAAGATTCATTATAAATTAAAATTAGATAACCATTTATGCTGCTGTATACACCTAATTAAAATTAACTTTTATGTAATGCAAGTTTAAACTTAGAATTTCATTTGGAGCTTATTTACATATGGGTTTCAACATTTAAATAAGAATTTACCCTACCAAATTTTGTAGCTTACAAATATTGTGTTTGGTGTGCTCTGGATAAATAACCATGGCAGCTATTTCAGAACAAAGAATTGGGGTCATGTAACTTCCACTGGATGGATGGGACTATCCATCGCAATTGATTGCACTCCACCACTTCTTTTCCTCCTGGTTGATATGTAGCAGATCCATACTCCGTGTAGGAGACAATTCAAAATACTGCAGTATTACAAGTGCACAATCCTCACTTTCAACCTACAAGGCTGTAGATTGTTATTGCTATTTATAAAAAGCACTATTTATTGCTGAAGGCAACATAACGGCAACACCTATTTTGATTCACACGAAAAGAGATATGCTTCCTTCAGAAGCTCACTGTTAATTAACAAAGACAGTGCATCTATAGAACTCAATTCTAGATTTAACTACTGTTCACAGAGCTAAATAACATTATCAAAATATGACATTTTTCCATATAGTGCTTAGGAGAATGAAAATCTGTAATGTTAAACTTTGCAGGACATGTTTTAAGTGAAGTTTGCCATTAGGAATTTTCATTCTACACTCATTATTCTTTAAAACATAACTGAAATAGCTATTTGCTGCTAAAGGTGTGATCTGAATTTCAAATTATATTCTTCTTTTCATATGAACTGCATTTTTAAACACTTAACAGCAAATAAATGTAAGGTTTCAAAAATCAGTATAAGGAATAACAAAACAAAGTAGGTACACAAATAAAAAAACAATCAATTTATTTGGATTATGCACAATATACAGTAAAATTTGGGCATATAATACCTAACAAAACCTCTATTTCAATCAGTGTCCACATCCCAAGCAGTTTTCACATACCACTAAACTTTCACTTTATTTTTATATTAATTTGTCACTACCCGTTCATGTATAAAAGACTTCTGCATACACAAGTGAAATCACTTAAATCAACTACAGAGAAAACAAATTTGACAAACAAAAAGTTGACACTAAGTTCAATTCTTTATTACTTCTGTCTATTCTATTTATTTGTTACAAAATTCACTTTAAAAATTCTAGGCTAGTATTATGCTCCATTTTCCAAACACATGTGAGAGATTAACTTCAAGAGCAACCATACTTCAAATCCTGCAAATAGATTACTTAGGATATGCTTGAAAGTTTGGCTTTAACGAGTAATTGCATTAAAAAATATGATGCTAATAATAGTAATGAAGGACTGATACCCAACCTTTGTCATATATATGCATACCCACGCACAAGTTATTTTTAAATTTGTGTAAATCTCTTGGATATTTGAAATTTGGTTTCGGATGTGTATAATATTATGGCAACTAAACTCTAAACTAAAACAAAAAAAAAATATTCTATTAAATAAAGATATATTATACTTCACATTAGAAAATAACAATAAAACCACGGGTAAGCAATTGCTGTTTTCAACATCTAGACTTCCCATTGTATCTGATGCTCTTCATTTGTTTCTATGATTACAAATAACCCTGGGGTTGTGTGTAAGGAAGCCTCGTATAGATAAATGTTACACTAAAATGATTGTAAATTTAAGTTTAGCACTTTAGTAATAATTATAAAAAAATGTTTCTGTTGTTTTGCTTATATTTGTATATTTATGAAAATTTATCAAGGGTCACAATAAATATTCAAATACAAAATGTGCAACACTTTTAAACAGGCAGTGAATTCAAACCAAATAATTTTGAATAGAACCACCATCACCCAACCAATTAGCAACCACCTGTGCTTTGGGCAGTGAAGCTCAGAATTCATTGACAAGCAAGGATGATAGCATGAAATATTAACTCTACGAGTAGTTGCATTGCAGGCAGTTGGTGACCTCAACTTAAGTAATCCCGTCTTCATAAATAAATGTTGCACAGCTTTCAAATAGCAAGATAAACAATCCAGTATATGCAACCTCCTTAAATACATCTTAGTACTTGGTAGAACTATTCCATGGTGTAAAAATTTATTTAAAAAAAAAAGGGTCACGAGTCTTCAGTGTTTAGTCTGGACCAAATCTGATGTATAACATTCTTAATATACTTGTCCCCAATACTTAAAAGTGCACTCTCAGTGATGCAATGCCAATTACTTAAATACCTTTTGCCAGAATGTCATCCAGCACTTCTTTCACACAAATAAATCTGATTACATAAGACAAGATGGATGCCTCAATAGTATTGTGTTCTTGTGGAACTGAAACTAAATCTGTGAGGGTGTGCAAGATACTACAAGTTTGAATTTAACCTTGCCACCCCACTTTGTGACACCTGTTTGAGAATTGCTAATGTGCAGCTCCAGCCTTCATGTTCCCTAAATCTAACCATAGTGAAGTTTCTCTTATACTAATACAAAGTGTCTGCACAGCTGTGGAGAGCTTTAATTATTCCAGATACAAACTTTATCAAGTTATCATCAAATATTGCAAATTTAGCTGGTGACTCAGGGAGCACATATAATTTGAACAGATTATGAAATGCTTAATTTCTATCATTTTTAGATTATATTTAATTCAAAGTAATGTATGCTTTCTTATAAGGTTAAAATTATAAGCAGGACACACCATATGCATTCATATCAATGGTCCAAAGTCCTGGTACAAAATGGTAAACAGAATGACAACTGCTGGGACTGACAACAGGTATGTCAATGTGCATATATAACCTGATGTGAACAGTCTCACAACTTTCTCTACCCATGACAAATTCTCATACACCAGCTATGTCTTCATACACAAATTAATTCTTCTATCCATATTATGTTATGTCAAAGAATTATTTCAAATTAAGCAGCAAGTGTTTAGTTATATAAACGTGCAGAAACAGCATTAAAATATTTAGCTATGGTAACAGCACACACTTCTGCAATGGAAAGAAGAAGAAAAATCCCGAATGCTCAAGCCTGTCCATCAAATGGCATATTCGGGAAAGTGCAAACATGCAACAGGAAAAATGATACAAATTGCACATTTGATGAGATGTACATTTTTCTCTGGTAAGTTTTATGATTTCCCACCATACAAAAATTATTCAGAGAATTTCACCAGCCATTCAGCAAAAGTTCAATGAATTTATTTTATTAGTTATGTAAATATATCCGGCAATGCCGTGGCCGAGTGGTTAGACTGCTCGCCTCTAACCGAGGCGGCCCGGGTTCAATCCCAGGGACCTGCATATGGGATTTGTGGTGGACAAAGCGGCGTCTGGGCAGGTTTCTCCGGTTTCCCCCGCCATTCATTCCACCAACTGCTCCATCATCACCTCTCCATTCATCCATTTCACCATCATTTCGTATCATCTACTTCCTTCCTCCCATACCAGGCATTGGGCTGATCCCCCATCTGGATGTTCTGTCTGATCCATCAGTGTCTGCTCCTCGACGGGCCTCTGACCCCAGGCACCTGCCTGGGGGTGTAAGTCCTACATATGAGGAGGTTAAACAGATAATGAATGTAAATATATCCATTTAAAAGATAGTTTAGAGTGGAGGATATTTTTTATAAACCCTGGTATGCCTAAACAGTGTCTAATTCAAGTATATGAAATTTATATTTATCTAACTTATCATTTTTGAGTTGTGCTGTTTATACATAGACACACATACCTTTATCTAAAAATGCTTTTTGGGTTCAATGGACCTCAAAACATATATCTCTGGTGAAATCTCAATGCTTTCTCTACAAATGCTCATGATGCAAAGATAAGTCAAGGCCTTCTTAAATAGTGGCTACAACAATAAGTTACACAAAACAAGCACCCAATGTTTGAACCAGGCTTGAAAACTTCAATGCCAAGACTGGGATTTGAACCTTAGAACTTCAGCTTTCCATGCTGATACTCTAATACCGAGATGAAAAATGCACATTAAACTATCTCATCAGATTTTTGTATCCTTTAAAAGCAATTTGCAATATATGAGTACTTTTAATTATAGCTTTCTAGTTAACCATTACTAAACTAATTTATGTTTTGATAATTCCTAATTTTTCACTGAAGTCTGTAGTAGATTTAAGTTGGAGAGTTGAATCAGATTTAAAAAATTCAACGCCACAGTAGGGACTTGCACCACAGATCCTCAGCTTTACTTGCCAATGCTGCTTTTGCTGAGCCATCATGGTACGATGTTCAAATGAGCATTAAGCTTTATCTGATTGTTGTAGAGCATTGAAAATGAAATTCTTTGCATATATTCAATCAGTTCAAGGCTAATGTCATAAACAAAATTTCTTTAAAGTTGGACCACAGTGCAAGTTTTGACTCTTATGTGCAGGTTTTACTGTATGCTTACTTGCGCAAACCAGTTTGTCTCAAAAACGTGCGTGTGTGGACCACAAAATGGTAACTTGCACAACCAAATAAGCTCAGCCTGCATGAACTTTGCAGTGCTGAAGATTGGTTTGTGCAAACTCTTGAGCATGTGAATTGTGTACAAGCCACAGTTAATACAAGCTGTGCCTTCAGCTGAAAGGGAAGTTTTGTGCAAGATGTGTGATGTACATATTCTAAGCAACTTATTAGCAAGTTTATCAACTTATACAATCAGTCATTGACATGTCTTTGAAAGTATAAGAAATATTGCAATAGGAATAAGAAGAATGTGTCTTACCGAATGATGATACAGAAATTAAATCAAATCTCTGTATGGTTTTCCAGTAACCAAAAACCTTAAAAGTACAACTCCATCTTTCATGAGGAGATAGATTTGCACATGTTCTGTCGTTTAATTACAGAGTCAACAAACATAGTAATTTGTTATATACACTTTTGTTCATTCTCAAATAATTATGCCAGTCATCTGGATCTTCTCTTACGCCTTTCATTAAATTTATATGTGAGTGTACCTTTCTTCTCAGAAGCCACTTTTTACACTATTTCCATCAGGAGTGTTTGGTACCCTTTCTTTTCACCAATAAACAGTGCAGAAATGCTTATAGCAAAAATAAATCTTCAGGCCACATTATTTTGACCTCAGCAACCTCCTCTTTCAAAGCCCAAGTTTATATTGAGGTTGCTCAAACTTAATTGCAATGTATGGACGCAGTATGCTGTTCTGTCTTGTTTGTACAAACTATACCATACAAGTTGCTGCCATGTGGCCAATGCTTTAAGGACTTTTTGTAAGGAGCAAATTATATAAGAAACGAAGGTTAAAATCTTATGGCCTATTGAAGTCTTATACTGGGAGTAAAGCATTTCAAATTTTTGCAATTATACATGAAGAGGACTTTAAGCAACTAAGTGAAGGGCAAGTTTTTTGTTTTTATATAATTTCAGAAACAGACGTGATGAGTGAATGCTCAATGAAATTAGTGAAAAATATTCTCATGTGCTGTTCGCGTTTCAAAACCAAATCTGTGCAGACCCTCAGGTAAAATAGGAGATTTGAAAATGAATATAGTTTGGTGGTACAAGCCGTAGACTGTGGTTACAAATGCCAATCTACATAAGAGAGGTTAAGGTTCAATAGCAGCCAGTGGCCCATTAAATAATAAAATTACAAATTAAATTTATTAATTAACTTGCTTGTAATTTGTAGTTTGAAAATGTTTCTGTTGCACAATAATTTGCAGAGAAGCTGAAAATTACAAACAAAATTCATAATCATTAGTGAATGTTCTACTCAAATATTACAAAATCACTACCAATGTTACCAACATTAGTGAATGCTAACACCTTTTCTACAAGTGTAAGATCACCTATAAAAAAAAGACTTAAAAGACGCATTCATGTTGAATATTTTATGGTAAATGCCAAAATTACTTTTTTTTTTTATGGAAAATACAACTTGAAAAGTATCACAAGAAAAATATATAATTAGAAGTGGTTCACTTCCTTACATTGCCACATTATTTTTTGGGGGTGTAAAATCACATTATGTATAACAAAAGCCACAATTATTGCTGAAGTTTTCTTCAAAACTATCACAGTAAGTCTTTAAGGTAACTGCAAATTGAAAGGCTTGGGATAACCCAAATACCATTAGTGATGTTAGAATGTGCAAGTTGCAAGTGTTCTTGGCAACTCTTTTTTTTTAATGAGAGTATAATAAGAGAAGACTAAGCACAGAGCATGCATTATCTGTGTCTGTGATTTGGAGCCTAAAAGCCAAGATTACAATGAACACATGTGACTTGAAAGAAGCAAAGTAACATAACACATGGTATTAAATGGTGCTATTTAGAGATGACTTAAGTTGTCAATCTCATATTTTCCTTCCCATAATGTTAAGTGTCCCTGTCAGGAGACTAATTCAAATTAAACAGCATGGAGCAGAGTCTTTAAGAAATTGTGCAACTCTTTGAAATTAGTTTTAATTTGCTACAATTTTCTTCAGTTCCTTTGTTTTGTAAATATCCAACAGAAAAGATAACTGGTTGAATTCAAATCTGAAGCAATAAAATAAATAATAGTTCTGTAACTGAAGCCGTTAAGTCAGGTAAGACACATTATGGTAGATCATAAGAACAACTACCGATCATAATTTTTGTACCACTGAATTATAAAGAACTTTTAATTTAGCATCATGTCTTAACTTGATAGCATGTTATGGTATTCCACATTAAATTTATTTTAATTCTTGTTTAAGAATTCAGAGGTAATCTAAGGCTACCATGTTGTTTTGTTGAAAAACCTGAATGATAGCTAGTAATTCACTAATATTATCAGTAAAGTGTTGAGCTTTATGCAACCAGTAAATAACAAGGGAACATTAAAACAGCAGCCATCAAACTCGCAGAAAATGAGTAACATGGAATAATGTGTGGTTGGAGTAATTCTGGCGGAAAAAGAAAATAACGCAATATAATATGTATTACACACATAAGGTATATGAGAATGTGTTGCATTTGTCTGAGACTAGCACATAAAAATGTTTTAGAGAAGAGTTAGGCCACTTTTTCATTGACTTGTGAGAGTGGTCTGCTCGTAATGATGTCAACATTTAAATTAAACTCCTCCCTTTATGTTAATGAGAGAGCTCTGAGTAAAAGTAGTGTGTGCTTAAGTTTTGGTTAAACTTCTGGACCTTTATGATAAATAGCATGGCACCAAGTTGGCTACGGTACCACATTATAAGAATATTCCAAACATCTAAAATGAAGGTTGCTTGCATATAAAATGAAATTAGGCAATAAACCACATCCAACATAATATGTTAGCATGAACTTACTGATAAGCCCAGTGCACAATAGAAAAAAAAATCTGACCAGAACAAGATAGAGTTAACACCTGTTCTCAGACATAAACAATGAGAAGCTTTCAGAGTGGAAGCAGACACAGGAGACGAATACAACTCTGCCCTTCTCAGTCATAGCATACCCAATTTTTATTGTGCATATTGTCTTCACTGTGGAAGTTACTATAGCAGCAATAATTATAATACCCAATAGAGCTCTCTCTAGATGCAAGCTTGAAAAATAAAACACAATTCCCTGCAGATGTACATGCTTCCATTTTTAGTTTCACTATTCAGCATTGCATTCAACCCAAAAAATTTGATAACGAGATTTTATTGGAAATACATATTTTGAGACCCCTGAAAATTCAGTATCTGAACTTAAGATGCAATGAAAATTTTCAAGAGAACCCCCATACCCAAACTAACCTTTACATTGAACATTTTATTTATTTTCTCAAACATCGCTCTTAACAATTTTAACTTAAATACCATATCAAATAATATCCTAAACAACATATTTTCAAGACTACTGCAGTAGAGAAAGGTCACATTTTATTGATTTTCATTGAAGAACGTTAAGTCTTCAACAGAGCACTATCTCCAAAGCTTATGTATTACCACGAGTAATAAAATGTTTTTTAAATGTAAGGATAATTCAAGTAAAAATTCATAATTTTGAAGTGTTGTATTATATTCTATTTTAAGTTTGGCAACCCTCTGACAGGATACCCAGCCAGCTATGCATTTACCTCAACTATCGGCCTAGTGCACAGGTGTGCGATTATCTTTTACTGCATTTGCATTCCTTCATACTGATGTCTTTTTTTCTAAAAGTTACCATAAAATTAATTTCGTTCAGCAAGTAAAATAAAATCAGGGGAAGTAATGTTATGTCCATTCTGTATCAAGTGTGTTTCTGGGATGAGAGGCATAGCTAGGGAGGGATTTTGTAAAAATAGCTTTGTTAAAATAACATCTTTCTAGGATGGCAGAATAGAGATACAACCTAATCGTATCACTGGTAGTGCTACATTTACACCACATATTTTAGACAGTATTGCCAAAGATGACAGCAGCAGACACTGCACTTTTAGATGGCATGGGTACAACCATGAGATCAGGGACATATTTACATTTTGGTGCTAAATTTGAGAGGTTTCCAAATGATCTCCCAGTTTAGAATATAACTAGAAATCCTGTTTTGTAAGAAATAAAATGGTCTGCAGCAGTAACATAAAATACTCCAGCGGATATTAATTCTCATGTCACAACACATTTGCTGCTTAGAATACACAGATCATCCCATCCTAATTTTAATTCCAATTGCTGCACCTTAATCTGGATAGATAAAATCAATCTATTTAAATATTTCAACTCAGGATTAATTTATTTTTATCATTTGAATTGCTACAAATTGCTTAAAATTGGATCACTATGCATAACCCCACCCCTCCCCTGCATGGGATACTTCTGATTTAATTAGAAAAAACATTACATCTGGAGTCCAAGTGGAAGTCACAAAAACATATAAAGGCAAACAACAAATTATTACATTTAAAGCTGTTGTGGAACTATAGAATTAAGATCAGTATATTAATTAATCCTTCTCTTTATTGAAACATTCCAAGTTTTGTTTTGAACTTTGTTTTCTGATTATACTTACACTGATATTGCAACCCACATAAAAAAAGGTTACACAAAGCGGAAATATGCTCTCCTCAATTTACATTTTAATGAAGCACTATAATAAAATATTAAACTCTGTAATAAAACAAGCAAAACGGAAGAGCTATTCTATGTATACTGAAAACTCTTAAATAAAACTAAGAAATGTGGAATGTGATAATGGCAAGTGACAAAGACAGGAAAAAGTTTCACAATCATGCAAACTTTGCATTAATTCATGAATCAAAAAGAATCTTGAATCCACTTCAAGCTGCAAATATGTTTAATGGTTACTTATAGCAGATAAATTAATTAAAGAAATTTAAGAAAACCAATAAAGTAACTCTTGTTATATTCTTATCTAAATTCAATATATATAAGATAGAAATTAAGAAGAGACTATTGCAAATAAGCTAACCAATAAATGCACTGCAGTTATTGATGGTATTCCAGATTTCATAATAAAAACAGTAGCACCAATCATAATTAGGGAACAGGAATTTTATGCTTAATAATCCCCTTTAATATGTATGCATTGAAAACTTCCATAATATACACAGTAATATATGAATTAGGTAATAAATTCTTTAATGACTATATAATTTTTAGTAGTCTAGATCAGGTGGAGATTCGTCAATGTGACGTGACCTATTGATTGTGTTGCATGTGAGCTACCATTAATGTTGCCAAGTTTCAGGATCGACTCAATGTACACATTATTCAGAATTACCATATCTGAAAATCAAATATGAAGATAAAATAAAAATATATTTATAAAATATACATGTAAAGCAAGCAAATATGCAGCATAATTTGCAAACTACTGAAATGTTATGCTTATTAACAAAACAGGCAAAATATGCATTATATGCAACATATAATATTCTTTACCTCAATAGGTCGCTGACCTTAGGTGTAGCTACAAGTCCTGGGGGTTGTAAGCCCTACATAAGAGAGGGTAAGCCGAACTAAGTATGTTGTAATATTGTCTAAATTGTTGGAAATTTAGTAATTAACTCGCATACCAAGTGAGCATATTTTTTAACAGCAGAGAAAAATTATGCATTTGTATTAAAATCCTGTCCCTAATTACAATAAAGCCAATGACATATATATGCAATGCCTCATTAATCGTAGGAATATTTCCATGTCCTAAAAGTATTGAAAGTGATTCCTATACATAAAAAAGTAGACAATGCAAATCCTAAAAATTAAAGGCCCATTTGAGTGCCATCTATTGTTTCAAAAGTTGTTAAGTGGCTCATGTATAACAGGCTAATTTCATGTATAAATAAAAATGAATAACACACTCATAACATGAATTCAGAAACAGGTCAACCAAAACAGCAAAAATTAACTTCCTAAACATTGCTGTGAAATCAGTTGATCAATAAGAAAAAGTATTAAGATTATTTCTTGATTTAACTACAGCATTTAACATTGTAGTGCAGAGGTGGCAAAAACAGGACTCGCGAATTTTTTTTACTCGTAGGCGTGTTCCCTCTCTGTCACTGTCCCTTTGTTTTTCACATGGCTGCTGAGTGATGCAGTGCATGTTGCATATTTGATGACTCACGGAAGGAAGGCATTTTCACCACCCTTGTTGTAGTGCATAAAACACCACTTAGGAAATTATCAAAGCAAGGGATCTGGGGACTAGCAAATAATTCAATAAATTCATACCTTAAGGCATAGAAAACATATCACAGAAATCTAAACACTCAAAAGATTTGGATACAGTTATGAACTTTTATTCTTCTGTACAAATAATAAAACGCAGTTGACGAAAAGGATCTGCATTAGGTCCCCTTATTTTATTCTCTATATAAACATCAAATTAAATGGTAACATCCTTTTTGTTGATGAAACTAGTATATTAATTAAAAGGAAAACAAAGGAAGTGCTTCATCATCTGCTATACACACTCATAGAACTATCTTCCTGGACTATTCTAATAATTTAATAATAAATACAGAAAAAACAGTTTCCTAAAATCTTTAAATAAACAAATGAATAATGATTTTCCCCTCATATTAAAACTAAACAACACTGAATTGCAATCTTAAAATCAAACCGAATTTTTAAGACTGTGTATACAAAATAACCTAAAATGGGAAACTCGTGTAAATAATTTGTCCAACACATTAGATAAAAACACACATGCAACAAGAACCCTGTCATGTTACAGATATAAAAATCTTAAGAACCACTTGCTTCCCAAATTTCAGTCCCTGCTAAGATTTGGTATTTTTTCTGTGGAAACTCACCTCCAGCAAAAAGAGATTTATAATCCAAAACAGAATCGTCAGAATAAACATAGGGAGGAAAGTTAAGAGTCCTGTAAACCCTTACTTGAATGATTATGTATTCTGCCTGTGGCATGTATATACATTCTGGAAGTGTTATTTGCAAAACGAAATACTCTTTCTTTAAATTTAATCAAGAAATTTTTACCCACAGCTCTAAATCTATAACAAATATGCATATAACTTTCAGCAAACACAAAATTACTGGAAAAGGAGTACTCCATGCAGCTATAAAAATGTTTTAATGCTTTGCCAAATAAAATAAAAGCTGAAGAAAACCTCAAAACTTTTAAAACTTATTGTATGAAAGGTTTTTGTAGTGTAAGTGAATATCTTCTTTGTAAATAATGTATATAATTTGTTGACGTATTCTATATGAGATGTACCCAGAGTACAATACTGATTTAAAAAGGAGGAGGAATGCAACAAACTACGATACATGGTGCATTAAATTCAATTTGCATCTGATCCCCATTATTCAGAAGACTATAGCAAGTTCTAGTTGAAGTTAATGTCACTTCTGTTGTATTATTTAATAGTTATTCTAATTATTTCATACAGTTATTGCTAACATTTGAAAAGTGCAGTTATATTGTTGGTGCTATTAGCACCCTTAATTTTAGTTTATATTTCTAAGAATATTCATAATGAGTTTGCCAGAACCACCATTACAAAAAGCAAAATTGGAACATGATTCGCCCTTTGCTTCCCAAAACCGATTTGCTGCTCTACAGGAAATGGAACATGAATCAGCTGATGTTAATACCAATGCAAATATTAATCAAATCAAAGATATCCTTCCATCTATTTCTGTCACTAATATTGTGGATATAAGGTTATGACAGCATTACACAGCCAAAACATAAAATTCAAACATAATAAGAAACTTTAAAGATATAAGAGGATTGCATCCCACATGCAATACACAGATGATGATGGATGAAATTTCTGAACTTGGTTTTCAACCTGCACAGATGATAGCTATTCACCACTTGGTAATAAAAGCAATGCTTTGTTTTTCCTAGACTTGAAGCCCAACTCCAATAATAAGAGCAATTATGAAGTCAACCACCTATATGGCACATTGCTCAAGATCAAGCCACCTAAACCCAAACATTTCATAGTATTCAGAGTATAAACTGCCAAGAATATGGACACAGTAATAACTACCACCTTAAGGCTCTATGTTGCATAAAATATACTGGCTTGCACCCTATGGCCAAATGTAAAACAACCCAGTCTGCATAAACTGTAAAAAACAGCACACTGCAAATTATATGGGTTGTCGTTTACATAAATTACTAGAATTTAACACAGCAAACAAGAACTGCAACAAGGATATTTTCTCCAACTATAGTAACTTTCAAATATACTTAAAAATCTAATACATGAACCTCCGCCGATTATTCCTATGCTAATACTGTAAAACAGATCCTCCCATCTTCTGATAATAGCTTATTAGGAAACTAGTAAACAAAATTTACTCACTAGTATCAGTCATAATCCCACTTATTCATTCATTCATTCATTCATTCATTATCTGTTTACCCTCCTCTTATGTAGGACTTACACCCCCCAGACTTACAAGCGGGTGCCTGGTGTCAGAGGCCCGTCGAGGAGCAGACACTCATGGATCAGACAGAGCATCCAGGATGGGTGATCAGCCCGATGCCTGGTATGGGATGAAGGAAGTAGATGAAATGAAATGATGGTGAAATGGATGAAAGGAAAGGTGATGATGGAGCAGTTGGTGGAATGAATGGCGGGGGAAACCGGAGAACCTGGAGAAAACCCGCCCAAACGCTGCTTCGTCCACCACAAATCCCACATGCAGGTCCCTGGGATTGAACCCGGGTCGCCTCGGTAGGAGGCAAGCGGTCTAACCACCCGGCCACGGCACCGCCCATAATCCCACTTATTAACAGATTAAATAAAGTCCTAGCTCCACTACAAAATGCACAAACAAAAATCCATCAAAATCTCTAGGAGCAACACTCTCTGTATTAATAATAAATAATAATTAATAATAAGTATTACATATTAATCAAATTTCTCCAAACATACAATACTGACATTTTAATGGCTGCAAGAAACACTTAACATAGTAAACCACATATCTGCAAAGTTAGACAAATTATAAGATTGTGGGGAGGACTTGATTACAGTGATGTCACTAATGATAGAATTAACATTTTGAGTCAATTTGTAAAACTTATACATCACGTACTTCACACTCATTCAGATTGTTTCGAAAGCAATCGCTTTCATTTTCAGCTTTTTGTTGAAGTACATTGCTCAAAAAGGATGCACTTCTCCCTGGTGGAGAATGGGCAAATCTTAGGAGGACATCAACAGGCAGGGTTTCAAACTTCACAATTCTGTCAATACTGCAGCCAACAATAGCCGACTATGAAAGCAATGGCTTTCAAAACATCTTCTGAATTAATGTGGAGGAAATGATGTATGTGTTGCAAATTGACTCAAAATATTAATTCTATTGAACACATTAATTTCTAGAGATCCAGTCAGAACAATCTTGGAACCTGTTTCAGATCTATTCTGCATATAGAATGTTATTCAAAAAACAGTCTCGAGTCTTATGTCCATAGGGCCCTCTTTAAAAATGTTCCAGCAGATGAAGCTATGCATGGGCATCTGAATCTCAAGAATTCTTGCAGAAAAATGTTGAACTGAGTGTCCTTGAAACTTTGATATACCATAGAGTACACAAACATTTATGGATGGTGCATTAAAAGCACTTTAGATACCAGTTTCCAATATCAGCTGTGAGCAATTATTTTTTCTTAAGTCCTTACAGATCAATACATGAATTGAGCATGGCAAACTGGAATACTCTCCTGTTAGGCATATGAAAATAAACTGGGATTCAGAAGTGAGTGGATATGTATTTATAAAGGTTTTTTTTTTTGTATAACATTTCAAACTGCTTTACATAAAAGATAATTACAACAATCTGTGGATTTATGTTAGGCATATGCCTAAAAATTCTGATGATATCTCATCTTGGACAAAAAATTTTGGTTACTCAGAATTTTAAGCATGTCTATTTAACAATTTTCCAGGTCTCTGCTCATGATACATCTCTAGGGATCCCAGATGTCCTGGGATTTTTTGTCCTACTGTTGGTTTGTTCCAGATTTCTGAAGAATTGTCCCAAATTTTGAACCTAATGAATTTTTTTTTTCTAATAATCCTAGTTGGCAGTGCCGTGGCCGAGTGGTTAGACCGCTCGCCTCCCACCGAGGCGGACCGGGTTCAATCCCAGGGACCTGCATGTGGGATTTGTGGTGGATGAAGCGGCGTCTGGCGGGTTTTCTCCAGGTTCTCCGGTTTCCCCCACCATTCATTCCACCAACTGCTCCATCATCACCTTTCCTTTCATCCATTTCACTTCATCTACTTCCTTCATCCCATACCAGGCATCAGGCTGATCACCCTCCTGGATGTTCTGTCTGATCCATGAGTGTTCTGCTCCTCGACGGGCCTCTGACCCCAGGCACCCGCTTGTAAGTCCTGGGGGGTGTAAGTCCTACTTAAGAGGAGGGTAAACAGATAATGAATGAATGAATAATCCTAGTTAACATATCTATAAGAAAAGCATGTCTAATTTTAACTGCAATCTGTAAGGTGGATCAGACCTGCTTGACACAATAAGATAAATATAGTGAGGGAAATTTTCATCTACTTGGAGATTTGTTGGCACTACAATGACAGAAGCGCCTCTACTCTTGTAGTAGTAGTATTTCTGTCCAGGAGTTCAGTTTTGTGTTATGCAACTGAACGCATGTACGAAATAAAACAGGAACAAGCTTGATTCCAATTTTTAAATTGAAAGTTGTATTGTTTTATTGTTAAAATACAGAAGCAGAAATGTGTTTTTAGTGATTCCTTGAAAGAACAGTATCTATTTTTACAGGAAGCCAGCAACGACAGCAGTGGTTTGAAAGTCAAAAGTTTCTGTCACACAGTGTTTAGCATGCAGACCATGTAAGTACAAAGAAGCATAAAACTGCTGTGAATGCAAGACGTTCTCGTCAACGATTAACTTCATTTTTTTTTTAAAAACCAAGGGTTATATGAGGAAGAAACAAAGCTTACTGCACAAGAAGCAACAAGGTATTTCATACAATAAAACATAACCACAGTTTTCACACAATGGACTGCACATCGGCAGTCATGAAAAAGTTTGCAAACAAGAAATTCACTTGTGTACAAACAAAATGCAAGGCCATTATTGTAAATACCTTGGCTCCTTTTGCAATGAACTAAAAACTCTTGATGGTTTTAAGGGCAAAGTATGGTTGTTTACGAGTAGATTCTTTGAATCATGCAGATAAAAAAGTTGCCGATTTTAGTACAATACTTTACTCCTGAAATTGAAACTGAAATACCAGAGTATGCTAACCTATCAGGGGAAACCTCTGATATTTTAATTGGACATATTTTATCAAAAAACATGAAATTGCTGAAAAAGTAATACAGTTGTTAGCAGGCAATACAAATACTAACTTTGGTGGGTTATGAAGAAAAGGAAAGAATATGTTTACAAAACTGCAAGAAAAGCTAGATAGAACCATAGTGGCTGTTGGCTGTGCAGCCCACATAATTCACAATGGAGTTCAAACAGCTGTAGATGTATTGCCAGTGGATGTTCAAATGATTTTGGGGAAGGTTAATCAGTATTTTCACCAGTTTACTGTGAGTGTTTCCACTCGTCTTTCTGTTTGTTGAAATTGATTATAAAACTATTTTAAGGTTAAGCAAAATACGATGGCTGTCTCTTGAACCTGCACTACATCGCTTTAATGAAGTCTATTATGGATTGAAATCATATTTTTTATCACGAGAGAGCTGTACAAGAATACATGATTTTTTTCCATAACAAGCAATCTTTCCTCTTCTTGTTTTTTAAATCACAGATATCACTATTTTCACAATCTATTCAACAAATAGAACGTGAAGAGGCAACAGGTTTTGAAGTGAAAAAAAAAAAATATTTTCTAATTACCAAACTTTCCATGTGCCATACTGAAATGTTTCTGAACGGTGATAAGTGAACTAAACTCGAGAAAATTTGCAATGAAGGTTTGATTACCAAGGACACATTCAAATGTAATGCATCTGATTTTTATAGTACATCAATTCAGGAATGGACATCAAAGGAATGGATCCACAAGTCATTCACAGTATTCACATCAATGCAATGGGTTTCCCTAGCTGCAGCTATCAGTTGGGAAGAAATGACAGAATCCACTAAAGAAATGAAAATAATTTTGCCAAATATAATTATCAATGAAGAACATCTCTCTGTTCAACATGTTAATGTGTATATAACAGAAGGTAAAATTTCTGAATGGAGTACCACAAATTGTGAGATTGCTGATAAATGGAGAAAAATTTTCATATTGAATAAAGAGAAAATAGGTCATTGTGAAATAGAAAAAAGTTGTCAGCTACTGCCTCACATTTCCTGGATCCAATGCTTCCATAAAACACAAATTCTCCTTAATGATTTTGCTTTGGAATGATGAAAGGAACTGGCTCCAGATGGACACACTGAAGTCTCTTGTGGTAGTAAAATCATATTTCAAGGACGTATAGAAGAACAAAAAGCTTTTAAAAAAGATCCATTCATCTGGAAAATATGACAGTGACCTGTTCCAATCCTATTCATTAACTACCCACTAACCACCAGGATGAGGAGATAGCAATGAAGTGAGCAGCAAAAATAAGATATGGAGTTCATTAATGTTTAAATAAATGCTAATACCTGTACAATAAAGTAGTAAACTACACATTTTTTGTGCATCCATATAATTTCATTGTTGAGCATATTACATCAATTTTTTTCCACTAACGTACAATTTTACTCCCCCACCCCTCTAAGCATTTCATTCAGGTGTCCCAGATGTTTGTTTTCAAAACCTGAGATCCCTAACATTTCTTACTAGAAATAATTTGAAATTAAACAATACAGACTTTGTTGCATGCATGATAAGGAAAACAATGCAAAAGCATATTGTAAGTCAGTTTTTGTTACTAATGAACCCATGCGGGGAAAAAATAAGATATGATGTGAATTAAAACGAAAGAGTGAAGTGAAATGGCCGTTTAATAGAACATGAATTTACACTTAACTAGCTTCACTAACATGTGATGTAAGATGCTTTGTAGGTGTATATGATAGTTTAACCCAGGAACAGAAAGATGTAATAAATATTTTGAAAAGGACTACTATTACTACAGAAAAATTGTTTTAAGTTATTGTAAATTTCAATGAACTCCATGTCCTTTTGTGGCAAGTTCTTGTTTATCTCTTATGGTTTACCAGTTACACAAAATTATATAAATTTCATTAAGTATAAAATGGATTTCACAGGTTTTTCATAGAAATTTCAAGATATACATTTTATTAGTTATGCAAATAACTTAGGTGTATGCCATTTTAATAAAAATCCTTAATCGCTTTTGAGAAAATGAAAAACACAGTACGAGTTTTCCTGTGAAAGATAGTTTGGGGTGGGAGGTGTTCTCAAAAATCTTCACCTGGCAGGCTTTAAGTGTTTAACTTGAATTTAATATTTGGTATTTATATGAATTTTCAACTTTTAAGTTATGCTGTTCTCTCGCAAACACATGGTCCTTTTTCTATAAATGCTTTTTTTGGTTTCCGGCAACCCCAAAATGTGTATTTCCAGTGAAATCTCTATATTGAATTGAATACAATACTTGCACTATCTATTACATTTGCAAGTGGTAGAAAAAGTAAAGTGTTTTCAGTAAAGATAAATTTTAACTGTTGTGTGTATGCATATGCAGAGGTTTTTGTTTAAAACTGAATTGCAATGAAATTTAATATTAGTTAACGATCCAGAGCTATCAGATTTTCTCTGTAAAGCTTCTTTAAGGAAATATAAAGTTTCACGCATTCTAATTTGTTAAACCTGCATATAGATTGCTGCTGCTTTGGATGTTATCAGGTTATTTACACCTTTAAACTTGCATTACAAGGGAAAAGAGGGACCAGCAGAAGCAATGAACTGGACAAAAAGAGCTAGAACAGTGAAACCAACTTCATGTTATCAAACTTTGATTGGAAGACATTGCTCCATTACAGAAATCTGTAACTGTAAGTTGAATACTTTTCATTAACACTGCACAAATGCATCCTTCTGACAATTTATTTACATTAGTATACGTTACACTTTATTCATGGTCATGTTGTTTGCTAGTTACACTCTTTGCATTCTAAGCAAGACACACTTTATGGTGTCAACATCTTTGACCAATAAATGAGAAGGAAACATGGAGGAACTTAAGGCAGCATGCACCAACTTAGAGTAAGCTTTACTTGCATAGTAAAATACTATTAAGCCAACACACTGCAATTTCCATATGAGAGTAAACTACTACTGAAATATTGTACTCACTTCATATACTTCTGAAGTAAATTCGGAGAGCACCATCAGTGATATGTTTCTAAGGAAGCAAACAGAGTGCAAATGTAGGTTTTTACTCTGGAGTAATTCACCTATGAATTGAACTACAATATCATATCATATATATTGGGAGTAATGAGCTCTTGCTTCCATAGTAGTAATTAAAAGAGTAAATTGTAGCTGAGCTCTCCGTTACTTCTGGAGAATGAATGAATGATTTATTGTCTACTTTAAACTTATATACAATTTATGCAATGTTTACAATACAATGGAGTTGCTTATTATTTCTCTTCCCCTTATATTCTGGTGTATCTATAATCAGGAAGTATAATTTTCCACTATTTACTTTTTTACCTTGTTACCCTTTTTCTGTATCTTCTACAATTTGCTTCACGTCTCTTTTAACCTAATTTTTCCTAAATATTTTTCTGCTTTCTCCATATCTTCATTTGATCTTGTATTAAAAACCTTTCAAACTTTTAGCTCTATTGGTAAATTTTTTCCATTTCTCTAGTATTAAATTTTCCCTTCCTTTATCCGTGTCCTCACATTCCAGAATATAATGCCAACTATCGTGTAATCCATTACATTTAATACATCTCCCCACCCCCTTCTTCTCCCTGTTAAACCACTTAAATTCATTACACCTGGCCTCTTTGCGGCATACTTTGATGCATCTTTCTTTTCCCCATTCCGTTTTAAAATATTTACAATCTATTAGTGACATTTTTTCCTTGAAACTACTTATAACTTCTTGCGTTTCAATATCCTCCACTCTTGTTCTAATTTCTTTCCAGAAACCCTTACTTTTGTTTCTTTCTGCCCATGTTTCCCACATGCCTATTTCCTTAAATGTTGTCTATCTTGTGCATCCAAGTTACTTTTTTCCATATTTTCTCCTGTACAACCAAGCAATGCTTTGGTATCTCATTTTCCGCTCATAGCTTTATTCTGAATCAGTATTTAATTGCCCTTTCTACCATTTTGCCTTTAGCTCCCACCCTCCCTAGTTCTGCTTGTGCTACTCCATTCGGTGAACTTCTTGGTGATCCCAGGTTTACTTTGCAAAAATTCCTATGTATAGCATCTACCATTTCCCATATTTTTTCCAGACCCCCATATCTCTGTTGCGTATAATATCCTTGCTTCCACCACTGTGCTATAATCCTTTCTAGTCACACAATTTGCATTTCTGGTATTTTGTTCTCACACATTCTGATTAGCTGCATTCCTAGTTTCCCCTGTGCTAGTACTTTTTTCTTCTGCAGTATTGAGCCTTACTCCTAGTCAATTGTCCTCACTACTTCCAGCTCCGTTCCTTCCCAATACCACCTTTCGGTCTTCTGTTAGTTTATACCCTTTCTTAAAGATCATGATTTTCGATTTCTTTTTGTTTATTTTCAACCTCCAATCTTTACAGTATTTGCCAATTGCTTCAATAGCTTTACTTAGCTGCACAAGTGAGATGGAACCTGCCACTAGATCTGCAAACAACAATCCCGGTATTTCCTCATTATTAACTGGTGAATGCTTATTCAGCTTTTTTCTCTCTTCTATAATATCATCTATAAATAGGTTAAATAGCACTGGACTAAGTTTGCATCCTTGTCTAAGCCCTGAATTATTGGCGCTCTCTTCGGTAATTCTTCCCTTGGCTATTTTCACATAATACTCATTATTTGCATATAAATGCTTTATATTCTTTATAAATGATTCACTCACTCCTTTCTTAATTAGTTTTAACCATAGTGCATCCCTGTTGATAGTGTCGAATGCTTTTTCTAAATCAATAAAAATCATGTATACCCATGCCCCTTTTTATATATAAGTATTTATCCATCATTGTCTTTATAATTAATACGTTATGTTGTTCTCCTTCCTTTTCTAAATCCTGCTTGGCATTCTGATAGCTTCCCCTCTTTCTTCATCCATCTCTGCATTCAGTCAGCTAATATCCCTGTGTATACTTTACGTATCACTCCTAGGAGGGTAATACTCCTGTAATTTATAGGATCCTCTATATCTGCTTTACATTGGTACTACAATTCCCTTTTTCCAGTTCTCTAGGACTTAACCCTTTCATGTACCGAGTTAAACAATTTCACTGTTAACCTCAGCCTATCATCATTTTAACACCATGCTTTCCAGAATTTGCCTTTAATATTTGTGGTTTTACTTCATTTATCTTAATTTCTTTGTCTAAATCCTTAATATACTGTATTCATTCTTTTGAACTTTGGACTAATGTTTGCACCCCGTAAACCTTTAAAGCAATTGCACCATGTTTCCACCTGTATGTTGTTCCCCCCACTCTTATTCTTATATATCTGTTTCACCATTTTCCACCTTTGTATCCTGATTTTTTGCTGCTTCATTCATTTTACGACTTTAATTCTTTCCCCCCATTTTTTCTTTTTTTGCCTCCATTAGACATTTATAGCCTCAGCTTTGTATTAAAAAGCTTTTCTTTATCTTTTTGTTCTCCTGTCTGCCCCATTTCTTTAGTTCTCTTTTCACTTTTTTCTTTGTCTCTTAACATTCATGATCATACATCCTTTTCCATTTTGAGAATAAGTATTATTCTACATTTTCCATCCTTCCTTTTTTATTACCTGCTCCATTCTAAACATAGCTCCCCTATCTTTATCCCTCCATCTATATGCTCTGAATTCCTTAGTGCTTTTATCTGATTCTATTCTTTTCATCTTGCTTTTAATGTTAAAACTTACTTTTAATGGGAAGTGACAACTAGTAAAAACATAGTTCATGACTTCAAAGTCCACACAATATGCATCTAACTCACTTCTGGATTAAATTACACAAACAGTAACCTACTCGCATAGTATGGGCTTCTTTAGTAAAAGTTACTTCCCAAGTAATTTACTCCAATATGGTGCATACTGCCCATTGTGTATGTACTGCAGAGTAAGGCTAAAAGAAACAGGGCTGCAGAGAGAGAGAAAATCCCATTCCCGTTCTATTGTAAGTCAAAACAACTCAAATCTCAATTCTTTCTTTTCTTTTTATTTTGTGTAGCTCCCTTTAACTTCTATGGTAATGTCAGGAGCTTTGTCTTGAGAAACAACTGATAGTACCATAACTCAAAATGTAGGTTTTAACGTTCATTTTATTCCTTTTTAAAATGAAACACACATTCACCCCCACATACATGCTTGCAAACTCTGCAGATGATACGGAATGATTCTAGTTAAAGAAAATTCCTTACCCCAACCAGAAATCAAAGCTAGGACCTCAGGGTTGAGAAGCCAAAATGCTGCCCACTCAACCATAGAAGTAGGCTTTCTGTTCTTGTTTTTGTTCCTGTTCCCGGTTAATCACGGCAGCGTTTACAAATAAACTTACAACTTAAAAAAGATTATTTGCTTTTGTTATCACACTGGACAGGATCTAATAGAGAGGGTTCCAAATAGTTCTATTGTATTGCACAAACGGAATATTTTCTGCTTATTTAGTTTCTAAAATACAATTCCAGTTGTAGCACAATCAACTGCACTTTCAAACCAGTGCTACAGTTTAAAGTTTACCTGATAAATCAGAGGGACCTGAAAATTTGTTTTATACAAGAAGCTCAAAAAATGGTACAATGTCATTTACTCTGTTCCATCCAGCCACTTGAATAAATATGGGGACATTACATAACAAACACAACGTCACGAGCTATTTAAAAATCTGCTATTATCAAAATTACAAATGGAAAAAAGAATAATACTTTATAATCATCTCATTTCACTATTAACACATACAAGTTCTGTAACACTCAAAGGTAAAACGCCAACATGTGCTTGTTTGAAATACATTTTCTGAAAGAATAATTTTGTTACATCTAATTTCAAGGAGATATTTCTGTTGAGAAAACTAATATATTTAACATAATTTTGCTATGCAAATGGTTTTCAAACAGAAATTTGGGATACATACATCAAACATTCATTATCAAAATATTACATTTTATGAGAAACCAGATCACACAGCCAATGTTCATGTATAAAAACAAAGGAATAGCAAGTGCTAAACTAGGTTACCATTATCCACTTCTAGTACTTATTTCTAGCAATGAAGAAATTAAAATGTATATGTTTATTGTCAACTGAAAAGCATTAATTATGGTTTGTGATTTATGATGTTAACTACAATGAATATTTGAGATTTAAGGTTTAAGGGGTATTGTAATTATACTGAATAAGTAATAAGAGGAATGAGAAGCTTTGCTAGATCTAGTAATTTTTAAGTATGATACACAGAACTGAGATGATGTAATACTTTGGGTTCATAATTTTCAGATTGTTTTTTTGTGATAATCAGCATGCACAATTTATGGGAAGTAGACAAATGGAAAACTAATGCAGGATAAGATGCTCAAAGATGGATTTGTCTTACAGTGCAATACATGCCAGTTATCACAAAGAAATACTTTAGTAGTCTCAGATTTTGATTCTAGAAGTAGATTGTATTAGATGTGTGCCTGCATGCTTGAAGCACCACACAACCCTTCTGATGCAATTTCATTTCCAAACATCATAAAAAATCAGCATGGGAGCTCCTTTTAACAAATGCAGGCATTAATGTGAAAAAGTTAAACTGGCTCACAGAGATGAAACAACAAAACTGATACCATTAAAAAGCCTCCACTTTGTACACTGTGTTTCTAAAAACCTTAGAATCAAGTCACTTTCTTAGCCATAATACAAATGGAAGAAAGCAACCAAACGTTGTACTTCAACAAAATCAGACTTTGTCTTACATGTGTATGGAATGAAAAAAAGTTGCCATTAGCACTGTACACCTGCCATCATTAATGTTCTATGCTTAAAACAAAGACTGCGCGTGAAATTACATCAGAATCCTTCTTGATACTGCCGAGTCTCCATTTTAGCTTGGAGGAGTTCCAGTTGTCTCTTTGCTTCACACTGGGGAAAGTTGTTCAAATCGTAGTACTGTGGAGCTATTTTCAAGACCCATTCCGCTGCAACAGAAATTGTTTTTTAGAGGTGATACACACTATTTAAAATCAATAAACTGCAAAAAATTATACTGTGTGACCTTAATGTCTTCTTCTTAAAGTTCCTAGAAAATATTACTAATGTAAAGTGTAATGCAACACTCTCGTTAAACCTAATTTAAGCTTGTATTACTATCTCCAGCTGAAGTTCCACGTCATCCTTTAACTATAGTCCCCAACAATTGTGCAGTAGCAAAAACTCTGCAATGATAGTTATGTGCTTGCTAGCCAATCTGTGGTAGTCTTTTCAGTGTGTGTTTGTTTGCTTACTCGTAAACTTGCTTACTGTTTGACATTGAAACTTGATAATTCTGAGCTATAAATTAACTCAATTGTGTGGACCTTTTTGAGATTCGGACCCTGAAGGAAAACAATGGAAAAGGAACAAAGAATAACAAAAGATATGTAATTCTTTAGTTCATTAATGTTCAGCAACAAAATGTGGTTCACACATCAAACCACCATGTGCTTGCAATCACTCCCCTCCCCCCTCATGGCAACTACTAAATGCTTGCATTCTTGACAAAGACTACAAGATCTATTCTTAGATATGGAAGGTGTGCACAGAATGTACTTAAGGGGATATGCTACTAAAATTAGTAATTTTTCAAGGAAATTTCATGCTTTTTTCATTTTCCCCATAAAACATACTTAATGACCTGCTAAATTGTTTAGTATAAATTTACTCTAGAAATGTGTTATTTTCTGCCATTTTTAAAACTCTAAATACTTGATTTTTAATGGGGGCAAGGCTAATGAGGTGGGAACATGTGATTATAGAATTTAGACATGTTTATTTCTAATGTGCTTCTACATAAACGTTTAATTATCTACATGTTAGAAGTATTTGTTTTTAAAAGGCTTATTTTTAGTTATTTGTGCTTCCAGAATAGTGATTTAGCATACAGAATATAATAACATACAGTAGAATCTCATTAGTATGTTTTTGCAGAGACCCAAAAATTTGACGTCATAGACAGGGAAACAAATCTGCAATTTAACTTTATAATTGTGTAAGAAGAATCTAATAATACATGTTACCTTACACTCGAAATGAAAGACATACAATATTTACATTGGTTTGAAATACGTATATGTGGTTGATTGCTTATTGGTTTTAATGCCAAAATTTTACTGTCCATCTTGTTTAGTAAAGTTATTACATCGTCATCAACTTCGAAACTACATGCTGCACTATGTCCATTGCCTCCATTGCTTCTGACACTGTAGGAACTGGCTCAGGATCCACTCATCATCACTTTCATCCTGCATGGATGCTGCTTCTGCCATCTGTTCTTCAAATGTTTCATCCATCTGCACAGTTTCACATACTGAAATTTCATCGCCAATGCTTACATATGTTTCAAAAGAGATGCCATCTGCTATTTGGCGCCATTCTTCACTTTCGGAAAACTCATCTTCTAGTATGACATCATCACTATTCAACAAAACCAGCTCTATTGAAGCAGTTCCAAATTGTATCTTGTTTCACAGAATCCAAAGCAGCCTTAAGGATATGCATGACATCTAAGTCAGTGATTTTTCTTATCATTGATTCTAATGCAGCCAACCATCTCTGTACCAGCCTCGTGCAATATGTTTGCTTCATGCACTGTATTATGCCTTGATCTAAAGGTTGTAACTTACTCATGCAGTATGCAGTTAAAATAATCTTTCTTAAATTTGAAACAACTGATGGATGAGCGGCACACTGGTCAACGAAGAGTTTAATTTTGCTGTTTCTTATGTCCAGTTTTCTCCCATGCGAAATTTTCAAATATCACAAGCTATCCAGGAAAAGATTTGCACAGTTCTAAAGCACTGCGGACTGCTTTTCTAGTAACTAGAAGTATCAATTTCTGTGTTCCACTTTCATTACAGCACAGCAGAACTGTAAGCTTCTCTTGGTAAGTGTCCTACCGTGACACTTAGCGCCCTTAAAATCCAAGGTTTTATTGCGCAGAAGATGGAAAAATAGTCCAGTTTCATTTACATTATAAACATCAGGGCTATAGATTTTCAAAATGACGGGAGCATTGCATTTTTCCATGCTTCTATATTTTCGTGCAGTATAGCACCATTATCTAGGTCAACAGCCTCACTTCGCACACATCTGTAAACTAAGTCATTTTGAATCTTTCAATCCAGCCATTGGATGCTTTAAAATCATCTAGTCCCATTTTCTGTCCTAAATGTGTCACCTGAGCTCAAACCACAGTACCATCTATTGGCAACTTTGAAGCTTGTGCTTGTATAAACCACTTTAGTAGAACATGATCTAATTCTGGAAACTGACCCTGATGACTACATTTTCTTTTAGGATTTTTCCCTTCTTCAAAAGTTTCAACCAGTTTATATTTGCTAACCTCTTCTTGAAGGATTTTTAGTTGTTCACTGTTTGTTATTTCCTGCACTTTCTTTTCTTCCATTGCAAACGTAAATAGTACAAAGTTTAAATATGATGTAGGTATGTAGGTATCTTTAGAATCAGACAACTGAAAAAATCAATGCCATAGCTGGAATTTGAACCACGGATCTCCCGGTCTCCATCAGTTGCTCTAACCACTGAGCTACCATGGCAACATGCGGGCATGCCATTTAATTCTCCAACTAATTCGTATTTTTCCAGGTGAACCACAAGGAGATCTCAAATTATATACAATTGTATGGTAGCTCAATGGTTAGAGCAAGCAGAGACCGGGAGATCCGTGGCTCAAATCCCGGCTATGGCATTGAATTTTTCAGTCGTATGATTCTACCTTTCCAATCCTGTCCAACACACGCCTTGTGTGGAAGAACAATTAATTCTTATCTTTAGTCAACACTAGAAATATAGTCGACGTTTAGATGCCAAGCTAAATCATTCTCTATCCCTCCCACACAAATTATATCACACAGATGCATGCATGTCATTGGCTGCTGGTCGCCATGCCAACAGGACTGACCAAGGATTGACCAAAATAGTAAATGAGAACTCAAACACTGAATGTAGTATGCAGGAATGGAAAACATAATAAACACTTTTATAGCATTTGGTACAATTGGGACCAGGACTTCTATAATTTGATGCCATATTGGAAAAAGCTGTTACTGAGGAATGTACTAACGAAATTCCACTGATTAATAGTGCATATTGCAATTCATTTTGTAGGCCTAATATTTTTTTTTAAAAAAAACACAATTACAGTAAAATCTGCCTTCAATGGACCCCTTGTTAAACGGAAATATTTCATGGTCCCATGAATTTTGGGGTGGAAAACATACTTAATTCCTTTACTAAACGGAAACTGTCTTACCGGATAACAGAAATCAAAGTACACCTTTTAATGGAAACTTTCCAATTCCAGAATGCAGAGTTTAGAACATTTTCAGGCACCCTGTAAAAGTCTGCATTGTCTGCTCTGAGTACATGATGTTTAAGTTGAAACATGACCATTTTGCTGCTACCTGACCATCTAGGAGGGGGGTGGGCTAATGACAGTCCGAATATTGAGAAACCTTCACACTCATCCCTTAGTTAAGTTAACAATAAGCATGGCTGATTATCTTTTATCGTTGTCTCTTCCCTTTCCATTTCCTCCTCTAATGACTTGTCAGACAGTATAGAATACAGCTCTTACTCTACATCTCTAAACTTACATAGGTGATGATTTAGTTCAGCAGTAGTCACCATGCTTCGAAAACAAGAGCTGTGCTAGATCTTAACAGAGGGTGTAAGTGATTTATGCTAGTGAATGTGATTAAATTAGTGTAAAGCAGATCTTGAAGGTGTTCAACGAAGGCAAAACTCAAGTTTACGAAATTCTAAAGAAGAAAACAGAAATTCTGAAGCGGTGGGAAAATTGTGCTAATGGAAACATAAACAGAAAACTGAAAACCAGGACATTAAAGAAATAGTGTGTCAGTGGTTCGTTAGTGTTACAGCAAACAATCACCGCATATCGGGGCCTATGTTACAAGAATATGCTAAAAAGGTAACCGAAAAACTGGGTAAGACTAAATATAAAGCATCTAATAGGTGGTTGGAGAGTTTCCGCAAAAGACATCCAATAGTTTTTAACCCTCCGTCAGTCGCTAGGGGCCTGAGAGACCCCTGGCATTATATAAATGTTATAATTTTCGAACGAACGCACCTATGCAAATGCCTGACTAGGACATCTAACATTACACCTTGCGCGATTATTTGCTGCAGCGATAACCTTATCTGTTTATTTGTTTGGCTGGAGGAATGAATAATCAACAGTTACGTGTCGCACAGGTCAACCAGGCCCCGCGCGCCTGCTCTCGTTACATATTGTTGACAGATTTGTTTCTCATTAGTTTTTGTGCAATATTCCTTTACTATTGCAAGGAGCTGTTACTGCTTCGTCATGAATACGAGTAAAAGGTACGATCTACAAAATCCGAATGATTTGGAAGAAGTACATCGCCTACTTTGCGATGATGATGCCTTGCCCGTGGATGACAACTTATATGAATAAGATGACTCTGATTCAGAAGATAAACTTGATACGAGATCTTTAGATTCATAAACTGACCATGAAGATGAAGACGATAAAAGCAGCTTGTGTGATAACATGTATTTTATAGGTAACATTATATGCGTATCATAGTAATTCTTCTTATTTTTCTTCTTCTTATTATTATTGACAATACATTCTGTTGTTATTCACAGGAAGAGATGCAACAAAAAAAAAAAAAAAAAACACCTTTGAAAATAACACAGACAAGGGCTCACAATATATTGACAAAACTTCCTGGTGTGGTAGGAGCTGCCAAAAATGCGAAAATGGAAATTGATTGTTGGAATCTTTTTGTTACCAAAGATATAGTTGATTTGATTGTTGAAAGCTCAAATACTTACATTAGCAGTGTGCAGCACAAATTTGATTGTGAAAGAGACAGCAGACCTACAGATGTAATAGAAATAAAAGCTTTCCTAGGCTTATTGTACCTGACAGGAATTTTTCGTGGTGGACGCCAGAATATTCACGAGTTTTGGAGAACCGATCTAGGAATTCCTCTATTCCAAATGGCTATGTCAGTAAAAAGATTCAGTTTTCTAATACGCTGTATTCGCTTTGATGACAAAAGCTCAAGGCTGGAGCGACGAAGATTGGATAAATTGGCTGTTGTTAGAGAAATGTTTACATTGTTTCTGAACAACTGTCAGAACCATTATTCTCTTGGACAAAATGTCACTGTCAACGAACAGTTGCCGGCATTTCGTGGTCGATGTGCTTTTAGACAATATATACCATCCAAGCCAAACAAGTATGGCATAAAGATATTCTGTTTGAGTGATGAAAAACTGTTTTATACAACTAACATGGAGATTTATTGTGGACAGCAGCAGGACGGACCATATTTGCAAACTAACTCGGCAGAGGCTGTAGTGCTGAGACTAACTGAACCAATCTCTGGCACTGGACGAAACGTTACTGCAGATAATTGGTTTACCAGTGTATCGCTGGTGAATGAGTTGCGCAAAAGACAACTTTCTTTCGTCGGTACAGTGCAAAAGAACAAAAAAGAGTTACCCACTAATTTCACTTCTCCAAAAGATCGCAGACAGTACGAAAGCATATTTGGCTTCACAAAAAATGAAACACTTGTTTCATATATTCCAAAAAAGGTAAAACAGTAGTTTTGCTCTCAAGTCTACAGGTTTCCATCCACACAGTTATCAGAAGGTGCTGAGAAAAAGCCTGAAATAATCCTGCATTACGACACTAAATGTGGAGTTGATGCAGTAGATAAATTGTATGCTACATACAATGTAGCCAGAACGAGAAGGTGGCCCGTGGTAATTTTTGACCATATCTTGAACATTGCAGGTATTAATTCTATGGGTTATCTTCCTTGGAAACCAAAATAAATATTCCACAAGGCAGGAGTATTTGAAATCACTATCTTTAGCTTTACTGTTGCAACAGCTACAAAGGAGAGCAACAGCATCAAATCTATCCGATGATTTGAAAGGCCTTCTGACAAAATATAAACCTGAAGAATCCGGCGTAGATGAATTGTCAAATACACCACTATGCACATTGAAAAGGAAACGATGTGAACCCAGCAACAAAGACAAAATGAACTGCAAAACTAAATATGCATGTGGGAAATGCAACACCCCCTGTATTTGAGCAAACATGCTAAAATTATTTGCGATAGTTGCTTAGTCGGGGAAAACACAGGTGAAATAGTAGATGATTCTGAGTAACTGAACATTTGAAATTACAAGTTGTATGTATACCTGGAAATGCCAATGTATTTCTTTATACTTACTGTAATACAATTTATAACGTATATGTACTCATATTTTAGCTTGTATTTTTATGTTGTAAGATAATACCTATTAATGAAAGCCTTGCAAGCTTAATCTAAATAAAGGTAAAAACAGGAGAAAAAAAATAATAAATAAACGAAAGAAAACAAAAATACAAACAATAACAAAAAAAATATAGCGCAGGTCTACTAGGCCCCACGCAACTAACGGCGTTCTACCAAAGTGCGCGCCTGACGGAGGGTTAACGAACTTTGTGGTGAATCGTATGATGTTAATATTGAAACCATCGCTAATTGGATTGCTAAACTACCTTCAATAATCGAAGGATACAAACCTGAAAACATAGCAAACAGCGACGAGGCGGGACTATTCTTCCACACATTACCAAATAAATCATTGTGTTTATAAGGAACCTTCATTAAACGGAAACCTATCTTTAACGGAAATGTTCGAGAGCCCCGTTCAATCCCGCTGAAGACAGGTTTTACTGTATTTTACTTTTTTGAAGCTGGAGACAGTGAAGTTTTAGAATCAAATAATAAACTAACATTGTTTAGTGACACTACTTCACTTACTTTTTGAACATACAATCATCAGATCAAAAAGGAGGTAAAACTGAAATTCCCTACAAAACAAAGTAGAACTTTCCACTTGGGAAAAGATTCTTTATTATAAATAAAGCCTGAATTTTAAGATACCTATGTTCAGCAAACTCAATAAATTCATCACCTTAGACGTCTCCTAGCTTACCCAGGAAGAGAATGATGCCAGTGTTCCCAACAGTCAAGCTACAGTTAATGATTAGGACAACAGAACCTTGAAACATGTACTATTATTTTAACAAGTGAATTAGTGTCACTAAACGATATTAGTTTACTATCTGAATAAAAAGCTTTTCAAGAAGAAAAATAAACAAATTATTTTAATTAGTGCATTGGCTAAGAATAAGCATGATTTGAGTGAAGATATTAGAAAGAGGCATAATCACAGGATATCCAGAAGCCAATGCAGCATCATCACCTTCATTAAATGAACCGAAATTTTAACAACAGTTTGCCATAATTGAATTTTTTAATATATTCCTGTA
Source organism: Deroplatys truncata (assembly GCA_030765065.1). NCBI lineage: Eukaryota > Metazoa > Arthropoda > Insecta > Mantodea > Mantidae > Deroplatys > Deroplatys truncata. The sequence continues at coordinate 130,842,393 of CM060988.1, read as the reverse complement.
CTAGAAATGCTTTTTCTCCAACTACTGCATGGATTTTAATGATTTTTGGAATGCATGTTTTTTATTACAAACCTGAGGTAATGCAGTATTGATTATATAGACATGGCACTTAGAACCCATAGAAATAATATTATATATGATTTGGCCAAATTAATGTTTATGATTTTCAGGTGGAAAAATAATTGGCCATTACCATTGCTTAATATACTGAAATTTAATGCTCCATACCACAATTCTTTCAGCTATAATGTGCACTAAAAATTACTTTAAAATCTTTATTTTAAGATATAAAAGTTATATCCAAACATAATGTAAATTATATGAATTTTATTTTATTTTTTTTTAACTTATGCCATTGAAATTTATAACAATGATTCCACTTATGAGCAGAATATGTGGATAAAATTTAATTAAATTACATTTTAAAATGCAGAAGTTAGAATATTCAGTAGCACATCTATTTAATACAATCAAATACAAATTCAGTTAGTTACATAATCCATGACTTTCTAAGATTGTTTAGCGGGATTTTTTAAAAGTGCTTGCCTTCATCCTCAACTGGATGTCGACTTAAATGGCCATCATCAGCTTCCTGCTTTCATTGTTTTTAGTTTTCTTTTACCTGCTCCCTCTAAAAACGATAAATTGGTGCTACTATTTCAAAACATATTCTATATTTAATGCAGGTATGTCAAAACAATTCCACTAAAGTATATTTCAGCTCTCAGCTGCAGCAGTGGGCTTTGCCGGCAGATACTACAAGATTATGATTTTAGTTCAGACAGTTGATGTCAGTTGTTGACATCACAACTTTGTAGCATTTTTTGAATAGGTGGAAAATCTAAAACATAAATTTGGTCCAAAAACACTACATTTATGGCAATGAAAAAGAAGAATATCCAAAAACTAGTTTTCAAAAATTATACTCATTTTATTTTTCAAAAATATCCAAGATGTTTCTTTGTGTGCTTAATTTCTTTCAAAATTGGTGAATATTCTAGATTATTCTGTTTAGTAACAAACATTCCCATTTCTCCTCAACCTCATCATAAATAATAAGTGTTTCTATTATTAATATATTCCCAAATATATTGAAAATAGTGGAAAAATACAATTTTGGTAGTGGATGTATAAATAATTATAGAAAATGCTAAATGAACAGCTATTACTTCAGATCAGCATTAGCACTTTCTTTTACTATTAACACCTCCACAAATATATTGAAGTTAGAGGAAAACTAATATTTAATGTTACAAGAGTGTGCTTAGGTCAATACAGAATATACTAAATATCTATAAAATTCTAGTGGCAACACACTCTAACTTCACTCTTTCAAGATAATTACCTTGAAAGAGTGAAGTTAAAAGTGTGTTGCCACTAGCATTTTATTAATATTTTAACTACTTCACTGTGTTTCCCATTAATTGTTATGTTAAAATACTAAATATTTGTTGTCTAATGTAGTTACTTCGAGGAACATGCATATGGCATATAAAATTTTGTACACGACTGAAAAGTGGGTGTGGCAGTTTGTGTACTCTGTTCTTGTGTTGGCAGTTGGCAAATAATTTCAAGGACAAATAGTGTTTGCCTTGATATCACTTTTCCAATGCTTCAAGACAATGGAACAAACAGTTAAATCATGGACAATATCTACTGCCATGCATACGGAAGTATTAACAAATCTCATGTTAGCTAACCTATAGTTACCCTGTAATCATAATATGGTGCAACATGTTAAACTGGCAGTTCAAGATATTGCACATTGATAATGTTAGCCAGAATTATAGACTCTTAAAAGGACTAAAAAACCACCAATTTGTTTACAAGTGTGCGTGTCAGTAGACCGTATAGTAGAAAAGAGGATTAATCCGAAATTAAGTTTATTGCGTATAATTATATTGATGCAGTTAATATCATGTACATTTGTAAACAAACAAAAAATAAATTGAATTAACAAAATATTGTAAAAATAAGTGTTTACTACCAGAATGCCAAAATAAGTGTGCTGAACTGATTTTTCATGTTATGCAAATCTGTGCACCAGGTAACTGAACAAAAAATAAAAATCTATATCTTTCTGCTAATCTTTTTAATTACTAGCAATTCTCATTATTTCTGTATAATTAAGAACTCAGTACCTACTAAGCAAGAAGAAATCTTAAAAAACAGTTTAAATGAACTATTAGCATACCGAAGTCTCAATCAAAGCACATACTTTTTTTTTAAAATGCTCATGTTCTGCAACAAATTATGAGCAGAGAGTACTTCAGAATGTTGTTTGATTTACTAGTTAAACCTATTACATCATTCAGTCGGTTATTTTACTTACGTTTAATATCTGTTACAGTTCTAATGTAGTTCTTCGTGGTCAGCACAAATTCGTTGTAAATCACCCACTCTGGTTTATGATCAAGACACGTTGACGGATGAAGCTGAACCACTTGGTTATCCTTAATGGTCAAGTAATGGCCTGTCCTTTCCAGGTGTGCCACCTTTACCAGAGAAAACAATGAAATATCATCATTACACTTAGGACATGGTTTGGAATTGTTGTCTAAAACAGTTAATTGTACAGGCATATAGTATTTAAAACAGTGATAGCTGGTGGTCCAAAAAGAAGGGTGGGTCAGTGTACAGTGTCGGCACCCCCCCCCACAAAATAACTGATCAATACATATAGATTTGAGCTATTTAAGAACATACTGTAAGAAACTACATGGCATGCTCAAAAAAAAAAAGACTGAACTTTTGCTGTAACATCTTAAATGCTCATTGTACAACATTTTAAGCATTGTCCCCCTCAATACACCTACTGGCAATGCACCATTCCCAACATTTCTTCCATTTTTGGAAAGTCTCCTGGAACGCACTTTCTGGAATGGCACGCAGGTCTCTTGTCACATTGTCCTCAATCTCCTCTATGGTTTGGAAACAACATCCTTTCAACGTGGTTTTAAGTTTGGGAAACAGGAAAAAGTCCAGAGAATAGGTTGCATGGGACACAACGGGAGTCTGATGTTTTGCCAGATAGCTGCAGATAAGCAGTGATACATGAGCTGGTGCAGTGTCATGATGCAAAATCTAAGTCTAGTTTTCCCATAAATCAGGTCTCTTCCTGCGCACAGCATGCTGCAAATGCACTAAAATTCCCTGGTACACTTCCTTGTTTACCACCTGAACACATCGTGCAAATTCCTAATGGACAATGCCTTTCCAGTCAAAAAACACAACCATCACCTTAGTCTTTGACCGACTCATGCATGCTCTTTTTGGATGAGGATACCCTTTGCCCACCCACTGCAATGACTGCACCTTCATTTCATCATAGCCATAAACCCATGCCTCATCTCCTGTTATGATGTTCATAAGGTAGTTTTCATTGCCATTTGCAGTGGTAAGCAGTTCCTTGAGGATTTCAACACAGGTCTGTTTCTAATCGTCAGTTAACAAACATGGCGCGAATTTTGCACTGACACAACGCATCTCGAGTTGTCACTCAAAATTTGATGGCATGATCCTACGCTGATGCCTAATTCGTCAACAACTTCTTGAACAGTTAAGCAACAATTTCCATGAATCACAGCACGAACTCTCTCGACATGGTCATCATATGTTGATGTGGAAGGTCATCCAAGCCTGGGATCCTCACTAACCAACATTCTACCATGTTCAAAACAGTTAAACCACTCATAGCACTGCCTAAGACACATACAGTCCTCCCTTTATGCTTGGCTATGCAAACGAAATGTCTAAGTTTTGCCAAGTTTATAACAAAATTTCACACATACATTCAAGCTCTTTCATTGTCACTAATCCAACTAACACCTTGTGCACGTGCTCATTTCAGCAGCTGTAGCTCAGCAACTAACATTCATAGCAAAATGAGGCAAATGTCAGTATGTTGTCTAAACCTCCACTAGGTGCGCTCAGTAGTGTTGCACACTCCCTGTGCCAGTTGGCATGCTATTTCAAAAGTTCGGTCTGTTTTTGAAATTTTCAACATGCATAACCTGTGAAACTAGCGTAACTTCAGTTATGCTAGTTTCACAGGTTATGCATGTTGAAAATTTCAATTTTATAAATACAATTTAAAATGCCATAAATCCAACAAATATCTTTTAGCATTCAAAATAAACTGAGTTGAATAGAGCCAACACTACAAATAACATGTTTTTTTTTTGGGGGGGGGGCCCTTCATTACTTTAGCTGAAAATGTATTATGTAAACCTATATTTCATTTGTACTGAGATACAGCCTTTTTAATTTTTTTGAAATTAATGAATAAATTGTTCATTCACTAAGTGATTCAGCTTAGCAAAAAATATGTAAACATTTGTTCCAGAACAAATCATCTTTCCGCGGATCGGTCCAAAACTCAAACTTCAACTCCAGTTTATCATACATACACGTAGTTCAAGAATATTTTGAATGCTATTTGTAACACTTATAAGCATTAAGAATTTTTAATTCAATAAAACCAGTGACTAATACTTTTTTATTAGATTAATATTTATGCTGTAGTTTCAGCACCGCATATTTTTGTTTCACTTTCTTGCAAACTGCATAACTTGGACAAGCTTAAACGTTAACATAACCATCTGCCACAACACACATTTATCTTTCAGGTAATGGTCACACTGTATGCTTTTACTATTTAAGAAAGAAAAGTGGTAAATATAAATATTTTTTCTCTTTTTAATAACGTGGAAACATTTTTAGCCAATTATTATACATATTAAAAAAAAATAAATAAAAACACCATACATCCAACATTAAGGAAATGCAGACTGATTAACGGGTTAGAAATAAACCAACATTTTATCCTGCCGGATGTTCACTGCCATTTGGATTATTATTGTTTGAACTGCAGCGAACATTTAAGATTAAAAGCTGGTTCACAATACCCTAGGAACAGAAGCAATAACAGAAACCAAGAATGGAAAGAAAAACATGCAACATTTTGGTCCTCAATATGCCAGGAACAAAAACAGGAATGCATATGAATGACTATATTGATAGCAAAGTGTAAAGTCGATTTTGCATATTGGAATGTCATTTATTTGTAACTAATCAATGTATATTTTTTCACCTGCTTTTTCATTCTTGACCTCCTGTCCTCCCTCCTTTGTTTTACAGTGAAATAAAATGTAGTCTTTTTTTATGCTGATTACAACTGTATAGTGTTTAAGTTAATATTATTCATAAATGATATAATGGATTTTCTTATTAAGTCATGAAGGGACACATTTTCAATTACTTAGACTCAGTACACAATAGATCATTAGCCCATAATCTTTGTAAACAAACCTATGATCAGTACACACAAAACGAGATACTCTTTTTGCTAACATGACCACAATCTTTGCCAACACAACCTATGATCACTACACGTAAGACAAGATACTCTTTGGCCATTACTAACATAAGCTGGTTTTGTTGTCAGTGTGTATGTGGTAGATGTTCTTGGTTATATACATAGTTCTTGCCAGTTTTGAGAAGTATTCAATATTAGAGTAAAGAAAATGTAAATTCAATGAGTTACTTGTTGCAAAGTATCCCAGTTTGTCCAAAGAGAAAAATGAACATGAAGCAAAATGTTAAGTGTGTGACTGCTATGTACAAACAGGCAACAAAGGTATTTTTAACTTAGAACGTCATGCTAATACAGCAAAGCACAAGAAAGGAGTTGTGCACACAGCTATTGTTCAAAGATCAGTTTTTTTTCTTTCTCTAAGATTCATCAAGTCGGATGAAAAAGTAAGTGCAGCAGAAGCGGCCTAAGCTTATCATACAGTGTATCACCATATGAGTTATAAGCTTAATGATTGCTGTTCTCAGTTTAATGATTCTGAGATAGCTAAGAAATTTCAGTGTCAAAGGGGACTAAAACACAAGCTATAATAAATAATATGATTGCTCCACATGGCACTGACATAGTTATTGAAGCTTAAGGTGGTATTTCTTGTTTTGGAGTTTCAATGAATGGTAGCAACCATGAATCGCTCAAAGTATTTCCTATACTAGTCAGTACTTAGACTGGAAAAGAAATGAAATACAAACTGAAATAATTGAAATCCAGACACTCCCAAATGAAACCCATGAAACTATCAGCAATTTGGTTTGTGATTCTCTGAAAAAATTCAGCCTTACTTCCAAATGTATAGCATTCAGTGGAGACAATGCAAATGTTACTTTCAGGGGATTGGCGACTAAACCTGGAAGATATGTTTTTACATCTCTTAAAACTGAACTTGCCAACAACTTGATAGGTGTTGGTTGTTCTGCCCATATCCTCAACAACTGTTTGCATTATGGGTGTGATTTGCTAAAATATGACAATGAGATAACTGTAATACAAATTTACAAGTTTTTCTCAATATACACTGTGCGCACTGAGACCCTCAAAGAATTTTTTCAACTTTGCTGAAGTTGAATACAAACAACTACTTCATCACACCACAACAAAGTGGTTAATTCTCTTCCCAGCCATAGAGAGAATATTAAGTTTGTTTCCAGCTCTAAGTATCTTACTTCCATTCCCAGAAACAAGTACTGCAAATGATTTTGAACCATTTTAATGATGAACTGATAGAATCATGTTTGTTTCTGGTTCACTCCATAATGTCTGTTTTCCAAAAAAGGTTGAATCTGTACAAAAAGAGGAAAAATCTGTTTTGGAAGTAAGAAGATTGGTCACATCAGTTCAGGACATGCTGGAAAGTAAGATTAAACGAAAAGTTCATTCCTCTGACAACAACAAAATTGCTGTCTTCTCTGAGAGAAGAAAGCTTAGATGATAAGTGTGGGAAGGTTATTGGAGAAGTTATGCAACTTTACTCTTCTTGTGCTACATATCTGAAACAGTGGACTCACCGTCTGGATAAGTTTGGTAGCTTTGAGTAGAAGCTGTTTCACAATAAGTCAAAAGTTGGAAGAGATAGCATTCAGCCTGCACTATCTACAGGAGAGAGGTGTCACCTTGACAATTGTAAATTGTTTGAAAATGTTTCTTTGTGGACAAAATGAAAAATTTTTGATTACTTACTGAATGCTCAATGGGTGCACTGATTTGAGTGCACTCAAAGCTTAGACAATTTTTCAGAACTTTTAAACATATTATTTTGCAATTCCTGGCTCCAATTACAGCATTGAAAGATTGTTTTCTTTAATCAATGGACTGATGAAAGAAAGAGGCTGCTTATTGAGTCAGCAAGCATCATTACTGTGAAGTATAATCTAAGCACCTCAACTGCCTAGAATTTTACAAATATATTATTTCTAAGCCAGATTCACTAAAGAAAATTTCTTCAAGTGAAAAGTATTATACAGGCAGCACAAATCAGCAAGGATATCAAATGCTTTTGCCTGGTTTGTAATTTCAAACACTTCAATTATCTAACTTTAATTAAAAGAGTCTCTTTATCCATGTAATCTCTAATATGCATTTTAAGAACATATTATAATGCCTTTAAACTGTAAAGTGTATTGTCCAGCCATTGCAGAAGAGGTTTATGTAAAATGTCCTCTTCCTTTTTAGTAAACTGTTCTCCACTGGGAAAAATTTGTCTGGTAACCCTGATAAGGGTAAACATTCTCTAAATGCAGAGCCATTTCCAGTTCCTCTCACTTCTTTATTAATAGCCTACATAAAGATATTTGTTGTTCTCCAAAGCTCAATAAATCTGAGAGTCAGGATGCACATTTGCCGGAATTCCTTCTAGTTTTATTTTCCCAGTTTGAGACTAGGGAGAGCTCTAGTGGCTGTTTTGGCCTTGGATAATTTCTAGTGAAGAGTCTAATGTGCACAACATCGATCTAATATGCTGTTCCCTGTAACAGGAATGTCAAACTTAAAACTTGACCATGTCTTCTTTCCCATTTCTGGCATCCAGTAAAGTTTCCTGATTATTGCAAAAGCTAAATTATAGTAGAAGTATGTTTTTAACTTTGTCATTCTCGTTCTAGCTAAGGTTTTATTGTGAACATGCCCTTAAATTATATTTATATAAAACACAAAGAGTTGTACTAATAGGTAAATAAAGTATCAAAAAGGGAGGCAGTTTATCTCAGCCAATCAGGAAGCTTGTGCCTTAACTTTGGAGTTTGGCTATAATCACTAGATAATGTAATTATTCCCTTGTCCAAAGATTCTGGCAGAGATGGGATGGCTCAGGCAGTAACGTCTGTGGCCCACATTTGGGAGGCCTTGGGTTCAAATCCTGTGGACCGACCAATCTGACTGAGGTTTAATCATGGTTTCCCTCAGCCGCTAAGGTAAATATTGGATTGGCTATTTAATACCACGACCCAAAGTTCCACTTAAGTATAAAACAATAGTAAAAATGAAAAATAGGTGGTAATAGCAAATGCTGTGCCATCTATCCACAGATAATGAAAGCAGGTAGACTGGACGGCACCCTAATGCCATCTGCACAGCACAAAGTAGAAGATCCGGCTGCTATGCGCTAGGGTCTCTGTGGACACGTGATGAAGCAAGGCGGCATGGTTACAGGGATGAGACCTAGCAGGCTAACTGTCCGCCTTTCTATATGAAAGCTGCAGTTAGACTGTACAGCACCCTAATGTCATTTGCACGTCATGAAGCAGAAGATCAAGTTGCTATGTGCTAGAGTCTCCGTGGACATGTGATGAAGCGGGTGATTACATGGATGAGACCTAGAAGGCTGTCTGCCACAACTCGATCTAAGAGTTATCCACTAAAGATCCATCTTGAGATCACCCTGTAGTTAAAGCAAAGTAAAATATAATAATAATAATAATAATAATAATAATAATAATAATAATAATAATAATAATAATAATAATAATAATAATAAAAAAAGATGTGTTAAAACAGTTTACATGGTGAACACACACACAAAGACATAAATAAGTATGTGTAAGATATGCTTATAAGATATTTAAGAAAAGCCTAAATGCTCACTGTATATTGAAAGAAGATTAAAATAGGAATGTGTGTGTGGTGCTGAAATGGTCCTATTGCCCTACTGACATTACACGTCTACCGTGTAGCGAAAAAAATAATATGAAGTATATTTGTGAATTTGATTTATAATTGAAAATTGAGCAATGAGATCTCTCTATATTCTCAGGGCGCATTACAGGTAAGATTTCTTACGTTGCTATACTATCAGTATGAATTATTTTTATTTACTTTTCTCAATAATTTTCTGCTTTATATTTTATTTTCTCTCTTTATATTCTCTTATAACTTTGCATATTGTTTTATTGAAATATTTTACATTTAAACAATGTTAATAAATTTAGATGTGATCCTTCCTGATAATGAAGCACAACTGTTCCATATGAGTACTAATGAGATACTAATTTCTTCTGAAGAGAAGACTATTTCTTGCTCCTTGGCAACATTCATTACTCTATTGCTATTTCACTTTTTATGGAATAAACAAACTTTGTTTATTCCATGGCCATGCATACTGCCTTCTACAGATTTTTCTTTACATATAAATTTTAACCAAAGTTAGCCATGGTTGCTATCTAAATAAAAAAAATTCAACTTCTAAATACAAATATAGGTTAACATAGAACAAATTTGCAATCCCATAATAAACACAATATAGTAATCATGATAACAAAAAAAAAATATGCAAATAGCATAATACATATATAAATGTAATGTTTTATAGAGAAGTTCTGGGTTTACCCAAGAGTTCACCAAGGGGCGTGGCACTGGCAGAGCTAGGAAGGGTAGGAAGAAAAGGTATAATAGTGGAAAGAATTTTGAAGTATTGGTATAGATGTTTAAATTTAAAAGATAGTAATATATTAAAAGAATGTATACAGTTCCAAAAAGCTGTCTTAGGAGAAGAGTGTTGGATTGGGGAAATGGGAAATGTGCTAAAAGAAATTGGCATGAGGAATATTTTACTATTAGATAAATATAATAACAGTGGGTTTTGGAATGAAGTGAGATTGAGGGTGGAAGATATTGAGAAAAGAGATATGGGCTAGTTTTGAGGATAAAAGGTCATTGATCTTGTATAAATCAGTTAAACGAAATTGGGGAAGGGAGAAGTAAGTAGATATATGCAATCAATTTGGTAGAATAGGTCTTGCGTGGATGCGCACAGGAGTAATATTTTTAAAAAGGAATGGATATAATTGCTCGGGGAGATGTATTATGTGTGATGAATCGGGTAGTACTTTTCATTGGCTAATAGAATGTGATAAGGTTAAAAGGTGGAGAGAGGTTATATGGAATAAAAAATGGGACAAGTTAAACAAAGAAGCAGTAGCATTAAGAATGTTGGGAAGCACAAAAGCAGAAACAATTAAAATGATGGGGACATTTTTAGGCAACACAAGGGATAAGTGGATAAGGAGCTTAAGAAATGTACAGAGAATGGGCATAGTTTGGAAAGTGGAGAGATGGTATAGTAGCTTTATCCCACAGATACAGCCTAGAGGCTAAATATGGGAGAGCTAGAAAACTGGAACACTAGATTTAAGTTTTAGATGTAAGTTTTATTTGTATTATTGTAATAATGATGAAAATATATAAATGTAATATTAAATTGAACCAAATCTGTATATATAGTTAATTAATTTTGAAAATTTAGAAGCTAGTAACAGTGATGTGATATAATTTAAAATAAAGAGAGTTGAAGGGTGTTACACTACATCACTAAAATGTTCTTGCTTGAACTCGTTTCAGAGAACGGTTTGCTCCCATCTCAGCATGCTTTCAACTGATTTTTGTTGAATCAGTTGAAAGCATGCTGACGATGGGAGCAAACCGTCTCCCAAAAGGTGTTCAAATAAGAACATTTTATTTTAAATCAAATATATTGTATTTAACCTTTCTGCTTTAACCTAATACATTATAAAACCTGAAACAGAATCCTAACCTCAGGACCACTGCAATAAGGGGCAGAGACAACCAGAACTTCCAAAAAAAAAAATTTAGTTTTATTTATGGACGCTCTTTAACTACTATGGTTCTTAGCGTCCCATTCTATATTGGGCGTGAAACACCTGTAATTTTGCTCAGAGGCCTCTTAATCAGGCTTGAGGTTCTTTTACGTGCCGTAAATCTACGACACAGGACCACCGGCTTTACTTCCCTTCCGAAGGAAGCCGTGCTAACGATTTTTACGCCCGAAAAAATCCATCGCCCTCCGCCGGGTTTGAACCCGCGACCTTGGGAACTAGAGGCTAGCACGGTACCACCAATCCACGGAGGACGACCCAGAACTTCAAGCTATTACAAGACCATGCAATATACAAAAATGCCATACACAACTAAGTGAAGCACAGCCTGCCTCAAAAATAACCCCAAAATGTCTTGCAGTCTACACATATAATAAACTGTAACCACAATTCTACCATAATTCTTTTGTAATTTTACATTTTGGATAAATAGCTGATATTAAAAGGGTATAATAGGCTATCCTTAAGCCAAAAAATTATTGTTTGAAAAATTCTGTTTGCTTGTTACCTTTTCACTCAAATAAGGCTAGAGCTAGCTAAGTATTTGGCATATATCATTACGTATCATATAAGCTATATGATATGCTAATCACTTTCCCCAAAGGTTGGGAGGGGGGTTGCAAAAGAACCAGGACAAAAACTCAAAATGTTGTGCTTATTTTTTAATTTTATAAACCATGTTACATTAACATTTAGGGCATAGTGTTTCCTACAAGCTTTGTTATTTACACAATAATCTCATTAGTGTGAATAGTTTAGAAGTCATAACAAATTTAAAACATAATGTTGGAACTTCATTATTTTCTGGTTACCACAGGAAACAGTATATTACTTATGCTTTAATTTTTATTAAAACTTTAGTAAGAGCAGTTTTACTAAGATCATATGACATACATTAAACATGAAGGCAGAGAGGAAGACTGATAAAATGAGCCACATCTGAAAGGGTAAAGTTTTAAGTAGCCTTCCCAGTTGTAGCAATGAGGTTAAATTATATACCTGCATGAAGAAGCCAGTAACTAAAGCTTTCCTAATGTTGATATAGTAGTCCTTGGATGTGAATTCCGTAGATGTTCTCTTGAGGTTGAACCGATCCATTATCCTTGACAGCTGCTGCCTCACATTATCTCCAGACTTCAATGAACGATAGTTCACAAAGTTGTCATAACACCACTGTGGATCCTCCGAATCTATGTAACATACCTTCAATTAGATTTTGCTTCAATTTATAATTTCTGAAGTTTGAAGATATTGACTGTTTACAATATAGGTACATTAAAACAGAGAAATGACTAACAATAATTTATAACTTACTCACTGAAAACTGGAATTTTGTTATGATATTTAGGGCCACTGGGAAAAGAAAGATTGGCTTGATCAAGAAACTCATCTTAAAATGCAAGGGTTATGGAAGAGGGAATTGAAGTTTGAAAAATCTAATAGTTTAGAATAACAAACTGGCGAATATAATTTTGCATAAAATATTAAAAAGAAAGTTTTTATAGACCTAGGAAAATATTTAAAACGAACAAGAGAAATGTTTTAGAATTTAGAGGGAACAGAGAAAGTTTATTGGAGGTGGCAATGAGCAGAGAAAGGAATAGTAGTAATTTGTTATAAAATGGATTTCTATAAACCATTAAGGGAGATTTTCATAGTTTAAGCTTAAGCCAAAGCTTTAATAAGCTATGGACATCACTTGAGCAAGACTTATGCTTTGGTTTAAGCTTTGGGAGTTTCACAGTAGGCTGATCACATTCAACTTCACTGGGATGAACAATTCCACAGAACTGTAAAGTTGCTAATACTTATGTCTGCACAACGAATGAATTCCCAAAGTTTGCTTATGGTGATGCTATTCCCAAAATAAGCTTCTGTAGACTATACAGCAACATATAGTTAAAATGACAGAAAAATCAGAGTTGAAACATGCTGAAAACTTTACTTCTCACAGCATTCTCCTAGAAATTGTGAAGCAACATAAGCATGTAAAAGTGTGTAAATAATCTGACAAATTACTATGGAGTAAGAAAAACCAAACGTGAGGAAAAATTGCAATACAAAGAGTGGGTTAGATGGTGTGAAATAATTTTGACAACTCTGCATGCTGCAGATTTTGAGATATCAGAAAAATGTCTAGCTGCAATTAGCATGCTTCCACTTACGTATAACCTCAATTTCAAGATACATATTGTTTCTGAAATATAAAGCTATGCATTATAGATGTGACAACAATATGCGCAACAAAGTACAATAAAAGTATGAAGCATAAATTTAAAATTAAGATTTGTTTACCAGTCAGTTTTAAGCTTGTCACCAATAATTTCTGGTACCATTAATACTGTCAACTTAATCGGAATCTCTCGTAGAATTCTTGGCCTTTCCATATGTGAGAATGTTTGGATGCATTCTAAACATTTTAGGCCGTCTTCTGTTGTGCATAATGTATTTGCATTTCTTCACCACTAATATCGTCTTCTTCATATAAAGTGGCAACTCCTTAGCTTAAACCACAGTTCAGTACAGTTTAAGCCAAGCCGCGTATAAGCTCAACTTATAGCTTGAACTACATACTGAAACTCCACCATAGCTTAAGTCTCCACTTAAGCTTAAACCATGAAACCAGGGCTAATTGGGATGTTAAGTGTATATAGTATCCAAAAGAAGTCCCAATTCTTAAAGGTAGTGTTATGCTTGTAAATTTTAAAATATATTAACAGTAATAGTGGTACTAAGAAGCCATATTTAAATCTTATGTTGATAAGTATATGGAGAATAAACTCATTCATTCATACAATCTGCAGATGACAGGAATGCTAGCAACAGGGATGAGCTACATAAACATTTCCTACTTTCTTCACCACAAAGTTAGGGTTGACCACTAAGTCAGACCTCCACATGTGATTGCATACAGTTGTAACCAAATTGTTAGCATGAGCAGATAAACTCAGCTCAATTCCATTTAGTGCAGTGGAAATCCATTACTGCATGCAGTAATTATCAACTTGAACTACTAAAAGAGCTGAAAAAAGCCAGAAACGAAGGAAGGCGAACTTTCATGCAAGGCTTGCAATTATACATCGATGGAATTCCCTTCACTCAGCACCAAGGCCAAGAAACTTCAGTCAGAAGAGAGGAAAGGAGGGAGAAGAAGTAAGCATGCCACAGGGGAAGGACCGGGAGAGCAGCAAACCAACCAGGGAGGTGACGTCACCATTGAAGAAGGTCAGCCCACAGAATCAGCTGGTAGATGAAGCAAGGAGTGACGTATTAGCACATCAGCAGGACTTGACGTATGGAAAGACGGAGAAGGTATGAGTTTAGTGTCAACACCCGAAGGCAGTATCTTAATAGTAAAGATCACAAGCGGATTCAGACACAACAGGAGGAGAGGCTAACAAGACCGAAAGCAAAACTACAACAATTTACATAAAATAGAACCGATTCAGCATAGGATGAGTCTCCCCTGTCGGTGGTTGCTGGAATGCGGAAGGTTTATTAGTCAAAATTAATAAAGGGGAATTGGCTCAAGTGTGGATGTGAGGTGATCTATAGCAATGTTGGAAACTTTGTTAACCAAAAACACAGTGATATACATGGAGGGTTACGAGTATTTTGGAAAACATGGAGTGAAAAAGAAAATGAAAGGCAGGGTACCAGGGGGAATACAAGTATTTACTAGAAGGAACAGCAACTTAGAACACAGGAAATAAAGTGTACAGGATTAAAGTAAGAAAGGACATGAGAAATGATATAGAACTGTCACTTAATGAAAAGAGGAAGAAATTAAATTAAGGAGGGAATAAGATTAATTAATTTGCATTAGTTAAACAGGATTCTTATACACCAATAACTAGGGTGTGTGTATAAGGTCCAAAGGAACAAATAACTCAGAAGGGAGGGAAGGAAGGAAGTAAGTTTATACTGTATAAGTGTAACCACATATTGTATGCGATTAATGACAAATAAATTTCTTTCATTCATTCGTTCATCAACTTGAACAGATAACACTAGTTAGCATTCTTCTCATCTGTAAGTTAAAGCTTTATCATATTATATACTTAGTCCTATATTCAGACCAAAGGTGTAATTTGATTCACCGAAAAATTTACTATATCTCAACATACAAGCTTCTGGTTCTCAACCCACCATTTATCAATATACATGTTTATTTTCCCTTGAACACAACTTGATATTACTGTAATTCTTTGAATAAAAGACAGTTCCAGGTATAAGGCAATCTCCTTTTGCAAAACTTTGAATTAGGAATTTAACACGTAAAAATAAACAGGAAAGAGATGATAAATTACTTTTTTTAACAAAATTTAAAACAGCATGTACAAGGTTTTTGTTTGCTAATGCAACGATCTGAGGATGGAAGTAGCAGGTAAAGCAGTTGTCTTTTGCAGATTGTCTTGGGTATGCATTTCACAGTGACAACAGTAATATGCACCATAACTGTTCATCCCAATCATGTTTAGCTCATGCTATACAGTCATGATTGTATCTTCTTATGACATCACTTCTAAAGCACTGGAATCAGACAGAGATGATGGTGGGAATGGAATGCACATTAGGGTCTTTCTGTGCAGACATTTGCTGCCGAACCACTGATTAGAAAAGGGAAATCCTGCAATATCTAATTTGATTCTGTAAAGAAAACCTTTTTATCATGGAAATTTTTATAATCTTGTCAAATATTGTTTAAAATCCACTGGATTTATAACAAATTACCGATGCGAAAGGGTACATGAAATTCACTGATATGCTTTGACCTTGACAGTTGCCTTAAACATTTCCTGTGTCTATCTTATTTCTCTCTACTCAAACCCATGAAGTTTAAAGCTCATTTCTTTCCACAATTATTTGTGAGTACATATTGCAAATGCAAGTTAACCTTTGGTTTTTAAGGTGAATATTTTGACATTGTGTAATATTTAAAGAAATACAATAACTTGGGTTAATGTCATAAACAAACATAGTTGCACAACAGAAAAATATGTGATATCACAAACACAGGTTTCTTGGCCAAACATGATAGTTTGATGCAAAGTGCGTTTGCCAGTAGCTGTTTCCTTATCAAACTTTACTTTTAATTATTTTGATGTATTCTGCTTATATGTTCTTTACAATGAAGCAACCCAGGGAAATGGTGAACATTACTTCTTGGGTAAAATAAAATAACATTCTGTCAATTTGTATAACTCTGTAGTTGAACAAGATTTAGAGTCATCAATTTTTAAAAATATATTAATTTTTAGCTTACATCAATGTCATCAAGTACTCTCCAAAGTGATCAATAAAATATGTTGTTTATGTATGCACCTATTCTAAGGCCACAAAGGTTACAGCTCTATTTTTGCACAAACTCTCATATATATTATTAATAGAGACAAATGAAAAATTCAATGTCAGGGCCGAGATTTGAACATGCCTGTGACATTGAATTTTTCAGTTGACTCTATTAATAACTTGCCAAGACTGGATAAGGTCTGTAAAAAGCATAATTAATTTCAATTATATATCAATAATAATAAAGTAAAATCTCATATACATGTTTGTGGTGGGGATCTTTAAAAAGAACAATCATTATTTTTCTTCTGTAATATAATTTATATATGATTATGACTTGTTAACATTTATCTGTACATCTTTGTATAGTCTATGAAACTAAAGCATTATACTTACTCTGTTTGAAGGCATGGTAGACGTTGAGTAACGTGAGGTGGTCGCCATCGATGTGAGCGAATCTCATCTTGGCATCGTCTGCTGCTTTCTTGGCCTCATTGGGCCGCACGAAGCACTGCGGGACTAAACAGTGGAGGAGAGGGGGGAGCCCGCATCCAACCAATTTAGTAGTGTCCACACACACCACACTAGCAGCGAGTGCCAGTGGCTGACTCTGTTTCAACCTATGGGAGCTACATCAAGTTAGAATCTTCCACCAATCATTATCACGCCTCCTTGACTGATGCCAATATTAACACAATTTTGAATCTCGTAATTTACTTCTCTTATGTTTTTTCTTACTAACACTCTACAATGAAAAAATAAAATTTTCTAATATGATTTTTATTTTCCAGTGAGAGAACATTATGAAGATTCTAGCTTGTTGAAGCTTTGAGTGCACCTATATGCCGACCAATCACATCTCATCCACTATTGCTTAATCTTTGAAAATATGTGAAAAATTGGCCGAATGTTTCCTGGAGTGACCAGAAACTTTATGTTACAAGTTATCTGCCTCGACACTTTAAATTATTAGCACTTTAAAAATTAATGTCAATGTCACCTGCCTCCAGGAAGCAAAAGTCATGAATTCCATACTAAGAACTGTAGTAGTAATGCAAATTGGACAAGTCTATCTATACCTATAACAAAACAAACTAAAACTTTTCTGGTAATTTTCAATTTATGATAATCGATACTAATGTATATAACAGGCCACCCCTGATGCCAAAACTCTCATTTTTAAAACTTAATTGATTTTATATACATATGTACGTTACCTTGTCAAGCAAAAATTGACCAAATCAATACATTATGAAACATGGTATATACACTTTAGGTTCCACTTCCAAAATAGACTATATGTTATCTTACTTGCCAAGGGGAAGAGTCCCAATGGGGCACAATATAAAAAAAAATTAATTATTTCACCCTTCTTTTTTAACATTAAAAGTTTAAAACATTACGTTTCCAACGTTAGTTATTTTCAAAATTTTATTGATGAAGGTTTATGAAGATACACAAATGTTTTGTTACTATTACCTGTGTACATAAACTGTTTACCATGAGAAACAGTATAGTTCCAATTGCATAACAAGCATAAGGAATGGGTACAAGTTGTGTGTACCATTAAACCCTCTATTAATGTTTTAACTTTTATTAACCCCAAAGTAGTAGTTTTCAAAACACATGATATGTGCTTTGTACAGAGAGAAGGGAAAGATTGAGAAAAGGCAAAGGAGAGGTGTGAGAAACTGGAAAAAGAGGAAAGGTAGACAGAAGAACAAAGACCAAGAGAGGAAGGCAGAGATAAAAGGGATGAAGCAGTGAGAGGGAGAAAGGGAAGAATCCCCGAATGTAATGCAATAACACAATCAGAGCTACGGATCTGCTGGTCTTTAATATACTGCAATCATTCTATGAATTGATATGCTTCATTATATTCAACAAAGGATCAACTATACTGAAACTGAACAGTTATTTTCAACTCACTATATATCATCCTATTCTTTTAGTTCCAAGAATAGTGCAAATAAATTTTATGAAAATGTAATGCTAGAGTACTACGTCAACCATGATATTATTGCACTTGAGCTTGCAGAAACCTGCATTTGGATACATGTGTATCCAGCGAAGTGCAATAATTGTGATCGAATTTTATCTTGACAATCTCTTTACAGCCTCAGCCGATCCCATGCACATAAACAATACATGAAATTCAATACCTGAATTCAACTGTAATAGCTAAATAAACACTCTAGGTATAACTGTGCCTATCCTATAAAACTGTAATCCAGAATGGGGTAATATGACTTTTGGTTAGAAGTTTCCTAATCAGTCAAATTGCCTACAATTGAGTTTATCAAGAATAAACAACCTAAAATGCAATTCCTAGGGCTGATTTCCCCAACGGATGTTAAAAATACACAACATCTTGTTTGTTAACAAGGTGCTCAAAGTTTAACATAATGTTAAAACGTTTGCGTTTCATCAGCTTTTACAGCAAATCGTTAGCTAACATTTTGTTAACATAAAAAACAACTGCAAACACTAACTTTCAAGAAGGCAGTGGCCGAACTACACTGCTTCTGAACATGCCCCGATGCACTTTTGTCTATATATCGCTGCGCTCTCTGTGTCAGTAGCAAACAACTATTTACACTCATGGAAATTGCCATGTGATGTTTCCATTGTTTGAGGTTAGAATCGCGATGTCAAATGAAATGTTTCACCGTTTGAAACGCATTAATTAACATCTGGTTAATAAGTAGACGTATTATCCAGTGTGAAAAAGCTGACAGTCTTACATTAAAGGATAAGATTGCAGCCTGGGACAAAATCCACAAGTAATTTAATTGGTATGAATGTGTTTCTAAGTCAGTAAGTAACTGCAGCAATTATATGCTAACAAAGTGCAGCACCAGGAACGTTAGATACGAAGAGCATCTAAGACGGTTTATAACTGGCGGTGGATACCACTGAAACTACAGTGGGCGAAAATGTGTTATCGCTGATTAATAAAGCAGACCTGAACAAAATACTGCTTTTAAGCAATTGCTTTGGAAATCTTCCGGATAAACCCACAAATGGTAGCTTTAGAAATACCAACATTATCACCGAAGTAAATGAAACATTTTAGTAGCATAAAGTCTAAGTACCTAATTAACACTTGTAGCACAGGAGAAAGAGGCATGGTTACTTGTAGCATACAAGAAAGAGGCTTCTGTTGGTAGTGTTCTAACCTCTCGTATTTCCCATAAAACAATGCTCATGACTTCTTGGACAGCCTATATCACTTTAAAAATTCCTCCTTTTGCAGGGTTTCAAATTTATTATGATGTACATCTGCTCTTCTATTAGGAATGGCATTCAAAATTACCAACTGTAACAAACTCACATCAACAGCTCAGTTTGCAGCAGCCATTTTCCAACTCCTAACACTTGTTAAATGCCTTCACACAGGGGTATGGCTATGTTAACTTAACATGGGCTTTAACACATTGTTAAAGTTAACATTGCTTGAAGAAACAGAATTTGTGTTAACTTCAGTGTTATATCAGTTTAACCTTGTTTTTAAAATTTAGCATATGTTGGTGAAACCGGTCCCTAATGTATTACTTTTTCTCCTTTACATGCACTTTTTAAAGTTGTATTGGCAGTTTCACTTTGGAAACAACTGCTCATCAGCAATGATGCTTATTTATTTTTAATTTGGTTTTGATAAACAGGTCGTAGTTTTAATTTTTAATTCTGAAGCATATGCACATTCACACTCTTACACACGCAAACTCCAAGTAGAATAGGGAATACTCCTAACTGGGAAAAAAATGCTATCCCTCACTTGGAAAATTACACTGCCACCTCAGTTTCTCTGAGCTAGCATGTCATTTAATAAGGATACAGAAATAACGTATATTGTTCACTCAAGTGTATAATTTAACCAAATGTTATTGGTGCGTCACCAACAATAATTGTGCAGTGTGTGTTACAGTCGGTAGAGATGGTGCAATAAAGATCTTAGCCCAGCTGGGTGTTGCAACTGTGGCCCTTTAAGAAGTTCATGCTCACCTCCATAAGCCTTGACCTCAGCCTTCATAATCAGAATTTGCTACCTCTTTGTGAAACTGTTCCAAAACTGGCAAGTTGTACCGAACCTGTTTCCCCCATATCTCTTAGAAATGTTCACTAAATGACACTAGCAACTGAACTCAAAATTTCTATGTCTGCTACCAGACATGTATAACACAATATCACTGATATAAATCTTTTTTCAAGGACCTCCCTAACTTCGCAAAATCTTTCTTTCTGTCGCATGCACGCACCACATATACACAAAGTTTAAAAATATTATTTTCTATACTTGCATACTCCTTTTTATTAGCTTATTCTCCGTAATTTGCTTACTGCCTCACTTGTAAAGAGCAGTCCTTACTTAGAGCAATTTGCTCATTGGGGCCTTCTACGTAAATAATATATTTAAGAATATTAAAATATAATACTTGATTCAGTTTACATATTAACAACTTTAAATAGTTTCACATATTTTTGGTGCCTTTCAAAAGTCTCTTCAAATGTTAAAATACTATATTTGAGTTGGAAAGAAACAGAATCACATGGGGACAAACAATGGAGTTTGGTTTTTAAAAACATTGCAAATATATACACCTTTTTTTTTTCTCCCCAAAATATGCTATTCTTTCTGCAACACATTCCACAGATGTCTTGGAATATTGGCAATTTCTTGCAAAATAGCACCTTTCGGCAGAACAATTTTTTCTCTAAGGCAACCCACATTCAAAAGTATATTGGAGTGAGATCTGAAAATCGCAGAAGCCATATTTTGTAAAGTACCTACTGATGACATAACTGCCAAAGTTCTGTGGAACTGTTTTGCAGGGGGTACAAGATGTGAGATGCAATACCATCTTGTATGAAGACTATGTTTCCCATGTTGTGATTCCTCACTCTAGGGAGAATAACAAAAAGATCTGTAACATGCTGCAGCAGCATTCACCATTTATTACAACAGTTTGTCTTATTCCATTTGTCTTAACAATCGTAACAATTTATTCAACAAAATGGTAACTACAAAAATAAGGATGCAAAAAGAAACAAACAAAAACCAAACCCTGCTCTTTGTTCAACATGGTGATTTTATTTTATACCTAACTGAAACATAATTTTCTAAAGCTTTAGAATTTGAAGCAACTTTCAAAAGAAACTATACTTTTTAAAAACTAGTAATCTATTATACAAGTAAGTATTAATGTAACACTTTACATAGGGTTTCCAGGACAAATCCTACCACTAAGAATAATAACTTACCGAGTAATACAAATAAACCCTCAGAAAAGGCAGGAAACTTCCAAAGTTTGGATTAGCTAATCAAAGATGTCCAGACAATTATATTACAATTAAATATTCCATAAAGGCAACATGTATAACAAGTGGGCATATTTTATTATGTACAAGTAAATTGACTCCATGATTATTATTGTGAAAATGTATTAACTTTAAAATAAAATACAAATTTTCTGAATAAAGTAGATTCATTCCATTCTACCTTCCCTGCACCACACCTGAGAGGAATAAGAGTACTCATAGCCCAAAAAAATTAAAAAATAATTTGAAATCTACAATGCAGCAAGGAATAGCAAATTCGGCTTGAATCCAGAACCCAACACATGCCCATATAAATAAACCACCCAGTCTAATGAATGTTACATAGACTTTGCACAAAATAGGACTTTGTCGTTCATCCCTGAATCATATGAGTATCTATTGAGTGTTAAGGTACAAAGATCTTCCATCACATCTTTATTTATATTTGTGTGTAGTATGGCATTAGATTCATGGAGCTTAATACAAGAAGCTACATATCTGCCAATAAACAAGGATGAATGGCGCCACATCATGAAATTCTTGGTCTCTGTTCTGGTTATCTAACTCTAGCTCCGGACTGTTTCTTTAGCTACCTTGCACAAAGTACAGTCCAAGCAAAGGTGAAGTATCTAACAAGATTCTATGCATATTAAACCCGAATTAGCTACCTAAGTTTTCAAAAAATAAATAAATAAAATTTCTTTTGCCAATATCAAATAGTCTCAATCGATGCTTACCTTTAATAGGTTTATCCTTATGGTTATAATTTCAGTAACGTTTTTTTCACCTCATTCAAATACCTTAAAAAATAATTTGCACTGTATAGTGCACTGAATAGTTTCCACTTTAACCAACTCGTGTAACTAGAGGTAGAGTTAAATTGCTGGCCGGTATTTAAACTGATATTGGCTGACCTAAAGTGGTCAGACATGCTTTAAATAGCTAGTGATGAACGGTTAAAGATTTCTTTGTCATTCCCTATAACACTATTTTCAGCAAGTTACTAAACTTTATTTGCAGTTTTTGTCCTGGACATGTTATAGTATGTAGCAGTTTATTTAATCTATTATAGAATTTAATGCAAAAGCAGTAATTCCAATACCCTCAGTTATTTGCATTAGATAACTACTTGCACTAAACTTTTCAAGCAGAGAGGTGATTAAACAATTTCTGAAGGCAAGTGACATTAGTATATTGGGAAAACCAAAAAAGTGCTTGCAGTTCTTCGTTCACAGTAAAACAATTGCAATCTGGTGTGCTCAAATGACATTTCTTACCATGAGTAATTTCATTCATTAAGGCTTATATAGAAATCGCTTCAATGTTATGTCAATGTTTATAGAAACAAGGAGTTTCTCATTCATGCTCGCTTTAAAACAATCTCAATGTGAAACAAATGAACAATTACCAAGCTTCTTTAAATGTAGATGTGTTAACTAATGCATCTTTAAATTAAGGAATCTTTCTTCATAACAATTTTTATAGCTACATAAGCATTTGTTGATAGAGTGCTTTTATTGAGATATAGCTGGCACCTAAATGTTTCATAACATGATTGGAGAACTGAAACATTGGTCACCTATTATGTGCAATGAATGCCAGAAGAAATAGGATGCCACAAGAGAGTACAAGGATGTAATTTTCTGGCAGCAGAAAAAGTTATGTTTGTTAGAGCCAATAAGTTGCCTAAGTTATAAATCAGGTTGTAGAACGACATCCATTCTACTATCTCTGGATAAAACTAAATAGAAGATACAGCTGCTGATAAATTATCCACTACTGTGTGGTCCAAATCTCTTGACGTTTCATGACAACCAATATGGAGTGACCACGCGGTTGCCAAACTTCACTTTGCTTCATCAGAACGTTACAAGTTTGTTATAAATGCCATCACAATGTTCCCTTAAAAACTAAAAGAAAACAAGAAGAGACACAATAAAGGAAATGTAATACACAAATAGAGAAATAAAAACCCTACCTTTCTATGCCTCCTTTGTTATTCAAATGGCACAGTTAACGACGCATCCTTTTTCGCTCCTTACCACACGTGAAACAGTTAAGTGTATTTAATGAGCCTGCCTCAGCCGTAAGTTCTTGACATTTCGTGAAGTTAAGATATTTTCAGTTTTTTTTTGTTGGCATTATTTCTAAAGAAATTATACCCACTGACATACTTTACTGCTATATTCACTGGTGTTACTGGGCTTACTAAGCAACATTTTTATGAAAGAGTTAACTTTTTAACGCTAGGATAAAGCTGTAAGAACTGAGTAGTTACATTGCAGCTGAATTCACAACTGAGTCATTTAACCTTCCATTAAGTGTGCTGTAAAAAGTACACCAGCAGTATTTTTGCTTTGTCAATGTTTTAACCTTGAGCTATCGCGTCAATGGTGCAATGAATTCCATTGTTGAGCTTCCTCGAGAATGTGTTTACAGTTGGTGATTCTTTGCTTAAAGTTCTCAGTTGGTATATTCTTTATATGGCTTTTGTTGTTGTTGTAGTGCATTCCAAGTAACGAGGTGTTGAATGTTTTAAAAAGAACAACACACACTTCTCATGTAACAGATACATGCTTGGTTCTAGTACTCGGCATTATGCACATTGGTTTTCCAATTATTCTGTGAAACAAAACCATACATGACGTTTATTACAACACAACATCACGTATGGTTTTGTAGAGCTGCATCAGAGGGCTATGAAGATATTTTCATGGTGACTTTGTAATTGTGTTAGAAAAACCTCGGGGATAGCTATTTCTAAATTTATTTACGACATGGAAAATTGCACATTATTAAGTGATAATTACGTCTATGACATAACAATATATAAAATAACTACAATAGCAATGGATTTATTACTATTACAAGCATAATTATAACTAACAGTCTCCATTTAAACATCATGAAAGATAACTATAAATTAATAGCGAACCATTGGGTGTAAAAATATAATTTTTTTTTGTACTTCTTCAGGAAATCGTCGCCTTTTATCCTAGGTACTTGTTGCTTTTCTGAAATATGAAATACGCATGCGCGCACATGATATTGCAATTAGAGTTTTACCAGCGGCAAGATGCACTGTCCGTATGAGGCAACGCCGTACTGCTGCTATTTGCTTGTGCCGTATTAGTGGACACGACTCAAACATCAAGAGATTTGGAATGCATAATAGTTGATGCAGCCAACAATTTTGTTATGCTACAGGTTAACCTGGCTTTCTCCAGTTGAATTAAGCACTGTGGACAATTGCCACAGACTGGGAGCAGAACAGGGAAAATGTGAACATTCACAATCAACATGAAGCTTTCTGGAGTTCAGGAAGACCAACAGGATGGTTGGTCATAGTAAGGGCCCTAGTAACTTTCATTCAGGCATGTGCCCAGCATGACTCCTGAGATAGACTAATCAATCAATTTAATAATTGAAATTTATAATGCACAATGACATAAAAACAAAAGGTTCTGATATGTAAAGAAAGCTTCTAAACTGGAAAAAAAAAGTTTCATGCCTACCTAAGGTTTGAACCCAGATACATGGATTTGCAGGTAAAGATTTTATTAACTATGCCATTATAGCCTGCAGTACCAGACTAATTAAGACACTACTCATCTCTGGCATTTCCTAGCCTCTTCAATTAAGTTAAAATCTTTTGTAATAATTTATTACTTAGTGTGCCTCGAATGTAAATATATGGTCATACACGACTGCTGAATCAAAACACTGTCACTTTGTTTTCTATGAAAACGCACAGTGATTTAAAGTCATGAAGAGATTGACAGATTGCATTCGCCACATTGATTGTTTTGCATTAGTCATAACAGTGTTTGGTGAGATACAAAACACGGTTTAACAAAGCTTTGAATATTTAATGAGGCATTAGGGCAGTGAAACTGGACATGTGATTTTATTTTTTTTTAAAAAAGCATCCGCTACAATTTCAATACTTCTCTTTTGTTCTATTCAGATCACATCATTCTATACAATTATTATTACAGCTTTTCCAAAAGCACTTTAAAAAAATATTTGACTGGTATTTCTTTTCTAAGAAATAATTAAGAAATGGGACACAAATTCAGCTACCAAAAACCACAGGAACTTTTTTGGTTATCTCACGACCATTCTATCCCAGACATTTTCAACAAAAATGCACACAGAAACATGAAAACATTAAAAGTCAGCATGAGTAATTTCAAACCTGTGCAAGTCTACACTAAGTAATACCTGACAACATGGCTGTGATGGAAAGGATCTCGTTGGAACAATTATGGTTACAGCTGGCGATGAGCATCTTTGCTAGTTGAGGATCCAAAGGGAACTCTGCCATTACAGCACCTAAATCTGTCAAGTTGCCATCATCATCCAGGGCTGCCAGATAGTTCAATAATTCCAATGCTCTCATCAGAGTTTCTGGAGCTGTTCATGACAAAAAATAGTAATGTCATTACTGAACTTAAGCACACAATGTACCTGAAAGTCATTTGTAATGAAAATTAAATATTAACGTAAGATAATCATACTTAATGTAAACATGACATAATGAAAAATCGACAAGCAGCCCAAAGCAACAGAATGGTAAACAGCTAAGTTAAAATGGAAACTTGTGATGAGAGGGTAATACAAAGAAAAGAAGTCATGTGCATACATCAAAGTAACAACAAAAACTAGTATTGGAAAGATAGAATCAGACTGAAAAATTCAATGCAAAAGCTGGGATTTGGACCACAGATCTTCGGCTTTAGGTGCTATTACTCTAACCAACTGACTACCATGGCAACATGCTGGTACAAGATTAAATGCCCCAACTGACACATTCTTCCCCATAAACCACAATGTGTTCTCAAATTCATTTTTGAGATAACATACTCCAATGACGACTTACAATACCATAAGTACTTATAAGTCCCAGCTTCATAATTAACCACTATTATCAATCAATAATACATAACTGTTCTTCCACACATGCTAAAGTTGACATGGTAGAATTATACTAAAAATGCAATACCACAGCCAGAATTTAAACTACGGATCTTCAAAGCTAGTATGCTTGCAAATGTAGTAGGTGAATGAGATTTGCTGGCCATGTAGTGATAAACTCCAAAAGTAGTAATTACATTACTGTGATCTCATAACAGATGTCTCTGCAATACCAACAGTCTCCACATATACCTTAATGTTAAAACCAGCAATATTGCTCTTCACCAAGAGTGCATAAGTAGTAATAACAATTCACTGCTCTGTAAATCTCAGTTCTTTACACTACTTTTGTATTTTTTGCAGCAAAAAATTGCTGAAATGGGGGGTGTAAATTATTCCAGGAATAATAAAATAACAACTTAAAAAAGAATCTTAAGATTTAGCATTACCATTATTTTGTAGCTCTACTAGTATGTCAGCAGTTCTTTTTTCAAGATCCCACAATTTATTTTTTGGTTTGTGAAAGTGTGGCAAAGACTTCTAGCAGCAGCAAGTGTGCCCTTTTGTTTCCACTACTGCACTTGTGCTTCAAAAACATCAAATTCCCTTTCAGTGGCTTGGTTCCCCTTTTCTTATGCATATAAAATCCTGCATATATTAAAACCTAATGTAACCATTATTCTTCATTGCAGAATATTCATCTTTTTGCAGTAAATAGCTAGTATTTGGCAAAGCAAACATTACACACAGCAGAACGTAAATGTATAACTGAGCTCAAAGTTTGACCAGCTGGATAAGGGTTGAATAGGGTCCATTGTCTCAACTCATTAGGTGTCGTCGTACACAGCAAAGAAAACATTCAGATAGCCCAGTTTTTCCACAGGCACAATTTATCATTACATCATTTCAAAGAACTAGGTGCGTGTGTGCCATGCATCAATTGCATTATTAAACATTATGTTGATACCAGCAACGTGAAATACAATATAAGATCTGGAGCCCAGCCTACTGCAACTAGTCAGAAAATGGTAGAGAAAACAGGGAAACTATTTTTAAAAGAGCCAAATCTGTCTATATGCCAAACTGCTTTAAAGCACAAAATCTCACAAGGGTCTGTCATGAATAACAGGAAAAAAAGCTGGTATTCGCTCAGTAAAAAGACAAAAGGTGGCAAGAATGAGAAAAGAAGACCAGGAAAAGGCTAAAAAGAATTGCAGACATACCTTCAGGGGGAAATTTTGTTTATATCATTGATGATGAGACTAAAGGGTTTTAGTAAGCATGATGATCTGGCAGACATTGTCACAAGGTGGGAGACTTTCATCAGCATTTGTGACTGATCATATGAACAGCGATATACACATCAATGAGTGCGTCAGGAAAATTCTTCTGCCGTGGATACAAAGTCTTAATGTAACTCAGCCTATTTTATTCTGGCCCAACAAGGCATCATGTCATCATGCCACATCTACAACCGAATTTCTAGAGGACAACAATATTCAACATGCTGCCAAGCTGGACAAACCTACTTCAGCACCTCAATGCAGGCCTATTGAGAGGTTCTGGGCAATGATGATGCAGCAGATGATTGCACAGAAGCTTTCAATCAGAATATTACACAGTTCAAGCAAAACTGGTTGCGAATTTCGAAGCAGGTGGTGGAAAAACATGGAAAAGCCCTGTTTCAGAACTTCAAGAAAAAAACTGCAATTGCAGCACAAGAAGGCCTATATGGTGTTTGAAAAGATTCTAGTTCATTTAATTAACATGTATTTCATGAAATAAATTAGTTTGGTTCTGAAATTGTTTTGTCTGTATTTGCTTTATTTTTACCGTACGACATCAAACCATATTCAACC
The DNA here is from genome assembly GCA_030765065.1 of Deroplatys truncata. Lineage (NCBI taxonomy): Eukaryota > Metazoa > Arthropoda > Insecta > Mantodea > Mantidae > Deroplatys > Deroplatys truncata. The sequence continues at coordinate 130,814,032 of CM060988.1, read as the reverse complement.
TTATGAGCTTGAATGGGGTATAAGCTGGAGAAAGCAGACCTGAAAGATCCCTTTGTTCCAGCAGTTGTCAAAGGATGACCACAGTTCCAAGAATTTGAAAGTCAGTCTGCACATTTACCTTATTATTTGCACATTTTCTTTCACCAACATTGTGAAAAAATCTGATGTTACATTAACATGCCTTTTTCTACCCACAATTGCTTTTTTTTATATGTAGCATCTAAAAACTATTCCTGCAAGAGCCTTTCCTTCTTTTTACTTCAAATTAATTGACAAAGGCTTGTATAAATAATTTCATTATACATTTTGTTATACGCACAAAGGGAATAATGATAGTCAAATGTTTAAACACTGATCGCTTTATACTGGCCTTAAAATTCCATACTCTTTCAATTAACACCACTAAAAAAAACTGAATAGCGACAGCATTTAAAAATACGACTAAGTTTGACAAACTCAAACAAACCAATACTAATGGATACCTCAGAAATGGCTGATGCCACAAAAAGAAGTTATTTGAAATAAATTGGGTTTTAAAGATATGTAATTTTTTGTCTACCCCATGGTTAGTTATACAAAATTAAACAAAAATCCTTCCGAATGAAGAGAACCTCACAAGCTATTTCCAGAAAATTCAGGATACATGTTCTGTTTACTGTATAAATATCTTAAATATATGGTATTTCAAACAAAATCGTTAAAGAGCCACTTTTGAGAAAATAAAAATGTCTAAAAATGTTCCACTTAAAGGCTAGTTTGGAGTGGCAGAATTTTCTTAGAAATCTTTTGTTGCATATTTGGAAGATACTGAACTTTTAAACACAAAATGTGGTATTTATCCAACCTCTCTCCCCCTCTATTTTGCAGTTATTCATTATGCAGTGCAAAAGGACTTAGGTTCAATTTACAGTACTGAAATGGGAATCTTTTACCCTGCTGGGGGACAGGTAAGGAATGCACTCAGGTCCTTGGGACCAATTGAGAAGCCAACTTACAGAAAAAGTGGCGAATGCGGTCCGGGAATCTGCAAGTAGTACTGTCTATTCTGCAGCCCCTTTTATTGCACTCTGGCAAGAATGTCCTAGGTGTGCATAAATGGAGAAAGGAGTTTGGAGCAGCCATGCTGTTGTAATGTTATTCGCAATTGATGGAAGTGGGTATTTATTACTAGTATTACTACTACTGTGGATGTGTGCATGCTTCGAAAATCATGAGATTACAGACATCTCAACATCATGGACTAAAAAATGTGATAGTCATTTTTCGCCTTTCTCCTTTACATGAAAAAGCTTACATTTTTTTCTCCTGAAAAATGGTGCTAATGACTTTAATTAACACACCACACGTTTAAGACATTTACATAACAAATAAAATGCTACATTAAATTATAATAAATTAATTTTTCTTGGTCTTTATTTTCGAGCCTGAGCTAGACAAACACTTTCCAAATTAAGATTGAACATGGTCCATGGGCCAGGCATTATGAAATCTCAGCATCAAATTTTTGGGTGGAATACAATACAATGAAATTTCAAAATAACATACCTCACTATAGCGTATATTTAATTTTTACTTAGATTTTAAATTCCTCGCTTAAATCCCATACAATATAATGCAAAGAACTGCAATATGCAATTTTTACAATATGTTTTCTTTGATAGTGTTATTCCATCTATTCTTGGACAAAAACGTCATAACATATTGTGTATTAGTAGGGACCCCGACTTTTCGTGAGTAGTTAATTCGCGAAATTGGCCGAAAATTAACAATAAGGAAAACCTTTAATCAATTATTTTTAAATTCCACATATATACCCATTCTGAGTCGCGAAATAATGCGACATTAGTTCTATATCGCGAAAACGCGAAATAACAGTTATGAAAAAAAATGTGCAAAATAACCCGAAATTTTCTCCCTCCTTTTTTTTTGGCGTTTGTCTCTCCTTTTCACTTAAACAATCAGATATTTGGCTTATCAATCATTGTGTATTGTCATTCACTACGGCCATGCTGCACGGTGTTGTGTGCTGCACAGAACACCAAACTGCACTGTGATTTAACCAGAGCTTCTGCAAACATCGGTACTGCTTCGACTACCCCATCCCCTTCACTCTTCACCTATCGCATGCACAACAAAAGGAATGCCATGTTTATTGGAACTCGGCAACACCGCATCAGTGACGGATTTCTCATTTCACTCAAATTATTCTTTGGATTTAAATGACAATACTACTGAAATTCTTCTCTAATGCCGTATTTTAAGGATTCGTGCTTGCATCGCCCCATTTCATGCCGGCTGGAAAAGACTGTCACAAAAGTATTGTTAAATAATACATGAATTTCTAAGTCTGGTTCAAGACAATTCTGACAGTAGACAGCCTCTTCTACCAATCACTGTCTCCGTTTCCTGTACCCCTCGCACGAAAATTGTTGCTGTCTCGCGACGTTGCCATAATGTGAACGCATGTCTAGGTATATTTTGTGTCCACTATACTGAAAGATTCATTTGGAGTAAAGTTATATTCTTTAAATTACGTTACAATTTAGCGCAAGGAGTCTGTTTAGCTTCTGCTCTGAAAAAGAAAAGGAATTATGCCGATGGAGCCACGTTTCAAATTAAGCTAGCGCATGCACAATTCAGCTGACAGTGGAGTTGGCAACAGGCCGTTCACACGCCGTAAGACAGCATGTGCAAGACATTACCAGGTCAGTTTAGTTTTGCGGCACGCAGGAATTCAAACCGGTCTCAAAATATAATAAACTGCCAGGCATCTTTCCTTCTCGAACACTGCAAAGACACCATTTGCCTTATTGAAGTGCTTGAGGGATCTAAATATCCATTTGTTCATAAACTATGTAGCAAACTTAAAGATATATCAAATGGCTTCACAATAGTAGCCGAGGGCTTGTTTGGAGAGAAAACTTCTTCAGAGACTGCCAACCCTCAAGAAGTCTTATGTTATCAGTCAGTTCAAGCAATTGGGCATAACGTCAGTTACCAAGCTGAATTCCTTAATGTCAGCTGATCTAGCTGCTGATATTATTCATTCTGCAGGTAAATTGTTTGATGTACGAAAAATAGTATCATATGAGGCATATACTGATATAACTATAGTAAAAGCAAGAAGAATGTTACCTTTTCTGCGAGACTTGCCAGAGAAGACATTCAAGGAGGGATATGCTGCTCTGAAGAACATAGTGTGTGAGAAATTAGATGATGCTGCTGAAGTAAACATATGGATTTACTTTCTGGACTTCAATGTGACCACTTGTGTTTCAGTGAGAAGTGTATGCAACTATTGTGGGTACCCATGTCTAATTTGGACAGTGAAAGACTTTTCTCTGCATATGGGAACATCATGACAAACTTAAGAACAAATCTTAAGCCAGAGAACACCGAACTTATGGTGGCTTTGTCTCTAACAAAGTAAATCAGTTGAAATGTATACTATGTAAATATTTTCATGCTCCTCTTTAAGTTACATGTAAGGTGCCCTTTGTTCCACAGTAAAATAGTTTAAACTACATTTTTGTTTTTTCCCTTTTTTTGCACGAGATAACACCATTAAGCAGTTTTATTTACCGCCCAAAACACCGCTCACTATAATATTTTTACACCGATATTACATTATTTTATTTACCGACAATCTGGGATCCCTATGTATTAGTACATATTTGCTTCAATTTCAAACTGTTGTCCATAAACAAACTACACAGTATCTGCCGTATTAAGTTCTTTGTTCTCCAAGCAAATCTATCAAGAGTATCAAAAAATGTATACCCACTTTCTGAGGCTGGCAATCTGATATTTCCGCGCAGTGATATGGTATTGGTTAAACCAAAGCCTTCTATATAAAGAACACTGTGATTAAACCCAAATGCAATTCTGTTTCCGATTTTGTTTGAATTGAAGCTTTTGTTTTCACATGGTTTTCATTGTTAAACACAGGAAGACAATTAAAGCTATTAAAGTTTTGCATCTTGCATTTTTGTTGGTTGTTAAAAGCTGTTTAAGTTTGTATCTTGCACTTTTGTTGAAAATAGTTATTAAAGTTTGCGTTTTATATTTTTGTTCATTAAAGAGTTCTTTGTTAAAGTTTGCATCGTGCATTTTTGTTGATCATTGACAAAAAAGTTGTTTGTTAATGTTGATAACATAATGCAGGTGAAGAAAAGAAAGCAGTTTTCAATAGAACAGAAAGTTGAACTGATAAAGAAGATAAAAAATGGAGTGAAGCAGATTGAAGTAGTACGTGTGCATAACCCACTACTCGTTCGGCAATACTTCTTGACAAAAAGAAAATACTTCAGATGTACAAAAAGTCAACGATTTGCCCCAACAGAAAGAAGATTTTTGTTGATTTCCATTAAGTGAAGTAGCATGGTTCAAAGATGTTAGGACCAAAGGTTTAACGGTTTCTGGACCAATGCTCCAAGCAAAAGAGTTTGCAACGTTATTGGATGTCAAAGACTTCCAAGCAAGTGCTGGTTGACTTTTCTGTTTTCAGGAGAGATATGGCATCTCCCGGAAAAGCATCATTGGAGAAGTAAGAGATGTCAACGTAGAAGCTGCTTGGGAATGGAAGGAAATGTATTTGAAGGATGCCATCGTAAATTAAAAACCAAAAGACATCAACACAGATGAAAACTGAACTTTTTTATATATATATATAAAATGCTGCCAAATAAAACAATGGCTTACAAGGGTGAGACCTGAACTGGTGGTAAGGAATCAGAGACTGACAATCTGTTGCAATGTCACAGGTACAAGGAAGCTGAAGCCATTCATAGTAGGGCACTTTGCTAAGCCAAGGTGTTGCATCTCTGCCTGTGAAATATATGACCACAGCAAAGCAAGGATGACAAAACGTGTGTTCACAAACTGGATAATTGGAGTGGATAAACAGATGGGCAAAGAAGAAAATGCTCATCATAGACAACTGCTCTGCACATGAAGTGGACTACAGGTTAGAAAATATCAAGCTTGAATTGCTACCTGCTAATTGTACACCCATGTTACAACTGCTAATTGCACACCCACGTTACAGCCACTAGACCAAGGAATCATCCAGAATGTCAAAGTGCAACATATGCTTATCAAGATAAAACTTTAGGTGCCTACCAATGTCAATATTCTACAGGGTATCCAGATGATAGCAGGGGCCTGGTGGAATGTGAAAGTAACTACAGTTGTGAATGTTTGGGGAAAAGCTGGCATTCTGAATTTTCAGCCAGTTACAGCACCAAATGACACAAGTCTCTTGTGAATTGTGAAAAAAAAGTTGCAAAGGAACTGGATCTACCAACCTCGTTAACCTTTGAAGAATATGTCTCTATGAATACTAAGGCAACACATCACCTTACAGAGAAGGAAATATTGAAGTCTGACTGTAGCAGCCCCTCAAGGTGACAATGAATAGGAAGAAATTGAAACTACAGCTGAAAGTGTGTCTTCTGTTGATGTAATGAAGCATATACAGCAGTTAAGCGATATGTGGAGAAAACTGGCAAGGTGCCAGAAAACATGTGAGCTTGAACAGTTTGTGGAAGAGAACTTGTTGAAGTCAAAACAAACCAAAATCAATCACTTCAAGACCTCTGTGTAAAGTGGAAAATGTCATCTGATTTACCGATGAATTTTGTGTAATATATGGATTGTAGATGGGGGAGGGATTGCCTGCATATGTGTGTGCACTACAAGAACTTCAATAGGGTTGCAATAATAGAATTAAAGGTATATAACTATGCATTATGTTCTGCACCATGGCGCAATGGGGTAAAGCGTGGTGCTCTGGTTCCTGGACATGGAATGCACCCGGATTCAATTCCAACCATGGGGGTGCAGATTTTAAGTCCCAGGTACAGGACCAGTGCCCACTCAGCATCGTTAGGAAAGTGAGGAGCTGTGATATGCAGTGCCCATGGCCTCATCAGCTAACTTTCCAACTGAGGGATGCATGATGCTGGCCACATCACCTCCCTGTATCAGTTGGAGATCATCTACCTCTACCATGCGCACATGGGTGTGGGTTGGCAGACCCAAGTCTTTCGTGGGCTGTAGCACCACAGGATTTATAACTACGCATTATAATGTAATTTTTCTTGCATTTGGTAAATCTATCAATTATAAATCATTGGGTCCTAAGAGATTTTCAGAAGTACTTTATAATGAGATTCCACTGCTTCCTTTTACTTACCAGAGGAAGGTTTCAGACAAAGTAAAAATTGTATAAACCATGAAGGCATATTATATCCAGCAAATACACAACCTCTTGCAAATGGTCAATTGCTACACTGTTTATACAACAATTTTAACACTGTTGTAAACAGCTTATTTTTGCAGATATATAAATATGACAACAATGATGCCACCACCACCACCGCCACCACCACTACACTACTATTTACTATTACCATAACACACTAAGAAATCTTCTGGAACTTTCAAGAGAAAACATAAGAGATTTATTCAACATTTCAATACAAAACAGGTACATTAACCCATAAGAGAATAATTTATGCAAATGTGTACGGTATTAAATATGGGTTTTACCTGGTGGATCCATAAAATCGAAATGGACCAGGTCATCAATCCCTAATTTCTTTAACTGCAGCACCACTGATCCCAAATTTGAACGAAGAATTTCAGGATATGTATTGTCCTGCATCTCTTGCTTGAATGCCTTTTCTGTGTAGAGACGGAAGCATTTGCCAGGTCTTGTTCGACCAGCACGACCTGCTCTCTGCTGGGCAGATGCTTTACTAATGGGCGAAACCAGGAGTGACTCCACTCTTATACGTGGATTGTAGACCTACAGGAAATTAAATTCAGATAAATCAAAATGGAAACCATACATTTAATCTAAGCAGACATTATTAGGTTTAAAATAAAGAGAGTTGAGGGTTGTTACACTACATCACTAAAATATTCTTACTAGAACGCGTTTCGGGAGACGGCTTCAAGTAAGAATATTTTAGTGATGTAGTGTAACAACCCTCAACTCTCTTTGTTTTAAATTATGACACATCACTGTTACTAGCTTCTAAATCTTCAAAATTAGTCAATTATTAGGTTATTTACCTTTTGTTTAGCAAATCCTGGATCTATGACAAACACAACACCATCTATTGTCAAAGACGTTTCAGCAATATTTGTAGAAACTACCACCTTTCTGCCAATTGCGCCATTAGGTTTGTTTGGTGGTGCTGGTTCAAATATACGTTGTTGTAAGTTTGGTGGCAAGGTTGAATATAATGGAATGCACTTAAGTTCTCCAACCTCAGGACCAAGATTATCTATTTCACGCTTGATTCTTTTGCACGCTTCTTCTATTTCCTAAGAAAAAGAAATGTTATTGTTGATTAAATGTCTAGTGTTAATATCAGGTTCATTAATTTTGTGACAGAAATAATGCATAAGTATTTGAAGATTTACTATTTTTTAAAAATTTCAACCAAATCTACAATGCTTTAACAAATTTTCTTTGAACTCTCATAAACTCACTAGAGTGTATCATTCCAGGCAAAAATGTTAAACATATGACCTTTTCTGAAATGCTGCTCATAAAATCAATGGGAATTTTCAGACTAAAATGATTTAATTAATTACTGTAATCAATACAAATTTTATTTTAAAGTTAAAAATTGAATGCACTTAGGAAAAATGTACACACTTCAAAATAAGTTATTTTGGAATGGCAATATTTAGAAGGCTATGGTTTATATCTATTTTTTAAGGGACCATAAATTTAGTTAAACTATAAATGGCACATATTTATCCCACTTTGTGTTTGTAGATGTTTATGTTGGTAACTATCAATTGAAGGGGCAAGTGGAAGAAGGTGTTATACGACACTTTCACAAAAATTAAGTTACATGGCTGGATAAAGATTTTATGTCTCATTCCATCTATTCAAGACAATTTTATTGCCTTCATCAACTGGTGTGTCCCTCACTTACTGACACTCAGCAATAAAGCTGCCTTTAATAGATAGAATGGGACATAATACCTTTATCAAGCCATCTAACCCAATTTTTGTGAGAATGTCATATAACATCATCCACTTGTCCCTTCAATTATAACTACCACCAACTTCCAACTTGCTCTTCTGAAAATGCACATATTTTTTTTAAACACACAGGTTACCCCTGGAACTGCTAACATCCAGGGCTTCTGAAACTTTTACAGAATTAATACTTCAGTTCATGCTGAATCTTTGAACTTGGCAGCATATTGAATATTTTAAACTGCAATAAATTCTTTCTTTTTATTTTCTTCTTAACACTTAAGCTGCATACTAAAAAGGATTCTGTATTATTTAAAGTTATCAATGTAATACTTCCACTTATGATCTAAACATATCCCAAAAACCACAAAAATCTTGCATAACATTGACAAAGTTTGGGCGGAAAGCAACACGGAGTATCACTATTTTAACATTCCTGAGATAGAGCTTTAGCCAATTTAGATCCCATTCAAAATGTGCTGGTAAACTTTCTTCAAAATCTTTCACAAAGTATTTCATACATGTCATGGTTTGTGAGTTGTTTCTTGCATTAGAAAGAGGGACAAAACAATTTTATTAGGTGTTCTACAGCAGCGAATGTACGAGTAAGCAAGTTAGCAAAGTGGACCATAAATTCTAAATCATTCAATAGTGAAGCAAGCTTACCTCCTGACCAGTGAGGAAGAGCAGGACATCTCCTGCAATTTCTTCACACATATGGATCTGTATAACAGTTCTGATGGCTGCTTCTAGATAGTCTCTCTCTGGTTCTGGGGTATAAAATATCTCTACAGGATGGGTTCTACCTGGTACATTCATTAGTGGTGCATTATCAAAATATTGCTGGAATAAAAAAAAGGGAATGTTAAAACATACCAACTGCATTATTTAATTCTATAATTCACCACTATTTTAATGAAAACAGCATATAAAATTGATTTTCCATTTCAACCGACTTCTAAAGATAAATTAATAATTAACTTGGTATCCATTGATGACACATTTAAGGCTGGTTCACAACCGCCCGAGAGCGGTAACCAGAACGGAAACGAGAATGGGAAGCAATGCATATTGGTTCACAACAGCCCGGTAACGAGAACGGGAATGCATATCGATCACAAAGTGATAGTCGATTTTGTGCATTGGGATTTCATTTGTTTTTAACTGACCAATGGCATTTTTTCACCTACTTCCAATTTAGCCAAGCCAACATCAAAATTCGATAGAGTAAACATTATCTAAATGTACATCCATTACATTTCCGATCCCTCTACTTATGTCAAGCTTTCATTGCTTTATTTAATGGCATACATTAAAATTGTTTATTGTTCTTTTTTTCATTTCCACCAGTTTTAGCCGTTCTTTGTAGTTTTTGGCATTGTTTTTTTAGGTAATAGCCAGTTTTGAGTTGTATATAAACAAACTAAAAATGATCCTTTCACCAGAGGAACCAACCCTGATTAGATTTGCGGGTGTCGGGATGAGGTTAGGAAGCACATTTACTACTAATTCCTTCCAGTTTCATGTTTCCAGCTTGCGACTATAGAGAGCACTAGTGGCTGTTTCATGTCACGGCTGCCTAGAATAACCTCTAGAGTGAAGAGTCTAATATGCACAATAGGGATCTAATATGCCGTGCCCGGGAATGAGAACAAGAAAGTTAAAAGTTTGGCAACTCTTCTTTCCCGTTCCCGGGAAGGCTTCCCATCGGTTGTGAACATTTCCACTTGAATACATGTATTTCAACTTTCTCGTTCTCGTTGGTTGTGAACCAGCCTTAAATGTTATAATATTTTTTTTTAATTCTTTTCTAGGAGATACTATTTCTGAATTCTTTCCCTTAATTTTCTGCTTGAAAGAGAGGGGAATGGAAAGAAAGAAAGAGAGAGAGAGAGAAAGAAAAAAAACTGTCACCTTATTTTAAAAATACAAATATTCAAACGCATATTGTGACCAGTTATGTTGGCTTAATTCAACAGATATCATACTAATTTAAGAGCAACAAAGCACATAAAGTGAGCTTTGCAGCAAGGAAACCATAGTAATGAAAGGTTTAACAAAAGCAGACAAAGTTGAACCTGTTCCTTATGCCTGTATCTCATACACAATCAAAACTATACTACTTCAGAAAACAATAAAAGATTCAACATTTTGTATCTGGCTTATGCATATAATTGTCATAAAAAATGTTTAACTTCTGAATCAGCTATTTATTTAACTTTTTACTTCCAATTTTCATTGACATCTATGCTACCAGAAAGATAGAAAGGCAGGAAGGAGGAGATTTAAGCAGTTAAAGCAACAAGATTCTCAGAGTCTGCAGTTTTTCTACAGGCATTACAAGAAGCTTATTCTTGAAACTAACCTGGAATTTTCCAGCATCAAGTGTAGCAGACATGATAACTAACTTCAAGTCTGATCGTTGCTTGGTAACTTCTTTCAGAACACCCATAAGTATGTCCGTGGCTAACGTTCTTTCATGAGCTTCGTCAAGGAGAATGACCTGATAGTTTTCCAACATTGGGTCAGACATTCCTTCTCGGAGTAACATACCATCTGTCATGTACCTGTAATGTAATACAGTACCATCATGCTCTCACCATTTTTTTTACTAAAAAACCCTGTGTGCAACAATCACAAATTTCCGTGATCTTCTAAATTTACAGGGTGGAAGTGAAATGGTTCTGCAGACTGGTGCAGGTGGATGTAGATGAGTAGGAACTTCTGATTGATTGAAGGTTCTTAATTTATGATGATATTCATAGAGTTGAATAAACGGCAACTATTTCCTTGGCATATTTCAATAGAATGAACGGTTTTTGTGTACATTAAATTTTAAAAATCCATAATTTGTTGCCTACTTAGTTCCGTTAGAACTGGCAATATCGCATCAGCTGTGTTTACTTTCTTCTGATATCGGTGGAGATTGCAGGGAATGTTTACTTAATTGCATGTAATTGTTTTACCTCCCCCAATCTGCAGGACCATTTCACTTCCACCCTGTATAATTTAATTAGGTAATACTACAATAATACACATTCTATGTACAGGAGACTGAGATAAAGACCAAAGTCAAAATAATGCTAGTCTCTGCATCAGCTCATGGCTCATGAGAAACAAATGAAGAGCCATTTAGCATTTCAACATGTGCTGCTTAAAATGTGGGAAGCTTAAGAGACACAACAGCAAATATTTGGAAATGGTTAGAGTTACAAGATGGTTTTATTTGGCACAACTGCACATGTTACTGAGTTTTACATTTTATCCAAAAATACTTATGATATCCCGAGCATTTGAATCCATACGCTATTTACAGAAATTTCAAGATGCACAGCTTATTTATCATGCTAATATCTCAAACATTTTAATCTACATTCTTATTGTATTTTTAAGAGAAAAATTCCATATGAAGGACTTTTTGGAGCAGAGAGATTTCTAAATAAAACAGATGTTAAAACCTGTGAAGCACCTATTTCAGTAATAAGCACTTAATCACAAACTTACTTTAACAAAGTTCTTGCAGATGAACAATCCTCGAATCGAATGCTGTAGCCTACTTCTTGACCTAGACAAACATCCATTTCCTCGGACACTCGCTGTGCAACTGACATGGCTGCTACTCGTCTTGGTTGTGTACAAGCAACTCCTTTTGTACCCTTAGACCGTGCATATTCCACACACCTTGAAAATAAGATCAAATTATCTTTCATATCTGTATATGCTTTGCATCACAGTATGAGCAACCTTATCTATATAAAATTATAGGCAAGTGTCAAAGATATGCATTTTACCTACCACTGTGGTATCTGTGTTGTCTTTCCAGAACCAGTTTCTCCTACAAGAACAATGCACTGATTTTCTTCTAACAATTTCATAAATTGGGCTCGATATTCCCATACTGGTAGCGTAATACGCTTTCTTAAAAATTCATGATATCTGCAATAAGAGATCAACAATGAGAACATTTGCTGATTATGGTCACTTCAAGTGTGTGACAACTTACTTATTACTTAACAACTTCAGTCAGATTTGATTTTTGCTAATAAATGTCAAACCATATATTTTAGAATACACAAGATGCAGAAAATGTTGATTAATAAACTTATAGAGAAAACAGCGGGAATTAAGACAAATCTTGTTTTTATAGGTACTGTTTACACTTGTATAGTACTTACTTAACCTTACTTTCAATTGTTAATTATTTCTGCAATTATTTGTAGGTGCCATTCAATTCTGATATTAAGCTCACTTATTAACTTTACACAGTTAATAAAAGGTGATAGTAAGACCTGGCAGCGCCGTGGCCAAGTGGTTAGACCACTCGCCTCCCACTGAGGCGGCCCGGGTTCAATCCCAGGGACCTGCATGTGGGATTTGTGGTGGACGAAGCGGCGTCTGGGCAGGTTTTCTCCGGTTTCCCTCGCCATTCATTCCATCAACTGCTCCATCATCACCTTTCCTTTCATCCATTTCACCCACATTTCGTTTCATCTACTTCCTTCATCCCATACCAGGCATCGGGCTGATCACCCATCCTGGATGTTCTGTCTGATCCATGAATGTCTGCTCCTCGACAGGCCTCTAACCCCAGGCACCCGCCTGTAAGTCCTACATAAGAGGAGGGTAAACAGATAATAAATGAATGAATGATAGTAAGACCTAACAGTTGAATATTGAAACCACACAATCTTCTTAAATAATTATTCTTATTTTCTCTATTTCTTACCTATAGTAGAGGAAATATTGCTCACCCAAAAACTTAATATCAATATTTCACCAGAAATGCATTTCTTGAGGTCCCCTGAATAAACAATAAATTTAATAAAAAATAAAGAGGAATTACACTCGTCATTGTGTGTAAATGTATTTGTGTGCATGCATGCGTCTGTGAACAGCAGAACACAAAACATTGATTAAATACCAAACTGGTATTTAAAATCAGCATCTTACAAGGAATGACACGATTTCAAGAAAATTTCCCCCTACTCCAAACTACTGTTTCTGAATGTTGTAACTAAGCACATCTTGCTTAATTTGAAATCATTCTTAAGCAAAAATATATTGTGAATAACTTTGATAGAAGAATCACTTTTTATGTTAATAGTAGAGCACTATTTGGATATATGTGAATTTAACATTGGTAAAGAGATCTAGATTCTTTTTCTTACGAGTTATTACAACAGATTCCGAAACCTGTGACATCTATTGTTACAGACTTTCTACAACCGTAGATTGCCAGATTCAACAAAGAATACAATTGATATGTTTACATATTGCTTCAGTGACACTATATATAGTATGAAACAATGTTTTCATTCTCTTGGGTTTCTCTAGAAGTTTGTTGGTCCAATTTATCTCCCCCTGTATAATTCTTTTAAATGTCATCCCAAATGGCCCTTAAAGTAAGTTTAACCCTTCCTATGCTACATATTTGTATACCTATTGACCATGATCTTGACTTAACGCAAACGTCACTAACTCACTTGATTTTGTACTACAGCAAGCAGGATTGCTACTGCATTGCAGTGATATCAGTTAGAGATGGGCTTCTGAAAGCAGTGGTGGGTCTCCCATTCCTTTGTAATGCTTCAATCAATAAGCACATTATAGTTTGCTTGTATTGTATTAAATACCAATTAACTATCAAGAGACTGTTCATATTCACTGCTATAAATATGGAAGTTTTTTCGAATTGTGTTAAATACCAATTAATTACCAAGAGACCTGCTCATATTCAAAGCTATAAATGTGAAAGTTTTTCTTTTAAATTGTGTTAGATACCAATTAATTACCCAGAGACCTGTTCATATTCACTGCTATAAATGTGAAAGTTTTTAGTTACAAATTAGCTCTCAAGCTTTACAATGTGACTACAATGGCATTAACCAAGTTAAGGAGCTTGTTTTACTATGTTAGTACTATAATAGTCATTTTTGCGACTGTTTATGTTACGACTATCAAGCCTATAAGAATAGGTATATGTCCATAACAGAAATATATGAGGGCGGATTGATAAGTCCATGACTTTGATGAGAGATAGCGTTCTAATCACAGTTTCTTTTTTGCACCCAAATCTTACATCTATTCTGGGTATAATCACAGAAATTCATCGTCATTTGTTTCTTAGAACATTGTTGAGTGTGTCTATAATAAGATGTTGCTTCATAGAAAATGGAAAAAAGACAATTTTGTGTTCTGATAAAGCACTATTTTTTGCTTGTTAAGATGGTGAAGGAAATGTAAGAAAAGCTGAACAAGTATTATGGGGACACTGCTCCATCACATGGCATGATTCGCAAGTGGTTCACAGAATTTCGATGTGGCCATTCGAGCACAAGAGATGCCATGCACACAGGACGGCCAGTTGAGGTCACAACAAAAGAAATGGTGAACAAAGTTCTCGATATTGTGTTGGAAGACTGCCAAGTGAAAATCTGAGAGATAGCCAAGACCGTAAACATCTCGAGTGAACGGGTGTGTAACATTCTACACAAATTTTTGGGTATGAGAAAGCTGTCAGCAAGATGAGTGCTGCAACTGCTCACAGTTGAGAGAACAAGCGGAATCGTGTGACCATTTCACAGGTATGTTTGAGTTGGAAACAAGCTGACGATGGGAGCAAACTGTTCTCCCGAAATGCGTTCAAGGTATGAACCTTTTAGTGATGTAGTGTAACAACCTCCAACTCTCTTTATTTTAAATGTTTGAACATGTTCCAGCGCAATCCAAATGAGTTTTTGCGGCATTATATTATGGTTGATGAAACTTGGATCCATTACTATCAACCTGAAACCAAACAACAATCAAAGCAGGGATTTCCTTCAGCGAACCTGCTCCAAAGAAAGCAAAAACCATTCTGTCGGCAGGAAAAATCATGGCAGCTGTCTTTTGGGATTCAAAAGGGGTGATAAGACATCCACTGCCTGGAAAAGGGTAAACCGATCACAGGTTCATATTATGCCGCAATGCTGAATCAGTTTCACAAGGAATTGCTAAAAGAAAAGACCACACTGGTGAATAAAAAGGTTCTCTTTCACCAGGATAATGCACCTGCACACAATTCAGAGATTGCCATCGCAAAATTTGTGGAATTGGGCTACGAACTGTACCTCATCCACCATATTCTCCAGATCTGGTGACTTCTTCCTCTTCGCAAACCCGAAAAATTGGCTCGCTGTGAAAAAATTCACGTCCAGTGAACACATCATGGCAGAAACCACCTCATATTTTGCAGACTTCAAAAAATCATATTTTTTGGAAGGGTTAAAAAAATTAGAGAAATGTTGGACAAAGTGTATTGAATTGAAAAGATACTATGTTGAGAAATAAAACTGATTTTTTGGAAAAAATTGTTATTTTCTTTAAAAAGTCATTGACTTATTAATCTGCCCTCATAAATACTGAGACATTGTAACAGAGCAATTATTCTATCATGAACCTGCAATAGGCAGTACATATATTAACATATGAACGGTGGATTATGTATTTCAAATGCAAAATGCTGCATACTGCCACTGCACAGTTGAAAGTCATGCAGTGCACAATAGCTGGTTCAACGGGAGCAAGGTTACTATCTCTGCTTTACTCAAAGAGCAACCAGTTGGGGTCACCGAACATACAAATGCTTTCTGCATGAATTGAGACTGCATGCTTATATTGTTTGTCTTGTTTAAGAATAGTGATATGTCTGCACCATTTGTTGAATGTTGGCATGACTCAACATTATTTTTTGTGAATCTAGGGCACAAATTGCACCATCACACAATGCATGCTCTGTTTGTTCCAGGTAATTACACATTTGTACATCTAGCTAATAATAAGTTTCTCTTGTTTCAATTATTTTCAAAAACACTGACATTTCTATCTCAAATAAAAAAATGTATTTTTCTGGAGTGAAAAATTTGCAGATAGGCAGTTATCAGAGAAGCTCTACACTTCACACACTGCATTTTGATTGTTCTTCAGGCTTCCAGGAATCAGCAAGCAATTTTTTCAAGGTTAATGATGCACTGTTTCTGCATTTTGTATGCAAGCACTTGACAAGAAAGAAAATGCAGGCAATAGTAACAATCAATGACTGGGTATTTTTGTTCAAACCTCTAAAACTAAAATAACATCCTGGAATAAAATAGGACATACTTGATTCCATTTCTTATTCCTATCTTTAAAACACTGCAGGAGTATGCTGGTAGCTTGGGAAATTGATGGTCAATTCTTCTAGTTTTATATCTAAGGTAAAGCTGGCAATGTGCAATAGGAAAACCAACTTCAAGTCCCTTTTAATCACACTCATCTGTCAAGCAACATTTATTGCACATTTCATTACATACTGTGCCATGGGGGGATCACACAGATACAATAATAGGTCCCGCTATGTTAATGTTATATTCAACCATTTCAGTCTGAGTGGAATTTGTCTCATATAACTAACTGGTAATCACAGAAGTAAAACAATCATGTGCAATTACTATTTCCTAACCTGTATGTAAAAATTTAAATATAGCTGTTAAGCACAATCAAAGTCCAAATCCAAAACAATACTGAATATGCACAATGGACAATCCTACTTAAGCTGGACAACATACTAAGCTACAGTAACCTCCCTCTCTTCATAAAATGCAGTCTTAGCCAGCATATTCCACAAACCTATAAATCAAATATTTAACATATTTTTAAGTCTTACCTTGGAGTATATGGAAGTCCTGTAAATGGGTTCACTTGTAGATTAGGCTTTGGATAAGCTGTTAAAGGTGTCCCTATAGGTGTCATAGTTTTCTTTTCATCTTTGTCTCTAAAATGCAATGAAAAGTAACTCTATTAAGCAAAATATTTAATAAGATAAACCTAAAGCACCGCAACACATGCATAATCCTTCATTTTAAATAAAGAAGGAAAAATATTGAAGAAAACGAAAGTCAATGCCTTCAATGCCAATAACTTCGGATTAATCCACGAACACAATGATATGCATCAAATTAATGAAATTCTTGGATTCATACCTGTCTTTTGTTTTATCCCGATCCTTCTCATTTTCTCGCTCTTCCCTGAAAAAGAAAAAGATACATGTATACACAAAATCATTATTATATATATATATATATATATATATGAGAGAGAGAGAGAGAGAGAGATTTAGGCTGTTCCTTGCTTTAAGAGAAACAAAAGGGTTTCATCAAACATTCACAAAATACCTTTAGGAGCAAATGTAAACAGAAGGTTATAACCTGATAAATTCACTTTCTTAATGCACTGCCCTCCCCCCATGTTACTTTAACTTCCTCTTGGCACATTGTAATGGTTACGTAGATTCGTTGAATGTGTATGCCAAATAAATGGCCTTAGTTGTCTGGTCACCTGTTTTTGTTATCCAGTTTTGGCAGAATATGGACTTTAGGATCGTGAACTACTAGCTGTTTAACTGTACATGTCAATTTGGTGTTGGATAGGTAACCTTAGTTGCACACTTGCCTTCCTGTGTCATTTATTTTTATTTCCATTCATTTTTCTGTTGGTGAAAGTTTTGGCAGTGGTATTGAATATCCAACCCGGTACTTACCCACCAACTGAGGGACACCATGAAAAGAAACCCAAACAGATTGGCTCGTATACAGGATTTAAAACCATGACTTATTTAATGTGAACTACAGATGCTATGCCTGAGCCATCTCACTTGGGGGACACAGCACTTATTATAGGTAGCATACAAATACATACGAAAAGCAATCTCCAATTATGAGTTTCTTTAAAAAAAATATTGTAAAAGTGTTGCATTGTACTAGCCTAAAATATTGTGATATCAATTCACAGTGCTTTTCCACTACAATACCATTTCATATATCCTTTATTTAACCTAAAGATTAGTGTAGTGACTGTGGTTTTGTAGTGGAGTTTGTTCTGCAACAGTGACAATAGACATGGAAAACAACACACCAGACAGTAATTCAATAAATTACCAAGTTAACGCCTTAAATTATGAATTGAGTTGGTTTAGTTACACGATACACCACTTATTAAAATAATTTAGCAAGACATGTTTAAAAAACTGCCACTTTCATCATCAACCAGATGCAGACTGCTGCTGGAAAAAGTGGTGGTTGTGTCCTCTGGTGGGGATTCGATGAATCATTTGATGAGGTTGTCTCCAGCGGGTATTTCATAATTAAATACTTTATGTCAGTATAGATTACAATAATACATTACTGTTTAAGAGCATTGTTGAGAGTATTGCAACTGTTGGATATGCAGATGACCTTGATATAATAGGACAGGCATTAACAGTGATTGAAGGACCATATAAGAACCTGAAACAGGGAGCTGCTAGAGTAGGATTACAGATTAATGAAGGAAAAACTAAACTGATGATACAAACTGCAGATAGATAATAAATATTGAACCTAATCTGAAAGTTAATGTATTTGAGGAAGTGAATAGTTCAAATATCTAGAGATGACATTGACTAGTAATAATGATGGATGTAAGTTCAAAAGCTGATAACAGCAGCTAAGAGTTTACTTTGTATTGATTGGGATTATGCGATCTAATAATGTGCATAGAACAAAACTTATAATATATAAAACGATAATTATAGGTATTCTCTATTATGCATGTGAAAAACGTGCACCCTGCACAAGGAGACAGAAGAGAGATTGGGTGAGGTGTGGGATAGATATGAAACCATTACCAAAAGATGTAACATACTGTGAGACCCAATGAACTATGAACCAGCTGTAAGGTGTTTTTCCATTGGGCATAAGGACATATGTTTCCCACTGCTGCTGCTGCAATCAAGATCACACTACTGATACTGGCTTTGCTTTGCTCTGCTCTTCAGTATTGCCCATTAGGCCAATATTTTGATGAGAACAATTGAAAGTGTGTTTGAGGAGGACAGAATTATTAGTAGAGATTTGTGGCCCCCCTGGCTAACACCCTGCGACTTTTATCTTGGGAGTAAATTAAAACAAAGCATAGAAGACAAACCCACATACCCTGGAAAAATTAAAACAAAATATCCATCAGGAATGCAACATGAACCACGATGAAGAGGTGCCAAAAAGTATGGACAGCAACAGTGACCATTTTCAGCACCTTCTGACATAACATTGGTAAGCAAAGCCTTTAAACATAGTTAAGGAAATTGTTGTATGGTTGCATCAGCACCACTCGATGATAGCTGCAGATGGCAACGCATTCTGCCACTACGAACCAGAAAAACATTACACAGCCGGTTCATAGTTCATTGGGTCTTCCTGTATATTAGGTTAAATTATTAGTTTATTGGGGTTGGTCCAAATTGAATTCCAGTGAGTTTCTGTAATGTTTCATAAGTCGAAATCTAAATCCATCACTATGTGCTAGAGATGGAATCTGCAGGAAAGGTCATGGCTACGGTTTTCTAGGATCCTCATGATGTAATGCTCATAGACTTACAGTTTGTGTAAATCGTCGTGACAGTTCCCCACTCCTGAAGCATATATGTGCAATAGCACTGACCAGTCCACTTGCATAATAAGAGAGGTGGGGTCAGTATTCCACCTGCTGGTAACCTTACACATTTGTTTACAATGCGTTGCATATGTGGCTGCCTCCGAGTTCTGATATCACTACTCCTTTCTCCTCTCTTGTGCATATGGACTGTCACACATTTTACACAAGCTGTACCTCCAGGAGGACAAAACCATTGCTGGGGAGTATTACACTTCACTACTGAATCAATTGAAGGATGCTATTCAGGCCAAACATCCACACCTTGCAAAAAAACAAAGATCCCGTTCATCATGATAATGCCCCTTCACACATTTCTGGGATTGTTGCTGCAAAACTGTATGATCTTCATTTAAAAGTACTTCCACATCCATCATGTTCACTGAATTTGGCTCCCAGCAATTGTCATACTCCGTGATGTAGTGGTTACCATGCTAGCCTCTAGTTTCCAAGGTCGCGGGTTCAAACCCAGTGGAGGGCAATGTATTTTTTTCGGGCATAAAAATCCTTAGCATGGCTTCCTTCAGAAGGGAAGTAAAGCCGGTGGTCCTGTGTCGTAGATTTACAGCACGTAAAAGAACCTCAAGCCTGATAGAGAGGCCTCTGAGCAAAATTACCATCTTCCACGCCCAATATAGAATGTGACACTAAGGACTACAGCAGTTAAAGAGTGTCCATAAATAAAATTCCATTTATTTATTTTTCCAGTAATTATTTTCTGTTTCCTAAACCTAAAGTAATGGCTGGGTGGACGAAAATTCACATCAAATGATGAGGTTGAAGCTGAGACAGATGCTTATTTCGTACCACTGAACAAATCAAATCTTATTTTGCTAAGGTTATTCAAATAAAAAATGGAAAGTTAGACTAAATATATTGATTTACATGGTGAGTATATTAAAAGAGAGAAAAAAAGTTATTTTAAATCTTGCGTTTTCTTGGGCAGGTTGAGAACTTTCTAAGTGTGTGTATATGAATTGGCTTCAAATAACAGGTATAATGTCAGAAATCATTTTATATATAGGACTAGTTTAGTTCGCCATGTATCAGCACTCAATCATTTTCAGACTTCTGTAGGCAAAGGTTTCAATGTAATGATGCTACAATTAGTTCACAACACAGATAGAGCAATGGCAAGAGGAGTATCTGAAGAAGCTTTCAAAGGTTAGCATTTAACTTTGAGCTCTCGTTTTGGGTTTGCTCTTATGCTCCAGAAATATGTGCTTCCCTCCTATAAATAGAACACTTTTTTTAATTACTTTTACTCCAGCAATATGAAAGAATAAGAAAATGCTTAATGGAACTAAAACTCAAACTTTGTTCCAAAAGCTCGTTTTCTAGATCTTGCTATCTTTAAAGCAGTAATTATCAATTACATTTTCTTTGTTAAAACTTATATACACTTAATTTTATTCATTCTCAAATTGAAGTTTCTGAAAATAAAGTTCATAATAACAATAAGTACTTTAACTTCAGTATTGATAAGATTCCCCTTCCCACCAACATTTCTCATTCCTACACTCTCTCACCCAGAAGTGGCATGCAGTTTAATTATAAGGGGCACTCTTAGAATAAATTTAGAATGCAGCTATTTTTGTGAATTATGCTAACAGAGTTGGATTGGCAGTTTCTTCTGCCCATGCACATTATTAACAAAATGGAATACCTTGTTGACATATCACAATGAATTTTCTAAGTGAGAAAGTGTATAAAAAAAAGGAGGGAATTTCAGGCTGTGTGTTCACATTTCATCTTAAAGCAACTGTTACATGCAGACACAGTTGAATATTCATATTAATTTAATGTCTTCCTCCTGGTATCTAACAATGTTGACAGCCCTTCAGGAAGAACACATAGATACAAAACACCTACTAAAGGCTAAACCAACAACTAATTAGGGGTATAACACCTGGAACAAACCCCCTGGTTTATTCCAAACTTGTGATTTTATTTCCATTTGCTAACATATTTATTTACCAATTCACTTAATACGTCAAAAGGATCAAATCCCCTTGGGTGAGTAAATTTGTAATTAGAAATACTGATGTACATAAAATTTAAATGCCTAAGCAGTAAGAATAGGTAAAAAGCAAATTGTAGTGCAATAAGTAAATGGAAAATACATCACTAAACTACAAAAATTATGTTTTTACCCCAATCAGCACCTTTCCTTTTTTCAAATCTCCCAACCAAACCTCCGATTCACACAGTATTCTCAATAGTACACACTTCACTACAACAAGACTCTACTAGTGACATACACAAAATGCAACCTGCCATGACATTAAGAGCTGATATGCTATTAAAACAGTATATCCTCAGCCTTCGCGCTCACTGCCCATTGCCAAAAAATCAACTTTAGATTCACAATTTGTCGGCTGCTCTTAGATAATACATGGGTGATTGAATAAAAGATAATCAGCACACAATGAGCGCATCAAACATAAGGATTAAAACTACATGATGGATTATGTGATATTCAGAATTTTTTTTGTGGAAATGCCTTAATGTTTTTGGCGTGCTGAGTAAATCCGAAATTGGGGTGTCTTAATGGCCGGAACATTTAGTACTACGAAATATTACTATGTAACTCAACATTTAAGCCGACCACGTTTCCTATTTATTTGGCAAAACTATAGAAGGTCCACTGTAAACTTTTCTTTTTCCCCCAAGATTTATTAGCTGCATTCGATGTCAATGCAGTCAAACACGGTTTACAAAGTTTGGTCCCATTAATCGTTCTATAGATTTTCTTGCACCGAAAACTAAGTCTGCTGAAGTCACTATGCTTCCTCCTTGATGCTCAAAAGCTACGACTCATCCAATGACTCCGGAGAATTATACAATTGCAATAAACATCACTAACATAACAAACCTTACTCTGAACATGTTTCAAATGGTTTTCCATTACCTCTTTCTCATTTTACTTCATCAAAACAGAATTCTCACGATGTCTAGTGTATCACCGTGCCCACAGCCGTCACTAAAAATGTAACTTAACAAACCCAAAGCAATTATATGAGTAAATTACCGTCTTTTTTTGATGTAAGGATCAACAACTTCTATTCTTCTCTTTGACATTTTACTGTAAATTGCAGTTTTTCCAAATAGCAAAATATGTCCTCCGTAATCCAAGCAAATCAACAATTTTTCCGTAGTATCTTAGTCTTCGGAAGCGGTAATGACGTCAGCCATTATGACAAAAATGCCGTTTTATCTACATTTTTTTTAATTTTTTTATGAGGTAGTTCTACTTCTACATTAAATTACAAATTAAAAATAAAAGCGTAAATTCCCGTGGAAGAATTTAAACAATTTACCGCTCAACATTTTGTTATTAACTATAAAGTTCTGTGATATAAATTTCAATAGCGTAGTACAAAATACATGGTCACCAACTTTTGAAATGTATTTATACCACAGCACAGAACACCAAAGTATGAGTAGGTTAGGTAAAATGTGGGTGGAACTGCTGTAAATAGTTATTAATAAATGCAGTTTGTAAGATTTGGATTTCACTTTGTTCTTACCATGGCTTTATTTTAATTATTTGCATTTTAACATAATCCAACCTAAGCTGGAAATATAAATATATAACTCAGTAAATTGTACACCGGTCTGAAAAACTTGCACAAACTTCATATAAAATGACAGATTCTGTGATAGATACGTTATTATTAGATTGTACTTGTTTGTTTGAAGAACTCTCGACTGTAAACGAGACAAATAAACAAGAAGAAGCGATTCTGCAACACATTCTCCAATCCAAAAACAAAGATTTACAGATCGGTGACTTCAAGCAAGGTATCAAACAATGGGAATAAAATAAGTCTTAATTTCATAACACAGCTCCCTTTCTATTTTTTTTTCTTTTCTTTTTTCCTTTCTTATAGTTACGAATCCTCTTATTGTTTCATGTTGTAATTTGACAATGCATAAATTCATAGAAAATCTCAAACCACTTTCATTTCTCTTTCATCTTCTCCGTGTTATATTCAGAGGCGGTCTGACAGACTAACAACCAATCTTTTTAGGTATGTATTTTATAATGCATTGTAACTCTCTTTTCTCTTAGGGCAGGAATGGTTTGGTGTCTCAGAGCCACTCTCCTTACATAAGAATCTGAAGGGTAAGGTAGTGATACTTGATTTCTTTACATATTGTTGCATTAATTGTATGCATATACTGCCTGACCTGAAGCAGTTGGAAAAGGAATTCAGCATTGAAGATGGACTGATCGTGGTAAGATTTCTTTAAATTAGTTTAACATGTGAACCAAAAATTTAGTTTTAAGTCATACTATGGTAAAGTGAATGCTGGGAAGGGCAGTTTAAACTTTATTTCATAAATGCAGACTTTACCATAAGTCTGTAAAACCAAATGTATCAAAACCTTTTATTTTTTTCTTTCTTCTTTCATTATGTCTAACTTTTTATAAAAGCCATACCGCTTTATATTTTAACTTTAGAGACAAGCCATTTTATTTCTTGTAGCACAAGAATTAACTAATTTCAAAAGAAATCTCAGTGAACCCTATAAATATAGCAGGTGTATTATGATGCTTTAAAAACATGAACCTTCATAAGCTCATTCCATTTAAAGGGAGACATGACAATCCAGAACTGAAGCAATTGATTATTTCAGTCCACCCCCTTTTTTAAATGCATGTTGTTGTATTTTTAAAAAGATGCCTTGAATCATAATATTCCATTAGCATCTAATTTTTACTGAGAAGATATAGTTGAGCTAAGTACCCAAAAATTAATAATTAAACTGATTTTTACATGCTTTAGTATAATTTTGAAAACTTTAGCTGCATTATATTTAATAACATTACTAATTTTGATAGTACCAGGAAGACCTATTTTGTACAGTGGCTGTAATAGTTGAAGATTTTGAGTGCTTTTGTTGACACATCCAAAGAGATAATGATCTAGGTTATCATAACTGCCACAATCACACAGTGGAGAGTCTCTTTTAGAAATTTCTTACAGAAAAGCTAGTGTATGTGAAATTCCCAGCCTCATTTTTGAAAATACAGATAAATCTTGTCTATTAATCTTGACGTATTTAAACCATGGAATAATAATGTTGCTGTGATTAACTACTGGATTGGTGGACGTAGATCTCCAGTTAAGAAAACTTTCATCTGTTATGAGCTTAAGACTGTCGTTAACAGGTAACTGAATATTGGCAATTATTCCTGAATCTCTTGCAGCTTTTGCTAATATGTCCACTCTGTCATTTCCTGAAATATTTGAATGGCCAGTGATCCAAACAAGTTTTATAGAGATACCTTCAGTATATGCTTTGTAAATAAGATTTTTTTTTTTTTTTAATTTTTAAGAGGTTCAGATTTTTCAAAGATCAAGATTTCATTAACTTATATAAAACACTTTTAGCATGTGTGAATATATACTATTTTTCAATTTTTTCTTTCCAATTTAAAAAATGGCAGCTCTGATAGCAACCACTTTGGCAGAATAAATCGACCAACAGTGATCTAACTGAATTAATCCTTGAAGATTAAAATTTTGATGCCAAAACACAGCTCCAGCACTTTGTCTTGCCTTTAATCCATTATTAAAAACCCAGTTCCATATTTGAATGGCTTACTTTTTAGTATATTTGGAGAATATCTTTGGAATGAGGGAATCACAAGATTTTTTAAATGTATCAATGTCTGTATCGAAGTTGTGAGAACAAATAATCCCATCTATACAAAACTGAGGGTGACAAAGAGTGGTTGTAATATTCCAAATATTACTGAACCAGTACCAGGTGAAGCACAGAGGTGTATCATACAAGTTATATTGATTGCATTATGGAGGTATGGAGTTATATATTGCCGTTATGGAGGGTCAAATATTTTTTAGGAAGATATAAAACAAAAGTTCAATTATTTCACAGCCCCCCAAGGTAAGGGAACATTGTTATAAACTACATTTAATAGAATCAAACTGTAATCCTAAAATATCAACAACAAAACTTGTGCACCTTACACCAAAGCGTAGAAAAGTAAGCTAAGTTTAAGCTAATGGGTTCATAATTATATGTGTGAATAATGGTTTTTTTAAAGGTGAAATTTTGGCAAATATTAGGCAAATAAAAGCCAAACATACATAAAGTTTATATCTATCAAATAATGTAAGTTTACCAAGCTTTATTCTTCAAAAAGTTATCTAAATTACAAGAATCCAGAATGTTTGAATTGGTGGCTCATATTCACTAGTTGTGTCCCTAATTCATTGAATATTGATTTCTCGGGTTTCTGAACTATGTGAAAACCATGGAGCCTTTATGTTATTGAATAAATACACTATGTGATCAAGAGAATCCGGACACCCCCACAAACATACGTTTTTCATCTTGGGTGCATTGTGCTGCCACCTACTGCCTGGTAGTCATTATTCGCGACCTCAGTAGTCATTAGACATCATGAAACAGCAGTTTGGGACGCTCCGTGGAACTCATGAAATTTGAACGTGGTCAGGTGATAGTGTGTCACTTGTGTCAGAGGTCTGTACGCGAGATTTCCACATTCCTAAACATCCCTAGGTCCACTGTTTCTGATGTGATAGTGAAGTGGAAACGTGAAGGAACATGTACAGCACAAAAGCATACAGGCTGACCTCGTCTGTTGACTGATAGAGACCGCCAACATTTGAAGAGGGTTGTAAAGAGTAATAGGCAGACATCTATCCAGATCATCACACAGGAATTCCAAACTGCATCAGGATCCACTCCAAGTACTATGACAGGCGTGAGGTGAAAAACCTTGGATTCCATGGTCGAGCGGCTGCTCATAAGCCACACATCATGCAGGAAAAAGCCAAACGACACCTTGCTTGGTGTACAACATTACATGATTGAACAGTGGCAAAACGTTGTGTGGAGTGACGAATCACAGTACACAATGTGGCGATCCGATGGCAGGGTGTGAGTATGGCGAATCCCGGTGAACGTCATCTGCCAGCGAGTTTAGTCCCAACAGTGAAATTAGGAGGTGGTGGTGTTATGGTGTGGTCGTATTTTTCCTGGAGGGGGTCCCCCAGGGGCTCACCTAATGTGAGTACGGGTTTTGGCGCATCCGGAGGTTCCCGAGCCACTCATCGCCATCATCATCCTTCTACCCTCGTCCGGTGAGGTGGATTCGTTATCGAGACCGGGGGACTCAAGGTAGGCTCTCGTGTGTTCTGTGCATTTCATTCCATGTCGCCCCTCGCCATCGTTTCTTTCTTTTCTTCTATTTCTGCACATTTCGCCCCACGTCCATTCATTTACGCATCTATTTTCCTTCTTCGCCAGCCTACCTTGCGTGCGAAACGCCCACGCACTTTTAGTTTCTTTTACCCTTTTATTTTAATCCTCCGTGGACACAGCCTGACGGATACCCGCGCACTGGGTGCGTGGGTAATGGCGTCATCCCCATCACCCGGGGTCGTCATGTAGGGTATGTGTTCGTATCCGCTGTTCAACTGCAGTCCCGCGGGGGGGGGCATTGCTTGAACTGCTGACTTCTGACGGCGATTGGGTCCCTCAGTCTATGTTCTGGGAGGTGTGACCCTGGGGTGAGATAGGTATAGATGGCCACTCACCCAAGCCGGGGTAACGCCCGGGAAGTCAGAGCCCGAGGTCGGAGATGGTTGCAATGGTGGAGGATTTCTTTCGCTATGGAGCACCCTTTCTTCATTATAAACAACAAGCGCCGAAAAGTTATTGTAACAGAAGTAGCACCGCCAACAGCTGGTTGTTACTTAGCGATTACCCGTACAGAGGAAGGACAATCATTCGAGAAGGTGAACCCTTTTATCATCCAGAAGGGCATTCACTCAATTGCTGGTCCTGTTCATTCCTGCACTCACCTACGCAACGGTTCATTGTTGGTTCAGAGTAAGTTCGATCAACAAAGTAGGACCTTGTTGCGCGCCACGCTTCTCCACGGTTATCCCATCAGTGTTGAGAAGCACCGCACCTTGAATTCCTGTCGAGGCGTTGTCACCACGCATAGCCTCGATGGTATATCAGACGAGGACCTGGTAGAATATCTTGCAGACCAGAAGGTGACAGCGGTTCATCGAGTGCAGGCCAAACGCGACGGCGTATTGGTACCCATTCGTACCCTGTTTATAACATTTGATGGCGTCGATCTGCCCACGAGCATTTCGGCAGGGTACGAACGGATTGATGTGAGGCCTTATATTCCTAGACCTCTGCGTTGTTTTAAATGCCAACGTTTTGGGCATACGCAAGTCTCGTGTAAGAGTGTCATTACCATCTGTGCATCATGTAGCCAGTCGTCACACGAAGGTACCTGTTCCACAGCCCCCGTCTGCGTTAACTGCAAAGGGTCTCATTCTGCGTCGTTTGCCGACTGTCCGCGGTACTTGGACGAGAAGGCGATCCAGGAGATCCGGGTAAAGGAAAAACTCTCCTTCGCTGAAGCCCGGAGGCGTTACCATGCGCGCCAACCTTCGCTCCTGCGATCAGGTACATTTAGTTCTGATGTTGCCGCGCCAGTACCATGAGTAGATGCCGAAACTCAGACCTGGACCATGACTGCATTAACCGCCACTACCATCCGGCCGTCCATTTCTGCCATAGTTACTTAGCCAGCTAAAGCTGGTCCTAAGGTCATGAAATCCTAAGGCACTGATAAGTCCAAGCAGCAACTACTCAAGGAAGATTTTTGAAAGACTCTCCGCGTGCGCGCGGTAAGAAAAGTTCACCTCGAAGGTCGCAGTCCCAGGATGCTCCTGGGACAAGCCGCGCTCAGCGGCCCCCATTACCCATTGCCACCCAGAACCGATTCACGGCGGTTGAATCGGTTTCTGGCACTGAGCGCGTCGGCCCTCCCTTCGAGGAGCCTATGGTGTCTGACCAACTCCATACCAAAAGCCCGGGCCCAAAGGTTAAGCACAAGGTTATTTTAAGCCGCCCTTTTAAGTAGACAGTTTATCCCTTTTATTCATGGCTATCCTGACCTGGAATTTACGTGGTGTACGATCGCATAGGGCGGAACTGCAACTTTTATTGCGTCCCCATTCACCTATGGTCGTGTGTTTGCAGGAGACTAAGCTTCGCCCTCACGATCCTTTTGATCTCCGAGGGTATACTGCGGTTCGCTACGATCTTGAACCGGAGGAGGGTACTCCTGCTCATGGAGGTGTCATAATATTAGTGCGTAACGACGTTCATTTTCAAACTCTCACACTTACGTCCGACTTGCAAGCTGTTGCCGTTACACTTAACTTACCCGGCTTTTTCTTATCCGTTGGTTCTGTGTATTCGCCTCCATCGTCTCCCCCTCGCTCACGCGGACGTTCGCGCTCTCCTGTCCGCTCTTCCAACACCATTTCTTCTGTTGGGAGATTTTAATGCCCATCACCCCCTGTGGGGTTCGCCAAGGGCTTGTACGAGGGGAGCTCTTCTTTCCGACATTTTTGATCAATTCAACCTCTCTATCATCAATACTGGTGAACCTACATTTATTTCTGATTCTTCTGGTTCATTCTCTCATTTAGACCTTGCCGTTTGCTCCATCCAGCTTGCTAGTCGTCTGCAGTGGAACGTCGTCGCTGACACCTACTCCAGCGGCCATTACCCCTGCATCGTTTCTCTTTTGTCTCACCACGTCCAGCATTCCAGAGTTCCTACCTGGATATTCGGAAAAGCCGATTGGAGATTGTATTCCAGCCTAGTGTGCTTTCAGGACCAGCCCTTCTCTGACGTTAACCAAATGGTCCAGCACCTTACCTCTACGATGCTATCTGCCGCCGAACGCACAATTCCCCGTTCGTCCTCTCACTCTCGACGGATTCCTGTTCCTTGGTGGAACGAGGAATGTCGGGTTGCCGTTCGTGCCCGTAGAACTGCACTTAGGGTGTTTCGGCGACATCCTACACTTGATAATTTGGTTACTTTTAAACAATCGCGCGCCAGGGCTCGTCGCATTATTCAGGATAGCAAGAAGGCATCTTGGACTCGTTTTGTCGAGTCTTTTAATCGCTTCACACCTTCCTCTGTGGTTTGGGATAAACTTCATCGCTTCTCCGGTAATGTCACATTGTACTGTGTCTGGATTTCAGGTTTCCAATGCCACCATAGTGGATCCGGCTGCCATTGCTAACACTCTGGGTGCTGCCTTTGAGGCGGTTTCCAATTTTGCCCATTATTCCGTCGGCTTTCGCAATCTCAAAGACGGCTGGATTCCGAGACCTATAACTTTCGGTCCTCTACGGAGTGTTACAATGAACTTTTCATAATGAGGGAGCTGGAGCACGCTCTTCATTGCTCTAGGCACTCCGCTCCTGGGCCGGACGGCATTCATATCCTGATGTTAAAGAAGCTTTCAGCCGACAGTAAACTCTTTCTCTTACACGTCTATAACCGTATATGGCAAGACGGCATTTTTCCTTCCGTTTAGCGCGAAGCCACCATTGTCCCTATATTTAAGCCTGGGAAGGATCGCCAACTACCTTCCAGCTACCGCCCTATCTCCCTCACCAGTTGCCTTTGCAAGGTGATGGAGCGCATGATCAACGGGCGGTTGACATGGTGGCTTGAGTCTCAGAAACTTCTGGCGAACGCTCAGTGCGGATTTCGTCGCCATCGCTCTACCGTCGACCATGTGGTGTCTCTGTCGACGCATATTATGAACGGATTTCTGAGAAAGTGTCAAACAGTGGCTGTATTTTTTGACCTGGAGAAAGCTTATGACACTTGTTGGAGGGGCGGCATTTTACGTGCACTCCATGCATGGAATTTCCGCGGTCGTCTTCCCATATTTCTTAGGGAGTTTATGACGAATCGGTCCTTCGTGTACGTGTGGGCTCGGTTTTATCCAGTAGTTTTATTCAAGAGAACTGTGTACCGCAGGGCTCTGTACTCAGTGTCACACTTTTTGCGATTGCTATCAACCCCATTGTTGATTGTATTCCACCTGGCATTTCATCGTCCCTTTTTGTTGACGATTTTGCGATTTATTGCAGTTCACGGCGGACCTGTCTGCTCGAGCGCCATCTCCAGAGCTGTATCGACCGTCTCTACGCCTGGAGTAACGCCAACGGCTTTAATTTCTCCGCCGAGAAATCCGTCTGCATCAACTTCTGGCGCCGAAAGTATTTCCCTCCGCCCTCTCTCCATCTTGGGCCGGAGATACTTCCGTTTGCAGACGAGGTGACATTTTTGGGGTTGAACTTTGATAGGAAGTTGTGTTGGACTTCGCACATTTCCTTTTTAAAAGCAAAGTGTGACAGTTCACTTAATCTTACGTGTTTTAAGTGGCACATCCTGGGGAACTGATCGGACCGTCCTTCTTCGCCCTTATCGCTCTTTGGTCCGATCCAAGCTTGATTACGGGTGCATTGTTTATTCGTCGACACGTCTATCTGTGTTACGTCGATTGAATGCCATTCACCATCGTGGCATATGAGTCGCTACCTGGGCCTTTTCAACCAGCCCTGTTCCCAGTCCGTATGCTGAAGCTGCAGAGCCTCCGCTGTCCTTCCGGCGTGAGATGTTTTTGTGCAGCTATGCCTGTCTACTCTCAAGCTTGCCTGACCACCCGTCTTTCGAGTTATTTTTCGAGTAGTCGCTTGATCGCCACTATTTAATTAGCTCCTCTGCATTGCTCCCTCCGGGGGTTCGATTTCGACAGCTACTTCGTCATTTGGACGTTACGCCAGTGCCGGCCCTTCCTCGGGGGGAAACGCGTTTTCCTCCTTGGTCGCGCGCTGAGGCCCACTGTTACCTTGGGTTAACGTCGATGCCGAAAAATGAGACCCCTGCTTCAGTCCTTAGATCCGCATTTTTAGAACTACAGGCGCAATTCGGGGACTGTAATTTTATTTATACTGATGGGTCTAAGACTGATGTTGGAGTACGATGTGCCTTTGTTTTTGGTGCACATAGTTTTACCTTTCGTTTACCCGGTCACTGTTCAATTTTGACCGCCGAACTTTTTAGTATCTATCAATGTGTTTTATACATTCAGCGGCACGTCTTACGGCGTTGTGTTGTTTGTACGGTCACTCTGAGTGCCCTTCAGAGTATTAACGCGCTATACACTTACCACCCGCTTGTACAGCGCATTCATGACCTGCTCCACTCGCTTGGTGCTTCTGGCATCAGCGTCTCCTTCATTTGGATTCCAGGTCATGTGGGCATCTCAGGGAACGAGTCTGCCGACGCCGCTGCCAAATCGGCGCTTTTACCTGTGTTGTTCCTTCCTCAGATTTTTATGTTATTTTACGATACCATATCCTCTCGCGCTGGCGCGATGTTTGGGCGGCCCTTAGGGTGAACAAGTTGCAGGAGGTTAAACCTCTTCCGTTGGTCTGGGGTACCTCTTCTCGCTCCTTTCGTCGAGAAGAGGTGATTTTAACTGGTTTATGTATCTGACATTGTCTTTTTAGCCATAGGTACCTGCTCAGTGGTGACCCCGCACCACTCTGTGAGCAGTGTGATGCGCCCTTAACGGTGCATCACATTTTAACAGAGTGTCAAGGTTTAGCTCCGTTGCGCGTTTGTGTGGGTCTGCCTGTTGGCATAGCCAATGTTTTGGCAGACGACGCGCATGCTGTAGAATTGCTTTTACGTTTTATAAGTGATTAGTGGTTTTAATCGGCGCATTTGATGCGCTGAGCATCTTTTAGCTTTGTGATTTTCTATTGTCTGTTTTATTGGGGCTCTTCTGCCCGGCAGACATATGATGCTCATGTCCCTCGCATTCTACAGTTCTTGACACATTGTTTTACTCTTTTATTGACAATGCTTTTAGTGTGTTGGTTTTTAGGTATTGGTGTTTGGTTTGTCTTTTAGTTTTTGACATAGCAGGTTTGTGTACCATGTTTTAGTTTTGGGGTTTTACATTTCATACATTGTAAGGGTGCTGATGACCCTAGATGTTTAGCGCCCTTAAACCCTATCTCATCATCATCATCATCATCATCATCAGGAGGGGGCTTGCACCCTTGTTGTTTTGCATGGCACGATCACAGCACAGACCTACATTGATATTTTAAGCACCTTCTTACTTCCCACTGTTGAAGAGCAATTCGGGGATGGCGATTGCATCTTTCAACACGATCAAGCACCTGTTCATACTGCATAGGCTGTGGCGGAGTGGTTACCGACGATAACATCCCTGTAATGGACTGGCTTGCACAGAGTCCTGATTTGAATCCTATAGAACACCTTTGGGATGTTTTGGAATGCCGACTTCGTGCCAGGCCTCACCGACCTACATCGATACCTCTCCTCAGTTCCGCACTCCGTGAAGAATGGGCTACCATTCCCCAAGAAACCTTCCAGCACCTGATCGAAAGTATGCCTGCGAAAGTGAACGCTGTCATCAAGGCTAAGAGTGGGCCAACACCATATTGACTTCCAGCATTAACGATGGAGGGCGCCACAAACTTTTACATCATTTTCAGCCAGGTGTCCAGATACTTTTGATCACGTAGTGTATGTGACCAAAAAGAAGATCAAGAGTTTAAAAGTCATCTACTGTGATTATCCAAAAATTGCTCAACCATTCTGATAATTCTTTCATCATTAAAAGATTCTTACTTATATTTACAGGCTATACAACATTTCCAAAATTTGGAAGAGTGTTGGTGGGACGTTCAAGAAATCAGAAATGTAGTATCTGTCAATATTTCATAATCATTTGCATGAATATTAGAGGATTTTTCTTTCACTATTAAATTATCATGGAAATTTTATAGAAACATGGCTACGAGGAGCGAAAGAACAAGGATTTTCAGCATAAAAATCTTCTATATCATTGTACAGTAATTTCAGTAAGAATACAAGAGTGAAGAGGAATTAATTAAATTATCATTCAAGGTTTGAAAAGCCACCTGTGCAACATCACTATGCCAGCTGTTGTTTCATAAATTCACTCAAAACAATTTATTGGACCTATTCAGTAATAGAAGTATATACCAATGCTAAGTTATTAGAAGTGACTATAAACAGAAGTATACTTTCTAAACATCACTCCTTGTTTTGTTTAAACAATAGGTTGGAGTACATAGTGCTAAATTTGACAATGAGAAAGACTCTGCTAATATACTAGCAGCTGTGCAGCGTTATGGGATCACGCATCCTGTAGTTAACGATGCTGAAGGAGATTTGTGGAACAGGCTAGGGATACCATGTTGGCCTACCTTGTTGGTTTTAGGTAAAGTAAACATACTATAACTCTTGATGTCACTATTGTTCACTTTCTGAGACTATTGTGCCTTCATGAAACTCAGCAACTTAGTGTAGTAATTTGACTGAATAGGTGGATTATTACAAAATAATTTTTGTAAGTATTTTTATTAACATTGTTACTAATGTAATAAAAAGTGTAAATATTAATAGTGAAGTAAATATTTATATTCATTATTTATTCTCTGTTACCATTAACAAAGTATAAAGTACATTTTTTTAGACTTAAGGTTGTTTAATATAAGGTATATATTTTAAGAATGTTTGAAGTTAAAACCATTCTTTAGATATTTTTCTGACTTAAATGCAGTAATGAGCTTAGGCAAAAGGTTAAAACCAATTTGTCTTATTTGGTACAGAATACATATAATAATAACAAAGGCTGAGAAGAAGAAATCTTTTTAAGAAAGATTATCTCTCATTTAATGCTTTTGAGTGCCAAAGGCAGAAATTACATAAAAATTGTGTTACATTCACATGACTTTTTCTACACAGTATGGTTTATTTTTATATAGCTTCTACAAACTGTTATTACAAAAGCTTATTTTTCCATCTACTTTATGTTAATTGAGATAAATGTTTGCTGTAATAGTTTTATTTAAACTTTTGTTATGGGTACAAGGGGAATAGAGGAAACCAAAGCAACAGTCAAATGTTCAAAAATGGGTCACTATGTTATGCTGGCCTTAAAATTCTATTCTCTTTTTTCCATTACTTCGTGAGAAACAACTGAATGATGACAGTTCTTCAAAATTGAGAAGTATCAAAAAATTAAAACCAGTAACAGCGGATATCTCAGAATAGTTTACGCCTCAGTAATAAAAATATCTGATGTGATACATTCACATGACTTTCTCTACCCTCTATCGTGTATTAGTGGGTACACAAATTATTCTTACTCAAGCTTATTTTTCTTTCTACTACATTTTAATCCAAATAAACCTTTGCAGAAATAGCTACATTACACATTTTGTTATAGATACAAAGAGAACAGCGATAGTCAGATGTTTAAGAACTGGACGCTAAGGGGGTGGTCTGAAAAGTTTCCGACCTCAACATGAAGATGGCAGCACTCATAAATAAAAGCTAGTGAATTTCGTTGTTCATCTGTTGACAGTTACTCGCCAAAGTTTCAGCCATTTTGGATGCTCAGTTGTTATGTAACAGTCGTTTGAGTGAGGTGATGTGAGTATTTTTATGAAAATGGACAAAATCGAGTATCGAGCTGTCATTAAATATTTGTTTTTTAAAGGCAATACACCTACACAAATCAAAGATGAGTTGGATTCTGTGTATGGGGACTCTGCACCATCATTTACCACAGTAAAATTTTGGGCAGCTGAATTTAAACGTGGCCGTAAGAGCTTGGGAGACGATGAACATTCGGGACTCCAAAAATTGCAACTACCGACGAAAACATCGCCAAAGTTCACCAAATGGTGCTAGACGACCGCCGAATTAAAGTTGGAGAGATAGCAGAGGCTATGAACATGTCAAAAGAACATGTTTGTCACATATTAAATCAACATTTAGACATGAGAAAGCTGTCCGCGCATTGGGTGCCACGTTTGCTCACGTTTGACCAAAAACGTGTTCGAATGAACATTTCCAATGCAAGTTTAGGCGCAATAAATCTGAGTTTTGGCACCGATTAATTACTGTAGATGAAACTTGGATACACCATTATACGCCCGAAACAAAAATACAGTCCAAACAGTGCAC
Source organism: Deroplatys truncata (assembly GCA_030765065.1). Classification (NCBI taxonomy): domain Eukaryota; kingdom Metazoa; phylum Arthropoda; class Insecta; order Mantodea; family Mantidae; genus Deroplatys; species Deroplatys truncata. The sequence continues at coordinate 130,778,601 of CM060988.1, read as the reverse complement.
TGCAAAGGGGGAACCGGCTCCAAAAAAAGCAAAACCTGTTTTTTCGGCTGGGAAAGTGATGGCAAAAGTCATGGAGTTATTTTAATCGATTATCTTCAAAAAGGAAAAACCATTACAGGAGCATACTATGCATCATTACTTGACAAGCTGAAGTCAGAACTTGCGGAAAAATGGCCACATTTGCAGAAAAAGAAAATCCTGTTTCACCAAGACAATGCACCGTCTCACACCTCAGCGGTTGCAATGGCGAAAATCCACGAATTATGGTTTGAACTGCTTGACCATCCGCCTTACTCACCAGATCTAGCCCCAAGCGACTTCTTTTTGTTCCCTCATCTGAAAATTCTGCTTGGAGGACAGAGATTTTCATCAAATGAAGAGGCAATCACCTTCGTGAACAATTATTTTGCAGACAAAAACGCAGAGTACTATTTGGACGGGTTACAGAGATGGGAGCATCGCTGGGAGAAGTGTGTAGAGTTACAAGGAGACTATGTTAAAAAATAAATAAAAAAATTCTGAAAAAATGTCTTGTATCTTTATTAGGTCAGAAACTTTTCAGACCACCCTCGTATATGCTGGCCTTAAAATTCAATACTGGCTCCATGCATTCGCAAACAACTGAATGTTGAAAGGACTTAAAGAAATGACGAAGAAATGAACAATTTGAACCTTTAATAATGGATATCTCAGTAACAGCTTATGCCACAGAAAACTTATTTTAAATAAATTGTGTGTTTTAAAGAGATCTACATTTTTTGTGTAATATGTTTTATCGCTTAATGTTCACCAGTTACACAAGATTATACAAAATTCCCTTCAAATGAAGAGGAGTTCATAAGCTATTCCCCAAAAATTCAAAATGCACATTTTATTTATCATGTAAATATCTTTAATATGTGCTAATTGTAATCAAAATTGTTAAACATTTTTTAGAAAATAAAATATTTCAAAAAATGTTCTATGTAAAGGGTAGTTGGTGGGGGGGGATTTGTTAAAAATCTTTGTGTCGCATCTTTGGAAGATATTAAACATAAATACCAAGTTTGGTATTTATCCAACTTTTCGTTTTTGAGTTATGCAATTGACAGACAGATACACGCAGATGGACATATTTCCAAAAGTGCTTTATTTGGATTCAGGGCACCTCAAAACATGTGAAATCACGGTATCAAAATTTTGGGTGGATTGCAATGATTAAAAATCTGATGTGAAACATTCACATCACTTTCTCTGCCCTCTATCTTTAATAGTGTGTATACCAGCGTATGTCAAGTGGGATAGTAACTTCCGGTGCAGCATCGATGTTCCCACATCGGCCGACCCCAAACCAAACATTTTGAGCGCTGCACATCAATTTTACCTCAGGTTCCTGTCAACAGATGTCTCTCTTTCCCAGATTTCAACGGATGTATAGTAAGTATCAGTGATACCAATATCCATTAATTTAGTAGCATCGTAATTTCAACAGTATAGTAGGAAATACTAAGTAAAACAATAAACCAATGACTGAATTATAATTAAATTTTGCACATTCATACATTATGGCAATGAGTTGTGAAATAATACCTTTTACAGGTAGCCTGTTCTCTAGCATAATGGAGTACATGTTGTTCACCTTGATGAGAAGGAAGTCAGAAGATGGAAGTCAGCTGATAAAATAGCAATGCCGAATATATAAAAATAAAGCTGATTTTTCGTATCAACGAGCAATTGTGTAAATGTAGGAGTTTGTAGTGATACCTTATTTAATATTGAGTACCAAATAACGCGCATCCGATGTTTAAAACTGGAACATGACCTGAAAACCTAGTAAGGTAGCAGAAGTTTAGTTGGTTTTAATGAAGATTTGAAATATATATAGCGAAAACAAGCTAACCTTAAATATAAACTGTATTTAGTATGTTAAGGTGTTAAAATGTGTGTTTGTGCTATTTAGTGTTAAAATGTGTTCGAATTAGGGACTGTATTTCGAAAAGTTTGTTTTTGTGGATTGCACAGTAATATCGTAAAATGAACATGAGAACTCATGCTCAAAGGTTATGTCTGATACCTATTTCAATTTTGAATGTGATGTAATGATAATAGTTTGGGATCCATAGTTTGATTTTGGATGTGTATTAGTGTTGTGCTCAAACACTATTTCCTGCTGTTATACCAAATAAATAAATTAGGACATAATGCTTTTTTCATTGCAAAATAACTTAAAGCATTTCATAAACAGAAAATTCTCCATATGTACTGTGTATCTTTGGGAATTTTTTGTCAATCTGGGTAACTCGGTTAAGCACTGGCTTTGGAAGCACAAATAGTTACATAAAACTTGTGTATCACCACATTATTGCTGAATGATTTCTACATATCGAAATGTCAGCTACCATATTTATGACAAAACACCCAACTTAAATTATATAAATGTATAATATGTATTGCATGGCGCACAGGTGGGCAGGGAGCGGTGGTACCGTAACATGCGCTCAGTCGCAATAGAAATTCACTGCATTACCGACTCAATCGTTAGTTCCAATTAGTGCTACTCCGAAAGATCAGGAAAAAAGCGCCCTATTCGACACCTTGTCCTCACCATTGAGTTGAGAATCTGTTTAATCTGTGGTGTATACTAAGTATTCTTACTAAAGCTTATTTTTCTATCTACTACATTTTAATCCAAATAAATCTTAGCAGAAATAGCTACATTACACATTTCGTTATAGATACAAAGAGAACAGCAATAGTCAAATGTTTAAGAACTGGGCACTATACGCTGGCCTTAAAATTGCATACTGTTTTCATGCAATCGCAAGAAACAACTGAATGTTGAAAGGACTTTAAAGAATGACCAAGAAATGAATAATTCAAACCTTTAATAGAGGATATCTCAGAAATGGCTTATGCCACAAAAAAAAATTATTTTAAATAAATTCTGTGTTATAAAGAGATCTAATATTTGGTGTAGTATGTTTTCGTCTATCGCTTACGTTTACCAGTTATACTAGATTATACTAAATTTGTTCAAATGAAGAGGACTTCATAGGCTAATGCCCAAAAATTTAAGATATACATTTTATTTGCCATGTAAATACCAATAAAATATGGATAAAAGTTGCTTGATATTGTGGAGGAAAATAAATGCCATTAATCGCATTTTATTTGGAGGATTAGGGTCCTATTTAATTTAACCTAATTATAGATTCACATTTTAAAAAATTAAATTTACCCTAAAATGACTATCATAACGTCCTCTAAACAAAACACGACTATTTTAATCAAAATCATTAGAGCCATTTTTTAGAAAAATGTTTTATGTAAAGGGTAGTTTGGAGTGGGGGGAATTTGTTGAAAATCTTCATGTAGCATCTTTGGAAGATATTGAACCTAAATATCAAGTTTGGTATTTATCAGACTTTTCGTTTTAGTTTTTGTGTTCACATACACACAGACATGTTTCTAAAAATGCTTTATCAGGGAGCCTCTAAACATGTATTTCTGGTGAAACAAATTTTTTGGGTTGAATGCAATACTTCCCCTACTTATTATACTTGGTAAGAAAAAAAAGATTTGAAATAATTTGTGTGTTTTAAAAAGATCTACATCTTTTTGTGTAGCACATTTTTGTCTATTTCTTATGGTTTACAAGTTATACAAAATTCCTTCCAAATGAAGATTAGTTCATAGGCTCTTCCCAGAAGATTTCAGATATAACATTTTATTTGTCATGCAAGTATCTTATAAGCCATTTTTGAGAAAATCAAAAATAACAAAAGAATTTTTCTGTTGTAAAGGGTAGCTTGGAGCAATTTTCTGTTTTCGAGTTATGCTGTTCACAGATGCATACAGGCATTTTTCTAATAATAAATTGGATGGTTATATTCACATGACTTTCTCTACTCACTCTTCTACACATATTTATTCAAAATCTTATTCATCTGTCTTGCTTCCTGTTAATCAGTATAAACTTTTATTACATATTTCATTGTAGTTATAAGAAAGATACAAAAGGTAAAGCAAGTCAGATTTTTAAACAGCATGTGGCTATGTGGTAGCTTTGTAATTTAATGCTCCTTGCATGACCACGAGAAAAAAGTGAATGGTGGCTGCCACAAAAAAAGTATAAGTACGAGGGTTGGAACTTAAGTAGTGGCAACTATTTATTTACAGCCGATACAAAAGAGTTACATGTTAGCAACCTTTACTGCCCTTCAATGTAGTCACCAGCATTGTGTATAACCCGTTGCCAGCGATGTGGAAGTCGTAGTATACTTTTAGCAGAGCCTGTTCTGTTGATAGTGTGAATGGAGAGGTCTACTGCCTGATGAATCTCTGGAACAGTTCTGAAGCGAATGCCACGAAGTGGTTCCTTCATCTTCGGAATCAAATCAAAGTCACAAGGACTTAAGTCTGAGGAGTATGGTAGATGGTACAGCACTTCCCAGTCCCATCGATCAAACAAATCAGCCACAGCTTGCGCTGTATGCGCCCAAGCATTGTCATGCAAAATGATGGGTGGATTCTGCAGAAAGTGTTGCCGCTTCTTTCTCACAACTGGTCGCAGGTGGTGCTCCAAAAACGAATGGTAATACTGTGCGTTGACGGTCTGCCGTGGAGGAATGTAATGCATTAGGATAACACCATCACAGTTGTACACGAGAATCACCATAACTTTCACATTGCTGGGGCTCTGACGAACTTTCGATTTTCGTAGCGACCCATAATGATGCCATTCGTTCAATTGGCATTTCAGTTTTGGCTCATATCTCATCCAGCATTATGATATGGCGTAAGAAAGCCTCTCCTTCGCGCTCATAGCACTCCAAGTGCTCCTAGCAGCGTCATAATGCAACCATTTCTGCATTTCCGTCAAATCATGCGGAACCCATAGTGGTGCAATTTTTCACATGTCCAGGCGTTCCTTCAGGATGTGAAGCACAGTCGTATGCGCTAATCCGATTTCTTGGGTGAGATCACGAATCGTCTGGCGTTGATCACTGTCCAGCAACGTGGCAAGAGTGTGCACTTCTTCTTCACTGATGCTAGGATGACCTGCCCGATGCATGCCTGCCACAATTTGCCAACCATCGTTGAAAGACTTTTACCTAACGTGCCACTGTTCTGTAAGGCAATGCAGACTCCCCGCAAGCCTCTTGAAGACTTTGATGACACTGCCGTGCTGTACTACCTCTGGCACATTCAATCTTGATCCAACTCCGTTGTTCCTGTTTCGAAAACATCATGACAACACTACGTTAGACCGGTAGCTCACAAGTGACTCTGTTTCTCTCGACTGTGCGCACGCAGGTGAAGTGAGAAGGGAGAGTCTATTTGCTCTGAGGTAAGGTAGGTATATAACTAACATGTGCTATCAGCGACAATATTAGATTACGTTGCATAGTGTCTCTACAGCAGTGTTGCCACTATTTAAGTTCCAACCCTTGTATTTGAAAATCCAAATCAATAACAAAGAATATCTTGCAAATGATTAAAGCCACACAAATTTTTATTTGACATAAATTCTGTCTCTTACGGTTTACCAGTTATACAAAACTAATTCCAAATGAAGAGGACTTTATAGGCTATTCCCAGAAAATTCAAAATATACACTTAATTTTTCATGCACATGTTTTAAACATGTGTATTTTAATTAAAATTGTTAGGGCATTTTTGAGAAAATAAAAAATAACAAACAATTTTCTATCTAAATTGTGGTTTGGGGAGTAGGGACTTTTTTGAGAATTGTTGTGTCCCATCCTTGAAATGCCACTTGTGTTGCATCCTTGAATACCAAGTGGCATTTAGCCGACTTTTTGTTTTGAAATATGATGTTCATAGAAACAACACAATCATGGACCTTTTTCTAAAAATACTTTTTTTGGGATTCAGGGAGCATCAAAATGTATATTTCTGGTAAAATCTTGCCATTGAATTTTTGTATTTCTGGTGCAACCTAAGTATCGAATTTTTGGGTGGTATGAAATACTTCCCTTACTTACTGAGTATGTGGTAGTGAAAGTAGAAATGAACATCACACACCATTTTTACACAAAATTATAACTTATTTTTATATTCTCTATCATCTGCCTATGGAAGAAAGAACATTCCTTCTAGAGATTTAATCAGAAATGCATTTTTTTAAAATCCACTGCACAATAAAAGGCACATACATATGAGAGAGAGAGAGAGAGAGAGAGGGAGGGAGAGAGAGAGAGAGATATTTACAAGAAAAATCCACTGTCCCAAATTAGCCTCCTCCTCCTCTTCTTTTTCTTAACTCCCCATTACTACAGCCATGGAGGAGTAATTATTCCTCCATGATTACAACTTTGAATCTATTCCTTTCTGTGATTGTGATAAATATTTGTATGTTTATTCCACATGTTTACTAAGTACTATGGCTTAATTTGAAATCATTTCTAAAATATATATATATATAACAAATAATGTAATTTTAAAAAGGTAGGATCACTTTGTAATGAGTGTTTTATTATGCAAGGTATTTATATGAATTTGTAATTGTTAAAGGAAGCTATGTGACTGTACCACATCAAAGTTTTTCCCTGTGGAGGAGTTTAATCATAGCAGTTTGGTTTTTCACACTGTAACTGCTCTTACAAATCTGTATTATGCTGATTCTTTGAAATATGTGAAAGGGTTATAGGTAAATATTTAGTGAAACGCTTGGATTACAAAAAAATTCCAAAGATGCACAAAACAGTTGGACAAAATGGAAAGAAAGTCATGATCCACTGAACCTGGCCTTCATTCCTGATACCAGTGAAAAACTTGCTCCCCTAATTTTTTTTTTTTTTCCCCTGCAGGTCCAGGTGGAGAGGCTTTGTTTCTCTTGATGGGGGAGGGACATAAGGAACGTTTAATGTTATTGATTAGGACTACACTGCACTACTACAAAAAAGAGGGAGAGTTGTCAGATCACAAATTGCCAGTGGCATCTAACCTACATCATGCTCCCAGCATACTCCGTTTCCCTGGAAAGGTGACTTTCTATAGCATCCAGAACAACAGAGGCAGTAACACCCAAGATAACTTTGGTCCCAATCACAGATTGGCAATTGTAGATACTGGACATCATCGCATCATCATTCTAACTGTAACTGGCAAAGTTGAGGTAACAGAGCATATTTTTCTGTAATAAATTTAAGAATAATTACTTTACTTAAAGACAGATTACAAAGTTGTCAGTGTGATGTGGAAATGACATTGGAAGTAGCATACAGAGAGAGCCAAAAAATTACAAACTGGCTGTGTGGTGTTTCTCCTGTCCGTTGCCATCTGGCGCTATCATAGAAAAGCGCGGATGAAACCATACAACATTTTTAAAACTACTTTTAAAGGCTTTACTTACCACCTTTATGAAAGGAGATACTGAAACTGGCCACTGTCATTTTCCATACATTTTTGGCATCTCTATAGGAGATCATTTGTCATAGTTTACGTTGAGAAATACTGGCAATTTCCTGGTGGATATTTTGTTTAATTCTTCCAGGATGTGTGGGTTTGTCTTGTACACTTTGTTTTAAGTTACCCAGAGATAGAAATTGCAGGGGGTTAGGTCGGGGGACCGAGGGGGCTATAAATCTCTACTAATAATTCTCTCCTCAAACGCACTTTCAATTGTTCTCATTGAAATATTGGCCGTATAACCTGTTGCAGAGTCTTGTTGAAAAAAGGCAAAATCACGCTCCCTGACTGTTAATTCTGTAAAAAAAAAAAATTGTATCCAGGTCACACTTCCTGTGGCCTGAAATTTATTGTAAAGTTCATGAATTGTTGTACGGCCTGGAACTTTTACACCCTGGAAATCTTTCTGCAAATCATACTTTCACTTGGCAAGCTGAGTTAACACATACGAATCACAAGTAAATACACGCTGTGCAGTAGAAAGCATATACTGAGCCATAATATACTTTGTGACTAAGTACAGGAAAAAATAATAAATAACTCGTAATAACTGAACTACATCGCATCACCATCGGCTCAATCCTGCACTTCTTACTGCAGAGTAAAACCACGTCAACAGCATGACCTTGTTTATAGCAGCAGTGCGTTATGTTTCCACACACCCAGCAGAAAAACACAGCACAGCCGGTAATATTGTTCATGAAGTATCCCTTCTTGACTAAAAAAATTGTGTATGGTGTGCCATGAGCGGAGAAAGTTATAGGGCCAATTTTTTTTGATTCAGTAGTTGAAGTCCATGCATACGTGAATACAATTTTGCCCTACTGTTTTTAGACAGGGAGCGTGATTTTGCCTTTTTTTGACAAGACACTGCAGCAGCTCATACGGCCAATATTTCGATGAGAACAATTGAAAGTGCGCTTGACGAGAGAATTATTAGTAGACACTTGTGGCTCCCTTGGTCCCCCGACCTAACCCACTGCAATTTCTATCTCTGGGGTAACAAGTCAAAGTGTACAAGACAAACCCACACACCCTGGAAGAATTAAAACAAAATATCCACCACAAAATTGCCAGCATTTCTCAACATGAACTACGAGTGATGGACAGTTTCCTAAAGGAGTGCCAAAAGTGTACGGACAATGACGGTGGCCAGTTTCAGTATCTCCTTTCATAAAGTTGGTAAGTAAAGCCTTTAAAAGTAGTTTTAAAAATGTTGTATGGTTTAACCCACACCTATATATGATAGCGGCAGACAGCAATGAGTGCCGAGGATGCAGACAGGAAAAACACAGGAGCGCTGTATGAAAATAATTGGACTCTACTTGATGAAACCTCCATATTTGCCAGTCAAATGAAATGTAATTCACACAAGTGTGTATGTACTGTCTCAGCTGAGCGCTGATGCACAGTGAGAAACTAGCCATTAGATGTGTATACTGTACTCTTTGTGCTAAACAAGACAAGCATTTGGTATTATTGTACCATCCAGTAAGTTTAAGAACACAAATGAAGCATTAAATACTTGCTTTGGGTATAATCATTACTTCAAATTGAAGTATCCATTTGGTATCTGGATTAGTCGTTGATTTACCCTGTAGCTTCGACACAACTATACCCCCGCCGCCGTATCTTTGCACTTGACAGTTCGTGTGGCTTCGCGTAAGGTTGGCTACATTGCGGTTGCGACGTTGCCAGAGTGGCTAGTAAACAACAACAGCTGATTGCTCTCCTTTCTATCGTGTCTAAGCCGCATACAAAAAGTGTACGCAAGTAGCGAACGTCAATGAATAATAACTATTTCGTGTTATTATTGTTAATTGAAAATAAGCGATATAAGCAGCTTTGGTATGGTCGGATACTTCTTTCTATGATAATAGGCATAAATGTGTCTACGTATGGCATCTAATTGGAAAGCATCAAGATTTGTGACTGGACAAGGCTGCTTTCTTTTCTTCCCTGGAGTTGATAGAAATACCTGTTGCGTTCCAGATGGTTCAGAAATTGTGCCCTCTTTCTCTTGAAGTTTCACTCCCTTGTGTTAGTTAGTTAGTTTATTCATCCGTTAAAGTGGTTTGGTACAATGTACATTCACTATTGGACATGTCAAGCTATAAACATAAACAATAATAGGTTTTTGCAATATATACAATATGTTTTTACATTATACAATAGGTATTTACATGCTAAATACTATGGTTCATGATATACATTTGTGTTCAAGGAAATCATTAATAGAATAAAAGGAGTGGTTAACTAGATGTGCCTTGAGACTGGATTTCAGCTGGTTTACATTTTTAATTGCCTTAATATTACTTGGTAAATTATTATAAAGTTTAATGCCAGAGAATAAGATACTTTTTTGGTAGAGCGAGGTGTTGCAGCTGGTCACATGTATTTGTGTATTTTCCCTAGTATTGTGTTCATGCACCATATTATTAGTTATGAATAGTGAATCAGAAGCATTAATGTTCTTGACTATAAGCAGAATAACTGCATATATGTAAATGCAGGGAAGTGGGAGGATCCCCAGTTTTTTAAAGAGAGGTTTACATGACGACTTTGGGCTGACTCCTTCAATAGTTCTGATAATTTTTTTCTGTGCAATAAAGATTGACTTGCTTGTTGGAGACTCACCCCAGAAGACTACTCCATAACTTAGGAGTGAGTGCACATGTGCAAAATATGCTGCTCTAACTGTTTCTTTACTTGTGCATGTTGTCAATATTCTTAGCATATAACATAGAGAGCTGAGTTTATTATTTATGAGGCTAGTGTGGGCATCCCATTTCAGATTGCTTTGTACGCAGACCCCAAGGAATTTTATAGATTCTACTTTTTTAAGTGTCTGATTAGAGAGTTGTATTTGAGGGGCAAGATAATTTTTGTTCATATTTGTGTGTATATCCATTGCTACAGTTTTATTTGTATTTATAATAAGATTATTCAATGTAAAATAGTTTGAGATTTTCTCTGAGACTTGGTGAATAGAGGTTAGAAAGGTTTCTTTTTGGGTTGCCTTAACCAGGATGTTTGTATCATCAGCATATAAAATGGTTTTAGTACATGGATCATTTATGTGGAAATCATTTATGAAAAGAAGAAATAGGACAGGACCTAGTATAGAACCTTGTGGCACACCATAGCTTACTTGGAGTGGACTGGAGTGATAATAATTGATCTGATTATTTGATTTATTCTTTATTTCCACTATTTGCATACGACCACATAGATATGATTCTAACCATTTATTGGCCAACCCTCTTATGCCTAGAGCCTCTATTTTCGTTAACAAAAGCTGATGATCTATGGTGTCGAATGCCTTTGTTAAGTCTAAAAATATAGCCGAGGCATGTTGCTTTTGATCAATGGCTTTAAGGGACGCGGTTATAAATGAGAAAATTCCAGATTCAGTTGAGTAATTTTTCCTGAAGCCGTGCTGAGAGTCCGATAATAATTTATGTTTCTCTAAGAAGTTGGAAAGTCGTTTAAGAAACAGTTTCTCCAATATTTTAGAGAAAACTGAAAGTAGCGCTATGGGCCGATAATTAGACATATCATTGTTTTTCCCTTTTTTATGTAATGGTTTGATTATGGCTGTTTTTAGACAAGTGGGAAAAGAACCTGAGCTTAAAGATTCATTACATAGATGTGTTATTGGATTCACAATTACATGTGCGCATTTTTTAATAAGAAAGTCTGGTACCCTATCAATGCCAGCCGAGTTTTTTGGCTTAAGATCTTTTATTATTTGTAAAATTTCTTTCTCGTTTGTCGGTGTAAGGTATATTGATTCATGTATTGAGCTGTGAAAATTTAATGTAGGAGGGGGATTATTTAACGAGGCTTGTTTTATGAGATTATCTGCTATATTAACAAAGTATGTATTAAAGTTTTCTGCTACTTCAATTGGATCTACAACTTTTTTAGAATTTATGAGCAAGTTTATGTTGTTCACTATTATTTTATTAGTACCCGTTTCCTTTTTAATTATCTTCCACATTGCTTTTGTTTTGTTACTTGCTATATTGATGAGTCGGTCATTTGTCATTGTTTTTGCTTCTCTTACTACTTTACTTAAGATTAGTTTATACTTCTTGATGTAGTTTTGGAATTCTACGGTTAATGGGTATGTTTTTGATAATTTATGTAGATAGCGTTTAGTTTCACAGGATTTTTTAATTCCTGTAGTAATCCAGGATTTAGCGTTTTTTTCTGGAATATCTTTTACAGTTTTGAATGGAAAAGCTAAGTTTATGTAATGTTGTAGTGTCTGAAGGAACAATTCAAACTTTTCTGATACACTTTTGGTTTTATAGATTTCTACCCATGCTTCGCTGCTAAGTAAGTGAGTAAAGTATTGGATATTCTCATCATTGAAGATCCTTTTTTTAGTGAATTCTATTGATTGGGAATATTTGTTAGCCAAGGGAAGGTTTAGTATTTGTGCATTATGGTCACTAAAACCCATATCAAAGGTTTGGCTTTTGCACAGGAGAGTATTGTTAACAAAAATTTGATCGATTAGTGTTGAAGAGTTTTCTGTGATTCGAGTTGGACCATGGATTGTGGGTTCCAGATTATAAGATTTTAACGTATTTAGTAGGTCAGAGGTAGCTTTTGATTCTTTACAAAAATCAATATTGAAGTCACCACATACTATTACAGTATTTTTAAAGTGTTTAATATTATCTAGAACCATTTCCAGTCCACTCAGAAATGAATTTATGTTGGTGTCGGGAGCTCTATATATACAGAGTGTTGTTATTTGCAAATCAGATAAATACACACCTGATATTTCTAGGTCCTGTTCCTTTGTAATACGATCAATGGTTTCTATGTTTCTGAAATTAATGCCTTTTCTTACAAGAATACATGTGCCCCCACCTTTTTTACTGTCCCTAGATGACCATGCTGCTAGCATGAAATCTTTGAATTTATCAAGCACAAATAGGTTACTTTTCTGAAGCCAGTGTTCGCTAAAACACAGAACACTGACATGCTGTAGATAAGTTGCAAGTAGAATCTCTATGAAGCTGATTTTGTTGTTTAATGATTGAACGTTGTGGTGTAGAAGTATAAAATGCTCTTTTAGCACATCTAAGTAACCACTTACCTTTATATTTACAGTGTGATCCAAGGTTCCCTGGTTCTTAGCTGGAGTTGATAAGCTCGACGTATAATTTGTATCAGCCTTCTTGTTTTGTTTTTTGGGTCGATTATCATTTTGAAAAACAGAGTTACTTTGCACAAAAGAATGTTCAACTGTCTGTCGATATTGCTTAGCTGCTGAATCAAGATCACAGTTCCCCTTGTTAATACTAGCAATATTATTGTAAACACGTGAGCTGTTATTTAATGATCCACCCCTTACAGTATTGAAACCACCAATATTACTCAATAATGCACAGAAGTTGTTACTGGTTCTATTACAATCGCTTTTTTTAAATGGCACTTTAACATCCACCTCACAGTTTATCAGTTTCCCTTTAATTCACAGTCGATTACTTCACATAGTAGTTTCCCGAAGTTGAAGGAACCTTTACGATTTAAATGTACGCCATCACCTGCAAATTGATCTTCGGTAATCCAAAAGTTACCATCCACAAAAGTACACTTTTTTGTGTTACATAGCCAGTTAAGTTCTTCGTTGATTTTTCTCGTCTTCCTTATTGTAGTATCGCGTCTTCTTAGCACGCCACTGACTATGATCTTCGCTTCAGGCGCTTCACACTTTATGCAGTTAATGAGGTCCATTGTTTCACCCATTATTGTGTATAACAGTTCTCGTGCTTAGCCCAAGAGCTGCTGCAGTTCGTTGTATGGCTTTATCAGCAGAAATAGAGGGATTGCCATGAAGCTTTACGTACTCCTTTTCCTGTTCAAAGAATTCCCGGTTCTCCTTAAAAGGTTCCAATGCCTGACTATTAAGTAGCACACCTCGGCGCAAAGGATTTTCACTTCGTGAATCATCATCACTCGGCGATCGGCATCGTTTTTCAGACAGTGTCGCACTTAATTTTTGTTTAAATAAATAATATGAATGAAATATATATAAAATAGATAAATATAAGTATACATAAACGAACAATAACAAAACTATCAAACAATAACCACAAATATAAATAACAATGAACAATATGTAGCTTGCAAAGAATAACTCGACGCTTGAGCTAGAGATTTACAAACTGAAGCACGTGGTTGGGAATAGTTACATCCGGCAACAGAGCCGGTTCTAGTTCCGGTTCCGCTTTGTCATCGGCCATCCGGAATGCTGCCTTGTGATTGGCTTAGGAAGTCAAACGGTTGAAGCTTTTCATCTGTTTTTTTGTGAGTGTACCAACTTAAACGCTAGCTGTCAAGTGCAACGTTACAGCGGCGGGGGTATAGCTACAGTGACTAGTACTGTACTAGAATGCATTTTGCTTACTATGACATGCCTTAAACAGGTTTCAGAATTGGAGGCTCAAACCTGTCAGATTTAAAGTTGACACATGTAGCACAGTGAAAAAGCTTCTACAATCCCTTGTTCCTATCCTCAGAATGGTTATTTTGGTACTGCCTTTCTGTTCCAAAATTTTCCACTCAGTTTTTTCACACCCAGTATATTTCTATAATAGCGCACATTTAAGAAAGCTTCCTCTCTGAGTATTTAATAACCTCAACAAGGAGTTATATCAGTCTTTTGCAATTGATCCACAGGTTGAACTTTCTGTGAAATTAACCATAGTAATATAAGTTATGTGAAACAAAAGTTAAAGCAACTTTCCCATAGTATTACAGCATCTCACAGTAAATAATCATTTATAACTTCTAAAATACACCTTCGTTAAAAGCTGTGCTATATCTCTTAAGGTATTTAAGCCCTTTTAAAGTATAACAAAACAGTGCATTGTCTTTTCAGTACTTGGTTGGCAGAGATGAGTCAGGTTTTATTGATGGCTCTCTATCAGAAGCAAGATTCTCCAATCCACAAGGCATAGTCTTCCGAAACCCTGATATTTTATATGTAGCAGATACTGAAAACCATGCCATCAGAGAGGTGTGTATAACTCCCCTTTTCTATAGATGATAAATTCCAATGTTAAATTTGGACAAGAGTATTGATATTTATTTTCTTTATTGAATAGCAGGTGTTTTCTCGCTAGCTTATAATTATAACTATAAAACTCATTTAATGCAAACAAATTTAATTTGATTACTAAGTATCCCAATAACTGTAACATTAGAAACCTGATGTGGAACAGTGACATACTTTCTCTAGCCATGCTTACCTTATGTATCATTTCATTCATTAAAACACGATTCAACTATCCATGTTACATTACTTATAATACACTTTTACACAATAATGATTTCAAATTAAGCAGTAAGTTTACTTGGTTACAGCTAGAGGAAACAGAGTTTTCATCCTTATCGGAAGCATTGAGAAATAGATTCAAAGTAATAGTCATGGAGGAATAAATTTCTCTTCTATGATGATAGTAATGAGCTGTGGCAAAGAAAAGAAAAAATAAGAATCAGAAGCTTTCAGTTACCAAATATCAGATGATGTGCTTTTTGGATATATGTAATCGCACAGCATGGAATATTTCACAAATAGTTAACGCCATGAAAAAAAATTGAGACAAATTGTGTATTCTAATAGGCTGTACATTTTTTAATTAAGGAGTTTTTACCTGGCTCTTATAGTTTTATAGCTGTGCAAAATTCAGTTAGAATTAAGGACTCTTCATTTAAAGGCTATTGGGAGGAAATTCAAGATACACATTTGATTCTTCATCTCTGTATTCAAATATATGATATTTTAATAAAATTGTTAGAGCCATTTTAGAGAAAATAAAAACTAATAAACACTTTCCATGTAAGAGGCAGTTTGAGGAGGGAAAAATATCATGAAAATCGTTGTGTTGAATCCTTAGAAGATGCTGATTGGTATTTATGCAACTTACTGTTTTTGAGTTGTTAGCGCACACATACTCACTCACTCACTGCTTTTTCAAAACTTACATTTCTGGCAAAATTTTTAAATCAAATTTTTGGATAGAATGCAACACCTCCACCATAGGTAAGTGGTAGAGAAAGTTAAGCATTTAATAAGTAACTTAGAAATAAGAGAAATACACATAATATAAAGTCCGGTTGCTGGATCTCTGGCTGTGGCATTTTGAGGTGGAGGGGAAAGTTTAACATGGCTGACATACGGCAAGGAGTAGTTGAAAACAGATTCTCAAAATTATCATATGAATGGTACTATGCGATGGATATTAACTTTAAAACATTGAAATCCAACTTTCTGGTTTTTATTTACACAAGGTCTTCATTACAACATAATTCTCTTAGAATATTATTTTCACATTTGTTACAATTGGCATTACTGGGAATGATTTTAAACTATCTGCTAGCCCCAATCATCAGTCTCATTGTTAAGCGAGGCTTGCAAATCTAGCACTGTGTTGCCAGCTCCATTTAGTAAGGACCACGTGGCTGTAGTTGCTTTTAGTGTTTGTGCAGGTGAAGTTTTGCACATGCGTGAATTCCAATTTTAGTGTCTTTAAGTCTTATTATTACCGTTATGATAATATGGCTACTGGTTTGTCAGAATCCAAAAAAAATTTGGCTCTAATAAGATCCAAAGTCATTAATTTATATTCAGGCTCGTGAGTACTTACAGAAGGAGTGTGACAATGGTGAATCCCTTGTACCTGTTACCAAAGTGGTGGATAGAGTTTGTGACGCATTGAAGTTAGGAAAAACCATTGTGAAGAATGTGACGAAAAGACCCAGTTGATTTTAATACACCAGCAGTAGTTCTGTGTACTCCAGGAAAGCAAAGACTACGAGCCAGTCTTAAAGATTCACTTGATGCATTTCAAAAGGATGTGATTAGGCAGCATGTGTATTATTATTATATGAGGAAGGAATTTCCTACTCGTGAGAAGCTGCTGTGTTCACTGAAGGAAGCTGGCTTATTCGATGGCAAAAAAACCAGCCTAAATAAAGTGCTGAAAGAATTTGGTTTTCAATTTAAGAAATTTTCTGGTAGGAGAGCTGTGATGAAAGAAGTGAAACTGTTGCATGGCTTGGCAAATTTTTGCAGGAAATTCTGAAAACCAATCCCAAAAAGGTGGTATAGCTTGATGAAACAATGATAAATGCAGGACACACTAAGACAAAGGCATGGACAGATGACACTCTTGCAGGGACAATGAAAGTGCCAGTTGCGAAAGGAAGTAGACTGATTCTGCTGCTTCATACTGGTGGTGTGTACAATTTTGTTCCAGGGGCAATGCTCTTATTTAAATCAAAGTGCACTTATGATTATCACGAAGAAATGAATGGAAATACACAGCTTCTGCCAAACATCAATGCAAATTCCATTATTGTTATGGACAATACACCATATTGTCGTGACCTGTTAACAAACTAGCTCAATGGGGGGTAGAGCGACTGGTACCGAAGGATCTTAAAGTTATATTTCACATTATGCGAGGTCAGACGGGGGACGCAACTGAGAGAAACTATGAAAATATATCAAAATGTTCCTAGCAGTAGTATTATTTCATGGTGTGGATGAGGGCAAATGACTTTAATGATGAAAAGGCATTACATTACCTCCTTGCTTCCTTGCCTGTCGGTGGGGACGCCATACTGCTCGTATGGACAGCGCACACACACTACAACTTGCCCCTAGCAGTAACTCGGCTTGACTGACTAAAACCCACTCTAACTCGGCGTGGTAACGCTATGCTAGAACTGGTTTATCCCCTCCACTCTTGCGCAATATCCGATCTGGGCCGCCAGGTCACATACGCAATAATGCTTACAAACGTCACAATATCACTAGGTGAAATTCAACATAGACTGATGAGTGACAAGAAAAACATCATTGTCTAGTGATTGGAGAAGAACAACATACCTGGAGTGTCTGCAGAAATAATGAGAGCAGAACTAATGCAAATTTTAAAATTGTACAAGCCACAGTTTTGCACTCATGAGATAGACACCATTGTTGCTGCCCACGATCATACTGTCATCAGGCTCCCTCCCTACCACTGTCATTTCATTGCAATTGAATTAATTTTGACACAAGTAAAATGTTATGTTGCAGAACATAACATAACGTTCCATACCACTGATGTTGAACTATTGGTGCAGCAAGGAATTCAACAAGTGACAGTCGATAAGTGGAAAAGTGTAGTGGATCACACCCGGAAAGTTCTGAGACAGCAAGGGAAGCTGACGGCATAGTGGAAACACATGTGAGGAGCTGATAATTTCATTCAGCCAAGGTGACGACAGCAGCGACTCCAGTAATGAAGCTGAAGAAATTTATGTTTACGATGATTGCGGCATCTTCTCACTCTATTAAAATATAAGTTGTTTAATAGTCAATTTAAGTTAACATAACTTTTAGTTTTTTCCAGTAAATGGTATAACAGTTGTCTCCATATTCCACTATTCTCTGATCATGCATATACATATTGTCCATGTACATTTATGAAGTAGCGATGTGATCTGCAAATGTGTGAAATGTTTAAAATATATATATTTCTGTAAAATACACTTGATGAAAGTGGAGTCAACCTAAACACTCTTACTAGCTTCATTCACCTATCTATTTTGCAGAACATGTATCGTGAGCATGAGCTCACATCGCCAGCTGCTTGTTGACTGTTGGATGAACTCTCAAGTCGTGTTGTTGAAAGCCTGGGATGTCCTCTGGTGGCCTATGGATGAAACTAAATAGAGGGTTGTCTGCTTCTGGCAAATCAAAGTTCATGATGCAGTTTTCAAACTTCTTTATGTAAATCTTGTCGTATATTTCAAGCTTTTTGGGTTTTTGGGCTGGTTTCAGCAATTGAATATTGTTGTCTATTTCATGGCTTTGAGTAGTCCAGAAGTGAAAAGCAACTACTGATTTATTGGTCTGTTTGAACTTTATGCAATGCTTGTGTTCCTGAAAGGGTGCCTATGTTCCTTTTCGTTTTTCCAATATAAACCTTTTCGCAATTTTCACATTGGATCCAGTAGATTCCTGACTTATTTTCCTAGGGTATAGGATCAGATTTTCTTGCTTTAATGAGATTCCTGATGCTAAATTTGTTGTAAAGTGCCAGGTTAATGTTGTGATTCTTGAATATTTTCTGAAATTTGTGAAAGAGACCTGGGTGGTATGTGAATTTCCTGAAGTTGATCTTTTCTCCTGCATTGGAAAGTGTGGTGACCTCGTTGATTTGTTTTAGTAATTTGAATTTACGTATTTTCCTATCTACCATTCCCTGGCTGAATCCATTCTCTGCTGCAGATTTGACGATGTGTTGATATTCTTTATAGTATTCACATCTGTTGAGGGGGATGCTGATTAATCTATGAGCCATGCTCTTTGAATGCCACTTCTTTGTGTGCTTTGGGATTGTAACTATGTGCTTTGATGTAATTGTCTGTGTGCGTGGGTTTTCTAGGTATTCCAAATTCTATGCCATTTGAAATCTTCATTAATTTGAGGTCCAGAAAAGCTAAGGAGTTTTTGCAGCTATCTCTATGTTGAATTGAATGGATGGGTCCTGTAAGTTTAAAAGCTTGAGAGTGTCCTCTATGTGTTCGTGTTTTACTATTGCGAATATGTCATCAACAATTGCTTTACTGTGTGTGATTCCACCATTTTTTTTAATATATTTCCTGCTAAATAACTGGCAACACCACATTTCCCCCTCTCAAGAAATGTCAGGGCCGGAGATTGGCCAGCAGGACTATAGGCTTACAGTGGCTAAGTGATTGAATTTAACCACCTGGAACACTTTAACAGAAAACCTGCTATTTTTCAAATTGGACCTTCAAGATAGGTGAGCAATGAACTCTTGAAAATTAATCTTCTTTATTTTTTCACTGCAGATCAATTTGAAGACCCGCTTTGTTCGAACACTTGTTGGCACTGGAATACAGGGGTTTGATTATGCAGGAGGAGCGCTGTGGACAAAACAGATGATATCTTCACCATGGGATCTCTGCCTCATGTCAAACTCTCAGGACAGTAGCAGTGAAAAGGACATTCTGCTTATAGCAATGGCAGGAACACATCAGATCTGGGCTCTGTTTTTAAAGGATGCCTCCTGGTGGAAGGGCAAGTAGGTTAATATTCAAGAATTTGAAGAGAGCAGTAAGCCACATTTCTGTCAAAGTCAAGATTTCAACTAATTGTTCTTGGTGTAAAATATACTGCCATGTTAGGTGTTCTGGGTTAAAAATCCAGACATTTATAACAGAAAACAGACCTGCATTCTATAATGCTAGTATTATAAAATAGCTTACAGTTTACAATCCTAATAATGGAAACTTTTAGAAAAATAAGTGTGCTTTATGTGATAGAAAATAGCAGAAAGAATAGGTAAACATTTTACTGTTTATGCTGTTAATCCTATATTAAGCACTTTAGGAATTAAAAACCTTCAAAACATAAATACAGTGGAATCTCGTTAGCACGTTCCTCATTAACACGTTTTCCCATTTATTACGTTGAATTATAAGAGTCCCGGTACCAAATCACCAAATGTAATAAATAATGTTTGCTTAGTGCGTTTTCCTGATCCCGCTTACTACATTTGAAGTTTGACGTCCTCATTTGCTTGTTTTGGCCAATCTTTGATCGGTCCATGGGAGTAGGCACTTAACACATTCAAAGTATGATGTCCTCCATTTGCTACTTTGGTCAATCCTTGGTCACGTTGTGGATCCCGGCAGCCAATCACATGCATGTATGTAAATATTTGTTGGACACGATTTATGTGGGTGGGATAGAGAATGCTTCATCTTGGCACGGTAAATGCCAACGATAGTTTCTACTGTTGAGTGTTGACCAAACATGCGTAGATTGTATTTTAACTTTTCATTTGTAATGAAAAAAAAAAGAAAGTGTAGTAATAACCAACACTGAAAATCCTTGAAGTATACCACAATCCAAATATGAAACATGTGGATATTGTGCGGAAGTTAAACATTGTTCCGTCAACCTTAAACACGATTGTTAGCAAACCTAAATTGATTGAAACTGCTTTTAAAGAAGGGAAAAATGGTAAAACAAAACTTTCCTCTTGGAAAATAGGATCAGAAAAGGATTGGAGAGAAATTTGTTGCATGGAAACACTTACCGTATTCAAATCGTATTGAATACGCCAAAGATACTATCATCTATTGTACTCGTAACACGATGCATGCTCATAATTTTGTTTTCTTTTTTTAGCGGAAATTGTTATGATATGTGTAATAAAACATACAGCAAAGCCAGTATTGTCGCTTCCATAATTCGCAATTTATTTTCTTAAAAACATTCTAACCTCAAAAATCCAAGTTGACCAACATAAAAGCTTGAATTATTTATTCTCAGGTTTTGTGTATCCAAATCCATTTGAACACATAATGAATTTAACATGGAAACACGGATCGTATTCAGTATAAAATTGTACTTGAAATCTATTTCAACTGCCCATGGAGACGTAGTAATTATTAGATTTTATTACATAACTATGTTCTTAAATTGCAGATTTTGTATTATCGTTAACACGTTTTCCTGCCTATGACGTCCAAATCCTTAGGTCCCTGCAAAAACGTACTAACAAGATTCTACTGTATTACCATAAAAGAGAAACATTTTATCTCAGAAATAAATGGAATATGTTCACAATAGAAGCTATGCAAAACATACTTTTCCTTTCCTCCCCTCCCCCCCCCCTTTTAAAAGGCAATTTTCAAAACCAGTAATAGAACTGTGTTTTTTGGGGTTTAAACACTCACCTGTGCAGTCTGATAGCTAGTACACTGGCCTCCAGATCCAGATATCACCTGCTAAAAGGTATGAATGATTATTTAACCAGAATTACTCCCTATCCTCCATATTCTGGAAGTATGAATGAGAGGGTGAATAAAGTATATTGCACACATGAGAGAGATCTAGTGTTTAAAAGAAAACCAAAAATTAATAAAAACTACTGATTAACATAAATTGTAAATAAATGATTGAGCAATTGCTCCAAAACCAAAGTTGTCAATATGACCTTAGAGAGTTTCACTGTTAGTAATCACTTGTAATAACTTAACATATGATCTTAAAAGTTAAGGCAGCAGAAATTGAAAATATTAAAACACAGATAGCCCATTGCTTATGCTTCTTATATTATGTTCAGAACTATACCATGTCAAACTAACTGGCTTGTGTACTCAAATGGGGGCTTAACTTCTTTAATAATCTTATTGAAGTTACACAAACAATATTTGTCAGAGACATTATGCTTATAAACCCCTATGCATAAACTTTCACAGAACTAAACGATAAGCAAAATATATTATATTTTATGCTACTTCATATTCTCTTAAGTTTCATAGCAGTTGGTTCAGCTATTTACATTTTTGTTATATCTATGAACATTCAAATATCTGAATTGTACAGAATACCAAACACGCAGTATATTTTATACCCAGAACAACTTCAGGACCTTCATTTAGACACATGGCCAGCCTAACTGGAATTTTCTGGGCACCAGGTATGCTGTTTGCTGGAGGAATTGGATATTCATAGCCCCTTAAATTCAAGTGCATAGATTTGTCGTGAAGTTGTAACTACAATTAGCACATACTCTCATCATAGACAATTTTGGAAATGATATGTGCCGCCATAATCTCTCACACCCTTTAAGAAAATTTTGTATTAACATTTCATAATTCTTCATGACCATGTAAATAAAACCATGCTTCATCCATAAACAAAAATTAAATGCAGTTCAATAGAGTGATCATTAACGCTATCCAACACCCAATTGCAGAAATTAACCCTACTCACATTATCGCATGGTTGCAGTTCCTGAACTCAAGTTACCTTATAGTAACTAAAGTTATCCTAAAGTTACCACTTTTAAAAAATTGTAATGGCATTCCAAGCCAAGGTTTGCAAAATTCCAGATTCCTGTGCAGTTTTACTCAGAGATTTCTTTGGACTTCTTTTCTCCGATGTCATCCACTTTTTCTTCTGTAAGAACATAAATTTAATTTCAGTTTATCAAAAATAGATCCCGTTTCCCTAAATTTATTCCCAAGATTACAAACCATTTCAGCAGCATTATAAACCATTGTGTGAGGCATACGAACAGCCGGGAATCTGTCTATAAATTGCCATGTCACTTCTCTACAAGAGTTTATCTCATAAGAATCATACATGAAGATTCTGTATGCTAAAGTATACAGAGTTTTTGGCATTATAATAGCACTAAACACTATAACATTGAAATACATGGTCTCACAATGCATAAACCTGTATATAGAGACTTCATATCAACTGATGAGCTGGCACATGGAGAGTAAGGAAATTGGAGGGGAACCAGAACTGGTTAGAAACAGCACAGTGCAGGGCAAGCAATTCCCCATAATATGACCATGCATCAAAACAAAGGTTTTTTAGTAGTCTGTGATTTAAGCTTAGTATCTAAAACCATAAAGCTTGTTTTGTATGCTACAGGACATATGCTGCAGGAACATGTGTAGCAATTGTTGGAAGTGGAAAGGAGGAAAATCGCAACAATAGTTATCCTCATGCTGCTGCCTTTGCACAACCCTCAGGTTTGAGTATTGCTCCCAACTTACAGAACTTGTTTGTCGCAGACAGTGAAAGTTCCAGCATACGCAGAGTATCACTTGTGGATGGGAAGGTGTCTGCAGTAGTTGGTGGAGATAGGAGTCCATCTGTGAGTGCCATTTTGGTCTATTAATTATTCAAAATCTTAATTAGGTATGTAGAACATAATAAAAAGAAATCTGGTGTTAAATTTGTATGACTTTTTGTAACCACTTCTACAAAACATTCTTTCGAAAACTTATTCTTCTATATATTTCATGTTAACAAAGGTGGATCATTTGCAACAATGTTTCATTAGGGATTTTGTTGTATGCACAAGAGATACTCAAATATTTTAAAAGCGGGCTGCTATGTGCTGCCTTTTAACTTCCACTCTGTGCATGACCATGGGAAACAAGCAATTGATGACTTCAGCATTTTGAAAAAGCATAATGCATTTGAAAATTTAAACCAATAACAATGAATATCTCAGAAATGGGTAATGCCAAAACAATTGTATAAAAAGAGTTCCTATACAACTTATTGAAATTACTTCACTTTCCCATATTAATTGATGAGGAAACAAGAAAAACAGAATAAAATGTTATTAGAAAGAATTAGTTATGCCCATCCTGTACTAATAGACAGAGCAACACACAGTAATTGTTGCACATTTTTGCAATAGGAACATAAACATATGAGTGATTATACCTTCGCCGCTGTATCTCTAGCCCTGATGTCTCATGAGGGTAAAGAAAGAGATAGGCATTGTCGCGGTAACTGTTTTTGTATTACTAGTTTGAATTTTGGGTTCTTTGTCCTCCGGCTAACTATTATTACCCAGTCGAGCAAATCTCTTAAACAGGGTGTGTAAACGGAAAGGATTTGTTACTAAAATATAACACTGATAAAAGAATTTGTTTTTACACTTTTATTGCCGTGACACTTCCTTAATTTCACATATTTACTCTTGATACACGCCCGACTGAAACTGTTATATTTTCAAATGTAACTATAATCACTTATTTGTCACACATTATTAATTCGCATATTTCACATTTTTAAACTAACTTTACGACACGAGAGATTCTGTAGAATTGCGCCACGTATAACCCACGGATGATTCTGTTGAACTGTGCGACGTGTAACCCACAAATGATTCTGTTGGACTGAACGTTACCCGTCTCTGGCTTTAGCTTTTTATACTCCCTCACCCCGATATGCCTAAACATTATAACAGAGCTACTATTGGTTAATAAAATGCGCCAACATTAGCGTCTATTTTTATATGCAATCAAAATTACGAACACATATGCTCTAGGGAAGATATTCCCTCCATTTCTACAGAAAGGCATGCTACTCTGACGTCATTTGTTTGTCTCATCTAATTAATAAACAACTCACCCCCTCGTTACATTGTTACCCGCTCCTATTGTCAGTTTCAGTGAGGCCGTGTAAACTTATTTCCTAACAATGCTTATAATTAACAAACGTCTCAAATCATTGTCATACAATAATGCTTATTTACACTACAATCACTCTGGCATTTACAGTGTTGTGATATAAAATACTGCCACAGCATATATCAGAATAGCCACCTTTAGCAATACTAGCGCTGTGAATTTCCATACTAAAGGAAGCTATTCTGATTCGCTTCAACAGATAAATCAGGACTGTAATTTGATTTCTTGTAAGTCTGTAATAAATATAGTCTACTGTTGTTGCTTAGAGCTTTGCTGCACTTAAAACACAACACGAAAGAAAATAATAAAAAATCTGGCAAGGTTTGCAGTGCTGGGTTGACTCGCACAGCAAAGGGTGGAAGTTGTCTGCTAGGACCAATTACAGGTTCCCTCTCCATGTGCATTCACTGCAGTTTGGACTGTATTGCTGATTCTCTTGTAAGTGAAACACATGTCGTCAGTAGCTGTTTGCTTTAGTTCAGGTGAAGTTTGTTTTTTGTGCATATGCAATTTACTGTGTCACCCTTGTTTAAGTTTCCTGTAAATGCTATCTCCATACTTTAAATACTCTAACATACGCAACTATTTCATCATTTGCATTTTACAAAGAGATGGGACAGGTATACAAATGTGTTAATGATGAAGAAGATAGGAATGGGAGATATTTGGAGAGCAGGAGAAAAAAATAGCAACGGTTCTGGATAACAGCAAGAAAGAGAGTGGAGGACATAGAAAGACAAGAGATTTGGGGAAGCTTAGAGTTCTATAGATTAGGGTTCTATAGATTAGTAAAAAGGAAATGGGGAAGAGAAGGGTATGTGGATTACTGTAATAGAGCTGAAAAAGAAGCATTTGCATGGATGAGAACAGGATCAATGTATCTGAGAGGAATAAGAGACAGAAAAAGCAGAATTTGTTAACTATGCAGAGGTAGTCAAAGCACAGAGCATTATATGACAGAGTGCAAAGAATTAGCAGAATGGAGACAAAAAGTATCGGAGGAAAAATAGGAAAAAATGGATCGAAAAATAGTAGCAATTAAAATGTTAACAAGGAAAGAAAAATAAGAATATGGGGAGTTCTTAAAGAAAGTAAAAGAGAAATGAATTAGAAAAGTAATTGAGATAAGAAAGGTAGAAGGGCAAACGGAGGAGGGAGAGGATGGATCATAGGTGATTAAGGGTAGCAAAGGCTGCTCAGCTGAGCCAAAAGGGCAGGGTGCCAGGCAAAATGAGTAATATAGGTAGAACATAGCTGGCAAGAAAATTTATGCATAGGTTAAGTTAGTTTATAAGTGGAATATTGTAAAAAGGATTGTGTATTAAAAAAAAAAAAAAAAAAAAAAAAACATACAAATAAAGTTTATTCATTCATTCAGTACAAATGTGTTCACAGTAGGGGTAAGAATTGGTAACACTACCTCTCTTGGTTGTGTTAAATGTCAGAGCTGGAGATAAAACAGCGGTAGTATAAACATTAACTTGTTGACCTGTGCTAATAATTCATCCAACCTTGACAAATATTTAAGTACACCAGAAATTGTCATTTACCCATGCTGAAATACTGAACTTGCGTGACTGACAGTAGTGATATAGACTATAATACAGAGTGAGCCAAAAGACTCCGAACTGCCTGCGCAGTGTTTTTCCTGTCCATGTCCTCAGCGTTTGTTACCGTCTGCCACAATCATAGAAAGATGCGGATGAAACCATACAACATTTTTAAAACTACTTTTAAAGGCTTTATTTACCAACTTTATGAAATGAAATGCTGAAACTGGCCACCGTTGTTGTCCATACATTTTTGGCACCTCTTTTTTTTTTATTTTTATGCCCAAAAAAAATCCATTACCTTCCACCGGGTTTGAATCCTTGACCTCAGGAACTAGAGGCTAGCATGGTACCCCTAGACCATGGATGACGACTCTAACAAAATTGCAAATGAATAAGATTAACTATTTAAGGATTGATAACGTAAGGAAGAAATCACTATCTTCAGAGGTAGCAAACCCTAGTCATTTATGCAACAGGCACAATTGTAACCACTACACAATGGAATTGGCAAGCAAGTTAGTGTGCTATAAAAACACATCTTACAGTGAATAGCACAATGGCTAACCCGACAGATGAAAGCTTAGAAATTTATTTTAATTCATTTTTAATATTAAATGAGTTATAAAACGTACAGTTGATAAATTTGTCACATGCCATGTGTCTTAACACTTCTAGTAAATGCTTGTTTATGACATTCCGTTATGTACTTTCCTTAATATTTCTTCCAAACTGTCTGCAATCCTTAGTGAAATAATATATAGGAGATTATGATCATATGTACTTCATATATTAATAGTATATTACAATATGCAACGGTATTAATGTTGTTTTAAGCCCCACGTTGATGCGGCAATTTGCGATGAGATTCTTACAAATGTTTGTTTACATCACGTGTGTTGAAGCCATCTTGTGACGTCATTCATTTGTTTGGTTCGTAGCTCCATCTGGCGTTAGCAATTTATATCAGTTTTTGAAATAATTTTTAAGTTTCGTATATTGTCCTCCGGCTAGCTATCATCTTATCTTGGTAGAACATTTATCTCTTGCAGGGTGTGAATCGGAAAGGAATCTTTTATCCAGAAATTATACTTAATGAAGAAATTGGTTTTATAACTTTTATTGCCGAACACGTTCACAAACACTTTTACATATTGATCTGGATACTTGCCAAACTGAAACTGTTTGTAATAACTTCTTACTTATCACTTTTAACTCACGTACTTCAACTTTGTGTATATTTAACTGTATAATACTTTAGATTCTCGTAATTCTGCTGCGCGTAACTTATGACGCACTGAAGACAGCGTGCTAGAAATTTTTTTATGAACTGGGCGACCGACGTGTAAGGTATTGAGAATTTTGTTGAACTGCGGGGCGATCTACCTCGGACCTGGCTTATATACTCCCACTCCTCGACATGCCTAAAGATTATAAATGAACTGCTATTGGCTAATAAAACGCGCCAACATTAGCGTCTATTTTAATATCCAATGAAAACCACGAATACATATTGCTTTAGGAACTATTCTAGAATGTTCTAAACGGAAAAAATGCGCAAAACATTACGTAACTTCCTTGTTCCCAGTAATGATAAACAGCTCACCCCATCGCTGCATTATTGCGTTATTATTGACAGTTTCAGTAAAGCCGAATAAACTTATTTCCCAATAATAATTACAATTAACAAACATCTGAAATCAATGTCACATAAAAATACATATTCATATTACAATCATTATTTACATTTAAATAATTTGTGATACAAATTACCGTATCAAATAAAAGGTGATAAGTGTATCATTGGAGAGTGAGTAATAAACAAAAAATTTGAATGAAGTTACTGGCATTCTACGGAATGGATTTGCACTCGAATCTAATGCACACCACGATTTTGAGTGCTACATTCGGTCAAAAAAGGTGAGCATTAGATTCGCGTAAATGTGGTAGTTCATGCAAATTCGTGCAGAAGGCAAAACAATCAGGTAGGTAAGGTTACCAAAGGAAAGTCAACTTTTCACCATAACAGAATGAATGGGAAGTGGATAAAAAAAAAACTATCGTCGAAAAAAGAATATTAGACCTTCGTGCACTTTATCGCAAAGAATTACCATCTGAAAGTAGCATACTCTTTAACATCCTTCACTCTGTGTGAATGCATGCGAGAGAGAGAAATTGTGTCTTCGGGCAGTTTTCTGTCATACAGTACTTTCACTTTAAAATTTCCCAGCCTAAGTAACTATGAATTTAAATGTAATCTAATTTTACGGAAAAAGTACTTCCAGGCAGAACTATAAGCTATTTTGGCTAGCAGGTGGGAAAATGTATATGTAAGGGTTATGTCCATAGGCACATTACTTACTTTCAGACACTCAAGTAGCCTTGAAAGCTCTTGAAGCAAATGAAGTTAAATCAAAACTTGTCTGGGAGTGCAAAGAGCCACATGAAACTGGCTGAACATAACACAGTATCATTGTTATGGATGCCGGTACATACAGGAATTCATGGCAATGAATGAGTTGATTAGGCTAAAAAAGGATCAGTTACTCCACCAATCCTATCAGAACCCATTTTTGGATTGTCCTATGGATATGTTTGGGGTTTATTGGTGAATGGACTGCTGGAAAACATGAGTATACTGGGAGTCAATTGAAGAACAAGTACTCAAAAAAAATAATAATCTCCGTTTTATACAATGGCAGGACTCGTGAACTGCTTTTATAAACACAGTCCAACAGTTGGATTGATAACAGGACACAGTTATCTCAAGGGACAGTTTATACAAGATGAGTAAAGAAGTTGATCCAACTTGTATGAGATGCAAAACGGCAGATGAAACAACAATTCATATGTTGTTTGACTGCGAGCCACTTGCTGGTCAAAGGGTTAATCACTTTAACCAAGGGTTTAAGCAATTGCATGAACCCAATAAGGTCCCATGAGAAAGTTAGCCTACTTTGTAAAGGATGCAGACATTCCAAGAGACTAGAAAATAAAGGGGTGCATATTGGATCAGTAACAGCTGAGGTTAGTCCACCCCTTCTGAGGAAAAAGTACATCAATTTTAGATAATAACAGCAGTTTAAAGCCAACGTTTTTCACATTTTAGATTTCATATCCTACCCACCCACTAAACAGCACTGATACTTAAATTTGCATGAAGCATAGTTTGTCACTGAAGAAATGATACCACATTACTGACATTTTAAATGGCTTTTATATTTTTATTGCACTGGTAACCTTTAAATTACAAGCACAGTTTGAAGTAGTAAATGCATCCAGTTTTTTTTTTTATTTAAAGCAGTCAAATACCAGTAAAGGCATATAACATAACACTTTTTTACTTTCTCTACTACGTATAGTAAATAGGAGAAGTATTGCATTACATCCAAAAATTTGATACCGAGATTTCACCAGAAATACATGTTTCGAAGTGCCCTGAATCCAAATAAAGCATTTTTGGAAACATACCCACGTGTGTAGCAGTCTGTCTGTGAACAATATAATGATTTTGAAGAAAATCCCCCTACCCAGACTACCCTTTACATGGAACATTTTTAAAAATTTTGATTTTCTCAAAAATGGCTCTGACAATTTTGATTAAAATATCATATGTTTAAGATATTTTCATGCAAATGAAATGTCTTGAATTTACTGGGAATGTCCCCAAAAGTCTTCTTCGTTCTGAATGACTTTCGCATAACTGGTAAAACCTTAAGGGATAGACAAAATTTTACTACACCAAAAATGTAGATCTCGTTAAAACACACAATTTGTCATGTATATACTTTTGTCATGCTTTTTTTTTTTTGACTAACCCATTTCCAAAATATTCCTTATTGTTTGTTTGTGTTTTCCAATACTTATATATATATCGCTTAAAGCTTACCATATTCCCCTTGCATCTACAAGAAAATTAGCAATAATTTTCACAATTTTGTGCAAATATGCATCTCGATTAGCATGAAGTAGATGGATAATAAGCATTTGTAAAATTAGTTTGTACAAGAGTAGAGAAAGTCATGTGAGTGTAACACACCAGATTTTTAGCTGTATTAATAACAGCAAGCATAATCAGACACCATTAATCAGAGAGAAACCAACCCTCATGAACTTAATTCAGAGAAAAATGAAGTCAAAGTTAAATGAATGTTATAAATCTGCAAGTGATTAAAATGGTTTGCATTCATTCACCATTATTTTTTTTTTGTTAACAAAAATAATGCATTTCTTTAATATATTTAATCAATTATTTACAATTTTTGTAGCTCGGTTCCTTTTTTGAATTACTATTAATGTAATGAAGGAGTTGCAGAGAATTAATAAACATAGATATATATATTTTCTACATTTTATTCTTCAGTAAAAGACGACTGAATAAGGCAAGTTACCATTAGAAACTATAAGACTTCAACAGGAACAGGAACTGGTCTACTACTCATTTTCAACTTAAAAATCCGAGGAAGCACAAAAACTATCAGTATCCCTCACTACACAGTTACCCTTAAACTGCAGTGGAATTCCTTCGTGTCACTTGGAATAAGATATAGTAGAGACTTCAACTTTGTCAAGGTTAATTACTGAATACATTGATTTAATATCAGTTTGACAGTATAACTTGAGTTCCTCCTTCATTAATGGAATGTCTTGAATTTTCAACAAGTTTATCTTCTGCTTTTCTTTATCAGTTTTCATATTGACAATAAGCTTTTCCAGGCTCTCTGTCCCCCAAATTTGCATCTCAGTGTCAACAAATGTATTTTAAAATAGAGTTGGAGGTTGTTACACTACATCACTAAAATGTTCTTACTTGAATGCGTTTCGGGAGAACGGTTTGCTCCCATCGTCAGCATGTTTCCAACTGATTTTGCCGGTTATTGTCTGGGGAATGTGTGTGGTTAGTGGTGTTCTCTGCTGCTGGGCTGATGAACCTCCAAAGGCTGCCGGGTGGCGGTAGTTCGGAATTCATTAGGTGATCCCTGTGTTTGACGATATGTATTTTTTCCCAGATGTCCAATTCTTACTGCTGTTGATCGGTTTTAAGAGTTTTATGTTTGAAGTAATTTCATGGTTTGAAGACCAGAAATGATGTGCTACTGCTGATTTATCCATCTGTTTTTTAATGCATCTTATATGCTCTTTAAGTCTTATTTCCAAATTTCTTTTGGTTCTTCCTATGTATGCCAGGTTACAGTCATTACAAACTATTTGATATATACCAGCTGATTTATCGTTGGGGATAGGGTCTTTTTTTCTGTTGCATAATAGTTTCTGTATATTGTGGTTGTTCTGTGGAGACAGAGTGATGTATTTCTTGAAAATTCAATTCTTTGAAATTTATGATGTGTCCAAGGGTGGTAAGTGAACTTCCTATATGCTTGTGGTTTTTGTTGTCTGAGTAAAGTAGTAATTTTTTATCTTCTTATCTATTGTTTTTTCCTGATATCCACCATGGTGGCTATGTGAATAATGTGTTGGTATTCTTTCTGGTATTCCTCTTTCTCCAATGGTATATGTACTAAACTGTTTGTAATGCTATTTAAAATTGCATGTTTGTGGCTCGTAGGATTATAGCTATTGCTTTTAATATAATTTTCTGCGTGAGTTGGTTTCCTGTAAATGCCAAACGTTAGTTTGTTGTGTGCATTATTTCTGATGATCCTGATGTCTAGGTAAGGTAATTGGCCATTTTCTTCTTTTTCTATTGCAAATTTTATAGACCTTTTTTGTAAATTCAATAATTTCAAAGCATCTTCTGAAAGTTTTTTTAGAACAATAGCAAAAATATCATATACATACCTATAACAGGTTTTGATTAAATGTGGGAAAGATTTAGTAATATGGCATTCAAAATGGCTCATATATAGTTCTGCTAAAAATGTTGAAAGGGGGTTTTGCATAGTTAGGCCTGAGGTTTGTTTAAAGATTTTGTTATGGAATGAAAAGAAATTCTGGTCCAGACATAATTTTGTTAGTTTTAAGTAATCTTCTGTTTGTGCTCTAGGTGTGCCGTTGTTTAATATCCAAGTTTCTTAAGAGTGCTAATAATTCTTCTTTTGGTATGCTTGGAAAGAGTGCAGTGACATCAAATGATACCATCATGTCTGTATATATTTATATGTGATATATTTATATGTGAAAGGTGACTGGTTAATTCTAATGATTTTTTATGCTTAGACTTTTGAACACAGGCATGCAGTTGAAGGTATTTGAAAGCCATTTTGCTAGTTTATATGTGGGAGAGTTTATGTTGTTCACTATGGGCCTCATTTTGTTGCGGAGTTTGTATATTTTTGGTAGTGCATATAACCTAAGTATGGTGGGAAAATCTGGTTTAATTCTGGATTTTTTGGCTTTTGTTAATGTTTTGGTTTCTATCAATGTGTTTGGAGTGACTTAGTGCATTCTTTTAATGAATTTTTGTTGATTTCTATATACTCTGGGCTATGTAGTAATTGCATAACTCTAGTTTCATAATCTTCTTGGTCTAATATCATTAATGTGTTTCCTTTGTCTGCTTTGGTGTATACTACAGGCTTTGACTTTAGAGATTTGATAATTTTATGATGTGGTATGTAGTGGTATTTTTGGGCTTGTATCTGGTCCAATATTGGTTCACACTGTGATTTTATTATTCTTTTATCACTATCAGTTAGGTGATTGGAGGCTATTTCAATATTGGCAATGAAGTTTTGTGTATTATTAGTGAAGTTATACAGATTTTTAGACCATTGTTCAAGACAGATAACTCAGTGCTAATGAATGATTCTTTTGAGAGGTTAACTACATATTGGCCTGTTGTGGGTTCATTGTTCAGGTTGTGTTTATGTCTGCCTTCCGTTTTTGGTTATGTCTTGATACGGTAATTTGTATCACAAATTACTTAAATGTAAATAATGATTGTAATATGAATATGTATTTTTATGTGACATTGACTTCCGATGTTTATTAATTGTAATTATTATTGGTAAATAATAATATACGGCTTTACTGAAACTGTCAATAATAACGCAATAATGCAGCGATGGGGTGAGTTGTTTATCATTACTGGGAACAAGGAAGTTACGTAATGTTTCGCGCCTTTTCGGTAGAAGCTTCTAGAATGTCTCCTAAAGTAATATGTATTCGTGGTTTTCATTGGATATTAAAATAGACGCTAATGTTGGCGCGTTTTATTAGCCAATAGTAGTTCATTTATAATCTTTAGGCATGTCGAGGAGTGGGAGTATATAAGCCAGGTCCGAGGTAGATCGCACCGCAGTTCAACAAAATTCTCAATACCTTACACGTCGGTCGCCCAGTTCATAAAAATTTCTAACACGCTGTCTTCAGTTCGTCATAAGTTACGCGCAGCAGAATTATGAGAATCTAAAGTATTATACAGTTAAATATATACAAAGTTGAAGTACGTGAGTTAAAAGTGATAAGAAGTTATTACAAACAGTTTCAGTTTGGCGAGTATCCAGATCAATATGTAAAAGTGTTTGTGAACGTGTTCGGCAATAAAAGTTATAAAACCAATTTCTTCATTAAGTATAATTTCTGGATAAAAGATTCCTTTCCGATTCACACCCTGCAAGAGATAAATGTTCGACCCAAAGAGCTAGCTGGAGGATATTTAAAGTGAATTATTTCAAAACTGATGCAAATTGCTACGCCAGATGGAGCTACGAACCAAACAAGGAGTGACGTCACAAGATGGTTTCAACACTGATGTAAACAACATTACGTAAAGCAATTTCTCTCACAAATTGGCTTCCATAACGTGGGGCTAACAAATACACAAATACCAATATACGTAAAGCAGCTTCCGTCGCATATTGGCGCCCAGAACGTGGGGCAAGATGACCAGGAAAGGAACAAGAATAACCAGGAAGTAGCAGAATTAACCAGGAAAGTAGTAGAATTAACCAGAATGTGGAATGAATGCAGCAGTGAAAGGATCTACAAGACGCAGATTCCAGAAACAACAAAAGGAACGACAGACTACGATCGTAAGTCCGAGATTACAAGGCAACAGGGTAATTCAACTACAAAAACATCGAGACAACGTAGATTCATCACAAAACAACGCAGAAGCGACATACAAACCTAGGAGAATGGGGCAGAACGCTGGACATCAAAGCTACATCAACAGACAGCATCACAAAGGTCAGGTGATTGTAATTTTGGCTAATATTATCTTATAGTGTGCCCGTAGAAAATGCTTATAAAATCAAAAGGAAAGCGAATAAATTACCTTAAGAGTGAGCTTAGAACACGATGTGGTCTCGTCTATAGCTGGTGCCCACCTGCCCGCCCGTTTAAGGTATTTTAGTTATATAGGAAAATCGCGTCAGGAAGCAAACAAACGTAGCCATTTTGCAAAAAATTACATGCAAATTGGGTACTGCCAACGTAAATAAAAATGTGAAATCGGCTAAAAATGCGATGCGCCGTTGTTACCGCTATTTGTTGTTGTTGTTGTTCTGCGATGTTGTTGAAACACAACGCGTGAAAATTAACAGTGCGTATTTAATATAAAGCAAAATGGTTTGCACGGGATGTGAGAATACTGTCTTTAGCATTCTAACTCAACACGTGCTATGCTTATATAAAAAAACTAACCTAAACCTAACTTTTCGTGAATTGAGAAACGTAAGCTTATATAAAAAAAACTAACCTAAATCTAACCTTTCGTGAATTCAGAAACGTAAGCTTATATAAAAAAAAAACTAACCTAAACCTAACCTTCCGTGAATCCATAAATGTAAGCTTATATAAAAAAAACTAACCTAAACCTAACCTTTCATGAATTCAGAAACGTAAGCTTATATAAAAAAACCAACCTTTAGTGAATTCAAACGTAAGCTTATATAAAAAAAACCTAACCTAAACCTAACCTTCCGTGAATCCATAAACGTAAGCTTATATAAAAAAAACTAAACCTAACCTCCCGTGAATTAGAAACGTAAGCTTAGGAACGCACGCGAGCGAAGCGAGCGTGCTTTGATGTAACCAATGGTAACAAATTAAAACAAGGATATATATATAAAAGTAATTCAGAAACCTATGCTTATATAAAAAAACTAACCTAAACCTAACCTTTCGTGAATTCAGAAACGTAAGCTTATATAAAAAAACTAACCTAAACCTAATCTTTCCTGAATTCAGAAACGTAAGCTTATATAAAAAAAACTAAACCTAACCTCCCGTGAATCAGAAACGTAAGTTTAGGAACGCACGCTCGCTTCGCTCGCGTGCTTTGATGTAAACAGTGATAACAAATTAAAACAAGGATATATATAAAGGTAATTCAGAAACCTATGGTTATATAAAAAAACTAACCTAAACCTAACCTTTCGCGAATTCAGAAACGTAAGCTTATATAAAAAAACTAACCTAAACCTAATCTTTCCTGAATTCAGAAACGTAAGCTTATATAAAAAAAACTAAACCTAACCTCCCGTGAATCAGAAACGTAAGTTTAGGAACGCACGCTCGCTTCGCTCGCATGCTTTGATGTAAACAGTGATAACAAATTAAAACAAGGATATATATAAAGGTAATTCA
This sequence comes from Deroplatys truncata, assembly GCA_030765065.1. Lineage (NCBI taxonomy): Eukaryota > Metazoa > Arthropoda > Insecta > Mantodea > Mantidae > Deroplatys > Deroplatys truncata. Next base: position 130,743,022 of record CM060988.1, on the reverse strand, counting down.
GAAACCTATGGTTATATAAAAAAACTAACCTAAACCTAACCTTTCGCGAATTCAGAAACGTAAGCTTATATAAAAAAACTAACCTAAACCTAACCTTTCCTGAATTCAGAAACGTAAGCTTATATAAAAAAAACTAACCTAAACCTAACCTTTCGTGAATTCAGAAACGTAAGCTTATATAAAAAAAACTAACCTAAACCTAAACTTTCGTGAATTCAGAAACGTAAGCTTATATAAAAAAAAACTAACCTAAACCTAACCTTTCGTGAATTCAGAAACGTAAGCTTATATAAAAAAAACTAACCTAAACCTAACCTTTCAAAAGCTTACATAAACAAAAAATCTAACGTAAGCGTAACCTTCCGTTAATTCATAAAGCACAGGTTGTCTAAGATCCCTGGGCTACACTCTGTGGTCGTTTCCGCATTCGCGGCATTAATTTTCGTTTTGGCGGCATTAATTTGTTATATGTTGGCAGCATAAACATATGACATACGTGACATGTGTTGAGCTAGTGCATGGCATAGTGTGACATCTGTTGGACAATATAACACATCATATTCATCACCGTGGGGCACACTGTAAGATGATATTGTCCGTAATTTTTTTTTAGAAAACAAAAACAATGGCTACTAGTAACATTGAAGAAACAATGATGAAGGGGGATAGTGTAACAGTTAGCTGTAATTCAATACAGGTGACAGAAAATAGCTTAAACAATGTAGTAGTTGAGGGAGGAAATGTTAGTAAACAAAGTCAGAATAGAATAGCAGGAAATGTAAATTTTGATGCTAGAATGATGATGGAAATGATAAGAAATTTTTTTGAAACATTAAGGGAAGATGTGAAAAAGTATAATGAGAATATGCAAAAGAGTTTTGAGGAATTGAGAGAAGCTATAAAAAAGATCATAGGAAATCAATTGAAGATATTGGTAGGAGTAATGAGATATTAGAGCAAAAAGTAGATCAAAGCAGGGAAGAAACTGAAGTTATGAAGCTAGATAGTAGTATGATCAGAATGAAAAATGAAAATCAAGAAATGATAGTAAGTGAGATAGGAGAAGTTTCAAAGAAAATGCTAGACATGAGCATGGAAATAGGTAACAAAGAAAGTGAGGTTAAGAATAAAATAGAGCATGTTAATGTAAAATGTACAGAGTTAGGAAGTCAAATGAGTAGTATTTCAAGTGAGATAAGAGAGATAAAAGAGGTTAGGAATGTAGATGTAAATCAGGTGCAAGTTAATTTCAGAGGGGAAATATCAGAAATACAAAATGAGTCAGTAATGCAAAGAAATAAATTGTGCCAAGATATTCAAAATGAAAACTCCAGTCCAGTACAGTTTAGTACAGATTTGTCAGAGCATTCTCAAGTTAAAAAGATAGTAGAAGAATTGAAAATGAAAGTTGTTAAAAGATGTATTGTTCAAGAAACTGTAGATTGTTTTCAAATATTATCAGGGAACAAAATGTCATATGAATACAAGAGGTTATTCATGAACAAAAATTTGAAGGTTAGGATACGGCTACGAGTAATATTTAGCCACACACAATTTGATCCAGGAGGGTAAATAGCAATGAGATGTAAAGTAAATGCTGGATAGTTAAAGACGAAATGCAGAGCAATGTATTGGAACGTAAGAGGGTTAATTATTTATATGTCATTTGAAAAGAGAAATAAATTATATAAATAAGAAAAAAAAAAAAGAGAGAAATGTTTAAAAAAAAAAAAAAAAGAGGAAAATAACATTTTATTAGTAACTGAACATGTAAAATAAAGCATGATGTCATATTAAAGTAAAGTACAAAATAACAAAAATTAGTAAATATAAAAAAAAAAAAAAAAAAATATTTATGTAGTAAATAGAACATGTGAAACAGTGCCTAGATTTAAGAGATGTAAATATTTGTATAGAGGGTGAATTTTTTTTGGTAAATGTTTAATAATTACAAAAACTCTTAAATGCATAAATTTTTGTCAATAACTTAAGAAAGTAAACAATTTGGTAACAGTAATTAAATAATTTAGGGTAGAGTATTTGCTATAAAAAAAAATTTGTGATGTCAGATTAATATCTAAATTAATTAAACCAGATCCAGTAAGTAGTGGCGAGATAAAACATATCGTGTGTTAAATGCGTGTGAAGTGTTAAGTGAAAGTGATAGCGTGTGTTCCAAGATTTAGGAGACTAAAAACACAATTATAAAATTTCCAAACAAGTTATAAATATTTATAATTATGTTTCTAGTGGGGCATATGATACGGTAATTTGTATCACAAATTACTTAAATGTAAATAATGATTGTAATATGAATATGTATTTTTATGTGACATTGACTTCCGATGTTTATTAATTGTAATTATTATTGGTAAATAATAATATACGGCTTTACTGAAACTGTCAATAATAACGCAATAATGCAGCGATGGGGTGAGTTGTTTATCATTACTGGGAACAAGGAAGTTACGTAATGTTTCACGCCTTTTCGGTAGAAGCTTCTAGAATGTCTCCTAAAGTAATATGTATTCGTGGTTTTCATTGGATATTAAAATAGACGCTAATGTTGGCGCGTTTTATTAGCCAATAGTAGTTCATTTATAATCTTTAGGCATGTCGAGGAGTGGGAGTATATAAGCCAGGTCCGAGGTAGATCGCCCCGCAGTTCAACAAAATTCTCAATACCTTACACGTCGGTCGCCCAGTTCATAAAAATTTCTAACACGCTGTCTTCAGTTCGTCATAAGTTACGCGCAGCAGAATTATGAGAATCTAAAGTATTATACAGTTAAATATATACAAAGTTGAAGTACGTGAGTTAAAAGTGATAAGAAGTTATTACAAACAGTTTCAGTTTGGCGAGTATCCAGATCAATATGTAAAAGTGTTTGTGAACGTGTTCGGCAATAAAAGTTATAAAACCAATTTCTTCATTAAGTATAATTTCTGGATAAAAGATTCCTTTCCGATTCACACCCTGCAAGAGATAAATGTTCGACCCAAAGAGCTAGCTGGAGGATATTTAAAGTGAATTATTTCAAAACTGATGCAAATTGCTACGCCAGATGGAGCTACGAACCAAACAAGGAGTGACGTCACAAGATGGCTTCAACACACGTGATGTAAACAAACATTTGTAAGAATCTCATCGCAAATTGCCGCATCAACGTGGGGCTTAAAACAAGCATCGTCCGTTGCAAATTGCCGCACCAACGTGGGGCTTAAAACATATACTATATGTTCCGTTACAGTCTAGGGGATTTTTGTTTTTCAGTGTTCCAGGGAGTTTTTTTGTTTGAATATTAGGTTGTTTAGTTTCGTTTTTAGTTTCATTGAACTACCGCCACCCAGCAGCCATTGGAGGTTCATCAGCCCAGCACCAGAGAACACCACTAACCTCACACATTCCCCAGACAATAACCCCGCAAAATCAGTTGGAAACATGTTGAGGATGGGAGCAAACCGTTCTCCCAAAACGCATTCAAGTAAGAACATTTTAAATTATGACACATCACTGTTACTAGCTTCTCAATCTTTAAAATTAATTAACAAATGTACTCTTTTCTTTATTATCTACTTGGATATAGTCAGTGGGTAGGTAGTGTCTTTGTGTGTGTTGCAGTATCCCTTCAACTTTGCCGAAATCTATCATATATGTTCAGGTATTAGATATTTCCAAAGTTGGACAAGTCACCAGTTAACTTTTTAAAATTAAAGCCATTTTTATATTCCTGTTTCTCCTTCCACAGGAGTAACTCCACAAAATCAGATGCTTTATTCCATGTTCTATTTGACTATGAATGCGTTTCATCAAATAGGAACCAATTTCTTGAGCATCCCTACCAACCGGTTCTCAGTCCAAACAATGAAATAGCTTTGATTACTCTTACACAAGTGGACTACAGTTTGTACAGCCTTAATTGTCTTTTTATAAAAAACAATGCTGCTAGGTAATCTTGGAAACAGCACTCTTCTTTTCCAAGCCAAATGTAAAAAACCTTAAATCTTCAGATCTTCAGGTTTTCATGTAGTCGATTTATCTACATCCAGAAACTTTCTGACTCCATCCATAAGTTTGTATGTATGTTATGTTCTTCCTCTTAGTGTTTCCTGTGGCAGAAATCATATTCGCAGCAAATGAATCATTGGTATTGCATGTGTCTTTCTTTATGGCTCTTGAATTTCAAGTAAAGCAGCTTAAGAATATTCTTATGTATGTTCAAAACCTGACTGCATCAACTTATTTTATTATTTCCTGTTTATTTTTTCTTTTGGTCAGTTTCTCTCCATTCTTTACCTTTCTTTATTCTGCAATCAAATCCTCTACATACAAGTCATACATTTTTACTAATGTCAGGAGAAATAAATTCATTATTTATGTCAGCCAGTGGTGGCTCATGATTTGCAAGTTTGGGAGGGCGGAGGTGATGTTTTTGTATTAAGCACTTTTACACAATAGGTTTTATTCTACAATTTATCAAAAAAATATATGCAAACAAAACAACCATATAAACCAAAATATTCTGCATATAATTTCTCATTCAGTTTACTGCATGTATTTTGCAGTACGTACCAAATCCTGTGCATTAGTGCAATTCAGAAATAAAACATGCAATAAAATGCATCTATCAGAGTGAGAGTAAATTAAACTATATTAATAATTATAGTATTATTTCCTTCAGTAACAACCCTTTTTCATTTGTATTATACGGTGCACCCATGCGTTAATGAATATCAGTTAAAATTTCAGTGGAGAACACACTGTTTTATAACAAAGGCTATTCAGTGCTTTGTTTTCACAAAATAAATTATTTACAAATCTTAATCACACATACTTACACATCGATAAGTCTGTGTTTCTTGAGCACATTTCTTCTAAGTTCCTACCTTCTATAATAACATTTATTCAGTTGTCAGAGTAAGAACATAAATCCTTAATAGGGTATGTGTCGAGTTCATGTTTGCTGGTTGCCCAACTGTATCTCGTATCTAAATGTGTGTATGATGCAAGCAATCAACAACATGCATTGGAAAAATGTTTAGGAGTATAAAATGAATCTGTGTTAACAAAAGAGACATACATGTGAAATATTGATACTTATTCTAATGGGAAAATGCTGCTGATTCTCTCACAGAGCATATTATTTCCCACGCTTGTCCTTTAATTGAGATACCTTTACCAAATACAGTTTCATTCAGTTACCGAGTATGCTCGCTTGGTTCACTATCTTTGTCACTATTTTTGGATATTAAATCCATTACAAGTGTTGCAAATGCTCACAAACACACGCACAGATACACGGACTCAAACACACATAAACACAAAGCAAATAACCATACAAATAGAATGATGCAAAATAACTTTTCAATACAAGGCTATCTCTAAAGTGCAAGCAGTGGCTAAAGGAAGGCACTGTTTATAACTGCAGTGACAGCAGAAGATAAGATGTGCAGTTCATGTTACTGCAATGGTCGTTCGTCATGTATGTCATGCTAATAACGTGTTATAATATCAGCAGCAAGGTTTTTGCATCTATTGTTGCTATGAAAACGTCTTAGTTCTAATTGGTCCTTCTAATCATTGCTATAACAACTGCTATGACGTATCCATCCCCTCCCATTCATTTAAAGCTTTCCACCATGTGGTTAGTAACTGTCAATCCCTTTCTTAATCGGTGCCGACTTTAGCTTAGTATTTGCAAGTGTAATGTTGCCATCAGCAGCACAAGGGAAAAGTTCAAATTGAGATGAGTGAAGTATTGCTTCTACAGTCAGGAAAGTGTTTGGCTTGCCTTAGAAGTAAGTCTGCATAGACTGCAGGGACCACATAAAAAGGCACTAGAAAGGGACAAGTGCACTGTATAGCAGATAGTGACAACAGAGAAACCAGACAAGGATAATTCACTAAATTGGACGTGGCGTGTGGTTAAAAGTTGTTGGACTTTAATGTGTGTCTGTAAAGGTAGTGCTTCCCTTTGTTAAAGTTTCTAGAACTTTTAGAAACTTTAAATGGTTAAAACAACTTTACTTTGTTGCAGAATCTTTTCCAGTTTGGAGATCATGATGGGAAACAATATGATGCAAGACTTCAACATCCATTAGGAGTGGCTTGGTGTGAGAAAAACAAGGTTCTGTATGTAGCAGACTCTTATAATCACAAACTAAAGGCTGTAGATGTCTCTGCTAACACTTGCACCACAGTTTTTGGTACAGGAAAGCCAGGGAATGTAGTTGGTTCCTTTGTGTCACCTTTGGATGTCCAGGTAATCTGTTTTACTGACTGTCTTTTGTTAGTTACAAAAGAAACACAAATAATATAACAAAAATCAACACAGCATTCATTTTGTGTTTCCTCAGCTAAATGAACCAGGAGGACTGTGTGTAAGTGAAGTTGGAGACGTAGTTTATATTGCAGACACCAACAATCACTGCATTAAAGTAGTACATCTGGAAAGAAAATCCATTGAACAGGTAATAAAGAATCAGAAGTGCTTAATAATGTACAACAAATAATAAAGTTACATATAAGGTTAAAACTAAAAGATTTAAAAGAGCTCTCTTTAGCCAAATGAACTTTTAGAAAAGTATGATTCTCAAGGCCGGTTCACATTAACTGGAGAATGGAAATAGGAACAGAAAGGAAAACTGTATACAACAACATTTTGGTTCACAATTTAGGAACGAGAACAAGAATGCATATCAATTGCAAAGTGGATAGTCAATTTTGTTCTTTAGGACGTCATTTGTTTGTAACTGACCAGTGATATTGTTTCACCTGCTTCCAGTTCAGCCAACATCAAAGTTTGACAGAGATAACATTTTTTAAATGCACATCCATTACTATTTCCAATTCCTGTGGTCATACCAAGTATCATTCCTTTATTAATAGCATACACAGTAAAGTTATTTTTTGTTCTTTGTTAATTCCTGCTGGTTTTTGCTATTGTTTCTTGAGGCAACAACTAGTTTTGAATTGCATATAAACAAACTACAAGCAATGCTTTCATTAGATGAACCAGCATTAAATGAAACTCCATTTGCTGTAACTTCTTCTGGTTTCATTTTTCCAGCTTGCAACTAGAGAGAGCTCTAGCAGATGTTTCATGTTACAGCTACCTTAAATAACTTCTACAGTGAAGAATCTAATACGCCATCCCCAGGAATGAGAAGGTTAAAACTTGACCAAGTCTTCTTTCCCATTCCTGGAACCCAGGAAAGCTTCCTGTTAATTTTGAACGCTTACATTATAATGTACACATTTTAACTTTGTCATTTTAGTTTGGTTTCCCCACTTGGTTGTTGCGGATCAGTCATCCATAAATAAATATCTTAAATCTGTTTTGCCATTTATTAGCATTGTGATTTATTTATAAAGGTTCTTAGTATAAGCTGAAGAAGGTATTGTTTGATCCACAGTTGGCTATTGTTCTCCCATCTGAACACCAAGTGGACTCAAGAAACTCTAGAAGCAGCACTCCTGTCATACATTCAGAGGTGCCTATAAATTCTACCGGCGGAACACTGAGATTGAGTCTTTCAGTCTCTCTGGATGACAACATAACATTTACAGAAGGTGCACCTCAGAAATGGAGTCTTGTATTGCCAGGTAATATTCAACACTCAATTTTTCTGAAATTCTCTATAATACTTCATAACATGCATTTTGAAGGTATGAAATAAATATTAAAACTAACCTGGCAAAGTAACATTTCACTGAAAATTCTATTTCTGAAACTGTCAATCAGTTTAATAAAATATAATCTTACATTTGTATTGCTTACACACCAAGGGCTTTACTAACCAATGCTAAATCTTATCACAGTGTTAAACTGATTTAATACTGAACCTAATGCAAATTCTGTTTCATTGAACAATGTTAGCCTGAACAATGTGAGCTCTGTATTGCGTTAACATTGCTGTACCCCTATGTTAAGGCATTTAACAAATGTTAGAAATTGGAAATAGTCCGCTGCAAAACAAGACGTTGATGCCTGTTTGCTGCATTTAGCATTTTTAATGCCATTCTTAAAGGAAGAGCAGTCGTGCATCATAATAAGTTTGAAAACCTGCAAAAGAAGTAATTTTTAAAGCAATAGAGTCTGTCTAAAGGGGTTATGAGCTTGGTTTTATGCTAAGTACAAGAGGACAGAAGCATGCCTCTTTCTTACAAGTGTTAATTACTTTGAGATTTTATGTTACTGGTACCTTTCATTTATTGGCAGGTAGTAATGTTGCTATTTCCAAAGCTACCATTTGTGAGTTTATTTGGAAAGTTTCTGAAGCAAACAGTACTTAAGTTTGGGTCTGCTTGATCCTAATCAGCGATAATACGCTTTTGTCCACTTTAGTGTCAATGTTGTGTCCACCACCAGTTTTGAATCATTCTAAACACTCCTCGCAGCTGACAACTTTGGTAGTACATTTTATGTTAGCATAAAATTGCCACAGTTGCTTACTGGACCTGGAAGAAACTCATTCACTCCAATTAAATTACTCATGGAATTTCTCCCAGGCTGCATCCTTACCCATAAGACCATATGCTTTTTTGCACTCACTAATACCCTATACTTAGTAACAACTAGTAATTAATGCTTTTCAAATGGTGAAACATTTAGTTTCTCTGCATCTAGATTGTTACTTAGTAACAAATTCTGTAATTAATGCTTTTCAAATGGTGAAACATTTAGTTTCCCTGCATCTAGATTGTTACTTAGTAACAATTTCTGTAATTAATGCTTTTCAAATGGTGAAACATTTAGTTTCCCTGCATCTAGATTGTTACTTAGTAACAAATTCTGTAATTAATGCTTATCAAATGGTGAAACATTTAGTTCCTTTGCATCTAGATTGTTACTTAATAACAATTTCTGTAATTAATGCTTTTCAAATGGTGAAACATTTAGTTTCCCTGCATCTAGATTGTTACTTAGTAACAAATTCTGTAATTAATGCTTATCAAATGGTGAAACATTTAGTTCCTTTGCATCTAGATTGTTACTTAATAACAATTTCTGTAATTAATGCTTTTCAAATGGTGAAACATTTAGTTTCCCTGCATCTAGATTGTTACTTAGTAACAAATTCTGTAATTAATGCGTTTCAAATGGTGAAACATTTAGTTCCTTTGCATCTAGATTGTTACTTAGTAACAATTTCTGTAATTAATGCTTTTCAAATGGTGAAACATTTAGTTCCTTTGCATCTAGATTGTTACTTAGTAACAATTTCTGTAATTAATGCTTTTCAAATGGTGAAACATTTAGTTCCTTTGCATCTAGATTGTTACTTAGTAACAATTTCTGTAATTAATGCTTTTCAAATGGTGAAACATTTAGTTCCTTTGCATCTAGATTGTTACTTAGTAACAATTTCTGTAATTAATGCTTTTCAAATGGTGAAACATTTAGTTTCCCTGCATCTAGATTGTTACTTAGTAACAATTTCTGTAATTAATGCTTTTCAAATGGTGAAACATTTAGTTTCCCTGCATCTAGATTGTTACTTAGTAAAAATTTCTGTAAGTAATACTTTTCAAACAGTGAAACATTTAGTTTCTCTGCATCTAGATTGTTACCTAGTAACAATTTCTGTAATTAATGCTTTTCAAAGGTGAAACATTTAGTTCCTCTGCATCTAGATTGTTACTTAGTAATAACTAGTAATTAATGCTTTTCAAAAGTGAAACATTTAGTTTCTCTGCATCTAGATTGTTACTTAGTAACAACTAGTAATTAATGCTTTTCAAACGGTGAAATATTTAGTTTCTCTGCATCTAGATTGTTACTTAGTAACAACTAGTAATTAATGCTTTTCAAACGGTGAAACATTTAGTTCCTCTGCATCTAGATTGTTACTTAGTAACAACTAGTAATTAATACTTTTCAAACGGTGAAACATTTAGTTGCTCTGCATCTAGATTGTTACTTAGTAACAACTAGTAATTAATACTTTTCAAACGGTGAAACATTTAGTTCCTCTGCATCTAGATTGTTACTTAGTAACAACTAGTAATTAATGCTTTTCAAACGGTGAAACATTTAGTTCCTCTGCATCTAGATTGTTACTTAGTAACAACTAGTAATTAATGCTTTTCAAACGGTGAAACATTTAGTTTCTCTGCATCTAGATTGTTACTTAGTAACAATTTCTGTAATTAATGCTTTTCAAACGGTGAAACATTTAGTTCCTCTGCATCTAGATTGTTACTTAGTAACAATTTCTGTAATTAATACTTTTCAAATGGTGAAACATTTAGTTCCTCTGCATTGATACGGTAATTTGTATCACAAATTATTTAAATGTAAATAATGATTGTAATATGAATATGTATTTTTATGTGACATTGATTTCAGATGTTTATTAATTGTAATTATTATTGGAAAGTAAATTTATAAGGCTTTACTGAAACTGTCAATAATAACGCAATAATGCAGCGAGGGGGGTGAGCTGTTTATCGTTATTGGGAACAAGGAAGTTACGTAATGTTTGGCGCGTTTTCGGTAGAACCTTCTAGAATATTTCCTAAAGCATATGTATTCGTGGTTTTCATTGGATATTAAAATAGACGCTAATGTTGGCGCGTTTTATTAGCCAATAGTAGTTCATTTATAATCTTTAGGCATGTCGAGGAGTGGGAGTATATAAAGCCAGGCCTGAGCTAGATCGCCCCCAGTTCAACAAAATTATCAATACCTTACACGTCGGTCCCTCAGTTCATCAAAATTTCGTGTACACTACACGTCGACAGTCAGTCCTTCAGTTCGTCAAGTTATGCTCAGCAAAAATCATTAAAGATCTAAAATATTATACAGTTAAATATACACAAAGTTGAAGTACGTGAGTTAAAAGTGATAAGTAAGAAGTTATTACAAACAGTTTCAGTTTGGCGAGTATCTAAATCAATATGTAAAAGTGTTAGTGAACGTGTTCGGCAATAAAAATTATAAAACAAATTTTCTTCATCAGTATAATTTCTGGACAAAAGATTCCTTTCCATTTCACAACCTGCAAAGAGATACATGTTCGACCCAAACAGCTAGCTGGAGGACATTTAATATGAATTATTTCAAAACTGATGCAAATTGCTACGCCAGATGGAGCTACATAACCTAACAAAGAATGACGTCACAAGATGGCAACGCGTGAAGTAAACACACATACATAAACATCACAAGCATCAACATAATTTGTAATACTGTTACAAATTGGCACCCAGAACGTGGGGCACGATAACCAGGAAAGGAACACGATGACCAGGAAAGAAGCATAGTGACCAGGAAAGGAACACGATGACCAGGAAAGGATCAACATAACCAGGAAGGGGCGAATGCAGCAGTGAAATGATCTACAAGACGCAGATTCCAGAAACAACAGGGAGGACAGACTACATGGATAATTGGACATCGTAATTCCGAGATTACAAGGCAACAGGGAAATTCAAACTACAGGACAACAAAACTACGCAGATTCATCGAAGCGACATACAAACCTAGGAGAATGGGGCAGAAAAGCTGGACATCAAAGTAACAGCAACAGACAGCATCACAAAGGTTAGAGTATCTTAATTTTTTTTAGAAAAAAATAAGGGTAAACAAATTTAAATGTTCCTTAGGAGTGGTAGGATAATGAAAACAATGGCTGCTAGTAATACAGAAGAAATAATTATGGAGGGAGATAGTGTAACAGTTAGCTGTAATTCAATACATGTTGCAGAAAATAGCCCAGACTTTTTAGGATTTGAGGATGAAAATGTTAGTACAGAAAGTCAGAATAGAATAGCAGGAAATGTTAATCTTGATACTAGTATGATTATGGAAATGCTGAAAAATTTGAATGAGAATATGAAAAAGACTAATGAAAATATAGAAGATATGCAAAAGAGTCATAGGGAATTAAGGGAAGATCTTAGTAAGAAAATAGATCAAAACAGGGAAGATATTGATAGGAGTTTAGAACAAAAACTAACTCAGAATAATGAAAAATTAGAACAAAAACTAACTCAGAACATGGAAATGAATAATGAGAAATTAGAAAAGAAAATAGATCAAAACAGGGAAGATATGCAAAAGAGTCATAGGGAATTAAGGGAAGATATTGGTAAAAGCTTAGAACAAAACAGGGAAGAAATTGAAAAGAAATTCATGGAGCTAGATAGTAGTATGATTAGAATGAAAAATGAAAATCAAGAAATGATAGCAAATGAAATAGGTGAAGTTTCAAAGAAAATGTTAGACATGAGCAGGGAAATATCTAATCAAAAAAGTGAGGTTAATAATAAAATAGAGCATGTTAATGTAAAATGTACAGAGCTAGGTAGCCGAATGAGTAGCATTTCAAGTGAGTTAAAAGAGATGATGGAGGCTACAAATGCAGATTTAATACAGGTGCAAGTTAATTTCAGAGGGGAAATATCTGAAATTCAGAAGGAGTCAGAAACACAGAGAAATAAATTGTCTGAAGAAGTTAAAGTTTTGTCTATAGATTTGAATCAAAAGCTAACTTCTGAAATTAACAAACACCAAACTGTTCAAAATGAGAATAATAAAAAATTGGAACAGACAATAGAAAATCTGTAAGGTACTGTAAATAGGTTAGAATTGAATTCAAGGGCAAATATATGTGATGTGAATGTATCAGATGTACAACATAATGATAGAGGTAGTTCCTCAGGTATGACAAATAATGTGAGTGATGCGGCAGCTTCATCTATAGCTAATGCTGAAACTCAGAGTGCACAAGTTACACTAGAGAATTTAAATATGGGAGTAGGGAATTTGCAAAATTACAATCATATCTTAAGTGATTTTCCACTTCCAAAATTTAATGAAAACTCCAGTCCAGTACAGTTCATTGCAGAATTATCAGAGTATTTTCAAATTAAAAAGATACCTGAAGCATTGAAAATGATAGTTGTCAAAAGATGTTTGGATCAGAAAACCTTAGATTGGTTACAAATGGTATCAGGGGGTGAAATTTCATATGAATCCTTTAAGAGATTATTCATGAACAGATTTTGGAATGTTACGGTACAGCAAAGAATTCGAGCAATGCTTAGTCATGGTCAATTTAATCCACGAGAGGGAATATCAATGACTGATTACTTACTAAAACATGCAAGTCAGGTTAGAAACTTGTCACCTCCAATCAATGAGGAAGATTTTGTGAGTTTGCTCGCAAGGCATTATCCTATAAGGATACGAAATTACTTATTAATTGCAAAACCACGGAACATCTATGAGATGACAGAATTAATAACAGCTTTAGAACAACAGGAGGAAGATATGTCTCGGGAGTGGGAACATAGATTTTTAGATGTGCGAGATAGAAGAAATTACCAAGGTAGTTATCAGCAAATTAGAGGGCAAGACAGACATGAAATTAATACCAGACAACGGTATCAATCATACATTCCACAATTTGAAAGATCAAGGATAGATAGGAGACCAGGTCGACAGGAACAAATAAATTATGTCAGGACAGAAAGATTGCCTGAAAGAGGGCAAAATTATGGAAGGAGGTACATTAGACAAAGAGGAAATTTCACTCACTGGAGGGAAAATAATAACCGGGAAAGATCTGAGGAACGGCAAGAAAATTACGTGCCAAGGGGACATAATGTCAGAAATCGAGGATTTCGAACTCGAGGAAGGGGAACTCAAAACAATGGTAGCGACAATGAGATAGATTTAGCGCCTGTTAGGAATGGCAGTCCCGTACGTGAACATGGAAATAACCAGGAAAACTGTTAACAGACTCCTGTGCAGTAGGTTCTCAGGACGTCTTTAATAATTCAGTATCCATTACCAATACAAATCATACGCCTACACATACGCCCTGTAATAAGATTACAGCAACAAAAGATAAGGGAGAAAATTTTGAGTCACCTCATGTTAGGATGGAAATTGCGAAGAAAGAAATCATTGCAACTATAGATTCTGGTTCTTCAGCTTCAATTTGCTCACAGAAATTTTACATAAATTTGATTAATGAAGGTAACAAAATTATGGCTCTTCCCACTAGTAATTTAGTTTGTCGTGTTGCAATTGGAAGAACTACACAGGTCATAAAAACACAAGCTCTACTTAGCATACTTATTGGCGGAGAGAATTTTGAGGTTATGTTTCTAATTGTAAACCATCTGATTTGTGACATAATTATAGGATGTGATTTCCTACATGAATATGAAACAAGTATAGATTTTAAACATGAAGAGTTAAAAATAACAAAAGAAGATAGAGAAATAAGGGTACCATTTATAAAAGAAAAAGTTTCTGTAATCGAGATGACAAAGGATGAGAAAAATATTTGTGACCAAGAGTTTTTTGTGCAAATAACAGAAACTGATAGAAATAGTCAAATAAAGCAGGTAGTCACAGAATATGAAGGGAATACCACGCCATATTTTCAACAGCTAGCAGAAATGCCAGAGAAAGTAGAGGAATTTACAATCCAAACAAAAGACGACCATGTGAGCGAGACAGACAACAGCTGGAAAGAGAAGAGAAATGAGGAAATAATACACAAGTGTGAAGAAGCTTATAATATTACGATAATGCAAAAACAAATCCTTCATGATGTTTTGATGAACAATAGTTCAGTATTTAGTAATATCCCAGGCAGATGTAATGTATATCAGCATACATTTCAAGTAGAAGACGTACCACCATATAGGCACAAGTATGACAATTTACCTATAAGTCTTCGAGACAAAGCTAGACAATTAATAAATAGCATGTTAGAAAATGGGATTATTGAGCAAAGTAATTCTCAGTATATAAATTCAATCTGCTGGAGTATTAAACGAGATGGTAGTTTGAGATTAACATTAGACGGTAGATATGTCAACAAGTATATGAAACCAGATCATTTTCAGAGTGAGGGAATTGAACAACTAATTACAAAACTTTCAAGAGGAAGATTTTTGACATCCATTGACCTCACTGCATCATATTGGCAAGTGGAATTAGATCCACAAGTGCGTGATTACACTTCATTTCAGTACTCAGGGATCCAGTATCGTTTTTGTGTAAATCCTTTTGGTTTAAAAAACTCAGGAAGTGGATTTTTGAGAGCCATTCACAGTATCTTTGGAAATTCTGCAGATGATTTTTTAATAAAGTATATTGATGACTTCCTAATTATTAGTCAAACATTTGAAGAACACATGAATAATGTCCATTATGTGTTAAATAAACTACAACAACATGGTATGACTGTGAACATACTAAAATCAAAATTTTGTGTCAAGGAAATAAATTTTCTGGGTTATGTAGTGGATGAACGAGGTATAAGACCTGATCAGAAAAGAATAGAAGCAATAATGAGAATTCCGTCACCCAGGAACGTAAAACAAATTAGACGTCTCTTAGGGGTATTGAACTTTCAGAGTAAGTTCGTACCAAGATATTCGGCTGAAATAGAACCACTGCGGCAGCTTCTCCGAAAGAACAATAAGTGAAAATGGACAGAGGATCATCAAAAATGTTTTGAGAGAGTAAAGGAACTCTTTGCTAAGTCCATATTACTCGAGAGGCCCAGAGAAGATTTGGAATATGAGATTTATGTCGACGCATCAATGCAAGGATATGCCGGAATTTTAGGACAGCGAGACATCAACAATGACTTTCACGTCATTAGTACAGCTTCTAGAGGACTTACAAATATTGAGCGAAATTCTTCAGTGACTCAGCTAGAAATTGGAGCACTATATTTCTCATTAATTCGTTTTAAAACCTATATTTATCAGCAAAAGGTGAAAGTATATTCAGACCACATCAGCTTAACTTTCATACAAGGTGTAGATTATGTAGTGGAAAACTTGCTAGATACATTCATGCAATATCTGCATTCGATATTGAGATTATACACATTCCTGGCAAAAATAATACCTTCAGTGATTTGCTATCAAGATTGAATTACAACCCACAAATTCCCGAAAATATTGAAAGGCCTAGAAATGAAGTCAAAATATTGACAATTGAAATTCCTTTAAGCAAAGAAATGATTAGAAAATTGAAAAATATGGGGGAAACTCAAAAAGAGGACGCAAAATTGTTAGAACTTAAAGAAAAGGCACCACTAATTGAAAAGGCAAAGAAAGAAATTATAGCAATTCGAGATGGGACATTATACAAGAAGCATGGAAAAGAAATGCCTAGTTGGAAGGTAATGATTCCGAAAAGCATGGAAAAGGAACTAATTAAGAATTTTCATGAAGGGTTAGCACACTCAGGGACGGACCGAACAACTTCTATGATTTTAGAGAATTTATACATATCCAAATTGCGTCAGAAAGTTTGGAAATTTATATCGTGCTGCAACCTGTGTCAGAAGGCAAAGCAAATAAATGCAGCATATGCATTTGAAACTAATTCGGTTATAAGGGACAAGCCGAGATGTGTAATTAGTATTGATATTCATGGTCCGATGCCTCCAAGTCAATTTGGAAATAAATATATATTTGTCTGTTATGATATATTCAGCAAATATGTAAGAATTTACCCTTTGAGAAAACCTACAGGTTTAGCATGTTTGAATAGACTACTTAAGTCATATGTGATAGAAGAAGGACCTATTCAATCTGTATTGAGCGATAATGCTTCGTACTTCACAGGAAAAAAATTTATGGATGAACTGAAAGAAAATGGCATTAAACAATATTTTTCGTCAAGATACAGACCGAACTCCAACCCAGTGGAGAGGGAAATTAAGGAAATTTCAAATTATTTAAGGATGTTATGTCATCGAAAACACACCCAATGGTATGGATACGTGAACTTCGTTCAGAATCTACTAAATGAAACCGTAAATAATGTGACAGGATACAAACCATGTGAACTTAAGTTAGGAAAGAAGATCAATACAATGTGTAAAAAAATTCCAGAAGCCATTCCAGATGCGCATTCGATACCACAAACAGAAGAAGAGATGTTCCGAAAAGCATTCAAGAGGATGAAGAAAAAGGCCATAAAAAGAAAAATTAAACATGAAGAAAAGAAGAGAAAGGAATGGAGGATCAAAATAGGAGATTTAGTTTTGGTTAAAACCAAGAAATTGTCGGATAAAGCAAATAAACTTTATTGGCGAATGTTTCTCAAATACCATGGACCATATGAAGTTGTTGAAGTATATGGAACTAATACATATGAGTTATGTAATCCAACAACTCGAAAAAGCATAGGAAAGTTCCATATTGAGATGCTGAAACCATACAACCATGAAGATCATGGTGAAACAAAAGACAAAGATGATAAATAGTAAATGCTGGATAGTTAAAGGCGAAATGCAGAGCAATGTATTGGAACGTAAGAGGGTTAAATAAATATGTACGTCATGTGAAAGGAGAAATAAATTGTGGTCATGACTAAATGTTTGTGAGGAAAATAACATTTTATTAGTAACTGAACATGTGAAATAAAGCATGATGTTATATTAAAGTAAAGTAAAGTACATAAATACTATTCCAAGAGTATTGTTAAGATAAAGTACAAAATAACAAAAATTGGTAAATATAATTAAAAACAAATATTTATGTAGCAAATAGAACATGTGAAACAGTGCCTAGATTTAAGAGATGAAATAATAACAGTAATTTAATAATTCAGGGTACAGTACTTGCTATAAAAAAAAAAAAAAAAATTTGTAATGTCAGATTAATATCTAAATTAATTAAACCAGAGCCAGTAAGTAGTGGCGAGATAAAAAAAAAAATATATATATAAAATAAATATGTCGTGTGTTAAATGCGTGTGAAGTGTTAAGTGAAAGTGATAGCGTGTGTTCCAAGATTTAGGAGACTAAAAACCCAATTATAAAATTTCCAAACAAGTTGTAAATATTTATAATTATGTTTCTAGTGGGGCATATGATACGGTAATTTGTATCACAAATTATTTAAATGTAAATAATGATTGTAATATGAATATGTATTTTTATGTGACATTGATTTCAGATGTTTATTAATTGTAATTATTATTGGAAAGTAAATTTATAAGGCTTTACTGAAACTGTCAATAATAACGCAATAATGCAGCGAGGGGGGTGAGCTGTTTATCGTTATTGGGAACAAGGAAGTTACGTAATGTTTGGCGCGTTTTCGGTAGAACCTTCTAGAATATTTCCTAAAGCATATGTATTCGTGGTTTTCATTGGATATTAAAATAGACGCTAATGTTGGCGCGTTTTATTAGCCAATAGTAGTTCATTTATAATCTTTAGGCATGTTGAGGAGTGGGAGTATATAAAGCCAGGCCCGAGGTAGATCGCCCCCAGTTCAACAAAATTCTCAATACCTTACACGTCAGTCCCTCAGTTCATCAAAATTTCGTGTACACTACACGTCGACAGTCAGTCCTTCAGTTCGTCAAGTTACGCGCAGCAAAAATCATTAAAGATCTAAAATATTATACAGTTAAATATACACAAAGTTGAAGTACGTGAGTTAAAAGTGATAAGTAAGAAGTTATTACAAACAGTTTCAGTTTGGCGAGTATCTAAATCAATATGTAAAAGTGTTAGTGAACGTGTTCGGCAATAATAATTATAAAACAAATTTTCTTCATCAGTATAATTTCTGGACAAAAGATTCCTTTCCATTTCACAACCTGCAAAGAGATACATGTTCGACCCAAACAGCTAGCTGGAGGACATTTAATATGAATTATTTCAAAACTGATGCAAATTGCTACGCCAGATGGAGCTACATAACCTAACAAAGAATGACGTCACAAGATGGCAACGCGTGAAGTAAACACACATACATAAACATCACAAGCATCAACATTATTTGTAATACCGTTACAGCATCTAGATTGTTACTTAGTAACAATTTCTGTAATTAATACTTTTCAAACGGTGAAACATTTAGTTCCTCTGCTAGATTGTTACTTAGTAACAATTTCTTTAATTAATACTTTTCAAATGGTGAAACATTTAGTTCCTCTGCATCTAGATTGTTACTTAGTAACAATTTCTGTAATTAATACTTTTCAAAAGGTGAAACATTTAGTTCCTCTGCTAGATT
Source organism: Deroplatys truncata (assembly GCA_030765065.1). NCBI lineage: Eukaryota > Metazoa > Arthropoda > Insecta > Mantodea > Mantidae > Deroplatys > Deroplatys truncata. The sequence continues at coordinate 130,724,001 of CM060988.1, read as the reverse complement.
GTTACTTAGTAACAATTTCTGTAATTAATGCTTTTCAAACGGTGAAACATTTAGTTCCTTTGCATCTAGATTGTTACTTAGTAACAATTTCTGTAATTAATGCTTTTCAAATGGTGAAACATTTAGTTTCTCTGCATCTAGATTGTTACTTAGTAACAACTAGTAATTAATGCTTTTCAAAGGTGAAACATTTAGTTCCTCTGCATCTAGATTGTTACTTAGTAACAATTAGTAATTAATACTTTTCAAAAGTGAAACATTTAGTTTCTCTGCATCTAGATTGTTACTTAGTAACAACTAGTAATTAATGCTTTTCAAACGGTGAAACATTTAGTTCCTCTGCATCTAGATTGTTACTTAGTAACAACTAGTAATTAATGCTTTTCAAACGGTGAAACATTTAGTTCCTCTGCATCTAGATTGTTACTTAGTAACAACTAGTAATTAATGCTTTTCAAACGGTGAAACATTTAGTTCCTCTGCATCTAGATTGTTACTTAGTAACAACTAGTAATTAATACTTTTCAAACGGTGAAACATTTAGTTCCTCTGCATCTAGATTGTTACTTAGTAACAATTTCTGTAATTAATACTTTTCAAATGGTGAAACATTTAGTTCCTCTGCATCTAGATTGTTACTTAGTAACAACTAGTAATTAATACTTTTCAAACGGTGAAACATTTAGTTCCTCTGCATCTAGATTGTTACTTAGTAACAATTTCTGTAATTAATACTTTTCAAACGGTGAAACATTTAGTTCCTCTGCATCTAGATTGTTACTTAGTAACAATTTCTGTAATTAATACTTTTCAAACGGTGAAACATTTAGTTCCTCTGCTAGATTGTTACTTAGTAACAATTTCTGTAATTAATACTTTTCAAACGGTGAAACATTTAGTTCCTCTGCTAGATTGTTACTTAGTAACAATTTCTGTAATTAATACTTTTCAAATGGTGAAACATTTAGTTTCTCTGCATCTAGATTGTTACTTAGTAACAATTTCTGTAATTAATACTTTTCAAATGGTGAAACATTTAGTTTCTCTGCATCTAGATTGTTACTTAGTAACAATTTCTGTAATTAATACTTTTCAAACGGTGAAACATTTAGTTCCTCTGCATCTAGATTGTTACTTAGTAACAATTTCTGTAATTAATACTTTTCAAACGGTGAAACATTTAGTTCCTCTGCATCTAGATTGTTACTTAGTAACAATTTCTGTAATTAATACTTTTCAAACGGTGAAACATTTAGTTCCTCTGCATCTAGATTGTTACTTAGTAACAATTTCTGTAATTAATACTTTTCAAACGGTGAAACATTTAGTTCCTCTGCTAGATTGTTACTTAGTAACAATTTCTGTAATTAATACTTTTCAAACGGTGAAACATTTAGTTGCTCTGCATCTAGATTGTTACTTAGTAACAATTTCTGTAATTAATACTTTTCAAACGGTGAAACATTTAGTTCCTCTGCTAGATTGTTACTTAGTAACAATTTCTGTAATTAATACTTTTCACACGGTGAAACATTTAGTTCCTCTGCATCTAGATTGTTACTTAGTAACAATTTCTGTAATTAATACTTTTCAAATGGTGAAACATTTAGTTTCTCTGCATCTAGATTGTTACTTAGTAACAATTTCTGTAATTAATACTTTTCAAATGGTGAAACATTTAGTTCCTCTGCATCTAGATTGTTACTTAGTAACAATTTCTGTAATTAATACTTTTCAAATGGTGAAACATTTAGTTTCTCTGCATCTAGATTGTTACTTAGTAACAATTTCTGTAATTAATACTTTTCAAATGGTGAAACATTTAGTTTCTCTGCATCTAGATTGTTACTTAGTAACAATTTCTGTAATTAATACTTTTCAAATGGTGAAACATTTAGTTCCTCTGCATCTAGATTGTTACTTAGTAACAATTTCTGTAATTAATACTTTTCAAATGGTGAAACATTTAGTTTCTCTGCATCTAGATTGTTACTTAGTAACAATTTCTGTAATTAATACTTTTCAAATGGTGAAACACTTAGTTTCCCTGCATCTAGATTTTTCATTGACGTTACGAATCTAACCTCAGACAATCAGAAACATCACATGGCATAATGGCAATTGCCAGTGAATGTTGTCTGCTACCGACACAGAGAGCATGTAAACAAAAGTGCATCAGAGCGCATTCAGAAGCCTGGTAGTTCAGTCACTGCCTTCTCAAAAGCTCTTGTTTGCAATTGTCTTTGATGTTAACATGTAGTTAACTAGCAATTTCCTGTAAAAGCTGGATGAAATGCAAGCGTTTTAATGGTATGTTAAACTTTGAACTAAATGTTAACAAACAAGATGATAGAGTATTTTTAACATTAGTGGGTGAAACTGGCCCTAATGCCTTTAAATTTTGTTTTGATATTGGTTTTATTCTTCAAGTTATTAAGTTTCAAAAATGAATTTTATTATTGTGTACCAAATATTCCACATAATGAAATCATTCAGAATATTTCTCTTTCCAAGGAGACATCATTATATCTGGAGTGTTTCAAATACATTGTAACCATTTAAGAATGACCACCATGTTTGACAGTTACGTCACCCTGAGGAGAGAGAGGTATGGTCAGGAAAGAGAATGAAATGATCCCCTAAGCCTCAAATACCTAATACCATCGGGTTGGAAGAAAACAAGAGTTGAGTCAAGGAAGACTAGATAGGAGAGGTTAAAGATGGGATCTTATATATGGAAAGGAAGAAATATCAGTCCAGATCTGTAACTCAGAAGCTGACCAGCACTTATTGGTGAGCAGCCCTTCCCTTTAGTTCATCACATGATTTTGTCCAGTTCAGTTCCTTTAAGCCTTCAAATTTTAAAAGGAATTAAGGGTCTCCTTTCTGTTAATAACAAGATTATCATATGATTACTAATAGCTGCGCCATGGGAAGGTGAGGATACTAGGTTTTTGTCGAGGTTGGTTCCTTTAAACTTCAATTATCAGAAGGAATTAAAGGGCCTCCTCCTGTTAATAACAAAAATCTTTCTGCAGCCTATCATCAAAATACTGGAGTGCAAGAGAGCAAATGGTTTCATTGCCAACTGCACATCATTAGATACCAACCAACCAACACAGCAATATCATGTGTCTGTTATGTGTGTACATATTATAGCACGCAAAATTGTGATTTGATTCTTACTTTCTATACTACTTACCAGTAGTAAGTAGAGGAAGTATTGCATTCCTGCCAAAATGGTTATATTGTTATTTCACCAAATGCACATTTTGAGGTCCACTAAGTTAATATTTTTAGAAAAAAGTTCTGTGTGTGTCTGTGAACAGCACAACTTAAAAATGAAATGTCAGAAAGATACCAAACATGGTACATGTTTAAGTTCAGCATCTTCCAAGGAAGGACATGAAGATTTTCAAGAAAATCCCCCCTTCCCTCCTACAAACTACCCATTACACGGAAACATTTTTATTGGTTTTTATTTTCTCAGAAATGGCTCTGACTATTTTGATTAAAATACTGTGTGTGTGTGTGTGTGTGTGTGTGTGTGTGTGTGTGTGCATGTGCATGCGTACGTGCGCACGTGTGTGGGGGTGGAGTCCTCTGCATTCGAATGGCTGTTGTATAACTTGTAAACTATAAGAGATAGAAAAAAAACCTTACTGCATAATAAAGAGTAGAGCTTGTCAAAGTGCACACTTTATGTGAAATAACATTTTTTGTTGTATCAAGCATTTCCAGATATTCTGTTATTGGTTTGAATTTTTAAAATAAAAAAATTAATAAAAACAAAATAAAATAAAAGAGAGAAAAGAAAAGCATTTTGTTTCAAAAAGGTCCATGGACAGCATAACTCAGAAATGAAAAGTTGGATTTCACATTTAAGTTCACTATCTTCCAAGGATGTGACGCTGAAGAGTTTTCTCCTCCTCCCACCCCAACCATCTTTTGAATTAATTTTTTTTTTTTTGGGGGGGGGGGGGTATTTTAAATTTTCAGATAACTAAAACTATTTGAATCAAATTCCATGTTTTAATGGATTTGCAGAAATAATAAACTGTATATCTTGAGGTTTTCTGTGGATAACGTGAAGTCCTCTTCATTTCAATTAATTTTTTATAAGCGCTGGTTCACAACAACCAAGGATGGTAACCAGAACAAGTACGACAAAGTTGAGTTACATGTATTTTAATGCGAGCGCTCACAATTGATTAGGGGGGAAAAAAAATTAAATTGAGTTTTATTTATGGTGTAAAATTCCTTAGCATCCCATTGTATATTTGGCGTGAAAGACCAGTAATTTTGCTCAAAGGCCTCTTTATCAGGCCTTGAGGCTCTTTTACATGCCATAAATCTATGACACAGGACCACTGGCTTTACTTTCCTTCCAAAGGCAGCCATGCTAAGGAATTTTACACTCGAAAAAAATCCATCGCCCTCCGCTGGGTCTGAATCCATGACCTCGGGAACTAGAGGCTAGCAATTGACAGGAAGCTTGCCTGGGTTCTGGTAATGGGAAAGAAGACTTGGCCAAGTTTTAACTTTCTCATTCTCATTCCTGGACATGGCATATTAGATCCATGTTGTGCATGTTAGACTCTTCACTGTAGAGATTATTCTAGGCAGCCGTGACATGAAACAGCCACTAGTGCTCTCTCTAGTCACAAGCTGCAAACACAGAACTGGAAGAAATTCTAGCATATGTACATCCTAACCTTAGATCCTGCCACCCACAGATCCATTGAGCATTGGTCCTTCTAGTGAAAGGGTCATCGTAATTATTTATATACAACTCAAAACTGGCTATTGCCTCAAAAACTACAAAGAACAGAAAAAACCAGTAGAAATTAACAAAGAACAAGAAACAACTTTAATGTATGACATTAAATAAAGGAAGGAAAGTTAGTGTGACTAGAGGAATTGGAAATATAATGGATCTGCATTTAGATGCTGACTAGCCCACATTATGTTGGCTGAATTGCAAACAGGTGAAAAGATATCATTGGTCAGTTAAGAACAAATGAAATACCAATACACAAAATCGACTTCCCACTTTGTGATTGATATGAAAATCAGTATGCATACCCATTCACATTACCAGGCTATTGTGAACCAAAATGTGGTATGCTGCATTGTTTCATGTTCTCATTTCCATTTTGGTTACCATTCCAGCCTTGTGAAGTTGCTTCCCTGTGAGAGATAGGTATAAACTTGCTACACAAAAAATACAGATCTCTTTGTACCACTCAATTAATGTCAAATGTCGCTTTCTGTGGCATTAACCATTTCAAAGATATTCTATGTTATTGCTTTGAATTTTCAAATACTCTATGCTATTTTCAAGAGATAAGTCACTATTTGTTTTTTTCCTGTGGTCATGCAAACAGTGGATTTTCAAAGCCATCATATAGTGGATTGCTTTATAAGATTTGACTATCACTTAAGCCACTGTATCCCCTTTGTACCTACAATGAAATATGCAATGAAAGGATTTCTGTAAAGTTTGTCTCAGTTAACAAAAGTAGACAGAAGAATAAGGTTTTGTAAGAATAAAGTCATGTAAAACCAGTATGTATGAAACTTTTTTCTGCTAGTTTTAGTTCAAGAGAAAATAATGTTTTAAGCAGTTTTATTATAATTGATATATACTTCTTTATCTTTTCTGTTTAAAAATTAGTAGCTCAAAACCTTTTCACAAAACTAAAAATATATGGCAGTTGCAATTGTTAGACATTTAGGACTGTACATGAAAAGTTGCAGAGGAGCTTGTGTGAAACATTTTGAATGAACGAAACTTCTGAGAAAAATAGCTTTTAGACACTCAGTAGGTATATCACTGTTGCACTACTTAAGCTACCACTGTTAAGGTAAATGTAAATTAATTATACTTATAATGCTAGGATTGCATAGAACATTGTGTACTACTCTTGCATAATACCTGTCATATCATTGTGAAAATAAGCTCCAAAGCAATAGTAAATCCCTTTAAATAAATAACACATTATAGCATTTAAAACTTGTAAAACCTTTTAAGTGGCAGAAACTAAAACTTATACCGCCTTTCTAAACAGACATTTATTTTTTCAGATCAATGGCTATAGACTGTGATAATTAAATTTATTTGTTTATAGATGATACATGGTCAGCAAATACAAATGGAGGAGAGCATACACCAGAAACTTTGCTTCACATAACTGTACCAAAGGCTAAGTATGGTGAAGCTGCCAAATTATTTGTCAATTATCGTTTGTTTGTGTGCTATCAACATTCAGCATGCAGCCAGCAGAATCTGCAGATTGCTGTCACAGTGAAATACAATGACTCTGCACCCAAAGAAGTATCCCATTGCATCAGCCACATCATAGCTGCTAAAGGCTTGCGCTCTTCTATCTAATTCATACTTGAAATAAAGAGCTGTTAATACATGACATGTTGAACTGTTGCTGGCTACCTGCAGTGAGTGAGTTGAGAATAACGTATTCTGTATAATGGCTAGTTGCAACTGAGCTGCGTAGCAAGCTGGCAGACAGCTTACCAATAATAACAGGAAATCTTTACATGGTTGCAGTGTACATTTTCTGCATGAACTGTTGCTAGTGCATTCAGAGTGGTATCTATAACTCTTGCATATATTAGTCCTGTTTGTTGAATATATAACCAAAAATAAGCTGCAACTGCGTCTGTTCTAAGATTAGCTCAGTGTACAGAAGATGGCCCTGAAGAGCTTTATTGTACAGCTTCCAAAAATAAAGGCAAGTTATTTTACTGAAGACCAATTTCACCGAAACATTTTTAACAAAGGACGGTTAAACCTAGAGAAGAAAGGCAGTAAGTTTCTGCTGTCCATTCCAAACCAGAGTTCCCTCTGATGTAAACAAAAGCACGTGCTTCTGCTTGTCACAAACCTAAGCACAACCTCTTATGCCAGTATAAATAAGTTTCTTAATAAATCTACTGTATCATGAAAGGTATAGAAATGCACATTTTATTGTGGTTATCATAAGAACTCATTGCTAAAGGTAATGAATATATACTAATTGTTAAGAGACTACAAAATATGATTTTCTTAATGCCGTCTGCTATCGCACTACTACTGAGAGTACCTTGCTTGTTAATTACCATGTGTATGGATGACTGTCATTCTTTTACATATATGAGAAATGCAGCAATGTATTCCCTGAGGTGCTGTTTGAGTACCGAATAGACACTTTACATAACACAAGAAATATGATAAGAGAATAGTCATTCATAATACACTAGCACACGTATGCTCAGCTTAGGTAAAATCTTGTGATTTAGTCAGTTGGTATTTGAGTTTCAATGGCAGAGGATGGCACGTGTAGTGTGAATAAACTATTCAAACACAAAGGGAAACCGTTAAAAAGTGGTGAAAAGTAAATAATACTTAATGTATTCAAATCACTATTAGAAAAATACCCAACACTTGCAGTAGTGGATGTTATGAAACTAACATCTGAATTTACGGGCGTTTCAGTGAAAAGTGTAACCAGAACGCACAGGGAATATAAATAGACATAATAGAAGAGGAGAATAAAATGTAGGAACTCCATTTTGTGTGCGACAGTGCTGTGCATAAGCTTGTCATTAACTTGGAGGATTGTTCGGATTCTAATATGGCAGCTGAGTTATCTTCGGAGGATTCAGATTCAAAGGGTGTTGCACCTTTGCCTGAAAATTGTGATTAACATAAGTAAAATGTTCATTTCCACTGCATGCTTATAAAATTGATTATTACTTCAGGGTTTGCATTTTGAACTATGATTTTCACGCAAGGCACCTTTTTGTAAATTGAAACTAACGTTCAGCTGTAAGAGATATGCAGCAAGCATGTGTGAGAGGAAGAAGCAGCCGTTAGGGGCAGGGATTGTGAACTACTTTTGCGTGAATAATACAAAGAGTTTGATTATAGTGAGAGGCACTCTGGTTTGGAATGGCCATTTTCTAAAGCATCTTCAAGTTTTTTATGGCTTCCTTGTTACACAGCAGAAGCTAAGCTTTAAAAAATATATTATTTTGACATTCAGTTTAGCAAACCTGCAAGAATTTTCAGATATATAGAGTGATCAGTTTGCAGACAAAAACACTGTAATGTAATAATTACTTCTATTTATTTTTCTTTAATTACTAAATACATCATAGAAGGATGGGAGTTTTGCATTGTCATTAATACTACATAAGAAACAAAAGAAGTTACCTTCAGCAACAATTGATGCATTTGAAGTGCACATGAAGCCACCAAATTCCCCCTCACATCACCTTATTTTTGTGGAAAATGTATATGCACAGCACCTGTTGATGTTCAGGTTTTCAGAGAAAAGGTACTGAAAGTCTTCTTAGGAGTTATACCTGAGATGTTAGATCACACATGGAATGAACTGTGTAATGTATATTATGGTAGACATCCTGAAGTGTCCTAATCCTTATAAATGTTTTTACAAATTAAAGAAAAATAAATAGAACTAATTCTCGTGTTACAACCTTTTACTTGTTGATAATCATTTCAGTCGATCAGTTGGTAAATAAACGAGTACAAAGAAGAAGCTGACAATGCAATCAACTGATTATAAAACATGTCCTACTGAATTTATATTTTAAAGGATAAGCGAAGTATAGTCACTAAGCATTTACAAGTTATTTATAAAACATTTTTATTTTATTTTATTTTATTTATTTAGCTGACAGTGTGCTTGTACAAGTTTTTGACATGGTCAAAAATACAGTATAAAAAGAGATTTATAAATCATCAACTTTATACAAACATTTTTCTGTTAAGCATTTTAATGTGCTTTGAAATTGCTTGTTACCATTTAGTGCCTCTATTGCTGTTGAAAGCCTATTAAATAAAATCTGTCCCATTACAAAACATCGCTAGATTTTTTGGTAGTCCCTAAAGTAGTCATTGTTGTGTCTGGTATTGTAGTCATGTACATCAGTATTCTTCAAATTTAGCTGATTTTCAACAAAGAGAATTTCCTTATATACATGCATACAATGAATAAAAGTGTTGTTTTATTTTGTTTGAATATATCTACATCAGTCAGTATTTTTTAAATTAAACAACTTCCACATATTTCAATTCCATATGATAGATATGGATAGATAACCCCATAATAGAGCATTTTTAGTACGATGGAGTCACTAATTGGTTTAAAATGTCTAATTAGAAAAATTGATTTACTAATTTTTTTACATAGATAATCAATGTGAGTATACCATGTCAATTTATTGTTCATATGTAGCCCCAGAAATGTATGTACACTTATGTCTTTTATGATACAATTATTTATCTGTAGATTAATATTGAAGCAAGTCTTATTTGTCAGGCTAATTTGCATTGATATGGTTTTACCATGTTGCACTTGGGTTTTTTTTTTGCCCAAAAAATTTAATAGATGTTCTTGTGCGCTCGAATCTTGAATTGATTTATCATTAAATTAAAACACAGATAACAGCTGTATCATCTGCATAGTATATCATCCTAGCTTTATCCATAATAGGAAAGTCATTTATATAAACGATGAACAGTATTTGTCCTAATACACTACTACCCTGAGGAACCCCACAATTTACAGTCTTAGAGGAGGAACTGTAGTCATTTTGAGAGTCTTCATTTTGGTATTGAATGGGTGTGTATTTGTTCTACCTTTCAAGTTTTCTGGTGTTCCTCTTACATCATAAGTATCTAATTTGTGGTTAAGAACATCAAGATCAACACAATCAAATGCTTTTGATAAATCCTAAAATAAGACTCCCACCTTTTATTGTTTAAGTTTATGAAAGTCTGGTGTGCAAACTCTGCAATTGCAGTAATTGTTGACAGACCTTTTTGGAAGCCATGCTGAAACACTTGAATAATGTTATTTTTCTTCAAGAATGATAAAAGTCTGTTTAAGATTACTCTTTAAAATATTTTTGCAGTTTCTGAAGTTAATGTTATGAGCATATATTAGTTATATCATGTTCATCCTCCTTTTTATACACGGGCCTCACTATGCTTGTTTTAAGACAGTGAAGAAACTCACCCTTCCAAGCTTCAGGCCTCCTTCAGTTTGAGTCATTTTAATCAAAAGCCTGGAAGTCTCTGAAGATATTACTTGGCCGATCATCCATTAAAGATTATCAATTGATACCAAGAAAACTTCCATTCTTTAGTACCTTTATTTTATGTATTTTCAAACAGATTGCTCTGTATTTTAATTGTATTAATTGGCCATTCCTGAACAATCCAACTTAAATTTTAGGTACTTCACATGTGCATAAACATCTAATCTATCTCTTCTAATTTTTTACTATTTGGAACATTCACAGTGAAACAATGGAGCTGAAGATGTGAACAAAGGTTTTTGAAACATGTCACACAAAGAAAAGGGAAGTAGTTGAATGATAGTGCACCTTTCCAAAACTTGAAAAGTTATTTATTTTCGAGTAAAGTAGTGATTCGTCTTTGCTTTTGCCATGTTAGTCCTTTCACTGATAATGATGCTGTGCTTTCTCCTTCTGTATTCATCGATGAATCAGTTTGTTTTCTTCGTTCCACATAATGACACATCTGCTTTAAGATGTAGTGCTTATCCTTATGTATATTATGGGACTTTGGTCCCATTTATCAGTTTATTTTGGATAGTGATATGATTTGTATTTTATTTTCACCCTGTGTTTATATGCACTTTATGCACATAATAGCTACCTCTAAGTTTGCTGACAACCCTTCTAGATCTGCTGAGTACTGAAATGGCTCGTATTGGCTTTCTGTCAATGCAGGTTGGAGCAAACAGGAGGTTGTGAGGTGCAGATCCTGTTGTTTCTGATCTGCATTCACAGAAAGTCAATAAGTCACATCAACATTCAGGAGAATTAGCATACTTGTCAATGGATGTAAACATGACAAATTATAAAATAAACGTGCTGTCTCAAATTATACTGAAGGCATTCAGTATAGAGTGAACAAGGTCAGGGTAACCAATCAACATCATGCTGTTACTGGACAAAGTATTCAGCAGCATAAGTTTAACGATATAAAGTGGTTTTACTTTAAGCTCAAAGGAGTTGTAAACAAAACCATTGGTATGTCACATTGGCTGTTGGGGCAAACTATAATTTTTCCTGCTTAGCATGTCGTCTCTTCCTTTACATAAAACAATTCAGTTCAAATCATAATATTTTGTGTTATTCTTATGAAGACAAATTTTTTTAAAAAAATATATATATATTATTATTATTATTATTATTATCACAGTTCAATTTATTTAAAAAAAAAAAAAAAAAAAGCTTTTCATTTAGATTCATCTATATCTAACTGAATGATTATAACAGAGTGTTTATGAGGCTATGCGCAAGAGCTCTAGTTCATTTCTGGTTTTCAGATAAACCGTCAGTTTACTCCTTGACACGTGGTGCACATGTTGAGAAAATATTACCTTTGAGAAAATCATGATTGAGAATCCTCTGTTAACATGAAAAACATATATGTGGAAAGTGGAGAGAAGATGCTTGTGTTAAATGTTTTTTACAAATTCTGTAAAAAGTACCCACATTTAGTCAACAATGAATGTGGTTAGCTGCTGTTTAGCAATAACTGAACTTCGTTATTGGTGAAGCAGAATTGTTGCTCAGATTGCTTTCATGTATTTGTTTCTGTTGTATTTTCTAACTCATTTTCTCTCATAAAAGTTTAAAGCAAAGATGGTATGTGAATATTAATCATTAAATGAATGATTTCTAAAGCCTCAAGTTAAGAGCAGTTAATCCAGTATCTTTAATCACAGGTGGAATAATATATAGGTAGAGCTGCTGAACTATTCAGGTACCACTTTTATAATAATCAAAGATTTATTTATCTTTCAGCTTCTCTGGTTCCAAAGCCAATAGATCTTTTTGCAGATATGTTCTAGGTCTACCAGTAGCATCACCAAATGGGGCAGCACAGTTAGAACTTGGTAGGTACTCCACCAAGATTTTTCACAAGAGCTACGAAATATTTATATAGAATTTCCAATCTGGAAGATAGCAATATTATCAAAGAATGTTTTTATATGCAAGAGAAAAGTGGAAAGGGTCATGGTTATTAAAAATCCAGGAAGTTATAGAACAGATAGGTATGGAAGATGCATGGATAAATGCAGAATATCACATTAGAAGTTTTTGGATAGAAGTAGAATTAAGGCTAGAAGATGTTGACAGACAAGATATTTTTAGCAATACAAGAGAGAAGAGATCCTTGAGGATATATAGGGAAATAAAACAATACGGGAGAGGGAAAAGTACATAGAAATATGCAATAAACTAGGATGATGATTTGCATGGACGAGAACAGAAATTAGAAACTTGAAAGGCATAAGGCATGACGAGGATATAGAAAATGTTTAATGTACACTGAAGTGAACATGGATTTCCACTGTATATTGTAATCAAAGACAAAGGCGAGAACAAGTTGTCAACAGAAATGGAAAAACTTGGATGGGGAAGTACTAATAAGGACGATTCTGACTGTAAAACGGGATAAAAATATAAAAGCTATGGGAAACTATTTGGGTAAGGTCAAAGAGAAATGGTTATGGATTACTACAAAGATGGTGCTACTATAAAGGCAGACAAAATAGATGAATAATGCAAGCAAGCAGAAAGACTGAAGTGTCAGACCAAGAAGTGAATTTAAAGCGCAAATAGCCTAATATTTTCAAATGTTGTTATAGTTTAAAATGTATGCAGTGTAATTGTGAGTTATGAAAAATAAATATTCATCTTCTAAACAGCTCCCCCAATTATGGGATTGTCATAAACAAAGCATGATGAACAAGTGTTTAAATATGCTTATAGTTGTTTGTATGCATATGAAATTATTTAGAAAAGATTTATGAAAGAAAACAAATTTATATAAGTATAATTTGAAAGTCACATAAGGACAGAGAAAGTAAGAGAACTCTTTATTATAAAGGTGATTTTTTAGAATCAAAAGTGATCCTTTGACTGTAGCAACTGCTATTTCTTGAAGTAGGCTTTTATAAATGCCAAATTGCTTACAGAAGTTTACCAGCTGGCAAGGTGTTGTGCCTCTAGCTCCAATCACTTGGATGAAGTCGAGATAGCATTTTCTCCTTGTAATATTGAACTGTATGTTCATGTATCCTACATTTTTCTGCAGAAAAAAGTTTCTACTCTTAGTATCATGTGTTAAAAGTTTAAGATGTAGGAAGGATGTAGGCAAGATATTGGAAAGACATACAAAATGTTTAAAAGCTAATTATCCCCAAGCAGCGGAATATGCTATATTCACATGCTGTCTGGAGTAATTGTCTCTTGCGGCTATTTATTTCTTGTCATCCTTCCACGTGGTGGTGCTGCTGCCGCCATGTGCTGGGTGGAGTGATACATTAAGGTATTTCTACTTTGAATGTAAGGGTGAAACAAGTATAGACTGCTGGGCAAAATATAAGAGAATATGAACAACAAATTTCTCAGAAACACAAACTTGTGTATTGCTCAAAGTCATTTTAAAATGAATTACTATATCAAAATTATTGAATCTTGGAAGACAGAGAACCCTCTAAAAGTGCACTTCTAATAACATAGAAGCATAGAGTATAAAATAACCCATCCACAGAGCAGGAACAATATTTACTTCCTCCTAATTGCTTCATCAATAACAAGAACTTCATTAGCAAAGCAATTCATATTGGATGATCAAATTTTGAAAGCTGCAGAATTTAAAATTGCTAGTCTTACAATTCCTGCAATTTAATAACATCACCACTTTCTTTGTGTGAAGCACATTTCAAAGCCCTTCTGTATTTTATAAAATATTCAGTGTAAACATTTTACTTAATAGAAATCCTTCCTTTATACTTTGTACCATCTCTTCAATAAACAGATATTTTTAAAAGTTTTAATTGGTTAGAAGTTGACACTGGTGAAATGGAAGTGTTGTTTAAACCAATTTAAAAGAAATTTTAAAATTAAATGTATCCAGTGCACTGCGTACTGGATCATATTATAACTGCTTGCCTGTTTGAGATAAATTTGCATAGCTGAGATAGCATCACTAAACACAATCAAAGATGTTTTCACCAAGAACATCTTTGCTACAAATCTGAAAGGATTAATAGGCTATGAGATCAGCAAAAGTTGTCATACAATGCAATAAATGCAATTAACCCCTCCTTTTCACATTGGCCTTAAGTTTCAAACACCTATAATTAAAATATAAGCAGTGATTATAACACAACTGACAGTTGTAAACGGATGTTAATAGCATTAAATTGCATTTGTGCTTCTTGGCCATGCATAAACATCATTGTTGTTAATAACACCAATAATATGAATGGAAGTCATGTATTCTTGGTATGGCCACCCAGTATAAGGCACTTCGATCTACTTTTCTCTATGGTCTATATGTTTATCTTAAAATATATATGTACAAGGATTTTTTTTTTTTGGGCGACATGACAGCAAAAGCCTTTGACAACCAGAATGGTTTCCATATAATACATAACAGAAACTACCTAGTTTTGTAAGATATAGGTGTATTCGATTGAAAAGCATGACAAAGGGACATTGACCCCTTGGAAATTAAGATGAATAACAAATAACCCTTTTAATTTAATGCATACAGTATATGGCATTCAAAAATTTCAGGAGTATAAATGTAAATTAATGATGCAATGCCTTTTGGACAAACATTGCATTGCCCGTGTATGGAAGAATTGAATAAAAACATTACAAAACTGATTTCATTAATATGAATGAAAAATTTTAAATTATTAAAAATAAGGAAAATTTCTGTATTGGATATCAGTAATAGATTTTATACCTCCAAAATGGCCAGAAAGATCCCTGTAACACCAGTTGATATTTATTATAAATGAATTACAAATAAAAGTAATTAAATAATACAGCAATAGTGGTTAAATTGGCTGTTAATGATAAAATACCAAATTCTTGAGGGGTAGTTTAGCACTTCCCAACTATTCTGAAACAAAGATTGTATTACAAGCAAGCAAGCAAGCTTACAGCTGAAGGATATCTAAAGTTTTGCTACAAAACATGTGAATAACTTATTTTGGTCCTTATTCCATGTGTTAGTATTAACATATGAATTACACTCCCCAAGCTGTATTAAAACAGTGAGCAAAATATCTCCTTGGCAGAAAGTTGAATTGGAATTGAAAAATTCAATGCCATGGCTATTGCAAGTCATGGTATACTGAAGTACTTGAATCAGATGAGAGAATTTAATGCACATTCAGATATCTTGCCAGGATAGCTTAAATGGCAAGAGCAAGAGCACAAGCCAAAGCCAAAGATCTGTGTTCAAGTCCTGCCTGCGGCACCAAATTTTTCAAGTCTGATTCAACTTTCCAACTTGCTGCCTACACATGGATAGTGTGAAAGAACCATTATCAGATATTTCCCTTGTTACAAAATTTTATCATACAGAGCAAAATCGCCCAAATGATAGCACCTGTAGCTCACATTCAGATCAGAGTTCAAATCCTGTGTAGTAGTTAATCTTGAGATTTGTTTGTGATTGCGCCCAGATGCCAGATAAAAACCCAGATTCCATTTTGAATAACACAACCCAAAGTTCCACCCATAAATAAAAAAAATAGTGATAAGGTTATTAAAAGAAAAAAATGTTTGGACAAGATTTTATTTAGAAGCTTGAGAGAATGTAAAAAAGATAATTACATTCTCGGTTTTAGATGTGGTTAAGTTTATAATATATTTTAAGTGGTTTAATGGCACAAATAAACCTTATGAAAATATTACATCTCTCTTATGATTCCAAGTGAATCGATACTGTAATACCATCTACTAGAAATGTGCTGTCAATTACGTAGTGTGTTATCCCAGTTGGCCATGATTCTTGAGTGAATGGTGCTATTAGTTTAAAATCTGTAACCTACCACATTTCTTAAAAAATATGTATTTGATGAAATGTTTTGCACTCTAGCTAATAGCACAATGATTATTTTCTGCTTTTTAGTGTATTTTCTTAAAATGTTTGAATTATTTTAGTGTACTTACACTCAATTATGGTGCTAATAAATAAAGAAAATAAAACTATTATTTTGTAACAAAACATTGTTTTAATTGATGTTTTCAAACTCTAGGACATTTAGAGAGCTCTGCATCTTCTATGTGCCTATGCCACGTTACCTAAATCATTCACACCTGACACAAATCCAGTGGCAGAAAAATATTAAGGGTGCTGTTATGTATAGGGATCCATTTTAAACAATTTGTATCAATTCAAATGATAAATATCAATTAATCCCGAGTTGAAATATTTAAATAAATTGGTTTTATATTCACAGATTAAAGTACAGCAATTTGCCTCAGCACAAATGAACACAGGCCTCAGATATGTGGCTATTAGTCAATGATATAAAAGCAAGACGAGGCTCCCCTTCCAAGAAATGGGACAAAATTTGTAGAAAAAAATGGGAAGTTAGCGCCATACAGATAGAGAATAGCATTACGAGGAAGGTTTGGTGTCAATGTGATTGGTTTAAACACAAAGTTAGAATATTTATCGCAAATTGTATTGGTATTTCTACATTACCAACCAGCAACTAACTATGGGTTTTATATCACAGTCTATGCTATATGTGGACACCTTCCTAGAGGAAATGCCAGACTGACAAAAATTCTGGTTGTCCTAAGTACATGGTTTGTACATCAAGGTTGGATTACAAGATTCTACACAATTTCATGAATGGATCTAAAACCAACACAGGTGTTAATGCCAAACTTTACAATTGGATACTTAAGACACTAGAATCACAGAATCTATATATACAGCAGAAATGATAGGGCTTTATCAGATGGTTAAATGCAATCTGACAGCATATTCGGTCTCTTATCACCTCTACAGGTGGTTTCTTACAGGCACTATAAAAGCTTTACACTTGTATAAAAACAAGTGCGAGATCTTATTAAAAAAAGATGCACTTCGTACAGTACTTTCATTGGCAGTGGTATTTTTGGTTTGGATTCTCAATGTCATAGTTTGTTACTGTAAAGTAGACTATTACATCTGCTAATATAACTAAAGAATTTGACACAACTGCACAGCATAGGTAGTTTTGCAATTGATGATTAACTGATCAACATACTTTGGGGAAGTTTGTGGACTAATTTAAATAACTTGCCTCCCATCCACAATTACTGGAAAGAGAAGAGAAAAAACCCTCGGCTTACTTTTGACTCCTTTGCAATGTAGTTCAAATTCCAGAATATATAGTATTCAACGTGAAAACCAATAGCTATATTTGTGGAATGTAGGGCACAATGTATCAAGTGCCCATACCAGGTCTTCCATTAGTAAATTACTCAAATCCCTTTATAGTTCCCATCTTATTGACACCTCTCTTTATATACTTTTTTAAAGCTTTATTTTGACTTGCTACCAAAACAAAAATGAAGATTTAATATTTCACATAACAGCAAACTCCCAAGTATCCTACATGGCTCTTTCCTTATGCAGCATTTACTCACATAATCTGCCCCTCCCCCATATTAGGCTTTCAAACCAATTTTCATTGCAATTTTTGTGAAAATTTTGTACATCCCTTGACCTTCAGAAGCTGCAACATCCACCCAGCCTCCCGTATAAGTATCCAACCTTTAAGCGATCATTAGAGCGCACACATTTTACAAAGCAATTATTCTAGTTGTTAGTCTCGTTACATACATTTCAAAATTGTTTTAAACTTCTAGTCTTTTCCTATCCTGAAAGCATTACATTTATATGTAATGTGCAACGGGAAAAAAGAACAATAGTTGCATAGCCAAATTTAAACTTCAGGTAATTAAGTTCATTGAGAAAAATGGAGTGAAGCATGCAGGAAAAGAATTTGGCATAGAGCCTAAACTAATTCATTACTGGAGGAATCAGATGAAAAACTGAAAAGTGCCAAATCAAACTATTGATCATCTCATGGCACAAAACATGGCAAATATCTGACACTGGCCAAGAAGTTAAATTATGTTATGGAACTTAAAAAATGATGGCATTGCAGTAACATACAAAATCTTAAGGGTTGAAAGCAAGGGAAGCAGTAAAAATGGCATGGTGTTTCACATGTGGATTTCAAAGCTAGCCAGTGGTGGGTTACGAGATTTATGCAGAAGAGGAAGAGACTTAGTTTGAGAAGACAAACGACACTAGCCCAGCATCTGCCATATGACTACACAGATAGTGATCCAGTTTCACCATTTCGTAAACCAGCTGAGGTGCGAAAATTAATTTCTATCACAAATAAGGAATAAGGCCTAGACACTGGCATTTTTTGACATACCACGAAATATGATGGATGGAAAGGGTGCTTCTGTTTTAATTGAAACCAGTGCAGATAAACTTCACAGCAGTCATGCTAGCAGATAGCAAAGGGCAGCAGCTTTTTTTCCCCCCTATTTTTAAGAGAAAAACTGCCAAAGTGCAATAATATTCTGCCTAGTATAATTGTGAGGTGCATGAAAAAGGATGGATGTCAGCTGACATGAAGGAATGCCTGAAAATTGTGCTGGATCAATGCCCTGGAGCTCTGCTAAGAGGGTCATGCTGTTTTGGGGCCATTTTAACAGAACCAATAAAAGAATAAATGCTGCAACTGAACACTTCCAGCAATAATTCCTGGAGCACTTACGTCAGTGCTACCACCTCTGGATGTATCAAACCATTCAAAGGTCACCTGCACCAATTGTATGGCATCTGGTTCAGTGTCCCTCCATTGAACAAATGTCAGTGGATAAAAAGAAAAGCATCACAAACAGCTTCAAGATAATGCATTACAAATGCAATGGATGGCTCCAACATCCATGACATGCCAGATTTAGATGTTTCATCAGATGAAAGTAATACATAAGCTTAATGCACATTCCTTTCATCATTGCTCAGTGTAGGAGGGGTGAGCTCAAGGTCGCACTACCTAATGGCTGCTTATCACATAAATAGTATCAACTGTTGTACTTGTGTATAATTCTTTTAAAATACATTTTCATTTTTAGGATACACAAATTTATCATAATTCTCATTACTACTTAAATAAATCCAAGTTAAACACTTGTTGCTTCTGTGGTATCATTTCAACTCTCTCCTAAAAAGCTTTCTGCATGCATTTTGGGCTTTACCTACCCCAAGGGCAAGCCAAAACACCTTCAGCAAAAGTTTGTATATTCTGATTAATTTATCGTAGAGGAATTTGCCAAGAGACTCCCTGCAATAACTTTTCCAGTGTATTCCATTCAGTAGCATCTCTTGCAACTGCCCCACCCCATCTTACAATGTAAATACTTCCTATCCCCCCCCCCAACACAAAATTTCAGTTCCACATTCATTAGTCTCTTGTCTAAATAATGCAAGAGTGCCAATTACCTTATTTCGCATACAGGCTTGAATCATTTCATTTCAACTTTATTTTAATCACAGTGCAAAATGTTTGCTTTTGGAAACTTAGCATTCTGGTTATTTAATAATAATTTAAAAAAAAGGGGGGGGGGACTGCACCACAAGAATTTTCCATCTCTTTGGCTTGGATAAAACAGAAGAAGCCATGAAATTAAGACACTTTGCAAGCTGAGCAATTAGAGGTTAAACTAAGACCCCCCAATGAAAGCAGCCGTTCACAGGAGAAAAAGGAAATGTTTACATCTCTACCTGGGGTGAACAAGAAAAATACAATTACTTTTCTGATAATACTTTATTCAGTCTGGTGGGAATGGTTCTTTCCTTAAAATATTTTCAAAATGAGTGCAAACGGAATGACAAATTTAAAAAAAGCCAATAAAATTTACAAAATATTTCTTTCAACAGCATTAAGAACAATAAAGGCTTCTTCCAAATTGCAATGACTTTCAACTTAATATTCCTCAGCACCCTCGCCTTCTCCCTCAACAGAATCCATGCCGACTTCCTCGTAGTCCTTCTCTAGAGCAGCCAGATCCTCACGAGCCTCAGAGAATTCACCTTCCTCCATACCCTCACCCACATACCAGTGGACGAAAGCTCGCTTGGCATACATCAAGTCAAACTTGTGGTCCAGACGAGCCCAAGCCTCTGCAATGGCAGTTGTGTTGGACAACATGCACACGGCACGTTGTACCTTAGCCAAGTCTCCACCAGGAACGACAGTTGGAGGCTGGTAGTTGATGCCAACCTTGAAGCCAGTGGGACACCAGTCCACAAACTGGATGGTGCGCTTTGTCTTGATGGTGGCAATGGCTGCGTTAACATCCTTGGGTACCACATCTCCTCTGTACAACATGCAGCATGCCATATACTTGCCATGACGAGGATCGCATTTCACCATCTGATTGGCAGGCTCAAAGCAGGCATTGGTAATCTCGGCAACAGAAAGTTGTTCGTGGTAGGCCTTTTCTGCAGAAATCACAGGAGCATATGTAACCAGAGGGAAATGGATGCGAGGATAGGGCACCAAGTTAGTTTGGAATTCAGTCAAGTCAACGTTGAGGGCACCATCAAATCTCAGAGAGGCAGTGATAGAGGAAACAATCTGTCCAATCAGTCTGTTCAGGTTCGTGTATGTGGGGCGTTCAATGTCCAAGTTACGTCTGCAAATGTCGTAGATAGCTTCATTGTCAACCATAAATGCACAGTCTGAGTGTTCCAGGGTCGTGTGGGTGGTCAGGATGGAGTTGTAAGGTTCGACAACAGCTGTGGAGACCTGGGGTGCTGGGTAGATAGCAAACTCTAGTTTACTCTTCTTGCCATAATCTACCGACAGACGTTCCATGAGCAGGGATGTGAAACCCGATCCAGTGCCACCACCAAAGGAGTGGAAGATGAGAAAACCTTGTAGACCTGTACATTGATCAGCCAGTTTGCGGATTCTGTCCAGAACCAGATCAACAATTTCCTTGCCGATTGTGTAGTGACCTCTGGCATAGTTGTTAGCAGCATCTTCCTTCCCTGTGATCAGCTGCTCTGGATGGAACAGCTGTCTGTATGTGCCTGTTCGAACCTCATCTGTAAAACACAAACATGATTCCCTTAGGACAATAAAATGCATATGTAAGAGAAATTGCACTGCTGGAAACCATACATGAGAGGGCTTTGAAGGAAATTTTAGAGAGCCTTGACAACAAGCTGCTGTAGGGGGAAAAAAAAAATAAATAAATAAAAGGAAAAAGAAGAGTGTTGGGACTTCCAAAGTATAGAATACCACGTACAAAGGTTACAATGATCTTTATTTTTACGAATCTAATTGCTGCTTTATAACATTCTCGCAAATTGCATGACTAATACTGTAGCTACAGACAAGTCTTTGAAGACTTTTATTATAATTCCAGCTGCTGGAGCACAAGTCCTCTGATTCAAATGAGGTATGGAACACCAGGCTTAAAGCAAACAAAATAATTTTGTTTCCTATGCCACTTCTGTATTCACCATTAGGGGGCTATTTTCTCTGATTACAGATATCGATTTGTCCATCCCTTTTAGGTACTTCACTGACCAGCTGTACCAGAGCAAAAACTTGCCCTCTGAGGGAATAGAAGTGCAGATTTGTACTTTAGCAAAACAGAATGTTCTACATGCTTTAAGAGGGACCACACTACTTTTTAAAGTTTTAAGCCAACCAAACTGAAGGGGGTGTGAAATTTCAGATGCTCTTGCCACATACACTTCAGGAACTTTCAACACTTGACTAAAAGTTAATTCAAATATAATGCTATTACAAGATAATTCATCAATTCGAACACTTAAGAGAAATGCACAAATCATTAACGAAACCGCACACAGCAGATGTATCCTACAACACAGCTGTTGCTTGTGTATTGCTGTGTTTCACACTTAGACCTTCTGTACTACAAAAGTCAAAGATTGTTAATATTGTTTTCATATTAAAATGTTGAAACAGTTTCACAGAATAGGTATTAACTTTGAATTGGCATCTGTAACGTTTTGTTAAGCCTTAAATTGTAAAAGCTGCTAACCAATTGTTCAACATTCTGCAACTTCTTTAACAAAACAATTTTGTTGAGAATCAAGATTTACTGAAACCATCTTGATTACATGTTTATTGCACAACAGATTTGCAGACGTTTTAATGCTGCTATAAGAGGAAAAGTGTGACAGAAGTTGCATTTTAATTATGTTTATTCGTTTTGGCATAAAATATAAATGCTATAGATTACACTTGAGTAAGCAATGTTCCATGTGATGATAGCATTGGTAAATGATGCTCCCAACATAACTTTTAATAAATTAATTTTACTAGGAAAATTAATGTGTAATCTCTTATCATAACAAATTATTGATTTAAGAATTTTAGGTTCAAATAGTGACGAATCTATGTTGAATTTGCATGGTTTGCAAATATGCTTGCTCAATTTTAGGTTAAGATTAGGGACCGAGTACTTTTGAGAGCTTTAGGAATTTACAGCGCACATTTTCCTTCCAAGAATTTTTGCACTGATGATGTTGGAAGAGGAAGAGCATAACAGAAGGCAGCCAGTTAGGTTATAAAATAATTAATGCTTAATAAATCCGTGTGTGAAAAAACATCTAAAATAAAATACCTATAGCTGTAACATTCCCCCAGATAAATAGTGAAACTAACCTCTTTTCACATGACCTTACACTTAACATATACCTAAAATAATCAGATACCAACTGAGTTTCATTCAGAGATTAAGATGCAATAACATTCCCACAGAAATAAATTACAGCTGAACATCGCCAAAATCTAGAATAAAAAAGTAAGCACCTAATTATGCGCGATGGTATACATTAAAATTTCAGAAAAATCTGCACAACTGGTATCTTTAAAAAATAATCAAAAGCCAAAACCATACAGAAAATTAAGCAATAATTGCACAGGTTGATATGAATCAGCAAAACTTGCATCAAAACAATATGAAAGTGCGTTGCTACTTTTGTGTCCATCTTTCCTAATCTAAAACTAAACTCATTTTACAAGGCGGCCACTGCCACAGCTGTTTAACAGCTTGGCGAGTTTTCTCCATAAAAACCCAATTCTTTGGGGACACAAGAAGATGCAAGTCTTGCTATTCTAAGCAATGGATGCAAATTTTAAAAAAACACATACATCTTATATTTTTCAGAGGGGTTTACACAGCACGCTTTGTCTTCATCTTGGGGAAAGCTAACAAAGGCATTCAGTATTTGTATAATTTTTAAACACTAAGAATTTGTATTCCAGGTACTGGTGGCAGTGTGAAAACAAAACGCTATTGCAGAGGGCACAAATTTTTGATTAGTTACTCCAGTTGTCTAAAAAACCACGAGAAAATAAATATCACGATAAACAGGTTACAGAATGCCAAATGGCAGCATTTGTAAAGAGCAGTTCTTTCAGCTTCACAAACAATTGCATGTCGCCTTCTTA
The DNA here is from genome assembly GCA_030765065.1 of Deroplatys truncata. NCBI lineage: Eukaryota > Metazoa > Arthropoda > Insecta > Mantodea > Mantidae > Deroplatys > Deroplatys truncata. The sequence goes on along the minus strand of CM060988.1, from coordinate 130,700,611 downwards.
ACAATGAAGTTACAGAATAGCCCTTATTATAAATAATACACAAAACCTAATGTCCTAAACCCATATCACTAAGTTACTATACCCCCGCCGCTGTAACGTTGCACTTGGCAGCTAGCGTTTAAGTTGGTACACTTGCAAAAAAACAGATGAAAAGCTTCAACCGTTTGACTTCCTAAGCCAATCACAAGGCAGCATTCCGGAAGGTCGATGACAAAGTGGAACCGGAACTACAATCGGCTCTGTTGCCGGATGTAACTGTTCCCAACCACGTGCTTCAGTTTGTGAATCTCTAGCACGAGCGTCGAGTTGTTCTTTGCAAGCTACATATTGTTCATTGTTATTTATATTTGTGGTTATTGTTTGATAGTTTTGTTATTCGTTTATACACATATATATGTATATATATATATATTTCATTCATATTATTTATTTAAACAAAACTTAAGTGCGTCAATGTCTAAAAAACGACGCCAATCACCGAGTGATAATTCACGAAGTGAAAATCCTTTGCGCTGAGGTGTGCCACTTAATAGTCAGGCATTGGAACTATTAAGGAGAACCGGGGAATTCTTTGAACAGGAAAAAGAGTACGTGAAGCTTCATGGCAATCCCTCTCTTCCTGCTGATAAAGTCGTACAACAAACTGCAGCAGCTCTTGGACTAAGCACGAGAACCGTTATTCACAAGGTTGCGGTGGACGCGGCTTCGTGGAAGAAGAAAGTAGATCATGTGAATAAGCTAATACGAAAAGCACAAGAAAATAGATGAAATTATTAGTAACTGTGAAACCATTGATGATATGCCTTGGTGAAGATGATGCTTCTGAGGATGTCAACGGGGATTTGGATGCAATTGAGCCATTGCAATTTTAAATAGGTGAGTGAAAATAACTTTGTTATGGAATTTTTATAATCTGTTTTATTTCTCCTCATTGTAGCAGTAAGTTTGTATTATTTTGTTTCTATATTGTCAAAAGTGCGTAATTTATTCTACATATGCTGCAATGTTTATGCAGAGTTATTTTCAATTAACAATAATAATACAAAATGGTTATTATTCATCGACATTCGCTACTTACGTATAGCTTTTGTATGCGGTTTAGACACGATAGAAAGGAGAACAATCAGCTGTTTAATAGCCACTCTGGCAACATCGCAACCACAATGTAGCCAACGTTACGCCAAGCCACCACGAACTGTCAAGTGCAAAGATACAGCGGCGGGGGTATAGTAACAAGTTATATCTACACAACAAAACAGCCAGAAGATGCCAGATAACACTCCAATCTCTCATTTTTGCACTTTCAGTAAAAAACTAATAGTTGATGTGAAACTACAATGTCTATGAAGTTTAAAATGAGTTGCACTATCACTTAATCTACTTCATCAGCTTATACCTGGTTAGAAGTGGAATGAATGGAAGTGCAACTTATTTTAAACATGATAATTCACTTCAATATGAAGGTTCCAAAAATTAAATAATTATGGATCCTCAAATTTAAGGTTTGGCCTGTGCTACATTTCTGCTTTACCATGGAAATTTCAGATACTCAACTCACCTACTACTGTGGGTTCCAGGTCCACAAACACTGCTCGAGGTACATGTTTGCCAGCTCCAGTTTCACTGAAGAAAGTGTTAAAGCTGTCATCTCCACCCCCAATGGTCTTATCTGATGGCATCTGACCATCGGGCTGGATGCCATGCTCCAAGCAATAAAGTTCCCAGCAGGCATTGCCAATCTGGACTCCAGCTTGACCAACGTGGACAGAAATACATTCACGCTGGAAATAAAACAGATGGATTAAAAAAAAACATTCTTCAGAAAGCACCTAATATATTATTAATGGCACAGATTTAAATTACCAACACATGCCTCTCAGGTTATTCTGTGCATTATTTCTCTAGTATCACTGGGGCACCATGCACTGTACAAGACATGAGCAGCACTAAAAGTGAAATTTCATAACAAATTTGCAGAAACGCTAGCAACCATAAATACATTATGCATACAATATATATCCAAGCAGCAAGTGGAGCTCCAATCTAAAATATACCCTTTAATTTTTCAGCAGTTTCAACTCAATTTGATGTGTTAATATATTTTCTGTGCTGTATGTGACCCAAAAACAGCAAGAAAAATTGACTTAAGCAATTAAAATACCTCAATTAAGAGACTTAAGAGAAGATGCAAGCACTTGGAAAGCCTGTAATCCACCCACCCTACCTTTTTAAGAGTTTATTTTATAGTAAAATGATCACCTAATGTCAACAAAGGACTCGTTACTACACTGCCGGCGCAGAAGAAACTGCCAACCCAGGTGTAATCCACTAGAACCATTTATTTGAATTCTGTACATATACACCACTAGATATTCTTTCCTTTATGCCCCTCAAGACACTGGACTGGCATGCACGAGCGCTGACAGAACCTGCCAAAGTACACCAGCAATTGCAGTATAGGCAACATCAATAGTTGCATGGCCATTTGCTGCCAATCTCACCCGACATGTGTCTTGCAGACAGTATTTAAACTCTGCAGGTGTTTACTATGTACCATTGTTAGATACTATGTACCATTGTTAGAATCAAACTAGCATTACCGTTTATTCTGAAAATGAACAGTCACATCCCTGCCATTCAGTAAAGAAAATTTATATGCGCAAGCTGTGTTTGACTGAATGGCTAGGTTCATAAATTTAATTGATCTCTCAGTATTGTGTAACAATGAGGAACAATGCACAATTTCTTTGTAGTGAATGAAAGTTTATTAAGAATGCTGATGTTATCCAGTAGTGCTATGCTGCCCTGCACCCTATTTTACAAAACAAGATCGGAGATAGCAGTTTTCTTGTAGGAGAGTGCATGAGCAATTTTCAGAGCTGGTTGCAAAGGGCACTTGGTTCGAGAACAAGATTACTGTCTGACAAAACGCTCCTAGTTACTTACAGCTTTGCCCACAAATTCTCTTAAGAACAAACAATTGTACAAAATTCACTTTGAGACACCTGGATCAGCTATTGTTGCAAGGTGTGCATATCTTCAATGGACACCAAATACACTAACAGAGGCAAAACAGGCAGTGCTAGCCACGTCCTTCGGATCAACAAATGCAAAATTGGACAAAGTACCATCACAGCCACATTGTGGAAGGAAACTGGAAAGGATCGACATTACAAATGACAGTATGCCCCAATAATAGGAGAGATGGTGACACTCTTTGCCTTAATTGAGGATCATGTGGAGTTTGTCAGCACAATCCACACCAATTGCTGAAAATACTTTGTTAACAATGCCGTCAATTGCCAGGATCATATCAGTGTTACCAATGTGCCAGAATTCTGTCCCTTAGCTCTTTTACATGCTAGTAAATCTGACACGCTGTCACTTTTATGCACACTTATTTATGCTGCATGTCTTAATGTTGCTAAAGGTGATGGCTACCGAAAAGAACTGTACTTTAGATGGAGATACAACTGTGTTAAGATATCAGGGGCATATTTTCGTTCTAGTGCTAAATTTGAGTAGTTTCCAAATGAGTGAAATATCCCCCAGTTTAGAACATAACAGAGAAGCCTATTTTGTAGTGAAATAATATGACCTGCAGCAGAAATACAAAATACCTACTCCATAGTGATCATTAATTCTCATGTCGCAACACATTTGTCCTTAGAATATGCAAAACATTCTATCCTAATCTTAATTCCAATTGCTGCACCTTTATCTGTGAATATCAAATAGATTTATTTAAGTATTTCAACTCAGGATTAATTCGTATTAATCATTTGAATTGACAAATTTTTTTAAAAAATGGATTCCTATGCACAGCCTCCCTTAATATTTCTGGCTATGCTACTGGCACCAAAACTAAAACCCAATTTTCAAGAGCTGATCAAGCACATTCAGGAGATTTACCCTGTAGTGCAGTGCAATTGTGTATTATAGAGTAGGTGTGTACATAAAACATTAGCTTAGTTTAGACAATCCCTGTCATTTTATTTCAATCCAATATTAATTGGACCTTTTAAGCAGTACTACAGGTCATCTGCAACTTCCCATAACATGTACTATCGCATCTTAGGTTGGAACACAGAAAAAATCTGACAAGATACATTCACACGACTTTTTCTGCCCTCTACTTTTACTAGTAGGTATACAAACTACTCTTACCAAAGCTTATTTTAGTATCTAGTACATTTTAATCCAAAAATCCCTTTGCATAAACAGCTACATTACACATTTAGTTATAGCAACATTCTGCTCTTAGTGTATCCTCCACAGCAATGGAAATGTGTTGAATAATTAATGCCGCCAAAACCGGTAAGATACTCAGCCTCAAGGCATAGCCAAGAGATTGAGGGCCCTCAGCCTCAAAGCGTAGCCGAGGGATGTTTTTAGAAGGAGAGGAGTGTAGCAAGTTGCGGCCGATTCTAGATACAAAGGGAACAGCAATAGTCAAAATGTTTAAGAACTGGATGCTATATGCTGGCCTTAAAATTCCATACTATTTCCATGCAATTGCAAGAAACAACTGAATGTTGAGGACTTTTAAGAGAATGACCAAGAAATTAATTCATCCACCCACCCACTCTTTTATGCAATCTTTCTTATATAGTGGTTTCTGGCAACATTTTGAAGGAAGTGCTGCCAAAGTGAATCATGCAAGTTTAGACTCAGCTGTGTTGCTTCACAGTTGCAGCCTACTCCTCTCCTTCTTAAAAGCATCTCGGCTACGCTTTTTAACTTAGGGTCTTCAATCGTATTTTCAGCTATGTTGGTAGTAGAAAGACAGCACAAACAACATTTCCACGATGCCTCAGAGGAGCAGCATGCGATTTGACATCTGATGGATTTGTGCCATACATCCACCTGATTATCAAATTTCATAGGATGTGGCAGTGAGATGCATGTGGTCCTTACCAGCACACAAAATATTATAGTTACTTCCTTCAGAACCTACATCGGCAAACCTCTTTATTCTGCTTAGTCACCTTTAGCTTGCAACCCTTTATTTGAAATTACATGGCACATGCGATATTGTTCCGTATCCGCCAATAGGCCCGCTATGTTGGTTTATCATTCGATACGAGTTCTGGCCGAAAACGCTATTGAGGACCCTAAAGCGCAAAGCGTAGCCGAGGAATTTCTTTTTAGAAGTGGAGCAGTTGCGGTCGTTGAATTTTGATTCTACCAGCATTATGCATGTTATAGCCTTATTGACGTATAAGGAATTGAATTAAACCATCAAAATACGGGCTATCATGGATGAGGCGACACTTATAACGTTTAAAAATGCGTTAAAGTCTGCTAAAAACGTGTGTGCTTATCATATTCACTCAAAAGGTTCATTCAGATGCATGTCACGAGTATAGCAATCCCGGCATCTCCCGTACCATGAACCAATGTGGAGAGGCCCTCCATTTATTCTGCAATTGCCTTGCTCATTCTTACATATGGGTATTTACATTTTGGGTTGAATTGAGTAATGTAACGCACAGGTGATATGAATCTAACGAATGAAAACTTATCAGCCGGTGTGCTCCTACAGTTAACGCAAACATTTAACAGCAAGGGGCGCATACCGCAAAGAGGAAGTATCTCAGGTCATACTTCCATATGTTGCTTTGCAATATGGAAACTAGTACCCCGACCACATAGTTACACACATGATGGTCGGTACAATGTGGCCAAGTGCTCACATGTCGAAAAACGGCAGAATCCCAATCGACTCCACCAATACCGTGTTAAAAGTAATTACAAACAAACGTCTATGACAACTTTAAATATGCACTTACCATTTTGTAGAATTGACGAGAATACGCAAGGAAGTTTTCTCAGTTATTTAGAGCTTTTTATGTCGCTCTTATTAACCGTTAGATATGACTAAGTGAATGTCTAATTCAAACGCCTGTGTTTATATAAACTCTGTATGACGTCAGATGACCTGCGCAAAGATGATTGGTCCCACGGATTCGTCCGTTGCTCCCAGATGTTGCACTTGGGCGTAGCACTAGGTGAATCAATAAAGGCATACTTTTTAATCTAAATAACCAAATTAGGAGCTTTTCCTCGTTGCTAACAATAGAAAAATGTGTAATTTTTATTTATCTAGAAGTTTTCCAAGGCCGTAGGTATATTTCATTATGTTGATTTTCTTAAAGACAGTAATTTTGAAAAGTGTAAAATTAATGATAAAGGTTGATATATTTTTTCGAGAATAATTATTTTCAAATTTCGAATGTATGAAAACATACAGAGGATTAAATGTTGAATATTCTACATTATTTTGTTTTTGGAGGGAAAACGAAACCGCGAATTATAGCGTCATGTAAGTGACAAAGTACTTTCAAGTACAATCTTACGTTATTGCGTTACAACAATAGTTTGTTCCCAACGTTTTAACCTATTAGGTTGTCGTAATCTACGGAATTGTCTGTATATATCCTTTCTTAAAGCTTTTTCATTACTTTTAAATCTGATTCTTAGCATCATTGACACTCGTTTTTTATGTTCTCTGCCGTTGGTACACCCCATCAAGAAAGTATTCGTCTGCACTTTAAAAATTCTAGCAGCCAAATTAATGGAGGGAAAAATGTAATTTTTTTTGGAGAGATCAAATGGTAATACAATACCTGTTTTGGTAGTTTTTCAGATCATTCATTCATTATCTGTTTACCCTCCTCTTATGTAGGACTTACACCCCCCCCCAGGACTTACAAGCGGTGCCTGGGGTCAGAGGCCCGTCGAGGAGCAGACACTCATGGATCAGACAGAGCATCCAGGATGGGTGATCAGCCCGATGCCTGGTATGGAATGAAGGAAGTAGATGAAACGAAATGTTGGTGAAATGGATGAAAGGAAAGGTGATGATGGAGCAGTTGGTGGAATGAATGGCGGGGGAAACCGGAGAACCCGGAGAAAACCCGCCCATACGCCTCTTCGTCCACCACAAATCCCACATGCAGGTCCCTGGGATTGAACCCGGGCCGCCTCGGTGGGAGGCGAGCGGTCTAACCACTCAGCCTTTGTTTTGTAATTTGTTTTAAAAATGTGCCAAAATTGCAACTCTTTTGTACTAGTGTTTTCAAAATTATCCTACATGATTGAGTAGAGCAGTTTTTGAACTTTATGTAAAAAAAAATTAGATTTTCCCCTTAATTTGGTTGCTAGAATTTTTTAAAGTGCAGACAAATACTTTCTTGAGCGGGTGTATATTCTATTCTAGTACCCAAAAATTTGTGAACCCAAAAAAGAGAATCTTGTGCATGTATGTAGATAGCTGAAAAGCGGAGAAATACCAAACTTTGTATTTATTTAAATATATTCATTTTTTCAAAATTCATGAAAACTTTATTGAATTTCAACTTCAAGCACTTTTCCAAAAAGCAGCTTTACTGACTTTTATCAAAATAATATATGCTTGAAATAAAAACATAACCAAAATGCGCCTTTTCCTGAATCTTCAGTCTATTTTCTTTTTGACTGAATCATGTGTAACTGTGAAACCATAAATTTGGCCTTCAAAATGGGTATAACTGGTCACAAAATAGATTTCAGTCGAGGGCAAATTTACCGTGCTGTAAACAGAAGCATCTGCTTAAGCAACAATTGGTTTTCTATGCTTTAGATGATCGTCTCGAACAACAAACTCTATTTATTTATTTATTTGGACACATGGCCCAAGGAGCTCTTAGGCTCATTTGGGTCAGATATTGATATACAGCATTGAAATTTGTATTTACTTTTAGGATTTTGAAAATGTATAAGCTGGATGGTAAACTCAAATGCAAAACATATTTTTCTTAATCTTTTATTTACTTCATGTTCCATTATAAGCAATGTAACATTAGGTGCACTACATGTTATTTTTACATTAAATTACACTATTTCATATACATAGTACATAGCTATTTACTAAGTGGTTGTGTTAATTGTATACCTCAAAAATTTAAACTCTAAATTATATATTTTAACTCTAATTAATCTATTATGTCAGATACATGTCTTAACTGATGTGTAGTATATCAAGCATTATAACCAGGCATAGGAGTTCCTAAGCATTAAAGCCAGGATGAAAAGAAATAAAGTTGAATTGTTACTAGACCATAGGTAAGGATATCGCAAGTAACCAACCACCTCTCCCACTCCTCAGCTTTGGTACAATCTTTTGCCATTTACAGACAGCACAAACCAGATTTTATCTGCCTATGCAACCTTTGGATGCTGTTTTCCCATTCTTTCTGGTGATAATGTGAGTTTTGATAACTTGAAGTCAAATGTTTAAGAATTCCTATGCTTGGTTATAATGTAACAATTATAATGAGTTTCTCTTTTTCCAGCTATGTAGTATGTGGTTACTCCAGTGTTTAAGTTTAAATTTACTAGACTGATGTTGTTTTTAAAGAAAACATTTTAGTTAATTTACAAATTTTATAAACTCTTTTCTGTAAACTTATAAAAATATTTAGTATTAACCATTTCCTATTCCTTTTTGCACCATTAAATTGTCCTCTATTCTGAATCCGTAGTAATAGGATCTGAGTTTGCCATGACTGCTACTGAAAAATGTCAGATTGGATGTTATTACTAGTTTAGAATCATCAGTCTGTAAGGTTGAGAAGAAATATTTTGTGTCCTGTCCTTTTGTACAAGTTTACCTATCTTCCTCCCTCTTCCTTGTGCTTTGTTTACTCTTGTGAGCTTGCTTCTGGGAATTTTTCTGTAGATTTCTTCGGTTTTTCAGTTTCCTGCCGCTTGCTTCATCAGTTTGTCTGCCAGTTCATTTCCTCACACACCCACATGGGTTTAACCGAACCAAACTAAGTCTAATTTTATTCTAATGCCTTAACTTTTGTCTTGTTTTTTAATTCCTTATGGTTTTGGGGTTTCTAAGTGAGTAGAGTGATATGATTGTCTGTGTAAATTACTGGTGTTCTCTTCTATTTGATGTAATTCTTGTAAAGAGTCTAGTGCTTGTAGAATGTTATTTGTATCGCATGATTGTTAGAACTAATTCAGTGCTATAACTCAAAAATATGTCAGTTAAATACCAAACCTGATATGAAGTTAAACATCTTCCAAGGATGCAACATATAAAAGATCTTCAAGAAAACTTTGCAACCACCATTTACATGGAAAAAAATTTATTTTATTTTTTATATTCTCAAAGTGGCTCTACTATTTTTTAATCAAATAGCACATGTTTAAAATATCTTTATGAGAAATAAAATGTATATCTAGAATGTTCTGGGAATAGCCTCTGAATCTCTTCATTCTGAATGACTTTTGTATGATGAGTAAACCGTAAGAGATAAACAAAACTTTAATACACACACACACACACACAAAAATATAGTTGTTAAAATGCAGAATTAATTGTCAAATGTTTTTGTGGCGTTAACCATTTCTGAGATATTAAGTTATTAGTTTGAATTTGCTAGTGGAACCTTGCTAATAGTTTTTCTTGTGGTAATGTAAGGATAGAATTTCAAAGCCATCATATAGTAATTCATTTTAGCCCGCTGTATCCTACTTATATCTACAAATAATTAGTAGTTGAAAGAATAAACTTTTGTAAGAATGGCTATATAAGACTTGAGTAGAAAAAATCATGGAAATGTGACACATTATTTGCTTTAATCAAATCTAGTAACACTATCATCACCACTCGCTTAGAACATATTTTGAGAAACCCACTGTTATTAAAACATGTTCAAGCAAGTGATAATTTAGCATGATAGTGTTACTAGTTCCAATTTAGAGTAAATTGAATAATATAATTGGTCTAGTTTCTTTCATACGTGAATATATGCCTCTTTTAAATTAATTATTACAGCTAATTCATGACATCATTTAAGCTGTCAAGTGGTCTTCCCTCCAATTCCTTCTAGAGTGTAAAGTACACCTCTCAGGAATGATCTCCTGAGTGGGGAACAGTATTCCGACTTCAAAATGTATGCAAAATACTTACAAATGTTTTATACTGACACATACAAATGAACCAAATAGCTTTTTCAAAAAGATTTCTTCACTGAATTTTGGAGAACATTACACAAAAGAAACTTTAAGCTTACCCATGCCTATAATAATAGCGACATGGTGCCACCATCTTATCACTCTTCATGGGAAGGTTAATATGTATATATATATATCCCTTCCTTTTTTTACTTTCTCTACTACGTATAGTAAGTAGGGGAAGTATTGCATTCCACCCAAAAATTTGATACCGAGATTTCACCAGAAATACACGTTTTGAGGTGCACTGAATGCATATAAAGCATTTTTGGAAACATGTGCGCGTGTGTGTCTGTGAACAGCATAACTCAGAAACGAAGTCGGATAAACACCAAACTTGTATTTACGTTCAGTATCTTCCAGAGATGCGACACAAAGGTTTTCAAGAAAATTCCTCCACCCCAGATTACCCTTTGCATAGTACATTTTTCGAAAATTTTAATTTTCTCAAAAACGATTTTGATTAAAATATCATATGTTTAAGATACTTTCATGACAAATAAAATTTATATCTTGAATTTTCTGGGAAGTCTCCAAAAGTATTCATTGTGAACGACTTTTGCATAACTGGTAAACTGTGAGAGATAGACAAAATTTTACCTACACAAATAAATGCAGATCACGTTAAAATACACAATTTGTCATATACATCTTTGTTGAGTGAACCATTTTCGAGATATTGCTTGTTATTCCCTTAAATTTTCCACCAATACTTATACTTTTTCTCAAACGGTAATCCGTTTTGCTTTTTTTTTGTTCTGGTAATGCAAAGAGAATGGAATACTCCACATAGCAACCAGCTCTGAAAATATTTGACTTTAGCTTAAAGCCTACCAATTCCCCTTGCATCTACAAGAAAATTAGCAATAAGATTAACATCTCGATATCTTAATTAACCTGAAGCATATGGAGAATAAGCATTTGTAAAAGCAGATGGCACAAAAGTAGAGAAAATCATGTGTTTAAGATTTTTTTTTTTTGCTCTGTAGAAAACTTTTATACCCAAATACACAAGGTAAACACAATTGAATCGATAACATTAGAAACAATCTAAAGCAATAAATGCTGGTTTATTTATAGAAATTTTTCTTAAATGCATTAATGGTGTTTGCTCTGTAAATAAACTCCTAGAAACATATAATCAATCATCCTGTTTTAAGTTTTCATTTTTAATGTCACTTCAACATCAAGGTCATAAATCATGACATTGGCCTGCAAGTTCTTTGATTCACATGATTCAGCAGGTGCAGAGCAAATGCTCCATCACATACTTGCCTTCCTGTACCATCTGCTCGAGTTAAGTTGCTGCTGGATGACCTAAGATGTATAGTAGTTTTTTCTGTTCCATCTGGTTTGATGCTATTGATTTAATTAAACATTGCATGTTCACAATAATGCGATTGCTGCTCAGCAAGAATACATATGACAGGGGCCATCATAGTTATGTAGTCACCTTTTGTACCCTACATTTTGCTGTACAGTACACTTGGGAGTAACCAAGGTTCCAGATTAACTAAACAAGATGTCGGAAAATAAACATACATATTTTTACTTTCTCTACTATGTAGGTGATCCAAGCTGATACAGCCTAAATCGAACATTAAGAGTCTACAAAGCTTCATCTACTATCCCTGCAGCATTGGTGTTGCATTGCAGAATCCAAGAGGGTAAAGAGGTTAGCCCCCCCCCCAAAAAAAGAACTATAAAAAAGCCTTTACAAAAAGTAATCTCATCAGTATTGTCATCTGTTTATCTTTTAATTGAACTGTATAAAGTAGTGAATATAAATTTTAAGAAATTATGTTGTAATAAGCTATTAATGTAGCTGAATGTAATGTCATGACTGCATGTTGCCTCAGTTGGTTAGAGCATCCAGACAGCAACTGGAAGGTCTATGGTTCAAATCCTGGCTATGGCATTAAATGTTTCAGTCCAATTCTCACTTTCCAACCTTGTGCTACACATGGCTTGTGTGAAAGAATGGACTAGTACTGGTTAAGCTTTTATCACCACACCCCCCTTTTTCTTATTAGCACATAGTTTTTCCAGTCCCAATTAGTTTGGATAATTGCAAGATTACTGAATTTGTTTTTGTTCTATGCAAGGAACTTTGTATCATGGTATTGAATGCTCAATCTGGTATTCACCTGGAGACCGAGGGACACCATAACTCCACCCCCCCCAAAAAAAAATCAATTAACTGGTACTAAGGTTTGAACATGCAAATTCTGAATCATCTTGCACAACAATGTTTATGTCATTTTCATAAACATTTTATATCCAGTCTTATTTTGTCAATTTCTAAATTCTGTACGATTCTACTCTTGCATTCATACCTTTTCATAATTGGGTCAATTTTTGTTTACTTACATGCAGTTTTGTTCTGCCACACTGAAAAAGTTATTTACAGGAAGAATAAAGTTCTATTTACGTGCAGTTGTCTGTGCATTTTGATTTGTAAATATTTTTTACTACTCCTGCATTGCTGCATAATTTATCCATAAAAATGTTTATTTTGAAGTAGCACCAAGTTGTCCCTTATTGCAATAGCTACAAGTGTGTAGTTTAAAGGATATGTTTGCAAATGTTTACATGTAACACAATTCAGAAGTTCGTTGCAGCTTTAACATTCTAAAACATTAAGATAAATTACTATTACTCTATTTAATGAAAAACCTATCCAGGTTCCCTATACTCCAGGTCTCAACCCAAATTGAAACCTCTGGATCAAAGCCACAACCTGAATATACCAGAGCAGTTTTGTACAATTAACGCAGATAGGTAAGCAAGTTCAATAATGTATAAATTATCTGACTGGAAATTTGTCTAAAATGTTAGTCTTTCTGCACAATATAAAATCCCAAACCCACACTTCCAGTTAAGTTGTTTCAATGCTTTAGGTCATTTTAAGATGGAAAACTTAATTATAACTACCCTCTTGCCAAGCAATAGTAATTTCAACACAAGTAACCAGGATTTTAATACGCTCATTCTCTGCATCAGGATAGAAATTTACTTCATCTCATTTTAGTAATTCCTTTTACTGTTTTCTTTTAGGTATTTCAAGAAAACATTACATTTTCTTGGATGTAATTTCAAATCACTATCTCTACATTCCAAGTAAGTGTTGTTTCCTAAATAGCCTAACTAAAGATCAAAAAGTATGCAAACAAGCTTGGCATTTAAACTCTGCATCTTCCAAGGTACACTTAAAATTGTAAAGAAAATCTTAATCCCAAGCTATACTTTATAGAAGTTTAAATTTTTATTTCTTAAAAAATTACATCTAAAAACAAAAGGAAACTCATTTAGGATGTTTGAGTGACAAAATCTAAATCTTTAATTTTCTAAGAATAGTGTGAAGTAATCTTTATTTGAATAAATTGTCTTAAGATGGACAAAAGGCTACTCCAATAAAAATTTAGATCTTTTAAAATACATCACTTGTTTACAATTTTGGCCATTTCAGAGATATGTTTGGTTATTGATTTGAACTTCAAACTATTTTTTCCTAAGTATCAATCAAGACATCAAATTTTCTCTTTTTCATCATGCAAAGTATGAAGTTTCCAAGCCGAAAGCTAGCAATCCTCTTTTTAAAGATTGCTTAAGCCTCCGGTATCCTTTCTGCACCTACAATGAAATGTGTAGTGAAGCCATTTATGCAAATCTTCATTAATAGGATTACTACACTTTCATAACAGTAGTTTCTAGAAGAGCAGACCAAGGGGGAGGCACATCAATTTAACTGAAAAAAGTGTTCCCGTATCAATCCAAAGACCTGTGAAGAACCTCTTGATACTACTGGATTTAACAATGTTGGCAGCAGCATAATGCTAATTTAATGGACACTGCTATTGAAACAGAGGAATAGGGTCAAAGAGCGAGGATTGAATGAAATGGAGGAAGAATAAAAGGCAGTTCATATAATCTTGCTCTTTTATTAACTTATCTTCTCCTTTGGCTTAAAATTCTTATTAAAAAATTTAGCAGTGTTTTGGTTTCAAGAGAGGTATTCCTGCATATCCTTTTTATCACATGTCATTTTAAAGCTTACTTTTCAACTTAATATTCCTCAGCACCCTCGCCTTCTCCCTCAACAGAATCCATGCCGACTTCCTCGTAGTCCTTCTCAAGAGCAGCCAGATCCTCACGAGCCTCAGAGAATTCACCTTCCTCCATACCCTCACCCACATACCAGTGGACGAAAGCTCGCTTGGCATACATCAAGTCAAACTTGTGGTCCAGACGAGCCCAAGCCTCTGCAATGGCAGTTGTGTTGGACAACATGCACACGGCACGTTGTACCTTAGCCAAGTCTCCACCAGGAACGACAGTTGGAGGCTGGTAGTTGATGCCAACCTTGAAGCCAGTGGGACACCAGTCCACAAACTGGATGGTGCGCTTTGTCTTGATGGTGGCAATGGCTGCGTTAACATCCTTGGGTACCACATCTCCTCTGTACAACATGCAGCATGCCATATACTTGCCATGACGAGGATCACATTTCACCATCTGATTGGCAGGCTCAAAGCAGGCATTGGTAATCTCGGCAACAGAAAGTTGTTCGTGGTAGGCCTTTTCTGCAGAAATCACAGGAGCATATGTAACCAGAGGGAAATGGATGCGAGGATAGGGCACCAAGTTAGTTTGGAATTCAGTCAAGTCAACGTTGAGGGCACCATCAAATCTCAGAGAGGCAGTGATAGAGGAGACAATCTGTCCAATCAGTCTGTTCAGGTTCGTGTATGTGGGGCGTTCAATGTCCAAGTTACGTCTGCAAATGTCGTAGATAGCTTCATTGTCAACCATAAATGCACAGTCTGAGTGTTCCAGGGTCGTGTGGGTGGTCAGGATGGAGTTGTAAGGTTCGACAACAGCTGTGGAGACCTGGGGTGCTGGGTAGATAGCAAACTCTAGTTTACTCTTCTTGCCATAATCTACCGACAGACGTTCCATGAGCAGGGATGTGAAACCCGATCCAGTGCCACCACCAAAGGAGTGGAAGATGAGAAAACCTTGTAGACCTGTACATTGATCAGCCAGTTTGCGGATTCTGTCCAGAACCAGATCAACAATTTCCTTGCCGATTGTGTAGTGACCTCTGGCATAGTTGTTAGCAGCATCTTCCTTCCCTGTGATCAGCTGCTCTGGATGGAACAGCTGTCTGTATGTGCCTGTTCGAACCTCATCTGTAAAAGATCAAACATTTTTCATGAACTTAAGAGATCTGCATCTTACATGCACCATTATCACTAAGTTGCAGTAAGTTCTTGTAGGAAGTCTGATATCCAATCTACCAAATGTATGAGCTTTCCATTTTTTGGGAGCATTACATTTTTAATGTTTCAATTTTACATTTCTAAACAGCCTACATTCAAACTTTTATTCCCATCAATAATTTAAAATCAGATTTTTATCTAGCAATTTCTGTTACATATATACAGAGCAGTCCCTCAGCGCTCTGGCCGGGAATTGCACAGCAGTCTTCTGCGACACAGATGGCTGAGGGACCATTCTGTATATCAGCTAAAGTTTTAAACATGCATCGTCATATTTGAAAAATTCAGTCCAATGAAAGAAGTTGAAGGCAAAGTTGATATTGCAAGTGTAAACTTGTCAGCAATTAATAAGTATTAAGTATTTTGGATGTGTAGTGATTTGTTTTACAAGATGCTAAATTTCCTAAATCTGAATGTGCTATAGAAGCCTAAACTGGCATGAAAGTGACCTTCGAACTTTTACCCAGCATGTTTAAGTGAATCCACTAATAAATTTAATGAGTTGATACTTGAAGTGATTACATGTACTTTTTTTTTTCTTTTTTATTTTAGCAACCTTGTGGACAGGTGCAAAATCCTCATGCAGCAACAATGCACTTCTCGCTCCTTCCTTATGTATTATATTTCTGTTTTTGCTTCTGCTTACAAGCCAAATCCCTTCTTTAGTTGTGCACTGGCCATTAATAAGTAAAATCCCATCTGACAAATTAGCGGAATATACTCAATGGAAGGGATACAAATTTCCATCTGCTTGACAGGTGACAGACCAGTTTGCACACACTTTGTAGCATTCTATTTCATATATGGAATGATTCAGACAAATTGCATTGAAGTATGTGACAGAACATACTATTTGTATTTGTTATTTTCACTTTCATTCTTATGCATCTCCTTTAGTCAATATTTAACATTATTATTCAGCACAAGCAATTATCTACACTGGAGTTAACAATTACAAGAGATCTGAATAACTGACCTCAAACCTCAGAAATGTGGTATGGATTGGTTAACATGAAGATCACTGTCTACATTGTTCACCTTTATTTCCTTTTGTTAGATGTTAGAACAATGAGTCAAGTCTCATTTACTAAATATTTAAATTTAGTTTGTTTTTATTGCATTTCCTTAAATAGAAACAAATTTTTGCTTTTTTTCTTTTCACTGTATACTTCAATAAGGAATGTTTTTTGTTTATGATAGTTATGAACTACTGTACTTATTTGGGTTTAACTTTAAATGCACATAACTATTTGTAAACACTTTACGTCCCTCATTTTAAGCTGAGTATTATTTTGCTGCAGGTGCACAAAAGAGCCACTTCAAAAATGAAATACCAATTAAGTCTGTCATGAACAAAGGCAGTTGCGCAATAACGAGTCTCTGATGTTAAAATAAAATTGATTTTTGTTTATGGACTCAATTTAACTACTAATGGTCCTTAGCGTCCCATTCTATATTGGGCGTGAAAGACCTGTAATTTTGCTCAAAGTCATGCTGGTGTCATGTGCTTTCTAGCCAATTAGCAATAGGCTGCTTCAGCATGTGTTTGTGTGAACTTTCTTGCAAGTTAGAACATGAAATATGACAATTGTGAGTTACACATCATGTGTTAACACCTTCGGTACTGTAATCTGAAGGGTAATCCAGCAACAATGAATGCTGCAAGATATGTAATTATTAGAGCTCAACACTTTCCTATTTTGTTCCCTTATCAAGGTTTGTATGTATAAGCATGTTTCATGCTGAGTAAAATACGCTCATTTCCATCATGTGCACCTTTTTGTAGCTTAAGCCTTTTCTTTTTTTTTGGGGGGGGGGTGGAAGAATAACTTTTTATAGTTTTTGCACATCACATTTTAATTTGTTATTGGCAATTTGTTCATATATTTTATTAATGTGAAGTTAACCTTAGTATGGCAATTTGTATTATGTGCTCTGAGCCATTGTTGGCATCATGGCTGGTAAGCTTTTAATAATGGCATTCCTTTCCTAACGTTAGCAATTGCAGTGTTTCGTGTAATAAAATAAACAAAATAAAAATCTGCCTACTTAGCACAGTCAAGTGTATAGTAAATCGTCAACTACAAACTACTGGTTTAAAACTTTTTAATCTATCATTTTAGTATTAACCTACTACTTTTTTTCATTAATATGATGGCATTATTGTTTTCTACTTCTACTTCCCATGTGGACAAAAAAAACTACTGGCACAACAAGAATCAACTTATTTCATTCTAAATACAACAGCCTATTTAACAATAATACATTCATATAATCAGTAATTGCAAACCAGCTTGGTAGTGCAAGACATTCAAGAGGAAAATTATTTAAAATCTGATAATAGGATTTGCCACACAAAAAAGATACTAACTAAAGAGTGCAAATCTCAAGGCATGTTTACAATTTGCACTTCACTTAGTAGTGCAATTCAGTAAATTTATTGTAATTATAGTATATAGAATATGGCTATTTGACACTTCTATACTGTTCTGTTATGTCAAAGTGTGTTTTTAGGTGGTAAATGAATAAATGATTGTGCCTACTCATCGCTTATCATTGTGCTAGGCTCTAGTAATTAAGTAGTGCATTAATGCTTTAACAAACCGTCCCCTTCAATTTGTACAAAGCTGCCACATGCTTTTGACCACTCCCCCTTGCACTTACAACTAGGATTTCGTGAACCTTTAGCAAAAGTTAATTTCCATAATGTAATGTGCCCAGTTGCATTAGGAGGCAGTACATTAAACTGTGTGGTAACCACAACCTTATCTCAAACTTTATTCACTCACCTAGCTTCAAGGAAATTGACTGTTGCCAAACATTTATCAAGGTGATTTCCTGCAATGTATTGAAGATAAGAATGTGGCCATTTCCCCCCCCCCATCGAGATTCATATGGTTTAAGGACATCTACATAGTTTCCACCTTAAAGGTATAAAGATTCTTTTATTTTACTTTCCAGACTAACTCACCTACTACTGTTGGTTCCAAGTCTACAAACACTGCTCGAGGTACATGTTTGCCAGCTCCAGTTTCACTGAAGAAAGTGTTAAAGCTGTCATCTCCACCCCCAATGGTCTTGTCTGATGGCATCTGACCATCAGGCTGAATGCCATGCTCCAAGCAGTAGAGTTCCCAGCAGGCATTGCCGATCTGGACTCCAGCTTGACCAACGTGGACAGAAATACATTCACGCTGGAAAAAAAAGGTATTATATTAACAAGGGTTTTAAACCTATATTCAAGACGTCAAATAGTTTAGGGTAAAAGTGCGGCACATTGTTTCTGAAGTTCATGTATTGTTAAATTGAAACTCTTTCAAATTTTCCTTCAGCCAAAAGTGATGTTACAGCCATATGGTAGCACAGACTAACCATATGGGGCTGGATTTACTTTTATTGCAAGTCAACACGTTCACACTATTATTGGCCATAGTGGTATCGCTGTACTTGCCGAGACAAGTTGAAAAGGGTAATGAAACATAAAATCGAAGGAAAGTAATTTCCCAGTTTGCGGAATATAAACGACTTTTGGTAGCAAAGGATATCGAGAAACTGTTGGTACCATACGTGTTCAAAACCGGCGGAGAGCGATGGATTTTTTTCGGACGTAAAAGCTCTTAGCGTGGCTTCCTTCAGCAGAGCCGGCGATCACGTGTCTTAGATTTACGGTACGTAAAAGAACCTCAAGCCTGATACAGAGGCCTCTGAGCAAACTTTCCGGTCTTTCACGCCCAATATAGATTGGGAAGCGAAGGGCCATAGCAGTTAAAGAACGTCCATAAATAAAACCAACTTTAATTTCTTGAGAAACTGCTAGGTTGGTAACCCTAGTAAAGACTACAAAACTACTTAAATGGCACCTATTTTAATACCTATTAGGTATTTTCAGTGCAAACTTTTTTCAAACTGGACGTGCAGACTGTACGTATGTAAAGATAAACTGCAGTGCTTTAACACGTACCATCGTTTGTAGTGGCAAACCGCATTATTTATCACGTGCCATTGTTAGTAACGCCGGAATGTTTGGTTTCTATTTGAGCTGCGGCTATATTCTTTAGCATTCCCACATGAAACCATGGCCATAAGCGCAACCACATTTTGTCTTTCGTGAAAGCTTAAGTAAATCGTTAAACAAGACTCGAACTGCTGGAAGAGTTGGTCAGAAACTTAAATTTGAAAAAAAAGAACCGCTGGCCGGCATTGAATACCACCTTACAAAATTAACCCAGAGCAATTATTGAGAGTTTCAAGCACAGAGCTTCTAGCTGCTGAAAATCAAACGCTACGAGTAATATGCTCGAACTATTTGCCTCATTAAATTCTATATTTGGATTTTAAATAGGTCCACGATTGAACTCCGATCTTCTCTTTTCTGATATAGTTTGTTTAATATATGACTTGGCAAATTCACAAACCAGTGTAAAGGCCGCTATCCGACTAATTTTCTTTCAGTAAGGAATTCCAAAACAATATATACGCACCTTATAAAAACTACTCGAGAGGAAAAAGATTTTGAATTATTTCAACACGAAACTACCCTCTCATACAACGAACACTTCCTATTAAATAACTGAACACGTGTTCAAGGGCAGTGTCAATGTGTGTCACACGGTTACCCGATCTAACCTGGTATTTTGCTTTGGAGAGCATTGGAAAAAATACTGTACAAGGCATTCAAGGTCTTTGGACACCTCAAGCACATTATTATAATCAGAAAATTTCAATTTCTCGACACCAATCTGCAAGCAGTGACTATGGAAGTGTTAACGATGACAAAAATATAAAGAAAGCCGAGGAAGGCAGATTCAGTTAAGTTTACGTGATACCAATAATTGTGCTATAATTTGCAAATAAGGTCTTTTTCCATTAATTAAAATGAATAACAGGCTTTTAACAATTAAAAATCATTCATTAATTAACTTTCGTTTGCTGAGCAACAAACACCTTTTAGCTTGCACCGAATTTTGTACCTTCTAAACAATTAACCTACAATGTGATAACGAGTAGCATTGTTAAAAACGCAATTAGCATAAAATGCGTTAAGAAATCGCATTTCACAATAGTTGTGCTCGCGCGCGCGCACACACACACACACGCACACACACACACCCCTTCCGAATTTCCAAAGACGTAGAAAAAAACCTATTTCTGAGATATATCCTTATTCCAAGCATTTAAAATCAACATTAAAATATATATATATATATATATACATCTTGGAAAAAGCATAGAAAATAGAAGTTACTGGAAACAGTACTTTATTGGAAACCTGTTTTCTTGTGATTGTTGGTTAAAAGTATACAAACAGGAAATCAAAACTGAAATAGTTGGAGTAGGTACTCACCATGTTTAGGTTGTCTTTTAATTAGCTACTAAATGTGAAATAAATGCAGAAATGCCGTCCGTCGAAGCGTGTAATGCTGCTTCTACAAACTGACAAATGATACAAGTTGCCTCGCTTCGCGCATATTTATGCCTTCGTGCAGCCGGCTTTCCTGGGATTCTGATTGGCTGACGGCAAACAAAATGACGTAGCGCAGGGAGCGGTTCCAGGGAATTGCTCATGCGTGTTGCCTGGCGTGGCATTTCACTGCGTTACATGTCCCGAAATCGATTCCTGAATTTAGGGACTTGGTAACAATGAATATGGAAGATAACATAGTATTCTTCCCAATGCAAAATATTGCTTTCTTAAGTATTTGTAAACCTATTTTCTATCTTATTACTTTCTCTACCGCCTACTCTTCTCTATGTAAGAAAAAGTATCGTATTCCACCGAAAAATTCGATATCGAAGTTTAATCGGATACAGGTTTTAGGATCCC
Source organism: Deroplatys truncata (assembly GCA_030765065.1). Lineage (NCBI taxonomy): Eukaryota > Metazoa > Arthropoda > Insecta > Mantodea > Mantidae > Deroplatys > Deroplatys truncata. The sequence continues at coordinate 130,679,494 of CM060988.1, read as the reverse complement.
TTGAACCCAAAAGGAGCATTTTTAAAAAAGGCCCGTATGTGTGGGTGGTTGTGAGTCTGTGAACAGCATAACTCAAAAACGAAATTTGGTATTTAAGTTCAGCATCCTCCAAGCGACATGATTTTCAAGAAACTCCCCCACCCCAAAGTTCCCTTTACATGGAAAATTTTTCGTTATTATTTATTTTCTCAAAAACGCTCTAACGATGCCATATATTTAATAGGTTATATTGACATAATAAGTAAAATGTGTGTGTTGAATTTTCTGTGAATATCCTGTGAATTTCCCTTTATTTAATTTAATTTTGAAAAACAAGCATATTTTCCATGGGGATTAAAATCGATTTGAATACAGATTCTGTACCTACTGAATACAATCCAGTTTCCTTGAGATCGATCTCGATGCTCAAGGTTCGAGAATAAATAATTCAAGTTTTTTTTATAATGGTCGATTGAATTTACTTCACCGAAGGGCATAGATACCTGTTAAACAAATGTTCGTTTGTTTTTCTATGTGTAAGATGGAAGTTTTGAGGTTAGTTATGGTTTTGTAATTAATTTGCGACGTTAATATGAAAATGCGTTTTATTATCGCACCGGTTTCTGGCAGGTGTTGTTCCTTCACGTCTTTGGCGTATTCACTACAATTTCTATACAGTAGGTGTTTTCCATGCACAAACATTCGATCCGATCCTACTTTCTAGGAGGATCAAATCTAAGATTCATTTCAATCTGAATCCGCGTTTCCATTAAGTATTCAATTCGGAATGTGTACTGAAATAAATTTCAATTCCCATGGAAACATAGTAAGTTTAAGTCTAGTCATAACGTCATCATTTTTGTATAACTAGTAAGAGGTTGTTGTTTCTGAACAATGTTGCAATTGAAAATTACATCGTCAATTTGTAACGGTGTATTTCATACTAATATAAAGAGAGCTTGCCAAAATGTTATAGATAAATAATTCATACCTAATAAATCAAAAGAACGACATACTAAGGAGCTCAATTTTTTAAGAATGGGGGAACTTAAATGATGTGAAATTAATAACGGAAGGTGTTATGCTTGCGTTTTTCTGTTGAAGGGTGGGTCTACTTATATTGGTTTTTTCCAAGTAATTATTGTAAATATACCTACGATGCACCTGTTTCATTTTCAATTTGTTTGTTTGTTTTTAGTCGAAAGTTTTAAAATCGCCGCTTTGGCGATTGTGACGTTATTACTCCATGTTAAAGCATACATTGAAGGCATTGCTTTTAGCTTTTTAATACTACTACAATAGGGATCATGTAGCTAATATTACTTTCTAGTTACAGTGAATTATAATGTAGAGGTGCCGTCAGTTCTTTCTTTTTTCTGTGAATAAAATAATGTTAAATCAGAACTGTTGAGCTGTTGAATTGCTGATGTTGCATTGATACATAGTGGAAACCATGCGGAAACGTTGTTTGGAAAACAAAACTACCTGGAGATCCTAAAATTGTCACTGATTAAAAAGTGTGCGAAAACATTGTTGTCACATGTTAGTGTGTCAGATAATTGTTTTACTTTCAAAATCATATTTCCCGATTCTTCAAGTTGAAGTTTCCAGTGAACCAAGCTCCTCCTTACTGATCATGAAATAAAGAACTGCTAAAACAATAAGCCTTGGAAAGAATGGATTTTAAACTAAACACCATTGAAGTTGATTTCCATATGTGAGCAACTAGGAAGAAAAATGTGAAAAATGCAGAAGTAAGAGAGAGAGAGAGAGAGAGAGAGAGAGAGAGAGAGAGAGAGAGAGCAAAGTAAACGATGCAGTAGTAAGTCAGTGAAAGAAAATTACAATAGTAAGGCCAAAGTGATTTCTAAAGGAAGTTAGTTGATCAGAGCCAATAGAAAGAAATAGGAAAGCAAGACCAAGTGAAAACTAATGGATTGAAAAAGTTTGTGGGGTTAAAGGATGCAAATGTTTTGGTTAGGAAACAATGGAGGAAAAAAATAAATACAAACTGAATCATATTTGATTTGCTGAGGAAAACTACCGAATTGTAGACAGTGCTAATACGAATATTGATTTATCAATATGATAATAATAAAATTACTCAGTGTCTAGTAAGTATTTTTGATCATTTTGGAGTATTTCAATCAGTAAGTTCTGAACACTGGCCCGTAGTCTAGTTTTCACCATAATGTGCATTCTTAAACAACTGCTGTTGCTGTTGTTGGAAGAAGTCTATCGTTTGAGTTGATATGGTCCGTTATTGTGAAACATACTGTAGCTTCCGGTCTTGGTGAGTCTCCTGCCAGGGTTAAAAATAAAATCCAGAAGCGAGACACAAACTAATTTCCTCCAGCTCAGGGAGCTGGTCTGGAAAAACAGGCCATTTACCTGCAACATGCTTTGACTGTCTTGGCATTTAGTTAGAAGGCAAGGTTATTTTGTAACGCCCTTCATGATTGCAGTGTATCTCTACTATAAAACTTGAGAGAGAGAGAGAGAGAGAGAGAGAGAGAGAGAGAGAAAGAATAAATAATTTTTTAAAAAAACGTGTTTTTCTCCGTGGTGTGGGGGTAGCGTGTCTGCTCACATGAAGGAGGTCACGAGTTCTAATCGGGGTTAGGTTTAATTACCTGGTTAAGGGCTTTTCTGTTATCCTGAGAAGAATGTCGGTTAACCCTAAAGGGACCCTGGGCCCATTTGTGCATCATTTCAACCATTTCGTTTATTCACTGTCCAAACTGTTCTGCCCACGTAAACTACTTTAAATTTCAAGCAAAAAATAAATTAATAAAATAAAAAAATTAAGTGCACGTGACTGGAGAAGGTTAATAATAATAATAATAATAATAATAATAATAATAATAATAATAAACATTTAGGATTACAGAATAACTACTGAAGCTTCTAGTTACGTAGCCTTGTCTGCATTTTAGTAGAGACCCCCAATAATGTTCAGACATAAAAGGGGTGACAATGTTTTTCAGGCCTGCCTCTCTCTCTCTCTCTCTCTCTCTCTCTCTCTCTCTCTGATCTTTCCATGTGTTTGCTTTTGGTAGAAGGGGATGGACAAGGGATATTTCGACTGCACTTCAAGAGGGTTGTAAATTCCGGTTGAAACGGAAAGAAAAATCGAAGAAAGAAGAAGAGAAAAAACAGATCGCTTGCATTTCTTGAGATGAAAAGACAAAAGCGGCTGATAGTTTTATTGGAAATTGCTATTCATTAACATTCTCACTACGATAAATTTTATACTTCATATAACGAATGTAAGCGTTTTGGATTAAAACTCATCGAACTATACAGTTTATCAAGGAAATAGAAAAATTCTACATAGCACATAAATCACCATTTCGCTTTTGTGAAACAATTATTCAGGTAAAGATTTTAAGAAAATGTTGCATTTACAAATAGTTTTTTTTTTTAATTTCAATAGTTTATGTTTCTCGTACAAAAACGTTTCAGAAATCTGCATTTGAATGCAGCACTTTGTTCTGTAGCTTAAGAGTGTTTTCTAAAATGTTGGTGATCATGTATTCAAGTAGGAAGGTAATGTAAAACGCTCAATTATTAAATGTTTGTCAGTACCTACTCCAACCTGTATGAGCTAATAATACTCGATAATAAACCAGAAATAAGCAATAACCATCCATCGATCGATCTGTCTGTTTATCTATCTCAACTATTATCTATCTAGAGGGAGAGATTTTAATCATACCTCGCTTCAGTGATTTTCAACAGATTTAAGTGATGCAAACCAAGTACCAAACAGTTGAATGGAAAAAGAATGAAAGAAAAGAAAATCCTTGGCGTTTTCTGGATCGTTTCACCACCTCGACAGATGCATAAAATACGACAATTGTGTAAACATTATGTAAGAAAATGAAGACGAAGAATATGTTCTAGTTCTAGTTTGAGAAGGGGTGGGTTTTATGCCCAAGCACTGCGACCTTAAGATCTATTGCGCATCCCCCCTTTCATCAGTTAAGTAGCCTGTTGCTCGATATGAACTTAACCAGACTCCTAACTGAGGCTTTCGATAGTTCATCTATCTTTGGAAAGTGACTGCCAAAAGTACTTGCTCTTTGATTCGCAAGAGCAGGGCAATCACATAGTAGATGAGTAACAGTCTCATCTCCTTCTAGACATCTACTACAGATAGGGTTGTTAAACAATCCCATTCTGTATAGATTAAACTTTAGGGCACAGTGTCCTGTAATGAATCCTGTTGCCCATGCAAGTCTTCTTCTACTAAGACCGCGCAAGTATTTTGCCCGGCTGTTATCCAGGTCTGTAATGAACAACTTGGAATGTCTGCAACCCTCAATGGGGTTCCAGTAGTTCTTGTGTTCTGCTTGAGCCCAGCACTTAATAGCCTGTTTCACTGGTCTGTAGGGCACTCCCAGTACAAGCTCCGGACCAAAAAATGGGATTTCACTGCCAATCTTGGCTGCTTCATCTGCTTTCTCATTGCCTGGTATACCTATGTGTCCTGGCACCCACATAAGTTGAACCTTATTGTGTTCAGCCAGTGTCATTAAGGATTCCCGGCATTCTGAGACGAGCTTTGATTTTATTGATGGTGATTCAAGTGCTTTAAGAGCAGTTTGACTGTCTGAGACGATAAGAACACTTCTATTCTTATATCTCCTTTTAGTGCTTTCCATGACACTGGCTAGGATTGCATAAACCTCAGCCTGGAAAACTGTAGCTAAGGTACCAAGACTATAAGAAATCTTGGTACCATTACCGTAAAGCCCAGCCCCCGTTCCCGATTTGGTTCTAGAACCATCAGTATACCAGATTGGGCCTTTGTTATTATGAGGTTTTACCAGTCTTTCCCATTCACTCCGCTGTGGATAGGATACCGTAAATTTCAAATCAAACTTGAATCTTGTTTCAAGAATGCAAGTCCCCATGTTGAGTATCTGTTGTACATTCTTATCCCAAGGAAGCTTGAGATGATTAATATGTCCAGTATTAGACACTTTGGTTTGGCGACAAATACGGTGATACGCGATCATGGCTTCTGCCTTCATCCATATGTGGAGAGGTGTGAGTCCAATCAGCATCTCCATTGCCGCAGTTGGAGTAGTTTTAAAGGCTCCCATAATTGAAATGCAGAAGGTCCTCTATAATTTACAGAGTTCCTTTCTGCACACCTTTAAATTAACTCTAGGCCACACATCAGTGCGGCATAAGAGAATATAGGTTTCACCATGGCAGTGTATATCCAATACACTATGCTAGGTTTCAGACCCCATGTCTTACCAAGCATACCTCTACATGTACAAAAGACTCTGTAGGCTTTGGTAATACATAATTCCATGTGATGTTTCCAAGTTAATTTCTTGTCTAAAACAAGCCCAAGATATTTAACTTGTGTTGAATAGGGCACTACTTCACCAAAGAGAGAGAGTTTGGTTAAATCAGGCCCCCTTCTCCTGGTGAAGGGTACCACTACTGTTTTGCTTGGATTAACAGTTAGATTATTCATCTTGCACCAAGCTTCCACTTTCTTAAGCGCCATTTGTAGCACTTGAGAAACTGTGTGAGGAAATTTCGCTCTTATAATTATTGCAATATCATCTGCAAAACCAACTGTGAAGTAACCATCACTATTGAGTGCGCAAAGAAGTGTGTCCACTACAAGGTTCCATAGCAGGGGTGATAAAACACCCCCCTGCGGGCAGCCCCTCTCCGTGGACACATCCAGAGTCTCCCCACATAGATTCATGGTTATCTTCCTATGTTGTAAGACAAAACGTATCCACTCACAAAGAAGTGAAGGTACATTGTGTCCATAGAGGGCGTTCGACACGACATCATAAGGTGTCGTGTCAAACGCACCTTCAATATCAAGAAAAGCACCAATGGCTATTTCTCTGGTATTAAGCGCCTTCTCAATAGTCGAGACCACTTGATGAAGTGCTGCTTCCGTTGATTTCCCTATAGGCAAATTGGTACTTGTTTAATGGATGTTCCATTAAAACATAATCCCTAATGTGCCTATCCACTAACCTCTCCAGAGTTTTAAGCATAAAAGAGGAGAGACTTATAGGGCGATAAGCCTTGGCCTGGGCGTAACTAGGACGCCCTGGTTTAGGTATAAACACCACCTTTGTCTCCAAGCCATGGATATATATCCATAGGCTAGGCAAACTCTAAAAATAGCACAAAGTAGGGATTGAACTGAATCAATACCATATTGTAGAAATGCAGGAATGATTAAATCAGGGCCTGCCGATTTATATGGTCCAAACGACTTGACAGCCCATCGTATTTTAGTGACATTGGCTACGCTCCTGATTAGGTTCCAATCCTCTCTGTCCAAAGAAAGATGGTCCAGATTTGGTTGCCCCTTCACAGAATTGCTGTCATTGTCTACCTTAAAGTCTGGAAAGTGAGCCCTCGCAAGTTGCAGGAGCGTCTCAGAACCAGACTGTGTGTACGTGCCATCAGGCAGTTTAATAGTGCTCACAATTTTTTTAACACCCTTTGCCATGTGTTTGATGAATCTTGCACTGCTGGGAACATTTTCCATCCCCTGGCAGTACTCCCTCCACGAAATACTTTTGGCTTTGCGTATTTCTTTGTTATAATTGGTGAGGGCTTGTCTATATGAATCCCAATCACCAGTTCTTTTTGCAAGTCTAAATAATTTCCTTGCTTTCTTCCTAAGTCTGCTTAACTCTTTAGTCCACCAAGGCACAAACCTTGGCGAGTAAGCTACCTTAGGCTGACAATTTTGATGATAGGATAGGAGAATTGACCGTTGTATTTCATCAACGGCAAACTCCACATCCAATATCGAACGAATGTTCCTTGAGATACCGATGTCAATGCTGATAGGTCTCGTCTATATTCGTCCCAGTCAGTTTTCCTCGGGTTTCTGTAAATCACTGGTAGAGTGACTTGTGCTTTAATATTGAAGCATATGCATCTATGATCAGAGAGAGTGATCTCCGATGATACATGCCAACTTGAAATTAGGTTCTCAATAATATTAGTCCCTATCGTTATGTCAATGACTTCCTTCCTTCGCAAAGTTACAAAGGTTGGTTCATTACCTCGATTTAGAATATTAAGGTTTGTACTCACCAAGTACTCCATTAACTTTTCTCCTCTGGGATTGATATCAGTGCTCCCCCACAATGTGTGGTGTGCATTAGCATCAACCCCCAGGATTGAAGAATATGTTACAAGGAAATTGGTTAAAAAATGCAACAAATGGGGCCTAAAAGTAAATATAGATAAATCCAAATATATGGACATTGGAAAGGGAGATGTTCATTAAGATTTGGTACTGGGACGAAATGGGGATAATTAAACACACAAGGGAATATAAATACCTGGGAGTAAAGATTACACAAAATGGGAAACGAGAAATGGAAATAGGATCAAAGATAAGCTCAAGAAAGGATGCTGTATCTACTTTGAATGGTATATATTATGGGCTAAACAGGTCTCAAAAGAAACTAAAACTGCAATGTTTAAAACAATAGCTTAAAGTATTATATCATAACCTATGGCTCCGACGTGTGGACTTTGAACTATCAGTTAAAAAGAAAATTATTGGCAACAGAAATGTGTTGGAGGAGAATCTAAAAGAGAGAAAAAAAAATTAGAAATGAGATTATAAAAGAAACTATGAATGTTTAAAATTCAATTTTAGATTCTATTCAACAGAAACTATTAGAATGGTTTTGGGCATGCTAAAAGAATGGAAGATGAAAGATTACCCAAAAGAATAATGGATTGGACGCCACCAGGAAGGAAGAGAAAAGGAAGACCGCATAGCACGTGGATTCAAGGAATTAGGGGGGTAATGATGGATTGGGAAATTGAGGAAGATTTATGGTCCAATAGGCAAGAATGGAGAAAAGTAGTAAGGTGTTAAAAACTGTAGTCTTGGGTACCGGAAAAATGTTTGTACATTATAAAATCGGACGTGTGTGTGCGTGCGTGCGTGCGTGCGTGTGTGTGTGTGTGTGTGTGTGTGTGTGAGTGTGTGTGTGTGTGTGTGTGTAAAAATCTGACAAATGTCTTGTCTTGAATTTCTTCTTCTCCTTTCAAGGATTAGATGTTATAATCATCTGTTCCGGTCTCTATCATCTATCTTGAATTTTACTTCATAAATATTACAATTTCACTTTCCATGGTGGGCAAAATATTGCAAATAGGCTTTAGAATTTCGTTTCATAATGCGACAATTATATAGGTGTCCCATAATGAATGCAATTGTTTTCATTTATTTGAAAAATGCTAATACTATAAGGCGACAGAGATCCCGTATTACCGAGGCAGTTACTTTTTTGAGTCTCTGTCCCGTCGTTTTTTAAGGTAGAAACGGGGCGCCAAAATGTCTCTTTTCTGTGGCAATGATTTTTCGGCATAAAACGTCGCTAACTATAGTTCTAAAAAATTCAAAAAGCCCTGTTTTGCATCAGTTTGATGAAAAATTTAGAGATACGAGTGACTTTTTAAATAAAATAACAGTTTTTTACAAAACATCAATTTTATTTCTCAACATAGTCTCCTTTCAATTCGACACACGGTGTCCAACATTTCTCCAATTGTATTTGAGGACAGAATTATTAGTGGAGATTTGTGGCCCCCTCGGTCTCCCGACCTAACCGCCTACGATTTCTATCTCTGGGATAACTTAAAACAAAGTGTACAAGACACACCCACACACCCTGGAAGAATAAAACAAAATATCCGCCAGGAAACTGCCAGCATTTCTCAACGTGAACTACGGCGAGTGATGGATAGTTTCCTAAAGAGGTGCCAAAAATGTATGGATAACGACGGTGGCCAGTTTCAGAATCTCCTTTCATGAAGTTGGTAAGTAAAGCTTTTAAAAGTAGTTTTAAAAATGCTGTATGGTTTCATCCGCGCCTTTCTATGATAGCGGCAGACGGCAACGAGCGCCGAGGACGCGAATAGGAAAAACACTGCGCAGCCGGTTCGTAGTTTTTTTGGCTCTCTATGTATATAACATATATTCAGCTTGATTTGAGAAAAAACAGCGACAATCTCTTTGGTAGTTGTACCTTCCGAGCTCATTCCTGAAATTAAGGTGAGGCATAGAAATAAACTGGGCATTTGTAGTCTTTTTAAGAGTGACAATAATATCTGAGAGATAGTAATAGGTAAATTTAAAATAAGTACGGCTTTTGTCATACAGGGTCACGAAGTTGAGGGTATCCGTTCCCTAAAAATGCGATGTGGTATAGTTTCCATGCGTACTCTTGCTACTGGCGCTGCATTGTTCATTTTTCACGCCATATTTACAAAAATGTTTTTCCTAAACATCCAAGCTACAATCAGTGTTGTACATTGCTGATAACTGAACCATTGCCTGTTACTTCTACAATTATAACATAAATCTGTAAATATATTAACAAATCCGACGTATAATCTGTTAACAAATCTGTTCTATAATGTAGTATGGAATCTAATATTTGACAAACTTGTAAGATCTGTCAATTGAAAATCTTTATAAAACATAATTTATAAAAGTATCTTATTTGCATAAACATACACATTTTCAGGTAGTTCATGTGTATTAGGTTTTCATTCTTCCAGAGTTCATTCAGTAGAAAGTGTTGGTCTAAAATGGGCAATTTATCATGAATCAGCTTTCTCCCAGCAGAAAATTGAGATCGGTTAAACCCGTACCTAAATAGGTGAATGAGTTGTTTGTCCTTAAAATGGGGCTTTTCCTTAGAATGCTGAGTAACAAGAGTAACAACGTTTTATTTTTGTTAGGTGAATAAGTTCGTATGTACTTTCTCTTTTTTAATTTTATCTAATAGGCAACATTATCTGCATTTTATTCCCATGTGCATACATATATAAGCGCCCACGTTTACATATTTAAAGGCGTGAAGCTGTGTATTTTCTACAGCAGAATGGGTTTTCCAATTAACTTAACACAAGAAAGAAGGTGTTTACTAGAAGCATTTGAGTTATATAAGCATGATGAATTCGTTTACCTTATTCAGAAAAAAGAAGAAGAAGAATGCTTTCAATCAGCGTGCCATGTGTTGTTTTGAAACCAAAATGACAGTATTCTTTATTTTGTATCTGCAGAATTGTATTACGTTCATGACCGTATACCATAAAGAGAATTGTCGGCTTTATCTGGCTTGTTAACGCTAGAACGGCAATATTACCTATTAAAATACTCTAAAATGGGGAAAGCAACGCCCATGTCGACTTTCAACTGTAAATATTCTGCCGCATAGACTCAGCAGCACCAGCTTCGGACCATATATGGTCATGGAATGACATCACCCAAGAATCGATATGTAGGCGGTATGAGTGCTGGCTCCACAACCTTGTGGTTGTCCCTCGGTCTCTTTAACAAGCAGAAGACTTCGGTTTGAGCCCACGTATTCGCCACGCCAACGTTGTTTTAAGAACTAGTTCCTGACAAGACAGTCGAGGGTATTTTAAATACCTACGCGAGGAAATATGTTTTACTGCTCCATGTCTTTAAAAGGCAGAGAAACACTACCAACGTCATACTATGAACTTAAATAGATACGAGAAAAAGGGGCACTAATACCGGTGCCAGCAATTTTCTCTGTATTTAAAGCATTGTGTATTTATTCAATATGAGCAGTGTTGCAAATTACTTTTTGTTCGAGTCCTTACAAAGAAATCCTTCTTTTTACCAAAAATCCATACGGAAAATTTCATTTCAAATATTGACAAAGATTCCGTGGGTAAAACTTGCTATAAGTTCACGCGTTACAAATTTAAATGTAATAAACAAATTGTTATAGTCCCTAGAAGTGATAATTTGGAATAGCTGATACTGAAGTTTTAATGACTTCATTTTCCAAGGATTTCTTAAACTTTCGTTTACTGGACTTTCTCACTGTTGTTCAATTCTTAACGCATGCCTTTTTACTTTCTCTACTACTTAAAGGAAGTATTGTATTCACCAAAAATTATATCCAGGTTTCACCGGAAATACATGTTTTGGGGCCCCCTGGGCGTTTTTGAAATGTCCCAGTGCGCGCGCGTCTATCAACTTAACTAAAGAAAGAATGTCGGTTAAATAGTAAGCTTGGTATTTACATTCAGCATCTTCCAGGAATTTCAACAAATTCCTCCTACATCAAAATGCCCTTTACATGGAAAATATTTCGTTATTTTTTATTTTTTCAAAAATGGCACTAGCGATTTGCATTAGAAATGAAATGAAATTGAGTTTTATTTATGGACGCTCTTTAACTGCTATGGTCCTTAGCGTCCCATCCTATATAGGTCGTGAAAGACTGGACATTTTGCTCAGAAGCCTCTTTATCAAGCTTGAGGTTCTTTTATGTGCCGTAAATCTACCACCGACTTTACTTCTTTTCCGAAGGAAGCCATAGTAAGGATTGTTACGTCCGAAACAAATGTACCGCTTTCCGCCGGGTTTGAACCCGCGAATTCGGGAACAAGAGAACATGGTAATCCTAGACCACGGAGGACGACATGCATTGTTACACGTCGTGAATTTTCTGCGAATAGCCCGTGAAGTCCTCTTCATTTGAATGAATTTAATATACGCTGTACACATATTCGGTAAAACGCAAGAGATTGACAACTTTGTGCACAAAACAAGTTTTAGATAGTCACATTAGATGAAATTTTAAACGCTTGTACCTTCTCTTTAGCTCTGTAGTTATTTAATAACATAAAAGTTTATATATATATATATAACATGAATATATTACGAAATGAACTGGTGAATATGAAGATTCTCTACTCACAGGCCATTAAGTTAAACATCTTGGAAATGTTCTATAAACATCGAGAAAAATAATATTTTTCCCTGTTAATTTCTAATGTTACTCTGGACACAATTTTCTCTCTTTATGTAATTATTTTGCACATGCACAGGACTTTGCACAGGATTATTAAAAGGTTTTGACAATATCGCATACATATCATACCATTATAACTAAATCCGATCGTCTTTTGTTTTGCTATATCTTGTTTTCTCAATAAGTTAAGTCGTAATCATATATGTATGCTGCTTGGAATGAAATACTCGTACTTTTGTTTCATTTTTACATGCATTTTATGTGGAGTAACAAAAACTGTTTTCTTCTCCATGGATTTCTCAACTTAAAGTCAAAAGTCTTTCCAATTATGCCCAACGTGTTCGTATTCTAATACCCAGGCCTTCTAAATCCTTTTTAGTCTTTTGGTTGTTTAGGAATTTAAGTCAGAATGTGTCTTACAACCTATTCGTCGGGAAGAACAGGACTTTTCAATTTGGAAATAATTCTCAAAACAGTTTAGCACTCTCCGAGATTACTTTGCGTACACACACACACACACACACACACACACACACACACACACACACACACACACACACACCTATTTATTTACTTTTTCTTTATAACATTAGTTTAGATTAGTTAGGAACCTCCTCTACCGTAAAATAAAAATTGTAATTTTGTGGTGAAAATGATGCTTAATGTGCCATTTTATATTACTTCTAGTTTCCGCATAAAAAGAACATAGGAGAAAAAGACCAAAACAGTTTCTTTTTTTGGGGGGGGGGATCATTGCATGCTTATGTTCCTGTTATAATTTGTTTCAGCAACAATATGGAATGGATCAATAAATCCATATCCCAGATTTGCAGCTGAAATTCTCAGTGATTATCACACATGCTGAAGATGCTTTGAATGGTTTCACGGCTGGAGTGACTCATACGTTACGACAGAGGCGTGCCATGAGTGACGTCACATAGCAGATAAAACTAACACACAAGATACAAACATTCCTTGTATTAGACTTGAGTTTGTAGTTTTGGTCTCAGAATTGGTGGAATAAGATTAAAATAAATGAAAGATTTTAAATAAACGCGGTACTATGCCTTCATACGGTGTAATTTAAATAGCTGGAATTAATTTGTACGTAATGAAATGTATTTGTATATTGCTCATCTTTCAACAATTTAAACCAATGCAACGGACATTTACAGCAAATATTCTGGGTTATTGGCTAATGACAAGAATAATAAGTGGCTGGACACATTTACACCATCTTAATTTGTAGCCTTTCCTCTTTTTTTTCTTTCTTTCTTTAAGATTTGTGATGTCCCAGTTTTCATAAATATATGATTACGTAAAACACCACAATAATGTACCTACTAGCGACTCAACACACAATTAACTTTACTTTCAGGTTACAATTGTGCACAATGATTACACTGAGAACTAAGAGGACCAGACTTATTTATTGTCTGTATACCAAGAATTCATACTTGAGTCAGTCACTGTTTATGCATTCTAGCGAAGATTTTCAAGAAAATACACCCACCTCATACAACTCCTAAAGTGACGATTTTGTCCTTATTTTTCATTTTCTTAGAAAGTCTCTAAAAGTTAGATTAAAACACTATAGGTTTAAGGTATTTGTAAGACAAATTAATGAATTTCCTAGGAATAGCGTGTGAGTTCCTGTTGGCTCTGTATGAATGTTATATTATTTTGTATAACTGATAAACCAAAGAGGTAGACGAAAACTTACTACAGGAAAAATTTAGAGCTCATTAAAACATACTTTTTTTTCGCAGCGATAGCCGTTTTCGAAATATTTCATGCAGTATTTTTCAAATGTAAGGGCATCAACTGACGGGCAATGCTTGAAAGTTTCCAATTTTTCTTTTTTTCTTTTCCTTCGCAAGAAGTTGTTGCTACATACGACTTCTGAATGTATTGGTTCGTGTTTCTGATATATTTGAAATTTGTTTTCGCATGATCTACATAATTAGCTACTTATTGCTTAATTTGAAATTATTTCTATTCAAAAGCATATCATGAATAACGCAGCATTAATGGAAAAGGAACTTTTCAATGAATGTTATAATACTCGTATATAAGGAAGCCTACAAACATGTAATGAGTAGAGAAAAGTACGTGATTGTAGGATATTTTTGTACAGTTTTGTTTCGATCATACTGTGTACACACATTGCCTTCTTTACTTGCTCTTTCCGTTCTTGTTTTTGTTATTTATCTTAGCTATATACACACATTCAATGGAGGAGGATATTAGAACTATGACCAAGATTAAGCCTGTTGCGCCTATGAAATTTCTGAAAGGGATGAGACTAGAGTACAAAGGGCGGTCAATTCTGATGGCACACCGGAGTTCCTACGTTTCTAGATTTAACATTCCAGGCCGTTCCTTCGATGCCTCCCCCCCTCAAGGACAGATTCGAGTAGAAGTATATATGCTTGGGAAGAAGCAATTCTCTTCACAAAGCATATCCACAGCATACGCCAAACCCCGTTCATCGCGCCTAACCCTGTGCCCCTGCAAGATGAAAGAAAACAAGTAAAAGGAAATGAGTGACAGAAAAATTCCTGGTAGCATTTAGTCCACTCCAGCATACGCCATCCGACCTTGGAAACCTACGAATATCACGAGGACTGTCTAACGAGAATCGAACCCAGCACCTCCAGAATGTGAACCTCAGGATCCCACCCGGTCCACACCCATTTGCATAGATATAAACTTCTACGTCCCCCAGCCACAAAAACCAAAAGTAACCCCTTAGCGAGTATGGCCCTGCGTACTGACATTTTGTATATGTGCTTCTTCAATTGCATATTCCCATTCCAGTTGAATTGTCCGGTGTCAATCAATCAATCAATCAATCAATCAATCAATCAATCAGTGAATCAATCATTTTTTTCTTTTTTGTCTAAGAATGTGCTCAGTAGAAGCGCAGCCTCGCCCATTCTTTCCTCTTTCTCCCTACATATTGTCAACATATGATGCCTTCTGCTCCGAATTTTTTTGCCATTCGGCGAATCTTTAGCAAGCAGTTTCTTCTCTTCCATTATACAAGTAATTTATTTTTCCTCTTCCTGATCAGTTTCAGTGTTGCTCTTCCTTCACCCGTTCTAAAACAGCTGTATTACTTTGCTGTCCATTTCGCATACTGCATTCTTCTCCTTATCACATTCCAGATGCTTCCAAGTCATTTTCCCCCACTCCATTGCAAAGTGAAGTTTTCGCTCTATATAGTGGCACTTGCCACATAAAGCACTTCATATTTCTTCCTTAGTTCTTTCTTCAAGTGTCCTAAAAGATGCGTCTTTTTTGTTAAAAGCTTCCTATGTCATTTCTGACTTCTTAATAACTCAGCTTACTATTTATGGTATATTCATCCCAAATATTTAAAAGCGTCCATTTGCTCCACTATCATCCTCGAAGTCCCAATTAGTTCTTTAGGTCGCGGATTCAAAACCCGGCGGAGGGCGATGAATTTTTTTCGGGCGTAAAAATCCTTAGCATGGCTTCCTGCGGAAGGGAAGTCAAGTCGGTGGTCTCGTGTCCTAGATTTAAGGCAAGTAAAAGAACCTTAAGCCTAATAGGGAGGCCTCTGAACAAAAGTTCGGGCCTTTCACGCCCAATATAGAATGGGACGCTGAGAACCATAGTAGTTATAGAGCTCCATAAATAAAACTCAATTTATTTATTTGAAGTCGCAAGGTATCTTCTTTGCTTTTCTTTGAATTACGGAAATTGTTTCCACACGTAAAATATAGGTAACCGAGCGGGATGGCTCAGGCGTAACGTCTGTGGTCTGCATTCGGGAGACCCCGGGTTCAATTCCCAGCGACTGTCCACTCTGATCCTGTTTTTTTCGGGGTTTTCCCATGTCGTCAGGCGAATGCTGGGATGATTTCTTTCATCCCAGAATTTCCTGTCCCTCCATTTCGTTCCGGTAATCATTTCATTCATCCTTCACCCCATTTGATCTATTTCAGGGTCGGAAGTGGCAGCGATGGTGTTTCGGTGCAGCGTGGCAGGGAAAAAGAATGCTCTCTGTGAACTTTCTCCGCCCTTCGGCTGGTTGCCGGGATATAAGGACCGCCCCTTGGGGAAGGGGCTTTGGACCCTGTGTTGGGCGGCGTCCCCGGTCTGTCTGCCCAACTACCGAGGCGTCTAAATCAGGAAACTATAGGGCCCTGTTATTGCTGTGCCATCACTCCTGGTTCCGGCCGCTCGGGTCTCCCTTCATTCTATACCTCCCTCCTGGGGGCGCCCCCTCGTGGGGCCTCGGTACAATATCCTCATTCCTCGATCGGTGTCGAATCCCTTCCGCTTCACAATCCAATTTAAAGCATAGGCAGGATAGTGAGTTTTCGCAAATGCGATATAGAGCTTGTACAGGCTTGTGCTCTTTTCGTTTTTCATGATCTCTAAACCACCGTTTATGTGTTTTGAAAATGCGATATGGGAAATCGAATCAAAATCCAACATTGTACTAAAATGCTACACAAATGCGAAATATGTAATTCATGGTCTCTTTTTCAAATGACAATGTAAAAAGCAAAACGAAAGCATGTTTATGGAAAATTTGCTTAAGTGCAACAAAAGGAAGAAGAAACTGCGAAACATTTCTTTTTTCTCTCTCAAGAGGTTGGTAAACTTTTTAATCCTATGATTTGAAGGCATAGGTAAGTAAAAGTAACATAAATATCCACCCTTTTTTGAGTTGTTACTATGGATAGTTTCCTGTTCTTCTTTTTTAAGGGATATGAATATTTTCGTTCTCAGCTGGTACAAATTATGCGGAAAAATAAAGCTGTACACTGGCTGTAAATACTGCTGACTGTTAAACTCAACAGTGTTTGCTTAAGCGCTTCTGCAATGCATTTGGGATCCCACCTACAACGTAAGTATATGCCGAAAGATATTTCAGTAAATACAATTAATTTTAATGACAAGTGAATAGAAATGACAAAACAAAATGTTATAGTATGTTCTATGGTTTCATTCAACTTGCATGAAGTGAGTTAATTTTGGTATTTTCATGTTATTGTGTTTTGCAACAGAATTCTCTTTTGTGTGTGTGTGTGTGTGTGTGTGTGTGTGTGTGTGTGTGTGTGTGTGTGTGTGTGTGTGTGTTTTACTTTAGCCTGTATCAATTCTATTTTTCTCTGTGTTGCTTTAACACATATTAATTTTTAAAAAATGCGCAATTTACTTTATGCATTTTTATTTCACTAATAACGCTTTAAAAATGTGATTTATTTCACATTAATCTTATGTCAAAAGACATTACCTGTTTATCAGTTATATTGTTTTCTACAAAGTGTTATAAAGTGCTAAATCGCAAATGTATAAACGGTACATAATGCTAAATGCAGAAATTAAAAATGCTAAATTTCTAATTTCAACATGCTAAAAATCACCACCCCTAGGTATAGGGTATACAATGAAAGGGAACAGTACATGCAGTGCGACCTACAGGGATCTATTACGGTTACCACCCCCAGGAGGAGGAGGAGGAGATGAAGCGCAGTAACCATAGGAGACTACAGGGCGCAAGCAGACAGGCCACAGAGACACGCGGAAGTCCCTAACATTCCCTGGCTTGAAGACCCGATCACTACTGGAGCTACCCAGATAGGGCAATGAACGACCTATGCAACCAGATAGCCTTCTAATGTGCACGTAATACTCTTTCCTTGGAGAAAGCACCCAAGCTATCCGTCCGGCACCTCCTCACGCCTCGAAATCCAGAAACACACCTGAGAAGGAAACGGAATGAAAGGGAAATGAGGGAAAGGAAGTGTGGTAGATGAGAAACCATCCCAGTATTCCCTACCGACCAGGGAAAACCCAAAAAACCAGGCTCAAAATGAGCGATCGACGAGAATCGAACCCGGGACCTCTCGAATCGAGCCTCCCATATTACCGATGAGCCAACTCGCTCGGTCCACACATACTTTTCATAAAAATAATATATCTATTTCAATTGCAAAGATTTGGAACGAAACTAGTTCGTAAGATTTATTGTTTTGGTGACAGACAAGCAGTATCAATCTCGAAACAAGGTTATTTTAACCTAGAAAAAAATGTGGGCATTTAGTACATCCCCCTTAGCCATCGGGGTTAAACTGCGGTTGCGAATTGTAAAGAATGTTCGCGTCAAGAACCTCTTCCACAAGCCGCCACTGAAGAACGAAGCTTGCTTTTTATGAGCTCAGTGACCTGGGGCGAAGGCGAGCGAATGGAACCGAAGGACGAGAGTCGGCGAGCCTAAGCGACACAGCGAAAGCAAACGAATACATTCGCTACTATTCGGTAACATTTCAGTCGTGTCAAGGAAATTCGCGTGAACAGTGTCCGTGCATGCGAAGCATCGAGAATAAAAACCATGGACTGGTCAAATGATCTGACTCTGCTACTAATAGAGCTGTACAGGAGCAAACCTTGCCTGTGGGATCCTAAGGATAATAACTACAGGATAAAAACTGTGAAAAACGATGCTTGGAAGGAAATCAGTGAAATTCTTAAATGCAGTTTAGATGAAGCGAAGAGGAAAATGGAATCGGTGCATGCCTCGTTTAGGAGAGAACGCCAAAGACAGCTGAAGGCTGGGACGGATGGAGGGTATAATTCGTCATGGTTTGCATTTAAACACATGCAGTTTTTGATGGATAAATTTCAGACAAGGATCGTGGATAATGACGTAAGCATGTTGTTTATTTTTATTTTAGTTACGATATATTTTATTTGTATTCCAACATTTTTTCTATCCTCTTCAACTTGATCTTTTTAAATGTTTCCATGACATCTTAATCACCAGTCTGAAAGACTGTTCTGTCACCTACTTCTGTCAATCTGTGGTTAGTCATAGAGCGTGTCCTTCAAGTTGGCAACGTTGCAGGCGGTTCATTCTTTCTGCGTGAAGGTCGTTTGACTCACTCAAAGCAGAATTTGTGGGTCATAACGATGATGTGTTTTATTATAGCCAGTATGTTTTCGAATTAATTTTTACGAATAAACGAGATTCAAGTAATTACCTAGTTAGAGATTGCAACACTATAACCTAATAAAATGTCTAACAGTCTAATAAATGAACAATTTATCCGTGTAGAATTGCACAAGGCACATAATAATTTAGTGGTAATAAAACACAACTACAGTAGAATTTTTAATTTCAATTATTTAGTTAGTTCATTTTGTTTACTTTACAATTTCAAATCTGCATTAACAATATTCCAGAATTTTATATCATTTATACATCACAAAAGATGATACAAAGATGCTTCTTTCAAAAACTGTAACCTTCTTTGTGGCTTTGTTGAGAACTATGTGAACATCACCTGGAATTTTGTTCGTGTCTCCAATTATGGAATGGTGAGGGGGCAGTATGAGGGGCTCGTTAGTAGAATTTGTTAGCCTTCACATATCTTTGACCTATTCTTACTCTGGTGATGGCGATTTAATTTCAATGTTTTAAACTTGGAGGGAAATTCTTATTTCAGGATTGGTTATAGATAATAATGTGAAATTTGCTTATAGGATTGTTGAGCCATTTATTTTTTATGTGTTTGTTTATATCAGGGTAGACTTGATGTGATGTAGTTATTGCACGTTGATTACTCTGATGATGTTTCAAGGCTTCACGGAAAACTGTATCTCGTTAGGTACTTTCAATTTGTTTATGTGGTGGTTGTTTGTTTTCCCTGTTGATGGCGTTTGCGTTTCTTAAGTCTTTCCTTGGACAGCAGAAGAGGAGGGAAAATATTAACATTTTGTTTGAATTAGGGCTTTTGAGAGAAGATATTCTTTAATGGCGAACATTTCATATGCTAAAATAGAGAAATACTTTGGCAAAGTTGAATTCTGAATATATGTATATTAATTCATTGATTTAACGCACTGGAAACGAGTAGTAAATCGTGAACCAGTGACTACCAAACTGGTAAAACGTCAGAGATTTGCATGAGGCACAGACGACTCCGACAAGTAATCCGATATGCGATGACGATGATGATAATAATGATGATGATGATAATAATAATAACGTTTATAAATAATAACTGATGCAGGTTTTCCGAAGTTGACAGTGTAAAAGTCAATTTAATTACATTTAAAATTCGTATTAATTTTTAATTATATGAACTATAGAAGATTCTTGGTTATATGCTTTTATCCCATAAAAGCGCTACTTCTTTATTTTGCAGCTGTTAATATGTTATTGGATAGAAGTGCCCAATAGCATTTCCATTTATGTATTGATGTTAAAGGCTTCAATATGGACATTATGCTTTCTCCTGGTGTTAAAAGCATAAATTTTACTGCTCATTTGCATTGAAAATTAAGCTTTAACAAAGCGGCGTAGAACTTACACATAAACTTAACGCCACGTGTTGTCATTCTAATCCACAACTGCAAACTTAAGCCGCAGACAATCGCAAGAAAGGGTTAAAATCTAGGGTAATATGGCGACCTGCAAAGCGACCATCGAACAAAAGAGGTTATTTACATGTATCAAAACGAGCAAGAGCTACCCGGTTAAAGGACGTTAAACTCAAAACAAAAACAAAAAAAAATCACTTACCATAACATTTGTTTTGTTGCGATTTTTATAGATAGCCCAGTGATTCCTGGCCCGTGAATTTACACAAAAGGTGTGTTAGCGAGTCAACACCATGGATTTGTAAAAATACTCTACCTCTATGGTCAACACATGGCGACGGAGAATCTGATGGGAGGTGGCAGAATGATCACGTGATGAGAATCACTCTGTTTTATGCTTACATGATTCATTGTGAATGGTTACATTACAATATATAGCATCTAGCTTTCAAGTATTTGTTATTCTTACGGTTAATTTTTATTGTGAATGGGGCCTTTTCTTTTGCTTTGCTTTAATATGGTTAAAAACAAAACATGTCTGGTAGTAGTGAACAGATTCATTCCTGTCCATTTGAATTCAACTTGTTTTTAAAAACGTTATGGTAAATTGATGTCAATCCATATGATGCATGAATTAATTTAGTTTCATTTTTATTTGAATTTCACTCCGGGATAACACTTTAGATTTGCAGCAGCAGCAGTTTGATATTGACTATTTGTTTATATATATATATATATATATATATATATATATAGCTATATGTACATATATAATTTTTTAAATTTACATTCTAGTTTAATCCACATATATTAAAATATTTGTTAAATGAGTTTTAAATTATGAATTTTTAAACCCTGGAATTTGTTCTATTGTTTCCAAAGGGGAAAAAATAAGGGTGAATGCAAAAGGGAAGGGGGTGCCAGCTGGGAAAGTGTGGTCACTTTTGTCTTAAACTGTAGAACAAACAACCAACTTCGGCGGTTTCCTTTTTTATTGCGTTTATGAACTGATTTGTAATCACGTTCTCGTGGATTTAAACATATCAGGGTTAATCAAATTTGATATTCGTAATTTACCTGAAATTCTCTATTGCTTGTTTACATCATAATTTTGAAAATAGCTGTTTTAAGATTAATTTTAACGCTTAAAACCCTTTTGAAGCTAGAATTCTGGCTCTGTGTACGTTAGTCATTCTCTGGTACTATTTAGTTTATTCCAAAGAAACCTGAATGATCACCAGGACATTATCTGCAGTTCTTGCAGATGCTAGACAAATGCACACTTCAACCAGACGAGAGCGATGCTTACGCTACATTGTCCAATTTCAAGTCGTAGTTCGTAACAGCTGAAAACGTTGGCGTCTCTTGAAACCTGTTGTGTTGAATTTTCTTCTTTCTCCGTTTACCTTCCTCATATGTAGGGCTTACACACCCAGAACTTACAAGCGGCTGCGTGGGGTAGAGGCCTGTCGAGGAGCAGACATTTTGGATCGAATAGAATATCCAGGACGGGTAAGAGAGAGGAAGTAGATGATATGAAATGATGGCGAAATGGATGAAAGGAAAGGTGATGATGGAGCGGTTGGTGGAATGAATGGCGATGAAAACCGGAGAAACCGTTGCTTTGTTCACCACAGATCCCACATGCGAGTGCCTGGGATCGAAACCGGCCCGCTCGCCTCTTGATGAGAGGCCAGCGGTCTAACCATTCGGCCACCGCGCCGCAGTGATTTTTAATCACTGGCAATATTTTCAACCTTACTTGAATGATTATGCTTAAGTAATAAACTGTATTTGTTTAATAAATACAATATTTTTGGAAGCACAATTTATTCCAGAGTTTGGGCGAGACTCGTTTTTGATCTATGCTTTTAACACACACACACACACACACACACACACACACACACACACACACACACACGCACGCACACAAAACAATTTTAATGTTATTTTTGGCTTCACGATAACCCATAGCACCAATTATTCGTCACCAAATTGAAAATTACAACAAAAGAAAAGTTACAGTTTTATTACACCACGTTCGTAGCGCAATGACATTCTTTATGGCATTCCCTATGCTGGATGCGCCCACCCTTATTCACGAAAATAAGCGTTAAATTCGGTTATTACTAGAGGACAGCCCTCCATTATAACTTAAGCCTGGTGCGCAATTGCTGGGAACGGGAACGTAAATACACCATACACAATTAATCGAGAACGAGAAGCAGGAACCTAACCTCAACGGAATTTATAGGTTTTTAAGGCTATTCCACAATAAATCAGAAAATGGGTACCGGGTAGAGAAGAAGAAGACAAAGACTTGAACGCTGTTGGCTTTTAATTATTCACAGCGAACCGAGGATGGAAACGAGAAAACATATCGGTCAATATATCGATAACTACATTCAAAATTGATGTTGAGCATTGCGATATCATTTATGTGAAACCGACCAGTAACATGTCTTTGCATGAGTACAGGTTAGACAACTTTGAAATTCAATAGGTAATCATATTTAAAAAACGATAGTTACCATTTGTGATACGTTAACTAAAATGCTGCTATCGACAACAATTGAAAATGGAACTAGAAGAACGTACGACTTCCGGAAGTCATCTCAGTTTTGTTTTTTCAGTAGAGGCAGCTCCAGTGGTGTTTTGGATCACGCTTCTTGTAGTACAAGAAGACGGCAATATACAGTAAACATACATACCCTATGATTGGGAACGGAAAGGGGGAAACTTGTCCAACTTCCTGTTGAAGTTTCCGGCTCCCGTGATTGCACATGCCCGCATTTGAAAACGAGTGTAGCATTTTTCAGTTCTGGTTTTTCCGTTTCCGTTCCCGGGCAGTTGTGCACTGAGCCCTAATTCTATACTGTAGGGAGAATAAGAAAATCTGTTCCAGTTCAGGCGTAATTTTGCATTGTCAGGGTTCAGGACCAGAGAATGAGAAGGGAGCACTGTGTTAATAGACGCAACCGGAATACTGCAGGGAAGGTGGTTAGACAAGATAGGAGTGATTTTCCAGGCAAATTGCGATAGGTAAAAGAAGTGACTTTGAATGCGGCAGGGTTAAGGTGATAGCAGTCTTCAGCGCTGGGGAATGTTTGATTTCGAGAATTCTTTGAGAGCATGACAAACGCAAGCAGTGTTTGTGAGTGTGATAGAATTTTATTGTTTAAATAAAAGCAATGGTTGATTGTTCAATAAGCTCAAGCGTGATGTACGTACTCTGCTCTCAGAGGAGGGAGAGAGTGAGATACTTGTAGAAAAGAGACCAACAGATCGAGGAAAGAAAGAAAGAAAATGTATATATTCATGTAAATATAACCTATGTATACTCTCCATTACCATTGTCAACACCGCTCCTTCCTTAGTTTGTTCGATTCCGATGGAATGACCCAACCAAATAATTACGAGTGTATTACACCGAATAATCTTGCTCGTTAGTCGGCGATCCGGGTTCATTTCCCGGCATTCTTCTTGCCTTGTCCTAAGTACGAAGCAGCGTCATACATAACACTGATTTTGATGAATGAACTCACTTCAAATTTTCGTCCTCCTTCCTTTCTTTTCGATTTTGGAAAAGAAAATAGGCTATGCGGTGTCTTAATTACTTATCCCAAAGAAATTGGTTATTTAATAGAATTTCGAGAGAATGAATACACATTTAAGGATTATATCAACGTTTCGTAGCTCTTATCCGTATACATAAGCCGGTTTTCATGAGAAACGCTATAGTTCCGATCGCATATCAAGTATAAGGAAGAGACACAAGTTTTTGTACTGTTAGACTTTTTACATAAGTTTTTAATTTTTATTAACAATCCGAAAGAAACAGATTTGTTGTCGGTTTTCATAACATCTTACATATAAGTTGCACAGAGAGGAAAGGAGTCCACGATGAAAGGGAAGCACGAGGAAGTGGGAGAGAGAGTGGAAGCAAGAGGGAGAGGAAGATTAAGATCGAGGAAATGTAAAGAAGGGAAGAGGGAAGTATTAAGCGGAGAGATCTTTAATGCAATAATATTAGCAATGCTCAGGCTCACCTCCGTGGTAGGGAGTATCGTGTCAGCTCGAATCTCGGTTGGAGTGAGGGATAATGTTTTTGCAGGGGTTTCCCTTATCCTCAGAAGGCAATTGCCGGCTCACTAATTTCTATGGATCCCGATATAACTGCCGGGAAAGATGGTTAAACTCAGAAAAAATCTGATGTGTTACACTTAAATGACTTTCTCTACTCTTGTACAAACTATTTTTACAAACATTTGCAGAAACGATCTTTTGACATGCAAAGAGAATACATTTTACACATAGCGACCAGTTCTAAAAATATTTGACTATCGCTTAAGGCCTACTATGTTCCCCTTGTTTTGTATTTGTAAGGGCAATATAGAAATACAGTAGCCTTTAAGCATAGACATATCTCTTAATAGCTGGTTTCTATGTGCAGCACCATTCCCTTTGTTACAAATTAATACTCTTTGCATATCCAAGACAAAAAAATGAATAACGAATTCCCATTTGAGAAAATAAGTATTGAAAAATTTCAGGGAATAACAAGCAATATCTCGAAAATGGTTCACTCAACAAAAAATAATGTATATGACATAAATTGTGTATTTTAACGCGATCTACATTTTTTGTGTAGTAAAAATTTGTCTATCTTTTATGATTTACCAGTTATGCAAAAGTCGTTCACAATGAATACTTTTGGAGACATTCCCAGAAAATTCAGGATATACATTTTATTTGTCATGAAAATATCTTAACATATGATATTTTAATCAAAATCGTTAGAGCCATTTTTGAGAAAATTAAAATTTTCGAAAAATGTTCCATGTAAAGGGTAATCTGGGATGGGGGGATTTTCTTGAAAACCTTCGTGTCGCATCTCTGGAAGATACTGAACCTAAATACCAAGTTTGGTGTTTATCTGAGTGTTCGTTTCTGAGCTATGCTGTTCACAGACAGACAGATAGACACACAGACAGACACACACAAACAAACACACACACACACACACAAAGAGAGAGAGAGAGAGAGAGAGAGAGAGAGAGAGAGAGAGAGAGACTCACAGACACACACACGGAAATGTTTCCAAAAATGCTTTTTTTGGATTCAGGGGGTTTCAAAACATAAATTTCCGGTGAAATCTCGGTATCGAATTTTTGGGTGGAATACAATACTTCCCCTACTTTACTATACGTAGTAGAGAAAGTAAAAACAATCTGAATTTTTACTTTTTCTACTACGTATAGTAAGTAGGGGAAGTATTGCATTCCACTCAAAATTCGATACCGAGATTTCACCGGAAATACATGTTTCGAGGCCTCCTGAATCCAAAAAGAGTATTTTTGGAAACATGTCCGTGTGTGCGTCTGTGAACAGCATAACTCAGAAACGAACAGTCGGATAAACACCAAACTTGGTATTTAGGTTCAGTATCTTCCAGAGATGAGACACGAAAGTTTCCAAGAAAATCCCCCCATCCCAGATTACCCTTTACATGGAACATTTTTCGAAAATTTTGATTTTCTCAAAAATGGCTCTAACGATTTTGAATAAAATACCATAAGTTTAAGACATTTTTATGGCAAATGAATTGTATATCTAGAATTTTCTGGGATGTCTCCAAGAGTATTCTTCATTGTGAACGACTTTTGCATAACTGGTAAACCATAAGAGATAGACAAAATTTTACTGCACAAAAAAAATGTAGATCGCGTTAAAATACACAATTTATGTCATATACATTATTTTTTGTTGAGTGAACCATTTTCGAGATATTGCTTGTTATTCCCTGAAATTTTTCAATACTTATTTTCTCAAATCGGAATTCGTTATTCATTTTTTTTGTCTTGTATATGCAAAGAGTGTTAGACCGCTCGCCTCCCACCGAAGCGGCCCGGGTTCAATCCCAGGGACCTGCATGTGGAATTTGTGGTGGACGAAGCGGCGTCTGGGCGGGTTTTCTCCGGGTTCTTCGGTTTCCCCCGCCATTCATTCCACCAACTGCTCCATCATCACCTTTCCTTTCATCCATTTCACCAACATTTCGTTTCATCTACTTCCTTCATCCCATACCAGGCATCGGGCTGATCACCCATCCTGGATGCTCTGTCTGATCCATGAGTGTCTGCTCCTCGACGGGCCTCTGACCCCAGGCATCCGCTTGTAAGTCCTGGGGGTGTAAGTCCTACATAAGAGGAGGGTAAACAGATAATGAATGAATAAATGAATATGCAAAGAGTATTAGTCTGTGGCAAAGAGAATGGTGCTGCACATAGCAACCAGCTATTAAGAGATATGTCTATGCTTAAAGGCTACTGTATTTCTATATTTCCCTTGCAAATACAAAACATGGGGAACATAGTAGGCCTTAAGCGATACTCAAATATTTTTAGAACTGGTCACTATGTGTAAAATACAATTCTCTTTGCATGTCCAAGAACATAAAAAAGTATTCTGGGGCGCAAGAGAAATGAGAACGTAATAACAGTCAAAGTGATATTTGTAATACAAGCAAGGATACCGAAAACCAAAACACAGAATAAGATATGATTATATACGAATGGAAGTACTGATGTGTGTGGATAAAGCAAGGTGTGATTATATACGAGCGAAAGTGCACTCGGATAAGGCTAAAATTGAGGTACAAGTGAGGCAGCACGTGTTTCCTGCAAAGCAGTAAACTAGAAGAAAAAAATTCTGATGTGATACATTCGCATTACTTTCCCTTCCCTCTATCGTTTATTAGTGGGTATACAAGTATTTTTACTTAAGCTTATTACTTTCTCTAATGCGTATAGTAAGTAGAAATATTGCATTTCACCGGAAATACATGTTTTGAAGCCCCATAATGCAAAAAAAAGCATTTTAAAAAAAGGCGCGCGCGCGCGCGTGTGTCTGTGAACAGCGTAACTCAAAAACGAAAAGTCGGATATATACCAAACTTGGTATTTAGGTTCAGTATCTTTAAAAGATGCGACACGAAGATTTTCAAGAAAATCCCCCCATCCAAACTACCCTTTACATGGAACATTTTTCGAATTTTTTTTCTCTGAGAAATGGCACTAACGATTTTGATCAAAATATCATATTTTAAGACACTTTCATGGCAAATGAAAGGCATATCTAGAATTTTCTGGGAATCTCCCCAAAAGTCGTCTTCATTCTGAATGAATTTTGCATAACTGGTAAACCGTAAGAGATAGACAAAATTTTACCACAAAACACACAATTTATGTAATATACATTTTTTTTGTGTGCAGTGAACCATTTCCGACACATTCCTTGTTATTTGTTTGAATTTTCCAATCTTAATACTTTTTCTCAAATGGGAATTCGTTATTCGTTTTGATTTTCTTTCTTTTCTTTTTGTATGTCCTGGGCATGCAAAGAAAATGGAATGCTCCACATAGCAATCAGCTCTTAAAAGATTTGACTATCGCTTAAAGCCTACTATATTCCCCTTGCACCTACAAGAGAATTAGCAATAAGTTCGCTTCTGCAAATGTTTATCTCGATTAATATGAAATAGATGGAGAATAAGAGTTTGTAAAAATAGTTTGTACAATAGTAGAGAAAGTCATGTGAGTGTAACACATCAGATTTTTTTTTATTTAGGATTAAGGATTTTCTTTTAAAGTTTTGAATAAGTAAGGTATAAAGTACGTGAAATCCACATTACTTTCTCTGTTGTTTATTAGTGGGTATACAAAGTATTCTTGCAGAAGTTTATTTTTCCACCTGCTACATTTTAATGGAGATAAACCTTTGCAGGAACAGCTACACTTCTATGCGGTCCAAATCTCTTGACGTTTGAGGCGTGTTCACTAAAACGGCAGTAGCGAATAGTAGTAGTGCGGCGTTGCCTTATAAGGACAGTACACCTCGCCGCTGGTAAAACTATAATTGCAATATCATGTGCGCGCATGCGTATTTCATATTTTAGAAAATCAACAAGTAGTTAGGATAAAAGGCGACGTTTTCCTGAACAAGTACAAGAAAGAATCGTATTTTTACACCCAATGATTCGCCATTAATTTATAGTTATCTTTCATGATGTTTAAACGGAGACTTTAATCATAGTCGTGCTTGTAATAGTAATAAATCCATTGCTGTCGTAGTTACTTTATATAATATTATGTGATAGACATACTTATCACTTATAAGCCAACAGAACTTTAATCAAAGAATCAACAATTACTATCACATTCTCAAGGAAGTATCATCAATGAAATTCATTACACCATTGACGCGATACTCAAGAACAAAAACAAACACTGAGAAAGCAAAAACACTGCTGGTGTACTTTTTATAGCACGCTTGTGACCCAGTAGTGAATTATCTGCGGTGTACTTAGTTCTTATTGTCGTAGCGTTTATAAAGTTAACTCTTTCATAAAAGTGTCGCTTAGTAAGCCCTGTAGTACTAGGGGCTATAATTTCTTTAAAACGTATGCCAACGAAGAAAATCACAAAAATCTGAACTTCACGAAATGTCACGAACTTACGGCTGAGGCGTGCTCGTTAAGTACAACAACTGTTTCACGTGTGTGTAGGGAAGCGAAATTATTTTCATCGCCGAGAAAGCATATACGCTTACTTAAGAGAGCGACAAACCTGGACGATCAAATAAGATGTATGGCGCAGTGTTTTTTAATTTTATGATAAACATGATATCAGGACGACATAGGGTATTCCGTTAGCTGTGCCAGTTGAATAACAAAGGACGCATAGAAAGGTGTTTTTTATTTCTCTATTTGTGTATTACATTTCCATTATCGTCTCTCTTCATGTTTTCTTGTAGTGTTTAAGTGAACATTGCGATAGCATTTATAACAAACGCGTAACGTTCTGACGAAGCGAAGTGAAGTTTGTCAACCGCGCGGTCAGTCCGTATTGGTTGTCACAAACGTCAAGAGATTTGGGCTGCACAATACACATTTCATTATAGATAGAAAGGAAATAGCGATAGTCAAATGTTTAAGAACTGGACGCTATATGCTGGCCTTAAGATTAAATATATACGTTTTATTTATCATGTAAATGGCTTGCGCCATTTTTCAGGAAATAAAAAAATTAGAAAAATGCCCCTAGGAGGGAAGAATGAGGGGAGAGACCCAAAGGGTGACCAGATCCAGATGCTGACGGACGCAAGCATGGACGGGATCCCCAACGTTTCCAGCTATAACGCATTCGACGCCGCCCGGTCCCTGTCCACAAGCCTCCAGGGTCGCCGGAGCCCCATGTTGAGGAGAGACCTGAGCGGTACCGCAGCGAAGAAACCTTTAAAGAGCGCAAGCCCAGCCCGGTCGCAACCCGCCGAACACAGTCG
Organism: Deroplatys truncata; assembly: GCA_030765065.1. Lineage (NCBI taxonomy): Eukaryota > Metazoa > Arthropoda > Insecta > Mantodea > Mantidae > Deroplatys > Deroplatys truncata. The sequence continues at coordinate 130,649,978 of CM060988.1, read as the reverse complement.
CCTGTTCCTACAACCCTGAAACAGATGACAAGGTAGATGATGGGTACAGGAAATGAGAGGAAGGAGAGGCGTGGTAGAAGACGAACCACCCCAGCATTCGCCTGGCGACCCGGGGAAACCACGAGAAACCCATGGGCCAGAATGGGCGGTCCCCGGGAATCGATCCTGGGACCTCCCGAATGCGGGCCACAGACGTAACCGCCCTTGCCGTCCCGCTCGGTCCACCTTAAGATCCCTAAGATCACTAAAGAAAGTTCCAAGAGAAAATGAAGCTAGATTCATTGCAAATGTATCTTTAATTGGCATACATATTTCAAGAAGTACAGCTGCACGGACTCAGTACCACAACAAGAATTTCTATTGAAACTGAAAGGGACAATCTTATCATGCAATGAATAATTTACAAGAAAGTTTTTTTTGGGGAGGAGGTGGGAAGAAATCGAGTGAACTTTTTAGTTGGGCAATAATTAATGCATAAAGATTTCCAATGCTAGGAAATTGTCTGTCCTACCAATGTCTACTGTGTGTTGTGAAAGAGCTTCAGTGAAGTGAACCTTTTGGAAAATAACTTTAGATCTTCATTGCAAGTTGAAAGTCTGAATAATTTGATGATAATAATGAATGGACCACTTATGAAGGAATTCGACCTTACGGAGGCTGTGGACAAATGGTACTTCCATACAAAACGCTCTAGATATGAGCATAGTCACAAGAGGCCCTACAATGCTGTATAAGAGTATAGGTGTGTTTGTTTTGTTTGAATTTATATTACATTAGCTGTCATTATAGTATTTTTTTTAAAAAAAAGATAAACATTAGCAAAATATCCTGGCTCCTATATAAAATAAACATTTGTCATGCCCTGACGTAAATGGTGATTTGGGGTTGGCAAATTTTCTTCGTGTTGCATCTTTGGAAGATACCGAACTTAAATACAGTTTGGTTTCTATCCGACTGTTCGGTTTGGAGTTATGTTGATCACAGAGGCACACACGGACCTTGTTCTAATTTTTTTAATACAGGGGACCTGAAAACACATATTACTGGTGAAATCTTGATATCAAATTTTTGGTGGAATGTACTGCCCTCTTTACCTACTAATGTACGTGGTAGAGAAAGTAAAAAACCAAAAGTACCACCCTAGCAGGGTTCTACAACTTATTATAATAAATATACATACTGCCACACACTTTGCTACCATATTTGTAACGTTCTATGCTCTCGTAGCATTGTCGAACAGTATTTCATGAAAAGCTACCTTAAATGTCATGGTGAGGAAACAAACTGTAAGTGCTGAACCATAAAAACCCAGAAGATGTGGTATCCTAAATTCAGAGTACAGAATTGTGTAAAGGAACCTTTAACAAATGGTCCTACGAGAAGCCACAAATTATTGATAACTTTATTTAAATGTAGTTTTAAAACTTGTAAAGAACATTTGCTGCATTACCATTATGATTGATTCAAAAACTTTAAAATGTTTTGACTGAATACATTTACTGACTGCATTTGATGACAGTAAGCAGTCTGCTAAACAACCAATTTGAACACTAAAATTCTTTGATTTCTGGTACACTCTTCCGACTACGTAATTATAAATTTAATAATCGTAACGTTCGTTAACCTTCGTGCCTCCTACTACCATACGTGTAGCTAAAATACCAACCAGAATTTTGAATGTATTTACCGAAATAGGTGTATAAAGGTTTTGAATGGTCGAAACTACAATTCAGCTTCCCCTCGCTACACGATGTAAATGTTGCTCTGATTTCGCTTCGCGCTGGCGCTGCGGTCGCATTTTATGATCGACAAAGTAATTCTCGATGCAACTCCCCCAGCAAGCTACCTCCACCTCTTGGAGAGAGTGTTCGGGAACTTTCCTTGGTGACTATCTGATAAGATGTTATATGTTGAATGCGCTGACTGACAATACGGGGAGTAGAACTGGTACAATACATGTGATGATTTCATAAAAAAAATGTACTACTATGCATGACTTGTGCAATGTGCCATTTCAATGCTAAACTTATTATCAGGCATAGGAATTTTTAAGCATTAAAGCCAGTACGAAAGGAAATTAAGTAGAACTGTTACTGGACTTAACGCATGGTACAAACCATCCCCATTCCTCGTACAGTCTGTTGGCATTTGCAGAGAGCACTCATCAGAGTATGTTTACCTGCCCGTCAGTGACTCATAGCCGCGGTTGTTTACACTATTTGTATTGACATAATGTTTGAGTGTAGGTAACTTGAAGCTAATTGCTTAAGAATTCCTATGCCTGCTTATTGTGTATCAAGTAAATAACGTTTTCTTGCTTCAGAAATTCTAACTGAATGTTGTACTTTCCAGGATTCTCAAGTGATAGAAGACGATAATGAAATCGAAAACTGCAGTGCTCTCGACGAGAAGCCAGATCTGAACATTATTAGTGATGAACCACTCTTCTCCACCCCTTCGGTGTCTAAAGAGAGAGAGAAAAAGAGAGACTCTGATATACCACAACAAGCATTGCCACAGAAGAAAAGATATCTTCAAAGTGCTCGAGTAGGGGTCGCACCGTACAGAATATTGCATGACTCAGCTTCAAGAAGAGTTCCACGCGATGAGAGTGCTGTGTTTGGTGAATATATCGCGATGAAGCTTCGGCATTATAATGACTACACCAAAAATGTGGTTCAGCATCTGATCTCAAACATTGTTTTTGAAGCAGACATGGGAAAATATAATGAACCACCACCCTCGGACGATAACATTTTTTCACCATTTGTAATCACTCAGGTTTCGTCACCTTGCTCATCTTTATAACGGACCTATTACAAAAAGAATGTATTTTGGCGGAACAAAATAGTTTTATTATGTTTAACGAAAACTTTGTACATATTTCTTGATATTAAACGAGCCAGAAAGTAAGACATCTTTTATCTACAGAGTGTGTCTTTATTGGTGTCATATTTGAGGGACGTGTTCCTAACATCAAAAGAGTAAAAAAAGTTCACATGAACATGGGTCTGAAAATCAACCGTTTCGTTGTTATAGGTCAAAGAAGATGTATTCCATGAGTGAACAGACGGATATGCACTACACGTATGACCGTGCAGACGGCAATGCAGCACGAGCACGTGAACTTTATGCACAAAAGGTACCCTGACAGGCCGTTACCGTATTGAAGGACATTCGCACGAATTCACCAACGCTTGAGAGAAAATGGCACATTGGAGAGGAGTACTAGGGATGTTGGGAGACCAAGAGCGGTACGAGACATTGAGCTTGAAGAACGAGTTCTTCGTGCTGTGGATGCAGACCCATCACAAAGCACAAGACGTATGGCTGTAAGGGAAAGAGTTAGTCTTATGACTATCTGGAGAATTCTGCAAGAAAATCTTCTGTACCCGTATCACCTTCAACGTGTGCAAGGATTAAATGAGGCGGACTTTGAACCAAGAAGACGTTTCTGTCAACGCATGTTATAGCAGTGGGCTGTGTTCATCAATTTCCTAGCCTGTATCTTATTCACGGATGAGGCTGGTTTTACTCGCGACGGCATCTTTAATTTTCATGACGCTCATAACTGGGCATTTGAAAATCCTAATGAAGTACGACAGGACAACCATCAACAGAGGTTCTCTCTCAACGTTTGCGGTGGAATGATTCATGTTCACCTTGTTGGTCCCTTCTTCCCTCCGCGTCTGAATGGACAAACCTATCTCCAGTTTCCCAGAAATGAGTTGCATCACTTAACTGATAATGTGCCTCTGGACATCATCCAACGAATGTGGTTTTTATACAATGGTGCTCCAGCTCATTTCAGTATGATAGTTCGTAAGTTTTTGAATGATCGATTTCCGCAAAGGTGGATTGGTCGAGGGGGACCCATTGCATGGCCTGCTCGATCGCCTGATTTGAATCCAATGGATTTTTTCGTCTGGGGACATTTGAAGTCCTTGGTTTATGCGACTCCTGTACCTGATGTTGACATTTTGAGAGGACGTATCTAAACTGGATTTAACCAAATACGAAACACACCAGCAATTTTCAACAGAGTACGCCATAGCATGGAACGCAGGCTTACTGCATGCATTGAAGCAAGCGGAAGCCACTTCGAGCGATTTTTGTAACTTCTGATTTTGTGTTGTAACTCTGAAATAAATGATTTTCAGACCCACGTTCATATGAACCTTTTTTACTGTTTTGATGTCAGGAACACGCCCCCCCAAATATATGACACTAATAAAAATACACTCTGTATACGTACAATAATAAAACTGTAATGAAATGTTAATGATATCGATTTTGGATTAATAATTGTCACTAAAGCGCACGATAGGCTATCTGGAAGCCAAAAATAACCTTTCTAAATGTTGTACGTGTGCGCGCGACAGCGTGCGTGTGTGTGTGTTACCTTTTCATGCAGGAATGGCTAAATCCATTGTTATGAAACTTGGTAAATAAAATATTTTACGTCCACTTAGAAAATAGGTTGGCATCTTAAATACTTGCTCCAAAGACGGGATTCTAACGGAGCACAAATAAAAAAAGGATCTCTAATTATTCAGTGTTTAAAATGTTTACATAATGAAAGATAAGCATAATAATTCCGACAAGTTTTACTACGTACAATGTTTTAATAGGAAGGGCATATTTAAATTTTTATAACTATTATCCCTGTATGTAAATTGGTTTCCATGAGAAACAATATAGTTCACATAATAACCATTAGGAAGAAGCACAAGATCGTGTACTGTAAAACCTTTCATTTATGTTTTAATTTTTATTAACAACCCAGAAAAGCAATTTTGTTACTGGTTTTCAAAGCATAACATGGCGTATGCATTGCACAGAGAGAGGAAGATGGAGAGGAGGCTGCAAAGGAGAAAAGTGAGAGCATGGAAGGGGATATAAGTGAGAAAACGAGTGATGGAGGGGAAGGGGGAGTGAAAGCAGTGAGAAAATGAGAGAGGGAGCAACACGGAGCAGAATCTCGGAGTTGAAGCAACAGTCCGACAAAGCTGCGGCTTCTGCTAATACCCTTATAAAATGAAAGGCCTTAATTCCGAGATTTTCCCCCAAAATTACGTTAAAGCGACTTTCTTTGTTAAAAAGCTAAATTTATTTAATTTGCATTCGCATCCCTAGGTTTTCCAGATGCTGACCTTGGTGCAAACCATTCACCACAAAGTTCATGTTGTATCAAGTTTATTTACCCTTGTATTTATGTGCAAGTGATATATGCTTACAATGTGCATGCTCTAAAGAGGCAACATTTTATCGTGAAGAATGTATTCTATTCCACCGAGAACTTCAGTAACGAAGTTTCACGATAATAAACGTTTAGAAAAACATCTGTATGTAAGTACTGGTTGTGGACACAAATCAAAAACGACAGAGATCAAATTTCATACTTGAGTCGGGCATCGCATCTTATAAGACGCCACACGAAAACTTTTAAGTTCCTCCACTCCAAATAGAATGAGGAAGTCTTGCGTTATTTTTTATTTTCTCAAACATGGCTCTTGCGATTTGATTAAAATATCATATTGTCGTACCTCACATATTAATAACACTTAAATTTAGATGGTAGAGCGAGAGGTAACCCGGAATCTTAACATTTCTGCACAATCACCAAGAGGTCGACAGGGGTGAGCCTAAATATTCATTAAAAATTATGTAATCACACTTAATTTACATGGGATTGTGAGGTAAGGTCACCTATTTCAATAATTAATCCATTTTAACTTTGGATGGCCACTATATTAAACAGAAATATACAGATTGCTTTTACCTAATTGTTTCAACGTGGACTGCCATGTTCTAACACGTGTTACCTCTCCAGTTGCCTTGCAGAAAGAGGAAGGCACTGCTCGCATACCCCACGATTATCAAATTAGCCCCTCCCTTTACGGAACGTCACATCCTGTCCGTGTTACCAACCTACACTGCCATGTTGCCAACGCTAGCATCCCCAGTGCTACCAAAACGTCACAATATGTGTTGGCATTTCACGTATTTCAAGGTTAACTGCAGTGTCAAGTCACTTTTGTTGTTATTTTCCATTATTTGTAGTCGGTTTAGACTACTAGGTCATATCGCGATTTTTATCCATATATACAATAATAATGAATCCTATACTTTATATTGATTAGAGTAATACTTTGATTGTTTAAAACTATTACAAATATGTTTTACATGGTTAATTATTGAACAGAGGTAGAGGAGTGTAACCTATTATCTTTATACATTTCTATTTGATATATTTAAAACTTGTTAAAGAATGTGATGTCTTTCAAGGAAAAAAAAGTTTTTAAACGTGTAGGGATTTTTAAAACTAAAGATGTATCTTCAGGGATGTTATTTTTTCTTCTTTCCATGGTATAACCTACTCGCTCTGGTGTAAATTCTGCACTTAGTGATAAGGTGTTCGTTCGACGGTGATACGCAATTGCAAGGTCTCACAGTGAGAAGCATTTCTTTAGTGAATAAGAAGCAGTGGCTGCTGGCGATGGAGGACTCTAGGGTGGCGCCCTCCCCATAAATAAACCCCGTAAATAAAAACAGAAAGGTGGTTAACATCAGATATCATTGCAGCATTAATTTCTGCACTTCCCGATTTAGTTTTGTAGATTTTGTTTTGCTTTAAATGTTTTTGCAACGTTTATACAGTGAGTAGCGCGAATGTATTACGGAGTGTGTTTAGGGGTACACTAAGTCCGTCCGGGAAACCTTGGGTTTGTTGATACTGCTAGAGGTAAGACGTGCTTCGAATGAGGGCGAGGGGTGTAGAGAGGTAGTAACAGCTTGGCGGAGTCTGAGACGCTTCGCTATTGGTCATTTCTCCACGCGGTCTTTTCCATATAGAGTCATTCAATTTCGCTGCTGCCACCATATGAAAAAAATGTACTCAGCCCTGTTTAAAATTCAATTCTGTTATGTGAATTGATTTAAAATTTAATAAAATTTTAGCAAAAAGATAGCATTGTAGAGTTAAAACGATTCAGAGCAGACAATTCCCCTTATATTACAATCTATATTGGTGGCCTTTGTTTGCGCGCCACATAATTACAGTGCACGCGCCCTCATGCAGTGCTATGATTCACAAACGTACAGGTTAGTTGTGTACAGGGTTCAGAAGCACGTGTTTTGTAAAACACCTAACTTAACCAGTTAATTCAGTGCAACCGAAGTTAAATTAATTAGTTAAGAAATCGTAATGAATAATGTAAATAGCAAAAAGACAGACGTAATATTTTAGCCATATGTTAAACTGATGAGATCCTGATTTCAACCGTTTTTCTGAACAAAAGGGAATGAGAATGGATTTCATCTACACGAATGTTAATCAGGTTGGCTTAGTTATAGTCAAGGTTTATTTTATTTGAAGCCAAGTAGATGCATAATAAATTTCTTACAGGTCATTTTATACTCCTGAACATTTTCCAATGCGTATCGTTGATTGCTTGATCACGTACACGTTTAGATACGAGATAAAGTTGGGTAACTAGCAAAAATAAACTCTACACGTTCCCCCTTAAGAATTTATGTTCTTGTTCTGACGTCGGAATAAATATTAATATAGAAGGTAGGAACTTAGAAGAAATATGTTTACGAAACACAGACTTTATCGATGTGCAAGTATCTGTGATTAAGATTTGTAAATCATTTATATTGTGAAAACAAAGCAGTGAAGTTGTTATAAAACCGTGTGTTCTGCACTGAAATTTTAACCGATATTCAATAACGCACGGGTGCACCGTATGATATAAATGACAAAAGGTTCTTTGATGCTGAAGGGAATAATACAATAATTATTGATGTAGTTTAATTACGCTCGCTTTGATAGGTGCGTTTTATAGCACGTTATATTTCTGAATTGCACTAATGCATAAGATTTGGTACACGCTGAAAAACATTTGCAGGAAACTGAACAAACGAGAAATTATATGCAGGATATTTTAGTCTATATGGTTGTTTTGTTTACGTACATTCTTTTGGCAAATTGTAGAATAAAACCTGTCGTGTAAATGTGCTTAATACGAAAATATCACCTGCCGCCCTCCAAATCTTGCAGATAACGAGCCGCCACTGGTAAGAAGGAATGGGTCAAGCGTGAATGGGTTATTCGTAAACGTGTTATAATCACTTGATCTTTTCGTTTTGGAGACTGCAATATGCAGGGTTTTGTGGAGACTTTCCTATGTTGAGTTTACTTGTTTTACTGGTTCAGTCTTCCTTCCATTTGACATTTGATCTGAAAAAAAAAAGCTTTTAACATCTATGTAGGGTGCTGGAAATTCTTCCACTGGAGGTAGCAAAGTTGCCTTTTTGGCTTCCCTATCTGTTTCTTTATTGCCTGATATTTCACAGTGGGATGGAATCCACTTGGTTATTTGTGGTAATTTGGTTGTAAAGGTTTTAGATATCTTAGATCAATTTTAAGTCAGTTGAGCGATCTCGGATACACTGAACTTAATCTGTCTTCCCTGGACTCTACAGAGAAAATATTAAGCAATACGAAGAAAATGGAACCCTTGGAATGTCCAGAAGAAATTTCTGTGGCAGTGGAGGAGATAGTGCTTGCACAAGAAGAGAAAGAAGTAACCTATCAGAAGAAGTTTTGTATATCTCATCTAACTCAAGTGAATCAAATGTACAGAAAAATGAAACGGAAGAAGCTCCATCAGAAAAAAAGAGCACCAGAAAAAAATTTCAGTGTAAAAAAAATTGCAACAGAGGAAGCCAGAGAAGCTACTCAGAAACCTTCAGAAGAAGTCACCAACTCGTAGAGGAACAAGTTAATCATTTAGAAGCAGACAAAATACATGAAGAAGCGAAGAAAGTTAAATAGCAAGAGAAAACAAATAAGGAGCGGGATGATTTATCAAATCAAACTGAAAGTCATGGTTTATTGTATCAAACTCTTACTAATCGTGGTCAGATTAGCAATGCTCTTACAAATGGAGGTAAAGGAAGTAATCTACAGGGCGCGCCAAAAACTACAACTGGCGGTGCGGTGTTTTTCCTGTACGTGTCCTCGGCGCCCGTTGCCGTCTGCCGCTATCATAGAAAGGCGCGGATGAAACCATACAACATTTTTAAAACTACTTTTAAAGGCTTTACTTACCAACTTTATGAAAGGAGATGCTGAAACTGGCCACCGCTTGTCCATACATTTTTGGCACCTCTTTAGGAAACTATCCATCACTCGCCGTAGTTCACGTTGAGAAATGCTGGCAATTTCCTGGCGGATATTTTTTTTTAATTCTTCCAGGGTGTGTGGGCTTGTCTTGTACACTTTATGTTTTAAGTTACCCCAGCGATAGAAATCGTAGGGGATTAGGTCGGGGGACCGAGGGGGCCACAATTCTCTACTAATAATTCTGTCCTCAAACACACTTTCAATTGTTCTCATCGAAATGTTGGCCATATGAGCTGTTGCAGAGTCTTGTTGAAAAAAGGCAGAATCATGCTCCTTGTCTGTTAATTCTCTAAAAACAGGATGCAGAATTGCATTCACGTATGCACGGGCTTCCACTATTAATATTTTCATGGCAAATGAAATGTATAGCTTAAATTTTCTGGGAATGCCCCCAAAAGTCCTCTTCATAATGAATAACTTTCGCATAACTGGAAACCGTAAAAGATAAACAAACTTTTACTACACAGCAAATGTAGATCTCGTTAAAACACACAATTTATATTATACATTTTGGGGGGGTCCAGTAAACCATTTCCGGGATATTCCTTATTGTTTGTTTTAATTTTGCAATACTTTTACTTTTTCTCAAATGGGAATTCGTTATTCTTTTTTTATGTCCTGTGAAACGGCAACTTTAGGCCGAGCCCGAGAACCATAATTATAGATAATTGATTAATTAACTTTTATTGATATTAAATCTTACTATGTAAATATCTTTTTCCCAATACTGCTTGTATATTTTAAGAAGGGTGATTTAACATTATGTATCTATCTAGGTTACTAATATTAGTAGAGTTATAAATGGTTTAATGTAAATAATTTAAGCGCTATGTTAAAATACTGTCCACGGTGGAATGTTTTAGCTACAGGAATAGTGCTTTCGAAGGCAGAAAACCTAGTTTTATTACCTCTCTTCGGTCGCAGTGCTATTATTCCTACAGCGAGGGTGTAGAGCCTTTGTCCCATTATTTGATAATTCGCCGTGACCAAGTGAGTGAGAAGGACAATCTAACGGTACATGTAGGAAAAGCCGCGATTTATATTAAAATTGGACCAATGAAATCCCTGGAAGTTTATTCGAAATAGTTAGACGCGTCGAGTCGCGCTAAAAATGTACCAATAGGAAAGGAAGCAGCCTCAGAAGCCTGAGACTATAAATGGATCTGTTTGTGGAAAATTCGGGGCAGTTTATGTCATGTGTGGTCAGGGAGAGATGCTGCAGGATGCGTGAGATATCGCGCCAAGAAGGGAATCAAGTCAGCTTTGTAATGTCAGCTTAGTATTGCATTTTATTCGACAGTTTATGTCATGTGTGGTCAGGGAGAGATGCTGCAGGATGTGTGAGATATCGCGCCAAAAAGGGAATCAAGTCAAATTTGTCATGTCAGCTTAGTATTGCATTTTATTCGAGAGTTTTCGTAATGTGTGGTCAGGGAGAGATGCTGCAGGATGTGTGAGATATCGCGCCAAAACAGGGAATCAAAATAGTTTTACCAACACACCTAAGATCCGCTACTCTGAAAGCGACAATAAGAATAGTTATATTTCGTGCCATATCCACGCCATAGTTTAACAGCGGTGGACAGTATTTTACAGCGGCAATACCAGTTTTGTATACTACGAGTGTTAATTAAATAAAAAGAAACGGCAGTGTCATCTTTTCATAAACAAAGCAAGTCTATGTCTTCCTATATCACCACCCGAGATCTACGTTTTCCTTTACCGAGGATAAGTCCATGCTCCCATATAATTTAAGGAAAATTACTGCAGCTAGCCGAGGATAAATTGAAGAACCAACACGCTGAGAACTTCTGGAAGCAACGGGAGAAGCATCAAGGTAAGCTACAGCAACGGATGAGGAGGTGATCGCCGCAAACTGGCGCCATAACGTGGAGCTCGAAGGGAAGACCAGCTCGAAGGGAAGACCAACATAAACGGAGGACTAGAAAACAACGAACAGACGAAGAATCTTCAGAGGAAAGGGGCACAGCAGAACAAAATTACAACGCGAACTTCTAGTCTACCTACGTGGGACAACAAAACAGCTGAGAACATCGCTTCTAGAACTTCACCAGGATTCGAACCCGGAACGCATCAGTTAACATTGAAAAAATACAGGTTAGAACATTTATTCAAAAACAAACAAAAAGGCATGCAGAGTAGTGACTCAGTTTTGTGAACACATGTTATTGAGAGGGGGTAAAGTCATTACTAGGGAGGTAGAACTTACTAACGGAACCATGAGTAGGTCAAGGGAAGATTTGAAAGAACTGGATGGGGAGGCTATTGTCAGCATAACAACAGATGGAAAAAATATGGGTGCAGCAGAAGTAGAAGTTAGGCTAGACAGGCAATCACCGATTGAGCAGATCATTGACGCAGGTCAAAACCAGCTGCTAATATTGCTTCAACATTTGAGCACAAAGATAGACGAGCGGGGTAAAAGGTTAGAAAGCATAATAAATGAACGGGGTAAGATCTTAAATGAACATAGTAAGAACTTAGAAAGAATCATAGACGAGCGGGGTAAAAGGTTAGAAAGCATAATAGATGAGCAGGGTAAGATCTTAAGTGAATATAGTAAGAACTTAGAAAGAATCGTAAGTGAACTAGATAAGAATTTAGAAGGGGAATCAAATGAGAATAATAATGACTTAGAAAGAGTCGTAAGTGAACAAGATAAGAATTTAGAAGGGGAATCAAATGAGAATAATAATGACTTAGAAAGAGTCGTAAGTGAACAAGTTAAGAATTTAGAAGGGGAATCAAATGAGAATAATAATGACTTAGAAAGAGTCGTAAGTGAACAAGATAAGAATTTAGAAGGGGAATCAAATGAGAATAATAATGACTTAGAAAGAGTCGTAAGTGAACAAGATAAGAATTTAGAAGGGGAATCAAATGAGCATAATGAGGACTTAGAAAGAATCGTAAGTAAGCAGAGTAAAGACTTAGAAAGTATCGTAAGGGAACAAGATAAGAATTTAGAAGGGAAATCAAATAAGCAGAATAAAGACTTAGAAAGAATCGTAAATAAGCAGAGTAAAGACTTAGAAAGAATCGTAAGGGAACAAGATAAGAATGTAGAGGGGAAATTAGTTGAGCTGATGAAGGGGAAGTTAATAGAAACACTTGAAGGGAAATTACTACAGATACTAGAAACTAAAGATCCGAAAACACTAACGGGAGAAGAGACGTTAAAGAAAGCTTTTGAAAGAATGTCAAAGAGGGCGCAGAAAAGAAAGCAGGAATTTAAAACAAGGAAGCGAAAGAAATGGTTGATCGAACTTGGAGAATTAGTATTGGTATAAAAAAAACAAATCCAGCATTCAAATTAAAAAAAAAAAATCTGATGTGTTACACTCACATGACTTTCTCTACTCTTGTACAATCTGATTTTACAAACGCTTATTCTCCATATGCTTCATGTTAATCGAGATATCGAGAAGTCAATCTTATTGGTAATATTCATGTAGATGCAAGGGGAATATGGTAGTTTTTAAGCGATAGTCAAATATTTTAACGCTGGTTGCTATGTGGCGCATTCAATGCTCTTTGCATGTCCAGGACATAAAAAAATCTGATGTGTTACACTCACATGACTTTCTCTACTCTTGTACAATCTATTTTTACAAACGCCTATTCTCCATATGCTTTATGTTAATCGAGATATCGAGATGCCAATCTTATTGCTAATTTTCTTGTAGATGCAAGGGGAATATAGTAGCTTTTAAGCGATGGTCAAATATTTTAACGCTGGTTGCTATGCGCGCATTCCATTCTCTTTGCAAGTCCAGGACATAAAAAAATGAATAACCAATTTGAGAAAAAGTATAAGTATTGGAAAATTTAAGGGAATAACAAGCAGTATCTCGAAAACGGTTCACTCAACAAAAGAAATGTATATAACATAAGTTGTGTATTTTAACGAGATCAACATTTTTTGTGTAGTAAAATTTTGTCTATCTCTTATGGTTTACCAGTTATGCAAAAGTCGTTCACAATGAAGAATACTTTTGGAGACATTCCCAGAAAATTCGAGATATACATTTCATTTCTCATGGCATTAGCTTAAACATATGATATTTTAAACAAAATCGTTAGAGCCATTTTTGAGAAAATTAAAATTTTCGAAAAATGTTCCATGTAAAGGGTAGTCTGGGGTGGGGGGATTTTCTTGAAAACCTTCGTGTCGCATCTCTGGAAGATACTGAACCTAAATACCAAGTTTGGTGTTTATCCGACTGTTCGTTTTTGAGTTATGCTGTTCACACACACACAGACACACACACAGACACACACACAGACACACACACACACAGACACACAGACACACACACGGACATGTTTCCAAAAATGCTTTTTTTGGATTCAGGAGGTCTCAAAACATGTATTTCCGGTGAAATCTCGGTATCGAATTTTTGGGTGGAATGCAATACTTCCCCTACTTACTATACGTAGTAGAGAAAGTAAAAAAGAGACATAATATCATTGATCCTGACTCTACAGTGCCTGGAAAGGAGAGCTTTCACATGTGAATTAATGAATTATCTTAAGCAGTTGTGGAGAATATTTTTTGCATTACTAAAGAGACTTGAGTATTAAATGCTCATTAGTGATAGTGAAGAAGAACAAGAAACACCTTTGCCATTAATATGTTTCAGTTTCTTTCTGCTTGAATAAGTTTGTCTTAAGGTTGAAACAGCTTTTATTATCAGAATATTTATTATTTTTTTGATATTTAGCAATAGTTGTAAATTATTAATTGGTTGGTATGCTAGCAATAGGCTGACAGTTTTCTTTAAACATATAAATTAGTTTTATTAATTATAAAAAAAAAAGAGGTATCATAGAATGGAAAATTTATTTAAAGGTCCATACAGGGTGATTAACATTTTTGGCTCGGATACATATGAGTTACAAGAAATAAAGAATTCCAAGATCGTAGGGAGATATCATAAACAGTTGCTCAAACCATACAAATGTTTAGAGAATGAGAAGGGTGAAGAACGTAATGAAAAGAATCAGGTTAGTTTTACTCAAAATGAGGTAGCAACCCTATGAACAAATAGTAAAGGTAATACACCCGATAAATAAGGATGTAAAGAAATAAATAAATGCATAATAATTATGTACCAATACGTATGTAAATAGATTTAATTTTAGAACTTAATTTGGGTATTAGAGTATTTGTTGCGTTACAAGTTATTCGTGTGCGCGAAATGTATTGTGTATAAGAATGTCTCTCGGAAACCTGTTTTTAAATGGTGAGAGGGGATCAACCATAACAAATGTAGAGTGAACGACCCAAATGTAAACACCACTGGTTTGGCAGAACCCTTGTGAAGGAACCGGTATAGCGAAGGGTCTATGTCAACAAAACAAACGAACAAAGGCCATAATCAGAGGAATTATTCTGGAAAAGAAAATTGTATTAAGTGCTCAAAAATTTATTCTTTTCCAGAACAGGGCAATTTGAAACGGCAACTTTAGGCCGAGCCCGAGAACCATAATTATAGATAATTGATTAATTAACTTTTATTGATATTAAATCTTACTATGTAAATATCTTTTTCCCAATACTGCTTGTATATTTTAAGAAGGGTGATTTAACATTATGTATCTATCTAGGTTACTAATATTAGTAGAGTTATAAATGGTTTAATGTAAATAATTTAAGCGCTATGTTAAAATACTGTCCACGGTGGAATGTTTTAGCTACAGGAATAGTGCTTTCGAAGGCAGAAAACCTAGTTTTATTACCTCTCTTCGGTCGCAGTGCTATTATTCCTACAGCGAGGGTGTAGAGCCTTTGTCCCATTATTTGATAATTCGCCGTGACCAAGTGAGTGAGAAGGACAATCTAACGGTACATGTAGGAAAAGCCGCGATTTATATTAAAATTGGACCAATGAAATCCCTGGAAGTTTATTCGAAATAGTTAGACGCGTCGAGTCGCGCTAAAAATGTACCAATAGGAAAGGAAGCAGCCTCAGAAGCCTGAGACTATAAATGGATCTGTTTGTGGAAAATTCGGGGCAGTTTATGTCATGTGTGGTCAGGGAGAGATGCTGCAGGATGTGTGAGATATCGCGCCAAGAAGGGAATCAAGTCAGCTTTGTAATGTCAGCTTAGTATTGCATTTTATTCGACAGTTTATGTCATGTGTGGTCAGGGAGAGATGCTGCAGGATGTGTGAGATATCGCGCCAAAAAGGGAATCAAGTCAAATTTGTCATGTCAGCTTAGTATTGCATTTTATTCGAGAGTTTTCGTAATGTGTGGTCAGGGAGAGATGCTGCAGGATGTGTGAGATATCGCGCCAAAACAGGGAATCAAAATAGTTTTAGCAACACACCTAAGATCCGCTACTCTGAAAGCGACAATAAGAATAGTTATATTTCGTGCCATATCCACGCCATAGTTTAACAGCGGTGGACAGTATTTTACAGCGGCAATACCAGTTTTGTATACTACGAGTGTTAATTAAATAAAAAGAAACGGCAGTGTCATCTTTTCATAAACAAAGCAAGTCTATGTCTTCCTATATCACCACCCGAGATCTACGTTTTCCTTTACCGAGGATAAGTCCATGCTCCCATATAATTTAAGGAAAATTACTGCAGCTAGCCGAGGATAAATTGAAGAACCAACACGCTGAGAACTTCTGGAAGCAACGGGAGAAGCATCAAGGTAAGCTACAGCAACGGATGAGGAGGTGATCGCCGCACCTGGACATGCAGGACATAGCAGCTCTTAAAAGATTTTCGCTTAAACATTACCATATTCCCCTTGCACATACAAGAAAATTAGCAATAAGAGAATTTCTGCAAACGTTTATCACGATTAACACGAAGTAGATAGAGAATAAGGTTTGTAAAACTACTTTGTACAAGAGTAAAGAATGTCATGTGAGTGCAACACATCAGATTTTTAGGAAATGCTCCGTATGTGTGTGTGTGTGTGTGTGTGTGTGTGTGTGTGTGTGTGTGTGTGTGGGCGCGCGCGCGCCTGTGAACAGCATAGATAACTCAAAGCCGAAAAGCCCGATAAACACCCTATTTGGTATATAATTTCAGTATCTTCCAAGGATGCGATACGAAGATTTTTCAAGAAAATATTCGTATCCCACCCCAAGTACCCTTTTCATGGAACATTTTTCAAAAATTTTGTTTTTCTAAAAAATGGCTACAACGATGTTGATTAAAATACCATATATTAAAGATGTTTAATGACAAGTAAAATGTATATAATGAATTTTCTGGGAATGCCTATGAAGTCCTCTTCATTCGGAAGGAATTTAGTATAATCTTGTGTAACTGGTAAACGTTAAGCAATAGACGTGAACGCCCTACAGAAAAAAAAAATGTAGATCTCTTTAAAACCCACAATTCATTTCAAATAAGTTTTTTTTTGTGACATAAGCAATTTCTGAGTTATCCTTTTTATTAATGGTTCGAATTGCTCATTATTTAGTCATTCTCTTAATGTCCTGTCAACATTCAATTGTTTCTCGCGATTACATGCAAACTGTATTGGTGTTCAATGCCAGCATATAGCGTCAGTCAAACATTTGACTATTGTTGTTCTCTTTGTATCTATAACGAAATGTGTAATGCAGCTATTTCTGCAAGGGTTTATTTGGATTAAAATATCGCAGATAGAAAAATAAGCTTTAGTAAGAATAGTTTGTATACCCACTAATAAAGATAGAGGGTAGAGAAAGTCATGTGTATTTACCACACCAGATTTTTACTTTCTCTACTACGTATAGTAAGTAGGGGAAGTATTGCATTCCACCCAAAAATTCGATACCGAGATTTCGCCGGAAATACATGTTTTGAGACCTCCTGAATCCAAAAAAAGCATATTTGGAAACATGTCCGTGTGTGTGTCTGTGTGTGTGTGTGTGTGTGTGTGTGTGTGTCTGTGTGTGTGTGTGTGTGTGTGTCTGTGAACAGCATAACTCAAAAACGAACAGTCGGATAAGCACCAAACTTGGTATTTAGGTTCAGTGTCTTCCAGAGATGCGACACGAAGGTTTTCAAGAAAATCCCCCCACCCCAGACTACCCTTTACATGGAAGATTTTTCGAAAATTTTAATTTTCTCAAAAATGGCTCTAACGATTTTGATGAAAATATCATATGTTTAAGATAATGTCATGAGAAATGAAATGTATATCTCGAATTTTCTGGCAATGTCTCCAAAAGTATTCTTCATTGTGAACGACTTTTGCATAACTGGTAAACCATAAGAGATAGACAAAATTTTACTACACAAAAAATGTAGATCGCGTTAAAATACACAACTTATGTCATATACATTTCTTTTGTTGAGTGAACCGTTTTCGAGATATTGCTTGTTATTTCCTTAAATTTTCCAATACTTATACTTTTTCTCAAATGCGTTATTCATTTTTACTTTCTCTACTACGTATAGTAAGTAGGGGAAGTATTGCATTCCACCCAAAAATTCGATACCGAGATTTCACCGGAAATACATGTTTTGAGACCCCCTGAATCCAAAAAAAGCATTTTTGGAAACATGTCCGTGTGTGTGTCTGTGTGTGTGTGTGTGTGTCTGTGTGTGTGTGTGTGTCTGTGTGTCTGTGAACAGCATAACTCAAAAACTAACATTCGGATAAACATCAAACTTGGTATTTACGTTCAGTATCTTCCAGAGATGCGACACGAAGATTTTCAAGAAAATCCCCCCACCCCAGACTACCCTTTACATGGAACATTTTTAGAAAATTTTAATTTTCTCAAAAATGGCTCTAACGATTTTGATGAAAATATCATATGTTTAAGATAATGTCATGAGAAATGAAATGTATATCTCGAAATTTCTGGGAATGTCTCCAAAAGTATTCTTCATTATGAACGACTTTTGCATAACTGGTAAACCATAAGAGATAGACAAAATTTTACTACACAAAAAATGTAGATCGCGTTAAAATACACAACTTATATCATATACATTTTTTTTGTTGAGTGAACCGTTTTCGAGATATTGCTTGTTATTTCCTTAAATTTTCCAATACTTACTTTTTCTCAAATTCGTTATTCATTTTTTTATGTCCTGGACATGCAAAGAGAATGGAATGCGCCACATAGCAACCAGCGATAAAATATTTGACTATCGCTTAAAAGCTACCATATTCCCCTTGCATCTACAAGAAAATTACAAATAAGATTGACATCTCGATATCTCGATTAATATGAAGCATATGGAGAATAGGCGTTTGTAAAAATAGATTTACAAGAGTAGAGAAAGTCATGTGAGTGTAACACATCAGATTTTTTTATGTCCTGGACATGCAAAGAGAATGGAATGCGCCACATAGCAACCAGCGTTAAAATATTTGACTATCGCTTAAAAGCTACCATATTTCCCTTGCATCTACAAGAAAATTACCAATAAGATTGACATCTCGATATCTCGATTAACATGAAGCATATGGAGAATAGGCGTTTGTAAAATTAGATTGTACAAGAGTAGGGAAAGTCATGTGAGTGTAACACATCAGATTTTTTTTCTTATAAATTAAGCATAAACAGCGAAATAAATCATAGGCAAAAATCGATAAAACGATCGTGTTTTGTCTGAGATGCTGGTGCATGAAAATTTCTAGGTTAAGTGACATTTTCATATTGTTATATCACTTAAAATAAAATACCTTCTCCTTGGCCTGAGTTCATGCAAGTTGGATAAAAGCATAGAAGAAACACATGAAGGTAGGCGTTTCATGGTCTGTAACACTCAGCTGCATGGCTTATGTGAATTGTGTGTTATGCAGGTAATACTAATGTTTATCCAGACGGAAATTCGATCAACATTTGCAGAGTTGGTCTTTTGTTACTTCTAAAGCAATGCTCAAATCTTTATTTAAACACTAATTCAGGAGTTAATATGGTATCACTGAATAATATTCGTGACATTTCCTTAGGTAAAATAATATTATAACAACCTAGGAGGAAACCAGCACAGAAATGAAATTCTTTTGCAGTCCTCTTATGAGAAGTCGGTTTTGAAAAAGTAAGTGAAATCGAGAAGTATGAACAAGTTGGTATTCCGCTTGATGAACTTTCTCATTTCCATACTTGGAAAGTAGACTGCAACTGTGTCACTGACCTTCTGGTCGGGTAAAGAGGTCACTGCACCATCTGCCACGTTCTACCGCATTATTCAGCACCACATCTTGTAAACTGATGAAAACCGATCTCTACTGACCAAAACGCGGAATGAAAAAATTTCTGGAGTGAGGCATCCTATTGCTCATGGCATGATGGTTATCATGTATTTGGTCTTTGAGTTTTGTGAGGACTAAGGGCAGGAATTTTATGCTCTAATAATCCATTTAATATGTACGAAAACCCCCTTAATATGCATGCATTTATGCATTGAAAACTTCTATAAAGTGCACATAAATATGCCCAATAAAAGAGTATTAAGCCATCATAGTGACATAAAATAGTTTAAGGCAATTTTGTGTAATGCCTGCGTAAATAAAAATATTTTGGAAAACATATGAATTATTTACCTCATCAAAACATATCTTTAATGTTAGAGTTAGGATACATTTTCCTTAAAAATAAAGCAAAAAAATTAAAAAATAAAAACTTAAATAATAGTAGTCAATTGTTGGATCTCCACACTCTCAACTTCTTTTCTGTTGCAGTTTACGACCACAAAAAGTTTGTTTTCCATAGTTAGGCGCATTCTATTGCGTCTTAAGATTATCTTGTAGCGGCGAAAAATGTCTCTCCACCTCACAGGAACTTAGGGATGCGTATACAAAACCTGCAATTTGATCTTCTTTTAGTGGTATTTCATTAGGCTGTTCGGAACGTTTCTCTGCTAAGATTTCTTCAATCTCGCACGTTTGATAATATCCTGATTTTTGTTTGTTCGCTGGTTTGTTTTTGGAAGAATACTATGTACTTTTCCCTTCACTACATTGCTAACACTTTGGGTAAATTTTAAAAATCGTTAACGACGTTGATATTCCTGTACCCTGGCTTTGACGCTCAGTTTCGTACTTTTGGCACGATTACACGAAAAGAAGGTCTTCGCCATAAACAACCACCACATCACTGAATTGAATTACCTGAAGTTTCAACTGGAGAACGATTGTGAACCTGCAGGAATATTTTCGGGGTTGACTTTCTAAAACCACTAACGGTTGAATATTTTGAAACCCCTTCCTTTGTGTAAATTAGTTGGTTACAATTTTATAAATCAAAGAGATGCTAAACAATAACATTTAACTAAATTTAATATTGCCTATAGGTATAACCACCACATTTGAGAGAACTCCGTAAGTCACCTTCATACCGTGAGAGAACGGCTACGACCAGATAAAACGGGAACTCGCCGATGTGACATATCTATTGATTGCATTGTGTATGATTTACCATCAAGGTTGCCAAGTTTCAAGATTGACTCGATGGCACGTATTGCTCGGAAATATTGTATTTGTAAATCAAATACGAAGATAAAATCAATAAAATAAAAATAAATGTCGTACCTATAAACATATATGTAAAAGAAGCAAATACGCAACACAACTTGCAAACTTCTGTAATATTATGCTTATTAACAAAAGAGGCAAAATATGCAATATTTGCAACATAAGATATTACTTAAATTGTTGGAAACTTAGTAGTAACTCGCATATCAAGTGAGAATACTTTCTGACAACGGAGAAGAAATGTGCATTTGCATTAAAATCCTGTCCCTAGTGATAACAGATAATTTGCCTCTATTGTATGTATGCAGTTTTCGAAGCTGCTGTACCTTCCGCTTTAAGGCAGTTACTAGAGAGTGCGCTAGTCCGAATTACTCTTGAGCCGAGAAAAAGGGCGGGAGGAAGGCGGTAGAGCTCGAGGTAAACAGCGGCATTCTAGTTGAGTAATTTTCCTTCACTGCTGCGCGGGCCAATGTGGGCCCATTCTGGTCAGTACTTAGTATAGATTAAAGTGTTAGCACTCGAACACGTGGGTTCTGTGTTACCGGTCGTTGCTTTGTACAGTTTGAAGTGTTAGAAGGCGTGGTTTTTTTTCTGGTGCTTCTTTCAAATTACTTTTAAAGTGTGTGTGCTGAGTGTTAAATTAATTATCTAGATAATCGAAATGCCGGCTGACAAATTTACTCTACAACAACGAATATTTATGTTCGATACTTACATCAAAACAGATTCATGCCGACAAGTGTGTAGGCAATTCAGAGACAGATTCCCTGGCATCCGACCTCCACACAGAAGTACAGTTAGAAACCTTGTCAATAAATTTAGAGAAACAGGTTCGCTGAACTCTAAAATTTGTAGGCCTAAACGTTGGGTTCTAACAGAAGAAAAGCTGGATGATATTGGCGCATCACTTGAACGTTCTACTAATAAATCTTTACGTCATGTAGCACAGGAAGTAGGCGTTTCAAAAACTTCAGTTCATATGGCTACTAAGCTTTTAAAATTGAAACGTTACAGAGCTACTCTAGTTCAAGAATTACGGCCGCGTGACAGCGAAAGTCGAGTGAATTTCAGTAATTGGGTTCTACATAACATCCATGATGGTGGTGTTGATCCACATTTAATCATTTTCTCTGATGAAACATGGTTTCATTTACATGGTTACGTATGCTCACAGGGCAATAGATTCTGTAGCACAGAAAATTCACGAATAATTCACAAAATTCCTCTTCATGATGAAAAGGTTGGTGTGTGGTGTGCCATAACAGCAAATCGAATTATAGGACCTATATTTTTTGAAGATACCATAAATTCAGAAAGGTATCGTACCCAAATACTCACACATTTCTTTGGACAATTAACTGATCACGAGAGACAATATGGATATTTTCAACAAGATTCTGCCACAGCCCACACTGCCCGTGGTTCTTTGGAGGCTATAAGGGAGGTTTTTGAAGACAGAATTATCTCTAAAAGGTTATGGCCCTCACGTTCCCCAGATCTTACCGCGTGCGATTATTATCTGTGGGGAAGCCTAAAAAATAGGGTCTATAGAAATAACCCACACAGTGTAGATGAACTGAAAGACAATATAAGAGCAGAAATTAGAAGGATTACAGAGGAAGAAGTTTTGCGTGTGAATGCAAATTTCATCAAAAGATGTCGGGAATGTGTGAAAGCTGAAGGACACCACTTTGAGCAAGTACTATAACAGGTTAGTGAAATAAAATAATGATTGTGTAAATACATGTCATAGACTAATGAAAGCTTATGAGTAGAATATTTGGGAAATTACACATCTACAGGGAGAACCAAAAAGCTACGAACCGTCTGCGCGGTGTTTTTCCTGTCCGCGTCCTCGGCGCTCGTTGCCATCTGCAGCTATCATAGAAAGGCGCGGATGAAACCATACAACATTTTAAAAACTACTTTTAGATTAGATTATATTGGATTGCATTCTGTGAGTTCAATAGCAGCCATAAAGGCTTGTGAACATAGAACATGTCAAGGAAATGTACAGAAATTACATATAAACATAAATATTACACAGAATATAGAATATTTGAAATAAAATAGAGACATACTATATGCGTGTCAAGGAAATGTACAATATAGTTACATATATACATAAATATTACATAGAATACAGACCATTTAAAATAAAATAAAGAGACATATTATATACAAACTTATACAAATCAGGTGTAATTTTGTACAAAATCGAATACCTCCCTACCGTTATAAGATTAACATATTTATAGACAAGAACAGTTATTTTAACTTTCACTAGGCTTGTACCTTTGTTCGTCTGATTTTGTTCTATTTGGTTTGTAATGCATAGCATTTACTGTCAGTTCTTAATATATATACATTTAAATAGCTTCATTAATTCTGGAGCAGGCAATTGAAAACTGGCAATTGTCATTAATATTTACTAATATTACTTAGAGAGCCATACATGTATTATCATCAGGATAATTTGTCATTTAGATTAATCTTGTACAGAATAATATGCTTTTGAGCATAGGTACTCTTTAAAAGCAGTTTTAAAGACATTGAAATTGTCAACTTTTCCCTTAAGATCATTAGGGAGAGTATAAAATATTTTTATGGTCTCATAATATACACCTTTCTGGAAGCAAGAAAGCTTTGTACTGGGATGATGGATGTTACCCTTTTGTCTAGTGTTTATCTCATGAATTCCATGTTTGTAATAAATGTGGTTCGATTGCATACATAGAATTTTAAAATTGAAAATATGTACATGCAAGGTAGGGTTAATATCTTCAGTCTTCTAAAACGATGTTTGCAAAAGTGTCTGCTATGGGTGCTGGAAATGATTCTTATAACTTTCATTTGCATGAGGAATATTCATTTATTTTCTACCGAGTTTCCCCAAAATAATATTCCATATTCAATGATAGAGTTGAAATATGCATAGTATACTAATTTAAGCGTATCTATAAAACTGACATTTACCAGTGCTCGGATAGCATAACAGGCAGAACTGAGTTTGGGTAAGATATACGTAATGTGAACTTTCCAATCTAAATATCTGTCTACTTGGATGCCCAGAAATTTAATGTTGTCTATTTGTTCTAGTAACATGTCATTAATCCCAATTTCTATTGGAGTGTGTGGTGATCGATGGGTTATAAATTTAACAACTTTTGTCTTGTCTAGATTTACAGATAATTTGTTAGCTTTAAACCAGTGTGACATACAGTTCAAAACATAATTCAATTTAATTACACACTCATTCAAGTTTGTACTAGTCACCAGAACACTCGTGTCATTAGCAAACGGAATGATACTTGCAATATCCTTTATATAAAAGGTCAGGTGACCTTGGTGACTCGTTGCACAAATAACTAAGGGGAGTGGAAATTTGAGATGAGCATGATTTTAAGATTTTTATTTTTATTTCATCATAACCAGAAGAATTTTTTGTTTTGAAAGAGTTAGTAATTTTGTTTATTTCAGAAGGCGTTGTCAGGTTAACTTTAAATTCAGGCACTTCATTATTGAAATTTGATCTTAGAAATTCCAAAGCTGCCTCTTTACTACCAAAATTAATACTCAGTTTGTTTGTTACATCACAAAAAATTTGTTAAAAATTTCTGCAACTTCATGGGGTTTACTAATTTCTTGATTATCAATGTTTAGTGTTATCAAGTCATTTTGTAATGAGGATTTACCCGGTTCTCTTTTTATTATATTCCAAGTAGTTTTTATTTTATTGTCGGAGAGTTGAATCTGTTTATTATAATGCAATATTCTAGCCGCTTTTATTACCTTCTTTAGAAGCTTACGCTATTTTTTGAAGTAGTGTTTTAAATCTATGTTATTACTAATCCTTACTTGCTCATATAATTCTCTTTTACATCTGCATGACGTCAATTCCTAAAGTGATCCAGGCATTCTCTCTTTTGAAGTTAGATATTTTGTTTAACTTGACCGGAAAGCAAGTGAAAGTGGGTTCTGAAACATTGAAGAAAACTGTTATATTTATTGTTGGTTCCATTCGTTTGGTAAGTTTTATTCCGTGATTCAAGTTTAAGTTTTTTACTAAACTCACTAAGAGTATTTTCATTTATCTCCCTATATTTCTGATTAGTATATTTAAGTTTGGATTTTAAATTTAACCTTTTAATGTGTAGAACTTGTGCATCATGACCCGACAGGCCATTAGTTTTTGATGAGATATTGCAAAAATTAATGCTATCTGAATTTACAAATATATTATCATCTATAGCTGTAGAAGAGCTGTTTTGGATTCTTGTTGGAAAGTTTACTGTATGTGCTATGTGATATGTTGTAAGTAAAGAACTGAGTTGTTCCCTTTGAAGACTAGGTTTCAAATAATCAACATTTATATCACCACATATGATTAATTCTCTTTTTGGTTTGAATAAAAATTTTAGAGGATGTTCAAGTTGCTTTCTGAATATTTCAAAATTGCCTAAGGGAGACCGATAAAAGGGCTACTATAGTTAAATAGTATAGTTACTATAGTTAAAGGCTTTACTTACCAACTTTACGAAAGGAGATGCTGAAACTGGCCACCGTCATTGTCCATACATTTTTGACACCTGTTTAGGAAACTATCCATCACTTGCCGTAGTTCACGTTGAGAAATGCTGGCAATTTCCTGGTGGATATTTTGTTTACAGCCACACGAGTAGACGCTAATTTCTAGTAGATCTTTACACGTAAAACTCAGGAATGTGTTGCATTTAAAAGCGGAAAGGTTCACATAAACGTTAAAATATAGAGCAGGGATAGCGAAAAGGTGATTCGCAATGACTTTTGGATTTCCTCTCGGGATGGAAATCTCCTATTTCCAGTTACATGCTAAGTAGTATTAATACTCATAGGTTGAGTATTGCTGGGACTCGGGGAAGGAAAGCATTTTCATTACACCTGGCAAAGTGTAAATCAGTTTGAGAAAAGTACAAACTATTTGAAAATTTAATCCAATAACGAAGAATATCTCGAAAATGCTTAACGCCACAAAACATTTTATTTGACATGCACTGTGTGCTTCAACGGGATCTACATTTTTTGTTTAGTAAGATTTTGTCTATCTTACGGTTTCCCAGTAATATTCCCAGGCTATTACCAGATAATATTCAAGATATACATTTTGTCATGGAGATAGTTTAAACATATGCTAAGGGGAGACAGACGTAAAAGTTCAAGAAAAAAAAATATTGATTAAATAAATTGTATATACTCTTGTGCATAGTGTATTACAATATTTTGCTTTTCTGAGGTACCTAAGTGTCTTTAAAATTAAATACCATAGTAGAAAAGTGCTATGATTCTCTATTGATTTAGCAAAATTTTAGCTACATCTACACCGAAAATTTGCATCTCTGACCTGTTAAAATTCTCCAATCCATACATTTTTAATGTTTTAATTCAATATTAGTTTAAAAAATGTGAGTAAAGTAATGTGCTCAGAAAATTTGCAAAATGGGTTTCAGACATTTAAATAATTCTTTCTGCAAAATACACCTAAGTGTTTGCTGCAGTCATACACATATATGTTTAAAATAGATTTTTTGAAAATGTAAAATAACTATATTAAACTATGTTTTCCATACAATTTTCAATATTGTTGTACCTTTTTCTTAAACACTGTTGTGAGTACAAACATTAAACTTTTCACGCAGCTTTAGAATGCTAATATCTTTAATTCCCTGCAAACGGAATTTCAAAATGTAAATGTTTATGAGTTTTATATCTTTAAAAACATTGAAAAAAATGTTAAAATTTACTTTATATACAATAATTTGTTTTTAAATTTTAAATAAAGCTAAATTAAAATAACTAACTGCAATATCCTAGGTTCAAGATTGTCGGAATAATAAAAAACTTCATTCATTATCAGGTGCAATTATGCATCCGTATCCCCTTAATCAAAATCATTAGAGCCATTTTTGAGAAAACAGAAAATAACAAAACAATTATGAAGTAAATGGTAGTTTGGAGTGGGGGGATTTTCTTCAAAAGTTTCTTGTAGCATCTTGGAAGGTCCTGGATTTAAATACTAATCTCAACGCTACTTGTTAATTTGCTACGAGAACTGGAACCGAATACCGTGGGACTTTTATTCGTGCAGTGTATTAGGATAACATAACACACTCATTTTAAATGGTATAAAAGCTAAATTGAGTGCCAGGTGCTTCGGAAGACACTTTCCAGGGTTAATGTGCGTTATACTTAACGGTGAAAAGACTTTGAGTTGCGCCTGTACCGTTCCAGACATCTGCATGGTGATGCGGTCTACAACGGATCGATATGGCAACGTAGTCTCCCGCCAACCCGGCGACACACGCTCATGGGGGTTTCCTTGTTCATCAGGGCGGACGACCCTCGAACATCTGCCTGCAGCAAATACTGAAGGACTTCTTTCCCCTTCCGGCCATGAAATTTGCTCTGCGGTGTTATTATATTGTCGGAATCCAGCGAAAGTGAAGTAGCTCGACATTACTGGTAGTTGATGTACATTGGGTGGCTAAATATGGCTCTGTTGGCGAAAACCTCCTATTTGTTTTTCGAAGTAAAAACCTTATGCATGTATAACTCATAAAAACTGAGCATATGACTTTTGGATTTCCTCTCGGGATGGAAATCTCCTATTTCCAGTTACATGCTAAGTAGTATTAATACTCATAGGTTGAGTATTGCTGGGACTCGGGGAAGGAAAGCATTTTCATTACACCTGGCAAAGCGTAAATCAGTTTGACAAAAGTACAAACTATTTGAAAATTTAATCCAATAACGATTACTGTTTGATCGCTTGGAAACTTAAATAGCTCAACTAACATAACTTTTGAATTTGTGTATCATTTAAAAGTGTCAGATTTTCTATTTGAAAAGCAATAAAATGTACTGCTCCTAACCGGTCATATTGACTCGACGAATGCGAGCATTAAAAAAATCTGATATGTTACATTAACATGACTAGCTCTGTCCAATATCCTACAAATTATTCTTACAGAAGCTTATTCTTCTATTACCTTCATGCTTATCGATATAAACTATTGCAGAAATGATTTCATTACATATTTCGCTGTAGGCACATCTGTACAACGGCGATACGGGAGGTCGAAGCGTTAATCAGAGGTTTAAATCTGATATGTTACATTCACACGACTTTCTCTGCTCACTACCATTTATTTTATTTTAGCTTCTACAAACTATTCTTAAAAAAGCTTATTTTACTATATAATCCATGTTAATCGAAATAAACCTTTGCAGAAGTAGCTGAGTACAAGGGGCATAGACGAAATCGAGCAGATGTTTAAAAGCTATGCTGGCCTTGAAATTCATACTTTTTCCATCATATCGCGAGAAACAACTAAATAGGAACAGCACTTTAAAAAATCTTATGTGTTACATTCACATGACTTTCTGTACCCACTATCGTTTATTGGTGGGTATACAAACATTCTTACGAAAGCTTATTTTTCTATCTACTTTTAATGAGATAAACCTTTGCAGAAATAGCTACATTACACATTTGGTTATACATAGATACAAAGAGAACAACGATAATCGAATGTTTCTAGTTTCTAGTTTAAAAAAAGGGTGGTATTTATGCCCAAGTACTGCGACCATAAAGATCTATTGCGCATTCCCCCTTTCATCAGTTAAGGTCTGTTGCTCGTTATGAACTTAACCAGACTGCTAACTGAGGATTTCGATAGATCATCTATCTTTGGAAAGTGATTGCCAAAAATACTTGCTCTTTGATTCGCAAGAGCAAGGCAATCACACAACAGATGAGTAACAGTCTCATCACCTTCTTAGGCATCTACTACAGATAGGGTTGTTAAACAATCCCATTCTGTATAGATTAAACTTTAGGGCACAGTGTCCTGTAATGAATCCTGTTGCCCATGCAAGCCTTCTTCTACTAAGACCGCGCAGGTACTTTGCCCTACATAGTAGGTAGAGAAGGTATTACATTCCACTCAAAAATTCGATACCATTTTCTGGGAATAGCCTGTGAAGTCCTCTTCATTCGAACGGAATTTTGTATAAACTTGTATAACTGTAAACGTTAGCGTTAGACGAAAATGTACTATAAATAAATGTAGATCTTCTTAAACCGCACAATTTATTTCAAACAACTTTTCTCTGTGACATCAGCTATTTCCGAGATTAATGGTTCGAATTGTTCAGTATTTAGCCATTCTTTTAGTCGATTTTCAATTGTTTATCGCGGTGTCATGCAAAGAGTATGGAAATTTAAGACCAGCGTATAGTGGTCCAGGTCTTAAACATTTGACTATCGTTATTCCCTTTGTATCTTACAGGATGAACCGGAACTCCACCGACGAACTTTCAAAGGTTGTTCAGGGATACCTTCTGTATTTTGGTATAAGGGACTCGCGGTCCCCGGCGGCTCGTTACAGAGTAATTGCAATTCGTTTCGTTTCCCACCCCAATTAGCTTTGTATCTGTATTGCACTGAAAATACTGCATAACAGTACAAATGTCGATCGTATGCGCTGTGTCTCTTGTTTGTAAACAATTTGTTTTCCATTCGCTCACGGTGCCTGCTGTTGACAACAGTAATTCCCTGTTTAACTCGTTGCTCTTAAGCTTGCATTCAATACTGCTCGGTTCTGTCTAGGGTTTTGTTTTTCCGGCAGTGGTAGTTGTGCGCTAACAGTGATACACATCAGTATGGATAGGTTTATTGATGAGTTGGCCTGCTTGCACCTCCTGTATGGGTTCACTGAATGCAATGAAAGAGCGGCACAATGACGCTGTGCTGAGCTGTTCCCGCACCGACGGCAACCACATCATATACCATTGCATCTGTATATAGACGCCTACGAGAAACTGGATCCTTCTGTTTAGAACGGAAGATACTAGCCGTGCGAGGTATGCCAGAACATCCGAACTGGAAGAGAGTGTTACACGCGATTAGCGACAATCCTGCCGCTAGTATTCGGCGCGTTGCACGAGCTCTGAACACAAGTCAATCAACTGTTTTGAGAGTCACCAACAATTGCACTCGTATCATCCACAGAAGCTGCAGTCATTGCAGCCAACGAATTTACATTTCGAGTGGAGTTTGTAAATTGGCTCCTACAGCAATGAGCAGAAAACCACAATTTTCCTGCTTTGGTATTGTTTACAAACGAGACCAAACTTACAAGAGAGGGCATGTTCAACGGTAGGAACGCCATACATTTAATTACGAAAATCCACACGCACTGGCGTGTCGATCCTATCAACGGCAGTTTGCTGTGGATGTATAGTCTGGTATTGTCAACGATTTTGTGATTGGACCTTACGTACTTCCTGATACACTGAACAGAGTCGTGTGCAAAACGTTCCTTCAACATGTCTTCTGCAGTTCCTACAAGATGTGTCGCTGAGAATTCGTTAACTTATATGGTTTTAACATGATCGGGCGCCGGCACCGTTTGCACTCGATATTAGGAGCCACGTTGATGTACAGTTTGGACGACAATGGATTGGTCGCGGCGGTCCTCTTCCATGGCCAGCTCGATCACCAGAAATGACTCCAATGGACTTTTTCTTCTTCTGGGGGAATATGAAGGGCCTAGTTTACGAGGCCGATCCTGGATTACTAGGATTATCGCAGCCGCGGAAGTAGTACACCAAACTCCTGGAATGCTTGAGCATGTATGACAGTCGATGGTGCATCGCTGTACACTCTGCCATGATCATTGCGATTGACATTTTGAACAATATCTGTAAGGGAACAGTTCTGCATTTGTTATGTACTGTACTGCACACTGACAGATCAGATTGAACACACTGTGATAAAAGTGATTGGGGTAACAAACCGAATAAATCATAACTACATTATTACTCTGCAATGGACCGCCGAAGACCATGGGTCCTTTATACCAAAATACTCAGAAGGTATCCCTGAACAACGTCTGAAAGTTTCTCGGTGGAGTTCTGGTTCATTCTGTAAAAGGAAATGTGTAAAACAGCTATTTCAGGAGATGTTTATCTTGATTAAAATGAAGTAGATAGGAAAATAAATTTTAAGAGTAATTTGTATACCGACTAATTAGCGATATAGGTTAAAGAAAATCATGTGGATGCAACACTCAGATATTTACCCCCCCTTTTTTGGTGTTCATGCAAAGAGAACAATTTCAAAGCCATCAGAAAGGAGCCGACTTTTAAAAGATTTGACTATCGCTTTAGCCTACTAAACCTTATACCTACAACGAAATGTGTAAATGAGTAATGAAGGTTTATCCGTATTAAGAATAAACAGATAGAAGCAGGGGTACCCATCCCCCCAAAGGCTAGTGCGCTCCTCCAAAACAATCATCCTCCCTCCTTCGGTTTTTCTGAGAGCTCAATTTAAACTAGAATTGTACTCCGTGGTGTAGTGGTTACCATGCTAGCCTCTAGTTCCCGAGGTCGCGGGTTCAAACCCGGCGAAGGGCGATGGATTTTTTCGGGTGTAAAAATCCTTAGCAGGGCTTCCTTCGGAAGGGAAGTAAAGCCGGTGGTCCCGTGTCGTAGATTTACGGCACGTAAAAGAACCTCAAGCCTGATAAAGAGGTCTCCGAGCAGAATTACCGGTCTTTCACGCCCAATAAAGACTGGGACGCTAAGAACCACAGCAGTTAAAGAGCGTCCATAAATAAAGCTCAATTTAACTTTAATTTAATTTAAACTGCTATTGTGATATTAGTACACAATAAAATATACTTAAACAAATAATTGGAAGGCTAAAATCAACCGAAAACCATAATATTTACAGCAAAAATTACAAATAATACTTCCCTACTTATTATACTTAATGGAGAAAGTAAAAATATTTGGCAGCGGTGTATTTTATTACTGGTATTTCAATGTATCCTATTGTATCTAAATAAACATATAGTAAGTGTAATAATGCTATAGTTCTGAGCACCTACCTACCTACCTACCTACCTACCTACCTACCTACCTACCTATAATGATATTTGATACGCCACATTACGAGGGCAGTCCCAGAAGTACCCAACCTGACGTATATATATAGCGGTTGTTGTTTCAAACAAATGACTATGGTAGAAAGTACCACCCTTATACAGCTTAAGTTTAAGTTTGACGATGTTACGTTGTTTAGTAATTGTTTGGCAGCCATTAATAGTGAACTCTCTCAACGAATTTGTAAACATGGATAAAACTGGCCATCGTTTTGTGATGCAATACTTTCATTTGAAAGGTCTTAGTTCAACTAATATTAAAGCTGCGATAGATTCTACTCTGGGGGAGTCTGCTCCTTCGTTTACAACAGTAAAATATTGGGTGCCAGAGTTTAAGCGAGGCCGTACGAGCTGCCAAGACAAACATCGCAGTGGTAGACCAAATGAGGTGACATGCCATAAATTGTGAAGAAAAGCCACAAAATGGTATTGGATGATTGTTGAATGAAAGTGTGCGAGGTAGCAGACATCGTAGGCATTTCAAAAAGTGCTGTACATCGCACACTAACTGAAAATTTAGACATGAGAAAGTTGTGCGCAAGATGGGTGTCGCGTTTACTCACAATGGAGCAAAAGCAGCGTCGTGAGGATGTTTCAGTCGAGTGTTTGGCGATGTTTCGCTGCAATAAAGCCGAGTTTTTGTGTCGATTCATACCAAGGATGAAACATGGGTCCATCACTTCACACCTGAAACGAAGGAACAGTCAAAACAGTGGATTGAAAGGGGAGAATCGGCTCCAAAGAAGGTGAGACAGTTCTATCTGCAAGCAAGGTTATTGCGTCAGTTTTTTGGAATGCGCGTGGGATAATTTTAATTGATTATCTTCAAAAAGGAAAAGCAATCAATGGCGAGTATTATGCAAACCTATTGCAGCGTCTCAATGATGAAATGAAGCAAAAACGGCCGCATTTAGCGAAAAAGAAAGTTCTGTTTCATCAAGACAATGCAACAGTTCACACATCCATTATCGCCATGGCCAAAATCAATGAGTTAAAAGTTCGAATTGCTTTCACGTGCACCCTTTTCGCCAGTCTTAGACCCCTCTGAATATTTTCTGTTTCCAAAGTTGAAGATATGGTTTGGTGGTAAAAGATTTGCCAACAATGAAGAGTTGACGTTTGCAGTTGATGGCTATTTTGCAGAACTCGACGGTTATCACTATAAACGGGGTATCGAAGCTATTGAACTGGGAAATGTGTATCGAGCTGAAAGGAGACTATGTAGAGAAATAAAGATGTTTTTTCCCAAAATTTTTGTGTTTTGTTTGTTAGGTCGGGTACTTCTGGGACAGCCCTCGTATGCATTGCATGTACTTAACATTACTTTTTGGGGGGCGATACAGCACATTTATATTAACGAACTTAAAGATACAAACGGGGTTCATTGCAGTACTCGATTAAAATTGTAATAAAGTGTTTATATTACTTACGTTAGTTTACTTCAATATTTTTGTATTCCCCAAAATTTTAACCCCCCCCCAAATGTTCCTGATGGCGCAACTTGCACCATGATTCCCCCCTGGGCGGCCGTGTCTAGAAGAATAAGCTTTTGTAAGAATAGTTTATAGGGGAGTGAGTAAAGAAGGTCATGTGAATGTAACACATCATATTTGTTAATATTTAATTGTATTGGTCCTTATGGGGCCCTTAAATCTCGAGTTGCTCGACTCGTGTGTCTTGCCCCTCTGCATTACTTGAGTCCCGCATGTCCTATTACGGATGTAACAGCGGGCATATGCTTTACCTCATATAGTATGTATGGAGAGGTGTTCGCTAGGCAGGAAGCTCGAATAGGCAGCAGACAGCTGGGTGGTATCTTTCAACCAGTTGGTTTCCTTTCAGGGCTACGTGAGAGGAAACGCGTTCTACCATGATGACTAGTCATGCAGAAAGAGAATAACCTTTGTTGGAGAGGATCGAATAACTTTTGAGCTCCCTGATGCATTGAAGGGCTTGAATTTGGGGCATGTATTCCTTGGAAGCAACGGAAACACTACTCCCAGCTTAATTCCCTTTAAGAAGCGTTCACTCACGCCCCTGAAGCAGGCGACCTTCTTTTACAAGAGAAAGCGTTCCGAATATACCAGAAAGCAAATAATAACAGACATATGTGAATTTATGATGCATAGAGAAAGTTGTGTGAGTGTTCACCTAAGATTTTACCATAATTGTTAAAATATTCCTGTTACATTCACACGACTTTCTCTGTTCACTATTCTTAACTTTTATAATTCTTATACAAACCATCCTTACAAAAGCTTATTACTTTCTCTACTACGTACCTACTTACAATAAGTGGAGGAAGAATAATTATATTCCACTAAAAATTAGATGTCTAGATTTCACCGGAAATATGTGTTTTGAGGCTCCCTAAACCCAGAAATGGCATTTTAAAAAAAGGTCCACGTGTCTGTTAACAGCAAACCGAAAAAAAAAGAATAGTATTAAATTCAGCATCTTCCATACATGCAACGCGAAGATTTTCAAGAAAATTCCCACCCCAAACTACCCTTCACATGGAAACTTTTTTGAAATTT
This sequence comes from Deroplatys truncata, assembly GCA_030765065.1. NCBI lineage: Eukaryota > Metazoa > Arthropoda > Insecta > Mantodea > Mantidae > Deroplatys > Deroplatys truncata. Next base: position 130,615,786 of record CM060988.1, on the reverse strand, counting down.
GCGATTTTCTCAAAAATGATTTTAACAATTTTGATTAAAATGCTGTATGTTTAAGATGTTTGCATGACAAAGTGTATATTTTGAATGTTCTGGGAATAGCCTGTGAAGTTCTCATTCTGAATGACTTGTATAATTTGTAAACCGTAAGATAAAGGCGAAATACTACTACACAAAAATGTAGATCTTGTTAAAGCTCACTATTTATGTCAAATAAATTTCCATTTCCAAGATATTCTTTGTTAATGGACTGCATTTTCAAATATTTATACTTTTCTCAACTCCAAATCGCTATTTTTTTTTTTTTTTTTTGCTTTCTTTCTCGTGTTCATGCAACGAGAATAGAATTCCCAAACCATCACATAGCGGCCGATTTTGAAAAGTTTGGACTATCGCTTTAGCGTATTCTTCTTATGTCTACAACGAATGCTTAATGAAAGTCTATTTCGATTAACAAGAACTAGAAAGAATAACAAGTCTTTGTAAGAATAGTTTGTAGAAGAGCGAGTAGAGAAAGTCATGCGAATGTTAACAATCAGCCCTTTTTATTTTTAAAGTGCTGTCGTCTTTCCAGTTGTTTCCGCGATGTCATGGAAAGAGTATGGAATTTCTAGTTCAGCATATAGCATGCTTTTAAATACGTGACTGTCGATTCCGTTTCCCCTATCCCCCTTGTACCTTCAACGAAATGTGTAATGAATCTATTTCTGCAAATGCTTATCTCGATCAACGTGAAGTAAATAGAAAAAATGTGTTACACTCACATGCCTTTGTCTACTCTTGTATAAACCATGTTTACAAACGCTTACTCTCCAGCTACTTCATGTTGATCGAGGCATCGAGATGTTAATGTTAGGTTTGTTCCAACACGATTCAGAATCGATTCCGAATTATCTGAGTGTGCGCAGTAGCTAAGTGGCGTTCCAACACGACAGAGAATCAGTTCAGAACTAATTCTGAATTTCCAGTTTGCTGTTCCAACGTATTTGGGAACTAGTTCGGAACGAGTGAAATCGGTTCGTGATTAAGAATAGGAACTGAAAATTCCAGACATGCGCAGATTGTATGGTCTACAGCGCATACTCAGTTAATTCAGAATCGATTCTAATCGCTTGGAACAAAACTGACAGAGAGTATAGAAAAAGCGACATACTCTCTGTATTCAGTAGAAAATAAATTTGAATATGTAATTTATTCCTCCATGCATTTTTATTTCTCAATACGGAATAGCAAAGGTGTTTCGTAAGCAGTTGCTCGCTGTTGAGTAGTATGGCGACATACTTGAGGAAAAGAACAAACGTCTAACAAAGCCAGGGAGCAAAACAGCGTTCAGAGATAATAATGAGTGATTTAGAAGGTGACAGTGATCTTTTTAATGATGCATCGACTTCCGAAGAAGAAGATTATTTCCATTTAAACATTTTCCATTTCCAGTTCCTGTTCCATTTCCATTATTTTGGGACTTTCACCCGTTTTTGGCACCTTGATACCATTTTCCCCCAACCATGCCCATAATCCCCTTTTTTCTTTTAAGTTTCATTCCAATTTATTCTTTAACTTTCAATTAATGTCTCCTCAGCTTGCTGTGTACGTGCGAATAGTAAGTCTACCTCTTTCAGTAAACGCCGCGCGGGAATTGAAAGCACACCCGCAACAATGGAAAATAATTGTGTGTTCGACGAAAACCTCTTTCTCTCACTTTACTGCTATAAAGTAGCCCGCAATAATGCAATTGACAATGAGTGATTCTATTCCACCAGAATCAGTAGCCTGCTGTTCGTGAATGTGAGTTTGTTACTGTGAGAGACGTCATCTGTTTGCGTGGAGGCGAAGCCTGGGCAGGCAGAGACGACAATAACCTCAACCGCGCAGTTCCGAGAATTATTAAGACTGGGTTATAATTCACAAAACAGTTATATATAAAGAAGACTGACATGTGGTTAAAATTTCAGCCCAATTGAATGGATAGTTTAGAAAATAGCAATTTCAGTTGAGCATCCCCTTAAATAAACCAGAACCTTATTGTGCCTTTTTTTCACCTTATTTGAGCACCTTTCCCCTTACTTTTTTCATCTGAAATTTGCAACTAAAAATCCTAACCGTGATCATAAGCATACATTGGTACCATGTAGTTTTATATTATTTGCATTACGTTCGGAATAGAACGTAATGCAAATAATATAATTGTCTCAGGGTATTGGAGTTTTAAATTAAACATTGTGTTTAGAAGTTTCTGTAGCAGGAAACCTAATGTTAAATTACTTTTTTCGGGTTCTGGTTTAAATATAATATCTATATATTACAATTGTTATTCGCAATAACTCAGTATCTATGGCTTTAAGCCGATAAACGAACGCGATTTATTTTTGCTCGAATATTAGCACTGGAATCAGTATGAAAGAAACGCTTACGTGTAGTGTTATGGGAATGCACTGCTGAAAGTACTATTTCCTAAGGTTCTCAATTAATTTGGCTAAATGATGATCTTAATTTTGTCTTGCGTAAACATTGAAAGCTGTTAACTTAATTTTGAACATTTTTTTTATTGTTTTCAAGTTATTGTATTTCAAAAATGAATTTAATTTCCTGTTCCAAATCTTACACAGGATACAATTTTAAAAACAATCTTCCATTTAAGTGTTCGTGTCATTTATCTAATCACATCGCACAAATTTGTTATTTGCTTCATTTGCATGGTTTCATTTAATAAGAAAATAAATTGTTTAAGAAGCCTTCATTATACATTTACATTTCTGCATATCCTGTTGGTTTTAAAAATTAATCTGTCAATACCCTTTGCAACACAAAAAGTTTACATGATAGTTTTAATTGTTTGAACCTTCGCAATGTGCATGAATAATTCCAAAAGAATTGGATAAAACCTCATCGTGTAGGATATATTGACCGACGAAAACTTCGGGGAAAACTAATTCTAAAAGCAAGTTTGAGATGTAAATAATTTTAATTACATAATTTCACTTCATTACAAAAGGAAACATCCACAATATTAAATGAAAAATAAATGCTTAGAAAAATATTACTTGTGGAGGTGCTATCATCCTAAGTCCATTTTCTCGCGATTTTAACACGTTTCAGTTGTGCCTTAACGATACAGTAACACTCAAAGGGCATTTTATTGACGACATACATGTCTTAAAATTTGGCTTATGCGAAGCGTATTGTTTGTCTATTTGCATAGTATTTATAATGAGCATACAATTGGAGAATCAATATGTTTCATAAGCTTGTAATACATGAGTAGGAGTGCTCTAAATAAATAAAGTCCTTCGCACCTATAGCCTGTTTTCGTTAGAATGTAAAGTCGGATATATATCAGACGGTGAGTACGGATTAAGATGTCTGACATGTGAAAGGACCAGGTTAGAATCACTTTGGTGTGAATTTAATGCTATATAAGATTCTCCATGATGTATACTCAACACAGCTAGGTTGATCTTTCGTCTTCTGATTGACCGTGCAACGAAGAAGGCCGTGACAGATCGCGAACGGTTCAAGTAGTGTTCCAACCACACAAAATTCCGAATTAGTTCTGTGAGCGTACCGGACTGGCGCATGTGCATTAGCATGTGTTGGAATTAGTTCGGAATCCGTTCAGAACCGTATGTTGGAACGAACCTATTATTGCTAATTTTCTTGTAGCTGCAAGGGGAATTGGTAGACTTTAAGCGATAGTCAAATCTTTTAAGAGATAGTTGCTATGTGGAGCATTTCATTCTCTTTGCATGTCCAGGACATAAAAAAAAAAAAACGAATAACGAATTCCCATTTGAGAAAAGGTATAAGTATTGGAAAATTCAAACAAATAACAAGGAATATCTCGGAAAGGGTTCCTAAAAAAAAGTATATGACATAAATTGTGTGTTTTAACGAGATCTACATTTTTTGTGTAGAAAACTTTTGTCTATCTCATACGGTTTACCAGTTATGGAAAAGCCATTCAAAACAAGAGGACTTTTGAGGTCATTCCCAGAAAATTCAAGATATGCATTTTATTTGTCATGAAAATATGTTAAATTTATGTTTTAATCAAAATCGTTAGAGCCATTTTTGAGAAAATCAAAATTTTCGAAAAATGTTCCATTTAAATGGTAGTCTGGGTTAGGGGATTTTCTTGAAAATCTTCGTGTCGCAACTTTGAGAGATACTGAACCTAAATACCAAGTTTGGCATTTATCCGATTTTTCGTTTTTGAGTTATGCTGTTCACAGACACACACACACAGACCTTTTCTAAAAAAAAATTTGGATTCAGAGGGCTTCAAAATATGCATTTCCTGTGAAATCTCGGTATCTAATTTTTGGGTGGAATATAATACTTCCCCTATTTACTATGTGTAGTAGAAAAAGTAATTATAAGGTTTCGTAAGAATAGTTCGTGTAAGCTGTACAAAAATAAACGATAGTAGATAGAGAAAAATCATGTAACACATCAGATGTATTTACTTTCTCTACCACATACCTATAGAAGGTAGGGAAAGTATTCATTCCACCCAAAAATTCGATACCGAGATTTCAGCGGAAATACAAGTTTTGAAGTCCCAAAGTAAATAAAAAAAACAATTTTTAGAAAAACGTTCTAGCGCGCGGTGTGTGTGTGTGTGTGTGTGTGTGTGTGTGTGTGTGTGTGTGTGTGTGTGTGTGTGTGTGTAAACAGCATAACTTAAAAACGAAAAGTCGGATAAATATCAAACTTGGTATTTAGGTTCAGTACCTTCCAAAGATGTGACACGAATATTTTCAATAAAACCCCCCTGCCACAAACTACCCTTTACATGAAACACTTTTCGAAGTTTTTTATTTAAAAAAAACCCCTAACGATTTTGATTGAAATACATATTAAATATTATTAAATATTACTATTAAATATATTTACATGAAAATAAAACGTATATTTTGAATTTTCTGGGAATAGTTGACTTTATTCCGAAGGAATTTTGTATAATCTTGTATAACTGGTAAGAGTTAAGCGATGGATAAAAAGGTACTACACAAAAAATGTAGATCTCTTTAAAACACACAATTTATTTCAAATAACTTTTTTGTGACATCAGCTGTTTCCGAGATATCTGTCATTAATGGTTCGATTTGTTCAATACTTTGTCATTCAGTTTTAGTCCCATCGATTTTCAGTTGTTTCCGGAGATTGCATGGAAACAGTATGGAAGTTCAAGGCTAGCGTATAGCGTCTAGTTCTTAACTATTTGAACATCACTGTTCTCTTTGTATACTAACGAAATGTGTAATATAGCTATTTCTGCAAACGTTTATCTGTATTAAAATGAAGTAGATAGAAAAATAAACTTTCGTAAGGATAGTTTGTATATCATTTATAAACGACAGAGGGTAAAGAAAACTATGTGAATGCAACACAGAATTTTTTCTATCTTCTTCATATTAATAGAAATAAACACTTGCAGGAATAGTTAAATTAGATTTCGTTGCAGGTACAAGAGGAATGCAGGAGTTTGAAACGATAGTCAAATATTTAAAAGCGGGTCGCTATATGCTGGGTTTTTAATTCCATACTCTTTGCACATAATGAGAAACAAATTAATATTGCCCAAGTACTTCAAAAAGTATAAGTATAGAACATTCAAACAGTAGCAAATAACATCTTGAAAATGGTTAATGCCGCAGTAAACGATGTCTATATTTTCGTGTAGTAAGTTTACGGTTTTACTTTCTTATGGTTTACAGTTATATTTCAAAATAAAGTGGATTTACAGGCTATCCGCAGAAAGTTCAAGTACCTATAGGTTTTATTTACGATGTAAATATCAGTACAGTGTACTTTAATAAATATCGTCATATCCAGCTTTTAGAAAAAAAAAATGTTCATGTTAAAGGATTTTGGGTTGGAGAATTTTCTCGTGAACCTTCGTGTCGCATTCTTGAAAGAAGCATAACTTAAATATCAAAACTGGTTTTATCCGACATTTCGTTTTTGAGTTATCTATTCACACACACACACACACACACACACACACACACACACACACATGCACAGACACAGAGGATAGTGTACCTCAAAACATATTTCCGGTGAAATCTCGATATCGAATTCTTGGGTGAAATACAGTGCTTCCTCTGCTTACTGTAGATAAGTGCTAGAGAAAGTAAAAATTGATTAATTCTAAACTGCATCTTAATTTTGGATTAAATCGCTTCCTCATGTAGCATTTTTGGAGATTACTTTTTCAATCACAATTTTTTTTAATTTACAATTTTAATCTGAAGGATTCTGTAATTTATTATTATTATTATTATTATTATTATTATTATTATTATTATTATTATTGTTGTTGTTGTTGTTGTTAGCGAACGTCTTTTAAACGTGTACCCAAACAGGAATGAGAGAATAATTCTGAGGAAATTAGTCAAGAATGACGTCACGTCTGTAACCGTGCGCCGAACGGCCATTTACGGGAACGTTGTGTAATCCTGATTTCTTGTCCGCTTGCCCTAACGTAACGGAATGACCACATTGGCTCCATTGGATACAACTCCCGGGCTGGGTGTAAGATTGGCTGTATGTGACGTCACTTCTTTCCCCTGCTGTTGAAGGCGATCAATAACAACCACCGTATTACCCATGGGTCTCGGTCTAGGACAGCGATGGGGAAACTTTTCTGACTAGTATTTTTCTAATTGTTTATGTCTCACCTGTTATTTATCGCCAGGATCACCTTCTTTGACGTCCAACTTTCAAATTAATTTTAATGCCATTTAATTAATTCAGTATATCACCTGTAAATATAATGGACGCTTGTTCCTTAATACTAGTTTGAAAATACTGCAGGTAGTTGCGTTAAAAATTTTATGCGTTGCTTTCATATGACTTTCTCTACCCATTTATGTATAGAATTTACAAGCTATGCTTAAAAAGCTTAATTGTTTTAACTACTTAGTGTTAACCCAGATAAACGTTTGCAGAAATAGTTGTTGCACTACACTTTTTCTTGTAGGTACAAAGGAGATACACAGGTGGGCGCAGGATCAATGCTTCCCAAATGCAAGTAGCTTAACAGGTAACAACCTTCATGCCTCCCGGGCCGTGGAACCAGTTAATAGACAGCAGGTAATAGTTGGGATTCCTCCCCCTCTTCTCGGAACCCTTCCCTCCCCGGAAATTAATTACAAAAATTAAAATCGCCTCTAAATGTCCATTTAATACTTCGTTTACGAATAGTGTGGACAACACATAATTGTTGCACATCCTTGTTGAAGCATATACATTTCACTATCCTTCGGGAGACACGCATATTTCAACACAAAAGAGAAGAGAGTTTGGTGTTGTCAAAAGTTATTCTTCCGCTTCAACCTGTTGTCGCTAGTCATAGTTTCCAATGCGAATCTGTAGGTTGAAGATGGACCGAGCTAATGAAGTTAGTGTATCTCCTCAAGTAGCTAAATGCCGCAGAAATTTCCCCCATATACGAGGGCTGTCCCACAAGTACCCGACCTAACAAAGAAAATGCAAAATTTTTAATAAAAACATCTTTATTTCTCTACATAGTCTCCTTTCAGCTCGATACACTTTTCCCAGCGATGTTCAATAGCTTCGATACCCTGTTTATACTGAGAAACATGGAGTTCTGCAAAATAGCCACCAACTGCAGACTCCAGCTCTTCACTGTTGGCAAATCTTTTAGCACTAAGCTATTTCTTCAACTTTGGAAACAGAAAATAATCAGAGGGGGCTAAATGTGGCGAATAGGGTGCATGAGGACACAATTCATACTTTAACTCATTGATTTTGGCCATGGCGATAATGGATGTGTGAGCTGGTGCATTGTCTTGATGAAACAAAAGCTTCTTTTCCACTAAATGCAGCCGTTTTTGCTTGATTTCATCATTCAAATGTTGAAATAAGTTTGCATAATACTCGCCATTGATTGCTTTTCCTTTTTGAAGACAATCAATGAAAATTATTCCACACACATTCCAAAAAAACTGACGCCATGACCTTGCCTGCAGATGGAACTGTCTCACCTTCTTTGGAGCCGATTCTCCCCTTTCAATCCACTGTTTTGACTGTTCCTTCGTCTCAAGTGTGAACTGATGGACCCATGTTTCATCCATGGTTATGAATCGACACAAAAACTTGGCTTTATTGCAGCAAAACATCGCCAAACACTCGACTGAAACATCCTCACGGTGCTGCTTTTGTTCCATTGTAAGTAAACGCGGTACCCATCTTGCACATAGCTTTCTCATGTCTAAATTTTCAGTCAGTATGCGATGTACAGCACTTTTTGAAATGCCTACGATGTCTGCTAGCTCGCGCACTTTCAGTTGACGGTCATTCAATACTATTTTGTGGATTTTCTTCACAATTTCTGGCGTGGTCATCTCATTTGGTCGATCACTGCGATGTTCGTCTTGGCAGCTCGTACGGCCTCGCTTAAACTCTGGCACCCAATATTTTACTGTTGTAAACGAAGGAGCAGACTCTCCCCAGAGTAGAATCTAGCTCAGCTTTAATATTAGTTGGACTAAGACCTTTCAAATGAAAGTATTGTACACATGACGATGGCCATTTTTATCCATGTTCACAAATTCGCTGAGAGCGTTCACAATTGATGGCTGCCAAACAATGACTAAACGACGCAGCATCATCAAACTTTAAACTTAAGCTTTATAAGTTTGGTACTTTCTACCACAGTTATTTGTTTGCAGCAATAACCATTATCTATACATCTGGTCGGGTACTTCTGGGACTGCCCTCGTATGTATGAGGGTCATTCAAAAGAAACCCGGTCACTTGTGTAAAGTAACGGTAGCCATTTTATTAACTCAAGAAATAGTCGCCAAAACTGTTGGCACATTTATCCCATTGCGACACTAGCGTTCGATTCCATCTTTGAAGAAGCTAGTAGGCTGCTGTCGGATCCAGGCCTGGACCCATTCACACACTTTGTCGTCCGTTGTGAATCAATGCCCGCGAATAGCTTGTTTTAGAGGTTCATAAACATGAAAGCCACACGATAAAAGGTCTGGACTGTACGATGCATGTTCCAGCGTTGCCCATCGAAACTGCTGCAATGTCGTCTTCACCGCATTGGCAGTGTGTGGGCGGGCATTATCATGAGGAGAATAACGCCATTGGACAACATGCCAGGGCGTTTCTACTTGATGGCTTGTCTAAGGTTCTGTAAAGCGACTTGATAACGCTGGGCATTGATGGTGGTTCCCCGTTCCAGGAACTCGACAAGCAGCGGGCCCTTGTGATCAAAAAAGGACATCATGAACTTACCAGAACTGGTGTGCACGGCCTTTGATTTCTTTGGAGGTGGTGAAGTCGCTTGCCCTGACGCTTGCTTTCCGGTTCAAAATGGTGACACCACGTTTCATCACCAGTGACAATATGCGACAGAAAGCCGTGTTCCTCCTCATGATAACGTTGCAGATGACTCAAAGACAGCGCCATTCCAGTATTGCGCTGTTCAGCGGTCAGTTGGTGGGGAACCCACTGCGCACAAATTTTTCGAAATTTCAAGTGTTGATGCATTATGGTGTGAATGCTGCCCACGCTAATACCCAGTAACGGATGGATCTCGTCCACGGTGACTCTGCGGTTGCCCAAGACTAAAGCATTCACTTACGCAACCTTTTCAGGGACACGATGAGCCTGTCCAGGACGAGTATCGTCTTCCAGTAACTCGCGCCCCTCAAGGAATCTTTTGCGCCATTCCACCACACTTGAACGACAGACTGTACTCATCGTACACAGCCTTCATCCGTCGATACATTTCACGGCCTCCAACTCCCTCCGCTGCTAAAAATCGAATACCTCCTCATTGTTCCTGCTTACTCGCCTTCATGTTCAGTAGTGGACGATGACTTGTGTTACCACCTTCTTTTCGGCGTGAAACCACACTGTAGCTATGCAACGTCAAACGTTGCGCACGCTGCAGTCGCTCTACCAATAGATGGTTACGTGGTGCCACTTTGCGTGTAATGCAAAGTTAGACGCACTGACCAGGTTTCATTTGAATGCCCCTTATACGTATATGCCTTTAGCATGTAAGGTCAGTCGGTCGCTTTATTTTTGGAACAAATTGCTCAACGGAAATGATATTCACTCGTTTATTATTGTGTTCATTTTGGGATTTCTTTATAAGCATGAAGTTTATACACACACACACACGCGCGCGCGCGCGCACACACACACACACACACACACACACACACACTTACACTCTCATTCATACTTCCAGACTCTGTTGAGAATTGGGAATAATTCTCTCTAAAGAAAAATTCCCATCCTCCAGCCCGAAATCGAACCCGGGAACCCTGGATTTGGAAGCTAGCATGCTAACCTCCAGACCACAGATGCAGTTTGGCGACTTGCAACAAAATTATTTAATTTAATAATTCCTACTATCAACATTGAGTATATAATCTTTCAAAAATAACTTGCATCTTTCAGTTATATTTTGCATAAAATAAACTGGTATTACTAATAATTCAATTTACCCTATAAATATTATTTAGAAGTCGCTGTATTGAATTTTGTAACATAAGTTAATTGTAACTTTCTCTACAGTATAGCGATGGCAGATATATTAGAGGAAGCATTAATACCACCCAAAAATTATTTACCGAGTTTTCGCCGGAAATACATATTTTGAGATCCCCTAAATCCAAGCAGATTTCATTTCCAGAAAAGGCTCGTTGTGTCTTTGTGTCATTCTGAAAGCATAACTAAAAAATAAAAAGTCGGGTGAATATAAAACTTTATAAGTTCTGTATTTTTCAAGGATAGACAGGAAGACTTTCATGAAATTTGTCCCACCTTCATTTACACTTGACATGAAAAAATTTTCAATATTTTTTATTTAATTTCAAAACATTGCTCTAACTATTTTTGTTGAAATACTATGTGCCTGTAACGTTAATATGACAAAGTGCATACCGGAATTTCCTGTGAAGTCCTCTTTACTTTTGATGAATATTAGAACATTTTATTTAACTGGAAAACTATTTCAGGAAAACATAGAGTTCATTAAAATATAAAACTTGCTCAAAATAACTTTTTCCTAGCGTCAACTATTTTCGAAGTATTTCATGCTATATGCCTATTTACATTTTGCAAACTTTAAGAACATGGCATAAGTGGTCTCAAAATCTTATATTTCTTTCTTTTGTTTTAACCTTCATGATCTCATGTCGAAAGAGAGAGAGAGAGAGAGAGAGAGAGTGCTAATATCTGACCGCCTTATATATTTATAAGCATATAGGAGCAATTAAATCCACCAAACATGAAATAATTTCCAGGCAAAATGTTTTATATGAATAATATAATATGCAAGGACTACTAGAAAGAAAGACATATGACTGTACCACACATCATTTTTTGGATTCAAGAACATTTCAGTATTGGTTATTGTATTAAAACGGGTTTATTTTGTTTTTCTTTTATGTTCAAAACTTTCGCGAAAATTTGTTATATTATAAACATGCAAGCGCAAAAATTTAAAAATGAAACATCTAATTTTATATAGATTATTTCCAATACAACACGGCTGTGCTAATAACGCAATATTAATGAGTTGAACTACTACCTGCTTCGCTCGACAGAAGGATTCCTAGAAAATTTGACGGGAAGAATGAATCCTATATAATTACGAGCCCTCAAAGGTTCGGAGGGCATGAATCCTATTTTATGATCGCGGGAGGTACCCCCTAGACCACAGAGGACGATTTAATCATAATCGTTAGTCATTTTCAGAAAACAAGAAGTAACGAAACACTTTCCATACAAAGGATAATTCAGAATGAGAATTTTCGTTAATATCTTTGTGCCGCTCACACACACACACACACACACACACACACACACACACACACATACACACACACACGGATCTTCTTTCTAAAAATGTTTTTTATTCATGGACCTCAAAACATGCATTTCTGGTGAAATATCGTCGTTGAATTTTCTGGGTGAAATCCTTCTGCCGACTACGTACGTTTTATCTTTAGGATAACTGATTGTACTCAATATCATCAATAATGTTTCCAAAATAGAAAATTACAAGAAGTTAGATCTTTTAGAGGAAGCATTAGATTTTGATTTTGATAACGAAGTACAACTAGGCATTCTGTTTGAAAAATCCATGTTTTTAAAGGCAACGGGGATATGAACTCAGGACGCATAGATATTTACCCACATTAGCTGTGCTTTTGTACAAGAGTAGGAGCATGAAAGGCGAAAATTGACAGAGGAGTAAAGTTGGAGTGGGTAGCCAACAGGGTATTATTGAGGCGAAGGTCTTCGGCATGAACCTTGCAGTACGTAGGTTCAAGGGTAACCAGATCAACGGTGCCTACACCTGCCCACATCTATGTCCTTTAAAGCCGAACATTCCCATGGATGGCAAAGCCACAGACCACCACCGTGACGTGTGGGTAGCGTGGTTGCACTTCAACTGGACAGACTTTCTTCCTGTCTAGAACATGCAGATATCACTATATACGGAATGGCTCCGTTTTTCAAAGAAATGCACCTATACTCCTAAACATTTTATTGGCATCTTTTCTGGCAATATTTTAATTTTAGAATTCTAGGTACCGAAATAAACAATTGATTTATACTTTCTAAACTATTTAGTTATAGTAAGTGTTGCCCAAAAATTCGATATCGAGATTTCACCAGAAACTCCCTGATTCCAAAAAAGCATTTTTGAAAAATAAAGTGTTTCTATGAAAAACACAACGCAAAAAAAAAAGGAAAAATCGGTTAAATACCAAACTTGTTATTTAAGTTCAGCATCTTCCAAGGATGGACACAACGAGTTTTAAGAAAATCCCCCACCCTAAACTACCACTTACAAACCTTTGGTTATTTTTTATTTTCTCAAAAATGGCTCGAAGGAATTTGTTTAAAATTCCTTATGTTTAATATAGTTGCATGACAAAACAGATCTTGAATTTTCTGAGAATAGTCTGTGAATCCTCTTCATTCTGAATGAGTTTTGCATACTTCGTAAATCATAAGAGAGAGACAAAATCTTACTACACAAAAAAATGCAAATCTCGCTAAAACACACAATTTAAGTGCGATAGATATGTAAAACCCAGATCATGTAGAGAGGTGTGTAGACAATTTCAGGAGAATTTTTCTGGTATTCCAGTTCCTGGTAAAGAAACTGTTAGATGTCTGATTAATAAGTTTAGGACAACGAAATTACTAAGCGCCAAGCCAAAGAAGCGAAAAACGCGTATTCTAACAAAGGAAAAACTTGACGAAATTGGTGCATCATTCGAACGCTCTTCAAAGAAGTGTCTAAAACTTGTTGCAGCGCAAGTGGGTGTTTCAAAAACCTATTGTTATACAGCTGCTAAACGTTTAAAATTGAAACCCTACAGAGTGACAGTTCACGAATTATAACCTCTTGACGACGATAAACAAGTCAACTGTTTTTAAACTGGATTTTACAAAATGTCGTGATGGCGCTGTTGACCCACATTTAATAATTTTCTCAGATGAGACATGGTTTCATTTAAATGCTCACGTTGCCTCACAGAACAATATGTGTTGGAGCACAGAGAATCTTCATTTAATTCATGAAGTTCTGTTGCATGATGTAAAAATTGATGTACGGTGTGCTGTAACAGCAAAACGGATAACAGAGCCCATATTTTTCAGTGATGTCGTAAATTCCGATAGGTACATTCTTGCACCATTTTTTCAAATGTTGAGATAATGAGAGAGAAAACGAGTATTTCCAACAAGATTCTACCACAGCTCTTATTGTTCAAAACTCCTTGGAAGACATAAAGGCGTTTTTTTTATGACAGGATAATTTCTAAAGGATTATGCCCCTTCCCCTGTTCCCCAGTTCTTTTTGCGTCCGACTTCTATTTGTAGGGAACCCTAAAAGATGACGCAGCCACTATACGTCCTCCAACAATGAAGCAATACCTTTGCCTCACGATTGCTGCGTTTCTCCTCCTAGTTGTTTTTTTTATATACTTTGCCACGGCTGCTCGAGCATGAGATCTTAATCACTGGGTATGCGTGAGTGTATGTACAGAGAAACACGAACGCTTTCTTGGAACACTTTTATTTTCACCATTTAAAATAAAACTTAAGGTTTGCCGATCACTTTTAAATGCATACGATGCTACTGTGTCTTTACCAAGACCGAAGATTATTAACTACAGCTGAACGTTCTACCCCCTTGCATGTTCGCCGCCAATGTTCACAACTCGACGAGAACGTCGTCCTGCACTCATCAATCGCTCAGGACAGACTGACCTTCACATCCCGGCCAGTGCAACTGCACCCATGAATTCCAAGAGAAACTGGCTTCAGCTATTTTACCCTTTATACCTGGGGCTGGTCCCTAATTAGCTAACCTGTGCCTATCTTGTCTTTCTGTCGCTTTTACAGTCAACAATTTTCACAATGCTTCTCCTTTTTATACATACACTGATTTTAAATATATTATTACTTATTTTATATCGCTATTCTTCTCAGATTATTATGATAATTATTGTCTTTATAATTCCGGCTTCAAAGATAAAATTTATAGGAACAATCCCCACACCACAGGCAAAACTTAAGGATAATATATGAACAGAAATTATGAAAATTACACAAGAACTTATGCGTGTGAATGGAAATTTCATCCGAAGATGCCAGAAGTACAGATGGACACCACTTTCAACACAACTTATAACAAGGTTAGTAGTCATTATAGTACTGTTACTATCAATCATGAGTAGAGCTAGGACAAATATCCATTGAGCGAGGAATCAACGTAACTACTAGTATCACCCTACCTAGTACATGTGACATCGTACTGAACACGGACCCTGGGCTGCACAGTGGATAGTCAGTAGTTCGCTTGTATTACTGGTGTGTAGAGTTGCTCTCTGTGAGCTCTGTGTTTATGTTCTGCCCTACCCGACGCTGCTATTTCCAATTCCAGGTTACCTGTGACACCCTTTCCCCCTCACCGCACTGTCGACACAAACTGGCAGTGTGCTTACACTGTAAGCCAAAGGATATTTGCCCTAGCTCTGCTCATGAGTAAATAACCGGGAGTTTTAGAACGGATAACCCCTCCCCAGTGTAATACACAATGCGCGGAGCACGCATACACGCGATCCATGGGCCGGCACAATCCTCCGAAGTGGGTAGCTGGAAAGGTTTTAGTTTCGAAATCCAATGATAATACCTACTTTCTAGTTTTGGAGATTTTTCTAAGAGAATTTAGGGATTCTGAAGGCTATTTAACTTGATTCTAATAACGTGTTGGCAACCTTGACCAGAAGCACCAAACGCAATAAATTACTGAAACTGGCTCTCGAACGGTGGATTACGTATCATTAGAAAATAGTAGAAATCAGTCTTTGCCAAACTTTAATGTGCTGGAAGTCTTGCTTTGTTCTTATGTATATAGTATTTGAGCAATGGGATCAATTAAATTTGCACTCATTTTATCAGTTTTACTTTCTCTACCACGTATACAGTAGATAAAGAAGGTATTGTATTCCACACAAAAATTCCATATAAAGATTTCACCTGAAATACAGGTTTTGAGCCTTCCTGAATTTAAAAAACGAGGCCTTTATAGGAAAAGATCCATGGGATGTTTGTGTTGTGTGTGTGTGTGTGTGTGTGTGTGTCTGAACGCATAACCCAAAAACGAGAAGTCTGATAAATACCAAACTTGGTATTTAAATTAGGTATCTTCCAAAGATGCAATAAGAAGGATTTTCAAGAAAAACCCCCACCCTAAACCAGCCTTTACACGGAACATTTTAAGATATTTTTTTATTTCCGCAAAATGGCTAACGATTTTTATATAAATGTCACATACTTAATATATTTACATGAAAAATTAAGTGTAGCTATGTATTAAATTTTCTGTGAATAGCCTATGAAGGCTTCTTCATTCGGGAGGAATTTTGTATAATTTTGTAAAATTGGTAATCCATAAGAGATAGCAAAAACATATTACACAGAAAATGCAGATCTTTTTAAAACAGACAATTTATTTCAAATAATTTTTTGTGGGATTAGCCATTTCTGAGAATTCCAGGCCAGCATATAGCGACCCGGTTTTTAAACATCTGATTATCGTTTCAGTTTCCTCTATACCCCTTACAAGTTGCGTCTTCAACGAAATCTGTAATTAAACTAGCCGTCCGCTGTGGTGTAGTGGTTACCATGTTAGCTTCTAGTTCCTGAAGTCGCGGGTTCAAACCCGGCGAAGGGCGATGGATTTTTTCGGGCGTAAAAATCCTTAGCATGGCTTCCTTCGGAAGGGAAGTAAAGCCGGTGGTCCGGTGTGTAGATTTAGAACTTCAAACCTCATGAAGAGGCCTTTGAGCAAAATTTCCCGGTCTTTCACGCCCAATGTAGAATGGGATGCTAAGGTTCACAGCAGTTAAGGAGCGTTCATAAATAAATAAACTTTTTTTTATCTCGATTAACATAAAGTAGATAGGAAAACAAGCGTTCGTAAGAATACTTCGTATAAACTATATAAAACAAACGATTGTGTGTAGAGAAAGTCATGTGAACGTAATGTCAGAAAAAATGTTTTCTATCGGGCTCTGCTCTGCCACTGCTGTAGCTATTGAAATGGATGAAAAATATTTCATTATAATAATTTGAAACTTTACTTGGACGTACACGACAGAAACGTTTGAAGTGCTTCGAGAAGTGTGAGATAAGTAACAACACATCATAGTAACATTTTTCGATAGTCTAAACGTTTTCATGATACTACTATAAAGGACAACCCACACCCCAGAAGACGGAAATATTGTAGAGGCCAATGTTGTCAGTGTTTTGAAACAAGACAGGTGGATTACTTGTTTAAATATAGCTCGTGAATGGGATATGCTCAAATTACCCATACGCCATCCATACACCTTTCCGCGATAATGCAGAACCGCATATCGACGAACCCGTTGTGCATGAACTGGCCGATTGCAATTGGAAAGCACTACTTCACCAAGCCTGCAGTTCAAAAACCCAGTCCACTTGAATATGATCACTGTATTTTCCCTTGAGGTCAGCTTTTTACGGCTTTGAATTGCTAAACATTTCAATGGAGAAATAAACGTCATTCAACAGCTAAAAAATCTTATGTGTAACACTCACATGACTTTCTCTACTCATTACAGCTGCACATTCGTCCCTTATAAGTATGCTGTAGTATGGTTGCATGCACAACACAGAAAACAAAACACGACTGCTCGCATATCGTTAGCAGATTTTTTGTTACTACCCATATGGGTAGGGATCGTCTTGTCTAAGATGCTTTATAGATGCCGCATGGCAGTTCAATTTAGGAAAACTTAGAGATATAACAACAAATATTTCGAAAATTGTTATTGCTAAAGAAACATTTGACATAAGTTTTACATTTCATTCTTTGTGTCGTAACATTTTGTCTATCTCTTATAGTTAACTAGTAGTACAGAATTAATTTAGAATGAGTTCACAGAATATACAAAAAATAAATTTCTTATTCATTCAAATATCTTAAACATTTGGTATTTAAACAAAATAGTTAGCCATTTTTAGAAAATAAAAAATAACAAAACACTTTCTATGTAAAGGGTAGTTTGGGTCGGGGATTCTATTAAATATCTACCTGGAAAATGCTGAAATTAAATATCAAGCTTAGTATGTATCCGATTTTTTGTTTTTGAGTTATGGTATTCACCGTTACACATGCGCGCGAGCACACGCTCATATGCGAAATTGGTAGGATAAAGTAAAACTGCAAAAAGAAGTGTTATTTTTTTTTATTTCTAATAATAGCTCTAACGATTTTGGTTAAGATCCATATGTTTAAGATACTGACATTGCAAATTAAATTAAGGTATACCTTGTTTTTTCTGTGAATTGCTGATGAAGTTCTCTTCATTCATATTTAATTTTGTTCAAGATGGAAACTATAAGAGATAGACCAAAACGTGTACAGAAGAAAATGTAGAATTCTTTAAAACAGGTAATTTATGTAAAATAAAGCTTTTGTAGCATCAGCCGTTTTGGCGATATTTTCTCGGGCTGACGCCTAGATTGTTTGGCATCTATGAACATTTGAACTTATATGATTCTCTAGTTTTCCGTACATGAGTCCATGACAAAACTAGCTTGTGGTATAATCAGATGACTGTCGTTTCCCCATCTTGCACGGAATTTAATTCTGAATTGAGTTTTATTTACGGAGCTCTTTAACTATTATGGCACTTAGGGTGCCATTCTACATTGAGTGGTCAAAAGTCACGGGAAGGGTTGTCCCATTAGAACATGTGCCGTGTACGACCCCGAATGTTGCGGCTAGATAGGGCGTATGGCGCGAGTATAGACGCATTCTGAGCAGTCTGTTACGGCAGGTATGTAGTGAATATGGCAATACGAGGGGCACTATCTATATTTTGAGCCTAATAATTAAAACAAACTAATTTCTGATTGAAAACTGCTTTATTGTTTTTCAAAATATTCTCCTTTATGATCAATACACTTTTGCATCCCTTTGAACCATTTGTCAAAGCATTTATTCCAGTCTTCTTGAGACACCGCTAAAACATGGTTTTTGAAGGCATCAACGGCTTCTTCTGCCAACGAAAATCATTGTCTACGCAATTTATTCTTGATGTTCGGGAACAAAAAGAAGTCATTGGGTGCCAAACCAGGACTGTATGGCGGATGACCCTTCAAATCGATTTTTTGAACCTTCAAATACTCTGTTGTTAGACGAGATGTGTGTGCGCTCGCATTGTCTTGATGAAGAACGAATCTACGGTTCTTGTTGGTTTTCCTTACTTCACCCAAGACTTCCGGCAAACAAATGGTTGTGTACCATTCGGCATTGATCGTTTTACGTTCCTCTAAAGGCACTGTTGCCACATGGCCGGTTTTGCTGAAAAATCAGGCGATCATTTGCTTTCAAGTGCTTTGAGTGCGAACAACTTTTGTTGGATTTGCTTCATCTTGAAACACCCATACAGTCGACTGCTGTTTGCGTTCCGGCTCATACGCATAGATCCATGATTCGTCACCTGTTACAATCTTATATACGTCTTTTGAGGCACCGCTATTGTATTTCTTGAGCATTTTTGTACACCAATCGACACGAGCATCTTTTTGAGATTGCGTCAAATTATGCGGGATCCAACGAGAGCAAACCTTTTTCACGGCTAAATAATCATGCAATATTTTATATATGCTGGTGGAACTAATGCATAGGGTTGCCTCAATCTCACAATATGTCGCATGACGATCTTTCATTATTAGTTTTTGCACAGCATCAATGTTTTCTGGCACAACTGATTTTGGACGACCTTCACGAACTTCATCATTGAGCGAACGGCGGCCACGATTAAATTCGTTATACCGTGTTTCACAGTGGCAAAGGATAGAGCTTTGTCGCCAAATGTGGAAGTTAGTTGGTTGATGCACTCTTGTCTTGCTAATCCACGTCGAAAGTCGTAATAAATCATTGCAGGAACATTTTCACGAGTTAATTCCATGTTTTTGTTGACACACAATTTTCAAGTTAGTGTAAACAAAACAAATGACGCACTATTGACAAAATGTTTGCAGTAGATTATGGTAAAAACTGTCAAACTATCCATCGGAAACGTCAGATGGCACCTACAACATTCAGGGTTACCAAGGCTCAAAATATAAGTAGTGCCCCTCGTACGTCGCGAGTTAACCGACTTTGAACGTGGGATGATAATCGGTGCACGACGCATTGGTCATAGCATATCGGAGATTACCCGAGAATTCGGGTTTCCGAGGTCAACAGTGTCTAGGGTGGATCTTCAATATCGGAGAGAGAATGCTTCCTCACGCGTAAACTGCCGCACAGGAAGAATACAGGTGATTAACGAACGGACACCACGTCGCCTCAGCAGAACCATACGGGGCGCTCGAAGTGCTACTGTGAGTCAGATCACCGCCCAGTTGAACGTTGGGAGGCGGGAACCCATTTCCACCAGGACTGTAAGGAGGCACATGCAATACATAGGCTTGAACAGCCGACGACCAACTCGTGTCCCTATGCTGACACCTCGATACGGAGCTCAGCGACGTGCATGGGCCCGCAAACATCGGCAATGGACCATGGAACAGTGCCGGCGTGTAATATGGCCCGATGAATTCCAGTATCGAGCTGATGGGCGCGTGAGAATTTGGCGTATGCTCCATGAAGCTACGGATCCTGCGTGTCAACAAGGTTGTGTCCAGGCAGGAGGTGGCTCAGTCATGGTCTCAGCTGCGTTTTCGTGGTCATAATTAGGCTCCCTGTCGGGCTGCAGGGATCAATGACAGGTGTACTTTATGTGGGCATCCTTTCAGATCATCTGCATCCATTTCTGGCATTAGTGTATCCTGATGGAGATGCCCTGCTTCAACAGGACAATGCGACATGTCATCGTTCTTTGGTGTCACGCAGGTGGTTTGATGAAACTCCAGTGAAGTTACGACCATGGTTTGGCCTTCAATATCACCCGATCCGAATCTAATCGAACATTTGTGGGATGCTGTCGATGCTGGTGTATGGTCCCTGAACCCAGCGCCAACTACACGAGAACAATTGTGGGTAGCACTGCAAGATGCGTGGGTTCATATCCCTCGAGAACGATTCCAACACCTTGTAGAGTCGATGCCTCGACGAATTGCTACAGTTTTGAGGGCTCGCGGAGGAGCAACTCGTTAGTAACATCACATACAGTGACTTCCCATGACTTTTGGCTACTCAGTATATATTGGACCTGAAAGACCGGAAATTCTATTCAGAGGCCTCTTTATCCGGCTTGAGGCTCTTTTACATGCCGTGAATCTACGACACGGGACTACCGGCTGTAATTCCCTTCCGAAGGAATCCATATTAAGGACTTTTTACACCCGAAAAAAAATCCATCGCCCTCCGCCGGGTTTGAACCCGCGACCTTGGGAACTAGAGATCTTGCACGGAAGAACAGTGCCGGGATTACGATGAATTCACTTAACTTCAGGATACGTAATGTGAAGTTAAGAAATGCTGCTAAACTAAAGGTCCAATTAGGATGCATTTAAAGTAATGGGAATGACTTGATTGGTAGTTGTTATTATTACTTCATGCTACTGCCTCACGCCAATTGGTTCTAATTACCATGTGGTATCAAACTTGACAAAACGGGAAGGAAATGTTTGATATTACCAAACCCCAAGTTGCGTCGCATTTAGTTAAAGGAACCCCAAATAGTTCCATTTAAGACAAAGTATTAGATTTTCACTTACATCGCGTTAAGTCAAGTCACATTACGTTAAATTCATCATAATCCCAGCTCAAATGTAACCAAGATCGTATAGCCTAACTTAAAATCATTTCTAGGTAAACATTTTTATCGGCACTTTTTATATGAACAGTAAACGCAAAAGGGATACCTTAGAGAAAGTCGTGTGAGTGTGCACCGTCTTATAACAGTGATTTCGCTTGTATTTATACGCTGAAATTGAATGTAGCAACCGTAGCTTATTGCCGCTACAAAAGAGCACAGTAGTGCTGATAATTTTCAGTAATAATTACGTCCTTCACGCTACTGAAGGAAGGATGACGGAATATTCAGATATAGCAGGACGGAAATGAGATGTTCATGCTTGATATAGCATGAGTGTTATAGCGGTTAACGTCTCGGTCAAGAAGCCCGTTGTGAAGGAGGTTACCGGAATACTTGAAGCGTGACATTCCACGAACTTGGCAGGAAACTGGAGAACTCGTGAAACCTTTATTGTAGTGTGAGATCACTTGTTTTAAATGAGGTTAAGCAAAAATTAAGTAATTTACAAATTATATACAGCTGCTTAACTAATGACTATATGTACTAAAAATCACGAACATAGGCACACATTTCTTGCTTAACTTTGTGGATTTTATAAAGTAATGAGTGTATTGATTTTTAATGTTTCACTAGTTCTTGAAAATATTAATTAAGATCTCTCCTATTATTTATAGTGAATAATCCAGCATAATATTACTCAGTCTTTTAATTATAATTTTATCAACTGTTTTAAACAAAAAAACAACCAAACATTTGTCTATATTTTCGGGCAGGAAACGTTTTCTTCTGCCACTTAAACTAATTTTGTACGAAGAAAATGCCCTCTCCACCTCACAGAATCACAGTACCGCAAACAGGCTGTCATTCTCAGAATATGTATTAAACTGCTTTTCAGATTGGCCTTGTAACACATTGTTTAGAATCCAAAGAAATATTAGTCCTGGATTCCTGGCTTCGATTTTTTCCGTTTTGTGAGCAAGGCTCTTTCCAATTTCTCCCAGCACATCTTCAGCGATAGCTGCTTCACACACCTGCTGTGCAGAAGATAGTGACACCCCTCTTTCTTTCAGATGTGTGTAGTAGGAGGAGTAATAGTACAGATCATGCAGGGGCCCCCAAAACTTTCAGAGGTTTGATTTGACGCTGGTAGTATGTTAAACAGTAATTTAGCCTGGAGACTCTATCACTGCGAGCATTTAGTGCAGCTGCGATACTTTTGCTTCACTTGTATTCACAGGCTCTATTGTCTCTAGTCTTTTGAGCTAGTGGAAGGGGAGATAAGAAATTCACGCGGTCGGCACAGCAGCTAGAACAACGACAGCCACACGAAGCCGAACTGGCCGCGTGCCAGCGGTTTTACCTCTCCCTCATCACTAACTCCAAATATTCTGAACAGACAATATACAGGATGGACCATTTAAGTTGAGAGTATCTGAGTATCTCCAAAACTAAGCGTTGTAGAAAGAAATGCCTTGAATAAAAGTTGCTTGATATTACGGGGGAAAGTAAATACCATTAGTCGTGTTTGTTTGGAGGACGTTGTGATGGTCATGGTTGTGGTAGGTTCATATTTAAAAAAGTTAAGTAGCGTGTGTTTGTTTCCCCCACCTTGTTTGCTTTCTTTTATGATAGCGTTCTTAGAGGTCCTTTTATCCGTTCTTCTTTTTTATCCTATATGAACACAGGTAGCCTTAACTGTCTCTGTTTACTGGCTTACTAACACTCATTTTACTTGAATAATCTGGCATCTTCATTATTATTTTGCGTTTCTTCTTAGTTTACCGACATTTCGTCTCTTCCTACCAACACTTCACAGTGTTATAAACATACACACTTTCTTACAACAGGTGTTAATCTTTTGCCTGGCACCTGTTAGCTGAATAAATGGATAACTTTTGTTTGTCATATACAATGAATGCAAGAAGTTACAGGATTCCGGTGCTTTTAAAAACTGTCTCCAACCTCCTCAATATTTTCTCTCGCTTGGTCCCCGTTGTAAGTCCAATAAAAAAGTTTCTCGTTTGCTAACTTTTCTACTGCATAGGCATAGACTTTACCGAAAATATTTTATTTAAATAATTACAACGCTCATCTTATTAAAGATACAAGTATTCAAACCAGACAGGTATCTGCACTAGCAAAAAAATAAAAAAAGAAGAAGATAATGTTCGTTCTACCCTTTTAGTTTATTAGTTACTGTATGATTAGCTTAGAAACAGCAAATATAGGAATTTTACCGAAAAAGTTTTCTTTAGAAACTTGAACCTACCGCAATCCATAAAGTCTCTAAAAATTGTTTAGTCTGTTAGAGAAAAATAATCTGCACAAGATCGTATGTTCAAAGCTCAAAACTGTAACAAGTGAATATTTACACCATGTTATTAGCAACTGGGCAACAGCGCGGGAGTAGAAAAGCATGAAGCTAATGGCAACATGCATGCGTTATATGGAGACAAAAATATGGGAGCAAACTAGTATCTGGCGCCACTTCAGAAAAAGCTTTTTTCTTGATGGAACCTTCACGAATACTTTCTTTACAGAAGAAACTAAAGCTTACTTGGGAAGTTGACTCGAATTTGCTCTGCTAATCTGAATAGAACGTAGACCGTGAGACATCTACTTCGTTTGCGCTACCTTTGGAATAAAAGATCTTCAAAGCTTTAACAGCCTTAAGCATGTGTGCTGCTGCACTTGTAACTATTAGCAATGACTTTTCTTTCTTTTCCTGAACATACCATAGAACATGCAAAGCATTACGGACAGCCCTCGCAATCGCGGAGTGATTGTTTTTTCAGTGCCCTAGAAACAATAAGATGTGGTGTTCTGGGTTCATATTCCACAAATTTTCCAGCTATGACATTGGCAATGAACCTTCCACATGAAGCAGTTGTTTCGTCTACCGATAGCCAGAGATTCAAATCACCAATGTCGTCTCTGATTTCTTGGAGCACCTGGAATATAACAAATATACATATAAATATTTTAAATGATGCAATTTATAACTGGCTGAAAGTCTGCTTACATTACATGGCATTATACATTTTGATTTATTTTGTGACAATTTTCTTAATTAGTAATACATGTGTTAATTAAAGAAACCTTTATGAAGAGGACCAATAATATTTTTTCTCATTGTAGACAGGCCAAACTTTTTGTCCACAAGAGTTTTTCCCAGGAACTCTCGAAATTCTAAACTTTAAATTTATTTAGAGGAATGTTGGTCGACACTAAAACTTCGCACAAATCTCTTGAAAAAGACATAATTTCCACTGCTTTTGTGGGTATTTTATAGAAACAAAATAAATATATCTCAATAACAAAGAGAGAGAGAGAGAGAGAGAGAGAATGTAACATATGCATCCATATTCAAGTATTAGTGAAATATGCACTAACCCCTTGAATATGCATTTATGTACACTATAAAATTTCCCCAGTCGATTCCTCATATCATGAAATACATTTATATCTTCCATGCATACGTTCACGCAAATATTCAAAATCAGCCGTCTACTAATGATACAGAAAAAGCCATAACATTGGCTCTCTACAGGACGAGGGGGGGGGAAATATTGCTTATACAAATGAATGTCGCAAAGAGAGAAAAATAGTGTGTATATAGTGTAATCTATGAAATCACTAAATCGGTTTTGATAATTCTTTCACCACTGAAAAGCACTGTTCTTTCTATGGATGTAGTTCATAACTTAATAAGGCACCCTCTGATTTCAATTCCTAAATTACTAAAATATTAAAAACGATTTACAAAACCGGTGTACTAGAAAACGTACATGTTGGAGGTATAAAAGAACATGCCTTTGACTTTTTGTTGAAATGTCATGGAGTAGGTTTTTTACCCCCGTTGAGATTGCATTGTAGTAGAAAATTGTTACGTGTAATACTTATACGTATGACTAATATGAGAAAGGCAAAAACTACTCAAAAAGGTAGATTTCTTTAAATCGCACAATTTATTCCAAATACATTTTTTATGGCACCAAGCATTTCCGACATATTTATTGTTATTGTTTTGTATTCTTGAATACTTTGTCACTTTTAAGTGCTCTCACCATTCACATGTTTCTCGCAGAGTCTATAAATATTATGGAGTTTGAAGTCAGCTTATGGCGAACCTCTTTTTAAAGATTTGATTATCGCTTCTGTCTCCTGTCTCCTCCTCCTTCCTTGTACCTACAACGAAACGTATATAATGAAATTATTTCTCCAAATGCTTATCTCTACAGTAACAATGAAGCAGTATTTTAGGATATATTAATGTCATATCTTTAATCATGTATATACCATATGTAATTCATGTAACCACAGCGTTTAAATATGTTCTTTGTGTTGAACTACACGCATGTTATTTTAATATTTTGTTAGATAGATTTTCTCAGCTACGACTAGTGGTGCCGTGCTAGCCTCTAGTTCCCAAGGTCGCGGGTTCAAACCCGGCGGAGGGTGAAGGATTTTTTCGGGCGTAAAAATCGTTAGCATGGGAAGTAAAGCCGGTGCTCCCGTGTCGTAGATTTACGGCACGTAAAAGAACCTCAAGCCTGGTAAAGAGGCCTCTGAGCATAATTACCGATCTTTCACGCCCAATATAGAATGGGACGCTAAGGACCATAGTAGTTAAAGAGCGTCCATAAATTAAAAAAAATAAAATAATAAAAAAAAAAACCTCAAACTCACCTACTACGCATACGATTTCCACTGAAACATTTTCGACCCAAGATAGTTGTTAACAAAGGCGAGGGGAAATATTCTCCTTTAACAAAAGTCTATGAACTTTACATGCTAGAAAGACGTAAGTGACTGACGCTAAAGGAATCCCAAACTTATCTTGAAGCCGGGGACTCCTGGATTGTCTTAGCCATGTGGCTTTTAGAGAACGAATAGAAAAAGCCTAAACACCCTCCAGATTTTTTTAAATTTCGAAATCGCGCTTATAAACAACCAATCAGAAAATTCAAGAGAAAATTCGATACGCCTGACACTCCGTGTACATAAGCTGCTGTCACACAACAAATCCCAGCCTCCTTGCAAACTCATTTGTGGAATAAACCGGCGACACACGTTATAAAATTCCGCGCCAATAATTAACAATGGATTAATACAAATACGGTATTGTGTGTGCAATGAAGATAACTTTCAAGTGAACAGTCTGCGTGTGAACTTAGTCGCGAACTTGCTATTAAAACAGTGTAACGTTGTTACTGAATTCCGCACCGTAAACAACAGTGAAGTAAAACAAACACAATTATCGTGTGCACGAGGGAGCAGAATAAATATTCGTTTGACAAGTGTTTGTAGAGTCAGAAAGAAATAAGTCACTGTACAATCACGCGTCAATCTCAATTTAACAAAGTGGAAATGCGTCCGGTGTAAGCAACTCCAAATTTGGTCAAGTGCTTATCATTTAAATTTATTTGGAAATCATTCAAATTAAATACTACAATTTAATGTTAATCAGGTCTACAAACATTAATTTTCTTATGCTCCATATCCTAAGATCTCCAACCCAGCCTTATGCTCAATTAATAATAAAAGAACGGACGACAGCTGAGGATAAGAACGGAAGACAAAGAGGACATCGATGCAGCCACAAAATAGAAGTCACAAACTCGTATTTTGCAGGCTCAATAATTAATTCATTAAACATGAATTAGAGTCGAGCAAGCATTACGTTGGGTGCTTATAATAAATAAAGCTGTATAATTACAATAATAATTAATAAAGATGGAATCTGCGTAAACAGTATTAACATGAAGTAAATAGAAAAATAAGCCTTTGTTACAACAGTTTGTAGAAGCTACATAAAAACAAACGACATTGTTAGAGAAAGTTACGTGAATATAAATATAAGAATGTAAGTATGTGTGTGTGTGTGTGTGTGTGTGTGTGTGTGTGTGTGTGTGTGTGTGTGTGTTATTTTCTCTCTCTAGCATCTGCTTATAGTGGTAGTTAAAGGAAGCATTGCATTCCATCCAAAACTCCTATGGATATCTCACTGGAAATAGGAAATATGTTTTGAGGTCCCCTGAATAAAAACACAGTATTTTTAAGAGAAAGGTCCATGTGTCTTGTCTACCTGAACATAACAATTATTAAAAAACAAAAAGTCGGATAAATACCAAAATCCTTAAGGATGATACACAAAGTTTTTCAAAAACCTCCACCCACCCCAAACTACTGTTTACATGGAACATGTTTCATTATTTAGGAGTTTCTTAAAAACTACTAACGATTTGCATTAAAGTACTATATATTTAAAATAGTTACATAATTAATATTATGTATATCTTGAATTTTCTACGAATAGCCTGCGAAGTCCTCTTCATTCCGAATGATGTTTTATACATAATTTTGTACAACTTATAATCTATATGAGATACACAAAAACTTCTTCTTGTGGTATTCCTGCTAACCTTTCGGTGGCCTTGAGTGATCCAACCATCTGTCACAACATATAAATTTTTTAAAAGAAATAAAATTGTATAATGTTATATAATGTAGAAATTTGTTTCAAAATATTGTAATTATTAAAATTTATTGTAGTCACGTTACGACTTTATTGTTAAAGCGACAATAATAAATTAATAAAAAAACTTACTATACAAAAAAT
Organism: Deroplatys truncata; assembly: GCA_030765065.1. Taxonomy (NCBI): domain Eukaryota; kingdom Metazoa; phylum Arthropoda; class Insecta; order Mantodea; family Mantidae; genus Deroplatys; species Deroplatys truncata. Next base: position 130,587,841 of record CM060988.1, on the reverse strand, counting down.
GATCACTTTAAAACACACAATTAAAAAAAAAACATTTTTACGCATCAGGCATTTTCGAGATATACGCTATTGATTTTAATTTTTCATTACTTTGTCGTTTTAAAAAGGTGCTATCATCATTCAGTTGTGTCCGGAATTTCAAAGACAGAAATTTCAAAATGTCATACCGACCTACGTTTTAAAGATTTGACTGTAGTTTCAGCCTCCTGTATCCCCTTTGTGTAATGAAACCATTTCTGCAAACGCTCATCTCGATTAACATAAAATACGCGGAAAAAATTAGCTTTGGCAAAATATTTATGGTCAGATTTTTCATATATTGATTTTTCTCAGTAAGGTCAGATGATTCTATAGTAGATTATCCATTATACAGTCATATGATAATTATACTATATTGGTAACTAAATTCAAAATGCAATCAATAGTGACCTAAATTAATAATCAATTATCTCTGATATCACTGAGGCCAAATGTCATGTTCATACGACCGAACCTCAGTAGCTCATGCAGTTACAAGAAGAGAGAAATTACTCGGGCCTCGTGATTTACTCTGGTAGCTCATTCATGTCACTAGCGATGGCAACGGTAAACGTTAGGTCATTACACGGTTAAACTCTTTTTCAATAGATGGTACCACTGTTAAAGAGTTAATGCTTCGAATATCTACTACTTCGAGCGTTGCAGTACAACATGACTGTTTCAGCGCCCTCCTTTCATCAATGGAATTCACAAACAAGTAGGGCAGGAAATTTAAAACCATTCAAAGATTGAATGCTATGGGTACGATGACCAACTGAATTTTTTATATTGGAGGGACTAGAAGACAACCTTGTTGCACCGGTTACATTAAAAACTATTGACTGTTTCCCAGCGTAAGCTTATTAAGCTTTCAGAACATTGAACAAAAACAATTACTAGGCACAATTTCTTCTGATCAGGGACTTAGGCACAACTTGATATGCTACCACTTCTATCATTTTTGCCTCCAATTCAGCTCAGTATTCCGACCCTCTAGAAATATTCCATTTACAATATTTGGATTTTAAATCTTGATTATTTACATATGAATTTTTAATTAAATATCCAGGGCGGACCAAAACCAGCACAAAATGGACAGATAAAGTTTGTCAGTCTCAGTCTAGTTAACCAGCCCATCAGGGGGTAAACTCCAAAACCAAGCTAGACACTCGTTAGTCGAAGAGAAGAGAGCCATTTAATGGAGGGATACCCTAACATAAAACCTTGCTTGCCCAAGGCCAAGGTGGCAGTCCAACCTTTGGTCGTAACTGTGCGCAGCACTTGTAATGCGGCTGGACAGCATAATTACTGGTAAGCCTCAGGAAAATAGCTGGTCAGCGGAAAGGGACTTGAGCCGAAACAGGAGAAAACTCCTAACGCATGAAAGAAAAGATGATTTTTAATATATACATATTTAAATTTTTTCTACAAGTTTAGGATATTTTCTAGTTGTTTAATTTTATTATAAAAAGAAAAACTTGTTGAAGTATTCCATGCATGTGTAACTACCAGCCAAACAGATTCTTAATACACTATAAGCCACAGTTTATGCTATAAGCGTAGTTTATCTTGCCTTCTGACTTTGAATGTCTGAGTTCATATCTCATTTGCGTTTAGTTCCCTGGATAAAGTCTTCTTCCGTGATTTTCCCTCATCTTTGTCTGGCAACTCTCAGCTTAATAGACACCAGGCTCCTTTGCGAATCATTCCACCCATTTAATTGTTTGTCTGTTAATTTGAGTTTTATTTATGGACGCTCCTTAAATGCTGTAGTTCTTAGCGCATCATTCTATATTGGGCGAGAAAGACAAGAAATTTTGCTCAGAGGTGTCTTTATTAGTCTTGAGATTCTTTTATGTGCCGTAAATCTAAGATTGGGATCACCGGCTTTACTTACCTTCCGAAGGTAGCCATGCTAAGAATTTTTACGCCCGAAAAAAAAATCCATCGCCCTCCTCCGGGTTTGAACCCGCGACCTCGGGAACTAGAGGCTAGCATTTGTTGTCTGCGTAGACTGGGTTATTAAAGAGACGTAATTAAAAAGTGTTCTCCTATCACCAGCTCTTTTCCTGAAATTCTAATCAGGCATTAGTGGTCCGAGTCCGAGTTGGCAGGCTGAGGGCAGCCCGATGGAGAGTTATTAAGCGTACCTACCCGCGATGGGTTTAATCGCTTGTTGAAAGGATGGGGGTTGCAGGGTGACGGGTGAGAGTGAGGTTCGGGGAATGATAGGAGGTAGCTAAATTGCTCCTCGACGACTGCTGGTCAGGGTACAACCACCCTTCTGCACCGCTAGTGTTATGTGTTTTTCAAAAAGTTTTGTTGGGGGTGCTATTGAGAATGTTGTGTCCAAGCAATTCTTGAAAGGATTGTGGAGGAGCTCAGCTTTATCCGCTGTTTGTATGTGCTCCTATGTTACCGGCATTAGGGGTCTGCAAGAAACCGAGCTGTATGTACTGAACCACCCGGCCCAATTTTATTTTAAACAAAATTATTTTGCAGTTATTTACTACTGCTACTGCTACCGCTGCTGCCATCATCAGTCCACGAAGTACCTCTGCCTACGGTAGGAAGGGATTCAGGTTCGATTTGCGGTACTGGCATGGGAATTTAATCCCCTGCTGGGGCGCCTGATAACGTATGCACTCAGGCCCTTGGGACCAAATAAGAAGCCACTTAACAGAAATAATGAGGTCCTGAAATCAGCATGTAGTAAGTGGCATGTTGACGTAACTGTCTGATTGACCGCACGTCGCCCTATTACTGCACTCTGTCCCGGATCCCCTGGGACGGAGGGAGGCGGAGTTTGCAACTGCCGTGCTGTTGTAACGTTATTCGCAATTGGCCAGATAGTGCATTTATTCATTATTACTAGAGTTAATACTCTTATGAATGTGTACATATGATAATTCTGCTATTCAGAGCATCTCAACATCACAGCCCCCGAAAGAAATCTGATAAATTAACTATTTTTTGTCTTCATTTTCCCTTTATCTGGAAAACTTTTACTTTTCAAAATGGCACTAATGATTTTGATTAAAATACCATGTTTAAATATATTTACATTACAAATAAAATGCATATTTTGAATATATGTAATAAATTAATTTTTTTTGTCATTTTCAAGCCTGAGCCTGACAAACATTTTTAAAAATAAGGCGTAACTCTGTCCATGGGTTGGGCCTGGCTTTAGTTAGTCATTATCATGGGTTATTAATACTCATTTCAAACTTTGCTTTACATATAAATACATTTATCCTCATTTTAACCTCTTGGATGATATTAATATATATTTGGAATTTATTTGCATTTGGAAATTCTTATATGACAGATGATGTTTGTTTCCTTCTAAACTGTATTTCTAGCTTTGTTGAAAGCATACTTTTTATTAATGTATTTGATTCTGTATATAACCACTTTTAGCTGCCCTGGTAGTACTGTAGCATTTTTGCTTGGGGACATGGAGTATTTCTAATTTAAGGGAATTTTTCTCCTGTTGGAAGATCTGGTATTCACTACACTCAGCCTCATGAGGTCCCTAGGGACCAAGTAAGGAATTACATGATGGAAAAGCAGTGGCTTGGAATGGATTTGAAACAGCTTACTTAAGTGACTGGGACAGAGGTTACATATTGATCGTATACCACACCCTCACCAGAATAAAGAAAGTTTTGGAAAGCAGGGTGGGGCACATTAACAGAGAATTGAAATTACAAAATTATTACTATCGTTAATCTGTTAAAATGCATTATACTTAATATTTGTACAGGATCATTAAAAATATTAGATATTTTAAAAAAGCAATTAAGGATTACTTACTGTCCAAAAATTTAAAATAGGATTAATGTAATTGTTTGGGATATTAAATGTTCTGATAGTTAAGCATTTAATATTAATATGTTACATGTAGACTTATGTATTGTGTACTGTGCACCCATTCTACATTAATGGACTGATCACAACTAAAATAAGATAATTGCGTTCCCAAAAGGATTAACTTACTCTGTGGTTTCTACCACTGCAGTAAAAAACAATTAAAGCATGCAATTAGAATAAAACAACTGAGGGATCTTAGTACCACTTCCTGAATATTTGGGGAAGGGCTGAAAGATCAACCCCCAGGTTCTGGCACCCCTGCCCCTCACCACTACATTTTGCTCAAGATATGAGACAGAGGATGCAGCAACTTCCCCTGACAAATTTAAAATCATCTATGGCATTACCCATTGTTTTATTTGTAAACCGACATTAGTTTTTGTTTGTGTGTGCAGAAACTATGATTTGGAAATGGAAGTTTGGTTTTGAATGTAGCTGCTAAGTATGTTATATTTATTGGTATCTCCAGCGCTGTTTTACTTTCTCTAATACGTATAGTAAGTGTGGTAAGTATTGCATTCCACCCAAAAATTCGATGCAAAGAGATTTCACCGGAAATACATGTTTTGAGGTGCCCTGAATCCAAATAAAGCATTTTTGTAAAAATGTCCATGTGTGTGTCTGTCTGTGAACAGCATAACTCAAAAATGAAAAGTCGGATAAATACCTAACTTAGTATTTCAGTTTAGTATCTTCCAAGGATGCAAATCGAAGATTTCCAAGAAAATTCCCACACCCCAACTACCCTTTACATGGAACACTTTTCGAAAATTTTGATTTTCTAAAACATGGCGCTAATGATTTTGATTAAAATATCATATATCAATGATATTTGCATGACAAATAAAATGTATATCTTGAATTTTCTGGGAATAGCCTAGGAAGTCTTCAATCGGAAGGAATTTTATATAATCTTGTATAACTTATAACGTTAAGTGATAGACGAAAACATACCACAGAAAAAATGTAGATCTCTTTAAAACACACAATTTACTTAAAATAAACTTTTTTATAGCATAAGCTGTTTGTGAGATATCTGTTAATAAAGGTTCAAACTTGTTATTCTTTTAAAGTCCCATCAATTTTCAGTTGTTTCTCACGATTGCATGGAAGCAGTATGGAATTTTAAGGCCAGCATACCTATAGCATCCAGTTCTTAAACATTTGACTATCACTATTCTCTTTGTATTTATAACAAAATTTTCTGCAAAGCTTTACTTGGATTAAATGATGTAGATAGAAAAATAAGCTTTAGTAAGAATAGTTTGTATATCCATTAATAAAGATAGAGGGTAGAGAAAGTCGTGAATGTAACATATCAGATTTTTTTTCTTCTAAATATAAAGTTATTATAATTCTGCTATCAAACAACACATACAAGGACTTAAAGCTCTTGTAATTTATGTAAATTAAATAAAATGTTAAAGCTAAAAATACTTGGATACAGTTTATAAAATAGCTTTCAAAATGGGCTTCACACTAGTGTTGCAATCTTCACGAGTTCATTCCTTATTCTTTGTGTTGCTAGATGCCTAATGAATCTTAAGGGTTGAAAAACTCTCAAGAGCAGGTTCAATCAGCTTGGTGTGCATTGCATACTGTCAGTTTTCATTTGTAGCAAAGCTCTTATTGGTATTATCGCGTTCATGTGGGAGAAGCCAATGCTCACATTTGGCAGTAGAAATAGGGCTGCTCTTGATAAGTGTTTATTTACTGCAGTAATCCAGCAGACATTTTCTTGTCTATTAGGAATTCATTAAAACCACATACAACCTATCATTCTGGAATTCTTAACCTCTTGTACAAATTCTCCACTTCAGCCTCCGAAAGTAATATTCTTTTCAGCATCATCTAACCATAATTCTGGAATTTGCATTTGTTCTGCCGACAGATGTGATTTTCCACTCACTACAAGCAGTCATAAAATTTGATAGGATCAAGAAAACAAATTACATTTGTTGATTGCCCTATTACCCCTTTCTTCAAATCACTTTGAAACGTAACTGCTTATGCAGTACCAATGAACAAGGCTTTACATTGAGCTTCCTCTCTTCAGTTGAATTTGCCTTGATATATTGCTATGAGCTTTATGGATTTTAATATCCTTTTCTTGCAGCTCAACACTAAGCACTCTGATAATTCTTGAAGAGCATCATACATGAAGCAAATATCTAAAATTAACACTTGCCTTTAGGCATTAATCTATCAGATTTGTGTCACACTACAATTATTGTTTTGCTGCTGCAAAATGAGCAAGTGCTTCATATGCTTTCCACACCGTGGGAAAACTTCCAAAGCTAAAAGCCACTCGAAATGAGCTTGAAACATGTATAATTGTCAACATCTTCAGCTACTTTGCCTAGTTCTCTGGCATTTTTGCAGGATTGCTTATAGAGACAGTAAAGTTTATCAAGAAATGACGATGTGGTTAATTTGTGCAGGAAAGTCTTACATTTTCAACAAAGCGCTTGAGTCTTCATTTAGAGTGAATTTTATATAATTGATAAATTCTGTGTGTGTGTGTGTGTGGGGGGGGGGCTCAGAACCTAGACTGGATTCAGCTTAATTTGAAAAATATTTGTCAGATTCGGGTTTAAAAAAATAAAGATGAAGGAAAATTAATTTATCACATTCAGTAGACCACTTTTTCAAGTAAATGTACGGCATTAGTCAAAACCATTAATGTCATTTTTGAGAAAATAAAAAATAGCACAATGTTTTCCACATAAAGGGAAAATAAGACAAAAAAAAACTAATTTATCACTTTTTTTGGTCCTTGATGTTGAGATGCCTGGAATAGCACAATTATCACATGCATAGCAGCAGTAATATTAGCAATAGTAACTAAATACTCACTTTGGCCAATTGCAACTAATGTTACAACAGCAAGGCAGTTGCAAACTCTTGCCTCCCTCCATCCAATCACACTCAAGACATCCTCAGCAGACTGCAGTAATAGGGGTGACATGCTGCTTACTATATGCAGATTCTAGGACCTCAGCTGTTACTGTTTCTACAAGTGGCACAATTATCACAAGGACTTCAGTGCAACCCTGCCTCAACAAGGAAAAAAATCCTCGTGCTGGTACCAGAAATTGAACCGAGTTGCTTTGCTCGCAGGCAGCAATGCTTCGTGGACGAATATGAGGGATATTTTTAAAATGGGGTCATTATGCAATAAAATAAGAACTACTATACCTTTTTCACTATAAGCTGAAAGGAGAAGTAAACAAAACTTAAATGTATGACTCTGCTGAGCATATGACAGCACTACATGGAGGATGACAGGAACTAAATAACCGTGATGGCAAATTGCTTCAGACAGAATGCAAATACAGTATATTGTGCAGCCTGGGAATTATTAGCTTTTAAACATTGTATGTCTTATTCCTATATTTTGCCTTATAACACACAATACGAAGAGTAGACAAATAAAAGTTGTACTTGAACAGTTCGGCATCTGTGATTACTGGATTAAACTGTTCTTAACTTCAGGTTTAGAAATCATTCATTTAATGACTGACTAAATCAGTATACCACCTTTGCTTTAACCTTTTATGAGACAAGTTAAATAATGATTAGCATATAGGTTAAAACACAACAGAAAACAAACGCGACCCAAGCTATCCGAGCAACAATTCTGCATCACTATCAAAGAAGTTCAATTATTGCTAAACAATGGCCAACCATATTCATTGTCGATTAATGGTGGGTCTTTTCACAGAATTTGTTAAAAGTATTTAACATAATTGTCTTCTATCCGTTTCCTGCATTTATGTTTTCCACAGTAGCAGAAGATTCTCAGCCAGAAACAAACTGCAGCGCCTGCGCATAGCCTCTTAAACCCTCTGCTATAACGATTCATTTAGTTTTTTTAAATTTCTCTGCACGAGAATAACCACAAAATGTTACAATCTGAATCAAACTGTTTTTTATCGAGGAAGAGATGACATGCTAAGCAGGAAAGATTGTAGTTTGTCCACCAGCCAATGAGGTGCTGTCTTGTCACGTGGTTTTGTTTACTCCTTTCAGCTTATAGTGAAAAAGGTTTAAGTGTGTAATTTGTGTACAGTTGTTAGAAACTGTAGTTGTGTGTTTGAAATAGATGTTTCTGAGTTGGAAATTGTAACACTAAAACACCACTAAAAGACAATGTTTCAAGACTTGTTCACCTCATTATCAGCATTGTTCAATTGATGCAGCATTTTTCTGGTTGGTTTTAGGTGTTGGCTTTGATACGATTGGTGTTTGTGTTATGTCAAAATCACATTAGCTCCCCAAAATAACAGCCTACAAAAAATACTGTGCACCAACCTAAAGGATCCCATCCCAGAACACCAAAAAATGCAGCACTTACAAAATGGGCTGTAACAAATGTATATAGGAAAAACCAAAAGAAATCTAGATAAAGACTGAAAGAACATCTTAGAGCAAATAAATACACAGACAGACAAATCTGCTGTTGCTCACCACTTCTGGTCAACCAACCATGAGTACCATGATAGTATACAACGTTCATAAAATCCACAGCAGAATTGGATGTTTGGGAGAAAATCCGTATCTTAAAAAACCTTCACAACATAATTATGATTTGTTACCGCATAGTACCCTCAGGAAATTCATAACACTAGCACCAATTACATCAAACCCAACTCTTCCAAAACCACCTGGAAAAAATGCTACATCAGTTGGAGAATGCTGACAACATGAACAAGTCTCGAAACATGTCCAAGTCAAATTACCTTTTGGTGTTACAAATTCCAACTAGGAAACAATATTTACGATTAAATATTTTGGATAATTAATTTTTTTTTTTAAATTGTGCATACTTTAAGCTTCCTTTCTACACTGTTCTCACAATCATTTGAAGTCTCATTGTACAGTTTAGTGGCACCTAGTTTGCCACCAGATCATACAACCTCCATGTACGGATTCTAACATGGGTTTTTCTATATTTAAAAAAAATGCATCATTGGTATTGGTTTTTCAGGGGGGATTGAAACTGGTGATACCAAAGTCAGATCTTCAGTACAATTTAGAAAACAATTGTTAATCTGATGTTCTCCAAAACAGGTGGCTCATTTAAGCTTCTGTACATTTGCACAAATCTCTTCTTAAAGAGATTATCAAAGTTCATTTTCAATACGGAAAGTTTTAACCCAGAAACAGCTACAAGTTTCCTAAATGGACTGGCTGCAGAAGTATGTGACGAGGTTCTAAAAAACTTATCTATGCTAAGGCATGTGTTCGAAAAGCATTGATAACTGTTAGAAAAGTAGTGCAAGGTTTGAAGAACTGGCTAAAAATAAACTATTGAAAATTATTTTATGGTTTGTACTTTATTGCAAAATTGACCGTAGTTTAAAAATACCTGTAATAATAATAATAATAATAATAATAATAATAATAATAATAATAATAATAACAACAACAACAACAACAATTGAAAAACAATTTTATTTAAAACAAAATTAGAAAATCAAGCCTGGGCATAACTATTTTGATCCATACAAACCTCTAGTGTGTATGTGCGAGTGAGAGCTTCAAATTCAGAGTAAACAACACAACATGAGCCCACCTCCATGATATAAGGGTAGTACAGGATGGGGCATAAACACCTGATGGTATTTAAAGTAGTTTGATTACTGTATGCTTGTTTAGAGATACATTCTAGTCATATTGGAAGATATACTAGTCCCGGGCATCCTTTCCCCAACCGGCTTCAAAGCGAACGGAAGGCTTTGAAGCCTGACCATAAACCCATCAGTAAACGATTAGTAGGGTCTTCCCATCCCTTAAACACAACACGTGGTCCTTTCTCCAGCTCCACCAAAGCAAAGCGTTGTTAAGATTTTATGGTGCTTGCGGTTAGGGAGGGTAGGGAACAAGTGTTTGGCTACTGCACAAAGGTCGCCGCTTGGGGATCCGAAGGCTGCGATGACCATACACATATGCGTGGAGTTTCAGATGTGTTTCACTTGTGAAAAGTAATATACTTAAGATGACAGCCCTGATTTTGCACACACTGTTCCATCCTGGAGGGAAGCGAATGTATTATTTGCCTTGCTTTTTACAAATCCCCACCAGAAAAAGTTTCTAGCAGTGATAGGTCTGATGAATGTTTGGGCCACTGCATGTCACCATACCGTGAGATTAGGGCATCCAGAAAACATCCTTTTAGTGTCTGTATGCTAACATCGGCTGTGTCAGCAGTGACTCCATCTTCTTGAAATCAAAGTTTGCATGTTTAATGCAAAGAAATTTCATTAAGAAATGACAAATAGAGTCACCAGCATTGCTTAATATCATGCAGAATTAGCAGTCAAAGACTCACCATCCTTATTTTCAAAAAACAATGATGGTCCAACAATTTCATTGAAGACAATGCACACCAAATCATTTCTTTTGCACTGTGCAGTGAAACCATGTCATCTGAAACTCCGTGCAATGGGGTATATCACAACATGACTACAACATATCCTTGAACATGCACAGTGTGTTCAGACTGCTTTAAAAACCTTCAGGTGTTTATGCCCCACCTTGAATGTCTGCCAACATTCAAGAGGTTCCGAGTTCAAATCTCAGTTAGGGTGAATTACTCAGATTAAGGTTTTTTTTCCAGTGGTTTCCCTTATCCTGAAAAGACAAATGTCGGTTAACTCTATTGAACCTGGGCTTAATTGGGCATCTTTTCATTTAATGTTCGATATGAACTACTCAGTTAAAAGAAAGATGGAATAAAGAGTACTCTTTACTTTACATTGGCAACGACAATAACTGAAAATTTGAAATGAAGATAGTGCTAGTTTTAAAATACTTCAAGAATGTGTGATTGGACCTCGAAAGTTCAGATAATGAAAGTTTGCATTTTAACCTGGCCTGGTGCAACATATGAATGTGCAGAGTCTAACCAAAGATTAAAAGCAATATGAATTGATACATAACATATGACATTATAATAACAGCATTTAGTGGTCTGAGCTACATATTTCTGTAATGTTTGTCCAATTTGTTTCAAACACATCTTATGGAATCTTGTATTATTTGCCTAAATCCAATCAACACGAATAGCAATGAAGAGGTTAAAGTCCATCTTGGCATACACTATTTCAAAGAAATATATATGCATTTTACAGAAGAGTCTGGTCTTAATATCTGGTGGGCTTTCAATTTTCAGATCATTCATCCCATGCTAACTTTCAGTCTACCAGAGGTAATCCACATTAATTATGTAGTGGGAATAAATAAGAACAATAAACTTAACAGGAAAAAAAAATGATATATTTTACAAGAATGTTTGCATACAATTACGTTGTCAAGAAATGCTACACTAATCTCATGTTATGAAAACTTTTGCTCATGGTTCTGGTTTAACTCCTGCTGCCCGTGCCAAGTAGTCCAACTCCACTGAAAAAAATAAAGACATGAGATTTAATATATATTTTTCTCACAGCTCTATAAAGATGAAAGGAATAAGGCTGGAAACCCAAAAATATATTAATGCATCCATTGAAAATAATGGAAAGAGGCACACCAAATATTTCCAGAAGTAAATTAACAAATTTCTGGAAAAAGGGCCTAATTGTTTATTATAAAATGTACAAATGAGAAAGTATTTTCAGCAAATATTGTCATTAAAGTGCTCCTGATTCAAGCAAAAAATTTTAATGTTTCCTTTCTCAGAAGATGAACATTATAATTAATATCAACATTGATCACATCACAAATACATTGCATTTCACTAACAATAAGTAGGAAATGAAAGTTAATGATGAAAATTTTACAAATATGTAAGCTATATTAATTAGAAACTACAGTGCTTTTTCATCACACTGTGCCACAGCAGCTTGGACTCCTGCTGAAACAGTTATAATATACCCATAACCACCTCATATTCTCATACTTACAATTACAATGATAAGCAGATACCTTATCATAGAGATGTTGGAAATGTTGTCCTTCTCTATCTGCATATTTCTGGCATCTTTTCAGGAAATTTTCATTCACACTGGAAAGTTAAATATTCGAAATTGAGTGAATTTCTTGCCTGATGTTTCCTTTTAGTTCCTTCAATGTAAGGGATTTGCTGCATGCACCTTATTTTTCAAGCTCCCCCACAGATAAAAATAACAGTTAAATCAGGGGATCGCGAGGGGTCATAATTCCTTAAAAACTTGTTTGAAAATGTCGGTCAGGTGTTAAAAAATGGTATAAGCCATCCCTGTAGCCTTCTACATTTATAAAAAAATATTGCACCTCTTATTCTGTATGCATTTACTAAATACCAATTTTCACATCATGCAAGGGAATCTCGTGTGTAAAATTGGGTTTCTCTGTACTCCAATAACTGTTACTTTGTGATGAAACAGTCATAAAATGGAATCATGCTTCATCAGAGAATACTAAATGCGGGCCAATTGCTCTATCATTTTGCAAAATCCAATTACAGAAATTAGCCCAATTCTGATGATCACATAAAAAATGAGGTGTATGCAACAAACCCCATACATTGCAAGAACTAAAAGAAAACATCAGACAAGAAATTCACTCTATTTTGGATATTGATCTCTCCAGTGCGAATGACAATTTCCTGAAAATATGCCAGAAATATGTATATGGATAGAGAAGGACAATGTTTCCAATGTCTATTATGATAGAGTGCATGCTTATTATCATTGTAATCATTACTATAACTATTAGTGCATGAAGCAGTTGTAGGGTTATAACCATTTCAAAGGGAGTCCATGCTGCGGCAGTCAGTATGTGAACAGCCCTGCAGTGTGAAGAAAATCCACTGCATACAGCTTCATTTATCCTTTTAATGATAGTTGCAACTAAGAACCTGTTTCGCTTTAAATCAATAGTATATTCAGCTTTTCTTGTTGCTAGTTTTCCTGTCAATTTCACATTGTTTAGACTCCTGCTGCTAAGTAATTGATTGCTATATTAATGTCAACTACTGAAAGTAATGCTTATTTATATATTCAACTGGCAGCATTTCAAAATTCATTATGTGAAGCTCATGTAATAATATCACTGCAGTGTTAAATGCTAAATTAAACTTTTAGTTATCATTAAAGGACTAAAAATCTGATGCGAACACTCTCACTACTTTCTCTAAGTGATTCTTCTATCCAGATTATTTACAATGTATTTTTACTTACGAATGATTTTAAATAAAACAATAAGTAACTAGATGCATAAAACATAAGGAAATAGTATTCAAATGTCTTTCTGTGCTAATTAGCTCTTGTGATGCAAACAAAATTCACAACTTTTAAGAATGTCCATTGGAGGACGTATTTTTGAAAGCGTAAACATGGAGTATTCGAAAAACAGCTAATGTTAAAAAAAAATTCTGACGTGTTACACTCACATGACTTTCTCTACTCTTGTACAAACTATTTTTACAAACGCTTATTCTCCATATGCTTCATGTTTATCGAGATGTTAATCTTATTGCTAATTTTCTTGTAGATGCAAGGGGAATTGGTAGGCTTTAAGCTGTAGTCAAATATTTTAAGAGCTGGTTGCCATGTGAAGTATTCCATTTTCTTTGCATACCAGGACAAAAAAAATTGAATAAAGAATTTGAGAAAAAGTATAATTATTGGAAAATTTAAGGGAATAACAAGCAATATCTCAAAAATGGTTCACTCAACAACAAAAATGTATATGATATAAATTGTGTATTTTAATGCGATCTACATTTTTTGTGTAGTAAAAGTTTGTCTATCTCTTATGGTTTACCAGTTATGCAAAAGTCGTTCACAATGAAGAATACTTTTGGAGACATTCCCAGAAAATTCGAGATATACATTTCATTTGTCATGAAAATATCTTATGATATTTTAATCAAAATCGTTAAGAGCCATTTTTGAGAAAATTAAAATTTTCAAAAAATGTTCCATGTAAAGGGTAATCTGGGGTGGGGGGATTTTCTTGAAAACCTTTGTGTCGCATCTCTGGAAGATACTGAACCTAAATATCAAGTTTGGTGTTTATCCGACTGTTCATTTCTGAGTTATGCTGTTCACACACACATGGACATGTTTCCAAAAAATGCTTTTTTTTGTTTCAGGGGGTCTCAAAACATGTATTTCTGGTGAAATCTTGGTATCGAATTTTTGGGTGGAATGCAATACTTCCCCTACTTAGTATACGTAGTAGAGAACGTAAAAATTTGACCAATTGTGTAGCTCATTGATCTTGCTTACTTTTCCAGCATTAATGTTTTAACTATCTCTTTTACTGGTTATACAAAAATCGGTATATGTAAAGAGAACTTCATAGGCTATTCGCAGAAAATTCAAGATATAAAGTTGAACTTTGTTATAAGGACATCAGTTTCAGTGACAACTTGGCTATAATGTCATATTTTCTGTGGTATAAACATATTCCTCACGAGGAATGTGTTTCTCAGCCTTGCTTAATATGACAAACTGTATGCATCTACCTATAATATAGCATAATTTTTACCCCCAGTTTGCAATAAAATCTTCCTAGAACCAACTTATTTTAGGAAATCTGTTGAAATGAAGCAAATTTTTTACTCCCCCTTTCTGTATTAGTCTCTGGAATGCAGGTAGATTGCTCACCTCATTACAATTCTTGCACATTCAGATACCAAAACTTCCAAACCTGGAATTTACAAGATTAACTGCCAAGATTGCAATAGAGTATACATCGAAAAACCAAGTACAATATAAACATCCACACCAAAGAACCTATCCGGAACACAAAACATAAACGGACAGACAAATTAGTCGCAGCACACTTTTGGGAAACAAACCTCGAAATAGACACAAACTCTGAATTGCTAAAAGAAGTAAACCATCTGCTAAAACTCGCCATATGGGAGAAGGTTTTTATCCAAAAACACAAGAACTTTGAAATCCTGCCTCTGGACACCTATACCAAATTAATTGTGCCATCTACCAGAAACCAGAATGAAAATGGTACCAGTCAACCTACAGCTGATGATGGAAGCAAAAGCTTCTGAAACATGAACTGTATAAATTAAGAGTAAGTGAAGCAAATGAGTCCAAAATTCAAATCCTAATGCTTAAATACTGAATTTTGCCTTCACTGCTAAAAGCTTCTAAAAAATCAACTGATAAAATTGTTGCTGCATCTGACAGAATGGATCGAAACTTATGCAGTTACAAAAACATGAATGGAGCAATATGGATGAAGCATTGCTTAGTTGATTTAAGCAACGTAGAAGCTACAAAGTCCCCATTGGTGGACTTCTCCTTATGGTGAAAACAGAAAAATAAGAAATTTAAAGATGTATTCAAGTGCAGCAGTGGCTGGATTAACAGATTCAAGCAATGTCACAACATCACTTTTGGCAATCTGGGTGGCAAAGCCAACAGTGTGAATACCCACACAATTCAAGAATGCTGATGGAACCAATAAGACAAAATTGCTTGTGATAGTAATTAAGCATGTAAAAAATCTGCCATTGCAGTATAGTGCTAATAAATGACCTCCGAACTGTTCGAAGTTGTGATGAGGTGTTGGAATTGGGAACTTAGAAATAAGAAAAGAAAGATCCTGGTTCTTGTTGACAACTGCCAGAGCATCCTGTACTCTCAGATCTGGAGAATATTAAGCTTGCTTTTCTTCCTGCAAATACAAGCTTATTACAGCCATGGATCAAGGAGTAATTAGGAGTCTGAAATGCCACTATCATAAACTCATATTACTGAAAATGATAAAATGCATTGAGAAAAAGCAGGATTATTCTATTATGCTGATAGATCCAATCAGTTGGATTACAAAAGTGAGCCAGATCACAACCAAAACTATCGAGAACTGTTTCTGCTGTGCAAGAATCACATCAATTGAAGAAATAAAAGAAGATATGTTTGATAACGGTAGTGATTTGCCATTATCTGCAAGAAAACCAACTGTGATATTCTCTATTAATGCAAGTATGAAAGGCGTGCAACAATCGATCTGGTTACAACCAAAGCACAAATTGAAGACAAAGTTGCAAGTCCAGTGAAGTGAAGAATAGGAGCCACAGTGATCATGGAGTGAGGGCGGGCGATCCCTACAGTGAGTGACAATTTAAAAGCCATTAGAATTGTGAACATGTTCTATGAAGCTAGAGTAGTTAAATTGCAACAGAAATAATGAACAAAGAATGAAATTTAGAAAGTGTATATTGGGCAAATAGGAGAGAGCAGAGTAAAATGACTGATCACTTCACTCCTAAGTAAAAATGTTTGGCGAGTACTTGACAAACTGCGAATAAAGTAGGCTAATTAAGTTTATTTTCCCCCCATTTTCCACCTCACTAGACTGAAAATATGAATTTTCGTTATTACACATTTATAACAATTTTTAAGGTACCTTGGATGTCGTTATAAGCAAGTTCTACTGTACATTTTATCAGTAAAGCAAATATCTTAAAATGATTTTAATTAAAATCATTAGAACCATTTTGAGAAAATAAAAACATCTTTTATGTAAAGGGTAGTTTAAGGCGAGGGGAACTTTGTTTTTGAAAACTGTGTTGCATCCTTGAAAGATGCTGAACTTGATTACTGCGTTTGATATATGTTCAACTATTCATTTTTTAATTATCCTGCTCTCTCTCTTTCTAAAACTTTATTTCCTCCTCCCCTTTTCTTTCTTCAAGGTTCTCAAAATATACATTACTGATGAAATTTTGATATCAAATTTTTGGATGGTATACAATACTTCATATACCTACTATAAACAGGTAGTGGAGAAAGTAAAAGTTGACATTTACTTATATTTAATATTTCTAAATTGCTCTCTGATTCTAGTTTCCAAACTAAATTTAGTTTTCTCCACTGATCACCACATGCAAATTATTTGATAAATGCAGAATCTTATTTTTGAAATTTTATCTTTGTTTAGAAATATCCAATGGAATATGTATGCTGTGTTTTATTTTGAACTATTATCATGCCATGTTCTTTAAGCATATCTGTAAATTTATCATTGGCCAAAGATGGTACTTTAATCTTTTAAACTTATCTCTTTCACCTTCTTGTGAACAGAAATATGTTTTTCTGCTTTCTGATATTTAAATTTCCCAATCTTTCTAAATGTTAAGGCTATAATAAAATATTATGCTATGCTGGTAACATGTTTTGTTTTATAAACTTTATCTTTACTCAAGAGCTATAATCAGCCTATAAATTAAAATAATTCTAAAGGATTATGTGTTATGAACACACATTTTGCTAGCCTTTGCTTTTCTTCTGCAAGCTTAACATCACGAATAGCTTTCTGTTTGTCTTCAATTTCTCTGATCTTTGCTTCCTTCTTTGACAGGGATCTATGTCTGGCAGCTCCCCATGCTACTCCTAAAATGAGAAAACTCCATCTGCTAGCCTGCAAACAGCATACATTCACAAATTAAGCTGTAGTAACATAACAACAAAAGTAAGATGTCTAAGTATTTTATTTAATAAATATCTTATAGATAGAATGATTTCCAAAGCTGATTGCCACAAACCAAGCCTCATTTTTTTGTCTGCATGATGTATTTACCTTCAGAAATTTAATATTTGAATATTATGCACAAGTTTTTAGTGTTTATAGAGTTCCTCAATGAAAGCATCTCAAAAGTCGCACAGGACATTGCTGCAGTTTGATTTATATATTGTGAAGCTCTTAGTAGGGTGTGAGGGAATAATATGGCTTTACTATTACTGACACTGCTATTAACGCACACTTTCCTGAGGCCTGTCAGTGTTGCCAACCAAAAATGCTTCAAAATTTTACTACAAAGAACAAAAGAAAACTTGCACATTAAAATGAATGCACTAAATATGTAACACACAATTTTATTGAATCTTAAATTAGTGGATACACTAAAACTTCATTTACTTTAAACTAACCGAACATGTTCGATTAATTTCAAGTAAGTGAACTTTTAGTGCATCCACTGACTCAAGATTCAATTAAATTATTGTTTCAGTTCACTGTCTCTAACTTCTAAATAAATAACATTTCAATCAAATAATACACAATTTGCTTTTCTGTCTTTTCATTGTGCTAAATAGAATAATCAACCAGACATAAAACAATTACTGAATCAATGATAGGTGGATTCATTCAGTGACATATTTGCTCTCCTATGTGACCCCACTGTGATACTGTTTGTATCTTTATGAAATGTGTAATTAAACACACTAAATATACCCATGTTCATGACCAAAAAAAAAGCAGTCCACTTATATTAAATTGAATAACTTAAAGAATTTAACAGTACATAATAACTTGGGCAATATACTTCTTTAAGCATCAAATCAAACTGACTTGTCATTGGCTCGCTACTGCACATATATGCTATAAGAAGTGTGAGGATAGCACGTTTACCTCACAGTGAAGTTGGAATCTCTGCTGGAGTGAGTTACTTGAATAAGGGTTTGGGGTTTCCTTTACACTCAGATGATGAATATACAGTAGATTAAAGTTGTATAAATCGGGCTCATGCGAGCATCATTCAACCAGTTTCATTCATTCACTGAGGGATTTGACCAACTGGTTGAAGGATGGAAGAGTGTGAGAGAGGAACTCTGCAGCATATAAAACCACATTTATTACAAACAATGGATGTTTGATGGAAATAAATAATTATTTTACTGCCTCTGTAGTCAAGTAGTCATGTCTTTTGGCTTCTCAACTCAAGAGGTCCCAGTTTCAATTGGCTGGGGTGGGGAATTTTTCTTTATCAAGAAGTACATCCTATCTGCTGCAAATACTGATAATATGAATGCAAGGAGTAAGTGTATCTTCAGTATACAAGCTATAAAACCAATATTAACAAAACCCACAATTCAGAGTGAAAAAACATCATCAGCAAGTTGTTACTCAAGTCAAAGGCCCTGATATGACCACAAGAGTTAAAGGCGGCTATACAAATTAAATACAAAAGTTTATATTAGTAATTTATAAATGCCAACCTAATAATGAATAAATGGCAGTCACTGCCCAACCTAATTTTGTGCACTTGTTGCAACAAGTATTAGATTTACATATGCAATATTTCATTAATATAACCACAGTACTAATACAATTAAAATTAACTTATTTTTAAAAAAAATGCTTGGATATTGCCAATATTTTGAGAGGAATATTTTACAAAAAACCAAACATAATTTTCAGCCATTATTCTACAGGATGCAGCATTACAGACAATTTTAAAGGTAACCATCTCTTTTTATATTTTTCTTTCTGACAGGTAGTTTCTTTGCATGCAAAATTTTACTTGTTTCATACAGAAGGTATGGTTGCTATGGGATCAACTTAATATTTTACTCATGCATCTGATTTTGTGTGCAGAAAACTGCTTTATTTGTGATCAGTAGAGCCCGGATTCTTATGTATTTATATTTTGTATTCCTTTATATGTGGACACACAGAAACTGAATGTATGTTTAATATATCAACAATGAACAAAATTTAACTTGAACCATCAAGACTGCATATGTGGTTCTGAAATAAATTGTATTTAGTTTTCTCTGAGAAGTCATCGATACCAGGAAAGCTTTTTAAGTGGAAGTGATTTTATTATGGCACCAATAGGGTTTTCACTCCACTGAAGAATTAAAAGCATGGGTTGGGATAGATTGAAGCGCTTATGGCAGATAGTAAAATCATAGTGTGTTGAGTATGTGAAAACAAAATAGGATGTTCTATGAAGTCCATATACAAAGTGCATTACGCACAAATAATTAATGTAATTCATAAGAATAGCAAGTTCTATTGATGAGATATACTGTGGTACAAACACCAAGTACCGGAATATCACTCTTTCTTAGAGACATACTCTCAGCAACAGTGACAGATGAGTCTACACTACATAAGAACTACCTTGGTGTATGCTATCAAGAAACAATGAAAATAATAGAGCGAAGTAGAAGATTTTTACATATATATATATTTCTGTAGCAAATCTCATTGTGGCAAAATTAGACCTGAAGCTCCTAACAAACTACTTCTAACTGCTTTCAACCCATGGAACATATAAATCACTCAGCAGCCAGTTTTGTTAACAATGGTTTGAAGACATTCTGATCCAATGGAGTCCAAGACAAAAAAGTAGTGGTTACACTTCCCAATGTTGCAGCATATATGTTGAAGGCTCAAGTGCTCTCAAAGTGTTCTATCTGAACCAAGTACATTTAACATGATTTGCTCACACTCTGACCATGTGGCCAACAAAATAAGAACCAGTTTCCCTATAGTTAATAAACTTATTTTGTCCACAAAAAAGGTTTTGTGAAAGCTCCTCAAAGAGTTCAGTGCTACAGAGCAGCTGCCGAACCTTGCTCTTCCTCCAGAGCCAGTACTTATGAGGTGGGGTACTTGGATACAAGCTATGAACTTGTACGCTGAACATTTTGAGTCTGTTAAGTCTTTAAAGGAAATGTTTCAGCCCTCTTAGTACATGAGGCTCAGGCTGCTTTTAAGGAACCTAGCACGGAGAGCTCTATTGCATATATTACAAGCAATTTTGGTTGGCTTTCACCGTAGATTACAAGATTGGAATCTTTTTTCCCTGCAGGAATTTATAGATATTATGGAAGATGTGCAACAAAATCTCTCCTCTGTAAAAGGTGATGGAGTCAATGTTTCTAAAAGCTCCACAAAGTAATTGATAGAAACTCCAGCTTGTCTTTGCTCACTGTAAGTTCCTGAAAGATGAATCAATCTGGAGGGCATATCTCTAGGAAAAATGGCCTTAAGCGCAGTCATCTTTATTATTTATTCTACAGAAGAATGTCATTTACACCAGATAATGTGGAGAAGTGTCATATTGTGCACCGTGCCAGAAAATAAACAATATGTCTGTGTTACTTACTCATTCTTAATTTTTTCACTTAATGTCTATGAAGACACTTTGTTTTGTTGTCTTACTAATTTAAGTTAGTCTGTGTGTTTTGTGAACAAACTTTGAAATCTTAAAGTGAAATCCATGATCGTGATTAACAAATTAATAATCCTTTAAAATGATGATTGTGAAGCACTGTGGGGCACTAAGAGCATATATATGGTGGTACAAAGAATGAATTCAGAGTGAAATAATTTTTCACTTAAAATCCAGACTTTTAATGTAATTTTAAATTATTTATATAATGTACAGATTTATTTGATATTACACATCATTATATATTTTACTATATTGTACAACATTGACATTATAAAAATCTAGGCTTTAGGGATCAGTCCAAAATAAAATCTTTTAAACAGAAATCAAAAGGATTCAAATTTGGATGATATTGGTGACACTGGCAAAGGATTTGCCTAACAAGAAGTATACATTCTAATGAAACACATCCAGAGATCAACAACTTATTTCATAGGAAATTGTGAATATAATAGAAACAAAATTTAAAATGCATACGTCATCAAATATAGAAAGTTTATGCACCTGAACATTTTCTACAAAATGGGTTAATTTCTGTAATATTGATATTACTAAAATATTGGAAGTAAAAGTTTCTTGGAGGAATTGTGTGTTTATCTAAAGACTGCCAAATTCTGTTAGTTTCCATGCTTTTGGAATTCTACTGCTTTGAATATAAGACCATTACTCATTAGTATTATTATATACAGCAGAATTCTGCTACACCTTGTAACACTGTGTCGCATTAGAGCAATCGTAGCATTAGGAAACAACTAAGATTGCTCTGCCTTTTGCCAACTTAAGCATTAGTTTGCATCTAACAGCTAAATCAACTCTGTGGATGCTCCTGGGTCTTTTTTACATACAAGTTCACAAAGTACCAATGTAATATGTAAAATCTGAATGAGTAGATACATTTTGTACATCTAAATCTTCTTTAATTAAGAATTAAAATTCTGGTAAATTTGATACCGGAAATTTGCATTTTAGATGATTTGAGTATAAATGACAACTTCTAGGGATAAATATTGATTTATCTGTGCAAAAGCTGACACACACATCTATTTCTGGTGCTTTGCTTTTCAGTGGAGGGGAAAGAAAATCAAGACTGTGGCACTGCCATTACCGACAATCTGCTCTTAGTCCTCTTCCTGAGTGAGGAAAATGATGTTATATGTCCAACAGATGTTACACTATGTCATATGCTAGCTCAACAGATGTCACTCTATATCATATGCTAGGTCTAAGGCAATGCTCGCAACATATGAATAACTAATGCCGCAAAAGCCTGTAAGATACTCAGCCTCAAGGCATAGGCGAGGGATGTTTTTTAGAAGGAGAGGAGTGTAGCAGTTGGTTCCTAAGCTTAGGTTTCTGATTCACGAGAGTTTAGGTTAGGTTTACTTTCTTTCTTTCTTTTTTTTTTTTTAATATAAGCTTAGGTTTCTGATTCACGGGAGGTTAGGTTAGGTTTAGTTTTCTTTTTTTATATAAGCTTACGTTTCTGAATTCACGGAAAGTTAGCCTTAGGTTAGGGTTTTTTATGTAAGTTTGCGTTAACTATCTACCACTGTTACAATACAGGAACTTCTTTATTTAATGGAAATAACATAACAAACTTTTAGAAAAAGAATACGAAAATTACAATTTTGGTGCACACTTTCGGCAAAGGTGCTCTAGTTGTGGCTCGTCGAATTGGGTTAAGTTAGCCAAAGAAAAGCGAATAATTTACCTTGTGAGTGAGTTTAGAAGTAGATGTGGCCTGTTCAATAGCTTGTGCCCACCTACCCACCCTTCGACAGTGTTTTACTTATATAGGTGAATCGCGTACGAAACAAAACAAACGTAGCCATTTTTTCGTTGAAGAAGAGGTATAGTGGGAACTGCCAACATAAATGAAAATCCACCAGAAATGCGATGCGCAGTTGTTAGTAGTGTTTTTTTTTCTTCTTCTTCTTGTTTTTCTTCGTGTGTTATTCCCGCTGAGAAAACTTAACGCATTCAAAGACTGTCTGCACCGTGCACTAATTGAAAGCAGCAAAAGAATATGCACCAAAGTTTTAAGTTTGTAATAGTTTTTGTCAAATTATATTTTATTAAGAGGTTATTTCGATTGTAATAACAGTGTAATAAAGAAGTTGCTTTATCGTAACAGTGGTAGATAGTTAACGCAAGTTTACATAAAAATAACCCTAACCTAAGGCTAACCTTCCCTGAATTCAGAAACATAAGCTTATATAAAAACCAGTAATCCTAACCTAACCTATCGTGAACCAGAAACGTAAAGTTAGGAACGCACGCGAGCGAAGCGAGCGTGCTTTGATGTAACCACTGGTAACTAATTCAAACAAGCTTATATAAAAAAAAAACTAAACCTAACCTCCCGTGAACCAGAAGCGTAAGCTTAGGAACGCACGCGAGCGAAGCGAGCGTGCTTTGATATAACCACTGTTAACTAATTAAAACAAGCTTATAAAAAAAAACTAAACCTAACTTAACCTATAAAAGTATATCAGAAGCCTAAGCTTATATTAAAAGAAAAGTAACCTAAACTTCCGTGAATTCAGAAACGTAAGGTTATATGAATAAAAAAAACGTAACCTAAATGTAATCTTCCGTGAATTCATAAACCTAAGGTTATATAATATCCCTCGGCTACGCCCTGTGGTCGAAGTTGCGGCCCTTGGTGGCATCAATTATTCATATGTTGGCAGTATTGTGTTAGTCAAGCTTGTGACATAGAGTGACATCTGCTGAGCTAGTGTTTTGCATAGAGTGACATCTGTTGGAAATATACATCATCGTCATCGCTGTGCGGGCCACAACTAGAGCACAATGTCCCAGACTTTCTTACTATGAATGCGTTGCGTTTTTATCAGCGGCAACACTAAACGAAGAAGAAATTCTAGTAACACATCGCATATTTAGCGGATTTCACCTTTTCATTTAGGTTGGCAGTTCCCACTTTCCATGTGATTTAGGGGAAAAAATGGCTACGTTTGTTGTGTTTATAACGCGAATTGCCTATAAAAGTAAAACACCTAAAAGGTGTGGGCACCAGCTATTGAAGAGATCACATCCACTTCTAAACTCACTCTTAAGGTAATTTATTCACATTCCTATTGCTTTTATAACAATTTTCCAAGAAGAAGACTAAGAGCAGATTTGCGACATCATTCTTGGTTAATACAAAAATCCAACTCAGGAAACCATAAATACTTCACTATTGGGATCCAGGGTACAATCACTATACATGTAGCTGATCGTTTGGAAACCTAACCGTTGTCAATTCATACCTGGGATTTTGCTTTAACTGTCATATCAACACCGATGTATAGAATTACTCATAACTGTAATTGTGCCTATCATTTGAACAAATTTGAAATTCACTCTATACTATCTCCTGTAACTTGCTAGGTAGTAAAATTTCCAACGAAACATGCTACTAACAAATACAAAACTGGCACAACAATGTACATACTGAATATACTTTGGTAATTCATTTATGAACATAGATTCTAACATTTAGGCATTACAATTCATACAAACCCTAATTAGAGGTGAAACTTTCACAGGTGCTGGGAGATCCGCCATGATTCTGTCAGGAAGGACCTTTAGAATTTGAGCAGCGTCTGCTACCGGATAGACATACCACAAGCTTCAAGTAAGAGTCTATATATGATAAATTGTGACAAGTATTCAGTAAAATGAGGAAAGTTATCAAAATATGCATTTTAAAATGTTTGTAAACCTGTTTTTGTTGGAAAACGTCCATTTTATTTTCGAGTAGTGCATTAGAAAGTACCTTTTGTGACTCGTAGTTGGCATCATACCAACCATACCAACCTAAAGTCACAAATAATTTAGGGCAAATTATTATTAGTGTTATTATTGTTGTTGTTAAAATAAATAATTATTATGTGAAAAGCTCTTACCTAAGAGGTATACTACCTAAGTGATTTTATGGTATTTTTTTGACGTGATAAATAGTTTAATAATTTATGTTAGGCTTGCCAACAATGTGAAATTGCGCGGAATGTGTGTTTAAACAAATTAATCTTATGCACATTAGCAGGACATTTCCAAGCATTACTATTTCAAAGCACAGAACAGCAAACTATTAGAAGTGAAACTCCCGTGTTAAATGTTGGAAACACGAGGGCGATCGCAGCGTGAGTAGTGATCTGGGGTTGAACTAAACTATGAAAAATCGTGCTCTCGGATGATGACGTCACTCGTAGCTACTACAGCTGTATTTTTCATACCTGCCTAGCTGTCTGCTCAGCTGATCATATGTTCCAATATTGTATCACTACTGACGACGTACAAAGTTAATTACGTGAGCTTCAATAATCGTGATTGCACTTGGAGTTATTCATATTTCTTTTTAAAGGAGTCGATTAAAGCTCACATAAAATAACTTGTCACTGTCATCTGTAGCAATACAATATTAGAACACAATTATGATCAGTTGAACACTCACAGCTAGGCTAGTATGAAAAACACAACTGTTTATTCCTGTGTAACTTATTAAATTATCCAATAGTCGGCACATACATTGCTTTTTATATAATATTATTGGGGTTAATAGTGGTTGCTGAATGTTTCTATGTCATAATACATAATGGTCACATTTAAATTTTTGAGAGTGAATGAGATCCAGCACCTTGCAATAATTTCTTCTGCATCCTTCATAGTAAAATCTTTTGCACTTAAACTGCCTCCATGGTTTGTTTGAACTTCCAACCAACAGTAGGATGTGGAATTTGACAGGAAAATTGGAAGAATAACACAGGTTTGACACTTGTTATTTTATTCTACTCTAGATAGCGCAATACAATTTGACATGAATAACTTAATTCCATTTCCTACAAAGAAACTTCTGCACACATTATATGCAATAGTGTAGCTATTGTTTGTCATTCACTAAATTGCTATTAGCAGTGCAATAAATGTCATTAGCAAGTTTCACCACACCATTTAACACTATTAATGTCATTGTCACTCTCTGTGCTCTGACTTGAAGCACCATCACTGGACACAAATAGCCACAACTTAACTCCAACTTTCCATTGTGTATATCCTAGAATTAAATAGAACACACATGTTTAAACTACCCTTAAAAGTAGGTTTCTGAAAAGAGAAATTACTTACATTAAGGAAAAATTTGTGGTTACAAACACCTTGTGATTATATTACACACTATCCACTGTAAACCAGAGTTCTCTCTGATGTAAACAAAGCATATGCTTCCTCTTGTCTTCAAACTAAGCACTACGCTTATGCCAATGTAAATAATTCCTTAAACGTATTGTGTCATGAAACATTGGAGTAGGAAAGGTATAGAACTACACATTTTATTGTGATTATCGTAAGAACTCATTGTCAAAGGTTATGGATATATAGTAACTGTTAAGAGATTACAAAATATGATTTTCTTAATTCTACCTGCTATTGCATTAACAATCAAAGAGTATCTTTTTGTTAATTATCAACTGTATGGATGACTGCTATTCTCTTGCCTATATGAGAAATACAGCAATGAATTCTCAGCATTGCTATCTGAGTACCAAATAAACTCTTTGCATAACACAGGAAATATGATAAGCAAACAGTCATTCATAATACGCTAGCACTCATATGCTCAGCTCAAGTCAAATCTTCGACTTTATCAGTTAGTGTTTGAGTTGCCATGACAAAGGAAGAAGTGCATAGTGTGAATAAGCTGTTTTAACACAAAACTGGGAAACCGTTAAAAAGTGGCAAAAAAGTTTGGTTGATAAAGTGCTAAATGAGAAGGAAACAACACTTCTTATTGTAAAACCACCACCACTTTGTGTTACTTGAACAAAATAAAATTCAGTATATGCAAAGGATCCATGGATCTTTTCATTGAAGGTTCAATGAATCAGATCTTTTGAAGGATCCTTCGAACTGTTATTTATAGTGAAATTTTAAATACTTTTCATTAAAAAAATTACTAATCTTCTGTGAATTCAGAAAACTAAGCTTATATATATAAATAAACAAACCTAATGCTAACCGTCCATAAATTCAGAAACCTAAGCTTATATAAAAAAAACCTAACCTCCCATAGTAACTTGGATGCAATGTGCTGTATATGAAGTGTTTAAAATACGTAGTATGTTAAAATGTTCACTATAAATAACAGATCAAAGGACCATTCAGAAGATCCAATTCATTGAAGAGATTCATGAAACCTTCACTGAAAAGAGCCATGGGTTGTTTGCATATACACAATAGTGGATGAGTATATACAATCAGACAAAAAGTTCAATGCCATGCCTGGGATTCAAACCAGCAATCTTTAACTTGCCATACCACTGCTCTGCCATCTAAGACTTTCTCTACTCACAGTAAGCTATTTTCATAAGTATTCTACAAATGATTCATCATATATCGTGATCAACTTCATGTTTATCATGTGTGTTAACTTAAAAGGCTTCAATACATTTAAAAAATATTAAATGCCCATTACTTCAAAACCTTTGATTTTTGCACAAAAACAACACGATCATTTAAATGCCTATACATTTCTTATAATATCCTGCAACTTAATTACTACTGCACAATGTATCTTTAAGGGAAGGATTTTGTATCATCAAAATTGCTACAAAGTTTAAATGGTAGAAAACAGACACGAAAGATTGGAACCACTTTGGAATTTCAAAGCCTCAGAACACATACTGAAGCCGCTAATTTCACTCAAAACAAACACTTCAGTTATTCTTGGAAACAAATGCTTTTGAGCATCTGTAATAACAGATTACAAGGACATTAATTGACAAAAAAGCTACCAGAATTTCTATTTTCATACACCATGCCCAGTTCAAAAAAGGACATAGTGGCAGTTAGATAAAACTGCCCAAAAGAGGGTGAATTACTAAAATATATGTGAATGATATCAAATATCTTTCTTCCTTCTGTATTAGAAAATTTCATTTGGGCACTGTCTTAAAAGAATTATAGTATCATTGGCATGGTATCTTTGACAGTTAGTGTGTCAGTCCACCAATAATCCTACATTTTTTAATTATACAAGAGTATCACTCGCATGATCTGCATCTAAGTGTTTGAATATTAGCACAGTAACATGCTAATTAATTTGCATTAAAGGTTGATTTTACCTTACCTACTTTTGGCTGTGATCTCCACCCATCAATTATGAAGTGCAAACACGAAAATTAATCGTATATTCCACTGTCTGGATGACTCACAATATCTGAAAATTAAATCAGGACAATATAAAATTCAGCAACACTAAGAAGCTCTTAAAAACTTAACCTTTCATCTAGCACTCTCATGCTGGAAACTTAATAACATACCTTCAGATTCTATGTCACCAATCGGGACTCGAACCACAACACTGGAAGGAATGTAAATCGTAGGCGTATCCCCTCTGTCTGGACGGCTCAATGTATCTGAAAATTTATTCGTTATATAAAAATGTTGCAACATACAGTAACCTATCAGTTTTCTACCTCATTCTACGAATATCACTGAAGTTAATAGAAAATACCAATATTACAACAAATATACATTCAATCAGAAATAGCGTAAATGTATGATTACCGTCTCGGCTTTGTTCCTGATGAAAAAACTTCGGGCGAAAACTTCCAGCTATAAAAATCCAAGATGGTCCCTTTCGTCGTGCCTCTGCCATTTAGTTCGTTACGAACGTCCAAACTTGAAACAGCCAATCAGAAAATTCGCATTTCTCGCAAAAGTACAACTAGTGACACACCGTGTCCATGTGGGGAGTTAGTGCCTGTGTTTCCACTTAGCCAATCCCACAATCACCCCTGTGTTTCAAAGGTATCCGTTATACAGGGTGGACTATTTGAGTTGAGACTGTATAATATCTCCAAAACCAAGCGTTGTAGAAATAAATGTCTTACATAAAAGCTGCTTGATATTATGGGGCAAAGTAAATGCCATTAATAGTGTTTTAATGTCCTCCAAACAAAACACAACTAATGACATTTACTTTCCCCCATAATATCAAGAACTTTATTAAAGACATTTCTTTCTTAGCTTTGACGCATAGTTTTGGAGACATTGTATAGTCTCAACTTAAATGGTCCACTCTGTATATTTAAATTTGAATTTATTGTTTGTCAATACAGCGTGGCACACCATTGAACCATGTGATACATAAATTACACATTGTTAATATACAAGTATTATACGTGGTTAATATACAAATTTGTAATTTAGGTTCCATATAATGGACCATGTGCTTACATCAATATACAGGAAATACAGATAATAAATTATATAAAGTATGGATACAATGTACACACTTAAAATACTATATGTATAAATACATTTATACATTTGGGTAATTCAGTGTATAAAAACAAACTGTGTCGTATTAAGACTAAAATGTAGTTTAAATCATTTTGATTATGCATTATGGAAGAATCACACACTCTTGATTCATGAATATATACAAATTATACATAATAAATTACAAGTCATGTACAAATTGATATTACAATGCAAAATGAAGTGCTCACAGATTAATGTTACCATGTAAGTACCTATGTATAAGTTAGATTAAAAATGTAGAATTTAAATATTCATCTATGCTATAAAAAGCTTCATTTTTAAGTAGTTTTTAGGACAGTTCTTAAATTTGTTATAATTTACACAAGCTTTTATGTATTGAGGCAGTGCACTGTAAAGCTTTGGTCCTATATAACTAGGCACCTTTTCTGATAAATGTAATCTGATTCTAGGGAGATTTTGTGATGCGTTCCCCCATGTATTATGGGTGGGGATATCTGACATAGTTTCCATTGGAAATTTGTACCTCAATAAGTATAAAATTGTTCTGTAAATAAAAAGACTTGGTAATGTGAGAATAGTTTGTGCTCCTCTGAATGTGCTTTTGCAGGATATGTTGTACTTTAGATCCCCAAGATATCTAATAGATTTTTTCTGCAGTATGAAGAATTTCTGAAGATTTTGTTTTGCTGCGTTCCCCTATAATTCAATCCCATATGAAAGGAAAGAGCGAATAAGCCCAAAATTGATCAGTCTAACTGTAGAGGTAGGGAGAGAGTTTCTCAAACATCTTAGAACATAGAGATTTTTACCAACTTTGGCTACTATCTTATCAATTTGTGCATTGTGAGAAAGATTACTGCTTAGAATAATCCCTATTAATTGGGCTTTGTCTACACTTTTTGCTACTCAGTCTCAATGTTAATTGCAGTGGATGATTTCTGACTTTGAATTATGTTATCATTATGTTACATATTAGTACCATATTATACAATCTTCTGTCATTGTTACTTACAAGATGTGGAAACAACAGACAACTGTTTATAACACAAGACCTGTTTTACTTTTCAATGAGGTCATAGGTTTGTTCCAGCAAACAGTTCCTGGGGTTTGAGCATGTGCATTATGGACACCTTGTAGTCAATCCTTAAAAAGAAAGAAAGAAAGAGAGAAGGGAGGAAGGAAGGGATAATAAAGAAAGAAAGAAATAAAATAAATTAAATAAATAAATTCTTTCCACTATTGAAATTTCCATTGATTTATGGATTGTTGCACATTTTATAGCTATCAAAATTTCAATTAAACACATGTCATAATTAAATATGAATATGCATTGGTTGTAGTTTTCTGCATTTTTCTGTAACTTAAAATTCTCTACACTTGGGAACTATTATCTCCAAAACTATTCCATCAAGGAAGCTAAATTTTTCTGTAAAGTTAAAACATCATATAAACTTTAAAATAAGTCAAACAGTTTTGCTATAGTTTTCAAATAATTTAGCAACAATAATTTTATGCTTTGAAAAAAAATTGAGATAAAATTTTTAAATGGTATGTTATCTGTGATTTTTAGTAAAAAATTAGGATATTAAGAAAACTAATCCACTCATTTTGTCAGAAATACTATTTTCTGGGTGCAATATAAATTTAGACTCATTAGATACTTGGTACTTAAAAGGGTGTATGATCAACACGGACAGTAATACATGCTCTGCATCGCGCTCCCATGCTGGCCACAATGTTGGTAAGTAGTTCTTGTGGTAGGGCGTTCCATTCCTCCACCAGCGCTGTTGACAGCTGTTGGATGGTTTGGTGCATGTGGATATGCTACAATGCATCTCCTCAAAGCATCCCACACGTGTTCGATGGGATTTAAATCGGGGGAACGTGAAGGTCCATAAATAATAGTACCTTAATGAACTTTGGCTATCTAAAATTTGCATTTCTATGAATTAGCTTACATGATTGTCACATGCATTTATTTGCACCTACTATATTCATTCTAACACATTTTTTGCCCCAAGTAGTGTAGAGTATGCAGGAAAAAAGTCCTGGCTGTAGCTTTAATGGTTCAGGTGATATTCACATTAAAATATTGATATAATTTTCATGCGTAAATGAATGTTTGACTACGAGGTGCCTTTTTAAAGAAGTCTAACCAACGTAGCGTTCCAAGAAACTGACTCTAACTGCGCCACGCACTTCATTCAAGCGTTTCAAACGAACGTTGAACCCGACAGAATCAGTACTTATTTAGTAAATAGCATGTACGGAATTACCGATTCTGACCGACGACAGATGGTAAATTGAAGCATGCACATAAGTAAACACGGACTTGAACAGATCAGGGAACATCAGAGATTGGTGTATTGGAACGAACTTCATGGAAAAAAGAAAAGAAAAAGAAATGGAGAATCATTGATGTTCAAACGTTCATATATGATGACCTATCTAGGCATCAAATTGGAAAAAAACTTAAGTATAAAATAACGAATATTTCGAAAACGGCTAATGTTACAAAACGTTATATCATAATTTGGTTGCTTTAATGACTTCTACATTTTATAGCAAGTTTTGGTATGCCTCTTGTGATTCCCAGTTATATAAAATTATGTAAGATTCAATTTCAAATCATACAAATTCAATCAGAATGAAGAGAACTGTGTAAATCACTCACAGAAAATATGACATGCGTTTTATTTATTATGTTAACATTCAAACATATCACAGTTAAATAAAATCGTTATAACATGTTTTGATAAAATAAATAAATTACGATTTTTATTCCCGTTTAGAGGGTCTTTTGCAACGGAGAATTTCATGAAAAATCTTCCCTTTGCATTCTTAACAGATGTTGGTTATAAAAACGAAGTTTGGCATTTATGCGACTTTTCGCTTTTGAGTTATGCTGCTCTCACACAACAAAATGGAACGAACCGTATTATTTTATATAAAGAGAGCGGTTTTTCTAACGCCTCGAACGCACCTGTCAAACAACACGCTACTGTGCACAAGAGTGAGGTACAAATGTATATAATGTGAGGGAACTGTACCCGAGCACCTGCTCATCATCACTGCATGACCGTGAATACCAGTCAGTGTTTGTCATCGCTTTAATTTATGTCGACAAAAGAATTATTCCAAATATTGACAAAGATAAAATCAGATGGAAATGGCTCGCTGCATATTCCCAAGGCATTACATAAAGTAATGATTGCAACAGTAACGATGTCCTGTATTTAGGTACACGCTGATGAAATCAATTTTGTATTGAAAAAATCATTTCGATGTGGAAAAAAAAATTCTTAATCTGTACATTTGGATTAAATTATTGAAATTAATGCAACACTTTATAAGCATTAATCGAGGTCGTGCTCGTTAATGAGGTCGCCGTTGACATCAATGGAATCCGACGCCGTGAGCTCACGGTGGCCAAGAATTTATGGCCTGAAAATGAGGAGAAAAAATACAAGTTACTGAAAAAATTTGGACGAAAACACATTGAGGAAATACGAAGAAAATGAGATAGTACCTATATTGAGGTAATTCGCAGAACACGCTATTCCTAAGTATTTCGGCGAAGGTGACGAGGTGTTAGGAATGGACTCCGTGCCGTTGTAGGTGATGAGGAATGGCGCCGCCAACGGAGTTGACGGAAAGGATAGTCGTCCAGGCGTTGTAGACTGAAGGTAGAAACATCTCTTTACCATACTGAAGCGCGTACACCGTTCTTCACCCGTACTGCGTGTTGAGTGATCTGGCACCGACCGCAAGGCACGGAATGTTGCAAAGAAGGTCCCGTACTCCGATAATATGTGGAGTCTGGCTTTTATTGTTGAGATCCCGGAGCACACTGCGCTGCATCTTCATGGCATTACGTCTGCAGAGGAAGTGATGCTGGGTGGATGGGAGGGGTAAGGGTGGAGGGTATGGTGGAATAGAGGATGTGATGGGTAAGGAGGACTGGCCCAGAAGTATATGTCTAGAGGAAATGTGGGACAAGGGAAGGAGAGAGTAATTGTATCTTTTGAGTATTTTTCGAGAAGGAAACACTTGAATTCTTTTTGGTCATGATAGGTTCCAAGAAAGCAACGTGTCATTTGACGAAGAGAGTAGGGATGGATTACTTTGCGGTAATGTTGAGGTTCTTGTATTGGTGGTACATCTTTTTAAGGTTTGTCCATTCTTGCTCTAGAGAGCTAGACCAGCTGGTTTTAGAACGGTGATGGGAGTGCCAAATAGATGTTTCAAATGAACGGTGGTCCCGTGTCGTAGATTTACGGCACGCAAAATAACCTCAAACCTGACAAGAGGCCTCTGAGCAAAATTTCCGGTCTTTCACGCCCAATATAGAATGGGACGCTAAGGACCACAGCAGTTAAATAGCGTCCATAAATAAAAAAACTCAGTTGAAATGAACGGTAACCGTATCGGAGATGCTTTCCTTGGAGGACGGATGCTTGGTGGCAATCAAAATGGGGGTTGATCTTTGGTCCGAG
The DNA here is from genome assembly GCA_030765065.1 of Deroplatys truncata. Taxonomy (NCBI): domain Eukaryota; kingdom Metazoa; phylum Arthropoda; class Insecta; order Mantodea; family Mantidae; genus Deroplatys; species Deroplatys truncata. The sequence goes on along the minus strand of CM060988.1, from coordinate 130,554,238 downwards.
GTTCTCGACAGTTGTGTCCAATGCTCCCTGGAAGAGAAGACTACCGACTTGCGCTTACCGCAGCTAGCGATGGTGACCACGACCTGGGGCTGAGGTTACCACAGAGAGGTGCTTTGTATGGGATGTGTTGAAAAAATGGACCGATGCCCTGAAAAAAATAAAAAAAATGGAAAAATAGACAGAGGAAAATATATTGCAAAACACGCAACAGAGTGTACTTACATGTTTGACGTTTACTCGCTTATGCGTCGAACCTTATAGGTACGAGACCAGTGACTGGCAGGTTTGTGCGGAGGAGGAGCCTACAGTCGAATGCAATTTAGAAATGGAGTTTATCGTCGTAATTATTATCGAAAATGTTGAACTTTGTGAAAAATATGGAGGCTAGCAAATGACAACAGCGATGGGAAAAATAGGCTGTTACATAATGACCGCACGTAGCGGAGGTGTTACTCTGTAGTCTCCGTGAATGTGCTCCCATCTTGTGCCGCAATAGCATACAAGAAATGGAGAACCGTGGGAAAGAGTGAAGGTAAAGTTTTAACTATCAAAATATTCCCCATACCCATTTTTGGACACGAAAATGCATATTTAATGTTTTCCTGGTTTGGTAACAGGTTCGGTATTGATGGTCATGTCCATGGTAGGTGGTGGAACAAGCAAAGGGTCTAGTCTGGTCTCGTCGGATGCAAATACGCGATAGATGGTGGGTATTTTCGTAGACACGAGTAAATTTGATTGGTGTTCATGATACGAGAATGGACCTGTTGAAATCAACTTCGACAGATCTATAAACTTCGCAGAGTACGTTAGGGCAAACTGGTTCTGAGAGAGGGTTTCCGTAATTCGAGTTTTATACCCATATAACCGTGATGCAGAATCAAAAATGTAATATGTCGGCTGTGAGGTCAAATGGCAGAATGGTAAATCCTTCGGGTATTCGGTTCTAGAGATGTTGATACCCTTGTCATTGAATACGTTTGTCAAAGAGATTAGGGTGTGCTATCCCTACAAAATCGATTCATCAAAATTGAGAGTTACGAGTGGCGAAGGTACGGGACTGCGGTTGTTGGAAGTTGCTGGGACGACAAGTGAGGAAAGGGTTTTTAGTGAGATCGCAGTTTGAACTTTATCGGATGCAATGGCAAAAATGAGGGTCTGAGTACCCTTCCGACGAGAATTTTGCTAAAGGTGGTGGAGGTTCCATCTGTAGCCAAGCTGAGAGCTTGATAGTCTACGTTCTTGGAAGGCATTATTGCATTGGCCTGTGTAAGCGTGCCCTGTTGAGCTATCTTAATGGACGGTGTGGATCTTACTCTCTTAAGGTACAGATTAGCCTTGGCAATTTTGGTGTATTCCTTAAACGCAGCAGCGGCAGAAATGAGATGGAATTGAGGGTGAAAGTGATGGCGAGGTCTACGATATTGAGCAACAGTAAATCTTGATTAAATAGGCCTGTGGGGAAGGCATCCCATGAGTTTTACAGCCTGGCTGTTTTTGATGTAGGCAAAGCAATTTTTAGACCCTTGTTATGCTCAAAATAGTCCATCTTACCAGCAGTGCATTTGAACCATTGCACATAGGGGTATTTGATAAAAAACGCGGACAAAAGTCGTTAGTTACAAACAAGCGAATTCTCCGAAGCGGTGGTTACCTAATACGGTTGAGCTCTGAGTGAACGTAACAACCGGTTGTTTGTTTAGCTGACTCACTCAGAGTGGCACAGCCAATCATCGTTCAAGAGCTTTGCTGAATGCATTTGCGAACGTCTAAGTGGAAGTAAAATAATGCAAAAAATTCTGTGTTACTTTCTATTAATTTTTAACTGAGTTATGGTTTTTTAAATGGATAACGATGAATCAGGTATGTACTATTATTAGAACTACTTTCAAATGTTTATAATAGCAGCAATTTATTTATAACTGTATGGTTTGGAAACTGAGAAAAATGAATTTGTTTTTACTAAACCTACATTTATCGGTTAATTAGTTTATGTTCCCAACTTTTCCCGGTTATGATTTTTCGTAATATGTTAGTTTCACTTGCATACTTACTAACCATTTGAATTTTAAGTGCTAAAACATGCCAATTAAAGTTATACTACATGTTCTAGTGCAGCTTATATTTGTTAGGAAAATAAAAAATTGCAACTGGTCGTCTCATTTTCGTTCTTTTCAGGACCTTCTAATGTGAAGGTTGTTATTCGGGAATTTATATTTAAGAAACTGAAGCAATATTCGGAAACGGATGTTTCGAAACAATTGGATGTATTTCAAAATGAAACAATAAATGATCCTTATTTTCCTGCAGAGCTAAGACCTGAATTCGTTAAACGATTTTCACGATTTAAATCCCAAGTAATGTCTAGATGGCAAGCTACTAAAAGAACAGAGCACGTTTTCTTGCATAAGAACAGCAAATGGCTACGAGGAAGTGTAGAGAAACGTCTTAAGAGAGTCACCAATTTAACTGTTGGCCGTCCGCAAAGACCTGAAGAAGACCTGACAGAACGCAGTAAACGCCGGAGAATAGAACATCTAAGGACGAGTAATTAGGCACAAGAGCTGCTGTATGCAAGACAAATGCTGCGGGATCAGGGAAACTTAGGTGGAGCACATGTAGTGAAAGACATCATGGCTACCCCAACACGCGGTGACAAGTACAAAAAAGCATACAGGAAAAATGTTCCAGTATCTTCAGTTAGTAAGCAACTAATTTCAGCTGAAGCTCTAACGATGTATGTTGAAGCGCCTTTAAGATTAGATTAGATTGGATTGCATTCTGTGAGTTCACTAACAGCCATATAGGCTTGTGAACATAGAACATGTCAAGTCAATGTACAAAAATTACATATAAACATAAATATTACACAGAATATAGAACATTTAAAATAAAATAAAGACATACTATATGCGTGTCAAGGAAATGTACAATATAGTTACATATATACATAAATATTACATAGAATACAGAAAGTTGAAAATAAAGACATATTATATACAAAATGAAACAAAGCAGGTGTAATTTTGTGCAAAATTGGTAGAAGGCAATATGAGATTATTCGAGAAACTTCTAAAGACCTGTATCCGTGCTACATTATTTTGCAGAAAGCGAAAACAGAGTACTATCCTATAAAAGAATCCTACCGAGTTACTGAAACGTGTGCAGTGGTTGATTTACAGGCATTATTGAACCATACCATAGAGCGACTAATATACCTAAATGATGAAGTTTTAACAACGGAAGAATTGATTTCCCTTGAATTGAAATACAAGTGGGGCTGTGATGGATTGCAGCAAGCTCGGTACAAACAAAAAGTCAAAAATAACAGTGATTCTGACGCCAACATCCTTCAGCCTTCTCTAGTTCCTTTGCGACTCACTTGCCTAACGAACCATAAAGTCATTTGGCAAAATCCTATTCCTTCATCACCTCGGTTTTGTCGTCCTATGAGGAACACGAGACGTCAGATGTAACTGAAGAAGAAATTAACTACTGCAGCAAAACATGCAAGGATTTAAATGCAACAGTAATTGTAAAAGAAGTGGTTGTAAAGCACACAATGTATTTGACTATGGTCGATGGCAAAATGTGTAACACAGCAACAGATACTAGTTCAATCATGAAATGTTACATTTGTAAAGCTACATCAAAGCAGTTCAACGACTTCTCAATATGCAACGAAGTAAATACTTAAAATTTAACATTTGGTTTGTCGATATTACATCTCCGAATACGGTTTTTTGAAACTTTTCTCTATCTTTTTTATAAGATTCCTGTTCAGAAGTAGCAAATACGATCTGAGAAAAATAAACGAATAATAAATGAAAAAAAACAAACATACAGCAGATATAGAACAGAACTTGGACTCGTTGATGTACCGAAATCCCAATATGCCAACAGTAATGATGGCGATACAAGCCGAAGGTTCTTTGCCAACTCTGAAACGTCCGCAAAGATCACAGGTATCGATAAAAGCCTCATAGAAAGATTTGCCATTGTGTTAGAGTTGATTTCCATTGGACACAAGTTCAACATTGAAAACTTTTCTACTTACTGCTTGATACTGCGAAATTTACCTAGAACTATATTCGCGGCACCAATGACATCTACAGTCCACAAAATATTAATACACGGACCTGTGATTACTAAGCACGCCTTACCTCCAATAGGGACACTATCAAAAGAGGCTGCAGAGGCCAGAAATAAACATTTTCGCCAATTTAGGGAAAGTTATTCTAGAAAATTTCCTCAGGAACAAAGCAATATGGACATTATAAATAGATTATTATTGACATCTGACCCGTCTAAGTCCCATTATAAAAACAAAAATAAAATCAAAACCTTTTAGCAATGCTGCTGCCTTGGGAAAGTAATGACCAAGGATCTGAGGAACATGCAGAAGAATATGACGAAGAGGGTTATGGTTCATCCTCAGACTGATATTTGCACTTTATTTGTAAACATATTCAATATTTTCTAAAATAAACTACACTATAGACTAAACTGTTTTATTTTCTTGTCCGTTCTGTACGTAATTGTCTGTTTGTATACATAATTTATTTGTTACAAAAATGAAATATTTACAAATATTTCAAGTAAATGGAAAAGAAAACAAAAAATACCAATAAGGAATAGACAGAAACAGTTCAGTTCAATAGCAATTAGAACTACTCGTTTTACTCTTAGTGTTTCTTGTCAAATACGTGACAGGTGGTGAGCTCATCGCCGCTATGAGGTACACACAACTTTCTGACTTATCTAAAGCGAAAGCAATACAAATTAGTATCAAATTAATTTTGTCTGCATTTTTGGGTCAAATACCCCACTGTGTGGGAGGATTACAAACCATCATGCATAACATCGAAGGAATGAATGGAGCAGAGTTTCAAAATAGGTTCTATAAGGGTAGCCTTGTTGAAGCATGGAGATGCTAACATTGTTGAGAACTATGTTGACCTAGCTAAATAAGGCGTTCAGGGAATTATTGACAGCGTTACTTTATCATCTTCACCAAGAGTAGTGCCGTCCTGCTTGGAAATTTATAGCAAAGCTTCGAATACCACGTGAGACAGATCTACTGTCTGTGACTCAGGAGTTTAGCTTTGTCCTTGAGGTTGACATAAGCGAACCTGAGAGAGGGTTGTGTTATTCTTTCCTATCGCTTTATTGTTTACACCCTGTTCCAAAGGTACTTATCCTTTCTTTCCGCGACAACAAATATTAGGCGAAGTAACATCAATATTACATTATTACCGCATCAAACAAAACAATTATGATCATAATTTCAATAAGTGAACTTGTAAAGCGTGTATACGTGTAAAACAATATATTTACGACACTACATGTGGAATATTATTTTACTAACCCCATTAATCCAAAGGGTATGCAAGATCGATGCAGATGATTCGGAGTCCGAGTCATCGGATGATATCCCTTCTTGCTCATCAGAAGAACTGTCGTTTGCATTTGAAATAATAATCTGATCGATCACATCAGAAACCACACGATCCATGGACAGTAACCATCTTCTAATTTTCTAATATGCCGGTGATATCCTACCCAGTGTTCTGCAGGTACCGCAGAGATTCCTTCGTTGGTTAAACTCAATAAACGAAATAACGAAAATTCCCCAGTAACGTTGCGCTCCCTTATGAAGTGCTTTACTGTCGCCCATGCAACCTCAATGGGATTAAGATCGCAATTGTAAGGCGGCAGATACAGAGTGGAGTGTCCATGTGCATTAAGGATGCGGTCAATCTTAAATACCTTTTCTCTTGGTCAATGAGTATTTCCTGCACTACCATCAGTAAGCACCCCTGTGATCCCATCAGTTTGCCAACATTTCTTGAATGTTAAATTATTGTCCATCCACATTTCATCTAAATAAACGATATCCCTGCCTTGACTTCGGTATTCCCCTAGCTCAGCCAAGTATTTGCATCTCCATTCAACAATTCTTGGCTTTTCGATTAAGATTGTTCGCTTTCCTCGGCACTTGCGCCATCTAAATCCCAATTTCCGAATAACTCTTCTTAACTCTCCCCCCAAGGAAATTGTATCTTACTTCTAACTACAGTAGTAACTTTCTGCATGTCGGAACTATCTTTTTATTGACGTAGAAGTCCATTATTGTCCGTTTAATGAGCACATGTCGAAATCGCCTATATTTATATTTTGTTCTGGATTTGGAGGTCTTGTCTTGCCTGCAGTGCGTAAAGGGCTTCCTTCTGTTCTCTTCGCAATTTCTTGTCTTATATTCTTAATTGTTCCCACAGACACACCGCACTAATTGCCTGTTCTCTCATCCCTCGCGAAATCGGTAGAATTAGTTGTTTCAGCTCTGCTTCCTTTTTGCATTGCTCGTTTACATGGTTTATTATTTCCCGAGCCTTGCTATGAATGGTTTTTCCCTTTTTCCGAAAGTTAGCCATTTCACTAATGGATTATATTAATTTGACACTCGCGATACAACGCGTTTTAACACTGTAGCATCCTCTGACACTGCCTGCAGTAAGACTGCACTTGTTGAGAATATTTTTGAACTGTTGGTGTTGCACTATCTACACCTTACGCAAGAAGCTCCCAGTCCACTACACGCTTGCAGTTCAAGGACAAAGTCAATCTCCTGAGTCACTGACAGTAGATAGTATTCAGTATTGGAGGAGTAATGAAATGTAAGGGTGCATTTTAAGAGAGAGCATTTTGCGGATTGAGGTGGAAGATCTCGGATTCTTCAATGTTGGCTTGAACGGGCAGTTCTTTGAGGAAGTTCAATTCCGAGTTCATGAACACCGTGTCACTCAAGATGTAATGATGGATTACACCGGGCGCGTCTGGTCTTAGACGGTTCTTCTTCCCTTTGCGCATAACGTTTAGTTTTGGTGCGCCTTTTCCAGAGTACATAATGGAATCGATTTTAGTTCCGCTTAGCGCTTTATAATTGGGCCTCGCTTCTCTTAAGCGGGTTTTTAAAGTCTCTTTTGGTGACCTAGAGGATGTAGCAATGTCTGCGAGAATACTGAATCCCATTTTCAAATCCCTTTTCCAACAGCCCTGGGACGCTCTTAATGATGGTAAACAGGGTCCGAAACTACCCACCACGAGCAGTAAAGAAACCACTGCCCTTTTGAAAATGAAGTCCCCTGTAAGGAACAAAATCGCGGTCGTTGTATACTCACTTGATTTAAATAGTAACGAAAAAGGACATCATCCTTTGCGGGAATGTTTGGGTGTAAATGATAGAATTATAGCTGAAGAAACTCCGTCGACAAATGGTAAGAGATTACCGAAACCCTACTTTAAATTGATGCTAATGACGTTAAAATCTTGCTGAAGAACCCAATTTTGAGGGAAGAAAGACCTCTCCGTGGTGAGGCGTTTTGTGTCTTCAGACTCGATCTCGGTGACGGTGCTGTCTATCATTTGAACGAAACTATTGTCAACCATTTGGGTTACGATGATATTGCAGTATACAAAAACTTCGCGCACTCCCAGACGATCTTGATAAGAATACAGTACACTACCAAACTAGGCTGCAATGACGACGTTTGTGATGGGGTTGATCTTTGTAACCGTTTCGTCATATTTCCACGTGACATACAATATATCCACGGCAGGCATGCAGGGCAGCATCTCTACTCCCGATTCGTTTAACAGTTCCATCACGCGGGAGTATTCCTTAATCACTTCGTTAGTGGGTAAATTGTCGCATTGCCCATATTTGCCCCCAAAAGAGTTGAGCATTAGTTTGGCGAGTTCTCTTTTCCAGGGCTATGTTCGATACTGTTTGAATCAAGTTTCACACCGCTTATAAAAACGTTTCCACGTATGACTTTACTTCTGCTTGCGGGGTACAATTGACGGGCCAAGCGGGAGCCTTAGTCTTTAATTTTAAAAACAGATGAACGTAATCTTCAAAGAGACCTTTCTGACCCAAATTTGAGTCGTTTTGCATCATCTCATATTCCCAAATTTCGTCTTCGTTCAAAATGTGATAATCTTTCTGCAATTTACCTTCATTTCGTCAATCATCCAGATGCCCAATAAACACCTTTTCCCGTCTAGGTGTTCACATTCTCTTTGATTTTCCTCCTCCATACACGTACGGCACAAGGAATAATGAGCTCTCAGTATATTCTAGAGGATAGGCGGGGTGATAAAGGTCTAGAAGGGGTGGTTGCTTTGTAACAAATACCCCTTTTGAAGTCATGAATTTCAATAATTCAACATTAACCCCTCTTGTTTGTTTTTATCACTCTTATATTATATTCTTACGATTTCATATAATTGAAGCTATTTTTTAATATTAACGAATACTTTGATGGTGATTAACCCCTCATTTTTATAGGAGCAAGTTATAGATCAGCGTATGTACTATATTGGTTCTACTGCTGTGTCGTCCTCCGTGGTCTAGAGATACCATGCTGGCCTCTAGTTTCCGAGGTCGAAGGTTCAAACACGGCGGAGGGTGATAGATTCTTTTTCGGCGTAAAACTCCTTAGCATGACTTCCTTCGGAAGATAAGTAAAGCCGGTGGTCCCGTGTCGTAGATTTGCGGCACGTAAAAGAACCTCAAGCCGATAGAGGCCTCTGAGAAAAATTTCCGGTCTTTCACACCCATATAGAATGGGACGCTAAGGACCATAGTAGTTAAGACCGTCCAAAAATAAAACTCAATTTAATACGCCTATAGTTCTCCCACTGCCCTATAAGGTCTGGCTTTTCATCTCGTTGCTGTTAGTACTTGTTTCACAAGCTACCTTTGCCTTAATGCTCTTTTTTATGACTTTTTTTCCATGTTGATGTGTATTTTCCATATGTCTCTCAACAACAAAAAAATTATAGAATAAACGCTCTCTACCCCTCGCTCCACCCCTAAAATGCAAGAAGATGGGTCTCTCGCCCTCCTTGTTGATTCACTTTCAACCAGAGTGCTCGTAGATGATCATCATGGACATTCGCCTGCGCACTCCACATAATATCAGAGTGGGGTGGAGCATCATCCTTACTTAATTTCAAACGGAGTCTTCGTCACCTACATTGAAACTCTTAACGGCTGTTTATGCATCTCTTTGCGCAACCTTACCCGTTCTCATTTCGCTGTGAAGTACGGGCGTCCCTTCTTCTACCTGTTTCTAGACGTTAGCCAACAGATTTTAGGTGTAAAAATTGGGACATATAACTTCAATTTTTAAAGTATATTCGTTCAAATTATGTTTATTCGTATGCTTTCTAAAATAAGTCATTTTTACTTTCTCTACTACGTATAGTAAGTAGGGGAAGTATTGCATTCCACCCAAAAATTCGATACCGAGATTTCACCGGAAATACATGTTTTGAGACCCCCTGAATCCAAAAAAAGCATTTTTGGAAACATGTCCGTGTGTGTGTCTGTGTGTGTGTGTGTGTGTGTGTGTGTGTCTGTGAACAGCATAACTCAAAAACGAACAGTCGGATAAACACCAAACTTAGTATTTAGATTCAGTATCTTCCAGAGATGCGACACGAAGGTTTTCAAAAAAATCCCCCCACCCCAGACTACCCTTTACATGGAAGATTTTTCGAAAATTTTAATTTTCTCAAAAATGGCTCTAACGATTTTGATTAAAATATCATGTGTTTAAGATAATGTCATGAGAAATGAAATGTATATCTTGAATTTTCTGGGAATGTCTCCAAAAGTATTCTTCATTGTGAACGACTTTTGCATAACTGGTAAACCATAAGAGATAGACAAAATTTTACTAGACAAAAAATGTAGATCGCGTTAAAATACACAATTTGTGTCATATACATTTCTTTTGTTGAGTGAACCGTTTTCGAGATATTGCTTGTTATTCCCTTAAATTTTCCAATACTTATACTTTTTCTCAAATTCGTTATTAATTACTTTCTCTACTACGTATAGTAAGTAGGGGAAGTATTGCATTCCACCCAAAAATTCGATACCGAGATTTCACCGGAAATACATGTTTTGAGACCTCCTGAATCCAAAAAAAGCATTTTTGGAAACATGTCCGTGTGTGTGTCTGTGTGTCTGTGTGTGTGTGTGTCTGTGTGTGTGTCTGTGTGTGTGTCTGTGTGTGTGTGAACAGCATAACTCAAAAACGAACAGTCGGATAAACACCAAACTTGGTATTTAGGTTCAGTATCTTCCAGAGATGCGACACGAAGGTTTTCAAGAAAATCCCCCCACCCCAGACTACCCTTTACATGGAACATTTTTCGAAAATTTTAATTTTCTCAAAAATGGCTCTAACGATTTTGTTTAAAATATCATATGTTTAAGATAATGCCATGAGAAATGAAATGTATATCTCGAATTTTCTGGGAATGTCTCCAAAAGTATTCTTCATTGTGAACGACTTTTGCATAACTGGTAAACCATAAGAGATAGACAAAATTTTACTACACAAAAAATGTTGATCTCGTTAAAATACACAACTTATGTTATATACATTTCTTTTGTTGAGTGAACCGTTTTCGAGATATTGCTTGTTATTCCCTTAAATTTTCCAATACTTATACTTTTTCTCAAATTCGTTATTCATTTTTTTATGTCCTGGACTTGCAAAGAGAATGGAATTCGACACATAGCAACCAGCGTTAAAATATTTGACCATCGCTTAAAAGCTACCATATTCCCCTTGCATCTACAAGAAAATTAGCAATAAGATTGACATCTCGATATCTCGATTAACATAAAGCATATGGAGAATAGGCGTTTGTAAAAATAGATTGTACAAGAGTAGAGAAAGTCATGTGAGTGTAACACATCAGTTTTTTTTTTTATGTCCTGGACATGCAAAGAGAATGGAATGCGCCACATAGCAACCAGCGTTAAAATATTTGACTATCGCTTAAAACCTACCATATTCCCCTTGCATCTACAAGAAAATTACCAATAAAATTGACATCTCGATATCTCGATTAACATGAAGCATATGGAGAATAGGCGTTTGTAAAAATAGATTGTACAAGAGTAGAGAAAGTCATGTGAGTGTAACACATCAGATTTTTAAAATATGTTTGTGTGATATTTTTTATTTCTCCGCCCCCTCAAACCTAAACGTTGCCACTCATCTTCTTCCATACAGCCGCCACTAAGTTGTGGTAATGAGTTGTTATTGCTTACAGCAATGCTGTCATATGCGTTATTTTTATTTCTTACCTGTTTTTTTCAATTTGTATCGTGTTAAAATGCTCCTCCACATCTTCTTCATTCCCCTCCTTATTAGGTTGTTATTCGTCATAAGAAGCAGCATAGTTCTCTACCTCCAAATTATCGTCGTTGTTCTCCCCAACCTGACATGTTTTGTTTAGCTAACAGTTCCTTTAAACCCTCAAATTCCTTCTGTATTATTTCCCGTTGTCCTAAATTTTATTTACCAACTCGTACTGTTTGCTCATATTTCCCTTGCTTTCCTCCATCTTCTTTACAGCGCTCATTTCGCTCTCCATTTCCTTCATCCGTTCATTGCATGCCTCCTTGTTAACCATCACTACCACAAATTCTCTACCCTTTGCCTTCAATTTTGCTTCACATTCCTTTATCATTTTCCCTTTCATCGCATTCATCTTCCTCTTACACTATTGCGTTGCAGTTTTCCTTATGCTACTCACCGATTTTCGCTTAGTGTCTCCGTTCGATTCCCGCTCTTCGCATTCCGAACTTAACCTCAAATTTATCTCTACGCTGTATCTCTATCCTCGTTTCACTCTACCCACTATCTTTCTCCTCCAAAGTCCAGGTTCCATTCCCCATTATCGCACTCTTCAAACAAATATACAAATTGTTCCGAAAAGTAATTTCACTTAACTCAAAATGTTACATGCCAGAATCAATTCTGTTTCCTCTGATGTAATCTTCCAATTCATTTCCAATCTGTCTGGCACACTCATTTCCCCCATTACCCTCCTCCCAACCTCATACACTCCCCGCTAATGTTTCGCTTTTTTCTGTCTTTTAGTTATGGCTGAACTCATGCGCACATACTTGGAAAACTTCCACAGTCTTGCATCCCTCTCCATCCACGAGAGGATAATTATTACGGGTTTGGGTCTCACCTACCTGCGCATGCATCCCCCACTGATGTCGATTTAGTGTGGGTTACCCTTAATATGGAGTCGAAAAACATCTTCGATTCCTTCCGTTGGTGTACCGACCGTTATAACCGATCTGGCCAGAGAACCCAACGGCCCAGTCAGTCCCTTTCTGAATCAACTGCCCAGGTTGCTCCCATGAATTCGAAGGGTATTATCAGATGGAACATCGTCTATATTACCCATATGCAGTGCAACCCATTCGTGGATCATATCTAAAACAACAAAAACTGGCGTATACATTGGTCTAAAATTAAATACATTTTGTATGTCGCACTATCCAATGTGTTCTTATTGATTTTCTCCACATTCCTTATCCCAATCTCATAGACCATTCTTTAGAATCATATTGGTTAAATGTTACATCAATAATAGTTTGTCAGTAAATTGCGCCATACATAGACGGAATTCGGTCGTCTTGGACATCTATCCAACTTACGGTTCTGGATAAACCCCTATTCCGTCTTTGCATGAACCCGACTTCCGATTCTGGAGCAGGAGCTTAACCACTGGCGATATATAAATGAAACAAACAAAACAAAACACGGTGGCTGTAACTATGGGTGTTAAAAGAAAACTAATAAGTAGTGTTAACTTTATTTAGCGGCGCTACAACCCCAACTTCCAGGGTATCTGTACAGTGCTGCCAACCTGTAAGGAACATAATTTGGGAGATGAGGAAGAAAAATACCGGTAGATTGGAAGAAAAATGGGTATTTTTTAAACCTCGATTTCAATATTAATTAAAGGAAAGTTATATTTTTATTACTAATTACTGCAAGAAACACATGTAGATTTTAAATAAAGATACACATAGGTGCTCTTTATAGCATCAATTGTGACATTGCTTTCAAATGTTGTTTAGGGATATCAACCTGCATGAAAATATTAATAAAAGAATAAAATTACTACAAATAACACAATTGTTATCAAGGACTTAAAATACAATTTTAACGAACTTATTTAAATTTTAGCAACCCGAAGTGTCGTTAGTCAAAGAAAAAATAAACATATAAACACAGAATTATGCTTTAATTTTAAAAACTGTTTACCTTTCTTTTAATTTCTGCTTTACGCCCATACGGTCCATGTCAGGGAACATTGGTGTGATTATTGCTTATCGAGCTACTGACTTCAATTCCTGATTAGCTTTTGATGTATAATGCTTTATAAGGGCAACTTTACCGGAATTTAATTTCTTTCTCACAACATTTACTTTCTGCTTGTTTTAACCACCCCTCAAAATTGGAAATGTTTTCTCATTTTACTTTATACGACTGGTCATACTTCATTTTCTTCCGCGAACTACTAGATGTAATTGATGCTGCTGCTTGGGGAAATCACTATCATTCATTTCGATTGTGCTTGTCCAGACAACTGAATACTAATGATGAGTGTGAATGAATGAAAACGACCGTGTGAGACTGAAGTGCGTCTGTAGCATAATAGACAAAAGCTCAGTGATGTTTAATAATATATAACTGTTTAGGTTTGTTGACAAGCAAAGGTAACATAGAAGAATCGAAGACATTTCCTTGTAAATATGCTGCAAATCATTTAGCAAATTAAAGAAACTTGTGTCACTCTCCCATTCAGTTCACTTCATACGAGTATGTTCATTGCTGACGATAGTGCTTTGTCGAGTATATAATATTATAAAAAATAATACAAGCGATTATACGAGGGCTGTCCCAGAAGTACCCGACCTAACAAAGAGAACACAAAAATTTGGGGAAAAACAGCTTTATTTCTCTACATAGTCTCCTTTCAGCTCGATACACTTTTCCCAGCGATGTTCAATAGCTCCGATACACCGAGTTCTGCAAAATAGCCTTCAACTGCAGACTACAGCTCTTCACTGTTGGCAAATATTTTAGCACCAAGCCATTTCTTCAACTTTGGAAACAGAAAATAATCAGAGGGGGGCCTAAATCTGGCGAATAGGGTGCATGAGGAAGCAATTCGAACTTTAACTCATGGATTTTGGCCATGGTGATAATGATACGGTAATTTGTATCACAAATTACTCAAATGTAAATAATTATTTTAATATAAATATGTATTTTTATGTAACATTGATTTCAGAGGTTTATTAATTGTAATTATTATTGGTAAATAATAATATACGGCTCTACTGAAACTGTCAACAATAACGCAATAATGCAGCAAGGGATGAGTTGTTTATCGTTGCCGGGAACCAGGAAGTTACGTAATGTTTCGCGCCTTTTCGGTAAAAGCTTCTAGAATTTTCCCTAAAAGTAATATGTATTAGTGGTTTTCATTGGATGTTAAAATAGACGCTAATGTTGGCGCGTTTTATTAGCCAATAGCATTTCATTTATAATCTTTAGGCATATCTTGAGGCAAGCCTATAAATAGTGTAGATTCAAGGGAGCGTTCCCCCCAGTTCGGCAAGATTCTCGACACATTACACATCGTCTTCCCAGTGCAACAAGATTCTCGACACATTACACATCGTCCCCAGTTCAACGGAATTCTCAGTACAGTACGTATCGTCAGTCAGTCCTTCATTTCGTCAAGTTACGCGCAGCAGAAGTACGAGAAATCTTATAAAGTATTATACAGTTAAATACACAAAGTTGAAGTATGCGAGTTAAAAGTGATAAGAAGTTATTATAAACAGTTTCAGTATGGCGATTACCCAGATAAATATGTGAAAGTGTTCGTGAACGTGTTCTGCAATAAAGATTATAAAACTAATTTCTTCATCAGTATCATTTCTAGACAAAAGATTCCTTTCCGCTTCACAACCTGTAAGAAAAACATGCCTACCAAGATCAGATGATAGCTAGCCGGTGGACATTCAAAACTGATGCAAATTGCTACGCCAGAGGAATCTACAAACAGAACAAATGAACCAACCAACGAATGACGTCACACAAGATGGCTTAGCGTGAAGCAAACACATATGTTCTCTCGTAAATTGGCACCACAACGTGGAGCTAACTATAAGATCTTCAAGATATAATAATTTACGTAAAACAGAATACGTAAGCTATACCGCAGCAATAATGGATGTGTGAACTGGTGCATTGTCTTTTTCGCTAAATGCGGCCGTTTTTGCTTGATTTCATCATTCAAATGCTGCAATAAGTTTGCATAATACTCGCCATTTATTGCTTTTCCTTTTTGAAGATAATCAATGAAAATTATCATATGCACATCCCCCCCCCAAAAAAAAACAGACGCCATGACCTTGACTGCAGATGGAACTATCCTGGAGTCGATTCTCCCCTTTCAATCCACTGTTTTGACTGTTCCTTCGTCTCAGGTGTGAAGTGAGGGAACCATGTTTCATCCATGGTTATGAATCGACGCAAAAACTCGGCTTTATTGCGGCGAAACATCGCCAAACACTTGGCTGAAACATCCACACAATGCTGTTTCTGTTCCATTGTGAGTAAATGCGGCACCCATCTTGAGCACAGCTTTCTCATGTCTAAATTTTCAGTGTATATGCGATGTATAGCACTTTTTGAAATGCCTACGATGTCTGCTAGCTCGCGCACTTTCAGTCGACGGTCATCCAATACCATTTTGTGGATTTTCTTCACAGTTTCTGACGTGGTCACCTCATTTGGTCGACCACTGCGATGTTCGTCTTGGCAGCTCGTACGGCCTCGCTTAAACTCTGCCACCCAATATTTTACTGTTGTAAACGAAGGAGCAGACTCCCCCAGAGTAGAATTTGGTTCAGCTTTAATATTAGTTGGACTAAGACCTTTCAAATGAAAGTATTGTATCACAAAACGATGGCCAGTTTTATCCATGTTTACAAATTCGCTGAGAGAGTTCACTATTAATGGCTGCCAAACAATTACTAAACAACGCAGCATCTTCAAACTTAAGCTTTGTAAGGGTGGTACTTTCTACCATAGTAATTTGTTTGAAACAACAACCGCTATATATACGTCAGGTCGGGTATTTCTGGGACTGCCCTTGTATCTTATGTTGGCTCTTTAATAAAAATTAAAAGGAAGAAAGCTAAAACAGATCCATAAAAAGTAAAATGTGTGAGTAGATTAGTAGCTAATGTGCAATTTCGTTTGATCTTCCGGGAAAGAAAGAAAGAAATGGGAGAAGAAGATGAAGTTGAAACGGTAATATCGGCAGCACTGTATCAGCATCACTGCTGCTTCGGAATTTTATCCGGTATAAGTTCTTTTACTTGGTAGTAAGCATAACTTGTGATTAGTATTCTGAATGTGCATAAAAATTACAGAAATTTGGATAAATACTCCATCGGTGGAACGTTTTGCATAAGCAAAGGTACCGAGAAAAAAATTCAAAATTCGATTTTAAAATAAGAGAATTTAAATTCCAGAATATATATAAAAAGTGAAAATTAATTTTGAAATTATAGCCTTTAAGTACGTTTGAATATTTTGTCCATTTTCATGAAGATTTTCACAAAATTTCAACAGTGCATCCCTTTACGGAAATTACAGCCAAAATAGACATAATATGAACTTTTGAACAGCTGTAGAGCATTTTATATAAGGGTGCTGATTAAAAGTGATTACTTGAGTTTCGGTTATAGCACATGCTGTTGGAAATGCGTGTATCACACATCGTACATATTAACAACTTAAAATGACATGACATTTAAAGCCTTGTTAGCATATTGCTTTTCATGTATCTGTTCTTGTAATACACATTTTATCTATTGTTCTTTTAATGCGCATATGCTCAATTATCCACAATGGTTCATTTTATTGTATGTCATTCTACGAGGTTCAATCGTATCGCATATGATGATAGAAGTTCTTAACGATAACTACATGCAAGGACTCAGTGACACATAGCAATGTGTTTGATAAATGTTACCGAGCGGGATGGCTCAGGCGGTTAAGTCTGTGGCCCGCATTCGGGACGTCCCAGTATCGATCCCCAGCGACCGTCCACTCTGACCCATGGGTTTTTCGTGTTTTTCCCGGGTGTCCAGGCGAATGCTAAGGTGGTTCATCTACCACGACTCTCCTTCTATTTTTCTGTACCCATCATCTTCCTTGTCATCTGTTTCAGGGTTGTAGAACCAGGCGACGGTGTTCGGCGTGTTGCGGTTGGACGGTGGCTTGCGTTCTGTAAAGGTTTCTTCCCTGGCGTCACTCGGTACCGCTCAGTTAGGTCTCTCCTCAGCATGGGACCCCGCTCAGGGGGACCCTGAAGGTTGGTGGCTTGTGGGCAGGGACCGTGCAGCGTCGGATACGTTCTATCTCGAAACGTTAGGGACCCCGTCCATGCTTGCGCTCGGCATCCGGAGCTCGTCGCCCTTCGGGTCTCTCCCCTCATCCTTCCCTCCCAGGGGTCACGTTGGAAGCACAATGAGCCGACTGGCCTGCGTCGGTGCTCTGATCCGGTTCCGGGGGCCCCTCCGTGATACGCACCTTTACCCTCTGATAAATTTTTACTGGTTACTACGCCGGATGCAAATGATTTTCAGTTTCAACCTCAGCTCAAGCGCTCTAAAAAGAAAATGTAAAGGATAGCAAATAAAACGGCGTATTACAGGAAGGGTGCAAAGCGTGCCAACTCGTTTCATACAGGAAAGATGTGGAAAATACTAACCGGTAAGCAAAGCTTCGTACAGGAGGAGTACTAACTCTAACTTGATGAAGGAAAGATTTAAGACACATCGAGTGTATTGTGGATGTTTTAATGACCTTCTTACTTGGGACCATAGTTTGGAACGAAAGCTGAGCGTTCCTATCATCCAGTGCTAGCAAATGACATTGGTAGCCCTCAATGCGTGAGAGAAGCGCGTTAAGGATGTCATATGTATACCATCTTAAGCTTCGTCATAAAAAGATACGTAATTACATATCTTAATCCTATGTCATCAATAACGCTACCTAATTAATTTCGGGGCGTAGAAAACATCCAATTGCTATTGTGAAATGTTACGCCAAAATATAAAAGAACTTCGATTGAACTTCTACAAGGAAGTTGTAAAAAGAGTTCAGTGCAATCGTTTGAAGAGCATGTTTAATCTAAACTGTAATCAGAGAACATTTCTTATTTTAGTTATAAAGAGGCTGAAACAGGTTATACAGGTTTATTTATTAGATGCACTCTTTTCCTTATAGGTAGCCTTGACACTTCTAGGAATCTACTGACTATTTATTAATAGGTTATGTTAGCTTACAAAAAGCAAGCACAATGCTTGAAAGTGAACCAGGTATATCTACATTTTATCGTACGGTCTTTGTAAGGGGCGTTCGCTGCTGGGTCGGCATTTTATTATAAGAGCTGGAAGGTCATTTATGGACATTTCGAATTTGTTTAAAATCAGTACACAGCGTTGGTTTATTACCAGAGGCTCCTAAAACGTGCAACTCTATTTAAAAATTCCTTCTAAATACCAGAATACAAGACATAGCGTTTGATAATCTAGAATATTTTAATGTCAAGTAACAGGTAAAAACTTTAAATTAGAGGCATATGCACAATGTGTATTAATGTAATGTATAATGCATGATTGAAAGTAAATACATTAATTTTATTTGTCCAAATTATGTCTGTTCTTAAAAAAAGTGTTTCTTGGTGATGGGTATGTTATTAGGCTGCACATTTCATGATCGTATGTCGTGTTCAAAGTCCCAGATCGTTGCTCACTGCGGGACCAAACATACAAACACAAACAAATCCAAACAAAATAAACTAGGTACTAATTAATTTAGGTGGTGGTTGGTTGCAACTTTCAATTTCTTCTGTTTTACTTAATGCATGGAGGAAAAGAAGAGGTAATGGTTGTGTGTTTAATTGTATATATATTTTATGATAGTGCCATAGTGTACAATGTTGTATGACGCGTTCAAATGAAGCTAAGCGTTGTTCGCTGTGAACCAAACGTACAAAACCAAACAAACGCACCTGAAATACAACGCTTTGCGCGCATTTATGACACCTTTTTTATATGAATGTTATGATATATGTGTATATGTCAACTGATGTTTAGAGAAAGTCGTATTATTGTTAATCAGATTACTATTTTTTTCCTGTCCTAAAACTTTCACCTGTTCAACGCCTATTGGGACACCAAAAGGAACGGAGTACCATGCTAGCCTCCAGTTCCCAAGGTCTCGGGTTCAAACCCGGCGAAGGGCAATGGATTTTTTCGGGTGTAAAAATCCTTAGCATGCCTTCCTTTGAAAGAGAAGTAAAGCCGATGGTCCTGTGTCGTATATTTGCGAGACATAAAGGAACCCCAAGCGTATAAAGAGGTCTCTGAGCAAAAGTTCCGGTCTTTTGCCCATATAGAATGGCACGTTAAAGAACTATAGTAAAGAGCGTCCATAAATAGAACAAAAAAACCCAAAGAAATATACCGCCTAATAGAATAAGCAAATACAGACGCTTCACAAAAAGAATTAAACTCCCTGAAGTAATTACAAACTGCATTTAAGTAAATATAAAATACAGCGATGTTTGAACTCGAACTCAGCTGTTTCCGTGTTTTAACAGCTGATCAGGCTGGTATAAAAGTGGCCGGCCTTGTTCTATCAGCTGTTTGTTATTCTAGGTGGCAGTGCAGTCAGTGCTGGGGCTGGCTTCACATGGAATGGGCGTCTACACGCTTTGTGCAGTGTGTAGTGTGATGCTTACAATTTGACAACTGTGCAGCTGCTGTGGATTAAGCAAATTAACAGAAGGTGAGTTGAGTATTGAATTTCTTTGGTGTGATGAGATCTGCACAGCCTACAAACCGAATGTTTATGCTTTTAAGATTAACGCTAAGCATAGGTTCTGGAGGATTCTGGTGTAACAATCCTAGCAGTATCTTCTTAGACTGAGAAAGAAGCCATATACTAGTTTTTAAACCAGGATCTCTGCCCCCTTCCCAGCCAGCAACAGTAGCCTTTTTTTCTTTTTAATTAATAAAGAGATGGCCTGATATTTAGTTGTATAATTCAGTATTACAATTTTTGAAAAGTACAATCCTCGATGTAACAAGATGTTTCTTTGTGTATCAGGGGTTTATTACACGCTGTTTGTAATGCATTATATTTTATAAATGTGAAACCAAACTCACCATTATAACTCGGGAAAAATAAATGTTAAAGCACCTAACGTTACTCTGGTGCAAAATTTCGCGGCAGCATGGCTGTAAACAACTCTAAACAACTCTAAAGCCGGGATTATGATGAACTTTGAGTAAACCGAAGTTAAGAAATAGCTCTAATCTGAAGGTCTAAATCCGGAAATACGATGAAAACGTACCTAACGTGACTTAACGCGACGTAATGCGAGTCTTACACACTGAATTAATCGGAGCTATTTAAAGTTGACTTAACGTGACTTATCACGGCGTAACTTAAGACTTTGGTAATGTCAAACGTTTCCTTCCCGTTACGTTAAGTTGGACGCCACGTGACTTATTTTGACCAATGGGCGTAAAGTAGTGGTTTGGAGTGATAAAAACAAATATTAATCAGAATAATTCCTGTTACGTTAAGTGCATCCTAATTAGACCTTTAGTTTAGCACAATTTATTAACTTTAGGTTACGTCCCGTCACGTGAAATAAGTTCATCGTAATCCGGCATGATTTGGATACACAAAATCAACACACTTCACATAGGATCACTCTCTACCCTCCGTAGAGCTTGGAAGTATGAAATTGGGAGTGAATGCGAGTGCGTTTCTGATGAAAAATCATTAAAAAACTACAGTCAACAAGTCACTTTTTCTAAAGTCAAATGCGGGGATTACGATGAACTTTACTTAACGTGATTTAACGCTACGGGACGTAACGTGAAGTTATGAAATTCTACTGAGCTAAGGTCTAATTAAGATGCACTTAACGTAACGAGAATGACTCTCGATTGATAATTGGTTTCATTATTTCATGCTACTGCTTCACGCCGATTGGTTCTAATTACAAGTGATATCAAACTTAACGTAACGTGAAGGAAAAGTTTCGCATTGCCAAATTCTTAAATTACGTCGCGTTAAGCTAAGTCACGTTAAGTCGACCCTAAATAGCTCCAGTTATGCTGGGATTACGATGAACTTAACGTAACCTGACGTGACTTAACGCGACGTAATGTGAAAGTCTAACACACTATATTACCTTACCTTACCTTACCTTAAGTTTGACGTCACTGGTAATTAGAGCCAATCGGCGTGAAGCAGTAGCATGAAATAATAAAAGCAACTACCAATCGTGAGTCATTCTCGTTAGGTTAAGTGCATCCTAATTAGACTTAGTTCATAACTTCGCATTAAGTCCAGTCGCGTTAAGTAAAGTTCATCGTAACCCCAACATTAATACAATGTGTTAAGACTTTCACATTACGTCGCGTTAAGTTAAGTCACGTATTAAGTTGATCGAAACCACCAAAAGCCCCCGATATGAATACTTGAGTTAAAGCGGGGTTGTACAAGTAAATCTTCACGTTACGTTATTCCCTTCTATATACCATGACAAACAACGTTGGATGAATTGCGCGAAGGCGCGTGAGCTAGGCTACCGCACGGCTAGGTCATTCAACCCGATACCTGCCACGAATAATGCTGGGATTACGATGAACTTTGCTTGACGGGACGGGACGGGACGGGACGGGACGTGACGTGACGTGACGTGACGTGAAGTTAAGAAACGCTTCTAAACTAAAAAGTCTAATTAGGATGCACTTACCTTAACGTAATGGGAATGACTCTTGATTGGTAGTCCTTTTATTACTTTATGCTACTGCTTCACTCCGATTGGCTCTAATTATCATATGACATCAAACTTGAGGTAACGGGAAGGAAAAGTTTGACAATGCTAAACTTTTAAGTTACGTCGCGTTAAGCTAAGTCACGTCAAATCAACCCTTCAATTTAATACCATATGCTAGACTTTCACGTTATGTCGCGTTAAGTTGTGTTACATTAAGTTACGCGTCTGCCACTAGTCGCGTCATTCAAGTTAAATAGTGATATACCTATTTATGTTATGTTATTCGTGATGTATTTTTGTGCAAGAAACTATTCCACATTAAGCAATAAATGGTTACATAAAACACGCGGAAACAGTGTTCAAATGTTTATTGAAAGCACGGAGAAATAAATTTAGAAGTCTAACGGCCTGTATTACGCTCTCCGGTTAAGGTTTGGGGTAAGAGTTACCTGAGAGTTACGTACTGCGTCAGTATTACAATCTTTGGTTAAGGGCTACCCGGGAGTTATTTTTGGAGGTAAACTAACCACCACCTCAAGTAGTGGATAAAGATGATACCTTGGAGTTAACTCGTCCGAATGAAACATGGCGTTAATGAACTCGGCATTTTTGTTTTTCTTAAGTGGGTTCATGTCTTTTGTGGTTTCCTAGTTATACGAAACTGTTCAAAATCAAAACAAAATTCAATCAGAATATGCGGACTTTCATAGGTTATTCACAGAAATTCCAGATAATCATTTTATTGTTTACATCAATGTCGCGCATGTGGTATTTTAATCAAAATCGCTAGAGGAGCTTTTTTAAAACAAAAAGTAAGGACATTTTTCATGTAAAGTGTAGTTTGGCGTAGGAGGAATTTCTCGACAATCTTCGATCGTATGTTTGGAAGATACTGTCATTAAAATACCATGTTTGGCACTCATCCGAAGTTTCGTTTGTTGTGTATGCTGTTCTCACTCACTCACTCACTCGCGGACCTATATCCAAATGGACTTCTTTTGTGGGACCACAAAACACATATTTCGGATTCCTTTGCCTACTATAGATAAGTTGTAGAGAAAGTAATATTTATTATCTAGAAATGATTTAAAACGGAGGAATAAGATTTCAACATGCTGAAACAATATTTAAATGTTTGTGGTAGCAAGGTTTTGCGATGGAACCTAAAGAAAAGGGGTGCAGAGCAAGAATCGCAAACTTTCAAGCATATTCTTTAGGTGACGTTTAGGAAAGGTCTAAACTTGCAACAGGAATATTTCGAAAACGGCTAGTGCCACGAAAAAAAATTAAAGAAACTGTGTTTTTATGAACTCCACAATTTTCTTGTAGGAAGATTTGTCTATCTTTTAGGTTATTCTAGTTATACCAAATTCATTAAAATAAATGGAACTTTACGCTCTATTCACAGAAACTTGAGATATTCTTTTTCTTGTTCATGTCAGTATGTTAAACATATGCAATTTTAATCAAAATTGTTCAGCTGTTTTTGATAAAATAAAAAACAAAGAGTTCTTTTTTCCTTCTAAAGAGGTTTCGTGCAAATCTAGTATCGCATCCTTGGAAGATGCTGGATTTAAATTGCAAATTTGGGATTCCTTCGAATTTGGTTTTGGAGTTGTACTATTCATAGACAAACAAACAAAACAGACAGATATGCAAGCAGATACGCGCGCAGACCTTTATTATTTTCTTTTAATTCGGGTGAAAAGTCTGTACCGAATTTTTTGGTGGAATTCAATACTCCCTCTAGCTTTTATAGGTAAGGGGTAGAGGGAAAACAGCAACAACTGGTACGTCTTGAGCTGTATCACACGAATGAAAAATTTTGCTTTACCAGCGAAAGGAAGTATAATATAGGTTAAAGTATTTTCTCCACTATTTTTGCTTTCAACTTCAATATTGACTCGATTTTCCTGAAAAAGAAGACATTTTTAGTTTGACAGGCTTGTCTATGTTCTATTCCACTACTCTTGTCAGGTGAACCGGGTAGTGAGTGGCAGTCTTGATGCGATTTATTCCAACCAGTCATCTAGTGAATACTTAGATATTTATTGTACTTTATATTTTGCCACTGGTGTCGCTGTTCTTTCTATTGTAAGCGTGTAAATGTTTAACTACAATGTGGCTGACGATAACCTAGTTTCGATTATTAAACCTAAATAAAACGGAAGGGGGCTTCGCCCAGGGGCTCACGTAATGTTGCTACGCCTCTGCTCATCTCATTTACAGCCAATTGATGCCTGTCATCACCTACTCCAATATACAGGAACTCGACTGTTGACACGTCATACAAACACTGCCTGCATGTGGATCCTTGACTCCCTTACCTAACAGTGCAAGGGTCCTCAATTACTGCCAGTTCCAAAGGAACTTTTGAAATTATGAGAAACAGATATTAAGTACTTCGTGTTTTCCGTTCTACAGAACACAAAATACTCGTGTAAGTTTAACTGAATGAAGAACATGAAAAAGGACCCCAACTTCCAGAAAAACCTACTCTCTCTCTACCGCAAAACTGTGGTAGGGAGAAGTGTTGTATTCCAACAAACAAATTTGACATCGGGACTTCACCGGAATACACAGAAAAGTTTATGCTTAGATAAAGGTTTCTGTGTATGAGAGAAGGGGGAGGAGAGAGAGAGAGAGAGAGAGATGCGACATGGAAACTTTTAGAAATTTCCTCTCCCCAATTTAAACCATTTTCTTGGAAAATGTTACTTTTTATTTTCTCAAGAATGGCCCTAACAACCGATGAAAATATTATACAGCACGTATCTAAATTGGGTCCACAAATTTAAGGGCGTATTCTTGACACCAAAACATTACAAATTGTTCATATGAATATGGGTACAAAAACTCTTCGTTAGGGAGTTAATTGCTAATGGTACATGTGATACATTTAACTACATTTACAAAAATTGCTCGCAGTGACCTCCTGCTTCATTGCATCCTATAAATCTGCGCTCAGTGCTTTGCCTTACTCTGTTGAAAAAGTCCTGGAGTGTTTCGTATTTGGTCAAACCCATTTTGGATACGCTCCCTCAGAACATCAACGCTAGGTATAGATGTTGAATACACCAAGGGACTGATTCAAATCTGGCGATTGGACGGGCTATGCAATGGACCCCCCCCCCTCGACCAGTCCAGCTGTTCGCAAACTGGTTATCGAGATACTGGTAAACTATCAAAGTAAAGTGGGGTGGAACCCACCGTACATAAACCACATTCATCGGAGGACGTCTGTACATCAAGGAAATGAAGCAATTCATTTCTGAAAAAACGTAGGTATATTTGTCGGGTATGGCGTTGCGGGAAGCAATAGGGACCAATAAAATAATCATGACTGATTCCACCCCTCATGTTGAGGCTGAGCTTCTGTTGATGTCTGTCCATTTGTTCTTCATTAGGGTTTTCATAAGCCCAGGTGTGATTTGATGATGATTGAATATACCATTACGTGAAAAACTTATAAAACAGAACAAAATACACCAGACAGAACGGAAGTTTGCTCTGAGTAACACAAAACGGAACAAAAGACAACCAGGCAAAACAAATGCCATTACCTACTAATTGTAAAGAAGAAAGTGGTTAAAAGTGCAAGTTGAGAGGTGAATCGGGGATCACTACAGGGATTTTTTTTTTCATTACACTTTAACGAAGGATTTGCAGAACCAAGTTTATGTGAAATATTTGTAACGTTTTGGTATCAGGAATGTGCCCCTATATTTGTGGACACCAATTTAGATATAACCTTATGATTGACAAATTCAAAAGAGAAGTAAAGTTTGCGTTGTCCTTTGCCTATTTTTTGTATTTTACCCAGAGAATGCAGTCCATCGGTCACTACCTGATGACGTGTTGCTCAACACCTCGGCTGCTCATTGAAGATCTTGTCTGTGTT
The DNA here is from genome assembly GCA_030765065.1 of Deroplatys truncata. NCBI lineage: Eukaryota > Metazoa > Arthropoda > Insecta > Mantodea > Mantidae > Deroplatys > Deroplatys truncata. The sequence continues at coordinate 130,528,548 of CM060988.1, read as the reverse complement.
CAAATACCTGTTGTAATTTTTTGTGGTAGAAACATATCCTAAATAAGTTAATTAATTGAGTTTTATTTATGAACGCTCATTAATTGCTATGGTCCTTAGCGTCCCATTCTATATTGGGCTTGAAATACAGGTAATTTTGCTCAGAGGTCCCTTTATCAGACTTGAGGTTCTTTTACGTGCCGTAAATCTACGACACGGGACCACCGGCTTTACTTCGCTTCCGAAGGAAGCTATGCTAAGGATTTTTACGCCCGAAAAAAATCCATCGTCCTCGGCCGGGTTTGAACCAGTGACCTCGGAAACTAGAGGCTAGCATGGTAACCACTACACCACGGAGGACGACGAAACATATTTTCTTTGATCTCCAGGGCGTGATACGTAAAGGCTCAACTGGCTAACAAAATAACTGTAGACGACACAGCACATGAAATTCCTTTATTTACCTTTTATTGTTCTGAATTGTAACAGGAAACCTACAACCAAGCTTTCAAGTTGAGTGTTAATCAAAGTATATGGTTACCTTCGACTTCCACCAGCGCATTACTTAATCACTTGTCTAACACCATATAAAAAGACTTCTGCATATTTAGTTACCTTCTCCGCGAATTTCTTCTCACTTTTACCACATATTACTCGTGCAACTATGCTCGAAACTGAGTTAACTCTTTTAGTAATTCTGGCGCGAAAATTTTATTGCTAGGAGCACAGGTTCCTCCTGCTTTAAGTCCAATAACTGCGTGAATGTTCCACAAGCATCTGGTATATATACAATTCTGGCTTCTAGTTGGCGTGAATTTACTTTACGTTTAAACACTGACAAATTTCTGTTAATTTATTGGCTAAGTCGGGATCACATGGTAGAATACAGTGACAAATCCCCTGTTTGTGAACTATTTCTGACTTTCCCTAGTGTTAGTTATTTGTGTCATAGTTGCACGCCAACCAACAAAGACTTTTATGAATATGTAACACACAGTGCAATAACCTTTACTCTTGTTCTTTTTCACGCTTGTTACATTTCTGCTGTTGCGGAAGTCTAAATTTACTACAAATAAAATATAGGTACAGACATATTTCTTTACATTGCAAATGTGAATGAGCCCTGCTATATAATAAAACGAATACGCAAATGAGACAATAAACATACAAACATAATCAAGTCGGAGGAGAGGTAAAAATACTCTCTCAAATTTATGCCTTTAATTTTCTGTGAATGGCTTGTGAAGTCCCTTCATTCTTATTGAATTTTGTATATTGTTGTATAAAGGAAATCATAACCATACACAAAGCTTAAAAGAAATATGTAGAAGTCATTAAAATATGCAACTTTGAAAATGTTCTTCATAGCGTTAGGCGTTATCGAAAATTCGACGCTGTATTATTACGTTTTCCCAAATGTGTGTCATCTGATGGAGAATGCTTAAAAGCTTTCAATTCTTCTTTGCCTTCACAAGAGCTCAATAATACGACCACGGAGGGGTATTTTTTTCCTCCACGACTACAACTTCTGAATTTATTCTTCCGCGCTTTCGATAAACATTTCAGCATGTTGTATTTAACTAAGATTTAAGTATATGTTAACTACGTTAAATTAAATTTGAAAATACTTTTTTATATATAGTACTTGAAAATGTCGCCGGCATATGACTTAAACCACGGAGAAATAAATATGCGAAGTCGATTAAACTGTGGTGTTAATGAGGAAGCTGAGTAAAAGCTTTGCTAATTCCTCACGTTCCATTATTTGCCTTCGTCAGATAAAATCCATTTTCACAGCAATTTCAGGTATTATACCAAGAAATTTGCTTGACCAAAAGCGTGTAATAGTTATTTATGATACAAGTGTTAAAAGTGGAGTTTTATTTTGTGGATAGCAATCCTAGGAGTAAAATAAAATCACCTTTAACATATGTTGTCTTATACTATATTTTAGGCAACCATGAATATTAAATTAATAAAGTATCCAGCTGAAACGTGTGTGGGAATAGCAGTATGCATTCAGACATGCGCAATGGTGAGCTTCAGTCTGTTGTTGTTGTTGTTGTTTGAGCACTAGTGCTGGCAACATCATCAGGATCACCTACACAATCATAACATTACGTTTTTTACTTTCCCTACTACGTATAGTAAGTAGGGGAAGTATTGTATTCCACCCAAAAATTCGATACCGAGATTTCACCGGAAATACATGTTTTGAGACTCCCCGAATCCAAAAAAAGCATTTTTAGAAACATGTCCGTGTGTGTGTGTGTGTGTGTGTGTGTGTGAACAGCATAACTCAGAAACGAACAGTCGGATAAACACCAAACTTGGTATTTAGGTTCAGTATCTTCCAGAGATGCGACACGAAGGTTTTCAAGAAAATCCCCCCACCCCAGACTACCCTTTACATGGAACATTTTTCGAAAATTTTAATTTTCTTAAAAATGGCTCTAACGATTTTGATTAAAATATCATATGTTTAAGATATTGTCATGAGAAATGAAATGTATATCTCGAATTTTCTGGGAATGTCTCCAAAAGTATTCTTCATTGTGAACGACTTTTGCATAACTGGTAAACCATAAGAGATAGGCAAAATTTTACTATACAAAAAATGTAGATCTGGTTAAAATACATAATTTATGTCATATACATTTCTTTTGTTGAGTGAACCGTTTTCGAGATATTGCTTGTTATTCCCTTAAATTTTCCAATACACTTTTTCTCAAATTCGTTATTCATTTTTTATGCCCTGGACATGCAAAGAGAATGGAATGCGCCACATAGCAAACAACGCTTAAAATATTTGACTATCGCTTAAAACCTACCATATTCCCCTTGCATCTACAAGAAAATTAGCAATAATATTAACATCTCGATTAACATGAAGCATATGGAGAATAAGCGTTTGTAAAAATAGTTTGTACAAGAGTAGAGAAAGTCATGTGAGTGTAACACATCATATTTTTTACCTTGCGCCATTGCAAAATATCTGTTGTATGCAATGTTATACTGTTTCCTCGACTTCTTTGGTAACAACTCCAACGTTTTGTCCTCTTCGTTGCTTGCATTTGTTTTTGTTTGGTTTCTACGAATCCATTTCCGAGTGGTTCACATAATCCGCATTTACATTAACCGACACAAGGCCTCCGATTAAGATACATAACTGCCAACCAAGAAGCAAGAGTCATAACAATGGAGTGTTATAAAAGGTTTATTCCATTGAACGTTATAATCTTAATTTCTAGAGTTGTCCTCTGTAGTGTAGTGGTTACCATGTTAGCCCTTAGTTTCCGAGGTCGCGTGTTCAAACCCGGAGGGATGATGGATTTTTTCGGGCGTAAAAATCCTTAGCATGACTTGCTTTTAAGGGAAGTAAAGCCGGTGATCCCGTGTCGTAGATTTACGGCAGTAAAAGAACCTCAAGGCCTCTGAGCAAGATTTTCGGTTTTTCACGCCCAATATAGAATGGGACGCTAAGGACCACAGCAGTTAAAGAGTGTCCATAAATAAAACTTGATTTATTTATTTATTTATTTATTAATTTCTAGTATGAGTGGCTAATGTTAGTGCCAGCTTCTTAAAACTTTTTTTTTATAAACATCACATGAAAAAGCTGAAAAGTTGGTGCAATTTAAAAAAAAAGGAGCTAATACGTGAGAAATCTTAAAAATAATAGGTTAACTGTAACATCGTTGTTCTTTCTACATATTAAAAATAAGAATTTTCTCTCAGTTAATTTGACTGCTAGAATTTTTTGAAGTGCAAACAAATACTTTCTTGAGTCCCTGTAAATTAAAATACATAAATTTTGGACAGATTCTTTAGTATTAGAAATGCTGTTCAGATTTAGAATCGGGATAAAATATATAATACAAAAATGAACAACATATAACCTAATCTAAGGGTCAGCCAGGCATATGAGGCCCCGCTGGCTCGAAAGTTACAGTTAATTGCGCATATTGGTTCACTGAAAGTCTTCTAATTCAGAATCACTTTCGGAGGAAAGCAGCAAGTCCTGCTGGAGACGATTCTTGATCCTGGGAACCGCATTAGATCTTCGTCTCGAGAAGCACACTGCGTCAGGTACTAACTGAAGATTCTGAAAAAAATGTGAGAATGAATGTGTGCCGAGATGGTACTGAGTCCAAGTTCATAACTTTGAGCGGCTGGTTCAGTTGGTATAGCCTAGCAGAACATCTCGTTGCTAGCCTAATGTACTATGTACCTACCTACTATGCTTTTCTGAAGCGTATAGCACATTTCCTTCTTTTGGAACCTCAGGCAATATTCCCAGGATTGATGTTCGAGAACCTTAACTTGGAAAGATTTTCCTGAGTAAAGGGTGGTCTTGCCTTTTTCGATACAGATTCCCATCATTGCTCTGAATGCACTTCAGCCTTTGGCATATTGTGCTACCTGTAATGTCTTAAAGCCAATTCATTATGCCCTTTACTAAGGAATACAGTATCATAACAGATAAGGTTTCAAATTGTTCTGGTTCTAACAACATTTTCCCAAAAATAACAAGAAAGGGTTAACTGACACAAATGGAACTCGAATAGTGGCATCTTCTATTTAATCCGACTTGCTGCTGGCAGGCTGAGGTTCAGCCTATGTGTATTTGTATGTGCCTACCCTGAATAGGGTTTTATCGCAGGGGTTTTAATTTCGGGATGGATGTTTAAGGAATGGCTGTTTTTTTTATTTAGGATGCTAAGGATTAGATAGGAGGAAGCATGTTTCTCTTCGACAACTGTCTGTTAGAATGCAACGGCCCTTCTACATTCTGGTGGAAGCTGGAGAGTTGTATTGGTTGAGACTTTGTCGAAAACAGGAGAGGTATATGTGTGTATATATATTTATTTTTTTGGGAGGGGGGCTATCAAGGTCGTAGAAGTAACAGCTTATATCTGGTTGCCACACTGGTCCAGGAAGATAAACACGGTGTGTACAAGGATCGTTTGGGGTGGAATGGATGGAACTAGTGCTTCGGCCAAGACTGCAGCTAAGTCGGCTTGTAGGAGCAGAGGGATTTTGCCCACGAGGCTTAGGAACTGCGCATCCAGGAGAGAAGCTGGGAGTGTAGGTAGAGATGTAGTGTCAGGCGTGGGGGAGGTGACTCAGTAGGCGCTGTTGTGCGGGCATCTGTGGGCCCATACTCGGTGCTGGTGGTCGCTGGTGCTGCCCAGAGAAGAGGGGAGCTGGGTCGCTCCAGGAAGCGCTTGTAGTGATGATGACGGTCCCCGCCTTATGAGACTGGTTGGATCTCCGTGGTGGTTTAATACACTATCTTGCAGCGGCTACAATGTGTAGCTACGGTTGTGTGGTGGGTGTTCCTGGTGAGGGTTGGTCTGTAGGATGTGGTGAAGTTTTAGAAGCTGCCAAAGCTGCTGCGTAGTTCTTATGGTGCAATTGAGTCACTCTAAGCAACGGGTCCCTTTAAAAGCATCTTTCGGGATTCCCATGGGGTTTGGAATTTTGGGAGCCGCGTCATATATGGACCTTTGTCCTTACTTGTTGAGATAGATCTCAATTCGTGCTTCTTGCCATACAGGACGCATTTAGCGTAGCGACGGGAATGTCCGCTGCAGTTGTAGCAGACAGGTGTGGAGCATGGGGCTTGGCGCTTGTGACCAGGCTCTCGCAAAATGAGCACACTGGCTCTAGCCGCAGCCGGCTGCGCTGTGAGTGAACTGTTAAGTACTGGAGTGGCCGGGCAGGGGGTCGGTTGGCTTTTACATGGATAACCGCGTTAAACATTTTTACTTCTTTATTTTAGTTGCATGGGTCTCCTTTCGGAGGGCTACGTGGAAGTGTGGCAACAGGTGTGGTGGTTGGCTTCGATTAGAGCGTAATTGCCCAACTCTCTCCACAGGGTAGGACAGTAACGTCGGCTTCTCTCACGTACATGGGGAGATCTTTGAGTGTGACGTACAGCAGTTTCTCCTCAGGGAAGAGTGTAGTTAAGTACTGTACGGGCCCATCGGAGAGCAGATTCCTTATTTTAAGATGGTCTTCCGGTTTGTCTGATAGTAAGGCAGTGGTTCCACTCATATTTTTTACAGTATAGTCGATGCCTCTTTGGGAAGCGTTTATGAGGTTGGTTAGGTCACGTGCCTTAGCTGCTGATGGTGGATAGGCTCCAGTGTGTTATCTGGTATGTCCGCAAGCCATGTCGTCTGAAGCGGCGAGTTCTGGGATTATAATCTCCAAAAGACTTAACCAGGGCCCTCTGATGTTGAGGCAAATTGTCGTAGAATTTTGCTGCCCGGCTCCTAATTTCATCTTCCACGTACGGAAGGGATGAGGCTTCTTGGAGTCGTCTCACGGAGCGGCTAACAGAAGAGATGGACCGAAGTCTCCCATTCTGTGCCCGTTGTAGTCATAACAGCTAGCTGTCTGTGGCCATGCCCTACATTTCGCAGGAGTAAAGCATGAGGGGGATTATCAGGGCTCGAGAAAGGTGTAATTTTAGGCGAACAGGCGCCCCGGACCTTACCATAGGATACAAAGAGGCGATAGCGAACAGGCCTCTGGTGTGTTCACGAAAAGTTAGGCCTTATCTAACTTATTCCCAGGTAGGTGATCGAATTCCTCCATTCCTCACGGAAAATGCATGTTATGCACTCTGCGCCACGGCATGCCTTGGAAACTCATGGTTTCGAAATCAAGGTCGCCAGGAAGTTATTCTTGGACGTGAACGTTGTTGGCACAAATGGTTGCAGGGAAGGGAACGGAGTTTCTAAATGACATTGTAGGTTTAACGAACCCATAACATAATCGTACAATTTTCTCACTCGTTATAGATTAAATACTCCTTTAGTATGATATAAAAAGCGATTCTCTATTTGCGCTTCGTTATGATGCATTTTTGACAGAAATAATTTGAAGTGAACCAATATTACTTGGTTGCATACATACTAGGAAAGCAAAACGCAACTGTTGGCGTATCGAAAGTCATTTTTTTCACTAGTGAACCCATGTGGGTGCGGGGGATAATCGCCTAAGAAACTTTATAGATGCTCCATGACACTTCAACCTAGGAAAACTTAAAATATCTAACAACGAATATTTCGAAAACGACTCATGCTACAGGAAAACGTTATTTGTGATAAATTGTTTGCAAGTTTCAATAAGCTCTATATTTTTCGTACAGCAAATTTTAGTCAACGTCTTTTGTTTACCTCAGCTGTACAAGATTATATAAAATTCATTCAGAATGAAGAGAACTTCACATGCTATTCACAGAAAATTCGAGATTTACATGTTATCAGTCGTGCAAATATCTTTAACCTTCGTATTTTGACAAAAATGTTAGAGCCATTCTGATAAAATAAATAAGGAAGCATTTCCCAAGTAAAACGTAGTTTGGGGTGAAGAGTTTTTCGAAATTCATGTCCCATTCCTTGAAGATGCTGAACGTAAATACAAAGTTTGTTATTCATACCAATTCTTTGTTAAGTTAATGCCGTTCACAGAAGTGCGCGTATGTGATAGAGAAATATGCGATAAAAAAGTTTAAAAAATCTGATGTGCTGCATTCACATGGATTTCTCTATTCACTCTTCTCCAAACTATTCTTGCACATTTCGTTAGGTATACGAAGAATACAGTAAGATAAGCGATACCTAGTCAAATCTTTTCAACGCCAGTCGCTATGTGATTGCTTTGAAATTCCATGTTCTTTGAATGAACACTTAGGGAGGGGGGGAAAGAGAGAAGCCTAGCGGCGATTCATAGTTAATACTATTTGAAAACTCAGTCCAATACCAGTTGTGTACTATAACCAGATGGTTAACGTTTTATTTGTATCTTAAACATATGGTATTTTAATCAAAATCGTTAGAGCCATTTTTGAGTAAGTAAAAAAGACTAAACTTTTTCCATGTAAAGGGTAGTTTGCATGAGGGGATTTCCTGAAAATTTTCGTGTCGTATCCTCGGAAACGCTGAACCTAAATATTACGTTTGGTATTCAATGGACTTTTCCTTTTTGAGTTATGCTGTTTACAAACACAAACATGCACACAAAAATCATTTTTAAAACTGCTTATTTTTTAAGTCAGGGAGTCTTAAAACTTCTATTTCCAATGAAATCTCGGTATCGAATTTTTAGGTGGAATGCAATACTTCGTCTACTTATTGTAGTAGGCAAGTAGAAAGTAAAAAGAAAATGTTCTCTGCCTGTGTGGGTTTTTATGCTAATTTCCGTATCCCCATTACCAGTTATCTTATCAAGAGTTCTAAGTCTTCATTACGATCAGCGAATAAACTGAAGAGACCGAATTTACATTTATATAAAAATACAGTTTCTTTTTGCTTGCTCAGTATCAATAGCGCAGAGCAAACAAAAGCACGTGCAGATTGGGTTAACTGGACTGGAGTGACAGGGTCGGAATCTTAAAACGCTCTTTGCCCTCTAGCTTCTACTGTGTGATGTAACAGAACTGCAGTCTTGGTTGCCGTTAGCGTTGTGCGCATTCTTTCTTCACGAATAAATGGGCAGAGTTTAGGAATAAACACTGCACAAGGGATGGATTTACAGATGTAATGAAAGCTGTTTCTTTTGATTATAATGAAATTAGTAACTATAAAGAAAATAAAATTAGGACAAATGCTAGGTTTCCCATCTCTATGGTATAAATAACCTTGAATGAAGGCATGCCCATTTTAAAAACCCATTAAAATGTACGCAATTAGACGAAGCGCACCCTGTCTGATGTGTGAAGGCCACACGAATTTCTCGACTATAATTTATTTTCATAATTATTCTAGGAATTATTATTTATGTAAAAATTTGTATATACTTTCTGCTGTTTATAACAAGTATTCGCTGAAACTGGTTTCAACGAGGCATTACTACAGTAATATAAATTTGTAGGTGATATAACACTCGAATGTTTAAAAGGCGACGATAGTTTCATGCTCGTAGTCACGATATTGCCTACTCAGAATTTTAGAAAATTAAAACAAACAGCGAATATTCTGAAAACGACTGGAAACAAAAAGTCAGCAGTTCACGTATATAACGAACCCATGTGAGAAGAAGAATCGCGTAAGCTGCTGCATAGCTGGGACATGACAGGTCAACCTGAGAAAGCTTTTAACTATATGTATTTCGAAAACGGCTATTACAAAAAAGTTATTTAACATAAATTATATATTTAAATTAGCTCTACAGTTTTGTTTAGTAAGTTTAGTGTATCTCTTTTTGTTTACCAGTTATACAAAATTCAATTAGAATGAAGTATACTTCATAGTCTATTTAAATAAAACTTGAGATATATTATTTAATTTGTCGCATTAATATTCCAAATATGTTTTAATTAAGGCAGCCATTTTTGAGAAAATGAAAAGCAATAAAATTATTTCCATGTAAAAAGTAGTCTGAGGCGGGAAAATTTTCTTTAAAATCTTCATCTAGCATGCTTAAACAGTTTGTGCCTCTAGTATGACATTTGGCACTCATCCGACTTCTGGTTTTTACTTTCTCTACTACGTATAGTAAGTAGGGGAAGTATTGCATTCCACCCAAAAATTCGATACCGAGATTCCACCGGAAATACACGTTTTGAGACCTCCTGAATCCAAAAAAAGCATTTTTGGAAACATGTCCGTGTGTGTGTCTGTGTGTGTGTGTGTGTGTGTCTGTGTGTGTGTCTGTGTGTGTGTGTGTCTGTGAACAGCATAACTCAAAAACGAACAATCGGATAAGCACCAAACTTGGTATTTAGGTTCAGTATCTTCCAGAGATGCGACACGAAGGTTTTCAAGAAAATCCCCCCACCCCAGACTACCCTTTACATGGAAGATTTTTCGAAACTTTTAATTTTCTCAAAAATGGCTCTAACGATTTTGATGAAAATATCATATGTTTAGGGTAATGTCATGAGAAATGAAATGTATATCTCGAATTTTCTGGGAATGTCTCCAAAAGTATTCTTCATTGTGAACGACTTTTGCATAACTGGTAAACCATAAGAGATAGACAAAATTTTACTACACACAAAATGTAGATCGCGTTAAAATACACAACTTATGTCATATACATTTCTTTTGTTGAGTGAACCGTTTTCGAGATATTGCGTGTTATTTCCTTAAATTTTCCAATACTTATACTTTTCCTCAAATGCGTTATTCATTTTACTTTCTCTACTACGTATAGTAAGTAGGGGAAGTATTGTATTCCACCCAAAAATTCGATACCGAGATTTCACCGGAAATACATGTTTTGAGACTCCCTGAATCCAAAAAAAGCATTTTTGGAAACATGTCCGTGTGTGTGTCTGTGTGTGTGTGTGTGTCTGTGAACAGCATAACTCAAAAACGAACAGTCGGATAAACACCAAACTTGGTATTTAGGTTCAGTATCTTCCAGAGATGCGACACAAAGGTTTTCAAGAAAATCCCCCCACCCCAGACTACCCTTTACATGGAGCATTTTTCGAAAATTTTAATTTTCTCAAAAATGGCTCTAACGATTTTAATTACAATATCATATATTTAAGATACTTTCATGACAAATAAAATGTATATCTTGAATTTTCTGGAAATGTCTCCAAAAGTATTCTTCATTGTGAACGACTTTTGCATAACTGGTAAACCATAAGAGATAGACAAAAGTTTACAAACAAAAAATGTAGCTCGCGTTAAAATATACAATTTATGCCATATACATTTTTTTCGCTGGGTGAACCATTTTCGAGATATTGCTTGTTATTTCCTTAAATTTTCCAATATACTTTTTCTCAAGTGGGAATTCGTTATTCATTTTTACTTTCTCTACTACGTATAGTAAGTAGGGGAAGTATTGCATTCCACCCAAAAATTCGATACCGAGATTTCACCGGAAATACACGTTTTGAGACCTCCTGAATCCAAAAAAAGCATTTTTGGAAACATGTCCGTGTGTGTGTCTGTGTGTCTGTGTGTGTGTGTGTCTGTGTGTGTGTCTGTGTGTGTGTCTGTGTGTGTGTGTGAACAGCATAACTCAAAAACGAACAGTCGGATAAACACCAAACTTGGTATTTAGGTTCAGTATCTTCCAGAGATGCGACACGAAGGTTTTCAAGAAAATCCCCCCACCCCAGACTACCCTTTACATGGAACATTTTTCGAAAATTTTAATTTTCTCAAAAATGGCTCTAACGATTTTGTTTAAAATATCATATGTTTAAGATAATGCCATGAGAAATGAAATGTATATCTCGAATTTTCTGGGAATGTCTCCAAAAGTATTCTTCATTGTGAACGACTTTTGCATAACTGGTAAACCATAAGAGATAGACAAAATTTTACTACACAAAAAATGTTGATCTCGTTAAAATACACAACTTATGTTATATACATTTCTTTTGTTGAGTGAACCGTTTTCGAGATATTGCTTGTTATTCCCTTAAATTTTCCAATACTTATACTTTTTCTCAAATTCGTTATTCATTTTTTTATGTCCTGGACTTGCAAAGAGAATGGAATTCGACACATAGCAACCAGCGTTAAAATATTTGACCATCGCTTAAAAGCTACCATATTCCCCTTGCATCTACAAGAAAATTAGCAATAAGATTGACATCTCGATATCTCGATTAACATAAAGCATATGGAGAATAGGCGTTTGTAAAAATAGATTGTACAAGAGTAGAGAAAGTCATGTGAGTGTAACACATCAGATTTTTTGAGTCATGTTCTCTCTCTCTCTCTCTCTCTCTCTCTCTCTCTACACACGCACACGCACACACACACACAAGCAACCCCTTTATAAAATGCTTTTGGTTCAGTGGACCTCAAAATGTGTATTTCCGATGAAACTTAGATATCAAATTTTTAGGTAGAACACTTCTACCTACTATGGATAAGTGTCAGAGAAAGTGATAAACATAAGCTAATTACTTATTATTGTTTTTTTTTCAATTATGAGAAGCAAAAAGTCTGGCAATTTTCAGCTCTCACTTAAAGCTACCAGAAATCATTATTACTTCATAAAGGGACATAAAACTATAAGAAAACTAAATCCACGTTCTTCTATTTTGTGTCATCTGGTGCCGAACTCCAAGTTTGCAGTTCTGCAACGTTACTGATAGATTGATAATGTGTTCAATTCAGAATGAATCACCACGTTGTACTTCGAATGAAAAAAAGAAATTTCCGAGGGGCAATGTACTCCAACCTTGAATGGTGTCGTTATCGTCAAGTATTTTCTCCGCAACCAAGACATTGACCTTGCGGCTTGAGAAAAAAATAATAGTAAACCGTTCCACTTTTGGACGCGACGGCGGTTTTTTAATGACTGAAATAAGCATACTATGAGATGAATGGACGGACGACCGTGATAAAGGATTTTAACTTATAGACGTGGTTAAATTATTACACTAAGTTAAAAACACATGTAAAAAGGCTTCAGAGTATGCCTGCTGTCTTAAGCTATCGAGAACTATACTCGTATTTTTTGAATGTCCGTCAAGCATAAGCAGACCCAGGAAGGAATTGAGAGGGGCCATAGCCCCCCCTTAATTAAAGAAAAACTTTGATGTGCTACATTCACACGACTTTCTCTGCTTTCTAACTTTTTAACGGGTATGCAAACTGTTCTTACGAAAGCTTATTTTTCCTATCTACTTCATTATAATCGATATAAACCTTTGCAGAAGAAGCTACATTACATGTTTCTTTATAAATACAAAGCGAATAGCTATAGTCAAATGTTTAAGAACTGGACGCTATACGCTGCCCTTAAAACTCCATACTCTTTCCATGCAGTCGCAAGAAACAACTGAAAATCGACAGGACTTGAAAAAAATGACTAAGTATTGAACAATTCGAACCATTAATAACGGATATCTCAGAAATGGCTTATGCCAAAAAAAAAAGGTTATTTGAAGCAAATTGTGTTTTAAAGAGATCTACATTTATGTGTCCTACGTTTTCGTCTATCGCTAATATTTACCAGTTATACAAGATTATACAAAATTCCTTTCGAATGAAGGACTTCACGGGCTATTCCCAGAAAATTTAAGATATGCATTTTGTTTGTCACTTAAGTATCTTTAATATGCGGTATTTGAATAAAAATTGTTAGTAATTTTTTGAGAAAAAAATTTGAAATAATGTTCCATGTAAAGAGTAGTTGGGGTGGGGGGTTTTCTTGAAAATATTCGTGTTGCATCTTTGGAAGATACTGAACTTACATACCAAGTTTGGTATTTATCCGAATTTTCGTTTTTGAGTTATGCTGTTCACAGATACACACACGGACCTTTTCCTAAAAATGTTTTTTTGGGGTTCAGGGAGCCTCAAAACATGTGTTTCTGGTTAAATCTCGGTATCAAATTTTTGGATGGAATGCAATAGATACCTTCTCTATCTACTGTGTACACTGGCTTCCATTTATGCCGGCCCGGCAGCTTAGTCAGGCATTTTACTGGCTTTCACGGGTATGTATAGTAAGGAGGTGCGCGTATCTGTTTACCTTTTCGCGCGTGCAGTGGCATGTTTTAAGCGCACAGTTCTTGATTATTCACATATGAATATATAGCTTTGAGCAATGCTTTTGCTCATCACTTATAATAACCATGTTAAAATAATATATAATTAAATAAAACCATGTTTTGCACACTATCTCCACGAAAAAAAACATTTTTAGTGGCAGTATAATGTAAAACTGAAATACATTATACTCTCAAAGGAGAACACATTTTCTAACATTATTGGAATTAAATCTAAACGTGCAGCTAAATAAAAGCCTGTTTTGCACAATTTCTCCATGAAAAAGTATTTTTAATAACAATATAATGTAAAACTGAAGCAAATTATACCTTTTACTCTCAAAGAGGACACATTTACTACACATTATTATAACAATCTGGCCAATCTCCATTCTTGTCCAACACCTGATTTAGCCGCCTAGGCTGGAAGAACTCTGACTCTAAATGCATACATATGTATATTGTGGCGTATTAATAATTTGGGGGTTTCATTGTCATTACTAATATTGTTGTTCTACATTGTCATTACCAGACACATTGTTGCTTTCGTCTCTGTCAGATTTGGCCGCAGACACTCCTTCCTCCTGGACACTGATCACGCCAGCCGGAAGGCATTTTCATGTTGACCTGGCTGGTAGCTTTGCTAGCCACGAGTGGTGGGGATATAGCGTTTGTCTTGCTGAGGATTCCGAGGGAAACGGATCGCGCGTGCAAGCCGACCTTTGGATCGGTGTGGGCAGAGGCCTAAAAGTTCACGTGAAAATTAAATTATTACTACCTAGCACGTACATTAAGGGGACGTATACTCACTTGGTAGCGAATGACCGAAACGTAGTGTGGAGTTTAAGAGGAAGGCGTGGATTTTACTGTGCAAAATCCATGACAAATCTACTTACACATTCCTAGATTTATTTCCCAACCGTTTGGGGGCTCCTACATTAATAAATATGAAAGGTGAGGGGAGATGTTCGCCGATCCAAAGGCCAGCTTGCACGCGCGATCCGCATCTCTCTGAATCCTCAGCAAGACAGACGCTATATCCCCACCACTCGCGGCTAGCAAAGCTACCAGCCAGGAGTGACGTAATCCCATCAACATGAAGGTGCCTTCCGGTTGGCATGATCAGTGCCCAGTAGGAAGGGGTGTCTGCGGCCAAAACTGACTGAGAGACGAAAGCAACAATATGTCTGGTAATGACAATGAAATCCACAAATTATTAATACGTCACAATATTCCCACATTTCATGGCAGTGTTCCAGAGGTGGCGATTCATTCAGTGCCTAGGCGGCTAAATCAGATATTGGACAAGAATGGAGATTGGCCAGAATATTAAAATAATTTGTAGTAAAGTAAAAGTATCTTGTTTGAGAGTAAAACAAGTATGTATTTCAGCTGTATATTATGTTGCCATTAAAAATACTTTTCATGGAAAATTGTGCGTCCATCTAGCGCCTAAATGCATAACTATTAGCTACATAATGAACACAAGTTTAGATTGAAAAGAAAAATTATATTTTGGTACTGTAAGAGTCTATTTCATTAAAGTTCTCTCCATTTGCCCATATCATCTTATTTTACAGTATTTTAATACGTTATTGGTTGTTTAACGCTTTGTTTATATATCTTGCAGATCTTTTGATACACTGCAGATGCAGATGCAGTATTGAAAGCAAACTATAAAGTATATGTTTATTTAATAATTTTTACATTTTTTTTTAAAATTTAAATTAATATTTGCATCCAGAGGATGATCCATGGATCACTTGAATCACTCCTACTTGACCGTGGAACTCTTGGCTCCATTAGTAGCAGGGATTTGACAACAGTTATTTTTGGCTAACGGTTACAGCTCGCAGTTACAGTGCATAACAGTTACCAGTAACGATCAAGTTGTTTGTTTTCGTGGTTATCACGTTCGCAGCTATATTACATCATACGAGTAACCATCATACTAAACAGTTGGATTGTACAGATTAACTGAGCTGTATGTGATCCTAAATATAAACATCACGTGATGCAGACATAGCAAAGAAAAATACATCACTATTGCCAAACATTATCATGACTGAAATTAAGCATACAATAATTTAAATATTCTCGTAGGACGTTCTATAAAACATGGTAATGACATTTGGAAGACGATGTTGCTAGATAAGAGAAACATTAACGCTCAAATACATTATTGTATAGCATCACAAAAGATGCAGATAATCTCAATTGGTTACATAGTACATGTAGCAAAGCTATAAAGGATAATTAGTAGCAAATTTTTTTTTCGCCAGATGGTACATTAGATCGAAATGCCACTCACGATCTATTGCGGAGGAGATTGATTACTGCGCAGCGAGTTGAAATAACTACATAGTTCCCGATAAGCGATAAATTACAGATGCAGCGGATATCATCCAGACTCAGTAACAGTCTCAGTTACTTTAGCAACCATTAACAGGGTAACTAGTTACTGTCTTCGTTACTTTGGTTACCGTTATTGGGTAACTAATTACTTTGTAATAGTTACTTTTGTAACCGTTAATGGGTAACTAGTTACTGTCTGTCTCCATTACTTCTGTAACCGTTACATTAAGGCTGGGGTTTCCAAACTTTCCAGCCTTAGGGCCATACTGACTATCCCAGTAAGTTCAAGGGCCAAAACCGTTTTAATTTTGCAGGCATTATCCATAATCCAATACTCATTCGAAACATCGGTATACACACATATACGATACTCTTTACCCCAACTTATTTTAACTACCGAGGGTAAAACCGCGGGATGTCACTGTACCTTTTTCACTATAAGCTGAAAGGAGAAGTAAACAAGCTTAGATGTATCACTCCGCCGAGCACATGGCAGCACCACGTGGAAGATGACGGGAACTAAGACCCGTGAGAAGAAATTGCTTCAGACGGAATGATAATACAGTATATTGTGCAGCTTGGGGATCACTAGCTTTTAAACACTGTATGTCTTATTTCTATATTTTGCCTTACACCCTAAACTTATAACACATAATGCTAAGAGTAGACAAATAAAAGATGTACCTGAACATTTCGGCATCTGTGATTAAAGGTACTGGATTAAACTATTCTTAACTTCAGGCTTTAGAAATCATTCATTTAATAACTAATATCAGTATACCACCTTTGCTTTAACCTTTTATGAGTGAACAAGTTAAATAACGATTACCACTATAGGTTAAAAAACAACAGAAAACAAACGCGACCCAAGCTATCCGAGCAACAATTCTGCATTTCTAACAAAGAAGTTCAATTATTGCTAACAATGGTCAACCGTATTCATTGTCGATTAAAGGTGGGTACTTTTCACAGAATTTGTTAAAAGCATTTAACACAATTGTCTTCTTTCCATTTCCCGCCTTTGTGTTTTCCACAGTGGCAGAAGATTCTCAGCCGGAAGCCGGAAACGAACTGCAGCGCCTGCGCATAGCCCTCTGCTATATCGGTTCATTTGGTCATAGGTGAACCTGAACGAACACATTTAGTTTCATAAATTGAACCGTTACAATAATAAGTTTTTTAAATTTCTCTGCACGAGAATAACCACAAAATGTTACCATCTGAACCGAACTGGTTTTTTTTTTTTTTTTTTTTTTTTTTAGCGGAAGAGACATGCTAAGCGGGGAGGTTGTGGTTTGTCCACCAGCCAATGAGGTGCTGTCTTGTCACGTGGTTTTGTTTACTTCTCCTTTCAGCTTATATTGAAAAAAGTATAGTTTATTAAGCTTTACCTAGCAAGTAAATAAAACCGAGTTATTATCATTCTGTGTTTTTTTATTCAACTTATCACAGCAACAATGATAACAATAAGCCATTAGCTGTGCGGACCGGATTGATGACACTGACGGAGTAGTTTGGAGACCTATGCATTAAGGTAACCGTTATGCTATTTTCTGCCCATTCCTAATACGTAATCCTGTTAAGCAGCAACTCTGTATTGTTCGCGAATCGTTTGTAGCGTAAAATGGATCTGTGAACCTCATATGGCTTTCTCTACCCAATTCATAATCACATATCTTATATGCATAATATATTTTTCATTTAAAAAGTGATTCTTCTATCCGCGTTGCGTTAAAGCCGTAGTAACAAGCTGTTGCGAAGGAAAAAGAATAAAAGAAGGATCACAAATTATCAAACGGTCCGTCAGATGAACTTGGGAAAATGTAAACATATCTACATTGCAGCGGTACACTGTTTTGATAGCGGTAATGCCAGGAAAAGAACTGACACAACTGCTATGCATTAATGAGCTTTAGATGTTTTCTATACGTTTTAGTCTACCTTGTATGATTTCCCAGTTATACAAAATTAAGCAAAGTTGAGTCAGTATGAAAAGGAGTTAACATGTCCACTCACTTGTCTCTCACCGACATGGGTGGCCGAGGTCGTTTGTGGAAGGACTCGTGAACGGGAGGTTCGAGGTTTAAATCACATTAGGACCGTCTTCCTTTGCTGAGACTTACCTTAAGTTTTCCTGTCTTCATAACTGACATTTGCCGGGGAAATAACCTAAACTGTATTTTGATTAAAATACAGCGCGTTTAAGATATTTGAATGACTAATAAAACGTGTATCACGAAATTTCTGCGAATAGCCTTCATTCTGAGTGCATTTTGTATAATTTTGTGTAACTGGTAAACCATAAGAGATAGACAAAAACTTAAGGTCATGAAAAATGTGGACCTTGTTAAAAGACATTTTTGGGGAGGGGCATCAACCATTTCTGACATATTCGTTAACCTAAGTTTCAATTTTGCAAGATTTTATAGTATTTCTCCGAAGTACTTAGTCACCATTCTCTTGTTTCTGGTCATTCAAAGAATAATGCCGACTTATAACGACCCGATCTTTAAACATTTGACTATAGCTTCAGTCTCCTGCATCTCACTTGTATATATCTACAACGAAATATGTAATGAAGCCATTTAAGCAAACGTATAAACCTCGTTTATCATGACGTTGGTTGAAAAATCGGCTTTTGTAAAAATAATTTGTAGAAGAGAGATAAAAATAAACGACAATGGGTGGAATAAATCATGTGAATGTAACCCATAAGCTTTTGTATTACTTTTTTGGACTACATGTTTCAGAAACTGGTTTTGAAATGTCGACTTCGTGCAAAATAGGCAGAAGTCCAACTACCGAACATCTCATTTGTTTTGTTTTTACGATTTAGGGCCACTGTGCGTCTAGAAATAGTGCGAAATGTAAACAAAGTGATTCTTCCCTTCCCAAGGCATGCGGAACAGCAAGTTATGTGAATGGCACCGAGTGTCGTGTAAGCGGTGAATAGATGCTCGGACATACAGGAACGTATGTATTAGCGTCCATATTAAACTTACAAAATACTACTTAATTGTGGAATGACGTAACTGATACTTAAAACATGCAGGAAAAAAGAAGAAGAGATTTCTGCTCTTTAATAATATACAGAACTTTTTCTCGGCGTAATAACCTCGCCAGTTTATTTATATGAAAATGATACCTTGATGTAGCCCCCTCTTCAAAAAAGAATAATTCAGGAACAAACAACTTAAAACACATTGCAATGTGTTTAAAGTATAAATTTTGCGTATTTATTTAAAGCATAACTCTGAAACGTTATAGAAAGTTAGTATTATCCACATATTAGAATTAAGTCTCTCCATGAGCCATTAATCAGGCTTTGCAATTAAAGAGTATTTCAGATTATTTAATTTTCTTATAATCCTGTAGTGAGAAGCCTTACGTTAATATATAAGCATACGATTTTACGACTTTGCAGCTCTGTTTTAGTTTTTAAAATACATTATAAGCTAGATTATTACCAATGCAGCAAAACGTGCACTTAAAGGTAGCTGCGATCTTTACTTAAAATTGGAATGAGTTCAGAAATTTCATTTGAAAAAGGGAAACGAATTGCCAAAATACACGTATCAGCTTTTGATTTCTCATTTCATATCCAACTTGGAGTAAATTACTCCAACTTTTGGGGGAAACAAAAGTTTGATAGACTGTTCCAATCTGTGTCCTTCTGACACAACGTAGAGTACATATGTATAGAGCCGTTGCATTCTTCCCAAATGACCTAACCATTACTGAACCGGAAGGGAAATACGAATGTGTAGCATAAGCTTTTACTATTCTATGGCTGTGTTGGGATAGGCGCTTTAAGAAAAGCGCTTGACATGCCAGTGTTTATCTCTCCCCCCCCCCATTTCTATATGAGTTAGTGACAACTGCAATGGTGTAATTTATGTCTCCCTAGTGAATTAGTGTTAAATGAACGCTAAATTCCTCCTTTGTCTGACAGAGATTAATTGTTTTTTTCAAGCATATCTAGAGTTGCATTTTAGAAGATTACTTTCAGCGAGTATTTAGAGAAATTCGAATTAAAACTATTTTAACTGTTTATGTGCACATTAATTATGTTGGTTTTTAGTTTGTTTTTTAGTTCTGAGAACGGAAATAGGGAGAGGAGAAAAGCAGGAACAGAGGTATCACAGTCCTCAAGTAAAACGAAATTCACCATTCCGTTTGATAAGACTCAGTATTTTTAATGGTTAGGTTGACCACCGTCCCGAAATCCACCCCTCCCAGTCTTTAATGATTTTGTTCCTTAAGTCAGCTTTCCTTATGGTTTGATAGTCGGTAATCTTATATTGTGCACACCGTCTAGATTATATCCGGATTTATGCTGAAAAATTAATGTTGGTGGTTCACTTGACACGAATTATCTTTTGTATGGTTTCTTCCGCTTCTGCGCTCCGTTGATGGCACATAATAATGGTTGATGAGACTTCTAATTTTGTGAAAATGGATACAAGTAATTATGAAGTTTAAGGCGTATTCAAATGAAAATTGTTGTAAGAAGAGGACCAAATCGGAAAGCACGAAATAGCATTTTGTATACACCAGAAGCAACAAAAGTTTACATTTAAATATAAATAAATCGACAGTCCTAAAAGAAAAACCAACTTTGTCTTGAAAACATCTAAGTATGAGAAATCAATATATATTATTAATACTTCAGAAATATGTTTCTAGGCCTACAAGTAGGATAGAGGTAGAGCTTAGTAACGGAAGAGGGTTTCAGCACTGCGGCAAAGGTTAAGCGAGAAATACGAAGGGCAGTCACACTTGATGGCGAGGTTTTTAACGTTTCCAAATTCAACACCTCCTACAGCCCTTCGATGCCTCCCTCCTCTCGAACAGGTTTGGCCAGAAGGTTCTAGCCAGGGAAGAGACAGTTCTCTTCTCAAATTATATTTACCGCATACGCTGCACACCATCGTCCACCACGCTTAACCCTGGAAAACGAAACGAAATGAAATGAAAGAAAATTAGGGACAGAGAAGTTCGTGGTAGTATATAATCCACCCCAGCATTCACCCACCGACTAGGAAAAACCAGGCAAAAACTTAAGGTCAAGCGGGCCGGTCCAACGAGAATCAAATTCGGGACCTGCGCCTGAGCCATTCCGCTTGATAGGCCTATAATTAAAATATTAAAGTTTATCTTTTATAATGTACATTACTATAAAATGTTCCCTTTAATATGTTACAATTATGAGCCTAAAATTAGAACTGTGCAATAATAAAACTTCTGTATTAATTATAGAGAAGAAGGGTTGAAGAATTACAACTCATTTTCACGCTATGCTATGTCCTTCAAAATCTTGAATTATGACCCTCTGTTCCATGCCCGTACCTAGAAAAGAATTTCGGGGGGGGGGAGATTTCCATAACTAGATCTAAACTTAACAGTATCCTACACAGTTACAATGTACCTACTCTGTAGTATATAGACGTTATGTGGACAAGAAAATTGCTTTTAAACATTATATAGACAGGAAAAAACTCGCCAGAATGGAGATATTCCACCTCACAACACAAAATGCCGAGACGGCTTTGAAAACCGGGACATTGTTACGTTTCCCTTTTCCTTCTAAAAGTGCTAATAGCAGTAGACCTGCTGTTATTTAAGGGGGCAAGGTAGTCTGAACGCATACAAATACGGCAGAGGCCCCCGCCAGATGGCGGCCCCCTCATGGAGGATACAAGCTGCCGCACAGCTAAACCGCGGACTAGTATATATTGTATATAATCAGTGCTAAGTGTTTTATTTATATCGTGTGCTAGTGTTTCCGTGTGTCGGAACTGGGACGTGCCTCGCATGACCAGGAATGAGTGAGTGCGCGCGCGCGCGCGCGCGCGTGTGTGTGTGTGTGTGTGTGTGTGTGTGAGTGCGAGCGTGTGTATATAATATGTGTAATGTATATATGTGTGTGTATGTGTGTGTGAAAAAAAAATTGTTTCAAATTGAAGAAAGAAACAATAACATGCACCAAAAAACTGTCCTCGACAACCTAAAGATGGTTGCCGTATGGGTTTTTTCTTTTATTTTTTTCTGTTAACTCATCTCATTAAAAATAAGACATATGTATTTTAATGTAAATTTTTGCCTGTTAGCCGGGCCCTCTGTACCGGCACCAGGTCACTATTCTGTAATAAAGAAATCTGAATCTGAATCTGAAACGCATGGAAGTTACACCTTAAGTGTGTTAAATTACCACTGCTCTTAAAGTTCTCAATAGTTTTTCCTAAAATTTGTATGAATTATTCTATAAATCATGACAATTATGTCAAATGATTGTTTACTTTAATAGTTTATGTAGTTGAGTCCGCAAAAATTACTTCATTCAGCAGAAAAATGATAAAATGTACTCTTAAAACACGTGAATTCATGTACCTTTTTCTCTGATACTACTTGCAATACAGAATCACACTTTTGCATACTTGTTCTTAGTACGTATAATCAACTATCTTCTGAACCTCAATTATTTAGTTATGTGTATCAGTTCACTAGAAATTGAAAAAGAAAATGCAAACTCAAAAAAAGTAAAAATGTGAAAAGTCGCAATGTTGTTGCTTTCTTAATATCACTAATATACATTATAAAATTATGATTGTGGTTCAGATAGTTTAACTATGTATTGTATACATGTACTGAAAATTTCTACTATCTACCTTTCATACTTTCTGAGAAAAAGGTACATAAGTATCCAAAAATGTTGTTTTGAGAAAACCGAACTTAAAGTTTGAACATAAGTTCTGACACACTTCAGTACATTCCAGGGTCATAATCATCTGCACCTTCATTCCTGGATTGCTTCAGTTTTTCTGATTGCCTTCTCTTGGTCCTGGCCTCTTTTGTTAATTGCTGAACTGCTCGCTAGGCATGATATAGCCGTTCGTTCTTGAAAGATACAAAAGCGTTTAAAAAGGGGCGTTTCATGACAAAATGGAATTTAAATGCCTTAAAAACCTCTTATCCCCTCCCCAAAGTATATATTTTCTGAAACTGGAAATAATAGAGATTTTATTGGTGCATAAAACAAAAAATGTGATTTTTGACCATTTCAGAATATCTTGTCCCCTCAACGAAATTTTCCCATATTGGTTTGATATGAATTTAAATAAATAAAACTCAAGTTTTGGGGAGGTGAACTCTAAAAACCCTGCTCTGTTCTGGGACCGTGTCCATTCTACTTCTTCGGAGGTATCAACCCTATTAAGTTAGCTTTTACGTGAACAGACGCTAGGACAGTCAATCTGGTCTTCTTGCTATCCGCAACATCACACGCCTATTACTTTCTATAGTACTGAGCGTTTATCAATAAAATGCAGTTAGGAATCGAATTTCCTCTTCACTTCTGAGTTTCTGTCTCTCGATACACAAACTTAATGACAAATATATTGGCAGGTAATGGATTTCTCCTGTGCTACAGAAATACGACAAAATATGATTGTGCTGTAAATGAAAATAGTTATAGGAAAAATTCGAATACGTTTCCTGTTTACTATCAGCAGGGGGTGGGGCTATCACGTGGTGAACGAGTGTAACTTAGCATTATTTATATACGTGACGTAAACCATCCTGTCAGGCAGGCTGCTCTGCTCTGCTCTGCTACCGTGCAAAAGCGAAACATCCAGGATGACACTTTAACATTATCTAAATCGAACAAGTATTTTTCTGAACAATTTTAAAGTTAAGGTTTTTGAAACTCCCTCTTTAACTCACGAGTTGAGTACCTCAAACCCCTGCAATATATTTAATAAAATATTAATTTTATTATATCAACGAATATGAAACAATCAAATCTCCCATTTAGAACATTTGGAAATGCTATTAATCCACTCAACCATCGGGAAGAAATAAGATCTTCAGCAATAACAGAAGTTGGTTAAATAGTTCGTTATATTACCGTGAACAAATAAGTAAGTGTTTGGAAAATCAAATCTGAATTGGATTCTTTCCAAGGCCGGAAATTGAATCACGGATTTTCTGCTTTCCATTTAGATACTTTAAACCCATTCAATATGACTTTGCCCCGTATCTCATAACTGTCACGTGCACTAACTATCGCTCATTGGCTGCTGTCGTGGTATAGGTTATTGCGCGATACATAATAGTTGCTTATTTAACATGATCGTTTATTTCATATGTTCGAAGAGATTGTCAAACTTACGTTTTCATAACCGTATGAATCAAATATATTATTAAACAGAGTTACTGCATCTGAAATATGTGTAAATTCTTAACAAATAGGAGGAACCTTCGGTTTAAGTCTACCTCCCAGGATGAAAAAGCACGCGCATCTGTCATGACAGAATGCTTATATCGCTCTTATCGCTGACTTTGCATTGTGCAGGGCAATTTTTGTCATCGCCATTCAAGGTGCACATTAGCCAATCAGGGGAAAGGGGATGGAAAGCGAGCGCGGAAGGTTACATGTCAGCGGGACAGGTTATAAGAAACGAGATGTACAGGCAGAGCCAAAAGCTACGAACCGGCTGCGCGGTGTTTTTCCTGTCCGCGTCCTCGGCGCTCGTTGCCGCCTGCCGCTATTATAGAAAGGCGCGGATGAAACCATACAGCATTTTAAAAACCACTTTTAAAGGCTTTACTTATCAACTTTATGAAAGAAGATGCTGAAATGGCCACCGTCATTGTCCATACATTTTTGACAACTCTTTAGCAAACTATGCATCACTCGTTGAGAAATGCTAGCAATTTCTTGGCAGATGTTTTGTTTTAATTCTTCCAGGGAGTGTGGGTTTGTCTTATACACTTTATGTTTTAAGTTACCCAAAGATAGAAACCTCAGGGGGGACTGAGGGGGCTACAACTCTCTACTAATAATTCTGTCCTCAAACACACTTTTAATTGTTCTCATCGAAATATTGGGCCGTATCAGCTGTTGCAGAGTCTTGTTGAAAAAAGGCAAAATCATGCTCGTTGGCTGTTAATTCTATAAAAAAGGAGAGGGGAGAAATTGTATTCACATATGTATGGGCGTCAACTGTTGACTCCACACACCCTGGAAGAATTAAAACAAAATATCCGCCAGGAAATTGCCAGCATTTCTCAACGTGAACTACGGCGAGGGATGGATAGTTTCCTAAAGAGATGCCAAAAATGTATGGACAACGACGGTGGCTAATTTCAGCATCTCCTTTCATAAAGTTGATAAGTAAAGCCTTTAAAAGTAGTTTTCAAAGTGTTGTATGGTTTCATCCGCGCCTTTCTATGATAGCGGCAGACGGCAACGAGCACGGAGGACGCGACAGGAAAACCACCGCGCAGCCGGTTCGTAGTTTTTTTGGCTCTCCCTGTAGTTCATGTTGGCTCAGAGGTAAGCTTTACTCTATTTACCTTGAGAGATAAGGGCTCCACCAGCACGTCTCCCGGCTTCAACACGAACACATCCGGCACCTTCAGTGGCACCTGTGCCACCTTACACACCACCGCCGACGATCGATGGCCAACCAACCAAGTCACCAGCACCACCTAGCATCTCTGCTGTCGAGATGCTAGGCCTCAACACCACTCCAATGTGCGCCTTGCGGCAATGGAGATCAAGCAGCGCGCCTCCATCCACAGCAACTACTTAGATCTCAGTGCTCCAGCAACTACAAGAGGGCAATGTCAACACTGAGGTGCTCGCGTCGCCGTCGTGCCAGCGCGAGCTGGCGCGTATCGAGTACCAACTGGATGAGGCGGACGATCGAACAGATGACACCAGCACGATCGACCTACGCGGCTGTGTCCTTGAGGCCTCAGTCGCCGTGTTTCGAGAGCTTCACCAGACTTCACACCAGCAAGTACAGTTACTCCAGGACAAACACAGCACTCTTCAAGAAAGCTACAAGCTAAGATAGAAATTTCTTGGAGACATATGTGCTCCCCCTTCTATCACCACCAACCAGCAGAGAAGAAACTATTGCCCTTAAAATCTAATAAAATCAGTGATTGAAGAAAACGAACTAATCCCTTCCTGTCCTTCACTTCTAACCCCCAGGTGGTAGCCAGGGACCTATGCCATGGCTGTTAACCCGGTCCCCAGTTATACACCGTTACTAACACATACTAACGGGGGTGCTAATGCGGTACCCCAGCTTCCCTTACCTTCACTTCCTGTTGATTCCTACCCTATCACCACTCAATTTTCTCCTTTACTTAAAAAAAGGTAAATGGCAGAGAGAATAAAAATGTGTTACATTCACATGACTTTCTCTGCCCTCTGTAATTTATTAGTGGCTATACAAACTATTCTTACTAAAGCTTATTTTTCTATCTACTTTATTTTAATCCAAATTAACCCTTGCAGAAATAGCTACATCACACATTTCATTATAGATACAAAGGGAATAGTGATAGTCAAATGTTTAAGAACTGGACACTCTATGCGCCCCCCCCCCAATAAAACTTAAAATCGACAGGACTTTAAAAGAATAACCAAGTATTCAACCATTCGAACCATTAATAACATCTCTCTTCATATTGGCTTATACCACAAAAAAGTGTTATTTGAAATAAACTGTGTATTTTAAAGAGATCTACATTTTTTGTGTAGCATGTTTCCATCTATACTTTAAAGGTTATCAGTTACATAAGATTATACAAAATTTCTTCCAAATGAAGAGAATTTCACAGGATATTCCTAGAAAATTGAACATATACATTTAATTTTTCATGTAAATATCTTAATATATGGTACTTTAATAAAATCATTTGAGCAATTTTTTAAAAATGCTCCATTAAAATAAGGTAGTTTGGGTGGGGGAATTTTCTTCAAAATCTTTGTGTCGCATCTTTGGAAGATACTGAACTTAAATACCAAGTTTGGTATTTATCCGACTTTTAATTTTTGAGTTATGCTACACACACACACGCACATGCACGCACACACGTGGACCTTTTTCTAAAAATGCTTTTTCTGGGTTCAGGGGTTCTCAAAACATATATTTCCTTTAAAATCTCGATATAAAATTTTTGAGTGCAATACAATACTTGCCCTACTTACTAATCACAGTGAGAAACTAAAAATTCAGTGTGACAGAATTGAATAAGGCTAACTATCTAATACTTAACAGCTGTTAAACATTAGTTGGTTGTTAAAAATTTTACATTAAACAACTCAAAATTTCTAAGCGAGTCTTAATTTAAATTTAAATGTCATAATTTCATATTATTACAAATTTGAACAAACATGCCAGTACTTATATGTTTTCTGCCACAGTTTAAATTGTTAGCTTCCATTTAAGAAGTACTTTTTAAAAATTCTAAAGATACAATAAAAACTTATTATAAACCTCAGTAATAACTATTTTCTTTAAGCATTGGTAACTTTTAATTTTCTGGCCAGGTGATATCATTATACATTTGATGCATATTTTAAAACTTGGATATAATTATGCTGTGCCAAAATATTCATATTTATGATTATGTAACATATAATGTATAACAGTTGCAAATGAGACTGGTTTTAGCCAAACTGACTTCACTTTCCATGGAATAGGCTAAAGTATATTTATTTCATAACTTTTGTAAGTCCTTATGGAACAGCTTTTGTTTAGATATGAGATTGCACTCTTACACCAAAGCAGGCTTTAAATGTTTCCCTAGATAATTACTTTGTGTCCTTGTTTTAAGCCATCTGAAGATTAAAATAAAACTAACAAAGGAGTCCTGTTATCTTATCAAAAATGTGTATCAGTTATACAACTTCTTTCATCTGTTGCAGTTTGAAGGAATACTCAGGTTGGTGTGGTTTAGAGATTTATAGACTTGTTGCTTTAATTGGCAATAATCACCGCTTTGTTTTGCTTAATCCATTCATATAGTGTGCTAGGAAGGGTGTAAATTTGCAGCCCACTACTTTGCTCTTAATGGATGAATTTTTAGCTGTGTGCATGACATGTGAATCTCTACAGCATTGCTTCCACATATTGCGATTGGAATGTTCAAGTCGCAATAACAGATGTATCTCCACTGTTCTTAAAGTGTTAACTATGTGTATTACTCTTATAGAATTTAATAAAAGTGCATATTTTGAACTGTCAACAGTATGTAGTTTCACCATTCTTCTTTTGATGTGAGTGTGATAATGTGAATGATCAAGGTCAAGAGTATCTTTTTTAAGATTTTGTTTGTGTAGCTCCATTTAACTATTATAGTCATTTCGGGGGCTTTGACTTGAGAAACTACTGTTGCTGTTATAACTAGTTGAACTGTAGATTTTTTAATGTTGAATTTTATTAAGTTTTTACTATGAAACACAGTTACATTCACTCCCACATGCATGCTTCCAGACTGGCAGAGTGTAGGGAATGGTTCTAGTTAAAACATTTGCGCCACCCCAGCAGGGAATTAAACTTAAGATCTTCTTAATTTGGCTGTCCATTTTTCAGTGTTTCAGATCTCTGGGTTGAAAAGCCAGAATGCTGAGCATTTGACCACAGACTGAGAGAGTTAACGAGTGAGGCTCACATTCGGGAAGTCCCGGGTGTGCTTCCCGCAGGGTTGGCGAATCTTAACAAGGGCTTTTTTCGTGGTTTCCTCAGGTCAGTAGGTGAATGCTGGGGTGGTCCTCCTTTTATCATGAATTTCCTGTCCATCATTTCCTTCCTTTTCTTTTCACCTCATCTGTTTCAGGGTTGTAAGACCAGTTGATGTGTTGCAGCAGGATGATGCACTTTGCGCTATGGAAAGATCTTTCCTTGACACATGGCAGGACTGCTGGGGTCCCCTTCCTTCCTAAGATGTGTCTCGTCTACATCCGAGATCTCAAGTCTGGGGCTAGCTGGCATCAGAATTGGTGTCATGTGATGGAATTGTTAGGGACACTTCCTTGCGAGTGCACATCATTCTCCGGATCCGGTTGCCTTTGGTTCTCCCCTTTATCCCTTCCTCCCAGGAGTCACATTGGAAGCACAGGGCTCACTATGGCATACTTGTGGTGCTGCGCTGCAGTTACTGGAGGCCACTCTGTCTGGGTACTCCTAACTCCTAAAATTTACTATAGAGCCAGACCAGTGTCCACTTCCCTTCATTTTCTGGCTGATAATGGGGAATTAAATAAATATTACTATTAGAATATTTAACTATGCATTATTTGGTTTTCTAAGATCAATATTACAACAGCGGAATATGACAAATCAATATACTGTGTTTAACACACTATAATTTAGTATAGCTTTTAAGGTAAAGTTATGCAATAGTCATAAATTGTCATTTGCAAAATATATTTAATTATTCTTATATCAGTCTTTCAAGAAAATCCCCCCATTCTAAACTAACATTTACATTTTTCATTATTTTCTCAAGAATGGCTCTTAACAATTTTGATTAAAATACCATATGTTTAAGATATTTGCATAAGTCATACAAATGTATATCTTGAATTTTCTGCAAGTAACCTATTCATTGCTAATCGTCTTAAATTTCCAATATTTAATTATGCATTTTATGAAGCACTAAGTTCACCATTCTTTGGTTTCTCATCATGTTGTACAGGGAGTAAGGAATTTCAAAGCCTGCACATAGCATCCAATTTTTTTTAAAGATGCGAGTATTGCTTCAACCTCCAGTATCCCTCTTGAACCTGCAACAAAATGTGTAATGAAATTATATTTGCAAACATTAATCTCAAAATAAATAGAAAAATAACTTTTTTAAAGAATAGTTTGGGTAGAAAAAGCCACATGAATTAATGCCAGCATTTTTATTTAATTTCAGTCTTTTCTATTATAATCTGACCTTATATTTACAGCCTAGCTTATAGTTAGGGCCCAGATTTTAATGATATAAAAAACAGCAAAATATGCAAACTATTATGACCTAAAACTTATACAAATATGACCTTAACGGATAAAATATGACTTTATATAAGTTTATTTAAAAGCATTCTTATAGATTTTTTTTAAATATATTATTATATGTAATACAAATTTCACTTCAGAACAAATTGTGAATATAGTATTTACTTTTTGCAGTGCTTAAAACTAACTAGTGCTTATTACTTTCTCTACTACGTATAGTTAAGTAGGGCAAGTATTGTATTCCACCCAAAAATTTGTTACCGAGATTTCACCGGAAATACATGTTTTGAGACTCCCTGAATCCAAAAAAAAAGCTTTTTTGGAAACATGTCCGTGTGTGTATGTGTATGTGTGTGTGTTTGTGTTTGTGTGTGTGTGTGTTTGTGTTTGTGTGTGTGAACAGCATAACTCAGAAACGAACAGTCGGATAAGCACCAAACTTGGTATTTAGGTTCAGTATCTTCCAGAGATGCGACACGAAGGTTTTCAAGAAAATCCCCCAACCCCAGACTACCCTTTACATGGAACATTTTTGGAAAATTTTAATTTTCTCAAAAATGGCTCTAACGATTTTGATTAAAATATCATATGTTTAAGATATTGTCATGAGAAATGAAATGTATATCTCGAATTTTCTGGGAATGTCTCCAAAAGTATTCTTCATTGTGAACGACTTTTGCATAACTGGTAAACCATAAGTGATAGACAAAATTTTACTACACAAAAAATGTAGATCGCGTTAAAATACACAATTTGTCATATACATTTCTTTTGTTGAGTGAACCGTTTTCGAGATATTGCTTGTTATTCCCTTAAATTTTCCAATACTTATACTTTTCTCAAATTCGTTATTCATTTTTTTTATGTCCTGGACATGCAAAGAGAATGGAATGCACCACATAGCAACCAGCGTTAAAATATTTGACTATCGCTTAAAACCTACCATATTCCCCTTGCATCTACATGAAAATTACCAATAAGATTGACATCTCGATATCTCGATTAACGTGAAGCATATGGAGAATAAGCGTTTGTAAAAATAGTTTGTATAAGAGTAGAGAAAGTCATGTGAGTGTAACACATCAGATTTTTTTTGAAATGCTGCATATGCCTGAAAAAAAGCACGAAGTACAGTGAAAACAATAGCATTTATACAAACAATAAAACCATGTTTTTACTACTGCACACCACTTGTTTAAAGTATTCCAAATTAGTTAACACGTCCTGTCAATCTTCAGTTTCTGCAGAGTTGCACTGGATCACAAGATGCATTTTCAGGTTTCCCATTTTCAAAGATCTACGGTTATTGCTGAGGATAGTTTTGTACCTGGAAAAGCTCCTCTCCACATTACAAGAGCGTATTTGAAGGCGGCAAGGTCACTGCATGCCAGCCTTGGTTCATTGTCTTCAAAATGTTGTGGCAT
The DNA here is from genome assembly GCA_030765065.1 of Deroplatys truncata. Taxonomy (NCBI): domain Eukaryota; kingdom Metazoa; phylum Arthropoda; class Insecta; order Mantodea; family Mantidae; genus Deroplatys; species Deroplatys truncata. The sequence continues at coordinate 130,497,499 of CM060988.1, read as the reverse complement.
TCCCAGAAAGACTGTCACTAATTTTGCACATTCCACTGGAGAACACTTTGCAATTTGTTGTTCACCCCACGCAACAATGTCTTATGTCAACAAACTGACTAGTGTGTTATGCTGCTTGTTTACTACAAAGATTTATTACTAATTTGTTGTGTGACAATATCACCTGAAACATTGCCATGTGAGCAACATTTTCATGTTTTTATTCTTGTGTCCTTAAACATGACAAAAATGTGCATTTTTGGCAAAAGTTGGCCCAAATATAAACTGTTATGTCAAAATTTGGCCAAAATATGACCTATTATTGAAAAAGGTGTAAATATGACTTTATATGCACAATAAAAATACATTTTTCTACATTACAATACCCGGATTCGTGCATAAATTGTAAAATTCACCCTAAAGTTAAAGAAAAAAATATGACTTGTCATTAAAATCCGGGCCCTACTTACAGTAAAGGATTCATTATTGCTCTGATGTGGAAACTTATCACAAAGTACTTATTTCAAATGTATTTGTTACAGGGTTGCGAGTCAAAGTTAACAACATGGACAATGATGATTCACCCTCATCATCATGGTCCTCACGACAACATACCAAAATCAACTTTCGGCTACTGCCAATCAAGGCACACTATTTCTTTTTCATGGCTTGTAAGTACACAATTTCAAACTTTATTATTGAAACACTTACCATAAAAATCTGACTTATTAATTTTAATCAGAGGGAAGTTATTATAGTAAAGCACTATATCTCTGTCTCTTTTGTGCATTATTTCTCAATTCTGCAATAATTGGTTACTTTCTTCTCTAATTCAGATGCTTTAATTTAGTATTTTAAACAAAACACTTTCCAGCTTCTGTTACCTTAACAAGAACACATTTTTGGACAGAGCAAAATTTTCAAGTAGTCATTAACAACAATGCAATAATGACTAGCTCTGTGACACTTTACAGCTTGAATAACCAACATTTTACATCTGTAACTCACATTTGAGGGTTTCAACTGGAAAGTTGATGGCCTTGTGGCTCAGTTGGTAGAGCACCTGCCTGTTGTTCCAAAGGTCCTGGCTCGATTCCTGGTTGGGCTCAATTTTTTTTTGTGGACAAAAAGAAGGTTCCTCTATATGCGTAGAGTTTGGTGAGGGAATTTGAGTGTATTTGTGTTATGGTTATTTAATAACCAGTTAGCATAAATCAGGACAGTTGCTAGGCATATACCTGAACACATGCTTCAGTCATTTGTATGGAACAGTTATAATATACCTACATAACTACATGGCACTAAAATGTTGCTGCAAAGTTATTTATATTAAAAAAGAAACTGCAATGTTACCTTAACCAGGTGAACTGTTCTCTAATTTCTTCTTCTTTAATACAAAAATAAAATGATTTTTATTATCTTACAGCTATGGGACCAATTCTTCCCTTCCTGAATGTGTTTGGAAAGCAGTTGGGTGTATCAGAAGTGGTTATGGGTAGCATAACTGCAGTTCTACCAATACTATTCCTACTGGCCAAGCCAATATTTGGACTCATCGTAGACTATTTCCAGAAACAGCGCAAGGTTGTGTTTATGGCACTCTTATGTGCAACAAGTGTCTGTTATGTTCTGCTCTACTTTATTCCACATCCTTCTGGTGTACCTGAACCTGTCCACACAACGAAAATCCCGTGTCATCAGATGAATGGATGTGCTGCAGAGGTTAGTTTTACATTTGTTTGTTTGTTTTAGTTTAGCATCCTTTAACTGGTTAGGTCATATTGGACGATGAATGAAATAGTGAAATTATGCTCAAATGAGCCTGGAGTCACAGAGCTTAGTTAACTGACATTCATCTTTTCAGGATAAGAGAAAATCCCAGAATAAACCTTATCCAGATAACTCACCCTAACCGAGATTCAAACTTGGGAACCTCTTGAATGTGAGGCAGACATGACTCCCCCACACTACAGAGGCGGGCAGTTTTTACATTCATGTACACATTTAACTTGGTAACTATGAGGGTCACCCTGAAAGTTTTGAGAATGGGCAACATCGAGTTTTGACATACCAGTGTAGGTTTTCAGAGCTTTAGATTGAAGTTTAGATAACAACACATGCAAACCTGAGCATGCTCCAAAAGTGTGTAGTATCAGTACTTTCATGTATGTATATGCGGGTTTGCTAGGTTGCTAGAATATATTTATAATTTTTATGATTTAGAAGTCAGTTTATTAACTTTTTAGCTGTGTTTAATGTCCGTTTTTACTGCATATGGCATCACAGGCAGTAGACACTGATGATACATGAAAATATATTTGGGAAGGAAATGTTCTAAGCCTAAGTTTAGGGTACTTCCCTGGCATTTACCAGTTATGAGGGCTGAGGAAAACCTGGGAAAAATCTGTCAGGTAGAATGATCTTGGTAGGATTTGAACAGCATACCTCCCATTTATGAGTCCATGCCTTTACGACCTTGGCTACCCATGTTGGTAAGTCAGTTTAGGGGAGACAATGTAATGTAAGATTATATTCATGCATTGGGGGATCTTTGCTCTGTGCAATCCACTATTTACCAGTGGTTTGCAGATTTTAGAAGAGAAAGGGATTTCCTTGAAGATGAAGACCAAGCAGGACAGCCCACTACAACAGCAGAGATGAGAATGCAATGAAAGCAGAGCTTAGGTTGTGGGAGGATCATTGCATACAAATTATTAGTTTGAAGAAGCCCTGAATATTGGATCTGCAGTAGTCAAAGCAATTCTCAAAGAAAAGCTTAACATCAGGAAGTTCTGCATTTGTTTGAACTCTCACCACCTCACAGATGAGCAGCAGAAAGCACATGTAGGTTGGTGTCAGAAAGTGTTGAAAAAATTTGGTGGGGCAGATTAAAACATATTTAACATCATAAACAGTGATGGAAAGCTGGATATATCAGTATGATCCAGAAACTAAGTGGCAACCATTGATCTGAGTCTTCCCAGTATTTGTAAACAAAAGCTAGGTGAGTGAGAAGTGTTGGCAAGAACATCTGTTGTTTCTCCTCAGTGAGTTGCTATATTGTGACAGTTCAATTTGAAGGATAAAATATTATCATTACTGAATGGTACAATACAAAATATCTGACCCAACCTTCAATGCACTGAGAATTAGGTATTCAAAGACCGGTCTGTATGACATCCTGTTGCACCATTACAATGCCTCTGTCCATATCGCACTAGAAACAACTTAATAAACTTAATATAAATGAAAAAAAAGAAAAAAAAAGTGATCGAATTTAGTCACCTGAGGCTGCAGTGGCCGCATATGAAGAGTGAATTTGTATTCAGTCCAAAGAAGCTTGATGTTTAGTATTTACAAAATGGTTAAAATGGATTGAAATGTTGTGTAGAGTGTAATGGAGAAAGCTTTGAGAAGGTGCAATGATTATATCTCCTTTTATAAAATGTTACTACATTCATTCTCAAAACTTTGAGAGTGAGCCTCATGTGTTTCTTTCATCACTTCTGTGATTTGAATATGAGTATTGATTTTTCTGCAGATCATTAATGTTAATATTGCAGACAATGGCAGAAGCAGAAACTTGTGATTCGATGTGGAAACACATGTTATGCAACTGGACTTGTGGATATAATGTGACCTACCTTCTGGCACTGGTATCAGCATCTACTAATGAATCAATAGCGCCATCTGTATGTGCTTTAGAGAAAGCAAATGAGTCTACAGCATCATGTTCAGATTGGGATCTTTGTGATTTATCATGTAGTCTACACGTATCTGAACATGGCAAAGACTGCTTATATGGAACCCCGATTTTCTGGGGATTTGTGCTTCTGATGTCCCTTGGCACCATTGGCTTCAATGTTGCTAACAGCATCAGTGATGCCATCTGCTTTGACATGCTAGGTAAGTTCTAAAGTTTCCTTTACATCTGTGACTAACAAAATTATTGGGCTAGTAGTAATGAGTGACATATCAGTATAGGAAATAATTACAGTAGCAGCTTTGTTTTAAGCAATAACTGTTTAAAATATGAACCCAGAAAAAGTAAGACTTTTTGGATTTTTTAGCAAATAACAAGTTATAATATCACAACTAGAAATGGCACATTATTTTTACTTTCTCTACTGCTTACATTTGACAGGTAGAGAGAGTATTGTATTCCAACCAAAATGTTGCATAAAGATTTCACTAGAAATACATGTTTTGGGATCCCTAACCAAAAAGAAGTTATGAGTGTGTGCCTGTGAACAGCATATAACTCAAAAACAAAAAGTCTGTTAAATACCAAACTTGGTATTAGTTATGCATCTTCCAAGGATGCAACTTTTCAATAAAATTCCCCGTTCCCAAAACTGCCCTTCTATTGGAGAACTTTGTTAATTTTTATTGTCTCAAAATGCTATATGTTTAAGATATTTACATAATAATAAAATGAATATCCTGAATTGTTTGTGAATAGCCTGTGAAGCTCCTTTCTTTATGCTGAATTTTGTATAATTTTGTACAACTAATGACCCATAATAAATAGACACAAATTTATTACAAGAAAGATGTGTAGTTCATTAAAATATATAATTAAGTTATTAACTGTATCTGAGATGTTTTCTGTTATTTGAATTTCCCAATTTTTTGAAGTGCTAAGTCACCATTCTTTTGTTTCCGAGAGGTGAGGAAAAACAATCAATCCTCTTTGTAGTATATAACAACATGCTATTTAAACATTTGACTGCCATTCTAACAGCTTGTATTCTCCTCTGTATTCAAAATATGTATGCTGAAACCATATTAGCCAACATCAGGTTTAATAGGAAGTAGACAGTAAAAGCAAGCTCTTTTATTATCTTTTCTACTTATGTATAGTAAGTAGAGGGAGTACTGTATTCCTCCCAAAAATTTTATATGAAGATTTAAGTGGAAAAACATGTTTTGAGGTCTCCTGAATCGAAAAAAATATTTTTTTTTGAACAAGATCTGTATCTCTGTGAACAGCATAACTCAAAAAGGAAAAATTGGTCAAATACCAAACTTTTTTTTTATATATATTTTTTCCTTTCTCTATCATGTACATAGTAGGTAGAGAAGGTCTTGCATTCCACCCAAAAATTTGATTTCCAGATTTCATCGGAAATACATGTTTTGAGGCCCTCTGAATTAAGAAAAAATGTCCTTATGTGTTCACATGTGTTCACTTGCGTGTAAACAGCATAACTCAAAAATGTAAAGTCAGATAAATACCAAACTTGGTATTTAGGTTTAGTATCCAAGATGCGACATGAAGATTTTCAAGAAAATCCCCACCTCAAGCTACCCTTTAGATTGAACATTTTTCAAAATTTTTTATTTTCTAAAAAAATGGCTCTAATGATTTTGATTAAAATATGTGCCCATATATTTAAGATATTAACATAACAAATAAAACACATATCTTGAACTTTCTGGGAGTAGCCTGTTAAGTCCTCTTCATTTGGAAAGAAATTTTATATAATCTTGTGTGACTGGTAAATGTTAAGTAGTAGACAAAAACGTACTACACAAAAATATGTAGATCTAAACACACCAATTTATTCCAAGTAAGTTTTTTTGTGGCATAAGCCATTTCTGGGATATCTGTTAATAATGGTCCGATTTGTTCATTACTTGGCCATTCTCTTGATGTCCTGTCATCATTCAGTTGTTTCTAGCAATTATGTTATTAAATCATTATAAAACCAAAATGCAATAGATAGAACACTAAACACTCATTTTGACAAAGCTTTAGGATGTATGTATTTAGTCTTAAACAATTAGATCTTCCTCATCACCAGGAACATCCCCAAAGTCAGAACACTCTTCCCTTTCCGCTTCATCTCTAGATGTTCCTTTTTGTTATTTGTGCTGCTGCTGCTGGGAGATTAGAACTGTGGAAAATTTTAGGTGTTCTAGTGTAACACTACCATGCTCTTTAGAGATCTCTGGACTTGACAGAGTTTGGAACAGCATGTGTTTAAAAGTACGGATACGTATTGGATATAACATATTTTATTATAGTGTGAACAGAATGAGTTTGTGTTTCATGATGGTCAATGGGCTTAGAGGCTTTTGGAAAATTACCCAAATTTCAAACCTCTTTTTGGAATGTAGATATTGGCTTTTGTAACAATGCCGAATTGTTAAAATGTACATTTTAATGTCCACAACAAGATGGCTGCAAATTTTGTAGACATAGCATGTTTTGTAACTGGACAACTTATATAATTTCTCACTTACGTTTATTAATAATATTTGTAGATATAAAAGTAAGATCTGGATCGGTTGTAGTACCATTGTAATGCAGATATGTTGGTGAATCATTTGGTTTATACAGTAGTTCAATTTTGTTTGAAAGAATATAGTCTTAACTGCTTTGCCTATATTAATTTCATCAGAATATTCCCAGTTTGGATCATATGCATTGAAGTCGCCAACAATATTATTTTTGGATATAAAATTTAGGAGATCAAGACTTGGAATATTACTTGGAGGATTATATATATTATATATTTATTTCTGATATTTCTGTTTTATCCTCCATCTGCATATGTTTAACAATTATGAAGCTGTGCATTACAGTTGTTTTTGTTCCAATTAGAAGTCCACTAGTACTTGATGGAATTTTGGTATAATATGTTTATTATAGTTTCTGAAACAGTAATATTTGAGGTTGTCTTCATCAAATTTACTTCTTGTAAGCAGAATACATCAACGCCTTTTTCTTCAATATGGATAAAAACTCAACTTTCTTAGAGTGGGACCTAGTGGGATGGCTCAGGCGATTGGTCTGCGGCCCACATTCTGGAGGTCATTGGTTCAGTTCCCACAGCTGACCTTCCTGACCCCATGGGTTTCTTCGGGAGTTTCGCTGGGTCACTAGGCAAATGCTGGGAAGGCTCATTGACTCCCCCGAATTTCTCTTCCCTCATTCCCTCTTCCTCCTTTACATTACAGGTTGGCTTTGGGACTGTGTGTCAGATGACTGCAGACAGATGGCGCAGGTGTTGGAACTTCTTCTCGTTCCTGATGGAGGCCACTCAGGTCTCCACTGCTAGGTCGAGTTTTCCCCTGTCTATGTTGGAGAGGGGAGCCTGTGAGCCACCCTCTGGTGGCTTAGGAGGGCTGCCTTGAGTGATCTCCGGCTGGGTGGTCAAGCGTGTAACTGTTAAGGACCTCTGCGCGTCTCTGTCACCTGCGTTGGCTGATCCTGCAGCCCATATGTCACCTGCGGTTCCTTCATCTCATCTGTTCCTCCCAAGGGTGTATGCACAAGAGATCCCTGTGAGGGAGGTGCTAGTGTTCCCTCTGTAGCATAATCCTAATCCTAATCTTAGAGTGAGACATTCCACCTGCATTCCATTGTAAGACTTTGATGTAATTAGTCTTCTCTTCCAAAACAGTTCCCTCCCAGAGATCTAAATGGAAATCCTTTTTTTCCTTTGGAATCTTTTTCTTTGAGAAGCATCTTAAACATCTTCTGTAGTTCATTTTGCATTACCAAAAGTGCCCCTGCTGGTAATACCAGCAGAGATAAACTACATTACACCCAAAAGTGATGAAATAGCATTTCCTCTATTTTGGTGTTGTGGTTATACAGGCAATACTTGGTCCCCAGAGCATCATTTGTAGAAACAGGTTGCACCATGGGCAGGATGAAGGTGAGATTTGGATAGGAGAAGTTACTGAGTGCACATCACTATTCCTTACAACCTGATTAATAAGTACATAGAAGAATAAGCATTTGTAAGAATAGTTTGTAGAAGAGTGGGTAGAATAAGTTATGTGAATGTAATGCATCAGTTTTGTTTAAATAATTTTTAGAGTAGCTATGAAAATAATTTTAATGGATAAAGAAAGTTTTGTGGTTGTGACATATCAAATTTTGAGCTAAGCAGGACACAACTTTGCTTTTAAGCTTTCTCTAAGAGGTATAATCAGGCTGTTAATGTTTTACAGAAAATAGGCATTTTAATACCAACAGTTTGATGTCTTTTAACCATAGCTTGAAAAAAGGCCTTACCTTATAGAATCTCCTGTATTTAGATATGAATGTATTACAGGAAGTGGATCAGAAATGGACTATGGCCATCAGCGAGTATGGGGTACCATTGGGTTTGGCGTCACAGCACTCTTAGCAGGATCTGCAATTGACTGGTGGTCTGCTGGCAGTGCTACTAAAGATTACACTCCTGCTTTTATAGTGGTTTTTGCATTTGCTTCAATGGATGTCTTATGCTGTGTTAAACTCAAGGTTTGTGTATTTAAAAGACTGAAATACTGTTGGCCTTTATATTTGAAAGTTTTCTTATGTTTTTAAACTCTCAAAGAAATTCCAAATGGTAATGAATAACTTGAAGATGAAAACGTACCAAAAAGTTGCATTTTAAAGTAGCACCTCTTGCTGGTTTGAGATCTACAAATGATTCAATTAACTGTACAATAAGACAAGCACTGGCATGGTAGCATCTACTTCAACTCTTCTCTGTAGTGAATCATGACACATCACTTGTCTGTTTACGCCTGCACATTCTCTTCCCATTCCTCTCTGTGTTTTGAGCTTGAGTTGACAATGGACTCAATTTACTGAATTTACTAGGTTTTAGTTTGTACTTTTCATATTGAAAGTGTCAACCCTGTGATACAAGGGTGGTAAAAATGAGCTTCAGAATGACATTTGGACTCCCAGTACCTTTCTCTCTTTGGTAAGCTATCCAATTTTATTCTACATGTTTCTAGGATGTGTTACAAATGTTATATATTTAGTGATACAACAAATGAAGGCATTCTTACCACCCCTACTGTGATATAGATGACTACATCAGTGTTGGATCCCAACCACCAAAAGGGATTATTTTCAAAATTGCTCATCTGTGAATCAATGTTTTCTGGAGCGTTTTTGCTTGTTTCAGATGTAGTTTTTATCTTCACATAAAAACTTCGCATTTTATCTCCGTCCATCTTCCCTATCCCTTTCTCCACTATTTCATCATCTTCACTCCCTTTCCCTGTGTAACTTGCATTTCATGTAATGTTTTGAAAACTAGTAATATAACTGATTTTTCTTGGATGTTAATAAAATGAAAATCATAAGCAAAAATATTTAACAGTATCCAATCTTGGCTTATTCTTTATGCTTGCACTATGGTATTGTTTCCCATGGTAACTAGTTTACCCACACAAATAATAGTAATGGAAGATTGGTACAACTTCTTAAATATTGGAGTTTGGCAAATAAAAAAATTGTAAGAAATATTGTACTAATAATGAACGTTTATTATGTAGTATATATATATAAACATAGGTAATAAGTAAAATGCTTTTTTATCTTGTGTACTATTAGCACACCACCTTCTTTAAAGCCTATTATATCAAGCTGCATAACAATTAGTTTGCAATTATTGCATGAAAAGGCAAAAAATTTGCACATATGTATTATGCATGCATACATGGTTTTTGATCTCAGGATAGTTTTATCATTATTACATGTGGAACTTATTTATATGATGTTATCAGTTACTGTGCATTCATTGGAAAATGTATGTAATTTTTTTAAAATAAATCACTAGAAAAAAGTATATGATGGTGTTAGAAAAACAGATCTCAGGATAACCATTAGACATGTTAGTATAAATTATTAATCCAAAATTTAAATTTAGCAGCAAAATTTGTTTTATATATTATAAAATATACACACACAGGTTGTTCAGAAAGTCACTGTGCACTAGACTACTACGGGTGTAGATGACGTTCAAAACCAAGTTAGGTTTCTTTTGCATTGAATCTTGACACAAGTTGGCAAACTTGATATTCATAGACATGTGATTGCTTTTTTAATTCATTCTATTGTTATATAATATTCAACTGTTTGGCTCAATTATTATCACACCGAAAGCTATTGAATGTGATATGTGTAGTGTTTAGATGTTCAATTTGGTTGTACATTATAGTGCTTTCAACTGAGGAACATATTTTTCATGTTGAACATGTCTTTCGACAAGGTGATACACAAATGTAGTGCAGGAGGAGTTTGGTGAGAAATTCCCAGAAACAGCTGTACCTCATTGTAATACAGTTTGTCGACTTATTGAGAAATTTGGAGAGACAGGCTCATTGTTAGATGCCAAATGAACTGGAAGACCACCTAAACTAAACGAAGAGAAGTTGTTGGATATTTCTATGCAGCAGAGCCCATCAAAATCATTGTGCAAGTTGGCATAAGAAGAAGATATTAGGCTTGCAACTGCGCATAAAGCAGTCAGGAAAATATTGAAATTTTTCCCAGTGCAAGAATTGAAAGATGTGGATCATGAAAAGCGAATCCTTTACTGCAAATGGTTTACATCATTTATTGAAAAGAAGACCTTTGATATTCTTGATGTACCTTTTATACAGATGAGGCGTGGTTTCACCTCTCTGATTATTTAACACACAAAACCCACGATCTTGGTCAACTGAGAATCCTCGTACTGTGCATGAAATGCCATTGCACAATCAGAAAATTGAATGTGGGTAGCAATATCCATATGGCGCATTATTGGCCCTATAATTTTTGAAGAAACCGTGAACAGTGACTATTATTGTTTAATTATCCAAGATTTCATTGCTCAGCTAGAGGAAGACGAAATAAACTACTCATGGTTTCAACAAGATGGTGCTACTGCACACACAGCTAACAACATTATGCAACTTCTGGAAGATTCTATGGGGAACATAACATCTCTAAAAACCTATGGCCCCCTCGCTCACCAGACTTTACTCTACCAGGCTTTTTTCTTTGGGGAGCAACAAAATCTGTAGTGTATTGCAATCGCCTGTGCATGCTTCATGGTTTAAAAACTGAAATAGCTGTGTATGTAAGCAGCATATCACAATCAGATCTACAGAAAGTGTTTTCCAATAAAATTAAGGAGGTTGAGACTTGTATATCTATCCGTTAACAACATTTCCAACATATGTTATAACTACACAGTGACTTTCTGAACATTCTCTGTATACACAGAAACTTGTTTTTTTTTTGTGTGTATCTAAAGTATTTGTATACACACACCTTTTCTTTTTCTTTCTTTTCTTTCTTTCATTGTTTCTTTCCTTCCTTCTTTCCTTTGTTCTTTCATTCTTTCTTTCTTTTGTTCTTTCATTGTTTCTTTCATTCTTTCGTTCTTTCTTTCACTCATTCTTTCTTTCTTTTTGTCTCTCTCTTTCCTTTCTTACATTTAAATTTCAGAGGCATCTTATATTTTGGTGATAATTTTTCATGTTTCAGCTTCCTCCACTACCAAGGTCTGAGAGTATACTGAGAGATATTGGCAACCTGTTGAAACACAGGCACATTGTAATATTCCTCATTTTTGCTACACTTGCAGGAGTCACAGACAGCTTCATCATCTACTTCCTCTTCTGGTATGTGAACAATAATAATAATAATGATGATGGTGGTGATTAGTGAATGGATTTGTATGTACTAAAGACTTGAAAGCATTTTATTTTTATTTTGTAAAAACATGAAAAATGTTCATAAAAATGCAAAAATATTTTGTTTCAATATTACAAAATTGTAAATGCTTATGTTAAAAAATATCACTTGCTAATCATGCTGAGGCAGTGGTGGATTAAAATAACTCGCTGTTGCAGTGAACTATGAAAATTTTTCCCAGGGTTTCCATCTTAAAATTTTCAAAATTGTTTGCATAATACCCTGCTGCTTTCAACCATGTCCCCAGTAAGTAACTATGGGTCTAGGTGGAGGTGGAAGATTGGGAGTTTTGGCTCTGAACAAATTAATTCTTGTTGGCACTTTCACAAACACCTTTTTACCATTGAGATTAATTTGTCCACTTTAGGATACAATATACATATCTGCTCACATACTCTGTGTAAACTATGTACAATACAATCTATATATATCATATGTGGGAAGCTTACAGAAAGGCCTTTGGCTGCCTTCTTTATATACGGAGCAGCATCTGTAAGTAAGAGTAAGACACTATCATTTCACCCCATTTGGCCATAACAACTGCAGAGACTCATTGAATAAGCAAGCTATTGTTACATGATTTGATGCTGATATTTCTCTACATGCTAATAGAAAACACCACTTGGAAACTATTTCATCATTTTCTAGCACACTTACCAAAACATTTTCTACTTTCCTACTTCTAGAGTCTGGTGATTCATCACTGCTTACCTATATTTTTTATTTTCATTTTCTGCTCTGATCTTTCTTAACATTTCTTTGTAATAGGCAGGGACATACAATTTTCTTAATATTGATTCTTCTGGTTTTCAAAATTTGTATATTTTGTAAGACAATTTCTGAGCTCTGGAGTTCTTAATTTATATAAAGGAATATCGTGCAAAAGAAAAGTTTTGCATAAATCAGCATAATATTAGGAACTGTTTGAAACTAGGGTATGTGAAGAGAAAGTTGCTTCACCTAAAAAAACTTGTCCAGAAGTTGTACATGAAGTGGTCATTCTATGTTTGCTACTTCCTAAATGCTTCAAAACTTGAGATCACTGATCTATATTTACTGATTTCCCACATTTTTGAAAGAATGGAATTCTTCCATCACTTGTAAAGATGCCACTAAATTCAGCAACATATTATGTAAACGAGAATGAACACTTGACTTGACTTTTGGCATTATGTTGCCAATCACTTCTCTTATGATACTGGTATTGTATAAACACACTGTTTTGAACAAGAAGGGCAATGACTGACTGAAGACTGTTGTACACATTGCAACAGCCATCCTCATCATTAATGAGGGATTCCCCTTCCAGATAGTGAGGCAGCACATGCAGTGAAGGTCACTCACTATGCAATACATTTACGAATGACATTCATTCAAATTTCATTCTCATAATATGACAATGTGTGAGGTTTTAAATTAAATTTAAAAATCATAAGGACAAGTAACAAATTATGTGTTTTTAGCAAAATTTATCCATTTACATAAAAATAGTACAAAAATATGTATTTTTATGTGAATTACAATTTTGTATACAAATTGAAGTGTGCTGGTTCGAGATTTCTGTCTTAGTTACAGTTTTTTTTATCATAAGCAAAAAAATATATTTATTTACATACGAATCTGTTCCCTGATGATGATGATGATGATGATGATGATGATCATGATAAATCATTTATTGCCCATAGACTGTTTTTTATAAATTTTGAGCATTATCATTTACAATAGAAGGAAAAAAAAACTATAATTACAGTGATTGCTCAGAAAGTAGTATATATTATACACAGGATTATTTAAAAGATAGTTTTTCATACTTTGATTAAATCTAATGCTGCTACTTTTACTTTTTACCTCATTTGCCTGTTGAATGTACATATATAAACCAATTACAGAAAGATATTCTTTTATGGATTTCATATTATAAACATGATGTATAGGTCTAATTTACACCTTTTATAATAAGAGTGTATTTTACTATTAGTTTTTGGTTTGTGCAGTTCTGTCGGACAAATTACTCTATACTCTATGTATAAAAGGACATCACAGTGAACATTGTTTCTCTTTTTAAAACATCCTGGCAAAATTCATGTTTTCCCATACTGAACATTGTTCTAATACATTTCTTCTGGAGTATAAAAGCCTTTGAATGAGGGAATTATTACATGTACCCCATACTTCTATTCCATATTGAATGTGTGAGTAAATTAAACTATAATAGATAGTTTTAAGGACATTTTACATTACAAGTTTTCACAAACTCTCCCATCAGGTACGGCCTTTGCTATTTTTTTTTACATTTGATATCACTACGATGTATTTATCTACCTGTATACCTATAACTTTGTGAGAGGTAGATTCCTGAATTACTGTACCTGCAAAGTTAGTATGAAACAAATTGTCTTTTTTATTATTTATTGGTTCATGTTTAATTATGTTATCCTTTTCAGGGTTACTTGTGAGGTTTAATGATTTAAAATAGTAATAAATATTAAAAAAGAAATGTAATTCTGGTCACTTAAGCTGATAAGATATTTGAAGTTAATAATAAACTGTAAGTAAATTGTAACATTTGTATAGCCTATTGCACAACTGCATCTGAATTTGCATTCTGAATTTATGCAAACTGTTAGGTTGCAGATGGGTCTTGGATGCACCTTAGTTGAATGCTTTACAGACCATTTGTGTGTTTAGCTAGATGAGGTCCCACACTCGGGGAAAAAGTCATTTAAGGGACTTAAGTTACTTTGAAATAATCCAATCTACTAAAAGATTTCTAGCCAATTTCATGAACTTCTACTATACCCACCTTAAAAAAAAAAAACACCCATTTAATAAGTGAAACACATGTCCCCTGGAAGCAATTTCAAAACCAGTCAAAAAGAAAATGGCAAGTGTAAACAACTAGAGATATGATTAGCTACCTAATTAAGAGTTATGCCTGTACCAAAGATGGATGTGCACAAGAAATTAAATGAAAAATTCCAATGCTGGTATGAATAAAGCCTTATACAATTTGAATACAATGCATAATAGCTTGTGTGATTTTATTAATAAAGTTAAACTGCTTAATACAGGCTTAATGATGGATTATGTTACAAAGGGTAAAAGTAGGGTTCTATTTTGCAAGTAGGAATATTTGTGACATGAAGGTCTATGGCCTTGTTTCATAATCCTACAAGCAACATAAAACCGCTATTAACACCTGTGGCATATAATATTTTTTAGACAGTACTTGAATTTGTAAAATATCAATAATATTATATGATTCCCAAAACAAAGAGAAATCAGTTTAGAATGCGGGTCTTGAAACAAGAGAAATGACGTTAAAAAAGCAAGATGTCCAATGTTTTGTTGTTTTGTTTTGTTGATTCGCTAGCAGTCATTTTTCAGTGAAATTATTTTCAAAATGTTTTGCCTTACACCAGCAATGAAGCGATTAAATTATTTATTATATTGCTTTCTGGATTTTTTGGGTAAGTACTTTTAGTGCTTTTGTAATTTCACTTCCATTTTAGTTTCTTCTGAATTTATAATTTCTGCCATTGAATCTTTAGGTAGGTTATCATAGATAAAAGAAAAACATTTTATATCAAAGAAAACAGAAGGTTGCCAATATAACATATAGGTTAACTCTACAACAAATTGTGATAAATTGAAGTATGATGGTTTGTATTGTGAACAGATAATGCAAGTGCCATGAGAAGCTAATCATGTAAAAAGACAATGAAATGTAAAACCTAATCAATCCAAGTCAAGTTATTAAACATGTGCAAATACAAAGGGTAATTGCAATGTGATTGGACTTGAAACCAAAGTTGGTCACAATGAAGTTTATTACACTAGTGAGATAATCTAAAGCTTTTAGCTCGTGTTTACTGTATTAGAAGTTCTACTTTTAGGCCTCACTGTCTAAAAAATTATTTTAAAATACTATAAGATACAAGCTAAGTTTTGAAATGGAAGCAGGAGCATGCACTGTATAAAGCTATATTAAAGTCATTAAAACATGTTGAGCTTCCACATGCCAAATAGCTGAGTGGTAAAATGTTTACTCTTAATGTCGCAGCATGGGTTCAAATTCTATAAGATAGCTTAAATGTTTTTCTGCTTTATATTTTTGTTTTGGACTTGGGATTGGATATTTTGGTATAGAATCTTGTATGAAAATTGTAAATAAGTTATATAAGTTAAAATTCTGAGTTAGATAAAAAATAATTAAAACTAACATTTGTAGTTATCTCCTGGTGCACTTGAGAAGGTATTAACACTCAGATCATTAAAATTTTTGCTATAGTACTGGATATAGTGCACTACATTAATAATTACCTAATCATAATTAGTATTTAGGTAAAACTTGTATTCTCAGGTGATAAAGGCTTAAAATTGAGCAAATAGATGTTTTATTTTAAATTTTCTATGGAATAAGGTTTGAAGTTCATCTCAATCACAGTATTTTAGAAACTGTAATCCACTCAACCATAAGGCTTCTTTATTGGAATGTACTACAACTAAACATTTCTGTATCATCCTACTTTCAGATCTTTACCAACATATGAAATTTTAAGTTCCCTGCAGTACCTTGCATTTGTGCAACAATTAGTAATTAATGCTGGTTTGTCACATGAAGGAGTACTGTTACAGTAATCCTAGTGCAGAAGAAAATTTTTGTTTGGTCACATTGTCCTTGTGACCAAACAAAACTGCACTATGTAGCCATACCCATAGATTAATGCCTATGGTTGGGTTGCATAAATACAGAAGCTAGGGACAACTGCAGGGGTAGCTGGTGACTTTGAACTTTTGTGGTTCATGAAGTTATAGCTTTATTTTGAATCTTTTAAATTAATAAACATTGCACCATCAAGTTTGGTGTATAGTAATTTTATTGCAGTCAATGACCATAAAAATGTACATAGAAGACTATATTACTTAGCATACAATTACTATTACACACTTTTGCATAGTCACAAGTGAATCATGTACACAGTTTAGACAGTATTGTCATTCTATAATTTTTTTTTATAAATGTTAATTATTAACAATCAGACACTTCCAAATGTCATTAGCATGTTCATTATAAATTTCTTTTCTGTAACCACACTTCTTACCCACAGTGGAGAAGTATTGTGCTAAGAGTTTTACAAATTTGATTGTCTACTGCATTTTGACCCTGGTCACTTATTCAGTAGACAATCACTACAGTTTATTTACATTTTACAATCTCTTGTCACTAAATTGTCTTGCTCTTTTTTTTCAGTTTTTTTTTGTTTTTTTTCATGTCCTCTTTTTTTTTTTTTTTTTTTTTTTTTCTTTCCATTTACTGATTACTTAACCATCATACATTCACTATAGTTTTCCATTCAAAGTAAGATGCACTACATCTTACTTTTCTCTTTCCACTGTCCAAAGCCATTTATCTTTTACTTTACACAAAAACTGTCCAATGCTTCTAGCGTCCTTGCATATCATTTCAATTATAAGTGTATTTCTATCCCCCTTCAACCACTTCTTATTAAAAAATTCTTTTCTCCAATTTTCTGTTCCTTGGCACTTAAATACTATGTGTTCAATGTCTTCATTACCACCACATATCGGACATTGGTTCTGAGGAATACCCTGTCTTAGCTCTTTTAGCCTCCATGCTCTGGTTCTTAACCATGCAATAGATTCTCTCTCTTCTTTATTTACTATGTCTATATATTTTTCCCTACCCCATGTATTTTTCATTGGCCTGTAATAAACTATGCCTCTTTGCTCACATGGTTTGTCATGCCCAATACCTAGGCATCATGTGTCTGTGAATTGCAGCTGGGAGTGAACTATTTGGCACCTGTAAACGAAATAACACTTGCCAAAGTCCACTCCATGAGAATAGAATGAGCCCAAAGTGTATAATTAGTATACATTATTTACATAGAAGGGAGAGCCAGGATTTTGGTTGTAGCAAAAAATGCTACCATATCAGAAGCTGAGCAATTGATTCATCTTATGTATAGGTTGTCCACAAATTTGTGCACTAACTCTCCAGAAAAAAAAAAATTATGGCGCATGTTTTCCAGATATAACAGTTATCAAGTTATAGCCATGAAAAATTAACCAATGTAAAGTCATGCTATTGCATCATAGTTTAGGACTACACACTTGGCAGCCTGCTGCTGATAACCATGAGGCTACCTAACTATGCTGCAGTTAATTGACTACAATGGGGGATTGCATGGAGGCCATTCACAATGAAATTTAAGAATTAGCATAACAATGTAAAACTTAAGCATAAACTTAATGTGATATGTTGTCATTCATGACGACAATTGGAAACAAACAGTAGCCAATACCAAGAGAGCTTGAAACAGCTAAGCTAATATGGTGATCTGTGAAGTAACCACCAAAAGTATGCATGACAAGAGGTGTGTACATGTATTAAAATGAACAATGTGCTAATGCCTGCGATTCTGTTAGGGTATAATTTTTTCATATTTGAGCACTTTCTTCAGGTGTGAATTAACATGGTTAAAGGATGTTAAAATCTCAAACAAACAAACAAACAAAACATCATCTACCATCGCAATTTGTTTTGCTACTATTTTTATAGATATCCCAGTAATTCTTGGCCTGGGATTTTCACACAGAGGCAGTTAGTGGGTCAACACATGGCAATGGAAAATCTGATGTGAGATGCAGAATAATCATGTGATGAGAATCACTCTGATTGGCTACTTTTTAATGTCGGACGTAGACATTGAAAGTGTGGACTTTGCAAGTTTCTAAGTTTATGTTTAATTTAATGTTTATTTTTATGTTTATGTCATTTGAATGGTTCAATCACCATAAACATAATGTAGCTTACATTATGTTTATGCTTAATTTTCACTATGAATGGGCCTAAGGGAGGGGAGGGACAGTGGTAAGTTTACCTTCATCAGCTCACATGGATGTTATCAGCAGTTGGCTGGCAAGTATGTAGCATTAAACTGCGATGCAATTTCATGTCTTTAGAATGGTTAGCTTTTATGGCCATAACATGCTAACTGTAATAATTTTTTATTGAAAACCATTTGCAGGTTGTAGACCAGCTGGTTGATGGAATTTTGTTTTCAAAAATAAGTTTTATTTACACTTTTAGGTACCTGGAAGATCTAGCTTTGGCTACTGGTTCAATGGATAATATAAAACTGTTAGAGGGAGTAACAATTGCTGTAGAAACACTTGTAGGAGAAGTCATTTTCTTTCTGCTGTCAGGTAAATCACATTGTACATTCTAAGCAAGATTGTTCCTTCAGAACTGTTATTTGTCTCGTTGTAAAGAATTACAGTAAAGATGTGAGTGCTTTGTGTAACTTCAAATTTGCAGGTAAAATACTGCAGAGAATTGGATATGGCCATTCACTTACCTTGTGCTTCTTGGCATACTCTTTGCGCCTGGGCCTCATTTCAGTAATACCTAGTCCATGGTGGGTGGTTCCTGTAGAACTGTTTATGCAGGGACCTACCTACGCTATGGGTTATACCACAATTGTGGCATATGCAAGTGCAGTGTCGCCTCCAGGAACCTCGGCAACAATGCAGGGCCTTGTTGCAGGCATGGATGATGGCTTTGGTAAGTATAATTGTAAAAAATTAGCAGAAAAAGCCTTTGAAAGTCTTCACCTTGAATCCATAAAGTGATGCCTAACTTAAACGAATAGTAGCATTCATTTATCAAGTATTTAAATTTTATGATCAAACGATTTAAATTATCCTGGTTGTCTTTATGCACAAGTTTATATATACAAAATTGGAAGCTAAAAATTGTACAAAACTAAAACTTCTTGTGTAAAAGAATTTTCTTTCCATGAGCGCTTTTAATATTGTGCTTTACAAGTGCAGCAACTTGCACACAAAAATAGTTGCTATTTAAGATTTCAATTTTCAGTAGTGCAAAATTATAATATATGCCAGGTTGGCCCAATGAATTTGTTTGCAGCTCCTACTGAGGATCCATGTTTTGTTTCCTGTCTACAGAGTGGAAATTTTGTCATCCCTATCCAAGCCTTCACCTCTGACTAGCTCATGTAAAGTATCTCTAAGGTCCAAAATGGTTCATAGTCCACGATAAAAGCTGTAAGTCCCCTCATTCCATTGTAATGGACACTGTCCACTGGGTGCCTCCAGCGATCAATAGGTCCAGTCATAGCTTGGTGGGGTGAGGTTCACCCAAATATCATATTAGACCATATGGGGACATATTGCACCTATGGGGAGCAGTATTGGTAACAGCATATTTATAATAGCAGAACCCAAAGCTTGGCTGAAATAATTGCATAATGACAATTCTTCTCTCTCTCACACTCTTTCTCTCTCTTTTATCTATACCTCCCTCTTTCTCTCTCCATCCTACTCTCTAAATTTATTCTTATGTCTCTCTCTGGGTCAGCAATATGAGCAGCAAGAACATTGGCTTTTTTAATGCATTAAAAGTTACACTCTTTTCCATGATAATTATAAAATATTACATACCAAGATTACTAGCAATTGTTTCAGCTATTTCATATTTCAAGAATGTGAATTTTAGCTTCAGAGCACCCTATTACCTCAAGCCCAAAAAAAGCTAGACAAGTTAAGTTTGATCCAATGTGAAGTCAATGGTGATTGTTTATGTTTATTTTTAACATTAAAGTAATTGTACATAAGGAATTTATATCATAGGGTCAAGGTGTTCGACAAACAAATGTTGCAAAGATTAAGGGAGAGTGCGCGATGCAAACGGCCGGAGAAAAAGGAGGACTGGTGGTGGCTCCTTAATCATGACAATGCACAAGCATACAAAGCCGTTTCTGTCTGTCAGTTTTTCGTATAAATAGGATGAATATTATTTCCCATCCTGCCTATTTTCCAGATCTAGCTTCAATGGACTTTTTTATTTTTCTGCAACTTAAAATGCACCTCTGAAGACACTATTTTAAGAGCATTGCTGAGATTACTTCAAGGGTGACAATGTGAAAAAGAAAAATCAAAGTGTTGTGTTCTGTTTATGACCTCATTCCAGGAACTTTTTGATCTCATCTCATACATTATATCTGTTAATTTAGAGAACTTGTTTCGAAATTGAATTGCTTTTATTGCCAACTTTGGGCCAAGTGCTGGTGTTGTCCAGCTCAATTTTTTACCTTAATTATAGTGTACATCACAATCACCAACTTCTTCCCAGGATCAATCATAAATTTTGCTTAAATATCCCAGATTGATGAATTCTTATCAAAATACTGTTGTTAATGTATTTTGTTACTATAGTTGATTCCCAATTAACAATTCCATTCAGCTATGAAAAAAGATCTCGCCATTTTCATTAGGAATATTTTATTCTAAGAGTAACCAGCTACCTGACACAAGGTATTGAGGACCAGCACACAGTCACATTCAACAGTTGATTTTGATATACGTCACTTCCTCTGCAAGTAAAAACTCTAGTGATAAAGTTTTTTAGCAAATTCTTCAGTGAGAAGAACTTATATGCCTTAACAGACCTACAATTTATAGCATATGTCAAGACTAAATGTCTTAACTTGCTTATGGTAGTGAATGACTTTATACTTAAAGTTTATATTTATCCAATTTTTAATTTTGAGTTGTGGTTCAAAATAGAACATGATGTTACAGAAAAAAAATTGAGGGGAAATGGAAACAGCATGTTAAGCCCAGTGAAGTGTCCTCAATTCCTTTACATTTTTACCTTCTCTACCAGTACCTAGTAGGTAAAGGAGGTATTGTATTCCACCCAAAAATTTGAGCCCATGATATCATGAGAAGTACACGTTTTGAGTCATCTGAATCCAAAAAAAGTCCATGAAAACGCCCTTAAAATTTTTTTCCATGTATATGTTTGAATAGCATAACTAAAAGTTATGTGTAACATTCACATGCCTTTCTCTACTCACTCTTCCGCAAACTATTCTTATAAACATTTATTCCTTTGTCTAGTTGTGATTAATCAAGAGAAACTCTGATTTTACATTTACACATTTTGTAGCTATAAGAAGGATAAACTGATAGAATTTTAGAATTTAGGTAACTATGCACACTAGGCTTTGAAATTCCATGTTCTTTGCATAACAATGAGAAAAAAATTAATAGCACCTTACCAATTGAAAAAAATATATGAATTTTAAAATGTAAACCAATAACAAAAAATTTCTCAAACGGTTTAAACCCCCCCCCCCCCAAAAAAAGGTTATTTGATATAAATTGCATGTTTTATTGAGATCTAAACCTTTTATGCAGTAAGATTTTGTCTATCTATTATGGTTTATTGACATACACAGAAAAACAATGTAGAATAATATATTCATGGTTGCTTGAATAGTCACATACACGCAGTAGAGTAGAGGGTCAGGTCATGACTGGATCTCTCACACAGATTATTAGCAGAAAATTTAAGTTATATGCTTTATTTGTCATGTAGATGCCTTAAACATATGGTATTTTAATCAAAATCAATACAGCCATTTTTGAGAAAATAAAAAATAGTTAAAAAATTTCCACGTGAAGGACAGTTTCTGTATTCCTCCCTCCCTCCCTCCCTCCCTCCCTCCCTCCCTTTCTTTCTTTTTAATGAAATCTTGGCATAAAATGTTTGGGTGGAGTGCAATACTTCTTGTACTTATAGTTAGTAGTAGAGAAAGTAAAAATGAAATGCCAGATGAATACCAAACCTGGTATTTCAGTTCAGCATCTTCCAAGGATGCAACACAAAGATTCTCAAGAAAATCCCCACCCCAAACTATTTTTTACATGGAAAATGTTTAGCTATATTTGATTTCTCAAAAATGACTTAAGTTTTGATTAGAATGCCATATATAGATATTTACAGGACAAATAAATGTAGATCTTGAATTTTCTGCAAACAGCTCATGAAGTCCTTTTCATTCTGAATTTATTTTGTATAATTGGTAAACTGTACAAGATAAACAAAAACTTACTAAACAAAAAATGTAGACCACTTTAAAAGCAGAATGTATTTTTATTAAATTTTATTGTGGCATTAAGAATTGCATTCATTGTTATTGGTTTGAATTTTTCAATACTTGATCATTTTTTGAAGTGTTGTCACTGTTCGATTGTTTCTTGTGATACTATGAAAACAGTATGAAATTTCAAGGTAACTCAGTTTTAGATATTTGACTATTGCTTCAGACTCCTCTATTCCCCTTGTACCTGCAACAAGATGTGTAACGTAACTATTTCTGCAAACGTTTATCTTGATTAGCATGAAATAGATAGAAAAATAAGTTTTTGGAAGAATAGCTTGTAGAGGCTTAAAAATAAATGATAATGGGTGCAGAAATTCATGTGCATGTAACATCAGATCTATGTCATGTGCTCCCCACTGATTGCATACACAAATCTGTTTTTATTTTATCACTTGTCACGACAGTAGAGCCTAAGAGAAAGATGAAAAAGGTTCAGTAATTGTTTTAAATATAAAACAGACTGAAGATTAACAGATGGAATGTTATTGTTTCAAGGATATGCAATGGGCAGCATGATTGGTGGTTTACTGTATCATGAATTTGGTGGCAGTGTGGCACTCAAGATATTTTGTGGTCTGGCTTTGACTTGTGGCATCCTGCACTTCATCTTGTATGAGCTTATGCTTAAACATACAATGATTCCAGCAGGTAAGCATCAACATTATTCTAAATTCCTTAAAGAAGTGTGCCATATCTTACTTTTATAATGTAACATATTAATTTTAATCCATCATTACTATAGTGTGGGCAAAAGTAATGTTACAACAGGGGTAATGTGACCTAGTTTCAAAAGCAGTGTGCCATTACCATTAGTCACTTTTTTGAAGTAATTTTGTGACTTATGCCAACTGATCCATGGTGTAGAATTTTACCAATCTAGCCAGTAAAAATAATAGGAACAACATGTCCAGCTGATGAGTATTTAGCTGCAAGTTCAACAAACCACCCACTGCATTGTATTTCAGACTATTTGTTTTTAATTTATGGACACTCTTTAACTGCTGTGGTCCTTAGCGTCCCATCTATATTGGGCGTGAAAGACCGATAATTTTGCTCAGAGGCCTCTTTATCAGGCTTGAGGTTCTTTTACGTGCCATAAATCTATAATACGGGACCACCGGCTTTACTTTATTTCCAAAGGAAGCCATGCTAAGGATTTTTATGCCCAAAAAAATCCATCACCCTCTGCTGGGTTTGAGCCCGCAACCTACATACACAGGTTTTGAAATAATTCTGATCTACAAACACCAACTAGAGATCTGTGTACTGCATACAACCCTTCCTTCTTTTTTCATTTGAAAAATTAAAATAATGAATTTGAAAGGCTATAAATTTATTGTTTTGTTTACATTTATGGATTTGGCAGGTTGTACTGCTGAACATTGATGATAGCTTCGCAATGAATACTCATATTACTTTCTTATTTCATAATTAATTTTAGGATACAATCACCATGCCTCTTTTTGAACACACTGCAAAAAAAAAAAAAATCTAAAAGAAATGAGAAACTTGGGGCTGTTGTGAACATCAAAATCATCTGAGAAAGAAAATTCTGCATAATGTAGATTTGTTAAATCTACATGTAGATAATTCAAAATTATCACATATTGCAGTGATGACTATAGCTTGTATACTGCTTATTGGTAGACCATTTCTTTCTTATGTCCTAACAAAAATGGAAGAATTGTTCCAGAGTGCACACCATTAGTCAAATGACTTTTATGTCTTCTAGATGACATTTTTGTTTATAATATGGAATGGTGGGTGTGTAGATCTTTAGCTTTTCTCTTGAACTTCTTCTGATTGGCCAGATTGTTGTTGAAATTGAATGGTAGAATCAATATTTAGCCTTTTTACTTTCTCTACTATGTATAGTAAGTAGGGGAAATACTGTATTCCACCCAAAAATTCAATGTTGAGATTCCACTGGAAATATAAGCTTTGAGAACCCCTGAATCCAAAAAAAAAAGCATTTTTAGAAAAAGTCTGCATGCATGCATGTGCATGTGCGTATGTGAACAGTATAATTTGAAAACAAAAAGTCGGATATATACCAAATTGGTATATTAGTTATCTTCCAAGGATGTGACACAAAGATTTTCAAGAAAATCCTCTACCCCAACTACCTTTGGATGGAACATTTTTCGAAAATTTTGATTTTATAAAAATGGCTCTAATGATTTTGATTAAAATACCATAATATTAAAGATATTTACATGACAAATAAAATGTATATCTTGAATTTTCTGGGAATAGCCTCCGAAATCCTCTTTATTCGGAAGGAATTTTGTATAATCCTGTATAACTGGTAAATGTTAAGCGATAGATGAAAATGTACTATACAAAAAATGTAGTTCTCTTTAAAACATGCAATTTATTTCAAATAAGTTTATTTTTAGCATAAGCCATTCCTGAGATATCTATTATTAAAGGTTTGACTCATTCATTTCTTGATTCTTTAAAGTTCCTTCAACATTCACTTGTTTTTTGAGATTGCATGGAAACAGTATGGAATTTTAAGGCTAGCATATAGCGTCCAGTTCTTAAACATTTGAATATCACTGTTCTCTTTTATCTATAATGCATATGTAATGTAGCTATTTCTGTTATTTGGATTAAAACTGTGGATATAAAGCTTTGGTAAGAACAGTTTGTATACTCGCTAATAAATATAGAGGGTAGAGAAAGTCATGTGAATGTATCACATCAGATTTTTTGATGTTGAATGTCTAAGCTCCTTGTACTACTGTTTTATGTAATGTCATGTACTCGTACCTCTTCATAGACATTGAAGTTATTGTTATGTAGTTCTTTGGCTTTTAAAGTTCTTATTTTATGATGATGCAAATTGTGCAGAACATGTCTATGGGGACATGATCCCAAGATGTGGGCAAGTGTTTTCTTTTTCTCTGCAACAGAAGGCAGCATCTAAATCTGCCTGGCTTAGATTTAACTGCAGAAATGTCTGTCGTAATTTTAATAGCCTCGCACTATTCACTGCAGGAAAGGGCTTGATGGTTTCTGATCAGTTTATTGGCAGGCGTATATTCTTTGTACAGCTCTATTCTGATATATTTTTGGGGTAGTGAGGAACAAATAGCGTTTTCCACATTTCTTAATGTATGTCGAATCTTTCTTGCAGCAGGGAGGCCAGTTTGTTGACTTATGATGGTATTAGAGTCATTAATATTGAGAATATTATACAGCAATATTATATGTAACATACTATTATAATTTTATATTATTATTTTTAAAATAATTGTGCTAATAACATAGAGGAACTTAAATTCTGTGCTGCTAAT
Source organism: Deroplatys truncata (assembly GCA_030765065.1). Classification (NCBI taxonomy): domain Eukaryota; kingdom Metazoa; phylum Arthropoda; class Insecta; order Mantodea; family Mantidae; genus Deroplatys; species Deroplatys truncata. The sequence goes on along the minus strand of CM060988.1, from coordinate 130,471,733 downwards.
GTCCTTATAGATGCTGCTGAATGACTTTAGAGTTTTAAGTTAAATGTAAGCAAAACACAGAATTTGATTTGTAATTTAAGATCTATGGATACATCTGAACCAATGGTTGCTATAAAATTTAGATACAAAGTTAAGTTGGGACTCTCACATAGATTTTATTAGTCAGAGGTTGTCAAGCGTGCTATCTTTTGCTAATGTTAGAGATAAAATGCCAATGGATTATTTCAGAAATGTTAATTTTATATTCTTTCTTAGTGTTATTAAGTATGGAGTTTTATTATGGAGAAACAGCAGTCAAATTAAAGAAATATAAATATTGCAAAAGAATGCATTGAGATGCATAACAAAGTCCCATATGTATGACTGCAGGAAGGAATTTTTACTGTTATGAATGAATATATTATGATATAGTTTTATTTTACACAAATGTGATAAATATTGTGATAATTTTAAATCGGAAGACATAGTGAAAAGATTAAGTATAATATATAGAAATGGTTGCAAATATACAATTTCACTAAAATAGGTTCAATACCTCAGAACTAGTTTCGAGGAATCACTTCCTCATCGTCAGCTGAGGAGAAAATTCATTTGGGAGAAAATATTTCTTTGGAAATTTCGTCCAAGGTTAATGAATTTTGACATCCCTTGGACAAAAATTTGATTACGAAACTTGTAGAACCACCTCTAGAGGGACAACGAGACATCTATAACCATCAGAGGAAAGCCAACCAGTTGCAATCAGCTGACGATAAGGAAGTGATTCCTCGAAACTAGTTCTGAGGTATTGAACCTATTTTAGTGAAATTGTATATTTGCAACCATTTCTATATATTATAAATATTGTGATGTTTATAGTTTTATTTTATAGGAATGTGATAAATATAATTTTATACATTTGATATATTCAGGATAAAATTTGTTTAAGAAATTGGCTTTAGAATTTTTGCTAGTCATTTCCTGGATGCTTAAGTAAGCAGGAGTTTGATGGTATGATTTATAGGGGAATGAATGATCACCTCATGTATGACTCATGGGTGGATTATGCAAATCATGCTGATACCTGCATACATTAGTGCTGGCTAAAATGCTAGTCAGCATACTCCTTGGCTATTTTTTATGCCAGGAGCCCTGCCTATCACTTGCTTAGCAGGTCTCTTTTGACAGTCAGCTCTTTAAATTTATTTTGTGCTAGCTTACAACTTTAATGTAGGCCCTAGGCACGACGAAGATGGAATGCTGGACTTCTTCTGTCTACCAGATAAACTCAAAAGCCGTAGCTCACAAAGGTCTATTCGCGACTCTTACATTAATACAGTGGTGGTTGAACATTAATAGATTTCTAGGAATATACATACATAATACTGTTTGATAATAAACAGATAAAAGTTTTTCTGATGTGATCAATACAATTAAAGAACAGTTATAATTAATTATATTACAATTGTTTTAAATTTTGTTATACATTTGTATATTTTGTAAGAACATTATAATCTTTTAATTCATTGTTGAATCATTAAGGCAGCTAATATTATTTGGGATGCTATATATTTTCCTGTGTGGGTTATAAAGTTGGCATTCTGTGAGTACATGGGAAACTGTCAATGGAGTTTTGCATGTTGAACAATGCAACTGAGTTTCTTTGGTGATCAGATAGGAGTGTCATCTTTGTATGTCCAATTCTTAAGAGGTAATGATAACTTGATGCTTCCTGTTTAAGTTTGGAAAAATACATTTGTTGTTAGAAGATCCTATTACAGTAAGTAGCTTCTTTCCCTGATTTTTCGACCATATTTTTTCCATAAATTAATGATTTTGTTTCAGATATATAGGACTAAGTCTGAATGGCTTGTTGTTATCTCTGCATTAAATGTTGGTTTTTGGATGGCTGCTTTAATTGCTTTTAAATTGACACATCACTGTTGCTAGCTTCTCAATCTTCAAATTAATAAGTGTGTATATATAAGTAACCCAATACTCTTATTAAGGTAAATTTAAAAATATCAGCCTGATGTGTCACATAAGTTTGCTATTATAATCTAGATTTAAGTAATATTGATGAATCATCAGTTTACAAGACTAAGTTCACTCTTTAAATTTTATGTGACAAAAAAGTTTCCATTGTATTCATTAGATAGTTGATGACTTGGTTAATTTAGTGCATTTATTGCTTGCAGGAAGTGGCAATGGTTCCAAGTACAAAACCCCAAATGATGCAGTTCTTGCAACGGAGGTTGCTGCTTCAGAAAAGGATGAAAGTGTGTCATGACATGTCAGCAGTCTTTGTGTGAACAGTTCATTCAATAGACATTGTGCATCACAATACTTGTTGCATGTGTAACTGCATCACAATTGACTACATTATTCTAGAGATATTGAAACTTAAAAGATACGATTACATATCAGTCAAAGTGTAAAAACTCAACAAAGTAAGGAATTCTGCTGAGCACTAAGGGTGGGTTTCTATGAACAACTAAGAGTGCAGTTGTAATTGCTGATTTCAGTTTTCTAAGATGTGCATACATGTTTCTTTTCAAAGTGGAATATATGTATAACAGTGCTGGAGGATGATGAAGAGCAATAGGACAAATTAAGAGCTTAGAAGGTTGTGTTACTGATCAGATTATTTTAAAATGTACAATAATAATGAATTTGCTGATGGTTAAAATGTTATAAGGAATATTGAAAATATTTTCAATCTTTGTAAGTAAATGCAATGTTTAAAATTGTGGATTAACTGTCCTAGAAATGTTAGGAACAGATCTGAAACCCATGAGTGAAGAATGGACTTAACATGTACACCTGTGGAAAAAAAAAAAAAAAAAAATCATGTCTTGAACGCCAAATTTTTCTATGTCTTACATGGCACAGTGCCTTGTTTACACCATATGCAATACAGTTGTGTAGCCACTGCAGCAAGTTGTTGTACAGCATTACTATACATGCCACCTTCTTCTCTGTAGTGCTGTGGTAAAGCATAGGCTACTTCTGTAGTTAAGAATACAGGCTTGCTTCTTGCATGTAGCAAACATGTGTTTTTCTTTCTTCTGTTAATAATGTTTAATCAACACACAGAGGCTATTTATTTTTTATATAATGCATTTCATACACAGCATTCGGTAAATTTAATAATAGAATAATTATTATAATGCTTCTTTAAGGGTTTATTCTAAGTGTAATATGCTGCACATAAAACCATGTGATGTACAGAAGGGTGTGCAAATGTGTCAGGCCCGAACAGGTTCTCTTTCACTGAATCACACCAATTTGATAATGGCAGAATGCGCACACAAAGGCATAGGGATAAGGAAGTCTCTCTTTGCACAAGCCAATGTAATAGGCTTTTCTGCTCGTGAAGCTGCAGCTCGTATTGGACTCCCTGCATCTACAGTGCAGAGATGGGCGAGATTATCCAGGGAAGGGAATGAATGGCATCATCCTGGTTCAGGAGGAAGATATGCATCCACTGTTGAAATGGATGCAACTTTAATTGCAGTAACAGAGAGGAACCCTTTCCAAACTGCTTCTGAAATGAAGGCACATTCATAATTCCCAGGATTAGCTTGAACAGCTCTGCATCGTGTAAGTGACAGAGGACTTGTTGCATGAAGGGCAGTTAAAAAGCAGCATCTGACAGATGATCACAGATTGTTTTGCCTCAAAGAGGAAAATGCCAACCGCGACTGGAATAACATGATATTCTCAGATGAGGTGACATTTTCTTTCACATGCAAGGAAAAGGTGTTGTCTATCATCCAAAGGAGTCCTGATATGATGCAAATATGTAGCTTCATAATTTCATCATGGTCGCATATCTGTATGTTGTTGGGGCTGGATATCAACAGACGGTCTAGGTGTGTTATAGCAACTTGAGATTCACTGAACAGTGTGCATACACAGTAATACTGAAGAATATATTTTGATCCTCTCTGTGAGGATGAGTATCCTGATGGAATTTTGAATCTGTACAGGATAATTATCCTGTCCTCACAAGTCAAAATGTTTCAAGTTGTTTCTCAGAGGCAGGATATCAGAGTGATAGACTGGCCTCCCTGTTCCCAGATTTCAACCTTATTGAAAATGTATGGGCTGAGGTATAAAGGGAGCTGTGCTCAAATTTCCCTGCAGATGCACAAAGGATGAAAGATAGCTTCAGGGCCAAATTCAAGAAGCCTGGGATGCTATAGCTTCTCATCCACTTTACTGCAGGGATTTAATTTCATTTTGCCCCGAAGATTGACGGCAATTATGCATGCTGAGGTTTCATACACCTGATCTTAATGTTGTTTATTTTTTGTGTATTTTAGTTTTAGAAGATAATAGTTTATTTGCATTTATTTCTATATTTATTTAAAATGAGTGTTTTAGTAGAATCATATTTTTGTGAGCAATAGATATGCCTAAAGCTTCAAATGCTAAAGTTATACTAATGCAATATTATGTTCTACATATCTAGTCACAAAATTAAGAACATACAAAATAGCAAATAATGCGAGATTTGAACCAAGAAGCTTATGAGCACAAGCAGTGCCTTCTTCTCTTGGTCACTGTAACATTGTTCCATGCTCTGTTTTCATTAGCATATAAGGTGACCATTGCCTCACAAGTACAGATCATTCTACAGTTCCTGCATGTACATTGTGAACACAGCTGTTACAAAGATACATGAAGCCCTCCAATCTGCACATGGAATCTGGATATGACTCATTTTTTGTCCACAGGTGTAAATCACTTTTTATATTATCAAGGTGCTTATGTTTGTTTTATACTCTTTGGCTCAGTGAGCTGGCCCATATTTCCTTCATTTGTTTAGGAGGCACTACTACTGCTGCTGCTAACACAAAATATAACCAATTAAGAAAATTAATGAGGAATTCAAACATAATGATCACCAAAAACTGTGTTCATACTTTGGAAAATTGTACTTTTTGATTCAAAATAATATTACTCGTGATCACTATCAGTGTCTTTGATCTGAATTGTAGTACACTCAGTGGAACTTCCAAAAGTTTTGGAAGAAACACAGATTCATTGTCTTCCATATAACATAAGTTCCACTGCATGGAAACTAACTTTTCGGTTGTTGCAGGAGAAAGCCTGTTTCTAATTTTACTATGGATCTTCCCATGTGCTGACCAATTGTGCTTGCTTACAGCTGTTGATGGTGGTACACTGAGAAGTTTGCAGGTGAGATAGTTCAGCGACTGACTGCTGCACAATCCTTTCCATCAGATACAAGGTGAAACATGTTCAGCAGTGGCCCACACACCATCTGAGGAGAAGAAACCATCACAAGCTCTGAATTCAGCAACATTAGCTAGCATATGTCCTTTTTCATATCCCAACAATTGACACAAAGAGCTGATGAATGCAATGCATGGCTTTCATATTCATCATTCAGACTAGTGCCTTTATGCCGTGGATCTAACAGATTTGCCGTTGCATGGATGGGTTTGCAGGTGAATTTTGTTCTGTTTGTAATTGCAGATGTAATACATAGCTAATCTTCTGGTGATAGCATTGAGGTATTGTTTTTTAGAAGGTTCACCTCTATTAAATTTTAGTAAAGTGATGATGTACATCTGACAACAGGGCATTGTCTGCCTCAAGTTGGGGGATGGTGTAGATACTGGTAGTAGTAAGCGACTTGCTTGTTCAAGTTTCTCCCACATGTCTTCCTTTAACACAGCACTTCTTACGAAGTGAACTGAAACAATGAGAAACAATGGATTCTAGAATAGCCTCTTTGTTCTTTAACAGGCTCTCAAAACTTTTAAAGCTCCAGCCCAATGAGTTGATAAGGGAAGTTTCAAAGTTACAGCCAAATTCCAGTACTTTTCTTTCTGCTTCACTTCCAACAGACCATGAGGTACATGACTGAATTTGAATGCTTTGATTATTTTCTTACTGAGCTGGAATAACTCCTGGAGTAACTGCACAGCCATGATGCCTTCGATGAGGAGATTGATGCTCTGAGCAGCACACCCTACACATGTTATATGCATGTACTTTTCTTCCACTATTCTCCAGGCAGCCTGCATAATTCTTGCATTGTTGGTGATCATTGCTATGAACTTTTCATCCGCTATCTCTTGAATTACTGTGATAAGGCTTTAGTCAATAAATTGTGCTGTTTCTCTGCACTCGCCAGGACGAATGCTCTTGAAGAAAATTGGTTCTGGTGTCGTGACAATGAAATTAATCACTTGGTGTCTTTACACATCTCTCCATCCATCAGGAATTAAAGCAAGAGCATTTTATCATTTAATCTTATCTGTGACAACAGCATGAACACATTGATATTCAGTGTTGACCAACATTTACCCATGGCATGGTTGTTAGATGGCTCGTAGCCAGGACAAATTAAATGAAAAGCTTTCCTCCAATATTGGGTCTCCAGCATTGATAACGAGGCTCATGAAGCATAAACAGCTCTAACAATGACTTCGTCTGTGTCTCTGACAAAAATTGTTGTAGGAGTGCCCGATGGAACTGATGATGTGGTGTTCGAGAGACTAGATTGCTCATTAGGTGAGGTTGCAGACATAGTAGACATCAACGTTTTATTAATTGTTTCAGAAGTGGTCCTCAAAATTTTTCCTGATCTTTTTAAAGGTTCCTGAGCCACATGTTTGATAGGTTGTGGACAGAGTCTGCACTTCTGAAGGTGATCTCGTAGATGAGTAGCCACTGCATTATGATATATGGTTCTGTAGTACTTACAAGTGGCTTCTGTCTTGTTTTTGATGGTCCTTGTATTTACAATTCCCACACTTCCAAATGATGATGCATGCTGAAGAATGTTGGCCACATACTAATGTTCGGTAGGTTAAGTGGCCCTTTATATACCCACACTCAGTTTCTAGAAGGTTCAAAGTTCAATGCTTCCAGTTTCTAGAGGAACCTAGTAAACCACTGACCTCAAATGTAAATATAGCAATTAATATGAGGTAATGCCCAATAGGTATGCAACACACTTAACATACAGGTAATGTGGGCAGGATCTTAACTGACCAATTCTACTTAGGAAACTATCATAGTCTATGCTTACTTATGCACTTTATCACTTCTTTTGTGGAGGGGGGGGCAAAACAAGAAGTTCAACAATAAACTGAAAATTAAGTTAATAACTAACAGTGAAGAAAATATGGTTGGTTTGCAATGCTCCTCATATGGTCAAGGACCTTTGGGAAAACCTTGTTCCACAGAGTGATGTATGGAGCCCATTTATTTACTGAAGGCACCCAGAGGATGGAGTCTATTACCTCTGATGAGTGACTGATAATAGCAAATGGCAATGGACAAGAGGACCTATAGCTCTTACTGTGGACCCTCAACCATGTTGGTCCTTGGTGATGCTTCACATGGGCTAGTCAGAGGTGAAAGCTTGGATAGAACTGACTTAAAATCACCACTCCAGAGCCAGCATGAAAGCTGTGAACGAAACCACTGAGCTATCCCGTCACCTTGTGAAGAAAATATAAATTTGTATTAAGTTAATGGTAAATAAGCTCCGCTTATTTTTTATGCTTTCTTATTCACTTAAGTAATGTTAGGTAGAGAAAGTATTGTATTGAGGTCCTCCAAAAATGTTTATTTTCTTAAAATTGGAGGCTCCGATAATTTGATTAAAATACCATATCTTTAAAATATTTCTATGACAAATATATATTGGATTTTCTTTGAATAACCTGTGAAGTCATGTTCATTCTGATTTAATTTTTTATATTTTTGTATAACTAGTAAACCATAAGGGACGGACAAAAGCTTAATGCACAAAATGTAGATTTCCTTAAAACACAAAATTTTGGTCTTATTAGATTTTTTAAGGCATTAACCATTTCTAGTATATTTTTTCATATTGGTTTGAATTTTCAATTACTTTATACTTTTTGAAGTGCTAAAGTCATAATTTGATTGTTTCTCGTTGTCCTCCAAGGAGTGCAGTAGTGTAGCTAGAAAAATATTAAGAGGGGATTGTGTATAGGGATCCATTACAATTTGTGTCAATTCAAATGATAAATATGAATTGATCCTTAGTTGAAATATTTAACTAAATCTACTTTATATTCATGGATTAAGGTGCAGCAATTGGAATTAAAATTAGGATAGAATGTTTTGTGTATTTAAAGCGGGAAATGCATTGTGAATGAGAATTAATGACCACTGTGACGTAGGTATTTTATATTACCGATGTATTGGTATGTTATTCACTAGATCATGTTATTTCACCACAAAACAGGGTTTCTGTTATGTTCTAAACTGGGAGATACTGCACTCATTTGGAAACCACTTAACTTTAGCACTGGAACAAAAACATGACCCCGATATCTTAACATGGTTGTACCAATGCCATCTAAAGTACAGGTTTTGTTACTCTCACCTTTGGTGATACTGTTTAAGACATGCAACAATAATATAGCACTACCAATAGTATGATTAGGAAGTATCTTGTTTCCAATAACCTAGAAAGATGCTCTATTTTAATGAAGCTATTTTTGCAATTCATTTTTACATTTTTGTGGCAAGGGTGGGATTGTAACCCCCTCCCATCTCCAGCCATGCCTCTGTAAAAGTGGAATTTCAATGCTAGCACCTAACGACTGACTCTTTAAAAAAATTTACTGTCACGTTGGCCTCCTGTATCTCCCTTTTATTTGTAAGGAAACCATTTCTGCAAACGTTCATCTATATTAACTTGAAGTACATGGAAGAATAAAATTTTGTAAAAATGATTTGTAGAAGAGTGTGTAAAGAAAGTCATAAATGTAACACACAAGACCATATTTTATGTGTAATTCAATAACATCTTGACAAAGTTAAAAGGAATTTAAAATGATCTCTTGCCAAGTCTGTGTATGCAGAAATTATAAACAAATGTAGGAACTTAAAGTTCCATTATTAAAATTTGTTCTTAATGCTAATTGGTTGAAGTATATTACTTCAAGAATGTATGTTTGTTTATAGTAGCTCAGTTGATATCCTGAATTTAATTGCTGTGCCTCAAAATGTATTATGCACCACCCTTATTTGCTTTATAATGTCTGCACACTTGCACTTAATCATATATATATATATTCTGTAAATTTAAATACATATGGTCACATATATATATACATACTTGATTATGTATCAAGAAAGAAGAAAAAAAAAATTATGATGAGCTTTTAATCTTAGGCAATGTAGAAACAATCTGGATCTATAATAATGCAGTATATTCATTGACTAATTGTTCCTAAAATATTCTTAATATTTTACTAATATTTTCAGATAAGTACAACCTCATGCCATAATTAAAGTAACAAATAAAGACTGAATTTTGAGAACCAAGATAATGTAGAGTTTAAAGTATCTTTACCTCGCTGTTTATTTTAGCCAGAACATGGGTCTTTTTGAATCTATTGGGCTTTAGTTATAAGTTGTGACTGCTTATGTGGTGTTTAATGTTTCAGCTGTCATGCACATGGCAGCCAGTGGCACTTTCTGGAATTATTCCTTGCCCATTTCTTGGCAGTATACACTCATTCCCCATGATGATGTGTGTAGTGGAAAGTTTTGTGTTCAAGTTTAGAATGATGATGAATGCTAACTTAATTGTTGGTTAGGCATTGGGATTCCTTATGAAAGGGATAAAACACAGTATTGTAGCTCACTTTCAGTGAATGCATCTTACTTAGGCAGATTGTGTTACACTGAGTTAGGGTGATTGTGGGTATGAGAATTATATTAAGGTAGAGCAATTGGCTGAAAGATTAGCAGGGAGAATTGAATGTCTGGAGGAAGACATTCACTATGAGTTTCACCTGTGGCTACTACGATAAGCCAAGGTTGCCTGGAGAGAGATGAGCAGTCTAACCACTCAGCCATGGCACCATCTTGTGCATGTTTACTTAAGTAAATCTGTTTGTCATTGCATGTGATTGAAAAATTTCCTAACCATCTGCCTGCATCTAGAACCATAATTATTGGTGTCATTAGGGCTTGGGGCAATAGGCTCCAAAAACTTAAAATAAGGAGGCAAATAGGCACTGCAAGTTCAAAATACAGGTACTAATACAGGCACTATCAGTAATGATAAGCACTGAAGTAGGCACAATCATTTATTTACTTACCATTTAAAAACACATTTTGATATGACGGAACAGTATAGAAATATCAAATAATATATACCATATTTAAATTCAATTTACTAAATTCCATTATACTCTTAATGGAATGTAAACTGTAAACATTATTCCTTTAAATGCATTCTTCAGTTACTATGCATTTTTTATGCCAAACACACTTACAGTTTTTAAGTAATTTCTCCCTTGAATACATTTTACACTCCCATGCTTCTTTGTGATTATTATTAAGTCTGTTACTTATATACTATTGTTAAACAGACTATGTTAAATTTGCAATGAAATAAGTCTAGTAATTTTAGGTCTCTCAGTATTTGCCCACATAGGAAGTAGAAAACAATAACGACATGGTATTAATGAACAAAGCAATGGGTTAATACTAAAATGATGCTTTCCCAGTTGTAAACCAATAGATTTTGTAATCGACCATTTATTGCATGCTTTACTGTGCTAAGTAGCCACTATTTTATTATTGCATGAAACAATGCAACTGCTGATGTTAGGAAAGGAATGCCAGTATTACAAATTTATTCAGGCAAGCTGCCAACTATGGCTCATTGCCTCAGGGCACAAAATATTGAACAAAATATAAAAAACAGTATCAGTGATCATTGTTATTACTATAGCTCTGTGCCATGCAGATACCTGCTTTCACCCATTTTTAATATACTTTTCAGATGTATTACAATATTTGCCTTATAAGAGCTATAAATGTTTGTTTAATTCTATTGACCACTTCGCCAGTTTTCTAGTCAGTTAATAAAGAACTTGTTGCAAACTCTTAAGCAAAATTCATAGCTCTGAAAAAAACTTTCTGATGCCAGTGCCAATTGCTATAAAATCCTTTGCCTACACTGTACAAGAATGTAGAGAGGATCCAGTAGAATAATTTTTAATGGGAGTCTGCTAGGTGGTCAGATTTATATGGACTTTCCTGTGACATTTGAGTAAGTTTCTGCTAATAAAATCCTTGACCAATTATGTCCAAGGAACTGATACCATGAGAGAGAGAGGGGGGAGGGGAGAGAGGAGGAGGGAGAGCATGTGCGCTTGGTGGCATATTCATGTTGTAGAGGTGAGAAAAGTACATAATTATTTCTTTTAGTCAATTTGTAACAAAAATTTTTCACTTACAATCTGAAGCATTTGACATACTTCAGGAACCATTGGCTCCATTTTCAGTGGTAAGTTGATTGGCATTGTTGCTGAAGGTATATGTGTGAAGCTGTTCTTTGTGATGAAAATGTATTCCTTAGTGCTAATAGGCAGCTCATTTGTTTTATTAGCATTGCGTGTATATCTGCTTCTAACTGAAGTTCCAGAAGTGTCTTCACTGGTACTTTCTCTACCTACAGTAAGTAGAGGAAGTATTGTATTCTGTCCAAAAATTTGATATCCAGATTTCACTGGAAATAGAGGTTTGCTGAATCCAAAAGATGCATTTTTAGAAAAAAGGTACGTGTGTGTGTGCGTGCATGCATGCGCACGTGCGCATAACTAAAAAAAAATGAAACTTTGGTTAAATTTCAAACTTTGTATTTAAATTCAGCATCTTCTAAGACAACACGATTTTCAAGAAACTCACCCCAACCCAAACTACCCTTGCATGGAAAATGTTACCCTTACTTTCTTTACATTGAAAAATGTTTACTATTGTTGACTTTCTAAAAAATGGCTCTTAACGATTTTGAATTAAAAATACTATACGTTTAGTATATTTACATGACAAATAAAATGTATATCCTGGACTTTCTGAGACTAGATTGTAAAGTTCTCTTCACTTGAATGAATTTTGTATAATTTTATGTAACTGGTAAAGTAAGATATAAACAAAAATGTACTACACTGTACACCAGATTATTTTTTTCTGTGGCATTTACCATTTCCAATATATTCTTTGTTATTGGTTTGAATTTTCAAATGCTTTATATTTTTTTCAAGTAGTACGTCACTGTTCTTTTTACTTTCTCTACTACATAGAGTAAGTAGGGGAAGTATTGCATTCCACCCAGAAATTCGATACCGAGATTTCGCCGGAAATACATGTTTTGAGACCTCCTGAATCCAAAAAAAGCATTTTTGGAAACATGTCCGTGTGTGCGTCTGTGAACAGCATAACTCAAAAATGAACAGTCGGATAAGCACCAAACTTGGTATTTAGGTTCAGTATCTACCAGAGATGCGACACGAAGGTTTTCAAGAAAATCCCCCCACCCCAGACTACCCTTTACATGGAAGATTTTTCGAAAATTTTAAATTTCTCAAAAATGGCTCTAACGATTTTGATGAAAATATCATATGTTTAAGATAATGTCATGAGAAATAAAATGTATATCTTGAATTTTCTGGGAATGTCTCCAAAAGTATTCTTCATTGTGAACGACTTTTGCATAACTGGTAAACCATAAGAGATAGACAAAATTTTACTACACAAACAATGTAGATCGCGTTAAAATACAAACTTATGTCATATACATTTCTTTTGTTGAGTGAACCGTTTTCGAGATATTGCTTGTTATTTCCTTAAATTTTCCAATACTTATACTTTTTCTCAAATGCGTTATTCATTTTTTTTGTCCTGGACATGCAAAGAGAATGGAATGCGCCACATAGCAACCAGCGTTAAAATATTTGACTATCGCTTAAAAGCTACCATATTTCCCTTGCATCTACAAGAAAATTATCAATAAGATTGACATCTGGATATCTCGATTAACATGAAGCATATGGAGAATAGGCGTTTGTAAAATTAGATTGTACAAGAGTAGAGAGTCATGTGAGTGTAACACATCAGATTTTTTAGTTTCTCTACCACATACCTAGTAGAGAAGGTATTCTATTCCACCCAAAAATTCGATATCAAGATTTCACCTAAAATGCATGTTTTTAGGTCTCCTGAATCAAAAATAGAAAAAAGTCCGTGTGTATGTGTCCTAACTCAAAAAACGAAAACGGATAAATGCCAAACTTGATATTTAAGTTCAGTACCTTCCAGAGATGCAGCACGAAGATTTTCAAGAAATTCTCTCTACCCCAACAACCCTTTACATGGATAATTTTTCCTATAACTCTTTTGTTATGATGCACTGTTTAGTTATGATAGGGTGTTTACTCTCATACTACTATAATGCATACATATTATATTAATTACAACAGCAGTGGGATAACACGACTAAGTGCCCTGCTCTTTGCTAATTTGGTTTACAAAAATAGCTTTCATTGTTGCATCCGTTCCTCCCTCTGGTATGGTTTTGCGCATGACAGTGCCATCTGTCGGTTCGAACAGCAGACGATCAGTTAACGGCGGGCAGGCGCTCCGGAGGTTTCTGCGACGTACAACTTCGCAAACTGGGTCCGAGCTTTCCGCTCCTCTTTCCTCAGGTATACGTTTTTATCCTGAATATTATAGTACACATGCCAGTAATGCACTTAGTTTATTGTATGCAAAAGCTCTAGCTGTACCAAAGCATGCACATACTTTTTCTGCACTTTCTTTTCGAAAGGTATTCTGTCAATATGTAACATTTTCATCTGAGAGCATTGTTGCTTGCAAGAGAAATATTGGTGTTACATTGAAAATTAAGCTTTTTAAAAGAGTTCGAGAAACGTTTTTTCAGCCTTCAGCATATCAGTTCTATAATTCTATAAATCAAACTTTTTATTCTGGCAGCAGTATAGCTTGCATGAGAAATATTGAAGTTGCAATGAAAATTAATCGTTCTGACTCGAGTTCGAGAAAAACATTCAGAACTCAGTATGTTAATTTTATAAATCTGAACCGGGTTTCACACTCTTTTTGGTAATCTAAAGCTAAAGACAAGCACACTGTAGTTAGTGTTTTTCGAGAAAAAAAAAGTTTTTTTCGTGAAATTTTTGTGCCTAAGTTTTAGGGAACTAGGGTTAACTGAAATTATGGAAATTACACAAAAAATATCTGTGGGCGAACCCGTAAAGTTCGCGCAGATTATCAAACTTAAGTGAAAATAATGATGATGATGATGATAACAATAATAGATAATACGCATTTTTCTGTCAAGTATACTCTCAGAAACGCTAATATTTCTTTATAAGTTTATATTATCTTTATAAAAAGATGCGTTGTGCTGCTTGGATGAAATAAACACAATACCGCATGTCGAACAACAGGTGGAAATCTGCAAGTTTGAGTTTCATTTGTTTAAATAGGTACATTCATCAAAATAAACTAAAGGCAATTTTTACTTTCTCTACTACGTATAGTAAGTAGGGGAAGTATTGTATTCCACCCAAAATTTCGATACCGAGATTTCACCGGAAATACACGTTTTGAGACCACCTGAATCCAAAAAATCTGATGTGTTACACTCACATGACTTTCTCTACTCTTGTACACACTATTTTTAAAAAACGCCTATTCTCCATATGCTTCATGTTAATCGAGATATCGATATGTCAATCTTATTGGTAATTTTCTTGTAGATGCAAGGGGAATATGGTAGCTTTTAAGCGATAGTCAAATATTTTAACGCTGGTTGCTATGTGGTGCATTCCATTCTCTTTGCATGTCCAGGACATAAAAAAAATGAATAACGAATTTGAGAAAAAGTATAAGTATTGGAAAATTTAAGGAAATAACAAGCAATATCTCCAAAACGGTTCACTCAACAAAAGAAATGTATATGACATAAGTTGTGTATTTTAACGCGATCTACACTTTTTGTGTAGTAACATTTTGTGTATCTCTTATGGTTTACCAGTTATGCAAAAGTTGTTCACAATAAAGAATACTTTTGGAGACATTCCCAGAAATTTCGAGATATACATTTCATTTCCCATGACATTATCTTAAACATATGATATTTTCATCAAAATCGTTAGAGCCATTTTTGAGAAAATTAAAATTTTCGAAAAATCTTCCATGTAAAGGGTAGTTTGGGGTGGGGGGATTTTCTTGAAAACCTTCGTGTCGCATCTCTGGAAGATACTGAACCTAAATACCAAGTTTGGTGCTTATCCGACTGTTCGTTTTTGAGTTATGCTGTTCACACACACACAGACACACACACAGACACACACACACAGACACACAGACACACACACGGACATGTTTCCAAAAATTCTTTTTTTGGATTCAGGAGGTCTCAAAACATGTATTTCCGGTGAAATCTCGGTATCGAATTTTTGGGTGGAATGCAATACTTCCCCTACTTACTATACGTAGTAGAGAAAGTAAAAAAGCATTTTTGGAAACATGTCCGTGTGTGTGTCTGTGTGTCTGTGTCTGTCTGTTGTGTGTCTGTGAACAGCATAACTCAGAAACGAACAGTCGGATAAACGCCAAACTTGGTATTTAGGTTCAGTATCTTCCAAGGATGCGACACGAAGGTTTTCAAGAAATCCCCTCACCCCAGAGTACCCTTTACATGGAAGATTTTTCGAAAATTTTAATTTTCTCAAAAATGGCTCTAACGATTTTGATTAAAATATCATATGTTTAAGATATTTTTATGACAAATAAAATGTATATCTTGAATTTCCTGGGAATGTCTCCAAAAGTATTCTTTATTGTGAACGACTTTTGCATAACTGGTAAACCATAAGAGATAGACAAAATTTTACTACACAAAAAATGTAGATCGCGTTAAAATACACAATTTATGTCATATACATTTTTTTAGTTGAGTGAACCATTTTCGAGATATGGCTTGTTATTTCCTTAAATTTTCCAATACTTATACTTTTTCTCAAATTCGTTATTCAATTTTTTATGTCCTGGATATGCAAACAGAATAGAATGCGCCACATAGCAACCAGCGCTTAAAAGATTTGACTATCGCTTATAACCTACCATGTTCCCCTTGCATCTACAAGAAAATTAGCAATAAGATTGACATCTCGATATCTCGAGTAACATGAAGCATATGGAGAATAAACGTTTGTAAAAATAGTTTGTACAAGAGTAGAGAAAGTCATGTGAGTGTAACACATCAGATTTTTCTTATACCTATCCAAACAATCGCAACAAATGAGAAAATATCAGCATTTTATTTTGTTAAAAATATGTTGAAATTATCTTGTTTCCAAACTAAAGCATAATAAATGAAATTTAAAAACACTTAGCTATTTGTCTCACTACATGCTTACCAATGCACACGGAAAACTTTTCATATCGGACTATTTTAGGTTATAGTAAGATTGTGTACTTCACAATAACATAAAAATTAAGATTATAGAATAAAATTTTATGTGTCACTATTCCGTACTTGAGCATTTCATATTTTTACTTTCTCTACTACGTATAAGTAGGGGAAGTATTGCATTCCACCCAAAATTTCGATACCGAGATTTCACAGGAAATACATGTTTTGAGGTGCACTGAATGCATATAAAGCATTTTTGGAAACATGTCCGTGTGTGTGTGTGTGTGTGAACAGCATAACTCAGAAACGAACAGTCGGATAAACACCAAACTTTGTATTTAGGTTCAATATCTTCCAGAGATGCGACACGAAGGTTTTCAAGAAAATCTCCCCCACCCCAGATTACCCCTTACATGTAACATTTTTCGAAAAGTTTAATTTTCTCAAAAATGGCTCTAACGATTTTGAATAAAATACCGTAAGTTTAACACATTTTTATGGCAAATGAATTGTATATCTCGAATTTTCTGGGAATGTCTCCAAAAGTATTCTTCAGTGTGAACGACTTTTGCATAACTGGTAAACCATAAGAGATAGACAAAATTTTACTACACAAAAAATGTAGATCGCGTTAAAATACACAATTTATGTCATATACATTTTTTTTGTTGGGTGAACTATTCTCGAGATATTGCTTGTTATTCCCTTAAAATTTCCAATACTTACACTTTTTCTCAAATTTGTTATTCATTTTTTTTTGTCCTGGTAATGCAAAGAGAATGGAATACTCCACATAGCAACCAGCTCTTAAAATATTTGACTATCGCTTAAAGCCTAGCAATTCCCCTTGCATCTACAAGAAAATTAGCAATAAGATTAACATCTCGATATCTCGATTAACATGAAGCATATGGAGAATAAGCGTTTGTAAAAATAGTTTGTACAAGAGTAGAGAAAGTCATGTGAGTGTAACACAGATTTTTTAATCATTGCACAAGGAAGAAAATTAAGATTGAAATTTTAGCTTAGAATACCTAAGCGGGTTCTCGAGGCCATCTAAACCCATCTCTCAAAAATCAAACTAGCGTGACATTCAGATGTCATAGTGCGTTGAACGATGTCTACCTACAACTTCAACATAGATGCCAATATTAAATTAGAGTAACGTAATTTCGATACAACCTGAACAACATATATTACGCAACTGTCAAGAAAATATTTCCCTACCTACAGTGAAATTACGACCTCGTCTGCAGCTTAGTCGTAAACCTTTCACTTGAAAGGAAATGCACGCTCTTTTTAGCATTTAATAGTATATATTAGTTACCATAACAGTCAAATTTTAGACTTTAAATAACCTCAACTACAATTTTTTTACTATTTTCTGAAATAGTTGTTAAATATTAAAGGTGCAATACAACGTTTAGTGTGCCATGATATAAAACTGATTGTACATCTAATGATGCAAATACATTTAGGAAAAAAGTCTGATGTGTTACACTCACATGACTTTCTCTACTCTTGTACAAACTATTTTTACAGACGCTTATTCTCCATATGCTTCATGTTAATCGAGATGTTAATCTTATTGCTAATTCTCTTGTAGATGCAAGGGGAATATGGTAGTATTTAAGCGATAATCAAATCTTTTAAGAGCTGGTTGCTATGTGACGCATTCCATTCTCTTTGTATGTCCAGAACATAAAAAAATCTGATGTGTTACACTCACATGACTTTCTCTGCTTGTACAAACTATTTTTACAAACTCTTACTCTCCATCTCTTTCATATTAATCGAGATAAACATTTGCAGAAACTATCTTTTGACATGCAAAGAGAATTACATTTTACACATAGCGACCAGTTTTAAAATTATTTGACTATCGCTTAAGGCGTACTATGTTCCCCTTGTTTTGTATTTGCAAAGACAATATAGAAATACAGAGCCTTTAAGCATAGACATCTCTCTTAATAGCTGGTTGCTAGGTGCAGCACCATTCTCTTTGCCACAGATTAATACTCTTTGCATATCCAAGACAAAAAAACGAATAACGAATTCCTATTTGAGAAAACTATTGAAAAATTTAAGGGAAAACAAGCAATATCTCGAAAATGGTTCTCAACAAAAAAAAAGGCATATGACATAAATTGCGTATTTTAACGCAATCTACATTTTTCGTGTAGTAAAATGTTGTCTATCTCTTATGGTTTACCAGTTACGCAAAAGTCGTTCACAATGAAGAATACTTTTGGAGACATTCCCAGAAAATTCGAGATATACATTTTATTAGTCATGAAAATATCTTAAACATATGATATTTTAATCAAAATCGTTAGAGCCATTTTTGAGAAAATTAAAATTTTCGAAAAATTTTCCACGTAAAGGGTAATCTGGGGTGGGGGATTTTCTAGAAAACCTTCGTGTCGCATCTCTGGAAGATACTGAACATAAATACCAAGTTTGGTGTTTATCCGACTGTTCGTTTCTGAGTTATGCTGTTCACAGACACACACACGAACATGTTTCCAAAAGTGCTTTTTACTTTCTCTACTACGTATAGTAAGTAGGGGAAGTATTGTATTCCACCCAAAATTTCGATACCGAGATTTCACCGGAAATACATGTTTTGAGACTCACTGAATCCAAAAAAAGCATTTTTGGAAACATGTCCGTGTGTGTGTCTGTCTGTGTGTCTGTGTGTCTGTGTGCCTGTCTGTGTGTCTGTGTGCCTGTCTGTGTGCCTGTCTGTGTGTCTGTGAACAGCATAACTCAAAAACGAAGAGTCGGATAAACACCAAACTTGGTATTTAGGTTCAGTATCTTCGTTATGTCATATACATTTCTTTTGTTGAGTGAACCGTTTGCGAGATATTGCTTGTTATTCCCTTAAATTTTTCAATAATTTTCTCAAATGGGAATTCGTTATTCGTTTTTTTGTCTTGGATATGCAAAGAGTATTAATCTGTGGCAAAGAGAATGGTGCTGCACCTAGCAACCAGCTATTAATTTAAGGGAATAACAAGCAATATCTCGAAAATGGTTCACTCAACGAAAAAAAAACATATATATGACATAAATTGTGTATTTTAACGCGATCTACATTTTTTGTGCAGTAAAATTTTGTCTATCTCTTATGGTTTACCAGTTATGCAAAAGTCGTTCACAATGAAGCATACTTTTGGGGATATTCCCAGAAAATTCGAGATATACATTTCATTTGCCATGAAAATATCTTAAACATATGATATTTTAATCAAAATCGTTAGTCATTTTTGAGAAAATTAAATTTTTCGAAAAATGTTCCATGTAAACGGTAATCTGGGGTGGGGGATTTTCTTGAAAACCTTTGTGTCTCATCTCTGGAAGATACTGAATCTAAATACCAAGTTTGGTGTTTATCCGACTGTTCGTTTCTGAGTTATGCTGTTCACTGACACACACACACACACACACACACACACACACACACACACACACACACACACACACACGGACATGTTTCCAAAAATGCTTTTTTTGGATTCAGGGGGTCTCAAAACATATTTCCGGTGAAATCTCGGTATCGAATTTTTGGGTGGAATACAATACTTCCCCTACTTACTATACGTAGTAGTGAAAGTAAAAATTACTTTTAAACAACTGAATTACTTCAGTTTTATACGAATGAATGAATGAATGAATGAATGATTTTTTTCTATTTGCTGCTTTGAAATTTACATACAATTTGTACATGTATACAATGAAGTTGCTTGTTATTTCTCTTCCCCTTACATTTAACATTCTGTTGGGTGTATACATATATAATGGGGAAGTATAATGTATTCATTATTTACTTTTTTGCCTTGTTGCCCTTTTTCCTATTTTCTCCAATTTGCTTCACATTTCTTTTAACCATTTTAGGCTTATTCTCCTTAAATATTTTCCTGCTTTCCCCACATATTCATTTGATGTTGTATTAAAAATCTTCCAGCTTTTAGCTCTATTGGTAAAATTTTCCATTTCTTTAGTATTAAATTCTCTCTTCCTTTATCCATATCGCCGCACCACTTAAATTCATTACGCCTATCTTCGCCCATGCATACCTTATTCTGGCCTCTTTGTTGCATATTTGGATGTACCTTTCTTTTCCCCATTGTTTTGAAATATTTATAATCTAATAATGGACCTTTTTACTTGAAAATACTTACAATTTCTTGCTTTTCAATATCCTCCACTCTTGTTCTAATTTATTTCCAGAAACCCTTACTTTTTCAATTTTAAATATAATCCGGTGCGTTTCAGTGTTAACATTGAAGGATGGAATATAGGTACCGATATTCTATAACATTTAATATACTGTTTTCATTAAGTGCTATTATTTTTTAGTAATATCGTATGCCAGACATTCTCTGAAGACGATTTAACTCGGGGATGGTTAACATATTTTGTATTCGCCTACTCACTATAGCTAGTAAAATATTTCCAATTTACAGCTCTGCAATGTGAAACATACAATTCCATCTTGTTATTCTCGCCAAGAGCGTGTACAAGGGACTTTTGACATAATTGATTTTATAGTGCCATGTAGTCTTATGGAAAACACATGGTGTATTAAAAGAATAAAAGGAAAATATTCGTTCTTTTGTTCGTTGTGGTCTCGCAAACCGAGTTTAAGCCTCTGGGGAGTGGTAGTATTTTGACATGTCAACCGTATTGTTGCATTCTGCACATGTCCTTTGTGAACGGTGGCAGATAATGCAGCGGCCATAGGTAGTATTGTAGCGCCTTTTGTTTGTTCGTAAATACGGAATTTTAGATCTCATATGAGGTACATGAGAGACAAGCTTCCAGGAAACTAAACTCCGTGAACTACGGAACACCTGCCAAGGCTAACGGAATTCCAGCATATAAAATTAAAGAGCCACTGTGCTTCGTTGATACCACATGCATATACCGTATACCGTTGTGGATTCTTTTTGATTACATACCAGCGTTGTCATTTGTTTCTATTAATTTTTGAAGCTTGGAAAATAAACGACCCCAACATTCGACGGCTGCTTCCGGCGCCAGTAAGTCCCGACCCAAAGAATCATATTGTGTGACAGTGAAAGCATTCGTGTTATTGTGTCTCTAATCGAAGGGAAGTGCTTCCAGTTTCCGCATACCAGAGCATCACATGCTGTTACTTCAACAGAGCATTTTTATGCCGTACTCGAATTCCTAGTGGTACACAGAGCTAGAAGGAGCTCTTCAATTTCATTGCCTGGGAAAGCAAATTTTTTTGACTGAATGGCGAACATGTATCCAAAGACGGGATACATCTCCTGTGTTTTTAGTTCCATTTATATCCCGGCTTTAACTGCATTGGGTGTTATTGGCGGCCTTTCCTTTGGAACTTATTGCCTATTATTGGTTTTAACTCCTGTAACTATTGTCTTTTGGTTTCTTGCACTTTGGTTTTTAATCAGTAGATCATACACACGTTCACACTTCCAGACTCTGGGGAGGATAAGGGATAATCTTGGGAGCAAAAATACCACCCCCAGCCACGACTCGAACCCGGGGCCCCTAGTACAACAGGCAGGTGCTCTACCGACTGCGCTATAGGGCCAGCCCATCTCCTGTTTTCTACACATGCAAAGTCGTACAATATTTAATACTTCCTCTGGCTCAGGCTGAAGGCGGATCTTAATTTCAAATTGAGGACATTGAAGAACAACGACAGAGAATTAGGCTCGTAGATCCGAGGAGGTTTAGCGATACGTCAATAAATTATAAAAAGTTAGTTTTTTTTTAATTTAGGCATCATTAAATTATTTGACACCTCCTGAATACTCGTTTTGTTCCGTTTTTGTCGCAAGGGTATTTAAACAGAAGTCTGCATTGGTAAGGCTATTTAATAGTGTAAGCAACTCCTGATTCTGCTCATGTATTAGTTTTTTATTGCTTATAAAATCTTTAGGAAACTTTCTAGGAGTTCTGGGCTTGCATTTCCGAAGCGCAGTCACTTTAGAATTTTCCGCGTTTTATCTGTACTGCAAAGAAGCAATTTTATTATTCTTATTAAATTTTCTGGACAACGTACAAAGAACAAAAAGGTTTGGTCGTAAGGCTGAATCAGCACATCAAGATAAAAATAAAGTTTTTCTGTCTACACATGTAATAGGACTGTAACGGAGAAATTTCTACTATTTTACGATTTTAGACTATACAAGAATACGCTAGATTCCGTCTTAATTACTTTTCCAAAGGAGAGGGTTCTAATGAGTCACAAAGAAAAAAGTTAAGTATTTTATTTATTATTAATTTTCGTGGAAAATGTTAACGTAACTAAGCTTTATAGCAAGATGTTTTACTATCCACAAACTTGATATGATGAATATTTAATGCGCTGTTATCACTTATTTGTTACTATTATTCATTTATACAGTGTGGAAGGAATGTAGATTTGATCCTATTAGGAGATAATGTTATGTACAACTCGATGTACAAAAGCGCATGAAGAATTATTATACTATTTTAGCTTGAGCGCTTATTTCATTCAGAACAATTAAGCTTTCCACATCTTCGTCGATTTATAATTAACATATGGAACGATTAAGTTATGTCTTATTGAAGCATATCATACAACTAATTTAAACGTTTATAATCTTCACATTTATTCCATAAGTGCCTCGTTTCGCTAGAGTGTAACATTTCTGCTTTGTACAAATCGTAATTTTTACGCTAGAGTTATGACGTCGCAACAGTGGCTGAATAACAACCATAGTGAAGCCTCACACGGGTAAGTTATATCTCTGCGCTCACTTTCATATCTTCAAACATTGTTACCAACATTCCTTTTCTTTTTTATTTAGTTTTATTGAATGCTTAATTAAAAATAAGTAGCTAGTTTTGTTTATTAAATGTTGCTTGAATTACAGTACATGAGGTTTAAGTTGGAACATGACCATTTTGACGCTACCTGACCGGTCTAGGAGTGGGATGATGATCCGAGTGCTGAGAAACCCTCTCAGTCGCCCTTCACTGTTTAATCTCTTAATATCAGTTACACTTGTAATAGTGTTGTTGCCAGTCACACTTTTGGCAGTGAAATATGAAAAATATCCCGATATCTTTGGCCGTCCTTGCTTCGCTGGCTTTCGTATTTTTGCAAGCGGCTATTGGTTGTTCTCTTCTAAATTTTATGTTTCAACCTAACCCATATTTTAGTAAATTTCAATAGCAAAGGTATTAGATTGGGCAATTGAGGATTACCAACTGTCCTATGGTATATAGTGCTATCTCTTTCTACTTTTCATGTTTCAACTTATAGAAAATGCACTATAGCACCTAAACTTTTGGGATCTGATATTAATAAGTATTGTACCTAATTTATATTTACATAAGTGCATAATGAATAAAAGTTTATATTAAAACATTTATTTACTTGTACTGTTTCAAATTAGTCTTAAGCGATCCCTTCTATCCAGTATAAATTAATTACCACGAGAAACAGCATAGGCGGCGCCGTGGCCGAGTGGTTAGACCGCTCGCCTCCCACCGAGGCGGCCCGGGTTCAATCCCAGGGACCTGCATGTGGGATTTGTGGTCTGGGCGGGTTTTCTCTGGGTTCTCCGGTTTCCCCCGCCATTCATTCCACCAACTGCTCCATCATTACCTTTCCTTTTATCCATTTCACCAACATTTCGTTTCATCTACTTCCTTCATCCTGGATGCTCTGTCTGATCCATGAGTGTCTGCTCCTCGACGGGCCTCTGACCCCAGGCACCCGCTTGTAAGTCCTGGGGGGTGTAAGTCCTACATAAGAGGAGGGTAAACAAATAATGAATGAATGAGAAACAGCATAGTTACGATCACATAACAAGCATAAGAGACGCAAGCTTATGTGTTATTAAACCTTTTACTTATACTTAAATTTTTATTAATACATCGGAAATAGTATATTGGGATATAGGACAAATACGGGGAAGTACATTATGACAGAATGGCGAAAAAGTTTGAAAAGACGAACCGAAGGCGAGTGTTTTTATGCGCTTAACACATGCGTATAGCATACAATATTTGAACGAGTGCTAAATATAAGAATTATTACTTATAAAAAATGTTGTTAGTTAACAGCTGGTTGAATATGGCATCTGAAATACCATATCTAACATCGGTACACATTGAATATCTTTACGATGTATTATCTTATCTTTAGACCTATCGGTTAAATTTGCCTGGTAGTCACTATAAAATCAATACCAGCACAGTAGCTTCTAATCATGGTGGGCATTGCAAATAAAGACAACTTGATATTGAAGAAGATTTCTAGACAAGATTGAAATTGTAACATTTAACTGGATATTATTATATTTCATATCTGCCATAAAAACCATGAAAAATTTAAGGCTTTGATATAAATGCCACACTGGGCAGCAAAGAAGACACATGTAGGTTAGGTTGGCAGCTCTGAGTGTAGTGAAATCGACTTCATACCATGACAGCATCTATGAGAAATATATGAAATAAAACGATCGTACAAAAAGCAGTTTTATTGTAGGAGTTGAGAACATCACATGACATGTACATTGCATGATGAGATGTGTAGAAAACATGGAGAGGGAGAGAGCATGGGAGAGAGGAAAAGAGGGGGAGAGGAAGGGTAGGGAGAGTGACAAACAGAATCTCTAAAGTTAAAGCAGTAAGGCATGTAATGCTACGATTGCTGCGGTTCTGCTGTAATTGTAAATAATATTGTAGGTGGATTGTACTTATTAAACTCTATTTTTTGTGTTTATCCTTGGTAAAAGTACCATTCTATGTGTAACATATTTCAACCCTCTGGCAAATAGTTTTCGAGATATGCATTCCTAAAGTTTATGAATTAACATTGTTTGTGTAGGAAAACCCTTCTCCAATTAAGTGATCGATTAGATCCTTTGGAAATATATAATGATGATGAATTTCGCAGATTTCCTAAGGAATACGTAAATATCCCAAACTCCAAACAAATTCCATTTTTAAAACCGTAACTTGACTTCATGTTGGAAACCCACCATTTATTTGAATCGCTTTATGAAGCGTAGAGGTGGATTTAGGTACATGATGTAAGTGAAGGGATTCAGAACGGGAGTGAATGTCAAATTCATTGCTCCACACCTGGTGGCGGTGCTAAACTCGGCCATGATGCTGATTCATTCATTACACGCCTTCTGCGAGTTTTCGGCCTACCTTCTTCATAAAGAAAATATGATGGCATCGTTATACTATCTTATATTGCTTATCAGTGTTGCTATTGATCAGAAAAGCTTTCAAAGCTTCCTTTAATTGCAGTTTTGGAAAACAAATAACAAGGAGTTATTTGTGCCTGATCACAATTTCATTTTGATAGCGCCTTGTCTGGTAGGTATATGCATTTCGTTTAAGGGCTCTACTGAACATTTTAATTAATATTTTGTCTTAAAATTCAGTTTTTATTTATGGACGCTCGTTAACTGCTATGGTTCTGTATTGGGCGTAAAAGACCAGAACTTTTCTCAGAGACCTCTTTATCAAGCTTGAGGTTCTTTTACGTGTCGTAAATCTACGTTTGAACCCGCGAACTCGAAGCTAGCATGGTAACCCTAGACCACGGAGTACGACATATTTTGTCTTAATACACATCTAAGCTAATGGATGTACATGTTCTTAATGGAAATTTGATTAATGGCGATTATGATACGAAACACCACACACTCCTTGGACGCTTTCTCAAAGTGGTTTTGAGATCTTTAATTTTCTTATCTTTGCTTTATATCAGTGGTCGGCATCTGCTGCGTTTGTGATGTAAGAGCTAGTTCCGAGAAAAGGGTAGCACAGAACGAGCGATAGAGGCACATCACTATAAACACGAACCGGCGTAGTGCAGTACTAAAGGTGTACCGTGTAGCGTTTTGTTTGCGCTACTTCGTTGTGGGTATCTCGCCTGCGTCGTTTTATGGGTAGTCTTCAGGACTCGTAATCGCCGATATCAGTCAGGAAGCACTTCTGGTCGATCTCAGGGTCAACTGTCGGCGAATCGGCCTGAAATTCCCCACAGTTGTTGTCCGGGTAGGATTGAGGGAGTGGTGACACCAGGATATTGTCTTGCAAGAAACACCGTATTCACTTTTCTCACTCTTTTTTGCTAGAAATCCTGCAAGATTCATTGATATTCTTTAACACGCGTGATTCTTTTTAGCACTGTGGGAACACTATTGTCTCTTAGAACACTAAATTTTGTTCCGGCTAGTTATTTAATCTCGGTGCTCTATCACCGTTCTTTAGATTCGCGCGAACTTGAAACAGTCACTTGACTAACATTAACTCGTTTATGAGCTTGGATATAATTATATCGAAGAATACAGTCAGCACATTATATGAATTGTTCTACCTACATCACTTTATAATTGCATAATTGCCGGTACTTATCAAATTTCGGAACTTAGCGTCCTTTCCTGACCCGGAGTGCTACGTGTTACCTCAACAAAGAATCATGACAAACTGTCCTAAACCCACGCTCGCATTCACGTATAACAACGACTGCTCGCCTCCAAATTTTATACATGTCACTGCGTCTTCCATTGGTTCTCGCACTTATTTTCTACGTTTATTGGTTTCCTGATTGAAAATTCAAAGCCTAACTGTAAGAAATGTCCGTTGCCTCATAGCGTCTGTTTACCCTTAAAACTTGCCTCAAATCCATGAAGTACAAAAGAAGGTTTCGATTTTTATGGCCCCATGCTCGGAAAACCTAATGAACAGTCAGAAACGAAGCTACTTTTATTTTTGCCTAAATCTTGCAGTTTTTTTATGCAATTACGTCTTTATTTATTTAACAATATTATTGAAACTTAAAACATATTTACAGCTTCCGAAGGGCTTTCGATTGATACAGTTTTTAATGCTATGGCTTTAAAATTATGGAAATTTATCAAATTGAATGTTAATTAATTATTAATAATTCCTAAACTATAATTATTACAGAGTTCCTTTTTATGTATTCTTAATCGGCGGAAATATCGCCACAACGTGACGGTGTTTATTGAAGTTCGTGTATTGATCAAGAATGTAGTAGTAGTGAAAGACCATCACTGTCACATTTTCCAAAGCTGTCTACATATGTCACCCAAATTCCCCGGCGATCGCCCACTCTGACCCATGGTTTTTCGTATTTCCCCCGGGTCGACAGGCGAAAGCTGGAGTGGTTTCTTCTCTACCACGCTTTCCTTTCCATCATTTACCTTTCATTCCGTTTCCTTCTAATCTTTCAGGTGTACTTCTAGGTTTCGTGGCGTATGGCAGTATCGGAAAGATGCCGCGGATGCATGCTCAAAGGAAAGAGTGTGACACCAGAGGGATGCTTGGTTGATGGGTCGTTCATGCCCCTCTGTAGGCAGCTCCAGCAGTGGTCTTCGAGCTTGGAAATTTTACTTCCGCGCGTTTCTGTGGCCTGTAGCCTCTTGTGGTTCTTTCACTTCCTCCCTTCCTCCTGGGGCGTGGTAGCTGCAATAGTTCTATGTAAGTCGCAGTGCGCGAGGTGTCTCCCTCCGTTGAATATGTCATCCAATTACCGATATGAATAATCATGTACAAATATTGGAAAAACTAAGTAAGAATTCGATACCAATTTTCAAGATATTGTAAATCTCTAGTCCAATATGTACACCCGTGGACAAAAAAATGAGTCATGTCTTGAGCGCCAAATTTTTCCAAGTCCTACACGACACAGCGCTTTGTTTACACCATACGCAATGCAGTTGTGTAGCCGCTGCAGCAAGTTGTACGGCATTATTAAACATGCTACCTTCCATGTGTCTTCTCTGTAACGCTGTAATAAAGCGTAGGGTACTTTCGTGCTTAAGACGCAGGTTCGCTTCTCGCACGTAGCAAACACTTTTGTTTTCTTCTGTTAACAATATTTACTCATGACATAGTGACTACTTATTTTCGATATACTGCATTTCATACACGGTATTTGGTAAAGTTCATAACAGAATAGCTATTAGCATGCAAAATACGTGGCTTCACAATTTCATCATTGTCACATATCTGTATCTCGTTGAATATCAAGGGATGGTCTAGATGTGTTGTGGTAGCTTGACGATACACTGAACAGTGCGCAATATACGGTAATACTCGAGAATAATTTGATTGCCTCTGTGAGGATGAGATATCTTGATGGAATTGTTGAATACGTACAGGATAATCATACTGTCCACATATGTCGAAAGGTTTCAAATTGGTTTTCAGAGAGGCAGGATATCAGAATGATAGACTGCCCTCCCTGTTCACCAGATTTGAACCCTATTGAAAATTCATGGGCTGAGGTGAAAAAGGAGCTGCGCTTGAATTTCCATGCAATTGCGCGAAGGACAAAAGAGAGCTTCTGGGGACAAATCCAAGAAGCCTGGAATGTTGTAGCTTCTCGTCCACGTTACTACAGGGATTCAATTTCATCTATAACCCGAAAATGAAGGAAGCTATACACGCTCAGGGTTCATATACCGATATTAATTTTGTTTATTTTTTATGTGTTTTAGTTTTAGAAGATAATAATTTGTTTGTATTTATTTCTTTAGTTACTTAAACGAATGTTTTAGTAGAATTCTGGTTTTGTGTGCACAGGTATGCCTAAAACTTAAAATGCTAAATTATATTAATGCAATATTATGTTCTACACATCCAATCATAAAATTAACAATATAAAAATAACAATAACTCCTGCGAGATTTGAACCAAGGAGCTTAGGAGCTCAAGCAATGTCTTCTTAACCTCTCAGCCAATGAAACGTTTTCGCTGGCTCTGTTTTCAGTGGCTAATAAGCGCCACCACCGAGAAACACCGTTATAACGAGACCATTGCGCTCACAGGGCAGAGACCATTCTACGGTTCCTGCATGTGCGTTGTGAACAAAGCCATTACCAAGGTACCCAAAGTCCTCCAATCGTCGCATGGAACTGGGAATGACTCACTTTTTTTGTTCACGGATGTACACTCGATTCCATTTATGCCGTTACCGCAGGTTTGGGAAGCATTCTACTGATCTGGCAAGGTGGAGGTGCGTGTAACTGTTTACGTTTTCGCGCCACCCCTACTACCTACGTCCAAAAATTCGATACCGAGATTTCACTGGAACTACATGTTTTGAGGCTCTGAAGCCCTTCCAAAATAAATAGCATTTTTAGAAAACGTGTGTGTTTGTGTGTGTGTGTGTGTGTGTGTGTGTGTTTGTCTGGATCTGTCTGTGAATAGCATAACTGCAAAACGAAAAATCGGTTGAACACCAAACTTGGTATTTAAGTTCAGCACATTCCATGTATGTGACACGAACATTTTCAAGAAAATTCTCCCTCCCCAAACTACTCCTCACATGCACATTTTTTAGTATTTTTGATTTTCCCCAAAGTGACTAACCATTTTGATTAAAATACCACACGTTTAAGCTATTTTAATGAAAAATAAACTGTATTCATATCTTGAATTTTGTGAGAATAGCCTGTGAAGTCCTCTTCATTTTGAATGACTTTTGTATAATTTGTAAACCGTAAGAAACAGACAAAATCTTACTGCACTAAAAATGTAGATCTCGTTAAAGCACACATTTATGTCAAATATTTTGTCTTTGTAGCGTAAACCATTCCGAGATATTCTCAGTTATTGGTTTTAATTTTCAAAAGCTTATACCTTTTAAGAGTGTTAAGTCGCCATTAGTTTTTTTTCTTTCTTCTCGTGGACATGCAAAGAGCAAGAGATTTAAAAGCCATCTCACTTGGCGACTGCTTTTTAAAAATTCTGGCTATTGCTTTAACCTACTGTATCCTTCTTATATCTACAACGAAATGTATAATTAATGTGTAATGGAAGTTTATCTCGATTAACAATAAGTAGATAGAAGAATAAGCGTTTGTAAAAGAGTGAATAGCGAAACTCATGTGAATGCAACACATAGGATTTTTGGAAATTGCTACTGGCTTAGTAATCTGTTGACAAAAAGAGGTGCATAGGCTTCCTTCGGAACGGAAGTAAAACAGGTGGTCCGTATCGTGGATTTACGGCACGTAAAAGAACCTCAAGCCTGATAAAGAGGCCTCTGAGAAAAATTACCGATATTTCACGGCCAATATAGAATGGGACGCTAAGGACCACAGCAGTTAAAGAGCGTCCATAAATAAAACTCAATTTAATTTAATTTTTGAGGTACATAGGTAAACCTACCTAATATCGTGATATACCTTATTTTGTGAGCCAGTATTTTAACTCCTTTACTTAACTCCTTAAGTGCTAAAATTTCACAACTGATACAGGAAGGGCACTCCCCTAAGTTTAAAAATGTGAAGATCATTACCCTGCTTGTGTGGTGTCCACAACCGGTGCTCTTAGAGAGCGTGATGTGAAGAAGACGTATTACTGCAGCCGTCATAAACTAAATTTATCAATGGTTTTACATACAGGTATTTAATCTGTTATTAAACTATGATAACCTTAAAATATGTACGTATTGCACTATTATATTACTTTTTACTCTAAAAATGGAATGATGTCGTAAATAGCTTACGTAAATGAACGTTTTTCTTATGGCTTACTGAAACTTTCAGATAAAATGGATCCCGCTGAAGGAGAAAATTCTCAGAGCTGTGGAGGTAAAAAGGAACCTGAAACTTCCCATCACTAAAAAAAGGCAAAAGCATGATTTTGGTTCTCTCCAGGCAGCACTTAAGAAGATTTTAGAGGAAGTGTGCCCTATATCTAGACCCGCTAAGCAATTTTCCATCCGTTGGATGACTCTCAAGGACTATGTAACCAGAAACGATAGCAATATAGTATCAGCATATGTACAACCTAAGACAAAATAAACGAGCAACAGCCAGAGAGGTTCTATTCGGAAAACGTCGGAAGCATTCGCTGACGCTATGTTCACAATACACGATTTAATAACCACCCTGCGTTTATTCCAAAGCTATGCGATAAGTAGGAAGATGCCTTTCATTCTGGTTGTACGCATGCTAGCCGAGCAGTGAAACGCATGTCTCTTAATTGGAACAACGTAAGTTCGAATCTTTGGCGTAAATGTTCTTTTATTGTTTAAATTTTAATTCTTGTTATATATGTATGGCAATACTGTATGTCTTCTATGCATAATGTATCTATTAATGTTAAGACATTCATGCATAAAACATAAACGCAAATTACTCTTTTCGTTTTCAAAATAAGTGGCATATTAGTAGGTGTTCTAAAGTGCATTTCATACTGTTTCCATGCGAATTTTAAGGCCAGCGTATAGCGTCCAGTTCTTAAACATTTGATTATCGATATCCCCTTTGTATCTATAACGAAATATGTAATGGAGCTATTTCTGCAAAGTTTATTTGGATTAAAATAAAGTAGATAGAAAAATTAATAAACGATAGAGGGCAAAGAAAATCATGTGAGAATGTCTCACGTCAGATTTTTCATTTAGGACTATATTATTTACTTATTTCTTATATATTTTGAAAACGAAGAGAGTGTTTCAGTTTTATGTATGAGCATAAAATCAAATAAGCCTTAAAAATTGGAAATTATGTTATAGTGTGCGTAATAAACATAGCGTTCTTCTCAACAAAAAGTTAAATTCGGGACACGAACCTCGGTAGGCCTCATTATACATACCTGCTTATAACCGCTTGGTTGTCAGCGCATATTTAGTGGCTGGGATTGGATTGGTTACGGACGGGACTCGGCACTGATCCACATGGGGATATTGTAGCTACGCCCCAATCGGGCGTCCCCAGGAGGAAGGATGAGAGAAGAGGAGACACCAGGCGCCGGAACCGGGAGTGACGGCACAGGATAGCAGGGTCCCTAAGTTGCCAGATAGAGACTCCCCGGCAGACGGACAGGCAGACCGGAGACCCCACCCCGCACAGATGGGCTCCAAGGGGGTTCGAATACCCCCGGCAGCCATCCGAAAGCCGAGGGACGGAGAGAGTCACAAAGAGCATCCTTTTCCCCTGCCACACTGTACCGAAATATAAAGTGAAGATGAAGTGAAATGAAAATGGAGATGAAATAGAGGGACAGGAAATTCGGGGTATGTGAGAATCCTTTCCAGCATTCGCCTGGCGACCCGGGAAAACCTATGGGTCAGGAAGGTCGGTCACGGGAATCGAATTTACGACCTCCTGAATGCGGGCCACAGACGTAACCGCCTGAGCCATCCCGCTCGGTTAGTGGCTGGGACTCAATATGAAAGTTGAGGAAGCTAAAGGCAGGCTTTCCGAGACACCATTTATGAACCGGTCGCAGAAACGATTTGGACGGACAAAATACGCTTCGAGGGTCTGCTCATTTTTTTTTTGTCTTAGGGTGTACATTAGAAAGATGGGCAGACCTTTTTGAACTGTCATCTGAATATGAGATAAAGCTAGCAAGAAACTGGTTTTGGTCTAACTGTGGATAGGATTCGATACATCTTGCATATTCAGTTGCAGAAATGGAGTACAATATCAATGGAAAGCCTTTCTCTTTCGGTGACAAAAAAAAATCCTATCTTAATATCGAGCAATGGGAGTCATCCGGGAAATGCTGAATGCCTTTTATGAGAAATTGGAAGCCGTCTATGTCTCATCAAATTTGAAACTGTGATGAGGCAGGAATTGTTATATTATGAAGTCTGGACGAATTGTGACTAAAATAGGCAAGATATACGTCTACAATCGTACAATTAAGGAAATAAGTATATGGACTTACGAAATTAGGTACGCAAACAGACATAAGACACATATGTAGAGTTTTCATTTTAAGTTGATTAATTTCTCGTTAATATAAACTATTATGAGATATTAGCTTTATGGGGTTCGGTTAGTACTGTATGTGTAAGAAAATCATAAATAAAACAGTTTTTTTAATAAATGTATTATCTTTATTACATGGTGAATCCTTATCATCATGAAATTGGATAGGTTTACCTTTATACCATAATGTGCCTCCAGTGAAGCTCTTCTTGCAACCAGCATCACGGCACTTGCTATGTGGTCACAGTTTTAGTTTACTTGAAGTAGGCGACTTTTTGCTTCCAAGAAATCAATCCTGTTGGTTACCTTCAACAGGCGAGTATTGCATGTCGACAGACAAACGAAGCCATACGTTAACGAGGATTTTGCATCAATTATCGTCTTGGCGTAGTGGCTCTACCTTAGTGCTCCGGTTTCCTACCGCGGAATGCACAAGTGCTCGAGCTCATTCATTGGGTTGCAGCCTTTTCGGCCCTGCATAATAACACCAGTGTATTCAGCATCATGAAGAATTTGAGGGGGTACACTAAATAGTGATCTGTGGCCTAGTAAACCAACATTCCGGCTGGGAGAAGCGCAATGCTAACCACCCCGCATCGGTTGAACGATTGTCCGTTCTGCTATGCGTATGTTGGCGTGAGGCTGGTTTGGTAGGCATTATTATATAGTATAAGCTAAGAATATCTAAGGGGTACTCTTACTCTTCGTTGCTTCAGGGATAGATCCCTCTTCAGCCGATTTATTTACTTGGGATTAACTGAGGGAAGACGGCTCTTCTTTCTTTCTTATTTACATTTTACATACAATAGTGTTTACATAAACTAAGTTATTGGATTAGGTTTAGGTATACAAAGTATTGGATGGTTAACATTGTATGTGTAATTTAATATATCTATTTTTTCCTTTTGATTTTTTAAACATATATTTCCTTAATTGTATGTTCTACATATATGATTGTATCTTGTTGCAGCTGTAGCAGATTGTTGATGTGTCTGCGTACTTGTCTTTCTTCAGCTTCGATTGAGGTATATTTTGATGATAGATTTTAATGGTGGATTTCTGGGTTGTGTCCTGGTTTTAGCCGGGTCTTCTTATATTCTGTTGCTCTTCGGAGTAGTCGTGTTCTATACGGTCGGTGTTCTATGTTGTCTATATACTTGGTGGACACTGCGTATGGCGTCATCTGTCGGTTTAGTTTTTGAAATTTCGTGAATTTCATCATTCTGTGACCAAGGTTTCAGCTTCTGGGCGATTCTGAGGCATTTCCTCTCAAATTGGTTAATTTTTTCTAGTGTTGATTGGGTGTTGCTGGTCCAGTGTTGTTGCTGCATAGCTGAACGATGGTCTTATTATCTTGTAAACGGGTCTTTGGATTTATTCGGCCTTTACCGCCAGTCGGTTTAAATGGATGACGTCAGTATTAGTTCAGCAAACCCCTCGTCTCAAAGGGGAGGTGTGGAATTGAACCTTAGACTGCATGCGTTTCCGACTTCGTAAACAAGTTGATGTACTGCGGCGGTGCAGAACTGTTTTTCACTAGATTTTGTGCGTTCTTTGCACGCGAGAAGGAAGTGACCACCGATCATAAAATTTGCATGCTTGAGTGCTAAGCCAGACACTCTATGCTACAAACACCGCCCAATTAATTGAGTTACCTATCAGCATACATGCTGAGATTGCTAGTTTACGAGATGCAAATGAAAGATGTTCCAAATGTAAGTACTGGAAAGGTATGATACAAGTCCCATTTCACTAAGGTGACCTCGAAAACCATTGACATCCACCCCTTCCACTCATCTTTCGCTAGTCCTCTGACAGAGGAAGTGGTGATAAACTCGCTTCAAAGCATTGACCTCATGCGCAGACAACTGACTGGCGGCAATGGCCGAATAAATCTGAAGGCGCCGTATAATCCTATCAGTATTTTAGAGGTTAGTCCTTTCTTGCGGCCTTAGCTAAGAAGGTTAGCGTTGATAATGCTGCGTTGGCTTTCTTAGCTTCAGGCCGATAATGTTTCGTAGTATTTAGTTTGTTAGCATAACTCCTAGGTGTTTAATGCTTCTAAGTACTGGAATATTGTGTTTGTTGTACTTAATGGTCGCTTTCATGTGTTTGTTTCTATGTTGTCTGCGGAAAATTATTGCTTGTGTTTTTTCTGGATTAATGGTGATTCGCCATTTGTTTGACCATTTGTGAAATAGCTGCAGTTGTTTTTGAAGTTTCGGTTTGGCTTCTTCAATTTTACCTCTTGTGCACCATTATACCTTTTGTAGGATTTGTTGTGGTCTGTGTCGCTCCTCGCTCCAATTGCAGGCGTTAGTAACCACTTGTGTGAATTGCAGGCACATTCTGAATCAAAGTAGAGGGAAAAGCGGAGGTTCGTAATAATTTCTGTCTTCTCTGACTGGCAACAGTGTTCTTTCACTGAACGGGATGGCTCAGGCGGTAACGTCTGCGGCCCGCATTCGGGAGGTCCCGGGTTCAAATCCCGTGAGCCGATCAATCTGTCTGAAGTTTTTTCATGGTTTCCCTCAGTCGCCAAGCAAATACCGACCCAAAGTTCCACTTTCAGTATTAAATAATAGCAAAATGAAAAATATGTGGTAATAGCAAATGCTATGCCATATATCCACAGACAATGTAAGCAGGTAGACTGCACGGCATGAAGCAGAAGATTCGGTTGCTATGCGCTGGGTCTCTGTGACACGTGATGGAGCGGGTGGTTACAGGGATGAGACCTAAAAGGCTAACTGCCCATCACACATCGTTCTAAGAGTTATCCACTAACAGATCCATCGCCATATGACCAAGGAGTTAAAGCGACGTAAAATAAATAAGAGTAAAACAAAACCCTGTCCTACTCTACTGTCCTATTATACGAGTGCTGATGTCAAGAGAATTTTATATCTACTTTGTGCAAAAAGAAAAAAAGAAGACCCTTAGGGAAGCGATGATCCCAAAATGAATTTGTACCAATAGACAGCCATAATTTGTTGAAATTCCTTTCCTTTTCACAGGGTTAAAGTAATAAGATAGTGGAAATAGCATTAGTAGCAGTTGCTAAGGTTACGTGCGATCGCTGGTGAGGATATTCTCTGCAGTTAATGGTTGCCATCCTTTTAAATGTTTGAGTGTATCCTGTTGCCATCACATTGATAACTTGTGTATTATATGGCTGCTTGTAGCTCTGTCTAGTTTACCTTTGCAGTATTCTTTATTGCTTCTAGCCATCGCATTCTAATCCTTCCTCTTCTTCTGTATTCAGATGTTTTTCCTAGCTAAATATTTCCTTCTCCATGGACAGTATTCTTCTCATTAAACTCCAAAATAGCACAATTTATTCCCTAGAAAAGAGATTCCAATGGGTTCCATGGTTTGAATTCGTCTATTAATTATAGAGGCGTTAGTTCGTTTCTTGACAGTGGAAGTAGAGTATTAGTTGTAATCCGATTCTCATCGGTTGATGGAGTAGATATAGTATATGCAAAATCCTTATTAACGCCTTAGAGCAGGCTGTAAACTTAATGTTTTTTTGGAAATCTTTGCTGCCTTGGGGAATGTGTTGGCATAAAATATGTCATTGACTGAATTTACTGTACATAGTGGCTTTTATTTCGCAAGCAATAGCACCATAGTTCCTATGTAGAAACAACCACATTTCTATCCAAGGAATCCTCTTGCTTTACTTCAGCTGGCGCGCTTCCGATTGCGATGTCTGTCTACAAATCAAGGTTTACGGTAACGAGGGGACTGCGCCAACTATATCACTAAGCTGGTTCATTGGTTGTTTCTATGAAGGAGATATCCGTGACTAATGTGCTACACACTCCATACTTACTGTTGTTCTGCAGCGCTTATTGCCAATTTGTGTCAGTTGTGCTCTGTTAGGTTTACTTCGTCCACGAAGTAGTAATTTCCTGTGTATGGAAGAAGCATGCCCCGAGCTCTTTCATAGCATCTTGTGATACTGCTATTGTGCTACAGTTAAAGCGACATGTGGTTTTTATGAGCTATAATGCGTGAATTCAAGGACGCTTCTGTCACTTTACGTTCCGGCTGATGAATAAGTATCCTCCTTGGAGAAACCCGCTCTAAAACGACAATCGCATCATGATTATAATGGTACAACGTACTTACTATATTTCTTTAATTGTAATGTTTCAAATGCTGCAAATGTGTGTAGTGAAGCAACGTCAAAACCTCTGAGTAGCCATTATTCTAAATCTTCGGAAGTTAGGTTTATGGATGCCAAAGCTTTTAATAATTCTTAAGTTTGTTTTTTCTGTATCAAGTTAATTACACTAGTCTGCATGATATCGGATGGCTGAAAAAAATAAGTGATTCTGACTCACTTTTTTATGCTGATTTCAGAACTGCTTTTAGTTGTTTTCTATCTCGCACAGTTTTTTTCACAATTTCACTTCAAAAATATAGAGATATAAAGATATTGCTTCCGGCACTACACATAAAATTAGGCTTGAAGCAGTTACTGAAAATTTCTTAGATCCTAATTACAAGGCCATTGTCGAAACAATGTTGGAAAATTTCAAGAAGATGGGTTGTAACATGAGTGTAAAGGTGCATTTTCTGCATTTTGACTACTTTCCAGAAAATCTGGGACATTATAGTGAAGAGCAGGGTGAACGTTTTCACCAAGATATTAAGGAAATGGAGAGGAGGTACCAAGGGAGATGACTACTGTTGGATGTTGAGGAGGGACAGTCATCTTCAAGGATCTGCAAGGAAGTCAAAGAAGAGAAAGTTTGAAAAAATTTAAATGAAACACTTTGGTTTCTTGTTTTGTTAAAATGTAATCATGAAATAAATTAGGGGAGTTCTTAGAGTATTCTTAAAGTGTTTCTTGAATAAAAACTTACCTTTTATGAAATGGTATTTGAATACTTTTCTACACTCATTAGTAAAATTGTCAAAACATTACTTATTTTGTGTAAAAACCTGACGTGATAGAAAAAAAACGGAAGTTATTTCTGGAATGAGCATAAAAACTTGATTCAAGAACACCTACTTTTAAGAAATCATCTGACAAAAACTTTGAAAATGCAGACTAGTGTTATCAATGTATACTAAATATATAAGCTTTTTTCCTACATACAGCCACTGATCAGCTCATGTATGGGTTCGTGATTAACAAATGCGCGTGCAACCGATTGCCGATCAGTGATCAGAAAGGTTGAATGCAGTGCGCAGTCAGTATTTGTTGGAACGCACTGCCAGTTAGATGTTTTTAATGTATATGTTCAAACTATCAGGGACTATTGAAGGAAACCTATAAATAAATAAATAAATAAATAAAGAGGGAGAGAGAGAGAGAGCGAATTGTGTTCTACGTAACATCAGCAAGTTAATTTTAATCCTGTGGCGCTATAGCTCGCGAAGGGCCTGGGCCTGCCAACCCAACTGCCGGCCTCACGCCCACGTAGCACGACAGAGGTGGGCGATCATCCAACCTATACGGGGAGGTGATGTGGTCAGCATCACGCAATCCCCAGGCCGAAAGTTGGCTTACGAGACCAGTACCGCTGCCTATCGCAGCTCCTCGCTTTCCTCACGATGCTGAGTGGGCACCAGTCCTATACCCGGGATATAAAACCAGCATCCCCATGGGCGGGAGGCATGCTCCAAACACAATGTCTTCGAAATTTTACATTTTCCAGGAAAGAGAACACGAATGTAGTTATAGCGTTTAGTCGCTTTTAAAAGCAATATTTTGTTTGGAATACCTAATATTATGGGGAGAAAACTGTGTAGTGAATTAAACCGATATATATAGCAGTGTAAACCTCAAACTAAATAGCAGCATAGTGTTTAATAGGCTTTGTCATATTTGGCAGCCTGTAACTACACTTCGGTTTCGGAGTCATGATAGTGGAAGCAATTGGAAAAGTCTTCTGCATAGGTAAATAGAGGGGTTTATAGGGCCAATGGATGTAAGAGAATGAGTTAAGGGTGGAAGACGTAGGGCTGAATACTAGTTGTTGTTGCAGCTTCTTCTTGGCGAAATGAAAGGAACCTGCTGCTGCTGCTGCTACCGAGCGAGATGGTTCTGCGGTACATGCGAGCCTCATATTCGTGAGGTCCCGGGTTCGATTTCCGACGACTGCCCACTCTGACTATGGGTTTTTTCGTAGTTTCTTCGGGTCGGTAGGGGAATGCTGGGGTGATTCCTCTTCTACGACGACTTTTCTGTTCAACATTTGCTGTACTCATAATTTTCTCCATCATATGTTTCAAAGTTGAAGGATCAGGCGACGGTGTTCGGCGTGTTGCGGCTGGGCGGTGGAGAAGCGCTTTGTGGTTTCTCCCTGGCTTCGATCGCAGTGCTCACGGATCGTCCTCCCTTAAGGGGACCGCCAGGGGGTTGGG
Source organism: Deroplatys truncata (assembly GCA_030765065.1). NCBI lineage: Eukaryota > Metazoa > Arthropoda > Insecta > Mantodea > Mantidae > Deroplatys > Deroplatys truncata. The sequence continues at coordinate 130,432,349 of CM060988.1, read as the reverse complement.
AATTGTAGGTGGGCTTGAGCGGCGTCGGATGCGTTCAATGTGGAAACGTTAGGGACCCTGTCCATGCTTGCGCACGTTATCTCGCGGATCTGGTAGCTCATCTGGTCTCTCCCTCATCCCTCCCTCTTAGGAGTCGCGCTCGAAGCACATTGGTTTCGGAGGCCCCTCTGTGATATGCACCTTTACCATTTACTACTACTACTACTACTACTACTACTACTACTACTACTACTACTACTACTACTACTACTACTACTACTACTACTACTACTACAAGTACTACTACTACTACTACTACTACTACTACTACTACTACTACTACTACTACTACTACTACTACTTACTATCGGGAAATGCCGAGCCATGAGTAAAGATGTGGTACGAATTTCAGTTAAAGCGAAAAAGAAATAGATTTTCGTTCCAATAATTCATGTTATCGTTTTAAAAATATGGATTTCAAACATTGAGAAATACAGAGTTATTTCAAAAGAAGGAACATATTTTAAATATTCATTTTTAATGAACGACAATAGATAGCAACACATACGACACCACTGAATAGAGGAATGTTCAAAGTTTTAAGCCCCACCTATTGTTCCATTCAGTGCCTACAGCGGCACTGTTTGTTTACGAGAAAATGGCGACGCCACAGGAAAAGTATTTTTGTGTGCTGCAGTATGCAAAGAGTGAATCCATTGTTTCACTGCAGCGTGCATTTCCTTGTAAGTTCAACAAAGAGCCGCCTCGTCATAAAAAATTTACAATTAATACAATAAATTCGTAGGAGATGGTTGCCTATGCAAACGGAAAAGCACTGTTCGTCCTCGCATAACAAATGGTGCTCGTTTTGAACACATAAAATAACATTTTGAACTTTCCTCTATTCAGTGATGTATTGCATGTGTCGCCATCTGTTGTCGTTCATTAGAAATAAATATTAAAAGTGTGTTCCTTTTTTTTGAATAACCCTGTATAATAAAATTACTTGATCTCATTTATTTGTCACAATAAATTAATAAATTGCGTTAAGTTGAACAAGGAGAAGGTACCGTACATCTTCATACAACTTTTTAAAATTATTTCTCTGCAGATTTCGCAATGTATAGTATTGAATGTGCCTGAAACCTTCTTAATGAGCAAAAATGCATTTTCAGCAAAGCACACTCTGAAGAAATTATGTAGATAGTTTCACCCTATGTTAAATATCCTAGTGTAGCGCTGCTTTAAATGTGTTGCGAGTAGAAAGAGCAGACTAAATACCCAAAATCAACTGGCATTACCTATCAAAAATTTGAATACAAGTTTTATTCAAAGGGAAGAAGGAAAAAGCTAATTTCAGTGTTAAAATCTCAGTAGAAATATGCTTCAAAAGTTCAATGTACATACTAGATTCAAAAAGTTCCCGGAATTTCTTAATAACACAGAAACAAGTTACCTTAAAGGAATTTACACATTTTCCTTCAAAATAGTTCCCTTCTGCAGCGACATACTTTTGTCACTGCATGTAGAGTTTGGAATTACTCCTGGAAGCCATTTTCAGATACCTGTCGCAGGTGCAGTAATTTCTTCAGCGTTCGAAAATCTTCGCCTCTTCAGATGAGATTTCAGATTTCGAGGTTTCTTTCATTGCATTGCTGCTTCACCATAAGCTTCTTCTAGCATTCTCATTTTCTCTGAAGGAGATTTGTGTAACTAAACACAAAACTTTATGTTTAAACGTTGCTCTATTGCCGACATTAAGAAATGCGATAAATGAACATGCACAAGCAGCAAAAACTAGTTGCCACGGAAAGACAACAATCGTTCTTATTATGAAAATTCAAATGAAGTGTTGTTATGGATGTTATCAACATCTAATAAGAAATCCTTTGCTTTCGTTTATTTATTTATTTATTTATTTATTTATTTATTTATTTATTTACTGTGTCACAGCTAAGGCCAGTTGGCCTTCTCTTCTGCTCAACCACCTAGAACAAACCTGAATACAACATTACGATCACACTGATGATACACACATAATATCTAAAGGAACACAAAACAGAAATAACACAAATATTGGAGGAATAGTAAAGTTAAGTTAATTGAAAATATAGAGAAACTAACTTAATGGTAATGAATATCTTAAAAATATGGCATACGTACACCATATATACAATGAGAATATATTTCTTTTAAGTTAATAATTGTTTTTAACTAAAATTTGCAACCTGTGACGAAAAACATATAAGTATGACAGCCCCTGACATCTTGTAGAAGTGAATTCCAGAGCCTAGCAACCTTCACAGTAAAAGACGATGAGTATAGAGATGTTCGATGAAGTGGTATTGAAAGTATGTGACGATTTTCCGAGCGTTTATGAAGGTTGTGAGACGAGGACAAACTTTTAAAGCGAGAAGCCAGGCATGTAGGGAAAAAGTGTGAATAAGTTTAAAGAGAAGTAAAAGACAATGAATGTTTCTACGGTCAACTAAATGGAATCATGACAACTCCTGGAGAGATGACGTTATATGATCGTAACGACGTACATCGCAGATATAACGTATTGTGAGCTAGCTGTAATTTACGTGACAGATCAGATCTTAAATATGTGAGGAGGGAATCACAATAATCAAAGTGGGACAACACCATTGTTTGTACCAAAGTTTTTCTTAGGTTCCTAGACAGGGGCGTATTTAAACATATACGATGTATATATTAAAGAGAACATATACGACGCATGTATTAAAGAGAAAATAATTCCGGGAACTTTTGAATCTAGGGTTATATGTTAACAAATTTCCTAGAAAAAAGTCATAACACGGAGCAGAAACTCCACTATCCGTGCTGCGAATTCTTCTATTATGGTTCCTTGTAACAGTGAGTCAAGTAACACTGAGATGAGTACAGTAATAAATATTTTATTTAGGAATACGTAAGAATGAACATGTTCCAAATATTTCTCATTTATACACCTTTCAATTTCACTAAGTCTTAATCTGTTAAACAGAAAAATTCGATATCGTACTTTCATGGATATATGCGTTTTTGATGTCCTGCTCATACGACTTTCTCTACCCGTTACCAATCCACCAATTTTATATATTGCAATGATTATCTTATTCATTTTGATATTCACAATATATTTTACCTTGATTTCAAAGTAATCAATATAAACCTGGTTGTATTCACGATACGGAAAACAAAATACAGGTTATTTATGTCGCAAGTCAATTTCTGTTAATAATGAACCCATGCGAGAAAAAAAGAAGAATCGCCTATTTTCATACTTGCTTTATGAATCCTGCATTGTGGTTCAACGTGGAAAAATTTAAAAGGTGTAAAACTAATATTTCTAAAACAGGCAATGCTACAAAAAACATATTTGACATGAATTGCATATTTTAATGAGCTCTTAACACGATAAAGCAATATCGCAGAATTCTGAATTGTATATTTAAAAGTGTGACACGTTACTTGCCCCCCCCCCAAACCTGTTTGAATACGAGCCTCACGTTGCCATTTCCCTCGGTTCGGCTTTTGTTGTAGCACATGTTTTGGTTTGGTAATAACTAGGTCTTTATCTAGACAGTCCTTATAGCGTGTCCATTTTCTCCCGTCTGCTAACAGACTGCTATATCTTCGGTGTCTGTCCTCTGGTTTCACTCGATATTCAGTCTCACCACAAAACATCCTATGCAGTCGACGGGTAATTGCGGTTGTGTTGGCCTGAAAGGGGATCCTAATTCGCAAATGACACGTAATAAGTGAAGTTTGAAGTGTGCCAGAACTCCGCGGATGTGACGTCATGCGCTGTTTACATAACAAACGAATGGCAAGCGGCCATGTGTATCCGAAGCAGGTTTGCTCCGTATATGCAACTGGTTTTGAACCTGTAATCATCCAAGTGGCAAGGATACGAATATTTTCACTCTCATGCAGGAGACAGGTGGTTTATACTAGTCTGTCCTTGCTTGTCCTCAGCAAAACGCTGATTGCAGATATAATACATTCAAACGTTGACTTCGCTATTTTCCCCTCCTGTATTAGCACTTTTGCTTTCTCTACCATTTAAGGTACATTTAATATGAGTAAATAAAGAAGTGACTGTGCAAAAGCTCAAAGCTCTAATTCAAATAGTTTTCTCAGATAATACAATTAAATGTTTTTAACTAGCGAAGAAATGCAAATGATCTAAAACTGACTTGCACATTCACATTTGTCAGAGAAGTATGATAGTGATATTTTCTTATAGTTTAGTGAAGTAAAAATAAAAAAATATTTAATTGAAGTTGATGTTATTAGTTATAGAGAAATATATTTTTGTTTTTATAAAGTTGTTGGTGTAAATTTCCTTATTTTGCTGTATAAATTAATTTTTTGAGCTAATGAATAAAGCAATCATAAAATGCAGCTTGAATCTTTAGATAGCACATTTGAGATTATGTCTCCAAATTTGCATAGCTACAAATCAAAACAAAACTGAAATGTAAGGAATAAACTTAATGCTCAAAAATGTAAAACTGAGAAAAAACATACAGAAGGAAGTGGACAAGTCCATTGGGGTTAAAAGGGAGCGCATGGGTGATTTAAACATGTCGCTGGTCTTTTAAAAATGGCGGATCGTCAAAAATGTTTGATCAAAGTGATTCAAAGTGATTCTATAGGGTATTCATATGATATAATTAAAAAACTTAAAACTCAGTCCCAGTGTCCCTAAACATGATGAGTGGAAGAAGTATTTTTTCCACCCAAAAATTCAATATTGAGATTTTATTGGACATACATGACCCTGAATAAAAAAAAGAAATAAAAGAAGCATTCTTTAGAAAACAAGACCTGTAGCCCGGGGGGGGCTGTTTTGTTGTGAACGCACGTCATATAAATACCAACTTTGATATTAAGTCTGACAGCATTTCAAATTGCCAGAACGAAGATTATCAAAATCCCCCCTTCTAAACAAACATTTACATAGACAAATTTTTATTCAATTTTCTCACTTGGCTGTTACCGATTTTGATTAGAATATAATTTTTTTGAGATCTGACCTTAACGAATGAATGTTCATCTTGGATTTTCTGTGAATAGCTGTAAAGTCCTCCTCAATTTTATTGAATGTTATACAACTTCGAAGCCTAAGAAATACATAGTTAAAAGCTTGCTAGTGAATAAATGTGGAGATAATTAAAATATAGAGTTTTTATTAAATAACCTTTTCATAGCATTATTAATTTCCGAAAATTTGCTTGTTGTGTGCTTACGTTTTCCCAAATTTTTAGCTTCATCTGAGCTTTTGAGAGATAATGGTGTAAGTCACAAAAACAGTTTTTACTTTCTCTGCCGCCTACTTGTGGTAGGTAGAGAAAGTATTGTATTCCAGCAATAATTGGATATAAAGATTTCACGGAAATATGTTTTGAGGTCCCCTGTATAAAACATACAAGAAAATCCGCGCGCGGGCATGTATGTGAACAGTATAACTCGGAAATGAAAAAGTGGATGAACACCAAACTTGGTATTTAAATTTAGCAGCTTCCAAAGATGGGACACAAAAATGTTCAAGAAAATCCTCCCACCCCAAACTACCCTTTACGTGGAAACTTATTCGTTGCGTTTTCTTATCTGAAAAGTGCCTTTAACTATTTTTATCAAAATATGATATATTTGATGAACTGACATGTCAGAAATAAAACGTATATCTTGCATTTTCTGTGAATAGCCCATGAATTCCACTTTATTTTTTTTGAATTTTATATAATTTCGTTAAAATAAGAAATGTGAAAGATAGACAAGAGTTACTATAAGAAATTGCAAAGCTCTTAAAATATATATTTTCTGTCATTTTTTATTTTTTACATTAACCGTCTTCGAAATATTCCAAGTTTGGATCTTTTTCAAGCCTCATCTATCAGACATGCTTGGAAGTTTGCGATTCTTTCTTTTTTGTCTCTGTTTTGTTTTCTTTACACGCAAAATATTGTTGCCGCCAGTAAACGTTTGAATGCTGTTTCCGCATGTTGTAACCTTATAACGTTGCTAGTTATCCGCGCTTGTAACTAAGCATTTATTGCTTAATTTTAAATCATACCTATAATCGTTTCACTCTTAGAACCGAACTTGATGTAAACATACGACGTCATTAACTAGCTTGCGATACATGGGAAGCCAAAGCACATGATAGCACGAAGTATACCTTAAATGTGCGCGATTACCTGTGGATTTTCAAGAAGTATGTTAACCAAACTTAATTCGAAACTTTGATTAATATGAAATGGTAAATAATATGAATAGTAAACCTAAGAAGGTTGTAGCTTCCGTTTAATTCTGCGTTCATCCCTTTTCTGCATTAATGCGATAATGATGAGCAGTCAGTAAGGGAAAGGTGAAATTTGAAGCATTCTAAGTGTAAGCCTTAAAAGCGGCGAAAATTGAATTGTATTGAACGTTGAACAAACATTTTTATCAAATTAAAGCAGGAGAATCCAGCTGTTGTGTTTCCGAGTGGAGGGTTTGGATGTGCGCGTAAAGAACTAAAGGAAACGGGAGTATTGCTAACACCAATGAACATGTAAGGAGGGGGAAAAAGATGACTTTACCAAATGCTATTCCTGACAAAGGGCACGAGTTTTCCTCAATAACAAACGTTAACATTAGAACGTCTTAAATTCTGTTGACAGTGATCTTACGTTGCTTCTTTTAAGCAAATTATTAGAAATTTGTTTTGAGTTTTTGAAGAAGAATAAAGCAAATTAAATTATTTTGCACCTCTTTCCGATAATGATGCAACTACAGATTTACATGAGTTTTATTTTAATAAACTTTTTAATTTTAATTTAACTGTTATATTATTATCTGTTATTATTATTATTATTATTATTATTATTATTATTATTATTGCATTATAAACACGAGACATGAGTTCATGTTGCATTTGCTTATGTTTGCTCTTCACAGTTGACAGGAACACGAGGCTAATGCGGAGGGAAACAAAATATTTTGTTTGATCAAGTCCGGTTTTAAGGCTGGATCGATTATAGGCAAGATATATCGCGAGGAGCGCAATATGAATAGGATAATCAGTTTTTATATGAATAGTATGTATATATATATATATTGGATAAATGAGAATTTGTCGTTGCCAGAGAAAGTCGTGTGGATGTATCACATCAGATATGTTATTATTTTTTATTTGTTTCAGTGACCCATAAATGTGTATCCAGAGAAATCTCAGTATCGAATTTTTGGATATCTAAGGCGTAGAGGATGTAAAAATCCATTTGCAGTTTAAACACACACAGCCCAAGATAGTTTTTGTAAAATGTTTGCAGGTCTTAAAAAGTTATGGCTCTAGTTGGAACATTTATGATATTCACTCACTGTCCATATTGGGGCGTAATAAAATGTATTGTCTTGTCTTGCGGATGAAATGCATATTCCGTTACATCTTGAGGCAGCTTTGCAGCGTGTTCAGATAACGTTTGATAGAAATATAGTGTGCGACGGACAAAGCCATGCCGCTCTGTACCAACGCCCAGAATAGTGTCCTGACGTCACAACTATCATTAACGTCCATCTTGGAGTTGAACGTCCCACAAACGTGGAGTTGTATTGCAAGACATGAACACCGGAAATCACATTCATTTGTCCAGTTGTTCAGCCGACTGTAACAACCACAGCTCGGATAGGATAGGTTAGTGATGTTGCAGGATCACGATCGTGACTGGAAGGAAACAAAACTCAGTGATCCCTACCATTAGATTCATTGTTATTTTGAGATACCTCTATTATTCCTGGTACCTTTTGACTGGATAGTTAACCAAATCAATAGTTTTGAAGAGGAATTTTGTCTTCAAGTGGGTCCATTGAACCTCCTAGAAGGTTAATAACACAACATTCCTACATTCCGTGAGATTCATGTACTTGGAAATTGGCAAAGCACATTTCTGAGAAAATACTCTGGAATTTCAGGATGTAAATGATACATCAATCGAAAATTGCACACGCTATAGTTTAATTTTGACTGGTACAGTGTTTACGTTTTGTACAATGTGACGTGCTAAATAATACATCATAGTATTCAGCAAGTATTACATTTTAAGGTTTTATCTACACTATTGAAGATGCAACACATTCTTAAAATTAGACAAAAGGCTTTTATTAATGTAATAGCTGTCTTATTGCATTGGTACATTCTATAAGTACGGCTTGAAAATAAGGATGGGGCGATTTTTTAATGTTGCAAGTAGTCTGTAATTTGTAGTTGTACCTAAAGTGTAAGTGTCAGTTTGATCATATAGTGACAATTTGTACATAAGGGGTTGAAAAATATGAGTGTGGGCACCTTTAGAAGTTGTATGGTATCCTATAATTTTTGCCAAGTCCTATAGTCCAAGTGTACAAATTTGTGCCCCGGTTGACTAAGCAGTATATTTTTATCTACAAGGGATTGAAAATAAGGTAAAGGTAATTTTTAAAAATTTCGAGTACCATAATTATTATTCAAAATAAGGTTTAGGTGGTTTTTTGAAGTTGTAACATAACCTATTATTTTTGCCAACTCCTATTGTATAATTGTGCAATATTTTGACTATGGTTTAAACAGTGCAGATTTCTACATAAGGAGTTTAAAATATGGTAAGGGTAGTTCTTTAGAGTTGTAAGGTAGCTTATAACTTTCTTTGGGTCCTACAGTACATAATTTGAATAGGCCAAAGAATGTTGTTTTGTATGTTAGGTTTTGAAAATAGGGTTTGAATGTAAAAGTAGCTTATTTTGTCAGTTTCTGAATCCAAATGTTCCCGGTTTTGTCAAATCATGTCACAAATATTACTTGTTAAAATGTAATATAGTGAAATATGAGAAAAACATTATATGAACGATATACAACCCCCTAAAATAACTCAATTTTAAAATATTCTAAACCTTCCCATTTATCCCCTTGGGCTTGAAGTCAGTAAAAATCTGCCATATTTGTAATAAAGAGCTATAAGTAGCCTCTGATATCCACATTCAGCGAAACGAGATTTGGTAACATGAATACGAAAAAGAAACCCCTAACCCCGCAGTTATCAAATTTTTTGAAACATTATATAGCTATTCCATTTGGAAGAATAGGACTTTTCAATGTCGAAAGAATTATCAAAATAGGTTGAGTGGTTTTTGCGATTACCACACACACACACACACACGCACACACAAATCTTCTCTCTTTATAATATTGATATGCATAGAAATGGAAACGTACAACATACTCTTTTTTGTAGCAGGCGCTGCTTGACTGTGGGTACAAAAGTAAGTTTTATTCTACACTGTGTTGAAATTAAGTTGTTTCGAAAATGAAACAAATTCTGATGTGTTACATTTATATTGCAGTGCTTTACCCTCTATTCTTACAAAAGCTTACTCTTCTTTTACTTCGTGTTGATTAATATAAACGTTTGCAGAAATAGTTTCACTACATATTTCGTTGTAGACCTAAGGGGTGAAACGATAGTCAAATCTTAAAAATTGGATTGCTATATGCTGGCTTTGAATTACGTGACATCGCGAGAAACAAATGAATGGTAACTTAGCACTTTAAAAAAAGTACATAATTATAAAGTATTTGAACATTCAAACCAATAACAGCGAATATCTCGGAAATGGTTAATGGCAGGAAACGTTTTACTTGGTTTTAAGCAGATCTACATTTTTTGAGTAGTAAGCTTTTGTGTGTCATGTATGGTTTACCAGTTATTCCACAGTATACAACAAGGGTGGTGAAAATGCCTTTCTTCCTCGAGTCATCAAATATGCAACATGTACTATACCACCCAGCAGCACAGAAAAACAAATGAGTAGACAGCGCCTGCGAATCACACTATCTCGCGAGTCCCGATTTCGCCACCATTGGACACATCATTCATTCAGAGTGAAGAGCACTTCACAGGCTAGTCGCAAAAAATTAATACATGTGTTTCATTTGTCATGCAGATATCTTGAACATATGGCATTTTAATAAAAATCGTTGGAGCAGTTTTGAGAAATTAAAAATTAACGAAATGCATTGCTTGTAAAGAATAGTTTGGAGTGGGGCATTTGCTTGAAAATGTTCGTGTCGCATCCTTGCAAGATGCTGAACTTAAATAACAAATTTGGTATTTATTGGACGTTACGATTTTGAGTTATGCAATTCACGACACACACACACACACACACACACACACACACACACACACACACACACAGCAGGTCTGGGTGGCTCAGTTGATTAGCCTCTGGGTTTTTAGTTGTCAAGCTCACGGGTTCAAACCCAGCCCCGATCCATGGTTTTTAAGTCTGCTTAAAAGCGACAGCCTCGTGTCAGTAGATCTACTAGCATGTAAAAGAACTCCTGCGGGATGAAATTCTGGCACACCGCCGGCGCTGATATGATATTGGCAATTGACAGCATTGTTAACAAACAAAATGTTTAATATTTTCACACACACATAAACTCGCGCGCGGATCTTTTTCTAAAAATTTCTTTTTTGGGTTTAGAGGGCCTCAAAACCTACTTTTCCGATGAAATTTCGATATAGAATTTTTGGATGGGATGTATGACGCGTGTGTGTGTGTGTGTGTGTGTGTGTGTGTGTGTGTGTGTGTATATAAAAGCACAATCCAAAAACAAAGAATCGAAACAAATACCACTTTTAACATTTGAGTCAGTCATTGTTTATACATGCCAGGTGAAGGTATTCCAGACACCTTCTCTCATCCCAAACTACTGTTTACATAAGAATTTTTTTTTCTCTTAAAAGTCAAATAATGATTTGATTAAAATAGGTAGATACTACTTATGGCTCTACCTTGGCAGTGAATCCTGGGTGATGAGAAAAGATGGTAGTCACGTTCAGGCTGCAGAAATGAAATTTTTTACGAACAGTTAAAGGTTGCACTAAATTGGACAGGATCCCTAATGAAGTAATTAGACATGAACTGAATACTTTTGCAGTGAAGGATAAACTAGAAGAACAAAAACAAAGATGGAAATAATGGAAGAAATAAGGATTCCAAACATAGCCTTACAATACAAACCTATAGGAAAGAAGGACATAGGAAGACCAGTTAAAAGATGGAATTGAGGCCGGAACAGGTCCTGAAAAGCAGAAGAAGATAGATACTATATATTTAAGATATTTGCATGGCTAATAACATGCATATCTTGAATTTTTCTGCGAAGAATCTATGAAGTTCTCTTCACTCTGTATAAATTTTGTATAACTAGGAAATAGACAACTTACTCATGGAAAACATTGTGTTAAAGAAGCTTTTTTGTGGTAGCTATTTTCTAAATATTTCTTATTGTATGTTTAAATGTAAGGACGTCATGACGAAAGATGCTTGAAAGTTCCCATCTTTTTTCTGGTCAGTTTGTGTTGCAAGAGGCCGTTACCATGACCTTTAAATTCATTACTATTTGCTTTCGATACACATCCCAAAGTTTGTCCACATGTTGTATGTAATTATGTTCTTATTATCGTGTATAAAAGTATAACTTTTGAATGTAGTATATAAGATACACCTGTGAATTAATGTGTGCAGTAAGTTATGTGAATGTAATCCATCCCCTCTCTCTCTTGCGTGCTTATTAGCGTTGGATGTTTTCATTTGTCACAGCGGGGTATTTAAACGAATTCTCGTTTTTTGCTGAGTCGCTGCGAGTAAATCACCAAACATCTTATAAAAAGTAATTACAACGGTTGCAAGTTTTGGTTATAGTCCCGTAGATTTGCACTTTTAAGAGTTAAAAAGATTCTGAAATGTGCCCTCTGGTAGGTTAGTGACCCAGTTACAGCAGGTCTTTCATAGAACACAGGAAATGAAACGTGCTTTCTTCCTCAAGTTCCATTTCTGCCAGCAAGCGGTTTATCGGACGTTTACGTGTGTATATTTACACAACTTCAAACCTTCGCACTTGCAGAACTTCACTATAAATAGGACATGTTGGTCATACGCCAGGAAACATCGAAGAATGACAAGTTAAGCAGTTTTTGTTTTCCTTTCGCGTTTTCCTGCATTTTGTTGCGAAATCTATGTTTTTTGTGCTGTCATGTTCTTTGTATGGTTGTGTGTGTATCAATAGGCTGGAGGCAACGGAATGGACTAAGTAACTCTAACATGTGCTCATAGAGCTTAAAGCTACCCGACATTCATCTTTTCAGGATAAGGGAAACCCCCGGTAAAAACCTTATTCGGATAACTCACCCTAACCTAGATTTGAACTCGGATCTCTTGAATGTAAGGCAAACACTCTACCTCCACACTATAGAGGCAGGCTCCAAACATCTACCTATTTATGTTTAAAAATCTGATGAGTAATAAACGCATGTATTGCTCTGGCAGTAATCAATTATTTTCTTAGCTGTTCTACAAACCATTATTATAAGTAGCAGAAGTATTGTATTCCACCCAAAATTTATATATTTGGGATTTCACCGGAAATAAATATTTTGAGATCCCCCGAAAAAAATCTGAAGTGTTACATTCACACGACTTTCTCTACCCTCTATAGTTTACTAACGGGTATACAAATTATTCTTACGAAAGTTTGTTTCCTATCTACTTCATTTTAATCCAAATACTCCTTTGCAGAAATAGCTACATTACACATTTCGTTATAGATTCAAAGAGAAGGGGTAGTCAAATGTTAAGAACTGGCCACTATATGTTGGCCTTAGAATTTGTACTATTTCCATGCAATTACGAGAAACAACTGAATATTGATATGCTTTAAAGGAAGATCAAGTATTGAACAAATCGAACCATTAATAACGGATATATTGGAAATGGTGATGCCACAAAAAAGATTATTTGAAATAAATTATATGTTTTAAAGAGAACTTCAATTTTGTTCAAGTACATTTTCGTCTATCGCTTTACGTTTACCAGTTATTTAAGATTATATAAACTTCCTTCCGAATGAAGGGACATTTTTCTAAAAATGTTTTTTATTCGTGGAACCTCAAAACACGCATTTCCGGTGAGATCTCAATATACAATTTTTGGGTGGGATGTAATACCTTCTCTACCCATTGTGTACGTTATAGAAAAATTAATTTTTTTTTTAAAAAGGTCCGCGCGTACACTTGTGTGTGCGTGTGCGAAGATCATAAATCAAAAACAAAAGTCGGATAGTTACAAACTTCGCATTTAAGTTTAGCATCTTTCAAAGATGAGATACGAAAATTTTAAATAAAATCCTTCCACCCCAAAGAACCCTTTAATGGAAAAAATATTAGTTATTTTTTATCTCAAAAATGTCCTAACGATTTTGATCAAAATACCATATAATTAAGTGTACACTAATATAATAAAATGTATATCTTGAATTTTCTGCGATTAGTCCGTGGAGTTCTCGTCCTTCGGAATGAATTTTGTATAATGTTTCATAACTGGTGAATCATAAGAAATACTTATATACTGCATACAATGTATAGAGCTTGCTAAATCACTCAGTTTATGTCAAAAAAGTATTTTTGGCATCAACCATTTCTGAGATATTTCGTTGCTCTTGGTTTGAACTTTCCAGTACTGTATTGTACATTTTTGAAGTGCTTGGTCACCCTTCTATTGTTTCAAACAGTGTTATAATGTATAGAGAGCATGGGATTTCAAAGCCAGCATATCGGTATCAGCTTTTGTCGCGGTAACTTTCGTTTTATCTTATTTGCTGAACGCCTGTTATTGTATTACTAGTTTGAATTTTGGGTTCTTTGTCCTCCGGCTAGCTATTATTATAGGTCGAGCAAATCTCTTAAACAGGGTGTGTAAACGGAAAGGAGTTGTTACTAAAATATAACACTAATAAAAGAATTTGTTTTTACACTTTTATTGCCGTCACACTTTATTAATTTCACATGTTTGCTTTTGATACACGCCCGACTGAAACTGTTATATTTTCGAATGTTACTACAATCACTTATTTGCTGCACATCATTAATTCGCGTATTTCACATTTTGTAACTAACTTTACGACGCGAGAGATTCTGTTAAACTGTGCGACGTGTAACCCGCGAATGATTCTGATGAACTGCACGACGTATAACCCGCGAATGATCCCTCACCCCGATATGCCTAAAGATTATAATCGAGCTGCTATTGGTTAATAAAGCGCGCCAACATTAGCGTCTATTTTTATATCCAATCAAAATTACGAACACATATGCTCTAGGGAAAATATTACCTCCATTTCTAAAGAAAAGTGCGCTACTCTGATGTCATTTGTTTGTCTCTTCTAATTGATAAACAACTCACCCCCTCGTTTCATTGTTATCCGCTCCTATTGTCAGTTTCAGTGAGGCCGTGTAAACTTATTTCCTAACAATGCTTATAATTAACAAACATCTCAAATCATTGTCATACAATAATGCAAATTTACACTACAATCACTCTGGCATTCACAGTGTTGTGATATAAAATACTGCCACACTTTTTAAAGATTTCACTATCACTTCAGTCTCCTGTACCTGTCCCTTTTGTGCCTATAGCGAAATATATAGGAAACCATTTCTGCAAACATTTATCTCAATTAACATATATAGAAATAGAGGTACTTTTGTAAGAATAGTTTGTACAATATATATATATATATATGTATATAAATAAAGAAATGATAGTTGCTAGAGAAAGTTATATGAATGTATCAGATTTTAGGGGTTAGTGCTGTTCATGCACACATACACATAACTTTCCCGATGCTATTAATTAATTAATTGTTACCTTCTCTACCATGTACATAGGAAGAGAAGGTATTTGCATTCCACCCAAAAATGCGATGCCGTGATTTCATCGGAAATACATGTTTTGAGACTCCCTGGTCCAAAAAAAAAAACAATACTCTTTACATGGAACAATTTACGAAATGTTTGATTTTCTAAAAAATGGCACTAACGGTTTTGATTAAAGTACCAAATATTAAAGATATTTACATGATAGATTAAACGTATATCTTGAATTTTCTGGGAATAGCCTGTAAAGTCCTCTTCATTCGGAAGGAAATTTATATAATCTTGCATAACTGGTAAACGTTAAGCGATAGACTAAAGCGTACTTCACAAAACATATAGATCTCTTCAAAACACACAATTTATTTCAAATAACTGTTTTGTGGCATGAACTATTTCCGAGATAACCGTTATTAATGCTTCGATTTGTTCTATAATTTGTCATTTTTAAGTCCCGTCGATTTTCAGTTGTTTCTCCAGATTGCATGAAAACAGTATGGAAGTTTAAGGCCAGCGTATGGCATCTAATTCTTAACATTTGACTATTGCTATTCCTTTTGTACCTTAACGAAATGTGTAATGTAGGTACCTCTGCGATGGTGTATCTTGATTAAAATGAAGTAAATATAAAAATAAACTTTTGTAAGAATAATTTGTATACCTAACAATAAACGATGGAGGTAGATAAAGTTATGCAAATGTAATGCATCCGATTTTCTTTTGTTTTGTTTTTGCTTGATTGGCGGGCCTCCAAAGGCGTATTTATGGTAAAATGTATTGAATTTATGGATTGAATGCAATTCTTCCTCTGCCTAATCTGATAGATGATAAGTTATCAAAACACTTGGATGAAGTGACAGGAAATGACCATGTTTTGCCTCCCTCGCTATCCAGATCAGCGGCCGTACCATTGCCTAGCTGCGAATTCCCACACACATTTCACTGAACTATTTATAGCGATGTCCTGCTGGCATCCTTGGACGGCGTACTCTTCTTGCCATCACATTTTATATATGGCTCGGAAATCTCTTAAAATGACGCGATTTACTTTATTAACTTCTCATGATGCACAACGAAATAAAACTATTTTTACTTTCTCTACTACTTACCTATTTAAGTAGGGGAAGTATTACACTCCACCCAAAAATTCTATATCGAGTTTTCACAGGAAATATATGCTTTGATGCCCCTTGAAGAAAGAAAGCATTTTAGAAAAAGGTCCATGTGTGTGTCTGTATATGTATGTGTGTGTTTATGAACAGCATAACTCAAAAACGAATGCCAAACTTGGTATTTAAGTTCAACTCTTCCAAGGATGCGACACGAAGATTTTCAAGAAAATACCCACACCCCAAACTACGCTTTACAAGGAAAATTTTTCAAAAATTATAATTTTCTTGACAAACGAAATGTATATCTTGAATTTTCTGGGAATAGCCTCTGAAGTCTTCCTCATTCTGAATGACTATTGCATTGCTAACTGGTAACCGTAAGAGTTAGACAAAACCGTATTACACAAAAAATATAGACCTCGTTAAAGCACACCATTTATGTCAAATACATTTTTGTTGTTGTGGAGTTAATCATTTCCGAGATTTTCCTTACTATTGGTTTGAACTTTCGAGTACTTACACTTTTCCGATTTGGGAAGTCGTTATTCGTTTTTTTTCTCGTGGCCATGCAAAGATAACGTAATTTCAAAGCCATCATAAGGCGACCAACTCTTAAAAGATATTGACTATCGCTTAGGATTAGTATTTCGCTACAGAGGAGACACCTAGCACCTCGACCCACACAAGGATCTTTTGTGTATTCACCCCCGGGAGGAACAAATGAGATGAAGGAACTGCAGGTGACGTATGGGCCGCAGGACCGGCCGATGCAGGCGACAGAGACGCGCAGAGATCCCTAACAGTTACAAGCTTGGCCACCCAGCTGGAGAGCACTCAAGACAACCCTACCAAACCATCGGAGATGACCCATTGATTCCTCCAGCGGAGATCGGGGAAAGCTTGACCTAGCAGGCGAGACTCGAGCGGCCTCCATTTGGCGGGACCGAGAAGAAATTCCAACTCGCAAGCCATTTGCTCCATCTGTCCGCAACCGTCCGATACACAGCTCTGAAGCTAACCTGTAACGTGAAAGAGGGAGCTGAAATGAGAGAGAATGAGGGTAGTCGATGAGCCCTCCCAGCATTTGCCTAGTGACCCGGGGAAACCCCGAAAAAAGTCCATGTGTCAGGAAAGTCGGCCGCAGGAATCGAACCCACGACCTTCCCAATGCGTGCTACAGATGCAACCACCTTCATCTTC
Organism: Deroplatys truncata; assembly: GCA_030765065.1. Classification (NCBI taxonomy): domain Eukaryota; kingdom Metazoa; phylum Arthropoda; class Insecta; order Mantodea; family Mantidae; genus Deroplatys; species Deroplatys truncata. The sequence continues at coordinate 130,415,314 of CM060988.1, read as the reverse complement.
CTTGTCATCTGTTTCAGGGTTGTAGGACCAGGCGACGGTGTTCGGCAGGTTGCGGCTGGGCGGTAGTTTACGCTCTTTAAAGCTATCTTCCCTGGCGTCGCTGCAGTACCACTGAGTTAGATCTCTCCTCAGCGTGGGACTCCGCTCCGGGGGACCCTGGAGGTTGGTGGCTTGTAGGCTAGGACCGGGCGGTGTCGGATGCGTTCTATCTAGAAACATTAGGGACTCCGTCCACGCTTGCGCCCGTCGGCATCCGGATCTGATCGCTCTTTGGATCTCTCCCCTCATCCTTCTCTCTCAGGAGTCACATTGGAAGCATAAAGGGCCGACTGACTGCGTGAGGTGCTCTGCCCCGGTTCCAGGGACCCCTCCACGATACGTGTCTTTTACCTTTACTAGGTTTCGTGACGCATGACGGCGCCGGACAGATGTCTCAGATGCATGTTCAATGGAAAGAATACACCCGTGGACTGCTTGATTGGTGGGTGTTCATCGCCATCTCTCGGCGGTTCCAACAGTGGGACGGTCTGCGAGTTTGAGAATGTTAGGAACTTCCGTGCGTCTCTGTGGCCTGTCTGCCTACGGCCTGTAGCCTCCTGTGGTTTCTTCACCTGATCCCTTCCTCTGCCGCAATAGATCTGTGCAGGTCGCAGCGCGCGAGGTGTCCCCCTCCGTTTATTCACCTATACCCATACCTACGTGAAAGTGGGCTAAATGTATTTAGAATTTATACCACGTCTTTTTTTTTTTAGATGCGTCCGATATTGAGTTGACATTTTATACATAAGAATTAGAAGTTCATTTATCGACATTTCAAATTTACTTGATATTGGTACAAAATACTAATTTATAAAGAGATCGCAAAAATGTACGATTTTTAGGATTGTTTTTCAAAATGTCATCTAAATATCGGAATGCATGGACAGGAGAGTTTACGAAAGCACCTAAAAATAAAGTAATGCGCGCATTTACGATCTTATTCGTGATTATCGCAATTGCATTGCTGTTTATACTTTAGTTTTCAAGGTTTTTCTGTAAACGATCTGGCTTAGTCATGTAGCCTTACTAGTCATGCCTTACTAAATACGACTACCATATCAGCCTGGAATCACCGACAAGTGCAAACATCCCGAGCATTCTAACTTCTCTCCCTCACCATTGATTTATGAAAGTCAATAAAGTTGATGGCGATTAATTATAGCTTAAACTGGCAACGCCCTAATTGCAGCCGCCTTTTGAGACTAATGATCCCTCAGTCGGAAGATCATAGTCGGTACAAGCATTTCCCTTTAAATTATGAAAAATCTAATAGCTCGATTTAATTGCTTAATTCTAAAAAGGCTTCCACTAATGCTTGAAACATTGGCGCCATATTTTAGAATATTGTAATTATCTAATAAAATAGCACACTGTTGCAATAAGCTTACAACAATATATTTTCTCCTTTGGGATAGGCACATTTTCAGAAGCTAAGCTTCGAATTTTATGTTCCGTTATAAACATGGCCCTGAAGTTCAACTAAAAATATGCCTTGCAAGTTAATGATAAAAATACTTTCAATAAATCCGAAAGAAGGGGGTTCAGTACATTAACTACTTGAAAATAATCCAGTAAGTCAGTATAAAATAGCCTCGACGTTCCAAAAATTATAAAATTCACAAAATAAAAAACATTTAAGATCACCAGAATACGTAAACTATATTATCGCTTCTTGTTTGTGCATATTACAATTAAAAATTTCTCTCCGAACATTAATCTGACTGTTAGAATATTTTTAAAGCGATGTAGGAATACTTTCTGTTCTGATTGTAGTAAATGTACTGTAAGGATTATGTTTGCTAATGCCGCGTTTAAACTGCAACATTTATTAAATTTTTATAATAGTAGTGTAGAAGAGCAACCTCAATGGCCATAACTCCACCTAAATAAATAAATAAATAAGTAAAAATACACAGTATACAAGGGGTATGATGATAAATCATCATCACCACAGAGTGGCCTCTTAAAGAGGCCTGCATGTAGGCTTCTTGGAGCCCTTTGTTCCCCTTATTCTAGGTATTGGTCCGTATAAAACGGACAGTGTCCTTGATATCTGCCCTTGAGATACATATCTATGTATAGTGAAATCTTCGCATTCAAGAGTATATGCTGTGAGGTCTCAAAATCCCTCCCACATTCCGACACAAAGGGTCTTGTGTAAGTACCATTATGTGAAAATGGCTGTGCAGACTGTTGCGGCCTGTAAGATAGCACACAACTCCTCTGAGCTTAGGTCTGGTCAAATTCAGGAGAAACTCACCCACTTTCCGGTCAGGCTCCAATATCAAAGCATGGGCATATCTGGCAGTGTTTAGCTTATTCAGATTTCAAGCTGGGTTATCTCATACTTGACGGTTCTAGCCGACATATCGCAGAAGGGCTCAGGCCCCATAAAATCGAGCTCTCATCCCTTTTTGCAAGAGTGTCTGCCATCTTATTTCCTCTGATACCAACGTGACCGGGAATCCAAAAAAACTGTGACCGGACAGCTGGTGTAGAGTCCATCCAGCATCCTCTGGTATTGCCACACCATATGTATATAGTTTCAATCGCCCTAAGGGCTTTCAAAGTTGCCGTTCTATCCGTGCAGATGTACACATCCGCTCGTCTACATGGCATAGTATAAATGTACATGGCGCAGACTACGATCACATACACCTCAGCCTGAAAAACCGTGGCAACTCAACCAATGGTAACGACAAGCCTGGTTCTAGGAATCACTTCAATAGCTGCCTGCCACGGAGGCGGGAACCGTCCGTAAATCACGTCCTGCACCCTGCCTTCGGGAGAGACCCTGTCTCTGGTTTCCACTCCTCCCTGAAAGGTATTACCACCGTATAAGATGGACTTAGATTATACCTAGTCCCCATCGAATTCCCTGTCATCAGGGTTATAGGACACCTCTCCTGTAGTCAGAAAGGATCAGTGGGTGCGTTTTATGGGATAGGGCTCTGCCAAATCTGGCAGCCTCCTCCTCTTTGTGAAGATAATTATTTAAGTCTTGTCCGGAATAACAGACAAGTTCGTTTCTCTACACAATTGCTCTAGAACATGTAGGGAGCCTTGTATGGGCTCCGAAACAGTACTCGGGAGTTTTCCGCTTGCTACAAAGCATATGTCGTCGGCATAACTTTGGGCGTGAATCCCTCCCTTGTGAGTCTATTCAGCAGTTCATCCACTACCAGAAACCATAGGGTTAGGTGACAATACTCCTCTTGTGGGCAGACCCGGGACACTGTTGCCTTTAAGGAGTCACTCCCCAGGGTCACCACTGCCTGACGGCCTTCCAAGGAGACCATAATCCAATCCGTGACTACCGAGTTGTCTTCCCTACTCTCCAGACATTTCCTAATGGTGTCTAAAGTCATATGATTAAAAGCACCTTCAATGCTTAAGAAAACTTCCATGGCGAGTTCTCCACAGTTCAGCACACTCTCCAGTCTCACCAAGAGCTGAGGAGCGCCGTCTCTGTGGATTTACCCGGCCAATAGGCATACTGATGAGGTATATGGGTCTGTCAACCAGTACCCCATCCCTCAAATATCTATCTACCAGTCTTTCCAGAACCTTCAACAGAAAGGGTGTTAGACTGATAGGACGAAAATCCCTAGGCCGGCGGCAAGATTGTCTACCCGACTTAAGTATAAACACTACTTTGGTCTGCCTCCAGAGGCGAAAAATATTCCTTATAGCCAGACGGTCCCTAAATATCTTCACAAAGTGGGAAGACACGATCTCCCAGTCCTGTAGAAGAGCAGGGAAGACACCATCCTTTTTATGGGACTCAAAGGAAAAAATGGTCCATTCAACTTTTTTAAAAGTGACAATCTGGGTTGCCACTGACCAGCCTTCTCGCCTTAACCAAGTTTGGTTCTTGATCTGTTATGCAGATCTTAGGAAAAGGATTTCAAGCAACAGCCTCAAGGTCTCCCCCTCCGACTTCGTCATAACACCAGAGGGATCCTCCAATGAGGCCAACCTGGTCGTATCTCCAGAGATCAGCAACTTCTGCAGGCCAGCAATCTCGATTTGTTCAATCATTTGTCATAATTATATTCAAGTCCCATCGATTTTCAGTCGTTTCTCACGATTGCATGGAAATAGTATGGACATCTAAGGCCAATATATAGCATCCAGTTCTTAAACATTTGACTATCGCTGTTCTCTTTCTATCTATAACGAAATGTGCAATGTAGCTATTCCTGTAAAGGTTTATTTAGATTAAAATCAAGTAGATAGAAAAATAAACTTTAGTAAGAATAGACTGTATACCCACTAATAAGCGATAGAGGGTAAAGAATCTCATGTGAATGTATCACATCAGACTTTTTTCATCTCTCACTCGAGGAAATACACTATTAGTTACGTCTTTTGTTTGATTAGCTAAATGTGCAAATAATCATAAGAATTTTAGCTTCAAGCTATGTAATAAGACTATGTTATTTCATGAAGCTTTTAAGCTCGGATGTTAGTTTTATTGACAAAAGCTACTATAGTGTTGAATGTTATTTTGAATAACTGTTTTTATGCTTTGTGGCAATACTTATTGCAACTGTTTGTTGTTAATGGTAAATAAAAATGTTGGATTTTCGAAAAATAAAAGAACCAGCATTCTACTCTGTGACGGACATGACCTTATCCATTAAGTATTACTTTTTCACCACCTGCAAGGGAAAGTGCGGTGTTGTCAAACGTCTTTGTTTCATCACTGTTTCACAAATATATGAAACATAGAACAAAAGCGTTATGTTTGCATTATTGTACCATTTCATGGAAAAAAACATCTGATGCGTGATATTCACTAGACTTTCTTTGCCCATCCCTCTACAGACCATTCACACAAGAGCTTGTTCTGCTGTCTACTTCATGTTAATCAAGATGAACGTTTGCAGACATGGTCTTCGTTGTATCCCTACAATAGGGATACCAGAGGCTGAAGCGAGAGTCAAGTCTCGGTCTCGGTCGCTATATGCTGACTTTGAAATCTCACTTTTAGCATGACTGTAAAAAGAAACGAATAACGACTTTGGTACTTCAAAGTTTATAAAGTATTTAATATTTTAAACAGTAATAAGGAATCTCGAAAAGGATTAATGCAAAAAAAAAGGTATTGGAAATAAACTGCTTGTTTTAATGAGCTCTACATCTTCTGCATATTAAGCTTTTAGATATACATCTTATGGTTTACCATACACATTTCATTGCGAATGAAAAGGACTTCGCAGGCTATTTCGAAAATTCAAGATATACATTTTATTGGTCATGTAAATACCTTAAACCTACGGTATTTTAATCGAAGTTGTTAGAGCAGCTTTTAAGAAAATCATAACTAACCAAACTTTTTCCACTTAAAGGGTAGTTTGGGTCGGAGGATTTTGTTACATTTTGTAAGGTTCTGAACTAAAATACGAAGTTTGGTGTTTATCCGACTTGTCGTTTTTCAATTATGCTGAAAACATGGACATAGATATACACAAAAGACGTTTTCAAAATCTGTTCTTCTTTCTTTCTTTTTTATTGAAATTCAGGAGGCCTTAAAAATGCGTTTGCTGTGCAACATCGATATACAATCTCAGGATGGAGTACAATACTTCCTCTACCTATTGTAGGTGCTAGAGAAAGAGATAAAGGAAAAAATCACAAGAAGGTAGAGTAGTTTGTATGGTACTTTTTTAAAAGCACGGTCTTATCGCAAATGCGTGAAAATAGCTCTCGGAGTGTTGCTAACAGACACATTTTCAACTTTACAAACCTGCTTTTAACATTTCGCCCGCTTGTTTCCCAATAGCTTTAACTCCGTGCGAAGAATAAGTAACACGATCCCAGTTTATTAGGACAGTAATTAAGACCTCAGAGGTCATACTGAAGCGTGCTGGATGAAGAGAGTATAACCATTTGCGAACGTTGACTCACAGGAGAGCGAAGAGGGTGAGAGGTCAAATTCCTGAGAATGCGTTGCGTGCTGCATCTGGCAGGCGATATAACGTGGCGGAAGTTTTTATTCTGCAGCAGATAATAGAGCGGCAGCACTGCGCACGTCACATGGAAAGTGACAGGGGCTTTAAATGTTGTGGTTTTGAGCCAGTAACATGGTGAGGTGCCTAAGGCTTACTATCTTTTAGCTACTCTAAGGCAGAGCGCCGTTATTTGAACATTTCTGAAGGAACAATTTAGAAGTATAAAGGCGGTTAAAGGAATGGACATTTTGGGTCTTATTAGGGCCCACAGAGTTCTTGCAGTTTACAAAGGCTTAGAATAAATCCAGCTTATAAATTAAGGCGTAGCACATTACTGACTCATCCTGACCGCTTCACTATAATGCGTAGCAACTTTCCCGAACCAGTACCTCGTCGTAATATAAACTGGATTGTGCAGAAATGTGCAGAGAGGTCACCTCTAAAGGTTGGTTCACAACCGCCCGTGAACGGTAACCAGAACGGAAACGAAAACGGGAAGCAATACACCATACAAGATATTGGTTCACAGCAGCCCGGTAAGGAGAACGGGAATGCATATTGATGATCATATCGATCACAAAGTGAAAGTCGATTTTGCGCATTGTGAATTTCGTTTATTTTTAACTTCTAATTTAGCAAACATAGTTCGGGTTAGCAAACGTCAAAATTCGATAGAGTAAACATTATCTAAATGCATATCCATTACATTTCCGATCCCTCTAGTTGTACCAAGCTTTCATTCCTTTATTTAATAGCATACATTAAAGTTGTTTATGGTTATTTTTTAATTTCCACCGGTTTTTGCTGTTCTTTGTAGCTTTTGCCATTGTTTTTGAGGTAATAGCCAGTTTTGAGTTGCATATAAACAAACTACAAATGGCCCTTTCACCAGAGGAACCAACGCTCATTGGATTTGCGGGTGTCGGGATGAGGTTAGGAAGCACATTTACTACTAATTTCTTCCAGTTTCATGTTTCCAGCTTGCGACTACAGAGAACACTAACGGCTGTTTCATGTCAGGGCCGCCTAGAATAATCTCTAGAGTGAAGAGTCTAATATGCACAATATGGATCCAATATGCCGTGCCCGGGAACGAGAACGAGAAAGTTAAAAGTTGGGTAACTCTTCTTTCCTGTTTCCGGAGCCCGGGAACGCTTCCCGTCTATTGTGAACGCTCCCATTTGAATACATGTATTTCAACTTTCTCGTTCTCGTTCTGGTTACCGTTCTCGTTGGTTGTGAACCAGCCTTAACACAACAATATTTTGTAAATTGTTTTTGCGATTGAATTTGTTCTTTTATGACAAGTTGGGATTAATCGCTCACATTTCCCATCGCACACTTCACATACACATGATGCCATTGGTTCGTTGTATGGTTTGTTTCTGCACATCAGATGGTGGAATCCACTGATGCTTAGACAAATGCTTTATACATTGGATTGTTCCCTTAGGGGAAGGTTCCCGACCCCTTCAGCTGCTATAGTACGGCTACTGCAGATTCCTAACATTCGTGGTGCTTCAAACGTGACTAGAAGTACGTCGAACCGAACGTTTGAGCCCCTCCCATTGTGAAGGTGTTCAAATTGTGCGGTCTCGACAGGGCCAGTCCCGATACATATGGTGGATTGAGTACGTCTGGGCGGGGTTGTGTAGACGACCTGATGTCCTCCGGCACCAGCCTGGACAGCTGTAAATTCTATCATCGCCATCGAGGGTAGAGGCATGTAAGCGGCGTATCCACTTCCATCCCGCGTAGCCAAGGGGACTTTTCTAAGACATCACGTTCTGGCCCTAATGAAAACCCACGAAGGGATAGCCAATTGGATAACACCTTTCTTGGCCTAGAGATGAAGATTCGGCTCCGGGTAGCTCTTGCATCAAGTTGACACATTCCAAGTGTTTATCATAATGATCTTTAGTGATGTTTTTCCTAATTAACTGATTTCTCGTAACTGCTGTCTGCTATCAGAGCCCACGGTGATGATTGATGATTATAGGGTAGAGGCAGGAGGCGTTGGATTTGAAATGGACAACAAATGTTGCTCAGGGACACTTTTTCTGAGGTTGTGAGATTCCATTACGTGCAAACAAGCTTCACACGTGATCATTAGAAGCAATGCTTCCAAAGGAAGTCATGTTAAGGATTTTTACGTCCTTAAAAATAATCGCCTCCCACCGGGTTTGGCTCTGCAACCTCGGGTGTAAAGATGCTAGCATGGTAACCATACACTATTGGTATTTGCTAATTCACTATTTCACTTATATTACATCACACCACTTTCGGGCCAATAAAGCGGGAAGTCACGTTGTGTTTCAACTAGTCATGGTCGTCAGTCGCTACCTGTTTACCGCTACGAATTTATCGTTTTGGTTTTATCACATGCAGCTTTTGTTTTATAAACAATAATAGTTTCTCGCTGTTCAGGAATTACGCTTTTGTATCCAGTAACTGTATCTTTTAAACATTGTTTATTTGCTAAATTCATGTTGAGTTTCCTTTCATTTGAAAACCGAGCGGATGGTTCAGGCGGTAACGTTTGTGGCCCGCATTCGGGAGGCCATGGGTTCGATTCCCACGGCGGACCTTCCTGACCCATGGGTTTTTTTCGAGGTTTCTCTGAGCCCTTAGGCGAAAGCTAGGAAGGTTCGTTACATCCCCCGAGTTTCCTGTCCCTCAATTTCACATTCATTCTCATTTCTCTCCACCTTTCATTTGCTTTGTCTTTTTAGGGCTGAAAGCGTCGGCGGGAGACTCGACATTGCATGGTAGGGGAAAAGGGCGCTCTATATAACCCTTCGTTCCCCGGAAAGGGGCGGTCGTCGAGCCCCGGGCCCCCCAATGGGATATGCAAGCCTGCAGGAGGAAGAGGAGACGATTGCACACCAGCTGCCATCCGGGGAGTTTCAAACTGTAAAATGTAGAGACCCTGCCCTTTCCCTATCGTGCCTCCTGGTCCGGCTGCCCTCTCCCCTCACCTCACCCTCCTTCCCGGGGGCACCCTGTCAGGGGCTTAGACACAAACGATCTTGTAAGTGGAGGTGCTAAGTCCCCCTCCATACCTAGTCCTACTCCCTTTATTTGAAATAGGCGTGTTTTTGTTAATATATATCTTAACAACTTTTAGCTTTTCGTTCGTTTGAAGTTAGGCATCCTTTCATCCCCGTTGTTTGTTTTGTTTTAAATAGCGGAACCTCTATTTTAAGGTGAGTATAACGTTTTATTACTTGATTTGATAATGATACTTATTATTTACACACTTTGTAACGTTTTACTAGTGAAACGTTTTAGTTAATTTCCAATCAAAGATTTGAAATGTCAGATTTTCTCAGACAATATATTAAACTAGGCCGAGAAATAATTTCACCTGATTAGCATTTTAACTTCTTTTTGAACAACTGCAGCTTTTGTGTTAGGCCAGTCTTCTTCTCTGTGACGAACTTTGGAGCTTCACACACAGTTACATTTTTTTGTGTGTGTTTATTTAGATCCGAATGTGTTTGAAAACAATTTTACTTTTGTTTGTGTAACTGATTTTGTTTCGCTTAAAAAAAAGGTCATGTTGATACAATGATTAATTTATTTTTAAAAAGTGTTGCGGCCATTGCTCATCTATAATTTGATGTGTTCCAATGGTTTATTTAGTGTTTTTGAAAGTTTTTTCAGTTCCCTGCAGAAGGAATTTCATTCTTTCTTGGCTTCTGTTGTAGCGCTGAAAAACTCATTGTTCCGAACTATCGTGCCTATATTACGGTGGATAAATTATAATCGACTTCTCAGCCAGGTATTCACTTTAGAAGGCATGCCTTGCTCTGCAGTTTGATAGTGTTTAGCGCCGGTTCTTACTTCATACAGCACCACTGGCGGTGGACAGTGATGATCAGGCAGAGGGGTTTTAGCAAAACAGAGCAATCCTGTTACCGCACGGAGTATAGGTGACATCAGGTACTGTGACGGACACACTCTCCCCTCCCTCAACAGTCGGTTTCGTTGCGACTGTTCCATTTATTTGCTGAATAGTATATACCAGTGGAGAACTGTGGCTTTATACCTAAGCAAATCAGAGTTTATACATCAGAATTAGCATCATTTGTGGCGGAATGTGGTAGGGAATACTTCAGCACAAATGGCGTAACCTTCGGGTGTAAAATAGAGCTCAAAAGACTTTTAAACATCATGTTAAACAACTCTGTCATTCAATGAAACACAAGGAGCATGTGACATTATTGGAAAGGAACAACGATGTAAGTCGAACTTCAACCTCCTCACCCCCAAACTACACACAAAAAGTTTTCGAGGATCTGTATCATACGCTAATAAGAGCGGACATTGCTTTAAAAAATGCACAACTTTTGAAATGCTTGTCTAGCAGGATAGGATAGGACTAGAAGCGGAAGGCGACTTAACACATCGACCTACACAGCTCTTTTGTGCCTAGGCCCCTGACGGGGCGCCCCCGAGAAGGAGGGATGAGGTGAGAGGAGACAAAGGGCGACCGAACCAGGAGGCACGACAGGCAGGGTCCCTATCATTTACAGATTTGAACTCCCTGGTGCTGGCTGGAGCAACCGGCGCCCCTCCCTCCTGTGGACTTACACATCCTCTGGGGCACTCGGGTCCCGGAGACCGCTCGCAGTCCGCGGGACGAACGTTTCCTTAGAGCATCCTTTTCCTCTGCCATATACACGACAATACCTCCCGCCAGCACTTACGAGTATTAAAGCGCCCAAGCAGATGAAAGCTGAAGTGAAATGAGAATCGAGATGAAATGGAGAGGCAGAAAATTCGGGTGTTGTAATGATCCTTCTCAACATTCGCCTGGCGACTCGGGGAAACCCCGAAAAAAACCCAGGGTCAGGAAGGTCGGCCACGGGAATCGAACCCAGGACTTCTTGAATGCGGGCCACAGACGTAACCGTCTGAGCCATCCCGCTCGGTTGTTTCGTATCGTTCATAAAGTAATTGCAACTATCAATAGTTAAACATATATTGCATTCTTTCTTATAATAATCCTTAATCCTGATTTACCTGCTTTCGAAGCAGGGTGTAATGCGTTCAACTGTTCATCATATTCGTTTACAGAGAACACTGCAAGGTCGCAGTCGCTTCCCCTTCCCTTGCCACCAACCCTTGATGCGTTCCTAACTCGGTGGTTTACTTTCTAAAACCCTCTCCCTGCTGATGATGCATGAAATGAAATCATAAATGGGAAAGACAATTTGAGAAGGAAACGTTCCAGGGGTAAGTTTAGGGTACCCCTCGGCATTTGTCAGTTATAAGGACTGAGGAAAATCTGTAAAAAAGCTGCCAAGGAGAATGGTACTTGCGGAATTTAAACAACAGACCTGCCCATGAGTTCGTGCCTTAACGACCTCGGCTACCTGTGTCTGTGTTCGCTCTGCAGATGCACGCACTTGTTAAGGAACTTTCAGTTTCGTCAAGCGTTGTCACGTTAGTGAAGAAGTTAAAGAGTATCTAAAGTAAGAAAGCAACTGTACATACAACTGTACCTTGTTGCATTTTTCAGCTATCTAATTGTAAACATTAAATTAAACTGAGTTTTATTTATGGACGCTGGTGTTAAATTGTACCACCATAATTATTGTGCTTACTTTTTAAGTTCAACACTCAACAGTTCTGTTGCAAGAAGCAAGTCAAAATTTACTGTAAAATAAAGGCGCTTAAGCTCTTGCATATTATTTTCCAGTTAGTTTTTAAAATAAACATTGTGAACTATATTTTAATTGCTTTTACAAAACATAACAGTGTCTCGTAAATTTCGCGTTGCATTTTGGAATCTCGCGGCGCAGGAGTGTGCTGCGGCATTCCGGTTGAGAACCATTGGTTTAGACTAACCGGATATTCAGACAGTGGGAAGCAGTGAGGAAACATTCCAAACTGTCTACCCAAACGATACCATGACAACATTCTAAATCCCTTATTTGCGCAACGGCTAGAAGTTGAAATTAATGGGACCTACTTCTAGTAGGATGTCACTACGGCCCACAGTCCTCTGTATCTGTGACAATGGCGCAGAATATTTAGGGACAGAAGGAATTTAAAAATCATTTAGCATTCGGACATTGACCTGATTTTCATCTCTGCAACAGTACTATTGCATACCAGGGCAACACCCGCATTATTAATATTCGAAATATGGTCATCATACACAATTTAGAACATGAAGAGCATCTTCAAAATCAAAGTTTTAAGGGGTATGTGCGGGGTGATCAAGGGGTCTAGACTTCCTCCAGAATTTTTCTTACATTTTCTATGTTAGTTCTTAGTTTTTATCCTTCACTCGCCATTTTGATTACTAGGAATCATTCATACGCGTCGTGTTTGACCATGCTGGTATAATTATTATAAATATAGGTAAATTTCAAGGTAATTGCATATTGTTTTAGAGCTTATAACCACAATAATTATTCCCTGTGTAACAAGTCGCTTTGATATAATTTATATTTTGCAATGTGGCTTTCTATCACATTTTCTAGTAATCAAAATCGACTTCTTGAAGGAGACCACTAATATAGTTACGTAATTTTGAACATATCCTCAATGCAATACAAACTTTGGTATTTTAAAATACCATTCATTGAAATATAAAACCTGGAATCAAAATACTCCAAAAACAAGATTTATAAAGAGCACAAGAAATTCTGGCAAAGAAATTCATATCCCAAGGTAATCCTTCGGAAAAGCGTAAAATAAAAACGCTGTAATGAGAAACGCTCTTATTTTATCCTGTAAATTGCAAATAGGCCTAGAAAACGAATTGTACTTTGCCCCGGCAACGCCTATGCACTCGAAGAATGAAGTGAGGTGAAATGAAGGAGAAAGACCGATTTTATTTAGCCATGGAGGTTGTAGTTGATGACAACTTGAGGTTAATGCTTGTTCAGTGTACTTAAGAGCATGCAAGCATCATGAGTGTTCTGGATGTAGCAGTAGTTGAGTTCTTCTCAACTTATGGAACGCCATTCTTGTTTATTGCAATTATAGTCCTGCTGTTTAACAGAAATTCAAAAAAAATACAGCTCAAAGTGCTTTCAAAGGTTATAGCAACATTTGAAATTTGTTTAATAAATATTTAAAAAAAAGAAAGAAAGAAAGATGGGAATTTTGCATCGTCATTGAAACATCATAAAAATAAAGACTAAACAAAATACCGTTTAACAGCTTAGCAGTGTGCTAAATGTGTATTGTGATCTGCTAAATCTGAAATGTAATATCGCACATATGCAAAAGAAAGATAACATGGATATCGTAGTACAACTGATGATGCACACCAGACAAAAGAAGTTTGATTGAATAACACCTTTGGCAACACCTCGTGGGTTGGAAATGGACCGATTATTTGGCCTCCAAAATCTCCAGATTTTATGCCATCCGGTTTCTTTTTCAGTAACAATGTTTGTATGTACAGTGACCCGTGGATAATCATAATCCCGAAGAAAAGATTTCCACAGCCTTTGGAAGTAGTATTGCTCTTGAGATGTTAGAACGCACACAGGAGGAATTGCCTCACGTGATGATGAAGTCTATTCTGACCAAACCTCCCAACCTTCTAGAATGTATATATGTACACGTATATTACAGAATATATATGCGTGTGTGTACAGAAAAATAAAAAGAAGTAGTTATCATTTCACAGTGTTTTGATTTCATGTCTCCAAAGTCATCATTCTGTATATTTACAACAGTATTAAATCACTATTGAATACTACGAAGTTTGTTATATTAGGTTTTTCTTACTCCATATTTTTCCTAAACCTTGACATTTTTTCCCCAGTTTGGTTAACTTATATAAAAGTGACGTTTATATCTGGGCATTAATGTGGCAATAAGACCGGTGTGTGTAGGCGTGGTTTGGCAACAGAGCTGATTGACGGAAGGAGTAAGAAGCAAGTCAACAATTCGCCACAAGGACGCTGTTTGAGCCCCACGCCCAGTTCTTCCTCGGCCCAGTGCTCTCATGGAATTACAGCTTCATCTTGATGTTGCACATTCCCAAGTCTTGTTGGTCTTCATCGCTTCATAGCATTAGAGCAGTGTTCTAACATCATGAAGAAGGCGAAAGAATTGACTTTAGACACAAAACCCCTCCCATTTCTTTTGTCCTCATATTTGTAGACAATTAATCTAGGAAAAACAATCTTTTTAGGTCCCGAACCATCCTTTTTATCTCTCAGAGATGCATCAAATAGTGCGTTGCAAAGACTCAGAAGATGGCAAGGTAACCCTGAATTCGTGTTGTAAGTTATAAAGTTTTACAATAGGAGGTTGGTCCCATTTTATTTGCTAGCGAGCTTACAAGAAGAATAAAATATTCTGTTTTTGAATTTATTACAGTAATGTTATCTTGTTTAAAGCTTGTGCAAGTTGGTAATACAGTAAAATTATGGTTAAATTAAAGTAATCCAATGCTCTCTCTCTCTTACATACACACGTACCGGATGGAAGTGATATAAAAGTCATCCTCTTAGGAGATGAAATTTGCAATGTATTGTTTTCAACCATTAATCTTATGCATTAACATTAAAACAAGCCTATATGCGTGATATTTTTGACATAAATTCATCTAAAGTATAAATGCTTGAGTCTTTAGCCATTTGGGAACAGGTTTGTTAAAACTATTTGTGGGTAATTTCCTAATAGATTGAGGCAGGATATTAAGCATTTTGATCTGTAGGTATTTATGACTTTTCATTGTTATAGGCAATCAAGAGATAATACATATGTCTTGTTTTATAATTATTATAATGTGAGGGTTCTGTAAATTCATGTCTATTTTGTTTAACATATGTTAAATTGCTATAGACCACAATACAATATGTAACACTTCGAAACTTTCCATGCATGAAAATGTTTTGGAAAGCCCTTGTGTACATCGTATTGCCTTTTTTGTCATACAAAGATGAATGAGAAATTTAAATACCATTTTAGTCTGTGAACACCTGTTTCAGCAAAAAAAGAGTTTTCGCGTTATAACTAACATACAGAACGATTAATATAGACCTTATTGAAATATAGTAAAGAGTATAAGTAACGTACATTTTGTTGCCTTCCCTTTCCTCCTTGAGCGTCTCATTTCACTACTAATTTTAGCACCTTTGTTAATGTACAAATCGTAATTTATGCTGAAGCTACGACGTCACAACAGCGGCTGAATGAGTGACCGCGTACACGCTTTACACGGCTTTGGTTATATCCTGCTCGTTCGCTCACGGGTTCATACTTTCGGTTTAAATATTGTTACCCACTTTGTAATTAAGTTTTATTTCCCTTTATTGGACGTTTAAATGAAAATAAGACTGTTTAGTTGTTAGTTTTCTGTACTAAAGTTTTAAACCAAATTATACAATTTGTTTTATTGCATTGCTTTAAATTCTTAAATAAAATACCTATGTTAGTACTTTATTTATTCTCACTAGGCGGTTCAATGAGCACATGAACTATTCTTTTGTACCTTTTGATTTTTACATTAAATGCACAATGCACTTTTGAGTTAAAATATTTATTTTCATTTATAGTTTAATTCAACCTTAAGTAAGCGTGTTTTGCTTTTAATTGCTTTCATTAAGCGTTTCGCTGAAAATGTTTAAATAACTAAAGTGTATTGGGATTTAAACGCCAATTAAAAGCCACCATCATTCCTGTAATACAGCAACAGTTTCGCAATGGCATTAAAAAAGGGTGCGCCTTCTACTTCTCGAGCGGCCTAACCTTACCCTTCAAACGTGATTTTCCCACCCAGCTGCGCACTGCGCAATGTTACCAAACGTCTCTACATTTCAAAGCATTTTTATACAAATCTATTAAAAATAGAACAAAGTATAAAGTTTTCGAATGTACTCATCGAGGTCTATCTCTGGTTTAAAGGATAACATCTATACGCCTTTCACTTGGTATATACGCGATATACTTGACAATGAAATAGCACTATAAGGAAATAAAGCCAAAAACTGATGTGTATTTTGGCTATTCTTTTTGTTTTTTTCAATTATTATGGAATCTTCTGTAAACTCATTCCTATTTTTATGTTACAATATTTTCTTGCAAAGGATCTATTCCCTAAGAGCAAAAGGTTTGTTATTTATTTGTGATAACCTGATACTGAACTTATATTCAAACTCTTAAAAATACCCTCTTGAGAATTTATAAAAGTATACACATCAGATAAAGCTTCTCGTCACAGAAATACAGATTGTAGTGTAGTGAATAAAAACAGACAAAGAAGACATGATATGATTCACAAATGTTAGAATTTCTTCATTTAGCTATTTTGGTTATTCAGAATATTTTGAAATATCTTTATATTATTATTCCATTCACAGCGTAAATTCAGACTGCCATCTGTGTGTACGCTTGAAGCAACATGAACTCCTGCACTATGGAATTGAAACTATTTTAACAAAATTCGCAGATACATTTCAAACTTGGAAATAAATCGTTACAAAGTTAAGAGTAGTTTATGTTCAGACCCTCCTGAAAATGTATGTTTTAATCGCTATTCCATAACAAATTTTACCGCATTATTATCGCATAAAAAGTGCACAATTGAAATTTAACACTTTGCGTCCAATTACGATCTTGTTAAGATATATTTTGGGAAATGAACACGATCATCCCTTTTTTCCAAAGTTGAGATCGGAAGCATCTGTAGATTGCGTTTGTTGGTGGCGTGAAGGAAACAAAGAAATGAGGCGGTGGTCGGCGGCGTCAGGTAAGGAATGAAGTATATTATTAGCACGCTATTGATCTTTGGGGTTATGTTTGTTCTTGAAGCTTTGTACACACCTGCTGATTTCTGTAAGAGGTGGGGCAAAAACAGCGCAGATATGATCCGTTTCGCTTTGGTTTCAATATCCTTACTTATGGCTCGCATTTCCAATCGTGATTTTGAAAACCGAAGAGAATTCCTCAAATGGTCAAGGAAAGAAAAGAAAACGAGCCAGTAGGCAAATTATTAAATTAGAAAGAAAGAAATAGCAACTTCATTTACAGAACCTGCAGCTTCCCTCACGTTAAGCCATTAATGCTTTTTTCTTTCTTTCTTCTTTAAAAATCTATTTTTAAGTCAATGTAAAAATTCAACTTTAGTGACTAGTATTGCATGCAGAATGCAGTTAATGTATGAAATACAGAAAACAGCTTGATTTTAATATGCAAAATTATGCAACATTTAAGTGATAGGTGGAACATTTTCGAACTAAAAACCTTCCAGAACTTTAATACTTCATACTACTTTTAAGTTAATGACCTTTCATTTAATTCTTTGATTTTATGAGGGAGAAGGCAGGGGAAAAATCGCCGATATTACCACAAAATAAGTTAGAAAGGCGGTGATATTTATGAAGGTAAAGAGATCGTGCTGAACCTAGTGATTTGTATGTGGCATAATCATGTAAAGTATAACATAAATATATACACACAGAATTTTCATAAAATTACTTTATATTATGGAACCTCAAAGTGTGTGTTTCCATTGAAATATCGATATCATATTTTTGAGTGGAATGACATACTTCCTGTACTCACTGCAGGCAAGTAGTATAGAATGTAAAAAGAAATGTAAGTAACCAATATTAAAACCAGTAATGAGTGTTAAACTTACAGTAATAATTTAATGTTGGTATATCTGGATGAGTGAAAATTTAGAGTGTCGTCTTAAATAAGACAAAGTTTGGGACGTGGTATCGTCGTTTCCATTTCAACCCAAATCAGTAGGAAACAAAAGTGCATTGTTACTTCCTCTACTGCTTACTTGTTACCCATAGTAACTAGAGGAAGTATTGCATTTCACCCAAAAATTAGACACCGAGATTTCAACAGAAATACACATTTTGAGACTCTCTGAATCCAAAAAAAAGTATTGAGAAAAAGGTTCGTGTGTGTGTGTGAACAGCTTAAGTAAAAAGGAAAAATCGGTTAAATACCGAACTTGGGATTCAAGTTCAGTGTCTTCAAAGGATGCAACGCGAAGATCTTCAAGAAAATCCCCCTACCCCAAACTATCCTTTACATAGAAAATGTTTCGTTGTTTTTTATTTTCTCAAAAAATGGCTCTACAGATTTTGATTAAACCGCCCTACATTTAAGATATTTTCATTAGTAATAAATGTATATCTCGAATTTTCTGGGAATAGCCTTCATTCTGAATGACTTTTATATATTTGGTAAACGTAAGAGATAGATAAAATCGTACTACACAAATAATCTAGATTTCGCTCAAGCACATAATGTATGGAAAATATAATTTTTTGTGGCGTTAACAATTTTTAAGACATGCTTTCTTATTGATTTGAATCTTCAGGTAGTTATACCTTTTTAATTTCTCTACCACGTACATAGTAAAGAAGGTATTGCAATCCACCCAAAAATTCTACGCCTTAATTTCACGGGAAATACATGTTTTGGGACCTCTGAAAAAAAAAGAATTTTTAGAAAAAGGTTGGCGTGTGTGCGTGTCCGTCCGTGAACAGCATAACTCAAAAGCGAAAAGTTGGATAAATATCAAACTTGATATTTAGGTTCAGTACCTTCCAAAGATACGACACGAAGATTTTCAAGAAAATCCCCCCCAAACTAACCTTTACATGGAACACTTGATTTTCTAAAAAAATGGCTATAACGATTTTGATTAAAATACCACATATTAAAGATGTTTACATGTAAAATAAAATGTATATCTTGAATTTTCTAGGAGCTGTAAAGTCTTCTTCATTCGGAAGGAATTTTGTATACTTTTGTTTAACTGATAAACGTTAAGCTATAGACTAGGACGTACTACAAAAAACGTAGATCTATTTAAAACACACAGTTTATTTAAAATAAGTTTTTTTTGCGACATAAGCCTTTTCTGAGATACACATTATTAAAGGTTCGAATTGTTCATTTCTTGGTAATTTTCTTAAAGCCCTTTCAACATTCAGTTGTTTCTCGCGATTGCATGGAAACAGTAAGGAATTTTAAGGCCAGCATATAGCGTCCAGTTCTTAAACATTTGACTATAGCTGTTCTCTTTGTATCAATAATGAAATGTGTAACGTAGCCATTTCTGTAAAGGTTTGTTTGGATTAAAATGTAGTAGATAGAAAAATAAGTTTTAGTAAGAATAGTTTGCCTACCCACTAATAAATGATTCATGTGAATGTAACGCATAAGATGTTTTTCAAGTGGTAAATTGAGATTTGTTTTTTCTCGTGGTCATGCAAGAAGGATAGAATTTCAAAGCTATCATACAGCGATCGCTTTTTAAAAACATGACAATCGCTTTAGCCTAAGAACTATATTCTTGTTATACCTACAGCAAAATGTGTAAATATATAATAAAAGTTTATTTTGACTAGCAAAAAGCAGATAGAAGAATAAGCTTTTGTAAGAATAGTTCGTAGAAGAGTGAGTCGAGAGAGAGTCAAGTGAATGCAACACATCAGATTTTTACGTAAGCTTTTAGTTAGAATTTTACTGAAAATTATGTAGAATGCGATCGAGTATGAATGCATAGGTACACTTCAATAGATCTATTACTTCAATGTTTCTAGGCCAACCTTTATAGCATGTGTGTTACAGAGAGCCAATTTTGACCATCATATGAAGCTACTTATGATGCTAGAATTGTTTAGTAATTGCTGGTGGTCTAGGAAATTTAATTACTGCTCAGAGAAGAATCAGAGACAATGAGTTCCTTGTTTTAATGAACACCCTGGATGTTATAAACTACTTCTATGCTGCATCGATTGATTAGTCACTCAGTTATAGTATTAATTGTACATAAGTTATTTCTATAAAGGTAAAAGTTCCATCGGACATTTTTATTAAATTTAGTTGTTTGTATAGACTCACAGGTAACATGCATGCTACAAGTTACAACCTTTGTGTACCCCTGAAGCATGATGAGCTTGCCGTCGCTCCCCAGTGATGCAATACATTCTCTAATCGAGGTTGAGACTTGAGGCGTGATGAGGGGAGATGAGTAATTGGAAGAGTAACAGCTACTTGCAAAACTTTATCATCACACCGCACCGTGCACGGAGCAGGAATCGATTTCCGCTGAACACATGGAACACGTTTATCGTGTTAGTTTGTGGATTTTCTACAGTTGAACGTCGATTATTTAAACGTGCATAGTTGTCTAAAACTGTGATAATGCCATTTTAAAGCTCTGTAAATGCTGCAGTTTTTCTACTTCTCTAATACATAAGCCACGTCAGGGGTTTCAGTGCAGGATGTAAGGTTGTAGAGCTGATGAAGCTCTGTTCAAATTCTGAAAACGTTCGTATCTCGATTCCAATAGTGGACTGTTGCTTGTTCATGGGCATTCAGGTTATTGCTTTTTGTTGCAAATCTTTCTTCCCCTAAATTGACTAACTGTAGTGAATCTGTGTCCTTGATTTTTCTGTCTTTCGTTGAAATACTCACTTGTTCCTCTTCACGTAATTAGATGGGCTCGAACTGAGATAACACTACTTCACTTCTGTAACACTCCACCAGACATTTGGCTTTGCATTTCTTTATTAATTGGTTGGCTTGCTGTCTTACGTTGCACCACTGCTTACAGCTTTTGTTTACCATACCCAGAGGGAAAGTTACCGTGAAAAGGGACTATTGCTTAGGAGCTAGAAAATGGGAAATATTCACCAACACATAGATTAAAAATTTATTTTAAAGTGATATATCCATTCACAATGCTTAAATCAGCTTGCTTTAACATTAGTTTAACAAATTACTATGCTCAAATACAATGTTATATTTTCTTTCGTTTTGTACACTTAAAGTTGCCATATGAGTTTAAAGCTTTTGTAACAAAGTGACGAATACAATAAAGTTGCATGAAATGCAAATGCCAATACTTCTCCGGTACAAAAATTTAGAAAGGCTCCAAGAGTTAAAGGTTAAATTTCAAAGCTTACCGAATAAAGTGTAAAAGATAATTTAGAAAAGGCCAAAAACGCTCTTGGTGAATTATGCCGAAAACCTCGCTGTCATGATGGCTAGTTGTTCCGCCTCAGTCCCTGGCGAAAAAGCGATTGCTCGTGTCTGCCTGCCCAGGAGTTGCTGGAACCGTCGGAGAGCGTGAGGGCATTAGCGTCAGTGGCGTGTCGCAAACCAGCCAATGATGAATGTCGATGATGCATTACGTAGTGAGGTGGTGTCTTACGTCACTCATGGCGATATGTTGTTCGAAGATTTGTATGTGGCTATCTCTGGTTATGAATCATTGTGACGTGCTGGTTGCATGAGCCATGACTATGGGGGAGGCGAAAACGGCACAACGTACATCGCATTTAAAGCTCAGGCCTAAATACTTTGTCTCTCCCAACTAGCTACCCGTTTCGATTATATAGGTGCTCCGATTGCAGAAGTTGTTAGGTTCCATTTATGCATATGATTTCGTGTCGCGCGACAAGTGCGACGAGTTCTGAATGTACATTGAGTTTAATGGAAGATTTATACCATGCGACGTGATAGCCGCGCATGATTCTGTGTTGCGCGAGCTCAGGGACATATCGCACGGTCTTTCATTTCGCGTGACAGTTGCAAGGCCTCAATTTAAAAAAAAAATAGGTACGAGGCATGTTTTTAAAATAAGTACCGTTTTAATATTTTTCCGCTGCAGCATTGCAGTCGCGATGCGCTATCACTTCCCCCATCTATTAGGAAGCTAGACGTAGTTGTAAGCGATCGCCACTTTGTGTTTTCCTGTTGTTAGAGCGTTTCGAAATGTTCAAAACTATCGAAAAACCGCCGACTGCGAAGTCGGATCAGTGATTCGGTTTTTAAATGCGAAAATAAATTGAATTTTATTTATGGACGCTCTTTAACTGCTACGGTCCTTAGCGTCCCATTCTATCTTGGGCGTGAAAGACGGAAATTTTGCTCAGAGACTCTTTATCAGGCTTGAGGTTCTTTTACGTGCCGTAAATCTACGACACGGAACCACCTCTTTACTTCCCTTCCGAAGTGAAGCCATGGAAGGAAGCCGAAGGAAAAAATCCATCCCCTCTGCCGGGTTTCAACCTGCGACCTCGGGAACTAGAGGCTATCACTACACCACGGAGGACGAATTTTTAAATGCAAGAAATGCTACGCCAGCAAACATTCATCGCCAATTGTGTGAGGTTTATGCAGAAACAATGATGAGTGATGGGATGGTGTGGAAGTGGGTTAGACAGTTTAACGAAGGTCATGAAAATGTGCATGATCAGCCGCAGAGCGGCCGAGCGTCTAGGATCACGTATGATTTGATGCAAGTTGTGGAAGAAAACATTCACCGAAAACATTCGGTGTTGTCTTTACATTTTCCACAAATTTCAAGGTCAGACCTCTTCAGCATTGTAACAGAACGCTTAGGATTTTGGAAATTGTGCTCAAGATGCGGCCTAGAAATCTTATTGGTGAGCACAAGAACAAGCGATCTACCGCTTCATTGACTCTTCTCACGCGATATGCTGAGGAAGGCAGTGATTTGCTAACGCACATCGTTACAGGTGATAGGACATGGGTGTCTCACATTTTTCCTGAATCAAAGCAACAATGCATGGAGTAGAGGCACCAACATCCCCCGTGAAGAAGAAGAAGAAGATAAAACAGACGATATCCCTCGTAAGATCATGTCCCCGGTTTTTTGGCACAGACAAGGTGTTTTGCTGATTGAATTCTTGCCTAAGGAATGCGTTAATCAACAAAGACGTCTATAGTGAGACACTGCAAAAGTTCGTCGTGCAACACAGAAAAAGCGATGTGGAATGCTTTTGGTTCATGACAATGCCCGGCCACACACGGCCAAACTTAGGATCTGATCGCATCATTTGGTTGAGAACAGTTTGACCACCCTCCCTAGAGTCTGGATCTGGCAACAAGCGATTTTCATCTGTTTCTTCATCTGAAGCAATTCCTTGGTGGAAAACATTTCAATGATGTTGTGAAACAAGAAGTGCAGACTTGGTTTTCATCACAGGTGGCATCATTCTTTGACGAAGGCATACGAAAACTAGTTTCCCTTATGACAAGTACCTGAATGCTGGCGTTGATCATGTGAAGAAGTAGTGTAAGATATAAGGCAATGAATGATAATAAGGTATTTGGAAACTAATGTTCTGTTATTTTTTAAAAAAGTACTTACTTCAAAAACACGCCTTGTATTTGTATGTCTATGGGCATGTTTATGCACATCGTGTTGCCGCATTGTGAGCGGGGTAGTTGAGTCAGTGCTGCCATTTTGGAAAACCCAGAGCTGTAGCTTTCACATTTCAGTGTGGTTTTGCTCGCGCGTTTTGTGGGAGTGTTCTGATTTTCGTCGTTCAGACTTTATCAAGCATGGGTATGGAACATTTTATGGAAGAAATTCCTGTCAGGAGTTCAATTTGGGATGTCGTCTCAGAAAATTACAGTTTGTCAGCATCTTGTCTCAATTTCCCATACAGGTTCCTAAACGCACTGTCCGTGAATCTTGCAATGTTTCGAGTCTATAGTAATAGTACAACGCATATAGCTGTGGAGCCAAATGTGGAAACGGACTGGTAGAACTAAAATCCACAACAGTACACAGCGCAACTACGACAGTCAAGTCGCATGCATAAATAGACCACTATTTATGACCGCGTCGCGTCATTTTTTGCCGCGCGACACGCAATCGCTTGCATAAACGAGACCTAAGCGCATCCTAGACAACTTCCCGTTTCTGCCCCAAGAGCGTTTTAGTCCTTGCCCCGAGGCATTGAACATCGTTTTTCTTTCCAACCACCCAACCGCAAGAGTGGATCCAACGAATGCATCTTCTCCTTAACGGTATTCTTAAATTTCAGGAATATTCATTTTTCTCGAAGTATGTTTACCAATGGTTCTTAGCAATGCATCAATTGAACATCTCGTTTTTCCGCCCTGAAACCAATTATTTTTCTAACTCACCTATCATATTAGAAGGCAGAAGTCGATTCAATATTCTGTTTCCATGTTCAAAATATCAGCAATCTGAATAAAACAACTTACTATTTTAAAGTAAACACCTTCACTTCACAAAAGAGACAAATACTCCAAAAGGGTGAGGAAATTTATGGTGTTCCAAAAGGGTGTAGTAATTTATGGAGGTATTTCTAAGATCATCTCGAAAAAAGAAGAGTCCCTCATGGTAACATTACACTACTGATTAAATCGAAGGCAAAACTGTAACAAAAACATAGGAACTCCTCGATTTGTCCTTCAGAAACTATCAGAGATGACAACCATGAGAAATCAGGCAAATTGTTTGGGCCAATGTGAATGCAGAAAATTTCTTTGTTTTCGTCCATGCATGAAATTTCCAATACAATCTTTTCCCGCTGTAACAGTCGTCAGAAAGAAACACTTTCAGTCATCATTACCATGACAGTATTCTTTTGTTCGTATTGTGTGCCAGAAATGATGGGAGGTTTATCAGCTAGGTAAGTTTCTTTTCCCAACAAATCGTGTACGATTTTGCTTT
The DNA here is from genome assembly GCA_030765065.1 of Deroplatys truncata. Taxonomy (NCBI): domain Eukaryota; kingdom Metazoa; phylum Arthropoda; class Insecta; order Mantodea; family Mantidae; genus Deroplatys; species Deroplatys truncata. The sequence goes on along the minus strand of CM060988.1, from coordinate 130,390,849 downwards.
AATGCGTTCAGATAAGAACACATAATGTATAATTTTGTTCCTGGTTATTTACTTTTACAACAAACGGTGACAAGCGATGACATGCGTTTCTCCGACCCATTAATTATTTCAGCCAGGTTTTAGAATTGGTGAAGGGTATTCATTAAGGTTGCCTTGACCAAAGTGTAAGCCGATTTAGTTGAGTAGCATTTGACATAACCAGTATTTCGTTGTAAATGGAGTACAAAGAATCCAGCTTTTCATATGACTAAAGTCAAATGAAAGTGGTCCGCAAATTTCATCTTTCAGAAATGAATTAAAATTCGATATCAAGGTTTCGCCGGAAACAGGCGTTTTGAGGTCCTCTTGATCCAAGAAATGCATTTTTAGTAAAAGGTCCGCGCATATGTGACTATGAACAAAACATCTAAAAAATAAAAATGTTTATATTTGAGTTAGACATTGTTTAAATATGTCGAACAAAAATCCTCAAATCCAAACTACTATTTACATGGACAAATTTTCATTATTCTTCATTTTCTCAAAAAAAAAGGCTGACAATTTTTATTAAAATACCACATTTTAAAGATATTTCTATGACTAATAAAATGTATATCTTGAATTTTCTGCGAATAGCCTCTTCATTATAAATGAATTTTGTATAATTTTATATAACTGGTAAACCACAGTAGATAGGCATAACCTCATTTCACGTAAAAAGCTACATACTGTAAATAATTTTTAGCGGGTATATTTTACAGAGCTTTATTTCTGAACTATTCACTTTTTCAAGCATCTTAAGCTCTACACTTTCAAAGTGTCGTTCCTTTATTTTATCCTCCTAAGGTATTGCAAAGAGTATGAAATATACAAAAGAACTGATTTTCATTTCAGCCTCAAGTGTAGTTTGTATATCTGCTACCTACAAAATTGTATTGAAATCATTTTTGTCAACATTTATCATGATTAAAATTAATCAAAATGGGGGGGGGGAACAAAACAAGCTTTTGATTGAATAGTTTATAGAAGGGTTACCAAAATAAATTATAGTGGGTAGAGAAAGTCATATGGTTGCAACGCATCAGACGTTTTTAATATCTCTTCTTTCTAACAATTTTTCGGTCATTGTAATTGCTTTTTAAATTTGTATTTAGTCCTTGTGGCAGCCTTTTTGTGGAAGAAGTTTAAAATATGTTAAAGAGTGTATAAATTGGTATATCTAAAGGAAGTGTAGTCAAATCTGAAGTAGTAACAGCATTAGCAGTACGTAATTATGAGGCGTGACATTGTGTTGACACCCCTAGTGACGAAGTGTCTGTTACAGCGGGGCGTGAACCGGAACGGGAGTGCACCTCTCTCGACCCGGCACAGCAGCCAGTCTGACATCGAGCAGCATGGAGCCGCCGTCCGCCGTTACAGAACCAACGACCACGACTACGACAACGACGATATCGAGACGGAGAGATCGCTCCTCCCGGGATCTCGACACGGTCCGGGAGGAAGCGAATCGCCTAGGAATAGCCCTGGAGACCGCCCGCGAGGAGGTGGATCGTCTGACGGCGGCACTGGAGGCGGAAAGGGCGGCAGTGCGTACCCTACGACGGGAGCGTGACCGCGACTTGAGGTCCGCGCGTGAGCAAGAAGCTGCCAGAGGACGCACTGCGCTCTGCGACCTCCGAGGGCGGTTCGAGAGAGACCTGGATGATGCGGTGCGACGTGCCAAGGAGGCTACTGCCCGCGAACTCGCTGCTGAACTCAACAGGGCGCTTCGGGAACGTGATGCTGAGGCTAGAAGAGAGGCTGAGGCTGTCAGGGCTCGAGAGGAGGACCTCAGGTAAGGCTGTCATTATTTTAATTCTATTTTAATGTTATTTTTGTAGTTTAGCCATTCAGACTCCGGAATCGAGGTCTTTAGAATACAGTAGTCCATGATCATGTTTTTATACGACGAAGAAGAGTACATACAGATAATGCCAGAGTCTGGGGTGACCAAATCTATACAAATAATAACACTGTAGTGCATTTTTACGTTCTCTCCCACCGAGAAAGCAGAAAAAGTATTGTATTCCACCCAAAAACTCGAAATCAAGATTTCGCCAGTAATATATGTTTTGAGGTTCACTGAAAAGAAGGAAAAATTTGTGTGTGCGCACCTTTGAGTAGCATAAAATAAAAATGAGAATAATACCAAATTTCATATTTGAGCCAGATATTGTTTAAGCTTACCAGGCGAAGATATTCAAGAAAATTCCCACAACCACTCAACCACATACTATCCTTTACATAGAACATTTTCGATTATTTTTTATTTTCTCAAAGCTGCCGCTATGTTGATTAAAATAGCATAAGGTAAAATATTTGAATGACAAATAAAATTCGTGAACGTTTTGCAAATAACATGTGAAGGTCTATACATTCTGTATGCATTTTGTACAGCTAAAACTTACTTTAGCGAAAAAGTAGAGTTCATTAAGGCATACAGTTTCTGTACAATTTTTTCATAGGGTTAGTCTTTTCCAAAGTATTTCTTAGGTATGTTTCGAATGTAAAGGCATTAATTAACCTAAGATGCTTTTAAGTTTCCAATTATTCTTCCTACCAACCTCCTTCTTCGCAAGATATCATAGATCCGAAATTTTGTTTCTGCATATTGTATATAACTAAGCACTTACTATTAATATCAAATCATTTTTAAACAAAAATGTATCGCAAATAACGTAACGTAGATAGAATAATCACATTTTAATGAATGATATAATAGATAAAATATGCCTGCGAATTTGTAATGGGTAGAGCATGTATGTGATTTACCACATTAGATTTTTTGTTAATTTTTTTATTTTTGATAAAAATACCTATGTTAATATGTAAAATAATGAAGTATTTTGAAATGAAAATCGCATTTGCAATTCTCAAACTTTTTCAAGTGGAACCTACGTAAGATATGTTACGAAGTTTCTTAACAATGAAGTTGGTTATTCTTGCGTGAAAATGTAACGCGCGCGCGCTCACACACATACACACGCTTCAGTGTAGATAATTACATACATGAGTATCAACTATTTATACAAAATAGAAAACTACAAAACTATTTAATTATATCCATAGGTTGGTTAATTATTTGAAACTTCCAGTCCTTGTACTACACATACTTGCTTTTAAAGTTGTCCCAATTGGCCGAGATTATTTCTCTTGTATGTTTGACACAACTTTTGAAGCAGATCCTCGTATTAATGAAAGCTATAACCCCCATCGTGGTTGTTTGCTTTTGATAATATTATAAGCTGTAACCACGCGAACAGAATGCTGTTATCTGATCACGATACAACGGTCAAGTTAAGGAACTCAGAGCACTTAACCCTTACATTTGTCACTGCTTTTAGGTTCTGAATGAATTTTCCTAAACTTTTAATGGGATGTTCTAAATATTTCCAGAACTGTACTTCTTTGTTTATGTTTCTATGTTAGGCGGTTCATCTTATAAAACTTGTAATGTGTAGAAAAACAGTTGTTAACATTTTGGTAAAAAGTGTGGCTTAAGCTTATTTTACTCAAAAAGCCGTTGCAATGCAGAAATATTTTTGATGCTGTCAGCTAATTCAGTTGTGTATATGATAAGTTCATTATGTATATTAATTCGGCGAGTGGAAAAAAGTTTTCTATGTTTTAAGAATTCAGTAAATTTTTGGCTACTAAATGTCCGCAATATTCATGTTTTCAGCAAAAAACAATACAAGTGATGGTAATTATGTAACAACATAATATGTTACCAAGAGTGCAACATTTCAGTTCCGTAGCTCACGCATTTTTTCGGAAAAGTGTGCTTACATATGCAAAAACTAATTACGAACTAAATGCACACAAATCACTGATAAAATAAAGTATAAACCAAAACAGAATTATCATGAAAGTATTTAGAGCATGTCAGTCAAGTTCATTGCTAACTTCAAGAGTAATGGCAAATTTAAGGTAATGCATCTGTGAGAAATCCTAAAATCTGCCATTGCTAACCTGCTAACTTCAAATGTTGGCCTGTCCAAAAGAATGTAATACAACTGTTACAAGCAGAGTTTCGTAGCTTTGCCTTTAACCTTTATTATCAAATGGGACTTTTAATAGCTTTGTAGATGTAAACATTGAACTCTATTAAGATGCTTCTTACGGCGAACCACTAGACATTTCTAGTCAAGCTCTGTGGTCTAGGGGTACCATGGCTTCCTTCCGAAGGGAAGTAAAGCCGGCGGTTATTTTACGGCACGTAAAAGAAACTCAAGCCTGATAAAGAGGCCTCTGAGCAAAATTTCCGGTCTTTCACGCCCAATATAGAATGGAACGCTAAGGACCATAGTAGTTAAAGAACCAAAATTTAATTTAATTTAACTAGACATTTCTGGCTAAAAATTTAACTGCAGGTATTTAGCATCAGTGTTATCATTGTTGTTTCTAACGCTTTCCATATGACCTATGACCTTCGGGGGATACATCATTCCACCTGGCGATGACTGGACCTATTTCTGAGGTGGAGGCACCCGATGGTAGGGTGATGATGAGAATAGCGATGGAATGAGAGGACCTACTGCTTTACCGTGAACTCCGAACCACATTGGGCTTTGGGGATATTTCATATGAGCAATTCAGAGGCGAAAGCGTGGATGGGGCCGACTTAAAATCGCTCCCCCAGAGTCGGGAGTCGAACCCCGGACTCTCAGCACGAGAGCTGGAAACGAAACTACTGCGTTACCTTGGCGCCTTTAGCATCATTTTATACAAAATCTGATTTGGGATTTTTAAGGAATGCCCATTAGTTTGTCTAGAAAAGTTATACACCCGTGCAACCTTTTTCTTTCGGAATTTAAATTAAGTGGTACAGAAAGTATTTAACTACTCGGTCATGTTTTAATTTATATAAAAAGGTTCAGTTCAGTTTTTAATTCGCCATTAATATACTAGTGGCTAAAATTCCAGAAAAAGGTGCCTAGAATTGCATCATACAAGGGACATTTTAATACTATAATATGCTGAAAAATACTTATTAGAGAAAAAGCAGATTAAAAATTCAAACGAGTTACACATGCACAACAAAAAATTGCTTTGTAAATATTCCAGTAAATCAGAAAATGAAACTTAGTGTGAAACTGAAAGAAGTAAAGATAATAACAGATTAAAAGCAGTTTTTGTTTTGATTTTTAAGCAATTTCTTCACAGAAGCATTGCCTTAAGGCACAAAGGCGTAATCGTATACATACAAGAGTACCAAATTATTTCGTGATCTTAGGCTTTCGCTACTGCTAGATTGTATACCAGCTATTGGTTTGTAAACATTATAGTTTCAGGCTGCATGTGCTTGAGGATAAACTCAGGAGCTTAACTGTTGTGTTTCAGGGCCCAGCTGAGAGTAGCAGTACGCGAGGCTGCCACAGCAACGTCCCAGCAACACCAGTCCGGCAACACGGACCACATTGAAGCTGAACTGGCTGCATTACGTGCCAGGTGTAAAGAACTTGAGGAGAAACTCAGGATCCTGGCAGAAGCAGACCGACGTAAGGCTGCAGATCTCAGGGAACAACATGAGCAGCATGAAGTGGAGATGACAGCCCTCAGGAAGGCTTCACAACAGGAAACCGTTCGCCTGGTGAGTGTCAAAACTGTTAAGGAAAAAAAAATCCTTTCTTCGGTTGAGTAATCAAGAAGGTTACTAAGGTGGTATTTATTGACGTAAGAACAAGTGTAACCGAGTTCGCAAACGACGTCACCCATATGCGCGAGGAAATCAGCATGTAGGGGAGAGGCTTCATAAAACAATTGGAATATACAGGGTTATTCAAAAAGAAGGAACAGACTTTAAATATTTATTTCTAATGAACGACAATAGATGGCGACACATGCGATACAGCACTGTATAGAGGAAACTTCAAAATTTTATTTTATGTGTTCAAAATGAGCACCATTTGTTATGCGAGGACAACCAGTGCTTTTCCATTTGCATACGGAACCATCTTCTACGAATTTATTGTATCAATTGTACATTTTTTATGACGAGGTATCTATTGTTTCATTGCACGTTGCAATGAAACAATAGATTCACATTTTGTATAATGCAACACACAAAACGACTTTTCCTGTGGTGTCGCCATTTTCTCGCAAAGAAACACAGCGCCGCTGTAGGCACTGAATGGAACTAATAGGTGGGGCGTAAAACTATGAGCTTTTCTCTATTCAATGATGTATCTTATGTGTCGCTATCTATTGTCGTTCATTAAAAATGAATATTTAAAATCTGTTCCTTCTTTTTGAATAATCCTGTATTTATGGTAAACCTTCACGCTAAATCGTATTGGTTATGTTATTAGTATTTGGTTACCGTAAAGTGAAGCAGCGCAGAACATCGGTCACGTGGATTTAGCGTTTAATAACTCTAAGTGGGCTGTGGAAAAGCTCTCGTTTATGTGTTAACGCTAACGTTATTTTTTTATTTATTAAGGAAACTCTGCTGTGCAATATAGTTGGAAAACAAAATTAACATGCAGCATGCGATTAGATATTACCCACTGGTAATCCCAAATCCGTATTATGATATTAGGTCTATTGGTCTTTTTCTTTTCAGTCTTCTATCATCATAATTAGGTGTACTGATTGATTGATTTCTGTTTAAGGGCGCTCAACTGCTAGGTCATTAGCGCCCTTGTAAAACGGATCATGGCAAAGGCCAGAGATCAATATCAATATAAAAACCATAGCACAAGCCATAAATAAATATAAATATTTAAAACTTAACCGAGAAGTATAAAACACCTACTATTAAGATGACTAAATCCGCATTTGGAAATTTACCTTTAACACAACATTAAAAATCCTATCAACAAAATTCTATTGCTTATCATCCGCTAAGACCTCTGCAAGACTGGCCGCAGTTGCAGAGTGTCCCGAATTAGGTGTAGGATTTACTGCTATAGAGGACGCAGCCTTAAGGCTGGTTCACAACTGCCCAAGAACGGTAACCAGAACGGAAACGAGAACGGGAATGTATATCGATCACAAAGTGAAAGTCGATTTTGCGCATTGGGATTTCATTTGTTTTTAACTGACCAATGACATTTTTTCACCTACTTCCAATTTAGCCAAGCCAACATCAAAACTCGATATAGTAAACATTATCTAAATGCATATCCATTACATTTCCGATCCCTCTACTTGTGCCAATCTTTCATTCCTTTATATAATGGCATGCATTAAAATTGTTTATTGTTCTTTTTTCATTTCCAACGGTTTTAGCTGTTCTTTGTAGCTTTTGCCATTGTTTTTTTAGGAAATAGCCACTTTTGAGTTGCATATAAACAAACTACAAATGACCCCTTCACCTGATTAGATTTGCGGGTGTCGGGATGAGGCTAGGAAGCAATTTACTAATAATTCCTTCCAGTTTCATGTTTCCAGCTAGCGACTATAGAGAGCACTTGTGGCTGTTTCATGTCACGGCCGCCTAGAATAATCTCTAGAATGAAGAGTCTAATATGCACTATATGAATCTAATATGCCGTGCCCGGGAACGAAAACGAGAAAGTTAAAAGTTGGGCAACTCTTCTTTACCGTTCCCAGGGCCCGGGGACGCTTCCCGTCGATTGTGAACACTCCCATTTGAATGCATGTATTTAAACTTTCTCGTTCTCGTTCTGGTTATCGTTCTCGTTGGTTGTGAACCAGCCTTTACTCAGATTATTAAGAAACAAATATGGCTGATGCTGCATGTCAGGGCGACCAACGTTCGAACTTGAGTCATTAGCTATATAACCAGGTAAGTCACCAGACAACCTATTTACAAAAGACCGCTATTTCGGCCTTCTGCTAGTATTATGAGTCATTGTCATATCATATATACTGGTTTGTAATATTCTTTTCTTCGGTGCAAAGGCCTAGTCAGCATCTTCCTTATTCGCCATAATCGCTGATTACCTATAACCTGGGCGCACTTTAAGGGTTAAACTGTCCTAATGATTTCGGCGTATTAACCTAAAACAAGCAATTAAATTTCTTGGTTTACTTCTTTGCTGATCTTTTTCCTCTAAAATAAAACCCCACACAAACAGACAACGCTTACACTAAAAATTACAAAACAAAATTCAAATTTCTAGTTAACTGTAAAAGTAAGACCTAATAATTAATAACCTAATAACCTAACTTAATAATAATTAATAGGTAATTAACTGATTTAATTAATATAATTATAACTAACCTAATATAAATAGTAATTTAAGTAATATAATAATATATAATATAATTAATTTTATAATCAGTGCGTCAGTTGGTGAATAATGGTCAGCGTGCAAAGTTTGGACACTTTTGAATATAAAAACAGGGCGTCAACGTAACAGATATGATATAATAATGTTCCCTATACATGTAACAGATGCGTATTTGCGGAGGAGTTGTCGGTAATTAATGGAATCTAACAACCCAAATATCACCAGATGCTGGTGATATCCCATAACTGTGAAAAAGTGGCAAAGTTGCACTTTAGTAACCTCTTGTATATTTAACCTCTATATCTGTGTCGTCCTCCGTGGTCTAGGGGTACCATCTAGCCACTGATCACTGTAGCAGAGCACGCTACGCATAAAGCCGGTCTGTGGCCTCACGTTAAAACGTCCGCTCTGTATAATGGGGTTATATAATACATAATGATAACTTAAAATTTCCTAGTACGCCTCATATCACATTGTTATTCTCGTTGCTGTTATCTACCCTTCTTTGTCATTTTTGTCTTACTTACCTAGGTATTTTCCATGTTTTTATCTGATATCAGATTTAAAATTCGTCCACCTCTTATTTCATTTGGCGTTTTTCCCTTTCGTAGAGAAATTATTCCCCCCAAAATTTTGTTCGTTCACGTTTCAAAATGCAAAGAACAGCCTTATCCTGTTCTTTACATAATAAGGATTTCCTCTTAACAGATCCATTGTATTCCACTCAGGCATGTAACTCTTGTTCTAAACCGTAATAATAATTCTTCCCTCCTTGCTTTATGATAGAGGTCAACATATATTTTTCCTCCCCAGTATTTATTTTTTTGGCCAATGCTTTATATAGTTATAAAGATTCTTTGTCATTAAGACTAGCCCATAGTTTTGTTATTCAGTGTCATTGATTCTTTTTACTTTCTCTACTACGTATAGTAAATAGGGGAAGTATTGTATTCCACCCAAAAATTCGATACCGTGATTTCACCGGAAATACATGTTTTGAGACCCCCTGAACCCAAAAAAGCATTTTTGGAAACATGTCCGTGTGTGTGTCTGTGTGTGTCTGTCTGTGTGTGTGTGTGTGTGTGTGTGTGTGTGTGTGTGTGTGTGCGCGCGCGTGCCTGTCTGTCTGTGAACAGCATAACTCAGAAACGAACAGTCGGATAAACACCAAACTTGGTATTTAGGTTCAGTATCTTCCAAGGATGCGACACGAAGGTTTTCAAGAAAATCCCCCCACCCAAGATTACCCTTTACATTGAACATTTTTCGAAAAGTTTAATTTTCTCAAAAATGGCTCAACGATTTTGATTAAAATATCATATGTTTAAGGTATTTTTATGACACATAAAATTTATATCTTGAATTTCCTGGGAATGTCTCCAAAAGTATTCTTCATTGTGAACGACTTTTGCATAACTGGTAAACCATAAGAGAGGGACAAAATTCTACTACACAAAAAATGTAGATCGCGTTAAAATACACAATTTATGTCATTTACATTTTTTTGTTGAGTGAACCATTTTCGAGATATTACTTGTTATTCCCTTAAGTTTTTCAATACTTATTTTCTCAAATGGGAATTCGTTATTCATTTTTTTGTCTTAGATATGCAAAGAGTATTAATCTGTGGGAAAGGGAATAGTGCTGCACCTAGCAACCAGCTATTAAGAGATATGTATGTGCTTAAAGGCTACTGTATTACCAGATTGCCCTTGTAAATATATATTCCCCTTACATCTACAAGAAAATTAGCAATAAGATAGAGTCTGCAAATGTTTATCTCGATTAACATGAAGTAGATGGAGAATAGGCGTTTGTATAAATAGTTTGTACAAGAGTAGAGAAAGTCATGTGAGTGTAACACATCAGATTTTTTTTTATATATTTCCATACTTCTTTATACCTCAAACTAAGTTAATCCCATACCAAATTCCTGTTGAATTTTTTAATGTTAAATATCCAAACTTCTTTCCTCTTAATTCTCTCTTGTGTTTTCAGACACCGTTTTCTCAGCTAGCTCCCATATTTTATAACAATATTTACATTGCTTTGTAACCCAATTCTCCTAATTCCATTAGGTGAAGATCTGGGTAAGCCTAGGACCAGTCTATAAAATAATCTACTCACATATCTGTTGCGTTCTAACCTTCATCCAGCCTCCGGATTTTTATTCTCTCTCAAAACGAGAAAAAAAGTCAGGTTAATTGGTATATTACGTAAGAAAGTATTTTTCCACACATGGTTTCCAAACTGGAAATAATGTGGATAAAAAAAAACCTTGAGGCAACTACTAGCGGTGGCATTGTTTACCGATATCGATTACCTAACCTCTTCTACTGACCAGCTGTTTACATATTGTTCTCAAGTAAACAATTTACATCTCGTTACTAATAAAGCAAACACGAATTATTACGTCGTTTGTTAGGAAAAATAAGTAATACAGAGAAATAACGTGGGCAGGAGGGTAACAATAATGTATGCTACCAAATGAGTTGGCTCAGGCGGTAGCGTCTGTGGCTAGTATAGGAGATCGTGGGCTCAAATCCCGTGTGTTTCGTGGTTTCTTTCAGTTGCCAGATAAATACTGGATCGGATATTCAATACCACAACCCAACATTTTATCAATAGAGCAATTAAAATACAAATAAAAAATCTGAAGTGTTACATTGAACAACTTTCATTAGCTACTATCGTTTATTTTTATAAATCTCCATAATCTATTTTTTGCAAAAGTTTATTTTTCTATCCATTTCATAATAGTCGAGATAAGCGTTTGCAGAAATGGTATCATTGCACATTTCGTTGCAGGTGCAAGGTGGATACAGGAGGCTGTTGCGATAGTCATATGTTTATAACTGGGTTGCTATATACAAGCTTGGAAATTTCATACTCTTTGCATTACACCAGAGTAACGGTGGCAGAACTTTAAAAAATGATAAAAGTACATATTGAGAAAGTCAAACCATAATAACGGTTATATCAGAAATGGCTGATACCACAAAAAGTTATTTGAAGCAAATTGTATGTTACAAAGAGATCGACATTTTTTTTTTGTGCAGTAGGTTTTTGCCTGTCTCTTATGGTTTACCAGTTGGAGAAAGTGAATCCTGAATGAAGGTCACTTCATAGGATATTCCTAGAAAATTCAGGATATGCATTTTATTAGTAATGTAAATATTTAAATACATTATATTTGAATAAAAATCATTACAACTATTTTCGAGAAAGTAAAAATAAAAGAAAGGAAAAAAAAGGAATAACGAACATTTTCCATGTAAAAGGTAGTTTGGGATGGGGGAATTTTCTTGAAAATCTTCGTGTCGCATTCTTGAAGATGCTGAACTCCGGAAGGGAGGGGTGGGATGAGAGGAGACCGAGGGCGACCGAACCAGGAGACATGGCAGGGCAGAGGACAGGGTCCCTACCTTTTACAGATTGAAACTCCCCGGATGGCAGCTGGTGCAACTAACTCCCCTCCTCCTGCAGGCTTACACATACCCTGGGGGGCCCGGGACTTTGAAACCGCCTCCATTCCGGAGGGTTATACAGAGCATCCTTTTTCTCTGCTATGCAACGCCGAGATTCCCGCCGACACTTTCAATTCTGAAACAGACCAAACAGATGAAAGGTGAAGTGAAATTAGAATGCAAGTGAAATGGAGGAACAGGACATTCAGGGGATCTAATGAACCTTCCCAGCATTCACCTAAAGACTCGGGCAAACCCCGAAAAAAACCCATGGAAGGTCGGCCGCTGGAATCGAACCCACGAGCTCCGAATGCGGGCCACATACGTTACCGCTTGAGCCAGCTCGCTCGGTCAGCAAATGCCTAACAACCAACAGAACAATCACCGCTGCCTACTAAATATTCAAAGGTTGTGAAATTACCTCTTTGCATACAAATATAATACTCATCTTTAACATCAGAGTTCGCGAAATTAAAATGGAAGTGCGAGAGAACGAATCGACTATTTTATCCTTCCCCAAAACTTCTCATATCAGCTTATTTTTCTATTTACTTCATGGTAACCGAGATGAAGGTTTGCAGAAAAAGTATCATTACAATTTCGTTGTAGGAACAAGGGAGATACAGGAGGCCGAAGCGATAGTAAAATCTTTAAAAGCCGGATCTATAGACTGACTTTGAAATTCCATACTCTTTTCAAAACATCGCGAGAAATAAACGAATGGTGGTTTACCACCTCAAAAAAATACAAAACATTTACAAATTTAAAATAGTTTCAAGGAATATCTCGGAAATGGTTAATGGCACAAAAATGTTATTTGCAATAAATTGTGTGTTTTAACAATATCTGAATTTGTATGCAGTAAGTTTATAACTACATGGTTTACCACTTATGTAGAAACATATACTTCATTGCGCATGAAGAGAACTTCACAGGCTATACGCAGAAAACTCAAGGTATACATGTTATTTGTCAGAAAAAACATCGCAAAGGACTACTCTGCGGTTTTGGTGGTTAGTGTGCTAGACTTCAAATCAGGAGGTCCCGGGTTCAATTCCCGGCTGGAGGGGTAAATTTTTTTAGTGGGGATTATTCCCTATTCCTAGAGTTAGGAAGTATGAAAGAGAGTCGGAATGTGTGTGCGTGTGTGTGAATTAAAAGACAACCCAAAGATTAACCCAAACAGTCAATGAATGAACATCACTGTCAGATAGTTCTAAAGGTAAAAGCCACCGATATGATCTAAGGTGTTAAAAGTGGCATTTAAATGAAAAAAATGTAAAATATGGCATTTTAATCAAAATAGTTAAGAATCGTTTTAGAGAAAGTAAACAAAATTACGAAAACTTTTCCATGTAAATAATGGTTTGGGGTGGGGGGATTTTCTTGAAAATCTTTATGTTGTATCTTCCGAAGATGTTGAACTTAAGCACAATCCTACTTTTCGTTTTTGATTTATGTTGTTCACAGACAGACATACAGTAATAAACACACTTTTTTTTTAAAAAAAAATACTTTTTTACTTCTGGTGAAATCTCAGTATCAAAGTTTTTGGTAGAGCATAATACTTTACCTACTAAAGGTAGATGATAAAGTAAAAAGATAGCTCAAATAATGTATGTACGTTTACACAAGGTTTAAACGAGAGTTTACATATACGGTCCTGTATTCTCACCGTGTTCTGTCGTGATCATTTCCACATAACTGAGTACCTGCTGTGTTCATATTCTGTCGTAAAATCACTCTCAGCTAGGCGACTGCACAACAGGCGCACGTTATGCCTTGTGGAATTGCAAAACGAGAACGTATCATAAATTAAATATGGCGTGATTATGGCGGCTCCAGATCACAACAGAAACACAGCACCTTTTAAAAAGTCTATATCAATACTGGAATATAAAATTACGTGTTTATTGATCATATTCTAACATCAAACTCGCAGACCGTTGTTGTAGGCCCTGTAGGGTTTGCCTTTTCCACACAGCTTATTAAAAGCGCCTGCAGGGTGCTACGTAGATTTCCCGCATTACTTCCCTGCACGAGAAGTTGTCGCAAGGTGCAGGCGAATGAAATTAATCTCGTGACAGTCGTGGCACTGTTGCCTTCTGTGTTTTATGATACGAGTATGAGTATGTTTTATGTGCTGGCTTACTATTTACATTTCCTGGAACACGAATCATTTACAAACAAAACAGCACAACTTGTGCTATGTTTTGTTGTTTTACACACACTTATGGGACACTGGGAATGATTTTTAGGTGAAAATGACAAAATTTTCGATTTTGAAATTATATCATATAAATAATGTATAGACATTTGTGATTCATTTTGGCCAAACATTTTGCACTATCTGCCATTTTTAAAAGCCCAGCGACATATTTAAATCACCCGTGCGCTCCCTTAAAACTCCATCAGACCCGCCCACTTCCTAGTTGTATATGTAAAGCATATACAACATAATTTGCTAATTTCTGCATATTTTTCGATTTATTTGGCCGCGTTTTGGGATCACATGTAATTTCCTACTTTTTGCTTCCATCTAGCGCCTAAATGCATAACTATTTACTACGTAATGAACACAAGTTTAGACTTTGAAAAGAAAAATTATATTTTGGTACCGTAAGAGTCTATTTCATTGAAATTCTCTCCATTTACCCATATCATCTTATTTTACAGCATTTTGCAGTTATTTTAATACGTTATTGGTTGTTTAAGGCTTTGTTTATATATGTATCTTACAGATCTTTTGATACACTTTGTTGTTTATGTACCATATGCAGCATTGAAAGCAAACGTTGAGTGAGTTCTTTGAAAATGCCTATTGTAGTGAATGTGAGTATTCAAATGTGACTACAAATTAGAGAAAGAATTTGCTCAAAGTTTTGTGTGAAAGTGAAACAATTGTGGTTTTAGTCCTACCCAGAAATATTCCAGTCCTCGTGTCATTAAAGACAAAAAAAACCTAGAGGTTTCCATTTGAAATAAACAGAAAATATGTAATGCCATTTTTAGCAAATTAACTTTTTTACCAATAGAAATTCTATAGTAGAAAATATTCCTGATAAATGTGGTATGAAAAAGACTATTTATGTCATCGTCAGTCACTGCATGTCAACAGACAACAAACCCTAACATGGCAAATGTCCCACTGGTACTGGCGCTTTTACAACAAAAGTATAGCTAATGGTACACAACCTGCTACAAGTGATAAAATGTCCATTCAGCTTTCTGAATCAGCTGTTTCCAAGATAATACCTGTCTACCAAAGACTAGCCTGTGATGAGCTGCTGCATAAATGTGCAAGAGATGTTACACAAAATCAACATGAATTGCTGCGTGCCATGTTATGGAGGAATGTCCAAAAGAAATTGTTGTATCAAAGAATAGCATCACAATTGCTGTAACAGATGGGTCAGAATTTCATATGAGGTACTCAGCTACAGAAGAAATGAAATCTATTATAAAGAATTATACAATTTGCAGTGTATCAGATGTGATTATGAAGAGATGCCACAACAGAAGAAAATATCAGTGTGCTCGATCTTCAACTGAGAAGAAAAAACTCGCAGGAGGAGTAAATTACCAAAAAATGAAAAAGGAGGAAGCCAAATAGAGAAAGGATAAGAAAACATATACTTCAGTTATAAGTACCTGATAAGCTGTAAATTTAAAACGAATGTGCATGCTTTAGAAATATGTATTTTTTCTCAGTTTTTCATTTTTGCACATGAAATTGATTCCTTGTATTTCATTTTTGCTCTGATGTGTATGAAAATTTGCACAAATCTTCTCAAATGAAATATATAAAGATTTAAGGATGCATTTTTATGATTTCTTTACTCATTGGCTTACAAAAAATTAATTTATACTAAAAATCAAGGAAAATTTTGACATCAACTTCATAAAAAGAAAATTTTATTTATATACAAATAATATCAACTTAAATCAAATGCTTAGATTTATTTTCATTGTACTAAAGTATAGGAAAATGTCACTATCATACTTCTCTGACAAATGTGAATGTGCATGGTAGTTTGAGAAGTTTTTGTTTGCTAACGAAAAATATTCAATTGTATTATATGAGAAACTATTTGAGCTAGAGCTTTGAACTTTTGCACAGTCATTTCTCTATTTACCCATTAATTAAATGTACAATTTTTTCAATAATATCTTTCAAAAAGTTACAAAAATTTAGTCCCAGTGTCCCATAAGGGTCAATCACACCTTGATACAACTCGATTCTACGAGAGGAGGAGGTTTGCTGCTACAGACAGGAAAGGATGTGCAGGTGGCAAAAAGGGCACAAAAGTACAGAAAAAGGACACAAACCCACAGGATTATAAATCAGGAGTGTTCTGGTATGCAAAGCATAGAATTCACTGTTTTCCAGCATAATATTTTATAAATCAGTGTTTTTCTCAAAACTTCATTTTCACACATTCAAAATGAACCTCGCGCATGAGGTTTTGTTTAAATACAGCTAAAATTTCTCAGAATCTGAAAAGGTATCCATTGTAACATTCTATGTGACAAAAATATGCCTATCAGTGATAATATTGTTTTAAAAATATATTTTTTATGAAAAAAATGGTGAATTTTAGAGATTCAAATTTCTAGATTTAAAAAAATTATCAGAATTCAGTCATCAAAATGTATTGAACTTTCAAATCATACTTTTTGTAACTGATTCAAAGCTTCAATTCCAAAAATGTCAACCAATTTTCTGAACTTTTGATGCGCGTGGTTAATTTTTATTATGCAAAACATTTACATAATAAAATTTAGGAAATAATTAATAACTCCCAAAGTATTTACCCAGCTTGAAATTTGGTGTTCACATTAATCTAACAGCAATAGACTCACAGTAAAATTTTCAGAAATATCCATACAATAATATGGAAATTTGAAATTTCACTCCCAGTGTCCCTTATTGCGTATTCGTGCCTGGCTGGACATACTTCTTGTTTAGCTTTATTTTATATCAAGTTTATTACTTTTCATACTGCTTACTACAGAAGTAAAGGAAGTGCTGCATTCCACCAAAAATTCTACATATATATTTCATCAGAAATACATATTTTTAGGTCCCTGAATCCCCCAAAAATGGCTTTTTGAAAAAGTAACGCGCGCGCGTGTCTGTGAACAGTATAACTCAGAAACGAAAACTTGGTTAAATAACAAATAAGTTCAGAATTTTCCAAGGATACGAAACGGGGATTTTCAAGTAATAAATCTCCTCACCTCAAACTACCCTTTACGTGGAAAATGTTTCGTTATTCTATATTTTCTCAAAAAACGGTTCTAACAATTTTGATCAAAATACCATATATTTAAGATATTTACATGAAAAATACAATGTAAATCCTGAATTTTCTGCGATTCTGTGAAGACCTCTTCATTCTAAATGGGTTTTACTAATTTTGTGTAACTGATAAACCATAAGATACAGACAGAAACTTACCACACAAAAAACCTAGATCTCGTAAACACACATACACACAATTTATATTAAATGCATTTTTTGTAACTCACTTGTAGGGTTAGCATGTCTGTATTCAAGAGATTTCGAGTTCGAATCTCGGTTGGGACGAGTTACCCGGATGAGATTATTTCCGGATTTTTCTCTTTTCCTGAAAAGATGAATGTTGGTAATACTAAGCTCTATGGACCCTATTCATCGTCCGATCTGGTCTAACAGGTTAAAGGATATTAAAACATGTGGCATTAACCATTTCCGTGGTATTCTTTGCTATTGCTTTAAGTTTACAAGCGTTTTTTTTTATTTGTTAAGTCTCTTTTCGGTTTTTCTCGTAATTATGCCAAGAGCATAGACATTTTAAAGCCATCACTTAGCGATCCGCAAAAGATTTGAGTACCGCTTTGGCCTCCTTTGTTATTATTATTATTATTATTATGATTATTATTATTATTATTATTATTATTATTATTATTTATGAACGCTCTTTAACTGCTGTGGTCCTTAGTGTCCCATTTTATATAGGGCGAGAAAGACCGGTAATTTTGCTCAGAGGCCTCTTTATCAGGCTTGGGGTTCTTTTATGTACCGTAAATCTACGACACAGGACCATCGGCTTTACTTCCCTTCCGAAGGAAACCATGCTAAGGATTTTTACCCTCGAAAAAATCCATCTCTTGGGAACTAGAGGCCAGCACGGTACCGCTAGTCCACGGCGGACGACTTGGGAATTAGAGGCTAGCAGGGTAGCCACCATACACGGAGGACGACAAGCCTCCTTTGTACCCCGTGTACTTACAACGAAACGTGTAATAAAGTGATTCAAAATATGCAAACGTTTTATCTCGATTAACACAAAGTAGATTTGTAAATATAGTTTGTAGACAAGTGGATACAGAAAGTCACGCAGCTATTTTGTTTTGTTCATCTTCATTTTCTTTGAATTCTTAGGTTTTCACTCTTCTCTTGCTTACATTTTCATCATTTTTTGTTCTTTACATACCTTCTCAGCTTTTGCTATTCTTCTTCAGAGCACGACTTTTCTTTGCGTGCCGTTTTTTTATCTTAATTTTGAAATTATATATATATATCCATATATATATATTTATTTTCTCTTTCCTTCTGTATTTCTCTTTTTTGTAGTTTTTTCGGATCTCCTTGGTTTTATTTTTTACTATTCTTCTTTTCGTTTTGAGTATCTTCTTTTTGGTCCTGTTCTTTGGTTTTATAAATATTTTATTTACTAGTTTCTCTGCCATTTATATATATATATATATATATATATATATATATATATATATATATATATGTTTTCCCATGTGTTTTTATGTTTTCAGGTTGAACTGACATGCAACATCTCTAAGCATCTTACGCGATTCTTCTGTTTTCTTGCATGGGTTCATTAGTAAAAAAACTGACGTACGAAATGTGAACGGTTTTGTTTTTTTTCCATATCATGCAACCAAGCCCATACTGAATTTGAGATCATTGCTAGTCAAAAGTTTTTCGTGAATGAGGTAATGTGAATAGATGAGCCGTTTTTTCTATGTATATTACATGGGTTGAAACTTTAATAGTGGCAATACTGCTGTGAGAGCTAAACGAGAAGGAAATAATTATTCTTATGTTTACCATTGTTTGCCTATGTCTTACTCCCTACCCAATAAAATGGACTCACCCTTACGACTCAAAGTGTATGCGCTGTGGCGAGTAGAATATACCGGGTGAATCACCTAAAACTTTCACCGCAAATATTTCGTAAATGGAAAGTGCTATTGATGTGCAGTTTTCACAGCATTGATTAGTAATCAGGGGCCACATTTAGACTCTAAACAGATTTTAATAATACTGAGAAAGTGTATTTTTTGAGCAAACATACAATTTTTTAAATGGAACAATGCCTAGTTACATCAGAATAAAGGTAGGGTAAATTAGAATGTCAATGGTCTTTGTTGCAGGATTCTAGTGCAAGTGGTTTACGAGAAATCGTATTTTGAAAAGTTTCCACCCTAACGTATTGTTTGTCCCATTCAACCTGCTTAGTTGCTAGGTACGATGTTGTTATGTTTGTTTGCATATGTTTGCATGTTTGTTTATGTATGTTTGTTAGTTCCCGCACAATCGCACGTGGAAGTAGCATAAGTCAGGCAAGTGTACTGCGCATTCTCCATCGACATAGGTTCCATCCCTATCACATCTCTCTCCATCAAGAGCTGCATGGAAACGATTTTGAGAATCGTGTTAACTTTTGTACATGGACATTAAGACATGATACTCCAGATTCATGATGTATCTTGTTAAATATGAGGCAACATTTACTAATCATGGCCAAGTAAACCGCAGAAACATGCACTATTGGTCTGTTGACAATCCCCGTTGGCTTCGTCAGGTGGAACGTCAGCGTCCATGGAATTTAAACGTGTAGTGTGGGATATAGAACCATCAGCTCATAGGCCCTTTGTTCATAGAAGGAACAATGAACTCGCACAAGTATCGCAGCCTCCTGACAGACCATCTGACACAGATGCTAGAAGACGTTTCTTTGCAGACTAGGAGGAAACCTGTGGTACCAACATGATGGCTGTCCAGCCCATAGTGCACGAAGTACTACAGCTTGTCTTTACGGATTGTTTCCAAATCGTTGGATTGGACGAAGAGCACCTGTACCTTGGCCGGCCCGTTACCGTATCTGACCCCTTTAGACTTTTTTTCTGTGCGGAAGTTTGAAAGGATGTCTACAAGGATGTATCAACTACACAGGCGATATGAAACGACGTATTACTGCTGCCTGCTCTGAAATTTCCGCTGAAATGCTAGAACGTGTGCAACAGTCTTTCCATAGCAGACTGGAAGCGTATATTGAAGCTGCCGGTGGTCATTTTAAACACAACCTTTGAAGGGCTATGTTCTCTTTACTTTTAAGAATCCACAGAAGTATTGTAATTCCCTTTTGTTTTTCTTTAGTTTGTGCTACCACAGGTTGTGCAAATGTCGGTGCGTAAAAGTTTCAAAATAAGATTTCTCGTAAACCACTTTAACTAGAATCTTGCAACAAACGCCACTGGCACTCTAATTTGCCCTACCTTTATTCTGTTGATGTAACTAGACATTGTTCCATTTAAAAATTGTATGTTTGCTCAAAAACACACTTTCTCAGTATTATTAAAACCTGTTTATAGGCTAAATGTACGAGCCCCTGACTACCAATAAATGCTGTGAAAACTGCACATCAATAGCACTTTCCATTTCCGAAATATTTGCGGTGCAAGTTTTAGGTGTTCATCCTGTATATCTGTTTGAACTACCGTTCTAAACTGTTGGTTGTGGTGTTTTCGCCATGTTCACAAAACAGGAACAACGAGGTTGGTTGAAGATTGAATGCGCTCGTGGTCGTACGGCAATACAATGTCATGCAGGTCTCAAAAAAATAAATTGAGTTTTATTTATGGACACTGTTTAACTGCTATGGTCCGTAGCGTCCCATTCTATATTGGCGTGAAAGTCCGGTAATTTTTCTCAGAGGCCTCTTTATCAGGCTTGAGGTTCTTTTACGTGCCGTAAATATACAACACGGGACCACTGGCTTCACTTCTCTTCCGAAGGAAGCCATGCTAAGGAGTTTTATGCCCGAAAAGATCCATCGCCCTCCGCCGTGTCATGCAGGTCTCGTTGAGACATGTGGGGAACTTCGTTACCATACAGAAAAGTGGCGAGGAACGTTATGGTGCTTCTTGTGTGCGATTGTGATGGTATTATCCTAACACATACCGTACCGCAAGGAAAACACATTATTGCACAATATTTCTGTCATTTTTGGAACATCATTTCAGACCAGCATTGCGAAGAAAGCGGCGACACTTTTTACAGAATCCTCCCAACACAACACAATGCTCGGACACGCGGCACAACCTGTTTTTGTATCGTCGCTGGGGTTGGGAAGTGCTTTCCTAATCACCATATTCATCGGACATAAGCCTGTGTGATTATGACCTAATCCCGAAGATGAAGGAATCGTTTCGTGGAAATCGATTGAGGACTGTTCTCGAAACTGTGCAGGCATTAGATTGCTCCATCAGGAATATCAACAAAACAGGCGCTGCAACAGCGACCCTACGATTTCCACATCGCTGGCAACGGCTTATTGACAATGCTGATGATTACAGTGAAGGACTGTAGAAGTTTCATACATGCATCATTCGTGTAATAGTAATAAATAAATCGTTGCCACTATTAAAGTTTCAAACTATGTGTAAACGCAATATTACCCAATAAAGGCCACTAAGTGCACTTGTTTGTATGATAAGCTGGCCTACTTTGGTTATTTGTTTACATTCTATCTTACCTTTCACTTCCATTCCGTTAGCACGGCTCATAGTAAAGAATTGAAGAGAGGGGGGAGAAGATCCCTCTTATATTTGTCTTCTTAACCTCTTTATTTAGTTAATTCTCAACCTGTTTTGGATAGGATTAGGTATCTGCTGTTATTTTTAAAACATGGATCATTTTACGTGGCCAGACCCACTGATGTGCATCTTATTTACGGTGCTGCTGGCACAAAGGAGCTGTACAACCAGGTGCAACCATTGCTGCAAAACAACACATGATAGCTTTGCTTTTTATTACAATTAACATAATAAGCAATTATGTTCAATTTGCATTGCAGTTTACTGTTTTCCTATAAAATCGGGCCGTCTTCCGTGGTCTAGTGGTTACCATGTTTGTTCCCGAGGTCGCGGGTTCAAAACTGGCGGAGGGCGATGGATTTTTTCGGGCGTAAAAATCCCTAGCATGGCTTCCTTGGGAAGTGAAGGGAAGTAAAGCCGGTGGTCCCTTGTCGTAGATTTACGGCACGTAAAAGAACCTCAAGCCTGATAAAGAGGCTTCTGAGCAAAGTTTCCGGTCTTTCACGCCCAACATAGAATGGGACGCTAAGGACCAAGCAGTTAAAGAGCGTCCGTAAATAAAACTCAATTTAATTTTAATTTCCGTAACATTGGATTTTAACATTGTATTAAAATATTCGTATGGATGTTCCCTACCACCACCTGAAAAATCTGCGCCCATTTTGTGGACAACCTGTGTATGTGTAATTATAATGGGTAGATAGCGTCTAGATTAGGCTTTTTTAATTTATTCATTCACACTTTATTTATTTAAGAATTTGACCCGAAAAGGATTTGCCATAAGGACACGAATTAACACAAAAAAATTAACAGAAAAGATACATTAAAATATTATAGGTTCATCAAGCAGAATATAAAAGGCGTACCATAGTGTTCACTTCTTGAAATGAATTTTTAAATTGAATATAATTTAAATATGAAAACAAATGGAGTAAATAAGAGTAGATTTATGAACTTCTAATACCATATAAATGAGTTTGTAGACTGGCGACTGAATGCTTTATAATGCAGTAAGTATGTAATCGCTTATTTTATACTATTCTTTTTTTCCCAATCTTTTCACCCTTTCTCACTGCCCTCCCCCTAATTTTGCAATTGTTGGCGTATTGTGTGTCTTTTTATTTATTTTCTTTCATGCTTTTAAATCGATTTGATTCTGCTTATCCTCTTTGTTACCCCTTTTTACTGTACCTTTCTCTCACTTTCTCTTGTTTTTAATATTCTACGTTCACCCATAAGCCACAAAACCAGTTTTCCTATGAATGCGAAACATATTGCTGCCAAAGCCTAATTAAAACCATTACCTCACATCAGTAAGTCTTTTTGGAATGTTGTCAGGCTATAAGGAAGTCCTAATGTGCAGTGACGACCAAACGTCGCATTCCAGTTATGTCCCTAGTTCGAATCTGGCGCAGCCTGTTTTATCTGCCTTTCCTGGTTACGCATGACTGACTCGCTATAAGATAATATCACGTTACAAGTGTAGCTTTCACAAGTCGCCCGACCTACACTAGCCTTTAATGGTAATGCATTTTCTTCTTTTTCTTGAGCACTTGTCCATTTGTCCACTTTATACCTCTTTGGTCGTTTCTTCTACAGTTCAGCGGGACGCATGTCATATTTATTTGCGTTAAATCACCAACGAGCAATTGTAATAAAGTAAATAAACGTTTCATTGCTGGTTAGACGTCGAGGAAAACTGAAACATAACAGCAAAAAGTTCACAATTAAATATAAGTACAATACGTCTGATTACCGGATCAATATTTGGTTTTCTTCCCGAAGTTTGATGATCAAAAATTGAATAAACTACACAAGTGGTTAAATGTAAAATATTTTGGGTTAAAACCACATATTAAGTTTTGTGAAACTTACCTATAGTAGCTAAGAGGAAGTATTGCAGTCCACCCAACATTTCGGTGTGGAGATTTTATGAAAATATATGCTTTGAGACCCCTATATCCAAAAACAGCATTTTTGAAAAAGGTCCCCGTGTATGTGTGTGAACAGCATGGCTCAAAAGCGAAAAGTCGGTTAAATGCCAAACTTGATGTTTAAGTTCAGCATTTATCAAGGGTGTGACACAAAGATTTTCCAGAAAATCCTGCCATACCCCAAACTCCCTTTACATAGAAAAGATTTCGTAATCTTTGATGATCTCAAAAATGGCTCTAACGATTTTGATTAAAATACCACATGTTTAATATATTTTCAGGACAAGTGAAGGGTATATTTTGAATTTCGGGAATAGCCTGTGAAGTCCTCTTCATTCTAAATGTCATTTGTATAATTGGTAAATCGTAAGAGATAGACAAAATCTTCCTATTAAAAATTTAGATCTCGCTAAAGCACACAAATTGTGTAAAATACACCTTTTGTGGAGTTAACTGTATCCGAGAAATTCCATTTTATTCATTTGAATTTTGAAATACTTGTACTTTTCTCAATTGAGAAGTTATCTGTTTTTTACTTTCTCTACTACGTATAGTAAGTAGGGGAAGTATTGTATTCCACCCAAAAATTCGATACCGAGATTTCACCGGAAGTATATGTTTTGAGGCCCCCTGAATCCAAAAAAAGCATTTTGGGAAACATGTCCGAATGTGTGTCTGTCTGTCTGTGAACAGCATAACGCAGAAACGAACAGTCGGATAAACACCAAACTTGGTATTTAGGTTCAGTATCTTCCAGAGATGCGACACGAAGGTTTTCAAGAAAATCGTCCCACCCCAGATTAACCTTTACATGGAACATTTTTCGAAAACTTAATTTTCTCAAAAATGGCTCTAACGATTTTGATTAAAATATCATATGTTTAAGATATTTTCATGACAAATGAAATGTATATCTCGAATTTTCTGGGAATGTCTCCAAAAGTATTCTTCATTGTGAACGACTTTTGCATAACTGGTAAACCATAAGAGATAGACAAAATTTTACTACACAAAAAATATAGATCGCATTAAACTACACAATTTATGTCACATACTTTTTTGTTGTTGAGTGAACCATTTTCGAGATATTGCTTGCTATTCCCTTAAATTTTCCAATACTTATACTTTTTCTCAAATGGGAATTCGTTATTAATTTTTTTTTGTCCTGGTAATGCAAAGAGAATGGAATACTGCACATAGCAACCAGCTCTTAAAATATTTGACTATCGCTTAAAGCCTACCAATTCCCATTTCATCTACAAGAAAATTGGCAATAAGATTAACATCTAGATATCTCGATTAACATGAAGCATATGGAGAATAAGCGTTTGTAAAAATAGTTTGTACAGGAGTAGAGAAAGTCATGTGAGTGTAACACATAAGATTTTTTTCTCTGGTCATGCAAAAAGGAGGGAATTTCAAAGCCATCACATAGCGACACGCTGTTTAAAAATCTGGCTATTTCTTTGCCTTCTGTATCCTAAAACGAAATCTGTAAATGTAAATTGCAGGTGTATCTGTATTAACAAGATGTAGGTAAAATAATAAGATTTTGTAAGAAAAGTTTAAAAAAGAGTGAGTAGAGAAGGTCATGAAAATACAACAGCAGAAGTTTTTCCTTCTCTACCACCTATCTTTAGCATATACAGAAAGTATTGTATTTCACTCAAACGTGGATATCAAATTTCGCCAGAAATACAATGTTTTAGGCCCATAGTTTTAGAAAAAAATCGGTGTTGTCTGCCTGTGAGCAACATAACTCAAATTTAATTTTGAGTCAAGCATTGTTTATGCATGCCAGTAAAACGTGTCAAAGAAAATTCTTCTATCCCAAACTATCCTTCACATGGGTATTTTTTCATTGTTTTTCATTCCAAAACTGTCTGTAACCATTTTATTTGTAATATGTACAATATATTTGAGATATTGTGCCAAACTAAATGTTTATCTGGAATTTTCTGTGAATATTTTGACTGCATTTTGTGTAATTTTGCATAACTGAAGAATCACAGGAGATAAACATAAAGTTATTACAGAAAAATGTAGAAATCATTAAAGTACACAATTTGTTTAGCTTTAGCCGTTTTCGAAATTTCTGTCTTGCATAGCTACCCCAAGTAGGTCATCTGACGGACGTGTTTGAAAGTTTGCGATTCCTCTGTTTTCTTCCCATTGCAGGAGCTCGTAACCACGGAATTTGAATGCTGTTTCCGAATGTTATACGCAACTAAGCACTTATTACTGAATTTGAAACCATTCCTAGTAAAAATATATAATGGAGAGCAAAATAACTTTTTATATCAGTACTACGATACATAACGGATATACGCAAATTTTTCCTGGGTAGAGAAAGTGGTATGAGAGCCCATATATGATTTTTTTTATTATTTCTGTGTATGTATCCTAAAAGAGAGTTTACCTGGCTCCAATAGTTATGTACTCTCCTGCTGAAAACTAGTATAATTCCTTAAGGGTAAGATATTTACGATCGAGCAGGGCAAAGACATTTTATTTTTGTTCCATACATCACAATTGCATTAATTTAATTAAATATTATCATTTATGTTGAAGGTAGAAACATTCCTTTCATTGCATAGCAATTTAAAGACTTAAATCTTACGCTGTTTTTCTTTTTTAAATTAGATTAGAAGATTTAGTAATTACATAAAATTAGATCACACAAAACGAAAATTTATATTATAGAATTATTTGTGTAATTTGAAGTACTATGCGGCGTAGTGTGAAACAAAATATAATATAACTCGCACATGGCTCGGAAGTCTTCACAAGTCTACTGTTAATTATCCTCAAGGGTTGCTTTACTGTGAGGTACTAGATGTTGTAATCTGAAATATTATACTTTTTGCTGGTGTATGTTGGTAAACATGTGTGCTTGTCTCCAAATTTCGGTTGGGATGACTTGCGAATTTTTTACTTTCTTTACCACGTACGAGCACATACTAGGTAGAGAAGGTATTACATTCCAAAAATTCGATACTGAGATTTCGCGGAAAATACATGTTTTGAGGCTCCCTAAATAAAAAAAGCGTTTTTGGAAAAAGGTTCGTGTGTATGTGTCTGTCTGTGTGTCTGTGAACAGCATAACTAAAAAGCGAAAAGTCGGATAAATAACTTGGTATTTAGGTTGAGTACCTTCCAAAGATGCAACACGAAGATTTTTTAATAAAGTTCCTCACGATAGTTTTATAACTAGGAATAATCTCAAATTAAGCAATATGGACTTGGTTACATATACAGTACGGAAAAAGTAAAACATAATCTTCTTATACTAAATAATTTTTGTTTCTAATGAACCCATGCGAGAAAAATAAGATTCGCGTAAGATGATTTATATACGCCTTATTACAGTTGGGAAACCTTAAAGACACAAAAAATATTTCCAAAACGGTTAATGCTACAGAATAAAGTTATTTGCAATAAATTTTGTGTACGGCGAAACTCTACATTTTCTGTGTAGTAAGGTTTTGTCCATCTGTTATGATTTACCTGTTACATAGGCTTATACAAAATTCCATCAGAAAGAAGAGGATTTGACAGGCTATTTAGAGAAATTTCAAGACATAGATCTTACGACTTATAAAAACATCTTAAACATTTTGTATCTGAGTCAAAACCATTACGACTTTTTTAAGAATATTAAAAATTACGATTTTTTTGCCATGCAAAGTGTAGTTTAGGGTGAGTGTATTTTCCTGAAATGTTTTATATTGCATACTTAAACAGTTGTAGTTCAAATATGACATTTGGTATCTCTGACTTTTCGTTTTTGCGTTATGCGATTTCAGAGCCTTTTTATAAATAGTTTTTTTGGGACCTAAATTTTATATTTGTGGTGAAATTGTATATAGAATTTTTTGGTGGAATACAATGTGTATGTGTTGGAGAAAATAAAAATATATGTAAAAGAGACTCTGAAGAGTAAATTTCTATTCTCCCCACTGTTTTCAGTTTGAAAACAAATGCATTTTGCTAGTATTGAATAATTTTAATTTATGCGTGTAGTAAGTCGTATTCTTATGACATTTGTTCACAGCTGGAGGAGCTTCGATCCAAGGACCGTGCCATTTCACAGTTGGGCAGAGAAGCCAATCTACAGGCGGGTCGGGCCGAAGAGTCGCGGGGTCGACTCTTAGATAAACAGGTAAGGAAGGTGTCCCAATTTGTTGTGATCGGTGAAGGGGTATTGGCATCGCGCCTCACATTTCTACAAGGTCAGCATTTCACCGCGGTCGCGCAATGTTACTCCTCTCGTATGCGAGAGAAGTCGTAGATTTGTGGTTGTTGATACCTTATATGGTTACACACAAGCATTTAAATCTGAAATACACTTTTTTTAAGCAGTTGTTTAATACCAGCGACCTTTATGCTCTCATCGGATCGAAATGTCAGTGATTTTGGCATTCATAAATTAGCGTGCTTAAAAGTAAATTTCCGTACCTAAAAGTAGAAACTTTTAAGCATGCTGACTGGAAAATGTACGGAAAACACAATTCGTTTATGCAACTCTAGCATTATAAACATATTATTAATATACTCAATATTCTGCATATTTGACTCATTATGGCACGCGTGGGCATAATAGCAATGCCGCATTTCCTATAGAAGTGACGCAAAACCGATATTCCAAGTTTCCAAAGCTTATGGAAAGAAGATGAGACCAGCAACGAAGATGGTAAACTGCTGTATATTATTAAATATAGAATAATTAAGATCTGAAGTTATCGTTACTTATCGTACTGTGCTGGTAATAGTCTACATCACAGTCCGTAACACCTGCTCACTTCTTTCCCATGAAGGGAATGCATGCAAATGGCTGTCTTGCTTATCGGTTCAACACGCCAGCTAATAACAAATGAAATGTAGGGAGAGAAGCTAACGTCTCATTTACGAACATGTGAAGGTGTTCACTTATGTCAGCTATGGATGCCGCATTATTTCATGATTTATTTCTTACAAGTCATAATGCTAAGAGTGCATAAAATGTCGTATCCAACTGGTGGATAATTTTCGTGGCTAACGAGATAGACCGGATACGACTCGAATTGAAATCAGTTGATAATTTTAGTCTAGTCATGGCCCGATGAAGTTAAATTAGCCGCCTAATATATCCATATTCTAAATAAACAAATAAGTTGCTCGTTAAATGCATAGAAAACGCACAGTTATACGTATAATGAAGCTACTCAGTGTAAGCCATTTTAAAGACTACCATTACTACGTAGCTCTGATTCACGCCCTAGCCTGTCTGTTTTGTTAACCACGATAATTTTAATATCACACTCGTGAAAATTCACTCATGCCATAATCATCAAGATTATCCATTTGTTTTATACATTACTAATATCGTGTTTGGTTTTTTGTGCAATCAGCATACTCATTGTAGCTCCTGGTATATTTTATATGTCCGAATCCACTTCCTAATTACTCAATTTTCCTAATTATAATTACCACTTTCGTTTTAATAATTGTATATTCAAAAACTAAACGACAAGCAGAACTACTTAAACAACTGCCTAACAACTAATAAAACAATCACCGCTGCTTACTACATATTCAAAGGCCATGAAATATATGTCTTTGCATACGAATCTAATGCACTGTGTCTTTAACATCAAAAGTTCGTGAAATCAAAATAAAAGGCAAGAGAACGAATCAACAATTTTATTAGATTTAAAATACATGGTTATTCAAAAAGAAGGAACAGACCTCAAACATTTATTTCCAATGAACGACAATAGATGGCGACGCATGCGATATATCACCGAATAGAGAAATGCTCAAAATGTTATTTTATGTGTTCAAAATGAGCACCATTTGTTATGCAAGGACGACTAATGCTTTTCCGTTTGCATACGCAACCATCTTCTACGAATTTATTGTATCAATTTTTTATGACGAGGCGGCTCGTTGTCGAACTTACAAGGAAATACACGCTGCACTGAAACGATGGATTCACTCTTTGCATAATGCAGCACACAAAACGACTTTTCCTATGGCGTCGCCATTTTCTCGTAAACAAACACAGTGCCGCTGTAGGCACTGAGTGGAACTAATAGGTGGGGCTTAAAACTTTGAACTCTCCTCTATTCAATGATGCGTCGTATGTGTCGCTATCTATTGTCGTTCATTAAAAATGAATATTTAAAATCTGTTCCTTGTTTTTGAATAACCCTGTATAAACACAGTAGGAATTTTCGAGCGTTTAAGCACTCACTCTATCATTCGATGGACAGTCTTCACTTTTCTTGCTTAAAACGCTATATTTTCGCCGTTTGTTACTAATATCTATTTTAGAATCTTAATTAACATCGAAAATGCTTAAGTCGAACGAGTTGTGGTTTTCTGTAGTAAGATAGCCAAATATATTAAATCAGATGGAAAAAAAAAATACAAAAAATATATGGTTTACTGAATTAACCATTATCAAGTCCATTTTCCAATAAAACTATAAGGACTCAAACATTGTAGACTCGAAGCTAGTCGATGTTACTACTCCGATTTTGCTGGTTTGAAAAACTAGGAACATATTTCTGAATGTGTACTGACGATAAAAGCGGGAGAACACACCTTGAAACCCTGTTTAAAAGGCTCTTTATGGGAACACACATACTTTTAGCTATTTATAAGAATTCTGAATTGATTCTAGCGTTTTATACTCTTTCTTAGGGTTTCAAACAGAGGCTTCTATGTACAGTGTGTAGCACATTAGACCTGTGCGGTAAGTTGGGTTGCCTCCGTAATAGGGGCTTTGGTTTGGTGGTTTAGGGCGCGCAACAGCAACGGTCATTAGCGAATATACTTCGGACTATGTAGATACCCAAACGCGATGTTTGAATGGAAATGTGCAAATAACGCGTGAGGAATGATTTTCTCGTTGTCTTGTTTTCTTTAATTTGTTGCCACTTTAAAATGTTGCTTTGATGCAGTTTTTCTTTAAGATTTCAAATGTACTTTCTTTGATGGCGAATGAAGAACTAAAGAACTTTTTAATGGCAACAAATATAGTTTGGATTTAGAGTTTTTGTAATGTAATTCATTATTTCTTTGTAGATAATTAAAATTATTAGTTACGTTATTACATTTTTTAGGAAAGGTTTAACTTTACACAAGTTAACCCTTGACTTTAATGAACCTTTTTCGAGAAACAATATACAAATTTAAATTTTTAAAATTTTCATCACATGTGGCATTTTACATACGCCTCAAAATTTCTGTTTTGAAAATAATTTTCATGGAAATCGGTTTGTCAATGCCGTTTTCGGTTATTTGTAGTTGCGGTTTTGTCTTCGAAGTTTACAATTAGAGAGAACTCTAGCGACAGTTTTTGTTTATGGCCTTCTTGGACGTTTGTAGCAAGAACACAAGCTGCAATATGAATCCAATATGTCGTTTCCGGGATTGCGAATGGTAAAGCTTCCAATCAATCTAAACGCTCAAATTGTAATCCGTGTATTTCAACAGTAAAATTCCCGTCCTGGTTCCCGTTCCCGGAAACTGCGACCAGCATTAATAAATACCGAAAAGTTAGCTTAAAAATAAATAAAATAAAAAGGCGCCAACATCGCGCATTAGTATTACGATACGTATAGTTTGATGGTAACTGCGTTTGTAGTTTTATTTTCAACAATATCTTTATATTCTGCAAATAGGTTCAGCAAAATCTCCTTCTCTCTTTTAGAGAAATGCTCACGGCTACATCTTCTTTCCTCGTGTACTCAGGTTGCAAATATATTGCTTTTTGTTATACGCACAGCTCTTAAATTACAATACTGCCGGGAATTGTTTTCTGGGCGCTATACAGGATCACACGAAAGAACTATGCCGGCTATTCAGTCGTTGTTTAGTTCCTATTTAAAGGTGTAAACGGTTATTTTTAATTATTTCACGTTACTTTAACTTATTGGTATATGGCGACGGTTCCTGTATGATTCTTGGTTCACCCAGTCAGTATATTCTATACAGTTGGTCTTAGTTGCGTACTCACTTCCTGCATCATATGCTTGAGATACTCGTTGATAGCCTTAGCCTTCCTACCATCTATCTTTGTTATTGAGTTTTGGTGAAACGTGGGCTTGGGTTCGTGAAACTGGTATCTCTTCTTCATGGTGATGTTGGACAGATGACCTTAGTTGCGCAGTCGCCTTCATACACTATATGCTTAGGTAGGTTATTCATAGATGGCCTAAGTTGCGTAGTCGCCTTTCTGCTCCATCTATGTTTATTTATTTTCTCTAATGGGACTTTAGGTCGTGATGTTAAATATCCGACGCGAGGGAAACCACGAAAAAAAAACAGTCAGATTAGCCAGTACATGGACTGGAACCCGCGACCTGAACGCTGAGCCACAGAACTACCGTTTGAGATATATCGCTTGGTTATGGAGGAACTTTTATTGAATCTCTAAATGTCTAATATACAGTGACCTATTTATGTATTTTAAACTTTTCTTGCAACCCAGCATAAGACTCTTCTATATTCCGAGAAGACAGTAGAGTGTTGTTCTTTGCTGCTTCCTATTACCTTGGTAATTTTGACCAACCACACACAATAAGCCCTTTTCTCAGAATGCCTCTAATCTCCTCTGTAATAAGGAGAAAGTTACGTGAGTGATTATAACAGCAACATTAACGGGATGTAATTCAGTAGGTAGTGTTTAAGTTCCGAATTCCATTATCCCGAGTGTGTAATCCATTGGCTTCGTGAGGAGAAGAGCTGTAAAGTAATCACATGCATGGCTGAGCACGCTACTGCATTGCTAGGAAATGGATTAGCATACGGCTTCTGTGTGATTCACGCCTTTAGCAGTGTCTACTTTGTTGTGACTGTAGCTTGTGCTAGAATACCGTACAGCTGCAACTAATGTTGCAAAAGGTTTTCAAAACATGCATTTTTCCCTGATATTTTGGCTACCTTGAAGCGAGTAATAGCGAATTGCGTGGATAATTTGTAGGTTCCCTGATCTTTATCCTAAGAATCTCATTAGTAGGGCCCGGATTCTTAGGTTTTAACTTATTTTTACTCTCTCTACTACGTATAGTAAGTAGGGGAAGTATTGCATTCCGCCGAAAAATTCGATACCGAGATTTCACCGGAAATATATGTTTTGAGGCCTCCTGAATCCAAAAAAAGTATTTTTAGAAACATGTCCGTGTGTGTCTGTGAACAGCATAACTCAGAAACGAACAGTCGGATAAACACCAAACTTGGTATTTAGGTTCAGTATCTTCCAGAGATGCGACACAAAGGTTTTCAAGAAAATCCCCCCACTCCAGATTACCCTTTACATGGAACATTTTTCGAAAATTTTAATTTTCTCAAAAATGACTAACGATTTTGATTAAAATATCATATGTTTAAGATATTTTCATGACAAATAAAATGTATATCTTGAATTTTCTGGGAATGTCTCCAAAACTATTCTTTATTGTGAACGACTTTTGCATAACTGGTAAACCATAAGAGATAGACAAAATTTTACTACACAAAAAATGTAGATCGCGTTAAAATACACAATTTATGTCATATACATTTTTTGTTGTTGAGTGAACCATTTTCGAGATATTGCTTGTTATTCTCTTACATTTTTCAATACTTATTTTCTCAAATGGGAATTCGTTATTCATTTTTTGTCTTGGATATGCAAAGAGTATTAATCTATGGCAAAGGGAATGGTGCTGCACCTAGCAACCAGCTATTAAGAGATATGTATGTGCTTAAAGGCTACTGTATTTCTATATTGCCCTTGTAAATATATATTCCCCTTACATCTACAAGAAAATTAGCAATAAGATAAAGTCTGCAAATGTTTATCTCGATTAACATGAAGTAGATGGAGAATAAGAGTTTGTAAAAATAGTTTGTACAAGAGTAGAGAAGGTCATGTGAGTGTAACACATCAGATTTTTTTTCTTTGTTATTTAATGAACCATTTTCAACATATTAAATTGTTTCACAATTCCTGGGGTTAAATATATGGATTTCATAGGACCTAAAAATGTCTAAATGAGGAATTGCGACCTAAAATGTCCTAAATCAGTGTTTTCAGTTCTTCAAATGATAAATAGTATTTACTCGAAGCTCCAACTATTGTTGCTTCCCTTGCACATTATGAATATGCACAAGAAAAAACATTGTTTTATTTATGGACGCTCTTTAACTGCTGTGGTCCTTAGCGTCCCATTCTATATTGGACATGAAAGATCGGTAATTTTGCTCAGAGGCCTCTTTATCAGGCTTGAGGTTCTTTTACGTGTCGGTTATCGGATACACGGGACCACCGGCTTTACTTCCCTTCCGAAGAAAGCCATGCTAAGGATATTTACGACCGAAAAATATCATCGCCCTTCGCCGGGTTTGAACCCGCGACCTCGGGAACATGCACCAGAAGCTATTCTCTGCTGGGAAAGCGGGAACCCGCCAAACAGAGAGGTTTTGGATATAATTGGCAATGTTTCGAGAAAAGAAGTACGTGGACCAGTAGGAATTGCGTGTTCTTCGAAGCTGCAGAGAATTATTAAACGCAATCCTGAAGACATGAAGCTGATTTGTTTAGTACCGCAGGGAGAAAATATGCAGGAAAATTAAATTTAGAACCTACAGCATTAGTATCTATAATGCTCCAGTTATGTTACGTTCTGTAAATGTGCTAGGAAATCAGTCATTTCAGAACCTTTTGGCGTATATGTAGCTATCTACTGCAATGCAACGCCTCCCCCCAAAGAAATAAAATAAAAAAGCGAGAGAGAGTTATCTAAAAACAAAATAAATAGTACAACATATGTGTGTTTTATGATGGTTATTGATAAGGCGTGCTTTGGTGAAATAAGGGTATAAATGAATGTTGCTAAAATAAGAAAACAATTATTGGTGTTAGCATTAATTATTTTTTTCAGATATAAAAACCTAATTTATAGGCGTGTTGCCTAAAATAAGAAAAACAGAACGTTATTGGTGTTAGTAATAATATCCTCAACCCAAGAAAGCCTATTTTGAAGGCATAGAAAGCGTAAAACGAAGGCTAACAGAAGCTAAAAATTCAGGTATTACTCATTAAGTATGCAAATTACTGAGTCGTCCTCATCCCGACAGTCATGTTGTTCGATGGACCGACTTCATATCCGGAACGTCCAGTAGGTATCTACAGCGCACCAATGTACAACAAACAGATTATTAGTTGCGATTTATTGAAAATATCAGGTATTGAAAGGACAGTGCAAGGCGAGAGCTACCGCGAAGTCGAAATTCCTCCTCTAGCCCCAAGAAAGGCGCCATCTGAGGGATTTTTCCATCTCAGGGTTTTCCATTGGGGTTCTTAAAAGGTTCCTGGCTTCCTACAAAGTTCCCCCTCCCCCGCTTTAGCAGGGACGGAAATGAATACGCCATTTAGGCACATCAGCTCAAAGGGAAGAGTACGAGGAACTTCTGTGAGGGCGATAGAGTCTAGCTTGCTATCTACCAGCAGAAGCAGGAATACACCAGGGCGTTTACACAACACAACCTAGCATCACCGTCCAGACGTACTCAATCGCCTGTGGGTGTCGGGACCAAGCCCTGTCGAGACCAACCCAATCCGTACAGTTCCCCTACGGAAGGGTCTCAGATCTTCGGTTCGACGTGCTACTCGTACTAAAATCACGTCAGAAGTATCACGAGTGCTAAGGGTCCTCGGTGCCATGATCACAGAAGATGAAGCGGTCGGAACCCCATCTCCTACGGGAAAATTTGCTGTTCAGAAATACGTATGCGAATAAAATTTACTTTTTGTTGTGGAATATAATCACATTAGACACACACATGTTTGCAAAATTATTTTCATAGCATGAAGAGCAAACAACACAGGAAATAAATGAAAGACAATGACCCGGAAAGTTGCATTAGACTTGGAAAATTGATGTAACGACGGGGCTCGGAAGCACGGATCTTCGGTTCTCCGTGCCGATGATTGAGATACCCTTTAAGAACAAAAATATACTAAAACTTCAGACTAAAATAAAGGGTGCCTCAAAAACAAAGATTCAGATGCTAGAGAAGATAAATTTGAATTAGTTTTACTGATTTGTATGTATTTTGAGTTTACATACGTTTTGTGTATAGCTAGGACACAATGAAAACAATTGTCTTTGTATTGTTCTGAATTTGTGATGTTTTGTCAAATATAACACAAATAAAATAACAAGGAGAACATTGGACGGATTTGGGGATGGTGAAGGCCGATTAAAAGAATCAGAAACAAAAGTGCATAGTTTCGATTAGTTATTTCCTTTACTTTAAAAAAATCACCTGATTTCACATTTGAGGAAATTTGGAAATTATTTACAAAGTCAAATTATTTAAAAAAGTCTCGATTGTCAGGGAAAATTTATTATAGTCATGGAAAGACAGGGAAATCAATATATGAAAAATAGTGTGAACCATGTGGTTGGATGGAAAATAGCGGCCAAAGCTCAGATGGCGTTATCCTTTACAGTACGCAAGGTTTAAGTTGAAACATGACCATTTTGACGCTACCTGACCGGTATAGGAGGGGGGTACGCTAATGACGGCCCGAATGCTGAAAAACCTGCCATAGCCACCCTTCACTGCCTAGTCTCTCAGTATCAGCTGTAGTGTTGTTGCCAGTTGTACTTTTGGCAGTGAAATATGGAAAATATCCTGATGTCTTCGGCCATTCTTGCTTCCCTGGCTTTCGTGTTGTTACAAGCGGGTGTTGGTTTAATCTTCTAAATTTCATGTTTCAACCTAACCTAGATTTTAAATAATAAGTTTCAATAGTAAAGGTTTCAAGATTAGGCAGTTAAGGATTACCAATTCTCATGTGGAGTATAGTGTTATCTTTTTCTATTTTCCATGTTTCAACTATAGACTCTAGTCATATCTGTGCTGGAGGATTAACAAAAAAGGAATTCTTTCTCTGCTCTTGCAAAAGCAGGTTTTATATTTCTTAAATGTAGCCAAACTCTTTCCTGACATTCTGTTGTTAATTATACTTAATAAAGAACATAAAATTAGCACAGGTGCGTTAAGCAAGCAGCATTAATTACATATTATTTACTGCGCAGATAATGAGTATTCTTCAAACCCTAATTTGGTCACTTTAATGCTGCGTGGGAACTGCCCAAAGGGTAAAATGTTTAATGACAAAGAAAGCGTGGCTAGAGGTCACGTACCTGCTATCAATTTCAGCTCTTCTCTCCTGAACGGTTGCTAAGTGAAAGTTAATTCTGAAGATGCAATTATTGTTATGCATTTCTTTTGTGCATGCTTCCTATGTCGCCTTAAGCAGAAGAAAGGTGCCCCATGTTAATGACAAGGCGATGTTTGGAGAAGATAACTTTCCACTTGAGAGGCGTAACTAGAAAATATTTCATTGCAACATCTGCTTCTGGAGTGTAAATTTAATACAGGATTCTGTGAAATGTGGCTAAAACCTTATAATGACTATCGTTATATTCACATAACCTTCTCTACTCACTCTTGTACGTACTATTCTTACAAAAGCTTATTCATCTATCTACTTCTTGTTAATACAGATTATCCTTCATTACTCATTTACTCATTTCGTTTATGTGTAAGAAGAATACAATAAACTAAAACGATAGTCAGATCTTTTCAAAGTGGGTCGCTGTGTGGTGGCTTTGAAATTCTGTTCTCTTTGCATGAACACGAAAAGAAAGAAAGAAAAAGAATAGGGATTTGCAGTTGAGAAAAGTATGAAATATTTTAAATTCAAACCTATAATAAAGAATATCTCGGAAATGGTTAATAACACAAACATTTTATTTGATATAAATTGTGTGCTTCGATAAGATCTACATTTTTTGTGTAATACGATTCTGTCTATCTCTTACTATTTACCAATTGTACAAAAGTGGCTCAGTATAAAGAGGACTTCAGAGGCTATTCCAGAAGATTCAAGATGCACATTTTTGTCATGAAAATAACTTAGACGTATGGTATTACGTAAAACCATTAGAACCATATTTTAGCACATAAAAAGTAACGAAAAATAGTAGTTGGAGGGGATTTCAAAATCTTCGTGTCGCATCCTTGGAACGTTCTGAACTTAAATACCAATATCGCATTTAACCGACTTTTGGTTTTTGAGTTATGTTATTCACAGACACACACGGACCTTTATCTAAAAGTGCTTCTTTGGGTTCAGGGGCCCCAAAACATATATTTCCGGTGAAATATCGATATTTTTGGACGGAATACGATACTTCCTCTTCAAGTACGTAATAGAGAACGTAAAAATCTGATTTGTTACATTCACATGACTTTCTCTACCAACTATCGTGATAGCTACTATCACTAAATTAAAAGGAGAGACTAATACTTGCTAGGGTTCTTAATAAATTTAACGGCTAGATTCATTTCTACCAATCTAAATACTGTTTACATAGATTTGATAGTATCACAAGCTCTGAGTAAAACTTGATGCGTCTTGATGTATAAATAATTTTCAGGTTCATCTAGTGTCTTGTAGTACCAATCCACTATAAATATCTACTTGCAGTTTGGTTTAAGGAAAATATATCTGGATTGCTTTACCGAATATTGAAACGGGTAAATAAGGGTCGTCCCCCGTGGTCAAGGGTTCTAGACCCCCTAGACAACTAGAACACCTAGGACCATTATGCTAGTCTTTAGTTCCCGAGGTCGCGGGTTCAAACCCGGCGAGGGGCGATGAATTTTTTTCAGGCTTAAGAATCCTTAGCATGGCTTCCTTCGGAAAGTAAAGTCGATGGTAGTTTTACGGCACGTAAAAGAACCTCTAGTCTGATAAAGAGGCCTCTGAACAAAATTTCTGGTTTTTCACGCCCAATTTAGAATGGGACGCTAAGGACCATAGTAGTTAAAGAGCGTCCATAAATAAAACTTGGGTAAATAAACTGGACGTCCGCATAATTGCATAGTATACACTAGCCAGCTACAACTCCTTTGCCGCCCAATTTAACATTTTCACAATGAGAGCAACTGCCATTTACTTGCGGCTTAACACGTGTAAAACTTTGTTGGACAGAAAGAAAAAAAACCATTACGATGCGTTGCATTCACATAGCCTTCTCTACTCACTATTCAGCAAACTACTCTTACAATAACCTACTTCCTGTTAATACAGATAAACCTTCATTACTCATTTCGCTGTAGGTATAAGAAGAATGAGGAGTATTAATTTTTCACTAAACTCATATGAAAATTTAATAATCCCTAATATTGCAAAGAATGCAATAAGCTAAAACGATAGTCAAATCGTTTCAAACCCGGTCGCAATGTGCTGCCCTTTAAATTCCGTTCACTTGCATGAACATGCGAGGAAAAAAAGAATCTGATGTGTTACATTCACACGACTTTCTCTACTAACTATAGCTTACTAGTGGGTATACAAATTATTCTTACGAAAGTATGTTTCCTATCTACTTCATTTTATCCAAATAAACCTTTGCAGAAATAGCAACATTACACATTTCGTTATAGATACAAAGGGAATAACGATAGTCAAATGTTTGAAAATGGTTGCTATACACCTGACCTTAAAATTCCATACTGTTTCCATGACACCGAAAGAAACAACTGAAAATTCACAGGACTTAAAAGGAATGTCGAAGGTATTGAACAATTCGAACCATTAATAACGGATATCTCGGAAATGGCTGATGCCACAAAAAAGTTATTTTAAATAAATTGCGTGTTTTAAAGTGATGTATATTTTTTGTATAGCACGTTTTGCTCTATCGCTAACGTTTACCAGTTATACAGATTATACAAATATCTCCCGAATGAAGTGGACTTCGGGATATTCCAAGAAAATTCAAGATACACATTTTATTTGGTATGTAAATATCTTTAATATATGGTATTTTAATCA
This sequence comes from Deroplatys truncata, assembly GCA_030765065.1. NCBI lineage: Eukaryota > Metazoa > Arthropoda > Insecta > Mantodea > Mantidae > Deroplatys > Deroplatys truncata. Next base: position 130,351,461 of record CM060988.1, on the reverse strand, counting down.
AAATCGTTCAAGGCATTTTTTTAAAATAAACAATTTCGAAAAATCTTCCATGTAAAGGGTAGTTTGGGGTGAAGGATTTTCTTGAAAATTTCTGTGTCGCATCCTTGGAAGATACTGAACTTAAATACCAATTTTGATATTTATTCGACTTTTCATTTTTGAGCTATGCTGTTAACAGACACAAAACACATACACGTACCTTTTTCTAAAATTATTTTTTGGATTCAGGGGCCTCAGAATATGTATTTCCGGTGAAATCTCGGTGTCGAATTTTTGGGTGGAATGCAATACTCCCCCTACTTATTATACGTAGTAGAGAAAGTAAAAAAAAAGAAAGAAAGAGAAATGGAATAGCGATTTGCAGTTGAGAAAAATATAAATTATTTGAAAATTCAATCAGTAACAAAGAATATCTTGGAAATGATTAACGACACAAAACAAAATTATTTGACATAAACTGTGTGATTTAACGAGATCTACATTCATTGTGTAATAAGATTGTGCCTAACTCTTACAGTTTTATCAGTTATATAAAAGTCATTCAAAACGAAGAGCATTTCTCAGGCTAACTATTTTTGAAAAAGAAAAGTAAGAATTTTTTTGTTGTGAATGGTAGTTTAGGGCGAAAGGAATTTTCTTGAAAAATTCGTTTTGCATCCTTGGAAGACGCTGAACTTAAATACCAAGTTTAGTATTTAACCAACTTTTCGTTTATGAGTTATACTGTTCACAGATACGCATATAAGTAGACAGACAGATAGACACACGCGCGCGCGTCTCAAAACGTGAAATTTCGGTACCGAATTTTTGGATGGAATACAATACTTCCTCTACTTACTACTCGTAAGCAGTAGAGAAGTAATAAACTACGAAACAGGAGAGCTTTGAAATAAACCCAGCAAGACGAATACGGAAATCGGTCAGAATAATGGCTAATTGTCTCTTACATGATTTTAATGTCTAAAGACAGAAATCAAAGGAAAGCATAGCAATTGCCTGTACCCAAAACAAGCCATTCGCCGCCGATAGCCTGACACCACTCCCCGGCTCCGAACTCAAGAGCACTCATCAACCCTACAGTGACAGCAATTCCCTCTCCAAAGTTCACAAATAAAAGCAATACGAGGCACGGCCAACTCCAGACCGGGAGCAAGGAACACTAACATAACCGGGCATTTAAAGAAAACTAAGAATTATGCCAAGAGATAAATAATTGGCACATATCGTTCTTAATTTTTTTTTTAAACGTTTATCTTTCTATCTTCTTCGTGTTAAGAGAATGCACATTGAAATTTCATGAAAAATCTCGGGAACTTAGGGTTGTACGTCCTAAAATATTTAAAAGATATAATTTCAAAATCTATTTTCACTTCTGATATTATGCTTGGTTACCTTTATATACAATAAGATAACAAGCTTGAAATAAAATTATTTCCATTTTAAAATTTGAGTTTTGGGACGTTTTCTCGGCGTTTTTACTCGTTAAAAATGCTTCCTCCAAATAATGGAGTTTTCATTCAATACTTCATACGATTTTCGTGACATTCTGAAAACTCAAACAATTAAAAGTGTCACAAATGTTTCGTGGTCTTAAGGGTCTTTCAGTAATTTAATTGTAAAGCAAAACGGAAGTGTAAAAACAAAAATAATAATTTACAACAATAAGTCTGTAAAAATTATTTTCTTTTGAACTAAAGCTGTGAATAAAAAAAAAATTATACGAAAATGTTGTGCTCTGTGAACAGATAAACAGCATACTTATTTAAAGTCAATACTATTTTAAAATTTTCATCGTATGTAACATCTGACATGGATAATAAAGTTCGTTTTTGAAGCTCAAAAATTTGAAAACTAAAGACGAAACCGAAATGAAATTTAAAACCATTCATTGTTTATCTAAGAGAAACTTCAGATTAAATTTTCATCCAAACTGCCCGAAAACTTTAGAAATAGCGTTTTAAGTTAAGCCAAATAAACAGTTACAGCAACGAATAACATCAAGAGAAACAAACAAATAGCGTGTAAAGTAATGGTAAATGCACACCAATAGCAAGGAATTTCTCGGATTGGTTAATACCAGGAAAGATGTAGTTAAAATAAATGATGCGAAATCCACACTTTTTATGTTAAGTTCTCTCTCTCTCTCTCTCTCTCTCTCTCTCTCTCTCTGTATCGTGGTTTACGAGTAGTACTAAACGATACAAAGTTCATTCAGAATGAGGACTAAACAGGCTGCTCAATGAAAATTCAAGATATATATATATATATATAATTTCGTCGTATAAGTATCTTAAACATATAGTATTTTAATAAAAATCATCAAAAACGTTTTTTAGGAAAACAAAAGACAAAGGAAACTCTTCCAGTCTGTTCGACCTTGAAAATGTTACATGATCTGAGTTTGAACCGTCGTGAACCAGGTTGGTTTCTATCTTTAACATTATAAAATATTTTAGGTAAAGTGTACTTTGAGGTGGGGATTTTCTTAAAAATCTTCTTCTAGCAAACTACCCCAAATTATCCTTTAGATGGAAAATTATTCGTTATTTTCATTTTGTCAAAATGGCTCTAACGATTTTGGTTAAAATACCACATGTTTAAGAAATATATATGACAAAATGTATAATTAAATGTTTTGGAATAGCCCATGAAGTCCTCTTCTTTCAGAAAAAAAATTGTATGACTGATAAATCATAGGAGCAGACAAAACTTACTAAACAAAAGATGTAGATCTACTTAAAACATGCAGTTTATTTCAATTAACTTTTTATGACATCAACTATAGCTGAGTCCGGGTTCGATTCCGGGCTGGGGTGGGGAATTTTTTTCTGAGCAGGATTATTACCTATTCCCCCCAGAGTCTGAAAATATGAATGAGAGTATTATACAAATACTGTCATTCATATTGTGTGTGTGATCTAATGTATAAAACCCAAAGAAAGACCAGACATCCAATGGCAACTGTATACGAGTTAACACCATTGCCAATAGGAAATATGTTCCAAAGGTATAAGGCCGCCGATATGATCATTGCAGTTAAAACGGGGTATAGGTGGAACAATACAAAACAAATTATTGCTGAAATATTAAGTGCTGTTACTATTCAGTTGTTTCTCGCGAATTCACGGAAAGTGCATGGCATTTCAAGGCTAGCAGATAGCAACCCGCTATTAAACATCTGGCTATCACTTAGGTCTCCTGTATCCCCATTGGATCCATAACGAAATGTGCAATGGAACTATTTTTGCAAAGCTTTATTTCGATTAACACGAAATAGGTACAAAAATAAACTTTCGTAAGAATAGTGCGCAGAAGCTGTTAAAATTAGACAACAGTGGGTGCTTTCAGGGCACCGAGTCCTGGCTTTTGACCCTTATGCTAAGGCAAATGTGTTCGCCGACTATCTTAAACGTAAAGGTAAAGGTACATATCACGGAGGGGCTCCCGAAACCAGGGGCAACCAGGTCCGGATGTCGACGGGCGCAGCCATGGACGGGGTTCCTAACGTTTCCAGATAGAACGCATCATTCCCGACGCCGCCCGGTCCCAGCCCACAAGCCGCCAATCTCCAGGGTCCCCCCCGGAGCGGAGCCCCACGCTGAGGAGAGGCCTAACTGAACGGTACCGCAGCGAAGCCAGGGAAGAAGCATTTACAGAGCCCAGCCACCGCCCAGCCGCAACGCGCCGAACATCGTCGCCTGGTCCTACAACCCTGGAAAAGATGACAAGGAAGATGATGGGTACAGGAAATGAGAGGAAGGAGAGCCATGGTAGAAGATGAACCACCCCAGCATTCGCTTAGCGACCCGGGGAAACCTAGAAAAAGCATGGGCCAGAGTGGGCGGTCACCTGGGATCGATCCCGGATCTTAAACGTAATATGTGTGCAAGAGACGACCCCCAGAACGACATCTTCTCTGAACGTGTTCCGTCGGGAGGTACGCCGATGCTTTCGGCGTCCCTCGGATGACGCGGATTGGCTTCCTGTGGTCCACCTAAGTGAACTCCATGGCGCCCTGCTGCGCCTCAATTCCAAAAAGACGGCAGGGCCTGACATGCTGACACCCTTCATGCTTCTCCATCTTCCCTCCAACGCCGTGCTCTTTCTTACGAGAGTCTTCAAAATGTGTCTCGCCCTGAGTCACTTTTCGCTGGAGTGAAGAGAGGCTCGGGTGATTTGCATTTTGAAGCCCGGGAAAGATCCGGTATATCCTGCCAACTATCGGTTCATCAGCCTCCTTTCGACCCTTTCCAAAGTTTTCGAGAGGATGGTTCTCAACCGCTTGTCTCCACTATTAGGTGATATTCAAGCTATCCCCATCCACCAACTTGGATTTCATCCTGGGCACTCTACAACTCAGCAGCTGTTGCGTATACTGGAAGTGGCGACCCTGGTTTTCCAGGAAGGTTCCTTCACTGCCGCGGTGTCTCTAGATGTTGAGAAGTCTTCTCAAAACTGGCACGCGGATCTCCTTCACAAACGCATTCAGCTGAGACTACCTACACAGCTAAACAACAATACACAGTTTTCTCAGACATTACAAGTTTAAAATTACAGTCGCGGGGAGAACATCGACACTAAGGCAAGCCAGAGGCGGAGCAATCGAAAACTCTGTGCTATCCCCACGCTATTCAGCGTCTATATCCAACCCAGCCGCACGTCAATATAGCCCAGTATGCTGATGACGTGCTGCTATTCTGAATCAATAAACATCCTCAGAGCCTTCAACCCCATATAGTGACACCACCGCATCGTCCAAGAGTAGTGCAGGTACGAACAAGAGGCAAGCCATACTAGTAGCTATGCGCCACACCTCCGCAGACTGCCCCAACTTTAGGTACAGAGGTCAAAGGATTGAATGAACCAGTTAGATTACCTACCTGGGAGTGAAGCTGAACAGGGGTTTAACCTTTCGCGAACACATCAGGAACCTGTCTTCACGGGCACAAGGGGCTATAGCCTTTCTGTACCCTATGTTAAGGTCCGGGGACTCTGTCCATCTATTCTGTCGGCCGCTCATTGCGCATGAGATTACTCCACATCCTTCCACACGTGGAAGATGAAATTAGGCGCCAGGCCGCAAAATTATTCAGCAGTTTGCCTCAACATCAAGGTGCCCTGGTTAGATCTCTTAGGGATTATAATCCCAGAACTTGCTACTTCAGGCGACATGGGTTCCCCGCATGGGTTGCGGACATACTAGATAACACTGAATCGTCTCCATCAGCAGCTAAAGTTGAGCTACATTCTTAATTCAGCCAAGAAGTGATTGGCTTCAAAATTCTTTCCCTCAGCTAATAAAACTACATCATTTTAAAAACCACTCCCACCAGGGTGTAGAGGGGCTGCTGCATCCTAACAGACAACCGTCGAAGAGTAAAATGTTACCTCCTTTCTAACCTATCCATCCCAAAATAGAAAAAAAACCATCCTTAAACACTCATTCTAAAATAAAAACCGTGCGGTAAAACCTTATTTAGGGTGGTCACGCAGCAAAATCACTCAGGCTGAACCTCAGCCTGCCAGCAGCATGTCCGAATCGAGTAGAGAAAGCCATGTGAATTTAACACATGCAACCTTTCCCATGACAAAACCGGACTCGAAACAGCTGACTCGTTTCCCATCTTGCATATGTAACCATGGAGGAAGTAATGTAACGATGTCCATACAGCCTAATAGGAAATAATTTCAATACAAACATTCCTATCGTGATTAAGGCAAAATGGTTAGAAGAATCACATTTTATGAGTAATACAATATATACTGGAGCTTGATAGGTAAAAATGTCTAGTGTACATCAGATAGTTTGGTTAGCACGCTTTCCATTACTTCAGAGCTGCAAGAGCATCACGTTACAGCAGCTTACACTGTTCTCGTTTTTATTTCCGAAACCTTCTTAACATATTTTTTGACCTAGCAAAGATTTGGATCCTGCTTCTTAGATCCCGCTATATAGTGAGAAGATGTCTTCACATCGCGGATGGAAACGGTGTTTTGTACCGCCTTCTGAAGCCGAGATTTTCATTAACTCACCTGTTGCTCCGTTATCCACAGCGCATGCGCAGGACAGGTGGCCGGTCGCTCAGCTGTTGTGAGGCGTTGTGTCAGTAGGAAAGTGCGCGCGGACCGGCCAAGAGGTGGCTTTTGTGAACAGTGCGTTATGTGTTACAAATTGATCATTGTGTCTCTCAGGTAGGACCCGGCTTCACACCTCTTTACATTCTAAACTTGACACGTTGAATTTATATTACACTGCATGCAGCGTGGCTTAGAGGGAGGTTAACCAATGCTATAGCGTACCAAACAAGCCTGCGTGTTTATTTATACTTTAAAGATGAATACAGATAAACGATATTTTCCCTAGTCAACCTTTCTAGAAATTTCGTGTACTTAATACTTCAAAACCGAAACTTGTGTTTATTTTATAACATAGACAGCAAGGTTTATATTCCTGAATAATTTAAAATTAATGTAACATTTATACATTTTTAATATATAGAATTTATTATGTCGATAAAACAGCAAAGAAGTTCCATACGAAAAGCCGATCCTGTTAGCAGAAATAAAAGCCGTTGAATTAACGCTCAAATGCAATTTTTATGCATTATATTTATTTCCAGTACACTGAAATCACATGTTGAAATTGTCAGGGCCTTAAATTACACAAAACTTATTGATTGACTTACATTAGGGCTCAGCGACTATAACAGAGGCGTATGAAAACAGTTAATTATGTTTTTCTTGCCCAAGGTCAGGTTCTTTATTATTAATCCACTCTTCTCTTTCTTCTTTTCCACTTCCTAACCGCATGTGGAAATGCTGCTCCTGTGATACATGGATATTCGTGTTATAACTCTGTGTATGAAAGTATTCTTTTGAAGTAATGGGTCAAATGTAAACAAAAATACGCGGTAAACCTTGTGATACGGATCTTTTTAGAACTGGGTGTACAATCTTATTCCCTCATATTATAAAGCAGAGATTGGAGAGGATAATTCAACAATTTTAATGGCACATTGTTATATGAACATAGCTACATGTCATCCCTCCAAAAAAATAAAATAAAATTAGATGTTCGGTTAGGAGGGATTTTCATATTCATGTTACCCAATTTTACTGCAATTTCAACGGAATATTAATACCGAGAGAAAATTGCGTGTCTCTCTCTCTCTCTCTCTCTCTCTCTCTCTTTCTGTGTGTGTGTGTGTGTGTGTGTGTGTGTGGACAGCATAAATCAAACACTAAAAGTCTAATGAATACTAAACTTGGCATTTATGTTCAGCATTTTCGAGGATGTAACACTAAGGTTTTCAAGAGAATCCTCCCACCCAAACTACCATTTAAATGGAAAATTTTCGTTATTTTTTATTTTCTCAAAAACCATTATAGCGATTTTGATTAAAACATAGTGTTTTTAAGATATGCATCTGATTAATAAAAAGTATATCTTACGTTTTCTGCGAATAGCAAGCGAAGCCCTTTTCATTCGGAATGCAGTTTGTGTAAATAGTAAACCATAAGAGATAGAGAAAAACTTACAATTTACAAAGCGAACAAAATAGGTTTCCCCAATTACAAATTTCACTTAACACAATACGGCATAATTTAATTACAGCATAATGTAAAAACAAGCAAAGCAAAACAATATACAACAAGAACAATACCACAAAGTTAATTACAGAACAAATTCTTTGTAATTGGTTTGAATTTTTCAGTAAGTTTGTCATTTTTTTAATTAGTCACCATTCATTTGTTTCTCGTGATGTCATGGAAATAGTATGGGATTTCAAAGCCAGCATACAGCCACCCGGCTCTTTTTTGTTTGTTTGTTTATTGTTTTTTTTACTACCGCTTCAGCTTGTATCCCCTTGTAGCTACAACGTGTAATAAAACTATTTGTGCAAATGGTTATCTGGGTTAATAGAAAGTAGATAGAAGAATAAGTTTTAATAAAGTATAGTTTGTGGAAGCTATATAAAAATAAACGATAGTAGCCAGAGAAAGTCATGTGATTGAAGCACATAAGATATTTTTGTGACGTTATCCTTTTTTTTTATCAGTTTGTGCATAGTTAATGTTCGTGAAGGAATGGATTATTACTGTAGAATACAGAGAATTTGAAAAAGAGGAAAAGTGAACACCTTTATGGTATAACTAAAACAGGCATTTCTCTATAAAGACAAGAAAGTGAATACTATTCGTATTTTCAAAATAAAAAACATATGATACCTACCTGAACCGTTAATCAGTAAATCTGTTGTTACGAGCTTGACGTTAGAACCAGATTTGATTTGTATCATGGTAAGCGGGGTAACCGCCAACGTTTTCATCCGTTAGCATCAAATTTCGCGGTTTGTAATTGTACACTAAATACCAACAAGGAACCTTTAACTCGTGCAGTAGTAAACCTGACTGGTTTGTGATACCTGTTTGTTTATAGCTGAGCATTATTTATGTGATGATGGGAAAACGTGACGGTTGAATCCTCGTTTTGACCGTTACGTTGAACCGTCCTCGTTGCAAAACCACTCCTTTACTGGTTTCATCACTCTCCCCAAGATTGGAGCCAGCGTTTCCTCAATCGGCGTTTTCAATCCGCGGCTAAACCAAACTTTGTGATAATCATAATCTTAGAGCACTAGTATCTCACACCTATATTCTTACCGTTATTTGTTTACTTATTTATTACTTTCTCTACCGCTTACCTACGCTGGAGAAAGTACTGTATTTCACCCAAAAATTCTGCATCGAGATTAGAAAGGAAATACATGTTTTCCGGTACGTTAAATCCAAAGTAGCATTTTTATAAAAAGGTCTGCGTGAGTGTGTAGCCCCCACCCCCATCCCAAACTATGATTTGTGCAAACATTTTCATTAATTTTCATTTTCTCAAAAACGACTCTAACGATTTTGATTCAAATGCCGTATGTTTAAGACATTTTCTTCTTCTTCTTTCTTTGTTTACCCTCCCCTGTAGGAGGACTTGCAAGCGGATGTTTGGAGAGTAGACTAATTGGATCGGGTAGAACCGCCAGGATGGGTGATCAACCCGAAGCCTGGTATTAGGGCGAGAAAGGAGATGATATGAAATGACGGTGAAATGGATGAGAATGAAAGGAAAACTGACAAAGGAGCAGTTGGTAGAATGAATGGCGGGAGAAACAGGAGAACCCGGAGAATATCCGCCCAGACGCCACTTTGTCCACCGCAAATCCCACATACGGTTCCCTGGGATCGAATCCGGGCCGCCTTTGAGAGGCGAGCGATTTAACCACGACGCTGCTAAGATATTTTCATGACTAATAAAACGTATATCTTGAATTCTCTGGGAATAGCCTGTGAAGTCCTCTTCATTTTGAATACATTTTGTATGCTTTTGTATAATTGGTAAACCATAAGAAATGGACAGAAACTTAATACATGGAAAATGAAGATATCGTCGCCGTTTCTAACGCTCCCCATGTAGCCTACGACCTTAGGGGGTTACCTCATTCCACCAAGCGACGACTGGACCCATTTCTGAGATGGAGGCACCCAGCAGGCGGAATCTGTCGCCTCAATGGTAGAGTGATGATGAGGATGACGGTGGAATGAGAGGACCTACAGCTTTTACCGTGGACTCTGAACCACGTTGGGCCTTGGGGATACTTCATATGAGTAAATGATGAGGGTTGCGGTGGAATGAGAGGACCTACAGCTTTTACCGTGGACTCTGAACCACGTTGGGCCTTGGGGATACTTCATATGAGTAAATGATGAGGGTTGCGGTGGAATGAGAGGACCTACAGCTTTTACCGTGGACTCTGAACCACGTTGGGCCTTGGGGATACTTCATATGAGTAAATGATGAGGGTTGCGGTGGAATGAGAGGACCTACAGCTTTTACCGTGGACTCTGAACCACGTTGGGCCTTGGGGATACTTCATATGAGTAAATGATGACGATGACGATGGAATGAGTGGACCTACAGATTTTACCGTGGATTCTGAACCACGTTGGGCCTTGGGGATACTCCACATGAGCAAGTCAGAGATGAAGGCGTGGGTAGTGCCGACTTATAATCTCCACCACAGAGCCGGAAATTAACTCGGGCCTTCAATACGAGAGTCGGAAACGAAACAACTGCGCTGCCCCGTCGCCCAAGAAGGTATCGTTAAAACACAACTTATGTCAATTTTCTGCTTGAAGTTTAATGTCCTTTATCCTTTATCGGACGGTGAATAAACGAATAGCTGAAGTGATGCTGAAATAGGTCCGGGATCCCTATAGCTTAGAGTTACCCGATATTCGTCTTCTTAGGATAAGGGAAAAACCCGGAAGAAACGTTATCCAGGTAACTTATCCTAATCGAGAGTCGAACTAGGGACCTCCTGAATGTGAGGTAGACACGTTACCCCTACTCCACGGAAGTGGACAAAATAATTTGTTGTTATTGGTTTGAATTATCCAACATGTTACACTTTTTTTTTTGAAGTGCTAAGCTAACATTTATTTGTGTCTCATAATGTTATGCAAAGAATGGAATTACAAAGCTAGCATACAGCGATTCGCTTTTTAAAGATTTGAGTATTGTTTAGCCTACTGTATCCCTTTTATATATGCAAAGAAATGTGTAATTAAAGTAATTCTTCAAACGTTTATCTCGATTAACGTGAAGTAGGTAAAAAAAATAAGCTTTTATAGAAATAGTTTGTAGAAATTGTAGGAATAAACGATAATGGTTGGAGGAAAAAGTCCTCGTGATATTCTTTATATTAGACGAAGAATCTGTTCATATTCGCGGAATGGGTATGAAATATGGTGGATGCGGTATTTCTGATGGGGTAACCGAAGCTGAAATCTTATCAAAATTGTCAGTAAATTCAATTTATGTCCAAAGAATATTTTAAAGCTTTAGCTATGGCTTTTGCTTTCGGAGCCTTTTAAAGCTTCGACACGTGACCATTTAAATGTCTATGAGTACACGGACTAATGACGTGTATTTACTTCAATGCCTTTTACTCGACTTGGATCTTTCTTACACTTTTCTGCATTAAAAGTGTTGCAATGTAGTTTCTAAGCAGTCTTGTTCAATATTTCAGCGGAAACTCTGAGAGAATGAACTTAAACTAGCATACCTATGGTTTTTGCTCAAGATATGGCATAATTAATTCAACAACTGAGGATAATTTTTACAAAATTATATTTAAAGATTTTAAAATGTTTGCTGAAACAGCCAGAAAACTGAAAAAATACCTACATGCCAGTTTTGTGTATTAGTATTTAAATAATGTATTAGTATTTTTATTTTTTTTCAAAATTATGATTTCTGCATCGTGTGCAACACCTGATTAGTATAATACATTTTTTTTCTAAAAAAGGCTATTTAAGATATCTGTATGGAATTTAAAACACACAATTGTGGTAGAGCAGCACGTGAAACATTTTGAAACCATTTTGATAAAAACTGAATATTTAGGAATTTCACCTAGGAGTATCCTTAACCTTCCTCGAAGTTTTCCAACTTTGGGAAATGTTTTACTTATAAGGTGGTTAGGATTAGGGACGGGGTAGTATTTCGGCACTGAAGCATTCATAAAGGTTCACTATATCTTTGAAACCTCCTGGAGAGAGGGGCGAAGGAAGGAAACAGGGGCGATCAGATCCGGTATGGCATGCGCGGACCCAACCATCTCCTGATATTACGCCCTGACGCCGGCGGGAGCATCCACATAGGTGATCCTCTCCCCACTGACAAGAGATATCTCGTGGGGTTCGTCACACACCGAGCACTAAGCAGGCAGTTCTTACCACACGTCTCGCCCGCTGTCCATCTGCCTGCTCCTTCGACCTGAAGCATAACAAGGAAATGAAATAACAGGAAAATTCGGGACGTTATATAATCCATCCCAACTTCGCCTATCAACCAGGGAAAACCTCGAAAAATCCCAAGTCAGAGTGGCCGTCAATGGGAATCAAACAATGGAGCACTTCTACAGCCCGTTAGTATCTTTTAGGGGTGAAAGAATTATTGTAAAGGTGGAGTGCTTTTAGACAAGTCCCAGTAGGTGAAATTTTAAAACTTTATACCTTCTGTTTGACCCTGTAGTTTAATAACATAATACAGAAACCCCTGGCATCAACATTCAACGAAATAGGGCAGAAACTGGCGAATATAAAGATTCGTCACTCGCAGGCCAGCAAATTAAAACATTTTGGAAACTGCTTATAATCTTTAACCAGAATGAAAAATAATATTCTCAGTTGTCAATTATAAAGTTCTAATATTACACCTACGCGGTTTCTCTCTCTACATACCGTGAGTATTGATACATGCATCAACCCGCTGTCGTACTGAATCCCGGATGCGCCTATGTATCCCTGGAGTATTGCGTGTGGTTTCGCAGCCTTCCATAATACGGGCACGGAGACACTGAACATCTAGTACTGGGATTAGATACCAAGAGCTTTCAAATGACCCCACAAATAAAAGTCCAAGGGTTTAGGTTCGGGGAGCGTGGAGGCCAGGCAATTGGTTCACCTCTACCTATCTATTCTGTCACCGAATCTGTTATTTAGATGTCGACGGACATTAGCACTAAAATGAGGAGGTGCTTCATCATGAGTACATGTTTTGTCGCTCAGCTAAAGGCACATTTGTAAACAGATCAGGTAGAACATTCTCTACGAAATTATGGTAACTTTGTCCGTTGAGCCTGGGTGGAAGAACGTGAGGTCCTACCAAACACTAACCAACAATGCCGGCCCAAACATTGACAGAAAATCTTTGTTGATCACTTTTTTCAACAGTTGCGTGAGGATTGACGTCAATCCATACATGCCGATTGTGATAATTTACAATCTGATCTCGTTGAAATGACGCCTCATCTGTGAACAGCACCGTTGCACTAAAATTAGGGTTGACACTTTGTTGCATAAATCATTCGCAGAAGCGTACCTGTGCAGGAAAATCAGCTGCTGATAGTGCCCTCACACCTGTAAATACAGGATACAGCCGGACCTCGTGTAACACTCGCCAGATAGTCATGCGGTCAACATTCATTGTTGCAGCTACTTGTCTTGTACTGACACTAGGGCCGTCGTCAACTGCCTGAAGAATTGCCGCCTCCCGTTGCGCTCTCCTCGTCCTTCTATGCCTTCCCCGGTCGCGAGTATCAGGCTGAAATGCCCCATGTTCCCTAAGACAACGATCAATGGCTTCAAACGTTTTCCTGCCGGGGCACCTTAGTCCTGGAAATCTCTCCCGGTACAAATGTTGAGCGCAAGCGCCATTGCCGTCTGCTAATCCATACTTCAAATGGGCATCTGCCATCTCTGCATTTGTGTACACTGCCATTGCACGAGCCAAGTCTGTGATCAACTCTACCAGTACGTAGTAACCCGTGTGCTTGCTAAGGTCGTACTGCTCACTGGAACAGTTGATGTTACCTGTAAACAAGCAATGATCTAAGTCGCATGGCAACAGGGACATGTAAAACAAAACACTTGCAGTGCACCTACGATAATGACAACGTAACCCGTAACGAAGAGTGCACGATTCTAAAGTTCTATTCGTGTATGTTTCCCATAATTAATGAGTTGGAGAAAATGAGTTGCAACATGGAAACAAAGCGTTTCCAGACCCATGCTCATATAACATAATTTCTTCGTCTACGTGTAAGGAATATGTCCTGCAATTTGTGCCGTACATTTTTGTACAGATACACATACACATTTTATTCTCTCTTTATAATATTAGTGTGGATTAAATACTCTGTACACAACATTTACAACATCCAGAACTGAAATTTCTGAAAATTTGAAATAATGGAAAATAAATTGTATTTTATTTATGGACGCTCTTTAACTGCTGTGGTCCTTAGCGTCCCATTCTATATTGGGCGTGAAAGACCGGTAATTTTGCTCAGAGGCCTCTTTATCAGGCTTGAGGTTCTTTTACGTGCCGTAAATCTACGACACGGGACCACCGGATTTACTTCCCTTCCGAAGGAAGCCATGCTAAGGATTTTTAAATAATGGAGATATTGCAAAGAATACTTGAGGGCAATAGAACTACTACGCCAAGTGACTTTTGTGGTAGTAATGTTTGTTTCTCTAAGATTTTATGCCAACTAAAATTTATCCAGAAGTGAACGTGTGCGTAACCACTTCTAAACAGTTTGATAAGTTTGTCCCACACCGTGCGACAACCGTTGAAGATGTTGCACTGCCGTGTGTCAGTTACACATTAGAGGCGGAAGAAACGGGTTCACTAGAGCGCAGAAAACACAAAGAAAAATCCGCTTGTCGTGATTCCTTGCTGTGTCGGCGAGTTTAAGCAGAAAGGTACTGTGTTTAAGCCAATTTATACGGTTCTATTTCGGCATTTGATCACAAGGAACCAGAAGCAGCGACTGCATGCATACATGACCTCTGTTGAGTGTACCCGCAAATTACTTGATATCCTTCCAACTACAGTAAAGGCTCCTTGGGGCAACTTCCCAATTTATTGTAGAGAGCCGGCTGGCTCTAGGGACATCTCGGTGTATGGTAAGATGGCCTATTAAGAACTGGTTCAAGGTAAAGCATTATGAAATCCGGTTTAAAACTCTAGAAAATAAACATGGTAGAATATTATTATAAAACCATGCAAGAAAAGAGCCGAAAACTTGCTTAAATGCAACAGATCTCAGCTGAGAACAATTACTGTTTTCTTCACAGGACATGCTCTTCTGAAAAAATTTTAATTGAACTGCTTCAGAGTAACTTAAATACAGATTATGTAAGAAAGGAACTAAAACAGCTCACATGATATGCTTCTGTGAGGCCTTAGCTCACAGAAGGTATACTGCTTTGGGGGAAATGTTTTTAGTACCAGAAGATTTTGAAACAATGTGTCGTGAACCTGTATTTCTTGGTAAACGATACATACACAATGAATTGGTATTTAAATGATACAGGTAGCACGAAAATGATCACTATGAATTGTATTGCGCCATGATATTTACCGTAAACCTTCATGCTAAGTCAGTGAAATGTCGTGTTACGTTATTGGTGTTTTCGTTACTATAAAATGACGCATGTCTAGGACATTGGCCACGTGGTTTTAGCGTTTAACTCATAGCAAGCTGTGCAAAAGCTATCTAATGTCAACATTTTCCTTCTAATTACATTAGTAATTCGACCATCGTGTTAAGCAAAGACTTTTATTTCTTTTTGAAATGTTTTTTTTGTTGTTTTTCTTTTGTAAATGTCTCACAGAAACATAAGCGATTCAGAGCTGCCTAAAGCACTAAATGCACGATAGTGTTTCAATTGAAGGCTGTTAGGGCTAGACGAGTATAGCAAGATTACCAATAGCAGTTATCCCACCAGATCTGGAGGTTTTGGCTCTTGCGGCGAAAGGTATTTTGTGCCGGCAAAAGGGAGTTCTGTCGGCTTTTACACCAATATTTAATGTGAAATCGGATTTGATTTTCTTCATTGCAGTAGCTGTAGTTCGTAATGATGATGTTTATATTTCGTAACTTAAACCACTCAGGTTTATTTTTAAAAAACGACTGGACTGTCCAGTCTAAGTTATAAAATTGTGTAAGGATCGAAGTTCTACTTTGCAAAACTGAAAGTAAACAATCTGATTTGTTGCACTCACATGACTTCTACTCTGTATAAACTATTTTTATAAACGCTTATTCTGCATCTACTATATTTTAATCGAGATAACGAGATGTTAATCTTATTGTTAATTTTCTTGTATGTGCAAGGGGAATATGGTAGGCTTTAAGCGATAGTCAAATCTTTTAAGAGCTGGTTGCTATGTAGAGCACTCCATTCTCTTTGCTGTCCAGGACATAAAAAAAAAGAAGAAAAGAAAGAATAACGAATTCCCATTCGAGAAAAACTGGAAAATTAAAACAAATAACAAGGAATATCTCAGAAATGGTTCGCTAAACAAAAAAGTGTATATCACATAAACTATGTAGTTTAATGAGATCTACCTTTTTTGTGTACAAAAATTTTAACTATCTCTTATGGTTTACCAGTTATGCTAAAGCCATTCAGGATGAAGAGGACTTTTGGGGACATTCCAGAAAATTCAAGATATACATTTCATTTGTCATGAAAATATCTTAAACATATGATGTTTTAATCAGAATTGTTAGAGCCATTTTTGAGAAGATCAAAATTTTCGAAAAATGTTTTTGTAAACGGTAGTCTGGGTGGGGGGATTCTCTTCAAAATCTTCGTGTCATCTTTGAAAAATACTGAACCTAAATACCAAGTTTGGTATTTATCCGACTTTTCGTTTTTGAGTTATGCTGTTCACAAACACGCACACACGGGCCTTTTTCTAAAAAAGATTGTTTTTTATTCAGAGGCTTCAAAATATTATTTCCGTGAAGTCTCAGTATCGAATTTTTGGGTGGAATACAATACTTCCCGTACTTACTATACGTAGTAGAGAAAGTAAAAATATTGCATATTTGCACTATTAATATGTTTCGATGTGCAGGGTTAACGTATCTAGTACTAAACTCTGTAAAATTTAAATTGAGTTTTATTTATGGACGCTCTTTAACTACTATGGTTCTTAGCGTCCCATTCCATATTGGGCGTGAAAGACCGGTAATTTTGCTCAGAGGTTTCTTTATCAGGCTTGAGGTTCTTTTACGTGCCGTAAATCTACGACACGGGACCACCGGCTTTACTTCCCTTCCGAAGGAAGCCATGCTAACGATTTTTACGCCCGAAAAAACCCCATCGCCCTCCGCCGGGTTTGAACCCGCGACCTTGGGAACTAGAAGCTAGCACGGTACCACTAGTTCACGGAGGCCGACTAAAACTCTGTAGATTGTGCTAATGGCACATATTGGCAACGCTGTTTATTAAACGTTAGGCTGAGCATTAAACTTTAAATTTACTTAGCCATGCTCAGTCATAAAAAAAGTAGTAGTTTATTTTAGGAGGGACTTTTAAACAAAAAAAATATTTAATTAGTTCATGTTAATCAAATAAGCGCTTGCAGAAATGATTTCATTACACATTTCGTTGGATATAGGAGACTGAAGCCATAGTCAGATCTTTAAAAAGCAGTTTACTATATGCTGGCTTTGAAATTCCACGCTTTGCGTAACCATGAGGAACAAAAGAATGGCAACTTGGCACTTCAAAAATGTATTGAGTATTTGAAAATTTAAAACATTCAACTATCTTAAGCATATGGTACTTTAATCAAAATCGTTATAGTCCTTTTTGAGAAAATAAAAACTAACATTTCTTCGCGTAAAGTATAGTTTGGGTTGGGGGGGGATTTTCTTGAAAATGTTCGTGACGCATCTGGAAGATGCTGAACTTAAATACCAGATTTGGTATTTATCCGACATTTAATTTTTGAGTTATGCTGTTCTCTCTCTCTCTATCACACACACACACACACACGGACCTTTTTCTAAAATGCTTTTTTTTTTAAATCAGGGGAACCCAAAAAGCGTGTTTCAAGTGAAAACTCGACTTCGAATCTTTGGATGAAATACAATACTTCCTACCGAGCGGGATGGCTCAGGCGGTAACGCCTGTGGCGCGTATTTGGGAGGTACCGGGTTCAAATCACGTGGTTTCCCTCAGTCGCCAAGGTAAATACCGGATTAGGTATTGAATACTCGACCCAAAGTTACAGCTTAAGTCCAAAGTAATAGTAAAAATGAAAATAGATGGTAATAGCGAATGCTCTGCCATGTATCCACAAATAATAATAATAATAATAATAATAATAATAATAATAATAATAATAATAATAATAATAATAATAATAATAATAATAATAAGTTGCACTCGAAAGAGCATTAGTTCCCATCTTATGATTTGTCTTTTATCAGTTCGTTTAACGATCCCGTCCATCTTCTGCATTGTTTGTAATGGTATCGCTCACACTTTTGGTCACATATCTTGCACTCACACAAGTCGCTCGGCTGGTGATATTTCTTATTTTTGCACCTTTTATGGTGAAATCCGTGCGTTGCCAAGCCTATGATGGCATGTCTTTGCGATTGGTTGCTTCTGGTCCACTCCCTGTTCTCAATGGCGTCGGAGGCGTAGAATTCTTCGTCGATCTCTTTTTCTTTCTGTTTCCTTTTCTCTGTGACACAGATAATGAAGGCAGCTAGACTGGGCAATACCCTAATGCCATCTTCAAGGCACGTGGAAAAGCAAAGAATATACAGTTGCCCAGCACCAAGGCATCGGTGGACGCGTGACGAAGCAGGTATGTTACAGGGATGGGACCTAGAAGGCTAACTGTCCGCCACACATCGATCCACAAGGTATCTCTTAACAGATCCGTCGCAATGTGACCACATACTTAAAGCGAGTAAAATAAATAAAAAAAGTTATATATTTCCACTGCGACTATAGGTAAGAGGTAGGGAAAGCAAAACGTTACCATTCAGCAGTAATTAAATGGTGTTAAGTAACTAAGTTTAAACCTTAAATTTAGCGATATTTCTTTACTTCATGTTATGTCGCACCACGGTAAATTCGGCTTATAAAGTGATTAATACTTGGGCAGCGCTGATCACACCCAAATACCTAAGAAGCCCTTACTGAAAAAAGCAAGAAACGTATCGCGTCTTTCGCATTAAGGCGGATGCTATCTTTATGTTGTGTGTTGACAGGGTTTGCCGTCGAAAAGCCAATGTTTCTGACAACTCCAGCATACGAGTTAAGTGTACACAAATAACAAAAGTTACGTAAGTGACGACGGGGCTTCCTGTTAGGGTCATTGTTTCACGTAGCATCGGCATCCGGTCACTGGTGAATCACGCAATGCGTGTGGGTCTGGGAAATCAGCTGCTTCTTGAAGGTCGTCTTCCTCTTAATTATATAGCCCAGGGTGCGATGGAGGAATGCCATGGGAAACATGCAAGGTATGGCAACTATTTATAGCTCCGTCTAGACCTTAAGTGTGTTTTACCTGCAGCCTAAGAAACCTAAACACGAGAGATGTCAGAGAGTATAAAACAGCAGGAGCCAGCTAAATCGTGGGAACCAGAGAATATCATGTCTAGATGGCAATTGTGTTACCCAAAATTCATGTTACTCGAGATATTAAAAGTCATACATTGTATTTATAACTGGATTTAAGGTTACAGCTCATTCTTAAATATTGTAATTAATTTATTGGAATATGCAAATAAGCCCAGTTGTTAATGACCGACTTTTTACACAGATTAAACTTTACCACATTTTCTGTTCCTTGTTTTAAATTATTCCTGAAAATCTAAATGGACTGTGGCAATACATACTTTCTTAAATAAGTTAAAAATACTAATTGGTTTCTTCGAAACTTAAGGCTCAAGTTTTTAAATATACTAGAGGTAAAGTCTGTTTGTTGAACTTGTGGTTATCGTGCCCATTCAGAGTAGTGTTCAAAATAATTTTAAAAGCACAATTGGTTTTTTTTATAATGTAGATGGAAATGTAATGTAATGTGCGAAGGTCTACCAGAGCAAGAGCCGAAGCCCAAGCCCCCCTCCTAAGCCCAGGGTGGCGCCAACCGAGTGGCTCTCCAAACCGTGGGGATTTTCCATAAGGCCAATATCTAGAGTCTAAAAAGCCCCCCCCCCCGCTTACGCGAGAATGATGGAAGTGGATGCGCTACTTACGTGTGTCATCCCAGCGGGATGACTACCGAAAACTTCGGTGGGGCCGACAGCAATCTGGCATACTGTCTACCGGCTATCCAGGTCGGTACCGGAGGACATTGAGGCGTCTCACAACCCCGCCTGTACGGAAACCCGCACAGACGTACCCAATCTCCCACGGGTCTCGGGAACCACTGCCCCGCCAAGTCCAACCCAATCCAAACGACACTCCAATGTAGATGGTACTTTTTGTACAGTTTATAACAATGGTAGGTACATAACTAATGCTGGATAACCTTAGTTATACAGTGCGATTGTTTTATGGTGAGGCCACGGATTGCGCGTATGTGTGCTCCGCACAGTATCTGTTACAATGAGGTTTCTCATTCCATAACTCCCGCGTTACTTACGAATTATATTAACATGCACTATACTGAGTACTAACTTTGTTATAAGTGGTGTCCATCTGCGTGAAGAACATTCCTGGCATCTTCCAATGAAATTTCCATTCACGCATAAGTCCTTTGTGCGCAATGTTCATAATTTTTGTTTTTATGTTGTTCTTAAGTTCGCCTATGGTGTGGGGATTGTTGCTATAATTTTCTTTAGGGTTCTCACAAATTGATGCACCAATTTTGTCAATTTTTTCCTTCATTAGAACATTTTGTTTTCGCTTCTTAGGTTTAGCGTTTAGCGATCCCGTTGTCGTAAACTTATTAACCAGACATCTAAGAGTTTCTCTAGTACTTGAAACTTGAATAGCAATATTTCTCCTGAAATTGTTTACACACCTGTCTACATGATTCTGTTTTTACGATTATCGTACATAAAACTTCGTTGTTCAAGTGTGAATGCTCGGCAAGTATTGCAATGGACTAATAAAAGACATTAACACTCTTAAGCAAATCACATACAACGCAGATGTCTTGAATAAACTTTCATCTTTGAGATGCACAGTGTCAACTCTCTTTACAGTATGAACATAAAGCAGCACAGCTAATAAAGTTAACCTTGAACGCGTCATGCGTCGCCAGTTGCGCATCGGAAAAGTACCGAGGTCACTGCAGTAGAGGCTGCTACGCATACGGCTCGTCTGTGGCCTCACCTTAAAACGTCCACACTCTACTATGATGAACAGGTGTTCCAAAACTCTTTTAAATTCAGCAGTAGTTTAGGAAATAAACGTTTCTGATACGAATCACCAATTACTGCAAATTGTTAATAAAGTTTCAGTACAGAAAACTTATTAGGTTTACAGAAATAGTGTGACCAAAGCTATGTTAAGTCTTTCTTCTGTATTATACGAGGATCATCCAGTAAGTAAATTTCCCTATTTAAAAAAATAACACAATTGATCATTTTGAATGATTTTTATTCATATTGTACAATCCTGTTACTTTTCTACATAGTCAATATGTTTCTCCAAGCATTTTTTGGGACGTGACACAAGTTTTTCCAAGCCAGTGTTGAACCAGGTCGGGTCCTGTGCTCGCAACCAGCTGTTCACTGATTTGACTTCATCATCGGTGTTAAAAGTGCTTATCTTTGAGTTGGAGGAACATGTGAAAATCACTTGGAGCAAGCTCCGGTGAATACGCAGGATACGAGAAAACTTCCAAGTTGAATCTTGACCCAGGTGGAGTCAGAAGATTCAAAGGGGAAGTTTTCTCGTATCCTCCATATTCACCAGATCTTTTCCTAAGTGATTTTCACATGTTCCCATGACTCAAAGGTCATCTTGGAGATAAACACTTAAACACTGTGATGAAGATGAATCAGAAGTGAACCAGAAGTCGGTCCTGTGCTCGTAACCAGCTGTTCACTTCTGATTGATCTTCGTCACTGTGTTAAAGTGCTTACCTCTATGATGACTTATGAGTCAAGAGAACATGTGAAAATCTCTTGGGAAAAGATCTGGTGAATATGGAGAATGAAAGAAAACTTCCCAGTTGAATCTTCTGAGCTCCGCCTGGGTCAAGATTCAACTTGGAAGTTTTCTCGTATCCTTCGTATTCACCGGAGCTTGCTCCAAGTGATTTTCACATGTTCCTCCAACTCAAAGATAAGCACTTTTAACACCGATGATGAAGTCAAATCAGCGAACAGCTGGTTGTGAGCACAGGACCCGACCTGGTACAACACTGGCTTGGAAAAACATGTTGACAATGTAGAAAAGTAGCAGAAGGATTGTACAATATAAATAAAATTAATTCAACATGATCAATTGTGTATAATGTTTTTTTATAAAATAGGGAAGCTTACTTATTGGACGCCTCTCGTAGAAAACACTCCATATTTAAACGCCTGAGGGCACAGTGTTTTAAACATGATGTAAACAATGAATTTTCAAATCCGAAGTTTTACAAAATAGGTTAATTAGGTCTATTTTGAACTAGAAAATTCAAATGTTAGAAACAATATCACATTTCTGTGTTTTTCCTGTGTTACGAACTTTGCGAGATATGTCATTCACGGAATCTTTAAGCTCTTACATTAAATTTTCAGTAATTGGACCTGGGTTTTATATCTCAAATAAATTGTTTTTGACCCCTATATGTAAAATATATTACGAATGTTGTTCCGTAAATAATTTATCAATTAACATATTTTGATTCAACAGTACTTTTGTTTCTGAGTGGCCAAGTTGATTCAGTGGTTTCTGATCTTCAAATTCTCGACTGCGGTCGTGTAACAATCTTGTCACGGTACATTAGAGCTAGAAGATCCTTTCTGAGGTATAAACAAGAAACCTCACACGCACGTCATCTATTCGTTGAAAGCAATTTCTATGAAAACTGGAAAAGTAACATACAAGCATCGTAAATAGAGCGTTTCATAAACAGCTACTACAGTGAAGGAGAAAACTATAATCATTGGGTCACGCATAATTACACAAAGTGAATGGTGATAGAATAATTAGAAGCACAAGCGATAAACAAGTCTGATAGCTTAACCGTGCTGAGGCTGTACAAGGAAATTAACCAGCTAAAGGTGAGTTTATTACTTTCACATGCAATTAGGCTACTGAGATTCGATTCGAGAGTCCTCCGTCTGCCCGGTTGCTGGTTTTTTATACAATCTAGAGAGTGTGGAAAAGGGACGTTGCATCACACATGTATAATGGAGAAAAACGCCCTGCGGATTCTCGTTATCGGCAGGAGACTTATTCCTTGCTTGTTCCAAATCTTGGTCATCTCTCTTCTGCGAAGTGAAAAAGAGTGTTATATTCACATGGGTTTCTCTGCCTACTATCGTTTATTACTACTACAAAATATTCTTACGAAAGTTCATTTTTCTTGTATACTCCGTCAATTTAAAACTGGCCGGCGTCTTAGAGATAGAGCTCAAATAGGGTACTTCCGCGAGCCCTCGGGAGCCGGCTTTGTTCACAAGACTGTGTGTATTCTTGTTCTAGTTATAATGAGGAATACAACTATAATCACGAAAGTCTTCCGAGAAAATAATTCATATACGAGATTTCAATCAAACATGTTTCGGAGTGTTTCAACACTGAATATTTGTAGCCAAAACATACTTAATTGATTTATGGTTATGAAATGGAATATGACTAAAGGTCGTTACAATGCAACGCTTACTATAGTTCTCTTAGTCCAATGGTAGAAAGTTACTGTTCCTGAGGTTGCATATTCAAATCTCTGTGGAACTACTAAGCTTTTCTCCCCTTTCATTTTAAGTACACCAGCAAAAATATAACAGATTTTCTTCATTGTTTTATGTATGTGGCGTTTATTTAGTAGTCCGTCATATCGGTGGATGGCAACCATGGCATTAATTTCATACTCAGTCAACTTAATTTTACAACAAATTTCACCATTATTGTAATTATATTTGTAAGTAAAATGAAGTAACACAAGCAGTATTGTTTAACTATATTACAGTAAAACGAGTTAACGATCTTGGCACGACACGTGCGAGTGAATGTAACACATCAGATTGTTAATTATTAGAGCATTTAAGATAATTTTTAAAATCTATCACAGATAATATCTTTAATAAAAAGATCCAGTTAGGGATTAATTTTTACTAACCACTTAGCTATATATTTTACGGCATTATAAATATAATGAAGCACTTTTGAGTATTAGTATTAGTTTGTACCACAGGATTTTAAGTTTTTCAATTTAAATATAAATAAAAACTATTGTGTGTGGTATGTACATAGGTATATTCCACTTCTCACACTGGGCCGATTACAGTCAAACTTCGCACACTTATCATTTACTATTTGAGAAAAGAATAGTGTAGACTTTACACCTTCCTAGGACACCCTTTACGAGAGAGCTGAGAATCTTAGAAGTGAAGAAGTAACAAAGATTGGATTGCTCCTAAGCTACTGAATCGATTTCAACAAAATCTGTTTTACATGTTACTTGACACACATGCTGAAGTACTGTGGGGGCTATACATCCCTTTCGTTGCCTAGTGAAGGAGATGAGGGAACAGGACCTTAAAATTGACGAAGGAAACCATTATCGGTGTCCTAGGGAAATTTAATCCCCTGGGAAAGGTTAAACTGCGAGGTAGTGAAACATACTCCAGAACATTTTGCCAAATCATAAACAAATTATGGAATTTCCTGAAATATAACATTCTGAAATATCCAAAAATAATTTGAAACGCTCTAAAGCAGCTTGTTTATAGGCAAGTATTGATTTAATTTTATTCTTTACAAACTGTTGTTTTGAAAGTCGTATTAATTACTGCATCTGTGCATTGTTTGGAAGTTTCAAATACATGTTTGCTTACATTCAAATTACAGATGGATAAAGTAACATTTCCAAGCATTTCCAGTTCCAAAATAACAGAAAATTAGTCCACGAGTATTTACGCGTAACCGTAACAGCAAGATGTTCTTGGTCCTTGTTAGGCTTCGTGCCTGACTTGGGTTCTTTAGCATCAAACCGTATTTATTCGTTCCAGTTTCGAAAGGCGGTGTTCTCTCCCTTACACTATACACGTGTAAATTCGTAATCTGCAATGCATTATCTATAGATTTATTACTGCTCGTACCTACGTCCACCACTACCACCACACCATCCCCATCATAGTAACCATCATGCACTTGTTTTCATGATAGTTGATTACATACTCCAAAACAGCAACTCGGGCAGTTTGTCTTTCGCAGGAACTCAATAGGATAATTAAATGTGATTGCCCTCAATTGGATATTGTAAGCAGGGACGGTTCCAATGTCTCTCATCACGTACAACTGCTGCATTGTAATACAGAACTCTACACTTTTGGAACCGGTTATAAAAACACTCGAACGCTTGGTAAAAGGAGTAGGAGGCGTACACAAACTGAGGGGCCTCCAAAAACTGGAGCACAGCATCGCAAGTAGGCCACAGTGGCCCTTCTTGCTTCTAATGTGACGCCTAGGAGAGTGGGAGGGATGAGGGGAGGACTAGAAGGGCGACCAGATCCGGACGACGATGTGCGCTAGCAAGGACGGAGTACCTAACGATTCCTGACGCCATCTAGCCACGCCTCAGCCGTGCCCCCTGGGGGTCCCTGTGGCCCAGGAAGGGAGCCCCAGCAGATCACCAAACTCGAGGGAGAAATCTTTCTAAAACGCACAATCCGCCGACCTGCCGCAACACACTGAACGCCGTCGCCTGATCCTTCAACCCTGAAACAGATGAAAGGTAATGACGGGGACAGGAAATGCTAGCCAAGAAATTCTAGTAGAAGAGGAACCACACCAGCATTTGCCTACCGGTCCGGAGAAACCACGAAAAAACGCATAGTCAGCCGGTCCGACAGGGAATCGAGCCCGGGAACTCCCGAATGCGAGCTTCGCGTGTTTCATCTCGCTCGGTGAACGGTATAAAGTTGGAGGTATTTGTTTTGGAAGGATTCCATTCTCGTAACGGTTTCGTTGTTTTTTCCTACCTCTGATTCAGACCCAAAATTTTGTAACTTACAAGCTAAAGTTACAACCTAAAAGTTACAAGCTAAATTTAACAACATAATAGTGGAAGCTTACGCTTGTCATGAAAGGTTAGTGGCAGCATTTAAAAAAGAGCATATGAAGAAATTGCGACCCGGAGCAATACTTTAAATCATGTCCAGGAAGAAAATACTCCAATATCTTCTGTGAGGCAGTTTATGTTCTACCAGAAAATGCACCTAATCCCTACTAGCCGGAACTCGCGTAAAACGCGCTGCTAAACATCTACTCGTAGAATGTCTCTGCTACGCGGGAGCTACTCGCAAGCTACAAATTATTTCCAGAATAGTCGTCGGGAAGCTGAGCTTGATTCTAGTTTCGAGAATACAGTAGCTACTGTATATTTTCAGCCTTTCTCTATTTTATTTTCTTGGGAAGAAAATTGGTGTGGTATATTTTACATCAGTGGCTAGATAGTACAAAAAGGAGAGAGAGAGAGAGAGAGAGAGAGAGAGAGAGAGAGAGGGGTGGGAGATAGTAGAACAACACCCGACAATGACGGCAGACTGAAGCTGAAAATTGATCCATTACGAGTATTTGGAAAAAAAAAAGTGACTTTCCATATTTTTCTGCATTTGTTTTAATCCATTTAACTTCATAATTTACTTAATTTGTTTTAAACTGCGAGACTTAAACACATCCATTACCAAGTGGAAGGCTCAGGCGGTTGCGTGTGTGGCCCGCATTGGGGAGATCGTGGGTTTGATACCCGCGGCCGACCTTCCTGACCTATGAGTTTTTTTCGGGGATTTCCCCGGGTCACTAGGCGAATGCTGGGAAGGATCATTCACTCCCCCAAATTTCTCTCTCCCTCATTCTCTCTCGTTTCACCTTCCTCTTTCAGTTACAGGTTGACTCCGGGCAGTATATCGGACGACTGCGGACAGATGGCGCAGATGGCTTGTGTTGGAATCTCTTCTCGGCCCCGTTAGATGGAGGTCGCTCAAGTCTCCACTGCTGGGTCGAGCTTTCCCTGGTTTCCGCTGGAGGGGAGCCTGTGAGCCACCCTCCGGTGGCTTGGGAGGCCTGTCTTAAGGTGTTCAAGTCTGTAACTCTTAGGGCCCTCTGCGCATTTCTGTCGCCTGCGCCGACTGCTCTTGCGGTTCCTTCATCTCATCCGTTCCTCGCGGGGTGTATGCAAAAAGATTCCTTTTGGTCGAGATGCTAGGTGTCCTCTCCGTAGCGTAATCCTAATCACAGCATCTAATCATTTAGACATCTTTTAATTATGTCAGTACTTCAAATACTTCATGGTATATGAAGTATTCCACACATGAGAGTTTCTACTTGATTTTATTGACATTTTTTATAATATTTTGAGAATGTCAATTAAAAACTTAATGCATTTAGATGTTTATTAACATATTTTTTATATTTTTCAAATGGGTCCGTTTTCCATCTTATTGCAAAATGTTAGCGTACCCATTGAGAAAAACGAACAATATTTAAACATTATTAACATTTGCTAAACTGGATGTACTATTTTCTAATACAATAAATTCTGCTTCGGGGGAAAAAAATCAGAAATTAAACATTTTAAGATATGACGTACTAAGAGGACGTATTTGTTTTGAAAGCACAGTGAAAAGTATAAGAAATTAACGATTTCAAAATTATAAGATATACAGCGCTCAAATTTTGTATAACACAGTCTTTTAGTACAAGGAGCTCATGAAATTGTATATTTTGAGAACTTCAAGGATGTGGTTTTTTACGGAAAATTATCGTCCATTGTGTTCGGTAAAATGACTTTGTGTTGCATAAGATTAAAAAACTCCTCTTCATTCATTGCATCATGCTCTCAACAAACTTGACAGCAAATGCAGCCATTAGGCCTAGGGTGCGAGGGTCAGTGTTGTGAGTAACCTCACGAACCTAACAGGTAACTAGCGGGAACAAATGATAATCCGTTTTGGAATCAAACAGTATGTAGTGTAGTGGTATTACTATCCAGCATTGCATATCTTATAGCGCGCCCGTGCTACTGCCACCATTATGCAACCTTGATATTCCTGGTCTAGGCCGTCCAAACTTGAGTTAAGAACTCATGTTGGAGGAGAAATTCTACTCACGGTGGATCGTCACTGCTATTTTGTTGCTAGGGAACTCCATCCCAATTAGATGAATCTGGTCGGTTGGTATTTATAGATATGTGCTTTTAGATGGTTTGTTTTTGCTGTGTACTTCCCGCTGATGTTGACGTGCTTTTCCTGTTTATCTCTGGAATTGTCAGAGCTCTGCGTGGCCGAAGCCTTGTTTTATACCGAAGTTTGAAGATAAGGATGACAGCAGTGACAATATAGTGTGCCATAGTTCCAATTTCTCTTCGAGAAAGTGTGCTGGCTCACCTCGACATATCGATATACAATATTCTTTTGAGTTTACTGGAGCGGAATGTTTTCTTTTCGGTCCGCTTGGCGACGAGGAAGTGGAATGTCAAGGAATGTGAGAAAACAGTGTATTGCGTTGACCTTGGTAATTCAATATCACCCTGCTGAAGCTTACACCATTTCCATGGTGAATGTCACTTATTAACCAACAGCTAACCAGTATTTGCATAACAAAACATTTCTACCGAGCAAATACTTTGTATACCACTGATAGAAGAATGTCATTCCATCCAAAAATTCGATGTAGAAATTTCACGGGAAATACATGATGAAAAAAAGATCACAAATCCGCGCACGCGCATATGTGTATTTTAATCTCAGAAAACACTTAACCAACTTTAGTGATTATTTTGCTAATTAAAGGGAACGTTCTTCCTGATAGACAGGCTAACAGTCAGTTTTTAATTTCATATCCTAAGTGACTAAAATACTAAAAGGAGTTTGCAGAGCCTGGTTACTAGAATACGAACATCACGGAGCCATGAAGAGATACCTGCAAAGGTTCCGTTGAGAATGGCATGGAGTAGAAACAGGGGCATCATTTAGGGGGAGTAGGGGGACATTGTCCCCCCAAGTTACGATAAATAATTGCTACCGTTATTGCTCTATCAAAAGAAAAACTATGGTGCGAAACTGTACTTTTAATATAAATATCTCACATTTAAAGAATAAAATAATTTTTAGGCTAAAGGTGTCGATAGGAATTCACATGAAAATTCGGGAAACTGTATCAGGCAATCTTGACTCCACCAAGCAGAATTTGAATTGACGCTCTTGAGTGGAGAATAAATCGAGCTGGATGGCTAAAGCGGTAACATTTGTGGTGCGCATTCGGTTCCGTGTTAAAACACCCGGGGCCGATCAATCTGACCGAACGTTTTTTCGATGTTTTCCTCGGTCACTGACGAATGCTGGGTTGGATAATTTGATCCATGAATTTTTCTATCATCCCTTTCATTACTACATTTAGTTTCCTTCTCCTTCATCGCATACTAGGCATTGGGCTGATCACCGATTCTGGATATGCTCAAGGGTTAGGCTACTCACCCAAGGCATTGGCTTATAAGTCCTACAGTGAGGAGGGTACTCCGTTAAAGAAGGAAAAGAAAAGTAGAAAATAATCTTTGTGGTTCCCAATTGGTTGCTAGGAAGTAATCATATCCAAACCAGGAACGCGCTTGTTTCATCTAACGCTGAAAAAATGTATGCTATCAATTAAACTTTTAGTTATTGCTTTTATTAGTAATAGCTGTAGAAACTTTAAAGGCACTCTAGCTGGAAACAATGGTTTTTGGGATGCAGTGTTGCTACTTGAGATCATGGTTATGTTGTGTGCGTTGCCACTAGTGAAGGTCTGTTTGGCAGATGGACGCCAGACACCTTGCCTACACAGTCCTGCTCTGGGAAAATCCGCCCCCACGTGGGAGGATGGAAGGGGCGGTGGCCACTATCTGCACGACATTCTGGCGCGGACTATGTCTGCGTTTCATCATATGTCTCTGAAGGACATTTAACCTTACACAAATAATGTAGGATATGTCAACTCCTAAAACTATACTAACATGATGTATAACATGTATAAATGTAATAAATAATATTTACAAGTAAGAAAACAGAGGACTGATATTTTCAAATCTTACAACAGTATTCTATCTTGTTTAGCTTATGAGATAAAATTCTCTATGCGTCTGCTGTGTAAAAACAATTTTCCATTAATAGGGAGCCTGCATCATTCCTAATTTTTTGGGCAACTAAGTTATTTCAGTTTTTGTGCAAGTTTGTTATACAGTATAATGTGCCACACTCAAGTAATGTGGCATTATGACTTATGCTGCTTAAATGATAAAATCAAGATTTCTGTTCATTTTTACTTTCTTATAGTACGTGGAGGAAGTATTATTCTACCCAAATTCGATGTCGAGATTTCACCGCAAATACATGTGTTGAGATCCCCTTAACCTAATAAAAGCATTTTTAGAGAAAGGTCCGCCTATGTATCTGTCTGTGAACAGCTTAACTCAAAACCGAAAATTAGGTTAAACACGAAACTTGGTATTTAAGTTCAACACGAATATTTCCAAGAAAATTCCCCCTCCCCAAACTACCGTTTGCACATGTTTTACGAAATTTTTTGTTCTTTTTTTCAACACTGGTTCTAACGATTTTGATTAAAATAGCATATATGTAAGTTATTTTCATAACAGATGAAATATCTTGCATTTTCTGTAAATTCCTCTTTATTCTGAAGATTCTTGTATAATTAGTATACGTAAGAGATAGAAAAAGTCTTACTACACAAAAAATGTAGACTTCGTTAAAGCACACAATTTCTGTCAAATATTTTTTTTTGTGGCGTTAAATAACCGAGATATTGTTTGTTATTATTTTGTTTTTTCAAATCTTAATATTTCTCTGAACTGCAAATAGCTATTCTTTATTGCTTCTTTCTTTTTCGTGTTCATGCAAAGAGAAGAGAATTTCAAAGCATCATATATAGACTGACTTGAAAAGATTTGACTATCGCTTTAGGTTACTGTATTCTTCATATACTATAACGAAATGTGTAAATGAGTAATGAAGGTTTATCTGTATTAATAAGAAGTAGACAAAAAAGTAAGTTTTTGTACGAATACTCTGTAGAAGAGTGAGTAGAGAAAATCATGTGAATGGAATACATAAGATTTTTTTTATTGTTTACGGTCGTTTTAACTTCTTGGCCCTATAAGGAGAGTTACTGTAGGTTTGCTGATTCACCTTAGTATACGCCAGATGGCCTTAGTTGTGTAGTTGCCTTCCTTAAGCTATTTTTTACTATTAAATTTTGGCAAAGTGTGAAGTTGCGTTTGGAAACGTGGAACTGCTGAAAATTGGGTATATATAAAAATTAATTTTCTGTTATAATATTCAATATATCTGAGATAAAATGACAGCTAAATTTGTTGGAATTTGTAGAAATTAATAATTTTAGTAGCGACTAACCTTAAAACATTTCATTTGAGTGGTGTTTTATTTGTTTAACAAATTAGTGAAATTCAGAGGGGTTAAGCTTCATTAGCTTTCAAATATTAGTACCAAATTTCATTGCCCTTAAGTTTATTAGCTCAGAAATGATGACAATTTATTTATAACTACCCATTTCGACATACATCTCTCTTTAAATATAAAGGTTGTTGGTCTAATTTTGAGATAACCTGTGCTCCAGAAATGGCAGTCCATGAAGTTGCAGCGGACCACTGGCTACATGCGCTGTAATACGCGCTCTTCAGACTGTTGTGCATTTCCGATTAAGTGCTATTAGCTAAAATGAAATCAGACGTCCATGAAGTTCAATGTCGCATTCCTCTCACGTCTCTGAGTAGCCGGACAATCTGCCTCAGCAACAGGAATGGTCATCCACATGATGGAGTAATGGTGACATGCTGTCTAACATTTGTATTCAAGTGGGACGATGCTCCTCCTGACCCACAAATGTCAGCAGGGTCTGACCTCTACGGCAAACAAACATGACCATCTTCACTGCAACTCAAATGTGACGTCGTAACCTCTCTTACAAACAGGAAACTCTGTAAACTGATTAAATCTTCAGCTTCACGCCTCACAGATCAACAATGTACCTATTACACATAGCGTGAAGGGACCAACTTGTGTAAACTGTCGAAAACTCTGAAACATACAGATTTGTGTGAAGTAATACATTTTTTAGACAGCATGCCCTAAAAGTAGAACTTCTAACACAGTGCACACGAGCTAAAAGCTTTAGATTATTGCGCTAGTGCGATAATCTTCATTGTGACCAACTTTGGTTTCAAGTTCAATACATGTCAATTACCCTTTGTATTTGTACATGTTTAATAACTCGACTTGTTTTTATTAGGTTTTAGTTTTCATTGTGTCTTTTTACAATGTTAATTTCTCATGGCACTCGCATTATCCCATTATCTATTCACAATAAAAATCTTCATACTTAAATGTATCGCAATTCGTTGTAGAGTTAACCTATACGTTATATTGGCAACCTTCTGCTTTCTTTGATCTAAAACGTTATTATTTTATCTATCTAACCTATATCAAGATTAAATGACGGAAATTATGAATTCAGAAGAAACTGGAATGGAAGAGGCAGGTGAAATTGCAGAAGCAACAGAAAGAATAACACTAGAAGTGCTTACTCAAAAAACCACAAAAGCTATATTATATAGCACTTAATCGCATTGGCTGGTGTAAGGCAAAAACTTTTCAAAATAATTTTACTGAAAATAACTGCTAGCGAATCAACAAAACATCTGACATCTCGCTTTTTTTAACGTCATTTCTCTTGTTTCAAGAGCCGCGTTCTAAACGTGCCCTCAATTTAATATTATTAATATTTTTCAAATTCGAGCGTTTCTAAAAAATAGTATATACTACACGTGTTACAAGTGGTTTTATAATCTATTAGAGTGATTTTAAGAGAAATGGTATAAAATGATGCAGACATTAAAACCATTAAAGTGCCAGTCAATAAGGAGTCCAGTTTTGTAGTCTAAAATCACCTCTCTACTTTTAAAAACAACTTATTTTCTTCATTATTTGTTTCCAGTGCTCGTTACCATTAAAATTGCTCTTTACAGTACGAGATTTGCCAATTACTTTGAAAATTTCAACAGGGTGTCTTAAATAAAAGTTACAGCTAGAAATTTTCTGGAAAGTCAATATGAAGTATACGCCTTTAGAAGCTTAAACACTAGATGAATATACTTTTGAATAGTTCTTTTAAAAGTAATTCATGTTTTTTTTTGCAAATAATGATAAGTTTGTAAGAGAGATAACGTTTGAACACAAAATTAAAGTTTGGTTCCAAAATTTTGAAAATTGCACTCCAAGGAGATATTCCTATACATAATTAAAAAGGACAAATTGTTTTCTTATGTACTACTCAAGGAGTTGATCTGAAAAAGTTGAGAGTTTGTTATAGAATATATTAAAATTTTTCTGATAAAAAATCAAAATTTTCAAATTTTACGGCTTGGTTCCTTTAAATCTCAGGTGTTCTGGCAGATTTTACATGTAGCATGGTTCTTGTAAGCAAAAGGTTCCATTTGGCGCTACCTATCTTGCGGCAAAATTTATCATAAACTCACGGAACACTCTGTATATGATCGTGAAAAAAAAGTATGATAAGCTATCCCAGTCGCTTTTGCGTCGCATTGTATCCACCCGTACGTACGCATAAATCAATTTGCCAAATGCTACAACTACGAGTAGAGATTTTATGTATAGGAGTTTGAACAAAATGTATCTAGACATTTAAAATTTAGTTGAAATGGGTACAAAATAAAGCGTAGTTTATATAAAGAGCTCGAGAAAATGTGCTACTTTTATTAATGGCATAGCCGAATGCTTCCGAAATGAGATTGCAGTTTCCGGGCAACTAGAATTACTGCAATTAATTGTACACGTAATTGATTGAAACTCGACCGGAAGAAATAAATATGGGATTTTATTTAAAAATCTATTCAGTCAGAATATTTATGGTATATTCGTGGCGTAATGGTTTGTGTACGCGCATGTGATAGACCGGCTTGCGATAATTTAATTTAGTATTGTATCTTAATGAACGTATATATTTTTAATTATTTTCAGCTTGAGTAAAGAGAATAATTACGTCTCTTTTTAATCTTTTGTCATGTATTAAGACTTTAAAAACATGGATGTCCATCGGCTTGCGTCCGGAAATGTCATGTTTTCTGAGTATCTCTTAAGGTGTTTTCACAAATCAAAAGAAGCTAAAGCCACGATTAAAAGTAAATAAAACCCTGAAGAATCTTAAATATTCACAAAAAGCCTATCACAGAAAGTAAGGGTAAAACCCTACACATGAAAGTTGGTTGCAAACAGCAAACTGCACTTCTCTTTATAATGAAATTATATATTAGTTTTGTTGGTACATTTTAAGTGCGAGAAAACAAGTATTGCAAATGCTAGGTGAATATTCATGGATGTAAGCTGTTTGAAATATAATCAAGCGTAAGAGTGATGCTAAAAGTGTACGATTTTTTGGGGATTATTTCCTAAAATCTTAAATAAACATTAGACTAAAAGAGACACAATGTTGTGAACGATTTAAAATGTCACGCTTAACCGTAGATGATGCTGCCGTTGCCCACCCCTTAAAGACTTCAAATACATTTCCTCGTAAGAAAAGAGCCTTCTGTTACGTTTTTGTGATGTGAAAGGGTGATGGGGATGCAAACACCTGCGACATGAACAATGAAGCAAGAGTCGAACTGTTGTTTCGCATGAGCCTTGTGACCCACATAGCCAGTACGGAGTCAATAGCCTCATGCAGAATCCATCCGGTACATATACCAAGCCTGTTCTCGTCGAGACTACTGCCTCCCTATAAGGAAACACATTTATCTCTTACTCATTAACTGCTTGTTAATGACCGTGAAAAGTTACCTGACACTTCTACTGTAGGAGGCCACATGTACTTATTAAAAAACATTATGTTGCGTTACATTCATATCACTTTCCCTAGCCGCTCTTGCTTATTTTTATCTCTTTTCTACAAATATCTGCTTCACGTTAATCCAGATAAACTTTGTAGAAGTGGTTTCATTACACATTTCGTGTAGGTACAGCAGGATGAGGCGATAGTGAAAATTTAAAAACCTGGTCGCTATATGCTGGCTTTGAAATTTCATACTCTTTGCATGCTATCGCAATAAGCAAACGAATGGCGACTTAAAACTTAAAAGTATAAAGCATCTCGAAAATGCTTAACGAGTAATGATACAAACAATTTTTATTTGGCATAAATTCTGTGTTTCAAGGAGATCTGCATTTTTTTATGTACAAAGGTGGTTGTTTTTTTTCCCGTTATGGTTTATTGGTTATACAACGCTACACCAATTAATTTAATCCGGAATGAGGAGGAAGGTTTCACACACTATTAACAGAACATTTAAGATACCTACACTATTTATTTGTCATGCAAATATTTTAAACATATGGCATTTTAATCAGAATCGTTAGAGCCATTTTAAGAAAATAAAAAAATTACGTATAGTTTTTCATGTAAGTGGTAGTTAGAGTTGGGGGTTTCTTGAAAATACTCGTGTCGCATTTTTGGGCGATATTGAATTTAAATACTAGGTTTGATATTTATCCGACATTTCGTTTGTGAGTTATGTTCGGCGGCGCCGTGGCCGAGTGGTTAGACCGCTCGCTTCTCACCGAGGTGGCCCGGGTTCAATCCCAGGGATCCGCATGTGGGATTTGTGGTGGACGAAGCGGCGTCTGGGCGGGTTTTCTCCGGGTTCTCCGGTTTCCCCCAATTCATTACACCAACTGCTCCATCATCACCTTTCCTCTCATCCATTTCACCATCATTTCGTTTCATCTACTTCCTTCCTCCCATACTAGGCATCGGGCTGATCACCCATTCTGAATATTCTGATCC
This sequence comes from Deroplatys truncata, assembly GCA_030765065.1. NCBI lineage: Eukaryota > Metazoa > Arthropoda > Insecta > Mantodea > Mantidae > Deroplatys > Deroplatys truncata. The sequence continues at coordinate 130,316,037 of CM060988.1, read as the reverse complement.
ATGAGTGTCTGCCCCTCAACGGGACACTGACTCTGTAAGTCCTGGGGGGGTGTAAGTCCTACTTAAGAGGAGGTTAAACAGATAAAGAAGAAGAAGAGTTATGTTGTTCATACACACACAGACCTTTTTATGGATTTATGAAACTCAAAACGAGTATTTCCAGTGAAATCTCCGTAAGCAGTTGGAAATAAAAATAAGTAATAAAATTTTAGTTTTTTATCCCAGAAAATCATATAATAAATATAGATTTAAAATGATGTAATATGATGCCCCTCTCAAGAAACCCCATGGACAGTCATCTGTTACTAGTATGAATTATTAGTGTCAAAAGTAAAATTAAACTTCTTTTTGCGTGAGGTCATGATAACAGAGTCCAATATTAAAGCCCGCATTTAGCTCCCTTCTTTTTTAAGTATTTGATTGTCATCTAGCCTCCTGTATGCTCCTGTGTAACTGGAGAAAAAGGTGCATTGAAACCATTTCGGCCAAAATTTGTCATCCTAAACAAGAAGTAGATAGAAAAACAGCTTTTAATGAATAAGTTGTAGAATATATATGAAATAATATATTGTGACATAAGGGTAGTAAGCGGTTTATAAAAGACCTCAGGAAAAGTTTGAAAATATGGGAAAGTACGAGATTTTATTAATATACACTTAACATGTGTATATTGCATACGGTGTTTTTGGACGATCGGTGATCTACACGTTAATTACGAAGGCTCTTCAAGAAGTACCCGACCTATCAAAGGAAAAACAAATTTTTTTGGAAAAAACATACTTATTTCTCTACATAGTCTAGTTTCAGCTCGATGCACTTATACCAGCAATGTTCAATAGCTTCGATACCTTGTTTATATTGAGAACCGTCGAGTTCTGCAAAATAGCCATCAACTGCAAACTCCACCTCTTCATTGTTGGAAAATCTTTTACCACTAAGCCATTTCTTCAACTTTGGAAACACAACAATAATCAGAGGGGTCTAAATCTGGCGAATACGGTGCATGAGGTAGCAATTCGAAATTTAACTCATTGATTTTGGCCATGGCGATAATGGATGTGTGAAATGGTGTATTGCTTGATGAAACAGAACAATCTTTTTTGCTAAATGCAGCCGCTATTGCTTGATTTCACCATTCAAGCGCTGCAATAAGTTTGCATAATACTCACCATTGATTGCTTTTCCTTTTTGAAGATAATCAATGAAAATTATCCCACACGCATCCCAAAAAACTGACGCTATGACCTTGCTTGCAGATGGAACTGTCTTCGCCTTCTTTGGAGCCGAGTTTCCCCTTTCAGTCCACTGTTTTGATTGTTCCTTCGTCTCAGGTGTGAAGTGATGGACCCATGTTTCATCCATGGTTATGAATCGACGCAAAAACTCGGCTTTTTTGCAGCGAAACATCCCCAAACACTCGACTGAAACATCCTGACGACGTTGCTTTTGTTCCATTGTGAGTAAACGCGTCACCCATCTTGCGCACAGCTTTCTCATGTCTACATTTTCAGTCAGTATGCGACGTACAACCCTTTTTGAAATGCTTGCTATGTCTGCTAGCTCGCGCACTTTCAGTCGACGGTCATCCAATACCATTTTGTGGATTTTCTTCACAATTTCTGACGTGGTCACCTCATTTGGTCGACCACTGCGATGTTCATCTTGGCAGCTCGTACCGCCTCGCTTAAACTCTGTCACCCAATGTTTTGCTGTTGTAAAGGAAGGAGCAGGCTCTCCCAGAGTAGAATCTAGCGCAGCTTTAATTGGACTAAGACTTTTCAAATGAAAGTATTGTATCACCAGTTTTATCCATGTTTACAAATTCGCTGAGAGCGTTCACTATTGATGGCTGCCAAACAATTACTAAACAACATAGCATCGTCAAACTTCAAACTTAAGCTTTATAAGGATGGTACTTTCTACCACAGTCATTTGTTTGAAACAACAACCGCTATCTTTACATTAGGTCGGGTACTTCTGGGACTGCCCACGTATAATGCTGTTTACTTAGTTGCTCATTAAAAGCTGGATGAAGTAAGAAAATGGCTCACAAATACCTTAAGAATATTGCATATGGATGCCTGTTTCGAGACCAGCTTTGTTTTCAAATAAACACCGGATCGATTGATAAGAATTTGCTATCATGGCGAAAAAACTGAGTCGGAAATTGAGGTGGCATAGCAATTTTGAGATGGTGTATTTCTTTGGTTCCTAATAAATCCAGTTCAAGCTGCGATAGAGCATATGCTGTGTTCAAAAAATGGTACGATGTAAAAAATGGGACGAGGAAGAAGAAAAAAGTTATTCGGCTGATTTTGCTTGGTATACTAAAGTGAAAATCCACATGATGTGCGACCTAAATGCACATTAGGAAGTAAAGACAGAGGAATGATCGATATGCAAAAAGTTAACTACAAGTATAATTGTATTCTATACCTATAATGATAATAATAACAGTAACTTATGGCTATGATATGAGTAGCGCTTATAGGCTACCAAAACAATTAAAGAGTTCTTTTTAGTACTGCTTAACTTCCGTTCTTACCACATACGATAACACAGGCGGTGGAAACTCGTGATACATGAAATAAAAGATGATTAGGAAAGGAAATTTGGGAAGGGAATCTTCTAGGTCTAAGTTTAGGTACCTCGCCGGCATTTGCTAGTGGAAAAGCTGGAAAAAAAACTCAGTCGGGGGGACGGTCCTGGCGGGATTGTTCAAATCCCGCAGACCTTACATTCACGAGTCCATGCCTCAACGACCTCGGCTATCGGTATCGACTAGAGAGGTGGGTGGGTTAGGTTTTGCTGCCACAAATGCGGAAAAGGCAACTTTCCAGGCATGTCATGATGAGAGTAGGTTCATGAAAAAGCGCTATCGCCCAAAAATAAATTACAGTGGGTAGATAAAGTCATGTGATTGTAACACATCAGATTTTTAAGTTAATCTGTTCTTATTGCTGAACAGCAAATATACTTCAGAAAAATGAACCACGGTTTGGCATTCTGTCGTTTCATACAATTTCGCATGAAGTCTTAAGCTCTCCAAGTGGGTAGTTTAACTCACGACACAAGCTACGCCAGAACATTGCACAGTATGATACGGAATGGAATGCACCGTGGCCCCTTTTTGACTTAGTTTGCATAAACCCCTGGATCATTGAAGGGCATCACACCAGAGTTGTTTGTTTCCGCAATAAACTGCAAGATTGCAGGCGGCGTGTAACAAATGTGTTGCCTAACTTCAACATACTTTTAACAAGCGGTTGAACTTCCTGCATTGTGTTCTAGCAGGTTTTACAGCGGATGTTCAGTGGGCGTGATTTTGGGTTTGCCACAAGCTACTTTCTGAGATTCAAGCTATACGGTGGTTCAGAGCTAGCTGAGCAGTTAAGAAATTCCACTTTTTACTTTCTCTACCGAGCGGAGTGTCTCAGATGATTACGTCTGTGGCCTACATTCGGGAGGTCCCGGGATCGATCACCAGCGACCGCCCACTCTGGCCTACGGGTTTTTCGTGGTTTCCCCGGGTCGTCAGGCGAATGCTGGGGTGGTTCATCTTCTATCACGACTCTCCTTCCTCTCATTTCCTGTACCCATCATCTTCCTTGTCATCTGTTTCAGGGTTGTAGGACCAGGCGACGGTGTTCGGCGAGTTACGGCTGGGCGGTCGCTTGCGCTCTGTAAAGGGTTTTTTTTTCCTGGCGTCGCTGCGGTACCGCTCAGTTAGGTCTCTCCTCAGCGTAGGGCCCCGCTCCGGGGGACCTTGGAGTTTGGTAGCTTGTTGGCAGGGACGCGTAGGATGCGTTCTATCTGGAAATGTTAGGGACCCCGTCCGTGCTTGCGCCCGTCGGCATCCGGATCTGGTCGCCCTCCGGGTCTCTCTCCCCATCCCTCCCTTCCAGGGGTCACGTTGGAAGCACAACGGGCCGACTGGCCTGCGTGCGGTGCTCTGCCCCGGTTCCGGGGGCCCCACCGTGTTATGTACTTTTACCTTTATCTTCTCTACTGCTTACCAAGTACATAAGTCGAGGAAGTATTACATTCCCCAAAAGTTTGATATCCAAATTTCAGCGGAAATACACGTTTTAAGATTCTCTGAGTAAAAAAAAAAATAGCAAAAACGAAAAGTCGCTTAAATACCAAGGATCCTACAACGAAGATTTTCAAGAAAATCCCCCATCCCAAAGTACCCTTTACATGGAACATTTTTCGAAAAGTTTGATTTTCTCAAAAATGGCTCTAACGATTTTGATTAAACTATCATATGTTTAAGATATTTTCATCTTGAATTTTCTGGGAATGTCCTCGAAAGTCCTCTTCATTCTGAATGACTTTTCCATAACTGGTAAACCGTAAGAGATAGACAAAATTTTACTAAACAAAAATTTAGAGCTTGTTAAAACACACAATTTATGTCATATACATTTTTTTTTGTTGAGTGAACTATTTCCGAGATATTCTTTGTTATTTGTTTGAATTTTACAATACTTATGCTTTTTGTCAATGGGGAATTCGTTATTCGTTTTTGTTTGTTTGTTTGTTTGTTTGTTAATGTCCTGGACATGTAAAGACAATGGAATGCTCCACATAGTAACCAGCTCTTAAAATATTTGACTATCGCTTACCATATTCCGCTTGTACTTACGAGAAAATTAGCAATAAGATTAACATCTCGATATATCGATGAACATGAAGTAGATGGAGAATAAGTGTTTGTAAGAATAGTTTGTACTAGAGTAGAGAAAGTCATGTGAGTGAAACACTTCAGATTTTTAATTTTTTTATGTTATCATGCTTACTTCTTATAAGAGTTTGTTCTATAAACAGTCGAATATCATCTCCGCCTTTGAAATATACAAAATGTACAATGTGACATTTCCAATGGAAACCATTTCTATTTAAGGGATTAATTCCAGTAAATAGAGAAGTAAGGTTCTATGTAAATATCTATAGAATCCCAAGGATATGGCAATGGGTAGAGAAAGTCGGATGACTGTTTCAAGTCAGACTTTTTTAAAATCAATAGTAGATAGAGAGAGAGATAAATTGATAGACGACGTTTTTCTTCTTTTGTTGGAATCTTATGGGCCTTCCGCACTCAACCTAAAATACTTATTATGCAACCTATTAGAAAGAATGCCTTCATTATCTCTCAAAATCTGTTCCCTAAACAAGTTGCAGTATTTTGGTTCCAATGTCGCACAATTTCCTAGAACTTCCATGGTTATAGAAAGAGTAAACCTCTTTCTTGCCAGAAAAGGACGATCAAAAGGATATGCGAGGCAGTTTCCTCATTGCACATTGTATAGCTGTAGAGTCATACTTTACATAGTGACCATGTTCAGAGTTAAATGCAGCTATTTTCCTTATTCCTCTTCTGTCGAATCTCAGGGAGATGAGGAAAAAGTGCTGTATAGAACTAAGACTAGTTTACTGGTTTGTGTTTTTGTCCAGGATAAGTTTGCCACCTGAGTTGGTGTATTTCCTTAATCCATATTGTAACCGAGCTTTTGGCTGTGTGTGTACTGATTCCAACCACGAGTTCAGGGCCAACACAGACAGGGTATCTCAGTACCCCTTTTGGCCAGCTGATCAATTTTTTTGTTTTAATTTCCATAGATGCCCTAATGTTCCCACACCTACCGCATTTCAAGCTATCCCAGGGCATTCAGGACATTTATAGGTATTCCCATATCAGTTTCGATTTTACCTGGTCTGAAGAGAATTGCTGTTGAAGCACTTTTGACTACCTGCAAGGCTGAGAATTCATTCACCTTGGTAATCTTTCTCATGTCCTCTTAGAGCACAGCTCAGGAGAGTAAATACTTCTGGTTGAAAAACTGTGCAGTATTTCCAAGGCTAATACTGATATATAATTAATATAATATAATTAATAATAAGTATACAGATAGAAAACCTTTGTTTCCAATAATAATAATAACAACAATAATAATAAATCATTATCTTATGGTGTACTATATCCAGAGATTAGTAATCAGTTTCTCATACTTGAAATACGTATAGGCGGTCAAAGAAAAACAACCTAGAATTACTTACCAACTCCAATTACAGTGGTGTATGCACTCGGCGTTAGGAAGTATATACTTTGTATGGCATACTCGAGGACAGGTTTATAATTGTAATTTCTCCGAGAGTTATTAGAACCACATGCTTCGAGAACAGGTTCTAGGGTGAAAGCAGGTTCAGGAGTCAAGTGATTCCCCTGGTTGAGTAACCAAGTAACACACCTGACATTTTATATTCATCCTCATTCATCCTTCGAGAGGTTTAAGTCACTCCAAGCTCGGTGTGAACAATCCACTATGTTTTTGTTATTGTATTACTCATCACAAGAAAGTTTCTTTTCATTAGTACTAAATATTGCATCACTGTTGTTTCGCTATTTATTAGATCTTGGATAACATGAAGATTTATATTATAAAGAATGCATTCTTGCAACCTGCATCGAACGTAATGAATGTGTTATGAACAGTATAATTCAAACGAAAAATTGGAAAAATATGAAACTTCATAATTTGAATCAGAGACGGTATAAGCATCCAATAAATTTCTCACCCCACCCCAAAATGCCTTTTAGATGGAAAAAGTGTTTTATTTCCTCAAAATGGCTGTAACGAGTTTGAGATATTGATATGATAAATAAAATGTATATCTTGATTTTTGTGAATTACCCATGACGTCCTCTTCATACTTATTGATTTTACGAGAATTTTATATAACTCGAAAACTATAAGAGCATTTACCAGTTTTTTTCAATTATATGTTAGTATTTTCCATTATTTTAATCAATACAGTTCTGAAATGACATGTTTGTTGTTTTGTTTCTCATCAGCTCATGCAAGGAGTACACAATATCAAGGCCAGCATACAGCGACCGGAGTTGAGATTTCATATACAGGATCTTGAACAGAATCTGAAAACATTTCAAATTTGATGAAATATGTACGAAATAAAGCTTAGTTTAGATGGAGAATTTCCAATAAATTTTCAAATTTTAGATGAACCACTCAACGTATGGAGTTGAGAAGAGTTTCAGCGAAACTTGTGACATATTTCAAATTAGATTAAATAAAAAACTTTCAATACATCTGTCATTGTTCAATTATCCAGCCGAACACCTCCGAATTGAGGTTACAACCGAAGTTTGCCGAATCGAGGCTAAGGGATAGATTTACCGACTGAAAAGAATACTGCGATCAAAATATATCTAATTGTCTGAAACTCGGCGGAAGAAATAAATACGCTCTTTTATTTATTTTTTATTGTTAATGGAAGCTGAATACACCATGATGCCATCCGGTGCATTATCTGAAACGTAGTTATAATACACTTACAGACTCACCATTTAGTCAGTATCTTAGTGGTGTAATGATATGTGCATGAGCATGTCACGCGGAATAAGGGGAATATATATATATAATAATAATAATATTGATATTATTGTATAATATATTATTGTACCCTTTTTCATCTGCAACTTTACTGTAGAAAATAATTATATCTTTTATTTTAAATTTAGTGCCACGAACTCTGACATTTTAAGACTATCTCAGATCCATTAGAATGCGCCCAGAAATGTCATATTTTCTGTGTACCCCTTAATATATCACAAGTTAAAAGAATAAATAAAGCTACCATTAAAAGTAGATGAGGCCTTGGGGAATCTCATAGATTTAAAACCATCCTATCCCACAACATAACAGTAGGCTTGGAAAATGCAAACTGCGCACTGGTGTAATGAAACAATATTATATAGAGAATGCTGGTATATTTTAAATGACGAGAGAAACAAATGAAGGCGTAAAATATGTTAAATTCAAGGCCAATATGCATGTATGTAATTTTGTTTGAAATCGAATCAAATTTAAGGGTAGGTAGTTTATATGGGATTCTGCTACAAATGTACGATTTTTTTAAAAAGATTATTTTCACCAGAATACAAGACAGAAAATGTTGCAAACGCACCTGAAATGTAACACTGTCATTTACAATCATTATACACAATATTGGATATCATGCATGTATGTTGCTTGTAAACGAGGAATGTTTCTCTTTTAGCATTTTATTTTCTTTCACTTATCTTGCTATTCCCGGATCTTTATAAAGAGGATGTATAAAACGCTGTTTGTGGGTAATTATGATGGCTCAAGATGGCTATTATATGCATAATCTAATTTTCTTGGATGCCGGAGTTTCACCACTGCCTGCCAGAGATTTGCCATTTAGTACAGGGAGTTATTCTCCAGAAAACAGTTCAGATCTTATGGGATTTTGCTTTTTGTGTACTCACTCCTTATTCCAAGAAAAGGGTTTGCCTAAATTCACACGAGATATTACGTACACTACACAGGGATATACAGTTATGCTTAAATAACAGGTTTTAAATGAACGTTTCCTTCTATATTGCTGTATTGCTATTAAAAAATTAGGTTTTCGACACAGTTATTGGAACAGCTCCATATGGTGGCCATATCTTCGTTACCATGTTGTAGAATTTTCTGTAATAACTTACTCGTGTGTCACTGAGTATTGTGCGGTCCCGTGTCGTATATTTACGGCACGTAAAAAACCTCAAGCCTTATAAAGAGGCCTCTGAGCAGTGTTACCGGTCTTTCACGCCCAATAAAGAATTGGACGCTAAGGGCCACAGCAGTTAAAGAGCGTCCATAAATAAACTTCAATTTGATTTTTTACTGACTGTTGTGTCGCAGCCTTCGTGATCCTCATGTACTATAATGAGCAAGAAGGCGGTGGTTGTGTGAGGTTGGTTTTTTTTGCGAGTTCTTGTATGTTATAAAACGCAAATAAAGAAAACAGGCATATTATTAATACTCGGTGACGCCGAATGATGTAAGTGAATGAGATTAACTAATTAGTTGTATTTAAGTTTCGTCGTCATTCTCTGCTATTCTTCTTCACACCGATATGGAGAAGAGAATTATCATTGCTTCAATAACATAACTGGCTTTATGCAATTATGACATCTTCACAGTGTTGTGATAACGATTAAAATAATTCCTAATAGTAAATATAGCATTGAGGTTAACTCGACGATAATTGATTAGGTATAAGGTAGCCATAAAGTGTAAAGTAGTGGTGATCAATTAAAATTTATTATCATTCTTAATTACAAATTATGTTAATTACAGTTATAATGTTTGGAATACGTACATTGCTTAGTTGTAGTACTCAACATGAGAGTAGTCTTGGTTATCACTCCTGTGTTAAATATTTATTCCTGCCATAATTCAAGATTATACATGTGTTGCATAGTAACTATTTCTTTGTTGCGGCAAAATATTCTGAAATGTGTACACTCATGACGTCAAAAACAAACGACTACTACAGTTGCATTCACTGTTATTATGGAGCAACACTGTACTGTTTTCTTTATTGTAAATTTTCTAATAAAAATTGCTATTATTATAACTGTGTGATATCGGACCGGAACTGTATCAATACAGACATTCATAATTTTTAATACGAAGTGGGTGGTTTGTATATGGAATATCCATAGAAAGTTTACATCTCAACGGATGGGTTCCGTGAAAAGCCATGGATTTATTTTTATTTTTTGATATATCTAAATTATAATTAAAAACTTATTTTATGTAGTTCAAATAGTGCTCTTTGTAGCGTATCTTCATTATCAGAAATGATTACTTGGTCACCAGCATATAGAAGGTCATTACAAAATGTTTCCTATCATAATCAGAAGTTATATTTAAAATATTTAGCCGCTTAACACATTTAAATTTTTAGTATCTTCATTATCATATATTAAAGAAACAAATATTGGAACTAAAATAGAAAGTTTTTCCAAAGTATGTGGAACAATTAAAAGAACTTAAATAAAGTGAGAAAAGATACATTGATGAAGTTCTATAAATCATGGCAGTTCCAGATGCTCTATATAGTAGCGAAACCTGGACAATGACAGAGATAAAAGCAAATTACAGGCAGCGGAGATGAGATTTTTAAGAACAGTATTAGGAGTCACTTAGAAGAGACATAAGAAATAATGATGACATAAGAAAACAATTAAGGATTTTTAACCTAAATGAAGAAATAGAGCAGAACAGACAAAAGTGGCTAGAACACGTAGAGAGAATGAATGAGGAACGTTACCCAAAGAAAATATTCTACTGCATACCTCAAGGAAAACGAAATGTCGGAAGATCCAGGAAACGATGGATAAATCAATAAATTAAACATTTGGAGCGCGCAACAGACCTTAGGAAAGGTTTAATGTTTGGTGAAGAAGAAGAAGAAGAAGAAGAGAAGAAGTGATAAGGAAACCGTGTGTTTGAGCAATAATATTCTGGCATTCCTTGAAGTTTTCCGTATATTTCTCCAATACGAACCCGGAGCGCCTATCGATAGTAACCCAGATACTGTGAATGGCGGGGAAAGTACTCTGTGACTGTTTCTAGGTTACCTGTTGTGCCTCGGTCATTGACGCTGGCAATTGTGTTGAACTGCTCACAAGTCAAGGTGCTCTCGACTTGCCTTAAATGGTCATCCACTCATTTTAAATAATGACATGGAGCCATTCTCTTTGAGCCCGTTCTGGTTCGTGACGCCTCGCGTTCGTCACAGGACGAACTTCATAACCACGAATCGTTCGCTAGCATTGTCAGTTGTGTCTATTGCCTTCCTGGACAACGTCCATTAGGTTTGCCTCGGCAGTCGAGCATGTTGACTTCTCAACCGGGAGGTCTGGGTTCGATTCCCAGCTGGGGCAGGGGAGTTTTAGAATCATTGCCGTGAATGTGGGAGAGATTCACTTCAAAGATTAGTGATATCTAAAGATAATCCAGAATTGAACGAGTTGCTAACATCAACCGGGAGGTCTGAGTTCAATTCTCATCTGGGGCAGGGGAATTTTAGAATCATTGTCGTGAATGCGGGAGTGATTCACTTCAAAGATTAACGATATCTAAAGATAATCCAGAATTGAACGAGTTGCTAACATCAACCGGGAGGTCTGAGTTCAATTCTCATCTGGGGCAGGGGAATTTTAGAATCATTGTCGTGAATGTGGGAGTGATTCACTTCAAAGATTAACGATATCTAAAGATAATCCAGAATTGAACGAGTTGCTAACATCAACCGGGAGGTCTGAGTTCAATTCTCATCTGGGGCAGGGGAATTTTAGAATCATTGACGTGAATGTGGGAGTGATTCACTTCAAAGATTAATGATATATAAAGATAATCCAGAATTGAACGAGTTGCTAACATCAGTTGATATCTAAAGATAATCCAGAATTGAACGAGTTGCTAACATCAGTTGTTCTTCAGTCATTGTATACTGGCATCTTAGTGGAATTGTAGTAATGTTTAACGTCCGCTCTTACTACAGACGGTGGACACTAACAATGCATGAAATGAAATTTGGGGAGGCAACGCTCCGGGCGTAAATTTTAGGGTACCTCCCCGGCATTTACTATTTATAAGGATTGAGGAAAACCCGGAAAAGATCGTAAAGAAGGAGGGCAATCCTGGCGGTTTTTTTAAAGACATGAGTAGCTTGTTATTTTCGCTTGTCCAGACTGCTTAAATGGTGCAGATTTGTACGTAAGGGGGTGAAATTCTGAGTATGGATAGCATGGTTAAGATAACTTGTACTTATCCCCAAGACCTATAGTGCATATGCATAAATTTGTCACGGTTGCCCATTCGTTGCAGTCTCACATAAAGAGTTTGAGTATAAGAGTTGGGGTAGTGTTTGAAAGACATAAGGTAGCCTGTGATGTTTGTCAAGTCATATAGCATAATAGTACTTTATTTTATACAAATGAGTTAAACTGTGCAGATATCTATAATAGGGGTTGAAAATATGGGAGAAGGTAATTTTTGGAAACTGTAAACTAGCGTATAATTTTCGCCACGTTCCAGCATAAGCGTGCAAAGCTCTATCCATATAGGTTAAAAAATAAAATACCTCTGAGGGATTGAAGATAAGTGTAGCAATTGTTTTTGAAATTTGTGAGCAGCTATGGTTTTTACTGGAACTTAAAACGTAAGTGTCTAAAATGTCCAGTGTATACGAAAATATGAACAAAGGTAGTTTTAAAAGTTGCAAAGTAACCTATCATGTTCGCCGAGTTCTGTAACTCAAATGCACAAATTTGTGACCCGATTAGCCAGGCGTGTATTTTTGTATACAATGTAGACTATTTAAGTTAAGACAGTACAATATCTCCAAAACTAAGCGTTATAGAAAGAAATGTCTTTAATAAAATTTGCTTGATATTATGGGGGAAAGTAAATGGCATTAATCATATTTTGTTTGGAGGACGTTATGATGGTTATTTTAGGGTCAATTAATTTTTTTAATGGGAATCTACATTTAGGGTCAATTTATATTGACCCTAAAGTAACCATCACAACATCCTCCAAATAAAACACGACTAATGGTATTTACTTTCCCCCAAAATATCATGCAAATTTTATTCAAGACATTTCTTTCTACAACGCTTAGTTTTGGAGATATTGTACAGTATTAACTTAAATGGTATACTCTGTATAAGGGGTTGGAAATAAAAGGGAAGGTAGCATTAACGACTTTTGGGATACACGTCTTAGTCTAACTTCCAGAGTAGTCAGACACGTTAGGTTTGTGTTCAAACATATAATTTAGAATTAGTCAGACGGAGGGGCTTCCATTCACTGGAACACAGCGCCGCACGTAGACCATAGTAGGCCTTTTGTGCTTCCAAATTGACCCCTAGGAGGAAGGGGAGAGTGGAAGGGTGACCAGACACGAACGACGATGTGCGCTAGCAAGGATAGATCTCTAACGATTCCATGACACCAATCCTGACTCCGGCTAGCCTTGCCCCGCAACCTGGGGGTCCCAGCAATAGACGAGATTCCAGCAGTCCCACCAAACGTAAGGGAGCAATCTCTCCAGAGCGCATTTTCCACCGTCCTGCCGCAACACACTAACCGCCCTCGCCTAGTCCTACAACTCTGAAATAGATGAGATAAACAAATGGAAGGAAATGATACAGAAAGGAAATTATGGGCAGAAAATTCGTGGTAGAAGGGGAAACACGCCAGCATTCGCCTATCGACTCGAGGAAACTGAAAAAACTCTGGTCAGAGCGGCGGTCGACGGGAATCGAACCCGGGACTTCCCGAATGCGAGCCTCACACGTTACTGCGGAGGCATTTCGTTCGGTAATCATATAATTAGTACGGTTAGAAGTGAGCTCATAATTTGTATGTCCTAGGCACTTCTCATGGACTTTTTTTTTTAATTTCACTTCCCAAAATTATAAAAATATAATTTTCAGGTCTTTTATCGCGTCTACACTGAAAGTACTACATAAGCATATAAAGGATTTAGCATATCTGGAGCTGTGGATTTCGGACGTTGCAACATATACGCATGTGTTGCACAGTGCTTAGAAAATTAGTGATTCTAAGAGAAAGTCATTAGGATGTTACATGACCTACATGAGCTAATATCCTATAATTTATATTATGTACGTAGATTTATAGCAATTCGTTCAGTAAAGCCTGACTTGTAAGGTAACGTACTGCGTGTTTCTATTAGTATAGACCCGTAAGTTCAATCAGCAAAATCTCTAATACAGAAAACGGCTTTATAAAAGCTTCTGCTTGTATTATTAGCTTGATTATAATTACTTGAACCTTAAACTTTCAGAGAAAGAACCACTAAGTGGTGAAGAGAATGTCGTTGAGAAGAAAGATGTGGGAACTGGCCCAGAATGAGAGGTACAAGCTAATCATACAGTGTGACGTTTAATTATGGGAAAACGCATGTTTTTTAAGCATGCTTGAGCTTATAGAGAACATAACGGTTCCTAACCGAGCGACACAATTTGATTTCCGGCTTGCGGATCCACAAGCTTCATGCTTTTATCTGTATTGCTGTATCTTGTGATTCATTGCAAGTTCTTAAACAGAAATTTTTTGTTCGTATAACAGAAAAACATTTGTGTAACAATGATTGAATTTTGTTTGTTTGTTTGGTTTTAATACAGGGTGACTCAATGGAACCAAAGTTTTACAGCTGTGTAAAATAAATATTAATGATGTAAATTAGCAAACTTAGGAGATTACTGCTAATAATACCTATGTCATTTTATGAAACTCAGGAATACTTTTGTCCCGCAGATGGCGTCCATTTCGGCGACGGCAATTTGCCATACAATCGTCAAACAATTCTAGTAACATTTCAGCTGAAATGGCTATAATTCTTTTATGAATATTGTCTTTAAGGTCTACGAGGGAGCAACTGAAATACTTCTAGCAAGATGGTATCACAGCACACACTTTTAGAATTTTCATGGCGGCTGTACTTCAGGTCTTTGGAGATAAAGTCATCTCGAAAAATGGAGATATTGTTTGTCCTTCAAGATATCCGGATTTCTCTGTTTTTAACTACATTCTCTAGGGCATTTAAAGAGCAAGATTTATTCAAATCCTTCGCAAAGCAAATGTAAGAAAATAATTTAAAAATTGTGGTTTTTGGCTTCAAGATAAGCCGCATGATAACATATTATTTTAACATATTATTAGGTTATTTATAAAACATCGTAAACAATTACCAGAAACATTGGTTTTATTATGTACACTAGCAGTTCTGTAGTTCTGCTCATATTATTAGGTTCTGTGCTGAGATACTTTTCTTCTATCTGCCGCTCCCATTTCTTCTCTGCCTTCTCCCCTAACTCTCCTGTCGTCTTAGTTTCTCTCTCTTTCCACTTATTTCTCTCTTTCACCTTGCTAATGCTATGTCTTTCTCTCTCTCCCTCCCTCTCTCTTCCTTTCCACTTTCTTCCACTCTTCAGTCTCCTCTCCATCGCTCTCACCTCCTCTCTCCTACCTGTGCAACTGAAATCAAATGTTTTTGTAACAGGTAATAAAACGATTTTTTCTTGGATGTTAATACAAATTAAAACATAAATATACGGTTTAACAGTACACAAACGTGTGTCTTTTCTCTATTATTCTTACGTGGTTGGAGCTAAGCATACTGTTTTTCATGGTAATTGTTTTACAAGCACGAATAATAGTAACGAAAAATTTGCATAACTTCTTAAATACCCATCTCACCGAAGCTTTGAAAATATAAACTTGCCAAAAGCATTGCGCTTACAATCTTTTGTTAAGTAGTATTTTTTAATAACTAAAAAATAATTGAAAAAAAAGTATAAACATTTTGCGCCGCATTAGAGCCACTCCTTTTGACAAATAGAATTGGCATATTATTCTCCAAGTGGTGCCTAAGATATGTTTCACACACCAAATTTCCCAGCAATAGGTTTTTCCGCTCTTGCATAAGAAGATTAAAAACATTAAAAAACGTCATTTAATACTTCAAGGTAGCCCACTCCATACGGCATTACCAACTTAATTGGTGAGAGGAAGAGGGAAAACATTCCACATTTTGGCCAAAACAATCTAAGATGGCCATTTTGTTTCTTTGACAAGGCTGCATTCCTTGATATAATGAAAGTAAAATTTCCTCTCTCATTACAAAATTTAACTAGATGATTACAAAGCATTTTAACGTGGCCTTCTTTCTTGTTGAACACACTAATATTGATGAAGAAACAGATGTTTCAGATTAGTGGTTTTGAAGCTTATTAAAAGAATTTAGTTCGCAACTTAGTGATTTTCAACAATAATTGTTATATTAAATCTTTTTGTTATAATAATTTTAATGAATTGTAATGTTTTATCGAGTATTTGCTGAGTTGAATTTTAAAAATTATATTATGATGTTAAATCGAGAGCCTAAACTAAAAGGCCCTCACTTTTAATCGCGGAACGAAAGTGTACGCGTCACTTATGCGCATCAACCTAAAGGGCAGAATACCGAGAGACTTCGGAGGCGGGGGTAGAATATGGCTCGCTGCCTACCAGTTGTCCAGACTAGTGCCGGAGGACTTCAGGACTCTAGTCCGCCCAGATTTACCCAATCTCCTACAGGTGTCGGGACCAACTGCCCCGTCGAGACCTACCCAATTTGTACAACTTCCCAAAGGGAGGGGCTCAGATGCTCATTTCACGTACTTCTACTAACGTCAGAATTACCACAAATGGTGAGGCTCGGCACGCCTGTGTCACAGGTCCTGAAGGGTTCAGAACCCCTTCCCTATGGGAAAATTTTTATTTCTACCGTAGTCCGGCTGGAAACATTCCACAGCGTTTGTACAATTATATCTCGTTACGTATTAAATATTTATGAAACAACCTTGTTCCATGATCCTTGTCAAAGTTATATAGCGCAACTTTACGATGATCTAAGGAATCTTCTTCTTCCTCTCATCCAGGATCAGAACATTTTTTTTACAGTTTTGTTATATGTATAGTCGAGCGGGATAGCTCAGGCAGTAACGTCTGTGGCTCGCATTCGTGAGATCATAGATTCGAAACTGCGGCCGACCTTCCTGACCCGTGTTTTTTTTTGGGGGGGGGGTCTTCCCGGGTCACTAGGCGAATGCTGGGAAGGTTCATTACACCCCCGAATTTCCTGTCTCTCCATTTCACCACCATTCTTATTTCACTTCACCTTTCATTTGCTTGGCTGTTTCAGGGTTGCAAGTGTCGGCGGGAGTCTCGGCGTTGCATGGCAGGGAAAAGGATACTCTATGTAACACTTCGTCCCACGAATGGGGCGGTCTCCAAGTCCCGGCCCCCCCCCCCCAATGGGATGTGCAAGCTTGCAGGGTGAGGGGAGCGGTGCACCAGCTGCCATCTGGGGAGTTTCAATTTGTAAAACAGTAGGGACCCAACCCTTTGCCCTGTCGTGCCTCCTGGTCCGGCCGCCCTCACTCCTCTCTCCCGGGGCACCCCGTCAGGGGCTTAGGCACAAAAGATCTTGTAGATCGAGATACTAATTTACCCTGGTACCCGTCCTACTCGTACATTTATTATACGTATAGACAAAACTTCTAAAAGGCTTACCGTATAGGTGGAATAAAATGTGAAAGCAGAGAGGTGTGAAATTAGGCATGTGACATACATACGACATGAACCAAGCTGTAAAGCTGGACGACATGTATTGAATATCGATGAGAGCTATTTTTATGAGTAATGTCTACGACAGTTCCGTTTTAGTACTATCATTGTTTTCCATGTTAGGTACAAGTCCTTCTAGATGCGTGGGAACAGTCTTTGATGTTCCGAGCATGTAGGCATTGTTCAGTTCTTTTGTTCCTTCACTGTGACCTGGACACCTGTTTCTCTGTTTTTTATCGTTGTATTCAAAACAGGCATTGGCTGGATCAGAGCTGTTTTGGCATTAAAATTAGTTGCATAACTGATAAGCACATAGAGGATTACAGTGGATAAAAGGATATGATTTAGTGTTCTGTGTAGATTACAGAAATGTTATATATAGTTATTTAAGCTGCTAAAGAAAGTGATGCTTTCCTTATCAGATGTTTACGGCGAGCTTAGAGTTTGAATGCGAATAAGGGAACTATACTCTGTGCTGTAATGTACTATGATTTGCTCCACGCTATGTACAATTATATTATTTTGATTAAATATTTGAATCTATTTTGGGATGCAGGAAACTATTTCCTTCATTACATGTAATATAAACATCTAAATGTTGTGCTATTTTGTTTTCCGAGATCGGATTTAGACCGGCTTGAAAATTTCGCTACGTCGAATGAAGATTTCTGTAATAAATTTTTTACTTTGTCTGCAGTATACCTGTGGCAAGTGGAGGAAGTATTGTATTCCACTAAAAAATCCACATCGAGATTTCACCAACGTGTTAAGCGTATTAACATAAAGTAGATAGAAAATAAGCTTGTAGAAGAGTGAGTAAAGAAAGTCATGTGAATACAACAATTCGATTTATACCATTTAACACTCCCACATTTAGTCCAGACTCTATGGAGGATTGTGAATGGTTGTGGCCTAAAGAAATATTCCTCGACCCTGCCAGGAATTGAATCTGGGACCTCTGTATTGAAAAACAACTTGTAAGAATGTCTATGGATGAACAGGTAAAGAAAGTCGTGTGAATGTAACACAGCAGATTTATTATATTATTATGAAGTACTATTCTACTATAATGTGAAATATTCTAAACATACGTTTTATGGTGTATGTTGGTAAGCATCTTATATCGAAAATACCTTCGGTAGTGTTTTCATTTTGGAAACCAATTTTCACTTAGTATGTAGAGTGAAAGAAAACTTCTGGTCCTGATTTGTTACATCATAAATGAGATAAAGTTACTCTAAACAGTATTCCTATCCACTTTAAACACATTCTAGCAACCAGATTTAAGAGGACAAGGTAGTCTGAACACATGGAAATTACACCTCGTGTTAAATTACCACTGCTCTTAAAGTTCTCAATGGTTTTTCCTGAAATTTTTATGAATTATTCTGTAAATCACAAGTGTTATTTCAAGTGTTTATTTGATTGATAGGTTACGTTATTGAGTCCATAAAAATATTTCATTCCGCAGAAAAATAATAAAATTTACTCTTAAAACATGTGAATTCATGTACCTTTTTCTCTGATACTACTTGCAATACAGAATCACACTTTTGCATGCTTATTCTTAGTAAAATCAGCTATCTTCTGAACCTAAATTATTTAGTTATGATATCAGTTCACTAGAAATTGAAAAAAAATTATTTGCAAATACAAAAAAGTAAAAACGTGGAAAAGTTGCAACGTTGTTGCTTTATTAATATCACTAATATACATTATAAAATTATGATTGTGGTTCAGAAAGTTTAACTATGTATTGTATACATGTACTGAAAATGTCAGCTCTCTACCTCTCATACTTTCTGAGAAAAAGGTACATAAGTATCCAAAAATGTTGTTTTGAGAAAACTTAATTTAAAGTTTGAACATTAAAATTCTGATACGCTTCAATACATTCCAGGCTCGTAATCACCTGCACCTTCATTTCTGGATGCTTCAGCTTTTCTGATTGCCTTCTCTTGGTCCTGGCCTCTATTTTTAATTGCTGAACTGCTAGTGTTATAGTCGTTCGTTGTTGAAAAGATACCAAAATATTCTATAAAGGGGCGTTGCATGACAGCTTTAAAGGAATGCAGACTAGCATTTGAATGATATTTAAGTCTTAAAAACCTCTTAATCTCCCAAAAGTATATGTTTTCTGAAACTGTAAATAATATAGATTTTATTAGTGCCTAAAACAAAAAATGTGATTTTTTACCATTTCAGAGCACATTGTCCCCTCAATGGAGAGAAATCTCTTATTTTATCGTAATATGCAGATGGAGCAAATAAATAATTTTTATAGCTAGTACTAGTTTGACAATTTTTTAAATTTGCAGCAATGTTTTTAATCTGTGGTGTTCATAAATTATTTTACATGCCTCTATTGCAGTTATTTTATGACGTTTTCACTCATCTTTAGGCAGGATTGCAGCGATCTTTCAAATTTATAATGTATAGTAATTTAGAGCATTCATGAAATAGATCCTTGCTCGTGATTTTAGCTTTTAGCAATTTTCTGAATATTCTTCAATAGTATGAAATTGTTGGAACTTGCCTTCGATACTCCACTGTTTTATCTATGCATCGCGCCCTTTTCCCATGGGTACAGGTTCAATTAAAACAAATAATGGCAGACCGCTATTCCGCTAACTGTACGGACCAGACCAGCCGGTCCACTCAACCGTGAAATACACGAGTCGAATCTAATGATGGTGTTGGGGACCAATCAGTTCAGTGCCCGAAGCGAGAGGCGCGATCAACGGTCCTATGGTTCATTAAACAATGTTAGAATGTAGGGCTTAACTTAATAGAAATTTTAAACCTTAAGGATATGGGATGTGACAATAAAATTTTCGCTGAAAAAAAAGAAGCATTTTTTATAACTTCCCTTGTTTGGGTGTTTATTGAAATAGCCTTTTATGTTCTTATATTTTTCAGAAACATAATTTATCTATGTTGCATGAGTTAAACCTAAATTTAATCACCATGTGCTGGAATAGGATGTTTTAAAATATTTCCAAAACTGATATCAACTTCTTTTCTCGTCACTTCGGTACGAGTGGATGATGTTCTTTTATAATTTTGTTTTTAACCGCCTTTACAAGATTTTAATAGTCAAACATTCAGCTTAAGGTTCTTATTTATTATTTGTACATTCACAGAAATTTTAAGACTATGTCTTTAATAGTAAAAGTGAGGAGAGAGAGAGAGAGAGAGAGAGAGAGAGAGAGAGAGAGAGAGAGAGAAAGATGAAAAAACTGAGTTTGGACCAAATATGGAAAAGTCAAAAGTATGCTCGTTTCACTGATTATAAAAGCTCCCTGAAATATGCTCATTTCTTGGTGTTTAAGCTTTTAGATTAGGTAGGCTCACATTCAGAAAGATCCGGGGAATCCATCACTAACAAGAATAAAAACTATCTTTTTTACGATATTTCACATTCCAGTATCCTTAATGACATATCCGTTTCCAAATTTAAAATACTACAGGGTAAAGTGTCAAACGCATATTTATATACGATTTGGAAAATTTTTGACGTTTTGTACCCTGTAACATAGGCCTCCTACCCCCTCTTTTCTTTTCATTGCAAGTATTTTGGTTCCAGAATAAACGTTTAAATACTGTTTCCGAATGTTGAAAACCTTCTTGCCTAATCTGAAACAAATCTTAGGCAAATATATATCGTAACGCAGCGGGAATAGAAGTCACTTTTTGTGTGACTAATATAATATATAACCGCTGGGATACCTGGTCCGCGGTGCACTCAGCCTCGTTAGGTCCCTGAGGGGCCAATTGAGGGCTACTTGATTGAAAAGTAGTGGCTCCAGGTTAATGAGGCCGCATATAACTGCCGGGAGGGACCCGGGGCGCTGACCACGTTCCATCCCTCCAGTACTGCACCCCACTCATAACTCCTGTTATGGGTAGAGGTGGGAGACGCAGCGGCCGGGCGGCAGGGCTTGCTCCACGGAGTTTAGTTTTTTATAATGTATAATGAATACATGTGAAATTGCTATTGGTATTAAAAGTCGTGTGAATGCATCACATAAGATTTTTATACATTTATTTAGCGTGATTATCGTGAAGTGCATAGAAAACATAATATTGCAAAGAGATAAAATTTGTGTGTGTATGTACGCGCGCGCGTAGGGTAATCTCAAAAACCACTCCACCGATTTTGATGATTCTTTCACCGTTGAAAATCCTTATTATTTCTGATAAACATGGTGCTATAAAAGACCTAGTTTCAATTCATAAATTCTAAAGAATTAAAAATGTTTTTTATAGCCTTGGCTGAGAACACCAAGGAATAGGAAATAGGCGCTGTACTCCGCAGCTACATTTTATTATAAGCGATATACATAGATGACCATGATGTAAGTCTTCAAACAGAAGACAGAGCTTAAAAAGCGACAGCCAATCCTGTTTATAACGATACGAATTGTATGTTATCGCGATTTTGAGCATGCGCGATCAGTTCCTCCATTCATTAGGAAGCCAGACGTAGCTGTGAGCGATCGTCACTTTGTGTTTCCTGTTGTTAGAGTGCTTCGAAGTGTCAAAAAAATCTAAAATCCCTCCGACTGAGAAGTCGGATTAGTGATTCGTTTTTTGAATGCGAGAAATGTTATGTCAGCAAACATTCATCGCTAATTGTGTGAAGTTTATGGGGAAACAATAATGAGTGACAATACTCAGCCACACACAGCCAAACAAACTCAAGATCTGGTCACATTATTTGGTTGGAAACAACCACCCTCCCTATAGGATTTGGCGCCAAACAATTATCATCTGTTTCTTCATCTGAAGAAATTCCTGGGTCGGAAACACTTCAACGACGATGATGTTTTGAAACAGCCTACAAATTGAAGCTAACGTACCTCCGGTGCAAATTAGAAGGAAAATCCCAAGTCTGTCATACACAACACGTACTGCAAGGAGACCATTATCTCTAGTCCACTCTTACATATTTCCCATCAATAACATCGAAAATGCCATAGAATTAGCACAACCCTCAGATTTTTCAACTCTCGGTGTGCGTCAAGGAATTTAACATTACTCTGCCTAATATGTTCCCTTGTCTCATTGACTCAGATTATATACAATGGAGACTCACATGCCCTTTATTGATGCATCACTGGCTAGACAAGGAAAATCTTCAACAGAAGCATTTCTTATAAACGGCTGTTTAACGAATTGTGTACACTGTATTCAACACACACTCACATCTTCACTGATGGATCCAAACTTGGTGATCATAATGGATGTGCAGCGTATTCCCTGATTACACCATACAATATAGTCTTCCCAACTATTTTTCTGTCTATTCTTGTGAATTGTTCGCAATTCAACTCTAATTGGAATGTATACTTAAAAAAGATAACTTACATAACTACATAATATTCTCCGACTCATTGAGTGCTTTATCATCCTTTCAACAAACCTCAACCCCCAAAATATCGTTAAAGAACTTCAGAAACTGTACAACCAAATACTAATCTCAGGTAAATCAGTATCATTCGCCTGGACTCCGTCTCATGTCGGAATTCTGGGAAATGAATCAGCCGTTCAGGTAGCCAAAGAAGCCACCAAACATCCCTCTCAGGACATCAAGATCCCACACACGGACTTCGTCAACTTTGCCAAAAAGACTTGCATTAACCAATGGAGACAAACATGGAAAACCACATCTAGAAGCAAGTTACACGATGTCTACATTACCGAGTCGAAACTTCAACACTACCATTTCAACTGTAAAGACCAAGTTGTATTAACTCGACTACGTATTGGACATACTTCTATAACGCACAAATTTCTCCTCAACCGCAACCCTCCTCCTGTGTGCGTCCTCTGCAGATCCATCCTCACAGTTCATCATCTCGTTACAGCCTGCCGTCGCTATGTACAACATAGAGAAAGATGTGACATCTGCAGTTGTTTATTTACCCCGCGTATGGGAGCCAAACTTCTGTAGTTGTAGCCCCATTTTGGTAGCCAAACTTGAAGTTGTTTAATTGTTTGTTGTTGCACCACGTATTGCGGGAGATATGTTTCTTGGAGTGTTCGCCCAACGTACGATACAAACTTTCCGGTGGCCTTCACTTCACGTTTAAAAATGAACTGTAATTTTAATGTTTATTTATTTACATATTATATATGTATGCCTCGGCTGCGTCAGTAATCATTTTTAGAGCACGTATCTCTTAGCTGGGCTGGTGTGGCTAAAGTATGAAGGCTCACACAAATTATAATTGTATTGTACTTTGTTTATTAATCCTTCACACGATTTAATAACACTTCACTGATGTATCCTACTGTAGAGCTGTGAGATTATTATTATTTGCACTTTTTAAAAGGAAAACTTTATACTATTCTCACCACAATGAATTTTTGTCTCTCACTGAACCTGTACCGTAGCGATCTGGTGCTCAATCTAGTAGCGTCTACAGCTTGAATTTGTATATTTCTCCTATTTCTAGTTTCTGATTGGCTAATTCTACTCCAACAGAATACTTTTATTTAACTTAAAGCTTTTCTAGTTTTTGATTGGCTATTTATAAACTGTTTTAAATATTACATTATTGTTCCAAGAATTATTAGTAGCGTTTATTAAACTTTCTAATTTATTATTGTCTCAAGGTTACCTCATTGTTAGCAACTTTCGGCTTCTACTTTATTATTCTGTTTGCTACGGAAAGCAGCTTGCTTCTATTCTCGCAGCTCCTACATTGTTAAAACTACGTAATACATGCACATAACATTATTATACATGTACATAATAATATAAACATAATACAATGACTGTTACATTTTATATCTTATTACATGCATATTGTTTTTAAGGCGGGCTGTTATTTTATATAATTAGACTGCTTTCATTTAAGCTATAAAAAATACTGCCTCACATCCCCAACAACCTACCAGGCGCCCTAAATTCAGCACAAAAAAGAATTTTAAACTTTATGAAAGCGATAAAATTGTATAACAATGTGTAACACACCTAGCTAGAGAATTTAATGTTGTATGTACCATTACTGTTTAAAATATTGTATTTCCATTGTAATCATGTTCTGTATTCTAAAGTAGTCGCGATATGACTTTAAAGTTGAAGCGACAATAAAGAATATATAATATAAAAAACAGTGCAGATTTGGCTTTCATCACAGGCGGCATCTTTCTTTGACGAAGGCATACAAGAACTGAATGATAATAAAGTATTTGGAAAATAATGTTCTGTTATGTTTTTAAAAATTATTGGTACTTACTTTAAAAACACGCCTTGTATCAAATGCTACGGTTGTGTATGCAATGAAAGTTTAAAAACCTGTGAATAACCCTTATTCTAATTCTATATACGTATGCATGCGCTGAAGTTTCTGGATGCCAAAACTTTTCTATGAACCTTCATACAAGGAAGTTCTGCTTTATTTCCTTTGTACGTATGTTGTAATGAAGTTCGTTATAACTGAGAAGATTATTTTTCTGGTTGGCCGCAGACGATGTGTCTTTTTCAGAGGTTAACTTGGTGGCCTGAGAATGGAGAATCTTCATATTCAGAGCTTTACCTCTATATCGTTGTATATGTCAAGGTGTTCTGCATTGTGTTAAAATCATGTAGCCTTTTTGTTGTTAAATAACTATTAGAACAAAGCAAAGCTGTAAAGGTTTAAAATTTCACTACTGTAATTATCATTTAGGCCGAGGGTTCTTTCACACCCAAAGGGTACGTGTACCCCAAGTAGCATTTCCAGAACTTGGAAGATTGTCGGGGAGATGTTGAGAAAGTCAGACGTTCAGCCAATCACATCCTTTTGTGTGAATATCAGGGAATTTTGTATCCGTTAGGAATAGCTAGGGCTGTACAAAATTACAGTTGTAAGGGGTACTGGGGAGGATTCATCATAAACATCTTTTAGATTATTTTACATTAATTTAATAAAAAACGGGAATAGATAAATTAAATTAATTACCTATTTCGTCATTCGAGTTTAAAATGCTAGCCTACAGCTCGGGTTAGCCACTAGTCTATTTATACAGAGTGAACCAAAAACCTACGAACCACTGCCCGGTGTTTTTCCTGTCCGCGTCCTCAGCGCTCGTTGCCGTCTGCCGCTATCATAGAAAGGCGCGGGTGAAACCATACAGCAGTTTTAAAACTACTTTTAAAGGCTTTATTTACCAACTTTATGAAAGAAGATGCTATACATTTAGGCGCATCTTTAGGAAACTATCCATCACTCGCCGTTCAGAAATGGCGGATATTTTGTTTTAATTCTTCTAAGGTGTGTGGGTTTGTCTTGTACACTTTGTTTTAAGTTACCCTAGAGATAGAAATTGCAGGGGTTTAGGTCGGGGACCGAGGGGACCACAAATCTCTACTAATAATTCTGTCTTCAAACACACTTTCAATTATTTTCATCGAAATATTGGCCGAATGAGCTGTTGCAGAGTCTTGTTGAGAAAATCTGTGTTACACTCACATGACTTTCTCTACTCTTGTAAAACTATTTTTACAAACGCTTATTCCCCATCTACTTCATGTTAATCGAGACTATCTTATTGCTAATTTCCTTGAAGATGTAAGGGGAATGTATATTTACAAGGGCAATATAGAAATACAGTAGCCTTTAAACATAGACATTACTCTTAATAGTTGGTTGCTATGTGCAGCACCATTCTCTTTACCACAGATTAATACTCTTTGCATAACCAAGACAAAAAAATGAATAACGAATTCCCATTTGGGAAAAGTATTGAAAAATTTAAGGGAATAACAAGCAATATCTCGAAAATGGTTCATTCAACAAAACAAATGTATATGACATAAATTATGTATTTTAACGCGATCTATGTTTTTGTGTAGTAAAATTTTGTCTATCTCTTATGGTTTACCAGTTATGCAAAAGTCGTTCACAATAAAGAATACTTTTGGAGACATTCCCAGAAAATTAAAGATATACATTTTATTTGTCATGAAAATATCTTAAGCATATGATATTTTAATTAAAATCGTTAAAGCCATTTTTGAGAAAATTAAAATTTTCGAAAAATGTTCCATGTAAAGGGTAATCTGGGCTGGGAGAATTTTCTTGAAAACCTTCGTGTCGCATCTCTGGAAGATAGTGAACCTAACTACCAAGTTTGGTGTTTATCCGACTGTTCGTTTCCGAGTTATGCTGTTCACAGACATACACACAGACACACACACACGGACATGTTTCCAAAAATGCTTTTTTTGGATTCAGGGGGTCTCAAAACATATATTTCCGGTGAAATCTCGGTATTGAATTTTTGGGTGGAATACAATACTTCCCCTACTTACTATACGTAGTAGAGAAAGTAAAAATTGGCCCTATAACTCTTTCTCCACTCACAGCGCACATATGCCAATTTTTTTCGTCATGAAGGGGTACTTCATGAACAATATTAGTTTTGTCAGAGCTCCAATAACGATTATTTATTGTACACACATATCCATGAAGGT
Organism: Deroplatys truncata; assembly: GCA_030765065.1. Taxonomy (NCBI): domain Eukaryota; kingdom Metazoa; phylum Arthropoda; class Insecta; order Mantodea; family Mantidae; genus Deroplatys; species Deroplatys truncata. The sequence goes on along the minus strand of CM060988.1, from coordinate 130,289,544 downwards.
GGAACCAAACCTCGTCCGTGAAAAATATTAAATATAGGTCTATTTCGCCATTGTGTACACTACTGAGACTTCACTCAAAAAATGTGCGCCTAATTACAGGATCACCTGGTTGAAGAGCATGTGCCACAGTTATTTTATATGGTTTTAATTTCAGCAATTGGCAGGTCTTCGCGCAGAGCCATAAGAAATGCCTGTCTGTTGTGAAAGACGCCTAAGTGATTTTTGGGGGGAATTCTCCAAACGATGACCAATGTCGTCTAATGTTTCTTCGGTAAGAACCGTACGGCGTCTTTTAGATTTCTTAACCTGAATACTTCCTGTGACCTGAAATTTATTGTAAAGTTCATGGATTGTTGTACGTTTACACCTGGAAATCTTTCTGCAAATCGTACTTTCAGCGAGCTGAATTAACACATACGAATTATAAATAAATACGCGCTTTGCAGTAGAAAACATACAGTAAGCATAATATACTTTGTGATTAAGTACAGGACAAAATAATAAATAGCTCGTAATAAATGAACTACTGCACTTCACACTGCAGAGCAAAACAACGTTAATAGCGTGACCTTGTTTATAACAGCAGTGCGTTATCATGTTTCCACACGACCAGTGGAAAAACACCTCGCACCCGGTTCGTAGTTTCTTGGCTCTCCCGGTAATAAATGTTTGTGGGAACGCTGCTGGGTGGAGAAAATGAAGTCGTTGATTACACTTTTGACCAGTTTGGTTTAATGCTGAGTATTGTTATTATAATTCTGTCGAAGCAGTTATCAAGGCAAGAGAAACTTCGTACAAGGAAATAAGTTCAGGTCAATAATTACATGAAAGGTTCGCATTATGCAGTTCTAGAAGGTGAAAGAGCTTATATTGGAAGTCGTTGCGCTGCATTCTCAAGTTACAGGCAGTGGTGACAAAAACACCATATGAAGTGAACTAGTTAGGCCTCTATAATTATTATCATCACGTAAATTGTATGGGCAGCTTATTACGACAAGAAAGCCTGCTGCATGACTGGTTTCTAATACAATCCGCGGTTAACGCTTTTATCTGATCCCGGCATCATTAGGAGGAATGTGGGTTACCGTAACTCGCGTCTTTGCTGTGGTTCACTTGGCAACAAAACACTGTCTTTGTGCGTTACGATTGGGAAAGTGAACACCCACTAACCTTAAAAACTATGAATGAAAACTCTGAAGTTACTGAAAGTGGACCTGTGGTTCTATGGTTTGGAGAAAATAATAATGTAGCTACGTGTATTTGTTTTATGAGTTGAAATATGTTAGTATATGAACAGATGGGCAGCTACTTATTTTTATGCTTTCATTGTCCACTTTCAGCCAGTGGTTTCTTTTGTTAATCATAGAGCGGTCTACTGTTCTCAGTATCCACAGCACTGGTTCACAACAACCCGACAACGGAAACGGGAGCGAAAACCAGAACGGAAAGCACAACAACATGCAACATTTTGTTTCATAATACGCCGGGAACGAAAACGGGAGTGCATGTCGATGATAGTATGGATAGCAAAATGGAAATTCGATTTTGCACATTGGAATGCTGTGACTTTTCTTTGGTGGGGGGACTCCTTCCAATTCAACCACATAATGCAAGTTAGCCAACGTCAAAATTCATAAGTAAACATTTTCTAAACACAGAGTCATTACTATTGTCGATTCCTCTAGCGAAAGCGTCCTACTAAGCGTCATTCCTTTATTAATAGCGTAGATTTGAAGTTGTTCTCCAACGGACATAAGCACAAGGGGACTGCGCCTCCACGTGACCCAGGGGAGCGGGCGTCAGCCGAGTGACACTCCCGAGAGTTTTTCCACGGGCCAGCACCTGGTTGCCTAATCTGACACTCCCCATTACAGGGTGGAATTGGATACGCCACTTACGCGCGTCAACCGCCGTAAGGGAAGACTGCCGAGTACCTCGGTGGGGCCGATATGATCTAGCACCTCTCTACGGGCTATCCAGGGCGGTACCGGAGGATCTTGAGGCGTCTCACAACTCCGCCTGGACAGGAAACCGCCCAGACGTACCCAATCTCCCATGGGTATCGGGAACCACTTCCCCGCCGAGTCCAACCCAATCCGAACAACTAACCGGGAGGGGCTTGAATGTTCGACCCGGCGTACTTCTAGTGACGTCAGAAGTACCACGAGTGCTCAGGGTCCGCAGCACCCGCACCACGGCAGCTGAAGGAACCCTTACGGGGTTCTCTAACGGACAATGAGGGAGTCAGGACGCACATTTGCCGGAATACCTTCCTGTTAGTTTCCCAACCTGTGACTAGGGAGAACTCTATCGGCTGTTTCATATCACGACCGCCTTGAATAATTTCTAGAGTGAAGAGTTTAATATGCGCAACACGGAACTAATATGCCGTTCCCGGGAACGGGAACAATAAAGCTAACACTAGACCAAGTCTTCTTTCCCATTCCCGGGACCTGGTAAAGCTTCCCGTTAACTCTGAACGCTCACAATGTAATACTAAGTATTTTAACTTTGTCGTTCTCCTTTAATTTACGTTCTATTGTGAATCAGTCTTAACTCTTACTTCCTCCCCCTGTTCTAACTGCTACGAGTAGTTCCTTAACAATTGTTAAGGGAACGCTGATTCTTGAGGATCTGCTTGGTCTTCCTTTGTTTCTCCCTTGCCCAACAGTTCTGGTACCAGTTAGGTTTGACCTCTTCTTCGGGTTTTGTAGTTGAAAAGAAAGTGTGACCATAACTTTCACTGATAAAAATCCTTGGTCTGACTAATTCCCAATCATTATCCTGCTTATTCAACTCACAGAAGACTAACAGAAAGCACCATTTTGACCTAAGTCTATAAACTCACTTCCAGAACTACTTCGGGCTAATCATTGGATAATCAATTGATTAGACATCTCGAAATCTTATATATATATATATATAATTTTTATTTAAATTAGAATACCATGCATTATGTTATGATTCTATAATAAAGCTAACAATAAAGAAAAAAACTTTGCAAGTCTTTTCGACTGATTGTGTGTTCTATAAGAACAGAAATGTTATATAGAAATCTAGAAACTTTTGCACTAGGTATATAAAATTCATGGTTCATCACAACATTACTTCAGTTATTATTAATAAAATATAACTGTTTCACATAAAATCAGTTGTATAATTGCTATCAGTTACAGGCTTATAAGAAAATACCAATTATACGCATCTTTTCACAGGAAGCAACAACTTTCGTGACGGTTTCAAACAAAAATGTGTGGCTGAGTTGTGTCTCTAATTTCGCACTTATCGAGTCTTGGAAGCGGTCAACCCATTTATTCCCATGTGTTTTCTTCTTCAACGTAATGGATTAGGCTATAGCAAAGGATGTCATCTGTCCAACGAGTTTTTGATTTTCCTACATTTCTTCTACCTGTTGGCTAGTTAGTAGTTGAGTATTTTCATGAACCGATGTTCTTCCGTTTGTTGGCTGTCCTAGTACTAATTTAATTTTAGTGTGTGCGCTCAATTAAATGTTGGACACTTTTTAATGTTGTCTTTTATTTCCACTTCTTTAGTGCTCCAGAAGTGTGTATCTAGACACATACGTTTATAGTTATACAGAATTGATCTGTTACTCACCAAAATAAATAACACGTCTTAATGTTAACAGTAAAACCTAACCTCGCCGCCAGGTTATTTAAATTCATGGGTATACACATAGCGATTCTAAATGTTGGAAGCCATTGGTCTCTCTGCATTGAATGATCCATGCGTTAGAGCACTCGACAGCTATATGTTTCGAATCAGACTTCCTATATTAAACGTTTGGCACGTCGTTTGGGTGATTGCAGTTCGATTGTTTATAATTTTCCCTTGTATATATGTATAGTTACAATGATTCAGTTACTAACGTGGATGAATGTTTCGGTAATTGCTTACACATCTACAAGGTTATTCAAAAAGAAGGAACAGGCTATAAATATTTATTTCTAATGAACGACAATAGATGGCGACATATCAATTTTTTTATTTATGGACGCTCCTTAACTGCTGTGGTCCTTAGCGTCCCATTCTATATTGGACGTGAAAGACCACACAGGCCTCTTTATCACGCTTTAGTTTCTTTTACGTGCCGTAAATCTACGACACGGGACCACCGGCTTTACTTCCCTTCCGAAGGAAGCCATGCTAAGGATTTTATACCCGAAAAAAATTCATCGCCTTCCGCCGGGTTTGAACCCGTGACCTCGGGAACTACAGACATATGCGATACATCACTGAATAGAGAAAAATTCAAAATTTTATTTTATGTGTTCAAAATGAGCATTATTTGTTATGTAAGGATGACCAGTCCTTTTCCGTTTGCATACGCAACCACCTTTTACGAATTTATGTAACCAATTGTAAATTTTTTATGACGAGGCGGCTCGTTGTTGAACTTGCAATGAAATGCACGCTGCAATGAAAATGGATTCACTCTCTGCATAATGCAGCACACAAAACGACTTTTTCTGTGGCGTCGCCATTTTCTCGTAAACAAACACAATGCCGCTGTAGGCACTGAATGGAACTAATAGATGGGTCTTAAAACTTTGAACTTTCCTCTATTAAATTATGTGTTGTGTGTGTCACTATGTATTGTCGTTCATTACAAATGAATATTTAAAATCTGTTCCTTCTTTTTGAAAACCCTGTATTAGCGTCGCGGTTCGTCTCTCCGTCCGTATGCAGGAACTTGCCAAACACTGCAAGTACGGCGTTGCAATTTTATATACAGAAGTTTAAACAACATGTATGGACACGTCTGAAATATAGTTGAAATGAAGATTTGTAGGAGACCACTTCACGCATGGAGTTGAAATTTTAAACAAGAAGAATATGATGATAATTTGACATACATCAAATTTGCTTGAAGTCAGTCCACAGTTAAGGACAGTTGAGGTAATGAACTTTTGAATCCGGGTTGTAGCTAAATACTTCCGAACCGAGACTAAAGACTTTGAAACTTTTCTAGATAAAACAAACACTGTTATACTTAATTGACTGCAAATCGGCAGGAGGAAGTAAATACGTTGTACTTTTAATGTTTATTTAAATTAGAATACATTAGAAGCGGAATATAGCCACAATGGAGTCCAGTAGAGTGGTCTAAACACTTTTGACGTGTTTGTAGATTCATTTTCCAAACAGTTGTCTGGTGTAATGGTTTGTGTTCTTGTTTGTCACGCGGGAGACCGGAGGTAGATTCTACTCCGTATGTTAAAATATTATACCTTATTAAGCCTTAAACGGGATAAACGTATTTTTAATCATCTCCAACTCGACCTATGGACATAAGTATGCTTTAAATTTTAAATTTATTATAACAAATTGAAACCTTTTAAAACATTTCAGGTTCATCGGCATGCGTCCGGAAATGCCAGGTTTACCTGAGTACCTCTTAAGATATCTTCACAAATTAAAAGAAACCTTATAAGTAAATAAAACCTTGAGGAATCTCATAGATTTACAAAACATCCTATCACACAAAGTAATGATAACACCTCCTTATGACGGGAGACTTGCAAAATGAAAACCGCACACTGATGTATGTAATGAAACGACATTATATCGGTTATGTTATTGCTATTATTATTATTATTATTATTATTATTATTATTATTATTATTTAAATGACGAGAGAACAAGTAAAGATATCATGTAAAGAATGTTAAGAAATACTAAGTGAATATTCATGCATCTACCTTATTTGAAATTGATAGATAGCTTTGCAAGGAAAGTCTACATATGCACGATTTTTGGGATTTTTTAAAAGTCTACTAAATACCAGAATTCAAGTCACAAAATATTGTGAAAGCACCTGAAATATAATGCTATGTGTACATTTACGCCCTTCTGTATATATACCTAAACCTTCCGCGAAAGACGCTCTGTAGAACTGCGAAAGACAGCACGGACGTAGTTGAAATTGGTGCTTTCACACAGAGAGGGTGCTTTCTTTTATGTTACTTGTAGAACATAATATATTTTTACGGGTGTTGCAAACAATCACTCGAAGAATCTACAGGATAGATATGTCGTAAGTCAAGAAAACAAGACAGCGTGTATCGCGAGCAGAAAACCAATCTCACGATTTCTATCACAAAGAGAATACCATTTGTTCAGCTGCATATCCTAAGGGTCGGAAGGAATCGTGATATAACGTATTAAAAAGCCCAAGGGATGAACATTCCTGGCTACTGCTCACGCAACAGAGAAACGTATAATTTGTAATTGTCTAGGCCAATTATTGTAATCTGCCCATTTGGATCGGCCCTGGAGTCATACACAACAATGGAATTTAACTGGAGCACTTTGCACTCGCGTTCTTTGCCAGCAGCACCAGCAAATCTCACAATAAATCGGCTGCATCTATGTGAGCCCCATTCGGATTCGAAGGTTATGATGCCTAATACTTGTCGAATATTCACTATACCCCCGCCGTTGAATCTTTGCACTTGACAGTTCGTGTGGCTTCGCGTAAGGTTGTGTATATTGTGGTTGCGACGTTGCCAGAGTGGTTAGTAAACAAAAGCAGCTGATTGTTTTCCTTTCTATCGTGTCTAAGCCGCATACAAAAAGTGTACGCAAGTAGCGAACGTTATTGAATAATAAATATTTCGTATTATTATTGCTAATTGAAAATAACTCAGCATAAACATTGCAACGTATGTAGAATAAATTAGCACTTTTGACAATATAGAAACAAAATAATGCAAACGCGCCTACTAGAATGAGGAGAAATAAAACAAATTATAAGCTGCGACAACAAAGTTATTTTCACTCACGTTGCGTTCCGGATGGTTCAGGCATTTTGTCCTCTTTCCTTTAGAGTTTTATTCCCTTGTAAACAACAGCTCTTGACTAGATCAAGAGCTGCTGCAGTTCGTTGTACGGCTGCCCATGAATCTTCACGTACTTCTCCTGTTTAAAGCATTCCCGGGTCCTTTTTAGCAGTTCCAATGCCTGTCTATTAAATGGCACATCTCGACGCAAAGGATTTCACTTTGTGAATCATCACTCGGTGATCGGCGTCGTTTTTGAGAATTGTCGAACCTCAAATCTTGTATAAATAATATGAATGAAATATATATATATATATTATGTATAAACGAACACCAACAATAACCACAAATATAAATAACAATGAACAATATTAGCCAACTCGACGCACATGGTTGGAAATAGCTACATCCGGCAACAGAGCCGCTGCCAGTGCCGCTTTCGCTTTGTCATAGACCATCCGAAATGCTGCCTTGTGAATGGTTTAGGAAGTCTAACGGTTAAAGCTTTTCATCTGTTTTTTTTTTTTTTTTTTGCGAGTGTACCAAATTAATCGCTAGCTGTCAAGTGCAACGTTTCAACGGCGGGGGTATAGATAGGTGTACGGTATAGGTGATTCTACGGAGGGAGACACCTCGCGCTCTGCACAGATCTATTGCGGCTACTACCCCCCAGGAGGAAGGAATGGGTTGAAGGAACCACAGGAGGCTGCAGACCGTAGGCAGACACGTCATAGAGACGCACGCAAGTCCATAACATTTCCAAGTTCGCAGAGCCGTCCCACTGCTGAAGCCGTCGAGCGAGGGCAATTGAACGACCCAGCATACAGGCAGCCCTCTGGTGTCCACGGGGAATACTCTTTCCATTGAGCTGCATCCGCGCCATCTATCCGACACCGCCATACGCGAAACCTAGAAGCATACCTGAAAAATGAAAGGGAAATGTTGGAAAGGAAATCGTGGTAGAGAAGAAGCCACCCTAACATTCGCCTGCCAACCCCGGGGAAACCACAAAAATCTTATGGGTTGCCGGGAATCGAACCGGGGACCTCCCGAATGCGAGTCCAACACGTTACTACAGCGCCACCTCGCTCGGTATATTCACTAGGTACTTTGGACTATATTGTAAAATGAAAAAGTTATAATTGTGTTTTTACCGTTGAGTTTACACTCATCGTATATGCAGACTATAAAATCAGAGAACTAACGACAAATTTAAACCACTTATTTCAAAATAAAAACTACCCATGCAACAACGCCACTTTCCACCAGTGGCATAACAAGGATTATACGCCAATGATATACAAGATATTAGCAGTTCTAATTTAATGAATGTAATAATGGGCATGTTAATTGCGTGACGTCAATGCTTCCAGGCCAGTTGGTTAATGATTACTGTCAGATTGAAGAGCGATAACAAATATTCTTAAATCAATAAAATTATTTGTATTCTAGTTTGTAGCATTTTCCACTACTTTTTATTGAATACGCAAAGAAAGAAAATGTTAACAAAGCACGGTAAGCAACCTATATTAATAACCGGTTGTGTTGTTGGAGTATCAAATCGAATGAAAAGGTTGATTATCACCTTATAAATGGCAAAATGTTGGTCGTTGGGGTACGAAATTATGTTTTCCAAATCAGAAAGAATCAAAAGGGCATTGTAACAGAAGGCTTTAGAATTTGCATGTTAAAGGGAAATTAAAATAGGATTTATTACGTCATTTTTTCTAGATAACCTTTATGGTTATAGGTGATAAAACACCAATGATCCGCTACTTTAGTCACAACAGCCTAGAATTACACATATAATGTTAGAATTGCACAAAATGTTTTTAAAAACTTGATGTCTGGCACTTTTTTCATAATACGGTTGAGTAATTTCGGAGCTACAGCTGCGTTCGGCCAAGTTGGCTAGATTGTAGTTTATGGAATAGTACAACTTTTCCTGCAAGCTTGTAATTTATAGCAAATACACATTTAGTGTAATGTGTGTGTAGTGTAATGTGTTCAGTTGTATTACCATGGTATCCATTAAACGCAACACCGAAAATTACATTACGGCTAGGACAAGAAGATGACATAGTAAAAACATTCTATTTCATAATAAAATAATTGCGCTTTTAGTAAACAGAAGCCAGTCAGAATGTTTGCGAATGAACTTAACCTCTGTAGCTTTTAAACACCGAACCTGCTTATAGAAAAGTAACATTTTAAAGAAACATCGATTGTTAAGGTTGGGACAAATTTTCATTTGCTGGTAACCTTGGAATTTGGGTGTCCTGTTGCAGTAGTATAGGAACAAGCTACAAGGAATAAGTATTTAACACCATATAATACTAAAATTTAACAAATAGCTTAGAAGTTAAGAAAGAAGAAAAGTAAACACACTGCATCCATGGAGTACTTAAATGTTATACAATTAGTTGGACAACTTTGACAGAAAACGTGACCTCATTCTTGCAATTTAAACCTTTTTGCTGTTCATTTTAATTTCCCCGTCAAGTTCCGTTATTTTTGTTACTAATCCCTGAAAAACAAAACTGATATAAATACAAGGCGGGCAAATAAGCAGTTGACGGCCATTGCTGTCACCTACATGCTCTTGTGTAACTGCCACAAAATTATCATGCCAACATTTATCATGATTAACAGGAAGTACACAGATAGACAGACAAGCCTTTATATGAATCATTTGTAGAACAGAAGTGAAAATGACAGGGGCAAAGAAAGTCATATAATTGTAACATGAGATTTTTATATTTACTTTTTATTCATTTAGTCCTTTTCTCTTGTTCGTTTGTATACAGGACATTTACAGGATAGTGTGAAAACCCGATGGTCCCAAAACATCTGGCAACTCCCGTCCCATCTCATTATAGCAGAAATGTTAAAGAAACAAAAACAGAAAATCGTTAGCTTGAGCAACGTCACCTATTAGGGGAACTGGCTCCCATCAGTGTTTTCAAACATGTGGAAGTGTTTTCGGCATCAGTCAAACAGATACGGACGCACCCCAATGTTTCCAGGGAGGAAGCCACAGGAATGCCCAAGTGCGTTACTGTCAAGTGAAGTTCCCACAGTTGACGCAGCACGTTGAGACCTTGACCGATGCTTCCCACAGAAAGTTGCGAGAGGTGACTCATTCCGTAGTCGCCCACGCTTTCTTTGGAGACCGCCAAGCGCCATCTCAATACTGCCCATACACCTGGATGACCTTATTCACCTTCATGTTCCCAAACGTTTGGTGCAGAAACCTTGATTGCTCTTCAAGTCACCAGGATCTGAACAAGCAAAGTGACATTTTGGTCCTCATATATCCTTTGAATAGAGAGAGAGAGCATTTGGCAGTAGAGTTGATATTATTTTAAAAAGTTACTAGTTTTAAACAGGTTATAAAGATTTGAATCGAGTGATTAGCTTTCTGGTTGGTCTTCCCAGGAGGGACTGGGTTACATTCACAGCTAGGACGAGATCATTTTTCTTTAATTAGAACCGTTGTGTACTCTCTAGAGTCTAAAGGTATAAATGTGGGAGTGAAGTGTGTGTCTTTCATAGTGAAAGTGCATAAAACCCACAACTCATTAAGTTACGCTGGCCATCAGTTGTGTCTCAAATCAAAACCCCGGATATGACGACAGAAGTTAAAGGACACTGCAAATGAAGTGGAATTGCGATTTCATTTGGGTTTAATGAGTAGCTGGCCGAGATAGGATACTTCTCAGAAATTGAAGCAATTGTGGCCTTTTGGCCGACATTTATAGTTACATTTTCGAACGTTGATACTTTGAGTGATCGACATTATTGACAACACGCGAAAGAAACATAAGAGTAGGAAAAGCCTGCATCTTTAGAGAGAAAGAAATGCAGGCGTTGTAATGAGTAGCTCTACGTGCAGACCATAACGTTAAAAAAAAGAAGGAAAAAGAAAGAAAGAAAAAAGCGCTAAGTAGCCAAAACCGTTTGAATTTTTGAGATGCACACCACCTTAGTCAGATATCCGAGAAACCCTGAGCGGAACACCAGTGTAGTACTTCTTACTAGAAAAAGGGAGGGTTCGTGATTGCACCTTCTTCATTGCGGTTGTTTCTCAAGTAGATAAGGCACTGAAATCTCTCAGGATGTGTTCTGGGCAATAGCAAACATCTCAGCACCTGTTTTGCAATTACTAATGATATTGTCGCTTTATTTCCCGTTTAGTACTAAATTACACCATTCACATTAAACATACCAAAACATGGGAGCCTTCGCATGTACTTAAACGGAGTCGAACTCATAAAGCGAATTTCCTTGTCATCGGAAACCAAAAGTGTGGGTACCATAAAGTATGTCTTCTCACTTTGATGCTATAATTCTGTTATTGTTTGAGGGAGTCTTTTTAACACTTAAATGATTTCAGTCAAATTATATAATATGTAAATTCAATAACAGCTCGCCTTGAAGCAATGTGTGTATGTAATAATTTGTAAAATGTATGTAACAGTCATTACATATGCTTATATTATTGTATCCATGTGTAATAATGTTATGTGAATATATTACGTAATTTAATAATGGAGGAGCTGTGAGAATAATAAGTTAAAAGTTGCTAACAATGAGGTAACCTTGAGTCAATAATGAGTAAGAAAGTTTAACAGTACTACTTGTGATTCTTGGAGTAACAATAATGTAATTTTAGTGACAGTTTATAAAATAGGCAATCAACAACCAGAAAAAGCTTTAGTTAAATGAAGGTATTCTATTGGAGTAGGATTAGCCAATCAGAAACTGAAATATAGCAAAATTTACAAACCTAGAAGTCAGTTGCCTGCAGACAGTGATTGTAACCGGATGCGTGATGCGTGCTCGAGAGATTTTATACGTATTTTGAGTGAGACAAAATAGTTTACGTGTTAAAAGTGCAAGTATTTAATTAAAACATCTCACAGCTCTCTCTGTATCAGTGAAGTGTTATTTAAATCGTATCAAGTATTAATAAAAGGAGTGAAGTAAAATAATAATCTGTGTAAGCCTACATTCTTGTCGCACCAAAACCCTGCTAAGAGAAACGTGTCTCTAACAAATACTGACGCAGCCGAGGCAAACAAAAATATATAATATTTAAAGAAACAGTTAAATTACAAAGTTAATATTTTTTTTAAACTTGGGGCAAAGGCCACCTGAAAGTACATTTGGGGCGAAGGCTACCGGAAACTGATTACTATACGTGCGGTTGCAACTACTACAAGTTCGGCTCCCCAACAGTTGAAATATAATACAACTCCTTCAATACAAACTACTTCAAATTGGCGTCCATACGTGGAGCCAAACCATCCTTCTCAAATTGGCGCAAAACGTGGGGGTAACAAAAAAAAATTACTTCAAATTGACGCCCAAAGCATGGTGGTGCAAACAACGTAAAGACAATACCTACTTCATGTTGCATCTGATAATGCTATTTTTCAGCATCCCTTCATATCACGCCCCCGACCTTCTTGGCTAGTTTTAATACTTAAACGGCTGTCGTCTTGATAGGAAAGTAGTTTTCTTTACTACGACTTGGAAGTCTGCGTTGGAGGTCAGAATTATTTGGAAATTTCAAATTAAGAAAACGCCTTCTAACCCACAAAGAAGCTTTTGTGGTGGTCACGATGGCCAGTACCCTTTTTCTCAGTAACCCAAGAAGGATTGCGGTTACCACATTTGCTTACTTGGGCCTCCCCAAAAACTGAGAAATTACTTTCTTGTCATGTTAAATAAAACATGCTTTTAGTACGATACATTAATGCACTGACAGGAAATAAAAGAATGGTTACAACACTTCAAAATGTGACAAAGTATTGAAAAATTCAAACCAATAATAACGAATATCTCGGGCCACAAACAAATTATTTGAAATAAATGGCTTTTTTAAAGGGTCTGCATTTTTGGTCTATCTCTTATGATTGTATAAAATTCAATCTATTGTAAATGAAGAGGACTCCACAGACTATTCCTAGAAAATTAAAGATATGTATTTTATTAGTCATATAAATATCTTAAACTTATAGCATTGCAATCAAAATACCATAGAGAGTTAGTCATTGTTTAAGAAATTAATAATAATGAAACATCTTCCATATAAAGTGTAGTTTGGGGTGGGGATTTTTTTAAATCTTCGTGTCCCATCTTTGGAAGATTCTGAACTTAAATATCAGGTTTGGTTATTTACCCAACTTGTACTGAGCGGGTTGGCTCCACGTTAACGTGTGAGGCTCGCAATGACCGCTCACTCAGACCTTCGGTTTTTTGTGCTTTTTCCTAGTCGTTGACGAATGCTGTGATGATTTCTCTTCCACTACGGTTTCCTTTCCCTCATTTCCCTTTCATTCCGTTCCAATCCTTTCAGGTATGCTTCTAGATTTCGTGGTATGTGGCGGTTCCGGACAGATGGCGCGGATGCTTGCTCCAAGGAAAGAGTATTTCCTATGGACACTAGAGGGCTGCCTACTTAAACGGGTCGTTCATCGCCGTCTGAGTAACTCCAGTAGTGGGTCGGATCTTCGAGCCAGTAATGTTAGGGACTTACGCGCGTCTCTGTGGCCTGCCTACGGCCTGTAGCCTCCTGTGGTTCCTTCACTTCATCCCTTCCTCATAAGGGTAGTCGCAATATATCTCTGTAGATCGCAGTGCGCGAGGTGTCCCTCTCTGTTGTATACCCTACACTCTATGTCCGACTTTTGGTTTTTGGGTTATGCTGTACAAACACACACACACACACACACACACACACACACACCTTTTTCTAAACATGCTTTTTAATTCAGAGTTCGTCAAAACATGTATTTGCGGTGAAATCTCGATATCGAATTATTGAAATGCAATACTTCCTCTACCTACTGTAAATGGATGCCAGGGAAAGTAAAAACACCAATAAACGTTGCATTTCCAATCTCTAGTATTATCGAACGAGGAAGCCTTGCATTTTAGCAGATGATTGTTCTTTTAATTCACATTTCACACAAAATTTTTCTGCATGCAGACAGAAATGTTTCGTTTCGCATAGCTTTGTGTGGTTATCCCACGTTTTGTTCGTATAATTCAAGCACTCAACATTATTAAACTCTCAGCACTGTTTTTGTAACATTTTCACAAAATTATTTCAATTCCTTGTTATCTTTGTCTGCTACCAGGGCAGTGTTTTCTCAGTACGGTTATTGCAACAATTGCACATTGTGTTTTATGAGACGCGTTTTTAGGCTGTTGGCTAACGCAAAGGCGCATATGTCTGTCCATCTATCTTTACATATACATTAAGTGTACTGGGTTGTGAACGCAGAACTAGGTAAAATGCAGGAAAAATACTGTAATAATTTTCTTATATCTCTCAAAGTTTTTACATTACAAACGCTCATTTTTATTACTAATTCCTTCAAGAATGCTCGATCATATGGATACAAAAGAATTAATGTTGTTCGATTATTATGTTTTAAACGAACAAACACCAGTGTATCAGACGCCCTAAATTCGGCACAACAAAAAACTTTAAACTTTATGAAGGTGATAAAATTGTATAACAATGTGTAATGCACCCATCTAGAGAATTTAATGTTGTATGTACTATTACTGTTTAAAATATTGTATTTTCATTGTAATCATGTTCTGTATTCTAAAGTGGCCGCGATATGACTATAAAGTTGAAGCGACAATAAAGCATATATAAAATAATAATAACAATAATTATAACAATAATAGTCATCATCTGAAATATTTCTACATAATACTCAATTTAATCAATGATGCCAGCAATCTAAAATTTTGAACATACACAGTATGAACTTTTAATTGCTTAAAACTAGTTAATTTGAAAATTGGAATAAAAATGTTGGGATTTATGATGTTTTAAGCTTAACTGTTTAAGAATATTGTGTTTTTCAACAGAATGTCATGAAACTACCATATCTTTTAAGTTATGCAAATATGACTGAATTTAAGCATCTGTATGTCATCAAGATCCAATAGTTTCTTTTTTAAATATAGCTACAAGCTAAAGAAGTACGTTTGCAGAAAAATGCACAACATTTTAAAAAGTCCACTTCGCCGTTTTTTAAGTTGTAACTTTTTAACTCAAATTGCATAGTAACGCACATTATTCTATATAACACTTTATTCAGAAATGTACACTGTTCAAAATAGGAACATAAGAATTAAATTTTTTGACCGTATTCATTTCAGTACCCATAAACAGCTCTATGGAGTCGAAATTTTATATTGAATTGGAAGAAAATTTGCCAACATACTTTACATTTTGTTGAAATTGGTGCAAAATTGAGGGTATGGACTTTGTGGTCTCCAAAGCCCTTGATGACTTTCCACATGCGGAATCAAAATGTTATAATACGTAGAAACCTGAAGAAAATATACGACACTTAAAATTTGTTTGGAATCGGCATAAAAGGTCGTCTAATAACTTGAGTTTTCACAATTATTTTCCGAAATATTTATAACAAATACTATAAATTCTACCACATTAGGTATTTGTTTCATAAAGTTAAAAACTAAGGTTTAATCCATGTGAACATTTACCATGTTGTTTAAGTAAGCATATACTTTATACGCTCTTTTAGACCCCACTTATTTTCAACCAAAAACTCTTGCTGAAACTTGAAAGTTTAGTGTAAATAATCTGCCATTATGCCCACTCCGAAATATAGGGCTTATCGTTTAGAAAGAGTGCCTGGGTTCCATTATCATTATGTGAATTAGTACTGTCTACGCCTAAAAAACACGGCAACAGATGCACGCTAAATAATCAAGACTGTTCCATTCACATGAAGTTGGCACAATATGGACGAATAAGATAATAGAAGATCGGCTTTGGTGTCAACCAATTGTTACTGGAATTCAGGGTGATTTATTGTCGCTACCAGAGGAAGCTACAATCATCATCCTATAATTTTACCTCATCCGCCATTTGTTTCCAGTTCCGGAGGATTTAACACAAAATAA
The DNA here is from genome assembly GCA_030765065.1 of Deroplatys truncata. NCBI lineage: Eukaryota > Metazoa > Arthropoda > Insecta > Mantodea > Mantidae > Deroplatys > Deroplatys truncata. Next base: position 130,273,777 of record CM060988.1, on the reverse strand, counting down.
CAACCTTAAAATTTGAACATACATAACGTATTTAATTAGATTTTTTAAATAAATATTATTCTTTCAGAAGATTTGCATTTTTATTCTGTATTACAATATTTTATGTTTGCTTTTGTGTTTGGGCTGTGGTTAGGCATTATTTACTAACTCTGCTGTTAGTACTAATGGTACAATATGCGACGATGAGGCCATATGTTTTAAAGAGAACATAAATATAAATTACTTTTATTGTGTATATTTTTTAATACGCTCTTGTTTGTATAGATTTTATCCATGAAATAGTACTAATAAAATCCCTCGAGATTTTGAGCTCAATCAGATAAGTTTAGGAATAGTGATGTTACGTGCGCTAACCTATCTGTAATATCAATTCTGCTTACTAAGGGCTAGTAAATACTCAACTTAACATATAGCTAGTTAATACAAGCAATTAAAACAAACGGCCTCTTTCACACTAGCCTCCAGTGTTAAAGGGAAGCCTTAGTTTATTGTGAATCAACGTCCAATCTTCACATATCCCTATACACACATTTAGAACACTTTTCAGTGACATTTTTTTTAATGTATGGACGCTCTTTAACTGCTTAGCATCCATTCTATATTGGGCGTGAAAGACAGGTAATTTTGTTCAGAGGCCTCTTTATCAAGACTTGAGGTTCTTTTACGTGCCGTAAATCTACGACACGGGACCACTGGCTTTACTTCCCTTCCGAAGGAATCCATGCTAAGTATTTTTATACCCGAAAAAACTCATCGCCCGGGTTTGACCCCGCGACCTCGGGAACTAGAGGCTAGCATGGTGACCACTACACCACGGAGGCCAACTTCAGTGAGATTATTAATTACTGCTAATCAGCTAGAAGTATTCGAGCTTTCATTTATTTTAGTCCTCTCTGAGTTAGAAGATCCCGATGGTGAATTTCTCCAGCCGTTAACAACTCTCGCCGGAGGAATTTTTGAACTCGTCTGAGATCCGGATCAGAAAGAGAAGAGTGTGGAGACCTCGCGAAAGTATCTCATTTATGTGGTCTTCGCTGCCATTTAAGGGGACTTGTTACATAAACTAGACAACCTGTCGATGTAGTCGCGACATCCTAACTTGGGCACTTCCGGTTTGTACTTAAAGTGTATATCTCTAGCTTCTTGTCTGTTGCACTGGTTGGATAACCGTTACACAACTGCAACACTCCTCCAGATTGAAGTGCCAAGAGGTCGACAACCGCTTACCAAGTGACTAAAACTACCTTGAAATACATTGTTCTCTAGGGTGATTTGTTCTTTTTTTTATAAAACAGGAAAGTTTACGTGCTTGCTCAATGAGGTTTCTGCATATCCACCCACTCTGGTCGCGTGACTTAAGGCATAATTAAGTGTTAGGTGAGCCAAAGATTCCTAATTTTCCAGTGAGGCATATAATTTAACCTCTTACCACTTTAGCAGACTTAGAGGTGGCTACAAATTACTAGGTGTTATTTAATATGACTGGTTAATTAACATCCTCGTTTTGTTTTCTATACTGTTACTTTTTATTAATGTTTATGTATAGAGCATTTATAAAATTAATCATCTGTTAATACAGGCGATCAGGTTAAGTTACGTCTCACAGAGCATGGGACCTGATAAGGGCTGACTCAACGTCTTGGGATTATCTTTGGACCTTTATTTCTCTCTGAAATATAAATTTTGCCTGGACTAAAAGCTTTATTGTTTATTTTTAAGCGCAAGACATTAGGCGCAAATAGTATTTGGCTTCTTGACGAAAATTAAACTTACAACAGACATGAACTAGCTTTTGCCCGAACATTATCAAACAGGGCTATTACTAAGCGGTCCATAATGTATATTTAATACGTCAATAAAAATTTGAGCTAGGCTCGCAGGTTTGCTAACTGCTTCAGTTGAATTTACATTTATTATATGCTTATCTCATACCGCAGAATTATTTATTTCTATTTTTGTGACTATTGGCACACTAGTTTATTTCTATTTTTCTTTTTGTTTTAATTCAATTAACGTTAATTTGAATCACTTCCCGCGATGTCCTCTATGTGTATGGCACTAATAGATTGTTTGCTAAAACATTTGGAGATAAAAAATCTCGACCATGGCTCACATGGTATACACCCACCCATCATTCCATTGAAAAACGATTTTCTACGCTTCTTATTTATTGTAGTTTACTTTTCATGCTAGATTTCTTCTCAAAATAAAACACATGTATTTGTAGGATTCCGTCGATCCTCTGTTCATTGCATTCGGAAACGCCGCCGGAGAAACACAAAGCACCAGTTTATTTTAAAATTACGATGTAAACGAGACCTAAAGCTCAAGGGCAACAAAATCGATATGAATTTAAATAGTCACCAATGATGAACTAGTTAAGAAACATAGATAGTTTTATACTAATGTTTGAAGTATACCTTTCGAACACTAGTTCGTGAAATAAGTAACTTTGCGTAATGTCAAATAATTGCGGTTGATGTTGATCGGTTTAGACGACCATTAAATACTAAACTGTGTATATCTTGACAAAATTATTTAATACAAATTTAGTGCTATCGCACAAAAGAGCTTTCTTGATATACAGAATGTTAAAAAAGAGTATTCAATATTTTGAGAAGTGGTAGTATGGACCAAAACAAGAAAAACATGTCCAGTAAACAGGGGCGCTAAAATGCATAACATAAGAGTTATGAGCACTTGTTCATCTTTGCTGCTGTGAAACATCTCTTCTACTGCAAGCTCTCTGCTATTATGTATGACTTACAGAATGCAGTAAACAAAGATAAACAAATGAGGACTTTGAAACAGCATGGCTTCTAACTTAATCTGCTTGCGATTACATTTGACCTGCACTTGTGAACCATCGCTAAAGGAGGTGCTCAATATGGTGCCCATTCTTAGCAAGGCGCATGCTACTGTCCGATGTCTTAGGGAATCTTGCCTGAAAGACTCCAGGTTGATCACGGATGCTCTGGCAGGCATTGATGTCGCCTTTTCGTAGTGATTGTATATCATTAATGGGGGTCGCATACACCAAAGATTTCAAAATAAAACTACAATAACTGATTCTATTAGAACTAATAAGAATATGCGTTGCACTTACCCAGAACAGTAAATACAATTTACAGTAACATTAACAGATGTATACTGCATGCGGTATCCATAGACAATAACAAACCTCATTTTACTGCCCTCTGTAGTTCGTATGTAATAGCAACGAGCTTGCAGTAGAAGAGATGTTTTATAGTAGCAAAGATGAACAAATGCTCATAGATAGCTCTTTAGGTTTGCATTTTAGAACCCATGTTTACTGGACATTTGTTTCTTGTTTTGGTCCATACTATCACCTCTCAAAATATGGAATACTTTTTTTAACACCTGGTATATGCATAAGGTCTATAAAACGTTAACACACGTTCATAAGGGGTTTTGATTATTATACATTGTGTTAAAAATTCACAACTTTAGGAACTTGTACCATAAATAACATGATATTACTTTCTAATTTTGGGAGTTTTGCAAATATTCCAAATCATAAGCATATTTAAATCTTCTATAAACTGCCGTGTTAAACAATTAAGAATATAAATATTAGTTTATTCTTTATTAATTCTGTGAACCCATAGTCCGCACCCTCTTTTCGGAGATCCTGTGCGCGTTCGAAAAGGGGTGTTTCAACACTATCTACTCACGCTACATATATCGTATAAAAAAATCCATCCAGTAATTCTCGAGGAGCTGACTTCTGCTCGTGTGTATTCTCTACAAACGTTTACTAGACCAGTATAACATCACATTAACCCTAATTGCTGCAGACGCAACTTTTTGTTTGCCGTTTCAGGTCTTTATGCTGTAAACCTACCTTCATATTAACTATTATTACGGTGATTTAGATGGGAAAGTAGGTTAGTCAGGCCATGAACTTTCCGCTGTTTTAATGAATTGCCAAGAAAGGTAAATTGTTTCTGATGGAAAAGACGAACTGTGAAAGTATTCATATGTTGAAATTACTAATTTCATTGTTTTTACATCTCGTTTTTCTTTTTACTTTTTCTACCACGTACATAATAGGTAGAGAAGGTATTACATTTCACCCAAAAATTCGATACGGGCATTTCACCGAAAATACATGTTTTGAGCCCCCTGAAACAAAAAAAAAAACGTTTTAGGAAAAGGGCCGTGTGTGTACGTGTGTGTGTGTGTGTGTGTAGAGAGAGAGAGAGAGAGAGAGAGAGAGAGAGAGAGAGTCTGTCTGTCTGTCTGTCTGTATGTATGTATCTGTGAACAGTATAACTCAAAAACGAGAAGTCGGATAAATACCAAACTTTGTATTAAGGTTCGGTGTCTTCCAAAGATGGGACACGAATATTTTCAATAAAATCTTCCCACCCCAAACTAACCTTTACATGGAACATTTTTCGAAATTTTTGATTTTCTAAAAAATGGCTCAAACGATTTTGAATAAAATGCCGTATATGAAAAATATTTAAATGACAAATAAAATACACATCCTGAATTTTCTGAGAACAACCTTTGAAGTCTTATTCATTCGGAAGGAATTTTGCATAATCTTGTATAACTGGTAAACGTTAAGCGATAGACGAAAACGTACTACACAAAAAATGTACATCTTTTAAAACACACGTATTATTTCAAATAATTTTTTTAACAAGGCCATTTCTGAGATATCCGTTATTAAAGGTTCGAATTGTTAATTCCTTGGTCATTCTGTTAGTCCTGTTAACATTCAGTTGTTTCTCGCTATTGATGGAAACAGTATGGAGTTTTAAGGCCATCATATAGCGTCCAGTTCTTACACATTTGACTATCGCTGTTCTCTTTTTATCTATAACGAAATGTGTAATGTAGCTATTTCTGCAAAGGTTTATTTCGATTAAAATGAAGTACATATAAAAATAAGCTTTAGTAATAATAGATTGTATACTTAGTAATAAACGATAGAGGGTAGAGATAGTCATGTGATTGTATCACATCAGATTTTTAATTATTTCAGACAAGTAAACAGAATTAAGGATTCATAAGGAAAACCTTTTATAGCTTCAATAATTCTTATACATTATGAGCGCATTAGGATTAAAAAGGAACGCATTCTTAACTGTACAACAAACTGTCATGCTCCTGACAACAAAGGCGCGAAGTGTTTTAATGACCGCTTTGACCTAATTATTACATACCTCAAGTTTATACACCTAGTGCTGTATTCCATACTTATCGCTGCCTCTTTACTGAAATGAATTGGTTATATGAATAAAAAGCAAGTATTTTCTCATAGTTCATACTCACGCCATTGGACACTTTCTGTGATTATATATTTCGCTTAATAAGAACATCAGCTTTCGTAAGAATCAAAAGTACTTCATATAGGGACATTCAAAAAGAAGGAGCAGAATTTAAATATTTGTTTCTTATGAACGACAATAAATAGCAACGCATGCGAAACATCACTGAATAGAGGAATGTTTTCAAAATAGCAGCATTTGTTATGCGAGGACGACCAGTGCTTTTCCGTTTGCATACGCAACCATCTTCTACGAATTTATTGTATCAGTTGTAAATATTTTATGACGAGATGGCTCTTTGTTGAACTTACAATGAAATACACGCTACAATGAAACAATGAATTCACTCTTTGCTTACTGCAGCACACAAAACGACTTTTCCTGTGGCGTCGCCATTTTCTCGTAAACAAACACGGCGCCGCTGTAGGCACTGAATGGAACTAATAGGTGGGGCTTAAAACTTTGAACTTTCCTCTATTCAATGATGTGTAGTATGTGTCGCTATCTATTGTCGTTCATTAAAAATGAATATTTAAAATCTGTTCCTTCTTTTTGAATAACCCTTATACTCATCTCCTCGGCCATCTTGATCTCTTAAATGTGACAATGTACTGGTGTTATCTGCACTCATATAGCTTCATTGATCGTGTATGTTGCTCGACTGATCGGCAACTTGTGTTAATGGGCAAGATTTTTCAAGTTATTTTGTTGCATTTGGTTCTGTCTCATCAATAATGTTTACAAAACTGCCCAGGAAGTATTCTGTATTGCTTAACAAGTCTCAGCAGCAATGTAAGGCAAATCTGAAGCTCTTCAGGAAAAGAAGAATTAATTAAAGCAGCATACACAAAGGCATTGCTGTTTAATTAAATTAGCAAACTGATAAATAAAATGAAGGTGGTGGGCAAAACTATGATGTCAATAAATCAGTCAAAAAGAAAATAATACTCGTGGGTTGGAAAGTCATAACTCATGAGGTGCTGCATGGAGATTCAAATTCACTATTTCTAGAATACAAGGATGTTAACATCATCTTTACTACGAAACAGTTTTCTTACAAAATAGTGAGTAACTGAATTTTTAAGCTATCATTTTACAGATTAAGCATAATTAACATAGCGACTTTCAATAGTACTTCTATAAATAGTACTTGTTGTTATGAACTATTCATCAACTTTATTGTTCATATCTATGATAATGTGTGAACTAGTTTTACTGTTCTAACAAATCTGTAAATTATCCGTAATATCTAATCCTAATGTACCCATATAAATTAGGGTTTATGTTTTGGAAAAAAAATAAAATAAAAATACTACTTCTAGGTTATATTTTGTGAAGTAATAGGAAATTTTGAAACTCGTGCAATATTTGTATATTTTCCCATGAGTGCTAATTATCTCATAAATTCTGCCACTCTCTTCAGATTTATTCTAAGTGAAAATGAATCAATATATGCCCAGAAGTGAGTATGCTTAACTTGAGAAGAGAATTAACTTATAAAAGTGAGAATGCACTAGCTTTTATTCATACCAAATATTTATTAGATGGACGCTTGAATGTGTTCTACTCTGTTTCCATTAGTTGAGCAGGTACTCAAAATTAAGTATGCATTCGAGAGGCATTTTAATCTTACTAAATAAAATATTTACTCATAAAAGTAAAACACATACTATGTACTCATTTTATTCATATGACCCATGTATTTCATTTTGTTGTAGTGCCAGCACTGCGAAGAGCGAGAGCGCCGCATGATGAAACGTGCTTCCGATACTCGTGACAAGCGCCAACTGGTGAGTAAATATTTTGATTATCTTTTGATGCGCATATTATATTATTTTGAGCCTTTGAATGGCAGGAGACAACTGCTTTAAAAATTAAATTGAGTTTTACTTATGGACGCTCTTTAACTGCTGTGGTCCTTAGTGTCCCATTCTATATTGGGCGTGAAAAACTGGTAACTTTGCTCAGAGGCCTCTTTATCAGGCTTGAGGATCTATTACTAGCGTAAATCTACCACACGGGATCACTGGCTTTACTTCCCTTCAAGGATTTTTACACCTGAAAAATCGCCTTCCGACGGGTTTGAGCCCGCGACCTCGGGAACTAGAGGTAACCACTACACCACGGAGGATGCCGACTACCTGTTTTGAAAGATAATCATCAGCGTCATGAAAACCGATACAACACTGTTATGATGATGATAGACCTGAATTCCATTAACGTGAGTTATGTGAGCAGTTATTATAATAAGTATTAAGATATAATTCAGCAAATATATTATTGTTAATAGTATGTTACGAATTCGCGCGTTCATTGAATGAGAGAGAGGAAGAGAGAAAAGGTAGAGCGCATCATCGTCTAGCAGTACTTACTAATGACGACTTGATGCGAAAGAATCCGAATCAATCAAGTAACAATGACCAAAAGTATCTTGCTGTTTCGGTTATGCGTAAATATTCGTGAACCTCTTGACTTATTTTGGAAATTTATTTGGAAACTAGTATTTTTTTGAAACCGGTATGGTCGGAAGAATACCGAAAAATAATTGTTCTGATCTTTGCTGTAGGCTATAGGCGTGTCAATTTACCAAGAAGGCTCATATTCAAAATACGTGACGTATACCGCATGAGTATTCTCATCCTGCGGATTGGTAACTAGGCAACCATGCATTTTAAAAACTATGCGAAATGCAGGTGCTGACACCGCATTCACCAGCCCGCTAATAAGGGCTACGGTGGTACTCATTATCAACATGTTCTAGTAGCGCAGGGTAACATGTTGCAAAGTTAGGGTGAAGGTCGGAAGTTCAAATCACGCCTGCAAATAAATTAGGTCTTTTTTCATTTCTGTTCTGCTTCGAGAATATTCTAGCAAATCATGATTTCTTTCCAAATGCTCTAGAAAGTGGATTTGCATATTCTAACAAGTAACAATTTGTGTTTTAATGAAATTCACATAATTAAACTAATTAAGTGAGACGACACTTCCATGTCAAACTATCAGTTTTCGTTAAATTTACTAAACATAAAAAGTACCTTCAAGTGGCAGTCTTCACTGAAGGCGAAAGCGCATACTTGTGCTACGAGTGCAAGTCACTGTACGCACCGCGGGGCAAAGCAGTCATTTCGGCAGAAATTGATAGGACGCGATGCACTGGACAGTGTTTACGGCATAGAATGTACAATGCCGGGACAGCATAACTTCTCGATCCGCAGGCTGAGAAGGCCCACCCGGTGTAAAAAAAAGCTTTGAGCTTCAAGCTAGTAAATGGAAAATTTAGAAATAAAGTGAACTAAAATGCCTAACGTAGTTTTCATGTGTGAAGTCCATAAAGTCATATTTTATATTTAAACATGCGAATACTTATGTTCATGTTGTCAAAATGTACAGCTATTAGACGATAATTATTGCTTTACGTTTTAGTCCAGGGTGAATGTAACAAATTCCTTTAAGCAAAAATTTTTGTTACTCTTCTTTTTTCCATAGAAATTAATGTCAAAAGGTTGAGTAATTTTGGCGAAGTGCATGAAAATTCTCTTGGCAGCATTGGCTGAAATCCTGTCCTCGTAGCGTGTAAACGCCTTAACTTCGGGCACGCGATGTTGAAAATTGAAAGTATTAAAGGTTAATAACACTTAAAACAATGAAAAATATAACAAAATTTATAATAGAACATTGTTCCTAAATTCCTTTACGGTCTTAAAAAACAGCATACCCTCTTTCCATTCTGTAATGGTAATGTTTAACAGTTATTAAATGTATGACACAAGTTTAAAAATGGGGTTTTATTTTTCGAATAGGAGCGTTTGCGGAACGAGGCTTAAAGTCGAATGTAGCAGTCCTACGATCAAAATAAAATCACTTTAACATGTGTTGTCATGTTCTACATTTTTAGACAGCATTGGATATTTAATTACTAAGTATTCAACTGAAATTTATGTGGAAATAGTAGATTACATTCGGACATGCGTATGGTGAGTTCTAGTCTGTTGTTGTTTGGCCTTCGTTGTTGTTTGACCTTCATAGCACCAGTGCCGACAACATGATCATTTACACAATCATAACATTCCATAATATGTAAATGGCTGTGGCAAAAATAAATCAACAGAATAACTATGACAATAATTTGATTAATAAGTATATTTTATTTAACGTTATTATTATAATCATCATCGGTAACATCATTCCTTTGATGTAATTGTGTTGGTGATTGTGCAATTGTTACATTTTGTAATATTAATGACTTGTGCAGAGGAAGTAGCATTGTTACTGATACAACATTGATTGCATTGTTTGGGTTGTAAACGGTTGAATTGTAATCCATTTCAGAGTCGTTCAAATAATCCGCCATTACATTAATCGATACAAGGTCTGGCTTAATATACATAACATTTCCATCGCAAGAAACAAGGGAGGTAACTGTAGAGTGGTATAAACTGTTTTTTCCACTGAGTATTATTATCTTCAATTTCTAGTATGAGTGGCTCTATTTTTCTGCCAGGCGTCTAAAAAAAATAGTTTACTCTTGCAAGACAATTTGAATTTAAGATAATTGACTGCTAAAAGTTGATTTTAGATACGCAGCATTTTATGCTATCACGAAGTTATGGACCGAAAATGACTTTGGAGCTGTACCCAGAATCCAGGTTGAAACTATGTAAACTGGTCTTATGGGTCGCTTAAAGGAGTAGAAGCTCTAGGTCTAGTGTTAATGAGAAACATTAGCATTGTGTGGCGCCGACCGCACCCACAGCAAGCGGGTTGGACCCGCGGAGAAGGAACTTTCCTTCGACTGCGAATACGAAAGTTTTCAGCTCTGACCTTTGCTGCCTGGAGGTTTGTATAATGTAGGCCGACACGCGAGAAAGCGGGGTATGGGAACAAAACTGTGCTGGTAGCAGGGAAAAACTCGACACATCCTGGAAAAATAATGTCTTTGTGGGAAACGCTTATTATAATTTCAGTTGACATGGAATTTTGGATATGTGCATCATCCGAGAACCACCGTGAGTTCATGTGCGAAGGGCTGAGGACGCTATAAAGGACATTTCCACTCTGGCCAATAAATATGGATGTAGTCTTCATATCTTCTTAGTAACACTTATTATATACCGAATTTTTGTATAGAAGCGTTATGCAGAAAGGTGCATTTTTATATTTTAAATGATGCATAAAGAATTGCAAAATAAAAATACACTGACTACCCTTGCGATCAAGTGGTCAGCGCTCTAGTTTCTCAACTCAGAGGTCCCGGGTTTGATTACCGGCTGGTGAGAAAAAACTCTGTCTTTAACCAGAATCATTCCCTGTCCCCTACAGAGTCTGGAAGTACGAACATGGGAGGGAGTATGTTTAATAGTATAAAAAGTGAAAAAAATTGATAAAAACAACGTTAAGAAACCCTACAATTCAGCGAACAAAAACACCTTCATTGTTTCTCCAGTCAGAGCGTGTCGTCCTCCGTGGTGTATTGGTTACCATGCTAGCCTCTAGTTCCCGAGGACGCGGGTTCAAACCCGGCGGAAGGTGATGGATATTTTTCGACGGGAAGAAAAGCCGGTGGTCCCGCGTCATAGATTTACGGCACGTAAAATAACCTCAAGTCTGATAGAGAGGCCTCTGAGCAAAATTAGCAGTATTTCACGCCCAATATAGAATGGGACGCTAAGGACCACAGCAGTTAAAGAGCGTCCATAAATAAAACTCAATTTAAATTTTTCAGTCAGAGCCTCCGACATGACCAAAAAAGTTTAAAGTAGGCTAAAAAAATCGTTTGCTTACCCAAATAGTGATAGAAATAGCCTCTACATAGAACATAACTTAAAATAATGAACAAAATGTATTAAAACTGATGAAAAGTCAATTTCCAGTTAAATTTTCCGACAGCTCCTCTTTATTACAGTAGCCCTTGCAGGCAGCTTTATAGTAATTCCGTATTTGACAAACTAACACCACCAACGTTTGACACGCAGGCTTGCTGTAGGTGGTGCTGGTTCTGTTCAGCCACCATTAAAGGCGTGGAAGGATACAGATTCATTTTGTTTACATCAGGTTTCTTTTTATGGCTGTACAGATCATTGCAATACTTCACTTGTCTGAGTGTAATATTTTGTAACTCTCGTTGACGGGAATTGCAGTTTTTCTTGTCCACCCTTTCTATTTTTGGAAATTTGAAATATGTGCTTGTTAGTGAAGTATCTTTTGAGTCCTAGCAAAAGTTCCACATATTATTTCGTGGAGTTTAATCTTCGAATAAAGTAACCGTATCATTTTCTTGATGTGGGAATTCTCTGAAAAGTGAAGTTGATTCAGGCATCCTGTATTAACCTGACCCTATAGGAACAAGGGGATTTAAGTTGGTACTGAAATGTGTAGCTCTATTTTTCCCCAAACGCCACCTTTCTATCTCCCATCTTGCATAATTGCAGCTTCTTGATTGACAAATTGTTTACGTCATTCCAAAAGATGGGTGAAGGGTATGACGTATGACCAGGAGGGGAGGGGGGCTTAGCACCTCGACCTAAGGAAGCGGCCCCGGAGGGACGTTGAGGTAGAGGACGGAAGTAGAGGACGGCCGGATCAGGAGGCATGACAGAGCAGAGGGCAGGGTCCCTACATTTTTAAGTTGAACTCCCCGGTGGCAGATAGTACAACTGGCTCCCCTCGCCCCTGCAGGCTTGCGCATTCCACTGGGGAACCCGAGACTCGGAGACCGCCCCCATTCCGGGAAACGAAGTTGTACGGAGAGCAACGCCGAGACTCCCACCAACACTTGCAACCCTGAAACAACCAAACAGATGAGAGGCCAGGAAGGTCGGCCGCGAGAATCGAACCCACGGCCTCCCAAATGCGAGTCACACGTGCTACCGCCTGCGCCACCTCGCTCGCTTGGGCGGAGGGTAACACTGCCAGTAAGCTTTTGGCTACTAAATGCACATCAGTGGCATTATGCAACAACAACAACAATAAAACTACAATACTAATAATAAAAATATTGGCTACTAAATGCACATCAGTGGCATTATGCAACAACAACAACAACAACAGTAAAACTACAATACTAATAATAAAAATAAAGATTCAAGGTTACTACAAGTACTATTTTCCTACCAGCCAAAAGGGTATGAGGACAGTGGCAGAACGTTATCCTTGGCAAGACTAGTTTTAACATTTTGAAGTCAAAACAGGCCAGAGGACCTGACCCTTGTTTAACAACAACAACAATAATAATAATAATAATAATAATAAGGTTGTAATGTATCTAAATGCTCATGGACCAAAGTAATCACCGAAATTGACAAATAGATGGAAACAGTAACCTCTTGGCAGCAATGCCGGTAGTAATTTTAGACTTCGTTTCCATATCTGCTTCAGAAGAAACGTTTGACATAAATATTGTGGCTGGTGTATTTCATTGTTGCAGGTAACTCGTTTCTCACGCATCCCTTCCTCTACAAGATCGAGTCGCTAATCATGCTACATGGGCTAGTCTGTCGGTTTGTTTACACCAATCATAGTAGAATTCATTAAGAGAGATCACTTCTGACCCTTCGTTTCACACTGAGGATACAGACACATAAACATCGCTCATTCGTTCTTGTTTGTTTGCTGGATTTGTTTCAAGTCATAAGGGCGTGATAAGACCTGGATGGAACCAAAGTTGATTAGATAAACGTGGAAACCTTACGGAAGAAAAACCTCTATTGCGACCTAGAGGATTGGGCCACTGTTTCTGTGCCTAAATATACCTCTGGGTATTACACCACCAATTACACTTACTTATAGATTGACTCTACCTTCCAAGCTGCTGTCCTTTGTCGACATGGTTAACAGCTAGTCATCTCGTTAGTATCTAGACCAGGCAGCCTAGGACTCACGGAAAACGGGCAGCGGGTAAGATGTGCTAGCAAGGGGACATCGTGTCAGTAACCAGTTTGCGGTATCGGCTCGTGGATTATAGGAATGACAACTTGTCAGTGTGGCTACCTCATCTAACCTTCGCCCATCATACCCATATACTTTTCTCTCTGTTAGGAAGAACGGTATCCGTTTATAGACATACGAGTAAGTGGTGCAGCGAAGTGTGCCGCAAGGTTGTTCAAACAATTAAAAGGTCTACTTACCTTGTGAGCAAGTTTTTTTTTTAAAATGAAACACCGTAAACCTGGTCTCAGAAGCCAATTATCTGAAAATTTGAAATGCAGTCTTCGGCTTTGTACAACAAAGACAATTGCCTCAAATATTGCAAAGATAATTGAGGGGAAAAGGGTACAAAAAGCTCGACGTTTGAAACAGGAATGAATAAAATTGTAAATATTAAAATATGTAGTACTGGTATATAAATGACAGATGAGCTAAGAAATGGAATGTTAAGTTGCTCTATTAAGCACCCAGTTAAATATTATTACTCTTTCTTTTTGTATACACATTTAATATTGTCAATAAAAGTTCAAACCTAATATTGTAAACCGTACAATTGTGTCACTGCCTTTCTATCCATCTATGTGAACCTTCCTTTCTGCCCGCTTCCAGACGCACGGGCATCGGGGCTAAAAGGTGTGACGTCACAGTGCTTTGAGTTGGGGCTGCTTGTTCTAGCTAGACAATAAATCTGACTTCTTGCATAATGAAACGTGAATGCGTCAGAGAGCAAAACACGAAGACCCCAGAGAGCCAAATGACCACTTTGGTAACATTTACTATAATCATCATCACCGTTGTCATGTCTATCTCTTAGGTGTTTTATCCTGTTCCGACTTCAGGTCTCCTTCTAAGACATCTCACTTCAGCCTCACTTATTTTACTTCATTTTGTTAAAAGTCCATGTTTCACAGCCACACATTTAACACTGGAACTGCCTTGTTTTATAGAATTTTATACTTGTGTCTTTCCTTGTTTTCATTTTTGGCGTCTTTGCTAATATTCCGCAGATCTTCTGAAACTTACCATATTATTTAAATTTTGATTGTGGTAATATGTAATATTATATCCTAAGTAATTAAAATGTACTTGTTCCAAGACTGTATTGTTTATAACTATTTTGGATCTGACAGGGAACTTTCCTTGAGAGCCCATTATTTTCGTTTTATTGGTTGAGATTTTCCATACGTTTCTATCACCTTCTCTAATTCGTAAACAGCTTTCGTGAACTTTATCACAGATGCAATTTGCCTCGTAAATAATTTGAATTATCTACAAATATATAAATATGTATGCAAAAGTTTATACCACGAAAGTTTCAAATAATGTGATCTTTTCACAGAACTGGAGTCCAGTTAAGACTCATAAATCTAATACAAAGATTACAAAAATAAAAATAAAATGTATTTTTAAGAGAGTTATACTTTTTCGAATGGAGTACTTAAATAAACAGCGCTCTATGAAGATTTAACTCGCAACCTTTTATGGTGTCAGGACAGAAAAACACATATTCCTCTTGAGATTCAGATGTGTTATTAAAGAGCTCATCACTTTTCATATAAAGTTGGAGCTTGTAGCTACAGGCGTGGTTCTATTAGAAAAATATCTGATGTGTCACACTCGCACGACATTCTATATCTATTTCAATTTCCAATCAAACGTGATTCTTTTATTCATATTGCGTTACTCGCGATAAATGTTTTACTAGAAATAATCTCAAATTAAACAATATAGACTTTGTCGCATGCACAGTATGTAAAACAAAACGCAACTGATTAGTTTTGTTACTAATGAATCCATGCAAGACAAAAAGAATTGGGTACGAAGCTTTATAGATGCCCTAGGAAAACTTAAAAGATGCAACAGTGAGTATTTCGAAATGACATCTGCATTTTTTATGCAGTAAGTTTTAGTGCATCTCATAGTTTACCAATTATACAAAATTAATTCTGCATCAATTGGGCTTAATGTATAATTTAGGGAAATGCCAGGATTTACATCTTATTAGTGATACAACTATTTTAAACATATAACATTTTAATCAAAATCGTTGTTCATATTTAATAAAATAGAACATAAATAAAACTTTTCCATAGGGTAGTTTCATTTGGGGGCTTTTCTTGAAAATCTTCGTGTCGTATCTCTAAAAGATGCAGAACTTGAATATCAAGTTTGATCTTTATTCGACTTTTCGTTTTTGAATAATGTTCTCTCCCGCCCGCGCGCGCGCTCGCACACACACACACACACACACACACACACACACACACACAAGTTTATTAGTTTTTATTTCAAGCACAGCTAGAGAATTTGAAAATCATAAGTTGTATTTATTAGAACTTTTTCAGAAATAATGTACTCAAACAACATACATTAAACATTTCAAACGCTTACAATAAACGATAAATTAACCTCAAAACACTGATCACTGCATCTATAATTCTATGCATAACTAAAGATAAATTAAATGTAATGTACCATATTGTGACAAATCCTTCTTTTTTACTTTTTCTACTACGTATAGTAAGTAGGGAAAGTATTGCATTTCACCCAAAAATTCGATACCGAGATTTCACCGGAAATACTTGTTTTCAGCCTCCCTGAATAAAAAATCTTTTTAGAAAAAGGTCGTGCGTGTGTCTGTGTGGATGTGTGTCTGTGAACAACATAACTCAAAAACGAAAAGTTATTTGATATTTAGGTTCAGTATCTTTCAAAGATGCGACACGAAGATTTTAAAGAAAATCCCCCAACCCAGATACCATTTACACGGAATATTTTTCGAAAATTTTGATTTTATCAAAAATGTCTTTAACGATTTTGATTAAAATATCACATGTTTAGGATATTTTCATGACAAATTAAATGTAAGTAGTTATACTTTTTGTCGAATGGGAATTCGTTATTGGTTTTTTATGTCCTAGACATACAAAGAGAATGGAATGCTCCACATAACAACCAGCTCTTAAAATATTTGACTATCGCTTAAACCCTAGCAATTACCCTTGCATCTACAAGAAAATTAGCAATAAGATTAACATCTCGTTATCTCGATTAACATGAAGTAGATGCAGAATAAGCGTTTTTAAAAATAGTTTGTACAAGAGTAGAGAAAGTCATGTGAGTGCAGCACATCAGATTTTTTTTAAGTTCCATTTATATCCCGCCTTCAACTACATTGGTCTTATCGGCTGTCTTTCCTTTGGAACTTATTGCTAATTGGCAATGATGTTAACTCGTATTCTCTTGTCGTTGGGTTTCTTGCACGTTTTGGGTTTTAATCATTAGATCACATACACATTCACACTCTCATTTATGCTTCGAGACTGTGGGGAGGATAGAGAATATTCTTGGCTAGAGAAAAATTCCCACCCACACAGCTGGGAACCAAACCCAGGGACCCCTTGCACAGCAGGCAGGTGCTCTACCGACTGAGCTACGGGGCCAGCCAACAGATTCTTATACTCCTCTCCTTTTGCCTTTCACGTGTTACCTGCCCAGTCTTCGCATTTCCGATCTACTGTGTTAGTGCTTGCTTTTCCACTGCATAACATTCACTTGATTTATTTCCTGTTGTTTGGCCAAATCTTTTAGACGCCATTTTATCATCTGAATTCAGCATTTGTTTTCACTGCATACACATTCGCTAAGTCTGATCGTAAAGGAATATGGAATATTTACCTAGCGACAATATACGACCCTCGATTATCGATATAGAGAGTCGTGACTGGTTAATATGATTTTCAAGCATATTGTTGGTCTGTATCAGTACAGGTGTAATTCGATTGTAATTATCTATAGTAATAGATATATTCCTTTAACATAAGTGTAAATATTTAGAAATATTTAATTTTTTTACAAACTTTTAGAGTTGACACAGATCGAATGAGAGATACTGCTGTAGGGAAAACAATTTAATGGTAGTTCCCAAGAATTAAAAGTGGAGAAGCAGTTGCTGGTATTGATGGCAACTGAACAAACAGAATTTCACCAAAAGTAATCAGATAGTACTATAATGGAGGAAATATATCACAGTTGGCTTTTGTGAATACAATAGCTTACGTTCTCTATAGGCATATTCTATAGTTTTACGTAAGCAACGGAATTATACATAGGGATAATAAGAGCAACCAGAAAATGAAGCTAATGAGTTAAATAAGGAATGTATGTTCCTCAGGCTCGAAGACAAGTGGACTTCCTTTCACCTGGCTGCTGGTAATGACAGAGACCTTGTGTTGACAAACACTTTCCCTCTCGTGTCACACAGTGGACAGGGCGGGTACTTGTCTTAATGATGGAAATGTTGACATAAACGTCACACGTGGAGAGTTCTACAATTACAGTAACAACTTTAATGTTTTTGTTATGTTGTGCTTTAGGTTAGTTTCCAGGACCTAGAAAAAATTTCATATTATAGTTTCTAATATTTTAACTTGAATATTTCTCTTTTAGTTTATCAACTATTGTATTGTTATAAGCAGAACTCAAGAACTGTGTTCTATTTCATTTCATTCAGGAACTGCTGCATACTTAGAGTTGCAGTTTTATGCGTAGAGTTTAAATAAATGCATTGACACATTTAACGTTTGACGGAATTAGGTAAGCGTTAGGTTACATTATATGCAAAAAGTCTTGTAGATATAGATAGGGATAGACTTAGAATCTGTGAAGGATTTCAGTTCTATGCCTATTAAACCTCCGGGTGGAAGAAATAAGGTGAAAGAGTACGAAGGGCGGACAGGTCTGATGACAGCGCAGCAGAGTCCCTAACGTTTCCAGAATAAATATCCTCGGTCGCCCCTCCGGTGCTCCCCCACCATCCTCACTGACAAGTTCAGGCAGAAGATAACACGCCAGGGAAGAAACAGATATCTCCTCAAAGCACATCCACCCGTATGCGCCTAACCTTCCTTACATGCAAAATGAAAGGAAGCGAAATGAGGGACAGGAAAATTCTGGTAACATATAATCCACGCCAGCATTCGCCTAACGACTTGTAAAAAACACGATAAACGCAAATGGGTATGGCTGGTCCAAAGGGAATCCAATTCATGACATCCCGAATGCGAACCTCAGACGCTACCGCTTGAATCATTCTGCTAGGTTACCGATAGGTATAAACGCTCAGAAGTTTCATTTTGTGCACAAATATCAAACGGTGTCAACATTCTCTCCTTATTGTGTACACAACTATTTTTCTTTTTATTACTTTTTGTGCTTTCACATACTTTAACAGGCTAAGTGATATCGAAATATGAAGGAAACGGTGAAACGCATTTCAAATCAGATAAGCTTATAAAATACTCAGTCTATCCGTTATCCATCTCCTTAAATACTCTAAATAAATGCCTTAGCCAGGTAACTTCACTCAGCAGGAATTTGAACCCAGGCCTGCAAGGTGCTACCTGCAAAGTGTAAAGTCGTTAGCTATACGCCACCACGGCGATGGACGACTTTCCGAACTGTTGAAATAGTGTGTTTTAGCCAACAAGTTACACAACGTTCACCCCACTGTTACAAAAGTCCTCAAATTGACCCACACTCATTTTATGTGCATCCAGTCAATACAAATTTGCACCGCTCCTTCTTACTCATCTGTTCATTGGTAAACTTTTATTTCCTGAAAATTCACCTATATCATTTAGATGAAGAAAGGGTTGGATCATGTGTTCGTTAAGTAACTTTGGCAATTTTGTAGAGAGAAAACCACTGGTGAGACAGCCTCCCCCCACCCCGCCCCATACTAACATAGGTGTGGCACTGCTAATCCTCTAAAGCTCTAGTTCATCTTCAGCGCCACTGATTGTGATTATACCTGACCTTGCAGTAATATGTAGCTTACAAAGAACATTCTACTTGTTCGAAACACGGATTTCTTTCGGACTGCAAGGTTACTGTTTGAGGTAGTTGGCTTCTCAGATAATGAAACGGTTTTGGCTCAAAAAGATATATAGAGCGGTTTTGAGCATTCGGCTTTGTGCTCAATGCGTTGAGCTACGCACATCAGTCTCTCTGGTGTCGCCAGATTCTCCTGTTCTTTACATTCCTTCCAAGTGATGCGCACAAGGCTGACGTCTCAAACTTTAAGGGTATTAGACATTGGATTTTAGATAAAATTTCGAAAAAATAACTTTTTAAAAAAGTAATGGAAAGTGTTCAAATTGTTAGAATTAGGATCGAATGTAGCTTTATTTTTCTGACCATTAAAATGCCCAAATACGACGCTTAAAGGGATCTGTGTAGCTGTGCGCAAATAGGGCGTGCAATTTTAAAACTTGATTCGTAATTTTGTTTTCTGAAATGTTTGCCAGTTTAAAATGATCCTCGTGATGCAGCTTTTTACCTATTTCTTTCAAATGTTCAATATATCTTCTTGAAATAGGGTGAAAATACTTAAAGATGTTTTTTCTTGACGTAAGAAAGTTTTGTGTTAATGATTTTAATAATTTAAATCCTTATTGATTTATAGACAATTTAAGTGGTTTTATTATTTTTTCTATGAAAAATGTTAATGTTACAAATGTTACAGTTTGTAATCATATATCCTGAGTCATTATTTTCGATGAATAATATGCAAAAATAAAAGCTTAAAGGATAATGTTTTCAAAGTTTCGGCACGTGTACCATTTCACTCCAGACTCGATCTTCCTTATTTAAAAATTATTTTCTTGGAAATGTTGGTACCTACATAGGACCATGAAAATTAATTTTCTGTCATAATTGTGTTTAACAAACCTGTGATAAAAAAACTTCAGTTAACCAGATTGAAATTTGTAGAGATATATCAATACCAAGTACCCTTTGCGTTCAAAAGCGGTGCTATCACTTGGGGCCAAAACAGTTTTCAAGTTTCTGAGAAGTATTCCATCAGCCAGGTAACCTTGTTGGTATGCCTCTTTTATACAGACAAGGTTACTGTCTGTATAAAACCCATCAGTGAAACAAAAGCTCTTGACAACAAACATACTCTATTGACTTACATTGTGAGAATTAATTCCATTCTTTGATTTCTCACCGTGCCAGAGAATTATAGGTTAGGAACAATATAACACGCAGATTAGCATCAGGTGTTGAAACTTACACTTATTTCGCTTCATGTAGTCTGTATACAAACAGCGAAACAAAAGTTCCCAGTGTTTCAAAGGAAACAAAAAGCTTATTGTGAAATGTTTACGTCACAAGTGCGTTGGTAAACACTGGTTGCCTTGGCGCAGAGAAACAAAAGATTCGCAGGAAGTGACCCTTCTATTCAGACCTCGGTTTTTAGCATTCCTTCTACCGACCGAGATGGCTCCGCGGTAACGTCTGAGACTCGCAATCGAGAGATCCCGGGTTCAATTGCCCTCGACCGCCCACTAGACCTTGAGGTTTTTGTCTTCGGGTCTTCGAGCCTGGAACTGATAGGAACTTCCGTGCGTCTCTGTGGTCTGTCCATCTACAGTCTGTAGTCTACTGTGAGCCCTTCCTCCTGGAAGGTGTTAGCCATAACAGATCTATTTCGGTCGCAGTGTCCCCCTCCGTTGCGTAACTTACACATACCCTAAACAATACACCTTCTAGGTGCCGCACCAAAGCTTATTTATATTCACCACATGCATTAATCATTTACTATACCCGTATAAAACACGTCAGGATAATTATATTCCGCATAATTATTCCGTGAGGAGAGGTCTTCAAACAGGTTGTGGTGTAAAAGCAATAGAAGAAAACAAAAGAGCGAGGAGCAATACGGAAACTGCAGTACTACTAGAGAGAGAACGGTACAATTAGTAATTTCATTATTATTTCCAAGGACAGCTACAACAAGCAAAGACTCAAAGAGTCTTATGACATCAGAATGACTTATGCCCAAAGCATAAAGGACCTTTTGAAGGGAAAACTACACACCGATGTGGCGTTTCCTTCTTCGTCAAACACAACGGTAAAGATGTCGCAACCTAGGTGACTAATCAAGTGTGCTGCCCTAGCAGCATCACAGCTCTGTTAGGATGATCTTGGCGTGGTAAACTTTGCCATTTTAAACCTAAACATATTACTGTGTTTTGAGTGCGGGGGATCGCATAGGGAAGAAGCGGTCAGTAAAGGCAGCAACTGTAGCGGTTCCCTTGGTAGGCCCCACTACGTTGATGATGATGGATGATGTGTTACGTACCTGTGAGTCGTCTTGATGCCCGTACTCTCGTGATGCATCTTGAGGTTCTCGTAGACTAGAATAGGATGATCGTATATCTGTATTCTTGTGTGCGTTAGTATGTTGTAATTGTTATTTTATAATTGTGCCACGGCTGCTGTATTTGTATCGGAGAGCACTTGTGTCTTGTCAGGGTTGGGTATGGAGAATGTTAGAATATATTTGCACACACGTATTCTGTTTAATTATTTCACTTGTATTGTAGATAAACCACATATGCTATTCACAATTCACTATTACCTTTGTCATGTTAAAATATGTATAGCTGGTAGACTTTAACTACGTAGTTTTAGCGTCTATACAGAGACGAGTTTATACACGGCCTTCCTGCTCGAACACTGGCAAGCTTCTGTTAGCGTTCCTTCCAACCGTTCTTCTTAATATACGTATTTGAATTATAGGCAGGTATCAATGTACCTGATTGATGCTACTGTCCAATAACATCCAATAAAGTTTACGTTACACACACACACACACACACATATATATATATATATATATATATATATATATATATATATATATATATATACACCAGGTGAGTCAGTTGCCCCTATTTATTTTTTAATTTATGCAACGTGCTAAGCAACATATGTGACTTACGCCTTTCTTGAATTCCTTCTAAAGGCTGATTTGCATAACACTTTATAGAGGAGGGATAGATAACACAGTGCATCATGTATCTCGATGCCAAAAACATCCCACCCTGACACTGTGAGCTTCATGGCACTTTTAGCTGATTTTACAAACTTTTATTCTTTAGCATACATTGATACGCACCTTTGAAAACGCCCCTGAAGGGACAACTTATCACATGCATCGGTTGACAAAACTATTTAAAAACAAAATGGAAGATCTAGTAGTGTGACCAATTGGATTTAAGCCGTCAGCCAACAAAGACGCGTTGAATAGCCTTGTCAAAATTGCTAAGCATTAGCTAGATAATTTCTCTTCTGTCACAAACTATGGCATATTTCAGTTCATACAGTAATTGAAACGGCTGATGCAGTTTGTTTACTTGAGTTAAAGTTACCAAAATGACCTCCAAACGCTGTATGACGTTGCAAAAACCATGTAAAAAGTCGAGGTGGGGTTGAGTTTTGCTATCATTAATTCGTATAGGAACCCCAACTCGCAATGTAGTATTGGCCGAATGGTATTATCATAGTTGCTTTACCACTGTGCCGCTTTAGTGCGAGTTCAAATCCCTCGTATTATGTTCAAAAGTTTTATTACGTTTTGTTTTATCTTTCTGTGCCTATAATTTGATATTATGGTACAAAGAACATTTTGATAACATTATAAGTGCGTACAAAATAGAATAATCACCATGTTTTTTCTACCGTAAAGAAGACGAACAGCAAAGCGCAAATAATTTCCGGGCATTCATACGTGAAGAATGTAGGCAGATTACACCGGGCATGTTACAATATGCAAGAAGGTCTTTCCGGCAACGTACATAAATGTGCATTGGTGAAGGGGGTCGTAATTTTGAACATTTACTTCGTTGATGAAATCCACGCTCTTTAATAATTTATTATTCTGTTTACCATGAACTTAGCACATTTACAAATCCTTTGTCAGTAGAAGAAGGGAAACATAACCATAATAACCATGGGTTGAAATGTTAATTAGCCTAAGGAAGATAGCGACTAATAGAATGTATAAGAAAATGTTAAGACTTTATTGCATGGCAAACTAAATATTAAACACTTAATGTAAAACCCTCACCTATAAAGCACAGTTTGTTAGAAGTCCTACATCAACTAAGTACAGAATGGTCTTAGTATATGCTTAAGATATATATCTGTCTGATTAATAATAGGCAAATCTTGAATTTTCTGCGAATATTCCCTGAAGTTCTCTTCATTTTGAATAAATTTTGTATACTCTTATATAACTGGTAAACCATAAGAGGTGTACACACACACCACACATACAGACAGAAAAGGAAAGAAAATAATATAGATATCGTGAAATAATGTTTGGGCTTTAATTGTTTCCAAGATAATCATTGCTATTGGTTTGAATTTTTCAATACTTTATTATGCATCTTTGGAAGTAATAAGTCACTATTCGTTTGTTTCTCGTGATGTGAAGGAGTATGGGATTTCAAAACCAGCATATAGCCATCTTATTATTTTTTTAATTTATAGACACGCTTTAACTGCTGTGGTCCTTAGCGTCCCATTCTATATTGGGCGTGAAAGACCGTAAATTTTGCTCAGAGACTTCTTTATCAGGCTTGAGGTTCTTTTACGTGCCGTAAATTTACGACACGGGACCACCGGCTTTATTTCCCTTCCGAAGGAAGCCATGCTATGGATTTTTACGCCCGAAATCCATCGCCCTCTGCCGGGTTTGAACCCGCGACCTCGGGAACTGGTGGCTAGCTTGGTACCCCTAGATTACACACACACACACACACACACACACACACATATATATATATATATATATATATATATATATAGCGTTCTACTTTAATATTTGGCTCTTCATTCTCCTATATTCCGCTTGTATCATAACGGAACCATTTCTGTAAACGTTAAAGTAACATCAAATAGAAAAAATAAGATTTTGGAAGAATAGTTAGTAGAAGAGATGCAGAAATAAAGGATAATGGGGTACAGAAAGTCATTTGAGTGTAACACATCAGTTTCTTTTCCCCCTTTCTTTTGTTTGAAGCTGTGGGTTTTAGGGTTATGTGCCATTGGCAAGGTTTACGCTTGCGTAAATGAGAACAAATAAGGTTTTCAAGTTACTTTCTACTCTGTAAAACGAGTATCTTTGTCTCTGTGTTGTTAAAGATAATTACAGATCCAATTAACATATTTAGGTACCGCTAACGAAGACTTGAGGGTAGTTGTATTCCCCGCAACTATTCCGTTATTAACTTCTTTTTACTTCCTGTAGAGGTCTAGAAAATCAGCTACATTTTACATGAGTTACGAAACAGCCAACTCATTTTTAGCTATTAACCTCTCTCTGTCCGTCGCTCAGCATGAATCGACTTCCGAAGCACTGCACTTTGGATATAAGCAAGAAGAAAAATCTTCTACGGATTTCAACTTTGGTTCAGATTGACCTATATTGAGAGATTCCCTAAAACTTAAATGTTCAATGACATACTACACGTCCCAGTTGAAATTCTACATTTAAATAGGATTTAAAATCTATAATATTTTTGGAATTGGTACAAAATTAAGAATAGTTTATATAGGCTCATTAAAATTCACACTGTTTTTACCACTGCTCACCTAAAGCAAGTAGTGCATTCTAAAATAAATAAATAAATAAATATATATATATATATGCTTCACCGAAAATGCATATTTTGAAGTCCTCTAAAAAGCACTTTTAGAAAACGGTTCATGTGTGGAACAGCATAACTCATAAAAGAAATGTAGAATAAATACCAAACTTAGTATTTAAGTTCAGTATCTTCCAAGGATGCGACATCCAGTTTTTAAGAAAATCCTCCCATCTCAAACTACCTGTTACATGGAAAATGTTTCGTTAGTTTTGATTTTATAAAAATGGCGTTTTTTTATTAAAATACCATATGTTGTTATTTACTGTCAAATAAATATATACATATTTTGAATTTTCTGAGAATATTCGGTGGTCTTCCTCACTCAAAATGGATTTTGTATAACGTATAATTGGTAAATTCTAACATAAGGAAAAAAACTTACTACACTAAAAATGTAGATCTCATTAAAGCATACAATTTATGTCAAATAAATTTGTTTGTGACTTTAACAATTTCCGAGACATTATTTTTTATTGGTTTGAATTTTCAAATAATTTTATTTTTTTCGTGTGCTAAGTAGATATTCTTTTTTTCTCTCGTGGTTACGCAGAGAGTGGAATTTCAGAGCGATCACCATAGAACCATCGCTCGAACCTTCTGTATCCCTGTAAAGCCGGGAACATCGAAATGTACACATATTCAAATCATTTCTGCAAATGTTTATCTCGATTAACAAGAAGTACGCAGAAGAATAAGCTTTTGTAAGAATAGTTTTTAGAAGAATGGATGGACATATCCATGTGAGTCTAACACTGCACATTTTTTGTATTTTGCAAAATATCAATAAAACAGGATGAAGAGTCTTCCGGTCTGTTTTGCCGTGGTCTACTGGAGATCGGGATTCCAGACGTTTCATCTACTGCTGCGGTAGACATCCTCAGTGGCGCTATCGAAGTCGAGGTCTCTTCGGAGGCTTCGCCGCGTCAGACGCGGAAGATTCTTCATATTGTAATTTCGACGCCGGCCGTGGAAGCCGACGTACTCTCATATCAATAAAATAATTATTAACAAGTTACGGCTTTGTTTCCGAGCGAGGTGGCGCCGAGGCAACAACTCGGGAGGTCCCAGGTTCTATCACCGGCGACCGCACACTTGAGCCGTGGGTATTTAGGGGTTTCCTCGGGGCGGCAGGCGAATGTCGGGGTGGTTCATCTTCTACCTCCTGCTCCTCCTTTCCTGTGCCCATCATCTTTCTTGTCATTTGTTTCAGGGTTGTAAAACCAGGTGAAGGTGTTCGGCGGATTGCGGCTGGACTGGCTATGCGCTCTTCCTGACGTAGTCCGGGGACCGTTCGGTTGGATACCCGCCTTTGCGTGATTTCGGGCAGGCGCTCCTTTAGGGATCCCCGGAGGTTCGGAGCCCAATGGGTGGGCTCGGGCGGCGTTGGAGACGTTCAATCTGGAAACATCAGGGACCCCGTCCGTGCTTGCGCCCGTCGTCATCCGGTTCTGGCCGCCTTTCGGATCTCTCCCCTCATCCAACTCTCCCAGGGGTCACGGTAGCAGCACAAGGGGCCGAGTGGCCTGCGCGGTGCTCTGCCTCGGTTTCGGGGGCCCCTTCTGTTCGCCAGTGCCGCTTTGTTTCTGCCACATAACATACCAAATTTAACACTGCGTAATTTGCTGGTGTTACCAGTTATTTGTATGTAGCAGTATATTCCCCACTTACATAAAAAGTTCAAGTCCAAGTTAAATCTTAAAATTTGAACTAATATTCATGAGGAGGCCAATTTGGAACTTAGGTGATTGAAATTTGTTTATATTTTTCGTTGTTTGTTTACGTTATTATCGTTACCTATTCATACCTGTTCACAACTTTTAACATTTAAGGGGTGAAAGAGGAATAGAAAAGACAACACACGCATGCTGCCTGTACAAATGGAGAACAGAAGGAAAATAAAATGGTGAGTGATACAATAATACGATTACAGTCACAGAGATAAAACCATAACCCTTATAACTTGAATGCAACATCGAACAAACAATCTTATACAAATCCAGATGGGACGACACACACACACACACACACACACACACACACACACACACGCACACACACCCCACACACCCTACCCCCCCACACATATATATACGTATACATAACACAATTATTGTAATTAAATATTCTAAGTTTGAGATATTGAATGCTAAACATAAAATATATACATTGAATTTTCAGTCTGTGAAGTCCTTTTCATTCAATAGAATTTTTTTCTTTAGTTGGGATACAATTAAAGATGACCAATAAAATTTTCTGTATAGCTTGTTAAAGCCTAGAGTTTATGTTAAATACAATTTCGTAGCCATTTGCGAAATATTCTCTGCTGTTCGTTTTATTTTCCAATATTTTAATTATTACGCTTTGAAATGTTAAGTGGTCATTCTTTCATTTTTCGAAAGAGAGTGTTATAATGGCATGAATCTGCTTGCTTTTTAAGCACTGTAATCTCAGTCTCCGATATGCTGACATATACTTGAAACAAAATCTGTATCGGAACTATTTCTGGCGATTATCTAGTGTAATTAATAGAAGTACGAAGGGCGTCCAATAATTAAGTTTCCCTATTTTATAAAAAACATTGCACACAATTAATCATGTTGAATTAATTTTATTTATATTGTAAAATCCTTCTGTTACTTTTTCTACATAGTCAACATGTTTTTCCAAGCATTTTTGGGGACGTGACTCAAGTTTTTCCAAGCCAGTGTTGTACCAGGTCGGGTCCTGTGCTCGCAACAAGCTGTTTACTGATTTGACTTCATCATCAATGTTAAAAGTGCTTACCTTTGAGTTGGAGAAACATGTAAAAATCACTTGGGAAAAGATCTGGTGAATATGGAAGATGCGAGAAAACTTCCCAGTTGAATCTTCTGAGTTCCGCCTGGGTCAAGATTCAACTTGGAAGTTTTCTCGTATCCTCCGTATTCACCGGAGCTTGCCTCAAGTGATTTTCACATGTTCCTTCAACTCAAAGGTAAGCACTTTTAACACTGATGATGAAGTCAAATCATTGAACAGCTGGTTGCGAGCACAGGACCGACCAGGCTTGGAAAAACTTGTGTCACGTCCAAAAATGTTTGGAAAAACATGTTGGCTATGTAGAAAATTAACAGAAGGATTGTACAATATAAATAAAATTAATTCAACATGAGCAATTGTGTGTAATGTTTTTTTTTTTTTATAAAATAGGGAAGCTTACTTATTGGACGACCCTTGTATATAGAAAAAGAAAGTTTTATTGTGAAAATGCATGAAATAATTATGAAAATAAACGATAATGCATAAAGAAAGTCAATCTGGAAGAGATGAATTGCGGATTGGTTATTTGTTTTGCCTAAGAGTTAATTCAATTCCAAAAGTCGTTTTCCTCATGCTCCCTATAATCCAACTTCTTATACTTGACGGTTTTTTAAACTAGCCGCCTCAAATAATATTTCTTAAAAAGGATGGGGTTAAATGCCTTCTAATGGAAGAGGATATAGGTATAGATTTTAAAGCTCATGCTTTACCTGATGCCCTTGATATATCACACACCCAGATTCCTCTTGTACCGGTATAACACCGTGTAAAGCTGCTTAAACTTTTATGTGTTTCAGTAACGGTCGGCTATAAAAGTCGACGAGAAACTTTCTACTCTTACCTACTTCGATATAGTCTCGAGCATCATTTCCATATCTATCGAGAGAATTACCTAACATTTAAAAGCACTCAAAGTGTGGTAAACATCCGGCTTGATACTGTTTGAGATTCGTTCTTAAAGCATCCGGTGCAAGTTTAATAGCGGCATGCGTTTGCTTCCTAAATAGGTTTATGGCACTGACGTTTCCAAGTTGCTACAAGTCTATCATGTCCCTGCATAGCATAGTAACCTAAGATACTGTAATATTCACGTGAGCATATGTATATTTATTACATTTACTTTTCCTAATCTTATTACTTAATTTACAAAATTGCAAAAAGGTTCATCTTCTCAAAAGAGTTCCCTTTGAGGTATATGCCTTAGCGACACGTGCGTGGCATCCTCCAGATCCCCTAGAACAAGTCCTCTTTCAGAATGTGTCGTACGCACCATTTGCCAACTGCTTCCAGGTGTTTCAGCTCGGCGAAATCAAGACCTCTCAGCTATTTCTTCATAGCTTGGAAGTGATGATAATTAGATGGATCAAGTGGAAAGGTTTGTTTGGCAGCTAAAATCCAATTTCAGTGACGTTAGCATCACTCTCCTCTTTGAATTTGTCTCCTCCTCCGTTGATGAGCGTTTTTACCACACCTTTCACCCAGTAGTACACAATTTTAACATGCTCAAACACTACCATCGATTGTTGCCTGGAAGTCTTTGTAGTGTTCGCATCTGTTTTTTTTTAGCGTCTTTTCTTTTTGTTTTGTGACTTTATATTTATGGGTACTCTTCTCCCCGGCGGATATATGGCGCTCTTGTCCCTTGCGTTCTACAGTTCCTGACACGTCCTTTTACTCTTTTATTGTTTTGTTTACCATGTTTTGTTGTGGTGGTTTTAGAATTTGTGTGCTTGTTTTTTTAGTGTTTTTGACTATGCGTTTTGTCCCATACTTTAGTTTTTTCATCATCATCATCAGCACCTATTTTTAAAGAAACTCTGTCCTTAATCGCCATCTATGGTATCTGTCCAGGCCCAACCCTTTGTCCTGCACTTTCAAGGAGCTAGACCACTGTACTGACATACTGTGACTAATAGAAAAACTAAATAGACTTTTTGTATGGCGAAAAAAAAGTGTAAAGTGAATCTTGAATGCATGCCCCATTTAGTTTCTATTTAGATTAACTCTGACTGCTTGTGACTTGACTACATTCGTAATGGGAAGTGCATGGCTTATCTCGACATGCGCGGAACCAAGGAAACATGTATATTTCTGGATATACTCTATAGATCAGTGCAAAAATAAAATTTCTGTAATAACAATATACATGCAGATATCTTTCTGTGAAAAGTATATGGCAGTTAATCTGAAAAAAATATTAGCTTCTATAAAATATTGAGAGAAGAATGACAAAATTATTGACACTTTTGGATTCTACTTTGGAAACTATTTGAAGCAGTTAGCTGGGATATTTATTCTTAAGTGATTCTATTTCATGCCACTGAATAAAAGGATTCAACTGTTTTTCTGTCTCTTCTATAACTGCTGTGACTGGTCGATTGTCGCTGTGTGCCTACATGCCCCTTCTACGGTTTGGGATTCTTCGAGAATGGTTACAGACGTTACTGGACCTTCAGGAACAAAACAGCGAAAGTACCCATGACTACAAGGGCATTTGTAATACGTGTAACCAACTGTAGTTCATGAAAAAGTGAGAGGAAAATATGACTATAGTTATGCGACAGTATTAGGAGGAGCTTTTGATTGTTAATAACAGCACGAATTGTACTTTCTGAGACATCACTAAATTGTTTGAATGTTTTCTTTTCTTGGTATATTAGGCACCCAAGGGCAGCGTTTATCTGGCGAATCAAAGCACAGTCACGGACGTGCGTATTGATGATAAACTTCCACGGTGCACCCAGATGCCAATGACAACTCCGCCCAAGTTCAGGCGGAAGTAACAAGCTACAATATCTCATTTTTAGTTTGCATTCTGTTGCTTCTTTCTTTTCTGTTTTAAAACCATCTCACTTAGATTAGAATCAATAAAATATATCTGATAAGACAACATATGCATTTAGCTATACCCTTTTAAGTGCAATGTGGATATACAGGGTTATTCAAAAAGAAGGAACAGACTTTAAATATATATTTCTAATGAACGATAATAGATAGCAACACATACGACACATCATTGAATAGAGGAAAGTTCAAAGTTTTAAGCCCCCACCTATTAGTTCCATTCAGTTCCTACAGCGGCGCTGGGTTTGTTTACGAGAAAATGGCAATGCCACAGAAAAAGTCGTTTTGTGTGCTGCATTATGCAAAGAGTGAATACCTACATTGTTTCATTGCAGCGTGCATTTCGTTGTAAGTTCAACAAAGAGCCACCTCGTCATACAAAATTTACAATTGATACAATAAATTCGTAGAAGATGGTTGTGTATGCAAATGGAAAAGCACTGGTCGTCCTCGCATAACAAATGGTGCTCATTTTGAACACACAAAATAAAACTTTTGAAGTTTTCTCTATTCAGTGATGTATCGCATGT
Organism: Deroplatys truncata; assembly: GCA_030765065.1. NCBI lineage: Eukaryota > Metazoa > Arthropoda > Insecta > Mantodea > Mantidae > Deroplatys > Deroplatys truncata. The sequence continues at coordinate 130,242,874 of CM060988.1, read as the reverse complement.
GTCGCCATCTATTGTCGTTCATTAGAAATAAATATTTAAAGTCTGTTCCTTCTTTCTGAATAACCCTGTACTTCCTTCTCCCTCCGCTTCCGCTAACCCGTGTTTCCACTGCCACCATCACAAGGCAGATTAAGCTACCCTTGACCGGCTAGTGTACTGTTGAGTGTTCCTAGAAGGGTTAGAGATTTTATTTGTATTTTTTATGCTTAATTAATAATTTCTCTAGAATAGATATTACTCATTCTTCCACAAATCGCACTATATTATCTTTTAATTCGGTGTCATGCTTCACGCTTCCTTTGCTACTTGTAAAGACATGACAAGCGTATATGTCATACATATGTCAACGTTGCTATATTAGGTAAACAAACGTCAGGCGGCAAATGTTAGCTGAACCTGAGTACTAATGATCCAAGTGTCTGACACAGCAACATCCTCGGCTCTGGAACGACTCACTATTATATCATTTTACCGTTACAAAGCTGAGAGGTACAAGAGTAGTAAAAACGGGGCTCTTGAGCATCACACCAGCACATTTTTTTTGTTTTCTTTTACTTTTATAAACGGAAATAACACACAATACCTATAAAATGCTAGTACCTATTAAATGATTAATCGATAGAAAACAGGTTTGTAAATTTCATCATTAATGATACGAGGGCTGTCCCAGAAGTACCCGACCTAACAAAGAAAACAAAACTTTTGGAAAAAAACAACTTTATTTCTCTACATAGTCTCCTTTTAGCTCGAAACACTTTTCCCAGCGATGTTCAGTAGCTTCGATACCCTGTTTATAGTGAGAACCATCGAGTTCTGCAAAATAGGCATCAACTGCAGACTCCACATCTTCATTGTTGGCAAATCTTTTACCACCAAGCTATTCAACTTTGGAAACAAAAAATAATCAGAGGGGGCTAATTCTGGCAAATAGGGTGCATGAAGAAGCAATTCGAACTTTATCTCATGAATTTTGGTCATGGCGATATTGGATATTTGAACTGGTGCATTGTGTTGATGAAACAGAACTTTCTTTTTCGCTAAATGCGGCCATTTTTGCTTGATTTCATCATTCAAACGCTGCAATAAGTTCGCCATTGATTACCTTTTATTTTTGAAGATAATCAATGAAAATTATCCCAGGCGTATCCCAAAAAACTGACGCCATGACCTTGCCTGCAGATGGAATTGTCTTTGCCTTCTTTGGAGCCGATTCTCCCCTTTCAGTCCACTGTTTTGTCTGTTCCTTCGTCTCAGGTGTGGAGTGATGAATCCATGTTTCATCTATGGCTATGAATCGACACAAGAACTCAGCTTTATAGCAGTGAAACATCGCCAAACACTCGATTGAAACATCCTTATGACGCTGCTTTTGTTCCATTGTGAGTAAACGCGGCACCCATCTTGCGCACAACTTTATCATGTCTAAATGTTCAGTTAGTGTGCGATGTACAGCACTTTTTTAAATGCCTACGATGTTAATTAGCTCGCGCACTTTCAGCCGACGGGCATCCAATACCATTTTGTGGATTTTCTTCACAATTTCTGGCATGGTCACCTCATTTGGTCGACAACTGCGATGTTCGTCTTGGCAACTCGTACGGCCTCACTTAAACTCTGCCACCCAATATTTTACTGTTGTAATCAAAGGAGCAACTCCCCCAGAGTAAAATCTAGCTCAGCTTTAATATTAGTTGGACTAAGACCTTTCAAATAAAGTATTGTATTACATAACGATGACCAGTTTTATCCATGTTTACAAATTTGCTGAGAGCGTTCACTATTGATGGCTGCCAAACAATTACTAAACAATGTAGCATTGTCAAACCTTCTGAATTAAGCTTTATGAGGGTGTTACTTTCTACCATAATCATTTGTTTGAAACAACAGCCGCTGTGTATACGTCAGGTCGGATACTTCTGGGACTGCCCTCGTACCTATGCATATAAACAGATAGATAATGGTGTATTGATATGGAATTTGTTTATTCTCATTCTTTAGTTTAACTTATCAACAGCGGTTTACAGAATCCTCTGTTGAGTTATTGTATGGTCCACCAGTTCCTTATAATGCTTGGAATATGCAACACTGTAATATTCTGAAGTGTTAGGATACTTCTCTGCTTGCATGGTAGTCACCTAAATCCAGTGTACATTTTAAAATACCTGTAAGACTTAGCACAAGCAAGTAATTGCGTTCTAAAACCTGACGTCATTACTGTGCTTTATGTACGTGACTGTAGTAAGATGATTTTTATGAGGACCGAAGAAAAATTAGAAAAATTCTCAGTTAGGGAAGAGGGCTTTGCTTAATTGAAATCACGGTCCTCTCATTCACTAGTCAGTGCCTTAACGCTACCTTGTGAGTCATTGCGATCGGGAAGAGTTAAGCCCCTTGTACACGATCAAACTTTGTTTTCAATTCAAGAGTTTACAAGAAAAATTGCCAAATATTTTCAGTATGTGAAAAGATTGGACAAGACTTGGCAAGGCTTGATAATGTCATAAAGGTGCATTTACAGATTGTCTCTTTGCCAAACTGAAACCCTTGAGAACACATGATAACTTATCACGCGAAAAGTAATTTACTATTTGCGTCACGGTATAACAATTTGCAATGAAATATTGTTCTTTACTAATATTATGTAGCACTTTCACGTATTATATCCAATGAAACGACATTAAGATTATGGAATACAATGAGAATAACACCAACTGATAGGTTAACCACACTATATAACATTGCATTAATGTATACTTAGTTCGGAAATCTACCTGGCAATTATTTCTTCATATGCCTTCATCGGCTTCATCTTGTTGTGGTAATCCACGGAGCCCTCGACGTACAGACATGGCCAGCTTATGTGTAACCTAATCAGTTTGTATACCATACCTTGGCCGGGGAGCCATTTTCTTTACTTTTCGCTTTCAGCCATGTTGCAGATTTCGTGTAAATACTGCCATTTCATTAGCCAAAACCATCAAATCATTGTCAAATCTTTGACCGTTTAGAACATGTCTTTATTTACTTTCAAGATTTTCAGAGAGTTTAAAAGTATTGGAAGCAATTTGACGAGAACAGTTGTGAAAATGTGATAACTCTTGGAAAGCCGTAAAGTATTGAATTTGACAAAAATTTGATGGTGTACAAGAAGCTTTAAGCATATTCCTATATCACAGGCTATGCGTATACTTTGCTTCTATTTTCTAGGTGAATAATAATATGTCTTGACCATGGTAACACCGACATTGCCCGCAAGAAATTAGAGGTTCATGTCTGCAAATTGCATACAAGATTGTGGTTAAGAGCCACAGGCACCAGGAAATGTTTAAGGCTTCTGGTAATGAAATATTGGCTGTCTGTGCTGTCCACCTAAACAATGCGACAGCAATTGCCGACTAGTATTATTAAGTTCATCCAGATCAAAGAAAGAAAATACCTTAGTTAAGTAAAACATATTAGACCTCCCATGCACCTTGTTTTTAACACACCATTGCGGAAACCATCGAGAGGAACTTGTTTAGAAGCGTTATTGCTGAAAACTGGTCCTGAGGGTGGAGCATGATGAGTTCCCATGGGAAAAACAAGGGGATTTGAGGGTTGAGTTCCGGTGGGCGACCTCACATCCGTTCTGACCGATCAACACACGCACCGCTACCTCGTAAGCAATTACCAACGACCACTTGTAAACCTAACGCTCATTTCTAAATTAATTGGTCTTTTTTTAATGATTTATCATCTAAATTCTAAAACAAGGTGGACTTCATCATAAAACAACAAGTATAACAGGCAATTCTTGCATGAGGATGTGCTCGAAGCAAAATTGAAATATTTTAGACATACTTTGGGTAGGGAGTTTTCTTACTGTATGTGAAACTTTAGTTTGAAACTAAAAGCTTCAGCCAGTATTCTTAGTGAGTAACTTATTTGCTCAAAGGTACTGCGTAATAAAGCTGTACTTATGTGACATAGAAGCTTATACCTACATTTATGGTATCCAAAGCCGTCTTTAAAGTTGTTTATTTAGTTTACCTCCGTGATGTGCGCGTAGCGTGTCTGCCTCAGATTCAAGAGGTCCGAGTTCAAATCTCGGTTAGGACTCCGGGCTCATTTGAGCATCATTTCACCAATTTCTGTCATTCATCGCCCGAAATAACCTTCCGGTTAAAGGACGTTGAACTAATTAAAAAGGCGTTTTTTTAAATTGTTTCGTTTGTATAGCCCCTTTTAAAGTCTATGGTTATATCGGGATTCTTTGACTTGAGAAACAGTTGATGGTTGAGCTGTAGGCTGCTTTAGCGTTGATTTTATCAATTTGAACCATCAAACACTCTCGCATTCAAAATTCCAGGATAGGGAATGAATCTAGTGATAGAAAAATTCCCTGCTTTAGGCGAGAATCACCCGTGACTCCTGGGCTAAAACTTAGAGCCTAATGTTCGACCTCGGAGGCCAACTTTTAAAGTTCTAATAAAGCATTACTTATTTATGCTGTGAGAAAGTCGTTTAGTAACAATTGAATTTCGGATTTATCTTTCAGTTGTTTCCTTTTTGTATTACAACTCGTGGTTTGGATAACCCATTTTTACTCCATTACTATAGCAACCCTGCGTTAAAACTCATTACATGCAAAATAATGTCTACTACAATGTGGAGGAAGAAAAATAAAGGTTACAGGTTATTTGTATTAAAGGAAAGAGCTTTAAAGAAATAATTATAGTTACAATTTCATCAAATACGTATAGTGTAGTAAAGAAAGCCCTGCCATCCCAGCAATAAAAGGATTAGGCTAGAAAAGCTTTTTTGTTGCTGCCATAATGGCCTTATTTTCTGTCAGTTCTAATGTTTAACGCATGAATTGTTTATATCTTTCCCGCTCTCCTTGATACCATCGGTTGTGAAAACTACGCATATTACAAATAACGATCTGTAAATAATACAAAATAAACGTAAGTGCAAAAATCTGCTCTTCACACTCACACATTACAACTTCACATAATTCTATTACAGTTCATAAAAAAGCGATTCTTGTGTTCACGTTACGTTACCCATTTGATATTTATGATAAAAAGAATCTGAAATTAAGCAATAGAGACTTGCTGCATGCACAGTTGTTTACGATTCGTAAGTCAGCTTTTTATTATTAATGAGCCCATGTGGGAAGAATCACGTAAGATGCTTTATAGACGCCGCATGGCAGTTCTAGCTGGAAAAGTTAAAAAGTTAAAGATGTAACCACGAATATTTCGTAAACGGCCAATCCTACCCCCAGATGGTGTGCTATAGTCACACAATTTTCTCTACCCATTTGTATACATGCCTTATATATTATACATAATTTATAAGTTTTCAAGTTTGCTACCTGCCTGTAAACAAGCATTTAATTTCTCAGAAATACAAAATTCGGGCTAAAGTCAAGCTGCTTTTATGGGTGCAAAGAGAAACATTTTAAGGGACTCTCCTCACCTGAAAGACGCTTTGCATGGAATATTTAAAATTATTTTTTATTCTGAGAAAAATGGCGCTAGCGATTTTGAATAAAATGTCTCATATTTGAGTTGTACATCTAGAATGTTGTATTAATACTCACTAGTTCTCTTCACTTTCACCGAATTTTCTATGTTTGATAAAACATACACAAAAATTTACAGGAAAAATGTAGACCTCATTAAAATGTACTGTTGATGTCAACTTCTCCGTCGCATTTCCGAAATCCTTGCTCTGGTCGATGAATTTTTCAATATTTGTACAATATATAAGGGATATCCGTAACAGGTAGTGACATTAGTATGAATGTTTACATAATATTTGTACCATGTGTTTGGATTTTGTTTGAAATAGTTATGAATTGTTAAAGAGAAAATAGCAATAAGTAATCTTACCTCTAGTGTTGTCCAAAATATAATAATTGCATTACTTTTCAAATTCATTGATTAATATTTGACAAATGTTACTACATAGAAGCTATTTAACTATGTGCAAATGTACAATAATACCTAATTAAAACAGATTTTCAGTAAATCGTACCAGAATATACAATATGACCAATTGTTTCATCCTGTATAATTCCCTCTGACAAGTTCTGATGTTTAGTTTACGTACCCAGTAAATAAAGTAATTTTAGCTCTTTTATCCAAATATTTATAATGTGTAAAACATCCCCTTTATCGATTCTTGAAAACATACTTATGAAGGATTCACAAAAATTAAACAGTAAACTGTAGTCTGCATAAATGTATGTCTAAAATACACACCGTGCATTACAAAAACTAACTTGAGAATTTCTAAATATGATATTTAGTACAATTTCCTTTCTTCAACACCACAACAGTGCAATATAAGTAATAATATTACTTTCTCTACTACGTATAGTAAGTAGGGGAAGTATTGCATTCCACCCAAAAATTCGATACCGAGATTTCGCCGGAAATACATGTTTTGAGACCTCCTGAATCCAAAAAAAGCATTTTTGGAAACATGTCCGTGTGTGTGCCTGTGTGTGTGTGTCTGTGTGTGTGTCTGTGTGTGTGTGTGTGTGTCTGTGAACAGCATAACTCAAAAACGAACTCAAATAAGCACCAAACTTGGTATTTAAGTTCAGTATCTTCCAGAGATGTGACACGAAGGTTTTCAAGAAAATCCCCCCACCCCAGACTACCCTTTACATGGAAGATTTTTCGAAACTTTTAATTTTCTCAAAAATGGCTCTAACGATTTTGATGAAAATATCATATGTTTAAGATAATGTCATGAGAAATGAAATGTATATCTTGAATTTTCTGGGAATGTCTCCAAAAGTATTCTTCATTGTGAATGACTTTTGCATAACTGGTAAACCATAAGAGATAGACAAAATTTTACTACACAAAAAATGTAGATCGCGTTAAAATACACAACTTATGTCATATACATTTCTTTTGTTGAGTTAACCGTTTTCGAGATATTGCTTGTTATTTCCTTAAATTTTCCAATACTTATACTTTTTCTCAAATTCGTTATTCATTTTTTTTTGTCTTGAATATGCAAAGAGTTATAATCTGTGGCAAAGGGAATGGTGCTGCACCTAGCAACCAGCTATTAACAGATATGTGTGTGCTTAAAGGCTACTGTTTTTCTATATTGCCCTTGTAAATATATATTCCCCTTACATCTACAAGAAAATTAGCAATAAGATAGGGTCTGCAGATGTTTATCTCGATTAACATGAACTAGATGGAGAATAAGCGTTTGTATAAATAGTTTGTACAAGAGTAGAGAAAGTCATGTGAGTGTAACACATCAGATTTTTTTTACTTTCTCTACTACGTATAGTAAGTAGGGGAAGTATTGTATTCCACTCAAAAATTCGATACCGAGATTTCACCGGAAATACATGTTTTGAGATCCCCTGAATCCAAAAAAAAAGCATTTTTGGAAACATGTCCGTATGTGTGTCTGTCTGTGAACAGCATAACTCAGAAACGAACAGTCGGATAAACACCAAACTTGGTATTTAGGTTCAGTATCTTCCAGGGATGCGACACGAAGGTTTTCAAGAAAATCCCCCCACCCCAGGATACCCTTTACATGGAAGATTTTTCGAAAATTTTAATTTTCTCAAAAACGGCTCTAGCGATTTTGATTAAAATGTCATATGTTTAAGATATTTTCATGACAAATAAAATGTATAGCTTGAGTTTTCTGGGAATGTCTCCAAAAGTGTTCTTCATTGTGAACGACTTTTGCATAACCGGTAAACCATAAGAGATAGAGAAAATTTTACTACACAAAAAATGTACATCGCGTTAAAATACACAATTTATGTCATATACATTTTTGTTGTTGAGTGAACCATTTTCGAGATATTGCTTGTTATTCTCTTAAATTTTTCAATAGTTATTTTCTTAAAAGGGAATTCGTTATTCATTTTTTTTTTTGTTTTTGATATGCAAAGAGTATTAATCTGTGGCAAATGGAATGGTGCTGCACCTAGCAACCAGCTATTAAGATATCTATATGTGCTTAAAGGCTACTGTATTTCTATATTGCCCTTGTAAATATATATTCCCCTTACATCTACAAGAAAATTAGCAATAAGATAGACTCTGCAAATGTTTAAATTTTATGTGTTGACTGTTTCGTCCCTTGTAGTGGAACGACTATCTGCTAGGAGCGTTTAGGTCTTTCTTTCTATCGGACTGGTTGCACCTTTTCAGAAAACCATATGTGGGACGCAGCGCCCTAGGCAGATCCTTGTTACTTCTTTCTGCTAGTTACGTTTGCTTCTGTTGCTAGAACACGGTTTCTATTTCTCCCTATATGGCGAGCAGGTTGTATGAGCAGAGGTCGATGACAGTGGTGTACTCATCATAACATTTCATAATGTTTGTTTTCCTTAAGCAGTTCCATGGAGAAAGTGAGTGCCGAGGGAAGTTGAACCAGGGACTCACATCCAAATTGACATATGGCTAATCAACACTTTCTCCCTTTCACTTCGGCACAGGCCTCCAAAGAGAACCCATTCAATTTATAGTTCATCTCTTTGAAATGACTTCCTTTCACTTCGTGTTAAAGACGACTTTGAATTAATTTCCTTGAGGTTCATCCTAAACAATATAAATGATAGTTTATTATATATAAAATATCGCCCTACTAGGAAAAATTGATAAATGTACCAGTTGTTAGGCCTCCTAGGAGTAAAAGGGAATACAATGACTCCAGAAAGAATTCTTCTCCAAATTAAACAATTTTTTGCAGCCAAATTAACGAAGAGAACATTATGATTTTTAAAATACAGAAAGAATAAAGTATATTATAGGTAACATGTTCCGGCATTTTCCAAAATTTTCATTTTATTAGTTTTATCTTTTTAAATGACACCAATTTTTCAAATGTGTAGTATTTACAAAATTATTTTATATAGGTTTAGTGGAGCAGTGGTTTTCATAATACCTGACAATGTCACCGACATATGATGGCATTTCTTTTTGTGACACTCTGTGTTATTCTCCTCCTTTCTCCCTCCAACTTCGTGTGTTGGAGGTAGTCGAACTCTACGGGGACAATGCTAATACAATAGAAGCTCCTTAGACTTTATGCAGACCGAAGAATGAAAAAGAAGTGTGATAACTCCTGACTTCCTCACTCCTGAGATTAAAACCCATATTCACCAAATTTCAGGTATTGTGCTAAAAGAAACGGAAAAAAGCTCTACTAATACATGCAGAAGGCATCTTGTAAAACGTCGGAACACATAAACATAATATTGTTTGTTCTTTCTGCATACTAACAATTAGATTTTTCTCTCCGTTAATTTTCTACCAGTATTATTTTTAAAGTGGAGCCGAATACGTTCTGCAGTCACAGTAGAGTAAAACTTTTGTTAGCCGTTCCACTATCTACATGTGACCTTCAGCATTTAAGCTCATTTCGATAGCTTTGACTTTAGAACAATTATCAGCGGTAATACTCTTTTCCCTATTGTTGGGTTTTATTTCTGTGGTTTTTAATTCACTATGTCATCCATAATTCCAGACCATGGAGAGGATTATGAATAATCTTTGTTAAAAAAACATCTCCACTCTTCAACCGGGAATCGAACCCAAGATTTCTAAGTTAGAAATCAGTAATCAGAAATCAGGATTTGCGGTTTTAATAATTTAATACATGATCGATTTTTATAAACGCTATTATTTACGTTATTATTTATTTCCAGGAAACATTTTTATGTTACACGAACAATGTTTGGTTGCAAAGAACTATATTTGAAGAACAATATGAAGGTTTAATAGTTTGAATTTTCCAAATTTTCATCACTTGGGGCATTTTACAGGACTCGATTTCATTCTTTGAGAGTTGGGCACATAGGACCGTGAAACTTAATTTTATTACATAATTTAGTTGCACAAATCGGTGAAAAAAATTCAAATAAATTGTTTGTAATTTACCTATAGAAATTAGCAACTACACTATCGAGTACCTTTAAGGATAATTAACTCACTTGCTGCTCGCGAAGTGCAGAAAAACAAAAGACAAACAAAACAACCACACACACACACGCACAGATTCATAGTTTAGAAAACAACTTCTTTTATCTGTAATTAATTTTGATTTCACTGTAATGCAGTGAAACGATGGTTAACGCCCATGCGTGTGCAGGTCTGCTGGTGTTACACGCAATAATAATTATTATCGTATTGGTGCCGGCTCATTACTTGCCGAGTTAATGCTTCGAAAGCGGAACTGTGCCGAATTTGGTGTAATTTCTGTATAGGCGGCTGGTGGGGAGGGAGGTTTTCCTATCTCTCCAGAAGCTCTGTGCTTTAGAAGTAAGTACGCACACCGGAAACATTTGTGTAGTCTACCATGCCAACACCATAAGTATGTACATGGTAATCTAGTGGTTCTCAATGTGTGTAGCGCAAACCCATACCTAACTGCTTTTAATGTCAATCCATTAGGAAATTTAAAGTGACTTTGTGAGTGTAGTCATGAGGAACGGGTAACAGCAAAAAGTCCAGCTGGGTTATTTGTGCTTCAACTATTGACAAAAACATGATTTAGAGGTAGGTGGCGATACATTTTAAATTCCTTTCTAAAATAGCCAAATACTTAGATGGTTTAAGGCAATGAGCACTATGAAGTGTCATACAAATCTTTTTAAGTTTTATTGCCATTTATTTGCAGTACAATTACATGCCATAATTCATAATTACGGTTGATAAAACTGTTTTTCAGATTATTAGAGAAATTCCAGGAAACTAGTGAGCTTATAGGTATACAATAAGTCACTTGTTAAATTCAAATATATTGTATTATATACTTATTTGTACAGTTTCTAGTATTTATTTACAAGCTCTGCTACACAATTGCAAGCCGTGAATACTCCATGGTTATCAAACAATTAATCATTTTCTGACCCATATATTGACTGCAGAGAGTGTTGTCTCCATTTTTGAAATTTCTAGCAGCCAAATTAGCAGAAAGAACATTATCATTTTTAATATGCTGAAAGAACAAGCGATATTACAGTTTACGTTTTCTAGCGTTTTTTTCAGGATTTTTTACTTTATTAGTTTAATATTTTGTTTAACTACACATATTTTACAACTTTTTTGTATCTGGTGTTGGCAAAATTATTTTACATGCATTTAGCATAGAACAATTTTTGGTATAATACTTGAAATTGCGGCATAAATGGGTATTGATCTGATGAAGGGGGGGGGGAGTCAAAGGTAAGATTTACCAAAGTTTATATTGAACTTCCTCACGCATCTCGACATTTACAGGATTACGTTATCAGTATTACATCAACAATCACTCTATTAAGTGGGTGTAAAATAATTTGTAAACACCATAGGATAAGATAGAATAGGACTAGAAGCGGAGGGGGGCTTAACACGTCGATCTACGCACATCTTTTGTGCCTAGGCCCCTGACGGGGCGCCCCCCCCGGGAGGGAGGGATGAGATGAGAGGAGACAGAGGGCGGCCGATCAGCAGGCACGACAGGCAGAGGGCAGGATCCTTGCCATTTACAGATTTGAACTCTCCGGTTGCTGGCTGGTGCAGCCCCTCTCACCCCCTTAGGCTTACACATCCCCTGGGGGGTCCGGGACTCGGAGACCGCTCATAGTCCGGAGGACGAAGGTTTCCGTAGAGCATCCTTTTCCCCGCCATGTACACGCCAAAACCTCCCGCCGACACTTGCAACCCTGAAAGAGTTTAAGTTTTGTTTTTATTATTTATGGACGCTCTTTAACTGCTGCGGTCCTTAGCGTTCCATTCTATATTGGGTTGAAAGACCGGCAAATTTGCTCAGAGACCTCTTTATCAAGCTTGAGGTTCTTTTACGTGCCGTAAATCTACCACACGGGACCACCGGCTTTACTTCCCTTCCGAATGGATATACCTTTTTTCATACTGCTTATTCAAAATGAGAATTTTCTCTTCGTTAACTTGGCTGATAGAATTCTTTAAAACGAATACTTTGTCTTACCAGTAACTAGACTTTCCCGTAATTGACAGTTATTCTGTCTAACTTCAGCGTCTTAAACATGAGTAACAATTCGGTTGATCAAAAAATTGATCCACATTCAGGGAATAAGTGATAATCACCTTACTGATTTTCAGTCTTTAAAAACCGATATAACAATTCAATCGGTAAAACGCGATTTGTTTATCAATATATAAGCCTTTAAAACTAAGGTATAACATTGATTTAAAAGAATTTGATTTATTAATCATTTATATTTGTATTCGAAATTTCTTCATACATATTGAAAGTACGAGAATACAGTTTTATTAAAAAGTAACATTTATTAATCAGTAATAAATTAGATGCTTATGATAATAAAAAATAAAGTAATGCAGCTAATTTAAATTATCCGCATTAACTAATATAATTAATTTTGTTGCATTAATTATTTAATAATCAACGCTCAGGTTTAAACAAAAATAGAATCGGATATATTACACTCACACATTCTTCCACAAACTATTTTTAAAAACTTTTATTCTTCTATTGACTTCATGTTAATGGAGACAAAAGTTTGAAGAAATGGTTTCATTACACATTTCATCAGGTACAAAGAAGGTACAGAGGCTGAAGCGATAGTAAAATCTTTAGAAAGCGGGTTGTTGTATACTGACTTAATTTCAATCTTTGTATGACATCGTGAGAAGTAACTGAACGGTGACAGCATTTCAAAAATTACAAAGTAGTGAAAAATGTAAACAAATAATAATGAATATCTCGCAAGTGATAATGCTACACAATTTTTGGTATAAATTGTGTGCTTTAGAATAAGATTTGGGAAGGTAGTAAGCTTTTATCTAAGAACTTCTACATGCTATTCGCAGAAAATACAGATATGTATTTTATTAGTCATACAAATATTTAAACTTCAATCTGAATCGCTAAAGACATTTTTGAGAAAATAGGAATTAACGAAAAAAAAGCATGTAAAAAGTAGTTTAGTGTGGGGTGTTTTCTTGAAAATATTCAAGTCGCATACTTGGAAGACGCTGAAGTTAATCCTTTATAGCGTAAAGCCTTTGCTTATCCATCTGTACATAAGGCTTATATTCTCCTGAGAGTGATTCATGTTATACTCAACCTTGAACCTTAATTAAGTGGCAAGTGTAGAGACCACTGTCCTATAAAGGGTTAATTACGAAATTTGGTATTTATCCGATATATGGTTTCTCTAATTATGCTGTTCACACACACACACACACACACACACACACACACACACACACACACACACACACGTGCGGGCGGATCTTTTTCTAAATTTTTTAAACTCCCACATTCCTAACTAATCTCGGTATTGAATTTTTTGGAGTACAATACTCATATGATGTTATCTACTATAAATATGTCGTAGAGAAGGTAATAATGTCTTAGAATAACGTTTACACAACAAATAAAGTAATACATTACATTTAAAATGTACCACAACAATTCTTTTTGTTGTAAATATTTTATAATACATTTAATTGCATTTTATATCAGATTTTATACAATATTTACTCGTTAGTATTATTTGTTTTATGTTTTGTGATCTTTGTGGAGAATTTTTCTACTTTTGGTTGACTTTTAATCGAAGCTTCCATTGTGAGAACCTCGTCATTTTGTTCAGGGATTTTAACTCTTGAGGCAGGAAACCGTTCCGTATAAGTTAGCCTAACGTAAAGTATTACTAGTATATTCTTTCTTACGTAAGGATGAATCCACCAACAGAAACCTAAATCATGCGTCGAAGCCTCGAGAGGAACAGGTTGTAGCTGGGGCAATGTAACGGTTTGTGTTGCCGCTCCTAGCGCCATCTCAGTGAAAGTTGAGCATCAACGGAAACAAATGACTCTTCCTAATGACATAGACCAAGATGCAATACATCCGTTAGTTTTCACCAAGGCGTAAATATTAATGCCGGAATACGGACAGCTCTGAAGGCTAATCTTAAGTCAAAATGAAGGATGACCGACGGTTTTTCGTGGAGAAAGTGTGGAGACGTTAATAATCCTGACACTTGTTTACTGTAAACTAATATCGTGCTTAAAGGTATCGTAGAGGAATCGCTGCATTGCTAAAGTGAGCCTAAAAAGGCATTTTAAAAATGTTAATGCGTATTCCTTATAACATTTTCCAGGGATAAAGTAATGTAATTATTGATCGTGTTTGTGTTTATTTATAAGTTCCGAGCGAACGGGCGAAGTTAAACTCATTTCCTCGAGAATGTGTGATATAGAAAATGCTCATATATTCAGAGATACACTACGTGATCAAAAGTATCCGGACACCTGGCTGAAAATGACGTACAAGTTCGTGGCGCCCTCCATCGGTAATGCTGGAAGTCAATATGGTGTTGGCCCACCCTTAGCCTTGATGACAACGTTCACTCTCACAGGCATACTTTCAATCAGGTGCTGGAAGTTTTCTTGGGGAATGGCAGCCCATTCTTCACGGAGTGCGGAACTGAGGAGAGGTATGATGTAGGTCGGTGAGGCCTGGCACGAAGTCGGCGTTCCAAAACATCCCTAAGGTGTTCTATAGGATTCAAGTCAGGACTGTGCAGGCCAGTCTATTACAGGGATGTTATTGTCGTGTAACCACTCCGTCACACCCCGTGCAGTATGAACAGGTGCTCGATCGTGTTGAAAGATGCAATCGGCATCCCCGAATTGCTCTTCAACAGTTGGAAGCAAGAAGGTACTTAAAATATCAATGTAGGTCTGCGCTGTGATCGTGCCACGCAAAACAAGTGGTGCAAGCCCCCTCTAGGAAAAACACGACCACACCATAACACCACCACCTCCGAATTTCACTGTTGTCCCTACACACGCTGGAAGATGACGTTCACTGGGCATTCGCGATACCCACACCCTGCCATCGGATCGCCACATTGTGTACCGTGATTCGTCACTCCACACAACGTTTTGCCACTGTTCAATCGTGTAATGTTGACGCTCCTTACACCAAGCGAGGTGTCGTTTGGCATTTTCCTGCGTGATGTGTGGCTTATGAGCAGCCGCTCGACCATGGAATCCAAGGTTTCTCACCTCACGCCTAACTGTCATAGTACTTGAAGTGGATCCTGATGCAGTTTTGAATTCCTGTGTGATGGTCTGGATAGATGTCTTCCTATTACTCTTTACGACCCTCTCCAAATGTCGGCGGTCTCTGTCAGTCAACAGACGAGGTCGGCCTGTACGCTTTTGTGCTGTACATGTCCCTTCACGTTTCCACTTCACTATCACATTAGAAACAGTGGACGTAGGGATGTTTAGGAGTGTGGAAATCTCGCATACGGACTTCTGACACAAGTGACACCCAATCACCTGACCACGTTCGAAGTCCGTGAGTTCCACGGAGCGTCCCATTCTGCTGTTTCACGATGTCTAATGACTACTGAGGTCGCGGATAATGAGTACCAGGCAGTAGGTGGCAGCACAATGTACCTAAGATGAAAAACGTGTGTTTGTGGGGCGCCGGATACTTTTGATCACATAGTGTATATCATAACTGCTACACGTGAGTCTTAGTATGTAGTTCGTAAGAGTTCTTTTGAATAATTATACAAGTGTTATAAAACATACTGGCAACATATGGAGGCATACAAGTTGGTCTACATTAAAATAAACAGTACGCATTCCGATTAGCTACCAACCATCCATAAAATGACTACAGAAGAAAGTATTAGTCTCTACTTAAAATAAATAAATAAATAAACTAGCAGCGAAATTAACGGAGAGAAGATTCTCATTTTTATTATGCAGATAGAATAAACGATATTACAGTTTACGTGCTGTGTCGTTTTCTAAATTTGGTATTGCATTAGTTTTATAAACACCTTGAAAACTGCATCTGAAATTGCGATGAAAATGAGTTTTGGTCTAAGAGAGGAGAAGATTGTTAAAGTCAGATTATTTTTTGGACTTGAGAAACAACTTACTGGTGGTATTTTTAACTCACTGAACCGTTAATGTTTTCCCCCCCCCTTCTTAACGTTGGTTCCTTTATTAACTTTTACATTGAACACATTTTCTCCCGCATTCATACTAGGCTCTACAGAGGATAGGGAATGATTCAAGATGAAGAAAACTTCCACGCCCCAGCCGGGAATCGAACCCGGGTTGGGAA
This sequence comes from Deroplatys truncata, assembly GCA_030765065.1. Taxonomy (NCBI): domain Eukaryota; kingdom Metazoa; phylum Arthropoda; class Insecta; order Mantodea; family Mantidae; genus Deroplatys; species Deroplatys truncata. The sequence continues at coordinate 130,226,752 of CM060988.1, read as the reverse complement.
CCCAAAACGTTGAACACTCGACCACAGAGGCAATCAAGTCAGAAATTATGAATGTTTTTACTGAAGTTCCTAATTGACGCCTCAGTGTTTACCACGTAAGTAATTTATTTCTCTGTCTTATTCATTTAAATAATATGTCGGTGTTCTTTAAATGCATATAAATTATGTTGTATACTCACACATTAATAAAATGAAAAAAACCGGTGGAATTTGAAACATTATAAAACGAAATAAACGAAAACCTGGTAAACCGTCGGAACAGGTTAACTATAATGTTATTTCTGCATTTTAAAAATGATAATTGTTTCTCCATAGAAATACTTCTGAAGGAGACCTCAAGGTGTTTAGTTAAATGTGTTAAAACATCTTGGGGTGTCCTAATGCTTGTAGTACCACTTCATGCGTCGGAGCCATGTCTTCTATTTCATAAGACATATTAGGGTGTCCTTAACCATGCTGGACTCGTGGTGATTCATTCAATGAATTCCTCTGATTTCATGCATTACATAAATATATTTAAAAGTTTTAAAATTGGATTTAATTGACCTGAAATATTGGAACATCTCCTTTACTCACAGAAAGAATAGCTATCATTCATTCATTCGCTGGATAAAAGATGTCTTCCAGGTTACTTGCAACGCAAGTTCTGAACATTCAGTTCTCCATTCCTGAACTTCGCAGAAAACACTAGACTGATACTGTCACACGGCTCACAAGACTATAAAATGCTATAGGAAGTGGTAAGAACTTAATTTATCATACACTAGTTTGCTTTCACATTAATCAAGTTGCTCAGCCATAGTGCATAAATTGCCAGCACTGCTTACAATCCCCATAGGTTTAAGCACAGAGCCAAGTAGTACCTCATTTGGTTCATTTTATATCATATTGTTAAATATATTATTAATGTTAGCATATAAGAAGCGTATATCATACAGAATTTGTCACTCACGTCACATAAACAATAAGCTGAACTAGAGACAATTAAATTGAGTTAGAATATTATAGAATGTCACCTTGTCCATAGCGGTGAAAACAGACTTTTATACCAGGCAATTAGCTGCATATACCTATGTTATTGCCGAAGTCAAATAAAACTCTGAGTAGTAAAACAAGGGATAAGCTTCATCTGCCTGAAGAGATTTCAAGAAATGGAAGATTCCAAATGTTATTATGAAAGTAGTTCTTCAACAGGACATCGGAGGGAAATAATTTCTCCGGCCTGGATCATCCGGTTGCCCTGACAAGCGCGCTGCTCTTGATACAAGTTGTCCATAATGATGAGCGGCCAGGATGTCAACTTAGAATGACTAATGATAGTCTTTGTAATCTGGTTTCTGGGACAACTAAGTAGCGTGATGAATTTCACATTTAAATCAATGAACTTAGTTTCCCCTCTCTGCAGAGGTGCTTGTATTTTTAAATCGATTATGCGCTAATTTGACTCAGGATGCCATTTGAATAGATTACAAATTTTAGGCTGTCATCGAACACTTGAGATGATGGAAGGTCTGGTCTGACAGAGAACACAGGATAGAATCCACACACGCTTTCGTTCAACCAACATTAATCATTGAATCTTCGATGCATTTCATTATCGCGTGCACGTATGTGTAAACAAAATAACATAAAAACGTCAGGTTGGATTAATACCAAGTTTCATAACGGAATCAAGACACCGTTTAAGGATGAGAAGCCAAGATTCTTAAACAAAATCTCGCCACCTCAAATAATCCTTTATAATTTAATTGTTTTTCTTCGCTTCCAAAACCGGTCTATAGACGGATTGAATTTTAGGGTACTGACATAAAAGAAAATGTAAGATATCCTGAATTTTCAGTAAGTAACTACGAAGTAATTTTTATTCTTGCATAACTTTACATAACTGGAAAATATATCAAATAACTTTTTGGTAGCATCAGATGTTTCCATTTAAGTTTTCCACAGGTCATTTTTTTTTCGCATGACGTAAGATAAACAATTTTTACTTGTAATATGAACAGTTTCCGCAGTTGCACCTAACTAGGCCCATATTACCGAATTTGAATTCGTTACAATACAAACATTTATCGTGATTAACATTGAGGGTCATTTTCTCCAAATAGGTTTAAACCTAGTTTTAGTTTAAACGGCTTAAAATAGAGTTTAACAAGAAATGCTTTTCCCCAAGTCAATTTGGGTCTGAGATCTGAGTTAAACTATTTTTTGGTAAATTTAAACCGTGGTTTTAGTTAAATATGTTGCAATAGTACTTATGATTTTCAGGTGAAAAAGCAATTTTTCTTCAGCTTAGTTACATTTGTCAAGTGACACATTTGTAAGAATGGAAAAAAATTCTCGAGATCTCTAATGAAATTGAGGAAGATAATTTGGTCTAGAAGTGAGATTACCTAGGGCTAGAATCATTCCTATAAGAATAAATCAGTATAAGGAATAAATGAGAACGAATTTAAGTAAGTTCTGATTGCATAAACATATAACAAATATCTTGTATAGTATACAATATAAAACAAAAATTGCAGTAAAACCTCTTTTCACCAGAAGCAATGAAATATTACGCTTCAGGGAGCTTCGTAATTAATGTTAGAGATCATGGAATTCATTTATCCACCACAAGCGAAATGTTATAAAGGTAAAATGGAAATATTATTATTTTCTTGAACTTCATAGTGAACAGATTTTCAGAAGCAACTGAACAGATTTTCAGAAGCAACACACTATAACATATTTTTATCACAGAAATGCTTTATAAGAAACACATGACATAAGCACTATAGAAAATATATGCATTTTGATAGTGATGAAATGCCCTCTAGCTGCTATTCGGTGCAAGTAAATAAACGAATTAATATTTTAATCAATTGAGAATGCTGTCCAGAAAATACAAGATAATTACAAACTAAATGAGGTTATATAGCACTTCAAATCACACCAGGAACGTTTCATTTATGATCAATGAAATAAATTAGCCTTATGGCCTTATAATTGAATTTTTCATCCACGAGGCTTATTTTTTTTCTTTCTTTCGTGGCATAGAGAGCGAATAGGTAAGAACACGTTTATTCTAGAACAATTATCATGTTAAACTCAAAGCACAAAATGTTACTCTGGTTGGTCAACTATTTTCTTTGTGACAATTGGTATAGCCAACTTTAGTTTAAGCTGGAAACTGCCATTTAATCTATAAACTAGGGCCAGTAATATTTGGGTAAAATGGGTCCTAATTCAAACTGATTGGTAATGTTAAACCGTAGAGTTTCTACATGTTTAAACCATTTTGTTGAAAATGATCTTGAGGTTTAGTAAAATGACGAAACAAAAGCTATAGTTTAATATTAAAATATATGTATAAAAAGTCCGCTAGGGTGCAAATTTCCCTATAACAGTAGGTATTAATATCTGTTTTAATAGAAGTATATTTTTAGATTCTCCTTATTTGCAGAGTTGAATATTATATCCTTGGAAATATTTATCAAACTTGATAAACCTCTTAGTGGTTCTTCGTATTACCCTACTTTTTTCGATTTATATTCTCTTTGCGATACGACGACGTATTTTCTCCAAACTCATGCATTTTAATGTTTCAGCACCACAGCAGTGGTTCTGCGATTGTTTCATACGTACAGATGAAACGTAAAGCTGTTTTCAGTGAAGAGCCGATCTCGAACTTATAATCACCTGAGATGACTCTTCAAATTTTCGGGAAGGGGAAGGTGAGAAAATGTTATTTTTCAGTAACTCTTCTGACCATTCCAGTTCCAAAATAATACTACGTTACAAATAACCAAGTATAGGAATTCTTAAATAGCTGGCTTCAAGTTATCAACACTTAAACCATTATCACATAAAGGATGCAAAACAGAGGCGAAGGGTAAAAACTGGTCCTAGTGCTGTCTGCAAACGTCAAAAATTTGTTCGAGGGATGGGGGCTAGTTTGTTACCTGTGATGTCCCTGCTATAGTCTAGTGAAAGTTCAACCTTATTTCCTTTTGTCCTGGCTTTAATGCTTAGCAATTCCTATGCTTGCAAATAACAGTACCAAAATAAAAGTCAAGTACGTCCACGAGTATTTACAACCGTCACAGCAAGATACTCTTGGTCCACTATTACGTGTAAGTACGTCCACGAGTATTTACAACCGTCACAGCAAGATACTCTTGGTCCACTATTACGTGAAAGTACGTCCACGAGTATTTACAACCGCCACAGCAAGATACTCTTGGTCCACTATTACGTGAAAGTACGTCCACGAGTATTTACAACCGTCACAGCAAGATACTCTTGGTCCACTATTACGTGAAAGTACGTCCACGAGTATTTACAACCGTCACAGCAAGATACTCTTGGTCCACTATTACGTGAAAGTACGTCCACGAGTATTTACAACCGTCACAGCAAGATACTCTTGGTCCACTATTACGTGAAAGTACGTCCACGAGTATTTACAACCGCCACAGCAAGATACTCTTGGTCCACTATTACGTGAAAGTACGTCCACGAGTATTTACAACCGTCACAGCAAGATACTCTTGGTCCACTGTTACGTGACTCAGATTCTTTCGTATCAAGTCGTGATTCTGTGTTCCGGTATCGAAAGACATGCTCCACTCCCTCACTCCCATCTACACGGGGAATTCGCGATGCATTGTTGACATAAGTGTATCTATATAAGTATTTATTACAATTGCTGCTCAACTTACGTAAAATAAATTCACATCAATTTTTTTCTTCTTCACCGTAGTAACCATCCTGCGTCAGTCTCCATGATGCTAATAAATATTCCAAAATAACATCTCGGGTAATTGCCTATCACGCGTGGATCGCAAGAGCTCAGCATATTCAAATCTAATTGGTCGAAGATTTCTTCTGAGTGTTGTCCTCTTTGGAACCAGGAGGGGAGGCTGAGGTTACAAGGTGTCATATATATTCATACTTGCAATTGTAACACAATCTACTCCCTAGGATCAGTGTTACTTTTGGAACTAGTTATACAAAATACTCGAACGTTGCATTAATGCAAAGTTGAACTGTTATTTTGGAACTGTATAACTGGATTTACGATTATTTTTTTTTTCTGAAACAGCTCTATTCTTCTATCTGCTGTAAAATAACGAAAATGCTATTTTTTCCTGTCACTAGAAGGGACCCTCTTCACAGTTTGAACCATAAAAGCTTCGGGTCCTTAGGGTCTTGAGCAACTTTGATGAAAATTCCACGATGTAAGTATAACGTCCCATATTTTCACACTTTCTCTCCAAGTGGTGCAGCAACAGGTGTTCAATCAGTTGTGCTCAGTGTTGTGTTTGATTGACAGGTGGCGTGTGGATTTCCCATGTAATGAGATCGCATTAACAGTAGCACATCAGCACGTGAAATGTGGGACACAATCTTACAAATTACTCTCTCGCGTAAACAAAGGCGCTGTCTTAGTTCTATTTGAACGATTAGGACGGTGTTACTCAAGCCAAAATTGTTTGAAGTACCGCATGAACTTAGAAGTTTACTATGTTTTTTTTTTCAATTTTTATAGCTATTAAAAGTAGAGCACAACCATAATGAAATGTGATTGCAGGCCTGGTAAGAGCATTCACACCATCTATGGACGCATCTTTTTCATCTAGATGCTTTAAGGTTAGTTCAACGAATTCCATTTAGGTATTTCACTTAAACAGATCCATAAGGAATAAGAAGATTCTTCCATGGGATGCATCCACTTGCTGAGATACCTTACATAATCGTTCGAAGCGAGCATCCACCTACCGGAATTTTATGGAAGTTCATAGATAATGTCAGAACTGAAATTTGCGAAGAAAATTATTATGTGTATAAGGAAGGTGAAGAAAGAAACAAGTCAAAATCCCAGACTTTTATTTTAAATCCGCCCTGAAAAGGGGACACGTCCGGGAAAACCCATGTGTATGGTAGCTATATATTATAACTAGAGACAGGCAAAATATGAAATTTCATATTCTAAACCCTGTTTGCTGTCAGTATGGGAATAAGAATTTTTATGTTTTATAGTGTGCAGAATTCAATGCACGTGACGGAAAATTTACTATTTGATAATATTTTGGTAGGATTTAGGATGTAATTATAGGGGGGGGCACCTTGCCACTGTGACCAACTAGATCTATTGTGACTACTCCCTCCGGGAGGCAGGAATGAAGTGAAGGAGCCACAGAGTGTCGCAGGTCTGCCAGACAGGCACGGAAGTCCCTATTAGTTCGAAACACCCGCAATCGGCCAGTAGACGAGGGGTCCCGCGAGAGGGCGACAAAGCGGCACTTGCAGGCAGACCAACGCGCCTTGTCGTTGGCGGCGAGAAATATTTCCAAAGTACAGCAACCATGCCATCTAGCCATCACTAAACGCACTACGGAACCCGGAGACACTGCCTGAAAGATGAAAGGGAGAAATATGAAATGTCAGTAAATGAGGTAAAGGAGAAATCGTGGTAGAATACACCACTCCAGCATTCGCCTAGGCGACCAGAGGAAAACCACGAAAAACCCTATAGTCAGAGTGGGCGGCCACTAGGAATCGAACCCGGGACCTCCCGAAAGCGGACTACGGACGTTATCGCCTGAGCCATCCTGCTCGGTATATTTTGGTATAATCTTCATATTTCTTCGTATCTTGTAAGATTTATGATTTTTCGCGTTTAAAATAATTTTCCATAGCAATGAACCAGGCTCTCCAAATATTGTATTCCGGCAATATTCTGTGAAAAACGTTTAGAAAACCGAAGTCACTCTTTCCAGGAAACGCATCTGGAAAAATCCGCAACACTCTTTCCGACAAGTCAGGTACACTTGGGAAAATGTAGCATTTCCTCTGTGACGTCGCTTGTGAATTGAATACACACTATTCTTGAAGCATTTTTATTTTCGCGAACCCATGCGTTTAATGGTATATTGTAATTAATATTTAGCAAGAACAAAGCAACCAGTAACTTTTTTAAGGGTTTCACAATTATTAAAATCTATAAAGTCCTTATAATTTATTGTATTTCATTTGATATGTTATTAAATATGAACAAAAATCTACAAGGCTATTTTTAAACTAATGAGGTCAACCTGCTCCAAATCCTTAAAGTATAAGATATTTTGGCTTTAAATTATACATTGCATAATATTTTGGCATTTTTCTTCGTATTTTGATATTTTTTTCTTCATATTTTGTCTATATTTAATTGTAGATACAGAAAATATGTTTCAGAATCCTATGAGAGGTTCCTGAACAAGCTTTTCAACAAAAGTTAGTGTCGAAGTGTTGTTCCGAGCGCTCTGCTGGAGACCCTGATTTATCACCGCATCGCTCGGTTGTCACATGGGAATGGAGGGTTATAGGCCAGTCATTGTGAATACGGCCCACCTGTCGACTGGCCAACTGATCCACCGTGACGGGTGATGGCACGCCAGTGAAAGTCATTAGAATAACGTGATGACCTCTATCGGCACGGCATGCAGACTCCCGGAATGTGGAGCGGCGACTTTCTTCTGTTTTGTGAGAAGAGATTCCATTCCATTAGCATGTGTTGGCCCCGAAATAATCGCGTTCCAGGCGGATGGGTGTTGGGGCCATTCACTTCTTTTTCAATGGCACTCCATTTGTGTCAAGCGTTCATTGAACTTCTCGGAGACACCTTCCTGTATCGTAGAGAGTGAACAAACAAGCACTTCCGATATCTCTTTTATCTTCCTAGAACAAAAAAGTAACATATTGCATAGTTTCCCTCCCTTCACCTTGTTTACTTAATATCACCCAAGCGGCTAAAAACATGTTCGCGAAAGTCGAAATAGTTCAACGGTAGCTGTGTGACTTGCCTTCGGGATCTCCAGGTTCAGATCACTTGTACCGCCAATCTTACTGGATTTCTTTTTATGGTTTTCTCAGTCGCTAGCAAATACCGAATTAGGCATTCTGCATATCATCACCCCAAAGTTCCACGTAGGGAATAAAATAAGTAGAAATGAAGTAGCTTATAAAAGATGACCGTGTAATTTAAGTTCATCTTCACAGCTTCATATTAACTACCTTACCGAAACAAAACGTTCTTTTTTTATTCGTTAAAGCACTAAGAAAACATTACAAGTGATTTGTCTGCTGAAATTTGGCCCTCATTCAGTTGAGAAGCACTGCAATTAATTAAATTGTCTTTCTCTTCACAGTACATTGCCACGTATTTTTTAACATTATATAAATACTGGCTCACTCTCTTGCTCTTTTCTCTAAATATTCTGTTTAAAACTGATCTTCTGTCTTTTTCAAATCACTTGTGATTAATAAGTTCTTCCCTCCAATTTATAGCTCATTTACAAACAATATTATGTGCTCTAAGACACTTTCCCTCCACATAATGGACACTCCCCTTGCATCAAACTATTTATCTGATCTTTTAAGTTTCATACCCCAATTCTTGCTCTCTCTTTTCTTCTTGTTTACTTTATCACTATATTTTTCTCTATCCCAAGAACATTTCAACATAGCGTAAGATACCAATGGTCTCTTTTCAAACAAAACTTACAGAACAATAATCCCACGACTCCAGAATTCTTATCTTCTAATTAAATCAGTAATCATAAAATGGATGTTATAGGGAGGTGACTACTTAAATGAAATCATATATCAACAATTTACTCAAGCAGGCGACACTCTCTCACAAGAAAGTGTAAAAGTTTTGCAGTCAGTAACATTACAAGGGTGTTTCTATAAAAGTTATGAAAATTATATCAGCCCGATGTTGGTCGTTGTAGCTGTTCCTTATTAAGAAGTGTTTTGTTGTTAGTTAGTTCTTTGCCTATGTATATATATATATATATATATACTAAATATCGCAAAGAAATTCAAGCTCAACCAGTAGCTGAACCATTGGTACTTTAATTTACACGAGTATTGAATTGAACTAACTTCAATGGAACAAATTTCTTTCCACATAAGTCACTTATCAGCATGAAAGTAGGACCATAGATTCCATGTGGTTGTAGGATCAACAGGTTCGAAATTCTATCCTCAGCACTTCAATCACAATTTTTATTTAAGCTGTTGTTTCTTGCATTTCTTGCGCATACGCGGTGTTTCATTGCTCAAATAATTTACCCCTAGCCTCGGTAGTTATGAAGACCTGGTGAAATTGTGGGTGGTGCTTAACATGGTCAAAACCCCATAGTGCATCGCCAATTTTGATCATGTTTTAAAATGACATAACTTAATCTTTTCTTTATTTGGTAATTATCTACCATACAGTAGTTTTTCTACAACCCATTCATAATTTTATTTCTCCACAAATCACTATCCTCTGCATGTTCCTCTGTAGTGCTCTAGACGCCATGCTTCTTCGGACACCATCCATCCATTGCTCTCTTGGTCTTCTCTGTCCTCTGTTTCCTTCAGCTTCCATTCTAGCATCATTCTTACTATTCTATCGTTTCCATTCTTTTCACATGGCCGAATAATTTTAACCTTCTCTCTGTTCAACATGTACCTAAATGACAAATAATGGATAACCAGATTTAAGTAAGTTCGCTACTGCAAAACACCTGTTATAGTAGCTTTGTTCGTTCATCTATGTACTACATGAAGTAACCCAGGGTCTTCTCCGTTCTGGAGTAGATATTTTGTATTATATAAAGGGCTAAAGAGGTTTTGTAAACATATTTCAAATATTCAAATCGGTACAAACTGGGAGTATACGAATGGAAAACCTGTTACAAATTTGCGGTTATAGAGGAATTTACAACAGCAATAATAATAATAATAATAATAATAATAATAATAATAATAATAATAATAATAATAATAATAAGCATTTTCATCATGCTATCAAATTATTTCTGAACGTACGCGAATATTTAGTCCTAATGCTTATATTCTTGTTTCCTTATTTCGTGTATGCCTTGAAAGTTTAATTAAAGCCAGGCAGAAGCCTTCTACACAGAACGTGGTGCATACAGCAAACACGTGCTGAAAAAGCTAAAGCAGAAAGCAAGCATTTAATTTTTAGATATTTATCGGGATTTTCGTTCCTGAGCTCTCTCTCTCTCTCCCCCCTCTCTCTCTCTCTCTCGTGTTTTAGTATTTGGGGAAACTCCAAACAATATTTCAATATCGAATACTTTGATTGGAATACAATACCTAATTCCACCTACCTACCATTGGTAAGCGGTTGAACAAGTAAAAATCTGACCTGCTACATTCACATGACTTTCTTTACCCTCTAGCGCTTATTAGTGGGTATACAAGTTATTCTTACGAAAGTTTATTTTCCTATCTTCTTCATTTTAATCGAGATAAAACTTTTAGGAAATAGCTTCATTACACATCTCGTTATAGTAGATATAAAGGGAATAGCGATAGTTATATGTTTAAGAACTGGACGCTATGTACTGGCCTTAAAATTACATGATCTTTGCGTGCAATCGCGAGAAACAACTGAGTATCGAAAGAAGTTGAAAAAAATGACAAGGTATTGAACAATTCGGACCATCAATAACGCATATCTCGGAAATAGTGATGCGACAAAAAAATTATTTGAAATAAATTGTATGTTTTTAAAGAGATCTACATTTTTTTTTGTATAGTACGTTTTAGTCTCTCGCTTAACGTTTTGCAGTTATACGAGATTATACAGAATTTGAAGTAGAGTATCTTTAGGTTATTTACACCACACTTTGGGTGCCAAAATTGAGGTAGCTGCAGCCCCACGTACGATACTAATTTCCGGTGGCCGCCCCACGTTCACTTTCCGGTGGCCTTCGCCCCCACGTTTAAAAAAATCAACTTTGTATTTTAATGCTTCTTTAAATATTATATATGTATGCCTCGGCTGCGTCAGTAGTAATTTGCAGAAACACGTATCTCTTAGCAGGGGTTGGTGTGGCTAAAGAATGAGGGTTTACACAAATTATAATGGTATTTAACTTCGTTTTATTAATCCTTCACACGATTAAATAACACCTCACTGATATATCCTACTGTAGAGCTGTGAGATTATTGTTACTTGTACTTTTTAACACGTAAACTTTATATTATTCACACCGTAATGAATTTTTTATGTCTCACACTGAATACGTATCGAACTGCTCAGGTACGCTATCTTCTAGTGTCTGGCGTTTACCGCTTAAATTTGTAAATTTTTCTATTTCAAGTCTCTGATTGGCTAATTTTACTTCAATAGAATACTTTTATTTAACTTAAAGCTTTTCTAGTTTTTGTTGGCTATTTATAAACTGTTTTAAATATTACATTATTGTTCCAAGAATTATTAGTAGCATTATTAAACTTTCTAATTTATTGTTGCCTCAAGGTTATCTCATTATTACCCCATTGTTAGCAACTTTCGGCTTCTATTCTCACAGCTCCTACATTGTTAAATTACGTAATACATTCACATAACATTATTAAACATGTACATAATACTATAAACATAATACAATGACTGTAACTACACTTTTTATATATTATAGTATACACATATTGCTTTAAGGCGGGCTGTTATTGAATTTATATATTATATAATTAGACTGATATCATTTAAGTGTTAAAAATACTGCCTCAAATTACTTCGAATGAAGTGGACTTCACAGGCTATTCCCAGAAAATGCAATATATACATTTTATTTGTCATGTAAATATCTTTAATATATAGTATTTTGATCAAAATCGTTAGAGCATTTTTTTAGAAAACTAAAAATTTCGAAAAATGTTCCATGTAAAGGGTAGTTTGGGTGGGGGAATATTCTTGAAAATCTTCGTGCCGCATCTTTGGAAGGTATTGAACCTAAATGCCAAGTTTGGTATTGATCCTACTTTTAGTTTTTGAGCTATATTGTTCACAGACATTCACACGGATCTGTTTTCAAAAAAGCTTTTTTATTCAAGGACCTCAAAACGTGTATTTCCGGCGAAATCTTGGTATCGAATTTTTGGGTGAAATGCAATACCTTCTCTACCTACCATGTACGTGGTAGAGAAAGTAAAAAGCAACGCTTGCAATGTTGTTTAAATTTCAGCTTTGCACCTCCCCCCCCTGGGGTTATGTTTTTGTCAACAGAACAAGAGGTAGTCGTGCCTATGGATTCCTCGAACATGTGTCAGCTTGTATCATGATTCTCCATCTCCGCACCTTTTTGGGCACGCCGCGAGGCTTTGATCCACTTGTATAATTGGTGGTAGAGATGTTAGGAGGTACACTCTCGCCAACAACTGACGCCAGTCATCTCCGCAGAGGAATGCACAAACAATGTTTTACAATTGATGTGCAATAAAGTTTACTGCGGTTACCGGGAACCCGTTGTCGACCACAAGGTAGCTATCGGTTTCTTGTCTTGCGGTTTTCTTACCGTCGTTCAACATATTCAAACATGCTTCCTAGTTCTGACCGGATAAATGATTGCTTACCGCAAATCGACTGCTTAGATCTTCCGGGCTTCAATGAATATGCCTAGAGCTACTTGAATTGGTGGATAACAAACTCGAACAATGTATAGCTTGTTATTCAATCCCATTCCTACGCTGCTTTTTTTCAGGAGAGACTTAAAGGCCAATGCAGGGTTCTAAGAAATCCCTTATATTACCTGTAGTATTCCCTATGATAAAACGAAAATGTGTGTGCAGATGTGTGTAATAATGACGCATGCATTTAACCGTATTCTTTAAAATATTGGTGTGCATTGAACTACTTTGTTGATTCGTCTGACATCTAGTTTGCTGTCAACTTTGTTAAGTAAGTTTATAACAAGTAATAATAATAATAATAATACTCTAAGGTGTTACTATTATAAGATATTATTACCCACAATAATTGAATAAATTATTCATACAAAAGCTTTTTTTTTCCATCTGCTATACGTTAAACATCATAAATGTTGGCAGAAATGGATTCAATAGACATTTTGTAATGGGTACAAGAGCATACAGGAGGATGATATGATAGTCAACTATTTTGTATCCTACGCCAGCCTTGATGTTTCATAATCTTTGTGTGGGTTGAGGATAACAGGATAAAAACTCTGATGTGTTACATTCACGTGACTTTCTCTACCATCTATCGCTTATTAGTAGGTTACATATTATTCTTACGAAGGTTTATTTTCCTATCTACTTTATTTTAATCGAGATAAACCTTTCCGGAAGTAGCTGCATCAGATGCAAAGGTTAGTCAAATATTTTGGAATTGGACGCTATTAAGTGGCCTTAAAATTCCATACTCTTTCATTATCTATATCGCCAGAAACAACTGAAAATCGACATGATTTGAAAAGAAGGCTAATTATTGAGCAATTTGAACTATTAATAACTGATATATCGGAAATGCCTGATACTACAAAAAAGTTACTTGAAATAAATTGCGGGTTTTAAAAGAGATCTACATTTTTACTGTCTCTACTACGTATAGTAAGTGGGGGATGTATTGCATTCCACCCAAAAATTGGATACTGAGATTTCACCGAAAATACATGTTTTTAGATGCTCTGAATCCAAATAAAGCATTTTTGGAAACATGTGCGTGTATATGTCTGTCTGTGTGTCTGTAGTCTGTGAACAGCATAACTCAAAAACGAAAAGTCTAATAAATACGAAACTTGGTATTTGAGTTCAGTATATTCCAAGGATGTGACACGAAGATTTTCAAGAAAATCCTCCACCTCAGACTACCTTTTATATGGAGCACTTTTCGAAAATTTTGATTTTCTCAAAATGACTCTAACGATTTTGATTACAATATTACATGTTTAAGATATTAAGATATTTTCATGGCAAATGTAATGTATTTCTTGAATTTTTGGGAATTTCTCCAAAAGTCCTCTTCATTCTGAATGACTTTCGCATGACTGGTAAACCTAAGAGAGAGACAACATTTTACTACACAAAAAATATAGATCTCATTAAAACACACAATTTATGTCATATACATTTTTTTGTCGAGTGAACCATTTCCGAGATGTTCCTTGTTATTTGTTTGAATTTTCCGGTACTTAATACATTTTCTCAAATGAGAATTTGTTATTAGTTTTTTATGTCCTGCTCCACATAGCAACCAGCTCTTAAAATATTTGACTATCGCTTAAAGCCTACCATATTCCCCTTGCACCTACAAGAAAATTAGCAATAAGATAGTTTCCGCAAATGTTTATCTCGATTAACATGAAGTAAATGAAATTGAAATTGAGTTTTATTTATGGACGCCCTTTAACTGCTGTGGTCCTTATCACGTGAAGTAGATGAGATAAGTGTTTACAAACATAATTTGTACAAGAGTAGAGAAAGTCATGTGAGTGCAACACTTCAGATTTGTTGTGTAGTGCGTTTTCATATATTGCTTAACGTTTATCAGTTATACAAAATTCTTTCCGAATGAATAGGACTTCACAGGCTATTCCCAGAAATTTCAAGATATATATTTTATGTATTATGTAAATATCTTTAAGATATGATATTTTAATCAAAATCGTCACAGCCCTTTTTATAAAGTCAAAAATGTTGAAAAATGTTCCACGTAAAGGGTAGTTTGATGTGGGAGTTTTTCTTGAACATCTTCGTGTCGCACCTTTGGAAGATACTGAACTTAAATACCAGTTTGGTTCTTATCCTACTTTTAGTTTTTGAATTATGCTGTTCACAGACACACACACACACACACACACACACACACACACACACACGGACCTTTTTCTAAAAACGCCTTCTTTGGCCTCAGGAGGCCTCAAAACATATTTCCGGTGAAATTTCGATATCTAATTTTTGGGTGGAACACAATACTTCTCCTACTTACTATACGTAGTAGAGAAAGCAAATAGAAGAAGGCACTTGAAAGAGTATTGATTAAAATACTGGAAAGTTCAAATGAACCGCAATACTTCAGAAATGCCTAATACTATGGAACAAATATTTTATAGAAATATATTTTTACGAGTTCTAAATTCATCCTAAAGTAGGTAAGTTTAATGTCTGTCCATTGTTGAATTATACCTTAAAAGGTATACCTCACTACGTTCGTGAATTCATCGGCAATCTCAGACCCTCTTGTAATATTATTTGTGATAAATTCTTGTAGCACTTGATAATATACACCTATATTATTGCTTTTTCAGCTAGCCGTACTCAGTCCCTGACTTCCTGTAATAAAGAAATGCAATAAAAACTGCTTGTTTCAGATCCGGAAGTTGCGCGAAGACGACCAGAACAACAACAATAATAACAATAAGAATCACCGGCGGAACGCCGAGACGACCCAGGAAGAAGTGAACACGACCACGACGGCGCCCGCGGTGAGTTTGTGAGACTCCGCAGATCTTCCACGGCTTCTTCGCTCTTTTCTTTTCTATATCTAGCTTTGTGGGGTTTAGGGCTGTGGCAAAACATTGAGCTAATAAATGGAGCAGAAATTTCTCATTCCATCTTAATGATATAGCACTTACAGGGAGCAACGAAAATGGTTCCCCATAAGATGGTGCCGCAGCGCGCACACGCTGTGCATGGGCCCTTTGCGAATGACGAGATGACTCGTCGTCTCGAAAAATGCAACACTGTATGGCTTAAAAGGCTACCGACATTTTTCTGCTTGGCTATTTCTCTAAGACTATTTGAAGAGCAGGTTTTACTAAAATTGTCCGCAAACCCTTGTATACCTTAAAAACAATTATGAATTATCACAAAACATTGATGCTATTCCAGTTGAAATGTTACAAAAGTCATTTGGCAATATGCATTGCAGGCTGGCAGATTATCGTCGCAGAAATAGAAGCCATAATTTTCAAGAAATTAAATATTTTCCTGTATAACATAAAATGGCACATTATTGATATTAATTTAATATATTAGTTAATTTACATAAACAATATAATTCAGGTTTACTAAATTTTTAAACATTTTGCTTCATTCCAACGCCACAACTCTTAGCACGTAAATCTTTCCATAATAATTCCAAAATCTTTAAATCAAGGGTTTTAAAAGTGATGCCCAAGAATTGTTTCTCAAGTTGTAAAATTTCCTTGTTACTGTTTCTCTTTTAGCTTATGTACCGTTTTTTCCTTGTGGTGAATTGGATAGTCAGAATCTTTAATTTTTCACAAAGAAGTAACTTTGCAATACAGTTCAATAAATCAGTCACAAACTCCTTCTAGAAAATCCTTGAATCTGTTAATTTATACATCAGAATTTGTTTACACAATGAAAAGTATTCATAGAGCAAGATATTCGCAGTACATAATAATGATTTATGCAGAATTCAACCCCGGTCTGTTCGCATGAGTACCTATATGCCCAGATTTATCGGAAATCTCTAGAAATACAAAATTCGTCGGAAATTAGAAATGCGTGAAGACCTTATGCAGTTTCATTACTTTCGTCCATACACGCAACGATCTACAACCGAAGGTCTGATCTGTGTAAACTGTGAGTGTAGGGGGGCCTTAAAAAGCAAGTCAAACCCACTTGCTTCGATGAATAAATGTATCTCCTGAGGTTGTGTGTAAAACTTGGCCCCAAGCTCGTCATAATATGTGAAGGGTTTTCCCTAAACCTTCGTCACCAAGGATAAACATTGAAACTGCTATTTTGTACCTATTTGTCTATCTCCCACGCGAAATTCTTGAGGGCATTGTTGACCCAGTTCACAACACTGCCACTCCCTCGCCATTCAATACCCGCAGCACCTTGCACAATCCCCGCCCGATTTGCAAACGGAATCGTTTGATGAGAAGATATGGCTTATATGGAAGTGAAACTTTGTTTAAGATAGAACAGCACCGACCTCGAAAACACACATTAGCTTTGAGCATGTTTTTGTTGACAGCTACTTTCATAGCGATTTGCTGACTACCCAACATAGAGGAAAAGCTCATATAAATGAATCTTCGGAAGAAGCTGCTCGCACTTGTTTTTGCGTTTAAAATTTGAAGTAATTCTGGTTCTGAGCAAGCATAAACTGTTTTAACTGAAATTATAACCCCATCTCGGTGGTGTGGAGGGGTAGCGTGTATGTCTCATAACCTTAAGAGTTTGAGGTAGAGTTGCTGGTTGAGTCTTTTTCCCAGGATTGACCCTTATTCTGATGAGACAAAATGTGGGGTAACTCTCAGCTCTGTGGAACGTCTCTAGTACGTATGAACTTCATACACGTATGTATTCATCGTCCAATACTGTAACGCACCCCATTTGTGTTACGCTCCCTAGGAAACATAAACTTAGGAATTTTGGCTAGAACTTCGAAAGGTCTGGGGTTAGGAGGATTAGCCAGAGAAATTATAACGCATAGTTGTACATAAAACTGTTACTTATATATTATGAAATATTTGATTATCTGTTATCTTCTGTGCCTCCTGGAGGAAAACTAAGAACCAACGAGACTTTTCCAAACTCTCCAGCTCAACTGACACTAAGAAAACCGTTGAAAAACTTCTTAGGGTGTACTGCGCATACACATGCATAGGAAGCAGTCTTCGAGAAGTTACACTTACTGATTAATCCATAATTACGTTACCCTAAAACCTCCAGTTGAGTATTAAACTTAAAAGCTTACACTATTTTAATATTAGTATGCTGCAATATAAAGGTTACCTGTCTTGCCGTTTTTGAAAGACATGCAACAATGTCCCAGCAAATTTTCTTAGGATACCTGTTTGTTCTTTGTAATTAATTAATATTGCCAACATTCAACATTAAAATGCAGGATCTCTGAAGAAAAAGATGAAATTCTTCGGAAATATTGGATTTTATTGTTCCTTATGACATGGTTTAAGTTGTAAAACATTCTAATTATTACTTTAAAAGTAATTAATTTATTTGTGTTAAGCTACAAATTAGGTAATGGTTTGGAATCAACACTTGTTCTTCACCAAGCCATTGCCAGAGAAATGATGACTATAATTTATATAGTGTTTACAATCTAAGCTTCCTTATTCATTGATCATGACCATTTCTTATAACTTTGTATAAATATTCGCCTAACAACTTAATTTGTGATATATCTTAAAACATTTCTTACATGCTGTTTCTTTATTCATTTTAAAGCATTTTGGTTTGAATCGTTCAGTCTTCATTGCTCTACTCCAGTAAAGTCAAATAATTTATGCTTCGCATCCTGTTCCTTTCTACAAATTGGTCAAAGTACCTGATCCACTTTCTTTCTGGAGTCTTGGGATACCCAGTATAGTTGTAGGTGATTCAAGTAGGGGGACACGTCGCGCACTGCGACCTGCACAGATCCAGCTACCATCCTCAGGAGAAAGCGATGAGGTGAAGGAACTACAGGAGGCTACAGCTCGCAGGCCCGCTGCACTACTGCAGACGCCGAGAGAGGGCGATGAACGACCCACCAATCAAGCAGCCCTCTGGTTCCACAGGGAGTATTCTTTCCATTGAGTATGCATCCGCGCCATCTGTTCGTCACCGCCATACGCCACGAAACCTAGAAGCACAAATAAAATCAAATCTAAATATACTATCCGGCACCTTGGTTACTACACCGGGGCATACATTCAAACTTTACATTTATTCTCACAAATACATTTACATTTTAGATTACATCAATTTTTTTCAGATAAAATAACTACAAATTACACAATGTCTACAAAATAATAATACACTAATAAATAAAAATTAAAAAAAGAAAGAAAAATATAGATTATTAGATTTAGAGTAAAGACGAAAAAAAAAGAACTTAATTATTTTATTTAATCTCAATATTAATTTCCTCTTATCTCCCTTTCAATTTTTTTATATATGAATTTTTAAATTTTATCACTATATATTAAACCTTTACCTCTTTTAACCAAAAACTAAACCTTCTTTCTTCTATCCTAAATATCTACTCACTTTACCCCACAACATTTCACTTCCCCCACTTCCTCCATTTTATTCTAACACCAGCTCCACCTGCAACCTAGAAGCACACTGAAAGATGAGAAGGAAACGGAATGAAAGAGAACTTATGGAAAGGAAATCGTGGTAGAGAAGAAACCACCCCAACATTCGCCTACTGACCCGAGGAAACCACGAAAAACCCGTGGATCAGAGTGGGTTGTCACCTGGGATTGTTCGGATACCCATACTCTTAACCGCAGCCACGTATTACTCTAATAGGTATTACAGTTTTCAACATACTATTCTCGTACCTTTCACTGATGTTTACGTAATTTAACTGTCTATGTCCTATAATCGTTGCTGTAGGTATCCTCTGCCAAAATCCTCTTTGTGAATTGTTTCTCCCTGTCCTAGTTGTTTAATCTGTTTAGTCCAACTATTCTCATTTTATGCATTCTCCTGATATTGCAAACAATCTTTTTGTATACACATGATCTTCAGAGAGTTGTTGAATCAGTTACCAGTACTTCAAAATCATTTCTATATTTATCCCCCGCTCTCCAATTTCTCTATCTCTATAAACTTCTTTAAAAAATGTCACTTAAGCTTAGTACCCGATTTTAAAGTTAATTTTTTAATGTAACAAACGTGGTGTCCAAAATTGCAGTAGACACATTAGGAATGAAGATTTTTTGTGGTGGCGTGCCTCTTAAGGAATTAATATCCCTAGAGTTGCAGTAGGTATCTTCTTTGCCAAGACTAATTTAACGCACGACTGTTCCAGTTTTGAACTGATGAATTTCTGCTAATAACTTATTAAAACGAATAGATACTAACTACATGCTGTAATATTCTGAACAAATCTCTGTTAGTTCAGAATAGAGAATGTTCATCCGTTTCCTAGTTTACGGCTCGTTAAAGTGAAATAAGCAGACGTTAATTTCATTTCCGTGTTGTGCATTAGACCGCTTAATTGATTCTCACACGCCATGTCAGAAACATCCTTTTGCGTTTAAAGTATGTCAAAAACGTGATTGGAAAATATGATTTTTAATTATATTATTTCCTTATTGATTCCGTGTTCATTGCCTGAGAATCTTGTTTCAGTTCTAATATTCGTGTACTCTTGACATTTCAAGCAGCGGAAATGGCAGAGCTGCCAGTTTTAGGATCTGGGTTTAAATGAAAACTTGGCGCAGTAGTGACAGCGGTGGCAGATATGGCAATTGTGTTCATGCTTTACAGAATTCTGCTAGGAGTTTTATAAAACAAGCAATATAGAGTAATTAAATGACGCCCTTAAGGTAAAGGGTATAAAAAAAAATACCGAAGATAAAATACACAAACCTCCCCTATCTGGAAAATACTCTAGCGAGTTTTTCTCTAATCACACAGGTCGCGGATTTAAATCCGGCGGAGGGAGATAGATTTTTTCGGGCGTAAAAATCCTTAGCATGGCTTCCTTTGGAAGGGAAGTGAGGCCGGTGGTCCTGTAGATTTACGGCACGCAAAAGAACCTCATACCTGATAAAGAGGTCTTTGAGCAAAATTTCGGACTTTCACGTCCAATTTGCATAGAATGGGACGCTAAGAACCATAACAGTTAAGGAGCGTCCATAAATAAAACTCAATTTCATTTCTGATCACCCAACTTTCTAGCAGTGCATACTGGTACATACTATCTGCCAGAGTCATGAGTCAATTCCAGTTGATGGCATTAACAAGAAGCAGGCGCTTGTTGGGTGTAAAATGGCCGACAATTTTCCTAGGGGATTGTTTTTTAATTTCTTTCACATGCACCTATAAGGATCAACGACTTCACTTCCCTTCCGAAGGAAGTCATATCAAGAAGTTTTATACCCGAGAGAAACCCAAGGCCTTTCACCGGGTCTGAACCTGCGAGCATGGCAGTTGCTATTCCAAGGTGGACGACTGGTACAAACTTAAACCTTGATCGTTTTCGTAAAGACAAAATGCACCTACTTATACAATACAATTTCAAACTTAGAAGACATTTTTTTTTCTTTGTGGAATAACTATTTTGATATTTTTGTTACCCTGTAATACAGATAAAGTTACATTTTGCTCTCTGGGGTTACAAAAAAGCATTACAAGAAAAATAATTCAATGTTCATTTGTTCGATTGCAGGGGGAGAAAGAGGGGGGAAGAGTTATATCGAAATGAACTTCAAGTACTTTAATTACAAGATAACAAATGAAAGAACTGTATATGCAAATTGTAGTAGGATACAAAATGTGTTTATCCGATGGTGACACCTCGCGCACTACGATCATTGTGATCTATCATGGCTACACCCCCACCCGGGGGGTAGGAATGAAGCGAAGGAGCCGGAGGAGGTCCCAGGTCCACAGAGACGTACAGAAGTCCATAATATTTCCGGTTTGAACACCCGCGCACCAGTGAGCGAGGAAGCCGCAGCGACCCTAACTGGCGGGACAACTCATTTTGGCGTTCACGGGAAGAAATCTTACCAAAGCGCATACATTCACGCCTTTTGCCAGGCACCGCCAGCACCGCAGGACCTGAAATCACACATGAAGCTTGAAAGGGAGATCAAACGAGAGGAAGTGGGTGAAAAGAGAGATCGTGGTAGAGTACATCACCCAGGCATTCGCCTTGGCGACCAGTGGAAAACCACGAAAAACCGCATGATTAGAGTGGGAGGTCACCGGGAAACGAATCCGGCACCTCCCGAATGCGGGTCAAAACCGTTGCCTGAGCCATCCCGCTCGGTGTAAACTGTAATATTTTACTTCAACAGGAAATCATTGTTTATTTCTGAGACGTGAAACATCTTCATGGGGCATAAACTTCAATATTTTTGTGAATTTTCTCCAAAGATTCGTTTGCCTTGTAGTGCATTGTGTAGTATTGTTACATGCTGGGTAGACGCCAAAAGCTTCACATGAAAAATTAAATTAATTTTTAGTACCCAGCGCATACATTGAGGGAACGTACACTCACTTGGCTGCGGAGGACCGAAACGTGGTGTGCAGGTTAAGAGGAAGGCGTGGGTTTTCACTGTACAAAATCCATAACACAAATTTACTTACACACTCCTAGATTTATTTCCCAACAGTTTGGGGTTCCTACATTATTAAATATGAAACGTGAGGGGAGATGTTCACCGATCCAAAGACCGGTTTGCACGCGCGATCCGCTTCTCACGGAATACTCAGCAAGACTGACGCTATCCCCACCACTCGCAGCTAGCAAAAACTCCAATCCAGGAGTGACGTCATTCCAGTCATAGATGAAAACAACAATATGTCTGATAATGACAATGCAGAGCAACAACATGTCCGGTAATGACAATGAAACCTCCAACTTATTAATATGCCACATCATTTGTCGTCGGCATTGCTTCGCAAACTTGGATTAAAATATTGTGTACATCCAGACGCGTAGCCATACATTAGATGTGATGCTCGGCGCCAGCAAATTCTAAAGTTATAATTATTAGAACTGGGAATATTAGGCACCTAAAATTATTAAAGTAGTTGCTAGTTTTAATTACAGAGTAATTAGTATTACTTTAGCTATGATTCTTACAACCGTTATTCGTAATTAATAACACAGTATATTGCCAATATTTGCAAAAATAACCTTGTCTTATCTCAATTGATTTTAAAAGCAAAAATTAGAAAAAGTGTTGTTTAAGAATTTTTAGTTTTGCTCCATTCACTCCTTAATTGATCTAATTCCAGTATATATCAATACTCATAAAATTAGTTACTGCTAATAATATAGAAAGTATAACCTGTTTGTTTCATAAATGACAAAACATTATTGACAAATTCTAAAACTAATTGTTTATAAAACTGCTTCTTCTGGACTTCTATAGGAAAAGAACCATTAAAATAGGCGTTAACCATCATTTTAGGTATTATACTTTTTATTTTTAGGCAATTCTAGTGGTTAGGTGAGTTAAATGTCAGCCTTATTTTAGGTTATCCTAAACAGTATAAAGTGCGGAGTTTTCCTGTTTGATAAACATCTGCAATTATTTTCCATATCCCCTTAAGGGAGCTTGGTGTGTGTTTTTACGAGCTGAGAAGTGATTAACACAAAATTTATCTCGGTGTCCGCCAATATCAGGGAGATATTGCTGCAGTGGAAGTATAGCAGTCTATGGTAATCAATTAGTCATAGCCCATTGCATCTTGGTTTCAAGGAAACGGCTTGCTTCGCTGAGTGCATAGCGACCCCTTTCCTTGATTTCCAATCTTGTACCACGCGCCCAGCTAACCTCAATCGGCAACTAAGGGTGCGCCAGTAATAATATTACTGTTATACAGGCACCGTGATACTGAAACATGTAATATCCTCAAGTTGTACATGCAATTATAGGATTAGGACCGAAAGGGGACTTAGCACCTCGACCTACAAAGAGCTTTTGTACCAAGTCCTTGGCAGGGTTCCCCAGAGGAGGGTAAGATGAGAGGGCGCTCGGACCAGGAGGCACGACAGGGCCTGCCTTTTTCCAGATTGAAACTCCCCGGATGATAGCTGGTATAACCGGCTCCCCTCCCCCTGCAGGCCTGCACGGTCCATTGGAGGGGGCGGGACTAGGAGACTGACCCCATTCCGGGGCACGAAGTGTTACATAGAGCATCCTTTTCCCCTGCCATGCAATGCCGAGACTTCCGCCGACACTTGCAACCCTGAAAGAGCCAAGCAGATGAAAGGTGAAATGAAATGAGAATGGGAGGGAAATGGAGGGACAGGAAATTCGGGGGATGTAATGAACCTTCCCAGTATTCGCCTAGCGGCCCGAAAAAACCGTGGGTCAGGAAGATCGACCGCTGAATCGAACCCATGACCTCCCGAGTGCGGGCCACAGACGTTGTTGTTTGAGCCACCCCGCTCAGTACAGGCAATTGAAGAATTATAAGAGAAACCCGAAATTAATATACATTTCAATTTGACTAGGTCTTTTTTCCGATTTGCTCACTTTAAAAACTTTCGCACGTGATTTCCCACGTGTTGGCAACGACAAACATACCACATGATTATTTCTTAATACATGATTGTGGGAAGTAGGCTAGTGTGTTTTCCTAAGGCCGCCATCTGTAGATTAGAGAGTGCGTCCTAGCCACACCTGCAACAATATATAGCCTGAAAACCAGTTGTGTTGGCCAACAAGACACTTATCGAATTAACAGTGAAATTTTCTTCATTAGTAAAATAAAATATATACTAATACAAGGTTGCATTGACACTCAGAAAACTGGTCACCGTGAGAGAGATTCTGCTTCATATCCAGAGGCAAAGTGTTTTGCGCAGCTCAACCCGAAGTCTCCGTTTTGTATCATCGTTTGTAGTCATTTGGTTATAGATTTGACTGCTTTTATATTATCGTATCTGTAAATCTTGTTTTCTAACAGTAGTGTTATAAAGGAAACGTGTATTGTACTGTTTGATGCAGTTGTAATATTGATTGATGTGAATTTTGGTTAGGTGGTGCAATACAACATAACTTTGTATTGTGTACATTTGTTTTATTTCTCTGATAAACTGGTCTGTGTGACCACAGCATGTGAACCAAAAGACGCATATGGTCTATTGCTGTTAGATTTCTTTGTTAGTGTTACTAATATGTTTTTGAAGTATTTTAATCTTGAGTAATTAATGACGATACTTTAGTGTTTAATATTTGACTTAGTTATTATCTCCAATAGAAGTGTATTTATTATTTGTAATTTTTCTTGAATACATTATTTGCATTACTTGCATAAATTACACGTGAGCTTATTTGTTATGAAGAAGCATGCAAAGGTTCATGAATTTACCTTACATAATTTCGTGCAGAAAGTACCTTAACGGTTAAAACTGATTTCTGGAATAAATGTTTGAGGTTAAAATGAAATTAAGTTTTCAAAATACGTATAATAATACACAATTTTATAAAATTTACAAAATAAGCCTCATGCCTGGTGTCTGTGCCTGTGCGTTATTATCTAGGCATACATTACCACTGTTTATTAAACCTGGAACCGCAAATTCCGACCATCTTATATGTTAACATTTTCATTGTCCTTGATATTTAAATAGTTGGGACATCCTTAGTGCACGTACGTCTTCGAAGGTGTTTTTTTCTTTTACGCAATTTTTTCTTTTACACACCTAGTCTCAAATTTATTCACAAGCTCCTGAAATGAAGTTCTAGAAGGAGGAAATTGTGCAGGAAATTTTAGGATGAATTCTTCACGAACGCGAGAGCCGATTCGTATTTAAAATAACATTTACATATAAATGTACGTTGTTCTAAAGATAACTGCCTTCTCACCTTCGCTAATGAAAGTGGACTACTGACGCTAATGACTACATGGTAACTGAAGGACAGAAAGCCTATCGTGAGTGCAGGGTAAGGGGGAATGGGGGAAGCCAGTTGGCATTGGCTCTGACACACAACACCGTGCAAGCGGTGAGGTTTTATACCGAAGACCCAGCAGATATTTACTGACTATACAACATTTCCAGAATTTGGAAGGGTGTCCGGGAGAGGCGAGGGAGTCAGAAATACATCTGCTAATATTTCATACACATTTTCATTGTCAGAGGATTTTTCTTTATTATTAGAAATATGGAGATTTTGCGAAATCACGGTTCTAAGGGATAAAGAGTAGGATTTACCGTTAAACAATTCTAGATCATTTGTACAAATTTCATAAAGAATAGGGGAGATAAATGAACCATCATTCGAGGTTTATAAAGTCACTTATGCAAGCCTAAATAATACAGCTAGTAAAATGTAAATGTATATTTTTCAAACTTTCGTCTGCATCTTCCTTAAAACAACTAAACAGCATAACACTGCTGAGAATAATTGAGACTTGTGTCTGAGAGGAATTAGGAGAGTTAGGAGGGGACTCCAGCACAACACCGTACGTAGGTCTTAGTAGGCCCTTTGTGCTTCCAACGTGACCCTTCAGATGAGAGGGTCCAGACGTCCAGGGCACCAGGGCACCAGACGTAGACTACGATGTGCGCTAGCAATGTGGGGTCCCCAACATTCTAACATGGCACTAATCCTGACGCCGACTAGCCTTTCCTTAGCCACCCGTAACCGGGGGTCCCGGGAATAGACGAGCCAGCTCCCAGGAAGAAAGGGGCCCCAAAGTTCTGCCAAGTCTAGGGAGAAATCTTTTTAGAGTGCAAATTCCAACGTCCTGCCGCAACACATCAACCGTCGTCGTCTGGTTCTACAACCCTGAAACAGATAAAAGGAAATGATGGGCAGGAAAGTTATAGAAGGGGAAACCACCCCAACATTCAAGCTGGAGAAACCACGAAAAGGCCTATGGCCAGAGTAGTTGGCCCGACGGGAATTGAACACGATAACTCCCGAATGCGAATCTTTCACCTTTCCGCGAAGCCATCTCGCCCGGACTCTGCGAGAGCAATGTTTTCGACTTCATTTCTGAAGAAGTTCATCTAGTGATAAAGGCTTCATAATAATATCTCTGAGGTTATAAACCTTCCAGTAACGGGACACGCCTAAAGATTTTAACTTTGTGATTCGAGCCTGATGCTAGCTCAAGAGCCAGTAATATTACAACATTGTAAAGTTAAATTGTATGAATTACTAGCTCAGAAAAATAATTAAACGTCATAGCAAAGTGCATTTTAAATGACAGTAATTATGAAGACGTGCATGCGTGTTGGTGGAACATCAGGAACTTCCGCAGGCGTGGTGCCGGTAACCTGTCGTGCAAATGATGTAATGCCATTAGACTAGGTGCGACCTTACCAGGCTTCCGAGGGAAACCCTACTAGGTTAGTGTGACAGTGTATTCCATTCACAGAACTGTCGGTCACATTAATTAGGGGACGATGAATGGCTCTGATCTTGTCTCGATAATTGAACGGTGAAGGATTACTCACGATTGAACTGCGGTGAGCCTTTCAAAGGGTCACGCCGTGTCCGGATTCATCTCACATTCCGTGACCCAAACACATGCTTTGATTAGATTAGATGGATTGCATTCTGTGAGTTCACTAGCAGCTATAGAGGCTTGTGAACATAGAACATGTCAAGGAAATGTACAAAAATTACATATAAACATAAATATTACATAGATTATAGAACATTTAAAATTAACACATTTAGTCTTGTGTGAGAATAATTTGTAGGACAGATATAGATAAATAATAATGTGTAGACGAAGTCGTCTGAATGTAGAATGTCTGGTGAAACGCTACATCAAATATTTAGGTTGAATGCACCTATTTGAGCCGTACAGACGACAAAATCATACTTTTGAGGAACATGTCCGCTCCTAATTCTACAGAATTTACCTTCATGATAACTACCACACGTGTTATCCATTGTAGTTTTTATGTGGCACAGACCTAATTGGGATACATTATCTAGGAGATGGTTCCGAATGACTAAATCTCCTGAGAAACGTAGCAACCTAACACCGTGAAGCCAGTCTTGAGAAAAAGGTCACGAATGACAACAGGACAGTCTCATTTTTTCAGTGTTGAACTAGAAGCGACCAGAAACCTGCTCCACCACATCAAATAGTGTTTTTAATGGCTTTTGTTTTTACAGTGCAAACTATCCTGCAGATGAGTGTCGTTGCAAATCCTTCAGAAGGCACTATGCAATGAAGGATGCTTCAAAAGTACCAATCCCATTTGTATGTACTAATCCTTTAGACCTTTTCTTTTTCAAAATATGAAAGGAATGACCTTCTTTTGCGTGTATTTTACCAGAGTTCCAATTTTGATGATCTAAACATGTTTGAAAAATGGCATATGAAATGACTCTAAAATTAAAAAAAAGGACACAATAATTAAAAAAGTGACATAAACGTTGAGATTTATTTAATTTATTAAAACTGAGCACAAAATATATAAAGTAATTTGTACATGGTATAAGTAGTTGCTATACAAGCAGAAAAAGTAGGTATAAGAATAATACAAGGTAACTTAGAAATGAATTGTAATATTATATATATTTGTTCTGTGTTCTTGTTTGAACAACCTGAAAAGGCCCCACCCCAAAAAGTTTTAAACTGTAGCATTAACCTTTTTGAGTTCTCGAATTACACAAAATTTATTGCGAATGAAGAGGACTTCATAGCTTATGACAGGACAAGGACAATAGCAACCTGACTGTGTGCACTCATTAACATAAAAAGGGAAACCTGACCGTCTCATCGCTGGTTTGGGATATGAATTCATAACTGTAATAATTCCTGCTCCCCTGAAAATAGTCTCCCCTCCACTCACAAGTAACCTTTTTCAGACTAATCATTAAATAGATATGAGATTTATTCCCAAGAATACGAGGAAAGGATGTTCAAAGTTACTCTTATATCTCAGATGAATAGTGAAGATCCTGGTGTTTGGAAAACTATCCTTATGTAAAATGTCAGTAATATAAAAATATTTATATCGAAATGCAAATGTAAGAAAATTACTAAAATATAAGGCCCAAATGGCAATAAAATGGCAAAATAATGACGTACAATAAAAAGAAACATTTTCTAAAATAGAAAATGGCACAAAATGACCTAAAAATATGCATTTTGATAAACTGGGACACATGATAAGGCTTTGTGTCTACGTTAGCAATGTCTATGATGCAACAGTTAAAATATGACATGTCAGAATTCGAGCCCTCATCATTATAAACCCATGCTAGTTCCTAGTTCCCGAGGTTGCGGGTTCAAACCCGGCGAAGGGCGATGGATTTATTTTGGGCGTAAAAATCCTTAGCATGGCTTCCTTCAGAAGGGAAGTAAAGCCGGTTGTCCCGTGTCGTAGATTTACGGCACGTAAAAGAACCTTAAGCCTGATAAAGAGGCCTCTGAGCAAAATTGGTAGGTCTTTCACGCCCAATATAGAATGGGACGCTAAGGACCACAGCAACCCCCCCCCCCCCAAATCATTATAAACAGCACAAGACAGGCGTGTCCCTATCATGTTCTCCTTATAACCTGCATCGAGAAACCCAAAAAATATTAGGCTGCGTGCATTGTTTGAATAATACTATAATTCAAGTCCTAGAATGAACTAACAATTCTTCTAATCACTTGCTTATTGTATAAATGTTAAATATATGGCAAATTAAACTGAGTGTGATGTTAGATTTAATTTTAACATAATATATTCTGCTTAGCGTTGCTATAGCATTCTGCCATATCGCCACGTTTGCATACAGGTTCTTTGTCGCATTAATCAGTGTGTACTAGACAGTCTTAGCTGATAGATGGCCTCAGCTCCGTATTGCATTCCCGTGCTATCTGATTGTTAATTTAATCCGAAGTTGGACTTTAGTGATAGTGCGATTAGGGTTCCGTGGGTGCGCACGCAGTCATTGTGATGCCAGACAGATACTCTTAGAGCATAGTTGTCTTCCTGTATCATCCATTTAATTTTCTAACTTTGGAACCTTGGGTCGTAGTAACGAATATCGCGAAACTTGTAAGGCCTAAGGGAACTCAAGGTAAATATTCACGTTGGGAACAGAAATCTACATTTTTAACAGAATTTTTTAATTTTTTTGTTAATGATTGGCATAATAAACTAAAAATGTTTACATTACTAACACTTAAAATCATTTTTTGAAACCATAACAAAATTGAATATTTCCTACATTTTTAAAACACTGTAGTTTCTATAAAAATATAGATATTTTAGACTTCAATACACCAATTTGTTTCTTTAATGTGTACAATAATGTGAACCTCAAATATGTGAAGTGAACTTGCTGTTTAAAAGGTTATGAATTTTGAAATTCAAAATTCCTCTTTTTACCAATTGAATTTTGGTTTAAATGATTACAGAGTTTTTGTAATTTATGTTAACACCATACTTGTTGGTTCAAATCATTCCTTGTCTAATAAGCTTCAAAATGATGTATGAATGAGGTCTGTAGCTTAATTATAAGAGTACCACTTTGTGAATGAAAAAAGTAAAAATGTTGAAAATTTTAATTTGGAGAAATATTGAAAAGAGATTTCTACATTGTTATATGCCCAGGCTAACCTGATGTTTTAAGCTAAAATCATCCTGGTATGTATGCAGGACCCTCGATATACAATTTATGATCCTCACTGAGCTTCTTTCTTTCTCGAAGATACCTCCTGTTCTGTTTCTGTTCACGAGTGAGTGCAGAAGACTGTTGCACAGTCGTTCCCGTGTAGGCATTTCGAAGCCATTTCTACGCAGTCAGTCTCTCATAGTCAGGTTTCACAGCCTTGACTATTGTTAAGGGAAGGCCAGGTTTATGTTTATAAGGTTCAAGTTTATCATTGGCATTAGCTCGTTGAAATGAGCACCAACTTTCCTTACATTCAGGACATCTTGTATGAAAAGGCAGATTCCCATTTGCAGAAAAATGGTACGATGTAGTCCAGATTGCCTTGTACATTGTTTCTTTGCCTTCTCTCAGGGCTATTCCAAAATAATTTTGCATTTTATATATCATTTTACCTGTCAACCTTTCTTTCCACCCAGTTTATTTTCAAAGCAAGTTTTCGAAGAGCTGTTCCTAATCTTCTTTGGTAATGGTCTATGGATTCAAGTTTTGATATGGATTTGCCAGGATTCCATTCCACTATAGCTTTATAGCTCTTGGAATCCCCATCACCAAGAAACCTTACATGTTGAAGGCCACATGCTTGTATGGAACGTTGAAAGATTTTTGTTGTACCTAATGGTTCCATACTAGGAGAAGAACCAGTATAATTCAAAGCACAAACTACTGCATAGACCTGAAAAGTTTTGCCATCTTTGGCATTTTTACAATCAATGCAGTTTTCGACATTATTTAAACATCATGGACCTCATCTTAATCAACAGATATAGCAGCTACCACATCTGACAGCGATGTGTAGCCGCGCTTTTGCCACGTGCCATCCACTGAAACACTACATTCACTGCCATACTTTACAGCAACCTCTAGAGCAGCAGCGTTCATTTTTTTCTTCTGCTACCTTGGTGGTAATTTCACTTATAACTTTTACATGATCAGTGAAAGCTGCAGCAGATAGTGGAGGTGGTAAATTCAAAATGCATGACAGCTTTTTGGTTTCACTAAAACCACGTCCAATTTGCCTCACTCCATAAATAAGCCTTGTATTTATTTCATGGGCTTTACCCCGCTTTTTGCTAGTGGTCAATCCTTGTGATAAAAAGCCACAAGCTCTACAATAAAGTGTAAGGTTCAATGCCCAGTCAAACCCAACCTCCTCATTGCTTATAGTTTTAAAGATGCAATAATATTACAATTAGGGCAAGCCATAGTTGATATCATGGAATAAAAAAATATGCTATAATGGTCATTTTCACTATCACTGCTACCTTCCCACACATTTCTATTGTCTGTTATTTTTTCAGCATTATCGCATTCACTGGAGGGTTTCACCGTTTAGTTGTTTGGATCTCCATGAAAATCTCGCTTTCTCTTTCTACCACTTGTTGTTTTGAGCCCATTACTATCACAAAAATAGCACTAGACGATTAACATACTAACACTTACTCAAAGCATAAACAAACCAAGAGGAAGTAATGGTTAACTCTGCAGTCTGGTGTTAAAACTATGTACTAACATACATAGGAAGTATGAGAATAAATGCAGTCACAAATTGGCGCAAAATTTAAACTCCCAAGTTGGTAAAAGCCTTGAAAATGTAATTTACAGCCTAGTGCTACGCCCACTTCTGTTCAGAGTAACAGTGCGGGTGGTACAAATTGCTAAATTAAACTCATTTCTGGTAAGAACTGGCATGCAAATTATACATTTTGAAACTAGAAAGTCAGCGCTATTATATGACGCTAAAATAAAAAAAATTGAAAATTTTGAAAAAAAATTACCATTTCCAACGTAAAAAGTACCTCAAGATGAATTGAGTGTTAAGTATTCGTGCACTCTTGCCTCACGACCAGCAAACAATCTGTATGCCTCTACTGTCTGTTTCATATGACTTTACCCCGTATCTCTCAATGGCCACGTGCACTAGTCGCCTCGCATTGGCTACCGTCGTGGAACAGGTTGTACGGTACAAATTAGTTCCTTATTTAACATAATCATTTATCTTAATATATTCGAAAATAATTGTGAAATTTACATTTTCTTAACCATATGAATCAAATATATTACCTAACAGTGTTAATGTATCTGGAATGCAAGTAAAGTCCTATGAAATAGATAGAATCTTTTGCTTCAAACCCTCTCAGGATGACGTTAGTGTGCATGATGTGGCGTATCAGTAGGTGCATTGTCATTACCAGACGCATTATTGTGTTGCATTGGCGTTAGCATTATTGGGTTCCTTTGTTTTTTCTGCTTAACGATCCCTCATTTGACGCGGAACACGCCAGAGAGAGGGCTTTGTTTGGAGAACGGTCTGGTATGACGACAACCTTGACTGGCTGGGCTAGACACGGTTGGAGGGGGGATATAGTTAGCGTCACTTGAGCGAGAGTAGTGGAAGCAGCAAGTCGCGTGTGTGGTCAGTCCTCAGCTTCGGGGCATCTCTCCCATCCTGTTTTCCTAAGTGCATAATGTAGAGTCGCCAAACATTTGTCAATAAATTCCAGGTAATGTGTGTCATGTAATGTTTGTGTATAGTGTAAAATCTCACGCCTTCATCTAAATCTAAACACCAAGGTCCCAGTCCTCTTGCCGTTAGCGAGTTACGCTCCCCCATGTGCGTGTTGGGGTGATCGAAATTTAATCATTTGCTGGAAATCTTTTGGCCCTCACCCCAGCATGTAACACTATATCATGCCATTGTGTACCGTATTAACTTGAAATAAGCTGCCCTTGCTTGTAAGCCGCACCCTTAAAATTCGAGGGGAAAAAAGGGGGGGAAGTTTGTCACGAAAATAAGCCACATCTGGTTTGAGGCAAGAAAATGAATATAAATGTTTTATTTTTACTTGTACTTACATGTACGTAAACATTTTCCCAGCATATGGTACATCACATTGCACCAAACACAGCGCTATATTTTGGGTTATTCACTGTCATCTCTACCAGTATTCATTTCACCACTCTCATACGGTTTTCCTCATTCTCCTCACAGTAGGTCGTTCTCGCTACCTCCAGTGCATTTGATAGAAGCTAATGAACAACAATGTTAACGCAAAACGCCCATAAAAGCTTGCCTTGTTGCGTAATAAAATGCAGCCAGTTTCAGTTAGCTGTACTGTTCAAAATGAGCATATATTTTAACAGCAAAGATGTAAAAAACCAAGGTAGCGAACACAAGCCGCAGTCCAACTTTTGCCGTTGAAATTTGGACAAAAAGTGCGGCTTATTTTCGGGCCAATACGGAATATCGCTTCTTATCGCCAGACCTTACAGAGCACAGGACTTGTCATACACGATACACCACCATTCAAAGGTATACTGTACTGAGTGCGAGAATAATAAGTTATCTTTTATTGTGCGTGTAATTACTGCATGGCAGAATCTACCGCGGGTTTTTTGCTATAGCATCGAAAGGAAAATCTTTACAAAGAAGCGAAAAAGGAATTGTGGTGCATGTATTTAATGTACTCATACAGTAGGTACACGTACTCTCTTTGCCAGTGAGAGAAGTCGAGCAGCTCTGTTCTGAGCTTGCAGGTGTAAAGGCTGGTTCACAACCACCCGAAAACGGTAACCAGAACGGAAACGAGAACGGGAATGCATGTCAATGATCATATCGATCACAAAGTGAAAGTAGATTTTTACCATGATATTTCATTTGTTTTTAACTGACCAATGATATGTTTTCAATTACTTCCAATTCAGCCAACATAACGCGGTCATCCAACGCCAAAATTCGATAGAGTAAACATTATTTAAATACATATCCATCCAACCCCTCTTGTTGTACCAAGTTTTCCTTCCTTTATTTAATGGCACACATTAAAGTTGTTTATTGTCCTTCGTTAATTTCCACCGGTTTTTGCTTTCTTTGTAGCTTTTGCCATTGTTTTTTATGTAATAGTCAATTTTGAGTTGCATATAAACAAACTATAGATGACCCTTTCACCAGAGGAACCAACGCTAAATGGATATTTGGATGTCAAGATCTGAGGTTCGTAAGCACATTAACTACTAATTTCTTCCAGTTTGATGTTTCAAGCTTGCGACCACAGAGAGCACTAGTGGCTGTTTCTTGTCACGACCGCCTAGAATAACCTCTACAGTGAAGAGTATAATGTGCACAATTGGATCTAATATGTCATGCCCAGGAACGTGAACGAGAAAGTTAAATCCTGGGCAAGTCTTCTTTCGCGTTCCCGGTGTCCGGGAACGCTTCCCGACGATTGTGAACGATCCCATTTGAATACATTATTTCAACTTTCTCGTTCTGGTTACCGTCCTCAATGTTGTGAACCAGCCTTAAGTGTTCGATACGTAGATACATTGCGACGAGAATTGGAGGCAAGATTCTGCCATAAATGTGTGAGTTGAGTTTCATTATAAAGTTTTATTTTTCCATGCCTTCACACATTTATATGTTTTATGAAGTTTGGCAGTTATGAAGTTTACTGCAGGTTTCCATGTGATGTGCAAGCCACACCTATATGTGGCATCAAACATTAGCCAATCAGATAAAAGGGGAAGGGAATGGTGCGTGGAAGAATGCATATCAGCGGGGCAAGGTTATAAGAAAAAGCTTTAGTCGCAGGTTGAAATCTCGTGTGCCAGCCAATCTCAGCCTTCTTTGCAATTCAGTACCTCGGCACCATCTTATAGTATTTTTACATTGTGGACTTATATTCGTGAACATCGTGCGCATTTTTCGAACAGAGTTTTAAAACAGTATTTCCCTTTAACTCCTTTGTATTTCATTACAAATATGTCTATAGGTGGCAAATCAAAGTTTTCAAGAATAGATTTGTACAGGGTGATTTGTGAAGAACTGACACATTTACTTCTTTAATTGTTTCAAAACGAGTTGTGCTAGTGACAACTTATTACACCCGAAATGCAGAGGAACTTTGGGAGATTATTTACCTCGATAGCAAATGCTGTCCTCCATCCTGCATAAGGCACAACTCAACGCGTCGTTCCATGTTACTGGCCACTCGTTGGAGGACTCTGTTGTCAGTAGCTTGAATCTTCTGTGTAATGTTGTGCTTCATCGTCCAATGTCTGGGAACGTGTGGCATAAACCCCGTCTTTTAAGTAACCCCATAGAAAGAAGTCCGGCGATGTCAAAACCGGAGATATCGGTGGCCACAGGTTCTTGGAAATTATCCGGTCGTCAAAGAAACTTGCAATTAGTGCCATGGATTCATTTGATGTATGGCGTGTAGCGCCGTCCTGCTGAAAATATCCTTGACTCAGCTCTATATCGTCTAGTTGCTCAGCAAACTCCATGAAAATCCGTTGCTACTCTGCAGAGTTCACAATGTTTTAAAAAAATGGTCCCACTATTCTCAGTGGGAATATTGCGCGCCAAACTCCGATTTTAACCGCGTGCATAGGTGCTTCATGAATAACATGTGGATTTTCGCTGGCCCAATACCGTGAGTTATTTGAGTTCACATAGCCAGATAATTGGAACCGTGCTTCATCTGTGAACCATGTGATGGACAATGTGGCAGGATTTTGCACAATGAACGCCTGAAACCAACGACAATAATTCAGTCGTCTATCCTTGTCTGGTTCCTGTAGCTGATGGATAACCGTAATCCTAAGGTGTACCATGTCTCCTGCGACAAACGTCTTAATGATTTTTTGGGCGACTGATCCACTAGAGCTCTTACGTCAACAACAACCCTGGGAAGCCTAGATGAACGAATTTTGCCTTTTTCACTCACCAGAGATCCAGTTGTTTCCAATTTGTTTACCAGTCCCAGTACTGTATTTCTTTGGGGAGGATTCCAAACATCAAATTCTCTCTGGTATGCCCTTTGAGTAGCTGTAATTGAATTCGTAATCCAGTGTTGTTTTACAAGGAAGAGTCGTTCATTTAATGTGTATTCCATTTTCACGTTGACTAGGACAAAATCTCAAAAACAGTTACCGATAATAAAACTAACAATTGTGAATAAAGCATGAACATCTGTTCATCTGGTGACAGGCAATCGAAACTCCAGAACATTCTGCTTAATTTGGTGCTAAAATTGCGGCATTGAGTGATTTTCGAACAGAATAGTTAAAGAAAGAAATGTATCAATTCTTCATAAATCACTCTGTATTATATAGCAAAAAAGATAAGGCGTCGAAAAAAAACCTAGCAGAATTTCGACTAGCTAGATTTTTTACTTTCTCTACTACGTATAGTAAGTAGGGGAAGTATTGTATTCCACCCAAAAATTCGATACCGAGATTTCACCGGAAATACATGTTTTGAGACCCCCTGAATCCAAAAAAAGCATTTTTGGAAACATGTCCGTGTGTGTGTCTGTGAACAGCATAACTCAGAAACGAACTGTCGGATAAACACCAAACTTGGTATTTAGGTTCAGTATCTTCCAGAGATGCGACACGAAGGTTTTCATGAAAATCCCCGCACTCCAGACTACCCTTTACATGGAAAATTTTTCGAAAATTTTAATTTTCTCAAAAATGGCTCGAACGATTTTGATTAAAATATCGTATGTTTAAGATATTGTCATGAGAAATGAAATGTATATCTCGAATTTTCTGGGAATGTCTCCAAAAGTATTCTTCATTGTGAACGACTTTTGCATAACTGGTAAACCATAAGAGATAGACAAAATTTTACTACACAAAAAATGTAGATCGCGTTAAAATACACAATTTATGTCATATGCATTTCTTTTGTTGCGTGAACCGTTTTCCAGATATTGCTTGTTATTCCCTTAAATTTTCCAATACTTATACTTTTTCTCAAATTCGTTATTAATTACTTTCTCTACTACGTATAGTAAGTAGGGGAAGTATTGCATAACACCCAAAAATTCGATACCGAGATTTCACCGGAAATACATGTTTTGAGACCTCCTGAATCCAAAAAAAGCATTTTTGGAAACATGTCCGTGTGTGTGTCTGTGTGTGTGTGTGTGTGTGTGTGTGTGTGTGTGTGTGTGTGTGTCTGTGAACAGCATAACTCAAAAACGAACAGTCGGATAAACACCAAACTTGGTATTTACGTTCAGTATCTTCTAGAGATGCGACACGAAGGTTTTCAAGAAAATCCCCCCACCCCAGACTACCCTTTACATGGAACATTTTTCGAAAATTTTAATTTTTTCAAAAATGGCTCTACCGATTTTGATTAAAATATCGTATGTTTAAGATATTTTCATGACAAATAATATGTATATCTTGAATTTTCTGGGAATGTCTCCAAAAGTATTCTTCATTGTGAACGACTTTTGCATAACTGGTAAACCATAAGAGATAGACAAAATGTTACTACACAAAAAATGTAGATCGCGTTAAAATACACAACTTATGTCATATACATTTCTTTTGTTGAGTGAACCGTTTTTGAGACATTGCTTGTTATTTCCTTAAATTTTCCAATACTTTTACTTTTTCTCAAATTTCTTATTCATTTTTACTTTCCCTACTACGTATAGTAAGTAGGGGAAGTATTGCATTCCACCCAAAAATTCAATACCGAGATTTCACTGGAAATACATGTTTTGAGACCTCCTGAATCCAAAAAAAGCATTTTTGGAAACATGTCCGTGTGTGTGTCTGTGTGTGTGTGTGTGTTGTCTGTGTGTCTGTGTGTGTGTGTGTCTGTGAACAGCATAACTCAAAAACGAACAGTCGGATAAACACCAAACTTGGTATTTAGGTTCAGTATCTTCCAGAGATGCGACACGAAGGTTTTCAAGAAAATCCCCCCACTCCAGACTACCCTTTACATGGAACATTTTTCGAAAATTTTAATTTTCTCAAAAATGGCTCTAACGATTTTGATGAAAATATCATATGCTTAAGATAATGTCATGAGAAATGAAATGTATATCTCGAATTTTCTGGGAATGTCTCCAAAAGTATTCTTCATTGTGGACGACTTTTGCATAACTGGTAAACCATAAGAGATAGACAAAATTTTACTACACAAAAAATGTAGATCGCATTGAAATACACAATTTATGTCATATACATTTTTTTTTGTTGAGTGAACCATTTTCGAGATAATGCTTGTTATTCCCTTAAAATTTTCAGTACTTATATTCTCAAATGGGAATTCGTTATTCATTTTTTTGTCTTGGATATGCAAAGAGTATTAATCTTTGGGAAAGGGAATGGTGCTGCACCAAGCAACCAGCTATTAAGAGATATGTATGTGCTTAAAGGCTACTGTATTTCCAAATTGCCCTTGTAAATATATATTCCCCTTACATCTACAAGAAAATAAGCAATAAGATAGTGTCTGCAAATGTTTATCTCGATTAACATGAAGTAGATGGAGAATAAGCGTTTGTAAAAATAGTTTGTACAAGAGTAGAGAAAGTCATGTGAGTGTAACACATCAGATTTTTTTGTCTTGGACATGCAAAGAGAATTGAATGCGCCACATACAACCAGCTCTTAAAATATATGACTATCGCTTAAAGCCTAGCAATTCCCCTTGCATCTGCAAGAAAATTAGCAATAAGATTGACATCTCGATTAACATGAAGCATATGGAGAATAAGCGTTTGTAAAAATAGTTTGTACAAGAGTAGAGAAAGTCATGTGAGTGTAACACATAAGATTTTTTACTTTCTCTACTACGTATAGTAAGTAGGGGAAGTATTGCATTCCACCCAAAAATTCGAATACCGAGATTTCACCGGAAATATATGTTTTGAGACCCACTGAATCCAAAAAAAGCATTTTTGGAAACATGTCCGTATGTGTGTGTGTGTCTGTGTGTGTGTCTGTGTGTGTGTGCGTGTTTGTGTGTGTCTGTGAACAGCATAACTCAAAAACGAACAGTCGGATAAACACCAAACTTGGTATTTAGGTTCAGTATCTTCCAGAGATGCGACACGAAGGTTTTCAAGAAAATCCCCCACCCCAGACTACCCTTTACATGGAACATTTTTCGAAAATTTTAATTTTCTCAAAAATGGCTCTAACGATTTTGATGAAAATACCATATGTTTAAGATAATGTCATGAGAAATGAAATGTATATCTCGAATTTTCTGGGAATGTCTCCAAAAGTATTCTTCATTGTGAACGACTTTTGCATAACTGGTAAACCGTAAGAGATAAGACAGAATTTTACTACACAAAAAATGTAGATCGCGTTAAAATACACAACTTATGTCATATACATTTCTTTTGTTGAGTGAACCGTTTTCAGATATTGCTTGTTATTTCCTTAAATATTTCAATACTTATACTTTTTCTCAAATTCGTTATTCATTTTTTTTATGTCCTGGACATGCAAAGAGAATGAAATGCGCCACATAGCAACCAGCGTTAAAATATTTGACTATCGCTTATAACCTACCATATTCCCCTTGCATCTACAAGAAAATTACCAATAAGATTGACATCTCGATATCTCGATTAACATGAAGCATATGGAGAATAGGCGTTTGTAAAAATAGATTGTACAAGAGTAGAGAAAGTCATGTGAGTGTAACACATCAGATTTTTTGATGTCTTGGACATGCAAAGAGAATGGAATGCGCCACATAGCAACCAGCGTTAAAATATTTGACTATCGCTTAAAAGCTTCCATATTTCCCTTGCATCTACAAGATAATTAGCAATAAGATTGACATCGCGATATCTTGATTAACATGAAGCATATGGAGAATAGGCGTTTGTAAAATTAGATTGTACAAGAGTAGAGAAAGTCATGTGAGTGTAACACATCAGATTTTTTACTTTCTCTACTACGTATAGAAAGTAGGGGAAGTATTGCATTCCACCCAAAAATTCGATACCGAGATTTCACCGGAAATACATGTTTTGAGACCTCCTGAATCCAAAAAAAGCATTTTTGGAAACGTCCGTGTGTGTGTCTGTCTGTCTGTGTGTATGTCTGTCTGAGTGTCTGTGAACAGCATAACTCAAAAACGAACAGTCGGATAAGCACCAAACTTGGTATTTAGGTTCAGTATCTTCCAGAGATGCGACACGAAGGTTTCCAAGAAAATCCCCCCACTCCAGACTACCCTTTACATGGAAGATTTTTCGAAAATTTTAATTTTCTCAAAAATGGCTCTAACGATTTTGATTAAAATATCATATGTTTAAGATAATGTTATGAGAAATGAAATGTATATCTCGAATTTTCTGGGAATGTCTCCAAAAGTATTCTTCATTGTGGCCAATTTTTTATAACTGGTAAACCATAAGAGATAGACAAAATTTTACTACACAAAAAATGTAGATCGTGTTAAAATACACAACTTATGTCATATACATTTTTTTAGTTGAGTGAACCATTTTCGAGATATTGCTTGTTATTTCCTTAAATTTTACAATACTTATACTTTTTCTCAAATGCGTTATTAATTTTTTTTGTCCTGGACATGCAAAGAGAATGGAATGCGCCACATAGCAACCAGCGTTAAAATATTTGACTATCGCTTAAAAGCTACCATATTCCCCTTGCTTCTACAAGAAAATTACCAATAAGATTGACATCTCGATATCTCGATTAACAGGAAGCATATGGAGAATAGGCGTTTGTAAAATTAGATTGTACAAGAGTAGAGAAAGTCATGTGAGTGTAACACATCAGATGTTTTTATGTCCTGGGCATGCAAAGAGAATGGAATGCGCCACATAGCAACCAACGTTAAAATATTTGATTATCGCTTAAAACCTACCATATTCCCCTTGCATATACAAGAAAATTGGCAATAAGATTGACATCTCGATATCTCGATTAACATGAAGCCTATGGAGAATAAGCGTCTGTAAAAATATTTTGTACAAGAGTAGAGAAAGTCATGTGAGTGTAACACATCAGATTTTTTATTCTTACCATCGACCGATGTTGAGTAAGAGGATGTTGTATTTCATCCAAAATTTGAATACCGAGATTTCATCAGGTATACACGTTTTGGGATCCCTGACCCCCTTCCAAAAACATTTTTAGAAAAAGGTCCGCTTGTGTGTATGTGTGCGTCTGTCAGTCTGTCTGTGAACAGCATAACTCTAAAACGTATTTAAGTTCATCAACATCTTCCATCGCATGTTTAAAGTGTAACGCTGTATGCTGACTGAAATTTCATACCCTTTCCATGATATCACGACAGATATAAGAATGATGATTTAGAACTTAAAAAAAAATTCTTTCTGATATGCTACATTCACATAGCTTTCTCTACCCTCTATCGCTTATTAGTGTGTATACAAACTATTCTTGCTAAAACTTATTTGACTATCTACTATGTTTTAATCCAAACAAACCTTTTCAGAAATAGCTACGTTAAAAATTTCATTATTGATACAGAAGGAACACGATAGTTAAATATTTAAGAACTGGAAGCTATATTCTAGCCTTAAAACTCCATACTGTTTCCAACAACTGAATGTTGACAGGACTTTAAGAGAATGACCAAGATATGAACTGTTCGAACCTTTAATAACGGATATCTCAGAAATGGCTTTGCCATAAAAAGGCTTATGTGAAATAAATTGTGTGTTTTAAAGATATCTACACTTTTTGTGTAGTACTTTTCGTCTATTGCTTAACGTTTATCAGTTAAAGTTATACAAGATTTCTTCCGAATGAAGAGTACTTTACAGACTATTCCCAGAAAATTCAAGATACACGTTTTGTCATTCAAATATCTTC
The DNA here is from genome assembly GCA_030765065.1 of Deroplatys truncata. Taxonomy (NCBI): domain Eukaryota; kingdom Metazoa; phylum Arthropoda; class Insecta; order Mantodea; family Mantidae; genus Deroplatys; species Deroplatys truncata. The sequence goes on along the minus strand of CM060988.1, from coordinate 130,185,224 downwards.
AATGTGTGGTATTTTATTCAAAATCGTTAGAGCCATTTTTTAAAATAAAAATGTTCGAAAAATGTTCCATGTAGAGGGTAGTTTCGGTAGGGTTTTTGACTTGAAAATCTTGTGTCACATCTTTGTAATGTGCTGAACCTAGATACGAAGTTTGGTATTAATCCGACCTTTCGCTTTTGAGTTATGTTCACAGACACACACACACACACACACACACACACACACACACACACACACACACAGGAACCTTTTTCTAGAAATGTTTCTTTTTAATTCAGGGGTCCCCAAAACACGTATTTCCGGTGAAATCTCGGTATCGAATTTTTAGATGGAATGCAATACCTTCTCTACCTACTATGCACGTGGTAGAGAAAGTAAAACTGAAAAGCAAGAGCAACGAATACTTTGAAAATAGTTAATGCTCTACAAATGTTTATTGGACATGAACTGTGCCTTTTAATGAAATCGACAGTTTTCGTGCAATAAGCTATGTCTATCGCTTACGGTTTAACAGTTATACATTATACAGCATTTATTCCGGAAGACTTCACAAGCTACTCCCAGAAAATTCAAGGTATACATCGTGTTAGTCAGTTAAAGATCAAAATTGTTAGAGCCACATTTGAGAAAATAAAAAAGAACGAAACTTTTCCCATACAGAAGGTAGTTTGGAATTAGGGCATTTTCTTGAAAATCTTGGTGTTGCATCTCCGGAAGATACCAAGTTTCAAATTTGTATCCTAAATATCAAGTTTGATATTTATCCGACATTTCACTTTTGAACTACGATGTTTGCATATGTCCGATATGGAATTTTGGGTGGAATGCAATGCTTAACCTACTATAGGCATGTGGTAGAAAAAGAAAAGGCGGGGGGAGCTTAATGAGAGAAAAATGTCGATTTTCTTATTTTACGCCCCATTACAACCCCCTTAGGGTAAAGTCATATGACTTATTTTCTAAGTGAGACCTAAACTATTTTATATGTATATCAAGTCTCATAACACTCGTTTTGGGCATTCATCCTGAAAAATGTAAATAAGAAGAAAAGAGAAGAAACACACACACCACACACTCAGAATTAAAAATTCTTTCTCCAGTTTCAGTGTAGGTATTGTATAAGTTAGTACTAATTATTCATCCCAAGCCGAAAATTACCAGAGACATTTGGGTTACAGTTTTATTATTAGTAAGAGTTGAAAGTGACTTGTCTCGGAAATCTCTCACAAAAGCATTTGCATACGTAACACAATGTGAAGACGCTGCTGTCAAGTTATTCCTCAATAGAAAGTGCTCGCTGGAGAACTTTCTCATACTGTAAAGTAAAAGGGTGATAATTAGTGATGGTGGATGTACAGCTAGAGTTGCACAACTTTGTGCTGAGCCCACTACTGAGGGAGCCACGCAACGGTGACGTCAAGTGATGAACTATTATGGTTTCTGTCATAACATACAAGATGATGTCATGGAATTCGTGTCTAGCCTTAATTCAGCAACAGTTTGGGCTTCAGGAAATACAGGATAGAGAGAGATAGCTTCAACAAAACGATATGCATTTGTGAAATATAATGATAGCATAGCCTACGGCGACTGACATCAACGCTTGGTGAATGTATCTTTGCCGCTAGTAATCTGCTCACAATGGCAAGAATTGAGGTGTGTATCACAGGGGTAGAGTTGTCATGCATCGTGAGTAACGGTAAACATTTTGTAACCATGCGCATATATCACCCGTAATTAATTGTAGTAGTTAAGGGAGATTAAAAGCCCTATCCCGCCACTGTTAAATTTTCTTAATTCATGATGCATTATCTCGGAAGCTCAGACTGAAATGTTTACATAGGGTCACTCCAAAAGTTTTAAGAATGGACGCAACTAAATATTAAAAATTTAGATCTGATCGTTGCATCTTTTCAAGATATTCTCCATTGCATTATATACACCATCTCGTCCTTTCAAACCATTTTTCAAATGCTGAACGCTGTTCTTCTTTGGAGAGAGTGCAAATACATTCCTCGTAAGCCGCTACTGCGGCTTCAGGTGGCTCAAATCTTGACCTCGAATTTTTTCTTTCATTTTGGGAAATAGAAGAAAGTCGCATGGTACCAGATCTGGGCTGTAGGGAGTATAGGACGAATATTTGACTGCAGAAATCGGGTTGTTTCTTGTGCAGTGTGCGCAGAGGCATTGTCATGGTGCCACAAAATTCCACGCAGACCATCCTTAGGACGCTTTTTTCTGAGTTCATTGAATAATTGTGGCAGATATTTTGTCATGTATCATATGGAAGTAACAGTCTTCTGTCCCTCAAGCCCAATCGTCGCAATGTGGCCACTTGCCAACACTTCTCGTTCGCTTCACTTTTGTTGGGGGATCTTCTCGTGGGAAGACCCAGACTGATGAATGTTGTTTAGTTTCTGGATTACATTGGTAAATTCGGCTTTCGTCGCCTGTTACAATGTTCAATATGTTTTTGCATCTTCCTCCATTGAATGTTTCAATCATTTCCTGACACCATTGCACACATGTTTGTTTCTGCTCATTTGTGAGGTGGTGGGGGATCCAGCGACTGCAGAGCTTCCTGACGTCAAGTTTTTCTTTCAGGGTTGTTTTTACTGCTGACGAAGCAATATTTAGGGTTTCTTTAATCCGACCATATGTGCAATGATGATCTTCCTGCAACATGCGCTCTGCTTTCATCCATTGTTGCTGCAGCCGGCCGTCCTCCTCGGTCTTCATCTTCGAGGGTATCCCTTCCTCATCTAAACTCTGCATACCATCGATAAATGGTGGACTGCGAAGGGCAAAGAATCCCAAATGCAGATGCAGTCTTTCAAGGCATTCTCTCTCCCTAAACCGACTTTACAGTCATAGAAAATCATAGCACGGAAATGCTCTCGCTTGAGATCCGTCCTAGCGTATGGCGTAGCAACACCTGCTATACATACACACGTGGTGCTGACGATGCACATTGTTGGAGCGCGCCCAGACTTGTACATGATGTTATCTGAACTTCAGTCTGAAGTTAGGAAAAGCTGCTTGGCTTGCCACTACTCATTGTTGCCCATTCTCAAAACTTTCAGGGTGAATCTCATACAGGACGTAGATGTATGCCTTCCAAGTCTACTGATATATGGAATTATTTTTCAGTTGTCTGATTCTACCTTTCCAACCCTGTCCAACACACGGCTTGTGTGGAAGAACAATTAATTCCATTAATTGACCTAATAGTGTTTGAAACTATAAAGCCCGGGACTTAAAGTACTTACAACATTGTAGGTCGCCATTGGGATATGTAATCTCAATACAATTTGAGATCTCCTTGTGGTTTACCGGGAAAAATGCGAATCAGTTGGGGGAATTTAATATCCTACCGGCAAGTTGCCATGGTAACTCAGTGGTTAGAGCAATCGGACGGAGACCGGGAGATCCGTGGTTCAAATCCCGGCTATGGCATTGAATTTTTCAGTCGTCTGATTTTACTAATATCCTTTTATCCAATAAATGTGTTTATTAAAGAAGATACCACTTTATCAAATATACCATCTCCTTTGATTAAAATTTATCAACAATTAGTTTTTAAAATGATTAAACCTGTTATTAACACCAAATTAGATCCACAATGACACTTATAGATTGTTTTTATCGTCCTAAAATTTAATTTAGCTATCTCCAGTAGTTTCTGAGAAAGCGGGCCATTTATACTAGAAAATGTCATTCACAGAAATAGCAGAAAAAACCGCACATATATTTGCAAATAAAAAAACCACATGTCTTCACCATACAGAAACTTCCAAATTTAATAATAATACCAGTTTGTAGAGCAGAACTTCCTCTAAAAATAGGTAAAGTTTATCTCTCTACTCCAAAATGTGTAGGAGTTATAATTTTTTCCCTGTGAAGTGGTGCAGAATTCACAGTATAAAATGGTAGATGCAGTACCATTTTAAAAATATATTTGAAATATAAGTATTTTCTCCAAGTGATTAAAAGTATATCAAATTAAAGAGGAAATTCCAATTTATAAGACCGAATACAAAACTAAAAAACATTGTTTTGAAATTTTCCCATTAGTCTCCCCTTAAATATAATTTTTACATGTGTAAATAGTGACCTAGGTTTAATAATGAGCTGGTGTCATTCCGTAATTTATGTCGTTTATTTTTCTCGTAGCGATAAATTGAGCCTCGTCGTTTTAAAATGTGTACTTTCTCCCATCATTTACCTAAAAGGAAGAGGAAGTGTATATTGTGTTCCAGTTAAAATTAAAAGTTCGATTTCGAAATTTCACCGGAAATATACCTACATCCAGTAACACAAAGGCATCCACTGTTAAGGTCTGTATGAATGTGTGTGTGTGTGTGTGTGTGTGTGTGTGTGTGTGTGTGAGTGAAGAGCATAACTTAGAAACGAAAGCTCGGATGGATAGATAATTTCATATTTGAGTCACACACTTTTTAAACATGCTAGGCGAAGAAAGTTCTCCCATACCAAACCACCCTTTATATAGAGCTTTGTCCTTTTTAATTTTGACATCAGTCACTCTAGCATTCAATTTTGTTTTACTGGAAATTCATAAGAGTTATATTAACACTTAATACCAAAAAATGCACTCACATTTAAATATACCAGGTGGCTCACACAATCTTTCCTTAGTTGAAATTAGTTTATACCAGATAGCGCGGATGCCAAAAGGTTTGCCTACGCAGAACTGCAAAGGAAACTCCATACCGACAGAGAGGGGACCTTTTTTATTTATGGACGCTCTTTAAGTACTATGGTCCATTCTATATTGGGCGTGAAAGGCCGGAAATTTTGCTCAGAGGCCTCTTTATCAGGCTTGCCGTAAATCTACGACACGGGACCACGGCTTTACTTCGCTTCCGAAGGAAGTCATGGTAAGGATATTTACGCCCGAAAAATCCATCACCCTCCACCGAGTTTAAACCCGCGACCTCGGGAACTAGAGGCTAGCATGGTAACCCTAGACCACGGAGGACGACAGAGGCGAGACCGCCAAATGAAAGACTAATGCTTGAAAATGAACACTGTAATTGCTATTTCGGTAGATGATGATGATGATATGCGGTTTAAGGGAAACTGCCTGCTATATGAGGCGTTCCGGGTTTGATTCCCGGCTGGGCTCCAGAAAGTTGACTTTAAACAAAAACATTTCACGGTATGCTCAGGGTCTGGTGTTAGAATGTGACAGTTCCAATGTGTGTGCGGAGGCGTTATCAGTTATTTAATAACCAATTCGCCCATTAACAATAATTCAGGATTGCCGCTTCACTCAAACCTGAGACACGTGTTAAGTCATTTAGTTCCATGACAGTTAATCTACAATGAGTATAACTATATGGCACCAGTTGATGCCGCAAAGTTAGCAAGTTTAAACAAACTTCTACTTTTATTACTTTAAAGGTGCGTTAGAATTAAATTATCTGGTCCACGTTCTACCTGAGATAATCTATCATTTGTTAATATCATCTCTGTACGTCAAAAGAAAAAGCGTACGCAGAAAACAGATGCCGCGCCTGAAAATGTTCAAAACACAGCCTTCGATCCTTAGCTGGATTTTGGTACGTCTCCGCACAGATCGTAACCATATCTGTGTGTTCGTCATTGGTGAACGTTACCTTTTTGTCTGAATGACCTGGCTCTAACTGCATGCAGACGACCACACGACGCTTATCAGTACGAAACTAACACGTAAACACCTGCAGACAGCAGCACTACCTCAGTGACCTTGCGCTTTGTACCTGCACTGCCCCTTTGAACAGCTGTGATGCGGCAACTTCTTTTGCACCTATATGTGCGGGAAACATAAAACTGCAAAGGACGACTTGTTTGGGTCACCTGGTACAATTTATCAAATAACCTTTCGATAGCAGTAACCACTTTTTTTTTTTTAAAAAAAATAGTCGTTAAATTTTTAAGTTTTCGCAGGTTGGTATTAATTTAACTTTCTCTCTAACTCACGTACAGACACACATATTGGAATTTTCTAAAACTACTTTCTTAGCGTCCAGGGATTTCAAAACCTGTATTTTCGGTGAAATCCGGATATCGAATACAATACTTCATCTACCTACTATAGGTAAACAGCAAATAAAGCAAAACATACAGCGGACCATCAGTTTTCTGAGAAGTATTAGTTGTACTAAATATGTTGTAGTCAAAATGAAACGGCTTTATAGCAAGGATGCACCCATTTTTCTATAGTCTATCATTGTGCGCTTTCAATCATTTCAGTTTATGGTATCAATTATGATACATATAGTAACTGGAGGAGTGACATACTATGTCTCGTCTTGGGTTATCTTACCATTTAAGAAAAATTGAAGGAAAAATAACAGATTTCACTGCGCTTCTTTGTGTCTTAAAATTAGCTTCTCATACCAGCCTCCTTGAGATATTTCCAGGGAGTTTGAAATATTTCTTCCTGTAAAAGTTTAAGTATTATGGTCATTTGAAAAGTTCTCGGAATGAAACAGAAAATGATGCCACCGATGTTTGAAATTGTTCTTATTTTTCAACATAATCTCCCTTGACATCAGTGCACTTTGATCCAGCGATGTTCCATGGTCTTTATTCCGTCACGGAAATCAGATTCCTCCAGGCCTGCAAATTGTGCCTCAACTGACGATTTAAGTCCTTCATCGCATGCAAATTTCTTTCCGTCAAGAAACTTTCTAAATTTAGGGAACAGATGGAAGTGCGGTGGAGCTAAGTCAAAGGAGTAAGGTGGATGTGGCAGAAAACCATACCCACTCCTTTTATTTTCGCCGTTGTAATAACACAGTATTAGGATGAGTACTGGCTTGATGGAAGATGGCTTTCTTCTTTTCCGCCTTTTCTCGCTTATTTTGGTCTTCAATTGATCCAAAATATAGTATAATACCCTCAGTGATAGAATTTATATGGGAAAGGTAATTAGCAGCACAACCATGGCATCTTATAAAACCGACGCCGTTATCTTCTCGATCAATTTTACACACTTTGCCTTTTTGGTGGTGGGAAATCTCACTGCTTCCGTTGCTTAAACAGCTGTTTTGTTTCAGGTGTGTAGTGCACCCATGTTTCATCATTTGTTACAAGTCTACGCATAAAGTCGCTGGGATCTCTTGGAAATGAGCCAAACTTTGCTGAGATTTACATTCTGGTTCGGCTTTGATCCAGAAGTCGGATACCCATCTTGCAGATAGTAGTTTTAATGTCCAACTCTTCTCCCAAAATGTGAAATACGCGTTCCCCTGAAATGTTTAGAGCTTCAGCAATTTCGGACAGCTTTATACGGCGATCCTGCAAAACAATACGTGTGTATTGATGATTTCTGTTGTAGCAGACGAACTTCCACTGCGTCCGTCTTCTTCCAAGCTTCCACAGCCACATTTAAACTCCGTGATCCATTTGGAAATGGTTGAACATGATGGTGCAGAGTCCACTAGAGAGTTTTTCATGTCGGTATGCATTTCCGTTGCATTCCTAACCTTCCTTGCGAAGTACTCAATAACCACACATTGTGGTTATTAAGCCACAGCTATGCCTACTATGATTCTTGAACAATCTCTATGCTATTTCACAAATGTTTCCATGAGAGATGGCTGATTTTGAAAACAAAGCTAGCTCTAAGGACCCCGGTCCATTTGAGCTTCATTTCAACCGTTTCGTTTGTTCAAAGTCCGATATGACCTACTCATTTAAAGGGCATTAATTAATTATTAAAGCAAGCAAGAAATACGATCAACATCCTGATGGCTAATTAGTCCTCGATGACCGAAGGACCCCCCCCCCAAAAAAAAAGACTGCTTCAGAAATACTGCTGTAATCTAAGGATAATTCCGATAACTTTTCAAATGATCCTCTACATTTGTATATGACTTCTACATGTGTTGCTTGGAGTGGTAATTCGGATTCACTGAAGTCAAGTGTATCTTTTCGTGCACGAAACAGATAAACATCTGACGCTGTCAAACCTTGCGGCAAAGGTAGAACAAGTGAGAAGCTGTACCACACCCAGGAGAAATTAATCTGGTTTACAAAACGTGACTCAAAAACTTGGGTAGCCCTTTAAGGATTTTCATACGGTTCCTCTGCCAAGAGGGTTTCTCTCTTCAGAAGCAAGCATCCCTAGTAGCTTACTCCTAAAAGCAATTAATTTAGGTAGTATGGAATCATGTACGCAATTAGGGGAGGTGTTTGAGCAGAGGAGATCTTGCCAGAGCAATGATCGAGACCATTTCATTAACTTTTTATATGAATTATGGAAATGCCATATTTAATTGCCCCCAAAGGATTTTCAGTGCATATAAAATGCAAAATAAGTATGCATTTATGGTATTATACGAAAACATGTTAAAAACATCTGATGTGTTACACTCACATGATTTCTTCTACTCTTGTACAAACTATTTTTACGAACGCTATTCTCCATCTACTTCATGTTAGTCGAGATAAACATTTGCAGAAACTATCTTATTATTAATCTTGTAGGTGCAAGGGGAATGTGGTAGGCTTTAAGTGATAGTCAAATCTTTTAAGAGCTGGTTGCTATGTGGAGCATTCCATTCTCTTTGCACGTCCAGGACATAAGAAAACGAATAACAAATTCACATTTGAAAAAAAGTGTAAGTATTGGAAAATTCAAATAAATAACAAGTACTATCTCGAAAATGGTTCACTCCACAAAAAAAGTATGACATAAATTGTGTATTTTAACGCGCTCTATACTTTTTAGTAGAAAAAGTTTGTCCTCTTGCGGTGTACCAGTTATGCAAAAGCCATTTAGTATTAAGGGAACTTTAGAGGAGATTCCCAGAAAATTCAAGATATACATTTCATTTGTCATGAAAATATCTTAAATATATGATATTTTAATAAAAATCGTTAGAGCATTTTGAGAAAATCAAAATTTTCGAAAAATGTTCCATGTAAAGGGTAGTCTGGGGTGGGGAAATTTTCCTGAAAATCTTCGTGTCGCATCTTTGAGAGATACTGAACCTAAATACCAAGTTTGGTAGTTCCGACTTTTCATTTTTGAGTTATGCTGTTCACAGACACACACATACGGACCTTTTTATAAAAATGCTTTTTTTGGATTCAGGGCCTCAAAACAAGTATTTTCGGTGAAATCTCGATATCCCATACTAACCTACTATACGTAGTAGAGAAAGTAACAAACCACATCGGTTTTCTCGATCTTATTCCGAAATTTCAGATGGAAGAAAGTTAAGTCTTTGTGTTAATAATGAATTTAAGAAGCCAAAAAAGGCAGTACCATGTTGCAGAGGAGAAATACGTTTTTTTATGCACAGAAAATATAGGTACAAAAAATAATACTGAAGTTCTAAAATACATATTTTGATTGCCTCTGTAGTCTGGTGGTTAGTACGTTTGCCTCTTATTTTAGAGGTAGCAAGTTTGATTAGCTGTAAAGGAGAAGGAGAATTTTTCTTTAACAACCAATATTATTTTCTAATTTCGCTTAAAAAGTGCGTGTGTATGCGCGCGCGCGTGATTTAATATTCAAAGAAAACCCAAAAGTAACACGAGAGTTAAACTAATGAACATTATTGGCGATGATCAGTTGCTCCAAAATCAAAACCGAAATAAATGACTGAAAGAGGAGGACACTAAATGCGCATGTGACAATTTTTATGCTCATAGAGCAAAATCATCAGAACTAGCACTATTAGTTATTTTATAAAACCTGTCTACAAATAAGTACAAGAGAAGTGAATTGAAAATCTGGCAGAAAAGTGATTTAGGCATTGGACGAATTATTGTAGGAAGGAATGCCAAACGAACATCAACCCTTGCAGATTTACCAAAATTTGCCAATTTTCAACGCAGTGCCCCCTCAAAATACGTAAAATTGTAAAAAAATGAAAATACTGAGACGAATGTACCTTTTTTTTAAATGCTTTAAGTCGCTTGTCTACTTACGGCTCATTGCAACAGACATGAATTAGATACAAGAGTGTATACGATATGACAGTAATTATTCTTGTTTTCAATACACAAACTATGCAACTATTTTTAATTGCAATGTATAGCCTTTAGTTTATTTCAAAACGGACTTAAATATACGAAATGCTCCTCATATTTAAATATTTACAAATAAGGACAATCTTGACTATGAAATAATTTTAAGAGGAAAACGGTAAGACGGAAGGAAGAATAAATAATTGGTTTCAAAACATACAGTATCAATTGCTGAAGTGGTGCACAAAATGAAATTAACCCCCGAACCAGGGGAAACACAATTGAATTACCACTCATATAGCCAGGTTTGCTCAAGTAATATAAGAGCACAGATAAACACAATAACTAAAGAGTATTCACATTTTAAAATTCATGTGGCTCTTTTAGTTCGTAAATATCGCCTTGAACTTAATAAAGAACTTCTCCAAGGACTGTTTTAACCTGGCTCAGTACCTGGCTTCAGTTCACAGAAGGTACTGACCAAAATAACTTGTATGTACACTATAAAAGACTAAGAATAGTTAATTTATTTTCTCGCCAGGTGGAGCAAAGTCTGAGGCTGCAGTTGGAGGAGAAGGGGAAGATTATAACAGCGCTCCAAGCTGCCGAACAGGTAAGCTAAACCGCTTAAAATTTAACTGCCCTTGTGCTAGTTCCTTATCTTCCATACAATTAAATACATAACTGGACATTTCTTGAAAGCTTTCTGTTTATCTCATGGCCTATATGATTATTCTTTGTTTCATTACTGCTATTTGACAATCTTCTCCCCAATTTCCCCCATCCGTTGCCAGGAATGTTTTGAAAGATTCTGGTGAAACACTCGAACGATATCTGCGGATCATTTAAAGAGGAACAAAAGCCACATTTAAAATGAACATTTTCATAAAATAACAATGTAGAAGTATTTTAAAAGCAAAGTTTCAAAACCTGAACATTAAATTTGGAATTATAGTGTGTAAAGGATTCGTGTTATCAATGTATGTGCTAGTTCTCTTTTTCAATTATCTTGAGCAGAATGAAATGATACCAGCTGTTCATCTCACCTTAATTTTACACACACGAAATCTGTGGTTTGAGTATAGCAGTGAAATGCTCCATTTAGTGCGATATTAACATACAACAACCAATAAGAATCTGAGAAAGATCATTACATACGTTTATAATAATTACTTGAATTTGATACAATAATATAATCCCGTGGGCCTGGGCCGAACAACCCCCCTGTCCACCTCACGCCCACGTACGCACGGCAGAGGTGGACGATCATCCAACCGATATGGGGGGTGATGTGACCAGCATCACGCATCTCCCATCCGGAATGTTGCCGGCATCTCTGACTATCGGAGTTGCTCAATTTTCACACGATGCCGCTCCTATCACGCGGGACTTAAAATCCATAACCCCACGGGTGGGGTCGAATCCGCACGAATTCCGTGGCCAGAAAACAGAACTTTACGCTCCAGCCCACTGTGCTACGGCGCAGGAGATTTATATAAAGTACAAACATTAAAAACACCTGAATTAAAACAGAACCTGAGTCTATGCTGAAAGTTATGCTGCTCCATGTCCAAAACTTACAACGTTGCCAAAAGAAAATAAAGGATGCGACTTCTTATACTCTCCTCAAGCAAGCAAGCCGCTGTGTAGCAGAGCACGAAACCCAATGTGGTAGCCTAAGCTATGATTTGATAATAGGTTATAACTGCATACGGTACACAAAAGTATCATTGTCCCATCCTATTTCTAAATTGTAAGTTTAGTGCTAGATAAGCATTTACTCGCTCTTAAACGTATGCTAAATTAATAAGAATTGAAAGAGCAGAGATGAGACATGGTGAAGGTTTGGCCTTGTTTATACTATATAATTAGCGTAAACTGCGCTGAATCTGCCCCTAAGTAAAGCCGAAAAAGTAATTTTACTTCCTCCACCATTTACTTATAATAAAGAAAAATAATTTACTCTATATTAAGATTTCACCGGAAATACAAGGTTTGAGATCCCTTGAATAAAAAACAAATATTTTTAATAACATATTCGCGCGCGCATGTATGCGAGGACAGCATCACTCAGAAACGAAATGTCGGTTAAACACCAAACCTTGTATTTAACTTCATCTTCCCATGATGTGACACGACGATTTTCAAGAAAATCCTTCCACCCAAAACTATCCTTTACGTGGAAAATGTTTAGTTATTTTTTATTTTCTCAAAAATTATTCTAACGATCGTTTGATTAAAATACCATATGTTCAAGATATTGCATGATGGATAAAATATATATCTTCACTTTTCTCCAAATAGTCGGTGGAGTTCTCGTCATTCTGAGTGAATTTTGGTACATTTGTGTAACCGACAAACGTAAGAGATAAGCGATAACGTACTACACAGGAATGTAGATATTAAAACACAAAATTTATATCAAATACATTTTTGTAGCTTTAAATATTTGCGAGGTATACGTGACTATTGGTTTTAATTTTCAAATACTTCACACTTTTTTGAAGTGCTAAGTAGACATTCGTTTGTTTCTGATGGTCACGCAAAGCCAATGGTATTTCGAAATCATCATATAGGACGCACTTTTTTTAAACATTTGACTATCCCCTTGTGCCGACAGCGAAATGTGCAATGGAAACATTTTTTTTGTCAACATGAAGTAGACAGAAGAATAGTCAGTAGAAGTGTTGGTAGAGAAAGTCATGTGAATGTAACGCTTGGATTGTTTTTATTTGTTGCAGGAAAAGAGTAAGAAGCTAGACCAGCTGACAAAGAGGCACAGAAAAGAACAAATGCGGCACTATTATAGGGTAAGTAAAATTTATTTCAGTCGCATATAAGCTCAGAAGATATTCTAGTTTCATTTACTGAAAGTTTTCTCAGAATACATTCGTAATCTGCTGAATCTTCCTCTATAATTTCTCGTTAATAAATACTAGGGGCGCCCAATAAGTAAGTTTCCCTATTTTATAAAAAAACATTACACACAATTGATCATGTTGAATTAATTTTATTTATATTGTAGAACCCTTCTGTTACTTTTATACATAGTCAACATGTTTTTCCAAGCATTTTTGGGGTCGTGACACAAGTTGTTCCAAGCCAGTATTGTACCAGATCGGGTCCTGTGCTCGCAACCAGCTGTTCACTGATTTGACTTCATCATCGGTGTTAAAAGTGCGTACCTTTGAGTTAGAGGAACATGTGAAAATCATTTGGGGTAAGCTCCGGTGAATATGGAGGATACGAGAAAACTTCCAAGTTGAATCTTGAGCCAGGCGGAGCTCAGAAGATTCAACTGGGAAGTTTTCTTGCATCCTCCTTATTCACCAGATCTTTTCCCAAGTGATTTTCACATGTTCCCCTAACTCAAAGGTCATCATGGAGGTAAGCACTTTAACACCATATATAACACTGGCTTGGAAAAACTTGTGTCACGTCCCTAAAAATGCTTGGAAAAACATGTTGACTATGTAGAAAAGTAACAGAAGGATTGTACAGTATAAATAAAATTAATTCAACATGATCATTTGTGTGTAATGATTTTTTATAAAATAGGGAAACTTACTTATTGGACGGCCCTCGTACGTATATCAAACTGATATCATTGTAAGTTCCCATTTGCTGTGTGATAGATATTATAAGACGGAGGTGGAGATGGGTTGTGGACAGGTGTGCTATGTGCTCTGTTTTCAGAATTTGGTTACAGAATGTGTATTTTAAGCTACATAATAATTTGCAAAGCGTTCAGCAACTATTTTTTGCACTGTTGTATACTGAGTGTTGTAGTTTTGCCATCAAAACCTCTCCCGTTGTACAATCATAGGGAATGCTCGACCATCCCCTTGCGTGAATTTTACGAGTAGACAATAAATAGACAGAGGTACCGAAATTATATTGTCCCCATTTTTAATCAGCTGATGGAAGAAGAGAAACCCTAAAGGTAGTTTCAACAAGATTCCGCCATTGCTCATGCAAGAGAGCAGTTCATGGGTAAAATTAGGAAAGTGTTTGGAGATACAGTGTATAGAGCTGGTGTAAGGCCCTCTCATACCCAGACCCAGCGGTCTATGAGTTTTATTTGCGGATCAATCTGAAGGACACGATGTACACAATTAATCATCACAATTAGAAGAATTTAAAGAAAACATACGAAATAAAATCCGAAACATTACAGTGACCGAAGTAAATGGTATCAATTGGACTGTGAATACCCAGCACAATTGCCTGTTTAGCTCAGAGAGATTGACATTTTCAAGATTCGCTATAGGGTAACATTTTATATACAAATTTAAGAAACGAAGCCATAGTAGAGGGACGGTCGGCTGTGCAAATCCAACTGCCGAAAAGCAAAACGGGGTATATTCTGGAAGACACATATAAACAAATCAACTGAAGTAAAGTATACAATATTTTTGCTGTCGTTGCTGAATAAAATGTGCAATTTTGTTTGCAGCAATTTATGGAGCTAGAGCCAGTGGTGGAGCAAGAGGAGGATTCTGGAGCAGATTCTCCAACACCTTCCCTCTCTCCACAGCCCTCTCCTGTGCTGTGGGGCACCGCTGAGGTACGGAATATTTTTCTGATTCTTTCCATTTCAGTAATTAAATTAACTTTTAAATAGTTTTTGTTTAGGGGAAGAGAGATTTGTGGTTGCTTTTAGGAAGGCAGTCACGGTAGCTCACCTTGTAAGATTGTGGACACGAAAGTCAAGGGTTAGTATTTAAATTCTGACTTATTACACATATCTTCATTGTTATTATCCTTTCCGAATTTTCTATTTAAAGAATAGTTTGTGGAGAAGGGACTTTCTTGAAAATTCTCGTGTCGCGTTACACACACACACACACACACACACACACACACATACATACATGCATACATGCATACTTACACTTGGGTTCAAAAGGTCTCAAATCATGTATTTCCGGTGAAATCTGGTATAAAAAATTTGGGTAGAATACAATACTTCCTCTACTTAGCATTTGTAAGAGAACCATGTAAGAAAAATATAAAAGAACCATACTAGTTTCATGTTTATGTCTAGATTTGCTCTCTCTATACAGTAGGAAGGGATTGAAATATGTCCCTTTTAAAGGATTGCAGCAAAAAGGCAACAATTAAACGATGAATACTGCTGCCTCTCATAGTCCAGGATATTATAACAGATTCCTTTAGCTACGTCTACTCTTCTTACTTTCTTCAGAAATTAGTGTTGAAAAGTGGAGCAAATACAGTGTAGTTACACTGAATAAACATGGACTGAAACCCCAGCCAGCGCCAATTTTGTGTTCTATAATGTCTTTAGAATGAGTTCATGACAAAACACTTAGTTATTTCATTATGTTATGTTTTATTACAGTCAGTAGATATTAATTCCAATACTGACACATTACGATTAACGAAATATAACACAAAAGAAGTTACGTTCAAATGGCCTGTCATAGGCCAAAATTACCTCAGAAATTGTCTTCTATTTATTGCAAAGAACTGTCACATTAATATTGACGTTTTAATTATCTTTCACTATTTAAAAAATGCTAAGTGCTTTTCTGCAAAATGATGCTTTATCATTGAACGCAATTTTTGCTCATAGGGCTCGGAATACGCTGCTCTACTCAGGGACCACGTGGAGCTTCAGGGAGAATATGCAGCTCTGCAGGCAAAGAGGTTGCGTTTGGAGCATGAACTAGCATCTGCCAGGATGCATTCCCGGGAATTGAGGAGAATGGCTGCAGAACATACAGGTATGCTTTCGTAAGATATTCTGTTCGGATACCTAAACATAGCACAAATCTGAGTATTAAACACTGTTCGAAAATTGTCTACTAAAACTACGGGTTAAATGGCAGCGGAAGTCATACACCTACAAGTTCTCCACAATCATATTGCATGGACAAATCGAAGAAAGTAAAATGAAGTAATTAGTTAACAGTTCCAATGTTAACACAGTAAAAATTTAAGCAATAAAAGGGTACTTTTTTCACAAAAGTAAATGGTCAACTTCAGTGAGACCTGCGCGAAGGGTCGCCTAATTCTCAGGCGTTCTTGCATAGGTGGTATGGGAATGAAGTTTGTCATATGCTTCCCTTGCTGTGCAGAGCTGTATGATCATGGCTCACCTCACAGTTTTGAAAAGCAATACATGGTTATTCAAAAAGAAGGAACAAATTTTAAATATTTATTTCTAATGAACGACAATAGATGGCGTCACATGCAATGTATCACTGAATAGAGGAAAGTTCAAAATTTTATTTCATGTGTTCAAAATGAGCACTATTTGTTATGCGAGGACGATCAGTGCTTTTCCGTTTGCATACGCAACCATCTTTTACGAATTTATTGTATCAATTGTAAATTGTTTATGACGAGGTGGATCGTTGTTGAACTTACAACGAAATGTACGCTGCAATGAAACAATGGATTCACTTTTTGCACACCGTAGCACACAAAACGACTTTTCCTGTAGCGTTGCCATTTTCTCGTAAACAAACCAGCGCCGTTGTAGGCACTGAATGGAATTGATAGGTGGGGGCTTAAAACTTTGAACTTTCCTCTATTCAATGATGTGTCGTATGTGTTGCTAACTATTGTCGTTCATTAAAAAAGAATGTTTAAAATCCATTCCTTCTTTTTGAATAACCCTATATTTCAGCAATCATTGTAAACTACGTAAACATTGTAAACTATATGAAATGAGAAAACAGAGGTTCTCTCCACAAAGAAACCAATTTTACAAGACTTTACAGAGAAGCTATAAAATGCACAACACTCCAACAACATATATGAGAAAAAGGAAGGCCTCAAATTGAACCATTCATAGATTCCCGCCTTGGGCGTACATACTTCGCGGCGAGCAAGCGACCAGTATCAGCGACACTTTGCTCCTCCCATACATTGACCCTCTCGTGCAATAACTGCTCCTCTCGTCGAACAATCTTGAAGTTTCTAGATGGATATATAAGTACTGCAGATCTCGCGGAGTATTCAGTTCCTCTGAAGATGTCCGCTACAATACTGGATGGAACGTCAGGTTTTATAATGAAAACAATTGCACTACGGCATCAAAGTCCTGAAGATGAATATTATGTTAACACAGACTCCAGTCGCAAAAGCCTACCCTTAATGGGGAACGTTGGATACAGCATTTCTAAGTTACAAGAGATATTCCACATTTTTTATTTTGTATATACCTAGATACTGTCAGATAGTTGTGTCATCAGCTCCTGTAATAATTGTTTTACAGAATATTTCGTAATGTTTTCAGGTGGTGCGGGAGGTCAGAGTTGTACCGATAGAATGAAGACGTTACAAGCTGAAACAGATGACCTTCGAGAACAAAATGAACTGCTGGAGTTCCGTATCCTGGAGCTGGAGGAGTATGGAAACCGTGATAGCCACGTGAGTACTTATAAACATTACTGGATATGTAGGTATGTAGAAAAGGAGTATAGTTCTTGTAAATACATGTTTATAATCAGAATTAAAAATAGCGCTAGTGCTAACGTTGGCAGCATTCTGAGCAATATACTGCGTACTTTTTTATCTTCGCCCGCTCGCGGACGTATAGTGGAAGCGGTAATATACAATGCAGCTGCACATAACCCCGCATGCCGAGCGATTGGCGAAGTACAGAAAATAATGCTTACTTTTTACATAGATGATGTTGAAAACGCATCCCATTTGGTGCAAGACAGACGATGTAGTGTCTAAACATATTTTGGCTTACATGTTGCAGCTCAGCTTCCGAAATGTTGGCTATTTCTTGTATTATCCTATACAGTACATTGAATGTTCATGTGCTTTGAAACCACCCCATAAATAATCCAGCAAAACGTTCTTCAAATTCTCTCAGACATTATCGTATTTTAAAAAAGTCACAACCAATCAAAATTCCCTGTGTTCTGCTGAAGTCACCCTTTCTTCATGGGCAATGACATTGGTGATACATAAAATGATAATCGGAAAAGAAAATTTGGGGAAGAAACGTTCCAGACATAAGTTAACGGTATCTCTCCGGCATTTGTCAGTTATGACTGAAGAAAGCTGTGTCGGATTCTTTTGCAGTATAACCTCGTTAATACGCTTCTGCCACTAACGCTATCTGTTCATTGCGATGTTTATATACACCCTGGACTTTTCAAGTATAATTAATTCTTCATAATTTTATCGCTCACAAAGCTTCCAAATAACGTTTTTTTTAATCGAAAACGAGTAACAGTTATTTATAAACTGTGAAAGTTGTAAGGTTTAAAAGCAGGGTGATGAAATATTTTGCAGTGGTTGATAAGCAGAAAATATTCTTTTTTCTATGCATATTTTTATTAAGGAATGTTACTATACAATAATTTGTAAAATATAGTTGTACATATTTACTGAAAAACAAAATCAACATGTAGCATGCATTTAGGTTGTTACCTAAATTGTTATTATCCCATGAGTGTTATTATGCCATTAGGTCTATTGTCTTTTTGTTTTCAGTCTTCTGTTAGCACAATCAGATGTAGGATTTACTGGTATCTGTAGTAGTATAGAGTTGGTGTGTTATAGAAATGAATTGTAGAGTCTCTTGTAGCTATCTCGAAGAATCTGGGATCCCTAGGTCACTATGAAGAGTGGTGTTGCATCACTTAAAATTCGGAGAAATCTGTTCTGTACATGTTGTATTCGGATCTGCGATGACGAAATGGAACCCCAGATTGCACAGCTGTATTGCTATATAGTATGGCAGAGGGAACTCTATAATAATTCCGGTCCTACACACAGCTTGCGTGAAAGAACAGTTAATTACATTGATTGAAGCAATAGGTGGTTAACTATGAAACCCGGAACCCGAAATAGGTACTTATGACATTGTGAGTCGCCATTGGAGTATATTATCTCAAAATGAATTTGAGATCTCCCTGTGGTTTACCGGGGAAAATGTGTCTGTTGGGAAATATGGTGCCGAGCTTGCATGGCAGCTCAGTTGGGTAGAGCAAGCGGAAGATCCTATTCAAATCCCGGCTATGACATTGACATTTTCAGTCTGATTATACCTTTCCAATAAAATATTTTTTTTAAAAAAAAACTAGCCAGAGCACATAAATTGTAATAACGTTTGTTCTTTCCGCATATTAAAATTATAATTTTCTCTCGTTAACTAGAACTATATAACTGGAGACAAATATATTCTGGAGTTACTTTATAATTTTCGAATTCACACTTGCAGAGGCTCGCTTAAAAATCGTAAATTATTAGGAGCCTCTTCATGTAAACTAACCTTTAGCTTTTCACTAATTTCAACCAAACCTAGAATGTGTCATTTTACATATTAAAAGGACATCTGTCCTTTGTTACGATTTTAGTCTACAGAACCTCGAAGAAGATAATAAACGGGGTTGTACTATATGAACCCAGAAATGCAAAAGTTTAACCCTTCTTACTGTAGGTGCAGGCTAAAGCCATAAAGTCGCTGCGCATAGCAACACAACGAATGTGAGATTTTGGACAACCTTTGGTGGGTTGGGTCGAGTTAACTTTCAAATCTCTTGATTTTCAGGTCCGTTTGTCACAGTGACTAACTTCCTGTCTCGCTTCCTCCTCCTCCTCAGCCGAAAAAATATGCGTCACCACGTCACTTCCTTTTGCTTTGTCAGAGTCCTGATGCTTTTGTTTTCTGTCGTGTACATTCGAAGCGCTCGACCGTCAGAAAAATGTGACGGCCGCAACGTTACAAACCAGAAGTTAAGGAGCGAGCAGAACAAGAAGTAGGCGAAAATAATACAATATTTAACAATCACAGGACGTGGCTCATTCATAAATATTTAATGAACTATAGACCCGTTTTACCCATATTTAATTAATAATGAAAAATATTTGCATAGAGTTGGCTTCAGTTAATAATGTACAGATAGCTGAGGTAATATCAACTGTTGATACGTGTTAGCCATGTAGTCAAGAGCGACAAAAGCAATGGTTATAAAGACCATTTGAGTATCAATGGTAAATGAGATTCCTCCACATTACAAATTTCCTCATAATTAAACATGGCTTCTATTAAACCATAAAATGACAAATTGTGAAAGAATGCTATAAGTACACTGAAACTTAGCAATATCCTTCTTGCCTTTAAAGTTCCAATCAAAGAAAAACCGCCTTCCAAGGATCGTACTTTGAATATGTACGATATATATGGGAGTTATTCGTATTCACATCTTTTCCATAAATACAGTGACTCCATGAAGCATTCGTCCTCACTTTAAAAATAATCCTAGCAGCCAAATTAACGAAAGAAATTTCTTATTTTTAATACACAGAAAGAAGAAACTATGTTACATTTTACGTGTTCTGGCGTTTTTTTTATTAATTTTTGTAAATTTTGAAAATTGACAGATTTTGCAACTATTTTACCACTTAGTATATGCCTGCCATTGTCATCGACATATCTAAAGTGACGGAGAAATCAGTTTATGAAATTGTAAGGACCTCAAGGCGCTAATGCGGAAGCTCAGTAAACATGTTGATAATTCCTGACATGGACTTTTTTGTCTCCGTCAGATCTGAAGCCGGACGATGATCATCACTTTTTTTGAAGCCGTACCCTTTGCTGCAATATCTGCTGTTGATTCTGCTGCAGGCTGCTGCAGTGGTTGGCCATGAGATCTTTCTCTCAGAGTATATTATGTGGGGGCTATGAAAGGATAAAACCAGTTTAAATTGACTGAGAAATTTAATGTGATCTAATACTTGAGCTATTGAAGCGAGTTGCCGACCGTTTGAAGATAAAGAATATAACTGATTATGATTCAGAGCATTCGAAACTGTATAATTTAATTATTATATCTGCTAACTTCTGCAGTATCAATTTTACGGTTTGAAATAACTTGTTTCCGCAGTAAATGAAACTAGAAACATAACTTGCGAGTCGGTAAATGCTTACCGGTAAAACTCCTCCGGCTACCGCTAAGTAACTGATAACCCAGCGTCGTCTTAGGCGCTGCGAACTGCCGATCACCGTAAAAGACTTTAAGCCCCTAAGGCTGTACAGGAAGAAAAGAAAGAAAGAAGCTAATTTTGGCAATAAACACTCGTTTGTTACTTAAGTTCCGACTACCTTAGAACTACCCTACCAATTTTACTTCATATGCGCTCCAATCTCAGGACTCTAAGCATGCGTATGTGACACTGTTACTAGGTGGTAACTCTCCGACTCTCAGAATTTCCTTCCCCTTTCTCTTTTACAGAATTTCTGTCTACATGACTTTGTAAACGTACTGAATTTAATTCTAAACTGCATTTCAAAAACTTTTATGCTAACGCGTTCGTTACTCACGCTGTTGCTAATGACTTTCGTTAACTTGACTTGCTAATGACTTTTTTGCTTTCCGGATAACTTTTCAACTCAAGCCTGTTAATTAAACATTGATTTAATATACAGAAATTATTTATTGCAATTATTTCTTTATTTTACTATTATTTCTTTATTTATATCTTCGTCAATAATTACGGCATCAGACCAAAACCGTAATTCTCCATTACGTTTAATAATTATTTATGCAACAGGTACAGAAAACGATAAATTTAAAAAAGGGGCTTTCTGTGAAAGTTCCTTACATTTTTTTCCGTTACTTACCTCAAAAGTAAGTTATTGTGTCCGTAATTTGTTATTTTTTAAGTGTAGGAGATCCAATGCGAATTAATGATCAAGGTCTCCTGATAATTACCGACGCAGTTAGTAAGAATCGATTTAGTGGAAACTGGGTTGCTAGAGTCATTGCCGTGGAAGTGCTCGTAAATATATAAAGTTTTTCATGGTCGTCATTTTACAGTTTTTGTAAAACTAAAATTTAAATAATATGAGCTCAGAAAGCGATGAAAGTATTATTCCACGTGACATACAGGAATAAGCAGATCATTTGATGTTGGAGCTTCCGCCTGAGAAGTCCAGAGTTCGATACGAAAAAGAGTATAATAATTCGTAAAGTGGACAAGAGAAGAAAGTGAGGAGGATATCTGAAACAGTTCTGGCATATCTAGGTGAAAAATCGATTTAATGCTCCGGCTGCAGCTTTAATTTCACGCCCTATGAATATTAGTAGGACTAGGATAGGTGCGGAGGGGGACTTAGTACCTCGACCTACATCTTTCGTGCCTAAGCCCCTGGCGGGATGCCCCGGGAAAGAGGGGTGAAGTGAGAGCAGACAGAGTGCGGCCGGACCAGGAGGCACGACAGGGCAGGGGACAGGGTCCCTACCGTTTACACATTGAAACTCCCCGGATGGCAGCTGGTGTAGACATGTACATCCCCTGGGAGTCATTCCGGGGGACGAAAGGTTACACAGAACATTCTTTTCCTCTGCCACGCAATGCCGAGACTCCCTCCGACACTTTCAGTCTTGAAGCAGACCAAGCAGATGAAAGGTGAAGCGAAATGAGAATGGGGGTGAAATGGAGGGGCAGGAAATTCGGGAGATGTCATGAGCCTTCCCAGAATTCGCCTAGCGATCCGGGGAGACCCCTGAAAAACTCCATGGATCAGGGAGGTCAGTCGTGGGGAATCGAACCCGCTACCTCCCGAATGCGGGCTACAGATGATACCACCTGAGCCATTCCGCTCGGTATGAATATTAGTAGCATCTGGAACAGTACAATAACAGTAAATTTGTTAAATAAATGAAAATTCTGTTGTATGTTATGTTAAATAAAAAGTTTGTAACTTAGTTTATTTTCTTTTGTAAATAACGCGCAAAAAGATTCATTTTTGCACGGTGTGCAAACTTTCGTAACTCAAATCAGTTCAAGAATGATAAACTTTTGAGGTAGGTGGCGGAAAGAATAATTTTGTAAACCTCACAAATCAGTGCAATTTACAAATAAATAAAAAGAAAGAAAGAAATTGAAAAAAAGTGAAAAAATTCAGGACACGTAAACTGTAATATTTCTTGTTCTTTCTGCATATCAAAGGTGTGAATTTTCTATACATTAATTTGGCTGGTAGGGATTTTTAATGTGGAGACGAATACTTTCTGGAGTCACTGTTTAAGTACATATCATTTCCATATAACGTTTTAAAATTATTAATTTCAAATTAAGTCACGAGTATTTCCTTCTAACCTGCAAAAGCGAGGCCTTCGGGACTCGTGTTGTATGTTATTATGCTAAAATGCCCAACGTAGCTTTCCATAAAGAACAGACTTTCAAGACATTGTTTAAAAATCTTAATGACATAGATAGCCGCAAACTTTAAAATTGTCATAACCATATTCATGCTCGACTCCATTATAATTTCATGTTACCCTGCAAAATTTCTAAGTCTTTAGTCAAAATCTGATGGCAGTCAGATAACTTTATCTACGCATTACAAATTCGCACCTTATATATTATAGAATTTGTAACATTTGATTCTTCTATCCACATTACGTTATTCACGGCACATTTTTTACTAGAAACGATTTTAAATTAAACAATAAATACTTATTTATGTGCAAGACTCGGAAAAAAGGTTCAAATGTTTTTCTTGGCAGCACGGAAGAATAAATTCAGAAATTCTAGTAGCGGTCTCTTGCGTTGGAAAAGAAGAAAGCAGAATCGGAAACTTTCAAGCATTTTCTGTCTGGACGACGCCCTTACATTTGAAAGATACAGTATGAACTATTTCGAAAACATATAATGCAATGAAAAATAATTATTTGTCAGAAATGTTATGTTTTAATGTGTCCGGCATTTTTTCTGAAGTAAGTTTTTTCTGTTTCTTATGGTTTCCTGGGTATGCAAAATAATTTAGAGTGAAAAGGACTTCACAGACAATTCCGACAAAATTCAAAGTATACTTTAATCGTGCATATATCCCTTAGAGCAGCTAGAGTTTAGAGAGCTCTAAGAACCCTTAGAGCTGTTTTTGAGATAATGAAACATGTAAAAACACCTTTGAATCCTTGTGGCTCAGGTTGGCGATGATGGAAAAAGAGGTACGTTATTCTATGACTTATTGTACCACCGAAGTTTATTTTAAGTTGGGAACAATTAAAGCATAGCAGCAAATATTCCATAAATAGCTAACGCAATGCAATTTCATATTACGAAATACTGCATAATTAACCGATTATACATCTCTTGGACATCCAGCTTTGAGATGGAAACTAATGTTGGGACTTAAATGCTCGGAGACACACCATGTCCTCTGCCACTCCTAACGATGGCGCCCTCTTGGGACGGCGCCACTCTCATCTTCATCCAGGGCGTTTCCTGGCCTCGCGAATAATTCTATTCAAATGTAGATGATGATACTCCTGAGGCGCGCCTCCTCGTCTTCCTCCCACAGTTCAGACATGGTCCTCTTTGGTGTCACATTACGTCCTGACCTTGCTGGGAAACCAACACTATGGTAAGCTATTATTGAAATATTTCACTGTAGAGATACGAACCTGATTCTTCCATCTCAACTCCATTTACTCCTACCACTTTATTTAGTATACAGGACATTTTCATTCCGAGTAAGTGAGGGAATTTTGAAATTTCGTATAAAAATCAAGTAAATACCTCGTTTTAACAAGGGGTCATTCCAATCATATTTTTGAAAATTAGATAAAAATGTTGTTCACCACTCAGAATAGAGGAAAATACAATCCTATCATAATGTTATTTTTCCATCTTTGAGTGAAGGGATACAGGAGTTTGAAGTCATAGCCAATCTTTAAAAAATCTGATGTGTTGCATTCATATGACTTTCTCTACTCATTCTTCTAGAAACTACTGTTACAAAAATTATTTTTCTACCTACTTCATCTTACCAGAATAAACCTGTGCAGAAATGATTTAATTATACATTTCCTTGTAGGGATAAATAGGGTTACAGGAGGTTGAAGCCGTAGTCAATCTTTAATAACCTGATGTGTTGCATTCATACGACCTTCTCTACTCACGTTTCTATAAACTATTCTTACAAAAGATTATTCTTCTATGCACGTCTTGTTAATCGAGATAAACTTTCATTACGCATTTTGTTGGAATAAGAAGGAAACAGCAGGCTAAAGTCAACAATAGGAAAAAAAATATCAGATTTTTAAAATGCGGATCGCTTTGTGATGGCTTTGAAATTCTATGTCGTTTGCATGACCACGAGAAAAAACTAGTAGCGACTTACCATTTGAGAAAAGTATAAGTATTTGGAAATTCAAACCAATAAATAATATTTCGGAAATGGTTAATGCTGCAAAAAAATTAATTTGACATAAATTGTGAGTTTTAACGAGAACAAAAGTCACTGGGAATGAATACCACTTTTCAGACTATTTGCAGAAAATTCATAATATACATTTTGTCATACAAATGTCTTATACATATATAATTTTAATCAAAACCGTTATAGCCATTTTTGAGGAAATAACGAACATTTCTGTAAAGGGTGATTTGTGGTGGGGAATTTTCTTGAAAATATTCATATGTCATCCTTGGAGGATGCTGAACATAAATATAAACTTTTACATTCATCAAACCTTTATTTTTGAGTTATTCTGCTCTCTCTCTCTCTCTCTCTCTCTCTCTCACACACACACACACAAGCACACACACACACCTTTTCCTAAAAAATGTGTTTTTTTTTGTTTTTTTGTCTTAGAGAGCCTTAAAACTTGCATTTCCGGTGAAGCTCCATATCCAAGTTTTGGGTGGAATGCAATATTTCCTTTACTTCCTATAGGTATGCAGTAGAGAAAGTAAAAAGCGAGATATGCTGGCTTTGAAAATATCCTCTCCGCATGACTTTGAGGAACACTTGAATGCCATTTAGCACTTCAAAAAAATATTAAGTATTTGAAAATGCAAACCAATAACAAAGAATATGAAGGAAATGGTTAACACGACAAAAAACTTGGTTTGACATAAATTGTGTGTTTTAACGATATCTGCATTTTTCATGTAGTAAGGTTTTGTTCATGTGTTATGATTTACCTTGTGAGGACTTTACAAGCTATTCCGAGAGAATCCAAAATATAATTTTTTTTGTCATGTAAATGCCTTAAACATTTGGCATTGCAATTAAAATCAGTGGAGCTAATTTGAAAAAATAAAAATATAACGAAACATTTTGCATGCAGAGCACAGATTGGAGTGGGGGATATTTTCTTGAAAATCTTGGTGTCGCATCCTTTGAAAACCCTGAACTTAAAAACCAATTTTACATTTATTCGATATTTCATTTTTAAGTTATATTATTTTCTTTCTCGCCCCCTCTCTCCCTTACACTACGTTTTTCTAAAAAGTTTTTATTCAAGGATCTCAAAGCGTGTATTTCCGATGAAATCTCGATATAAAATTTTTGGATAGAATGCAGTGCTTTCCTTACTTCCTATTGATCATTAGGAGATAAAATAAAAATTAGAAAAGGGACCCACGCACGTGAATGTGTGTACTTGTCTGGAACAGCATGACTGAGATACGAAACTTTAATGAGTTTATACTCGAGTCAAATATCATTTAAGCATTCCCGGCGAAAATTTTCAGGAATAACCTCCCACCCCTACTGCCCTTTACACGGAATATGTTTCGTTATTTTATTATTGAAAATGGTTTTAACAGTTTTTATTAAAATATACTTTGAGATATTATCATGGCCGATAAAACGTATCTACAAGATGTTATATATATACGCGATGTACATCACAGTTTAGCGCTACACATTTGTCAGTCTGCAGCTCAATACGGGCTGGCTCGGCTACCTGGCTAAAAGTCGACTTACCGTTGTTCTTTCGCATTGTCATCAATTAACTGTAGCAGAGCCAGTCCGCATGAATGTTAGCAACAGCAGGCTGGCAACTGTGTAACACTAAACTGTGTTGCAATATCGTGTCTTTTTAGGATATTACTTGAGAACTATTACACTTAGAACATACGTTTCATAAACTTTTTTCTCGAATTTGTCCGTAGAGTAGTGTCCTTGAGCGTTAGTGTGCGAATTCGTGGGCACTGTATATCTTGAATTTTCTATGACCTCTTCATTGCCATTGAATTTTATATAAATTTATCTAACTAATAAACCATAAGAGATAGATAATGACTAGTAACGCAGAGTTCGTTAAGATACATAATTTCCGTATATATTTCTGTATATATATTTATTTATTATAATTTTTTCGTATAATTAGCCAGTTCCAAGATATCCGTTTATGCACTTTTAAATGTTCCAGTATTTTAAGCAATACATTTTAAGTGCCATACTGTTGTTTCTTGTGGGTTCATGCAAAAAATATATATGCAAAACAGTTGATTGCCGTTATCAGCCACCTGCTTTATGTGCCTGCCACAAAATATATTGAAACCATTTATGCCAACATTTATCACGATAGATAGGAAATAAATAGAAAGAAAAAAGCTTTTGTGTAAATATTTTGTAGGACAGATATGAAAACAAATGATAATGGGCTGAAAAAGTTGTGTGATTGTAAGATCAATTGCTTATCCTATGGGTCCATTTCTTACAAAGCCAATGCGTATTTTACAATCACTCATTAATGGATAAGTACAACGAAGAATAGAGCTATTTCCTTAGCCTTTTTTGGGGGGAGTGGTCATTTTTGTAGTGCCCTTTAACTGCTATGGTCATATCGTGAACTTTGACTGAAACATTTGATGGTGATTTTACTGTTTGAACTTCTGGGTTAGATTACTGTAGGTTTTCGTCGTTTTTTACTTATTTTCACACACACCATTCATTCTCACATTCACACTTCCAGTCTCTATCCTAATTGGAGGAAAACTCCCAACCTCGGCGGGGATTCGAACCTCGAACCTCCGGGTGAGAAGTCAGCTCGTTGAGTGCTCGACTACGGAGGCAATCCTTAGCTTCTTGTCTACTCGCGTTAGTATGCTTTGCGAGAAATTTGAAATCTGAATTAGGATTTTAGCTTCCCACAATTTTAGGAGGTGTGAGTTCTCCTTATGATTCACACCCAGGAGATGGCCATCAAGCAACGGATATTTTCTGAAGTTGGAATGGTTTTATAATAGCCGCTGAAGACATCTCACCCTTTAAAAAGGGCGTGGCGTTTGTGGATAATGAAAATTACGTTGAGAGGCAATTACCTTGATGGAGGTGAAGGTGACTGCAATGCATTCTGCAGCCTTACATTTTTTGTGCACTGAAACGTGTTATAACTGTTTTTTCTACCTCCTGCCCGTGGTAGGCAGAGGAAGTATCGTATTCCATCCAAAAATTCATATCGAGATTTCAGCGAAAATATGAACGCAAAAGGAGCATGCGTATGAGAAAGAGAAAGAACAGCTTAAGTCGAAAAGCAAAAGCCGGATGAATTTCAAACTTTGTACGAGCGGTGTCAATAAATAAGTTTCCCTATTTTATAAAAAACATTACACACAATTTATCGTGTTAAAATAATTTTATTTACATTGTACAATCCTTCTGTTACTTTTCTGCATAGTGACCATGTTTTTCCAATCATTTTTGGTAACGTGACACAAGTTTTTCCAAGCCAGAGTTGTACCAGGTACAACCCCATAGGTATGCATGATGACTAACCTTAAGCGAAACAGGGGAGGGCGGATTTACCCCCACGCATTATTTCGCGGAGCTATGACGTATACATTTCATGGTTTGTCCAAATTCCAATGATTGGTTACCTTGTAACATGCCATTGCAACAGCCGCCAGTGAGTGAGTGAAGGGGAAATACTTCATAGAAATCGAAAGAAGTGGGGGTAAGGCGACAGTGTGACGTCATTAGCTCATAAGAGACAAGGTTGAGCTTCACTGGGTATGCCGTTCTCAGGAACGTAAAATTGAAACTTCTCCGTCTCCCGTTCCCCGTCCTGGATTGCGGTAAATTTCCCGCTAACTGTGAACGCTGGCGTTGTAATACATGCGTGTAACTTTGCCGTTCGTGTTCTGATTTCTGTTTCCGGTTATTCTCAATCAGCCTTAACACACAATGTGTAGAAAAGTAACCGTTTTATAAATAAATAGCTTGTAGAACATCTAAATGAAAACTAGTAGAGAACAATCGTGTGATTGTTATACTCGTATTCTTTTAAACGTAAAAAATGCTACATTTTTCTCTCTGCAGGTTCAATATATAATTTGTTTGCCTTTCTAATTTAGAAATAGAGTTAAACCGTTCATGAATCTCAAAAGAGATTATCCTATGTGTCGGAAAAATGTAGTTTCCTAAAGCCATTTCTTATTATTCTTTCTGAACCAATGTATATTCTGTTAAGGCTGGTTCACAACCGCCCGAGCACGGTAACCAGAACGGAAACGAGAACGGGAAGCAATGCACCATGCAAGATATTGGTTCACAACAACCCAGTAACGAGAACGAGAATGCATATCGATCACAAAGTGAAAGTCGATTTTGCGTATTGGGATTTCATTTGTTTTTAACTGACCAATGACATTTTTTCACCTACTTCCAATTTAGCCAAGCCAACGTCAAAATTCGATAGAGTAAACATTATCTAAATGCATATTCATTATATTTCCGATCCCTCTACTTATGCCAAACTTTCATTCCTTTATTTAATGGCATGCATCAAAATTGTTTATTGTTCTTTTTTCATTTCCACCGGTTTTAGATGTTCTTTGTAGCTTTTGCCATTGTTTTTTAGGTAATAGTCAGTTTTGAGTTGCATATAAACAAACTACAAACGATCCCTTCACCAGAGGAACCAACGTTGATTAGATTTGCGGGTGTCGGGATGAAGTTAGGAAGCACATTTACTACTAATTCCTTCCAGTTTCATGTTTCCAGCTCGCGACTATAGAGAGCACTAGTGGCTGTTTCATGTCACGGCCGCTTAGAATAACCTCTAGAGTGAAGAGTCTAATATGCACAATAGGGATCTAATATGCCGTGCCCGGGAACGAGAACGAGAAAGTTAAAAGTTGGGCAACTCTTCTTTCCCGTTCCCGGGGCCCGGGAAGCTTCCCGTCGGTTGTGAACATTCCCATTTGAATACATGTATTTCAACTTTCTCGTTCTCGTTCTCGTTGGTTGTGAACCAGCCATTATTGGGACAAGGGCGGTTTAACAGATGAGAGTGATCGATTTGTAATAATTTAGAAGACTCAGACATTGAGTGCGAAGAACATTTGTAAATATCCAATATAGAACAGGAGGAGGCATACCAATTACCAAACGGCCAGGAATCCGCCACTGGCCCTTCTTGTTATTTTGAAGGAATTTCTGTTCTACCCCACTAGCCGACCGACGCCGAAGATTGACAGATAGCTACAGCGGGCGAGTATTCTCATTCTCATTCTACAAAATGAGTGACTACTTAAAGTATATATATATATATATATATATATATATATATATATATATATATATTATAGAAGTACGCTGGGCCAAACATCCGAGCCCCACCGTGAGGGTGTTGTTTGGATTGGGTTGGACTCGGTGGGGTAGTGGTTCCTGATACCTGTGGGAGATTGGGTACGTCTGGGTGGTGCACGTCCAGCGGGGTTGTGAGACGCCTCAATGTCCTCCGGTACCGTCCTGAGCAGGTAGACGGCGCGCTAGTGGGCTGTCGTCCCCACTGAGATTGCTCGGTAGTCTTTCCTGTTGGGGGTTGATGTGTGTAAGTGGCATATCCACTTCCACCCTGTAATGGGGGGAAGGGGCGGATTAAAACGTTTAGGTGCCGACCTACAGGAAACGCCTTCGGAGGTGGGAAAGCTACTCGGTTGGCGCCCTCCTCCCTGGGTCCAGTCGGGGCAGCTGCCTCTGGGGTGTTATTCCATGTTCCAAATGACCGACCTTTTATTTCATAAGCAAGTCCGTGTCAAAGCGGTCAGCCTCCATGCTGATGCGCACTATAAAAGCGCGCGCTCGTACGAACATGACAATTCCTATGCGTCTCAAAGCGCTCGTTAATCGTGCGATAGAAGTTCCAATCGGCGTTTAGACGTGTACGCGTCAGTGCCATTCAGGTAGAATTCTATCTCAGTATCGCGCGTTAGCAAACGCTTCATGTGTACGGGTTTTTAAGGCAGTACGTAAGCATTGATAGCGAGAAAGTACCTTACTGTCCAGCCTTAGCTGTAACACTGTTGTTGAAACTAGAGATGTTTACATGTTTTTGAGTCATACAAAACCGTAATATAGTTATAAATGCAGAAGCTAGAACAGAATGTTTCATTTGCTTGCAGACATCACTCAGAAGTCCCGACACACGCGATGTCTGGACGGACACGGAGAGCGATTCAGGGATACAGTCGCTTTCAGTGGAAGAGTCGCCGGACCTCCAAGAGATCGACCTGGTAAGTCACTCGTGTTTCATTATTTATGAGTTTGCATTGTTTTGATTTTTCTCTGGTTCTTCTGAGGTTAGGATATGCCAGAGTGCAGGCTGATTCGTACCAGATTCCGAAAGCCATTGGTTGAATTGACTTGTAATGGGTCATCAAACGTTCCTTTACCCGGGAATCGCAGATATGAATGCCATCTTCTTCAGGTCCTACAAACGGTCCGGATGAGCGTTTAAGAAAACGTGGAAGTGTATTCTTTTTGGGTATAAACAAATGTGCCCGCTCCAGAATATTTTCCCAGGGTTCAAATCTCTTTGGGCCGGCTAACCTGACTAAAAGATTTTTTGAGGGGTTTCTTCTTTGGCTTTTCTTTCTTTCTTTCTTTTCTTCTTCTAGGTGAACGGTAGGTTTGCTTACTTACTTCAATTTTCGTGTCATCCATTTGTACTTTCTCTACACCTACCTACAGATAAAATACTGTATTCATCCCAAAAATACGATACTAAGATTTCACTAGAAATACACGTTTTGAGGTTCCCCTGAATCCAAAGAAAATCATTTTTAGAAAAAGTTCATGCATAAGTCTGTCTGTGAACATGTTTTAAAAAATACCAAATTAATATTTAGTTCAATACTTTCCGAAAATAAAAAAAATTGCATGTGTTACATTCATATGACTTTCTCTACTCTCTGTTGTTTGTTAGTGGGTTTGCAAACTACTCTTACGAAAGCTTATTTTTCCATCTAGTTCATTTTAATTGGGATAAATATTTGCAGAATAGCTACATTACAGATTTCGTTATAGATAATAGCGATAGTCAAATGTTTAAGAACTGGACGCACATGCTGGCCTTAAAATTCCGTACTCTTTGAGTGCAATCGCGAGAAACAATTGAAAACCGATAGGATTTTAAAATAATGACAAGTATTGAACAATTCAAACAATTAAAGACGGATATCTTGGAAATGACTTGTCACAAAAAAGGTTATTTTGAGTATTTTGTGTGTTTTAAAGAGATCTACATTTTTCACATAGTAGTAGAGATGATATTGCATTTCACCCAAAAATTCGATATGAGATTTCACCGAAAATACATATTTTGAGGTCCCCTAAATCCAAAAAGAGCATTCAGCCTCATATTATCCCCTTGAACCTACAACGAAATGTGTAATGAAACTATTTCGATTAATGTGAAATAGAAAAATAAGGTTTTGTAAGACTAGTTTGTACAAGAGATTTAAAAATAAACGATGGTGTATAGAGAAAGTCATGCGAATGTAACACCTGTTTTTTTACTTTCTCTATTACGTATAGTAAGTAGGGGAAGTATTGTATTCCACCCAAAAATTCGATACCGAAATTTTAATTTTCTCAAAAATGGCTATAACGATTTTGATTAGAATATCATATGTTTAAGATGTTTTCATGACAAATAAAATGTATATCCTGAATTTTCTGGGAATGTCTCCAAAAGTATTCTTCATTGTGAACGACTTTTGCATAACTGGTAAATCATAAGAGATAGACAAAATTTTACTACACAAAAATGTAGATCGTGTTAAAATACACAATTTATGTCATATACATTTTTTTTGTTGAGTGAATCATTTTCGAGATATTGCTTGTTATTCCCTTAAATTTTTCAATACTTATTTTCTCAAATGGGAATTCGTTATTCATTTTTCTGCCTTGGATATGCAAAGAGTATTAATCTGTGTCAAAGGGAATGGTGCTGTACCTAGCAACCAGCTATTACGAGATATGTATATGCTTAAAGGTTACTGTATTTCTATATTGCTCTTGTAAATATATATTCCCCTTACATCTACAAGAAAATTAGCAATTAGATAGAGTCTGCAAATGTTTATCTCCATTAACATGAAGTAGATGGAGAATAAGCGTTTGTAGAAATAGTTTGTACAAAAGTAGAGAAAGTCACGTGAGTGTAACACATCAGATTTTTACTTTCTCTACTACGTATAGTAAGTAGGGGAAGTATTGTATTCCACCCAAAAATTCGATACCGAAATTTCACCGGAAATACATGTTTTGAGACTCCCTGAATCCAAAAAAGCATTTTTGGAAACATGTCCGTGTGTGTGTGTGTGTGAGTGTGTGTGTGTGTGTGTGTGTGTGTGTGTGTGTGTGTGAACAGCATAACTCAGAAACGAGCAGTCGGATAAACACCAAACTTGGTATTTAGGTTCAGTATCTTCTAGAGATGCGACACGAAGGTTTTCAAGAAAATTCCCCCACCCCAGACTACCCTTTACATGGAACATTTTTCGAAAATTTTAATTTTCTCAAAATGGCTCTAACGATTTTCATTAAAATATCATATGTTTAAGATATTGTCATGAGAAATGAAATGTATATCTCGAATTTTCTGGGAATGTCTCCAAAAGTATTCTTTATTGTGAACGACTTTTGCATAACTGGTAAACCATAGGAGATAGACAAAATTTTACTACACAAAAAATGTAGATCGCGTTAAAATACACAATTTATGTCATATACATTTCTTTTGTTGAGTGAACTGTTTTCGAGATATTACTTGTTATTCCCTTAAATTTTCCAATACTTTTTCTCAAATTCGTTATTCATTTATTTTGTCCTGGACATGCAAAGAGAATGGAATACGCCACATAGCAACCAGCGTTAAAATATTTGACTATTGCTTAAAACCTACCATATTCCCCTTGCATCTACAAGAAAATTATCAATAAGATTAACATCTCGATATCTCGATGAACATGAAGCATATGGAGAATAAGTGTTTGTAAAAATAGTTTGTACAAGAGTAGAGAAAGTCATGTGAGTGTAACACATCAGATTTTTTTAATAAAAGTTGACGTGGCTCACGTCTATGGTTGGGGTGGGAGTAGTATGTTTGCTTCATAATCGGAGGGGATGAGTTTGAGTGAACTAATTGAATAAGAGTTTTTGCTTTTTTTTCCCCTAGAGGCTTTCCATTCTCTTTTTTAAAATAATTGTTTAGCACTGCTATTATGTACATTGCAGGTGTACAGTATAAGTGTGCATTGAATATAACATATTAAGATTGCAATGAAACAGGATAGTCGCACCATTATGTCGAGAAATCAGCATTAGAGCATTCATTCTCGCTAGATTTAATTGCCCTTAGAGGATATTAAAATGAATGTGAGCCATTTTGAAAGTAAGCTTGGCGCCTTTTGAAAGACACTACTATTTCTTTATTTCTTTATTTATATTAGCATATTGATCTAGCATGTTGCTCATTGTTACGCTGTGCATAAACAATGTTTGAAGTGCAAGCATTATTATTATCACATCAGAAATGTAAATGATCACACTGTTATGGACGTTTAACTCCATAACAACATAAAGCAAATACAGGGTTGTTCAAAAAGAAGGAACAGACTTTAAATATTCATTTCTAATGAACGACAATAGATGGCGACACATGCGATACATCACTGAACAGAGAAAATTTCAAAATTGTATTTTATGTGTTCAAAAGAAGCAACGTTTGTTATGCGAGGACGACCAGTGCTTTTCCGTTTGAATACGCAAACATCTTCTACGAATTTATTGTATCAATTATAAATTCTTTTATGAAGAGGCGACTCGTTGTTGAACTTACAACGAAATGCACGCTGCAATGAAACAATGTATTCACTCTTTGCATAATACAGCACACAAAACTACTTTTCCTGTGGCGTCGCCATTTTCTCGTAAACAAACACAGCGCCGCTGTAGGCACTGAATGGAAGTGATAGGTGCGGGCTTAAAACCTTGAACTTTCCTGTATTTAAAGATGTGTCGCTATCTGTTGTCGTTCATTAGAAATAAACATTTAAAGTCTGTTCCTTCTTTTTGAATAACCCTATACTATGTAGTCTTCATGTATACACTGTGTTATGCCGTTTACTACAGAAATCCCTCTGCAGATAAAATGATCCCGCACACGCAGATATCTGTTAACGGCCACATAATATACCGTACCTTCCATGTAGCCGGAATCTTGCATCCTATATATGTACCTAATATATACCTCCGTATGGGGTGCTCTCTCATAACCTTAAAAGTCAGCTCTTGTGCTTGAATAATACGAATGTAAGATACATATTTATCATCTGCCAAATGTTCGAATAATACATTTACCAAAACATACTAGCTCCTATGCTTAATAATGCAACAGTAAGATATACAAAACTTTCGATATGTGCTATTAATTTTGAATTGCTCACAAACAATTAAAGCAACTGATGGATATGCTGTGACCCAAAGGTTTGATTGCTCCTCGACAGGCTCCTGACCCAACGTTGGCTTGCAAGTCTTTGGGGGTGCAAGTCCTACAAAGAGAGGGGTAATCCGTTGTTGAAGAAGAAGCAGACGAAAGCTCGTTTCCATTCGTTTGTCAAAAAAATTGTAACGTGCGATATACAAATACTTGACGGGGAAAAAAAAATTATTCTGATTTACAACCTTTTTTTAAATTGTGGTTTTGTTTTGTTCTGAAGACAACCTCACAAGTTGAGGAAGACTTAAATATCGGCCGCTACTCGATTGCTGAATCGAACTAGAGTGATCCCTCTGCAAATAAAAATCTTTGTAGCGTGTGGCTGCCCACTGAATTACACGACACCGATATCCTGAAAGTATTTGTGGTAAAGCATTTGCAGACATTGCTCCTTGTAACGTGTAACTCTCAACAAATCCGATCAAAGAGGATAAATATTATATCGCTGTTTTACGGCGCCTATTTTCATTTTCAATTTTGCTTCGCTGATGATAAGAGTATGTCATTAAATGTACATATAACAGTTGTTTACTTCGAGAAAAACATTATTACGTATTTCTTGTGCAGGAAATAAAGAGGCAGGAACTAAAGAGCCGTGTGCTGAATTTAGCGGCTACTACAAGCAATGTGGAGGACAGATCCTGTCTTCAGCAAGTCCTGGCTTTGCTTGAGAACTACGAACAAAGACTGGAAGCTGAGGTAAGCAAAGTCTATGCAAAATGGTTTTCTCCTCAAAGAAATTAAAGGATAATAATAATAATGGTTACATTCGGAAAGACAACCACTTTCTATTTTTAAGTCAGAGTTTGTACAGAAATTATGAAGCAACGGTTTTTCGATTTGCTGCTTTAAAGTCACTGCCACACTATAGGAAGAGAAAGGAGTCAATAGTTTTACAAATGTATTTTGCAAGTAATGAAAAACAATTTCAGGAAATAAAGTTACAATAAAAGCACCCGGATTCCGCATTTAACTCTGTTTTTATCGTATTCATTCTATCAATTTTATACGAAATTGTAGGAATGTTATTTAATTTATCTTGAGTAGTTTTAACAGCATGGCCATATCTATGGAATGTTTTTTGTGTAAATGAACAAAGTTGCAGAGTAACGTTGTTTAACAAAAGCGCAGAGTAGTATTGTTCATATCTGCAAATAATGTAACATAAACATTCCCATAGCAACCTTTGCATCATGCTGCCGTTAGATACTACATAAAATTCTCTTGAACATGTACATATTTAAAATTCTCAGCAAATGAAATCGCATCTCTAATGAGCGCAACGTACTCCATTTCAGGGAAGAGTACTAGGAAGTCATCTAGAGTTGGGGGAACATCCGTCGAAAATATCTACAAGACGTATAGTTGCTAAAGTGCTTCCTTTTACCGATCTGCAAGAAATTCCTGATGTTGACGACGAAGGAGAGCAAGGAGTTCGACGCCAGCAGCTAAAGAACGCTGAATGTCTACAAGAAAGTGGGATATTCGAGGAGTCTCCCACTGAATTTATAACGCAGGGTACGCAAACGGAGGATTCGCCATACTTTCCAGGTATACGATGCCAGGAGCCTTATAATTATTTATATCTCTGTCTCTTAGGTATGATATTTTTGTTGCGTATTGCTGATATACGATTATATACAATTAAGCCCTATGCTTTAGTCTTTAGATTTTACTGTCTAAAGTCCGATCTCTTTTACTTCTCATTTTGTTCCAGCGGGGCTACTCAAGTGTGTTGGAACTGTGGGTGAATTAGGAGAAGAACTTAGGCGACTCAACGAAATTCGGGAACTCGTCGAAGAGCGTGGTCGAGGAGACTGCGAACCCTTGCAAATAACTGCAAGCCATTTGAAGGAACTTGCCTACTGCCGCGAACGCATGCAGATTTTAGAGAACAAGGTAAGTCATCCTAGGACGGAGTCAGCCAACTCGTATAGGTGTGATGTATTATAGTCCTGTGAAGTAACACTGTCCCGAGATTCGTCGATGAGGGGAGCAGAGGGAAGGGAAGGGCAGATTTTGTGTCTTTGAGCTACTAATGTAAAGTACAATATAAACTCCCCCTGTGTCGTTAGTACTTTGCCTTTCCCTTTGCTGCACCGGCCGATAGCCAGAAACAAGACGACGACGACGACGACGATGACGAGCTGTTGGCAGTTTTAGCCCGAGTGAATTTTTGCTGCGTGCTCACCCTCAACAGGGCTTAACCGTAGGATGATTATTTTCAATAGGAAATGGTGGTTAAAGATGGCGGTTTTATTTTAGATAGTAATGAAAGAAGGGAGGAAGCATGTAGCTCCTCGACAGCTGCCTGTTAGGATGCAGCGGCCCTTCTGCGCCCTGTGTGTGTGTATTTATCAATTGTTCTTTGTCTGGGATTGAATTTTGAGACCAATCATCTCTTGGGTAGGAAGAAGCAAGAAGAGCTTGCTCACTAACTTTATAGAGCAGACAGTTGTTTGATACTGTCTTATGTTCGGCCTTAGAAATGGTAATTTACAAAAGTAATGCAATTTTATACTTTCTCCACTGCTTAACTAAGGTAGAGTAGCTGTTGCAATTGAGTACTGAAGTTTTATGAAATCCTCCAAATAATTATCTTTTAAAAAAGTGACTACATCACTGGGGCATCCTGCGTTACTTTGGTCTTCATTAAAAACGTCGGTAACTTGCATTACGTTGGTCTTCAAAGCCAACATTTGAAATTCCAACATAGCTGAAAACACGATTTGAGAGCCCTAAGTCTCAAGGCGTAGCCGAGGGATCTGCGCGTCTAAAACTCGAATGATTCATGTTGGCAGCAATTCCAAAAGTCGCCAAAAACGACTATATAAGAAGGGCCGCTTAACCGTTACTGTTGTTGTTTTCAGTGAAGACCAAAGTAATGCAAAGTAATGCGAAAAAGCCCTGGGCTAATATTATCTTATAGTGTGCCCGTAGAAAATAAGATGACGTTCGTAAACAACGATATGTGAACATATATCACGTGAAAGGAATAGTTCGCATGCCATTTGAAATGATCACCCCTGATATGTTGCAGCAGATGCACACACAAACATGCAACGCATCAACCTTTGCATCAAACATGGAGGAGTGCACACTGACATTGTTGAACCTGACAATGTTATTCATAATAAATGTTAATGTTAACCAGACATAAATGTTGCAATATACTGCTTTTGTATTCATAATAATGTTTATCTCATATCTAAGTGTACTACGCTATTAACATGTAAAGGGACTTTTCACCCACCCCTGTACTCTTGGTCTTTCATGCCCAATATAGAATGGGATGCTAAGGACCATAGTAGTCAAAGAGCGTCCATAAATAAAACTTGATTTAATTTACTCTGTACTCTTAAACTGATTGACACTCCCATGTGGTTTGCTAGGAAGAAGTAAGTTTTCAAAGATTAAACAGTTATTCAAATTGATTGAGTAACTC
This sequence comes from Deroplatys truncata, assembly GCA_030765065.1. Lineage (NCBI taxonomy): Eukaryota > Metazoa > Arthropoda > Insecta > Mantodea > Mantidae > Deroplatys > Deroplatys truncata. Next base: position 130,146,263 of record CM060988.1, on the reverse strand, counting down.
TAGAGATAAATCATAAATATTTAAATTTAAAACTCTCCTTATTTGCTCCTTAGGACAGGGTTTGCAAAACTGCAGCCCGGAGAATGAACCCAGCCCATGACTGTTTTTTATGACCTACCTAAAAATGTAAAAAAATACAAATAAAAAGAAACAGCCAGCCTGCATTAGGTTAATGTATTCCTGAATTTTGAATGATTATAAAACATAGCCCCCAGATTTCTAGTTGGTATACAATGTAATGACCTACTGAAGAACAAATACAAAGAAGTTAATTTGATTGACTTTCACAGTTGTCTATCGAATGACACATTTCCTCATTTGAAAGACTTTGCACAAGGACTAATATCAGCACTCGCATCAACATATATCTATAAACATATTTTCAAAAATGAAATATGTCAAAACAGAATATAGCTCTGCTATGACTGATGAACATTTAGAGTTCGTTTTAATCACAGCTCAAATATCTGCAGTTATACTACAGAAAAGCCAGTTTCATTCTTCTCATTGGATATCAATTGCTATTAACGTAAAAATACTTCATGTAACAAGTGTTAATATATATTGCCTATGAATTACAGTGTCATGAGGCTATGAATGAAATATTGATAATTTGTTAAGTAAATTACATCATTTATTAATATGTAAGTATAGATTTTAGGTTGATAAAATACTGTGTTTGAAAACTAATCTGATCTGTACGCCTCATGTCTGCAAGTTCATTGTTTCTATTGTAAACTTATGTAACTTCGCCTGCCATTCATCTCTAAGAGTTAATGTGGACCCCATTATGAAAAGTTTGGCAACCCCTGACTTAGGGCATGAATTGGTTGCACCTCTTAGGACATGAATATTGTAAAATGTTCAGTAAATGTGGTGGGACCAAGATCTCGCTGATTGAGCTTTTACCAATAGTCTCAGAGGTTTTGACCGCAATCCCACTTGATGATCTTAATACTTGAGATTTTATTATAATATCCCAGTGCCTCACCATACATTACATTGCTGCACATGAAAGGCACACTTTTTGAGTGGAACATTATCTTTTTACTTTAAGAGTAAATATACATGAACAAGGTTACACAGTACCAAATTTTGGGTCACCGTACATGTCACTTGCTCCATTCCTCACGAAGGCCAGAACAAATTACCATTACAGCTTACATAATGCATACAATAATGGGAAAATAGTGACATGTGGATAGGAAAGAATGCCACAAAATGACATGTGTTGGTATAAATTAAATTGAGTTTTATTTATGGATGCTCTTTAACTACTATGGTCCTTAGCATCCCATTCTATATTGGGCGTAAAGATCGGTAATTTTGCTCAGAGGTCTCTTTATCAGGCTTGAGGTTCTTTTATGTGCCGTAAATCTACGACACAGACCACCGGCTTTACTTCCCTTCCGAAGGAAGCCATGCTAAGGATTTTTACAGTGTTGGTATGGTTCTATGCAAGAGGGCATACAGCGTTAGTTGCCCTTTAAATGCAGAACTTTCTATTTAATTCTCCAAGTTTTGTACAGTAAATTATGACATCTTGAAAATTGATGCTGCTACATTGTTTTAAAGCAGTAACTCTTCTTCACGGTTTGAAGCTTTGTTTCATGTTGTTATATTCTTTGTGGAACCCATCAGCTTTGAGCTCATTATGGGCAGAACTTAAGAGAATGAGCTATGCTTTATCCCAAACCATCAACAAAAACAAGCATTCAAGCTTGTTAAGTATGTGATAAGTACTGACCGGATGGTACTGTCCTTGATTCCATTATCGTTCATGGCTGAATGGACTTCCCCTGGTGGTTGAAGTTTGAACAATTTCATATATGAGTTAATTTTATTGGTAACTTCATATTTCCTCATCTGTTCTTCATGCCTTTTTATGGCTTATCTGAAACACTGGTGGCTTTTTGTTTTTATCCTCTTCTGGAAGTTTGAATTGGGGTTATGAATGGGTGCGTGATATCATATTTAATCAAAAAACTAAAACAACAAACTTTGAATGATTTTATTAGTTTCATTTATGTCTCCTGTTTTCCGTATGAAATTATTGTGCAAAGTTCTAGAAGATATTTATGATCAATCACCTTATAATAGTAATTTTATAAATCCCCTTTATGTTGCAAATAATGGATGAAAAATACCCTTATTTTCATGGTAAAGGGTACTAAATATCAGTGGATATATTCCTAATTTACTTAACTCTCCCTGACTAGTTTCTAAATACTGGAAATGGATAGCCCGCAAGTATCTTTTAGTGGTAAAACAATTTTTGAAATGAACTGTCTCTGTGATCAAGTGGTCAATCTTCTGGCTCCTGAACCCAGATTACCTGCATTTGATTCCCAAATGGGATGGGAGAACTTTTCTTTAACTACCCTCTGCAAAGTCTGGAAGTATGAATGGTAAAATCAAATAAAATCAACATTGCAACTTACAGTTTGAGTAATAACACCATCAGCTGTTTCTCAAGTCAAAGCCCCTGATATGGCTATAGAAGTTAAAGGGGGCTGTTAGAATAAAATGATTTAAAAACAAATCCTGATGCAATACATTTACATAACTTTTCTTATCCTCTATTGCTTATTAGTGGGTATACAAATTATTCTTATGAACATTTATTTTCCTATCTACATTATTTTAATTGAGATAAACCTTTCCGAAAATAGCTGCATTACACATTTCGTTATAGATATAAAGGGAATAGTGATAGTTAAATGTTTTAAAACTGGACCTTATATGCTGGCCTTAAATTTCCATACTTTTTCCATGACATCATGAGAAACAATTGAAAATCAAAATGACTTTGATGGCTAAGTACTGAACAATTTGAACTATTAATAATAATAATAATAATAATAATAATAATAATATATATATATATATATATATATATATATATATATATATATATATATATAGGAAATGGCTAATGCCACAAAAAGGTTATTAGGAATTAATTGTGTTTTAAAGAGATCTCTATTTTTTGTCAAGTATGTTTTCGTCTATCGCTTAAAGCCTACCAGTTATACAAGATTATATACAACATTTTTTCTGAATGAAGTGGACTTCACAGATTATTCCCAGAAAATTCAAGATATACATTATATTTGTCATGTAAATATCTTTAATATAGGTATTTTAATAAAAATTGTTATAGCCATTTTTTTAGAAAATCAAAAATTTCGAAAAATGTGTCATGTAAACGGTAGTTTGGATGGGGGATTTTCTTGAAAATCTTTGTGTCACATCTTTTGAAGCTACTGAACCTAAATACCAAGGTATTTATGAGACTTTTTGTTTTTGAGTTATGCTGTACACACACACACACACACACACACACACACACACACACACACGCACTCACTCACTCACGCACGCACGCACGCACGCACTCATGCACTCACTCACTCACTCACTCACTCTCACACTCTCACACACTCACTCTCACTCTCACACACACACTCACTCTCACACTCACACTCACTCACTCACACTCTCACCCACTCACTCACACTCTCACCTTTTTCTAAAAATGCTTTTTTTTGGATTCAGGGGCCTTAAAACATGTATTTCCATGAAATCTCAGTATCAAATTTTTGGGCAGAATGCAATACCTTCTCTACCTACTAGGTATATGGTAGAGATAGTAAAAAGGGGGAAGGGGTATCTCTTGCACTTTTCCTTTACCTATATTTCTGACAGGACTTTTTTAGGTTCAGGGACTTTATTTCTCATGAAATCTTGGTATTGAATTTTTGGAGGGGATACCATACTTCCTCTACCCACTATAGGTTAAAGAAAAAATGGCATTCTGAGAAAACAAAGTTGAAGTTTTGTTCCTTGTTGGAATTCTCTTAGTTTTCCTGTCTTCCTTCATGGCATAGTGGTTACCATGCTAGCCTCTAATTCCTGAGATCACGGGTTCAAACCCAGCAGAGGATGATGGATTTTTTCAGGTGTAAAAATCCTTAGCATGGCTTCCTTTGGAAGGGAAGTAAAGCCGGTGCTCCTGTGTTGTAGATTTATGGCACATAAAAGAGCCTCAAGCTTGATAAAGAAGCCTCTGAACAAAATTACCACTCTTTCACGCCCAATATAGAATGGGATGCTAAGGACCACAGCAGTTAAAGAGCATACTTCAATTTCTTAGTTTTCCAATTTTAAGAAGCATTATTTAATTTTATTTTCTTTTGTTTAAAATAAAAAAATGCTTATGCGTCCTTAAGCAGAGCTCAATTTTGGGAGATAAAAAAATTATTAAATTAACAATTCAGATACAAATAAATATTTATTATTTGCACTAACAAAGTAATACTGAACTATAGTAAATTAATCCTGAAGTACTTTAATGTTATGTTCTAAACTAATATGTGCGTAATGCTAGGTTTTTGCTGATCTACAAGTTTGGTTGTGTATATTCAGTACATAAACATACAGTTTTTCTATATAATTACACTGACTAAATGATTTTGATTAAAATAATGTATACCATTAGATTGTAAAGTGGGTCATGTAGGTTTGTGACCTTGCTTCACTCCAATGTTAAAAATCTATTATGAGTACCCTTAATCTGTTTCCCAGTCCAATTTAATACTTCTACAGAAGTTAATAATTTTCCTGGAGGGAAATTAAGGTAATTCCTCCTGGTGTTGGAAATCACCGAATCTTATGGCAAATAAAATGTATATCTTAAATTTTCTGGAAATATCCCATGAAGTCCTGTTCATTCTGAAAGACTTTTGTGTAATTTGTTAACCGTAAGAAATAGAAAATCTTACTACACAAAAAAAGATTTAGATCTTGTTAAATCACACAATTTATGTCATAAATTTTTACTTTCTCTACTACGTATAGTATAGTAAGTAGGGGAATTACTGCATTCCACCCAAACATTTTATGCGGAGATTTCACTGAAAATACATCTTTTGAGGTGCCCTCAATCCAAATAAAGCATTTTTGGGAACATGTCCGTGTGTGTGTGTGCGTGTGCGTGTGAACAACGTAATCCAAAAACGAAAAATATGATAAATACCAAGCTTTGTATTTGAGTTTAGTATCTTCCAGGGATGCGACAAAGATTTTCAAGAAAATCCCCTCACCTCAAACTACCCTTTACATGGAACATCTTTTGAAAATTTTATTTTTCTAAAAAATGGCTTGACGATTTTGTTAAAATACCATATATAAAATATATTTACATTACAAATAAAATCTGTATCATGAATTTTCTGGGAATAGCTGAGCAAGTCCTCTTCATTCGGAAGGAATTTTGTATAATCTTGTATAGCTTATAAACCTTAAGTGATAGCAAAAACACCCCACATAAAATATGCAGATCTCTTTAAAACACATAATTTACTTAAAATAAGTTTTTATGTGACATAAGCCATTTCTGAGATTGTTATTAAAGGTTGGAATTGTTCAATACTTGTCATTCTTTAAAAGTCCCATTGATTTTTAGTTCTTTCTTGTGATTGCATGGAAACAGTATGGAATTTTAAGGCCAGCATATAGCATCCAGTTCTTAAACATTTGACTATCGCTGTTCTCTTTGTATTTATAAAGAAATGTGTAATGTAGCTATTTTTGCAATGGTTTATTTGGATTAAATGTAGTAAATAGAAAAATAAGCTTTAGTATGAATAGTTTGTATACCCACTAATAAGGATAGAGGGTAGAGAAAGTCATGTGGATGTATCACATCAGATTTTTTTTTTTTTTTTTTTTTGTTACGTTAATGATTTCCAAGTTATTCTTTGTTACTGGTTTGAATTCTGAAATACTTTCTTGAAGTAGTAAGTTGCTATTCACTTTCTCTCATGGTCATGCAAAGAGCATGGAATTTCAAACTCATCTTATGGCTATCCATTGTTTAAATAGCTGACTATTGCTTTAGCCTAATGTAACTATCTTATACCTAAAGAGAAAATACATGTATAGGCATAATGAAGGTTTATCTCAGTTATCAATTAGTGTATAGAAAAAGAAGCTTTTGTAACAATAGTTTGTAGAAGAGTGAGTAGAGAAAGTTGTGTGAATTCACATTATTATTATTATTATTATTATTATTGTTGTTGTTGTTGTTGTTGTTGTTATATTTTTTAAATTCAAATGGTGAGAGTTTTAAGACTGTCTCCTTGTTTTACTGCTTTTTGCCTGGAAAAGGTTCAAAACTTTTGCCCTTGATCCATACTGTTCCTTCTATTTTCTGGAAAGTAGACTTAATTACCCATATTAACTTTGCTGGTACATCCTTCTTGAATAATACTTTCCATATCCCTTCTTTTGGTACTTAATGAAAGGCTGCCTGAAGATCCAAAAAGCCCAGATATACCGATTTACCTCTACTAATTGATTTACCCATAATAGATCTCAGTGAAAATATCTGATGTTGAGCTATCTTTCAATCCTAATCCTGCTTGCTCATTTTCCAGATCTGTCTCCACATGTTTCCTCAACTTTCTTTCCAATTTTCTTGTGTATATCTTCATTATCGCGCTGATTAAGCAAATTACCCAGTAATTCTCACAGAAGAGTCTTCCTTTTTATGTATAGGTACTATTATATTCCTATTCCAATCTGCTGGAGTATGTTCCTTTCTCCAAATTAACTTAAGCATTTCCTGCAGTTGTTGTCATTGTGTTACCCTCTGCTTTGATCATCTCTGGGATAATCGCATCCTTCCAGCTGCTTTTCCACTTTTCAGCCTGTCTTCTGCTATCTTCACATTCTAGTAGTCAATATCGCTATCTCTTCATCTTCTTCCTAACAATTGGTATTATTTGTAGATTCTATCTTACTCCTGCATCTTTCATGTCTGAATTTCTCTTCATAATAAATCTTTCATATTTCTAAAACATCTTGAATTTCAGTTTTCAGTTCATTTTCTTTATCCTAATACTATATGTCTTCTTTCCATGTTTCTGTCTTAGATGTCTCATGACCTTCCAAAATCTCTTACTGTCATTCTGATAGTCATTTTGAATTCTCTCACCAAATTGTTTCTATGATTGTCTTTCTGCTTTCTTCACCATTGATTTACAATAGTTTCTCTTGTTAATGTATTCCTCTTTGTGTCTCGGGGTCCTTGGTGGCTAAGAACTGTTTCCAGGCTTTCTTCTGTTCCTTCACTGCTTTTTGTACCTCTTCATTCCACCATTTGGTGGACTTAACTCCTTGTCTCACTTTCTGCTTTCCACATACTTCGTTGTTTGCCTGCAGAATTATTTCTTTAATAAAATTCCATTTGAATTCTACTTTATCTTCTATTGATGTTCTCTCCTTTATCTTTTGATTAAGTTTCTTTTGAAATTCTTCTTGTTTTGTTCTTCTTGAACCCCTCCCATCTAACCCCCTGGTAACCAATCTGTTTCCTGTATCTGCCACCTACAAAATCCAAGTTGGCCATCAGAAGAAAATGGTTTGTTAATAGTTTGGCTCTTCTTATTACCTTCACATCCTGCAGGAATTTTTCAATTTTGGGGGGGAGAAAAAAGTAACCAATTATGTTTTCATGTTATGCTGACTTGAAAGTAATGTTGTGTAAGTCATTCTACTCCAGTTTTGTGGAATATTAATAAGAAAATATATGCTTGTTCTTATTTTGCAAAGATGGTGGACATTTTATAGGATTCCAAATAAAGGTGATAATAGAAGGTATTGAGAATTTAAAATAGAGAGTTGAGGGTTGTTACACTACATCACTATGATATTCTTACTTGAACGCGTTTCGGGAGACGGCTTGTTCCCATCGTCAGCATTTTCTCTCAACTGATTTTTGCCGGTCATCGTCTGGGGGATGTGTGTGGTTTGTGGTGTTCTCTGGTGCTGGGCTGATGAACCTCCAAAGGCTGTTGGGTGGCGGCAGTTCAAAATTCATTAGGTGATTCCTGTGTTTGACAATATGTATTTTTTCCCAGATGTCCAATTCATTGCTGCTGTTGATCGGTTTTAAGAGTTTTATGTTTGGAGTGATATCATGGTTTGAAGACCAGAAATGATGTGCTACTGCTGATTTATCTTGCTGCTTTTGGTAAATGCATCTCATATGCTCTTTAAGTCTTATTTCAAGATTTCTTTTTGTTCTTCCTATATATACCAGGTTACATTCATTACAATCAATTTGATATATACCAGCTGATTTTTCGTTGGGGATAGGATCTTTTGTTCTGTTACATAGTAGTTTCTGTATGTTGTGGTTATTCTGTGGAGACAGGGTGATGTTGTATTTTTTGAAAATCCTTTGAAATTTATGATGTGTCCAAGGGTGATAAGTGAATTTTCTATATGCTTGTGGTTTTTGTTGTCTGAGTAACATAGTCATTTGTTGGATGTATTTCTGTCTTTCAAACCTTTTTATCTTCTTATCTATTGTTTTTTTCTGGTATCCATTCACAATGGCATACCTAGAGCACAAACAGAAGATTACCTGAAACTAACAAAATTATGTCTGGACCAGAATTTCTTTTCATTCCATCACAAAATCTTTAAACAAACCTCAGGCCTAACTATGGGAAACCCCCTTTCACCATTTTTAGCAGAACTATATATGAGCCATTTTGAATCCCATATTACTAAATCTTTCCCACATCTATTCAAAACCTGGTATAGGTATGTAGATGATATTTTTGCTATTGTTCCAAAAAAACTTTCAGAAGATGCTTTGAAATTATTAAATTTACAAAAAAGATCTATAAAATTCACAATGGAAAAAGAAGAAAATGGCCAATTACCTTACCTAGACATCAGGATCATCAGAAATAATGCACACAACAAACTAACGTTTGGCATTTACAGAAAACCAACGCACACAGAAAACTATATTAAAAATAATAGCTACAATCCTACAAGCCAAAAACATGTAATTTTAAATAGTATTACAAACAGGTTAGTACATATACCAATGGAGAAAGAGGAATACCAGAAAGAATACCAACACATTATCAACATAGCCACTATGAATGGATACCAGGAAAAAAAACAATAGATAAGAAGATAAAAAGGTTTGAAAGACAGAAATACATCCAACAAATGACTACGTTACTCAGACAACAAAAACCACAAGCATATAGAAAATTCACTTATCACCCTTGGACACATCATAAATTTCAAAGGATTTTCAAAAAATACATCATCACCCTGTCTCCACAGAATAACCACAACATACAGAAACTACTATGTAACAGAACAAAAGATCCTATCCCCAACGAAAAATCAGCTGGTATATATCAAATTGATTGTAATGAATGTAACCTGGTATATATAGGAAGAACAAAAAGAAATCTTGAAATAAGACTTAAAGAGCATATGAGATGCATTTACCAAAAGCAGCAAGTTAAATCAGCAGTAGCACATCATTTCTGGTCTTCAAACCATGATATCACTCCAAACATAAAACTCTTAAAACCGATCAACAGCAGCAATGAATTGGACATCTGGGAAAAAATACATATTGTCAAACACAGGAATCACCTAATGAATTTTGAACTGCCGCCACCCAACAGCCTTTGGAGGTTCATCAGCCCAGCACCAGAGAACACCACAAACCACACACATCCCCCAGATGATGACCGGCAAAAATCAGTTGAGAGAAAATGCTGACGATGGGAACAAGCTGTCTCCCGAAACGCGTTCAAGTAAGAATATCATAGTGATGTAGTGTAACAACCCTCAACTCTCTATTTTAAATTATGACACATCACTGTTACAAGCTTCTAAATCTTCAAAAATTGAGGTATTGAGAATATTTAAAAATGGTGTAAACTCATCCCCTAATTTCCTTCAGATTAGGTCAAATATGATACTATATCAATTGTATACTATACTTTACTTTTGGTGCAATTTAGACAAAACTTTTGTTTCCAGTGTAGCAGATTTTTCATTGTTCTGAATTGATATTCATCAGTTTTATAACCAAGGTTTGTCCTGGGGCTTGTCATGATATTACACACACAAGCAGTCCCAGTTTAATTCCAATGAGCTGTTTATATTTTGTACTATTGTGTATTATCATGTGTTAGTGGCAGTATTGAATGTCTCTGGCCATGTTGAACATTCTTGTCTCTTTACAATTCTCCAAGTGATAAGTTAATCAGCAACACCTTAGATAACTAATTCTTCCTTAGAAGTTGACAAATCCTTTATAATTTTCAATTTTTATAACAACAGGTTCGTATTTACGAAAGTGCTGGAGATCAGCAGACTCGGCTATTATCAGAACGTCTGCAGCGAGAAGTGAAATTATCACAGCAGGTCAAAGAATTCAGCTCGAGGGTAGTACGTCTAGAGGCAGAAAACAAACGCCTCGAAGAGGAGCGCTGTGAACTTGAGGAAGCTGAGAACGATACAAGACTCCGTTGCCAAAAGTAAGTGCAGTGAACTGACTAGTTTAAAATTTTTGTATAAACAAAGTTTTATTCTCTCTACTACTTACACTAAGCAAGTAGAGAAAATATAACATTTTATTCAAAAAAATTGTATATAAAAATTTCAATTGAAACACACATTTTGAGGTCTCCTGAATAAAAACAAAAGTATTTTTTATGCCTATCTCTGTGGTGTGGGGGTAGTGTGTCTGCCTCACATTCAAGAGGTCCCAAGTTCAAATCTCGTTTAGGGTGAGCGAACTGGATAAGGTTTTCTCTGGAGTTTTCCCTTATCCTGAAAAGACGAATGTAAGGTGACTTTAAGCTCTATGGATCCCGTGCTTATTTGAGTATCATTTCTCCCATTTCATTCATTAATCATCCAATATGAACTAACTGGTTAAGGCATGCCAAACTTAGTAATTAAAAAAAATAAGCAATTTTTATTTTCTCTACCACCTGCTATTATAGTACTCAAGAACTGGTATCATATTCCACCCAAAAATCGAAATTTAAGTGGAAATATATGTTTAGGGACCCTCTGAACCCAAAAAAAGCATTTATAGGAAAAGGTGTGAGAGAGAGAGAGGGAGGGGGGAGGGGGAGAGGGAGAGGGAGATGGCAGCATAACTCAAAAATGAAAAGTAGGTTAAATACCAAACTTGGAATTTAAGTTCAGCATTTTCAAAGGGTGCAACATGAAGATTTTAAAGATAATACCCCTATTCCAGGCTACCCTTTATCTGGAAAACAAGTCATTATTTTTAATTTTCTCAAATATGGCTTGAAAGTTTTGAATTAAAATGCTAGTGTTTAATATATTCACACAAGAAGTTGAATGTACATTTTGAATTCTCTGTGAAACATCCTATGAAGTTCCCATTATTTGATTGAATATTGCTTAATTTGCATAAAAGGGAATCTTAACAGATAGATACATCTTACTGCTGGAAAAATGTAAATCTCATAAAAAGACACAAATGGTATCAAATCTTTTATGTAGCATTAACTGTTTTCAAAATATTCTATGTGCCAGCTTAGACTTTCCCTTAGTGCCACCCAATGGGCATACTTGAAAGTTTGTTTTAGGCTGTTTTACTTTCCCTACTATGTAGTTACGTAATTGAAGTATTCTGCTCCATCCAAAAATTTGATACCAAGATTTCACCAGAAGTACATGTTTTGAGAACTCCTGAATCCAAGAAAAAAGCTTTTTTAGAAAAAAGGTTTGTGTGTATGTAATCTGTGGATAGCATAGCTCAAAAACTAAAAATCGGTTAGATAACAAACTTAGTATTTAAGATTAATATCTCCCAGGGATGTGACACAAAGATTTTTAAGAAAATATCTCTATCCTAAGCTACGCTTTCTAAGGAAAACTTTTCGTTATATGGTTTTTCTTGGGCGTGCAAAGAGAACAGAATTTCAAAGCCATTACATAGCGACCTGCTCTTAAAAGGTTTGACTATTGCTCAAAGCCTACTGCATTCTCCTAATCATCATATACCTACAAGGAAACATGTATTAAGGCAATTATTGCAAATGTTTATCTTGATTAGCATAAACTAGGTAGAAGAATAAGCTTTTGTAATAGTTTGTTGAAGAAGGGGTAGAGAAAGTTATGTGAATGTAACACATAAGGATTTTTGTTTTTCCCCTTCACAATTATCAGAGGTTGTGATAATGGCAAAGAGAGCTTGGTTATAAATCTGCAGGAAACAGTGTCAGTCAAAATATATAAAATGTATAATATAGAATTGTTTAATAGAGAGCAAGGAGGTGATGTTAAAAATCGCTCTTTACCCAACAAGTTTATTGTTAGAACTTTCTATGAGAAGAGTTTCTTCAAATGCATGAAGTTGTGAATGACATACACAAACCATTAGAACTTGGACCATAAGCTCATGATTCCTATAACCATTGACAGGGTTCCCTCTCCTTTGGAGATTCTCAGGTGTAATGTGCAAACCTTTAAAAATGATGAAAAGTAAAATAATATGGTTAAAAGAAAGTATCTGTTAGGAGAATCACATTTTGTTATTCACATAAAAGAGGAACAATGCTAAGTCCATATAACAGTTCTGGTTGGTGCCACTTCATGAAATGAAACAGTTTTTGAAGATACCAAACTTCATACATTATTAGAAGCTTTAATAAGTACCCTTTAAAAAAATTGGCTCATAAAATTAAGGGATTTTTATAGATATGAAGTTTTAAATTGAACAGTGTAAAAGTATGTTAAAAATATTTAATTCCTAGGAACAAACATTTAAATAGGTACCTTGTTTTCAGTGTGTAAAAAGTTTATTTTATGCACAATAATAGCTAGCTATTATTTTCTCAAAAAATGTTATGTATGTAAATTGTGCAATTTAATTTTAATACTGTACAAATACAGTGTTTCAGGGTACTGTATCTTTCCAGTAATAATAAAAATATTTTTATTAAAGAAACCAAAATATATTGCCTATATACTTTCTCTACTACGTATAGTAAGTACAGGAAGTATTGCATTCCATCCAAAAATTTGATACCAAGATTTCACTGGAAATGCATGTTTTGAGAGCCCCTTTATAAAAAAGAATCATTTTTAGAAAAAGATCCATGAGTGTGTTCAGGGTACTGTATCTTTCCAGTAATAATAAAAATATTTTTATTAAAGAAACCAAAATATATTGCCTATTTACTTTACTACGTATAGTAAGTACGGGAAGCATTGCATTCCACCCAAAAATTTGATACCAAGATTTCACCGAAATGCATGTTTTGAGAGCCCCTTTATAAACAAAATCATTTTTAGAAAAAGATCAATTAGTGTGTCTGTGAACAGCATAACTCAAAAATGAAAAGTCAGATAAACACCAAATTTGGTATTTAGGTTCAATATCTTTCAAAGATGTGACACAAAGATTTTCAGGAAAATCCCCTCACTCCAGACTACCCTTTACATGGAACATTTTTCGAAAATTTGACTTTCTCAAAAATGACTCCTATGATTGTGATTAAAATATGATATGTTTAAGATATTTTTATGGCAAATGAAATGTATATCATGGATTTCCCAGGAATGTCTTCTTCATTCTGAAAGACTTTTGCATAACTGGAAAAACGTAAGAGATAGACAAAATTTTACTGCACAAAAAATGTAGATCTTGTTAAAACACACAATTTATGTCATATACATTTTTGTTTTTGCTGAGTGAACCATTTCCGAGATATCCCTTGTTATTTGTTTCAATTTTCCAATACTTATAATTTTCCTCAAATGGAAATTCATTATTATTTTTTTTTTATTATTTTTTTTTTATGCCCTGGACATGTAAAGAGGATGGAATGCTCCACATAGCAACCAGCTCTTAAAAGATTTGGCTATTGCTTAGAGCTTACCATATTCCCCTTGCACCTACAAGAAAATTAGCAATAAGACAGTTTCTGCAAAGGTTTATCTTGATTAACATGAAGTAGATGGAGAATAAGCATTTATAAAAAATAGTTTGTACAAGAATAGAGAAAGTCATGTGAGTGCAACACATCAGATTTTTAGAAAAAGGTCCATGTGTGTTTCTGTGTGTCTGTGAACAGCATAACTCAAAAACGAAAATTTGGATAAATACCAAACTTGGTATTTAGGTTCAGCATTTTACAAAGATGCAACAAAAAGATTTTCAAGAAAATACTCCCAACCCAGGCTACCCTTTACATGGAAAACTTTTCGAAAACTTTTATTTTCTCAAAAATGGCTCTGATGATTTTGATTAAAATTCATATGTTTAAGATACTTTCATGTTAAATGAAATGTATATTATGAAGTTTTACTTTCTCTACTACATATAGTAAGTAGGGGAAGTATTGTATTCCACCCAAAAATTCGATACCGAGATTTCACCGGAAATACATATTTTGAGGCCCCCTGAATCCAAAAAAAGCATTTTTGGAAACATGTCCGTGTGTGTGTCTATGTGTGTGCGTCTGTGAACAACATAACTCAGAAACAAACAGTCAGATAAACACCAAACTTGGTATTTAGGTTCAATATCTTCCAGAGATGCGACACAAAGGTTTTCAAGAAAATCTCCCCACCCCAGACTACCCTTTACATGGAGCATTTTTCGAAAATTTTAATTTTCTCAAAAATGGCTCTAATGATTTTGATTAAAATATCATATGTTTTAAGATATTTTCATGACAAATGAAATGTATATCTGGAATGTTCTGAGAATGTCTCCAAAAGTATTCTTCATTCTGAACGACTTTTGCATAACTGGTAAACCATAAGAGATAGACAATATTTTACTACACAAAAAATGTAGATTGCATTAAAATACACAATTTATATCATATACATTTTTGTTGTTGAGTGAACCATTTTCGAGATATTGCTTGTTATTTCCTTAAATTTTCCAATACTTATACTTTTTCTCAAATTTGTTATTCATTTCATTTTGTCCTGGTAATGCAAAGAGAATGGAATACTCCACATAGCAACCAGTTCTTAAAATATTTGACTATAGCTTAAAGCCTACCAATTCCCCTTGCACCTATAAGAAAATTAGCAATAAGATTAACATCTTGATATCTCAATTAACATGAAGCATATGGAGAATAAGCGTTTGTAAAAATAGTTTGTACAAGAGTACAGAAAGTCATGTGAGTGTAACACATCAGATATTTGAAGTATGCTGTTCACACATGCACGCATGCATGCATGCATGCATGCACGTATCCTCTGAGCAAAATTTCCAGTCTTTAAAGCCTAATATAGAATGGGACGCTAAGAACCATAGTAGTTAAAGAGCATCTATAAATAAATACATTAATTAATTTTAAAAAAAGAATACACACATATGTATGGATGCATGCATGCACAAGCACACACATGCACACCATTTACTAAAAATGCTTTTTTGAATTCAGGGGATTTAAAAACATATATTCTATGAAATCTCGATATTACATTTTTGGGTGGAATGCAATACCTTTTCTACCTACTAAGTTATGTATCAGAGAAAGTAAAGATGCTTTTTTTTTTTTGCATTCAAGGGGCTCAAAACACGTATTTCTGGTGAAATCTCAATATTGAATTTTGTCTGTAATATAATACCTTCTCTATCTACTATGCATGTGGCAGAGAAATTAAAAGGCATTTTTAGAAAAACATCCATGTGTCTGGACAGCATAACTCAAAAACTAAAAGTGAGTTAAATTCCAAATTCGGCTTTTCAATTCAGTATCTTCCAAGGATGTGACATGAGGATTTTCAACAAAATTCCCATACACCACTACCCTTTACATGGGAAAATGTTATTTGTTTTTTATTTACTAAAAGCTGGCTGTATCATTTTGATTGAAATACCACATGTTTAACTTGTTTGCATTATAATAAAATGTATATCCTGAATATTCTGGGAATAGTGTGTAAAAATCTCCTTCATATGAATGAATTTATATCATTTTGTATGTTAGACCCGTTTTATAAAGATTTGGCTATCGCTCAAGCCTTCTGTATCACTCCTGTTCTTACAGTGAAATGTGGAATAAAATCATTTCTGCATGTTTATCATGATTAACAAGAAGTAACTAAAAGAATAAGCTTTAGTAAGAATATTTTGTAGAAGAGTGGGTAGAGAAAGTTATATGAATATAACCCGTTTTTTGGGGGAGGGCTGGAGATAGCAGTTTCCTAGCTGGACATAAGAGTTTACTACGCTCTATAAAGAATTTAAACTCAGTGCTCTTTCTAATTATTTTTAGGCAACAAAATTCCAAAGCTTTTACAGTCTTGTTTTAAGCTGGCAATGCAGTTATATTATAATCTTATTTTGACATAGTTATACTAAAGATCTATAGTTTGTTGTTGTACATTATACAAATAAAGTTGTTTAACATTTTTGGTCAAACGTTTCTCTTCCAGACTAGAAGCAAAGCTTGTGGCTCTTGGAGAGCGCAAGAGTGAATTACAGCTTCAGGTGACTCAAGAGCGTCGTGAAACTGACAGACTAAAAAGCATAATGGCAGAGAACGAAAGCCGCAGATCAAACCAAATGAGCTATCTGGAATCAATGATCAGTAAATATGAACAGCGCAACTATGAACTTGAGGAACGTGCTATGGACTTACACACACGTATCGACCTTTTAGAGTCCTCCCTGCCAGCTATTATAATGTTCAACATGTTCCAAATAATGCAGAATGAAAATGTGCCACGCAAGGAAGTTACTAGTGCTTTGTCTGCTTCCTTAGTGAGAGCTAAGAGTAAAACAGTGAGTACTTGAGAATCCTTAAACTAAAATAAAATCTTCAAAGCATTATACATGTTTAAAAAGGGAATTGCAGTTTGCTGATTGAGTCGAAAGAATGTTACTTTCATCCTATATTAGCGCTAATGAAAGCAATAATTGTATTTTGGGGAGACTAAATGGTGAAAATTTCCAAAAAATGATAATTCATGTTTTTTTTTGTGTAGTCTTATAAACTGCAACTTCCTCTTTAGTTTTATATATATATATATATATATATATATATATATATATATTATCATTTTAGGCACAATGCTTATATTTAAAATATATTTTTAAAATTGGCATTATATCTATCATTTTATACTGTGAATTCTGCATATAAAAAAATCATAACTTCTACATACTTTGGATTAGAGAGGTACTTTCTTTCTTTCATCTTTTAGGAGAAGTTTTAAATTGAGACTGTGTTAAATTTGGGAACTTCTGTGTGCTCAAGCTTTGTGGTTCTTATTTTTGCAGATACATACTACTTTGTTTTCTTCATTTTTGCTTTGAACAGCTTTTTCATGACATTTTCTTATATAAATGATCCATTTGCCAAGAAACTATTGAGATAGCTAAATTAAATTTCAGGATAAAACAACTAAGTGCTTCTGTGGCTCTCCTTTAGTGTTAAGAACATGGTTGGTTATTTTTGAAAAAACAATAGCTGATAAATTTTAATTAAGAGATGGTGAACCAGTAGCATAGCCAGAAAAATTTAAGCGTAGGGATTATGTATAGGGATCAATTTTTTAAACAATTTGTATCAAGACATGCAGCGTTAATACAGTGCTAACTTAGGAAGTATCTCGTTCCCACCAACCTAAAAGCGATGCTATTATTTTAACAAAGCTACTTTTGCTGTTGATTTTTACATTGTTTTTAGCTAAGGGGGTTTTCAACCCCCCAACTCCCCCCTCCCCCCAGCTATGCCTCTGAGTGTAACTAACAAAAAATCCTATCTTCCTTAATTAACAAACTTATTATACAAAAGTAGATCAGTGTGTTTAGAAGGTATTCATCCACCTCCTGTAAAAATTACCTTATCTTAAATAGTTTCTCAGATAATGGGTTATGAATTTAGCATATTTAACATTGGTAGCATAGGGCTTTTAATTTCCACTTAAGAATGTATGTTATTCATACTAGTGTACAAAATTTCTTTATATAGGTAATTCTTTCTCTGCCTGAGTTTTGTTTCTTTTTCTCGCCATTCTAGTGGATTTTTTCTTGCGTTGCTGCCTTGGTCTCTTGAGAGTTTTAGAAAACTATCATGTTGGGCATGATTATTTTCATGTTTTTTACAATTCACTTAAGTTCAGTACTTATATTTAGAAGTGTAAATCACAATAACATGATGCAAAAGGATGACATGGAACTATGATCCAGTATAAAGAAAAATGTCTTCTCTAAGTTTTTCAATATATTCTTGGTTCTCAGTAAACTTGTGAATTTTACAACTGAAGTTAGGTTTACACAATAAATATATATCAGTAACTTCATTGTGTATAAAATACGTGGTAACTTCCATGCCTTCTATTTATTACGGAGATTCTATAATTCTTTTATTTTGGACAGTTGTGGGTGTTGTTTTACTTTTGCTATTAACATTTCTGCTGTAAACAGACATACACCCAAAACTCAAAGCCAATTTTGCAAAACAAAACAAACCACAGTTGAATTCCAAACCCTTTGCAATGTGTTGCAATAAAATTTATATCCAATTCAACTTTTTTATATCATACTATGACATATAGTTATTACACAATTTTGATCTGCTGTAGATTACTTTGATTTAAAATGTCACATTGTTGCATTGCCAATGTTACATCATTGTGAATGCCACATTACTATTAATGTTTCTTCAGTTAATGTAGTTTAAACATTTTGTGATTTTGAATATTTTGTACAAGTGTTTAAAAATAAAAATTCTTAGTAAAAATGCAATAAAATAATTGGAAATATTTTCATTAAAACTATTTAGTATCATGAAATTGTAAACCTGAAACAAAATAAATACTCATTGCATATTAATCATAATAAAATTGTAAAGATATGTTTGGATAGCTCCTGCTTGGATCATCAGTCATTTTGTTTGGAGCCTTCAAACCCCTCAAGATTGTTTGTAGTGAAAGTAGGATAAAGTAAAGTAAAGTAAAGTAAATCTGCTATAGAATTTATTGCTCTTGGATGTTCAAAATTCATTGCATGTTTTTCATACTTTTTTTTTAATGTAAATGTCATCCTATATCTTCTACAGTGCTACTTGTACAGGTTTTAAATATTACAAATATAAGAATATGAGGAGATTTTGTCAAAAGTTAAAATTTGGTTGAAATTAATACCAAATTGAGGGTAGCTTATGTGATTATTTTTCAAAATATACATAATAATTAATTTTATTCAAGCTACAAAATGTATACACCTGAAATTTAACACTGTTAATGATGATTTATGTTAAAAGAGCACTCAACTACATGGTTATTAGCACCCTTAAAAACAGATCATTGGAAACGCCAGAGGAAAGATCAACACAAAAAATCATGGCAAAGACCAGCGATAAAGATCAATATAAAATTATAGAAAAAGCCAGAGATAAAGTTAAATATACAAAACTAAGCCAAGAGGTATTAAAAATGTGTATTCAATGTGACTAAATCCGAATTTGAAAGTTTATCTTTGATATAAACTTAAAAACCTTTTCAACTACTTGGTTATTATAAGATATCTGCAAGATTGACCAGCAGTTGCAGAGAGGCCTGTAAATGTGCTAGAGGAATACTCTCCAGCAAAACCTGATGAACCGAAAGACTTTAACTGCACAGTGGACAAAGAGGAGCAGGGTCACCCTTAAAAAGGTAGCCGTGTGTAAAATTGCAGTGGCTAATTGGCAACTGAGCCAAAATCACCTCACAATAAGATACATGAGAGGAAGTTATCCAGTTTATTGCAATGTCCTTGACTACTCTAAGCTTATTTCTGCAGAGAGCTAACCACTCCTTGCGCCAGCAGATAGCACTGCTCTCCACACAAGTCTAAAGTCTTCCAACGTTACATGAGATATTGCAACACTGGGTTATGTGGCCGCAGCCTTAGCTGCCAAATCCACTGGTTCATTCTCCAACAATCCAACATGACAGGAATCCAAACATACTGCATATTGATGCCAGAAGCATGTAAAACATGGAAGGCATCCTCTGCACTATAAATGGAAGTGCTACCATGAAAACCAAATGTATGGGGTTCAGTTCTGTATACATAAGCACATCCAACACAATTGGTGCACTTAGATCCATCATGTAGATCAAAATTTGGTCACTGTAACCTGACAAAAATTCTAAAAAACAAGTGCGGACACTTAATGTAGGCATTGTAGACTTCTGGTATCCTGTCATCCCAAGGTCTACTTGAGATGTTGCATGTAACCAAGGGGAGTACACCCTCTCTCCCTTAGGAAACTTGCTAGGCATTTCAATATTATGCTTTCTAAGAAGCTCTTGGAAATGAACGTGCAGGCCTTGGATTCATTGAGCTATTCCTATAACGTTCATCCAATGTGGTGTTGATAAAAGAAACAAACATTGGATCTATAGGCATACATTTAAGCCCACAACTGTAATTTCCTAACAGGACATCATGCCGATATTGCAGAGGAGGTGCTGCTGATTTGGCATAAATGCTCATAACTGGGCTAGTTAGAAAAGCCCCAATTATGGACTGTGTCTAATCTTCTCAGCACAGATGGTCCTGCTGAAAAATAAATTATACACCCATAGTCTAACTTGGATTGGATCAGTGCATGTTATAGTCACAACAAAACTGTCTGATCCACTCCCCAAGATTTGCCATTTAATACCCGCAAATTTAACACTGCATATACGTTGATCCTGTTAATATTTTGAATTACGTAGTGTGACCTTCAGCAGAAACAAGCTGATAACAATATATTCCTTCAGTGGCCAGTTTAGGCATCTGGAAAACGTTCAAGAGATGTAACCATCAATTTACTGTGTCTGACTATGTGGATAAAAGCTCTCGAAACAAATTTTGCAGTTTTGAGCAATCAGTGAAGCCCAGAGATATTAATTTCAGTTAACTTACTAAGATTTCATCATTTTGAAGGATAATAGATTTACCTGTAAATTTTCATTTTGTTTCCACATTTCAGTCCTGTATGTAAGATTACTAAATGCTATTAAACTACATTTTTTACAGGCACAAAAATTACATCCTGCATTGCTTGAAAAAGAATGGGCAATTGAACACGATATAGAAAGCTTTATTCTTCCACAAAAGGTAGGTGTTATAAATATATGCCCTAGGTATATAAAGAACTTAAAATAGCTTGTAAGCTGTGTGAAATAAATTGGTATTAAAATTAAAATGGGAAGTAATGCACAATGAGGTGAAAAGAGCATTTGACACCATTTTAAGAACTTGTTTCTCTAAAGCCATTGTTTACAATATGATATTTCTAGATTCTAAACATTTTCTACTACTAGAAGTATTGTCAATATCTCACATGGATTCTTTAGTACTCTTTACAATAGCTTGCCTTCCGTGGGAGTTTCAAAATTCATCACTGCAGTTTTTAAATAAACTCCAAATTTTAATAAGTAACATAAGAGTCAATTTTAATGCTTAACTTGCTTACTAACCTTATTTACTGCAGGATATGTTCCACAGACGCATCTGCATCCTTAGCTGATTTTAGGTGCTAATGATTTCAGCAGTTGACACTCTAAAGCCTCACTGTTGCTACTATTACTCAGCTGATTTTGACTTTAGAAAGCATTGCTGGTGTCCTGCATGGAATTTGGAAGTCCCTATACTGGGCATCTTAAAAACTTATGCAGAGGATTATCTTCATTGGGAATTTCAAAATTCATCAAGGTTATTTCATGTTTCTTTATGTAATTCTTCTCCCATATGTTGAGTTCTTTTGGGTTTTGGACATGTTTCAATAGATGGATGCTGCTTTCAACATGAGATAAATTCAACATAAATGCAATCAGGTCCAGCTGCTTTATGTTCTGAAGATTTATTTTTAGCAGAATCAAGTTCTGATAGAGAGAATCCTTGACAAAATATTTCATCTGTTGTAGTCAAGTAGGAAGTTTGATTGGTTACATTTGCTTTGATGACCTTTTTTATTGTTTTTTCAATCTTTTTATATTTTTTGGATACTTTTAATTATATAAAAGTTGTATTAATATCGGCAGTGATCTTTTTCTCATCAGTTAATTTTGTATCTTTATATCTTAACAGCTATTTTAAATTATTTTGTTTATTGATATGTGAGGAGCTCAAAAGTAAAACAAGTTATATCCTTATATTACTTTTCTAGAAATAAGCAAAATGTAATCACAGTTTATTATAAGCTTTATTTTACAATATTCTTTTTCCATCATTTTTTAATGATAAGATGATTTTAGAGCAAATATTGGCCTTTAATATTTTCTCTTTGTCAAATTATTTAACTTTAAAAAATGGATATAACTTGATTTAACTTATTTTGCACTTTACTGTGATGGGAGTACAACTGACATAAATAATCTGTTATTACAGTACTAGTAATTATTGTAATTATAACTATTAAAATTACAAATTGACAAATCTTCCTGGTCTGTTTGGTTGCATTTCCTTTTCCTGTAACCCACATTTCCTTCACAAACTGACACCATTTTATCTTCCATATTTTCCATCATAATCTTGCCACTCAGATAAATTACAACAATCTGCTTTCACTATTATAACTATTTCAATTCTCTGCAACACCTTAATAAATTTGACCATTACTGCCAACAAAAGCAAAATAAAATGGATGTAACTTAATATGAAGCACACAGCTTTTTGGATGTAATTTGTTTTGAGTCATATGCTGGTTTTAAACTTCTTGTAACACAAGGGATATGACATTTTCTGCACAGAATATCGCATGAGCACATGCAAAGGACTCTTTGTGGCAGTGCTAGCAATAGCTCAATAATTCTCATAAATGGATTTAAGTTGTTTTGCATTTGACCTCTTCATATGTTTGTAAAGTTTGTTACCATCTTTACAAAAGTCTACACTTTCAATTGATTTATCAAAAGAATTTCTTTTAGTACTGATTGATTATATTTCATTTAAAAGATGCTGTTTTCTTTTTCCAATTAAGTTTGATTTTTTGATCTTAGCTTTTTTCCTGGCCTGCTCTCAAACATTTTTTGGTGTTTTCTAATTCTGTAGACCAAAAGGGTTTATACACTTGAATTTTGCCCCTAGGTATGCATTTTTTTGCTGTTTAATTTAATAATAGAGTTCATTATTAATTTTATCTGAAGAATAAATTTTGGTTTTATCAGGTAACTTCTCTTCTAATTCTAAATATTAAATTAAATTGAGTTTTATTTATGGACACTCTTTAACTGCTGTGGTCCTTAGTGTCCCATTCTACATTGGGTGTGAAAGTCTGAAAATTTGCTCAGAGGACCCCTTATCAGGCTTGAGGTTCTTTTATGTGCCATAAATCTATGACACAGAACCACCGGCTTTACTTCCCTTCTGAAGGAAGCCGTGCTAAGGATTTTACACCTCAAAAAATCTATCACCCTCTGCCAGGTTTGAACCTGCAACCTCTGGAACTAGAGACTAGCATGGTACCCCTAGACCATGGAGCTCTTCTAATTCTTGTTCACATTTTTGCCAATTAGCCTTTTTTTTGTTTTTGTGCTTTACCTTGTATTTTGTTTAATTGGGTATAAGCTATGACTGCTCTAGAGCCCATATTTTCTGATACCTCTCTAGTTCTTTCAGCTATATCCAATGATGTCAAAAGAATATCTGGTTTATATGTGGAACATGAGTGATATACCTATGTATAAGTGCCCATTTGATTACTGTTGAACATTAAATCTAAGTTGCTTGTATTTATCCATTCTTCTATTAATCTATCTGCAGCATTTGAACTCATATATCCCCAAGAATATGAGGGCATTAAAATCATTTAATCATTTGTCTATTAAGGCCAAAAATACATTATTAAATTTTTACAATCATGTTGGAACACTTCAGTGCCTGCAAACTGTAAGAAAGCTATCATTAATCCAATCTTAAAACTAAATAAATCACCAGAAAATATGATTATAGGGTCATTTCACTAACTAATAATTTGACAAAAATTATGGAAAGAATGATTTCTACATGATTAAATTGTTCCTAGAATCAAACAAGTCATTATGATGTCAAGCAGGATTTAGAAGAAATCATTCAAATGAAAGGTTATCCTGCTAGTCAAGAAATTAAAGAAATGTTTCACAAAAATGCAGATACCTTGGTTGTGTTTATAGATCTTAAATCAGCTTCTGATGATGTTTAATGATGCAATCTTATAAAGAAACTTCAAAATTTTGGAATTAAATCAAACATGCTTTGGTGGATATGAGAATTTATAATTCAAAGATTTAGTAGAACATGCTAAGGTTCAAAAACCTCCTGGTTTAAACAGGCACATCTTGGTCTATCCTAAGGTGCTGTACTAAACACAACTTTATTTTATATATATGATCTACCAAAGCAGGTAGAGAAAGAAGGTACTAAAACTGTCCTTTTTGCTGATGATCTGATTATTTGATGTTCTCAAAAGCATGATAAATTAAAAATAACAATGGAATCATTGGTATAAGGAACATTAAACAAGCTTAAATATTGGTGTTCAAACAATTTAATGTCTGTAAATACAGATAAAAGCAGCTTCTAACTTTTCTCATTACAAAAGAAACCAGTTGATATCCATGTATCACATGGAAACATTAACTTATTAAGAACAGAAAAGGCTAAATACCTAGGAGTGACTTTTGACAAACTAACTTGGCAAAAGCATATTGAAAGCATTAGTAAAAAGTCTGATGTGATACATTCACATGACATACTTTACCCTTTATCATTTATTAGTGGGTATACAAATTATTCTTATTCAAGCTTATTACTTTCTCTACCATGTACATAGGTAGAGAAGGTATTGCATTGCACCAAAATATTTGATACTAAGATTTCACCAAAAATACATGTTTTGAGGCTCCCTGAATCCCAAAAAAAGCATTTTTAGAAAAAGGGTGTGTGTGTGTGCGTGCGTGCGTGCATGCGTGTGTGTGTGTGTGTCTCTCTCTCTTTGAACAATATAACTAAAAAATGAAAAGTCAGGTAAATACTGTACCATAAGCCTGGCAACGACACCATGAGCACCCTCATCAGACATCACAATGGGGGAACATAGTACAAGATAACCTCAAGGTTGCGGTAGCTGGAAGAAGGTGAAAGCGAGTGACTTCAATAGACATGTAACTTCTGTTCCAATCTTTCTAACCTTTAATTTATCTAATATACTGTGAACTACATTTCAAAAAGAAAATTAGACAAGTAGTAGATTTACCTGCATTGCAGAGGGGGTCTGGTTGTCCATTGTCGTCAGGCCTAGTGCCTACGTCAAGATTGCAAATTAACGCTAAATAAGTTAAAAGAACTGTCCAGCAAGGCATGTGGTTGGTCGAGAGCGAGCTGTCAAAAATTCCTAAGTTTAAATACCAGATAAAATGCTGATTAGTGCCTAGCTGGTAATAGGCGTAAGCATATGTCAACAGAAATTATGTAACTCGCCCACGTGTCGAGACACGAACTGATCTTTTACCCTAAACCACGTGTCACCTAATCTCTGCTTACTTCAACATCTGGGAAATGATTGGTAAGAAATCTAAAGCTAGTTTCCTGGAGTTACTTAAACGAAGTTTGTCCTGAATGTCTCCAACTTTATAAAACCATATTTATTACAATGTGTTAAAATAAAATTAAAACCGTCACAAAGGTACCAAACTGATATTTAGGTTCAGTATCTTTCAAAGATTGGACACAAAGATTTTCAAGAAAATCCTTCCACCTCAGACTACCCTTTACATGTAAGATTTTTTGAAAGTTTTTGTTTTTCTAAAAAAATGGCTCTAACAATGTTGATTAAAATTCCATATATTAAAGATATTTACAATACAAATAAAATGTATATTTTGAATTTTCTGGGAATAGCCTGTGAAGTTCGCTTTATTTTGGGGAAATTTTGTATAATCTTGTAAATGTTAAGCATAAATGAAAATGTACTACACAAAAAATGTAGATCTTTTTAAAACACAAAATTTATTTATAATTTTTTTTCTCGGATATCTCAGCCATTTCTGAGATATCCATTATTAAAGGTTCAAATTGCTCATTTCTTGGTAATTTTCTTAAAGTCCTGTCAACACTCAGTTGTTTCTCGTGATTGCATGGAAACAGTATGGAATTTTATGGCCAGCATGTAGCATCCAGTTCATAAAAATTTGACTATTGCTGCTCCCTTTGTATCTATAAAGAAATGTGTAATGCAGCTATTTCTGGAAAGTTTTATTGTGATTAAAATGAAGAATATAGAAAAATAAACTTTCGTAAGAGTAATTTGTATATCATTAATAAGCACTAGAGGGTAGAGAAAATCATGTGAATGTAAGACATTTTTTCTATCTATTTTTTCATCCAAATAAAAAAAATGATTTCATTATTTACTCCTAAACATTAGATTCACATACACACACACATACTCATACTGTAATTGTGCCTCTAAAAATGTGCTGCTACTTGCTGCTCTGATTTATTGGTATGTTTATATTTTTGTGTGCTTTAAGTGTTCTTTAAGTCTGATTCCAATGTTACTTTTTGTTTTACAAATGTTGTTTTTTCATATTCTTTGCAACTTATTTTGTAAATCCCCAGTTTAATGATGGTTTGTTTTCTAAACTGATACATTTTATCATATTTTATCCTGTATTTGTTTTGTGGGGCTAGAACTATGTCATAACTGTTGGAAACGTAGAATCACACTGAAAAATTCAATGCCAGAGATGGGATTTGAAACACGGATCTTAATCATTCCATTCCATTGCTCTAGCCAACTGATTCTACCTTTCCAACTTTAGCCTACACATGGCATGTGTGGAAAAGCACTTAGTTAATACTACATATGTCATAACTATTGAAAATCAGCACTGCATAGAGAACAGCATCCACCACATGAAAGATGTATACTGGCCCAAGGAAATAGACAGTTTTATTTAAAATATTACAAAGCAGCACTAATGAAGTTTGGGATACCCATTGAAGACATCTGATTGTGCAAGTTCATTTGACATCTGGCAGAGGGACTGAAAAATACATACAAGATGCTGACAATACTTCCACGTAAACAAGTTCTAGATACTTCTTCTTTTTAGGAGATTAAAAACAATGTGTAATTTAATCATTTGGGAAGAATTTGAGATGATTAGTAACCATTATACACCACTTACCTAATAAACTAGGAACATGTTTTAGAGAACAGTCATCTCCATTTTCAGCTTATGTTCAGCTCTTTTAAAATGTTCCTGTTTTTCTTTTGTAGTCTTTGGAAAGTTTCAATTTTGTGCTTGCATCCACTAAAGTGTTAATTAATGAAATGAATAAATGATTTAATTCTATCTTGTTCTCCATCTTGAAAATTATTATCATGAAACCTAATTCACATGTTGCAATAATTTACTTTCTGTAGATTTTGATGTCTTTTTTTAAATTTCTTCCAAAGACAGTTATGTAATATAATAATTTGGGAAGAATTTTAGTTGATTACTGACCATTATACACCACTTACACAAATAACTAGGAACATGTTTTGGGGATCAATCACTCCATCTTCACCCTTCAATCGAACATAGGTTGAAAATGAATCGATATCTAAAACATGTTCCTAGTTACAGTGTAAATGGTGTATAATGGTCACTAATCAACTCAAATTCTTTCCAAATTATAAAGTTCTAGATAACTTGTTTATGAAATAAGATCTATTATAAAATAAAGGGTTTAGTGAAACAAGTTAAATGTTTTACTCATATGTTGCTTAAAGAAAGGTTTTGTGAGGAGAAACTTCAAGGAATGCACAATATATGATAATGCCTTAATTTCACTTTCTGTGATTTCAGGATAATACATTTATGAAAAAAGATAGCTCTAAGGATCTGTTATCAGGCTGTTCCGAAATCCATTGTCTAAGGAAGCTACAAGATTTAATTCAGTCTGAGGCTATGCTCAAAAAACGTATAATGGAACTTGAGAGGAAGGAGAGCATATATATGGAAACATTGCAGCAGGCTGATGCTCTTTGGTCAGACATGGAGACAAATTATAAGCACCAGATCAGCAAATCTGAACAGAATGAGGCCCTTATGAAAGAAAAGGTAAATGTGCCTTCATAGAACTTAATTTTTAAATACAGCTAGCCTTCTTCACTTACAGATTAGTGATTTCAAAACTATTGTGAATATCAAGATTTGCAAGTTTAATGCCCTTCTTCATCCAGTCCCTTATGACCCATTTCAATTGAAATAGGATAACAAAATACTTTTTTGTGCTATAATTTTTACTTTATCTAGCATCTACTTATAGTATGTAGAGGAATTACATTAAAAATTTCAATATTGAGATTTCACTGCAAATACATGTTTTGAGGTCTCCTAAATCCAGAAAAGCATTTTTAGAAAAAAGTATGTATCTATATGTGAAGCGCAGTACTCAAAAATAAAACTTTGGATATGTACCAAGCTTGTTATTTAAGTTGAGTGTCTTCCAAGGATGCAAATGAAGATTTTCAAGAAAATTGTCCCACCCCAAATTATCCTTTACATAGAAAAGTTTTATTATTTTTTAATTTCTCAAAAATGGCTCTAATGATTTCAATTTAAATACCATATGTTTAAATATTTAAATGACTAATAAACTGAGTATCTTGACTTGTCTTTGAATAGTCTCTAAAGTTTTCACTCTGAATGAATTTTCTACACTTTTGTTTGCTGATAAACTATAAGATATGACAAAAACTTACTGTGTGAAAAAGTAGATCTCATTAAAACACACTTTGTGAAATACCTTCCTTTTTTTTGTATTTTTGTTTTTGTTACATAACCATCACTAAGAGATAGTTGAATTGTTTTGAATTTTATAATACTTTATACTTTTTTGAAGTGCTAAATTACCATTTGCTTTTTCTCATGGTGATGCAAAGAGTGGAATTTCAAGCCAGCACACAGGGACATGTTTTTTGAAAGGTTTGACTCACTTCATCCTCCTATAGCTCCCTTACACCTAAATGAAATGTGTAATTAAATCATTTCTGTAAACATTTATCTCAAGTATTTATTTATGCTAAGCTATGTGTGAATATAACTAGGCATTCAACCCAGGCTGTTAGCCAGTTGTATTCTAATATATACAATAAACGTTTCTTAGACTGTTTGTAAATGCTTCTCAAATTGCAAAATTACTTAAAAAGAAAGAAAGGAACCTATCATGCAGTTATGTTAGTGCTAAGTTCTTTTGACATACCAATTCCACTTTTTTACTTTCCCTACTACATATAGTAAGTAGGGGAAGTATTTCACTCCACCCAAAAATTTTATATTGATATTTCACCAGAAATACATTTTTTGAGGCCCCCTGAATCCAAAAAGGTCTGTCTGTGTATGTCTGTGAAAAGTATAACTCAAAAATGAAAAGTTGGATAAATATCAAACTTGGTATTGAGGTTCAATATCTTTCAAAGATATGGCACAAATATTTTCAAGAAAATCCTCCCACCCCAAACTACCCTTTACATGGAACATTTTTCGAACATTTTGGTTTTCTCAAAAATGGTTCTAACGATTTTGATTAAAATATCGTATGTTTAAGATACTTTCATGGCAAATGAAATGAATATCTTGAATTTTCTGGGAATGTCCCCAAAAGTCCTCTTCATTCTGAATGAATTTTGCATAACTGGTAAACCATAAGAGATAGACAAAATTTTACTAAACCAAAAATGTAGATCTCATTAAAGCACACAATTTGTCGTATAAATTTTTTTTGTTGAGTGAACCATTTCCGAGATATTGTTTGAATTTTCCAATACTTATACTTTTTCTCAAATGGGAATTCGGTATTAATTTTTTTTTTTTTTTGTGTCCTGGACATGCAAAGAGAATGGAATGCTCCACATAGCAACCAGTTCTTATAAGACTTGACTATTGCTTAAAGCCTACTGTATTTTCATGTTCCCCTTGAACCTACAAGAAAATTAGCAATAAGATAGTTTCTGCGAAGGTTTACCTGGATTAATATGAAGTAGATGGAGGATAAGTGTTTGTAAGAATAGTTTGTACAAGAATAGCGAGAATCATGTGAATGTAACACATGAGATTTTTTTCAGTTAATTAAGAACTGTCCTATCTTTTTACTGCCTTTTCTGAAATTTTAAAAATTTTTCTATCTACTTTAAACCATTTGTGATTTATTAGCTTCTTTCTCCACAGATTAGTCCCTTTACATTTAAATATTATATGTTCAATATCTTCATTCCCACCACAAATGGGGCTCTGATTCTGTGGGACATCCTTACTTATTCCTTTTGATCTCCACACACCTGCTCTTAACCATGCAATACCCTTTCATTCATATTTGTTTCATCTATGTATATGTTTCCCTTTCCCAAGTGTTCTTCATTGAAATGTAAAATACTAAAGACCTTTTTTTGGTTAATTCACTAAACAGTTTAGGAATTTCTACATCCTCAAGTCTCTTCCTTGCTACTATCCAAAAGCTGTATAATTATCTTTCCTTCTCCAAATTTCTCCTAACCCATTATTCTCTAAATTATTTCAAAAATATTAATCCATCCAGAATTTCTTAAGCTCTTCTCTTGATATTCTAAACATTATCTTAATATGTTACTCCTGAATTCAAAGTCATAAACCAATATTTAAGAGCCCTTTCCATAATCATGCCCTCCCTTGACACTTTTCCCAGTTCAGTTTGTGCTACTTCCTTCACAATAGTATCTGGTATATCTAAGATTTCCCTACAAAATGTTCTGTGTGTCATCTCTATTATTTCTTCTTCTCCATCCAGTTTCATAGCTCAATACCGTGTAACATTTTGGGTTCAACTACCACATTGCAACATTTTTCTAGCCATTTTATATTTATATTAGGTACTGTATATTTACAATCTCTAATAGCTGACATGGGTCCTTTTGCTTTTATCAATGCTAGTTTATTCTGTTTCTCCCACTTTCTGCCCTCATCAATTTTTACTCTTAAATACATTCTCCTACTATTTTATATTCTATGCTACCCTACAGAAGCTTATGAAACATGGAGGACATCTTGGATTTGCTGAACAATGGGGTGGTAGTTGTACAGCTCCCAAAGGCTCTGAAGTGCACTAAGGGAATCACTCAAAATGAGACAGTCTCCCAGTTTTCGACGATGCACATACAAAATGGCTCGGTATATGGCCTGCAGCTCTGCACTATAAATGGATCTGCTATCCTGAAAACCAAATTTATGGAGTTGGTTCCATGAACATAAGCACATCCAACATGTTGGTGCACTTAGATCCATCAGTGTAGATCAAAATTTGGTCACTGTAACTGGACAGAAATTCTAAAAAACAGCTGCAAATACTAAACATAGGCATCATAGACTTCCGGTATACCATCATCCCAAGGTCTACATGAGATATCGCACCATCATATATTCAGTTAATTACTGTGATACACACTTGTATAGAAGAAAGCAATTATACTTGGCTAGTTTATTTTAGGTGTAGTAGTTGCATGAGGAATTGCATCTGCTTTCTCTATGACTGACCTATAGTAAATAGATGAAGTATTATATTCCACCCAAAACTTCAATGCTGAAATTTAACCAGAAATACACGCTTTGAGTTTCCTTGAATAAAAAAATAAATTTTTGGAAAAAAAGTTTGTGTGTTTGTGCACATGCATGTGCATACACGTGTCTCTGTGTATGTCTGTGAACAGCATACAACAACAAAAAGTCAGTTAAATACAAAACTTGGCATTTACATTTGACATCTTTTAATGATGGACACAAAGATTTTTAAAAAAATCCCCCCACTCTAAACGATGCTTTACACGGAAAAAGTTTTGTTATTCTTGAATTTCTCAAAAAGCTCCTACCAAGTTTTATTAAAGCACTATATGTTTTAAGATATTTGCATGACCAATAAAATGCATATCTTGAATTTTCTGGCAATAGCCTGTGAAGTCCTCTTCTTTCTGAATGACTTTTGTATAACTGGTAAACCATAAGAGATAGACAAAATCTTACTATACAGAAATGTAGATCTCATTAAAGGACACAATTGTCCACATTTTTATGGCATTAAGCATTTTGAAGATATTCTTTGTTATTGTTTAGAATTTTCAAATACTGTTATACTTTTTTCAAATGCAAATCATTATTTGGTTCTTCTTTTTTTATGATTATGCAAAGAATTGAATTTCAAAGCCATCACATAGTGATCTGCTTGTAAAATATTTTACTAATGCTGTAGTTTACTGTATTCTTCTTATACTTATAACAAAATAGATGTTGTTTTCTAATATGCTGCATTTCACACGAAAGTCAGTCTTGCTCTCCAGTACTCTGCAGTCCTGCAATCTTCACTTTCTAATGCAATGCAATTGTCCAGATGGTGTTCATCCATATCCTCTTCTGTATTGTTGCAAAAGATCCATTTAGAAGCTGTGAAGATGTTGATCCAATGCAGTTGTTTGGCTATGCAATAATGTCTGTTATTAGACTGAATTTTTTGACTGCTGTTTTCCATGGCAGATGTGGTATGGTTTCTGGATATTGCAACAGGCATTCCCATTTTTACTTTCTCTACTACGTATAGTAAGTAGGGAAAGTATTGTATTCCACCCAAAAATTTGATACTGAGATTTCACCGAAAATACATGTTTTGAGACCTCCTGAAACCAAAAAAAGCATTTTTAGAAACATGTCCGTGTGTGTGTCTGTGAACAGCATAACTGTGAACAGTCGGATAAACACCAAACTTGGTATTTAGGTTCAGTATCTTCCAGAGATGTGACACGGAGGTTTTCAAGAAAATCTCCCCCCACCCCAGACTACCCTTTACATGAAACATTTTTCGAAAATTTTAATTTTCTCAAAAATGGCTCTAACGATTTTGATTAAAATATCGTATGTTTAAGATATTTTCATGACAAATGAAATGTATATCTCGAATTTTCTGGGAATGTCTCCAAAAGTATTCTTCATTGTGAGTGACTTTTGCATAACTGGTAAACCATATAAAATAGACAAAATTTTACTACACAAAAAATGTAGATCACGTATATGTTATGTCATATACATTTTTTTGTTGAGTGAACCATTTTCGAGATATTGCTTGTTATTCCCTTAAATTTTCCAATACTTTTACTTTTTCTCAAATTCATTGTTCATTTTTTGTATGTCCTGGACATGCAAAGAGAATGTAATGCACCACATAGCAACCAGCACTTAAAAGATTTGACTATTGCTTAAAACTGTCACGGTATCGTTCGTGTTATCTTATTTGCTGAGCGCCTGTTATTGTTTTACTATTTTGAATTTTGGGTTCTTTGTCCTCCAGCTAGCTATTATTACTCAGTCGAGCAAATCTCTTGAACAGGGTGTGTAAACGGAAAGGAGTTGTTACTAAAAGATAACACTGATAAAATAATTTGTTT
The DNA here is from genome assembly GCA_030765065.1 of Deroplatys truncata. Taxonomy (NCBI): domain Eukaryota; kingdom Metazoa; phylum Arthropoda; class Insecta; order Mantodea; family Mantidae; genus Deroplatys; species Deroplatys truncata. The sequence continues at coordinate 130,113,000 of CM060988.1, read as the reverse complement.
TTACACTTTTATTGCCGTCACACTTAATTAATTTCACATATTTACTTTTGATACACGCCTGACTGAAACTGTTATATTTTCGAATTTCACTATAATCACTTATTTGCCGCACATTATTAATTTGCGTATTTCACATTTTTTTAATTAACTATACGACGCGAGAGATTCTGTAGAATTGTGTAACGTGTACTTCGTGAATGCTTCTGTTGAACTGCGAGACGTGTAACCCGTGAATGATTCTGTTGAACTGTACGATATGTAACGCGTGAATGATTCTCTTAAACTGTGCAATACTTGTCTCTGGCTTTAGAATTTATACTCCCTCACCCCGACATGCCTAAACATTATAACAGAGCTGCTATTGGTTAATAAAACGCGCCAACATTAGCATCTATTTTTTTATCCAATCAAAATTACGAACACATATGCTCTAGGGAAGATATTCCCTCCATTTCTAAAGAAAAACGCGCTACTCTGACGTCATTTGTTTGCCTCTTCTAATTGATAAACAACTCACCCCCTCGCTACATTGTTACCCACTCCTATTGTCAGTTTCATGAGGCGGTGTAAACTTATTTGCTAACAATGCTTATAATTAACAAACATCTCAAATCATTGTCATGCAATAATGTTAATTTACACTACAATCACTTTGGCATTCACAGTGTTGTGATATAAAATACTGCCTCAAAACCTACCAAATTCCCTTTGCATCTACAAGAAAATTAGCAATAAGATTAACATCTCGATTAACATGAAGCATGTGGAGAATAAGCATTTGTAAAAATAGTTTGTACAAGAGTAGAGAAAGTCATGTGAGTGTAACACATAAGAGTTTTTGCTTTCTGCTGCTTGGAGTCTAGTGTTGTTCGCAGCTTTAATTGCTTCTTTTATGAGACTTTTACTGGTGTACAATTTGGGTTTAGAGGCTGGTAATATTTTATGAAAGATCCTTTCTTTGCCAGGGGTTCCACAGTGGGAGGGTTTCCACTGGAGTATAACAGGTATACTGGAATTGGGAAGTTGGGAAATAATACTGTGGCATTCTTTTATGTCAGAGGATCTTGGCCAACAGACTGCTTATATAGCTGCTCTGGAGTCAGAGAAGATTTCTATTTTCTGGAGTTTGTCTTTCCTTGCTAGTAGATTTTGGAGGGAAATTTTTATGCCATGTATTTCATCATCAAAATTTGTTATACCTTTTTCCTGCAAGCTGGTAAAAGGAAAACAAGAGACATGTTCTACCTGCTCTGGCACAAACAAAATATATAAATGTGTAATGAAAATTGACAAGGTGTTGAGCTTTTGTATGAATAGTTTGTATAAGAGTTAGCAGAGAAAGTCATGTGAATGTAACATATTTTTGCTCATGTAGCCTGATAATTTTAATCAGGTTTCATTGATGAGATGGTGATATCAGGAAAGTCTGCTTGCTAATAAATTTAGTTATACATAGTTTTAGAAAATTGCTACCAATAGTCAGTGTTGACCTCCATAACACCATATAATGATTTTGTATGTTAGAACTTTGATTTCATTTTACATGTTAAAAGAGTTGCAAGTGCACCCTTAGTATAAAAAGTTCCTGAGATGCTTTTTTAATGGATGTTTATTGACTATTTACAAGTCAGAATTTCATCTCTTCTCCTCTTAGGATGCCCAGTTATGATTGCACTAATCTCTGAATCTATTGCATTACATTTTTTTGTGATAATAAATTATCAGATATGTTTGTATGGGAGTGAATTTTTCCTGCTTTTCTATGCCTAAGTTTTCTACATTTGCAATTTTCTAGTATTGCTTTAGAATTGATTACTTTTTCACTTTCTCTACCATATACATAGTAAGTAGAGAGAGTATTGCATTCTACTAAAAAATTTGATACCAATATTTCACCGAAAATACATGTTTTGAGGCCCTCTGAATCTAAAAAAAAAAGCGCTTTTAGAAAAAGGTCTGCCTGTGTGTGTCTGTGAACAGATAACTCAAAAACGAAAAGTTGGATAAATACCAAACTTGGTATTTAAGTGCAGTATCTTCCAAGGATGTGACACAAAGATTTAAAAAAATCCCTCCAACTCTAACTACCCTTTAATTGGAAGACTATTCGAAATGTTTTATTTTCAAAAAAATGACTAATGATTTTGATTAAAGTACCATATATTAAATATATTTTGATGACAAATAAAATGTATATCTTGAATTTTCAGGAAGTAGCCTGCGAAGTCCTCTTTATTTGAGAGAAATTATATATAATCTTGTATAACTGACAAACGTTAAGCGATAGACGAAAATGTATTACACAAAAAATATGCAGCTCTTTAAAACACTCACTGTATTTCAAATAACTTTTTTTTTTGTGGCATCAGCCATTCTTAATGGTTTGAATTGTTTAATACTTCATCATTCTTTTAAAGTCCTGCCAACATTCAGTTGTTCTCATGTCATGGAAAGAGTATGGAATTTTAAGGTCAGCACATAGTGACCAGTTCTTAAACATTTGACTATTATTCCCTTTGTATATATAACAAAATATGTAATGTAGCTATTTCTGCAAAGGTTTATTTGGATTAAAATGAAGTAGATAAGAAACAAACTTTTGTAAGAATAACTTATATACCCACTAGTAAGCTATAGAGGGTAGAGAAAGTCATGTGAATGTAACATCAGATTTTTCATTACTATAATTCCCTGTGTTAACTTCCCATGGTGTATAAATTGAAACTTTTAGTAGATTAGTGATACAATTTCTTTACTTTATTTTAAAAATAGGATATGCTTCAAAAGCTTTAGCTGTCATCCTCAATCATGGTTCGAACACAGCAATTGTATCTTCAATTTGACACCAAGTTTCAATTCATTTAGTTGCTTCACCGTCTCAAGCTTCTTTCAAGTAAATTATAAATTTCAAAACATATTTTGCACATTTGATGGCTGATCAAGAAAGATAGAGATTATTTTTTTTTCCATATATATATATATGGGATATGTTTACATATTTTACTTTCTCTACTACTTATAGATACTAAGTAGAGTAAGTATATGCATCCCAGCCAAACATTTGATACCAGATTTCATGACAAATATATGTTTTGAGGTTCCCTGAATCCAAAGAACACAGTTTTATAAAAAAAGGTGTGCATGTGTGTGTATTTGGGTGTGTCGAACAGCATAATTCAAAAATGAAAAGTCATTTAAATACCAAACTTGGTATTTAAAGTTCAACTTCTTCCAAAGATGCTAATGAAGATTTTCAAGAAAATAAACCACCCCTTACATGAAAAAAATTTCATTATTTTGGATTTTCTCAAAAGTAGCTAACAAGTTTTGTTAATCTACCGTAAGTTTTTTGAAAAAGACATTTGCATGAGAAAATGTATATATTGAGTTTTTTGGGGAATAGCCTGTGAAGACCTTTTGATTCTGGTTACTTTTGTATAACTCGTAAATAAGTTATACAAAAATCTGATGACACAAAAACTAGATCTCATTAATGCATGCAGTTTGTCATACTTTTTCCATGTGGTAGGTCACTCGCTTTTTCTTGTGGTCATGTAAAGATCCTTGAATTTTAAAAGCATTACATAGTAATAGATTTTTCAAAAATTTGAATATCACTTTAGCAGACTATACTATTCTTACAGCTACTACAAAATATGTAAATGTGTAATAAAAGTTTATTTCCATTAAGAAGTAGTAGGCAAAAATAAGCTTTCAATGGAATAGTTTGCAGAAAGTGAGTAAAGAAAGTCATGTGAAAGCAACACATTGATTTTTACTTTCTCTACTACATACTTACAGTAAGTAGGGGAAGTGTTGTATTCCACCCAAAGATTTGATACAGGGATTTAACTGGAAATACATGTTTTGAGGCCCTCTGAACCCAAAAAAGCATTTTAGAAAAAGGTCTATGCACATATGTGGGTGTGTGTGTGTATGCGCATGTGTTTGTGCCTGATAATGGCATAACTCAAAAACAAAAAGTTGGTTAAATACCAAACTTGGTATTTAAGTTCAGCATCTTCCAAGGATGCGATACAAAAAATTTCAAAAAAATCCTCCTACCCCAAACTAATGGACAATTTTGATTTTTTCAAAAACGGCTCCAACAATTTTTATTAAAATACCACTTGTTTGAGATATTTTCATAACAAATGAAATGTATATCTTTTTTTCTGGGAATAGCCTCTGAAATGCTCTACATTCTGAATGACTTTTGCATATCTGGTAACCATAAATCTTACTGCATAAAAAAATTAGATCTATTAAGACACCAATTTATGTCAAATACATTTTTTGTGGCACTAACCATTTCTGAGATATCCTTTGGTATGTGTTTGAATTTTTAAATAGTTATACTTTTCTCAAGAGGAAAATGGTTATTTGTCGTTTTTTCTCTTGGCCATGCAAAGAGAATGAAATTTCAAAGCCATCACATAGCTACCCACTTGTAAAAGATTTGAATTTGTAGTAGTACTAATTGTATTTGTTAGCCCCACGTTGTGGAGCCAATTTGCGAGAGAAATTGCTTTACGTAATGTTGTTTACATCAGTGTTGAAGCCATCATTCATTGGTTTGGTTTGTAGATCCATCTGGCGTAGCAATTTGCATCAGTTTTGAAATAATTCACTTTAAATGTCCTCCAGCTAGCTGTTTGGGTCGAACATGTATTTCTTTGCAGGTTGTGAAGTGGAAAGGAATCTTTTATCCAGAAATTATACTGATGAAGAAAATTTGTTTTATAATTTTTATTGCCGAACACGTTCACGAACACTTTTACATATTGATTTAGATACTCGCCAAACTGAAACTGTTTGTAATAACTTCTTACTTATCACTTTTAACTCACGTACTTCAACTTTGTGTATATTTAACTGTATAATATCTTAGATCTTTAATGATTTTGCTGCGCGTAACTTGACGAACTGAAGGACTGACTGACGACGTGTAGTGTACACGAAATTTTGATGAACTGAGGGCGATCTACCACGGACTCGACTTTATATACTCCCACTCCTCGACATGCCTAAAGATTATAAATGAACTGCTATTGGCTAATAAAACGCGCCAACATTAGCGTCTATTTTAATATCCAATGAAAACCACGAATACATATTGCTTTTAGGGAAACATTCTAGAAGGTTCTACCGAAAACGCGCGAACATTACGTAACTTCCTTGTTCCCAGTAATGATAAACAGCTCACCCCCTCGCTGCATTATTGCGCTATTATTGACAGTTTCAGTAAAGCCGTATAAACTTATTTCCCAATAATAATTACAATTAATAAACATCTGAAATCAATGTCACATAAAAAAGGCATATTCATATTACAACCATTATTTACATTTAGGTAATTTGTGATACAAATTACCGTATCATATGCCCCACTAGAAACATAATTATAAATATTTACAACTTGTTTGGAAATTTTATAATTGGGTTTTTAGTCTCCTAAATCTTGGAACACACGCTATCACTTTCACTTAACACGCATTTAACACACGACATGTTTTTTTTTTTTTTTTTTATCTCGCCACTACTTACTGGCTCTGGTTTAATTAATTTAGATATTAATCTGACATCACAAAATTTTTTTTATAGCAAATACTTTACCCTAAATTATTTAATTACTGTTACAGAGTTGTTTACCTTTTTTTTTTTTTTTTTTAGTTGTAATAAAGTTTATACATTTAAGATTTTTGTAATTGTTTAACATTTTTTACCAAAATATTCACCCTCTATACAAATATTTACATCTCTTAAATCTAGGCACTGTTTAACATGTTGTATTTACTACATAAATATTTTTTTTTTTTTTTTATATTTACTAATTTTTGTTATTTTGTACTTTATCTTAACAATACTCTTGGAATAGTATATGTACTTTACTTTAATATAACATCATGCTTTATTTCACATGTTCAGTTACTAATAAAATGTTATTTTCCTCTCAAACATTTAGTCATGACCACAATTTATTTCTCCTTTCACATGACGTACATATTTATTTAACCCTCTTACGTTCCAATACATTGCTCTGCATTTCGCCTTTAACTATCCAGCATTTACTATTTATCATCTTTGTCTTTTGTTTCACCATGATCTTCATGGTTGTATGGTTTCAGCATCTCAATATGGAACTTTCCTATGCTTTTTCGAGTTGTTGGATTACATAACTCATATGTATTAGTTCCATATACTTCAACAACTTCATATGGTCCATGGTATTTGAGAAACATTCGCCAATAAAGTTTATTTGCTTTATCCGACAATTTCTTGGTTTTAACCAAAACTAAATCTCCTATTTTGATCCTCCATTCCTTTCTCTTCTTTTCTTCATGTTTAATTTTTCTTTTTATGGCCTTTTTCTTCATCCTCTCGAATGCTTTTCGGAACATCTCTTCTTCTGTTGGTGGTATCGAATGCGCATCTGGAATTTTTTTACACATTGTATTGATCTTCTTTCCTAACTTAAGTTCACATGGTTTGTATCCTGTCACATTGTTTACGGTTTCATTTAGTAGATTCTGAACGAAGTTCACATATCCATACCATTGGGTGTGTTTTCGATGACATAACACCCTTAAATAATTTCAATTTCCTTAATTTCCCTCTCCACTGGGTTGGAGTTCGGTCTGTATCTTGACGAAAAATATTGTTTAATGCCATTTTCTTTCAGTCCATCCATAAATTTTTTTCCTGTGAAATACGAAGCATTATCGCTCAATACAGATTGAATAGGTCCTTCTTCTATCACATATGACTTGAGTAGTCTATTCAAACATGCTAAACCTGTAGGTTTTCTCAAAGGGTAAATTCTTACATATTTGCTGAATATATCATAACAGACAAATATATATTTATTTCCAAATTGACTTGGAGGCATCGGACCATGAATATCAATACTAATTACACATCTCGGCTTATCCCTTATAACCGAATTAGTTTCAAATGCATATGCTGCATTTATTTGCTTTGCCTTCTGACACAGGTTGCAGCACGATATAAATTTCCGAACTTTCTGGCGCAATTTGGATATGTATAAATTCTCTAAAATCATAGAAGTTGTTCGGTCCGTCCCTGAGTGTGCTAACCCTTCATGAAAATTCTTAATTAGTTCCTTTTCCATGCTTTTCGGAACCATTACCTTCCAACTAGGCGTTTCTTTTCCATGCTTCTTGTATAATGTCCCATCTCGAATTGCTATAATTTCTTTCTTTGCCTCCTCAATTAATGGTGCATTTTCTTTAAGTTCAAATAATTTTGCGTCCTCATTTTGAATTTCCCCCATATTTTTCAATTTTCTAATCATTTCTTTGCTTAAAGGAATTTCAATTGTCAATATTTTGACTTCATTTCTAGGCCTTTCAATATTTTCGGGAATTTGTGGGTTGTAGTTCAATCTTGATAGCAAGTCACTGAAGTATTATTTTTGCCAGGAATGTAGATAATCTCAATATCGAATGCAGATATTGCATGAATGTATCTAGAAAGTTTTCCACTACATAATCTACACCGTTGTATGAAAGTTAAGCTGATGTGGTCTGAATATACTTTCACCTTTTGCTGATAAATATAGGTTTTAAAACGAGTTAATGAGAAATATAGTGCTCCAATTTCTAGCTGAGTCACTGAAGAATTCCGTTCAATATTTGTAAGTCCTCTAGAAGCTGTACTAATGACGTGAAAGTCATTGTTGATGTCTCGCTGTCCTAAAATTCCGGCGAATCCTTGCATTGATGCGTCGACATAAATCTCATATTCCAAATCTTCTCTGGGCCTCTCGAGTAATATGGACTTAGCAAAGAGTTCCTTTACTCTCTCAAAACATTTTTGATGATCCTCTGTCCATTTCCACTTATTGTTCTTTCGGAGTAGCTGCCGCAGTGGTTCTACTTCAGCCGAATATCTTGGTACGAACTTACTCTGAAAGTTCAATACCCCTAAGAGACGTCTAATTTGTTTTACGTTCCTGGGTGACGGAATTCTCATTATTGCTTCTATTCTTTTCTGATCAGGTCTTATACCTCGTTCATCCACTACATAACCCAGAAAATTTATTTCCTTGACACAAAATTTTGATTTTAGTATGTTCAGTCATACCATGTTGTTGTAGTTTATTTAACACATAATGGACATTATTCATGTGTTCTTCAAATGTTTGACTAATGATTAGGAAGTCGTCAATATACTTTATTAAAAAGTCATCTGCAGAATTTCCAAAGATACTGTGAATGGCTCTCAAAAATCCACTTCCTGAGTTTTTTAAACCAAAAGGATTTACACAAAAACGATACTGGATCCCTGAGTACTGAAATGAAGTGTAATCACGCACTTGTGGATCTAATTCCACTTGCCAATATGATGCAGTGAGGTCAATGGATGTCAGAAATCTCCCTCTTGAAAGTTTTGTAATTAGTTGTTCAATTCCCTCACTCAGAAAATGATCTGGTTTCATATACTTGTTGACATATCTACCGTCTAAAGTTAATCTCAAACTACCATCTCGTTTAATACTCCAGCAGATTGAATTATATATATAATTATATATATATATAATTCTCAGTATATATAATTATATACTGAGAATTACTTTGCTCAATAATCCCATTTTCTAACATGCTATTTATCAACTGTCTAGCTTTGTCCCGAAGACTTATAGGTAAATTGTCATACTTGTGCCTATATGGTGGTACGTCTTCTACTTGAAATGTATGCTGATATACATTACATCTGCCTGGGATATTACTAAATACTGAACTATTGTTCATCAAAACATCATGAAGGATTTGTTTTTGCATTATCGTAAGATTATAAGCTTCTTCACACTTGTGTATTATTTCCTCATTTCTCTTCTCTTTCCAGCTGTTGTCTGTCTCGCTCACATGGTCGTCTTTTGTTTGGATTACAAATTTCTCTACTTCTTCTGGCATTTCTGCTAGCTGTTGAAAATATGGCGTGGTATTCCCTTCATATTCTGTGACTACCTGCTTTATCTGACTATTTCTATCAGTTTCTGTTATTTGCACAAAAAACTCTTGGTCACAAATATTTTTCTCATCCTTTGTCATCTCGATTACAGAAACTTTTTCTTTTATAAATGGTACCCTTATTTCTCTATCTTCTTTTGTTATTTTTAACTCTTCATGTTTAAAATCTATACATGCTTCATATTCATGTAGGAAGTCACATCCTATAATTATGTCACAAATCAGATGGTTTACAATTAGAAACATAACCTCAAAATTCTCTCCGCCGATAAGTATGCTAAGTAGAGCTTGTGTTTTTATGACCTGTGTAGTTCTTCCAATTGCAACACGACAAACTAAATTACTAGTGGGAAGAGCCATAATTTTGTTACCTTCATTAATCAAATTTATGTAAAATTTCTGTGAGCAAATTGAAGCTGACGAACCAGAATCTATAGTTGCAATGATCTCTTTCTTCGCAATTTCCATCCTAACATGAGGTGACTCAAAATTTTCTCCCTTATCTTTTGTTGCTGTAATCTTATTACAGGGTGTATGTGTAGGCATATGATTTGTATTGGTAATGGATACTGAATTATTAAAGACGTCCTGAGAACCTACTGCACAGGAGTCTGTTAACAGTTTTCCTGGTTATTTCCATGTTCACGTACGGGACTGCCATTCCTAACAGGCGCTAAATCTATCTCATTGTCGCTACCATTGTTTTGAGTTCCCGTTCCTCGAGTTCGAAATCCTCGATTTCTGACATTATGTTCCCTTGGCACGTAATTTTCTTGCCGTTCCTCAGATCTTTCCCGGTTATTATTTTCCCTCCAGTGAGGAAATTTCCCCTTTGTCTAATGTACCTCCTTCCATAATTTTGCCCTCTTTCAGGCAACCTTTCTGTCCTGACATAATTTATTTGTTCCTGTCGACCTGGTCTCCTATCTATCCTTGATCTTTCAAATTGTGGAACGTATGATTGATACCGTTGTCTGGTATTAATTTCATGTCTGTCTTGTCCTCTAATTTGCTGATAACTACCTTGGTAATTTCTTCTATCTCGCACATCTAAAAATCTATGCTCCCACTCCCGAGACATATCTTCTTCCTGTTGTTCCAAAGCTGTTATTAATTCTGTCATCTCATAGATGTTCCGTGGTTTTGCAATTAATAAGTAATTTCGTATCCTTATAGGATAATGCCTTGCGAGCAAACTCACAAAATCTTCCTCACTGATTGGAGGTGACAAGTTTCTAACCTGACTTGCATGTTTTAGTAAGTAATCAGTCATTGATATTCCCTCTCGTGGATTAAATTGACCATGACTAAGCATTGCTCGAATTCTTTGCTGTACCGTAACATTCCAAAATCTGTTCATGAATAATCTCTTAAAGGATTCATATGAAATTTCACCCCCTGATACCATTTGTAACCAATCTAAGGTTTTCTGGTCCAAACATCTTTTGACAACTATCATTTTCAATGCTTCAGGTATCTTTTTAATTTGAAAATACTCTGATAATTCTGCAATGAACTGTACTGGACTGGAGTTTTCATTAAATTTTGGAAGTGGAAAATCACTTAAGATATGATTGTAATTTTGCAAATTCCCTACTCCCATATTTAAATTCTCTAGTGTTACTTGTGCACTCTGAGTTTCAGCATTAGCTATGGATGAAGCTGCCGCATCACTCACATTATTTGTCATACCTGAGGAACTACCTCTATCATTATGTTGTACATCTGATACATTCACATCACATATATTTGCCCTTGAATTCAATTCTAACCTATTTACAGTACCTTGCAGATTTTCTATCGTCTGTTCCAATTTTTTATTATTCTCATTTTGAACAGTTTGGTGTTTGTTAATTTCAGAAGTTAGCTTTTGATTCAAATCTATAGACAAAACTTTAACTTCATCAGACAATTTATTTCTCTGTGTTTCTGACTCCTTCTGAATTTCAGATATTTCCCCTCTGAAATTAACTTGCACCTGTATTAAATCTGCATTTGTAGCCTCCATCATCTCTTTTAACTCACTTGAAATGCTACTCATTCGGCTACCTAGCTCTGTACATTTTACATTAACATGCTCTATTTTATTCTTAACCTCACTTTTTTGGTTAGATATTTCCCTGCTCATGTCTAACATTTTCTTTGAAACTTCACCTATTTCATTTGCTATCATTTCTTGATTTTCATTTTTCATTCTAATCATGCTACTATCTAGTTCCATGAATTTCTTTTCAATTTCTTCCCTATTTTGATCTAATTTATGCTCTAATTTCTCATTACTCTTACCAATTTCTTCCCTTAATTGATCTGTAATACTCTTATCAATATCTTCCCTCAATTTTTCATTATTCTGAGTTAGTTTTTGTTCTAAACTCCTATCAATATCTTCCCTCAATTTCTCATTATTCTGAGTTAGTTTTTGTTCTAAACTCCTATCAATATCTTCCCTGTTTTGATCTATTTTCTTACTAAGATCTTCCCTTAATTCCCTATGACTCTTTTGCATATCTTCCCTCATTTTCCTATTATTCTTTTCCATATCTTCCCTCATTTCTCTATTATTCTTTTCCATATTCTCATTCATATTTCTCAGCATTTCCATCATCATACTAACATCAAAATTAACATTTCCTGCTATTCTATTCTCACTTTCTGCACTAACATTTTCATCCTCAAATCCTAAAAAATCTGGGCTATTTTCTGCAACCTGTATTGAATTACAGCTAACTGTTACATTATCTTCCTCCATAATTATTTCTTCTGTATTATTGGTAGCCATTGTTTTTTTTATCCTACCACTCCTCAGTAACATTTAAATTTGTTTACCCTTTTTTTTTAAAAAAAAAAATTAAGATACTCTAACCTTTGTGATGCTGTCTGTTGATGTTACTTTGATGTCCAGCTTTTCTGCCCCATTCTCCTAGGTTTGTATGTCGCTTCGATGAATCTGCATAGTTTTGTCATCCTGTAGTTTGAATTTCCCTGTTGCCTTGTAATCTCGGAATTACGATGTCCAATTATCCATGTAGTCTGTCCTCCCTGTTGTTTCTGGAATCTGCGTCTTGTAGATCATTTCACTGCTGCATTCGCCCCTTCCTGGTTATGTTGATCCTTTCCTGGTCATCGTGTTCCTTTCCTGGTCACTATGCCCCACGTTCTGGGTGCCAATTTGCGATATAACTAATTGTTTAATATGTTTTTGTATTTGTTAGCCCCACGTTGTGGAGCTAATTTGCGAGAGAAATTGCTTTACGTAATGTTGTTTACATCAGTGTTGAAGCCATCTTGTGACGTCATTCATTGGTTTGGTTTGTAGATCCATCTGGCGTAGCAATTTGCATCAGTTTTGAAATAATTCACTTTAAATGTCCTCCAGCTAGCTGTTTGGGTCGAACATGTATTTCTTTGCAGGTTGTGAAGCGGAAAGGAATCTTTTATCCAGAAATTATACTGATGAAGAAAATTTGTTTTATAATTTTTATTGCCGAACACGTTCACGAACACTTTTACATATTGATTTAGATACTCGCCAAACTGAAACTGTTTGTAATAACTTCTTACTTATCACTTTTAACTCACGTACTTCAACTTTGTGTATATTTAACTGTATAATATCTTAGATCTTTAATGATTTTGCTGCGTGTAACTTGACGAACTGAAGGACTGACTGACGACGTGTAGTGTACACGAAATTTTGATGAACTGAGGGCGATCTACCACGGACTCGACTTTATATACTCCCACTCCTCGACATGCCTAAAGATTATAAATGAACTGCTATTGGCTAATAAAACGCGCCAACATTAGCGTCTATTTTAATATCCAATGAAAACCACGAATACATATTGCTTTTAGGGAAACATTCTAGAAGGTTCTACCGAAAATGCGCGAACATTACGTAACTTCCTTGTTCCCAGTAATGATAAACAGCTCACCCCCTCGCTGCATTATTGCGCTATTATTGACAGTTTCAGTAAAGCCGTATAAACTTATTTCCCAATAATAATTACAATTAATAAACATCTGAAATCAATGTCACATAAAAAAGGCATATTCATATTACAACCATTATTTACATTTAGGTAATTTGTGATACAAATTACCGTATCAACTATTGCTTAAAGCCTACTGCATTCCCTTAATTCCCTTGTACCTACAAGGAAACCTGCAAAAAGGCAATTTCTGCAAATATTTATCTGAATTAACATGAACAAGATAGAAGAATAAACCTTGGTAGGAATAGTTTATATGGGTAGACAAATTCATGTGAATGTAACACATCAGCGTTTTACTTTCTTTAACACTTATATAGTAGTTAGAGAAGGTATTGCATTCCACCCAAAAACCCAATACTGAGATTTCCAGAAATACATGTTTTAAGGTCCCTGAATAAAAAAAGGCATTTTTAGAAAAAGATATGCACGCTTTGTGTGTGTGAGTGTGCGTGTGCGCGCGAGTGCGTGAGTGCGTGCATGCGTGTGTACAACATAACTCAAAAACAAAAAGTCAGATAAATACCAAACCTGGTATTTAAGTTTAGTATCTTTCAAAAATGTTGTACAAAAATTTTCAAGAAAATTCCCTCACCCTAACTAAATCTTTACATGGAAAATTTAAAAAAAAATTTTGATTTCCTCAAAAAGACTCTTGATGATTTTGAATAAGATACCATATTTTAAAGATATTTACATGAGGAATAAAATGTATGTATAGCTTCAATTTTCTGTAGCCAATGAAGTCCTCTTCATTTGGAAGGAATTTTGTATAATCTTATATAACTGGTAAACATCAAGCAATAGAGAAAATGCACTACACTAAATATGTAGATCTCTTTAAAACACACAATTTATTTCAAATTTTTTTTTTTTGTGGCATTAGCCATTTTCGAGATATCTGTCATTAATGTTTCACGTTGTTCAATTCTTTGTGGTTCTTTTTAAGTCTTGTCAACATTCAGTTATTTCTTGCGGTTGCATGGAAAGAACTTTAAGGCCAGCATATAGCATCCAGTTCTTCAACATTTGACTATCACTATTCCCTTTGATTTATAATGAAATGTGTAATGTAGCTACTTCTGCAAAAGTTTATCTCAATTAAAATGAAATAGAAAAATCAATGTTTATAAGAATAGCTTTTATAGCCATTAATAAATGATGGAGGGTAGAGAAAGTCTTGTGAATTTAACCAGATCTTTTAAAGTGGTCCCCTTTTACTTATGGGATTTTTGCCAATACTCAAACATGTGATATAGACCATTTCTTTGTTAGATCCTTGAGAATCACCCCACATTTCTTGAGCTGTGTTTCAAAGTTCTCATATCGAATGACTTCGCTTTTAGTGGTAGACAGATGTGAATTTAGGCAAAATTTGCATGACTTGATTCTGATATGAGGTTGTGTATTGTCATGATGAAGTCTTCATCCATCCCAATGAAGTTGTGGTCATTGCTTTGCAATGTGCTTCCTCAGTGTAGTCAAAAGATGTGATCACCATCTCCTTCTGCAGATGGTACAACTTTTGCCTGGCAATTTCCACACTGTCTTGTCTTATTTTTCCTTTAGTATAATAATGATGCAGCCATAACTCACACCAGTGATAACTAATTTCAGCAAAGAGCAGCACTTCATGGCACAGCCTTTTGTTCAGAAGTCAATAGACTGGCACAAATGCAGGTCTCAAGGAGATGATTATGCATAATTGTAAAGACATTGCAATATGAAATTCTCAACACTTCACAAGAATTTAATGTTATATGCTGATCTTTGCAGACCATCACAGCAACTGATATGATGTTTACTTTTGTCACAGCAGAGGCCAAAACATCAGGCCTACCTTATTTTAATGATGGAAAATTGCCTTTTTGTGTAGTCCTTGAACTTCCTAAATAAGCTGCATGAGGTAGTGTGTTTCCAATGTACACTTCTGCAGCTTTTCATAGGTTTCTGAAGCTATATGCTTTAAGTGCAAAGAGAATTTTATCACTCTATATTGCTCCTCTCATGTTACCTCCATTTTATGGTATGTGAAATGCAAGCAGGGTTCACAACACACAATATTTGTACCAACTGACTGTTGTGACAGTGCTGTCACCTGTGGACACTATACATAGAACCTCTTTCTTTGTGGTCCAGACAGATATCTAGGAAGCTTTGGGAAAAAGAATCAGTCTCATTTTTTCTTGATCCAGCCACATAGATAGCATTTGTACCATTTTATTAATTTCAATTTTCCATAGTAATCATAAAAACATGTTTTTAGTTTTGAATTTTGTAATAATTAATTAGTTCTACAAGTATCCTAATATTCATAAAGAAAATATCATTGGGCCTACTGTACACCTACATTTGTGCCACTCTGTGATCCCAAGTGATAATAATTGTACAATATTTTGAAATGTGATGTCCTAAATCTCAGCTCAAATAATTTGGTGTTTGTAACAGGTGAAACAACTAACACAGTATGCAGCACAGGGTGAAGAAGCATTATCAGAGAGATTGGCAACCCTGGAGCAAAGTGAAACAAGGTTACTAGAGCAAGTCCGTTTGTTGGAGAATGATAAGAGCAGCTTAGGCAAACAACTAGAAGAAGCTCGTTTAGCTTATGAAAACTGTTCATCAGAGTTGGAAGCTTTAAAGGGCAATGTTGAAGGTACATTAAAAGCTGAACTTACAAAAGAACGTGCCAACTGTCGAGAGCTTTCGAAAATACTAGATCAAAAGGAGCAAGAAGCACAGAGGACTGTAGAACAGAGCGAAACAGAGGTAAATATTAACATAAATATCTTGTTGGCTCATTAGCAGGTTGTTTCATTAAGGCAAACATTTCTCCAGTGTCTTCTTCTGTTTGCATGAGAAGTTAATTCTATGCCTTTAGTTAGTCAAAAACTTAAAACTGGAATATTATTTTAATATTTAATTGGCTTTAAGTTTAATGAACAAATTGCTTGCATATTTAAATTTATAGTGATTATAGATGAATAATTAGAATACAAAGGCTCTTAAAGAAGCATCTGTGCACTTGCACTTAATTGTGTGATCAATGTAGGCCTCTTATGTTCTATGTATTTAACCTGATATTTTCCTTCACAATGTGAGACATTTCCTACTCTGGATTACAAGTCCTTGCCAGCCTTACCTACCTCCAGTGATTCCTACATCAAGGTACTGTTCCACTCAATGGGCATAATGAAAGTTTTATCACAAGTGGCCAAATATGTACTTTTGTTTGGTAGATCCATGGACTTAAAATGCAACTAAACAAAGCTTATAGAGAGCTGGTGGACTTGGAGTGTACCTGCAGTGAGTTAAAGGAGGAGGTAGAGACTTTAGAAATGAAAGTGTCAGAACTGAAAGTAAGTCTAGAGGAGCAAAAACAAAAGGAGGAGCTGTTGATGATACAATTATCACAGGCAATTTTTAAAAAAGAGGAAGAACTGAAGAAGACAAAACAAATACTCTTGACAAACATCACCTTGCAAGATGAGCTCAAGGAGGTCAGGATCTGTTTTTCTTTTATTTTTGTGCACTGCATGTTATTTAAATGGTGATGGTATAGTGTGCTTTGCATGAACCTCAGACTCTTCCAGTTTGTCTTGTATATGGATTCCAGATATATTTTGTTTCAAAGATACGTTCTAGAATATACAGAGATTTCAAGATAATAAAGATTTTGGATAATTTGTTTAGTTCTGTTGTGTTGACTTGGGTTCATGTCTTGTCACCAGAGAGGCAAGACTGAAATTTTCTGACATTTGTGTCGTGAACAATGCAGCAAAAAGGTTTCCTAAAAAGACATAAATATTCTTCTCTCATACCACAAACATTTTAGTTTACAGCACTCATCCGATACAAAATATGCAAAAGAATTTAATTTTATGCATCTTATATATTATGTGCTACTCCTATCCCAATGGGAGATGCATATGCCCCTGTTTTCTGGAATAGCTCACACTAGACTGACTGCATTAACACACATACTGCTGGCCATCCTTCCATATTGTGTGCAGCATGATGTTGATTTGTCATGCTCCGTTGTGCATCTAGTACACACCTAGAACATTTCTGAACATTGTAGGCAGTCTTTCTAATGAACCATTCAACAATTAATCCAAAAATTTTCATAAAAATACAATTGTATGTCACAAATTCAGTAAAAGTTATTTTTATTAAACAAGCCCTCAGTATCATGGATCTATCTATTTCTGCCTTTTCTTTTCCTTCTTGCACTTAAGCCTTGAAATGCCTGTGATCAAGTAAGGCTTTTTTCTTTCAGATTTTAAAATTTTTTTCCAATTAGCTCTTCTAATATCTGTGTCATAAAGTTTAAAAATGTTTGATTCCCATTGAACAAAGAAACAAAAATAGCCTTTAAGGACATCCTTCTACTTCTGCATAAATTGTGACCTTTTCAATTGAGGGCATCTAACTTAGACAAAATTATAAATCAAAATGAACTTAAATGGTGAAAGACTTACACAAACAATAATTTCCTACAATAAACAGAAGAACATTAATTAAAAATAGGTGTTGTCCTAATGAGTATTAGTCACTATTAGATATTTAGCACAACATACAGCAAAAGGTTCTTAACTGTAGCAAATGCTGCTTAAGCATGAGTGGAGAAATAAGTAAACCCTGTATTACTAGCATCATCATAATCATTTACTACAAGGTGGACCAGTACCGGTCCATTCCAACACAGAGTTTGTCTCCCATTGAAGTCTTGGTCAACCAATACTTCTTTTTCCTTTATTAGCATAATATAGGATAAAAATTTCAACAGTAGGAAACTCCGCTTATGTTTGGTGTAACATTTACTTATACTTATTATTTATAACTCATTTTATGATGTTAAGGGGCACAATTTTACTGCTGAATAATTTTACATACTGTCGCTTATGTACATTACATTTAGATGATACAGTTGGTTGAATGCTAGCTCTCTATACCCATGATTGTTGGTTCAGTCATGGTCCCAGACAATGCCATTCAGGTATGCTTAAATGTGGCAGCCTCATGTCAGATTTACTGGCATGTATAATAACTCTGCGGCATAACATTCTGGTGCACTGATAGTGCTGATATAAACCAGGCAGTTGCTAGCACCATTAAATGAACCTAACAATTATTATTATAGCATCTTAAAGATTTAGTTCTAATGCTTAAAACCACTTAGTCCTATTTCACTAAGCTCATTAATTTGGTGGCAATTACCTTAATCCTTATGATACTTAGGTATACAGTACTTCTCACATGTGAGTGATTTAGCTGGTCAGTCAGTATATATGTGTATATTATATATGCCATCCTACATTTGAGAAGCATTATATTTATATTCAGAGGAAGATAAGACAAATGGAGATCATCCAGGTGTCTGGGCACTAACACCACTATATTCAGAGCATAAGAGATAAAAACTGCAGGCAAAGAAACATTTACACCTCTCTCAATGCTTCTATAATAAATGTTTTTAATTAAGTAGTTCTTGGGTGCATATAAAATATCAAGAATGCTAATGTGCTAATTTAAGTTCTAATTTATGCGTTAGTGATAAATGCATGTTGCTTAAATTTACTTAATGAGGCTTAGAAATACCATGTAATGACAGAAACACACTCATATGCATAGGATTTTGTAGAATAGCTCCTTTAAAAATGGCATGCTTAATTTTATCTCTTTATATAGTTTTGAAACAAAATGTCATATGCCATGTAAAGATGTTTCTGTGCAGGTTCAAATGCTAAGACATCCTGAAAGCAGTAAGGGGGGTAAATTCTCTGGTGCTTCCACTGATGATACGGCTGCCTCAAAGGTAATGAATATTGGCAAGTGTGTTTCTGGCATCATGAAGTTAGCAATATAAGCCCATATTTTTTCTCTTCTTTCTTTCTTTTTTATTGATAAAATTTATTTGTTCTTTCCTGAAAACCAATTTGAATAGACAACATCATAGCTAGCTAGCATACGTTTTTTGAAGGGATGGTAAGGGGAAAGTGAATAATATTTTAAAGGAGACCACAACCTAGCATATTCCAGACAGTACATGACCTTCTATAAACACATCACATAATTGCATATTTTTCTATGTATGCAGTGCCAAACATGTGGAAAGGTGAAACATTCTAAGATAACGATAGATTGTGTATGTTTTTTTTTTAAAAAAACCTTACTTTCTCAGTAATTTGTATATTTATTCATTTTATCCAGTGCTTGCATTAAAGAGATGGTAATGTTGAAAGGAGCAGCTTCAGTAATTAAAAGCTGCTGCACACCTTTTCCAACAATAAAGCAAACGAAACAAAATGGATAATGTAAAAATTCTAGGGATTTTTTTCAAAGTAGTACCTATGTCTACTACCTCAGATCATAAAAAAATAAATATTGTGATTTTCTCAAAAATGACTTAACTATTTTTATTAGAATATCATATATTAAAGATTTACATGAGAAATAAAATATATATCTTGATTTTTCTGGGAATAGTCTTTGAAGTCCTCTTCATTTGGAAGGAATTTTATATAATCCTGTATAACTGATAAATGTTAAGTGAAAGACAAAACCATACTATGCAAAAATGTATATCTTTTTAAAACACACAATTTATTTCAAATAAGTTTTTTCGTGGCATCAGCCATTTCCAAGATATCCATCATTAATAGCTCAAATGGTTCAATACTTTTTCTTTTAGTTCCTTTTATACCCCGCCTTTAACTGCATTGGTCTTATTGCTGGCCTTTCCTTTGGAACTTATTGCATATCGGTAATGGTGTTAACTTGTATTCTCTTGTTGTTGGGTTTCTTGCACTTTTTGGGTATTAATCATTACTTTCATTCATGCTACCAGACTCTGGGGAGGATAGGGAATAATCTTGTCTAGAGAAAATTTTCATCCTCCCAGCTGGTAATCGAGGCCAGGACCCCTTGTACAGCAGGCAGGTGCTCTATCGTCAATACTTTTATCATTCTTTTTTTAAGTCCAGTCAGCATTCAGTTGATTCTCATGATTATATAGAAAGAGGATAGAATTTTAAGGCCAGCATATAAAGTCCAGTTCTTAAACATTTGACTATTGCTATTCCCTTTGTATCTGTAACAAAATGTGTAACACAGCTATTTCTGCAAAAGTTTATCTCAATTAAAATGAAATATATATAAAAAAAATCTGATGTGTTACACTCACATGACTTTCTCTACTCTTGTACAAACTATTCTTACAAATGCTTATTCTCCATATGCTTCATGTTAATCGAGATATCGAGATGTCAATCTTATTGCTAATTTTCTTGTAGATGTAAGGGGAATATCGTAGGTTTTAAGCGATAGTCAAATTTTTAAGCGCTGGTTGCTATGTGGTGCATTACATTCTCTTTGCATGTCCAGGACATAAAAAAATGAATAACGAATTTGAGAAAAAGTATAAGTATTGGAAAATTTAAGGGAATAACAAGCAATATCTCGCAAACGGTTCAATCAACAAAAGAAATGTATATGACATAAATTGTGTATTTTAACGCGATCTACATTTTTCGTGTAGTAAAACTTTGTCTAACTCTTATAGTTTACCAGTTATGCAAAATTCGTTCACAATAAAGAATACTTTTGGAGACATTCCCAGAACATTCGAGATATACATTTCATTTCTCATGACATTATCTTAAACATATGATATTTTCATCAAAATCGTTAGAGCCATTTTTGAGAAAATTAAAATTTTCGAAAAATGTTCCATGTAAAGGGTAGTCTGGGGTGGGGGGATTGTATTGAAAACCTTCGTGTCGCATCTCTGGAAGATACTGAACCTAAATACCAAGTTTGGTGTTTATCCAACCGTTCGTTTTTGAGTTATGCTGTTCACAGACACACACACACACACACACACACACACACACACACACACACACACACACACACACACACACACACACAGACACACACACGGACATGTTTCCAAAAATGCTTTTTTTGGATTCAGGAGGTCTCAAAACATGTATTTCCGGTGAAATCTCGGTATCGAATTTTTGGGTGGAATGCAACACTTCCCCTACTTACTATACGTAGTAGAGAAAGTAATAAACGTTTGTAAGAATACTTGTATACACACTAATAAATGATACAGGGTAGAGAAATTCACGTGAGTGTAACACATCAGATTTTTACTTTCTCTAAATACATATACACAGTGGGTGGAGAAGGTATTGCATTCCATCCAAAAATTTGATACCGTGATTTCACCGAAAATACATATTTTGAGGCCCCTGGAATAAAAAAAGAAAAAGCATTTTAGAAAAAGGTAAGTGTGTGTGTGTGTGTGTGTGTGTCTGTGAACAGCATAACTCAAAAATAAAAAGTCGCAGAACAACAAACTTGGTATTTAGGTTAAGAACCTTCCAAAAATGTGGCACAAAGATTTCCAAGAAAATCCCCATACCTCAAACCACCCTCCTTACATGGAAAAGTTTTTTATTTTCAAGAAATGGCTAACAATTTTGATAAAAATACCATATATTAAAGATATTTACATGACAAATAAAATGTATGTCTTGAATTTTTGGGAATAACCGTTGAAGTTTTCTTCATTAGGAAGAAATTTTGTATAATCTTGTACAACATGTAAACATTAAGCAATGGACAAAATTGTATTACACACGAAATGTAGATCTCTTTAAGACATACAATCGTCCTCCATGGTGTAATGGTTACCATGCTAGCCTCTAGCTCCCAAGGTTGTAGCTCCTGGTGGAGGGCGATGGATTCTTTTGGGTGTAAAAATCCATAGCATGGCTTCCTTTGGAAAGGAAGTAAAGCTGATGGTCCCATGTCATAGATTTATGGCACATACAAAAACCTCAAGCCTGGTTAAGAAGAGTAAAATTGCTGGTCTTTCACGCCCAATACAGAATGGGACGTTAAGGACCACAGCAGTTAAAGAGTGTCCATAAATAAAACAAAAAAACAAACAAAACAAAAAAAACTGTAAAAAGTGGACTTAAATTATACTAAATCTTCATCCAGTCCCCTCTCATCAGGGTAATGGGGTATATCTCCTGAAGCCTGGTTAAAATATGGGAGTGTCCCTTAAAGGGAAGCTTGAAGCACCAGCCCTCCACTGTCCAGAGACAGTGTGCACTCACCCTAGCGACCTCTCTCATAAACAAGTGCAAAGGAGGAAGGTCTGTCAAAATCTCTAAGGCAGATTGTGGGGTAGTCCACACCACCCCAGTTATCATCGGACACACTAATCTTTGCAGATTATTAAGTTTGGCAGCTACTGCCTTCACATAGGAGAAAGCCACCAAAACAAAGCCGCATAGGATACATAGGGGCTTATAATTGAGGTATAGAGCCATCTGACTACCATTGGTCAGAGGCCTCGCCTCAGCCCAGTGGCTCTTCTACAGGCCCACAAAGTATTGTGGGGCTTCTTTACTGTATGTAACACATACTTCTTACAGCTCAGTCCAGCATCCAGGATAGTTCCTAGGTACTTAACTGAACTACTAGCTTCATTTCTTCCCAAAAAGAAGAGGCTTTACCAATCCAGGCAGTCCCCTCTTCCTTGTGAAAATCATTAGTTCAGTCTTGTTCAGATCTTGGACAAATCTGTTTCTTTGCACTATTCTCCAAAGCATGTAGGGGGTCCTGTATGAGCTCTGAAACATTACTCCGGAATTTTCCACTTGCTACAAGGCAATCTCAGGGTGCTGAGGCCCTCATAGTCTCACTCCCCTAAGCCACCACCACCGGCCAGCCTTCCAAGGAGGTCATTACCAGTCTATAACTACCGGATTGACTCCTATATTCTCTAGACACTTCCTAAATGGTGCCTAAAGTCATATGATTAAAGGCATACTCAATGTCCAGGAAGACTGCCATGGCCAGGTACAGCATCCTCTCCAGTCTTACTACCAGCTGTTGAGTGCCAATTCTGCACACATGGCCAGCGCTTTATTGATGGGGATGTATGGGTTGACTTACCAACACCCCATCCCTCAAATGTCTATTATCAACCTTTCCGGAGGATTCAATATGAAGGATGTTAGGATGAAAATTCTTAGACTTGAAGTATGATTGTCTGCCAGGCTTTGGTATAAGCACTTTTTGGCCTGCTGCCAGAGACAAAAAACATGCTTCATGGCTGGTAGGCCCTGAAAGTAAAATTAAATTGAGTTTTATTTATGGACACTCTTTAACTACTATGGTTCTTAGTGTTCCATTCTATATTGGGCATGAAAGACAGGAAATTTTACTCTATGGCCTCTTTATCAAGCTTGAGGTTCTTTTATGCACTGTAAATCTATGACATGGGACCACCAGCTTTACTTCCCTTCTCAAGGAAGCTGTGCTAAGGATTTTTATGCTTAAAAAAAATCCATTGTCCTACACTGAGTTTGAACCTGCAACCTTGGGAACTAGAGGCTAGCATGGCACCTCTAGACCACAGGAATGAAGGTAGTCCCTGAAAATTCTCACCAGATTGGGACGTACGATCTCCCAGCTCTCCTGAAGGAGATCTGGGAGGATTCCATCCTTATCCGCACTTTTATAGGGCTCAAAATTAATAAAAATCGTCCATTTAACTTTTTTAATACTCAATCTGGGAGGCCACCTGCCAGCCTTGCTGTGAAGGCCTGTGTGCTCTAACCGAGGTTTGTTCTTGATCGATAACACAGTCCCTGGGAAGTGAGTTTCAAGCAACAGCCCCAAGGTCTCTCTCTCTCTCTGATTGTGTCTTTGCTCCACAGGGGGACATCAAAGAGGCCAATCTGGCCCCACCTTCCAAGACCAGTAATTTCTGTAATCAAACAGCACTAGACTGCTTCTGAATACTAACCACAGAAGAGCTTCCAAGATTCTTTGAGGCCCTTCTGATCTTTTTATGTACTCTCTGGGATTCTTTATGAAAATCCCATATTGCCTGACACTTATCAGCCTTATATGTATGTATAGACTAATGTCTTTTTCTTGATGGAACTTAAAAATGGATTCCATCTAAGTTTAACTCCTGCTTGTATCTTTTGTATGATAGGGCAGTTCCTTCTCTAAGCAGAGACCAAGGTGTTCCTGAAAAACTCCACAAACTCCACGTCCTCCGCATTCTTTATCCTGATCTGAGTTATGTCCTTGAGGCCATCTTTCAGGTCCCCTCTAAACTAAAGTCTTCTATATTCAAAGCACAGCAAAGGTCAGCAGCAGCCATGTTGGGCTAAAGTCTCATCTCTCTTCCAATATACAAGTAATGCGAACTGGTTGCACGATCTTAGAAAAACCAAAATAAAACACAAAAATCATACACAGAAGGATACCAATATGCTTATGTGCAACTTATGTATATCCAACTTTAAAACTATTACTTAGGTCTGCGTTAATGCTGTTTTCACAAATTAATGTTGTAAAAGAATCTTGTGCTGCTTGTATGCGACTTGCGATGACATCCATGACATTATCCTGTCCACAATTTAAATCGCAGGATAAAATTCTTTAGAAATGCTTTGTGGCATTATAATAACCAGGGTCAGGATTTTTAGGTGTGCACCTTTTTTATTAGGGTAAGTTAAAGCTGTGCGGAAAGATATCACAGTGTGAAATTTTGTTTCTAGTTGTGAAAAGAGGCATTTTTTCTCACACCTTTTTCACTTTTTGGGACCTTTACCCCTTTTTGGCACCTTTATCCCATTTTCCCCCAACCATGCCCATAATCCCCTTTTTCCCCCTGTTTTCTTTTAAGTTTCATTTCAATTTATTCTTTAACTTTCAGTTAACGTCTCCTCAGCTTGCTGTGTACATGCAAATAGTAAGCCTACCTCTTTAAGTAAACGCCGCGCGGGAATTGAAAGCACACCTTCAAAAATGGAGAATAATTGTGTGTTCAATGAAAACCTCTTTCTCTCGCTTTACCGCTATAAAGTAGCCTGCAATAATGTAATTGGCAATGCATGATTCTATCCCACCAGAATCAGTAGCCTGCTGTTTGTGAATGGGAGTTTGTTACTGTGAGAGACATCATCTGTTTGCGTGGAGGCAAAGGCTGGGCATGCAGAGATGGCAGTAACCTCACCCACGCAGTTCCGAGAATTAATAAGACTGGGCTCTCCTCGAAACTGCTAGAAATTGCTGAGACTGAAGTTCCAGCATGAATGAGAACATTCTGGTAATTGTCGCAGTGTTATAAGAGAATGTGGACAGCGAATGGGTGCAAGAGTGAGTTGTGTGACAGTTGCATTGTGTTAGCAAGTGAACTAGTGTTAGCTCTATGTTACATTACCAAACGAATGTACTAGTACTAGAGTTTACCATGCCAAAGGTGTCCAGTGTTTGATTTATTGTTCTGGCTGAGGAATTCAAACAAGATTTCATAGACACTGATGGAACTGTTGTGCGATGTACTATTTGTGATTCAGGAATTTTGTTAGATGAAAAACACCAACGAGATTGCATCAAACAACACATTTCCAGCTCTAAGCATCAAATGAACAAGACTCTTCAAGCAAAAAAATCACGCCAACCTCTATTACGAAATGCGTTTCAACAGAGTTCTTCAAAAAGCCAAAATTTGAAGGAATTAAACATTGATTTGTGTGCAGCTCTTACACAAGCAGGAATTCCACTCATTAAGGTGAACCATCCAACCTTCAAGGGATTTCTTGAAAAATACACAAAGATGTCAATGCCCAATGAGAGTACTTTAAGAAAAAACTACATGGAGCCTGTTTACCAAGAAACCATAGAAAGAATCAAGGAGAAAGTGTGTGATTGCAATGTGGGAATCATTGTGGATGAAACCATAGACTCAATGGAACGATATGTTTTGAACATTTTAGTTTTTCCCTTAGCAGGGGAGAAAGTTAAGTCCATGTTGTTAAAAATGTACGAGCTGCAGAAATCCAATGCCAATGCAGAAATGCAATCCATTATGGACTTCTGCCAAAAACTCTGGCCTACTGGTATCTAGTTTGAAAAAACTTCTTCTTATGGTTATGGACCAGGCTCCATACATGGTTTCAGCTATTAACTAATTGAAACCTTTATTTCCTAACTTGAAGCATGTGACATGCTTGTCTCATGCCCTTCACAGGGTTTCTGAATCCATAAGGAATGAATACGACATCGCAAATCAATTCATCTCTGCCCTGAAGAAGATTCTACTGAAAGCTCCGAGCCGTGTTGTTTACTACAGGGAAATCACTGGCCTGCCCCTTCCAAATTTCCTGGCCATTACTCACTGGGGATCTTGGATTGATTGTGCTGCTATGTTGTGTGAGAATTTTGACAAAGTTAAAGGGGTGCAATTGCCATGGCACAGCAACTTCTGTTACCGGAGAAAATACATAATTTGCAGACAGAACTATATTGTGTCCATAGTTACAAGCACCTGCCTGCAGCTATTAAACGATTGGAAGAACAAGGTCTGGAAAAGGAAAAACAATGGGATATTTTTACTTCCGTGAGGGAGCAGTGAGGGAGGCTTTCCCAAAGACAAACTTGAGTCTAGTCTTCAGAAGAATCCAGACATTGAGGAATTCACCACATCTGTAGAGTTGCCGTTCCGAGTGAATACAAGGTTTGCCCCACTGGTTTCTGTGGTTGTTGAAAGAAGCTTTAGCAGCTACAAAGGTATTCTATCTCCTAATAGAAACAGACTTACTTTTAAAAATGTGGAGATGCTTAATATCTTGAAGTACAACAGCTTCATGTTTTTTCCTTCTTTTGATGAGTGATAATTTGATGTATTTGTTTTTAGTTCAATAAATTAGAACAGAGGAAAGAG
The DNA here is from genome assembly GCA_030765065.1 of Deroplatys truncata. Lineage (NCBI taxonomy): Eukaryota > Metazoa > Arthropoda > Insecta > Mantodea > Mantidae > Deroplatys > Deroplatys truncata. The sequence continues at coordinate 130,086,244 of CM060988.1, read as the reverse complement.
AAATCGTTGAATAGTTAAGGGAATTCACAACTAAAATTAACCCAAAATCTCAAAACATCAAAAAAAAAAAATATGTTCCCAAAAAATTCTCCATTACATGTAGTTTTAGAATACACTTTTTTGACCTAACGAATGCTTTAGGGTCATTATGAGACTTTTTAAATACCCTTGCGCATTTGGTTGCTAGCTGTTTATATTTTTAAAACTTGAAAGGAGTTTCTTATTTTCAGCATTTCTGCATATACAAAATGTTCCACACAATGTAGTTTTCATCCATTCATATTGACATTCTTTATGCTTATTTCAAAAACCCAAATAAACAAAATTGTCATATAATTTTTCGGTATAATGAATAGTCTTTTGCACTACTAATTTTTGAAAATAACAATGTATACAAAAAAAATGCAAATACAAAACTGCAAAACTTTTTTTCTCTTACACTAAGAATGTTAGAAAAAAAATATATGACTGCTTTGTAGTTCCTTGACATAGAAGCAACATAAGTTTTTTTTGAAAAATGCATCATTTTGCATATTCCCATAATTTTATATTTTGAAAATTAATAACTTCAAAACCAATTAAGATTTTGGATTTAAATTCACAAAACAATTGTATCTAAAGAAGACTGACATGTGGTTAAAATTTCAGCCCAATTGAATGGATAGTTTACAAAATAGCAATTTCAGTTGTGCATCCCCTTAAATAAACCAGCACCTTATTGTCCCTTTTTTCGCCTTATTTGAGCACCTTTTCCCTTCCTTTTTTCATCTGAAATTAGCACCTAAAAATCCTAACCCTGATAATAACTATTAACAAACCTATATTAATTACAGAAGCAGTATGAAGAAAATACTGTGTGACACTTTTGGTATGAGTAAGGAAATCTACCAATGTGTTATCCTTCAATTTAGCCAAATTTCAGATGTTTTAAAATAGGTTAGGAAATAATAAAAAAAGAAACATGTTTTTTTTTCTTTCTAATTGTACCTACTCCAAATGAAATCACCTCACCCTCCAGACATAAATTGGTGACTTTATACTCTGCTGGTGGTGAAATTAGTTATGAAAGTTGCACATTTTCATGTGAGATTTTTCTTTATTACTATAAATCCCTCTTAGAAATGCTTATGCAATATAAGTACAAAATGTTGCAGAACATTACACAAATTTGTAAAATTACCCAAAAAATGGTAAATTAATAATTCTAAGAAAAACGCATACTGGTTTTCCTGTAAAATCAAAACCAAATTAGTATTCTAAACAAGCATAAGAGTAAAATGCTTTTTGTTTTTGTTTATTTTTCTGAAAATTCAATCAGTTGAGTTATAACTCTTGACGATACTATGATATTTAACATTTTTGTTGTTTTTTAATTGTTCCATACCCTGCCATATCGGCGGCCTTTTACTTTGGAACATATAACATATATATTTCAAAATATTTTTGAGCCCGGTATTGCAACATTACATGTCTGGATAAATTTCTACAAATTAACTGCTTATTGAACACAGTTCAGAAAAATGATACTAATTATAAAATAGCTTTTTAAAATGTGCACAATAATATTGCAAATAAACACAGTTTAATAGGTTGGGGACCTGAAAGCATGTTGAAAGCATTAATAAATTCTTCTAGTTGGACATATTTAACTTCATGCAGCTTTTGGCTATAAAAATTAAGAATGCATTTGATAAGTAGAATACAAAATGTAAATTTAGCAAAATTATATGGAAGTTAATGCGTTGATACTTTTCAAGTTGTGACTACAATAAAATTGTGAACATAGTCAATGCTGATAAACTATATAAAGAAACATGTGTCACCATTGTTTATACTAATAATCCACGAAGCAAAAAAACAAACTATAAAACTGGTTGCATTTTAAGTAAAATATTTGAACAAAACTGATGGAATTCAGCAAGGCTGGCATTACAATCAGTAAAACAAAACAAAGGTTATAAGTACATTGCTGTTTATAATACACAGAAGCTTGAAATGTTCCATTCTAGAAGCACAAAATGATTTAAAATGCATAATATAGAGATTTAATCATTCATAAAATCCAGATTAAATACATATGGAATAGGTACTTACTTCCTCTCTAGAAATCCAGTGCTTTCTGCTGATTTTGGCCAATCAAATCTTCCTTCTCTCCAAGTTTCTGAGTTTCAACAATAACGCTATATAATTTAATACCCTTTTGTGCCCTCATAGTGCATCCAAAAGCACAGCAATCTGTCATTTTTGCTCCTAAATCAGCTTCGACACAGGTGTTTCCTTATGCTTATATTGAGGCAACCAATCCAAGATGGCGTGTGGATACCATGTGATCAACTTTCTCTAATCAGCAAGCCATATTGGCGGCATTCACAAGATAATCAGTTGCTCTACTTTGTATATAGGTAACTTTACTCTAAACAAATCCCACTTGGTCCTCATGGGGTTCCTGTACAGGTAGTCACTTTTCGCTTAAGATCAAATGTATATGTCTATGATCGGATAAGGAAGATTTTGCACAAACCCTCCAATCCTTGACTTCCTACAGGATCCTGAAGGATGCCAAAACCAAGTCTAGAACCTCCTCCCTTTGATAATTCACAAAGGTCAGAATGCCCCCTTCAAGATCTCAAGATCTATTGTGCCCAAAAACTTGAGCAGTACGTCTCCTCTTGCATTGATGTTCATGCTACTCCAAATGCTATGGTGGACACTGGAGTCACAGCCAAACAGTAAGCTGAGATTTCTATTATTACAGTACAGCACAAGATTTCTGAACTCCTGAGGAGATGGAGGTTCCTCAGAGTCATATAGGAAATAGGTGGAGCAGACTACCACCTCTTGTGGCAGTCTTTTTTCTCATACTTCATCATGACTGCCACCAGATCCCTCATAAGAAAGTCTGGCAGAGCCCAAGTGTTGCTGTGTTTTGTCAAGACACAAGCTCTGGGTGTATCCTCAGCTGAAGCATTTAATATAGTATACACCTTTATTTTTAATCCCATAATCTGGCTCTGCCTAAGCCAAGCCTGGACTATGACGACTTCCAAATCCTGCCTTGTTATGCTACTATATAGCTATCTAGAGGCACTAATACTATGTTGTAAGTTAGCCCAAATGAAAGAAATAATTATGGCTTATTCTGACTACACCTTTTAACCCTTGGCAGTGCTCTTCTTCTATCTAAATTCTGTTTGTGGATCTGGAAGGGTCTGGTTTAGGGCCCAAAGTGGCTTCGGAAGCAACCTCCCCCCCCAACACCAACCCTCCCCCTCCTCTTTTTCTTGGTTCCACTCAGCCTCTTTACCTTCAAGTTTAGGGAACCTGCCTCTCTGCTGAGTATCCCCAAACAGTCCATCTTATTGTCAATCTTTGGAGGCAGAGCCTGCTTCTCCACATTTCCGGGCGTTACTGTCCCTGGCTCCGTTGGATTGCTCTGGGTAGCAAGTTTCCCTTTTGAGGCCCCTGCTAGCTCCCTTTTTATGTTTATGCTTTCAGAATTCCAAAAGGATCTGGATTTAGGTGTTTAGATTGTTCAATAGTGTTCCCACAAATAGCTAGGGATAACTTTGGTCTGCCCCGCAATACCTGGGTAAGACTAAACACTCTGGGAGGTCATCAGGTATTCCAGAGGCTGCATTAATGACACATCTCCCATGTGCTATGCACCCATTTGGCATGAGTCACTTAACATCTTGGGGTTGAGTTAGTCTCCTATTGGTTGTTCAGAAACAAACCTGTCCAGTGCGTAGGTAATCAACCAATTATGCTGGACAGGTCCCAGCAATCCACCACTCACCAACATGTCCCATATCCTCTCAAGCCCAGCTTTAGGAGCTTATAGGCTGAAAGGCCACTCCAGAGGCCCCTGCTGTGAATCAGGGTGTTAGTTGTTTAGGATCCTAAAATAACAGTACTCCAACATCATTGGAATATGTTATAAAATTAATGCAATGGAAATATGTAAAAATAGGATATATATTCATTCATTCTCTGTTTAATTTTTACAACATGTACTGAGCATATGCACTTCAAGATGAGGGGCAGTTTGCTTAAGTGAAAAGTACAAAACCCTAACAAACTGAATGTCTGTAAAATACATATTCTTGGAAATATTGGTACATATTATTATGATGCTTCAAAAGAGCAATATTCAATTTTAATACAGCAGTGTTAAAACTTCATGAAAATATTTACAATACTAGAAGTCTGAACTACAAGGATTGCTTATACATATTTTTGATTCAGGTTGGTGTTATATCATTGGGTAAAGACAAGTCAGATGACTTAGATAAGGATTACTTATGGACCAAGTATATCAGTGATCCAAGCAATCTTGGATTAGAGGAAACTTTGGATGAAGCAACTACTGCACCAGATTTTACAAGCAGCATTCCAGAAAAGCATCCTGCAGAAAAGGTATGATTATAGCTGAGATGCAATGAATGAAGTAAAAAGTTGACATTTCAATAAAGCTTCATTTTGAATTTTATGCATTATTAAGAGATTGGAACATATTTTGTCTGTTGCATGCATTTCTTCAGCAATTTCTTCATTGAGCTGTGAACCAACCCCTTGTAGATATTCAGAACTAATTGTTGATACTTTTCTAATATCTGTAGATTTATTTGTTTGCAAAAGTGGTGTCCAATATTAAACAAAATACTAAACAACAAAAGTTGTTCATGTTTAATATTTTCCTTTCTATTACATACCACCTAATGGTGAAGATAGGCTTAATCTTTATTATTAAAAGTATAAAAATACAGTATTCCTTTACAATTTATTTTAAAGGCTATGCCATCTCCTGTATTGTGCTACAACGTGGAACTACCTGCATTGGAAGCTTCTGTTTCAACAAAAGCATCATCCCCTCAAAGAAAAGTAACATTGAAAGTACCTACAAAACCTGAAGAAGATTTTTGGTCAGCATTCTACAGTGACTCTTGCAATACAAAAATTGAAGATGATTTTATAGAGGCAGCTTTTAAACCTGGATATCATCTTCCCAGGGATGGGGAACAGGTAAAGGAGCTGTTATTTTCTCTCTTAGCTTGTATCACATTATACATATCACATCACACAGTGTATATAATTTATCACTTTGATATTGTATAATTAATTATCTGCTGCTGTGATGAATCCCAAAACATATCTCTTACTATGGATACAATAAATTGATTTGAATTGGGAATTAGGATAGAGTTAACCTTCAAACTGAAGTATGTTGGTTTTTCAAATCAATAGGTAAGTGTATTTTATCTGTGTGGTATTACTGTTCATTATTATTAAATTGTGTACCTTCCTGAATTCTTCACTTGTTTAGTAGAGGGTACTGTAACAATTAGACCTCCAAGAAAAGCTGTCTGTATAATACAGACAGAGACTGTTACTATGAATGCCCATAATAATAATTGTTAGTGATCAGTTTATAGCTTTATTTCATAGGAACTGTAACACTATGATTATGACTGCCTCTGTGGTCTGGTGGTTAGCATGCCAGCTTCTAAATCCAGAGGTTCCCAGGTTCGATTCTCGGCTGGAGGATCAGAACTTCTTTTTAGCCAGGATTATTCCCCATCCTCCCTAGAGTGTCTAGAAGCATGAATGTGTGTGTGTGTGTGTGTGTGTGTGTGTGCGTGTGTGTGTGTTTTTTAAGGTTTATAAAGGAAACCCAATGTAAACAAACCCAAAGATAAACAATAGTAAATGAGTTAACATCATTGCCAGTGAGCAATTGTTCTAAAGGCAAAGCTGCCGATATGATCTTAGATGTTAATGATGACATATAAATGCATTAAAAAAATTATGATTACAATTGCTTTGACAATATGGATATATCTGAAAAATTGGTGATTTTTGGAATGATGTTTAATTTGAAGCTAATGTACAACAGTATTACCACAGTTAAATAACAAGATTAGGTAATTGACAATTTGTTGTCATAGGAGAATAAAGAAGAACTTCTTCAGTGCTTTGCCAAAGCAATTTCAGATAGTTCATCCTCAAGCACAACTACTTCTGCAAATATTCTGAAACATGAAGAGTCTATGTATATAAATGTCTGTGGTTCTAATATTTTGAAAATAATGGATTTCTGTGGAAGAGTTAAGAACCAATCACAAAAGATTCCTTCATACATTATTATTTTGCTTCCTCAGATAAAGAGGAAAACAGAATACAAATGCAAGGACTACTTCAGATGCATCTACTTAAGATGTTTAAGAAAATTGTATAAATTGCACTTGTGATAATTTCACTGTGGGAAGGTTGAGCACAGTGTCTTATTTTCATTAAAAAATCTTGATTTCAAGAGATTTCCTTTATCAGGACTGTAGCAATTTTCTTTGGCATTTAAAAATAAACAAGTCTATTATAAATAATTGAAGTGAATGCACAGTGAAATGAAATCAGGACAATTGTAGGAACATTGTATGCATATCTTTTAATAAAATTTAATAAGAAAGTTTTCCATTGGTGTCAGCACATTATGGATTGCTTTGTAATGAAGCTGCTTATCATTTTACCAAGAAAGAAAGTAATATTCACAAAAGCTTATGTCATTTTAAATATTCTTCACAGTTAGGAGATTAATCAACTACAAATTCCAGTGTATAACTTCAAAACATTTTTATGAAATTTCAAAAAATTAAGGAAAAGAATTTCTCTGTGTAGAACAATCTATAATTCTTCAGCAACCATGGAAGAGTGCAGTTACATTTATCAAGGGCCATGTTGCTCATTAAAACATATTAGCAAGACAAACATTTTTCCTTCTATAGTTTGTCCACTGTATTACCTTCAAGAAAGTAATTTTGAGTAGAGCCCAGCTTTTCTTCCAAGTCCAGTGTATGTAAAAACATTGGAGAGCAAGAGAGTTAATGGCTTTATTGCTAAACGCTAAGCTTTTTACCAGCTTTATCAAGAACTTGATGTGTGTCCTGATGCATTTGGATATTCCCAAAATGAGAAATGAATTAGGAAATTTGAGCTTGGCATTCTTGGTTAATAATACAGTAACCCTGCAACAAGCTTCTGGCTTCCATATTGATAGTTTGGTATTTTAACTATAATTGTATTATATGCTATCTATGTGATCTGACATAGGTACCTGTTAAAGCCTTGATGCTTTCATTAATTTTATCTCCATCCATAATGTTTATGAAATTATTATTCGGTGATCTAGAAGAATTTTATGGTGAGTCTCAGCTTTAGTGCATATAACCAATTTCACAAAGTCAGTGATATAATCCTAATAACAGACAAAATATCCCCTGATATTCATGGAAACAGGTATGAAATAATAGCAGATGTTGCATTTCTTATTTCTTAACCTCCCCCCCCCCCCCAGACGTCTGGGGAAGTGTTGTATAACCTGTAAGTATCCTTTAGTGGTGAAAGAATTATGGGAATGGTTGAGTATTTTTACTTTCTTTGCCACCTACCTATAGTAGGTATTTTACTGGAAATACATATGTGAATCCAAAAACAGCTTTTTTTATATATAAATCTATGTGTGTGTCAGTTTGTCTGTGAACAACATAACTCAAAAACAAAAAGTTAGTTAAATACTGACTTGGTATTTAAGTTCAGCATCTTCCAAGGATGCAGCACCAAGATTTTTAAGAAAATTTCTCACCCCAAACTACCCTTTACAGAAAAACTTTTTGTTATTTTGTTATTTTTTCAAAAATGGTTCTATTTTGATTAGTATAGTATAGTATTACTATACTATTTGATTAAAATACCCATGTTTAAGATATTTGCATGAAAAATAAAATGTGTCTTGAATTTTCTGCAAATAGGCTTTCAAGTCCTATTCATTCTGACTTTTGTATAAATAGTAAATACAAGAGACAGACTCTTACTGTGAAACATGTAGATCTCATTAAAAGAGACAATTTATGCCCTATAAATGATTTTGTGTTGCTAACCATTTTCGAGATGTTTTTTGTTATTGGTTTAGATTTTCAAATACTTATGCTTTTTCAAGTGGTAAGTGGTTATTTGTTTTTTCTTATAGTCGTACAAAGAGCATGGAATTAAATCACATAGAGCGATCTGCTTTTGAAAAATCTGACTATCAATTTAGCCTACCTTATCTGTTGTATACCTACAATGAAGTTATATAAATGTGAGATGAAAATTTATCTTGATTAATAAGAAGTAGATACAAGAGTAAGCTTTTGAAAGAATAGTTTGTATAAGAGTGAGTGGAGAAAGTAATGTGAATGCAACAAACATTTTTTATTAAATTTGCTATTAAACTCATATATTCATACCTTTAGACTCTTTGGAGGATACACATCATATTTGATTTTGGCTTACATTTGAAAATATAAGCTCCCAGAATGAAACACAAAATTATAGCCACAGATTTTTGAAATTCTTATTATTATTCAATAAAGTCTTCCTTGACATCAATGTACTTGGTGCAGCGATGCTCCATGGCCTTTATCCTGCCAAGGGAGCCAGATACCTCCAGGTCCCTGCAAAATATCAACTATTTAAGCTATTCATCAGATGAAACTTTCTTTACACCAAGGAACTTTCTCAAGGAACAAATGGAAGTTTGAAAGAGCTAAATCAGGGGAACAAGAGGACATGACAGCAAATCATATCTAACTTGCAACAACACATGTGTGAGTGTGGGCGCTTTCTTGATGAAAGTTGACTTACTTCTTTGCCAAACCTGGCCTTTTCTTGCATGTTTTGGTCTTTGATTTGTCCAAAAGATTAGCATAAAACATTACCTTCAGGGGGGAAGGTAACCAATTAGTAGAGCACCCTTGGCATATCAGAAAACTGATACCATGAACTTCCTGGCCAAATTAAAACACTTCTTTGATGTTGGAGAACCCTGGTGCTTCATTGCTTAGTTGTTTTGCCTCAGGTATGTAGTGTGCACTTATATTTCATTGTTTATTACAAATTGACGCATAAAGGTGGTGGGATCTTTCTGAAAATGAGTGAAACTTTGCCTAGAGATTTTCCAGCAATTGGGACACCCATTTTGCAGACAATTTTCTCATGGCCATCTCTAAAAAATGTGAAGCAAGATTCCCCTGAAATGCCCAGGGCTTCAGTAGTTTTTGACATCTTCATTTGGTGATGCTGCAGAACCATTTCATGTACATTATTGATGATTTCTGTTGTAACATATTTTGGTTTTCTGCTGCATATGCTATCTTCCAAGCTTTCACAACCATGTTTAAACTCCATGAACCGCTTAGAAATGGTTGAAAATGATGGTACAGAGTCCCCCAGTGTATTTGTCATATCAGTATGAATTTCTGTTGCGTTTATACTCTTCCTTACAAAGTATTTAATAACTACACAATGTTCTTTCCCATATACACACATCTGTGCTGTAACAAACAGGTATGCCTACTATGATTCTTGAGGAATTTCTATCTTACCGTACACATGTTTTCATGTTAGATGGCTGGTTTTGAAGGCAAAACTACTTTGAAAATGCTCTGTAATCTGTTGGTCATTCCGAGATCTTTTCAAATGACCCTCATATTTTCTAGTTAATATTGAATTTAAGAAGTTATAAAGTAACAATAATAACAATAATAATAGCTTATATGCATATTTTCTTCTGATTTTGAAAAATAAAAATTGGCATGATGAACTTTATAGAGCTAATATGGAAATTACATAAGATGTATGTAATGACTATCATTGGAGTAGAGAAAAGCTATGAGGGAATAATAGTAGATTATGACAAAAGGGTTAAAAGTAGGGTTTTATTTTGTGAGTAGAAATGTTTGCAAATCAAAGGCTCGTTTTGCAATCCTACGAGCAAAATAAAACCACTTTTAACACTGTGGAATATACTATTTTATAGAAGTGCTTGCATTTGTAAAATTTAATAATATTCCATTGATTCCTGAAACTAAGAGTAATCACACTTACAACAAGATTCTTGAAACAAGAGAAATGATAGAAAATGTTATTCAGAAGTTAGAGACAGTGAAGCAAAACAATAATTTAATTGAATCTTGAGAAAATATGTGATGCATTCACATGACTTTCTCTGCTCTCTATGGTTTATTAGAGGGTATACAAACTAGTTTTACTAAAGCTTATGTTTATATCTACTTCATTTTAATCCAAATAAACTTTTGCAGAAATAGCTACATTACACATTTCGTTATAGATACAACGGGAACAGAGATAGTCAAATGTTTAAGAACTGGATGCTATATACTGTCCTTAAAATTTCTTACTGTTTGAATGGAATCGCAAGAAACAATTAAAGAGATGTACATTTCTTGAGTACGTTTTCATCTATCGCCTAACGTTTACCATTTATACAACATAATACAAAATTCCTTCCGAATCAAGAGGACTTCAAAGGCTATTCCCAGAAAATTCAAGATATACATTTTATCTGTAATGTAAACATCTTTAATATATGGTATTTTAATCAAAATCTTTAGCCATCTTTTAGAAAATAAAAAGTTTCAAAAAATGTTCCATGTAAAGGGTAATTTGGATTGGGGAATTTTCTTGAAAATCTTTGTGTTGCATCTTTGGAAGGTACTGAACTTAGATGCCGAGTTTGGTATTGATCAGACTTTTCTTTTCCGAATTATGCTGTTCCCAAACAGACACACACACACACGCACATGCACACGCACACGCACACGCACAATCTTTTTATAAAAATGTTTCATTTGGATTCAGGAGGCCTTAAAACATATATTTCGGTGAAATCTCAGTATTGCACTTTAAGGTGGAATACAATACCTTCTGTACCTGCTATGTACATTGCAGAGGAAATAATAAGCTTGAATAAGAATAATTTGTATACTCACTAATTAACAATGGAGGGTAGAGAAAGTCATGTGAATGTATCACAGAGTTTTTACTTTCTCTACTACATATAGTAAGTAGGGCAAGTATTGTATTCCACCAAAAAGTTTGATACTGAGATTTCACTGTAAATACATGTTATGAAGCCCCCTGAACCCATAAAGAGCATTTCTTAGAAAAAGTGTGTGTGTCTTTGAAGAGCATAATTAAAAAATGAGAAGTTTGATAAGTGCCAAACTGGTATTTAAGTTCAGTATCTTCCAAAAATGCAACACGAAGATTTTCAAGAAAATCCCCCCAATCTAAACTACCCTTTACATGGAAATGTTTGATTTTCTAAAAATGGCTCTAGTAATTTTGATTAAAATATCATATATTAAAAATGTTTATGGCGGCGCCGTGGCCGAGTGGTTAGACCGCTTGCCTCCCACCAAGGCGACCTGGGTTCAATCCCAGGGACCCGCATGTGGGATTTGTGGTGGACGAAGCGGCGTCTGGGTGGGTTTTCTCCAGGTTTTCCAGTTTCCCCCGCCATTCATTCCACCAACTGCTCCATCATCACCTTTCCTTTCATCCATTTCATCTCATTTCGTTTCATCTACTTCCTTCCTTCCTTCCTTCCTTCCTCCCTCCCTCCCTCCCTCCCTTCCTTCCTTCCTTCCTTCCTTCCTTCCTTCCTTCCTTCCTTCCCTCCCTCCTTCCTTCCATACCAGGCATCGGGCTGATCCCCCATCCTAGATATTCTGTCTGATCCATGAGTGTCTGCTCCTCGACGGGCCTCTGACCCCAGGCACCCTCCTGTAAGTCCTGGGGATATAAGTCCGGCATAAGAGGAGGTTAAACAGAGAATGAATGAATATTAAAGATATTTGCATGACAAATAAAATGCATATCTTGAATTTTCTGTGAATAGCCTGTATAGTTCTCTTCATTTGGAAGGAATTTTGTAAAAACTTGTATAACCAGTAAATGTTAGGCAATAGTTGAAAATGCACTACACAATAAATGTAGCTCTCTTTAAAACACATAATTTATTTCAAATATCTTTTTTGTGCCGTAAGCCATTTTTGAGATATAGATCAATAATGGTTCAAATTATTCAATACTTAGTCATTATTTTAAAGTACTGTCAATTTTCGGTTATTTCTTGCAATGTTATGGAAAGAGTATGGAATTTTAAGACCAACATATAGCATCTGGCTCTAAAACATTTGACTTGCTATTCCCTTTGTATCTGTAATGAAATGTGTAATGCAGCTGTTTACAGAAAGGTTTATTAAAATGAAGTAGGAAAATAAACTCTCATAAGAATAATTTGTATACCCACTAATAAGCTATAGAGGGTGGAGAAAGTCATGTAAATGTAGCACATCAGATTTTTATTTTGTATTTTTACTTTTTCTACCATGTATGTAGTAGATAGAGAAAGTATTCATTCTACTAAAAAATGTGATACCAAGATTACACCAGATATACATGTTTAGAGGCCCCTTGAATCCAAAAAAAGCATTTTTAGAAAAAGGTCAGTGTGTATGTCTGTGAAGAGCATAACTCAAAATGAAAAGTCGGATAAATATCAAACTTTATATTTAAGTACCTTCAGTACCTTCCAAAGATGGGGCATGATTTTCAAAAAAATTCTCCGAACCCAAACTACTCTTTACATGGAACATTTTTTAAAATAGTTCTTTTTCTAAAGAATGGCTCTAATGATTTTGGTTAAAATACCATATATTAAAGATGAGTGCTAAGCCAGCATTGAAGGAATGAGATTGCATGTCAGAGAGCTCAGGATATTTAAGGAAGAAGGGCACAAGTAGTAAAAATGGGTGTCAGTATAGAGGAGTACAGAGGAAGAATTGAGCTTTTTAGTGATATTAAAAGCTACCAAATGAGTAAGAAAGGAAGCAAAGAAGAGATGGTGAATATTTTTACCCTATCGAGTGTGATTGGATTGTTACTAATTATTGGAGGAGTGGAAATCAATCAACGCTGGATGTAATTTTAGCAAACATGAATGGAATGGAAGAAAGACTGGGAAATAAAATGAATAATCTAGGAAAAGAAATTAAAGAAGAGAAGGATGGAATTACAGCAAGTGAAGACAGAAGTCCAAGGTATCAACAGAAGAGTGGAAACATTGGAGGACAAATATAGGAGATTTAATTTAGTGATATCAGGTGTGCAGGAGGGGTGTGGTCCATACAGGAGGGAAAGAGATCTTAGAAGGTAATGAGTTGTAATTAAAAGGCTGGGAGATAGCAGAAGCCTTTGTTTAAGAGAAGGAAGGATGATTGTAGTAAGATTTGTAACAATACAAACGACATACGAAATGTTCAAGAGAACGAAGAAACTTTAGGGAACAGATATTTTTATTCACAGAGACCTTTCGGTGCAGCAGAGAACCCTAAAACAAAAATTAGTACATAGAGAAGTAGGAGATTTAGGCAAGCTTTGAGAACAAAAGTTCTTTTGTGAATAAAATAATAAAAAGAAGCTGGATGATGAAATATACAGATAACAAATCAATTTGGAAGAAAAAGTCTTGTATGGATGCATACTGGGGCATTATTCTTAAAGGGATTAAGGAAAAAATTTGCAATAAAACATATTTCATGAGGGAAATTAGTTGACACTTTCCGTTGTTTAATAGTGAGTGAAATGGTAAAAATGTGTGGAGATAGTGTCTGGGATGTAAAAGGGATAAATTATTGCAAGATGCAATGGCAGTTAAAATGTTGGCAAATATGAGGGTAGGAAATACTAATAATTTGTGGGATTTTCTAGGAAAAGTAGGGGATAAGTGGATGAGAAGTTTAAGGAAGGAGCATGAAAGCATACATAGTTATGATAATGATGATATATTGCAGAGGCTCTTTACCATACACATAACCTGAGAGTTAAGATATGGGAGAGCCTTGGTAAGTTCTAGATTTTTTTAAATATATGGTATGTTATGTTGTTTGTAATTTGCTGGAGTTAAAATAAAATACTTATACCTAAAATAAAAATACTTATATTAAAGATATTTACATGACAAAATGTATATCTTGAATTTTCTGGGAATAGCCTGTGAAGTCCTCTTCATTTGGAAGGAATTTTGTATAATCTTGTATAACTGGTAAACAGTAGATGAAAATGTACTGCACAAAACATGTAGATCTCTCTAAAACACAAACTTTTTTGCAGCATCAAGCACTTCTTAGATATCCATTATTATGGTTCAAATTGCTCAATACTTAGCAATTCTTTTAAAGTATTATCAATCAATTTTCAGTTGTGTCTCACAATGTCATTAAAAGAGTTTGGAATTTAAGTTTCAGTTTAGATTTCCTCAATCAATATTGTTTTACTTATTTAAGCATGCTGTATCAGGATTAATTAGTCTGAATTTATGCTTTTTAATTTTTTCTAGGAAGAATCTACTACTTTGGTGTACAGCTGCGGTACAGCTTGTGGAAAAAGTGGTCAGGTATGCCATCTGTTCTCTTAATCTGCTTATTTTAGCATACTGCATATGTTAATTTGTGTACAGTTCAAGAATTTAAAGACCACCATGTTGGTACATTTGTAGCATTCCTAGCATCTCTGTTGTCCCAGCGAAATATCATGGCACAGACTCATTTTTAATCCTGCTTGAGACTTTTATTTACTATTTTTTTATTAGGACTTGCAATGAATGCTAGCTTGCTTTAATCTTCAGTTTCCCAAGCTAATTCCATTATAAATTACTAGTATTATTCTCGCATGGGCATTTCTGGTGGCAGCAAAGAGGGACCAAGTGACATGTGTGTTAGTGAGTGGTTCTCCAAAACCACTTGAATTTCTGAGGTGTGCAGCACTTCAGCCAGCTACCATACAACCCAAGTAAAAATCCAGATTTCAAATGAGGAGTATTCTGTTTAATAGTTCATATGAATAGAAGATGATATCTGTAAATTTTGTATGCATCTTACAGATTTTCTGTGTATTTACATATTTTATGCAGCCTTTCAGTAAATACAACAAATGATTCTTTCTCAGAGATGTACTAAATCACATACAGAAGTACTTCACTTTGCATTACATCCATTTCAGTTAAACTAATGTCTACTAATTGAAAACACTTTTTACTTTCTCTGCCACCTACCTATAGTAAGAGGAAGTGTTATATTTTACCCAAATATGTGATGTTGAGATTTCACCAGAAATGCATGTTTTGAGACCTCTGAATCCAAAAAAAAAAGAAAAAGAATTTAGAAAATAGTTTTGTGTGTGTGTCTGTGAACCACATAACTCAAAAACGAAATGTCAGATAAATTCCAAACTTGGTATTTAAGTTCAGTATCTTCCCAAGATATGTTGTCCTCAGTGGACTAGTGGTACTGTGCTAGCCTCTAGTTCCCAAGGTCGCGGGTTCAAACCCGGTGGAGGGCGATGGATTTTTTCGGGCGTAAAAATCCTTAGCATGGCTTCCTTTGGAAGGGAAGTAAAGCCGGTGGTCCCATGTCATAGATTTACGGCACGTAAAGGAACCTCAAGCCTGATAAAGAGGCCTCTGAGTAAAATTATCGGTATTTCACGCCCAACATAGAATGGGACGCTAAGAACTACAGCAGTCCATAAATAAAACTAAATTTAATTTATCTTCCCAAGATGCAGCACAAGATTTTCCAAAGAATCCTCCCAGCCCAAACTACCCTTTACATGAAAAATCTTTTAGAATTTTAATTTTTTTCAAAAATGGCTCTGATGATTTTGATTAAAATAACATATATTTAAGATAGTTAAATGGCAAAAAACATATATCCTGAATTTTTTGAGAATGGCCTGTGAGGTGCTATTCTTTCGGAAGGAATTTTAAATAACATTGTATGATGGGTAAACCATAAAATGTAGACAACTTACGACATAAAATATATAGATCTCTTTAAAGCACACAATTTATTTCAAACAACTTTTTTCTGTAGCATCAGCCATTTCTGAGATATCTATTATTATTATTATTATTATTATTATTATTATTATTATTATTATTATTATTATTATTATTATTATTGTTGTTGTTGTTGTTGTTGTTTTGCATTTTTCAGTGTTTTATTTTTACTTTCTCTACTACGTATAGTAAGTAGGGGAAGTATTGTATTCCACCCAAAATTTCGATACCGAGATTTCACCGGAAATACATGTTTTGAGACTCACTGAATCCAAAAAAAGCATTTTTGGAAACATGTCCGTGTGTGTGTCTGTCTGTGTGTCTGTGTGTGTGTGCGTGTTTGTGTGTGTCTGTGAACAGCATAACTCAAAAACGAAGAGTCGGATAAACACCAAACTTGGTATTTAGGTTCAGTATCTTCCAGAGATGCGACACGAAGGTTATCAAGAAAATCCCCCCACCCCAGACTACCCTTTACATGGAACATTTTTCGAAAATTTTAATTTTCTCAAAAACGGCTCTAACGATTTTGATTAAAATATCATATGTTTAAGATATTGTCATGATAATTAAAATGTTTATCTCGAATTTTCTGGGAATGTCTCCAAAAGTATTCTTCATTATGAAGGACTTTTTCATAACTGGTAAACCATAAGAGATAGACAAAATTTTACTACACAGAAAATGTAGATCGCGTTAAAATACACAATTTATGTCATATACATTTCTTTTGTTGAGTGAACCGTTTGCGAGATATTGCTTGTTATTCCCTTAAATTTTCCAATACTTATACTTTTTCTCAAATTCGTTATTCATTTTTTTATGTCCTGGACATGCAAAGAGAATGGAATGCACCACATAGCAACCAGCGTTAAAATATTTGACTATCGCTTAAAACCTACCATATTCCCCTTGCATCTACAAGAAACTTATCAATAAGATTGACATCTCGATATCTCCATTAACATGAAGCATATGGAGAATAAGCGTTTGTAAAAATAGTTTGTACGAGAGTAGAGAAAGTCATGTGAGTGTAACACATCAGATTTTTTTTTTGTTGAGTGAAACATTTTAGAGATATTGCTTGTTATTCTCTTAAATTTTTCAATACTTATTTATCAGCTATTAAGAGATATGTATATGCTTAAAGGCTACTGTATTTCTGTATTGCCCTTGTAAATAGATATTCCCCTTACATCTACAAGAAACTTAGCAATAAGATAGAGTCTGCAAATGTTTATCTCGATTAACATTAAGTAGATGGAGAATAAGCGTTTGTAAAAATAGTTTGTACAAGAGTAGAGAAAGTCATGTGAGTGTAACACATCAGATTTTTTCCTTCATTTTGAAACAAATAGAGTTTCACTACAGCTTCAGATATTAATAATGGTATGAAACAATATAGGTAGCTTTAATGTGCCTGTTATTGGTTTTTATCTTGCCTCCAAAATATCACTCTGGTTTGTGGTGATTAACAATAAAAAATTAAATGTAATATTTGTAGCATGATTCTGTGCCCAAGTAAATAATAATTTATGAAGTGTGATGGGATCTTGTTTTGACTGGAGACTGATTTTTACTACTAGACGTTTAGTAGTGCCCCCAATTATATCACAAGTAGTAGTATAAAGAAATGCCATTCGGCACTAACTCCAAAATCTTCCTCATGAAAACACTTTTTACAAACTTCTTTCTGTTCTTGTATTAAATGCTAGCACCATAGGAAAAGTAAACTACTTTTTCCAGATCTCTTATTTCCTTCTTTAGATAATTTTTAACTGGTGTTGAAACAGTTGAACAGCATTTGTAACATGTTTTAAACTTTCTAATATGGGAATATAATTTTTTATGTTTTAAGCTAGTTTAAATTTACTTTAAGTAAATTACAAATGAATGGACTGTTGTACCCTTGAACAGAATCTTGTATGACAAAGGCATAGTTTTCCAAAAAATCACAAATTAAAATACATTCTTTAGGTTTCAAATTTTCTTTCTGTTCAGAAAAAAATGCAGACTTGTTGAGCCTTAAAGATATGAGTTAAAAGATCTGACAATTTTTCCAGAAAGTCTTCAACAGGTGATTGTATTATTTCTAAATTTGTGCAAAGTATGAATACCCACTGTTTATAAGTCAGCTGTTTTATACGTTTTTCCTTCAAAAATATCCTGAATATTATTGACCAAGTTTTCAGTCCCTGGAGAGTTAACACATTTCCTTAAATAGCAATCTGGTGATGGGTGTTACAAATTATTTGAGAGAGACAGTCCTTATAATTACAGAGAGCAATACCTGAATCTGCAGTAAGATGGAAACTGTTCATTCCATAAAGAATGAATTTCACTTTCTCATGATGTGTGCAAACAAAGGAAAATGAATACTTTGGGTGCCTAGAGGTTTACCTACATTATTTAGGTCTCAGTTGAACAAATTTTAAGAAACCTATTTTGTTATCAGGATATATTTAGCTTTAAAACTGTGGAAGGCTGCTTTTAGATTGCACAAGATCAATCTCTTCTGTTTTTGTATTTTCTGGCCTCCTCCTTTAACAGAAATATAATTCTTTTTTCCTGCCATAACACTGAAATGTAAAACTAATAGTTTTTCCTGCACGGAATATTCTAATGATTTATCAGATTTGGTTTCAGGAGCCTCTTTCTGATGCTAATGTTTTTGCTGCCTTTATCACACACTTTGAAATATTATTGCCAAAATGTTCCTTTATTTAATTGTAAGAATAGCTTTTGAAAATAGTCAAAATCTGAATTTTTAGGTTGCAATCATCTGTACTATGAAATCTATCAGCCCCTGAATTATTTATGAATTCTGTTTTTCTTCTGGGACCAAGTCAAGTTCAATATAAAATACCTTTTCCTTAGGTTTATCTGCTTTTTTTTTTGTAATTTCTGGGATGGATAGTTTTTTGAGACAATTTTCTTTTCTTTGATGTGATTCACCTAAGATTGATACTAAACTAGTAATAAGATCTGAAACATCTACACTTTCCGTGATCTCATTTACATCACTAACTCTGATGTGAAGGTGAGTTATCAATTTCTGAGTTACTTTTGTTTATTTGACCTACCTGGATATTGTAGGTACTGGGTCCAGCAACACTAGATTCACTAACATCACACTTGTTTTCACTTGTACCTGGAATCTGAAAAATTCTCATATGACATGAGGCATACATTCTTAGTTGTGGGGACAGTTCTACATCCTTAATTTTCAGTTTTATAAGCATTTTATGAGTCACTGGTAGGCAAATTCTCTTTATTTCTGTAGCATGTACATAGCAAGTAGAGAAGGTATTGCATTCCATCCAAAACTTCTATACTGAGATTTCAACGGAACTACATGTTTTGAAGACCCCTGAATCCAAAAAAACATTTTTAGAAAAAGGTCCGTGTGTGCATCTGTGAACGCATAACTCAAAAACAAAATGTCTGATAAATATCATACTTGATATTTAGATTCAGTACCTTCCAAAGATGTTACACAAAGATTTTCAAAAAATCCTCCCACCCCAAACTACCCTTTACATGGAACATTTTTTTAATTTTTTTTGATTTTCTAAAAAATGGTTCTAATGATTTTGATTTGAATACCATATGTTAAAGAATTTACATTACAAATAAAATGTATATTTTGAATTTTCTAGGAATAGCCTGTGAAGTCCTCTTTATTCAGAAGGAATTTTGTATAAACTTGTATAACTGGTAAACGTTAAGTGATAGATGAAAACATACTACACAAAAAATGTATATCTCTTTAAAACACACAATTTATTTCAAATAAATTTTTTTGTGGCATAAGCCATTTCTGAGGTGTCCATTATTAATGGTTTGATTTGTTCAATACTTGGCCATTCTTTTTAAGTCCCATCGATTTGTAGTTGTTTATGGGGAATGCATAGAAACAGTATGGAATTTTAAGGCCAGCATATAGTGTCAGGTTTTTAAACATTTGGCTATCACTGAAATGTGTAATGTAGCTATTTCTGCAAAGGTTTATCTGGATTAAAATGAAGTAGATAGAAAAATTAACTTTCATAAGAATAATTTGTATACCATTAATAAACAATAGAGGGTAGAGAAAGTTATGTGAATGTAACACATCAGGTTTTTTCTCTTGAACATGCATTTGCTAATTTTGAAGGGGTTAAAGCTACAATTATGCCATTTTATCATAGTACTAGTACTACTCATATGAAATATTTAATGAATACTCACAACTATTCACAAAAGATTCAGACTGTGTCTCTCTTCGCAAACTAAATATTCTGGACTGGTCCTCTTTGGAAGGAAATGCTTATTTTGGTTTGATGTGGTTTGTTTGCATTTTAAATCCAAAAGTTATTCAGAAAAATAATCTTGGGTAACCCCTAACAGCTGTGAGTCGCTGCACCATTCTCTCTGCTCTTACATTCCAGGCAGAAGCTGCTGCTGTACATTATTATGAGGAGGGTTCCAGTTGAGAAAATACTTTTTTATAAATATATTTGAACAAATGCTCTCCTGAAGCTTTGCACATGGATACATACTAAATGGAGAATATGTGTATATTTAAAAAATCTGATGTGATACACTCACATGACTTTCTCTATTCTTGTACAAACTATTTTTACAAATTCTTATTCTCCATCTACTTCATGTTAATCGAGATAAACATTTGCGGACTCTATCTTATTGCTAATTTTCTTGTAGATGTAAGGGGAATATATATTTACAAGGGCAATATAGAAATACAGTAGCCTTTAAGCACACACATATCTCTTAATAGCTGGATGCTAGGTGTTGCATATCCAAGACAAAAAAATGAATAACGAATTCCCATTTGAGAAAATAGGTATTGAAAAATTTAAGGGAATAACAAGCAATATCTCGAAAATGGTTCACTCAACAAAACAAATGTATATGACATAAATTGTGTATTTTAATGTGATCTACATTTTTTTTGTAGTAAAATTTTGTCTATCTCTTATGGTTTACCAGTTACGCAAAAGCCGTTCACAATGAAGAATACTTTTGGAGACATTCCCAGAAAATTCAAGATATACATTTTATTTGTCATAAAAATATCTTAAACATACGATATTTTAATCAAAATCATTAGCGCTATTTTTGAGAAAATTAAAATTTTCCAAAAATCTTCCATGTAAAGGGTAATCTGGGGTGGGGGGATTTTCTTGAAAACCTTCGTGTCGCATCTCTGGAAGATACTGAACATAAATACCAAGTTTGGTGTTTATCCAACTGTTCGTTTCTGAGTTATGCTGTTCACACACACACACACACACACACACACACACACACACACACACACAGATAAACACACGGACATGTTTCCAAAAATGCTTTTTTTAGATTCAGGGGGTCTCAAAAACATGTATTTCCGGTGAAATCTCGGTATTGAATTTTTGGGTGGAATACAATACTTCCCCTACTTACTATACGTAGTAGAGAAAGTAAAAATATTTTTAGCTTGTAGATATATAACACACAATTGAATTTTAAAACTTCAAATTTGTGCAATAAATAACACAGGTCTACAAATAAAGAATTTTTGTAAGCTGTTTTACATTTGAAAGGTGATTCTTAATATTTCGGTACTGCTGATTTAAAAAATGACTTCCGTTTTTCTCCATCACATCACGTTTTTTTGCAAATCAAAAATGAAGTATTCACATATTTTCTTCGAAAAATGTACATACTCATGAGTTGTATAAGAGCTACAAATGAATTTGTGAGGGTTATTATGGCCAAATATCACATTTAAATTCATTTTATAAACAGCAGGTCAATAAGATCTTGTTTGTTTGGTATCGAATGTTTTTTCTCTTGGATATTCTCTTGTGTGTTTCCATGGAATCCCTATATGGCATCCAGCAGTAATCTGCAATCATTGAAGAATTACATTGACCTTGGTATTTCCTCTCCATTTCTCGAATAACCTGATGGAACCTCTCCCTTTATTCCTCACTGACTGCCCTCAGGTTGCCAGGAAAGAAATCCAAATGTGAAAACAGAAAGTGTAATTTCAGATTCATGTTGCATCCTAAAGTTTTGAACTTCTGTAGCATGTTGTTCACAATTTTAACATAGTCAGGATGTTTATTGTTACCTAGAAAGTTGTCTATGACTTCTTTAAATGCATTCCAAGCATTTTTCTCTTAAGAGATCATAGTAACTTCAAACTGCCTGTCTTTAAATAGAGCTCTGTTTTGTGGACCCACAAAGATTCCTTCTTCTATTTTTGCTTCAGAAAGAGTGGGAAATTTGACACTGAAATATTTGAAACAATCACCATCTTGATAAAGTGCTTTTACGAACTGTTTCATTACACCAAGTTTTATATGAAGAGGTGGTAAAAGAATTTTCTTGGTATCCACTAGGCTACCCCTTATTATGTTCTTACTACCTGGCATTAAACTTTCTCTTTTGGGCCATTGCCTTTGTTTCCAATGTTTGTCTCTTGCCCTACTATTCCACTTGCATAAATAACACAGAAATTTTTCTGAATCCCTGTTGTTGGCCTAATATCATGCAGATTACTTTCAAATTTCCACACATCAACCACTGATGTTCAACATATTTAATTATCTCCAAAATATACTTTAAACTTTCATAATTCTCCCTCAGCTGCACTGAGTGCTCTACTGGAACTGAAGAAAGAGATTCCCATTGTGAAGCAGCACACCCTTGAGACTTCTTTTACTAGAATCAATAAAAAGCCTCCATTCATGTGGATCATATGTAACACAGGCCAGTTTCTTTATTAACTCTGGAATGTTATTACAGTAAGCTAGATTTTTTTCTTCGCTGAGGTATTCAAGAAATCATTTTCTCTGTTCCTGTAGAGTCACTGATGTATCAACTGCAAGTAAGTTATATTCCTGTAGTCTGGAACCTAGCACTTCAGCTGCATCCTTGGGAAGATTTAAATCCCTTACAATATCATTTAGCTTGGCTTGTGATAATGGTTGTGGCGCATTTGATGTTTCAGGAACAAACTCCTCGACACAAGTAATGATGGTGAACCACTATTATTGTCTGTATCTGAAATAAGTTACTGCTGTCTATAGGTGGCTTAGGTATAGGAATACCAGAGCCATGGAGCACTGGTCTCATAGCAGATGGCAAGTTTGGGTATTCAATTCCTATTTTGTTCTTTGCATTGAAACCCTTCACATTGCATGTACAAAAGTAACAATCAGTACTGTGATTGTGAGGTTCATGTCACACCCTTGGTTTTCCAAAACGTAGTGTTTATTTCTTCCTCTTTGTCCCATTTTGTAAGTCTTCAAACAAACACTGCACACATTATGAGGAGCCCAAGACCTGGATTGATCTCATATTTCAATTCCAAAGTAAGCTTTGTATGCTTTTCTTGCAAATGAAGTTGTTTTTTTCTGCTTCTTCATAATAAAACTACCACAAATATAACAAAATGAATTTGGATTATTTACACAACCTCTTTCCATTATGCTGTTCTGAGTCACATATGATAAAGGTAATAGAATGGTATTATTTAAATGCTAATTTCTGGCTTTGTACAATAACTATTAAGCCCTGTAACAGATGAATTCTCAATAAAAAATGGTGTAAGCAGCTTAGAATGTTCTGCCACCTGCCATAAAACAGTCAATTATTTCCTTTTAGTAGCTTTATTCAAATACATGGCATTGTTGTAATGTAATGGTTCATGATCACATAAAAGATACACAAATAAATAACGATGGAAGATATGAATTTTGAAAGACATGGTATATTATACAATAATATGGACTTTATTTTTGGATCCAGGTATAGAAATTACTATAAAAAGACCTGAATATCTAAAACAGCAAAATCACTGTTGACCTGTGTAATCAATCTGTTGAATCAGATTCATTTTAGTATATGTTTAAATTAGATTCCATAAGCTTTAAAATGAGTCCAATATGAAGTTTATACAATAATTTGAACAGGAGATAAAAGCTATTATGTATGGGGGAGAACCCACTTTTTCAAAAATTTTGACATTGGCTAGTGTTCAAAAAATTGAAGTTAGGGACCAAAAAAGAAACACGTGTCTTCTATTTCAAAGCATCAAATGTATACAAAAAATTTCAAAGAGATTTTATGACTTGGTGTTTCAAGGGGAAAAAAAACAAAAAAAGAAAAGTGTTACATAAAAGTCTTTAAACATGGTAAAAACACTTTTTGTAGCATCAGCTTTAAATGTTTCTTTTTACTTGTATTTGCAGCCTGCTGGAGAAAAGACGCTACCAGTAGGGCAGTGCAAGATAAAGTGCCATGCTGAGTGTGTATGTCATGAGGTAAGATATATGTATGGTATAATTTGCTATTTTGTTCTTTTATCTTGCTTATTTCACATGCTTAGAATCATCTATAAGTGAGTTTTAAATATAAACACATATAAAATTACTATAAATCTATTATTTCATTAAGGATTGCAGATAGTTTGGAATCAATAATAAGGAAAGTACATAATGAAATGACATAAATAAGCATTCATTAGAAGCATTAGGACATATGGCAGTGACAAGTTTAACATTTCAACATTTAGTAACTCTACATAGTAATAAAACTGATTTAAAGTGCATTTCCAATTTTTTTGTCTGCCAGGGGAGCCACTGCAATATTTACCATAAGGTTATTATAGCACACTAACTTCATGTTATTTCCATAGTGTAGTGTTTATGCATGGCATAGTATAATATTCATCTTTTATGAAGCAGTATGTGAAATAAACTGCACATCTTATTTTTCATTGAAGAGAGATGTGATAAGTAACAGTGACTTTGCTTTGGATAAAAACCTTTAAAATTATCTTTTTTTTATGTAGAAAAAATTATCATAGCCCTATGTGTTTTCTCGATGAGCAAGTAGTAAGTTTTTAGTATCTGAAGGGTTTGGGTGTGAAACATGATAACAGAAATGTTTTGGAGATTTGAGTAGAAATACGCCAAGTTGACCCATAATTATATACAGTTAGCAGATAGAAAAACTGATTTAGTTCTGCCTGTGTAGGTATTAATAACTAGGTACAACATGAAATTTAGAATGCCAGATAAAATGCTTAGCATTAATAATTATCTTCATTCTGTTCAAAATGTTAATTTTAGTTGCTATGTTGGTTGATTGCTCATTCTATAAATATAATATTCTGGAGGAAAATAGTACTGCTCAGTACTTAAGTGCAAGGTGTAATAATAAAGAAAAGTCTAATCCAGCAGCAGAACCCAAAGATAATATTAAAATGGAATTAAAAAATCCAATGACTTTGAACAGTAAACTAATGGGCAGGAGATGTGGGAAAGTTGTATTGCCACATTATGTAGAATAGAATATTTATTTGTACTGAACAATATACAAAACTTTTAGATACATTTATGTCAAGTCTTAAAGCTACTTACGTTCTAGTACAAATGCCACATTATATAAGAGCAACTGCTAGCCTTTTTTTGCAGTGCACTGAATTACAATAGTCTCAGTGTTTCTTGGCATGTGTTCTTGTAGGGCAAATCATTCACTGAGCCTGGTAAACCTTCTCCATTTTAATTACACCACTAAACATGTGACCTGCTCTAATGACAAATTTACAACATTCATGTAATAATATACAGTATAGTGCTTAGGTAAAGTTTTGCTCTGCTGTGAAGTGCCATAAAGTAAAGGAGTACAAAGACTTTTCAGTTTCTTTATTAACCATCTTTTTATACTCGTATACTATACTTATGGTTCTATTATTTTTCAGGCTAAAGCAGGAGGAGCTGAACATTCTGAATGGACACGTCATATTAGTAATCCTTGCACTATGGAACTGGATGAAGATCTGGATGAGATAGCACGGTTGGCAGGCTTTAATCGTTCTGGAAGTGGACCAGCAACCATGGTAAATACAAATTTGTGATTATATGCTATCATCCTAAAATAATAAGGCCATTCACAAAGCATCTTTTTTTCACACCATGCATGCTCAGTTTTATTTTCTCTCCCACTTATCTATAATAGGTGAGCTAAAAAATTCAGTATTGAGATTTCACCAGAAATACATACTTTGAGGTCCACTGAACTCAAAAAACTACATTGCAGAATAAGGTCCATGTGTGTGATATTTTTGGTGGCAGTGTTTAATGCCCATGCTTACTACACACAGCACCACAGGTAGTGGACACTCATGATGCATGTGATCAAATAATATTTGGAAAGGAAACGTTCCAGAACTAAGTTTAGGGTACCTCCCCAGCATTTGCCAGTTATGACTGAGGAAAACCTGGAAAAACCTCAGTCAGGGGAGATGGTCCTGATGGAATTTGAACCACAGACCTCCCAAATGTGAGTCTCATGCATTACCATGGAGCCATCTTGCTTGGTAGTGTGTGTATGTGTTTGTGTGCGTGTGCATGTGCATGTGTATAGGTTTCTGTCTGTGAATGACATAATTAAAAAATAAATATGCACCAATTTCATGTTTAAGTCAGGTGCTGAGTAAGCATGCTAAGTGAAGATTTTAAAAAACATTCCTCCACCCCAAACTACTCTTTATGTGCAAAGTTTTTCATTATTTTTCATTTTCTTAAAAACTGCTGTAATAATTCTTTATTATGTTAAGGATATTTGCTGGCTAATAAAATGCATATCTTGAATTTTGTCTGAATAGGCTGTGAAGTTCACTTCATTATTTAACGAGCAATCCATAAGAGATGAAAAAAACCTTACACACAAAAAAATACAGCTCATTAAAATATAGATCTTTATGCACTTTACACTTATATATACATGTGTTTCAGTAACTATGAGAACTACTTGATCTGTGGGTTAAAAAAAAAAAAATGTGAAAAAAATAATTGGTTGGCTATCACTTATGAGCTGGGTATACTTGTCACAGCTGGCTGTAGACCACAGGTTGTATTCTGGAAAAGTGCCATTTTGTGTGGAATGGTTTTCATAACTCCATAACCCTGACACTGCACTAATAAATGCATCTTTATTGCTGTCTACATCCTCAACACCAACTTCAAAACCAATATCTAAATCACTGTAATCAATGTTATTTCAGAAGTTTCCTACATGAGCCAATTTAGAAGCTATACCACTAGTAGAAGCCATTATTCAAATTGGGAGTAACAGTTTCTACTTTCTCTACTTCGTATAGTAAGTAGGAGAAGTATTGTATGCCAGCCAAAAATTTGATACCGAGATTTCACTGGAAATACATGTTTTGAAACCCCCTGAATCCAAAAAAAGAATTTTTAGAAACGTGTCCGTATGTGTGTGTGTGGGTGTGTGGGTGGGTGCGTGGGTGCGTGCGTGCGTGAGAACAGCATAACTCAAAAACGAACAGTCGGATAAACACCAAACTTGGTATTTAGGTTCAGTATCTTCCAGAGATGCAACACAAAGGTTTTCAAGAAAATTCCCCCATCCCAGATTACCCTTTACATGAACATTTTTCGACAATTTTAATTTTCTCACAAATGGCTCTTAACGATTTTGATTAAAATATCATATGTTTAAGATATTTTCATAACAAATAAAATGTATATCTTGAATTTTCTGGGAATGTCGCCAAAAGTATTCTTCATTGTGAACGATTTTTGCATAACTGGTAAACCATAAGAGATAGACAAAAGTGTACTACACAAAAAATGTAGATCGCGTTAAAATACACAATTTGTCATATACATTTTTTTTGTTGAGTGAACCGTTTTCAAGATATTGCTTGTTATTCCCTTAAATTTTCCAATACTTATACTTTTTCTCAAATTCATTATTCATTTTTACTTTCCCTACTACGTATAGTAAGTAGGGGAAGTATTGTATTCCACCCAAAAATTCGATACCGAGATTTCACCAGAAATACATGTTTTGAGACCCCCTGAATCCAAAAAAAGCATTTTTGGAAACATGTCCGTGTGTGTGTCTGTGTGTCTGTCTGTGAACAGCATAACTCAGAAACGAACAGTCAGATAAACATCAAACTTGGTTTTATTTAAAGGTGAGTCGGAATTGTTACACTAACATCACTTAAGTTTTTCTTGTATTTTTTCCAACGTGGTGGCCAATTATAACTTTTGCTTCTTGTGGCTTGTTGGTCTTAAATTAAGTTGATATATTAATGAAAAGAAGCTAGAAACAGTGATGTGTATTGAATTTATTTAAAGGTGAGTCGGAATTGTTACACTAACATCACTTAAGTTAACTTAAGTGATGTTAGTGTAACAATTCCGACTTAAGTTAACTTAATAAGTTAACTTAAGTGATGTTAGTGTAACAATTCCGACTCACCTTTAAATAAATTCAATACACATCACTGTTTCTAGCTTCTTTTCATTACAATATCAACCAAACTTGGTGTTTAGGTTCAGTATCTTCCAGAGATGCGACACGAAGGTTTTCAAGAAAATCCCCCACCCCAGATTACCCTTTACATGGAAGATTTTTCGAAAATTTTAATTTTCTCAAAAATGGCTCTTAACAATTTTGATTAAAATATCGTATGTTTAAGGTATTTTCATCACAAATAAAATGTATATCTTGAATTTTCTGGGAATGTCTCCAAAAGTATTCTTCATTGTGAACGACTTTTGCATAACTGGTAAACTATAAAAGATAGACAACATTTTACTACACAAAAAATATAGATATCGTTAAAATACACAATTTATGTAATATACATTTTTTTTTGTGAGTGAACCATTTTCGAGATATTGCTTGTTATTCCCTTAAATTTTTCAATACTTATTTTCTCAAATGGGAATTTGTTATTCATTTTTTTGTCTTGGATATGCAAAGAGTTATAATCTGTGGCAAAGGGAATGGCGCTGCACCTAGCAACCAGCTATTAAGAGATATGTATGTGCTTAAAGACTACTGTATTTCTATATTGCCCTTGTAAATATATATTCCCCTTACATCTACAAGAAAATTAGCAATAAGATAGAGTCTGCAAATGTTTATCTCGATTAACATTAAGTAGATGGAGAATAAGCGTTTGTAAAAATAGTTTGTACAAGAGTAGAGAAAGTCATGTGAGTGTAACACATCAGATTTCTTTTTATAGAATGCTCTCTAATCCCTAACAAAAACAATTAAGCAATTTTACGTGTCCTCATACTATGTACAACACTCGTAAATTATCTTGTTCTCCTACCTCATGTAAGTTGTAGTGACTCATATGGCATAAATGCTTTATACACAATTAAATTTAAGTATACTGAATCGATCGGGGTGCGTATAAAATATATATGTGCATTACAGTGTGCAAGAGAAAAAATAATTTCCTCATTCTTACTGACTAGTTTGTTTATTTTATGATTAAGGTGGATAGGGTGGAGGGCTCTATATTACTTTTTCACTCCTTTCATTCCCTTTTCCATTTCGTATTATTTACAAGTAGTGCTCCCTGATTTGTATTTCATATGCATGAGCTGCCACAGCGCATTCGAAGTTTATCCTGCACATGCAGTGGAAGGGAATGCTGACTCTGAACATTGTTTCTCCTGACTTCGTTGATGTCAACCCTTGCTCTGTAGTCAGTGTATCATTCTGCTTTGAGCACGACATGTGTTCTGGTTTTGTTCAATTATTTCTTATTCCACGCAAGCTTGCGTATGGAGTGTTATGTGTTATTTTCTATGCTATTTCAGTTTGAGTTTATTATCTATATGTTTGTTGTACCTCATGGGTTTTCAATGGATATATTTCTATTTACTTAATCTATGAGATTATTTCCCTTCTTTTTTTAGACTGCATTTAGCTTCTTCTTCTTCTGTGTGGCCTGCTTGTGTTGCCAAAATCAAAATTCCGGTTGTTCCTGTCTACAATTCTTGTGATTTGTGGGAGGTATCATTACTCATATTCTGATGTTAATGGCACTATTTTTCAAAAAAATCTTATAGGTTATAGAATTATTATTATAAAATTACAGCATTAATTTATATTTTAATACAACATTATACAATTTTATTATTTCCATTGTTTCTTCTTGTGGCATCGAGCCTGTGGTTGTGCTCAGGGCTATTGCAGCTATTATTAATTCTAGCCGTCTAATCAAAATGAGAGCCACTAATAATGTTAAGAGGATAGTCCAAGGGCATAGCATATGTAGCATGAGTGACATTATTTTTGTTTCTTGCTGTACTGTTTGTGTTATCATCGAATGTGGTGCATGTGATAAATTTAAACGTGGTATTTCTAAAGACCAATTGGCATTTAAAATGTATAAGATTTGTAAATACTAACTGATTTGTCACTGCTCAAAAGTTATATTTGCCAGGTTGCTCTTTTGTGTTTTTACCTTCTCTACTACATATAGTAAGTAGGGCAAATGTTGTATTCCACCCAGAAATTCGATATCGTTATTTCACCAGAAGTATATGTTTTGAGGCCCTCTGAATCCAAAAAAAGGCATGTCTAAAAAAAGGTGTGTGTGTGTGTGTGTGCGTGTGTGTGTGTGTGTGCGTGTGCGTGTGCGCGTGCGCGTGCGCGCGCGCGTGCGCGTGCGCGCGCGCGTGCGCGTGCGTGCGTGAGGGAGAGGGAGGGAGGGAGAGAGAGAGAGACTCAAAACCAAAAGTTGGATAAGTACCAAACTTGACATTTAATTTCAGTATCTGCCAAGGATGTGGCACAAAAATTTTCAAGAAAATCCTCACAACCCCCAATGAACCTTTACATGGAACATTTTTCAAAATTTGTGATATTCTAAAAAATGCCTTGAGCGATTTTGATTAAAATACCATATATTAAAGATATTTACATGGCAAATAAAATGTACTTCTTGAACTTTCTGGAATAGCATTTAAAGTCCTCTTCATATGGAAGCAATTTTGTGTTATCTTGTATATCTAGTAAATGTTAATCGATAGAAGAAAATGTATTACACAAAAAATCTAGGTTTCTTTAAAACACACAAGCTTTTTTGTGGCATAAGCCATTTCTGAGATATCTGTTATTAAAGGCTTGAATTGTTCATTTCTTCAAAGTTTTTTTGACATTCAGTTGTTTCTTGTGATTGCATAGAAACAGTATGGAATTTTAAGGCTACCATATAGCATCCAGTTCTTAAACATTTGACTATCGCTATTCCCTTTGTATCTATAATGAAATGTGTAATGTAGCTATTTCTGCAAAGTTATTTGGATTAAAACGTAGTAGATATAAAAATAAGTTTTAATAATAATAGTTTGTATACTCACTAATAAACAATAGAGGATAGAGAAGGTCTTATGAATGTATAACATTTTTTTTTCTATTTATGTTCTCATCTTTGGAAGGTACTGAACCTAAATAGTTTGGTGTTTATCTGACTTTTGGTTTTTGAAATATGCTGTCCATAAACACACACACGGACCGGTTTCTAAAATGGCTTTTTTTGGATGCAGGGGGCCTCAAAACATATATTTCCAGTGAAATCTGTGTATCAAACTTTTGGGTGGAATGCAATACCTTCTCTACCTACTATGTGCATGTTAGAGAAAGTAAAAAGGAAGACTTTTCTATCTAAAGTATCTGAAGATGGAGAACAGATAAAGAATTTCTTGTGACATTTACTTCTTCTGTTAGCCGTGTTTATTGTTTGGGAGGTTAAATCACCTTGGAACTTCGAAGATGCAGTTATTTGGACATTAATAATTTGCACAATGAAAGTTTAAGGGTTTAAAAACAGTCATATACACGCATGGATAGCTTTATGAGTATTTGGTAAAAGCACTATTGATTTGTGCCATTTTGCACAAACCCCCCACGGCAGTTAGAAGATTGTTACCAAAAGCGGTGCATTGGTCTTACTAGATATCATTAGCCATCACAAATAATCTCCGAGAACTACAACTTGGATGACATACTACTACGCAGCTGGAAGGATGATGTCAGATAAGTAGGGAGAAATACACTGTTTGGCCACCACCAGGGGAAGGGCAGTGAAGTTCCTGAATGCTTCCCATCCCTGGCTTGAGCTGTGCAGCTATGCTGATGATCAAGAGAAGACAAGGAAAGTCTAGCGAGGCCCAGTCATTGATAAGACTATTATTTGCAGGAGGGTTGTGAGCAGTGAATTACGGCGTACACCAATTCTTTCACCTTTATTCTAAATTCAATCTCGACATCATTTGTATGTAATAGCTTTCTAAATTTAGATTCAAGGTGTATATGCATATATTTTCGGAAGTTCATGTAAAAATTTAGTGAAGCGAAGGTCATGTAGAACATCTGAAGCTCAATTACATTTTCTTTACAGTTATTATTTCTGATACAAATTTTTAAGCAGGTTTGTAAGCTATTAGCAGGCTGAATGGAAAAGAAAGGGAATGGGTAAAATACTTTCTTATGCACATTTGTCAATCATTCTGTAAGGTTTAAAGAACTGGAGATGTTAAAGGTGTTTTATCGTAAAATTGGGTTTTACAGAAATGTATGGAGCAGTTCAACTGTTTCTATATTAAAGATTTAATGCTGTTAGAATTTGTAAGAAGAAAGCAATATTTATGCAGTTGAAAGAATTGAACTTGAATTATTGTACCAAAGCAGTAAATTTAGCTGAAGCTTGCTTTGCAGTCATTTGGAAACAAAGATTTTCCTTGTATCACCTCATTCCATGTCCTTGGCATTCTAAGCCTATAAGGTAATCAGTTGGTAATGATCCACCTTTGGTGTATGGTGACATGAGTACGATAAATACTGAATGTCCACATCACTAAGATACCACGTAACAGATTTACTGTTAGATGAATAAAACCATAGAAGTATTCAAAATGCAATGAAGCTGTGACATAGAACTGAGAAATATTCTAAAGAGACTGACAGCAACTATGTATCTTTTGGGACAACAAGAATTAACATTTAGGAAGCATAATCAAAGATTTGAATCCAACAAACAATTCAGTTTAATTTAATTTTAATTTGAGGGAGCTATGTACAAGTAAATAATAAATTTAGGAAACATAATGAAAGCTTTGAATCCGACAATCAACTCAATTTAATTTAATTTTAATTTGAGGGAACTATGTACAAGTAAATAATTTGTTGATGGAGTTCGATGACCAGCTGAAAGCGTATCTGTCTACAGCCATTGCACATTATTAAGCAATGAAGAATTACTTGATCCAAAGCACTCATGGTATTATGCTAGCGGAGATAATAAATCTGATATGTTACATTCACATGATTTTCTCTGTCCACTGTCATTTATTTTTACTTTGTCTGCTACGTACGGTAAGTAGGGATACCGAGATTTCATAGGAAATACATGTTTTGTGGTGCCCTGAATCCAAATAAAACATTTTTTGGAAACATGTCCGTATGTGTGTCTGTCTGTCTGTCTGTCTGTCTATGTACACCATAATTCAAAAATGAAAAGTTGAATAAATACCAAACTTGGTATTTAGGTTAAATATCTTCCAAAGATGCAACACAAAGATTTTCAAGCAAATCCCCCCCACTTCAAACTACCATTACATGGAACTTGCAATTTTTTATTTTTTAAAAAATGGCTCAAATGATTTTGATTAAAATACCATATATTAAAGATATTTACATGACAGATAAAATGTATATCTTGAATTTTCTGGGAATAGCCTGTGAAGTCCTCTTCATATGGGAGGACTTTATACAAAAGCCTTGTATAACTGTGTAACAAGTTATCTTGTTATCTTTATAACTGGTGAACTTTTAAGTGCTAGACGAAAACAAACTACACAAAAAGTGTAGATATCTTTAAAATATCTTTTTTTTGGCATTAGCCATTTCCAAAATGTCCATTATTAATGGTTTGATTTGTTCAATGCTTTGTTATTCTTTTCAAGTCCCATCGATTTTCAGTTGTTTCTCGTGACTGCAGGGAAACAGTATAGAATTTTAAGGCCAGCATATAGCGTCCAAATCTTAAACATTTCAGTATTGCTGTTCCCTTTGTACTGTAACAAAATGAATAATGTAGCTACTTCTGCAGAGGTTTATCTCGATTAAAATGAAGAGACAAAAAAATTAGCTTTCGTAAGAAAATAGTTTATATACCCACAAATAAACACTAGGGCGCAGAGAAAGTTAGGTGAATGCAACACATCAGAATTTTTCTTTTAGGAAAATACTATGACCTTATCTGTTGCTTTAATATGTATGCCACACTACATCTAACATGTTCTTGAAAATTTATTCCTATACCATTCATCACACTGTATACTACAAATTAATTATAACATTGTGTTGTGCTGCTTTCCTGAAAATTCCTTATTCTATAGTTCTCGCCTGTAAAATTTAGTAGCACTTGGAGAACTCGGCTCCATCTCACTTAACATGCATCATTAATCATATAGAAATAACTTGATTACATGTGAACATTCAATTAATCTTACATGTCTACAGAACATTCAGCTATAGTTTCAGCCTTATACTATTATAGTGAGATAGGGTAACACATAAAACTCTTATAATTCATGTACGCCTCCAGGAGTATGCATCTGGGGTACACTATAAACTTCTCCTCATCAACTTCAACATTAACATTGTATTCCTGAAATCGTTTCTGGGACCACAATATATTCAATTAAAAACTTCATATCTGAGCATTTAAAATCTTAAAAATATGAGGCAACAACAGAGTCACATTCTTGGATTACCTCTTACATCTTCTTAAGACATTTCTTTCCCTTTGATACCTCTAGAAAAGCACAACAATTGGGTTGCGTGGATTACTGCCTACTATAAAAAATCTGATGTGTTACACTCACATGACTTTCTCTACTCTTGTACAATCTAATTTTACAAACGCTTATTCTCCATATGCTTCATGTTAATCGAGATATCGAGATGTCAATCTTATTGGTAATTTTCTTGTAGATGCAAGGGGAATATGGTAGCTTTTAAGCGATAGTCAAATATTTTAACGCTGGTTGCTATGTGGCGCATTCCATTCTCTTTGCATGTCCAGGACATAAAAAAATGAATAACGAATTTGAGAAAAAGTATAAGTATTGGAAAATTTAAGGGAATAACAAGCAATATCTCGCAAACGGTTCACTCAACAAAAGAAATGTATATGACATAAATTGTGTATTTTAACGCGATCTACATTTTTCATGTAGTAAAATTTTGTCTTATCTCTTATGGTTTACCAGTTATGAAAAAGTCGTTCATAATGAAGAATACTTTTGGGGACATTCCCAGAAAATTCGAGATATACATTTTATTTGTCATGACAATATCTTAAACATATGATATTTTAATCAAAATCGTTAGAGCTGTTTTTGAGAAAATTAAAATTTTCGAAAAATGTTCCATGTAAAGGGTAGTCTGGGGTGGGGGGATTTTCTTGAAAACCTTCGTGTCGCATCTCTGAAAGATACTGAACCTAAATACCAAGTTTGGTGTTTATCCGACTCTTCGTTTTTGAGTTATGCTGTTCACAGACACACAGACACACAGACAGACAGACACACAGACAGACACACACACGGACATGTTTCCAAAAATGCTTTTTTTGGATTCAGTGAGTCTCAAAACATGTATTTCCGGTGAAATCTCGGTATCGAAATTTTGGGTGGAATACAGTAACTTCCCCTACTTGCTATACGTAGTAGAGAAAGTAAAAATACTAAAATTACAGCTGGAGGTTCGAAAACATACTGTATTGTATTAAGACAAATCACTCAAATGATTTTCAAGCATTTGAGAACTATCATAGAAATTTTAAAACTTAAAACCTTTCTTCTTTTTATTACTTTTTTTCATCCTCTTCTTCTTTTTATTATCATTGTTGTTATTACATGGGCATGAAGGCTGATATATAAAGGGTGCAGTGGAAAAACATGACACATGCCATTTTTTCAATTTTGAGATATTGGTGCCATCTTTTAGAGCATAGCATATACTTTCAATAGATGTATTTACACTGGGGAAAAATTCATTCAGTTCAGAGATATTGGCCAAGAAAGAATTGGTATAAGGGGAAAAACATGTCATGTCTACGCAAACAAGGGAAAAATTTACAAGTCCATGGTAGATTAAAATAATCATGCTACATTTGGTTTTAAAACAGTGCATAGCCTGATAGTTCTATGTTTGTAATAATGCATTACCATTAATTAGGTCTTTATTGTCAATCATTGTTGTCAATATTGTCAGTCAAGACCTTTAATCTTGGTCTGTGTTTTTAACGTACATTATTTTAAAGTGATTTTATAGTGTTTTTAAGCAGGTTAGGTTTGAATACAGTAATGTCATCAGAAAAAAACAGTGCAAAGAAGCATCTTACAAGAAAGCAAAAGAAGTATGGACAGTTAAAGCATGTAGCAAAGAAATTAAAACTAGAGAGTCATGAAACTGGACCACCATGTGATTGTGAACATAAATGTTTTGATCTAATCCTTGAGAGAAATAAAAGACAAATAATTCAATATATGAGTGATGAAATTAACTTATTCTTTGGTGGACTTGTGTCGATCATTCATGTTCAGTACTGGAGACCTTGTAAAAATGAAGGTGAAGCAAATTTCAGAGATGTCACATATAACTACAGAGTTTGACTCATTCCTGAAAATAATGACTTCAATGAACATGATGCAGAGAGGGAAATTACTGTCTGCAAGAAGGCATTTATTTCTATCTATACTATAAGCAGAGGCAAAATTAATTACATCTTATCTCAGATGAAAAACACAGGCACACCTCCTAAGGATAGAAGCAAGCACCTGAACAGGCTGAACAAAATAAGTGAAATAATGAAGGAGACTGTACATTGCCACATAAATCATTTCAAGGCAGGGAGAGCTACTACAGTTTAAAGGATTCTAGTAAAACATAGTTTTCTGAAGAGCTAAACATTTCAAAGATGTTTAATGTGTTTAAAGAGATGCATCCTGGGTTGAATATTAGTTACAAAACTTACTGTTCTATTTTCAACAGTGACTTTAACATTTGTTTTGGCTATCCCCGAACTGATACATGCAGTTCTTGTGATGTGTATGCAGTCAGTAAGTCACTTGAAGATAAAATTAAGGAAGGAAAGCTAACATGAAGAGAAACAAGAAAAAACAATCAGAATTACAGCAACTGGAAGTGGAACATATACTGCACTTAAAAAAGACAGAAGAATTTTACCACAGAAAAAAATGCTAAGAAGCATAGCCAAAAATTTGCTACAAAAGAATCTGTTACAATGGATTTTTGCAAGAATTTTCAATGTCCCAGAAGTCACTAAGAATGTTTACTACGAGATGTAATTTTCTGTTTATGCGTTTGACATGCATGTCTTATCAACTGAAAAGAGCATTTTTTTACATGTATACAGAAACAGTTGGGTGTAAAGGAAGTGATGAAGTTTGCTTATTTATACACCACTTCGTTTACAAATACCAAGTACCAGAAGTTGTAACTGGAAATATTATGCAGCTCCCATGGAGGGCAGAACAAAATGTAACAATAGTACGATTTTTTCATTATATGGTGCACAAGGAGAAGAAACTGAAGTCAGTAAAGTAACCTTTCCCTTTTGCGGGCACTCATACCTCGAGTGTGACAAGGGCACAGGGCTTATAAATTTGAAGGCTAGAGCTGAAATTCCACATGATTGGGTAGAAATAGTAAGACAAACAGAGTGAAACCTATGCCATTTGAAGTTGTGGATGTGGAGCAGAATAAAACTGGACTCTACATCTGAATAAATGGTACAAGAAAAAGCTATCATTTAGAAGTCGTTCAGCGAGGGAGCTAAAAGTGAATGATTGTTCTTTGTTGGTGAAGTACAGAGATACATACAATGGTCTCTACACAACAGCAACAATACATCTACCAGAGGGAAAGGTTCAACTACAGCACACAGCAGAAGGGGAGTTCTATCTGCCTGATCAGTTATATGAAAGTAGGAAAGTAAAGTAATATCATCACAGTAGTAACGAGCAGTTTATTAATAATAGTAGGCCTACAAAAATTCCATGCTTTGTATTGAAAAATAGTCTGAGCAGTGCTCATATTATAGCCTGATTTCTTATTTATATATTATTCAATTACTAGTAAGAATATTCTTTCTGACAGGGTTTCAAGATGTATCCGTTGAGAAATACCAAGATTTACAATATTTGAAGGAGTTATGCAGCACAGAAGAACTGAATAACTTAAATCACTTCCCTTTTCCTGCTGAAGTACATCTATATTAATATGCTTTAAAAGTGTTATGATAAAGCTTATTTCATTTCTAAGTATATGGTTAAAATTATATTATTGTATTTTAATGCATAAGTTGTTACCAAAAGGATTATAAAATTTATGCACTAGGAGCTTATGTGGAAGAACATGATATATCCTGGTCTTGATAAGCTTTACCATTTGAAAATTGGCAGTTACTTCTGCATTTCCTTATTTTTCTCATTGAAAATACTATTTCATTCCTGTTAATAATAAACATAATATGATTCCAAATATATTAAGCTAACACATTTTATGTATTGTGTAACATGTGCAATCCCTTATATAATATTACTGAGTCTTGAAAGTTTGAAACTCATGTCCTGAGCATTTTTAGTTTTGGTGCTTGTTATGCTTTACAATTGGACCCTTCATATTTTATGATGTTGGCGCAAAAGCATTTTATTCATGTGTGTGATGGGAAGCATGGAGTCAGCATTTTTCACTGCTATGTGTGTTGCGACCTTGTAGTATTTCTGTATGCTCAGCACTTGTTATTTATGCCAAATGTGAATGAGCTGTGTTCCTCGTAATCTTGTCAATGGAAACTATTCCATTTCAGGAGGAAAAAGTAAGAATTCTTTTAGCTTTTAAATCTGAATTGACATGTAAAATATGCTACAAAATTGAAAAAAAAAAATTCCATTTTGTAAATAAATACAGTATTACTTCTTGTAGTTGGTGTATACTGCATTTAATATCCTCTATCAAATTTGTAAAACTCTTAGCACAATAAAATACAATACAATATTAAATTACAATAAAAAATGAGCAACATAAATAGGTTTGTTCTGCAAAGCAGAAATTTAAATTGCTTCCGATTTAAATACCTAGATCTGTTTATTGGATATCCAGGAATAACCAGTCAGGCATTTCAATGGCCATTGGGCAATGGATTAAACATATGGTATTTTAATCAAAATTGTTGTAGAAATTTTTGAGAGGAAAAAAAAAATGAAAATATTTCCATGTAAAGGGTAGTTTGAAGTGGGGTTATTTTCTTGAAAATCTTCATGTCTCACCCTTGGAAGATGCTGATTATAAATAATAAGTTTGATATTTGTATGCACAAACTGAGGTTTTTGTTACTTTAGCTTCACGTTCTACAGCGGAACTTACTGGGACATGTTTCAGAGACTGTCGTCTCCATCATCAGCTGGATTCACTGCTGCACTTTCTCCTGGACTTGTAGATCACATTGTCTGGTTGTATGTACTGTACAATGAGATCCTTTTCATATGGGACATGAATGTTTGATAAATTGTGCTTATTCTTATTTATACTTTTTGCCAAATGAAGAATTCTGCTGATTTTCTAAGGGCCTTTAAGAGCTTAGGTTTTTCTTTCACTGATGATCTGTGGACCAAAAATTCTCTGCAACTGCTGACATAAGACTAAGCACAATTTATTAAACTTAGATGTCCCATATGAAAAAGATCTAATTCATTCTACATCCAGCCAGAAAATGCAATCTACAATTCACAGGAGGAAGTGCGACAGTGAATCTAGGCTGATGATGGAGACAGTCTCTGAAACATGTTCCAGCAAGTTCTGGTGTAGAAAATGAAGCTAGAGTAATAAAAATCTCAATTTGTACATATAAATGCTAAACAAACATCACTGTGGTTTCTCCAAAAATATTTAATAACTAAATTTGTTATTTAACTGGCTTTTGCTTTTTGAATAGTTCGCAGGCATACATGTTTTTGTAAAAAAGCTTGTTTACATGGAATCTGGTTATTGAATTATGAATGGAATACAATACTTCCTTTTATCTATTATTGATATGTGGTAGAGAAAGTAAATATAAAATAAAAATAGATTTTTATGCATGATTTTCTATTAAAGACACATGATATGTGTTTTCAGAAAACTGGAGCATTGGCTTTGACACTTGCAGCAGGAAGCTTACAACCGACAGGCAAGTGTAAGACGAAGTGCCATGCTGACTGTTTATGTCACCCGGTAAGGACTGTAACTATAACTCATGAATAATGTACATCCATGTTTACTTGCATGACTGAGAGAATATAATGTTTCTTTATTTTGCTAATCTAGAAATTTTGACAAATTTTGACAGTCAGCAGTTTGTCGTTAATATAATAATAGTAATAATAATAATAATAATAATACATTATTATATTATATATTAATGACAACACAGAACTTTATAACAAATAAGGCTATAGAATCTGACTTGTTGCTCTCACATGTTCTCTTTCTCTACTCACTCTTCTACAAACTATTCTTACAAAGGCTTATGCTTGTATCTGCTTTTGGTAATCAAAATGGACTTTCATCATACATTTACACATACTTTCCTTTTAGGCATATGATGATACAGTAAGCTAAAGCAATAGTCACAGTTTTAAAAAGTGGGTTGGTATGTGATGGCTTTGAGATTCCATTCTCTTTGCATGATTATTGGGTGGGGTAAAAAAATTATTTGAAAATTCAAACCAAAACAAAGATAATCTCAGAAATGGTTCACACCATAAAAAATTTTAATTAACATAAACTCTGCGCTTTAACAAGATCTATTTGTGAAGTAAGATTTTGTCTCTCTCATGGTTTACCAGTTATATAAAAGTAATTCAAAATGAAGAAGACATTTTTTCCATCATACCCCAAAAATTAATAGAAGATGCTTTGAAACTGTTGAACTGCAGATAACAGCATTAAATTTACAATTGAAATGGAAGATAACAAAAACAAATTCAGCCTGAAGAACATGCTAAACATACCTCTCAAAAATACATCCCATACACATTAAAATCTGGAGTTTACCAGATTAATTGTGATGAGTGTGAGAAAGAGACATAGGCAAAACAAAACGAAACTTGGAAACCAGACTTAAGAACACCAAAGAAACATAAAACTAAAACAAATAGAAAAATCTGCTGTATCATACCATTTTTGGACAGAAAACCACAACATTCGTCAAAGTATAAAATTATTAAGACCCCTCACCACACCAATACAATTAAACATCTGGGAAAAAATACCCATCATGAAAAACGGTAACAACATCATTAATTTTGAAATCCCGCCTGTGAACAATATGTTAAAACTTTGTGCCCCCAATACCAGATGCCAACAGGTTCGGAATCCACAGGAAGAGGAAGAAGAGCATACAGGAGAGAGAGAGACTGTTAGTCACCCAGTCGCTCACAATGAGGACGAATGCCCTCGAAAACGTTTGTTTTATGCAATATTTAATTAGTGTAGGTGAGTGTCAAAAAGTGTGACTCAATCTACTATCATGAAGATTACTTCACAGTTAATAGTGCTTCTGTTTTTAATCTTTAACTGAAGAGAATGTTTGAGTTAAGGCAAGTGGTATTGTTTTTAAATGTGGAATATAACCCATTAGCAAACAGTTTCGGTGACGAGGATTTTTTGTTGAAAATGGCTTACCTCACAGATATATTTGAGAAGCTAAATAATCTCTACACTTCACTTCAAGGGAATAATGCAACTGTACTTTCCTGGAATCACAAAGAGAAGGCATTCATAAGAAAATTAGATCTTTGGAGAAACAGTATGGAAAACAAGATGCTGATAATCCAGTGCTTCTGATGAAGATAAAAACTACTTACTTGATCATCTCAAAATGTTGAAATTTCATTTTGAAAAATAGTTTTGCATTGACTTTGCTGAGTTTAATTGGATTAAAAATCCATTTAAAAATGCATTAGGACCATCATCTCTGAACATAAATGAGCAGGAACAACTTATAGATCTCACTAGTGACACTTCAGTCAAATTAAATTCAATGAATTTGCGACGGTAAGAATGTGTTTACGTAATATTGGTATTTGTATTTGTTAGCCCCACATTGTGGAGCCAATTTGCGAGAGAAATTGCTTTACGTAATGTTGTTTACATCAGTGTTGAAGCCATCTTGTGACGTCATTCATTTGTTTGGTTTGTAGCTCCATCTGGCGTAGCAATTTGCATCAGTTTTGAAATAATTCACTTTAAATGTCCTCCAGCTAGCTGTTTGGGTCGAACATGTATTTCTTTGCAGGTTGTGAAGCGGAAAGGAATCCAGAAATTATACTGATGAAGAAAATTTGTTTTATAATTTTTATTGCCGAACACGTTCACAAACACTTTTACATATTGATTTAGATACTCGCCAAACTGAAACTGTTTGTAATAACTTCTTACTTATCACTTTTAACTCACGTACTTCAACTTTGTGTATATTTAACTGTATAATATTTTAGATCTTTAATGATTTTGCTGCGCGTAACTTGACAAAATGAAGGACTGACTGACGACGTGTAGTGTACACGAAATTTTGATGAACTGAGGAACCGACGTGTAAGGTATTGAGAATTTTGTTGAACTGGGAGCGATCTACCACGGACTCGACTTTATATACTCCCACTCCTCGACATGCCTAAAGATTGTAAATGAACTGCTATTGGCTAATAAAATGCGCCAACATTAGCGTCTATTTTAATATCCAATGAAAACCACGAATACATATGCTTTAGGAAATATTCTAGAAGGTTCTACTGAAAACGCGCCAAACATTACGTAACTTCCTTGTTCCCAATAACGATAAACAGCTCACCCCATCGCTGCATTATTGCTATTATTGACAGTTTCAGTAAAGCCGTATAAACTTATTTCCCAATAATAATTACAATTAATAAACATCTGAAATCAATGTCACATAAAAATGCATATTCATACTACAACCATTATTTACATTTAAATAATTTGTGATACAAATTACCGTATCATATGCCCCACTAGAAACATAATTATAAATATTTACAACTTGTTTGGAAATTTTATAATTGTGTTTTTAGTCTCCTAAATCTTGGAACACACGCTATCACTTTCACTTAACACTTCACACGCATTTAACACACGACATATTTATTTTATTTTTTTTATTTTTTTTTTTTATCTTGCCACTACTTACTGGCTCTGGTTTAATTAATTTAGATATTAATCTGACATCACAAATTTTTTTTTATAGCAAATACTTTACCCTAAATTATTTAATTACTGTTACAGAGTTATTTACCTTTTTTTAAGTTGTTGACAAAAATTTTATGCATTTAAGATTTTTGTAATTATTACACATATTTACCAAAATATTCACCCTTTATACAAATATTTACATCTCTTAAATCTAAGCACTGTTTCACATGTTCTATTTGCTACATAAGTATTTGTTTTTAATTATATTTACCAATTTTTGTTATTTTGTACTTTATCTTAACAATACTCTTATAATAGTATTTATGTACTTTACTTTAATATAACATCATATTAAGTTTCAATCTTTACGTTATTAATTTTCAAATGTTGTTACAGTTACTAAACATTTAATTAATTTTTTCTCTCTCTTTTTTTTTTTTTTTTTTTTTAAACATTTCTCTATTTTTTTTTTTTTTATTTCTCTTTTCAAATGACATATAAATAATTAACCCTCTTACGTTCCAATACATTGCTCTGCATTTCGTCTTTAACTATCCAGCATTTACTTTACATCTCATTGCCATTTACCCTCCTGGATCAAATTGTGTGTGGCTAAACATTACTCGTAGCCGTATCCTAACCTTCAAATTTTTGTTCATGAATAACCTCTTGTACTCATTTGAAATTTCATCACATGATAACATTTGAAAACAATCTACAGTTTCTTGAACAATACATCTTTTAACAATTGTCATTTTCAATTCTTCTGCTATCATTTTAATTTGAGAATACTCTTGACAAATCTGTACTAAACTGTACTGGACTGGAGTTTTCATTTTGAACATCTTGGTACAATTTATTTCTTTGCATTACTGTCTCATTCTGTATTTCTGATATCTCCCCTCTGAAATTAACTTGCGCCTGATTCACAACTACATTCATAACCTCTTTTATCTCTATTATCTCACTTGAAATACTACTCATTTGACTTCCTAACTCTGTACATTCTACATTAACCTCACTTTTAGTATTAACCTCACTTTCTTTGTTATCTCTTTCCCTGCTCATGTCTAGCATTTTCTTTGAAACTTCTCCTATCTCACTTGCTATT
The DNA here is from genome assembly GCA_030765065.1 of Deroplatys truncata. Lineage (NCBI taxonomy): Eukaryota > Metazoa > Arthropoda > Insecta > Mantodea > Mantidae > Deroplatys > Deroplatys truncata. Next base: position 130,042,271 of record CM060988.1, on the reverse strand, counting down.
ACTTCCTCATTTTCATCTCTCATTTCTGGCATACTACTATCTAGCTTCATAACTTTCTTTTCAATTTCTTCACTACTTTGATCTACTTTTTGCTCTAATATCTCATTCCTCCTACCAATATTTTCAATTGATTTCCTGTTTTGTTCTAAGCTCTTACCAATATCTTCCCTCAATTCTCTCTTATTCTGATCTAGTTTTTGTTCTAAACTCCTATCAATATCTTCTCTTAATTCCCTATTATTCTTTTGCATATCTTCCCTGTTTTGATCTATTTTCTTACTAAGATCTTCCCTCAATTCTTTCTTATTCATTTCCATTTTCTGAGTTAGTTTTTGTTCTAATTTCTCATTACTCTTAACAATATCTTTCAGCATTTCCATCATCATACTAGCATCAAAATTAATATTTCCTGCTATTCTATTCTCACTTTCTGCACTAACGTTTTCATCCTCAAATCCTAAAAAATCTGGGCTATTTTCTGCAACTTGTATTGAATTACAGCTAACTGTTACATTATCTTCCTCCATAATTATTTCTTCTGTATTATTGGTAGCCATTGTTTTTTTTATCCTACCACTCCTCAGTAACATTTAAATTTGTTTACCCCCCCTTTTTTTTTTTTTTTTTTTAGAATTAAAATCACACTTTTCTAACCTTTCTGATGCAATCTGCTGATGTTGCTTAGATGTCTAGCTGTCTGCCCCTTTATCCTAGGTTTGTATGTCGCTTCTGCATTGTGTTGTGATGAATCTACGTCGTCTTGTTGTTTTGTAGTTAAATTACCCTGTTGCCTTGTAATCTCGGAATTACGATGTCCAATTATCCATGTGGTCTGTCCTCCCTGTTGTTTCTGGAATCTGCGTCTTGTAGATCATTTCACTGCTGCATTCGCCCCTTCCTGGTTATGTTGATCCTTTCCTGGTCATCGTGTTCCTTTCCTGGTCACTATGCTTCTTTCCTGGTCATCGTGTTCCTTTCCTGGTTATCGTGCCCCACGTTCTGGGTGCCAATTTGCGACGGAATGTTGCTTACGTAATTTGTGTTTTTTGTATTTGTTAGCCCCACGTTGGGCGCCAATTTGCGACGGTAAGAATGTGTTTACGTAATATTGGTATTTGTATTTGTTAGCCCCACGTTGTGGAGCCAATTTGCGAGAGAAATTGCTTTACGTAATGTTGTTTACATCAGTGTTGAAGCCATCTTGTGACGTCATTCATTTGTTTGGTTTGTAGCTCCATCTGGCGTAGCAATTTGCATCAGTTTTGAAATAATTCACTTTAAATGTCCTCCAGCTAGCTGTTTGGGTCGAACATGTATTTCTTTGCAGGTTGTGAAGCGGAAAGGAATCTTTTTTCCAGAAATTATACTGATGAAGAAAATTTGTTTTATAATTTTTATTGCCGAACACGTTCACGAACACTTTTACATATTGATTTAGATACTCGCCAAACTGAAACTGTTTGTAATAACTTCTTACTTATCACTTTTAACTCACGTACTTCAACTTTGTGTATATTTAACTGTATAATATTTTAGATCTTTAATGATTTTGCTGCGCGTAACTTGACGAAATGAAGGACTGACTGACGACGTGTAGTGTACACGAAATTTTGATGAACTGAGGAACCGACGTGTAAGGTATTGAGAATTTTGTTGAACTGGGGGCGATCTACCACAGACTCGACTTTATATACTCCCACTCCTCGACATGCCTAAAGATTGTAAATGAACTGCTATTGGCTAATAAAACGCGCCAACATTAGCGTCTATTTTAATATCCAATGAAAACCACGAATACATATGCTTTAGGAAATATTCTAGAAGGTTCTACCGAAAACGCGCCAAACATTACGTAACTTCCTTGTTCCCAATAACGATAAACAGCTCACCCCATCGCTGCATTATTGCTATTACTGACAGTTTCAGTAAAGCCGTATAAACTTATTTCCCAATAATAATTACAATTAATAAACATCTGAAATCAATGTCACATAAAAATGCATATTCATATTACAACCATTATTTACATTTAAATAATTTGTGATACAAATTACCGTATCAAATTGTCCTTATCAGAGTTCTGGATATACATAAGCAATGAGTATCCAACCTTGAGTAAAAAAGCTCTGAAGGTCCTGATTCCATTCTCAACAACTTACTTATGTTAGACTGACTTTTCTGCTTTAGCACAATGAAGACGAAGTATGGACTCATTTTGCCTGCCTGCCTATGGGCCTATAGGCAGGCTAAATGTTTCCAAAGAACTCAGAGTGGCCATTTCTCAAATTACACCATGTTTTGTTAAACTATGTTCACAAAAGCAGGCCCATCCATCACACTGAGCTTCAATATTTAAAAGTTTGATTTGTAGAGAAAAAAATTATATGTCTATTCAATATTGTTTCTTTTCTACAAACATTATTATGAAGTGCAATTGTAAAAGCTGATATTATTGTCAGTAAGCTAACTGCCAAAGGCTGGTTCACAACAACGAGAATGGTAACCAGAACGAGAACGAGAAAGTTGAAATACATGTATTCAAATGGGAGTGTTCACAACTGATGGGAAAGAAGAGTTGCCCAACTTTTAATTTTCTCGTTCTCGTTCCCGAACACAGCATATTAAATCCATATTGTGCATATTAGACTTTTCAGTCTAGAGATTATTCTAGGCGGTCGTGACATGAAACAGCCACTAGTGCTCTCTATAGTTGTGAGCTGGAAACATGAAACTGGAAGGAATTAGTAGTGAATGTGCTTCCTAACCTCATCCTAACACCTGAAAATCTAATCCGTGTTGGTTCCTCTGGTGAAGGGGTCATTTGTAGTTTGTTTATATGCAACTCAAAACTGGCTATTACCTAAAAACAATGGAAAAAGCTACAAAGAACAGCTAAAACCAGTGGAAATGAAAAAAGAACAATAAACAATTTTAATGTGTGCCATTAAATAAAGGAATAAAAGATTGTCATAAGCAGAGGGATCGGAAATGTAATGGATATGCATTTAGATAATGTTTACTCTATCAAATTTTGACGTTGGCTTGGCTAAATTGGAAGTAGGTGAAATGTCACTGGTCAGTTAAAAACAAATGAAATCCCAATGTGTAAAATCGACTTTCACTTTGTGATCGATATGCATTCCCGTTCTCGTTACCGGGCTGTTGTGCACCAATATCTTGCATGGTGCATTGCTTTCCATTCTCGTTTCCGTTCTGGTTACCATTCTTGTGCAGTTGTGAACCAGCCTTAAGCTGTAAGTAGAAAAACATAAAATGAAATAAAAATTTAAAGTTACTATCAGCTAGCTATATTTTTGACGAACAACACAAGTCATTATAGAGGTGGGGGGGACCGACAATATTTTCTTCTGGTCGGGGATCATCCTCCGTGGTGTAGTGGTTACCCTGCTAGCCTCTAGTTCCCGAGGTCTCAGGTTCAAACCCATCAGAGAGCAATGGATTTTTTTGGACGTAAAAATCCTTAGCATGGCTTCCTTCGGAAGGGAAGTAAAGCCGGTGGTCCCGTGTTGTAGATTTACGGCACCTAAAAGAACCTCAAGCCTGATAAAGAGGCCTCTGAGCAAAATTTCTGATCTTTCACGCCCAATATAGAATGGGACACTAAGGACCACAGAAGTTAAAGAGCGTCCATAAATAAAACTCAATTTAGTTTTAATTTTTCTGGGGGGGGGGCACAGAGGTAATAAACTTCAAAGAGCATGTCAGTACTGTGTTTTCAACATTGAGGAGTGAGACCCATTTTCTTTAAGGCAATGCAATAGCAATCTAGCAGACAATCCTTTTATTACACTTAACAATGACAGACAAGCAGACAGATTTTATTGCTAAGGACATTTATACATGTGCAGCAATGTGAATGTTAAGATATATAAATTTTATATTATAACATTCTTGGATCATATGGAGAGGATATTTTAAAAATATTATTAGAACTGTCTTTTAGAATTACAATGTGTAAGTTTTCTTAATATGTTTCTTAAGGTTTTAATATCTGCATTCTGGTTTTTTAGAGTACAGGGGCTACAGGAGGAGATGCACCCGCTGAATGGACGCGTCATATTAGTAATCCTTGCACCATGGAACTGGATGAAGATATGGATGAGTTGGCACAGATGGCAGGCTTTAATCGTTCTGGAAGTGGACCATCTACCATGGTAAATAAGAACAAAAGATAAATACACTGAGTGATAAAAATCAAAACAGTAACCTATTTTCTATTTAGAATTTATAACACTTAAGGTGGGGTTTCAAGGATTTTATAACTTTGTTGTACTACAGAAATGCAACAACATTTCTAATGCTTAGTTAATGGATTTAAAAAGCTTTGATCCATTCCTTGGACCTTTTATGAATTCTGGCTGATATACTGCTAATTTTGTGCATAAGGCACCATATTTATCAGTTGTAGTTTACTTGCATCCATCAAAAGTGGACTATGGAGCATGGTGCTCTTCATGGATGAGAGCTAGTTCTGCTTGAGGGCACCAAATGGAAGGGAGAGAGATTGGAAAAGGCCAGGAGAACACTATGCACACTGCACTTTCTCTTCAACAGCCACTTTTAATGGAGGTTCAGTATTGGTTTGGGCAAGGATTAGCATTGAAGCAAGAATGGAACTGGTGTTCATTGAGAATGGTTCACTGACAGCCCATCAGTACATCAAGGAGACTCCTACTGATCATGAAGTGCCTTTTGCACATGTTAGAGACGATATCATCATCTTTATGCATGATAATGCTCACGACACATTGTTCGGTGTGTTCCTGAATTCCTGGATGGGTTGGGATTGAATGCATGGTGTGGCCAGCAGTCATTCTAGACCTGAACCTGATAGAACAAGCCTGGGTCATGCTTGGGAGGCATGCTAAGAGTCAATTCCCTGACTCACTGTTAGAACTTTGGGCTGCACTTAAAGTGGAATGGGAGCTCATACAACAAGAGGAGAGTGCACATCTTATCTAAGAATGCTTTGTCAAATCGCAGCTGTAATTAGGACTAGAGGTGGCAACACTTGTTACTGAGACTGTGGCTATCTTTCACAAATAGCTAGAGAACTATAGCTTTTCCAACATTTTTAAAAAGTTTTAAAAAGTTTTAAAAATATTTCTTTTCCATTACTTTGATGATAAAATATGTTAAATAATTGTAAAAGAGATTCTAGTTTAATATGTATGTTTTTGTTTCATTAAACACAGATTCTTATTTTAAAATGTGTTTAAAAGTAAGTGTTTCACTTTTATGCTGCTTATTGAAGTAAACTTGTGCAGTTTCTATTTATTAATTATTACATTAAATGTAAGAATAGAAGAAAATAAGATAAGGGCAATAATAAAAATGGAAGAAGTGAGCATAAGGCCTGGAACTCTGAAATTATTTCATATTAAGCAGTTGATGTTTAGTTACATTTATTGTGCTAAGAGTTTTACAATTTGATTGTCTACTGCACTTTGACCCTGGCCACTCATTCAGTAGACAATCACTACAGTTTATTTACATTTTACAATTTCCCGTCAACGCATTCTGTAGACAATCACTACAAATTATTTACGTTTTACAATTTCTTGTCAATAAATTATCTTGTTTTTTTCAGTTTTTTCACATCCCACAAACTTTAGATTCAGAAGTAGTTCATTACTACAAGTTCTGAATTTACAAGGAAAAAAGATTTGCAAATTTTCAAGTGTGTACCATCAGATGATGCACTTACATTTGGGAAAATATAATTGTACAATGTGATTAATTTCAAAGACACTAGACCTTATAGGATTTACTTGATTGTCTATTATTTTCAAAATAAGAATTTACACAAAATAATTCATGATATTACCAGGTTTAACTGTAACATAAATGTGAAAAAGACATGACAGTACAGTACCCAATGAAACTATAAAATAACCTGAGGTTACTTGAATGTCATGTATGGAATTTTTATGCCATGTTATGCAGTCTTGCAGTAGCTGGATGTTCTGATAATCTCTGCTCTTTTATGTGATGGTTATTGAGTTAGGTTATATTTCAGGTTTCTGATAGAACAATAAATATTAGGGCAGGTGGATAATGTCAGAGGGACACTAACTTCTGACTGTTTATCAGTTTGCTTATCCTGGCTCTTAAAGTTGTTTATTATAACCTTTCCTCAGGGAACAAATAGTCATTACTTATCTGGATATTAATTACAATTAATAATTACCTCTTAAACTTTCAGATTTTGCCTTGAGCTTTTAAATACTGTTTTAAGTCAAAAGGAATACAATGTAATACAACTTGCAAAACAAAATACAACAGTTCTAACACATAGGTAGTATAAGCATAATTTCTGCCAGGATATTAATTCTGTCATCATCAAACATATATGATGTATTTGCAGCAATCTGGAGGAGCAAAAGCAGGACAAAACGTGCTACCAAAAGGAACGTGCAAAGGGAAGTGTGATGCTACCTGCACATGCCATACGGTAATGACATAATTTATTACAACTCTTAATGACCATCTTTACCGTTAACATTTTACTTCAATTGTATAGAGCTTGGAAAATAGGTATAACATTTTTACATCTTTAGAAATGTTTTATATTTTTGGGAGGGGCTGCAGCATTAGCAGCAGAATCTGTATTACCAAAAGGCCAATGCAAGGTGAAGTGCCGTGCTGACTGTGTGTGTGTCACACGGTAATAACACACTTGACTACAAAGTATGAGAATTGAATGAAAAGTAATGCCTCTGCCTTTGTAATTCCTCAGCAGATGGCAGCACTATTATGTGGCAGGTACTGAACTACTCAGTAGACTCTCCTCTACAGCTCCAGTTGGAGGGAAGTTGTAGCAATGAACAGTTGTGTTGTTACAGCATACAGAATGGAACTCTGTGCGGAAGGTCAGTTAAAGTGAGTTAAGCTATCATTGAATTCTTGACAGCAGAAGGTGTCGCCCCAAAGGAAATTTATCAGAGAATACCAACCATTTATAATGATTGTGTTGATATGAGCACTGTGCGTTGTTAGGCCAATAGGTTTAAGGAATGGTGTGGCAGGAATATCTGACTTGGTTGACAAAGAAAGTGTAGGACATCCTGTGACAGCAACCACTGAATTTCAAAGGCAAAAAGTTGAAGACTGATTCAGATGATCGTTGTATCACTCAGAGAGAAATTGCAAGAATAATCAGCATTTCACATTATTGTTTTTCTTAGTTATCAGAAGATCTGTGCACAACAGGTAACCTGGATGCAGACACCTGAAATGAAAGTGCATAGACCTGAAATTTGCCAGGAACTCCTCTCACATTATGAGAATGAAGGTGACCATTTCTGCATGCAATTGTGACAGGAGATGAAATGTGGGTTACCTCTATGATCCGGAGACAAAACGTCTGTCTATGGAATATCGACACAAAGTCTCGCCCCAGAAAAAGAAATTCAAGACAAAGCACTCAGATAGAAAAATCATGGCAGCTGTGTTTTGGGATGTAGATGATGTTATTCATGTTGATTTCCTTGAACGTAGAATAACAATCAATTTAGAGCTTATATCACCATGCTGTGAACTCAGAAAAATAATGGCTGACAAGGGTCCAGAAGGAACAGGGAAATGTTTGCCTGCAGCATGACGTCAGACCAAACACTTCACATGTTACCACAGCAGAATTTCAGAGACCGAAGCTCACCACTGTACAGTATTCTCCTTACAGTCCAGATTTGGCGCTGTCTGACTTCCATCTTTTCCCGATAATGGAAGAAAATCTATGGGGACATCACTATGCATCTCAAGAAGTTGAGAGAACTGTGAGAGGCTTGCTACAGAAACATCTTCTGTGACAGTTTCAGAAAACTTGTTCATTGTTGGCAGAAGCATATCCAATTGTCTGTTGATTATGTGGAAAAGTGAATATATGTAATTAAAGAGCATATTCCAAGGGTTATTTCTGCATTTGATTTATTAAAACATTCCCATCGAAATCCAAGTTATGAAAGTGGAGGCATTATGTTTCATTCAACCCTTATAGTAAGGGAGATAATTTTTTCCTGAATTACACAGAATTTTTAAAACAAAATAGTTTCGTAAAAGAGATATTGAAGTGTGTAATAAGTTAGGAGAAAAATGATGTGCCTGATGTAATACTAAAATTATGAAATTTAAAGTAAATACAGCTTAACTATATTAAGAGCCATATGTATAAAATGTAGTATTTAGTGTATAGTATTTATTGTGCTAAGAGTCTTACAAATTTGATTGTCTACTGCGCTTTGACCCTGGTCACTCATTCAATAGACAATCACTACAGTTTATTTACATTTTACAATTTCTTGTCAATAAATTATCTTGCTCTTTATTTTTTCCAGTTTTTTTTAATGTCCCATTTCCACTTGTTTTTCACTTTTCATTTATTGATTACTTAGCCATCACACATTCACTATAGTTTTCCATTCAAAGTAAGATGCACTACCTCTTACTTTTCTCTTTCCACTGTCCAAAGCCATTTATTTTTTACTTTACACAAAAACTGTCCAATGCTTCTAGCGTCCTTACATATCATTTCAATCATAAGTGTATTTCTATCCCCCTTCAACCACTTCTTATTAAAAAATTCTTTTCTCCAATTTTCTGTTCCTTGGCACTTAAATACTATGTGTTCAATGTCTTCATTACCACCACATATCGGACAATGGTTCTGAGGAATACCCTGTCTTAGCCCTTTTAGCCTCCATGCTCCGGTTCTTAACCATGCAATAGATTCTCTCTCTTCTTTATTTACTATGTCTATATATTTTTCCCTACCCCATGTATTTTTCATTGGCCTATAATAAACTAATGAGCTCTTTTCGGCAATCTCACGGAACATGATTTGTATTTCTATATCTTCCAGTCTTTTCCTCGCCTTTTTCCAAAAATTTTTCACGTTATTTTCTCTCCTTCTCCATATATCTCCTAACCAATTTTTCTCCAAAATGTTCCGTAATTTACTTACCTATCCATCATTCATTAAGCTATTCTCTTGGTATTCAATACATTGTCTTAACACATTACTTTTTCCTAGATTTAAAGTTCTGAACCAAAATTTCAAAGCTCTTTCCATTATCTTCCCCTTAGTTGGCACCCTGCCCATTTTTAATTGTGCTACCTGTCTTACAATTGACTTCGTTAGCCCTAGTATTTCTCTACAAAACATTCTGTGCACCACATCTATACATTCCCATCCTCTATCTAATCCCCATATTTCTATACCATACATCATTTTTGCCTCCACAACCATCTCATAAACTTTTTCCAGCCATTTAACATTTATATTAGGTACTTTATATTTGCAGCTTCTAATTGCCGCCATCGCCCCTTTACCTTTTGCCAATGCAAACTTCTTTTGTTTCTCCCATTTATTACCTCCATCTATTTTTACTCCTAAATAGATACAGTCATGCACTTCCCTGTAATCTTTATTCTCTCCCTTCCACTTTTCATATTTGCCTAATTTTCCCCCCTTTTTGAAAACCACAATCTGTGTTTTCTCTTGATTCACTTTTAACCTCCATTCTTTACAATATACATCAATTGCTTGTAATGATTGTTTTAAACCACTTACTGTGTAATAGATCCTACCACTAGGTCATCTGCAAAAAGAAGTCCTGGGATTTGGATATTGTTAATTACTGGTGCACAGTTATTATTCCTTCCAATTTCTAGTAAGACCTCATCTATGTATAAATTAAATAAAACTGGGCTTAACTTACATGCTTGCCTAAGGCCTTTCTTTTGTGGAATTTATTTTGTTACACAGCCTGTCTCCACCCTTACACAGAAGGTATTCTCAAAATACAGTGCTTTAAGAATATTCACCAATTGCTGACTTACTCCCCTACACACTAATTTATGCCACAGAAGTTGTAGCTCAATTCGGTCATAAGCTTTCTCTAAGTCTACAAAAGTCATATACAATTTACCCCTTTTTTCTTTTAAATATATGTCTGCTAATGTCTTTATAATAAATAAATTATCAATTTATTTAAAGGTGAGTCGGAATTGTTACACTAACATCACTTAAGTTAGTGTAACAATTCCGACTCACCTTTAAATAAATTCAATACACATCACTGTTTCTAGCTTCTTTTCATTACAATATCAACGTAAATTATCAATTGTTCTCCTTCCCTTGTGAAAGCTCATCTGGAACGAAAGGATATTATATTCTTCAACCCAAAATTGTAGTCTCACTGCCAAAATGTTACCTTTTGTTTTACCTACAGGAAAAGCTCAAAGGAATAGCATATACTTCATTTTATATGCATAAACAGTAACCTAATGCTAAGAAGTGTATACTCCCATGCTATAGTTTTACCTTTCGATAATAATCGAATTTCCTATTAATTGGAGCTTTCTGCTTCTGTTTGGTTATTCTTGTCATGGCTATTCTCATTTAAAACTTAGCAAAACAGATTATAGAAGGTGGCAAACTCTAACAATTGGAAAACCTAGTATAAATATAACCTGTGTACGTAAAACATCTAGAATATCTGAAGATTAGGATGAACAAGGAGAACAAATACAGTTTGTAAATTTTCTTAAGCAATATCCAGTGCAATGTGAATAGATCACAAAGCCCTGCAGATAAGAAAGCTTCAGCAGTACAGGAATTAAATATGATGATGTTGCCAATAAAATAATCACTTAACCACTCCACATTCTTTTTATCAAACCAATATTACAATACCATTACTTGAAGTCAGGATCTCTAGGCTGTTTTCTTTCTTTAAATGGCTTTCTAGCCTGAAATGCAGCCATTTTACTGTATTATGGACATTTGCTAAACAAGCGAAGACTGTGGAAAGGCATACTATTGTTTTTTCATAATATTGTCTAAGAAACAAACTTTTCTTACACTTTATGCATGACAATCACAGTGTATTTTAAGGGTAGAAGTATAACCTACTAGATCAATAATAAATGTGCTAAGAGGAAAAGCATATACTAAGCTTTCCAAAACCATAGGAAAAGTATTTACTGCATTTTATGCATATGGCTCCATGTGATGCAACAATAATGATTACCATGGGAATTACTGTGGTTCCCATTGCATAAAAGCTTAAGGAACAGGCAGATTTATTAGTATTGAATCGTTTACTTATATTTTAATGTTAATTAACACCCCCAAACAAGTTTTTATTATTTCAGTTTTCAAAATATCTGTTTATGTTGTACATGACATGTATGTTGCAAAGAGAAGCAGAAAGGACATTGGAGGGGAAGAGAGTACTAGAGAGAAAGTGGAAAGGGGAGAGAGAGAGAGAAAGGGGGAAATGTAGAGAAGAATCTTCACATTTAGTACACTAATGTGAACAGTTCTGGTTGTTGCATAATAAAATGCTTTAATTCTATAGCTCTTATTAAATATATAGCCAAACTTGCATACACAAGTTGCAATATTCATCAATATTCAGTTGCTTAAAAATTAATTTTTTTTGTTGAAATTCACTAAATTTTTTTTATAAAAGATTAAAAAGAAGAAAAGCACAATGTCCAGATCATGGATTCAGTAAGAACTCCTGGTAGTTTGCAGAACAAAGTCAATAAAATATCTACATGGAATCATATTTGCATGTAATCAATGTGGAGAATAAGTTTAGAGAGTAATAAAGGTACATAATTTGTTATTTTTAGCATTATGTTTTTCCCTATATGCAGAAGTAAATTTATAACCAGTTGCCCCTGTAATAAACAACATATTTCTACTTAATTTTGTGGATGGCAAATAGCTTTGCGCAGGAATAGAATAAGAGAAAATGGGCTGGCAATAAAAATTTGATACCAAGATTTCATCAAAAATATTTAATTAAAAATATACATTTATAGGCTTATTGAACCTGCCCAAAACATTTATTATTTAGAAAATAGCCCCTTTGTGTCTTGTGTTTTAACACCATTACTCAAAAATGAAAAGTTGGATATATACCAAATTTCATACTTCTTTAAGTGTGACAGGCAAAGATTTTGAAGAAAATTCCTCCACCTCAAAATACAATTTATAAGGAAAAATTATCTTTATTTTCATTTTCTAAAATAGGCTCTTATGGTTTTGATTAAAGTACCCATATTAGGGGTGGCTGGTGTGAACTTTAATAGTTTACAAAGTTATTGTGGCAATTTGAATTTTAAAGTAATAAATACTGTGCTGTCAATTCTCTTTGTTAATGATTAACAATCAGACACTTTCCAAATGTCTTCAGCATGTTCATTACAAATGTATTATCCATAACTGTGCAATAAGCACATGTTTTTTAGTATGTCATGAAGATGCTGCAAATAATTCACACCTTGTATTTGCCATGGATCCTCAGTGCATCTTCACCACCAAAAAAATACAAGGAAAGCAAAACAGGGCATTTTTAACATCACAACCACACACCCATATACATTGCTGTTAAAATGGTTATTAAAACATAATTTTTTAACTATCTGATTTGGTGAGAGTCTACCAAAATGTTTAATTTCACTCTTTTCTTCCAAGTTTAGGGTTGAAAAACGTTGTGCTAAAAGAGATTGAACAAAATTAATGTTTGTTTTTCTCTCTTGCTTTAACTACATGGTTATATCATGATGATTCTGTTAGGAGATAACTCTTGGATTGTATGGTGAAAAGTTAGCCTTCTGGTCTCATTCCTGAACTATATGCTTGCTTTGCCACGTGTTCACATAGGCCTTATGGCTAGGCAAATGTCTCTGCTTAAATACATGACAGACAGATGACTGTTTCAACATTTGCCCACAGAGACCTTAGTACTAGGCAACTGTAACTTTGTATCTACCATATCAGGCAGATGGCATTGGTGTGCCATCTATATGCCTTCATTGTCTGTGGATAGATGCAGAGCATTCACTATTACTATCCATTTTCATTTTTACTATTGTTTTGGACTTAAGGTGGAACTTTAGGTTGTGTATTAAATATCCAGTCTGGATTAAATATCTTGGCAACTGAGGAAAATCATGAGAAAATACCCAGCCAGTTTGGTTGGGTCATGGGATTTGAGCCCTGTCATCCTCCATGGTCTAGTGGTACTGTGCTAGCCTCTGGTTCCCGAGGTTGCAGGTTCAAACCCGGCGGAGGGTGTGAATTTTTTTGGGCGTAAAAATCCTTAACTTGGCTTCCTTCGGAAGGGAAGCAAAGCCAGTGTTCCTGTGTCATAGATTTACCTATAACCATAGATTTAGTAAAAGAACCTCAAGCCTGATAAAGAGCCCTCTGAGCAAAATTTCCAGTCTTTCATGCCCAATATAGAATGGGACACTAAGAACCATAGCAGTTAAAGAGCATCCATAAATAAAAGTCAAATTTAATTTTAGGATTTGAACCCAGTACCTTCGAATGTGGACCACAGGCATTATTGTCTGAGCCATCCCGCTTGGTAATCAAATTCATTATTTTCCCATATAATACTGTTTACCTGTATTTAACTAAATCACTCTGATTTACCAATTAAAACCAGATAGATTCACACAATACAAAACAACCATGTGGCATATAGACAACATACTGATGTTCAGAGGACTGGAAGTGAGGCAAAAATTCACAACTAGACAGTTATTTATGGGATGATCATCCTATTTCATGCTGTCTGGCTATTAGGTTAACCAACACCATACAGCCTTATGCCTAATACTTCCCCCCCCCCCCCCGACAAATACACACACACCTGCTCTCTCTTGGTTTGTCATGCCCAATACCTAGCCATTATGTGACTGTGGTTTGCAGCCAGGAGTGAACTATGTGGCACCTGCAAACAATATAGCACTTGCTGAAGTCCTCACCGCAAAATCAAGCCTGAATTAACCCAAAATGTTGAAGTATATGTTACTTACATTAAAAGGAAAGCCAGAATTTTAATTGTAGCACAAACGTGCTACCATATTAAGAAGCTGCTCCTGACTATATGTATTAACTATTTGGATGAGTAATAAAATATATATCCTCTTCATTGAATGAATTTTGTATATTTGTGTAATTGGTAAGTCTTAAAAGATCACGAAAGTTTATTACACAAAAAATAAGTAGAGATGATTAAATATATAATTTGTGTCAAATAACTTCTGTAGAATTAGGTTTTCCCTGGTTAAACTGCTATGCAGCATCTATAAAGCATCTTGTGTGTTCTTTGTTTTTTGCCCACATAAGATCATTAGTAACGAAAACTGACTTTGTGAACAATGTATTCTTTTTTAATCTTGTGGGCGCCCAAGTCCATTTGCTTCATTTGAGATTGCTTGTAATAAAAATGTTATTGTGAGTGCATAATGCAAATGGAATAATTTTTTATATGAGTACTGTAATGTACATATAAGAATTATATGAAATGGTAAATGGTAAATGGTAATGTGAAACCCATAACTTTCTTTGTTTTATTTATTTATTTTTGTGCTTTTGGTGTTCTTTTGGGGAACAAAACACTAATCTCCTGTGAATAGCAATAATCAGTTTTGAAATGTTTTATTAATAAATGTGAAAATGAGAAAAGTAAGTTAACGCAGGGTAACATTGCCAGGGTTGAAACATTGCCACATCTTCTGAAACACTGCATACTGGATACCCTTGGTAGTGTATCTTTGCTGAGTATGTTCATAAAATCAGTTCATTACTTGAGCAAGCTGAAAAAACATCAGTGTTTTGGAGTTAGTTACAGTGTCTGCCTAAAATGCCTTGGTGAGAAGCTGTCAATTGCTATTGCCAAGACTTTATCAATTTGTGGTTAATTGGCATCCAACAATGCAATTTAGCTCTATTGCAGTATTGGATTATGGGCAAAATTGAGGTATTTTACTTACAAAATTGTTTTTTTTTTTATATCCAGAGTAATCCATGTGTTATAAGGAAGGTTTTGGTGTGTTAGAGGTTGCTGTGGCAGCAATATATTGACCACCCACACTTCCTTTTATGCGACTGTTCTTATATAGTGTTTTCTGGCGATTTTGGTGACTTCGAAGGAAGTGTTGCCAGCATGAATCATTCAAGTTTTAGACACAGAGATCCCTTGGCTCTTTGCTTCACAGTTGCGGCTAGCCCTCAGCTACATCTTGCGGCTTAGGGCTCTCAGTTGTATTTTCAATTACATTGGGGTTTCAAATGTTGGCAGCAGAAAGACAACGCCAACGTTCCCATGATGCCATGGGTGAGATGCTTGTGATGCAATGTCTGATAGTAATATGAAACAAAAGTAACAAAGTATGCCATAAATTCTTGAAAATACCTAAAGTACCAGGTTCATTGTTATTTATTATGTGTAATGATGGCATTACAGAAATAAAAGCTGTGCAGTGTATATATGTATTATATGTGTATGATGATTTTGCCTATAATCCAATACTGTAGTTTATCTAGTAATGTATAATAAGGAACATATTATAGTGCTTTCAAAGTTGAGAGTTTGTGAAAATGAATAAGCATTCTAATACAATTTTGCAGCTTGAGGTTAAGATTGCCATGGTGGTAAACTTACTCTCAAGCTAGTCAACTTTGACAAATGCAATTATGCTGCAGTTTATCGGGAAAATGCCACAAAGACCAAAGAAGAGTTCCATGTCAATACCCTATTAATTGTATGACTATGCTAGAATGCTGCAAGCAGTTGAAGATGTCAAGAATGGAAAATTAAATGCAAAAAAGCTAGTGAACTTTATGGGATAAGCAGATCAACCTTAAGAAATCACATTAAAGGATTTAAAGCTGGCAATGTTGGTAGACCAACTGTCCTAATTAAAAATGAGGAATGCCTGGTGGTACATTCTCTACTAAAGTTGAGTGACTGGGGATTTGGATTGGATAGCCATCATGTCAGAATGATAGACAATACATCCAAAGTCTTGGAAGGGACACACCATTTACAGATGATACTCCTAGTAGAGACTGGATCCTTGGTTTTGAACACCAGTGGTCAGCACAATTGAGCTGAAGGATTGGACAGAATTTACCTGTCAACAGAACAGAAGCATGCACAAAAGAGATTTTTTATGATTATTTTCAAAAGTTGGGAAGTATTATTTAAGAGTCTGGTTTGCAAAACAAGCCACAAAACATTTTAACATGATGAAATAGGATTCCAAACTGATGTTGAGATACAAAAGATTCTGTGCAGACGAGGGAGCAGAAATCCCCATAAGCTTGTTGGAAGCACTACTTAGACACATTACACAGTAAATGAATGCTGCTCAGCAGTTGATGCATTCCTTTCCCATTATGTGGTTTATAAAGGGATCCATCTCCACAGCACATGGTGCAATGGTGGACCAGACCATATAAGATATAACTGTTCCCCATCTGGCTGGGTGGAAGCTGCACAATTTGTGGATTGGTTTGAAAAAGTATCCATTGCAGAGACAGATGAAATTGATAGAACAATTGTAATGAAAAGAAGCTAGAAACAGTGATGTGTATTGAATTTATTTAAACTTAAGTGATGTTAGTGTTACAATTCCGACTCACCTTTAAATAAATTTGATAGAACAAAGTTGTTAATTCTTGATGGACACATTTCACATATTTCTTGTGAGGTTGTAGCCCTTGCTTTGGAGAAAAACATTCACATCTTGTGCTTACGTGCTAACACATCACATAAGTTGCAGCCCTTAGATGTTAATGTTTACAAAGGTAGGTTCAGCTTGTTTAACAAACTTAAACTTATTAATGCTTAGTCCCTTATAAGATGGAGAGTGACATATCCAAATGGGAATCACAATTTCTGTTTTAGATGTCAAAGCAGCCTGGAGGAACGTTTTCACATGAATTCACAAGATTTAAAAATGTGGACAAAATAATGTTTCCAAGCCTGGTAAAGAAGCTTGAGCAAAGTGGCTATTTCTCAAGAGACAGTGTTGCAAGTGGATTTGCGGCCACTGGTACCTACCCTTTCAATCCAGACAAAGTCATGTCAGCAGTAGAAATCACATCTATAAAGAATATCACAAATACACCACAAGCTAGCACAAGTAATGTGGCTATAGCTGCTAAACCAAGTGTCACCATGCAAGAAAATGGAAATCGCTCTTCTATCTGTGCTGAAGGTGCATTCGCCATAACCAACTAAAAATGTCAGGAGTCGATTGCAGAGGCATTTTGCTGAAAGTTTGACTTCTGAAGAGTTCAAAAACAGACTACTCAATGCCAAGATGAAGGCAAGAAAGCCAAAGAAGCAAAGCAGAATCCTCTTAAGTTCAAGTAATGACAGTGATGTTGAGGTGCAAGATGTGCCAAAATATGATGATGATGATGATGATGATGATGATGATGATGGAGCACTTAATACAATAGAAGTTACAGATGAATTGGAAGTACTGCAAGGGAACTGGGTACTAGTGAAATTTGCATCCACCTGCACCAAAGCAAATAATTTGAACTATGTGGGGCAAGTAATAGCAATTGATGAAAACAATGCTTTTAAAGTGAAACACATGTGCAGACACTTAATCATTTCATGTCCTGAGGTTGCTGATGAATATGTTACACCCATAGATGACATCATAGCCAAACTTCCTAGGCCAGCTATCAAAAGAGGCAAACACTTTTTCTAATCACTTTTTATGGTTATAATGTGAAGTAATTAACAGTCAAATAAAGCTTACAGATATTTTTTCTTAGTGAGAAAGCTAATGCCTTATATTCCATAAACATAGGGGGCTACAATCATTAAAATTTGTTTTGTGTTGCATTTAAATAAATATGTTAAAGTAACCAGGATTTATTAAAATGGTGCCATAGCAATGAAAATAAATGGTGGTGGCAATGTTTCACACATGTGGGGTAACATTTCCACTATTAATGATAATTTTATGCCCAGAACAAAGTATGGAATTGTTGAACTTGTAAATATGTAAATACTGTAATTTTCTCTCCATTGATGCTGTTAAATTTGTAACAGTCTGCACTGATTGCATAGGGAATAAAAATAAATTACTCATTACCTTATAGTGGTATTTGCTTTCAGCTGGCCTATAAAAGTTCATATTTGTAAGTAATGGCCTTCACGTGCATATTTGGTACACATATACACAATATGTGTGTTTGTGAGCTGTTTAAGATTATTGTATTATGGTTATGTTTTTAGTTACTCTATTGTTTACATATGGTAGAAGAAGTTTGATATTCTGCCAAATTCATCAAAATTTTACCAGAAATAAATTTTTAGAGGCCTCTCAAACCCTTCTCTTCTTCTCTGCAAACTATTTTTAGAAAAATGTGTATTTGCATGTAGTGTATATGAAAAAGACATATGGGAAGAGCCGTTCTTTATTATCTGAACTTAAACAGAAGTCTGTAAAATTTTTTTTTAAAATACTTGTTTAGTTTTTAATTTTAAACTACCGCAGCAGTAAGCTTGGCACTGCGTACCTCAGAGGACATATTTTGATATATGTTGATTTTCTTTTCTTTAGCCTGGAGGTGGAGCAGCATCAGCAGCACATCCAGGAGGAGGTGAACAAGTTGAATGGACACGTCATATTAGTAATCCTTGCACTATGGAACTGGATGAAGATATAGATGAGTTAGCAAAGATGGCTGGCTTTAATCGCTCTGGAGGTGGAGGATCTGCGGTAAGAAATGAAGTTTTAAAACTGAGGGTAGCATTCCTATTTGAATTCAGAAGAAACTGTCTTACATCATTTCTAATTTCTTGCCATTGAGATAATTCACAGTTTATTCTGACAGCTATCAAGTTTTTCTTATAGATATTATAAATATTATGCAATATTTGCTGTGGAACTTTATCTTTGACTATAGTTTGTAAGAGCTTATTTTTATTTACTATATCAAAAGGGGTGTCTTTTAATATTTGAAATATAGTATAGCTGCCTAAATATACATATAATTATTGTTATTTGCTTTAGGAAACATGGGTAGAAGGTATTTCTTGAAAATTATAAGCTTGGCTATAGTGTTCACTGTATCCTATAAAGCAAATTGTGTAATTATGCAAAGTTTTTTACAGTTAGTTTGAAGAGTGTAGATTTTTATGTAGGTACCTATGGGATTGAAATTTACAGTAGCTTATGAAAGTAGCTTGGTTCAAAAGCATAAATGTCCAAAGTTTAGTACAGATTTATACAAGGGTTGAAAATATGGCCATAAGAAATTCTTGAAATTGTGAGATAGCCTATAATTTTCTGTAAGTGTATTTTAATCTTTATCTTTTAGGTTAAATAGTGCATTTTTGTAGGAAACGTATTGAAACACCAATAAATAATAATAATTGAGTTTTACTTATGGATGCTCTTTAACTTCTGTGGTCTTTAGGTCCCATTCTATATTGGGCGTGAAAGACCAGTAATTTTGCTCAGAGGCCTCTTTATCAGGCTTGAGGTTAAAACACCAATGGAGATAGTTTATAAACATTTAAGATGAAGGAAAGTGAGTCAAGACTGGTGTAGAAATAGCATGTGCACTACTGAAAGAAATGATATGGTCAATTTTTTAAAAGTTCTAATATAACCATTAATTTTTGTTTGGTCCTATAGCATAAGTGTACAAAGTTTTATCCAGATAGATCAAATTATGTAGATTTTTACTTTCTCTACCATGTACTTAGTAGGCAGAGAAGGTGTTGCATTCCACCCACAAATTTTATATTGAGGTTTCACCAGAAATACATGTTTTGAGGTCCCATGAATAAAACAAAAAGGTCTGTATGTGTGTGTCTGTGAACAGCATAACTCAAAAACAAATTGTTGAATAAATACCAAACTTAATATTTAAGTTCAATACCTCCCAAAGATGCAACACAAAGATTTTCAGCATTGGACAGTTTTTGTGTAAAGTAAAAAATAAATGGTTTTGGACAGTGGAAAGAGAAAATTAAGAGGTAGCGCATCTTACCTTGAATGGAAAACTATAGTGAGTATGTGATGGTTAAGTAACCAATAAGTGAAAAGTGAAAAACGAGTGGAAATGGCACATGAAAAACACTGAAAAAAAACCAAGATAATTTATTGACAAGAAATTGTAAAATGTAAATAAACTGTAGTGATTGTCTACTGAATGAGTGACCAGGGTCAAAGTGCAGTAGACAATCAAATTTGTAAAACTCTTAGCACAATAAAGCAATACAATAAGAAAATACCCCCCCCGCCGCCACCACAAACTATCCTTTACATGGAACATTTATTGACATTTTTTATTTTCTGAAAAATGCCTCATGATTTTGATTAAAATACCATATATTAAAGATATTTATCTGACAAATAAAATGTATAACTTGAATTTTCTGGAAATAGCTTGTGAAGTCCTCTTCATTTGGAAGGAAAATTATATAATCTTGCATGACAGGCAAACATTAAAAGATGATAAAAACATACTACACAAAAAACGTAGATCTCTTTGGAACACACCATTTATTTCAAATAACCTTTTTTGTGATATCAGCCATTTCCAAGATATCTGTTATTAATGGCTCGAATTCTTCAACACTTAAGTCATTCTTTTAAAGTCCTATTGATTTTCAGTTGCTTTTTGTGATGTTATGGAAAGAGTATGGAACTTTAAGGCCAGTGTGTTGCACCCAGCTGTAAAACATTTAACTATCCCTATACCCTTTGTACCTATAATAAAATGTGTAATGCAGCTATTTCTAGAAAGGTTTATCTCAATTAAAATGAAGTAGGTAGGGAAATAAACTTTCGCAAGTATAGTTTGTATACTACTAATAAACGATAGAGGGTAGGGAAAGTCATGTGAGTGTAACACATCAGATTTATGCATAAGGATTGAAAACACAGATAGTGAGTAGTTTCTGAAAGTTTGTAATGCAGTTAAATTTCATTGGTTCACTTACAGTATAAGTGAATAAAGTTTTATTTAGATTGACTGTATGATGTAGATTTATATGTAAGGATTTGAAAATAAGTGTTGGGGAAAGCTTTAGAAGATTTAGCAGGATACTTAAATCAAATGAGAATGTTTAATGTGTACATGGGTGTCTCAACATAGCTCAGTGGCATGGGAAACCAAAGATCTGTGGTTCAATTTCTGGTCATACCATTGAAATTTTTCAAGTCTGATTCATGTTTTCATTTAGTTCTTACACATAGCTAGTGTGAAAGAAAATAATGAGTATAACACCTATCTTGTTTGGCTTGAAGGAATCAATAAAATAGAATAATTTATTATGGTTGCTTTATCTTCTGTAAATAAGTGAGTGGTGAATTACAAACTCTGTGAATGGTATTTCCCTCATGGTGGCATTCAAGTGTTTGGCTTTTGATAAAGACTCTATTCACCAGTTCTTGCATGCTCTACCATATAACACCTTATAAAAATGCTTGCTATGGATATGCTGACTTCATCCCTAAGGATAAAATGATTCTCAGATTAATGTGTGAAATACAGTCAGTTAGCAAAATTTATTATTAAAAATGACAGCCCCATGTCAATAGATTTACTGGCATGTAAAAGAACTGTGGGATGAAATTCCAGTACACTAGCAGTACTGATAATCCTGTCAATTGACAGCATAATTAGCAAACAAAATATTTGTTTTATTTTATTATTCACGCACAAAGTATCGTATTTTATTGTTTCATTTGTATAGTCCCTTTAAATTTTATGGTTCTATTGGGGGCTTTGACTTCAATATGAATGTGTTTCACTCTCATATTCATATTTCCAAACCCTCCAGATTAGGGAGTGATTCTAGTTAAAGAAAAGTTTCTCACCCCAACCAGGAATCAAACCTGGCACTTCTGGGTTGAAAAGGCAAAATACTGACCATTCAACCACAGAGGTGCTTGCACAAAAGTGTTGTTACCTTTTAATTGCTATAAGTTTATTTATTGTTTGTTACTATGTTGGATAAAAATCTGATGTGATACATTCACATGACTTTCTATACCCCTATTATTTATTAGTGAATATACAAACTATTCTTACTAAAGCTTATTTTTCTGTCTACTACATTTTAATCCAAATGAGCCTTTGCAGAAATAGCTACATCACACTTTTGTCATAGATACAAAGGGAGCAGTGATAATCAAATGTTTAAGAACTGGCACTATACTCTGGCCTTAAAATTCTGTACTGTTTTCCATGCAACATGAGTTTACTAGTTACAGAAGATTATATACCATTTCTTCCAAATGAAGAGGACTTCACAGATTATTCCCAGAAAATTCAAGATATACATTGTATTTGTTATGCAAATATCTTTAATATACCTATACAGTATTTTCATCAAATTTGTTAGAGCCACTTTTTAGAAAATAAAAAAATTCGAAAAATATTCCACATAAAAGATAGTCTAGGATGGGGGATTTTCTTGAAAATCGCACCTGCTGACCAACACCCAGTGTGGTTTTCGACAATGCCATTCAGCAGTGAACTACCTTGTATCATTATCAACACAGATCATGAATGGATTTAGTTCATGTAGTTACTTGCTGGCAATACTAATACATTCTGTTTTGTCCACCACTGGCCACCACCCATTCATGGTATTGCATTGAGTTTCCAATCACCATACCAACCATCCGCTGATCATGCGTTCCATCATGTTGCAAACACAACTGTAAGGGAAATAGAACAGTAGCTGGACAGAAGATGATACTTTCTAGCTTCAAAATGGGTATGACCTTGGCCTCCCACCAATTTTCTGGAAAAGTGCCATCAACTCAAACACGAGTAGGTATAGATCTCTTTGTCGCTGTGTAGTGAAGGTCTGTCGGTCCATCATGTGTTCCTGGAGTGTATTCCTCTAGCACATTTACAGGCCTCTCTGCAACTGCTGTTCAGTCTTGCAGATGTCTTAGCAGATGGTAACCAAGCAGTCGGAAAGGATTTTAGGTTTTTATCAAAGATAAATAAACTTTCAAATTCAGATTTAGTCATGTTGATATCAAGTTGTTTGTACCTCTTGGCTTAGTTTCGTATATTCATCTTTATTGCTAGCTTTTGCTATGATTTCTTGTATTGATCTTTATCTCTGACCTTTGTCATGTTTTTTTGTATTGATCTTTATCTCTGGCCTTTGCCATTATGTGTTTCTTAAGGGGGAACTTGAATTTGAGCACCCTTAAACATTATTATTATTATTATTATTATTATTATTATTATTATTATTATTATTATTATTATTATTATTATTATTAATAATAATAATAATAATAATAATAATAATACAATGTATAGAATATCAAGAGAATAGTTTAATGAATGATGGATGGGTAAGTAATTTATGGAACATTTTGGAGAAAAATGGGTTAGGAGTCATGTGGAGAAGGAGAGAAAATAACGTGAAAAAGTTTTGGAAAATGGCAAGGAAAAGACTGGAAGATATAGAAATACAAAACATGTTCAGTGAGATTGCCAAAAAGAGCTCATTGGTTTGTTATAGACCAATGAAAAATACATGGGGTAGGGAAAAATATATAGACATAGTAAATAAAGAAGAGAGAGAAGAACCGGAGCATGGAGGCTAAGAGGGTTAAAATAGGGTATTCCTCAAAACCAATGTCCGATATGTGGTGGTAATGAAGACATTGAACACAGTATTTAACTGCCAAGGAACAGAAAATTGGAGAAGAGAATTTTTTAAAAAGAAGTGGTTGAAGGGGGATAGAAATATGCTTATAATTGAAATGATGTACAAGGATGCTAGGAGCATTGGACAGTTTTTGTGTAAAGTCAAAAATAAATGTCTTTGGACAGTGGATAGAGACAAGTAAGAGGTAGTGTATCTTACTTTGAATGGAAAACTATGATGAATGTGTGATGGTAAAGTAATCAGTAAGTGACAAGTGAAAAACAAGTGGAAATGGGACATGAAAAACTGAAGCAAGATAATTTGTTGATGGGAAATTGTAAAATGTAGATAAACTGTAGTGATTGTATACAGAATGAATGACCAGGGTCAAAGTTCAGTAGACAATCAAATTGTAAATCTCTTAGCACAATAAATACAAATATTGAAGAAATATTAAATAATAATAATAATAATAATAATAATAATAATAATAATAATAATAATAATAATAAATAACAATAACAACAATAATATTATTAATAGTAATAATAATAATGATGATAATGATAAAGAGAGTTCTGGGTTTCCACAAAAATGTATACTGTTAATATTTTAAACATTCCAATCATAGCGTTAGCAATTTCCAGGAAATTTTACTAACCTATGGTTCTAATCCTCTTGGTTTACCATCACAATGCAAGCAACTTTACTATAAAATATTTTGTTGGTTTTTTAAATTTTAAAGTATGAATAACTAGAATGAGTTATGAATGAGTGATAAGCATGCAGGTTAAAATTTAAATAAAACATGATTTTCCAGTTGGGGATAGGTATAGAGAATGGAAACAGAGGAGGATTTCTGCACTATGGCCAGTTGCAAGCTTACTGAACCTCCAGGAGAAAGGGATGAGGTTAGAAAAATACAGAAGGGCAGTGATCTGATGGCAACAGACTCAGCACAGCAGGATCCCTAATTTTTCCAGATTGAATAGCCCCACCCATTTGATGTTCCCCTGTCCTCATGTACAGGTTCAGATAGAAGATTCTAGCCAGGGAAGAAACTTTTCTCACCTCAAAGCATATCCACTGCATATGCCACACATCACCATCCACTGTATCTAACCCTACTACCCAAGATGAAAGGAAACAAAATGAGGGGAAATGGGGAAAGGAAAATTTTGGTAGCATATAACCCACCCCAGCATTGTCTACTGACCTGGGAAAACCATGAAAATGTTCAAGGTCAGGATGGCTGCTCCAGCAGTAATTGAGCTGAGAATCTCCTGATTGCAAGTTTTCAGATGCCACTGTCTGAACTATCCCATTCTGTATATTTTTCAGTCAGTTTTACAATATATTTGTCATGATAAATGACAATAAATGACAATTTATAAATGACTTAAATCATACAAAATTCATATTATAGCATTATACAGTAACATTGGTACTTATACATGCAGCCATGAGGAATTGTCTCTGACACTAAATGGCACCCATATGTAGTATTCTTCTTTCCTCTGACTCCAGTTCCAGATAAGAAGTGAAAGTCCAACATTCTTTTGTGTATTATTTCTTAGGCATACCACTGTTATGTAGGCATTAATCCATGGAATAATAATGCTGAATTTGCAACTTACAGCTGAAACTTGCTTCATTAGTTTATCTGTGCTTGCTACCATCAGTACTGTATGCATGTTGCATTCTGTTTTAGGAAATACTGAAATAGTTACTGTCATCATCTAGATGTATAATAAACATATAAATATAAATTTTCTGCAATGTTTCACTCAGCCAATGCCTTAGCATGAGGGCTCTACTGCACCTTGTAGTGACTAAGAAAGCATTTCCTAATCATTCAAATTTGAAAAAGTACAGTGTGCCTGGCCCAATAGTTGCATTGTGAATGTGACAAGCAGTAATTAATATTTATACATGAAGTCACAATATTAAGAAATAAGAATAAGTTTTTCATTTATATACCTGTAGTTTTAGCAATAACATAATAAATTATATATTAGAATGCATATATGGTACAGGGTAATGCCTTTATTTAAATTATGCTTATGTTTATTTGCAGACAACTGGAGGAGCAGGTGGACAGTGTAAAGGGAAGTGCCATGGTTGCTGTGTGTGTCATACGGTAATTTAAGCCACAAATCTTGCTATATGTATTTGATAATACTTGCATGTGCAGCAGTTGTAGTATCCTACAGTATCTAAAAAAAAACGAATACCTTTTTTTTTTATTATTAGACAACGTTCGCTCAATGTACAATGCTATATACACAAAACAGAAGTACAGAAATAAAAACACAAGCAAAAGCAGTAACAAAGCTCTGATGTGTTACATTCAAATGATTTTCTCCAACCCCCTCTTCTACAAACCATTCTTACAAAAGCTTATTCCTTTATTTACTTCGTATTAATCTAGATAAATGCTTGCAGAAATGGTTTCATTACACATTTCGTTATACACTGAGAGGGATATAGAAGGCTGAAGAAATAGTCAAACCTTTTAAAAGCCAATCACTATAAGCTGGCTTTGAAACTCCACTCATTGCATGGCCACAAGAAGTATACAAATGTCAATCACTTCAAAAATATCTAATGTGTTACATTCAGATGATATTTTCTACTCACTATCATTTATATTAAATAGCTTCTACAAACAATTCTTGCAAAATCTTATTCTTCTATCTACTTCAAGTCAATTGAAATAAGCATTTAGATAAATAGTTTCATTGCACATTTATTTATAAGTACAAAGAGGATAGAGATAATCAAACGTTCAAAAACAGGTTACTGTATACTGGCCTTGAATTCAGGCCATTTTCTCATGCGAGAAAAAATTGAATATTGGCAGTACTTCAAAACATGAAATCATAAAGCATTGAAAAATTCAAACCAATAACAATGAATATCTCGGGAATGGCTGATACCACAAAGAAATTATTTGAAATAAATTGCGTGTTTACTTACTTGCTTAGTCAGCTTACCCTCCTCATATGTAGGACTTATAACCCTGCCTAGGGTCAGAGGCCTGTCAAGGAGCAGATGAACATTGAATCAGAGAATGAAGAACCCAGAATGGGGGATCGGCCTGTAGCCAGGTATGAGAATGAGAAAGATGATGATATGAAATGAAGACAAAATGGATGAAAGGAAAGGTGATGGAACAATTAGTGGAATGAATGGCAGGGTAAACCAGAGAACCCAGAGAAAACCCACTCAGATGCCCCTTTGTCCACCACAAATCCCACATACAGGTCCCTGGGATCAAACCCAGGCCACCTTGGTGGCAGGCAAGTGATCTAACCACTTAACCAGGGAACCATCTTTGTGTATTTAAAGAGATCTAAATTGTTGTATAGTAAGTTTCTGTCTATTTTTTATGGTTTACTAGTTACATAAAATTATACAAAATTCCTTCCAAATGAAGTGGTCTTCATAGGCTATTTCCAGAAAATACAAAATATACTTTTTATTTGCCATGTAAATCTCTTAAATATATATTTTAAACTGAATTGTTACAGCCATTTATGAGAAAATGAAAAAGAAAAGAAAGAAAAAAAAAATTGAAAAACTTTCCATGTAAAGGATAATGTGGCTTGGGGTGTATTTTCTTGAAAATCTTGTCACATCTTTGGAGGATACTGAACTTAAATACCAAGTTTGGTTTTATTTAAAGGTGTAAACTTAAGTGATGTTAGTGTTACAATTCCGACTCACCTTTAAATAAATTCAATACACATCACTGTTTCTAGCTTCTTTTCATTACAATATCAACGTACCAAGTTTGGTGTTTATCCAACATTTCATTTCTTAGTTATGATGTTCACACACATGCACACAGACACACACACATGCGCGCACACACACACATGCACACAAATGCACACACACACACACACACACACACACACACCTTTTCTAAAATGGCTTTTGTTTTATTCAGGGGTCCTCGAAACTTGTATTTTTAATTAAATCTCAGTATCACATTTTTGAGTGGAATGCAACACTTCCTCTACCTATAAGGTACAAAATGGTGGAGAAAGTAAAAGGTACAAAGTATTTGCAAATTCAAACCAATAACAACAAATACCTAGGAAATGGCTAATGTCACAACAAATATATTTGACATAAATTGTGTGTTTGAACAAGACATTTTTGTGTGGTAAGCTACTGTTCCTCTGTTATAGTTATGGTTATGCAATATACAAAATTCATTCAGAATAAAGAGGACTTCACAAACTATTCTCAGAAAACTCAAAATATACATTTTATTTGGCCTTCAAATACCTTAAACATTTAATATTTTAATCAGAATTGTGAGAGACATTTTTGAGAAAATCAAAGATAATGATGCATTTTCCATCTAAAAGTTAATTTGGGGTGGGGAAAGTTCTCTTTCACACATATCTGGGACTTTTTTTCTGCAAAACTGCATGGCTTTAGTTTCCAAGTGTATCCACATTCACATAGTTTGCCAGATTTGGCTTCCAGCGATTACTTTTTGTTCCCAAACCTGAGGAATGGCTTTGTGGACAAAGTTTCTCATCAAATGTTAAGGCTGAAGCTAAGACAGATGCTTATTTTGGGCAGTTGGACAAATCTTATTTTGAAGGTATTAAAAAGTTGGAAAGTCATTGAACTTAATGTGTTAATATACCAGGTGATAATGTTGAAAAAAGAAGGGGAAAAAAGGCATTTCTCTTAAATCTTGTATTTTCTTTGTCAGGCGAGGCATTTTCTATGTAAAAATTAATTTGTGGTAGGGAAAGATCTCTTTCACACATCTGGGATTTTTTCTGCAGAACTGCATGACTTTAGTTTCCAAGTGTTTTCACATTCACATTGTTTGCCAGATTTGGCTTCCAGTGATTACTTTTTCTTCCCAAACCTGAGGAATGGTTGTGTGGACAAAGATTCTCATCAAATGTTAAGGCTGAAGCCAAGACAGATGCTTATTTTACGCAGTTGGATAAATCTTATTTTTGAGGGTATTAAAAAATTGGAAAGTCGTTGAACTTAATGTGTTGACTTACCAGGTGATAATGTTGAAAAAAGAAGAAAGAAAGAAAAGAAAAAAAAGACATTTCTCTTAGTTCACGTATTTTCTTTGTCAGGCCAAGAATGTTTAAAGCTCTCATATTGCTTAATTTGAAACCATTTCTGGCATGCATTTATACTGATAAATGTAACTTGGATTGAACAATCACTTTTTATATGGATTGTATTACACATAAGGAATACATCTGCACTGGTAATATGTGTGATTGTAAAACATCCAATTTTTTTCTTGATATATGATTCTTAGAGATATCTTTTTAGTTCACTTCAAATCTAGATGTGCATTTTTGTCATCAGAAATAGAATTTGAGTCATTCAATTACAGGTTTTCTTTGCAGTTTTGTTATTTTATTAGAAGTTAGCATGAATATAAGCAATATAAATGATTGGTGACAGTTTTAATGGCAAAATGACAATTTATTACTATAGTTATTTAGCTTCTTACAGCTACTGATATATTAAAGGAAAAAATTTGATGTTCTTGCATAACATCAATGAAAAATATACATTAAATATAATAGTATTCCATAAAAAGTGATTCTTCTATTCATGTTATCTTATTCTCAATATATCTTTACATAGGAATGATTTAAAATTAAGCAATAAGTGCTTAGTTACAATACATGGAAACAGCATTCAGATGTTTGGCCGTGATAACCAGCTTTTGTGATGGAAAGAAAAAAGGATCACAAATGTTAAAGGATGTCTGTCTGATAATGTGCTTGGGAAAGTGAAAACATGCAGCATGGAATATTTCAAGAAGAGCTAGCTAATGCTACAAAAAATTCATCTTATACAAATGTGTGATTTAATGAGCTGCGCAGTTTTCCTATAGTAAGATTTTTGTGTATCTTGTTATATTTTCTCAGTTACACAAAATTCAATCCGTATGAACTGGACTCCATAGGCTACTCAGATAAAGATAGGCATTTAATTCGTTACAATATCTCAAATATACAGGTGTCCTAGAATTCAACCACACAAATTATAAGGATAGCAGTGTGTTCCTAAATAAGCATTTTTAGATATATAACTTATTGTCTGAGATTTATAAATTTCATGCAATAGTATAAAATCTTTAATGATCAGCATACTACACAGCAAATCTTGACAGGATGTGGGGGAAAGGGACACATGCCTTGCTAATTCCAGTTATTGTCCTTCAATAGCGATGTAGTAAAAGGCATACATTGGCATAAAATATCAATGATGGAAGAGGAGGTTTAGCTCACTTAACCTTTTGTCTGTTTTTTCTTTCTTTTCTTTTTTTTTTTTCTTTCTTTCTTTCTTTCTTTCTTTCTTTGTGTTGTGGTTGCCATTTTATTTGTATTGTTGTTCAGAACTGCTCATTCATTCTGACCAATTATGCCAAATAAATGTATAGTGTGTTTAATGGTAAGGTTGTGAATAATGAAATAACTTAAAACTTATAAGGCTTTAATCCATTACCCAAATGAAACAGTATGTACATACAGTAGTGTTTACAACAAGTGTTTATCACTTTGACTGTGAAGTATACACATATTAGTGCATTAGTAATTTTGAGATGTACCTGCAGAGGTACATTTCAGAATTTATAAAATTTCCTCCGTTCCAACAATGATAGAAATAAAAGGAAAAATAAATAGAAGAGAATTGGAGGTCTAAAACAAAATTTCTTTTTAGGTGCAAAAAGTAAAACCGAGATCACCAGAAATGAGTAGGATGTGGTAATGTTTTTAGCTAGCATTTAGGAGGTCCTGGATTCAAATCCTGAGAGTCAACCAATCATGCCTTTTGTTGGGCGGGAGGGTTTCCTCAGTCCCCAAGGTAAATACTGGATTTGATATTTAATACTGCTTCCTAAAGTTCCACCTTAAGTCTAAAACAATAGTAAGAATAAAAATAGATGTCAATAGTGAATGCTCTGCCACCTATACACAGAGAATGCAAGCAAGTAGGTAGGCTGGAACGGTATCCAAATGTCCTATGCCCAGCATGAGTAGAAACAGAGATACAGTTGCCTAGCACTAAGGTCTCTGTGGACATGTGTCAAAGCTACCATCGGCCTGTCACATATAGAAGCACAGGTACAGTTGCCTAGCACTAAGGTCTCTGCGGACACGTGTCGAAGCTGTCATCTGCCTATCACATATAGAAGCAGGGGCACAGATGCCTAGTACTAAGGCCTCTGTGAACACATGAAGCAAGATGGTATGGTACAGCAATAATACTTAGAAGGCTAACTGTCCACTACAAACTGATCCATGAGTATCTTCTAACAGATCTGTCAGGATATGACCATGTAGTTAAAGCAACATAAAATAAATAGAAAAAAAAACAAAGAAATAAAACCACTAGAGGAATTGTACAATGTGACACACTGCAATATCCCTGCAAAGAGTGCACCTGTATGAAATAGTCCTTGCATCCTCTCCTAAATGTCTAGAGTGTTGCAAACCTCATCATCGCAAGTGCTAAAACTCATGCTAGTAACTGCTCATCAGTGTCAACTAATGATTCATACATGAGGCTCTTAAGATGTCTCCATTAATAAAAAAAAAAAAGATCTAAAGGGATTGAAGTCCGAAGAATATGGTGGCCAATTTATAGGAACACTGTTTCCATTCCACTGCCCAAGAAGTATGCCATTGAGATAATCTTGTACATCCATGCTGAAATGGGGAGGAGCTCCATTGTGCTACTGCCACGTCTGATGTCAGATGTTCAGAGGGACGTCTTCCAAAAATACAGGCAAAATATGGATGAGGAACTAAAGATAAATGTGCCCATTTAACCATGTAGAAAATAGATATGGTCCAAATATTTTGTTGGACATGTTACCTGCTACACGTTGATGCTCAATCTGTGCTAATAACCAGTCTCCACCACAGCATTTGGCTGTACATACTCCCATACATCACTGCTCCTATGATTCAGAATTAGCCCATCTCTTGTGATCATGATCTTGTCAGTGAAGAGAACCTAGGAGAAGGCAGGCTGTTCATTCTACCACTCCATGATCCACCTACAGAACTCTAGTCTGGAACCAAGTTCACTGTCCCCAATGCCTGCAGAGCAGATGATACGGGTAGTCATTCTTCTTGTAGGACCTGATGAACAGTGGTCCTGTTCATATTCATGGTCCTTGTAATTACTCGGGTATTGGTGGAAGATTCCGTCCAAATCCTGGTAAACACTTCTTCAAAGGCTGGAGTGTGATGCCTTGGGCTTATACCATCATTGGGTCTATACACCATTAAAGATTCAATTTCCTGCAGATAGCAATGAACCTTCTAAATGCTGAGTGGTGAGGATGATGTCTGCCTGAAAATCTACTCCCATGCAGTTACAGATGCATGTCCGTTTGCTTCCCCATAAACCACATGCATATCAGCAAGTGAAGTTGTGTTCATCTTGTTTTGGAACATTTATGAAAATTCTGCTATATTTGATACACAGAGCAAAAAATGGAACATCAACCATTCAAAATTAAATTAAATTTAGTTCTATTTATGGATGCTCTTTAACTGATGTGGTCCTTAGTGTCCCATTCTATATTGGGTGTGAAAGACTGGAAATTTGGCTCAGAGACCTCTTTGTCAGGCTTGAAGTTCTTTTACGTGCTGTAAATCTATGACATGGGACCACCGGCTTTACTTCCCTTTTGAAGGAAGCCATGCTAAGGATTTTTACATCCAAAAAAAACCATCACCCTCTGCTGGGTTTGAACCTGCGACCTCGGGAACTAGAATCAACCATTCAGGTGCAGTATGCTAGGTACTTTGTGGAATTAACTTTGTAGCACTATATGCATTCAGCAACATTCACAGTACATGTGTTCAGAAGGAGGTACTTTGTGTAGCTCAGTTGGTACAATTCTGAGTTTGTTATTATGTAATGTGGCATAGATTCATATTTGTAGTCTGGGTGTAATATTTTTTATTTTATTTTATATTCCTGCACTTATTTATGAACATACTACATTTAATTTCCGGTAAGTTACAAGGCAGGGATGAACTTTTCAGGAAAATATTTCTTTCATTTGAAGAACCTATGCAGCTACCATGCTCACCAATTGCTACCACTATTAAAATATAAGTACTTTCATTCTTTATTTGGCAAAGTCATATTTCTTGTAATATGTATTGTCTAACTTCCAAAATTAAAACTATTCCCAGCCTATCAATTGTGAAAACGATAATGAGAGGTACAAACCCGGTAACCTTGCATTCACTCACTTGTGTGCTACTGACTGAGCTGCAAATAAATACCATGGAACAACAAAATGCTCTAGCCATTTAACATGATCTGAAATCAACTCAACTGTGACCGTTGGCATGCATGCCCTCGCAGTACAAAAACGTTTACCAAAGTACCAATGATTTTCAGCTTTCTGTGCACTATATATTAATACTTCCTTTTTCCAACTACTGGAGCAAGACAAGTGTTCTGAATGAAAATCTAATACACTCATGTTATAATGATGTATCAGCTTGGATACCCAAATTTGAAAAAGTGCCATAACTTTGAAAGTTTACAGAAGTAAGCATAGGTTCCCAATCTCAAAATTATCTAGGACCCCTCCACAATTCTTGCAATTAGTGTGGCTGAATTCCAGGATACCTTGTGTTATACATTAGTCAGAATCTTTCGTGTCAATTTTGAGAAAATGAAAAATATAGATATGCTTTTTGTTATATAAAGCTTAGTTTGGGGTTGGTAGAATTTTCTTGAAAATTTTCTCCATGTATGCTTAAACAGTGTCTGAATATGAAATTTGGTATTTATCTCAGTTTTTGTTTTTGAGTTATAATTTACAGACATAGAGACCTCTTATTTTTTAAAAAAAAAAAGCTTTTTTGGGGGGAGGTGCAAATGTATATTTATATTGAAATCTTAATACGAAACTTTTGGATGTTATACACATTATTTAAAGCAATTCATTCATGAACC
This sequence comes from Deroplatys truncata, assembly GCA_030765065.1. Taxonomy (NCBI): domain Eukaryota; kingdom Metazoa; phylum Arthropoda; class Insecta; order Mantodea; family Mantidae; genus Deroplatys; species Deroplatys truncata. Next base: position 130,008,768 of record CM060988.1, on the reverse strand, counting down.
CTGAGAGGATTTTGCCAATTTCAGACAAATATCATAACATTGTAACCAAACTGCTGTGACATTTCCAGTGAATTTTTCCGCTTATCATGTGTAACCATTATTGTGCCAAGTGCGGTAAATTTTAGTCCTGTTTGGATTTTCTAACTTTTATAGTATTTGTCTACCTCATTTGTGAGCAGGTGAATTAGCTGCCATTTGTTGCTGTGTTTATGTAACCTGAAAGTGTTGCTCCTTTACCAAAAACTTTGTTCTTCTGCGGCTGTGCTGCATGTAACAGAAATCTCTTTCTTCTATGTAATTAGTATTAACTATTGCTTATCTAATTGTAAAAAAAGGCAGAAAGCTTAAGTTGATATTGATCAGAAAGGATGATACAGAAATGCTTTGTTTTAGAGCTTGTTACTAAGTTTACCTCGTGGTCAAGTGGATTAGCACTTCCAAACTACTTTAAAGAGCCTGTAGATCTGTACCGGTCGGCAAAAAAATAAAAAAAATCCCTCTTTGGAAAAAAGTTATGTTTGCCATATGTATTTTACAATGCTGAATCCAAATATGTTAGTCATATTTCTCTAACATGTACCATATTGAGTCAGGTACCTCCAAGTTTGGAAAAAAGTGCATTTTTGGTCAATTTTATTAGCAATTTATCTCCATGATTTTCGTTTTAATGTAAAAGTGATAATCACCATCAATAATTTAATACTTAGATAGGATTATAAAGACTTCATAATGGTGCCTGGATGAATACCTTGACATTGCAATGGGAACCTAGAAAGCATGACCCTCCACAGTCTGTCTGATAACAAACAGCAAGCGTATTATTGATAACAACATCCGTCAATACCTCTACACATTTAGTTAACATGAAAGAAACATATACAAATATGCAACATCTTTTATATAAAAAGACTACAAAGACGATCAATGGAGCATATTTATATTTGCTGACCTTAAAGTTGTAGCATTGCTAATGGGGCCACAACAGAGTATACAAAATTCAACTTCTTGATGTGTGAATGGTGCAGTCACATGAGGGAAAACACTATATTGTAAAAAAATGGCCACCCTGAGAAAGAAAACATTCTAGGTCATAAAAATGTGACACATGAAGCGTTAGCCGACACTGCAACAATTATATTCTCCTCTTACATTAAGATTGGCTTAATAAAACAATTTGTGAAGGCAATGGATAAAGAAGGTTCAGGATTCACTTACCTGAAGGAAAAGTTTCCATTAATTAGTGAGGCCAAAATAAAAGAAGGCATTTTCATATTCAAAGATAAATTGAATTTAATTGAGGGAAGAGCCTGGAATGCATTTGAAAATGCATATTGCAACTTTCTGGGAAACAAGAAATCTAAAAATTATGAAGAAATTGTGGAGTATGTACTTGCCTCATTTTGAAACATGGGCATATATGTCTCTGAAACTGCATTTTTTAAGTTCTCATTTGGTTTTTTCCTTGCAAATGTGGGAGATATTTCTGATGAGCACATTGTAAGATTTCACCAAATATAGCTGAAATGGAAAGGAGATATAATGGGAAATGGAATGAAAACATGTTAACTGACTACTGTTGGACTCATGTGAGAGACACCTAAAGAACTATATAAAAGGAAAAGGAGAACAAAATAAGTTTTCCTATAAAGTGGAAATTTTCTTCAGTTTTAATAGTGTTATTGTTAAGGTAGTGATAAATTAACAATTAGGATTTAAAATAAAAACAGAAGAAAGAGCAGTGAGTATTACATGTACATGTGTTACTAAATTTATGCAGTGGTGTTCAAGTGTACAACATATTAAATTTTAACCAGAACATTCATAGCTTAAATAATTCAGCTCAGCTAGTCATTATTGCTACCAATACTGTGAGGGTATTCAGCTATTTCATTTAATTTATTTCTAATGATGTCAATAGGTTTTGCATGACATCAGTAGTAGTTTCTTTCTGCAAGTAATGTGGTTTTATATTTTAGTGATAAAAGTGAAATTAGCTCTATTTATGCATATTGGAATGCACATTTATTTGTTTACAGTTACATACCATGTTATCATTTGTCATTACTTATCCAGAATTTCACATGTAAAGACAAAATCTTAATTTTGTTTATATAAATTCATAGCTCTTTTAAAAATGGTATGTGGTAGAGAAGTTTGGTTCCCAAATTAGATTCAGCATCATGAAAACAAGAATGGCCTCTTTTTTTCTCTAAGAGGATTTTGGTGCCGACCATTTTATAATCCAAATCTTCAAAAAGCTTCTGTTTTTATTCATTTGGTTTTAATCCTATATCATCTAGGCCAAAAAAATAGCCAAAATACTAATTATGGCCATGTAATGTATTGCATCCAGTGCTATGGGATAATTTTAATTTATTTAATGCTAATTCTTTCAAGGTGCACTGAGGAGAGCACCATAAATTTTATTTTTAATTCCATTTAGACAAATTTAAATTTCTTAAGCAATGTAACTTATTTCTAAACTTCATACTTTATTTTAATCTGGAATATCCAATCCCAAATTGAAAGCAGCCAAAAATGTAGAAGAAAGGTTAAGTTGCAATGCTAGATTTTAGCCTGCACTACTACTTCATAACTTTAGTGAGGTCCCACTAAATATGATTTCCCAGTGGATGACTCTCTCATCAGTGCTTTTTGTCTATTCTTTAATGAACTGATGTTTCATCTCATAAAGAAGTATATAGTATCCAATGCTCTTATAAAAATGAAATACCAGTGGATTTTTTCACCCGAGAACCTGAAGACGATGATCACCATATTGTACACCCAAGGAATAATGTATATGAAAGATATGCCAGTAGATGATGTTTGGTTGTGCTTAGGTTCTTCATTCATCAAGAACATAATGCTATGGGATAGATTTCTGAAGCTGCTCAGATTCCTCTGGCTTGATGAGAAATCAACCTAAGCTGAAATATTGCCAACTGATAAATTCACTCTTGTTTCTGAAATTTGAAATAGGTTTGTGAAAAATTGTCTCCGTTGTTATTAGCCAGAGAAAAATATGATTTTTGATGAGTAACTACTTCCAGGCAAAACAAGACGCAGGTTTACCCATTTTATGCCCAACAATCCTAACAAATATTGTTAATTCTGGATTGCAGTAGATTAGCATAAAAAATATATGTACTCTGCTAGCCTGAGAATAAGCTGCACTTTTGGCCCAAATTTCAATGGCAAAAAGTCAAATTGAAGCTTACATTTGCTACCTTGGCTTTTTACGTACCTTTGCTGTTAAAATCTACACTCATTTGCAACAATACAGCTAACACCTAGGACTGAAACTGGCAGCATTTTATTATACAACAATTCAAACTTTTACTGGCATTTAGGTTTTATGTGTGTATTGTTTCATTACATTCTATTGAAGCACTGGATGGCAGTGAGGACGATGTATTGTGGAAGGAGAATGAATAAAACAGTGAGAATAATGAAGTGAATGCTGGTAGTGATAACAGTAAATAATGCAAAATAGCAATGTGTTTGGTACCAATGCGATATACTACATGCTAGGAAACATTTTTAAATTTGTACATGTAAGTACAAGAAAATACAAGTATACTGACTTTTCTTGCCTCAATCCAGATGCAGCTTGTCTTCATGCCAAACTTTTTTTTCCCCCTTTTTCACTCTCAAATTATAAGAATGCAGTTTATATGTGAGAGCAGCTTATTTTTGAGCCAATAGGATCATACTATACCTAGGTAAGGATGATGGATATCCAGAGAATCAAACTCTAGGGGAATATGTGGTTCTATGTCTAATGGAGCCTTTTCTGAATCAAGGAAGAAGTGTGACAACAGACAACTTCATACTTCTTCCACTTGCCAAGAAGCTCTAACAGAAGAAAATATCATTAATAAGAACAAAGAACAAAATTCCTAATGAGGTAAAGAAGGCAAACACACCACTCCATCCACCATCTTGCATTTGACTGATAACAGAGATTGTACCTTGTCTGTTTACCAAGCAAAGAAAAATGAGAATGTCCTACTCCTCAGTATAATGCATTCTGATGTAACAATGAACAAAGAAGGTAAGGAAAAACCAAAAAGTATAACCTACAATAACACCAAATATGGCTAGATGTCACTGACCAGATGACTTGTAAATATTCAACTAAAGTAACATGAAGAAGGTGACCAATGCACATTTTATACAATATCCTTGACATGGCAGCAGTCAATACATGGGTCATCTACAATGAGGTAAAGCATAGAAAGAAAAAGAAGTTCAAGTTCATCCTTCACTTGATGAACTGAAGGAAGAAAAAGCACAAGAAGAACAGCAACAAGAGGAAGAGGATGAAGGGCATAGGCCTTCCAAAAAGTGAAAGAAATGCCAAATCAGTCTGTAAAGGAAACAAGAGCAGTGATTTTATGAGGTGTGTCACAAAGCCATGTGTGGAAAATATGCATGAAAAGTACAGATCATCTGTGCAAAGTGCATATAGACAGTTCATAAAAAAATGTTATATTGCTTCAAATAAATGTACTTATCTGAGAAAAACTAGGAGGTGTAATGGATGGAAAAGTAAAAGCTAAATTTTTCATATTAAGAATAATATACAGGGTATGGCTGTAAATTGGGTGATTTTAGAAACATTTTCATGGGTGCATGTCTAGATTTATTCACCTTTATTACATAGGAATGCAACATATACATACAAGTGTTTAGTTTACAAGCAATTTAACTCAATGAAACACCCTTTTATCCAAACATAATGTAATTTAAATGACCACCATTCTTTTGTATGTACTTGGTAAGCCTTCTGCTAATAGCATCCATTACACTTTACAGCATCTTCACAGGAATTTGTGCAGAATTCCCCAAATTTGGTTTTTCAACTTCTGAATTATGTGTGGCACTAGAGCACTAAAAACTTTAGATTTCAAGTACCCCCTGAGGAAGAAGTCATAAGCTGAAAGATTGGGGGACCTGGCTGGCCATCTGACATTCTCTTGTCTGGAGATATGTGGTTGGGAAACAAACTCCTCACTACTGCAATGGAAATTATAGCAGTGTTGCTCATCTTCTTTTTGGGAGAATGTGTCCTTATTCACATGAAGATGAGAAAGCACAGGAGTCAAGAAGTTCTCTAGCATGTGCACATAATGTTGTGCTGTCACAGTTGTAGCCCTTTTCTTCTCATCCTCAAAAACGTACAGATTGATAATTGCAAAAGGAGATATCGTGCACCATATGGTCACTGTCAGACTCTGAAGCACTTTCTCATGAATTCCATGAGAGTTTGTGGCAGGCCAATAATGGAAGATTTGTTTATTAGCAAACCCTGCAAACCTTGATTTCATTGCTCATCAGTAAGTTGTTGACAGAATTCTGGTTTCCATCAATCAACTGGAGCAAAGTCTAGTAGAATTGAAGTCTGTTTCCATGACCCTGTGCATGCATAATTTGAATCTTATTGGAAGATCTTTGTGTAAAATCCGTCAAACACTACAGTCAGAAATCCCAAATGACAGAGAATTATGACGCACAGATCAGCATGGACTCTGTTCAATGATCTCTTTCACTGTTGCTATGTTCTTGGGTGTACATACTTTTAACTAGTGGGTTCAAAGTTATGAACCAGGTCTTGATGGTGTGAGCTGATGGAATCCATGATTGTGATTAATCCTGAACTCCCTCTGAAATATGCTGAGCGATCATATAATGTCGCCTTTCTTGTAAAATGTTTTACAGCATAAGCACATTGTACTCCAGTTCACATCTCCATTGCAAATTCTTTACAAGATGTGGCAGCCACATTCCCCCCACTCTTACCAAATTCAAATAAGCATTGTTGTAAAATTTCCCAATTCACAGCCGCACCCTATATAATCTTTTCATGTTAAACATTTAACCATAATTTAATACCTACTTGTTAATTGTTCTGAAAGCATTTATAAATTCAAATAAATCTATTCATAAACAAAATATGTAAGTTTTGCATGCTTATATGGGGGGGCATCATAATGACCTCTTTCCGCTGTTCTCGGTTTATCATATTCTTCTTAGTTCTAGTGTTAAACTTTTTGTCACTGTGTGTGGAGCCTTAATCTGTCTAAATACATAAATGATATATGGATTGGCAACAAAGGACCTAAGTCATATTTGCAGCTTAACAGTTGCATAAATTAAAAAAAAAAGATAGAGGCAGTTGATTCACCTGGTATTGTAGGATTTCCAGAGACTTCTAAGAAAAATTCTGACATATCCACCCTACTGTTAATGTAAATGTTTACTGCACTTCAAGATAACTCCATTTGGAATGGGGGAGGATACAGCCATTGGCCTTGTCCATTTTGTAGTAGCTTCTCCTCTATTAATTAGACTTTCAGTTAATGCAATATGTTTGCATTCAGTTACTGCATTCTATTATATTTCCTTCAACTGCCCAAAACCATTTCATTTTAAGCTTGTATAATCTAGTTTTTGACTTGTCTCTTGTTAGCAAACATTTTCTTTATTATCACATTTATAGTGACACTATTATCTGTAAGTAATTCTTTCCTCCAATTCTTGGAAGTGATTCCAGAAGCTTCTGATAATTGCCACATATTTTTTCATCTCCCCTCTCCCCATCAAATATTAGATCCAGAAGCAGTGAATGGCAACAATAAGTGTAACAATTCTGTGGCATTTTGTTGCAATATGAATATAAATAATAATAATAATAATAATAATAATAATAATAATAATAATAGGTAATGCAAGATTTTGTTCATACAAATATTATACAAAGAAAATGCATTTTTAAACGATTTCTTTCAAAGTGAAACATTTTGGAGTTTTTCCCAGACACAGGTTTAAATGCAGGATGTCTGGTCACTCTAGTCCTGTTACAACACATTTTACAAATTGTGAATTTTGTGAATTTGAATTTTATTTTGTCCTCCTTTGTAAACAATATACATTGTTATTGGACAATCAAATTTTGCTATATAATATACAGGTTTACAGCTGTCAAATCAACAATTACACTTAGCCATGTTGCATGCTACAGTAAGTGTTCAGCATTTCATTCACAGAAGCACTCTATAGGGTAGAATTCTTCTGAAAGGTTGCTGTCAGATTTTAAAAATATATTAAGCATGTGTTATTCTTATGTGACATTGCTAAGAATTCTGGTTTTTCAACAATTTCCTATAGAAAGCCAATACATCTGATTTTCAGCGCTTGTATGACTTTCTCTACTCGTTACAAATTTGTATGTACCCTTATTGATGAATTATGATATTATTAATTTACAGATTTAATATTTTGCCAATATTACATCACTCACAGTAAATATTTGTCTAGAAATTGTATAAAACTAAAGAATATGAGCTAAGTTATATACAAATGCGAAAACAACATTAATTAATGTTGATAACATACAAGAGACGTTCTAAAAGTTCTCAATCTAAGAAAATACAAGATTTAAGAAAATATTTTTTTCTTATTTTTCTTTCCTTCCTTTCTTTTTTTCACATTGTCTTGTAAATCACTACATTTAGTCCAATGACTTTCCAACATTTTAATACCCCCAGTATGATAAAATTTGTTCAGTTGTGCAAAATAAGCGTCTGTCTCAGCATCAACCTCATAATTTGATGCGAATCTTTGTCCACCCAAACATTTCTTCCAGGATCACTGGGAGCCAAATCTAGCAAGTATGGCAGATGTGGAAGCACTTGGAAGCGAAGGTCATGCAGTTTTGCAGCAACAATGCCAGACATGTGTGAAAGTGTGTTATCATGATAAAATAGAATTCTCATATTTACAAGGCCATGTGGACATATATCCGAAATAACATTCTTGAATTAGTTCAGTCGTGAAATGTAATATTTCCCAATGATGGTTTTGCACTTCTGGAGATAGTCTATGAACAAACACCACATGAGGATTCCAGGAAACCATAACCATGACTTTTCCTGCAAATAAAACCGTTTTACCTTTCTTTGGTGCAGTTTCACTTGTTACACCCACTCTTTGGACTACTCCTACACCACTGGCATATAGTAATGAATCCATGTTTCATCTACCATCATGAAACGTTAGAGAAACTTGCAGGATCAAGTCTAAACACGCTTGAGAAATGTTCATTTTAATGTGTTTTTGGTCCATTGTTAACAAATGCAGCACCCATTGAGCAGAAAGCTTCTCACAACCAAAACTTTATGTAAAATGTAGTGAACATGGCCTATCAAGGTCTATGTAATGTCAGCCAACTCGCAAACCTTCAATTGGTGATCAATGAGTAAAGGCATTGTGAATTTTTGTCACAATCTTGTAAGTCATAGCAGTTTTGGAATGCCCTGAGTGCTCATCATTTTGGATGGATGTATGGCCATACTTAAATTTAGCAATTCACTTAGTAACCATTGAAAAAGTCTTTTAATGTTTAATGTAACTCCTTTTGCTTTTCAATCGGGGTTAAATCCTTCAAAACAATTACAGCACGTATTTCAGTTTTACAGGATTCCAGTGACCTGGAAAGTCAGGGAATCATAAAATGGTCAGGGAAAGTCAGGGGAGTATTAAAAAAATTGGCATATGTCAGGAAAAGTCAGGGAAATTGGTTCAAAGTTATCACATGTCTAGTAATTCACACTGATAAAAAACTACATATTAAGCAGGATTACAACATTTTTTTGCTCCTTAAATTCCTTCCCAACCCTTGGAATGGGTTTTGAATTAAATGTAGAGGAACTGATACACGCTAACACATATGTTACAGAGATAAGATTGTTTACCTTTTTGTGACTGCATTTCGGAATGATTTACTCCATCAAACTTTGTTGCAATTTGCTGCTTCTTCACAGCTTTTTAGAGCTGGGAAGGGGTGGTAGCAAAAAAAAGAAGAGTTCAACTATCAGTGGCTGGATTAATCACTTAATCCAGAGTGTGTAGAATGGCTTGGTGAATGTATCAAAAAATCAATTTGAAGTCTACTGTAAAGAGAACAAAAAGAAGTTTAGGTTTAAACTTACCAGGCATTGCATTCACATGCGAACGGAACAAGACATGTTCAGCTTCAGAATATTAAATAAAGACAACAGTCATTGACATTTTTTATCAAACCTAGTGCTAGTTCAACAGAAACAAGAATTGTAGACAATGAACATGGATCTCTTGCTAATGCTGCTATCAAGCCTACCTAGTTCAATAAAAATAGTAAAGACTGTGGTAAAGATAGAAAGTAAAAAGTCTGCACACTCTACTGTCTCATATTTTAAAAGATGAAGTAGCTAAAGCAGAAATTCTGTGGGCATTAAAAATTACTACTATTAAATTTACATGTAATTTGAGTGCAGATATAGATGCCATGTTGAAACTGATGTTCCCAGATAAAGCAATTGCATCACAATTCACCTTTCTTGAAAGTAAACGTTCCTGTGTGGTTAATCATGGTATTGCACCATATTTCAGAGAGTTATTAACAAACAATTTGGAAGCTTATGAGGATCATGTAGTTTATTTTGATGAATCGGTAAATAAGGTAACACAAAGAGGACAAATGGATCTCATCAGATTTTTTGATATCAACACTCAAAAAGTTGTTTCTAGATATTGGAACAGTGTTTTTCTGGGTTGTGCCACTGCCCAAAATTAATCATAGACTACAACATCTGCCAAGAAAAAAAACTTAATGCAGGTCTCAATGGTTGAGCCTAATGTGAATTTAAGTTTTCTGAGAAAGTTTCAAGTGGAAATGAGACAGAAAATCATGGAAAAAAATTGATTGAACCTGAGTGTTTATGGTTTGCACGTAATCAATAGAGCTGTTAAAACAGATTTATTGGCAGTTAACTGGGAGCTTAACTCATTCCTGTATAACATATATTATTTACTCAAAGTCTCTACAGCTTGTCAGACCCAGTTAACTGATGTGAATGCAGTAAAGTGTTCCTGCTAAAATATTGTACAGTAAAACAGCTTGAAAACATTAGAAGTATGTGACCATATCAAGATAAATGTAGCAAATACTAAGTTGCCAGAAAGTAAATTTTGTAAAAATATAAAGGAAGAAATCCAAGAACCTTAAATAAAATGCAAACTATCATTCTTTAAAACAGTTTCTTTGGAATGTGAGCCATTTCTCAGGGGGTTTCAAAGTAATAAACCACTTGTTTCATTTTTGTACTCCCATCTGAATGAACTTTAAAGAAGTTGGTGAATTGCTTTGTCAAGCTAGTAAAATAGTTGCATTTTATTGTTTAGCATATTCTTATTATATGCACTTTGCTGTTCAAGATATTGTAAATTTTCTTTTGAGTATCAGCATAATAATGTTGTGTAAAATTTGTATCTTGGACAGCTAATAGGGATGGAGGAGGCTGTTAAAAATTTGCAAATACACATTTGGGGTCAAAGAAATACAATACTATGGTCAGGGAAAGTGAGGGAAGTTAGGTTCATATTTTTGCTGGGAACCCTCTTTTATCCTCTTTGTAGAAAATGTTAACACTAGTTTATTTACACGATCATAACAAGTGAGTTTGCTTACACATCTGTAACTTTACAGCATGTCACCTAAAGGATGATACTTCATGACTATCCTAGTATTTAGCCATCATCACAACACTCTTGAGACAGGTTGAGGACTTTTGGAATGCCCCCTCATAAGTTACAATAACAAGCTCTTGTGATGGAAAGAAGAAAAAAAAATATAGTGTACATTCACATGCCTTTCTCTAGCCACTATCATTTGTTTTTATATAGATTCTATGCACTATTCTTGCAAAAGATTTGTTTTTCTCTCTACTTCATGTTATTCAACATAAATGTTTCCAGAAATGGGATTATTACACATTTTGTAAGTATAAATGGGAAGAGGAAGCCTAAGCAATAGTAAATCTTTAAAACGTGGGTCACTATATGCTGGCTTTGAAATTCCATATTTTTTCTGTGATATCCAAGAAATGACTGAATGCCACAAACACCTCAAAAACTGACAATGGTATTGAAAAAAATCAAACCAAAACAATGAATATATCAGAAATGGTTGATGCCACAAAAAGTTTTCTGAAATAAGTTGTGTTTTTTAAAGGTATCTACATTTCTTATCTAGGAAAATGACTTTGTCAGATCCTGAGCATTAAGCACACTCATTATTTGTATAAGTCTTTCTCTATCTCTTATAGTTTACCATTTACACAAAATTATACAAAATTCCTTCTGAATGAATAGAATTTACCAGGCAATTTCTAGAAAATACAAGATATGCATTTTATTTGTGATGTAAACATCTTAAATATATAGTATTTTAATAAAATTTGTTACAGCCATTTTTTAAAAAAAACAAACGTAATGAAAAGTTTTTTATGTAAAGGGTGGTTTGTGGTGAGAGAATTTTCTTAAAAATCCTTTAGTGGCATCTGGGAAGATACTGGACCTAACTATGAAATTTGGAACTTATCTCACATTTCAGTTTTGAGTTATGCTGTTCTTAGATTCATACCCCCACCACACACACAATTTTCCAAAAGTGTTTTTTTTTGCTAGATTTAGGGGTCTCAAAACATGTTATTTATGGTGAAATTTCTATATCAGATTTTCTGGGTGTTATGCAGTACTTTTTCTACTTACTAAAGTAGGTGCTAGGTGAAAGAAGAATCACAAATTTTCAAATAATTTGTCAGATGACATACTTACACTTAAGAAAATGTAAACATACAACATGGGATATATGGAAAATAGCCAATACTACAAAAAATTTATAAAAATTTTGTATTTTAATAAACAATACATTATTCCTGCAATCAGTTTTTTGTCTAACTCTTTGGTTTTCTAGTTATACAAAATTCAACAGAACAAAGAGTATTTCACAGGTATTAACAGAAACTTCAAAATATGATTTTATTCATGTCAGACTCTAAAACATTTTAATGAAAATTGTTAAAGCTGTATTTGAGAAATAAAAGATAATGAAAATTATACCATTTAAAGGGTAGTTTGAAGTGGGTCTTGAAAATGCTTGTCTTGGATCCTTAAGAGATGCTGGATTTAATATATGAAGTTTTGGCATGCCTTCAAGTTCTCTCTCACTCACTCACTCACTCACTCACTCACTCACTCACTCACTCACTCACTCACTCACTCACACTCACAGACCCTTTTTTAAAAAACTTACTTTATGGGTTCAGGGACCTCAAATTGTGTAATTCTGATTAAATCTCTCTATGAATTGCTGGAGTGGAGCTCGGTACTTCCCCTGCCTATCATAGATAAGTAGTAAAGAAAGTAAAATTGTAACATTAAAGTAGAGTATCTTTGCATAATTTGAAGGAGCATTTATATAAAATCTATAAGATATGAAAGCAAAGCATACTACCCCTGAGGTGCACCTTTCAGCATCAAATTCTGATTTACTGTAACAAAATCAATAAAGTGCATGTTGTTTATCCAATGATGTTTCAGGATAACCAGTTTTGAGAAATCGGTTACTATGTGCTTATTTGACATTTAAATTCTCGCAATTAGTTGCACTATAGCATTTCATTTTAAAAGAGTTGAGAATGTGGTTTAGCTTGCATTAGTTTCAATCAAATTCAGTAAAAGGATGTTTTTAATGTGTAATGAAAACTGTTCTTGTCAAAAGCAAAAACTGTATTTATGCACTTTTTCCCAACATTATCAGAAGAGTGATTATACTATATTCTTATCATAGAAAAATATGTAGTGTAACACAGTGTTATTGCTGCTAATTAGCTGATTTATAATCAACTTAATTACTTTCTCTAGCACCTACTTAAATGGATAGAGGAAGTGTTGCATATCAGCCAAAAAATTTATTTTTAAAATTTTACTAAAATATATGCTCTAAGGTTCACTGAATTAAAAAACAAAAAAACATTTTTAGCAAAAAGTGCATGTGCATGTGTGTGGGTGCATGTGCGGATAACTCACAAATTAAAAGTTGGAAAATACAAATTTCATATTTAAGTTCAGCATTCTCCAATTATGTGACAAAGATTTTCAAGAAAATCCCCCACCCCAAACTACCCTTAACATGGAATTATTTCCTCAAAAATTTCTCGTTCCTCTAATGATTTTAAGATACCTCATGTTTAAAAAGTTTACATGAATAACAAATGTACGTCTTGAATTTTCTGGGAACAGCCTCTGAAGCCCTGTTTGTTTGAAAATGAATTTGTATAATTTTGTCTAACCATAAGTTATTGGCAAAAAGTTACTACACAGAAAATGTAAATCTCTTTGAAATGCACACCACTTATTTCAAATTACTTTTCTTGCACCATCAACCGTTTTCAAGATATTAGTTGTTATTGGTTCAAATTTTTCAATACTTTATCATTTTTGAAGCGGTTTCACCATTCCATTGTTTCTCATGACATCATGGAAAGAATATGGAATTTCAAAGCCAGCATATAAGAGATTTTAAGAGATTTGAACACTTTAGCCTTCTTAATCCCCGTAGTACTTACAACGAAATGTATAATGAAACTATTCTGCAAACAAAACATAAACATTAAGTAGATAGAAAAGTAAGCTTTGCAAAAGTAGTTTGTAGAAGCTATATAAAAACAAAGTCCCTGAAAAAAAGAACAAGAAAGGATTTAAACATCTAATGTGCTATATTCACATGATTTTCTCTAGGCACTATCACTTATTTTTATATCTCTTACATAAACTATTCTAACAAAAGCTCATTTACTTCATGTTAACCAAAACAAATATATGCACAAATATGTAGTATTTTTACACAGTTCATTGTAGGCACAAAGAGGATACAGGGGGCTGAAGTGATAGTAAATTATTTAAAATGCAGGTTGCTATATGCTGGCTTTGAAATTCCAACTTTACAAGAAACAAGTGAATGGTGAGAGCACTTCAAAAAATGAAAAAAAGTATATTGAAAAAATAAAAGCAGTAGCAACAAATATTGCAGAAATGGCTGATGCCAAAACAAAAATTAATTGAATTAAATTGCATATTTCAAAGAGATACACAGTTTTTGTGTAATAAGTTTTTGTCTATGATTGTTTACCGGTTTTACGGAATTTTACCAAAGTAATTCCTAATGAAGTGAGTTTCATAGGTTATTTGCAGAAAATTCAAGATATTAAATTTTTTAATCATACAACTTAACTTAAACATATTATGTTTTTATCAAAATACCTTGTTTGAGACATTTTTGAGAAAATAAAAAATAATGAAAATGTTTTCTTTAAAATCTTATCTTTGGAAGATGCTGGACTTAAATTTGAAGTCTGATATTTTTCCAACTTTACATTTTTACTTTCTCTGTCACTTACCTCTAGTAGGCAAAAGGAAATACTGCATTCCACCCAAAAATTTTATGTTGAAATTTCAACAGAAATACTTGTTTTGAGGCCCCCTGAGTCCAAAAAGGGCATTTTTAGAAAAAGGTGCTTGTGTTTGTGTGTGTGAACAGCATAACTCAAAAATGAAAAGTTGGATAAACACCATACTTGTTATTCAAGTCCAGTATCTTCCAAAGATGCGACATAAAGATTTTTCAAATAAATCCTCCAACCTCAAGCTACCCTTTACATGGAAATATTTTTGATTTTCTCAAAAATAGGTCTAACAATTTTTATTGTAATTACTTAAAAGCCAATAATGTTTATTTAATTCCATTGTATAACCGCGGATGCTGGCACAATTTTTGATAATTTCAGTCTAAGTGAAAATCTTAACTTCAAGTTTAACCTGTTTATTATTTACCTTTCGGTATAGTGATTCATAATGTAACAAATTTTCAAGATATTCGTTTTATGGGAAATTTATCAATTCTTATACATATTTCTTCTTCTTTCAACCAAGTGATAGGCTTTCAGATCTGTTGCAATGACACTAAGAAATTTTTCCTCCATCTCTTCTTGGGATAGCGGAGTGATCTCTTTCTCCTAGGAGTGTACTGAATTACACCTTTGGGAATGCATTCTGGACCCAGAATAAAAAAAAATCATTTTTAGAAAAAGGTGTGTGTGTGCGTGCGTGCGCGTGGGTGTGGGCATGCATGTGTGATGAAAAGTTTAGGATCAGTACCTTCTGTAGTTGCAACATGAAGATTTTCAAGAAAATCCCCCCACTCTAGACTACTCTTAACATGGAAGATTTTTCAAAATGTTTGATTTCATAAAATATAATTAACGATTTTGACAAAATAACATATATTAAAGGTATTTACATTACAAATAATGTATATATCTTGAATTTTATAGGAATAGCGTGAAGTCCATTTAATTTGGAAGAAATTATGTATAATCTTGTATAACTGGTAAACGTTAGGCGAGAGATGAAAATTTACTGCACAAAAAATTTAGATCTCTTAAAATACACAATTTACCTCAAATAAGTTTTTTTGTGGTATAAACCATATAGTGTTGTCCAGTTCTGAAACATTTGACTATCCCCTGTTCCCTTTTTATCCAAAACGAAATGTGCAATGTAGCTATTTCTGAAAAGGCTTATTTGGATTAAAATGTAGTAGACAGAAAAATAACTTTAGTAAGAATAGTTTATATACCCACTAATAAACAGTAGAGGATAGAGAAAGTCATGTGAATGTATCACATCAGAAATTTTTTTTATTTTTCTATCCATTTTCTGTTACTCATGATAAATATGTACAAGAAATATTTTCAGGTACCTAGTTAATATTGTTGTTCCACATTATCTCTCTGCTGAGAGTAAAGCAAATCAATGCAATTATCTTAGGCATTATGTTACAAATACTTTTGTGTGCTGTATTGAGATATAAAGGAAGTAAACAAACAGTTTGCAATCCTATTTACCTCCACTATGATATGGGCATTCCAGAAGTGTTAATATATAATCCATGAACAGTGGAAAGAATGAAAGCAGCAATGTTGTTTACATGAGCCCAGGTTATTAATTGGGAAACACAAACATACAGTAGTATGTCAGTATACTTGATCAGTTTACCATTTTGGCGTAATTCTGATAAAAACTTCATAATGCACAAATAGTTTAGTGTACACTACTCTAATTTAAATTTAAAATATAATTTTATGTTTTTACTTAAAGTAACTCAAAATAAAATATTACCAAGTTAAGATGTTTGCCTCTCTTTTGTCCCCTACAAGTTATGCAAGTTTTCTCTCAGGAAAATGAAAGTAGATGAATTGTCATGTGATGGGATATTTTGTTAGGAGAATAAAAGTGTAATATAAACACTATATTTACTAAACATATCATTACCTTAGAGTTTCAAAAAGGTCATTGGCATTCTTTGAGCACTATTGAATTTAATGAAAACTAATGCATGTTTCATACTTAGCTATCTATTTGGGATAGCTAGTCAGTTCTACAAATTATCTTTGCATACTAAACATAAAATATGGCTAGAAGCCTGATAATTAAAGTACAGAACCTTCATTGAGACATGTGGCTGGCTTAATGGAAATTTTCTTGGCACTGGGAAGCATGGTTTGCCAGGGAGTTGGATATTCATAACCCCTTAAATTCAAGCACCTAGATTTCTCTTGTAAATTATAACTACAATACCCACATACTGTTGTCATAGAAGATTTGTAAATGATTACCTTGTGCCACCACATATCTCTCACACCTTTTGAAGTAGTATTAGCACAAATTTGTATATATGCTTCAGAGCACCACGTGGTGGATAATGTTTCTCACGTAATGTTGCTTACCTCACGCGTGGAACCATCTTGTGTGACGTCATTCGTCGGTCGCCTGCTAACCCATCTGGCGTAGCAATCTATATGAATTAGTTTTAAGGTTATGTATATTGTCTTCCGGCCAGCTATTTAGGTAGGCATTTAATTCTTGCAGGGTGTGAAGCGGAAAAGGAATCTTTTATCCAAAAAATTACTAGTGAAGAAATGTGTTTTATAATGTTTTATTGTCGAACACGTGCACTAACACTTTCACAAATTTATCTTGATAATCGCCATACTGAAACTGTTTATAATAACTTCTCACTTTTAACTCACGTACTTCAATTTTTGTATATAAGTGACTTTGTAATATTTTAGATCTTTAATGATTTTCACTGCGTGTAACTTGGTGAACTGAGCGGCCAACGCGTAATGTACGGAGAATTTTGTATAACTGCAGGAGACGATGTGTAGTGCTTCGTGAATCTTGCCGAACTGGAGACGATGTGTAATGTATCGGGAATCTTGTTGCACACTGGGGGACCCGCTAACTCGACCTGACTTATTTATAGGCTTGCCTCGAGATACACCTAAAGATTATAAATGAATTACCATTGGCTAATAAAACGCGCCAACATTAGCGTCTATTTTACTATCCAATGAAAACCACTAATACATATTACTTTTTTAGAATGTTCTGGAAGCTTTTTTTACTGAAAAGGCGCGAAACATGACGTAACTTCCTGGTTCCCGGTAACGATAAACAACTCACTCCCTTGCTAAAGTATTATGTTATTGTTAACAGTTTCAGTAGAGCCGAAAATTATTATTTACCATTAATAATTACAATTATTAAACCTCTGAAATCAATGTTACATAAAAATACATATTCATATTATTATCGTTAACCACATCTGAGTAATTTGTGATACAAATTACCGTCACATATGCCCCACTAGAAATATAATTATAAATATTTATAACCTGTTTGGAAATTTTATAATTTTGTTTTTAGTCTCCTAAATCTTGTAACACACGATATTCACTTTCACTTAACACTTCACACGCGTTTAACACACGACATATGTTTTATCTCGCCACTACTTACTGGCTTTGGTTTAATTAATTTAGATATTCATCTGACATCACAAAATTTTTTTTTTTTTATAGCAAATACTATACCCTAAACTATTTAACTAGTGTTACAAAAAATGGTTGTCTTTCTTATATTGTTACCAAAAATTTATCAATTCAAGAATTTTTTTTGTAATTACTATACATATTTACCAAAATATTCACCCTTTACATATATTTACATCTCTTAAATCTAGGCACTGTGTTACATTTTCTGTTTGCTACATAAGTATTTGGTTCAATTATTTTTAATTATATTTACCAATTTTTTTTTGTTATTTTGTACTTTGCAAATATATTTACATCTCTTAAATCTTGACAATGTTTCACCTTTTCTGTTTGCTACATAAGTATTTGTTTCAATTATTTTTAATTATATTTACCAATTTTTTTGTTATTTTGTACTTTGTTTTAACAATACTCTTTGAATTGTATTTACGTACTTTTAATTTAATATCATCTTAAGTTTCAATCTTTGCATTCTTATTTTTCAAATGTTGTTACAGTTACTAAAATGTATTTATTTATTTATTTATTTATTTTTTTTTTTTTTAAACATTTCTCTCTCTCTTTTTTTTTTTTTTTTTTATAACTTATTTCTCTTTTCAAATGACATATATATAAATAGTTAACCCTCTTACGTTCCAATACATTTCTCTGCAAGTCGTCTTTAACTATCCAGCATTTACTTTACATCACATTGCTATTTACCCTCCTGGATCAAATTGTATGTGGCTAAACATTACTCGTAGCCGTAACCTAACCTTCAAATTTTTGTTCATGAATAACCTCTTGTATTCATTGGAAATTTCGTCACATGATAACATTTGAAAACAATCTACAGTTTCTTGAACAACACGTCTTTTAACAACATTCATTTTCAATTCATCTGCGATCTTTATAACTTGAGAATATTCTGACAAATCTGTACTAAACTGTACTGGACTGGAGTTTTCAATTTGAACATCTTGGTACAATTTACTTCTTTGCATTACTGACTCATTTTGTATTTCTGATATTTCCCCTCTGAACTTAACTTGCGCCTCATTTACATCTACATTCCTAACCTTTTTCATCTCTCTTAGCTCACTTGAAATATTACTCATTTGACTTCCTAACTCTGTACTTTCTACATTAACCTCACTTTTAGTATTAACCTCACTTTCTTTGTTATCTATTTCCATGCTCATGTCTAGCATTTTCTTTGAAATTTCTCCTACCTCACTTACTATTACTTCCTCATTTTCATCTTTCATTTCTGGCCTACTACTATCTAGCTTCATAACTTTCTCTTCAATTTCTTCACTGCTTTGATCTACTTTTTGCTCTAATACCTCATTACTCCTACCAATATCTTTTCTGTTTTGTTCAAAGCTCCTACGAATATCTTCTCTTAACTCCCTATGACTCTTTTGCATATCTTCCCTTAATTGATCTGTAATACTCTTACTAATATCTTCCCTATTTTGATCTATTTTCTTTTCTAATTTCTCATTATTCTTTTGCATATCTTCCCTTAATTGATCTGTAATACTCTTACTAAGATCTTCCCTTAATTCTTTCTTATTCTTTTCCATATCTTCCCTGTTTTGATCTATTTTCTTACTAAGATTCTTTTGCATATTTTCATTCAAATTTTTCATCATTTCAATAATCATACTAGTATCAAGATTAACATTTCCTGCTATTCTATTCTCACTTTCTACACTAACATTTTCATCTTCAAATCCTAAAAAGTTTGGGCTATTTCCTGCACTAACATTTTCATCTTCCATAATTATTTCTTCTGTATTATTGGTAGCCATTGTTTTTATTATCCTACCGCTCCTAAGTATCATTTAATTACCTTTTTGATGCTGTCTGATGCTGCAGTTTTGATGTCCAGCGTTCTGCCCCATTCTCCTAGGTTTGTATGTCGCTTCTGCGTTGTATCGTGATGAATCTACGTCGTTTCGATGTTTTCTTGTAGCTGAATTACCCTTCTGTCTCGGAATCTGCGTCTATAGGTCGTTTCACTGCTGCTTTCGCCTCTCTGGTTATTCTTGTTCCTTTCCTAGTCGTCTAGCCTTCCTTTCCTAGTTGTCGCTCCACGTTGATGCGCCAATTTGAAGTAGCAAATATTGTTTTTACATCACGCGTATTTGCGAGAGAACTTGCTTTATGTAATGTCTTTTTGTTGTCGAGCCCCACGTTGTGGAGCCAATTTTGAAGTAGTATTAGCACAAATTTGTATATATGCTTCAGAGCACCACGTGGTGGATAATGTTTCTCACGTAATGTTGCTTACCTCACGCGTGGAACCATCTTGTGTGACGTCATTCGTCGGTCGCCTGCTAACCCATCTGGCGTAGCAATCTATATGAATTAGTTTTAAGGTTATGTATATTGTCTTCCGGCCAGCTATTTAGGTAGGCATTTAATTCTTGCAGGGTGTGAAGCGGAAAAGGAATCTTTTATCCAAAAAATTACTAGTGAAGAAATGTGTTTTATAATGTTTTATTGTCGAACACGTGCACTAACACTTTCACAAATTTATCTTGATAATCGCCATACTGAAACTGTTTATAATAACTTCTCACTTTTAACTCACGTACTTCAATTTTTGTATATAAGTGACTTTGTAATATTTTAGATCTTTAATGATTTTCACTGCGTGTAACTTGGTGAACTGAGCGGCCAACGCGTAATGTACGGAGAATTTTGTATAACTGCAGGAGACGATGTGTAGTGCTTCGTGAATCTTGCCGAACTGGAGACGATGTGTAATGTATCGGGAATCTTGTTGCACACTGGGGGACCCGCTAACTCGACCTGACTTATTTATAGGCTTGCCTCGAGATACACCTAAAGATTATAAATGAATTACCATTGGCTAATAAAACGCGCCAACATTAGCGTCTATTTTACTATCCAATGAAAACCACTAATACATATTACTTTTTTAGAATGTTCTGGAAGCTTTTTTTACTGAAAAGGCGCGAAACATGACGTAACTTCCTGGTTCCCGGTAACGATAAACAACTCACTCCCTTGCTAAAGTATTATGTTATTGTTAACAGTTTCAGTAGAGCCGAAAATTATTATTTACCATTAATAATTACAATTATTAAACCTCTGAAATCAATGTTACATAAAAATACATATTCATATTATTATCGTTAACCACATCTGAGTAATTTGTGATACAAATTACCGTCACACTTTTAAGAAAATTTGTATCAACACTCATTAATTCTTCATGACCATGTAAATATAACCATGCTTCATCCATAAAATAAATTAAATGTGGGTCAACAGAGCAATCATTAACATTTTCCAACATCTAGTTGCAGAAATTAACTCTACTTGCATTATCACATATTTGCAATCCCCAAATTGCAGTTATATTGTAGGATTTTAGTTTTAAGAGTTCAGTAGAGTTCCAAACCAAGGTTTGCAAAATTCCTAATTCCTGTGCAAGCTTACTCAGAGTTTTCTTTGGACTTTGTTCTCATAAAGATTTTGTGTACTAAAGTGTACACAGATGTTTTGGGATTAAAACAGTACTAATATACTGTAACACTGACACAGGTGATCTCACAATGTATCAACCTCTTTACAAAGGCTTCACACCAACTGATTAGCCAGCACACAGAGAAGAGGGAAAGTGAGGGACAGAACCTGTTAGAAACAGCACATTGCAGGGCAAGCAATTTCCCATAATATGGTCATGTGTCAAATGAAGGCTTTATACTTGCAATAGCAAGTCATCGCTGAGGTTATAATACTCTTGTGTATATATATATCTCTTGGAGCCTTACTGGATAATATGGGAGTCAGACAAGAGAAGTTCAATGTATAGTTAATAGTGAAAGTCACAAAGTTCAAGCACAGAAGCATTGGATTGTAAAGTCGAATACCTATGATTTGGATATGCTGCGGCAACTTCAGTGCAACAAGTTGCAGCAAAGCTTCCCTACAGATTTCAATTCAGTTTTGCTTCTTTGGCATAAACAACTCAGTGTGATGTAGCTTCATTGCCAGGGAGAAATGTTGAAGTAATCTGCATTGTTAACATGCAGCTTGGTGATGCTTTTCTGTAGTTCCACATAGCAGTAACAAACTTTAGCTTTACACAAGGATAGAAAAGTTTTGGATAAATGAAAGCAGCATATTGATACCTATCTGTTTTGGAACCAGACGTTAAATACAACCAGATCCAGATCTTTGAAAATTTCATAAAAAATTGTGCTTCATTTTTATGCACAAGTCAAACCTTCTTATATCTGCATCTTAATGAAGCAAATAAGGAAATGAATATAGCATTTTTATTCATAAACAAAATTGATCTGCACTGACAAGAAGGTTTGTATCATTTGAGACTCTCATTAGGGAGAATATTAGTTCAAATCCTGTGTACCGACCAATTGATATAATTTTCTCATGGTTTCCCTCAGTTGTCAAGTAAATGCTGGATTAGATATTCATTACCATGACCCAGAGTTTCCCTCAGAATAAAATAAATACAAACAAAGTGACATAGGAAGACAGTACAGATTTAAAGCCATCAAGTTACAGATGCAGATGATACAGAACTAATGGCATTTATCCATATCACACTGACAACACGTATGTACCTACAGACCAGCAATTCCATAATCACAGATATCCACCCTGTGACTAATCAATAGCAATGAACTAGATGACACAGAAACATGAATTGCAACTAAGGCCATCTATCAGCAAGTTATTCAGCACATTCCTTATTTTTTAAATTTATTTATGTATGTGGTAATGTTACAGACCACTGTTAAAAAAAGTACCAGGAGTTTTGGATCCTTTACAAGAATGCCTTAGTTATGTTATATTAACATTACTGATGTGTATCCCTCTTCATCAAAGATGAAAACAGGTGAGCAGAATAAAGAGCCTGAAATGCTGTCAATCAAAAAGCTCTTGCATTGTGAAACTGGACCTTGAGCTGATATCTCTGTCATAAGAGCACCACATAATCAATGAACAAAATCATCCTAATGCCTTTGTACAGCTGTGTCTTTACAATTTTTTGATCAGTGTCTATATGATTTGATAAACATATAATTGGATTCCATTAAGTTTTGTAGGATGGTGTGTATGCACTTTCCTCCAAATTTCACAAGCTTATTGTATACAGGACCCAAGTAAGAAGTTTGGCATTCAGAGGAATTGACGTTTTTGAAAACAGCAAATAATGCTATGATTTTTGGAATACTGGGGCTTGCAAAAGTTGTAGATGCTGTCTGTAAGTTAACTGTCCAGTAAAACTTGTAAATGCATGCTGTTTTTCTGAAATAAATATTTTGATGCTAAACAGAAAGAAGATTCCTTAGTTGCAGAGACCTTTCGGTAAACATGCTATTTTAGGCTTGTTCACATTGATTTGCACTCTCCATCTAGTAGAGCACTGTGTTCATCTATGGTGGACTGAAGTTTTTGACAGACATCATTAATGTTGTAATGTGTGAGTGTCATTGGCATATAATATGTAGTGACAATTTAGAGCACATGGCATATCTTGAACATATGAGGCATAAAGAAATGACTTAAATGACTTCTGCATTGATATTAAGTGAAGTGGATAGAATGTTGTGTTTTGTAAATATTTTGCAATAAAATGTATATATACATTTGGATTGGAAAGTTATTTTAATCTAAACAGAAGTCCATAATGCTGCATTGTATCAAAAGTGTGTTGAATATTTGGAAATTATGTCACAGTATGCCCAGAAGTATCCATCTTCATTGAAGTTAGTCTGTTATTTAGTGTTACCAGTTATTTAGTGCTGTATTGAGATTTTAATACATAGAGTTAACTGAAGTTTGTATTCTGAGATAAAAAACTAACTCTGGAAAAAAAACTAACTTTTCTCAACTGAGATTTGTATTTGGAAATGTATTGATTATGAGGCAGTCATATTTCCCCCACATGATTTGTTAATTCTCTCTCTCTCTCTCTCTCTCTCTCTCTCTCTCTCTCTCTCTAAAAATGCTTTGGTGGACCTGAAAGTGCATATTTTGTGAAATCTTTATATAAAATTTTTGGGTTATGTGCACTACTTTCTCAACCTACCATAGGTAAGTGGTACAGAGAGTAAAAAGATAATATTAGATGTAATTTAATATGACTAGAATAAAACTACATTTTTACCATATTGAAAATAGCTTACTTTTGAAATTTGTAGATTTTGTAAGAAATGCTGCAACTTAAAATAGATAAAAGACAGGCTACAAGATGCCTTTTTAGACTGCATTTATTTACTGTTTTTGTATGTGTTTGCAGCAAGCTAAAGGAGTATCTGCAGTTGGAGCAAGATCTGTGCGACAGACAGGGGTATGTAAACCATTATATAAAATATTAATTGATTAATTGGATAATATTGTAGTCTTCATAGATTTGTATTTATTAAGGATATTATAAATAAAATAGCATTAAGTATACTTACAGTTTATGGATATACATGCATGCTATTTCTTGTGATCAACATCAATCTGAGCAACCACTGTATTTCTCTGAATACAAGACAAATTTGACACTTCCTGTGGTCAAGTGGTCAGTATTTTGGCTTCTCATTCCAGAGATCGCAAGTGCAATTCCTGGCTGGGATGAGGGGAATTCTTTTTAACTATAATCATTTTCTATCTTCTACAGAATCTTGAAGTATGAATGTGAGTACTTTCTGAATGAAAATGAATAAAATAAAAGATAAAACCAATGTGTTATACTATCATTTGTTTCTAAAGTCATATCCTCAATTTGACCATAGAAGTTAAAGAGGGCTATGCAAATGAAGAAAAAGTTCTTACTCAAAACATTCACCTTCAGAAAGCACATGTCTTGCTTTTGTAATATATACTTTCTGAATAGTGTGTGGAAAGAATCAAAGTTCATACTTCACAGATTTAGGTTGAGGCAAATGAAGGCATGCAGAAAATGATACGGTAAATTGTATCACAAATTACTTAAAGGTAAATAATTATTTTAATATAAATATGTATTTTTATGTGACATTAATTTCAGAGGTTTATGAATTGTCATTATTATTGGTAAATAATAATATACGGCTCTACTGAAACTGTCAATAATAACGCAATAATGCAATGAAGGGGTTAGTTGTTTATCGTTACCGGGAACCAGGAAGTTACGTAATGTTTCCCGCCTTTTCAGTAAAAAAAGCTTCCAGAATGTTCTATAAAAGTAATATGTATTAGTGGTTTTCATTGGGTATTAAAATAGACGCTAATGTTGGCGCGTTTTATTAGCCAATAGCAGTTCATTTATAATCTTTAGGCGTATCTTGAGGCAAGCCTATAAATAAGCCAGGTCGAGTTAGCGGGTCCCCCAGTGTTCAACAAGATTCTCAACATATAACACGTCAGCTCCCAGTTCAACAAGATTCTCATGTCGGTCTCTAAATTCATCAAGTTACGCGCAGCAGAAGTACGAGAAATCTTATAAAGTATTATACAGTTAAATATATAAAGTTGAAGTACGTGAGTTAAATGTGATAAGAAGTTATTATAAACAGTTTCAGTTTGGGCGAGTATCCAAATTAATATGTAAATGTGTTAGTGCACGTGTTCGACAATAAAACATTATAAAACACATTTCTTCACTAGTAATTTTTGGATAAACGATTCCTTTCCGCTTCACACCCTTCAAGAGAAACATGTTCGACCCTAAATAGCTAGCCGGTGGACATTTAAAATTCATGCAAATTGCTAACGCCAGAGGGATCTACGGACCAGACCAAACCAACGAGTGACGTCACACAAGATGGCAACGCAGAAATCAACATAACATTCTCCCATTATATTGGCTTCCACAACGTGGTGCTATAAACACGTAAAATTGCTATTGCAAATTGGCTCCCATACGTGGGGTAATTAAAGTTATGTAAACAAACATTTATTTGCAACATTTGTTACGTAAAACAGAATACGTAAGCTATACCGCATCAAATTGGCGCCCAACGTGGGGCGAAGTGACTAGGAAAGGAAGGCGAAGTGACTAGGAAAGGAAGGCAAAGTGACCAGGAAAGGAACAAGAATAACCAGGAAGTAGCAGAATTAACCAGGAAAAGGCGAATGCAGCAGTGGAACGATCTACAAGACACAGATTCCGAGACAACAGGGTAAATCAACTACAAAAACATCGAGACAACGTAGATTCATCACAATACAACGCAGAAGCGACATACAAACCTAGGAGAATGGGGCAGAACGCTGGACATCAAAACTACAGCATCAGACAGCATCAAAAAGGTAATTAAATGATACTTAGGAGCGGTAGGAAAATAAAAACAATGGCTGCTAGCAATACAGAAGAAATAATTATGGAGGGAGATAGTGTAACAGTTAGCTGTGATCCAATACAAAGTACAGGAAATAGCCCAGATTTTTTGGGGTTTGAAGATGAAAATGTTAGTGTAGAAAGTGAGAATAGAATAGCAGGAAATGTTAATCTTGATACTAGTATGATAATGATGGAAATGCTGAGAAATATGCATAGGGAATTAAGGGAAGATATTGATAAGAAGTTAGATCAAAACAGGGAAGATATTGATAAGAAGTTAGATCAAAACAGGGAAGATATTGATAAGAAGTTAGATCAGAATAAGAAAGAATTGAGGGAAGATATTGATAAGAAATTAGATCAGAATAAGAAAGAATTGAGGGAAGATATTGGCAAGAGTATTACAGATCAATTAAGGGAAGAAATTTGTAAGAATAATGAGAAATTAGAAAGGAAAATAGATCAAAACAGGGAAGATATGCAAAAGAGTCATAGGGAGTTAAGAGAAGATATTGGTAAAAGCTTAGAACAAAACAGGGAAGAAATTGAAAAGAAATTCATGGAGCTAGATAGTAGTATGATGAGAATGAGAAATGAAAATCAGGAAATGATAGCAAATGAGATAGGCGAGGTTTCAAAGAAAATGTTAGACATGAGCAGGGAAATATCTAACCAAAAAAATGAGGTTAATGTAAAATGTACAGAGCTAGGTAGCCGAATGAGTAGCATTTCAAGTGAGTTAAAAGGGATGATGGAGGCTACAAATGCAGATTTAATACAGGTGCAAGTTAATTTCAGAGGGGAAATATCTGAAGTTCAGAAGGAGTCAGAAAAACAGAGAAATAAATTGTCTGATGAAGTTAAAGATTTGTCTAAAGATTTGAATCAAAAGCTAACTTCTGAAATTAACAAACACCAAACTGTTCAAAATGAGAGTAATAAAAAATTGGAACAAACAATAGAAAATCTGCAGGGTACTGTAAATAGGTTAGAATTGAATTCAAGGGCAAATATATGTGATGTGCATGTGTCAGATGTACAAAATAATGATAGAGGTAGTTCCTCAGGTATGACAAATAATGTGAGTGATGCGGCAGCTTCATCCATAGCTAATGCTGAAACTCAGAGTGCACAAGTAACACTAGAGAATTTGAATATGGGAATAGGGAATTTGCAAAATTACAATCATATCTTAAGTGATTTTCCACTTCCAAAATTTAATGAAAACTCCAGTCCAGTACAGTTCATTGCAGAATTATCAGAGTATTTTCAAATTAAAAAGATACCTGAAGCATTGAAAATGATAGTTGTCAAAAGATGTTTGGACCAGAAAACCTTAGACTGGTTACAAATGGTATCAGGGGGTGAAATTTCATATGAATCCTTTAAAAGATTATTTATGAACAGATTTTGGAATGTTACGGTACAGCAAAGAATACGAGCAATGCTTAGTCATGGTCAATTTAATCCACGAGGGGGAATATCGATGACTGATTACTTACTAAAACATGCAAGTCAGGTTAGAAACTTGTCACCTCCAATCAGTGAGGAAGATTTTGTGAGTTTGCTCGCAAGGCATTATCCTATAAGGATACAAAATTACTTATTAATTGCAAAACCACGGAACATCTATGAGGTGACAGAATTAATAACAGCTTTGGAACAACAGGAAGAAGATATGTCTCGGGAGTGGGAACATAGATTTTTAGATGTACAAGATAGAAGAAATTACCAAGGTAGTTATCAACAAATAAGAGGACAAGACAGACATCATGAAATTAATACCAGACAACGGTATCAATCATACGTTCCACAATTTGAAAGATCAAGGATAGATAGGAGACCAGGCAGGCAGGAACAAATAAATTATGTCCGGACCGAAAGATTGCCTGAAAGAGGGCAAAATTATGGAAGGAGGTACACTAGACAGAGGGGAAATTTCACTCACTGGAGGGAAAATAATAACCGAGAAAGATCTGAGGAACGGCAAGAAAATTACGTGCCAAGGGGACAAAATGTCAGAAATCGAGGATTTCGAACTCGAGGAAGGGGAACTCAAAATAATGGTAGCGACACTGAGATAGATTTAGCGCCTGTTAAGAATGGCAGTCCCGTACGTGAACATGGAAATAACCAGGAAAACTGTTAACAGACTCCTGTGTAGTAGGTTCTCAGGACGTCTTTAATAATTCAGTATCCATTACCAATACCAATCATACACCTACACATACACCCTGTAATAAGATTACAGCAACAAAAGATAAGGGAGAAAATTTTGAGTCACCTCATGTTAAAATGGAAATTGCGAAGAAAGAAATCATTGCAACTATAGATTCTGGTTCATCAGCTTCAATTTGCTCACAGAAATTTTACATAAATTTAATTAATGAAGGTAACAAGATTATGGCTCTTCCCACTAGTAATTTAGTTTGTCGTGTTGCAATTGGAAGAACTGCACAGGTCATAAAAACACAAGCTCTACTTAGCATACTTATTGGCGGAGAGAATTTTCAGGTTATGTTTCTAATTGTAAACCATCTGATTTGTGACATAATTATAGGATGTGACTTCCTACATGAATATGAAGCATGTATAGATTTTAAACATGAAGAGTTAAAAATAACAAAAGAAGATAGAGAAATAAGGGTACCATTTATAAAAGAAAAAGTTTCTGTAATCGAGATGACAAAGGATGAGAAAAATATTTGTGACCAAGAGTTTTTTGTGCAAATAACAGAAACTGATAGAAATAGTCAGATAAAGCAGGTAGTCACAGAATATGAAGGGAATACCACGCCATATCTTCAACAGCTAGCAGAAATGCCAGAAGAAGTAGAGAAATGTGTAATCCAAATAAAAGACGACCATGTGAGCGAGACAGATAACAGCTGGAAGGAGAAGAGAAATGAGGAAATAATATACAAGTGTGAAGAAGCTTATAATCTTACGATAATGCAAAAACAAATCCTTCATGATGTTTTGATGAACAATAGTTCAGTATTTAGTAATATCCCAGGCAGATGTAATGTATATCAGCATACATTTCAAGTAGAAGACGTACCACCATATAGGCACAAGTATGACAATTTACCTATAAGTCTTCGAGACAAAGCTAGACAATTAATAAATAGCATGTTAGAAAATGGGATTATTGAGCAAAGTAATTCTCAATACATAAATTCAATCTGCTGGAGTATTAAACGAGATGGTAGTTTGAGATTAACTTTAGACGGTAGATATGTCAACAAATATATGAAACCAGATCATTTTCAAAGTGAGGGAATTGAACAACTAATTACAAAACTTTCAAGAGGGAGATTTTTGACATCCATCGACCTCACTGCATCATATTGGCAAGTGGAATTAGATCCGCAAGTGCGTGATTACACTTCATTTCAGTACTCAGGGATCCAGTATCGCTTTTGTGTAAATCCTTTTGGTTTAAAAAACTCAGGAAGTGGATTTTTGAGAGCCATTCACAGTATCTTTGGAAATTCTGCAGATGACTTTTTAATAAAGTATATTGACGACTTCTTAATCATTAGTCAAACATTTGAAGAACACATGAATAATGTCCATTATGTGTTAAATAAACTACAACAACATGGTATGACTGTGAACATACTAAAATCAAAATTTTGTGTCAAGGAAATAAATTTTCTGGGTTATGTAGTAGATGAACGAGGTATAAGACCTGATCAGAAAAGAATAGAAGCAATAATGAAAATTCCGCCACCCAGGAATGTAAAACAAATTAGACGTCTCTTAGGGGTATTGAACTTTCAGAGTAAGTTCGTACCAAGATATTCGGCTGAAATTGAACCACTGCGGCAGCTACTCCGAAAGAACAATAAGTGGAGATGGACAGAGGATCATCAAAAATGCTTTGAGAGAGTAAAGGAACTCTTTGCTAAGTCCATATTACTTGAGAGGCCCAGAGAAGATTTGGAATATGAGATTTATGTCGACGCATCAATGCAAGGATACGCCGGAATTTTAGGACAGCGAGACATCAACAATGACTTTCACGTCATTAGTACAGCTTCTAGAGGACTTACCAATATTGAGCGAAATTCTTCAGTGACTCAGTTAGAAATTGGAGCACTATATTTCTCATTAATTCGTTTTAAAACCTATATTTATCAGAAAAAGGTGAAAGTATATTCAGACCACATAAGCTTAACTTTCATACAACGGTGTAGATTATGTAGTGGAAAACTTGCTAGATATATTCATGCAATATCTGCATTCGATATTGAGATTATCCACATTCCTGGCAAAAATAATACCTTCAGTGATTTGCTGTCAAGATTGAACTACAACCCACAAATTCCCGAAAATATTGAAAGGCCTAGAAATGAAGTCAAAATATTGACAATTGAAATTCCTTTAAGCAAAGAAATGATTAGAAAATTGAAAAATATGGGGGAAATTCAAAATGAGGATGCAAAATTATTTGAACTTAAAAAAAATGCACCATTGATTGAGGAGGCAAAGAAAGAAATTATAGCAATTCGAGATGGGACATTATACAAAAAGCATGGGAAAGAAATGCCTAGTTGGAAGGTAATGGTTCCGAAAAGCATGGAAAAGGAACTAATTAAGAATTTTCATGAAGGGTTAGCACATTCAGGGACGGACCGAACAACTTCTATGATTTTAGAGAATTTATACATATCCAAATTGCGTCAAAAGGTTCGCAAATTTATATCGTGCTGCAACCTGTGTCAGAAGGCAAAGCAAATAAATGCAGCATATGCATTTGAAACTAATTCGGTTATAAGGGATAAGCCGAGATGTGTAATTAGTATTGATATTCATGGTCCGATGCCTCCAAGTCAATTTGGAAATAAATATATATTTGTCTGTTATGATATATTCAGCAAATATGTAAGAATTTACCCTTTGAGAAAACCTACAGGTTTAGCATGTTTGAATAGATTACTCAAGTCATATGTGATAGAAGAAGGACCTATTCAATCTGTATTGAGCGATAATGCTTCGTATTTCACAGGAAAAAAATTTATGGATGGGCTGAAAGAAAATGGCATTAAACAATATTTTTCGTCAAGATACAGACCGAACTCCAACCCAGTGGAGAGGGAAATTAAGGAAATTTCAAATTATTTAAGGGTGTTATGTCATCGAAAACACACCCAATGGTATGGATACGTGAACTTCGTTCAGAATCTACTAAATGAAACCATAAACAATGTGACAGGATATAAACCATGTGAACTTAAGTTGGGAAAGAAGATCAATACAATGTGTAAAACAATCCCAGGAGCCATTCCAGATGCGCATTCGATACCACCAACAGAAGAAGAGATGTTCCGAAAAGCATTTGAGAGGATGAAGAAAAAAGCCATAAAAAGAAAAATGAAACATGAAGAAAAGAAGAGAAAGGAATGGAGGATCAAAATAGGAGATTTAGTTTTGGTTAAAACCAAGAAATTGTCCGACAAAGAAAATAAACTTTATTGGCGAATGTTTCTCAAATACCATGGACCATATGAAGCTGTTAAAGTATATGGAACTAATACATATGAGTTATGTAATCCAACAAATCAAAAGAGCATAGGAAAGTTCCATATTGAGATGCTGAAACCATACAACCATGAAGATCATGGTGAAACAAAAGACAAAGATGATAAATAATAAATGCTGAATAGTTAAAGACGAAATGCAGAGCAATGTATTGGAACGTAAGAGGGTTAAATAAATATGTACATCATAGGAAAGGAGAAATAAATTTTGGACATGATTAAATGTTTGAGAGGAAAATAACATTTTTATTGGTAACTGAACATGTGAAACATTGCCTAGATTTTAGAGATGTAAATATATGTAAAGGGTGAATATTTTGGTAAATATGTATAGTAATTACAAAAAATTCTTGAATTGATAAATTTTTGGTAACAATATAAGAAAGTAAACCATTTTTTGTAACACTAGTTAAATAGTTTAGGGTATAGTATTTGATAAAAAAAAAAAAAAATTGTAATGTAAGATTAATATCTAAATTAATTAAACCAGAGCCAGTAAGTAGTGGCGAGAGAAAACATATGTCGTGTGCTAAATGCGTGTGAAGTGTTAAGTGAAAGTGATAGCGTGTGTTACAAGATTTAGGAGACTAAAAACAAAATTATAAAATTTCCAAACAGGTTATAAATATTTATAATTATGTTTCTAGTGGGGCATATGATACGGTAAATTGTATCACAAATTACTTAAAGGTAAATAATTATTTTAATATAAATATGTATTTTTATATGACATTGATTTCAGAGGTTTATGAATTGTCATTATTATTGGTAAATAATAATATACGGCTCTACTGAAACTGTCAATAATAACGCAATAATGCAATGAAGGGGTTAGTTGTTTATCGTTACCGGGAACCAGGAAGTTACGTAATGTTTCCCGCCTTTTCAGTAAAAAAAGCTTCCAGAATGTTCTATAAAAGTAATATGTATTAGTGGTTTTCATTGGGTATTAAAATAGACGCTAATGTTGGCGCGTTTTATTAGCCAATAGCAGTTCATTTATAATCTTTAGGCGTATCTTGAGGCAAGCCTATAAATAAGCCAGGTCGAGTTAGCGGGTCCCCCAGTGTTCAACAAGATTCTCAACATATAACACGTCAGCTCCCAGTTCAACAAGATTCTCATGTCGGTCTCTAAATTCATCAAGTTACGCGCAGCAGAAGTACGAGAAATCTTATAAAGTATTATACAGTTAAATATATAAAGTTGAAGTACGTGAGTTAAATGTGATAAGAAGTTATTATAAACAGTTTCAGTTTGGGCGAGTATCCAAATTAATATGTAAATGTGTTAGTGCACGTGTTCGACAATAAAACATTATAAAACACATTTCTTCACTAGTAATTTTTGGATAAACGATTCCTTTCCGCTTCACACCCTTCAAGAGAAACATGTTCGACCCTAAATAGCTAGCCGGTGGACATTTAAAATTCATGCAAATTGCTAACGCCAGAGGGATCTACGGACCAGACCAAACCAACGAGTGACGTCACACAAGATGGCAACGCAGAAATCAACATAACATTCTCCCATTATATTGGCTTCCACAACGTGGTGCTATAAACACGTAAAATTGCTATTGCAAATTGGCTCCCATACGTGGGGTAATTAAAGTTATGTAAACAAACATTTATTTGCAACATTTGTTACGTAAAACAGAATACGTAAGCTATACCGCATCAAATTGGCGCCCAACGTGGGGCGAAGTGACTAGGAAAGGAAGGCGAAGTGACTAGGAAAGGAAGGCAAAGTGACCAGGAAAGGAACAAGAATAACCAGGAAGTAGCAGAATTAACCAGGAAAAGGCGAATGCAGCAGTGGAACGATCTACAAGACACAGATTCCGAGACAACAGGGTAAATCAACTACAAAAACATCGAGACAACGTAGATTCATCACAATACAACGCAGAAGCGACATACAAACCTAGGAGAATGGGGCAGAACGCTGGACATCAAAACTACAGCATCAGACAGCATCAAAAAGGTAATTAAATGATACTTAGGAGCGGTAGGAAAATAAAAACAATGGCTGCTAGCAATACAGAAGAAATAATTATGGAGGGAGATAGTGTAACAGTTAGCTGTGATCCAATACAAAGTACAGGAAATAGCCCAGATTTTTTGGGGTTTGAAGATGAAAATGTTAGTGTAGAAAGTGAGAATAGAATAGCAGGAAATGTTAATCTTGATACTAGTATGATAATGATGGAAATGCTGAGAAATATGCATAGGGAATTAAGGGAAGATATTGATAAGAAGTTAGATCAAAACAGGGAAGATATTGATAAGAAGTTAGATCAAAACAGGGAAGATATTGATAAGAAGTTAGATCAGAATAAGAAAGAATTGAGGGAAGATATTGATAAGAAATTAGATCAGAATAAGAAAGAATTGAGGGAAGATATTGGCAAGAGTATTACAGATCAATTAAGGGAAGAAATTTGTAAGAATAATGAGAAATTAGAAAGGAAAATAGATCAAAACAGGGAAGATATGCAAAAGAGTCATAGGGAGTTAAGAGAAGATATTGGTAAAAGCTTAGAACAAAACAGGGAAGAAATTGAAAAGAAATTCATGGAGCTAGATAGTAGTATGATGAGAATGAGAAATGAAAATCAGGAAATGATAGCAAATGAGATAGGCGAGGTTTCAAAGAAAATGTTAGACATGAGCAGGGAAATATCTAACCAAAAAAATGAGGTTAATGTAAAATGTACAGAGCTAGGTAGCCGAATGAGTAGCATTTCAAGTGAGTTAAAAGGGATGATGGAGGCTACAAATGCAGATTTAATACAGGTGCAAGTTAATTTCAGAGGGGAAATATCTGAAGTTCAGAAGGAGTCAGAAAAACAGAGAAATAAATTGTCTGATGAAGTTAAAGATTTGTCTAAAGATTTGAATCAAAAGCTAACTTCTGAAATTAACAAACACCAAACTGTTCAAAATGAGAATAATAAAAAATTGGAACAAACAATAGAAAATCTGCAGGGTACTGTAAATAGGTTAGAATTGAATTCAAGGGCAAATATATGTGATGTGCATGTGTCAGATGTACAAAATAATGATAGAGGTAGTTCCTCAGGTATGACAAATAATGTGAGTGATGCGGCAGCTTCATCCATAGCTAATGCTGAAACTCAGAGTGCACAAGTAACACTAGAGAATTTGAATATGGGAATAGGGAATTTGCAAAATTACAATCATATCTTAAGTGATTTTCCACTTCCAAAATTTAATGAAAACTCCAGTCCAGTACAGTTCATTGCAGAATTATCAGAGTATTTTCAAATTAAAAAGATACCTGAAGCATTGAAAATGATAGTTGTCAAAAGATGTTTGGACCAGAAAACCTTAGACTGGTTACAAATGGTATCAGGGGGTGAAATTTCATATGAATCCTTTAAAAGATTATTTATGAACAGATTTTGGAATGTTACGGTACAGCAAAGAATACGAGCAATGCTTAGTCATGGTCAATTTAATCCACGAGGGGGAATATCGATGACTGATTACTTACTAAAACATGCAAGTCAGGTTAGAAACTTGTCACCTCCAATCAGTGA
Source organism: Deroplatys truncata (assembly GCA_030765065.1). Taxonomy (NCBI): domain Eukaryota; kingdom Metazoa; phylum Arthropoda; class Insecta; order Mantodea; family Mantidae; genus Deroplatys; species Deroplatys truncata. The sequence goes on along the minus strand of CM060988.1, from coordinate 129,973,572 downwards.
GGAAGATTTTGTGAGTTTGCTCGCAAGGCATTATCCTATAAGGATACAAAATTACTTATTAATTGCAAAACCACGGAACATCTATGAGATGACAGAATTAATAACAGCTTTGGAACAACAGGAAGAAGATATGTCTCGGGAGTGGGAACATAGATTTTTAGATGTACAAGATAGAAGAAATTACCAAGGTAGTTATCAACAAATAAGAGGACAAGACAGACATCATGAAATTAATACCAGACAACGGTATCAATCATACGTTCCACAATTTGAAAGATCAAGGATAGATAGGAGACCAGGCAGGCAGGAACAAATAAATTATGTCCGGACCGAAAGATTGCCTGAAAGAGGGCAAAATTATGGAAGGAGGTACACTAGACAGAGGGGAAATTTCACTCACTGGAGGGAAAATAATAACCGAGAAAGATCTGAGGAACGGCAAGAAAATTACGTGCCAAGGGGACAAAATGTCAGAAATCGAGGATTTCGAACTCGAGGAAGGGGAACTCAAAATAATGGTAGCGACACTGAGATAGATTTAGCGCCTGTTAAGAATGGCAGTCCCGTACGTGAACATGGAAATAACCAGGAAAACTGTTAACAGACTCCTGTGTAGTAGGTTCTCAGGACGTCTTTAATAATTCAGTATCCATTACCAATACAAATCATACACCTACACATACACCCTGTAATAAGATTACAGCAACAAAAGATAAGGGAGAAAATTTTGAGTCACCTCATGTTAAAATGGAAATTGCGAAGAAAGAAATCATTGCAACTATAGATTCTGGTTCATCAGCTTCAATTTGCTCACAGAAATTTTACATAAATTTAATTAATGAAGGTAACAAGATTATGGCTCTTCCCACTAGTAATTTAGTTTGTCGTGTTGCAATTGGAAGAACTGCACAGGTCATAAAAACACAAGCTCTACTTAGCATACTTATTGGCGGAGAGAATTTTCAGGTTATGTTTCTAATTGTAAACCATCTGATTTGTGACATAATTATAGGATGTGACTTCCTACATGAATATGAAGCATGTATAGATTTTAAACATGAAGAGTTAAAAATAACAAAAGAAGATAGAGAAATAAGGGTACCATTTATAAAAGAAAAAGTTTCTGTAATCGAGATGACAAAGGATGAGAAAAATATTTGTGACCAAGAGTTTTTTGTGCAAATAACAGAAACTGATAGAAATAGTCAGATAAAGCAGGTAGTCACAGAATATGAAGGGAATACCACGCCATATCTTCAACAGCTAGCAGAAATGCCAGAAGAAGTAGAGAAATGTGTAATCCAAATAAAAGACGACCATGTGAGCGAGACAGATAACAGCTGGAAGGAGAAGAGAAATGAGGAAATAATATACAAGTGTGAAGAAGCTTATAATCTTACGATAATGCAAAAACAAATCCTTCATGATGTTTTGATGAACAATAGTTCAGTATTTAGTAATATCCCAGGCAGATGTAATGTATATCAGCATACATTTCAAGTAGAAGACGTACCACCATATAGGCACAAGTATGACAATTTACCTATAAGTCTTCGAGACAAAGCTAGACAATTAATAAATAGCATGTTAGAAAATGGGATTATTGAGCAAAGTAATTCTCAATACATAAATTCAATCTGCTGGAGTATTAAACGAGATGGTAGTTTGAGATTAACTTTAGACGGTAGATATGTCAACAAATATATGAAACCAGATCATTTTCAAAGTGAGGGAATTGAACAACTAATTACAAAACTTTCAAGAGGGAGATTTTTGACATCCATCGACCTCACTGCATCATATTGGCAAGTGGAATTAGATCCGCAAGTGCGTGATTACACTTCATTTCAGTACTCAGGGATCCAGTATCGCTTTTGTGTAAATCCTTTTGGTTTAAAAAACTCAGGAAGTGGATTTTTGAGAGCCATTCACAGTATCTTTGGAAATTCTGCAGATGACTTTTTAATAAAGTATATTGACGACTTCTTAATCATTAGTCAAACATTTGAAGAACACATGAATAATGTCCATTATGTGTTAAATAAACTACAACAACATGGTATGACTGTGAACATACTAAAATCAAAATTTTGTGTCAAGGAAATAAATTTTCTGGGTTATGTAGTAGATGAACGAGGTATAAGACCTGATCAGAAAAGAATAGAAGCAATAATGAAAATTCCGCCACCCAGGAATGTAAAACAAATTAGACGTCTCTTAGGGGTATTGAACTTTCAGAGTAAGTTCGTACCAAGATATTCGGCTGAAATTGAACCACTGCGGCAGCTACTCCGAAAGAACAATAAGTGGAGATGGACAGAGGATCATCAAAAATGCTTTGAGAGAGTAAAGGAACTCTTTGCTAAGTCCATATTACTTGAGAGGCCCAGAGAAGATTTGGAATATGAGATTTATGTCGACGCATCAATGCAAGGATACGCCGGAATTTTAGGACAGCGAGACATCAACAATGACTTTCACGTCATTAGTACAGCTTCTAGAGGACTTACCAATATTGAGCGAAATTCTTCAGTGACTCAGTTAGAAATTGGAGCACTATATTTCTCATTAATTCGTTTTAAAACCTATATTTATCAGAAAAAGGTGAAAGTATATTCAGACCACATAAGCTTAACTTTCATACAACGGTGTAGATTATGTAGTGGAAAACTTGCTAGATATATTCATGCAATATCTGCATTCGATATTGAGATTATCCACATTCCTGGCAAAAATAATACCTTCAGTGATTTGCTGTCAAGATTGAACTACAACCCACAAATTCCCGAAAATATTGAAAGGCCTAGAAATGAAGTCAAAATATTGACAATTGAAATTCCTTTAAGCAAAGAAATGATTAGAAAATTGAAAAATATGGGGGAAATTCAAAATGAGGATGCAAAATTATTTGAACTTAAAAAAAATGCACCATTGATTGAGGAGGCAAAGAAAGAAATTATAGCAATTCGAGATGGGACATTATACAAAAAGCATGGGAAAGAAATGCCTAGTTGGAAGGTAATGGTTCCGAAAAGCATGGAAAAGGAACTAATTAAGAATTTTCATGAAGGGTTAGCACATTCAGGGACGGACCGAACAACTTCTATGATTTTAGAGAATTTATACATATCCAAATTGCGTCAAAAGGTTCGCAAATTTATATCGTGCTGCAACCTGTGTCAGAAGGCAAAGCAAATAAATGCAGCATATGCATTTGAAACTAATTCGGTTATAAGGGATAAGCCGAGATGTGTAATTAGTATTGATATTCATGGTCCGATGCCTCCAAGTCAATTTGGAAATAAATATATATTTGTCTGTTATGATATATTCAGCAAATATGTAAGAATTTACCCTTTGAGAAAACCTACAGGTTTAGCATGTTTGAATAGATTACTCAAGTCATATGTGATAGAAGAAGGACCTATTCAATCTGTATTGAGCGATAATGCTTCGTATTTCACAGGAAAAAAATTTATGGATGGGCTGAAAGAAAATGGCATTAAACAATATTTTTCGTCAAGATACAGACCGAACTCCAACCCAGTGGAGAGGGAAATTAAGGAAATTTCAAATTATTTAAGGGTGTTATGTCATCGAAAACACACCCAATGGTATGGATACGTGAACTTCGTTCAGAATCTACTAAATGAAACCATAAACAATGTGACAGGATATAAACCATGTGAACTTAAGTTGGGAAAGAAGATCAATACAATGTGTAAAACAATCCCAGGAGCCATTCCAGATGCGCATTCGATACCACCAACAGAAGAAGAGATGTTCCGAAAAGCATTTGAGAGGATGAAGAAAAAAGCCATAAAAAGAAAAATGAAACATGAAGAAAAGAAGAGAAAGGAATGGAGGATCAAAATAGGAGATTTAGTTTTGGTTAAAACCAAGAAATTGTCCGACAAAGAAAATAAACTTTATTGGCGAATGTTTCTCAAATACCATGGACCATATGAAGCTGTTAAAGTATATGGAACTAATACATATGAGTTATGTAATCCAACAAATCAAAAGAGCATAGGAAAGTTCCATATTGAGATGCTGAAACCATACAACCATGAAGATCATGGTGAAACAAAAGACAAAGATGATAAATAATAAATGCTGAATAGTTAAAGACGAAATGCAGAGCAATGTATTGGAACGTAAGAGGGTTAAATAAATATGTACATCATAGGAAAGGAGAAATAAATTTTGGACATGATTAAATGTTTGAGAGGAAAATAACATTTTTATTGGTAACTGAACATGTGAAACATTGCCTAGATTTTAGAGATGTAAATATATGTAAAGGGTGAATATTTTGGTAAATATGTATAGTAATTACAAAAAATTCTTGAATTGATAAATTTTTGGTAACAATATAAGAAAGTAAACCATTTTTTGTAACACTAGTTAAATAGTTTAGGGTATAGTATTTGATAAAAAAAAAAAAAATTGTAATGTAAGATTAATATCTAAATTAATTAAACCAGAGCCAGTAAGTAGTGGCGAGAGAAAACATATGTCGTGTGCTAAATGCGTGTGAAGTGTTAAGTGAAAGTGATAGCGTGTGTTACAAGATTTAGGAGACTAAAAACAAAATTATAAAATTTCCAAACAGGTTATAAATATTTATAATTATGTTTCTAGTGGGGCATATGATACGGTAAATTGTATCACAAATTACTTAAAGGTAAATAATTATTTTAATATAAATATGTATTTTTATATGACATTGATTTCAGAGGTTTATGAATTGTCATTATTATTGGTAAATAATAATATACGGCTCTACTGAAACTGTCAATAATAACGCAATAATGCAATGAAGGGGTTAGTTGTTTATCGTTACCGGGAACCAGGAAGTTACGTAATGTTTCCCGCCTTTTCAGTAAAAAAAGCTTCCAGAATGTTCTATAAAAGTAATATGTATTAGTGGTTTTCATTGGGTATTAAAATAGACGCTAATGTTGGCGCGTTTTATTAGCCAATAGCAGTTCATTTATAATCTTTAGGCGTATCTTGAGGCAAGCCTATAAATAAGCCAGGTCGAGTTAGCGGGTCCCCCAGTGTTCAACAAGATTCTCAACATATAACACGTCAGCTCCCAGTTCAACAAGATTCTCATGTCGGTCTCTAAATTCATCAAGTTACGCGCAGCAGAAGTACGAGAAATCTTATAAAGTATTATACAGTTAAATATATAAAGTTGAAGTACGTGAGTTAAATGTGATAAGAAGTTATTATAAACAGTTTCAGTTTGGGCGAGTATCCAAATTAATATGTAAATGTGTTAGTGCACGTGTTCGACAATAAAACATTATAAAACACATTTCTTCACTAGTAATTTTTGGATAAACGATTCCTTTCCGCTTCACACCCTTCAAGAGAAACATGTTCGACCCTAAATAGCTAGCCGGTGGACATTTAAAATTCATGCAAATTGCTAACGCCAGAGGGATCTACGGACCAGACCAAACCAACGAGTGACGTCACACAAGATGGCAACGCAGAAATCAACATAACATTCTCCCATTATATTGGCTTCCACAACGTGGTGCTATAAACACGTAAAATTGCTATTGCAAATTGGCTCCCATACGTGGGGTAATTAAAGTTATGTAAACAAACATTTATTTGCAACATTTGTTACGTAAAACAGAATACGTAAGCTATACCGCATCAAAAATGATAACGGTCACAGTGAATCAACTGAATACAGCATCATTTAAGCCATATCTGAGGTATTATAAAGATTCCCATTGGCACAGAAGCTTCTGTTATAGAGTCCAGATAGATATTATGGCATTTCTTTCTCTAATCAGTGGGGCAGCTGATGACCAGGTAGAAAGATATACATATTGCTGTGTACTCCCTTCTCTACTCTGCCTCAGTATATCCACATGAATTCGTTAATGCATTAATTTTATTGGCATTCTTTTGCATTAAGGGTATTGTTAACTTTGTGCCATATATATTCATGTTTGTGCCATGTTATAGTTGTGTTGATTGTAATTTAGATTGTCATATAATCATATGACTTGGCATATGTGCTCAGGGTTTTACTCCCAGCAATCCTGAAATGCTATTAGTGGGCAAATTGGTTATTAAATAACCAATAGCACACACACACAAGTGCACTCATATTCACACACCAGACTTTACATATACAGAGAAACCTTACTTAAAGAAACATTTTTCAAGCCTAGCCGAGAATCAAACCTGGGATCCCTTGCACAGCAGGCAGGCTGGCAATCTGCCAATTGACCTATTGATCTCTTATACCTTAAAGAAAGCAGTGTCATCTCAGGCAGGCTGGCAATCTGCCAATTGACCTATTGATCTCTTATTATACCTTAAAGAAAATCACATCTAGCAGTGTCATCTCTGATTCCAATGGTCTAGAACACTTCCTTAGAAGATGGAAAGCACTAGCAAAACATTATGGTGGATGTTACAATTGTTATTGTGCAATACACACCCAAGACAGTTTATAAATTTATCTTTGAATAATGATAATGATGATATTTACCCAACATTATGTGGAAGCTGTTTTAAATTTTGTTTCAATAAATTAAGTTATTATGTCCTTTTTTTTTTTTTTTTTTTTTTTTTTTTTTTTACTTTCTCTCTACTGATTATAGTAAGCAGAACATTTAAAATAAAGATTTCACAGGAAATGCATGTTTTGAGCACCTCTGAATCCAAAAAAGCAGTTTTAGAAAATCATCTCTCTGTATGTGTGTTTATATGTGTCTGTGAACAGCATATCAGGAAAATGAAATCTCAGATAAATACCAAACTTGGTATTTAAGTTTAGTATCTTCCAAGGATGTGACACAAAGATTTTCAAGAAAATCCTCCCATCTCAAACTATCCTTTACATGGGAAGTTTTTCATTATTTTTTATTTTCTCAAAAATGGCTCTAACAATTTGATTAAAATACATAAGTTATTACCATGGCAAATAAAATGTTTAGCTCACATTTTCTGTAAATAGCCTGTGAGGTCCTCTTTGTTCTAAATGAATTTTGTATAACTTGTAAACTGTAAAATATAGGCAAAAACTTACTATATGAAAAATTTAGATCTCATTAAAACATATACAATTTATGTGAAATAAATTTCCTTCAGCATTAAGCATTTCCGGGATAGTCTTTATTATGATTTGAATTGCCTAGTACTTATACTTTTTCAACTGTAAAGTTGCTGTTCGTTTTTTTTGCAAAATAGTGGGCATGCAAAGAAAAGAGAATCTTTAACAAAAAAAATTACAGCAGAGCAAAATACATTAGAGCTCAGAGACTTATAAACATAAGAATAGCTACAGCCTTCTGAACTACATCAACTGAAGCACTTTGTATTCTTGTGAGTATGACCCGTATAGTGATTAAAGCAGAAGACACTGTTCAGTTCTACAGAATCATAAAAAGAAAAGTAGAAATGGAATATGATTTGGAAATAGAAGAAGAGCTGAAGAACTGGCCGTAACCTGCTGAAATATTAAAAATTGATGATGACAAAGAAGAAAAAGAGAGTCAAGAAAACAATATATACAGATGGGAGCAAAACTAAAAATGGAGTGGGATCAGGAGTAGACATATTCATTGGAAATGACACTGTCTGCCAGCTTAAGTTCAACTAAGTAAAAAATCTGATGTGTTATATTCACATGAATTTTTCTACCCTTTATCACTTATCAGTATGTATACAAATAATTCTTATGAAAGTTTATTTTCCTATCTACTTCTTGTTATTTGAGGTAAACCTTTCCAGCAATAGCTGCATTATAAATTTCATTACGGATACAAAGTGAATAACGATAGTCATATGTATTAGAACTGGACACTACACGCTGGCCTTATAATTCCACACTCTTTCCATGATGTCACAAAAAACAACTGAAAATCAACAGGATTTTAAAAGAATGGCTAAGTATTGAACAATTTGAACCATTCTTAATGAATACCTCAGAAATGGTTGATGCCACAAAAATAAGTTATTTGAAATAAATTGTGTATTTTAAAGTTATTCTCTACTACGTATAGTAAGTAGGGGAAGTACCTATTGCAATCCACCCAAAAATTTGATACCGAGATTTAACAGAAAATACATGTTTTGAGGTGCACTGAATGCATATAAAGCATTTTTGGAAACATGTCCGTGTGTCTGTCTGTCTATGAACAACATAACTCAGAAACGAACAGTCAGATAAACACCAAACTTGGTATTTAGGTTCAGTATCTTCCAGAGATGCGACACAAAGGTTTTTAAGAAAATCCCCCCACCCAGATTACCCTTTACATGGAACATTTTTCGAAAATTTTAATTTTCTCAAAAAATGGCTCTAATGATTTTGAATAAAAATACCATAAGTTTAAGACATTTTTATGGCAAATGAATTGTATATCTCGAATTTTCTGGGAATGTCTCCAAAAGTATTCTTCATTGTGAAGGACTTTTGCATAACTGGTAAACCATAAGAGATAGACAAAATTTTACTACACAAAAAATGTAGATCTGTTAAAATACACAATTTATGTCATATACATTTCTTTTGTTGAGTGAACCATTTTCGAGATATTACTTGTTATTCCCTTAAATTTCCAATACTTATACTTTTTCTCAAATGGGAATTCGTTATTCATTTTTTTTTTTTGTCCTGGTAATGCAAAGAGAATGGAATACTCCACATACCAACCAGCTCTTAAAATATTTGACTATCGCTTAAAGCCTACCAATTCCCCTTGCATCTACAAGAAAATTTGCAATAAGATTAACATCTCCATATCTCGATTAACTTGAAGCATATGGAGAATAAGCGTTTGTAAAAATAGTTTGTACAAGAGTAGAGAAAGTCATGTGAGTGTAACACATCAGAATTTTTTTGTAGTATGTTTTTGACTATCACTTAACATTTATCAGTTATACAAGATTCCACAAAATCAAAGAAGACTGAACATCTTAAAGGTACCAGCAGCACAGAATTGGGGAGCTGACTATCATGTCCTAATGTGCAGTTTTAAAGCCTTTATACGCCTTAAAATGGAATATGGTTCCATAATATACAGTAGTGCCAAACCATCAATTATAAAAATACTGAATTCAATATAGACTTCAGCTATTTGGATTGCAATAGGTGCTCATCACACTAGTCCTGTAGATAGCATCTTAATAGAAGCCAATGAAACTCCATTACAATGCCTCATTAAACAATTAAACATTACCTACGCTCTCAAAACAGCAGCAACACAAAATCTAGAATACATCCACTAATTTTCTCAAATCTTTGTGATACTTCTCCACACAACAATCACATTCATTGCCATTTCAAATCAGAATAAACAGATATCTCAAAGAAATGAACACCACAATTCCTAATATCTCCTCAAGGCAACTACAGTCAGATCATCCATCCTGGAAGAAGAAAATACCTCCCATTGATATAGATTTAAGCAAGCATAATCAGATAAATGCCAACCAACTAATCTACCAGCAGTTATTTAAAGAAAAGCTAGAAAAATACACATCCAAATTCTGCATCTATACGGATGGTTCTAAAACTGAAAAAGGCAATGGATGTGCTGTGATATGTGGAGATATCATCCTTCAATACAAACTATCATCCTTGTTCTCTATATATAGTTGTGAGTTACTATATGCTATTAAAAAGGCACTAGAATATGCTCTGGAAACTGCACATACTGACTCTTAAATAATTATCAGTGACTCTCTATCAGCCTTAAATTCAATACAAGACACGTTCTCTACCAATAGTATTGTAAATGAAATACATAATCTTGTTACCATCCTTTATAACTTAGAAAAGTCACTCAATTTCATGTGGATACCATCTCATAAAAGCATACCTGGTAATGAAAGAGTCCATACTACAGCAAAACAAGCTGCAGAACCACCAACACAAAATACTGATATCAAAATACCTCTCCAAGATGCAGTCACACACTACAAGAAGAAAATACACAAAGAATGGCTGAGCAGCTGGATGAACAATTCTACAAGTAAACTTCATGATATACGTGGAACTTCAACTCAAGAATATCCAATAAGACAGCTACAGCGGCGAAATCAAATTGTAATATCCCGACTACGAATTGGGCATACTAAACTGACACACTCTTATTTGTTAAATAGAAGCTCTCCACCAATTTGTGAAACATGTAAAACAGCATTAACAGTAGTACATATTATACTAACATGTCCAAAATTTGAAAATCAACGTAGTCAGGTTGGTATGCCCAGAAATATTTCTGCAGCACTCAATGACACAACTTTCATGCAGAAAGTAATTATTTTTCTTAAATTAATTAATATATTAGTTTATTTAACCATATTGTAACCTGTATGTATACATAATGTGAAAGTATTATACTGTAATTCAATAATGTAAACAACTGTACATGAAAGGTCGTGATAAAACCTAGGATGGTTAAAACGTCCCTAAATAAAATTTAAAAATAAAAGGTACACAAAATTCCTTCTAAATAAAGTGGACATATCAAGCTATTCCCAGAAAATTCAAAATATAAGTTTTATTTGCTATGTAAGTATCTTTTTCAGACAGCAAGGCCTAAAAGTGGAAATTCTGACATAGTGCACACAAACTAAAAGCTTTAGATTATTGCACTAGTGCGATAATCTTCATTGTGACCAACTTTGGTTTCAAGTACAATCAAATGGTTGTTACCCTTTGTATTTGCACAAGTTTAATAACTTGGCTTGGATTGATTAGGTTTTATCTTTCATTCTGTCTTTTTACATTATTAATTTCTCATGACACTCACATTATCTGTTCACAATACAAATCGTCATACTTCAATTTAATGCAAATCATTGTAGAGTTAACCTATGCATTATATTGGCAGCCTTCTGTTTGATATAAAATGTCATTACTTTATCTATGATAACCTACATAGATTCAATGGTGGAAATTATGAATTCAGAAGAAACTGAAATGGTAGCGACATTACAAAAGCAGCAGAAAGAATAACACTAGATATACTTACCCAAAAGGTCCAGAAAGCAATTTTCCCCAGTGACCTACTATGGTAGGTACAGGATTAGTGCTCCTGGGGTCCCGGGCCACACTCTTGATTGGGTTCCTCTAAGAGGTGTGAGGAATTATGCCAAATGCCCAATCAACTTCTGTCTGCAAGCATGTTCGACCAACTACAAGTTACCTCCCTGAACACAGTCTGATGGATACCACTACATGGGATGGAGGAGGGGAGTCACAAGGGGTGCTGGGTAATCATAACTTCCAGCCCCTGAGTATCATGTAGAACTGTGTTCTTATCTGCTAATAAAGGTCAGTTCCGGTGAAGGGCCATTGCACTTCTGAAGGCGATTGGATCCCTCTATCAATGAATTGAGAATTAAACTCTAAGGAGAGCAAGCTCCAGGTCAGGACTCTCGCCTAAACTAGGATGGCACCCAGGATGTGAGCATGTCATTGGAGACATTTGTAATGGTGGAGGATTTAACTACTAGGACACTAAAAAAACAATTTAAAGGTCACTGAAAAAGAAGTAGTCAAGTGTTGTGGTCCTGCTACTTGGTTATGTATAGAACAGAGGAAGGAAAGAAATTTTATAGCTCAGAAGGGTCTCAATAAGATTGCTGATCCTGTAAAGCCGTGCATTAGAAGTCGTAATGGCAAGCTCCTGGTTGAAGCACATTCAGCATCCCAGGCAGCTATTATACTGAGGGCAAATATGTTAGCCATGTCGAGGTGTACAAGACCTTGAACTCCTCGCACGGAGTTGTAAATACCGTGCATTGGAGGGTATGTCCAAAGAGGAAATTCAAGAAAATCTTGAAGATCAAGGTGTGACATCTGTATATTTGGTTCAGCGAAGAAAAAGAAATGAATTCATGCTACTCGTACCCTGTTCCTTACCTTTGATCGGATAGATCCCCTCAAAGGATTAAGGCGAGGTATGAAGTCATCGAAGTTAAAGTTCTCTGAATATCTTGCGGGTATTAAATGGTAGGTAAATCCCCAGCTGTGTTGAGAAGATTAGACACGGTCCATAATCCGGACATTCGTGTGACTATTGGTGCTTTTCAACTAGTCCAGTTATGAGTCCTTACGCCGAAACGGCAGAACCTAACCTAAGCGATATCGACATGATGTCCTATTAGAAAATTATGGCTGTGGTCTTAAATATAGGTATGCCTATACATCCAACGTTCGTTTTCTTTTTCAACACAGCGCTAGACGAATGTTATAGGAACAGCTCTACTAATCCAATGCCTGCAGGCGTTCGTTTCCGGGAGCTTCTTAGAAAACATGACATTGAAATACCAAGCATGTTTCTTAAGGGGGAGAGAGTGTACTCCACTTGGTTATGTGCGACATCTCACGTAGACCTTGGGATGACGGCATACCGGAAATCTACGATACCTACTTTTAGTATCAGCACTTATTATTATTATTATTATTATTATTATTATTATTATTATTATTATTATTATTATTTGTTTTAGAGTTTTTGCCAGGTTACAATAACCGAGTTTTTATCTACACCGACGGGTCTAAGTGCTCCAAAGTGTTGGATGTGCTTATGTTCTGGAATCGAACCCCATACATTCGGTTTCAATGGCACTTCCATTTATAGTACAGAACTGTATGCCAAATACCGAGCCATTTTGTATGTGCGCCGTTGAAAATTGGGAGACTGATTTCGAGTGATTCCTTTTGTGTACTTTAAATACTTCATAAGCTGTGCAACTACCATCCCATTGTTCAGCGAATGTGGGATGCCCTCCATGTTTTGTACGCTTCTGGCGTTAATGTGGAGTGTGCTTGGATACCTGGTCACGTTTGACTTGCCGGGGAATGAACTTACAGATTTGGCAGCTAAAGCGGTATGTTTTGTACGCTTCTGGTGTTAATGTGGAGTGTGCTTGGATACCTGGTCACGTTTGACTTGCTGGGGAATGAACTTACAGATTTGGCAGCTAAGGCAGCAACGACAGAACCCAGTGTTACAATAACTCGAGCTACGTCGGAAGGCTTTAGGCTTTTGCGGAGAGCGGTACTATCGTGCTGGCATGAGGAGTGGTTAGCTCTCTGCGGAAATAGGCTTAGAGTAGTGAAGTGCATTCCGATAAGCTGGGTAACTTCCTCTCACATATCTTATTGTTTTGGCTCGGTTGTGTATTTGCCACTGCAATTTTACGCACGGTCACCCATTTAAGGGGGACCCAGCTCCTCTTTGTACTCTGTGTAGCGAAAATCTGTCAGTCCGTCATGTGTTGCTAAAGTGTAGCACATCTTCGGGACTCTCTGCAACTGCCGGCCAGTCTTGCAGAGGTTTTAGCGGACAATAAACAAGCGGTTGAGAAGGTTTTCAGGTTTGTGTCAAGGTTAACTTTTCAAATGCAGATTTAGTCATATTTATGTCAGGTGTTTCGTACTAATCGGTTTATTTTTATATATTAGTATTTATTTCTGACTTTTGCTATGGGTTTATATTGATCTTTACCTCTGGTTTTTGTTAGTTTTTTATATTCATCTTTATCTCTAGCTTTTGGCATGATTTTTTATACTGAGCTTGGCCTTTGCTGTGATCTGTTTTGCAAGGGCGCTAATGACCTAATAATTGAATGCCCTTAAACAAAAATCACCATCATTGGAGAGCAGTATGATATAGTGTTTAATCACTTCATTGCCTGGTATAATGCAAAACATGTTGAAAATAATTTCACTGAAAATGACTGCTAGCGAATCAACAAAACAACAAAACTTCCGACATCTCACATTTTTAATGTCATTTCTCTTGTTTCTTGAACCATGTTCTAAATTGATTTCTCTTAGGTTCAGGAATCAATATAATATTATTGATATTTTACAAATTTGAGCACTGTATAAAAAATAGTATATGCCACATGTGTTAAAAGTGCTTTTATTTTGCTCGCAAACATTCCTACATGCAAAATAAAGCCATACTTTTACCTCCTGTATCATAAGCTACTATAATATATCATGTCTTAAAATCATTTGAGCCATTTTTTAAGAAATCAAAGATTTCAAAGAAATGCAAAGGGTAGTCTGTGGTGGAAGATTTCCTGAAAATCTTTGTGTTGTATCTTTGGAAGGTATTGAACCTAAATGCCAAGTTTGGTATATATCTAGCTTTTCGTTTTTGAATTATGTTTTCACAAACACACCTTTTTCTAAAAATGCTTTCTTTGGTTCCAAAACTTGTGTTCTGGTAAAATCTTGGTATTTAGTTTTTGGGTAAAATGCAATACCTTCTCAGCCTACTATGCATGTGGTAGAAAAAGTAAAAATGTTCAAATAATCGGGCAATTAACAATAATAATTAGAAAATTCAAATGGAAGGACCTAGTAATGGATCCCTCTGCAACTATATGTATATGGATAGCCAAATATCTTTGGACTCTATCAAAACCCTATGAACCACAATGCATTAATGTACAGTATTTGTAAGAACATAAAAACATTAAAACATTTTCTGATGTGAATGAGTTTCTCTACCCTCTATTGTTTATTAGTGGGTATACAAACTATTCTTATGAAAGTTAATTTTTCTATCTACTTCATTTTAATCCAAATAAGCTGTAGCAGAAATAGCTACATTACATATTTCATTATAGGTGCAGAGGGAACAGCAATAGTCATGAGTTTAAGAACTGGACACTATAAGCTGACCATATCATTCCATCAATCAATCACAAGAAACAATTGAATGTTAACAGGACTTTAAAACAATGACCAAATTTTAACAATTTGAAAAGTAATAAAGCATATCTCAGAAATGGCAGATGTTACAAAAAAGTTATTTGAAATAAATTATGTGCTTTAAAGAGATCTACATTTTTTGTAAAGTAGGTTTTCGTCTATTGCTTAATGTTTACCAGTTATAGAAGTTTATACAAAATTCCTTCCGAATGAACACTTTGTGGGCTATTCCCAGAAAATTAAGATATACATTTTATTTGTCATGTAAATATCCTTTAATATATGGTATTTTAATCAAAATTCTAGAGCCATTTTTTAGAAAATAAAAAATTTTGAAAAATGTTCCATCTAAAGGATAGATGGGATGGGGATTTTCTTTTTAAAATCTTTGTGTCGCATCTCTTTAAGGTACGGAACCTAAACACAAGTTTGGTATTTTTCTAAGTTTTCGTTTTTGAGTCATGCTGTACACATTCACTCATTCACTCACTCACTCACTCACTCACTCACTCACTCACTCACTCACTCACTCACTCACTCACTCACTCACTCACTCACTCACTCACACACACACACCTTTTTCTAAAAATGATTTTTTTGGGGTTCAGGGGCTCAAAACATATATTTCTGGTTAATCTCAATATAAAATTTTTGGAATACAATACTTCTCTTACTTGCTATATGTAGCAGAGAAAGTAATAACTAGAAAATATACTTCAGATGGATAAAGGCATGTTTGGGGCCCTTTAGTAATGAAATGGTGGACCAGCTAGCGAAGGAAGCAGCAAATGACAGTGATCTAGAGATATGCTACAAAAAGTGCCAAAATGTAAAATATACAATGAAATGCAGAACTTAAGCTACAAGAAATAGCAAAGAGAATGGCAATTAAGATCAAATGGAAAACTAATAAAGTCCTATTTTTCCACTGCATATAACAGAATAGAAACTAAACCAACATTAATCTCCAACATAACATTAACTGGCCATGGAAGAATAAATTTCCATAGATTTAAAATAACTGATGACCCAATGTGTAAGTGCAGACATAATGAAAATTGAACCGAGTTTTATATGTGGACACTCTTTAACTACTATGGTTCTTAGTGTCCCATTCTATATTGGGTGTGAAAAACTGGAAATTTTGCTCAGAAACATCTTTATCAGGCCTGAGATTCTTTTATCTATGACACAATGATAGAATGAGCAGGCTAGAGAGTACCTAATGCGTGAATGCACTTTGTTAAATAATGAAAGAATACACTAAAGGAGAAAAGTAACAAAAGTAGTCAGAATGTGGCCACCTGAATTAAAAGATTTAATTCAGATATATAATTTATCATATTTGTCAACAAGATTTGTTTTAAAACTTACAAACTATGTAAAATTATAATAGCAGTCATTAACAGTAATATTGGAAGTAAAGTGTATTATGTTTTGTAAAATATTTATTTTAAGAAGCAAATCCTAGAATTAACAAAGTGTAATAGGACATGCTGTAATTAATAAATAAAAGTCTAAAATATTCATAAAAGTACCAAAAAAGTATAGGATAGCTTCAACTATTTTTCCTCATATTTCTGCCTGTCCCTAACATAACAAATGAGTGTATTTCTAATGCTATCCTTTCTATAGACTTATTCACTGTTAAATTAGTCCCATATATACATATTTTAGTCATTTCTGAATTATCCCTATACAGAACTCAGTTCTTTTCTCAATATACCACCTGAAAGTTCCACTTTCACTACATAGTTATTCTCCTCCTAGCTTAGTTCATCTTCTTTTGTATTAATTGACAATGTAATATGTACTCAGTAGAAAATGAACATCATTGCCAGAAATATTTCATACTTTAAAATTGACTACTATTAACTATAAATCTTCACTAAATTTCCTTTACTATGACCTCCCCAACAACCCAAATTAATTTGTCTTCCTTATCCTTTCTGTAATACCCATTCAAAACAACAAAATTTCAAATTTTCCCATTTTTCAATCTGTTACAAATCTTCCTTACAGACTATTTTATCTTTGCTAAATATGTCACAAAACTCTTTTTATTAAACACTTTCTTATGAGTGCCCCAACACCCCAAAAACACTTCCTCTTACTTTCTTTCTCTGTCTTGGTTTATTAAGGTATGTGAAAATCTGTAATTTCTATTTGCAGATCTTCCTCCATTCAGGTTTTTACAACTGCTAGGATCTGAATTTCACCCAAAATGCTTCTGATACAACCTAAACTCTAACCTCTCTATAAACCCTCACAGTTCCATAATGCTGACCTTACAATCCATCCCCTCTCTCTTTCTCATATTGTGAACCTAACCTAAGTCAAATTCATTTAGCTTTCTCTAGTTTCTACAAACCATCCCCTCCACTCCACTTTCACTCTATCTTGTCTTAAACCCCACCCAGCTCTATTCTCACTCTGGGCCAGTACCCCTTTCTAGTAAGCTCCGCTCAGGGTGTTGAGACGACACTAGATGGTTATTGGAGTCACCAGCCTCTCCAATGTTTAGATATGTCAGCTGCAGTTATTCGCCAGCTGGAAATCCCCTCTATGGTGACGTCATCCATTTACCCATTGTGTGATATTGACTGACCTCCCCTCCTCAACTTCTGCAATGTTGACTAATGTTTGCTTTTCTGCACCATGGTGGCAAATATTGAACTTCCTACATTCTCTTCCCACTCTCTATCATGTATAAGACATAATATTTGCTGATTCATTTCCTTTTCTCTTCCATTATTGTCCCTTAGCCCCAACTCCTCCTCAGTATTCACTCTTCTGTCTATCCAAAGTTGGAAATTATGAATATACACTTGCCTTCCTTCAGACTCCAGTCTTCTTCATTTGCTGCATTAATTAAAACTTCACTCTGCGCTGTTCAGATGATAAGTCTCTGTCAATAAATGTGCACATTCCTTTTAGCATTTTAGTTCATCCCATCACCTCATAAACCATTTGGGATGATGTAAATCTGGCAATAATTATTATTCTACCTCTCTGTCTTCCAATTCTGTAGGCATCCTCGATCTCCCATGCTTACAATTTCATTTCTAGCTTTCTTTCTAGGATTTCTATCACTTGTTAACTTTTCTAAACCCTTTTCTTACTTTTATTTCCAAAAATACCAGATTCAATTTTTGATGTTCTCTTCCATTTTATTTATTTTGATCTTAACAAACTCCATTTAATTATAGATTTCATGCATTTCCTGCTTTATTTCTTACTTAATTTCTTTCATAACCACAGTCAGTTTATTGCTTATATGCACCTCCATCCCTTCCAACTTGATAAGCTGCTCCATAATTGCTTGGTCCTGAACTGGTCCAGGGTTTCAATCCAATACCTCCTATTATTGCAATATTGTGATGACCATTGACAACATAAATATTGTTAATCACTTCTTCATTATCTAAAACTTTGTGCTTCCCTAATTTTTACTTTCTCTACTACGTATAGCATTTTTGGAAACATGTCCGTGTGTGTGTCTGTGAACAGCATAACTCAGAAACGAACAGTCAGATAAACACCAAACTTGGTATTTAGGTTCAGTATCTTTCAGAGATGTGACACAAAGGTTTTCAAGAAAATCCCTCCACCCTAGATTACCCTTTACATGGAACATTTTTCGAAATTTTTAATTTTCTCAAAAATGGCTCTAACGGTTTTGATTAAAATATCATATGTTTAAGATATTATTATGAAAAATGAAATGTAAATCTCAAATTTTCTGGGAATGTCTCCAAAAGTATTCTTCATGGTGAACGATGCTTGCATAACTGGTAAACCATAAGAGATAGACAAACTTTTACTATACAAAAAATGTAGATCGCGTTAAAATACACAATCTATGTCCTTTGCATTTTTTCTTTTTTTTTTGCTTGCTATTCCCTTAAATTTTCCAATACTTATAAATGGGAATTCGTTATTTATTTATTTATTTATTTATTTTTTTATGTCCTGGACATGCAAAGAGAATGGAATGCTCCATATAGCTCTTAGAAGATTTGACTATCTCTTAAAGCCTACCATATTCCCATTGCACCTACAAGAAAATTAGCAATAAGGTTAACATCTTGATTAACATTAAGCATATGGAGAATAAGCATTTGTAAAAATAGTTTGTACAAGAGTAGAGAAAGTCATGTGAGTGTAACACATCAGAATTTTTTCATTCTAAACAGGCCAATTTTGGCTCTGTATATGTCGGTATCCACACCCATTGTTGCTTGTTCACTTTTTGCACTGTAAACTGGAGCTCTTCTCAAATACAACTTTCCTCTTCAGCAGCTAGCTTAGCACTCTAATAAATGGAGTAACTTGAATTTTCTTTGAATAGACTGTGAAGTCCTCTTCATTCTGAATGAATGTTCTATAATTTTGTATTACCGGTAAACCATAACAGGTAGACAAAAAATTATCATATGAGAATGTAGATCTCATTAAAAACACCATGTCAAACTTTTTAAATGTATTAATCATTTTTGGGATATTCATTGCTGGAGCTCAGATTTATATGCACTATAAAGTATGTATATATGCATGTATCTATGCACTAAAAATATGGTAAATATGCTCTGAAAACTTTAAAATATGCATAAAAAATAAAGTACATGATTTCAATTTATTACATTTATTAATGTTAATGGAGTAATCAAATTGTAAATTTATTTTTAAATTTAGTCATTAACAAAATTAATATTTATTACCGTTTAAAAATAAAGAGAGTTGAGGGTTGTTACACTACATCACTATAATATTCTTACTTGAACGCGTTTCGGGAGACGGTTTGTTCCCATCATCAGCATGTCCTCAACTGATTTTGCTGGTCATTGTCTGGGGGATGTGTGTGGTTAGTGGTGTTCTCTGGTGCTGGGCTGATGAACCTCCAAAGGCTGATGGGAACAAACCGTCTCCGGAAACGCGTTCAAGTAAGAATATTATAGTGATGTAGTGTAACAACCCTCAACTCTCTTTATTTTTAAATTATGAGACATCACTGTTACTTCAAAATTAGTCAATTTATTACCGTCTCTCTCTATCAGTCTATTTTAGCATAACAAGTAAAATACATTATTTCAACTTTCTCACATTTATTAATCTTGATGAAGTAGTCAAATTGTATATTTATTCTAAAACTCAGGCCTTAACAAAATTAACATTTATTAGTCTCTCTCTCTCAATCCATTTTAGCATTAGTTGTTTTTAGTATAATAAACAATTAAATATTTTTCACAGTTTTCTGGAAGAAACGATATCCTTCTGTCACTTAAGATATCTTTTGAAAAATTATCATTGCCATCATTTCCACTTCTGCTTGCAGAAAATGCTGCTGGTATGGTTAGTTGGATCTTGAAGACATTTTTATTAACAGCATTTCTATGAACAGGTGTTTGTACATGTTGCGTAATCTGGAATTTTTTGTCACAGGGCATCTATAACACTGGTATAAAAATAATGTGAGTTTATTTTAGTTAAATAAAAACAACAGTCACTAACTTGAAAATCACATTGATTTTTAAAATATCCTGAAAATACAAAAATAAAACATGTGTTTTTCACACACTTGGCACAGTACTATATTTCCATCTGTTGTTAGAGTAGGATTTCCATTGATCCACTGTTGAAGCAAATAGGCTTTACTGCTCTTCTCCTTCGGCATTGTAATATTTTGTCTCCTCCTTCTCACACTTCAGAAATTACGAGTAACAGCACACTAGTTACACATTTAAAAGTTAACTGAAAATGGAACTTTTTAATTCTTGGAAATGTTATCATTGCAGCAGACTGCTTTGTTTGTAACATTAATACAAACCGTACCGAGTATTGCAATGACTGCTCCAAACTTTAAAGATTTGCCGCATGATTGTCCAATGCTATTTAGTTTATGTTAAGCTGTTGAGTGGCATATTTTTACTTTCTCTACTATGTATAGTAAGTAGGGGAAGTATTGTATTCCACCCAAAAATTTGATACCGAGATTTCACTGGAAATACATGTTTTGAGATCCTCTGAATCCAAAAAAGTATTTTTGGAAACATGTCCATGTGTGTGTGTGTGTGTCTGTGTCTGTGTGTGTGTGTGTGTCTGTGAACAGTATAACTCAGAAACGAACAGTCGCATAAACACCAAACTTGGTATTTAGGTTCAGTATCTTCCAGAAATGCGACACGAAGGTTTTCAAGAAAATCCCCCCCACCCCAGATTACCCTTTACATGGAACATTTTTCGAAAATTTTCATTTTCTCAAAAATGGCTAACGATTTTGATTAAAATATCATATGTTTAAGATATTTTCATGACAAATAAAATGCATATCTTGAATTTTCTGGGAATGTCTCCAAAAGTACTCTTCATTGTGAACGACTTTTGCATAACTGGTAAACCATAAGAGATAGACAAGATGTTACTATACAAAAAATGTAGATCGCATTAAAATACACAATTTATGTCATAAACGTTTTGTTTGTTGAGTGAACCATTTTCGAGATATTGCTTGTTATTCCCTTAAATTTTTCAATACTTATTTTCTCAAATGGGAATTCATTATTCATTTTTTTGTCTTGGATATGCAAAGAGTATTAATCTATGTCTATGCTTAAAGGCTACTGTATTTCTATATTGCCCTTGTAAATATATATTCCCCTTACATCTACAAGAAAATTAGCAATAAGATAGAGTTTGCAAATGTTTATCTCGATTAACATGAAGTAGATGGAGAATAAGCGTTTGTAAAAATAGTTTGTACAAGAGTAGAGAAAGTCATATGAGTGTAACACATCAGATTTTTTACTTTCTCTACTACGTACAGTAAGTAGGGGAAGTATTGCATTCCACCCAAAAATTCGATACCGAGATTTCACTGGAAATACATGTTTTGAGACCTCCTGAATCCAAAAAAAGCATTTTTAGAAACATGTCCGTGTGTGTGTCTGTGTGTGTGTGTGTGTGTGTCTGTGTGTGTGTCTGTGTGTCTGTGAACAGCATATCTCAAAAACGAACAGTCGGATAAACACCAAACTTGGTATTTAGGTTCAGTATCTTCCAGAGATGCGACACGAAGGTTTTCAAGAAAATCCCCCCACCCCAGACTACCCTTTACATGGAACATTTTTCGAAAATTTTAATTTTCTCAAAAATGGCTCTAACGATTTTGATGAAAATATCATATGTTTAAGATAAAGTCATGAGAAATGAAATGTATATCTCGAATTTTCTGGGAATGTCTCCAAAAGTATTCTTCATTGTGAACGACTTTTGCATAACTGGTAAACCATAAGAGATAGACAAAATTTTACTACACAAAAAATGTAGATCGCGTTGAAATACACAACTTATGTCATATACATTTCTTTTGTTGAGTGAACCGTTTTCGAGATATTGCTTGTTATTTCCTTAAATTTTCCAATACTTATACTTTTTCTCAAATTCGTTATTCATTTTTTTATGTCCTAGACATGCAAAGAGAATGGAATGCGCCGCATAGCAACCAGCATTAAAATATTTGACTATCGCTTAAAAGCTACCATATTCCCCTCGCATCTACAAGAAAATTACCAATAAGATTGACATCTCGATATCTCGATTAACATGAAGCATTTGGAGAATAGGCGTTTGCAAAAATAGATTGTACAAGAGTAGAGAAAGTCATGTGAGTGTAACACATCAGATTTTTTATACTATATCAGGAACCGCTCATTGTTATAGCTATGTTCTCATTTTTTGGGCTCTTTTATGGATTTAGAAACAGTCCTTCTACACAAACAGAGCAATAAAAGAGAAATTTGCTTTTGTCTTTCTCTTCTTCTTAAAGTATCATGGTAAAATATTTGTATTTCAAGAATCATTGCTGAAAATGTAAAATATATGCATAGCCAGGAGCCAGGAGCAAGAACATGCACTAACCCCTTATATATACATTTATATGCACTATAAAGCTTGTGATAGAAAAGAAGAATTAGAACATGCTTTGAATGAAATAAAGTTCAATATATTGGATCTTAGCAAGATTAGAATGACAGGAGAAGTCATGATAGAAAAACAAAACAGAGGACTATTTTGCCATATAGGCACAATCCCTGGTCAAAGAGATGTAGATTTCATCAATAAAAAACAAGTGAAACACATGGTGCAAGAAATAGTAGGAGGGTCAGAAAGGATTGCAGTCTCAAGGTTAGCTACTAAAGGCTCCACAGTAACAATTATACAAGTTTATGTCTCAATAGAAGCATACAGTGAAGAAAATATGGAAGAATTCTACTGGAACTTGAGATCTACCCTAGATGGACACAAATCTACACTAAACTTCATTAATGGTGATTTCAACAGTAAGGTTGGCCCACATCATCACAAGGATGAAGACCCAGTTTGAAGATATGGGTATGGCAAGAGAAACGGAAGATGGGAAATATTAGTCCAATTCGCACAAGAGCACAAATTAAGGATTGCCAACACCTTATTTAGGAAGAAGCCTACCTCAAAATGGACATGGTGCTCACCGAACAGTAACACAAAGAACAAGATTGACTATGTTTTAAGTGATAGTCAAAGGACCATAAGAAATATCCAAGTCATACCTAACCTGAAATTTAGCACAGATCATAGGATGGTATGTGCAAAAGTGAAACTAGCAAGAAGAAAACACCCAACTAAACATCACAGACCAAGTATAGAGAATATGGACAATAACAAATTCCAGCTAAATCTATGAGACAGAATTACAGAGACCAACCTCAATCAGGAAGCAAGCACTCAAGAACTGTATAACTCGCTGGAAGAAGGCATATTCCAGATGACCAAGGACACCAAAAACATGTGAAGGTTAAGAAGAATGAGGGTAAAGTAAGTCAAAGAACAGTTGCCCAAATTGAACAAAGATCAAAGCTGCAACAAACTAGAGATGCCTCAGAGTGGAACAGAATAGAGTATGCCGCACTGGACGAGCAGACAAAAAGGGAAATATGGAAAGATATACGAGAGTATTGCACAGCAACAACTAGATGAATGATGGAAACCTCCAAATCATTAAGGTAAGCAAAAAAGGAAACACACAGAGGCAAACAGTGGATGCTAGGAACCAAAAACTAAAGAGGGACTGCATCACACTAAGGCCAAATATCAATCAGTCAGCCACAAACTTTTAAATCCCTATATACAAGTTCCCTCCCAACCCAAGCAACAAACCATGCATGTCTACTCAAAACTACATCCGGAAGTCTTACCGATACCATTCCTCCAATACTGGTTAGCGAGGTCAGAACTGCAATAGAAGAACTGAAAAATGACAAAACACCAGGTGAAGATGGAATATACAATGAACTGTTGAAACTGGCTTCAGATCAGATACTACCATCAGTCATGGGCATCTTCAACAAAATCCTACAGACAGAGGAGATACCCAAGCAATGGAAACCAAATACAATCATTCTACACAAAAAAGACATGAAAGATGACTTGAATAACTATTTTCCAATAAGTCTGATGTCAAACTTATATAAATTATTTTCAAAAGTACTAACAAGAAGGTTAACAAAAACTCTGGATGAGAAGCATCCAATAGAACAAGCTGGATTTCACTCAGGTTTTAGTACAGTAGACCATCTCCAAACTGTTAACCAAGTAATAGAAAAAACAGAAGAATATCAGCTAACAATATATCTAGCATTCGTTGATTACAGTAAGGCTTTAGACTCAGTAGAACATTCAAGTGTGCTTCAGGCATTACACACACAAGGAACAGAAACTAAATACTTCCGCATAATGAACAAGATTTATAGTTAAAGCTGTGCCAAGGTTAAGACAGAAATGGAAGGCAACCATTCCGACTCAAAAGAGGAGTGTGACAAGGTGACCCTATTTCCCCTAAACTTTTTACGTGTGTGCTAGAGGACATATATTGAAAACTGAACTGGAGCAAAAAATATGGAGTTTGCATAAACAGGAGCAGGCTAACCAACCTAAGATTCACTGACAATATCATACTGTTCGTCAGATCTCCAGAGAACTACAATCAATGCTGCAGGAATTACCAGAAATAAGTAAAACTCCAGGCCTCTCAATGAACAAACACAAGACACAAATCATGCCAAGTCGACCAGCAATCCCAATAAGAGTCAATGGAGTGGATCTACAATATGTAAATGAGTACATCTACTTAGGACAATTACTCTCCTTCCATCAGAAAGCAGTGAAAGAAATAAGCAGAAGAGTAGCTCTTGCTTGGAAGGTGTCCCTGAAATTCATATTGCTTGACAGGTCACTCAACTGGAGATTTAAATTTTGAAACACTAGAAACCTGTGTTTTTCCAACTCTCTTATATGGCTGCCAAACTTGGACTCTCACTGCCAGCTAAAGTATACCCTCCAAGTATGCCAAAGGAAAATAGAGTGGAAAATCTTAGGTATAACTCTGAAGGACAAAATTTCAAACGCAACTCTCCAAAAGTTGTCAACAACAGACTTTGCACAACAAGTCATCAGGAAAAAATGGAAGTGAGGGAGCCATGTCACAAGACTACCAGATGACAGATGGACGATAAAAGCAACCATGTGGGACGCATACACAGAAAAAAGACACCACAGAAGACCAGGATGCAGATGGGGGACCTCTTCAAAGAAAAGGCCAGAGCACAATGGTCTAGATTTGCCAGATGCAGGAAGAGCTGGAGAGAGATGGAGAGTCAACTGTGCACTACATAATCACAGAACGGTCAGTGCAACAGACAGTTATCAGACAGTATAACAGTGCATTACATAGATACAAAACAGTCAGTGTAACAGGCAAATGCTCCATGATTACTTCTCACAGAGTAGTTCACCGTGAGAGATATATAAAAGAGCTTTTCCCCTCTACAGGGAGGCCTTTGCCCTTAAGGGGACACAACAGGCTTCATTCATTCATTCATTCATTCATTCATTCATTCATTCATTCATTCATTCATTCATTCATTCATTCATTCATTCATTCATTCATAAAACTTCTGTAATAAACTCCTGACAACATGGAATAAATTTATTCCTTACATGCATGGTTTAACTATCAAGGAATAAAACATGCAAATATGCAAAAAATCCAAGCTCTATCATTACTATTGGTTTGAATTTTCTAATACGTTTACAATTCTTGTATTACTATGGTACCATTCTTTCATTTTTTGTGATGTCATGAAAGGAGTATGGGTTCTCAAGGCTACCATATAGTGGCGTTACTTACTTTTTACTTCATCTATTACTTAACTATAATAAGTAGAGGAAGTTTTGCATTCAACCCAAAAATTTGATACAAAAATTTCACTGGAAATATGTGCTTTGAGTCCCTGAAACCAAAAAACAGCATTTTTACTTTCTCTACTACATAGTATTTATTGTGCTAAGAGTTTTACAGATTTGATTATCTACTGCATTTTGACCCTGGTCACTTATTCAGTAGACAATCACTACAGTTTATTTACATTTTACAATTTCTTGTCAATAAATTATCTTGCTCTTTTTTTTCAGTTTTTTTTTCATGTCCCATTTCCACTTTTTTTTCACTTTTCATTTATTGATTACTTAACCATCACACATTCACTATAGTTTTCCATTCAAAGTAAGATGCACCACCTCTTACTTTTCTCTTTCCACTGTCCAAAGCCATTTATTTTTTACTTTACACAAAAACTGCACAATGCTTCTAGCGTCCTTGCATATCATTTCAATTATAAGTGTATTTTTATCCCCCTTCAACCACTTCTTATTAAAAAATCTGATGTGCTACACTCACATGACTTTCTCTACTCTTGTACACACTATTTTTACAAACGCCTATTCTCCATATGCTTCATGTTAATCGAGATATCGAGATGTCAATCTTATTTGTAATTTTCTTGTAGATGCAAGGGAAATATGGTAGCTTTTAAGCGATAGTCAAATATTTTAACGCTGGTTGCTATGTGGCGCATTCCATTCTCTTTGCATGTCCAGGATATAAAAAAATCTGATGTGTTACACTCACATGACTTTCTCTACTCTTGTACAAAGTATTTTTACAAACGCATATTCTCCATCTAGTTCATGTTAATCCAGATAAACATCTGCAGACCCTATCTTATTGCTAATTTTCTTGTAGATGTAGGGGAAAATATGTTTACAAGGGCAATATAGAAAAACAGTAGCCTTTAAGCACATACATATCTGTTAATAGCTGGTTGCTAGGTGCCGCACCATTCCCTTTGCCACAGATTATAACTCTTTGCATATCCAAGACAAAAAAAATGAATAACGAATTTGAGAAAAAGTATAAGTATTGGAAAATTTAAGGAAATAACAAGCAATATCTCGAAAACGGTTCACTCAACAAAAGAAATGTATATGACATAAGTTGTGTATTTTAACACGATCTACATTTTTTGTGTAGTAAAATTTTGTCTATCTCTTACGGTTTACCAGTTATGCAAAAGTCGTTCACAATGAAGGATAATTTTGGAGACATTCCCAGAAAATTCGAGATATACATTTCATTTCTCATGACATTATCTTAAACATATGATATTTTAATCAAAATCGTTAGAGCCATTTTTGAGAAAATTAAAATTTTCGAAAAATGTTCCATGTAAAGGGTAGTCTGGGGTGGGGGGATTTTCTTGAAAACCTTCGTGTCGCATCTCTGGAAGATACTGAACCTAAATACCAAGTTTGGTGTTTATCCGACTGTTCGTTTTTGAGTTATGCTGTTCACAGACACACACACAGACACACACACAGACACACACACACACAGACACACACACACACAGACACACACACGGACATGTTTCCAAAAATGCTTTTTTTGGATTCAGGGAGTCTCAAAACATGTATTTCCGGTGAAATCTCGGTATCGAATTTTTGGGTGGAATGCAATACTTCCCCTACTTACTATACGTAGTAGAGAAAGTAAAAATTCTTTTCTCCAATTTTCTGTTCCTTGGCACTTAAATACTATGTGTTCAATGTCTTCATTACCACCACATATCGGACATTGGTTCTGAGGAATACCCTGTCTTAGCCCTTTTAGCCTCCATGCTCCGGTTCTTAACCATGTAATAGATTCTCTCTCTTCTTTATTTACTATGTCTATATATTTTTCCCTACCCCATGTATTTTTCATTGGCCTATAATAAACTAATGTTTGAGGTGCTCTGATTCCGAATAAAGCATTTTTGGAAACATGTCTGTTGTGTGTCTGTCTGTCTGTCTGTTTGTCTGTGATCAGCATATCTCGAAAACGCGAAGTCAGATAAATACCAAACTTGAGTTTAGTATCTTCCAAGGATGCGACACAAAGGTTTTCAAGAAAATTCCCCGCCCAGACTATCTTTAGATGGAACATTTTTTCAAAATTTTGAGTTTTTCAAAAATGGCTCCAATAATTCTGATTAAAATATCATACGTTTAAGATATTTTCATGGCAAATGAAATGTATATCTTGAATTTTGTGGGAGTGTTCCCAGAAGTCCTTTTCATTCTGAATGATATTTGCATAACTGGTAAACCATAAGAGATAGACAAAGTTTTACTGCACAAAAAATGTAGATCTCTTTAAAACACAGTTATGTCACATGCATTTTTTTTTTTTTTTTGTGGAGTGAAGTGTTTCTGAGATATTCCTTGTTATTTGTTTGAATTTTCCAATACTTATACTTTTTCTCAAATGGGAATTTATTATCTGTATTGTTTCTTTTTTTCTTTTTCTTTCTTTTCTTTTTATGTCCTGGACATGCAAAGAGAATGGAATGCTCTACATAGCAATCAGCTCTTAAAAATTGACGATTGACTACTGCTTAAAGCCTACCATATTCCCCATGCACCTACAAGAAAATTAGCAACAAAATAGTTTCTGCAAATGTTTATCTCAATTAACATGAAGTAGGTGGAGAATAATCGTTGGTAAAAGAAGTCTTCAAGAAAATGTTCAACTAGTTCATTCTTAGGCAGAGACCAATTCTTATCAGTATTGTCCTTTCTTTGTCAAAGTTCTTGCAGTGTAATAATATGTAGTCTGTTGTTTGTTCACTTTGGTTGCACTGGCATGTTGCATCTTCTGTAATTCTGAATCACTTGCAGTAGCTTCTCAGTTTCCTGTGTTCAGTTACCATGGTAATGAGGTTGGTGAAATTGGTATATCCCTTTTAAGTCTTGTTTTACCATTTGGAAAATAATCTCTAGTTTTCTTTCCTTTCTGCAATGTCTTCCATTCTTTTTGACAATTGATAAGATGTATTTTCTGATTTATTTTCTCATAATTGCTATAGATACTTTTTGGTATGCTAGTTCAATTCCTGTTTCGACTGCCTCTTTTGCCAGTCTGTCCACCAGTTTGTTTCTGACAATATCCAGATGTTCTTTTACTCATCCCTCATATATTTTCCAGTTGTCAAGTTCAAGTATTTTGATTTGATTCCTGACTTGCTGTATGAGAAAATAGTGATTTTGTTGGCTCTTAAGAGAGGCTATTGCTATTTCACTGTCTGTGTAGAATAGCAACTGCTTTTCATTCTATATCATCAATATGATTTAGTTTTTCCAATGCCTTTAGTATTGCTACCTATTCTGCCTGATTGTTTGATGATTTGCTTTGCAACCTGAATTTCAATTTGTGTACAATTTCTCCTTCTCTGAAGATGGTTATGCCAGATCCCACACTTTGGTCCATTTTGCTGCCATCAGGGTAAACCTCAATGGAGTATGCTGCATTCTTGTCAATGTTGTTGATATATATTCTGTTTGCTGGGGCCTCCAATCTCTTGCTGGTATTGGTTTGTCATATTCCTCCGAATGATGCTTAATCCTATCGATTTTGGTGGTCTCTTGAATTGGTTTATCCAGAGGCATTGAGCCTGCAAGAATACATGATGCTTCATATGAAAGAGTACGGAAAGCTTTGATGATTTTTATATTAATTAGTCTGTGGACTCTTATTATTTTATTCTTTAGTCAACTCATTGCCACCTCCCATACCAGAACTCTGTATGACATGATTGTTATAATTGCTCCCTTGTAAATTGTTGTCAAGGCTCTATGCCCTAATCCCTATTGAATTTTAGCCAATTTAACAGATGTTTGAATACTTTTCCCCATTATGAAATCCACATGCCTATCAAAGTTGAGTTTGTTGTCGATATGTATGCTGAGATATTGAGATCCCTGGTTCTTATTTTTTTTATTGAGATAGCTATTAACATCAGTCTCTTTCAGTTTTCTTTTCCCTGTAATTAATAATGTTATTGATTTCTTGTCATTGAATTCTATTTTGTTGTTCTTTGCCCAGTTTTCAATCTGTTTCAGGTTTTGATTAGCATAGTTTTCTATTTATTTCAGCTGTTTTACTTTTATCAGAACTATAAGATTCTGCATATGTGATTACTTTTGTGTGTTTGCTGTATTTTAGATTCAAAACTGAATTATACATTATGTTCCACAGCCCTGATCCACAGTAGGAACCCTCAGGACATCCATTGTTGAGAGTTTTTTCTTATTTGTGTGAACTGCATATTAATGTGCCGGATCTCTTGTTAAAGTAATTTGCGGTAAGTTTATATAGGTTTCTTGGGCAGTTTAGTTGTTTCAGATTAATAGCATGCTGGGCCACCAGGACATTGAAGGCTCCTTTTGCATTCAATGAAGTCATTAAAACCATTTATGTCTTCTCTAAGGCATTGTCTACAAATTGTTTGGCTGTGTTCAGTGGTTCTATTGTTCCTTTCTGTGGCGAGAATCCAAACTGTTGAGTAAGTCATAGGAATACATATGGTGCATTATTCTGTCATCAAGGCCTTCTCCAGCATTTCCCCCCCCCCACATCTAATAAGCTGATTGGTTTATATTTTGACACTTCTCTTGT
The DNA here is from genome assembly GCA_030765065.1 of Deroplatys truncata. Taxonomy (NCBI): domain Eukaryota; kingdom Metazoa; phylum Arthropoda; class Insecta; order Mantodea; family Mantidae; genus Deroplatys; species Deroplatys truncata. The sequence goes on along the minus strand of CM060988.1, from coordinate 129,942,976 downwards.
GTGTTCTTTCTCTGGCTTAACAATCAAAACAATAAATTGATTTTTTCTATTTTTCAGGAAAGTATCCTATCTCTAGGCATTTGTTTAGATCTCTGTGATGAATATGGGGAATAGTTTAAATGTCATCAACAATATGTCACTTGTAAGTCTGTCCTCTGGCAGCTTTCCAGGGATCCATGTTTTTAAGTATAGGGATGATTTCATTTTTGGTGAAGCCCATATAAGCTGATGTGTCTGAAGGTTCCTTTATTTGCGCCCTAATTTTTATGAGGTATTTATTTTGCATGTTTTCGTTGTCTTCTGGGGCAAAGTGGGACATATGTAGTTTGCTGTGTCTTCTATATTTTCCGTGAATGTACCGTCATGTTTTTGCAGGATAGTCATTAATTTTCTTATTGGTGGCTTTCCAGGAGTCACTCTGTATACTAAGTTCCATGGATTTCAGCCTTCTGTTATGTTGCACAGTCTTCTTGAAGCTGTAAATTTTTCTTCTCTTAGTTTATTCTGGTACTGCCTTTTCCCTTCCATATATTTGGTTTTCCTATAATTTTTTAAGTCGTCATTACACACGCGCTTGTGTGTGTGTGTGCGTGCGTGCGCGCGCGCGCGTGTGCGTGCGCGCGTGTGCGCGTGTGTGCGCGTGCGCGCGCGCGTGTGTGTGAAGCATACTTAAAAATGAAAAGCAGGTTAAACACCATCTTCCAAGAATGCAACACAAACATTTTTAAGAAAATCCTTCCTCCCACCCCAAAGTACACTTCACATAAAAACTTTTCATTGTTTTTGATTTTCTCAAAAAGGCTAATGATTATGAATTAAAATATATATTTAAGATATTTGCATGATAAATAAAACGTATATCTTGAATTTTATGGGAATGCTTGTCATCCTCGTTCAGAATGACTTTTGTATAACTGATAAACCGTAAGAGATAGATAAAAGCTTACTATATAAACAAATGTAGATCTTGTTACAGCATACAATTTATGTCAAATAAAAAATTTTGTGACTGACCATTTCCAAGATATTTTTGGTTATTGAGTTGTGTTTTCAAATACTTATAAGTTTTTCAAGTGAAAATCGCTGTTTGTTTTTTCCTTATGGTCATGCACACAGCATGAATTCCAAAGCCATGACATAGCAACCCACTTTTTAAACATCTGACTTGATTAAGCTTAGTGTATCCTTATATCTACAATGATGTGTAATGGAATTTTATCAGAATTACCAAGAGTAGTTAGTTGTATAAGCTTTTGTGAGACTAGTTTGTAGATGGGTGAATGGGGAAAATCGTGTGAATGCAACACATCATATTTTTAAAATTTGATTGTCACTTCAAGCTCCTGTATCTTCCTTGGATATACCACGAAATGTATAATGAAACCATTTCTGATATGTTTGAGTTAATATAAAGTAAATAATAAAATAAGCTTTTGTAGGCATAGTTTACAAAAAGATATAAAAATAAATGTTCGTGAGTACAGAAAGTCATGTGAACATAAAACATTAGATCTTCTTTTAATGAGAATTTCTTTGTTGTTCTGCAGGCTAAAGTCACTGGAGCAGCTACACATGCAGGAGGTGAACAAGCTGAATGGACACGTCATATTAGTACTCCTTGCACTATGGAACTGGATGAAGATCTGGATGAGATAGCACGAATGGCTGGCTTTACACGTTCTGGATGCGGTGAACCAACCATGGTAAATAGGAATTTTCCCAATTAAGCTAACACATAATTTCAGTATTAACCTTTTCCTTATTTTAATCATTGTGCTCAACACAAAATATACACTGCCGTTTATGAAAATTGCCACACCAGGAAGGAAACGCATGAATTCAATGAATTTAATAACCACAGGCTAGATACATGACAAGTAACGAATGATAAACTTTTCAAATCTATACATGACCTTTGAGCCCTAATATTCAGTATTTGGTGTGGCCTCCATGTGCTGCAATTAGAGCTGCTATACACCGTGGCATTGAATCAAAAAGGTACTGAATAACTTCCTGGGGATTTCCCTCCATGCAGTTTGTATTCGAGCCCACAAATCCGTGACACTGGTTACTGGAGGACCGTGACGCACCAGGTGCCGACCAACCATATCCCAGACATGTTCGATGGGTGACATGTCAGGTGAATGTGCAGGCCAGGGAAGCAATGGTAACCGTTGCTCTTCGAAGAAGGCTTGTACATTCCTCGCAATATGTGGCCGGGCATTGTCCTGTTGAAATGTGGCCTGTGGAGATGCCTGAAGCAGGAGGAGTATCTCAGGCTCTACAACCACCATTAGGTACCGGTTGCTATTCAAAGTGCCCTCAATTCATAGGAGGCGAGATAGGTTGTTGTAACCAATGGTGCCCAAAACCTTCACACCTGGTGTTTGTCACTATGCTGCTCAACAATGCAGCCCTCCAGGTTATGCTCACCATGGTACTGCTGGGCACGTATATGGCCATCACTGTAGGACACGTTGAAGTGGGACTCGTCTGAAAAGACTACATTTTGTAACTCAGCACCCCAGTGACGGTGTTTACATACCCATTGCAGTTGGAGGAATTTGTGGTTTCTAGACAATGGAAGCCGATGTAATGGCATGCATGCAACCAGTCCAACCTGCATCAGACAGCGACGAACCGTTGATACAGACAAGTTCACATCAGTTGCAGTGCTCCAGCATTGAGCCAACACTGTGAATGAAGCTGTACGGTCCGTTATGGCCATGCAGACAAGATGACGGTCATCCCGTGCTGTGATCATGTTCGGTGGTCCATTATCCACTCTTCGCTGCATACGACCTTCATCTATTCACTACTTCCACACATGCATCACTGTTGTAGCAGCATGCCCTGTATGAGCCAAAATGCCACGGTATGCCAAACCCGCTCCCCGGAGACCGATCATTCTGCCCCATTTGAACTCACTCACATGCCGATATGGCTCCCTTTGACATTGAAAAGGTATACTGGTACTCATTTTATTGTTTCCACCTTGTTTGACAGCTCTGCACTGACTACACTGGATGTAACACTGACCTTGTCAGACCGACACAAGAGGGCTCTGCTTGGCCTACGTGTACCCCATCTCTCTGCAAACCTAATCACTTATTGCTTGCACACTCTTATACACTTCCACCAAGTTCGGAGTTATTTGGGAAATTCTTTCTTGGTGTTGCAATTTTCACAAATGGAGTGTATTAGCAGCATGTAAAATGTTACACTTATATAAAAAAATATGCTGCTTCACATGACTTTCTCTAGTCATATTTTTACAAAAGTGGGTTCAAACCCAGTGGAGGGTGATGGATCTTTTTGGGCATAAAAATCCTTAACATAGCTTCCTTCAGAAGGGAAGTAAAGCCAGTGGTCCAGTGTCATAGATTCATGACGTAAAAGAACCTCAAGCCTGCTAAGAAGGCCTCTGAGCAAAATTTCTCATCTTTCATGCTCAATATAGAATGGTATGCAAAGGACCATAGTAGTTAAAGAGTGTCCATAAATAAAAACACACACACACACACACTCTCTCTCACTCACGCACGCACTCACTCACTCACTCACTCACTCACTCACTCACTCACTCACTCACTCACTCACTCACTCACTCACTCACTCACTCACTCACTCACTCACTCACTCACTCACTCACTCACTCACTCACTCACTCACTCACTCACTCACTCACTCACTCACTCACTCACTCACTCACTCACTCACTCACTCACTCACTCACTCACTCACTCACTCACTCACTCACTCACTCACTCACTCACTCACTCACTCACTCACTCACTCACTCACTCACTCACTCACTCACTCACTCACTCACTCACTCACTCACTCACTCACTCACTCACTCACTCACTCACTCACTCACTCACTCACTCACTCACTCACTCACTCACTCACTCACTCACTCACTCACTCACTCACTCACTCACTCACTCACTCACTCACTCACTCACTCACTCACTCACTCACTCACTCACTCACTCACTCACTCACTCACTCACTCACTCACTCACTCACTCACTCACTCACTCACTCACTCACTCACTCACTCACTCACTCACTCACTCACTCACTCACTCACTCACTCACTCACTCACTCACTCACTCACTCACTCACTCACTCACTCACTCACTCACTCACTCACTCACTCACTCACTCACTCACTGTGAACAACATATGTAAAATGAAATATCTGATAAATACCAAGCTGACATTTAAGTTCAGTGGCTTCCAAAGATGCGACATGCAAATTTTCAAGAAAATCCTCCCCCTGGAAATTCTTTTGGAATTTTTGATTTTCTCAAAAATGGCTCTAATGATTTTGATTAAAATGCCACATATTTAACATATTTACATAAAGAATTAAATTAATATCTTGAATATTCTGCAAACAGCCTGTTAAGTCCTCTTCATTTAGAAGGAATTTCATATAATTCTATGATGGGTACACCATAAGAGATAGACAGAAACATACTACATAAAAAATATAGGTCTCTTTAAAATATGCAATTTAACTCAATTTTTTTGTTTTGACATTAGTCATTTCTGATAACCACTCTTATTGGTTTGCATTTTCAAGTCTTGTTTGAAGTGCTGAAGTTGTCATTTGTTTGTTTCTCTTGGTTATGCAAAGAGCATGGAATTTCACAGCAGCATATGATGACTGAGTTATAGAGATTTGACAATTCCTTCAGGCTCCTGTATCCCTGTTGCACCTACAACAACAAAAACAACTACCACCACCAAAAGAAAAACTGCAAATGTTTATCCCAGCTAACATGAAGCAGACAGAAGCAGATAAGCTTTGGTAGCAATAACTTGTAGAAGAGTGGATAGAAAAAGCTATATGAATGCAACAAATAAAACTCTTTTTTTTAAGTGTTAGGTTTTAAAGGCAGCCCATAGTGACCCGCTTTATATTGCTTTCTGTAGCACCTATGAGCACTATACACTGGAAGTTTTGCATTCAACCAGAAATAAATGTTTTGTGGTCTTAAAAAGAAGAAGAAGAAGAAGGAGGAGGAGGAGGAGGAAGAAGAGGAAGAAGAGGAAGAGGAAGAGGAAGAGCATTTTCAGAAAAACACTTCTTCTATCTACATCCTGTTAATTGAGATAAACTTTCATTATACATTTGCACTTTCATTGTAGGCGTAAGGAGGATATTTCTTTTTAGATACAAGAGGATAAGAGGAATACAGTAGGCTTTAAGCGATAGTCAAATTCTTTTAAGAGCAAGTTGCTATGTAATGGAATTGAAACTCCGTTCTCTTTGCATGGCCAAGAGAGAGAAAACCAGTAATGACTTCTCATTTGAAAAAAAGTATAAGTATTTGTAAATTGAAAACAAGGAATATCTCATAATACTAAAAAAAAAAAAAAAAAAATAATTGTGTAGTAAGATTTTTCTTAAGGTTTACTAGTTATGTAAAAGACATTCAGAATGAAGAAATCTTCAGAGGCTATTCCCAGAAAATTCAAGATATATGTTTAATTTGTCATGAAAATATCTTAAACATATGTTATTTTACACAAAATCATTATAGCTATTTTTGAGAAAATAAAAATTTTCCATATAAAGAGTAGTTTGAGGTGGGGAATTTTTTGAAAATCTTCATGCTGCATCCTTGGAAGATGCTGAACTGAACTTAAATACCAAATATGATATTTATCAGACTCTTTGTTTTTGAGTTATGGTGTTCACAGACATACAGATCTCTTTCTATTTTTGTGTTGTTTTGTTCAGGGAGTGTCAAAACATGTATTTCTGGTGAAATCTCAGTATTAAATTTTTAGGTTTAGTACAATACTTGCTCTACTTATTGTTAAGTATGTAGTAGAGGAAGTAAAAATCTAATATGTTATGTTCAAATGACTTTCTGTATCCACTATAGTTTATTTTTATATAGCTTCTACATACTATTCTTATGAAAGCTTATTTTTCTATCTACTTCATGTTAATCAAAATAATCCTTTGCAGAAATAGTTTCATTACATATTTTATTGTAGATACAAGAGAGTTAGAGGAAATCAAATCAGTAGTCAGATGTTAAAGCTAGTTGGTATATGCTAGCCTTGAAATTCCATACTTCATGCATTACATCATGAGAAATAAATGCATAATCACAGCTTTTTAAAAATGACAAAGTATTCAAAATTCAAATTAGTAATTACAGATATCTTGGAAATGGCTGATGTCTTAAAAAATGTTATTTGAAATAAATTGTATATTTTAAGGACATCTGCATTTTTTGTTCAGTATGCTTTTGTCTATCTCTTTATGTTTACTAGTTATATAAAATTATACAGAATTCCTTCCGAATGAAGAGGACTTCACAGGCTATTATAGAAAATTCAAGATAAACATATTTTTTGCCATGTAGATATGTTAAATGTATATGGCATTTTAATAAAAATTGTTGTCATTTCTAGAAAATAAAACAAGCTAATAGGTTATAAGCTGTGTTCCAAGGAACATTTTTCTAAGCTTCACTGATTTATTACCTTAAATAAAGTTTGATATTTATCAGACTTTTAGTTTTTGTTTTATTCTGCTCACAGACACATACAGAAGCCTTTTTATAGTGCTTTTTTGGGTTTAGGGAGCCTCAAAATGTGTATTTATGATGAAATCTCAACATAGACTTTTTGGGTAGAATATAATACTTCCTCTACTTATTGAAAGTACATATTAGATGAAGTAAAAGATAAGTATTTGAAAATTTAAACCAAAAACAAAGAATATCTCAGATGGTTAATGCCACAAATAATTTATTTATTTATTTATTTGGTATAAATTGTGTAATTTAATGAGATATCCCTTTCGGATGATCGTCACCTGGTGTGGCGGAGGCGGGGCCACACAAAAAAAAAAAAAAAAAAAAAAGATCTAAATTTTTTGTAACCCGTGTGTAAGAAAGTTTTGCTAAGATTCCTCTGCATGTTTAATGAAGTTCATTGCCAAAAAATATTTATGTGAAGTGTAATGGCAAAATTTAGTCAACTGTAATTTCATAATTAACAGCTGAGATTATTATTTTTGTTGATGGTTACAGACTAAGTGTCATTTCCAAAATGGTTAACTTGATGCCATGGAAGGGGGGATTTTCATATTCAAAATTATCACCCTATATCATTGTATATATTTTGGGGGTTTTCTGTATTATGTGAAAGCTGTGTAGGCTGTATGTTATTGAATTAATATGGAATAAAAAGAGGTCTTAAAGGTTTAAAACTACATTTAATGTCATCTAAAAAAAATTGACTACACCATTCCAGTAATTGTTTTGATTATAATGAATTCTTTTTAATTCATACTTATTCTTGCAGCATACTGGATTAGTACTTGCATCAGCACCAGCTGGAAAGTTGCTCCCAAAAGGACGGTGCAAGGCAAAGTGCACCTCTGACTGCAAGTGTGACTCGGTAATGATTATGTAGTTGTAGAACTCAAAACTAAACATAAGCAAAATCCATGTGGCCAACTATTCCTTCTACCATACAAATAGAAGAGAGTGAGGTTGGGAGAGTATTGGCTGGAAAATACATCACATGTACATTCTATAAAAAAATTAATTGATCCTTGCATTGGTATATTGCAATGTTTCACTTTATGTAGCTAAAATTGATTCTGAACTTTGGTGGTTCACAAAGTTATTGCTGAAATTTGAACTATTTAAAGTAATAAATGCTCTACCATCAATTTGGTTTATAAATGATGATTAACAATTAGACATCTCAAAATATCATCAGCATGTTCATTATAAATTTCTTTCTGTAGCTGTCCTGTTATAAGCACATGTTTTAGGGAGGACATGGAAATGCTGCAATTATTCACTCCATGTTTTATCCATGAATCTTCAATACATCTTAATCACCAAACAAAATTCAGAGAAAGCAAAACAGGGCATTTTTAACATTGCAGCCATACATCCAATCATATTTCTCATATAATTCACTGTTAAAATTCCCGTTAAAACATATTGTGGTTTTATTTTAACTACTGAGTGAATAATCTGAGTATTTATCTAATTATTTTCTTCCAAGTTTAGTGTTAAAAAAGGTTGTGCTAAAAGAGAGTGAACAAAATTAACTTTTCCCCTTATAGCACCACTTACTTGTGTTTAACTAAATCACTCTGATTCAGCAATACAAACCTGATACTGATTTACTAAACACAATACATTATAAACCATGTGTCAAACAGACAACGTGCTGGTGTTTGGTATATAGACCAAGTGAGACAAAAATGTACTATGAAACTAATAGATGGCATTGTTTATGTGACAAAAGTCAAAGCTACCATCCTATTCCATGCTCTCTGGCTACTAACCAACAACATGCAGTCTTATGCCTTGCGCACTCTCCGCCCCCCTCTCCTCGCATGTCTCTGTGCTCCCTTTGGTTCTTTATGCCCATTTGCAGCTGGGAGTAAATTACTTGGCACTTACAAAACAATATAGTGCTTATCCAAAATGTCGTGGAATCACACATAGTGAAGCAATTAATAAAATACACTTAATGGTAGTGGAGTCAACCTAAACACTCTTACTAGCTTCACTCACCTATTTATTTTCCAGAATATGTATTGTGAGCATAAGCTCACATCATCAGCTGCCTGTTGACTGCCGGATCAACTCTTGAGTCATATTGTTGAAAGCCTGGAGTGTCCTCTGGTGGCCTATGGATGAACCTAAATAAAGGGTTGTCTGCTTCTGGCAAATCAAGTTCATGATGTGGTTTTTCAAACTTCTTTATGTAATACTTTTTTGTTATTATTATATATAAATTAATTATACTTTTAATAGACCTTAGCCTGGTCTTGGCAAGTTTTTAATATAGAGTCAACTGAAAAATTCAATATTACTCTTGATTCAATGATATTCTTCGATTTTGGTTGACTGCAGTTTTTCCACCAACAGTTGATCAAATTGAAACCCCAGTATACACTCATCTCATTCAATTCAAAAATCTATCTTCAAGCATTCCCAAAAACAAGCTGGTCACATTTCTGAGAAAATAGTTACTGTCCACCAACATCCCAACCAAACAGTGCAAAGAATATCTATACCTTACCATTATCTGCCTGAACCATTCTTTTTTCATTTTTGAAGGGAATATCTACCAACAAGAAAAATGTTTGACTATGGGAAGCCCCCTATCTCCTTTCCTGGCAAATTTATGAGCCAACTCAAAACACACATCACCAAAACCTTCCCCTATATGTTCAAAGTTTGGTACAGATATGTTGACAACACATTTGCAATAGCAAAACACAAACTCATAGAGGACACTCTCAAACTTTTAAACTTACAGGGCCCATCCATTCAATTCAAAATAGGGATAGTTACTAATTACTCCATAGCTTCCCTGGACCTCAAATTAACAAAGATATCAGACAGGATAGAATTCAGAATGCATAGAAAACCCACGCACACAGATAATTGTATCAAAGCATATAGTTACAACTCCAAAGCACACAAAGAAGCAGCATTCAGCAGCATGACTCAGAGACTAAACAGCATCCCGCTCAACAGAACTTAATACTATAAAGAATATCAACACATTGTCAAATCTGCAGTAGAGAATGGATTCAGCCAGGAAATGATAGATAAGAAAATACTTAACTCAAAAGACAAAAATGCATCAAGCAGGTCACCACACTTTCTAACATAGCAAAAAAGTTCAACTTCAGAAAATTCACATACCACCCAGGTCTCTTTCAGAAATTTCAGAAAATATTCAAAAACCACATCACCCTGGCACCTTACAAGAAATTTAGCATCAAGAATCTCATTAAAGCAAGAAAATCTGATCTCAATACACCAGGACAAAAAGTCAGGAATCTACCAGATCCAATGTGAAAATTGTGAGATGGTTTACATCGGAAGAACAAAAAGGAACACTTCAAAGAACATCAGTGTTGTATAAAGCTCAAACAGACAGACAAATCAGCAGTTGTTTTTCACTTCTGGACTTAAAACCATGAAATAGACACCAATATCCAGCTGCTGGAACCAGCCCAGAAACCCAAAGAGCTTGAAATATGGGAGATTTACGTAAAGAAGTTTGAAAACCACATTATGAACTTTGATTTGCCAGAAGCAGACAACCCTTTATTTAGGTTCATCCATAGGCCACCAGAGGACACCCCAGGCTTTCAACAATACGACTCAAGAGTTGATCTGGCAGTCAACAGGCAGCTAATGATGTAAGCTTGTGCTCATCATACATGTTCTGCAAAATAAATAGGTGAATGAAGCTAGTAAGAGTGTTTAGGTTGACTTCACTTTCATCAAGTGTATTCTAATATAGTGCTTACCAAAGTTTACTCCACAAGATCAGATCAGAAGGAGCACGAAATATATAAATAGTGTATATTATTTACATTAAAAGGAGAGTCAGGATTTTGGTGATAACACAAACATACTACCATATTAGTATAGTATAGTATTTATTGTGCTAAGAGTTTTACAAATAAACTGCCCCAGCTAAAAAGTGAATACACAGCACTTAGCACAAACTATAAAGCTTATGCTATGACTGAGCAAACAAATATTAAAAAACTTTTAAAAATTTGAATTTGCTGACTTAACGCTTATAGATTTTGCTCACCACATAATTAATGCAGGAACATGTTTTTATAGCACCTCATCTACATCATCAGCTGCTGCTGACTGGTTTGAACATCCAGATAGAAGGTAGTGAAAATGTATCCCCTGGTGGTGTAAGTTGGAACAATTTTGCATATGTGTTGACTTCATTAGGAATCTCAAAGTTTATCATGCATCCTTCATGCTTCTTAATAAAGATTTTCTCCCAAACATCCAGTTCTTTAGCATTTCTGGTGGTTTTTAAGAGTTTGACTTTTCCATTAATATTGTGGCTAGTTTTCCAAAAATGATTGGTTATTGCTGATTTGTCTATCTGTTTATATCTGATGTTTTTTCTGAAATGTTGTTTCTGCCTCACTTTTAAGCTTCTCTTTCTTTTTCCTATATAAATGTTATCACAATCCAAGCAGCTGATCTGATATAACCCTGTTTTTTTTATTTGCTTCAAGTTTGTCCAATTTGTTTGAATTAAGTTTCTTAAAGGTAATCTATTTTGAGGTGCCAAAATGATATTGTATTTTTTAAAAACAAAAATTGAAATTTATGCATAGCCATCAGATGGAAGGTACATTTTTTATATTGTATATTAGATTTCTCTTTTTTGAATGCTGTCATTTCTTCCAAGTGTTTTAAGTCCTTTAAATTTTTTGATTTTCTTTTTTACTATTTCTTTTGTGAAAACATTGCATTCTACCATCTTATGTTCCTGCACTAATTATGTGGTGAGTGAAACCTATGAGGTTATGTTGACCAATTCAAAGTTTTAAAAGTTTTTTAAAATTGGTTTCACCGTGTTAATTCTTCTGGCATTGATTTTAAGCAAATATTATTTTATTGATCAAAACAGTCAATAATGTGCCCTTGCTTTTATGTAAAGCACTTCAATGTCGCTCATTTCCACCTCAGTTTTCAAATCTAGTGCACAACTGAATGGTTTGCTCTTGTCTTACCATACATGCTAGGGTGCTTATGCAGCAGATACAATTATTACTTAGTAGCATTTATATAAGCTTTGAATTCAGGATATCTCAAAACATTTTATCTTAAATGAAGCTTCAGTATCAAACCTTTATGTAGAATGCAGTACTTCCTCTAACTACCATAGATACTAATAAAGAAAGTAAACCAAATCTAAACTTACACTATTCATCACTGGTCCTGGTCCAAATAAAAGATAGTCCTTCCCAAAATTTATAATATGCTGCATCAGAAGGTAAAAAGGTTATTTATATTATGGATATAATCTTCCATTGGCATTTGTTGACCTCTTTGGTCTAGGGCAGCTGTTCCAAACTGTGGGTCATGACTCTCAAGGGGGCCACAGTATTCTATCTGGGGGGTCGCAGTGGATATTTGGAATTATTAATAAATCATTTTTGTTGTTAATTATTATTATAACAATGGGGAAAATGGAATTTAGTTACGTATTACATATTAAATTTAAACAGAATCATGTTTTGTATTTAAGAAGCATACTAATACTACAATTTCACAGTAAATGCACATGTACAATTTTATGTAAACCATTAATTATTACACTGCACATCAGGATGATTAGTGATAAGTATGAGCCTATTTGCTATTAATTAATTGTTCAATGTCTGGCTGTATATTAGTTGCACACATTATTAAGTCACTTTCTAGCTGTAGTCTATTCCTAGATTTAGTCTTGATGTTCATCAGTGACAAAGATCCAATTTCGCAGAGACATGAGGTGCAGAATGGAATAAGCATGTTTAGTGCATCAGATACCAGGGTATTCTGTTCTTCTTGCTAGCCAGAACTGATACACATCTTTCTTCTGGAAAGTCAGTTTTAAACTTTAGTCTGAAGCAAGCTCAATTAATTTATACTTTAACTTCGCACTTAAGTTGTTGAACTGTGCACGAAAACTTGCAAATTAATTATTAAGCAACGAAAGTGAATGGAGGGGTTGCCAATAATTTCATTAGGGGGTCTGTGTGCAAGAAGTTTGGGAACCGCTGGTCTAGGAGTACCATGCTAGCCTATAGTTTCCAAGGTCACAGGTTCAAACCTGCCAGAGGGCAATGGATTTTTTCAGGTGTAAAGATCCTTAACATGGCTTCCTTCAGAAGATAGATAAAGCCAGTGGTCCCATGTTGTAGATTTATGGCATGTCAAAGATTCTCAAGCCTGATAAAGAGGCTTCTGAGCAAAATTTTAAGTCTTTCACACCCAATATAGAATTGGACACTATGAACTATTAGTAGCTAAAGAGCATTCTTAAATAAAACTTAATTTAATTTTTTTTTTCATTTGCATTTAATTTCATTTATAAAATTGTAAACATGAATGGGACCTTTTTTAATCAGGACTGTTTTCTTATACTGCAGAGTGGAGGAGCACAAGCGGCAGCACATCCAGGAGGAGATGAATGGACACGTCATATTGGTAATCCTTGTACTATGGAACTGGATGAAGATATGGATGAGTTAGCAAAGATGGCAGGCTTTGCACGTAGTGGGAGTGGTGCACCAGCCATGGTAAATAAAGAATTTTCACAATTTAGCTAATAATTTCAATGTTAATCCATTTTTCAGATTTTATTCATTTGTTTCGCCCAAATTATATTAGCAACATATAAAATGTGGAATGTTTATATAAAAAATCTAATGTGTTGCATTCATATGATTTCCTCTACCCTCTTATCATTTATTAGTTGGTACACAAATTATTCTTGGAAAGTTTATTTTTCTATCCGCTTCATTTTAATTCATTCTTGCTTTATGGTATAGTGTTCTGGGGAAACTCCAGTCCAGCAAAAGTAATATTTATAGTTCAAAACAGAGTCATTCATCTAATTATGAATATAAATTGTAGAACAAGCTGCAGAAAATGTTTCAACAAATTAAAAATCTACCATTATCCTCTTTACATCTTTGAATTGTTGAATTATGTTAAAGCAAATTTGCATCAGTTCAATTCAATATCCTAGGTACACTCACATAATACATGTAACAAAAATAATTAAATAGATGTTCGCATAGATCCAAAATTTTTGAAGAAAGCTTTATACATACTTGATTAATAATTCACAATAAATTACTCCTAGCCTTCAGAAATAGTGACATCAAAAGCTTTAAGATTCAACTGAAAGGATTCCTGCTACTGCATTGTTTTATCCACTGGAAGAATTTATGGAAAACTGCAAAATGTAAATATTAATTCCAATACTATGTCCTTTAGATTTTTAATTCAACAACTTGTGACTCGATGTTATAAATATTGCCTAATACTGTAAACATTTTATATGAAGAATATTTTGTATGTAATCTGTGTATAATGTAATTGTTGATTTGAAAGCATAAGCCTGCATCTTATATTGTAAATATTTTATATGACATGTCCAATAATAATGTATATTGTTTACAAAGGATGAAAATAAATGAATGAATGAATGAAATGAATTGGGGACAGCAGATAGAGCCTTTTCAATTGAACATCCCACTGTTTTCAGTTTTGCCCCTCTTAGACTCTTATTAAATCTAGATTACATTCAATTGTTTTTAATTCATATGCTGTGCCATTAAAATGGAAGTAAGGGCATGGAATTTGGAAATCTTCATATTCAAAATCATCACTCCATATCATTGTATATGTTTCCAGGGTTTTCTATATTATGTGAAAACTGTGTAGGCTGTATGTTATTAAATTAATATGAAATATAAAAAGGTCATAAAGATTTAAGACTAATTTAAAATAAAGAGAGTTGAGGGTTGTTACACTACATCACTAAAATATTCTTACTTGAACGCGTTTCGGGAGACGGTTTGTTCCCATCGTCAGCATTTCCTCAACTACAATGGGAACAAACCGTCTCCCGAAACGCGTTCAAGTAAGAATATTTTAGTGATGTAGTGTGACAACCCTCAACTCTCTTTATTTTAAATTATGACACATCACTGTTACTAGCTTCTAAATCTTCAAAATTAGTCAATAATTTAAGACTAATTTAATGTCATTATCTAAAAAAAATAGACTGCATCATTCTGATAATTTTTTTAGTTATATTGAAATGTTAAGTGCACAAATTAAGATGTTTATTATTCTAGCTTCACTTTTTCGCCAGAACTTATTGGGACATGTTTCAGAGACTGTTGTCTCCATCATCAGTCTGGATGATATATAAAAATAATAAAAATCTTAATTTGTGCATTTATAAATACTCACTGTGATTCCCAAAATATTTGTAAAAAATATAGAACTGTTTTTAATTCATACTTATACTTGCAGCCTGTTGGATTAATACTTGTAGCAGCATCAGCTGGAGGACACTGCAAGACAAAGTGCAATTCTGACTGCGTGTGTAGCTCGGTAATGATTTTGCAGTTATAGAATTCAAAACTAGATATGAGCAAAGTCCATGTAACCAATTACTCCTGCAAATGAAAGAGAGTGGGGTTGGGAGAATATTGGCTGGAAAAGTACACTGCATATACATTGTGTATAAAAGCAATTGATGCTTGCATTGGTATGTTGTAATGTTTCACTTTCCATAGCTAAAAAAGTAAGCACAGTGCTTAGCATAGACTGTAAAGCTTATGCTATGGCTGAGTAAATGGATCAAAACGGTCAATAATGCCCCTTTGCTTTTATGCAAATACTCTGATATAACTCATTCCACCTCCAGTTTCCTAATCAACCGCACAACTGAATGGTTTGCTCGTATCTTACCATATGTTCTGGGCTGCATTTGCAGCATATAGTTATTTTGTAACATGTACCTAAACTTTGAATTAAGAGCATCTCAAAACATTTTATTTTTAATCAAACTTCAGTATTAAATTTTTCCGTAGAATCCAATACTTCCTCTACCTAACACAGATATGTTGTAAGAAAAGTAGAGAATAACCTCAACTTTTTACTACTGCATTACTTATACTAATGTTGATTCACTGAAACATTTTCCAAATAAGGAATAGTCATTTCCATAATTTAGGATTAATGTGTTTCAAAAGATTATTTGTTTTATGGATATAAACTTCACTCTTAACTTTAATTCCATTTATAGAATTGCAAGGTGAATTACATTGTTTTGATAAGTGTGTTTTTATTTGGCAGAGTGGTGGAGGACAATCTTCTGGAGGAGCCCCAGGTCCACAATCAGGAGGAGGTGAACAAGCTGAATGGACACGTCATATTAGTACTCCTTGCACTATGGAACTGGATGAAGATATAGATGAGTTAGCACAGATGGCTGGCTTTAAACGTTCTGGAAGTGGACCACCATCCACGGTAAATAAAAAATATTCACAATTAATGTTTTTTGATACGGTAATTTTATCACAAATTACTTAAATGTAAATAATGATTGTAATATGAATATGTATTTTTATGTGACATTGATTTCAGAGGTTTATTAATTGTAATTATTATTGGTAAATAATAATATGCGGCTTTACTGAAACTGTCAATAATAACGCAATAATGCAGCGATGGGGTGAGTTGTTTATCATTACCGGGAACAAGGAAGTTACGTAATGTTCGCGCGCTTTCGGTAGAAATTTCTAGAATATTTTCTAAAGCATATGTATTCGTGGTTTTCATTGGATATTAAAATAGACGCTAATGTTGGCGCGTTTTATTAGCCAATAGCAGTTCATTTATAATCTTTAGGCATGTCAAGGAGTGGGAGTATATAAGCCAGGTCCGAGGTAGATCGCCCCGCAGTTCAACAAAATTCTCAATACCTTGCACGTCGGTCGCCCAGTTCATCAAAATTTCTAGCATGCTGTCTTCAGTTCGTCATAAGTTACGAGCAGCAGAATTACGAGAATCTAAAGTATTATACAGTTAAATATACACAAAGTTGAAGTACGTGAGTTAAAAGTGAGAAGTTATTACAAACAGTTTCAGTTTGGCGAGTATTTACATCAATATGTAAAAGTGTTAGTGCACGTGTTCGACAATAAAAGATTATAAAACAAATTTCGTCATTAAGTGTAATTTCTGGATAAAAGATTCCTAAAGATTCCTTTCCGATTCACAACCTGCACAGAGATAAATGTTCTACCAAGATAAGATGATAGCTAGCCGGAGGACATTTAAAATCAATTATTTCAAAACTGATGCAAATTGCTAATGCCAGATGGAGCTACGAACCAAACAAACGAGTGACGTCACAAGATGGCTTCAACACACGTGATGTAAACAAACATTTGTAAGAATCTCATCGCAAATTGCCGCACCAACGTGGGGCTCAAAACTAATACAATTGTTCTCTTGCATTCTATTATTAATGTCATTTTACAACTGTTTTAACTTGAAAAAATATTCATTGCCACATCATGTTTTCATTTAATGAACATAATTTGAATACATGAATTATTCTTTTCTTTAACACTTAAAAGTTCTACAATTGAAATTGTGCTCAGCGTGTGCATGCTTACTAATGACTCCATCCATTTGGCTAATGGTATTAAAGAAACAAGGCTAGCAGCAGGAACTATAACATACAGATAGCATATAGTTACATTATTTTACAAAGATCATTTTTACTTTTTCTACCACATACCTAGTAGATAGAGAAGGTATCGCATTATATCCAAAAATACAATACTGAGATTTCACCAGAAACATATGTTTGAGGCCTCCTGAATCCAAAAAAGTGTTTTAAAGGTCTGTATGTGTGTCTATGAACAGCATAACTCAAAAAACGAAAAGCCAGATAAACACCATACATGATATTTAGGTTCGGTACTTTCCAAAGATATGACATGAGGATTTACAATACAATACAATACAAGAAAGTCCCCCAACCCAAACTCTCTTTACGTGGAACCATTTTCAAAATTTTTTATTTTATTAAAAATAGCTGTAATGATTTTGATTCAAATGCCCCTATATTAAAGATATTTACATAACAAATAAAATGTATATCTTGAATTTTTCTGAGAATAGCCTTTGAAGTCCTGTTCATTCGGAAGGAATTTTGTATAATCTTATTTAACTGGTAAATGTTAAGCGATAAACGAAAACGTACTACACAAGAAATGTAGATCTCTTTAAGATACACAATTTATTTCAAATAACTTTTTTGTGACATCAGCCAAGATATCTGTTATTAATGGTTCGAATTGTTCAGTACTTAGACATTCTTTTCAAGTTCTGTCAGTTTGCAGTTTTTTTTGCGCTGTTATGGAAAACATATAGAATTTTAAGACCAGTGCAGAGCATCCAGTTCTGAAACATTTGACTATCACTGTTTCCTTTATATCTATAATGAAAGGTGTAATACAGCTATTTTCGGAAAGATTTATCTCGATTAAAATGAAGTGGGTAGGAAAATAAACATTCGTAAGAATAATTTGCATACCCACTAATAAGCTATAGAGGGTAGAGAAAGTCATGTGAATGTTTATTTTATTTATTTATTTATTTATTTGTGCTAGCAATCTTCCTTAGAATATGGCTTTACATCAGCCCAAGCTGTTATCTTGCCAGCTATTGCCAGGTATATTCTACCCATATTACACTCTTTAATTATAACATAAAAAATAATAATAATAAAATAGTAATGATACCAAAATAATAATCTTATAATACTAATATTATTATAATAATAATAATAATAATAATAATAATAATAATAATAATAATAATAATAATAATAATAATAATAATAATAATATAATTACATAACTTAACATCACATCATGAAATTAATTTACATCTCTTTTTATTGTCCATAACCATTTCTTTTTTTACTTTGGACAGGTACTCTCCTACCTTTTTACTATCCTTGTTAAAAATCTTGCTTAAAGCTACTCTCCTGTCCAGTTTGAGCCATTTCCCATTTATAGCTTCCTTCTCCAATGCTGTGTACCTTTACAGTCAAAAACGTTATGTTCTAAATCTTCTCTTTCCCCACATATTTGACACTGGTTCTGTGGGAACCCATTTCTCTTCCTATAGTCTCTATACACCTGCTCTTACCCAGGCTATACTTTCTCTTTGTTCCTTATTTGAGTTATCCACATACTGTTCTCTAGCCCATACATTTTTTATTAATATATATGATTCCAAGGAACTTTTCTTCCCAATATTACTAAATAAATTTTGTATCTCTATATCTTCAAACCTCTGCCTAGCTTCTTTCCAAAAACCCTTAACATTATTTTCCCTCCTTCTCCAAATTTCTACCAGACCTCTATTTTCCAAATTAGTTTGTATACTATAACTCCACCCATTTTTCTTTAAGCTCCTTTCTTGGAATTCCAAACACTGCCTCAACAAGTTCTTCTCTTCTAAATTTAATAGTCTGTACCAATATGTAAGAGCTCTCTCCATTATTACCCCTTTTCCCCCCACTCTCTTCATTTCAATTAGAGCAAATTCCTTAACTGTAGCATTTGGCAGGCCTAAAACTTCTCTACAAAAACTTCTAAGTACCATATCTATCTCTTCCCAGCCTCATTCTACTCCCCATATTTCACTTCCATATAACATTTTTGCTTCAACTACTGTGTTATATATTTTCTCTAGCCATTTAACATTTATATCTGGTATTCTATATTTGCACCCTCTAATTGCTGACATTGCCCCTTTCCCCTTTGTCAATACCAGTTTCTTCTGTTTCTCCCATTTTCCACCCCCATCCATTTTAACCCCTAAATATATACAATCTGTGACCACTTTATATTTCTTCTCTCCATTCTTCCACTTTTCATACTTGCCCAGTTTGGCACCTTTCTTAAACACTATAATTTGAGTCTTCTCTTGATTTACTTTCAGATTCCATTCATCACAGTATTTATTCATTTGCTGTAGGGACTGCTTCAGACCAATCGTTGAAACTGATCCTATCACTAAATCATCAGCAAATAATAACCCAGGGATTGATATCTTATTTATCACAGGCAACCAATTATTATTCCTTCCTATCTCAGTGAGGATATCATCAATATACAGATTAAATAACACTGGACTTAACTTACATCCTTGTCGGAACCCCTTCCTTTGGTTTACTTCTTTTGTCACCAATCCTACTCCTACTTTCACACAAAATGTGTTCTCCTTGTATAGAGCTTTACATAAATTCACCATCTGTTGGATGTGAATGTAACACAGATTACTTTTTATGTGGTCCATTCAAATTGAACACTTCAGCAGTTCCATGTAATTCAGTCTCGTTTGGCTTTTATTGAAATACCTACACAGGGGTTTGGTATTAAAGAAAACTTTAAGTTTATTTTTCTACAATAAAGGATTTTCTTGGCCTTATAAAGGTCAGATCACATACTAGTTTTTTACGTGTCTATTTATTTTAATAATGTTTAATATGTTCTTACTTTGTGTGGCACTACAGGCAGTGACATTGGTAATACATGAAAATGGTAATTGAGAAAGTGAATTTGGAAAGGAAACATTCTAGCCTAAGTTTAGAAAACCTCCCTGGCAGTTGTCAGTTATGAGGATGAGGTAAACCTGGAAAAAAGCTGTCAGGGAAGGCGGTCCTGGCAGAATTTGAACTCAGACCTCTTGTTTATGAGTCTGTGCCTTAGCAACCTTGGCTACCCATTTCAGTTTTACATGTTAGAAAGCCCAGAGTTACATATGTGCATAATGGTACTGAAATACCTTATTATTTTATGTTCATTGTATGGAAAATTGCTGCTTTCTATGTGTGTTAATTTTCATAGTATTCAGAATGATTTCACTGATTTGAATCCTTCATTATATTTATTTGCTTGGTAACAAAGTGTTTTTGTTACTCATTTGTAGGTATGTTAAGTCGATATTAAAATAGTTTTAGATTCATTTTTTTCATTACTCAGTTATAGGTCAATATTTAAGCATTTTAGGTGCATTTGTTACTGCAGAGCACATATTAGCATCACTTCCTCTGTCCATATACATTAAACAACTCACCAACTGTTGCAAGTTCCATGTTGAGATTTTAAATAATAAATTTGTTGACACATTTAAAATAAGGCTCAAACTGGTACAAAATGAAAGGTAGTTTAGCTGCAGAGACTCCTAAAATGTTTAATCTTTAAGCAACTTATTGCACATGGGATTGAAATTGTATATAAAAAAATTTGAACAAAATTTTTGGATACATTTCAATTATGGTTGAAACGGGTACAAAATTGAGGGTAGCTTAAAGAGCCTCCAAAAAAACAACCATCGTAACCTATCAATTACATATCCCACTGAATTGAGTTTACAGCTGAAGTTTTCCAATCCAAGGCCTAAAGGTTAGCTTTGCTAGATAAATTAAGTACTGCAAGTATATACAACCAAAACTCACATCTTACTCTGTATCTTCACAGCACAATGGTTTATGCATACACATAATGTATGGTTGATTGAACTTTTATTCATGATCAGGGTTATATTTTGTATTAGCTGGCTTACCCGACACTGCACAGTTAGCTTTTTAAACTCCAGTGATGAATGAATGAATGAATTTAATTACCTCCCCCTTTTTTATGGAATTACTGTGCAATGGTCTAGAGGGTTTTTATATTGAATCCTCCTCTATACCCCTTTTAATTAAAATTTTGTTCAGTCCTGACTATTCTGAATAACAAATGAAAAATCCCCTGATATACATGCAAAAGAATGTGAAACATCTGTGGAACATATGACTTTTTTAACCTTCCCCCAACAGCCTTCTAAACTCTGGAAATGCTGTACAGCATATAAGTACCCTTTAATGGTGGAAGAATACTTGGTCTGAGAGACACATAGTCTGCAACCATGGAGAAAAATAATATTCTCAGTTAATACAAAATATCAGTTCACTGATTTCTAATGTTTGCAGTTTTCTCTCTATATAAATTATATAATTCTGCTAATGAACTTGATCACAACATAAATATAAAGGAAATAAAGCACAACATTCTTACATGAGGGTTATTAGAAGCTTCTGACATCCAGAAACTTTGGTGCATACATCTATAGAATTAGAATAAAGGTTTTTCAGAGGCTTTGACACTGTTTCACTACATACACATCTGCAGTATTTGATAAATGGCAAATAAAGAAACAAACACAGGATCGATTGTCGCTTTTTAAACTGTCTTCTGCTTGTTGAAGTGTTACATCATGGTCATGTATGTATTGCATCATTCTGAAAGTATGCCTGCTATTTATTTTCATGGAAACTACAACAGATATAGAAAGCGCAATAACACAGTTAAATAGAGCAAAATTTCAGCTACATACTGTCATTTTTTCACATAGTCATCACTTTTGTTGAAAACTTTTGCCAATGATGAAGAAGAGTCCGCATGCCGCACTTGTGAAAATCTGAACCAGCTGAGGTTAGCCACTGTCTTACAGCTGTGACAACAGCATCTGAGTCTAGAAAATGTTGGCCATTTAGTGCATCTTTCATAGGCCCAAAGAGATGGAAGTCCAAAGGTGCTAAATCAGGACTGGACAGTGGATGTGGTAGGACAATGAGTTCCATGGTCACAAAACTGGTGTGGAGATTGGTGTTATTGTATTGCAAGCAGAAATTTGTCTTCTTCTCTGGCCTGACTCTGGAAACTCAGGCTTTTAGCCTAGTCTGTGTCATCTTGTAGCATTCTGAATTGACATTTGCTCAAGGTTCCAAGGCGTCCAAAAGAACGGCACCCTGCCTACCCCAGAAGACTGTGCACATTTATTTGCCTGCAAATGGCTGTGTCTTAACTTCTTTGTTGGAGAAGTCAAATGTCGCCACTCCATGGACTGTCATTTGAATTCTGGCTCATAGTGGTGACACATCTCATCTCTGGTGATGATGGAGTTAAGAAAATTGTCACCTTCAGCCTCATATTGGTCCAGCAGGTCTCAAAATATTTCCATTCAATAATCTTTTTTGGTCTTGTGTAAGCATCCACGGGACCCATCTCACACACACTTTGAGATAACCAAGGTTGTGTAACATCTTGTCTAAGGTATATAGCTGACATTCAGCTCTGCACTCAAGTCCTTGGCCATAATCTGCTGATCATTATGGATGAATTGACTTAGATGCTGTTCATTATGTGTGGTGGCAGCCAAGCAGGGTGCATCAGGGCATAGCTTGTCATGCATATCCTTTTCACCACTACTGAAACGCTGTACCCAACACCTCACATTACTCACATCTACTGTATCGCCTCCATACACATTTAGTAAGCATCAATGGATTTCAATTCACACAATTTGTCCAGCAGTAAGGAATTTAAACACACATCTCTATTTTGTATGCACCTCAATGTCAGTTGCCATTTTGTAATGATCCTGTGTTGTTGCTATCTGTCGGAGGACAACAAAACTAGCAGGTCAAAAGTCAACACAAAAAAATGGAATGCATTGGTTTCAGAATGACCCTCATATATTCCATGCAATAAACTGTAACTGGCTTTTATTTTTATACCTTGCAGAGATAAGTAACTATTTATAATCTGTGGAGTAGCAACAACTAATTTTTCTACTCAGTGGTATACTCAACTAAAAGTCAAGGCCTCCTTCATAAGCATGTTCTTTTATAATGTAAATTTAGTGTAAATTTATTGTGCTAAGAGTTTTACAATTTGATTGTCTACTGCGCTTTGACCCTGGTCACTCATTCAGTAGACAATCACTACAGTTTATTTACATTTTACAATTTCTTGTCAATAAATTATCTTGCTCTTTTTTTTTCCTTTCTTTTTTTTCAGTTTTTTTTTTCATGTCCCATTTCCACTTGTTTTTCACTTTTCATTTATTGATTACTTAACCATTACACATTCACTATAGTTTTCCATTCAAAGTAAGATGCGCTACCTCTTACTTTTCTCTTTCCATGTCCAAAGTCATTTATTTTTTACTTTACACAAAAACTGTCCAATGCTTCTAGCATCCTTGCATATCATTTCAATCATGTGTATTTCTATCCCCCTTCAACCACTACTTATTAAAAAATTCTTTTCTCCAATTTTCTGTTGCTTAGCACTTAAATACTATGTGTTCAATGTCTTCATTACCAACACATATCGGACATTGGTTCTGAGGAATACCCTGTCTTAACCCTCTCCATGCTCCAGTTCTTACCCATGCAATAGATTCTCTCTCTTCTTTATTTACTATGTTTGTATATTTTTCCCTACCCCATGTATTTTTCATTGGCCTATAACAAACTAATGAGCTCTTTTCGGCAATCTCACTGAACATGATTTGTATTTCTATATCTTCCAGTCTTTTCCTCGCCTTTTTCAAAAAATTTTCACCTTATTTTCTCTCCTCCACATATCTCCTAACCCATTTTTCTCCAACATGCTCCCTAATTTACTTACCCATCCATCATTCATTAAGCTATTCTCTTGGTATTCAATACATTGTCTTAACAGATTACTTTTTCCTAGATTTAAAGTTCTGAACCAAAATTTCAAAGCTCTTTCCATTATCTTCCCCTTAGTTGCCACCGTGCCCATCTTTAATTGTGCTACCTGTCTTACAATTGACTAGCCTTAGTATTTCTCTATAAAACATCCTGTGCACCACATCTATACTTTCCCATCCTCTATCTAATCCCCATATTTCTATACCTTACATCATTTTTGCCTCCACAACCATCTCATAAACTTTTTCCAGCCATTTAACATTTATATTAGGTACTTTATATTTGCAGCTTCTAATTGCCGCCATCGCCCCTTTACCTTTTGCCAATGCAAACTTCTTTTGTTTCTCCCATTTATTATCTCCATCTATTTTTACTCCTAAATAGATACAGTCACACACCACCTTGTAATCTTTATTCTCTCCCTTCCACTTTTCATATTTGCTTAATTTTCCCCCTTTTTGAATACCACAATCTGTGTTTTCTCTTGATTCACTTTTAACCTCCATTCTTTACAATACACATCAATTCCTTGTAATTATTGTTTTAAACCACTTACTGTAACAGATCCTACCACTAGGTCATCTGCAAAAAGAAGTCCTGGGATTTGGATGTTGTTAATTACTGGTGCACAGTTATTATTCCTTTCAATTTCTAGTAAGACATCATCTATGTATAAATTAAACAAAACTGGGCTTAACTTACATGCTTGCCTAAGGCCTTTCTTTTGTGGAATTTCTTTTGTTACACAGCCTGTCTCCACCCTTACACAGAAGGTATTCTCAAAATACAGTGCTTTAAGAATATTCACCAATTGCTGACTTACTCCCTTACACACTAATTTACGTCACAGAAGTTGTAGCTCAATTCGGTCATAAGCTTTCTCTAAGTCTACAAAAGCCATATACAATTTACCCCTTTTTTCTTTTAAATATTTGTCTGCTAATGTCTTTATAATAAATAAATTATCAATTGCTCTCCTTCCCTTGCGAAAGCCCATCTGGAATTCCGAAAGGATATTATATTCTTCAACCCAAAATTGTAGTCTCGCTACCAAAATGCCCGCAAAAAGTTTTCCTATATCCGATAATAATGCAATACCTCTGTAGTTATTAGGTTTATCGACATTGCCCTTGCCTTTATATATAGGATGGAAGATAGCTTACCTCCATCGTTTAGGTACATAACCCTTTCTAATAATTACATTAAATAAATCTAATAGAATTTTCACTCTTCCTGTTTCATTACACCACTCCTTAAAAAACTCTGTTGGGATGCCATCAATTCCAGTAGCTTTATGTTTCTTCAGTAACTTAACTTGTTTTATTAATTCCTCACTCCTAATTTCACCATCCAATATCTCTACAAAAACATTCCTTATTCCCAGAAATCCCGTACTTCCTATACTCCTGTCTTCCCCATATAATGTTTTAAAATACTCCAGCCATTGTCCTGGCTCAACATTGGGTTTAGTTACACATTTATTATAGGTCGACTAAGAACCTGCCATACCTTATTAACATTATTTTCATTTAGACATTTTATCAAATTCCTTTCATTACTTTCTCTCCAGTCCTTTTTCTTTTATAACTTCAGTGTGTTTGTAATCAAAGGCAAGGGCTTTGTAAATGCTTTTTAATATTTTAGTAATTTATGAAATGAAATTAGAAGGTGCTTTGTAGCCCCATGTCCGCCAGAACAAGTTGGTCTTTTCAATGACAAAAGAATTATCAAAATCAGTTCAGTGATTTTTGAAATTACCCTATATACACAAACACACACACATGCACATGCACATGCACATGCACATGCACATGCACACACACACACATATACACACACAAATTTTCTCTTATAATGTTAGTATAGATTTTGCTTTAAATAGGTAAATGTAGTTTTAATTATGTGCTGCTTGGCTGAAGGAAATAATATTGCTTTCTATTTTAAGTATTTTATGAATTGAGAGCTTTTTAAAAAGATTTCAGGTCCAATGGCATCCACTTGGAAATGCCACATTTTCCTGGGGACCCCCTAAGATGTGTTCAGAAAATTAAAGCAATATTAAAACTTCCTTTAAAGCAAACAATACCTTGGGCTATCTCATAGATTTTCAAGACATCTTAAAGAAGATAACAATAAAATCCCAAACATGTGGGTAGTTTTACAAACTGCAAACTGCACATAGGCATTTTGTAATTGATATACAAGTTAAATTGGCATTTTTAAATAACAAAAACAAGTGAAGTTTTAAATGAACAATGTTAATAAATACAGCTTTTGTGTATTGTGTATTTATTGTGCTAAGAGTTTTACAAATTTGATTGTCTACTGCACTTTGACCCTGGTCACTCATTCAGTAGACAATCACTACAGTTTATTTACATTTTACAATTTCTTGTCAATAAATTATCTTGTTTTTTTTTTTCAGTTTTTTTCATGTGCCATTTCCACTCGTTTTTCACTTTTCACTTATTGGTTACTTAACCATCACATATTCACTATAGTTTTCCATTCAAGGTAATATGCGCTACCTCTTACTTTTCTCTTTCCACTGTCCAAAGCCATTTATTTCTTACTTTACACAAAAACTGTCCAGTGCTCCTAGCGTCCTTGTATATCATTTTGATCATAAGTGTATTTCTATCCCCCTTCAACCACTTCTTATTAAAAAATTCTTTTCTCCAATTTTTTGTTCCTTGGCACTTAAATACTGTGTTCAATGTCTTCATTACCAACACATATCGGACATTGGTTCTGAGGAATACCCTGTCTTAGCCCTTTTAGCCTCCATGCTCCAGTTCTTACCCATGCAATAGATTCTCTCTCTTCTTTATTTACTATGTCTATATATTTTTCCCTACCCCATGTATTTTTCATTGGCCTATAACAAACTAATGAGCTCTTTTCGGCAATCTCACTGAACATGATTTGTATTTCTATATCTTCCAGTCTTTTCCTCGCCTTTTTCCAAAAATTTTTTACGTTATTTTCTCTCCTTCTCCACATCTCTCCTAACCCATTTTCTCCAAAATGTTCCGTAATTTACTTACCCATCCATCATACATTAAGCTATTCTCTTGGTATTCAATACATTGTCTTAACAGATTACTTTTTCCTAGATTTAAAGTTCTGAACCAAAATTTCAAAGCTCTTTCCATTATCTTCCCCTTAGTTGCCACCGTGCCCATCTTTAATTGTGCTACCTGTCTTACAATTGACTAGCCTTAGTATTTCTCTATAAAACATCCTGTGCACCACATCTATACTTTCCCATCCTCTATCTAATCCCCATATTTCTATACCATACATCATTTTTCCCTCCACAACCATCTCATAAACTTTTTCCAACCATTTAACATTTATATTAGGTACTTTATATTTGCACCTTCCAATTGCCGCCATCACCCCTTTATCTTTTGCCAATGCAAACTTCTTTTGTTTCTCCCATTTATTACCTCCATCTATTTTTACTTTCTCTACTACGTATAGTAAGTAGGGGAAGTATTGCATTCCACCCAAAAATTCGATACCAAGATTTCACCTGAAATACATGTTTTGAGACCTCCTGAATCCAAAAAAAGCATTTTTGGAAACATGTCCGTGTGTGTGTCTGTGTGTGTGTGTGTGTGTGTGTGTCTGTGAACAGCATAACTCAAAAACTAACAGTCGGATAAACACCAAACTTGGTATTTAGGTTTAGTATCTTCCAGAGATGCGACACGAAGATTTTCAAGAAAATCCCCCCACCCCAGACTACCCTTTACATGGAACATTTTTCGAAAATTTTAATTTTCTCAAAAATGGCTCTAACGATTTTGATGAAAATATCATATGTTTAAGATAATGTCATGAGAAATGAAATGTACATCTCGGAATTTCTGGGAATGTCTCCAAAAGTATTCTTCATTATGAACGACTTTTGCATAACTGGTAAACCATAAGAGATAGACAAAATTGTACTACACAAAAAATGTAGATCGCGTTAAAATACACAACTTATATCATATACATTTTTTTTGTTGAGTGAACCGTTTTCGAGATATTGCTTGTTATTTCCTTAAATTTTCCAATACTTATACTTTTTCTCAAATTCGTTATTCATTTTTTTTATGTCCTGGACATGCAAAGAGAATGGAATGCGCCACATAGCAACCAGCGATAAAATATTTGACTATCGCTTAAAAGCTACCATATTCCCCTTGCATCTACAAGAAAATTACAAATAAGATTGACATCTCGATATCTCGATTAATATGAAGCATATGGAGAATAGGCGTTTGTAAAAATAGATTGTACAAGAGTAGGGAAAGTCATGTGAGTGTAACACATCAGATTTTTACTCCTAAATAGATACACTCACGCACTACCCTGTAATCTTTATTCTCTCCCTTCCACTTTTCATATTTGCTTAATTCCCCCCCCCCTTTTTGAAAACCACAATCTGTGTTTTCTTTTGATTCACTTTTAACCTTTATTCTTTACAATATACATCATTTGCTTGTAATGATTGTTTTAAACCACTTACTGTAATAGATCCTACCACTAGGTCATCTGCAAAAAGAAGTCCTGGGATTTGTATGTTGTTAATTACTGGTGCACAGTTATTATTCCTTCCAATTTCTAGTAAGACATCATCTATGTATAAATTAAATAAAACTGGCCTTAACTTACATCCTTGCCTACGGCTGTCTCCACCCTTACACAGAAGGTGTTCTCAAAATACAGTGCTTTAAGAATATTCACCAATTGCTGACTTACTCCCTTACACATTAATTTATAGCACAGACGTTGTAGCTCAATTCGGTCATAAGCTTTCTCTAAGTCTACAAAAGCCATATACAATTTACCCCTTTTTTCTTTTAAATATTTGTCTGCTAATGTCTGTATAATAAATAAATTATCAATTGTTCTCCTTCCCTTGTGAAAACCCATCTGGAATTCTGAAAGGATATTATGTTCTTCAACCCAAAATTGTAGTCTTGCTGCCAAAATGCCCGCAAAAAGTTTTCCTATATTCGATAATAATGCAATATCTCTGTAGTTATTAGGTTTATCGACATTGCTCTTGCCTTTATATATAGGATGGATGATAGCTTCCCTCCATCGTTTAGGTACATAACCCTTTCTAATAATTATATTAAATAAATCTAATAGAATTTTCACTCTTCCTGTTTCATTACACCACTCCTTAAGAAACTCTGTTGGGATGCCATCAATTCCAGTAGCTTTATTTTTCTTCAGTAACTTAACTTGTTTTATTATTTCCTCACTCCTAATTTCACCATCCAATATCTCTACAAAAACATTCCTTATTTCCAAAAATCCCGTACTTCCTATACTCCTTTCTTCCCCATATAATGTTTTAAAATACTCCATCCATTGTCCTGGCTCAACATTGGGTTTAGTTACACATTTATTATAGGTCAACTTAAGAACCTGCCATACCTTATTAACATTATTTTCATTTACACATTTTATTGAATTCATTTCATTACATTCTCTCCAGTCCTTTTTCTTTTGCTCTAACAATAAATTATGTGAGTTCCTGCCTTGCATATAATCGTCCCTAGGTTTTCTATCACCTAATTCCCTTCACCTAACCAACAGTTGTTTTACTTGTCTTTTTGATACCCTACATTCTTCATCAAACCAGTCCTTATCATATATATAAACCCTCTTTTTTGTTTTCATTTCCTCTCCCGCCCTTTGCATAACTGTATTAAGGATATCTATTGCATTCTCAATTTGATTATTCTTAACCATGAATGTTACTCCACATAGACATATCTTTCCATAATTCGAATTTAGAGTCTGTTTAAATGTGTCACAAAATTCTTCTTTCCATTTATAGCTAATATACTCTTTTTTACAATAGGTTTCCAGTCTTATATTGTGTTTTACTTGTGCAGTGTGCATCATAAGTGTAAAATGTCATGACATTCCTTATGCGCAAAAGAGGAGAGAGTGGCGGGGGAGCAAGGGACTAGAAGTGATATCAGAACTCGGAGGCAACTGCATACACAATGCATTGTAAACAAATATGCAAGCTTACCTTGCATTTGAACTCTGCATTAATCATCCTCATCCAAGGGATTGGGACCACTCCAGAAATATCTGTGAATGATTTCCATGCATGTGCATGGCTTCATTTGCGTAATCAGATTTGTTACCAGGTTTTGCACTTTCACTTTCCTATCACTATCATTACCGAAATGGCTAATTATTTTTTATCTCTCACATCCAAGAGTCCCTCATTTTCCATGTATTTCTGTTCAACATCCCTTATATGCCTGCAATGGTCTTACCATTCTTCTGCAGTGATGGATGTAAATTTTTCATTGGTCAGTCCAACATCATCATCCATTTTGAAATGTTACATTTTTGTCTGCAACCCAGTTCTTTGCAGTAGCCCTGATAAGCTCAATTGGACTGAGCTCTGGAGGTAAGGGGGAAGTCTTAATTTGCTGTGGTTGCACTCTTCCAACAGACTATCTATCCTGTATCTACGATGTTTAGGTTGTATATTTCAGGTTCGCAGAGGGAAGGGAAATCTGTGTTAAGGAATTTTTTTCTGGAAAGTGAGCCTATAGCCAGGAAATCACCATGTTGTCTCTTTTTGAATTAGATGAAGGAGCCTTATCGATTACCAGAACTGAATTTTAAGGAAAATTGGATATTAATCTCTCTTTTAGCCATTTCTCATAGTTAATGAAGTTCATTTTCTCTGGTGAGACTTAAAATGAATATAGAGGTTGGGGATAAAGCCTTGCTCTCCACAGCATGGATTATTATTAGCCTTTGACCTTTTGAGACTGGGAAAAATAAAACTTCTAAGGAATCATCCCTCCAGGAATATGGGGTGGTGTGTGAGGAGTGGACGTAGGTTTCGTCCATGTATACAATGGGTTAGCGTTATCGAAATTTAGAGGTCT
Source organism: Deroplatys truncata (assembly GCA_030765065.1). Taxonomy (NCBI): domain Eukaryota; kingdom Metazoa; phylum Arthropoda; class Insecta; order Mantodea; family Mantidae; genus Deroplatys; species Deroplatys truncata. Next base: position 129,912,100 of record CM060988.1, on the reverse strand, counting down.
GCCTTAGATAACTTGTACTCATGTCTCGTATGTCATGATGCTCTACCAAGATTTTATGCTTGTTTTTTATTTTACTCCACCAAAATCCTAGTTATGGTAGGATTTTGTGTAATGTTGATATGGATCCTTTAAAATTGATTGAATTTCACAACTTTGCATGCACTTTTCTTAAAGAAAGCCTCTCCTTTTCTGTTGTATAAAAGTCGTTTGCGTTTTGCAGGCTACCACCTCATTAAAGCTGTCCAAAGCTGATATTGTTGATTTTCTCAGCCTTTCTTTATGAAGGGTGGAAATGAGGTGAAGTGCCAGAATCAATTGTTTTCTTTTCCCTAACAATTCGTCATACACTACTTTTTGAAACACTTATAGCTTCTGCTACTAGCTGCATTATGTTATTGCCTGGTAGCGCATTGGCATATGTTTTTAAAATATGTGCACACATTACTTACGATTTCCCTGCTTTGAGGTTGTAGCACTTTGCCACTAAGTTTGCTCTGAGTGGACAACATGTCTCACACAATATAAATAAAGGAAGGACATGCACTAATGAACAGCAACTGGAATTGCTCCGAAAGTGATTATCACACTCACAGCAGATGCAACACTGACCCCCACAACCCCACTTCTCTTATTATGCAAGTGGGCTGATTAGTGGTATTGCGCATCTATGCTTCCGGAGTGGGGGACAATGTTTTACACAAGCTGTACAAATCAAATGCTTAAAACAATACTAAAACTTCCTGTTAAAGCAAATAAGATCTTGGAGAATGACACAGATTTGCAAAATGTCTTTGCAGAAGGTAATGGTGAAACCCTGATCATGTGAGTATCTGGCAAAATGCCAACTGCACATTGATGTATATAATGAAATATTGTATCAGCTATATTGATATTTTTAAATTACAAGAAAACAAATGAAGTTTCTAAATAAACAATGTTAACAAATGCAAAGCAAATGCTTATGGTTATAATTTGTTAGGAATCAATTCAAATTTAAGATTAGTTAAGGAATCTTCATATATGGGCGATGAATGTACCTTTATTTATTCATTTATTTATTCACATATATTTGCAGTCTGGTGCATCACGAGGAGGGTCGCTACCAAAAGGGCAGTGCAAGTCTAAGTGCAGTGCTGACTGCAAGTGTGATACGGTAATGATACACTTAACTACAGTTCTTGAATATCATTTCCAGAATATGTAACATGTGCATCCTCTTAGTAGTTATTACTGACTCAGATAAATTAGTCTGGCTTATGCCAGAATGTTGTCTGAAGAGCAGCCTTTTGTACCTTACATTTATTTCTGTCAGTAGCAGATGGGTTTAAGTTTCTTACTCACTGTTTACCTTAGTTCTACTGATCAGTTTTACATTGCCATTTAGTTTCAGATTTGTGGTAACTGTTTATCTACCCACTGCTAGAGGAAAATCATGATAAAACCTAGACACATTGATTGAAACCAGAACTTTAGGCCTAATTTCTCATAAATTTGAGCCACAGGATTACAACTGATTGCTCTTGCTTATAAGAGTGATTTATTAGAAAGATTTTTACTATTTAATTTAATTCAGCACAGGAAGCCAAAGATCAATAACTTGAGTACTGCCTTTGAAATGGAATGGGAGTTTTTAAAATCTGATTCAATTTTCCAACTTAATCTACAAATAATTGCTGCAAAACACGATTATTAAAACCTAGCATTAGTGGAGTGATTATCTAGATAGCCCAGAAATTAAAATTACTTGTATTGCTGCAAGTCACCCTATGGAGTAATTGAGCCCAACTTAAAGGTTTACTGGGATGTTTGAATGAGACAAGGAAGTTTAATGTCCATGTAAAGCATTGGCATGGAATACTGAAGATCCATGTTTTAAGTCTTGGCCATAACTTTAAATTTTTTAAATTTGATTAAAATTTCTGGAGCAAAGTTAATGTGAAGGAACAGTTACCAAAATAACAAACTAATTATAAATTTTACAGAAAATTTGAATTGGAATTGAAACACTTAGCATCACTTACATGTTTTTCAACTGACCGGTTTCAGGAGCTAATTACTCCCATAATCAGAAGTGGCCAACTGGCTCCTTGTGGTGTTGTCCCGTATGTGTGTGGTGGAATCTGATGTAGTGATGAAACTCCATAGTGAGTTTGGTGGCAGCAATTCAAAATCATCACATGGTGTTTGTGTTTTGTGATTAATAACTTTTCTCAAGTATCCAACTCTGCAGTTTATTTTGTTGGTTTTAAGAGGGTTATATTTGGTATGATGTGATTTTTTGTCCAAAAGTGATGTGCAACTGCAGATTTGTTCATTTTTTTGTATTTGATGTGTCTCATATGTTCTTTTAATCTGTTTCTAAATTTCTTTTCGTTTCACATTCTGGGAAATTAATTTGATCAAATTGCATTGCATAGAAATGAATAGTAAGGTGTTTGAATGACTTTGAGTTTTCATTTATAATGAAATTAGCTCATAATGGGTTCAGTGCCCTACTCCTGGAATGCAAAATAAAGACTCCAAAATTTGACTGAAAAAAGAAATGTATAAGAACTTATGGAAGATAAATTACTGTTTTTTTTTTTAAATATGATCCCAAATGCAAGATGATACTGCTTTTTCATTTATAATATAATTAACTTACTGGATTCAGTGCCTCAGTACTGGAAATAAAACCAAATATTCTAAAATTGGTAGAAAAAAAATACAAGAAGCCATGAAAGATAAATTCCTGTTTTGCTTGTGTGCAAGATGATCCCACATGCAGGAATTACAAATTTAGCATGTTATAATGTGAAAGAAAGATAGAACAATTAATTTTTGAAACAAAATTTAAAACAACACTGCACATATTTTGTGTATAAATTGAAACAAACGACGGTTCAACTATACAGTGTTGGATGCAGCAATAAAGTGATTTTTAATTTTTCAATAGTCTTGGGTGCACAATCACAATGGTAACATCTACTAGAATTCTTGGTCCTAATCAGATGTTTAGCTCATGCAACAATTGTGGTTTCCATCTTGTTATGAAATTGCTTCTTAATTATTTGAGTAAGGAAGAGGCTACAGTGATTTTCTTTAAGACACATTAAGAGACCATAACTATAATAGTTATCCAAATAAAATGGATAACTCATCGAGAGATCCGGAAAATGAATTATATCTTGTGACCTTGAAGATTAAGCAGAATTTAATGTATGTCCAAGCCATTTTTATTCATACACATTATTTATTGAATATTTGCTAAACACAAAGCCCGTACTATTTTTATCATATTAATGATAACTTAAAAATTATACCCCACTGTACATATTGTAATTTATTTAAAGTATTATAATTTGCTCATACTATATTTTTGAAGATGTATAATTGGTATACATTTATTAAGCATAACCATATTTTATGCTTGGGACACACAAAGTGACATTGCCACTGCAATGATGCAGCATTGGAGGGTCAGAAATCAAAAGCCAATGATCAAGCAATAAATCTTAGCTCCCTCCCTAATTCTTCTTCTGAGTGCCAATGTTTATTCACTGGCATGCATACTTTGAGAAGGATGGACACACTACTGTGTCCCTCCAGTAGCTGCACAGGTTTATCAGATATCTTGGCATCCATCTACAATCACCCAATATAAAGGTCATTTATGAAGAACTGACTCATTTATTTCTTTAATTATTCTGTTCAAAATTCACTCAATGCCCCAATTTTAACACCAAATTAAGCAGAATGTTCTTGAGTTTTGATTGCCTGTCACTAGATGCACAGATGTACATGTTTTATTCGTAATTGTTAGTTTTATTGTCGGCAACTGTTTTTGAGATTTTGTTCTAGTCAACATGAAAATGGAGTACACATTAAATGAATGAATCTTCTTTGTAAAGGATTATAAATTCAATTACAGCTACTCAAAGGGCATACCAGAGAGAATTTGGTGTATGGAATCCTCCCCAAAGAAACACAATACTGGGACTGGTAAACAAATTGAAAACAACTGGATCTCTGGTGAGTGAAAAAGGGAAAACTCATTCATCTAGGCTTCCCACAGTTGTTGTTGATGTAAGAGCATGACTGGATCAGTCACCCAAAAATCATTGTGCTCCACAATGCCCATACGCCTCAAACTACGCCTATATCAGGCGATTATCCCGCCCCTGATTCTTTACGGCTGCGAGGTCTGGGGATCGGCGGCAGCGACCACCATCCGCAGACTGCAAACCGTCCAGAACAGGGCGCTTCGGATGATCTATGATACTGGGCGTAGGTTCCCATCACATATCCTACATACCCAATCCGGTCTCCCATACATCGTGGACGTGGTGCGGGAGAGAACCCGCACCATGTACACGAAACTCGCCTACCATACCAACCAGCTGGTTAACTCTTTGGGCCGCTATGACCATAAGGCGCCGCGGCGGAGGAAGAGCTACCGGTTGCCGAAAGACGGCTTGGGCCCCCGAGGCTGAGTTCTGCCAATCCCTCACTTCACAAACTTCCCCAAGTTAAGCAGCATTGGGCCCGGTCGCTAGCTGGATGAGTGACCATTTAGCAACGACCCGCCCTGCCGCCAACTTGAGTACCCCCATCCCATTACCTACATTCCCATCATGCTTTGCTGCCATGCCGGCCTGCTTAACTTGACGACCACACAAGCGGTCGCCCAAGTTAAGCAGCATTGGGCTTGGTCACCACGTGGTCGCTAGTCCGCCCATGAGGGGACACCGAGACCCAGCCAAAGGTAGCGCAGCAAGCTAAACTCCGCCCAAGACACATAAATCAAAAGCTTGTGACATTCTTTTATCCTTCCATATCGCACAGGTAAAGCCGCATACGCGGCTAGGTACTGTGGCGATTACATTCCGCCCAGGTGAACCTGGGCGACCTGTTCTCGATTGCTGGATTGCTGGATTGCTGGAAGACATTTATCGCAGGAGAGAGGCCACAGCTACTCAATGTGTCAGAGAGCTATGAAAAATGCTGACCTAAAGCTGTATAGGATTATTGTTGTCCATCAGTTACAGGAACCAGATAAGGATAGATGACTGAATTATTGTTGTTGGTTTCAGGCGTTCATTGTGCAAAATCCTGCCATATTGTCCATCACATGGTTCACAGATGAAGCGTGGTTTCATTTATCTGGCTATGTGAATTCAAATAACTCATGCTATTGGGCTAGCAAAACTCCACGTGTTATTCATGAAGCACCTATGGACCTGGTTAAAATCAGAGTTTGGTGCACAATATCTGCACAGAGAATAGTGGGACCAATTTTCCTTGAAAACAATGTGAACACTGCAGAGTACTTGCAGATTTTCATGGAGTTTGCTGAGCAACTAGACAATGTAGAGCTGAGTGAAGGATATTTTCAGTAGGACGGCACTACATGCCATACATAAAATGAATCCATGGCACTAATTGCAAGTTTCTTTGACGACTGATAATTTCCAAGAACCTGTGGCCACCGGGACCTCCAGATTTGACATCGCCAGACTTCTTTCTATAGAGTTACTTAAAAGACAGGGTTAATGCCACACGTCCCCAGACATTGGACGATCTGAAACACAGCATTACACAGGAGATTCAAGCTATTGACAACAGAGTCCTCCAACGAATGGCCAGTAACATGGAATGACGTGTTGAGTTGTGCCTTATGCAGGATGGAGGACATTTTCAACATTTGCTAAGGAGGTATTTATAATCTCCCAAAATTTCTCGGCATTTCAGGTATAATAAGATGTCGCTAGCATAACTCATTTTGAAACAATTAAAGAAATAAATGTGTCAGTTCTTCATAAATCACCCTGTAGAATGGGACACTAAGAACCATAGTAGTTAAGGAGTGTCCATAAAAAAAATCTACAATTGGTAACATGCAAAGATGTTAATTATAGCATATTGAGCTAACAGTATTTTAGATACATTTGAGGATTTATAAACCAAATTTTGTGAATAAACACAATGTTTATTTAAGGATGTAACTTTATGTGTAAGTGTTAAGTAGAATAATTACACATTATTTAGTAGAATAACATCAAAGTTATCACATGTTCTCACAAGGTGACCCTGAAGAAGACTTCTCAAACAGTCAAAACAAAATCTGCTGATTAAGTGAAACATTTTGCTGTATAGTTGTCTGCTTCCACTCAGGGTAACACTGAACTGCCTCAGACTAAAATTCAGGGAAAACCAGGGCAGAGAATTTCAATCTTGGTAACAACATCATAGACACCCTCAGAGACAAAACCCACTGAAGAAGAGATCCCTCAGGAGGCAGCTCCTCTAGCAGTGAGTTCTACCCACAAACAAGTATCAACAGGGCTCATCAACATGGTGCTAAATCTTCCATCAGTGTTTACCTTCAGTATTTCCATATTTATATTATTTCCCTCATCTCAAATCTCAAAATTTGAAACTTATTTCCTGTTTTCTAAGCCATTTGGAAAGTTAATGTTATGAATACTGGACAGCCTGTGGTTGTTTAGCTGAACATTTTGGGAAAAAGACATAGTCTTGCATTTGGAGAAATGTAATAATATATTTTTGAAACATTAGGGCATGACAAAGATTTACATATCACAGAATGAACTTTTGATAAATGTGAATGTATTTTACTGTCCTTCAGGCTGGTGGTGGAGCACCACCAGCACCGCCGCCGCCACCACCACCACCACCACCGGTCTCTTTTGTTGTAGCAGCAAATGAACCTGTTGAATGGACACGTCATATTGCTAATCCTTGCACTGCTGAACTGGAAGAAGATCTGGATGAGATAGCACGATTGACTGGCTTTACACGTCCTGGGAGTGCGGCAGCGACGGTAAATATAAATGTTTACAATTATCTCATTGTTTCACTATTATTATCATTATTACATAATTGTAACAAGTCAAGAAAAGAGACGTATACTCTTAGACAAAGTTTTCAGTTAATGAACAAAATTTAAAACTTTTCATGAAGTTTTAAAGAAAAAATTCAAACATATAAAATTAAGCCCAGAGTGTGCATGTATGAGCTAATTGCAATAAAATTATCAATCATATTAAATAAACAAATTTAGCAACATGAACTATAATGTATAAATAGCATCAGTAGCATAGTATAAGAAAAAAATTCGAGTAGACATTTTATCTCTGCAGATATACATCTAGCTGCACTAGAATGAGTTACTGGTGAATATTCTTGACAGTCACATTTACATTGTTTCATTGTTTGTTTGAGAGGGCGCTCAGACAAACAGTGATCAATCCCTCTTCATCCTAACAAATAAAACATTTATGTATTTTAAATATGAGCTTCCATTCTAGCATACTTCATAGTTTTGGCTTCAAAATTGGCTCTCACCACAGTGGTAACAATGAAGCATTTTCTACAACCTCTAAACTATCTGCACCAATTACTTTGTAATTTCCTTACCACTTTTCCATATTTCTGAGAAGGTAGCATAGTTTGAGATATTTTATATTTACTGTCTATAATAGTCGCTAGAACAGACCAGATATAATTGTAATAATACATAGCTTTAAAAGTCACAAATACAGCAACAAACTTATGCACAGCAAGATTCTGCTGTAGGTAGACATATGGCAAAATGACTATACCAAAATGCTAGAAGCCAGCTGGAGAAGGAAACTGAATGCAGCAGCACACTCACATTTTATGATGTTGTTTTGCTTTACAGAAGTAGAGTAAACATAAGGAAATTGTGTTGCAATAATAATTATTTTTTCACACCAGCCATGTGTACCCACTAAGTTGTTGGAATTTTAATTTTTCAAGCCTGATTCAACTTTCGAACATAAGGAAGTGTCTATGCAAGGGACAGCTTTGTGGAGCAAGGGCAAAGTAGTATCTCTTTTTCAATGTATAATTAAGCATAAGTTTTTTATCCACAATACAAGATATCAATTTTCTTTCAGTGTTATGAAAAGCTAAAAGAGAGAAAAAAAGCAGCAAAGGTTAAAACAATGTTTATCTGAAAATTTAAGATAGGCATTTTCTGCCCTATCTTCCCTGATACTACACCACTGAATAGCATATAGGAATATGTTATTATTTCCATAGTATCCCTTTTCATATGCATTGAAAACTTCACTATTCTTACTTTCTCTACTACTTACCTATAGTAAGTAGAGGAAGCATAGCATTCCACCCATAAAGTTGATACCAAGATTTCACTGGAAATACACATTTTGAGGCTCTCTGAATCCAAAATAAGCATTTTAAGAAAAAGGTCCATGTTTATGTTTGCATGTGCGTGTGTGCATGCGTGCAGTGAGTGCGCATGGGTACATGCGTGTGTGTGTGTGTGTGCGCGCGCGCGGGCATGGGCATACGCGTGCGTGTGCGCGTGTGCGTGTATACAGCATAACTCATAAATGAAAATTCATTTAAATAAAGTTGTATTTAAGTTCAGCAACTTTAAAGAATGTTACATGAAGATTTTCAAGAAAATCCTCTACTCCAAACTACCCTTTAAATGAAGAGTTTTCGTTATTTTCTGTTTTCTCAAAAGCAGCTGTAATTGTTTTGATAAAAATACTTTATATATAAGATATTTGCATGACAAATAAAATGGATCTGCCCTGTTAAGATATAAGAATCTTCAACTTGTCAAGCTCCAATTCATGATAAAAAATAATAATTGCAACCATTGATCGAAATATAAATGTAGTATTACCATTTGTTTTACCATGGGAAAAACTCAAAGGAATAGCGTATACTTAATTTCACATGCATAAATAGTAACCTAATGCCAAGAAATTTATACTTTCATGTCATAGTTTTACATTTCGGTAATAATCACATTTCCTATTAATTGGGTGCTTATGCTTCTATTTGGTTATTCTCATCAGGCCATTCTCATTTAAAACTTAACACGAGAGATTGGAGAGGATGGTAAACTCCAACAATTGGAAAATCTAGTATCAACATAACCTGTATATGTAAACATCTAAAATGACTGACAAATATGAGAAACAAGGAGAACAAATATAGTTTGTAAATTTGTTGAAGCAATATCTAGAGCAACTGAATAGATCACAAACCCCTGCAGTGAGAAATAAGAAAGCATCAACATGCAGCAATTTATTTTATTGCTTTATTGTGCTAAGAGTTTTACAAATTTGATTGTCTACTGCACTTTGACCCTGGTCACTCATTCAGTAGACAATCACTACAGTTTATTTACATTTTACAATTTCTTGTCAATAAATTATCTTGTTTTTTTTTCGGTTTTCTTCATGTGCCATTTCCACTCGTTTTTCAATTTTCACTTATTGGTTACTTAACCATCACATATTCACTATAGTTTTCCATTCAAGGTAAGATGCGCTACCTCTTACTTTTCTCTTTCCACTGTCCAAAGCCATTTATTTCTTACTTTACACAAAAACTGTCCAATGCTCCTAGCGTCCTTGTATATCATTTTGATCATAAGTGTATTTCTATCCCCTTCAGCCACTTCTTATTAAAAAATTCTTTTCTCCAATTTTTTGTTCCTTGGCACTTAAATACTATGTGTTCAATGTCTTCATTACCACCACATATCGGACATTGGTTCTGAGGAATACCCTGTCTTAGCCCTTTTAGCCTCCATGCTTCAGTTCTTACCCATGCAATAGATTCTCTCTCTTCTTTATTTACTATGTCTATATATTTTACCCTACCCCATGTATTTTTCATTGGCCTATAAAAAACTAATGAGCTCTTTTCGGCAATCTCACTGAACATGATTTGTATTTCTATATCTTCCAGTCTTTTCCTCGCCTTTTTCCAAAAGTTTTTTACGTTATTTTCTCTCCTTCTCCACATATCTCCTAACCCATTTTTCTCCAAAATGTTCCATAATTTACTTACCCATCCATCATACATTAAGCTATTCTCTTGGTATTCAATACATTGTCATAACACAGTACGTTTTCCTAGATTTAAAGTTCTGAACCAAAATTTCAAAGCTCTTTCCATTATCTTCCCCTTAGTTGCCACCGTGCCCATCTTTAATTGTGCTACCTGTCTTACAATTGACTTCGTTAGCCCTAGTATTTCTCTATAAAACATCCTGTGCACCACATCTATACTTTCCCATCCTCTATCTAATCCCCATATTTCTATACCATACATCATTTTTGCCTCCACAACCATCTCATAAACTTTTTCCAGCCATTTAACATTTATATTAGGTACTTTATATTTGCAGCTTCTAATTGCCACCATCGCCCCTTTACCTTTTGCCAATGCAAATTTCTTTTGTTTCTCCCATTTATTACCTCCATCTATTTTTACTCCTAAATAGATACACTCGCGCACCACCCTGTAATCTTTATTCTGCCCCTTCCACTTTTCATATTTGCTTAATTTTCCCCCCTTTTTGAAAAACACAATCTGTGTTTTCTCTTGATTCACTTTTAACCTCCATTCTTTACAATATACATCAATTGCTTGTAATGATTGTTTTAAACCACTTACTGTAATAGATCGTACTACTAGGTCATCTGCAAAAAGAATTCCTGGGATTTGGATGTTGTTAATTACTGGTGCACAGTTATTATTCCTTCCATTTCTAGTAAGACATCATCTATGTATAAATTAAATAAAACTGGGCTTAACTTACATCCTTGCCTAAGGCCTTTCTTTTGTGGAATTTCTTTTGTTACACAGCCTGTCTCCACCCTTACACAGAAGGTGTTCTCAAAATTCAGTGCTTTAAGAATATTCACCAATTGCTGACTTACTCCCTTACACACTAATTTATGGCACAGAAGTTGTAGCTCAATTCGGTCATAAGCTTTCTCTAAGTCTACAAAAGCCATATACAATTTACCCCTTTTTTCTTTTAAATATTTGTCTGCTAATTTCTTTATAATAAATAAATTATCAATTGTTCTCCTTCCCTTGCAAAAGCCCATCTGGAATTCTGAAAGGATATTATATTCTTCAACCCAAAATTGTAGTCTTGCTGCCAAAATGCCCGCAAAAAGTTTTCCTATATTCGATAATAATGCAATACCTCTGTAGTTATTAGGTTTATCGACATTGCTCTTGCCTTTATATATAGGATGGATGATAGCTTCCCTCCATCGTTTAGGTACATAACCCTTTCTAATAATTATATTAAATAAATCTAATAGAATGTTCACTCTTCCTGTTTCATTACACCACTCCTTACCTTACCATACCTGCCATACCTTATTAACATTATTTTCATTTACACATTTTATCAAATTCCTTTCATTACATTCTCTCCAGTCCTTTTTCTTTTGCTCTAACAATAAATTATGCGAGTTCCTCCCTTGCATATAATCGTCCCTAGATTTTCTATCACCTAATTCCCTCCACCTAACCAACAGTTGTTTTACTTGTCTTTTTGATACCCTACATTCTTCATCAAAGCAGTCCTTATCATATATGTAAACCTTCTTTTTTTTTTTTTTCATTTCCTCTCCCACCCTTTGCATAACTGTATTAAGGATATCTATTGCATTCTCAATTTGATTATTCTTAGCCATGAATGTTACTCCACATAGACATATCTTTCCATAATTCAAATTTAGAGTCTGTTTAAATGTGTCACAAAATTCTTCTTTCCATTTATAGTTAATATACTCTTTTTTACAATAGGTTTCGACTCTTATATTGTGTTTTACTTGTGCAGTGTGCATCATAAAATCCACAATCAGTGGATAATGCCCGCTAGTTGAGCTTAAATTTAATACCTTAAAATTACTTAAAATATGTCCTAAATTCGGAGGCCACAACACAAAATCTATTACACTCTGCCCATTATTGCTAACAAAGGTAAATTCTCCTTGTTCATCTTCCCCACATTTTCCATTCAAAATTTCTAAAGCATTCAACTCACAAAAATCAATAAATTTTTCACACTCTTTATCAACAAATTTGTCCTTGCTTTGCCTAAGTTTCTCACTTTTAAACACAATTTCATCACTCATCCAATTATTTCCAACATATGTATCACTTTCCCCAATTCTGATATTAAAGTCTCCCATTAGTATTACCTCTGCAGTTACAAATTTCTCCTTCAGCCTATCTATATCTTTTTTTATTTGATTAAGGAGATCAGGATTATGAAACCGCGAGGATGCAGGGAGGTTATATATTATTCCTACACAGAGTATATTCCCATCTATGTACTTAACATCCATTATAACCCACAGTATTTCTTTACACTAGACCATGTTTCTTTAATTTCCTTACTTAAGCTGTTCCTTATAAAGAAACCTATACCTCCAGATACTCTTCCCTTTCTAGCTATCACCTCTCCTTTCCTACCAATGTATTCAAAGTCCTTTATATTTATCTGTTCCTCTTTTAACCATGTTTCTACTACCGCTAAATAATATGCAGCAATTAAAGATGACGATGTTGCCAATAAAACAATCACTTAACCCTCCACATTCTGTTTATCAAATCGATATAATTGCTTGAAGTCAGAATCTCTTGGTTGTTTTCCTTCTTTAAATGTCTTTCTAGCCAGAACTTGAAGAAATGTAGCCATTTTTCTTTATTATGGACATTTGCTAAAAAGCAAAGTCTGGATAAAGGGATACTATTTTTCTTAGTATTGCTAAAGCAGATTCTAGTACATTCTAAGGGTAGAAGTATAACCTACTAAATTGACAATGTGCTAAGAGGAAAATAATATACTAAGCTTTTTATGTATGCTAATCATAGTATTTCCTTCCAAAACCATAGGAAGAGAATTTACTACATTCTCTGCACATGGCTCTTGTCTTGCATTTAGAGAAGTGTGATAATATATTTTTGTGACATCAGGGCATGACAAAGATTCACACATCACGAAATGAAATTATGATAAATGGAATGTATTTTGCTGTCCTTCAGGCTGGTTGTGGAGGAGCAGGAGGCCAACCAATCTGCTGCAGCAGTGGAGCACCTGCGGTAAATATAAATGTTTACAATTAACCTCATTGTTTCAGTATTATTATCATTATTACTTAATTGTAACAAATTAAGAAAAGAGACATATACTCTTAGACAAAGTTTACAGTTAGTGAATAAAATTTAAAAAACACTACTCTTTTCATGAAGTTTTAAAAGAAAACATTCAAACATAAAATTAAGCCCAGAGTGTGCATGTGTGCAACTAATAGCAATCAAATGGCTAATCATATTAAAACAAAAACAAAGCTAGCAACAGGGAACTATAATGTATAAGTAGCATCAGTAGCATAGTGTAAGAAAAACATTTGAGTAGACATGTTATCTCTGCACATGTATACATAGCTGCACTAGAATGAGTTGCTGGTGAATATCCTTGATAGTCACATTTACATTGTTTCATTGCTTGTTTGAGAGAGCGTTCAGACAAACAGTGATTAATCCTTCTTCTTCCTAACAGGTTAAACATTTCTGTATTTTAAATATGAACTTCCATTCCAGTATACTTCATAGTTTTGGCTTCAAAATTGTTTCTTACCACAGTGGTAACAATAAAGCATTTTCTACAACCTCTAAACTATCTGCACCAATTACTTTGTAATTTCCTGGCCACTTTTCCATATTTCTGAGAAGGTTTTAGCATTATTTGAGATATTTTATATCTGCTGTCCATAATAGTAACTAGAACAGACAAGATATAATTGTAATAATATACAGCTTTAAAAGTCACAAATACAGCAACAAACTTATGCACAGCAAGATTCTGCTGAAGGTAGACATATGGCAAAGTGTCTATACCAAAGATACTAGAAGCCAGCTGGAGAAGGGAACTGAATGCAGCAGCACACTCACATTTTATGATGTTGTTTTGCTTTACAGAAGTAGAGTAAACATAAGGAAATTGTGTTGTGGTAATAATTATTCTTTCACACAGCCATGTTGGAAAGTTTAATTTTTCAAGTCTGATTCAACTTTCAAACATAAGGAACTGTCTATGCAAGGGACAGCATTGTGCAGAAAGAGCAAATTAGTATCTCTTTAAGTATTAACACAATTTTATTAAAAACACATGAACTACACATACGTCAAGTACTCAAAATGCATTTTGAGAAGCATGCTCATCATCAATTGGTTGACCGGAGCTTGCAGCCAGAAATTCCTCAGCCAAGTCATTTGGTGGTATGCATAAAGTCAAGCATAAACTTTACCTTGCTAATTTTCAAGTGTAATCTTGGCTTTTAATGCATAAAACAGCTTCGACTTGACTTAAGTCTAGCGTTTGCTTTGGAGCCAGCTAGCTGCCTAACTTTAGCTTGAATTTTCCAGCAACAACTTGACTTTTAAGTGCAAATCTGATGCATAAAACAAGCGAAAGCTTCACTTCTTCTAGATTAATCTTGACTTTTTTCAAACTACCTCAGTAGGTGACTTGATTCACAAAAGAGAAGTCTTAAGAGTTGTTTTATCCCGCAAAATGGCAAAGTTCATGAATATCCGTCAAAGAAAAGTATGTCAAGCAAAGCAACAGTGCAGAGAATGTGTATACAAATCTTTTATAGATTCAATGAGGACAATATCAAGTTTATTTCACACCATTTCCTGGGAGAGAACGAAGAAACACAAGGAGGTGCACTGACATCGAAGCAAAGGATGCAAATATTTCTACGTTTCGTTGGTGACTCGGGATTTCAGACTGGTGTCAGAGAAGATGCTTGAGTTCATCAATCAACTGTAAGTAGAACCATCCATTATGTGAGTGAAAGAAATTTTGAAAAAGCTAATCAGTGGATAAAATTTCCATCATGACTGCAAGAAGTTAATGCTGCAAAACAAGACTGGCAAAATAGATTTAATTTTCCATGTGTAATAGGAGTAATAGATTGCACACATGTGTCAATTCTGAAGCCATGAGTACACGGCGGCGAGTACATAAATAGAAAAAAGTTTTGTTCTATTAATGTTCAAGCGACATGCAGTTCCGATGAAGTGTTTACAAGTGTGGACGCAATGTGGCCTGGCAGCATGCATGACAGCTGATATTCAGAAATTCAAATATGTTTGAAAGATTACGAAAACAACACGGAACAATGATACTGCTGGGCGATTCCGGGTATGGGATTGCTCCTTGGTTACTAACTCCATACAGAAACCCCATGAATGCTGTGGAAGAATACTATAATCGTCAACATGCCTGAAGTAGAGTTACAATAGAGAGTTGTTTCGGGCAATTAAAGAGGCAGTTTTTTATATTGATGAAAACCATCAAAATTCCTATGGGGAAAGTGCCACGTATTGTTGTATGTTGCTTTGTGTTGCATAATGTTGCTAAACATCTGAGAGACAATGCTGTAGAGGAAGAGGTTGGTGATGGTAACAATGGAAATGAAGAGGAATATGAGAGAGAAGGAGAAGATAGGAATGAAAATGAAGATTGGAGACGATGTGGAATGCAAAGAAGAAACGAAATTTCACAGTTGTTGTATGAACGTGTTGCAAATGATTAAATTACATACTATTATGAATATAAACTGTACAGTCCTAGTTTGATGGCAATCTTAAACTTTATACATACAAATGCAGATGGTTATGCAGCTCTGAGTGAAATATAAATAAATGTCAACAGTAGTGTTTAATATGCTTATCGGATATAGTTACAGGTTCTGAATAAAATTTGAACCCTGTACTTCTATTACTGGAAGTACGCTCTGTCTGTTTAATATCTCCTCCTGTTGCATGCGTATCAGTTTTAATTGTTCTGAGTACTAATCTTTGCAGTTCATGTGTAGTCAGGTGTTTTGTTTTAGGGGTCTCAGGTAATTTAGATTTATTTGATTGCATACCTTTTTCATTAGTGTTCTTATTGGAATTTAGAGCAATGCTCTCATTGTTTGTAGATCCAGATTCAACTTCAACTTGCTCCATTGCATCATTTGGTAGCTGTTCTTCCAAACCTTCCCCACACACAGCACATCCATCTAAACAGTAAACAAAAAACCAAATAAACTAGCCATAAGGGAGTCAAAAGGACGAGTAGTTTATTTAGTTAGTGATATATTATATTGTTTGGAGTTGATGGCGCTGTAAGGTATTACATTACTTTCCTGGAAATGCATTGTCGTCCAGCTGTGGCCTGATTATTGCTGACAATGCTCTGCTGCCAGTGCTACAAGGTCGTGTTTACAGATTAAGCTGACCCCCATGTGATTAGCAATGTAACCTTCATTGGATTATTCAGAGGTGATCCTAAAAGTGAAATTTCTTCAGTAACAGAGGGATACAGATGATATCAATTGTCATTGTTCTTTCAATAATTAACATCTTACGTATGAACACTGAGATTACTTTTGCTTATAATAACTTCAGATCTCAATGAAAAGGAGAAATTTTTTAAGATAAATTAGTTATAAGCTGGTAAAACTAGCTCCAGCAAACAAGAGCTATAGACAGTTACATTTTGGAACTCTTCGAACTAGAGGAGCCATAATAGAAAAGAAAGATTCTCCAATAAAACTTATGTAAGTGGTAAACTCAGCAATGTCCAGTTGTTACTCAGAAATATTAGCAGTTATGTATAATATGTATCACATTACAGAACACGTTTTAAATTGCATTTGATACAACAAACCAAAGAAAAAAAAATTTACACAGAAACTTCTAAATAATTGGCTCCTGAGATCGACTTGTATTCTTACCTCGAATCCTACGAATGGTTGGGTTGCTTTCGCCATGAAGCAGCTGCAGAAATTCTTCTTCCCACCTTTTTAACTTTATTTTCTGATTTCCCATGGCCTTAAGGTCAGTTTTTCTTTTTAATTTAGTCTTCATATTCTGAATCTTTTTCTGCACTTGCTGTGGAGTGAATTTTCTGCTTAAAGTTTGCAAAGCATTAACTTTCTCTTCTTTGATGCTCAAGATCTGTGATTTATTCAACAGTATTGGAAACTGTTTAAGAATTGCTAGAAAGGTATTCTGAATATTCACTTCGTCTGCCATAGCTGCCATTATGCATATAACTTTTTTTTTTATTCTATTTTATTTTATGTCGCTTTAACTCCTTGGTCATATCGCGACGATCTGTTGGTGGATATCTCTTAGAACAATATGTGATGGACAGTTAGCCTTCTAGGTCTCATTCCTGTAACCCCTGCTTCATGCTGTGCAGATGGCATTAGGCTGCCGTCCAGTCTAACCGCCGCCCTCACACAGAAAGGCGGACAGTTAGCCTTCAAGGTCTCATCCCTGTAACCCCTACTTCATGCCGTGCAGATGGCATTAAGGTGCTGTCTAGTCTAACTGCTTACATTGTCTGTGGATAGATGGCATAGCATTTGCTATTACCACTTATTTTTCATTTTACTATTGTTTTAAACTTAAGATGGAACTTTGGGTCGTGGTATTAAATATCCAATCCGGTATTTACCTTGAGAACTGAGGAAAACCACGAAAAAACCTCAGACAGATTGGTCGGACCATGGAATTTGAACCCGGGACCTCCCGAATGCGGGCCCAGACTTTACCGCCTGAGCTATCCCGCTCGGTTAGCATATAACTTCTATATAGGTTAGGTACCATATTCGCAAAACACTTCTGTATTCAGCACATGAGACAACAGTTATGAGCAGGGCATTTGGCAGATCACAGCTGCGCGTGCAACGTAGTTCAAGAGTTTGCTGAAAAAACGTCTAGCAAAAGCTTGCTAGATTAAGATTCTTTTTATGCATGAGTTGAACAAGCCAAAGCTTAATCTTGTAGAGTAATCTTAAAGCTTTCGCTTTAACTTAAAGACTAATCTTCAAGACAAAGCTTGGATTTTATGCATGCTACCCATTATGTCTGTGCTGCCTTCTGTGTCCTATGGCTACTTGGATATCATCAATTGGCGGGGTATCAAAATTCATAAGACAAGGCTCGTTCTTGGGATTGAAATTCTTTCCCATGCATCAACGGCTAAGGGTGTCTTGATGTGTTTAAGCAATGTGATTTCCTGTTTTATTTCATGGTTAAAGTTCCAAAAATGGGATGAAACTGCAGACAACACTTGTTTGAATTTTATGTTCCTTAAATGTTCCTGCATTCTAATTTCCAGGCTCCGTTTTGTTTTTCCAGTGTAAATTTTATCACACTCCAAACATTCCATTTTATATATTCCAGCCATCTTATCTTTAGGTAAATTGTTTTTTAAAGGATGATGTAATAGATTCCTTAAATTGTATCTATTTTGTGGTGCCAACTTTATATTGAATTCTTTAAATATCTTTTCAAATTTGTAAAACAATTTAGGATGAAAGGTAAATTTACTATAGTTAGGAGATTTCTTAAGAGTGGACAGAGTAGAGTTTCTTTCAATATTTTTTGTTGGTTATGTTTTACAATCATCTTATCTATGAAATGGGTTTTGAATACATTCTTGTAGCTATTTCATGTATGCGGTCATATTCATTTTGAGATTCAACTTTTGTTAGAGGTATATGGGTGAACCTATGAATTAAGCTATGAAAAATGGCGTATTGATGAGGTTTTGGATTGTGGCGATTAAATTTTATATAATTGTCAACATGTGTGGGTTTCCTATAAATTCCAAAGTACAGCCCATTATTATTTCTGATAATCTTCAGGTCTAGAAAAGGCAACCACCCATCTTTTTCTACCCCAAAAGTAAATTTAATAGAAGCATCCTGAAGATTCAATAGTTTGAGAAATGGTATAGATATGTGGACGATGTTTTTGCTGTTCCTGCAAAGTTTATCAATGATGCTCTCACGAGTATATACGTGCATGTAGCATGCATATGTGGTTGTGACAGCATTACTCAGAAGTGAAAAATCATTTAAATAAAGTCATATTTAGGTTCAGTTTCAAAGAATGTGACATAAAGATTTTTCAAGAAAATCTGCCCACTCCAAACTACCCTTTAAATGAAAGATTTTTTGTTATTTTCTATTTTCTCAAAATTGCTGTAATAATTTTGATAAAAATACCTTATATTTAAGATATTTGCATGACAAATAAAATGGATTTGTCATGTTAAGATATAAGGATCTTCAAACTGGTTGAGCTCCAATTCATGTTAAAAGAATAACAATATATAAATGGAATTTTCTGCAAATAGCCTGTGTAGTCCTCTTCATTCTGATGACTATTTTTACAATTGATAAACCACAAAAATAGACAAAATATTACTGCACAAAAAATGTAGATGTCATTAAAGCACATAACTTATGTAAAATAAATTTTTTGTATGGTGTTAACCATTTCTGAGATATTCTTTGTTGTTGGTATGAATTTTCAAATACAGTAGACCCTTGTTTAACCGAATTCCAAGGGACCAAAGAATAGCCAATTTGGTTTAACAAAGTTTGAATTAACGAGGTTTTGTAAAAATAGTCCCTTATTGTCTGAAATGTAAAGTACGACTGTTGAGTTCACTTTCTCTCTTGTTATGCATACCAATGAATGAGGGTGTTCCACTTACATGAAATCTAAGAAAAAATAAAAATAACTGCTGTATATGATATATCTGGCATTTGTTTAATTGAGAAAGTATACTGTTAAATGCTTGTCGTAATTTTTTTTAAAACAGGACTATTTGGAACAATGTTCTACCCATTGAATTAGTGAGTCATATAATACAACAAACAAGAACCTTAAGAAACACTTTAAATATACCATTCTTTAAGTTTTAATCGAACACATGTTTTAGTTACATCTCTTAGCAATTACACATTTAGTTCTATAATTTGAAAAAGTCATTAATTGTTGTTCGGTGGACCGTTGGTCATAATATTATGGCACTCTCTGAAGATACCACATCCAGGGCAGCCTGAAATACCATGGAAACATCAGAAGTGGCAACAAATCTCTCAAGAACAGAAATTGTAGCGGCAACTTCAGCGCGGGATCGTGGTGTCATATCTTTATGTTCCACCTCAGAAGATGACAGTAAAGAATTATCATTCTCTTCTGCATCTTCAGCAGATGACTGGTTCTTCAGCAGCACAGATGTTGTCCACTATGTCCATTCTTCCATAATGGCGGTACAAGAGGGTACCAACTGGGTGTAAGCGTGTACAAGGTCATTATCAGAGTCCCAATTGTATCCATATTATAAGTTCAGATGTGGATCATTGGTTTCCTGTTCAGTTTCAGTGGCATTATCAGTTGCTGTCCACGCCTTCTTAAAACAGTTAGTTATGGTGTCTGTTGTAACTTCATCCCAAGCAGCAGATATGTTATGGATAGTTTGCAGTACATTTCAATGTGGAACTGTTTCTTGTAGTTCTAGTGCTCTGATGGCAGCCTTAACCAGTCAGCATCTGTAATTACCCTTCATTGAGGCGATTATTCCTTGATCCAATGATTGCAGAGGCTCGTGGTGTTAGCTAGTAAGAAGACAACTTCTATGTTGGAAGTTCAGGTCATCTAACTGATGTACCGAGCAGTGGTCCAAAGTTAGCAAAATGTTCCTCTTTCTCGCAGCCATTTGTTGTTGAATCTTCAAGAGATTTGGTCATTCAAGCTTTATTGTTATTCTCATACTGACTTGGTGGATTGAATAGGTTGACATTTTTAAAACAGCCTGGATTTTTGTATTTTCCGATTACTAATGGTTTGAGCTTCTCAGAACCATCTGAATTACAACACAAGACCACTGTCAGTCTCTCCTTGCTGAGTTTTCCTCCATGGCATTTTCCACCCTTTGCACGTAGTGTTTTTTTAGGCATCAAGTTATAGAAAATGCCTGTTTCACCCATATTAAACACATTTCTTGGGGTGATGATGAGATAGCTTAGATTGAAACTCCCGCACCCACTCATTGGCATCTTCCTCATTTACTCTATGTGCCTCCCCACAGACACTGACAGCACTGCTTTTATGCCTCTTCGGAAAATGCCATAACCATTCCCTCAGAGACACAAACCCAGAAATTCCTTCTTTCTTGGGGATTTCCTGAGTTTTTTTTTAAGCATGGGGCCGGATAGTGGAATTTGCTGAGAACGCATGTGTTGGAACTAATCTAACAACGAATCCTCTAACTCTTCCGTTTTGCTGGTCTCATGCACTTGCTATTGCCATTAAATGAATAGCTTGTCAGACTTGCCTCTATTTTCTGTTTTGAACTTATAATCGATGAGAAAGTACACTTCAAAATCTGAGAGTGTTCTGCAACCTGTGGTTTGGTCTTCTCTCCTCTATCGACCATATGTAAAGTTTGCTGTTTTCATTTCAGCATTAGAACATTATGAGTACGTTTCTCTTTCAGTGGCATAGGGAGTGATGGAGCGAAAGGGGGGGGGGGACTTTCACTGTTCACAAGCAGAGACAAACAACTCTCTGGATTGTTGAGAGTCGCACGCCGTGTGCGGTCTGCTAACCAACCTTTCCCCACCCTTGCATCATATGCTGTGGAAGTGATAAATAAGCAGCAAATAAGCAATTGGACCATAGTTGGGAAATTACAGTACAGTATTGAGAAAAATTGTGTGAAATGCATAACAGAAAATACCATAGTGCACAGCAAAACAGACATTCGGTTTAAACGAATAATAACATATGGAATATTGTTGCAGCCTCCAAACAAACATGCTCAAGGGGCAGAACACTCGCTAGAGAGGTAACCGGTAGTTAACAAATTGTAATAATTTGAATAAGGCGAGGCTATTACTAGGGACGCAGCTAAAGTGAAAGTGCAGAAATATTATTACAAACTGGCAAAGGGACACTTACATGGCTCAAAATAGGTAGAAGGAGCTTTACACCATCATGAATAAAACAGGAAAGATCTGGATGGTAAGGGGTTTATTAGATAAAACTTATTACATACCACAACTTAGTTCCATGCCTGTCGGGCGAGGCCGCCATGCATTCCTGCACGGAGAGGGCGAATGCATGTCTGGTCTGGTTGACTGCTACTAACTGACTCTCTGCCCCAAGCACGCCACAAAAAGCGTGGGGGATGCCAACTAACCTACCCCCACCTAAACTGCTAATCCCCACCTAAACGTCAACCGCCATCTCGAATCTAGGTGACCAAAGAGACGTATGTGCATACGTCACAATATGTAATGAGGGTACCAAATTTTGGTTTGTATACAAATTATCTGAAATTCGGTTTAAGCGGTAGATTTTTCCATGTAATTCGGCAGGGACTGAGCAGCTACTACAGCAGATTAACTGAGTTTTCGGTTTTACAATTTCAAAATAGCGAGGGTCTACTGTAGTATTTTCAAGTGGTAAGTCACTTTGTTGATGGCCATGCAAGGAGCATGGTATTTTAAAGCCATCTCATAATGATTCACATTTTAAAAATCTGACCATTGCCTTAGCCAATGGTATCCTTCATATACTTACAACGGATGTGTAAATGTATCATGAAAGTTTATCTTCATTAACAAGAAGTGGACAGAAGAATAAACCTTTGTAAGAATAGTTTAGCGTGAGTAAAGAAATTCATGGAATCCATCACATCAGATTTTTAAGGTTACTGATAGCTTTTACTTGTTTTAAAAATTGTATTCAAAACTCTTTTAAAATAGTACATGGATGTAGTGCATAATTAAATGGAAATGAATAATACTGTCAAAAATATTGTCAAATTAAATCAACAGTCTGTTGTCTACCAATGAAAAATCAGTTACATCTTTGTTATAATAACCACACAATGCATGCATTAGCACTTTTTTTTTACTTATGCCTTTTTAAATAATTTACTGGTATTATATTAATATACATTAGAAAGGTAAATCTTGTTGCTCACAATCATAAGCTTTGTTATGAGACACACCACTATCGCTGTTATAAGTGTAGCTGGAATTAGCACTCAATAGTGTCCATTCTAATTTAAAAGAAAACACTGCCAGCCGCTAGCTGGACAATTGACAGTGCAGTTTAATTTGCAACAATTAAGAGTGCAGTTGCTTATTAGTATTTGTGTGATTTATATTTTAATATTCATAAAAATGAGTGACAGTCAGAAGAAACTAAGTGGTTCTCTATATCAGAAATTTGTGAAAAACAAGACAATAAAAAAATAGAAAGCTGTGAGAAAGTGTGTAAAAATAAATGAGCTATTTTAAAAACTAAACTCAACCGGCTTGTTCCAATTCTAGTCCATATATATCAGAATGTAATGAGATGAACAGTGCCAGAAAAGTGATGTCTGGTTTACCCAAAACAAGTATTTCTGATATTACAAATAGTAATAATAATGCAGAATCAGTTATTTTGGGTAAATACATTTCTGGTTATTACAGACAGATTGATACCTTAATTAGAGAAAAGAAAAAGAACATCGTCAGAGGTTTATAGCAAATTTGAGATTCTGAGTAACTTACATAGACGAGACAACAATGCAATACAATACGATACAACACTAAACTATTAAAATGTGCTAGAAAATTGCAAGACCATTATAAAGATGACGTAGAAGAATTTTTGTGTGATTGGTTTATTCATTTTAAAGCATATATTAAGAGCATCAAAATAAAAATATCCTCCCTATGTACACTGTATAGAATGTTGCTTGAAAACCATATTCAAGAACTATTTTCTAGTTTAGAAACTCCATTAAGAATATTTTTGTCAACTGCTGCAACCAATTCTTTGGCTGAGTGCTCTTGAGAGACAATGCCCACTGAAGCAGAGGTTTCTCAGGAAGCATCTTCTCCAGCAGTACGTTCTACCCACAACCAAGTATCAACAGGGCACATCAACATGGTGCTAAATCTTCCATCAGTGTTTACCTTCAGTATTTCCATATTTACCTTATTTCACTCATCTCAAATCTCAAAATTTTAAACTTATTTCTTTTTCTAAGCCATTTGGAAGGTTAATGTTATGAATACTGAACAACCATGTTTTTTTTTTTTTTTAATATTTTGTGAAAAAGATCTTGCATTTGAAGAAAAGCAATAATATATTTTTGAGACATCAGGACATGACAAAGATTCACACATCACAGAATGAACTTTTGATAAATGTGAGTGTATTTTACTGTCCTTCAGGCACCACCACCACCGCCACCACCTCCACCACCACCACCACCGGTCTCTTTTGTTGTAGCAGCAAATGAACCTGTTGAATGGACACGTCATATTGCTACTCCTTGCACTGCTGAACTAGAAGAAGATCTGGATGAGATAGCACAATTGACTGGCTTTACACGTCCTGGGAGTGGAGCGGTAAATATAAATGTTTACAATTAACCTGATTGTTTCACTATTATTATCATTATTACATAATTGTATCAAATCAAAAAAGAGATGTATACTCTTACACAAAGTTTTCAGTTAATGAACAAAATTTAAAAACACTACTTTTCTCATGAAGTTTTAAAGAAAAAATTCAAACATATAAAATTAAGTCCAGAGTGTGCATGTATGAGCTAATTACAATCAAATGGCCAATCGTATTAAATAAGCAAATCTAGCAACTGTGAACTATAATGTATAAGTATCATCAGTAGCATAGTGCAAGAAAAAAATTTTAGTAGACATTTTATTTCTGCAGATACACATATATAGCTGCATCAAAATGAGTTGCTAATGAATATCCTTGATAGTACATTTACATTGTTTCATTGCTTGTTTGAGAGAGCGCTCAGACAAACAGTGATCATCCCTCTTCTTCTTAACAGATAAGACATCTCTGTAATTTAAATGTGGCCTTCCATTCCAGCACACTTCATAGTTTTAGCTTCAAAATTGGCTCTCACAACATTAGTAGTAATAAAGCATTTTCTTACAACCTCTAAATTACCTGCACCAATTACCTTGTAATTTCCTTTCCACTTTTCCATATTTCTGAGAAGGTTTTAGCATGGTTTGAGATATTTTATATTTGCTGTCCATAATAGTAATTAGAACAGACAAGATATAATTGTAATAATATATATCTTTAAAAGTCAAGATGCAGAAACAAACTTATGCACAGCCAGATTCTGCTGAAGATAGACATATGGCAAAATGTCTATACAAAAAATGCTAGAAGCCATTTGGAGAAGGAAACTGAATGCAGCAGTACACCTACTTATTATTGTATTGTTTTGCTTTAGCAGAAGCAGACTAAACATAAGGAAATCATGTTGTGATAATTATTATTCTTTCACACCTGCCAGGTGTAGCCACTAAGTTGGAAAGTTTTATTTTTTAAGTCTCATTCAACTTTCGAACATAAGGAAGTGTCTATGCATGAGGGACAGCTTTGTGCAGCAAGAGCAAAGTAGTATCTCTTTTTCAGTGTGTAATATAATAATGAAGCATAAGTTATTTATCTACAATAAAAGGTATCAATTTTCTTTTAATATTATGAAAAGGTAAAAGAAAGAAAAGAAAGGAAAGAAATAAAAAAAGACAGGAAACATCACACCTGGTACTAAATCTGCCATAATTTTTTGCACAAAGCAATGTTTCACATGTTAGGTCACTTACTGAGGTGACAAAATGGTAGAAGTGTCAGATGAAAGTAGGGTGCAGCTTTATTTTATTCATTCCAAAACTAGAAATGTATCTCATTACATGAGCGAGTGAGATCTTGGTCATGATCCAGGTCACATCCAACTTGGGTTTTTGACCTTTATTCATACAAATGTGTTGCTAACTGCATGTCTTAAGACATGCCTCACTTTTATTTATACTCACTTTTATTTTATTTATACCATAACCAATACATAACCAATGCATAATTATTATACATTGAAAAAGAGATACGTTGTTCTTGGTGTGCAAAGCTGTCTCCCTCACATAGACAGTTCCTTATATTGGAAAGTTGACTCACACTTGCAAAATTCAACTTTTCAACTTAGTAATTTACACAGCTGGTAGGGTAAACTTGTAAAAGAACAATTATCACAATACAATTTCCCTATATTTACTCGGCATCTGCTTAAGCAAAACAGCATAATATAAGCTGCCCTGCTGAATTCACTTTCCTTCTGCAGCTTCTAGCACCTTTTGACTAGACATTTTGCCATGTGTCTACCTTCAGCAGTGCTCAGAATACTGCTATCCACAGATGCACACACATAACACACAGATTCTGGCTGCCTCAAAACATGTATTTTTGGTGAAATCTCAGTATCATAACTTTTGGTAGAGCACAATACTTCCTCTTCCTACTACAGCTAGGCAGTATGAAAAGTAAACATCTTATGTGTTATATTCACATAACTTACTTTCCCAACAATAATTAATTTTTTATATTGTTTCTCAATCTATTATTATGAAAGCTTATTTTTCTATTCTACTTCAAGTTAATTGAGATAAACATTTGCAGAAATAGTTTCATTACACATTTCATTGCATGTACAAGTGAATAGAGGAAATTGAATCGATAGTCAGATGTTTAAAAGTGAAATGCTGTTTAGTAAACAGTGGCAGAGTTTAAGCGAGGCCGTACGAGCTGACAAGATGAACATTGCACTGGTCAACCAAGTGAGGTAACCACATCAGAAATTGTAAAAAAAAAAATCCATAAAATGGTATTGGATGACCGTCGACCGAAAGTGCGCGAGCTAGCAGACATCGTAGGCATTTCAAAAAGTGCTATACATCGCAAACTAACTGAAAATTTAGACATGAGAAAATTATGTGCAAGATGGGTGCGCGTTTACTCACAATAGAATAAAATCAGCATTGTGAGGATGTTTCAGTCGAGTGTTTGACGATGTTTCACTGCAATAAAGCCGAACTTTTGCATTGATTCATAACCATGGATGAAACATGGGTCCATCACTACACACCTGAGACAAAGGAACAGTAAAAACAGTGGATTGAAAGGAGAGAATCGACTCCAAAGAAGGTGAGACAGTTCCATTTGCAGGCAAGGTCATGGCGTCAGTTTTCTGGAATGTGTATGGAATCATTTTCATTGATTATCTTCAAAAGCAATCAATGGTGAGTATTATGCAAACTTCTTGTAGCATTTGAATAATGAAATCAAGCAAAAAATGGCCACATTTAGTGGAAAAGAAACCAGTTCATACATCCATTATCGCCATGGCCAAAATCAATGAGTAAAAGTTTGAATTGCTTCATCATGCACCCTATTCACCAGATTTAGCCCGCTCTGATTATTTTCTATTTCCAAAGTTCAAGAAATAGCTTGGTGCTAAAAGATTTGCCAGCAGTGAAGAGCTGGAGTCTGCAGTTGATGGCTCTCAGTATAAACGGGGTATCAAAGCTATTGAACACCGCTGGGAAAAGTGTATTGAGCTGAAAGAAGACTATGTAGAGAAATAAAGATGTTTTTTCCCCAAATTTTTGTGTTTGTTTTTGTTAGGTTGGGTACTTCTGGGACAGCCCTCATACTATATTTTTGTCTATCTCATATGGTTTACCTGTTCTACAGAATTATATAAAATTATTTCTGAATGGAAAGGACTTTACAGGCTATTTCCAAAAAATTCATGATACCCATTTTGTCATGAAAATATCTTAAAATTCTGGTATTTTAATCTAATATACATTAAAGCCATTTTAAAAAAATCAGAAGTAAAGAAAATTTTTATGTATAAAGGGTAGTTTGGACTGAGGGTTTCTTGAAAACTGTGGCACATCCTTGGAAGTTACTGAACTTAAATACTAGTTAGCCATGATGTGAGTGTGTTTAGTTGAAAGTGAGTTATGCTATTCACAGAGTGACAGACACACAAATGCTAAAAATGTTTTTTACTTTCTTTATAGTATGTAGAGCAAGATGTATTGCAATCCACCCAAAACTTTGATACCAAGATTTCGATGGGAATACAGTTTTTGATATACTTTGATTACATAAATTTTTTTTAGAAAAAGTGTGTGTGTGCGTGCGCGCGTGCGTGCGCGTGCGTGTGTGTGTGGTTTTTTTTTTTTCTTTCTTTTCTTCTTCATCAAATGCAAATTTTGGTTTAAGTTCAGCATCTTTTAAGGATGTGAAACAACGATTTTCAAAATAATTCTCCTATACCAGACTACCCTTTAATGGGAAAACGTTTGCTATATTTGATTTTCTCAAAATTGGCTAAATGATATTGATTAAATACCATATTGGAGATTAAAAACAGAAGCACTATTAGCAGTGAAGTATTCTTCATGATGGTAGATTGAGTCATACTTTTTGACACTCATCTTAACTAATTAAAAGTTGTGTAAAACAGAAACGTTTTCGAGGGCATTCATCCTCATCGTCAGAGCCTGGGTGACTCACAAATTTTAATTAGTGAAGGTAAGTGTCAAAACATGTGACTCAATCTACCATCATAAATACCATATATTTAAGATATTTGCATGACATAAAATGTATACCTATAATTTTCTGGGAATAGCCTGTGAAGTCCTCTTTATTATGAGTGACCTTTGTATAATTAGCAAACCATGAAAGATAGACAAAAATATACTAGTTAGGTTAGACTTTTTTGTGGTGTTAAGCATTTCTGAGATGTTCTCTCTTATTGGTTTGAATTTTTAAATAGCTTTTTGAAGTGGGAAGTCACTATTCATTGGTGGTTGTGCTAGGAGCATGGAATTTCAAAGCAATCACATAGTGATTCACTTTTTAAAAATCTGACTATTGCTTTAGCCTATGGCATCCTTCTTATACCAACAACAGATGTGTAAATGTGTCATAAAAGTTTATCTTGATTAATAAGAATTACACAGAAGAACTACATTGTAAGAGTAGTTTAAGTAAAGAAAATCATGGAATTCAACACATCAGATATTTTAAAAGTTAATCCTCTCTGGAATAGACAGGTTCAGAAATGTTGTTATAGGGGAAAGTGAATTCAGGTATTTAAAACACTAAAGCAACCAATGATCCAACTGGACTTAGGTCCCATAGCATGAGAGGAAGGAAGCTGTACTATCTCACTATGGACATAAAAATTGTGTAATGCAAACTAGCTCTGTTAATGCAGCAGAAGGTTTATTGTATGTGTGTGATATTGTGCTACAAAGTTAGCTTTAGTGTAAACTCATAGTGCAGCATCTTTTGAGTGATGCAAAAAAGAAAGACATTAATTTGGCCACTGTATGCAAAAAATGTTTACCACATCTGTTGCACATTAGAAAATTGGTATGCAGTTTGAGATGTATTGTGGATAAGTACCTTTATGATGGAGTGATAAATGAGCTTTAAGCACTATAAGGCTGCACTCATAAGAAACCTGGATTTCAAAGTTAGTAAAAGAACCTAATTATGAAGTGTATGAGGCATGTGACATATCAACAAGTTTTAGGATATATAAATTCTTAAATTGAACCTTTTATTTGAACCACACATTCACTTGGCATTTTCTAGGAAATTGATCCTTCTAAAACTTATTATTGGGGTTAGTCATTCAATAAAAAGTGTGTTTTTGAACTTCTGTCGCTGCATACTTTTACCATCAAAACTTATTGGAACTTCTGATTTGTTCATTTTGTATATTCACAGCCTGGTGCATCTGGAGGGAGGTGCAAGAGATGCGCTGGTCAGTGCTCGTGTGACACGGTAATAATATACTCATATATAATTTTTGAACATAAGTACATAACTTGAATGTGTTGGCAGATACACTTTCTTAGTTTTTATCATTATTACCCTGAAGGAGCTATGCTTATTCCAGAGAAATACCATTAGAGTTGTCTTGTCCACCATCCATTTATTTTGATAGCAAACAAATTATAAAACACTCACTGGAAAGCTCAGTCAGCAGCCTAACAAAAACAGGATTCAAACCTTTTCCCATTCTGTAAACATTAACATTTATTTTAAGAATGGCATTTAAGTGCTTCATTAATATAAGCCAGGTCACAGGACGTATTACAGAAGGTTGGTTTTTGTAGGGTAGATGGTGAGATTGCTCAATAACAGCTGTTCTGAAAATGTATGTAATTTTAAGTTAGGTTTTGCCAAAATGAAGTTCAATATAGAATGGGATATTTTAAAATAAAGAAAGTTGAAGGTTGTTACACTACATGTTCACATTTTAGTGATGTAGTGTAACACCTTCAACTCTCTTTATTTTAAATTATGACACATCACTGTTACTAGCTTCTAAATCTTAAAAATTAATTAATAGAATGGGATGCTAAGAACCTAGTAGTTAAAGAGCATCCATAAATAAAACTCAAATTCAATGAAAAACTAGACATTGTTTTTTTATAATAATCTTATAAAGCATACGTTAGCACTTTTTTCAGTGTTATACCACCTTAAATAACTTATTAGTATTATATTACAATAGTACGTTAGGAAGACAATCTTACTGCTTGCAATTAAAAGCTATGTTATGGGACACACCAATATCACTGTTATAAGAGTAGCCAGTGTGAACACTCAATAAAGTCCATTCTAACTTAAAAGAAAATATCACCAGCCACTAGCTGGACGCTTGGTAGTTCAGTTTAATTGGCAACAATAAAGAAACCAGTTGTTTATTACTACCTATATGATTTATATTTTAATATTCATGAAAATGAGTGACATTCAGAAAAAGTTAATTGATTTTCTATATCAGAAACTCGCAAAAGACAAGGCAATAAAAAAAGTGGAAACTGCGAGAAAGTGTGTAAAAATAAATGAGCTATTTAAAAACCAAACACAGCTAGCTTGTTTCAGTTCCAGTCCAGATACATTAGAGTGTGATAATGTGATGAACAGTGCTGAAAATAATGATTCGTATGGTTATCTCAATCAAGCATTTCTGATATTACAAACAGTAAAAATAATGCAGAATCCATTATTTTGGCTGAATATATTTCTGGTAATTATGGATACATTGATATCTGAATTGAAGAAAACGATACAAATCATTGGCAGAGTTTTATAACAAAGATGAGATCCTGAGTAATTCATGTAGATGAGACTACACTGAACTATTAAAGTGTGCTAGGAAATTACAAGAGCATTGTAAAGATGACTTAGAAGAATTTTTGAGTGATGAGATTATTCATTTTAAAGCATATATTAAGAACAAAAAAATTAAAACATCCTCCTTAAGTACATTGTATAGTGTGGCTTGAAAAGCATTCAAGAACTGCTACCTAATTTAGAAATTGTATTAATATTTTTTTCAACTGCTGCAACCAATACTTCGTCCAATTACTCTTTGTCACTCCTCAAAAGACTCAAGAATTATTTACGATTATCCATGCCACAGGATCAAGTCAACAGTCTTGCCATCCTTTCCATGAATTCTGATATTACACAACTGCAAAGATGTGACTGATGAATTTCAACAAAGAAAACACAGCATAAAGTACTCGTAGCCTGACTAAGTTTGCGAGCTCAATATGAACATGCTTATTACCATCACCACCACCACCACCGCCACCACCACTGCCACCACCACCACCACCACCACCACCACCACCACCACCACCACCACCACCACCACCACCACCACCACTACTACTCAGTTATGATAATGTCTATTGTAGGTTAGTTGGTGGTACATTCATGTTAAGATAAGAGGGCGGAAATATTTTTCTCTGCCTAGAAGTGCCAAGTAGCTAAATTTGCCCCTGGAGAAGCAATTATCAGCATGCAACGATAAGGATGACCTGTGACTCCATGGATGCTCATGCCCTAATTTTTCTTCAGTGTATGGAAGACGACATGAGATGATCTCTGCAAGCATTGCAGCTTTAAACAAGTATTGAAGAGGACCTGCACATGCATTAACAGAAGTGGAACAGTGGGGGTTATGAGACATGCCATGTTCACCTGGCACAATAATGGCAGGAAGGAGAACCCGTGCTGATGGGAAGAGTGGCCATGGATGAATTTTGCATCAGAGCCCTGAGTCAGAACTGAAACATCAGTCAATGGTGTGGCGACATCAACAATTGCCAAGAAGGTGAAAACTTTGACGAAATCTCTTTCATGTCAAGTTAATGGTCATCAGAGCATAGGCTTAAGAGCATGACTTTTGCCTTTCATTTCACAGAGTGCATACGAAATTGCTTGTTCAGTGGGAATTGGAAGTTTGCAAGCATCTGCCCTAGTTGCAGACCTTTCTCCCTGCATTTTCTATCTCATTCTGAAACTGAAGCAACCATTGCATGGATATGATTTCGGACACATGGACACATTGTCACAGAAATCTAAGATTAGAAGATTCTCTTATGGTGAGGATGTGTTCATTTCTACCATATTATGACTTAGTCCTCTATTTTCTTTAGTTACAATTTGGTTTCTCCTGTATGTAGAACTTCAATTTGTAGGTGTGCTATCCAGCCTCCCTCTTTTCCAGTCACTCACTTAAATGTTGAACTTAGGACTCACTTCTTTTTCTACTGCTTCTTGCTGGTGATCTGCAAGAACCCACCATCAATATAGAACTGAATCACACTCCAGAGCCAGCAGTCAGCCTTCTTTGTATACTCAAGTAGCATCTTCTAGAAGATTCATACAGATCCAGAAGTGAGGGGAATTCTGGAGATTTCCACCAGCATCCTGATAGGGGTTGTAGATGGTTTGATAAGCTGAGAGCACCTCTCTTCAACCAACTTCATGGCAGCGAGTGGCAAATCATGACCTGCCAAAGGCAGAGTAAGCAGCAACAGGTGCCTGCCACAATATCATTGACATCATATGGTAGATTTTGTGGGAGATTATTCTGAAAAACTTAAGATCCATACATACATGTATGTGTACGTGATTTACATGTATGTCATCCTCCGTGGTGTAGTGGTTACCATGCTAACCTCTAGTTCCCGAGGTCATGGATTCAAACCCGGTGGAGGGCGATGGATTATTTTGGGCGTAAAAATCCTTAGTATGGCTTCCTTTGGAAGGGAAGTAAAGCCGGTGGTCCTGTGTCATACATTTACGGCATATAAGAACCTCAAGCCTGATAAAAAGGCCTCTGAGCAAAATTACCGGTCTTTCATGCCCAATATAGAATGGGACGCTAAGGACCACAGCAGTTAAAGAGCGTCCATAAATAAAACTCAATTTATTTATTTATTTTATTTGCATGTTATGATAAACAAGTGATTAATGTTTCATATCTTTTCCTATTTTCTATCCTGATATAGATCTGTATGTTGTTCAAAATTCTTACAGTTCAGTTCAGTTCAATTCAATTGAATTCTTTATCCACCTTTGAAATTTATACAATTTATGGTTTCATCACAACATAACAATATACACTGGTGTGCAAAACCTAAGGATGAGATGGGTAAAGTAACATAACAAATGAACTATTTGGTGGAAGTAGATGAAGGTGCAGGAGCATGTTGCCAGAGGTCTCTCACACATACACAGAAAGCTGGACATCACATGCGTGAGTGTAGCGAGCCTATAGTGCCAAATGTGTCTGGACCCACAACACGGGAAAGTTGACGAAACAGGACAAGACAGTGTGTGGCAATTAGCGAACAGTTACGGTGCACTGTAGTAGTGGTGTTCTTCATTGCAACATGGCCCGTAGACACCATTTGGATGACTTCAGATGGGGAAGAATCATCAGGAAACTGGAAGAAGGGCGAAGGGTGATGAGTGTTGCTCAGGAGTTTGGAATTGCTCACAGCATTGTTTCACGTGCATGGGGAACCTTCCAAACCACAGGCACTGCTGTCCCAAGGAGAGGTGGTGGTCGACCAAGCTCAGCTACAGCAGCAGATGCCTGCTACATTGTGCAACAGGCAAGAAGGGATCCACGCCAAACAGCAGGTGCAATTGCAACCACATATAACAGGGCAGCTAGGCACACAATATCAAGATAAACAGTGGCACGGCGACTACACAGAGGTGGGCTCTTTGCCCATCAGCCAATAGATTGTGTTCCATTGACATCCGCACATTGGCGGCACCATTTGCAATGGTCCCAAGAGCATCAAAATTGGACCAACGAGGAATGGGGTCGCGTGCTCTTCTCGGATGAGAGCAGATTCAGTCTAAGTAGTGATTCTCTATGTACTCTCATCTGGCGAGAGGTGGGAACACGTAATGAATCCAGGAACATCCTTGAACATGATCATTTTGGTGGTTCAGGTGTTATGGTTTGGGGAGGCATAATGTTGCATGGGTGCACCGACCTCCAAAACTTTGCACACGGTATGCTCACTGGTCAACGTTATTGTGATACTGCACTCCTTCCCCGTGTGCATCTTTTCAGGGATGCAGTCGGCCCTGACTTCATTTTTATGGATGACAATGCATGGCCACATTGAACAGCGCAGGTGGAGGATCTTCGGCGAATGGACTGGCCTGCCCATTCCCCCAATTTAAATCCCATCGAACATGTGTGGGATGCTTTCTGGAGACACATTGCAGCACATCCACATGCACCAACGACCATCCAACAGTTGTCAACAGCACTGGTGGAGGAATGGAACGCCCTACCACAAGAACTGCTTATTAACCTTGTGGCCAGCATGGGAGCATGATGCAGAGCATGCATTGTTGTCCGTGGTGATCATACACCCTTTTAAGCACCATGTATCTGTTTCTGTAAATCTAGAGAGCCATATATGTCGTATTGACTTCAGTGTAGCTTATAGTTTATGAATAAAAGTGGCATTACTATTTGTCTCATTGCATATTTCATTTAGTTGCCTACTGTAGCATACCATAGCAGTTCCCTCTATGTATGATTCAAGTTTCATTGAGCTATGTTACTTGGCAGTGTCACAGCATGCGAAGATTACTTTAGTCCTTAGGTTTTGCATACCAGTGTATATATTATATACAAGAATAACCTTTAGGTAATACATTCAAAAGCCATTTACTGCCAGTTTAACAAAGTGATAGTTTGTAAACTAGAACGTTTAGTATATAAAAGCAACATTACAATTTGGCTGCAATTAACTGTGATTTAGATTGAATTCATTGAATAAGAATAAGTTGTATTAGTTGTTCACTATAGAATAAACAGTTTATTAAGAATTACCTTTTAATACATCATTTATAGAGTAATATTTATATTTCATTATTAAAAAGCAATAAAACAAATTAATTAAATAATAATTAAATTAAATAATAATTAAATTAAACATTATAAAACAAAATTTATACATTAAATGTTTAGAACATATTGTGGGCTTGTAATAATATATTTTAATATTTCATGTCTAATGCATATTATAATGGGAAAAAAAAAGTTTGCAATGAGTTTTGTGATAACCCTCATATATTGAAACCTGAAGAGTATTTTGCTTTTTTTGGGGGGGGGGCAACAGATGATATTTCCAGTCTTTAAACATAATACCTACATTAAATTCCTATGTGATCAAATCCTTTCAGAATATTCTGTTGTTCCCAGCTGCCCTGACTTGCAGAGTATTGATATTGAAGTAAACTTTGACACAAGTAAATTTACACATGAGAGAAATCATTTATGCATTTGATGGTAAAAGGATATATAACCTCTCTGAAGCCCTTACTCCATTAAACTCATCAATTAAAAGAAAGATGTAAGATAACAATTATTATTAGCATATTCCTGAAATATCCTTTCATAAAATGTTACAGCAAGGTGCAGGAGGTGGTTTATCATTTGGACATGGGAAACCCCTCGTTCAGTTCACAGACCTTCAGCTTACTGCAGCATTTGATGAGTACCCAATCTTTCCACCTGATTCAGGAGGAGCACAGGTGAGTGATGCTGATTGTGTTATACTTATTCGAAACTTTATGCTTTTACTACTGAAGGACCTCTAAAATTGTAGTGGGGCTCTAGCATTTTTAAACTGTTTGGTTGGTTGCTAATGCTCAGCATATTGGGAGTTCTTCCATTTGACTTCTTGCTTTCCAGTGGCTTGATGAGGGATTTGTAGCAGTTAAATTTTGACAATTCTAGAAATGTGTGATGTACATTTTAGTATTTTCTTCTGTGAAGAATATACAATTTTGGATGCAGAAGATATATAATTAATATAGATATGCAGCCAAATAGTCATGTCCTGAATATAATCAGAAATGGGCAACAGCTTTATACAAATTAAATGTCTTTTCCTCTCAACAAGATATTCAGTTTATTTAAAGGTGAGTCGAAATTGTTACACTAACATCACTTAAGTTTACTCACTTAACATGTTTCGGGAAACAGTTGTTCCCATCCTCAGAAGGTTAATTCGACTGGCCCGTGTTGTTGGTGTTTCCGTTTTTTGGACTGGATCCTGTGGTGGCATCTTGTGGTGGAGAAATGTACTTCCAGAGAGGATTTGGTGGTGGCAAATCAAAATTCATTAGATATACCAAATGGCTGGAAAGTAGCATATATATCAAGCATTTATAAGAAGTTATACCTATTATAAACCAATATTGATCATTAGTACCTTAGGAAGATTGTATGGAAATATATATATAAAAACAGATTAGAAAAGAAGTGATCCAGAAAAGAAGCAGAAGAAGTAGGTTTTAGAGCAGGCAGAAGTACTCTGGATAACATATTTTGTTTGATGTAGTTAATAGAGAAAAAAAGTTGGAGAGATTCACATTGTATTTATAGATCCAACAGAAGCATATTACAGTATTCCATTAATGAAATTACGGCAGGCTTCAGATGAAACAATTGATAACTAAGCTTTAAGACAAGCAATCAAGCAACTATACAAAGGAATGTACTCATGTATTAAAATAAGAAAGAAAAAAAAATAGCAGAAAAATTTGATGTGACAAGGATGCATTCTTTCTCTTACATTGTTCAAAATTTGTTTACAGAACATATTAAAACAGTGGAAAAAGAGTTGTTAACCCATGGAAATACCAATAGGGAATGATAGGATTTACACATATTTTGTGAATGACCAAGTGATAATTGCACAAGATTATGAAGATATTGAATTCATGACAAGGAAATTAATTTCAGAATATGAGAAGGGTGGTTTGACAGTCAGGAAGGGAAAAATAAAATATATGCACATAGGAGGAATTCAACAATATTTGACACTGTAAACACAGAGACTACAAATATTTAGGATTACAATTTATAAATATGGTGAAATAGAAAAAGGAATTCAGCATAGAAATACTCAGGGCAGAAAAGCAAAATCCATACTCAATGGGATACTATTGGACAGACATATTAATAAAACAAAAAGCAGTATATTTATGATTCAGTAGTTAAGAAAATAATACAATATGGTTCAGAAATTTGGCCAATAAAAAGAAGGGAAGAAAGCAAATTACTAATAATAGTAATGGATTTTTGGAAAGAACAAATAGAACTTCTTATTAGGATGGAAAGAATTAGAAATGAAGTAATTTAGAAACAAAGGAAAGTGCAATACTCCTTAATATACAAAATTATAGAAAAACAACTTGTATGTTATGGTCATGTGAGAAGGATGATGAAGAAAGACTACCAAAGAAGAAATTCAGATGGACCCTCTGGCCAGAAAGGAGATACACAAAGAAGACTTGGTTTTGTAGAGTACAAGAAGACATGAAGGAGAAAAACTTAACCGAGAACCTATAGAGAAGCTTGGAGATGGAGAATACGGAAGACATATGTAGACATACATAAGAAAACCATGATGATGATGATGATGATGATGATGATAAACAAAAGTGAAATGCATCTTACTAGAAGCCAGGAGCACAAAATGGGAAATGCAGGTAACTTTCAGATATGTCTTGTTAATTTCCTATGATTACAAATTTCCCCTCTGAAGTAAGATACACCTCACACAGCTCATTCATGTGCCACTAATTGTGTATAAAGAGCTGAGAAAAATTATTGCAGTTGTGTGGAGAAAGCCTGTTACAACGTTAATGATTTCAGTTTATGCAGTCACATGGTGGAGGAAACATCGCATTTTCAATTGTGCTTTGTGGATATTTTAAAGAACCATGTGGACATTTTAATGAAGCATAATTGCCACAAACTAAGAAAAGGAAGTCTATTGCAATGGTGGGAATTAAACAAAATTTAAGAAAACGTGACTTGATTATAATTGAATTGAATGAATTTATTATACTATTTGGTTTACAATATATACAATGTATATTAATATATCACTGTACCCCTACGTCTTATGTACAATTTGTCTGGTGCTTATTTTCTTATTGAGCCAATCAGATTGCTTGGCTTCCAGGCCTTATTGGTCACTGAGCAGTCCTTGCTTCTCTTACTTTTCTAGACCATTTTTCCTTTACCTTCCTTAAAAATTCTCCCATGATCTTGATTTTCTTTTCTTCTTTCCCTGTCAACATCTTTATAATTACTATCTTTCTATCCATATTTTCCCATTTCTTCTCTCACACTTTTTCCCTCCAGCTCCTTATTTCCTTACATTCTGTCATATAGTGTTCTGTACTTTCTTTTGCTTATAGATTTGTAGCCTTTTAGTTCTATTTCTTCACTTTCTCCCAACCATGTCTCCACCACCCCAACAATGTCCATATATCTCATTAAATTTTGAATTTCCCCGTTGTATATCTTACTCTTTATGCTTTCAATGTTCCAGAACATCAAATTTACCCCCTTTCCCTATTTGTTCTTTGTTTTATCCTGATATGTATATTTCTCCATTGCTTTTCTAAGTCTAGTGAGTCTGGGTACTGGATCGTCACTTTCTTCCCTGTGTGGCATTACCCTCCCTGCCCTTAGCTCATTATTTTTAACTCCCTCCTTCTTGCAATTTCTTCCGCTTTGCTAACACTTTTCACTCTTAATGCTTCCCCACTTAACACTTGCATCACTCTCTCCTCCAGATACGCATTTCTTACTGCACTAGTTGTCTTCTGTCCTCTCGGCTCCTCCCCACTTCTCCCTCCTTGCATCTCTTCCCCGCTCGCCGCTGCAACCAATGTTAGCTCCTATTTCCCCCTCCCGCACTGCTGGTTCTTCCTCCCTGCTTTACTTGTGAGTCTGAGGCATGCAAATGTAATACTGTTTATATTGTGCAACAGTGCATTCCCACTATTACCTTGCCTCAGATTGAAGCCTTGGCGACATTACGTATTGTCAACAAAACAGTGGCACCCTCCTATAAACACACTCATCTCGTGACTGAGTATTACCAAGTTTTGTATTTAACCAATTTTCCACTCTTGAGTTATGCTGTTCATAGAGTGATGCACATACACATACATGGAACTTTTCTGAAAATACTTTTTACTTTCTCTACTACTTACTGTCCATTCCAAACCAGGATGCCTCTCACTGTCAACAAACTCTTTGTATTATCTGCGCAAAAGTAGTTTGCAATCCCTGCCCCTAATGGCCGCTTCTTTCTCTCGCATATGCTTGCTGAATATCACATACAGCTGAGCATTGTTTCAATCTACAAAAAGGCGCCTTGCGTGAAAATCATAGTTCAAAATGGAACCTTAAATGGCAATTGGTGTTATAAGCATGTGGAAATGTACATTTTGCTTACATTGATCACAATCCTCAGGCAAAGGTGCAACACCCAAATCCGAATCCTCTGAAGATTACTCAGCTACCATACAGGAATCAGAACTATCCTCCAAATTAATTACAGCTTATCCACAACACTATCAAACACAAAATCAAGTTCCCACATGTTATTCTCCTCTTCTATTATGTGCCTAATATCCGCCTGCCACCTATCGGGTGTCACTTTTGCGATTGCAGTGTTGAAGTGCTCTTTCGCTTTAGCCAGTTTGAATGTTTTATTGTTTCTAGCAACATTGCCTTTTAAAAATCCCCTAAATCAGTTCGATTGGATTTAAATTGCTATGATAGGGAGGTAATCTTTGCACTCGATGTCCAGCTTTAGATGCAAGATCGTCTATCACATATTTTCTTTCATCCTTGTCAGAAATTTCCTGTGCTATGTGCACTAATTCAATGTTTACACTATTTTCATCGAAGGACACTTCTCTTTCCTGCAACCACTCTATCACATCATGCTTATGCCAAGAACTGTTCGGGTGATGATAAAGTTGAACGCTATGGTAGGGTGCATTGTCCATCAAGATTAAACCATTGGGTTCGAGTTTCAGCAATGCACATTCAAATCAGTTACGGAAAAATTGCCATTCATCTCCTCATGGTAATCACCTGTTTCTTTAAACTCGAAAATGAGTAATCCACCATCCACAAAACTACTGTCGCTGCCAATATGGGTGACAATTAGGTGTTTGCCTCCTCCACTTGGATTTTTTTAATCCTTTAGATAAACCTACACGGAAAGCTGCTTCTTTTGAACCTACTGTAGTGTCTATCCAAACTTTAGAAGTTGTGTGCCCCTCGTTAAGCCAAGTTTCATCTAAATAATAAAATTTGCCACCTTCTGCCTGATACTGATGCACAGAGATACATTCTCCACAACACGATATCGTCTCTTTCAATGATCACATTCTCTGATATTTTTGAAAACATGAAACCTATTTCTAACAATAATCTATAAAGTGTGGTTCTTTTAAAATTTGGAAGGTCACAATCATTGTTGACAACAGAAAGTACTTTATCCAATGTCGGTGACTCATATTTATAGAAAAATTGGTGAACTTTATTTCTAATAGCACCCTTTACAAAATCATCTATCTGTGCTATAACACGACGTGGTTTGATGCCGTTCTTCTTTGGAGTTTTTACGACACCAGTCTATTTATATTCCCTGCACGCTTTGGTTACACTTTTTGCTGAAACGCCTGTAAACTTGGATGTTAGTTTTGTAATATCCACTAGTGCAAGTGTCGGGTATTTTTCTAACAGTGAGTTGAACACATTAAGTATTAATTGTTTTTCGCCACTTTTTAATGGTTTCCAACTTTTGTGTTTGAATACTTTATTCGCACTACAAGCACCTTCCTCTGCCATGAAAACTCAAACACTAACTGACTAATCATAAGATTTGACCTGAGCTGAGCACACGTGTGCTAGAATATTATGAATGACTAATCGCTTATCATATTTCCTGTGTTTATTCCGTACTCAGATAGCACCTCTGGGAATTCATTGCTGCATTTCTGTATATGCAAGTCAATGATAGTCAAGCATACTGTTAGTAGTTAACAAGCATGATACTCTCAGCATTAGCTCAATAGCAGATGCCATCAAGAAAATCATATTTTGTAATATCTTAACAGTTAGTATTTTTCCATTACCTACCTTTAGCAATGAGTTCTTATGATAACCACAGTAAAATGCACAGTTCTATACCTTCCCTATCCCAATATTTCATGATAAAACACATTTATTAAGGAACTATTTACACTGGCATAAGCATATGTGCTTAGATTCATGACAAGCAGAAGCACATGCTTTTGTTTACATCAGAGGGAACTCTGGTTTGGAATGGACAGTACCTATGTAGAGCAAGATGTATTGCAATCCACCCAAATCTTTAATACTGAGATTTCACTAGAAATACATATTTTGAGACTCCCTGAATCCAAAAGAAGCATTTTTAGAAAAACGTTTCTGTATGTGTGTGTTTGCATGTGCAGCATAACTAAAAACTGTGTTGTCTGTCAAATAACAAACTTGGCATTTAAGTTCCCCACATGAAGATTTTCAAGGTATATCAACTACTCTTTACATGAAAAAATGTTTGCTATATTGTATTTTCTCAAAATTAGCTAAACAATATTGATTAAAATACCATATATTTAAGATATTTGTATGTCTCCTTGAATTTTCTGGGGATAGCCTGTGAAGTTCTCTTTATTATGAATGACTTGTATAATTGGAAAACTGTAAGAAATAGACAAAATCATACTACACAAAAGCAGTAGATATCATTATAGCTCACAACTTATGTAAAACACATTTTTTATGGCATTAAGCATTTCTGAGATATTCTTTGTTGTTACTTTGAATTTTCAAATGCTTAGTTTTTTACTTTCTCTACTACGTATAGTAAGTAGGGGAAGTATTGCATTCCACCCAAAAATTCGCCGAGATTTCACTGGAAATACATGTTTTGAGACCCACTGAATCCAAAAAAAGCATTTTTGGAAACATGTCCGTGTGTGTGTCTGTGTGTGTGTGTGTGTCTGTGTGTGTGTCTGTGTGTCTGTGAACAGCATAACTCAAAAACGAACAGTCGGATAAACACCAAACTTGGTATTTAGGTTCAGTATCTTCCAGAGATGCGACACGAAGGTTTTCAAGAAAATCCCCCCACCCCAGACTACCCTTTACATGGAACATTTTTCGAAAATTTTAATTTTCTCAAAAATGGCTCTAACGATTTTGATGAAAATATCATATGTTTAAGATACTGTCATGAGAAATGAAATGTATATCTCGAATTTTCTGGGAATGTCTCCAAAAGTATTCTTTATTGTGAACGACTTTTGCATAACTGGTAAACCGTAAGAGATAGACAGAATTTTACTTCACAAAAAATGTAGATCACGTTAAAATACACAACTTATGTCATATACATTTTTTTTGTTGAGTGAACCGTTTTCGAGATATTGCTTGTGATTTTCTTAAATTTTTCAATACTTATACTTTTTCTCAAATTCGTTATTCATTTTTTTTATGTCCTGGACATGCAAAGAGAATGAAATGCGCCACATAGCAACCAGCGTTAAAATATTTGACTATCGCTTAAAAGCTACCATATTCCCCTTGCATCTACAAGAAAATTACCAATAAGATTGACATCTCGATATCTCGATTAACATGAAGCATATGGAGAATAGGCGTTTGTAAAATTAGATTGTACAAGAGTAGAGAAAGTCATGTGAGTGTAACACATCAGATTTTTTTTCAAGTGGTAAGTCATTATTTGTTGGTCATGCAAAGAGCATGGAATTTCAAAGCCATCACATAGCATCCACTTTTAAAAATATAGGGCCTGTTTCATAAAATACTCTAATAATATTAGCTAATATTTATGAAATGTTTATATATATTATGATATATTTTATAATATTAATGAAACACAACTTCATTAACTAATAATTCTGTTTCATAAATATTCTTGGCAACTAATAAAAGAACCTCACTAACATTATTTGTTGCTGTCATATGACTTATTTTGT
This sequence comes from Deroplatys truncata, assembly GCA_030765065.1. NCBI lineage: Eukaryota > Metazoa > Arthropoda > Insecta > Mantodea > Mantidae > Deroplatys > Deroplatys truncata. Next base: position 129,869,305 of record CM060988.1, on the reverse strand, counting down.
TTTAGCTTTCCTTTTGTTTCTCTTTTCATTAAATATTGATTTTTTGGTTATGGTTTTGTTGACAAACTTTTTATGTTTTAAATAAAAATAGTAAAATAGAGTGATAATCTACCTCCATAAAATAAACAATAATCTGTTAAAGAATAATTAAATATCCTAAAGCTCTAAGCATGCATATAATCCAAGAAATCATAAAAACCTAATAAAACCAACTGTGATCACTTCTACTTATGGCCTAAACAACTTAACCTCACATGCCATTAAGTTACCTATTTAATGTTCTACTTATAGATTTAAAAACTTGCAAAAATATAAAACGTTTAAAAGAAAAATTATTGAATTCTTAAAGAAGGCATATTTTAATAACTGACAAATTGACATTTATAGCACTCTTTATGTGGATCATTTTGTCAGTCCAAAATTTGTTATACTATAATACTATTATATTCGTATTTGAAATTGTTGCATGGTATTCTGTATTCTCTACCTTAGTGTTGTTGTACTATATAAGAATTGGTTGTTGATCTCATCATCTTTTTTATGTGATAATGTTTATATGCTATTAGGTCTTATTACAATATTGTATGTTAAATTGAAATAGGGCTGTTTGCCCACCATCATTTCATTTGTATTGTTTACAGTTTATGAGTTATGGCTCAGGGAACCTTGTAAAAATTAAATTAAAAAAAATAGTCGCTTTTTTCTGCAGAAGGTGCTTGAGTTTATAATTGAACTCTTATAGTTTATTCTTAGGCCTAAAATTTCTTAAATGAGAGCAATTTACCTTGTCTTCATCACTATTTGAGTCAGAATTACACATGATGCTAATTTTGTAAGTACTATTGTGTAAACATACACTAACAACTCAAGCAGGTTCCATTAATAAAATTATTATTAGTGTGAACTTACTCATGAAATTGAGCCTAATAAAATTAGTCAATTTTATTACCCTTGCTCTTTTATGAAAACGTTTATTGATATTATTGGTAAAATGTACTAATATTATTAGGTAATACACTGATAATATTATTAGCTAATAGATTTATGAAACAGAATGCTAATATTATTAGTTAATATTGTTACCTTCCTACTAATAATATCAGTGTAAAAGCTTTATGAAGCAGGCCCCTGACCATTGTTTTCGCCTAAGGTATCCTTGTACCAACAACAGATGTGTAAATGTGTCATTAAAGTTTATCTTGATTAATAAGAATTACACAGAAGAACTACATTGTAAGAGTAGTTTAAGTAAAGAAAATCATGGAATTCAACACATCAGATATTTTAAAAGTTAATCCTCTCTGGAATAGACAGGTTCAGAAATGTTGTTGTAGGGGAAAGTGAATTCAGGTATTTAAAACACTAAAGCAACCAATGATCCAACTGGACTTTGGTCCCATAGCATGAGAGGAAGGAAGCTGTACTATCTCACTATGGACATAAAAATTGTGTAATGCAAACTAGCTCTGTTAATGCAGCAGAAGGTTTATTGTATGTGTGTGATATTGTACTACAAAGTTAGCTTTAGTGTAAACTCATAGTGCAGCATTTTTTGAGTGATGCAAAAAAGAAAGACATTAATTTGGCCACTGTATGCAAAAAATGTTTACCACATCTGTTGCACATTAGAAAATTGGTATGCAGTTTGAGATGTATTGTGGATAAGTACCTTTATGATGGAGTGATAAATGAGCTTTAAGCACTATAAGGCTGCACTCATAAGAAACCTGGATTTCAAAGTTAGTAAAAGAACCTAATTATGAAGTGTATGAGGCATGTGACATATTAACAAGTTTTAGGATATATAAATTCTTAAATTGAACCTTTTATTTGAACCACACGTTCACTTGGCATTTTCTAGGAAATTGATCCTTCTAAAACTTTTTATTGGGGTTAGTCATTCAATTAAAAGTATGTTTTTGAACTTCTGTTGCTGCATACTTTTACCATCAAAACTTATTGGAACTTCTGATTTGTTCATTTTGTATATTCACAGCCTGGTGCATCTGGAGGGAAGTGCAAGAAATGCGCTGGTCAGTGCTCGTGTGACACGGTAATAATATACTCATATATAATTTTTGAACATAAGTACATAACTTGAATGTGTTGGCAGATACACTTTCTTAGTTTTTATCATTATTACCCTGAAGGAGCTATGCTTATTCCAGAGAAATACCATTAGAGTTGTCTTGTCCACCATCCATTTATTTTGATAGCAAACAAATTATAAAACACTCACTGGAAAGCTCAGTCAGCAGCCTAACAAAAACAGGATTCAAACCTTTTCCCATTCTGTAAACATTAACATTTATTTTAAGAATGCCATTTAAGTGCTTCATTAACATAAGTCAATACTGGTTAGATAAACAATGTATGGAGTAATTTGGAGAATAATGGGCTAGGAGAGATTTGGAGAAGAAGGTAAAATAATGTGAATAAGCTTTGGAAAATGGCAAAGGAGAAATTTGAAGATATAAAAGTACAAAACTTATTTAGCAAGTTAGCTGAAAAGACTTCTCTGGTATTTTATACACCAAAAAAATACAAGGGGAAGGGAAAAATATATAGAAATAGTAAATAAAGAAGAGTGAGAGAACATTGCATGGGTAAGAACTGGTGTGTGGAGGTTAAAAGGTTTAAGGAAAGGTATTCCAAAAATTCAATACCTCATATGTGGAGGAGAAGTGTAAAGGAGCAGAAGTTTGGAGAAAAGAGTGTATAAGAAAGAAATGGTTTAAGACGGATAGAAAGTTTGCTATAATGAAATGTTTTACAAGGACAGTAGGAGCTTAGGACAATATTTAAGTAAAGTTAAAAATAAATGGATTTGGACAGTTAATAGAGATAAATAAAGCAAGAAATTAAGACTTAAAGGAGGTCGACTAAGGAAAACATTGTAGTTTATGAATATGACCATTAAAGAGCCAGGGCTGAATGCTGGTCTTATAATGTTTAGTATAAGGCTTAGTTCAATAAAATTACTACTACTACGACGACTACGACTACTAGTTGTACTAGTAGTAGTAGTACTACTACTACAAGCCAGGTCACAGAACATGTTACAAAGGGTTGCAGTTTCTAGGGTAGATAATGAGATTTCTCTATAACAATTGTTCTATAAGTAATTCTAAGTTAGGTTTTGCCAAAATGAAGTCCGCTTCTGTTTCCTTTTAATTAACAAAATTTAAAAACCTTTCACATTCCGTCTGGATATGGATGATGTGATGGTATTATTATATTATGATGCATAGCATCAACAATCTAGAATTTTATTGTGTTTTATATACTTCAAGCAATGCATCATTGAAATTTGGTAAAAGGATTATAAAAATTTAGAATTTTGTGTTTTGCTTTCTTATTATATGTACATCTTGTATTTTCATGCTAAACACTTGGTCTCTAAATATGAGCCAGTTTTAAAGCTCCAAACATCCATTCAGTGACCCCATTCTATTTATGTACAAGTCCGTGTTAATCTTTAAGTTCATTTTTACATTCTCTACTACTTACAGTAAGTAGAAAAAGTGTTGTATTCCACCCAAAAATTTGATACTGAGATTACCCCGGAAACACATGTGAAGCCCCCTGAACCTAAGAAAAGCATTTTTATAAAAAATATCCATGTGTGTGTGTGTGTGCGCGTGTGCATGTGTGCATGAGAGAGAGAGTGCGAGAGAGTGAGAGAGAGAGCGTGCGCGAGAGTGAGAGAGAGCACGAGAGAGAGAGCGAGAGCAAGAGATGGAGAGAGAGAGAGAGAGAGAGAGAGAGAGAGAGAGAGGGGGGGGCATAACTTATAAATGAAGTGCCAGTTGAATACGAAACTTGGCATTTAAGTTCAGAACCTTCCAAGCATGTGACAAGGTTTTGAAGAACATCCCCCCCCCCCAATCCAAACCATCCTTTACATGGAAAAATCATGACAAATAAAATATATATCTTGAATTTTATGGGAGTAGTATTTGAAGTTCTTTTTATTCTCAATGACTTTTGCATAATTGGTAAACCATAAGAATAGACAATATCTTACTACACAAAAAAAGTAGATGTCATTAAAGCACACAATTTGTGACATAAAATTTTTTGTGGCATTAAAGTTTCTGAGATATTCTTTGTTGTTGGTTTGAATTTTCAAATACATTACACTTTTCTCAGCTGCAATGAAGTGTAAATGAGTAATTAAGGTTTATCTGTGTATATTCTGCCCAAAAATTCAATATCAAGATTTCAGCTCACAAGTTATAAACTGTGGTCCAAAGAGCATTTTGAACAATGAAAAATGGTGAAAAAAAAAAGAAAATGAGAAAAACTGATGAATTTAAAGTTCAATGTTAGTACTTTACCGAAATGGTAAGGAGCAATTAAATATCTATTTTGTGGCTTTAAATTTGTTGATTTAGAAAACCAAATGTGTAGTATGAAATTACAAGTTATAAGTATGCAAAAACCAAAAAATAAAGGAATACTCACATGTTTTACCAAATTTCACCAATGAGTTGCTTTAAATATAGGATAAGTATTGTGTTTCTGTAATCTCTCAGTATTGGTTATTCCTAACATTATCTTCTGAGTTGCAGATGTTTGCTTAAAGAAGAGTATTGTCAGTAATATACAAATAACATTAATTAATTTTGAAGATTGGGAAGCTAGTACCAGTGATATGTCATAATTTAAAATATCATTATAATAGTTTTCTTGTACTTTTCTTTCTGGTTTAGCTTTATCATCACTGTAGGTTTATCAAATTATAGCACACATTTGCATAACTGTTTACTTAAATATACATGTTTGTTAAAGCACATTTTTTGCTGTGGTACTTCGTTTAAATGCTAGATGAGTTAATGTCATTACTACCTCTCACCCAGTTTGTTTAAAATGACAAAATGAACAACGCACCTTACAGTGTTGTATTTATCTTGATAGGGCACATGATCTTAGTTCAAGGAACAAAATTGGAACACACAAACACCACAGTGTTTACAATACACCACAGCTTTCCCATTCTGTTGTGGTTACCATGCTAGCTTTTAGTTCCCGAGGTCACGGTTCAAACCCGGCAGAGGACAATGGATTTTTTTCAGGCATAAAAATCCTTAGCATGGCTTCCTTCAGAAGGGAAGTAAAGCCAGTAGCCCTGTGTCATAGATTTACAGCATGTAAAAGAATCTCAAGCCTAATAAAGAGTCCTCTGAGCAAAATTACAGGTCTTTCATGTCCAGTATAGAATGGGACGCTAAGGACCACAGCAGTTAAAGAGCGTCCATAAATAAAACTCAATTTAATTTTTTTAGTTTTCCTATTCAAAGCAAATGTTGGAACACCGTCCATTGTGATGAACATAAACAGAATATTCTGCCATACTCTCACAAAGATGCCAGCCATTTCTCTGATTTCGCCAGCTGCACAGGCTATGTGTGCCACAAGTTCCTCTTCAGATTCAACAGGTGTGTATAAACTACACACTTCATGTGTCCCCACAAAAAGAAGTCAAGTGAAGTAAGGTCAGGGAACACGTACACTCCATGTTGTAAACAAACTAAGTCTTGTGTGAGAATATGTAGTATGCAGCATGCGTTCTGGAAAACAATAATGCACAATTTCAAGGAAGCTAACATTGAGCTCAAGAAGTAAACATAGGATAAACCAACTAAAGCGTTTGTGTTTTGTTTCTTTCATGTGTTCTGTTTTTGCTCTTTTGAGTAAGATTATGTACCTTACTAAGATACACACAAAACTGTAATTTGCATATTTATATAAACTGGGTGGGAGGCAGTAATGACATTAACTCGTCTAGTACTTAAATGAAGAACCACAGCAAAAAACATGCTTTAACAAAAAGTGTTCCAAATAATGTTATCTATCAGCTCCCAAAGTTTGTCAGTCTAATTTTGCATCATTCTGTATTTTGTAAAAGATTTTTAACATTTTTAACAGTGATTAAATACTTAATCTCAGTGAAAATTAAACTGAGATTTTCTTATAGTAAATAACTTAAAATGTGGCCATTTCTGTTTTTGTTTGCCAAGTTGATATTGTAAAAGGAAAGTATTTAAAATGTGACTCTTTTTTAAAAATACTTGTAAATGTAAGTGAAGATTTATATCCTTTGTCCATCAAATCACACACACTTTATTTTCCATGGTGCAATTCAAATCCCTCTTTTATTTCACAGACTTCTTTCTGTTTATTTATTTGCTATTACTTCCATATGTGCTATTAGCTCAATTTTAGGTTACTTGGCAGTATATTCGTGTTAAAATGGAAATCTTTTTCTCTTCCTACAGGCACCAAGTAGCTAAATTGATCCCTGAAGAAGCAACTGCCAACATGCAACATTAAGAATGATCTGTGACTCCATGTATGCTCATTAGGGTGCCAACTATTTGTATGTGTCAGGAAAAACAATTGTAACTTTTTTTGTCTTATCCCCTAAAAATGCTCCATTACATTAAAAAATACATAGAATTTTCCCCGTTAAACTTAAAAAATATTTAAAGGTCACTCAATCTCCTTGACTGTTACCCTAAAATGTCATATTATGTATATTTTTAACATTAACAATTCAAAATTTTATGTAAGAGTATCTGCATACACAAAGGTGTGAAAATTATTAGACTCTATACAAAGCTTTGGTTATTTACTATCCAAGATTGTGCCTCCAAGATAAGGAAGCTTTAGCATGATAAATACTTAGAGAATTTTCCACCAATCTGAATTAGATGACTCTCTATATGAAAAAGTAGAGTAAATATACATTCAACGTTTTTATAGTTTGACACATTTTTTTCTCTAAGAAATGTTGGAACATTTATATCGTTTGTCATAAAAAATGGACCATAGATGACCATTTTCAGTCATTCTTCCCTTTAATATTATTTGTGAAACTTCAAGACCATATCTGGAGATTATATGAGCTAGATAATTGATCTATAATGTGTAACTTTTGTTCTATGTAGATTTTTGAGGCCATGTTGGAAAAAAAAAATGTTTTAGCAAGAACAATTACGAATGTAATGGTGTTATTCGAGGAAAAAATTATTCACAATTAAAAATAATTGATACTCATTCACATATAGTGTAGATTTGATTTTAGATATTTGTAAATTATTTTCAAACTCAGGGCTTACAATCATTTTTTACTTTCCTTACTACGTATAGTAAGCAGGGGAAGTATTGTATTCCACCCAAAAAAAGCATTTTTGGAAACATGTCCGTGTATATGTGTGTGTCTGTCTATCTGTTCTGTCTGTCTCTGTGAATAACTCAAAAGTTTTTGAGCATAACTCAAAAATGAAAAGTCGGATAAATACCAAACTTCGTACTTAAGTTTACTATCCTCCAAGTATGTGACACAAAGATTTTAAAGAAAATCCCCCACCCCAGACTATCCTTTACATGGAACTTTTTTCGAAAATTTTGAGTTTCTCAAAAATGGCTCTAACAATTTTGATTAAAATATCATATGTTTAAGATATTATTATGACAAATGAAATGTATATCTTGAATTTTCTGGGAATGTCCCCAAAAGCTCCCTGAATGACTTTCGCATAACTGATAAACTGTAAGAGATAGATAAAATTTTATTACTCAATAAATGTAGATCTCGTTAAAGCACACAATCTATGTCATATATGTTTGTTTTGTGGAGTGAACCATTTCCGAGATATTCCTTGTTATTTGTTTGAATTTGTTTTTTTCAAATGGGAATTTTTTATTCTTTTTTTTTTATGTCTTGGACATGCAAAGAGAATGAAATGCTCCACATAGCAACCAGCTCTTAAAAGATTTGACTATCGCTTAAAGCCTACCATATTCCCCTTGCACCTACGAGAAAATTAGCAATAAGATTAACATCTCATACCTCGATTAACATGAAGTAGATGGAGAATAAGTGTTTGTAAAAATAGTTTGTACAGAAGTAGAGAAAGTCATGTGAGTGCAACACATCAGATTTTTACTTTTTCTACTACATATAGTGAGTAGGAGAAGTATTGCAGTCCATCCAAAATTTTGATATCGAGATTTCACCAGAAATACATGTTTTGAGGTGCTCCCGAATCCAAATAAAGCATTTTTGGAAACATGTCCGTGTGCGTATCTTTGGTCTGTGAACAGCATAACTCAAAAATGAATAGTCCGATAAATACCAAACTTGTATTTGAGTTTAGTATCTTCCAAGGATGTGATACAAAGATTTTAAAGAAAATTCCCCACCCCAGAATACCCTTTACATGCAACATTTTTCGAAAATTTTTATTCTCTTAAAAAATGTCTCCAACATTTTGATTAAAATATCATATGTTTAAGATATTTTCATAGCAAATAAAATGTATATCTTGAACTTTCTGGGAATGTCTCCAAAAGTGCTCTTCATTCTGAATGACTTTTGCATAGCTGTAAAGCATAAGAGATAGACAAAATTTTGCTACACAAAAACTGTAGATCTCGTTAAAACACATAATTTATATAATATGTAATTTTTTTTTCTTTTCTTTTGGTCAAGTGAACCATTTCCGAGATATTGTTTGAATTTTCCAATACTTCATACCTTTTCTCAAATGTGAATTCGTTATTTTTTTTTTTTTTTAATATCCTGACATGCAGAGAGAATGGAATGCTCCACATAGCAATCAGCTCTTAAAAGATTTGACTATTACCTAAAACCTACCATATTAATCTTGCACTTACAAAAAAATTAGCAATAAGATCTGCAAACGTTTATCTCGATTAAACCCACATAAATCGTATCTCTATGCCACATTAAGTTTCTCTGAAAAGTTAGTTTTGTTCTGAGGATTGAGGGATACAGAAGCATATTTAGTTTATTCTTTGATACAATGTCAGCCAAAATTAAGTGGAAAACTTAAAATGAAGCTGCAGAATATGATATATCTTTAATTCAGCCCTATAGTAAGAGTGATATCATTTAATTCAATTTTCCATGAGAGGAACAAAAACAGTTTTTGCTACAAATATTGGAAGAACACAGAAGTAAGTTTCCAGACATCAAAAATTCAGTTCTTGTAAAGTCAGAAACAGTGTAAATTGTAATATACAGCTATACACAGGGTTCCCATGGAGAAAATCATGGTGCAAGTTGCAACACCAGGAAAATTTGGGGGATACAAAAAATATTGAAGTATTTGTAAAATAAAAATTTACTGTGTATTTAAGTTATTTGGGTTGGTAAAGAAAAAGTATGTTATAAAATAAAAGTTGTGAAAGTAATAAGGTACACCACTTGCCAAATAGTTTTTATTTGTATTTTTTCTGCAAATTTTTTATTGATTTTAACTTTCCAGTTATTTATTTAAGTCTTTATTGTGTACTAGTATCACAATAGTTACTGTAGTACCTATTAAGACAACCCTTTGCAAAACTTTCTAGATGCATAAAAAAGGATCTAAATAGTTGAAATTGAGTTCTAGGCAAAAATTGGGGTGATTGTGTTTTGGGGGGAAAGCGCCATAGCCTTGGGGGGAGGATGGACACCCCTGGCTATACTAGCTGATATATAGCACATTTTGATATAATATAATCAGTTATTAGGCATATGAATAATTTTTGATTTCCCACTTTCCCAAACAAATTCTAATTCTAATAATTATAAAAATAAAAAATTGAAGCCACTTAAACAACCTCTAAATCAACCCATTTACGCCAATTTTTTATGGGAAAATTGCATGCAAAAAAAGTATAAAGGGGTAAGATTTTTGAATTTTAAAACTTCAATTTTGGTTGACACCCTGATTGCTCATGCCTAGTGTATGGAGTACTACATGAGATGGTCTCTGCAAGAGTTACAGCTTTACACAAATATTGAAGAAGACCTACGTACACATGCATTAACAGAAGTGGAACAATGGGGCATTATGAACTTATGAGACATGCCATGTTCTCCTGGCACAATAAGGCAGGAAGAAGAACCTATGCTGAAGGGAAGAGTGGCCATGGATGAATTTTGGATAAGAGTCCATGAGCCAGAGCTGAAACATCAGTCAGTGGAGTGGTGCTATCAACGATTGCCAAGAAGACAAAAATTTTGATGAAATCTCTTTCATGTCAAATTAATGGTCATCATAGCATATGACATTAAAGGCATGACTTATGCCTTTCATTCCACAGAGTGTGTACAGAATCTGATTATTCAGTGGAAATGGGAAGTATGCAAGTATTCTCCTATTTGCTGGATTGTCGCTACATTTTCCACCTCATACTGAAACTGATCCAGGGTGGATATGCTTTTAGACACTTGAAGACATTGCCATAGAAACGTGAGATCAGAAGATTCTCTCATGGTGAAAATTAGAGCATTCGGTGTCTACCATATCGTGAGTTAGTCCTCTCTTTCTCTAATCACAATTTTAATTTTCCTGCACATAGCTTTTCAGTCTATTCTCTCTTCCAGTCCTCTGTGATCTAGAGGTACCATGCTAGACTCTAGTTCCCGAGGTTGTGGTTTCAAACCTGCAGAGAGTGATGAATTTTTTGGGGGGGCATAAAAATCCTTAGCATGGCTTCCTTCAGAAGGAAAGTAAAGCTGGTGGTCCCGTATCATAGATTTATGGCATGTAAAAGAACCTCAAGCCTGATAAAGAGGAGACTGAGCAAAATTTCCGGTCTTTCATGTTGAATATAGAATGAGATACTAAGAACCATCGTAGGTAAAGAATCCATAAATAAAACTCAATTGAATTTTAATTTCACTCGCATCTTAAACTCAGGACGCTCTGCTTTCTCTGTTGCTACTTGCTGGTGTACTGCAAGAACCCACCATCAATATAGAACTGTAGAACTGAATCAAACCCAGAGACAGCAGTCAGCCTTCTTTATATACCCAAGAAGTATCTTCTAGAAGGTTCATACAAAGCCAGAAGGGAGGGAAATTCTGGAATTTTCTACCAGCATCATGATAAGAGTTGTGGACAGTTTGATAAGCTGTTTGCTCTCTTCAACCAACTTTAACTCTGCGAAAGGCAGAGCAAGCAGCAAGAGTTGCCTGCCACAATATTGTTACCATCATATGGTGGATTCTGTGGTAGATTACGCTGAAGGATTGTAGATACATACATGTACATGTATGTGATTTACATGTTATGATAAATGAGCGGCTAATGTTTCTTATTTGTTCCTATATTCTATCCTGATACAAATCTGTATGTTGTTCAAAATTTATACATTAAAGTTTAAAACATATTGTGGCCTTGTAATAGTATATTTTAAGATTTCATGTCTAATGCACGTTATAATGGGGAAAAAAAAGTTTGCAATGAGTTTTGTGATAACCTTCATATAGTTGAAACCTGAAGGGCATTTTGCTTTTTTTTGGGGGGGGGCAACAGATGATGTTTTGATGTTTCCAGACTTTAAGCATAATACCTACATTAAATTACTATGTGATCAAATCCTTTCAGAATACTCTGTTGTTCCCAGCTGCCCTGACTTACAGAGTATTGATATTGAATTAAACTTTGACACAAGTAAATTTACACATGGGAGAAATCATTTATGCATTTGATGGTAAAAGGATATATAACCTCTCTGAAGCCCTTACTCCATCAAACTCATCAATTAACAGAAAGATGTAAGATAACAATTATTATTAGCATATTCCTGAAATATCCTTTCATAAAATGTTACAGCAAGGCGCAGGAGGTGGTTTATCATTTGGACAAGGGAAACCCCTCGTTCAGTTCACAGACCTTCAGCTTACTGCAGCATTTGATGAGTACCCAATCTTTCCACCTGATTCAGGAGGAGCACAGGTGAGTGATACTGATTGGTTATACTTATTCAAAACTTTATGCTTTTACTACTGAAGGACCTCTAAAATTGTAGTAGGGTTCTAGCATTTTCAAACTGGTTGGTTGGTTGGTTGGTTGGTTGGTTGCTAATGCTCAGTATACTGAGAGTTCTTCCATTTGACTTCTTGATTCCCAGTAGCTTGATGAGGGATTTGTAGCACTTAAATTTTGACAATGAAACGATCTGAAAAGACAAACGAAAAACGACCTGAAAAACCACCAAAACACATAAACTGTATTGCCATTTGATCTTTATGTCCAAAAATAAATTAGATTTTTCCCTACATTAATTGCTAGAATTTTTTAAAGTGCAGACAAATACTTTCTTGAGGTGGTGTATGTGTACATGATGTTTGTGGTGGTGTTATTTTTCTATGTGTTACTGCGGCATTTTTCAAACATTGAAGTTGATTCTACATAGAGGATATGTTTATATATGTTTGTATTGACTTTGATTAGTTTTTTGTATTGCAAAATGTGGTTTGCAATTGGTGAAATTCTTGATTTATCTTGTCCAAAATAGTTTGATATAAGAAATACAAGTTTTTTATTCCTATGGTCTTCCAAGCTATCTGTTAAATATTCAGTTAATCCTTCAACATTGACTATTATTTATCTTAAGTAATATCATTATTTCATTTGTGTAATATTTTTCACATATCAATCATTATATATATTAATAACTTCTAGTTGTTAATTCCTCTATTATAACAATCCCTCAAAAAAATATATATATAAAAAAAACATTTTTAAATTATACTTCATATTCATTTATGTCCCATTACACATTTATTTTATTTCATCATAGCATGTAATTTAATTATCTGTTGTATAATAATTTATTATCAATGAAGAACTTCTGTAAATATATCCTTATATCACAGCTATATTCTTCTTCATTATTGTTGACTAACAGATTTTCGTAAAAAATATCATTATATTTAATTACAAAATAAATCTCACTTGGATTGAATTTAAGGTTTAAGTATCGTTTGTTCTTTAACAGTGATTGTGAAAGTTCAATATTTTCTTGTAAAGCACCTAATCAAGATTAATTAGGCAAATTACAACTTCGTTTTTAATAGTTCTTACTCTTGCTTGGAACCTATAAATATGATCTTTGTTTACATGATAGAAGTTATTTTATTTATTTCAATTCTCTTATATCTCAGACTTATAATTTTTTTTTAACCAAAGTTACTTTCAATGCTTCTTGACAATACAAAATTATTTTTTTAATATGTGTTCATATTTAACTTGTTTCTTTTAATAAATTTGTCTTTTTATTTATGGTATTTTATCCACATTCAAGTACAAAATAAATATTTTAATTAATTATTAATTATTTATAATTAATTATAATTATAATATTAAATTAATAGTAAATTGCTTAAATGTTTGTATGCTTAATCTGCCTGGTTACTATAGAAACGTATGAAAATTTTTCTATCACTATGGTTTAACTTTGCACTATATATTTTCTGAAATATTTTCTTCTTTGAAGTGTTTAAGCTTATGTTTATGATGCCTTCCCATTATTTTGCTGTTTGGATGTTGTAACTCATATATGTGATCTCCTAATTGCTTTACAAGAACCAAAGGACCGGTGTGTATTAACTCCATTTTACTGTTCCTTTTCGCAGACACCTTTGAAATATTATGCTTTTTTTAAAAGTACTTTTTCCACAATTTTTGGTTAGCATTTTTTATAAAATTTCTTGGCTTTATTTTTCCTTTTTTAAATTTTATCTTGTAGTCTTTTGAAAGCTAATTGACATTTTCCTTTTTCTTTCATTTCCCTTTGAGCAGCCATAGTGCTAGGAATATTGATGGCTTTATTTCTCCTTTCCTCAAATTTATCTTGTAGTCTTTTGAAAGTTAATTGACATTTTTCTGTCATTTCCCTTTGAGCAGCCATAGTGCTAGGAATATTGATGACTAACTGCTTAGGTTTCATGTTTAACATCAATTTGATGGTGGGAAATTTAGTGTTGTATTTATGATGTTATTTATGATTTCTTCAATATATGAGCATTTGTTAAAATTCAACTTGTTTTAGTTTTCCTGTAGGTTGACATTATTTGTATGTGTACTGTTTTAATTTTCCTGTGTTGCATCTTGTTCAGTTTGTTCACTACTGAATTTGTAATATCTTAGTTCTTGTGTGTTTAAGCAATTCCTACTTCTTGGTCCTAAGGCCCTTGTATTTTAATTTTCTCTGGTTCCTTAAGTACTCTCTACAGAAAATTATGCGATTTATTTGATTATTCCTACTCTGTTCCTGTTTGTATATGTCCTTAAATTACGATTTCCATGGTTTTGTTCATTTCTAGGGATTTTTTGATAATATCTATTCCTCGTGTTTTGTGCTTTGTACTGTGATTAGTGGAAAATGTAGGATGTTGTACCTCCCTCTTTTGTAGTGTATTTTTCAAAATTCCTTGTATTATTGTTGAAAGTGTCTGTTGTGGTTTTTCCACACTGGTGTTGTGTGAGATTATGTGTTTCTTTTTTACTTTTTGTGTCTGTTTGTTTTGTATTTTGGGTCTCAAAAGCTCTTAGAAGCTCTATTACATCCATGAAATCTATTGGTTTGGCTACTATCATTCCTGTTCAAACAGTATGGAAATGCCTGCTTATGCTTGAGATTAGTTCGGATTCTGACATACTTGGTTCTAATAGTTTCCGCTTGTTTCCAATTTTCATAAAATAGTCCTGTAATGATAACTGTTTGGATGGCTTGTATTTCCCTGTAGTAAGTTCAACTCTGATTGATTTTGTTGAGCAGGACCCCAATATCTTGACAAAAACAAATTTTTAAAGGATTAATACGACCCATGACCTGCTAATGTAACCTTAACCAATCTAATGCTTTGTTCTTTAAATTTTTCTTTATTATCATCATCTTTAGTTCATTTGATATCCTTTTCACCTTAAAATATTCTCCATCTCTTTTATGAACAGTTTTGAATCATCTTCTTTTTCCTCATCAAATGTCGGTGGTGTTATTTCTGCAGTATACAGTTTGTGTAGCAAGTGCTATGCGTTACATGTGTGCGTGCGTGCATGTGTGCATGCGTGCGTGCGTGCGTGTGTTTTTTTTTTACATTACTTTTCATGACATTATGGTTTATATCATCTGTATTAAGTACATCACAATCATGGTTATTAATTTCTGATGATACTTCTTCTGCACATCTATTGCAATCATAAGCTTCTTTATGTCCTTATGTTCTCTTTTTCTTACTGTAAATTTTCATTTATGGCTTTTAATTCATTATCAATTTTATTTCTCACTTCCATCTGATTTTGTTTTACATCATCTGTCATTTGTTGTGATTACATTACATTTGCAATTTCTTTAATCTCAGATGCAATTATTCACTTTATATTCTCATCATCCACACTTTCTTTTCAAATTATTTCCATTTCCTGATATAACATTTTCTTTACTTCCTTTTTTTTTTTTTTGTTTCATTCCTAATTATGTTGTTGAGCTTTCAGATTTTCTACTTCCTCAGCCAACTCTGTTCTAATCCTACTAACTTCACTTTATATGCTAACTTTACATTCTGTCACTTAATTTCTACATTTCTCTATCTCTTCCTCTAACATTCTCTTATTCTCTCTCGTTCTATTTCTAAATTACCCATTTTGTTTTCTATCTCTTCTATTTTGTTTTCTAAGATATTCTTTGTTTCTTTCAAATTATTATTTATCATTTCCATATTTTTCTTACATTCTTTCCTACCTTGTTCTGTTTTCTGTTCTATTTCTTTTCTACCTTGTTCTATTTGCTGTCCTAAATCTGCTATTTCTCTCCTTCTGCTATTTATGTCTTCTTCTCTAGTCTGTTTTGTCTCTTTTCTACCTTGTTCTATTTGCTGTCCTAAATCTTGTTTCAATTCTGCTATTTTTCTCCTTCTACTATCTACATCTTCTTTTCTATTCTGATTTATTTTCTGCCTTAAATTTGTATAGATCTGCTAGTAACAATTCTGATTTTGCTGCATCAACTATTTGCACTCTCCCCTCTGCTACACCTTCTCCATTGTCTACTGCATTCCCCAATTGTGACTGTGAGATTTGTGCTCCTATATTTTCCCCATTCACTCTTATTGATTTAATAAGTTTGTTGTTTCTTAGGAACATATATTTTATTTCTGACTTACTTTTTGATGTCTTCTATCTTGTCAGTGCCTGGAGTCATGTCCTCATCTCCCTCTTTCAAAAATGTGTTGTGGTCCACAGTCTCAATGTCTCATGGTTGGTTAGTAGTACCCCCTTCTTCACAGTGCACAGTTGTTCCAATGTCATGATGTTGTCTGCTTCTCAGTGTTTCTACTTCTTTCTTGATGTTATTTTATTTTTTTTAAATTTACCTTCCCTTATTCTTTGCCGCATGATCGGAGCCAATTGCAGTACTTTACTCTGGTTCATCCAGGTTCAAATCTCAAGTTGTGGTGTTTCTTTATTACTGCACTATAACTTTAGAAATACTGAATACTAAGTGATACTGATCGTAATCATGGTTTCTGTTCTGAAAATATACTTATATATGTCACTCATCTCCTTGTCAATCTGTCAACAACCATTCTTGCTTGTTATTTCTCTATGGCTATAAACAAGAAATAAATAGCATAAAATATGGGTAAGCTAGTAACAGTGGTGTGAATTTGAAATTATATAGAAAATTTGAGTCAGAGTTGAAGCACTTAACATCACTTACATGTTTTACAACTTGACCGGTTTCGGGAGCTAATTGCTCCCATCATCAAAATTGGCCAGTCAAGTTGTAAAACATGTAAGCGACGTTGTTTCAACTCTGACTCAAATTTTCTATATAAGAAATAAATATTTTCTTTATTGACACTTTATAATAATGTAGACCATGTAGCTTTTAAATTTTAAACCTCCATTTTAATTCTCCATTAACATTTGATACTATAACTGCTTAAAGGAACAGAAATATGAATAATAATAGAAATTTATAATATTGTTTACTGGCATACTAAAGAATATCCATATGTACTTTTAGGCAGCATCAGGAAAATTGTTACCAAGAGGGACATGCAAGAGGAAGTGCCGTGATAGCTGTCTTTGTGCCCCGGTAATAATATACATAATTACATTTCTTGAATTAGATTTGTAGATTTATTTCCATCTTTCTTTAATACAATATTACAAATATAACATACATTTAAAAATATTGTGTGTACATTCACATGACTTTCTCTATCTTCTATTGCTTATTAGTGGGTATACAAATTGTTCTTCAAAAAATTTATTTTCGTATCTACCTATTTTATATCTCTCCAAGATAAACTTGTATTACACATTTCATTATAGATTAATGGGAATAGCGAATGTCAAATATTTTAGAATTGAACGCTATATGCTGGCCTTAAAATTCCTTACTCTTTTCATGACATTGCATGAAACAGCCAAAAATCAGCAGGCCTTTATAAGAATGGCTATGTGTTGAAAAATTCAAACCATTAAAATGGATATCTTGGTAATGGCTAACACTACAAAAAAGAGTTATTTGATATAAATTGTGTGTTTTAAAGAGATTACATTTTTTACATAGTATGATTTCGTCTATCACTTAACATTTACCAGTTATATAAGATTAAACAAAATTCCTTCCTAATAAAGAGGACTTCACAGGCTATTCCCAAAAATTCAAGATATACATTCTATTTGTGATGTAAATATCTTTAATCTATGGTAATTTAATCAAAATTGTTAGAACACTTTTTCAGAAAATAAAAAATTTCTAAAAATGTTCCATGTAAAGGGTAGTTTTGGTTGAAGGTATTTTCTTAAGCTCTAGGTTGTATGTGTTGGATAAAGCTATATAATCTCTGCTCTTTCTAGGCTGTAAGCATTCTGTGACCCCTTTCTTAGGCCCCTTGCTCATTTATCTCTTACATTTCCTAAAATTTCCCCAGTATTGTAATTGTTTCAGCCCTTGGGCTTACCAGCATTTTAATGCTATGATTTCTTTGTTTAAATTATCCCACATACCATATACCATCCCTCTAGTTTTTAAACTTTTCACATTCTGTTAGGCAATGAAAAATACTACCCAATTTTTCACACATAATACATCTCCCTGAGTAAGTATTTCCTATTCTTTAAAACAATATTACTCCTGTGCACATCTGAGCAAAACCTAATCTTTCAGATTGATTGCATATGTCCACATACTTCTCCCTCTCCCAATTTCTTCTGACTGTTTTATATAAAGTCAACAAGGTTTTATACTCAAAAGCCCATATCTCTTGTTTCTGTGTCTTTCACCCTCATTCTCATTTCTTTACAAAATCCACTGTTACTGATTTTATCTAATAACCAAATATTCCTCATGCCAATTTCTTCTAACACATTTCCCATCTCCATAAACCAACTCTCTCTTTCTATTCTATCTTTTTGGAACTTTATGTATTTGGTTATTATATTATTGTGATTTAAATTTATACACCTGTATCAATACTTAAAAATTCTCTCCTCTATTATGTCTATTCTCCCTACCCTTCCTAACTCTGCCAGTGCCATGGCCCTTGGAGAGTTCTTGGGTTATCCCATAATTTCACTACAAGATAGTGTATGAACTACAGAGTAGACCACAAATGTATTTGAAGGTTAGGTCTCAGTTCATTCCGAGAGTTTAATTCTATCAGAAAGCTGTGTAGTGTGAAGTGTGCAGCCTTTGTGTTGTTTCATACTCTTTTGGTTCTTCTCTTACAGTGGAAACTAAAGTAATTCATGTAAATACACTGAAAGCGATGTTTAATCCAACACAACCAAGCCATTCTGCAACGTGCCAGTAGGACATTACGTTCTCCAGCTGACTCACATGTTGTTTGAACATGTTGAATATAGCAAAGTCTTATTTCTCAGTGAATCATTTCAATGCAAGCAATTATTGTGAATGAAGTAACATGGATATAAAAGTAGAGTTTATTTGAAGAAAATAATATATAAAGGATATATGAAAATCTGCAATGGGTAAAGAAGTTTGCTGGAATGTTCTACCTAGATTTTTCTTAGAAAATATTAATGTAGGAACCTTTTTTGTTAGATTATTACTTTCTCTACCATGTACGAGGGCAGTCCCAGAAGTACCCAACCTGATGTATAGATAGTGGTTGTTGTTACAAACAAATGACTATGGTAGAAAGTATTAACCTTATAAAGCTTAAGTCTGAAGTTTGCTGATGCTATGTCATTTAGTAATTGTTTGGCAGACATTAATAGTGAACTCTCTCAGCAAATTTGTAAACATGGATAAAACTGGCCATCGTTATGTGATACAATACTTTCATTTG
Organism: Deroplatys truncata; assembly: GCA_030765065.1. Taxonomy (NCBI): domain Eukaryota; kingdom Metazoa; phylum Arthropoda; class Insecta; order Mantodea; family Mantidae; genus Deroplatys; species Deroplatys truncata. Next base: position 129,850,170 of record CM060988.1, on the reverse strand, counting down.
AAAGGTCTTAGTCCAACTAATATTAAAGCTGAGCTAGATTCTACTCTGGGGGAGTCTCTCCTTTGTTTAAAACAGCAAAATATTGGGTGGCAGAGTATAAGCGAGGCCACAGGAGCTGCCAAGACGAACATCACAGTGGTCGACCAAATGAGGTGGCCACTCCAGAAATTGTGAGGAAAATTCACAAAATGGTATTGAATGACCGTCAACTGAAAGTGCACAAACCAGCAGACATTGTAGGCATTTCAAAAAGTGCTGTACATCGCATACTGACTGAAAATTTAGACATGAGAAAGCTATGTGCAAGATGGGTGCCGTGTTTACTTACAATGGAACATCGTGAGGATGTTTCAGTTGAGTGTTTGACAATGTATTTCTGCAATAAAGCGAAGTTTTTGTGTCGATTCATAACCATGGATGAAACATGGGTCCATCACTTCACACCTGAGATGAAAAAACAGTCAAAACAGTGGATTGAAAGGGGAGAATTGGCTCCAAAGAAGGTGAGACAGTTCCATTTAAAGGCAAGGCCATGTCGTCAGTTTTTTGGAATGTGTGAGGAATAATTTTCATTGATTATCTTCAGAAAGGAAAAGCAATCAATGGGAGTATTATGCAAACTTATTTCAGATTTGAATGATGAAATCAAGCAAAAATGGCCACATTCAGCGGAAAAGAAACTTTTGTTTCATCAAGACAATGCACCAGTTTACACATCCATTATTGCCACGGCCAAAATCAATTAGATAAAGTTCATATTGCTTCCCCGTGCACCCTATTCACCAGATTTAGTCCCCTCTGATTATTTTCTATTTCCAAAGTTGAAGAAATAGCTTGATACTAAAAGATTTGCCAACAGTGAAGAGCTGGGGTCTGCAGTTGATGACTATTTTGCAGAACTCGATGGTTTTCAGTATAAACAGGGTATTGAAGCTATTGAACACCACTGGGAAAAGTGTATTGAGCTGAAAGGAGACTATGTAGAGAAATAAAGATGTTTTTTTCCAAAAATGTTTGTGTTTTCTTTGTTAGGTCGGGTACTTCTGGGACAGCCCTCGCACTTTATAGGTAAAGAAAGTATTGTATTCCACTCAAAATCTGATAGCAAGATTTCACCAGAAATAAATGTTTTGAAGTCCCCTGAATGAAAAAAATAGAAAATGTCTTTAAAAAGCCTTTTTATTTTCTCAGCTACTTACCTATAGTAAGTAGAGGAAGTATTGTGTTCCAAACAATAATTTCTTATGGAGATTTCACTGGAAATACACACTTTGAGGTTTTTGAATCAAGAAATAACATTATTGGGAAAAGGTCAGTCATTGCACGTGTGTGTGTGTGTGTGTGTGTGTGTGTGTGTGTGTGTGTGTGTGCGCGTGTGCTTGCGCGTGTGCGAGCGCGCGCGCGTGCGTGCGTGTGCGTGCGAGTGTGCGCGCGCGAGAACAGCATAATTCAAGAATGAAAATCTGTTAAATACACTCATATTTAAGTTCAGTATCTTTCAAGGATATGACACAAGGCTATTCAAGAAAATTTCCCCATGCCAAATTATTCTTTAGTGCAAAAGCTTTTGTTATATTTTATTTTCTCTAAAATTCTCTAATGATTTTTATTAAAATACCATATATTGTAAGATATTGCATGACAAAATGAATTTTTTGGAAATAGCCTGTGAAGTCCTCTTTATCTTGAATATCTTTTGTGTAACTGGAAGACCATAAAATGTAGACAAAATCTTATTACACAAAAATATATAGGTCTCATTAATGCACAAAGTTTATGTTAAATACAATTTTTTTGTGGCACTAACCATTTTTGAGGTATTCTTTATTATTAATTTAAATTTTGGAATACTTTTACTTTTTTGAAATGGTAAGTTATTATTTATTTTTTCTCGTGGTCATGCAAACAGTATTAATTTCTAAACCATATCATAGCAATCCACTTTTTAAAAATCTTCACTTTCACTGTAGCCTACTGTGTCCTTATGTCTAAAACAAAATGTGTACTGAAAGCTTATCCAATTAACAAGAAGTAGGTATATTGCCTTTGAGGTCAAGTGGTCAGTCCCCTGGCTTCTCAACACAGAGATCCCGGGTTCGATTCCCAGCTGGGGTAGGGAAGCTTTCTTTTTTACCAGCATCATTTCCTATTCACCACAGAGCCTGGAAGTATGAGTATGGGAATGAATGTGAGTGTGTGAAACAATTAAAACCAACATAAAGATAACCAACACTCTAGCAAACAATAACATTATCAATTATTCTCAAGTCAAAGCCCCCAAAAATGACCAAGGAAATTAAAGGGGGCTATAAAAATGAAACAATTAAAAAAATAAAAAAATAAAAAAATAAAAAAAAAAAGTAAATAGATGAATAAGCTTTTATAAGAATGGTTTGTAGAAGAGTGAGTAGAGAGAGTCATGTGTATACAGTACACAATATTTTTGAAGAGAGAGAGAGTGTGTGCATGTGTGTGTGCGCGTGCGTGCATGCATGCGTGCGTGCGTGCGTGCTAAACTTGTGTTTAAGTTTAGTATCTTCCAAAGATGTGGCATGAACATTTGCAAGAAAACTCCCCCACTGTTCCAAATTATTCTTTATTGTTTATTGTATTTATTGTGGTAAGAGTTTTACAAATTAGATTGCCTACTGCATTTTGACCCTGGTCACTTATTCAGTAGACAATCACTACAGTTTATTTACATTTTACAATCTCTTGTCACTAAATTAACACGTTCACTATAGTTTTCCATTCAAAGTAAGATGCACTACCTCTTACTTTTCTCTTTCCACTGTCCAAAGCCATTTATTTTTTACTTTACACAAAAACTGCCCAATGCTTCTAGCATCCTTGCATATCATTTCAATTATAAGTGTATTTCTATCCCCCTTCAACCACTTCTTATTAAAAAATTCTTTTCTCCAATTTTCTGTTCCTTGGCACTTAAATACTATGTGTTCAATGTCTTCATTACCACCACATATCGGACATTGGTTCTGAGGAATACCCTGTCTTAGCCCTTTTAGCCTCCATGCTCCGGTTCTTAACCATGCAATAGATTCTCTCTCTTCTTTATTTACTATGTCTATATATTTTTCCCTACCCCATGTATTTTTCATTGGCCTATAATAAACTAATGAGCTCTTTTCAGCAATCTCACTGAACATGATTTGTATTTCTATATCTTCCAGTCTTTTCCTTGCCTTTTTCCAAAAATGTTTTACGTTATTTTCTCTCCTTCTCCATATATCTCCTAACCCATTTTTCTCCAAAATATTCCGTAATTTACTTACCCATCCATCATTCATTAAGCTCTTCTCTTGGTATTCAATACATTGCCTTAACACATTACTTTTTCCTAGATTTAAAGTTCTGAACCAAAATTTCAAAGCTCTTTCCATTATCTTCCCCTTAGTTGGCACCCTGCCCATTTTTAATTGTGCTACCTGTCTTACAATTGACTTCGGTAGCCCTAGTATTTCTCTACAAAACATCCTGTGCACCACATCTATACATTCCCATCCTCTATCTAATCGCCGTATTTCTATACCATACATCATTTTTGCCTCCACAACCATCTCATAAACTTTTTCCAGCCATTTAACATTTATATTAGGTACTTTATATTTACAGCTTCTAATTGCTGCCATCGCCCCTTTACCTTTTGCCAATGCAAACTTCTATGGAAATCCCTTTTTTTTGCTATTTTTTATTTCCCCAAAAATGGCTCCCACAGTATTAATTAAAATGCCACATATTAAAGATATTTACGGACAAAATGCATATTTTCAATTTTCTGGGAATAGCTTGTGAAATCCTCTTCATTTGAAAGAAAATTTTGTATAACATGTAAACCATAAGAGATAAACAAAAACTTAACACACAAAAAAGTAAATCTCTTTAAATCGAACAATTTATTTAGAGTAACTTTTTTGTAGCATCAAACATTTCTGAAGTATCCTTTGCTATTGGTTTGAATTTTTCAATACTTTTATAATTTTTTGGAGTGCTGTCCTATTCAGTTATTTCTCATAGTATCATGAAAAGAGCATGTAATTTCAAGGCTGGTTTATAGTGTTCCACTTTTAAACATTTGAATTGATCTATCCCTTTGCACCTACAACGTAAAGTGTCATGAAATTATTTCTATAAGCATTTATTTTGAGTAATATGAAGTAGATAGAAAAATAAGCTTTTGCAAGAGTAGTTTATAGAACCTATACAAAAATGAATGATAATGAGCAGAGAAAGCCAAATGAAAGTAACACATCAAATTTGAAGATTTGATTATCATTTCAATGTGTGTACATCCCTTGATCTGACATCAAAACGTGTAATGAAATAATTTCTGCAAACATTTATCTTGATTGACATGAAGTAGATTGAAAAATAAGCTCTTTATAAGAATAATTTGCAGAAGAGATATAAAAATAAAATATAGTGAGTAGAGAAAGTCATGTGAATGTAACATATTTTTATCCTATTTCTTTTATGAAAAGATCCAAAGGAGAACATTTAAAGATAGCTACTAGGCATTTAAAAGTTGTTGAATGGGTTAAAATATTTATTTAACATGCATGAAAATTCTTTAAGGACATTCTTATGCAAGACTTTAAAAATTGATATTTTTCAAGATTTTCACCAAAATTTTGTTCCCAGTGTTCCTACAAACTGTAAATATGTTGTAAAAACTGGATGTGTTTGTTGTAACAATCAATAATAACCATGAATTCACTCACATCATCTTAATTTGTTTTTATGCTGAATAAGTTAAACTACAGAGTAAATGCTTCCACATTGCTACCTAAATGTCACTCATTAACATTATCAAACAATCTTGATATGTCAATCAGTGGCACTGCTAGGAAAGAGTTGTATTGATGCAGGTTGACTGCCATATTTATTTCAAGCTCTCTGTGTTGGAAAACATAAACAGACAGAAAGACAGACATTTTATTCATCCTGTAAACTCATATGTAATTATGTACATAGACACCATGATAAAGACAAGTCAAAAATGTACAAAATTGCAGTTATAATTATTTATATAACTGATTGCTTAAATATAGCTAAAATTCAGCTTGTTAGGTACTATGAAGAGCAAGTCAAAAAATCTACAAAGATCATTGCAGTTTTTATTATTTACAAAATTGATTGTAAAACTAGATAAAGGTTACTGTTATAGTTTATAATATAAAAATCTTATGTGTTACATTCACTTGACTTACTCAACTCTCTATTGTTTATAAGTGCATATGCTAGCCATTCTTATGAAAACATATTTTTCTATCTGCTTCATATAATCGGTAAACCTTTGTAGAAATAGCTATGTTACACATTTTATTATAGATACAAAAGGAACAATGACAGTCAAATGTTTAAGAACTGGACGCTATATGCTGGCCTTAAAAATTCCATACTCTTTCCATCAATCATGAGAAAAAACTCAAAATTGGTGGGACTTTAAAAGAATGACAAAGTATTGAACAATTCAAATCATTAATAAGGGATATCTCAAAAATGGCTTGTGCCACAAAAGGTTATTTGAAGTAAATTGTGTGTTTTAAAGATATTCAAATTTTTTGTGTAATAATTTTCGTCTCACTTAATGTTTACTAGTTATACAAGATTATACAAAATTCCTTCTGAATGAAGACTACACAGGTTATTCCCAGAAAAATCAGATATACATTTTATTTGTCATGCAAGTATCTTTAATATATGCTATTTTAAACAAAATTGTTAGAGCCATTTTTGAGAAAAACAAAAATGAAGAATGTTTTATGTGAATGGTAGTTTGGGATGGGGGGATTTTCTTGAAAATCTTCGTGTAACATCTTTGGAAGATACTGAACTTAAATACCAAATTTGTTATTTATACGACTTTTCATTTTAAATTATACTGTTCACAGACGCGCGCACGCACACACACACGCACGCATGCGCGCGCGCACACACACACACACACACACGTGAACCTTTTTTTTTTTAAAAAATGCTTTCTTTAGGTTCAAGGGGCCTCAAAACACATATTTCCAGTGAAATCTCGAATTCAAATTTTTGGGTGGGATGCAATACCTTCTCTACCTATTATGTATGTAATATAGAAAGTAAAAATGAAGTAGTAAAATATATTGACAAAGACTTTTAATAAACATATTAATTCAATACAACATAAAGGTAAAAATTGGACATAAATACAAAGTAATCAGATTATTAACAAGTTTCCAGGAATACATTAATGGAGTAAAATCAGTGTTGAAGTAATGGCTCTCAGCTGTGGCATTGAATTTTTCAGTCTGATAGACAAGTTATTAAAAATTGTTATTTCTAAGTTTATTACACGGTTAAATGAGAATTTTTATTGCTTCTCTACACATGAATGTCTGTTCTCTGTCAGAGAGATCAATGCACTTCATTATATGCTGCTTTAATATCATGTAGGGTGGAGCATCAGAAGGTCCACCACCTGCTAAAGGACCACCACCACCATCAGAAGGAGGAGGTGAATGGACACGTCATATTAGTAATCCTTGCACTACTGAACTGGATGAAGATCTGGATGAGTTAGCACAAATGGCAGGCTTCACACGTTCTGGGAGTGGACCACCAACCACAGTAAGTAGAATATGAGTACTAATGTTACTAATGTTATTGAAGAGTAACAGGGAATGGATCTGATGCTCAAACTTCACCATTGAGACAAATTACCTTCAAACATATTTTGGAGGCATGTTTCTTCTCAGCAGCCTGTAATCCACTGATGGATTTCTTGGCATGGATGCAGATGTCACAGTTGGTTAGATGTATCTTGGAATCTTGGATGAGATCATTATTGTTCAGAAAGCAGAATTTTATGAGTCCATTTTTCTCTATTATTAGTTTTTCTCCAAATTCTTAATTCAGTTTTGGTTTGAATAATTAACTTTCTCCACTACTTACCTATAATAAGTAAAAGAAGTACCCTAAATTGGGGTAATATTGGAATAATATGTAATATTCAGCTTTCATCAGGAAATGCAATGCTGAAAATTGCACATCCTAAAGTTTATAGCCTACCTCCATTCCACAGTTATCATGATTTATAGAATTGTATTCAACTCAAACATTCTATATTGAGATTTTACTGGTAGTACATGTTTTGGTGTCTCCTGAATAAAAGAATAATTTTTTTAAAAAAAGGTACATGTGTATGTGTAGTACACACCAGATGTTTTTATAAATCCATAATCATAACATATTAACAGAAGTATTTAGCCTAAATTTGGGCAATTACATTTTTTAATCTCCTATATAAAGAGATCACTGTCATGGAGGAGTGGAGGTAGACCAAATAATACCATTTTAACTGCATAGAAAATGTGCTTCCTTTGTTCATTGTATTCCATTGTGCTTAGCGGTTTTAGCTGTCCCTGCTAATTACTGTACCTGTACCTATTACTGCTACTTTATCCATCTTCCATCTCTCCATATGCATGAAGTAACTTGCCAACCAATGCAAAGAACTGATATTTTATATATAAGAGTTTGAAGGAAATTTGTTGATAGACTTCAAATTTGGTTGATATTGGGGTAAAATTAAGGATAGCTTAAAGTCTCCTAAATGTTTTCAGTCTTCTAATGCAGCACTGCTCATATGCAATTAAAAGTCTACAGAAGAGTATGAATTTTTAAAATATTTAGATCTTTTCGAATACTTGGAGGTATGCTACAATTGCTTTGGTAAGTATTACTATTTGAAAGATAAATCAGCAGAAAAGAGTGACAGTACTAAATATCTAGGTATGATACTTGAAAGAAAATTAAACTGGAAAGACCACATAAGGAAAATGCCTGAAAAAAGTTAATAAACAGATTTACCTGATGAAAAGATAGCAGATGTCAAATGGGGATGTAATCAAGACAGCTCATCACCTATAACACATATGTCAAACCTATAATTAAATATGGAAGCACTGCAATAGTTACAGAGAATAAAACATGTCTAGAACAACTAGAAAGGATACAGTCAAATACCTTAAGATTAATATCTGGGGCAGCAAAAACAACCCCAATCACAGCACTATAATTATATTCAAATAATTCACCAATACAAAGAGAACTACAAAAACAGGTGGCAGTGAACTTAGTTAAAATGGAAGTGTCACAAGAAGCAAGCTAGATACCCAGAATAAGCCTTAATGAACAATTAAAAACTCAAGAAACACTTATAAAACTAGCAGAAACATCTTGAAAACACTAGACATAACATCTAAAGTCAAAACCATCAGTGAACCAATAAATCCATTAAACTTCATATGAATTGATATCAACCTATCTCTTCCAGATAACCTCCAAAGGAAGGACTGAAATCTAGGAATGTTGAGGTTCTGCGCTTAGTATGCTAAATGAAAAATACCTTGAGGATCAATGGCTACAGGTCTTCACAGATGGCTCATAGATAGGTGACAGAGGTGCAGGTGCTGGAGTTTTTTTTTTTTTTTTTCAATTATTCTCACACAAGCTCCAGTGGACAGATACCATAACAATTTTGATAGAGAAACAGAAGCCATCTATATAGCCCTACAAATTTTGCTATATAGAGTCAAGTCATTTGAAGAAGCAGTTTTGCTTATAGATTCACAGGCTGCTAAACAAGCAATCCTCATATTGCGAACCCCATTCTTCTCGAATCCAAGACATTAAACAGAAAACCTTAAAGAAAACTACTGCCTTGCAATGGATCTCTGCCCATGTTGGAGTTTCAGGCAATAACCTAGCAGGTGTATGCCAGAAAAAAGGCACTACAATCTGCATGGGAACAAAACCCCTGGCATTCTATTCAATCAAGAAGGTAATCACAAACCGAACCTCTGAAATGATGGAAGAAAGACTTCCTGGGAAGAAGAAATAGAGAAAATTCCTGGAAAAAATTTTCTTGGGAAAACAATAAATGATCTATGGCACAAAAACAAAAATAAACCAAAAAAAGAAGCTGTGGAGCCTTCAGATTGGAAACAGGACATTACTGTTTAGCTGCACATCTACCTAGAATTAAAATATACCCGACAGAAGAATGTACTATCTGCAAAGAACTTTAATGGACTCAAATCACATACTCCACTGCACAGTACTCTATCCAATCCAACAAAAGCAAGGCAATTTATCAGCTCTATATTGGACCATTAGAAGCAAAATAAATAAATATATTTTTTGTATTATTATTTTTTTTTGTAAATTTTAATGTCCTTCATCTGATTAGGTCATACCGGATGATGAATGAAATGGGTGAAATGAGCACAGAGTCCATACAGCCTAGAGTTACCCGACATTCATCTTTAAGAGAAAACCCCCCAAAAAACCTTATCTGGGTAACTCACCCTAACCAAGATTCGAACTTGGGACCTCTTAAATGTCAGGGAGACATGCTACCTCCACACCACAGAGGTGAGCTGTATATTATTCTTATTGCCATATTGTGCACTTGTGTTGTCTAGATGCCAATTTTGTATTGGGGTTAATTCCCAATAAAGCCATATGTTATAACTATTACTATATTTAAGACAATTATTTGCATTGTATTTTTCAGAGTTATTATTTTTAAATTAATTTGAACCACTGAGGAGTCCATGTTGCATACTTCTCTAAGGCAAATATAGTCAAAGCTGACATTTGAGCTTATGAACTGGTTTATAGTACTTTTATATTAAGTTTGCTAGGTTGTTCATTAAAAATAGCTGCTGCAATTTCAGATAATGAGTATTGCCTTTGGAAATGCAAATATTTCATGAAATGCCATTACATCATTATGTTTGTACTCTTTAAATCATACAAGAAAACAAGTGAAAGTGATAAGTAAATGTTAACAAATGCTATGCCAATGTTCATTGATGTAATATGCATACACTTATTCTCATACATTCACAGTATTTTAGAATAGTAATACTTATAATGCAGCTGCACTCTTTTTCTTCTTGGTATGTAACTTTGGCTAATCTACTCTAGTTGTGGCCCGTCGAAGTAGCTTAAATTAGCCAAAGAAAAGCGAATAATTTACCTTGTGAGTGAGTTTAGAAGTAGATGTAGGTGGGCACAAGCTATTGAACAGATCACATCTACTTCTAAACTCACTCACAAGGTAAATTATTCGCTTTTCTTTGGCTAATTTGTATACCCAGTAACTATACTATAGAGTGGTATAGAGTGGTAGAGAAATTGATGTAAATGTGACACATCAGATTTTTCTGAATGCGAGCAGACAACAACGATTTATATAGATTAACACATCAGTATAAAACATATGTCTGAAAGAATAAGCATAATGTCAGTAACTTTTAAGAATTAGCTGATTATTTGTTCTTAAATTATGCTGGAGTGCAAAAAGCAAGTGAGCTACTTGACAATAAATTAGTATATCTAGATTTTGCACTATACCTTTGTTAGGTTATGTTGGCTAAAAAGTTGAAATTTTATGATTAAGGTTGAAAGATAATTTCTTGAAACATTTCTTGTTTGAAACTGATAAACAATTAAGGGTAGTTTGTATAGAGGACATAATAGAAATTATAACATTTTTAGAATTGTTTCCCAGTACGTCCACTAAACACCAGAATGCAAGACATCAAATGTTGCAAATGCACCCAAAATATAATACTTTGATTATATTTGCAGTCTACTGGATCAGCTGCAGGATGTAAGGAGAAGTGCACTCCTGAATGTGTGTGTATTGATAGGGAGGTAAGTTCAATCATAATACATTTACCATCTATGCATTAAAAGTGATTATCTTCCACTACAGCATGGTAGTCAGCACTCTAGCAAAACATAAAGTACCTTACAGTCCTGTATCTACACCTGGATTACATCATTCCAAAGCAGTTCTTCTGACATTGCTTCAATGATCAGTTTTCTCATAGCCTTATTTGCTCAGTTACAAAATTTTAAAAAAACTGCAATAGATCCAATTGAACAGGTGCTTGTAAAAATGGGCTAACCATCAATTTTTACTTTCTCTACTTCATACTTAGTAAGTAAAAAAAGTAGTGTACTCCATCAAAAAGTTTAATACCAAGATTTCACCAGAAATACACATTGAGACTCCCTGAATCCAAAAGAATAATTTATATAAAAAGGTTTATGTGTGTGTGCGTGCGTGCGTGCGTGCACACATATGAGAACAGTTGATACGGTAATTTGTATCACAAATTACTCAGATGTAATTAATGATAGTAATATGAATATGTATTTTTATGTGACATTGATTTCAGAGGTTTATTAATGGTAATCATTATTGGTAAATAATAATATACGGCTTTACTGAAACTGTCAACAATAACGCAATAATGCAGCAAGGGGGTGAGTTGTTTGTCATTGCCGGGAACCAGGAAGTTACGTAATGTTTCGCGCCTTTTCGGTAAAAGCTTCTAGAATGTTCCCTAAAAGAAATATGTATTAGTGGTTTTCATTGGATATTAAAATAGACGCTAATGTTGGCGCGTTTTATTAGCCAATAGCAGTTCATTTATAATCTTTAGGCGTATCTTGAGGCAGGCCTATAAATAAGCCAGGTTCAAGGGAGCGTTCTCCCCAGTTCAACAGAATTCTCAGTACACTACATATCGCCAGTCAGTCCTTCATTTCGTCATAAGTTACGCGCAGCAGAATTACGAGAATCTAAAATATTATACAGTTAAATATACACAAAGTCGAAGTACGTGAGTTAAAAGTGAGAAGTTATTACAAACAGTTTCAGTTTGGCGAGTATCCAGATTAATTTGTAAAAGTGTTTGTGAATGTGTTCAGCAATAAAAGTTATAAAACCAATTTCTTCGTCAGTATAATTTCTGGATAAAAGATTCCTTTCCGATTCACACCCTGCAAGAGATACAAGTTCTACCAAGATAAGAAGATAGCTAGCCGGAGGACAATATACATAACCTTAAATTCTTTCAGAAACTAATTAATACAAATTGCTAACGTCAGAGGGAGCTACGAACCAAACAAAGAAGGACGTCACAAGAAGGCTTCAACACACGTGATGTAAACAACATTACGTAAAGCAGCAACCGTTGCATATTGGCTTCCAAACGTGGTGCTATAATAATGGCAAAACAAATATAACATTTACCGTCGCACAGTATAACTCAATTTTTTTTTTCCAAAATGGCCCTAACAATTTTGATTAAAATACTATATGATTTAGGTTTTTTCATGATGAATGAAATGTATATCTTGAATTTTCTGAAAATAGCCTCTTCATTCTGAATTCTTTTTCATAACTGATAAACCATAAAAGATAGATAAAATCTTACCACACAAAAACTGTAGAACTTGTTAAAGTACACTATTTATGTCAAATAATTCTTTTTTGCATTTTTAACAATTTTTTAGATAATCTTTGTTATTTATTTGAATTTTCAAATACTTATACTTTCCTCAAATGGGAAATCATTATTCGTTGTTTTCTCTTGGACATGCAAAGAGAATGGAATTTCAAAGCCACATAGAGATCAGCTCTTAAAGGATTTGACAATCCTTTAAGCTTACTGTATTCCCTGTTCCCACTATACCTACAAACAAATATGTAATAAAACAACTTTTACAAATATTTACCTCAGTTAACATGAAGCAAATAGAAGAACAAGCTTTTGTAAGAATATTTGTTGAAGAATGGGTACTGAAAATCTTATGACTGTAACACGTATTTTTAAATAAATAAGTTACATGCTTCAATCTACTGAAGAAACTACAATGGATACTCTCTTGACTTCTGTGAAATTTCTAAAATTGTCAATTTAAGTTTGATTGATTGGAAATTTTAATATATTAAATAAGGTTTAATGTATAATATGTACATAAAATTTCATACATATTACTTTCTCTACTATGTATAGTAAGTAGGGGAAGTATTGTATTCCATCCAAAAATTCTATACTGAGATTTCACCGGAAATATATGTTTTGAGACCCCCTGAATCCAAAAAAAGCATTTTTGGAAACATGTCCATGTGTGTGTCTGTCTGTCTGTCTGTGAACAGCATAACTCAGAAACAAACAGTCGCATAAACACCAAACTTAGTATTTAGGTTCAGTATCTTCCAGAGATGTGACACGAAGGTTTTCAAGAGAATCCCCCCACCCCAGATTAGCCTTTACATTTAACGTTTTTCGAAAATTTTAATTTTCTCAGAAATGGCTCTAACAATTTTGATTAAAATATCATATGTTTAAGATATTTTCATGACGAATAAAATGTATATCTTGAATTTTCTGGGAATGTCTCCAAAAGTACTCTTCATTGTGAACGACTTTTGCATAACTGGTAAACCATAAGAGATAGACAAAATATTACTATACAAAAAATGTAGATCGCGTTAAAATACACAATTTATGTCATAAACATTTTTTTGGTTGAGTGAACCATTTTCGAGATATTGCTTGTTATTCCCTTAAATTTTTCAATACTTATTTTCTCAAATGGGAATTCATTATTCATTTTTTTGTCTTGGATATGCAAATAGTATTAATCTGTGGCAAAGAGAATGGTGCTGCACATAGCAACCACCTATTAAGAGTAATGTCTATGCTTAAAGGCTACTGTATTTCTATATTGCCCTTGTAAGTATATATTCCCCTTACATCTACAAGAAAATTAGCAATAAGATAGTCTGCAAATGCTTATCTCGATTAACATGAAGTAGATGGAGAATAAGCATTTGTAAAAAGTTTGTACAAGAGTAGAGAAAGTCATGTGAGTGTAACACATCAGATTTTTTTCAATTAGCAAGATATCGGTTTTATTATTATTATTATTATTATTATTATTATTATTATTATTATTATTATTATTATTATTATTATTATTATTATTATTATTATTATTATTATTATTTATTTTATTGTTTTGAAATGTTGCACCACACAATACAATTATTTTAAAAATACTAATATTTTATGATTAAACTCTTATAATATATTAATAAATTGAAGATATGAGTTTTTAATTTTCCTACTTGTTTGGGAGAAAATAAATCTTAAATATGAGACGAATTTTTTGCTTAAAAATTTACACAATATGAGAATTATTATTTAATAACATCACAACTAAGCATGTTAACAAAAATTCATCTCATAATATTTTTGTCCTGTTATTTATAATGAGGTACAAAATTTAAGTGAGTTATTCCAAAATGTACATACTATGGAATGATTAGAAAATGAGAGTGTGTCAACAATTGAAAACCTGGGAAAAGAAAGTTTAAAATTATAATGCTAAATTAACAATATTTCTGATTTTATGATATTTAAAAAGCCTTTAGTACCTATTCTGGCCCTCCATCTTTTTCTGTTCCCTGCAGCTAATTTAGTATTTGAAGATCCCTGAGGCCTCTCTTAAATGATTTATTCATTTTAATGTAGACCAAACATATTGTTTTTACTACAATTTTGGAGAAGCTAGACTTACAGGCAGACATTTAAATTGCTATATGACAAGCTTTAAAAGGTTGTAGAAGTATAAAAGTTATATAGAACTAAAGTAGAAAGTTTGCAGTATTTAATGGCACTAAAATCCATATTTATGAATTTTTGCCCTTTTTTCACTGATTGGTATTCTTGAGTAAACCTGTGTGATGAGCTACAAAGCTTGTGATTTTCTGACAGTTTATTGAAACCATATCACTTTGTTTTGTTATAGCAAAATTAAGCTCACTTGGCACTTAATACAGACTTAAGACTTAAGGAGGACATGCAGATGGCAAATTGTGTAAGATTGCTGTATTACTATTTTATTCCTATGCATGCTAGAATCTGTGGGCAATTGGCTTTTCTTTGTCCTGATAAAATGATGTTTAGCCCTTTTTTGCAAGCACTCATTCAATTGGTTTGCATTTTCTATTTCAGAAATCAATATAAATCAACATTACAAGTTAAATGTAAACTTTTAGGTTTGATGATGACATATTTATATTTGAATAAAATTAAGGATTGGGTCAAAGCACTAAACAAAATATGTTAAATTAATACTCCTGCAGTACCTGAATATCTTTTAAAGTATGCATTTCATTTAACTGAAAACTAATATGTGAATTTAGTTAATAAAAATTACAATACCATCAATAAGTAGAAACTGAAGCCAGTAAAACAATTAATAACAAATATTAAAAGAAATAAAATTAAATTAAAAAAAATGATTTTGAATTTATCAATTAAGTTGTTTAGATTTTGTCCAAATTTACATTAGAAGAACTAAACATAATTTGGAAACCAAAAGAGTAATTTAGAAATAGTAAATATAAGTAAACTGGTATCAGTCTGGCAGATCATTTTTGGTCATGTATTCAAGAGACAAACCCTGAAGTTGAATAATTAAAGCAAAAAAATGTTTATTGTAAAGAATGGAGACTGCATAATGAATTTTGAAATACTGCCGATTGATTCTAGCAACCAATTTGTTTGATTTCCAGTAGATGGCAGTAACCTTAATGATATAATACAATAACTTGTAAACAAAGTGGAAGCAGTTGAGGATGCAATCAAGTACATAATTACAAAACATGTTCTATGTTGAATTTTAATTAAAAAAGATAAGTGAAGCATTTGTCACTAATATATAGAAAATCACCTTATGAAGTTTCTGGTTTTACCAGCAGTGACCTTCAACTCCACCCTATATGCTTACTTTCTCTACCACTTATGTATAGTAGATAGAGGAAGTATTGCATCTCACCCAAAAATTCATTATATAGATTTCATCACAAATAGATGTTTTGAGATTCACCAGAAACCAAAAAAGCCCTTTTAGAGCATGCATGCAGCATAACTCGAAAACAAAAAGAACCAAACTTGATATTTAAGTTCAGTATCTTTCAGGGATGCAACACAAAAAATTTTTAAGAAAATCTCCCCACCCTGAAATTGTTTGCTATTCTTTATTTTATTAAAAATAGCTTTAACAATTTTGACTAATATATCATAAAGTTGAGATGTTGATGTGAAGAATAAAATGTATGTATATTTTCTATGAATAACCTTTGAAGACCCTTCATTCTGATTGAATTTTCTGTAACTATGAACTCATAAAATACAGACAGAAGCTTATTTCAGAAAAAAAATAAAGCACTTTTAAAATATCCAGGATGTGTTAAATCACTTTCTCATTTTTAGTTGTTTATGAAAAACTCTCAGTTGTCAGGCGGAATTAAAGTTCTACACTTCTAAAATGTTGTATCTGTTCTTTTGTTTCTTGTCAGGCCATGTGAATATCAAGTTCAGTGCATGCACACGTGCACACACACACACACACACACAAACACACACACACACACACACACACACACACACACACACACACACGCATGCACACACGCATGCATGCATGCACGCACACACACACACAGCTTTTTTTTAAACATTTAACTATCATTCTATGTCCTGTATGCTTCTATTTAGCTGCAACAAAATGTGTATTGAGACCAATTCAGAAATTATTTATCTGAATGACAAGAAAAGCAAGCCTTTTTATGAATAATTTGTCAAGTAGATATGAAAGTGAATTATATGTGGATAGAAAAGCTCATGTGGTTGTAACACATCAAATTTTTACTTTCTCTGCCACATACCTATACTAGGTAAGCAGAATTACTGTATTCCACCCAAAAATGTGATGTTGATATTTCATAAAAATACACGTTTTGAGGTCCCCGAATAAAACAAAGACCTTTTTTAGAAAAAAACATAACTAAAGAATGAAAGGCTAGTTATATATCAAACTCGGTATTTAAGTTCAGCTCTTCTAAGTATGAAGAACAAAGATTTTCAAGCAAATCACCCTACACCATATTATACTCTGAAGGGATAATTTTTCTTATTTTTTATTTTCTCAAAAATGTCTTAATGGTTCTGATTAAATACCAGATGTTTTAGATATTTGTATGACAAATAAAATGTATATCTTGAATTTTCTATGAAAAGCCTGTAAAGTCCTCTTCAGTCTGAATGACTTTTACATAATTGGTAAACCATAAAGGATAGACAAAATCTTCCTACGCCAAAAATGTAGATCTCGTTAAAGCACCCAATTTATGTGAAATATAATTTTTGGTGTTCATTAACCATTTTTGAGATATTCTTTGTTATTGGTTTGAATTTTCAAAACTTATAATTAATTTTTCAAGTGATAAGATCCTTTTTGTTTATTCTTGTGGTCATGCAAAGAGCGTGGAATCTCAAAGTCATCACTAGTGACCAGATTTTTAAAATCCTGCCTATCATTAGCCTACTATATTCTTCTTATGCATACAGTGAAAGTTTATGTCAGCTAACAAGAAACAAAACCTTTTGTAAAAATAGTTTGGTTTTTCTATTTTTTAAAATGAAAATTCTTTCCAAAACAGTGGTTTTTATATGACATAGAATGTTCAAACTGCAATTTGAAGTGCATTAAAACACAAAACTAAAAGTGGAAACCTATAAAAGGAAAATTTGTGGAGCATCCAGCTAGTAAGTGAATAGAAAAATTAGCAGCAAGCCATTTGTGGGAAAAAATAATGAAATGAACCCAAAAGGCAACCTTTTGAAGGAACTCCATAATCCAACAGACCTAGACATTTTGGAAATAATTTTGATTTTAAAAATCAACAAAATTGCCATGAATTTATGCTTACCAACAAGGGTATGACCTCTATAAATGCATTACATATCCTTTAGATGATGACACCACAGAAGACCATAACATCCACAAGACCAGTGAAGATGCCCACATAGTAATAGGTCAATTATTGATGATGTTGGAAACTTCAGTTCCCAAAATATTATGTAGTTTTTAAACTAAGTGAACTGTGTAAACTAATTCACAGATTCATTGGTAATATGTCCTATAATATCTTCAGCGTTATACTCAATCCAGCCCAAGGAAGGGCCTTGGTGTAAACAAATGCACATGCCACCACACATACCTTTCAAGCGAATGAAACTGCACTACACTGCACTTCAAGTATTATCTCCCTTTTTGTACTTAAAGTAATAAAGATTGAGAATAATGATGGTATTTTAATAATCGTTTCCTTTAAACATAACTTGTATAATTAACAGACATCAGTATTACCGCATTGTTCATTGGAGGGAAGCAACGATCATGCTAATCAGTATTGTTAATGTTGAGATCATGGCTGAGTGTGTAGCAGATCAGAGCAGAGTAATTAAACATATAAGGGGCAAAGCCCTTAAAAGCGGTGAAAAAAAGATAATTTTAAATGTGTTCAACTTTTTGTTTGAGTGTTATGATACCCTTGCTATTAAGAATGTCATTAAATTAACATTGGAAGTAACCAGTGTGTCTGTAAATACTTTAGAACCAAGTTGTAGACAGGCTAAACTTATAAACCTGGACAATAGCTCAAGTGATTTCACCATTTCTGATTCTGAGCTGGGTGTCTTGCTTTAACAGAGAACTCTGATTAACATGTAAAGTTTTACTAATAAAAGATATTTCATAATGTTTTTTCACCCATTCTTATTAGTACATTTAGTTTAATAAGTATACGGGTATGTATTTCTTTAATACTCAGACCTAAGGCAGTGGAAGATAACACGTGGTTAAGATAACATTGTGAGGCAACAATGGCAGTTTCTTAAAATCTTGAAAATAAACAGCTGAGCAGCTGTTGAGGGGAAAGAGAGGAAGTTCCTCCATGTGTTCATGGAATGATACTATGTGTATTGCTTATGTTAGGACCCAATCTTGGGCTAGAAGGATTATAGCAGCTTTGAAAAAACATACGTAGTTTAATATTCTTTCCACATCTTCTATGTAACTAGCAAGCAACGTTTATTGAAACTGGGGTTTATTGCAGGTTTCAAAGGTAGCCAGCTAAGTTGGTGTGCTTCTCAGAAACTGAAATGATTTTGGCCCAAAATTATATTTGGGTTGCTTTTCATGGTTGGAGTTTACATCACTTGGTTTGGTGCTTAGCATGTTTAAGAAATATATGATTATAGAAGACACTGGTCTAGGTCAGAGAGACCAATGGAAGACAGTGCTTGTGAATGGTTGTATGCACTGAGCAAAAGGCTAAATCTTCAAAATCTTCAAGCACTTGAAAATGGCCCTAAATATTGCTTTGAGCCAAGACTGTTTCAATTTCTGGGAAGTATCTCACCTCAGTCAGTTACTCTTGTAGCCCAAAGAAAATCTCATTTTTACCTTCTCTACTACTATGTATAGCAAGTAGGGCAAGTATTGTATTCTACCCAAAAATTCAATTTTTAGATTTCATGTTTTGGGGCCCACTGAATTTGAAAAAAGCATTTTTATAAAAAGGTGTGTGTGTGTGTGTGTCACCTATATTGGTCATGAAATACCGGAAATTTTGCTCTGAGGCCTCTTTATCAGGCTTGAGGTTCTTTTACGTGCTGTAAATCTATGATACAGGACCACCAGCTATACTTCCCTTCCAAAGAAAGCCATACTAAAGATTTTTACGTGCAAAAATTTCTCTACTCATTCTTCTGCAAGCTGCTCATTCTTGTATTTCTTGTTAACTGAGATAAACTTTCATTATATATTTACATATTTTGTTGTATGTATAAGAAGGATGTAGTAAGCTAAAGCAATAGATGTTTAAAATGTGGTTTTTGAGTTATACAAAATTAATTCAGAATGAAGAGAACACAGATTATTCACAGAAAATTCGTCATACATTTTATTTATCATGCAAATATCTTAAACATATCTTCGTGTTATGTTCTTGGAAAATACTGAACTTAAATACCAAGTTTGGTATTTAACTGACTTTTGGACTTTTGGTTTTAGAGTTATACTGTACACACACACACACACACACACACACACACACACACACACACACACACACACACACACACACACACGCACACGCACGCACGCGTGCACACGCGCACACACACGCACACGCACACACACACTCACCACCCACAACACCCACACCACACACCACCCACACCACACACACCACACACACCACACACACCACACACACACAGAGAGAGACTGAGACTTAGAGACTTAGAGTTTTCCAAAAATGTTTTTTTTAAATCTATTTATTCAGGGAACTTCAAAATGTGTATTTCCAGTGAAATTGCCATATAGAATTTTTGGTTGGAATTCAATCCTTTCTCTACTTATTAAAGCTAAGCAGTAGAGAAGGTAAAAATATTGAGAGGTGTTGCAAGATTTTTAACCAAACCTGTATAACAGTTTTTAAATGTTTTAGGAATCTCTCCTCCATGCACAGTATAGCTGCATGAAAATCCCCCAATCCCAAACACCCTTTATAAAAATGGCTGTAACGATTTTGGTGAAAATTCCATATAATTAAGATATATTTACGTAGAAATAAAAGGTATATCTTGAATTTTCTGGGAATGCCCATGAAGTCCTCTTCATTAGGAAAGAATTTTGTATACCTGATAAACTATAAGAGGTAATGCCCATGAAGTCCTCTTCATTAGGAAGGAATTTTGTGTACCTGATAAACTATAAGAGATAGACAAAAATTTACTATACAAAAAAATGTAGATTTTTTTAAAACATTGAATTCATTTCGACTAATCTTTTTGGTGGCATCAGCCATTTCCAACATAGTCATTGGTATGAGAGCCACTCTGAAAGTATTGAGAATGGGCAACAATGAGTAGTGGTAAGCCAAAGCAGATTTTCCTAACTTCAGATTGAAATTCAGATAGCAACTTGTGCAAGTCAGGGCATGCGCCAACGATGTGCATCATCAGTACCGTGTGTGTATGTATAGCATATGATGGTATGCCATACACTAGGATGGATCTCAAGCAAGAGCATTTCCGTGCTATGATTTTCTACAACTTTAAAGTCAGTTTAGGGGAGAGAAAATGCCTTGAAGGACTATACTGTGCATTTATTGATGGTATGCAGAGTTTAGAACAGGAAGGGATTCCTCTGAAGATGAAGACTGAACAGGACAGCTGGCTACAGCAACAATGGATGAAAATGTGGTGAAAGCAGAGTGCATGTTGCGGGAAGATCATCATTGCACATATCGTTAGATTCAAGAAGCCCTAAATATTGAATTGGCAGCAGTAAAAACTTTGTCAGGAAGCTCTGGGGTTGCTGAATCCCCCACCACCTCACAAATGAGCAGAAACAAGCATGTGTGCAGTGGTGCCAGGAAATGATTGAAAAATTCAATGGAGGAAGATCCAAAGCCATATTTAACATTGTAAGGTGACAAAAGCTGGATTTACCAGCATGATCCAGAAAATAAATGATAGTCATCAGTCTGGGTCTTCCCAGGAGTAGATTCTCCAACAAAAGTGAAGCAAATGAGAAGTGTTAGCAAGAAGATGATCTGTTCCTTCTTCTTAGTAAGTGGCCAC
Organism: Deroplatys truncata; assembly: GCA_030765065.1. Classification (NCBI taxonomy): domain Eukaryota; kingdom Metazoa; phylum Arthropoda; class Insecta; order Mantodea; family Mantidae; genus Deroplatys; species Deroplatys truncata. The sequence continues at coordinate 129,828,805 of CM060988.1, read as the reverse complement.
ATTGTGATTATTCTGCTTGAGGGACAAAATAATGTTACTGCCAGATGGTACACCTCAAAATATCTGCCTCAAGTGTTCAATGAACTGAGAAAAAAGCATCCTAAGACTGGTCTGCATGGAATTTTGTTACACTGTGACAATGCCTCTGCCCACACTGCACAAGAAACAACCCAATTTCTGCAGGAGTCAGATATTTGTTCCATCCTCCCTACAGTCCAGATCTGGCCCCATGCAACTTTTGTCTGTTCCCCAAAATGAAAGAAGAAATTTGAGGTCAAGGATATCAGTCACCGAATTTCAAGGCCAGTATATAAGGACCAGTTTTTAAACATTTGATTATCGCTATTCCCTTTGTACGTATGATAAATGTGTAATGCAATTATTTATGCAAATGTTTATCCCAATTACTTGAAGTAAATAGAAGAATAATCTTTGGCAAGAATAGTTTGTAGAAGCTATATAAAAATAAATGACTGAGTAGAGAACATAATGTGAATGTAACATCAGATTTTCCTAAAGTATGTTATATATATATATATATATATATATATATATATATATATATATATCCCTTATCGTTTTTCCCAATTATACAGAATTACACAAAATTCAATCAGAAAAAGAGGACTTCACAGATTATTTACAAAATATTCCAGATGTAAATATAATTCTTCTTGTCAATTCATTGTACATAAATCGTTAGTCATTTTTGTGCCTACATTTAGTATCCGCACCTATTTTTTAGAATTTCTGTCAGGTTACACTGGCCGAATTTTGATCTACACTGATGGATCTAAGTGCACCAATGGTGTTGGATGTGCTTATGTTCATGGAGCCGAACCCTATACATTCAGTTTCCATAATAGCACATCCATTTATAATGCAGAACTGTATGCCATTTACCGAGCTATATTGTATGTGTGCCATCAAAAATTGGGAGACTGTCTCATTTTAAGTGATTCTCTTAATGCACTTCAGAGCCTTCGTGAGCTGTACAACTACCACTCCATTGTTCAACGAATCCAGGATGCCCTCCAGTTTTATATGCTTCTGACATTAATGTGGAGTGTGCTTGGATACCTGGTCATGTTGGCTTGCCTGGAAATGAACTTGCTGATTTGGCAGCTAAGATGGCAACCACGGAACCCAGTGTTACAATACCTTGTATAATGCCAAAAGACTTTAGGCTTGCTGTGTGGAGAGCGGTGCTGTCATGCTGGTGTGAGGAGGTCTTTGTGGAAATAAGCTTAGAGTAGTTAAAGACATTCCAATAAACTGGGTAACTTCCTCTCGTGTATCTCATCATGAGGAGGTGATTTTGGCTTAGTTGCATATTGGTCACTGCAATTTTATGCACGGTTATCTTTTTAAGGGTGACCCTGCTCCTATTTGTCTGCTTTGTGCCGAAGGTCTGTTGGTCTGTCACATGTTGCTAGAGTGTATTGCTCTAGCACATCATTGGGACTCTCTGCAGCTGCCAGACAGTCTTGCAGAGGTCTTAGCAGATGATAAACAAGCGGTTGATAGGATTTTTAAGTTTGTGTCAAAAGTAAATTTCCAAATCTGGATTTAGTCATCTTAATAGCAGGTTTTTCGTACTGATCAGTTTAGTTTTATATATTTATATTTATTTATGACTTGTGCTATGTTTTTATATTGATATTTATATCTGGCTTTTGCTATGATTTTTATATTGATATTTATCTATTGCCTTTGCTTTGACTTTTATATTGAAGTTTATCTCTGGCTTTTGCCATAATATTTTGTACTGATCTTTATCTCTGGCTTTTGCCATGATCTGTTTAATAAGGGTGCTAATGACCTAGCAGTTGAGCACCCTTAAAAAAAACAAACTCAAACTCAGAGTAATTTTTGAGAATATTAAAATTAATAATAACTTATCCATATAAAGGTTAGTCTAAAAAGGGGGGAGAATTTTGCAAACATGTGTATGTCACACCTTTGGAAAATGATGCTGGACTTTAATACGAAGTTTGGTATTTATCTCATTTTCATTAATGAGTTATCCATTCACAGACACACAAATGCACAGACCATTGGCTTAGGGGCCTCAAAAACACCTACTTGTGGTGAATGTCAATTTTGAATTTTTGAATGGAATATAATACTTCATCTACCAACTATGGTTATAAAGTAGAGAAAATAAAAATAGTATACACCTGTGCAAATACCATCTCAGAAACACAGTTAACATAAAGATGTGTATCTATAGAGCACAACTCTGAAGGGTTTGTTTTACATAATATTGCAGAAAAGAGGAGCTGGAATGCCAGGTGTAGGTCCTGGGTGTCCACTCATTAAGTTCACAGACAGTCAGCTTGAGGCAGCATTTGATGAGTACCCAATCTTTCCACCTGAGGAAGGAGAACCTACTTCATTTATGTTAGAGGAATCTTTTGATGGACCCTGCCGTTGTGAAGCTGGTCCAGCAACAGCTCCAGGAGGGGAAGGGGCTAGGCCTCCTATAGGACCTCCTACAGAATCTGCATGTAGAGTTTTCTGCTGGAGTGAGGAGAGTGGTTTAGTAGCTTTACCTGAAGACGTGGAAGACTCTGGAAATGAAGAATGCAAAGTTTTCTGCTGGGTAGATCATGGCGGAGGGGCACCTAGAAAAGCTGCCCCTGGGGGAGGGATGGCTCCTTCAGCAGAAGGGGAGGAATGTGTCTGCCCTAAGGAAGCTGGAGCTGAAGAAGCCCCTGAAGGAGAGGAGGAGGCTGCAGCTGAAGAAGCCCCTGAAGGAGAGGAGGAAGCTGTAGCTGAAGACGCCCCTGAAGGAGAGGAGGAAGCTGCAGCTGAAGAAGCCCCTGAAGGAGAGGAAGAAGCTGCAGCTGAAGAAGCCCCTGAAGGAGAGGAAGCTGCACCTGAAGAAGGTATTACAGAGATATCAGTGGAAATTACCATTGAGGAAGGAGAAGCTGAAAGTGAAGAAGCTGAACCTGGTGCGAAGGTGTCTGCAGGGAACGTGTCCAAAACTTCGTCTTGTGGAGTATTTTGTTGGGCAGATCATGCAGGCTCAGTTTCTCCTTGTGCCTCTGTGTTTTGTTGGGAAGGACATCCTCCACCTCCTGTAGTCTTTGGCAGTGGAGAAGGAGAGGAATCAGGAGATGAATTTCATGATGTGGAGGAACCACAAGAAGGTGAAGCAGCTGGTGAGTTATGAGAAATTCAGCAAGAATTCGTATTTTGGAAGTGGCTGGAAGGCTTAAAACCTATCCAGCTGAATTAAATTTTATATTGATTGTTAGATTGAAAGCTTTTTTTTGCTGTAGGATTAGCTTATAAAAGAAAATATATGCTCAATATATATTAAACCATTCTTAAAGCATAGGCAAAAAAGTTGCATTTGCTGTATACTTGTGCCAGTTGTTCTATATCTGTTATTCTCTTGTAGTACCTTGATATTATACAATCTCTTATAGTATTATAACCTTCATCATTTAGTTTAATGAAAAAACATTAATTTAATAGCTTAGTCATATGAAAATCGAATATAATTTCATATTCTAAAGCATGGAACAACATAAATTTTCATGGTGCCATTTTTTGTAAAAATTTAAGTTTAGTCAGTTAGGTATATTAATCAAATTATGACTTCAGCTCCATTTCTAATTCATTAGACTTGATTCTATAGAGCACATTCATAATCAAGTGTGTGAACCGTATAAACAGCTGATGATCTGGAAGTATTATGTGAAATGCAATATAAAAACACTTAAAGCAACTGCTACAAAAAGAGCACAACTCATTATAATTTATTAATTAATGATTTGAATCTTTCTCAGGCTGGAAGTTAATAATTGGTCTCACAGAATACTAAATGAATGTCATCCACACTAGAATAGTGACCAAGCTTTAAGCCATCTTAACTCCATCCCTTTCTCTCTATATACTAGGCACTATGCAGCTTCACTAGATTGATTAGTTGAGCCAATCAATCAACCACCATTTTCCATAATATGGTTCTAATGATTGCCCAACAGATGGGTGAATCATATGTTAACTCGAAAGCCTTTTTCTCTAATATCTCTGACAATAACTGCATGTTGTGAGTTGGCATTCACGCTCTGGAAGTCCTTGGCTACTACTTCTGGACACACCATTTTCTGCTTGTCTTTACAAACTATTTCCCTCTGTTTTACTGAAATGATAGGCTATCAAGCTTTGCAAAATGCTAGGCCTTGATCTCTGTTGTATATATAGAATGTTAAAGAAAAAGTATTCCATATTCTGAGAGGTGGTAACATGGATCAAAACAAGAAAAAAAAAATGTCCAGAAAACATGGGCTCTAAAATGCATACCTTAAGAGCTATGAGCACTTGTTCATCTTCACTACTGTGAAACATCTCTTCTACTGCAAGCTCTTTGTTATTACGTATGACCTAGTATTTTAGTATAGTATTTTATTGTGCTAAGAGTTTTACAAATTTGATGTTATAGAATGCAGTAAACAAATGAGGACACTTTACTATATCACTGTGAAACAGCACAGCTTTTAATTTAATCAGCTTGCAATTACAAGGGCTGATCAATGAAGACTGAGACTGATTTTTTCCTGTAGCTTCCTTGATAGTTTCCTGTCTTTACCATGAATATTTGAAAAGAATTTCATGTATAATGTCCATAGGCAGCAGCACTCTCGTATCGGTAGGGTGGTAGTAATGCTGTATACTGTTGACCCTACTTGAAATTTGCATACCACAAAATGGAGGTGACATGAGAGGTGCAATACAGTGCAATAAAATTTTGTTGTCATTTAAATCATACAGCCTCTGAAACTTTTGAAAAGCTGAAGCAAGCATATGATAAAGATGCACTACCTGGTGCAACAGTGTTTAGGTGATTCAAGGACTTCAAAGAAGGGCGAGTCCTCTGTGCTAAACAAGGTGGGCCTGATGTTTCAGCTTCTGCTATGACTGGTCAACATCGACACAGCTGCTGTGATTGTCCATGAGGATCAGTGGCTAAAATTACATTAGCTCAGTATGACATACTACACGTCAGTATTGGCTACACTGAGGAAGCACATTGCAAGGAAATGTCCAGAACTTCATTGGAATGGGTGGCAACTTCATCACAACAATGTGCGGCCTCACATCGCAAATCAAGTCCAGGAATTTTTGGCTAAATTCAACATTACCTGTGTGCCGCATCCGCCTTACAGCCCTGATCTTGCCCCCTGTGATTTCTTTTTATTCCCATCACTAAGGGCAAAGCTCCAGGCTATTCGATTTGAGAGCACTGAAGCAGTGCTGAAGAAAAGTGAGGCGATTCTCAAAGACCTGACAAAGAATGGCCTGCACCATGTGTTCAAGAACTGGCAGAGACACTATAAAAAGTGCATTCAAGTAGGAGGGGGACTACTTTGAAAAAGATCATGTCAACATTGAAATGCAGTAATAAATATCAGTCTCAGTCTTTATTGATCAGCCCTCGTACATACGACCTACACTTGTGAACCATCACCAAAGAAGGTGCTAAATATGGTGCCCATTCATAGTATCTCCTTAGTATTTATTTATTTATTGTGCTAAGAGTTTTACAAATTTGATTGTCTACTGCATTTTGACCCTGGTCATCATTCATAGTAAAGCATACCTCTGTTCAATGTCTTATGGAATCACACACTCTCACCACTCCTTGATGACACCTTCCTGAAGTGTTTGTACATCATTACTGGAGGCTGCATACACCTAAAGATTTAAAGATAAAACTTCAATGTAAAAGCATTTCACAAATTTATCGAGAAAAAAAAAACTGATTCCATTAGAACTAATAAGAGTAATGCATTGCCCAGAATTGTGAATAAAGTTTACAGTAACAACACTAACAGATGACTGCATACTGTATCCATGGACAATAACAGAGTAATATGTCATTTTTTAACTGCCTGCTGTAGGTTATACATAAGTAATAGCAAAAAGCTTGCAATAGAAGAGATGTTTCACAGTAGCGAGGATGAACAAGTGCTCATAGCTTTTAAGGTGTGCATCTTAGAGCTCATGTATACTGGACATTTTTTTTTTTTTTGTCCATATTACCACCTCTCAACATACAGAACACTTTTTTTTTAATACCTGGTATAACTTGTTCCTTTATATTTTACATTACATTTAACAATATAATGCAGTTCATCTAGAGTTAGACTAATTATGCAGTGGCCTTAGACTGGGCAAAAATTGCTGCCTCTATGCTAGGTGTGCCCTAGCTCAAGATAAATGATACATGTATTTATTAATAACTGAGTTCTAGCAGTTTCATGGAACATGCTCATTAAGAGATAAACTGTGTTACATGTTAGTTGTAAGTTAAACATTATTGTTCATTATACTTCTCAATGACAGATTTTTTTCTAATGATGTGTGCATGAAGAAATCTTCTGTAAGAAAGTGCCAAATAAACTTCCATCATAGGTTTCCAGACACTGTAGTTCATAATAGGGCAACTATCCACAATCTCATCAATAAAGTCAAGTATATCGAATAATTTAATAAAAAAATAGTTCAACAGCACTACTGACTGAAGAATTAACTGGATGTATTCACAATTAAGGTCATAATTTTCAGCACCTATTGTATTGCTGGTAAACCAAGTAAGTAAGTACACTGCTGAGCAAAAAGCTTAACACTTGCATCAGTGCTTACATCACCCCACAACATAACTGAGCCTCCTCCATAAGGAGCCCTTTGAGAAAATGTGAAAGCAGCATAGTGTTCTCCAGGCCTATTGTGAACATTTTCAGACAATTTATTGCCTCAAATGCTGTCATGTGATGATACCTCTTAAAATCTCCAAAGTTAAAAAATGGTCATTCCTTTGTGATGTACATCTTGGATAACCTGATCCAGGAACCTGTTGTAGGTGTTATGTTTGCAAAATTGTCTTACAGCTCGCAGAATACTTGTAGGATTTGTTCCTAAAAATCTCACTACATAGTGATAGCTGTGCCCATCTTCAACTAATGCCATCTTTCAGAGCACAGCATCTCGAACACTATAAAGAATAATGAATGAACATTCATTGTTTATGATATGATTTCTTTACAATCATAACAATGTTCATTGTAGAATTGCAACAAAGTCAGAGTGGCAGAAAAACACAGATTTATAGAGCTTGATAGAAATACCGCAACAATGTTGCAAAGCACGCAAAGGCCTTCTATATGCACCAGAGAATATCTCTTAAGAGCCAAAAGTTTTCAGATTCTTGTTTGCAAAGTACACATGAAAGTTGTATGAAGAAACCCATGGAGTTAAGATGTATGGAAGGTTGCTTGACAGTCTACACAACACTCAGTTGATGTTACCTGAGACAGCCATCGATAATTTATTACTCTTTATAATTGGCACTCTTCACTATAACTAACCATTGGTTTTTGCTTATTCTTTGTTCAGAATTTTTAAAATCACACAGTGAAAAATAAAAGGTGTCATACTATCTTGAAAATAACACATTTGGATTAAAAATGTTAGGAAGAGTTAATTAATTTACATATCTAGATACACATTATCCTTTTTGATGAAGCAGACATTTCAATAAAATTTCTAAATACATCAAAGCAATTGGAATAATTAATAACATTATGAAAGCTTCCATAGTAAAAAGACATACTAGAATCCACTTATACAAGACCTTGGCATGATCTATACTTTGTTACAGCAGTGAGGCATGGGCAGTAAGAAAGAAAGATGAAAGCAAAATAATTGCTAATGAAATGAAATTTATGAGATACACAGCAGGATATATAAAATGAGATCATAAACATAATGAGGAAATAATAGAACAAATACCATTAGAACCTGTAATTGATCATACACAACATTACCAGAACAGATGAATAAATTATCTGCATCGCATGTATACAAATAAAATCCTAAAAGCTATGCTTCATCAATGTCCAAACGGGAAGAGATCTTTAGATTGTTCAAGGAAACGGAGTGAAAATTCAACTGTGAGGTCATAACAAGTCATAAGGCCTAATGCTGGAGAGAAAGAAGAAGAAAAAATTAATTTAATAAACAACTATGAGAAGTCTTCTCAGTGACTGTAGAACACAGTACTGTGCTCCATTATTAGAACTGCTTTCACTCCTTAAGTCATGAGCCAGAAAAATATATGGGCATAATCATGAGTTAACCAAGATTATCAGTGATTCATATACTCATTTTCTCATAGTTGTTCACAGGACAATGAATGTGAACTAAATCTTCCCCACCCCTTTTTTCTTGTTTAGTTCCATTAATTGTTCCCTTGAACTGGTTGTATTTAGGCTAAAGTTAAAAGGCTGAAATAGATGTGAAGAAATAAATGTCATGACCTATCACTTCCTATTCCCCTACTACTGTAATATCACTTTGTTACCTTTAAAGACCTCTACTCTGTACCGCAGCAGCTGCACATTGATATGGAAAACCAAAGTTTTGTGGTTCAAATCCTAAACATGACAGTAAATTTGATGCTGGCAGTGGCACTTAATTTTAAAAAATTTGCTTTTGAGCTTCCCAATAGTATTTGTATATTTGGAATTCTTCTGTTTCAAGCATTTTCTAGAGAAATTTCCAGTATGATATACACACCCCTGAAAAGTTTCCGGACACAAAGGATTTAATTCATAATTAAGCATAACAAATACATAAAATAATTTATTTAAACACAGAGCACATTTTATGATAACATACAAATTTATAACAAAATAATCTTGTGTATCTGCAAAAAATATACAACTGAAATTTACACTTTAGTTATTTTCTACATTTTGGATTCCTCAAAATATCTTCTGTACAGCTTTACACACACGAGGCACTCTCACCAAAAGCTTTTGCAGATATTCAGCACTTATTTTTGCCTGTTCTTGTTGTAAAATCTCCAGAGGTTCATTTGCATTGCACACTTTTCTGGTCCTAAGAGCTCAATCCAACTCATTCCAAACTAATTCAATAGGATTACAGTCAGATGACTGTGGGGACCAAAGCATATTCTTTAATTCCTTTTTTGACTCCTTCTTTGCCAAATATGCATGGAAGAGTGCTTGGGACCATTATCCTGTTGCATGATAAATCCTTTGCCTATTAATTTCTTTCCACAGGGGATTGCATGTTTGCAAAAGACCTTGTGGTAGGTACCCTTATTTCTTTAGTATTCCAGTTATTGGCACTAAGTCTCTTACAGAATTATTGCCAAAATACTCCCAAACCATTACTTTTCTGCCTCCATGTTTTACAGTTGGTACTACACATTGGGGCAGCATTCTCTCTCCTTTTGAACGCCTTACAACTAACTAAAGAATTCAAATTAAGATTTATCAGTAAACAAAACTCATTTCCATTCATTTAATCCCCACTTTGCATGCTCTTTTGCTCAAAGATACCTTTTCTTCATATTTTGAGGGCGCAAAAGTAGTTTATTGGCAGCAACACGACCATAAAGCCCTGGTTCAATAAGGCAAGACCATACTGTTTCATAACTGGCAGTTTGGAGCGCTTGTATTCAACTGAGCTTGAATTTCGGGAACTTTCATCCTGTCTCGTTTAGAGGCCAATGCAATCTATTTATCCTCTTGTTCTGAAGTCACTCTAGGCCTTCCTGAATGTGGCAAGGTTTTATTTTGCCTGTTTCTTCACATGTGAAGAATGAAACTTGAATCTCCGAACAGTATCATACACTAAGGGACTTTCACTTTTGTACTAATTTGTCTAATTGGGTACCTTCGTTCCTTAGTGTGACGATTGCAGCTCATTTCTCCATATCTAATTCCTTCTTCTGTTTGCCCATGATTATGCTGCACTGACTGAGGTTTTCACTCCACTACACAAAGACAACTGCTATAAGAGCAGCCCACTGTTCACTCTGCCAGTCACACAAAACACTAGGAAGTATGTAAACATGATCAAAAGCACCCTGGTCTCATAATCATACTAGTAGAGTACACAATTCTAGCAGTATTAAGTTTTATAACTAACAGCTATGCAAATAACCGTTCTGGTCATTTAAACAATATGCTGCTTCAATTTTAAATCAAATTAATATTGATTCTATGCTGAAACCATTATTAGTGTCATATAGGGCTTTATAAGATATTTGTCCATAAGCTTTTCAAGGGTGTGCATATTCTTTGAAATGATTGTATTAATATCTTTGCATAAATGTGGTGAGTTCAGCAAATTTATTTGTTAAGATATTCAACCAAATAGTCATGGTCAATTTCTAAACAAAATAAGGCAACAGGATCTAATTGAGGACTTTGCTGTACATATTAAGTTTTACCCATGTTTTCTATTTTTGTTTCAGTTTGCTGATGTATGAGGCCATAAAAATGCTTTCTTATTTTTAGTTTGTATAAAAACTTTGTTGATTCAAAAGACAGATGATTTATCTTTTATTATTTTATTTAAGTTCCTTTTTAGCTCACATGTCAGATGTTTCATTACCTTCTAAACTCCAGTGTGCTAAAATCCATCATAACATTATATTCTTATATGCTTATTTAACTGTTTAAGCATTCTGATGCAGTTGTTGCTTTCTTTACTCTCTTGAATGATCTGTATTAAAGCAAGTACAGCTGAGCTAGAATTAGAGCATTTATGGCACTTAATAAATAGAGAAAGCTATGTAGAAATACTCTGTTGCTATGGTGTTTACTGCCCTTTGTTCTTGAAGCTGTATAGGATAAACACTACAACTTGTTTATAGTTTTATGTATTTATTATGCTAAGAGTTTTACAATTTGATTGTCTACTGCACTTTGACCCTGGTCACTCATTCAGTAGACAATCACTACAGTTTATTTACATTTTACAATTTCCCGTCAACGCATTCTGTAGACAACCACTACAGATTATTTAATTTTACAATTTCTTGTCAATAAATTATCTTGCTTTTTTTTTTCATTTCTTTTTTCATGTCCCATTTCCACTTGTTTTTCACTTTTCATTTATTGATTACTTAACCATCACACATTCACTATAGTTTTCCATTCAAAGTAAGATGCGCTACCTCTTACTTTTCTCTTTCCACTGTCCAAAGCCATTTATTTTTTACTTTACACAAAAACTGTCCAATGCTCCTAGTGTCCTTGCATATCATTTTGATCATAAGTGTATTTCTATCCCCCTTCAACCACTTCTTATTAGAAAATTCTTTTCTCCAATTTTCTGTTCCTTGGCACTTAAATACTGTGTGTTCAATGTCTTCATTACCACCACATATCAGACATTGATTCTGAGGAATACCCTGTCTTAACCCTCTTAGTCTCCATGCTCCAGTTCTTACCCATGCAATAGATTCTCTCTCTTCTTTATTTACTATGTCTATATATTTTACCCTACCCCATGTATTTTTCATTGGCCTAACTAATGAGCTCTTTTCGGCAATCTCACTGAACATGATTATTATGTTATGACGTTTATTTTATATAACTCAAAGTGCTAAAGCTGAACTGTGCCAAATGTTATAAAATGAATAAAAGTGTATGATAACAAAGTAAGACATACAGAAATCTTGAACTCTAAAAGTTGCAATCAAAACTAGTTTCAGCAAATAATAAGCAAAAATGTACGTTAAAACCAGCTTCAACTAATTAGTATGATTTTCTTGTAGTTAAAACCAGTTTAAAAGTTCTGTATTACTTGAATAATACCTACCTAATCAGTTCCAATTGGGTAAAATTGGCTTCAGTGGATTTAGTATCATGCTTTAAGCTATATACTGCTTTTTAAGTTTTATAGATGCTTATAATTGCAAAATTAATATTTGATGGTATTAGTTTGTAATGGAAACAAAATTTAAAATGCTTAATTATGTTCTCACACTATAAGCGTTTAGAAAGTTGTCTTATTATTTATCAGCAACCTCATTTTTTTCTTTACAGGTTAACTATACACCTAAAATGAAAAATTTCCCATATACATATATGAAGCACTTTAATGAACAGCATAATATTATTGTCAAAGTTTTACTTTGGTGGTTACTGATTCCACTGAAAGCATTATAATTCGTGAATGCATGCATGGTGAAGGTGAAACATCAGTGATTTAAGGAAGGTACTTATAAAATTTATAAATCTCAGTATAAACACATTAGGTATCTGAGGAATAATTTATTTGTATTTCATTCTCAGGTCCTATTTGGGTTTTGGAATCTGGAAATGATAATTTATAAGTAGGCACTTATATTTGTTTGATCACAAAATTGTTTTGTATTATGAAATGTGATAAAGCATAAAAGCTAATGGGTTGTATGCAATATGAAGTTTTCATATGAGACTATTTGAAGGTACACACAGGTTTTCCTAAGACACAACTAGCATTTGATAACAGCTGATATAATCATGGCTATCTTTAATTTCTTGCTGTAAATATACAAGGGTAGGACAGAATTTTATCAGTATTATTCATACTCTATTCCAAAAGAATAACATGACAGTTAAGAAAACAATTTTAAATATACAAAGATATCTTCTTGAGCTATCAGTGAGGTCAAAAAGTTACAATAACTGAGTTTTCAGAGACTAACAGTGTCTCCATCTTTAGGGTATTGATGGCTTGCTGCTCTGGCAACTCGGCTTATATTGCTCAAGAAAAGCTTATGGATCTTTAGAGCACACTGTTATTGGAAGCCTACTGATACTGAGCTTTATTTAAGAGCAAAGGTTTTCATCATCCATTACAATTAAGTTCAGTCTAGAGATATTTGACTTAACTGAGCACTCTTCATTTTCAAAAAAAAAACACCCTTTAAGAAAGAACTGAAATATTTGCATGAATTATTTAAAATGAATGGTTTTAAAGAAACAACTGTCATTAAATCTATACAACTACATAAATTTTAAATGTTACAATCCTTCTCTCACAAATCAGAAAGAGAAACCAAAGAAGAAACAAACAGAAAATGGAAAGAATAAGACTGGTAAAAGATGATCTTGGGCTCAAGAACCCCAGTGTTTATTGTATACCTTGCACACGAGGCAAAGTATAAAGGGTGGAAGGCGATCTATGATCATCCTTTTAAACTATGAAGGAGCACGTTGTTTTGAGTGTTTTTTCTTAATAAGTTGTTTCCACAAAGTTTTCTATCCTTGAGATAATTATTATTTTATGTTGCACAATGTTGCAACACAGCAAATTCAACGAGTTAGCCTTTAATTCTTCAGCTTCTGCTATTACAGAATGAAGAAATAAACACTTCTGGTATACAAAAAACAGAAAACTACACATGATTGTAGCATAACCTAAATATCATGCGGAATATGGCACTGAGGAAGCATTTACAATATTACACAAATTATTAATAGGAATACTTATTTATAAAGGTAAATAAAAGCTTGAGAAATCCAAGTTACAAGATTATGCTTCCTTTCTTTATGAACTATAAAACTCTGTGACTAACTAAAGCAAGATAAGAACAAAAAATCAATCAGAACTTCTTTTTAATGTTTAGAGAAATTGTTCAAAATGTGCACCCCTTGCCAACACATACTTCACAATGTTTTCTCCAATTCTGCTACACTCTACAAAGTACATCCGGGTTTATTTCTTCCACTGCTCAAAGTATTCTTTCTTGCAATGTATCCACATCAGGCACTTCTGTAATGTATATGCGAGTTTTCATATTGTCCCAAAGGAAAAAAATTATTGAATTTAGATCTTGCGATCTTGGTGACCATCTTATTGGTCCATTCCGAGTGATCCAGCATTCTAATTAAGTGTTGCATAGATGGCCACGCACAGCTCTACTTATGTGTGGAGATACACTGTCATGTAATAGCCACATATAATTTCTTACTGCCAGGAGAACACCCTCAAGCAGAACTGGTAACATTCCTTGAAGAAATTGGAGATAGATGGCTCCTGTAAAACCCAAGGAAAAATCCATGAACTGATTAATGTCCTATGATTCCTGTCCAAACATTTACAGAAAATCTGTGCTGAAAGCTGTCTTATCTTACTGTATGGAACGTCATAAGCTCAGGTGTGTTCATTAGGTAATTAGTTACTCCATTTCTGGAGACATTGCTTCATCCATTGCAAGAATTTTAAGGGTAAAGTCCCCTCCTGTTGAAGAAACCATTCAGAAAATGCTACCTTGGCACATAATCTACTTCAGAGAGATGCTGGATGTGCTGAGTATGATAAGGGTGCAGCTATTTTCCTTTTAATGTTCTCAAAATAGTTCAATGGTATATGTCAATAGTGTGAGCTATACCACAACTGCTGCTTCCAGCATTTTCTTCCACCAAGTGAAGTATTTCTTCTTCTTGTGCAGCATATCTTTGACCAACTCCTTCAACATGAGGAGGTATGCTTCCTGCATCTAGAACTCTTTGACATATGAAAACAAATGTCCTATGATGTGGTGCTCATCTATTTGGAAATCTTTCTCAATAAATTCTTGCCACAGCTGTCACATTACAATGTGTTTCACTGTAAATGAGTAGCATTTCAAGATACTTGGCATTAGTAAAGTAAGCCATTTTGTGACTGATAATCTGCTGTTTCAAAAACAAGTCATAAGCACAATAAACAGCAACTGAACTACATTTCTTTGTAAACAAAAGCTGAAGTGCCTTTCTTTTGATCTTACAATGAAGCCATGTTGTGTAGTCTCATGGCTAACGATATATATGCAACTGAGACAAATTTTGAAAGCTTATAATAATAGTAAGAGTGCAAATTGTTTTAATTTGAAATGTGCTTAAAAGCACAGAAAATATATATCTTTCAATCTCCTCTAAGAAATATTGGAAAAAGTATTTACGTTAATATTAGGTAAACAATTTTCACTTTTTTCTCAGAAACTACTTTAAAGACAAAACTGCACTAAGATTTTTTAGTTCTGTTCATTACAAAGAGCCATCCTATTCAGGATGATCATAGGCCACCTTCCATCCTGTATATTGAGCAAATAGCAAATTAAGATGCTTTATTGTCACATGCCTTGCAATTTATTGAGCAAAAACTCCATAAATAGGTGAATCATTTAATAAAACAAAGAAGAATTTACAAAATAACAGTTATAAGTAACAAGAGAACAACACTGTAAACGTTCATACTTTTGAACTTTACTAAAAAAAAATCTGCAGTGGCAGAGCAGAGTATAAATGAAGGCATAAAATCAGGTTTGAGAATACCATTATTGTTGGTGAACATCACACATTTTAGGGCAGAAGATAATAGAATATATTGTAATCGGAAACAAACCTAATAACACAAATTGGGATGGTGGGTTACAGCTCAGTTCTACCTGGTTGTTCACCCTTGCCTTACAGTAGGCTGCAGTACACTGCAATGCAGCACACTATGCAGACAGTGGAGGATATTTATTGGGCAAACATCTGCCATTAAGCACTCAGCTTTGCTCATCAGAGGGATTTAGGCCAAATTTGACAGCTGCAAGCCATAAAGATGGAGACAATGTTAGTCTCCAAAATCTTCTTGTTTTTAATTCTTTGACTTGGCTGGTAGCCCAAGAAGATATATGTGCATAATGGCGTTGGAAACATTTATAGCTTATTTAAATTTTAAATATGTTTTCCTTCATAAATGTAAATCAGTTTGTTTTATCACAGCTTTAGAAATTCATTAATTCATTTTTTGAAAAATCAATACTAGTGCTGTAGTTACAAAATTTAATTAAACGTGCACTGCTTGCAAATATTTTGAAGTGATAATAGTGAAAGATGTGATTGTAAGATAGTTTTTTACAAATACAAAAGAAACCAATAAAAGAATGTACCTAAATAACAGGAAGTGTCCCAAAAGTTTTGGACTGTATCAGTAGAGGACACAACCTTTTAGTGTCTACTGCATTAATACTTGCATGATTAAGGCAAAATGATCTTAGTGTTCAATTAGCTCAGAAACAAAGAATTGCTATTGAAATACCTGTGGCAAAGTGTAGAGTTGTTGAGGCATGCATGGATTGCTCCTAAATATGATACTCAGCAGCAGAATATAGAAACAAAACAAATGAACATGTATTTATAAAGTGATATATGGAAAAAAATATTTACTTAAGCTTGCCTTATTAATGTACAAATTACTAAATGGAGTTTTCTGAAAATCAAAATCTGCATCTTCTCATTTCCAAAATGCTTTCTCATGATCTGAACATCTCCATGATTCTGCTTCTGCTATAGCTTAAACATACAGGTGGATATCACATGATGTTAGTAAAAGTAAATCCAGTTGCTGTTGCAGTTAAAACCCTATTTGGCTGGATCTCATTCACTGTACTGAAAGCACTTGTACTTTCTGTTGTTGAGATGAGAATGGTCTGGATGCCATCTCCATTGGAATATTTTTGGGTCTAAAAACATTTACTTATCTTGTCTGTATTTTATTGAATATCCTAAAATTCATAAGTGTTCTCATCTTCCTGAGAAGGCTGCATCATCTTGTGGAATGTTGCAAACGTTTTGCTCATCATGTCATGAGTTTCTTCTGGACTCTTGTCTACTTTCTGTACTGTCTCTCAAAGGGGGCATAGAGGTGGCCCCTCCTCTGTTACCCTGATAGCATCATCCGAAAGGGATCTACATTGCCTCCCCTACCATGCATAGTACTACTGTCTAGCGGATGGTTAGGAAGCAGATAAAGGTTAAGTCAGATACCCCCATAGCAACCTGAGATTTGTGGGCGACTACATAAAGATGCCCTTATACAAGAGAGAATCTCAGGCAGTTGGTGTGCTAGGACCTGAATTTGGCATCAAACCCAGGTCTCAGTGGTGAATGCAGGCTCATGCAAAGAGGGAGTATGGTTAATGTCTCATGCAGAAGAGAGAAGGCAGTGTCATTGGTAGTAGTTGCTCTGTCACAGCTGTCAGCTGGAAAGAGCCCTGACCTACCTATAACATAAAACAGATTGCGTGTAGCGCTTCGTCAATGATGGCTATTAATATTGCTGTTATATATTTATCTTATCGCTCAACTACTAGTTACAGATGCAGAGTGTGTTTGCAACTCTCAGTTATCTGTGTTAGGGCTTTCATACTGCTGGCTTCCACGGATGAATAAACATCTCTGGATCAACCTTATATGCTTACCTTTTGGGCTGTATGTTAATATTGCTAGGTATCATTTGTGGTTAGTCTTAAGTTTAGAGTGTTCTCTATGTCTAAGACCATCATAACTTATGTTAGCTTTTTTCCTTATCTGCTAGGTGTCATATTTAGTCCTATAAAAATGCATAAAGCTATATTATGTCTGCTTGAGAGTTTGTAAGGCATCTCTAGGTCATTTTCGTTTCTTAACTATTAACTAACATGTCTGTAGTAGATGTCATATTTAGTCCTATAATAAAGCATAAAGCTATGTGTCTGTTTGAGTGATTGTAATGCATCTCTAGGTAATTTTGGATTCTGAACTATTAACCAACATGCCTATATTCTTTTTTTGTCTACTTATATGCTACTATGTGCTCTGTGCCTTCCAGCAATCCAGCAATCGAGAACAGGTCGCCCAGGTTTACCTGGGCGGAATATAATCGCCACAGTACCTAGCCGCGTATGCGGCTTTACCTGTGCGATAAAGGAGGTTTAAAAGAATATACACAAGCTTTTGATTTATGTCTGTCTTGGGCGGGGTTTAGCTTTCTGCACTACCATTTGGCTGGGTCTCGGCGTTTCCTCATGGGCGGACTAGCGACCATGCGGTGACCAAGCCCAATGCTGCTTAACTTGGGCGACCGCTTGTGTGGTCGTCAAGTTAAACAGGCCGGCATGGCAGCAAAGCAAGATGGGAATACAGGTAATGGGATGGGGGTACTCAAGTTGGCGGCAGGGCGGGTCGCTGGTAGTTGGTCACTCATCCAGCCAGCGACCGGGCCCAATGCTGCTTAACTTGGGGAAGTTTGTGAGATGAGGGATTGGTAGACCTCAGCCTCGGGGGCCCAAGCCGTCTTTCGGCAACCGGTAGCTCTTCCTCCGCCGTGGTGCCTTGTGGTCATAGCGGCCCAAAGAGTTAACCAGCTGGTTGGGGTGGTAGGTGAGTTTCGCGTACATGGTGCGGGTTCTCTCCCGCACCACGTCCACGATGTATGGGAGACCGGAATGGGTATGTAGGATATGTGATGGGAATCTACGCCCGGTATCATAGATCATCCGAAGAGCCCTGTTCTGAACGGTTTGCAGTCTGCGGATGGTGTCGCTGCCGCCGATCCCCAGATCTCGCAGCCGTAAAGAATCAGGGGCGGGATAATCGCCTGATATAGGCGTAGCTTGAGGCGTATGGGCATTGTGGAGCGGAATACAGGGTACAGCTGCCTGAGCGCGGAATGGCCGAGGCCGACCTTTGCCCTGACATGTGGCGCGAAAGTGAGGCCGCGGTCGAGCGTGACTCCGAGGTATTTGGCTGAGGTAACCCAGGGGATTCTCCTCCGCCGCAACCTCAGAGGCCGCTCGGGCCGCCACCGACGGACCTTCGCCAGGAGAAGCGCAGAGCTCTTCCCCGGGCTGATGGCCATCCTCCACTTTTCGCTCCACCTGCCAATGGCTCGGAGCTGTCGCTGTAGTGGAGGGAAACAGAATCGGGCATTCTTGTTCTGTGCCATTATGAGGACGTCGTCGGCATATTGGCACGTAACAGTCCTGGGTTCCGTGGGGAAGTCCGACATGTAGGCCGCGAAGAGAAGCGGGGACAGTACACTGCCTTCCGGGACTCCAGCGGCTATGGGACGGACTGAGGAAACCTTCCCCTCCACTCTCGCCCTGAATGTGCGATCCCGGAGGAAACTGCTTATCAGGGCAAGATAGGCGGGAGGGATGTCTGACTCCTTGAGTTTATACAAAAGGCCTTTGTGCCACGTCGTGGCAAAGGCCTTCTCTACGTCCAGCAGCACTGCTATGGTCTTGAAGTTCTCCTGGAAGCCCAGGGAGGCCTTCTCGGCCAGTCGCAGTAACTGCAGGGTTGTGGAGTGCCCATGGCGAAAACCAAACTGATGGTCCGGGAGGAGCTGCCTTTCCTCAAAGAGAGGTGTAAGGCGGGCAAGGAGCAACCGCTCAAAGACTTTTGAGACGGTTGGGAGCAAGCTGATGGAGCGG
Organism: Deroplatys truncata; assembly: GCA_030765065.1. NCBI lineage: Eukaryota > Metazoa > Arthropoda > Insecta > Mantodea > Mantidae > Deroplatys > Deroplatys truncata. The sequence goes on along the minus strand of CM060988.1, from coordinate 129,809,751 downwards.
TAACTGCATGGAAAGACCGGATCCTTGCCGGGCTTTAAAATGCATACCACCCGCGCCTCCTTCCAACTAGTTGGAAAGTGACGGAGGTGAAGGCATGCATTGAAAATCCGCGTCAGATGGATGACGGCCTTCTTGGGAAGGTGCTGGAGCATGGGCGCCGTGACGCCGTCATGTCCAGGGGATTTATTCGGATTGAGTTTTCGGATTTCGGAAGCCACCTGTTTAGGGGTGACTATGGGAAGATGGACCTCCTCGTGGCGCGGTTGTGGTTCCTCATAGAGGTAGTCCACAGTCGCTTCCACGAGCTCAGTAAAGTCTTCGTCCTGGGGGTCCTCCCGCGGTTCGAATTGGAGTTCTAAATGGTCTGCAAACACTGTGGCTTTCTCGCGGGGCTCGAAGGCGAGTCTCCCGCGAGTGCCGTGCAGAGGATGCTGGTACTGCGTCTCATCCTTCCTCAAGGATTTGATTATCCGCCATGGTTTCTTTTCCTGTAGGTTTACGGTCTCCATTGTTCTTTCCCAGGCCACCTTCCTGTGCACACGGAGCAGTCGCCTTGCCAGGGTTTTGAACCGCTGGTATACTGCCCCTATCCTGGGATGGCGGAAACGCTGCCATAGCTTCCGTACAGTTGCCTTGGCTTTTAGCAGCTGCCGGAGTTCATTAGGGATGGTTCTCGGGTTGGGGATGTCAGACGGGATGCGGTGGGTATGTGCACGTACCGCATTCAGGATCTGTTGGGAGAAGTCTGCCGCCGCCGCTTCCAGCGCATCGATGGAATCGATGCGTGGCCGTGGGTTGACAGACCGGTTCAGTTCATGGACGGCTGCATTCCAGTCGACCTCGTTTACCCAGTCTGGGCTGACCAGTGCTGGCATTGAAACGTTGGAATCCACCAGGACAGGGTCATGGTCGGAATCCAGCTCGTTTACCGCCGAGAGCTCTAGATGGAAATGAATGTTTTTGATGATCATGATGTCGAGAATATCCGGCCTGCCGCGGGCCGCATAAAACGTAGGCCCTCTCGGTCCGTGCGCGATTAGGCTTGGGTCTCCGCTGATGAAGCGGTAGAGTCCGCGGCCTTTCTGGTTAGCCGTGCGGCTGTGCCAGAGCCCGTGCTTCGCGTTGAGGTCTCCTGCAATGCATACCACTGGGTGTAGGTTGAGTAGGGTTCGGTAATCTGCTTCATAGAAGCGATGGTCTGGGGGGTCATAAACCGCTATCAGCAAAGTGTCTAGCCCGCCAATGGCAAGCCGAATGGCACAGGCTTCCACATGCTGTAGTGGAGGGAGAGGGAAGGGTGTATGCGTGATATGATTTTTTATGAATATAGCTGTACCGCCCCCCGGTCGGCCGACCCGATCTTGCCGATGGGTGACGTAACTTGGCAGCGAAAAGTTAGTACCAGCAATCAAGTGTGTTTCACAGACCATTAGAATATCAATTCCGTAGGAGTTGACAAACTCAAGTACGCTGGGATAATGCCCCCTTATTCCGTTTGCGTTCCAGAACGCAGCTCATAATGGCCTCCGGACGAGTCTGGCAGCCATTACGAAGCGGAATTAGGGAACAAATGCTCCAGCGTTTCGAGCATGACTTTATGCTTTTGCATGGGGCTCAACTGCGGGTTGGCTAGCTGCAGTTTGCAGTTCCTGAGTGCAGGTAGGGCCCTTTTGATAAGATCACCGAACCACAGGGATAGGGCCCGGAATTCTTCCATGTCGCTCTGTGAAATGGTGTCTCCAAAGCCGGTCATCGAGACCGTCGATGTAGTTGGGAGCGCCGGTGTTGCGGTCACTGCCGCGGCCGTTGCTTGTTGTGCCGCCACTGCAGGCGGGGCTTGTGGCTGTTGAGCAGCCGGGGCCTGTGGTTGGCCCGGCTCGGTGCTAGAGGCAGGACCTTTCTTGCTCTTGCTCTTCTTTTTGTTCTTCTTACGTCGAGCTGACTGACGTTGTTGTTGTTCCGGCTGTGGCACCTTCTCTGGTAACGTCGCCGTCGTTGCTGGTGTTGTTGGCGCCACTGCAGCGCTCAACTCCTGAGCCGAAGCTCCCTCCACGCCTTGCAGCGTTGTCTCCGCCTTCTTGAGAGCGGCCGCAAAGGAGACTCCCGGTCGGACTGTAGCCGGTGCCGGTGCTCCTTGTCGGCGGCTCTCGATTATCCTCTGCCTCGCCACGCAGCCCTTGTAGACACTGACGTGGTCCTGGCGGCAGTTCGCGCATGTCTTCTCCTCGGGTGCCTTTTCGCAATCCCGCAGAAGATGGGGTCCAGCACAGCGCAGGCATGCAAGCTTGCGCTCACACGCCAGGCTGGAGTGATGGAAGCCCATGCATCTGTGGCACTGCACTGGTCCACCTTGGCCGTAAAAGCGTTCAACCTTTACGACCGTGTGGAACAGCACCCGAACAGCGTCAATGGGCTGTGTCTCCTCGCCAGGGACCTTGTCCACAACGACGAGGTAGAGAGGCATCGGGACTTTCACTGGGCCTTCCTCAGTGACAATTGTCTTCCTCAGCTGTGCCACAGCCGATGCAACTATGTTGTGCTCTTCTGAGAGCGCAGCCCTGACGTCGTCTGGGTGGCACTCAGAGTCAAGCCCACGTATGACTCGGCGCTCCACATGTGGGCGCTGCGGAGAGTATGAGTAGAAGGGGATCTGTAAATCCCTCAGGACTTGCTTGGCCGCCTCAAAATCCTCGGGCGTGAAGGTCTTCAAGTGGACCTTATGTGGTTTCCTTCTGGCTTCAAAACCGCCTGCGATCTTAGACGCCAGCCGCCGCATAACTCCTACATGGTCTCTGAAGGAGTCCGCTATGATCGGCGGTAGTTTGGCCCCCCTTTTGGATGGGGGTTGTTGGGTAACCTGTGGTAGTGGTTGCTGCAAGCTAGCTCCCGAGTTGGGTTTGGAACCCGGGGGTGCCCTTTTCCTTCCCCCGACGACAGTGAAGCCGTCGAGGTCGGACTCCTCCTCCTCCGAATCAGGCAGAGGGGTGAAGGAGGGGTGTGAGGGGATTGCTGGTGTTACACCAGTAGCGATCTTCTGAGGGGCCGTAGCCTTCCTCTTAGATCCCTTGGACCTACCTGAGATTGAAGCTCCCAGTATGGGAGAGGAGAAGGAGATGGGTCCTGGTACTTGCCCGTCATTTGGGTCAAGGGTCGGCGCGGTTGCCCTTCGGCTGTCCGCAGAGGACCGGACCTCCGCGAGGGAGGCGCCTGTACGAGCCATATCGGCCCTGGGTGCCGGACCAGAGGTCCTGACCCTTGGCTGTGGTCTTGCAAACCCGCTGTCTCGTGGTCCGTCAGTCAGTGTGTCCAAAATGTGGAAAATGTGTGTGGAAAAATAGATGACAGTAAGAGAGTAGTAAGAAATGTGGGAATACCTGTTCTCAAGAATTACCGCTGGACCTTAGCGAGAGACCAGGGACAAGCTAGCAGGGGATGCTAATTCCACTGCTTGCCCGGCTCCGCTCGAGTCCGAGTGCATCTGGTAGGTTCGTGGTGAACCTAAGTGGATTTTTCCATGTACCTACCCTTGGAAGGGCTTAACCATAGGTAGAAAGGAAATTTTAGGATGGCGGTTTGGTTTTGATGTAGAAGGTGTGATGGGAGGTAGCGCTAAGTTTTTATAGGCTCCTCATTGGCTGCCTTTTCAGGAACAGAGCCCAATACCCTGCTCCGCTGCTGTTTGTTTTTGTTTTTAAAATTTTGATTGATGATGAAATTTTGATGACCTCTCCCGTAGGAGGGAGGGGGGGAGTACTTGTTGTCAGCATGTTCTTGCTGTTGGCTGGTTTAAAGCCTTCGTTACCGGGGATGCCCGCATGCCATGCGAGGAACCCGGTAACTTCTGAACTGGCGTTCTTGAGGTACGTAGTCCCCCAGAGATCTGACAAGGGTGTTCTCATGGTAAATCAACTTTCCGTAAAATTTAGTTGCCCGGTGTCTAATTACCTCCTCCACATATGGTATGGCCGAGGTTTCGTGCAGTAGTCTGACCGGAAAGGCAATACCGACAGAATAGATGGACCGAAGTCCCCTATTCTGTATTCGCTGGAGCCAGAGAAGCCAGCTATCCGCTGCCATGCCCCACACCTCACAGGCGTAGAGCATCAGAGGTAGTATAAGCGCCTTGTAAAGGCGTAACTTTAGGTGAACCGGCATATTGGAAGCCAGAACCGGGTATAAGGCGGCTACCGCCCCCTTAGCCCTGTTCGTTGTTCCCTGCACGTGTTCGCGAAAAGTTAGGCCCTTGTCTAGAGTGACACCTAAATAGCGGATAGAATTTCCCCACTATATCTGTTGGCCTCGAAAGGTGAAGTGTGGTCTGTTTGCCGGAATTCTTCTCTTGGTGAGCAGGACAGCTTGGCTTTTGCCCGGATTAACGGACATCCGCCACTGCCTGCACCAGAGTTCAATGAGACGGAGGTGTCGTTGTATGGGGTTGAAGGCTCTGAGAATGTGTCTGTTGGATGTGTATAACAGGACGTCATCAGCATACTGGGCCATTTTGACGTCCTGTGCCACTGGAAAGTCTGCCATGTACAGACTGAACAGTGTGGGGGATAATACAGAGCCTTCGGGGACTCCGCCTCGTAGTGGGTGTTGTGTGGATGTTTTACCCGCTACTGCTACAATGAATGTACGTTGGTGTAGGAAGCTGTGTATAATGTGGATAATCTGATTGTGTAGACCAAGGTGAATTAGTTTGAATAGGAGTCCCTCATGCCAGGTCGTAGAGAAGGCCTTCTCCACGTCCAGAGACACCGCAGGAGTGAAAGCCCTGTTCTGGAAGCCCAGGGCAGCGGCTTCCACTACCCGCAGCAGCTGTTGGGCGGTGGAGTGCCCAGGACAAAAACCGAACTGATGGGTTGGGATTGCTTGAATGTCAGCCAGGAGTGGTGACAAGCGGCGTAGTATGAGCCTCTCAAAAACTTTTCAGAGGATGGGTAGGAGGCTAATGGAACGGTAACTGGAGGGAAGAGCCGGATCCTTACCAGGCTTCGGGATGCACACCACCCGGGCCACCTTCCACTCACGCGGAAAGTGTCCCAAGGTGATGCACATATTGAAAACCTTCGTGAGGAAAAGTACAGCTCTGAAGGGAAGGTTGTGGAGCATGGCGGGGGTCAAACCGTCTTGTCCACAAGCCTTTTTCTTGTCGAGACGCCGGAGTGCGCCTTGGACCTCACTCGGGCGGATGACTGGGAGGGGATTCTCCGCTCCATCAGGAGGTAACCGCAAATAATGATCCACCTCCTGATGGACGCGGGCAGTAAAGTCGGCGTCCTGAGGGTCATCTCTGGGCCTGCAGGTGTTCTCAATATGGTCAGCGAGCACATTTGCTTTTGCTAAGGGTTCGTAAACAAGGCCTTGGTTACCTTGAAGCGGGGAGTGGTATTGGTTGCGTTGGCGACGGAGGTTTTTAGCTATCCGCCAAACGTCTCCACCATCGAGATTCTGACGAGCAATCGTGGCCTCCCACGCTTGCACTCTGTGCTCGCGCAGTCGGTCACGAGCCTCTCGGCGGAGTTGCCGCAGGAGCTCTCGATTGTGGGGCGTTCGGCGGCGCTGGTATAGCCTTCGGGCTGCCCAGGAGCGGCGGATGAGCAGTTCTAGGTCCAGTGGTAGGACGTCAGGGTGAGGTGGGGGTGGTGATAAGATGGTGAGGTTATGAACTGTTCGTACCACTGTGGATGTGAAGGATTTGACTGCTGTCTCTAGGGATGGGATGTCTGTAATCCTGGGGTTAGGCGGGATTGTTGCGTGGAGGCAACCCTTTACGCAGTTCCAATCAATATCTCTGGTGTGTCCAGAAAAATCGTTACTGGCAACCCTTGTGTTGATCTCCGTCAACACGGGGTTGTGGTCGGAATGAAGCGCTGAGAGTGATGTGAGCGTGAGATGAAAGGGGTAATGCTTGATGATCGCAAAGTCGATGACAGAGGGTCGTCCTCGACCTTGCGGATGGTGGGTGGGTTGCCAGGGACCCATAGCTCGAAGTTGAGGGTCACTATCTATCATGCGAATCAGTGCGTTGCCTCTTGCATCCGCTCGAGGGCCTGAATGCCAACGCTGATGTTTGGCATTGAAGTCCCCCGCGAGGATCACGCAAGGATGAAGGGCTAATATGGATTGGTAGTCAGCTGGTACGAACAGTCTAGCAGGTGGGTGGTAAATGGAAGCTATTATAACCTCCGTGCCGCCCAGTTCAACACACACCGCCGTCGCTTCAAGGGTTTGCAGAGGAGGGAGAGGGATGGGTTTATGGACCACGTTTTGCCTCACAAGCACCGCGGTACCGCCTCCTGGGCCAGGTACTCGGTCATTGCGGTGGCAAACGTAGCCAGGTAGACGGAAAGGGATGTCGGGACGCAAGTGTGTCTCGGAGACCAAAATGAGGTCCAAAGCATAGAGGTTGGCAAAGCGATGGAGCTCATCCCTATGATTCCCTACGCCATTTGCGTTCCAAAAGACGAAACGGAAGGAGGTACGAGACCTAGTTCCGTCCGCCATTCTGGGGCAATGGTGCAAGGGAGAGCAAAAAGGTGAGTCCCTCAAAGAGGATCATCGCCTTGCTGGATGGGTCTGTGGCCTGAAGGAACTTGGTGATGAGCTCCTGCACCCGACGACCGTGGTCCTGCAGTAATAGCTGCAGCCACCGGGCCAGGCCCATGAGGTCAACACCAGAGGTGGTTGGTGTGGTTGGGTTTGGAGCTGGTACAGGGGATGGAAGAGGCGATGGACGAACCCCGCCGTCCCCGGCCCCGGAGGCGCGTGATGGCTGGGGCGCAGGACCTGCAGCCACCGGCTCCCCCCGGTCCGAGTCGGTCCCAGGATTCGGCCTTCTCCTCTTCTGACTGGGTGGAGGTTTCTGTTTTGGTGGTTGGTCTTGTGTTGTATTGTTGGGGGTGTTCTGTGTGGTACCCCGACCAGAGACCTTCTGCGCGTATGAGACGCCCCTGGGTGCTGGTGTTGGCGGAGGCGCTAGTGTTGGCGCCTGTCGTGCTGTTGTTTTTTATGGTTGCTGGGGAGCCGTGGTTACCTCCCTACGTTGAGTCTCCACCCTCCTGGGTTGTGGTACTGTGCGCTCTCTCGGTGCCTGGTCAGGCTGCCCACGCGTCGAGCGCATGGAGGCCATCACCTTGAGGCGTGTTGAGCATCCTCCATAGCAAGCTATGTGTTCACCCTTGCAGTTTGCGCAGGTGGGCACATCTGTGAGGGACCTAGGGCAGACGTCTTTAGGGTGCATGCTACCGCACCTAAGGCAGCGCAGTAGACGGTGGCTTGAATGATTGAACCCCAAGCAACGATGGCATTGTGCAGGGCCGTCAGGGCGTCGGGAGGCTTCTACTGTTACCCGGAGATAACAGATCGAAGTGACTCGATCAGTCTTAATCTCCGGGTCATTTGCCCGCTCCACCACTACTAAAAAGAGGGGGATGGGGATTCTGTTGGGCTGCTGCCCGGCTGGAGCGGGTTTTGTGAGCTGCTTCACAAGGCGGGGCTTAATGCCCTGACGGGTGAGGTCATACTCTATGTCCCCCACTGGTGTGTCCACAGGTAGGCCTCTGATAACACGCTTTAGGTCTCTGGTCTTGTCGAGGCCAAAGGTGAAGTGAGGAATGTTCTTCTTCTTTAGGGCACTCAGTAAGAACGCGTAGTCCTCTGAGGTCCTAGGCTGGAAGACGTAGCGGCTCTTCCTGCGAGTCACTGTACACTCCTGGCAAAGAGCAGGCATGACTTCTCTGAGGAAGCCCACCACTCCCTGGAAGGAGTCCACAATGACTGGAGGAATATGGCGCCGTTGTTGTCCGCTCGCAGCGGGTTTGTCAGATACCTGGTGGCTCTGACTGGCTGTAGGCATTGGCCTTCCCTTTCTGCCCACTACACGAAAGCCGTCGCCACTGCTCCCCGGGGGGGCAGTGGGACCATCCTCGTCGCCTCCCATAATGGAGGAGTGTACGGAAAAGACCGAAGCCTTATCCGAATATGCCGAATAGCTTGTGACGTCACTGTCACATTCCGAGTCCTCAGACTCGACATTTTTGCCTAATCTCAGCGGCGAACGCTCGCGTGAGATGCCGTCGTCAGACTCTTCTGAAGATGAATGGGTGAGGTCCCCTTTACCGCTTGCGCGTTTTCGGGATCTCCTGGGATTTCTAGCCTTTCCCGACCCGGAGGCCCGGGAAGAGGCGTTGGTTACACCAGTGCTGGTGCTGGGTGTTGGCTCCTGCTCCTTCAAGGCAGGGCCGCTGGTAGCCTCGCTACTGGGAGCGGGTTTCATGGTGTAGGAAGGGGGAAAGCAAGGGTAGGTACAAGTGCACTGCACACTGGTGTGCAGTGCACTCCTATCTCACTTAGTCACCACTTACCTACAGGCAGCGGGGGCCCACGGCGTGACAACAGCGGGCCGGACACTTAAACTTAATCCATAAATAAAACTCAATTTCATTTCAAATGTTCACCCATTCAGATAATGCGCTGCCAATTTTATGAGCATGCCAGGGAAGTTTAGCATCCTCAGATTATACAGTAAGCCTGGGTAGTATACTGACTCAAAAGCTCTTTGTATATCAAGGAATGTCACTGCTGTGAATTTTTTGGTATTATAACCCTGTCTTATATTTTCTACAGAGCATGTCAGTTGCAGCATAGTGGAATGACTTGCCCTGCACCTGAACTGCTTGTTAATTATGATGCTATGTCTCTTTATGTGTGTTGTTAAACATTTCAGGATTACCTTTTAACAGCCTTGCTGGTAGCATTGAGGAGGTTGATCAACTGGTAGTTTTTGGGGCTTTTGGGACCATTTTCCAGTTTTGAAAGCATTAGCACATTAGCATGCTTCCAGTGTTTGAGAAAATATCCATATTTTGGAAGATCCACCAAGCACCTCAATGGCCAGTTCTTGATTACCACATCTGGTATTTGGTCTAGTCAGGTGCTTTATTGTTTTGCAGGTGCTGAATTATCCATTCTATTTTTCCTTTGTTACTTTTTCTCACTCTATTATAGGTTGGGGCAGAGATAATATTTTCTATGCTTTTTTCAACATGTTCGCTGAATGCTTGATCATTCAGTTCCTCGTTAGGACAGCAGACTTATTCTAGTGTATCTGCAAGGGCATTAGCTATGTCCTTTGAGGTTTTGGCATATGTGTCCACTGTGTTGGGCAGCAGTATGGTTGAGGCTTTGATCAGTTCTTTAACCAGTCGTTTTGCAACTTGCCAAATTAGGCTTGGACCTGGTTGCATGCCCTCAAGGTTTGTTCCAACTGCTTGTGCAATATTTCATTGATTTGAGTTTTTACTTGGCTGTTCAGGGTGGCGTGGTTGATTTTGTGTACCAGGTAATTTCTGCTCCATACACTTCACTTGATATTTCATTGTCCTTGTGTCTTTCCTGTAGCAAGAGTTGCTATGTTTCATTGTCAGTCCTGAGCTGAGTTCATGGCCCTGCCCCTTGACTCTCATTGGTAGGATATTAGCCAATGGCTGCACTTTGTAAGCAGAGCTTTCCAGGTATTATGGAGTTGTTTTCCACTGTCTCTGCTGATGTTGTTCAATTCTTTGAAGATTTCAATACTTTCCCATATCATCCTGTGGGAGAAATTTCTGCATGTTGCTACAAGTTCTGTTATGTCAAAATCAATGTGGTGGCCAGTTGTGATTGCATGTTCTGCTAGGGCAGACTTTTCGGGTTGGTTTAGAACACATGTGTGTTCTTTCCTTCATGTTAAAATGGTCTGCCTGTTTGGTCAAGTATACTTAACCACAATCACACCTGATTTCATACATGTCTGGGTTTAGAAGTGAATTGCTGGAATCCTTGGCATGTCGGAGAAATGATCTGAGTTTCTTAGTGGACTTTTATCGTCTTCTGATATTGTAGTTTCTGAAAATGTTCGAAATCACCTTCCATTACTCCTCAGATGTATCATATACTGATCCATTTTGTATCCTTTTTGTAGGGGTCCTGTCTATTATCACTGTCATAGATTTGGCTGTTGCTGTTCTTCTACAGTTTTCTTATTTCTCTGCAGGAGTAACCATTTTTCCTGAGAATGTTCTTTAAATGCTTGTGTTCATTTCTGAGCATCTCGGGGTTACATATGCAATTGGCTCATTGAAATAACATATTCATCATCCCTCTTTTTACTGCAGGCAGATGATGAGAAGATGCGTCCAGATATTGGTTTTTGTGGATGGGTTTTCTATAGATGGAGCAATGAACCATGAGGTTGACTGTGTCTCATTGTACCATGATATCTAGGAAGGATATTCTGTCATTTTCCTTATTTCCATCATAAATTACATGTTGGAATACAAGCTGTTTAGGTGTTTCAGAAAACTGTGTATGGTGTTTATGCCATGTGGCTATATTATGAAGGTGTCATCTAAATATCTGAGCCAGGGTGCTAGTTTGAGATTGTGTATGTCTATTGCTGTACTTTCAAAGTCTTCCATGAACAGGTTTGCAACCACAGGCGAGAGAGAGGGCCACATTGCTGTCCCTTCCTTCTGTTTGAAGAGGTCTCCCCTGTAGCTGAAATAAGTGGATGCTAGGCAGTGCTCCACTGGATGCGGTTAATCTGCAGGAAATCCATTGCTTTCAAGTTTGTCTGTGATGATTCTTACAGCATCTGTTATTGGTGAACAGTGAATGCACATTGAAGCTGATGAGAATATGTTTGTGTTCAAAGAGGAATTTTCTTATTGTACAAAATTAGCAGAATCACAAACAAAGATTTAAATTTTTCCCACCAAATTTGAAGATTTTCAGCTAGAAATTATTGGTCTCAGAGGCCTTCCTTGTGAATGTTTGGTAGAGCATAGATTGATGGTGTTCAAGATTTATTGGGATCAGCTCTGCTTGTCTTTTGGGATGGAAGAGGTTTTTATCAGAACTCCCCAACCAGGAATCAAACCCAGGAACTCTAAGTTGAGAAGCCAGAATCCTGATCACTTGACTACATAGGTAGTCAATTTCTATTTTATATTTATAAAATACATGAACTTGTTGTGATATGTCAAGCTGTTTACTACTTAATAAGTTATTAATACCATGGGTAATGAATAAGTTTTATTTCTTTAAGGATACCAGAATATTTTTGACAAAATTATGAATTAAAAGGAAACATAATTTAAAGCCTTTGCAGATTTCTTTTATGCAATTACGGCCCCTTATTCCATCATACTCTTTACATTTTGTATTCAAATACCCTAAACATAGTCTACAAATATATTCGGAGTGCTGACCATGAATACATATTTTGTTCCCATTGTTATGTCTGCATCCTATAGTTTTGCAAGTCTGGAATATTATTGTGTTGTCGAAGGCACAGCTTATTCCATTGTGCATATTTGTGCTACAGCCAATTCTTTTGCCAGGTTGTATATGAATTGGCGGCAGCCTTGCTTTCTCATGCAAAAAAAATTTAAATAAAGTATCAAAGGTATTGTGAAAAAGGCCTAGCAGAAGTTCATAAACTATCAGCAAAGCAAATATAAAAATACCTACGAACATTTCAGATGGACACCATATAAACGTCTTCACCCATAAGTTGATAAGACGGTAGCAGGACTTCAGCAGGAATTGGTTGTTGTAGGGTTGGCTGATTTAAACCAAACTTTTTTTTTTTAAAAAATATTTTTTTTCTTATTTTTATTCTTGCTATTTTACTGCTTTCTACAGTTATTGGAACAATAACTGAATAACTGTTTAAATCTAAATGTTATTACTTGACCGTGTGGCATGTGTCCATTGTTTGACCATTATCCAGCCAGTGTCATTGAATTACTTGTGTGTGGGTAAGATGAGTAGGAGGAAAATAAGTTAGTTTTGATCTTTTTTGATGAAATATGAAATGGAGGGCAGAAAAGGATGTAGAAGTGTAAGAAATATGGATATGAATTAGCAGGCCAAGTATACAAATGAAGATTCATAAAGCAAAATGTAAAAAAGCAAACGTGATGATGAAGGTATGATATTAATTTTGGTGTGTTACTTTGGCATCCACTGTTCCTTATTGGTTTTCTCACAGTAAATCTTAGGTTTTCACTCCCTTCTTCAGTAATTTTGCTTTTACTTTAGTCCTAACAGGTTAAATTTTAACTTCAACAGAAGCTGCCTGAAATGGTGCTTTAAAATATTTCTTGGGAATTTGTTTTGTTTTATTAGGTCTGTTTACATGCTACTTTTAAGTGTTCTGCACAAATCCAAACAATAGGCTGTTACCTTTGTCCTTCAACTTTAACAGAAATAAATAAAATTAAAAAAAATCATTTAAATATTATTCTAGAACAGCCATGTCAACCCAAGCGCAATTTTGTGTTTGTTTTTATGAAATTTATTCACATACATTCTGTGATAATAATGTTTAATGTGAATTACAATAATAATATTAAAAAATAAAAGGCATTTTTCATAGGCAAATTAACAATCCAAAACTAAACTATTAAAACCACAGAAGATAAGGAACATTTATGAAACTTTTAACCTTACAGTTCAAAATAAAACTGAGATCAGTCTTGTAATGTAGCATAAACATAGCTGCATATTATGACCTCTACTTGTGTTCATACTTTGTCATCACCTTCAATTATAACTACCCATGTGAAATATTTCATAGCGTGCTTTGACATTACATTTTTTCATAAGTATATGCTTTTTGCATATTAAGTATTGGACTTCTCCATCAATTTCCTTACTTAAAAACATAACGCCCTATTTGGATTGACTGTACTTTCACTTTCCTTTATTCATGGTGCGCACATTGTACAGCCCTGCTTTACACTGTTACAAGAAGCAGCATGCATGCACTTCTGTTATGGACAATGCAGGCATGTTAAGCACCCAAGGTGCCTACTTGCGCTGAAAGGCAGCATTTGACATTGCTGTTCTTTGCTTTTTATCCAGGCTTTGTCTTGCTTGCAAGTAGCACATCAACAAGCACTTGAATGTTTTCAGAGCACCTTTCTAGCATGAAAAAAGAGAATTATTTTAACTTTATTGTATGAATTTGTTGTGAGAACTTCTTCTAAAGAGAAACATGCATTAAATTTACAAGTAGTTCAATTTGTATATGCTACCAATACTATATTTGCAGTGTGGAAAACCCTCTATTTCTCCAGCTAATGCAAAAACTGGTACTGGCTATAATCCCCCAAATAGAAAAGAAATTGGAGATTCTTTACTGGACACTATTTTCAAGGAATAAGGAAGCAAATGCTCTTCAATGTTAATCAATAAAGTTATTTATGTTAAAATCGAAAGTTGAACAATTGCCCATAATGAATCAATACTATGCTTAACTGCAACAATAGCAATATGGGCTATTTATTTGTTAGACTTTGTGGATACCCTAGGAAATTCACATACATCAGAATACCTGGTAGAGATGTCATCTAATAGCATCAAGAAATGTGAAGAAGGGTTGAAGCGTATTATGCGTTCTCTTGTTACTGATAATGCAACCATTGATTACATCACTTGCTGGAAAGCAGGAAATACATAAATCTGATTACCTATGGCTGTTCAGCACATCTTTTGAATCTCTTGGTTAATAACTGTCAATTTCCAAATCTGAAGGAATATGTTATCACTGTTGTTAAATATTTTCAAAACAACCATTTTGCAAATTCTCTCTATAAACAATCAGGTGCTCCAAAACTCATTGTGCAGCTGAAACCTGTTAGAACTGTTTGTCTGGATGCTTACATTAAAGGTTGGCCTTTGAAAATCTGTGAAGATAATAGGGGAAAAATTGATAGTAATGTTCAAGCAAAAGTTACCAACTTTATGCTTATGAGGAATGTTGAAAGTATGATATTTTGAAGCCCATTGCTAAGACTCTTGATAGAGTGCAGAAAGAATTTTGTTCCATTGCTCATGTTGTGTATCTCTGGAAACAAGTTAAAAAACAAACAACTGATGTGTCATGAGATGAAACTATTAAAGAAGAAATTTGTAAATAGATATAACAAGGCTTTAACTTCAGCTCATTTTCTTGCTTATATGCTTGATCTAAAGTAAATCAATAACAATGAAGTGCTACAACTGGGTGAATGTGAGAAGAAACTTGCACTTGATTTGGCAAGCTAAAAATACAATTCTAGGTTTTTGTTACCATTAATAGTGAAGTTCCAGGCACAAGCTCCACCATTTCAAGAATCTTTTTTCAGTGAATCTGTGGTGTCACAAGCTGTCTTATGAATGGGGAAGAGCCAGAAAAGTCCTATTGAAAAAGTTTTCCCTAATGTATTCCCAATTATAGAACATATTCGATTGCTCAATCATCTTTGGCTAGTGTAGAAATAATGTTATTCTTCCTTCAGTTTAGTACATTCAAAGCTTTGAAACAGACTGGGAACTGAAAAGGCTTCAAAATGAATGTTTCATTCAAAATTTTCAGTGCTAGTGGCTCTTAACTTACTGCTTTGTTGTCCAAGTAAAAGTATTTTTCATTTTTACTTTTTTAGTACTTTATTTAAGGCTGCTTAACTGTTTAGTCTTATTGCGACCAAACTATAAAATACAATAAGTTGAAAATAAGAGACTAAATATGCACAAACATCAAATTATGAGTGATAAAAATGCTTTACTGTATAAGAACAAAGGATCTGTTTTCATTTGTTGAAGTCATTAAATAGTTTAAATACAGAATGAAGGTTTTTTCGGCCTCTTGCCTCTGTCTAATGCCTTGAGGGCAAGACCAGTGAAATATGTTTAGGCAGAAATTAATTCTGTGATGTGTGATAGTATTACATTGTATTATTAATAAATCAGATTTAATGCTTTTAATTTCATTCAGCTTCTTGTAAGCCGACATTAAATTATATTTCAGAGTATAAAAAACTAAAAATAAGACTCAATTTTCTGTCATACAATAGCAATGCAAAAAAAGGTGGTATAACAAAAAAAGTTACGAAAGGTTTTTTGGGCCTTTTTAAAGTCATGAAATATTGGAATAGCCGACCGTTTATAAGAAATTATTCTTTTAAAACACTGTACCATCAAAAAAAAAAAAATCTCAACAACCCAGCTGAGAACCAAAATGGACTCTGGATTATGGTAAACAAGTGCTCCACTGGTTGCATCAAGAGCAACACTTAAAACACATGCAGTAAAGTATGTAACACTTTTGTCAGAGAGCTCTGTAATGAGTAACAACATGGTTTCATGATTTCTAAGGTTTCTGTGGCCAGTATCCTTATTACTAAAGGCCTCTGGTGCTACTGCTCAAACCTTAAAATATTACAACTTAAAAATTTTAAAAATTAAAAACTGGCTGATGCCTCACACAGATCTATGCCACATTTCTGAAAGAAGAGTTGTGCCACTTACATATGATAGAATGCTGATCATTATCCTCTCCTTCTCTTTCTCAAGATTCGGCCATCAGCCAAAGCCCCTTCAACTTCCTCAAACCCCCAGCAAAAAATTGAAACAACTACACCAAAATTATGGCGCTGACATTTTGACATGTCACAGCAATGAGGATGCCAATAGACTTGCCACTTCCATCACAGCCACCATAACGATGGTCATGGCACAAGCAACTCCTCCCCAAAGGCGATCCTTGGGGCAGTTGAAACCTCTCTGTCACCAAATTCAGCAACTCATTACAATAAAGAACAGGACTCAGCATAAACTCCAGTTCACAAAAAGCATTACACTCCCAAAGCCAGGAGAGAACCCCAAACATCCAAGTAGCTACATGGCTGATCAGCTTACTATTGGCCATCAGCAAGTTGTTCGAAAAGGTGGTGCAACTTCGTCTCCAAGGCATGTTCGATAGCAACACCATGCTTCTCCCAGAGCAATTTGGGTTTCTCTGCCACCATACCACTACACACCAGCTCCTTCACCTCATGGACAAGGTGATATGTGGCTTTCAACAACTGCCACTGTGTTGCAGCCCTGTTCCTAGACATCTTCCATGCCTTAGACATAGTCTGGCACAAAGGTCTCCTCCACCACCTCTTTCACTACCTACCTAGTCCACCTCATCAATAGCTACCTTAAAAATCCTCCTTTTTTGAGATGGGATGAAATCCCATCTCAACCTTGTGCTATCCACACAGGGGTACCCCAAGACAAGTGTACTGGGCCCCCTACTTTTCCTACCTATATTAACACCCCCTCCATGACTGTAGCTTATACTTGTTTGCAGACAACATGGCTATCACTTCCACATCAACACACCACACAGTCGCGGTGCACCGTACACAGCATTATGCTGACATGCTGTCTGTATGGTTTGTTTGGTGGCTCAGATAAATGCTACTAAATCCCAAGCTGCCCCATTTACCATACACCACCTCCATGATGTACCAAACCTCCACTTGGCGGGAGAAGAAGTACTATGGACCACAGAGTCGTCCTCTGTGGTGTAGTGGTTACCATGCTAGCCTCTATTCCCGAGGTTGTGGGTTCAAACCCGGCAGAGGGTGATGGATTTTTTCAGGCATAAAAATACTTAGCATGGCTTCCTTCAGAAGGGAAGTAAAGCCGGTGGTCCTGTACCATAGATTTACGGCATGTAAAAGAACCTCAAGCCTCATAAAGAGGCCTCTGAGCAAACTTACCGGTCTTTCATGCCCAATATAGAATGGGATGCTAAGGACCGCAGCAGTTAAAGAGTGTCCATAAATTTAAAAACAAATGGACCACTGAGGCACTATTTGGGTGTATGCTTAGATATGCACCTCACCTGGAAGCCCCATGTCTCTGCCCTGGCATTGTCCTTCCTGTGGTTCCATGCAGCCTCTAGTTCCTGAGGTCACAGGATCAAACCCGGTGGAAGGAGATGCATTTTTTCAAGCATAAAAGTCCTTACCATGACTTACTTTGGAAGGGGAAGCAAAACCGGTAGTTCCATGTTGCAGATTTATGGCACTTAAAAGAATCTCAAGCCTGATAAAGAGATCTCTTAGCAAAATTTCCAGTCTTTCATGTCCAATATAGAATGGGAAGCAAGAACCATAGCAGTTAAACAGCGCCCATATATAAAAATTAAATTTTAAGTTTTTTCCACCCTGGCATAAAAAAATCAGTCGATAGATGGGAATGTTGTACACTCTGTAGAATAAAAAGTCTCGAATGTCATTGAGAAACAAGTTTCTCATCTACAAGCAGGTCTTGCTACCTGCTATTACATATGCCTGTCAAGTCTGGGGAGCAGCTGCCAAAACCCACCTTTACACCCTCCAGATCTTTCAAAACTGCTACCTTCGGATGTCAACATCCATTGAATGGTACATCCCAAATGCCAACATTCATTTAGACCTATCCCTCCCTATACTCATTAATATATCCTCCACTTCTAATAGCTTCTACGCCAGCCTACTTACCAGCTCTAACTGCATTAGTTATGGCCTTGGCAAATATGACATCAAATCATCAAGACATCAGGGATCGCTACAAGTTCCCCAGGCTTGCCCACAGTGAATTGCAAATTTAAAGGAAAAAGTAAAAAAACTCTAAACCAACATGTTTTCTCTAACCAAATCACCCCAAGGGCTCACTTCAAACACAATCCCTCTTCACCAAAAACATGCATATAAAAAGCCTAACTCAATTAAGGGCAAAATGAAAACCTCCTCTCAACTTGTCACCACCATCACCCTCTACCCAATGCTTTCTTACGATAATCCTTTTATGTCAGTAAAGGACATAGTCCTAGTATGGCAATAGTCAGAAGGTCCCACTCCCATGGAGGACATCTTCATTCAGTGGCACCACTCTGCCATGTCTCTAGATGCTGAGTATGTCCTCCTGTGCACTGATTAGCCTGACATGGGCCAATATCGTATGTTTTCAAGAGCAGCTTCCAAGTGTTGCTGAAATAGATACTTGTGTCTCTGTTGATGGCCTTGTTTTTATTTTTATATATTTCTATAGCCTCTCTGATGCTTCTGTATGAAAATTTCTTCATGAATGCTATGAGTTTAGAGACAATGGAAAGTTGTGTCAAGGCCAACTTCTTGGCCTTGTTTTGGTGAATGTTGCACTTACATGTGTGATTTACCCATTTTAGTGTATATGCATGAACTATAATAAATCTTAACGTTTGATCTACTTAGTGTTCATGCCACCTTAGTTCCACTGATTATCCTATTTGTCCTATAGGTATAAAGTTTGCCACATTCAAAAATTGAAATTGAGTTTTTATTTATGGACGCTGTTTAACTGCTGTGGTCCTTAGCGTCCCATTCTATATTGGGCATGAAAGACTGATAATTTTGCTCAGAGGCCTCTTTATCAGGTTTGAGGTTCTTTTATGTGCCATAAATCTACGACACGGGACCAATGGTTTTACCTCCCTTCCGAAGGAAGCCATGCTAAGGATTTTTAAGCCCGAAAAAATCCATCGCCCTCCACTGGATTTGAACCTGCAACCTTGGGAATTAGAGGCTAACATGGTAACCACTACACCATGGAGGGCAACTTGTCACATTCACATGGTATACTACATAATTGAGAAATGCCTGTGAGTTCAGTTGACCCTTAACATATTTTAGTTTTAATTTAATTTTTAAGAGTTTAACTTGTAATATTTTAACATTGATGTGGTAGCATCTGGAAGCCTTTAATAACTTGGTTTCAAGCATATCAATATAACAAAATCTTTAGTTAATTCCACTAAGTGAGGGCTAAATATATATATTTGTTACATTCATTTATCAGTAGTATCTAATGAAAATACATGCACAAAATTACATGGATGATGTAGCACAATATAAGTTGTCAAACTATATATTAATAGTTTTTATATCTGATTTTCAATGGATAACCTAAGGACTCTTAATTGGAACAGTAGAATCATAGGCCATTTTTACAATGCTAACATGTAACAAATTATAAATGTGATCTTGCAATCCACCCTAAGCCTGATTCTCTTGATTGATGTCCTTCAGTGTATGTTTTTAATATATATGTACTGTGTATTGATATTTCATTCTGTTCTTGTGATACAAGTTAAAGCCCTTCGCATTATTGTCAGTAATCTCTCTTCATGTTTTCTGATATATGAAATTGTGTCCGATTTTGGACAGTTCCGTACAATGAATGTTTCCATCAACCCAAATATGACTGAGCCAAATACTTCCTCAATTATGATGTTCAGGAGAAAGTTATAGAAGCCATGACATGAAGTCAATTGAACCTGAGCCTTGCACCCATCATGAATATAATGGAACAGTGCTAACCAGGAGCTGTCAAATAGTGATTTTGAAAACATGATTTTGTCATGGCATGAAAAATGGGTTCTCTGCATACCCAAAAACAATCTGTTTTACATGTCTAATATGATGCCCTGATTACACAGCCAGTTTCAACTAATTGATGTAGTAATCTCATCTTTCTAGTGTTTGCTTTGATTGCAATGTAAGGAACTGCACATTTGTTTCTGAGCTCTACCAGATAATTAATATCACCTGTGTTGTGCTTGCCACTGCAGGTTTACATTAAAAGGTTTGCATAAATTTGATTATCTGATACCATTATAACTGAAAGACAAATCTTTTGGGACATTTATATGTAAATTATTTACTTACTTTTACTTTTATCAGCATTTCCACTTGTCGCGGTTCCTCTTGTATATACCTGTTACATAAATAATCTTTAAGATTATTGCACAAGTGAATATATAGTGCATAAGTAATAGTGAATGTGCTAATTTTCACAAGTGGCATAACAAAGATTATACAAGAGTTGCACACAGCATTTTATACAATCATAGCATAAGAAGGTATAATAAATTTAAATTTGTATACAATACTGACTTTTGAGTAAATGCAGGAGGTATATTATTATTATTATTATTATTATTATTATTATTATTATTATTATTATTATTATTATTATTATTATTATTATTATTGTTGTTGTTGTTGTTGTTGTTGTTGTTGTTGTTGTTTGCATGGTAGTGATACTTTACATCATTGTTATCAAGGCAGTTGTTTAACAGTTACCTTCAATAACAAAAGTGAAACTGAAGCAATTTGTAAATTAATCTTAAATCTTTACTTAATCCTAGCTTGCAAAATGTTGCACTAGTTTTCAGCGATTCATCAAAGAAAAACAGGACTGTATGAGAGAGAACAGTAAGCAATTTATATTTTCAGACAAATTGAATGTTAAATTTAAAGAGTACCTAATCGTAATGTTGACATATCAAGACAAATGAAAATTTTGTTACTACTTTATGTGTATGTATAAGGCAAACTTTTCATCATTGTAATATCAAATGATTGCATTCATTGCCAACTCAAATCAGAAGAAATCAATGGTATATTGTTGTAAGGCTTTGGAATTTCATAGTTTAAGAGAAAGTATGAATACATTTTAAGATTTAAATGTGTAAATACATTTGTTTCAATGGATTTAGTATTTCAAGGAAAAATTATGCCATGCAGCTCATGAAGAATCAATTATCGAAACTTTTGGCACCATAAACTGTTTATAATGACAGGATTGCATAAAATCTAATTGTATTACATATCACATTTACAGCAATGTTTACATATTTAATTTAATAATTAGATGCAGCAAGAACATTGATGGAAAAATAGCATGCCAAGACAAAAACAATCAAATTTTTGAAAATGCAGTTGACAACAAGCAAATATGCTGAAAAACATTTTTATTACAAAGACAGTAGAACATTTCAGTATTCTATAGTACCATCACAATGCTGTTCTTGCATAGAATACTAATTATCTGCAGATTACATTCAAACTTGTACATTTTGCTTATTTAGGTACTGGATTGTTTGAACATATTTTAAAACACATATCCATATTCAAGTACTGAATTTTCACTTGGTACACTATTATTCATGCATTCCATGTGTAGAATTCAACTCATCCAATTAAAATTTTCTGTTTCAGAAATTTATTCAAAGACAACACATCTATTTTGTATTTCATTGTATGGGGGAGGGGGACAGTTTGCAGGATTTACCATAGGTCTAAACCAGAGTTTCCCAACCTGTGCTCTGCAGAGCCCTAAGGGCTTTGTGTACACTACCCAGGAGCTTTGTGGCTTTCACGAAAATAAAATAAATACATTAAATTAAAGAGTAAGAAACAAAACAAAAAAAAAACAACAACAGAAAGTAAGAAAATCTGCATTCAGATATTTGCCAAGTTAAATTTCCTACTTCCTCTAACGGAGGACATTAACAATTCAACTATACCTCAGTTTTGGGAGTTTTGATAGCAGAAGTAGCAGAAAATGTCTTCTATGCAGCTAGATAGAAGATTACATGACCAATAAGAGAATGAGTTCAGGATATAAGGTTTAGGGCTGAACAATAATTGCTGTTACTGTTTGTTGGAGGCAACGTGAAACGGACATGAAAAAGGAAGCACCATTTTTGCTAGAACCCCATACCTCCTCCATCTACAGGGCAATACTGAAAATTTTTGGTTGACATGTTTCTAAAAACAAATGAAATTTGTTTATATTTGACAGCTGTTCTTTTTTCCTGTGTTCTTCAAGTTGATTGCCTTGTAGTTTGTTCAATTTGCTCTAATAGTTTGTTAATTATCATCATCTAAAGATTTTTTTGTTCACCCAAAAATGAATTTGACTAGAGAACATTTCTGGACTATGATTTTTTACAATTTTAATTGTCATTAACACCTAGACAGTATGAAAAATCATTTGGCAAAGCAGCCCCATCTAAAGCAACAATATATAATTGCTACAGTGAATTCAAAAGAGATCAGTGTTTTCTTAGTGATGAATTTCCTGAAGGACACCCAAGAACTGCTGTTACTGATGAAAATATTGCTGCTGTTCAAGCAATGCTTAAAGAAGAATGATGGAATTTTATGAATTTATTCGAGGGACATTGGGCATTAGTATGAGCCAAATCCAAAACATTTTACATCAAAAATTAGACATGAGAAAACTTTGTTGTCGATGGATTCCACATAAACTCAGTCCAGATCAAAAACAACATGCATTGATTGGTGCAGAAAAACTCTAAGAAAATTCCAAGGCGGCACTTAAAATTTGGTTTTAAATACCCTACTGGTGATGTATCTTGGCTTTTATTGTTTTGATCCTGAAAAGAAAAGTCAATTGGCTTAATGGGTCTTTCGAACATAACCTAAGCCTACAAAGGTGTGATGGATTCGCAGTGCTGGTAAGACGATGGTTGCTAGTTTTTTTTCTTTCCAAAAGGGCCATATTGCTACTATAGCATTAGAATATAGATGTACCATTACTGCCGAGTGGTACACAAATGTCTATTTACTGCAAATTTTTGAAAAAGTTCATGGAAAACACCCAAAAGGAAAAATAATGTTACATCATGACAACGCATCATTACATAGCAAAACTAACTGAATGTCTGGATGCCCTAAAGGTCAGCACCATGGACCCTCCATCATACAGCCTTGACTAGCACCTTGTGATTTCTTTTTGTTTCCAAAAATTAATGATAAAATGCATGGAATTAGTTTTTCGCCATCAGATGAAACAGTGAAACATTATAAAAACCTGGTTTCTGCAGTGCTTCTGGAAGAATGGCATCATTATTTTAATGCAAAAACACATTGGTGTTAAAGGGGAATATTTTGAAAAACAATGAAATCATTTAAATTTTATAAAACTAATCGTCGTCTGATTTTCTAAAAAATTTCAATGTCACCCTCATACATCTGTATGGATAAATATACTCCCAAGATGGTTGCTCACATCTTTAGCTCCAAAATGATTGTAGCATGAGGGTCAAACAGTGAGGCTTAGTAGGAGCAGGCCTCATTAACAAAGATTTCAAAGAATAATGAATGAATATGTATTTTAGTTGAACTGGATGTAATAATTCAAATAGGACTGAATTATTGTTGCTCTTCAATCATGTAGCATTTGTTTGAATAAACTTAACATGTATGGCCAAGTTTGGAAACATCATGTGTATTGTGATAGTTGAGACTAAATTGAGATATTGTACGAAATTTCAAAGCTTTTAAAAATATATTTCATCGCATGAACATAGAGCAAGTATTTAGATAACTCTTCACTTTACATTTCTCCTCTTCCTTATCCCTGTTGGTCTAAGGGGATCTGCCATAAAAATTTATTCTAAAAGGGGCTCCATGAGTCCAAAAGGTTGAGAAATTCTGGTTTAGACACATGATTTAAATAATTAAGATATTGGTAAGTTTGAAAAGGAGAGCTGTAACGCATAAAAATAAGCAGCAACATCATTATGTATGTTAGGAAGAGTAACCACATATCCACACATTATTCAATGCACATTATACAGGAAGGTGACTGTGCAACTAAAGCCATATTTTTGGTAACACAGTAAATGTCACAGAACAGCAATCCCACAATCATAAAAAGTCCACCTTTCAACTAAACCTTGAAAATTAGACAGCTGCAGCTGAGGCTATCTATCTGGCATGTATATCCAACATCTGACAGGTATTTCAAATACCCGCAGACAATTATTGTAATATGTCATAGATGTTAAAGCTAAGCTAAATAAGCACCACCAATAAAACAAAAGAGGAAATGAGCCATATGAAAGGCTGTTTTTAAATCTTTCAAATTCAAATTTTATTCACCGTTTCATTTCAATACAGAAATATTGGCTTCATCAACAATACAAGTATTAGTACAAAAAGAACAGGGCTAATTAGATGTAATATACAAACACAGAAATCCTAATTTATTACATGAGTAGGTACTCCAGCATCAGTATAAACCAAGCACTGTGAACTATAGTGACAGCAATTTTGTTAATCATGGAGCATTACTACAGACAGTTGGGAATAATATAGAAGTTTCTGCTGACTTTATGAAAGACTTGAAAGTATTGCCCAAGCTGTTCCATATCAATGATGCCTTCTTTAAATGCTCTTTTGCAGTACTATTCACCACGAACAAGATTTTCTATTCAGAAATATGCCATATTCATCACATAATACAAATATGGTCTTAGGTGCATATTAAATTATCTATTTTATTTCTTTTATTCTATCGGTGGAAGCATAATATATTGAGTAATGGTATTAAATATTCCATCTGATATTTACCTTGACTGAGAAAACCCCCCCTCCCCCCAAAAAAACATGTTATATTGTCCAGTATATAGGATTTGAATCTGCAACCTCCAAAATGCTAGCCGCAGATACTACCACCTGAGTTCATCTTGCTTGGTATGATCCTTTTATGGATTTTCTCCCTAGCAATAGGGAGCAAAACGTTTTTACAGAACTATTAGTTCTTATGCAATAACAACATAGTCTGTTTCTGTGTCTAGTTGTCAACATTCTGGCCTCTCAATTAGAGATCTTGGGTTCAATTTCTGCCTGAGATGGGGGAATTTTTATTAAACTGGAATCATTCCCTATCCTTTGCAGAGTATAGAAGTATGAATGTGAGTGTGTTTGTCTATGGTAAAAATTAATAAAACCCACATTAAGGGGGGAAACGGGTGAAGATGTGGCCAAAAATGACAAAATTTCACGTTTTGTATTCTTTGTACCAAAAACTACTAGGTGGTTTGTAGTGCATATATGCGAAGTTTTAAAGCACTACACTGCCTAGAAGTTGCTCTAATTATGTCATATTTAAAGTTATGCACTCTTTAAATGTCCCTGAGGGGCATGGCAGGTAGTGAAATTGCTGCAGGAAGTAAGAATTCCACTTTTTTGCAGATTTTTGTGGGATTTTTTCCATGAGCATTAGTTTCTGATTCGTCATTGAGCCACTGTGATCAGTATAACATAGTAACAGCAGTTCTGCCTGTAGATTTGTGTAACACACCAAATTATCTGCCTTCTACCAAATTAATAGGGAACATAGAGATACGTTTTGTTTCTATTTTGTTGGCTTCTTTGAGCATGTATACTCAAAGGTTGGCTTCCTGCTTGTGTCTTTGTTTATAGTAACCACATGCTGTGTTACAAAGTATTTTCAGATAATTTCTTACAATGTAGTTACTCTGATTACCAATATATTACATTGTAAGCAAACTCTAGTATAAATATTTTAGTATAGTACTACAGTGCAAATATTTTAGCACAGTTCTTGTACAGTGTAACAATTTTAGCAACAGGAGGAATCACTTATAAAACTGCACACTTCTAGGAAGGTCTGTAAGTCATTATTTCTGCTTAAATGCACACAAACTTTTAAACTCATTTTTCCTCACTTTAATTTTTCCTACACTTTTATTCATTCAAAACAAAATTACATCCACAAATTAGGCACTAGAAAGGTGAAATGTTTACTGTAAATTCTATAAAGCATGACAAAATAACTGATACATGGGATTCAGGATTTACTTAGTACTTTTTTAGATAAAAAATAAAATGTGTGTAGTGATGCAGTTCATTTTTTTTTAAATTTCCTTTAGAGTTAAGATATTGCAATGCCCATGCGCCAGGTTTTTCTAAATGAGTTTCAAACTTTTTTTCAAAAAAGTGTGGAGTGAATTTCATTTTGAAACATGAAAATTTTTTAAAAGACAATTTTCAATGATTCAAAAAATAATTGACATACAAAAATGAAACTCTGCCAAATAGTTCCACATAACACCCCAAATATGTGTACAAAAAATGAAGAAGTTTAAAATTGTGCAAAATAGAAATTTCACCCATCATCCCCTTAAAATAAACATACAGTTCAACAAGTTAACATCATCAGTAATTTCTCAAGTCAGAGTCCCTGATATGATCATGGCAGACAACTATGACATTGAGTTTTTCAATCTGATTCTACTTTTCCAACTTTAGCATACACACAGCTTGTGTTGAAAAAATTAATTATTATAATTATAGAAGTTAACAGACACTATACAAATGTAAGAAAGAAGTAAAAATGACATTAGATGTCTAATGCTCTTGTTCTATCCATGTACTCAATTCATCCATCTGATCACTTATGTTAACAGAAGTCTGTTTCTCAAATTACAACATTATTCCATAGCTTTAATATAAAAATAAATTTTTTGAGCTTCACTTTGCAAAATGATAGAACATGGTAAAGAAAATGTCTATTTGGTTACAGCAGCTGCTTTTCCAGAAGAAACCAGTTCTGAGGAGGTGGCCTCTAGCACAGTGACAGAGGAGGAAGAGAATAAAGCAGAAATGGATTTGAAGGGGGATACTTCGGAGGAACTCCAGACAGAAGAGGAAGAAGAAGAAAGCTTAGAAGGGGAAGAATCTGAAACTGAGTTTGAGATAGAGGTATGAATAAAATAAGTTTTTCTGTTATTAATGTGTTTTTTATTGCATGCTCACATTTGTCATAGTTGTCCTCCGTGGTCTACGAGTACCATGCTAGCCTCTAATTCCTGAGGTCACATGTACCCAGTGGAGGGTTATGGGGTTTTTTTTTTGGGGGCGTAAAAATCCTTAGCATGGCTTCCTTTGGAAGGGAAGTAAAGCTGGTGGTCCCATGTCATAGATTTATGGCATGAAAAAGAACCTCAAACCTGATAGAGGGACATCTGAGCAAAATTTCTGATGTTTCATGCCCAATATAGAATGGGATGCTAAAAACATAGCAGTTAAAGAGCATCCATAAACAAGAAAAACAAAAACAAAAATCACATAAAATACTTGTCACATGTTTTACACAGGGGATATCAAAACTCCTTAGACAAATGTTGGTGGCAATTTCCTCATATCAAATCAAGGGGAAAATGTCATGTAAACATGTCTGGAAACATTCAGTTTTTGAGTTATTTTGAGGTACAGCCCAACAGCTTTAGTTTTTTTTACAAATAATGTATTTTGCTCAATACTAGTGCACTCATTGTATTCTAGATGTCAATGTGTTGCTGTGGTGACTTTTTTATGTTTGTGGTTAGTCTGTCTTGTGTTGTGTACACCTTCTGCAGCTGCATTTTATTCACATAGTTCCACATGCATCAGTTGATATTTACAATGATAAATGGATAGGTAGAGGAGGATCAGTTCCATGGTATTTATGTTCGTCCAGCCACAGTCCTTTGTATTTTTATGTGTTGGCACATGTAATGTCAACAGACCAAAATTTGCAATGTGAATTCCAAATGCAAAGACACTTTATTAATATATGATAAAAACTGGCAAAACTATTCTTCAAGGCACGCCAATATTTGCAGGTATTATTGATGCATCCTGCAAAACAAAACAAAGAAACAAAAATATATATATATATATATATATATATATATATATATATATATATATATAGTTATATGCACGTAAATTTTTCTATCCACCATTGTTTGTTTTTATACAGCTTCTACAAATTATTCTTGCAAAACCTTATTCTTCTGAGATTAAATACTTGCATAAATAGATTCATTATAGGTATAAAGGGGATAGTGATAGTCAAATGTTTTAAAACAGGTCACTATATACTGTCCTTGAAATTCCATGCTCTTTCCATGACAAATGGCTGCTGCCACAAAAAGTTATTTTAAATAAATAGTATGTTTTAAACAGATTTACATTTTTTGTGCAGTAAGTTTTTGTCTATGCCTTATGGTTTATTATTTATATAAAATTCAATCCAAAGGAAGCAGACTTTCCCAGAAAATTTAAGGCATATCATATTTCTCATGTGAATATACAGTATTTTAGTACAGTTTACAGTATTTAGCTATTTTTTAAAAACTCAAACATTTTGAAAATTTTTCCTTGTAACAGATAGTATGGGGTGAGGGGAAATATTTATGTCACACCTTTGGAAGATACTGAACTTAAATATCAAATTTGGTTCAATTTAACATTTTGTTTTTGAGTTATGTGTTCCCACACAAACAGACTACACGGATCTTTTTGTAAAATTGGTTTTTCTGGATTCAAGGAACTCAAAACATATATTTCCAGCATAATCTGAATAATGAAACTTTGCTGGAGTGCAACACTTCCTCTTCCTATTAGGTATATGGCAGGGAAAGTAATAAATTGAAATGCTGTCTAGAATTAGTACGGATGTTTTAAAACAGAGGTTGTAGAAGAGTTTAAGTTATTTTATATTTTAGCTTATAATTTTCATTTTTATGCAGCTTATCCTTCCTGCATATAAATTATTATTTGTTAATTAAAGTACAAACTAGAGTTTTGTTACAGAAAGTGAGATTGCTAAACAATATTTGTCAAATTTTCCTGTATCTATCTGCAAAAACTTATGTCAATAAGCATTTTGACTATGTTGATCAACAATATTTTGTTAACTTTTACGAAACTTTTTAAATGTTTATTAATATCCATTGCAATGTGCAGCAGTGTGATCGATGCATCTGTTTGAATTATTAAACAATGAAGGCTTCCACGGCCGGTGTCAATAGTAGAAAGATTGGTTTCTGGGCTGTAGTCTACTGAACAACCAGATTTCCAGATGTTTCATTCGTAACTGGTGTAACTAAACCCAATGTTGAGCCAGGACAATGGATGGAGTATTTTAAAACATTATATGGAGAAGAAAGGAGTATAGGAAGTACAGAATTTTTGGAAATAAGGAATGTTTTTGTAGAGATATTGGATGGTGAAATTAGGAGTGAGGAAATAATAAAACAAGTTAAGTTACTGAAGAAAAATAAAGCTACTGGAATTGATGGCATCCCAACAGAGTTTCTTAAGGAGTGGTGTAATGAAACAGGGAGAGTGAAAATTTTATTAAATTTATTTAATGTAATTATTAAAAAGGGTTATGTACCTAAACGATGGAGAGAAGCTATCATCCATCCTATATATAAAGGCAAGGGCAATGTCGATAAACCTAATAACTACAGAGGTATTGCATTATTATCGAATATAGGAAAACTTTT
The DNA here is from genome assembly GCA_030765065.1 of Deroplatys truncata. Classification (NCBI taxonomy): domain Eukaryota; kingdom Metazoa; phylum Arthropoda; class Insecta; order Mantodea; family Mantidae; genus Deroplatys; species Deroplatys truncata. The sequence continues at coordinate 129,780,965 of CM060988.1, read as the reverse complement.
TGCGGGCATTTTGGCAGCGAGACTACAATTTTGGGTTGAAGAATATAATATGCTTTCGGAATTCCAGATGGGCTTTCGCAAGGGAAGGAGAACAATTGATAATTTATTTATTATAAAGACATTAGCAGACAAATATTTAAGAGAAAAAAGGGGTAAATTGTATATGGCTTTTGTAGACTTAGAGAAGGCTTATGACCGAATTGAGCTACAACTTCTGTGGCATAAATTAGTGTGTAAGGGAGTAAGTCAGCAATTGGTGAATATTCTTAAAGCACTGTATTTTGAGAACACCTTTTGTGTAAGGGTGGAGACAGGGTGTGTAACAAACGAAATTCCACAAAAGAAAGGCCTTCAGCAAGGATGTAAGTTAAGTCCAGTTTTATTTAATTTATACATAGAAGATGTCTTACTAGAAATTGGAAGGAATAATAACTGTGCACCAGTAATTAACAACATCCAAATCCCAGGACTTCTTTTTGCAGATGACCTAGTGGTAGGATCTATTACAGTAAGTGGTTTAAAACAATCATTACAAGCAATTGATGTATATTGTAAAGAATGGAGGTTAAAAGTGAATCAAGAGAAAACACAGATTGTGGTTTTCAAAAAGGGGGGAAAATTAGGCAAATATGAAAAGTGGAAGGGAGAGAATAAAGATTACAGGGTAGTGCATGACTGTATCTATTTAGGAGTAAAAATAGATGGAGGTAATACATGGGAGAAACAAAAGAAGTTTGCATTGGCAAAAGGTAAAGGGGCGATGGCAGCAATTAGAAGCTGCAAATATAAAGTACCTAATATAAATGTTAAATGGCTGGAAAAAGCTTATGAGATGGTTGTGGAGGCAAAAATGATGTATGGTATAGAAATATGGGGATTAGATAGAGGATGGGAATGTATAGATGTGGTGCACAGGATGTTTTGTAGAGAAATACTAGGGCTACTGAAGTCAATTGTAAGACAGGTAGCACAATTAAAAATGGGCAGGGTGCCAACTAAGGGGAAGATAATGGAAAGAGCTTTGAAATTTTGGTTCAAAATTTTAAATCTAGGAAAAAGTAATGTGTTAAGACAATGTATTGAATACCAAGAGAAGAGCTTAATGAATGATGGATGGGTAAGTAAATTACGGAATATTTTGGAGAAAAATGGGTTAGGAGATATATGGAGAAGGAGAGAAAATAACGTAAAACATTTTTGGAAAAAGGCAAGGAAAAGACTGGAAGATATAGAAATACAAATCATGTTCAGTGAGATTGCCGAAAAAAGCTCATTAGTTTATTATAGGCCAATGAAAAATACATGGGGTAGGGAAAAATATATAGACATAGTAAATAAAGAAGAGAGAGAATCTATTGCATGGTTAAGAACCGGAGCATGGAGGCTAAAAGGGCTAAGACAGGATATTCCTCAGAACCAATGTCCGATATGTGGTGGTAATGAAGACATTGAACACATAGTATTTAAGTGCCAAGGAACAGAAAATTGGAGAAAAGAATTTTTTAATAAGAAGTGGTTGAAGGGGGATAGAAATACACTTATAATTGAAATGATATGCAAGGACGCTAGAAGCATTGGACAGTTTTTGTGTAAAGTAAAAAATAAATGGCTTTGGACAGTGGAAAGAGAAAAGTAAGAGGTAGTGCATCTTACTTTGAATGGAAAACTATAGTGAATGTGTGATGGTTAAGTAATCAATAAATGAAAAGTGAAAAAAAAGTGGAAATGGGACATGAAAAAAAAAACTGAAAAAAACTGAAAAAAAGAGCAAGATAATTTAGTGACAAGAAATTGTAAAATGTAAATAAACTGTAGTGATTGTCTACTGAATAAGTGACCAGGGTCAAAATGCAGTAGACAATCAAATTTGTAAAACTCTTAGCACAATAAAATACTATACTATACTATACTAACTGCAACAAACGTCTTCAGTGGTATTTCTGAAATGATCTCCTAAGAACCTTGGCGACAACTGTTGTTGGACCTTTTTTTTTTTGTTTGTTTTGTTTTGTTTTTGTTTTTAATAGTTGGGCTGGCCCCTCCTCCACCAGCCCTATTGACGATCAACTGAAAGGGGTCTACATCATCTTCGCTACCATGCACTAACTACAAATCACAGCCCAGAAACCACAGTCTTTCTACTACTGACACCGGCCGTGAAAGCCTTCATTGTTTAATAATTCAAACAGATGCATCAATCAGACTGCTGCACATTACAATGGAAAATGTTAATAAACATTTAAAAAGTTTCATAAAAGTTAACAAAATATTGTCGATCAACATAGCCAAAATGCTTATTGACATAACTTTTTGCAGATAGATACAGGAAAATTTGACAAATATTGTTTAGAAATCTCACTTTCTGTAACAAAACTCTAGTTTGTACTTTACTTAACAAATAAGTAATTTATAGGCAGGAAGGATAAGCTGCATAAAAATGAAAATTATAAGCTAAAAATATGAAAAATATAAAATTATATAAAAATATAAAATATAATATTCAATTCCTCATAGTGCATTGGATATAAAAATATTGTATGCGTCAACATAGTTTTTCCATCCTCCTCTAAATTTTGCCCTGGAGCTACTAGCTTATTAACACAATTTACAAAATAATCATTAAACGAATGAGCAATTTTCTTTGTATTTGTGATGAATTTCCCCCGTTTCATCTTTTAATGTAATATTTTGATTTGATTTTTACTTTCTCTACTACCTATAGTAAGTAGGGGAAGTATTGTATTCCAGCCAAAAATTCGATACCGAGATTTCACCGGAAATACATGTTTTGAGACCCCCTGAATCCAAAAAAAAGCATTTTTGGAAACATGTCCATGTGTGTGTCTGTGTGTGTGTCTGTGAACAGCATAACTCAGAAACGAACAGTCGGATAAACACCAAACTTGGTATTTAGGTTCAGTATCTTCCAAGGATGCGACACGAAGGTTTTCAAGAAAATCCCCCTACCTCAGAGTACCCTTTACATGGAAGATTTTTCAAAAATTTTAATTTTCTCAAAAATGGCTCTAACGATTTTGATTAAAATATCATATGTTTAAGATATTTTTATGACAAATAAAATGTATATATTTTGAATTTCCTGGGAATGTCTCCAAAAGTATTCTTTATTGTGAATGACTTTTGAATAACTCGTAAACCATAAGAGGTAGACAAAATTTTACTACACAAAAAATGTAGATCGCGTTAAAATACACAATTTATGTCATTTACATTTTTTTTGTTGGGTGAACCATTTTCGAGATATTGCTTGTTATTCCCTTAAATTTTTCAATACTTATTTTAACAAATGGGAATTCGTTATTCATTTTTTTGTCTTGGATATGCAAAGAGTATTAATCTGTGGAAAAGGGAATGGTGCTGCACCTAGCAACCAGCTATTAAGAGATATGTATGTGCTTAAAGGCTACTGTTTTTCTATATTGCCCTTGTAAATATATATTCCCCTTACATCTACAAGAAAATTAGCAATAAGATAGACTCTGCAAATGTTTATCTCGATTAACATGAAGCATATGGAGAATAAGCGTTTGTAAAAATAGTTTGTACAAGAGTAGAGAAAGTCATGTGAGTGTAACACATCAGATTTTTTTGTCTTGGATATGCAAGGATTATTAATCTGTGGGAAAGGGAATGGTGCTGCACCTAGCAACCAGCTATTAAGAGATATGTATGTGCTTAAAGGCTACTGTATTTCTATATTGCCCTTGTAAATATATATTCCCCTTACATCTACAAGGAAATTAGCAATAAGATAGAGTCTGCAAATGTTTATCTCGATTAACATGAAGTAGATGGAGAATAAGCGTTTGTAAAAATAGTTTGTACAAGAGTAGAGAAAGTCATGTGAGTGTAACACATCAGATTTTTTGCTTTGTTAACCCAACTCATATTTTACTACCAACCACATTGCTTTAGATTTGTTATCAGCCTGATTAACTATACTATCATTATGATAGTTTTTAGCAACTCTTATAACTTGTTTATATATATTTTTGTAATATAATTTGAAGCTCTGTGTTGATGATGAACTGAACTTTGTCTTAAGAACTTCTTGCAGAGGACTTTTTAATACATATTGTTACCCATAATTTTTCCTTATTATAGCTTTATTTTTGTGTGTGTGTATTTTTTTAAATGGCTATATCCAAGTAATATCTTATTGTTTTTATAAAAAGCTCAAAAGCAAAAAGTCATTAAGGCTCAATAAAAGATGGCACCCAGCTCTACAAAATATCATCTGGAGACCTCAGAAAAGCACTTGAATGATGTGACAATGCAGCAAGCACAAAGACAGTCCTCACAATGTGGTCATTAAACACAGTCCCAGCACTACTCTAACCCACTCCATGCCCGGTCCAATCAGGAGCAAGCCGACATTGCCTTGCACCAATGAGGAACAAGCTCCACTCAAACCAGGGTATATAAACCACATGCTACTGGGGGGGGGGGGAAACAGGCTCCGAAACAGTCATCACCGAGGTTCCCAGGAGATCACTTTGGAAATGCTACTGAAGATGTTTGTTGCAGCTATGAATAAAATATCTGGAAAGAATAGTTGTTCCAGTGGACCATGGCCCACAAGCCCGGAAACCAATCTTTCTACTGTTTGAATTATTGTTTATCAAACTGACTTGCAGTGTAGAAAGGATGCTCCTCTGAACTTAACTTAAAATTTAGCAGCACTTTAGAGTTCATAGAAAGGACATAATGTTTGGGGCTAGTTCCAAACGGAAATCCATGGTGGCGGTGGTAGAGAATTGGAGGGGAATGTATGTATATGTGTAAGAATTTTGCAAAATTTCCGATTGTGCTGAAGATTTAAATTACAATAATAAGGAATATAAGAAATAAGATAAATACAGCAAATATTATAAGTAGAAAAGAATCAAGAACAACAACAACAATAATAATAATAATAATAATAATAATAATAATTATTATTATTATTATTATTATTATTATTATTATTATTATTATTATTATAAAAATTAATGTGATTACAGTTATTTATTTTATTGGTAATTAGGGTGTACATATGTGTATACCCTTGGTAATATTGAGTTTACCTTTTTCATTGTTCTGACAGCGAACAAATCTATTTTATTACTGTTTCTAGTGGTATATGTATGTACAGTGTTTATGATCTAAAGTAACTCACACTTAAACATGTGATGATTTTTATGGAAAGTCACTAGAAGGATGCTGAAGTATAAATGAGCAATGTCTTCTTTCTCATGTCCAAATTTGAGCTTTAATATCTGATTCTATTGTGGACAGGATGTTTATTACCAAAGTTAAGTAACAGTGTTATCAACTTTGTTTATTCACAAAGTGTACACACACCATTATAGATGATCTGTTTACTGAAGCCATGGTTCGTGGATGTCAAAATTTTAGTGGTGTTGGTGTTTCAATGCCAACTCAGCATGCTTTAATTACATACATACCCGTTGCTTGTACTCTGTTACATAATAATATTCCTTTTTTACTTTCTCTGCCACCTACCTATAGTAGGTAAGAGGAAGTATTTGAATTCCACCAAAAATGTGATGTCAAAATTTCAATAGAAATATATGTTTTCAGGCCCCTAAATGAAAAAACACATTTTTTTGGAAAAAGGTCATGTGCGTGTGCATAAGCATAAGTCAAAAACATTGATAAATATCAAACTTGATATTTAAGTTCAGAATCGTTCAAAGATGTGGCACTAGTTCCCAAGGTCACATATTCAAACCCAGCGGAGGGCAATGGATGCTTTCGGACGTAAAAATCCTTAGCATGGCTTCCTTTGGAAGGGAAGTGAAGCCGGTGGTCCAGTGTCGTAGATTTATGACACGTAAAAGAACCTCAAACCTAATAAAGAGGCCTCTGAACAAAATTTCTAGTCCTTCACGCCCAATGTATAATGAGACACTAAGAACCACAGTAGTGAGTGTCCATAAATAAAACTCAATTAATATTTTATTTATTTTATTTATTTTATTATGCTAAGAGCTTTACAAATTTGATTGTCTACTGCATTTTGACCCTGGTCACTTATTCAGTAGACAATCACTACAGTTTATTTACATTTTACAATTTCTTGTCACTAAATTATCTTGCTCTTTTTTTCAGTTTTTTTTTTCATGTCCCATTTCCACTTTTTTTTTTTCCACTTTTCATTTATTGATTACTTAACCATCACACATTCACTATAGTTTTCCATTCACAGTAAGATGCACTACCTCTTACTTTTCTCTTTCCACTGTCCAAAGCCATTTATTTTTTACTTTACACAGAAACTGTCCAATGCTTCTAGCGTCCTTGCATATCATTTCAATTATAAGTGTATTTTTATCCCCCTTCAACCACTTCTTATTAAAAAATTCTTTTCTCCAATTTTCTGTTCCTTGGCACTTAAATACTATGTGTTCAATGTCTTCATTACCACCACATATCGGACATTGGTTCTGAGGAATACCCTGTCTTAGCCCTTTTAGCCTCCATGCCCCGGTTCTTAACCATGCAATAGATTCTCTCTCTTCTTTATTTACTATGTCTATATATTTTTCCCTACCCCATGTATTTTTCATTGGTCTATAATAAACTAATGAGCTCTTTTCGGCAATCTCACTGAACATGATTTGTATTTCTATATCTTCCAGTCTTTTCCTTGCCTTTTTCCATAAATGTTTTACGTTATTTTCTCTCCTTCTCCATATATCTCCTAACCCATTTTTCTCCAAAATATTCCATAATTTACTTACCCATCCATCATTCATTAAGCTCTTCTCTTGGTATTCAATACATTGTCTTAACACATTACTTTTTCCTAAATTTAAACTTCTGAACCAAAATTTCAAAGCTCAATTAATATTAAAGATGTGACACAAAGATTTTCAGGAAAATCCCCCACCCTTTACATGAAACATTTTCAATATTAAAGTGCTGTTGCTATTCAGTTGTTTCTCAAGATGTCTTGGAAAGAACATAGGATTTCAAGGCCTTCATGTAGTGATGCACTTTTAGACATTTGACTTTAAATAATACTATAACAAAATGCCTAATGAAATGATTTATATGCAAACATATATCACAATTAGCTTGAAATAGATGAAGAATAAGCTTTTGCAAGAATAGTTTGAGAGACTTTATAAAAATAAAAATAGTGGATGGAGAATTTCATGTGAATGTAACACTTCAACTTTTTTACCTATAAGAAAGTTTTAAATTATAATATGAAGTTCACTGCTTTGTTTTTTGTTTTTTTAATGAATGCAATAGTATTTTATAAAATGGGATTTTTTCATTATATCTTTCATCATTATTTAAGGAATTTTGCATACAACTATACAACTTCTATCCATTCAAACCAGTTTGTAAATTCTAGAGACTGAGCTTCTTAGGATAGAATACAAATACATTCTTTGTATGTCATCATTCTGGCCTTAGGTGATTCAAATTATAGACCAAAATTGCTTTCTCATATTATGGGGAATAAGAAAAAGTTACATGAGGCCAAATCTGGAGTAGGGAGGATGGTGCAAATATCTGACTCCTGTAGCAATAAAGTTCTTTCCAGTGCTTTGTAGGCAGAGACATTTTCATAGTACAACAGGACTGTCTTAGGATGCCTCTTTCTCGGTGTATTGAAGACTTGGGACAGATAGTTTGTGATGTACCATTAAGGTGAAGTTTTTGTCCCTCAACTAGAGCTAGCACAATATGACCAATAACTGAGAAGAAAGAGCAGATCATCTTCTTGCCAACACTTCTTGCACACCTTACTTTTGTCTGGGAAGACCCTGACTGACAACTCACTTAGTTTGTGAGTTATACTGTTAATGCAGCTTTCATCCCCAGCAATGATGTTAACTATATATACCTATTTATTTATTTTCCTCCAACAAATTTTTCTAAAATTTTCAAGCATCAATCCTAATGTGCTGTTTTCTGCTTACTGTGCAGTTGTGGGGGAACCAACAATTGCCGAGTTTCCCAAATGTTTCTTTGAAGATTATTTTCACTGTAGCTGATTCAAAATTCAGAGCTCCTTAAATCTAATAATATGCACAACAATGATATTCCTGCAATATATGCTCTGTTTTTATCACATTTTTATTGTTGTTACCATAGGAGGCCAGCCTTCATGTCTGAGAGAATTGTTTCCTTTAAAAATCCTTAAACCATTGGTAAATAGTGGGTTGAGAAGGGCAAAGGTCCTCAAATGCATGATACAGTCTCCATCCTAAATTGACTTTAAAGTTGCAGAAATGCATAGCAGTGAAATGCTTAGTTCAAGAACCATCCTGTGTCTGGTACAGCAACACCTGCATATACATATATAGAACTGCTAATGGTATATATTGTTGTAGTGCATTCAGGTTTGCACATGTTGCTAACTAAATTTGGACAAAAGATAGGAAAACCTGCATTGGCATATCACAATGTATTTTTGCCCATTCTCAAAACTTTTAGTGTAATATCTAACAAACTAATTGTAACTATAAATCTACTGTCACTACCACAGCTACTGAATGCTTTCTTTGTTTAGTCTATAGATTCAGAAGAGGAGTCAATATCAAAGGCATCAGAATCAGTAGACAGTAAGACTACTGATGAACAACGACCAGAGGACGATGAAGCACCCACAGCACCAGAAGCAGCCATCAAGTGTGTCTGCTCATCAGAGGCACATGGTGAGCAGCAACCATTAGCAGAGGACAAAGAAGCTCCCACAGCACCAGAAACAGCTGGTTTTTGTGTATGGTGCTTATCAGAGACATCTGATGAACATCTACCATCAGCAGAGGATGAACAAGCTGCCACAGCACCAGAAGCAGTAGAGGGTGAGATATCTGAGGACCAGCAGTCACTACCAGAGGGAAAACAAGCTCCCAGAGTACAAAAAGCAAGTCTTTTAGCAGTTTCTGCTGCCCAATCCATTTCATCAACAACAGTTCAACACTTGATCACAAATATTCAAGAAAAGTGCAGAACAAAAGACAAGATGATCAGTGCCTTGGCTAATGAGCTACAACTTCATGCCAGCAGTCATGTTTGGAAAAATCTTATTAATGATCTTGACAATGTAGATTCTTCCACAGAGCCTCCATGTGACTTTGATCAAGAAAAACTCTGCAGATATCTCAGGAAGCCATCAGATTCGGTAAGTGATGTATTTCAAGCATAAAAGTGAACATAAGTTATAAACTTTAGGATATAAATCTGAATTTTTAAGATTGTAAAGACTTAGAAATCCTTCAAGTACTTTTAAACTAAATATTTTGTTGTCCTATAGCTAGATTTACATAGCTTTAGGAAGATAAGAATGGCTTTAATTAGACTCTAAGAAATTTGAGTTCTTTGGGATTTGCGGAATTGGAAATGTTATCATCCTCAAGACAATGCATGCTCTTGGAGCTAGCTATAAACTACCCTTTATTACAGGCTGTTTCAATGCTGCTCGCCTGAGTCAGAATACATGTGCATACGCAGCAACAGTGCTTAGAGCCAGGCTGGGCAGGGTCATAGTGTAATAAATTGTAAAACTTTAAATGAGGTTTTATTTAGCAAAACATCAGCTACATACACAGAAACTATGAAACAGCAGACACTTGCATGACATTCACAACATCAGACTATTGCACGACATTCATTCCTGCTTGGTTCATTATGCTTCAGCCTGCCTGGAGTCCACGAAGTCCATTGATGACTGGTCATCAGAAGTGCGTTTTCAACCCTGATTCTTCTAATGAGAGTTCTTGTGTTGAAGAGGCACAAGGAACCAGATCTCTTAAAGATGCATATGCTTCTCTTCCGTTCTGTAACATTACAATAGCATTATGTGGATTAACATTGTTACATTTTTTATTTCATTTATACTAACTTTCTGTAACACTTATTTTTAGGAAGCCACAATTACCATGTTTCAACTTGATGCTGAATGTATAAAATACATTCAATAACTATTATATTGTCCAGGGGGGTGGTGCAAATCACATGGCTTAAGAAAGAGCTAATGTGAAGGTAATTCTAAACAAATAGTAACACAGAGTTTCAGTTATGTGCTTTTTATTCTTCCCTTCCTGTACTATAAGTACACATTGAAACAACTTGATAATTTACATAGAAGTGCTTGATAACACAAAATCTTTACAATGATCATAAATGACGTAAATTCTTGCCGGCTCAACATACATATATATTTAAGGTCTCAAAAGATTATATTAAGTCCTCTTAGTTTATTATAGAATTTGAAAACTTAAGACTCATTTTAATATTATATTTAGCAGGGTGGTATGGTGGTAGTGCAGCTGCTTGCCAAGTGGGATACTTAGGTTTGATTCCTGGTACCGGTGTTGGGATTTTCTCCAACTGGGAGACCTGGTCTGGGTGTACTCAGCTTCTTTAGGTCCCTAAAGGGTCAATTGAGGGCTACTTGATTGAAAATTAGTGGTTCCAGGTTAAGGAGACCACATATACTGGCTGGGAAAGACCCAGGGCGCTGACCACGCCCCACCCTCCAATACTGCACTCCACTCATGACACTTGTGTGGGCAGAGGTGGGGGACACAGTGGCCAGGCACCAGACCCAGCAATGGACTATTGCACCATGGAGTTTAGTGTTTCTTTGACGGTTCCTTTGCACTACTCCTATATCAAAAGAATTACGCTCGCGTAGCATGCGAAACTTAAATGAATTTTGATATATTACAGAAGTGTTGACACAAATGTTGACAAGTCAAAAATGCATATGTATAAAATGGCCTTGTTGAATCACCTGTCTCAGATTTAGCCCACCATTGGCCTTGCCATAGATGTTGATGCTATCAATGTTCATAGCTTAATCTTTTCGCCTCACCAGGAGATCCATTCCTTGCACTGCACCGGCAAACTTTTAGATTTCAATACCAACTGCACATTTTTCCATATATTCCCATTGTAATGCACAACTTGACTACTGCCTTGGGGGGTTATATGGGCATGTTCTACTTGTAGCTATTCCATGAGAAGTTAGAAAATCCTTTACTTCCTTAGATATTAATGATGGCATCTGTCTGAATGTATATAATACGATGGTGCACCAAATATTGTGAATATTTGTCTAAGACATTTAATAACAGTTTCAGAATTGGAATTTCCATAGGGGAATGTAAAAGGGAAGTGTGAAAATTCGTCAACAATAATAAGAATGTAGTGATTTCTCAGTACTGAAGGAAGTGGCCATTTAAGATCTACATTTAAGCATTCAAAAAGAGCTATTGCCTTGATTAAAATACCTTTAAGCTTTATGAATCTAAGCTTCAATTCTGCATGTATTGAAGATGAGACTACTTTGAGAACATCTTCAAGAGAGTAAGCCATTATTCTTTTGGTGAATCCATGATAAAAATGGGTTATTCCTGGATGACATAGTGAATCATGCAGACCTTTGAAGTAGTCATAACTAGGTTCCAGTGCAGCTGAACCAATTCTGGAGAATGTATCCAATACTCTTTTCTATTTCCAGGTTGATATACAATATTATACTTGTATTCTGAGGGGTCCAAATATCACCTTCTAATTTTATTATTCTTTATTTTACTATTAGTATTGTTGTTAAACATTGAATGCAACACATTTCTGATCTGTGATAAACTGAAATTCTGCCTATTAGAAAATGTCTCCACTTTCTTAATGATTCAATAGGCCTCTTGCTTAGGCCTCTTCTTCGGTTGCAGAATACCACTATGAAATACCTGATGGGAAATGCTTTAGTTCAAGAACCATCCTATTCTGGTACAGCAACATCTGCATATACATAGACAAAAGTGCTGATGGTATACAGAGATTGTTTCCGATCTCTGGTAACAAACTTCCCTTTGAATTTTGTCTTACAAAATTCCATGCTTCCAACACTTATCATGCTCGATGGAATGTCCCTTCATTATAGCTATAGCTCTGCACCTTAATTTTCATTGCAGAAGGCTTTTACAGAATACAATAATGTCCATTTTTACCCACTCCTCTTTACAAGCTTTCCAAAACCCATTTATAGAATGTGATCTCTTATTTCCCAAAGCTCTGAATCCAAATACACAAAAATCTATATGGGTGATGCATTAAACAACTTCACTGGAATGTTGCTGAAAGGAATAGCACATATTCTTGTTACTTGCTCCATTGTCTCTAGAAAATTGATGCTTGAACCTCATGTGTGACTCGAAGCTTTATCCTGGTGCACCCAGACTCATTTGTGTCTGCACCATACAGAGTCGGGATATCATTGCGATAAATTGGGGTCAGAATTGTTTTCTGTTGGTACTGGGAGTTGATTTTGACCTGTTTAGCAACTTGGTGAATTGTCAATTTGCCATTGTAACAGTATTCAGTGACAGAGGCATTACGTACGCAATACGGGCCCACCTGCAAAAATAAAAATCTGGGCCCCCTAAAATAAAATGTATAACCAATTAGTAACTAACATAACTTCAATTACAGCAGGTAGAAGTATAAGTTTAATGCAATGCATTGTATAATCCTACGTAATATAAACAAAGCTATTATATTTTCACTATTTTCAAAGTATTAAACAAAATTAATACCGCTAAAATGAAATACGTGATTGACATTCTATATCAATAATGATAAATCTATACTTCTATCTGTTGTTTGATATACTTGTACTTATAAAACTTCACTGTTCTCACCTTGATCTCTAGTGAAACTGGACCATGCAGCATGCTTTCTGTGATGCATAGGTATGGACAATTTCACTGACATCAATGGATATAGCTCTTTCACTTTCGATACCGAGGAGACTGAGTTCACTTAGTCCATCTTGTGTCGTAGAATTCCGCAGATAGTTCTTTATAAGTTTGAGCTTCGAAAATGAGCGTTCAGCCGAAGAAACAGTAACAGGAATAGTTAAAAACATGTAAAACGCTGTGCATAAATCTGGAATGCTAGCAGCTATGATTGAATTCTCTATTACTAATAGTTTTGTTAAGTCAAGTACAGAGGTTAATGAGGATATTTATTTTTTCAGAGCATTTTTGAAACCTATTACCTGGTCTGGGAATTCACTGGATAAATCCTCCCCATATTTATTTTGAAGAATTATTACTGCATTGTGAATCTCTTCATTGGTGGCAGAATTTAGAAATTTTGGGGAAATAATTTTGAAGAAATGGTTAACATTGTGCATACCCTCAAATCTGCCTTTTAACTGGGCTACAATAATGTCCAAACAACCATTAAAAACAGCGGTTCTGAAATACATACTTTGATCCACTAGCCGCTCGTCCTGACACAATTCATCAAAATGTTTTTTCACTTTTCGAATTCTTTTATTTTCAAATTGTGGTGAAATGCCCTATTTCTTTGCCAGGGATATAGCTGATGACATTGCTTCTTCAACATTTTTTTGATAACAAGATAAATTATCAACTGCATTCTGAACAAGAGAACTCGCTTTATCAAGATCTACATTTTTCGATTGCTTAATTTGAGATGCTAAATTAGTACATTCTAGAATCATTGATTGCAGCACTATCTGAAAAATCTGATGTGTTACACTCACATGACTTTTCCTACTCTTGTACAAACTATTTTTACAAACGCTTATTCTCCATATGCTTCATGTTAATCAAGATGTTAATCTTATTGCTAATTTTCTTGTAGATGCAAGGGGAATTGGTAAGCTTTAAGCGATAGTAAAATATTTAAAAGCTGGTTGCTATGTGGAGTATTCCATTCTCTTTGCATTACCAGAACCCCCCCCCCAAAAAAAAAATTAATAATGAATTCCCATTTGAGAAAAAGTATTAAGTATTGGAAAATTTAAGGGAATAACAAGCAGTATCTCGAAAATGGTTCACTCAACAAAAAAAATGTTTATGACACAAATTGTGTATTTTAATGTGATCTACATTTTTTGTGTAGTAAAATTTTGTCTATGTCTTATGGTTTACCAGTTATGCAAAAGTCGTTCACAATGAAGAATACTTTTGGAGACATTCCCAGAAAATTTGAGATATACAATTCAAATGTCTTAAACTTATGGTATTTTATTCAAAGTCGTTAGAGCCATTTTTGAGAAAATTAAAATTTTCGAAAAATGTTCCATGTAAAGGGTAATCTGGGGTGGGAGGATTTTCTTGAAAACCTTCCTGTCACATCTCTGGAAGATACTGAACCTAAATACCAAGTTTGGTGTATATCCGACTGTTTGTTTCTGAGTTATGCTGTTCACAGACAGACACACACATGGACATGTTTCCAAAAATGCTTTTATTTGATTCAGGGGTCCTCAAAACATATATTTCTGGTGAAATCTCGGTATCGAATTTTTGGATGGAATACAATACTTTACCTACTTACTATATATAGTAGAGAAAGTAAAAATGAATTCAAATTTCTCTAATTGGTTTTTCAAAACAACAATTTCTTCTCTTTCTTTCTTTTGTTTTAGATATCAATATTATTTTTGACAGAGCCTTAAGTACATCGACATACGCATACTGAAGGGTTTTAACAGACTGGTATCTTGAAGACCAACGAGTTGGTCAAAGCTTTTTTAAGTCACAAGAAGATACCAAAAGTTCCCATCTTTTAATACTATTACTGAAGAAAAGATACAACATTTCTACTCTCATAAAAGGACCTGACTTAATTCCACATGCAGCATCATTAAGTACTAGTTTTAAATTATGCGCTGCACAATGCACATATTTTGCGGTTTTTTGTCTTTGTTGAATTCTTGTTCTAACACCTTTGTATATGCCTGACATATTTACACACCGTCATAACCCTGACCACGGCATTTAGTTAACGAGAGTCCCTTTTCATCTATTGCACTGAATATTTCTTTTTCTATTCCTAATGCACTTTGATCCTTTATTTCACGAAAACCTAAAAAGCTTTCATTTATCTTCACATCACAAGGCTTTCCAGTGATATCATGTGAAACTTTAACATATTTAAATATCTGAGTTAATTGATCTCTTTTTGTAATGTCCTGTGTTGTATCTGTGATAATAGAAAAGACTGGGGCAGCTTTAATGTCATTAATAATTTATTTTTCAACTACACAGGATAAGACATTTATTAACTCATTTTGAAGTGAAAGGCTAAGGTATTTTGCGTGTATTTTGGTTTATTTATTAAATCGCATAATACCGGGTCATACTTTTCGAGAAGTTCAATAATTGCCAAAAAGTTTCCACTGTTTGATTTTTCAATTTCCTCTCTATGTCCCCAAAAAGCTATATTATTGGATGACAGTGTTAAAGTCACATTCACAATATGCTCCTAGTACCTGTTTCCATATGTACTCACTTTTCTTTAGTTCTGAATTCATACCCACGTGAACTGTGTTTTCCTTACGCCACAAATTGAAAACGATGCATGTGTTCAAATGTGCATAGCTAGTTTCATGTCGCACTATACTTTTGGTTAGGCACCACCAATCTCGGACCCCTTCCCCCCAAGCTGATGACGATTTCTGTCCTCCAAACAGCCAACACGGTTTACAGTAAACAAGAGTCATTTTTAGATAAATAACACAACCATTCTCTCCAAATTCTTTGTCCTGCCAATGTGAACTTCTCGTAATATTTAGTGGAGAAGGACCTGTTTTCCTGCTTAGCATCTTTGGGGAATGGGCCTGCTGGCTAACAAGGATTTTGTCTAACAAAGAACATTTTAGTTTCATTATCTATATCTAATTGATAATCTGCACGATCTTTTGAATAGATCGCTTATTTTCCTAATTTGTTTGTTTCTTTTCTAATTTACGCTTCCTCTTTCTTTTTTGTGCACCACTAGGCTGTTTGTACTTAACTTAAGAGGTTTCATTTTTCTGAAAAAGTACACAGTTAAATAGAAAAACTGTAAAAGTTAAACTTTTAACTAGTAAAGTAAAGTTTTAAAAATATCACACCACTTTTTTCGATACACCTAACTTCTTGCGAAGAAAGCTCATCTGAAACTAAGTTGGCTGTTGACTGACTGTTATTCACCACATCTTAATGGATAATTGACAATTGATATTGTTGTCGAATGAAAAGTGTGACAAAAGTTAAATGTTTAGAAAAAATGTGCATATTATAATTTCAGGAACACTACACATCAATAAAGAATAATTTTATGCCTAATGTGATATTTTGGTATTCATTTTCATTGTTGTAATTATGCACCGCTCTTTTGTGGCGACAGAGAAACATGATGCAAACCAATGTTTCAAGAGAAGTCGTAGTTAAGGACAAGCATTGTTAACACACACAGCGTGCTAAACTCAACTAAATGTTGACCGATTCTAAGAAACAGTTTTGAATGACCTGACCATTAATTTTCTATGCAGACTGACATTAGACTTTACTATTTATCTTATATATATATTTGTGTAATAATATTTGTATATATTTTAATTTTTTATATTCATTAATAATCTTAATAATAATAATTTTTTCTGTGGGCCCCTAAAATACCAGGCCTGTCTGCATTGCAGGCCCTAACTTTACACCCCTGTCCAATGATAATCATAAATCCTTTGGAAAAGGTTTCCTTACATTCAGAGTACCATTTTTGAAAACTTTTCTTTGCCTTTGGGTGGTAGAAATTGCAGGGGGTTTGTTGCAGTTGTTTAGACAGACATATGCCTCATCCAATGATACAATAAACTTTAACCTTCCTGCCGCAAGGTGTCTCTCATGCAGTTTCCTACCATTTGTGCAACGCTCTGAAATATGACAAGGCAACAATTTGTGAACTCTGCCTTTATGACACTTTTCTAAGTTTAAATCCTTGTTATTATGGTGTTAACAGTTTTTAATGATGTTCCTAACTTGCGTGCAATGGCTCGTTGTGCCGCTGGGTTACTGCATGAGAAAAGGGTTTTGTCTTTCTTCACCATGACTGGAGTACAGTTGTAGTTGCAGGTAGCGGGTTTGCCAGTTTCTTTCCTTTTGGAATTAACACCATATGACTTTTTCCATTTTTATTGAGCACAGAACTTATCCCTTTTTTTGGAAGTAATGAAATTTCACTTCTTGCATATCTAAATAATAGCAGAATAGCTGTAGCTTGCATCAGAAAGGGCAACAATGTAACCTTCCCAAAATGGTTTGATTGACTTCAGCATCATTGCAGCTGGCACATGCTAACTCTAAACAGGCAAGGCTGTGAATGATGTATGTTTATTACATAAAGCGTTAACTTTAGCTCACAAACAGTAGTACCACAACACACTTAGAAATTTGTTTCCAGAGATCGAAACAGCCTTCCGTATATTCTTGTAGTGCATTCAGGTTTGCACATGTTGCTAGCCAAATTTGAATTAAAGCTAGAAAAACCTGCACTGGCATATCACAATACACTGTTGCCCAGTCTCAAAACTTTCAGAGTATAAGTAATAAACTAATTGTAATTATAAATCTACTATCACTACTACAGCTGCTGAATGCTTTCTATGTTTAGTCTGTAGATTCAGAAAAGGAATTAGAAGCAGAGGAATCACAACCAGAGGCATCAGATTCAGAGGAAGCAGAATCAGTAGAGAGTAAGACTTCTGATGAACAACGACCAGAGGACGATGAAGCACCCAAAGCACCAGCAGCCATCAGATGTCTCTGCTCATCAAAGACACACGATGAGCAGCAACCATCAGCAGAGGGCAAGGAAGCTCCCACAGTGCCAGAGGCAGGAGAAAGTGAAGTACCTGATGAACAGCAACTATCAGCAGAGGATGCGGAAGTTCTCACAGCACCAGAAACAGCTGGTTTCTGTTTCTGGTGCTTATCAAAGACATCTGATGACCAGCATCCATCAGCAGAGGGAGAACAAGCCCCCACAGTACAAAAAGCAAGTCTTTTAGCGGTTTCTGCTGTCCAATCCATTTCATCAACAACAACTCAACAGTTCATCACAAATATTCAAGAAAAGTGCCAGACAAAAGACAAGATGATCAGTGCCTTGGCTAATGAGCTGCAACTTCATGCCAGCAGTCATGTTTGGAAAAATCTTATTAATGATCTTGCTGATGTAGATTCTTCCACAGAGCCTCCATGTGACTTTGATCAAGAGAACCTCTGCAAATACCTCAGGAAGCCATCAGAACCGGTAAGTGATGTATTTCAAGCATAAAAGTGAACATAGGTTGTAAACTTTAGGATATAAATCTGAACTTTAAGATGGTAAAGACTAAGAAGTCGTTTAAGTACTTTTAAACAAAATATTTTGTAGTCCTATAGTTAGATTTACATAGCTTTAAGAAGATAAGAATGGCTTTAATTAGACTAAGAAATTTAAGTTCTTTGGGATTTGCAGAATTGGAAATGTTATCATCCTCAAGACAATGCATGCTCTTGGAGCTAGCTATAAACTACGCTTTAGTACAGGCTGTTCTAATGCTGCTCGCCTGAGTCACAGTACTTGTGCATATGCAGCAACAGTGCTTAGAGCCGGGCTGGGCAGGGAGCATGAAAGTCAATATGCCACTGGGCAGTGTAATAAATTGTAAAACTTTAAATGAGGTTTTATTTAGCAAAACATCAACTACATACATACATAGAAACCATGAAACAGCAGACTGTTGCATGACATTCATAACCTCAGGCTGTCTCATGACATTCATTCCTGGTCGGTTTCTTCCTCATGATGATGGAGTCCATGACACTCTTCGATGACCAGTAATTAGAAAATGTGTCATCACTCCTGATTCTTCTAATGAGAGTTATTGTACTGAAGAGCACAAGGAGCCAGATCTCTTAAAGATAACATATGCTTATCTTCTGTTCTGTAACATTACAATAGCATACTGTGGATTAACATCGTTATGTTTTCTATTTTGTTTATACTAACTTTCTGTAACACTTACTTTTAGGAAGCAACTATTACCATGTTTCAATTTAATGCTAGACCTATAAAATACATTCAATAATTATTGTATTGCCCAGAGGGGTGGTGCGTATCACATGGCTTAAGAAGGAGCTAAGGTGAAGGCAATTCCAAACAAGTAGTAACACAGGGATTCACTTATGTGCTTTTATTCTTCCCTTCCTGTACTGTAACTACACATTGAAACAACCTGATAAATTTACACAGAACCATTCACAGTGCATAATAACATAGAATCTTTATAGTGACCATAAATGATATAAATTCTTGCTGGATCAACACATATATATTTAAGGTCTCAAAACATAATATTAAAGTTCTTTTCATTTGTAATAGGATTTGAATGCTTAACAAAGCTAAAACTTCTGACTCATTTTAATATCATATTTTATATCACATAGTGTTTCTTTGACAGTTCCTTTGCACTACTCCTGTTTCCAAAGAATTACACTGTGTAGCGCATGAGGAATTTAAATTAATTTTGATATATCATTCACTAGAAAAATGTTGACATAAATTTTGACAAGTCAAAAAGGTACAAGTATAAAATGATTTAGTTGAATCACTTGCCTCGGATATAGCCAGCCCATGGCCTTGCCGTAGGTATTGACGCTTCCAAAGTTCTTAGCTTAGTCTTTTACCCTTCCCGTCAGACCTGTTCCATGCGCCACCACCACATACTAGCGCTACCATTGCACAACTTGCAGCCATGTTCACCAGTATGAATGCATAGGCACTAGTGATGTCATCCCACTTTCGGAATAAGAAGAGCAGAATTGGCCCAAAAGCTATGAGCCACATCATATCATCTGAACAGCATATATGCCAGGGGGTTGGCTCAACATGAATGAGTTCAACCTTTTCCACTAACAAATCATGCTTTCTTCACATGTCATGTTTCTTCATTAATGCATTTTGTGATGATCGAAGCCATGAGGGTAATGATTGACCATTACTAGATTTTATTTGATGGTAGAACATTCTATCGTGAGGAGTGGTATTCAGAGCTGTGCATATCAGCGATCATATACAATAGAGTGCTTGAAGGACTTGTTCCCAGTTATTTACTGGCAAACTTTTAGAGTTCAATACCAACTGCACACTTTTCCATATATTCCCATTGTAACACTCAACTTGACTATTGCCTTTGGGGTTATATGGGCATGTTCTACTTGTTCCTTTACTTCCTTAGATATTAATGATGGCCCTTGTCTGGATGTATATATGATGGCATACCAAACATTGTGAATATTTGTTTAAGACATTTAATAACAGTTTCAGAATTCACGTTTCCACAGGGGAACGCAAAAGGGAAGCTAGAGAATTCGTCAACAATAGTAAGAATGTAGTGATTTCTCAATACTGAAGGAAGTGGTCCTTAAAAGTCTATATTTAAACGTTCAAAAGAGCTATTGCCTTGATTAGAATACCTTTATACTTCATGAATCTAGGCTTCAATTCTGCACTATTGAACAAGATAAGACTACTTTGCAAACATCTTCAAGGGAGTAAGCCATTGTCTTTTGATGAATCCAGTGATAAAAAGGGTTATTCCCAGGTTTTTTTTTTTTTTTATTATTTTTATTTATGGACGCTCTTTAACTACTATGGTCCTTAGCGTCCCATTCTATATTGGGCATGAAAGACCGGTAATAGGCAAAAGTTTCTTTTAAGCCTTTCTACTCTAATAATACCATTGATAGTTCGTTGGAAACATGTAATGCCATTTGACACCGAAGGTATCCTACAAAATTGATACAGATATCCACAAGTTTTAAAAGTTGTATATACTTTTTAATTCCCAAGGATTGGAATTAGATAGTTTGCACTTCTAAGATCTATTATACTAAATATTTCATACTCTGAAACTTGCTGAACTATACTTTCTATTCGAGGCAAAGGGTGTGCATTTAGATAAGTATACTTCTTTACAGTTAGAGAGTCTATTACCATTCATTTCTTGTGATTTTCATTAGTAATCATGAGTACTTGAGTTTTCCATGGAAACTTACCTCCCATCTGAAAGAAGTGTTTTCATTTCCTTAGCAATGAAAGCTGTATCTTGTTTACTGTATTGATGGGATTTGACAACTGTCAACTTGCAATTAGGTGATAAATTTGCAAATAATGAGATGGGATCTACTTTAGAAGAGGTAAAGCAGCATGTAGAGAGTGGATTTGCATTACCTCCTAAATAAATTTCAATCTTGCTATGCCTTTTTAGTAAGTTATGGCCAACTATCATGCGGTACAGAGATCGTGAAGAACTGACAGTTCAACTCCTGTATATGAGTGTTCTAACATCTTTAATGTAATGGTACATTTTCCAATCACTGGAGAACTATTAGCAATAGTTACCATCATTACCTAGTCATAACTGGGAGAAATGCTTATCTCATAAGCTAGTGCAGATTCATATTTTATTAAGATTCCTGTACTTCCAGTATCTGCTAATGCCTGTGCTAGGACGGAATTTATTGCTGTGCACACAGTAGCTTTCATAACGCTCATAAAAGGTACTTAAATTTAAACATTTGACTATTCCTTTGTAACTATAAAAAAAATGTGTAATTTAACTATTTCTGCAAAGGTTTATCTCTATTAAAATGAAGAAAATAGAAAAATAAGCTTTTGTAAGAACAATTAGATGGTACAGAAAGTCATGTGAATGTAAGGCATCACATTTTTACTTTCTCTACTACGTATAGTAAGTAGGGGAAGTATTGTATTCTACCCAAAATTTCGATACCGAGATTTCACCGGAAATATATGTTTTGAGACCCCCTGAATCAAAAAAAAGCATTTTTGGAAACATGTCCATGTGTGTGTCTGTGTGTCTGTCTGTCTGTGTGTCTGTGAACAGCATAACTCGGAAACGAACAGTCGGATAAACACCAAACTTGGTATTTGGGTTCAGTATCTTCCAAGGATGCGACACGAAGGTTTTCAAGAAAATCCCCCCACCCCAGAGTACCCTTTACATGGAAGATTTTTCGAAAATTTTAATTTTCTCAAAAATGGCTCTAATGATTTTGATTAAAATATCACATGTTTAAGATATTTTTATGGTAAATAAAATGTATATCTTGAATTTTCTGGGAATGTCTCCAAAAGTATTCTTTATTGTGAACGACTTTTGCATAACTGGTAAACCATAAGAGATAGACAAAATGTTACTACACAAAAAATGTAGATCGCGTTAAAATACACAATTTATGTAATATACATTTTTTTTGTTGAGTGAACCATTTTCGAGATATTGCTTGTTATTCCCTTAAATTTTTCAATACTTATTTTCTCAAATGGGAATTCGTTATTCATTTTTTTTGTCTTGGATATGCAAAGAGTTATAATCTGTGGCAAAGGGAATGGTGCTGCACCTAGCAACCAGCTATTAAGAGATATGTATGTGCTTAAAGGCTACATGTATTTCTATATTGCTCTTTCAAATACAAAACAAGGGGAACATAGTACGCCTTAAGCGATAGTCAAATATTTTTATAATCTAGTTTAGTTTAAAATGTATGTTCAGTCAATTTCGACAATTAGTAGTGATACTTATGACTACTAAAACAAGAACAGCCAATAATAATAATAATAATAACAACAACAACAACCATCATCATCTAATCGTAATAGAGAATTTACGCTATTTTGTGAAACACTAATGTATGGGAATTTGAGGATTATTAAAAAATTCTAAATTCAATTTTTAAAATCGTGTATACCCAGAACACAGCGTCAAGCTAATCACTGTTGAATACACACTAATAAAGATAGAAGGTAGAGAAAGTCATGTGAATGTATCACATCAGATTTTTTACTTTCTCTACTACGTATAGTAAGTACGGGGAGTATTGTATTCCACCCAAAAATTCGATACTGAGATTTCACCGGAAATACATGTTTTGAGACCCCCTGAATCCAAAAAAAGCATTTTTAGAAACATGTCCGTGTGTGTGTGTGTGTCTGTCTGTGTGTGTGTCTGTGAACAGCATAACTCAGAAATGAATAGTCGGATAAACACCAAACTTGGTATTTAGGTTCAGTATCTTCCAGAGATGCGACACAAAGGTTTTCAAGAAAATCCCCCCACTCCAGACTACCCTTTACATGGAACATTTTTCGAAAATTTTAATTTTCTCAAAAATTGCTAACGATTTTGATGAAAATATCATATTTAAGATAATGTCATGAGAAATGAAATGTATATCTCAAATTTTCTGGGAATGTCTCCAAAAGTATTCTTCATTGTGAACAACTTTTGCATAACTGGTAAACCATAAGAGATAGATAAAATTTTACTACACAAAAATGTAGATCGTGTTAAAATACACACTATGTCATATACATTTTTTTGTTGAGTGAACCATTTTCGAGATATTGCTTGTTATTCTCTTAAATTTTCAATACTTATTTTCTCAAATGGGAATTCGTTATTATTCATTTTTTGTTACTTTCTCTAGTACATATAGTAAGTAGGGGAAGTATTGTATTCCACCCAAAAATTTGATACCGAGATTTCACCGGAAATACATGTTCTGAGATCCCCTGAATCCAAAAAAAGCATTTTTGGAAACATGTCCATGTGTGTGTGTCTGTCTGTGAACAGCATAACTCAGAAACGAACAGTCGGATAAACACCAAACTTAGTATTTAGGTTCAGTATCTTCCAAGGATGCGACACGAAGGTTTTCCAGTAAATCCCCCCACCCCAAATTACGCTTTACATCGAAAATTTTTCGAAAATTTTGATTTTCTCAAAAACGGCTCTAACGATTTTGATTAAAATATCATATGTTTAAGATACTTTTATGACAAATAAAATGTATATCTTGAATTTTCTGGGAATGTCTCCAAAAGTATTCTTCATTGTGAACGACTTTTGCATAACTGGTAAACCATAAGAGATAGACAAAAGTTTACTACACAAAAAATGTAGATCGCGTTAAAATACACAATTTATGTCATATACATTTTTTTTGTTGAGTGAACCATTTTCGAGATGTTGCTTGTTATTCCCTTAAATTTTTCAATACTTATTTTCTCAAATGGGAATTAGTTATTCATTTTTTTGTCTTGGATATGCAAAGAGTATTAATCTGTGGGAAAGGGAATGGTGCTGCACCTAGCAACCAGCTATTAAGAGATATGTATGTGCTTAAAGGCTACTGTATTTCTATATTGCCCTTGTGAATATATATTCCCCTTACATCTACAAGAAAATTAGCAATAAGATAGACTCTGCAAATGTTTATCTCGATTAACATGAAGTAGATGGAGAATAAGCGTTTGTATAAATAGTTTGTACAAGAGTAGAGAAAGTCATGTGAGTGTAACACATCAGATTTTTTTGATTTTTTCCAACTGAAAGACTATCACCATTCCCTTAGCATTTATAACAACATGTGTAATATAACTACTTCTGCAAAGGTCCGTCATGATTAAAATGAAGTAGATAGAAACAAAATCTGATGTGTTACATTCACATGACTTTCGCTACCCTCCATTGCTTATTAGTGGGCATATAAATTATTCTTATGAAAGTTTATTTTCCTATCTCATTTTAATCGAGATAAACCTTTACGGAAATAGCTGCATTACACATTTCATTGTAGATACACAGGGAATAGTGATAGTTAAATGTTTTAGAACTGGATGATGTACGCTAGCCTTAAAATTCCATGTTCTTTACATGCAATCATGAGATACAACTGAACATTAAAAGGGCTTCGAAAAGAACAACAAAGTATGAACAATTCAAACTATTTACAATGGATATCTTGGAAATGGCTGATGTCACAAAAAAGGTTATTTATAATAAAATGTGTGCTTTAAAGAGATCTACATTTTTTGTCTAATACATTTTTGTCTATTGCTTAACGTTTACCAGTTATATAAGATTATAGAAAATTCCTTCTGAATGAAGTGGACTTCATAGGCTATTCCAAGAAAATTCAAGATATGCATTTTATTTTTATTGTAAATATCATTAATATATAGAATTATAATAAAAACCGTTAGTCATTTTTTAGAAAATAAAAAATTTCAAAAAATCTTCCATGTAAAGTGTAGTTTGGAGTGGGGGGATTTTCCTGAAAAGTGTGACACATCTTTGGAACCTCAATACCAAGTTTGGTACTTATCCGACTTTTTATTTTTTAATTATGCTGTTTACACACACACACACACACGCACACACGCACGCACGCACCCCCCTCAAAACATGTATTTCTGCTGAAATCTCGGTATGGAATTTTTTGGTGGAATGCAACACCTCTACCTACTATGTACATGGTAGAGAAAGCAGTAAGCTTTCATAACAATAGTTATGATAAAGGGTAGAGAACGTCATGTGAATGTAACATAAGTTTTTTTTTAGCTTGCATATTTTATTTATTTTTATTTATTTATTTTATTTATTGTGCTAAGAGATTTACAATTTGATTGTCCACAAAACTTTGACCCTAGCCACTCATTCTGTAAACAATCACTGTAGTTTATCTACATTTTACAGTTTCCCATCAATAAATTATCTTGTTTCAGTTTTTCATGTGCCATTTCCACTTATTTTTCACTTGTCACTTATTGATTACTTTACCATCAAACATTCACTATAGTTTTCCATTCAAAGTAAGATACACTACCTATTACTTTTCTCTATCCACTGTCCAAAGCCATTTATTTTTGACTTTACACAAAAACTGTCATGCTCCTAGCATCCTTGCACATCATTTCGATTATAGTGTACTTCTATCCCTCAACCACTTCTTTTTAATAAATTATGTTCTCCAATTTTCTGTTCCTTGGCACTTAAATACTGTGTGTTCAATGTCTTCATTACCACCACATATCGGACATTGGTTTTGAGGAATACCCTGTCTTAACGCTCTTAGCCTCCATGCTCCGGTTATTACCCATGCAATAGATTCTCTCTCTTTTTTATTTACTATGTCTATATATTTTTCCCTACCCCAAGTATTTTTCATTGGCCTATAACAAACCAATGAGCTCTTTTCGGCAATTTCACTGAACATATTTTGTATTTCTATATTTTCCAGTCTTTTCCTTGCCTTTTTCCAAAAATTTTTTACGTCATTTTCTCTCCTCCACATGTCTCCTAACCCATTTTTCTCCAAAATGTTTCATAAATTACTTACCCATCCATCATTCATTGAACTATTCTCTTGGTATTCTATACATTGTCTTAACACATTACTTTTTCCTAGATTTAAAATTCTGAACCAAAACTTCAAAGCTCTTTCCATTATCTTCCCCTTAGTTGCCACCCTGCCCATCTGTAATTGCGCTACCTGTCTTACAATTGCCTTTGGTAACCCTATTATTTCTCTACAAAACATCCTGTGCACCTCATCTATACTTTCCCATCCTCTATCTAATCCCCATATTTCTATACCATACATCATTTTTGCCTCCACAACCATCTCATAAACTTTTTCCAGCCATTTAACATTTATATTTAGACTTTTTTATCCTCTCCCTCTCTAAAAGTTGGTCTGGGAACTTATACTTCTACACATTTGAGGGAACAGAAATATCAATAGTAATAGAAATTTACAATATTGCTTACTAGCATACTAAAGAATATCCATGTTTTAGGCAGCTGAACGGGCAGCATCCCCAGGAGCGCCATCAAGAAAATTGTTACCAAGAGGGATGTGCAAGAAGAAGTGCCGTAAAAGCTGTACTTGTGGCCCTGTAAGTATATACATAATTACATCTCTTGAATGTAGATTTGTAGATTTGTTTCCATCTTTCTTTAATATAATATTATAAATATAACATACATTTAAAAATCTGATGGGATATTATTTGGTATGATTCAATGGATGAAATACTGGTAAATAAAATCAAGGTTCTTTAATATCCAGAGTGTTCCTTGGAGTGTGTGAAGCTGTTTCATTAAGTAGTTGTTGCTTGATCGGTGGCATTAGGCCCAACCCTCACCCTTTGTAGCAACTGTCCTTATATAGTGAAACTGGCGATATATTGTGCTGCGCAATGTGGCTAACATGGATCATTTGAGTTTAGTCGTGAGATCCTATGGTTATGCCCTGTGGTTGCTCCATACTTGCAGCCTGTTCCACTCCTCTATTTCTAAAAATATATCCCTTGACTACTTTGCAGCCTAAGGCCCTCAATGTTGGGCTATGCCTTGCAGCTTAGAGCCAGGCTCTCAATGTTGATAATCTCCCATGATGCCTCAAGTGGGATGTATGTAGTTAGTATGGAACAAAACAGACAATATTTTGGAAAAATGTAAAGAAATTTGTAAACCACAATGTCCATTAGAGTTCATAATGTGCTATAATGCTGTAAAAGTGATAAAGATCAGCATCTAGATGTGCGTGTATCATGTGTATTGAGAAGTCGACCCATTTCCTCATACAAAAGAATGACCATCTAACAGGTTACATTCACATGACTTTCTCTACCCTCTATCACTTATTAGGGGTATACGAATTGGTCTTATGAACATTTATTTTCCCGTCTACCTATTTTAAATCTTTCTGAGATAAATCTGCATTACACAGTTTGTTATAGGTACAAAGGGAATAGTGATAGTCAAATTTTTTAGAATTGGACACAATAAGCTGGCCTTAAAATTCCATACTCTCTCCATGGCATTGCATGAAACAGCTGAAAATTGACAGGACTTTGAAAGAATGGCTAAGTATTGAACAATTTGAACCATTAATAACATATCTCAAAAATGGCTGATGTCACAAAAAAGATAATTGGAAACAAATTGTGTGTCTTAAAGAGATCTACATTTTTTGTATAGTGTGTTTTTGTCTATCACTTAACGTTTAAAATTATACAACAGAATACAAAATTTCTTCCTAATAGAGGATTTCACATGCGATTCCCAGAAAATTCGAGATATACGTTCTATTTTTGATGTTAAGTATCTTTAATCTGTGTATTTTAATAAAAATCATTACAGCCATTTTCAGAAAAACAAACATTTTGAAAAATATTTAATGTAAAGGGTAGTTTGGGGTGGGGGATTTCCTTGAAAGTCTCTATATTGCATCTTTGGAAGGTACTGAACTGAAATACCAAGTCTGTACTATCCAACTTTTCCTTCACGTTCACTGAGTGTTCACTGCTGGTCAATAATCGAGGCAGAAGTAATTTTCTTCATTGTATTTTTATATTTACAAACTGAAGCTCTTCAAGGATTTTCTACATGTGGCATTTTTGGCTGTGCAACTAATGCAATCTGCATGTTGTAACCGCAGAAATAACATTTGTTTGCATTTATTGCAGCAGATTTGAGAACATTCTTATTTTCGTGAAATATAATTCATCTTTAGATACCACAGTGGAGCAAGTAGAGTATGAGTTCTGCGACTTATAGAATGCATCAACCAAAGTATAAGGCAAATTGTAAGACTCAGCTTAACATTGTGCAGACTCTAGAGACTAGCTTCATTTACAGCATTTTCAAGAGAGAGTGAATTGCGCTCCTAAAGCCATTGTCGTATGTATGAATTTGATAATCTCAATATAAAGGAATCCCAGATGCTGTCATCTTGGTTTTGTTCTGCAGTCCCCTTTTTAAATTGTTGTTCTTACTCAGGAGTTTCAAAACTTCTAAATAATTATCAATAGACTCACTGGTTTGCTTCTTCCAGGTAGCCAGATTAAACTTCATTCTTTGGTCTCATGTACAGGCACTGCAGGACTTGAATAGCATCTGTGTAGGTTATTTCTTCCTTGATGTATCCATACATGAAAGGATAAATGTAATTAATGAGTAGTCAAAATTTCTCAGCTTCATTTGGCTTCACAGCAGAAGCAAAATATTCAAATGAGTTATGCCAGTGTATCCACCAACTTAGCAGAGTTTGCATTAGGAACTACATTTAATCTTTGAAGTAACATTATTGTAGCCCCACGTTGTGGTAGACAATTTGCGACGGTATTACTTATAATGTTTGTTTACATCACGTGTGTTGAAGCCATCTTGTGACGTCATTCATTTGTTCGGTTTGTAGCTCCATCTAGTGTTAGCAATTTGTGGTACCTAGTATCAGTGTTTGAAAGAATTTTAAGTTTTGTTTATTGTCCTCCGGCTAGCTATTATCTTATCTTGGGTCGAACATGTGTCTTGATCAGGGTTGTGTAAACGGAAAGGAATCTTTTATCCAAAAAGAACACTGATGAAGAAATTTGTTTTATAATTTTTATTGTCGAACACGTTCACTATCACTTTTACATATTGATCTAGATACTCGCCAAACTGAAACTGTTATAATAACTTCTTACTGATCACTTTTAATCAACGTACTTCAACCTTTTGTATAATTAACTTTACCATATTTTAGATCTTTCATAATTCTGCTGCGCGTAACTTGTGAATCTATATCCGATGTATGACGAACTAATACTTTCGACGAACTGACTGACTGAAGACGACGTGTAGTGTACACAGATTTTTGATGAACTGCCCGCGATCTACCTCTGACTTGGCTTATTTATACTCCTTCGTCCAGATACGCCTAAAGATTATAACTGAACTGCAATTGGCTAATAAAACGCGCCAACATTAGCGTCTATTTTAATATCCAATGAAAATTATGAATACATATGCTTTAGGGAGAAAACATTCCAGAAGTTTCTACCGAAAACGCGCCAACATTACGTAACTTCCTCGTTTCCAATAATGATAAACAGCTCACCCCCTCACTGCATTATTGCACGCTATTATTGACAGTTTCAGTAAGGCCGTATAAACTTATTTCCAAATAATAATTACAATTAATAAACATCTGAAATCAATGTCACATAAAAATGCATATTCATATTACAATCATTATTTACATTTAAGTAATTTGTGATACAAATTACTGCATCATCTTTATGGATGAAGCAGCTTCTCCATTAATATGTTGTTTGCTAAATAAATTGAATCAATTATTTTGAAAAAAAGCTAAGTCACAAAATGAACCTTTTCAAGAATTTGAAAAAACTGTACATGGCTAACAATTAAAGAGTACAGACTTTAAACTGTGATGAAAAAACATTGTGATCAATTGATAAATACTTCTGTAAGAGTATTTGAATAACTGACATTGCAAGCAGCTTAACTTTATAATTTTACACACCTGACTTATGTATATTTTCAAAATAAACACCTGACTTAGACACCTTTTTAAACTAAACAGTACTTGTTTCATGATAATATTTTCAAATTATACATTCAATATGAAAAAATTTGATGTGTTACACTCACATGACTTTCTCTACTCTTGTATAAACTATTTTTACAAACGCTTATTCTCCATATGCTTCATGTTAATCGACGTATCGAGATGTTAATCTTATTGCTAATTTTCTTGTAGATGCAAGGGGAATTGTCAAATGTTTTAAGAGCTGGTTGCTATGTGGAGTATTCCATTCTCTTTACATTACCAGGAAAAAAAAAATGAATAACGAATTTGAGAAAAAGTATAAGTATTTGAAAATTTGAGGGAATAACAAGCAATATGTTGAAAATGGTTCACCCAACAAAAAAAAATGTATATGACATAAATTGTGTATTTTAATGCGATCTACATTTTTTCTCTAGTAAAATTTTGTCTATCTCTTATGGTTTACCAGTTATGCAAAAGTTGTTCACAATGAAGAATACTTTTGGAGACATTCCTGGAAAATTCGAGATATACATTTCATTTGTCATGAAAATATCGTAAACATATGATATTTTAATCAAAATCGTTAGAGCCATTTTTGAGAAAATTAAAATTTTCGAAAAATGCTCCATGTAAAGAGTAATCTGGGGTGGGGGGATTTTCTTGAAAACCTTCGTGTCGCATCTCTGGAAGATACTGAACCTAAATACCAAGTTTGGTGTTTATCTGACTGTTCGTTTCTGAGTTATGCTGTTCACAGACACACACACGGACATGTTTCCAAAAATGCCTTTTTTGGATTCAGGGGGTCTCAAAACATGTATTTCTGGTGAAATCTCGGTATCGAACTTTTGGGTTGAATGCAATACTTCCCCTATTTACTATACGTAGTAGAGAAAGTTAAAAACTAAAGTCTTTCAACTACAATAAATCTCCTACAATAATATTAACATGCTTTCTGTTCAACAAAATTAATATGGTTGATTTACATTGGGTTCTTCTGATGTTTTAACAGTTTTCCACTGAAAGACATCTCTAATAAATGTCATATGTTCACAGAAACATACTGTAAGAACTTGCTGAAGTTTTGAATATTCTATACATTGATGGCTACTGGGTGTTCATCACTGTAGGATTTCTCACCTGCAAATTTACTGTTATTCCATCAATAAAGTCCCAAGTTTTTACAATTCCTGGAATTGACTTCATACTCAAACATATAATAGTTGGAGATTTGAAGTGACACCTTACTTTCTTTTGGAACTCCCTTTACATACAATTTTATACAGAGAGTATTTTTTACAGAATTGGTCACCACTTTTTATAGTCTATGGAAAGGTTAGAAGTGTGCAAAATTTAAGTGCATTTGCAGAGTGAAGTGGCACTGGCAACATGTTAATTATACTTTTTAAGACTGTAGATTCTATTCTGATGACATAATTTTCTTTTTATCATGCCAAAATCTTGGTCCTTGGTAGGAAAAAGTGATCTCTGATTGGAAACTAATGACGTATTTTGTCAAATTTCTTCAACAAAGTCAATGCCTGTTAAAAAAAAATGCACGAATGTATGGTTTTTGTTTTGACCTGCACAGCCATCTAAAAAGATATTCAGTTCTCTGATATTTTCTGGAACATGATTTTATATATTCATTCAACAAAGAACACACCTCATTTGGATCCTTTCGTACAATGCCTTCATGATACAAGTGAAATTTTGCATTTCTGGTTTTCAGATCACGAATTTGAGAATGCTATGGAAAGTTGTTTTACACACTTGAAATTTTTTACCATATTTCTTGGCACAATAAATTACTGGGTATGTTCTCCTTTCCTTGGTCTGTCTGTTTTAACTGGTACTAGCTGAATTATACCTTGAAGAAAAATATCTTTAAGTTCTTTACTTCCAAAATTCTTGATTTTAGCATGAATTGGTATACAAGCGCCTTGATTAAATATTTCAAAGCATTCATGGTGGCATCCTCATTGACAATCTGGACTTCTAGCATGAACTGTTTTATCTGAATAGGAGATGTATGATTCGCTTTGAAGCTTAGCCCTTTTCATTTTAAACTTTGTATGACTCTTCCCTCTTTCTTTTCTTAGACAAATTATTAGATACTGCTGACATAGTATCACTCTCACTTGAAGACATTAATTCAATACAATTAATATATCTCAAAATTTTAAGCACACACTTGGAACTGAACAATGAAAGCAATAACCTCAAAACCATAAACAATCAGTTCTTTATTACCATGTGATTCATAGTTTATATATCTTCCTTCAGAGAAGAGAAATTTGCTTTTATTTTGAAAAGAATACAAGTCAATGACTTAACTCAATTTCAAAACAAACATAACATTTTACTCAGTGATAAAGTGGGTAGGCAGTGCGTAGGCTTGTGTTTTTTACTTTCTCTACCACGTGCATAGTAAAAAGAGAAGGTATTACGTTCCACCATAAATTTGACTGAGATTAAAAAAAAACATGTTTTGAGGCCCCCTGGATTCAAATAAAGCATTTTTGGAAACGTGTATGTGTGAGAGGGAGAGAGAGAGAGAGAGAGAGAGAGAGAGAGAGAACAGCATCATTCAAAAACGAAAAGTCAGATAAATACCAAACTTGATATTTAGGTTTAGTATCTTCCAAAGATGCGACACGAAGATGTTCAAGAAAATTCCCTCACCCTAGGCTACCCTTTACATAGAAGATCTTTCAAAATTTTTGATTTTCTAAAAAGATGGCTAACAATTTTGATTGAAATACCATATATTAAGGATATTTGCATTACGAATAAAATGTATATCTTGAATTTTCTGAGAATAGCAAGTGAAGTCCACTTTGGAAGAAGTTTTATATAATCTTATATAACTGGTAAATATACACTGGTACATGAAATTGTACTACACAAAAAATGTAGATCTCTTTTAAACACACACTTTATTTCAAATAAGATTTTTTTGTGGCATAAGCCATATCTTAGATATCCATTATTAAAGGTTTGAATTGTTTATTTCACGGTCATTCTTTTAAAGTCCTGTCAACATTCATTTGTTTGTATCGCGATTGCATGGAAACACTATGGAATTTTAAGGCCAGTGTATAGTTTCCAGTTCTTAAACATTTAACTATCATTGCTCCCTTTGTATTTATAATGAAATGTGTAGTATTGTAGCTATTGCTGCGAAGGCTTATTTGAATTAAAATGTGGTAGACAGAAAATAAGCTTTAATAAGAATAGTTTGTACCCCTATTTAACGATAGGGGTAGAGAAAGTCATGTGAATGTATCACATAAGAACTTTTTTACAAAAACCTGTATTTAGGGAATGTATATCACATTAAACTATATAGCTCAAATTTGCTGATTTAGTGACAACCCCCTTTTAAAGTAAATGTTTCAATTGTAATAACTTATAAAACCTTAAATGTGTGTGTGTGTGTGTGTGTGTGTGTGTGTGTGGGTGTGGGTGTGGGTGTGGGTGTGGGTGTGGGTGTGGGGGGGTGGGTGGGTGAGAACAGCATAACTCAGAAACGAACAGTCGGATAAACACCAAACTTGGTATTTACTTTCAGTATCTTCCAGAGATGCGACACGAAGGTTTTCAATAAATTCCCCCCACCCCAGACTACCCTTTACATGGAACATTTTTCGAAAATTTTAATTTTCTCAAAAATGGCTCTAACGATTTTGATTAAAATATCATATGTTTAAGAAATTTTCATGACAAATAACATGTATATCTTGAATTTTCTGGGAATGTCTCCAAAAGTATTCTTCATTGTGAACGACTTTTGCATAACTGGTAAACCATAAGGAGATAGACAAAATTTTACTACACAAAAAATGTAGATCGCATTAAAATACACAATTTATGTCATATACGTTTTTTTTTTTTTTTTGTTGAGTGAACCATTTTCAAGATATTGTTACTCCCTTAAATTTTTCAATGCTTATTTTCTCAAATGGGAATTCGTTATTCATTTTTTTGTCTTAGATATGCAAAGAGTATTAATCTGTGGCAAAGAGAATGGTGTTGCACATAGCAACCAGCTATTAAGAGATATGTCTATGTTTAAAGGCTACTGTATTTCTATATTGCCCTTGCAAATACAAAACAAGGGGAACATAGTAGGCCTTAAGCAATAGTCAAATATTTTTAGAACTGATTGCTGTGTGTAAAATGTAATTCTCTTTGCATGTCAAAAGATCGTTTCTGCAAATGTTTATCTCGATTAATATGAAATAGATGGAGAATAAGAGTTTGTAAAAATAGTTTGTACAAGAGTAGGGAAAGTCATGTGAGTGTAACACATCATATTTTTTTTTGTGGGGATGGCCCCACACCCGCTGCCCCAATGATGATCGTCTCCCCATGCACATGCTGTTAGTGTCTAAACATGCAGGCTAAGGGGGGGGGGGTGCTTTGTTAGTAGTTACGTGCAAATGTGTGGTGCAAGAGTGGTGAGGAAGGTGTTCAGGTTCCACGGAAGCACCCCGGTTAGTGTCAGTTAGTTCTACTCAAGCTAGCATGCAGAGCATGCAAGCGTCTCATTGTGGTTTCCTGGCGCCTGCCATGACAAGTTCTGATGGTGCCCAGGGAGTTAGTACATGTGATGAGCTGTTGGTGTTAGTGGTAAGAGATGCATTTAAAGCTATGGCTTATATCTAAATGAGATGGCACAAGTGTGTTAAGGTTGTGGTGTACGGAATGGATGATGTGGCGAGGGGGAGCAGCCTGCTTTAGTACATACCATAAAACCATTTTAACAGAGGTTCATTAGCTTTTCCAAGATCCGGAATATAATACTTTTATGTGTTGCAAGATTGACAAATAAGGTCATAACACATAAATATGTAATTGGAAAACAAAGAAATGTGAAAAAAAAGACAACTGTTAGAAAAAGACTATGCAAAGGATATAAAATGTAAAAACAGTGTGTAAAGATGCAAATAGTAAAAGAATTACTTAGAAAACAGTGTAAATTGAATAGTGTAGATGCAGTGAAAAGTAACTGACAATTTTGTGTTAATGGAGAAATATCCCTTCCAATTCCTAAAAGGGTCTGTTGTCATTAGGAGGGCATAAAACAGAAGTAGCTGTACAGTCAATTTCACTTAGTTTATAGGGAAAATTGTGAACGGGAAGACATTTAACATTATTTTTCAGGTATAAATATGCTAATTTCTCTAAAGGTTAAAAGATTATAGCCTGCCTTTGTGGTGTGGAGGTAGTGTGTCTGCTTCACATTCATAGATTCACAACTTCGAATCTTGGCTAGAGTGAGTTACCCAGATAAAGTTTCTTCCAGGGTTTTCTCTTATTCCTGAAAAGATGAATATTGGGTGACTTTAAGCTTAATGTATCCCAGGCTCATTTGACATCATTTCATCCATTTCATTCATTCATCGTCCATTATGATCTAACTGGTTAAAGGATGCTAAAAAAAAAAAAAATTATATGACCTCCATGGTAAAGTAAACATTAATAGATTACAAGTTGGCCATTATATGAGTGCATTTGGAGGAGGGCACTGCTGTTTTGTTGACAATGTGTAACATCATCAAGGCTTGGCATCTGAGGGGAGTGAGGGGCAAGGCTATAGTGGGAATGTACAGTTGCATTATGCAAATGGTATTGACCTGCTGATGTCTTCACATTAATTCTTGAAAGCAGCATCTCTGCAGATGTTTTCTTTATCTGACTATACTTCCAATGCCCCCACCCACTTTTCCGTATGTTTAGTTCCTCTTACCACCGAACACACTCATATCATGGACAACTTATACCTGCAAATTTGTTTGCAATATTTCCATAATCCTCGCAGGGCACTTAACAATTATAATTTGGGAGATGTAGTTGAATGCTGCCCCCCTCTCTCTTTCTCTGCCATTCTAGTTCACTCGATAGAACTGTTCTAGCTTACTCCAAGCATGACATGACAATAAATACCAACCTATATTTGTGCTTTATTTACTTCATTGTAACAAACTGTAGGACAGTGCTCTTCAATATTTGATTCTCTAGTAATTTTCTCTGCAAGTATTTGAAATGGTCAAGATTTATGTAAGCAGATAACACCCCATGAAACATGTTCTACAAGAATGCATCATTCATACCTAGCTTATACAATATTTTGTTTTACAGGCAGTGGTAAAAAGTCTTCAACGTATGTTATCAGAACCATTGGCTTCAAATCTGCAAACTGAATCCACCACTACTTTAACAGTGGAGGTGAAACCCAGGTATAAACACAAAGAGACATCAAACTTACAAGAACAACTAGTGGATTCACAAGAGCCGAGTGCAGCTTGGAATGAGCACAGTGTTTCTGATTTGGCTAAAAAACCAATTGGTCTTCATGTTGTAAGTCAGCTGGAACCTGATAGCCTTCTTCTTGGATGGAATCCCCCTCCTCAAAGCAGCCTATCAGGTTTTGAGGTGTGTAAGATTATAGCCGTTTATAAAACATATAAAATTCTTTCATTTTAATCATACTATAATGTTTCCAGGTTGTTACATGCATTGTTTCATAAATGAGTAATTGTCATTGCTAGCTTTGGTTTTCTTTCCAAATATCTTGCGTAAAAAAAACAGGATATTTTTATCTTCCATGGTAAAAAAGAGATGTCAAAGAATTAAATGACTTTCCAAGATTTCAATTCCATTTATTTATTTACTTGCCTTAAGAATCAAATGCAGACAACATTATCAATATGAGAAACACTTTTAAGCTACATAACTCCATATCGCACACAACTCAAAACTTAAAATTTTTGCAGGTCAGCCTTTAATATATGTTTTACACAAATAGAAAAAAAGCATTAAATTGCACATCCAAGTATGATCTATTGCAACTCATGGCTTACTGAGCATTCTATACTACAACACAAGGATTACAGTGAGAATTCCTACACACACACACACACACACACACGCACGCATGCATGCACACACACATGCACGCATGCCCGCACGCACACACACTCTCTCTCTCTCTCTCTCTCTCTCTCTCTCTCTCACACATACGTACATGTTTACCTTCTCTCCACTTACCTACAGTAATCAGAGGAAGTATTGCATTCAAACCAAACATTTGATACTGAGATTTCAATGAAAATACATGCCTTGAGACTCCTGAAACAAAAAAGCATTTTGAGAAAAAGATTTTGTGTGGATATGTGTGCATGCAGCATTACTCAAAAATGAAAATACAGTTAAATAAGAAACTTGGCATTTAAGTTCAGCATGTTCCAAGGATGGACATAAAGATTTTAAAGAAAATCCTTCTAGCTCTATGGAAACATTTTTGTTACTTTTTATTATCTCAAAAATGGCTCTAACAATTTTTATTAAAATACCATGTTTAAGATATTTACATGGCAAATAAAATGTATATCTTGAATTTTATGCAAATAGCCTCTGAAGCCCTCTTCAATCTGAATGAGTTTTGTATGATTGATAAATCATAAAAATAAACAAAATCTTACTACATAAAAAATGTAGATCTTGTAAAAGCACACAGTTTATGTCAAATCAGCTGTTTTGTGGCCTTAACCATTTGTAAGATATTCTTTGTTATTGGTTTCAATTTTCAAAAACTTTTTCCAAGTGGTAAGTCCCTATTTGTTTTCTCTCATGCTCATGCAAGGAATATACAATTTCTAGCCATCACATAGCAATCCACTTTTTAAAAATTTATTGCTTTAACTTACTACATCCTTCAGTGTCATAGATTTACGGCATGTAAAAGAACCTCAAGCCTGATAAAGAGGCCTCTGAGCAAAATTACTGCTATTTCATGCCCAATATAGAATGGGACACTAAGGACCACAGCAGTTAAAGAGCGTCCATAAATGAAACTCAATTTAATTTAATTTAAAAAGGAAAC
Organism: Deroplatys truncata; assembly: GCA_030765065.1. Taxonomy (NCBI): domain Eukaryota; kingdom Metazoa; phylum Arthropoda; class Insecta; order Mantodea; family Mantidae; genus Deroplatys; species Deroplatys truncata. The sequence goes on along the minus strand of CM060988.1, from coordinate 129,743,030 downwards.
CACTTTTAGAAAAAGATCCGACATCCCTTTACCTCCTATACTGTAAATGTTTATGTTAATAGCCAATTATTTTATACATTTCAACATTGCGTAGTACTACATACTTGTTTAATTTAAAAATATATATATGAAAAATCTCCCATTTATTGCATTCATAAAACAGTGCAGTAGCTTTAAATTCTAAAATCAGGTTGTAATGACAAAATTACAGTATAGTGGTACAAAAAAATTCAATAGTGCTCATAAAATAAGCATTTTAATTTAAAGCAAAAATGAACAGAATGGCATTAGCATCTGTGGGTTGTGCTCACGAGTCCTGTGTTTGACCTAAGGTTTTACCATAGTTTTGCCAAGTCAGCAGACAAATGCTGGGGTGGATTATATGCTACCATGAATTTTGATGTCCCTCATTTCCTCTCATTTCATTACCAGAGGCAGGGCCAGAAAAGTGCTCAGCATTGTGTGTTGCAATGCTTTAAGAAGAGAACTGTTTCTTCCTTGGCATGGGACCTTCTGCCTGTCCATACAGACAGGAAGTCACTGAAGGGGCATATGGGGATGCTCAACATGGAAACATTAGGGACCCTACTGTGCTGTGCCTGCCACCATCATATCTGGTCATGCTTTACTTTTGCCTCATATCTTCCTCCCAGAGGTTTAGAAAGCACAATAGGCTTCGCTTGACTGCAGTACTGGAATCCTTCTCTGCTTCTATAACTGTAAACCTTATTTAAAGCAAAAAGCTTTGAAATGATATTTTATTGGTTTCTCTTATTACAGTGATAGGAGAAGATATGTGCTAATATCATACATGTTACCTCAATTATTATGAAATTCATCATATGCTATTCTTACGCTATGTAGAATTAAGTACTGTGTTGTTTTACTTAGCCAAATGTTGCTGTGATTTGATTAATTATCTGCTCATTCTATGCTCTCTATTTTACAGATCTATATAAATGGTGTATTTGTGCATAAAGTACATAGTCCATCGCGCAACAAGGCATTAATACGTAATGTGAACCTGTCCTCAAAAATGGTAATTTCTTTGTATGCTTTAACGCCCACTGGACGTTTGTCAGAACCTGTTTGTGCTGTGTATCCAGATAGAGCGGTAGAGAACCAGGACATGGAAGCATCCCCTTCCCCAACTCTCCCTTCCTCTTGATAACTTTCTAGTCCACTTCATGATGTTAAATTTGTGATATAAGGTTTAGTGCTAAAGTGTTTGTGAATATTAATGCTAATTACAGGAATGTAAATATAAGTCAAAACCTGTGCCACAACCTAATTTTTAAGTAAAAATGAACAAGTGTATAAATGCGCAGAGTTAATTTACCTGCAGTCTACATATCATTAGCTTTCTTTGTTATATTTCTCATAGCACATGAATGGAGATAATTAAGCAGCATTCACATGTACATAAAATTATTTAAAGTAATGACAATAATAATGGCCATACATTAATTTGTGCTACTTTATTTTTATATTAGGGTGTAAAAGTGTTTGTATAATAAACAGAAAATATATTAATCTTCAGTTTACTCTTAATCATTGCAGAACTTACATTCCTCTTCCTTGTGTCCTATCTATGAACTTTTAAGGAAGGGATCACTAAAATCTGAAATATCCATAAATTTGAATGGATAAGTCTGTTAATGTTTGCCACATTTTTGAAAGCTTAAGATATTTTAATGTTGTTTGGTTGGTATCTAATGTTGCACAGTTGGCAGTGAAGCCATTTGCTCTCTTGCACTCCCAGTATTGTGATGATAGTTGATATGTTGATAGAGAGATGGGCAGTGGAGTGGGTGGTTTCCATTTCTTCTTGAAATTCACAGAGAGGGCATATAAGACATTTGAATGTAGCTACCAACTTATAAAACCTTATCAGTCTCACTTTTTACTTCTTTACCACTTACCTATGGTAGTAGAGGAAGTATGCATTCCATCCAAAAATTCCATTTCAAGATTTCATAGAAATATATTTTGAGGCCTTATGAAGCTCCCTCCCCCCTTACCCTCCAAAAAATATTAGGAAAAAGTATGTGTTAGAAAGAGAAAGAGAGAGAGAGAGATGTCTATTGGGATATGTTTCTGCATACACCATACAGGAACGAACTGTATCCTTCTTACACTCTTCATACACCATGAGCATGTCGGCTTTTTTTGCATTAATAAACCCCATCTTCCACTCACGACGTACTGCTTGAACTGCCACAAACTAACTGACCAGAAAGTCGCAATGCAATCAATGAACGAAAACACAATCATCGTCCTAGCAACTAAGCAGGCTGAATGGGACAAACAATTGTCGGGGTGGAAACTTTTCAAAATACGATTTCTCATAAACCACTTGCACTAGAATCCTGCAACAAAGACCAATGACATTTCAATTTACCCTACCTTTATTCTGTTGATGTAACTAGGCATTGTTCCATTTAAAACATTGTATGTTTGCTCAAAAAATATACTTTCTCAGTATTATTAAAATCTGTTTATAGGCTAAATGTAAGAGCCCCTGACTACCAATCAGTGCTGTGAAAACTGCACATCAATAGCACTATCCATTTCCGAAATATTTGCGGTGCAAGTTTTAGGTGATCCACCCTGTAGTTTCTTTGTTTGTAAGTCTATTTTACGTATCTTCCTGCCAATCATGTAACACCCACTAATCAAAACTTCTGAGACACTGTAGTTGTAGACACTGTCTCCTGTGAAATCGTGATGTAGAAGTCATACTCAAACTTTTATTTCAGCACTACACATATAGAAGATGAACGTGTGTATTAACACAGTTTTCAGCTCAACTGAAGTTGAGATCTATGATAGCTGTAAATGTAAACATAAATACCTCACAAGAAGACAGACCTGACACATAGAACAATACTGATAAGTGTTGGGAATACAAACATAAACATCTGGGTGATAAGGGAGGATGGAAGTTAGCTAGGGAGAAAATCAACAACATTTAGAATAAAATAATGAAACGTAGTATAAGCTGTATAAGCTGAATGAATTTAGCACCATAGACATATATGCACATATCATAAAAACTAGATGTGAAAGCCAAAAACGGACTTCATTTTTTAAATCAGTTCACTGATTTCCATTAAAGTGACATATTTTTGTTTATACCGCAGAATTAATGTTGACCAGTGTTGACAATATTAAGCTTCTTAATATTGTATTGGGTACAATTGTACCCTGCTTGGTAAATTGTATGAACATTTTTTTCTCTTTCTTTGCATAACTGTATGCAGTTTATTTCATTGGTGAGTTTGTTTTCTTGGGTCAGTAATTAAAAATGTGTTTCTTCTATGATAACAATGAAAAGTTTTTATTTCTTTAGATTTGCATTGGTTTTGTAGTACTTTGAGAACTATAGTGAAATAAAGAAGCATTTGTAATAATTTACTTCTCTGTGTAAACATGTCCAAAAGAAAGCACAACCTTGAGAAAGCGATTGATTTGGAAGAAGTGATGAAGATATTGTATAATAATAACGTTGATGATAATAACCCTGTTTCTGATGCATCTGAAATTGAAGACTGTGTTGAAGAATTGTGGAGTTTAATGATGTTCTGAAATTGGGTGGTGAAAGAGTAAACCTGCCATCAAATAATGATACTTGTAGACCCATCTATACATCTAATAATGAGGTGATGTGGGAAGCAACTTGCAGGAAAAATTGTAAGCGGCAAAGTCAGAATATATTGAAAATTAAAAGTGGACTTACAATTTCATTTCAAAATGTGAGTACAGTTACTGAGGCACCCATCCAATCCAATCATAGTTGGCAGGCTGAGGGCAGCCTGAAGAGGTGTTATCAAGTGTACCTACCCTTATTAGGACTTAACCACTTGTTGATGGGATGAAAAGATACAGGGTGGTGGGTGAGAGTAAGATTGATGAAGTGAAAGGAGGTAACAGATTTGCTCCTCGACAACTGCAAGTCAAGGTGCAATGGTCCTTTTGCACCACTGTTGTATGATGGTTTCTTAAAAGTTTTAGTTAGGTAATTTTAGAATGCACTAAGCAACTCTTAATAGGACTATATAGGAGCCTCAGCTTTAGCTGCTGATTGGAACTGCTCCTGTGTTCCGGAGATGCCCGCATGCAATGCAGGGAACCCAGTGATGTCTCAAGTGGCATTGTCTGGGGTTATAGTCCCCTAGAGACTGAACAATGGTACTCTGTTGGAATGGCAAGAGATTGTAAAATTTTGTGGCCTGGCGCTTAATTTCATTCTCCAGACATGGAAGAGATGAAACTTCATGAAGTACTTTCATGGGGAAGGCACAGCATACAGAATAGATAGTCCAGAGGCCCCTATTCTGTACTGACTGCAGCTGGAGTAGACTGAAGTCTTTGGCCATGCCAAGATCTTGCAGGCATAAAGAAGGATGGGGATTATAAGAGCTCAGAAAAGGCACTACTTAAGATGAACTGGCATCTCAGATCCTAACATGGAGAACAAGGAGGGCTTGGCCCCATGGCAATAGGTCCTTGATGTGCCCCTCAAACGTTAAGCCCTTGTCTAGCTTAACATCTAGATGGCAGATGGTATTTGTCCACTTAATCCTACATCGGAGATAGGTGAATGTGGGGAAGTTGGTGGGAAAGCTGCACTTCATTAGATGAATAGCATGGCTTTTCTCCAGGTTGATGGACAATTGCCAATGCCTGCACCACTCTTGGATGAGGTGGAGGTATTGCTGTATTGGGTTGAAGGCTCTTCATGAATTTCTCTCTTTACAGTATAACAGCAGGTTATCGGTATATGGGGCTACATGGATGTGCTGTTCATAGGTAGGTTGGCCACGCAGACACTGAAAGGCATGGGGGATAATACAGAGCCTTCGGGGACTCCACCTCTTATAAGCCTAAGTGTAGATTTCTTCCCTGCAGCTGAGACAACAAAAGATCAGTATTTTAGATATGTATGTAATAGGGGATGTAGTGTTTTGTTAGTTTCAGGTGAATTAGCTTGTGCACATATAGAAGGCCTTCTCGACGACCAGAGACACTATAGCAGTGTATGCTGTCCTGGAAACCCAGCACAGCAGCCTCCACCACCAGCAGCAATTGCTGATGTGTCAAGTGCCCAGAAGGAAACCCAAAATGGTGGTTAGGGACGGCATGAATGTCACCCATTACAGGGGTGAAGTAGACAAGTATTAGCCTCTCAAAGATCTTCTAGAGGACTAACAGGAGACTAATGGAGTGATAATTAGTTGGATGAACTAGATCTTCCCCAGCTTCAAGGTGCAAATCACCTGAGCCTCACTCCATTCTCGTGGAAAGTGACAAAGGGCGAGACACATATTGAAGACCTTGGTCAGAAAGAGTACACCCCTGAAAGGAAATGCAGCAGAGTATGGTGGGGATGAGCCCGTCAGGGCCCGCGGCAATTTTGGTGTCGAGACGCCGGAGTGCGCCTTGGATTTCATTGGTGGGTTTTATTACAAGAGGGTGAGCCGCCTCGTCCGGAGGACGCCGAAGAAATCAGCGAACCTCCGGCGAACACTTTCGGAGAAGGCATCGTCCTGTGGGTCGTCTAGGGGCCTCGTTCGTCCGAGATAGTCCGCAAACACAATGGCTTTGTCTTGGGGATCGTAGGCCAGGCCTTGGAGCGGGGAGGGTGTTAGCCTCGCCGGTTTCGAAAACTTTTAGCGATCTGCCACATGTCGCCACTCTCGAGGCTCATGCGAGCCATCGTATCCTCTCATGCGTGCACCGTATGCTCGCTAGGTGGAGTCGGACCTCGCAGCGCAAGCATCTCAGAAGCTTTCGATTGTGCGGTGACGCTGGTAGTGTCTGCGGCTGCTCAGGAGCGACGAATAGGAAGGACGAGTTCTACAGGTGAATATGAAGGATGTGTTCTACAGGTAGATCATCTGGACATAGGGGAGGTGGGGTGTGAACAGTGAAGTTATAAGTAGTTTGCACCACGATGGAGGTAAAGGAAGATGTCTAGGGATGGGATGTCGGTGATTCTTGTGTTGGGAGGAATGGAGACGTTGAGGCAATGCCTTACGCAGTCCCATTCGATCCCCAGTATTGAACCGGAAAGTCGTGACTGGCAACCCGTGTGTTAACCTCGGCTAACACTCGATTATGATGCGAGTGAAATACATTTATCGAAGTGGGCGAAGCATGAAAGGGGAAATGTTACTCATCCTTGACCTCGTGGATGATGGGTAGTTGCTAGAGGCCCTCTACTCTGAGTTGAGGGTCCGCATCAACCATGCGAATGATGTCATTGCTCGAGGGTCGCAATGCAAGCGCGGATGTCTGGCAATGAAGTCCCCGACCAAAACGATGTCGGGAAGTAGGGCGAAGATGGAAAGGTAGTCGTTAAGCACGAACTGCCTTCGGGGAGGGTGGTATACAGACACCATTAAGACTTCAGCTCCGTCGAGGTCCACGAAGACGGCCGTGGTCTCTAAGGTTTGAAGTTGCGGAAGCTGGACGTGTCGGTGGACTACACTACTCTTCAAGAAGACCGCTGTGTCACCTCCTAGACGACCCACACGGTCTGCTCTGAGACAGTTATAGCCCGGAAGGCGGAAAGGGATGTTGGGTCGGAGATGTGTTTCCGAGACTAGGATGACGTCCATGGCATACAAACAATATTATTTTTCCTTTTGGGCATTTTTCACAAATTGTTTTCAAGAAATTGCGGTAAACAACATTTGTGTACCAATCGGCAGTAATGGTACATCTATCTTCTAATGCTATAGTAGCAATATAGCCTGTTTTAGAAAAAAAAACTAGCCACCATCTTCTTAACAATACTGCAAATCCGTCAGACTTTTATAGGCTTAGGTTCTATTCAAAAGACTCATTGAGCCAACTGACTTTTCTTTTCAGAACATAACAATAAATCCAAGATTCATCACCAGTAATGATATTCCAAACCAAATTTGAAGTGCCACCTTGGAATTTTTCCAGTGCTTTTCTACACCAATCAATGCATTGCTTTTTTGATCAGGAGTCAGTTTATGTGGAATTCATCAACAACAAAGTTTTCTCATATCTAACTGTTGATGTACAATGTTTTGGATTTGACTGATACCAATGACCAATGTTGCCTGAATAAGTTCATAAGATGTCCATTGATCTCCTTCAAGCATTACTTGAACAGCAGCAATATTTTCATCAACAGCCGTTCTTGGGCGTCCTTCGTGAAATTCATCACTAACAAAACACCAATCTCCTTTGAATTAGCTGTTCCAATTATAAATTGTTGCCAAATGGGGCTTCTTCACCAATGCATTTCTAAGCCGATCTTCACATTCTTTAAGCATTAATGACGATTTAAAATCATAAAAACTCATAGCTCAGGCATGTTCTCTAGTCAAATTCATTTTTGGGTGACCACAAAATCTTTAAATGATGATAATTAACAAACTATTAGAGAAAATCAAACTATACAGCAATCAACTTGCAAAACTTTAGAAAGTAGGTAACTGTTAAATATAAAGAAAGTTCATTTGTTTTCAGAAACGTGGCATTCTAAAAATTGTCAGTATCACCCTCATATATATATATCATAGTTGAAAATGTGCATGATGCCACAACAAATTACAACAATGCATACATTTTGGAAAGCTGATTCTTTAGAATGTTTAGGGTACAACATAAACTGAAATGCAGAGCCTTGTCAACTACAAAGCAGGGTCTGTTAACAGAATTACGCCATAAATATTTTGACATTATGATCTGACTGCCATGAATTCTGTCACATGCAGTGCAAAATAGACATTTGTAGGTGGGGGAAACTGAACTTTATACTCAAATTTATTCACCATTTGATTTCAATACAGAAATATTGGCTTCATTTCAACAATACAATTATTGGTACATAAAGAACAGGTCTAATTAGATGTAATATACAAATACAGATATCCTAATTTATTACATGAGTAGCTCTACCTTCTATTGTTTATTAGGGAGTAGCTATTACAAAATATTCTTACTGAAGCTTATTTTCTAACTATTCATTTTAATCCAAATAAACCTTTGCAGAAATACCTAATTACACATTTTGTTATAGATACAAAGAGAATAGCGAAAGACAAATGTTTAAGAACTGGACACTATACGCTGACCTTAAAATTCCATACTGTTTTCATGCAATCGCGAGAAACAACTGAATGTTGACAGAACTTCGAGAGGATGACCAAGAAATAAACAACTCAAATCTTTAATAATGGATATCTCAGAAATGGCTTATGTCACAAAAAACTTATTGGAAATAAATTGTGTTTTTTAAAGAGATATACATTTTTTGTGAAGTATGTTTTCTTCTATTGCTGAACGTTTACCAGTTATATAAGATTATATAAAATTCCTTCCGAATGAAGAGGACTTCAAAGGCTCTTCACAGAAAATTCAAGATATAAATTTTATTTGCCATGTAAATATCTTTAATATATGCTATTTTAAACAGAATCTTAGAGCCATGTTTTAGAAAATCAAAATTTTCGAAAAATATTCCATTTAAAGGGAAGGATACTGAACTTGAATATCAGATTTGATACTTATCCGACTTTTCATTTTTTAGTTATGCTTTTTCTAAATATGTTTTTTTTTTATTTATTCAGGGGGCCTCAAAACATATATTTCTGATAAAATCTAGACATCAAATTTTTGGATGGAATACAATACTTCTCCTGCTTACTATACATAGTAGAGAAAGTAAAAATAGGAAGCTTGAAAATTTGAGAAGTCCTTTATGACTTTCCAATATAGTATTTCTTGCATTTCATTGGAAAATGAATGTTCTAGGCTGAACTGACCAACATTTTAGTTTTTGAGATCCATTCAACTAATATCACATTTATTTATTTATTTATTTGATGCACTGAAATATAATCCTATTTATAAGAAAAAGAAAAAATGGAAAGTTGTATCAGGCTTGAAAAATTTGGAATCATGTTTGAAATTTGAACCATGGGTTTTCAGCTCTGTATGCTGATGCTCTTTTCATCTGAGCTACTGCAGCTCCAATTACAAAATAAGTGCTAGAATTGGGTAAGAGAAATTCATTCGGAGACATGATACCTCAGCTAAAAGTGTCAGCATGGATAACCAAAGATCTGTGGTTTGGTTGAATTTTTCAAGTTTGATTCAGCTACCTATCCTTGGTTCACATGCAGTGAGCATGAATAAGAACAATTTATTTTATACTTTAAAGGAAAAAACATGTTTTTGCTTTGGGGTTAAATGCAGAGCACAGGGAAAAAAAATGAATATACTTATTTTGTCAAAATTAAAGTAAGAAGGTATTAATGCTGATAAATATGAAATTATGGACGTGTTTAAAAGTGACCTTCCCCAAAAACGGATGAGTTATATTTTACATCCATGTCTCAAAATGTACATTGAATGTACCTATTTGAAATGATGCTATAAGATGATCAATCTCTTTTCCATTCTTGGACACACTTTTTGGCTATGTTATACTTTAATACATAGATATCCTTTAGCTACTAGGTCTGTAGGAGAATTCACTGTACCTAGTTTGTGATTATTCTCACATTTTGTTGAGATAAGCAATTTGGATCAAAAACCTGTTTGTGTATCACCTTAAAAGAAACACTGTACACTACTTTTAGGCCTCCTCTTATAGCAAATGAGGTTGCATACTTCTTGCAAAGTTTAGAAAAGGTATAAATGATATGCCACCTATTTGTAAGTGGCTATAAATGCAAACTTTCAACAAACCACTTGTCATGCCATTTCTTTATTAAGAAGTTATAAGTGCGGACTTGTCTTTGTTGCATGGGATTGGATCTGCAACCAAAATAACTGTCATAAATTTGTATGGTCAGGAAAGAATAGCAACTTTTATCACTTCTTTCAAGCAGCATTTGTTTGAGTCTTTTTAAAATTTTGCAAAACTATATGTGTTTATCTAACACAAAATATAATGATCTGCAGCATTTTAAATATTTGTGTTTTTTCAAGAAACTCAAGATTGGTGCCTAGGCAATATGGAAATAAATTAATTCCCTTTGAGTACAAAAATAAGCTGTTTTAATAATTTAAATAGGTATTTAATTACTTAAATTACCTATATTTTGTACGCTTGTCTCCATTAATCCATTTTTACAGTTTTATCGAGATCAAATGCAACACACTGTATACATGTGCATTAATCTTTTTTCCCCCATGAAGCTCATCATGCCATTTGTAAATATGTTTATGTTTTACAATATGCACACAAAGAGTCCATTTGATATAAATAAAACAGGATTAATTCCCCATTAAAGAACATGCATGAATGTTTGAATTGACTAGTTCTCTATAATGGTACAAAAGGGTACTCATGAATGGTAAATCCCTAGACTTTTTGCACAAGGGATTTAACTTGGATATTGATCGCAATCAAAAAACGAGGAAGAAAAAATATACGTGCATTATGAAAACTATGGGTCAGCTGTGTTTTAAAACATCGGAAATTAAAATACAAATATGAGTAATGCTGTATAAGAGCGGCGTGGGATGGCTAAGAGGCTCGAACGATTCCAACCATACAATAATCAAATAACAACATTGTAACATTAAATTAGCGATACATGAATGTATGAAGGGAATATAACGTTGTGGCAAGAAAATAGTCTTAAATTAGTGGTATAAGAATGCAGGAATGAAGTATAAAATTGTGGCATGAAATCAGCATAGCGATTATTATGCAGAACTAGGGCCACTCGAAAAAAATCAACGAATTCCGGTGTTAATGGTAGATTCTTTTATGCCGATTACGTTTTTACCGATTTTGTTTGTCAGAAAGGTTCCGTAATGGGGATAAACGCTAATTTATTACACGCGCGTAGTGACGCTTATTTGCGGATATTTATTAAGAATGCTGTCTAGAAGGAAAAGAAGCACAAAAGTCATTAAGGCAAAACAGGAAGAGGTTTGGTATTAAGAACTTCTTTCATTTGTTATATTTTATCGAAGGCATTATTGTACAAAGTGAACAGAAACTGCACGTTAATTAATTCTTACGCTATAAAAATGCATAATTTCATAGTAAACGCATTATTGCACATAAAATCAACACATATGCCCTGTGTATACAAACTAAAACAGCTTGCTGTATTTAGTATGCATGTATTGGCAACATAGCATGCCTACGGCATGTTTTCCCATTGCACAGTTGGTAACATCCACCTAGGCCACGCCCACAGTATTATAAGGCAGTCCGCTTTCCTACTTTTTACCCCAAATTGGCAACATCAATATGAATACCAATTAATCTACTCAACCATTAACCTTACTTCTACTTATTTAAGAGAGAAGATTCAACGTGAATTATTGCACCTAATTTTAAAACATATTTGCAAACTTTACGTTTCCTAGTAATAAAATTTTGGTTTTGTGACAATAAAGTAGTAGTAGTAGTAGTAGTAGTAGTAGTAGTAGTAGTAGTAGTAGTTGTTGTTGTTGTTGTTGTTGTTGTTATTATTATTATTATTATTATTATTATTAATTATTATTATTATTATTATTATTATTATTATTATTATTATTATTATTATTATTATTATTATTATTATTATTATTATTATTATTATTATTGTGTGCGTTTAATACTGGGTAGGTTACACATAGTATTTCAAGCTTTGTTTTTCGTCATACTTAATTCAGAGGCCTTAAAAATATCGTACTAATTTATGTATTTAATCAACATTATGATACGGTAATGGATTTTTCAAAAAGCTAATCTGCAAACTGTTACGTTCATTGCCTTTTTATACTTTGGTGTTCTGTAGCTATGAGTACGTTTCAATGACGTTAATAAAGTAAAAGGCAAAGGAACGCACCCTCGGTTTGCGCGCATGAAAGACGACAGGTAGCCAACAGTAACATTAAAGGTACTATAATTTAACCAATGTATAACTCAATTCTAGGGTTCTTTGTTTATTAGATAGTTATATATATAACAAATCTATTAAGTTTTCCTTGAAAAACCATTGCAAAATTAAAGCATAAAGATGGATATTCAAGTAATTTTTTTTTTTTAAGTTAAGGAGGAAATTGAAGAGGTTGACAGCCATGTGCAAGTGCGACATTTACGGAGCTTTGTTTTTAATGGAAGAGTGTTTGGTTTGTATATGGAATTAAGTGGCATTTACTGTTGATTTGAAGTATGTTTTAAGACGTTTGATGTAACTGTCATTTAGATTAATGCGATTAAACATACTCAAAGATGACCTGTTTTTCTTCGTGTTGACTAGCACAGCTGTGTGAAGCGCTAAGGAAGTACCAAGTAGACCACAAGAATGGTAGGCTTGTCTGGCGGTGGACACCTCTACAACCCAGGAGCATCATCAGAAGGTTTGACTTTACTGTGACCACTCATTTCATGAGAAGCGCGTAACTTTGAAGATATCAGTGTTTATGAATATGTGAAAACATGTAATTTCTGCTGTTTTGGATAGTGACATTTAAATTTTATTTTGCTATGGTAAGATAGATGTGGGAGCATACTTAATATTCAAGACTAGTGGAATTTATTTTAAGCCTCATACATCAGTTTGAAGTAGGCCTAGGAACAGAGAAGGGTACGTAATGACTTGAACAAGTTTTACAAGTTTCTTTGCAGAAACTGTTTGCTACTGCTAGGTTTTAACTTAGATATAATGGCTTGTTTTGCAGAACAAGAGATGACTGCAATGACATCCAATGCACCCACATCTGCAGATGCTTGCTTGAGTATTGTACACAGTCTTATGTGCCACCGGCAAGGTGGAGAATCTGAAGGATTTGCTAAAAGAGCAATTGAGAGCCTTGTTAAAAAGCTAAAGGTAAGTGCTGCAAAAGTTCAACATTGGATAAACTTTTCAACTTGTGATGCAAAATTTTTTCTGATTACAAAACAGTGGCTGTATTCCACAAAGAAGATGTAAGTAGCAGACGAATCAGTAAATAAGTTGTGATGATGTAGTTCATTACAACAAGGCTAGTTAAAAATGCACCTTTATCAGCTTTTCATATGCACATAATAGATATTGTTTTAGACTTAACAAAAGATTTTGAAATTTCAACCTAAGAAAAAAACTCTTGTGCCTCATACTCAAGTTGAGCTGCCAAGTTTTCTCTGCTGGAGTTGAGTTTATTTTGTTAATCCCATTGTAAACAATGCTCATGAATAAACTTGTCATGCTATACAACACCATAACCAGTCAATCTCATACCACGAAACTAGGTGAAGTCAACTGATTGCATTGTTACATCCATCATTGTTTACATCATCAAAGACCAGGCATGCAGTCATATAAACCATTAAAATTTCACACAACTCAAGTATATACCATGTTTATAGTTAATCAACGAACATGTCATGCATCCATATAAGCCATTCAGATATTATGCATAGCTCAAGAATATGATGTGGAATATTACAGTAACTGTAAAGTTGCATATGCACTGTGTCTATAAAGTCTGGTACTTAACAGTTTCCATAATTTATTATGCAGAAACTGTAAATGATAAAGAACGTTCATGTGCATGTCAAATAACATATTCATTAAGTTTGTTTTACAAAGACAATATGGGAACCTTTTGTAACTCTGCAGATGATCACAAGGTAATTGAACTATGCCATACCCGTTTTAGGATACAGTGGTGGGAGATTCTTGAATCCTGTGCTTTGAGTGTCTGAAAATTTTGTGATAAAGCAGCAATCTTTGGTGTAACACCAAAGAAAGAATTTGCAGGTGATCAGACCCTGTGACCTTGGAAGGATGTATTAACTGATAATGTCATCCTCCGTGGTGTAGTGGTTACCATGCTAGCCTCTAGTTCCCAAGGTCGCAGGTTCAAACCTGCCGGAGGGTGATGGTTTTTTTTGGGTGCAAAAATCCTTAGTATGGCTTCCTTCAGATGGGAAGTAAAGCCGGTGGTCCCGTGTCATAGATTTATGGCACATAAAAGAACCTCAAGCCTGATAAAGAGGCCTCTGAGCAGAATTACCTGTCTTTCACGCCCAAAATAGAATAGGATGCTAAGGACCACAGCAGTTAAAGAGCGTCCATAAATAAAACTCAATTTCAATTTTTTTCAGACTGATAACAGTTATAAAACCATGAATGGTAACGGTTCCATAATTGACCGGCAATGGAAATGGCACAAAATAATGATTTAGGGAATGGAATTGTACGTATTACACAATTTAAAATGAGATTTGAACCGTTTGGAAGCCTGTGACCCACCCATCCATCCGCCTTTTTAAGACACTTTCTTAAATATGAAATAAGTTGCTAAATTGTAAACAAACTACATTTTGTTACTAGTGTGCATGCGTGGAAGAAAGTGCCAACCCATGAGTTTTAGTGAAATCCGCCAAAAATAGCAATTTTTCTTCTTCTTCTTCTTCTTCTTCTTCTTCTTCTTCTTCTTCTTCTTCTTCTTCTTCTTCTTCTTCTTCTTCTTCTTCTTCTTCTTCTTCTTCTTCTTCTTCTTCTTCTTCTTCTTCTTTTGAAACACACCTGTTGCTGATACATCTGTAAGCATCATTAGGAAGCCAAATACTTAGGTGACCATATGAAATTCAGTGTTGCCTCCTTCACTATGCAATTTCTAATATCATAAACATTATTTCCAATGAAATTATATACCAAAGAAAATTGCTTGTGAAGTTAAGGATGTGAGCAAAGCGACCATGCTTTAGTGTAACCACTGGTTGTTAATTCACCTAAGTTTTTCTTAAAAGAAACTAAACCTAATCTAATCTCCGTGAATCACTGGTTACAAATTAAGGTAAGTTTATATTTAAAAAAAAAAAAGGACTTTGTTCCCCATCTAATCAGCAAAATTTACTTCATGCTTTGGCCAGTAGTAAGCACTTTGTGTCTGTGTTGTTCAACGAGAGAACTGCTAACATAGTGGTGGTCACCAAAACATGCAAATGAAGTAAGCATGCGTTCCTTAACAATGTTTATGATTTACTGTACATACTGGGGCTTTGACTGCCAGCGTAATGACTAATACTTGAATTACTGTTTATATAAGCTTAGGTTTCTGATTTATGGTAGGTTATGTTAGGTTTATTTTTTTTTCATATAAACTTAGGTTATTTAGCATCCTGCAAATTTTTGTTTATAGAATGTGTTTTGGAAGAAGAAGAAGAAGAAGAAGAAGAAGAAGAAGAAGAAGAAGAAGAAGAAGAAGAAGAAGAAGAAGAAGAAGAAGAAGAAGAAGAAGAAGAAGAATCGCTATTTTGGTGGATTTTGCTAATACTCATGGGTTGGCACTTTCTTCCATGCATGCGCACTAATAACAAAATGGAGCACTTTGTGGACAATTTAGCGACTTATTTCATATATAAGAAAATGTCTTAAAAAAGGAGGGTGTGTGGGTCACAGGCTTCCAAACTGTTCACACCTCATTTTAAATTGTATAATACTTGCATTTTCATTTCCTAAATCATTTTGTGGCATTTCCTTTGGCAATTATTTATGGAATCATTACCAAAAAAACTAAACCTAACTAACCTCCCGTGAATCAGTGGTTGCTAATTAACATAAGTTTATATATTTAAAAAAATAAACCTAATCTAGCCTCCCGTGAATCACTGGTTTTTAATTAACCTAAGTTTATATATATAAAAAATGAGTAAATTGCTCTTACGTGGTCCCCAACAGCGATGGGAGTGATGTCTTATATGCCCTACAGATGTCACTCTGTGTCATTCTCTAGCTCTAATGCAATGCTGGCAACATATGAATAACTAATGCTGCCAAAGCCGGTAAGAAACTCAGCCTCAAGGTGTAGCTGAGGGATTGAGGGCACTCAGCCTCAAAGCGTAGCCGAGGAATGTTTTTTAGGAGAGGAGTAGGCCACAACTGCGAAGCAACAACACGGCATAGCCGAGGGATCTGCACGTCTAAAACTCGAATGATTCACATTTGCAGAAATTCCTTATTTCACGGATTTCACTTCTTATTTAGGTTGGCACTTCCCATTCAGCATCTGTTTTAGTGGGAAGATGGCTACGTTTGATGTGTTTATATGGCAATTTTCCTATAAAAGTAAAACACCTAAATGGGGTGGGCAGGTGGGCACCAGCTATTGGCGAGATCACATCTACTTATATCCTTACTCTTAAGGTAATTTAGTCCATTCCTTCTTGCTTTTTTCAGCGTTTTCAACGGGGACCACCTAAGAGCAAAATAACCCAAAAAAAATTAAACCTAACCTCTTGTGAATCAGAAACCTAAGCTTATATAAATAGTGAATGATAAACATTGTTAATGCACATTGTGCTTTGGTGTAACTACTGGTAGCTAGTTAACCTAAGCATGGAGTAATAATGTTAAGGCGGCTACTGCAAATAAAGAAGTGCAAGGAGTATTCGTTATTTGTGAAAGGATGACACTATTTGTTTGTCATCATAGTGGTGTTTTGTGTCATATTGGCAACTCTTCTTTCTGAAAACAGATGAAGCTGGGTCAGCAAGACAGAGGAAGTGGCACCTGTTGGAAAACTCCGCAGGTACTACAGGCCAAAATTTTTCCGTTTAGGTGGGGAATAAAGTCTCTTCACTGTCAAGATAACCACAAATATTGCTATGGAAAAGGGTTGGGCTTGTAGAAAAGGAAATTATTAAACTCTCCCCACATTTGCTAGCAATCAACCTTACAAACAACATATTTATGTATGAATGTCTTTTCGCATCTTTACACTCGCATAACTTCTCTATTCATTGCAAATCGCATTATCCCTTAAATACGAGGTGTGATCAAAACGTTTCTAGAATGGCTTCATAACAATTTTGCCAATGAGCTGTCTTTAATTCTTACTCAGATAGTACATGCAGCGCTCTCTCCTGATAACAATGAGAGGTCATGTGACTTTCTGCGACCTTGCAGTGCAGAGATAGAAGCTCTGAAGTGAATGCATGTTTTGCACGTGCTGCGATTTTTCTGTCTAGCAAAAATGTTAGATTTGTGTAGAACAAAGAACAAACATCCAATTTTGATTCAAACTCGGTTAAACTGCAACAGAAGTGTATAAAATGTTAAGAACAGCGTATGGGGAGGAAGTAATGGGCAAAACTTAAGAGTTTCAGTGGTTTTCGAAATTTAAAAGTGGTGTGACATCAATTAAGGATGCAGATTGTTCAGGGTGACCCTCTTCCAGCAGAGCTGATGAAAATATTAATCAGGTAAGGGAAATGGTATTAAATGACGGCATATTACAATAAGAGAAGTTTTAAATTCATTAGGACTCTCCTTTGGTAGAGTTCAAAGCATTTTAAAAGATGATTTCGACATGAGAAGAATTGCTGCAAAGCTTGTGCCCTACCTCCTTTCAATTGACTAAAAGGAAAGTCATGTGATTGCTTGCATAGATCTTAAGGAACAGCTTCAAAATGACCCATAGTTTATGGAGAAACATGAAACATGGATTTATCGGTATGATCCAGGAACAAAGCAATAATCTTTGCAATGGAAGAGTCCATCTCCACGCCCCAAAAAGGCTAGACAAGTTGGTCCAATGTGAAGTCAAAGATTATTTATTTATTTATTTTTTTTTACATTAAAGGAATTGTACATAAGGAAGGGTCAAACAGTGAATCAAGTGTTTTACAAACAAGTGTTGCAAAGATTAAGGGAGAGTGTGCAACACAAACAGCCTGAGAAATGGAGGACTGGTGACTGGTTCCTGCATCACGACAATGTGCCCATGCACACTGTCTGCCAACATATGGATAAAAATAGGGTGAGTACTGTTCCCCATCCTACTTATTCTTCAGATTTGGCTCCAGCAGGTTTTTTCTTTTCCTCCGACTTAAAATGTGGCTCCAAGGACACCATTTTGAGGACATTTATGTTATCCATTGCAAATCGCAAAAGGCTCTGAACGTGTCTAAAGAAGATGACTTCCAGAGGTGCTTCCAGCAGTGGCAAAAGCACTGGGACAAGTGTATCAACTCCCAAGCAGACTTAAAAAGTGAAAAGTGACAGTGCATAATAGACAAATCAAAGTGTTGTGTAGTGTTTATGGCCTCATTCTGGAAACTTTTTGATCACACCTCGTATTGTAGCATTCGCATGAAAAGTGATTCTTCTGTTAAATTACGTTAAACACAATACATTTTTGCCTAGAAATAATCTGAAATTAAGCAGTATGGACTTGGTTGCATGTACAATACAAAAAAGAAAACATGACTTTGCATGCCATATAAAGATTTTTTATTACTAATGACCTTTATGGTAAAAAGCAAGCAAACATTGCGTAAGATACTCTATAGATGTCACATGACTGTCTTTTCTTGTTCAATAAAGATTTCTGTCATTGCTCTGCACACACTTTAACCGTGGGCTTATTGCGCTACCTGTATTGTTTTAAAGCCAATTCATTATGCCTGTACCCTTTACCAAGTAATACCATCTCATGACAGATATGATTTCAAATTCTTCTGGTTCCAAAAACATTTTCCCAAAAGCAATACATCTCCTGTGAACCAAAGCCTCATAGGAGAATTCACATGACAGTCAGTTCAACCTGGGAAGTCTTAATGATTTTACAATAATTATTTAGATACATGCTATAGAAAAAGTTGTTTTGGCATAAATTGCATAACTGAAAGTATGTTTGTCGCGTACAGTTTACCATTTATACAGAATTAACCAAAATTCATTCAGAATAAATAGGATTTAACAGTCTATTCATAAGAAAATTCAAGATATACATTTTATTTGCCATGCAAATATCTTCAACTTATAGTATTTAAACCAAAACTGTTAAGGCTATTTTTGAGAAAATAAAAAGTAATCAGGTCTTTTCTACGTAAATATTAAGTTTGGGGTCACATCTCCAGGAAGACGGTGAACTTGAATACAAAGTTTGGTTTTATCAGCCTTTTTAAAGGAAAACAACACACACACACCACCAGTTTGTTTGTTTTTTTTTTTTTGTGGAACATTCCATATGGACTCATAACATGTATTTTTGATGAAACTTCAATATTTAATAATTTTTTAAATGGAATACAATACTTTTAACTACCATAGGAGGTGGTAGAGAAAATTAAATGGAGAAAGAAAATGGATTGCTTTCCACATAAAATGCATAAAAAGACTATCATTTGTAGTCTTCAAATGAAAATGGGATCCTTTTTTAAAGTAGTGTTTAACACTTATTCTTACTGCATTTGGCACCACAGGTGGTGGAAAACTGTTACCAGACTTCATGGAAATGCACTCTACAGTATGCATATTGAACACTGTAATGTAACTGTGTTAGAATCAAAGCATTTAATGCAACTTCATAGTTCAAAGCACGTTGTTTGAATACTGTTGTAGTGCCATATTATGAAAATGACAGTATTATAAATATTTCTGTTTGTAGGAAAAACGAGATGAATTAGACAGCTTAATTACTGCAATTACAACAAATGGAGCACACCCTAGTAAATGTGTCACAATACAGCGGACTCTTGATGGCAGGCTTCAGGTATGCAGTGATTCTTTTCATTCACTGTTTCCATTTGTTATGCATAAATGGTGGATCTTATTTATAGTTGTTAGATTAAGAGTCTGTGAAAATAAACAATAGCCATGCTAAAATGTGCATCATCATTACAAAAGTGTATATGGGATCATAATTAGCAATTGCTTAGAAAGGTAATACATATTTATGTGTGAAATTTAAAAATTGGGGTGTGTTTTATGCACCAGATTTCAATTTGTTTTTATTAAAAATTGTATAGCTTGTCTGCTGCATTTAACTGCTGCTTGTGCATGCAGCGATGTGACACACTTGTTACCCTGAGAAGTGAGAGCATAAGATGGAGATAGTCAGCTGATCATTGTGAAGGTCACGGTCATTAGTAGCACTGTGTTGTAGGAGCTGTATGTTTTTGTCATCATATCCATTCAAAATTTTACTGAACAACTTTAAAGTTAAATTTTACAGGATAACTTGTCGAGACCTTTTCAATTTTTCCCCACAGGCTGTGGATTGCTACAGTACCTTTCAAATGGGAAGAGGTTTGCTCTCCAGCAAACCAGAAGCTATAATTAACTATACATTGTCACTGCATTACCTACACTCCTTTCATATTTCCCTCTCAGTCACACACTTCCTTGCCCAAGGTAATGTAAGTACCACTCAAGATACACTTGCTTTGCCTATACCATATGTTTACCAATAAGCTGCTGAGCATTTTTTTAAATCAAGTTGATTTCTCTCTTCCTGGTTGTTGTATCTTTTAAAAAAATGTGTATACCCTAAAAATAACATTTCGAGCCTGGCGTTGCAATACCTGCAACTTTGACTGGCCACTAAATTCATCGCTTAAGGTCACTGCAGGAATTCACGCCTGTTCCTTTGCCACTTAAAGCAACAACTGATTACTGATATGAAGTATTTGAACTCTGAAGTGTAACATAAGGCCAGCTTACATGTCATAAACATGTCATGGCTGGCATTCTCCAGATTATTCTGTTTACCAGGCTAAGTGAACTGTTAGCTCTCATCTTGTACAACAGAGGGAGGAAACAAACTCTTGGTGCTTCTCCAACAGGCACTATCCTGGCAATAGTTTGCATTATAGTGGTACATAATTACAAATATATGTTATTTGCATACATATGAATGGCAGAAAAAACCTATGATCAAATATATGGGTGTGTTTATTCGTTTCTATTATGAAAACAACTTCAACTAAAAGTATGTTGTTTTTACGATTGTGATACATTACTGCCTACCTTCCTTATGTATTGATTTTTGCGAAATTAGAATATTTGGAGCTAACGTAAGTCATGTTTATTAGAGGTGGATTCACTTGACGCGTGGTACTTCCTATTAGTGGGAACACAATATAACAGCACTGCAAGACTCTCATTAGTTGACAGTCTCTAGGCACTCAAGAGCAGATGTCATCTCTTTTGAAAACAACCTTAGATACAAACTGACACTAAGTCAACTGTATGAACGAGGGCAAAGTTGACCTGTCAAGCTCTCAGATTATGCAGCTTTGACCAACCCCATTTCAGCTTCCTGCAATCATTTTCTGTGTTGTGTGCTCCTCTGTGAATTAGCTCATAGGTTTTAATGAAATAAATAAATTTTTCATGCACACATATAAGAATCAAAATAATTATTCTACTAATTGTGTGTCTTCTAAAAGACCCCCCTGTCATTTTCATTGTACCTAGTGAAACACTATGCCTTACATGCTATCTTCATACAGGGTGTTGAATTCAAAATTTTCCAGGCTGAACAATTATTTAAATTGGATTTAATTATTGAGGGAGAGCTTAAAAGAAACATTAGGTTTCACTCCTCTCAGCTTGAGGACCCCTTCTGTGGACTAGTGGTACCGTGCTAGCCTCTAGTTCCCAAGGTTGCGGGTTCAAACCCGGCGGAGGGCGATGGATTTTTTTCAGGCGTAAAAATCCTTAGCACGGCTTCCTTTGGAAGGGAAGTAAAGCCAGTGGTCCCGTGTCATAGATTTACGGCACGTAAAAGAACCTCAAGCCTGATAAAGAGGCCTCTGAGCAAAATTACCGGTGTTTCACACCCAATATAGAATGGGACGCTAAGAACCATAGTAGTTATAGAGCGTCCATAAATAAAAACTCAATTTCAATTTCCTTCTCCTCCCGCTTTAAAATTTCAAGTGACATCCATAAAATTATGTTATGATACTTAAAGCTGAATCGTAGTTCACTCCAGAAACATGCTACAGATTCAAAAGAAGTTCGTCACAAATCAGATACATAAGTGTTTATGTTTACATAGCAATTTACAGCTCATTTTGCAGCTGATTATTGCTTCCATCCACCCACCCACCCACCCACCCACACCATGGCACATAAACAGAAGTATGTAATACCTCATGTTGATATACTTGATAGCTTTGAAGTATGGTTGTAGATCGAAGGTATAGGCAGTATTTTTTGGGTGGGCGCGGAGTGGTTTATATTCAGGATGAGTGATGAGGCATAAGCAGCAAAACCTGAAATTTGTGTATTTAAAATTAGGAAACTCTAATTATTAAAACCTGTTTGAAATCATTGCAGTCAATCCGGATATCACATTTACTGTGGAAATTGGAATCACAGTACTAATTTTGAGAGTTGAGATCTAGCATTAGCGAGCTGGGTAAAAGCAAGTGAGCATGAGGGTCCAATTACTATAGAAATAACAGCTAATTGCTGGCATTAATACTCCTTTACCCTGTTGTGATTTCTTAAATGCATTCATTCTCCATGTTAAGCTCTTGGCTTCAACTTGCAGTTATTATGCTTTATTTTTTATGTTTTCTGTGATTCCCTCTGTGTTTTCTTTTTCTCATTGTTTTGTATTTGCTGCATTATATGTGCCATTGCAAAAATATGCATTCTCTATGTTCGACATATCAGCAGTATTGCGCTGTAGTTCCTAGTTTGCCCCCTAGCCTGTTACCCCAACTCTGGAAATTAGCACTATAAAGAATATTAGTCTGATATAATTTTGCCAACATCAGAAAAGGCTGTACTATGAGCTCAAGTTTTTTCACTTCATATTGTTGTATTTCAGCTTGATGCATTGTAATGGATAAATCATGATTCAATAACACATACTAATATTAGTGTCCTTAATTTATTGTGCCCTTGTTCTTTGGACTATAGTAAATGAAAAAGACAAAAGAGCTTTTAATTTGATTTGAGGGGGTTTTAATCCCTCTACTCTACTGTGGCCTTGCAGGATGTTTTAACAAAGGATATAATACTTCTGATACAAACATTTAAGGCTGTTTCACAATAACCGAGAATAGTAACCAACAACAACAAGGTTAAAATACATGTGTTATATGTAGCCTTCACAGTTAATGGGAAGCTTTCCTGGGTCCTGGGAACAGGAAAGAAGACTTAGTTAAGTTTTAACATTCTCATTTCCGGCTATGGTCAGTTAGATCCTGAGTCCTTCAGATCCTAGCGTTGGCTCTTCTAGTGAAATTGCATTCTGTAGTCTGTTATGTGTAATTCACAACTGGCTATTGTCACAAAAGCAAAATCTAAAAGAACAGCAAAAACGGTTAGAAATAAACAAAGAACAACAAACAACTTGAATGCATGCTTTTAATAAAGGAATGAAGCTTGGTGTGATTAGAGGAATCATAAATTGTAATGGATTTGCATTTAGAAAATGTTTACTCTATTGAATTTTGACGTTGCTAACCTGCATTATGTTGGCTGAATTGGAAGCGAGTGAAGTCAATTACAAACAAATGACGCTCCAATGCACAAAATCGACTTTCCACTTGGTTATTGATATGGTCATCGATATGCATTCCAGTTCTTGTTACTGGGATATTATGAACCAAAATATGTGCTGTTTTGCTTTTTGATCTGGTTATGATTCTTGGGTTATTGTAAATCAGCCCTTAGCCATAGACTTGGCTGGACAATGTGTTTGGTTGACTACTTTTGAAGATTTAGAAGCTGGTAACAGTGATGTGTCATAATTTAAAATAGAGAGTTGAGGGTTGTTACACTACATCACTATGATATTCTTACTTGAACGCGTTTCGGGAGACGGCTTGTTCCCATCGTCAGCATTTTCTCTCAACTACTATTTTGAGAGAAAATGCTGACGATGGGAACAAGCCGTCTCCCGAAACGCGTTCAAGTAAGAATATCATAGTGATGTAGTGTAACAACCCTCAACTCTCTATTTTAAAAAAAAAAATGTGTTTGGTGTTTACATCACAGCAGTCTCTATCTATGGAAACAGTTAACTTAAAAAAACAGAGGTTATGCTCATACTCTTGTATGCCATTTCATTTGTCCTATATTCAGTTTTGGAGGTTTTCAACAGCTATTTGCAAAATGCACTTTAGCACATGTTAAAAATCCAGAAGAGTGTTTAACCTTATATGTATTTTGCTCCCATGGCTAGTAACTGCTGTTATATAAACTCAATCTAGCTAAATGCACGTTATCTGATGTGTTAGAAGACATTGATATATAGTTGGAGATGCACCACCTGAGATAGAAAAGCGAACAACTCGCTGGCCAACCACTGTGTTTGTATTAAGACAAAAAGGAATGTTTAACACTGAATTATGGGATATAATTTCCTAAGTCTTGCTTGCCATGATTGAATCTATTGTTAAGTAATGCTCAAACCCAGAACAGAAGCCAAGGTATTGCTTTGTTATTTCCAATAGCAAGAGGACTAAGGTTTTCACAGGGTGATTATCTTTTTAACTATCTTTTGTCAGAATTGATGCACCATTTAGATTACAAGCCCAAAAAATACCTAGTGAGAACTGAAGAGTGATTGCAGCTTTGTGTGAAATGATGAGTTGTCTAGATCATGTATCATCTGCATATAATGCATTGCATACAGAAGGTATTTAGGTGCATCTGAGGGTAAGAATGTCATTTTGCAGATCTCCTGCAAGTGTAGGATATTTTCTAGAGTGTGTTACACCAACAATGTCTACAGAAAAAGTGATTCTGAAGGTAACTTGTTAAAACCATAATTAAGTATGCGGAACCCAATGTCACAAAGTTTGTATATATATGCCATGTATGATAACTGAAAATATGTACTGCTGTAGTGTATTTGTTTGCCTCAGAATCACTGAGGATGTGTGCATTCAAGCATAGTAACTGGTGACTTGTTTATAGTGTTGTATGAAAACAAATTAAACGGAATGACTGTATTTTTGCAGAGAAAATGAAGAGACTGAAGCTTTCCTTCTTAAAAGCTGGGAGGGTGTTGGCAAAAGACTAATCAGTTGATAACTGTTTGTTGATAAGTGTGGCTTATTGGGTTTGCGAATAGGAATAATCTCCAAATGTTTCCATGTATTATGGAAGTAACCACAAATAGTGGCATTGATAATGATGCAGGAAGGGCAATTGCTTAATGAGTAAAGTATTTCAAAGCTGTATATAAGGATAAGATTAAACCCAAGACCCCCCCCCCTTTCCCCCTAAGTAATTGCTGAATAAATGAGCATTTCTTATGTAGATAACCAAGAGATTGAGTTGAACAGTGATTCATGAAACACTCAAGAGCTGTTGAATATGTGCAGTTAATACAATGTGTGTATATTGATAAAATGGTTGAAAAATAATCTACAAAGGTTTCACACTTCTCAGACTGTTGCTTATGGCGTTGTTACCCTAAGAACAGTTGGCTCCCAAAGCATTTGTTTTTGTAACTTTACCTTAAAAATTATCAATATGAGAAATATTAGATATGTAGTAGTGATGGTTCTTATAATTAACTAAAGTAGCTTGTTGAATGAGCTGGTTAAGCTCTTGACATTAGGATGTTTATCTCTATTGTTGCATAGATGACACATTTAATGTTACTTTTAATTAGAGCTGAAGCAAGTGAAACTTCTAAAACTATTGAGTTTATACCGTTCAAGAAAGAACAGGTCTCATATGTTTTATCTGTTTCTTTGGACATTTCAAGGACTGAAAACTAGAATAACCCAAGAATGTAAGTGCATTAATCAGAAAATACTTAAAATTTGTCTTCGGAAAAAGGTGTATTGTTTTGTAGCCACCAAAGAAGAAACAGACAGAGTAGTAAAACTCGGAAATGAAAAGTTAAATACCACACTTTCAAGAAAATGCTTCCATACCATTTACATCAAAGGATTTTCATTATTTTTTATTTGTGTGAAATAGGCTCTTACAATTTTGATTAAAATATATAATGAGATATTGACATGAATAAACTGTATGTCTTGAATTTCTTGTAAGCAGCCTGAAGTTCTCTTCATTCTGATTGAATTTATAATCATATTGTGGTATAACCGTAAGAGAGAGAGAAACATTAGCTGCAGGGAAAATGTAGAACTCATGACAAAACTTTCTAATAACATCAGCCATTGGAAAATATTTGTTATTAAAACTTTTAAGTTTTCCCAGGTGGAACAATGATGTATCTATGAACCATCTTTGAAAATATGCAACTTTCCTCCCCTCTCCTTATGGACTCATTAGTACAAACATTTATTTGCACTGTGAATAGTTACATTTTGTCTTTGTATATTGCATTCCAACCAAGTGCTTATTATATAATTTGAAATCATTTTTAGTAAAAAAATCATGATTAATGTAATGTGGTACAGAGTCCTCAGTACATTGTACATTTGTCTTGTGTATACAGTTCTTGGAACAAGCAATGTATAAATCTGATGGACTGTCTGTAATAATGTGTGCACGCGTGTGCAGCAATCTTAACTTAAGTGTAAATGTAGCTTTTCAGTAGTGACAAATAACGCTTATTAAATTGCAAGAACCCATGTTGTTTTTTTTCCCCTGGAACATATAAATAAGTTTTCATAATGTGTATTATCATAAGTGATTTCAAATATTTTGCTGATGCTTTGCGATTTTGTGCAAGAATATGAAGGCTGTTCCAGAAGTACCCAACCTAACAAAGAAAGCACAAAAATTTTGGAAAAAAAACATCTTTATTTCTCTACATAGTCTCCTTTCAGCTCGATACACGTTTCCCAGCGATGTTCAGTAGCTTTGATACCCTGTTTACAGTGAGAACCATCGAGTTCTGCAAAATAGCCATCCACTGCAAACTCCACCTTTTCATTGTTGGCAAATCTTTTACCACCAAATCATTTCTGGAACTTTGGAAACAGAAAGTAATCAGAGGGGGCTAAGTCTGGCGTATAGGGTGCATGAAGAAGCAATTCGAACTTTAACTCATTGATTTTGGCCATGGCGATAATGGATGTGTGAACTGGTGCATTGTCTTGATAAAATAAACTTTCTTTTTTGCTAAATCTGGCTGTTTTTGTTTGACTTCATCATTCAAATGTTGCAATAAGTTTGCATTATACTCGCCATTATTGCTTTTCCTTTTTGAAGCTAACCAATGAAAATTATCCCGCGTGCATCCCAAAAAACTGACGCCATGACCTTGCCTGCAGATGGAACTGTCTTCGCCTTCTTTGGAGCCGATTCTCGCCTTTCAATCCACTGTTTTGACTGTTCCTTCGTCTCAGGTGTGAAGTGATGGACCCATGTTTCATCCATGGTTATGAATCGACGCAAAAACTTGGCTTTATTGCAGCAAAATATCGCCAAAAGCTTGGCTTTATTGCAGCAAAACATCGCCAAACACTCGACTGAAACATCCCCATGACACAGCTTTTGTTCCATTGTGAGTAAATGCAGCACCCATCTTGCGCACAGCTTTCTCATGTCTAAATTTTCAGTTAGTATGCGATGTACAGCACTTTTTGAAGTGCCTACTTTTCCTCAGGCTTGCGCACTTTCAGTCAACGGTAATCCAATACCATTTTGTGGATTTTCTTCACAATTTCTGGCATAGTCACCTCATTTGGTCGACCCCTGCGATGTTCATCTTGGCAGATACGGCCTCTTAAACTCTGCCACCCAATATTTTACTGTTGTAAACGAAGGTGCAGACTCACCCAGAGTAGAATCAAGCTCAGCTTTAATATTAGTTGAACTAAGACCTTTCAAATGAAAGTATTGTATCACATAACGAAGCAGTTTTAACCATGTTTACAAATTCGCTGAGAGAGTTCACTATTAATGGCTGCCAAACAGTTACTAAACAATGTAGTGTCATCAAACTTCAAACTTAAGCTTTATAAGGGTGGTACTTTCTACCATAGTCATTTGTTTGAAACAACAACTGCTATATATACGTCAGGTCGGGTAATTCTGGAACTGCCCTTGTATGTACACTACCGAATCCGTGGCTTTACTCACTTTATTTATTTAATAGATGACAAGGAGTTTCTTTATTTCATGTTATCTTGCAGCTGTTAAGGCAGAGGTGTGCAATCTGGGGGTGTTGAGAGTTTATTAAGGGATCTTCATTTATTTCTCACATGTGTGCCTCAGCCAGAATATTTTTCTGTTTTCCTTTCCTACTCTCCTACTGCATTTGCTATAAAAGGGCAGACATTAGCAAATATTCAAGAAGCCTCACCAGCTAGACATTGTTATGCTATGACCATTATCAATATATTATTTATGAAATGTGTGGTAAATTTATCTGTTAGGATTGAATAAGAATGGAAATGGAATATTTAGCAGACAGTTTATGCCAAGCTCTGTTTTGAATGGAAGATGTCTAGATTACGTTGAACTTGGTATGGCAATGATTTCTGACTTCAAAGCCAAGAGCATAATTACGTGGGAATGGAAACTGAAACCAGAATGAGAAAATAGTTAAAATACTTGTTTTCAAATTTAGCCTGCACAATCAACAGGAAACTTTTCAGTGCTAACATTCAAGTTGCATGTTTCCTGTTCCTGCTTCCAACTCTGTAGTAGCAGGCTTGGAAAAACAAAATCAAGATGACTCCAGAAGCTGCACGTGCTTCCAGTTCTTAGTTTTATTTCTGCTGTCATAGCAGGATCTTGTTTAGAAATCTCAAACAGTTAAGGGGCCATTCACAATGAAACTTAGATATAAGCATAATGTAAGCATAGAAGCTTGCCTCATGTTGTCTTGCATGCATTCACATTGGCTGATGTTGACGTAAACATGGCTATAAACTTATAATGTAAACATAAAAGTTTGCAAAAACTAAGCTTTCATAGAATCAGAGGACTGAAAAATTCAATACCATAGCCGGGATTTGAACCATGGATCTCCCGATCTCTGTCCGGTTACTCTAACCACTGAGCTACCATGGCAACATGCCGGTAGATATTAAATTCCCCAACTCATTTGCATTTATCCTGGTAAACCAACACACGGCTTGTGTGGAAGAACAATTAATTCCATTAATTGGCCTATTAGGGGTCGAAACTATGAAGCCCAGGACTTAAAAGTACTTACAGCATAGTAAGTCGCCATTGGGGTATGTCATCTCAATGCAATTTGAGATCTCCTTGTGGTTTACCGAGATAAATGCAAATCAGTTGGAGAATTTAATGTCTTACTGGCATGTTGCCATGATAGCTCAGTGGTTAGAGCAACCGGACGGAGATTAGGAAATCCATGGTTCAAATCCTGGTTATGGCATTGAATTTTTCAGTCCTCTGATTCTATCTTTCCAATCTTTCTAACACACGGCTTGTGTGGAAGAACAATTAATTTTAAGCTTTCATGATTATGCCTACATTATACCTAAGAAACTAGCCAATCAGAAAGTGATTCTCTATACACCTTGCAAGAGAACAAATTGTATATGTTTTAAGCCCCACGTTGATGCGGCAATTTGCGATGAGATTCTTACAAATGTTTGTTTACATCACGTGTGTTGAAGCCATCTTGTGACGTCATTCGTTGGTTTGGTTTGTAGCTCCATCTGGCGTAGCAATTTGTATCAGTTTTGAAATAATTTATTTTAAATATCCTCCGGCTAGCTATCATCTTATCTTGGTAGAACATTTATCTCTGTGCAGGTTGTGAATCGGAAAGGAATCTTTTATCCAGAAATTACACTTAATGACGAAATTTGTTTTATAATCTTTTATTGTCGAACACGTGCACTAACACTTTTACATATTGATGTAAATACTCGCCAAACTGAAACTGTTTGTAATAACTTCTCACTTTTAACTCACGTACTTCAACTTTGTGTAAATTTAACTGTATAATACTTTAGATTCTCGTAATTCTGCTGCTCGTAACTTATGACGAACTGAAGACAGCGTGCTAGAAATTTTGATGAACTGGGCGACCGACGTGCAAGGTATTGAGAATTTTGTTGAACTGCGGGGCGATCTACCTCGGACCTGGATTTATATACTCCCACTCCTCGACATGCCTAAAGATTATAAATGAACTGCTATTGGCTAATAAAACGCGCCAACATTAGCGTCTATTTTAATATCCAATGAAAACCACGAATACATATTGCTTTAGGAAACATTCTAGAAGGTTCTCAACGGAAAAAACGCGCGAACATTACGTAACTTCCTTGTTCCCAGTAATGATAAACAGCTCACCCCATCGCTGCATTATTGCGTTATTATTGACAGTTTCAGTAGAGCCGTGTATTATTATTTACCAATAATAATTACAATTAATAAACCTCTGAAATCAATGTCACCTATTAATACATATTTATATTACAATCATTATTTACATTTAAGTAATTTGTGATACAAATTACCGTATCATATGCCCCACTAGAAACATAATTATAAATATTTATAACTTGTTTGGAAATTTTATAATTGTGTTTTTAGTCTCCTAAATCTTGGAACACACGCTATCACTTTCACTTTACACTTCACACGTATTTAACACACGACATGTTTTTTTTTTTTTTTTTTTTTTTTTTTTTTTATCTCGCCACTACTTACTGGCTCTGGTTTAATTAGTTTAGATATTAATCTGACATCACAAATTTTTTTTTATAGCAAATACTTTACCCTAAATTATTCATTTACTGTTACCAAATTGTTTACTTTCTTAAGTTGTTGACAAAAATTTATACATTTGATTTTTGTAATTATTACACATATTTACCAAAATATTCACCCTCTACATATATTTACATCTCTTAAATCTAGACAATGTTTCACCTTTTCTGTTTGCTACATAAGTATTTGTTTTGAATTATTTTGTTTTTACCCCCTTTTTTTTTTTTTTTTTTTATTTTGTACTTTATTTTAACAATACTCTTGGAATTGTATTTACGTACTTTTAATTTAATATCATATTAAGTTTCAATCTTAGCATTCTTAATTTTCAAATGTTGTTAGTTACTAAAAATTTATTTATTTATATATATATATTTTTTTTTAAACATTTCTCTTTTTTTTTTTTTATATATAATTTATTTCTCTTTTCAAATGACATATAAATAATTAACCCTCTTACGTTCCAATACATTTCTCTGCAAGTCATCTTTACCTATCCAGCATTTACTTTACATCTCATTGCTATTTACCCTCCTGGATCAAATTGTGTGTGGCTAAACATTACTCGTAGCTGTAACCTAACCTTCAAATTTTTGTTCATGAATAACCTCTTGTATTCATATGAAATTTCGTTCCCTGATAACATTTGAAAACAATCTAAAGTTTCTTGACCTACACATCTTTTAACAACTTTCATTTTCAATTCATCTGCTATCTTTATAACTTGAGAATACTCTGACAAATCTGTACTAAACTGTACTGGACTGGAGTTTTCATTTTGAACATCTTGGTACAATTTCTTTCTTTGCATTATTGACTCCTTCTGTATTTCAGATATTTCCCCTCTGAAATTAACTTGCACCTGTATTAAATCTGCATTTGTAGCCTCCATCATTTCTCTTAACTCACTTGAAATGCTACTCATTCGGCTACCTAGCTCTGTACATTTTACATTAACATGCTCTATTTTATTATTAACCTCATTTTTTTGGTTAGATATTTCCCTGCTCATGTCTAACATTTTCTTTGAAACTTCACCTATTTCATTTGCTATCATTTCCCGATTTTCATTTTTCATTCTAATCATACTACTATCCAGCTCCATGAATTTCTTTTCAATTTCTTCCCTGTTTTGTTCTAAGCTTTTACCAATATCTTCCCTCAATTCTCTCTTATTCTGATCTAGTTTTTGTTCTAAACTCCTATCAATATCTTCCCTTAATTTCTCATTATTCTTTTGCATATCTTCCCTTAATTTCTCATTATTCTTTTGCATATCTTCCCTCATATTTCTCAGCATTTCCATAATCATACTATTATCAGAATGAATATTTCCTGCTATTCTATTCTCACTTTCTGCACTAACATTTTCATCCTCAAATCCTAAAAAGTCTGGGCTGTTTTCTGCACTAACATTTTCATCCTCCATAATTATTTCTTCTGAATTATTGGTAGCCATTATTTTTTTTATCCTACCACTCCTCAATAACATTTAAATTTGTTTTCCCTTTTTTCTAAGAAAAAAATTATGATACTCTAACCTTTCTGATGCTGTCCGTTGCTGTTACTTTGATGTCCAGTTTTTCTGCCCCTCTCTCCTAGGTTTGTATGTCGCTTCTGCGTTGTATTATGATGAATCTACGTTGTCTCGATGTTTTTGTAGTTGAATTACTCTGTTGCCTTGTAATCTCGGAATTACGATGTCCAATCTGCGTCTTGTAGATCATTTCACTGCTCCATTCATTCCACATGCTGGTTAATTCTGCTACTTTCCTGGTTAATTCTGCTACTTCCTGGTTATTGTGATCCTTTCCTGGTCATCTTGCCCCACGTTGGGCGCCAATATGCAAGAGAACAAATTGTATATGTTTTAAGCCCCACGTTGATGCGGCAATTTGCGATGAGATTCTTACAAATGTTTGTTTACATCACGTGTGTTGAAGCCATCTTGTGACGTCATTCGTTGGTTTGGTTTGTAGCTCCATCTGGCGTAGCAATTTATTTTAAATGTCCTCCGGCTAGCTATCATCTTATCTTGGTAGAACATTTATCTCTGTGCAGGTTGTGAATCGGAAAGGAATCTTTTATCCAGAAATTACACTTAATGACGAAATTTGTTTTATAATCTTTTATTGTCGAACACGTGCACTAACACTTTTACATATTGATGTAAATACTCGCCAAACTGAAACTGTTTGTAATAACTTCTCACTTTTAACTCACGTACTTCAACTTTGTGTAAATTTAACTGTATAATACTTTAGATTCTCGTAATTCTGCTGCTCGTAACTTATGACGAACTGAAGACAGCGTGCTAGAAATTTTGATGAACTGGGCGACCGACGTGCAAGGTATTGAGAATTTTGTTGAACTGCGGGGCGATCTACCTCGGACCTGGATTTATATACTCCCACTCCTCGACATGCCTAAAGATTATAAATGAACTGCTATTGGCTAATAAAACGCGCCAACATTAGCATCTATTTTAATATCCAATGAAAACCACGAATACATATTGCTTTAGGAAACATTCTAGAAGGTTCTCAACGGAAAAAACGCGCGAACATTACGTAACTTCCTTGTTCCCAGTAATGATAAACAGCTCACCCCATCGCTGCATTATTGCGTTATTATTGACAGTTTCAGTAGAGCCGTGTATTATTATTTGCCAATAATAATTACAATTAATAAACCTCTGAAATCAATGTCACCTATAAATACATATTTATATTACAATCATTATTTACATTTAAGTAATTTGTGATACAAATTACCGTACCAACCTCATCATGTGATCATTCTGCTATCTCACATCACAATTTCTGTCTCCATATGTTGACCTGCTAACTATCTTTCTGTTTAAGATTGTGGGCCAAGAATTACTGGGATATCAATAAAAAGCACAGCAAAACAAAGTTTGATGCAGGTGGTGGTTTTTGTAAGGTTAACATTGTAACTGGGTAGCAAGCTCTTGTTCAATTTGATATATGTACGTAACTTTTGTGGAGTGTATCATTTGCGATTGCTTTGCAGGCTGTCATATTAACTCAACTGTTTTATGCTCTCTTGCGATTGGCTGTTGTTCATGTTTCAATTTATGATTGTGAATGAAACATATAGCATTAAGTCTAAGCTTAAGTTTTACATTGTTATGTTAATGCTTAATTTTCATTGTGAATGACCCCTTGTCTTGTCTCATATGATACAGATTTCTGCCATTGCTCTGGACACCCTTCAGCCTTGGGCTTATTGTGCTACCTGTATCATTTTAAAGATAACTCATTATGCCTACACCAAGGAATATAGTCTTATAACAGTTTCAAATTCTTCTGGTTCTTAAAACATTTCCCCAAAAGCAATATATCTCCTGTGAGCCTGTGCTGGGCTGTTTCAGATTCTTTCTTGCACAATCTGCAATCTAAGTTACTCCAAAACACCCCCATTGTTTTAAGATGTTTTTCACAGGAGCATGTCCTATGAGAAATGTGGTAATTGTTCTCAGCTGAAGTTTGTTACATTTAAGCAAGCACGTTTTTAAACATTTTTGCAGTATTGAATATCAAATCTACCCAGCAGGATGGCTCAGGCAGTAACATCTGTGGCTAGCATTCAGGAGGTCCTGGGTTCAAATTCCTGGACCTGACCAATCTGATGAACGGTTTTTTGCTTGGTTACTAGACAAATGCTGGGTTGGATGATTTGTTCCGCAAATTTTCCTATCATCCCTTTCATCACTACATTTCATTTCCTTCTTCATCACCATACCAGGCATAGAGTTGATCACCCTTCCTGAATATGCTATGAACTTGTTTGTTCCTCTATGGGCTACTTACCCAACACATTGATTTGTAAGTTCTTGGGGTATAAAAAGGAAGGTAATCAGTTAAGAATATAAAAATTGGTTAATCTGTATTCAAATGAATGGGGGGGGGGAGAAAAACATCATTGGCTTAAATATTAGAATGTGTTCAATTAATTTTTCTTATCATTAGTAAACTATTTGACATGCTTTACCATTTTCATCCTCAATTCCAAGTGAATGGAAAAATCCCAAGATTCATGTTTTCAACTTTCTCTTCTGGTTCTGTTCCCAATTTATTGTGGACTAATGTTAGAAACTGATGAATACCAATTATCAAATTGAGATTAGGGCTGCTACTTGCTGTTCCCATTCTCAATTGATGGTGTATGGAGCATTCACCTTCCCCTTCTGTTTCTGTTCTGGTTCTCATTTCTATTCCTGGGTAATTGTGCATCAGGCTTCATAGGTAGGAGCATCCTAAAGGTGGAACAGGGGGTTGTGTGTCAGTGGCTCTGCACTATGGGGATCAGAAGGCCCAAGACAGTAAAATATCAGAGCATGGGTATGTCATTTTACTGTTACATATGATTTACTTTTCCATTAGTGCACAGTCCCTATGTGGAAATTTGTACCTAAAGAGCCATTCACAATAAAAGTTAACATAACACTGTTAAACTGGTGTAAAATTAACATTGCATGACAAAAAATGGAGACAAGTAATAACCAAATTCAAGAGAGACTGAAACAATCAATTTAAACTTGTAGCCTGTGAAGGGACCAGCAATACAAATGGCAAAAGAGCTATGCATCAGGATGAACAAGTATTCACTGTTGCTACAATTTTTTTCTATACAAATTCAAATCTATCTATTGATTGTGACAGATCCTCAGCCATTTTTGTCTGTGGTGTTATGTTGTACAGTGAGGTAACCAGAGAGTTGTCACATGGAAAGATGTTAGGTGAGTCTAAAATGTGATTTGTGGCAGTATTTTATATCACAACACTGAATGCCAGAGTGATTGTAGTGTAAATAAGCATTATTGTATGACAATGATTTGAGATGTTTGTTAATTATAAGCATTGTTTGGAAATAAGTTTACACGACCTCACTGAAACTGACAATAAGAGCAGGCAACAATGAGCAAGGGGGTGAGTTGTATATTAATTAGAAGAGGCAAGCAAATGATGTCAGAGTAGCGCGCGTTTCTTTAGAAATGGAGGGAATTTCTTCCCTAGAGCATATGTGTTCGTAATTTTGATTGGATATAAATATAGACGCTAATGTTGGCGCATTTTATTAACCAATAGCAGCTCTGTTATAATGTTTAGGCATATTGGGGTGAGGGAGTATAAATTCCGTGCCAAAGACGGGTAACGCGCAGTTTGACAGAATAATTCACATGGTAAACGTCGCTCAGTCCAACAGAAGGATTCGCGGGTAATATGTCGTTCAGTCCAACAGAATCATACAAAGGTTATACGTCGCGCAATTCTACAAAATCTCTCGCGTTGTAAAGTTAGTTATAAATGTGAAATACGCGAATTAATAATGTGCAGTTAATAAGTGATTATAGTGATATTAGAAAATATGACAGTTTCAGTCTGGCATGTATCAAGAGTCAATATGTGAAATTAATTAATTGTGACGGTAATAAAAGTGTAAAAACAAATTCTTTTATAAGTGTTATCTTTAGTAACAACTCCTTTCCGTTTACACACCCTGTTCAAGAGATATGCTCGACTGAGTAGTAATAATAGCTAGCAGGAGGACAAATAACCCAAAACTCAAACTATTAATACAATAACAGGCGCCCAGCAATAGGTAACATGAAGTGACCGCGACAAATTGGCTCCCATATGTGGGCAGATAAACATGAAGCATCTTCCAACTACAAAAAAATAATTGACTTCAAATTGGCGCCCAGAACGTGGGGCGAAATAACCAGGAAGGGGCGAATTAACCAGAACATGGGGCAAAATAACCAGGAAGGGGCGATTTAACCAGGAAGGAGCAAAATAACCAGGAAGGGACGAAGGAACCAGGACGTGGAGCGAATGGAGCAGTGAAATTAACTACAAGATGTAGATTCCAGAAAAAACCACAAGAACGACCTACGACGCGGATGAGTGGACATCGTAATTACGAGAATAGAAGGCAACAGGGGAATTCAACTACGACACCAAAACAGTGAGACGACGCAGATACATCGTAATACGACGCAGAGGCGACATATACGTCTAGGAGAGAGGGGCAGGAATCTGGACATCAAAGCAACATCATCAGATAGCATCATAAAGGTTAGAAAATTGTAAATTTTTTTTTATCCTAAAAAAAATTGTGAGAATTTAAATGTTATTAAGAAGTGGTAGGATTAAGAAAACAATGTCTACTAAGAATACTGAAGAAACAATTATGGAAGGGGATAATGTAATAGTTAGCTGTAATTCAATACAGGTTACATAAAATAGCTCAAACAATGTAGAATTTGAGGGAGGAAATGTTAATGAAGAAAGTCAGAATAGAATAGCAGGAAATGTTAATTTTTATGCTGGTATGATGATGGAATGCTGAGAAATTTTACAGATCAAATCAGGAAAGATATGGAAAGGAGTCATAGGGTATTAAGGGAAGATATTAGTAAGAGTTATGAGAGATTAGAACAAAAACTAACTCAGAATATGGAAAAGAATAAGAGGGAATTGAGGGAAGATATTGGTAAGAGTAGTGAGAAATTAGAACAAAAACTAACTCAGAATATGGAAAAGAATAAGAGGGAAGATATTGGTAAGAGTAGTGAGAAATTAGAAAAACTAACTCATAATATGGAAAAGAATAATAGGGAATTGAGGGAAGATATTGGTAAGAGTAGTGAGAAATTAGAAAAACTAACTCAGAATATGGAAAAGAATAATAGGGAATTGAGAGAAGATATGGAAAAGAATAATAGGGAATTAAGGGAAGATATTGGTAAGAGTATTACAGATCAATTAAGGGAAGAAATTGGTAAGAGTAATGAGAAATTAGAGCATAAATTAGATCAAAACAGGGAAGAAATTGAAAAGAAATTTATGGAGCTAGATAGTAGTATGATAAGAATGAGAAATGAAAATCAGGAAATGATAGCAAATGAGATATGGAAAGTTTCAAAGAAAATGTCAGACATGAGCAGGGAAATATCTAACGAAAAAAGTGAGGTTAATACTAAAATTGAACATGTTGATGTAGAATGTACAGAGTTAGGTAGTCGAATGAGTAGCATTTCAAGTGAGCTAAGAGAGATGAAGGAGGCTACGAATGCAGATTTAATTCAGGTGCAAGTTAATTTCAGAGGGGAGATATCTAAAATTCAGAAGGAGTCGGAAACACAAAGAAATAAGTTGTCTGAAGAAGTTAAAGTTTTGTTTATAAATAATCAAAAACTAACTTCTGAAATTAACAAGTACCAAGCTGTTCAAAATGAAAACTCCAATCCAGTACAGTTTATTACAGACTTGTCAGAGTTCTCTCAAATTAAAAAGATACCGAAAGAATTGAAAATGATAGTTGTTAAAAGATGTGTTGTTCAGAAAACTCTAGATTGGTTACAAATTGTATCAGGTGGTGAAATTTCATATGAATCCTTTAAGAGGCTATTCATGAACAGATTTTGGAAGGTTACGATACAGCTACGAGTAATGCTTAGCCATAGACAATTTGATCCAGGAGGGGGAATAGTAATGACCGCTAAAAAAAAAAAAAAAAAAGCAAAGCAAGCAAACAAATTCAGGATAAGTAAAGCTAAACTGCAGAACAAAGTATTGGAATGTAAGAGGGTTATCTATGTATATATGTCATAAAAAAAAAAAGAGAAATAAATTCTGGACAAAAATAAATGTTTAAAGGGGAAAAAGAACATTTTTTTAGTAAACTGTAACAGCATTTGAAATGAAGCATGTAATAATGAAAACTTAATGTTATATTAAAGTAAAAGTATGTAGATATAATTCAAATAGTATTTTGAATATAAAGTACAAAACAACAAAAAAGGGGTAAAGATAATTAAAACAAATAATTATGTAGCACACAGATAATATGAAATTATGTCTAGAATTAAGAGATGTAAATATATTTGTGTAGAGGATGAATATTTTGGTAAATGTGTTCAATAATCACAAGATGAACCAGGTTAAAAATCTTGAGTGTATAAATTTCTATGTCAATAATCTAAGAAAGTATAAATATTTTGTAACTAAATATTTCAGGGTACAGCATTTGCTATAAAAAAAATTGTAATGTCAGATGTATGTATAAACACATTAGACCAGAGCAGTGAATAGTGGCGAAAATAAGGCAAAATGTATGACGTGTGTTAAATGCGTGTGCAGTGTTAAGTGCAAGTGATAATACTGTGTGTTACAAGATTCAGGAGACTAAAAACCCAATTATAAAATTTCCAAACCAGTTGTAAATATTTATAATTATGTTTCTATTGGGTCATATGTGGCAGTATTTTATATCACAACACTGAATGCCAGAGTGATTGTAGTGTAAATAAGCATTATTGTATGACAATGATTTGAGATGTTTGTTAATTATAAGCATTCTTAGGAAATAAGTTTACACGACCTCACTGAAACTGACAATAAGAGCAGGCAACAATGAGCAAGGGGGTGAGTTGTATATTAATTAGAAGAGGCAAGCAAATGATGTCAGAGTAGCGCGCGTTTCTTTAGAAATGGAGGGAATTTCTTCCCTAGAGCATATGTGTTCGTAATTTTGATTGGATATAAATATAGACGCTAATGTTGGCGCGTTTTATTAACCAATAGCAGCTCTGTTATAATGTTTAGGCATATTGGGGTGAGGGAGTATAAATTCCGTGCCAAAGACGGGTAACGCACAGTTTGACAGAATAATTCACAAGGTAAACGTCGCTCAGTCCAACAGAAGGATTCGCAGGTAATATGTCGTTCAGTCCAACAGAATCATACAAAGGTTATACGTCGCGCAATTCTACAAAATCTCTCGCGTTGTAAAGTTAGTTATAAATGTGAAATACGTGAATTAATAATGTGCAGTTAATAAGTGATATTAGAAAATATAACAGTTTCAGTCTGGCGTATATCAAGAGTCAATGTGTGAAATTAATTAATTGTGATGGTAATAAAAGTGTAAAAACAAATTCTTTTATAAGTGTTATCTTTAGTAACAACTCCTTTCCGTTTACACACCCTGTTCAAGAGATATGCTCGACTGAGTAGTAATAATAGCTAGCCGGAGGACAAATAACCCAAAACTCAAACTATTAATACAATAACAGGCGCCCAGCAATAGATAACACGAAGTGACCGTGACAAATTGGCTCCCATACGTGGGGCAGATAAACATGAAGCATCTTCCAACTACCAACAAATATTCTACTTCAGATTTTGGAGTGAATGTGATAGCATGTAATTGAATAGTTAAATTTGCTATTTAAATTCAGTGTCTTCCAAAGATGGGATATGAAAATTTCCAAGAAAATCCCCCATTCCAATCTACTCTTTACATGGAAAAGTTTGTTATTTTTTATTTTCTTAAACATGGCTCTTAATAATTTTGATTATAATTTGAGACAATTCAAATATTTGCATGACAGATAAAATGTATAATTTGAATTTTCTGGGAATAGCGTGTGAAGACACCTACATTCTGAATGGCTTTTGTATAACAGCAAACCGTAAGAGATGGAGGAAATCTTACTATGCAAAAAATGTAGATCTCATTAAAGCACACAATGTATGTCAAATACAATTTTTTGTAACATTAACCGTTTCCAAAATATTCTTTGTTACTGGTTTGGATCTTCAAATACTTTTTTCAAGTGGTAAGTTGCTATTCATTTTTTCTCATGGTCATTCAAGGAACATGGAATTTCGAAGCCATCAAATAGCGGTCCACTTTTTAAAATTCTGACTATTGCTTTAGCCTACGGTATCCTCCTTATATCTACAATGAAATGTGTAATGAACGTTAATCTTGATTATTAAGAAGTAGGTAAAAGAGTAAGCATTTCTAAGAATAGTTATAGAAGAATGAGTAAAGAAAGTCATGTGAGTGCAACACATCAGATTTTTATGATCCTGTAATGTATTGTGAATGGCCCTTAATGGGGAGCACTAGAAATTATATGAGGGCCCTGATCATAGGATTTAGAATTTTATTTTGAATAATTATCTTAGGGGTTTATGAGTTGTCTAAAATCGCTGCTACTGGCTCAGGTAGTTGATATTCCTATACAAGATTTGGTCAACCTCACAAAAATGTTGGTAATTTTTTCCACCTGGCAATTATGTATGCAAGTGCAGGGGGAGGGGGTTAAACTTAAGCAGCAAACCTTATTGAAACCTGGGGTGTGAGTGAGCCAGGTTTTTTTGGGTAAAACACATTGGGGAGCAAAGCCACTTTATCCCTTGATAGCATATGTCAAAATCTTGCATTCCTATTCTTCCCATCCTAAATATTAGGCTTATTTTGTGTAGAATTTGAATTATTGTCTTCTTGTTCCTATTAGAAATAAGTTTAGCGAGTTATAGGAAATAAGGCTACCTGTAAGTGCTAAAATTAGAAAGCAACTTTATAAGATAATAGTATGAAAAACACTGTATATAGAAACAAAGGTAGATGAGAAAGAATATAATTTAGGAGCATTGAAATTGTTACTCTGTGTTTTGCACTTCTGACAATAAGTACTGCTGTAGCATGCTGCAGCGCTTATTGCTCTGGTATGTCCTTGGGATGATTTCTCAGTTTGTTTACTTAAGATTTTATTATCTTTCTGCCTGTCATATACTAATGTAATCAACTAATACACTGAAGTAACCTGGTAAGATTTACTCTGCATTAAAATTCATTCTAACTGTTATGAACATCCGCAATATCCTTCTGTGGTTATTTGTAGATAAGTGGTGCAAGGATCAACTTTCTGAAGTCATTTTTAAAATCAGGAATTGTACCTTTAATTTTTTGTATAGTATATTACTCACTAGTAGAACCTGCAGCTCTTCTCATGTTAATATATAAACAAAATGAGGATGAGTTTGTCATTTTTACTGGTACCATGTTTTAAAAAAATAAGTTCTCGTAAATGATTGATTATAAAATCCCAATGTTCCATAACTTTTATTAAATGTCTGTCAAGTATGTATCTGCAAAGAATTGGCCATTTAGAACCTCTGAAGAACAATATAACCATTTCTTACTAGAAGACATGCTACACCCTACCATAACACTGGATGTAGGCTTTTTTAAGATGCCCATCTTAAATGTTTTGTAGTCATTGCTGTTGTTGTACTTGCTATCGTTATCTTTTCTGTAAGACCCTTTTTCGACAACAAAGGTCATAATTAAGCTTTGTGGTAATTTTTAATTTTTTATAATTAGCTTGAAGTGATGTGCTACCAATTTGTGTACAACTTGGCAGAAAAATCAACCACAATACAAATATTCTCAATGAAGTAAGCTGCACCTTCCAGCCAAGTACTACAACACAATAATACTCCAAAGACTTATAAAACTATAGGATGCAAAATATTTATTCATAGTCAATAGCATCCCCAATATGTTCACCTATGTTTAGACAACACTGAATATATAGTGATGCAGTCAGATTTTTTGAATTATAGGTATTTCCTAATTGTGTCAAAAATATTATTTTTTCTTACAGAAATAATGAACATATTCATTCCCCCTATGGTGTTATTAAACTATTGTAAGAAAAAAGCTTGGCATATTGCAATAAAAGTTCAGATACTTATTAAATATAGTCTTAAAACAGCATGAATAAAATTTCGGTATTCACATTTGTTTGGTGTTTACACGTAAAGCAGATAAAACTGTTCCCTTCAAAATGATGATTTGTTTCTTCTAGGTAGACAGTAATTCCAGTCCTCATACTGTTAACTGCAGAGATTTTCTCTCTCTGCAATGTATATGCTCATGTGATATTTTCACAACAGTATAGGCTGGTTCACAACAGCGAGAATGGTAACCGGAACCAAAACAAAGCTGAAATATATGTATTTTAAATTCTTTTTTGGCTTGGGAAGATGCCTGTGTTGCAGTCCATTTAGCGTTACTCAGGGAACACCATTTTAAAACGTTTAGCAGGAATAAAATGGGTTGGAAACATGGACCTCCTTAATAATACATATAAAACATACCTAACCTATTGTATGGAGGAGAACTACTAGCAACAGTAAACAAGAGACTTAAAAGTAAACTAAAAATTTCACAAAATAATTCACTAAGAATAATAACAGGAGCTGTAAAAACAACACCAATTACAGTACTACAAAGCTTCACAAAAAACATGGCTATAGAATTGGAACACGAGTTAAAAGCAATTACTCTAGTACAAAAACTGCAAGTCAATAGAAACAGATACAAGTGGTACCACACAGCAGATACTATAAGTAATTTAAAAACTCAAATAAGCTTCAGAATATATATTAATAACTTAAAATACAAGAATATAATTACAACAAATATAATTGCAACAGAGGTAACGAGTACAATAGAATATATTGATATACCATATCAGAATGACCTGATATATACAATACACAAACAAAACAATATACCAGATGAAGTAAGAGCCATAGCAATAGCTACGGAAAATGAAAGATACCCAGAAAAGGAATGGCTCCGAATATATACAGATGGATCCCTCATCAATAAAAAAAAGGTCGCTGCAGGAGTATACTGTAAACATTTTGCACAGTATCTAACA
Organism: Deroplatys truncata; assembly: GCA_030765065.1. Classification (NCBI taxonomy): domain Eukaryota; kingdom Metazoa; phylum Arthropoda; class Insecta; order Mantodea; family Mantidae; genus Deroplatys; species Deroplatys truncata. The sequence goes on along the minus strand of CM060988.1, from coordinate 129,700,118 downwards.
TTAGATGAAACGTCAAACCACTATGATGGAGAATTAACAGCTATAAAAGCAGCATTACAGAACATTTTATATAGACCATACATAAAACAAAAAATAGTCATCTTATCAGACTCAAAATCAGCCATAGATGAAATAGTAAATTACAATAATAAAACAAGAAATATTAAAGAAATAAGAAGCCTAATTAAAGCAGTTGAACCTAGAAATCATGTCACTCTACAATGGATCCCAGCTCATGTTGGACTTTTGGGCAATGAACATGCGGATCAATTAGCAAAGAAAGGTGCAATACAACAAATAAAACCTGTAGGACAAATAGAAATAAATAAACAATTAAATAACATTAACAACATTTCAAAAGACAGCAGAGACTTGATGAAGATAAATTAAAGATTATAAGACTATTAAAGATAGAGTTGATATACAAAAAATGCCAAGGAAGACTGCGGTGGCCTTATTTAGGATGGCAACTGGCCACGATTGCCTCACAGAACACCTCTACAAGATACAATGTCTACCTACACCCAAGTGCACTCTCTGTGAAGAAGATGTCATCCTGAACAAACAACATCTCGCCAAATGCAAAGGCCTTAAAAGTGATAACTTACAGAGTTTATATGGAAGCCAGAGGGAAAATGATGCAGATCAATTAATCCCCAGTGCCATTGGCGAACAACAACAACAATATATGTATTTTAATGGGAGCGTTCACAATTGACAGGAAACATTTCCAGGCACAGCATAGTAGATCCATGTTGTGCATATTAGACTCTTCACTATAGAGATTATTCTAGGCTGCTATAACATGAAACACCTGCTGGTGCTCTCTCTAGTTGCAAGCAGGAAACGTGAAACTGGAAGAAAATTCTGAAATATGTGCATCCTAACTGCAGATCCATTGAGAGTAGGTTCTTCTAGGGAAAGAATCATCTCTAGTTTGTTTATATGCAACTCAAAACTGGCTGTTGCCTCATAAACAATAGCTAAAACTACAAAGAAGAATAAGCAACTTTAATTTATGCCGTTAAATAAAGGAGTGAAAGCTTAGTATCACTAGAGGAATCGGAAATTTAATGGATCCGCATTTAGATAATGTTTACTCTATCAAATTTTTATGTTAGGTACTGCAGTATGTTGGCTGAATTGGGAGCCTATGAGAAAATATCATTGGACAGTTAAAAACAAATTAAATCCCAGTGTGCAAAATTAGCTTTCCATTTGTGATTGAAATACATTCCCATTCTCGTTACCAGGCTATAGTGAACCAGTTTATCCTATAACTTTGGGTATTTTCACTTGGTGCATTGAAACATAGCACCAGGCTATTTTGTATGTTGCATTGCTTCTCATTCTCGTATCCCTTTTGTTTACTTGGGCTATTGTGAACCAGCCGTAAAACTGCTTTTTCTGAGGTGTTTAAAAATTAAAACATGCATAATAGGTAGTTTAATATTACATAAACTTGTGCTTGTTTCATATGCCTACTATGCATTCAGAATTGTTATTTCCCATGATAATCAGAAAATAGCCATTAAAAATCCAGGATTGTGAATGAAATAATAATAATAATAATAATAATAATAATAATAATAATAATAATTGTAAATTGTTAAGCTTTTAATCATCCTCTCAATTTTTGTAAATAACAAGCAATAAAAATCATAACTACATTTTCTTGGGCTTCTAGCTAGGGAAGTAGATGGTTTGAAATCATTGTTTTGAAGGTGTACATCATCTTTGTCTTCAGGATAAACTGATGGAAATAGAAGTCCGAATCTCCATATTTATAGTGCCAGAATGAAACTGAAATCTCATTGGTTTGCATGATTTTTTGGCCATGAATCAACTTGCATTTAATGTGACTAAGATATTTGCACGGACCTGGTAGGAAACTATTTATAGTATTTGTGTATACCTGATATTTTGAATTGAGCACGGTCTGGTAGAAAACTTTTTATATTGTAATGTAATTTTATTATTAACCCAATTAATTGTACAAATTTACAACAATAATTTTACACATTTATTCTTAACCCAGTTTCTAAAAATAACAATAAAATAAAATATAAAAAAAACTAACCTCTTAACTACTGGTATACAGCAGCATGGAATGCTGGTTGAAAGCATTCCTCCTAATCTAAAAGTACAATTATAAATTTATTTAATCTCTAATACTAACTCTAACTCTACCTTGAGTTGCTTTCCTTGGACTCCAACAAACTCAAACCTTGAGGTTTTCGAGTTGTTGGGTCCTACTTGCAACATATCAAATAAAAACTACTGTAATTTAATACTCATTTGCCTCTTCCTTGCTAATTTTCCTCATCCATTTTGCTCTTACTCTGCCCAAAAAGTTTCCTACTTCTATTATATTTTTCCTAGATTTTACATTTACTAACTTTTTGCTTGAATTTCTATTGGTAAATTTAACCATTCTCTCTTCTCTATTCCCTTTCTAAGCAACTTCATTTCTTCACACTATATGCCACTCTTTAACTTTCCGGTGGCATAGTGGGCATTTCTCCAAATCAATCTCTTTTTATAGTACACAATATGTTTAATTCAAGCACGGGCCTGGTAGAAATGCTATAAACATTTTCTGAACCCTTGGAAGATAGCAGGTTGACAACTAGGTGTTAAGTCTTATTAACATTGGTACCCATGCTGAACATAGTTGTAGGCCTGAATCATGATTAAGATTATTTGTTTCTGTAGTTGGGATGGTATTATTATAATAACAATTTGTTCTCTTAAAATATTTAAGAATTGTAAAGGTATATAATTGTTACTTTCTCTACTATGAATAGTAAGTAGGGGAAGTATTGCATTCCATCCAAAAATTCGATACTGAGATTTCATGGGAAATACATGTTTTGAGACACCCTGAATAAAAAAAAACACTTTTAGAAAAAGGTCCGTCTGTTTGGATGTGTGTGTACAGCATAACTCAAAAACAAAAAGTCAGATAGACACCAAACTTGGTATTTAAGTTTAGTATCTTGTAAGATGCGACAAAGATTTTCAAGAAAATCCCCCCACCACAGACTACCCTTTACATGGAACATTTTTCAATAATTTTAATTTTCTCAAAAATGGCTCCAACAATTTTGAGTAAAATATCATGTATTTAAGATATTTTCATGAACAAATTAAATGTATATCTTGAATTTTCTGGGAATGTCCCCAAAAGTTCTCCATTCTGAACAGCTTTTGGATAACTGGTAAACCGTAAGAGTTAGACAAAATTTTACTACTTAAAAAAATGTAGATCTCATTGAAACACACAATTTATGTCATATACATTTTTTTGTGGAGTGAACCATTTCTGAGATATTCTTTGTTATTTGTTTGAATTTTCCATTACTTAGACTTTTTCTCAAATGAGAATTCAATTTTTTTTTATTTTTTTTTTTTTATTTTTTTTTTTTAATGTCCTGGACATGTATAGAGAATGGAATGCTCCAGATAGTAACCAGCGCTTAAAAGATTTGACTATCACTTAAAGCCTATCATATTCCCCTTGTACCTACAAGAAAATTAGCAATAAGATTAACATCTCGATTAACAGGAAGTAGATGGAAGAATAAGCGTTTGTAAAAATAGTCTGTATAAGAGTAGAGTAAGTGCAACATCAGATTGTTGATATTAATATCACAGCAGATTATTAGTTGTAATTTGTACGAGCTTAAAAATATAAGCAACTTATCAAGGACATCACAGTATAATTTGTTGTCACCAGTTGGTGAACAATAAATACAAACTAAACTTATTTTATACAGTTTTAAGAACATAGCAGTGACCTCAGTGTTGCTCAAAGCAAAATTTTTGTACATCTAATAATTTAAATGATACATTGTGAACATGGTAAATAGCTGCACCACCATGGGTATTTATATTTCTACAATAACTGACAACCAAACTACATGAACAATGGTGATATTTGTTACTTATATATACATAAATAATATGCCTGCCCATATGGAAATGTGTACTGGACTTTAAAAGTACTTTGATAATTCTGCATCTTATTTTACTTTAAGATTATGAGACTAAAAATTTTTATCAGCTGCTTGTCTTTTTTGTTTCAAAGCATCATGTGAAAATGCACCCAAAGTTATAGGAAAACAGAAATTAAAACACCAAGGTTACTTCAGAATATTATTTGATCCTACAACTTCAGTTTTATAGCTTCAAGTCAAAAGTGTTGTTCTCTAATCTTATATTTACTTGACTGTATGCTATGAGCTGCCTAAGTTTAACTTTTTCCTTTTGCATTAAACTTTACAAAACTTATATAAAGGTATATTTATATGTATTATTTGTACTGTGTAGCTTTGAACCACAGAATGAAATATCTTGGCTGCAAAGTTATTGCATGTGTGTGTCACAGGTGGCGGGAAGAAAGGGATTTCCTCATGTCATCTATGCAAGGATCTGGCGCTGGCCAGACCTGCACAAGAATGAGCTGAAACACGTCAAATATTGCCAGTTTGCTTTCGACCTCAAGTGTGACTCAGTGTGTGTTAACCCCTACCACTACGAGCGTGTGGTGTCACCAGGAATAGGTGCGTCTTTCAACTCTATACTTCACTGCTTCAGACTGTTTTGTAACTAACATGCTTTACATTTAGCATACCATAAAGCTGGGTACTGACCAATGTGGCAAAGGTGATTCTGTTAAAAATTCCTTCTTAGAGAAAAAGCATTCTTACTTGTACCAAAAGCAATTTCTGTTACCCTGCTTTTACTGAAAGCATAGCATTTCTACTTGTACTGTGGCTGGGGAAGGTGACGTTGCAGTGCTTTTGTGGCACTTTTTGGAACAACCCTTTATGGATGAAAAACTAAAATATCTTGGATGCATCCAATAAATGAGAATGCTGAAAAAGAAAATATCCTGCCAAACATTCTGTAGGAATGGGACGTTACGAGGAAAGTTTGAAAATTTTATAGGATTGCTTTTGATATCTTTGATTTACTTTTAAATTATGAAACAAGAAAGATTCAAGCTTCAGCAGTTCCCTGGATGACTAATCACAAAGCATACAAGATGTTAATGAACTACACTAAAATAATTTAGAGTGTAGAGGTCCTTTGAATAAGTAATTTGAGTTAGGGTATGTATGGCCTGTCTGTTCAAATTTCAAAGCAGTAGTCATAAGTTTTAAAAGACGGGTTTGCCAAATAGTAGTAAGATGCCATTCAAAATCACAATACCTTATAATGAATACAAGTTTCAGATATTTATCTCTAGTGGAATGGTTATGCCACTAGCCGTTGAGAAAGAGATCATTTTTGAATAATTGTTCTATCACATTAACTGTGTGTGGGCACTAAGTTGGAAATTCGAATTTTTCAAGTCTGATTCAACTTCCAGCCAAGAATCATTAATTATTTTCAAATTCAAGTCTCAATCATAATTTTTTTTTTTTTTTTTTTTATGTAGGACATAATAATACTACTTTTGGTGTACATTTTATTTTGATGTTTCAGCCTCTTATATATAATTTCAGACAGTTTGAGACAAATATTAAGAAAAGTACATAACAGAATAACATAACTGAACATTCATTAAAAGAGTTAGGACTCCATGGGACAAATTTAACAATTCTCATTTTATGACTCCACCTAATATAAAGCTGAAACAAAATAATTATTTTTCAAACTTTCATCCACTAAGGGAGCCACTGCGCTATCCACTGTAAGATTTAAGTTTTTATAGCACACTAACTTGCATGCATTCTAATGATTATACTTGGCATCTGTCATGTGAATGACGAGTTTGCTATCATAGCATAGATAGTGATTTGTTTCTTCTGTATTAATTGTATTCTCATTCATTTGTAATTTTATCAAAGAGCATAATTATTATACTTTCTACTTGCTATGTATTGCCCTGCCAATTTCTCAGACATGTCAGGAGTGCCTGGACATTACCTAGGATATCTTCTGGAATTAATGGAATTTCTAAATTGAGTTACAAAACATCCTATCATATGACATAGCTGTTAAACCCCCACACAGTTAGGTGCACTTGCAACATGTAAAATACACATTGGTAAATAGGTTCACTGAGACCTTTTATGCTTGATTGGACTAGCAGAGGAGCCAGATTCAAATCTCAGTTGGTCACCTTCTGGACAACCAACCGACCATGCATGCGTTTGTTCAGTGACAATTAATGTCTGAGTGACACCCAGTTTGAGTATATTTATAGCATATAAATTATTCACATTTAATGTAGCTGCTTTTAATTATAAAGTTCATGACAATAAATATTTGCGGGGAAAAAAAACAAGAGTTTGTGAAATTTTTAACATATAGACACATATACTTCATTAAAGTATGTATATGTTAAAACATTTTACAAATTTGTGATGTTTCACTGTATTTGTTACTTCATTTTAACATTCATTTAAAGTCATTAGTAACTTCTTACTAATGACGTTATAGTGACACACTTGAAACTATTTTACACTAAGGATGCAGCACTTACATCATGGACCTTATCTTGCCAAAAATTCTATGTATCACAGCACCCTCCAACATAAAGGTATGCTCACACCAGAAAAATGAAGATGTTGCAATATATTGTTTATTAAATACGGGTTTTAATTTAAGAAACACTGCAATAAATGTAAAAAATTGTATAGGATTATATTATATCTACCCTACCAACCAGATGAGTCTGGTATTTAAACATGGATGAATAATAATTTCTGGGGTATTCAGATATTTGTGAAAGTTGTGTGAATTATTTGCACAGGTCATCTACTATATATTGAAATCTTAATATATTAATTAATTTAATTTTAATCCTGTATAAAACATAGTCGTGTTTAATGCAGTAGAATTCACATGCTATAAAGGATGAAAAAAGTCCCCAAGGTTTTGAAAGAAGCTGCTGAAATTGGAAACCTGCAGCTTCACAACAGGATTGACATTAGTGCAGCAATTTTGCCATACTTGCTCTGAGATTACTTTCGTATCAAAAGTAATACCACAGGCTGCGACTATTTGAGCAATTAACACCTCTTCTGACCTAGCAGGTGTTTTGTTAATATACACAGAAAAAGAAATCAATGGGATTGAGGTCCGAATAGCTTGATGGCCAAGCTACAGTGGTACTCTCCCTTCTCCAACGGGCTGAAAAAGCTTGGTTCATATATTCTTGCACAGCCAGGCATAAACAAGGTGAAGCCCCATAATGTATCAGCCACATTCAATATTGGTTCAATATTGGAGGTACATAGACAAAATGTGCTGCAACAAATGAAGATAAACATGCCCATTTACCAAGGAGTTAGCAGATGTAAACCAAATGATACGGTAAGAAATAATTACAACCCAAATGTTCACAGGAAACATCTGTTGATGATTTTTCCATAACAGCATGTGGATTTGACATCCCACAAATGGCTGTTTCTCAGGTTTAAAATTAGTCTTAACACTAGCAAACATGGCTTTATTGGTGAACAATATCATTGAACATTTTGGCTTCTGCACCAAAGCCCAGTTACAAAATTGTACATCAGGGTCCAATTTCTGTGCAGGACTTAACTGTTACACTTTGTGTTGGTGAAAAGAACGATATTCTTCATGTATGCTTTCCATATGGTTAGTGCACGTGCATGTGGCATGGTGCAGGTGCTGGTATATGTTCTTCTGCAGTTTTATCTAGAACATTTTTCTTTTCTCCAAATTGTCTGTTGAAGTGTCCCTGTTTCCAACTCTGTTTATCTTGAGGGTTCCACATTTTTGCAAACATCTACCATTAGACTGGAAAGTAGAGTTAGTGACTTGTCTATTGGGATATCTTTCCCTGTGCAGTATGCAACTGCTAAACCAATGTTTCTTATTTCTCCATAAGTATATCTGCAAGTTCAGAAAAGGTGTAAATGTTCTCCATGTTGCCTCACAATCCTCAGCATTCTAACCATAGTGAGCCTATACCCTACTTTTTCTAAGTTTACTCCATGTGTAAACACACCAAATTGTCAATGTGATTATGGTGGAATATCAAATTGTGTTCCTTCACTTACTCTTCTCTCTGATTGGCTAAAGCATCTTTCTTAGCATATGGAGAATGACTGGACAGGACGTACGAGGGCTATCCCAGAAGTACCCAACATAACAAAGGAAACACAAAAATGTTGGGAAAAACATCTTTATTTCTTTACATAGTCTCCTTTCAGCTTGATACACTTTTCCCAGTGATGTTCAATAACTTCGATACCCTGTTTATAGTGAGAACTGTCGAGTTCTGCATAATAGCCATCAACTGGAGACTCCACCTCTTCATTGTTGGCAAATCTTTTACCACCAAGCCATTTCTTCAACTTTGGAAACAGAAAATAATCGGAGGGGGCTAAGTCTGGTGAATAGGATGCATGAGGAAGCAATTCGAACTTTAACTCATTGATTTTGGCCATGGCGATAATGGGTGTGTGAACTGGTGCACTGGTTTGATGAAACAGAACTTTCTTTTTCGCTAAATGAGGCTGTTTTTGCTTGATTTCATCATTCTAATGCTGCAATAAGTTTGCATAATGCTCGCAAATTATTGCTTTTCCTTTTTGAAGAAAATCATTGAAAATTATCCTATGCACATCCCAAAAACTGATGCCATGACCTTGCCTGCAGATGGAACTGTCTTTGCCGTCTTTGGAGCTGATTTTCCCCTTTCACTCCACTGTTTTGACTGTTCCTTCTTCTCAGGTGTGAAGTGATGGACCCATGTTTCATCTATGGTTATGAATCGATACAAAAACTCGGCTTTATTGCAGCAAAACATCGCCAAACACTCGACTGAAACATCTGCACAACGCTGCTTTGTTCCATTGTGAGTAAACGCGGCACCCATCTTGCGCACAGCTTTCTCATATCTAAATTTTCAGTTAGTGTGTGATGTACAGCACTTTTTGAAATGCCTACATTGTCTGCTAGCTTGCGCACTTTCAGTCGACAATCATCTAATACCATTTTGTGGATTTTCTTCACAATTTCTGGCATGGTCATCTCATTTGGTCGACCACTGCGATGTTCATCTTGGCAGCTCTTACTGCCTCGCTTAATCTTTGCCACTCAATATTTTACTGTTGTAAGCGAAGGAGCAGACTCCCTCAGAGTAGAATCTAGCTCAGCTTTAATATTAGTTGGACTAAGACCTTTCAAATGAAAGTATTGTATTACATAACGATGACCAGTTTTATCTATGTTTACAAATTTGCTGAGAGAGTTCACTATTAATGGCTGCCAAACAATTACTAAACAACGAAGCATTGTCAAACTTCAAACTTAAGCTTTATACGGGTGGTACTTTCTACCATAGTCATTTGTTTGAAACAACCATTATATATACATCAGGTCGGGTACTTCTGGTACTGCCCTCGTAGTTGTGAGTGAAATGCAACAAGCAGCATGTACCTATATTCATGCAAATGAAGTGTCAGAAGCGTGCATGCAGCTGTATAAATTAGTAAATTGTATTCAACTTACAATTAGGGAGTGTTTGGTAGTGAAGCAGTTACCTCCTTGTCAAAGTTGTTTCCATGATGTGCTCACTGATTTTGCCCAGCACTACTTCTGCTGATTCCTCCTTTTCCTTTGTCATGCTAAGTTAAAGGTGTAAATACCCATAAGAAATCCATTGGAGCACCAAAGTATGTCCTCAAAACATTAGGTGGGCTATGTTTAAGCATCGAATGTTTGAAATTTTATGTTTCCTAAGGCATAATATGTACAGTAGATCTGCTGAAGTTAGAGAACTCCATCTTGATTTATATGGGTAACACTTTATTTTTAATTGGCAATTAAGTGTTAATGAAAAACTGATAGACATTCATATGCACATTAGTTAAATTCATGTGTTGCACTCAAAGCATAGTCCAATTAACAATTCAACTCATTCATTCTTTGCCTCTTTTATATAACTGTCTAGTTGTAATATTGGAAATTTCTGACCTAAAACATTTGGCTGTTCTAAAAAAACTTCATACATCAACACATCTCAAGAATGCAGTGCAGCAGCTCTGTTGTAAATATATAGTATTTTACCAAAATGTTTAAACATTTCTGTTTATATTTCTGTGCTGAAATTGAAGTTAATGACGATCATGGTCATTGTCTAGAAATAAACTAATTATAGACTGGTAGTGAAGTTTTAGCAAGTTGCACTATCATAATATATTAACCTATAGAATACAGATTGGTGCTTAATGCACTACAGCTGCTAAGCTATATGAAACAAGCAAGGTGCTTAATACTAAATTTTGCTAAAAACAGTAACTTTTTGTTCAAATAGTGCACAGTAATGATATATTATACACTGTGGAAGTGCATTTGATAAAAAATGCTAATGCTAAAAGCAGCTTTGTCATATTGGTCTGTGCCAACTCTGTACCACATACCACAAGAAATATCCGGAGAGTGAATGTGTGTCACAAACTAGAGAACGGCAACTAGTTTTAATCTGGCATATGAATAATTTTGCCTCTGCTGGCAGATACTACCATTCTATATGCACCAACCCAGCATGCATTTGATCTGTGAAATGTTTTCTGCATCTGTTAGCTGAGTACCCAAAGAAATACGGAAAAATCACTTTTTATAGCAAAATTATGAAAAGCAAAGTAAGAGTTAAATGATGGTTAAAATGATGGTTAGTAAAGAGTAGTGTGATGTAAATTGGGACATAAGCAGCTGCAGGTTTATTTACATTTATTTGCACGAAAAAATTAAAACAAAGCTAAACTCATTTAACATAGTTTTTAAGAGATGTTAGTATAAACAAGTAATGAGCTGGCAGTGCCATACACACAACATTAATTTTGAGTAGACCTCAGAATTTTGGGTAACATTTTAAGAAACTAAAATACATTGCAAAATTATTAAATTAAGCATGATGTGTAATTTACATTAATAACACATTTTTATATTTGAGTAAGAATACTCTAAATTATTGCAAAATGAGCCACTTTAGGAAGAAAGGATAACAAAAAATTTTCTTATGCAATGTAAATTGCTGAAACTTGGAAAGATAGAATCAAAGTGAAAAATTCAATGCCACAGACAGACCATGTATCTTCTGGTTTCCATCTAGTTGCTCTAACTGAGCTACCATGGTAACATGCCAGCATGACGTTAAATTCCCCAACTGATACACAATTTTTCCAGTAAACCACAAGATCTCAAATTCATTTTGAAATGATTTACTCCATTAGCAGCTTACAATGTTGTAAATACTTTAAGTCCTGGACTTTATAGTTTAACCAATTATGTCAATCAATGGTAATAAATTGGTTCAAATCCCAGCTATGGAATCAAATTTTTCAGTCTGACTCTACCTTCCCTATATACGGCTTGCGCGTGAAAGAAGACTTAAATACCGTTGTGCTGAAACCTATTTTTTTTCTATTGAAATAAGCATTCACAGGCCAAAATGATGATGTTATATTTCATGCATCTTTGTACATAGAATCACCTAATAGGATTTCATCTATACTCCTTTCACCTGGTATGTGTAATGTTAGGAGCACATAAATGTATTTTCAAAGTACATTTATTATTCCCAGATCTTTTTCCTCTGCACATTCAGTTCAGTACAGAATTCAGAGATTGACTAGCTAACATAAAGAGGAGATTTGGCTTGGAGATTAGAAATTTTCCTCCATGAAAGTTATTACCTAGGGCTAGAATTTTTATGCCCTATAAAATACTAAACAAATGCACTTTAAAAAATGCAGTTATGACCTAAAAATTTTTAAAAAATGCCCTTAAAACTGAAAAATATTAATTTAATATATCAGTTTATTTAATGTAAATTCAAAATGAATAATATAATTAAAGAGCAAGTTTGTTCAGTGAAGTTACACAAATTAAAAAAATATGTTATTCTATAAACAATTGATTTGTTTTACTGGAAAATGCTGAGTGTTCATTTCATCAGTCCTGAATTGCAACGCACAATAAACACCATTTGCAGATTTTCAAAGGAAAATGTCTGCCAATATCTGCTAATAAAGTCTTGTACATTGAGAACCTTTGTTCCCTTGTAAACAAGTTATAGCGCCAGATAGAAATCCAAAATTTGACTTTATGTACAAATTTTACTTGCAAGTTCTCTGTCAGAAAAGTTATTGATCAGCTTTGATTGAGGCCACAACACTACTATCAAATGTCTCAAAGATCATTTTCAGCACCTTTTTGTTCTTGCAATAGTGGTTGCATGCTTCTATCCAGGTGTTCCATTTGGTTACAACTGGGGAAGGAGACAAGGAACATCAGGGACATCAGACTTGAATGCTGCAACTCCAGAAAGTGTCTTCAAGAAGATTCTCTTGATGCATCCTATGATCAACTTCAAGAAAGTGACTCCCTAACTCCTCCACAATTTGGTGTAAAGTATATGCTAGACATGTTACATGCACCATCTTTGAGTAAAGAGCTTGAAGAGAATTAGCAGCTTTTAACATGCATGGTGCAGCATCGGTCTACAACAAGAGTATGTTGCCATGTAGAATGCCAATGGGATATGTTAAACCCAAAGACCTATCAAACATTTTGCTAATTGTTGAAAAATTTACTTTTTTCAACTGGTCACAATTGATTAGGAATTGTTCTTCTGAATCATCTTCTTCCATTGTCCCTACCAAATATTGGCACATAACGGCCTAATGAGTCTGTACTTTCGTCAGCACATACCCAAATCTTTTACCCTGACACTTTTTGCCTAATATCGTGGTAGCATCTAATACGTAATACTTCCTTAATGTTGAAGAATCTGGTAAAGGTTTTCCAGTATGTTTTTCTAGGAATACTTTGGATTATTCACCTTGTTCATTGGAATATCTGCACAAATGAACACTTCACAGAGTTTTCCAAAGAAAGATGAATCTGAAGAAGAAGAAGTAGCTTTGCCAAGTACCATTTGGTGTGTTGTGTTTTTACCTCGAAGCAGCTGTAGACCTCGAATGCGTTTTTCTCTCTTCACATGTTGGTCAGTAGTAAACTTTTTTTCGGCGACCACTCTTACTTGCATACCTTGCAGAAAAGTATATTCCCATCCATGGAGAAAACCTTTTCATCATAATGTGAAACAAAATTATTTAACTTATGCACCATGCTTTCCTTTACTTTAGGCATGATGACTTGCACACTACAATTCTTTATATTGTGTAAAAGATACCTAATCTACACCTGCTACTGAGGTGACATTAACAAACACAATGAGGCCATTTACTAAGGAATGTGCCTACCTGGTACTTGTGAGTATTGTTACAATTGGTGACTGGGCAAGTTCATTGTTGATCCATAAAAGAGGAGGAAGGTAGTCTTTGTATAGTTTTCTGGAGTTTAAGTGTAATTTTAAATCTGGTACTGCTATGACCCAAGTAAAGTAGCATACTAAGAAATGAAGTGTAAAGATTGTTGGAATCCTCCTTTGCTCTGGAAAACAGAAAAAGGCAAAATGTACCTAAAATATACTTAAAAATGCATAAATATCTAATCAAACCCACTGAAGTATTTAAAAATGCAATAAAAACCCTAAAAAATCCAATAAAATCCCTAAACAAATGCGCTATCCCACAAAATTAGCAAAAAAGCCCCCCCCCCAAAAAAAAAGAAGAAGAAGAAGTAGGCCTTAACAAATATGGTTGGTTTAACTCCTTTTACTCTGAAACAGATTTATATACAAGTCATTAATGAATTTGACTTACCAAAAAGACATGCAAAGTCATCTAAAACCTAGCCCTAGTTATTATGGTATTAAATGCAAATTCCCATTACTAATATGGATTGAATGACCAAGTCATTACCTACAGAGGTTAATTATGGTGGGGAGGAAGGCTACTTCCTGGAAATGTGAACTTCATTATCTTCAGGGGCATGTTTTCAAGTTGCTGAAAAATGGACATTAAATTTTTTCGGTATTAATTAGTCAGAGCAAAATATTGATTTAAATTTGGTTTTTCACATTTTACCTTTATTCTTTTGTGAGCCCAAAAAGTGCTATAAGCAGAAATGAAACCTCCAGTTCATATTAAAAAGTGCATTGAATGGGATAAGGTTATAAGTGGAGGTGTATTAATGGAGTTTTTACTGTTATACAATTATTACAACACGTAATTACTTTTTTGAGGGTTTAACATTCCTTGTAACAGCTAAGATTCATTCACTGTCTCTGCACAAGTCATTGTATTCTTGGAATTCTTACATAACAGTTTGTGTTTCCTTCTATCATGAGCGCATGAATGAAATTTCTCAAAACCTATTCAATCATGGACATTAACAGTGTGATTTAGAATTGATGTGAACTTTTCCTTTAGAAGTACATTATCACTTTTATAAGTAGCAGCTGCACACCACAGATGATTATAAATAGAATGCCCCATACGACATCTTCTGATCCAAAAGATCAACTCCAAAATTTTTCTTGTTGTAATATACAACATATGCAGGCTTTGTTTTCTCATGTCCTCCTCTATCTTTGTAAATTTGCATTCACAGCTTGATGACATGTACTTATCATGTAAACATCTCTCTTGTCTTTCTAACATATAGCTAACAAATTTCCACTTTTTCGAAAAATTTGTTCTCCATGTTTTACTGCTGGATTTTGTAGAGCAAGTGGCATTCCTCTTCTGTTATTCTGGGTTGTCCCCACCAAACCTGTATTCACCTTTTCAAGATCTCTCACTAATGTTGGGCTTGTGTAATACCTGTCCGTATACATTGTATGACCCTTACCTGCCAACAAGTAATTTTTTTACTACATTGATGATTACATTTTCCTGTACACAAAACACATCATAGTTCCATACACATCCAGTGTCAGACTCAGAGAGCATGTAGAGTTTTATCCCACATTTGCTGGGTTTGTTTGGTATATACTGTTTGAAACTCAACCTCCCTCTGAACTTGCACATCCCTTCATCAATTGTAATATCTTCCCCTGTCTGATATGAAGCTTGAAACTTGATACAAATAGTTTCCAGTAGGAGTCTAATGTTTGCAGGGGGTCAGAACTAGGCTCACCCTTCTTCTTTGTAATGCTGTTATCATTTGTGTTAAATTTGCCTGAATCAGCAAGAACCAATCCCGACTCAAAACATTTGTGCAAAAGTTACAGCTTACTACACAATTTTTGGTCCAATGATCTGCTATTTCAAGCGTTTGACTGATGCTTATGTGAAATATTATAGCCAAAATTTTTTTTGCTTCCTCCAGAGTAACTGTTTTCCATTTGCTCATTCTGGATAATTTTCAGATAATTGGTTATTACTTCTCTTTTTTCACAAAATTTGTCTTGCATACAGATTTGTCTACTCTTTTATGTGGTATAGCAGATCATTATCAACAAAGTAATGTAATGTAATATTTATTTCATCATTATTACAATAATACATATAAAACTTACATCTAAAATTTAGTTATAGTGCTCCAGTTTTCTAGCTCTCTCATATTTAGCCCTTAGGCTGTATATATGTGATAAAGCTACTATACCATCTCTCCACTTTCCAAAGTGTGCCCATTCTCCTGTACCTTTCTTAAGCTCCTTATCCACTTATCCCTTGTGTTGCCTAAAAATGTCCCCATCATTTTAATTGTTTCTGCTTTTGTGCTTCCCAACATTCTTAATGCTACTGCTTCTTTATTTAGCTTGTCCCATTTTTTATTTTATATAACCTCTCTCCACCTTTTAACCTTATCACATTCTATTAGCCAATGAAAAGTACTACCCAATTCATCACACATAATACGTCTCCCCGAACAATTATATCCATTCCTTTTTAAAAATATTACTCCTGTGCGCATCCACGCAAGACCTATTCTGCCAAATTGATTGCATATATCTACATACTTCTCCCTTCCCCAATTTCTTTTAACTGATTTATACAAGATCAATGACCTTTTGTCCTCAAAACTAGCCCATATCTCTTGTTTCTCGATGTCTTCTACCCTCAATCTCACTTCTTTCCAAAACCCACAGTTATTATATTTATCAGCAAAGTAGGGAAAAAAAAGTCAACAAGATTGCTATCTTCATCTAGTTCTGTAACATTGATAATCCCTTAGTAAAAACATTTATATTGGGTGCCTGGTCCACTGTAGTCCACCTTTCATCAGACTGTCGTTTACGCTTCTCTGCTCTTACTCTGGGCCTTTCACAACTGGAATTTGATGGTCCAGGTGGTGAAGGAATTTCTTCTGAACTCACATTAGCCCCAGATTCGGATTTCTCTGAATCACCATTATCATCATCATTATTAGTATCTAAATCTGAAAATAAAAGGTAACAAAATATTAAACAAACGTACTTAAACATGCAAGAATAACATAACAATTGAACTTCCATTGCGTAATTATTATGAGAAACAAGCACAAAATTACTGACCTGAATTTCCTAATATTTCCTGCTGAACATAATCAGAGTCATCATCTGACCATTGAAAATCAATTTCTTCACCTTCACTAGCACTAAAACCCTCTTCTAATAGTTCCAAAATCTCACTGTCGGTCAAACTGTGGCATGCCATTTTGTCATTCGCTGCAGAAAGGTACAGCACAGTCTGTTTGCTTTCTCCTTCGCCCAATTTGTACACAGGTGCACTCTAGTCACATGTATTGCTAACTAAAACAATGCAGAAGAAGCGCACACTGATAGAAGCCTGTCGATTGATTTATCATAGGTAAATGCATGGAAAATCAGATCATGTCAATTGACGGGATCCGCAATTTTTCCAAGTTCCCAAAACCAGTCATTTGACGGGATTAGCAGTCAAAGTGTTAACAAGGCTTTGTGTTCAGAAGGGAAAAGATTTCTTAACAAGTCTATAAAAATATAATTCAGGGAAAAAAAATGGTTTTATTGCTTTTGAGAATATCAAGAAACAGTTAAATGTTATTCCACAAAGATACATGTCTGAAGCTATGCACAAATTACCTTCCAGACTTCCAGTTTCGCCTCCAGAGCACTACTCACAAGTGTGCCCATTCACACAGTGAGTTATAATTCGCATTAATGCCTATCATTTGTTAGATTTTCTTTCAGTGACACTTGTACTTGAGTGACAAATGTGAATAGGATAAATAATTTACCCTTTCTCTCTCTCTCTCTCTCTCTCTCTCTCTCTCTCTCTCTTCCTCCCTCCCCCTCCCTATATTCAGATTCTCAAGCTGCCTTACTCTCAATCAAAGATAAATATAATTTACATCCAATAGCCACAGGAAATAGGTCAAAACTCATAGCATATGATAAACATCTCTGCATTGCATGGATAAGAGGACATGTTGGGAATGGAAGGGCAGATATTCAAGCAAAAGAAGCAGCTTCCAGTAATGACAATTATGCCTACAACAAATGTTCAATATCAGGACTAAAGTCAGAGTACAAAATGCAGACTTTAAATGCATGGAATTTGCAGTAGACAAGTAGCAAACAATGGCTCAATAACAAATATATTTTTCCCTGATATACACAGTCGCCTAAAATGTAAAGTATTCTTCCCTAATTTTATACTGACACAATTTGTTTCTGGTCAAGGCAAATTCGGTACATACTTCTGACGATTTCATATTATCATAAAAAGGATCTAGATTGCCCTTATGGAAATGAAGAAACAATAGAACATTTACTCTTTAATTGTCCTCAACTCATGTACAGATGATACCGTTTGGGACTTCATTTAAGCCATCGTAAGATAGAATTTATAAAACCATTGCATAAAATTTGTTTAAGTTGTTGCTACAAATATTTTGTAAACTTTATTCATCACATCCATTGAACATTTTAAAATGAAAATAATTATACTAATTTAATTCTTTTAAATTATAAAACTACAACTTAATTTACAAGTTGTAAAATAGCGTCTAATCTGTGAAATAAATAAATAAAGAATGTTTTCTGAACGACCTACATCTTCTTCATCTTCACTGGATTCCCTCAAATATTCATTTGGTTTATAATCTTCATCATTTACAGTTGAAGATTTGCTGTCCTCATCACTCAAACTTTGGTTCAGATTAGCGCTGTTTATAACACTAAAAATTTCAGTTCCCAACTCGCACAATATTTCAGCATAAATCATCAATTCCACATG
The DNA here is from genome assembly GCA_030765065.1 of Deroplatys truncata. Lineage (NCBI taxonomy): Eukaryota > Metazoa > Arthropoda > Insecta > Mantodea > Mantidae > Deroplatys > Deroplatys truncata. Next base: position 129,682,017 of record CM060988.1, on the reverse strand, counting down.
TAAAGACTCAGAAACAAGTGCAGCTTCACTTTCTGCTGAGATTGCTCACTGAATTATTGACTAGCTGTAGCACTTGCTTTCTTTGAAACAAATTTGAGTTCCTTTTTTGGGAGGTTTTTGTTGTAGTCCTAAAAATTTCAAAGCCACCACATTATCTTTCAGTCTAGGGCTTTTGAATTTCTCTTCATTCTTAATTTTGTAAGATTCGACTCATTTAAATCTTTTTCTTTGAAATGAATTCCACATACTCTAGCATTTTTGGTTGGCACAAAGCTTTTGTGTTTCATAGCAGCAACCCTTTGTAGTACACATATCGATTCTTATCTCTTATCAGGGAATGAGTAATAATTAATACTTCTGTTTACGCCAGAATTATTTGTACAACCATAAGCACTCCATGCAGACATTCTTGACCTTACACCTCACAGAACAAGAATGACATGGTGTTTAACAGTGCTCAGAATTGTTTATATTTTATTTTTAAAGGTTTTTAAATTATTTTGTTCAGCCCTCCTTTAATTTGCACATTATTTACTCCATAAGGCAGTGAGTTGAATATTTTATTCCAGTTAAAGCTTTTCTGAAATTCATATATTTATACGCATTGTTTTTATCATACACCAGTACATTACAGGTAATACAGATTTAATAGCTAAGGGAATTGTATAAAAGTGCAAATAATGCTTCATAATGGAATTAATTGTTCTTCCACACAAGCCGTGTGTTGGACGGGGTTGGAAAGGCAGAATCAGACGACTGAAAAATTCAATGCCATAGCTGGGATTTGAACCACGGATCTCATGATCCAGTTGCTCTAACCAATGAGCTACCATGGCAACATGCCGGCACGCCATTAAATTCTCCAGCTGATTCGTACTTCTCCCAGTAAACCACAAGGAGATCTCAAATTGTATTGAGATGACATACCCCAATGGCGACTTACAATTTTTGTAAGTACTTTAAGTCCCGGGCTTCATAGTTTCAACCACTAATAGGTCATAATGCTCAATTTTCAGGAATTTATTAATACTCTTGAGTGCTACTAATGTTTTACTCATATAATTTCTTTTGTTTTAAATACCTTGCCTATACAAACCTTATTTCCTAATGAGCTGTGATTAGTTCTGAGGCTCTATGAAAACAGAACCAAAGCTTATATCTAAAATATGTTGTATATAAACGAGTAAACTATTAATTAGGTTTAAGAGAATTCAATATTCAAGACATGTAGAAATAGGCATACAGCTCAAACTGAGTAATTTGGCTCAGTCATCTAGGCAACTGACTCTCAAACTGCAGATCTGAGTTTACTTCTTGTCAAGGGAAGCATTTAACATATTATAACTCAAGTGCTTGGAGAATGCTTTTTAATTTATGTAAAATTTAGACAGAAAAGTAAATGTTACTGTATGCACATTGTTGAAGGGTCCCCCCCCCCTCCCCATGCATTTTAAAATTCTTTCTTTGGATTAGAGCAGCAGTTCCCAAACTTCTTGCACACATGACCCTCTTTTCGATAATGAAATTATTGGTGATCCCTCCATTTTGCTGCTTAATCATTAATTTGCAAGTTTTCGCGCACAGTTCAACAACTTAAGTGCGAAGTTAAAGTATAAATTAATTGAGCTTTCTTCAGACCAAAGTTTAAAACTGACTTTCCAGAAGGAAGATGTGTATCAGTTCTGGCTAGCAAGAAGAACAGAATACCCTGGTGTCTGCTGCACTAAACGTGCTTATTCTATTGTGCACCTCATATCTCTGCGAAATTGGATCTTTGTCAATGATGAACATCAAGACAATCTAGGAATAGACTGCAATTAGAAAGTGGCTTAATAATGTGTGCAACTAATATACAGCCAGACATTGAACAATTAATTAATAGCAAACAGGCTCATACTTATCACTAATCATCCCGATGTGCAGTATAATAATTAATGGTTTACATAAAATTGTACATGTGCATTTACTGTTAAATTGTAGTATTAATATGCTTCTTAAATACAAAAGTGATTCTGTTTAAATGTAATATGTAATAGGTGACTAAATTCCATTTTCCCCATTGTTATAATAATAATTAACAACAAAAATGATTTATTAATAATTCCAAATATCCACTCAACCCCCCAGATAGAATACCATGGCCCACAGTTTGGGAACCGCTGGATTAGAGAAAATTGAAACAAAAGTTTACCTCAGCTGTTCAGCTAAACTTTGTTCATTTCTGACAAATTGTGCATGTGCTACCCTCGGTTTTGATTGAAAGAAGAAAAATGAAACAAATGCTGATTGAAACTTGGACCCCTATTTGAGAATCTGCTGCCTTATCAAGTGAGCCAAACATGGTTAAAATTGCATATCATTAATAAGAATATCCATGTTCTTAAAAGTAACTTAGCATATTTTGGAAATAAAGTCTTTAATAATGTGTACCCAGGGTTTAAAATGTAAGGTTATTATGAAGACATTTGAATGAGAAAGTGCTCTGTGGAAAATAGTGACCATAAAAAATAAAATTATTGCTTTAAATTTTCTTGGACTTTGAAGTAGGGTATTATTTTTGAAAATAGCATAGATGTTTCAGGAGCAAGCATCAACCTTATCAGTATTTTCAAAAACTATCACCTTGCTTGAAGCCAAGATAATACCAGGAAAGATTTAGTTTTTAACTAATGTTTATCTAAAAGCCCCATTTCAATACATGCTAGAAATGAAAATCTCATTGCAAAATTTTTGAGCTGGTAATGTTATCCAAAAGCGCAATAACATTAACTTCTTTCTCAAACTGTTAGTAGATGTAGAATGGCAGTAACCTCTGAATGATTTATTAAAACTTAATAATCAGGATTGTTGTCACTATACTTGATAAAATAAATGTATTCTTTGTATAACGCTGTCAGTGGAATGTATTTACAGACCTCTCAGGCCTGTCATTACAATCAGGTCCTAGTCGGCTGGTGAAGGATGAGTACTCAGCAGGCGTTGTCGGAGGAAGCGGAATGGAAGTTGATGGAGAGGTTGGTGTTGTACCGCAAACCATCCAGCATCATCCACCACCACCACCACCTCCTCAGTTCTCTCTTGGTGGCCTGCAGTCTCCACAGAGTGGTAAAAATACAATTATAAATTTGAGCATGCACAAAACATTAAGTACCAAAAACCTTCTTGCTTGATAAGCATTGTTTTTTGTTTATTTGTGTAGTTGTTTCACCTTAATCACCAGTGGAAGCATGTTTTATATGAAGTCCTGTTTCTGTGTTCCATTTTCAATGTTAGATGTAGAATGTAATTATTGGTTGTGTCATAATTATTATAAAAGTAGCACAGACATAAAGTAACTAATTACCTAGTAATTATTTAAAAAGTGGCAGCTATAGAAGATAGTTGCTTCTGTTGCAGTAATTACATTCACTGCATATGCATAGACGTGCTGGAAACTAGTCATTGTTATTACCACTGAAAGTTGTTAACAGATACCATTAAGAAGCTTATATTGCTCCACAACATAGTGTGACACTACTGCTTTGTGATACAGTTGACAATAGAAATATCAAGGTGCTTTGTATCACACAACCAAAATTACGTGTTTACACTGCAACCTATGTGGTATTAGACACTGCAACACTTTTTGCATTAAGTGTTCTTCTTCTAGTAGCATTACCTTTTAAAGTATTAAAATGTTTTTACATTGTTCCTTTAACAAATTATGTATCCTTAGTTCCTGTCAGGCTAGGTTGGTAATAGTGCTGCGTTTTCTTTTGGAACCCTGCACACAACTTAAATATTCAGAATTCCTTGCGGTCATCTTGTATTTTCTGTCCATTCTCACCCATGAACTCTAAAATGAGTAAAAACAGAAAAAGCATGTGGAGATAATTGTAAAATCTGGTTTATGTGGAAATAAACTGTTTAATACTGCTTAAATAATTATGTACAGCTCGTGTAAAATGCCGTGACAGTCCCCACTCCTGAGACATAGATGCGCAATAGCACTGACCAGCCCACTTGCATAATAAGAGAGGTGGGGGTCAGTGTTCCACCTGCCGTGAGTGTGATAATTACTTCCAGAGCCATTCCGATCGCTGTTTGTTAGTGCATATCCTTTCTTTCCTTGTATTGCATGAGACATGTTGCCCATTCAGGGTAAACGTAGTGGCAAAGTGCTACATTCCCAAAGCAGGGAAATCGTAAGTAATGTGTACACATATTTTAAAAATATACACCAAAGTAATGCCAATGCCCTATGAGGCAGTAATGTAGTGCAGCTAATAGCAGAAGCTACAGGTGTTTCAAAAAGTAGTGTATGGCAAATTGTTAGGGAAAAGAAAATTGATTCCGGCATGTCCACCTCATTTTCCACCCCTCATAGAGAAAGGCCAAGAAAATCAACGATATCAACTCTGGACAGCTTTAATGAGGCGGTAGTCCGCAGAACCGTAAACGACTTTTATGTAACAGAAAAGGAGAGGCCTTCTTTAAGAAAAGTGCATGCAAAGTTGCAAAATTCAATCAATTTCAAACGATCCATGTCAACACTGCACAAAATCCTCCTAAAACTGGATTTTGGTGTAAAACAAAAAACAAGCGCAAAATCTTGATCGAGCATCATGACATACGAGACATGCATATAAATTATCTAAGGCAGATCACTAAATTTCGCAGCGAGGTCCGACCCATTGTATACATGGATGAAACTGACATTCACTCCTCACATACCACCACATATTCCTGGAGCGATGATTCCTTAGAAGGTATATTTTGCCCAGTCTCAAGAGGTCAAAGGCTAATAATAATCCATGCTGGTGGAGAGCACGGTTTTATCATTCATGCTTACGTCTGTTTAAGTCCCACCAAAGAACAGGAGACTACCATAGTGAAATGAACTTCATTAGCTTTGAGAAATGGCTAAAATAGAGATTAATACCCAGTCTACCTCTAAATTCAGTTCTGGTAATCGATAATGCTCCCTACCATAATGTGCAATTAAATAAGGCTCCTTCATCTAATTCAAAGAGAGACACTATGATTTCCTGGCTACAGGCTCACCTTCCATAAGAAGCATTCCTTAACACAGATTTCCCTTCCCTCCACAAACCTGAAATATACAATCTCATAAAACCTCTAAAAACCCAAGCATCGTAGATATAAGATAGATAGTCTGTTGTAAGCGTGCAACCACAGCATATTAAGACTTCTCCCATACCATCCAGAGCTCAATCCAATTGAGCTTATCTGGGCTACCGTAAAGAATTGGGTTGCGGACAAAAACGTAACATTCAAAATGATGATGTTGTGGGACTGACTGATGAAAAATTCGTATCCATCACTGCAAAAGAATGGCAAGACCGTCGCAGGCATTTAAGAGACATTGAACATAAATATATGGAAAATTAGGAAGTCTTGGATGAAGGATAAGAAATAATTATTCATTTGGGTAACGATAGTGATAGTGAGGAAAGTCAAAGCGAAAAATCCGTTGATGGTGACGAGTCTGATTACGAAGATGAAGCTGTGCAAGACACATGGAAATCAATCTGTGATATTTCTGGAGTGCCCTCATTGCCTTTGGATGAGGGAGATTAATGCCGGGTTCATTTGCAAGATAAGCTTACACAATTGTTTACAATGCGTTGTGTATGCGACTGCCTACTTGTAGTCTCTGCTCCCCCACCACTCTCACCACTTCTCCTCATTTCTCCTCTCTTGCTCATGTGGAGTGTCACGACGAATTACACGAGCTGTAAACATGTTGACCAGATAATGTTTTTAAATATCAAATTTAATTATTATAATTGTTAAAATATTTTTACATAATTTATCCTGCAGCCATGATTTGCAGCTGTAATCGCTCTGTTATGGAGTAACAGATAACTTCATAGTAACAGAGATACAGTAGAGGTAACTACAAAGTAGGGCATTAAGTGACACTGGAACTGAATTTTGAAAAATATATTTTATCCAATTATTTCCATCTCCAGCCATCTGTTTCTATGTCTGCCTGTAGAATAGATCATCTCTCTGTCACACTGCATCTGCATATTTGTTTCACTAGTCTTGTGTCTGGCATTCTTTCTATGTATTTCTTCCACTGTGTGATAGTAACATTCTTGGTGCTTACGTAATATGTTTTTACGTAAATTATTAGAACTTGAAGATCTTATGTTGTGTTGCTTTTGTTTTGTTTGGTTACATAATTTTAACTGCCCCACGTATGGGAGCCAATTTGATGCGGTATCACAAATTTGTATATGTTTTGAGCCCCACGTTTGGGTAGCCAATTTGTAACGGTATTACTTACAAATGTTTGTTTATGTTAGTGTTGAAGGCATCTTGTGACGTGATTCATTTGTTCGGTTTGTAGCTCCATCTTGTGTTAGCAATTTGCATCAGTGTTAGTGTTCGAAAGAATTTTAAGTTTGTTTATTGTCCTCCGGCTAGCTATTATCTTATCTTGGGTCGAACATGTGTCTTGATCAGGGTTGTGTAAACGGAAAGGAATCTTTTATCCAAAAAGAACACTGATGAAGAAATTTGTTTTATAATTTTTATTGTCGAACACATTCACTATCACTTTTACATATTGATCTAGATACTCGCCAAACTGAAACTGTTATAATAACTTCTTACTGATCACTTTTAATCAATGTACTTCAACCTTTTGTATAATTAACTTTACCATATTTTAGATCTTTCATAATTCTGCTGCGCGTAACTTGTGAATCTATATCCGATGTATAACGAACTGACTTACTGAAGACGACGTGTAGTGTACACAGATTTTTTATGAACTGACCACTGAATACGATGTGTAATGTATGAATGCTTTCGGCGAACTGAAGGACTGAAGACGACGTGTAGTGTACACAGATTTTTGATGAACTGCACTAAATACGACGTGTAATGTATGAATGCTTTCGGCGAACTGAAGGACTGACGACGACGTGTAATGTATTGAGAATTTTGATGAACTGGGCGACCGACTGACTTTACCTCTAACTTGGCTTCTATTTATACTCCCACTCCCCGATATGCCTAAAGATTATAAATGAACTGCTATTGGCTAATAAAACGCGCCAACATTAGTGTCTATTTTAATATCCAATGAAAATTATGAATACATATGCTTTAGGGAGAACACATTCCAGAAGTTTCTACCGAAAACGCGCCAACATTACGTAACTTCCTCGTTTCCAATAATGATAAACAGCTCACCCCCTCGCTGCATTATTGCGCTATTATTGACAGTTTCAGTAAAGCCTTATAAATTTACTTTCCAACAATATTTACAATCAATAAACATCTGAAATCAATGTCACATAAAAATGCATATTCATATTACAATCATTATTTACATTTAAGTAATTTGTGATACAAATTACTGCATCATATGCCCCACTAGAAACATAATTATAAATATTTACAACTTGTTTGGAAATTTTATAGTTGTGTTTTTAGTCTCCTAAATCTTGGAACACACGCTATCACTTTCACTTAACACTTCACACGTATTTAACACACGACATGTTTTTTTTTTTTTTTTTATCTCGCCACTACTTACTGGCTCTGGTTTAATTAATTTAGATATTAATCTGACATCACAATTTTTTTTTTTTTTTATATAGCAAATACTGTACCCTGAATTATTTAATTACTGTTTCAAAAATTGTTTACTTTCTTAAGTTGTTGACAAAAATTTATCAATTCAAGAATTTTTTTGTAATTATTAAACATATCTACCAAAATATTCACCCTTTATACAAATATATTTTCATCTCTTAAATCTAGACAATGTTTCACCTTTTCTGTTTGCTACATAAGTATTTGTTTTTCTTTCTTTTTTTTTTTAAATTATTTTTACCCCATTTTTGTTGTTTTGTACATTATTTGCGTACTTTTACTTTTAATGTCATATTAAGTTTCAATCTTTACATTCTTAATTTCAAATACTTTTACAGTTACTAAAAAAATGTTATTTTCCTTTTTAAAAAAAAAATTTAATTATGTCCAAAATTTTATTTCTCCTTTCACATGACGTACATATTTATTTAACCCTCTTACGTTCCAATACATTTCTCTGCGAGTCATCTTTAACTATCCAGCATTTACTTTACATCTCATTGCTATTTACCCTCCTGGATCAAATTGTGTGTGGCTAAACATTACTCGTAGCCGTATCCTAACCTTCAAATTTTTTTTTATGAATAACCTCTTGTATTCATATGAAATTTCGTCCCATGATAACATTTGAAAACAATCTACAGTTTCTTGAACAACACATCTTTTAACAACTTTCATTTTCAATTCTTTTAATATCTCTTTAATCTGAGAGTACTCTGACAAATCTGTACTAAACTGTACTGGACTGGAGTTTTCATTTTGAACATCTTGGTACAATTTATTTCTTTGCATTACTGACTCCTGTATTTCTGATATCTCCCCTCTGAAATTAACTTGCGCCTCATTTACATCTACATTCATAACCTCTTTTATCTCTCTTATCTCACTTGAAATATTACTCACTTGACTTCCTAACTCTGTACATTCTACATCAACATGTTCACTTTTAGTATTAACCTCACTTTCTTTGTTACCTATTTCCCTGCTCATGTCTAGCATTTTCTTTGAAACTTCTCCTATCTCACTTGCTATTATTTCCTTTTCATCACTCATTTTTGGCATACTACTATCTAGCTCCATAACTTTCTTTTCAATTTCTTCCCTGCTTTGATCTACTTTTTGCTCTAATATCTCATTACTCCTACCAATACTTTCCATTAATTTCCTATGATCTTTGTTTATAGCTTCTCTCAATTTCTCATAACTCTGATCTACTTTTTGTTCTACACTCTTAATAATATCTTCCCTGTTTTGATCTATTTTCTTACTAAGATCTTCCCTTAATTCCCTATGACTCTTTTGCATATCTTCCCTTAATTCTCTATTATTCTGATCTAGTTTTTCTAATTTCTCATTAATCTTACCATTATCTTCCCTCATACTCTTAACAATATCTTTCAGCATTTCCATCATCATACTAGCATCAAAATTAACATTTCCTGCTATTCTATTCTCACTTTCTGCACTAACATTTCCACCCTCAAATCCTAAAAAGTTTGGGCTATTTTCTGTAACCTGTATTGAATTACAGCTAACTGTTACATTATCCCCTTCCATCATTGTTTCTTCAATATTATTAGTAGCCATTGTTTTTGTTTTCTAAAAAAAAATTACGACACTCTGACCTTTGTGATGCTGTCTGTTGCTGTTACACTGATGTCCAGCTTCCTGCCCCTCTCTCCTAGGTTATATGTCGCTTCTGCGTTGTGTTATGATGAGTCCCCGTCGTTTTGTTGTCCTGTAGTTTGGAATCTGCGTCTTGTAAATCATTTCACTGCTGCATTCGTTCCACGTCCTGGTTCCTTTCCTGGTCACTCTGCTCCTTCCTGGTTATGCTGATCCTTTCCTGGTCATCGTTTTCCTTTCCTGGTCACTATGCTCCTTCCTGGTTATGCTGATCCTTTCCTGGTCATCGTGTTCCTTTCCTGGTCACTATGCCCCACGTTCTGGGTGCCAATTTGCGAGTTTATTCAGTGCTTACGTAATATGTTTTTACGTAAATTATTAGAACTTGAAGATCTTATGTTGTGTTGCTTTTGTTTTGTTTGGTTACATAATTTTAACTGCCCCACGTATGGGAGCCAATTTGATGCGGTATCACAAATTTGTCTATGTTTTGAGCCCCACGTTTGGGTAGCCAATTTGTAACGGTATTACTTACAAATGTTTGTTTATGTTAGTGTTGAAGCCATCTTGTGACGTGATTCATTTGTTCGGTTTGTAGCTCCATCTTGTGTTAGCAATTTGCATCAGTGTTAGTGTTCGAAAGAATTTTAAGTTTGTTTATTGTCCTCCGGCTAGCTATTATCTTATCTTGGGTCGAACATGTGTCTTGATCAGGGTTGTGTAAACGGAAAGGAATCTTTTATCCAAAAAGAACACTGATGAAGAAATTTGTTTTATAATTTTTATTGTCGAACACGTTCACTATCACTTTTACATATTGATCTAGATACTCGCCAAACTGAAACTGTTATAATAACTTCTTACTGATCACTCTGACTTTACCTCTAACTTGCCCTATTTATAATCCTGCATCCAGATACGCCTAAAGATTATAACTGAACTGCAATTGGCTAATAAAACGCGCCAACATTAGCGTCTATTTTAATATCCAATGAAAATTATGAATACATATGCTCTAGGGAAACATTCCAGAAGGTTCTCAACGGAAAAAACGCGCTAACATTACGTAACTTCCTCGTTTCCAATAATGATAAACAGCTCACCCCCCTCTTTGCATTATTGCGCGCTATTATTGACAGTTTCAGTAAAGCCTTATAAATTTACTTTCCAACAATATTTACAATCAATAAACATCTGAAATCAATGTCACATAAAAATGCATATTCATATTACAATCATTATTTACATTTAAGTAATTTGTGATACAAATTACTGCATCATATGCCCCACTAGAAACATAATTATAAATATTTACAACTTGTTTGGAAATTTTATAATTGGGTTTTTAGTCTCCTAAATCTTGGAACACACGCTATCACTTTCACTTAACACTTCACACGTATTTAACACACGACATGTTTTTTTTTTTTTTTTTTTTTTTTTTTTTTTTTTTTTTTTTTTTTTTTATTATTATCTCGCCACTACTTACTGGCTCTGGTTTAATTAATTTAGATATTAATCTGACATCACAAAATTTTTTTATAGCAAATACTGTACCCTAAATTATTTAATTACTGTTACCAAATTGTTTACTTAAGTTGTTGACAAAAATTTATACATTTAAGATTTTTGTAATTGTTTAACATTTTTACCAAAAATATTCAACCTTTACATAAATATATTGATATCTCTTAAATCTAGACAATTTTTCACCTTTTCTGTTTGCTACATAAATATTTGTTTTTAATTATATTTACCAATTTTTGTTATTTTGTACTTTATCTTAACAATACTCTTGGAATAGTATTTACGTACTTTTAATTTAATATCATATTAAGTTTCAATCTTTGCATTCTTAATTTTCAAATGTTGTTACAGTTACTAAACATTTAATTTTTTTTTTTTTTTTTTTAAATTTCTCTCTTTTTTTTTTGTTGTAATTTGTTTCTCTTTTCAAATGACATATAAATAATTAACCCTCTTACGTTCCAATACATTTCTCTGCAAGTCATCTTTACCTATCCAGCATTTACTTTACATCTCATTGCCATTTACCCTCCTGGATCAAATTGTGTGTGGCTAAACATTACTCGTAGCCGTATCCTAACCTTAAAATTTTTGTTCATGAATAACCTCTTGTATTCATATGAAATTTCGTCCCCTGATAACATTTGAAAACAATCTACAGTTTCTTGAACAACACATCTTTTAACAACTTTCATTTTCAATTTTTCTGCTATCTCTTTAATTTGAGATCTGTACTAAACTGTACTGGATTGGAGTTTTCAATTTGAACATCTTGGTACAATTTATTTCTTTGCATTTCTGAGTCTTTCTGAATTTCTGATATTTCCCCTCTGAAATTATCTTGCGCCTGATTCACATCTACATTCATAACCTCTTTTATCTCTCTTATCTCACTTGAAATATTACTCACTTGACTTCCTAACTCTGTACATTCTACATCAACATGTTCACTTTTAGTATTAACCTCACTTTCTTTGTTACCTATTTCCCTGCTCATGTCTAGCATTTTCTTTGAAACTTCTCCTATCTCACTTACTATTACTTCCTCATTTTCATCTCTCATTTTTGGCATACTGCTATCTAGCTTCATAACTTTCTTTTCAATTTCTCCACTGCTTTGATCTACTTTTTGCTCTAATATCTCATTACTCCTACCAATATTTTCAATTGATTTCCTGTTTTGTTCTAAGCTCTTACCAATATCTTCCCTTAATTCCCTATGACTCTTTTGCATATCTTCCCTGTTTTGATCTATTTTCTTTTCTAATTTCTCATTATTCATTTCCATGTTCTGAGTTAGTTTTTGTTCTAAATTTTCATTATTCTGAGTTAGTTTTTGTTCTAAACTCCTATCAATATCTTCCCTGTTTTGATCTATTTTCTTACTAAGATCTTCCCTTAATTCCCTATGACTCTTTTGCATATCTTCCCTTAATTCTCTATTATTCTGATCTAGTTTTTCTAATTTCTCATTAGTCTTACCATGATCTTCCCTCATACTCTTAACAATATCTTTCAGCATTTCCATCATCATACTAGCATCAAAATTAACATTTCCTGCTATTCTATTCTCACTTTCTGCACTAACATTTTCACCCTCAAATCCTAAAAAGTTTGGGCTATTTTCTGTAACCTGTATTGAATTACAGCTAACTGTTACATTATCTCCCTCCATAATTATTTCTTCTGTATTATTAGTAGCCATTGTTTTCTTTATCCTACCACTCCTTAAGTACATTTAAAGGTTACAATTTTGTTTTCTAAAAAAAAATTACGATACTCTGACCTTTGTGATGCTGTCTGTTGCTGTTACATTGATGTCCAGCTTCCTGCCCCTCTCTCCTAGATTTGTATGTCGCTTCGATGAATCTTCGTCGTTTTGTTGTCCTGTAGTTTGAATTTCCCTGTTGTCTTGTAATCTCGGAATTACGATCGTAGTCTGTCGTCCCTGTTGTTTCTGGAATCTGCATCTTGTAGATCATTTCACTGCTGCATTCGTTCCACGTCCTGGTTCCTTTCCTGGTCACTCTGCTCCTTCCTGGTTATGCTGATCCTTTCCTGGTCATCGTTTTCCTTTCCTGGTCACTATGCTCCTTCCTGGTTATGCTGATCCTTTCCTGGTCACTATGCCCCACGTTCTGGGTGCCAATTTGCGAGTTTATTCAGTGCTTACGTAATATGTTTTTACGTAAATTATTAGAACTTGAAGATCTTATGTTGTGTTGCTTTTGTTTTGTTTGGTTACATAATTTTAACTGCCCCACGTATGGGAGCCAATTTGATGCGGTATCACAAATTTGTATATGTTTTGAGCCCCACGTTTGGGTAGCCAATTTGTAACGGTATTACTTACAAATGTTTGTTTATGTTAGTGTTGAAGCCATCTTGTGACGTGATTCATTTGTTCGGTTTGTAGCTCCATCTTGTGTTAGCAATTTGCATCAGTGTTAGTGTTCGAAAGAATTTTAAGTTTGTTTATTGTCCTCCGGCTAGCTATTATCTTATCTTGGGTCGAACATGTGTCTTGATCAGGGTTGTGTAAACGGAAAGGAATCTTTTATCCAAAAAGAACACACTGATGAAGAAATTTGTTTTATAATTTTTATTGTCGAACACGTTCACTATCACTTTTACATATTGATCTAGATACTCGCCAAACTGAAACTGTTATAATAACTTCTTACTGATCACTTTTAATCAACGTGCTTCAACCTTTTGTATAATTAACTTTACCGTATTTTAGATCTTTCATAATTCTGCTGCGCGTAACTTGTGAATCTATATCCGATGTATGACGAACTGACTTACTGAAGACGACGTGTAGTGTACACAGATTTTTGATGAACTGACCACTGAATACGACGTGTAATGTATGACTGCTTTCGGCGAACTGAAGGACTGAAGACGACGTGTAGTGTACACAGATTTTTGATGAACTGCACTAAATACGACGTGTAATGTATGAATGCTTTCGGCGAACTGAAGGACTGACGACGACGTGTAATGTATTGAGAATTTTGATGAACTGGGCGACCGACTGACTTTACCTCTAACTTGGCTTCTATTTATACTCCCACTCCCCGATATGCCTAAAGATTATAAATGAACTGCTATTGGCTAATAAAACGCGCCAACATTAGTGTCTATTTTAATATCCAATGAAAATTATGAATACATGTGCTTTAGGGAGAACACATTCCAGAAGTTTCTACCGAAAACGCACCACAACATTACGTAACTTCCTCGTTTCCAATAATGATAAACAGCTCACCCCCTCGCTGCATTATTGCGCTATTATTGACAGTTTCAGTAAAGCCTTATAAATTTACTTTCCAACAATATTTACAATCAATAAACATCTGAAATCAATGTCACATAAAAATGCATATTCATATTACAATCATTATTTACATTTAAGTAATTTGTGATACAAATTACTGCATCAACTGTCACTTAAGCTATTTCACTTTGTCGTTCATATTAAAAGTTTGCAGTTCTACACTAGTGTCTTCATTTTGTATGTAATCTACTGGGTGTGCAATGCTTGATACAACTGCGGGACCGGCCGGCAGCATGGGTAATATGTCGGCGGAGAATATATTTCCCCTCCACTGCGTGAGGCTTCAGTGTGAGTTGAAATCTTGCACATACAGCCAACTTCTCATTACAGGAAATTTATGATGTGTTTCAAGATAGAATTATCATTAACAACATATGGCCCCCTCATTCTCCCAATTTAATCCCTTGCAATTTTTATCTCTGGGGGCCATTAAAAGAGAAAGTGTAGCAAAACAAACCCACACACTTAAGATGAACTTAGAAATTGGTGCCATTTCTGAGAGGGAACTGCGGAGTGTAATGAGCAACTTTCTAAGCAGGTGTCAGAAATGCTTAAACAATGAAGGGAGGCAGTTCCAGCATCTCCTTGCTTAATATATGTGAGTAATTTTACTTTTCTTTTTAAGTGTTTATGTTATGTGTGTTAGAAATAACTTATGCAATAAACCGTACTATATTTACTGCGGATTTCCTGTCATCTGCACCGCCAACACAGCAGCCAACCTCGCCAGCCAGCTGCATGCCGCAAAACTGGTGCATGAAGGATCATGCCCATAGTTTTGTGCATCTTTTAACTTTCCTTAAAAATTTTATTTCTGAAGCCTGTATTTTATTTCCTTTTATCTAAGTTAATGTCAGATTTTGCTCTCATAGAGCAGTACAGGTGCATCCATGACTTTTCAAAATATTAGTTTGGTCTCTGCATAATTGATTTTTAAAATTTCTATGAATTGTTCTATAGATCTTCTCAAGCTTGCATAATTTGTCTACACCATAATCTCTGTCATAACTAATGTTATTTCCTAAATAGGTGACCTGTTCTATTGTTTGAGTATTTATTATTATTATTATTATTATTATTATTATTATTATTATTATTATTATTATTATTATTTGTTTGTTTGTTTTTTCTTACAGATTCTTTTTTTTTGAAATGCCATTACTTTTGAGTTAATATTTTCATATTGTATTGTTCACAGATCTGATCAAAATTAAAGACCAATTTTAATATACAAATTTATGACATAAATAATAAAATTGTTCCAATAAGCATTTGTTTTGAGTGCAGAAAAGGTACATTTTTGTAGGTATTCTTGTCTATGGAGAAAAAACAAATACTCATTATGAGCTGCTTATTTTGGAAATGCAAAACAATTGCTTTAGTACATGTTAAGTTTACCAAGTTTTGCATAGATATTTGTACATTAAGAAAACATTTTCTTTGAAATAGTCACTTTTAATTTTACCTCATATATTACTCTTTAGCTTCATAGTAGATATATTTTTGAATATATATATATCTATATATATAGATATATATATATATCAAAACGTTTACTAATTTTAATGAAATTTTGATGTACATGGACATTTTAACATTTGAAAATGTAGTTGCGAGAAAAATGCGTATTTCTGAAATGAATTGTAATAGTGAATAGGCAAAACACTGTTTAAAAATGTCCCTATGGTTTAATATGGAACCTTAGAAGGGAAAAATTCGCTGACAACAGCCTTACGAACATTATTATTGAAAAAAAAAAAAATTCACTGAAAGTTCGTACTAATGATCCCTTAATATCATTTCTTGCAGCTATTAATGCAAAATTACTAAGACAGTTTATAACAAATTCATGAAAATAAACATTACCCTAATACAGTCATTGTTTTGTCATTAAACAACCTTGTGACACCTCTGTCTCTAATTCAGAGAATATTGAGATAGTGAGAATAAGCACCCTTAGGTAAAATTAATAATTTTATTTCTAATAACTGCTGATTTTATCATAGTGACAAAACTAATCTTCCATAAAAATGTATCAATACAATTAGCTAATGTAATTGTGCTATTAAAGCAGAAAAGCTTATTTTTATGAAACTTTTGTTAAGTGCTTTGCATGCACTTCTTTTTAATGTGAACACAGTTTTAATTTGCTTTTTTCCATCTTAAGTTTGAATGAGTTATGATTTTGTTTTGCTTTGAGTTGAGTAGCATGCTGTATGTCTCAGCAGGTGATTCTGTGACTCTTTTTGGAGCTCGTACAAGCGCAGCAGGCCGAACCACGAAGATAGAGCCTGTTACTGATTCCTGCCCTCGTTCCACTTGGGTACCAACCAGATTGCCACATTGTAAGGCTAACATGCTCTTTAACAAGCTAAGAAATGCTGTTATAGATGTTAATGAAGGTACTACTAACAAATCTTTTTATACAGGGGTTGTAAAAAGAGTAGTGGCAACATATGCAATATAACTAAACAATTTGGTCTATGTAAAAATATTCATCATGTATCTTCAAGTAAGTTCTGGCCATGTCCTGTATTATTTCTCAAGCATTTGGGACTCATGAATGACTTTTAGCATGGTATTTCTATGGATTGCAGGAATGGAGCATAATGATTACAAAATTTGAACATCATGTAATCTAGTGAAGTTATTCTTCCAGAAATGAGCATTGTTATCAATTCAATTCAATTTATTTTCATCCATAGTAATATGTACATGTTATCGGAATACATCAAAACATTTTTACAAGTATATACAATAGTTCATCCAGCCTATACATACACTTTTGTATTAGAAAATTCTTTATTTCTTTTTTAAATAGTTTGCCTTTAGTTGTCTTTAGAATATTTGGTAGTTTATTTAACAATATTTTGCCCATTATTAAGGGATCCTTATCTGTTATCTTTTTATGTATGTTTATCCTGTGGTAATTATTTTGTGTGCTTGTTTCATAGTTGTCATAGTTCTTCATTGAAGTTATCGGGTTCCTTATCGCTGGTTACAAACATAATTACTTAATAGACATATAAAGATACTACAGTTAATATTTTGTTTTCTATAAAGAAATTACTACACAATTCTCTTCTATTTACTTTATATATACATCTTATACATTTCTTCTGCAAAACCAGTAATCTATTCATGTTAGTTAGACAGGTGCTACTCCATACCTCAATTGCATATTGTAGATGTGGGTGTATTATTCCATAATAGGTTAATTTTAGGTGTTCAGCAGGTTCAACAGGTGTTCACAAATCTTCATCCAGTAAAGAGGATGTTCTGATACCCTAGTGCCAATGTAGTCTAGTTGCATAATTATTGATGTAACAGTTCTGCTAACTCTCACTGTCTGTACAAATTATGAATAGAATTAATTTGAAGATTGAGAAGCTATAACAGTGATGTGTCATAATTTAAAATAAAGAGTTGGAGGTTGTTACACTACATCACTAAAAGGTTCTTACTTTGAACACGTTTCGGGAGAACGGTTTGCTACCATTGTCAGTTTGTTTCCAACTGATTTTGCCAGTTACTGTCTGGGGGATGTGTGTGGTTGGTAGTGTTCTCTGGTGCCTGGTTGATGAATCTCCAAAGGCTGCTGGGTGTCTGTAGTTCGAAATTCATTAGGTGATTCCTGTGTTTGACGATATGTATTTTTTCCCAGATGTCCAATTCATTGCTGTTGTTGATCGGTTTTAAGAGTTTTATGTTTGGAGTGATTTCATGGTTTGAAGACCAAAAATGATGTGCTACTGCTGATTTATTCCTCAACCTGGCACCAGAGAACACCACTAACCACACACATCCCCCAGACAGTAACCGGCAAAATCGGTTGGAAACAAGCTGACGATGGGAGCAAACCATTCTCCTGCAACGCATTCAAAGTAAGAAAGTTTTAATGATGTAGTGTAACAACCTCCAACTCTCTTTATTTTAAATTATGAATGGAATGTTTTTTCTAAGGTCTTCATGTAGCTAGAAGCTATAAAAATTTGTTCTGAGTTGCCATACTTCTCAGAATACCAGAAAATATTCTTTTTCCAAAATATTTATTGAAAATTACAGGTTGTCATGCATTTGCAATATGTTCTTTCCAATAGCATACAGAAGAAAAATAAAGCTCTGGACATTGCTGGCTTGGGTTGAGGGGAATGAGGTGCATGCAGGAAATGTTGAAAGTTACCACTTAGATAACAGAGTATCTAATGTTTCTACATTTTCCATTTCATAGCTTTAAATTAAGCAATTTAACAATAAGCCTAGCATATGATAGGCAATACTTCAGGGATTATAAATAATCCCATTGGCACAAAAGATTTCTGTACAGAGTCTTAATAGGAATTACAGAATTTCCTTTCCTCATGGTGGATTGGTACTTGATTGCCATCACTGTGTAATCCCTTCCTTCCTCATGTATTTCTGTATAGATTTGTATCTCAGTGTATCTGTTATATCTGCATAATTATTATAGTTACGGTTTCGTAATGCATTTTAAAATCACTCCATCATATTGATTCTGGTAATCCATCTATTTCTACCGCCATGCCTTTTTTATATTCCTTATTTGCTGGTAAACTTCCAGCTCCATGATTTTACCATCTAATTTTTCATTAAATATTTCTCCTTGTCCTAGCTCTTTTGGATTTAGCATTACTCTCTTCCCTTCTCCAATTAGCCTTCTAAAATATCCTAACCATTCACTCAGTGTAATTTCATTTTTCTCCCCTCCTTTCTTGTTCATCATCCTTACTATTTCCCATAATTTTTTACTATCATTTCCATCTATTGCTGCCCTCAATTTCTTTTCTATATTTCCCTGCCATTCTTTCCTCTTAGCCTCTAGCAAACCTTTGTATCCCTCCTTAAGTTTCATCAGGTTTTGTCCATTCCTTCTCTGATCTCCACCTAATAAGCTGTTTTAAATACCTCTCTTTTTCTTGCTCTACACTCATCAAACCATCCCTTAATTTCCTGGCCCTTTCCCTGCCTTCTTTCCATCCCTGCCCCTGCTCTTGTTAGTAATAATTTCAGTAGCCCTAATACTTTTTCTGGTTTTTCCTTATAACCATTTTTATTCCACACTCCAAAATCTGATTATTTTTTAATTTAATTCTTTTGAAAAATCCTCTTTTAGTTCCTCTCTCCATTTATACACTTTTATTTTCTTTATTTGAGCTATTTCCTTTATCTTTACCTTTTGCTCCAAAACATTTATTTCCGTAATTAATGGAAAATGACTACTACTTACTACTTCATTTATTATTTTAAATGTAATGATTCTCTCCTCCAGTTCCTTGCTACATAACATATAGTCTACACTTTGCCTGTTTGCGCTTACAAATGTGAACTCCCCTTCCTCATCTCCTCCCGTTCTATTATGCATTAACAGGTTGTTTACCTCACAGAATTCAGTAATTTTTTCCCTTCCCTATTACTCACTTGTCCCTGCTTTTGGCTTGATCACATCCCTATCCTCTTCTACCTGCTCTTTTTCTAATAACCTTTCTTCTCTCCTCCCCTGTTCTCGCATTCAAATCTTCCATCACAAATTCTATCTCTGGCATCTTTTTCTGTATTTCCTCCACGTCTTCAAACTTACTATAAAAATTACTGTTGTAAAAATATGGCATTTCTGAAGGGTTATATGCCGCCCCTATTCCTATTTTTACTCCATTTATCTGTTAAATTATTAACCATAACACATTGGAACCTCTATTCTCTATTTTTTCTATATCAATAGTTGTTTCCATAACGTTTTTTACAAACAGGTCTACTCCTCCTGATGCTCTTCCCCTATCACATGTTTTCCTTGCCTTTTTCTCTAGAAACTTAAAACCTGCTATCTCTGCTACCTCTTCCTTTCCCAACCATGTCTCTGCCACTCCTACAATATCCATAGAACAC
The DNA here is from genome assembly GCA_030765065.1 of Deroplatys truncata. Lineage (NCBI taxonomy): Eukaryota > Metazoa > Arthropoda > Insecta > Mantodea > Mantidae > Deroplatys > Deroplatys truncata. Next base: position 129,662,006 of record CM060988.1, on the reverse strand, counting down.
AATGTTTTTAATTTCACCATTGCCTATCTTATTTCTTAGCTCTTCCACATTCCAAAACATTAATTTCAACCCCTTCACCTATTTGTTCTTTGGTTGTTTTGGAAACTTAAATCTCTCCATCATTTTCCTATATCTTGTTGTTCTGGGCTCCATTTCCCTTTCTTCTCTTTTACCCCTAAACTGAGTATAATCCTCCTTGTATATAATTTTTAAATCCTTTTTTATTATTTCTTTTGCCTCACTCATGGTTCCTACCCACATCACTTCCCCACTCTGCACTTTCACTTCTCACTGGCTCCCTTCCATCACTCCTAGCAACTCCTGCTGCCTCTCCTCTTTCTTCCGGCCCCTCCCCCTTGATCATCTTGCTCACCAATGTTGCTTCTTTGTCATCACCTTCCACTGCCAACTCTTCTTCCTGCCTTCCCCTTGTTATCTCTTGTTGATATTTCTCCCTTGTCTCTTCTTGTACAGCAAGTAAATATGTACAACTAGTACATAGTCATGGTTTTAATTTTAAACATAAGTATCTAACATGGATCACAACATTCTCATCCACCAGTATTAATCACATTATTACAAACAAAATATATGGCTCTGGAGACTGTCGGATATTAGTCAGAACTATCAGACCATAAAGTAGTCAGACAAAACTTCCAGAAATAGAAAAATTAAATAATAAACCAAAAGAATTAATAACTAAATGTGTATATAATGTAGAAAATATTGGAGCATTAAAAGAAAAAACTAAAAAACATTAAATGGCCTTTCAGCCTCTCAATCTCGGCGGATATAAAGTACAACAATTTTCTTCAAGAACTAATAAACTGCCAATAATGAGTGCTTTCCAAAAATTATCTGTACATAAATAGTTAAAGTGGTGTACAAAGCGAATAGAGTATCTCCTGATAAAGAGGTCTCTGAGCAAAATTTCCAGTCTTTCACGGCCAATATATACTGGTATGCTAAGGACATAGTAGTTAAATAGTGTCCATAAATAAAACTCAATTTAATTTAATAAGGATATCTAGTATTAATAAAAGATTATTATATTCAGAATATAAAACAACGAAAAATCTTCAGCTAATAAATTATGATCAGAAGTACAATAATATTTGCAAAGCAATAATAAGGAAAGCTAAACAAGTGGCTTTTGATGACTATATTACTAATTCAAGAAAATAAAAGTAAGGCTACATAAAAAATTGTAAAAGGCAAATTAGAATTAAACAAAGTAATAACAGATCTTCCTGCCAGTTGACCACAAAGTAGTACACTAATACATATGCTGAATCATTAAATAAATATTTTGTAGAAGTTGGGGAAACAATTTTTTGAAGTTCCCCCATTAATAAGGCAAGCTGAAGAAAAATTATTTAAAAATGGAGTTATGAAACACCTTTTTCTCTCTCCGATGTAACTCTGGACAAAGTAATCAAAGAAATATGTAAATTACAGCCAAAAACAACCAAAGGATGGTATGAGCTCCCTCCCTTTCTTATAAAAGAAATTAAATATGTGTATCACTTATACAAATAATAAAACAACAATTTGATACAGACATTTTTCCTGACAGGATGAAATAGCACAGGTAAAACCCATTCACAAAGGTGGAAACTGTGAATTTAAAAACTTTCAAGGTTAGTTCTTCCAACATTCTCGATTAACCTTGAAAAAATCGTAAAATCACAATTAATTTTTTACCTAGAAATTTTAGCAATAACAGACTCAACATGATTTTAGAAAAAACCACTCAACTACATCTGCATTAATAAACCTCATAAATGAAATTTCTCAAATGCTTGAAGAAAGCCAACAGACGTCAGTATTAATATCCAATAATTCAAAGGCATTTGACTGTGTAAACCATGAGATGTTGCTTAAAAAAAATTAAATTTCTATGGTGTAAAGAATAAATCATTAGCCTGGTTTAATTCTTATCTAATGGATCGAAAACAAAGGGTAATCCTATATTATGGTAAAAAACAATTGCTAAATCAAACCGAAGAAATATAAAATAGGGGTTCTGCAGGGAAGCATTTCAGGACCCCCTCCTATACCTACTGTATACAAACAACCTCCCAAACAATATGAAGGGTAAAATAGTAATGTATGCAGACAATACTTCCATTTAATTAAATGGTACTATCACAATTTAATTCAAAACACACATAAAACATCAATGATACTGAAAAAGTGTTTGATAATAATGGGCTAAAATTAAGCTGCTTTAATTCAACTCAAAACACATGTGCGAACTATAACACCATAAATAATGCAAATATCACTACAGTAAGCCCTATATGTACAGGAAAAATCTTAAGGGTATATATAAATGAACATCTAAAGCGGGAAGAACACTGAATATATCCGTAAAAATTACGAACTAGAAAGACAGTATACTACGGCTATTTTCATTCCAGTATAGCATATGGTGTTATATTATGTGGAGCAGTGATAGGCTGGGAGAAAATATTTAAGATACAGGAAAAAATCATTCCTATTATGATACATGTCAATCCCAAAAATTCTTGCAGAAATTTATTTAGAAAACCAAAAATACTTACCCCGCCTTCACAATATCTCTATGAATTAGCCAAACATATATATGAAAACTTTGATAAATACACATAACCATAAAATAACTCAACTCATGAACATAAATGGATACCATGCGACCCATGCACTAGCAAAGCCCATCCCCTTCCAAAAAATGACCATCAGGCAGAATCTCCTGCTTTCACAAAGTATCACTGGGACAGGCAAGACAAACTTGGTACCGAAGACCCAATTACTGTTCACCTCAAGGACATCATGATAATAGGAGTATATATATATGACCTCAGACAACAGCTGAGGAAACGGTTGAATGCATAGCCAAAATTCTAGAACAAGCTGAGCCAGAAAAGGCAAACATAATTACAGGCAATTTCAATTGCCATCTGAACATCCCAAATAGAAAAGGAACAGCCCTAATGGAACTAATGGAAGAAAAAGGTTTTCAACTAGCGAACGACAAAGAAACCTCACATACATTGCGCACAATGGAACCAGCACCATTGATCTAGTCTTCCATCATGGTGAAAAGATGAGGCTAAGAGGACATGAGATATTGGGAAAGGACTCTCGGGCCACCATCCAGAAACATCTACCAACAACAGCAACTTTTGAGCTGCAAAAGAATCCAGAACAAGAGCCCAAGAAGGCAACAAAATGGACACCGAGATTATTACATATAGAGGCCTTCACCTCGACCAGGATCAGCTGATGACACCATAGAATCACGAAAACTAGATGATACTGCAAGCATATTACAAGACTGTCTGTTGGAAACATTCCCTATTGTGAGAAGAAACAAGCAGTGGTTTGACACAAAGTGTTATGAATGCAGAAATAATAGTGTTGGGAAGACTACAAGACCTAAAGAGTTAACCAGACCAGGAAAAACGGGAAAGAAGAACACATGTTAATTTGTTAAGAGCAAAGAAGATGGACTACGCTTACAAAAGAGAACAGCAACTACTAACAAAAGTGAAAAGTAAACCATACAAAGCCCTAGATGCAAGAAGAAACACGGTGGTACCAAACATCCCGCTGGAGACCTGGGAAGCCCACTTTATAGAATTGCTACAACAAACGGTTCTAGAACAAACATGACAATCCAGGAGAACACACGGAGAGGGAAATGACATCAACCATAACAGAAGCAGAAATCTGGTCTGTAATACAGAGAAGCAAGCCTAGAAAAGCAGCAGGACCAGACAACATTTCAAATGAAATCATCAAGGCTTCACTTCCATACACAGCAAATGGGAGCCCTATACAATAAATGCATAAAACTTTGAAACACACCGAACACCTGGAGAAAATCAACAATCAAGAAGATATACAAAGGCAGAGGACAACAGGATGCCCAACTCATATAGAGAGATTGCGCTAAAATGTGCAGCCTTCAAAATATTATCCAATGTAATATGGAAAGAATTTTTGAATGAATAATGGAAGTCATGCCAAAAGAACAACATGGATTAATACCAGGAAGATTGACGATCCAGGAAATACAGAAAGTACTAGAATACATAAGAAAAGCACTAAGACAAGTTAACAACTCAGAGGCACCCTTCACACATTATCACCTGTTCGAGTGCACCGAAAGAACTTCACCAATCTCACACTATGCAAAATAAAAATGTCAGTAACCTCAGTTTATACCTTTGTACACATTGTGTTTTTAATTTCATTTAATAATAATACACATAACCATGAAACTAGAAATCAAAATTACCTAAAAGTACCTGCCCACAGACTCACATTATTTGAAAAGAGTCCTTTCTAATCCAGAATAAAATTTTATAATAAATCACCACAAAAATATAGAACAATAAAAGACAAAAATGTATTTCTCAATGCATTGAAAAGGATCTTGACAGAAATAGCTTACTATTCAGTTAAAGAATATATGGAAGGCAGTCTCTAGGACCATATAAACTATTTAAACATAAATAATTCTAGTTATAGTTCAACATAGACCAATAATGTAAATACTTTTGCATATAAGTTTGTATGTATAAATGCTTTTAAAATTCCTTTATCATATTTTCTGTAATCTTTTAGTTAGACAAAATTCTACGAGTACCAGTTTACTGGGCTTTTGCCCAAATCGTGTAAATGTAGGTGACAAATAAAGTATCTATCTATGATGGATGTGATTTTCTTAGAGATGCATTAAGAGGCCAATAATTATAATTATTATTTATATATATAAGGAATAATGCTCTGTTTTTAGGAACTTGCACAGACACACTTAAAGGCAGTGAGTAGCATAGGAAGGGAAGAGACACAGTCATATGTATCTCTTTATGTGTGGTCTTCAGCTGCCAAACCATTGATTTAAAAAGGAAATCTTGTAACATCTATTTTGACTCTGTAGAGAAAACTTTTGTTTCAATGGGAATCTTTATAATCTCTCAAATATTGTTTAAAAATTACTGTGTTAGTAAATTCCCAACTTACTGATGCAAAAAGGAACATGCAGAAATCAGTTGATATGCGATGATCTTGACAGTAACCTTGCATATTTTCTGCAGTGCAGTGCTATGGAGAGTCAGTAAAAGTTCTGAAGTTAAAACTATGAAGCAGGTTGGAACACAAGGCCACATTTAAAATGCAGATATGCTTTATATGTTAGGAAGAAGCTGGATTGTTCATTGTTTATCTGAAGTTTCTCAGACAAGCAATGAAACAATGAGTATATGAGGATACTTGTCAGCAGCAGTGTAAGTAGGTATACATGTGTTGAGATTAAATGTCAAGTTTTGTTGCACTACACTACTGCACACGGAAACCTTAAATCTTCAAAATACCTGACGTAGTCCAGGAAGCAATGTTTATTTCATAAATTCTTTGATTACAAAAGGGATTGAATGAGCTCTTGAAGGAGAAGCATTCTCAACTTTTGTACATGCACATCTTGCATGATCCGTTCTGACACAGTCAATAGCTTCACCGGTTTGTTTAAACCTTGCTATTGTTCAAAGCACAATGGAGAGAGTTCATAATAGCAGCCATTTCTTTAGCTGGCTTCCTGCACCAAAATAATGCAGGTACAATGATGCGATCGTGTACATCCCACTCCATCTTTCACATGCGTGGTCTGTTACCGCTACACTGCATGACATTTAAAACTGGATACTATTACATCATCAATTCTTTGCTTCTATAGTATCTGTTGATTTATGCTGTTGAGTCATTCCATGTCAAACCAAACAGATTTATTACCTGAGTTTTTCAAACTTATTCTAACTTTTTGTATGTCTTTTATAGGTAAACTGAAGATACCTATGTACTTTTGAACTTCATTATTTTGGAATTTTCATGACTTCAAAATTGTGGAAAGACCATGCACACTAATATATACAAATGCTCGTTTCTTACAACATATTTGTCGTATGAAGTTGAGACAGATTTTATTTTAAAGCTTAAAAGTCATATCAGGCTATATATTCACTTTTTGTTAAAACATTTATTCAGTACACATTAAAATTATTAACTAAACAATCATTTTCATATATTTCAGACTAATTTAATTATGATTTTGAAATACCAGCATGATCTCCATTTAATCCTCTTTACGAGTACAAAATTTCAACTTGTGACTAATAAATGACAAAGCAAGAAATTTCTAAATAAATGCTTACATAACTACTTGAGCTTAAATTGGTGCTTGACAATACGCTTCTGTTTACAGGTATTAATCAAGGCCAGCTGACATAACACTTCTGTGACATCAATATCTCCCTGGAAGATGCATTGCATGCTATTCCTCTCATTCTGTTATTTATAAAATGCTTATCATGCTTCTTTATTTACACTTCCTCAGAGTTTTATTTATAGTTTTCACTTTGCTAACCATTTTATCAATTATTTGGAACTATAGCAATAGTCCTTGTACTAGTAGCAAATGACAACATTGTGATAGCTGTGCATGAGAAGTATTTTGTTTTTGTGCAGTTAGTGTTTAGACTAATTAAAATAAGTCACAAACATCCCAAACATTATCAGTGCTTAACCCTTTTAATGTAAGTAACCATGCCATAGGTACAAGAAATAACAATTAAGGTGCATTACTTCTACCATATAAAAAACGAGAGTTAGTGCAAATGTCATAAGAAAATTTCATTGTTACCAGACATTAAATCCAGTGCAATCCAGGTCAACAGTAGTGATATAATTACAAAAGTAAAAGCATTTCTCTTTGAATTGCTTCAGCAGTTTTCAAGTTTTAACTAATTTGCATTACAAACCGTATTTTAAGCGAATTTTGTTTAAAATAAGTGCGTAAATAATTTAGTAAAGTGATGTTACTTAAAGTATAAACTGACACTGTGCTACTTACCTTATGCATAAACTAACACCTTGTGCACCTGCGCATGCATACAGCATAAGGTCCCAAAGTCACGTCCCAGCCTATGTCTGACACAAAATCCAGCATCCAGCTAGCTAAGTTAATTTGTCTTTAATTATGCATTTCTGTGTCCTATCCTGAAATTTGGTGCATTGTAGTTTAAAAAAGAAGAAATACTGCAAGCTCTTTTAAAATTCAAAAAATGAGTACGAAGTGCATAAAAATAGCATTTTAAAAATATTTTATCAAAAAAAAATTATTTTAATATTTGTGTTATCTTAAAACAAATATATAAAAAGCATGTTTTATAACCTTGTAACTAAGCTGAAGTTTAATAACATCTGATATTTAGGTGCAGAGATAAATCCATGTGTATAAATAGATGCATGTGTAAATATATAAATTTTGTTTTCGAATAACTTTAAAAGTAAGGACATTTTTAAAAACTAAAAACACATACACACTCACACATATATACGTTTGGTGGGATAAAAAGTTTAACAAAAATCACACACATGATAGTCAAAGTTTCTTTGAATTTGTTCGGTTTGATATGGAATGACTGCATTACTTCTACCACCATTGATAGTGATGCATTGTTTACAATATTAGAACCATTATTGAAATAAAAACAAATTTACTTACAGAATTATCTGATAGTATTTTAAAATTCATAATGCAGTATTTACTCTTTATAACAAAAATGTTAACCTACGAGGGCTGTCCAGAAGTACCCAACCTAACAAAGAAAACAATTTTGGGGAAAAGCATCTTTATTTCTCTACTTAGTCTCCTTTCAGCTCGATACACTTTTCCCAGCGATATTCAATAGCTTCGATACTCTGTTTATAGTGAGAACTGTCGAGTTCTGCAAAATAGCCATCAACTGCAAACTCCACCTCTTCATTTTGGAAAATCTTTTACCACCAAGTCATTTCTTCAACAGGAAACAGCAAATAATCAGAGGGGGCTAAGTCTGGCGAATAGGGTGCATGAAGAAGCAATTCATGATTTTGGCCCTGGCGATAATGGATGTGTGAACTGGTGCATTGTCTTGATGAAACAGAACTTTCTTTTTTGCTAAATACGGCCATTTTTGCTTGATTTCATCATTCAAATGCTGCAATAAATTTGCATAATACTTGCCATTGATTGCTTTTCCTTTTTGAAGATAATTAATGAAAGTTATCCCACGCACATCCCAAAAAACTGATGCCATGACTTTGCCTGTAGATGGAACTGTCTTCGCCTTCTTTGGAGCCAATTCTCCCCTTTCAATCCACTGTTTTGACTGTTCCTTCGTCTCAGGTGTAAAGTGATGGACCCATGTTTCATCCATGGTTATGAATGGATGCAAAAACTCAGCTTTATTGCAGCGAAACATCGCCAAACACTCGACTGAAACATCCTCACGATGCTGCTTTTGTTCCATTGTGAGTAAACGTGCTACCTATCTTGCACACAGCTTTCACATGTGTCTAAATTTTCAGTTAGTATGCAATGTACAGCACTTTTTGAAATGCCTATGAGTGGCGCACTTTCAGTTGACGGTCATCCAATACCATTTTGTGGATTTTCTTCACAATTTCTGGCGTGGTCACCTCATTTGGTCGACCACTGCGATGTTCGCCTTTGCAGCTCGTACAGCCTCGTTTAAACTCTGCCACCCAATATTTTACCGTTGTAAACGAAGGAGCAGACTCCCCCAGAATAGAATCTAGCTTAGCTTTAATACTAGTTGGACTAAGACCTTTCAAATGAAAGTATTGTATCACATAACGATGGTCAGTTTTATCCATGTTTACAAATTTGCTGATAGAGTCCACTATTAATGGCTGCCAAACAATTACTAAACAACGTAGCATCGTCAAACTTAAGATTTATAAGGGTGGTACTTTCTACATAGTCATTTGTTTGAAACAACAACCGCTATATATATGTCAGGTCAGGTACTTCTGGAACTGCCCTCGTAAGTAAACCTTTCCCAGATAGCCCTAGCCAGGAGAGGGCAAGGTAGAGCCTGTGCTCCCAAAATGTTCTTGGTCCCTCCTTATGCAATCAGAATAATTACATCTGTATCAATTAAAGTACTAACTTTCTAATTACTGCTAAATGTAATGTTCCCTTTTTGAAACAAATTTTAGAATATCTTCAGGACAAGTCAAAATTTCAGTTTATATATACAAAAGTAACACTGCTCTATGCTTAAATACCACCAGGCTGTAAAACATATTTTCTATTAAATACTTTTTTGTTGCCTTTATATTGAGTTTTGTTTTATTAATCACTTTTTCTTTGGGTAACATATACAGTTCTCTTTCCATACAATATTTCTATAATATTGTATAAAATTATGACTATTTCAGATCCTAAGTGTGGGTCTGAGGTAATCATCATTATTTCTTAAACTCTAGGGATGTGTATACCACAATCTTTTGACTGTTTTTCCAGTAATATTTTTTTTTTATATAGCTAAGGAGTAGACATAAGTACATAAATCAACAGGATATTAAGGAAGCAAAGAGCTGACCATGTGAACAATAATTCATGCAACATATTCTCTGATTAATTATTTTTAAAAAGCATAAATGAAACTTTAAAGTTATTAATTTAATACAAAGTATATGTTTGTAAAGTTTACATCCTTGTTATTATCTCTGTTATTTATTGCTAGTTATATCGTATATGTTGCCAGTGCTTTGTTTACAAACTGCATACGTAATATTGATATTCAGCTCACTAGATATAATTGCTATGGAAACTTAATGTATGCTTCATACATAGTAGACTGTAATTTTTTAATTGTAGGATATAACAGCTAGAGTAAAGTTGACTGTATAAAAATATGGTGTTAATGAACATGGAATTATTAACAGTGTATAAAGAGGAGTCTTAGAAAGGTAATTTTAAATAGGGAATACAAGATTTGAATATCATTGTTGAAGAAACATTAACATTTTAAGGTGTTCCTATTACTTTTCTCTACCTCCTACTATAGGAGGAAATTCAGTGTTGAGAAGATTTCATCAGTAATATATGTTTTGAGGTCCATTGAACTGGGGAAAAAAACCCTTTTAAAACAAGGTTGTGTATATGAGAGGAGAGAAGGGGTTAGAGGGGGGGATGCTTTTATTCTGAATAAATTTTACACAACAAAATCATAGGAGATAAAAAAAAAGCTTATTTCAGAAAAATGTAGATTTTGAAATATGCAATGTGTGTTATACCACTTTTTTCTTGCTATAGCCATTTACAGAATATTTCCTGTTGTTGTTGGTTGGAACTTTCCAGTATTTCATGCTACACATATCTGAAATGTTGTATCTGTTCATTTGTTTCTCATGGGACCATATAAAGAATATTGGAAATGTCAAGTCTAGCATACATATAGCAAGCTTCTTTTTAAACATTTGACCATCATACTTATGTTATGTATGCTTCTTGCAGCTACAACAATGTATATTGAAATAATTTTAGAAAGCATTTATCATGATTAACAAGAAGTAATAACACAAACCTTTTTAACAAATAATTTGCAAAATAGTTATGAAAGTAAATTATAGTGGGTAGAGAAAGTCATATGATTGTAATACGTCAAATTTTATTTTTCTTGCATTGGTAACCCTGGAATTGCAAGTGCAATTTACAGTTAAATACCATTTAAAGAAATATCTTGTCACTCAATTCTTTTATTATGAATGTTAATATTAGCAAAGAGTAATATAGCATAATTTGCAGTTTTTACCCATAAATTGAGGTGACCAAGTATTAGTCGAATTCCTGTTTTACTCTCTACAACAGGTGGAGAAGGTATTTTATTCCACCCAAAAATTTGATATTGGGATTTCACTAGAAACACATGTGCCCCCTGAATAAAAAAGAAAAAAAAATTAGAAAAGTATCCATGTGTGTGCATGTCATAACTCAAAAATGAAAAGTCGGGTAAATACTAAACTTGGTATTTAGGTTCAGTACCTTTCAAAGATGTGATACAAAGATTTTCAAGAAAATCCCCCACCCCAAACTAGTCTTTACATGGAACACCTTTCAAATGATTTTTATTAAAATATATATTAAGCATATTTACATGTCAAATAAAAGTATATTGAATTTTCTGGGAATAGCCTGTGAAGTCCTCTACATTCGGAACAAATTTTGTATAATCTTGTGTATAACTGCCAAACGTTAAATGATAAATGGAAATGTACTATCTCTTTAAAACATACAGTTTATGTCAAATGTTTTGTTTTTTTTGTTTGTTTTTTATGTGGGGGGGTGTGGGTGTGTGTGAGAAATATTTGTTACTAATGGTTTGAATTGTTCCATACTTGGCCATTCTCTTGAAGTCCTCTCAATTTTCAGTAGTTTCTCGCAATTGCATGGAAACAGTATGGAATTTTATGGCCAGCATATAGCATCTAGTTCTAAAACAATTTTACCATCGCTGCTCCCTTTGTATCTATAACAAAATGTGTAAAGCAGCTATTTCTGCAAAGGTTTATTTGGATTAAAACAAAGTAGACAGAAAAATAAGCTTTAGTAAGAATAATTTGTATACCCACCAATAAAACATAGAGGATAGAGAAAGTCATGTCAATGTATCACAGATTTTTTTTTTGAGTCTTTGTCCTGTCTTTATTTGAAGGGAAAACAGTGTGCCAAAATCTCTCTTTTTGTGTCAATAACGTATTGACATTAAATGGTGTCAGCAATACTAATATACTCCTTTGGCTTTGTATCTAAACATTACTGACAATACAACAACACTGTTTATATTATTAGTATCCACCTACAACATTGTGGGATGAGGCTTGGGAAACTACTGTAAACAATTGGCATAATCAACTTGACAATTGAAGTACACCACTCTATGCTCGCTATGGTAAGACAATGTCAGATAAAATCGTAATTGCTTTGTTTCATATTGAATGCTGCCAACAATATTGAAAACTGCAAACATGGCATATGCCTCAGTGGAAAGACGTTCATTACAGTTAGCAGTATTGTGTTTTAAACTTGTGAAATGCTCAAATACAGCATATTTTTGTAAATTACGGATGCTGAAACATGCGCAAATAATATCACTGCCAAAAAGAAGTGTGTTTTTAATATTGATTTTTAGAAGGAATATCCATACACTAAAAAAGCAATTTCTGGCTCATATCTTCAATAAAATGTGTTAATCTACGTTCAATAGAAGCCATAGGGTTGGCAATCAGATATATCACAGTATTTAAATATTAAGAAACATAACAGAATGATGCACATAAGTGCGTCATCCAGCACCTCATTGCAAATTTTTTTAACACTGAAGGTTTTAGTGATAAAGTTATGAAATTAGCAGTTCTGAAAGAAAGAGTCTGATCATACTGTTCCAGCACAACCAATCTTTCAAATCCATGGACTGTGTTTTTCTAAACTTTAGAACCAAAATTTATTGTCACCATAGTAAAGCTGAAGCAGTTTTAATTCTTGTTTTAATCACATCTGCTGTTTCTGAACCAGAACCTGAATTTCAAAAAGCCAATTTAATTTAAATAATGATAGATACTTCAGATCATAAGAATGTAAAAATATTTCCATTGCTTCTCAAGTGTGTTTTTGTGAAAATAAGAACATAAGGAAACATTTTCCATATAAAGGGTAGTTCAGGGTTGGGGGATTTTCTTTAAAATTTCCAAGTTGGCACATTGGAAGATGCTGAACTTGAAATATCAATTATTTAATTTTTGCAACATTCACAATGAAGCAACACTATAAAGTTTAAAATGAGTCGCACTATCACTCAGTCTTCTTCACTAATTTATACCTTGTTAGGATATCTGTCACAAACCCTTGTTTGCATCCTCGATTCCAATCCTGTTGGATCCAACCAATTCCCAGATGGATGACATGAAGATAGGAAACAAAAGAACTTAGGATGTGAATAAGGGTTCAGAAAACATGTCCTAACAAGGTATTAATTTGTAAATAGATTGAGTGATAGTACAACTTATTTTAAACCTTATAGTTTCTCTTCACTGTGAATGTTCCAAAAATTAAATAATTGATGATTATATTGACCTTAGAGTCAAGGGGAACACGTGAGATTAGAACCTACCAATTCCAAGATGGATGACCTGGAGGAGCTTTCCCAAGAGCTGAGGATGCAAACAGGTGTCCACGAAACATGTTCTAACAAGCTGTTAATTAGTGAAATAGATTAAGTGTTAGTGCAACTCATTTTAAACTTTAAATACGTATAATATATGGATAAGCTAGTACTAGTAACAGTGATATAAATTTGAAATTTAGAAAAAAATTGTTTGGAATTGAAACTTTTAACATCACTAACATGTTTTTCGTTTTGACCAGTTTCAACTCTGACTCAATTTTTCTAAATAATTTTAAATACATAGTTTGGTACGTATTATAATGAAAGCATGAACAGTAACAAGAACTTCATAGGTGTGCTAATAGAAATTCAGGTGTTAGAGGAGTGTGACACATTTTTACTAGTTTTGAGAATTTTGCAAGATATTCACTGACTTCCATAACCTTTTTAAACTTCAAGACTAAGCATATAACTTTGAAACCTTAGATGCTTAGTTCCCTGTCTCATTTAACTCACCAAGGTCCTTTTTAGATGTTTTCTATGAATGCTCTGCGTATAAAGTATTTTCCAAAGTATTTTCCCATTTAAAGGAAAAACCGAAATCTTGATTAAAATGATACATGTAGAAAGAACACAGCAAAAATCTGATTAAACTTGTGTGGGTACAGATTATAAATACCTTTTTGGGAACCACTGTGAAAGCAACAGTCCCATCAGTAATAATTACATAAAAAAGCTTACAATTTCCAGTCAAAATATAATGTAGCTATGCAAATTGTATTTTCACCATAATAAACAAGAATATGGTAGCTGATGCTCTAAAGTTAGTAAATCTGCAAGATATGTGTCATATTTACTTCAGAGATTGAATCTGGCAATGTACTTTCCATTCTTAGATGTCAAAGTAATCTGTAACAAAAACAGGATAGAATTTGGGAGGAAAAATACATATACAAAAACAACTACATCAAGAACAACAATCATAATCGGACAAATCAGAAACAGCTGCATTAAATTTCCTAGCATTCAGATTGGTAAATGTGGATTTGAACAAGATGATATACAACCAGGATTATAAGTAATAATGTAGAAGTGGTTGATAGTGAAGTATTTCAAATGAAAAGTCGAAATGTCCAGGTAATTCTACTTTAATGAAGAGTGTAAATGAGTTTTCCTACTCCTTGTTCATTATTATACAACCAGGAATTTAAAAAATCTGATGTGTTACATTAACATGACTTTCTTTACTCACTATGGTTTACTTTTATATAACTTCTACAAACTATTGTTGCAGAAGCTGTTTCTCCATCTACTCCATGGTAATCAAGATAAACATTTGCAGATTTTGTTATAGGTAACATATAACAGGGATATAGGAGACCGAAGCGATGGTAAAATGTTCAAAAGTTCATTGCTTTATGTTAGCCCTAAAGCTCCATACTCTTTGCATGACATTGTGAGAAACAACTGAATGGTCACAACACTTCAAAAAATTACCAAGTATTAAAAATTTCATACCAATAATAATAATAATAATAATAATAATAATAATAATAATAATAATAATAATAATAATAATAATAATAATAATAATATATTCTTGGAAAGGCTCATGCATAAGCCATTTCATTATACATTTCAATATTAGTACAAAGGGGATAATGATAGTCAGGTGTTTAAAAATGGACCTCTATCTACTGGCCCCCAAATTTTCAAGTGGAAAGCAATAGGTATATGGTATAGAAAGTAAAAAATTATTAGTGTAGCAGAAACAAATGGTTTCTCAAAAGACTTAGCAAGAAAATCCACATTTTAAAAGACAAAAGGAAATAAGGAATATTGCAACCGTAACTGATGTAGACTCTAAGATAACATTTAATAAGGTCACATACCATCCATCCATGGGCAAGAAATTAATTTTAGATTAAAAAAAAAAAAAATTGTGTTAACTCCAGTAAATAAATTTAGCACAAATACTTTACAAACAAAACCGAAAGACAAAATTCTGGTCAATAAAGCAACTAAAAGTAAGATTCAAAGAACATATGAGACATATTAAATACAAGCAAATGGTAAAGTTGGCAGTGGCCTTTCATTTAACTTCAGGAAGGACACAAACTTATTTTAGGTCATCCATATACCTTTAAATTAAACATTTGGGAGAAATTACTTGTTGTGAAGAATCAAGATTCAGTCATAAACTTCATATACCAAGTAAACCAGATCTCATCATCAAATACAGAAAAGTGAGGAACTAGTTCCTATAGGAAGCTGATGAATTAGCAGTCAATTCTGCTGAGGATGAAAGCAAGTTGCCTTTGAAACATGTAAGTTTTTCTTACATAAAGTAGTAAAATTGTGAGCGGTTTCTTTATTCAGTTGTGTGTACATGTAAGTGTAGAGATACCTGTACTTGATAAAGTATTGCATCCAAAATTTGCTTCTGCAGTCAGATACTGGGCTGACAAAAGTAGTAATGTAATTGTTGTAGTGATGTAATTGTTCACCCTGTGTTTTCCTCAGCTGCTGCTACTGCTAGTCATGGAATGGTTCATTCACCTAGTGCCACACCTAGTACTATAACCTCGCAGCAGGCCACTTCCACTTCGACTGCCCCAGGTCCCCTGGTGTCCCCTACACAAGGCTCGGCCCCCACCCCCGGCCCGAGTTCCTTCTTTGGTACAGAGGGAGGGGACACTGCTGCACTTGCCACCCAGCAACAGAGTCCCACAGCTGCACCAGTCTCTCCACATCTCCAGCAAAATGGCTTCACCAACACTGGTATGCTTCTCTTAACACAGCTTCATGCATGCGCACCTCTATCCTGCTTGTTTACCACAGGGCCGAATGAAATTCAGGAGCACTTTTTCTCTGAGAGGTTTTAAGGAGTTAGTAATGCTAAACAAATTTCCTCACACATGTTCTCTTACTTGTTTTTCAGTTTTGTATCTATAATGATCTTCTATTATATTGTATCTTTCACTTAGTTATAACAATCTGTTTGAGGGCAAATAAAATACAAAGTGAAATTAAGCGAGAAACTGAAATATTTGTTTAAAATTTATTGAGTCTTTAAAAATATACAGCCTACTAGCTGGCATACCCAATATTGCAGAGATGGAATTTTACATCTGGAATGACGATTTAATTAGTTTCATTTACTTCCATATTCTTTATGAAATTATTGTGCAGTCATCTAGAAGACTTGAATGTTGAATCTATTCCTTTAGTCTTTGTAACCACAATTTCATGAAGTCACTCTAATATTCCCTATCCATAACATAAGAAAAATCCACTTATATTCATGTGAATGGGTAAAAATATCAGTAGAATTTATATTTCTGATTTCCCCCCAACATTTATTAAACTAGTTTGTAGAAAATCACAGTACCTTCATTTTAGTCCCATAGTTATTTTAAAAAGGCTTCAAGTTTTCATGTAATACAGAAACCCTGATATCTATATTCAGCTGAATAGATCCACAACTGGTGAATATGAACAGAGTAATTTCTGATGTTAACACTGGGCACAATTTTCCCTATGTACCAAAAGTTTTTTACAAAAGGCTTATTAACAGCTTTTGACACCCAGAAATTTCACTACATTTGTCTGTAAATTTAGAATAAAAGCTACTCAGATGTTTTAGTGCTAAATTCATGCACATCTGCAGCTATAGAAAAAATTTCATTGATGTTCAGAGGAATTTAGTAACAGTGTTGTCCAAATTATACTTGTATATTTATAGAGTCAGTTTTTATAACACTATAGTAAAACCCATATTTAATAAAACTCAGGGGAAATTAAATTTTTTCCCTTAGATAGGAGTCTTCCTTAAAAGGGGGCTAGCATAAGGTTGAGGATTCAATTGCCAGAAATAATATGCAAATTGTGTTTTGAAGTATTTTAATAGCAAAACTTATTATTTTGAGAAATTTTAAATCATTATGTACACATGTAATAGTAAGAAAGGAATTTAAATATTAATGAACAAAATGCAGTAAATTAAAGAATTAAAATGCTACAATAGCTATAGATTTATACTAATTTCAAAAACAGAAAACACTGATGTTCATACTGCTTCATGGTCAGCCATTTGTGCTTAATCTGCAACAAACAAAATGAAAGTGGATATCAGATTTGCATATTTATCATTAGATATGAATGCAGGCTGGTTCTTCAGTATTACCCGATAAAGAAACAAGAAAGTAAAGCTACTAACCTCCATTTCTTAAAGAGTATAGTATGCTTTCTCCTGCCCAGGTATCTGGCACTTAGAATCCTGTGTTGAATGTGATTAATGCTGCTGAATAGCCCCTCATCAATAGGGAAGGGGCATAGGTACGATGTCACAACATCCAATCCTTCCACTGCTGCCGCAAATGCTGGTACTGTTGATTCCTCTTCATCCTCTTCTCCTGGTTCCTCTTCTTCTGGTTGCATCATTGCCTTATTGCATAGCTCAACAACATCCACAGATGCTTCTGAGATTTGGATGCTGTCATCACAACTTACAAACTCTTCAAAGGTTACGCTTGTGCCCCTCTGTGGCATCTCCCACTCTTCCTGCATACAAATTTCCTCGGTATGAAGACATCAGTGCAAGAACCAAATCCAGCTTTCCCAAAGCAATGCTGTGTAGTGCCTGGTGTAAGTAACTGCCATACAGTCACAAACATATGTATGGTCTGAAGTATATTCAAATGCATATCTTGCTTTCTTTCTAAGAAAGAAATAGCTCGTTGCACTTTGCTTTAACAGAATGAATAATTTCCAAGTATAAAGATTGCAGACAGCTGGTGCAGTTTGCTGGTAAAAAGATCACCATTATGTTCTGTAAGAATGATGGCTCTGATGGATGAGCTGCACACCTAATTATCACCAGAGCAATCTTTCTTCCCTGAGATCCATTTTGGTATCCAGGCTTCGTAGATATCTAACAAATATTTCCGAAGTCATCCATGAACTCTTCTGGAAATCCTATTTGCACGGAAGTGTAAAAATGTTTTTGAAACACCTCAGATTTTTTTAATTTCCTTATGATTAGTGGGGATAATTTTTCAGTTCCATCACTATTTGCGCACAGCAGAGCTGTGAACTTCTTTTTGCTTTTTTTCCTGCCATGACATTTTCACCGTGAACTGCATATGTCTTGTTGGGTAGCAAGTTGAACATTCCCATTTCATCCACATTGAATATGTCCTTCACATTGTAAACATGGAGGAGATTTGGCAAAGTCTCCTTTTTCCAAAATTCAATGGAGTCATCTTTAACATCTGCACTTTCACCGCACATGCTTTGCCATGAAAAGTTATGCCGCTTCTTGAAATGATCAAGCCAACCATTTGAAGTGCAAAAATTGCCCATGTGTAAAGTTAGCACTGTTTGGCGCTTTCTTTTACGATGTTTCTGTTGATAGGAATATTGTCGCTTCTTCTGGCTTCAAACCATTTCATTAAAATGTTTTCAATCTCTTCAAATGGAGCGCTTTGAAGATTCTTTCACTTCTTCACCGCAGATCCGCACTGTACTTCCGTGGCCAGAATCGTATCTTTCTGTTTAAGTACCCCATGCATCGTGGAAGGAGCCAAATCATATTTCTTCGCCATATCGATCAAAGAAACTTGCTGTTGTTTACCATGTCTTGAATTTTAATCTTGTTGTGGATGGTAAGCTTCTTCTGTTTAGCAGCCATTTTTTCGAATGAGAAATATAAATCACAAAGACAACACAATTTAACACTCCGCCCGATGAACTTTAAAGTGGAAGCGGAAATCAAACAGAATTCGGAAGTCAGAGATACGGAGTTTAACAGGTTTGCAAACGTGATTGCAGAGGTGCTAATTTTTGCAGTTTAATATGAACTAAAGTGAAACATGAAGTGATACACGGAGGTTAATGAATTTGAAAGCATCCAAAAAGACGTAACGTTGCCCATTATAGTGGTAGTGGAGGTAGTTAACTGCATTCTGAAAAATCTTAATGCACTAACTATGCAGAAGAAGCTATAAAATTGCAAATTTGAGAAAAATATTTTTGTTAAAAACGGGCTTTTCGTTAATGCGGGATTCATAAAAAGTAGGTTTAAATAACATTACACTTATGGAACTTTTGGCAGGGCTTCCGAAAATGTTCGTTAAAAATGGAATTTTGTTAAAAGCAGACTCGTTAAAATGGGGTTCTACTGTACATCACTTGCACTTTAATTTTTGAGGGACTAATTTCGGGAGCCATTGCTTCCAGGCAAAAATGAGGTCTCTCTATGGACAAACCACTCTCACCATCTATTTAGGATTCATTTGAAACAGACATAAAAAAGGCACTGCCATGGGTCTTCAAGGCTTGTACTGCTGTGTGATGACATCTTTACAATACCAGACATTTAGAGGACATCATAAAACTACTCAACCTACAAGAAAAAAACATAAAATTCATGATGGAAAAGGAAACCAATGGGCAACTCCCTTTACTAACCTAGAAATCATCTGAAATGACACAAAGATGAATTTTGGAATTTACAGGAGCCAACCCAATCCAAAAATTACATTAAAATGACAGCTATAATCCAGTATCACATAAACATGCAATAATAAACAACCTTACGCTCAACGAATGTACCCATGGATCAAGCTGAATTCAACAAAGAACTAGAAACCATAATCCACATTGCAGAAGAAGATGGATATAACAAAAGCCTTATATACAAGATGATGAATAAAGCAAAGCAAAAGAAATCATAAAAGAAATAAGCACACTCACCAAAGGAAAGAATAGCAACAATATATTCAGGAGGTTCATTTATCACCCTAAGGCTTTAAGAAAATTCAAAAAGATCTTTAGAGAACAAAATATCGTCTTGGCTCCCATAAATAGATACTCGGTAATAAACATGCTAAATTCGAAAACAAAATATAAGATTCCACCAGACATTAGATGTAGAGCAGAGGTGGCGAAAACGTGACTTGCGAGTTATTTTGACTCGCAGGCGCACGTTCCCTCTCTGCAACCGTCCGTTTGATTTTCACATGTTGCTGAGTGACACCTTGCGTGTTGCATATTTGGTGACTCGCGGAAGGAAGTTGTTTTCACCACCCTTGATCTAGAGTATACCAAATCAACTGTATGGATTGTGAAAAGTTCTGCATAGGACAAACCAAAATAAGTCTTTTACCACAACCAAAAAACACTTTAGAAATGTTGAATTAAAATAAGACAAGTCAGCAGTAGTATTTCACTTTTGGAATGAAAATCATAACCTAAATCAAAATCCAAAACTACTAAAAAGCATAATAGGCCACAACAAATTCACAGCATCAGAAAATATTTTAATATGGAAGCATAAAGACTGGCTAATATATTTTGAAATCCTGCCAGTTTACACCTTAGCGAAGAAGTTCATTGTTCCACTGCCAAAAATAAGGCTACAATCAACTACAACGGCAGTCGAACCCCTGAGGTTGAAAATGGAAGCAACAGCTCCCGAAACTAGTCCCTCAAAAATTAAAGTGTGACATAGTGTTAAAAAACCGACTCCACAATATACAAATATATAAAAAGTATTGCATACATATTGTACCATAAAGAGGGTCCAAAGATGACAATGGAAATGTTCGTAACATCATAATTTAGAAGTAGAAATAAAATCTTTGCAATCAAATTATAAAAATAACGAGTCAAATTTTCATATATTATACTAGTTGCATTGTTGAAAATAAGAAAGAATATAATTTCTTAAAGATCAATAGGAAAATAAATTTTAAGTATTTCCATTAGAATTTTTGGAAAGATTATGTTGAAAACTTATATTTTTTAGATGTAAACTGTTTGTTTGTTTTTAGGGCCTCTGGGAGATATGTTTTCAAATATCATTGCCAGGTCTCTAGTGTTGGTATTAGCCAACCCATTGATTTTTATCTCCATGGTTGTCTTTTAAAGTTTCATTCTCATTTTGAAATACTGTCACTTTCATTTGCTATTTCTCCATTTTGAAAGTCACTAATATCTCTTTCTTGCAATAAACTTCTCAATTTAGGATTATGGGTTAAGTTAAGTCTATTGGTTACCATTTTTCTCACATTTTACTATACCTTTATGTTTCAAATGATAGATATCCCCAATGCTGGATTATGCATTCAAAGATACATATGGATTCTTGTTTGATCATGTGATTAGGTTGCAACAAATGTCACCACAGTTCACTTCTTTTGATTTTTGTACAATAGTGACCTTGGCACCATACAGTACTTATAAATGTCTAAAATTTTGATCTTTGGCACTTCTAGGATTAATGATATTGATTTAGTGTTAAATAGAATACTGTTTGCATTATAGGCATTAATTCTCTCCATTATTCTATACTTTCTTTCTTTCTTCCTTTGTTCGTTTCTTATTTTTATTTTAATTATGTATGTCCAGGATGTAGCCAACAAAACAAGTATATTTAGTTCAACACATTATTGTGGAGTAATTAATTCACAATGTTCTTAGTGATTGGAGCAGCATTGCTCTGCAAACTAAAGGTACACAATGCACAACTTCATCTTAATTTGTAGGAATTAACAATTTTAACACCATTCTATAAAAGTTCCATTTATACCCTGCCTTTAACTACAATGGTCCTATCGGCAGCCTTTCCTTTGGTACATATTATTGCATCCTTTGGTACACTTTGCATGCAACACAGACAATGGTGTTAACTCATATTCACTTGTCATTGGTTTTCTGGTGAACTTTGGGTTTTATTCATTAGATCACACACACATTCACACTCTCATTCTTATTTCCAGACTTTGGGGAGGATAGGAAATAATCTTGGCTAGAGAAAAATCCCCCCTGCCGGGAATTGATCCCGGGGCCCCTTGGATAGCAGGCAGGCACTCTACCAACTGAGCTACGAGGCCAGTCATGACACTATTTAACAAATCTACACAGGGGAAAAATATAGAAAATATGTCATTGCAGGTCATACGTATTAGAACGAAAATAAAGGTTACCTTCATCATCTTCATTTGTACATCAGCAGAGTCCTCCTCTCTCCTTTTCAGGCAAATGTTTCTATGATATGATCATAAAAGTGTCTTTGACTTTGAATTTTGTGCAATAGAACCTTTTCGATTGATAACAATAAAAGTTGGGGAAGCTTGTCTTCATACTGAGTGTTCTGTACGTAACTCTTTGTGCATTTTAAACAGGAAAACGTGCGTTCTGCTGTAGATGAGCTCACGGAATTGTAGTTATGGGGCAGCATAATTTATAAACTTCTAGAAATGCTGCTTCTCCTAACTTGGTGTCTTTCAAAAACTTTGCAATCTCAGTCCTGACTGCCTGAAAACAACTGCCTGACAACTTATAAACAGCCACTAATTTGCTTCAGAAAGTTTTGAAATGAAACAAATTTTTATAGGCTGGTTTAAGAGATGCAAACAAAATTTGAAACATTCAAACCTTTTCGAATCAAGTAAATCAATAAATTTTAGTTCTTCTAAATCACAAAATCGGCGGCGCCGTGGCCGAGCGGTTAGACCGCTCGCCTCCCACCAAGGCAGCCCGGGTTCAATCCCAGGGGCCTGCATGTGGGATTTGTGGTGGACGAAGCGGCGTCTGGGCGGGTTTTCTCCGGGTTCTCCGGTTTCCTCCGCCATTCATTCCACCAACTGCTCCATCATCACCTTTCCTTTCATCCATTTCACCGACATTTCGTTTCATCTACTTCCTTCATCCCATACCAGGCATTGGGCTGATCACCCATCCTGGATGCTCTGTCCGATCCATGAGTGTCTGCTCCTCGACGGGCCTCTGACCCCAGGCACCCGCTTGTAAGTCCTGGGGGGTGTAAGTCCTACATAAGAGGAGGGTAAACAGATAATGAATGAATGAATAAATCACAAAATCGGTTTTTCATTTGGCTATTGTGTCAATTATCTCGTCATAAAGATGCAAATATTTAATTCTAGGATCATCTTAATTCACCTTCCCAACGTTGCTTTCAAACTTCATTCACTCTCCTTCATGTTACTTTTTTCTAGTGTTGCATACATGTTATCAAAATTGTTTCAAGATTCTTGAAGGAAAGAAATGGTCTCTTTCACGTTTGCAATGCAATAATTTAAATCAAAAGTCTTTGGGTAATATTGAATGATGTATCAGTGAGAGCAAAAATATGACTGAAAATTTCCAACCGAAAAGAGAAAATGAAATCCTTCAATGATGTTAAATATCCTCTGGCACAAATAAAAGTGTCACTATCCCAGGAGACTGGATCATCAACAATATGCTCAAAAAATGAGATCAGTTCTGTCTTATTTTCATGCACTATGTTTACAGTCCTATAAACTGTACAAAATGAGAAGGAATCTGAGGCAGAGCTAGATAACACTGGTGAAAGTTGTTCAGCCAATAGTGCTAGAGCGAGTTTGCCTAGTTCAAGTGCCATGCAGTCTCACTATAGGCTACAGTTTTTACTTTTCAATAGCGCTGTTAAAAGTTGTTAAATACTCATAATTTATAGTATTATAGCTGAGAAGGGCTAAACATTTTGAATCACACTGTCCAAAAATCGTATTGCTACAATGTTTGGTTCTTTAGTTATGTGTCAAAGCAGATATTTATGAGGGTTGCTGAAAGACCTTGACCACTGTACACCACCATCAGCTCAGCAGTATTGTGTTTATGTTCAGTCTTGTCAGGCCATTGGAATAATCTGTCTTTATCATTTCTATATACAGAAATTTTTAATTTACTTAACTACTTCAGTATGTGTTATGTGCCTAAACTGAAATTATACGGATGCATTCACTGCCATGTTTACATAATTATTGTTACTGGTATTATCGTTTAGTAGCGTGATGAAAGCCTGCCCGCTGGACTCTGTACCAAGTAATCGGGTTTAATGTGTATGCTACACTGACCATATCTTGCTTCGTGCTGTGTGTCCCATCTCTCTCTGTTACACTCATAAACCATCTGCCAACGCAGCGCTCCTGCTGGCACTTCATTGGTTTGTTTCAGATTCCTTCTCGTTTCATACGGATTATAGAGTTGTAATTCCAATGTGTAATTGACACTGATGGAAACCTCTTCTTGACTTCCGATGCATTCACTGCATTTATATGCTTTGTTGAATGAGAAAAAATGAACAAAAACTGCTCAATGTCTAGAAAAATATTTTACATTCCTTTATGAATTGCACTGACTGTGATAAAACTAGGTTAAGTCGATGAGCATAACAGTGGACAAATGGTGAATTGGGTAATCTTCTCTTTACTGGCACTTGCAACCTATTTAAGTGACCAGAAAATGTTGCAGCACCAGCATATCCTTGAGCTATGAGCTTGTTCTCAGACTCTCACTCAAAGTCTGTAAGGATTTTATATACATGCTCACTTAACGCAACTGCAGAGCTATTATTGCTGACATCTGCAAAGCCTAAAATCTTTTCTGAATTTCACCCTTGTTTATATAATGGAATACGTTAGAAAGCTGAGATAATTTTGCAACATCATTTTTTCCAGCATTAAAGCAACAAAAGATGCACATTTTACTTCTTTCCTAATTATGTCTAGCATTATGTCACTATTACTTTCAATAATATAATTTTGAATTCGATTTGATGTTCCTTAAAAAACTGCAGCGCTTTGTAAGTGTGCATCTAATTTGATGTCATACTTGGATGGCATGTGTAAGAACTCAATATAGTTTCCCTGCTTAAGGGATTCATTGTGCTTGTAATGACTCTGAAAGGTAGCTCTTTATTTGCCAATAGGCAAGTTACATCTTTATGATCTGCCTAGGATATTTGCAAAATGATGGTTTCAGCAAAAGCCTGTGAACAAACATGGTGAACTCAAAGGGAATACAAAATCAGTATAAATTATAGGAAAATGTAAATCCTGGGAATGTGATACAGTGTTTCACTGTAAACAGTCTTTTATTATTTTATAATTAAATCTTCCAATTTGATTCTGTAACACATTTCAATTAAATGTTAACACAATTTATTAAAAATGCGTATCATACAACTCCACCCGTTAATAATGACGTAATTTTAATTTCAACATTTTAATTATTTTGCCTTTTTCTTGTTTATTGGGGTTCTTGGAATTGTTGGAATGATGCCATAGATTTATTTTTAATAATTTGATGTCTGTTTATTCAAAAATTTGCAGAAAAGCAATGTGCTGTTGCTAAGTTTATCAGTATTTTCATGCGTATTGCAACTTAGTTTAGTTTTCTCTGTCCCTTCACTTTTCTTTTCTTTTGTTTGCATGTAGTGGTGTAATGGATGGTGCACAAAACAACCTGTTCATCTTATGCATCTCTCACTAGAGTGTCAAACACAAGTTGCATCTTCTCTCTTCTTCACTCGCAGAATAGCAGCAATTGCTGTATGTCAAAATAATAATAATTTGATCACATGCGCAAATATGCTCCTCTTTACACCTGCCTATCTTTCTGGAAGCTTGTACACCTCCGAGGGGGAGAGGAGTTCCATTTTGAAGCTTCGCCATCATTCTCAATTAGTCTTCCAGATCCTTCGGGAGCACCCCTTCCCCCCCCCTCTCTCTCTCTCTCTCTCTCTCTCTCTAACCAATCATGAGCTGGCTAGCATTGAAAGATATGCCTACTATCCACAACGCTGGCTTTGTCACAATATTTAAAGTTCTTAAAATGTTCTTTAAATAGTGCCTAGTGTTTGGCTGTAAAGCTGTTAATTCTCTGGCACTTCAACCTTTTTCACTCATGGTGTGAAGAAAAAGAGCCGGACATTGCTGAAGAGATACTGATTCATCTATTCTTGAAGATTACACCAAAAACCAACTGGAGAATGAAAATCTCCAATGTTTTAATATCTAAATGACTTGTGAACAACTGAAGAATGTGGCTCTTCTGTAAATACTCAAAAATATTGTAGATTAAAATAAGAGCTGAAGCTTTCCTGACGGTATAATAACTCTAAATTTTCTTGGGCTTCTAGTCAGGTAAATTGTTGGTATGAAACCAATGTTTCAAAGGTGTTCATCATCTTCATCTTCAGGATAAACTAATGGAAATGGGAGTCCAGATCTCCATATTTGTAGTGCCAGAATGAAGCTGAAATCTAATTTATTCATATGATTTCCTTGGCCATGAAGCAACTTGTATTTAATGCAACTGAGGCATGTGGTAGGAAACTATTTATAGTATTTGTACACACCTGATATTTTGAATTTAGCACAGACCTGATAGAAAACTTTTTATAGCAATTTGTGCACACACATATTTTTAAATCAAGCACGGACGTGGTGGAAACATTGTAAAATGTTCTAAAATCTTGGAAGATGATGGGTTGAAAATGAGGTGTTCTGGCTTTATACCACACCCAGTTAATAAAGAAAACCAGCCTCCCTCCTGACGTTCAGAAGATGTTCTCAACTTGTGCCTCACATGATCTTCCAAAGATCCATAAGTCTGGGGTACCTCTTAGGCACATAAAGTCCTTGCTATTGTGTGAAGCCATCGAGTGCTTGTGAGCTTCAATGTCGTATCTCTGTTTACCAGAGTTCCCCTAGCAGAAACCACACAGCTGCTCTCTGACTAGTTTCCACCTGGCATTACTGAACTGTTTAGGCACACATTTACCTTACTTTCTGTATGACAGCATATATGACGAGAAACCAGATGGAGTGGCAGTGAGCTGTTTGCTCTCGCCAGCCATTGTCAATTTGTATATGGAGTTTCTGGAGCATGAAATACTACAGCCCCTACACATATTTTCAGGTATGTAGATGATACATTTGTGATTTGGCCACATGTACTCCATCTGCCAGATTTTCTTGCACATATAAATAGTCTCCGATCATGAATACAGTTCACCATGGAAATTGAGGACAGTTTACTCCCTTTTCTGGACACTCTTGTTTCCAGAAAAGGGGACAAGTTCTTAGTCATGCCTTATACCACAAACCTGCATATACCAATCTAATACCTGAACATAGCTTCCACCATAAAGCTCAAGAATTGGCATCCTTAATACATTGGCACACAAAACAGTTTCTGTATCAGATCCAGATAACCTACAAACTGAAATTCAACACCTAAAGCTCACACACCAACAGAATGAGTATTCATTCAAAGATATTACTGCTGCTTTGAGAAGAGCCAGACACTCGGGATAAACCAGCTGAAATAAGCTGCATACTGTTCACTGACAATTTTTCAAGAAACCTAAGCGGACTGCTCCACAAATATAGCATCCAAACCATAGAAATGTGAGTAAAATTAGAAAAACCTATTAGACAGTAAAAGACAACTTAGCTTTAAGGGTACCTACCTGTTGTCTACCACATTCCTTGTGAATGTAGCACGGCATACATTGGCCAAACAGGACACACTATTGTCACACACATTACTAAACATCAGGTTCATGGAACCCATAAAATCTGGACTGGCTGAACATTATATGGCCAATTTCTGCAAGACCAAGATAGTGGCAAAGTGTTCAAGTTACTGGAAAATAAGGGTGAAAGAAGCCCTACTCATCTCGTCTGAAATAAATAATCTTAACCATGATTCAGGCCTACAACTAAGTTTGGCATGGGCATTGATGATAAAAAGCCATAAACGTCATTAAAAAGTGTGTGTGCACAAATACTATAAATAGTTTCCTACCAGGTCCGTGCCCATGCCTCAGTTGCATTAAATCAAGTTGCTTCACAGCCAAGAAAATATGCAAACCAATAAGATTTCGTCACTTTGACACTATAAATTTGGAGAGTTGGACTTCCATTTCCATCAGTTTATCCTGAAGACAAAGATGATGAAGACCTTCAAAACATCGGTTTCAAACCAACAATTTACCTAGAAACCAGAGAAAATTTAAAGCTATATTGTAGATTGTTAAACATTGAGGTATCCTCATCTTATAAATCTTATTTAATTTTTTTTTTTTTTTTTTTTTTTTTACTTTCTCTACTACGTATAGTAAGTAGGGGAAGTATTGCATTCCACCCAAAAATTCGATACCGAGATTTCACCGGAAATACAAGTTTTGAGACCTCCTGAATCCAAAAAAAGCATTTTTGGAAACATGTCCGTGTGTGTGTGTGTGTGTGTGTGTGTGTCTGTGAACAGCATAACTCAAAAACTAACAGTCGGATAAATACCAAACTTGGTATTTACGTTCAGTATCTTCCAGAGATGCGACACGAAGATTTTCAAGAAAATCCCCCCACCCCAGACTACCCTTTACATGGAACATTTTTCGAAAATTTTAATTTTCTCAAAAATGGCTCTAACGATTTTGATGAAAATATCATATGTTTAAGATAATGTCATGAGAAATGAAATGTATATCTCGAAATTTCTGGGAATGTCTCCAAAAGTATTCTTCATTATGAACGACTTTTGCATAACTGGTAAATCATAAGAGATAGACAAAATTTTACTACACAAAAAATGTAGATCGCGTTAAAATACACAACTTATATCATATACATTTTTTTTGTTGAGTGAACCGTTTTCGAGATATTGCTTGTTATTTCCTTAAATTTTCCAATACTTCTACTTTTTCTCAAATTCGTTATTCATTTTTTTATGTCCTAGACATGCAAAGAGAATGGAATGCGCCACATAGCAACCAGCGTTAAAATATTTGACTATCGCTCAAAGCCTACCATATTCCCCTTGCATCTACAAGAAAATTACCAATAAGATTGACATCTCGATATCTCGATTAACATGAAGCATATGGAGAATAAACGTTTGTAAAAATAGTTTGTACAAGAGTAGAGAAAGTCATGTGAGTGTAACACATCAGATTTTTTAAATTTAGAGTTAATTAATCTTTTGTAGGAATGATAAATTTAACATGGTATTACCTCCCTTCTTAACAAGGTCAGTAGCTCTGTTACCAAGTAATTCGCAACAATGTGCTAGTACCCAAAGGAAAGTTATGTTCTTGTTTTGGTGATATACAATTTTCTAACAACTCTTTAATTTCTTAGTAGACTTGTTTGTGATAATAGTAATAGCTGCACCAGTATCACAGGAAGGAACTGCTTGTTGAAAATGAGAAATCCAATATAAGAGCTTTTTAGTCCTGTATCTATTTTGAAGCACTGTAACTATATTAGAGATAGGAAAAAAAGTAATATAACCATATTTTGGAATCGTTATGAGCAAGGCTCGGACTTAGGGACCTACTGTGTGTGGCTAAGCAACCGCTGCTATGTCAACAAGCATCCCCTTCCACAGCATGCAGATACATACATCAGGTCTGCTAGAAAAGTGGTCACTGGCTGGAGCACCATATGAATAATATCTACAGTAGGCAAATTGAAATAAAGGATAAGATACAATACTCGCATAGGATATATATATATACTGTTTACACCTCATTTTATAACATATATATATAATTCAAAATATACACAATTTAATGTTTTGGCCTGTTTTTGTACAGTTTGTTACAGAGTATGACTATACATTCAAAGATTTTTGAATCCATAACTTCTTTGACTTTAGTTAAACAGAATTTGAGCCTGGAAAAACTTCTTTCTACGTCACATGAAGTGACAGGGACAAACTTAAAATACTGAATGTTTTCATAGTTACTGTTTAATGTTCTGTTTTCAACAATTGCTAATTGATCTTGTAACTTTGAAAGGTAACTATATCCAGAATTCTTCTCGAGAATAGTTTTCAACTTTTCTTTCACTACTAGGGCAATGCCCTCTGAGGCTTCATTCTGGCAGTGGACAAATCTTCCACCAGTTTAAGGAACATAGACATTTCCATGGAACCTGTTTGCAACAGCATGATGCTTTTTATCATATTGTTGAAGTAGCATTCAATGTAGAATAATTGGTTTAGTAGTTCTAACACTAAATCTTTGGCAGTTGCACTGCAGAGCTTTCTTCACTGTCCAGCAGTGCTAATACAGCTACTATTTTATTGTAATATTTTGTGTAGTAGTTTGCAGCATCCAACCAAGTACCCGGCATTATAATTAGCTTCAGAGAGAACTGATGGCGCTATTTCTTTGAAAATTGCTATCCTGGTAGGTGCCTTTAAAAATATTTTTTTTCATATTTGCAATGAAACGGTCAGCATCTGGAAACGAACTGCTTACCATCTCGGCTACTCTGTGAAGACAATGAGCAAGACATATTATATGACAGATGTTAGGATATCAAACTTTTATTGTTTTACCTGCCTTAATCATATAAGGAACACCATCAGTGACTAGCAGGAGGATATTGTCACGTTTAATTTCATCTGGCCATAAAAGAGACAGAGAGTTTTCAAATAGTCTTACAGTGGTCACATAATTCAGTTTTTCAAGTACCTCTGAGGTTAACAAAAACTTTTCACCTGGTCCATGAGAAAACAGTTCCCACAATAACATGTGCAACAAATCTCCCTGTTTTGTCTGTAGTGTCATCCAGGGAAACCCAAATGTTATTATTTGCTACTGTTTTCCTTACAAAATTTAAAACCGGATGGAAACCAATCCGTGGTTCAAATCCCAATGATGGCATTGAATTTTTCAGTCATCTGATTCTACCTTTCCAACCTTGTCCAACACACGGCTTGTGTGAAAGAACAATTAATTCCATAATTTAAAATGTGAGCATAACAATCTGGCAGGTAACATTTTCGAAGTGTTGATTTGGACAAAAGTATTCTTTGTGTGTGCTTTTCTATGAACCTTTTGAAGTAAGGGTTCTCTGCTTTATGGAATGGAATATTGGCCCCCACCATCATGTCAAATGTCATGAAAGAAAGCTGACTTTCCACTTGAATCTGAAACATTTTGTGTTTCTTCTCACTTTTCCTGCTCCAACAATAACACTACATGTGATTTATACTTTTTGGTATTGCAATGTTATTCATTGAAGCTTATTTCCAGCCTCTAGTTTATGGCTGGCGCAACTTACATTGACAATAAAATGTATCTCCGTACTCCTCTGTAAAAGCATTTACCTGCAATTCAAAATATGTATTTCTAACTCCTATAATATCCATTCGAATATAATATCAAGAATTTTGTAATCCCATAAATACAGCATATACTCATAATTCTCTTAATGTGATTGGCTTCGACATGACAAAATAAAATTGCCTGTCCTCCTTTGATTAAATGTGAGACCACCTTTTCAGTGGATATGACTATCACTGAGTACTTGCAACTTGAACTTTGTTTACATTCTGCCTTTGGTTACGAGAATGATGTTTATGAAGACAGTTATGACTTATAAATAAACTGAAAGTTGCTACTGAAGATATTCTTGGAAGTATAGCAATTGTACTTGTATTATCATATAAACTTTCCATTATTTTCCAGTTAAGTTGGATATATTTTTATTCCTTTATTTGTCATTGTATGCAGATATAATTACAGTTTTGATTGATGCAATAATGGTTTAGATTATTTTGATATGGTTGGCTGAATTTTTTTGGCAACAGAATCAGCTGCTTCATTTCTTTCCACACCGTAGTGTGTTGGGACCCATTGAAGAACTACTTATTTTTATTTAATTTGGTTAGTTGTATCGCTTTGTGGCATTCTAGGATGTTATGACTTTTGGCTGTTGCTACAGACAATGTAGCTGTCTTAATGCTTTTGAATCAGACATTATGACAACCATCTCAGATTTCTGGATTGAGTATGATCATTTTGTAAGCTGGAAAGAAAAGTGAAATTTCACAATCAAAATTTATAGAATTTAGGTGTAATCCTCTCTAGAAGAAGTAGAAACTGCATCAGCATCAGTGCCATCATTATTTGGTAAACTGGATCCATCAGTAAACGCATGTAGCCACTCTTTAGCAGGGTATCTTATGTTTATTGTATCTAGTTATATTAATTTTATAACACGTGGGAAGTTTCAACTTCTTCATTTCTTTTGTCAAGTGTAGATAATGTTCAATATCAAAGAGATCTAGGGGATTGATTTTTTTTGGTAAATGTTCTTTTAAGAATGAAAGTTTCAATTTCTGTTTCAGCTCTTGGACCTTAGAAAACTTTACTGGGTTACTAGGTTTGCATGCTTCAAGCATGTGGAAAATACACAACAAGGAGCTTACTCGCATATTTGCTGCACTTTTGAGTTGCACAAGGATTTAATAACTCCTTTTGATTGTAATGTAACAATATTGCAACTTGTTGACAGGTACAATAAGTGCTGCATCCCCTACACAGCCACAGCAGGCACCACCAGCTCCACAGCAACAGCAGCAGCAACAACAACAGCAGCAGCAACAACAACAGCAACAGCAGCAACAACAACAGCAGCAGCAACCACAGCAGCCACCCCCACCTCCATTCACAGGAGCACAGGGAACATGGACTGGGAATAACACACTGACATATACCCAGAGCATGCAGCCTCCTGATCCTCGCTCTCACCATCCAGGATATTGTGAGTCTCTCTTTAATTCACAGGATAACGGTGAAGTATAGAAGTTTCTTACATGTTTGTAACTGATCCTTCACTTATCTTTTTTAATAAAATTCACAAGCAGGAGATATTTCATAATCCATTAATTGTTGCATCTTCAGCTGTTTCTGCTGTGTTTACACTTTGCTGATATAATGATAAGGTTACCACTCTTAGGTAACAGATTGTTCAATATACACTGGTGTACAAAACCTAAGGACGAAAGTAATCTTCACATGCTGTGACACTTCAAGTAACCTAGCTCGATGAAACTTGAATCATACATAGAAGGAACTGCTACGGTATGCTACAGTAGGCAACTAAACGAAATATGCAATGAGATGAACAGAAATGCCACTTTTATTCATAGACCGTAAGCTACACTAAAGTCAATATGACATATGTTGGCTCTCTAGATTTACAGAAACAGATACATGGTGCTTAAAAGGGTGTATGATCACCACAGACAGCAATGCATGCTCTGCATTGTGCTCCCATGCTGGCCACATGGTTGGTAAGCAGTTCTTGTGGTAGGGCGTTCCATTCCTCCACCAACGCTGTTGACAACTGTTGGATGGTCGTTGGTACATGTGGATGTACTGCAGTGCATCTCCCCAAAGCATCACACACGTGTTCGATGGGATTTAAATCGGGGGAACGGGCAGGCCAGTCCATTCGCCAAATATCCTCTCGTTCCAAGAGATCCTCCACCTGCACTGTTCGATGCGGTCGTGCATTGTCATCCATAAAAATGAAGTCAGGACCGACTGCACCCCTGAAAAGATGCACATGGAGAAGGAGTACAGTATCACAATAATGTTGACCAGTGAGCATACCGTGTTCAAAGATTTGGAGGTCAGTGCACACATGCAACATTATGCCTCCCCAAACCATAACCCCGGGCCACCATGAATGTTCAAGGATGTTCCTGGGTTCATTACGTGTTCCCACCTCTCGCCAGATGAGGGCACATTGAGAAGCATTACTTACACTGAATCTGCTCTCATCCAAGAAGAGCAAGCAACCCCATTCCTCATTGGTCCAATTTTTATGCTCTTGGGACCATCGCAAATGGTGCCGCTGATGTGCGGATGTCAATGGAACACAATGTAATGGCCATCAGGCAAAGAGATCACCTCTGTGTAGTCACCGTGCCACTGTGTATCGTGAGATTGCGTGCCTAGCTGTCCTGTTAAATGTGGTTGCAATTGCACCCGCTGTTTGGAGTGGATCCCTTCTGGCCTGTTGCACAATGTAGCCGTCATTTGCTGCTGTAGTTGAGCGTGGTCGACCACCACCTCTCCTTAGGACAGCAGTGCCTGTGGTTTGGAAGGTTCCCCATACACGTGAAACAATGCTGTGAGCAATTCCAAACTCCTGAGCAACAATCATCACACTTCGCCCTTCTTCCAGTTTCCCGAGGATTCTTCCCATGTGAAGTCATCCAAATGGTGTCTATGGGCCATGTTGCAATGACAAACACCACTACAGTGCACCGTAACAGCTCGCTAATTGCCACACTCCGTCTTATCCTGTTTCGTCAACTGCCCCGTGTTGCAGGACCTGACCCATTTGGCACTATAGGCTCGCTACACTCACGCCATGTGACATCCAGCTTTCTGTGTATGTGGGAGAGACCTCTGGCAACATGCTCCCGCACCTTCATCTACTTCCACCAAGTAGTTCATTTGTTATGTTACTTTACCCATCTTGTCCTTAGATTTTGCACACCAGTGTACTTTACCATCTACTTGAAGTAGATTAAATTTTTGACAGAATCAATTAGCAGATTTAAAAATTCATTACACAATCTCTGTTCTTTACAATATCTTCTTCATCATGTGTGACTCACGTTAAAAGCTATATTTTTAGTGCCAACTATCTAAAATAGTTATTCAGATTAAAAGCGAGATATAAATCTGCTAGTAGGAATGATTGGGAAACAAGCATAGTGAGTTGAGCAATCCAGTGAGAAGAATAAAAATGCTTTGAACATGCACATCATACACTATTTTAAGACAGTTTTCAATATTTATGGACAAATTATAGATTATGAATTAGATTCTTTCTACTTATTTTGTATCGGTGGTGCTCAGCGCAACGATGATAGTCACTGTTTCATTTTAGCATCAATGCTGACATATAATGAAGACTGTGAGATTAAAGTTGTTCCTTCGTTAAAATCTTTTGGCTGGTAATCTTCAGACATACATTTGAAGAATGCTATTAATTTATAGTATTTACTAATGCTTTGTTGTCCTTGGCATTGAAGAACAGTTTGATCATATAGTAATTTGCCCACAAAGTTGAAGATTTCCATGTTTTGGCTTTATCTTCAAAATAGGCTTACAGCACATTTTCACTATAATTAGTTTGTATATTTCTTACCTTGCAACATTGAAAAAACATTCTGTACATTATTTTGTACTGTCTCCTTGACTTTTTTGCCAGCAATTTTAAAGTTACCCTCTCTGCTGCTTGTACGATTTTGGCTAGTTCTTCAATGCCATAATTACTGCAATCAAATTATCTGCCATTACTTAAACAATACAAGCCTCTTGGATAATAATCTTCACATGTATCGGGTAACTATGGAGTGTTATAATTTTATATCACTCAGTGGATAATGTTTTTCCTTTTCATTAATATCATGTACATGTAAAAGTGCTTCTTTTACCTTCAACTGTCAAAAATATGGATTATGATACAAGGGGTAAAAGTAGGGTTTCATTTTGCAAGTAGGAATGTTCATTTCACAATCCTACGAGCAAAATAAAACCACTTTTTACACATATGGCATATATTATTTTTAGACAGCACTCAAATTTATAAAATATAAATAAAATAATACTATATTGATTTCTGAAACTAACAGAGATCACGTTTAAAATGCATTCTTGAAACAAGAGAAATGACATTAAAATGAGATTTCAGATGTTTTGCTGATTTGTTAGCAGTTATTTTCAGTGAAACTATTTTCACCATCCTTTACCCAGGCAATGAAGTGATTAAATGCTATATCATATTGCTTTCTGGATTTTTTTTTTTTTTTTTTTTTTTTTTTTTTGAAGTACATCTAGTGATATTCTTTCTGCTGCTTCTGTAATTTCACTTCCATTTCAGTTTCTTCTAAATTCATAATTTCTGTCATTTAGTCTTTATGTAGGTTAGATAAAAGAGTAGCATTTTAGATCACAGAAAGCTGCCAGTATAACGTATAGGTTAACTCTACAAAAAATTGCGATAAATTGAAGTATGACAATTTGTATTGTGAACAGATAATGCGAGCTGTAGCAGAAATTAATCTTGTAAAAAGACATAATGAAAAGTAAAACTTAATCAAACCAAGCCGAGTTATTAAACATGTGCAAATACAAAGGATAATTGCCATGTGATTGGGCTTGAAACCAAAGTTTGTCACAATGCAGATTGCCGCACTAGTTGATAATCTAAAGCATTTAGCTGTGTGCGCTGTGTTAGAAGTTCTACTTTTGGGCCTTGCTGTCAAAAAAATATATTATAACATTCCTCCAGTTTATTGTTGAGATTGTTGGCATCATATACAATTTCCCAAGCTCCCCACTTAGCTCTGATATGAACTTGTAGCACCATTGAAACTGATACAAGCTGGTTACTATAATGACCAAGGCCATATTTACGAGGGAAATGGGCGGCAAACTGGACAACGGCCCTGGGTAGCAGGTTTTAGGAGTGACTAAATTTCTGGAAAACTGTACAAATACCAAGTTCCTAAAATTTATTGGGAAATATTCAATGATACACATTAGTGATTACTTTCTATGTCATACGGACATAGTGGTGACTGGTGGTGACATAGAGAAACATTGTACAATGGCGAGAAGAGGTGCACACATGGAAGAAAGAAAAAAAAATTTGTAACATCCAGAAGTGTATCTTGTTAATTGTTAATTTTCTCCATATTATTCGCAAAAGTAATAAGTAATTTGATATAGTGATTTTATTTAGTACCTTTTATAACTTAAGAGATGTATTCTGGCATAATGTCTGTTTCATATTATGATTGTTAATCTTTTAATTATATTAGAATGGCATTAAGCAGCATTGTGATTTTCTAGAGTATGTTTGTTGTTTAAAGCTTTTCACTTTTTATCATATTTTCGTTCGTTTTCTCAGTTTCAGTTTTGATACTCACTGAAAAAATTACTGGAAGAAAAGGACTTAGTGGGGCTCAGTAACCAACTTTGGAGAAAGAAAAAGAGAAGAAGCAGCATTAAAAAAAGTTCCACCTTTGACAATTTTTATAAAAATCAACCTCAAAGTATTCAGGTCAAGAAGAAATACCCAACCTAGGTGAAATTGTTGAAGACCGGATGGAAATATCTCCCAAATATATCTAAAGAAGACGGAAAAAAAAAAAATACTTTAACCAAACAAAAGTAAGATGGAGCATTCATCATTATTGATAACACTTCACACTCAGTGCTGATCCGTTCTTTGGGGAAAAAACTGATAAAGCACGGGACTATTGCAATGAATGGGATAAAAGAAAATAAAGAGAATGACCTTTCAAAGGCAAAATGTCAGTTTAAAGATGGTGCCATATGAACACTGTACTAGTGATTTTTTTTTCCAGAGGAAGCTAGCAAACAATGAAATTATTGATAGAGATTATTTAGTTTATTTTGAATGTTAGGATACATTATTTTGCGCAACAGGTACTGTGTTTGGGCAACATCGGACTAGACAGGACCTCATGGTTTCTTGGAATGGAAACGTCCAAAGCTAATTGCAGCTCATGAAAACAGTTCAAGGCACCTAGATTGTCTTCTTAGTTTTAAAAACAGAAGCTCTGCTCTGACCAGGATAAATGGAAAATTATTCATACAACTTGAAAATGAAGAGCAATACTGGCATAATGTATTACAGAGTTGCATTGTGAAGAAACTTTCTTCTCGAGGACTGCTTTTCTGTGGTGGTGAGGAAGCATTTGGAAGTGTTCATAATGGTAACTTTTTAATGTGTATGGAACTTATCCTTTCTTGTTAGCCACTGTCACAATATAAGGATTCTGGAAGTGGAAAAACTGGTTCCTAACTTTTGCTACATATGAGGAGATAATCAAAATCATAGGGAAGAGAGTAGTGAAGAAATAGTGACAAGGTTATTGCAGCTAAATATTATTCTATCATTGTTGACTCAAGCCCTGACCATTTAAGTTGTGTCTTGCATTGTCAACAAAGAGAGGTTAGTAGAAGAGTGGCTTTTTTGAATTTGTACCCAATTCAGGACACGGTGACCAGGACCTGGCAGATGCAGTAATTCACTTTCTTGAGAGACATGGATTGTACATAAGTAACTGCAGAAGACAGAGTTGTGACAGTGCACCAAATATATCCGGTATTTATTCTGACGTGTGAGCTAGAGTCAGAGCTGTCTCCCCTTATGCCTATTATATTCCTTGTTCAGCACACACTCTGAATTTGGCGGGTTCAGGTACAGCAAGATGTTGTAACCAAACACCTTCTTTTTTTTGACATTTTGCAAGAAATATTTCATTTTTTCATTACTTCTAGTCATTAAAGAAATCACTTAAATACGTTTTTCAGTAAAGAGAACTTCAATGTCAGATCCTTCTCTATAACTCAATGATCTGCTACAGAAGAAGCTTGCAGAAGTTTGAACAAAGATGATGAGGCAATAGTCAGGGCACTGTTGTTAATCATAGGAAGTAAAAGTGAGAAGTCTTCGATGAAATCTGAAGCCAGAGGATAATGAAGAATTTTGTAGTCTTGAGACATCTTTTATGACTGTATTTTGGCATTCCATTCTTGAAAGATTCAATATTGTATGTAAGCAATTACAAACAGCAGGCATAGCCACTGTTGTGAATTTGTATAGTTGTTTAGTTCGTTTCTTGGAAAAAATGAAAATGGGATTTGAAATTTTCAAGAAGCTAGGTCAGAAAAGATTTGAATCTCTTTGTAATATTACTAAAATTGAAAAAAAGTGAAGAACAGGACAAGAAATGCATTAAGAAAAAGAAAAGATCCTTTGATGAATCTAATTCAGACATTAAAGATCCTCCCTTTTGAATTTAAATAAATTGAACTGAACAAGAGTTTCTTCTTACAAGGACTTAGGGAATCATTCATGTTTTTGTCAAACTGGAAGAAGCTTAGTCCACTTGAAATCTAGGAAGCATCATCCAGATTTCAGCAAGTCTACAGTTTGGATCTTGAAGATTCAGCATTTATACTTTGGGGGTGTATTAATTGTATATTTAA
Organism: Deroplatys truncata; assembly: GCA_030765065.1. Taxonomy (NCBI): domain Eukaryota; kingdom Metazoa; phylum Arthropoda; class Insecta; order Mantodea; family Mantidae; genus Deroplatys; species Deroplatys truncata. Next base: position 129,623,327 of record CM060988.1, on the reverse strand, counting down.
TTTGTTGAGCCGCAGGTTTGGATGCCAATTTGAAGTAACATTATTAATGTATGTGTTTGTATTTGTTAGCCCCACATTTGGGAGCCAATTTGGGAGTGTTTTAATGTTATTTATTTAACATTAATTGTAGCCCCACGTTGTGGTAGCCAATTTGCGGTGGTATTACTTATAATGTTTGTGTATTTGTGTTTACTTCACACGTTGAAGCCATCTTGTGACGTGATTCATTTGTTAGGTTTGTTAGCTCCATCTGGTGTTAGCAATTTGCGGCAGTATTAGTTTTTGTTTGAAAGCATGCTACTTTTATTTTATTTAATTTTTGGTTCTCTGTCCTCCGGCTAGCTATTATCTTTTGGTCAAGTACTTCTCTTTATACAGGTTGTGTAAACGGAAGGGAGTCTCTTATCCAAAAATAACACTGATGAAAGAATTTGTTTTACACTTTTATTGTCGAACACATTTACTATCACATTTACACATTGATCTTGACACTCGCCAAACTGAAACTGTTATAATAACTTCATTACTGATAATTCTTAATTCGCGTACTTCAACTTTTTGTATAATTAACTTTATAACACTTGAGATTTTTCATAACTCTGTTACGCGTAACCTACAAATTGATATCCGAAGTGTGCCGTACAAATACTTTCGACGAACTGACTGACTGAAGGCGACGTGTACTTTACAAATATTTTCGATGAACTGACGGGGTCTTTACCTCTAACCTACCTTTTTATACTCCTACACCCAGATATGCCTAAAGATTATAACTGAGCTGCAATTGGCTAATAAAACGCGCCAACATTAGCGTCTATTTTTACATCCAATGAAAATTATGAATACATATGCTCTAGGGAAATGTTCCAGAAGATTCTAAAAGAAAAACGTGCCAACATTACGTAACTTCCTCGTTTCCAATAATGAGAAACAGCTCATCCCCTCACTGCATTATTGCACGCTATTATTGACAGTTTCAGTAAGGCAGTATAAACTTACTTCTCAACAATAATTACAATCAATAAACATCTCAAATCAATGTCACATAAAAATGCATATTCATATTACAATCATTATTTACATTTAAGTAATTTGTGATACAAATTACTGCATCATATGCCCCACTAGAAACATAATTATGAATATTTACAACTTGTTTGGAAATTTTATAATTGGGCTTTTAGTCTCCTAAATCTTGGAACACACGCTATCACTTTCACTTAACACTTCACACGTATTTAACACACGACATATGTTTTGTCTTTATCTTGCCACTATTTACTGGCTCTGGTTTAATGTGTTTAGACTTTAATCTGACATTACAAATTTTTTTTATAGCAAATACTGTACCCTGAATTATTTAGTTACTGTTACAAATTGGTTTACTTTCTTATATTGTTGACAAAAATTTGTGCATTTAAGAATTTTTGTAATTACTATACATATTTACTAAAATATTCACCCTCTACACAAATATATTTACATATCTTAAATCTAGGCGCTGTTTCACATGTCTGTTTGCTTCATAAATATTTGTTTTAATGACTTTTACCCCATTTTGTTGTTTTGTACTGTATATTCACAATACTCTTGGAATTATCTCTACGTACTTTTACTTTTATATCACATTAAGTTTCAATTTTTACATTTTTAATTTCAAATACTGTTACAGTTACTAAAAAAAATGTTAATTTTCCTTTCCCCCCCCCCTTTTTTTTTTTTTTTTTTTTTTTTTTTTTTTTAACATTTAATTTTTGTCCTGAATTTATTTCTCTTTTCAAATGACATATATAAATAATTAACCCTCTTACGTTCCAATACATTTCTCTGCTGGTAATCTTTAACTATCCAGCATTTACTTTACATCTAATTGCTATTCACCCTCCTGGATCAAATTGTCTGTGGCTAATCATTACTCGTAGCCGTATCCTAACCTTCAAAAATTTGTTCATGAATAACCTCTTGTATTCATATGAAATTTCATCCCATGATAACATTTGAAAACAATCTACAGTTTCTTGAACAACACATCTTTTAACAACTGTCATTTTCGATTCTTCTACTATCTCTTTAATTTGAGAGTACTCTGACAAATTTGTACTAAACTGTACTGGACTGGAGTTTTCAATTTGAACATCTTGGTACTTGTTAATTTCAGAAGTTAGCTTTTGATTATTTACAGGCAAAACTTTAACTTCTTCGTACAATTTATTTTTTTGCATTACTGACTCATTCTGTATCTCTGAAATTAACTTGCACCTGAATTAAATCTGCATTTGTAACCTCTTTCATCTCTCTTATCTCACTTGAAATGCTACTCATTCGGCTACCTAACTCTGTACATTTTACATCAACATGTTCTATTTTATTATTAACCTCACTTTTTTGGTTTGATATTTCCCTGCTCATATCTGACATTTTCTTTGAAACTTCACCTATTTCATTTGCTATCATTTCCTGATTTTCATTTCTCATTCTCATCATACTACTATCTAGCTCCATGAATTTCTTTTCAATTTCTTCCCTGTTTTGTTCTAAGCTTTTACCAATATCTTCCCTTAATTCCCTATGACTCTGTTGCATATCTTCCCTGTTTTGATCTATTTTCTTTTCTAATTTCTCATTATTCTTACAAATTTCTTCCCTTAATTGATCTGTAATACTCTTACCAATATCTTCCCTCAATTCTTTCTTATTCTGATCTAAACTCCTATCAATATCTTCCCTTAATTCTTTCTTATTCTGATCTAAACTCCTATCAATATCTTCCCTTAATTTCTCTATATTCTTTTCCATATTCTGAGTTAGTTTTTGTTGTAATTTCTCATTATTTTTTTGCATATTATCATTCATATTTCTCAGCATTTCCATAATTATACCAGCATCAAAATTAATATTTCCTGCTGTTCTATTCTCACTTCCTGCACTAACATTTCTTCCCTCAAATACTACATTGTTTGAGCTATTTTCTGTAACCTGTATTGAATTACAGCTAACTGTTACACTATCTCCCTCCATAATTATTTCTTCAGTATTATTAGTAGACATTGTTTTCTTAATCCTACCACTTCTCAGCAACATTTAATGTCTCACAATTTGTTTTTTAGGATAAAAATATTTACAATATTCTAACCTTTGTGATGCTGTCTGTTGATGTTGCTTTGATGTCCAGCTTCCTGCCCCTCTCTCCTAGATGTATATGTCGCCTCTGCGTTGTATTATGATGAATCTGCGTTGTCTCGATGTTTTTGTGTCCACTCATCCGTGTCGTCTGTCGTTCCTCTAGTTGTTTCGGGAATCTGCGTCTTGTAGTTCAGTTCACTACTCCATTCGCTTCACGTCCTGATTCCTTTGCTCCTTCCTGGTTATCTCACTTCTTCCTGGTTAATTCTGCTCCTTCCTGGTTATTCTGCCCCACGTTCTGGGTGCCAATTTGGGAGTGTTTTAATGTTATTTATTTAATATTAATTGTAGCCCCACGTTGGGCGCCAATTTGGGGGTGTATTAATTGTATATTTAATTTGTTGAGCCCCAGGTTTGGACGCCAATTTGAAGTAACATTATTAATGTATGTGTTTGTATTTGTTAGCCCCACATTTGGGAGCCAATTTGGGAGTGTTTTAATGTTATTTATTTAAAATTAATTGTTGCCCCACGTTGTGGTAGCCAATTTGCAGTGGTATTACTTATAATGTTTGTGTATTTGTGTTTACTTCACGCGTTGAAGCCATCTTGTGACGTGATTCATTTGTTAGGTTTGTTAGCTCCATCTGGTGTTAGCAATTTGCGGCAGTATTAGTTTTTGTTTGAAAGCATGCTACTTTTATTTTATTTAATTTTTGGTTCTCTGTCCTCTGGCTAGCTATTATCTTTTGGTCAAGCACTTCTCTTTATACAGGTTGTGTAAACGGAAGGGAGTTTCTTATCCAAAAATAACACTGATGAAAGAATTTGTTTTACACTTTTATTGTCGAACACATTTACTATCACATTTACACATTGATCTTGACACTTGCCAAACTGAAACTGTTATAATAACTTCATTACTGATAATTCTTAATTCGCGTACTTCAACTTTTTGTATAATTAACTTTATAACACTTGAGATTTTTCATAACTCTGTTACGCGTAACCTACAAATTGATATCCGAAGTGTGCCGTACAAATACTTTTGACGAACTGACTGACTGAAGGCGACGTGTACTTTACAAATATTTTCGATGAACTGACGGGGTCTTTACCTCTAACCTACCTTTTTATACTCCTACACCCAGATATGCCTAAAGATTATAACTGAGCTGCAATTGGCTAATAAAACGCGCCAACATTAGCGTCTATTTTTACATCCAATGCAAATTATGAATACATATGCTCTAGGGAAATGTTCCAGAAGATTCTAAAAGAAAAACGCGCCAACATTACGTAACTTCCTCGTTTACAATAATGAGAAACAGCTCACCCCCTCGCTGCATTATTGCACGCTATTATTGACAGTTTCAGTAAGGCAGCATAAACTTACTTCTCAACAATAATTACAATCAATAAACATCTCAAATCAATGTCACATAAAAATGCATATTCATATTACAATCATTATTTACATTTAAGTAATTTGTGATACAAATTACTGCATCAACTTGAATGCTTACACTTCAAAACCTACATCTCTTATGTAAAGAATGAAATTGTCATACTCTCTTCCCCAGCTCTGCAACATAATAAAAGGTAACAGCCTAGAGAGTGTTTACCAAAACTCGAACATAGCTCTCCAGATATACATGACTACTCCTGTTTCCAACTGTTCAACAGAAGGATCATTTTCTGCTCTAAGATGCATAAATAATTAAGCACATCACAAAAAAAAAAAAAAAAAAAAGGATTGCTGACATTTTGGTGTTCTTGCTGTTAAATCTGTTTGGATTATGAAGAAATGAAAACTTGTTTGCAAACGATAGGGCAAGGAGAGAGGCCCTTGCTATTTAAATAACTGGTGTTTTGGCCCTTGGTTGTAGATGATATCTTTTAAAATTTAATGTAAGTTCTTTGTATTAAGTTTTTCTATTTGTAGTTTTAGTAAAGGCTCATTTATAGTATTTGCACTCACACTTAAATACACATACAGGTGAAGATACATACCCACATGTTAAGGAAGCTTTAATGAATATACATATTTCAAGTTGGGAGCAGCAAAGATTTTTTTTGGGAGGGGCCCAGGAGCATCAGGAGACTTAAATACGGGTCTGATAACAGTAATATGATGATGGACGTGAATTAAACAAGTCGTAATTATAATAAATATTTAAATATATCATGTATATGTAAAACTGTAACAGTATTGTGACTTCATTCAGTTTTTCAATGTTACTTCATTTTACTATTTTTATTGTCAGTCTTCATTGTCATCTCGCTTTGTTTTGAAACCTCCTCTTCCTTCCAGTTTACTCACTAAAGAATCAAATACTGGACTTCACTAATCACACACTGAGTAGCACTCCATGTATGTCACAACTCAGAGAACAGCACTTTATGTTGCATCAACAGCACGAACTCACTAACTTACTCACTGGCTGACTGCCTCATGAGCATGCTCGCTTATATACCACTGTCGGCAAGTTCCAGAATGTTTGTGGAATGCAGGGGAAGAGAATGTCCAGAATTATCTGGTCTGGTGCTCCTGGCACTTACATAGGGGAGAGTGCCCTGCCCCCTCTTCCCCTCCAAACAATTGCTGTTGAGCACTGAGGGACACATGCCATCCATAGTTGGGCGGAGCTGGATCTCTCCCAGTGTTAGGAATTCAGCCATGCATGGCTGGGAGGGTGAGAGAGCAAAGGAGGGAAGCATCATTTCTAATAATGACTAAGAATCATGACTTCATGCAAAAAAGTGAGTATGCCAAATAACAGTGGATCAAGAGTATCCTTCTGTTACAGCTATGCATAAATAGTAAATACTCATGGATGTACTTGGCAGTTATTTTGGAATGGTTATTTGGAACCTAGTATTTATTTGGAATCAGAATGGCCAGAACAGTTACTAAAAAGTAACTTGTTTTTCTCACCTCTACTGTGGACGTTCTCACTCTCTGCTATTTTCCTTTATGATAAAAAGTTTCCTCCAGTCTATGATTCCCATGCATTCCAACAAAATATGAATAGTCTGTTTTTGTTTTGCCGTTTACAGTTCCCCTAAAACTTCTGAATATCCACATCCCTAATTAAAACCATGCAAGTCCCACTCTGTACAGTAGATTACATTTCTCAATATGGTCACCAGAGTAGCTCAGTGGTTTCATCCATGAATCTTGTGCCAGGGTCCATGGTTTGATTCCCTGTGTCTACCTTACCCAGACCTTCAGTTCGATTAGCTCATGTGAAGTATCTCCATCTCAACATGATTCGGAGTCCATCGTAAGTGCTGTAGGTTCTTCATTTCCATTGCAATCCTCATTATTATTGTAACATTATCTGCTGGGTCTAGTCTACACTTGGTGGAACAAGCTTTCCCCAAAAGCTGTTGTGGGAAGTGTTAAAACAGCAGCAGCATTTCTCAGTATACCTTTTTCTCTCAAAATTTGCTTTTATTTCCTTTCCAAAATGTGTGAATTTTTCTATAATAAGCCAAACAAGGACTGTCTATCCCTATCTTTGGATCATGTCTTTCTTCACTTCTTTACCCAGACTTAATCTCCCATTCCATTAGTTGTTAATAATCCTTTTATCTTGATTGCTCAACTTTTGATACTTGCATTATTCTGTAGGAATTATCACTGCTTTAAAATATATTCATCTTATAACTGATATGATCTAAATCAGTTTCTCAAAATTATTCAATCACCACCCTCTCAGACTCTTTAAATATGCACTTAGTTGTAGTCATGCAGTATTTTCTCTTCATTCCTATTGCATTTATTAACCTATTTTGTTCTGCTGAACTCGTTTGAATTTTATTTGACAGAACTGTTTGCCTGTTTCCTGTTTCACAGGGGGTCACAGTGCTGTTCAGCTGGGTTCAGATGGAGCTCTTACTGGCCTCCTTTCCACTCAGCCTGCTCCTGAGTATTGGTGTTCAGTAGCATATTTTGAGTTGGATACGCAAGTGGGCGAGACTTTCAAGGTTCCATCATCTTGTCCAAATGTAACTGTAGATGGCTATGTGGATCCTTCCGGAGGCAACCGTTTCTGTCTTGGAGCACTTAGTAATGTGCATAGAACAGAGCAAAGTGAAAAGGCAAGGTATGTATATAGGATCAATAAAACATATAGATAAGTTCAAGTTTGCTTACAAGGGCGATACTGAAATTTTTTAGAATGCCACGTTTCTAAAAACAAATGAAATCTGTTTATATTTGACAGCTCTTTCTAATGTTTTGCAATTGATTGCCGTGTATTTTGTTTGATTTGCTCTAATAGTGTTAATTATCATTATTTAAAGATATTGTGTTCATCCAAAAATTAATTTGACTAGAGAACATTTTCGGACTATGATGTGTTAGGATTTTAAATCAAAATTAATACCTAAACAAGGTGAAGATCAGCTTAGAAATGCATTTGGCAAAGAAGTCCATCTAAGGCAACAATTTATAATTGGTACAGCAAATTCAAGAGAGATCAGTTTTTTCTTAGTGATGAATTTCGTGAAGGATGCCCAAGAACTGCTGTACTGATGAAAATATTGCTGCTGTTTGAGCAGTGCTTGAAAAAGATCAACGGACATCTTATGAACTTATTTGGGTGACATTGGGCATTGGTATGAGTCAAATCCAAAACATTTTACATCAACATTTAGACCTAAGAAAACTTTGTTGTCGATGGATTCCACATACTGACTCCGGATCAAAAGCAACAACCCATTGATTGGTGCAGTGCAGAAAAACAGAAAATTCTACAGCAGCACTCAAATTTGGTTTGGAATATCATTACTGGTGATGAATTTTGGATTTATTGTTATTATACTGAAAGAAAAATCATTCAGTTCAATGAGTCTTTTGAACTGAACCTAAGCCTACAAAAGTCCTACAAATTTGCACTGCTGTTAAGAAGATGGTTGCTAGTTTTGTTTTTTTCTAATATGGGCCATATTGCTACTATAGCATTAGAAGATAGACCTACCATTACCACCAATTGGGACACAAATGTCTGTTTACCACAAATTTTTTTAAAACGTTTGTGAAAAATGCCCAAAAAGAAAACTAATTGTACACCATGACAATGCACCGTCACATACAGGAAAACTAATAACTAAGTATCTGGATGACTTAAAGGTCAGCACCATGGACCCTCCACTATTCAGCCCTGGCCTAGCACTTTGTGATTTCCAAAAATTAAAGATAAAATGTATGGAATCACTTTTTTGTCATCAGATGAAGCAGTGGAACATTATAAAAACCTGCTTTCTGAAGTGCCTCAGGAAGAGTGGCATAATTGCTTTAAGGACTGGTTTCATCAAATGCAAAAATGTATTGATGTTAAAGGGGAATATTTTGAAAAACAATAAGATTGTTTAAATTTTTTAAAACCAATTCTTGTTTGGTTTTCTAAAACTTTTCAGTGTTGCCCTCGTATATACTTTTCATAAACAGACGTTCTCCATTTTTTTTCTTCTTTCTTGTTTAAAGTATCTTTGGTAAACATTAATGAATTGCTAATCAGCTGCTATGTGGCTTCTTCTTATTATTATAATTATTATTAATTACTAATTATTATTATTATTATTATTATTATTATTATTATTATTATTATTATTATTATTAAACTTGCCTTATGTGATACACAACAAAAGTGTTACTTACCAAATAATAAAGCTAAAGTTTGGTGAATCAGACTATCACTCCTACTTCGCTGTTTCACCAACATTTGGAGCTGAAAATTTGAATCAGGGTTCACAAAACTTGTCCTAATAAGGTACAAAAAATAGTGAACTTGTGTGATTCATCTTTTTTAGCAAAACACGCACAATTTTGTTAGTTTGTATTCCAAGCAGAACTGGATAGATATAAAAAATTAAATTATATTAATAACAATTGGATGTATGAGGTTATAACAACAAATGAATCACCATTAGGGACAAATACTTATTTTCTTGCTCCATAATTTAATTAAAGTAGAGATGATGGGAAAACAAATATATGAGCAAAAAAATTATCATTTGTTAGTTTTAAGCACCAGTATGATTATCAGTATGCTCACATAGTAACGTTTATCATTCTCATTCCTTTGTTGAACCAGCCATAAGCGATATAAAAAAAATTACTACAGGAAAAACATAATTCTTAAAAATATGTAATTTATGTGAAATAAAAGCCTATGTGACATTAACTATTTCCAAAATATTTGCCCTATTCATTTGAATTCTCCAGTAATTCAAGCAGTAACCTCACATTATGAAATTTTTTCCTTGAGCCCACCTTGTGCAAAATAGTTGACTGTTATCAGCCTCATGAATGGCCTATATCAGAATATGTATTGAAATTGTTTCTGCCAATATTTATCATGATTACAGGAAGTAGATAGAACAACTTTTGTGTTAACAGTTTTTGGGATAGCTATGAAAACAAGTAACTGCACGTAGAGAAGCCATGTGATTGCAACACATCAAATGTTTTTTTTGTTAAAACCTGTGGCTTCATTCTAATTAAATAAAAAGGTAGTGCTTGTGCTGGTACTCAAACATGGTATGAGAATAAATCCAGTATGGACAGCATTATACTAGTACAACATTTGCTCAAAAGGACCAATTGAACTAGATATGATGCTATGGAATGGTGTTTAAGCCATTGCTTGTGAAAAACAGGCATTGCATATTTTATAGAGCATTATTTTAGTTGAATTTATACTTAACTAGCTTCACTAAGCTATGTTGCTATAGAACATGTTTCACATGTCTGATCCTCAGTTATGATCAACTGCCAAAAACATGGCTCCTAATCTTGGATTTTCTCTGCTGAAATACCGATGAACTTGTAGAGTATGTTGTCTTTGGCAGGAATTTCAAAATTCATTAAATCTGCTTCGTGTTTCTTTATGAATATCTTCTCCTGTGTGTCCAGTTCTTTTTGACATTGAACATGCTTCCGGCAATCGATCGTAGCTGAAGATGCAGACAATACATCTGTGGAACATATTCTATAGCAACAAAGATTAATGAAGCTAGTTAAATGTAAGTTCAACTCAAATATGTTCTATAAAATGATCATTTCACTTCACTGTATACTACTCCCAGCTAATTGATATTATAAGACATTGCATGTTTTTTTTTGTTTTTGTTTTTTTTTTTTTTTAACCTTTCTTCCCAATCTGCAGATCAAGTTTAATTTCCTGATGTGTAAGGTTTACATACAAATGTTGAAGTCATTGTTTGCATGCTTACAGCTACCTCTAGCAATGCATATACATTTTTGCAGGCTTCATATAGGAAAGGGAGTGCAGCTGGATCTACGAGGTGAGGGAGACGTTTGGCTTCGTTGCCTCAGTGATCATTCAGTTTTTGTTCAGAGCTATTATTTGGATAGAGAAGCTGGCCGTGCTCCGGGTGATGCTGTCCATAAGATATATCCCAGTGCATACATCAAGGTATGTATAAAGTCAGATCTGTATATGATGCAGCCCAGGAAACCAAATCACAGGTCTGCAGAGCCATTTTTCTATTTTTTTGTTCTTTACAATGGAGAACTCCATATTTAAAAAAAAACTGAAAATTATCTCCTAAGCAACAAACTGAAATTATGGGTTTTCTGCATGAGTTTATGCCTAAGAGTTTTCAGTTGACTTGCATTTACCACATTTTCCACATACAAGATATTGGTGTTTTTTTCCAAAATATTCACTTTTAAAAACTACAGGTCATCATTTGCAATGTGCACTTTCCATATGGGGCGCAAAAATAAATTAGCTTCAAACTTTGCAGGTTTGGATTGAGGTGAATGAGACGTATGTGGGAACTGCTGGAGGTTGCAATCAACATCGTGGAATATCAGCTGGTTTCTGAGTGTTTCATTTTGTGTTGATAGGTTAAGCAATTTCTCAACAGACCCAGGAGATTTAAATGCTATTTGAGGAATTTTGAAAGATTTCCATTAGCAGAAAAGGTTTCTTTATGGGGTCAAAATAGATATTATAAGGTTTCCTTTTCTAAAGAGATTGATAATCACTGTGTCCTCCCTTCTCTCCCTACTCTATCCAATGCCTTAAGAACAATATATTATATCTGCATAATTATTATATTTCGGTGTATTCTGGTTCCCTGGTGGTTGGAGGAATGTAGTTCAGCTCGCCAGAATACCTTGAAAGTGTTCGAGCATTATCCAACACTAGAGAATATGACTACCTTTAAAAAGTTGTGCAACTAGGCAAAGAAAATAATTAGACATGTAAGAAATCATCTTGGGAACATTTTGTCTCCTTTCTGCCATAATGCCCTTCCTTCTTTTGGAGGTGAAATAAAATTCTATGCATTTGTGGTAAACTTTCTACTACATCTATCCCTGGGCTTTCTGTGGCTGACAAAGTTGTTACTGATTTCCATCATTTAGCCAATTTCCTGGGTGGAATCTTTGCTTTTGCCTCTAGTTCTGTCCACTATGATCTCCAATTCTTGGTTGTCAAGGGTCGGGTGGAATCCTCTGGTTTTGATTTCACCTCTCAGAATCTTGAGGACTATAATCTGCCCTTCTCATTACACAAATTCGAATTAGCTTGTCGGTCATTCCTGATACTGCCCCTGGCCCAGATGGTATACATGCACAAATGCTTAAACACTCACCTCCCACTAGTCAGCTATTTTTTTAGACACCTTTAACTATATATGGTTGCATGGCATTTTCCCATCTTAATGGTGGAATCAATTATAGTTCTTATTCTTAAGCCTGGAAAATACCCACAGTTACCCACAAATTACCATCCCATTTCTCTAACAGCTGTGTTTGTAAAGTAATGGAAAGTATAGCCGCTAAGTGCTTAACGTGGTGCCTCGAAACCTATGCTCTTCTCTGCAACAGTGGTCTACTGTTGACCACTAGGTTTCATTGGCAACTTACATCTATGATTCCGATTCCTTTCTGCGCAGACAAACTGTAGCTGTCTTTTTTGACTTGGAAAAGGCCTATGATACCGCCTGGCATATGGGTATCATCTGCCAGCTCTTCTGTTGGAACTTCCAGGTCCATTTTTCTGTATCTTTGCAGCAATTTTGGATATCCTTAACTTTTTGAGTGTGAGTGATCTTTATCCCTGGTCTTTATGACGGAGAACGGTGTGCCACAAGGCTCCATGTTGAGTGTTCTTTTGTTTGCTATAGCTGTTAATCCCATAGTATTGCATGTTCTATTGGGTGTCACTCCGTTTCTCTTTGTAGACAATTTTGCAATTTGTTGTAGCTCTGGGTATACGCACTTCATCCAACACTGCCTCCAGTGCTTTTGAAACTTGCATACCTGGAGTGTGGAGAATGGTTTTAAATTTTCAGCAATTTTCATAATTTTTTTGCACTATAAAGAATTTCCTGCTTCCCTTCTTTCTCTTGGTGGAGTGGAACTGCTGTTTGTTGAGGAAGCTAAATTTCTCGGCCTCATTTTTGACCGTAAACTCTGCTGGGGACCTCATATTCTATATCTTTGTGGATGCTGTGTTGATTCACTGCAATTGCTTCGTGACCTTAGTGGCATTTCTTGGTGTGCTGATTGCATACTGATGCTACAACTCTATCAGATGTTAATATGTTCAAAACTTGACTATAGTTCCATTGTCTATTCTGCATATATTGAATCCTGTCCATCATCATGATCTTAGATTAGCCCTAGGAGCTTTTCATACTAGCCACAGCTGTAGTTTATACGCGGAATCAGGTGAACCATCCCTTTGTATATGTTGAGACATACTTCTTTGTAATTTCACCTCAACCTAACGTGCCATGCCTTCTCACCCTACCTATTCTACATTCTTTGGTGCCAACTTGGATTACTGTTATTACAACAGTCTGATAGCACTGCTTCCTGCAGGGTGTAGATTTTGGTACTTGTTGTTAATGCTGTACACAGTACTTCCCCCGCTCTTCTGTAGGGACTGTCATTATGTTCCTCCAGGATACAACAAACATTCCTGTGTCACCTTGATTTGGCTCAGTTGCCAAAGGACACCACTGCTGCACCTATATATACTACACATTTCATGGCTTTCAAAAATGGTTTTCCTGTGTACCATTTTTTATATATTGATAGTTGTTGAATGGAACAAGGGGTAGGCTGTGCTGTGGTTATTAATTCACATGTCCATCACAAGATTTGCTTCCCCCTTAGCATTTCAGTTTACACTGTAAAATTGAAAACCTTTTAACTGCTGCTTTCACTACCACTACTTCAACTTATCTCCTAAAGCTGCTTTAAATTTAATTTAAAAAAAAAATTCAATTATTATATAGGTGTTTCAAAAGTCTTGGTAAAAAATTTAGGAATGACAAGTAAAGGTGAGGAGAACTAAAAATGAGGCTGAAATTAACCCTTTATGAGATAATGTCATGTTTTGCAGTTTGTGGCTTGCTGAGTATTAAGGAATAATTTTTCAACCAAGACAGTTTACATTTTATTTAATATATGAATCACATGACAAAAAGAATTCATAATTTTGGCTTCTTCACCACAGAAATTTGATTGAACATTCACAAAAGAAGCTTTTTTGTTTGAACAATAGTGAAGTTCGTGGTTAAACAAAGGTGCATGTTCCCTGAAGAATTTTGCAGTAGATGTTCAAAAAGTTGAAGTATGCACTTGAAGACATCTGTCTGGACTTCACAAAGATCTGCGAACGCTCTCTTGAGCAATCCTGAATCATTCTTCATTTGCTGAAAGACATGCTGCAATTCTTCAGGTGTTACAATATCTGCTGCATTGTAAACTAGATCTTTTGCAAAACATACACTAAATCCAAAGGATTCAAATCTGGTAATCTAGGAGACCATGGCACAGGTCCTCCCCTGCCTATCCACTGTTCTTCATGGCAGCTACATAGATACATCTTACACTTAGATGAAAATATGTAGATGCACCACCATGCATAAACCACATGTGCTGGCATCGACAGAATGGCACATCTGCAAGCAAATTTGAAAGATCATTGTGCAGAAAATGCTGGTACTGCTCTCTGTTTTGTGGTAGAAAATGTGGTCCAATCAGACAGTCACCAAGTATTCTTATCCAGACATTGAACAAGAAAGTTTGTTGATGCCATGCCTGTTTTACTTCATTAGGATTGATTGCAGCCCACACCTGACAGTTATGAAAATTAAAAATGCTGCCACAGGTAAACCAAGCTTCATCTGTAAACAAAACAGTGTTCAAGAACTGGCAGTTTAGTGTACTCTGTTGTTATATCTGCTAGCAGAAAGTCAATCTAGGAAGGAAGTCTGAGACCTTGACTATGCTTGATATGGTATGGGTGCAGTAACTGATGATGTAAAATTTGCCATACACTGTTTCTTCTTGAATAGCTTTACATCTACACATTTTAACACACATTCTTCTTCATCAGGAGCTATGGATGTTGGTGTACGTGGTCATTCTTGGTGTCCGAAGGACCTGTTTTCGTTAGTGGTGTTGATGGATTCTAGTGAAAGTTTGACTGCATGCCTTCTATTAGCAAAAGCTTCTGCATAAACTTGTAGCCTTGAGTATATTGCCATTGGCCTTGCCATACATGAAGTGAATATCTGCATACTCTGCATTACTTTTCTTCCATGTTTACAAAATCTCCTCACAATTAATCACGATTCTATATGTACTTATTCACAAAACTTTTGTACATAATGTGCATAGCAACCTCATTCAACAGTGATTGTTTATTAAGGCTCAAGCAATGAGAAAGTGAGATAGAATTTTGTTTATTGTGTTGTGCAGAAGACAGACATTACTACTTAGTATTCAGCAGACCAAAATCAGCAAAACATGACATAATCTCATAAACAGTTAATTTCCGGATCCAAGTTTGCTGGAACCTGTTTGCTTCTATTCACTTTTACTTCTCATACCTAAATTTTTACCATCACTTTTGAAACATCTGGTATATATTTATTTGTTTGTTTATTTTATAACATGCTATATTCCTAAAAGCGGGCATGTGGAGGCTAAAAGGGATGAGAAAAGGTTTCCAACAGAACCTGTGTCCAATATGTGGAGCAAAGGAAGATTTGGAACATATAGTTTTTTAATGTAAAGGGACATAGCTTTGGAGGAAAGAGTGTATAAGTGAGAGATTGCTTAAACTGGACAGAAAAGTAGCCTTAATTAAACTTATTAGCAAAGATAGTAAGAAGGTAGGCGAGCACTTAATCAAGGTTAGGAAGAAATGGTTGTGGTCTATAAAAAGAGAAGTAAATGAGACTTAAAGACTACAATGTGTTGCGAAAACAAAGGTTTAATTAGTACTATTTCAAACATTGTGTGCGTTTAAACCCTCATTATTATTCATGAACAATGCTATGATGATTGTTATATTAATAGTATTATTAATATTGTTATCATTGTTAATATGATTATTACTATTATTAGTGGTAGTAGCAGTTGTGGTAGTAGATACAAGATAAACCTGGCCTTTGAGTATGGCTAAGATAACAGCCTGGGCTGATGATAGCCATATTCTGTGTATGGTGGCTCAGTACAAATAAATAAAAATATTCCTAAAATAGGGATTGTCTTTATTTAGAGAAATATGGTAAGATTATTTAATATAATCAAGTCATAAACTGAATAGCAAAGCATAATTTCAAACTTTTGCAGCAACTGGATCTAAAAACCTGAATAGTAATTGCTCAGTTATGTGCAAAAGTTTTCAAACAACTGACTAAAATGATTATAGTATTTGTAATACTTGACTAATTTTGAAGATTTAGAAGCTAGTAACAGTGATGTGTCATAATTTAAAATAAAGAGAATTGAAGGTTGTTACACTACATCACTAAAATATTCTTACTTGAACGTGTTTCGGAAGACGGTTTGTTCCCATCGTCAGCATGTCCTCAACTGATTTTTCCGGTCATTGTCTGGGGGATGTGTGTGGCTAGTGGTGTTCTCTGGTGCTGGGCTGATGAACCTCCAAAGGCTGCTGGGTGGCGGCAGTTCGAAATTCATTAGGTGATTCCTGTGTTTGAAATATGTATTTTTTCCCAGATGTCCAATTCATTGCTGCCGTTGCTGTAGTGTGACAACCTTCAAATCTCTTTATTTTAAATTTGTAATACTGCCTGAAAAGATCTTTCCTGCTAATCTCTCTCTCTCTCCCTCCCTCCCTCCCTCTCCCTCCCTATCCCTCTCTCCCTCCCTCTCTCTCTCCCTCTCCCTCTCTCTCTCATTTTATTCTAGCACATCTGAAACAAATACATGTTTATGGGACGGACACGTCAAACATTACATCTACAAGTTTACAGGCATTAGTTACTGTATACATTAATTTGAAGATTGAGAAGCTAGTAACAGTGATTTGTCATAATTTAAAATAAAGAGAGCTGGAGGTTGTTACACTACATCACATCACCTTTTATACCCCCGCCGCTATAACGTTGCACTTGACAGTTCGTGTGGCTTCGCGTAAGGTTGGCTACATCATGGTTGCGACGTTGCCAGAGTGGCTAGTAAACAAAAACAGCTGATTGTTCTCATTTCTATCGTGTCTAAGCCGCATACAAAAAGCGTACGTAAGTAGCGAACGTCAATGAATAATAACTATTTCGTATTATTATTGTTAATTGAAAATAACTCTGCATAAACATTGCAGCGTATGTAGAATAAATTACGCACTTTTGACAATATAGAAACAAAATAATACAAACTTCCTGCTACAATGAGGAGAAATAAAACAAATTATAAGCATGCTATAACAAAGTTATCGAATTAAAGTGGAGCGACATTAAGGCTTATGTGAGGGAAAACAATAAGTTATTTACCATTACCGAGGTGGAAAGGCTTTTGCGGGAATGTGTGGCTACGGTGGACGCGGCTTCGTGGAAAAAGAAAGTGGATCATGTGCATAAGCTAATAAGAAAAGCACAAGAAATAGACGGAATTGTTAGTGAGTGTGAATCATTGATGATATGCCTTGGTGAAGATGATGACAATGATGCTTCTGAGGATGACGATGACGACGACGGGGATTTGGATGGAATTGAGCCATTGCAGTTTTAAATGAGTGAGTGAAAATAAAAATTCGT
The DNA here is from genome assembly GCA_030765065.1 of Deroplatys truncata. Taxonomy (NCBI): domain Eukaryota; kingdom Metazoa; phylum Arthropoda; class Insecta; order Mantodea; family Mantidae; genus Deroplatys; species Deroplatys truncata. The sequence goes on along the minus strand of CM060988.1, from coordinate 129,606,137 downwards.
GAATCATTTCGCCGATCGCCGACATTGTCGCACTTAAGTTTTGTTTAAATAAATAATATGAATGAAATATATATAAAATAGATAAATATAAATAAATAAATAAATGTATAAACGAACAATAACAAAACTATCAAACAACTTGCAAAGAACAACTCGACGCTCTGCTAGAGATTGGCAAACTGAAGCACGTGGTTGGGAATAGTTACATCCGGCAACAGAGCCGATTCTAGATCCGGTTCCTCTTTGTCATCGACCATCCGGAATGCTGCCTTGTGATTGGCTTAGGAAGTCAAACAGTTGAAGCTTTTCATCTGTTTTTTTGTGAGTGTACCAACTTAAACGCTAGCTGTCAAGTGCAACGTTATAGCGGTGGGGGTATAGTGGGGAGAGTGTGAGGTGAGCAGTGGAAGAAGGTTGTGTCTGCAGGAAGCTCTGTCACTGAGAAGAAAAGTGAAACAAGTGACAATGGAGTAGATCTCACCATCTACAGAATGAGAATAGGACTATTTAGGATAATGAAACTAAAGAAAGGCAAAATGGAACAGAATATAATGATGAATTGGTTAGTATTAGAAAGCATAATATTTATATTACTATTGATCGGAGGGATTGAATTAAACCCAGGACCTGAAGGAATGGAAAGAATGTTTGAGAAACTAGAAGAAAAACTAAGTAAAATGGATGGAATGGAAGGACGCATAAGAAACAACCTGAAGCAAGTAGCCAATGAAATAAAAGAGGATATTGGAAAAGAGGTGCATGAAATAAGAAGGGAAGTAGGTGGAATCAGGGAAGAAATGGACAGAATGGATGAGAGGAGGAGAAGACTAACTTTGGTTTTCAAAGGTGTAGACCAAAGAAGAGGTATCTGGCCAGCAGGAGAAGTAAGAAAAATCCTTATGGTCATGCTAGAAATGGAACTGGCTGGATGAAGAAAGAAATGAAAATATTATAGGCAAACGGGTAAAATGCAGGCCAGAAGATATAGATAGGCAGGAGATATGGGGAAGTTTAAAAACAAAAAATTGTTACAGTTTTACAAACAAATAAAGAGAGACCAGGGGCGAGAACCATATACAGATTATTGTAACAGGCAAGAAAAAGGACTAGCTTGATAAGAACAGGAACAATCTTAGTAAGTGGGATAAGAGGTAGCAAAAAAGGAATATGTGAAATGTGCTGTGAGAAAGAAAGTATAGAACATTATATGATAGAATGCAAGGAATTAGCAGTATGGAGAAAAAAGGTTTGGAAGAAAAAATGGGGAAAAATAGAGAAGAAAATTGTAGCTATAAAAATGTTAACAAGGGAGGAAGAATGGAAGATTAGAAGTATAGGTGGTTTTTTGCGGAAAGTAAAAGAAAAATGGGCAAGAAAAGTAAGGAGTGCAAAGTTAGAAGACAGAGCGGGGAAGAGGAATAGTTAAGGTAAAGAGGGAAGGGTTGAAGAGCTACCCGGGAGGCCAATGGCCTGGGTGCCAGTCAAACCAAGGTAGCAATAAGGTTAATGAATATTTGTACATAGTATAGGGTAGATATATGAGAAATGGTAAAAGCTATGTAATTGAAGTGTAAGAAGTTGTACAAAAAATAAATAAACTTGGGTATGATCAGCAAAAGGAGCCAGGGCTCGATGCCGATCATACCCAAATGAATTGTAAAACCTCAACACTCAATAAAGAATTACATTACATTACCTTTTAGTGATGTAATGTAACAACCTCAGACTCGCTTTGTATTAAATTACTGTATGCAGTTTATGTACAAGTTTTATGCATATGCATTCATATATTTAATATGTACACAGTAATCAGTTCCTCAACAAATTAATACCTTGTCACCTTGTATTCCAGCCACTGGAAGAAAAACAGTAAGGAGTTCAACATTTTTAGAAATATTTTCACTTAATTTGTTGCAATTGAATGTTGTGGATAAAAAGAAGCTTTTGTTTATAAGAGGGGCGACAGTAAAGCAGTGGTAGAAGGTTGGCATAGATTCCTAAAAACACATAAAAAGGAACCCTGCTGCCAACAAGCATAGGAAATCTTTAGAAGCTGGTTGTTGAAAACAGTATTTTTTATGAGCAATTAATTCCTTTTTTAGACATACACATATCAAAACCCTTCAGCTCCTCAAACCAACATCTGTAGACCATACATAGAGATAGAAGTTGTCTTTTACTCCATTGTAATCAAGCAAATGGCCATCATACATTAAGCTGTTTCTTAAACCATTAGATTTTGTCTGTGTTTTAAGTTTTATTTGGAAATGAACAATTGCAACCATTGACCTCATTCAGTGCATGGTTTTCAGCATCTTTGAATTTCGAAATCACCAATACATGTCAGTTCGGATAGTTCTCAGTCTGACATGGAGGTGGTGTTGGGAATATCAAATAAGGATAGTTCTCAAATACGATCTTTTAGATAGTGCAATGTGCAGTATTGTGCGTGTGCATTCATTTTTTTTTTATAGTGCTGTAAAATAAACAAATTGAGATTTCCTTTGAAAATAGAATAAAATCAAACGACATGTGATTATTGAATAGTTTAAATAATAAAGTTTAACATCAATAAAAATAAAAAGGAATTGGATTCCATTTTAAAAGATTCTTTACAATTATTTTTTATAATGAACAATTGGGCTGCAGAGTTTAAAGGCTGGTTCACAACAACTGAGAACGACAAAGTTGACATACATGTGTTCTAATGGGAGCCTTCACAATCGACAGGAAACTTTCCCGGGCCTTAGGAACAGGAAGCTTTCTTGGGCCTCAGGAATGGGAAAGAAGACTTGGCAAAGTTTTAACTATCTCGTTCTCGGGCACGGCATATTAGATCCATATTGTGCATATTAGGCTCTTCACTGAGAGGTTATTCTAGGTGGCCATGACATGAAACAGCTGCTAGTGCTCTGTAACCACAAACTGGAAACATGAAAATGGAAGAAATTAGTAGTATACGTGCTTCCTGAACTCCGATCCTGACACCCGTAGGTCCATTGAGCATTGGTTCTTCTAATGAAAGGGTCATCTGTGGTTTGTTTATATGCAATCAAAACTGACTATTGCCTCAAAAACAATGGCAAAAGCTACAAACAACAGTAAAAACCGGTGGAAATTAACAAGAACAATAAACAACTTTAATGTATGCCATTAAATAAACAAATGAAAGCTTGGTATGACTAGAGGAATTGGACATGTAATGCTTACTCTATCGAATTTTGATGTAGGCTAACCTATATTATGTTGGCTGAATTGGAAGCAGGTGAAAAAATATAGGTCAGTTAAAAACAAATGAAGTCCCAATGCACAAAATCGACTTTCCACTTTGTGATCGATATGATCATTGATGTGCATTCCTGTTCTCTTTACCGGATTGATGATTTGTTGTGAATCAAAATTGTGTATGCTGCATTGCTTCCCGTTCTCGTTTCTGTTTAGGTTTACCATTTACCAGTAGGCTTACACCCCAATTAACTTGAGGTGGCAGCTCACTGCGCAGTACAAGAGGGGCAACTAAGAGTGGTGGGAGACCAACTGCAGCCACATGCGGCCAAGAGGGAGGGGAAATCATATGCATCTTACCTTGAGGCTGGTTTCAGACAACAGACACAACACTAGCAGAAGATCCAGTTGAATCTGCAGTTCCTTGCTCTTGACAGTCTTCACCATCCTCTTCACTAGAAAACTCGGAGGAGTCACTGCTTTTGTCGGTGTCGCCCCTTAGATGAATGATAATTTCCTGTCTGCCATCCAGCAAGCCTTCACTGCGTATAAATTCTAGCTCAACATTGATGACATGCCTGCATCTTTTCTGTCAGTCTTCTGAAGAAATATCAGCAAACTTCTCGTCAGCTAACTTAATCACGTCATCCATTTTGAAAGTGACATTTCTTTCTGCAACCCAGTTCTTCACTGCAGCCCAAATGAGTTCGATTGGGTTCAGCTCAGGATGATAAGGTGGTAGGCGTAAAACAATATGGTTATGTGTCTGAAGGAAATTGTCTATTTTGTACTTGGGGATTTTGGGTTTGAGAGGGATGACCATATTATAGATGTCACATTTGTGAAAGGAGGAGAAATCAATGGCAGTGAAATGTTTCGTGGGAAGGTTTTCTCTTAGCCAGGAAATCATTGTGTGCCTTTTGGAACTTGCAGTAGGTGCCTTATTAAGTATCACATTGTGGTAAGGTGCATTGTCAATCACCAGAACAGAATTTGCAGGAAGGTTAGGGATCAGTCTTTCTTTTATCCACTTCTCATAATTGACATAGTTCCGGTTTTCTGCTGGGACTTGAGTCGAACATATGTATTAGGGATAAACCCTTGCTCACCTCCTGCATGTATAATGACAAGGTGCTGACCTTTGGAAACCGGTGCTAAGAGCCCATGGAAGCTGTCATCACTTCAAGCATATGTAGTAGTGTGTGATGAATGTATGTATGTCTCATGCATATACAGTAGAATCTCGTTAGTACGTTTTTGCAGGGACCTAAGTATTTGGACGTCATAGGCGGGAAAACGTGTTAACGAAAATGCAAAATCTGAATTTAAGAACATAGGTAATAAAAATCTAATACATAATTACTACGTCTCCATGGGCAATTTAAATCAATTTTGAGTACAATTTCATACTGAATACGATCCGCGTTTCCATGTTAAATTCAATATGTTTAAATGGATTTGGATACACAAAGCCTGAGAATAAATAATTTAAGCTTTTATTTTGGTCAACTTGGATTTTTTAGGTTATGAATGTTTTTGAGAAAATAAATTGCGAATTGTGGAAGCGGCAATTGTGGTTTTGCTGTGTGTTTTATTACACACGTGATAACAATTTCTGCTAAAAAATAAAAAATTATGAGCATGCATCGTGTTACGAGTACAATAGATGATATTATTTTTGGTGTATACAAGACGATTTGAATACAGAGGTGTTTCCATGCAACAAATTTTGTTCCGGTCCTCTTCTGATCCTATTTTCCAAGAGAAAAGTTTTGTTTTAGTATTTTTCCCTTCTTTAAAAGCAGTTTCAATCAACTTAGGTTTGCTAACAATCGTGTTTAAGGTTGATGGAACTTCCGCACTATATCGACATGTTTTATATTTGGATTGTGATTACATCAAGGATTTTCAGCTTTTCACTGTTGGTTATTTACCTACTACACTTTCTTTTTTTCATTGTAAATGAAAAATTAAAATACAATCTACAGTTGTTTGGTCATCACTCAACATTAGAAACTATCGTTAGCGTTTACCGCGTTTACCACGCCAAGGTAAAGCATTCTCTATCCCGCCCACAGAAATCATGTCACACAAGTATTTAAATGCATATATGTGATTGGCTGCCGATATCCACCCCGTGACCAAGGATTGACCAAAGTAGCAAATGAGGACGTCAAACTATGAACGTGTTATAATAAACGCCTACTCCCACTGTACCGATCAAGGATTGGCCAAAACAGCGAATGAGGACGTCAAAATTCAAACGTAGTAGGCGGGACCGGGAAAACGCACTAAGCAAACATTATTTATTATATTTGGTGATTTGGTACCGGGACTTTTATAATTCAATGTAATACACGGGAAAACGTGTTAATGAGGAACGTGCTAACGAGATTCCACTGTATATTATGGGACAGGCCTCACTTCTATACTGTTTTATCATTCTAAGATAATGGAGCCACTTAGTTCTGATATCATGCCACTCCATTAAGGCTTTTCTATTCTTTTTTGTCCTTTTCCAGGTAAAACCCAACTTTAGTAGTATCTTTCTTAATGTAGATACACTCCCTTCAAAGTTGATCGAGTGCTTTAACTTTGCATGCACCTTCTTCAGTGTCGGTCTTTGCTTGTGAAGAATATAGAATTCATTCACAGTTCGGCGCACTACTGCCTCATTGAAAGTATCTCAGCTCGCACAATAAGACCTTTTAGATCTCTTTTTATGCAGTGTGGAGAATGAAGGCTAATGCCACTATCAATCTCTTTGGTTTCCTTAATAATTCTTCTTACACTTCTTTCGGAAGCGCCTGTTGCCTCAGCAACATTCTTTCCAATGTTTTTCACATTGATGTTTACCACACCAGCCTCTACAGTCCTTTCATGTATTTATACACATTGCTAATAATTTCCCTGGTTTGGGAGTGCAGTACTTTGCCTTTAAATTTACTGCCCATGTATTAAGTAAGTAAAATGCAAATCCAAAAAAATACTCAATGCAGGCACTGACACTTACACACGTATACAGAGAATACAACTCAGAACAAAGCAAACTGTTTGGTATATATGCTGTTATAGATGAACATGTAACGCACATGGACACGAGCCTTAAAAAATTACAGAAGCTTAGATAATGCACGTGCATCGTCAACGACTCCACATGCGTACCTGCCCCCCCCATTCTCCTCTTGGGATAGATAACAGACTTATCATTTAGTGCGCACCTTTCCTCAGCTGCCACCTCAAGTTAATCGGGTAGTAAATGCAGCCATTCTTATATTTTTGATGCCGAATGTCCAAGATGTCCAGCTACTGCTGTGACTAGAACATTTGCTGTATTATGTTAGATGACAGACATATCAAGGTATGTGAGCTTACTGACATTGCCAGGATCTCATTAGATTGAGTCTGGAACATTTTGCATGAGCATTTGCACATGATAAAGCTTGCAGTGCAACAGACACTGTGTTTGTACTGCTATCAAAGTCATATCCAAATGAACATCTCAAGGACTGCTTGAAATGTGCAACTCAACTCGATGCCTTTTTGCTATGTTACATCACTGTTGACAAAACATGGATTCAACACCACTTGCCAGACAAATCAGCAGTACAAACAATGGTTGCAAGAATGTGTTCGAAAATAGAGCCAAATGTGGTTCTTCAGCAGGAAACATGATGATCACTGTTTTCTGGGATACTTGGGATGTGGTGTTAGTAATTGACTAATTTTGAAGATTTAGAAGCTGGTAACAGTGATGTGTCATAATTTAAAATAGAGAGTTGAGGGTTGTTACACTACATCACTATGAAGAATACTTGTAAGAATATCATAGTGATGTAGTGTAACAACCCTCAACTCTCTATTTTAAATGGTGTTAGTAAACTACTTGGAAAAGGACAACCATTAACAGAGAGTACTATACTCCTTTGGTGGAGCAGTTGAAGGATGCTACGAAGGTCAAACATCTGCATTTGTTAAAGAAGAAAGTTCTTTTCCACCAAGAAGGTGGCACACACTTCTATTGCTGTCATAAAGTTGCATGACTTGTGCTTTGAATCCACATTACCATATTCCACCAGATTTAGCTCCCGTGACTTTCCTCTTCCCAAATATTAAGAAATGGCTCACTGGTCAGAGATTGTTCTCAGATGCAGAGCTCATAAGTTATTTTGCAGAGATGGACAAATAATTTTATGCTAGAGTTATAAAGAAGTTAGATAATCGATGGTCCAGGTATATACCGTATTTACGCGAATCTAATGCGCACCCATATTTGAAACTTAAAATTATGAAAAAAAGGGTTTGTATTGAATGTAAAACGCATCAATGACATCGTATCGTGTATATAAACCATCAGATTATAGAATTGAAAGTGCCCTATTGTTAGGTGATACATTGTTAAAGAGCAAAACTAGTGTTATGCACTGTTTTTCGCACCCTGTTGTTTTGATGATAACTTCCTTTGTCCCCTTCTCAGTAATAGTGTATGTAGTTCCATGGCATATCAAACCAAAATGGCATCTCATCAGCATTGCCGCATGGAAAATTTTTTTTCTTACGAAGTGAAATGACATACTGTTGAAATGTTTGTAGTTGTCCTCAAAGTCTGCAGGAAGCTTCTGGCACATTATTGTACGGTGTCTTAGAGATAAACCTGTCCGCTACATGAAACAATCCACACATCCACGCTAGCCTTAAACTCTTGTTTCGGAATACCAAGAAGTTCAACCTCCTCTTTAGCTTTCTTTCGTATAGTGTCACTAGTCACAGGTTGCCCATTCTTCCTCCTTTCACGCACAAATTCCAACACTTTTTCTTCAAATTCAGGATGTCTTCCATTGCGAGGATGCGTAAATTTCTTCCTACTAGTTTTAGTAGCAAATAATAATGCCAATTCTGTTTTCGCCACAAGCGAACATTGAATTTCCTGCCTTCCTTTCTACTTCCATTTTTTTTTCAGCATAAAGGATTACTTTACGCTTTAAAGAAACATCATAAGACGTTCTTCTCTGTTTACCCTTGCCCTCCATATCTAACTAAAAATGCTCAATAATAGGCCAATGATAAATCGGTTAGCTTTTCGTGAGTTTCTGGATGCATGTCAACTCCAGCAAATCCATTGTGACATAATAAATGAAAAGTTTGAATGAAAGTACTGGCATTCTATGGAACAATTTGCACCCGAATCTAATGCGCACCACGATTTTGTGTACTACATTTGGTCAAAAAAAGGTGCACATTAGATTCGCATAAATACAGTATTTTGAAAGGTTGCGTTAAAAGTCTTATGTTTTCTTTCTTAGAGCGGGGACTCTGAACTACCTTGTAGAAGGCATAATACATCCATACTCACCATCTTTGTAAATAACTATTTGAAATGTATTGTAATTACTGAATTATAAAGAATTGCTATGTCTGTTCCGATACAGGTATTTGATCTAAGACAATGCCACAGACAAATGCAACAGCAGGCTGCAACAGCCCAAGCTGCTGCTGCTGCTCAAGCAGCAGCTGTAGCAGGACATATTCCAGGACCTCACTCTGTGGGTGGTATTGCTCCTGCCATAAGTAAGTACTCAAGAGTTTCTCTATGCTGTTGTTGAGTTAGTGCACATGAAAAAAGTTTGCATGGGTAAGCATGAAATTTTCATTTTTAGTCTCTCTCACCCCTCCTTTTTACTTTCTCTACTACGTATAGTAAGTAGGGGAAGTATTGCATTCCACCCAAAAATTCGATACCGAGATTTCACTGGAAATACATGTTTTGAGACCTCCTGAATCCAAAAAAAGCATTTTTGGAAACATGTCCGTGTGTGTGTCTGTGTGTGTGTGTGTCTGTGTGTGTGTGTGTGTGTGTGTGTGTGTGGCTGTGAACAGCATAACTCAAAAACGAACAGTCGGATAAACACCAAACTTGGTATTTAGGTTCAGTATCTTCCAGAGATGCGACACGAAGGTTTTCAAGAAAATCCCCCCATCCCAGACTACCCTTTACATGGAACATTTTTTGAAAATTTTAATTTTCTCAAAAATGGCTCTAACGATTTTGATTAAAATATCATATGTTTAAGATAATGTCATGAAAAATGAAATGTATATCTCGAATTTTCTGGGAATGTCTCCAAAAGTATTCTTCATTGTGAACGACTTTTGCATAACTGGTAAACCGTAAGAGATAGACAGAATTTTACTACACAAAAAATGTAGATCGCGTTAAAATACACAACTTATGTCATATACATTTCTTTTGTTGAGTGAACCGTTTTCGAGATATTGCTTGTTATTTCCTTAAATTTTCCAATACTTATACTTTTTCTCAAATTCGTTATTCATTTCTTTTATGTCCTGGACATGCAAAGAGAATGGAATGCGCCACATAGCAACTAGCGTTAAAATATTTGACTATCGCTTAAAACCTACCATATTCCCCTTGCATCTACAAGAAAATTATCAATAAGATTAACATCTCGATATCTCGATTAACATGAAGCATATGGAGAATAAGCGTTTGTAAAAATAGTTTGTACAAGAGTAGAGAAAGTCATGTGAATGTAACACATCTGATTTTTTTATTTTTTTTGTGAGAGTTGCAGGTTTGTTCAACTGAAACAAGATGTCATTTTTATCCTGTTGGTACATGTACCTTTGTTGTCCATGTCATTCTGTTAGCTATGGCCTCTTCCCTGATGCTGGGTTTCACCAACCATCATCAAGCTATTGTTGGCTCGTCAAAAATGGAAGTTCTGTTTCACCAATGTGCATCAACCTTTTGATAGCCAAGTTCCCATCAACTTTTGAGATACCGTTTTCCTTCCTTCAAATCATTGACGGTCCATCAATTCTAGTTTAAAGGTTATGTATGTACTCTAGCTCTTTAGAAAAGCCACTGCATTTACTTTCATTCCAGTAACTGAATAATGGATATTTTCTTTGTTGAAATATTGTTCAATGAATTCATTGCAAATATAGGTCCAGAACTGGTTATTCAAGATAGAAATGACCACTTCTATTAAATTAATGTTGTAAAATTTGCGACCTATTACAGATTAGAAAACAGGTAGTGTTGAAAATATTGGCAGAAACTAAACTGAGACCGGAATACCCTACGAACAGGGATCGGGTCACTTTTGCCAATTCAACAGTTAATGTAACATTCACATATTTCTACATGGGATCACTCCTTATTGTTAATGGTGACTGCAACAGAGTTTCAAAATCACAGTATAAAGACACATGGAGAAAGCATTGGAAGCAATCAACTCATTATGGCCTCAGTGATCCAAGAATTTTATACAATTGCAAATTTTCCTGCCATTGTAGACACAATTGACTATTCATGAGCCCATATCGTCACCTGGTGGGTATAATGCTGAAGTTTACTAATTACCAATATTGTGGTATGTTGGCCAGGTTCTGTTCATGACAGTTTATTTTGACAACAGTCAGTTGAGATTGTTTTTCAAGATGGAGAGGGCATTTTGTACTTGGTGACAGTGGTTATCGAGGCATGGTTTAAACATATGTTGTGCTTATGTTTTGTTTTCAAAGCCAAAATCTCAACCAATGAAAAGAGAGGTAGCAAGCATTACTGTTGCCAACCTTCACAATCTTATGTAATGAGTTGTCATAGTTAACGAACTGTCATTTTGATGTGATTGTCAACAATACAGCAAAAGCTGAAGAAGTGTTAGTTTAACGTTCCTCAAGCTAAATTTGCCAACGTTTGGTGAAATCCAATGTGAGTGTTCTATTTTTGTGGCAGAGCTGTTTGCTTATTACCAGATTGTTTTATATGTCCAGTAGGAGAAATTCTGCTCCTGTGCTATATGTTTGGGCTCTTTGAGCTATTTATAAAGCTGTCTTGTGCTATACTCCTTCATCTATTAGTGCAGCATAGACTCTCTCCATAAGCTTAATTTTGAAGGGGAACATGTCTGACGTTGCAAAGGCAGGAATTTGTTTGCTCAGGTATTTTACTTGCATGGTTATATCAGACGATTTTTTATGTTATCTCTGTTGAACCATTCTGTTGCCCTGGCATGCAGAATGGTCTACACTTCATGGTAACAAATCATGGGAGGTTAAAACTTTCCTTTGTCCTGGGCTATCTCATCATGTGCTTGTCATTGTGAGGAGTCGTTTTAGTGCAGATATGGATTAATTTTAATTATTGACTTTAGAAGAAAGGGATGCTTCCCACTGTACCATTTGTGGGTAAGGCCTCTCTCTTTGCCATTTTCTACTGCAATGCCTGAATTGAATGCTCTTTGGAGTTTTTTTCAGTTGGCCTCCACCCTCTTTGGCATTCTTGCAAACTGTACTTGCAGTTGAGCAAGTTTTTATTTATCTGCAGGCTTGTAAGTCCAATAGAGTCTAATTGTTTAACTTGTATATGTGCCCAAATATGCACACAGTTGCTCTTTTTAGTTTTATTAATATTATTTCTATTTTAAGGTTTTAGCCAGAGTTTTAGATCATTTATATGTTTGGGAGTACAGGACTAATACCTGATGTTTGACTTCATGGTCTTATCAGGCTGTTAATGACCTAAGTAGTTATTTGCCCTAAAACTCTCGTACTATTATTTTATCCTATTGAACCATTTTTTTAATAACATCCTAATTATAATTAATAAGAAGTAAAATAAAGGACAGAAGTGTCCAATGAAGTACAAACAAAGATATTAATTAAAAAAAATTAATTTTCTGCACTCTTGAGTCTGAAAGTATGCTTCCTTCTCATGCATTTATGCTCAAATGTAGCTTAAGGGACGTTAAACTAATGCTTCATCAATTTTTACCATATCATAAACACAAATCACATCAAAATTATGGTGCACCAATCATGACAACTTGTAACACAAGTTTGAGAAGAAACAGAAATCCCTTTGCATTAATTGCAATCGTGTCTGAAAAAAAAGAAGAGAGAAGTGTAGTATGTATGTTTTGTTAATATCCACGCCACACTACCTCAGTTCAAGAAAAGTATCATCATATTAATCATCATTTGATAGTCATCACCTGGCAGAATGCCCAAATTAAGTCTTCCTGTCTTGAACAGCATTTTCAGTGACTATTATCAAATATAAAATTGTTGTGAACACAGCCTGACCAGCAAGCCTATAATATCATAATTAGTTAACTTGAATTACAAACTGTCTGGATATTCAAGGAAAAGTGTGGCTTTTTACACTAGGTTCACTGTGTGATGGAGTGGATACATTATATATATATATATATATAATTTGAAGTTGTACATGAACTAACACATTAATCGTGAAAGTACGGACTAAGAGTAGCATAGCCTTCAAAACTTGGCCTCTATAATGTCGCAAAAATATTAAATTCTAAAATTACTTCATTAATTGCCAAAATATTTGCAAAATATACATCAATTTTAAGTTCATAGGCCCTGTATTGTTGCAATCAAACAGAAAAATACATTGATAACCATGTGACCAAAGTTGAAAAGAAGATGGTGCTACAAGCTTAAAACTAAACATGCACTTAAAACTAAATTATTTTGTTCTGTTCGTAGCATTATTGGAAAATATGCGTAAATTTTACAACACTTGACTGTTTTACGCTATTAGCCACCTACATTTGTTGCAATCATACAGAAAAAGTGTTCATTTACCACTGATACGTTGATCACTGCATTGGTAACCATGGGCGGTTTTTATAGTCAATCTTGGTCTGGAAGAACTTGCTACTGGTGGATTTACAGCGAACCATCAATTTTCTTATTTCTTGACCGGGACTTGCATTGGTCTGGGGATCAAACGTCTTGGTCTGTATCAAATGCTTCTACCACAGAGGGATAGATTAAAGATGGATCATCTTTGCAAAATGGATGACTATGGAGTGATGGGCATGGTTTCTGTGCATAGAATTTGCAAAATGAGACAGTGGAGTAAAACTATCTACCAAGGTTAGGCATAACTGGAAAGTATGATGATCTAAACTTCAAAAACAGATACAGGTTGAGTAAAACAAAAGTTAGAAGGCTGATAGAACTGGTTCGTCGTAACCTATATGACAGAGACAATAAGCGAGGCTTGAGTATCTCAATTGATGTACAGATGCTAATAGCACTTCAATATTATACAAGAGGAGGGTATAAAGAAAACACTGCTGACCTTAGTCAAGCATCAGTAAGCCGTATTATAATTAATGTCTCAGGTGTTATTGTTGTACTTGCCCCTCATTAAGCTGGGATTACAATGAACTTTACTTAACATGACAGGATGTAAACACTAAGTTAGAAATTCTGTTAAAGTAAAGGTGTAATTATGAGCACTTAATGTAACGGGAATGACCCTTGATTGTACTTTTATTATTTCATGCTATTGCTTCATGCCAATTGGTTCTAATTACCATGCGACATTAAACTTGATGAAATGTGAAGGAAAAGTTTGACACTGCCAAATTCTTAAGCTATATCGCATTAAATTAAGTCACGTTAAATCAACCCTAAATAGCTCCATTTAATACAATGTGCAAGATCTTCACGTTACATTGCATTGAGTTAAGACACGTAGGTTAATTCAAAGCAATTCAGGCTTTACTTATGTTTTCCCAGCGAGGAGTGGAGGATTATAACAGCCCAGAAAATTTATGATATTGTAACACCCCACGGGGGATGGTTACCCCCGCAGTAGGTGATTACACAGGGGGGTTGGTAGCTCAGAGGTAGGGGGGGGATGCGTCGGTACTGGGATGGTAGGTAGGCCAGGGTGGCATTCTAGGATAGGGGGTATTTAAATAATGCACAGGGGATGCATTGACCCAATAAATTATATTGTTACTTTAAGAGTGAGTACATTCGGGCCCGTTGCTGGGCCGCTCAGTTTGGGGTGAAGCCCCGGCAAATAAACAGAGCTTAGAGGAGATGCATGCTTACCTGTTTCACTGGTGGCGATGGGTCTCGAGTCTGATAACTGATCATTGACTACTCTTTGATAACTGCTCCCTGATCACTCTTTGATAACTCTCTCTGATCACTCTTCGATAACTGCTCACGACCGAGTCAAAACCCTGTAGTATAAATACGTACAGAAGAGCTGACTCGGTGTTCTTTAGCGTGGTCGAGTTATGGTAACCTGGTTTCCACACTTTGCGCTGGTTTACGACATATGCTGTAATACTCGGTGCTCAACCTGGTCCGCTACATCGGTCCCAGGTTCGCCAAATTCCGACCCGGAATTTAAAATTGAAAAGGAGGGCAAACATCTTAGGGGGTACTAAAACTGTCTACTTAGACAAGGGTTGATAGAAAAAGACAAAGAAAACAAAATATGGTTTGAGCCTTATTCAATTGAAATGCTCGGGGGTACTCTGCTGTCCAAGACTTGGATACCAGGGACAAATTTTTTTAAGGGTTGGTGAGTACGTTAGGGGTGGGTTCGACTGCGCACCGCAGCCTGCTGCAAATCTTTGACTCTTCTCTGCTGGTTGCTTACTTTTGTGCCCGGAGTTGAACTTTGCCTTGAATGATTGAGGTTCTGTACAGAACTGCTGAGTGACTCTGCATACTTAGCTATTTTCTTGGTAAGGTAGGATTTATTTCCGCGCATGCTGCATTTCTTTGGTCAAGCAGTGGCGTTCCCTCAGAGCGCACCAATTCGTGTTCCGGCGCGACTCCCGTGGTGAGTTACTGGCGTTCGTATACTGGTGGGCACTGTTCGACCTGGGTCCTTTTTGTTGGTTGCTTCTCTTCTGGCTGTCTCTTGGTGCGCAGCAACAGGGTTGTTTTTCAAAGATGGATTTTACTTAAGAAAGGTGGGAAGGATTATATTGCGTTTTAAATTTTTACGGGATGGGACTAAACACAGCAGAGAAAAGGTAAATTTAGAAAGTGAGTTGGTACCCCTGCCGATTCCTTGTCTCTCCAAATTTTGAAAAAGAGGGGAAAAAAACACGGAACAGAAAAAGCATTAAGTTCTGTTATCCAGGTGTGATGCAACTACTCATAAGTTCTGCTTGCCTTGGTATGTTCGTTCGAACAAAAGAAACATTAAATTTGTACATATATACAATCATTTTTGTCTGTAACTGTACAAAAACATTTTTGTGTGTTTCATTGTGTGTAGGCGGTGTTTAGATGGTGTCCGCTTTTTGGCATTTTGCTGTTTCCTTTCTTCCGTAACACGGGGAGAAGGGTTGCTGAGGCTGCTGTAGACTGACCCTCCCTCGTGGTTTCTCTTGCATGCTTGAGGACATCCTCTAAAACAGACTTAATTTTTGACTTTAGTTCCCAGAAATATTAGTATTGTAGAAGTTGTGTCCAATGAAACACAACAAAAAAACAAAAACCATATTTACACTTCATTCTCTATTCACACACCTGTCCCAGTGTTGTACGCCACTGAGCAGTACAAAGTCAACTCTGTGTGTGAGGCGACAAATACCTTGTCAGCGGAATTCATGACAAGACTGCTGCTTGCCGACACTTATCGTTCATTTAGAGTTGGATGTGTATGAAGGCGATGTTTGTGTTTCTTAGTTTGTGAACAGAATTTCTGTACCCATTCGCGTGTGTGGAAAGTGATACATCTCGTGTTGTGTAATTCGTGGATACTTGTGCATTTCCTGCCTTCATCCCCTTGTTTATTTTGAGCCATTTTTATTTATTCCTTTTACTTATTTCTCCCTCTATGTTAGAGTTGATTCTGAGGCGGGATGCGAGATTCAAAATTTCTTTATTCTGGTCCATGTCGTGTATTATTTGCCCTGGTTGTGAGAAATCTGTTGATTTTAATTTGCTTAATTGCCACGTTACATTTATCTACTATTTTGCACGTTGATTTGCTTCGCCTTATCTGTTAATTGACATTTATTTAATTTATAGCGCTTACTTGTCGTACCAGAGTGGACGTGATAGGATTTTTATTTCCACTTTTATCTATTCTCTATGCCCTACCGCATGTGTAAGGTCGAAGAAAAGAATTCCTGGCATCAACCTATAGTTCTCAAAACAAATTATCAAATACCTATCATAAATTAATCTTATACTAACAATTATATAAATAACAGTACTATGGAATAACTTTTCGACCTCCACTAAATCTTATTTCCTATTCTCTTTCCTATTTATTTAACTCTGCTCCCCGAACTTAGGAACAACGACAATACTTCTTTATACTTGCTCTCTGTTGTGTCCCTCGGCCCTACTCTGAACTCCTGGGGGGGGGGGGGGATAATATATATTGTTCAAATTCCTGTATCTGAACATAGATATCTGTATTAAGCGAATAACAGGGTCACGTCTCGGATTTCCCATTATATTTTCACTTCCAGATATATTTTCTCTTCATCACGAGAAAGAGAGAGCAAAAAAAAAAAATTAAAACATTAAAAGTGAATCGCATGGATTATCACTTTTAACCTAACTTAAGCTGGAGGTCCGAAGATATACTACGTCTTGCATTGTAACCTATTACTTAACCTATTTGAGAACTATTGTTGATGTTTAATGTTTTACCTTGTTTCTGTTTTTCGTTTGTTTATTACTTCATCCTCATTCTTACTGCAGCGTGGACGGTATTCTGTAACGCATTTCGTCATGTAATAATGTCAACACTTGTGTATTGATGGACATTGAGTGATACATAGGCGACTTTTATTGTGTTATTTACACGTGGCAATAAGATTGTGTTCACTCGCTGTGCATCTGTCGCAAGTGTGGTGTATACTCACTATGCGTAATATGGTGAAATTCTACTAACGTGGATATTCTGCCGTTTCACGGAATTTCTGGCCTTAATTACGTAATTCAAGGGGCCCAGGTTTTTCATTACCCTATACGGTCCTGTGTAGTTCATCTAAAGTTTCGTGGCTCTACCTACCCTCCTTTTAGGGGTATATAGCTTCACCAAATTGCCGACGTTATACTTGACGTGCCGCCTCTTTGAATCATATAAAGTTTTATTTTTCCTCTGGCTCTTTACTATGTTTTGGGATGCTAACGCCCTTGCTTTTACTATTGCCTCCTGTGTTTGCTGCACAAATAGGTTTTGTGAGGTGCCATAAGTTTCCGCAATAGCGCGACTTTCATGCTTACCACACTACATTTAATTTTTATTTTCTTGACCATTTATTTAGCATTCATGCATTGTCCTTATATTATAGATTACTTTTAACTCTGCGTTGTCTTATTCTTCTGTCGTTAAAACCTTTAATTTATGTATAGTTCTCGCCTGCACAATTTGTGTTTGGAGAAATCAGCTCCACCTGACTTAACATTCGCCAATTATTTTCGAAATAAGTTAACGTAAAAAAACAATGCTAAGATTAAACTTAAATATTCGGTGAATCTTAGACATTCATAAAACACTCCAGCGATAATTTTTAGTCTTTATTCTACTATAAAAGGCATGGGAAACTCAAAAAAACTCTCATAATCCATGTATGCATATTCCTCGAACGTACACCACAAACCACTGAAAAATCAATTTGTCATCCACATTGTCTTCCCGAACTTAGCTTGTATGACAATATACTCCGTTCAGATCTCTATATCTGAACATTTGGTGTCTTAAAACCGTGGGGATACACCAGGGTCGCATTGGATAACCTTTTGCACCTCACTTAAGACATTTTCCCCATCGTACCTTTAAAAAAAAACACACAGATGGGTTGCATAGATCACCACTTGGTCTAAAAAACTTAAAATTACGCTGGAGTTGAAAAAACACAATACATTGTATTACAACAAGTTAATTAATTTATTTTTCAAGCATTTGAGAACTATTATGAAAATTTAAAAATTAACATCTTTGCTTTTTTTTCTTACTCCTTTCTACTTTCCCTTTATTTACCTTCACTACCTATAATCACTTATTACTACACGGGTGTGGAAGAAAATGCATTTCGGAATTTGTGGTGGAAGCACTTTCACTGCAGTGTGTTGGAAAATGAAACGTCAGCATGCTTCGTTGACATTGAACCTGTCAACCATCTCCTGGCGTTTGTGAATACTTAGCGCTTGCTATGCATAACACATATGGGTCAGCCGTGATTTTCTTTATCATGCCAATGGAAGCTACTTTTCATCATAATAAATTGATTTGAGGTGAGTAAAATATTGCAGCAATAATCATTATAATTATACTTAGATAACATATTGAACTCGCTTTCTGAATGTATTATATTTTATAGAAATCGACGAAGCCGTTATGGGGATAATTAAATTTGAATAATACATTTATAAATTTGAATTTTTACTCCTACAATTATATACGGCGACATTGCCGTATTCGTTTTGTCAAGCACTACTACAATTCTGTTTATCACGTTTCTCTGTAAGGGTGGGTCTGTTTATTTTGTACGTTTGTCATTTACATGTGTTATGTGTGTTCTGGTCTTTCACTACTCACTGCATCTTCACTTTTGGGCTTAAACTATCTTTATATTTACATGCTGCAGCTGAAGGAAAAAACTTACATACTAAAACTATACATCTTACTATGAAATGATTTAGAATATAGGATGCCCCTACAGAAAAATAATATGTCATGATGCAACGGGTGGGCGGGTGGGTTTATACATGGCATCATGACTGGGTTTTCTTATCTACAGTGGAGAGCGGAGGAGAAAACAAAATAATTAGAGGTGAATATCTACATAGGTGACAGAGGGGGAGAAAAAATTCTGGGAGTCTTGCTCCGTAGTTCCACCCTTCTGTGGTGGTAACATGTAGCTTCCCTTACGTCCCGAGCTGTTGCTTGGTAGTGCCACCTTGTAGGTGTACTCCACCACATTGTAGTCGGTGCCTACACCAAATAGTAACTGGCGCCACCACCATATTGTAGCCGACGCCTATACCAAATTGTACCCGGCGCCTATAACAAATTGTACCCGGCGCCTCCACCAAATTGTAACACCCCACGGTGGATGGTTACCCCCGCAGTAGGTGATTACACGGGGGGGTTGGTAGCTCAGAGGTAGGGGGGATGCGTCGGTACTGGGATGGTGGGTAGGCCAGGGTGGCGTTCTAGGATAGGGGGTATTTAAATAATGCACAGGGGATGCATTGACCCAATAAATTATATTGTTACTTTAAGAGTGAGTATATTCGGGCCCGTTGCTGGGCCGCTCAGTTTGGGGTGAAGCCCCGGCAAATAAACAGAACTTAGAGGAGACGCATGCTTACCTGTTTCACTGGTGGCGATGGGTCTCGAGTCCGATAACTGATCATTGACTACTCTTTGATAACTGCTCCCTCTTCACTCTTTGATAACTCTCTCTGATCACTCTTCGATAACTGCTCACGACCGAGTCAAAACCCTGTAGTATAAATACATACAGAAGAGCTGACTCGGCGTTCTTTAGCGTGGCCGAGTTATGGTAACCTGGTTTCCACACTTTGCACTGGTTTACGACATATGCTGTAATACTCGGTGCTCAACCTGGTCCGCTACAATATATTAGGATTTCCTCAGGCAATTTTTCTGTAAAATATCATACAGTATTTAATTATTTGGTTAAGATCCAAACTGAGATACATTTTAATAAATAGCAGCAATTGTTGCTTGCTATTTAAATTCAACTTCATTCTTTAATTTTAAGGTTAAAATTTAATGTTCCAGCAAATTAAATTCTTATTGAACTGATTAACAGTGCCATGAAACTGTGTATCTGTTGAACAAGAACATTTTTTTTTGTGTGTGTGTTTGCATGCGTCAAAACAGATTTGTTTTCAATAATATCCTTTTTTTTAAATTTTTTATTAAGGAAAATGGGCATTTTCCTCCTCTGACCAATGTAGTGCATGCTTCTTAGTTATTTCCATGTTTTGCTGAGGAGTGAGCACTGAACTGATGAAAAAACATACTACCATAGACCATACTACCATGAAACTACCGTAGAAAGTTATGAACTTGAGAATAACAGTGGTTAGTTTACTGCTCTATGGAAATCGTGCAAAACTAACAAAACTAGCTTTCTTCGTTCTGTAACATTTTCTCCTTGCTGATCCATGGCCTTTCTTGGTCCGTGGCTTTTTATCATCTATGAATGTGAAAAACTTGGTTGGCCTTTGGTCCGGACCAAATGAGTCTGGAGATAGTCCAGACCAACATGAAATCTATGAATATTGGCACATGTCAACAAATGTTTATCCGCTAAAAAGGAAGTGCTACAAGCTTAAAATTAAATGTGCACTTAAAATTAAATTATTTTGTTATATGGGTCTACATGCTTTATTTTTTTAATTTTGAAAGTCCGGGCTAAGAATAGCTGCTTATTCTCTACAGTATTGCACAAATATTAAATTCTAACTGAAAGGTGATCACAGTATAGGTAACCATGCCACCAAATGTTTATCTGCTAAAAAGAAGACAATGCCACAAGAATAAAAGTGTTATATTATTTTGTTCTGTTGTGTTGTATTGGTCTGTTTAATAATGAGTCATTGTTTAAGAGGACGTCCACGAGCATGGTATAGTGCTAAGGTATTCTTCAACAGTAAGTTCCAGAATACAAATGATGGTACAAAATATTTGTGAAAGACATGTAAGTCCCTTTGGCTGCAACACTAGTCAAAATAAAAGCTCTATGGCAGAGTGGGAATTTACACGCAATATTGTGTTTTAAGTTATTTGCAATTAAGTATATGAACATTCTTGATAAATAGTTTATGCTTTCAACATTTACAGTCTTTAATTCGATTAGCCACTAGTACTTTATGTAAACTCAACAAACAGTATTTCTAAGTTGGAAATATCCATTATTGCTTACTGGTATGAAAATAACTGCATTGCCATTTCACAAAAAGCTAAACTACCTTCATAACCTTAAACAAACAATTGACAGACTATTGATTTGAGGAGAGGAAAGTGGCTCCTCAAAAGTTGATGGGAACTTTGACAGTCTGTTTCACTTTGGTGAAATAGGGCTTCTGCTTTTAACAAACTTGTCACCAGCTTGATGACTTTTGGTGAAGCCAAGCATTATACTCCTTTTCAAAGCACCTTGGAGCAGTAAGTAAACAACAAGGCGAGAGGTTTCACCGAGGTAATAAGGAAATGCAAAGATGATGTCAGAACAGTAACATACATCCATTATGGCTAATTGTTATGGGTTGCTGAAATCTAACTGGGTACACAACTGTAGTATAAGAATGTTTT
The DNA here is from genome assembly GCA_030765065.1 of Deroplatys truncata. NCBI lineage: Eukaryota > Metazoa > Arthropoda > Insecta > Mantodea > Mantidae > Deroplatys > Deroplatys truncata. The sequence continues at coordinate 129,584,785 of CM060988.1, read as the reverse complement.
CATCCAAGTGACAAAAATTCTATTGATGAATTACCTAAATGAAAAGAAATTATGTTTTTTGTATTTTCCTTTTAGGATTTATGTCGTAAAAGGTCTTAAGTTGCTTATGATTTTCATATACTGTGGTGTGTCTGTTATTTGGAAATAACACACCTTAAAAGTGTATTATTAATACATAATGTTGTTCATATGATTTATGAGCATTATAGAATTTCAAGAAACACTGTTGTATTATTGTAAAGTTTTAATAAATCTGATTTGTTGTAGAAAAATGGAGTTAATGTTTGTAAGCTATAAATTTTGAATACATAAAACCTTATAGATATTGTATCTAAAAACAATCTGAGATGATGGTAATGAAAACATGCTTGGAATACAAGTTTTAAAAACTGCCAGAATAACAGTAAGAATGGGTATAAAATGATTATGGTAATAAAATGTACAATACTTATATAAACAAATTCAATATATTACAAGATAATTTTCATTACAAACTACTAGTTACTACATCATAGGTAATGAGTCAGCATAAATATTCCATTTATCCTTTGTCAATTTAATTAGTATTTATAACTTATTCTGTACAAGAATTTTTCAATCAACTATTCTTTCAAAAGGGTTTTGTATTTATTTCCTGCATTTTTAAAGAAACTGATTTAATTTATTATGCAGAACAGTACTTTTGTTGTATGTTTAGATATAGTTGATTTTATTGTACATAATCTGTGATAGTCAACTATCCTCCTTGTGCTATAAAAATAATGGTTTTGGTTTAATGCTGCAAATTCACCTCTTGCTTTAAGCAGCAAAATAGTTTCATATGTTTAAACATATATTACTGAGAATTTCTGTGCTTCATGAGCTGAGTATATGTTTTTTTTAACTTCAATGTGCATCTCAAACACCTTTTTGTAGAATTAATATCCTGTTTAAATTTCTCATACATGTTCCTTTCCAGATTTTAATACCATAAGTAAGAGTGTTTGCTGATAAATGGTGAAAACAGAAGTCCAGTTTCATACATCTGTTTGTAATATCTTTGTGTATTAAGGAAATTAAAACATTGGAAGCAAATTTAAATTGGGAAATAGATATTCTAAAATTATGTGGAATTCACAAATTTAAATCTGCCACATTTCATGCCAATTTTAGTCTCCACCATGAATTTGAGTAAGATGCAAGCTTCCAGCATAGACAAATGCTCCTGAGCCCACAAAGCATTTTTTTTGTGTGTGTGTGTGTGTGTGTGTGTGTGTGCGCGTGTGCGTGCGTGCGCGGGTGCGTGCGTGCGCGCGTGTGTGGTTTTTTTTTTCTTTTTTTTTTCCGGTAGCTTTTGGCTAAGCTATACAGTGCTACCATCATCTGCTATTTGTTGTATAAATAGTTTTGTACCAAAAGTCCCTGATTATCTGAGCTTAAGCATTAAAGAAAAGTGATTTGCATTGTATTCCAAAACAAGCTTGACTGTTAATTATGTTGTGATAATTGGTCTTTCACATCAGTCGTGTGTAGGCAATACACTTGAAAGTGATATCAAACTTCAAAAATTCAATACCATAACCGGGACTGAAACCATGGATCTCTCTGTTTGCTGATACTTACTGCATAAGATACCCGTAAGTGCACCTAGCGTTGAATTTTGCAAATGTGATTCAATTTTCCAAGCTATGACTATATATGTACTGCAACTGGGCATTTCTGATTTATTCACAGTCCATTGGAATTGGTATGTAGCAAATGCCACATACCTTCTTTGATAACCCTAGGTTACAAATGAAAACTTTTTTTTCTGCAGTACGATTAAAAATAGGTGACTTTTACTAATTCCGGTGCGCAGAATTAAAAAATGCATTCCATATTGTAGCACATCTCATTTTGGCAATATGACAATGTTCAATGAAAATATAATTGTAAAATTTGCAAAATTATTACACATTCATATGCAACTTTTAAAGAAAATATAGGAGAATAATAACGTGAAAGCATAGCTGAATTTGAGAATTTATGTTAGTTATCTTGTGTACCCCTTTTTCTTTTTCCATGAAACTTCAGTATGCATGATTTTCTCGAGTGTTCCCTGGTAAGTTTGTCATGTGCAGGATGTAACGGTATTACTTACAAATGTTTGTGTATGTGTTTACTTCACGCGTGGAAGCCATCTTGTGACATCATTCATTTGTTCGGTTTGTAGCTCCATCTGGTGTTAGCAATTTGCAGCAGTGTTAGTGTTCATTTGAAAGAACGCTATTGTTATCTTAATTAATTTTGGTTTACTGTCCTCCGGCTAGCTATTATTTCTCGGTCGAACATATCTCTTGATCAGGGTGTGTAAACGGAAAGGAATCTTTTATCCAAAGATAACACTGATGAAGAAATTTATTATACACTTTTATTGTTCAAACACAGTAACTATCACATTTACATATTGATCTTGACACTCGCCAAACTGAAACTGTTATAATAACTTCATTACTGATAATTCTTAATTCGCGTACTTCAACTTTTTGTATAATTAACTTTATAATACTTGAGATTTTTCATAACTCTGTTACGCGTAACCTGCAAATACTTTCGACGAACTGACGGGAATGCGACGTGTAGTATACAAAGAATTTTGATGAACTGACCGACTGAAGACGACGTGTAATGTATTGAGATTTTCGATGAACTGACGGGCTCTACCTCAAACCCACTCTGTTTATACTCCCACTCCCCGATATGCCTAAAGATTATAACTGAACTGCAATTGGCTAATAAAACGCGCCAACATTAGCGTCTATTTTTATATCCAATGAAAATTATGAATACATATGCTCTAAGTAAACGTTCCAGAAGATTCTCAAGGAAAAAATGCGCCAACATTACGTAACTTCCTCGTTTCCAATAATGATAAACAGCTCACCCCCTCTCTGCATTATTGCGCTATTATTGTCAGTTTCAGTAAGGCATTAAAAACTTACTTCTCAACAATAATTACAATAAACAAATATCTCAAATCAATGTCACATAGAAATGCATATTCATATTACAATCATTATTTACATTTAAGTAATTTGTGATACAAATTACTGCATCAAGGACACCAGCAGTAATCGGCCATCATATGTACATCCCAGCATCTCTAATAACATTGTTCAACATCTTTTAAATCCTAGTGAAACCTTTCACGCTGCTCTTCACTGACAGCTCTTAAATTCAATGGGAAGTAGTCAAGATGTGACTTGAGGAAATGAAGCTTCAAGCTCATATTACAGCCGAGTAGTCTGAAATTTTCCAGCATATTTTTGACAATTTCTTTGTATTGAGGGTCTTTCATATTGCCCAGAAATTTCTTAACAACCTCTGAACCCATTCCACGCATCTTTTTCAATTTCATTTATAGAGCTGGTAAAATTAACACCTACTTCATTTTAAGAATCAATAAAAAGATGCCAGTTACTTGGCTCATATTCTTCCCTTCCCAACTGTTGAATAAGATTACACACATACACAAAACACAAGTTGATCTTCTTCTGCATAGGAGTTGTGGAACTATATTTCACAATTCATATACTACGAAAATGTAACGCCAAGTGATAACGAATACTTCTCCTGTAGTCTTGAGCCCAGTAATTCACTTTTTTGTTTTGTAAGGCCTAAATCCTGCACTAAATCATTTAACTCAAATTGATTAAACTGTTGTGAATTGTCAAATTCTTCTGGATAAGAAACCAACTCATTGTCAGAAGTCACGGAGCTGCTTTCAGATTCACTAAAATTGAGGTCTGCTGGTGGTGTAGGTTTGAATAGTTCGGGTTCATGAGGAATAGGCCATGTAGCTGACTTCAGATTTGGATATTTAATTTTTTTTTTTTTATTTAGCCAGCAACTTTGCACATACAAAAGTAACAATCGTTGGTGATTCTGCTGCTCTCTCCATATCATTGGTTTGGCAAATGGTATTGCCTTCAGTTTACCTTCATGCCAATAACATAATCCCTCAACACAACTGTTACATATAATATGAGGTGCGAATGATTTATCCTGATCACCACCTTTCTCTTTGGAATATGAGTAATATAGTTTCTTTGTTTTTGAGTTTATTTTATGTACTTCCCGTCAAACACGTAACACCCAAAAATGTAAAACTTCTGAGGACTTTGTAGACACTGTCTCCTGCATAATCCTGATTTAGAAGTCTTACTTGAACTTTTATTTAGCACTACACATATAGGAGATGAACATGTGTTTTAACCCAAGTTTTCAGCTCAACTGAAGTTGAGATATATGATAGCTGTAAATGTAAACATAAATACTTCCCAAGAAGACAGACCTTACACACAGAACAAAATTGATAAGTGGTGGGAATATAAACATAAACATCTGGGTGATACGGGAGGACGTGAGACAATTAGGAAAAAAATAAAAAACAGATTTAGAATAACACAGTGAAGTGTAGCAGTAAGCTTATAAGCTGAATGAATTTAGCACCATAGACATATATGTACATAGCATAAGAACTAGATGTGATGCCGAAAAATGGTCTTCATTTCTTAAATCAGGGCACTGGTTTCCACTAAAATCACATATTTTCCTTTACACGTAGAATCAATGTTGACCAGTGTAACCAGTACCAAGCCATCACATGAATGTAGACAAATCACAACACCTGTACATGAACTGGTCGTTGACTATCTTGAAAGAAACCTATTAATTCACACATGGCTTAGTTCATTGATTTGTTAATTCATTAGGTTCACATAACCTCTGATCAGTTCTTTTAAAGGTCAGGGATTGCTAATGTGCATGCATTGGTTTGGCATAGGTTACTGGTCAGAATCTGTATGTGCCATTGCTATGTAATGATTCTGACTGGTTTTAAAAGGATCAGAAATTTGATGGAATACACTATCAGATGCCTTTAGTGCACATTCTCAAATTATCAGGGACTGAATATGTAATGAAATGAAATCTTAAACTGATGTTTCAATTCGGCCATAAATACAAAAACACACATTAAATAATAAGAAATATTGTATACAGTGGAGAGTCATTGTAACTTATTTTGGAATTAGTTCACAAATTTTTAAATGTTTTTTTTTTCTCCACTTCTGTTTATTAAGACTAGATACTTCATCTTCCCTATTGGCAGTTTAGCAGTCAGTTTTATGTTTCTATGGATGGTTTGGTCCTGCTTGGCATTGTGCTGCCCTCTATTCTTGTGGTTAATCAGGTATCATAACAGCAGGGATTTGGAAATTCATAATCTTTTCTTGATTCTTAATTATCAAGATGCTCTCCTAAATGTATAGTTCTAATTACTTAATTACATGCTTCAGTAATTTTATCTCCTGTTTTAATGTGATTTAATGACCAAAAGTGGTGCCTTCAACAGACTTGTCCATATACTTGAATTTGGCGTTCCTCAAAAGTTCTTTCATTTTGATCCAGTTTTTCCATAATCTTGGTAGTCCATTTGATAGATATCAGATAATTTAGTGCTTGGCATATATATTTTTGAGTGGTTGGTTTGATTCTTTGGGACCAAGATCTGATGTAAGCCAATGCAGTTTGCGCGCATAAATTGCCAAGATCTGACCTGATCCAATCTGCAAAGTTTGGTTTTTACGTTCAAATAATTTACAATTCATGCAACAGATGCCGTAAGTGCATACCTCTAGTTAATATACAATATTCAAACTGCATGTTGGTAGCAATTTTCCTGTTTGCTAATTTTTTTTTTTTTTGTGAGGTTGTCACATGTTGGCCATTGTAGCATGCCATAAACAGAATAGTACATGGTGGTGTTTGTTTTGTGCCAGACATATTTTTTGTGTATTTACAGTGACTTCTTGCAGCTTTTGCTCACAGGATGGCATATTAGAACAAGAAATCATCACAGAGGAAGAGCTTGAGGCAGCATTGCTAGAAATCAATAGTTATAATGGCATTTTGATTAGAAATAATATGAAAAATTTTAAATTAAGATAATTTTTTTAACACATAAGGATTCAGATAAGTGTGTGGAAATATGAAACAGTGTATCAAGAGCCAATGCAAAACATCTTAACTCAACAGCTTCAAAACTGAGAGTGGAAATCTTTATGTAATACCTTACGTTTCAGCGTACTTAGAGATGCTACACAAAAAATTTTCAAGAAAATATTCCTACCTCAAATGACTCCTTAGTGGAAAAATTTTCTATTTTCTCAAAAATGGCTCCTAAGATTTTGATTAAAATACCATGTGCTTTAAGATATTTTCATGAAGATTTTTCACTTCAGCAGTAGTCTATTCCCCTTGTGCCTATAATGAAATGTGTAATAAAAGCATTTTTTACAAACATTTATCTCAATTAATATGAAATAGATAGAACAAGCTTTTGTAAGAATAAGTTGCAGAAGAGTGAGTAGAGAAAGTCATTTGAATGTAACATAAGTTGTTTTTCTCTTGTGACAATGCAAAAATTTAAAAACATTACATAGCAACCCACTTTTAAAGATTTGACTATCGCTTAAGCCTTCTGTATCCCTTGTATGTACAACAAAATGTGTAATAAAAACACTTCTGCAAATGTTTATCTCAGTTAATAAGAAGTAGATAGAAGAATAAGCATTTGTAGGAGTAGTTAGTAGAAAAAGTCATGTGAATGTAACACATAATTGTTTTGCACAAACTAAGATTTTTATTATTCTAGCTTCAGTTTTTCACCAGAACTTACTGGGACATGTTTTGGAGACCATTCTCTCCATTATCACCTGGATTCCTTGCCATGCTTCCTGTTGTGACTAGTAGATGGCATTATCTGGTTGGACGTACTGTGTAATGAGATCCTTTTCATATGGCACATCAAAGTTTAATATATTGTGCTTCTTCTTATGAATGAATGACTTTTCCCAAATGGAGAATTCTGTTGCTTTTCTAAGGGCCTTTAAAAGCTTGGGTTTTTCTCCTAGCTGATGATTTGTGAACCAAAAATGCTCTGCAACCGCTGATTTTTCTGTTTGTTTATATTTCACATTTCTCATATATTCTTTGTATAGCCATATTCTAAGGAAGATTGCTAGCACAAATAAATAAATAAATATATTCTTTAAACCTTGCATCTATATTCCTCTTTGTCTTCCCTATGTACACTTTCTTGCAATCCTCACATCCAATTTCATAAATACCAGTTTTTCCCACTGGAATTTTGTCCTTTGTATTGGTCCTGGATATATTTTTTAAGGAATGTTTGTTAGCTGGGACTAAGGTTATATCATACTCTTTGAATACTTTCATGAATTTTGGGAAGGCCCATGGGTGGAAAGTGAAGTTTTTAAACTTTTAGTTTCTTTAATGTTGCTTAGTATGGTGATTTCCTTTGTTTCTTCTTTTGGAATTTCTTTGTCTTCCTGTCTACATCTCTTTGGTGAAGCCATTTTTATGTAAGATTTCCAAGATCTTGTACTCTTTTTTGTACTCTTGTGTGTTCATTGGTATGTTTACCAGTCTGAGGGTAAGGCTGTTTATTATTGCATGTTTGTGCTTCCTGGAGTTGTAACTGTCATTTTTAATGTAGTTATCTTAGTTATCTGTGCGTGTGTGTCTTTTGTATGTATACCAAAACTTATCTTATTCTGATAGCTCATGATTTTTATGTCCAAAAAGGGGAGCATGTTATTGCTTCTGTTTCTATTGTAAATTGTACTGATGTATCTTGTAAGTTCAGTAGAGATGTTGCAACCTTCATGAATGTTTATCCTTCATCTATTATGGCAAAAATGTCATCTACATATCTGTACCAGAGTTTATATATGTGAGGAAAAGCTTCTGTTATATGTATTTCCAATGAAGCTTGTGTGTAAATTTGCCAGAAATGGGGAAAGAGGGTTGCCCATTGCTAAACCATTCACCTGGGAATATAGTTTGTTCCTGAATGTGAAGTAATTTTGATTGATGCACAGTTTTGTCAATATCATATACTCCTCTATTGCTTCCTTATCAATTTTTGTGGAGTATAGTCATTTTTTCAAAACTTCTTCAAGCTTATCTTTTTATATACTGGGAAACAGTAAGATAATGTCAAAAGAAATAAGTACATCGTTTTCTTCGTTTCTATATCTTTGATTTTCTTATTGAGATCATAGGTGTTACTTCTGCTCAGATCTTTTGGTTGGGGAAGTTCCTGAAATTTTTTAAGTAACCAGTTTGCCAGATTGTATGTGGATGAGTCTATTGAGCTTACTTTAAAAATTTCAGGAACTCCCCCAACCAAAAGGTCTGAGCATAAGTAACACCCATGACCTCATCGAAAATCAAAGATATAGAAATAGAAAAAAATGATTTATTTGTTTCTTTTGGTATCATCTCACTGTTTCCTAGCATACAAAAAAAAACTAGAAGAAGTTTTGAAAAAATGGCTACACTCTACAGAAATTGATAAGGAAGCAATAGAGGAGTATATGATATTGACAAAAATGTGCATCAATCAAAATTACTTCACATTCAGGAACAAACTATATTCCCAGGTGAATGGTTTAGCAATGGGCAACCCACTTTCCCCATTTCTGGCAAATTTATATTTGAGTTCGTTGGAAATGCATATAATAGAAGCTTTTCCTCACATATATAAACTCTGGTACAGATATGTAGATGATATTTTTGCCATAATAGATAAGTTTGTGAAGGATGCAACATCTCTACTGAACTTACAAGATACATTAGTAAAAAATTTCAATAGAAACAGAAGCAATAGCATGCTACCCTAGACATAAAAATCATGAGGTATCAAAATAAAATAAGTTTTGGTATAAATAGAAAAGACACACACACAGATAACTATGTTAAAAATGATGGTTACAACCCCAGGGAACACAAATATGTAATAATAAACAGCTGTACCTACAGAGTAGTAAACATACCAATGAATGCACAAGAGTACAAAAAAGAATACAAGATCATGGAAATATTACATAAAAATGGCTTTACCAAAAGATAGTAGACAGGAAGATAAAGAATTCCAAAAGAAGAAACAAATAAAGGAAATCACCACACTAAACAACATTAAACAAATTAAAAAGTTCAAAAAATTCACTTTCCACCCATAGGCCTTCGCAAAATTCATGAAAGTATTCAAAGAGTATGATATAACCTTAGTCCCAGCTAACAAACATTTCTTAAAAAATATATCCAGGACCAATACAAAGGACAAAATTCCAGTGGGAACAACTGGTATTTATGAAATTGGATCTGAGGATTGTAAGAAAGTGTACATAGGGAAGACAAAGAGGAATATAGATGCAAGGTTTAAAGAATATATGAAAAATGTGAAATATAAACAAACAGAAAAATTAGCAGTTGCAGAGCATTTTTGGTTCACAAATCATCAGCTAGGAGAAAAACCCAAGCTTTTAAAGGCCCTTAGAAAAGCAACAGAACTCTCCATTTGGGAAAAGTCATTCATTCATAAGAAGAAGCACAATATATTAAACTTTGATGTGCCATGTGAAAAGGATCTCATTACACAGTACGCCCAACCAGATAATGCCACCTACTAGTCACAAAGGAAGCACAGCAGTGAATGCAGGCTAGAGAAGGAGACAATGGTCTCCAAAACATGTCCTAGTAAGTTCTGGTGAAAAAGTGAAGCTAGAATAATAATAATCATAATTTGTGCATTTATAAAAACTTCACTGTGATTCCCAGAGTAGTTCTAAAAAACATAATTGTTTTGTTTGTAACTTTTCTACAAACAATTTACACAACAGAAATATACACAACACAAGTCCTTTACTAATAACCGTTCTTAGCTTATGAAAATCCTCAGGATAGAAATATTTATGTATAGAGGGCTAAACAAGTGATGTAAATGTTCTTAAAAGCTTACTAATATTCTCAACTTCCACTGTAAGAATAGGATGTCATTTTGTGTGCTGCATTATTCATTATGTTTTAATTATGATTGCAGGTTTAAGTGCAGCAGCAGGAATTGGTGTAGATGACCTTAGAAGGTTGTGTATCTTAAGGCTTAGCTTTGTTAAGGGATGGGGCCCAGATTATCCAAGAACGTCCATTAAGGAAACACCCTGTTGGATTGAGGTGAGGATAAATTGGTATAAATTTCACATACATCATTACTTTTGCAAAGTTTGGTTGTTGAAAGGTACAGCTTGATATGTGCATTGTTAAGGATGTTAACTACTATAGACATATATCTCTAGCATTGTTTTCTTAACTAGATCTCAGAATTTTAAGTATGAAAAAACAGCATTTTAAGCACCCAAAAAAGTTGACAAGATTATTAAATTAGGCACTCTTTAATTATAAAGTTAAGCACTTTTACATTTGGCAGAAATCCACATTTTAGTCACTGCACTTGCAGCATTTCAGCAAGCAATGCAAATCATACATAATGAACAACTTTAAAACTTACTTCTTTCAGGCAGTTCTATAGGTGTTAATCCATCTTTTAAAACATTTTAACCTGTATAATTACATAAGTTCATTTTTAAGGACCTTTTCATTTGAATGTTTCAAATAAGAGAATAGTTTTTAAATAATTCACATGTTAATGATGTTGGTTTAGTTTTATAAAGTTTTAATAAATCATTTATACAAGATAGTACAGGGTGAGCCAAAAGACTCCAAACCGCCTGCACTGTGTTTTTCCTGTCCGCGTCCTCGGCGCTCGTTGCTGTCTGCTGCTATCATAGAAAGGCGCAGATAAAACCATACAACATTTTTAAAACTACTTTTAAAGGCTTTACTTACCAACTTTATGAAAGAAATGCTGAAACTGGCCACCGTCGCTGTCCATACATTTTTGGCACCTCTTGCGCCTTTCTATGATAGCGGCAAACGGCAATGAGCGCCGAGGGCACAGACAGGAAAAACACCGCGCAGGCCGTTCGGAATCTTTTGGCTCACCCTGTATAAATGTACACCTTCTCTACCACGTACATAGTAGGTAGAGAAGGTATTGCATTCCACCCAACGCTTTGGATTTCACTATAAATACATGTTTTAAGCTACCCTGAATCCAAAAAGAACATTTTTAGAAAAAGGTCCATGTGTGTGTCTGTGAACACCATAACTCAAAAACGAAAAGTTGGATAAATACCAAACCTGGTATTTAGGTTCAGTATCTGCCAAAGAGCAACATGATTTTCAAGGAACTCCCACAACACCAACTATCCTTTGTATAGAACATTTGTTATTTTCTCTTAAATTGCTCTAACATGTTTGATTAAAATAGCATATATTAAAGATATTTAGATATATGTATATCTTGAATTTTCTGGGAATAGTCTGTGAAGTCCTTTTCATTCGGAAGGAATTTTGTATAATCTTGAATAACTGGTATACATTAAACGATAGGTGAAAATGTACTACACAAAATATGTAGATCTCTTTAGAAAACACAATTTATTCCAAATAACCTTTCTTGTGCTATAAGCCATTTCCGAAATATCCATTATTAAATTGATCAATATTTTTGTCATTCTTTTTAAACCCTGTTGACATTCAGTTGTTTCTTGCAATTGCATGGAAAGAGTATGGAATTTTAAAGCCAGTATGTAGCATCTCGTTAAACATCTGACTATCACTATTCTATTTGTATCTTTAACAAAATGTTTAATGTAGCTGTTTCTGTAGAGGTTTGTCTCAATTAAAATGTAGATAGAAAAATACACTTTCGTAAGAATAGTTTGTATAGCCACTAATAAATGATAGAGAGTAGAGAAAGTCATGTGGATGTAACGCATCAGAATATTTTTTTTCATGCGTAATGATCATGGATGTATTTAATTCTCTATTGTTTTCTTTAGCTTTTAGATATGCAGTTGTTTTATATATATATATATATATATATATATATATATATATATATATTATATTCTCTCTCTCTCTCTCTCTCTCTCTCACATGCACGCACGCCCACAATATCCTGCAAGTAAAAGAACCAAAAACTTGTGGTATACACATATATAATTTAAGAATAGGGTTGCCATATGTTGCAAATTTTGCGGACAATCCTTGAGTTTATGCTAGAAGACGAATGTCCTGGATGAAGAGATAAAAGTCCGCTAAAGCAGTGAGTGCTAAAAAAAATGTTTTTATTATTAACTTGAGTTTTACTGCCAAACGCTGTTCAAGTATTTCACCATTTCTTACGATAGAAGTTTCCAGATGGCAACACCATGACTGATGAAGACCATTGCTGTATTGCCGATCTCGTGCTAACAATGATTGCGGAAGCAATACTATAATCATTTCTCTGTGATTTTGCTGTTTCTGGTTCCTTTATTTCTAGTGCCTGCCTCGTATTTGTACGTTTTGTGGTTTGTATGAGGATAGGACAGAAGGAAGGAACAGGCTGGCATTAACTTCAGTCAATGCAATGCTCCAAATTCAGTATAACATGAAAAATATAAGTTGCATCGCTTTTCACAGACTCATTCGGAACCCGAGCAAGTTCCTTTCTTCTGTTCAACACTCAGAGAAATATGTCTGGTACAAAGCTTAGTGTAAAATAGATCTCAACTGTAGCAACACAATTGTGTATATTTTAGTAATTTGCATTTAATATAAGTTATTTAATGCATTAATAACATTAATTTTCTTCATTAATGACAATTCCTTTGCCAACGGTGTTAATGCTTGGACTATGTCCTTGATTTTGGTTCTTGGATTATAGCAACCCTATTTAAGAAACAATGATGATTACTTCAGATCCTTACTTAGGGTTGCACCAATGGTGTGTGATAAGCATGGGAAAAGAACTTTATATTATTACCAGAAAAATTAAAGTGACTAAATAACTGTACTCACTATAAAGGCAATAAATAAATATTTAGTAACAAATGCGTTTTATAGCCTGAAAGAATAGATGTGTGTTGTAATGTTATACTAGATACGTTCTGTATGTATATGTATGTATATACATAATTGTAGCACGTCCTTAAAATCCTTTGTATTTAAAGGATAAATAAAGTATCTTATCTTACACACCAACCTATCATTATCTGACTGAAAATTCAATGCCATAGCTGGGATTTGAACCACAGATCTTCTGATTTCCATCCAGTTGCTCTAACTAACTGAGCTACCATGGTAACATGTCAGTATAACATTAAATTCCCCAACTGACTAGCATTTTTCCGATAAATCACAAGGAGATCTCAAGTTCATTTTGAGATGACATACCACAATGGTGACTTACAATGTTGTAAGTACTTTTAGCCCCAAGCTTTATAGTTTAATCAACTACTAGGTTACCCGATGGTAATTGATTGTTCTTTCCACAAGCCATGTGTAGGACAAGGTTGGAAAGCATCACAGATGAATTTCTTAGTCTGATTCTACCTTAATATCATGTGATGTAAAGTGCCAACAGATCTGAAGTGCAGTATTGTTGCAGGTACATCTGCATCGAGCACTCCAGCTATTAGATGAGGTACTGCACACCATGCCAATAGATGGTCCTAGAGGCATTGAGTGAATATGGAAAACTTCAACATTGCCATCTACATTTATTGCTGTAATTGACTTGTTTAGTGAATTATAAGTGAAATTTGAAATAGCTATTGACTCTGTTAGTAAATATGGAGGGAAGTGAGAGGGATGTATTTTAATTTATTCTTATATGCATAATTTCTTACTTTTTATTTGCTGAGAACAGTTGGCAAGCATGCCTACATCACTTCAACGATCAACTCTCCCCACCTAGATCTCTCTTGAGAAATAGAACTTCTGTAATCTAGTATTGTTAATGTGTTATTATTTCAGTATACAAAAATAAATTTATATTTTATTAATATTATAAAATGTTCCTGCAGCCCCATCACTGTCCTTGCCATTTTTCAAGGCTAGCACTAATAATCAATATAGTAAAGAATTGTGATTTTACTTGGGCAGCCAAATGTTTCAAGTATAAGAGAAAAAATACTAGTAACTTTAGTAAACTATTCATGTAAAATGCTTATACAGGTGTTTATTTTGGGATGCCAAGAGCTTAAAAATGCTAAAGATATGTTGAAGGAAGTTGGATATTACCTACTTGTTAGAATATAATTTAGCCCAAGAACGTTGATGTAGAGCTGGAATCAGCCTGTTAGTTGTTTATAAGTGCAGCACTCTCTGTGTAGATTTGTGCCATGTATATGAGTCTTATGGTTTGTTATAAATTTATTCCTCAGTGGAACAAGTGTTATTGTGTTACTGATGTTTTGTAAAGGTCTTACTATACAGCAGATGTAGACTCAGATATATTTTCCTTAATTTTTAAAAGGTGTTTTATCAAGATCACAGTCACTCTGAGAATTAATGGTGGAGCTATATGTGGTTACTGAGAAGTGTGTGTTATGTGTAATGGATTGAAAGTAATTTTAACTCAGATTACTAATCATTTTTCTGAAGGCTACTTATACACAAGTTATAAATGGAAAGGTATGTTATGAGCAAAACATATGGTTGCAGAGTAATCTTGAAGTCAAAGGTGGAGATGTTCTATTTACTGGGGGTCTGGTATGCTTATATCATACAAAGAGGGATGTAACTGACTGGCGGCCATGCTTTGCTCCATAACCACTGGTCAAACAAAAGCTGAGCCTTGCTATCTGTGCTATATCCTCTATGTTTGCAGTTTAGCTAAATTTAGATTACTTACATTCTTACAAAGTACTCAGTAATTGCTTTTTGCAGTGTAGTTCTCCCGTACTTTCCATTATTGATGCTCAGCCACCCCTATACACATGCTTTGCTGATGTCTGATCTTCCCAATTACACCAAAATTGCATGATGCTCAAACTGCCAGTATTCTGCCATACCAAATCATTTGATTCGTTCAAATGTAAGCAAATATAGATAATTATTAAATATAGTAGTGAGAAAGATTCTGAATATGGATGCAGAGTTTCAATGGATGAGAGGAGGTCACTGCATGTTTGTGGTCTCACAATGGTAGGTCAGCAATAGAGCATCAGTACAGAGTAAAAAATCCAAGTTTTGAGTTTGGCTATGGCACTGAATATTTCAAATCTGAATCATCTTTCAAATAGATTAGAATAATGTTTGCACTGCACTTCTAATTATTTCACTGTAAACTTCATTCTTGACTTAACCACATAGAATAGTCTAATTGAGTAAAATCAGGGATTCTTGCAGGCCATGAAATGGGTTCATGTTTACCAATCTACTTGTCTGGATATTGATTTGCCCTTTATCTCATATGATTTGCATAGTGGGACAGCATTCCATCTTAGTGAAAGATGAATTTTAAACTCTTTTCACGTGGTGAATCTTAGTTGCACTCTTGTTTAAACTCCTGATGTACTGGAGTCACTGGTAGACATTATGCCAGCTAAGCACATGCAATTTTTTTCTTACAGATGTATGAAATAAGTTTTACAAAAATGTGCTAAGTGAATTTATTTCTAAGATTATTAAAGCACTTCTCAAGTGTAAGTGTACAGTACATTTTTCCACATGTAAACTATGAAGGGTATACTGTATTGATTTCCACAATCTTTTTTCTTCACACAATTATTCAATATAAAACCCAGTAAGAAGTTCTATCCTGTCAGTACAATTCCGTTGGGATATGTGCGCCTATGCCACATCATTGGCAGCCTCCTCAAACCACCTGGAACTGCTTTTGAAAATATGTTGTATCCTCTACCAGACAACTTGTTTCAGGTTTTCATACTTGGTAAAATGAGGAAAAGTGGCAGTCAAATACGTTCAAGTTGAGAGGGTATTTGGCAGCACTTATCTATTAAGTACGGATATTCATCTTAGTAATGTCACTTGCAATCTCTGGAAATTGTTTTGCTCCTCTGTTGATGTGCAGGTTTTTTCCTGCCTTCCATCAGTTGTGCATGCTTTTCTGTAATGATTAGTGCTGCCCAAATACTGCAATCAATCTTTGAATATCTGCTGTGTTTATATGTCTTTCCAGAGACCTTCCCTTTGTTCACCTTATAGGGTGTCTGTCTGTATACTGATAGACTTGAAGGAATGCACTGTAATATATTCAGATTGTAAACTTTTGTGGTAGTTTTTCACCAGGAGCTAGACAACAGTTCTAGTTACAAGTAACCGTCATTTGCAAACAGTAGTAGTAAAATACTATAGATAGTGGGGAGAAAGTAAGGTATAGAATTACATAGTATGTCTCTTCTATTAAACCCCTCCAGTTTAATAGAACTAAGTAGTGAAAAGAATCTATTGCCAGCTTAAATTTATTTGCGATTGATTCAAGTGAATGGAGTCATTCTGGAGGTTGTGACAATTAGTTTCCATAGAAGAATGTGCATGATTGTGTGAAAGCATCCTAAACAACATTATGGAGCATTTCTGTTTGTCAACAGTTTTATTCGTAATGGAGATTGAATTTTTCAGTGCATTTATTTTAGTATGTAACAAAATTACTAGCCACAGTAACTTTAATTATAAAAATCAGTGACAGGAAATAGGACAGGTCATTTTGAATGTCTGAATTAATAGTTATTTACCAGTTGCTAAAGGAAGTATTGTTGGCTCAGAGTCTTTTGAGACAGTGGAAAGGGGAGATAAGGACGCTGTGCAGCCAGTGCAGCAGCTATCATAAAGAGTCACCACATGTAGCCAACCTGGTCATTAGCAACCAGTTTTCTATCTTCCTCTATCCACTGTCTCAAAAGACTGAACAAAGAATACCATAAGACATATTGTAATTTTGTTATGAGTAAGATAATTTCATTTTCTTTATTGATATAGTTTGTATCTTACTATTACCAATGATGTAATTTTTGTTGAAGATATAAACAGTCGTACCATTCTTGCATGATAACATAAATATCTGTTTTCTAGAAGTTGAGCTCACAAAAATGTTGCAGAAGTGAGCAGATTAATTTAAAATAACTTTGTTTTATGAGAGCTGCAAGAAATACATTGACAATGAGTTTTAAATCACATTCATTCATGGAAGCAATTCTTGATTCCTGTGACTTTTTAACGCCTCCATTAGAAGCTTTTCTGCGCATTAATTATATATAGGACTCAATTGCCTCCATTATACAAATTGAAATGTAATAACAGAATCACCACCACAACAAAATGAAATGCAAATTTTGTTTCTTTCTATAACAGTGCTAAAATATCAATGTTTTAGCTGAAATGGTTCAGATTTGCTATCCATGTATGGTAATTGGTATTATTTGAATCATAATTAGATATTACATCTTTTAATGGAATGTGGCTTCAAATGATTAAATAATGGGTCCACCAGCCATTTTATTTGATTGCAGCACCTAATGGAAGTTCTGCTTCCTTCAATCCATTGAAGAGATCACAGATTACCTTAGATATGTAAGATCTTATATGTTTATAAATGCTCTTAATAACAGCTTAAATCTGAGATAAACATTAGAAGTGTTACATCTTATGAGCAATAACATTTCCAAGAGCTTCTCTCAATCAGTTTCATTTGTTCTCATGTGGTATCTCTGAATGTATCCAAAAATATAAAAAAAATGCTGTTCCTTTGATAAAATTTTACAGTGAGTATGTTTAACTTTTTTTATTACTATATGTAGTTTTGAATCATTATGTATCAATTGAAAATGCAAATGTTGTAGCGAATGTCTGTAATATATTTTTGACAACCTTTTGAAAAAGATAACTTCTTTAAATTTTCATAAAATAAACCTTTAGACAATGTAGAATCACGATCCAATTGTGATTTTGCCCCCTTTGACCATTTAAATGTTCAAACATTATGTTTAAATGAACCTGTGCAGTTATATTCAAATGACATGTAAGACTTTAAAATTTTGTGTTTTTGTCATTTTATATTTTTGCCACTCTAAAATGTTTGAAGATGAATGTAGAGAATTTTAGAGCCTTTTCTTGAAATCAAGAACACTTTTGGATTTAATGTGTTAATAACTTAATATGTGATTGATTTTTAGAAAATTAAATGTTACACGCTTGATTATTTTTCCAAGAAAAGAATTAATGTTACTCAAAATGTTTATTTGATTGTAAAGAACTGTATTCTAGAAATAATATGTGGAGTTTAAAATCTTTAAATGTGCACCATGATGAGTTATTTTGCATTCAACTTGATTTTCAGTTTTTGAAAATTGTTTGCTTGGAAAGTTAGGTACATATGACCATAAAAATCAATTTCTTATTATATTGAAACTATCTTATCACCAAAATTTCTGCATAGTTTAAGTTTGCAGAAATTAGTAAATGCATTATCAATAAGCACCTGTAAACTATCATTAGCCAGAAAACTAGGTTGGCAGGCTGTGTGAGATTTGAACATAAAACCATGTATGCAATCTTTGGCTATATTATTGGAGTGTCCTTGTGAAACAATATTTTAAACTGATCTGCCTACTTTCATTGTATTTTTTAATGCTTCTGTATATTAAAAGAACATTTCTGTTGTAAGCTGCTGCTTTGCACAGTGATTAAAGAAAAGGGAAATAATGTACGTGCAATGTAGTATGATGCAAATGTTGTTCTATAATTTGTATTGTGATGTGAAGAGTTTCAATATTACATTTCTTCTTATAAATGCATGGAAACATGCAGTATGTAAAGTAGGTACTGAAGTGTAATGGTTCATTTCCTAACTGCTTTTTGCCAAACAAAATAAAACAAGTACATTTTTGCTTAGTGTAGAATAATTCATTAATGTAATTCATTAGTGTAATACATATTTCATAGTAAACCCCACCATTAATTCTTGGAGAAATTGTATTTCCTAAGGCACTGCTGGAAGTTCAGCAGTATTTTTTTATACATGGATGAACTGTTTTATTGTAGAAAAATGACTTGAATGCTCAACTTAAGGTTTCTTCCCATTCAGCTCTTTGTACGAATTACATGAAGTGTTTCATATACGTGTTCCATGTTCCTTTTAACTTGAAACAGACAGTAAGCTTTTGAAGTGTAGTAAAGTTTGTTTGTTTTGTTATAAAGATCAACTCAATAGATATTTTGTACTGTTTGATATTTAATTTAGTCCTCAGCTAGTTGCTCAACATTAACGGATTGTACAGGCCAGCTAGCTTTTCTTTTCCATCACCTACAGCATTCTTATTATTATTATTATTTTTTTTCTTTCTTTCTTTAATGATGTTTAAATAAGTAACTAGTTGGCAGTTATAAATTAAATTGGTAACGATATAATGATTTCAATTTTAAGTATGTTATCTTTACTTCAACTTTAGGGTCCTTTTAATGTTCCCCTAAGATCAACTTTAATGTAAATAGTGTGTGCTGCTTTTGTTTTGTGAATATTTGTTATCAGATTAAAAAATATAAAATATGGAATCTCAAATTTTAAAAATTGTAATGAAAATGGTAATTTTATAAATTTATCTATTACAACAAATATATGTAGCAGATTAGCTTTGATATGTTGCATTGCCTTCTGTCACTTACTGTGGTTGGAGAGGCAGGTGTTTTGTATTTTCCATGAAATAGAACAAAACTTGGAGAAGGGTTTGCGAATTTTCTTGTTTTGTAAACATTGAAGTAATATTTGGCTGTGAGATGAGCATCATTGAGCTTATATAAAACATTTGATTTGTGGACTAGAGAAATAAAGACAGATTGATATTGTACACCAAAACTCTTTTATTCTCTGTAGCCATTCCATCAATACTGATTGATTTATTAGCAATAGACTTCCTCCTCCTCTCCCCCATGATGAAGGAATCTTGCACAAAAAATTGTAAATTTTAATAATACCTATTATAGAATTCTTACTTTCTCTACTTAGAGTAGTTGGAGGAAGAATTGTATTCCACCCATTCTTATTATGGGTTAATGCTTTTCATTTCTTGATCCAGAAGCAATCCTACCTCATTTCCTTTAAAGTGATTCTTTGATGATGATAACTAAGTGGTCTCTTAAAGAGGCTATACACGCAGCCTCAAGAGCCCATTGTGCCTCATATTTTGGCATAAAGTAATTCTTTAAATCAAGAGTTTGCCAAACCTGGCCCATGAGCTGGTTTTGTTTGGCACACCTGTATTCGATTAATTTATTCATGAATTTCAAATAATTGAAGTTAAGTTTGGATGATCGTCCATATCTGCCGTGTAAGTGGGCATAAGGCTGCCAGGCTCAGGCCCTTTGTGGACTGTAAGACCACATGGAAAAATATTAAATTAAGTGCTCAATTTTTAAGTGAAATGAGCTAGTAAAGGACAGATACAAGAAAATTAACTTGGTTGATTTTTACAACTGTCTGCTGAGTGGCACATTGCCTCATTTGAAAGACTGTATGAGGACTTGTTTGCATCAATCTATATCTCTGAAGACATTTTCAAAAGTGAAATATGTCAAATCAAAATATGGGTCTGCTGTGACTGACAAACCTAGTCCATTTTGATGATAGCAGAAAATTAGAACAGATGTCTGCACTTATTTCACAGAAAGTCAATTTCATTCTCATTGAATATGAACTGCTATTAATGTAAAAGTACTTCATGTAACAGGTGTTAATATATGTTGCCGATGAGCAGTATAGGAATTTCTAAGCATTAAAGCCAGGATGAAAGGAAATAAAGTTGAACCGCTACTGGATTAGAGGCAGGTGAGAAACTACTCCATCTCTTGTACAGTCTTTTGGTGTTTGCAGATAGCACTCACACTGGTTTCTCTCTGCCTATCAGTAACGTTTGGCTGGTGTTTACGTTCTTTGTAGGATAATGGTTTGAGTGCAGATAACTTGAAGCCAATTATTTAAGAATTCCTATGCCTGGTCATGAAGCTCTAAATGAAAGACTGATCACTTGCTAGCATTTAATTAAATTGGTTATTAATATGCAAGTGTAGATTTTATCTGTGTGCCATTTGCCTGCGAGTTTATTGTTCCTATCTTAAACTTGTGTGACTGAGCCCGCGATTCATTCTCTGCAGTTAATGTGGCCCCTGTTACGAAAAGATTGGCAACCCCTCCAAATAATTATGGTCAAACAAATTTATTTCTGCAATCATTTATACCTTACATAAAATATGTAGGTACCTATCCTAAATCTCTTGTCCACCCAAAGCTTGGTTACCTGTTGCTTTGTTTACTACATCTGGTTCAGTTGTCTGGAGCTTTTCTAACAAATATGAAGATGAGAGCATTATGGTCTTAGATTAGAACTACATTCCAGGAGATTTTACAAAATACAAAATGGGGTATTATATTGTTACAAGAATAAATTAGAAAACGAATAAAGAATTGCATAAATGTAGGAATCAGTAGCATTGCCAGAAAAACATTAGGGGGGGTTTATGTATAGGGATCCATTTTTTAAACAATTTGTATCAATTCAAATGGTAAATATGAATTAATCCTAGTTAAATTAACTTATATTCACAGATTAAGACGCCGCAATTGGAATTAAAATTAGGATAGGATGTTTGTATTCTAAGTGGCAAATGTGTTGTGACAGAATTAATGACCACTGTGAAGCAGGGCCCTATTTAGAGGGGGGTTTCTAGGGTTCAAACCCCCCCTGAAACTTATGACATTTTTATTTATTTAAATTCATAGCAAACCAATATGGGAAAATGTCGTTAGATAACAGTAGGTCTATTGCTAGTAGCACATTTACAAGAAAAAGGTAAACTTAATATCGTTGCCTTACATTCCGGTTTTCGAAGCAGTCTCCATGTTTTGTGCTGTAAGGTGGAATATCCTCATTCTGGTAAGCTTTTCTTGTCTATATAATGTCTCCAAGCAATTTTCTTATCCATGTAATGTCTATATACTATGAAGTAGGTACATGGTAACTGTGTGGGGTACTGTTAAATTGAGATCTACTTGTGTAAAACCCTCCCCGAAATTTTTTTCTGGGTACGGGCATGCTGTGAAGTATTTTATATTACTGATACAGCTAGTTTTATTTCACTACAGAATAGGGTTTCTAGTTATGTTAACTGGGAGATATTGCACTCAAATTTAACACAAAAACGAAAACATGCCCCAATATCTTAACATGTATGTTAAGAAATTATGTAAATACCCATACCATTTAAAATACAGTTTCTGTTGCTGTAACCTTTGGCGATATTGTCTAAGACATGCAGCGGAAATAAGTGCTACTAGTGATACAATTAGGAATATTTTGTTCCTGTCAACCTAGAAAGATGCTATTACTTTAACAAAGCTATTTTTGCTATTTTTACATTTTTTCTAACAAGGGGAGTTCCAACCACCAAAACCGCTCCTTAGTCAAGCTTCTGGTAGGAATTGCACTTGCTCTTGTAACTGAACTAAAAGTTTTCTCTCATCACACCGAAGATAAATCAAAATTTGATTTCTTTCTAGAATTGGTAACATAGCCCTTTTCCATTTTAAAGAAGCTTGAAGTCTCCCCCCTTTTTTTTTTTTTTTTATTTATTTTTTTTTTTATTTTGTCATATATGGTATCTGTATATCTTCCATAACTGAAACAGAAGTGTTGCAAATATTATTGCAGTGGGTTGATTGATATACTGGAAAATTTTCTGATGTGTTTATAATAATATACAATGGAAGTGAATTTTGTTGCAATTTGTTTTTTTTTTTTTTTTGTAATGTTACCCTGAAACTATTCTGACAGGAAGGGTCGGTAAAGGTTAGTTTTCTTGGAACTAGTTATATACAGTCCAGAAAGTATTTGTCTTGTACTTTAAAAAATTAGCAGCTAAATTAATGGAGAAAAATTCTAGTTTTTAATATGCAGATAGGGTCGATGATATTACAGTTTATATGTTCTGGTATTTTCATTTTATAAGTTTTATAGTTTTTTGAAAAGTCCACCAGTTTAACTTTTTCATGATTGGTGTTTACAAAATTGTTTTATATAAATTTAGTAGAGCAAATCTTTTGGACCACAATAACTGAAATTACGTGGAAATAGGTATTGATCTGAAAAAGGAAAAAATTGTCAAATTCAGGAATTATCAAAAATTTTACTGAACTTCCTCCTTTATGCCATAGTGTTTAAGATTTGACAAATTTATTTCTCCTGATTTAAATTATATATTAGTGACATTGTTGGGTATTAGAAAAAAATAATTACTCTAATAAATACATATCAAATGATATTGTAAATACCACGTATAATAAAAAAAAAACATACAAATAAACTGCAGTGCCGTTTGTTCTTTCTTCATATTAAAATTAGAAATTTCTCTCAGTTAATTTGTCCGATAGGCCGAATTATTTTTTCCTTTTAAATGGAGGACAATGCTTTTTGGGATCACTGTATTTTTGGGAAGTATTCACTCATTCATTAATGAATGAATACTTAATACATTTTAATTGAATTCTTATATTATTTGGTAAATGATTATACCAACAGAAAAAGATTACTATTACTATCGCTGATAATAGAGAAATTGTAATAGTCTCTTTTTGGTCATATTGAACCACGTGCACGCCCTCCCTCATTCACTCCCACGGTCTCCCACGCACGTTCAACAATAAAAGCCGTTGTACTCTTATGTGCAAGGACTGCAGTCAACAGTATAAGATAGTAGGTGGTCAATGATCGCCACCATTGGCTGTGTTGTGCAGCACGTGAGAATGAACGGTAATGTAATTGGCTACAAACAGTGAAAGGAAACAGCTGCAGAGTCGTCTGCCTAAGCTAAATGCTGTCAATGAAATTGTATCTGTGACTTTTAATTGGAAACCGTAATTATTAGCGAGACAGCAGCATGTTGTGGTGTTTATGGCGCTGACTACTTTATTCGAATCGTTACAGCTGGGTCGATTATTCAAATCGGATTAATTTTCATACTTACCAGCTGTGTTTATGAGGTTATACTAAACTACTTTAAACGACTGATCCTGTATGCACGATAGCAAAAATGGATATAGCAAAATCAATTTTTGGAAACAGACCGCATGAAGGTTACGCAGGAAGAGAAGATTACAATGTAAGTAGAATCGGAAACTTACGCCAATGCATAGGGTTAGCTTCTGTGAACGAAAATTGCACTATATTATGTTTATTCTAGGATAAAGTGGATACAGCTTTATCTGAAGATGAGGGGGAACTTGACTTGTCCTCCCTTGGAGAAGTTTCGGAAGGAATAAGCATCAAAGCTGATGGGATAACGCCTACACCAGGAGGACCATTCTCTGCATTAACCCCATCAATGTGGCCACAGGACATTTTGAGCAAACTTGGACAGCAACCAGACGATCCAAATTCACAACCAGAATATAGGTGAAGCTTTATTAATAGGTATTCGTTTTGCATTGCCTTTAGGATAACACTAAAAACTGTGTGAAGTAATTCTGTGACAATTGCTAATGAATAGGAAAATGCTGGTTACTTTGTTTGAAAACATATGGTGCATGATGTAAGTGGCAAGATACACAACCATGTATTTTCATAATGAGAATCTTAGCCTTAGTTTGTTGTAGAAGTTGTCAACATCTGCACAAGAAATTACTTTTATCTGTTATTGCATTACCATAAGTATTGCCAAATGGTAGAGTTTCAAAGAAAAGGTTAAAGTAACAAAGGATATGATTTTCAATTGCTGTTGCAAATATTTGCTATCAGGTAATTATAGGGGGAATTAAGCTGTGTTTGCAGTGAACTTAAAGTAATGTTACTGTACTTAATGCAATGTAATGTGAAAGTATAACATTTTGCATTAAATGAAACTGTTTAGGGTTAACTTAACACATTGAAACATAAGAGTTTGGCGCTGTCAAGATTTTCCTTCCTGTTTCATTAAGTTTGATGTAACATGGTAATTAGAACCAATCAGTGTGAAGCAGTAGCATAAGTAATAAAAACAATTACCAATCAAGAGTCATTCCCATTACATTTAAGTGTATCCTAATTTGATCTTTAATTTAGCAGCATTTCTTAACTTTACATTATGTCACATTAAGTCAAGTTGATCATAACCCTGGCATTAAAACTAAAAAGGGATTGGTAGTTCAGTGTTTGGAAAGAAATACAGCATTTTCATGACAACAATCAGTAGCAGAAGTTATTTGGCCAAGCATTGCTGTAGGTGGTCAGCTGATACATAGTTGAAGGCAAGAACTTGTGCTTTCTTTTCACATTCTTTTATTTAAAGCACTCTGTTGGCTTTTGGCTTTTTATTTAATAGGGGAATGAGTAAACAGGCTGACATACATTCTCAAGTTAAACATGTGGCATTGCAGCTTTCCTCCTTTCCAGCCCGCTTATAATTCTGCCATTAACTTTAATCCCCCTATAGTTAACACCAGGAGAACCAAGGATTACTGTCTACCTAGAATGACCAACTCGTCCTTTTAATTTAATGTTGAAATGTCTCATCCAGCTGGTGTCGCACAATCATGTGTAGTGCAGTTGGGCTGTCATGCATGAACTATGCAGAATGTTCTCCAATCATGTTCATTGTTGGCATCAATCTCCTAGCATTTGTAAATACATTTTGCCACTCACATTTCCTAAAAATGTATAGGCCAATGATATGATTGTTCAGATGTTGCCTACATTCAGACCCCTGTTGTATGGAGGGAAACAATGGGGATTCTTCTTAGACAGTTCTTCTTTGTTGACTTCACCTTTCGTGTAAAAATTTGCTTTGTCAGAAAATTGGTGGATAGGAAGTCTGGCTTCTCAACGACTACCATATATATCCATCCAATGATCAACATCATCCTCAAATTGCTGTAGGTATGGGCAAAATGTTAGCTTCTTCAGGATATTATAGATGATGAAACGAGGTGCATTTAGTTGCAGGCTGCTTCATCAGAGTGCCTTCACTGACCTGTCACAGTGCCTCTTTTACTTCATTAGTAAGTAGCCTTCCCAATCTGGGCAAATTTGCAGCAGAGTATATCACTTGAATTTCTCAAGTAATCTTCACACAGTGCTGTGAGATACTGTTTGGTGTAGTGGATGACTTTGATGAAATTTATTATTAATTTACTCATGACCAAACAACAGGATGATTTACACACATTCCTCCTGTGAAAACACACTCACTGCAACCAAACAACATAATACACATTTGCAAATACAATTTCACCTTTGGTGCAAGACTTTTCAGACAAACTTTATTCTTTTTAAATGCTGACAGGAAATGTTTTGCTCTTTTTGTTTAGCCTGAATCTGAATATTTATAACCTTCACCATTATAATACATACAATAAATTGTATGGATTTCTTGTTGAGTGCAACACAGTTTTTCTCATGAATCACACCCTTTCATGACTCCCTGGATATCAGCAGGATTCAAACCTTCAAATACACAAATAAGTTACCTGCTGTTTTGACTTCTTATATTTGTCTTTCTCTCCATGTTATCCATTTTTCTCTTACTCTTCCTAAATATGTGCCCATAATCCAACTTGCTGCTTTCCACCTGACACCTTTTTGAGTGTTATATTGTTCCATTTTGGAACAATGCCCTGTACAAAACACATATTTCTATCCTGTTGTTTAAGATATTATACTTCTGTTTGTATCTGTACAAATGTATCCCTTTTGTCATTTCATATCACATTTATCAGCATGGTTCTTTTTCTTATTACCTGAATTTACAATGTCCTAAAATTAGAGAATGAATGTAGTTGAAGAAATTTCTTCCATTTAGAATGACACTATATGTTCAATCTTTAACGGTTACAATTTTTGTCATAGATTTGACGAGTTTGGTTTTCGAGTGGAGGAAGAAGATGGTCCTGAACAAAACTCGAACAAACTTCTAGGCATTCCATTCGTAGAGGATCCACAACACAGGTAAAGTGGAATGTGTGTGGTTGGTGACTTGGAAAATTGCATAAAATAACATTTTATCAGAAATTCATAGATATTATTTCTGATCAGATTACAATGGGTTGCACACCTGGAATTCAGTCATAACAAAGAAGTTTGTGACCTCACATGGGATAAGGTGGAAGTCCGTCTTCCTCGTACTGAGAAACTTAGATCCATGGTCCGTGCAGGTATACCTCATTCATTGCGACCACAGATGTGGATGCGATTGTCAGGTATTACATCTGTTATATTCCTTTTTTCTTTTTTTTATTGCTCTATTTCTCTGAATATAAGATAACCCAAAATGCAAGATGATTCCCTTTTCCTGAACTTAATATAAAATTGAAAACAAATAGTAACGTTTTTTTTTTTTTTTTTTTTTTTTTTTTTTAATATAGCTCTCCGTGTGGTTGCTCTAACCATTGAGCTACTGTGACAACATGCCAGTGGGACATTGAATTCCCCAATTGATTCAAGTTGTTTTCCAGACAGACCACTAAGGCATCTGACTCAAGATGACAATTTAGCGGCGACCTGCTTATCGCAATTACTTCAGTGCTGGGTAAATGGGTTTTTAAGGTTTTAATTTTTTATTGTTATTATATATTAAAAGTATAATTAATTTATACAATAACAATAAAAAATTAAAAACCTTAAAAACCCATTTACCCAGCACTGAAGTACTTGCGATAAGCAGGTAACTGCTAAGATTGTCATCTCGAGTCAGATGCCTTAGTGGTCTGTCTGGGAAACAACTTGAGTCAATTGGGGAATTCAATGTCCCACCGGCATGTTGTCACAGTAGCTCAATGGTTAGAGCAACCACACGGAGATCAGGAGAACCGTGTTCAAATCCCGGCTGTGCCATTGAATTTTTCAGTTGACTCTCTATTAAAAACTTGCCAAGACCAGGCTAAGGTCTATTAAAAGTATAATTAATTTATACAATAACAATAAAAAATAGTAAAATGTTTTTTGTATAAATTGTGACAAATTTAGATGATACATTATGACAGTGAACCTAGTTGTCAAAGTGATTTTGAATTTGCGAGTGGTTTTGGATGCACAGTAACATTGGTAAAACCCATTAGAATTGTTTGACATGATCACATGTGCAGTACATATGTAATTGTTCCATTTCCATCTGCTTGAAAATAATTTCAAGTCATCAGAATCAGAAAGAGATGATGATGGATATGATTTTCTTTAAGATGCATTAAGAGACCAATAACTAAAAGAATTATTAATAGACGACATATACCACAGTGCAGTTATAAATTCATGTAGAAATGCTCGAAGTGAGTGGAATAGGGAGAGGAGTTCTGTATGGTTTTTTGCTGCCAAACCACTATTTAGGAGGTAATATTGTAATCTGTAAAGAAAACTTTCCGAGGGAAGTATTTTTAATCTTCTCAAATGGTGCCCAAACTCAACTTGTTGGTAAATTGCTTAAATTACCGATGCTAGAAACTTGCTGATATGCAGTGATCTTGATATTAGTATTTCCTGTATTTATTTCATTCCCCTAACCTAAACCTGTGAAGCTTGATGCTTATTTCTTTCGCATCCCATTAATAAGGTATATTATATCACGAATGCAAGGTGACTTGTGGTTTTCAGCATGAATATTGGAAAACAAACATACTCTTGTATTCAGAGAAATATAGTAACTACCAACTAGTGGTGTTGAAAATACTGTACACGCAAGATCTATTGGTGCTGGCTTTATGGGGAATTGCAGACAGAAGTGAGATGAGTGCTGCCTAGATATTTTTTCCACAGAACTTGTAACCATAGTGAATGAAACATGAGAAATGCAGTAATACTAACCTTAACCTCCCAATTGAAAGCTAGAGAGCCAAGCATCCTAGAAAACTTAGCTTATAGCAATTATAGGCCTCTGATTCCTACAGTGGCAGAAATTACTGCATATCTCAAACAGTGGGAATAAATATGACATTATGTATAAATGAAATGATAACTTGACCTTCACTCTGTAACAGCCTTTTAAACCTAGTGTTTGTTGCAGGAGCTTTACAAAAGAAGTTATCTTCAGAAGTAAGTTACAAAGACATTGTGAAGGCTTCCAGCAATGATGCATTAATGACCTCAAAACAAATAGAGAAGGATCTTTTACGAACATTACCTGGCAATGCCTGCTTTAGTCACATGACCAGTACTGGTATTCCAAGGCTACGTAGAGTGTTGCGTGGTTTGGCATGGTTTTATCCAGATATAGGGTAAGTAAGGATACAGACATATATACTTAAGTAAACACTGTGTTCCAATTAAATAAAAATGGAGTTGAATGAAGTTTCATACAGTTTCACTTGCAACAGTTTTGTGCAGTACATGTTTCACAGGATGTTGCATCCAATAGCTGCTGTAGAACTGGCTGAGACACTTGGATCTCTCATGGCTGGACACAGTTCCCCTGGCAGTGGTGTGAATAATTTGAGATCACCTATTGATCTTTGTGATTCTTTATGAAACTATTCTCCTACTTATCTAATTCTTTAATTTTCTTGCTGTTTTTCCAAAATGTAGTTTTCCTGTTTGTGTTTATATTTAATATTTCTAAAGTACTATAGTGGTTTTTCTTTTATCTTGTCTCTATTAAATAAAATAATGTTAGTGTTAATTTGGCTGAACAAATGGTTTCAATAAACAAATGAGAAATAAAAGAATACAGAAATTCAAAAGAATTCAAATAGGCAAAAATGACAGCAAAGTAGCACCAGACAAGGATACTAGCATCTATGAAAATTCACGTACTGTTTATGGGTTTTTGATAGATTCAGTAAAATATTCAAAAAGTTCAATAAAGAGCAAATCTGTAATCTACAAAATTGATTGCGAGTATTACAAGAAAATATATTTAGGCAAAACTTAAACAATTTGGAAATCTATACCAAAGCATTAAATCCAAACATTTGGAAAAATCACCAGTAGCCCCAAAATTTGGAGAAAAACACATTGGCAAGGAAAAAAAACTTCTGAAACACACATACATTGATAAAATATTTACATAATTATGAATATAAGATCGTAATGACTTCTGACATTCTGCTACTGGAAAACTTAAGTACCTAAATTCATCATGCTGTCAACAAAACCTTCGGTCATGCAGCATTCTGTTGAGAATTAGGAAAAACTGAGGATATGTACAAATGTGCTTGAAATATGTTCTGCTAAAATTTATTTAAGGGAAGTAAGTATCAATAATATTCCAGCTCATATCCAGTTTTCTCTTTCTGTTTAAGGTATTGTCAAGGTATGGGTATGGTGGCAGCATCACTTTTGTTACTTATGGAAGAAGAGGATGCATTCTGGATGCTTAGTACGATTGTTGAAGATATTTTACCAGCCTCATACTATTCGCCTACACTTATTGGTAAATGTTCACTTCTGATGTTTCAGAAGCACTATTACATTTTTAGTTTTTCTACTGCATAGATACCTAAGAGGACAAAGTATTGCATTCAACCAAAAAATCTGATATTAAGAATTCTTCAGAGATTTTAGGTCCCCTGAATCAAATGTGCATTTTTAGAAAAAGAACTTTTGAGTATCATGCTATGACCAGCATAACTCAAAGGAAAAAATTTGTATGAATACCAAATTTTATACTTCAGTCAGGCACCTTTTAAGTATGCAAGATAAAGATTTTCAAGATATCCCCCCCCCCCAAAACCATCCATTATATGGAAAACTTTACATTCTTTATAGTTTCTCAGAAATGATTTAATTGTTAAAACTACAGCAGGGATTAATACAGTGAAACCATAACTATTATTAAAACATCTTCTGTATGGGTTTTGGTAACAGAGGCACAGCAAGCGTTAAAGTCTACTTGTAACTGTGTTTTAATAATCATTTAACAATTTTGGATCAAAATATCAAAGTGTTTATGTATTGGAAGGCTGAACTTTTTGTAAATAGCCTTTGATTGGGTCAAGAAAAAACATAACATAAGCATTATTCTGGAACCATTTAAAGTAAGAAGAAAGAAAGAAAAAAAGTTTCCAATTATACAGCTTCAAAATAACAATCCTCCAACTTTGCACTGTGGCGGTTTTTGACAAATGCATGTACTGGGTTCAAGTCTAAGTTGCTATTCTTTGCTGAATCATAGATTGTAAATTACCTTTGAGTTTACTTGAGCAATGATACTTCTGGGCATGATGCAGAGAAGGTGATATGAAATGAATCTACTTTAATTCGGAAAATTTGTCTTATTTTAAAATTTAATTTTCCTTGATAATAACAATGGAGTTACTTTACTTGAACATTTGAAAAACAGTGACTTACAGTGTGTTTATACATGCAGCGTTTATCGAAGATGTCTGTCCGGAATACTGAGGAATGATACTGATGATGTTACCTATTCGGGTTACTGAGAGATACTGATTGTAAAGATGACCCCTCCACTGAAAAATATGCTTATATAGATGCCTTCATCTCCATGTCAATTTGTCAATGACCATTATTGCTTGTTATTTTTCTATTGTTATAGACAAGTGATATAATATTTTCCTTATTGACATATTCTAATAAGGTTGGCTATGTAGCTTTTCTATTTTCTATTTTTTTCTTTTCCCCTGTATGCCAGATATTTATGCAAATTGAAATACATATAAATATAATTATGACAACATATGAAAAAAATATTATAATTACATCAATTAATGAACACAAGTCAATAACAAATATGTTGACATGTAACATATCAGATAAGCTCTCCATTTTGTTTACATTAGGCATTATAACTGATTCAGTACTAACACAACATAACAAGGTTACTCTTGGGTGGGTGCCTGGATATAAGGGAATCTTATATGAGTTTTTCACTTTAATTAAAACAACAAACCAAAACTATTATGTCAGTATTATTTCTTATTCCTGATATAGCCAAGGTGTACATATTGCAAACTGGCTGAAAGAGTGTCTGAGGAAGTAGTCTTCCAGCATCTTTTTGTGGTATCTTACTTGTGAATTTTGGAATTTTTGTTAAACTTTTCTAAATTTAATCACCTCACTAAGCTATTTCATTAAGGTTAATACAAGCAATGGCTGAATATTCACCTTTTTAAACTATTCTTTACAGCTGAAGATGTTTTTTCAGATGCCATTTTTTGCACACACTGAATATTCTGATTGTAGTACTACTATCTACCCATAAATGTGGATTGAGGCAATGAACATTTTCAAAATATATTGTTCTTAAAGTGTTAATGTTAACATTGTGTTTACAATGGAAATCTGGAAAAAATATTGCCTAAGCTTTCCATTAATGATTCAGTATACACTTAAGAAGAAAATAATGGGCTGCTTGAAATTTACTAGTCCTAGTTGCAGGACACTATGCATACTCAGCATCAAGTGTTTCCTAAAGAAGATATTCATTTATTATTGAACTCTTCCCTATTACAAGTGCCATTGTAATATATTCTAAACTAATTGACTCCACCTTAGGAGGAGGAATGAAATACATTCTGTTTATTATCAATAGAATTGAAATACTAGCATGATACGAAGATTGAGCTACTGACTATTAAATCCATCTCTTTAATTTCTTGTTTTATTATTTTGTGTAAAGAAAACAAACTGTCTTATAGTTAAAATATGTATGCTTTAAGGTAAGATGAAGCCTAATAAAAGCCCACAAGAGTTGAGTGATATCAGATGCACCCTTTTAAATGTACTAAATGGTAGCCTAGTGGTCTGAAACAATCATCTGTAATGGTTATTGAAGGAGAAAAACAATCGGGTATAAATGGCAGGCAAACACTTCAACCTTCAGTTACAAAGAGATTTTGCAAGATTAGCATTAATGTGCATACTTATCTGAACACACTGTTCCAAATGGAAAGACAGAGGAGTACACGAATGTTAACATGTGTAAGATGCCCTGAAACCAGGTCATAGTCTGTCCATTAGTTTATTCATTTATTATACATTCCAATTTAAGCTGTCATTCTAGAAATATTTGAGTTGTACCACCTGAAATGCTTGATTTGTAACAGGAATACAGGCAGATCAGCGGGTATTAAGGACATTGATTGGCAACTACTTGCCAGATGTGGATGTAACACTGAAGGAGCATGACATAGAACTAAGCCTTATTACTTTACATTGGTTCCTTACACTGTTTGCATCAGTGGTGCATATGAAGATTCTGTTACGCATCTGGGACTTGCTCTTCTTTGATGGGTCTCTAGTGCTCTTTCAGGTCACTCTGGGAATGCTAAAGATTAAAGGTAAAAAATATAATTTACCAGTTTTATTTGTACATAAATTACATGTGCCAATGTGTAGATTAGCTTTTTATGAGAAAAAAAAGTAAAAGAAAACAGCTCCAAATGGGTAAATGTCAAAATACTGTGTTTTTTTCATTTTTGTTGTAATTTTGCTGAAGAAAAGTTTCAAAATGAAATCAGTGACATCAGTGTTTTTGCTGTTTTAAACTTTATAAAAGCTTTTAACAATTAAACACACTATTTATAAAATGTAAGTGCTTTAAATTGGAAAAGTTTCTTTGTAATCCTTTTTTTTTTCTTTTCTGTTTTCCTTTTTTCTTTCCTTTCTTTTGTAGTGTTCAGATAGTGTCCTTCATTTTTAATTTTCTTTTACCAAATAAAGGAGAACGTTTTTGTAAAAAATGAAGCAAATGCTCAATAACAATCAAAAAAAGATATTTGCATAACCAGTAAAATGCAGATATTTAATTTTCTGCAAATACCCTGTGAAGTCTTCTTCATTCAAAATGAATTTTATATAAGTTTGTATAAGAGAGGAACAAAAACCTACTACAAGAAGTGTAGATCTTGTTAAAACACAGTTTGTGTCAAATGTTTTCGTGGCATTAATAATTTCTGAGATATTTGTTCCATACTTTATTTTTTTATTTTTCCAGTATTTCATCATGCATTTTTTTGAAGTGCTAAAACACCATTCTGTTGTTTTTTATGTCATGCAAAGGTGTGTGGTTTCAAAACCAGCATATAGTGACCTGTTTTTTAAAGATTTGACTATTGCTTCAGCTTCTTGTATTCCACTTGTACCTCTAAAGAAATGTATGATCAAACCATTTCTAGAAACATTTTATTTCAAATAATATGAAGTAGGCAGAAAAATGAACTTTTTTAGAAGAGATAGGTGAAGAAAGTCTTTAAATGTAACACATCATATGTGTAACCCCCCACCCTATGCAATTTGTCTGTAGGTCTCATTTACAGTATACATCATTTATTGTTGGCCTGCTGAAATGATTTTTGAATTAACAGTTACACAACCAACATTTAAACTTCAGCTTGATCAAGCTTAAAGTAGGTACCTAAGATTTGTTTACCTTTATAATCTTAAGTTAGCTTTTCTTTTGCATTTAGTGTTTTAGATGCAGAAAGTAGTGTTTATTTTAGTAGAAATGGCAATATATAACATGTGAATAAAAGCACTACAGATTACAATAGAACTTTTTTTATGTTATTGTAACATACGGTTTTGTTATTTTCTTTGTATAGAACCGGATTTGAGGCAGCTAGAAAATTCTGCTGAGATTTTTAATGCTCTCTCTGACATTCCTGGAGACATTGAAGATGTGGACCATCTCTTAGACGTAAGGAAAATGTGTTCATTATAGCGAAGTAGAAAAGTAGCAGTATATAGGGTCTCTCATAAGAAATGCATAATACCAATAAAGTGTTGGTCTCTGTATTAAACAGGGACTCTCAAGGAACACATTTACCAATAAACTAAAATTGACCGATTTTGTTTTAAAAAATGCTCGAACACGTCAAATTCAATGTTTCGGGGTGTTCCAGACATTATAGTTGCCTGTGAAATAGTTTGCGAATAGGATGAGTTTCATTGAGAAGTATACATACTTGTTGTGTATGCCATCTGGCTCAAACTCCTATCATCAGAATTTCAATTTGTAGTATTTATGTTAAAAACATTTTATTTTAGGCTAATATTGTGAATAAAATAGCTTTCTTCACACAAATCTGGTACAAAATAAAAAATTTAGGTTACCATTTAAAAGTATTGATGACATCAATCTGTAGAACAACAATGGCAGATTCCCCCCCCCCCCCCCCCCCGTCTTCAAGTATTCGTCTCAGGATATTAAATTTGGTGTGTTTTAACAGTTTTTAAAACATATAGTTTTGGTTTCATTGGTACGAGGGACGCCTAAAAAGTAAGTTGCCCTATTTTTTTAAATCCGTGCAGTAGGCAGGAAAAATCCAGGAGTCACGGGGAACTTTTGTCTGGGTTTAATGGCAGCACTGTAAAATTCCTATGTGCCTACCTTTACCGCTTGGACATTCAGGTGCCAGTAACAATGGAGACCCACTTGCTCCTACTGCTGATTGCTAAGCTTGTGCTGTTATCCGTTTTTTGATGGCAAAAAATAAAAATGCGACATATTCATTGCAAGTTGTGCATTGTGTACGATAAAGACATTTGTCAACACCAATGGTTTCTTGTGGGCATCAATCATTCATTTAAGGGAGAACAAGGTTGCACAACAAAGCACCAACTCTCCACTTCCTGTGCTCTGAATATTGTCGACAAGCCCGAAGGGTGATTGACACTGACTTATGCTTCATGACTATCAAAAGTGTGTGCAAGATGGGTTCCTCATGTGCTTTCAGAACAACACAAAGAGCAGAGAGTTGACTCTGCATTGTAATTTTTGCAGTTTTTTGAGGATGAGGGAGACGGTTTATTCGACTGAATAATGACTGGGGACGAGACATGGATCCATCACTGGATACCCTAATCCAAAAGATAGAGTATGGTGTGGAAAGGAAAGGATGAGCCAATGCCAAAAAAGCTGAAAGTTGTGGAATTGGCTCACAACAATCTTCTGAGATTCCAAGGGAGTATTGTTGATAGATAACCTGCCCTATGGGACCATGATCACAACTGCTCGCTATTGTGAGGTATTGAGAAATCTTAGAAGGGTGATTCAGAACAAAAGGAGGGGAAATTTGAACAAAACAGTTTTTTTTTTGTTCCATGATAACGCTCACCCAGACATTGCTCATGAAACTCGAGCCCTATTGAGAAAGTTTGGACGGGATGCGTTTTGATCATCTACCTTATTCTCCTGACCTTGCACTGAGTGATTACTACCTTTTTTTGGCAGCTGGAGCAACATCTCGGGGGAACGCACTTCATAAATGAGAGTGACTTAAAAAATTAAGTGGAAAGATGGCTAGCCAATTTGGCAGGAGAGCAGTTTGATACCGGATTGAAAAAACTGTTATCACAGCACCAAAAATGTATTGAGATTCAAGGAGATTATGTAGAAAAAGAATTATTGAATGTAGCTTTCAAAATATACCGTTTTTGAAATATTTGAACGTTTTGTTATTTTTTAAAAAAAATGGTGTATCTTACTTTTAAGTTGACCCTCATATTATGCATTATTTGTGAAACAACTCTTAGCCTTTCATTCTATCATTATCCCAAACTTAATAGCAAAAATTGAGTAATTTCTGCTGTAGTATAAAAGCATTTAATATAAAAATAGTTGTTTTTACCTATGTTAACACCTTTGTCAGACATTTATGATATGACTCTTTATTCACTGTTAAGCTTACAAAAGCAATAGATTTCATCAGTCAGTTATAAACAAATACATGCAAATGTATATGCAGGTACAAAGAATTAAGACATTTATTTATGTAATATAATCTAAGGTGAATGTGTGAAGCTATTATATTAATTAGATTTGCAAGTGATATGTACAAACTTAAGGCATAAGGTAACAATATACTATTAATTATCTAATTACATGGGTCATTCAGTAACAACATATGAATTAACAAGAAAGAAAACATTTTTGGAACAGTCACATTGTTGCTGTGCTCAGAAGTAATCTCCTCCAACATGAATAACCCGCCTCCACATTTCAGGGAGACAACAGATGCCATCCATAACATCTTGTTGTACTAATCTTCGAACAGACTACTGTACTGCTGCTATAATTGGCTGTCTGGTTCTAACACTCCTCTGAGTGTTAAAGGTCAAAATCGCATGGGCTCATATCTGGGGAGTATGGAGGATGCTCCAGAATTTCCCAGTTCCATCTGCAAAATAAATAAACCACAGGAGCAGCTGTGTGAGAGCAAGCACCATCAAGTAGCTCAATAGGATGAGAATTCAGGAGATTTGGACATTTACGATGCACAGCTGGTTGTAAAGGTGTTCCAGAAAGTAACTGTAATATGCACCATTCACACTATTTCCTGCAGGAACTGAATGAGTGACAAGGACACTGTCAAAATCATAAGCAACTATGAACGTGACTTTAAGTGGATCCTGTTCTTGCCGATACTTTTTTGGCTGTGGAAGAATCATTGTGCCGCCACACATTTGATTGTCTCTTCAATTTTGGTGGTAGCATAAAACCCAGGTTTTATCTAAAGTTATAATAGATCAAAAGAAATGCTCACCTTCATGCCCATAGCGTTATAAGTATAATCTTGCTGTTTCCATTCTCTGCCACATGTTTTCCTCTCCATTATTGTGTGGAACCCATCAAGCACAGATTTTTCTCATCTTTAAGTATGTGATTAATCTTACCAGGAGCAATTCCAATTTCCCTTGCTAGTTCAATACAAGTCCAACAATGGTGTTCTTCCAGCAGTGTTCTAACAGCGTTCACATGCACATCATCACATGAACATCTTCCCTACCTCTGCGAAATGCATGTGCCCACCTAGCCACAGTATAATATGGTAAAGTCTCTCTACCACAAGCTTCCAGCATGTGGTTTGGTGGCATTGTCAAGCATTGTTGCATCCTGCAATCTGAATTTTAATGAAGCATCTTTGTTCGTATTCACTAAACATTTTATGGCACTACAGATAACAGTCGACAAGTTAAACTCGCTACAAATATCTTACAAATGAGATTACGGTCTTGAAACTCGCAGATAACACACATCGGATGCTCTTCTTCCTCACTGTTATCAGCTTGCATCTTTTATCACTGATAGCGCTACATACAAACATTGTTGCCACTAATTATTGAATGACCCATATATTATTGTATTTCACAATACATTCACATGAATTCATATATTGTGTATATTGTTTTACAGAGTAAAACAATTTCTGTTTAAACCAATTTTTTTAACTAAACAAATCTGTTTAGGGGCAGTTCTTTTAGCTTTAGATGAAGCTTGTTAAATCATTTTAACCGTTGATAACAATGGCTGTTGATTTAAAGACCCGCATCACAGGTTACCCAGTATCAGTGCCTGAATCTTAGTGAAAATTTGTGTGTATTCCTGAAAGTACAATTTACAGGTTTTCAAGACATTTGAGTGAAACAAAAGTCATATAACAAAGTACCATCTGTTAGGAAATATATACCATGTAAGTGGTGTAGGTTACTAGGTTACCATTGTATTACTTTCTCTACCACACCTATGGTAGGTAGAGAAAGTATTGTATTCCACCCAAAAATTATTTCACTAACAATGCGTATTTTCAGTTCCTTGAACTCAAAATAAACATTTTTGAAAAAGGTAGGTAAGAGAGAGCAAGGGAAATTCAGACTTGATATTTATGTCCAGTATCTTCCAAGGATTTGTCTACTTAGTATATCCAGCTGTTTGCTGACAATGCATGTTCCACTATGAATTTCTTTGCTTTAAAATTTATGGATATAATATACAATGCTTGCAGTATATTTCTAGAGCCACAGACCAAAGAAGAAGAGATTTATTGCAGAGATTTGTCCAAAGTTAAACCAAAGTCTCATCGCCTATTTTATTTCTTGTATATTAAGTTAATCTTCCGGTCTTCGAGAGCAGCAAACTTATCCTTGATGTCCTCATAAAATGGCTCATTCCTTATAAGTTAAAATGAAAGTTCCTTCTGGATAGAGATGTTCACTAATAATACTTATTCCAGACATTATGATTAGTATTAAAAGTAAACAGGGCCAACAAAATAGTCTTTCTAAATTGGAGCTACTGCACAACCTGGTAATTCCAAAAACCAAGATGCTTTAAAATTAGCATTATAGCATTTAGGGTTTTTTCCTTTTTTATACAAAGATTTAATGGTGTGGTAGGTCCTCCAACTGTTAACACGTCTTGCTTATCCTCTCCTTCCACTTGGAGAATCGTGTTTCAAGTATATTACAACTGTGTCATTAACTGGATTCATTTCAATAAAATACACACACGCACCCCCCCTCCCGCACCCACCCACACACCTCTCTGAGTGTGATGTTGGTATATCCCTTCCCCTGGCCCTAAGCAAATATAATCACAGTTAGTTGGGAATGATGTGAAAGAATTCTTATCCGTTGAGACCATCCTAGCACTTAAAATTGCAAGAAAAAAAAATGTTTTACATTACGCCATAGCAACCATGTAAACTAGAGGACGAGACAGTCTCTCTTCACATTTACCAGCAGGTGGTTTTAGAAAGATAGAGCATACACTCCCTCTCTGTCAAGTGTCATATCCCTTCACTGGGCTGCTGTCACCTGAGGATGCATAATCTTGGGAAGCAGAGCAGACTGCAGAGAAAAAACATTGGAATTGCCTCGGGAAACAACAATGCTAAGAATTTTCAAATAAATTTCAGTTGCGTGATTCTTTAATTTTTAACCGCAAAGAAGGTGAATGGCCCCTTCATTCTCTTTACCCCAAAAACTATCACTGAAACTAAATCTATTTTAAGACCTTATTAACACACCGGTTTTGCCTTCAATTAGTGGCACCATTTGTCATTATACCTTGGTTAAAATAAGAAAAATTCTAATTTACTCTGTCGTCCTCCGTGGTGTAGTGGTTACCATACTAGCCTCTAGTTCCTGAGGTTGCGGGTTCAAAACCGGCGGAGAATGATGGATTTTTTTCGGGCATATAAATCCTTAGCATGGCTTCCTTCGGAAGGGAAGTAAAGCCAGTGGTACCGAGTTGTAGATTTATGGCACGTAAAAGAACCTCAATCCTGATAAAGAGGCCTCTGGGCAAAATTACCGGTCTTTCACGCCCAGAATAGAATGGGACGCTAAGAACCGTAATAGTTAAAGTGCATCCATAAATAAAATTTAATTTAATTTCTAATTTATTCTGACTTTAGAAAGCAAGCTAGTCTCAAAATATTTTGCATTTACAGCTTAAACTTAATTGTAAAAACAAATGAGAAGATAGTGTTGCCAATTATTAAAAAAAAAAATCCATATTTTACTCTACATTGCTGTGTATTTCCATAGTAGCTCTCATATTTCAAGGTACATTTAATTTTCAGTGCAGGAAAATCGTAATGGTTTTCCACATTTTTGCAGGTGGCATTTCAAGTGGCATCCTCACTAAATGACATGGTAATGGAAACTCATCGAAGAAGACACCTCGCATACCTGATGGCTGATCAGGGTGCACTTGTTGGCAACCCAGAGGCAGTACCCAATTTGCCGAAACAGCACCTTAGCAGGTCAGCCCAACTAAAACATTTCTTTAGAAAATGTTCATTTCTGTGATGCATAGGAGCATTTGTTTCTCAGTGACAAAGCTGCACTGCAAGAGTAGGCTTTATAAAAGAAGCTGCATAGCATGGTCTGCTTGTGGGGGAATTAATATAAGCTGTTTAAATTTTACTTCTCCAGCACAGGACTCTGAGATAGAAGTATCTTAAGTATGTATCTCAGTGTTTTATCTCTGTATATTTATTTTAACCAGCATGTTGTGAAACTAGCTGAAATATTAATGCGTTAAGATTTTACATGTTTATTTATTTTTAATTAATTAATCTAGTGAATGCTTTTTAATCCTTTTTCCATCAGTTATATACTGTTTGCCATTTGCTGTTGAAAGCTTATTTAGCATATGTAAAGTACAAAAAGCTATTCTAGTCATTTAAGAATTAGCGGTAAATGGTACAGTGGGAGAAAAAATGACTGAGTAATGTTCAGATAGGAAATGAGCAGAGTTTTTACAGATGTGTCCGTAGCTTACATTGCTCTTTTCCCTTTTGTGTTAGGTACTTAGTCATAGAAAGTGTGTAAACAAAATCGGTGACTAATACAAAATGTGTTTTATGTCCCAGTAAATGGTATTATAATGCTGATGTCATTAAACCTGCTTGTTTGTTCTCTTTCTTTTCTCTTGCTCTCGTTTTTTGCTGACTGTATCACATTCATTCTTAATAAATGCCTTCTAATTTACATACAGTATATTAATTAACAGCAGTAAAATATTATTTGCTCAATGCAAAAGAATCTTAAGACTGCAATATACTGCAGAGGAAATCATAGTTAAATATTTAATCAAATACTTTAATTTTATTTACATTCAATTTGAGATTTAAAAGCTGCTATGTTTTGAAAGTTAGCCGGTCATTCACTAAGTATAGCATCTCCTTTAATATGACAGAGGTATATGCTGTTTTTGATGAAACATAAGGAAACTTAAATGTTATCTCCATTTATTCCTCATGTTCTTAAATAAGGACCATTTCACAGGCGGTACTTTGTTAGAGAAGAGATGTCCAGGATCATTATAAAGGGAAAAAAAGGTAAATGGTGATGTCTGTAAATTGCATGGTGTAACATTAATGCTGCTAATAACATACCAAAACTTTCAAATTATAATTTACAGATTTAGATGAACTGTAAATATTAGTTTCACAACAAATGTAAAATAAACTTTTACACACCTTTAAATTATTATTTCATCCATATGCATATAAATTCAGAATGATTGGCAATTTGCATTCGTGTAGAAGAACATTCTAATACAGGTGTACTGTTAAGGAATGTCTATTTGTTTAGTTGGCAACATGTAATATTCATAATTATCATGTTACAAAATTACTTGGGTATTTGCAGGATTACTCTAAATGCAAATGGCATCACTAGAACACTAGAATTCACATCTTCACCGTAACATTGAAAAAGAAAGTATAATAGACCCATAAAAATTAAAATTAGAACATAAACAGATACATGAAAACTACATTAATGAGTTTACACAACCATTTATTCAGGTTTCAAAAGTTTTCTTACAACATTTAATGGATGATTGGATTGTTAAAGACAAACATATTTTTTTATATGACAAAACTTTGTTTGGAAAGGTAGAATCAGACTGAAAAATTCAATATCAAGCCGGGATTTGAACCACGTATCTTCCAGTTTCTGTCTGGTTCCTCTAACCAACTGAGCTACCATGGCAGTATGCTGGC
Organism: Deroplatys truncata; assembly: GCA_030765065.1. Classification (NCBI taxonomy): domain Eukaryota; kingdom Metazoa; phylum Arthropoda; class Insecta; order Mantodea; family Mantidae; genus Deroplatys; species Deroplatys truncata. The sequence goes on along the minus strand of CM060988.1, from coordinate 129,542,844 downwards.
TTGACATTATGTTTCCCAACTGACTCACATTTTTTTCCAATAAACCACAAAGAGGTCTCAAATTCATTTTTATATGACATACCCCAATAGCAACTTACAATGTCATAAGTACTTAGGTTCCAGGCTTCATAAGTTTAAACAACTATTAGGTCAATTAATGGTAATTAATTTTTCTCTCACATGGCTTATATTTAAAAACTCATGCTGATTATAAAAACAGTTTGTAAGTAAAACATTATTTTAACTTATGTTTACAAAACCTCTAGTCCAAAATGTTTTTCATTTACACTGGCTGTGGATTATTTAGCTAAGATTCTGCTTGGATTGTATTTGTATTGACAAAGTTAACCTTGTAAGCATTCAAACTGAGACCGTTTCTGTCCAACTCCAGTTCAGCATTTTACTACACAGTTATTGACAGATGGAGCAATTGCTATTGTATAAATTAAATTTCAAATTGGTATTCCTTCTCCAAGACTTGTTATGCATACATTCTTTCTTTCAGTGTGAGCTGTGTGGGTATATTTAAAAGGACACTTTACAATGTACACTTAGTGATCTATTCAGTCAGATTAAATAGCATCACTTAAATATTATAATCACTGGCATGTTTCACAGGCCTGCATGTACCTCCAGCACCTTGAATTAAAAAGGGACATGGCTTTGTCATAGATTTATACTGGATTGCTTGTACCGCTTTGAAATGAAGCAATTAACCTCCTTATGTCTTTTCAGCTTCTTGATTTCTGTATAATTTGTAGTTTATAATGTGAATATGCTCAGACTTTTTTTTCTCTCCACTGTGCAAATTATAGAACATAAAATTTTCTGATATTTGCTGTGATAACATTTTGCCAGACTTTGTACCTTTATTACTTTTTTCAACAGGTGTATGTTTTTATAACTGACAATGCATTTATCTTAAACATTTGGCAATATCTGGAACATGCCTTAATAAACTAGTCTATGATTTTAGACTACTTGTAATTATGCATGTTCCTTTAACCTTTTAAGTGCACTAAATGTTGTTTTGAGAGTTAATTATTGCTTTTAATCACTTACACTTGTTGCATCATTTTGGTAAAGCTTATGTTAATAAAACAAATGCTTTTATTGTGTTGCTTATTGTCCTCTCCTGTGCTTTTAATAAATTTGAAATCCTGCATGAATCGCTATGTCTAATACATTGAGTTCAAATGACTGTAATGGCTGGAATCTCGTATAACTTACCCATTACTAATTTGCAGCTACCTCAAATACGTACATTGTTCATGTAAAAAAAGCTTGTCCTCTCCACCTTAATCATATAAAAATCTGCTTAAAATGATTTCAAGTTAGGGAGTATGAACTTGCTTATATCCAGGGTACAGAGAAGAAATAAAATGTTTATTTAAATGTTTATTATTAAACATTTATGTTTATACTTCCAACCATTCCATTTCCAAAAAAATTACTAGGTTCCAAATAACTTCCAAAATAAAAGTACATCCATGGATGTTTAGTATTTATTAATAACTGTTACAGCAAAATACTCTTTGGTCTACTTCACTTGTCTGACTTTCTTTCATATTGTTATGATTCCTTGTTCTGCTCTAAGAGTATTGAAAGACTACTTCCTTGTTCCTCTTTCAGCCAGTTTGCAACATTTATAACTGAGCTAATAAATGTAGGAATAAGAAAGAATCCTCAAGTAATAACAGCTTTGGTTCATGTTTTTAAATAAAGTGAAAGCCTCTTATACTAATTGAGTCCTTCATTTGGTATATTGTCATAATTAAATACGGCATAAGAGTCCTGTATTGGAACTTGGAAGCACTAAAGCAGGGATGGTTCCATCACCCATCATATACATATTTGTAACTGTTATGTTGTAATACAATAGCTTTCTTTGATCAGAGCATTACTTTTGGAACCGATTATAAAAATATTCAATCACATTACTGTTAAGTTGGAGAACTTATTTTGGAACTGTATAATTGGACATGGTTATTTTCCTATTGGGGTGGCTTCATTCTCGGACCCATCCAAAATAACTCCCCCCCCCCCACCTCTTCTAGTACAGAGACAAAACTCAGCTGTTTACATCACAAGTATATTTTTTACCTCAGCTCATGCCTTTCGTCTCCCCCTCCAAAAAAAAAAGCTTTATTTTCAGATTTGATGCATTTTAGACTTCTTGGGAAGCTTGTACAATAGTGAATTTTCTTTAAATGGATAAAACAATTTGTTAATGAGAGCTACAGTTTTGTTGTAGAAAGCTTTTATTCTCTGTAAATTTTTGGATATATCAGATTCAGTAAGAATAAAGAGGACTTAACAGTCTATTTACAGAAAATTCAGCCTGTACATTTTACAAAATCTTGCTTATGTTGTTTTAACCAGTGTTATTAAAGCAAATTTTGAGTGCAGATGGAAAGAAATTGCATCAATGTTGAGTATTGTTAGGGGTATAGTTATTTCCTTGAAAATCTGCACCATAAAATGGAAACATTTACAGAAGTTTGCAATACATAGTACATGGCACTACATATTCAGTTTTACTTGAGAGGTACTTCAAATTGTTAACATTTTGGCTTCCAATCTCAGGATACTCGAGCGAGAAGGCTTGTCAACCTTGCAGATGGCCAAATTACCTCCTAATTGCTGACGTATTGCAGCACATTATTTTTTTCTCCAGTGAGCTATGGGATGTACTGGTTAGCAAAGCTTACTCTTGTCTTACAACAGTGACATTGCTTTATTTAGGTGCAGTTTCACACTTGTATATCAGTAACCTTATCTACTTTCAGGCATAATATTAATAAAGAGCCTTTGTTTGGATGAATCGCTGGCCTAACAGAAATGTTCTTGCCACCAGAGAGCACACTGACAGTGAAGTTGGGTATTCATAGCCCCTTAAATTCAAGTGCATAGATTTCTCGTGTAAATTATAGCTTGCTAATCACATGGCTTCAGCATGATGTTGGAATAGAGGTGTTTGTGACACCACACATCCCTCACAAAGTTTAAGGAAAATTTGCATTAATACTCTTTAATTCTTCATAGTCTTTTAAATAACATCATTATTCAGCCTTTAAAAAAAGAGCAATTCTTAACATTATCCAACACTCAATTGCATAAAGTAACTTCACTCGCATTATAGTATGGTTGCAGTTCCTGAATAACCGTTATCTTGTAGAGTTTTAATTTTAAAAATTTAATGGCATTCCAAGCCGAGATTTTTGAAATTCGTGATACCTATGTAAGTTTTCTCAGTTTTCCTAGAAGTTTGTTTTAACTTTTCTTCAATGCCATCAAACTTTTTTCTTTGTAAGAACATAGTGATTTAATTTCAGTTTATTATCAAGAATGGATAGTATTTCCCAAAATACGAGGGCAATCCCAGAAGCACCCGACCCAATGTACATATAGCGGTTGTTGTTTCAAACAAATGACTAGTAGAAAGTACCACCCTTATAAAGCTTAAGTTTGACAATGCCACATTGTTTAATAATTGTTTGGCAGCCATTAATAGTGAACTCTCCTAGCGAATTTGTAAACATGGATAAAACTGGCCATCGTTATGTGATACATTACTTTCATTTGAAAGGTCTTAGTCCAACTAATATTAAAGCTGAGCTAGATTCTACTCTGGGGGAGTCTGCTCCTTTGTTTACAACAGTAAAATATTGGGTGGCAGAGTTTAAGTAAGGCTGTACAAGCTGCCAAGATGAACATCACAGTGGTCAACCAAATGAGGTGGCCACACCAGAAATTATGAAGAAAATCCAAAATGGTATTGGATGACCATCAACTGAAAGTGTGTGAGCTAGCAGACATCTTTGGCATTTCCAAAAGTGCTGTACATCGCATACTAACTGAAAATTTAGACATAATAAAGCTGTGTCCAAGATGGATGCCTCATTTACTCACAATGGAATAAAAGCAGCATTATAAGGATGTTTCAGTCGAGTGTTTGGCGATGTTTCGCTGCATTAAAGCAAAGTTTTTACGTTGATTCATAACCATTATGAAACATGGGTCCATCACTTCACACCTGAGATGAAGAAACAGTCAAAACAGTGGATTAAAAGGTGAGAATTGGCTCCAAAGAAGGTGAAGACAGTTCCATCTGCAGGCAAGATCATGGCGTCAGTTTTTTGGGATGTGCGTGGAATAATTTTTATTGGTTATCTTCAAAAAGGAAAAGCAATCAATGGTTAGTATTATGCATACTTATTGCAGCATTGGAATGGTGAAATCAAGCGAAAACCGTCGCATTTAGCGAAAAAGAAAGTTCTTTTTCATCAAGACAATGCACCAGTTCACACATCTATTATTGCTAATGGCCAAAATCAATGAGTTAAAAGTTCAAATTGCTTCCTTGTGCACCCTATTTGCCAGACTTAGACCCCCTCTGATTATTTTGCGTCTCCAAAGTTGAAGAAATGGCTTAGTGGTAAAAGATTTACCAACAATGAAGAGGTGGAGTTTGCAGTTGATGGCTATTTTGCAGAACTCAACGGTTCTCACTATGAACAGGATGTCAAAGCTATTGAGCATTGCTGGGAAAAGTGTATTGAGCTGAAAGGAGACTATGTAGACAAATAAAGATGTTTTTTTCCCCAAAATGTTTGTTCTCTCTTTGTTAGGTCGGGTACTTCTGGGACAGCCCTCGTATATTCACAAGATTACAAATGGTTTCTCTGCAGGGGACATGAACATCAGGGAGTTTGTCTATAATCACCATCTCACTTCTCTACAAGAGTTTGTTGCCACATGGAATCGTACATTAAGATTCTGTGCGCTAAACTATACAGACCTTTTGACATAATAACAGCAGTAGTACAGTAAAACACTGAAACATGTCGTCTCGCAACATATCAACCTCTGTACAAAGACTTTGCATCAACTGATTAGCTGGCACATGGAGAGTATTGGGAAAGTGGAGGGAGAAGGGAACTGGTTAAAGCAGTGTAGCGCAGGGCAAGCAATATCCCACAATTTGGTCAGGCATCCAAACGAAGGCTCTATGGTAATGTTCTATTACATGTTTAGGTTGTTAACATACACAGCCTTGGAAACTAATAATGGTTTTGGGAAGATACAGTGAAGTCATTAAATTGTTGCAATAATAATCCAAGTAAATCATTTGCTTATAAAGTTTTCTACTGTCAAGTATTTACCTTAAACTTGTTTCTAAGGCATGTTGCCTCCCATCAGCTAATAGCCACTGGTGGTGCAATTCATGTTCCTTATGTACGAGGGTAAATATAAACAGTAATTTTTTCTTAAAATATATGTATTGATTAATCATATACACAAATGACACCTTCAGTTTTTCTCTAAATATCCTCCTTCGCACTCTACACACTATTGTCAATGACTTGGAAGCTTGAACATTTCAAAAAAAGTTTGAGGGTGTGTCATCAATTAGTTGTGCACATGCTCCTTGATGGCTTAATTGTTTTCAAATCGCTGCTCTCCAAACAATTATTTCATGGGCGCAAACAAAAAAATAGTTGGGGGGAGGGGACAATTCAGGACTGTAGGGAGTATGGTTGAAGGTTTCCCAATGCATGTCCTTCAATGTGTCCCTTGTCAAATTGTGCGGCTTAGCGTTGTATGCAGAAGGATGACATCTCTGATGACTCCTTTTGCTGGTTTAACAACTAGCAATAGTAAGCTGCATTCACTGTACATCGATCATGAAGAAAATCAACGAGTAAAATAACTATGTAGTCGAAGAAACACTGTTGCAAGAACGTTTCTAGCTGAGAGGTGGGTTTTGGCCTTCAGTGGGCAGGCTTCATTCTTTCTTTACCACTCCTTACTTGCCATTTTGGATTCCAGAGTGTAATGATGGACCCATATCTTATCACATGTGACGATGCACCTAAAAACCTCCTCCTCTTCTTGCCAAAATCAATTCAGAAGGCTCTCACAAATCTGCAATCTAACCTGTTTTTTTTCTGTTCGGTTAACAACTGTGGAACCCATTGAGCAATAATTTTTCTAAAGGCAAGATGTTCACTGATAATGGTATGAGCACTATCAATGCTGATAACGGCTTCTGATGCAATTTCTTCAACAATGCACTGGTAACCACCTACGATAAGCTCTTGAACGGCACAGATATTATCATCTGTGAGACTTGACCTTGGCCGTCAAGCATGACCATTTTTTACAATTTCTTGGCTGCCCTTAAATTTTCTGACCTAAGTAAACACTCAGTTCTGGGACGGTATATCATCCCCAACTGTTCCTTCAAACAAGTTAAAATCTCAGAGGGTTAAAAGCTTTATAATAATGCATTGCGTAACAGACAAAGGAACCTCATGGCTGTACTGACACCAGAACAGAGCGAAGCAGCTAATCAAGCTGGTTCTCCTCCCTAAAACACTGACCTTCATCCCCCCACTTCACCATCCTGCTCGGAACTGCTTGTCAGTATACTGGCTCAATTAACATTTATATTTGAATCGCCCTCATTCATAGGGAAAACAAAAATAAATATTGATGTGAGGCATAAAGAACTTGGAATATAAGATACAAGGAAGTGGAATTGCAATTTTCATAAAAAAGCAAGATTAATAAGGGCAACCCAGAAGCCAACAGAAATGATGATGCAGGAAATGCTTCTGATGCAGAAGAACGAAGATCAGCTATTAAATTCTATTCTTCCATCTAACAATGATCTCATTTGCAAGTACATCCAGAAACTCATTACGTAACCTATTGTATTCAAATATGATACTAATGAAAGGAGAAATACATACATTAGAGATAGATGGTTTAAAACGGACAGAGAAACTGCAATAAAAAGAAAAACACTTTGCAAAGACATTCAACTTGTGACAAATCAAATAAAAGTCAGGAATATTAAAAAAGTGCATTGATTATATAAGCCTTCATCATCTCCTGTGTGTGTGTTCACGTGGTTTTGGAAATGGAACTGTTAAGTAACATGGAATAGGAAGAAAATAGAATAAGCAAAAGCACTCCACTCCACTTCTGTTGCAGCCACAGCAATTGTTCTCTTTTCACAGTAGCTTTGCAGATTGAATATATACACATGAAGATGAATAGATATTTCTTGTGTAATGAACAATACAATATTCCCTTAAAATCTTGATGTGAAAATGTACCTGCAAATATTTTTGCAGCTATAGTCATACACCATAAATTTTAGTTTGTATGCTTTGTCATTTAAATCTGAGCACTGATATCTTTGTTCAAAATGGCAATAAAGATAACCAAAAAGAGAATTTTTAACAGCTTTAAATACTACAACCACCGATGCTAATATTCATTACTATAAAGAAAATCCTTATTTTAGTGTATTAATCAAGAATGAAAAATCAGAGGTGTTGTGCTTATATGTACAAAGAAGAACCACAGAATGCAATGAGATTTGACATTAATTACAGTTTTGGTTACAGTCCACACAGTTATAATGGAACTTATTTTTACTTTCTCTAGCACCAATAGGTAGAGGAAGTATTATCCATAAATACATGTTTTGAGTTCCTTTGAATCCAAAGAAATACATTTTTAGAAAAAGTGAGTGTGTGTGCATGTGTTACCAAACTTCATCTTTAAGTTCAGCATCTTCCAAGGTTTTCAAAAAAATGCCTCCACTCCAACCTACTGCTTACATGGATAAGTGTTCCTTACTTTTTATTTACATGACAAATAAAACTTATATCTCTGTGAATAGCCTGTGAAGTCTGCTTCATTCTGAATGAATTTTGTATAATTTTATTTAACTGGACCCATAACAGATAGACAAAAACCTATTACTTAGAAGATCTCTTTAAAGCACAATGTTTTTTTGTTGTTGTTTTTTGTGTGGAGGGGGGCATCAGCCATTTCTAAAATATCCATTGTTACCAGTTTGAATTTTTCAATACTTTGTCAGGTTTTGAATTGCTAACTCCATCCAGTTGTTTATTGTGATGTCATGGAAAAAGTACAGAATTTTAGCAAACATATAGTGACCCACTTTTTTTTAACTTTGATTAATGCTTCAGCTTCTTATATTCCCCTTGTACCTACTATGAAATTTGTAATGAAGTATTTCAGCAAATGCTTATCTAATTATATAAAGTAGATAGAAACATAAACTATTGCAAGAAGATTTTGTAGAAACTATGTAAAAACAAATGATAGTGGCTGAAGAAAGTTATGGGAATGTAACACTTAATGTTTTTAATTATATATGTATAAAATTTACGATCTTCAGTATTTAGTTATTTATGTTATTTGCTCCTCTTGTATCCTATACAACACCCTCCTTGGAAGTAAGACTTGTGCACATAAAGATTCGCTAGCTTCTAGAATTATAAAAATAGACAAGCAGTTATATTGGAAGCAAATTTTAAACCATCCCAGTGACTTAAATAAAACTTGTTTTCCTATAGAATCTGTTGATGCCATAGTGTCGATAGTTAAAAAAAATTCTCACAGCTTTTGAAACCAAAAATATAGCACAGGCCACCTTTTGCTATTTGAGTAAAGTGTTTGACTGTGTGAACCATATGCACCTTATAAATCAACTAAGATTTTATGATATAGGTGGCACGGCCTTAAAACTTTTTCAGACTTGTTTAACTAACCGTTACCAAGTCATCTGTGTTGGTAATGAGAGATCAAAACTGACTGAATTAAAATATGGGCTACTGCAAGGCTCCATTCTTGGGCCTTTGTTTTTTACACTGATGTCAATGACTTACCTTCTTTTGTAGACACACATATAATATTATATGCAGATGACACTACCTTTTTAGTACCAGTACTGATATTAGTATAATTGCTGAGGACACCCTGAGGCAGGCAATATATGGTTTAGGGCCAATGGTTTTTTATTAAATGAAAACAAAACACAACTTTTATTTAGCTTAAGAGAACAGCCAATATCAAATAATATAAAAGAAGTTAAATTTCTGGGTGTAATAGCTGACAATAAGCTTTCCTGGTAACCTCATATTAATCACATCACAGCTAGGCTCTCAAGTGTTATATCTCTTAAAAAAAGCTTTAAAAAGTCTGTACCTGACACATACATAAGAGCTGCTTATTACACCTTTTTGCATAGTGTTATAGCTTACAGAATTCTACTTTGGGATAATAGTAGCCACATTAATAATATACTTATACGACAGAAGAAGATCATCCATATCATCTCTGATGCAGATAAATTGGCACATTGTAAGCCACTATTCATTAAATTAAGAATAATGACAGTAGTAAACTTATACATCTATACCATTCTTATTTATCTAAAGAAGAATTCATCTGACTACCACCATAGACAGGACATCCATAAATATAATACGAGGTCTACAAAACAAATAGATACTCATTATTATAGACTGTCAAAATCACATAGTAGTTTTGAAGTACTAGGTATAAAACTGTATAACACACTATCAAATGTAACTCAACTGCCATATAATAGATTTGAACATAAACTTTATGACAGATTATAGACAACCCATCCTACTATTTACTACAGGAATATTTTGAAAATATATCTTAATTGTAAGTAATATCATCAATCCTTGTACTTTATTCCTGGACTATTTATTGTTTTTCTGTATGATTATATTTATATTAGCTCTGCATTTGTATCATTCATGTAATGGGAAGTATTAATGCAATACACTGTAATTCTATTGCATATTTGTTAACATGTAACAATATTGAGATATATGTGTGTAATTCATTTTGACATTGTCTATTGCTGTAATAAGCTTAATGGCAATAACAAAATTATTATTATTATTATTATTTATTGTTTATTTGTTTTTGACAGGCGGCAGGTGAAAAAATCTAAATCTATGATACAGCTGCTGCTATTTGGTGAAGAAGCAAATGAAGATGATATCAAATCAAAAAATATTCGGCAGACTGGTATGTATTAGGAGTCAAGTAAAAAACTTCATATGTGCAACTAGAGGATAATGCAGTTATCAAGATTCTTTTCAGTGTAAAGTCCTTTATTTATTTCCATTCTAAATTGATATTTCTGTATGTTTTATTTTTAAAATATGAAAAGGAATATTAAACTAGATGAAAGAAGGAAAAGCATGCCTAAACCATACTGGCTCACAAAAGATGTACATTTAGTTTAATGAAAGATAATACATATACTCGTAGAGATGTCTTTTTGGTAGAGCTAGTAGGTTATAAATCCAATATGATGTACATCTATGTTTGTTTCTTTTTAACCTCTTATTACAGATTGCATGTTATACATTGCTCAATCTTTTGGTTAACTAATCAAAAGATGATGTAGATTGAGTCACACATTTTTACACTCACCTTCACTAATTAAAGTTACATAAAACAGGAAACGTTTTCGAGGGCGTTCGTCCTCATCGTCAGCGACTGGGTGACTCAAAAGATATTCTTCCAGATTGTGAATATATGGAAGTCAAATCACACATTTTCAATGTGACTTTCAGATAAACTTGCAAACCTTTGGATAAGTTTAAATGTTGCATTTATCTCCTCATCATTGTACAGGCCCTAAGTTTTATCCCAATTTGAAATATTATTCTGAAGCATGCCAATCTTTGGAATGCAGCTGTTAGTAAAATGGTAAACAAACAAGACAATAATAATTTAAGATAAACTCAAGATACAAGAGCAAGAAAGTGCAATAAATACTGCCTTTGTAGCTGAGTGGTCAGTATTCTGACTTCTCAACCCAGAGGTTGAGAACTTTAAATAATCGTACCATAGAAGTTAGAGGGAGAGAATTATTCATTAAATTACCTAGAGAGATAAAGAACATAAATCAGCCAAATGTAATGATGAAAACAATAAAGAAATACTTAATAGAAAATGAATTTTATAGTATAGATGAATTTAGACATGGTAAAGCAATGTAAAGTGAAAATGATATTTATGATAAACTTAATGTAAATGGAATGTAAAAGAAGTAATGTAAAATTATAAGCTGTACTTGTTAAATTATTTTATATTTGTAATTGGACATGTCCTTTAAATATATTTAAAAGGATGATAATAAACCTTCAGGTCCCAGGCCTAGTTCCTGGCTGGGGTGAGGGAATTTTTCTTTAACTAGAATCATTCCCTATCCTCCACAGAGCCCGAAGTGTGAACAAGAATGTGTTTCATTCCAGTACAAATAAAATTAACTCAAAAACCTACAATTTGACACAATCAGTTGTTTCTAAACTCAAAGTCTCCATTATGACAATAGGAAGTCTATACAAATAAAACGTTGTCCTCCGTGGTCTAGGGGTACCATGTTAACCTCGTTCCCAAGGGTGGGTTCAAACCTAGCGGAGGGTGATGGATTTTTTTCGGGCGTAAAAATCCTTAGCATGGCTTCCTTCAGAAGGGAAGTAAAGCCAGTGGCCCCGTGTGGTAGATTTACGACACATAAAAGAACCTGAAGCCTGATAAAGAGGTCTCTGAGCAAACTTTCTGATCTTTCATGCTAATATAGACTGGGACACTAAGGACCATAGTAGTTAAAGAGCATCAATAAATAATGAAAAAATACAAATAAACATTAAAACCAAAATGAATATTCAAAGGAAAAGATTATTTCAAATAAAGTTGTTTCAGAATTGTGAAGCACTAATAATGACAATGATGAGTTGAATCAGACTTCAAAAATTAAAAGCTATACATAGGACTGGAACCATGTATCTTTGGCTTTCTGTGTTGTTGCTTTGCCGATGAGTTATTGTGCACATTAAATCCCTTCATCTGATTCTAATATCCGATAAACCTTCAAGGTGATCTTAAATATTCTGAGATGTCATCTGATTCAGGTCACTAACTTTAGTCTGCACAAAGCCAGTGCAAAAAAAGTAATTAACAGTGAAAAAGTATCTTTGTATGTGTGGTTTTTTTATGGATTTTTATAGTTTACTCAAAAAGTCGCTTATCTCAAAAGACTTCCACACACATTGTTATAGGTTAGAAGGTTCTAGTCTTTGACGTTTTAGAATCTAAATTACAGTTTCTATGTAACCTTTTGTGCATAGGTAAAATGTACACATTTCTAACTTCTAAAACATTGGAAGTCAATAATTATTGTGATAGATATGGATGTTTTTAATTTAAAAGATAAATGTGTTTATATTGCAGAGATTCTGGTGGATCTGAGGGAAGCAATACTACAAGTAGCTAGACATTTCATGTCCATGGATCCAAAGCTGAGCAAAGTTGTCCTGGTGCCAGATTATAGCATGGAGAGTCATGCACGTGATCATGACAACTATGTCAATGTATCTCGCAATCGCAAACGCCGTGCCAAGGCTCTTCTTGGTAAACAACATTTATACTACTTTGAATCTAAGCACACAATTCTTTGCATTGCTTACAAGAATTTCAGGAATATGGAGGTCATTCTAGGTAGTATATATACAAGGGCGGATTGATAAGTCCATGACTTTGACGAGAGATAGTGTTCTAATCATAGCTTTCTTGTTTGCATCCAAGTCTTACATCTATTCTGTGTATAATCGCAGAAATTCATCATCATTTGTTTCTTAGAACATTGTTGAGAGTGTCTAAATTAAGCAGATGTGTGTTGCTTCGTAGAAAATGGAGAAAAGTGCATTTTGTGTTCTGATAAAGCACTACTTTTTGTGTAGTAAGACAGTGAAGGAAATGGAAGAAAAGCTGAACAAGTATTATGGGACTCTGCTCCATACATGGCATGAATCACAAGTGGTTTACAGAATTTCTATGTGGTTGTTCGAGCACAAGAGATGCCGTGTGCGCAGGACAGGTTGAGGGCACAACAGAAGAAATGGTGAACAAAGTTCACAATATTGTGTTGGAAGACTGCTGAGTGAAAATCCATGAGATAGCCAAGAACGTAAACATCTCGAGTGAATGGGTGTATAACATTCTGCTAGAATTTTCGGGTATGAGAAAGCTTCAGTAAGATGAGTGCCGCGACTGCTCACAGTTGAGAACAAGCGGAATCATGTGACCATTTCACAGAGGTGCTTGAACATGTTCCAGTGCAACCCAAATGAGTTTTTGCGGTGTTATATCACGGATGATGAAACTTGGATCCATTACTATCAGCCTTAAACCAAACAACAATCAAAGCAGCGGATTTCCTTCAGTAAACCTGCTCCAAAGAAAGCGAAAACCATTCCGTTGGCAGGAAAAATCATGGCAGCTGTTTTTTGGGATTCACAAGGGGTGATAGACATCCACTACCTGGAAAAGGGTAAAACGATCACAGGTTCATATTATGCCGCAATGCTGGATCAGTTTCACAAGGAATTGTCAAATAAACTACCCCATTTGGTGAAGAAAAAGGTTCTCTTTTACCAGGATAATGCACCCACATATTAATCAGCCATTGCCATCACAAAATTTGTGGTATTGGGCTATGAACTGCTACCTCACCCATCATATCTCCAGATTTGGCTCCAAGCGACTTCTTCCTCTTTGCAAACCTGAAAAATTGGCTTGTGTCCAGTGAATATATCATGGCAGAAACAACCTCATATTTTTCAGACTTCAAAAAATCATATTTTTTGGAAGGGTTAAAAAAATTGGAGGAACATTCAACATGTATTGAATTGAAAGGAGACTATGTTGAGAAATAAAATTGATTTTTTTTGGAAAAAATTGTTATTTTCTTTAAAAAGTCACTGACTTATCAATCCATCCTCGTATAACAGTATGGAATAGTGGCTGGCATGCTAGCCTCTAGTTCCCATGGTCACTGGTGGAGACAAATGGAGTTTTTTGTATGTATAAATACTTAATGCTGATTCACAATTACCCAGAGTGTAAACCAGAATGGGAAGCAAAGCATATACAGCATTTTGATTCATGATACCCTGGGAACGATAACAGGAATGCATATCAATGACGATATCAATAGAAAAGTGGAAAGTTGATTATGCCTATTGTGAATTCATGTGTTTGTAACTAGCCAAAGATATTTTTTTACTTATTTCAATTCAGCCAACATAATGCAGATTAGCTAATGTCAAAGTCTGATAGAGTAAACAATTTTTAAATGTAAGTCCATTATTATTTCCGATTCTTCTAGTTGTACCAAGCTTAATTCCATTGTTAATATCATACATCAAATTTGTTTGTTCTTTGTTAATTTCTGCTAGTTTTTACTGTTCTTTGTAGTTTTTGCTATTGTTTTTGAAGCAATAACTAGTTTTGAGTTGCATATAAACAAACTACAGTTGACATTTTGGGAGAAGAATTGATGCTCAATGGATCTGTGGTCAGGATGCGCATTTGCTGAAATTTCTTCGAGTTTCATTTTCCCAGTTTGTGACTAGAGAGAGCTCTGGTGACTGTTTCATGTCATGGCCACCTTGAATAATATTTTCTATAGTGAAAAGTCTAATATTCACAATATGGATCTAATATGTTTTGTCTGGAAATGAGAATGAGAAAGCTAAAATTTGAAAAAGTCTTCTTTCCTGTTTCTGGGACCCAGGAAAGCTTCCTGTTAATTGTGAACTCTCATATTAAATTACCTGTATTTTAACTTTGTCCTTGTTATTCTGGTTTCCATTCTTGGTTATTGTGAACCACCTTTAACATGGCTTCCTTTAGAAGAGAAATAAAGTCATTAGCTTATTTGATGTTTATTCACAAGTGAAAGAACCTTATATCCTGAGAAAAAGCCATTAAACAAAACTGTCTGCCATTTTCACCCCAATAAGTGCTACACTAACAGGTAGCAGACACTACCAGAAAATTGATTGATTATAGCAAATCTCACTAGAAGTCCATAAATCCCCCAGCAGGGGTGACAGGTTTGATAATGAATTAAAAAACAAGCAGTTTGTTTCAAATTTATGTTAAATAATTAAGTATTTGTGGATGATTTATTTATTTATTTATTTATTTATTTGATTGTGCATGTCTTCAACTCTCTTTTCATATCTTCATTTGATGTGATGTTAAACCACCCTGAGTCTACCGACTTGTACAGTGAAGCAATTAATCACAAATGTCATTCACATTACATGTGTAAAATCAACTTGATTTTCTAAACATTTTCTCCATACTGCACAATTCTCGTGGCACATAATACCAAAAGGTACACCTCTGACTTGCATATGTATTAGCTATAAAACCTTCAAAACCTCCTCTTTCTCTCAATGTGCTATCTGGCAATTCTTACCAACTACTTAGTAAGTTGTAACATTCAAAATTGTGCATAGGAAAGTCTAAAAATAAATGAACTTTGTGTAATTGGGTATAAGTGTATTTCTTGCCGGAAGTCTTAAGAGCATGCAAGTTTTAAAGAAAAAAGGGAGAAATCTTGTATACAGGAAAGAAACCAGAAGAAATACTCTATGTATAACATGTTTAGTAAAGCACAGTGCAATCTATTGTTGCAGATTTTGAGCGGCATGATGATGATGAGCTTGGTTTTAGGAAAAATGATATTATCACCATCATCAGCCAAAAAGATGAACACTGCTGGGTAGGTGAACTCAATGGCTTGAGAGGTATGGCTCTGCTGATGTAGAATAGTAATTAAGCATTGTTATCACACATTAGATCATTTTAGTTCATCCAAATGAAAACTGATCTTTAACAAATAGAAGAAACAAAATCAAACTAACTACAAGTTCTTTCTGCACTTCTACACACAAAGAAAACCATCATGTTTTTAGTTTGAGTTTTCAAATACCTACACTTTTCTCATGAGGAAAACCACTATTCATTTTATTTTCCCATGGTCATGCAAAGAGAAAACGATATTTCAAAGCCATCACATAGCAACAATGTTCTTGAAACATTTGACTATCTCTTAAGCCTACTGCTTTGCCCTAAATACCCTTGTACTTACTTGTCCTTACTTACTTCTACAAATGTTATGTACTGAGCAGGATAGCTCAGGGAGTAATGTCTGTGGGCTGCATTCAGGAGGTTCCAAGTTCCTGTGGGCTATCCAATCTGACAAATAATATGTGATGTATCTCATTCACCTAGGTAAATATCGGATTGGATTATTAATACCATGACCCAGAGTTCCACATTAGGCCTAAAACAACAGTAAAAATGAAAATAGATGGTAATAGTAAATACTCTGCCTGCAAGTATAACAGCAGAGTTACAGTTGCCTAGCACTAAGGTCTCTGTGGACATGTGTCAAAACTGCCATCTACCCATCACGTATAGAAGCAGAGGTACAGTTACCTATTGTCCATTCCAAACCAGAGTGCCTTTTACTGAAAACAAACTCTTTGTATTATCCGCACAAAAGTAGTTCGCAAACCCTGCCCCTAGTGGCTGCTAGTTCTTGTTGAACACTATTTAAATCTATAAAAACATGTCCTGCCTGAGAATCATAGTTCAAAATGAACCCTGAGGTAACAATCAATTTTATAAGTATGTGGCAATGAATATTTTACTTACGTTAATCACAATCCTTGGGCAAAAGTGCAACACCCAAATCTGAATCCTCCGAAGATGACTCAGCTGCCATATCGGAATCAGAACTACTCTCCAAAATAATGACAAGCTTATCCACAATTACACAGCACAGTCGCACTTAAAACAAGTTCCCACATTTTATCCCCTTCTGTGTTCTATTATGTCTGTTTATATTCGTTGCTTGCTTTGGTTGCACTTCTCACTGAAACACCTGTAAAATCTGGTATTAGTTTCATAATATGCACTAATGTAAGTGTTGGGTAGTTTTCTAATAGTGAGTTGAATATATGAAGTATTATTTGTTTTTAGCCACTTTTTAACTGTTTTTTACCATTGTGTTTGAACAGTTTATTCGCACTTCACGCTCCTCTGTCATGCGAACTCAAATACCAACTGACTAAATCACAAGATTTGACCTGAGCTGCATATACGTGTACTAGCGTATTATGAATGACTTCGCTTATCATATATCCTGTGTTACGCAAAGTGTTTATTCGGCACTCAGATAGCACCTCTAGGAATTCAGTGCTGCATTTCTTGTATATGTAAGAGAGTGGCAGTCATGCATATGGTTGGTATTAACAAGCAAGATGCTCTCTGCGTTAACGCAATAGCAGACGAAAATCATATTTTGTAATCTCTTAACAGCTAGTATATATCCATTACATTTAACGATGAGTTCTTATGATAACCACACAATAAAATGTGCAGTTCTATACCTTTCCTGCTCTAATATTTCATAATACAATACATGTATTAAGGAACTATTTACGTTGGCGTAAGAGTGTGTTCTTGGGTTCGTGACAAGCAGAAGCACGTGCTTCTGTTTACATCAGAGGGAACTCTGGTTTGGAATGGACAGAAGCACTAAGGCCTCTGCGGATGCATGATGAAACAAGAGGTATGGTATAGGGATGAGACCTAGAAGGCTAAGTCTGCCACATGCCTAGCCACGAGGTATCCTCTAACTGATTCATCATGATATGGCCACTTAGATAAAGCAATGTGAAATAAATAGAGGAGAAAGAAAATTTTATCTCGATTAACATGAAGTAGATAGAAGAATAAGCTTTTGTAATAATAGCTTGTTAAAGAATGGGTAGGCAAAGTCATGTGAATGTAGCATAAAATTTTTCTTTTAAGAAAAGCTCTCATCTTTTCATGCTTATATTCACATACGATTGTTTTCTTCCTTTTCATATAAAATCCAATTACTAAGCTATCCCAGGTAAAATGTGCATATTTTGCTACTCATGGCAATATATTAGATTCATTTGGATACTTATTGTGCATTCAGTAAGCTATCGTAGCTGATATGTTGTTTTCTAAATGGTCACTAGATTCACACAAGCATTTATCGTTCTTCTGCTTTCATTTTGTTGATTACAGGTAATAGCTCACAAAAGCTAGAAAAGTCTGAAAATAATTCTGCCCAGGAAGGTTTAAATCTGTAATTTCCTAAAACATCAACATGAAAATACCTTGTAGTGTTGGTGTTGTTTTACCTGGATAGGGTTGTCTTATCCTCATAGTGGCTAATTCTGAGCTCCCTGGATGCCAAGCAGATTTGAAGATCTTTTCATTTAACATCTCTGCAAGCCTGAGTGGTTAAAAGGACTTCTTTAAATAAATAAATAAATAAATAAAAGAAATCAGGATGGAACTGTTTTACTTCTTCAGAAGATTTATCCAAGCACTCCAAATAGCTTATTGGTATTAAAGTGTTTTTTCTGTCTTATACGGTTGCTGTAAATTGTTTATCCTGCCTTATCTATAATTTTGACAATTTTAATGTATTTGTTCAGACTTTCAGCTTTTGCATTTGGATTGCAACTGAAATTTTTTACTTTGTAGATAAATAGAATTCTGAAATCTCACAGAGTTTAGAAATAATTTTATTACACCAGTAGTTTCCTGCTCACCAAAAACAATGGTATCTATGTCTAACCGAAAATTTTTAATTTTATGGATACCATTTTTTATGAAAATGCCTCTTATTTATACCTGATGATATGTCAATTTCTAGTTTTTAAAAACATTTGGCAGCGTTAACAACAAACTTAAAAAATACAATAACTAACAACCATCATAATTGATACTACAATCTTAATTTCCTTGTAAGCCAGAATTTCAAAGCCTTTAGCAACAGCAACCATAATTGTATTAAATTTAGTTCAGCAACATACACATATATGTTATATCATCATACTACAGAGTGAAGTAACATTATTGCTTACGTAATATGTCTTTACGTAAATTATTAGAACTTGGAGATCTTATGTTATGCTGCTTTTGTTTTGTTTGGTTTCATAACTTTAACTGCCCCACGTATAGTAGCCAATTTGTAACGGTATTACTTACAAATGTTGATGCTTGTGATGTTTGTGTATGTATGTTTACTTCACGCGTTGCCATCTTGTGTTAGCAATTTGCATCAGTGTTAGCTTTTGTTTGATTTCATTTCAAATGTCCTCCGGCTAGCTATTATCCTGTTGGCTTGGGTCGAACATGTGTCTCAATACAGGTTGTGAAACGGAAAGGAATCTTTTATCCAAAAATTACACTGATGAAGAAATTTGTTTTATAATTTTGATTGTCGAACACGTTCACTATCACTTTTACATATTGATCTAGATACTCGCCAAACTGAAACTGTTATAATACTTCTTACTGATCACTTTTAATTCACGTATTTCAACTTTGTGTATAATTAACTTTATAATACTTTAGATTTTCATAACTTGTGAATCTATAGCCGACGTATCTCATACAAATATTTTGACGAACTGACGAACTTAAAACAACGTGTATTGCACTAAGAATTTTGATGAACTGCACCTGAATACGACGTGTAATGTATGAATGCTTTCGGCGGACTGAAGGACTGACTTTACCTCAAACTTGGCTTCTATTTATAATCCTTCGTCCAGGTACGCCTAAAGATTATAAATGAACTACTATTGGCTAATAAAACGCACCAACATTAGTGTCTATCTTAATATCCAATGAAAACCACGAATACATATTGCTTTAGGGAAACATTCCAGAAGGTTCTCAACAAAAAAAACGCGCGAACATTACGTAACTTCCTCGTTCCCAATAATGATAAACAGCTCACCCCCTCGCTGCATTATTGCGCTATTATTGACAGTTTCAGTAAGGCATTAAAAACTTACTTCTAAAAAATAATTACAATAAACAAATATCTCAAATTAATGTCACATAAAAATGCATATTCATATTACAATCATTATTTACATTTAAGTAATTTGTGATACAAATTACTGCATCAAGAGTTAGAGCTTCCAAACGTAAAATAGGTGGATCTCTCCACAGATTAGGTCTTACTTAACTTTTTTTATATTATTTTAAGACAATATACCCTATGTGATCAAAAGTATCCGGACACCCCCACAAACATACGTTTTTCATCTTAGGTGCATTGTGCTGCCACCTACTGCCTGGTACTCATTAACCACACTCAGTAGTCATTATACCCCCGTCGCTGTATCTTTGTACTTGACAGTTCATGTGGCTTCGCGTAAGGTTAGCTACATTGTGGTTGCGACGTTACCAGAGTGGCTAGTAAACAACAACAGTTGATTGTTCTCCTTTCTATCGTGTCTAAGCCGCATACAAAAAGTGTACGTAAGTAGCAAACGTCAATGAATAACTATTTTGTATTATTATTGTTAATTGAAAATAACTCTGCATAAACATTGCAGTGTATGTAGAATAAATTACGCACTTTTGACAATATAGAAACAAAATAATACAAACTTCCTGCTACAATGAGGAGAAATAAAACAAATTATAAGAATGCCATAACAAAGTTATTTTCACTCACCTATTTAAAACTGCAGTGGCTCAATTCCATCCAAATCCCCATTGTCGTCATCATCCTTGGAAGCATCATTGTCATCATCATCATCCTTGGAAGCATCATTGTCATCATCATCATCATCTTCACCAAGGCATATCATCAATGATTCACAGTCACTAATAATTCCGTCTATTTCTTGTGCTTTTCGTATTAGCTTATTCACATGATCTACTTTCTTCTTCCATGAAGCCGAGTCTACCATAGCCTTGTGAATAACAGTTCTCGTCGAATTAACTTCTGAGGATGGGAACAACCGTTTCCCGAAACATGTTAAGTGAGTAAACTTAAGTGATGTTAGTGTAACAATTCCGACTCACCTTTAAATAAATAAACAGTTCTCGTGCTTAGTCCAAGAGCTGCTGCAGTTTGTTGTACGGCTTTATCAGCAGGAATAGAGGGATTGCCATGAAATTTCACGTACTTCTTTTCCTGTTCAAAGAATTTCTGGGTTCTCCTTAATAGTTCCAATGCCTGACTATTAAGTGGCACACCTCGGCGCAAAGGATTTTCACTTCGTGAATCATCACTCGGCGTTCGACAGCGTTTTTCAGATATTGTCGCACTTAAGTTTTGTTTAAATAAATAATATGAATGAAATATATATAAAATAGATAAATATAAATAAATATATATATGTATAAACGAACAATAACAAAACTATCAAACAATAACCACAAATATAAATAACAATGAACAATATGTAGCTTGCAAAGAACAACTCGACGCTCATGCTAGAGATTCACAAACTGAAGAACGTGGTTGGGAATAGTTACATCTGGCAACAGAGCCGATTCTAGTTCCGGTTCCACTTTGTCATCGACCATCCAGAATGCTGCCTTGTGATTGGCTTAGGAAGTCAAATGGTTGAAGCTTTTCATCTGTTTTTTGTGAGTGTACCAACTTAAACGCTAGCTGACAAGTGCAACGTTACAGCAGCGGGGGTATAGACATCATGAAACAGCAGAATGGGACGCTCCGTGGAACTCGCGGACTGCGAACGTGTTCAGGTGATTGGGTGTCACTTATGTCAGAAGTCTGTACGCGAGATTTCCACACTCCTAAACATCCCAAGGTACACTGTTTCTGATTTGATAGTGAAGTGGAAACGTGAAGGGACATGTACAGCACAAAAGTGTACTGGCCGACCTCGCCTGTTGACTGACAGAGATCACCGACATTTGAAGAGGGTCGTAAAGAGTAATAGGCAGACATCTATGCAGACCATCACACATGAATTCCAAACTGCATCAGGATCCACTCGAAGTACTATGACAGGCATGAGGTGAGAAACCTTGGATTCCATGGTCGAGCGGCTGCTCATAAGCCGCACATCATGCAGCAAAATGCCAAACGACGCCTCGCTTGGTGCAAGGAGTGTCAACATTACAGGATTGAACAGTAGCAAAACGTTATGTGGAGGGACAAATCATGGTACACAATGTGGCGATCCAATGGCAGGGTGTGGGTATGGCGAATGCCCAGTGAACGTCATCTGCCAGTGTGTGTAGTGCCAACAGTGAAATTCGGAGGTGGTGGTGTTATGGTGTGGTCGTGTTTTTCCTGAAGGAGGCTTGCACCCCTTGTTTTGCGTGGCACGATCACAGTGCAGACCTACATTGATATTTTAAGTACCTTCTTGCTTCCCACTGTTGAAGAGAAATTCGGGGATGGCGATTGCATCTTTCAACATGATCGTGCACCTGTTCATACTACATGGGCTGTGGCAGAGTGATTATATGACAATAACATCCCTGTAATGGACTGGCCTGCACAGAGTCCTGACTTGAATCCTATAGAACACCTTTGGGATGTTTTGGCACGCCGACTTCATGCCAGGCCTCACCGACCTACATCGATACCTCTCCTCAGTTCTGCTCCGTGAAGAATGGGCTGCCATTCCCCAAGAAACCTTCCAGCACCTGATTGAAAGTATGCCTGCGAGAGTGAACACTGTCATCAAGACTAAGGGTGGGCCAACACCATATTGACTTCCAGTATTACCGATGGAGGGCACCATGAACTTGTACGTCATTTCCAGTCAGGTGTCCGGATACTTTTGATCACGTGGTGTATGGAATAATTAACTTTTAAAATAGCAAATTCAAACCTAATGTCATTCCTGTTTCCTTTTAATCATCAAAATTTCACACTCTTTAACCACCAGTAGTACTGCTGTCATGTTTGATATAGTATCTCAAATACCCATAATTTTCCTAAGCATTCTTTACATAATTATGTTGGATGGAACACTGTTTTAGGCTGGTTCCCTGCCAAGTTTGTAGAGCTTTTAGATGAACGCAGCAAGCAATATTCATGTGCTGGAGATGATAGTGTTAGTGAAGCCGTGACAGATCTGGTCAGAGGAACGCTTTGCCCAGCAGTGAAACAGGTTTTGGAACATGGAATGAAGAGGCCTAATTTTCTAGGTATGGCTAACATTTTATTTATTAGAGGTTTTATTAAGTTTTACAAATGCTAGTATTGTCTTAGAATGTTGAAGTGCTGACATAATGAACTAGCACTGAAAGCAATTTTTGAAGTACTGATGTAGTATGCAATTCATGCTGGACAGACACATTATAAAAAGATCTGAAGCTTTATACTCTCATGACTTTCTGTTCCTATTACAAATTCACATATATTCATTATGCATTATATTGTTTGTATAAAAAGTGATTCTTCTGTGTTATTTTAATCATGACAAAAGTTTGGACATAAATTATTTAAACCAAGTAGCATGGTCCTGATTACATGTGAGATGGTATCCCCTACTAACAAAAATTTAAATATTATTCAATTAATTATCAGCAACAAAAACATCTAATTATATTAAGGTATACCATATTTTAATTTCAATGTTAATAATTTTTAAAGACCAATATGCTACAAAAATGTGCATAAATGTTAGTAATATTTAAAAGCAAAGGCAGAAGTATTTTGTGTTGCAGCTAGAAAACATTCTTTCTTATAAGGTTCGTAACAGAGAGAATTCAATAGGAAATCGTTTAACAAAATATATTCTACTTCAACAGTTAAATTAAAAAATTAAATTGAATTTTATTTATGGACATTCTTTAACTGCTGTGGTACTTCGTGTCCCACTCTATATTGGATGTGAAAAACTGTAATTTAGCTCAGAGGCCTCATTATTAGCTTGAGGTTCTTTTACATGCCATAAATCTACAACATGGGACCACCGGCTTTACTTCCCTTCCAAAGGAAGCCTTGCTAAGGATTTTTACACCCCAAAAAAAATCCATTGCCCTCCACCACATTTGAACCCACAACCTCAGGAACTAGAGACTAGCATGGTAACCACTACACCACGGAGGACAACACCTCAACAGTGCTGGAAGCATGTGACAATGGGCAAGTTTCTAGAACATTTGATAGAAGTTTTAAATCCCAACAACTGTTCCTCTAAAATGTCCATAGTACATAGTATTTAATAGGTTTGTGCATATGCTATGTCACTCTAGTAGCCAATAGAATTTTAGATTTTATATTTAAGTGCAGAGTGAAGTGATACTACAGAAAGTTGTTCCAAATGTAGTTCTTACTCAGACTTGTGTGGTAAAAGGTGGCTATGTGTCTAGCTCCCTGAAATGCTTTTACAAAAGTGCATAATCATAAGGAATATAAATTTATTATATCAGATTAATATCAAGTATGACATTAGCTCGCCAGTGAACTAATAATTATGTAATTTACTAAAACTTACTAGAAACAGTGTGTACTTATAAATTCTTCGTGTACACGCGAATACGCAAACAAAGTAAAGTTATCTGTTTGTAAGAGTGTTGTATGTTAAAGTGATCCACAAAAGTTACAATATATATATTCAAGTATTAGTACAGTGAATGTTAAGTTATTTACATTTATCCTTAGTCATTGTTCCACACCCTGACTAGAGCAAAGTGCCTACCAAAAACATAGCTAGCCAAGGCACAATCAACATAATCTACTGCAACATTTAAGTATACACACACTAAAACATACATCAACATCTACCAGAGGCAATTTGCACTGCTCCATCCAGGGGCAAGCAAAATAGCATCAACCCCAATGATACTGCAACAGAAGGTGATGTTGAGAAATGGGAGGAGAGATGGAACCGTGTTACATGCAACATGTGGAAAAAACAAATGAACTCTTTATATCACAAGCCAGTTTTGCCTAAAGTGAAGAGTCACAAGCTTTCAAACTTGTTGCAGTATGTGAACACATTTTAACCTGAGGAAACATAAATAAACAAGAAGGAACCCACTAATGTTGAAGAAAAGTTATTTAAAACAAATGGTAATTTTTTACTTTATCTAACATCAAAAAATGTTGCATATAGATTTCACCAGAAATGAATCTTTTTAGACCCCCAGAATTAAAAAATAAAACATTTATGAAGAAAGAGAGGGCAGCAGCATAACTTAAAAACTGAAAAGTTGGATAATACCAAACTTTGTATTAAGTTCAGCATTTTCCAAGGATGTAACATGAAGATCTTCAAAAAAAATTCCCCTACACAAAATGACCTTATTATAGAAAACTTTCATTATTTTTGATTTTCTCAAAAATACTTGTAGCAATTTTGATTAAAATATCATACATATCTTTAAGATATTTACATTACTAATGTATATCTTAAATTTTCTGCTAATAACCTGTGAAGTGCACTTCACTGAGAATTAATTTTGTATAACTGGTAAACCATAGCAGATAGATAAAAACCAACATATAGTGATCTGGTTTTCAAACATTTGACTATCGCTTTAGTTTTCTGTATCTATGACAAAATGTTCAATTAAACTAAGTCTGCAGAAGTTTATCTTGATTAATATGAAGTAGATAGAAAAATAAATTTTGCAAGAATGGTTTGTAAAAGCTATATACAAATAAATCATAGTGGCCAGAGAAAGTTGTGTAAATGCAAAACATTAAATTTTATTCTGCATCTTTTATGGTTTTCCAGGTATATAAAATTAAATCAGAATCAAGAGGATTTCAAAGTCTTTTCATAAAAACTCAAGATATATACTCTATTTATCTTGACAAGATCTCAGACATATCATCTTTTAATCAAAATTGTGTGGGCCATTCTTGAGAAAATAAAAAGCAATGAACATTTTTCCATTCAATTGGTATCTTTAAACATTGTCTGATTCAAGTATGACATTTGGTATTTGTCTGCCTTTTCCTATTCTGTTTTTCTCTCACATATACATATACATATGTGCAGAGCTTTTTCTAAAACTGCTTGTTTTGGTTTGAGGAGATCTCAAAACATTTATTTCTGGCAAAATTTCAATGTTAAATTATTAGATGAAATACAATGTTCCTTTACATATCATAGGTTAGCAATAGAGAAAATAAAAGACACTTTTATATATTGTGGGCTGGATTCGCCAGCCAGCAGTCATAGAGAACAATGTTTGAAACATCAGCAAAGAATGCCAAGTAAGAGTAGGTGGTACACTATTGCAGAACAATTTAGAATTTAATGGGTTGGAGACACTTTGAGAATGAGGGAAAATAAGGTAAAGGATATCTGGAAAGAAGCAAAATAAAGATTCGAAGATTTTGAAATACAACATCTATTTAGTGGAATAGAAGAAAACAGATCATTAATATTTTATATCAAAATGGAAAACAGATGGGAAAGGTAAGAATATATACATAAGATGAATGAAGATGAAGAGAAAGTTTAGCCTAGATGAGAATAAGGGTATGTAGGCTGAAAAGACAACAGAGGGATTTTATAGGTCTGTGTCCACTGTGTGGAGGAAGAGAAGTTGTAGAACACATAGAATTCAAATACAGTTCTAATGAATGGAGTTTTTTTTTAATGGACGCTCTGTAACTGTTGTGGTCCTTAACATCCCATTCTATATTGGGCATGAAAGACCAGTAATTTTGCTCAGAGGCCTCGTTATCAGGCTTGAGGTTCTTTTACGTGCCATAAATCTACAACAGGGGACCACCGGCTTTACTTTCCTTCCAAAGGAAACCATGCCAAGGATTTTTATGCCCGAAAAAATCCATCGCCCTCCGCCAAGTTTGAACCCGCAACCTCGGGAACTAGAGGCTAGCATGGTAACCACTACACCACAGAGGACGACAAGAATGGAGGAATATATACATTAGAGATATTTAAAATGGGCAGAGAAAGTGTTATAAAAGATGCTTAGCAAAGACTGTGTAAAATGAGGACAGCTCTTGTACAAGGTGAAAAATAAATGGAAATTAACAATGAATAGAAATAATGGTCAAATTTAAATTTAATTTTGCTAAGAGGCCTCTTTATCAGGCTTGAGGTTCTTTTACGTGCTGTAAATTTATGACACGGAAGCACTGGCTTTACTTCCCTTCCGAATGAAGCCATACTAATGATTTTTACGCCTGAAAAAATCCATCGCCCTCTGCCGAGTTTGAACCGGAAACTAGAGGCTAGCATGGTAACACTACACCACGGAGGACGGTGAATAATGGTCAGGAGCCATTGAGAGCCTTTGCTCACAGAGGAGTATTCAGCTGGTAACATTGCATAACAATTAAATCTTCATCAGTTTATTTATTTATTTTTCTATTGTAAATAAATGAGTGATCAATTTTAATACTTAGCAATATTTTACCATATTAAAAATGGACATACCTTGAAGCAGTTAGAATTTCTAAGGACAACAAGATGGAGAACTAGCCTGAAATGTTACATATGTGTTTATTATTGAACTGTATTCATTAATTAATATAATTATTATATTTCTTTATTTGTTCATGATGATAACATCAACCTCTCATATCAAGATGCAAAAAATTAAAGTGGTTCAATATAATGACTCGACAAACAAATAGTTTTTCAGTGGATCCCAGCACATTGTAATATAGAACGAAATTAAAAGTTTGAGCAAAAAACAATAAATAAATGTTCCTATGAATTGATAAAAAGGATTATAAAGAACAAAGTTTACCAAATTTAAATTTAATGGAATGTGTTGAAAACTGTCAATTAAAAAAACTTATGGAAGACTGTACCTTAGTTCCTGATTCCTTACAAAACTGCTGTTGCTATGTTTTAACTAATTATTGGACATGATTGAGTTAACATTTTCACATTGTGCTCTGAAAAGTTGAAATGCAGATGGAGTACCTGGCAAAATGTACAACTCTTCAAAATCAGCAAGATATCACTTCCAGATACTGGGAAGCTGGAAGGGGAATGATTTCATTGTTAACTCCTGAGCATTAGATACACATACTTATTTCAGAATTAATAGTTTTATTTTCTATTTACATAATTTTTTATAGTTGCAAAGCATTAGATAGTGTCTGGTTCTCCGCTTGGCCAGTGAGTCATTTGGCAAGATGTACATTACTAATGCAACATACATTCACTTCTCAAGCCATCTTGTTCACTTCATTAAAAGCCGAAACAGATACTTGCTTTCAAAATCATCTAATGGACAGACATTATTGTTATTACAACTAAAGAAGAGTCAATTTTCACTGTATTACTAACAGAAAACTTTGAAGCAGTTTCCTGTGGCTGGAAATGGATTCACAAGGCCCAGATATGAGTCATTCCACATCAAGTCGCACAAATTTTCACAAAATTTGACCATGTTTCCGATTCACTTCAAATTTTGTCCATGGATTACAAAAACAAAGTGAGTTATAAATTCTTAGTTTTTTAAATCGCAATATTTTAAAACATATTGTGCTATCCAACTTGTGAAAAGTGGCACACCTCTCTACCTTTAAATTAGAATATCTCACAGGCAATAAGTGATAAAATTATGTTATAGAGTGCAATGTAAAGCTTAATATGTAATCTTTTACTTGACATTTATTATAATTGGAATAATTAGCTATTTACATCTATTTTTAAAATCCAAACATTTAAAAACTATATATCCCTATTAACCCGCATGTTTAAACTTCTATAAAAATTATAAATCAATTCTTTGTGATTTTTTGTATATATGTACATAAAACAAAGATGGGATCCTGTATAGTTAATTTTAAATCAAATAGCTTAGAAAGCAGTGTGTAACAGAATTCAGTGCGGTGCAGCTGGAGAGCAGCAGTAGTCTGACATTGGATGCCTTGTCAACTGTTCACAGCACTTTAGTTGCACTATTTTGTTCACATGTAACTTAAATTTGGCATACAGTTGATAAACATTCAATCTTATCCTATGGAAGGCAACTTAACTACAATTTAAATGTGCACTTTTTCCCAAGCTCAAGTGAATACCATCTGGTTAATATTGCATTATTGCTTGGAGTAAGTGAATTTAGCTCTAAACTACCAGGGATCCTTTCGCACTGCTGTATCTTACCTTAAAATGGCCACTATGTTCAAAACCACTTCTGGGTTATTCACAGCCAACTTTATTTATATGTATTACATCACAAAAGGTAACGGATTATGGATACAAGTAAATAAATGGAGAAAAATAGGGTTGCCTTATTACTCTTAGTTTTTCTTTTTTTATGGACGCTCTTTAACTACTAGGTTCTTAGCGTACCATTCTATATTAAGCTTGAAAGACCTTAATTTTGCTCGTAGGCCTCTTTATCAGGTTTGAGATTCTTTTACGTGCTGTAAATCTATGACACGGGACCACCAGCTTTACTTCCCTTCCGAAGGAAGCCATGCTATGGATTTTTACGTCCGAAAAAAATCCATCGCTGTCCGCCGATTTTGAACCTGCAACCTTGGGGATTACTCTTAGTGTTATGAGATTAAACAGTACAAGGAATAAGACAGAACAATATATATGTCCACATGCTCCTAAAATTTTTATTGACAGAGAGTTAATATAGATGAACAATCACTTTTTCAGGGGGACCTTGCCATCCGTGGTTATTTATTGAAGAGGCAGCCACTAAAGAAGTAGAGCGAGATTTTAATTCTGTATATAGTCGCCTTGTATTGTGCAAAACATACCGTTTAGATGAAGATGGGAAAGTACTTACCCCTGAAGAGGTAAGCTCATGTGTTTATTTATATTTTTTACTGTAATTAATCTTTGCTTATCATTATATGCATGCAAAATACGTTAACTAGCAATGAGTTGATTATACCTTATATTCTAACCTAGCCATAAGAAACCAATTAAAGCAATGCAAATATTGAGAATGCAGCCCATAGCAATAATATTTATGACTGCTTACTTTAAAGTGAATGATTATTTATTAATTGACAACATTCCTATTATTCTGTATTAGTTCTACTTATTTTTCAGCATATTGCATCACTTTAATGTGTATAATATTTCTAAACCTATCTGGGTCAAGGATATATTTTCAGTTTTAATTAAGCAGAAGCTTATAACCAGTGATGTGTTACTAATTATAAAGGCTCAGAACTGGGGCTACAGGCATAATGCAAACAAACCCAACACAACTTGTACTCAGTAACAGAATCCCTTTGCTTGTAGGAAGATGTTTGTTGATAATGAATAAACTGCTTGCCTAGGCATAAAGGTTCCAACTTCAGAACCTTACTAATTATATTTTCAGTTAGGTATGATTGATTGGCAAAACATTTAAATAAAATAAGAATTTATAGCAGTTGATACTACTCTCTTTGTAAATGACCAAAGGTTATCTTCAAGCCTGTGAAACTCTACTGTTCTAACCATCACTGAAAGTTACAGAAGACCAAGAATGCTAAAGGCTTCATTGGGGAATGCACAGCATTAAAAAGCAATACATTGAAAATGTTTATAAACACTGTTCTTCTATCTTTCATAGAAGAACATTTTGGAAAGAGGATACTTGGGCAACTGTACACTTTCTCCATAGGTGCATAAGTGACAATTGCATTTGCAGCAGGTGACGGCTGCTCTACAATATGATATGAGGGAATATTGGAAGGCAGCCACAACTGCAGTATGGGAGTAATACTAACTTGTGCTAGTGTTGTGGTAATCTCTCGTGTTATCTTTTTTGCTGAGCACCTGTTATTGTTGTATTATTTTTTTAAAATTTGGGTTCTTTGTCCTCCGGCTAGCTATTATTACTCAGTCGAGCAAATATCTCTGAGCAGGGCGTGTAAATGGAAAGGAGTTATTAATAAAAGATAACACTGATAAAAGAATTTTGTTTTCACACTTTTATTGCCGTCACACTTAATTAATAGTTCACATCTGTAATCTTTATACATGCCTGACTGAAACTGTTATATTTCTGAATGTAATTACTCTTGTATTAGTTGCCGCATACTTCCCATTTTGTAACTAACTTTACGACGCAAGAGATTCTTCCAAACTGTATGACATTCACCTCATGAGAGATTCCTCAAGACTGTGCGACGTGTATCTCGTGAATCATTCTTTAGAACTGCGTGATGTGTACCTCGTGAGAGATTGCTGAGAACTGCGTGATGTGTACCTCGTGAATGATTCTGTAGAACTGCACAACATTTACCTCGTGAATGATTCTGTAAAACTGCGCGACGTGTACCTTGCGAATGACTTTTCAAGACTGCGCGATGTGTATCTCATGAATGATTCTTTAGAACTGTGTGATGTGTACCTCGTGAGAGATTGCTGAGAACTGCGTGAAACATGCTTGTAGCTCGAGAATTTATACTCCTTCACCTCGAAATGCCTAAACATTATAATAGAGCTGCTATTGGTTACTAAATTGTGCCAACATTAGCATCTGTTTTGTCAGCCAATCATAATTACTAACACATATGCTGTAGGGAAGATATTCCCTCCATTTCTAAAGAAAGGCACCCTACCCTGACGTCATTTGTTTGTCTCTTCTTAGTGATAAACAACTCACCCCCTCGCTTCATTGTTACCCACTCTATTATCAGTTTCAGTGAGGCCCTGTAAACTTATTTCCTAACAATGCTTATGGCTAACAAACATCTAAAATCATTGTCATACAATAATGTTAATTTACACTACAATCACTCTGGCATTCACAGTGTTGTGATATAAAATACTGCCTCACTAGTGATATTAAATTCTTAGGGAAGTTTTTTTTTGTTAATTTGTAGCAAAATGTTTAATATTAAATTAAAGTAAGTAGAACCAAAATTCTTGCTTCAACTTTAAATGAAAGAACTTAAGAAAATAAAAATTTTAACTTAAGATTCAACTAAAACAGATAGAATAAAGTATGTATTTTTATTTAACAGTTTCATAGAAATACAATAAATCAATAAATTATTTATGTAGCATTTAATGGAAAAGATTAAGAACTAACTTTATTTTTATTTGCACATACCACAACTGCTAGATCATGTTGTAGATAATGGCAGCATATGCTTTTACTGATTAACTCTAGCAAAAAATTACAGTTTATACAAAACAAAAATGCTAACTTATGGTGGAACTAGGTACTTAAGGAAGAAATGGAAACAAATGCAGTATAGACAGCTGTATTCTGTCATAGATAGAAGGATAATTCATTGTCCTTTGCCATACACTGAGCAGATAGACTCATACTTGCTAATTAAAACATGTACATAAATTATAAAATAGTTTCTCATATAAAAACAATTGCAGTGATCTGTTATATTTACAAATGTCATCCATTTTTATCATGTTCATGAGGGAGAGTGTTGACAGTTTTGCTAGTGAGACAAATTGGTGATTTTGAATATTTAGTTGTTCTACACATTCCTATATAAATGTCATTTATGCCTCTGGTAAAATGGTTATGAACATCACAATTTAGACTACTAAATATGAGTTATTTTTATAGAATACTGCAGCATTATATATTAATAAAATCGGTCACAGTAAAAATATTAAAATCCTTAAAAATATCTCTTAATGAAACTCTAGGCTTCATATTAAAGATTATTCTGAGACTCTCTTCTGGATTAGAAATACTGTTGTAAATTCAGATGCTGATCCCCATATTAAAATATTATGTGATGAAATTGATTGTATGTGGCGTAATAAACTGTAAGCAAACTCTTTATATCCATGCTCATTTTCAGGCATTTGATAGCAAAACAAGCTTTGTTTAATCTGTTACATACACAATTGATCTGATGTCGTCAGGTAAGGTTTGGATATAAAACAATACCTAGGAGCTTGGTCTTAGCAAGAGATTTTTAAATAACACCACCAATATTGTCGTATGCCTCACTTAATAGTATTATTTAACTTCAGAGGAGAGCTACTCGCTTATGAGAGGGATCGTTGAACAAACAAAGAACTTTAAACTCGAGGCATCGACAAGGGACGCAGCTAAGTTATCTCTCTAAATAATTAATACACCAACACAATTTCTGGCTGAAGGGAGAGGAAAGGAACTCTATTATACCATAATTAAAAGTTAAAAGGCGTGGATGGCACACAATTTATTGGATGAAGTTAGTTACATACCTTTGCCCATTGCCTGCCGGGCGAGGACGCCAAGTCTTAGGCAGTTATCCGTCTAACTCACGCGAAGCCTAGTCACAGAATGAAGCCACGCCAAGTCTTAGCGTCAGTAACGCCATATCCCCCCCAATGACACACTGCTTCCCCTGAATCGCCCCTACTCACAGATAAACTGCCCCGCTTCGGCGTCCAGAGAGCGTATTACCATTAATATAATCTGTGCACATGCCACATCTCCCCCTGGCCACCGAAGTCGACGTCCTCGTCAACAGAAGGAAAATAAATATAATAAACATGAAAAGAACAAAACAAAATGACATACACATGTGTGATGAACCAAAATATAACAACAATATACATGTGTGGTAAGCACCCAGCCGACTACACAATTTTGCTGGGTGATAACGAGATACGAGAGACGTAAGTGCTGTCGACTAGGACATCGTGCGTTAGCAGTTGCCGGATTGACTTACCCGAAGCCTCCACCAATTTGTTGTATGCCTCACTTAATAGTATTATTTAACTTCAGAGGAGAGCTACTCGCTTATGAGAGGGATCGTTGAACAAACAAAGAACTTTAAACTCGAGGCATCGACAAGGGACGCAGCTAAGTTATCTCTCTAAATAATTAATACATCAACACAATTTCTGGCTGAAGGGAGAGGAAAGGAACTCTATTATACCATAATTAAAAGTTAAAAGGTGTGGATGGCACACAATTTATTGGATGAAGTTAGTTACATACCTTTGCCCATTGCCTGCCGGGCGAGGACGCCAAGTCTTAGGCAGTTATCCGTCTAACTCACGCGAAGCCTAGTCACAGAATGAAGCCACGCCAAGTCTTAGCGTCAGTAACGCCATATCCCCCCCAATGACACACTGCTTCCCCTGAATCACCCCTACTCACAGATAAACTGCCCCGCTTCGGCGTCCAGAGAGCGTATTACCATTAATATAATCTGTGCACATGCCACATCTCCCCCTGGCCACCGAAGTCGACGTCCTCGTCGACAGAAGGAAAATAAATATAATAAACATGAAAAGAACAAAACAAAATGACATACACATGTGTGATGAACCAAAATATAACAACAATATACATGTGTGGTAAGCACCCAGCCGACGACACAATTTTGCTGGGCGATAACGAGATACGAGAGACGTAAGTGCTGTCGACTAGGACATCGTGCGTTAGCAGTTGCCGGATTGACTTACCCGAAGCCTCCACCAATTTGTCGTATGCCTCACTTAATAGTATTATTTAACTTCAGAGGAGAGCTACTCGCTTATGAGAGGGATCGTTGAACAAACAAAGAACTTTAAACTCGAGGCATCGACAAGGGACGCAGCTAAGTTATCTCTCTAAATAATTAATACACCAACACAATTTCTGGCTGAAGGGAGAGGAAAGGAACTCTATTATACCATAATTAAAAGTTAAAAGGCGTGGATGGCACACAATTTATTGGATGAAGTTAGTTACATACCTTTGCCCATTGCCTGCCGGGCGAGGACGCCAAGTCTTAGGCAGTTATCTGTCTAACTTACGCGAAGCCTAGTCACAGAATGAAGCCACACCAAGTCTTAGCGTCAGTAATGCCATATCCCCCCCAATGACACACTGCTTCCCCTGAATCGCCCCTACTCACAGATAAACTGCCCCGCTTCGGCGTCCAGAGAGTGTATTACCATTAATATAATCTGTGCACATGCCACAATATTAAAATTCAAGTCCAATTAAAGTTTATTTTTTTCCTTTCTTTTTTCAGGGGGGGTGCTGAAATATAAGCAGGTAGTTTTGCCAGCATTTAAAATAAGCTTATTTGCAATGCACCTATTTTTAAATGAGTTCAATGCATTTTTTACTTTTATATTCAACTTGCGGCAGTGCTGTGGCCGAGTGGTTAGCCTACCCTCCTCTCACCAAAGCGGCCCAAGTTTAATCCCAGGGATCCACATGTGAGATTTGTAGTGGATAAAGCAGCAGCTGGGTGGGTTTTCTCTGGGCTCTCCAGTTTCTCCTGCCATTCATTCCACCAACTGCTCCATCATCACCTTTCCTTTCATCCATTGCACCATCATTTCATATCATCTACTTCCTCGCTTTCATACCAGACTTTGGGCTGAACACCCATCTGGCTTTTCTCTCTAATCCATAGTCTGTGTTCCCTGACAGGCATCTGACTCCAGGCACTCGCTTGTAAGTCTTGAGG
Organism: Deroplatys truncata; assembly: GCA_030765065.1. Classification (NCBI taxonomy): domain Eukaryota; kingdom Metazoa; phylum Arthropoda; class Insecta; order Mantodea; family Mantidae; genus Deroplatys; species Deroplatys truncata. Next base: position 129,507,989 of record CM060988.1, on the reverse strand, counting down.
GGTGTAAGTCCTACACATGAGGGTAAACAGGAAAAGAAGAAGAAGATACTCAACTCATTGGAACTGTTGCAACTGAAATATCTTCCGCATACATAGTTACCTGTGATGTAAACTGTGTGATGTAAATCATTTACAAACAAAATAAATAATAAAAGAAAAAACAATGGTCCAAGATAAAACCCTGTGGAACTCCACCTACACAACCAGATAATAACTTATTAGAATAATAGTTCTTAACTGTAACCACAGATTCTCTATATTTGACAAAAGATAAAATTAATTCATTTACAGGTATTTTCAATTTATATCATTTATTTTTAGAAGCAAATGATCTATTGAGTCAAAAGCACTACTCAAATCAAACAACAATCCAACTACATACATATTTAAATCCATATAATCATGAACAAAGTCAATAATTTAACACAGGCAGTACTACTTGTACTAGTTGATTTCCCATGTATGAAGTCATGTTGGTTTACAGTCAACACATTGTTTGTCATTAGGAAGTTCAATGATGGATGTCCAAATCTTTTTCAATATTTTTTAAAAGGAACTTAACAATGATATGGGTCTGTAATTATGTATATTACATGGATCACCCTTTGTAAGTATTGGAACAATCATATTCATTTTTATAGAATCAGGAAATTGACCTATTATTACACAGAAATTAAATATATATGTTAGTGGAATAACAATGTTTTCTAAGATGACCTTTATAGCTTTAATATGTATTTCATTTTTAACCATCGAAACTGACCTATTATTATACAGAAATTAAATATGTATGTTAGTGGAATAACAATGCTTTCTAAGATGAGCTCTATAACTTTAATATATATTTCATTTTTAACCAACTGCATTTAGTCATTTAGCTATTAAATGGCATTAACAATTTCCATTTTTGTAACAGGTAAGAGAAGCATTGATTGCCTATTTCAATTACTTAAAGTACCTTGACAATTCAAATTATGAAAAGTGTAATTTATTTGAAACCGTATTGGAAAAATGATTATCAAACAGTGGAGCCATAATTGGATTCTCTGTGTATTCACCATCAACAGATATATTGCTTATTGTATTTCTGGTATCTTTACCTAGTTAATTATTGACATTTTCCAAAGGGACTTGCTTTTTTTGTTTGTTCAAATTGGAAATTGCATTGCCAGTATAACTTTGTTTACTGTCTGATACAAGTATTTTATGTTTATGTTTCTCTTGTCTATATAAAACATCCAGTGTTTCACATTTTTTGTACTCTTAGTGATTTCCTCAGCAATCCATGTACTTCAGTAAGACTTGCTTTAATTGCTGTACATATATGTGAATTGGGATTCCATAAAAAGCAATCAAAATTAAATTGTTCTGTTGAAATAACTGCTCAAAGTCTAAAACAGCATTATAGTTGTTCATTTGTCTCTGTATCACTTCTTAAGAAGATGACATATCTACTCCTTCCACCATATATCTTTCTTGCATGCAAAAACTCGGTGTAATGCATATTTAAAAGAAACTTTTCGCACTGGTGGCTCATTTGTATTGTAAACATGTATATCAGATGAAAGGGTATCATTTTGATGCTTAAAACTGTAGTAACATTAATTTTCTTTTCTCTCTAGCTTCTGTATAGATGTGTACAAGCAGTGAACCTGACACATGACAATGCACATGCACAGATGGACGTAAAACTTCGAAGTCTCATCTGTTTAGGACTCAATGAACAAGTGTTACATCTGTGGCTTGAAGTGTTGTGTTCCTGTGTTGAAGTGGTACAGAAGTGGTATGAAACTTTTCTTTGTGGACAATATCAAATTAAAGGCTGGTTCACAGTAACTGAGCAGAGTTGGGGGATGCAGCGGCCGGGCAGTAGGCTGTTGCGCCACACAGTTTAGTGTAGTTTCACAGTAACTGGGATTGGAAACTAGAATGTAAATGACAAAGTTAAAATACATATATTACAATGTGAGCATTCACAATTAATGGGAAGATTTCCCAAGTCCCAGGAATGGGAAAGAAGGCTCAATTAAGTTTTAACTTTTTTGTTCCCATTCCCAGAAACGGCATATTACACTCTTCTCTATAGAAATTATTCAAAGTGGTAGTGGCAAGAAACAGCATTAGATTGCTCTATAGTTGCAAGCTGCGAAGATGAAACCAGAATAAATTACACCAAATCTGCATCCTGACTCCCTCACATTCATTGAGCATAGGTTCTTTTATTGTAGTTTGTTTGTATGCTACTCAAAATTGGCCATTGCCTTAAAACAACAATAACAAACCTACAAAGAACAGTAAAAACTGGCAGAAATTAACAGAAAACAATAAAGAGCAACAAGTAACTTTAATGTATGCAATTAATAAAGGTGGTACAACACTTTTGTTAATGTAATTGGAAATGGTAATGGATCTGCATTTAGAAAATATTTACTGTAATGAATTTTGAGACTGACTGACCTGCAATGTGTCAGCTGAATCAGCAACAGCTGAAAAAATATAATTGGTAAATTACAAACAAATGACATCCAAATGCCCAAAATCAACTTTCTACTTTGCTATCAATATAGTTATCGATATGCATTCCTGTTCTCATTTCCAATGTATTGTCAACCAGACTGTTGCATATTGTTTTGCTTTTTATTTCTGTTCTCATTTCTATTCTCAGGCTATTGTGAACCAGCCATAAGGGAATATAAGAATTTACATAAAAGGGATAATGCATGGCACTCTGGGAGTTATTTATTATTTATTTATACATTAGTGTCCAGGAAACTTGGAAAATATTTATTAAACTTTCATACAACTCTGAAATGTTTACCTTCTGCTTTGGTTAAAGTTTGTAAGTTGTTGTATATTAATGGTGAATTTAATTTTGGTGTTTCATGAGATTTTGTATATATAAAATCAGAGTTAAATGAAGGATCTACTCTTTTGATATTCAGAAGTTGAATGGGACAAGTGCTGGAGAGCAAGTCATGGAAAGTAAATCATGATTTTTACTCTAATCAGTATTCAGGGTTATTTTTTTATGGTTTTCCTGATTACACAATCACCCTGCATATCCTTCGTCTATCAGCTCCTTATCATCATCGGTTAAGGCTGCATAATCAAAGTAGCCAATGAGGTATTTTGAAGTTACAGGACAGGGTAGGGCATGGTAGCTTTTGTGTTTCTTATACTTCATTAATTATGATGTCATGTTCATCCTTATTGCTTCAAGAACATTGTCCTAAGATGGACGAGCCATTGCTTTAATCCACTAAGGATTATATTGAATCTCTTCTTGATTTAATGCCCAGAGGATTAAATGCTGTAATTTGAAATGAAAGTTTTCTGGACTGAACAAGCTTAGCAGGCATTTATTTTCACATTCAAGTAAAGAGCATGTAGGAAAAATATTAAATTATGTATTCTATAATCAAATTCTTATTTTACTTAGTTTATCTATATTATGTACCTATGAGGAACATTTCTTTTTGTTTTAGATTACACAGTAAATGTTATTTTCCGAAATATGTTCAGTTTTTAAGCAATGATTAACATAAAATAAATTAAATGGTCAGTTTCACCAATGAAGCTGTTGCAATTATTCATTAGTGTTTAGTGGATTGAGTAAACACTTCACATATTCTACGTATGCTATATTTAATAGAGCTGGGAAGATAGAAATGGGAAATATATGGAAGCTAGAGGAAAGGAACATTAGTGACTTTTGGGAGACAATAAGAGACATAGAAAGACAAGAAATTTAGGGAAGCTTAGAGGACAAAAAGGTTCTATAGGTTAATAAAAGGAATGAGGAAGAGAAGGGTATGCTGACCATTGTAGCAGACAGGGAAAGGAAGGTTTAGCATGGACGAGAACAGGATCAGTATACTTGGGGAGGGTTAAGAGGCAAGGAAAAAGGAATTTATGAATTATGTGTTGGAAGGGAAAATACAGAACATTAAATAATAATAATAATAATAATAATAATAATAATAATAATAATAATAATTGATGCAGTAATCATTTGAACAGCACAAAGTTGACATGGACAAGTCAGTTTCATAATAATAGTAAAATATGACATAGAGAATGCAAAACCACAACATTTAGGATAGTTAATATGACATACAAGATATGAAGGAACAAAATTTAATTAAAAATATATGCATACACCTACACATCACAATGGCTGTTCACCCTCAGTCTAATACTTACAGATAATCTAGATTTACAAACATTTGTTAATTCGATATTCTTTTATTTTATGCTTGAAACACATTTTCGAGGTGTTGGCTAAATTTTTCATGCCATTGGCAATCTGTTAAATAAAATTACTGCTCTCATATTAACGACTCTCTCAGAGATATTTAATTTGTACTGTGTCTAAAATAATTTCAGTTATTTCTTGTGTTATGGACATGTACTTGGTCGTTGCTTGTTAATACTTGCTTTTCTGTTGTATATATTCTATTTAAATAAGTTTTTACAGTGCTCCCCCATATTTCCATGCCATAAATTAAATCAGGATAGGTGCATCCTTTACATCAATAATTTTTGAAATACCTCAGTAAGTATATTGTTCTGCTAATAGCATTGTATATATGGTCGATGTGTTCTGTTCATTTTAAAGAGTTGTTTAAAACAATGTCTAGAAATTTGCGTGAGTTAACCTCATGAACAGTCAGATTTTGAACTTGCAGGCTAATATTGTTGATAATTTTTGTTAACATGTTGAATTTCATCATGTTTGTTTTTGCAGATTGCATTTCAGATTTAGAGTTTCAAGTTAAGTTAGTTAAGAAGCATGGCTGTAGAGCTCTTTATATTTGTGTGTAGTTCATCTGTTTTGTCGCAAAAAATAGTGGTAGATTGTCAAGCATAAGCAATGATGGCGGTATTATTTGGATTTATTATGTCATTAACATGTATGATAAATAATAGAGGACCTAATACAGTGCCTTGGGGAACACCCATACTTTACGGTTTCCATTTTTTAGCTTATGTTTCTGACAAACTTTCTCTTTTTATGAGTAATTTCAGTAATTTGTTTCCTTCCAATTAGATAAATGGCAATTAGGTTTTGGGGGATACCTCCTCTAGCTTGTTTAATAAGATACTGTGATCAATGTAATCAAAGCTTTGGAAGGTCAAAAAATAAAGTCCTAACGTTGTTAGTTTGCAGCTTTTCTACTATTATTTGAATAAATTGTGTGATAGGCTGATAGCAGTAATGGTGATCTACTTTTCTGGAAGCCATGTTGGAAATTTTTCAATATATCGTGTTTGTCTAAATAAGAAATTAGTTTCGACAATATGTCTCTCTCAAAAATGATAGCAATCTAAGAAGTTATTAATATTATTTTTGTTACTCTTTTTGAACAATGGCTTACTTTTCCCAGTTTTAATATATCTGGGAATTTTCCTTCCTCTATAGAGCAGTTAATTAAATAGGTCAATGGTTTAATTAAGTCTGATTGCATGACAAAATATAAGGAACTAACGAAATGGAGACAAAAAGTTTAGGAGAAAATGGAAAAAAAAAAAAAAAAAGTAGTTATAAATGTTGACAGGAAAAGAAGAAAAAAAATAAAAACATAAGTGAGTCTTTATAGAAAGCAAAAGAAACATGGATTAGAAAAGTAAGTGATGCAAGAAAGGAAGAATGGCAAGTGGAAGAGCGGAAAGAATGAGTATAGGGGATCCAAGGTTGTCAAAGGCCTACTCAGTGATGTGATAGGGCCAGGACACCAGGCGAATTGAATAGCACATACGGTGCATAGATAGCCAGAATATTTGTGCATAAGGTTAGGCAGGTAACTCACACAAAAAAAAAAACTGATGCGTTACATTCATATGGCTTTCTCTACCATCTATCGCTTATTAATACACATACAAATTATTCTTACAGAATTTATTTTCCTATCTACTTCATTTTAATCAAGATAAACCTTTCCAGAAATAGCTGCATTACACACTCTGTTACACATATGAAGGGAACAGTGGTAATCAAATGTTTTAGAACTGGACGCTATACACTGGTCTTAAAATTCTACTGTTTCCATGACATCATGAGAAACAACTGAAAATTGACAGGACGTAAAAAGAATGGCTGAGTATTGAGCAATTTGAACCATTAATAACAGATATCCCAGAAATGGCTTATGTCACAAACAATGTTATTTGAAATAAATTGTGTATTTTAAAGAGATTGACAATGTTTTGAAAATTTTGATTTTCTAAAAAATGCTTTTAACTATTTTGATTAAAATAAAGATATTTGCATGACAAATATATTGTACATTTTGAATTTTCTGGAAATAGCCTGTGAAGTCCTTTTCATTCAGAAGGAATTTTGTATAATCTTGTATAACTGGTAAACGTTAAGTCATAAATGAAAACGTACTACTCAAAAAGTGTATATCTCTTTACAACACACAATTTATTTAAAATAAGCTTTTTTGTGGCATAACCCATTTCTGAGATATCTGTTATTAATGGTTTGAATTGTTCATTACTTGGTCATTATCTTAAAGTCCTGTCAACATTCAATTGTTTCTCACAATGGAAACAGTGTGGAATTTTAAGACTAGCATGTAGTGCCCAGTTGTTAAACATTTGACTATCGCTGTTCATAACAAACATCTCAATCTGTAGACCCTATAGTGAGCTAGACCAGCTTAAAGAGAGCTAGCCTACTCTACTAGGATGTAGATTATTTCATAAATACATAATTAAATTGTGTACTTGTATGTAAATAAATTTTAGTTCTTATGTAGAGTACATTAGAGCTAAAAAATGTTAAAACAATATTATTTATACTTAAAGTATTTATAAATTTCAGTAACATTTTATAGTCAGTTATTTTTTTGAATGAAAAAAATCCTCCTCTGCATAGAAAGTGTGAGTGATGAGATATCTTTTCATTGCTAACTTGAATTTATTTTTATTATGTTTCAGTTCCTTAATATATGATGGAAGTGAATTAAATAATACTATACCATTGTAGTAAGCCCCTTTTTAGTACTTGTAGGTTATTGCTTGGCCTGTGTAAGTCCTGCCCATTTCTGGTTTGTTTGCTGTGTATGTCTGAATTTTTTATGAACACTTCTGGGTGGTCAACCCCGGTTAAAAGTACAGCTAAAATATACTCACAGGCTAATGGTAGAATTCCAAATGTTTTGATTAGTGGTTTACAATGAGTTATTTCTTTACACCTGCCATTATTCTTATTACCTTTTTTTGCAAAAGAAATATTTTGTTTTGCATCTACTGAATTTCCCCAAAATGTTATTCCATAAGTCATAATTGAATGAAAATAGGCATAATATACTGTTTTTAGGATGCTTTTATTTCCAAAATGAATTAATGATCTAATTGCAAAACATGCAGAGCTTAGTTTCGGTAGGATGTAATCAATATGGTCTTTCCAATTCATATTATGATCTATAATAAGACCAAGAAATTTTATGTTACAAGTTTCAGTAATTTGATTGCCTTCATGTTCAATTCTTATGTCTGCAATACTTTTATTGTTTATGCAAAAATTGATATACTTAGTTTTTTCAAAGTTTATATGAATTTTGTTACTATCGAACCAATTATTTAGCACACTGAAAATACTTTGTATCTATAACAAAATGTGTAATGTAGCTCTTTCTGCAAAGGTTCATTTGGATTAAAATGTAGTAGATAGAAGAATAAGCTTTAGTAAAAATAGTTTGTATACTCACTAATAAAGATAGAGGGTAGAGAAAGTCATGTGAATTTATCAATAAGATTGTTTTATATTACATGTGCATAAACATTTTTCCCAGCATATGGTACATCACATTGGCACAACCAAACACATATTATTCACTCTTATAACTATCAGTATTCACTTCATCACTCTCTCTCTCATCATTTTCTTCATTCTCCTCCCACAATACATCATTGTCGCTGCCATCCAGCGCATTCAATAAAAGCTAATGAAACAATATACACAATGTTAATACCAAAACACTGGTTAAAATTTTGCATTGTGTAATAAAATGCTGTCAGTTTTAGTTCCAGATGCTAGATATATTGTTGCAAATGAGCATAGATTTTAACAGCAAAGGTGTGTAAAAAGTTAAAGTAGCAAATATAAGCTGCTATCCAAATTTTTGCCTTTGAAATTTGTGCAAAAGTGTGGATTATTTTCAGGCCAATATGCAACTAACTACACAATATTATGATGAAAAGGATTCAACATGAAATTTTGGCCATGTTTTTTTAAATGGTTTCAAATGTGTTTCTTGAGTTTAATGAATGTATCATCCTGGTTGATGGATGTTTCTAAAACAACCACCAGACAAACTGCAATTGTCTGGGAAGTCAGTTACTCCTAATGTTTAAACTTGAGTGATATGACATGGGTGTAATTGTTCGTGTACAATTAGTTCTAACAACCAGACAGCTTGTATGCATAGCTTGCTCTATTGCATTAAAGACAGTGTCAAGAATTTTCTTTTCCAAAGCATGATTCCGATGTTTCTCTGAAGTCCCAAACAATGCACCTGTGTTTGAGAATCCTTGTGTAAAGATCATGTGTTCTTTAAGCATTTCCCAAATAGCACCACATATCTCTTGATTCTGTGTACATAAAGTGAAACATTTTCTTATAGCCTGGATGCACAGTGGGACAGAATGCAATTGTAGCAGAACAAAATTACTGTTCCACTACAAATCAGTAACTGTGAGAAAATTCTAGGACTAACTTATGAATAACTAAGTTTGGACATGAAAGACTAAACTAGAGCTTTACAATGGTAAAATTATGAATGTATTTGATTTGTATTTCTTTAAGGGAAAATTACTCTGCGATCCTTATATACAATAAATAAAAATACATCTACAAAGGTGTTTGTTTGGTACTCTAAACTAAACTCTGTGATGCAACAGCCCGTTGCCGGGCCAAGGCCTGCTGCCCGGCCACTGCGTCCCCCACCTCTGCCCACAACAGGTGTTTGGTACTCTTATATGACAATGGTCTCTGTACATTTTAAACTTAACCCTTTCACACCTAGTGTCCATTTCATAGGACATAGTCAAAATTTGAATTTTTTTAAACAAAAATATACAAACAATGTAATTTTGTTATTTGTCTCTCTTTAACATTGAAATATAAATATGAACCCATTTTTACTTTCTCTACTACGTATAGTAAGTAGGGGAAGTATTGCATTCCACTCAAAAATTCGATACCGAGATTTCACCGGAAATACATGTTTTGAGACCTCCTGAATCCAAAAAAAGCATTTTTGGAAACATGTCCGTGTGTGTGTCTGTGTGTGTGTGTGTCTGTGTGTGTGTCTGTGTGTGTGTGTGTGTCTGTGTGTCTGTGAACAGCATAACTCAAAAACGAACAGTCGGATAAGCACCAAACTTGGTATTTAGGTTCAGTATCTTCCAGAGATGCGACACGAAGGTTTTCAAGAAAATCCCCCCACCCCAGACTACCCTTTACATGGAAGATTTTTCGAAAATTTTAATTTTCTCAAAAATGGCTCTAACGATTTTGATGAAAATATCATATGTTTAAGATAATGTCATGAGAAATGAAATGTATATCTCGAATTTTCTGGGAATGTCTCCAAAAGTATTCTTCATTGTGAACGACTTTTGCATAACTGGTAAACCATAAGAGATAGACAAAATGTTACTACACAAAAAATGTAGATCGCGTTAAAATACACAACTTATGCCATATACATTTCTTTTGTTGAGTGAACCGTTTTCGAGATATTGCTTGTTATTTCCTTAAATTTTCCAATACTTATACTTTTTCTCAAATTCGTTATTCATTTTTTTATGCCCTGGACATGCAAAGAGAATGGAATGCGCCACATAGCAACCAGCGTTAAAATATTTGACTATCGCTTAAAAGCTACCATATTCCCCTTGCATCTACAAGAATATTACCAATAAGATTAACATCTCGATATCTCGATTAACATGAAGCATATGGAGAATAAGCGTTTGTAAAATTAGATTGTACAAGAGTAGAGAAAGTCATGTGAGTGTAACACATCAGATTTTTAAATTATTTTTCAAAACAATACACTCCTACGATGTCCTTTACCCTTCATTATTTATTTTTTTACATCAGATGTCGTCTTTAAAACACCAAAAATGAGAAAATCAATGAATTTTTATTTTTCGTGACCTCAGGACATGTTGAATTCATCTGAATAGGAACAGATGAGATTACAAAGATATCAGAATCGCTTTTTACAGATTCTTCTAATTCTGAGATAAATTTATGTTTATCCTAACTCTGTTCACTAGAACCATCACATCTCCAATTAAATGTTACGTGTACAGATTCATGTCCAGAAATTGATTGTAACAGCACGTCCTCTTGCACCTGAGCAAGTCATTTAATTGTATGATCAACTAAAGACTGCAACTTATTGTTGCAGAAGTATATGTTATTGTTATGTCGTCTTTTGGTGGATAGCACTGTGACTTTGCCAGTCTTCTAACCTGATACGAAGGTAAAATATTTGCATTTTTCTGTTTGAATTCCCTTCTCATTTGAATGTACTGTTTATTTGTTAGGTCATTGTTTATTACAAATGATAAGGCCTGTTTGTCTGTATGGGAGCTGCAGAAAGTGATCTAATGGCTTTTTTAATTTTTGTGGCTCTTTTTGGTGACTTTTGCATTTCTTTCAGTACTACTTCTGCATCTCTCCTACCAGATTTTCTTAAACTAACTTCAGCAACATGTAAAATTTCTTTCTGAGTAAAGTCACTGACAAGAGGTTTAATTTTCCTATTTTGAGTCCTGACACAGCTATCATCAAATAATAATCTTTTAGCTCTTCCAATACCTGAAGTCGATGGTTGTGACTTATTTGTCCTAATTCATCAAGAACACTTTTTGAAAATGAAATTTCTTTGTTTAACCGTCAGAATACTTTACGACAAACGTCTGTTTCACTCACAAACAATTTTTCCGTTTGTCAAAATCACACTTAAAATGCACAATATCTTTCTTTAAATGCTTATACACATCATCAGAACACTCCCTGAGCCCTAGTTCTATTTGTACATAATCATGCAGTGTTTCTTTGGTTATAACTTTACAGTTTAGTGCATCAAACAATTGCTGACGTGTGATACATGGTCATACACCTTGGTCTAAAATGAAAAGCAGACAAGCAATCAGCGGTTTTCAGCAAATTATTTTATAATTGTCATAAACTGAAAGCTTCATAATGCATTTTAACATAACTGTGATCGTGCGGTCTCTGCCGTATTTTTTAAAGTCCTATCTTAAGTAATAAAATGAAAAATAAAGTTCACTCATTGCATTATTCTAGTAATTCTAGAAAGATAACTAGCTATAATAATTATTACAAGCCTTAAATGATAGTGCATACCTTTAGCTACATGTTCCATTGTGAAAGACTTGCACAAATATTCAACTCATAAAGATACACGTTCTTAAACTGTACCTTTGCTGAACACTGTGCAAGGGTCTGCTTATCTTATCCAATGTAAGTAAACTGTGACTGCATGTCTCACAGCTGATGCAGGCAATAATCGCACACAAAACTCAGAGGTGTGAAGAATAACCATCCCTTTATAGTATTAAAGTAAAAAATTCCATTTCTGATGAAGTGTGAAAAATTACTTTTGTCCTGCTGGATTTGCAATCAATCCACTGTGGAATGTTTTAGAAATTATTGGAAGTTCCACCAGCAAAAATTTAAATCTGTCCTGGTATGTGCTTGGTTTCCTATGTGCTCTTTTGTAAAGTTCACAATATTGCTATAAGTATGGTATATGAAGCACGCTTTTTACCAATAAGTTTATCAGTTTTTAAGTTGGTGAATTTATGGACAATGTTAGAAAACAGAACATGAGTGATTTTCTGAAATGTAAGAGAAAACAAAACATAAGCAATATTTCAAAACTGTGGGAGAACAGAGATCGCTTCAGCCAAATTTATCTAATCCAAAGTGGCTATTTAAAAACTTAAATGTCCTTTAGCTCGATAACAAGGTATTAATGTACATACATTCTCATATGAAAATGCTCCAGTAGATCCCCTGAATCACGCCTGAAAGTTTGTCAGTTTTATTCTGTCTTGTTTCTGCCATTTTGATTCCAACCAAAATATGTAATATAGATTTAAAAATTTATAATCCTTATTACAAATTTATAATCTTTATAATTTTATATTTATATTATGCTTTGAAATGCATTTGTTTTAAAATACTGTTACAGAATTATCCTGTGCCATGTTTATCTTTTGGGGACTTATCCAGTACCTTCCAACATATTCCTTGAAAACTATTGATATATCTGGGGGAATAAATTAGTTTGCTGTTATTAAATACCCAAAACTAATAAATATATTTGTGCTTTATTTCATGGATATCTTCTAGTAAGCATTTTATAATCAGTTTACATTTCTCACCATTCATATTTTAAGTTGCTAATATTAAGTGTTGCAGACTCCTCTTATCTGATATTATCAGTAGAGACAGACAAAATATGAAATTTCATATTCTAAACCATGCTTACTGTTGTTATGGAAACAAGAATTTTTACCATTTCCAGTGTGCAAAATTCAATGCGCATAACAACAAAGTTCATATTTCACAGTATTTTGGTAAAATCTTCATATTTTATGAAAATCTTCATATTTCATCATATTTTGTAAGATTTATGACTTTTTGCTTTTAAAATAATTTCCATTAGCAATAAACTGGGCTTTCCAGATTTGGGGAGTTTCTGTGAAACACATTTAAAAAACCCAAGCCACTCTTTGAGGAAATGCATCTGGAAAAGCCACATCACCCTTTCTAACAAGTCAAGCACAGTTGAGAAAATATAAAATTTACTCATTGTGATGTAGGTGCGAAATTAAACTTGTTATATTCTTGAAGAGATTTTATTTTGGCAAACCAGTGCTCTCAGTGGCATATTGTAATTAGTATTAAACAACCAGTAACTTCTTTTTGTTTTTTTTTCCTAAGTTTAAGGGGTTCATAATAATTAAAATCTACAAACACCATGTAATTTGTTGTATTTCATTTGATATTTATTATTAAAAATGGACAAAATCTACAAGACCTATCTTTTTAAACTAAAGAAGTGAACTTGCTCTGAACCTTTAAAGTATGAGATGTTTTGGCCTTAAAGCATGTATTCCATAATATTTTGGTTTTCTTCTTCATATTTTGCCTGTCTCTAATTATCTACCTTTGTGCTTGTGATGTATGTATGATTTCAGGTATCAACCATGGAGTTTCATCTATAGTCCAGGTTGGGTACAAATAAAATGTGAGCTTCGAGTGCTGTCACAGTTTGCGTTCAACCTTAATCCTGATTGGGAACTGCCAGCCAAGAAAGAACAGTCTCAACCACTCAAGGATGGAGTACGCGACATGCTTGTGAAGCATCATCTGTTTAGCTGGGATCTCTAGGGCACAGATTATTGGCTCTTCAGTTGGGAGCTATAACATCAGTATGAGACTGCTGGCATTCTGAACTGCTTCTCAGATGGTGTTCAGTAAATTACTTGACCAAAGTTCAAAGAATTGGCACCTCTTAAATATTTTCAAAATTTAGTTTTTAAACATAGCTTTCAAAACCACATTGAACTTGATGAAATAGGATCACTTTAACTGCTGTTTTTGACCAGCATTGAAAAACTATGCTACTCTCCAAAAGCAAATACCTAAATAATTAAAATTTGATAGATATAAAAGTGTTCAGTGAGGTTCTTTACCCATGTTAACCCCAAAATTTCCAGCTTCACCATTATTGTTATAAACTGACATACATAGTGCCAGTTGTACAAACTGTAAATAAACTTTGAAACACCTTGACTAGAGTATAAACAGCAAAATGAATTTTATAAGACTTTTTATTCTTTATGTTACTATTCCATGTGTACTCTCAGTTGTTGATTAAACTGAAGTGATCACAAGTGTTGCCACTTTAAGCACCAGTATCCACATGGAGAAAGTTGGCATTTTGCCAATATATTTTCCCTCTACTGATATGCAAGCATTTTTTAAAATAAGTTCTCTAGTCCAATAAAATTATTAGTTATATTAAAAAACTACTACATAAATACATGAATGTTTCAAATATACAGTCTGTATAAATGCAATTATAACTCCATTTATCTTTTTAATTAAATTTAATAACAGAACATGTTTCTTGATGACTTGCTATCTTCTGCTGTAACCACTTATTGTTTACAATATGTTGATTAGACATTCAGGCCACTGCCACCAATTGTTTTGTAGATCACAACATCTGATGGCAGTAAAACAAATTCATTAATAGAATTAATTGACTGTATTTAAAAATCAATACACAATCTTTGTTCTTTATCATAAACTTGAAATCATTAATTCTGTATGTCCATTTAATTACTTTAATAATTAAGCTTCAGGATTTATTTTATGATTAGATGACAAAAAACCAATCTCCTAAGATTGATTTATCACTTTGCCGTATTTAATATTTCTAAAATCCTCTTTAATTGTAATTTTCAAATCATATTTAGTTTTTGCAGTGTAAATTTGTTCACAGCCCAAATAATTTAATTGATAAATGCCAGATCTTTTATTTCCTGATATTTTATATTTTTTTTTTACAAATTTGTAACAAATTTTTATGCTCTGTTTATTTTGAGGGACTGTAATTATGCCACAATCTTTAAAAGAAAAGATTATCTGCCACCACCTGCAACCATGTCCAGATGAAATATTATAAATGCAGAGCTCAGTATTAACATAAATTACAACTCTCTTTTATTTGACATTGTATTTTGACATTTGGTTTTAGGTATTTCTAAATGACAGAGCTATGGTTCTGAAAAACACAGATGTCCACTTTGCTGTTAAAATAGAATAGAATATTTATTTATCAACAATTACATACATTTCTTGTATTGAAACCGACACACTTTCCTATGGATCCAGGCCCTAATTTGACTCCTTCCCATCTTTTTCTCTTTTTACTTTTCCAATCCATTTACTCCTTACTTTTCCTAAATATTCATCCATGCTCCTACTTCTTTCCCATTCTCTGTCAACAATTTTATTGCCACTGTAATATTTTCCAATTTATCCCAAATACCTCCCTCCACTTACTT
Organism: Deroplatys truncata; assembly: GCA_030765065.1. NCBI lineage: Eukaryota > Metazoa > Arthropoda > Insecta > Mantodea > Mantidae > Deroplatys > Deroplatys truncata. Next base: position 129,492,854 of record CM060988.1, on the reverse strand, counting down.
GTTTCTTTACACTGCATCAAACAATGGAACATACCCTTTGATTCTCCATACATAAACATACTTTTATGTTACTGTTCCTAAAACCTTTGGTATACAGTACTCCTGATTGCATCCATGCAAATCTCTTCCTTGCTTGACACAACTACCGACATACTTTTCTCATTTTTTCTTTATTTTGTTGTACAACCTCAAAAGAACTTTTATTCTCAAAATTTGCCCATGTCTCTTGCCTCTCAATATCTTCTAATCTCTTCCTTACTTTCTTCCAAAAATCGATTGAATTATTTTCGCCCCTCTGCCATACATCCCCCATATCAATCTCTTCCAAAGTTTCTTTTAATTTTTTCCCCCAATTATTGTGCCTTACTGCATTTGGTACTTCATGCATGTTTTTATTATATCACTATCAATTAATTTCAGATTCCTGTACTAGCATTTCAAAACTATTTCCATCACTATTCCTTTTCTTCCTGTTCTACCTAGTTCTGGCAATGCTACTCCTCTTTTATTTACAGTTTCTGATAAACCCCAAATTTCCACTCCATATATCTTTGATTCTAGATTAATTCTACAGCCTTTCCAACCAATTTACTGACATTTCTGGTATCTTCTGTAGACATGCTCTTACTCCTTTCATAGCTAGTTTTTCTTTGGCCATTATTATCCTTGCATGTGGTTCCCATTCCCCCTTACTATTTATTTTTACTCCTAGATAATCAAATTTTTTCACTATTTCTAGTCCTCCATTTAGATACCATTTTTCATCTTTCCTTAATTTACTTCCTTTTTAAATACCATTATTTTAAATTTCTTGGCATTTATTCTTATGCCCCACTTATGCTTTCTGTTATCCCACTACTGTTATCGCACCTACCATTAGATCATCAGCATAAAGTAACCTGGTATCTCTCTGGTTCCTATCACTGAAATATGTGGATTGCTTTTTCCAACTCTTTCTAAAATGTCATCAATAAATAAATTAAATAGTATAGGACTCAACTTACACCTCTAGCTTTTGATACACTACGTCTTTTATTCTGTTTCTATCGCATCTGATACAGAACTTTACCCCTTCATATATTTTCTTGATCTCTCTAATGAGATATCTCTTACACCCTTTTTTCTTAACTTCCATTATAGAGCCTCCGTGTTGATAGTGTCAAATGCTTTTTCAAAATCGGCTAAAAGCATATAAACCCTTCCTCGCTTGTGACTTAGGTATTTATGTACAATTGTTAGTATTACCATTATACTATCCACAAGTCTTTTTCCTTTTCTAAACCCTGCTTGGAACTCAGATATTCTATTTTCCCTTTCTGCCCACTCCTGTAATCTTATCCCTGTATATACTTTTCCTAATATTGACAGAAGGCCAATTCCATTGTAATTACCTGGTTTATTTATATCTCCCTTACCTTCACTTTGCTGTTAAACAAACCAATTAATTATGGAATAAAATCTTAAAGTTTTTACAGGTCCACTTTTGAAACAATCTTTCATTTATATTCACTTTTGAAACAAATGTGTTGGCTTGCCCACTTTTGAAACAAAAATATTTAATAAATAGCAATATTTTTACCAAGGCAGCATTAACCACAAAAGAAATGCAAAAGAATAATGGAAACCAACAAATTCACCACTTAGCAATGAACTTTCCACAATGTGCATGATAACATCTGTATCATTATTACCGCAATTAAAACATTTGCAGTCAGCATTATTGTGAATGATGTGCTCAGCATGTCTGTAACTCTTTTGTACCAGTGAAAGGGTTCACTGTATTTCCACACAGTGTTTGCAAAATAATTTTGCAAGTATTCAAGATTGAACATCTTTCACTTTTAATCCAATGTTGATTTCCTTATGATTCAACTCTACAACTGATACCCCTTTCTTTATTATTAGGTGGTCTACACTTGTGTCCAGATTGTAAGACTGTTCCCCTCAAACAAACACATTATTTTTTGTAGTGTATCTCAACACAACCCTCCTGAATTGACTTACTCAGAAATGCAATTGAGTAGCAGTTTTTGCATACTGTGTTGCCTGTGTTTTTCAATTGAGAGGAGTCTGGCTATCCCCAATTCTCTTGACAGTTCCATTTTTATGAAAAAAGAGCATAATACTCACATTAGTAATGGTATTCATTGACTTAGTATTTTTCTCAGAGAGTCCAAATACTGTATCTGAAGGCAAGAATGAATGTCCTGTAACAGGAGAAATTAGTTCTGGTTTTTTTCAAGCTGAAAGGAGTACAACTGAAAAACCGTTTTGGACACATTAGGAGAATATTCACATTTTTATTCTGTTTGCCGCATCCATCTGCTAATAGATGAACTGAAGCTACCTTAATTGATGACTTTTTCTCTTCATTTTTTACCAAGATATAGATTGAAACATCAGCTGGCTTGAGTTTATCTGTTGATAACCATAACTATTGTAAAATTGTAGTAATATAGTTTCTTAAATAATAATCACTCAGTTTTAAAATGATAAAATGTTGTTGTCCTCACTTTTCAGATGCTTTTTGTAACAGTAAGTCACTTTTTTTTTTTTAGCTACAATCCTACAAGCCACAAACATGCAATTTTAAATAGTATTACAAAAAGGTTAGTACATATACCATTGGAGAAAGAGGAATACCAACACATTATCCACATAGCCACTATGAATGGATACCAGAAAAAAACAATAGATAAGAAGATAAAAAAGTTTGAAAGACAGAAATACATTCAACAAATGACTACTTTACTCAGACAACAAAAACCACAAGCATATAGGAAATTCACTTATCACCCTTGGACACATCATAAATTTCAAAGGATTTTCAAGAAATACATCACCCTGTCTCCACAGAATAACCACAATATACAGAAACTACTATGCAACAGAACAAAAGATCCTATCCCCAATGATAAATCAGCTGGTATATATCAAATTGTTTGTAATGACTCTAACCTGGTATACATAGGAAGAACCAAAAGAAATCTTGAAATAAGACTTAAAGAGCGTATGAGATGCATTTACCAAAAGCAGCCAGATAAATCAGCAGTAGCACATCATTTCTGGTCTTCAAACCAAGATATCACTCCGAAGATAAAACTCTTAAACTGATCAACAGCAGCAATGAATTGGACATCTGGGAAAAAATACATATCGTCAAACACAGGAATCACCTAATGAATTTCAAACTGCCGCCACCCAGCAGCCTTTGGAGGTTCATGAGCCCAACACCAGAGAACACCACTAGCTACACACATTCCCCAGACAATAACCGGCAAACTCAGTTGAAAACATGCTGACAGTGGGAGCAAACCGTCTCCCGAAACGCGTTCAAGTAAGAACATTTTAGTGATATAGTGTAACAACCTTCAACTCTCTTTATTTTAAATTATGAGACATCACTGTTACTAGTTTCTAAATCTTCAAAATTAATTAGTAAGTCACTTTTTTATCTCAGGTTTTCTCCACTCAGAGCGTTCATTAATTTCTAAGCAAGTGCTACATTCATCAGCAGTAGGAAAGGCAAAACTGTCATTGAAGTAAGCATTGAAAATGTTGCAAAATTCCTTTACGTTCACATCTTCTGAGACACTACCCTTGTACAAGGATTACAGCTTATGTATATAGCAAATATTACCTTTCCCTTCTGTGCCTATGATAATGGAACTCAACTGCATACAAACCTTTAATGACATTTTATTTTGACTCCTGTTTATCTCTGAGTATTCTTCTTTCTTGGATCCATCTCTAGTTTCAACAGGCACTATGTCCTATGTGTCTTGAATTGCTAAAATACTCCTAAGATCCCATGCTTTGTGATATTTAACACAGGTAGAAAAACATAATCTCAAACCAAATTGCAGTGTTTGAAATTGTATATTCAATTGTGCTCTTAAACTTTTCTGAATCTTGTTTCCGCCTGCTTTTAGGTTGCTTGCACAACAGAATTTAAGAATAAAATCATCTTGTTTCATTTTACCTACACAGCATAGAATCCAGTATAAAAGATTTAACATTGCTCACTGTCAGCAATTGTCATTGCAGATGACCTCAATGATGCTGTCATGGATACTAGGATAAACTCTTTGCTGAGTGCCGTCAAGAAAGTAGAAATGTAAAATTAGCTATTTAATAGGCTTTTTAAATAACCGCATACTAAGTATATTATTATTCAACATAATTATTCAGTACATACTTATTCACAATATAATGATCAGTTTACAATAAGCTAAATTCTATCAACCCTTTCAATTACAAATAATTTGAAGTGGTTTACAACATTGGGAGATGAAATTTGTTAAGAAATGTACCAGTAATATTTCTGTAGTGTGTTGCTGTCATGGCGATATACCTACAACATTTGGGGCAGACAACTTGTTGAAACAAACTTGCTAAAGGTTGCTGAACTTACCTGTTTACCTTAACTTCTTTGTTTACTGCATAGTGCCATTTGAGCAACTGCTTTTCACATTTCCTGGAGCTGCCAAATGGTGTTAACTCATTGTTACATTCCATTTTAACTTCTCACAACCACCACAATATATCAAAATTACAGAAAAATGTGTATAAAAGCAACTATTAACATGATGAAGATCTCCCTCTTGCAAGTTAACCTCCATATTGTAAATTTAACTATTCAAGCTTTCTCATTAGTTGTAATGCTTATGACCAAAATTGAAATTGGTATGAATTAGGAAACCCATATCATATTTCAGGTGCATAAAATCATATGATGTGTCTCTTTTTGACAGAAACTGACTTCAGGTTCATAAATGGCTACAAACATTGTATTGCACTTCAAAAACTCATTTTGATACTAGGTTTCTTAGATAAATAGATGCAAAACAAAAACAATGTGTAGGTAAACAACTTAGACCAACTTCATCCATGTTCACAGTTGATAGCTTTCTGCATTACATTTTGTGTTTTGAAATAAATCTATAGTTTCTTTCTTTCCTATATTAAGCTAAAGTTCTGCACTTGCACAGCATTCTGAAGTGCATAACCTCCTTTTTCTTAAATTATACAGCACTAATAATATTCTACTTTAATTGTTACTTTGTTATTTTATCTCAATAACATCTATGCTAATGATTTGTAATATATCAAATGATTATTAATTAGGACAAATTCCTAGTAGATCAATCAGAACTATATTATGTGGAACAGTTATTCTATTGATGCCCTCAGTAGACCCAACACCAGTATGCTACAACATAATTAGCACCAAATAAAGACAAGCTTTAACAGGACTTTATTCCAGGTTAGTACAACTGGCTCTAACATAAAGTAAAGTACAAAAGTAAGACATTCTAAATATCACCTTTTGACTTGTTTTCAGGGATAAGATTTTTATAGATCTGTTCACAGTTTTCTTGGTTTGTAGTTCTTAAACCTCACTTTAAAAATGCTAACAACTTTATTTATTAAAATCAATCATCATCTCGTTTTTGCAGAATTTAATAAAAAATATGTGGGCAAATCTTGATTAAATTCTCCTTTTATATGTTGATTATTCTTTTTGAAGATTTTTAGGCATTTTATTCCTTTATGGGTTACTATCAGCAGCAAATTTTCATGGTATTCTACCCTCAGAAAATTTTAGTTTTTGAAGCATGTCAAAAATCAAATTGTTTTAGTTCATTTCTGAAAGAAATTATTTATTTCTGTGCAACACGATACCATTGATACACAAAGACTGAGACAAAGTCCAACATGAACCAGATATTTTACCCCCAGTGCATTGCACAGTAAAATTGTGAATGTTCCTATAGTTAAATAGTAATAACAATATGGAAAACAATTTGAATGTCAGATATTAGACCTGAATCAGAAGCTTTTTCCAGGTCCTTTGCTAAATGCCCTCTGTTTAAAGCAGTAAACAGAAATAGCTTGTGTGTGATTCAAACATAAGCAGTCTTAAGACTCTCATTGTATACAATTTTATCTTTAATTCACATTCCTTTTTTAACAAATACTAAAGTAATTCACCATTAGAGCTGTGAAAGATGTTGATTTTTAACAAAGGGCCTACTCTAGGTTTTAACAAATCAATTACCTAAAATTATGTGTAAATACATTAAACGAATCTGTTTCATTACTATGTTATGTTCAATGTTTGTTGATGCTCGTTTTAAAATAATGTAAATATTTTCTCTATTTTGAGAGAGAAATATCCATGTACATAAAACTTTAGAAGTAAGTTCCAACCATTTTAAAATATATTGAGGAAGCATAAAATATCTGATGTGTTACATTCATGTCTTTCCTCTAACCATTCTTACAAAAGTTTATTCTTTTATCTTCTTCATGTTAATTGAGATGAAAATGTTTGATTAAATAGTATTAAACATTTTGTTGAAGGTACAAGGTAATACAGGAGGCTGAAGTACAAGGGCTGTCCCAGAAGTACACAACCTAACAAAGAAAACACAAAAATTTTGGGAAAAAAACATATTTATTTCTCTACATAATCTCCTTTCAGCTCAATACACTTTTCCCAGCGATGTTCAATAGCTTCAATACCCTGTTAATAGTGAGAACCATCGAGTTCTGCAAAATAGCCATCAACTACAAACTCCATCTCTTCATTGTTGGCAAATCTTTTACCACCAAGCCATTTCTTCAACTTTGGAAACAGAAAATAATCAGAGGGGGCTAAGTCTAGCAAATAGGGTGCATGAGGAAGCAATTCAAACTTTAACTCATTGATTTTGGCCATGGCGATAATGGATGTTTGAATTGGTGCATTGTCTTGATTAAACAGAACTTTCTTTTTTGCTAAATGCGGCTGTTTTTGCTTGATTTCATCATTCAAATGCTGCAATAAGTTTGCATAATACTCTTCATTGATTGCTTTTCCTTTTTGAAGATAATCAATGAAAATTATCCCACATGCATCCCAAAAAACTGATGCCATGACCTTGCCTGCAGATGGAACTGTCTTTGCCTTCTTTAGAGCTGATTCTCCCCTTTCAATCCACTGTTTTGACTGTTCCTTCATCTCAAGTGTGAAGTGATGGACCCATGTTTCTCCATGGTTATGAATCAATGCAAAAACTCTGCTTTATTGCAGGGAAAAATCCTCATGACGCTGCGTTTGTTCCATTGTGAGTAAATGCTGCACCCATCTTGCGCACAGCTTTCTCATGTCTAAATTTTCAGTTAGTGTGCGATGTACAGCACGTTTTGAAATGCCTAATGTCTGCTAGCTCACGCACTTTCAGTCAATGGTCATCCAATACCATTTTGTAGATTTTCCTCACAATTTCTGCCGTGGTCACCCCATTTGGTCAACCACTGTGATGTTCATCATGGCAGTTCGTATGGCATCATTTAAACTCTGCCATTCAATATTTTACTGTCATAAATGAAGGAACAGACTCCCCAGAGTAGAATCTAGCTCAGCTTTAATATTAGTTGGACTAAGACCTTTCAAATGAAAGTATTGTATCACATAATGTTGGCCAGTTTTATCCATGTTTACAAATTCGCTGAAAGAGTTCACTATTAATGGCTGCCAAATAATTACTAAACAGCGTAGCATCGTCAAACTTCAAACTTAAGCTTTATAAGGGTGGTACTTTCTACCATAGTCATTTGTTTGAAACAACCACTATATATACGTCAGGTCGGGTACTTCTGGGACTGCCCTCGCAATAGTCAAAGTTTTTTTTAAAAAGTGGGTCACTATATGCTGGCTTTGAAATGTATGACCATGAGAAGCAAACAAATGACAACTTTAGCACTGCAAAAAAGTATTTGAAAATTCAATCTAATAAAAATGTATATCTCGGAAATGGTTTAAAAAAGATTTCTATAAACTGAGTATTTTAATGAGATCTACATTTTTTATGTGTAGTAAGTGTTTGTCTATCACGTATGCTTTACCACTTATACAAACTATTACAAATGTATTTTTTAAACTTTTACTTTTTGCATTACTGGCAAATCTGATCATGATATGCCTCTAAGGATATAAAGAAAAGATGTAAGATAACCAAGATCCATTTTTAGTGATTTAATTGAGCCATATATGGAACACAACACTACTTACGTATTAAAAATAACTCATACATATATCAGAGCCATGTTTCCTGCATATTTATGTAGCAACTGACTTGAAGAATGAGTTTTGGTGTTCACTAATGAAAATCTTTTGCTCATACTTTCAGTTCATAGATGTGTGGTGGTGCTTTTTATTAATGTCAGAAAATTGGAATTTATTTCTTGCGCTTTTGTCTTAATTGTTGTTTACATCACTAAGCACTTCTTTGCATCAAACTTTTTAACTTTGTTGTATAAAAATTTAAATATAAGGAACCAATGTTTGAATTTTGACAATGATCTGTAATTTATATACGTGATTTAGGATTTCCAGTGTACAACAATGCAGTCAAAATAATCTGTATGGTGTAGGTGTAACAGTATTTCTCTCATGATGCAGGGCACAAGCTCAAATCTTGAGTCAGAATGGACTATTTCCTTGGGTTTTTCCCCCAGTCCTTAGGTTATTTCAGCAGTTTAAATCACCAGGTTCATTTTTGCACATTCATTTAATTTATTAATTTGTTATTAGAAGAAATTTGTTCAATCTGTATATCAATGTCATAAAAGTTTGCTTATGGATGACAGAGTAGGTAAAAACAGATATCTGTTTTAGGTGACAGAACTTTGGCAGATATACCAGTTTTCCATTAAGGTAGCTAAACAATAGATTGATCAATTTGCATGCTCTTGGGAAATGTTGCAATACAGCCACAACTTTCTCTGCCCATTACAACTTCACATATCCCCTTCTCCTGAGAAATCAGAGAAACTAATAAAGGATACTGTGAGTAGTAATCAAATATACAAAAATCATTGTAGTTGTAATATATACAGATCATCAGGCGATCCTACCTGTTTCTAGAGGGGATGAAAAAACCTTTTCCTGCCTTTTCCATTTTAAGCATGAAATAACAATTTTGGGGGCTGTAAGTACAGAGTTCGATGTTATGAAAAATAATACGGTAGAACACTAAAAATTTCCTGCAGCAATTAGGCTATCGCTGTGTAAACAGTTTTCCTATGTGAGGATCTCCATGTCTAGACAACAATGTTACTAATTTGAAGAAAGAGTATTATTCACTAAATGTATTACAACATAAATTATCCGACAATCAATGGATATTCTTTCAGGCTTTCACAAGAAAAAGTTTTTCAAAAATAGCTCCAAAAGCAACCCTTAGAGAAATAAGAGATTTTAATGCACAGAGTGTAAATAAATTTAAAGATAGTTTAGCATTGGTTGACTGGGAGAAAAAATTGTACAATAAAGGAGACTCAACAGAGAGGATGTTTTATATTTTTATCAAAACTTTGATGACCTATTTAATAACAGTTGTAAAAAGAAAAAGAGAATTGTAAACATTAAACAAAATTATAGAATGATAAATAGGCATAAGTGGTGTAATGTAGGTCTAGAAAGAATGAAAAATAAACTTATAATTTTGTAGGATATGTATAAGAGAATACCAAGCAGTTCACTTTTCACAATAGTACAGGATTATAGGAGTTGCTATAGGAAGTCCTTAACAGAAGCAAATCAAACTGAATAAACAATTCAGAAAATAAATGCAAAGCAGCATGGTCACTGATAAATTTGGTTAGAAGATCAAGCAGATCAGTTGTTAATGAGAAGATAACGCCTAATGACTTTAACAATAGCATTGCAGGTAAATACATACACAGATAACGCTCTGACTTTAATGAGGGATATACATCCAGGGAATAATAAGGAAGGCTTTATACTTAGTGAGATAACATGTAATGATGTTGAAAAAGTAGCCTTTAAACTTAAAAATTCAAATATCAAGGATATTTATAGCTTTTTGAACAATTTTATTAATAAATAATACAATGTATTTTAACTCCTTTGACTTTCTGTGTCAATAAGTGCTTTGCAGGAAGCATTTTTCCAAAGCATTTAAAATATTCCAAAATTACCCCAATATATAAAAAGGGAAATAAGGAGAAACCTAGTAACTATAGGCCCATATCAGTAATTTCCACATTAGCAAAAATATTTGAGTATCTTCTAAAAAAACCAAGTACAGAGGCACAAAATTTGTTCTGTAATAGACAGTTTGGATATCACAAGGGAAAGTTAACAATACTTGCAGTGGATTCATTGATAGAAAAAATTCAACAAGCTTTTGAGGATGGTTATTTTACACATGCTACTCTTTGCGACTTGAGTAAAACTTTTGATTGCATGAAACATGATATATTATTAAAGAAGTTATAAATATGTGGAAAATGCGCATATTTTTAAATTCTATCTAGAAAATTGCCAGCAAATAGTATCAGTTGTTGGGAAATAATCTCAAATATTAAAAGTAGGAGTTCCACAGGGATAAGTTCTCGGACTGCTTTTCTTAATAATGATTAACGACTTATCAAAGTGTTTTTCATTTTATACAGTTGTCTATGCAGATGATACAACTTTTCTTAATATGCACAAGGATCTTGAAGTTGTCGCAATTAGCAAAAACAGATGCTGAAAAATCTCAACTGTGGTTTGAAATAATGGTTTTTACGTGAATGAAAGTAAAACACAGAATATTCTTTTTACCTTAAAAAAAATGAATCTACCAATAATACACGTGAAACAGTTAACCTTCTTGATGTAATAATAGACAAACAATTATCTTGGAATCCACACATTGATCACATATGCAGAAATTTGTCACCAATAGTTTTCTTGTTAGTAAAGTTAAAAAATATAATATCAAAAGATTTTGTTTTAATTGCTTATTTTTCATTCTTTCAGAGTATCTTTAGATATGGATTAATACTATAGGGTAGTAACCCAAGGATAGCAGAAATATTGGAAATTCAGAAAAAGATTAGAATATTGACACACTCGTGCAAAACTGAACATTGTAAACCATTATTAGTTACTTTGGGAATTCGTACAGTAGTAAATTTGTATATTTATGATGTGTTAATCATTATGAAAGAGAATCTACATAATTATAATACAAGGAGTGTAATACATGAACACTGAACAAGGAATGTAAATAGAATTGATATGCCATAACAGGCTGCAAAAAGCATTTAAATATTATAAAGTAGCTGGAATAAAGCTTCTTAATGCACTTCCTCAAGAAATAATGAACTTGAAAATCCAAATATTTAAGAACAGAATATATAAATGCTTGATAAAAAATCCTTTTTATTGTTTATAAAAATTTTATGAACAACATAAGAATAAGCTGTAAACTTGTATTTGTATAGGTATTTTGTATATTTCTAATGTTATTTTAATCTTGTTTTGTTATCTTGACGAAGTGTATTGTAATTTACATAATTACTAAATGGTGAATAATAATAATAATAATAAGTATTATTATTATTATAATAATAATAAGTTATAGTATTTATATAAAAAGTTCAAGTTATAGTAAATTTTTGTACAGAAATAATTTAAAATAACCAATATGGAATTGGTTGCATACCCAATATGGAAAACAGGAACCCTGGCTCTGAAACCATTAATCCTGTATATAATGTGCAATGTGAAAGCTGGTGAACTTCCTGAGATTTAATGTAGCCAGGATGGCACTGTTTAAGTATGCTCCAGCCACATCCATGTGCACTGAAAGATCCTTTTCAGTATATAAACTGATTTTGTGCAATAAACGTGACAGAGGTTTATGTGCTAATCTTGAAAAGTTGCTTGTTGTATTTTAATTCAAATCGCAGACATGAAGTTGTAGATGAATAAGTGCAAGTGAAAGAAGTCTATATAAGAGAAAAACTACTTACCCTATTTTTCCAGTGAACTGTTGGTATGAAGTTAGTTTTTTTGTATTTATTTCATAATTTATTCATGAACAAAAAGAAAAATGCCTGTATTTTACAGAAACAAAATGGGAAAGGGAACATAGTATAATTTCAGTACCAAGTATTACCCATTTTTGTTGTTTTAGAGCCTTTTTATATACCTAAAATATTAATTTTAGTGCCTTAACTTCCAATGCCTAGTTGTAACACCTTCGTTTTAATATTATGTCATCACACTGTTGAATGTTTGCTACATGTTATCAAAAGTAACAAAATGCAGAATTCTAAAAATGAACTTCTTCCCCATAGTGCTTTAAAGGACATTAAAGAAGTGGAATTGAGATTAATTCCTGATAAATTTAATGATGGGAAAATGAAAGAATACTATGCATTTAATGTCTGTAAGAAAATCACTGAGATTGGATGTGTATCCGAAGATGTAATATTGACATTTTTATATGAGAAGATATGTTTGCTTTTTATGGGCTATTTCACATGATATACACTCTGTAATTTTATGTGAATATGTTGGGTGTCCTTTACACTTGAAAGCTTACAAGTCTATGCTTATTACTGCTAGTAAAACTGTGTTGGTACTTAACCATGTGTTGATGATTTAAAATTTGATGTCATTGTCTTTATGTTGCTATAGAAACTTTTTGGTATTTGTACTGAAAAGTGAATCATGAATATCTTGACTGCTTCTGTGGTCAGGTGGTCAATATGACCAGAAGAGTTAAAGCAGGCTATACAGATGAAACAATTTTAACAATTGCTTCTTTTTTCAGTACACATACTGGAAACAAACAATTGTTCTTAAAAGTGTGCTTTTCATATCACTCTACTAAAAACACATTGTTTGGTTTAATTCCTTTGATCTCAGGCAGCAGACTGTTGAAAATAAGTATCTTTATGGTTCCCATAAAGGTTGGAACTTACTTCAGAAGTGTAAATTTTATATATGGAGAGAGAGAAAAAGAGAAAATAAGAATAAATGTGGGAGTGCATGTGTGTTATTTTTGTTAAGTTCATAACATTTTAATGTGTATAGTTTAATTTATTTGTTTGTAACATTCTGAAATAAGCATATGTATAAAGATTCACTGACTCAGGAACCTTATGAGTGAGTGTTGTAAAATTGGTAAAGAAAATAATAAGCGATATGTAATAATATGTATGACAGCGTTACTCAAGACAGCTACTGACCAGGATCTGAGATGTTAATAATGTATTTTGCTTGATGATAATGTCCTCTAAACAGAAAAGCCATATTTTTATTATAAGGGTAATCCAGGAAGTAATGACTTTAATGTATTCAGAAAGAATATGTTATTTAAAAAAAGACATTTCACTTATAAAATTGAAGCTTACTTTATTTTTCCACATAATCATCATTGTTTTTTAAACATTTGTAATATGTGTCCATGAGCTTTAGAATTCCGTGTTGTAGTTGGCTGCCAGCAGTTTATTAACTGAGGATGTTTGGAGACAACTTTGCCAGGCAAATAATGAGAAATATTTGGAAAAGAAATCGTAACTCATCTAGGGTTAGATGTCTATCTTGCATGATTTTATTGTTCACTTGATTCTTCACATCATCTGTGACGTGCGAAGGATATCTGTCATGCACATTTGTTTGTCCTTTTTTGATCATTTCACACCACTTTTTCACATTTCTTTCATTCATTACTGTATCATAATACACTTCCTTTTCTTGATAACATTAAATTTGTATAGGTTTCAACTTTCAAGAATTCAAACATCCAATACCTCTCACATCACAGTCAGTGGAACTTTGTATCACACAGTTCATTTTGAACAATCACAGAGTGCACAATAACTTATTTTGGTTGACACTCACATAATACTGAGAAAAGATATTGAAGAAACCATTCAATCTTGGATATGAGCACGACAGCAATCTGTGCAACAAGGAATATACAAATATTGTCTTTACTTCCTGAATTAACCTTGCAATAATTGTAGTATGCATCTTGAGATTTTCTACCTGTACTGCTGCTAGTTTCTATGATGCTTAACCCATAATGGGTGCCTTCAGCAGCTTTATTTCAAGTCAAACAGAGCTGCAAAATGTCCCAGTGCATTAGTGAAATAGTTGTTACCTGTTGACTATTATTCTGTGAGTTACTTGAATACTGTGGTCACTGTAATCTGTAAGAAATTACCAAAAGTCACCCTTAACACTTTGCTCTCAATCTAAGGATTTATTAATTTAATTTTCAAACTTGTCTAAATGTTAAAGACTAAGTGCATAACAGTTAAAATGTAGTAATATATGCTGAAGTGGATTTTTGGAAATGGTTTAGGCCCGTATTAGACTATCAAAATTCTGTGTCAAAGAACTTTTGTACATATTTTATAAAAGCTGTAATGGCATAATATAGCAGAGATAAAAAAATTGTGTATAGATTGTTCTGAAATTTTTTAATAGGTATGCGAAAATCACAAGTAATACTACAGAATTCTTGGGTAAAATTGAAAAATTGAGTATGGTTGAAAATATTCTGCAGTAAAAGCTGCAACTCATTTGATTTATTTAAAACTGTTAGAGGCCATTACTGCGATCAGAAAAACTATTTGTATGTATTACCTGCACTTTATTTTAAGTGTCATATTTTTATACTACTGGTGTTAATAGAAATGGAATGTGTCTATCTCTCTAGACATTGTTAATTTATAACCTTTAATGCAGACATTTCACTATGTAAATTAGAAACATTTAAAGCCCTCATACATTTCCAAGTGTTCAGCAAAAAATTGTTGAAAATGGAGGGGAAATATAAATTGTATTTTTTAACCATGTATAGTGAGTGTGCCCTAAAAACTTACAAATGTAAATGACTGCTGGTGATGTTCATGTCTGTCCGTTGCATTTTCACCATATTTGTCGATAGTGTTGCTAAATCCTGTACGTCATACAGTGGCACAATGAACATCAAGAAACTCAATCTGCCTCACAATTAACTTAGTTTTTATTCATCAAATTGTATAACATATTTTGTAAACGTTCTATGCTTTCATGAATAAAGATAAAAATTTGTGATTAGAGACACATTTTCAAAAATCCGCCAGTAATTTATGAGTTGAAAACCACTCCACACATACTACTATTGGCATACAAATTGTTTTTATTTACTTTCTGCTCTATTCATTATTTTCACAAATTTATGGGTTGCAGATTTTCAAGGTAGCATATTTGATCATGCACATTAATAACATTTTTTTTTGTATGCATGGCTGTAATAGCAATGCCAGTGAAGTTTATATTTTATAGCTGCCTTCAAAGCATGTGCAGACTTAAAGAACTTAGATGAAACACATGCAATACAAATAAACTACTTTTGCATGTAAAGGACAGTTTGTTTGTGGGATTTTCTTGAAAATCTTTGATTGTGTGCTTGAAAGATGTTGAACTTAAATACCAACGATGGTATTTAGGTGACTTGGTTTTTGAATTGTGCTATTCACAGATATTTTCTATATTTTACACGTATTTCTGGCGAAATCTCAAAACATCAAATTTTTTGATAGAGTGCAATACTTCTTCCATCTAACATAAGTAACAAAGACATAAAAAATAATTGGGATGAATTATGGTTACTCAATTATAACTACAGATTACTTTTTCAAAGGTAATCGGTAAAATAACAATCAGAACTACTTCACAAAATACTAGTCGTAAGGAAATCCTTGATTGTTTTTTGCTCACATTCTTTAACCTCTTCGCTGACATATTTCTTCCAGCTCTATTGTCAAACTAACAGCTATTTTAGTACTTGCAATAAATCTCATTGTAGCTGCAACAATATATGAAAATGCATCAAATTCAGAACTTCAATAATTGTGATTAAAAATGATAATACTTAGAAGTACGTACAGGATTAATTAATGTATAGTGATGTCACAATCAAAGATTAAAATTTAGATCAATATAAAAACAAAATTTGTCCCTGCAAGCAAATTATGGCATTTTAAATACCATAAGAGAGATATTATGATACACGGTAAAACAGATTATATCATGGATATGTACCATAATTATTGTACCAACAGTGGTTGTATTCTGAGTGAGCCTTGTGAAGCTGAAAGTCAAATCATCCCAAAAACTTGATGCAATGTACATTGACTAAAACGCAATGGTTACAATTTTATTTTAGGTAGTAAATTACAGGAAAAAAATACTAAAACAGCAATTGTCACAGTAGTTTGATTACTTTTACTCAATTACTTTCCATTCCTGACAGTGAATTGTAAGCTTCTTCATAAGGGTTTAATGGAGTTATTTCATAGCACTAATTCAAATCCTGTTTGTAATCCACATATGCTTTTACATCAATATTTTCTTTAACTCTGCAGCAAAAACCATTAGTCCACTTAAAGATGCAGCATGAGCATAAATCTTCATTAATTTTCTTACAATTGTGATAAACCTTTTTTGTAGTATAATACACTCAGGAACAGATTTTATTAAACTTCTGGACAGCAACTTTGATAGTGTAATACTGGTCTTAATAATATAGAAAGGATCTGCACTTTGTTGGAAGGAATCGCTTAAAAATGGGGATCTTCACTCTTGTATATTCCTTTTTCTGTCATTGTCTGTAATGTGTGAAACATAAAACACTTATTGTCTTAGTTAAGGAACAAGTTGCCTGTACCTATTGAACCAGAGATGATAGCCATCTGTATAAGATGTCAGGAATACTCCACAGAGAACCTGTTTATTGCAATATTTCATATGGTTAAATGCTGGAGATTACCTGTGTATTTTTACTTTCTCCTTTTCACTGAAAATTTTCTTCTGGTATATGTTGGTAATTATTACTTATTCTTCAATTAGTGCACTAAGCATTTTGTGGTGTTTTTAATGCAATAGCAAAGGCTAGAATTTAAGAATTGTTTTAAGCTTTCCCAGTGCTGTTGTAATTTATAATGGTGTCTTGAGACATCAGTCAGATGAAGCTTTTAGCGACCATAGACTCTGTTGCCAGCCCCAGGAAACTGGAAATGTAGAAGCCAATGCTTGCTGACAAAACAAAGTCATATTAAGTAGCTGTTGCCTCTCACTTTCCTTGTAAACTGTTTGATACATTTTTGTTTCTATATACAAGGGCGGATCGAAAAGTAATGCACAATAATTTTTTTACAAAAAAAGTTTCAATAGTTAAAACAACAACAAAAAAATCACAAATGAACTTACACCTTTTATCTACTTTTCGACATAGTCACCTCTCAACACATTTCTCCCATCGTTATACCAGTTTCAATATGCCCTGTTCGTAGAGGTTCAGTTTTTTGGAGTATAGCCATCTTCGGATTGCTGATTTCACTTCCGCATCTGTTGCAAAGCGTTGGCTGCTCAGGAATTTCTTCATGGGACCAAACAGATGAAAGTCCGACGATGCAAGGTCCAGACTGTATGGTGAATGTTGGAGCACCTCCCAATCAAATTTGGTGATTTTCTGATGAACAGCAGCAGCATTATCATGGGGGTGAGCATTGTCATGAAGAATTTTGACATCGTCAGCATTCATGTTGTGGTGTTTGTCATGAAGGGCATGACGCAACTTCACCAAAGTTTTCATGTAGGCTGGAGCATTCACAGTGGTCCTGTGATCAGCAAACTCCACCAATACAACACCATGCATATCCCAGAACACCGTCAGAAGCACTTTTCTAGCAGATTTGAGTCAGTTTGAATTTTTTCTTCACTGGGGAACCAGCACATTTCCACTCCATACTTGCCTGCTTGGTTTTGGGCATGTAGTGGTACGCCCAAGACTCATCACCAGTGATGATTCCTTTCAGAAAGTCATGCCCTTCTGCAGTGTACCGCGTTAGGTATCAAGCTCATTCGCTGGCCCTTGTGGGTTGTCTGTCAGCTTCTTAGGCACTCAGCAAGCACTAACTTCATGAAATTTCAATGTGTCATGAACAATATCGTACACTGCACCATAGGAAATGTTGAACTCTTGCGTTAAGGTTTGGAGTTACACACACCGGTCGTTCAAAATTCCCGCCTCAATGCCTTTGACATTCTGTGGGGTTGCAGCTGTTACCAGCGTCCCGGAGCTGGCAAATCACTAAGGTTCACACGGCCCTCTAGGAAGAATGCACACCACCTGGATACATTGCTACAGTCCATACAATTATCCCTATACACGCCACGCATGTCCCTGTGAATATGACTTGGTTTATGCCCTTTGGCCCACAAATATCAACCACACCTCTCTGCTCTTCACACATGGACAGTAACATGGTGCCACCTTTGTTGTGTAGTTCATGCTTCTCTCGCTAGAGCTGCACATGAAACAAAAAGTACCCTCTATAGTGAAAACTTCAAACTATATCTGTGTGAAATTGCAACATTCCAGCTGCAATACCAAGGCAGAAAAAAATTATTGTGCGCTTTATTTTTCGATTTGCCCTCGTATATTTCCGGTTTGAGCCATCTCAGGCAGTGAAAAGCTTCCTCATTGGATGGTGTTTTTTCAATGTCCTCGTTGCAAGGGTCTTGGTTGTCAGCACTAGCAATGATTTCATCATCCATCAGTATTTAACAGCCAGAGTCATCAACATCACAGTCTGGAATGTTTTCCTGGTTGCATTGAAATCCTAAAGATTCTTTAATCAGCCCAGCCTGTTCTGATGCAAATTGGCTGTTTGGAGGCTCTTCAGTTGCACTGTTAGACTCTTCTGATGCTTATTCCAAGCTTTCGCCAGTGTAGTATCCTTAACAGTAGCCCAAGGTTCTGCTGCCATGTATAAGCATCCAGTCAATTTCTTTGTACAGTTGTTTTGTTTCCCCCAATCAGAACTACATGGCACATGCACAAATTTGAATTTTCTAACTGGAACATTTTCGCTTAATCAATGTTTTGATTAATTTGTATTTATACTTGTACTTATACATGAATTTTAAACCCCCCCCTCCCCAGCATGAGTGGCTCCTCCTCAATAACAAACCAGTAGGTGAAACACTTTGGCTATAAATAGCAGCATCTGAGCATGTAACATCAGTTTGTCTCTGTTGTGCAGCAGTCATCTGTTCTGCTTCCCTGAGAATGGCACAGAGTCTAAAGTTGCAGATTCTAATGGCATTTGATGCTAATTTCAGCTGGCTGACATACCATGAAGCTATCATATACCAATTATTTATTATAGTTTTATATTTATTTTTTAAATGTTTGATACTTGCAAAGTGTCATTTGTTTTGTACAGTTTCTCAAGACGGTTTTTAATATAATGATTGTGTGAATTCTCCAGCAGTTTAAAACATGTACATTTCTCTTTTGCAAAAGGAAACTGTGTTAATGCTTAATGAAAAGTTATTGAGTACTTTTATGAAAGATATTGTGCCAAGTACTTGATATTTGAATGCATTCCAATGCAACATATTTTCTACTGTGAAACTATTTTTGTTACATATGTTCAAAAGTAGTTAAGTGTTTAGCATTTATGCTGTGATTGTGCAAAAATGTTGAGTTTTTCTCTAGTTATATGTCACATGACCGTCCATTTCTAGATAAGAACAATTACATCTGTAATCAACATGTTATTTAAATGCACAAGCATAATCTGTGCTGCCTGGCACAAAAGACTGTCTTAAGTGTAATTTTAGTCTAGCACTTCTGCAAATATTTCCATGCAGAGCACTATTTATTGTACTAATAGCAGCAACTTGAATAAGAACAGTATGTTACAACATTCATATTCCATCTAGTGATGTATATGGCAAGTATGACTTAACCTTTTCAGTATATATTCTCTTCCATTTAAAAATGTTCTTTCCTTCCTGAAAAGCTAGGTATATTAAAAAAGTGATTGTAGTGCAGCATTCTAATAAATACTGTGAATTACATAATGCTTATGTAGTGATACACATGTACATATGCCTTCAGTGTAAAAAGAATAAAGTTTTACTTTTGAAGCATTCTCTAAGTGTTTGTTAGTTATTGTTTCAATGATGTATCAGATAAGCAAGACTAGCAAACTCCTACCTCTCCTCCTCTGGATGAGTTCATTACTCATTTACTTATTTCATTGTAGGTATACAAATAATGCAATAAGCTAAAGCAATTGGGGAGGGCGGGCTTTGGTTATCAAGGACCATTTAGACATAAGGATATTTCTTGCTTGCTTTGGTGATTATAACGTCCTTTAACCAGGTACCATTAAATGGGGTTACTTGGGATGCTTTTAAAATTCAAATGATTCTGCAGCAAAATGTTGTTGCTGTATAAATATAGTAAGTATATCATATCTTGGGTGACCATTTCTTACAAATATATACACATCACTTACGTTCTGTAAATTTTCAAGAACTGCATAAGAAACCATTTTAATAGTGTCCAAATTATTATTACAAAGTTCATAGTTGTATTTTAAAAACAACATAAAAAATTAACATCAAAAACATATCTGCTGATTTTAACAGGACTTTTATTATTTGAGTTTCCTTGACCCCATCTACATCATCAATAGACTGAAATATAAGTATATTAGCTTTTCCTTAACAGTTACGCAAAAATTTACACTGATAAGTTTGGTCAATTTCTACAGAAAGAACTTGCAGCAAAAACTTTCTTCCCTTCTGCTTCTTGGTGCCTTCGTCACAAGTGAGCCTAACAACTACAAATATTAACACATGGTTGGATATTCAACCAGGTATTTATGACTTCTACCCTATCACACTCTTTATCATCATAATATTTTTCTTCCTTATCTTCTTCATTACACATTTCTGCTGTAAATCTAGCAAGATCCACTTCACTGGAGTCATGAATAGAGCAGCAACCACTATCAGTCTCAATGTCTGAATCTGCAATGTCCTTCCTTCTGAGGAGCTGAGTTAGAAGTACCTGGAATTGTTATTGGTTTTACCTTTACATGGAATTTCTTTTCAATTAATTGTTCTGAAAAAAATGCTTGTACCTGCAGCAAGCTTGATCTTTTGTCTTTCTCTTTGGGTTCCTGTTTCAGTATTCCTTGTTTCAATGAGGAACTCTTGAAATGACGAGTTCTACCAATTTTCATCAGTTGCATTTTGTGGTAAATGCTTTAAAACTTGTTGTGCATCTAGTGGATTGATTTCACTTGTTCTAAAGCCATTCTTTAGGTTTTCTTCTGCTCTATCAGCTAAATTATCTGAACATTTTTCCGGCAGATATGATATCGTACCACAATGTTTACCTTTCGATTCTTCCAAAGTTTTTTTCCATTCAGTTTTTAATGGAGTAAAATATGCTAGGTCAAAGGGTTGCCAAATGTGAGTAGTATTTGCTGACAGCAATACAAACCATGTATTGTTTTTTTCACATTCCTCTATCACTTTTATAGAAATGTGACTTGGTAAATTATGACCAATTATAACTTTAGGTGTGTCTCCCAAACTCTACATACAGCAAAACTATTGTGAAAACCAGTCTTCAAATATAGCGCTCTCAAACCAACCAGACTTAGAGCTGTTGTACCTTACACCTACAGGTCCTATTTTTCACCCAACTCTGATACAAATCCTCCTCTGTGTACACCACATAGGGAGGTAGAGAATGTCCACTAGTTATTCTGGCAAACACTTGATTTTGACGAGTCCATTAGACACTCTGAATGCTTACATGCTCGACGAATAATTACATTCTTTTTGCCAAGTTCATCACAAACATTTGTTTCATCATAATTTATTATTGCCTCAGATGTTGTTTAAGCTCATGGATTCTCTATCAACTGAAGCTCTAGCTCGCTTAATATTTTCATGAATCTTACTTTCAGTTGCTCACTCTGGTGCTTCAAAAAGGATTTCACCCAGCCAATTAGTGGCATATTGTTTTTTTAACCTGGGTGTGTTTATTTGTCTTGTCCAGGTACTTCTTAACAATTATTCTCACATCAAATTCCGCCATTGGAAATCCCCAGTCTGCTGTTATCTCCAAATATTTTGCTCAAATCTGTTCATCCTCTAGAGAAAGTGCACAGGAATGACCATACTTATTTGGGGTTTTCCCTGATAGTTTGCAGGAAAGTGTAATTTTCGGCTGCTTTCTTAATGGATATTTTTTCCATTCTTAATAGTATATACAGCACGATCCAAAATAGCATCGGAAAAATCGTGATATCTGCGGGTTTCTGCCGCACGCAAATATTTTCGTGGCTTAGTTTCAAGCCTGAAATAAATGTTTAATTCCATTATAGTATTTAAAGATTTCGACATTATGCTCTAGTTGTGGCCCGCACAGCGATGACGATGATGTATATTTCCAACAGATGTCACTCCATGCAAAACACTAGCTCAACAGATGTCACTCTATGTCATACGCTTGACTAACACAATTTATGAATACACGGAAGATTACGTTTAGGTTACGTTTTTTTTTTTTTTAATTTATATAACCTTACGTTTCTGAATTCACGGAAGTTTAGGTTACTTTTCTTTTAATATAAGCTTAGGCTTCTGATTTACTTTTATACATATAACCTTATTTAAATTTGTTACCAGTTGTTACATCAAAGCACGCGAGCGAAGGGAGCTTACGTTTCTGGTTCACGGGAGGTTAGGTTAGGTTTAGTTTTTTTAATATAAAAGCTTGTTTTAATTAGTTACCAGTGGTTAACATTAAAGCACGCAAGCGTGCATTCCTAAGCTTACGTTTCTGGTTCACGGTAGGTTAGGATTACTTCTTTTTATATAAGCTTACGTTTCTGAATTCAGGGAAGGTTAGCCTCAGGTTAGGGGTTTTTTTTTATGTAAGCTTGCGTTAACTACCTACCACTGTTAAGGTAAAGCAACTTCTTTATTACACTGTTATTACAATCGAAATAACCTCTTAATAAAATATAATTTGACAAAAACTATTACAAACTTAAAACTTTGGTGCATATTCTTTTGCTGCTTTCAATTAGTGCATGGTGCAGCCAGTCTTTGAATGCGTTACGTTTTCTCAGCGGGAATAACACACGAAGAAAAAACACTACCAACAACTGCGCATCGCATTTCTGGTGGATTTTCATTTAGGTTGGCAGTTCCCACTATACAACTTCTTCAACAAAAAAATGGCTACGTTAGTTTTATTTCGTACGCGATTCGCCTATATAATTAAAACACCGTCGAGAGACGCACAAGCTATTGAACAGATCACATCTACTTCTAAACTCACTCACAAGGTAAAGTATTCGCTTTTCTTTGGCTAATTTAAACTACTTCAACGGGCCACAATTACAGTAGATTAGCCAAAGATTTTTCATTGAACACAACGGTAATTTACATTACGTTGGTCTTCAAAGCCAACATTGGAAATTCCAACATAGCTGAAACCATGATTGAGAGCCCTCACCCTCAAGGCGTAGCCGAGGGATGTTTTTTATGAGAAGAGGAGTGTAGCAGTTGCGGCCAAGGCGAAGCCACGACAGGCGTAACCGAGGGATTCACGTTGGCAGCAATTCCTTCCGAAGTCGCCAAAAACGACTATATAAGAAGGGCCGCTTAACCGTTACTTTTGTTAACGTTTTCAGTGAAGACCAAAGTAATTTTAAAAAGCCAAAAATTACAATAGCCATAAAAAGAGATGTAACAACCTCAAAACATGGAATTAAACTTCTAGGAATTTTTATGTAACAAGTTGGTTACGAAAAAAAAAAGAGTTTGCAGCATAATTTATAAATGCCCAAGAGTGAGAGTAAGCAATCTTGCAATATTTTGCTGTTTATTACATTTTAGCTGATTCTAAGAAAATGTTGTGCACAATTTTATCGGAAAAAATCACATATTAATATGAAAATAATCTACATCTACCTTATCCATTAAAAAATCTAACATATGTTTGCAGAATAATATCACATTATGTACAACTCCTGAAATTTGGCGCGTTACAAGATATTCAATTTCACCAACAGCCTTTGTAAAAAGGAATAAAAAATGTCCCAATTTAACCTGTAGTCCCAAGTACCCTCGTTTGGCGGTAGGTCATATCGGAATGGTAAATGAACAAAATGGTTGAAAAGATGCTTAAATAGTCCTGGGGTCTTTAGAGCTTAGAGTTACCCGACATTCGTCTTCTCAGAACAAGGGAAAACCCTAGAAAAAAAGACCTTATCCAGGTAACTCACCCCAACCGAGATTCGAATTCAGTACCTCTTGAATGTGAGGTAGGCACGCTAACCCCACACTACAGAGTTTTATTTATGGACGCTCTTAAACTGCTGTGGTTCTTAGCGTCCCATTCTATATTGGGCGTGAAAGACCGGTAATTTTGCTCAGAGGCCTCTTTATCAGACTTGAGGTTCTTTTACGTGCCGTAAATCTACAACACGGGACCACCGGCTTTACTTCCCTTCCGAAGGAAGACATGCTAAGGATTTTTACGCCCGAAAAAATCCATCGCCCTCCGCCGGGTTTGAACGGCTAGCACGGTACCACTAGTCCACGGAGGACGACCCACTACTGAGGTGGGCTAATGTGATGGCTTTGAAATTATGTTCTCTTTGCGTGCACAAAAGAAAAATAAAATAATAGTGATTTACAGTTGAAAAACAAATATAAGCTCACAAAAATTATCTCGGAAATGGTTAATGTCACAAAAACTTGACATAAATTTGTGCGCTTCGATGAAATTGACATTTTTTGTGTAATAAGACTTTGTCTATCTCTTTACGGTTTAACAATTATACAAAAATGGTTCAGAATAAAAATGACTTCAAAGGCTATTCCCAAAAAAATCAAAATAAAATTTTATTTTTCATGAAAAAGCTTAAAAATGTGGCATTTTAATCAAAATCGACATAGCCATTTTTGAGAAAATAAAAAGATAATAAACATTTTCCATGAAAAGGGTGGCTTGGGAATAAGGATTTTCTTCAAAATCTGCATGTCACATCCTTAGAAGGTCCTGAGTTTAAATACCAAGTTTTGTATTTAATCAACTTTTCGTTTTGGGGTTATGCTGTTCACAGACACTTTCAACATCAAATTTTTGAATGGAATAGTATAAGTACTTCTACTTACTGTAAGTACGTAGTAGAGAAATTAAAAATCTGATGTGTTGCATTCTTATGACTTTCTGTATTCACTATTCTTAGAAAAGCTTATTCTTCAATTTTCTTCTTGGTAATCAAATAAACTTTCTCATTACAAATTTACACATTTTATTTTAGGTATAAGGTTACAGTAAGCTAAAGCTATAGTCAGATTTTTAAAAAGCGGGTCGCTATATGATGGCTCTGCAATTCCGCCCTCTTTGCATGGCCATGAGAAAAAATTAATGGCGACTTACCACTTGAAAAAAAGTATAAGTACATTTTAAAATTCAAACCAATAATGAAGAGTATCTCGGAAGTGGTTAATGCTACAAAAGATTTTATTTCACACAAATTGTGTGCTTTAACGAGATCTACGTTTTTTCTTTTTTTGTAGTAAGTTTTATTCTATCTCTTACGGTTTACCAATTTATAAAAGTGATGCAGAATAAATAGGACTTCACAGGATATTTGTAGCAAACTCAAAATATACATCCTTGGAAGATACTGAACTTAAATACCAAGTTTTATATTTTACCAAATTTTCTTTGGTAGTTATGAGTTACATTTTTTCGTTATGCTGTTCATAGAAGCACAGACCTGTTTTTTTAAAAAAAGTTTTTTTCTGTTTATTCAGGGGATCTCAAAATGGTATTACCAATGAAATCTCTATATTGAATGTTTGGGTGGAATGCATTATCTAATAGCTAAGTAGTAGAAAAAGAAAAGGGGTAAAGAAAAGAAGAATCAATGGAATTTGTTTATCTACAACCAAAATTTGCATATACGCTTGTTTTTCATGGTTAAGTGTTTTAATATCTTGTTAATATATATATGAGTTGACTATTTATATGCAATGATAATTGAAGCGCTGCAAATCCCCATTCCACCCTCACCGTAATACCGCGAAAGAATTCTTGACACACACTAAAATGCATAGCTTCCTTATCTCTTCTTTCAGCTGATCTACAGTTCCTCTTTCGTGATTTTAACTTGTGGCTTATGGTTATGTTGCTAGCTAGTTCCAGTGCATTAATGTGTACAGTACGTGCTAGCATTGAGATTCATCACATTCAATAACAACATCCTATTACTTATATTTGCACCAACAAATATAAGCAAGTACATTATTAAGCACAAGTACAAGCAAGTACACGTGTACTACGAGAACAGAGCGAAGGAGAACACTATTTATTATTCAGGTGTTTGACTTTCATTACCTGGGAAATTAAGAGCTGGCTATAATTTTATTCATTTCATTTTATATACCTCCCCTACCTCTGAATGAATGGAAAGGTGGGTAAGAAAACAAATTCGCTTCCATTTCATTTCATTTACGTACGCTTATATGTTGCACTTTCTCAAAAGATTGCGCAACGTAGAATGCAACTTTCTGCTCTTTCTGTTTCCAGTCCGGCGAAAGCATTTCCTTGAATGGGTTCAAGGTCGACATGAACTTGTTCTTGTTGATGCTGAGCGTACGTTGCGCTATACATTCATCAAGCTCTTTTAGTTTTCCCTGACTTCCTCAAGGTCATTTTAAACAGTCTAACTCTAACACGTTCGAACATGTCTGAGCAGACGCAGAGCTAACAGACCACAGTTGTGTTTTATCCAGCAGCTCTCTTTCCAGTCACCGAATTTTCCGGTTCTTCAAGGTCATTATGTGCTTGTTCGAACTTGTTCCGGAAGTTTTGAGCATAGGTTCACGATATGTGTCACTCCACTAAATTTCGTGTAGTTATATGATATTTCAAAATACAAAATTCAAAAATATTCCAACTTATTGTGTTGGTTTAATATTCTGACATGTCATTTGAAATATTAATTTAACAAAAGATATGTTTTGTTCCGCATTCTAAGCATTTAGGTTGGAACTATTTTTATTGCGCTGGCCGTGCTGCGGCTAAGTGCATTTTTATATGAAGAAAAAACATAATTAGATCATTATGCTCAAGGGCATAGGTCGAAGAAGGAAGTAGTACATAATGGACAAGACGGAAAGAGCTGCATCAGGAGTTAATGACGACGAAACCACAATCGATGATTTCGAAATGTCAAGGTCTCTGGCTATTTTTAAAAGATTATCTATTCTTTATTATCTATTCATTTAAAAAGGAATACATAAATATGAAACATTAACCGACGTCAGCAATCAAGTCAGATTGATATACCACGAAGTAGGTTGTTAAATAAATGGTTTATACATACGCATTACAAGTTGATCAAGGCTCCGCAAATAAGATTACAATTTATTTTAAAAATATACAGAAACTGAATACAATAATTCAATTGAAAACGAACATTCTACAACAGTACTTGGTATAATAACGTACAAGTAAAAAGTTCGATGGCCCTAAATACCTAAGTGTATACACTTTCTAATTCCCGAATGTGCTGAAGCAAAGACATGTATTTGTGTACACATTGTTACGGTACATCTGTCATCCCGCACCCATTGAGTAATGCTTTGTGACAAGCTATAATGCAGCAAAGATTATAAGATAGCACGGCTTATGGAAGATAACGTTGTTGCATAATTGCTTTCATATAGAACACATTTTAAAAATCATAATGATTACTTCCAGATGAACTTTGAAGTACCTTGATATATTTTCCCCTTCCCCTTGTACTACTTGCATAAGCTGTGGGCGCCAGATAGTTGCAGTCTGGAAATGCATTTAGGTCGCGGTCAAACTTCCCCTACCTGGTATCTATCTGGCTTTGGGTGAACATGTGTGTATGTGCGGTATGTTTTGGAACTTCGCCGCGCCGCTTTGTGTCCGTCAGATGACGGTACACGTCATTCCTTCCATCGCAAACGCATTCACACCAATGGAAAGGCTCGTTTTGCTCACGTGATAGCAAGTTTTGACAGTGCACGGGGTGAAGCCTATGTTTTGGTTTAGGTTACGGGATGTCGTTGTCCCGGGGCCAAGGGAGGAAATTTATGACGAATCTAAGAATCAACACTTCAGATGGAAATATTCAATATAACAAATGCTTTTTTGTTGTACATTGTTTTGCCAGTTGTAATATCTGCTGTAATTACAGCTAGTGACGAAGATGAAATTCGCCAACTGCCTTATTGTGGACCTAGTTCCGATTTGCATCATAAGTAAGTGGTAAAGTTTGTGTACATATTTTAAGTGCAGTATTTACATATTTGTAGTTTTGCCTTACTTAATCCACAAAACACGGTTATCTGCATATGTCAGTGGGATATTTAGGAATGTATTTAATGTAAGATTAACTTTCTTAAATTATTTAAATTATCTGCACTTCAGCTTTAATTTATAATGGATCCGAAAATATTCCAAGTGGATTACGGGCATTTCAGCGTGTCAGTAGTTACATAAGGGATTATTGATTCCTCAATGTAAATAAGAGCGTAATTATTTGAAGAAACATAATTTGAGATGAGGTGTAATCTGCAAGGATATAAGCCTTAATATTATACAGATTTCTTCCCCTTTCTGCTAATCTGTATGCGAAAAATTTCTTTATTGTTATTATTGCAAATGTGTTGTAGAAATAAATTATAAATATGTACACAATGTTTAATTGAAAATTTAAGAACTCAATGAACACTGATTTCCCTCATCCATTTTGATTGGAATGCAATATTTCTTCTATTTACTACAGTTAAGAAGTAGAGAAAGTAAAAATTGGACATTGGTTACAATTGTGTTAATATGTAGATTATAAATGCAATATAATAAAATGATTATTACTTCATTCTCTTCTAATTCAGCTCCGTTTCTAATACTATACTTCATTCTCTTCTAATACAGCTCTGTTTCTAATACATCTATGCCTCTTTTCTTTTATCTTCTGCATATAGTTTCCAAAACTTGCAATAAAATTTGTTCCATGTTCATTAAAAATTATCCTAATCAGCTTTATTTGTTCATCCAAGTCCCTGTGCCATAACTTCATTTCCTTGTGTTCCATAATGAAAGCATATGTTGAATACTTTGTCCCCAAAATGGAGATTATTAGCATGAATGCTTGCAAATGCTTAAAGAAAACAATGAACAGATTCAAACATATGATTTAGGTCTATATAACCTAGAAATGATATCTATACAGTATCTACCTACACATATAATAAAGATGACAGAAGTTTTTCTGCTAATTTTATAATAAATAGTTGATATTAAATTGAAGCCAAAAATTACATCTGTAAAGCTTCCATGCTTATAGTATTTGTGTATGTTCTTCACCCAAGAATACCTAACCAACTGTTATGAAATTTGATACATTATAATTTAGAAAATGTACCCAATGGGCATTAAGTAAGTTTATCATTTGTTGCTGTATTTGATCAGTAATTTCTTCCTTTCCTCGCAACATAGGATGTTCACCAAGTCATTCATAGAGCATGCACATGCAGGCCTTGCTGGGTTCACACAGCATAGAGAGACTATTTGGTATCTTTATTGCTTTTCCCAAAGAGTGAGAGTGTAATTGGGCACCAAGTAAAAAATGGAAGTATCTCATATATTATTGAGTTATTTTTAAAAATATTACATAACAAAAATGAAAAAGAAACATAATGTTTCTGTCAAGTTTGGTTGTTTACAACATTTCAGTAGGAAAAGTATTTGCATATGTAAATTTTTTACATGGAAATAGTATAGTTCTGACCGCATAACAAGCAGGCAGAAATTTATGTTGTTAAACTTTCTGCTTATGTTTTAGTTTTGCTAACACCACAGAAAAAGCAGTTTTATTACAAGCTTTCAAAATGTAACATGACATAACTGAGACAAAAAAAAAAAAAATGTGTGAGACTCTCAGCGTTAGAAGCTAAACTTCATAGATTCTAGCATTTGTTGATATTTTTATTATTTCAGGATTAGTAAATGGTTATGTCGAATTTGATTCGAGAAAATCTCTCTCAATTGAATGAAATATCTCTTTTATTCATCAGTTTCCATTAATTCATACTGTAAGAAAGAAATTATGGGTTTATGATAGCTGAAGTATGATACAAATAATTAGAGACAGTAAATTTTTCTAAACAACAGAGAATACTGTGCCTGATCTGGTTTTAGACTGAGCTTTGTCAGTGTTCAGTTTTAACTAAATTTTCATCCAAAAATCTTATCAATGGTTGAGCTTCATCTGAGTTGAAGTTGATCTTGAAATCGCCACTCATAATCATTGCATAATAATAATGTAGGCCAATAAGACTTTATGAATGAGTTCAATGATATCATTAAGTCTTGCATTGTTCGATATGTAGATGCCACCATCATAATCGTCTGACCATTTTCCAATTGACATTTGGCTGCACAAATGTCACCAATTCCTGTACTCAGTAAACCCAGTGCATTGCCTTGATGTTAGGAGTATCTGTCTATGATGTATGTATGTTAGGAGTCACAATATTTGCCACATCATTGGCATTTCTGTAGATAGCTATTCCTCCAGCTATGACATTTGGACGTTTAAATTGAACAACAAAACTGAAGTTAGGGTCATCCAGCCTCCTGTCATTATGTAACAGGTTTCTGTTAGCAGTAAGAAGTTGGAAATTTTATGACTGCATCACCCATGTCCAGAAAATGAGCTCGCAGATTTGACAAATGAGCAAAATTATATTCCTCTTCTCCTCGTCATAAAATTGATTATAACTTTTTAATCACTTTTTAAAATAATTTGGAATCCATATTTTCAGATTCTTATAAATCAAATAGAAATAGTTCAGAAAAACTTCCTTAGATTTCTTTATTGGAAGAAGTATAACTTTGAGAAGATGGTTATATGGGGTGGAATAATAGTATAAAAGACACCAATATACAGTGACTTTAAAGCTTTACTTTATTTAAAACAGGAAGCTTGCTAATACGATAATAATATTACGTATTCAACTAATATACAGTATAGTATGCAAGTGTGTACTGGTTCCCTATGCTACGTATTAACACAGTACATGTGGCGCATGCACATAGACTGTCTATGACATATGCAATGGAGAAAGTAGAAATGATTCTCCCTCTCTTTCTTCTCAATTGCCGCTTGGATCAAGCCAACTCATGTATTTCACTTTTCGTCTGATCCAGGCCAATTTGCTCTACCACTCCTAAAGAAGTTTCACTTCAAGATCAACAGGCAGAAAGTGATTCCTATTTGAGAAACGTCAGAAGCATTCATGACTTGTGTACACAGCCCACAGTGGCAATCTACATTCATTTTCAGGATATATGATAAGCAGAAAAATGCACATCGTTCTACTCATGTGCTGTGATGTCTGAGCTGTCAAATTTATGTGTATTATACTTAAGCTATCTAGGTTCAAATCCCTCTTATACTTCATTTTTTTCTTGCAAGTAAGGCATTCATGCTTAAACACAGAAACATAAATCAGTTTGTTTTTAAAATAAGTGCTCTGTAGAATAATGAAGAAAGTAATAGAAAGTGGAGTGTTTGTACACCCAGTGTTAAGTTAATTTGTATTTTGGTTTGGTTTTTCATTGAAGAAAATTTACTAATTTCATATTTATTTTGAAAACAACGAAAAGTTATGTGTGTTAGCATAAATACCTTAAAATCATATAAGTCTTTGCAATTGGAAATTGTGTCATCTGTATTATAATAATAATTAGGTTCACCTGAAAACAAAGCAGAAAAACACCTTGGTATTTCATGCTGCTAGATATCTGCATGTAACTCAGTGGGAATGAACTATGGAACCAAGCAGAACTTAGACAAGTATAGGTTTTGAGAATCTGCAATTTTTTTTTTTTGTAAGTGTCCTTAACCAGTTAGGTCGTATTGGACAATGAATGAAATGGAAGAAATGATGCTCAAATGAGCCTAGGATCCATAGAGCTTAAAGTTACCCAGCATCTGTCTTTTCAGGATAAGGGAAAACCCCGGGAGGAGACCCTATCCGCGTAACTCACCCTAACCAAGATTCGAACTCGGGACTTCTTGAATGAGTCACACTATCCCCACACTATAAAGGTAATCTTTTTAGGGTGTGCATTTCACAGAGTGAGAGGGGAAAAGAGTGGAGGAAGATGGTGATGGAAGGGTAAAGAGTGAGAGTGGAAAAGGTGGGGGAGATATTAGGAGAGAGAGAGAGAGAGAGAGAGAGAGAGAGGGAGAATAACCCAAAAATGAAAAGTTAGATGAATGTCAAAATTGATATCCAAATTCATCTTCTAGGGATGTAACTCAAAGATTTTTAACAATATCACTTCCCCACTCTAAACTACTCTGTACATGGAAAATATTTGTTTATCCTTTATTTTCTCAAAAATGGCCCTAATGATTTGAATAAAACATATTGTAATTTTGTCTAGTTTTCTCAGTCGCTTCAGTTTCCTTTTTTTTGCACATAGTGGTGTAAACAATGGGTGAAGGAATCTCTTCTTGTTTCCAATCACTCACTAGAGCGTCTTCTCTCTTCTGTGACCAGGACCCCTCCTCCCCCTCCGGTCGCTCACTGGAGTGTCGAATACAGGACTCTGCCTCTTTCTTCCGTTGCTTACTGTCGAGTACAGGGCTCCTCTTATGTCACCAACGCTCGCAGAACCCGCTAAGTAACAGCTCACAGCACTCCGTCACATCAACAACAATTACTGTTGAGGTGAATACGCCCCTCTTTAAACTTGCCTAACTTTTTGGAAGCCGAGGGGAGAGGTCAGTCTGAGCTTCCGCCTTGCTTTTCGATTATTTTTCACGTGTTTCTTTAACCAGGAGCACCTCCCAACCTCTCTCTCCAAACTACCAGGCACCGGCTAGCGCTGCAGGGCTCGTCCGCTATTCGTGAAGCGGGGCCCGTCTTCATCACATAACTCCCTTATCAGGGTTCGTCGTCCCGAGCAGTTCCGCGATGTGGAGCAAGGCGATCAAGATGAGCCACTATCAACGTCCCTCGGGGTTGACGCCAAATACGGTATACCACATCGTTGATAGGGTGACTACCTAATACGGACCGTCCCAATAACGTTGCAACTTGGGTGACTTCCGTTTAGTCCTCGTAGGACGATAAAGAGACTCCAGATGACCCTCCTGGAATCCTACACTGTTCGCCAGACATTCATAGCGTGTCTTCATTCGGTCACTTGCCAGCTTCAGGTATTCCCCGGTGAGATGGTGGATGTCTTCCAGCCTGTCTGTTAGCACCCCGACATGATCCGTTGCCGGCTGGTCAGCATGAGGAGGCGTGCTGAACAGCAGATCACATGGTAGCCGTAGCTCACGTCCGAATGCTATGATGGCCAGTGTTTGACCAATGGATTCGTGTACTGATGCTTGGTAGGACAGAAGGAAGAATGGCACGCACATGCTGTTGGCTGGTTACTAATTTCCGGAGGTGCTCCTTGACCGCCTTGATATTGCGCTGCACTATTCCGTCCGACTAAGAATGAAGGGGAGTGGTACCGGTCTGGCAGTTCTTTGGAACGCGCTCCGACATTGCACTGTTGTACGAGGGCGGATTGATAAATCCATGCCTTTGACGAGAGAAAGCGTTCTAATCACAGGTTTCTTGTTTGCACCCAAGTCTTACATCTATTCTGAGTATAATCGCAGAAATTCGTCGTCATTTGTTTCTTTGAATATTGTTGAGAGCGTCTAAAATAAGCAGATGTGCGTTGCTTCGTAGAAAATGGAGAAAAGTGAGTTTCGTGTTCTGATAAAGCACTACTTTTTGTGTGGTAAGACGACGAAGGAAACGGAAGAAAAGCTGAACAAGTATTATGGGGACTCTGCTCCATCACAGGCATGATTGTCACAAGCGGTTCACAGAATTTCGATGTGGCCGTTCGAGCACAAGAGATGCCGTGCGCACAGGACGGCCGATTGAGGTGAGAGAAGTGGTGAACGAAGTTCGCGATAACTTGGAAGACCACCAAGTGACAATCCGTGAGATAGCCAAGACCGTAAACATCTCGAGTGAACGGATGTATAACATTCTGCACAAATTTTTGGGTATGAGAAAGCTGTCAGCAAGATGGGTGCCGCGACTGCCCACAGTTGAGAACAATCGGAATCGTGTGATCATTTCACAGGGATGTTTGAACTGTTCCAGCGCAACCCAAATGAATTTTTGCGGCGTTATATCACGGTTGATGAAACTTGGATCCGTTACTATCAACCTGAAACCAAACAACAATCAAAGCAGTGGATTTCCTTCGGCGAACCTGCTCCAAAGAAAGCAAAAACCATTCCGTCGGCAGGAAAAATCATGGCAGCTGTCTTTTGGGATTCACAAGAGGTGATAGACATCCACTACCTGGAAAAGGGTAAAACGACCACAGATTCATATTATGCCGCTATGCGGACCAGTTTCACAAGGAATTGTACTACCCCATTTGGCGAAGAAAGGTTCTCCTTCACCAGGATAATGCACCCGCACACAAGTCAGCCATTGCCATCCAAAATTTGTGGAATTGGGCTACGAACTGCTACCTCACCCACCATGTTCTCCAGATTTGGCTCCGAGCGACTTCTTCCTCTTCGCAAACCTGAAAAATTGGCCTTCACGTCCAGTTAACACATCATGGCAGAAACCATATTTTGCAGACTTCGAAAAATCATATTTTTTGGAAGGGTTAAAAAATTTGGAGAAACGTTGGACAACGTGTATTGAATTGAAAGGAAACTATATTGAAAAATAAAATTGATTTTTTTTGGAAAAAAAATTATTTTCTTTAAAAAGTCACTGACTTATCTATCCGTCCTCGTATGCCCCAACTGCGTGTCTGGTATCCACGATTTTCCGCGCAGATGTCGCGTTGCTTACACCACCTCTCCGCGTTCTTCGAAGATGTAACCAATAGAGTCGGGATGTAGCTCGTACAAGGTTTTATATCCACCAAGATGCCCTCTGATAGTACTAGCATGGGTCTCCTCGAGGACTTCCTTCACCTTGTTCCTCGGGAGCCCTGGCTGTTCCACCGTGGTTTACCCGTCTGGACTCCTATATTCTTACACACCGTTCCTGACCACCAGGGAGTTCCATGTCCTCTGTGGTCTAGGGGGTACCGTGTTAGCCTACAGTTCCCGAGGTCGCGGGTTCAAACCCGGCGGAAGGCAATGGAGTTTTTTTTGGGCGTAGAAGTCCTTAGCATGGCTTCCTTCGGAAGGGATCTAAAGCTGGTGTTCCCGTATCGTAGATTTACGGCACGTAAAAGAACCTCAAGGCTGATAAAGAGGCATCTGAGCAAACTTTCTGGTCTCTCACGTCCAATATGGAATAGGGCGCTAAGAATCATAGTAAAGAGCGCCCATAAATAAAACTCAATTTAATTTGATTTAAAATAGTTCCACTACACCCAATAGCTTTTATAGATCGGGCCTCTAGGAATGATGTCTCAAGGACTCTTCATCCCAAATAACTGCAGGTTGTACTTGTCCGGACGTAGGGTTGCGACGCTCTCCTTCGTCTCCACCTGTCGTCCTCCGTGGTTTAGGGGTACCATGCTAGCCTCTAATTCCCGAGGTCGCAGGTTCAAACCTGACGGAGGGTGATGGATTTTTTTCAGGCGTAAAAAACCTTAGCATGGCCTTTGGAAGGGAAGTAAAGCCGGTGGTCCCATGTAGTAGATTTATGGCAGATTAAACAACCTCAAGCCTGATAGAGGCCTCTGAGCAAAATTTCTGGTATTTCACGCCCAGTATAGAAAGGGACTCTTAAGAACCATAGTAGTAAAGAGCCTCCATAATTAAAACTCAATTGAATTAATTTTTGTCTCCACCTTCGCGCAGTGGTTGCAATTTTCTTGGGACGGTCTCCATGAAAGATCTGCATTAGAATGGCGTCAGTCTGTCCGGTGTTCTGAGGTAAACTTATACCCTTGCAGCCGTTGGAATTCAGCACCAAGTTAGGGAAGAGTGGTCCGTCCTGAGGTAAAACTTTTGCTATAAAGGCAATTGTGTAGCTGCTTCAGATTCTCTACAACAGCCAGCAGCTCTCGTTGCGTCACGCTTTCGTTCGGCCGTAGACAAGGTTCTACTTAGATAAAGCCTTTCTCTTCGTCCTGCTCTTGCGAAAGGATATTCCCGATACTGACATTAGTACATCTGCATCCACAAACTTCTTAAGGAAGATTGGGCATCCTAGAACATGGGCCATGCACAGATCATTCTTCAGGGTCTGGAAAGCTGCCTTAGCTTGTTTGGGCCATTGGAAGGCCCGATGTTCCTCTCGGTCAGTTGTGTCAGCAATTTGGCACTTTTTGCATACCCCGCCATGAATTTCTGGTAGTATGTGCAGAGGCCCAGGAACCATTATAATTCTTGTTTATTCCTTGGCTGTGCCACTCCTTGAGCTGTAGTTTCTGTGGTCTGCAGTTACTCTATCAGGACTTGCAGTGTGTCATAGGTAGCGTACTTCTTTTCTAAACAGCTGACTCTTTTTGGGATTTAGCTTGAGGTTGGCCTGGCATGGCCTTTTGAGCACCTTAGGTTGCTTAATTGATCTTTGAATTTCTTGCCTGTAACAATGAAGTCGTCAGGTTAAAAGAGGTAAACATTGTAGCTGAGGAGCCCCGTTACAGCCCATGAGTCTCTGGAACATTGCAGGGCCATTGCAGAGTCCAAAAGACATTACTATGAATTGCCACAGTACATGTGTAAAAGAAAAATTGCCTTCTCCTTGTCGTTGGGGTGAAGTGCCACTTGTCAGTACTCCGAGTTTGGGTTCAGGGTGGAAAATCACTGGGCTCTCTCTAACTAGTCCACAGTGTCATCAATACGTGGCAGCAGAAAGCAGTCTTTCTTAGTGACATCATTCATCTGCCAATAGTCAATGAAGAAGCGCACATCTCCATGCTTCAATTTTACTAGTACTGTCAGCAGAGCCACAGACTTTCGGATTCCTTTTTTATTCCTCTGGTTTTCATGTCCACTAATCGAATATTTCCTTCTGCTTCGCTACCAGGACACGGCAAGGTGGCTGTCTAATCTGTCAAGCATTGGTGTCGATGCGATGCATCACTCTGTTGGTGTGGTCATAATCCCGCTCTTGGCACCAGTGTGACTTTGTCATTTCCTCTGTCACTTCACTTTTGTTTTGTTTGTGTATAATGGCCTAATGAACCACACGTGAAGTCTCTTCTTCCTTCCGATCACTCAATAGGGTGTCAAACACAGGACTCCTATTCTGTCTTCTTGATCGTTCACGTCAGTGTGGAATACAGAACTAATGCCTCTTCCAGTCGCTCACAGGAGTGTCTAATACATGACTTCTTTTCTCTCTTCTGGTAGCTCACTAACTGAACACAGGACACTTCTTGCTCTATTGCTCACAGAAGCCAATGATTTACAGCACAGAGCACTGTCTGTCACATCAGCAACAACCTACTGTCGCTGCAAATACACCCCTCTTTATACCTACCTAGCTTTCTGGGAGATTCGTGCACTGCCGTGGGGGAGGGTAGGTCAGTTTCAAACTTCCACTCTTCTCAATTAGCCTTCAAGTGTTTCCTTAGCTGGGAGCCTACCCTTCTCATTCTCTCTCTCTCTCTCTCTCTCTCTCTCTCTCTCTCTCTCTCTCTCTCTCTCTCTCCAAGATATCAAGCTATGGCTAGCGCCGAAGGGCACCCACTATCCACGAAGCGGGTGCTTCTGCACAATATGTATGGTATATTGAAATGATTAATAACCCCCATATCTTGAATTTTCTGTGAATAGGTAGTGGAGAGTAAAATTTATATAACTATGGAACTAGAAGAACCTATAAAAACTTGTTCAAAAATATAGAGGATTTTGAAATATAAAGTTTATTTAAATCACGTTTTTATAGTTTAAGTTGTTTAGGGGATACTACTTGTAGCTGGTGAGAATTTCCATTATTACAGGCAACACACTTCTGAAATGTTATGTCCATTCTTTTGTTTCCTCATGCAAAGAGTATTAAAAATATAGGTCTAGCGTACATAGAGCAAGCTTCTTTTTAAACACAAGGCTTTGTACTTGGCTCATGTATGCTTCTATGTAGCTACAGCTTCTTGTAGCTGGTGAGAATTTCCATTATTACAGGCAACACACTTCTGAAATGTTATGTCCATTCTTTTGTTTCCTCATGCAAAGAGTATTAAAAATATAGGTCTAGCGTACATAGAGCAAGCTTCTTTTTAAACACAAGACTTTGTACTTGGCTCATGTATGCTTCTATGTAGCTACAACAACCAATTTTGAAACCATTTATCATTTTAACAAGAAGTAGAAAATAAGCAATTTTTTTAATAATTTGCAAAATGTATATTAAAGTAAGTTATATTGGGCAAAGAAAATTTTGTGTTTTTACACATCAGATTTTTAAAAATGTATTTGTTTTTTAATTCACAGGTTAGTATTTGTAAGCACACTTGATGGTCGGCTCTCAGCTCTTGATGCTACGGAGGAAGGTACCGTGTCCTGGAGCGTTGACACTGGACCTGGGCCAATGCTGTCCTCCAGCATCCATAATGTCGAGGTATTTGAATATATTATCTGAAGGTTAACTAGCAGGATTCTGTTTTATGGATATTCACATTTATACTTTGTGTCATTTCTCAGATGCTCAGTAACGGACAGAGAGTACGCATTATCCCATCCCTAAGTGGTGGTATTTACAAGTTCAATGGGACAAGCATAGAGCCTGTTCCAATCACTGCAGACACTTTGCTCCAATCCACACCATTCATCTTCTCAAAGGAACTTGTGTTGTCAGGTAAGTCAGAATTTACCTCTTGAGTACATAGTTTTAATTCTTGGGACATGAGTTATAACCCCTGTCACTTATTTTTCCACCTTTGATTTTAAAGTTTTCTTTATCTACAGCCAAATTACTGAGAAGTTTACGTACATTTATTTCCATGAAAAAATGCATATAATGGGCAAAACCACACAACAGAGCTACTTCATATTTAATGGCAAATATGCACAAATGGAAGATCTTCCAATGGGTTCCAAAATATCAAGCATGCTAGCAGGGGTTTTAATTCAAGTAACTCATTGTTGTATACATTAATCTTATGTTTTTGACAGCATAAATTTGGAAACAAAATCAAACATCCAATTAATAATTAACATTTTAAAAATTTTACAGGTGGGAAGGAAAGCAGGACTTATGGTGTAGTGGTCAATTCTGGCAGAGTTGTGTATGAATGCTCTATGGATGGTTGTGTCAACTCTACAGAAAACATTGATAATGACGAAGAAATGCTACTTATACATCGGCAGACACAAACCGTCAGAGCAGTTGAAGCTCGAACAGGATCAGAAAGGTTAATATTGCCGATTTTATATTTCAAAGTTTATTATTGTTATTGCATTACCTGAGTCTTAAAAGTTAGAAATTCATCTAAAAGTAAACTAATTACCTCTTTAATCCCTTTGCCATTAGTCAGCTAAATGCCTGTGCCAAAGTAGCCCATCACCTAACATCAGTTTAAATCACTGGTTTAGAATTCTGAATCTTCATGAAAAACAGTTCATTTTGTTATTTTTTGAGATATTTGAGTATAATAAATAATAGTTGAAAGTATGCACAGGAAAAAAACATATTATGTATTTATAGGTTAATGTTTGTATTTGTAATTCTGTATGATACTGATTAATTTTTTCACAAAATATTTACATTTATTAACAGGACACAATATAAATTAAAAAACTGATTTGTTCTTTTTAGAGTGTACATCATAGGATCTAGATGGAAGTGTTATCTTAAGATCAATTTTATTTTATTCTGCTGTTTACCTAAGGTGGAGAAACTTGCATTTTATTAAAAAATTGCAAAAGTAAACACCAAATTTCTACAACAAAATAACATACTATCCATTAGTGCTTAGAAAATTCCAGGAACTATTTAAGGATTGCATATAAACTTGACCCCCTCCCCCCAAAAAAAATAAAAGAAAGAAAGAAAGAATATTGGATCACTGATCAAAGTAAACCACAAAGACACACAACCCTGTGATGAAAAGTCAACCTAATGAAGGCTTAAAGTCAGATTGATGAAACATTTCAAAAGTATAAAGTTAAAACATAGAAAAATCAGGCAATGCAACACTTTTGGCTGAGACACAAAAAAGTGTCAAAATTAATGGAAAGCATTGACAAACCAGCTGCTCTATCAACTGCATTATCTGGAAACCTACTTGTGGGCTCTCACCATTGCGCGAGT
Source organism: Deroplatys truncata (assembly GCA_030765065.1). Classification (NCBI taxonomy): domain Eukaryota; kingdom Metazoa; phylum Arthropoda; class Insecta; order Mantodea; family Mantidae; genus Deroplatys; species Deroplatys truncata. The sequence goes on along the minus strand of CM060988.1, from coordinate 129,452,863 downwards.
GAACTGAGAGTTGCCAGTGAAATGGTGCTGGTAGATGCGCACTAAAAATATTGCCACTTGCTTGCCTAAGCTGATCAGAAGTTCTTGTAGTGCATGAGAATTTGAATGATACACTCTGTCTTTCAAAGGACCCCATAAATAAAAACTACAACTTGTTAGGTTGGAAGAGCGAGGGGGCCACAAATCACCACTTAACAATTCTGTCATCAAACACTTCTTTGATTGCACTTAATGATTCGACAGTCATATGCTGTTGCAGAATGTTGCTGGAACAGAGTTTGGAAACTTTTTAACAAATTCCAAACACAGTGAGCAGATTCATGTTTAAAATAAACTTTGCAAATAAACACGTGTTCTTCCATAGAAAAGTGATGTATCATGTTTACTGTATCAAAAGAGGCACATGACTAACTGAACTTGATGGAGCAACATGTATGAGACATGATGCTAGTATACTTAAAATCACAAATCGGCAGTTCGTGTTCCCAGCAATGGCAAGAGAATAGTGAAGGGGAGAGAAGTCACAAATGGGTTATCAAATAATATAATGACCGTATACAGGATATAACAAAAAGGTATGTCATACCTTTGGGAAATCATTTCTTGCAAATAGAGGATACAAAGATGTTATATGAACATAGGTTCGGAAATTGTTTATTTCCATGGTAGAGGTGTTTTTCTGTGCTTACACGGTGAGATGTGTAAGACATAGCTGTTCTGTGGCCATAACTCCATAATACAAAAGTTGTTTAATTGTACATTAGTAAACATTTGCTTTTACATCTGGTTGAATTGGGTAGAGATGCTGCATTTCACCGCTGTTGTCATTGTGCTACAGTACAGTGTGTATTCCACTTGTTAGGCAATGGTACTCAGTTCATTGCTTGTAGTGCCTGTTCTGTGAGTTTCAGGTGCAGTAACATTTACATTTTGAGTTGGCAGATTCTCATTTAATGTACGGATTAGGCGAAGGTAATACAGTAGTGTTGGTTCTGCGATTATGGTGTGTTTCAGGTGCAGGAACATGTACTCAAATGCGGAATTGGTAGATGCTCATTTAATGTATGGTTTAGCTGAAGGTAATGCAAGTTACGCTCAGCGTTTGTACCAACAGAAATTTTCAGACCAATGTTGTCCAGATAGGAGAACGTTTCAATTAATTGATCATTGTCTGAAGGAAAATGGGACATTCAAGCCTGCTACTAGTGACTGGGGAAGACCCAGAGCGAGGAAAACACCACAACCGGAGGAGGTGATACTTCATGCTGTTGAAGAAGACCCTAGTGTCAGCATGCGACAATTAGCTGTAACATGTAATGTTGATCATATGACAATCTGGAGAGTGTTGCACGAGAACCTACTGTATCCGTACCATGTGCAAGCATTATCACCAGCTGAATATCCCCCACGATTAGCGTTTTGCGGATGGTTTCTCCGTGCTAATCCAGACTTCGCTGCAAGTGTGCTGTTTACAGATGAGGCTTCATTTCACCAGGATAGGATTACGAATTTTCACAATCAGCGTGTATGGGCTGATGTGAATCCGCACGCAATTGTTCCAACAAACCATCAACATCGATTCTCCATTAATGTTTGAGCCAGGATTGTTGGCGACTATTTGGTGGGACCACATGTACTACCACATCGTCTTAATGGACGAAGGTATAGAAGGTTCATATGGGATGACTTACCTGTCTTGTTGCAAGATACTCCATTAGCAATATGGCGAGACATGTACATCTTGCACGATGGAGCTCCTCCTCATTTCAGTCTTTCTGTCCATCAGATTCTGAATAGCAGGTTTCCTGGTAGATGGATAGGAAGAGGTGGACTAATTCCGTGGCCTCCACGCTCGCCTGACTTAAACCCACTAGATTTTTATTTGTGGGGACATTTGAAATCTCTTGTTTATGCAACTCCAGTTCCAGTTGCAGAGACTCTTTGTGTTCGTATTGTGGAAGGCTTCCAGACAATAAGAAATTTTCCAGGCCTAACTCAGCGCATTAGGGAGTCCATTCGACAGCGGGCTGACGGATGCATTGGAGCTAATGGAGGCTATTTTGAACATTTGCTGTGATTTCCTGTTTCCCCATGGTTCTGCCATTTAGTATTCTTGTATGGGGTGCAGCTGTAGAAAATTTGCTATAAAACGGAAATAAACCATTTCTGGACCTATGTTCATATAACATTCTTTAATCCTCTATCCACAAGGAATGTGTTCCCAAATTATTGACATACCTTTTTGTTTCCACCTGTATAAAAGCACAAATAGAATTGATACCTTGATTGAAGAAATTGTAATTGCAAAATGCATATGTATATCCACCGTCAGAGGAAAAATGAAGTTGTGACAGTCAGAGCCAACTGTTGATTAAAGGAAAACTCTTTGAAACGTTTTCTATAAACTGTGGTGAAGTTGAGTGTGAATATCCATTTCAAATTTTGTATTAACCAAATTTCATATTTAAATGAGCCTCTTTTTAATGGTGCAGGGGAAAGATTTTCAAGGAATTCCTTCACCCAAACACTTTTTGGAAGCATTTCTCTTATACACTTGATTTTCTCAAAACTGAATCAGTCAATTTTTATTTTATACATGTTTGAGATAATAGCATGATGTACCGTGCCTTTGTTTTATGCCAAAGCCATAATTGCCTTATATGTGTATTGACCAAGACAGCAATGACCTCGATATGGACAGGATGTGTCAAGGATATGTATATCAGCTGTGAGCTATCTCAGTCATTGCTTTGTCTTCATGTTGTGAAGTGTTTCAACAATACGCGTGTTATTCTCTTATTAGTCCATGGAAATACCTGCCAATAAATTCATGCTTGAACAGCATATTTTTATGTGTGATGCATACATGAAAACTGAACATGTAAATCGTTGTGTAGATAATTTCAGCAGCAATTTCCTGGTTATCTAGTTCTGGGTAGAGACACTGGAAATGTTTGGTCAATAAATTTAGAATAACAGTATCGCTAAACACTAAAAAGTAAAGTTTATAGGAACAATCCACACACCATAGATGAACTTAAGGACAAGATACAAGCAGAAATTATGAATATTATGCAAGAAGAACTTGTGTGAATGGTAATTTCATCCAATGATGTCAAGAATAGAAAGGTAGAATCAGACTGCTGAAAAACTAAATGCCATCGCCAGGATTTGAGCCACCAATCTTCCAGTTTCCATTCATGGTTAAAATCCCGGCGATGGCATTGAGTTTTTCAGTCTTTGGATTCTACCTTTCCAACCTTGTCCAACACATGGCTTGTGTGGAAGAACAATTAATTCCGATGTCAAGAATGTCTTCGCACAGATGGACACCACTTTCAACAACACTTATATCAAGGTTAGTACTCATTACATATATGTTACTAATACTCATGAGTAAGTAATGCAGGAGTTATGGAACATAAAATCCTGCAGTATAGTAGACTGTGTGTGGAACACGCATTCGCGCGATCTGCGGTCTTGGCATAAAATGAAGGCACTGTATAAAATATATATTTTGAAATTTTTGTTTTCCTTTATACTATAAAGTAATTTTGTTTGTTTGTTTGTTAAAGAAGCAGGTGACGGATGGATCATTTAAATAGAATGACGAATGACAGAATACCCAAAATAATATTAAAATACTAACCAAAATGAAAACAAAGTAGAAGGGAAACCAAGAACCTGATGGGATTGGTAACAGACAAAAATGTATAATAAGATAGTGATGAAGAATAAATAATTTTGGTAGCCTATTCATTCTCACAAATAACTGGAAAACTATAAAAGAAAGAGAAAAGCTTATTCTAGGGAAAAATTGATCTGGTTAAAATATATACTTTATGTCTGATAGATTTAATTTGGCAGTTACCATTTCCAAGATAAACAGTGATGTCCATATCAGTATTTTAACCTGTTCGCTTTTAAATTATAAATGGCCATTCTTTTGTTGTTCATGAGTTTATACCTATACATGGAATATGCAATATAAAGACATAACCCATATTTATTCACACTTTCTCTTGCATACTCTTGTGTACCTACCTTATTTGTATTGGAATCATTTCTATTGAATATTTATTGTGGTAACAGGAACTTAATAGAAAAAAAATCTGATGTGAAATTAACATGACTTTCTCTGCCCACTATCATTTATTTTTATGTATATCTCTTCCCCAAACTCTTCTTACAAATGCATATTTTTCTCTATAGTTCAAATGAATTGAGGCAAACAATTGAAGTACTTTCATTGTACATTTTGTTCTACATACAAATGAAATACAGGAGGCGGAAGCAATAGTGAAATCTTTATAATCTGGCATTGAAATTCCATTGTTTTCATAATGACATGAGAAACAACTGAATGGTGACAGCACTTAAAAAATAATAAAGTTTTAAAACATTCAATCCAATAACAAATACCTTGGAAATAGCTGATGTCACAAAAAAGTTATTTAAAATAAATTGTGTTTCAAAGAAATTTACATTTTGGTGTAGAAGTGTTTGTCTAGCTCTTATGGTTTACTAGTTTAACAAAATTATATATAATTAATTCTGTAGGAAGAGGACTTAAACTATTTGCAGAAAATCCAAGGTATACATTTTATTAGTCATGTAAATATCTTAAACATTTGGTATTTTAATCAAAATTGTTACAGGCATTTTCAGTAAAATAAAAAATAAAACAAATTTTTCCATGTACAGGGTGAGTGGATTTTCTTGAAAATCTTTGTGGAGCACACACACGTGCGGGTGCACATACACATGGAAGAGAGAGCTAAAGCATGTACAGACTGCAGCAAAACTGGAGACAAGTAGGAGTGATGGGTATCACACTTATGAACGGAAATTTAAAATTAATTCAAATTCCCTTCAAATATGATGTATTGATAGTCAGTTAGGGACAAAATAATTGCATGAATTACTGTGTATTTTGAATGGGTAAAGGGACATGCAGGGACTGTAGGCAATGAGCTGGCAGATTGATTTGCAAAAGCAGCTGCTTTCGAAGTTGGTTAAGTGATATATAAGAAAACACCCAGAGAAGTGATAGTCACACGAGAGAAGAAAAGAGCACTCAAGATTTGGGAACAGCAATAGACAAATTCAAAGAAAGGAGCACTTACAAAAATATTTTTTCCATCAATCAACCCCAGACTTCATTAAAAAAAAATCTGATGTGTTACACTCACATGACTTTCTCTACTCTTGTACAAACTAATTTTACAAACGCTTATTCTCCATCTACTTCATGTTAATTGAGATAAACATTTGCAGAGTCTATCTTATTGCTAATTTTCTTGTAGATGTAAGGGGAATATATATTTACAAGGGCAATATAGAAATACAGTAGTCTTTAAGCACATACATATCTCTTAATAGCTGGTTGCTAGGTGCAGCACCATTCCCTTTGCCACAGATTAATACTCTTTGCATATCCAAGACAAAAAAATGAATAACGAATTCCCATTTGAGAAAATATTGAAAAATTTAAGGGAATAACAAGCAATATCTCGAAAATGGTTCACTCAACAAAAAAAATGTATATGACATAAATTGTGTATTTTAATGCGATCTACATTTTTTGTGTAGTAAAATTTTGTCTATCTCTTATGGTTTACCAGTTATGCAAAAGTCGTTCACAATGAAGAATACTTTTGGAGACATTCCCAGAAAATTCAAGATATACATTTCATTTGTCATGAAAATATCTTAAACATATGATATTTTAATCAAAATCGTCAGAGCCATTTTTGAGAAAATTAAAAATTTTGAAAAATCTTCCATGTAAAGGGTAATCTGGGGTGGGGGGATTTTCTTGAAAACCTTCGTGTCCATCTCTGGAAGATACTGAACGTAAATACCAAGTTTGGTGTTTATCCGACTGTTCGTTTCTGAGTTATGCTGTTCACAGACACACACACGGACATGTTTCCAAAAATGCTTTTTTTTGGATTCAGGGGGTCTCAAAACATGTATTTCCGCTGAAATCTCGGTATCAAATTTTTGGATGGAATACAATACTTCCCCTACTTACTATACGTAGTAGAGAAAGTAATAACCCATATTTCTGGAGCTAATAGTATTTTTAACAGGATATGGGAAATTAAGATCCTACCTTGCCAAATTTGGAATACCAAATGATCCTGTTTGCACTTGTTAAATGTGTTAAATGTTAAAGAAATGCTGTTAAATAAATAAATAAATAAATTTAGAAGTAAAACAAAACACACACTATCTCTCTCTTCACTTCAATGGTACTATAGCAGAAAAAACCATGAAAATTCAAAGGATGTACTCCAACAAACATTTTTTTCTTTATAGTTGAAACTTAATAAGTTAAAGCTCTAACTCTAAATATAACTCTATGGCGCCAATGAAATTAGTAGGTCTTCTATGTTCATTTGGTTATTTTGATAAATAATTTAAGGTTTGCATCTCAGCCCAAATCATAGATTGTGAATTTCTTGTGTATTTGTATTCTTTAGAATGGTAGTTAAAAGGGTCCTATCTTTATTCCATTTTTAATATATTAGTTACACCAATGGAAGTTACTGGAAGCTAAAAGAAAGAATTCTAGTAATGTAAGGGTTTATCTTTGCAATTACTGATAACAGTGACCTTGACAGAGAGCTAATGCCATTCTTACAGATATCTTAATACCTCTCTTATCAGGTTTCTTTCTTGTTAACCATTAAACCATTCGCCTATTCATAAATTATACCAACAGTTTTCTAGAGTGGATATGAGAAGGCTGTAACTAATCAAATATTGCTATTTTATAATTGTTTATGATGCCATAAACATTAATATATTTCAGCAAGAGAGTTAATTATGGTCATGCATTTTACCAAAATAGTTGGTGACTACTATTCTTTCTGTATTTTATGAAGTTTCATATATTTTCAGCATTGATAGTTGTCATACATACAACATATTTTCCATTATAAATCTTTCGTTCCATTTCATAGGATGAAAAGTAGTGTTATTGTGCATATATAAATTATTACAATTGAGGCTGGATATTGTTTTCATGTATAGGGATAATAAAAGTATGACAGCTATTTTTTTTATTAATTTTGGATTTTGGGTAAATAGCTGATGTTAACATGTATGATAGTCTCTGCTAAAGCCAAAAAACTCAATCTTTTGACTTGCATAAATGGTGTGCATGTGTGTGTACAAGTATGTTACTTTTATACTCAAGAATGAGAGACTCCTTACATAATATACTTTGTGTGGTAAACATATCACATTTAATAACAATAGTAATATCGTCACACATTTTAATTTTGTTTGCTTCTTAGAAAAGGTATGTTTTGACATCAAGAAATTTAACAGTGAGTGAGAGGGGAAACTAACTGTCCATAGCTCCTTAAAATTAAAGGGTTTTTGATTGTGTATTAACACATTATGCTTATCCTAGATCACATTCTACCATGTCTTCAATTAATACCTGACATATGAATGTACTAGTGTTAATTGTATGCTTTTGAATTCATTTCCGTTATACACTCAGGAGATCAAATCTAATCCCACTAGTGTATTCAAAGTTAATGCAAAGCTAAGAAAAACAAAAATATGTTTATAATATGTGACTATACAATTTTATCAGCTCTTGGCTTTTCAGGTGGTTTAATTTTAATTAGCACATATTAGCAGATTTCAGAGTATTGCTTTTAGAGGAATACAAATCCATAATACAAGTCAGAAGCACATCAGTTTGATTTTATGTGCAGGTGGAACTTCAGTGTTGGACAGCATGAACTCCGGGTAATATCTAGTTCTAGGAATGGTTGCATTGGCACTAGACCAATACCAGTTGATGTACTTGAAGATGTGGATTTGAAAGTGGTAGTTCCTGAAGGTCTCATCTGTGCAGTTAGCAGATCTTCCGGGCATATCATTTGGAGGCATAGGGTAAATATGCCAATTGTAATTACATCATGGATGTTTAATGCGTTTAAATGATAATTTATAATTTTCAAAACTAGTGAATATGGAAAAGAGGTTAGAAGCTGGTCTTAAGCTCTGGGGTCATGAAGCTTACAGCAAAACATTCCTTTTAGTTTGATTATAAAAATAGTAATTTTGTTTCAAGTATGTTTGTTTAAATTTGAATTGGATTGGAATTCATAAAAGAAAGGAAAGTAGATTTTGTTATTTTATAACGTGCAATTCCAGAACAGTTGTAACAATTATGCTTTTCTCACATTATTCAATACCAACTTTGTAAATATTAAATTAAGTTGGAATTATGTTTGGGCACCTTTTGATAACATTACTAGGTAATACAGGAAGAATAATAATAGTATCACTTATACTTTTACTAATTTTAACACATTTTACCCTTAATCTTATTCAATCTTATGTTTTTGCAGTATTAAGAGCTGTATCTATAGGAAATTTCAGTCTTGCATATGTGCACATTGACAAGAAGATAGAACTGATTTTGTATGTTGTGATTGTTTAAAAAAGTTTGTTTCAAGATGTACACACTGTATGAAGATTCATGTTCTTTCCATTCTGATTTAACAATCTTGGAAGTGGATTCAGTCAGGATGATTATATCATAATCTCTTTAAGGATAGAAGTAAAACAGCAGTACAGCATTACTTTACTGTAAGGAACTTTACTGTAAGGAGTGGTGAAAATGCCTTGCTTGCGAGTTCCAGAAATAAGTAATCAACATTGCACCTTCTAACAGCACATAGCAGAAATGGCCTCTCTGTGGAAAAATGGTACAGTTAGTCTAAATGTCTTTGCATATCACCCTTTTGCCAGAGTATTTCTCAAGTTTTCAAGTATCTGCAGAAAATTATTCTGATCCTGTCGTAGCTTCATGTGTGTTGCTGTTCTAGGGTAAATACTTTTTAAATATTCCTCTATGATAGCAGGGTCTCATTGAGGGTTCCTGCTATCAGACTTAAAATGAAATCTTTTATTTACAATTTAAGACATGAAATGTGTTTACAATAATCTTGATTTCAGTATTTGTACATATCTACAAACACTTTGCTGCCGTCACGTATTGTTCATAGCTTCTCTTTCCTTACCATTACAAGTGATCAAAGTTGTTAATACACAGAACCGTGAAAGGGAGCTCTGTTCAAATTTTGCCAGGACCATCCTTCCTGAGGTTATTTTTCAGATTTTCCTCAACCCTCATAACTGGCAAATGCCAGAGAGATGCCCTAAACTTAGGCCCACAATGTTTCCTTTCTAAATATGTCATTGCATGCATTATCAGTGTTCACTGCTTGTGGTGCCATATGTTGTAAGAACAGGCATTATACACTACTAAAAACAATTCTCTTTCCTTTGTAGGTTGCCACTTTTCACCCTCAATACATCTTACAGAATGTTTCTCCAGCTGTTCTTTTTCTCTATGCACTGGTGCAAATAAGCTAATTCTGTTCTGGAAAAACAAATACCTCATTTGATATGATCAAAGTAATTGTATAGTGTACCATTACCAACATCATTGCAATCGGCACACTAATCACAGTCTTCTCTGCCAATGTGTGCATAGTATTATACATAATTACTGCATTAATGATCATTTTAATTTTGTCGCAGTGACAAAATGGCATGGTCTTGTTGTAAATGTACGTACTTTAATAACATTTTTGTGAATTAAAGTTAATTCTGTATATTTTAAGAGAGACAGGTTCAGTTTTCAGTATCCTTATTTCACAGGATTTCAGACTTTTGTTGTTTGTTGTGGTTCAAAAAGTTACTGGCACTTAAGGGCAGAGCAAAGGCCTATCTTGCCATTGTTAAATTTATTAGGTGCATAACCGATTTTCTCTGTAACTAATTAAGATATCACAATGAAATTTTCTCAGGATGTGCTTAGGTGCTTTATAGATTGGCTGATATACTTTCACTTGTATATTCTTTTAGGAATTGAGATAAAATTAAAAACAAAGAAATATATATATATATATACGTATATAGTAAATATTTCTATATTTTTGCTCATGTTAAAAATGTTTACTACATTAATATGACACCTATCTCAGTCATTGTATAGGATAGTGGAGATAAAAGTAATCTGCCTGCCATTTGAAATTGAACATAATATGTTGACTGCACAGATAAAAGCAGCCGTGTAAGAATGGGATAAAAGGAAAATACAGAAGCGAATTGCATAAACGACTCACCATTTATAGAAGATGTTGAAAATGACCCCCCTGTAGCATCCTGCAGTGTGCCACTTTTTAACCAAACTCTTTATTGCTCTCTTTGCCAGTTATCCTCTATCTGGAAACCTGCATTATTGCACAAAATTGTTCATTTCATATGATGATGCAATTTCAAGCAGTCAAAACACCATGTTTGCATTTAAATGGGAGGTGAGCTACTTTTATCTGTGTCCGCCTTTAAATTCACAATTTAAGTAACTTACTATTAACATATGTAATAGCTTTATCGCAGACATATAACCTAGGGTAAGCTCCAATGGAGTAAACAATATGGGAGAGTTAGCTTATATATGCACTAAAGTTTTAAATGTATGTTATATTTGTATTGTTGTATCAATTTAAGATAGAAATAAATTGATTCTATTCTTAAATTCTAATGGTGAAGAAGCTAGTAACTGTGATGTTATTATCATTTGAATTAACGGGTCGGTGGTTGGGACACTACATTGCATACTTTAGTATTTACTTGCATGTGTTTCAGGAATGGTTTTGTTCCATCTTCAGCATTTGTCTGACTGGCTGGCTTGATTATTGTTTGGTGGAGACATCTGTTGATGGGGCGATGAATTTGTTTATAAGATGAATGCATCTCATATGTTCTTTGAAGAACACATGAGATGCATATATAAAAAACTGATAAATCCATTGTAGCACACTACTTTTAGTCCTCACATCATGACATTACACCCATCATAAATCTGCTGAATCCCACAAGAAACACCCAAGAGCTGGATACCTGGGAGAAGATATACATCTTAAAATACAAGAGTCAACTTATGAACTTTGAATTGCTGCCTCCTAACAATCTCTGGAAATTTATCACTCCATCAACAGATGTCTCCACACTCAACACATATCCACCAAACAATAACCAAGCTAGCCAGTCGAACAAATGTTGAAGATGAGAACAAAACCATTCCCAAACCGCCTGCAAGTAAGTACTAAAGTATGTGGTGTCCCAACCGCGACCTATTGATCAAAATGATTCTATTCTGTTCATTAATATATATACATGTTTTAAGGTTTACCAGCAGTAAACATTCTAAAGAAAATCCATCATTTACAAAAAATAAATTTGTCAGAAATTAGAATTTTAAACAGTTAATATAAACTTTGTTATCAAATAAACATAATGCAGTAAGAGTTGGAAATGTAGATTTTACAGAAAATGCTGCCATATATGTTTACTCTAACCTAAGTACAACCTTTTGTAGTAAATGGTTTTGGAGATGTACACTTTTAACTTAGCTGATGCAAAAGAGAAATTAAATTATAAAAGATGCCAAACCTCCCCCCTCCCAAAAAAAAAAAGAAACCGGGAAAAAAAGCATAGTAAATATACTAATAAATTAAACAGCAAACTAATCAAGAAAGTCTAGATATTAATCTGTTGTAAAAAAGTGAAAAGTTTATGGTTTTTATCAATATTGCCATTTAATCTCGCCTTAATGTGCTTGGAAACTGTAATTTATAGCTTAGAAGAGAAATAATTTAGAACTTAACACATTAACCCCCCCCCCTCTAAAAAAGTATTTCAAAGAATTTTTAAGATAAGAAAACATTACATTTCCCTGCAAAAAGTTGCTTGATTGACCTCTTTAGTAAATGAAACATGTTATTGTTTTTTCAAAATTTAAATACAGATTTTAATGCAAATTATGATTATTTACAGTTCACATCTCCTGTAGTATCAGCTTGGCATTTTATTGGAGGAGAAATGCAGCCTGTAAACCTCTTCAGTGGTGAGCATTGGTCAGCAAATCTTCATGAACATATGGGAGCATTCACACCTTACCTATACATTGGGATGCATAATAAACAGGTATGTATGTATGCAAAATGTATCTAAAGCTGTTATTCTTATGGAAGTTTCTTTTGTGAAAGATTATTTTTACTTTTAAGTATTGATAGATCTCTTGAATTGATTTTATTTCCTCTTCTAGTTGTATATCCAGGAGAGTGTTACTTCTTTTGATAAACTTGAGAAGATGTCCACCCAAATTATACCATCAAGTCAGACGTATCACCGAGCAACTTGGGCCCTTATTCCAGCAACAGGTAAATTCCCATAATTCACTAATTTACATATTTCAGTAGCAGAACAACAGTATCTGTTGTTATAAGAAGAGTTGCAAATGTCTTTGAATTATTTAAACTTTTAATTTCCAAAATGGAGCAAAAGAACAATTTTAAAAATGCACATTTTGGATTGGAATATTTGTGATAATGTTAAAGATTAAATCGAAGTAATTTTGTTTATATAAGCATGGGATCCAAATACACCATTGCTATATTCTTATGCTGAATTCAGTTTCACAGGTTGAACTTTTATCATTGATATTTGTGAAATAGTTTTTAATATCTGCCATTTTGACATCTCTAATGTTCACTCAAGTGACCTTATGTAGTTTAGGTAAAGCTTAGTATTAAACTTCAAGTCTGTTTTCTCAGGTATTTTTTTATTATTCAAAAACTCTGCCTACCATGTATTGTAATATAGAATATTTGAGATTTTATCTGAATATCCTAATCAGCATCACATGTGCACAGACATGTTGAGAAACTTGCTTCAACAAACTGATGATGTAACTTATGGAATACAAGGTTAGAAATCAGCTCAGCTGTTTATGTATTATCGGTTTGGCACGTAACATATTTAAGCCCACTTGGGAGAACCCTTGTTTAAGTGTCATTCCCCGTTGGACTATATATGGCTTCTTACTATGAAGAAACCATACAGAATTACATCATGCTTGTGTTATTCTTAGTGGTCAGCAGGTGAGTCATTTCCACGTGCACGGTAATTATGTAAATGTTTCTTCTGACCTGAAAATAGCTATGCTCATCCCCATATGGACTTACATATTTCTACACATGACAAAGATTCAGTAAAATGGAATAGGAAATGTGAAGCATATATTTATTATAGTTGTTTCCCTTTATAGTTATTCCTATCCTCAAAGTTATGTCACAAGTGTGATACCTTTTGCAAAACAAGTTTTGGGCAGTCAAGGAAGAGTTTAAAAAAGCAGATGCAAACATTTGCATGACAAATTCATGAATACCTCTTACATATTGTAATATTCATATAAAATGTTATTCATGATACATTTTTACCTAGAAATGATTTCAAATCAATAAACAAATGGTTAGTCACACAAAACATACAGGAACAGTGTACAAATATATAGCCTTGATAACTATTTCTTGTTGTGTAAAGAAAAAAAGAAGAATCATAAACTTTCATACACATTTGTCAGATGAAGTGTTTGGAAAGCATAAACATGCAACATAGAATATTTCAAAATCGGCTAATAATATGAAAAAATTTATATGACACTAATTTTACCGTGTATTTTAATGAGCTGGAAAATTTTCTGTATAAGTTTTTGTTTGTTTCTTATGAATTTGGTAGTTATACAAAATACAGTTTGTATGAAGAACTAAAGGTAAAGGTATGTATCATGGAGGGACCCCCGGAACCTTGGCAGAGCACTGCACGCAGGCCAGTTGGCCCATTGTGCTTCCAATGTCCTTCCTGGGAGGGAAGGATGAGGGGTGAGACCCGAAGGGGACCAAATCTGGATGCCGATGGGCGCAAGCATAGACAGGGTCCCTAACATTTTCAGATAGAATGCATCCGACGCCGCCAAGATTATACATTCATTAATTGTATAATGAGCAGATAATAAGTAGGCAAAGATTATTGAATAAAGTGAAGTTAAGAATTCATGAATTTGAAAAATGGGAAATATTTGCAGTATAGAGTAAAAGCACTTTTAATGTAGATAATTTACAATAAAATATAGAGTATTTTTGAGGACAAGAAAAATATGTTAAGAGAATTAAAAGTGGCAAAGGAATGTGCCCATTATTCAGATAAATGTCTGTACTAATTATTAGATGACAGATGCAGTATTGGGAGAGGAGTTGTGGAAAAGAAATGGGATAGTTTAGAGACAAATGTTTACCTTTAAAACCTGTTGAAAACAGTAGGAAAACATTTTTTAAATGATTTGGTAACTACATAGGGAAGGTGAGGGACAAGTGATAAAGGAAGGCTATTAAGACAAAGGTAGAATATAGAGACACAAATAAGGTTTAGAGCAATAATTAAGAATAGAATAAAATGATGATGGACAACAGAATTACTTTGAAGAAGGTAATATAATGGTTTTCTCCAAATGCAATACAATCCCCCTTTTTCCTGATCCTGATTTATAAATTTAACAAGTTGTAAAAACATATTGTTTTACATGTAAAATAGCATTGTCTGTGGTTTTGCATAAATTGAGATTATGTTGCAAAAATTGATATCCAGCACTTGAAGCGACTTTTGTCTGTGTTTTTGGATGTACGCTGATATGGTAATACACATTAGAATTTGTTGTCCTGATTGCTTTTGCAATACAGTTATAATTATTCCCTTTCTGTTTTCTTTCATATTATTTTAAGTCGTCAGAATCTGAAAGAGCTGGTGATGATGAATGTGATTTTGTTAAGGTGCATTGACTGTAAGAATTGTACAGATATAATGTGGTGCTGTTTGCAAATTTGTGTGGAAATGGGGCAGAGTAGGAATGGAAGGGGCTACACAGCTATATCTTATCTCTGTTTGCGTGGCCATTGGCTGTCAAACCATTAATTAGAGAAAATCTTGCAGTTTCTATTTTGTCTAAAGAAAGATCTTGTTCCAATGAGAATACTCATGGCACTCAAATATTGTCCGAAATCCTCCAAGCTTGTTGGTAACTTAGATGTGAAATGAAACAAGCTGTGACCTTGAGAGTAACCTTCAGCATTTTCTGCAGTAAAATATAAAATTAGTGAACAAAAGATGATGCATAAGAAAAGGATAGGTTTCCATTACACAAACAAGGGTATTAAAGCAGCTTGGAGTGCAGTAGAACTTATTATACTCTTAAATCCAATGTAATATGTGAAGAAATAAACTGTTCATACTTATGTAAACAAACAATTTATTATATGCATATCTAATGTAATATATATTATTTCTCATTATATTGCCCACCCCTATGGTGTAGCACATCTGCTTTCCATTCCAAGTGCCCAAATGTGAGTCTTGGTTGGGGCGAGTTGCCTAGTTAGGGTTATATCCACAGTTTTTGCTCTCATACAACAAATGTCAGATAGCTCTAAGAACATCTTTACTAAATATTAGTCACTTGTTCATATACAACTTTCCTACATTTACACACTTCAATATCTTAATGCAAATAGGTAGCTTTTAAATCATATATGTTTAAAGAACTAAGTACAGTGCCTTATTTCTGACTCCTGACCAACTGCTTCACAGCCTGCTGCTGCCACAGGACCGCATGCTGCTGCTGGCCGAGATGAATATTCACAGACCCTGAACTCAAGTGCATAGATTTACATGCATACAATAAACACATATCTTTATCACAGAAGGTGTTGGAAATGACGTCCTTGTGCTGCCACGCATCTCTCACACCTTTTAAGAAAGTTTCCATTAACATGCATTAATTCTTCTGAAATTACAGTAATTTCTCTTCTGATATTGTCTTTCAGTTCTTCCAATGTATGTGGATTGTTCCGATACACTTAAATGAATAAACCCATAATAAATAAAAGTTGCATACTGCAAGGTCTGGGGGACGCGGTGGCCATAATCCGTTACTAATGACCGTATCTTCAAAAAACTTCTGGAATTTCAACGACAGATCAGCGTTATGTGCTGTAGCAGAGTCTTGTTGGAAATATGCCTGTGTGCCTTCAATGTCACAAGTATTCTAGGAATGGTTTGATTATTGTATCCCTGTACCTCTGTCCATTAACTGTATCCTCAAAGAATATAGGCCCCATGATTCGATACGCATTCACTGCACATCAAACGCCAATTTTCTGGTCATGCAATGGCATTTCGTGTACAATATCGGGTTTTTCTGCACTCCAGTATCTATTGTTTTGTGTTGATACATGGTCATTTAAAGAAAACCATGCTTCGTCTGTGAAAAAAATTAACTTTCGGTCCATTAGAGCCATCATTAACTTTACCCGACATCCAATTGCAGAAATTTACTCTACTAACAGTATCACGTGGTTGCATTTGCTGAACTGCGGTTATCTTATAAGGTTTTAATTTTAAAAGTTTAGTGGCTTTCCAAGCCGAGAATTGTGAAACTACCATTTCCTGTGATAACCTACTCAGAGATTTTTTTGGCCTATGTTCTAACCTTTGTCCTATCTCATCAAGTTTTTCCTCTGTAAGAACACGGTGAGTTACTGTGGGTTTTTTATCAAGAACAGTACCCATTTCTCTAAATCGGTTTACAAGACTACGTCTCTGTGAGGCGCATGGATTCTGGGAATCTGTCTATAAATAGACATGTCACTGTATACAAGACTCTGTTCACACATAGAACTAATACATGAATATGCGATGTTCTAAAGTAAATGCACTCTTGGCATTATAACTGGACTATCACACTTTAACCACAAAGAACAAAACATGAAGTCGTGCTAGCAACGTTCGCACATGCACTGATGTGCAGAATGCATGGAGAACAGCGGGAGCCAGAGCCAGTTAGAAGCACTGTGCGCAAGTAACTACATCCACCAAGCTGCCAGCCAGGAGTCGAAAATAAGGCATTGTATTATGTTATAGGGTTTGAATGTGAGTTTTAAAGGATGAGTTGAGATGTATAGCTAAGGCTGGAATTTCAGAATGAATTAGTAAAACACTTTCAATCTTAGTAACAACAATATTTCATTTCATACTATGTTGAATTCCATTATGTATAAGTTTTTAAATTCACTACATTCTTTGCTAGGCCATTTATGAAGTAAGAGTTGATAGACGGAATATACCAACTTCTTAAATATAATAAAATAGCTTGCAAATAAATAAGGAGGATTTATCCATACAAATTCTGTTGCTTCCTTCCCTTATTTACCTGAAAAACCAATAATTAAGTTTTCTAAGGTTTATTCATTTGTTGGTGAAAGCAGCATTCCATTTGTGAATATTTACAATACTGTTTATGAGGTCATAAAGTGCTGAAATGGGACATAATATGAAATAAATATGTATTTCATTATACTAATAATATGTGGCCTCTGTTGAGCAGGTACAGCATTAGGATTAGCTCAACCTGATTCTACTGCCTTGCAGACAAAGG
The DNA here is from genome assembly GCA_030765065.1 of Deroplatys truncata. Classification (NCBI taxonomy): domain Eukaryota; kingdom Metazoa; phylum Arthropoda; class Insecta; order Mantodea; family Mantidae; genus Deroplatys; species Deroplatys truncata. The sequence continues at coordinate 129,435,492 of CM060988.1, read as the reverse complement.
ACTTTTCTGCTCTAGCAAGAACTTTGCTTTCATCTTCTGAGTTTTTGGAAGGTAATTTCAAATATACAAATTTTTGTTAGCAAGTTAAGGCTGGTTCACAATAACCCAAGAACGTAACCAAAACGTAAGTGAGAATGGGAAGCAACATACCATAGAAGATTTTGGTGCACAATAGTCTAGTAATGAGAACAGGAATGCATATCAATCACCTAATGAAAATTTAATTTTGTGTATTGGGATTTCATTTGTTTTTAACTGCCAATGATGTTTTTTCACCTGCTTCCAATACAGCCAACATAATGCAGGTTAGCCAACATCACAATTCTACTTAGAGTAAACATTATCTAAATGCAGATCCATTGCATTTCAGATTCCTCTAGTCATACCAAGCTTTCATTCCTTTATTTAATGGTGTACATTTAAATTATTATTCTTTGTTAATTTCTGTTGGATTTTACTATTTTTTTGAGGCAATAGCCAATTTTGAGTTGCATATAAATAAACTATAGATAAACCTTTCATCAGAAGAACCAATGCTCAATGGATCTGCAGTTAGGACATACATATTTTAGAATTTCTTTCAGTTTCTTGTTTCCAGCTTGCAACTTTGCGACTAGAGAGAGCACTAACGGCTGTTTCATGTCAGGACTGGCTAGAATAATATCTACAGAGAAGAGTCTAATATGCACAATATAGATCTAATATACCATGCCTGGGAATGAGAACAAGAAAATTAAAAGTTGGCCAAGTCTTCTATCCCATTTCTGGGGCCTGGGAAAGCTTGCCAATTGTGAACACTCTCATTAAAATACATGTATTTCAACCTTGTTGTTCTTGTTCTGGTTACCGTTTTCAGTTGTTGTGAACCAGTCTTTATGATTTGAATACTCATATGGTGCATTTATACACAGATCCAAGATTTATTTTGTTTTAAAGTTTGTCTGTGATCATGGTGTAATACAGTGTTAGCCAACTAAATGCTCTTTGTCAGAGAACAGACATCTCTGTTCATCTCTTGCTTCTGGTGCAGTGAGAGCAGCTCTTTGGGAAATATTGGATGTGCGAGGCAAGCAGATTGGCTAAGTTACAGATAAGTCAAATGGATACTTTGTACATGCATTATTGAAACATGTTGCATCTAGCCAGCCATTCTCTACCCTCCATAGCCCTTACCTATGATTATCTGAAACTGCTCTCAAGTCACATATGGCTTAATTCAGTTGGTTGACCCTGATGTAATATTTTAAAAACTATTATTATGCTAAATTGTTAAAATATATTAAGACTGGGCCTGGATGCTGTTCTTTAAAACAAATTATATATGGATATTTGGATTTTATAGCCGTGCCAGTTTAAGTTGCCCTTGATAATGTGTATCAAGTTAACTATAATGTAGTTGCAGTTTTTGTAACATTACCAACAGTTGCCAATACACTGCAGCTAATGATGCTGTTTTCAATGTCCACTCTATAACTTTGTCAGCAGGAATAGAGGGATGACCATACTCCTTTTCCTGCGTGTAAAATGCATACGTCATCTGTGGCAATTCCAATGCTTGGCTATTTAAGGGGCACACCTCAATGCAAAGGATTATTCCTTCATGAATCATTGCACGGTGATCTACCTCTCTTATGCATTTCCATAATAAAACATTACTCTATTATAAATAACGTATAAATATGAAAAACAAAGATAATAAATGAAAGCAAAATGCATTGAGAACAAATTAATCAAAGCAGATTGTAAAGCCTCAACTATACGTTATACATGTGATAGAACTCGAAAACTAAAGCATGTGGTTGGAAGTATCTAAAAGCAGCAACTGAGCTGGTTTTGCTTCTGTTTCCGCTTCATAATCATCTGACTGAAATTCTGAATTGCAATAAGTTTAGGAAGCATAGCAGATAGAGACTTTACTTTGTTATTTTGCAGGTTCACCAACTTATCTGATAGCTGTCAAGTGCAAACTTATACTGGAATGGATATAATATCTGTAGCAAGAAAACAAAATTTTTGTAATTGGTGCTGCTCAATACATGCAACAACTTTTTCTCAATTATTGATAACTAAGCAGTTGTACTTATTTCAGGAAATGGATATTACTTGTTTCAAGAGGCAGAATTAAAATGTCATGCACATGGAAGAGGAAATGCCACACATGGTCACTTGGGAACACATGAAGCAGATAATGACATTAATACAGAAAATGAAGTATTTTCACTGTGGTACTATTGGTAAGTTTGTTTTCCTATACTAAAAATTCAAGCCTTAAACAACTATGCTAAAGAACTGAAACTACTGTTTTTCTTGAAACCTTTGCTGCTACATATAATCGCTATATTATAACTTGTCCCTTGAGATGGTTCCAGCACCACTTGTCATAAATGGAGTGGTGGCGGAGCTGCATTGCGATATTTTACACGGAGGGGAATGGTATGGCGAAATGCTACCTTGCGCACTCAGGTGACAATGCTAACAGTTGATTCATTATTGTATGTACATGACTAAATAAATCATCTTTCTCACACTTTAACGAAAGAAGAAATTGTAAGTTAACAATTATACTGGTAAACTACTAATACTATAATAAAAGTAGTATTAATTGTCCATATTATAATTATATATTTAATTACAGCGTTGCGAGGTGAGATAGCGGGAAGAGGGAAGACATGTTATTTGTGAATATCATTTCTGATAACAGAACCAAATTAGCCCATAAGAAATGCCATAATGAGTCATGCATAAAATGGGCTCCATAATTTAATTTTCATGTAATAACGGATAAATGTATTTTTAAACCCTTCTAACTAAAGCGTGACAAATACCACATGCTATAGTGCACTAACAAATGCTCAAAATCAGTGACAGATCTCAATGCTGAAAACTAAAGATTTTGTTCATCCTTGCACACTTGTGCATATTTCACTTTTTTTTTTTTTATTATTATTATTATTATTATTATTATTAGTAGTAGTAGTAGTAGTAGTAGTAGTAGTAGTAGTAGTAGTAGTAGTAGTAGTAGTAGTAGTAGTAGTAGTAGTAGTAGTGGTAGTGGTAGTATTTATAATAATACGTGACTACTATTTATTATATATTACATCAAGGCCTTGTCTATTTTTCTATACATGCATGCATTCCTTCCAAGGTTCACAAGACCAAAATATATATGAGGTCTGTTCAAAAAATTCCGGAACTTTGTTCACAACATTTTTCTACGCTTAGCTTTTACTTATTGTGCATGATCTCCTTCGGAATACTCTCCTCCACAATTGATACAACGCTGTTTCCACTTCCAGAAGCAGTCTTGGTACATCTCTTTCTGGATTGCGCGAAGTGCTGTCTATGAATTTTCTATCGTTGCAAATCTTCGTCCTTTCAACTGGGTTTTCAACTTTGGAAATAAAAAAAATGTCTGCAGGGGCCAGGTCTGGAGAGTACGGAGGATGAGGCAACACAGTGATATCGTTTTTTGTGCAATAGTCATGCACCAACAGGAATGAATGTGTGGGTGCATTATCATGACGCAAGAGCCATGAATTGTCTTGCCAAATTTCAGGCCATTTCCTTCTCACATTTTCTCCAGGCGTCACAACATGTCCTGATAGTCAGTCAGTCTTCGATTGGCACACACAATTTAGTTGACGTTCCTGACATGAGCATCGTCGGTAGACGTTGAAGGGCATCCTGAACGAGGGTCATCTTTAACTTCCATCCGGCCATTTTTAAACAGTGTGAACCATTCGTAACACAGAGAACGGCTTAAGCACTCATCACCGTAGGTTTCCTGCATCATTTGGTGTGTCTCTGTAAAGGTTTTCTTGAGTTTCACACAAAATTTAATGCAGACACGTTGCCCCTCTAACTTTGCCATCTCGAAATTTGCAAATTGTGTAACACAATGTTCTGTTCAATACAGCATTGAACAATAACTAACAGACATAGAATAATCACACTTCTGGCCTTACACATTAAACGTAGGCATGTGCAGGGATGCCAACCACATTTCGCTCCAATGCTCCATTGGCGCAAAATTACGAATGTTCCGAAATTTTTTGAACTCAACTTGTACGTATTACCATGTGCCAGCAGTATAAATAAATCTGTCAACAGTGGAAGTGTTATGTTATGCCAGAGGTTATAGGGTTAGGGAGAGGGGACAAAGGGGTGTTGGCTGATATTGGCGGTGATTGGCTGTCACACACATAGCTGCAGGGACGTGAACTATCACTGAGTTGTCTCGGGGACAAATTATAACATGGCAATTATATATAAATTAATTATACTTTTAATAGACCTTAGCCTGGTCTTGGCAAGTTTTTAATATAGAGTCAACTGAAAAATTCAACGCCACAGCCGGGATTTGAACACGGTTCTCCCGCTCTCCGTGCAGTTGCTCTAACCATTGAACTACTGTGACAACATGCCGGTGGGACATCGAATTCCCCAATTGACTCAAGTTGTTTCCCAGACAGACTTGCTAAGACCAGGCTAAGGTCTATAAAAAGTATAATTTATATATAATAATAACAAAAAGTAAAACCTTAAAAAACCCATTTACCCAGCCCTGAGGTACTTGCGATAGCAGGTCGCTGCTAAGATTGTCATCTCAAGTGAGATGCCTTGGTGGTGTGTTTGGGAAACAATATTTACTAATTTAACTAAGTGCTTTTTTGTGATTTGGGACCACCACCTCTGTTACTTAACCATTTAATTAGTGAATAAATTTATTAACTTTGCTGAATTTTGACATTTCTCCTATTGAAACTAAGCAGTGCATGTCCTATTTGTTATGCCCTACATTCACAAAAAGCATTCAGCAGAGCTAGCAGACTAAGTGGAAAAACTAAAAAGATGACTAATGCCTAAATAAACTGCACCTAAACTTGGGTACTGCAATAGGTGAATTGCAAAATAAAAAAATCGTATCTTTATTCAGAGTAAAAGCAAAAAAAATGAGACCAGAGCCATAAAGACACATCATTCACAGGACATTTATTACATTCCAGAGCACACAAATGCCTTGGGGGGGGGGGGGAGACTAAACTGCAAAGAATAACCATGAAGGAAAATAGCACTCTGACATATTGTCGCAATCTCAAACAAATAAGATGATAGAGCAAGGGGTTCCTGGAAACATTTTATTAATTACAGAATCGGACATGGGAGTGTAGCCTAACTATGTATTCGTGCATTAACAGTACAAATTTCTTAACGTCTGCATAAACTGGAAAGCAAAATACCTTCAATAATGTTACATGGATTCAAAGAGAACAATTAAGCTAATTTATTATTAAAGACAAATGCAAAGTCTGTACATGGTGGTTGAAAGAAGATATGTGTGCTGCTCACCCATGTTGACTATCCGATGACAGCATATGTAAAGAGAAAGATAACTGTGTATGCATTAGTTAAAAAGCTGTTAACTCCACCCTCTAATCTCTGTGTCATTACTGGCACATGCTGCCAATCCCTGAATGTATAACTCCCCCAAAAACATTAGAATAATTCCTAAAAAACCGCTAGATGTCACAATATATTTGTCACTGACAATGAAAAGGTGAAACATGTAATGCAGAATACTTCTAAAATTTCAGCATGTTAAACAAGCTGCAGTAATTCAGTGTGCAGAAAAATATTGGTGACTATTTCAGCTCCCCCTTTTTGTACAGCCTCCTTTAACCTTTAACTTCTGTGGCCGTGTGGGGCTTTGAATTTAGAAACAATTCATGTTGTTAAATTCACTGAACTGTAGGTTTTTAATGTTGGTTTTATTTGAAATTTTATCATGATACACACTCTCATACACCCACATTCATACTTCCAGACTCTTCGGAAGGTTGGGAATGATTCTTCTAGTTAAAGAAAAATTTAAAAAGGAAGTTGAACCTGGTATTTCTAAACTGAGAAGTCAGGAAGCTGATTACTCAACCACAGAGGTAGTCTTGATGGCTATACTCTTTGCAACCTATGTGGCAGAAATTGATTCGGCATCTTCAACGTTTAAGAACGTTTTATGAACTTACGCAATCAAAAGGATATTCCTATACCAGGAAGACATGAGACAGCTTAAAATGAGTTCAAGTTATGCAACTGACTTGACTACATTATTGGTCAGCCGCACACAGGCCAACATGTTTTGTGTCAGGCTGTCAAAGGGTGTTTAGTACAAAGCAGTGAACATATCTGGAATAATCTTATCTCAAGCAAAATATATTCCATAATTGCATGTGCACATCTTGCTTTTCATTCACTACAATTAATTTTTCTGTAGGTGTTAAATTCCATTGTACCTTTTTTGCTTCTCAATTTCTCTGTTACTAACACTAATAGGTAGTGAAGGCTTTAATATGTAATTGGTTTTAAGCAAAACCTTCAGTTATTTTTTTAATTGTTTAGAATGCAACATTTTTTTAATTGTTTAAACAAGTATATAAATAAAGCTCAAATAAATAAAAAAATTTGTTTCATTCTCATTGGCTTTATTTGCTATTTATTGTTAAAATGCTAAATTAAATTATTGTTAAAACTTCATTTATACCACCGCCGCTGTATCTTTGCACTTGACAGTTCGTGTGGCTTCGCGTAAGGTTGGCTACATTGTGGTTGCGAAGTTGCCAGAGTGGCTAGTAAACAACAACAGCTGATTGTTCTCCTTTCTTTCGTGTCTAAGCCGCATACATAAAGTGTACGTAAGTAGCAAACGTCAATGAATAATAACTATTTCGTATTATTATTGTTAATTGAAAATAAGCGGTATAAGCAGCTTTGGTATGGTCGGATACTCCTTTCTATTATAATAGGCATAAATAAGTCTACGTATGGCATCTAATTGGAAAGCATCAAGATTTGTGACTGGACGAGGCTGCTTTCTTTTCTTCCCTGGAGTTCATAGAAATACCTGTTGCGTTCCAGATGGTTCAGGAATTTTGTCCTCTTTCTTTTGGAGTTTCACTCCCTTGTGAATAACAGTTCTCGTGCTTAGTCCAACAGCTGCTGCAGTTCGTTGTACAGCTTTATCAGCAGGAATAGAGGGATTGCCATGAAGCTTCACGTACTCCTTTTCCTGTTCAAAGAATTCCCAGGTTCTCCTTAATAATTCCAATGCCCGACTATTAAGTGGCATACATCGGCGCAAAGAATTTTCACTTCATGAATCATCACTCGGCGATTGGCATCGTTTTTCATACATTGTCGCACTTAAGTTTTGATTAAATAAATAATATGAATGAAATATATATAAAATAGATAAATATAAATAAATATATATATATATATGTGTGTATAAACGAACAATAACAAAACTATCAAACAATAACCACAAATATAAATAACAATGAACAATATGTAACTTGCAAAGAACAACTCGACGCTCGTGCTAGAGATTCACAAACTGAAGCACGTGGTAGGGAATAGTTACATCCGGCAACACAGCTGATTCAAGTTCCAGTTCCGCTTTGTCATCGACCATCCGGAATGCTGCCTTGTGATTGGCTTAGGAAGTCAAACAGTTGAAGCTTTTCATCTGTTTTTTTGCAAATGTACCAACTTAAACGCCAAGTCAAGTCAAGTGCAACGTTACAGCGGCGAGGGTATAAGAATATTGTAAGGTATCTGTTTTGATAGTATAGATTCAAAACTGTGTGTTCATCCAAACATAGAGGATGATAATATAAAATAAGAGCTACTTTTTCCTCAGATGCTACAATGAAGCAAAATGTCTAAAATGCCTTTGTCTGTAACAGTGGTGTGTGCCCATCTTTTTGATCATCAATTTTCATTTATAAGAGTATAAAGCATAAGTACGTTTTTTTTAAGAAATGATGTTTAAGCTTTTCTTTGTATAAACTGAACATATGGATATCTGCAGGATAAGTGGCCAGGGCCAGATCCTACAGGTTTCATTATGTAACTTACTTAACATAAATATATACTTTAAAGTATCAATATTATAATTTACAGGAAAGAAGTGCTTGTTATCAGCGTTTCAACAGCGCTACTGGTAAATCTATTACTTATGCCCAGAGTTATGCCATCAGTACGGATTTTGCCATTAACAAGAAGTGAAATAATGCAGCAGGTGAGTTGCTCTGTGGTAGCTTGTCTTTTAAGCTTATAACATGTAACCTTAGATAACATAAAGGATTGAATGATGGGGAGGGCAAGAAGCTAAAGATGAAAGCAAAGTCCTTTGGAACACATTCTTAGTAAATGTCAAGTAAGTGGTATATATCTGCTACAAATCAACTCAAACTTTTAATTATATTAAAACGAGGGGTTTATGTATACATTGATTTTTTTTTTTTTTTTTTTTTTTAGTTCGATTACCAGGTTGTATAGTTTGCATACCAAAGTGATTTCTATGTATCTTGAAGTGTTTCGGTGGATTATATCGATGAATTAAATTGCTCCTAAAATGACCATCATAATGTCCTCCAAACAAAACACGACTAATGGCATTTATTTTCCCCAATAATACCAAGCAACTTTTATTAAAGACATTTCTTTCTATAACACTTAGTTTTGGAGATATTGCATGGTCTCAACCTAAATGGTCCACTCTGTATAGTTGTAAATATTGAATTACACACTCACAAGTTCATTCTAAGTAGGTTTTTGTTATGTGGTAAAGTTCAAAACACTTACCTGAATGGAAACAGGCTTTTCAATTAAGGTAGGATAAGGTAAAACATAAATGGATATTCTGTTACATTCACTCTTCATTTGCAAACATGGAAAAAAAAAGTAATAAAGATTGTGCTCATATCCCTTCCACCGTATATTATTAATGATCAGGGGAGCCTCCTAGAAGCTTTATTCTATAAAAAATTATGAACTAAAATTTTAGTGATAAATTCTTGTTTTTATTAATTGAAGGTGTAATTTTTATAGTGGTACAGCTCTGTATTTTTAAAAAATTGGTTAGTCTCACTTCCAGATTGACATTACTCATGGTAGTGTATTTGAAAGCTTGTGCTGGTAACAGCATGTAACACTTATGAATCCAGGCACTCTGTTGCACCAGCTTAATGTGGAGCTGCTTCTATATTGCTTTTTTTATCTCCTGAGCCAAATAACATGAAGTAAGAAAAATTATCACTGAATTCATTGGACACTAACATTATTTCACTATCTGTTAGTGTTTTTTTTGATGCCGTCTTTGCATATCATGCAAACAAATCTAAAAATGCAGAACTACTCATGCATGTGTACTACCTTCATAAACTTGTTGCTGGAAGTCCCACTTAAACATATTTTGACTGGCTACAAATGGCATCCTTGCATACTACTGACATCTGACAATTGTGCAAAGCATTAGATAGATCCAGCCATAAATATACCTCCAGATGCTTGCAGTAAAGCCCGTATTCTGATCGTAAAGGCTTAATTGATAATGGCAAAGTTTCAGTATTTTCAGGAATTTTATTAATTATTATACATTATATCTGGGAGAAAAGCTGTTAAATTTTTCTAAACATCACTAGTTATTGAATCTTGATCAAAAGGTTGCTGTCAAAATCTCAGGGTTAGTGCAAATGATTTTACTGATTTAAAGCATGAATTGTTCATGTTTAAGTTCAAAATTCAAATTCTATACAGTCTATTCGTAGGATGTTTTAAAGTTTATAAACTTTTCTATCTATTCTCTCTTAAAGAGTTACTTACCACCCATGGATCTTATACCTACTGCATAACATTCTTATTATTGGTGTATAGGAAAGTAATCTGTAAAAAATAATTACTCAAATTTCCTTTCCCACTCATTACCATATATCACTTACTTTCTCAAGTATTAACAATTTTATCCTGTCTCCCAGATTATCTATAATAATAAAAAATACCATTCCTGCCACAAAATGAACAGTGTATAGACTTTGCTGTATAAATACTGTGTTATTGGCATTAAATTTTTTTGGAACTTTTGCAGGAAATAATAGTTGTAGAAAAGCCTGTGCCAATGTTGGTGTCCGAAAAACCCTCCCAGCGAAGCTTCTCAGATCCTGGTGCACGGTGTTCCAGATCTAGTGAAGGTGGTTATACTTCACGTTATCTTGATGATTTTGAGCCCTTGTATTGCCTTGGTAAGGGAGGATTTGGAGTTGTGTTTGAGGCAAAAAATAAGATAGATGACTGCCATTATGCTGTCAAACGCATTCCTTTATCTAATCGGTAAGTAGCATACAGCATATATTTCAAATTTAAAAATTAATATAAAAGAATAAACCTTGGAAGCTTTCATTATATTAATCTGTTGACAGAATTATAATTAAAGTTACAAGTGATATCATTTAAATTAGAGATACAAAATAGAGAGCGTATCTGTACTGTGACTTCAGAAAGTATTAGTCTCCATTTAAAAACATTCTAGCAGCTAAATGAATGGAGAGAAAATTCTTGTTTGTGATATGGTGGTTTTATTTTATTAGTTTTATAGTTTTTTGAAAATTTTACTGATTTTTTTTTTAACATTTTCATCTGTTTGGAAGAATTTTCTAATCCCAAAGAGAGAAACTGATTAGAAGGGGACAGTTCAACAGTAGACAAATGAGGGCAGCAGTTGGGAACTAGTTGAGGATGGGGTAATAACTCCAAAAACATGTTATAAGTATGTGAATGTTAGTGCTTTTGTGCTTGAGCATCCTTTAACCAATTAGGTAATATTGGACAATGAATGAATGAAATGGGTTAAATGATGCTCAGACAAACCTATGGTCCTTAGAATTTACATTTTGTATTTGTATTTATTTATTTGTACTAAGCCACCATACACAGAATATGGCTAACATCAGCCCAGGCTTTTATCATAGCCATACTCTGAATCCAATTTTCCTTGTATCTTACAACTACTTCTACCACCACTACTACAAAGATGATAATATTATTAATTATAATATTAACAATGATACAATGTTGCTAATGTTATTTATATACCAGTCTTCGTAACATTGCTCATGAATGATAGCAACAATAATGATGAGGGTTTAAACGTGTGCAATGTTCGAATTAATGCTACTAAACTTTTATTTTCACACACATCACAATCTTAAGTCTCATTTTCTTCTCTTCTTAAGAACTACAACCATTTCTTCTTAACTTTCTTCTTCACCTCTCTTCTTGCTGTGTTTGCTAAAAAGCTTAATTAAAGATACTTTTTTGTCTAATTTAAACAATTTCTCACTTAAACACTCTTTCCTCCAAAGCTCTGTCCCTTTACATTCAAACACTATATGTTCCAAATCTTCCTTCCCTCCGCATATTGGACACAAGTTCTGTTGGAAACCTTTTCTCATCCCTTTTAACCTCCACATGCCCGCTCGAACCCAAGCAAAACTCTCTCTTTGTTCTTTCTTCAGTTTGTCCACATATTTTTCTCTTTCCCATGTATTTTTTATTTGTACATATGATTCTAGTGATCTTTTATCCCCTATATTCCTAAACAACTCTTGTATTTCTATATCTTCAAATCTCCTCCCAACTTCTTTCCAAAACCCATTTACATTATTTTCTCTCATTCTCCAGATATCGTCCAGCCCATTTTTCTTTCTAATATAGTTTGTATACTGTAACTCCATCCACTATTCCTTAAATTCTTTTCCTGGAAATCCAGGCATTGTCTTAACAAATTCCTTTCATCTAGATTTAGTATTCTATGCCGGTAATTTACAGTTGCCAATATTCGTCTTCTCAAGACAAGGCAAATCCCCAGAAAAACCTTATCCAGGTAAGAATAAGAGATTCAAACTCAGGACCTCTTGAATATGAGGCAAACTGTACCCCATGGAGGTGGACTAGTGATGTTTTGTTTCATCAGTTATTTCCTTGCCCATTGTTTGTTTTATGAAATCCATTGAAAAGGATATTTTAAATTAGTCTGCTTATTTCCAGAAATTTTTAATGAATGCCATTTTACTTAGTGGTAGAAAAAACAAAAGTGGATTTACAGTTAGTTTTTCTACGTAACTTTATTGTTGTCTCCAGGTATGTTATGCTAGCGAGTTTAATAATAATTATTTAATTTCAGACCTGAGTCTCGTGACCGAGTCATGCGTGAAGTAAAGGCTTTGGCCAAGCTAGATCATCACAATATTGTGCGATACTTTAATGCTTGGCTAGAGTGTCCTCCTCCAGGATGGCAAGAACAACACGACAAATTGGTACCAAATCGGTAAGAAATTCAGAACATATTTATAAATATTTCTTAGCAGATATCATTTGTTCATTGTAAGAGGAGGCCTCGGTCAGCATATCAAGTTACTAAACAATGGGTTTGGATATTTGGATTATCTTTCTGTTTTTGTGTATTAGCTTGCATTAGTTGCCCAGTGAAAAATTATAATAGCAATGCAACCAGCTTATGTGGAAACCAATTTCATTTGTGGATATAGTAAGCTAGAAGTAGGAACTGTCAATTATAATATCTACTCAAAGTACTTTCTCTTCATAGTTTCTGTAAGTTGATTCCATCAAGCTTCTGTATTATCATGGCGTATGAGAAGATCTTGGAGACCTATCTCAAAGTCATATCTTGTGCGTTATCTTAATAGTTTCTAGTTATGTATGATTCATCAGTAACCATGTTTCTCTCCTTCAGAGAAACAGTGGTCAAATATTCACTCTTCTACTGTCCATTCCAAACCAGAGTTCCCTCTGATGTAAACAGAAGCACGTGCTTCGGCTTGTCACGAACCCAAGAATATACTGTTACGCCAACGTAAATAGTTCCTTAATACATGTATTGTATCATGAAATATTAGAGCAGGAAAGGTATAGAACTGCACATTTTATTGCGGTTATCATAAGAACTCATCGTTAAAGGTAATGGATATATACTAGCTGTTAAGAGATTACAAAATATGATTTTCGCCTGCTATTGCTCTAACGCCAAGAGCATCTTGCTTGTTAATACCAACCATATGTATGACTGCCACTCTTACATATACAAGAAATGCAGCAATGAATTCCCAGAGGTGCTATCTGAGTACCGAATAAACACTTTGCGTAACACAGGAAATATGATAAGCGAACAGTCATTCATAATACACTAACACATGTATGCTCAGCTCAGGTCAAATCTTGTGATTTAGTCAGTTGGTATTTGAGCTCACATGGCAGAAGAAGGTGCGTGTAGTGCGAATAAACTGTTCAAACACAGAAGCGGGAAACAGTTAAAAAGTGGCTAAAAACAAACAATACTTCATATATTCAACTCACTATTACAAAAATACCCGACACTTGCATTATTGTATATTACGAAACTAATATCGGATTTTACAGGCGTTTCAGTGAGAAGTGTAACAAAAGCAAGCAGGGAATATAAACAGACATAATACAACATAGAAGAGGATAAAATGTGGGAACTTGTTTTAAGTATGACAGTGCTGTTGAATTGTGGATAAGCTTGTCATTATTTTGGAGACTGCTGATTCTGATATGGCAGCTGAGACATCTTCGGAGGATTCGGATTTGGGTGTTGCACTTTTGCCCGAGGATTGTGATTAACGTAATTAAAATGTTCATTGCCGTATACTTATAATATCGATTGTTACCTCAGGTTGCATTTTGAACTAAGATTCTCACGCAGGGCACCTTTTTATAGATTAAATCGTGTTCAACAAGCACGTGGGAGGGGAACAAGCAGCCATTATGGGTGGGGATTGCGAACTACTTTCGTGCGGATAATACAAAGAGTTTGTTTTCAGTGAAAGGCACTCTGGTTTGGAATGGACAGTAGAAGGCGATGGTCACCATTTGCTGTCCAATACTGCATGCATGCTTCACTTTCAGAAAGATCCAAACTACTGACTGGCTAATTGATATAGCCATCTTTTGTTACTTGTTGCATGTCTGTAATTGATATATCCATTTTTTGTTACCTGTTGCATGTGTGCATATCTTTAAGCACCATTTCCACATCTTTGAGTGATGTAATGGTATCATTCCACTTAAGTTTGCTGTTAGTCCAGTTACACAATCCAGTCATACTAGCATACAATAAAATTATGGGGCTTTAGAATATAAAGTTTACCACTTGCACAATGTTTTGCCCCTTGGCTGCTTCAAGCAGCAGCTCACAAAAGGTTTTCCATTCTGTGTTTTGTTTCTTGGCTGCTCCAAGTGGCATCTCCCATAACCTGCTATCCTTGAAATCACTTTGTTTCATGGCAGCATTCTTCTCTGTGTTAGTATCCCTTCTTTCACTGAGATGAACAGGCAGCTGACCACAGCAACACATTTGTGTGTATAAATGTTATTTTAAATATGAATCAGCACACCATGCTTGTGCAGAATATATTTTGAACTTCCTGGTAAGTGCCTCTTTTCAGAACCTCGATCCACAAGGTTGCAAAAGAATTTGATTCTACTGTTTCAGTGAAAAATAAAAAACATGAGTATAAATGTACAGTTTTAACAGAGAAAAAAGTATACAACATTGGCGCTATTCTTGAGTGATTACCAACCAAATCACTTCCTTAGCACAACAAATGGGGGTTGCAGTTGTGCCTTACATAGCAACAAGGTTGTTAAAACTAAAAGTGTACACATGTCCATTGTTTAAAACAAGGTGATCCAGTAGCATAAATTTGTTATTATGAATGGTTTCTTTTGTCAGTGAATGAGGGTTTAATTGAGCCACGGCTTTTATTCTTTTCTGACGAGGCATGTTTCCACTTAAGTGGTTGTGTGAACACTCATAATGGTCGGTACTGAAGTTGCAAAAATTCACATCGTATACAATAAGTCCCTCATTATGACAAGAAAGTTGGAGTTTGGTGACTGTTAGCACAAGAATAATTGAACTTGTTTTTTATGATCAGACTATAAATTAAGAGAAGTACCAAAATGACATTTTGGCCCCATTTTTACATCTGATGGAAGAAAAGAAATTTAGCCACTTCTCATACAGCAGAAGAGAGTATGAATGAAATTAGCCAACTGTTTCAAGATGGAGTGATTTGTGTCCCTCTCACTCGACAGACCTTACTATATTTGATTTTTACTTGTCAGGTAATCTGAAGAACAAAGTGTAAAGACAAATCCTTTCACAGTGGAACAACTTAAGAAAAACATTAGGAATGAAATCCGAAACATTACTTGCCCAAACTTAATTATATCAATCAGAATGTGTTTTCTCGATGCAGTGCCTGTTTACATGACAGAAGACAACATATAAAAGAGGCATTAGAGAGTAGGTTGCTTTAACTCTTAAACTGCAAATTTTGGCAAGTTCGGGATGCCATTCAGCTTAAAGCTACATCTTTTACAAGCCCTGATAATCCCATTCATGCTTTATGCTTGCAAGATCTTGGCATGCCTGTAGACAGCTGGCATCTATGGCTATGGAGAGCAAGAATAGGGTACTCAGGTCCAACTATTCTGTAGACTGCCTCTTCCCTGTGAGACTATTTCATGAAGCCTCATCTTTTAATATGTGAAAGATGAAGTTATGCCCCAAGCTGCAAAATTCTGCACCATGTGCACAACATTGGAATGCCTTGGTTAGGTCTCTTGGGGATTATGAACCCACAACGCATTACTTCAGGCAACACCAGGTTCCCCACATGCCTTGCAAGCACACTAGATACCCTAGAAGCACCTCCATTAGTAGCGAAACCTGAGCTCATATTAATCCATCCAAGAATTGTTCACTTATTACTCAGAAAATCCAACCTAAATCAATTTCAACCAGAGGTGCACGTAGAGCCATTGCACCATAACTGACAGTTGTTGAGGAGCACAAAGCCTCCTCCTATACATCCAAACAACCTAAAACAAGAACTGTCACATTACACTCCTATTCGTACTCCATATGCTGCGGTTAAACCAAAAGAAGTCCCAATTCTCGTTGTATTAAATTAATGTAAGAATACTCCATTTGCCTTGTTGGAAATGTTGCTACTTTTGTTTAGTACAATTGCAGTTTCCCCAACCCTGAAGGAATTTTTTGTCCACCTCTTGTGGAATTGTGGACCTCCACAGAGCAGGTGAAAGTTGTGACTAGTAGGTAGTGTGACCTTGAGCAGTCCAATGTCTTCCCATATGTGCTGATCGAAAAGAGTATGAGTTGACCACTGTGAAGGGTGAGAAGCATTACATACTGTCGTAACCTCTTTTATTTTCACATAATTACGGGGGTAGAGCATGGTACCAAAATATAAATCACCACATTAAACTAACACGAGGTCCGACGGGGCAAGCTAATAAAGTTCCTAAATCACCTGAAAACTCCCTAAATATTCATAAATCAACATAGGCCAGGAGAGAAGGAACTATCTACATAAATAATTTACATAGCATAAATTTAGATGTACAGAATATATTATAAATTAAAGACGATACATTTTGCCTTCCTGCTTGACAAAGCGCCATCACTACAACCTGTCTGCACTGTTCACTGGTGACGCTAGAAGAGAGCATCCTACACACTAACACAAGACAATACTGGTTTTACTCCCTCTCCTATTACGTCACTACCGGTCTATATTGCCAATCTAAGGAGCCACCATACAATGTTACCAACCACAATTTCTTACAATATTACCAACTGCATGCCACATCATTGAGTTGACTATAGTGTACATTGATATTGTAATGAAAAGAAGCTAGAAACAGTGATGTGTATTGAATTTATCTAAAGGTGAGTCGGAATTGTTACACTAACATCACTTAAGTTTACTCACTTAACATGTTTCGGGAAATGGTTGTTCCCATCCTCAGAAGCTAATCCGACTGGCCCGTGTTGTTGGGCCAGTCGGATTAGCTTCTGAGGATGGGAACAACCGTTTCCCGAAACATGTTAAGTGAGTAAACTTAAGTGATGTTAGTGTAACAATTCCGACTCACCTTTAAATAAAATATAGTGTACATATTTACTTGTTACTGTCGGAATTTGTGAATTATGCGGAGGTAGTGAAAACACAGAGCATTATATGACAGAATGCAAAGAATTAGCAGAATGGAGAAGTATGGGAGGAAAAATGGGAAAAAATGGATAGAAAAATAGTAGCAATTAAAATGTTAACAAGAAAAGAAGAAGAGCAAAATAAGAATATGGGGGAGTTCTTAAAGAAAGTAAAAGAGAAATGGATTAGAAAAGTAAGAGAGATAAGAAAGGTAGAAAGGCAAATGGAGGAAGGAGAGGATGGGCAATGGGGCTTAAGGGTAGCAAGGGATGCTCAGATGAGCCAGAAAGCCAGGGTGCCAGGCAAATAGAGCAGCATAGCTGGCAAGGAAATTTGTACATAGGTTAAGTTAATTTATAAGTGGAATATTGTAAAAATAATTGTGTATAAAAAAATGTACAAATAAAGTATCTATCTACTTGTTACTGAAGAAGCCATAATAAAAGTTGTTAAATCATTAACTAATGACTCAAATAAAGTACTTCAAGAAGTAGACAGAAATTCTTACCATAAGTGAGTGGAACTTGAGTGAAAGTCAAAACTCGTCCTTCAACTTAAAATTTGTTGTAAGCAATCAAAGCAATATAGAAAATTTGTATAAGGATACAAGCACAGCAGGAATGAAAAAAGTAAGAGAGAGAGAGTGCATGTGTGTTCAATAGTACTTTTCCTGTTTAATACGTTTTATATTGTTGTCCCCTGCAGAAAAATATTAATGAGGTTTTACTGTATATACTTTATGACAATGCTTCACTTATTTTTTTAAAATATAAATTCAGCAGTAGTTAAATGTTTCATAATGACTTGATTACATTGTCAGCTTCCTTTTTGTTGCTTGCCTGTTTATTTGCATTGCTAAGATTATTGCCGCTAGGCGGTGGATGAAAGTTTTAAATCTTATGACTTTCTTTATTGTCCAAAACCCTCTAATGCAAACTTAATTAGAATAATATTATAAATTCAAAGTGGATGCATTTTTGCAAGTATTTCTCTTACCAATCTTCTAACCATATGCTAGGATTATTTTGTATACAAACTTATAGAAATTATCCATGTTTGCACTGTATAGGGCTGAAGACACTAAGATAAATTAAACTTAAAAGCTTTATTACCATGGCCGGTATGTGATCCATGAATCTTTGGCCATAAATTTGACACCTTGTAGATTTGCTTTTAGCATATAAGATAGGTTAAAGTATTTCTCGACATTAATCGTAGAAGTTGGCAATGTTAGTATGTAGTTTTTTAATTTTTTTATTGTTATTGTATAAATTAATTACACTTTTAATAGACCTTAGCCTGGTCTTGGCAAGTTTTTAATATAGAGTCAACTGAAAAATTCAACGCCACAGCCGGGATTTGAACACGGTTCTCCCGCTCTCCATGTGGTTGCTCTAACCATTGAGCTACTATGACAACATGGCGGTGGGACATGAATTCCCCAATTGACTCAAGTTGTTTCCCAGACAGACTACTAAGGCATCTCACTCGAGATGACAATCTTAGCGGCGGCCTGCTTATGGCAAGTACTTCAGTGCTGGGTAAATGGATTTTTAAGCTTTTTAATTTTTTTATTGTTATTGTATAAATTAATAGACCTTAGCCTGGTCTTGGCAAGTTTTTAATATCCCGGCTGTGGTGTTGAATTTTTCAGTTGACACTATATTAAAATTTAGTATGTAGTATTAAGGTTGAACCATTTGTTTCTTTTACAGTGAGATCCTGTCATTTGCTGGTGTCACATCAACAGACTTAACCAACCAGAGCAAAGCAACAACTCCAAGCCAACATACATCTCCCAAGAAGCAGAAGGAAACACTACAATTGCCGTTCACTGCTGTTGATGTAGAATTGGATGATGACGACGACGACGACGAGGGTTCAGTGCATACGAACTCAAAAGCCACAGATCCTGATAAGAGTGACTCATTCATAGTGTTTGAACATGCAGATGATGAGGATTCTGATGCCACAGCAGCTGATGATGCCGAGGAACTGCAGAAAGATGGTGAAAGTGGGGTGGGTTGCGAAATCACAACCTCTGCTAGCTGTGTCTCGGCTCTGAGCGAAGAAGCACACCGTAAAAGGACATATTCTAACACAATTTTGGAAGAGAAGCACAGACTTCAGCGAGCTATAGGACATCAACGACCACGTTCACTGGACCTTAATAGCTTAGTGGCTGCTTCACATCGAATGCCACGCACGTACTTGTATATACAAATGCAGCTTTGTCAGAGAGAAAGTCTGAAGGATTGGCTGCGGGAAAAAAATACTAATAGGAAAACATCCCTGGTCTTAGGAATGTTTGAGCAGATTGTTCAAGCTGTGGAGTATGTGCACATCCATGGACTAATCCATAGGGATCTCAAGGTTAATATACACTTCATATTTCTTAGGTTGTACCAAAAGTATTCATTTTTACTTTCTCTACTACATACCTATATTAAGTAGAGTAAGTACAGTGGAATCTCAATATAAAGTACTTTAGAAAATCATAAGATTTATACTTTATTCTGAAAAAGGGATTTAGCAAATGCAAAAATCCATTAGAATCCGACAATTTATAATTGACAGATTTACGAAATGCAAGGAAAACTTGAACATTATAATACGTAATTAATTACCTTTAATTCTATCATTCAGCCCTCCTGAAATACTTGTATGTACAAACAAATAAATAAATATATATAAATATATATATACATACATACATACACACACACACACACACACCTATATACAAACCATATATTTACACAAAATACATCACCAAATCAGGTGACATTTTCCACTTTACACACAGGTCTTGAAGAAGTCATGATTTTGGTTTGTTTTGACATTTCCAACAAGTTCTCTTCCACAAACTGTTCAAGCTCACTAAATGACTTCAGAATGTTTTCTGGCACCTTGTCAGTTTTGGCTTGGGAAGCATGCCTGTGTTGTAGTCCATTTAGCATTACCCAGAGAACACCATGTGAAGGCGGAATATGTTGTTTTTAATATACCAGATGAAATGAGAGCCATAGCAATAGCTACGGAAAATGAAAGATACCCAGAAAAAGAATGGCTCCAAATATATACAGATGGATCCCTCATCAAAACAAAAAAGAAAAAAAATGCTGGTGCAGTAGTATACTGTAAACATTTTCCACAGTGTCTAACATTAGATTAAACGTCAAACCACTATGATGGAGAATTAACAGCTATAAAAGCAGCATTACAAACATTTTATATAGACCATACATAAAACAAAAAATAGTCATTTTATCAACTCAAAATCAGCCATAGATGGAATAGTAAATTACAATAATAAAACAACAAGAAATATTAAAGAAATAAGAAGCCTAATTAAAGCAGTTGAAACTAGAGATCATGTCACTCTACAATGGATCCCAGTTCATGTTGGACTTTTGGGCAATGAACATATGGATCATTTAGCAAAGAAAGTTGCAATACAACAAATAAAACATGTAGGACAAATAGAAATAAATAAACAATTAAACAACATTTCAAAAGACAGCAGAGACTTGATGAAGATAAATTAAAGAATAAGATTATAAGAATATTGAAGATAGAGTTGATATACAAAAAATGCCAAGGAAGACTGCAGTGGCCTTATTTAGGATGGCAACTGGCCACAATTGCCTCGCAGAACACCTCTATAAGATACAATACCTACCTACACCCAAGTACTCTCTGTGAAGAACAATAGGAAACTCTCCTGAACAAACAACATCTCGCCAAATGCAAAAGCCTTAAAAGTGATAACTTACAGACTTTATATTGGGAAGCCAGAGGGAAAATGATGCAGATCAATTAATCCCCAGTGCCATTGGTGAACAACAACAACCTTGTCAGTTTTCTCCACATATTGCCTTAACTATTGTATATGCTTCATTGCATCAATGGAAGAGACACTTTCAGCTGCAGTTTCAACTTCTTCCACTTCATTGTCATCACTTTCATCTTGAGGGTCTGCTACAGTCAAAGACTCCACTATTTCCTTCCCTGTAAGGTGATGTGTTGTCTCTGCCTTAGCATCCATAGAGACATACTCTTTGAATATTAACGAGGATGGCAGATCCAGTTCCTTTGCAACTTCTTCCCACAACTCACAAGAGACTTCATGTCATGTGTGTAACTGTTGAAAATTCAGAATGCCAGCTTTTCCCCAACCATTCACAACTGTAGTTGCTTTCACATTCCACCAGGCCCCTGCTATCTTCTGGAAACCCTGCAGAATATTGACGTTGGTAGGCACCTTAAGTTTATGTTGATAAGCACATGTTGCACCTTACGTTTACGAAAGTGCATTTTGTCATTCTGGATGATTCCTTGGTCTAGTGGTAACATGGATGTGCAATTAGCAGGTAGCAATTCAAGCTTGATATTTTCTAACCTGTAGTCCACTTTATGCCCAGAGCATTTGTCTATGGTGAGGAGAATTTTCTTCTTAACTCTGCCCATCTCTTTATCCACCACAGTGAGCCAGTTTGTGAACAGACTTTTTGTCATCCATGCTTTGCTGTTGGCCATATATTTCACAGGCAGAGATAAACATCTTTAAAACACCTTGGCTTATCAAAGTACCCTATTGTGAATGGCTTCAGCTTCCTTGTACCTTGGCATTGAACAGAATAATGCTGTCAGTCTCTGTTTTGATTGCTTACCACTGGTACAGGTCTCAACCTTGTAAGCCACTGATTTATTTGGCAGCATTTTATAAAAAAAAATCTTATGTGTTACACTCACATGACTTTCTCTACTCTTGTACAAACTATTTTTACAAACTCTTATTCTCCATCTATTTCGTATAAATGGAGATAAACATTTGCAGAAATGATCTTTTGACATGCAAAGAGAATTACATTTTACACATAGCAACCAGTTCCAAAAATATTTAACTATCACTTAAGGCATACTATGTTCCCCTTGTTTTGTAATTGCAAGGGCAATATAGAAATACAGTAGCCTTTAACCATCGACATATATCTTAATAGCTGGTTGCTAGGTGCAGCACCATTCTCTTTGCCACAGATTAATACTCTTTGCATATCCAAGACAAAAAATGAATAACGAATTCCCATTTGAGAAAATAAGTATTGAAAAATTTAAGCGAATAACAAGCAATATCTCAAAAATGGTTCACTCAACTAAAAAAATGTATATGACATAAATTGTGTATTTTAACGCGATCTACATTTTTTGTGTAGTAAAATTTTGTCTATCTCTTATGGTTTACCAGTTATGCAAAAATCATTCACAATGAAGAATACTTTTGGAGACATTCCCAGAAAATTCAAGATATACATTTTATTTGTCATGAAAATATCTTAAACATATGATATTTTAATCAAAATCATTAGAGCCATTTTTGAGAAAATTAAAATTTTCGAAAAATGTTCTATGTAAAGGGTAATCTGGGGTGGGGGATTTTCTTGAAAACATTCGTGTCGCATCTCTGGAAGATACTGAACCTAAATACCAAGTTTGGTGTTTATCTGACTGTTCATTTCTGAGTTATGCTGTTCACAGTCACACAGACACACACACATGGACATGTTTCCAAAAATGCTTTTTTTGGATTCAGGGGATCTCAAAACATATATTTCCGGTGAAATCTCGGTATCGAATTTTTGGGTGGAATACAATACTTCCCCTATTTACTATACGTAGTAGAGAAAGTAAAAATGCAGTTTCATTTGCGTTGAAATTGTCTTCTGGCTTGTAATTTACGATGACATCCTTTAAATACATTTACTTCCATTCCAGAGTAGCTTCCACGTCAGCATTGCTTGCTTCTCCACTGATGGTTTTTTGAAATGCTGTATCTTGCTGAAAATGAAAAAGCCACCAGCACTTGTTTGGAAGTCTTTGACATCCAATAACGTTGCAAACTCCTTTGCCTTTGTTTGGAGTATTGGTCCAGAAACTGTTACACCTTTGGCCCTAACATCTTTGAACCACATGTCCACTGCTGCTTCCACTTGATGGAAATTACCAACACAAATCTTTCTGTTGGGGCAAACCATTCACCTTCTGTATGCCTAAAGTATTTTCTCTTTGTCATAAAGTATTGTTGAAAGAGTGGTGGGTTTGAAGTTATGCACACATGCTACTTCGATCTGCTTCATTCTGTTCTCTAGCTTCTTTATCAGCTCTATTGAAAACTGCTTCCTTTTCTTTGCCTCCATTATGTTGTCAAAGTTAACAGACATGTCTTTCTTCAATGATCAACAAAAATGCAAATCGCAAACATAAATAACTATCTTTCTCAACAAAAATGCAAGATAAACTGTAGCAAACAACTCTTTAACGACCAACAAAAATGCAAGATGCAAACTTCAATAAATAACTCTTTGAAAACCAGCAAAAATGTAAGATGCAGTCTTTAATAGCTTTAACTTCTTTGCGTGTTTAACGAAAATGATCACATGAAAACAAAATCTTCAATTCAAACGAAATCAGAAACAGAAGTGCATTTGGATTTAACCAATACCATATCACTGCTCGAAAATATCAGCTTGCGAGCCTCACAAAGTGGCTGTGCATTTGTTGGTACTCTTGATAGATTTGCTCAGAGAATAAAGAACTTAATGCAACGGATACAATCATGAATATCAGTGCCAGCTTTAACTCCAAGCTTTGGCTTTCTCTGCTG
Source organism: Deroplatys truncata (assembly GCA_030765065.1). Taxonomy (NCBI): domain Eukaryota; kingdom Metazoa; phylum Arthropoda; class Insecta; order Mantodea; family Mantidae; genus Deroplatys; species Deroplatys truncata. The sequence continues at coordinate 129,411,930 of CM060988.1, read as the reverse complement.
ATGATCCTTGGCTTTTTCTGCTGACATTCAGTGATTGAAGCCTCAGGACAGCTTTGTCTATAAGGGTAACTGGCAGATATTGTGCAGTTTGTTTCTGTATAACAGTTTGAAATTGGAGCAAAAGTGTACTAATACACAATATGCAATGCCAGTTTTGTCCAAGAATAGATGAAGTAACACTATCAAAGAAAACATATTTAATAAAAATTGCATATGTAACTTTGAAATGTCATAATTAACATGTACATAAAAATGAAAGTTCTTTGCATTATATTATAGGGATTTAAGTGGGTGATTTTAAATTTATACGTAAAAGCGAAGTATATGCTATTATGAGGTATGTTATTTTGAGATTTCACTGTACTGCATTCCACCCAAAATCTGATACTGAGATTTCACCAGAAATACATGTTTTGATACTCCCTGAATCCAAACAAGCACTTTTAAGGAAAGGTGCATGTGTGCATGCATGAACAGCATAACTCAAAATTGAAAAGTCAGTTAAATACCAAACTTGGTATTTAAGTTAAAAAAAACTTCCAAGGATGCAACACAGAGATTTTCAGGAGCTTTTCCCTACTCCAAAACCCCAAAGTACCTTTACATAAAAAAAATTTGATATTTTTGATTTTCTCAAAAATGGCTTTAATGGTTTTGATTAAAATGTCACATGTATAAGATATTAGCATGACAAATGAAATGCATAACTTGAGATTTCTGCAAATAGCCATTGAAGTCCTCTTCATTTTGAACAATTTTGTTGTATAATTGGTAAACCATAAGAGATAGACAAAATCTTAAAAATAAATATAAATTCTTCTTCATTTTGAACAACTTTTGTATAATTGTAAACTATAAGAGATAGACAAAATCTTAACAATAACTATAGATCTCATTAAAGCACACAATTTATGTAAATAAAATTGTTTGTGGAGTTAATCATTTTTGAGACATTCCGTATTATTGATTTGAAATTTCAAATACTTAAACTTTTCTCAACTGGAAAGTTACCATTCTCTCTCTCTCCCTCCGCCCTCCATCTCCCCCCTCCCTCTCTCCCCTCCCTCTCCCTCTCTCCCCTCTCCCCATCTCTCTCTTTTTTGTTTTTTGTTTTGGTGATCATGCAAAGAACATGGAATTTTAAAACCATCACTTAGCAGCATGCAGGTTAAAATTCTGACTGTCTCTTTACGTACTGTATCCTACAACAAAATGTGTAAATGTATTGAAAGTTTATCTGGACTCACAAGTAGGGAATAATAAGCTTTTGTAAGAATAGTTATAGAAGAGGGAGTAGAGAAAGTTATGTAAATGCAACACCTCATATTTTTATTTTGTAGTATTGTAAACTTCTAAGATAAAGTTAACAAGGTAGAGTTTCAATGAGAAAGACAGCAAACCTTTCAGCATAAAAAGATTTTGTTACAAAATAACAAACGTGCTATGCATATTTGAGTGCCATATATGGAATTCTTTTACAATATGGTACAAGTTTTTTAATAAACAGAATTTCAGGTGGTGTGTGTCCCATTTTGAAATAATTTGAATTTAGGTTAAATTTGGATTTCATTTATCTTTGTACATACAATCACCTCCTAAGAGAATGTATCTATACCAATTAGGTCCTCAGTTCATATTACTAGGCAGCTCAAAATTACAAAAAACAAACTGTCTTTAAAATTCGTCTCTTTAAATGACTTCTACTGACATTGAAGGAATTATAAATTCAGAAAATATCATGTGGAGGTTACAGTAAGAATGGAAGTCATTGAATAAGTGAGGTTCTGAAAAATAGTAAATCCACATTTTTTATTTTAGAAGATTCTCCAACTCCTAAGCTATTTTCTACATAATATTTCCAAGCATTTTTGATATTGTGACACTAGGTTTTCAATATCTTATTTGTACCACACTCGGATTCAGTTTACTGCAATTTTTACTTTGAATTTTCAAATTGTTGATCTGCTAGGCGATTCTTGAGTTCAGGTAAAAAATGGGAATCACTATGGGACAAAATCAGGAAAATAGGTTGGATGATAGAAAATTTCCCTTTTAAATGTTGTAAGGATGTCCTAGATTCTTTCAGATGAACGTGAGTGAGTGTTGTCATGTAGGAGAACTTGTCAGGTGAAAATTCTGAGCACTTTAGTTTGATTGCAGTTTAAGTTGCATTGTGATGTCACAGATACTGTCCATCCATTGTGGCTCTGTTAAACAAGTAGTGCACCCACTGACAGCTCAAAACACTCTTGCTATATAAATTTAAAATCATTGAAACTTGTACACAGTGAAGCAAATAATTAAATCATGAAAACTGAAGCGACATTAAGTACTCATATTGCTCCACTTATCAAATTAAGTGCAGGACATGTTTCAAGCACCTATTGTTTCCATTTTCTGGTGCTGGTTGACTTATTTCCCAATCTTCTTCCCCAGGTAGCTGTAGTGTCATCTGTGTGGGGTGAATAGAGATTAAACTATCGTCTGCTGTAATTTGAAAGTTCATAATTCATTGTTTGAAACTTTTGATATATGTTCTTTCCGTGTAGAACTGAGCTTATAAGAAAGATATTTAAACTGTTTAGTTTGATTATATACAAATTGTTTTGTAATTTGATCCTTCATGCTCGGGATGCAGGCATAATCACAATAGTCTGGAGGTGAGGTAAACTTAGTTATCAACTGAGCATTTAAAACTGGATCTATCAAATGCTTTGCACAACCATCATCAGATGTGAGAGTATGCAAGGTGGTCATCCATAGCATTTAAAACATGTTTCAGGGGATTGTGTTATCTGGACCAGAAGAAGATTTGTAAGTAATACATGCTGCTACCCGTTCCAGTACTTGAATTGACAGCCCTGTCTCTATCCAAATTAAGTGTTTAAAACTTTATCACACAAAGATAACCTACTTAAGAGTGAACCTGTGAATGCAACACCAATATACAAATTGTACCTTATCTATTTGAATACAAGATGACCTCCATTTTCCAGAACCTAATTTTGGAATATACCAGCTCTGATTAAAATTTTGAATATAGCAGCCGTGATTATTTCATCATTTTACTAAATCTTTTCTAGTTATCTGTATCATACACTACGATGACAACAATGATGATGATGATGATGATGGGTTGATTTTCTATCTAGATACTGTTCAATGCACTGTTGTTATTTAAATTAGCATAGAAATGCACATGGTGGGTAAAGAAGTCCAGCGGAAATGGGGGCAAGGAAATATAGATCTGCCTTTTACTGCATGACCAACATACACCAATACAATATTACAACCATGAATGTGGGAAAGAAATCCTCCAGTTTATATGTTAGCCTTAAAAGAAAGTATTTTGCAAATGGGAAACCTTTTAATTCCTCTTGGCATGCTGGTAATTCACTAATTTTACAATGCAAAATAAAATGCTCAAAATCTGGCTGATACGAGTATGCTGTGATGTGATCTTCACAGCAACCTTCCATATTTCCTGTAGGCTTCTCCACTGCTGACTCCCATTCCATACCTGCAAAATTTAAAACTTACTTTTTCCTTCACACTAATAGGAATATTATATCAAGAATGCAAGATGACCTGAGGTTTTCAAACTAAAATTTTGGGAAAAAACATTGTGACATATTCAGATGAAAACAGTATATAACTTAGTATAACCTTCAGCACGTAGACTATGTAGTCAGTATATTAGTGAATTTTTTCAAAATCGCATAAAGTCAAATATAATCACTTATATTTGCACAATATTAGTTATAATGTGCCCATTACAGTTCTCTTATTAGACGCTGCTGGATTGCTTGAAATGCCTCTGTCACCCAAAGCAATTTTATGCTATTCCAATCACTGTAATATATGCATCATAACCACTTCATGAATAAGTGTAAAATATAACATAATATTTTCAATTTTAGAGCAATCTTTAAATTTTGTTAAATCTACCAAAACTTAATTCTACACAAGAAGGGCTAAATGTTGAAATCTTAATTATAAATGAACATTATAGCTTGAAAACAATAATACAAATAATGATAAAAAATTACCATTGTATGTTTTCTGTATATATAACATCTAGAATTATGTAGATTTTTGGCTGTTTATTAGCGAGTATTGTGATAATCCCAGCAACAGAATGAATATCTGTTATTTTTCATATGTTAATTACACTCAAATTAACTTTTTAGGTTACATTTTGCCTAGGCATTTAAATACTGTTACACATGTCAAGCCAGGAGAGCATGGTTATGGCAATAATTGTCAAGTCCTAAAGCTGTGTGTTGAAGACTGTTTGTTCTTACTCTCATAATATTAATGTTATTCCCTTTCTTGGTATATTTGCTATTGTAGAGCAACTATTTGCAACTCTTTGCTATCCATTTATGCATGAAACAGCTCGAGGCTGCTGCATTCTTAATTAAAAATTCATCTGTAAGAGTTTCAAGAAAATTTGTCAACCTGTTTAAAATATTGAGGTAGGTGCAAAATTAAAGGTGTATTGTATGGAGAATCTCCTACAAATCTATGATTTATGGGCAAACTGATGTACTTATGCAAATAAGATTTTATGCATAAGAGTTTCAAGAATATTAATTGATACATTTTAAATTTGGTTGAGATTGATTCAAATCAAGGCTGATTTATACGAGGCGCATCCAGAAAGTAAGTTTCCTGATTTTGGTTGCTTTAAAGTAAACGCATTTAGCCGGGAAAATTGTGCGTACATAACAGATCTATGATGTATCAGTCATATGCCGACTGGAGAGATCCCGCCTGGTGCCAGTAGTGCAGCAGCAGAGGCCCAAAATGGAGGCTCTTATTCGTTCTCCCGCCGTCTGTGAGGTTTGGTCAGTGATGAAGTTCCTTACTGCACAAAACATAGCACCAATTGAAATTCATCGTCAGCTCTGTCAGGTCTACGGGCCGAACATCATAAGCAAACAGATGGTGAGTCGTTGGTGTAAACAGTTTTCTGAAGGTCATAAAGTGTCCGTGATGAAGAGCGCAGTGGATGACTGTCCCTCATTAATGATGACCTTGTTGAGCTAGTGTGGCAGTGCATCGTGGTGAACTGTCGTTTCATTATTATGGAGCTCAATAGCCATTTTTCGCAGATATCACAATCCTTGTTGCATAAAATTGTCATTAAGCACCTGCTGTTCAGGAAATTGTGTGCCAGGTGGGTGCTGAAAAAGCTGACACCTGAGCACAAAACGAAACGCTTAGGAGCGGCACTGACATTTCTGCAGCGGCATCAAGATGATGGCGACAAGTTCCTTGACAGGATCATTATGGGCAATGATACATGGATTTTGCACTTTACCCTGGAAACCAAGTAGCAGTCAATGCGTTGGCATCACATTGGATCTCTGGTCAAGACGAAATTCAAACAGAATGTGTCGGTGCACAAACTGATATGCACAGTGTGGACAGGAAGGGCATTCTGCTCATTGACTTCCTGCCAGAGTGAACGGTGAACGCTGACCATTGCTGTGTTACACTGCAGAAATTGCGATGCGCCATTCAACAAGAGGCACAGAATGCTTACTGCAGGTGTTGTGCTGCTCCATAACAATGCTCGTTCACATACGGCTTGGCTCACAGCAACTGTTCTGCAGGAGTTCTGCTCTGATCTGTTTGATCATCCACCATGCAGTCCTGATCTTGCTCCCAGCGATTTCCATCTTTTCTTGCACCTCCTGTTTTGACAATAACGAGCTGAAGATGACTGCCACACTCTGGTTACATCCACAGGCGGCAGACTTCTATGACACAGGAATACAAAAGTTGATCCCATAATATGACAAGTGTCTCAATTCTTGGGTGACTACATCAAAAAATAGCTCAAACATTGCTGTACCTAATGCCAATAAAGTTTTTCATGTAACTATGTTTTCTTTGTTTTAAAAAAATAGGGAATCTTACTTTCTTGATGTGCCTCGTACAATTAACCTCCTGAATTTTTTTTTTTTTAATTTAATTTAAAGCATGTTTGTAAATTAATTTCAAACTTAGTTGAAATATGCACAAAGTTAAAGGTAGTTTATATGGAGAACCTCATAAAAATTTTCTATCCTAAGAATTTGTTTTTGTTCCATTTATACCCTGTCTTTAACTGCAATGGTCTTATCGGTGGCCTTTCCTTTGGAACATATTATTCCTATGGCAATGGTGTTAACATGTATTCACTAGTTGTTAGGTTTCTAGTAAACTTTGGGTTTTAATCATTAGATCACACACACATTCATACTTCCAGACTGGAGAGGATAGGGAATAATCTTGCCTAGAAAAAATTCCCACTCCCAGCCGGGAAACAAACCTGAGGCTCTACTGACTAAGCTACAGGGCCAGCTGTCTTAAGAATTGTTTCCAGAACTATGTAATAATAAATTTTATCCATGTCATTACATTGTTTCTGCTTCTCTTGGAATATGCATGAAAATAAATACTGCATTTATTATCTTGTTACTCATTGTACATATTTTTCTACATACTATATTTTAGTTCCCAGATGCAGTGCTCATTGTTGTGGATAACTGAAGTTTTGCTTTCAAAATTAAATTGTTTACTTTCTGTTTCTACAGCCATCCAATATTTTCTTCTCGATGGATGGTCAGATTAAAGTAGGAGATTTTGGACTGGTGACTGCCATGGCGGAAGGTGGAGTTGATGTTAGAACTCCTAGTCCTGATGCAAAATTATGTTTTCCAGAGGATGGAAAGCACACTGCACGCGTTGGCACACAGCTGTACATGAGTCCTGAGCAGGTATGTAATCATAATTTATTGTTAAGTATATATACACTTGAAAAACGGATTGGAGATATTTGAGTAATACTGCAATGATTTTTCATGCATGTGTCTAAACTGTTAGAGATAATTTGACGGCTGAGTGTCAAACAAACATATTTATAAAATGTGTGATGTTCAGGATCACCAAAAGAAAACTTCTTTTTTGTTTTGATGCTTCAGTTTGATGTTTTAAATGGCTTTTAATAATTCCATCTTTTGAAGCAGTAAATGTCAACATTTTCCAAACACTTATGTGTGCATTAGGTTTTAAATAAGCTGTTTCATAATATTATTTTTAAACAATAAAGTAAACGCTAGTGACATATGTTCGTTTTACCCTGTCAATGCATTGTCGTGTATGAGTTACGGTTTTGTATCTTGATTAATTAAAGTTTTAATAATTATTATTTTATTGGTACATTCATTAGGAACAATGTACACCCTAAGACAAAAAAAAATATTGAGCAGACTCTCGAAGCATATATTTGTGTAAATCCAAATTGTTTCCATGGTCTACAATGGTGTCTCAGGATGCGTGCTTTTAGCATCATTCTATTGTCACCTTTCATCCTGAGTCCCACCACTAAATATGCGCTGACAGCCGATTGGTTATAAGCAGGTGCATAGTAGTAATGAGGCCTACTGAAGTTTGTATCCCGAGCATAATTTATTTTTGTTTTTCCAGAAAAATGCAATGTTTAATATACATACTTTAATATAATTTCCAATTGCTAAGGTACATTTGATTTTATGCTCGCACATAAAAACTGAAATACTTTCCTTTTCATTTTCAAACTAAATAAGAAATAAGTAAATATTATAGTAGATTGAGTCATACTTATTGATACTCATCTTCACTAAATTAAGTGTGAATCAATCTACCATAATGAAGAATAGTGTTTCTGTTTTTAATTAAATATTATAGTCCTAAATGAAAAACCTGATGTTATATATTCACATGAATTTCTCTACTCTCTATCTTTATTAGTGGGTATACAAATTATTCTTACAAAAGCTTATTACTTTCTCTACTACGTATAGTAAGTAGGGCAGTATTTCATTCCACCCAAAAATTCGATATCGAGGTTTCACTGGAAATACATGTTTTAGAACCCTGAATCTAAAAAAAGCATTTTAAAAAAAAAATCCGTGTGTGTGTGTGTGTGTGTGTGTAAACAGCATAACTCAAAAATGAAAAATCAGATAAATACCAAACTTGGTATTTAGGTCCAATATCTTTCAAAGATGCGACACCAATATTTTCAAGAAAATTCCCCACCCCAGACTAACCTATACATGAAACATTTTTCAAAAATTTTGGTTTTCTCAAAAATGGCTATGTTTAAGATACTTTCATGGCAAATGAAATGTGTATCTTGAATTTTCTGGGAATGTCCCCAAAAGTCCTCTTCATTCTGAATGAATTTTGCATAACAGTAAACCGTAAGAAACAGACAAAAGTTTATTACTCAAAAAATGTAGATCTCGTTAAAACACACAATTTATGTCATACATTTTTTTTTTTTTGTCGAGTGAACCATTTCCAAGTTACTTCTTGCTATTTGTTTGAATTTTCCAATACTTATGCTTTTTTCTCAAATGGGAATTCGTTATTCGCTTTTTTTATGTCCTGGACATGCAAAGAGAATCGAATGCTCCACATAGCAACCAGCTCTTGACTATCACTTAAAACCTATCATATTCCCCTTGCACCTATAAGAAAATTAGCAATACGATAGTTTCTGTAATTTTTCATATTGATTAACATGGTACATGGAGAATAAGCGCTTGTAAAAATAGTTTGTATAAGAGTAGAGAAAGTCATGTGAGTGCAACACATAAGATTTTTTTTCTATCTACTACATTTTAATCCAAATAAACCTTAGCAGAAATAATTAGATTATACATTTTGTTATAGTTACAAAGAGAACAGCGATAGTCAAAAGTTTAAGAACCGGAAGCTATACACTGGCCTTAAAATTCCGTATGCATGGAAACAGTACGGAATGCACTTTAGAATTCTTACTAATGTGGCACTTATTTTGAAAACAAAAAGAGTAGTTTGTTTGCTTTTTCATACATGAATGTCTTAAAATTAATATATCTGATGCATTGAAAACATATGGCATTGCTATATATTTAACATATTCAAATTAAAATAATAAAGAAACATTTACACCAAGGATTCAAACCCAAGTTGTTCCAATTATGAGACACATGCCTTTCATCACTCAGCTGCCATGCATACAATCAAAGTGAAGCACATCTTTCTACTTATCGCATAGCTTTGAAATGAATGCAGGGTAGTATTAAGTCATGTACTGTGAACACAACATTAGTGAATGTTTCCGACGTTTTCCAAATCGAACTCCCTCATGGCTATTGCTCATTTATTTTGTCTTAAGCTGTGCAGACTTTAACAATACTGATACACGAATTAACATCTACCATAATATGATTTCAGCATGAGTGTAAACCGCATCTAAACAAAATATGAGTAAACGCATTGCAACTATTGCAACTTCAATTTTTTTATCAAATGACATGATGTTTTACAATAAATGTTTATTGTGAATTTAGATCATTCAGAAAAGTACACAAGTTTTAATATAACCCATTTATATAACTCTTTCCTACTTGGGTGATTATTTGCAATGTTTTACTTTAATGTTTTATCTGACTAAATGTACCAGAATTACTTTCTATGCTTCTGTTAAACTTTCTTCTCTTTCTTGTTCTTGCTCTTTCTCTTCTGTTGAAACCAAAGAGTTATAGAAATAATGGTGCTGTTGTTTGATTATGCCATTTTTACACAAGTCCAAGAGGTCGTTCAATTTATGCTTGGATATTTTCAATGGCTGGTTGTATTCATGATTATGGACAAGTCTGGAACAGCAAAGTGTCTTCTCTCTCTTCTGCTGATTTGAAATGGATGAAAACTCTCTTCAAATTGATTATTTTAAAATAAACATGATTAAGGTTGCTTTTCCTGAATTGAAGCCACATTATTGCAGCCAGCAAACAGTGTTGCCTTCAGTATCAGCTGTTTTGTTTTTAGAACTTCCACTTGCATTGCTTTCTAATTGCATGAGAGTCAAATTCAAGGAAAATTTGACCTTCGAGTGTCTGATTTTATTAAACTTTTTTATACCACTGAATGAATGAAAATATTTTATATGTATACTTTTATTTTAAAAAAATATGATTATTTTCGCCATAATTTAAAACCCAAATTTACACATTTGTGCGCACATTGACACATACAAATGGATATATCTCTGCTCCTAATTATCTGAACATAATTAAACTTTAGCTTAATTGCAAGGGTAAAAAACATGCTTTTTTATAATGTATTTTCTAAGGTAACATAAATATTAAATGAATTTTTTTTTTCAATAAAGTATTTTTAAAATTTAATTTTTATTTATTTTGCACTCATTTTTTGAATTTTAAAACAGATCAGAGGTTTCCTTTGGTTTTTTTTTAAGCTACACATGTGCCAAATTTCAGAATGGTACACACTTAAATGGGTATTTAAAAACAAATTATCTTATCCTGGATTTTGTGCCAGACAGGCTAAGAACATAACTGCAGGACCTTCTCGTGCTGAGCTTTATGGATGTGCGGTTGCTTACAGTGTCAGTTTTGCAGGTGCACATTGTGTTTTTAAATTATGTACACACTTATTTTAAATATAATTCATTTAAATGCAGTTTGTAACACAGTTGAGCTAAAGCACTGAAGCAATTCAAAGAATGATGTGATTACTTTCATAAGAAAAACAGTAGTCCTTAACTATTGCTTCAGATTTTGACACTGGAATGAAAGCATGTAATGCTCTAGTATCACTTATCGGTTTTATCTTCTCATATCAAGATTGTAGTAAGTCACATTCATTTTTATAATCCTCACTCATCACAAAGAAAAACTCAGTTGCACTGCTATTCTTTTTTTGCCCACTCAAACAAACGTCTGGCTGCCATAATGGGATTCTGATTAGGTTGAAGGCTTGTTCTTGCTGCCAATCTTTTTGTAGCTTCACCAATTCCATCACAAGGCTCTTTCCATGGGAAATTCCAAAAAACTGCCATTCCACCACATGAAAAGGTGCATTAGCAAAATTTTTTCTATTTCTGTACTAAGAACTTGCCACATCAGAAAACTATACAACTCTTTTCACATTTCCAATTTCGGTTTTCAAAAATTCTATTAATTGTCTTTGGAAAAGGTGGAAAGCATTTGTATTGTGTTTAAGACACACTGAAATTCCTACTATACTTTTATGTCATGTTTGATTTTGTTCTTTGTAGTAAATTACAAATGGATGAAGTGTGCCTGATTTTTATTCCAATGGACAGACACCCTGTGCTGAATCTTGAATCACACAGGCATAATTTTCTGAAAAATCATAAATTACAAGGTATTCATCATCTCAGAGAGCTTCTTTCTTCTCTGCCAGAAAAGCAGCTTGCTGCTGAGCAGTAAATGCATAAGGAGCTAGACCTTCTATCTTGGTATGAAGCTTATCCAAGTATTCTTCAGCAGAAGACTGAAGAGTTACCCATTGTTTGTAAGTGACTACGTCTATCATTTTGTTTTCAAATCCCTGATGTAAATATTGCATTAAATCTACTGTTGTTGGGCGATTTGGATAGCTTCTGAAATAACAATCGGGAGATGCAGGATTACACATTATTTGTGAAAGGACATCTTTGTAATTTTGCAGTGGGCGATCTAGAACAGCTGTCAGCTTCACAATGCTTGTGCCGTCAATTAGCAACTTGACATTTTTGTGATGAGTACAAACACAGACTGAATGTGTTCCATTGGCTCCAGGAAGTACAGTGTTTTGGTCTCAGTTCACAAAATTTTGAGAAACCCACTTTTGTATTTAAATATTTGTCCCTAAAAGATCTAAATGTCTCCTTCAAATTTGACAGCAGCCATCTGCTTTTGAACTTTCTGTTCACCTTTTATCGAACTGAAATGTTTCTTTCCCTCCGTGACGCGACTTATTTCATCATTTGTGTAATAATCACATACTTTCTGTATGGTAGTTGCATGTAAATTTTTTCCTGGTTTGCTTTCTGGCCTAGTTCTGCAGCTAGGTACTTTGCATCACTAATCATATGATTTGATGCTTCGAAGTGTCCCTTAATTTTACTGTATGGCCAATCTTCAAATATAGTTAAACTCCGGATTTTAACATTCCTGTCATTGGAGTTCCAGAAACACTCCTCTAGTTTATTGACTATGCTGCTGCATTTAGTCTACTCACCAGGGGATGCTTTTGTTTCTTTTTCTTCAACACCAAAAATCCTTTCTCCAAGGATCCGTTTTATCTTCTGAAATTTCTGCTGGGGATACCTCTTTTGTGATAATTTTTTCTTCTTAATTGGTGTTTTGCTCACTCATCCCAAACTTTCGTTAAGCTTTTCTAAGTCGATATCTGATACTGAATCATCAGTTTCTGATTTGGCTGAACTTGTTTCTTCAAGAAGATTGTGATCACTAGAACAACTGGGAATTAAATCAGTACTGCTAACCTGGAAGGCACTGGTTTCAATGTCTGGTAATAATGCAATTTTCTTTCGACACTTGTCACAAATTCTAGATTGTATGACACCTGAGTTTCCTCTATATTTAGTTTGTTTAACATTGTTGATGTAATGCACCTTAATTGTTCTTTCTTATACCTACAGCCGTGGTTACTCACATTAATAGGGTTGAAACACTGATCATTCTGGGTTGTATTATGTCACTCATTTTAATTGGTTCTGAACACTAACTGCACAAACCAAAAATAAAACATTTCTCACGCACAGCTGTGACAATATTTTCGAGACATATTGATATCGTCTGAAAGATTGTAAAACTGAAAATGATTTTATTATGCATTCTTCCTAAGAGACATGTAAATAAAGAAGCATTATAAGCATTCTATTAATAGACTGAGAAAGATAGCATTCAATGCATTTTTCAGGAAGATATCAGTGTCACAAAAGTGTGTGTCAGCTGGGCTTGAATGCATGCTGTGTCTGTCTTCAGCCTGAGTTAGGCTGAAGTCGCGGGATACCTATGTGCACATTTATTTCAATTTTTTTCCCTGCATCATTTATTAATGTCCCACTCTGAAATTTTACACCCTAAAGAGGATTAAATGGAGATCATACCAGTATTTTAAAATTATAATTAAATTAGTGCAAACTGCATGAAAATCATTGTTCTTCAATGATTTTAATGTTAAGGGTAGTGAATAGATGTTTTAACAAAATGTGAATACATAGCCTGAAAACACAATTTTTAAGCTTTGAAATGAAATTTTTTCTCAACTTCCTATATCAAATATGTTGTCAGAAACTAGCATTTGTATATATCAGTGTGCATTCTCTCTCCACAATTTTGATGTCCTGAAAATTCCAAAATAATGAAGTTTGGCCAAAACAAAAATACAGGAGTATCTTTAATTTACTCATAAAAGTTATACAAAAAGTTTCAAAAAAATTTGAAAACCTGTGATCGAAAGTTTGTCTGGTTTGACATGGGAATGACTCATATATCTGAGTGATCTATTTCTTTCACTTTGCATTTATGATCCCTTGAGGCACTTCTTGCTACTGCATACCAACCAGATGGGTCAAATATCTCCACATTCTTGCTTGCATTCTCAATGTATAATGTACTGAATCGCATTCCATTTGGGAATGCTCTGGTTCAAAGAATATGTGATTATTGCCTGAAATAGCTAATGACTGTGTTGCATATAGACACATTGTACTCATAATTGAATTTCTATTCTGTCCCTCACAAGAGTCAGACATAAGCACCCATTCTTGATTATTGGCAACAGAATTTTGCATGTAGTCATAAACACAAGATGCAGTTTCATTTGCTCCTCTACCTGCAATTTCTTTGTGCCACATATAGTTTTCAGCCTGTCTTGTTGCCACATCTAAACAGTAAGATTATATGCAGCTAATATTCGTTTGTAGAATATAGGTTTAGCGTTAATCGGAGGACAGCACTTAACAGCTTCCATGTCAAATTTCAGAAATGTACATTTCCATTTTCAGCTTCCTGCTTAAATAGGTATCTCAGATTTCCTTGCTTGGTGTGTGCCTTTCATGAGTTTTTTTAAACTACAAGTTGTTCTTCATCATTGAGTTGATTATATGTGTAACATTTATCACATCTGTCTTTCCTTGGTACAGGGAATGAGATATTAAAATTAGTTTGGAAAACATTACAATAGTACCACTTCTTTTCATGCAGAACATTGTTAGTTACACACCGTTGAATGTAATATCACACATTTTAGAGAGGTTGAGATCTGAAGGTAAATATTCTCTAGTTGTTTCCTTATGTGTGTGATGGGTTGGTACTATGGAAAAGGAGTTTATGTGATCTATGATGTACTTCCTGCTTTCTTCAGGTCTCTTTAAGCCAGGATTGTGTTTTCCTCTCTTGTCATTTGCCACAGTGCCAAAGGTGTCCTTCTTTTTAACATATTTCTCACAACAGTTTCTGATACATTAAAAGTAGCCAAGAAAAATGTTTGGCATACCTGAAAACAGTGTTGGTTTTTCACCAAATAAAACACTCTATTTTTATTTCTCCTTGAAATATCTGCATTTATCCTAGTTACAGCTTTTTGTTACTTGGTAACAAGTGTATTCAGATATTGCCGTTACTTATTGACATCAGCGAGATTCCAAAAAGCATTATTCATTTTCTGCCATCTTCAGAAAAGTTAAAAAACTGCATTTGCGAGGACACTAAGAACAATGTTGTGGCTTAACATTTTCTGTTCTCGAGTTTTACTGTGTTTTGTTTGAACTTCCTGACCGGATTGGATTTTCTTCTTTTATATGTTTCTTGTCAATCTATACAGCTATCTTATTTTGTGTTTTCTTCTCCTTTCTTGTATTTGCTGCTTCTTATTTGAATCTGAGCCTTCATATTTATTGCCTGCAGCTAATTCCACATTGTTTGAAGGAATCTGAATTTCTCTACAGGTAGTTTTCTGCAGTCACATTAATATCATAAAGCAAATTGCTGGTCATATTAGAACCCGCAGTCATGATTGTAATCTTGTCTTTTCTTTCACACCATTCTTTTCACTCGTCACAATTTCATCTCTATTTCTTGTAGGACATACATGCCGTAAGGTACTAGCAACTGATAGTGGCATGAGTGTATGATAAATTTTCCTAGTGGTTTGCTTTTTGTTTAAATATACACAGGAATCCTTCTCTTTGTACATAACTGAGATGAAGTAGCTCAGTTGGAATCTGAAGTTTGTTTCAAATGGTAGATAAAAAAGCTTAAAAAAATAGAGGGTGGGTGTATAGTTGGAAGAACATCCTAGAATCCAGCGGTTTAGGAGAGATTTGGTGGAATAGGAAGAATAATGAATTAAATTTTTGGAGAGAAGTGAGAAAGAGCTAGAGGATACGGAAATACAAAAAATGTTTATTCAAATATCAGAAAAGTCTCTCTGTGTGGTTGCTCTAACCATTGAGCTAATGTGACAACATGCCAGTAGGACATTGAACTCCCCAATTGACTCAAGTTGTTTCCCAGACAAACCACTAAGGCATCTCATTCGAGATGATAATCTCACTCGAGATGATAATCTGTGGCGACCTGCTATCGCAAATACTTCAATGCTGGGTAAATGGGTTTCTTTTACTGTATTTTTATTGTTATATAAATTAATTATACTTTTAATAGACCTTAGCCTGGTCTTGGCAAGTTTTTAACATAGAGTCAACTGAAAAATTCAATGCCACAGCTGTGCGGTTGCTCTAACCATTGAGCTATTGTGACAACAAGTTGTGGCGTTGAATTTTTCAGTTGACTCTATATTAAAAACTTGCCAAGACCAGGCTAAGATCTATTAAAAGTATAATTAATTTATATAATAATAATAATAATAATAATAATAATAATAATAATAACAATAATAATAATTAATAATAATAAAAAATGTACAAGTTTGTTCTTTTTTCAGGCACTGGGACTCCCATACAGTTACAAAGTGGACATTTACTCCCTTGGAGTTATATTATTTGAACTCCTGGTTCCCTTTACAACGGAAATGGAAAGGGGACGTACTTTGACAGATCTGCGACAGAATAAATTTCCTCTAGATTTTCAGTCAAAGTTTCCAGAGGAGGTAAGAAAATACTGTCATTATGTAGCAGCTCTTGTGTGAAATGTTTTAGCTTGAAAATTTAGGATTAAGGTTGGCTGCTTTACAGTTTTACTTTCCCTACTACTTGCCTATTATAAGTAGAGGAAGTACTGTATTCCACCCAAAAATTTGATTTTGGAATTTCCTCAGAAATACAATGGAATCTTGTTAACAGTTCTCCTCATTAATATATCTTCCCATGTATTATGTTGAATTATAAAAGTTCTGTCATCAAATGTAATAAATAACGTTTGTTTAGTAGGTTTTCTCACTCCCACTTACAAATTTTGAAGTTTGACATCCTCATTTGCTGTTTTGGCCAATCCTTGGTCAGCACAGTGGGAGTAAGGCTTAACATGTTTAAAGTTAGATGTTCTCATTCGCTACTTTGGTCAATCCTTGGTCACGAGGTGGAGACCACCAGTCAATGACATGCATGTATGCACATATTTGTGTGAGCGGGATAGAGAATGTGTTAGCTTGGTGTAGTAAATGCCAAGGATTGTTTCTACTGTTGAGTGTAGATTGTATTTTAACTTTTTGTTTGCAATGGAAAAAAAGAAAGCACAGCAAATAACCAACAGCAAAAAACTAAAAGTCCTTGAAGTAGATTGCAATCAAAATATGAAACATGTGGATATAGCGCGGAAGTGAAGCATTCCTCTGTCAACCTTAAACGGAATTGTTAGCAAATGTAAACTGATTGAAACTGCTTTTGAAGAAGGAAAAAATGCTAAAACAAAGCTTTCCTCTTGGAAAGTAGGATCGGAAAAGGATCTGTTTGAAATTTGCTGCATGGAAACACTTACCGTATTCAAACTGTATTGAAAATGTTAAAGATACTATCTTCTACTGTATTCATTGTAACACATTGCATGCTCATCGTTTTGTTTTTTTTAGCAGAAATTGTTATCACGTATGTAATAAAATGTGCAGCAAAATCACTTTTATTGCTTCCATAATTCGCAATTTATTCTTCTCAAAAACATTCACTAATCTCAAAACCTGCTTAAGTTATACAGGGAAACAAACAAACACATGTTTAACAGGTTCACCAATGTAAATCAAAGTTCACCAAAACAAAACCTTGAATTATTTATTCTCGGATTTTGTGTATCCAAATCGATCTCAATACGTTGAATTTAACATGGAAACCCAGATCATATTCAGCATGGAATTAGACTCAAATCGATTTCAATTCCCCATGGAAATATAATGATTATTAGATTTTATTACATAATTGTGTTTTTAAATTGCAGATCTTGTATTTTCTTTGACATGTCTTGCCGTAAATGATGTCCAAATTCATGGGTTCCCGCAAAAACATACTAACGAGATTTGTTATGAAATCACTGAACCCCCCTCCCAAAAAAAATATTTTTTTACAAAAGAAAATATGTATGTGTGTTTACGTTCTTCTTCTTCTTCTTCTTCTTCTTCTTCTTCTTCTTCTTCTTCTTCTTCTTCTTCTTATTATTATTATTATTATTAAATATTGTAACTCCTCTACTAGGGCTTGCATTATTTTATTGTAACTAAAGGAAAAAGTTATTTTGCTGCCATGTTCTTAATAAGGACCCAGTTTGTTTGTTTTGTTTCAGTTTAAATTGTTACAGATGATGCTATCACACGATGCTGATCAGCGACCAACAGTATTTGGTATTCAAGCTCATCCTCCACTCAAGCAGTTTACCAATAACCTGAACATTGATGAGCGATTTTATTTTGAGATGCCTCCACTGAAGCGACAAATAAGCAAAACTTCTTCTCTCTCGCATAGTTCAAGTACTGAATCATGGGACCGTATTTAAGCATTCCAGTTTTAAAGTGTATACTTGCTTTTGATGTTTGGCTGTGAAAAGTGAAGCAGCATGCTTGAAAGAATGTTAAGTGCCTGGACTACAAAATGTTAAACCGGATCTTCATCAAGGTGCTCTGAAGAAGTAAACAGTGATATTACTTCATTCTCCAATGAATTTTACTGCAACTTATTGACACATTTAGGTATTTCTTTTATTTATTATTTTTAACATTTTTGAATTGTAGCTCCAAGCATATCTGTAGAAAGAGAATATACAGATATATACAATGTTTTGCCCCACAGGAAACGAAAATGTGTATTCTATAAAATGCACAATTTTAAAACACATTGCCTTTTTAGTACATTACAAAGAGTATTAGTATTATTAATGTGTATATTCTATCAGAATGGAATTACTTTAGTTATTGACCTACTGGAAAAACTTGGTTAAGCCTTTTGGAACCAATTTATTTTCTATCAAAACTGACTTTGGAAACAGATTAGCATGTTATAAATAGCTGTTTTGTATCCTTAAAAATCTATTGCTGGCTGATGGGTTCATAGCTCAGTTGGTTAAAGCACTGAAAATCACTAACCAGAATTTCAATGTACATTATTCTGTAGGTTCCAATCTTCACTGTGGTGTTACAAAGTATGTGATAAAGAATTGGATGAGCCATGTAAAATAAGTGGTGATTGGCATACATATCAGTTGATTGGTCTTCAATAGCACTGTAGTGGAACATATGTTTTGCATTTCAATGAAAAAGAAAAAGGATATCAGCTTTTTATTACTTTAATCTTTTATTTATTTTAGGGTATACTAATATCAAATTTAAACAAGCCACTAAAGTACGTATCAGTAAAGATAGAGAATATTCTCAAGTTAAATGTTTCTTACAAGCCATAAGCTGATTATAAAGTTAATTATCCTCCACTACTGAGGACATGGTGTTTGAATATGTTGAGGTACAGCTTTTTGACATCTCAGACGTTTGCACATTAGAGGCCTAGAAAGGAAGATAGCAAAAGCATTAGATGATTTCCACAGTAATATTGGAAGGGTTTAACCCTTTTCACTGCGGATGTCAGAACAATTCTGTCAGCGCTAATCACTGCTCTCCTTGGGAATGACGTAGCATTGCTGACACATTTATCTTGACAAAACAGCTTGTTTTGCATAAAGAGGAACAGATATTACACAGTTTTCTCTAAACAGTGTTGGCCTGCCATCTGTTGGAATTGTATATACTCATGATGCAACTCTTTTTTTTTTCTTTGCTGTATGGTGCAATCTATAGCAGAAAATCTAAAGCTCTGCAAGGTAACTTTCTTCCTGATATTTGCATGGCATAGAAGCTCATCACATGAGTCTGAGAATCATGGATGTACAAAATGATGGCTTCTAGCAGATACGTATTATGCAGGATGTAGATTTACTGGTGGAATTTGAAGCATTATCATCTGAATTTTTCAGATTTTGAGTTTGATAACGGTGAGAGTAAAAGTTGTATTGAAGATAATGTTATAAATAGAGTGAAAGCAGTGATGTACAATCAGAATCCACGCAATATGCTAAAAGAAGACTCATTGATTCTTTCTTCCATTGGCAACAGGGTATATTTAGGCTAGTAATTCATAATAATTCACTTTTGATGATCATAATTCAGGTATACAGGCAGATTTGAAAGTTTCACAGTGGCTGTTTTCAAATTATTCTTTCCATTGCATATTATGCTGCATCATATTGCTAAAAAGAGTAATGCATATTTTACTTTTGTGTGTGAGAAATTACCACCAAGCCCCCATTCTCGTCTACAAACTTGGACAGATACTTCTGAAGAACATTACATTTTCTTTGGCTTGACAATGCTTATGACCAAAGCAAAGAAACATACAATAGCAAAATATTGGGGGAAAAAATCCCCTCATTGTCACTCCGCAATTTTTGGACTTCATGTTCAGGGATCAATATCTTTTACATCTAAGATTGTGCACTTCAGTCACAAGGAAACACAGGCTAAAGGAGACAGACTGCATAAATTGAGACCTGTTATTGAACATTTCAGACATATTTTCAGTTAGTTATTCACCCTTTTCAAGATCTGTGCATTGACAAAAGTCTTATGCTATTCAAAGGTTGTCTTTTGTTCAAACAGTACATCCCTTCCAAAAGATACAGGTTTGATATAAAAGTGTTTGTGCTCTGTGATTGTTTAGGAAGGTACCTAAACTTAGGCTTTCAGATTTCATTTCCCAGTTATTTCATGTGTCATCAGGTCACACTGTGGTGCCAAATGTAGTAAGAGAAAAAACCAAAACTACAAGCACCTTGCGCACGAATTTTCAAATGACATCCTTGCACCTTTATAACTAAATTTGAAAGAAATTTCAGCTATTTTCACCTCTCACCATCTGGCAACATTGAAAAATTTAAAATATGTGGTATGAAAGTACAGTTTATTTTTTATTTTGAAACGTAACTAATTGAATTTAGTAAATTAAATGTTCAAAATGTGCTGTAAACCAGGCTAGAGAGTAAATCAAGCTAAATTTATAAAATATTAGTGCTTTAGGATTTATTTTGAATACATATGTCTCGTTGAAAACACTAGCAATTTTACAAGAATAACACTTTTTTAGCTCCTTAAATACAGATGATTTCTGCATTTGCATCATTTTTAAATAATTTAATACCAGGCACAACTATTACATTAAATTATTAGTAGTGGTTGTTTTATTTCGTTCATCTCTTGACAAAATATAACAATTTTCCCCATCTCCATGGTCCGGAGATCTTTCAAGAGGTCCAGAGATGGAATTTCGATTGGGATGAGTTACCTGGATGATGAGACTTTTTCCAGTGTTTTCCCTTGTTCTCAGGAGACAATTGTAAGATAATCTAAGCTCTTAGGGACTTCATTCATTCACTATCTGATAGACCTCACAGTTAAAAGTTTCCAAATGGTGATAGCAAATGAATGCAACAGGTAAACAATTGAGTGCTTTTTCAAATTTAAACGTGATAATATGCTTGTTCCAACAAGAGTGTCTGATAGAGTATGTACATTAAGGCTGGTTCGCTGTACATTAGTAACATAACAGGAATACATATTAATGGCCCTATCAAAAGCAAAGTGGAAATTCAATTTTGCACATTGGGACATAATTTCTAACGACCAATGATTCTTTTTTTTCACCTGCTTCCAAATCAGCCAACATAATGCAGGTTAGCCAATGTCAACATGTTTTCATGAATAAACATTTTCTAAATGCAGATCCATTACTATTTCCAATTCCTCTAGTCATACCAAGCATCATTCCGTAATTAGTAGCATACATTAAAGTTGTTGTTGTTGTTGTTCTCTGTTAATTTCTACCAGTTTATGCTGTTCTTTGTAGCTTTCACTATTATTTTTTGAGACAATAGCCAATTTTGAGTTGCATATAAACAAACTACAAGTGACACTTTTGCAGAATCTACAATACTGAATGTATCTGAAGGGTTCAAGATGTATATTTGCTGGAATTTCTTCCGGTTCCTTCTTCCTGGCTTGTGATTAGAGAGAGCTGTAATGGCTGTTTCATATTGTGGCTGCCTTAAATAATTTCTGCAGTGAAGAGTCTAATGCACATAATATGGATCTAATATTCCACCGCCTGGAAATGGGAAAAGGAAGTTAAAATTTGACCAAGTCTTGTTCCCTGGACCCGGGAAAGTTTCCCACTTAATTGTGAATGCTCGCATTTTAATACATGTATTTTAACTTTGTCATTTTCATTCTGGTTTCCATTCTCACTTATTGTGTAAAGGGTTCTGATTGAAAATGCATTCCAATAAACTGGCAGTGACCATTTAATGCAGTCAGGCATTCCAACAAACTTCTAATCTATATCAGAAACCATCAAAATTAATACATAAGGCATGTAACTTTTCTGACTATTGGCAACTGAAGCCAAAGCAATACATATGCACTAGGATATGCATATAGTACAGTTTTTTCTTCCTTGCCCTACTCAGCTGGATGTACAATAGTTGGATGAGTCCACTACCTCCTAAGAGGAGTTTTTTAGTTGTAGGAAATTGGCCATGTACCTTAGGCATTCATGTTGCACTGCGCTAGGGGAATATTGCCGGTATTTTCTTCTCCCCTCCCCTCTCCAACCTTCTCCTTGTTTGTGTTCCTGCAGGGTCAAGTCGAAAAAATCTTACTGTAAAAGCATGAACTGATCAGAAACTGTTTGTAGGAACAATTTAAATATAAGGTTACAATTTGAAACTTTAAAGTTTGTTGAGAGGGTAAAACTGGTTTTATACTTCCCTCTCAGTATTTCAAAAGCAGTGTTTTTTGTTTCAACTAAATTAAATGCATATAAACAGCTATTTATAATGGGAAGCTTTGAAACAAAAGTACATGTGTAATATTATTTACACAATTTGCTAGTCACAAGCTTTTCCAGCAGTGCAATGATAGTTCACTTTGTGTTATTTTATTACAAATGAACATTCCAAAAGTAACAGCAGACTCTGTGTTTATAAAGTGTTATATTATGTTTCTGTTGTAATAATGACAAGCATAGTTTGTTGAATTTTTTATGTTACTTTTGCATTTTTTTATGTTCCTGTGTAAGATAGATTGAGCAGGATTTTGTGTGTGTGTGTGTGCGTGCGTGTTTTAACTTGAAAGTCAAAATGTGAACCACACCCAGAACTGAACCTGAGTGAAGTTATGTATTAGTTATGTGGTCTTCATATTGCATATTCCGAGCTGTGTATTCATGTAATTTCTTATAAGAAGAGCTTATGTTCAAAATAGCACAGGATATTCCAGAGTGGTTTAAATTAAGGGCAATGTTAGCAGGAAATAATTTGAAAATATCAGCCCTGCATGAGTGCATAGTCTGGGGCAGCAGGAAGACAATTGCCCCTTGTATGATAATACCATTGTTTTATTAACTCAAAGAAAAGAAGAAGAAAATACATTAGTTTATTTTGCTACCTTAAAAAATGGCAATAAAAGTTGTAAATTATTATTTAGTTTTGATTTTTACAACTTTTTAAAACTCTCTTCAGAGTAAAGATGCCAGTAAATAGGGAAAAGGAATCTTGCATTGAAACTGTTGTGTTTTTTAGCTGAAGTGGAGAAACTTGGGTTCCTATTGAAATTATTCCAAAAAACTGCTTAGAGCTCAGCTTTAGCTAGAGTTTTTTTGGACTTAAAAATAATAGACTTTTAACAAATAAATGCACTTCATCTTTTTATATTTATTTTTACACATTTTGTCCCTGTCCATTTTCATGGTTGGTGGCTTTTATATCTAGAGTGTATATGAAGTGTTTATTAAATTTTTTTGTGCTTGCTCTTTTCCTTTATTGCTTTAGTGACATAGCACATTATTTCAGAGATGGTTAATCACGTTTAATGTTAAAAACTTTATACATGAAACCATTCTGTACTCAGAAACAAAGTGAACATATCAGTATTTAATGATAGTTTTAATTCCATTGTTCACTACAGTTTTGATAAAACATTGGAAACAATTTTTTTTTCTATTTCAGTTTCCTTCTCTGTTAATAAATTATGATAAGTGTTGCACTTAAGAGCCAAAAGCTTATACTTTTCTTTAGAAGAAGCATAATACAATCCACATTCAGTAAAGATAGAATATCTTTCATCCTCTAAAAGATGTGCAAAACATGGCTTCTCACAATAGGGATTTACAAGGTATTTTCAAATTTACTGTAAGTTTTCGACAACACAAATGATTTTTAAATGCAGCAGCAGCATATCTGCTAATATGTCCATTTTTATTTTAGAGCAACTGTGGACTTGGGGCCATGAAGTGCAAGCAAGTGAGACAGTATGGGACTGTAATTCTTTATCGTGACATTCTTCTTTTTTTGTGTATCTGTTTTGTTTTCTTATTTATGCATAAGCAGTAAATATTGTGCAGATAGAATTCATTTTATTTCTTTTTCTCATTTGTTCCACTGTCTTTGATTGGCAATACAGGAGAAATAAATGCCTAAGTGGCACTCTTTCCATCCCATCTACGCTATCCATAAAGCCAGTGACCAAGAAATCCTGTGTATGTAGTAAATCTGTCGGTAAATTAAAATACATTTTTAAAACTTGGATTATGATGCACTTAAAGTGACATGATATAAAAGTGTATCAATAAATGATTCCATTTAGTGAAACAATGTAACTTAAAAGTTTGTAAATATTCAACTTTCCCTTCAGTTATGTAAATTTTCACTTATCCTGTAGCTAACTGAGTCAAGCTAGCATGTAGTAGAGATATGAAGTAATAAATTGTAATATCCTTTACAGTTATTTATGCCCTTTTGTTCTATTATTTGACTGACACAGGTAGCTGAGTATTAAGGCACAAACTCAACAGGAGGTGTATGGTTCAAATCCTGCCATGAACATCTTTCCTGAACTGAGGATTTTTCCAGGTTTTCCTCAGTCCTCATAACTGGCAAATATCGGGGAGATACCCTAAACTTAGGCCTGAACCATTTTTACTTTCTCTACTACGTATAGTAAGTAGGGGAAGTATTGTATTCCATCCAAAAATTCGATACCGAGATTTCACTGGAAATATGTGCTTTGAGACCCCCTGAATCAAAAAAAGCATTTTTCGAAACATGTCTGTCTGTGTGTCTGTCTATCTGTCTGTGAACAGCATAACTCAGAAACGAACAGTCGTATAAACACCAAACTTGGTATTTAGATTCAGTATCTTCGAGAGATGCGACACGAAGGTTTTCAAGAAAATCCCCCCACCCCAGATTACCCTTTACATGGAACATTTTTAGAAAATTTTAATTTTCTCTAAAATGGCTCTAACGATTTTGATTACAATATCATATGTTTAAGATATTTTCATGTTTAAGAAAATGTATATCTCAAATTTTCTGGGAATGTCTCCAAAAGTATTCTTCATTGTGAATGACTTTTGCTACCTGGTAAAATCATAAGCAATAGACAAAATTTTTACTGCACAAAAAATGTAGATTGCGTTAAAATACACAATTTGTCATATACAATTTTTTTGTTGAGTGAACCATTTTCGAGATATTGCTTGTTATTCCCTTAAATTTTTCAATACTTATTTTCTCAAATGGGAATTCGTTATTCATTTTTTTGTCTTGGATATGCAAAGAGTATTAATCTGTGGCAAAGAGAATTGTGCTGCACCTAGCAACCAGCTATTAAGAGATATGTCTATGCTTAAAGGCTACTGTATTTCTATATTGCCCTTGCAATTACAAAACAAGGGGAACATAGTACGCCTTAAGCGATAGTCAAATATCTTTAGAACTGGTCGCTATGTGTAAAATGTAATTCTGTTTGCATGTCAAAAGATCGTTTCTGCAAATGTTTATCTCGATTAATATGAAATAGATGGAGAATAAGAGTTTGTAAAAATAGTTTGTACAAGAGTGGAGAAAGTCATGTGAGTGTAACACATCAGATATTTTTCACATCATTTCATGTATCATTAGTGTCCACTGCCTGTGGCGCTGTATGCAGTAAAAATGGATGCTAAACACTACCAAAAAATAATGTTCTGTTATTTTGCTTGTTCACGTCTTCTAGAAAATAGCAATAGTTCAAATACAGCAATAAAATATTTCTTTTTTACATTTTCTAAAACGCTTATAATTTTGTTATTAAAAAGGAAGTATATTCAGTGAAGAGGAAAGAGACTTATGCCTCTGTGCCTGGATAATGATGATTAAAACGCCTCTGGTTTAGCATAACCCAATTTCATGCACATCGCTTCATGCAAACTGTCATAATCTTGAGCTTTAGTTATGACGTTTTTTTCTTTTTTCAAGAACTTATTTCAGAAAAAAATGTTGAGCTCATTAAAATATACAATGTGTGTTAGTTTTTTTTCTAGTGTTAACCATTTTTAAAATATTGTGTGCTCATGATTACATTTTTGCAAAATATAAATATGTCATCTGATAGAAAATGCTTTAAAGTTTCTGAGTCTTCTTTTTTTCTTTTCTTTTGCAAGAGTTACTTACTATGAGCATGATTTTAAATTCATTCTTCCATTCTGCTTCCAGTAAATGTTTGAATGTTGCTTCTGTATATTGTATTTAAATAAGTACTTATTGCTTAATTTGAAATAGCTTTTGGGCAAAATTGCATCATGAATAACATAGCAAGAATAGAAGAATTATCTTTTAATGAATGATATACTATACATTGAATATGTGCAAATGTGTAATGGATAGAGAAGATTGTGTGATGTTTCCAAGTGGGTGCATGCTGTTCTGAATTAAAGCCCTTCATATTGTGTTTAAAGTTACTTTGTAGATAGAGTAAAGATATCTATTGCAGAGCTGTATCTCAGAATTAATGAACTCCTCTTACTTTGATTGCTTTTAATAGCCTAAATAAACAAAAAGGATGAGCAGGTGATTATGCAGAATGAATGGTTACAGGTTATTGGTATCTGAGGTAAGAATTTCTTAAAGCTACCTAGAATTTCTTTCTTTTGGTCATAAGAAAAAATATAAACAATAGGTAGGAAGTATAACACATGCCAGGAAGATGGCCAAATTCTGTGTGTATGTTAAAAGAATGAACAGGGTATGTAACTCTGAAAAACAAAGGTTTGGTTATAAATAAGAATTGGGAAAATTCAGGTATCTTTCAAAACTGATACCTTCTCTTGAGTATTACACTTCTAGAAGTCAAATAAAGTTATTCAGAGCTGTATTCATAGTAAGCAATTTGTTTAATAAGGACTTTTTATCATTGTTAGCCTGAATAAAGTGATATTTATGGCATGAGAATCTGCAAGGCTGTTATATTTGAATTTGGAATTCATTGCTTGGTTATTTGTCATTTTATTTATACGTGCATGGAGTTAATCTTGACTCATTTGTGTGTGTTTAAACTGAATCAATAAAACATTTCTTCTACAACTTGAATGAACAGAAATGAAAGAAAAGCAAATCATCAAGCATTTTATTTACTCTGAAAGCAAGGGCTTAAAAAATATTTTTAAGTAGTTGTCATGGAATAAAGATAGACATGGCTGCAATACACTATAGCCAGAGCATGTCCTGCATTTTTCTGAAAACTCAAAGCTGTTGCTTTTTATTGGCAAGTTAATTGCCTATTTCTGTGCATTTGTAAGTTTAATTTCAGAATTAAAGTATACAGGCTACTACAGGCATTGAAAGCAACCACAGATCATTAATAACAACAAAGAATGAACAATACAAGAATTATATTAGGCCAATATTTCCACAATGCTATTCATCGCAACACATTTTCTTAATGAAAGCATTATTAGTAGTTCATTCTAACTTTACTTTTAATGATGGTAGATTGAGCCACACTTTTTTACACTTACCTTCACTAATTAAAAGTTGTATAAAACAGAAACGTTTTCCGAGAGCATTCGTCCTCATCGTCAGCGATTGGGTGACTAAAGGTCACTTTCTCCCGTGTCCCCTTCTTCGTCTTCCTGCGGATTCTGAACCTGTTGCCATCTAGTGTTGGGGGGGCACAAAGTTTTAACACATTGCTCACAGGCAGGATTTCAAAATTAATGAAATAGTTGCCATTTTTGATGATGTGTATTTTTTTCCCAGAGGTTCAATTCTGTTGTTGTGGTGAAGGGTTTTAACAACTTTATACTTTGGCCAATGGAGTGGTTTTCTGTCCAAAAATGGTGTGATACAGCAGATTTCTTTATTTATTTTAGTTTTTGGACAGAAAACCACAACATTGGCCAAAGTATAAAATTGTTAAAACCCCTCACCACACCAATAGAATTGAACATCTGGGAAAAAATACACATCAAAAATGGCCACAACGTCATTAATTTGGAAATCCCGCCTGTGAGCAATGTGTTAAAACTTTGTGCCCCCAACACCAGATGGCAACAGGCTCAGAATCCACAGGAAGAGGAAAAAGAGGACAGGAGAAAGCGACCACCCAGTTGGTGACGATGAGGACGAATGCCCTCGAAAACGTTTCTGTTTTATACAACTTTTAATTAGTGAAGGTGAGTGTAAAAAAGTGTGACTCAATCTACCATCATGATGAGTACTTCACTGTTAATAGTGCTTCTGTTTTTAATCTTTTACTTTTAATGTTTAGTATATCAATTAAATGAATAAGAAATGTGCTTTTAAAAGAAATTTAACCTTGCCAATACTCTGCAATATCTGTTACAGTTAGTAACTGCGTTTTCTTAAAATGAACTGGGAAAATTCATTTAAAACAGGTCAAACCAATTTTACACTAAGGCTAAAGATAAGTTTCACTGAGTTTAAAAATAATTTTGTTCAACTTTTGGTTCATGAGTCTTATTTGTGTGTTAAAGAAAACCTCCTTTGAAATCCATTTTCAATATAAAATGCAAGTGCTTTGCGGTACAAATCCTTGCATTTCAATAATTGTCATCAATTTTGTAGGTTGATTAATGGTTAAAGCAAAAGGTCAGGGGCGGGGGTCTGCTGGACTTGATGTAGTTAAACTGGTTGATCACAAGTAGAACTTAATGCAAACTATGAATTCAAAGCTGTTATTGAAATTAAGACTTTATGATAAATCATTTCTAAGTACTTACTATTTGTGCTGAAATAAATTTGAGATTCAAGTTTGAGTTTTACATTAGTAGGTATTTACTTAATACAACTATGAATACCGAACTTAGAATGTAAGAAACCTCAAAATGATTATACTTGCAGCACAAAGGTTACTGATAATGGCAGAAATGAAGAAAGTTTGTAGTTATTTAGGAAATTTAGTACTGCTTTCACATTTTAAACAGCAAAAAACTTCACAAAATTAAAGATGTTTAAATTTCTATTTTTTGTATTATCTTGTTTTATTTTCTTTGATATTTTGAAATATAGTATAAAATTAATGTAATATATTTTATTTGCTAAGTGGAATGCCATCAACAATCAATATAAATAGGCTTGGATAATAATTTTTGCATGTTCATTTTAATTCTTTACAAGCGGTTTTGCTGAAAATAAAACTAGTAAAGTCTGTTATTACAAGTTATTAAATATTGCAACTTTCAATATAGTCACATGCTGCACGAAAGTTATAAGAAAAACCAAGCATTTCAGTTATATTCCAAAGCATTGGTTCTAAAGCCAATCATTTAAGGAAATTAGGATTAAAGGTTGCCAGCTTTGCTGGTTAATAATTAGTTTACATATTTTTGCATCAAATTTATGAACTACGTATTTTTATTTATCATTATTTTGCTCTTGTTTATCCTTGAAATGTAAGAAATGGCATTATTGTCATAAGTTTTAGCAATAAGCATTTTGCTATGTTGATGAAATTTGTAAATAAAGAAAAAAGTGTGAATGCCAGAAATATTGTTGCAAGATATTGTAAATAGTTATTGACTTCCGTTATGTAATTATGTTATTTAACAAAAATATTGTAAATAAAATGTAAATAAAATCTTTACAGCATATTTACATTCCTTTTATTTGTGTCCCTCACCTAACATTTTAATACAGAGGCTTCGTTTTGGCTCATGTCCATATTATGGGGAATAGCTTGCCCTGCATTGCTCTGTTTCTAAGGGGTTCTGTTATCCCACCACTTTCCCTCCTCTCTTTGTACCGGCTAATCAGTTGATGCAAAGTCTCTGCTGTACAGAGGTTTATATGTTGTGAGATCACATATTTCAGTGTTATAGTGTGTTAATGCTGTTATAATGCCAAAAAGTCTGTATACTTTCACACATAGAATATTCTACGTGGCAACAAACTTGCAGAGAAGTAAGGTAGTGATTTATAAAGATTCTGTGCTTTTCATCTGTCCAACAGAGAAACAGTTCATAATCTTGTGAATTGATTAAGGGAAACAGAATCTATTCTTGATAAGATATCAAAATTAAAGCCCCATATTATTACAGAGGAAACACTTGGTGACATTGGAGAAAAGTTAAAACGAAGTCCAAGGAAATCTATCAAAGTTTGCACTAGAATCAGGAATTTCGCAAACCTCAGCTTGGAATGCCACAGAACTTTTAAAATTAAAACCCTATAAGATAATTTAGTTCAGTAATTGCAACCACCAATAATGTGAGTAAAGTTAATATCTACAATTGATAGCTGGATAGTGTTAATGATCACTTTGTTGACTCGCCATCATTTTTCTACAGATGAAGCATGGTCTTGCTTACATGTCCATGAAGAATTAATTGGCTTAAATGCCAATTTTCTTAAAAGTTGTCGGAGATGTGTGACAGAGGATATAATTTCTAATCTTGTATGACTAAACATATGGTTATTGTAGTTGCAATGTGCTTGAATTTAAGGGGTTATGAATATCCCACTTTACCGGCAAACATGCTTCCTGGTGCCAAGGAAATTCCCATGCGTCCACGATGGCTCTGTACATTATCTTATTTATAGTTTGTGTTGCATAAATACACATAATGTTAATCAAGTGAGTTGTTTTATAGAGGAAAAGGTACCAGAGATGATTAATTTTTAGTTTTTTCGTCAATGTAAGCTTATTGTTTTCCTAGAACAAAGAGACATGTCAATATTTCATCATGCTTCACTAAGCTTTTTTTTTTTAATTACTCAACATACTGCTCATTTTGCTTTCTTTAGTAAGGCATTTATAGTTGATTTACATCCTTTGTGCTTACAGAAAATGCACATTAGGTTTAGAGCCACATAATACTGCAAAATCAGCAGATCTCAAAGCATGTTGGAATGTGTCTTTTAGCTTAAGAGGGAAGTCTACAAGGAGAGTCAGAATAACAGTAGCAAATTTTCAGAAATGATTCGTAGGATCTATTTGAGTATCTTCATAGCAGAATATAGACCCATAACATATTATGAGCTATAGGGCATTAAAGTTATTAAATAGTTGCAGTGGATTAGATAACATTTGGCCTAATAGTTCTCTATGCATACTTCCAAACAATGCATCTGTTTTCGAAATGTTCCGGTTTCTACACTTGTCAATTGATGAACAGCAGCAAAGATGCTGTAGTGAGATAAACTTCTTCAATAAAGCTGAAAGTAAAGTCCAGTGTTCCCGCAATTGTACCTTAAACATAATATATATCTCTCAGTTCTATGTATGTGAACCAAAACATTTTCTAATAGACTTTTCAGACTTTATTGGAACTCCAGCAAAGAGAGCTTTTAAGCCTGTCGTAATGTAATTTCGGTTTGCCTCTTGTAGGATTCACAATGTCCTGAAAGATATGATGATACACAAAGCAAGTTCTTTATTGATTAAATGTATGCAGTTTATAAGTTACTAATATAAACAATGTTAAAAAGCTTAACACTAGGTAATGATATTCTAAAGCATTTGAGAAAACAAACCATAAGCAATATTTCAAAACTATGGGAGAACAGAGATTGGTTCACCTGAATTTCATCTAATTGTAGCTACCTATTTAATAATTTTAATGTCCTGTAGCTCAATAACAAGAAGAAAGCAGCATTATTCAAAATCTAAAAGCTGGGTAAAGAGCAAACTTGGTGTTGAAGTCCAGCATTCCAAGGATATGATAAAGATTTCCACAGAATTCCCCAACTCAAACTACCCTTTACATGAATAAAGTTTTCAAAGTATTTGCTAAGTCCAAAAATAAATTTACATAGTTAACTCTCTGTGTTTGACAAAGAGGGAGAATCCCTGTCATTGGTTCTTCTTTAACAAGTTGGTATCAAGAAATGCATTTTATTACTTTCCCTTAATGCTTACCTATGAAAGGTAGAGAAAGGGTTGTATTCTACCCAAAAATTTGCTATCAAGTTTTTACCCGAAATACATTTTGAGGTTCCCCAATCTCTCCACTTCAAAAAACGAATTTTTAGAAAAATGCCTATGTATATGAATGTGTGTATGAGCAAGATAGAAAAGCATAAAAAAAAAATAAAGTTGATAAATAACAAACTTGGTAGGTATCCCAACAGCTTCCAAGGAAGCATCACAAAGATTTTGATGAAATTCCTCTACCTAAACTACCCTTCACAAGGAAACATTTTTGTTTTTCTTTTATTTGCTCTGAAGTGGCTCTGATGGTTTTGATTAAAGTAATATATTTTGACTTTTAACATGCGAAATAAAATGTATAGGGTGAATCACCTAAAACTTGCACCACAGATATTTCAGAAATGGAAAGTGCTATTGATGTGCAGTTTTCACAGCATTGATTGGTAGTCAGGGGCCCGTATATTTAGCATATAAACAGATTTTAATACTGAGAAAGTGTATTTTTTGAGCAAACATACAATTTTTTAAATGGAACAATGCCTAGTTACATGAATAGAATAAAGGTAGGGTAAATTAGAATGTCAGTGGCATTTGTTGCAAGATTCTAGTGCAAGTGGTTTATGGGAAATCTTATTTTGAAACCTTTATGCACCGACACCTGTACAACCTGTGTTAGCAAAGCTAAAGAAAAACAAAAGGGCATTAAAATACTTCTGTGGATTCTTACAAGTAAAGGGAACATAGCCCTTCAAAGGTTGTGTTCAAAATGACCACCGGCAGCTTCAATACACGCTTCCTGCTGCACACATTCTAGCATTTCATCGGAAATTTCAGAGCAGGCAGCAGTAATACGTTGTTTCATATCATCTGATGTAGTTGATACATCCTTGTAGACAGTGTCTTTCAGCCTTCCCCACAGAAAAAAAGGGATCAGATCTGGTGAACGGGCCAGCCAAAGTACAGGTCCTCTTCGTCCAATCCAATGATTTGGAAACAACTGTTAAGACAAGCTGTAGTACTTTGTGCACTATGGGCTGGACAGCCATTATTTTGGTACCATAGGTTGCTCCTAGTCTGCAAAGGAACGTCTTCTAGCATCTGTGACAGATGGTCTGTCAGAAGGCTGCGATACTTGTGCGAGTTCATTGTTTCTTCTATGAACAAAGGGCCTATGAGCTGATGGTTCACTATCCCACACCACACGTTTAAACTCCATGGATACTGACGTTCCACCTGACGAAGCCAACGGGGATTGTCAAGAGACCAATAGTGCATGTTTCTGCGGTTTACCTGGCCATGATTAGTAAATGTTCCCTCATCACTAAACAAGATACACGATGAATCTGGAGTATCATGTCTTAATGCCCATGTACAAAAGTTAACATGATTCTCAAAATCGTTTCCATGCAGCTCTTGATGGAGAGAGATGTGATAGGGATGGAACCTATGTCAATGGAGAATGTGCAGTATGCTTGCCTGACTTATGCCACTTCCACGTGCGATTGTGCGGGAACTAATTTGCGGATCTACTGCAATGGCAGCCAAAACATTAATTTCTGCCTCTTCTCCAGTCACTTGTTTCTGTTACATTTTCTAGGTGTTACAATACCACTTTCACGTAATTGGTTGAAGAGGTTGATAAATAATTGCCGAGATGGTTGACGTCTATTGGGATATGTTTTCCCATACACCATACAGGAAGGAACTGCATTCTTCCTACACTCTCCATACACCATGAGCATGTCGGCTTTTTCTGCATTAGTAAACCCCATCTTCCACTCACGACTTACTGCTTGAACCGTCACAAACTAACTGACCAGAAAGTCGTAATGCAATCAATGAACAGAAAACACAATGCAAACAAACATAACAACTTCGTACCTAGCAACTAAGCAGGTTGAATGGGACAAACAATTGTTGGGGTGGAAACTTTTCAAAATACGATTTCTCGTAAACCACTTGCACTAGAATCCTGCAACAAAGACTACTGACATTCTAATTTACCCTACCTTTATTCTGTTGATGTAACTAGGCATTGTTCCATTTAAAAAATTCTATGTTTGCTCAAAAAATTTCTCAGTATTATTAAAATCTG
The DNA here is from genome assembly GCA_030765065.1 of Deroplatys truncata. Taxonomy (NCBI): domain Eukaryota; kingdom Metazoa; phylum Arthropoda; class Insecta; order Mantodea; family Mantidae; genus Deroplatys; species Deroplatys truncata. The sequence goes on along the minus strand of CM060988.1, from coordinate 129,378,281 downwards.
TTTATAGGCTAAATCTACGAGCCCCTGTCTACCAATCAATGCTGTGAAAACTGCACATCAATAGCACTTTCCATTTCCGAAATACTTGCGGTGCAAGTTTTAGGTGATTCACCCTGTATATTGAATTTTTTTGCAAACAGCCTAAGTCCCCATCATTTTCTATAATTTTATGCAATTTTGTATTACTAGGAAACATAAGCCAAGGGAATGCATATACAATTTTTGGTGGTCAGTGATAACTAACATATAAATAAAGTTTTCAGAATACATTTGTAGTAATACAGTTTTGACTCATTTAAATACCACTCTACTGTGGTGGATAACTACTATTGCTTTAATTTCTTTTTAATTATATTCAGCTTTGGTGCAGTTTTTATTTCACTTGGCAAAGAATTAACAAGCTTGGAATAGAAGGTCTGTGAAATACAGATTGAATGTCGTATTTAGTGGAATTTGGTAATAATAATAATAATAATAATAATAATAATAATAATAATAATAACTTTATTGCAGTCAATAGACTCTTACAAGAGCATCTGACACTGTCAATTATAGCTATACAATACAATTTACTTAATAATATTTACATATATATATATCCATTATAATTCAGTAATAGCATTTCTCTATCGGGAATGATTAATACAGTTGACTTAATAATATTTACATAAGTATACATATAAGTTAATAATTGAATATTATTTTGTTGTTTTATACTACGGTTATGGATTTCAGTATTTATTTTAATCTTCAAGTTTGATTTTATTTATAGCTTTATATATAAAAATAATCCAAGTTTCATTCTGACATTTAAGGCTGAGATTTTTGCGATTAAATATAATTCCCTATTTGGGGTTTCAAATGATATCCTATACAATATTCTTATTGCTCTCCTCTGTAGTATTTCCCAAACTTAATTCAAATAATTGAAACAGGAATTAATAAGTGCAAAGCAAATACTCTTTAACTGTTCTCTTTTTAATACACATTTTAGTCTAAACAAAATACCAATAACAGGTGCAATTCTTTTCTTGATATGATTAAAATGTTCCTTCCAATTTCATTTACTATCTATTAATAATCCTAAGCACTTGAATGAATGAATAAACTTTATTTGTACATCTTTTATTCACAATCCTTTTTTATAATATTTCACTTGTAAACTAACTTAACCTATGTACAAATTTTCTGGCCAGTTATGTTCTACCTATACTGCTCATTTTGCCTGGCACCCTGGCCTTATTGCTCAGCTGAGCAGCCTTTGCTACCTTTAATCACCTATGATCCATCCTCTCCCTCCTCCGTTTGCCCTTCTACCTTTCTTATCTCCCTTACTTTTCTAATCCATTTCTCCTTTACTTTCTTCAAAAACTCCCCCATATTCTTATTTTTCCTTTATTCTTTTCTTGTCAGCATTTTTATTACTACTATTTTTCCATCCATTTTTTCCCATTTTTTTTGTCTCCATCCCTCTAATTCTTTGCATTCTGTCATCTAATGCTCTGTGCTTTCCAAGCCTCCACATAGTTCACAAATTCTGCTTTTTCTGCCTCGTAGCCCTCTCAGGTACATTGAACCTGTTCTCATCCATGCAAATGCTTCTTTTTTCACTCTATTATAATAATCCACATACCGTTCTCTTCATTTCCTTTTTATTAACCTATAGAACCTTAGTGATTTTTTATTCTCTAAACTTCCCAGATCTCTTGTCTTTCTATGTCCTTGACTCTTGTTTCTTACTGTTATCCATAAGCCGTTGCTATTTCTTTCTCTCGCTCTCCAAATATCTGCCATTTCTATCTTCTTCATAATTTTTTCTACCCCTATCCACCAGCTATTATTATTTTTTGTACTCTTTTGTTGTTTCATACATATCCTTAAAATTTCTCCATCTTTTTTCAGGCATCTAAACCAAAGTTTCAATATCCTTTCCAGTATCACTCCCTTTCTTCTTGTTCTTCCTAATTCCACTAACACTACTTTCCCTGTTGCTGATCTTGGTAACCTCAATAGTTTTTCACAGAACATTCTGTAGCTCTGGTTTATTTTTCTGCATATTTCAGATCCCCCCAAATTTCAACTGCACATAGTATTCTTGGTTCTACCAATGTATCATACATTCTTTCTATCCATTTAGTCTGCATTTCTAATTTGTAATTGCACATCCTTACTTCTGTCATTGCCGCCTTTCCTTTAGCCATAACCTTCCTGCTATGTGCCTTTTCATTCACCATTACTGCTCATCCTCACCCCCAAATAATCAAACTCCTACAACTTCTATCTTTAAACCCCTCATCTGCCATTTCTCTTCTTTTTTTAATTTATTTCCTCTTTTAAATACCATAACTTTTGATTTGATTATATTTACTGTAATTCCCCCTTCTTCGCAAAATTCCTTTATTCCATTGATTGCTTTCTGTAGTCCAATTACCGTTATAACCCCAACCATCAGGTCATCCATGTATAGTAAACCTGGTATCTCTCTATTTGCTATTATGGGACGGTGCAGATTATTTTCTTTCACTCTATCTAATATGTCATCTATGAATATATTAAATAATATGGGGCTCAATTTGCACCCTTGTCTTAATCCTATTTTTGCTCAGTCATTTCTGTAATTCCATTATTTCCACATCTTATACAAAATTTTATATCTTTATAAATCTTCCCCCCCTCCAAGGGAATGTCACCTTGTTGTGGCGGAGGGGCTCAATACCCAATGATCCAGATGGCCAGTTGTGTGAGCGCAAGCTACCAACTGACAAAAGGAGAGGGGAAGCTAAGAACATTCCACATCGGGTAGATGAGACTTGACAGTCCTGTACGATCACTCATCTAGGAGAAGAAGACTCCAAAATCAAACTCCGGGAAGACGTCTCTCATTAGTCTCGAAAGACAACTGTCTAAGGAAAGGAGATCCTGACAAAAAACCTCTGGTCCTCCAGGTTGGGAGTTGTGCGAGGGGTTGGTACCTCGTCCACGTAAAAAAGAATATTACTCATAATCTTCGCATTCAGATTTAGCCGGATTGAACAACTAGTCGACAACCCAGGCATGATAAGGACAAACGATTTGGTATTATGGAAAGTCTAAAAATTGTGACATGGAACGTGAGGGGATTAGAAAACAAAGAGGAGGAACTTAATAATGCATTAAAAGAGAGAAATGTAGATATACGAGCAGTGATAAGTGAAACTAAGAAGAAGCTGAAAGTTACAAAGGAATTGAAGGATGTAATGATTTATAGTGGGGTTCCCCAGAATAAACGTGCCTGCTCAGGAGTATCAATATTAGTTAACAATAAATGGAGAAATAGAATAATAAGCTATAGCTATATAAATGAGAGAATAATTACATGTAAATTCAAGATTGAGAGAGGGCATTTAACAGTTATAGGGTTTTATGCCCCTGAAGAAGGAAGAAAAGAAGACGCAAAAACGTTTTATGATGAGCTGCAGAACGAGGTAACAAAAGTAGTCAAAACAGACCATGTCATAATAAGTGGAGACTTAAATGCAAGAATTGAAAATCGGCCAATAAAAGGAATAATAGGCACTTTTGGAGAACAAAACATTAATAATAATGGGCAATAACTGAGACAATTTGCAACTTATAATCAATTGAAAATAACAAACACCTTTTTTTAAGAAGAAAGACTTCCATAAGTACACTTGGAGTGCAAGAGGGACAAGATCATTAATAGATTATATAATAACAAACAATAAAATAAAAAATCAAGTACAAGATGTCACAGTGTATAAAAGAAAGTGATATCTATTCTGATAATTCCCTAGTTATAGGAACCATCTTATTATTGGCCAGGTGGAAAAAACTTAAACAAAAAGTAACAAGTATCACAGAAGATGTATTCAAAGTTTACCTCCTACAACAGGAAAGTATTAAAAATCTGTACCAAAAAAGATTGCAAGGATACTTAATGAATGCAGTAACAAAGATTATAAACTCAGACACTACAAAATCAGAAGCAATAATAACAAATCATGGAGTAAAACAAGGATATAGCCTTTCACCTACTTTATTCAATATATATATATATATATATATATATATATATATATATATATATATATATATATAGATGATCTTATAAAATTATGGAAGAAGGAAGTGAATCCAGGTATACAACTAAATCAGAATTCATATTTAAATATAATGTTATATGCAGATTATGTAGTAATACTGCAAAGTAGCGAAGATAACCTACAGCGCTCTATTTATAAAATGTACCAACTGGGAAACAAATATAATTTAAAAATTTCCTTAAAAAAGAACAAAGTAATGGCTCACCAAGGAAAATACCCAATGAGAACAAAAATATGCATTGGAAATAATATTCTGGAACAAGTCATGAATTTTAACTACTTGCGTTGTGACATAAGTTTGAATGTGGATAGGGATATAGATAATAAGATAAACAAATTTCAACAAATATGTGGAACAATAACAAGAACTCTACAAAATAAAACAAGGAAAGAAACAAAGTTCTACAAGACCATGACAGTCCCGGTGATCATGTATGGCAGCAAATCTTGGCTAATAAAAGAAAAAGACAAAAGTAAAATTCAATCGGCGGAAATGAGATATTTACGGAGAACTAAAGGATGCGCTAGACTAGACTTAATAAGAAATGAAACAATTAGAAGAACTGAATTTTTATAAATTATATGATAAAATTGAAGAAAATGAACACTGTTGGAAAGAGCACATGAACCGCATGAGTGAAGAAAGAATACCAGTATTAATTAATAAATATAAACCACCAGGAAAAAGGGACATCGGACACCCAAGAAAGAGATGGGAATAAAAAAAGAATGCAAAGACAGAACAGGTGTAATACCTAATCCTTGAAGTGAAGAAGAAAATAAATCTTCCTAATTTCTTTTATAAAATTTTTGCTTACCCCTTTCTTTCTTAATGATGAAACTCCATAGTGGATTCGCTACACCAGATTCCACCACACACACAGACACATACAGGGCAACACCACGAGGAACCAGTCGGCCACTTCTGATGATAGGAGCAATTAGCTCCTGAAACCGGTCAAGTCGTAAAACATGTAACTGATGTTAAGTGTTTCAATTCCAACTCAAATTTTCTATATAATTTCAAATTCACATCACTGTTACTAGCTTATCCATATTTTATACATTATCTATTGTCTGTTTACCTTTCCTAAATCCTGCTTGGTATTCTGCCAGTTTTCCTTCCTCTTCTACCCATTTTCTTAATCTATCGACCAATATACCTGTGTATATTTTCCCTAATATTGATAATAAACTTATTTCCCTGTAATTCTCTGGTCTATTTGCTCCTCCCTTCCCTTTGTAGATTGGTATCACTATACTTATTTTCCAACATTCTGGCACATCATTCTTTTCTTTAATTTTATTTAGTAATTTTGTCATCACTTTTAAACCATTTTGCATTTCCCCATACATTTTCCAAAATTCCCCTGGCAAACCATCTATTCCTACTGCCTTGCCTTTTTTTATATTCCTTATTTGGGATAAACTTCCAGCTCCGTGATTTCACCATCTAATTTTTCATTAAATATTTCTCATTGTCCTACCTCTTTTGGATCTAGCCTTACTCTCTTTCCTTCTCCAATTAGTCTTCTAAAATATCCTAACTATTCACTCGGTGTAATTGCATTTCTCTCCTCTCTTTTCTTGTTCATCATCCTCACTATTTTCCCATTACCATGCTAGCCTCTAGTTTCCAAGTTTGCGAGTTCAAACTCAGTGGAGGGCGATGGATATTTTTCGGGCATAAAAATCCTTAGCATGGCTTCCTTTGGAAGGGAAGTAAAGCTGGTGGTCCCGTGTCTTAGATTTACAGCATGTTAAAGAACCTCAAGCCTGATAAAGAGGCCTCTGGGCAAAATTAGTGGTCTTTCACGCCCAATATAGAATGACGTTAAGGACCACAGCAGTTAAAGAGCATTTATAAATAAAATGCAATTTAATTTCACAATTTCCCATATAAGTACTTAGTTCTCAACCCTTTCAGAATTTATTTTAATTTTACAACTTTAGCTTCTTCCAGATTGCCAGTAAATATTATTTATTTTATATTTTTTCATTTTTATTGTTAGTTTATTCTATATTGTCCATTTAAGAAGTTGCAGTGCAACATTTTTCCAAATATAACTATCACTGAATGAAAGATGCCTGAAAATTTCAGATTTTTTTTTTTTTTTTCCATTTCCTTTGGAACAGTTTGTAATATGACATAAATTTACTTTATGTTGTTTCTCATGTTATATATATATAACTGAGCATTCATTGCTTAATTCGAAATCATTTCTAGACAAAAGTGTATCATGAGCGAAGCTACAGGGTTAGTCCACGAGCTCAGTGTCAGCTAAACTACACTTCACTAACACTACACTCTACACTACACTACATTACACTCACACTAACGATAAGAATACAGCAATGTACATGTAAGGATCTGTTAATCAAAGGACTGATTTTATACAATAAGCTACCAATGACTGTTAAATTACACAAAGTAAAGAGATTTAAAAGCGAACTTAAAACATACCTAACACACAAATGTTTATACAGGTTAGACAAACTTTAGCTTATTATGTAAATAGAAATCTATTGTAAAGAAATGTGAAAATGTAAATACTATGTACTATAAAACAGAAAATATGTAAATAGGTGAAAATTGTAAATGTAGATTCCTTGACAATGTCTGAAACTTGTATGAAGTCTATGGACAATAAAACATTTTTTATTATTATTATTATTATTATTATTATTATAAATATTATTATATGAATAACATAATAAGAATAAGAATCACCTTTTGATGAATGCTATAATATATGTTGTTGTTGTTGTTCACTATTGGCACTGGGGATTAATTGATTTATTATTATTATTATTATTATTATTATTATTATTATTATTATTATTATTTTCTCTTAAAAGATTGTCTATCATTGGGAAGCATGCCTGTGTTGTAGTCCATTTAGCGTTACCCAGGGAACACCACATGGAGGCGGACTACATTGTTCCCCTAACATAATATGTGTTATGTATAGGAATTTGTAATGGGTAGAGAAAGTTTGTTACTGTACCACATGAGATTTCTTTTTCTTCTCTAGCAACTACCTATAGAAAGTAGATGAAGTATTGTACTCCACCCTAAAATCAATAACAAGATTTCACTGGATATTTATACTTTGAGGTTCCATAAATTCTAAAATGCATTTTTAGAAAAAAATACAAAAAGAGAGAGTTTTGTTATCCTTTATTTTCTCAAAAAGGGTTCTAAAGCTTTTTACTAAAATAGGTATATGCTGACATATTGAGATGAGAAATAAAATGTATATCTTGAATTTTCTATGAATAGCCTGCATCCCCTTCAATCAGACTGAACTTTTCATAACTAGGAAACCAAATAAGATAGACAAAAACTTACTTCAGAAAAAAATGTAGAGCTCTTTAAAGTATACAACTTTAATTTTTTTGTAATGTTAGCTGCTGTTTAAATATTTTGTGTTCTCTGATACATATTCCAAAATGTAACTGTATCATTCCATGGAAGATGTCTGAAATTTTCTGATTCTTCTTTTTTCTTTTCCATCATAAGAGGTTGTCATCCTCTGTGGTGCAGTGGGTACCATGCTAACTCTAGTTCCCGAAGTCACAGATTCAAACCCCGAAGAGGGTGATGGATATTTTTTGGGGTATAAAAATACTTAGCATGGCTTCCTTTGGAAGGGATATAAAACTGATGGTCCCATGTCACAGATTTACGGCATTTATAATAACCTCAAGCCTGATAAAGAGGCCTCTGAGCAAAATTTCCAGTCTTTCATGCCCAATATAGAATGGGACACTAAAGATACAGCAGTTACAGAGTGTCCATGAATAAAACTCAATTTAATTTTTATCGTAAAAGGTTGTGACAATGACTTCTAATTAATTCCTCTGTTCTTCCTATATATTGAATATTGTTTCCCCATATTGTATGTAACTAAGTATTCATTACCTAATTTGAAAACATTTCTTGACAAAAAACATATGGTGAATAATGCAATGTGAATAGAGAATCACTTTTTATTTAATGATATAATATTAAAGGCACCTATGGGAATTTGTAATAGGTAGAGAAAGTAGTGTAGCTGTACCACATCACTTATTTTCAAAATTATTGACTTTCTACTTAATGTGATCTTTCTTCCTTACATGTAAGCTTACCACAATTTAATGATCAGTCAAAGGGTATAAAGGAAGCATTTGTAGTAAATCCTGTAAATGAAAACAGTGTGTCTAAATGGTAGTTTTGTTGTCCATAATGCTTTGCATCTTCAGTAATCAAGGGTCAATTTTTTAATTTATAATGAGTGTTTCTTATAATGAAATATAGGTACCTACAAATATTTACAAATTAAAAGAGATGGAGTGTAACCCAACAGACATCCATAAAGCTATATAAACAGCACAGCTCCTCTCAGAAGCAGCAGCAAATTAGTAAAAATTGTCAATAACAGTGTCCTACCAAGGCCAGAGGTTAAGAAAACAAAAAGGTGGTTTGATAAAGAATGTTACCAGAGGGACGAAACACATTCGGAATCCTACAAAAAGCCAAGAAAACCCTACAGGAACAGAATCTAGAAGACTACAGAGCAACAAGGAAAAAATAAAAAAAGTTCCTCAATATAAAGAAAATTGAATATGAAGAAAAGGAGAATATGTGCTTGACACAAGAAATAGAAAATAACCCTTTTCGCACACTGAAACCTAGATAACCACACTATCCAGCAGGCATCCCAATGGGACTATGGGAACAATGTGTGGTCAAGATATTATACCATAAAGACACCAGACCTACACCAATAAAGGATGGGGATTAGGAACCTTACATTCCCTTTACACAGTCAGAAATAGAAGGGATCGTCAAACACTCAAAGAACAGAAAAGATCAGGACCTAAAGGCTTGTTCTATGAATATCTGTAACAGTTGATGCCAGTTTTAGGAGAAATGTGGGCTAGCCTGATAAACAAATGTATCAAAGTAGGAGACATTCAACTGGAGAAGAGCATCATTAAAACTCTTTACAAAGGGAAAGGAAACACTAGCTTGCCAGAAACCTACAGAGGGATTACAGTAGAGTCAACCATTTTCAAGGTTCTAATAAAAGCCGTCACAAAAGACGAACAAGTTATTGATCCTGCCCTACTACAGGAACGTATGGGTTCAGAAGAAACCACTTCATCCTAACGGTGGTAAGAAATCTGTTACAGAACATGTACATGAAATAGACAAACTAAAGGGAAAACTCTGTGTTGTATTTGTTAATTTTTATAAAACTTTTGACATAATAAAGAGGAAAACCCTACCCATAAACTGAAAAAACTCACAGGCACCACAGAACTATACAGACCATTCTAGCATAAAACCACATCCAGATAAGTGACAACTTGGCTAGATCATTATGGATCAGGCAAATGAATGGTGTAATGCAGGGGGATCTCTTAAGTCCACTATTATTCAATGTACTAACCCATGATGTAGTCCAGGCAATACAGAATGAAGCATTGAGTGCATACATCTATGACAATGATATGGCACTAGTCACAAACGACAGGGTGCAACTGCAAAGAGCAATAAATGATTTAATCAAAGAGGCAGAAACCAATGAACTAAAAATCAACACAGACTAACAGCTAATAATTTTCCACAAAGGAAGACATAATAGTGCTCAGTGAAAGAAAACTACAACTAGTCAACTCATTCCAATATCTAGAAATCATCCTATAGAGAGCTAGAAAGACCTTCACAGCTCAAATAAAAGAGAGAACAGTAGCAGCAATAAGATCCATGCATGACATTCAAAATCTCCATTGAATGTCACTGAAAATAGCTATTCAACTCTTTGGGGCCAAAATACTCCCAGTGCTAGCTTACAGGCTGTAACTCATAGGAGAATATCTAACAAGAAAGTGGTGGGCAGACATTGAAAACATAAAAGCAAGATTCTTAAAAAGAGTAATGTACCTCTCCACATTCACAGCTTTGAGATTATTCTACATCCTAACAAGGGAATACTTAAGATTCAAGCTAACACTACCTCTCACAGTTCAGCTGAAAGCTGCCATCAATGAAAGAAGACAAAAAGAGAAATAAATATGGGAAAAATTCTACGCCACAGATGCTGTGACCAATGGCACCTGGAAGGGAACAAATTATGATTTTCACCGTCTAGTGATGAGGATGGTGGTATACAGCTTCCACAACAAGATCTGCCACAATAAGCAATATAACAATCTCATTGAAGAAATCACTAATTGAATGATAAACTTACTTAATACCAATTTGGTGCACTTTCTACTTTCTAAATTTTTCATCTTCAGTATTAATTCCGTGCATAAGTTACTTGGAAAATGTACACATAAGTGTACAAAACTGATATGTTTAAGGCAAATATTGTGTGCTAGAAATAATAGTACGGTTTTGATACATTCTCTCTCTCATATTCAATGAGTATTTTTAAACAATTCTGTTTTGTTCATTAAACTCTGTTTTATTTTGAACTTTTCTATAAATGCTTGAATGCCTTATTTGCTCATGGACCGTTACTTACCTTGGTATGTGTGTTTGAGTTTTATTTATGGACGCTCTTTAACTACTATGGTTCTTAGCGTCCCATTCTATATTGGGCGTGAAACACCTGTAATTTTGCTCAGAGGCCTCTTTATCAGGCTTGAGGTTTTTTTACGTGCCGTAAATCTACGACACGGGACCACCGGCTTTACTTCCCTTCCGAAGGAAGCCGTGCTAACGATTTTTACGCCCGAAAAAATCCATCGCCCTCCGCCTTGGTAAGTTAGAATAAATAATTACCAGCAAATGGCATGCAAACATTTAAGTATTAGACATTTTCATTCCTTGCATATATTTAAACCAAGAAGAAAGCAATATTTCCCCTGACATTACAAAAGTGTTTTTTCTCAGAATACACAAAATTTTAGGTAAGTTAAGGTAGAAAGCCTGAGAGCATTTTCATTGCCTAGAGTATTTTAAGCATTAAATAGTTGGGTTTGATTTATGGTTATCTGCTCTTATACAATGAAGATTGTTTCCAGTATGTGACCGTTTTGTCATTTGTAATAACAGGAACCTAAAACAAAATTAGAAAAGTATTTTGTAGACCCTAATTTAAATAATATTTTAGAGAGAAAAAAGCCAATTACAAAATCATGGTAATACATTTTTTTTAAATTAATGATGTATTGAGAATACAAATAAACTGTTTATTATTACAATTTTACAGTATAACATCAGATTACATTCTGTCTTATTCTATCTCTATTTACATCAGAGTAGTTGACTGAAGGTCGTATTTCATCCTTTAAAGATAAAGCTATTTCGTTGAACCTTGAATGGCTTTCCTCTAATGCTGTAAGTTGTATGCTTAATTCTTCTGCTTTGCATACAAGTTCAGGACTACTTATTTCCTTCAAACTGAGCTTCAGTTCTGCCATGGAAACTATAATTAAACAATGGTTTAACTAAGACAATGGTTAATGAAATTAAAACAAAAATAATAAATGAAATAAACAGTACTAACATAAATTAATTTAATTGTTATAATTCTAAAAATTGAGCTTTAATATTTGTTTAGCCTATACTTTACCTCTCATTTCAAGAACCTTATCTAAGAATTTTTTCAGCATTATGATGCTCTTATCCATCTGTTCAATAAGATTTTCATAAAAAGAGGCAGGTGCAATTTCTGCTGAGGTCAGGTACTCTGTTTCCAAAAAGCGATTAGATGGATTGTTTACAAAGGATTGTCCTGCATTTAGGCCTTCAGAGAGTCCTGTGTTTACTGAAGAGTTAGCACTTGTTCTATCATAGTATATCTTGATTTCATGATTTATGCTGGATGCTAAATTTGGTGAAGACTCATGTTTTTCAGCTCTTTTGCAATTAGGATTATTAGCTACATTGGAGCCTTTATTTCCATTGGCATCTCTAGTGGCCGTACATTCACCATTATTGGAACCATCAGAAAAATGGTCTAATGCCATTTTTGTAGAGATTTGCTCCTTTTTGTTATTTTCACAAGACAAGGCTTCCAGAGTTGGCCTTTGTTGAATATTTTCGCCCGAAGATGATGTGATACATGTTGTGGAATTACTGCAGTTTCTATTGCGTCTTTCCATAGCTCGCCCTGACAACAAATATCCTAATATCAAGCGAAGACTTTTCTAACGAGATTTGCTACCACGAACAATGCATTTATTTGAATTAGGCGCCTTTATGAACACGGCTAATTCGTATCTGTAAAAAAAATTGAGCAGCGCGATAATGCCAAGAAATCCGGAGCGGAGACGAGTCCGTCTGCTGGAGTTGGTTGCGTGCCCAAAAACGAAAAGTGTTTTAAGGTGAGAACTGTTTCGCATTACGCCGAATTTTACTGTTTATCACCTTTGTATAATGCTCGAACCTTTCATTTATCAGTTTTGTGTGTGTGATTTATTGTAATATTTCTATTTATAACGCTTGTTTTAACATTATTTAGTAACCCTATTTGAGCAGTGGGAGTGGGTAAGAATAGATTATGCCTGGAAGACGATTCCTGAGCTTTAGGTAATGGAATGGAAAGGGGCAGGTTGGAGACCCCAACCTTTTGTTGCGTGTTAATAACTTAAGAATAGCAGTGAATCGTAATGGATCACGGTACCCGGTGTTTATTATGCATCACGGTGTTATTAATTTCTGATCATGTGATTCACTTATAGAAATAATGATGGACTCGAATCAACAGTTCTGCCTGCGGTGGCATAATTACCAGAGTAGTTTATTAGCATCTCTTCCTCAATTACTTGATGGCGATGATCTCACAGACGTCACATTGTCGGCTGGAGGAAGAAATTTACGCGCACATAGGGTGGTTCTATCAGCATGCAGTCAATACTTTAAGGATTTGTTTAAGGTAGGTGCTTGTTTTTCTTAAAGTATAATTTAAATCTGCGAAGCTTGAATCAGGATGTAAATAATGATGACAAAGGAACAAATGACATTTTGCTATATCATAAAGTTGTTGTTGAGCACACAAGTACTGTAAATATGAAATAACTTTACATGGACGTTTGACTGTAGTGGGGTAAGGTCTAATGTCTCGCACATGTGTGCATTCAACTGTTTCATTTGGATTTGTTCCTTTGTTACCATTGTATGCTCAGTGAATTTATGTAATGAGTGGAATAAGGCTTTTTTTCTCCAAATAATCCAATGCCACAGGCAAACCATGGATCTTCAGCTATCTACCCATTGTTCTTATCATAGAGCTATCATGATATGCTCATATGCATATTAAATCCTTTCACCGATTCAAATATCCTGGTAAACCTGCAAGGTGATCTCAAATACTCAAGATATTATACTACTTCGAAGATAACTTACAGTGTTGCAAGTGCTTTTAATTTCAGGGCTCGTATAGTTACTTATTATTAGTGCTCATTTATATTTGATAATTATTCTTTTATAATAGGTGTGTGTGCGCACTAAGTTGGAAAGTTGAATCTGACTTGAAAAATCGATACCAAGGCTTGGTCTCGAACCACAAGTCTGAAGGTTTATTGAGATAGTTGAATCAAATGACAGGGTTTAATGCATGCATGACCATATTTCCGTGGCTCAGCTCTGAGAGTATCACAACATCGATAGCAGAAGATCATTCTGGCATGTATTCGTTTCGAAACTGTACAGTACAGTTTACAGAACATTTCATTTTTCTCCTTTCCAAACTCCCCATACAAAACCTGTACTTCTCATACTGGTCCAGTATAGCAAGAATGGCCTGTAACGTACTCTTAGTGAAACTTTATAAAGTTTGTATGTTCATCTTAGGTCCTTATGTTTGTACGTTTAGTATGTGTAGTGTGTGTATTATAGATGAAATATTACATGTTTTGTATCCTTGTGTAATTCCTAATTCAAGACTACTTCCTTCATAAATTATGTAAAGTAGTAACTTAATAAATAATTTTACATAGTAAGGACATAACTACATAGCATTTGAGTCAGTTGTTTTATACACTATTCTCACATTTAATTTTTTGAAAACATGTTTCAAGAGCTGTTGCTTTCATCTTCAGTTTTTGAATGATTCAATGTTTTTGCTTCCATCGTTTCTTTTTCTTGGATTGGTGGAGCCATCTAATGGGATGAATGACGACTTTGTTTAGTTCATTTTGGGGCAGGAGATCAAAATACATGACCCAGTTTCTGATTCTTCTAAATAAAGATGTTTTCCCATGCTGAAAGTTCTCAGGTTCCTAGAAGTTCAGAGCAATTTGGATTCTGGTATAATTTCATGGTTAGGTTCAAAATGAGTTCAACTGTTGACTTTTCAAGCTGTTTGTATTTTGTGAATCTCTAGTGCTCCTTCATCCTGTATCTGATCTTTTATGTGTGTGTGTGCGCGCGTGCCTGTGAGTGTGGGTGGGGGGTACATTCTGCACATTCAATTTAGCAGCTGCCTGACTTTTATTGTTGGGAGTTCTGTCTAATAACGAGGTGCAAAGAAGGTTCTATATACTATATCTGTTGTGAAGCAAGAATTATGTTAGTCCGAAAAAGCTAAGTAGTCCTCATTGTTTATTTCAAATGTAAAATGGATAAATGTGTCTGGAATATTTAGAAATTGTAAAGCATCATTGAGCGGATTTCTGGGAACTATTATGAACATATCATCCACATATCTGTGTCAGGATTTGAACACTAAAGGAAAAGGCTCTTCTAATGTACATTTCTAGATGACAAGTATATAAATTTACCAGAAAAGGTGATACTGGGTTTTCTTTTATGAATCCTCTGGTTTACTTGAAGAATTTGCAGACATAATGCTTTATTTCCTTACCCTGGCTAGCTGTGCTTCTGCCAGTAGGGGTCACTTTGTGCCTCTCTTAGTTCATGGAATTCACTTGAACAGCCGCCAACAAGAGTGAAAAACACTACCATACTGAAATTAGAAATGGGTATGAGGTGAGCCACAGTAAAACACAATTTCTAAAATTTAGCCCGAGGTTAGGCTTGCAATGTTAGGTTAGTGTGTGTGATAGAATTCAAATAACGGATTCTCATGGATTACTCTTATATGCTTGGGTTGGTAGTTTGACTGTGCATGCACAGTAGTAATGAGATTGAGTACTTTGTTGGGATTTCATGATGATTTTGCTATAAAGAAACTCCGTTAAAAAGGCAGAGTTGGGAGGATTACAGGCTGTCCAAGTGCACATATCTTCCCTTGAAACCCCTCTTAAAGTATTTTCATTAGTTTCCTCTATTTTTTTCCCCCCATTGAAAGTAAACAAAAAAAATGTTCTTTAATACAAACATGATACAGAACAAGAACAATCAATTCTAAAGACAAAAAGCAAACATGGATATCTCCACACCAGAAACACAGAAAAAACTGATACATTACATAAGATTTACGTGCCACCCAAAGGCAGATCACGAATTCAAAAGAGGATAAAAAAACAATATAATTCTTGCTTCACAGACAGACATAGTATATAGCACCTTCTTTTCACCTCGTTAAAAGACAGGATTCCCAACAGTAAAAAGTCTGGCATTACAAAATTGAATGTGCAGACTGTGACCAAATATATATTTGCAAAACAAAGAGGCCTGTTTACAAGACTGATGGAACAGTTGAGGTCCATAAAATACAAACGGATTGAAAAGTCAGCAATTGCAATCCATTTCTGGAACATAAACCACAAAATTATACTGGAGTCCAAATTGCTCTGATCTACTAGGAACCTAATACAACTTTCAGCTTGGGAAAGCATTTTTACCCAGAAAAAATCGGAACCAGTTTCATGAATTTTGATCTCCCACCCAGTTAAGCAAATTCATCAGTTACCCAGCAGATGACTCTACCAATCCGACAACAAGAGATAATAGGGGTAAAACAACTAGTCAGCTAAGAACTAATGAGAGCGAAAGTTCTTGAAACAAGGTTTTCAAAACATTAAGTGTGAGGATAATGTGCAAAACAACTGACATACAGTATATCTCAAGTATGTCTATTTAAATTTAGTGGCCTTCATTTCCAGCAGATAATCTAACTTTCTGCATATAGCCTTACTCCCCCATCTATCTACAAAACTAGGTTAATGCTTTTATAGAGTGTTACAAGCTGATGAAGTAAGCAGTAAAAGCTTTTAAAACATTACTTATTTTGACAGCCATGATGTTACTTTCAAGTATGAATCTCCGTTGAGATCTGGAGAATGTACTAAGGAAAGTTCACTGTTAAGAGCTAAAAATTAATGTTTCCAATTAACTTTTGCCCTTTTTGGGTATTAAACTTCACCAGAAGAAAAACATTAAATTTGGAATTTACAGAAAGCGCACCAACACATAGGTACCTATATAAAAAACAAAAGTCTCAGATCTCTCAACACTTGTAACTTGCAAATTAAACAAAAGGTCACTAGATTAAGAGTACTTTTAAAAGTAGTTTCAGCAAAGACAAGATGTGCAGACATTTGTGCTTTTACTCTCCAGGATCCCATTCTATGGGTAAATTGCAAACAAAACGTTATGAACTTATGTACTAAGTGTAATAGTTCTCATGTTGTAGTTGTAAAGGTTAACTAACAACACAGTTTATGCACTTGCCAGCCAGCTGCTGATAATATTCATGTGTACTGCCCTGGCTATCCAGCCAAAGGTCAACTTCCTTACAGTCCTGCATTAACTTCAACTGCTGCTCATGCAAGGACATAATATGCTGTTCCATAACATTTTTGTCTTCAGTTTCTCTGTAGTATAGGATCCTGGAGAGAGGCTACATGAATTTATAGATGCCTGTGTATTGTACCATTTATGTCTTCTAATATAAAGTAGTTTGCATAAAGATGATTTCCAATTAGGCTATACTGATCTGTATACTTTATTCCTCTGTAGTTGGTTGGTTTGTTCGTTTGTTTGTTTGTTTGCTTGCTCATTTGGCACCACTGTGAGCAATGCTCAGGGACATTGAACATGTCATACAATTATGAAATATGCAGCATAACTAATAAACATACCCAGCACCAAGAGCATTTTTTTTGTTTTTAAACTAATAACATACCCAGCACCAAGAAGGTTGTATGCAAGATGCCTGAAGCAGTATCACATCAGCTGTCAAAAGAATTGATTTTTGTTACTAGAAAATCTTTGCGACTGTGGCCATTAGCTCTTGGAGCAAACAGATATTGCATGCGTTCATATGTTACATTGATGCTGAGACGTAGCTAGGTCTAGGAAATTTATAAAAGGTATATTTAAAAGAATACTAAATAAACTCTGAATTTTTCCTTTAATAATTTTTTTTACTGTCTCATATGTTCGCCAGTTCTACAAAACTGTACAAAATTCAATCAGAATAAGCACGGCTTCACAGGCTATTCATAGAAAATTCAAAATATGCATTTCATTATCAAAACATATGATATTTTATTCCAAATCTTAGAGATGTTTTTTTAGAAAAGAAATAAAAAATTAACATATTTCCTTGTAAAGGGTAATTTGGGAGTGGGGGCAGGGGACTTTTGTGAAAATCTATATTTTGCATCCTTGAAAGATGCTGGACTTAAATAGGTACACCAAGTTTGGTATTCATACAATGTTTTATTTTTGAATTACACTGTTCTCAGACACACACACACACACACACACACTCACGCACGCATGCACGCAGACTTTTTCTAAAACCTTACTTTGGAAGCGGGGTGATGAGGGACCGCCAAATATGTATTTCTAATTAAATGTTTAAAATAAATTTTTGGTTGGAATATAATGCTTTCTTTATAATCACAGATAAATGGTAGCAGAATGAAAATAACATCTAAAAAGATGAATGTACTTGTAGATTACATATTCAAAAACTAAACTTTCCATCCTTGGGCTTGTAACAAATTTGAAAACAATTTAAACCACTATCATTTTAACTGCATACAATTAATTAATTTTCAGTTAAAAATGTTGTAAGTTGGAGTGTTAAATCAGACTGCAAAAATTCAATCCCATGGCCAGGACTGAAACTACAGATCTTTAGCTATCCATACACATGTTCTGCTGCTGAATTACCGTGACAAGATGCCCGAATGTGTAAAAATTTTTCTCATATGTTTCCTTTATACTGGTAAACCTTCAAGGTGATATCAAATACTCTAATATATCACATACAGAAGGTGACTTGCAGTGTTGCAGGTAATTTAATTTCTGGGCTTAATTAATTAATTAGTAATTAATTACTGTTAGGATTAATGTAATATTTCAACACAGAATACTGAAGAGTTGTGGTTCAAGTCTGGTTGTAACATTTGAATTTTTCAAATTTCCTATATTTGGGCATTGTGAAAGAGTAGATATCAGAATGTAAAAAAGTATATTAACAAAATCCAAAATTCAGTATTATTATTCACATACAAAAAATGACAATTTATGAATTAAATTGTCCAGTATGCAATTAAGTATGTACTGGAAATTTAAAATTAAATAAACAAGAGCCAAAGAACATTCCAGTTATGTTAAATACAAACAAGTTGAAAATGTGCTGTAGCTGAATTATTCTGGAACAAGGGGCAAGATTGATCCTACCCTGGATGTTCTAAAGAATGTCTTTAGTAGTAATGAATTTTCCACTTGAGAAAACATCTTCATTTGGAAATCAAGATAAAATTATGAATTTTGAATTCTTGTAATGGTAGACTCACCAAAAAGCTCATCTAGACATTGACAAGTGACTTTACAGCTTTTTTCTAAGGACATATTGTAAAAAATTAGTAAGAATTCACAGTGAACTTGTAGTGATAGTGTAGTTCCAAAAGGCCTTGCTCATTTTAATGTTGCTTAGCTAAGTGCATTTTATGAAGCATTGTAAGTAAATAAATGTTAGTGTTAACACTTGAACTTATCTACAAATTTGAATATGCTGAAACAAAACCAAGGATTGCTGCAGACTGTGAGAGTTTTAATTCAAAATAATTACTATAAGGTAATGGATATGTTGCTTATATGTGACTGTGCCACCTTTTTATTTCCTCTCCTTTGAGGCAGTATTTTTAACACTTAAATGATATCAGTCTGATTATATAATATAAAATATAATAACAGCCTATCTAAAAGCAGTATAAGTAGGTAATAATATATAAAGTGTATGTAACAGTCATTGTATTATGTTTATATTATTATGTACATGTATAATAATGTTATGTGAATGTATTACGTAATTTAATAATGTAGGAGCTGTGAGAATAGAAGCCGAAAGTTGGTAACAATGAGGTAACCTTGAGGCAATAATGAATTAAAAAGTTTAATAATGCTAGCAGTAGTTCTCGAGAAGTTCAATACGTATTCAGTGTGAGACGAAAATTCATTATGGCGAGAATATTATAAAGTTTACATGTTAAAAAATCTGATGTGCTACACTCACATGACTTTCTCTACTCTTGTACAAACTATTTTTACAAACGTTTATTTTCCATATGCTTCATGTTAATCGGGGTATCGAGATGTCAATCTTATGCTAATTTTCTTGTAGATGCAAGGGGAATATGGTAGGTTATAAGCGATAGTCAAATCTTTTAAGCGTTGGTTGCTATGTGGCGCATTCCAATCTCTTTGCATGTCCAGGACATAAAAAAAATGAATAACGAACTTGAGAAAAAGTATAAGTATTGCAAAATTTAAGGGAATAACAAGCAATATCTCGAAAATGGTTCACTCTACAAAAAAAATGTATACGACATAAATTGTGTATTTTAACGCGATCTACATTTTTCGTGCAGTAAAATTTTGCCTATCTCTTATGCTTTACCAGTTATGCAAAAGTCGTTCACAATGAAGAACACCTTTGGAGACATTCCCAGAAAATTCGAGATATACATTTCATTTGTCATGAAAATATCTTAAGCATATATTTTAATCAAAATCATTAGAGCCATTTTTGAGAAAATTAAATTTTCGAAAAATGTTCCATGTAAAGGGTAGTCTGGGGTGGGGGGATTTTCTTGAAAACCTTCGTGTCGCATCTCTGAAAGATACTGAACCTAAATACCAAGTTTGGTGTTCATCCGACTGTTCGTCTCTGAGTTATGCTGTTCACAGACAGACAGACACACACACACACACACGGACATGTTTCCAAAAATGCTTTTTTTTTTGATTCAGGGTGTCTCAAAACATGTATTTCCGGTGAAATCTCGGTATCAAATTTTTGGGTGGAATACAATACTTCCCCTACTTAGTATACATAGTAGAGAAAGTAAAAAGTGCAAGTAATTGATAAATAATCTCACCTTGTTCAAACTATTTTTACAAACGCTTATTCTCCATATGCTTCATGTTAATCAGGATATTGAGATGTTAATCTTATTGCTAATTTTCTGTAGATGCAAGGGGAATTGGTAGGCTTTAAGCGATAGTCAAATATTTTAAGAACTGGTTGCGATGTGGAGTATTCCATTCTCTTTGCATTACCAGGTCAAAAAAAAAAAAATTAATAACGAATTCCCATTTGAGAAAAAGTATAAGTATTGGACAATTTAAGGGAATAACAAGCAATATCTTGAAAATGGTTCACTCAACAAAAAAAATGTATATGACATAAATTGTGTATTTTAACGCGATCTACATTTTTTGTGTAGTAAACTTTTGTCTATCTCTTATGGTTTACCAGTTATGCAAACATCGTTCACAATGAAGAACACTTTTGGAGACATTCCCAGAAAATTTGAGATATACGTTTTATTTGTCATGAAAGTATCTTAAAGATATGATATTTTAATCAAAATCGTTAGAGCCATTTTTGAGAAAATTAAAATTTTCGAAAAATGCTCCATGTAAACGGTAATCTGGGGTGGAGGGATTTTCTTGAAAACCTTTGTGTCACATCTCTGGAAGATACTGAACCTAAATACCAAGTATGGTGTTTATCCAACTGTTCGTTTTTGAGTTATGCTGTTCACAGACAGACATACACAGACACACACACGGTCATGTTTCCAAAAATACTTTTTTTGGATTCAGGAGGCCTCAAAACATGTTTTTCTGGTGAAATCTCGGTATCAAATTTTTGTGTGGAATGCAATACTTCCCCTACTTACTATACATAGTAAAGAAAGTATAAATTATAATTTGTGGAAGCCTACATTCTTTAGCCACATCACCCCCTGTTAAGAGATACATGTTTCTACAAATTAATACTGATGCAGACAAGGCAAACATAAATATATAGGAAATTAATTGTTCTTTCACACAAGCCGTGTGTTGGACAGGGCTGGAAAGGTAGAATCGGATGGCTGAAAAATTCAATGCCATAGCCGGGATTTGAACCACAGATCTCCCGTCCGGTTGCTCTAACCACTGAGCTACCATGGCAACATGCCGGCACGCCATTAAATTCTCCAGCTGACTCGCATTTTTCCGGTAAACCACAAGGAGATCTCAAATTGTGTTGAGATGTCATACCCCAATGGCGACTTACATTCTTTGTAAGTACTTAAGTCCCGGGCTTTTAGTTTCAACCACTATTAGGTCAATTAATGGAATTATGTTCTTTCGCACAAGCCTGTGTTGGACAGGGTTGGAAAGGCAGAATCAGATGACTGAAAAATCCAATGCCATAGCCGGGATTTAAACCATGGATCACCTGGTCTCTGTCCGGTTGCTCTAACCACTGAGCTACCATGGCAACATGACAGCACGCCATTCAATTCTCCAGCTGACTCGCATTTTTCCCGGTAAACCACAAGGATATCTCAAAGTGTGTTGAGATGTCATACCCCAATGGCGACTTACATTCTTTGTAAGTACTTAAGTCCTGGGCTTTTAGTTTCAACCACTATTAGGTCAATTAATGGAATTAATTGTTCTTTCACACAAGCCGTGTGTTGTACAGGGTTGGAAAGGTTATATATATAATATTTAATGAAACATAAAAATACAAAGTTTATTCTCTAAACGTTGGGACGAAGGCCACCAGAAACTTTGTACCATACATGGGGCAGTTACTTCATCAAGTTTGGCTCCCCAACAATGGAACTAAAATACTCCTTCAAGTTTGGTGCCTAAA
This sequence comes from Deroplatys truncata, assembly GCA_030765065.1. Taxonomy (NCBI): domain Eukaryota; kingdom Metazoa; phylum Arthropoda; class Insecta; order Mantodea; family Mantidae; genus Deroplatys; species Deroplatys truncata. The sequence goes on along the minus strand of CM060988.1, from coordinate 129,356,158 downwards.
CGTGGTGCAAGAATAGGCGAGACTAGCTGGAAAGAAGAGATCAACGAACATCATAGAACTACCAGAATCGATGAAACTACAAGACTTCACTTCAGAGAACTACAAAATCATCACACAAGGACAGTAACAATTCTTTCAGGAGTACGGAGTACGCAGCCAACAATTCAACTAGAATCTACAAGGGAATACCAGGGTATAAAGGTTTACAGCCAGAACAAAAGGTCAGAAAATTCCAATACTTTATACGTATATAATTGTCAAAATAGTTAAGAAAATATATTGTTATTAATATAATTTCATGCTTTTAAGAAGTGGAAAATTAAAATTCAGCAATTCTAAACCAAATATAACAAAAGAGAATATACAAAATAAAATGGAAACAGAAAACAATGAAAATATGGAAGTAGGAGAGGATAGGTCAACCATTACAGAGTACAATGTAAATTTACAATCAGAGCTAGAGGATACAAAAAGGTTAGATGTAGATGAACAGTTATCTAAAAATTCACAGGTAGGCATAGAAAGAGATAGCAGTAGTATGCAAGGCTAATCAACTTTACATATATTAGTGCAGGAAACCACAAATGAAAGAGATACTATCCCTCACACATCTAGGACACAAGAGCAAGAAAACTTCTCACAACAAAATATTATGTGCATTCTAAAAGCATTAACTGAAATTAATAATAAGCTAACTGACACTAATAATATGTTAACTGAAACCAGTAAAGAGTTAAATAATAAGCTGAATGAAACTAGCACAGAGTTAAATAAACTACAAGAAACTAGTCAGGAAGCTGAAGAAATAGAAAACACAAATGCAGATATTGTGCAAATACAAATAGATCTAAGTGTACCAAAAGTAAATACAAATGTTACTAGTTCTGTAAATGCTAATCAAATGCTTGACAATAATACAAATGCAGAAAGAAGTGTATCACCTTTGTTAACTAATAAGACAAGAGACGCTACTGCTTTTTCCATAGCATCAGCCTCTCAAACACAAAACAATAATGATGACACACATGTGCATGTAACAAATCAGATGTCAAACTATTATTCTGTGCTTAATGAATTACCATTACCTTATTTTAATGCTTCCTCAAGTCCAATACAATTTATTCATGATTTAGTAGAATATTTTAAATTGAAAAATGTGCCTGAAGCATTAAAAATGATACTTGTTAGAAATTGCTTGGACAACAAAACCTTAGAATGGTTACATATGCTAGCAGACAGTGAAATGAATTTTGAGGCATTTAGAGTTTTATTTATGAATACATTTTGGAATACAACTGTGCAACATAAGATTAGGGCAAGTCTAAAAAGTCTGTGGCATAAGAAGAAAAAGAAAATAAAGTATATAGGTTATGAGTGGCACAAGAAGACAAAGACAAAGAAAATAAAGTAACTGGAACATAAAAGGGGAAAGCAATGTAATTTAAAAATGTATAAAAATATCTTTACTAATTATAACAAATTGTCAATATAACAAAAGAGAGTTTAGATAAAAAGATGTAATAAAAGAAAATCCATTGTTAGTAAGAAAAACATAAAACTGAATAACAACTGCATTTATAATGTATAAGATATAAATTGTTAGAAATTGTAAGAAATATAAAAATGCTTAAGAAATAAGTTGAAAAGAAAGCATAACAAGTGTTAATATGCCTAATTAAGTACTAAATGTCTAGCAAATAAAGTACTTAATAGTGGCTGTGTTAGTGAATAAACAAACTTTACCCAGGTCATTGAATGCCAGATCATTGACCTTACACGAGGTCATTGACCTTAGAGTGTCGAACATGTGGCAGAACAAATGTGAAGTATTCTGCTCTACACGAGTGTAGTGAAAACCAATAAATAGTGACAGTGAGAAATAGCAATGTTATAATACATAAAGGATATGTTTCTTTCTTTAAGGAGACTTTTAGATAATATTAAAAAAAAAAAATTTAAAGAACAAAACAAAAAGAACATAATTTTTAAATATTTTTAAAAGGGGCAATTTGAGGCAGTATTTTTAACGCTTAAATGATATCAGTCGGCTTATATAATATAAAATATAATAACAGCCAGCCTAAAGGATATAAGTATGTAATAATATATAAAGTGTATGCAACAGTCATTGTATTATGTTCATATTATTATGTTATGTGATTGTATTACATAATTTAATAATGTAGGAGCTGTGAGAATAGAAGCCAAAAGTTGCTAACAATGAGGTAACCTTGAGGCAATAATGAATTAGAAAGTTTAATAATGCTACTAATAATTCTTGGAACGATAATGTAATATTTAAAACAGTTTATAAATAGCCAATCAAAAACCAGAAAAGCTGAAAGTAAAATAAAAGTATTCTATTGGAGAAAAATTAGCCAATCAGAGACTTGAAATGGAAAAATTTACAAATTTAAGTGGTAAATGCCAGTTGCTAGTTGACAGCGTTCCCAACCGGACGCTAGACGCATTCTCGAGGGGTTCAATACGTATTCAGTGTGAGACGAAAGTTCATTATGGCGAGAATATTATAAAGTTTACATGTTAAAAAAGTGCAAGTAATTAATAAATAATCTCACAGCTCTCTATATAAGTGAAGTGTTATTTAATTGTGTAAAGGATTAATAAAAGGAGTGAAACAAAAAATTATAATTTGTGGAAGCCTACATTCTTTAGGCTAAGGGATACATGTTACTACAAATTAATACTGATGCAGCCGAGGCAAACATAAATATATATACGTTGATATTGTAATGAAAAGTTTACTCACTTAACATGTTTCGGGAAACGGTTGTTCCCATCCTCAGAAGTTAATTCGAATTAACTTCTGAGGATGGGAACAACCGTTTCCCGAAACATGTTAAGTGAGTAAACTTAAGTGATGTTAGTGTAACAATTCCGACTCACCTTTAAATAAATTCAATACACATCACTGTTTCTAGCTTTTTTTCATTACTATATCAACGTAATTAAAGTTATTTTTCTGCTCTAAGGTACAATTGTTAATATTTATGTTTACTATATCTGTAAGGTTGTTAGACTTGTGTAATACCATAATTTTAGTTTTATATACATTTAAACCACTATGCAGAAGCTATTGCGATATTTCCTGAATTGCATTTGTCATTTTTTGTTCTAATGTATCTCTGTAATCACTCCAACGTATTAAAGATGTATCATCAACATAGGAGATGACTTTACTGTTTTCTGGTGTAGGTAAATTGTTTACACAGATAAAAAGAAAAGGTGTAGGTCCAAGTATGGATCCTTGGGGCACCTCTAACTTTACTATGTTATATTCTGATTTGACAGTGTCTATAATATTTCCTTTTTTCCAATTTATTTTGGTACACTGCACATTATTTTTTTTTGTAATTATGATGCTAATAATTTGTTTATATGCCCTCTGAAATAGTATTCTAGTTTTGAAATTAGGTGATCATGTGAAATATTGTCAAAAGCTTTGGAGAGGTCTAAATAGATTCTTGCAGTCTTTTTATTGCTGTCTTTCAGTTGCAATAGTTCATGCACAAATTCAGCTGTCTGTTACAGTTGAGAGTTTGTTTCTAAAACCATGTTGAAAACTGTTTATTCTATTCATAAGAGCCTTCTCATATAGTTTACTGAAAACAGAGGTTAGGGTAATTGGTCGGTAGTCACTAACGTTATTATTCAAACCTTTTTTATGTATTGGTCGCACAACACTTATTTTTAACACATCTGGAAATGAGCTGTCTTTCATTGAATAATTTATTAAGTACACCACATTCAGTAGCTCACATTAGCAGTGTTTTAGGCGACGCTCCATCCCACCATAATGAATTTTTATTTTTAAAGTTATCGGTAGGATCTGATTGTTTCTTGTTCTCTTCTTCTTTTTGCAAGGTTATTACATTTTAGCTATCTGTGTATACTGCTTGGAATAAAATGTATGTGCTCAGCTTATGTTTTATTGCTACACGATTCTCTGTGAAATACCAAAAACAACTTCATTACCGTATGGAGCACATATATATTTTTACCCCATGGTATTATCAACAATGGCAATGCCATCATAAGTGTGTTTCTTTATATCTCCATCATGCTCATATTTTCAGTGGCATCGAGTGCTCTGGTGGACCACATGACTGAAATTGTACATGCTCTCTGGCTAATGTATAAACAAACATATTTCATTATTTAGGGGTGGGGTTTTAATGTCCCTTTTAACAACTTGGGCCTGCAGATATAGTGAAGGAAATGGTGGAGGATTTTCAGATGAGCCAGGGATCTAAATTTGTCTTAGGAGAGAAAACCCTGGAAAAAACTTGATCAAGGCAATTTGCCCCAACTCAGGTCCTTCGAGTTAGAAGGCAGACATGCAACCCCCACAATGAAAAGGTAGGCATAAGTACTTGGCATGGTTAACAAGTGCCATGCCGCTGTTCTCACTGTTGTTGTAGCAAATCCTTTTCTACTAGAGCTCAGGATGAATTAATTTTTACTTTCTCTACTACGTATAGTAAGTAGGGGAAGTATTGTATTCCACCCAAAAATTCGATACCGAGATTTCACCGGAAATACATGTTTTGAGACGCCCTGAATCCAAAAAAAGCATTTTTGGAAACATGTCGATGTGTCTGTCTGTGTGTGTGTCTGTGAACAGCATAACTCAGAAACGAACAGTCGGATAAACACCAAACTTGGTATATTTAGGTTCAATATCTTCCAGAGATGCGACACGAAGGTTTTCAAGAAACACCTCCCACCCCAGGCTACATTTTTCAAAAATTTTAATTTTCTCAAAAACGGCTTGATCATATATTAATATCATATGTTTAAGATATTTTCATGACAAATGAAATGTATATCTCGAATTTTCTGGGAATGTCTCCAAAAGTATTCTTCATTGTGAACGACTTTTGCATAGCTGGTAAACCATAAGAGATAGACAAAATTTTACTACACAAAAAATGTAGATCACGTTAAAATACACAATTTATGTCATATACATTTCTTTTGTTGAGTGAACCATTTTTGAGATATTGCTTGTTATTCCCTTAAATTTTTCAATACTTATATACTTTTTCTCAAATTCGTTATTCATTTTTTTTTATGCCCTGGACATGCAAAGAGAATGGAATGCTCCGCATAGCAACCAGCTCTTAAAAGATTTGACTATCGCTTAAAACCTACCTATTCCCCTTGCACCTACAAGAAAATTAGCAATAAGATTAACATCTCGATTAACATGAAGCATATGGAGAATAAGCGTTTGTAAAAATAGTTTGTACCAGAGTAGGGAAAGTCATGTGAGTGTAACACATCAGAATTTTTTTGTTGAGTGAACCATTTTCGAGATATTGCTTGTTATTCCCTTAAATTTTCCAATACTTTTTCTCAAATGGGAATTCCTTATTCATTTTTTTTATGTCCTGGACATGCAAAGGAAATGGAAAGCGCCATATAGCAAGCAGCTTTTAAAATATTTGACTATCGCTTAAAGCCTAGCAATTGCACTTGCACCTACAAGAAAATTAGCAATAAGACTAAAACCTCAATATATTAATTAACGAAGCATATGGAGAACAAGCGTTTGTAAAACTAGTTTGTACAAGAGTAGGGAAAGTCATGCGAGTGTAACACATCAGATTTTTTTTTATATTTTAAAATGAATGCATTAATATAATGATTCAAAATACATGTTTCAAATAGTTAACTTCATAAGTCTGTTTTCCTTCAAATAAAAAATTAAGTTATAATTTTTATAAATTTTTAAAATATATCTTACAGCTTCTATCTGCTGGGAAGAATGGTGATTTGCAATGGTGAAAGAATTATCAAAGTTGATTGAGAGGTTTCCAAGGCTACCTTGGACAGATACAAATGAATATCCAGAAATTTTCTGGCTTGATAATATTAATTAAAGTATTATGGTGTATTATTTTGGGATAAAACCAACAACAGTAAGTGGTGTGTTTTCATTTTATTTGGGCAAAAATTTGAGGATAATTTTGTAGAATTTTGTTGATGCCTAGAATTAGCAGAACCCACAGCTTCGCTGATGTTATCCTTTGAATCCCCCCCCCTCTCTCTCTCTCTCTCTCTCTCTCTCTCTCTCTCTCTCTCTCACACACACACACACACACACACAAATGTGTATATTCAGGTATTTTTTCCAAATAAGAAACAAAGCTGCCTTTTCAGGATATTAATTGAAGTCAAAGTTTGAATAACTGGTTGAATAGTCTGCAGGTATTTAAAACAAACAAGGAATGAAAAAAGTTTCATGTCGTACAGAGTCTTCATACTCTTATTTGCAGAATACAGATAAAATTTTATGTAAGAATACAAATCTCTAGAAACTGAAGACATCCCAAAGTTTTAATCTTTCATGCTGGGGTCAAAGACCTTGACCTCATCGTTAAAGAATGAAAGTTATAAGCACTGAGCTTATCTCTTATATGCATTCAAAGCAACCCTGTTTCCTAGGTGGGAGAAATGACAACAGTGTGCATTATAATTGTTTTATAGCCCCAAACAAATAATAAAAATTTAGCATCTTTTTTAAATATTCATGCTGCAAACATTTTTAATTGTAAAATTTGCCAGAAAAACTATGCTTAGGAACTCTTATGTAACATTTCTTACAAAACAATACTAAATGACATAATTAAAGTGTTATTCAGAAGTTAGAGACAGTGAAGTGAAACAATAATTGAATTGAATCTTGAGTCAGTGGATACACTGAAACTTCACTTACTTGAAATTAATCAAAGATGTTTCGAAAGCAAGTGCCACTTCAAGTGCTTTATACTTTTTTCAAGTGCAGGCCCATTTTCATAATTTTTGCTTTAGATGAAAGCTTTGCAATTTTGTATCACATTTTGTTTGTGATTTCTTTTGAATTGAGTTTTTATTTTATGCATACTGCACTGATAGGAACAAAATGTATTAATAGTGGTGTTGTGCTTACTAAATCAACATGTAGGTGCTTAAAGTGAATGTTGGAAAAAGGAAAAGGATTGGTAACTTAAGTGTAAAGTTTAATTAATGCATTTTGAACTTAGTGCATATATTTTTAAGGCACATTTTACAACTTATGTAATCATGTACTTTTCTTATGTGTTTCTTACATTAAACAAGCGTATAAATGTTTACTGTGGCTTGGAGCATGGTGGTCTAGTTCCTGGCCATAGAATGCGTCCAGGTTCATTCCCACCCATGGGGGTGCAGATTTACAATCTGGGTACAGGATCAGTGCCTACTCAGCATCGTGAGGAAAGTGAGGAGTTGCAATAGGCAGCAGTCCTGGCCTCGTGAGCCAACTTTCCAGCTGGGGGATGCATGATGCTGGCCACATCACCTCCCCGTATTGGTTGGATAATTGCCCACTTCTTCCATGCGCATGTGGGTGAGAGACTGGTAGGCCCAGGCCCTTCGCAGGCTGTAGCACACAGGCCATAGGATTTATTTATTATAAATGTTCACTTTCTCTACTACTTACTATAGTAAGAAGAGGTAGTATTGCATTGTTCCCAAACATTCATTATCAATATTCTACTGGAAATACACATTTTGAGGTTCCATGAATCCAAAGAAACGTTTTTAGATAAATATATGTGTGAGGGGGAGAACAGCATAACTCAAAAACAAACTGTTACTAAATATCAAACTTGTTTAAGTTCAGAACTTTCCAAGGATGTGACATGACTTTCAAGAAATCCCCCACTCTAAATTGCCCTTTGCATAAAAAATGGTTCCTTATTTTTGATTTTCTCAAAAGCAGCTCTAAGAATTTTGTATTGAAATACTATAAATTTAATATATTTGCATGACAAAATGTATGTTTTGCATTTCCTGGCAAACAGCTTGTGGAGATCTTTTCATTGTGAATTAATTTTGTGTAACTGGTAAACCATAAGAGATGGACAAAAATTTACTGCACAAAAAGTAGGTCTCATTAAAACACACAATTTTTGTCAAATAAATTTTCTTGTGCCATTAACCATTTGTGGGATATTGTTTGTCATTGGTTTAAATTTCCAAATGCTTTATACTTTTTTCAAGTGTTAAGTTGCTATTTCTTTTTCCTTGTGGTCATGCAAAGGACATGTAAATTCAAAGCCGTCACATAGCAATCCTCTTTTAAAAGATTTGACTATTGATTCATTCTACTCTAATCCTGTTGTGCTTACAAACAAATGTGAAAGAAAAGCATTTATGCAAACATTTATCTTAACATGAAGTAGTAGGAGAATAAGATTTTTGTGGAAGAGTGTGAGTAGAGAAGGCCATGTAAATGTAACAAGTTTACTTTTCTTGCTGCTTATCTATTAAAAATGTTTGGGGAGGGAAACATATGTATAAATATGTAATAAATTAGGCAGAGAAGAGTGGGCATGGTTTACAATTGGGGTAATAAACTCAAGAGTGAAATTGACATATATAATCGTCCTGTGTGTGGAGGTACAGAAAATGACCTCCATTATATTTTAGAATGTGAAGATACTAAATTATAGAGGAATCAATTTGTACCATTGAAGTTGCAGCAGTTACCAAAAGAGATACTTAAGATAAGACTTTTGAAAACTAGAAATATAATGGGGATCAAAAGGATCGGTGAATTACTCGGAAAAATTAGAGAAAAAAAAATCAAAAGCTTTAAGCTATAAATTGTTAAGAATGCTTATCTAAATAAATTGGCACAGTCACTATAAGCTGAAGTTTGATGTCTAGGTAGGTAGTGAATCTGGCATACAATATATTGTGGTTTCATCCATTTTTCAACTGTCACTCTCTTAAGTTTTCAATGTCACTTCATTGTTATTACCTGGTTCAACTTTCAGTGGGAGTTCACTTCGTTCACACTCACTTCATTAAGCTGAACTAGTTCAATTCTCCGTCCTTTCACTTCCGTCGTGACTAGCCTCTTCACGCCGGACGGTTCATTTGACTTGGAGTTGAACACAAGACCTCCACAGCCCGTCGCCCCGCATTAACACTCTCTGCACGCCACAACACCCGTCACCAACTCGTTTGGAGAATCGCTCAATGTCACATGGGAAACTCACCCGCCAACTCACTGGTTCACTCACTGGCTGACCGACGCAGCTCAACTCACACTTGACTCGCTCTGACTCCGGCGAGAGAGCTCGCTCTTATATAGTCAGTGGAACCTTTTCGCAAGGTTCTTGAACATTCTAGAGCTATTTCGACACACTTTCTGCAGGAGGGGAAGAAGAAGCTTCCACAAGATTCTGTTTTTCTGCGATAATGCGTCCGTTGTTCATGCTAGCGAGTGGTACTTATCGTTGTTTACTCCGAACATCCGGCACCAACCTCCTGATAGCCTTGGACCACAGCCACTGCGTCACACCTCCCTCCTCAGAGGTGTTTGTCCTCCATGATCTGTAGCAGGGCGATCACAATGAATTACCACCAGTCCACCTCGGAACCGAACGGAATGGGCGACGGGCCCAGGACGTGTGGCACGGATGTCGCATGGCGGGTACCTCCTCTTCGCAGCGCTTCGAAGATGCAACTAATAGAATCGGTGACGTAGCTTCAAGATTTTATTTGCCTCCACATGCCCCCTGGTAGTGCTGACATGGGTTTTCTCGAGGACTTCCTCACAGTTTTCTTCGGGAGCACCAGCTGTTCCACCCTAGTCTTTCTGGCTATGAACTCCCACTCTCTCTTCGGTACACTGTTCCTGATCACCTGGGAATCCCACCGCGCCCAACAGGTCTCATAGATCGGGCCTCTGGGAGAAACATCCGCTCACGCGGTTTGTATAGCAGATTCTTTATTCTTCAGGATCGTTCCCATGTGTCGATCCTCCAATTGCTCCCTCCTTAAGGTTTCCGGTTCCAACCAGCTGCAGGTTGCACCGTGAGTGGGCTTAGGGCTGCAGCAATCTCCGTCATCTGCTGGTCCAGACGTTCGTCATTGCAGCCTTTATCGTCCTGTCATTTTCATTTGTATGTCCAACTAGCCATTTTCCTTGCTGATCTAGATGCTCCTCCACCGCATTAATAACATATTCCAGGTAAGATTTAGTGTCTTTTAACTGCTTTGCAAAGTCGTCTTTCAGGCCTTCACCATTGCCTTTATCTCATCTTACAGAGTTGATGTCACAGAGATCGGATTTCATTATCTTGATTTTGGTTTTCACACTTTTCATTTCTGTTCCCAATTTGTCTGTTCCGAATTTCACCATCTTCACTTCGTATCTCCTCCATCCCAGATTCCATCTTCTGCATTTTGGCCAATAATTTTTAAGTATTTTCTCCATCTTGGCATTTTAATCCTACTCCTGACACCAGTGTGGCTTTGTACAGTTTTCTCTAAGTTTTCAATGCCACTTCACTGTCATTACCTGATTCAACTTTCAGTGAAAGTTCACTTCGTTCACACTGTCACTTCAATAAGGTGAACTATTTCTATTCTCTGTTCCTTCACTTCCTTCATGACGTAGCCTCTTCAGGCCAGGCGGTTTACTTGATTTAGGAGTCGAACACAAGACCTCCACAACCCGTTGCTCCGCAGTAGCACTCTCTGCATGTCATAACAGCCATCACCAACCCGCTCGGAGAATCACTCTTGATGCTGCATGGGAAACTTACCCACCAAACTGATGGATGCTACTCAATTCACACTCAACTCACATTGACTCTCACAAGAGCGCTCGCTTATATAGTTAGTGGAATCTTTCCACAAGATTCTCTAATGTTCTAGAACTACTTCGACACTCTTTCTTGGGGAGGGGGCGAAGAACCTTCCAGAAGGTTCTGTTTATCTGCTGATAGCACACCCGGTGTTTATTTTGGCAAGTGATAATTATCGTTGTTTACTCTAACTGCCTGGCACTGACCTTCCAATAACCTTGGGCCACAGCAGCTGCATCACAATATCAACAACCACGGTGTTGGATGTATATATGCTAGAGCAACTCCAGCGTAGATACTTTGTTAGATAAATATAGTATGTATAATTGTGATCAAAAGCTCTTTGTGTATGAAATGCATAGTTATAGAAGCTAAAATAAAATGCATTCATTCACACTACTTATCTGGTGTATAGAAAGTGTGGCATTCAACCCTAAAATTTCAAGGTTTCTTCACGGATGCCATTTTCAGATCTCCTGAATTGAAAAAAAGAAAGTAAATTTTTTTAGAACAGAGAGATGGGGTGAGGGGAACAGACTGCAAGCAAGTTTTTAAATGGAAAACTCTTAGATTTTGCGAAATGGCTAAATGATTCTGATTACTGGCAAATAAATAAAATGTATATCTCAAGCTTTCTATAAATAGCTCATGAAGTCCTCATCATTTAGAGAGAGTTTATCATGGTTAGCAGTTATATTAACCTGTATTTTTAAACACTTGACTGTTGTCTCAGCATACATAGTGTGTGTTCCATAGTACAGGTTCATCTAAATAATATTTGATCACAAATGTGTCATGGATTGTGATGGATGATAAGTTTTATCTTCCCGCTGGTGTGGGAATGGTTGGGTGGTGTTAGTTGGTTTTGATCTGACACTTTGGCTGGACAATAAGTGTCTGTGTTACTAATGCTAGAGTGACTGAGTGATAAAGCCTAATCCTCCTTGAAAGCTATGTACTTAGCCATGTCACACAAAGAAATGCTTGCTTCCATTTTCCACACATTTCCGGTATCACCTTGTTTTTGAGAAATAGAATTGATCACATCATTGATTGATTGCTCTTGAGCTTTGGATCATTTTCTCTGTCATGCACTTAATTCAAAATCCATTCACAACATCTAATCTGACATCTAGTATCACCCAGCTCAAGTTCTGAGCCACAATACTTTTATAAGGTTTTAACAGACTAAATGGAAAAAATTGCCAAAATTATTAAATTTTTGCTTTTTGTGCAGTCTTGGTAATTTAATTTAATTTTTTTTATTTAATTTAATATATACTTTATCATTATAAGCACAATGCTTGTATTTTAAGTATATTTTTAAAAATGGTACATCTGCCATTTTGTACTGTGAATTCTGCATCACTTAATTGCAATTCCTACACATCTTAAACTTTAGCCCATCTTTTAGGGGAAATTCTGCTGCACAAATTGGTACCACTGTTAAATATGTCAGCATCTATGTGCTCAAGCCATTAGGTCTCTTTCTTTCCAGATATATGCAAGTTATAAATGACGTGTTTTATTATAAACTATTGAAGATAACTAAGTTAAGTTTTAGGATGATAAAAACAACCTCTAGGTCCTTTTGTGGATCTACATTGGTGTTAATAACATGGTTATTTTTTAAAAAAAAATAATTGCTGACAAAGCTGTAGTTAAAAAAGACTATATAATCAAGAAAAAATATTATCTTCCGTAATAAACTTATTGTATTAAAGTACATCAGTGAACTTAGAAGGCAGTCATCTACATCTTATAAAAATTTCAGTGTTATCAATAGTTTCTGAGACATTGGGTCATGAATTTATGAATTAAGCAGATTTAACATTGGCGGGTTAGAGCTTTTAATTTCCCCAGAAGTAACTTCTTAGCCATTTGTATAGAATCATAAGAAAACCTCATTTACTGAGTAAGCGAATTTCAGAGGTCTGTATGGGGAATTTCCTAGGCATTGTCCAGTATCACCAAGACTTTTCTTTCGTGAGCACTCAAGTTTTCTTCTTTAATACTTCCTGTTTCCCAAAATTTATCAACTATTTCATGGCTAATCTATTAACTAATTTATCACAACTAGGAACTGCACCACCTGGGAACTTCTCTTTATAGCACACATGGATTTTATGCAGCTAATGTATTGCAATTAAACACCCATTGTGGAAACAATTAGCCTGTTATTCACCATTTTTGTTCTTAGCAGTGTGTACATGTTTATTTGCTTGCATTGTTCAAACAACATTATCGCTTGAGAGTTAAACCAGAATCAGTTAACATTGCCTGGTCACTTCCCAGGCTGGTGGGAAATGATAACTTATTGACCTACAAAATTCCTGTGACTACTCTGGTCAGAATATTGAATGACCCAATACTAGTGGTATTAACTGATACTGTTTCCTGCAAATACAAGTATGTATTGTGATTAACAGGAGGGAGAAAAATTAATTTTTTTATCAATAATTTGTGGAACAGTTATGAAAACAAATATGAGTAGAGAAACCTGTGTAACTGTTGCACATTAGATTACTCCCTTTTATTTTTTGAAGATTTATATTCTTTATCTAATTTACTGCCATGCCCTTTAAATGTTGTATGCTGCCCAAAGAAATTAAGAAATGAAGTCATGGTGATAAGTTTGTGAAACTCAAAATTAATTGTATCTCATTAAGGATTCAGTGTGACTGAGTTTCATAAAGCAAAACATAGCATTAAAACTCAAATGGGATAAAATATACATGTTTTTTTTTCCCTGGCACATCTAAATGTGTCACACAACCAAGGAAGAATAATGAATTTTTTTATTGTAGGTTCTTCAGCCACTTCAGCACCCAGTCATAGTGCTGCCAGGGGCAAACTTCACAGACTTGTGTGCTTTAGTAACATTCATGTATAGTGGAGAAGTGAACATATATCAGGAGCAGTTGCCAGGCCTTCTCAGCATGGCTGATGCAATGCAGATTCGTGGACTTGCAGAGGTGAATGGAGTAAGTTAACTTTATACATACCAAACACTGTCAATTTGAGCAATAAACATGTTATCAATTAATTGTAAATGTAGTTTATTTTAATATTTTTAATAACTAGAGATTAGTTTATTGAGTGTAAAAATGTGTTTACTGTAAGCTTCCAATCTTTAGTTTCTCTACTACTTACTTATAGTGACTAGAGGAAGAATTGAATTTCATTAAAAGATTTGATATCAAGAACTTATTGGACATACATGCGTAGAGATGCCTGTATCCAAAAAATAGCATTAAAAAAAAATGTTGCATAAATACCAAGCTTGGTGTTTTAGATCAGAATCTTCTAAGGATGAGATATGTAGATTTTCAAGAAAATCTCCTTTCCTCTCCACACCAAACTACCTTTACATGGAAAATTTTGTATATTTTTCATTTTCTCAAAAATGGCCCTAACAATTTTGCTTAAAATACCAGATGTTTAAGATAATTGCATGACAAATAAAATGTGTGTCCTAAATTTTCTACAAACAGCTTGTGAAGATGTTTTCATTCTGAATGAAGAGAGGTATAACTTGTAAATCATAAAGGTGGGTCTCCACTGTCTTCACAATTAACAAAACATGTTGATTCAAACACAAAGTCAACATGTCAACAGTAAATGAGCATCTCCACTGACCAACAAGTTTTGCATAACCTGCTGATTCAACATGTCTTGGCTAACAAAACCATCGTATTTGGGCGTCTTGACATGTGTTGTTGCCATGTCGTGCCCTGACATCTCGAACCTTGAAGTCCTTTAGTCTTGCACTAAGGATATCTTTCACCATGGCGTTAAGTTCCTTGGCATTGCTGTCGACTCTTCCATGTCTTTCTTTGCCAGCCAGTTGTTTGTCAGTTTTGGTCAATAGCTCTGTTTTCATCATGGACATTTCTGTCTGCATCTTCCCCATTCCAGAATTCACTTTCCCCTCCATTTTCCCCATTGTAGATTCCATCTTTTCCTCCATTTTCTCCATTGTGAAATTCACTGTCGTTATTTCACTTCCCATCTTGTCCATTCCAGAATTTACCTTCTTCACTTCACTCTCCATATTCTCTATTCTAGATTTCATTACTGTCTCTGTCTTCTCCAATCTAAATTTCATGGTCTGCACTTCACTTAATAATTTTTTAAGTAGTTGCTCCATTGCAGTATTTGTATACCAGTTCTGACACCAATGTAACAAATGTAAACACCAGTTACTGCAGAAAACACATTTTATTCATCACTAGGCACTCAATGTAAGACAAACATTATACTTGATTCACTTTGGCACACACTCAAATACAACACAACTGATCTGCCAAATCAAATCATAATTGAACTGCTGAATTACACGACTCACAGTTGAACTGCACTGTCCACTTACACTGTAACTTCTAACAGAACTCCACACTTGACTCAATTCAACACTGATGTCCTGGCAGAGTGGGCCCTTATAGAGGTCCCTCATACAAAGCGTAACTTCTAGAAAGGGAACTCACGAGAACATGCCGAAACGAACACTCCAGAACAGGTAAGCGGCAAGTAAAGAGACTTTTATTCCACACTGCATATTGTTGTATTGTCTCTGTGCTCACTATTGTTCTGACGGCCCGTTGCAGGCCTCACCCGTATCAGGCTGGGAGGCACTCACTATCAGCCGGTGGCATGTAGCACCTCGCACTCAATCACAATATATTTCTGTTTCAAAAGTAATTATTATTTTCATTGAAAAACAGATATTAGTTTGCATTAGAAGATGTAAACCTTTTCTTTCTTATGTTTGGGAAGTATATAATTTTTTTTGTAAACAATTTTATTTCTTGGCTTTAAACAAATACCATTCAGTACCATTACAGGAAACTCGGACGATTTAACATGGGAATGGCTGGGACATGGGACTGTGTCACCATCTAGTGTAGCAGTCTGGGCTACACACATCAGCTGATTTAACTCAATGGATATGATACTGTGGCACATGTCGTGATTTCTATTAAAAGTGGAATAAATATGCCAATTTCTTCATTTTCTTTTCAGTGCAGGTTACAATCAAGGATGCAAGTCCTTATATTCAAGTTAACCTTTACAGATCGCACAATATAATTGTTTATATTAGCCTTCAGTTAGGACGACATTAAAAGAGTATCAACTTTAATAATTATTAGATGTGCTTTGAAGCTCAATGGTTGATCATTCATAAGTTTTGCAGTGCTGCCAAGTAAGACTTAATTTTAACCAATTGTTTTGTTCCAAAAATACGAATATCAGGGGCTGCCAAGGCCTATTTCAAAGAAAGCTGATTTTGATCCAGAGAATCTGTCAAAGTTTAGAAAAGCTGAAATTGAACATGTATACCATTCAAACCATGCTTAAAACACAGGACTTTGAGCTATTACTTTACTCTGCTGCTCAGCAGCCTGCAAACAATTCTGAATGAAATGCTGTTAAGCTTTCATTCTGTATTCATTTTGGAATATGACAGAATGCACAGACAAAAACATTTGTAACTTGAATTTTGCAATTCCTTCTAATCTAAGACCAACATTGCAAGCATAGGCATAATTCGACTATAATCATATACAGATATTTCAAGATGGCGACTGGAGAGGTGGTGATGTGCAATAGGTCTGCAAATACCAGAAAAAATCATAAGAACACAGCTTATGAGATGACTTTATGTGTAAATTCAACTAATAATTGTAAGAAATGTAATGAAGTGTTAACCTATAATGAAATTTTAATGAATAACACCAAAGTACCACAGGAGGGTAGTTCTCTACTTGTGATGTGGGAAAAAGATATAGTAACTTCACTACAGAAGGTGATTGAACTATTGCACAAAGATTTAAAAGCTGCACAGGGCGAAATTTATGCATCATAAGGAAGAAAGCTGCAATCTAAAAAGCACAATTGCAATACAACAAAGGGAAGCACCTACAGCTAACATTCTTGCCACAATAAGTGGCATTCTTGTCTGCAAGTGAAGAGGAATGGAAACTAGTAGGAGGACAAAGATACGGCATCAATTTTAGAAACCACAGTGCCTTAGAAACAAGAAATAGATACAAAATTCTATCCAAAGATACTGTCAGTGAGAAGATAACCAATGCTGACAGCATCCTATTAACTGTCAACAGAAACTGCATTGTGAAACAGCATATGTTTGCCGACAGCCAAGCCCCAAGACCGACTCAGGAATCCGACTATTAAAAGGAATGAAAATCTTTTGGTGGAAAGCATGTTAACCCGGGAACAAAAATTGCTGATGTTATAAGTGAATGTAACTTATCCAAGCAGTTAACCAAAAAGGACTGTCTCATAATTATAGGTAGGACCAACAATGTTGCTCACAATGAAGAGGCTATTATAAAAAATATTGTTTCACGCTCTGAAGCAGCTGGAAAGCCTTAGTAGAACTAAACACAATTGAAATACCAGTTCTTAAAACTGTAGTTATATGCATATATTGAAGCCCAACTAGTGAACGTAAATATTCTTCTAATAATCCTGACATCATAATTTTCATACTTAATAAAAGTAAAAATATTATTGCTGGTGACTAAAATATTGACTTCTTAGTTGAACAAGATTGCCAACCTTTAAGCAAATTTGTTACTATTGCATGGGTTAGAACCAACACTAAATACTTCCACTCAAATTAGTCCAACCAGAAGTTCCATTCTGCATCAAATTATGTTAAAAGAATCAGCTTATAAATACGGTGTAAAGTCTTCAGTGGGACCAGCTTGCAAAGATTTTGAAATTAAGCTATGGTTTGGAAGAGACTCTTGTGAGGAAACCTGTTACAACTTTCACTTCATATACAAATGAAAATTTAGCATTCCTTAATTTTGTACTACAAAAGGGGTTGTGGAATAATGTTATAAATTCAAAAGAATGTGAATGAAACGTTTAGTACTTTTATGTATACAATTACATATACCTAACTTAATACATTGCAGTGCCAAAGAGAAAATACAACATCACACAAAAATGCAAATATTGGTTTACCTAAGGCATAAACATTTCAGGCAATAGGTTAAGATTCTTAGGGAATATGGTTAGGGAAAGAAGCACCAGTGAACACATTAAGGCATTTTACAATCAATATCAGAAAATATATAAATAAGTATTAGCTGCAGCTAAAAAGCAGCATAATGACATGCTTATAATAAAAAAAGTTTCAAATAAATCTAAAGTTATATAGGAAATCATTGAAAAAGAAACAGATCAAAGCCACAAACAACCAAAAAGTCTATTAATTAACCATAATGGTCAACAGATCACAGAGGCCAAAGATATTGCCAATTTGTTCAACAACTGTTTTGTTAACATCACTAAACAAAAGTCTCAAACCCGTTCACTAAATAACGGCCAGATGTCATGTAGTACTGGTTTACCATTCCAAGAAAAATCTATATTTTTATATCCTACTACCGAGGTAGGAATAATGAAAATAGTCCAAAAATTAAAAATAAGAAGTCATCAAGTTATGATGAAATCCCAGATATTATAATTAAAGTTTGCTGCAAATGCTTAACTAAACCATTTTGTCATATTGTAAATTTATCGCTAACTACAGGAGAGTTTCCAGAAAAATAAAAACTAGCAAAAGTAAAGCATGATTGGAGCATGAGCTTAATAAGTACGTTGCCATATTTTCAGGGTTTTCAAAAACCATAGAAAAGATTATACTTTCTAGATATACGAGGGCTATTTTTTTTTTCAACCTCTGATCGCGCAGAAGCGCAACCACACGAGTGGTGGAAACTGTTTGTGCGTGGAGGGCGATTGCGCATGTCCCCCACTCTACCTTCAGCCACAACCAACTTCACCATGCCATTGCGAGCCTAGTTTTTGGCATGGAAACATGGCTGCTACAATTGACTCTCCTGACAAATGTGAGTTGCGTAGTGTGATTCGGTTCCTTCAAGCAGAAGGGAATAGTGCAGCTGATATTCACTGACGAATTTGGGTATACGTTCTGAACTGTATGAGTGATGGTGTTGTGGTGAATGGTGCAGGAAGTTTAACGAAGGCTGGACCAATGTTTACGATGAAGGAGGTCAAGGATGCAAGTCTGTTACTACAGATGACATTGTTCAGCAAATTGACCAAGAAATTCGAAACGACCGAAGGTTTACCATAAGGGTGTTGAGTGAGAAATTTCCTGCACTTTCAAGATATCTGTTTACAAGATCGTAACAGAACACCTGCACTATAGGAAATTTTGCACTTGATAGGTTCCGAAGATGTTGTCTGAGGACCACATAAGTCACTGGATGGTAGCAGCATTGATGTTTCTAACCCGTTATGAGGCTCAAGGTGGCGATTTGTTAATGAAAATTGTGACTGGCGATGAGACCTGGTTTCATTATGCAACCCCTGAAACAAAAGAAAAATCTCGTCAATGAGTGCGCGCGCGCACACACACACACACACACACGCGCGCGCACGCACAAAGTTTAAGCAAACCTTCAATGACAAGAAGATGATGGCTACAGTCTTTTGGGACCAAGAAGGTGTGTTGCTGGTGGAGTTTCCGAAACGGGGGTCTACAATCAATGCAACTGTTTATTGCAAGACATTACGATGACTGCGGAGAACCATACAGAACAAACGAAGAGGCAAGCTGATGTCTGGGTTTTCTTGATTTATGACAATGCCCGCCCTCACAGTGCTCGTGTCACTCAACAATTCTTCAGGAATTTTGATGGGACATTTTCGATCCCCGCCGTACAGCCCTGATTTGTTGCCGGGTGATTTTCACCTCTTCCTTGGACTGAAAGAGTGGCTGGGAGGACGGAAGTTCGAGAATGATGAAGTCCTTCAAACGAAAGTCCGTACCTATCTTAACTCGCTGACGATAACGTACTGTGCAGAGGGGATCGAAAAGCTTGTCCACAGGTTTGACAAATGCCTGAACCTTAATGGCGATTATGTTGAAAAGTAAACACATTTGTACCTAACATTTGATAATAAATTTATTTGACTATGTACTCTTAACTTAGTGCTCAAATAAATTATTCAAATAAAAAATTCAAATTATGTACTCTTGTCTTTTAATTATGACCCATCAGACGTTGAAAAAAAAATAGTCCTCGTATTAGTCTTTTTCAAAAGGTGTCATAGTAGTAAACAGCATGGCTTCATAGAGGGAAAGTCCACTACGTCTGCACTAGGCAAATTTTTAAAACTAATTTACACCAGCCTTGACCAGCATGAAACAGGAGTTGGCATATTTTTAGTCCTCACTAAAGCTTTTGACATGCTAGATCATAATGTTCCATTAAATAAACTGACTAATATAGGCATTAGAGGCATTGCTCTACACTAGTTTAAATCCTATTTAAGAAATAGAGAGTAAATAATTGAAATTAATTATTTGATAAAATCACAAATTCCATGAATGAAAAATCATCAAACAAATTAATGAATATGGTGTATCTTTTTCTCATTTATATTAATGAGTTAATGACCTATTTACACCTCAGAGGTTGTGTTATTTACAGGTGATACAAGCATATTTATAATAAGGCAATAACTTAAATAACAATAGGATCTGTATTGATTATGTAATCCAAAAACTTCCTAACTGGTTCAAAGACTTGTAATTAATAAAGAGAAGAGAAATGCACTATGCTTTCATCATATACAAAATAAGAATATACAGAAACCTGATGTTGAACTTGATGAAAAAAGTATTCAATATGCCGATAGTGTAAAATTTATAGGAATAAGTATGACACAGCATATGAAGCGGAACATTTACATAGACAGGTTGTTTAGAAAATTAAAGTAGTGCACACGATATGAGCAACTAGGAACCCTTAAACAGAATCTACATGAATTATATATTTTTCCTACCTCCACACAGTTCTTACTTATTTATGGGTTAATGTTTTGGGGTAATTCTCAAATAGTGTCTCCGTATTTAAATTACAAAAGCAAGCAATCCAATTAATGTTCAGAGCACCCAGACAAATGAGTTGTAAAACTCTATTCAAAGACCTGTATTTTACCACTACTATGCTCGTATATATAACATGTCTTAGTTAACACCTACCAAAACCTAAATTATTTTAAAGCAACTTCAGATGTCATACTTATGAAACTAGAAACAGACATAACGTAAGTTTAATAACACACAATACAACACTATTTGCATAAAGTTTTATTGTAACAGGCTTAAAATTCTGTAACTGTTTACTGAGTACACTTAAGGTCATAAAAAATGTAGCTATCTTTAAACATAAGTTGAATCTTTTAATGGATTACTGTTTTTATAGCATTGACGAGTTTTTTCAAACATGTAACAAATTACTCTTCAAATAGATGTAACAACTAACTGCAATTACAACTAGTATATTTTTGTAAATTGTACAGGGTTATCAGATTAAGCAGCCTTGCTTTTAATGGCACCAGGTTTGTTTTCACGCACAGCTTTCCTCCCGATAGTTTTTCCCCCTGCCAACTGTCTTATGCATTGGAACAAATAGGATGAATGGACAGGTCGACTAGAACCATTAATATTTTAAAAATTACAACTTTCAATGTTCCTTACGTAGCCTACCTTTTCAAAGATGATGTTTGAAATGTTCTCCTTGTGCTCGAAGACAGGTATTGCAGTGTCCTAACAGATTATCATAAACATGTTGCAATTCTTCTTGGGATATGTTGGTTATTTCTTCCCATATATTATTTTGCAGTTCTTGTAAAGTTCGGGGATTAGATTTATACACTTTGTTTTTCAAATTACTCCACAAGTAAAAATCACAAGGCATGATGTCTGAGGATCGAGTGGGCCAGATCCCTACACTAATCACTCTTCCAACAAAGACATCAGCATCC
This sequence comes from Deroplatys truncata, assembly GCA_030765065.1. Lineage (NCBI taxonomy): Eukaryota > Metazoa > Arthropoda > Insecta > Mantodea > Mantidae > Deroplatys > Deroplatys truncata. Next base: position 129,334,673 of record CM060988.1, on the reverse strand, counting down.
AACGAAGTGCGAGCTGTATGGGCTGTATTCCCACTTTGTTGAAGTACACTGTGCATTCTCTCTTCATCTGTCAATTTAGAAAAACTGCTCCAAAAATTAAGGTTTGATAGTGTGCAGCATTAATTGCATCGTGAAAAATATAGGGCCAATTATTCCAGCCGCACTCGCAGCACACCAAACACTGACTTCAGCGTCTGTAGTGGACTTTGATGTATGAGTTTTGGATTTTGAGTTGCTTTGTAGCGATTATTTTGAGAGCTAACTTGTCCATTCAAGTGAAACCACGCCTTGTCACTGAATAACAAAAATTGTGTAGTTATGTTGCTGCTATACACGGTCTCCAGAAACCAACTGTAAAACTCCATTCTTCCCTGGTCTCTCTCCTTCGAGTCATGCACTTGTTTTTTAAGGCCGTAATTTGCGTAGTTTTGTTGTTTTTGTGCTGACCTATAGCTGACTCCTGCTTGCTGTGCTAACTTTGAGAGGGACTTTTGTGGTGAATGTTCTAACCATGCACCAATATCATCAATATTTTCCTCTGCTAAAACAAAATTTTCGATTTTTTCTGGTCTAACACCAATCTACTTTTGAATTTCTTGGCTATTTTATGAACTGTACTTCTGTTAAATGGATCAACTTCTGGAAAGCATTCCTGAAATGCTCTAAGACACAGAAACAGAGATTCATGTTTTATAAAGTTGCAACAAATGAAAACTCTCTGTTCTGTAGTAAATTGGACCATGACTTGACTAACACACAACAAAAACCACCAAATAGCATTATGTACTGCTTTTGTTTGTCATATGTGGCATGAGTCAGAAATCACGCCATATGTGATGCAATAGCAGGAACTGGAATCTCAGCAGGTGAGTGGTACATGCCCGAGACCAGGAGCCGATAAGAGCGTGGCCACTTAATATTGTGGCACTATATATTGTAAAATACTGTATTTTCATATTGTAAATATTGTTATGTTGTAATATTGTACACTTAAGGTAATAAAAGATGTAGCTATCTTTAAACACAAGTTGATGAATCTTTTAATGGACTACTGTTTTTATAGCATTGACAAGTTTTATCAAATAGATGTAACAACTAACTACAATTAAATAGATTACAACTAACATTTTTTATAAATTGTATATTGTAAAATACTGTCATTTCATATTGTAAATATTGTTATATACCACCATATATGGTTAAACATACGTTGAGAATTCTATATCATGTATTCATGATCCACAGATGCAATAAAATTGAATTGAATAAATATTTATTTGAACAAACAGTTGCAATTTTCCATATTGTACTTCATTGTTTTAATTGGAAAGAGTATAGCAAACTACCTTAAAGATGTAATTGAGTTTGTGGTGCACCACTCGTTTCTTTTTATGTATGACTGTCAGCAACTACTTCGGATAGTAATCATTTACTTTTATTGTTCAGAATCTATTTTGATATATACATAGCTTTAGCTCCAGCAACCAGTGAAATAAGTTTCTGAATACCCAAAATAAAATATTTTGATCCTCAGATGTCTGTGGCACCCTATAAGGTAGAATAAAGACAATTCTCTGTCAGGAAAGAAAAATATAAATTGAGCACAAAAAATAAATAACATAAAACCTCATTAATGGATAATACGAGTACAAAGTTTCACTTGATGTTATTGTATGTATGTTGAGAACTAAGAAATAACATTCTGTTAGCATAATTATTTTTACTCCTTCCTGAAAAATGTGAATTTTTTAATTAATAAGAGTGTGTGTAAATGACTTATTTCCTTTGGTGTATTTTCATAATATGCCTTTATATTTGTAATTTAAAAAAATGTAACTGTGTGGAAAGGCACTGATCGTATGCTTTAAAACAGTACTTAACTGTCTTTATCTCAAGGAAATCGAAAGAAAGAAAAGCATTCTTTGCCAACTATAATTCTGGCAATAAAATACTGCACACACTTTCCCTTCCTTGAAGATGGTTGTTGCTTAAAACTTGATAAAGCAAACCCTAACACCTAATTCTCCATATTCCCTACACAGCTGATACAAATCCTCCAGACCGCTGCGCTAGGAGTGTTCTATGTCTGTGCTTTTTCGGCCGAATTTCCTATTTTAGTACTGAATGGTATTTGCTTTAAATCAAAGTGAGTTTATAATGTTGGCATTATTTACTGTAGTTACAGACTAAGATATTACATTTGTTGAATGTGGTAATTATTTCTATTCAACCTGTACCAAATGTAATCTGAGAACATTAACATACATTATTGTTTTCAAGTTTATGGTGTTAATCAATTGAATTATTGAGCAGTAAACATGATTTATATATTTAATAAACGTGCAAACTTAAAAGTTAGGCTAAAGTAATCATGTATAGTAAAACTGTGTTGAAAAACAATGCATGCAGTAAAGGCATACCAGTGAGAGAGGCACTTGAACTTCTGTATTTCTGAGTGCTCAGTTCTGTCAAGACTTTACTTATTGTGATCCAATACCATGGACAATTTGATGGATTCATTGATAAGTGAATTCAAGCATTGAGTTGGGTTCTAAAACACCCAAATACCAGAATGTTCAAACCAAGACCTTTGAAATAGTCAGACTCATAAATATCAATATAGAATGATATCCATCTCTTATAAACGAGCTGAAGCTGTTGCTTTGCACCCTATTTCAGAAACAACAAAAGAAGGATTAGTTTTATAAAATCCAGATCAGAAAAGAGATTAGCACTATCTGTACCCCATTACAGAAGCTATTACTCAGATAAAGAGAACAGATGGCGAGTATGGTTGAATTTTTAAAATAAATATATCGCAATACATATGATATAAAGTGTAAAGCACTGGAACTTTCACTCAACTCAGCGTTACTGAAATTAGGACAGTCCCAGATTTCTGGCAGATACAAGAATCGTAAGCTGAGCTATCATACTCAATAAATCAGTTAAATGTAACTTTTTTTTGGATTATTTTTTTAGTGTTTTCTTGATAGGAAGAGGGGAAAAATGTCTGCAGATACAGAAATATCCTTATTACTGTTGAAAATTGAGCCATTTAAAATAATGCAATAGTTTAAAGGCTGGTTCACAATAACCAGAGAACCACCACCAGAATGGGAAGCAAAACAGCATACAACCTTTTGTTTCATAATATATTGTGAATGAGAACAGGAATGAATATCGGTAGCAAAATGGAAAGTTGATTTCGTGCACTGGAACAGATGTTACATTTGTGTAATTGACCAATGATATTTTTTCCTGTGCTTTCAATTCAACAAACATAATGAGGTTAGCCAACAAAAATTCAATTACTTCAGATTTCTCTAGCGAAACCATCTTGCCAAGCATGCTTCCTTTGTTAATAGCTTATGTAAAAGTTATTTGTTCATTATTACTATCCGTTAATTTCTACCTGCTTTTACTATTCTTGTGGTTTTTGAGGCAATAGTCAGTTATGAGTTGGTATAAACAAACAACAAGGATTCTTTTACTAGAAGAACCAACAATCAACAAATCTCAGGTAGTCAGGAAACACATTTACTGGAATTTCTTTTGGTTTCATTTTCCCAGCAGCGATTAGAGAGAGCTCTAGTGGCTGTTTCATGTCACAGCTGCCTTGAATAATTTCTACAGGGTAGAGTCTAATATGCACAATATGCATCTAATATGCTGTACCCAGGAATGGGAATAAGAAAGTTAAAACTTGAAGAATTCGTCTTTCCTGTTTCTGAGACCTGCAAAAGCTTCCCGTTAATTATGAATGCTCACATTATAATGCATGTATTTTAACTTTGTTGTTCTTGTTCTGGTTTCTGTTGCCAGTTATTGTAAATCAGCCTTAAACGCTTTAAATAATTAAGGTATTTTTTATCATTGCTGTTATTTTGAATTTGGTGCAACTTACTTTGACAGCCATGCTGCCATTTTCAAGCCCAAATCCTTACAGAATTCTGGATGGTATTGAAACAACAAAGCTGTTGATGTGTAAATGGAACTTTTAGCGAGGATGTGGATTGGCAGAAGTTTAAAATATATTAATTATCGCAATGCTTCTAAATGAAAATGTTTCCCTAGCTCTTTGTTACCTAAATGTCTTTTGTGGTTTCATATTAGGACTGATGTTATCCCCCTCAGTTAAAAAAGGTTCATCTGGGCTGGTTTTTCCACTTGTTTGTACTTAATGTATCTCAGATGTTCCTTGGTAGTTTTTAATTTCCTTACATTTTTCCAACATAGATTTTGTTGCAATCTTGGTATTTTAAATTATAAATTCCTGATTTTTCTATAGGTGAAATAGCATCTTTAATTTTTCAGTACAATAAGCTCTTAATGAAAATTTACTGAATACAAGCAAAGTGATTCTAAAAGATTTAAAACTTTTCTAAATTTGTTATGAACCCAGGGTGTGTAAAGTTAAAATATTTTTTGTGTAGTTTCTTTTTGAGATTTCTATAAAATTCTGTGTTTTGAATTTTCTAGTTTTGATATTTACTAATTCTTTGCTAGGCAAAACATTATCAACATGTATGTAGGTGTATTTCTTTTGGTATTTCTCTTTGTGTAGTGAGCTATTAATTAATCTGTAAATCATGCTATTGCATACTGGATGTTTTAATTTCAGTTCAACTCAAATTTTATTCACCATTTGGTTTCAATACAGAAATCCTGGCTTTGTCAACAATGTTTGAGTTGTAGGATTAAAACTGATTTTTTGTATATAAATGTGTGTCAATGGGGTTTCTATATATTCTGTATTTAATACCACTTTAGCTATATATTTTAAGATCCAAAAAGAGGAAAAATCCAAGTTCAAAGGCGAACTTAAGGCATGTATCTGTGAAATTTGGCAAAACATGTGAACATTTTTATCTTTTGTTTTTTTAGTTTTTTATAATACAACTTTTATGCTACACAATTGACATTTAAATATAAACAATTTTAAAGCCATAAATGTCTATTTATAATGAGTACTATACCATTTAGATAAAGCACCACATTAAAGTTTAAACTTTATTTTTCTCAATCTCCCCCCTTTTTTTTTCCAGCATTTTTCGCTGTTCAAACTGCTCCTTGGACCTCAGTGTATAACTTGGTTTTAAATTTTCAGGAGAGCTTCATAATTATGGATTTAAAAATTGTTGTTTACTAATTAAAAATATTAAATATTTCAGTTGAAATTATTATCTACCACTCACTTTGAAAGAGTTGAAAAATTTAATAAGTTGTACATATACAATTTTTTTTCTCTTTTTTTTCTCTCTTAAATTAATTAAGTAAGAATTTTAAATAATTCTTTATTTTTGTGTACTAAACTCAAATTAAAAAATTGGGAAATGCTCCTTAGGGTCTAAGGAGCATTTCATATAAAAAAGTGATTAATTATGAGTAGAAAATTAATATCGTAACAATGCTTTGATCTGAGTAGCTCATAAAAATGTTGTGTGCACTGCATGTTTTATGTTCTGAATATAAAAAAACCCAAGAAATCAGAAGAAAACTGTAGATTTTTGGATGTTCACAGATACATTGCCTCAAGTGTCTTTTCTTCTAAATACAAAAAGTGATCAAGTAACTTATTAAATTTCTATTTGTAATAGAATTAATGTTTTGTTTTCAGACCTCTGGCAAAAATGCTGAGACACATGCTCCAAAAAAAGATATAAATTCTTCCTCCATGCCCAAACGAGCTAAAATGTCATGTCACTCTACACAAAACCAGACTCCAGCGACAGAAGGCAGAGCAATGCAGGCAGAAACTGTTGACATGCATGGTCATTTGCTAAAAGGAAAATCAGTCGAGTATGAGCTTTATGGCACAACGGGTATGGGACACACTTCCAAGCAACCTGCTGGAATGGACAGTGAGATGCAATATGCAAGTTTGCAACTTAGGGACGAGGGTCCCATAAAGTCACAAGGGTTATCTTCAGAGAGCTTGGAACATTATGTGGATAGCATAGGTCCAAAGAGACTAACTCGTAGGGAAGAAGGAGCTACACCTTTATTGAGTCTTGTAGCTTCTCCATCAGAAAGGGTGAAAGTAGAACCGGAATCAAACACAAGAATTTCGCCAGATTTAGCATCTGTGCTCAAACGAGCTTCTGGAATGGAGGAGATGGAGCTGAGCTCTGTGGAGGGTGCTCAAGGTTTGTCTTTTATTTTAAATCTAATATTACAAACTCATCACAAAATACCTAAAATGACTTGCTTAAAAATTTTACATAAAAACTGCCATAATTTATAGTTTATGAATCATTCTTGAATAATAGTTTCATTAGTTTTATTATATTTAGAAACCAAAATCAATCCAGATAATCCCATCTCCAAAAAAAACTCATTTTCTTAGATATTTTAAAAGAAATATTAAAAGTAAAAAAAATTAGATCAACAAGCTCAAAGCCAACTATAAGACCTTGGGTTAATAGATGTTAAAGGCATGAATGGAACAAATAAAAAATGCGAGTGGATTAATGTTCTTTTTATTTAACATTATTGTAGCCCCACGTTGTGGTGCCAATTTGTAACGGTATTACTTATAAAGTTTGTGTATGTGGGTTTACATCACGTGTTGTAGCCATCTTGTGACGTCATTCTTTGTTAGGTTCGTAGCTCCATCTGGTGTTAGCAATTTGCGGCAGTATTAGCTTTTGTTTGATTTCATTTCAAATGTCCTCCGGCTAGCTATTATCCTGTTGGCTTGAGCACGTATCTCTATACAGGTTGTGTAAACGGAAAGGAATCTTTTATCTAAATATAACACTGATGAAGAAATTTGTTTTACACATTTATTGTCGAACACGTTAACTATCACATTTATACATTGATCTTAACACTCGCCAAACTGAAACTGTTTTAATAACTTCATTACTAATCACTCTTAATTCGCGTACATCAACTTTGTGTATAATTAACTTTATAATACTTTAGATTTTCGTAACTTGTGAATCTATAGCCGACGTATCTCATACAAATATTTTGACGAACTGACGAACTGAAGACGACGTGTAGTGCACAAAGAATTTTGATGAACTGGCCAACTGAAGGCGACGTGTAATGTATTGAGATTTTCGATGAACTGAACGCGATCTACCTCTGACTTGGCTTTTTATACACCCACTCCCCGATATGCCTAAAGATTATAACTGAGTTACTATTGGCTAATAAAACGCGCCAACATTAGCATCTATTTTAATATCCAATGAAAATTGTGAATACATATGCTTTAGGGAGAAAATATTCCAGAAGTTTCTACCGAAAAACGCGCCAACATTACGTAACTTCCTCGTTTCCAATAATGATAAACAGCTCACCCCCCTCTTTGCATTATTGCGCTATTATTGACAGTTTCAGTAAGGCCGTATAAACTTATTTCCCAATAATAATTACAATTAATAAACATCTGAAATCAATGTCACATAAAAATGCATATTCATATTACAATCATTATTTACATTTAAGTAATTTGTGATACAACTTACTGCATCAAAAATGAAAGTATTTATGGCAATACTTCTTGTTGATATTAAAAGAAAAATATAAATATGTGTGCCATCTCTATGGACAATTTTTTTAACTATAAAATTGTGTTGACAGAACTGTGTCATTGTGTATGTGTGATCTACATGCTTTTGTTGCAAGCATGTGGAAGTTATTTGGCTGCAGCTACACTGTAATGTTGTTTCTTAAAATTAAATAAATATCCTTGACAGGTTAAGGGCCCAGAGTGTGTGTGAACTGTTTTATAAGTATTCTTGGTTGCGATTAACTTTGACATGAATTTGTTGATGAAAAACTTGTACAAAAATTGGACTCTGTGCGTGACAAAAATGGGTAATGGTAACAGTGACTATGAAATACAAGTGGATAAACTTGAAGGTCCTGAGGACTGGGCAAAATGGAAATGGCATGTGTCGATGTTGTTGCGGGCATATGCATTGAAGATGATGTTGAAGGTATGAGGAGGTGTCCTGAACTTGTAGAAAGTGCGACTGTGGCAGAACAAGCGGCGTATCAGAGGTAGTGGAAGGACAATGCGAAAGCAGCAGGTTTGTTTACAAATATGCTGGGAAAAGCCATTACTGAGCTCATGTTGACATGCAGCCACGCAAGTGAAATTTGTGACCAGTTATGCACACGATTAGAAAGAAGCAGTATGCCATGAATAAACATGTTGATTGAAGTGTTTTTTCATGCTCAACATGACGACAAAGAAGATATCAGCACACATCGCGAAATTGCAGAAGATTTTTGTTGATTTAAACAACGAACTGAAGAAGCATGAAGAAAATGTTCTGTTGGAACGAATTTTAAATAGCCAAATTTTATCCACTCTGGGAAAGGAGTATGACTGTTTTAAAGTCTTGTGAGACACAATTCCATCAGAAAATCAAAAGGTGAACTTGCTGATTGAAAAATTGTGCATGACTGAACTGCATGACCAAGCTACGATGGAATGAGCTGCGTTTATCGCACATGGTAGTGCCCCTGTGAAGAAAAATCAGTCAAAATAGTGAAAAATTGATAAATAATGTTGAGTGTGCAAAACAGAAATTTTCATGTTATAAATTCAGCAGCTAGGTCACTGGGCAGCAGAGTGTCCCTTGAAAAAGACAGATGGCAGCTCTAGGAAAAAACAGTCTGAAAAGAATGCTGCATTTTTACCTTTGTCTTTGGTGCCTCAGTTGATAACCTTGTGGAAGCCAACTGTTGGTACTGCGACAGTGGTGCCACATATCACATAACAGCGAGTACACAATATTTTGAATCTTATACAAAATTTGCTGTTCCTGAGAAGATTTCATTTGGAAAACGAGGTGTAAGCATGCTGGCTCATGGACAGGGAACTGTGAAAATGAATTTGAACAACTCCTGGAAAAATGTTCCTGAACCAAGTGCTCATTTGTTCTCCATGAAAGCAGCTGCACAGCACGTTTTTTGTAGGAAACTAAATGATAAAAGTTTCATACTTGAAGTTAAAGTCACTGGACATATTAGCTGTGATTTGTATATTCTTGGTATACATGTTGTTAAACCGGCACAGCCTGTGCAAGTAAATCTAGTGACATCATCGGATATGATACAGGTCTATCATGAAAGATTTGGCCATGAACATAACATGCGAAGAGAGTCTTGAAGCAGATGGATATCAATGTGGTTGGGTGTAACAAAGAATTCTGCGATGGATGTGCATTGGGAAAAATGCATCAACTGCATGCCATTCAAGAATCGAATGAATCGACCAAAGCTAACTGGTAAACAAACCCACGCTGATGTGAATGTTCTCATGACTATCGAGTCTTTTGGAAAAATGCACTACTATGTGTGTTTTAAAGATGATTTCAACAAGTTTCATAATATTTTCCTCTTGAAGCAGAAAAGTAAAGTCAGCGCTGTTTTGGAACAGTTCCTAAATGAAGCTAAAGTGAACAGTATGTTATCAAACAACTTGGATGCAATGGAGGAAAACAGTTTGATAGAAAAAAAGTTTCTGAATTGCTTGCTAACACAGGTATAGGACACTTCACTACTCCACCCTATATACTGCAGCAAAATGGTGTTACAGAGCGAGAAAATTGTACCATTATGGAGTGTGCGCATTCTATGCTAAATCCGAGTAAATTTACAAAAGAACTGTGGGCGGAAGCCTGTAATACTGCCGCATACCTTTTGAATTGTACTGGGAAGTCATCTGTTGAAAACAAATCGCCTTATGAGCTATGGTATCAACATCCAATAGGAAACCTAACTCATCCAAAAATTTTTGGAGCTGAATGCTATATACATGTGAACAGGAATTTCTGCTGGAAATGTGACGACAAAGCTGTTCATGAGCATCTGGTTGGGTACATGAACAACAGTGATGGATTTAGGGTCTGGATTCCATCTCAGAGGAAGGCTTTTTAAGTCACAATGTAAAATTCAAACTGGAAGTTGCCTGCAATCTGCGCACCAACACTGCTGAATTTCAACTCCAGATGTAAGCCATGATGAGAGGACAAAAGATGTATGAGAAGAAAAATTTGACACAGTGTGTAGTTCTGGAGCAAGTGAAGAGGAAGAAGAAAAAGTATTAGAAAAGATTAAAAAGAGACTTTAAGGAAAAAAACCAAGTTGGATGACCAGGAGACTATGTATACCTTGCTGGACCATCTGAAGAAAAGAACCCAAGTTCAAATGCTGAAGTATTGCAGTCTGAAAGTAAAGATCAGTGGCTCAAGGCAGTTAATGAAGAATTGGAGTCTCTGAAAGAGAAATGAACCTGGGAATTAATTGAACATCCAGAAGGTGTAAAAGTTTTGAAAAATCTATGGGTTCTTTGCTAGAAAACTGCAGAAAAAGAAAAAGTCCGATTCAAGGTTTGACTAGTAACTAAAGGATATGAGCAAGGAATTGATTATGGAGGAAAATTCAGTCCTGTTGAGCATTATGATACCATTTGGACCTTGTTAGCAGTGGCCACTGCAGAGTATCTGGAGCTCGATCATTTTGACATCAAAACAGTTTTTCTGAATGGTATACTTGAAGATGTGCACATGAAACAGCCAGAAGGGTTTGAAAATGGCACTGGATGAGTATGTCTATGAAGAGAAGTCTGTATGGTCTCAAACAGGCACCACGTTGCTGGAACAAACATTTCAAGGAATTTATGAGGAAAGCGAGTTTTAAAAATAGTGATGCTGAACCATGTCTTTTCTATTGTATAAGAAATAGAAAATGCTTATATGTTGTAATCTACATAGATGATGGTCTAGTAGTGGGAAGCGACAGAGCAGAAACTGAAGAGTTCCTAGAAATGCTACAGCGGGAATTTTATGACAAAAGGATCTCTCAACAATTTCTTGAGTATGAAAATACAGACGAATGAAAATGGATCAATAGCAGTAAGTCAAGAAGATTATACCTGAAGAGGCTTGGAATAGACGAATCGAATGAAGTCTCTATTCCAATTGGATGCAAAGAAAGTGGCGTCAGAGAGAAAATCACAGTCAAAATTCCTTATTGTGAGACAGTAGATTGTCTTCTGTAATTGACTAAAACCTCACGTGCTGACATTTCTTTTGCAGTGAACAAAGTAGCTGACTCATGGAAGATCCTACAACTCAAGATTGGAATCGAGTGAAATGCATCTTCAGATACTAGAAGAGTACAGTAGACTATGGAATCATCTACAAGAAAAAGGAAGCTTTGAAAGTCTACAGTGGTGCCGACTGTGCTGGCGACAAGGACATGAGACTGTGTCAGTGGCCGGTGTCGTCACAACTCTTACTCATGGAGCTACATTGTAGTTCAGTAAGTTGCAAAATCAGTAGTAACTTCCACCATGGAAGTAAAAATAGCAGCAAGTGAAGGAGTTAATTTGGTTAAAAAGTTTGCTATCTGAATTATCTGGAACTGCCAGCCAAGACAAACTGCCTATGCTTTACACCAACAATGTTAGTGCTGTGAAACTGTCCAAAAATTCAACATTCCATCGAAAATCAAAGCACGTAGAAGTTCGGCATTTCTGCATCAGGGAACGATTTTTGGATGGAGATCTTGGACTGGAGCATATCGAGGGAGCAAACCAGTTAGCTGATTTGCTGACCAAGCCATTGGAGAGGTTTTGATTTGAGATGCTGTGTGGCAAGATTGGAGTGCAGAAAATAAATCTGTAAAACTGTGCAATATTTTTGTTTATTATTTTTCTTTTGGAGGAAGTGTTGATATTAAAAGAAAAATATGTATATGTGGTGTCATCTCTGTGGACAATTTTTTGAACTATAAAACTGTGTTGGCAGAACTGTGTCATTGTGTGTGTATGTTCTACATACTTTTGTTACAAGCATGTGAAAGTTATTTTGCTGCAAGTACACTGTAATGTTGTTTCTTAAAATAAATAGTTGTCCTCTGTGGTCTAGGGATACAATGCTAGCCTCTAGTGCCTGAGGTCGCAGATTCAAACCTGGCAGAGGGTTATAGAGGCATCTGAGCAAAATGTTCAGTCTTTCACGCCCAATGTAGAATGGGATGCTAAGAACCATAATAGTTAAAGAGCATCCATAAATAAAACTCAATTTCATTTTTAAAATTAAATAAATATCATAAACACTTCTGTCACATAAAATAAAATATATTATTTAATATGCAGTGTCCAAACAATTATTTTGATGATAGTTTTATAAATCCATAATTATTTTAAAGCATGGTTTAACCTTATGTGGAACATTGTTTTATCTTATTATTTACCTTGTGCAATCTAAGGAGAATGGAAGAAGCCATGATTAAGCTTCAAGGTGGTCCATAAATGTATATTTTATACAAATAAAGCAGTCCATATCAGCTTAAGTTGTTAGACTATTGCATTTTTGATATTTTATCTTAAATAACATTGGTTTGAGTGCATTGTGTTTCACAGAACATTTTGTATTGTCAGTGCAAGGTCTTGGCTTTTCTATTAACCACAAATGTTGGTTTTATTAATGAATTTTTTAGAGAGCATGGCTTAAAAGTAGAATTTCTAACACAGTGCTCATGAGCAAAAAGCTTCAGATTATCGCAATGGTGTGATCATTTTCATTGAGACTAACTTTGGTTTCAAGTCCAATCACGGCAATTACCCTTTGTATTTGCACATGTTTAGTGACTTGATTTGATTAGATTTTACTTTTCATTGTCTTTTTATATAATTAATTTCTCATATATACATTCAGGTACAGATATAATACTTAAATTTCTTGCTAATAATAACTTAATTAATAATCTAGATAAGACAAGTGTAATATATTTTAAAATTAATAAATTTCTATATAGGAATATGAAAATTAAAATTGGAAATGAAGAAATTGAACACCTCTGATGACCACTCATTTCTAGGGCTACATATAGACAAAACTTTATCTTGAACAAAGCATGTAAATTATATATTTAATAAAATTAGCAAGGTGTCTATTTGTTGAACTATATGGCTCATTATTTGGAAAAACCAAATTTAAAACTGATTTATTATGGAATTATCCATACTCATTTGAACTATGGTATTGAATTATGGGGCACAACGCATAAAGATAATCTAAAGCAGTTATTAGTACTACAGAAGAGGTGTTTAAAAATTGTAGGTTCATTAAAATCCAGGGATTCTTGTAGGGAGGTATTTAAAAAAGAAAGAATATTAACTGTGGTTTCATTATATATTTTTAGAGTTATTCTTTTAGTTAGACAAAAGTCAGATATAAAGATCAATAGCAATGTACATACATATGACACAAGAACAAAAAATAACATGTATAGGGAAGGGAAAAGTAAGAAATTTTTTGAAAAAAATCCTTATGTGATTGGTAAAGTATTATACAATAAATTTACTTCCTCGATTATACAAATAACAGGTTCCAAATTCATTAAAGAGTTAAAGAATTACCTCGTAAATTGTGCATTTTATGACATAGATGAATATTTATAAGTAATTGTTAATTTTACTTTAAAATGTTAAATGACAATGCCAGAAACTATGTAAATAGTCTATTGGTTACAATAAATGAATTGAATTATCTGTTCATAATACAAATTGTCATACTTCAATTTATTGCAATTTGTTTTACAGATAACCTATACATTATATTGGCAGCCTTCTGCTTTTTTTTTTTTTATCTAAAACATTATTTTTTTATCTAGTATAACCTACATAAAGATTAAATGGCAGAAATTATGAATTCAGAAGAAACTGAAATGAAAGAGCCAGGTGAAATTACAGAAGCAGCAGAAAGAATAACCCTAGAAATATTTACCCAAAAAATCCAGAAAGCAATATGTTATAGCATTTAATCACTTCATTGGCTGGTGTAAGGCAAAACATCCTGAAAATAATTCCACTGAAAATGACTGCTAGCGAATCAATAAAACATCTGGCATCTCGCTTTTTTAACATAATTTCTCTTGTTTCAAGCACCACGTTTTAAACGTGATCGCTGTTAATTTCAGGAATCAGTATAATAATATTGATATTTTATAAATTCTAGCGCTGTCTAAAAAATAGTATATGCCACACATGTTAAAAGTGGTTTTATCCCTTGTATCATAATCTACTACGAGGGCAGTCCCAGAAGTACCCGATCTGATGTATAAATAGCCATTGTTTTTTTCAAACAAATGACTATGGTCGAAACTACCAAGCTTATAAAGCTTAAGTTTGACGATGCTATGTTGTTTAGTAATTGTTTGGCAGCCATCAATAGTGAATGCTTTCAGTGAATTTGTAAACGTGGATAAAACTGGTCATTTATGTGATACAATACTTTCATTTGAAAGGGCTTAGTCCAACTAATATTAAAGCTGAGCTAGATTTTACTCTGTGGGAGTCTGCTCCTTCGTTTACAACAATAAATTATTGGGTGGCAGAATTTAAGCGAGGCTGTATGAGCTGCCAAGATGAACATCACAGTAGTCGACCAAATGAGTTGACCTCACCAGAAATTGTGAAAAAAATCCACAAAATGGTATTGGATTACTGTCGACTGAAAGTGTGTGAGCTAGCAGACATCGTAGGCATTTCAAAAAGTGCTGTACATCGCATACTGACTGAAAATTTGGACATGAGAAAGTTGTGCACAAGATGGGTGCTGCGTTTACTCACAATGTAACAAAAGCATCGTCGTGAGGATGTTTCAGTCGAGTGTTTGGCAATGTTTCGCTAAATAAAGTCGAGTTTTTGCATCGATTCATAACCATGAATGAAACATGATTCCGTTACTTCACACCTGAGATGTAGGAAAAGTCAAAACAGTGGATTGAAAGGGGAGAATCAGCTCCAAGGAAGGCAAAGACAATTCCATCTGCAGCCAAGATCATGGCGTCCGTTTTTTGAGATGCACATGGGATAATTTTCATTGATTATCTTAAAGGGAAAAGCAATCAATGGCGAGTATTATGCAAACTTATTGCAGCATTTAAATGATGAAATCAAGCAAAAACGGCTGCACTTATTGAAAAAGAAGTTTGTTTCATCAAGACAGTGCACCAGTTCGTACATCCATTATCTCCATGGCTAAAATCAACGAGTTAAAGTTCAAATTGCTTCCTCATGCACCCTATTTGACAGATTTAGTCCCCTATGATTATTTTATGTTTCCAAAGTTGAAGAAATGGCTTGGTGGTAAAAGATTTGCTAACAATGAAGAGGTGGAGTCTGCAGTTGATGGCTATTTTGCAGAACTTGACAGTTCTCACTATTGAAGCTATTGAACATCACTGGGAAAAGTGTATTGAGCTGAAAGGAGACTATGTAGAGAAATAAAGATGTTTTTGCCAAAAATGTTTGTGTTTTCTTTGCTGGGTTGGGTACTTCTGGGACAGCCCCTGTATTATGCCATGAATGCAACAACGAAGATGCAAATGCTCAAACTGACTCAGGGATTGATTTCAGACTCACTTTTTATACAGGGATACCCAATGAACTATGAACTGGCTGCTGTGCAGTGTTTTTCTGAGTTTGCGATGGCAGTGTGCATTGCCATCTGCGGTATCATAGAGTGGCATTGATACAACCTTACAAAAATTTCCTTACTCTATGCTTAAAGGCTTAATTTACCTGTGTTATGAAAGGAAGTGCTGAAACTGGCCACCGTCATCCATAAGTTTTGGCACCTTTTTAAGAAGCTATCCATCATTCACCCTATTTCACTTGCAAAATGCTGGCAATTTCCTGGCAGATATTTTGTTGTAATTCTTTCGGGGTGTGTGTTTGTCTCGTATACTTTGTTTTAATTTACCCAGGGGGTTAGTTCAGGGGACTGAGTGGGCCACAAATCATTACTAATAATTCTGTCCTCAAACACACTCAATTTTTCTCATCAAAATATTGGCTGTATGGACTCTGACAGAGAATTGTTGAAAAAAAGGCAAAGGCATGCTCCCTGTCTGTTAATCCTCTAAAAGACGGGGGCAGAATTGTATTTGCATATTGGGACGTCAACTGTTGACACAAAAAAACATGGGTCCTATAATTGATTCTTGCATCATACACCAAGTATTTCACCATGGAGAGTACCTCATGAAAATATTAGGTTTGTCAGAGCCCCAATAATGATCCACCTATTATGCTGGAACCAGGCCCTGTCTGAGAAAAATATTAAATTGGTCTAGTTTGCCATTGTATACACTATTGAGTCTCTACTCACAAAGTGTACATTTACATACAGCATTACTGGTTGAAGAGCATGTGCCACAGTTTTTTATATGGTTTTAACTTCATCAATTTAGTAGCTCTTTATACAGAGCCATCCGAACTGTCTGCCTATTGTGAAAGGCTTAGCCGATTTCAAATGATGACCAATGTTGTCTAATGTTTCTTCAGTAAGAACCCTATGCTGTCAGGTTTCTTACTGAACACTACCTGTGGTCTGAAATTTATTATTTAAATTGTTGTACAGCCTGGAACCTTTACACCTAGGAATCGTTCTGCAAATTGTATTTGCACTTGATGAGCTAACCACATCACACATACAAATTATACATAAATACATGCTACACAATAGCTAACATATAATGAGCCATAATTGTGGCTAAATACAAGACACCGTAATAAATAACTTTTAACAACTATACTACATCGCATCATGATCAATGCAGTACTGCAGACAAAGCAAAACCAGCATGAGTAGCTTGACTTTGATTGCAGCAACGGTGGGAAACACGTGTCCAGATGCCCAATAGAAAAATATTGTGCAGTTGGTTCATAGTTTGTTGGGTCCCTTGGTATAAGGCATGCTATTTGCAGTGTTTTCTCAAAATTAAGAGTCAATTTAAAAGTACTACTGTCATCAGAAAATCCATGCCATATTCATGGCATGAAAAGGAAAGGAAAAAAAAAAATAAATTGGGGAACAAGGTAATAGTAATGGAAATTGAGAATAACAAGGATCCTTTCTTGACGCTTTAGAGGATTTTAATTTAAACTGGGATTGTAACCAATTTAATAAATTATACGGTTTTGTTTCCATTAACAACAAGTATGTATGCATAATAATTTACACATAAACCTGTTTTTATGCCTTTGTTTTAATTTCTAATAAATATATATACTAATTAAAACAATCATAAGTTATTCCAAGCTTAACTTTGAAAAACTAAATTTTGTAATTGTGCTTATATCTTTTCCCACTCTTGACAGCCTTTATAATTTTTACTTAATTAGCAGTGGAGAAAAACTGATTTTCGGTTTAATTTCTGTTAAACTATGATATATACAAACAAAGCTTATACCTCCAGGTACTTTTCCTAAATTGTGCTTGTATTTCTAAGGATACCAGTGCAACAAAAATAATAAAAAAAATCAAAATATTACTTTAACAATATTGTTTCTTCAATGATCATTAGTAGGTGGATTTCTTCTTATATTAAATTGCCTAAAACTACACTTAATCTTATATTACCTTATATCTGTTTAGTACATTTCTTGTGAATGATGGTTTGTTTTAAATAATGGTGTACATTTTCTTTGTTTGCTTTTGATCAATGTAAATCCTACAAGATATAATTTTAATAAGATATCGCAAATGAGAACATTATTAAAATACCGTATTTACATGAATCTAATGCACACCTTTTTTGACCAAGTGTAGTACTCAAAATTGTGATGCGCATTAGATTTGCTGGCACATTAAATTCGAGTGCAAATCATTCTGTAGAACGCCAGTAAGTTCATTCAAATTTTTCGTTTATTACATCATAATGGATTGCTGGAGTTAACATGCATCCGGAAACTTGCAACAAGCTAGCCGCTCATTTATCATTGGCCCATTATTGTTGAGTGTTTTTAGTTATGATATGGAGGGCAAGGGCCAATTGAGAAGAACGTCTTATGATGCTTCTTTAAAGCATAAAATAATCCTTTATGCTGAAAAAAATGGTAATAGAAAGGCAGGAAGGAAGTTCAAGGTATCAGAGAGCAATGTTCGCTTGTGGCAAAAACAGAAATTGGCATTATTTGCTACTAAAGCTAGTAGGAAGAAATTTACGGGTCCTCGCAAAGGAAAACTTCCTGAAGCTGAAGAAAAAGTGTTGGAATTTGTGCATGAAAGGAGGAAGAATGAGCAACCTGTGACTAGTGACACTATACGAAAGAAAACTGAAGAGGAGGCTGAAGTTCTTGGTATTCCAAAATAAGAGTTTAAGGCTAGCCGTGGATGGGTAGATCATTTCATGCAGCGGACAGGTTTATCTTTAAGATGCCATATAACAATGTGCCAGAAGTTTTCTGCAGATTTTGAGGACAAACTACAAACGTTTCAGTTGTATGTCATTTCACCTTGGAAGAAAAAAAATGGTTCAATGGGGCAAACAGGCAAAGCTGATGAGATGCCAATTTGGTTTGGTATGCCATGGAACTACACTATTACTGAGAAGGGGACAAAGGAAGTTATCAAAACAACAGAGTGCGAAAAACAGCGCATAACACTAACTTTGTTCTTTAAAAATGTCACCTAACAATAGAGCACTTTCAATTCTATAATCTGATGGTTTATATATATATATATATATATATATATATATATATATATATATATGATAAATCCATTGTTTTATTAAATAAATTTAAATAAAATACCTATCATCTATTTTCTGTCATTGATGCGCTTTACATTCGATACAAACCCTTTTTACTTTCTCTACTATGTATAGTAAGTAGGGGTAGTATTGCATTCCACCCAAAAATTTGATACCGAGATTTCACCGGAAATGTGTCTGTGTGTCTGTCTGTCTGTGAACAACATAACTCAGAAACGAACAGTCAGATAAACACCAAACTTGGTATTTAGGTTCAGTATCGTCCAGAGATGTGACACAAGGTTTTCAAGAAAATCCCCCCGCCCCAGATTACCCTTTACATGGAACATTTTTCGAAAATTTTAATTTTCTCAAAAATAGCTCTTAACGATTTTGATTAAAATATCATATGTTTAAGATATTGTCATGACAAATGAAATGTATATCTCGAATTTTCTGGAAATGTCTCCAAAAGTATTCTTCATTGTGAACGACTTTTGCATAACTGGTAAACCATAAGAGATAAACAAAATTTTACTACACAAAAAATGTAGATCGCGTTAAAGTACACAATTTATGTCATATATATTTTTGTTGTTGAGTGAACCATTTTCGAGATATTGCTGTTATTCCCTTAAATTTTCCAATACTTATACTTTTTCTCAAATCGGAATTCGTTTTTCTTTTTAATTTTAGTCCTGGTAATGCAAAGAGAATGGAATACTCCACATAGCAACCAGCTCTTAAAATATTTGACTATCACTTAAAGCCTACCAATTCCCCTTGCATCTACAAGAAAATGAGCAATAAGATTAACATCTCGATATCTCGATTAACATGAAGCATATGAAGAATAAGCGTTTGTAAAAATAGTTTGTACAAGGTAGAGAAAGTCATGTGAGTGTAGCACATCAGATTTTTTTCATAATTTTAAGTTTCAAATATGGGGTGCCATTAGATTTGCGTAAATATGGTATTAGTTTATCAAAAGAAATTTACTCATTGCCAAACCTTTTAATTCTCATGTAAACTTCTAAGTTAGGTCCAAGTTTTTATAACGACTTATGAGTCTCATGAGCTGAAATATTATGCTTTCCATGATCATGCCTTTAATGCTTCCTTGAAAAATTCAAACATAACTTTTCCTTTACTTGATGGTATTGCTAATGTGACACTTGTTTATTATAGCACAACAATCCCCCTCTTCAGAGGACTCTGGAGGAGGTAGCAGCTATGGTCCAGACCCTTCAATGGCCGCGGCAGTATCAGCGGCCACAGCTGCAGCAAACAGGGTTCATCTCAGTCCAGGTCCGCATTTTTCTTCTCTCAAGTTTAGCTACTCTTCTTCTTCCTCTTCTCCTAGTGCTAATAGCAGGGCTGGTGTGGCGGTATCTTCAAATGTGGCAGCAGGCAAATTGTTTGCAACTTGCCTGGTGTGTGGCAAGCAGCTTAGCAACCAATATAACCTTCGCGTTCACATGGAAACACACCAGAATGTTAATTATGCTTGTGGAGTGTGCAGCCATGTGTCTCGTTCCCGAGATGCCCTCCGCAAGCATGTTTCTTATCGCCACCCTCCCGAGGGTAGAGACAAGTCGGCCACACTTTCTGGAGCACGCGAAGGACGTAAGGGTGCAAATGGTTTGGAAGGCAAAATCAGGGCTCCTATTATTCCTTCTGGAAATAACGGTCTTGGCGTACAGTCCACAGAAATGAATGTGGATAACAAAGGGGATGTAACAGGGATTAGAGTTGGCAGCCAGTTGGTTGCAGAAGATATGACCAGTAAAAAGGGCAAAGCTGCCAGCACTGAGGAAAACATGCGTCCTTGATCTATTTTTACTAAACACTTTAATGGACTATAGGCACCAAAGTCAATGATATAAGAATAAAATAATATAAATATACAATGATACGATGCAAAAGCATTGAATTCGTAAAAATGTGGAGAAAAGAAATAGTACCTGATGTGCTGAAGTCCTAAAGAGCTTTATATTAAGAGATATTTCCTCGTTGTAAACTATCATATCTTGAATTTTAACT
This sequence comes from Deroplatys truncata, assembly GCA_030765065.1. Lineage (NCBI taxonomy): Eukaryota > Metazoa > Arthropoda > Insecta > Mantodea > Mantidae > Deroplatys > Deroplatys truncata. The sequence goes on along the minus strand of CM060988.1, from coordinate 129,314,111 downwards.
TTCAAGAGTTATATTAAAAGTTGAAATTGCCTTTTAATATATGCATGTTGAGAGGTGCTACATGGTAGCTTTAAACTACTTAGGTTTCTTAAGTAGATATCTTCTCACTCTTTTGGTGTACCTTTAAATAATGATTGTAAAGTTAAGAAATAACTATCACAGGCAGAAGTCTTTCAGAACTAATGTGCCTTCTCAGATGCACAAGTTAGTGAGTCATGCAACAGGGTTTTTATTGTCAGAAAGATGTTTTTAAGTCTTGAAATTGTGAAAGAAACATTGCACTCACTATAGCTTCAAACTAAATAGTAAATTTTAATGTTAGTGAAATCCCAGTATAACAATATCTTAGCATTTCATTGGTGTACAAAAGATCCCAAAATATACAAAGTATATAACAGCCAGAGAAGTTCAGCTAGACAGCTTTGAGAGAAGTTATGTTTTGGTGTATAGGCAATACCAACTGAGTTTTGTTCTCCTAATTGCACCTTGATGGACATAGATACATGTATAATATGTCCAACTGTGAAATGCGGTTTGTGATCATTTGCTTGCTGTAGATTAAGGTAGAACATTACTGTGCAACACACAAGAAATTGTGAGCAAATATCAAGCATAAGAAACTGAAAATTTATGAACAAGTTCTGCTGATGCATGACATTGCGCCCCTTACCTGTCAGAGAGCAGATGTTCTCGTTATTTTCAACCCTTAATTTCACTTGTTCTTTAAACTTGAACATCTTGGTGGTAAATGATAAAGTGTTAATAGACTAGTTTGTTACAGGTGGCTTCAATAGCAGGGCAAGCCATTTTGAGATTGACACAGATAGCCGAGATTGTTAAGACATAGATTCATGAATGGGAGGTCTACTGTTAAAATCCTTTCAGGACCATCCTTCCTGATGGAGGTTTTTTTCCAGGTTTTCCTCAGTTCTCGTAATTGACAATGGTATGGAGGTACCCTAAACTTAAACCTGGAACATTTTCTTCCCAAATTTCCTTTCCCAATTATTGCTCAATTTCCACTAACAATGTCCATCACCTGTGGTGCCATTGCACTAAGAATTGGCATTAAACACTACTTAACCATTTTATGGGACAAACAACTAGTACAATATGAAAAATGATCAGAGATTTATAAATTGTTTTAGTAAATATTTGAACTTACTTATTGGGTGCCTTAGTACTTATTCATAGAATAAGCTCAAGATATAAAAAAAAGGTATAGAAAATTGAGTTGCCTACTGCTATGGGAAGGTGGTAAGTGCATTAGCCTGTTTGGAAGTTCAAGAAAATTCTAGGTAACTTAAGGTTCATTTGTTCCATGATTAAATTTAGTTAGTTAGCTAGCAATTTTAACCCCATGTATGTAAACAAAAGGTTTGTCCACATATGCCAACTAGGTAACTTATGGTTCATTTGTTCCATGATTAAATTTAGTTAGTTAGCTAGCAATTTTAACCCCATGTATGTAAACAAAAGGTTTGTCCACATATGCCAACATAGAATATACAAGTGTGCTTTCCACAGATAATTTTGGAAGGGGTCAATTAAAAAAAAAGGTTTTATCAATCTATCTGCAGACAGAGGCCCACTTTACCTTTTGTTGTCTAGAGGAGCTATATTATATATATAAAACATTTCCAAAAAGAAAGAGAAAATTAGAAAAGAAATGGATTCCAATGTTTTAGTATATATTTTTATAACTGTTGTACTGTAGTAACAAATTTAAATTTTGGCGCTCTCACGGTGTGGGCAAGTTTACTTCCCAGCCCAGAGGACTCAAGTTCAAATTTTGGCTCGGATGGTTTGCTTGGATAATGCTAGGTTTTCGCTTATCATAAGAGGATGGACATTGAGCAACTTTCAGCTCTATAGATCCCAGGTTCATTTGAGCTTTCAATTCATCCATTGTCTTATGATTTGTTAAACACCTTGAATTTTGCTTTAAGAATTCTTTTTTACACTTTTCATATTATTTTGGAGTGTTTTAGTTTGTTATTTTTATTTTACTAAGTCTTTTTAAATGTGTTTAAAAGTTGTATATGTGTACAACATATCATGTGATGCACAGTGGGTGGGATCATGGTGCTCTATTCCCTGTTTTGGAATGAGCATTTCTAGAAATGAGGAGAGTAATAAGTAATGATCTGTGGGTCTAGTAAACTAACATTCCAGCTGTAGGGAGTATGGTGTTGACCATATCTGTGCATAATGGATGCATGCATGGATGGCTAGCCCTACTGTAGACCTGAGGCTAGCAGTCGGGTTGCTAGGCCATGGCCCCACAAGGGCTATTGTGCCACAGAAAGTTTCTACTTAAGATTGGTTCACAGTAACCAGTAACTGAAACCAGAACGAGAACGACAAAGTTAAAATGTATGATTACATATGAACATTTAACACAAAGCTTTAATGGGAACAGCAAAGAAAACTTGGTGAAGTTTTAACTTTTTCATTCCCGTTCTTGGGAATGGCATATTAGATGTATATTGTGCATATTAGACTCATCACTGTAGAAATTATTCAAGGCAGCATGACCTAAAACAGGCATTAGAGTTCTCTTTAGTCCAAGTTGGAAAACTCGAACCAGAACAAATTTTGACAAATGTATGGTTTGACTCTCTTGATTCTTTGAGTGTTGGAGTACAACAAATAACTTTAATGTACACTATTAATAAAAGAGTGACACTTTGTAAGACACTTTTGTTACAGAAATCTGCATTTCAAAATGTTTACTTTTGCCATTGGCTAACCTGCATTTTGTTGAATTGCAAGCTGGTGAGAAAATATCATTAGTCAATTGCATACAAATGACATTCCAATGTGCAAAATGACTTTCTGTTTTGCTATCAATTTAGTCATTGATATGCATTCCCATTTTTGTTCCCGGTGTATAGTGAACCAAAATCTTGCTTATTATTTTGTTTTCCATCTAGTTTCCATTCCTGTTTCGTTCTCGGTTATTGTAAGCCAGCCTTAATATGGGTAGCTGTAGGAGAAAATATACATGAACTGAAACAAATGACAAAAGTGGTTTAATGAACAGAGTATAAAACATGGCTGTAAATAGCATGAAAATAACCTAAATTAGTAAATGAATTAGATTGTGCATAGCAGCACGTTACATATGAAGCATAAACATTGCTTTAGCAAAAAAAAAAAAAAAGTGAATGACTAAGGGTCGAATTTATAGTCGTCGCTTATGTGAAAAGGAGATGCTTAAGCAATAAGTATTTCCTTCTAATAAGGAAACGCTTATTACCAATTGGTATACATAGACAGTTCTTATATGCTCAGCACTAAATGCTTACTGCGACGGTCTTAATGTTATATTTATTTAACATTAATTATAGCACCACGTTTGGAAGCCAATATGTAACGATATTAATGTTACAAATTGTTTAACATTATTATAGCGCCACGTTTGGAAGCCAATTTGATGCTGTATTAAGGTTGTGTGACTTCATGTGTTGCCATCTTGTGACGTCATTCTATGTTTGGTTCGTAGCTCCCTCTGGCGTAGCAATTTGTATCAGTTTTGAAATAATTTACTTTAAATGTTCTCCGGCTAGCTATTTGGGTCGAGAATGTATCTCTTGCAGGGTGTGAATCGGAAAGGAATCTTTTATCCAGAAATTATACTGACGAAGAAATTGGTTTTATAACTTTTATTGCCGAACACATTCACAAACACTTTTACATATTAATCTGGATACTCGCCAAACTGAAACTGTTTGTAATAACTTCTTACTTATCACTTTTAACTATGTATTTCAACTTTGTGTAGAATTAACTTTATAATAATTCTCGTAATTATGCTGCGTGTAACTTGACGAACTGAAGGACTGACTGACGATGAACTGAGAGACCGACGTGTAGTGTGTTGAGAATTCTGTTGAACTGGGGGGCACTCTACCTCGGACCTACCCTATTTATAGGCCTGCATCAAGATACACCTAAAGATTATAAATGAACTGCTATTGGCTAATAAAACGCGCCAACATTAGCGTCTATTTTAATATCCAATGAAAACCACTAATACATATTGCTTTAGGAAATGTTCTAGAAGCTTCTACCGAAAAGGCGCGAAACATTACGTAACTTCCTGGTTCCCGGTAATGATAAACAACTCACCCCATCGCTGCATTATTGCGTTATTATTGACAGTTTCAGTAAAGCCGTATATTATTATTTACCAATAATAATTACAATTAATAAACCTCTGAAATCAATGTCACATAAAAATACATATTCATATTACAATTTATTTACATTTAAGTAATTTGTGATACAAATTACCGTATCATATGCCCCACTAGAAACATAATTATAAATATTTATAACTTGTTTGGAAATTTTATAATTGTGTTTTTAGTCTCCTTAATCTTGGAGCACACGCTATCACTTTCACTAAACACTTCACACGCATTTAACACACAACATATGTTTTGTTTATTATCTCGCCACTACTTACTGGCTTTGGTTTAATTAATTTAGATATTAATCTGACATCACAAAAAAAATTTTTTTTTTTTTTTATAGCAAATACTTTACCCTAAATTATTTAATCACTGCTACCAAATTGTTTACTTTCTTAAGTTGTTGACTAAAATTTATACATTTAAGATTTTTGTAATTATTACACATATTTACCAAAATATTCACCCTCTACACAAATATTTACATCTCTTAAATCTAGGCACTGTTTCACATGTTCTATTTACTACATACGTATTTGTTTTTAATTATCTTTACTCATTTTTGTGATTTTGTACTTATTTTAACAATACTCTTGGAATAGTATTTATATACTTTACTTTAATATAACATCATGCTTTATTTCACATGTCCAGTTACTAATAAAATGTTATTTTCCTCTCAAACATTTAGTCATGTCCAAAATTTATTTCTCCTTTCCTATGACGTACATATTTATTTAACCCTCTTACGTTCCAATACATTGCTCTGCATTTCGTCTTTAACTATCCAGCATTTACTATTTATCATCTTTGTCTTTTGTTTCACCATGATCTTCATGGTTGTATGGTTTCAGCATCTCAATATGGAACTTTCCTATGCTTTTTCGAGTTGTTGGATTACATAACTCATATGTATTAGTTCCATATACTTCAACAACTTCATATGGTCCATGGTATTTATTAATTGTCTAGCTTTGTCTCGAAGACTTATAGGTAAATTGTCATACTTGTGCCTATATGGTGGTACGTCTTCTACTTGAAATGTATGCTGATATACATTACATCTGCCTGGGATATTACTAAATACTGAACTATTGTTCATCAAAACATCATGAAGGATTTGTTTTTGCATTATCGTAAGATTATAAGCTTCTTCACACTTGTGTATTATCTCCTCATTTCTCTTCTCCATCCAGCTGTTGTCTGTCTCGCTCACATGGTCGTCTTTTGTTTGGATTACAAATTTCTCTACTTCTTCTGGCATTTCTGCTAGCTGTTGAAAATATGGCGTGGTATTCCCTTCATATTCTGTGACTACCTGCTTTATCTGACTATTTCTATCAGTTTCTGTTATTTGCACAAAAAACTCTTGGTCACAGATATTTTTCTCATCCTTTGTCATCTCGATTACAGAAACTTTCTCTTTTATAAATGGTACCCTTATTTCTCTATCTTCTTTTGTTATTTTTAACTCTTCATGTTTAAAATCTATACATGCTTCATATTCATGTAGGAAGTCACATCCTATAATTATGTCACAAATCAGATGGTTTACAATTAGAAACATAACCTCAAAATTCTCTCCGCCGATAAGTATGTTAAGTAGAGCTTGTGTTTTTATGACCTGTGTAGTTCTTCCAATTGCAACACGACAAACTAAATTACTAGTGGGAAGAGCCATAATTTTGTTACCTTCATTAATCAAATTTATGTAAAATTTCTGTGAGCAAATTGAAGCTGATGAATCAGAATCTATAGTTGCAATGATTTCTTTCTTCGCAATTTCCATCCTAACATGAGGTGATTCAAAATTGTCTCCCTTATCTTTTGTTGCTGTAATCTTATTACAGGGTGTATGTGTAGGCGTATGATTTGTATTGGTAATGGATACTGAATTATTAAAGACGTCCTGAGAACCTACTACACAGGAGTCTGTTAACAGTTTTCCTGGTTATTTCCATGTTCACGTACGGGACTGCCATTCCTAACAGGCGCTAAATCTATCTCCGTGTCGCTACCATTGTTTTGAGTTCCCCTTCCTCGAGTTCGAAATCCTCGATTTCTGACATTATGTCCCCTTGGCACGTAATTTTCTTGCCGTTCCTCAGATCTTTCCCGGTTATTATTTTCCCTCCAGTGAGTGAAATTTCCCCTTTGTCTAGTGTACCTCCTTCCATAATTTTGCCCTCTTTCAGGCAATCTTTCTGTCCTGACATAGTTTATTTGTTCCTGTCGACCTGGTCTCCTATCTATCCTTGATCTTTCAAATTGTGGAACGTATGATTGATACCGTTGTCTGGTATTAATTTCATGATGTCTGTCTTGTCCTCTAATTTGCTGATAACTACCTTGGTAATTTCTTCTATCTCGCACATCTAAAAATCTATGTTCCCACTCCCGAGACATATCTTCTTCCTGTTGTTCCAAAGCTGTTATTAATTCTGTCATCTCATAGATGTTCCGTGGTTTTGCAATTAATAAGTTATTTCTTATCCTTATAGGATAATGCCTTGCGAGTAAACTCACAAAATCTTCCTCACTGATTGGAGGTGACAAGTTTCTAACCTGACTTGCATGTTTTAGTAAGTAATCAGTCATCGATATTCCCCCTCGTGGATTAAATTGACCATGACTAAGCATTGCTCGTATTCTTTGCTGTACCGTAACATTCCAAAATCTGTTCATGAATAATCTCTTAAAGGATTCATATGAAATTTCACCCCCGGATACCATTTGTAACCAATCTAAGGTTTTCTGGTCCAAACATCTTTTGACAACTATCATTTTCAATGCTTCAGGTATCTTTTTAATTTGAAAATACTCTGATAATTCTGCAATGAACTGTACTGGACTGGAGTTTTCATTAAATTTTGGAAGTGGAAAATCACTTAAGATATGATTGTAATTTTGCAAATTCCCTACTCCCATATTTAAATTCTCTAGTGTAACTTGTGCACTCTGAGTTTCAGCATTAGCTATAGATGAAGCTGCCGCATCACTCACATTATTTGTCATACCTGAGGAACTACCTCTATCATTATGTTGTACATCTGATACATTCACATCACATATATTTGCCCTTGAATTCAATTCTAACCTGTTTACAGTACCTTGCAGATTTTCTATTGTCTGTTCCAATTTCTTATTATTCTCATTTTGAACAGCTTGGTGTTTGTTAATTTCAGAAGTTAGCTTTTGATTCAAATCTTTAGACAAAACTTTAACTTCTTCAGACAATTTATTTCTCTGTGTTTCTGACTCCTTCTGAATTTCAGATATTTCCCCTCTGAAATTAACTTGCACCTGTATTAAATCTGCATTTGTAGCCTCCATCATTTCTCTTAACTCACTTGAAATGCTACTCATTCGGCTACCTAGCTCTGTACATTTTACATTAACATGCTCTATTTTATTATTAACCTCATTCTTTTGGTTAGATATTTCCCTACTCATGTCTAACATTTTCTTTGAAACTTCACCTATTTCATTTGCTATCATTTCTTGATTTTCATTTTTCATTCTAATCATGCTACTATCTAGTTCCATGAATTTCTTTTCAATTTCTTCCCTATTTTGATCTAATTTATGCTCTAATTTCTCATTACTCTTACCAATTTCTTCCCTTAATTGATCTGTAATACTCTTATCAATATCTTCCCTCAATTTCTCATTATTCTGAGTTAGTTTTTGTTCTAAACTCCTATCAATATCTTCTCTTAATTCCCTATTATTCTTTTGCATATCTTCCCTTATACTCTGAGTTAATTTTTGCTCTAATTTCTCAATATTCATACTACTATCTTCCCTGTTTTGTTCTATTTTCTCATTATTTTTTTTTATATTCTCATTCAAATTTTTCAGCATTTCCATTATCATACTAGTATCAAGATTAACACTTCCTGCTATTCGATTCTCACTTTCTGCACTAACATTTTCATCTTCAAATCCTAAAAAATCTGGGCTATTTTCTGCAACCTGTATTGAATTACAGCTAACTGTTACACTATCTCCCTCCATAATTATTTCTTCTGTATTACTAGCAGCCATTATTACTTTCTCTACTACGTATAGTAAGTAGGGGAAGTATTGCATTCGACCCAAAAATTCGATACCGAGATTTCACCGGAAATACATGTTTTGAGACTCCCTGAATCCAAAAAAAGCATTTTTGGAAACATGTCCGTGTGTGTGTCTGTGTGTGTGTGTGTCTGTGTGTGTGTGTCTGTGTGTGTGTCTGTGTGTGTGTCTGTGAACAGCATAACTCAAAAACTAACAGTCGGATAAACACCAAACTTGGTATTTAGGTTCAGTATCTTCCAGAGATGCGACACGAAGGTTTTCAAGAAAATCCCCCCACCCCAGACTACCCTTTACATGGAACATTTTTCGAAAATTTTAATTTTCTCAAAAATGGCTCTAACGATTTTGATTAAAATATCATATGTTTAAGGTATTTTCATGACAAATGAAATGTATATTTCGAATTTTCTGGGAATGTCTCCAAAAGTGTTCTTCATTCTGAACGACTTTTGCATAACTGGTAAACCATAAGAGATAGACAAAATTTTACTGCACAAAAAATGTAGATCGCGTTACAATACACAATTTATGTCATATACATTTTTGTTGTTGAGTGAACCGTTTTCGAGATATTGCTTGTTATTCCCTTAAATTTTCCAATACTTATACTTTTTCTCAAATTCGTTACTCATTTTTTATGTCCTGGACATGCAAAGAGAATGGAATGCGCCACATAGCAACCAGCGTTAAAATATTTGACTATCGCTTAAAAGCTACCATATTCCCGTTGCATCTACAAGAAAATTACCAATAAGATTGACATCTCGATATCTCGATTAACATGAAGCATATGGAGAATGGGCGTTTGTAAAATTAGGTTGTACAAGAGTAGAGAAAGTTATGTGAGTGTAACACATCAGATTGTTTTGGATTCAGGAGGTCTCAAAACATGTATTTCCGGTGAAATCTCGGTATCGAATTTTTGGGTGGAATGCAATACTTCCCCTACTTACTATACGTAGTAGAGAAAGTAAAAAATAATTTTTAGAATAAGATCCGTGTGCGTGCCTGTGTGTTTGTGAACAGCGTAACTCAAAAACGAAAAGTCGGATAAACACCAAACCCACCCTAGACTACCCTTTACATGGAACAATTTTCGAAAATTTTGATTTTCTCAAAAATGGCTCCAACGATTTTGATAATATCTCATATGTTCAAGATATTTTTATGGCGAATAAAATGTATATTATGAATTTTCTGGAAATGTCCCCAAAATTCCTCTTTATTCTGATTGACTATTGTGTAACTGGCAAACCGAAAGAGATAGACAAGCTTTTACTAAACAAGAAATGTAGATCTCCTTAAAACTACAATTATGCCATATATTTTTATGCTGAGGAACCAATTCCGGGATATTCCTTGTTATTTGTTTAAATTTTCCAATACTTATATTTTTTTTTTATCCTACCACTCCTCAGTAACATTTATTTACCCTTTTTTTTTTTTTTTTTTTTTCAAAAAAAATTAAGATACTCTAACCTTACTGATGCTGTCCGTTGCTGTTACTTTGATGTCCAGTTTTTCTGCCCCTCTCTCCTAGGTTTGTATGTCGCTTCGATGAATCTGCGTAGTTTTATCGTCCTGTAGCTTGAATTTCCACGATGTCCAATTATCCATGTAATCTGTCCTGCCTGTTGTTTCTGGAATCTGCGTCTTGTAGATCATTTCACCGCTGCATTCCTGGTTACTCTGCTTCATTCCTAGTCATCGTGTTCCTTTCCTGGTCACTTCGCCCCACGTGCTGGGTGCCAATTTGTAACGGAACAATTGTTGTATTTATTGTAACATTATTGTAGCCCCACGTTGGGCGCCAATTTGCGACGGTCTTAATGTTATATTTATTTAACATTAATTATAGCACCACGTTTGGAAGCCAATATGTAACGATATTAATGTTACAAATTGTTTAACATTATTATAGCGCCACGTTTGGAAGCCAATTTGATGCTGTATTAAGGTTGTGTGACTTCATGTGTTGCCATCTTGTGACGTCATTCTTTGTTTGGTTCGTAGCTCCCTCTGGCGTAGCAATTTGTATCAGTTTTGAAATAATTTACTTTAAATGTTCTCCGGCTAGCTATTTGGGTCGAGAATGTATCTCTTGCAGGGTGTGAATCGGAAAGGAATCTTTTATCCAGAAATTATACTGACGAAGAAATTGGTTTTATAACTTTTATTGCCGAACACATTCACAAACACTTTTACATATTAATCTGGATACTCGCCAAACTGAAACTGTTTGTAATAACTTCTTACTTATCACTTTTAACTATGTATTTCAACTTTGTGTAGAATTAACTTTATAATAATTCTCGTAATTATGCTGCGTGTAACTTGACGAACTGAAGGACTGACTGACGATGAACTGAGAGACCGACGTGTAGTGTGTTGAGAATTCTGTTGAACTGGGGGGCACTCTACCTCGGACCTACCCTATTTATAGGCCTGCATCAAGATACACCTAAAGATTATAAATGAACTGCTATTGGCTAATAAAACGCGCCAACATTAGCGTCTATTTTAATATCCAATGAAAACCACTAATACATATTGCTTTAGGAAATGTTCTAGAAGCTTCTACTGAAAAGGCGCGAAACATTACGTAACTTCCTGGTTCCCGGTAATGATAAACAACTCACCCCATCGCTGCATTATTGCGTTATTATTGACAGTTTCAGTAAAGCCGTATATTATTATTTACCAATAATAATTACAATTAATAAACCTCTGAAATCAATGTCACATAAAAATACATATTCATATTACAATTTATTTACATTTAAGTAATTTGTGATACAAATTACCGTATCATTACTTATTTCCAAAGCACATCTGGCAACATGGTTCAGCTGTTTCACAGCTACTCAGATGCGCAAAGGAATGTGTAAACGAACATGCAGGTCACCACATAGCCAGTCAGCATTTTCATTTTCATTGTTGTTTTGTTCACAACAGCTGTTGAGCATGTGGTAGAAGTTTGCAAGTTTTAAATAGTGCATTTATTAATTAGTTAACTTTCATTTAAAATCAAGCGGATTTTAAATTTAGTTAAGAGTTTGTAGTAATAATTATACAGTTACATTAGTTAGGTCAAAAACATGCCAAAAGGAGAACATTTCAGCGAGCAGGAAAGAAACCAACCTATCGAGTTGGTACTGAGATACAAAGACATTGTAGAATGCGAGCAATCGGACATTGTGTGATGTAGTGGCCTAAAGTGGTATTTACTCGTGGACCGTTTTAAAAATGAAAACCTGACTTTCTTGCATAAAGTGTTAGTAGCTAGAGGTATTTACAATATGCATGCTGTGCATATGCATGCATGGAGGCAAATCACAAATGTAATTACTATGCCATCTAGCAGTAATCAAAAAAGCAAAAGTACCCAATAACTTAGTGTTTGGCTTTAACAGCTGTTTTATACGTGGAATTGGTAAACCTCTGTTCAAGGTTTTGATAACCCAACATATATTTGTGAATTAATGGTAAAGATGTGTGACTCGTTAAGTGATTTATTGCACTTGTAGTGATTATGCAAAATAGGCAATTTGATTGAGAAAAGCACTGCAGAGATGTACTTGATGTATTGCAGAAATACAGGGTGAGCCAAAAAACTATGAACCGCCTGCACTGTGTTTTTTCCTGTCTGCATCCTCGGCGCTTGTTGCCATCTGCTGCTAATCATTGAAAGGCGTGAATGAAACCATACAACATTTTTAAAACTACTTTAAAAGGCTTTACTTACCAACTTTACCGTCGTCCATAGTTTCCTAAAGAGGTGGCCAGTTTCAGCATTTCCTTTCATAAAGTTGGTAAGTAAAGCCTTTAAAAGTAGTTTTAAAAATGTTGTATGGCTTCATCCGCACCTTTCTATGATAGTGGCAGACGGCAACAAGTGACGAGGACACAGACAGAAAAAAACACTGTGCAGGCGGTTAGTAGTTTTTTGGCTCGCTCTGTATTTCTGCATCTTATTTTTAGGATTTTATTAAACGATTCTGAATAAGTGCAGCAAAATTTAATTTTCTAGGGACCTAAGGACTTTAGACAACATAAATGGGAAAAGTCTGAACAGAAAACATATGGATAGTGTTATAGCACAGAGATTCTATACATTATCTTTCCAAGTAAGCTTGTTTCACGTGATTTCATAACCTCTGTTTGTTAAGATTACATTGTTTAGAGAGGCATTAGATTATTACAACAGTGGCTTTGGTAAACCGATGTTGCTTCTTAAATTCAGCATCCCTATGCGTTTCAAGTGAATTCTGCAAATCAGACAAACTCGTTTACTAATGCGCAGTACAACTTCGTTATGAAATTCCATATACTCCACAAAATCGCTATTATCATTAACTTCCATTGTGGGCAGTTGATGTAAGATGGCTTTGGCTCTCCTTATTGCATATAAACTGAGGTTGGAGCTTCCTTATATGAATATGCCTTTCCTTATTTGTCTGAAAGAGTGGCGTCTGTGTATTGAAAATTGCTGCTTAAGGACTTCCTTGAAATAAACGACGACTATGAATTCAACCCTAAAAGACAGAAAATATAAGATTAGTACTTCTTGGGAAGTATTTCAGAATCTCTTGAATATGCCCTCCTTGGAAAAGGACAAAAAATGGACATTTGTATAAAATGTGCTTTCACCAGAGAGATTTCTTTTGCACCAAAGATGACAAGAACAGCATTATAAGAAAGAATAGTTGGACAGTCCTCAGAAACTAGTCAAAGATAAAAATAAATGTATAAAACTTATGCTTGGTTTTATTAAGTTTATTGATTAATAGCTCTTCCTATGAGCTTTATTTATCTGATTGTTAATTTGTTAACTTTTACTGCTGAAATCTTGAACATGGTGAACTGGTAATCATTATGAATAAAAATTGAGTTGTGCATCACAAAATTGATACTAGAAACATGACATGCAATGAAAGTATCAAAGCCTCGGCAGATTAATTTGATTGTGTATACCCTTAGGGGAACAAAAAATGAGCAAAAGTTCTGCTTAGATCTGTGGTCAATTCACATCATTAGTTATAGTGAGCTTTGAATATAAGTATACACTGATAGCTGAGTGGCTATCTGCAGTTCTCAGCAGTGAGAATATGAAGAGTTCCACACACAAATGTGTGCTTTCCAGCCCCATCTCTGCCTCAATGTTTATTACACAATAATATAATTTCTAATTGCAAAGGTTTGTTTGATTTTAAGCACTTAATGCTCAAACACAAAAATCACATGGCTTTTTTGCTTTAGCAGGAATTCCTTATAATTCAGATTCATGTTATCCATTAAAAATATTTAGTATTGTCATGTATTAAACATTAATTTTACTGATAAACAGAAATAGAACTACCATCAACCCAGCTAGAGTCTCCAGGATACTTTAAATTGACCACTTTTGCATGTGGTGGTTTGAAGTTCACATATGGTATTTGTGCAGTATTAAGTCATAGCATGACATGACCTTGATACATATTGCGTAGCACATTGTGTGCACTAATTTTGTTCTGTCGCTTCCATTGTTGCTATTCCAGTGGAAATATTACCAACTACAAAAACCTAAAAAAACTAAAGGCTGTCAAACTTTCAGTAGTTTGTATAAACAACTTCTATATATATTTTATGCATATGCTATATATCAACACACTGCAAAATTTCTTTTCATTTATCATGTTATGTTAGATATTTAGTGTTTATCTGCATTTGTTACAAAAATATTTATTTTGAGTGTTGAGTCAATCACCACAACATTGCAACAACATTAAAAATATTTTAACAGCCTTTAGAACATTTCTTAATGACTTCCTTATGATGTTTTGTGTTCCGAAAATACAGTGAATAAAAGTTGTATTTAGTTAGTTTTTGTTTGTCATGTATACTACTGTTCTTAGAGCTAATAAATTGCTTTAATTTTCATGAAAAGTGTTAAAAACAAAAAAAGCCGCCCAATCTTAAGCAGTAAAAGCAAACATTAAATCATAATTACAGTGGTTGGCACAGCCTCTGTAATTGGCAGAATTCAGCTACAGCTGTTTCTAAAAAGATAGTTGACTCAAGACCAGATGCTGGGTTGAGTTGACTGGTCACTTTTTATTTTGTTTACATACAGTTTCACGTTTATGGGATAATTATAGGGTATGAATCAGGATCTTAACAAAACTGTGTACTAGTTGACTAATTTTGAAGATTTAGAAGCTAGTAACAGTGATGTGTCATATTTAAAATAAAGAGAGTTGAAGGTTGTTATACTACATCACTAAAATGTTCTTACTTGAACGCGTTTTGGGAGACGGTTAAACCAGATTTTCCCACCATACCTAGGTTATATGCACTACCAAAAATACACAAACTATGCAACAAAATGAGGCCCATAGTGAATAACATAAACTCCCCACATATAAACTAGCAAAATGGCTTTCAAATACCTTCAACTCCATGCCTGTGTTCAAAAGTCTAAGTATAAAAAATTCATTAGAATTAACCAGTCACCTTTCAGATGTAAATATATCACCCACAGACATGATGGTATCATTTGACATCACTGCACTCTTCCCAAGCATACCAAAAGAAGAATTATTACCACCCCTAGAAACTTGGATATTAAACAATGGCACACCTAGAGCACAAACAGAAGATTACTTAAAACTAACAAAATTATGTCTGGACCAGAATTTCTTTTCATTCCATAGCAAAATCTTTAAACAAACCACAGGCCTAACTAAGGGAAACCCCCTTTCACCATTTTTAGCAGAACTATATATGAGCCATTTTGAATGCCATATTACTAAATCCTTCCCACATCTATTCAAAACCTGGTATAGATACGTAGATGATATTTTTGCTATTGTTCCAAAAAAACTCTCAGAAGATGCTTTGAAATTTTACAATTTATAAAAAAGATCTATTAAATTCACAATAGAAAAAGAAGAAAATGGCCAATTACCTTACCTAGTCATCAGGATCATCAGAAATAATGCACACAACAAACTAATGTTCTGCATTTACAGAAAACCAACTCTCACAAAAAATTATATTAAAAACAATAGCTACAATCCTACAAGCCACAAACATGCAACTTTAAATAGTATTACAGACAGGTTAGTACATATACCAATGGAGAAAGAGGAATACCAGAAAGAATACCAACACATTATCAACATAGCCACTATTAATGGATACCAGAAAAAAAAACAATAGATAAGTAGATAAAAGGGTTTGAAAGACAGAAATACATCCAACAAATGACTACTTTACTCAGACAACAAAAACCACAAGCATATAGGAAATTCACTTATCACCCTTGGACACATCATAAATTTCAAAGGAGTTTCAAGAAATACAACATCACCCTGTTTACACAGAATAACCACAATATACAGAAACTACTATGCAACAGAACAAAAGATCCTATCCCCAACGATAAATCAGCTGGTATATATCAAATTGTTTGTAATGACTGTAACCTGGTATATATAGGAAGAACCAAAAGAAATCTTGAAATAAGACTTAAAGAGCATATGAGATGCATTTACCAAAAGCAGCCAGATAAATCAGCAGTAGCACATCATTTCTGGTCTTCAAACCATGATATCACTCTGAACATAAAACTCTTAAACCGATCAACAGCAGCAATGAATTGGACATCTGGGAAAAAATGCATATTGTCAAACACAGGAATCACCTAATGAATTTCGAACAACTGCCACCCAGCAGCCTTTGGAGGTTCATCAGGCCAGCACCAGAGAACACCACTAGCCACACACATTCCCCAGACAATGACCGGCAAAATCAGTTGAGGACATGCTGATGATGGGAGCAAACTGTCTCCCAAAGCGTGTTCAAGTAAGAACATTTTAGTGATGTAGTGTAACAACCTTCAACTCTCTTTATTTTAAATGTGTACTAGTTGTTTACAAAAAGCAGTTTTTTAGGAAATTAGAAGCAAAAATATTGTAAAAAGTAATTTACTCTAACTAGGTTGATGGAGAATTCAAACCTAGGTAGTTCCCTCATGTATTTCACCACTCAGCCATCGGAGCACATGCTGATGTTTTTCAAATTGAACTCTCTTTTGTCCCCTTAACTAACGAGGCTTTGAATCAATCATTGCTAAGTGCAGTTTTAAAAAGTATTGCCTATTCAGGGAATTCCTATGAAAAACAAAAATAGCAAACAAACTCCCTCTGACATGTATGATTATCAGATACTTTTATATTGCACTAGAAATAGCTTTTATTTTCATTCTTGTGGCAGAATAGGAACTGCTCCATTAATTTGTAATGCTGAAATGCCTCTGTCTTTTGAAGTTGAATCAGGTATGGAAAAATCCATTGCTGTGGCTGGAATTTATGTAAGAACATTCTTTGAATCTCTCTTGTCATCATTGTATTCTCTGGCAAGCCTGTAAGATAACCTCTATTGAATATCATAACCTCAAAGGCACTTGGTATTGCAGATTTCATTGTAGAACTTTGAGACAAATACTGGGGTTAATTTGTATACAGAAATTGTTCATTTTCACATTAAGCATTCATGGACTAAAGATTAAAAATTGAACGCCATGGCAGAATTCAACCCCACACACCTTTGCATGCTGATGCTCCTCCACTGCACCATCAATGCCCTTGTGCATTAATGCACTTTTTTAGCCAAATTAATTGCAGTTGGTGTTTAATTTAAATTTACCTGTATATAAAAATGCCATAATTTGGATAAGTATCATACAGTTGTATTATATTGAAGGGATATAAGTCTTCTATTTTTTGGATTTAAACCAAAAAGATATGGAAGATTATTAATCAGGATATCAGTTAACATTACTACCAGTAGAGCAATTGACGAGTTCCAATTAGGAATTCTTTTAACAAGTCTTTAAAAATATAAACATTGAATTGTTTGCTCTTGTGCCTCTTAAAATCTGAATTTTAGACATTTTAAAATGAAATAAGAAAAGTACAAATATTTAAGCCAGGCAGAAAAACCGAAGTAACAAGTAATTATACAATCTATTTACATATTTAACTAATTCACCTTGACACTGCTGAGTATGTGTTTCTTGTGCCATCATTAATGTTAGGTTTTTAGTGCACTTATTATTAGTTTTACAGTATAATAGCAAGTATGGTTGGTTGGTCTGGTTTTCATTTTGAAGAAGATTATTGTTAAGATTGTTTGGTAGAGACATGGAAATTTTTCACTTGAAGCAAAATTGGCTTTCTCGCCCCCCCCCAAAAGGCAACATTTTTACTTTTGAGAAAATAGATTATTAAAACAGTTATACTTTTGTTATACAGGGATTTCACCAGAAGTTAAGATGGGGTGCATGTATGTATATACTTCATTAAAGCATATCAGTACAGTATGATAGCAACCAAAGTTCATGTTATACATATTATATATATATATTTAAAATAAATTGTATCTTTCTATAATATTGTAAATGTATATTTATTGGTTGTTGAAAATTTATATATTTATTTAGTTATTTGAATATCATTATCTTGCAAATTGAAGCTTCAAATTTAGCTTTACAAGAATGGGAAAAAAGACACTTTTCAAATATTTAAGTTCTAGTAAGGATTATTATAATTAGGTATTTTATTTGCTATTTTTTCCTTTACTTTCTTTGCTTTTCTTTATGACTGGAATATGGTTCTTACTGAGTAGTGTTGCATATATTTACAAATGCTAAGAAAAGCAGGCTTGTTTCTTGTTTGCATGATTCTTTTTGCCGTTAGAAAGTAGTGATGTTTTAACTCTAAATGTTATTTGCATACTAATTGTTACTGTTCCCTATTTGGGATGACTGACAGAGGGCAATATCTCTGCTGGGAAATTAACAGAGAAATTCATTAAGCTATGTGCAATCTCTGGTGGTAAGATTTCTGGGTATTTCAGGATTCCAATCATCAGAAAATTAGGCATCATGGTCCATACTTGACAAATAATCTTGTAAATATTAAATAGCAGGCAAGAGTGCATCTGGACTAGTTTGGTTATGAGATTAGAAAATGTCTCCCATTCTACATTTGGGATATACCAGCAATCATTTGAGAAAGTCCACTTACTTTACTGGAGAAAGTGGGATAAACATCTCTTAAAATATGAAAAAGAAAGAAGGAAGGATTGAATGATAAAACATGCTTTGGAACCGAAGGTAATGTCCTGAAGAAAGATATAAGCACCTCTTATTAAGATGGTAATTACTAAAATGTGTATGTGACATTTTGATGTTGGTAGTTTATACACTTTATTTTCTAAAGACAGAAATATGGAATAACATTGCTCTGTATAAAGAAAATCTCACCATAGGAAAATTCTTGAAGTAAAAAATGGCAGTTTTTATATTCTACGGGCACAGTTTCTGCTTGTCAGAAAAAGCATCATCTGAATCATTATACTGATTATTGTTGTACTACTATGAAGTTATGTTCCATGGCTGGTGCCAAGTGTTAATTACCAGATTTGAAAATAAGAGCTTGCTTGCATTCCACCTTTACTGTTATAATGTCCTTTTAGAAAACCATGATTTTGTCTTCAGTGTACAAATGTTCCAAACTCAGCTAGCTTTCTACCAAATGATTTTTTTTCCTGGTGAACGAGTGTTTGTTCAGGAGACTAGTTTTAGAAGAAAAGGTCAGTGAAATAATTTAGTAAGCTCTTCAGCTTTAAAACTGTCATATATGCAATTGCTGCTATTTTTATGCTTCTATTTGTTACAGAGTGTTCCTACAAAATATATGGGAAATAGCTGTATTTTTTCTCTAAACTTAATGCGTAGGAAAAAATTATCAAAAGAGCTGGTAGGACAGAAAGTATCGTACTAATGCTTTGACATTTGAATTATAATTAAACTAACGCACTGAAAACCTGCTCTATTTTCTCCATGATGACCATGATGGCAATGCCAAGCTGACTGCAGCAGATTGCTGATCTTGAGAGAAAAGAAACCAATTAGCAATTAATGGGATTTTTTTTTTTTTTTTTACTGTGATTTCATATCCACCTCAATATTCTTGGGTTGGTATGCAAAACTGGGTTTATCTTGAATGACACAATGGCAGCTCACAGGTCTAGCTCGTAGCAAGTATTGTATTGAATTATCTTGTTCTAGCTCGCACATCTAAGGAGGATAACAACGTTTGCAGTTCAGTCTAACATGATGCATAGTAGAAATAATGTTATGTGAAGCTAAATGTTGATTGCGTAGTTATGGTATATACTATAAAACAGTATGTGTTTATGGTGCTAAGGTTTGCTCAAACAGAGTCAAGTGTGGATTGTTAGATTGACAAATTTTGTTTAAAAATTCAATGTCATCATTTGTAACAAATTCACAATTTTTAAGTTGTTAGAAAAATTTAAACAGGCTTTGTCTCTGTTAGACCAGGGGGAAAAAAATAGACAGTTTTAATTGAGAATAGGTTAGATAAGATAGGGCCTGTTTTGGAAACAGGTCCAAGAAAATCACTGCCTTGCATTATCTGAGTTTGATGATGGAATAATTTTCTGGCCTGCTCGCTCTCCAGATTTAAATTTGTGGAGAATGCTTTAAGGTAAAGTTTACACACAAAAAAAAAAAATCCCCATGCATTTGAAGAATTAGATGACAAATATCCAGCATACGTTTTCCAATATTTCAACTGCAAAAATTCATTGAGTGTTCAATAATGTGTTCAACATGCTTGTATAAATGCAGAGGGACATAATTTTGAACACCTGTTATAATGAAAGGTAAGATTAACACATTCCCATTGTTTCATATCTAAGCATTATATACTGTCTAGGGGAGAAATGATAGACTGGTCCACTGCTGCTGCACAAATTCATATTACAGTACCATGGGAACAGTACTGCCAGTTGCATCATTTAAGAGAAATCCAATATGAGCATTAGATCTACTGGTAGGTATGGAAGCATGCTGTTACAAAACTCCGGTAGCGCTCACATTCAAATGCTCTTTGTTAAGTTTAGTGCTTCTTCTGTTTGCTGTTTTCATTAATGCTTTAAATCTACATTAAGATTAATTTTGTTGACTGCATTACGTAGAATTGTTTTGAGTTGTGCTAGGTAGAATGTTTACAACTTTTAATGGGAAAATAAAAGTGTCTTTTTTTTGCCATTTTAGGTTATGAGTAGTGTCCTATTTTATTTTGGTTTTTATTATTTATCTTGTGTACTTTTAGTTGAATCAATCTCTATATATGTTTTTTTATGTCAAAGTATTCAATGTTTCTGTTAAAAGTTGGTGTGGGATGCATGCCTTTTACTGTTACTGGTGTGAAGAAAGTATGTTAAGTAGCAGAAAGTCCAGGTTTGAGAAACCATTTGCACATCACAGTTCATTTACTAGTTCAAAAGACAATGTTTGCAGATTAAAGCACACCTTTAAATTGAAAAACATTTTTATAGTCAAGCTAAAGTAAGTAATGTTTAAATTGCAAGTTTAAAATTGATGTTATTATTTATGTAAGACTTGTCAAAATTTGCCATCTTTCTTGGCATTGCATAAATGGAGTTTTAAATCTTGAATAATGTCTGTTTATTCCCCTATACTCTTTAGACATGAGGTAGATGATTTTTACTTTCTCTACTGCTTGCTTATGGCAGGGAGAAGAAATATTGTATTGCATCAAAAAATTCTATATCAAGATTTCATTGGAAATACACGTTTTGAGTCTGTTGAACTCAGAAGCATTTTTAGAAAATGCCCATATGTATGTCTGTGAACAGCTTAGCTTTAAAAATGGAACAGTGAATGAATACCATACGTGATATTTGAGTCCTGCATCTTTCAAGGATACAAGATGTAGATTTTAACAAAATCTGTATACCCCAAACTACCTTTTACATTATTATTATTATTATTATTATTATTATTATTATTATTATTATTATTATTATTATTATTATTATTATTATTTTCAGAGGTGGCTGTAACAGTTGTTTATTAAAATATCATATGTTTGAGATACTGGTTTGAAGAATGACATGTATGGCTTGAGTTTTCGCAGTAATGGGTAGAGAAATTCATGTTAACTGATCATATGAGATTTATATTTATTTATTTTTATGTTCGTTCCTCCTGCTTTATTCCTTAGAACTGCAATTTCTGGTGAAATCTTGACATTGAATGTTTGAGTAGAATACAGTGCTTACTCTATCTGTCAAAGGTAAGTAGTAGATAATTTAAAAATGCACTCCTTTTATATGAAGTTTATTCAACTTTCCATTTTTTAGCATTGCTGTTTACAGACAAACCTGTTCACATAAAACTTTTTCTGTAAATGCTCTTTGGATTCAGGAGGCACTTCCATTGAACTGGTCTGAACTGTTCTTACAAATCTGTTTGTTGGTTAATCAAACCTGGGCAATGCTGTGTAAATGAGGACTGTTATGTTGATTTCCAAGTACAAAGCTGTATGGTGTGTGAATGAAACTTGACTTCTACCTCAGCCTGCTTCATCCTATAGGATTGTTGAAGTTTTTGTTGCTGTTTGTACAAATAGAGTTTTCTTTATTCAGAATCCTATAAGCGTGAGTGTGATACTGGGGCATTGTAAGAAGAAAGTTCAGTGATAGACTCCTATGTATATATTTTTCGTCATTTCACTGTAACTAGGATATATATATATATATATATATATATATATATATATATATATTTATGTATCCTATTGTTTTCATTTTTCTGTTATTTTACAATAGGTATTTTTCTTTTTGTAGATACCAAAGAAGAAAAGTTAAATATTGTTATTGTTTTATATAAAATAAATTTTATGGTCAGTAATTATGCCTACCAAAAGTAGTTCATTTTATTAGTCAAGAAATAATTGTATATTGCTTTTAAACCAAATAAGGGCATGATGTTTTATTATTTTTGTTTCAAAATGTATAGTGTTGATTTTGTTACCATTTGGTTATGATGAACCCTTTTATGGAGTTGTGGATTTTGCTGTGATTGAAGGGATTTCCAGGTTATTCCATTAAAAGTATATTGGTTTGTTTCATTGTATTTTGTGATATATCTGCAGAAAATGGGTGAGAGCATCTCTTGATAGTGAACATTTTATATATCCCTTTCCTTTTTGCATGCTTCCTTTTTGTATGTTTTGTGTTTAAGTGAGATGGCCAATTTATCGTGAGAATACAAGAAGTATTGGGGTAGCTTGCATATTTTTCCAAGTAAAAATAATAATTGAAACAATGAACATCATGTAAAGTAACACTTTCATAGTTGCCAATATAGTTGTTTTCTGTGCTGATAGTCTTTGGTTTTCTGGATGTGTGTGCAGCACTTGAGATTGTGGGAGACATCCTTAGAGATTCTGTTCTACTGTACATGGTTGATATGAATGAATAATGTTTCCATTTCTGCACATAGTAGAACATCACTGAGCACAATTCTCTCTTTCAAGTCATAACAGTCTATTTAAAATCATAATTTCCTATCTTTCATTACAATTGCATAAATTAAAGTAGATTTAATCCCATTACACTCAAATCTTGCTGGCTAGTGGTATACTATGTAATTAATTGTATTATTCCTGAATTCTATCCTCTGCTTTGGGTTCAATTTTCTTCATCCATTTTTCTCAAATTATTACTTATTTTTATATTATACTCATTTTTTACCCTCAAAGTTTTAACAGCCCAATGGTAAATGAAGCCATTTATTATTATTTCCTCCATTCATAGGTTTCTTCACATTCTAAGATATGTATGTCACTCTTTTTTGTTTCTTCCAAACTTTGGACATACACTGAATCTTGTGCCGCAGCCAGTATCTTTAAGGTTTACCATTGTTTTTCTCATCCAAGCAAAATCTTTCCCATCTGTTCCACATATATCAACTATATTTTCTTTACCCCTGTAATATATCAAACTCCTGTTTTTTATCCTTTGTATTACTTCCAAAAATGTTTATTCAATAGATGTCTTTCCTTTAAAATCTCCCCCCATATCAATTTTCTCAAGTAGTTTATGTACTTTTGCATTCAGAACACACTCATTTACCATTTTTCCCCAAAGGGTCAAATATTTCAGAACATCAGAGTCCCAAACTGATAATCCTGAACTAAATGAGCAAGATGACTCAGATGGTAGTATCTCTTAACTCGCATTGAATTGCATTGGCTGTTGTGACAGGCATTTTTTCCCTCAGTCACCAGGTAAATACTAGATTGGATATTCTTGACCTACAAAAGTTCTACCTACAAAATAAAAGAAATAGAAATAAAATAGATGGCATAGGAAGTGACTACACAACTAAGGCCACCTTGATACATACTGAGTATATGTGTGAACCCAAGGAGCAGTAATAACATGGGGAGAGAGACAAAGTCCACCTTCTGATTAAACCAATAGCAACAAACTAGGTAGTACAGAAGGCATATTTGCAACTGAAGCCATCTAGCAGCAAGTTACTAAGAGTTATGGGAAGGCAACTCCACAACTAAGGTTGTCTGCTACAGACAATCATCTGTATCCAAGAACCTACTAGTAACTGCCATAATACAACCTGATATGTTAAAACAATGTTTAACAAGACCCCTCAAAAAAAAAAAAAAAAAAAAAAAAAAAAAAAAAACTTAAACTGTTTGATAAACTTTAAAAAAACAATGTTGTAGTAAACAGTAATTTTTAGCTCTTCAGATTTGAGTTCTTGATTGCAAAGAATAAAAAAACAGAAATTATCACAACATGATTCATATTATACTCTCTTAGGATAGCTGATACAGTCCCGTGAAGTGTCATCTGATGCATGCACATCCAATAGACCATGGACCCATCAGATTGGAAAGCAGTTCTTATTAAAATGTAATTTATTGTTTCTGTGTCATAAATTTACAAAAGAGTTTGTTCTTTGGCCTAGAACATACTTCCAACTTGTCAATTTATTGCTGATAATCCTGCCACAGATGATATACAGAATGTCTGCAAAATGAGTGTAGACTTCTTGTGTGTCCCTAGGAGATAAACAAGTATTTTGCTATAACAAACACTGGATCGACAATGCATTATTGCAACACTAAAAAATGAAACTGCAGTGTAAATTTGTATTTTTATTAATTGTAATAAAGTATCAAAGCTGATTACTACAGTCTGTTATACCATTGTTTAAGAGAGTGTGGTATGGACTAAGTTGTACTGTTCTCAGCATGCATGGGTGAATTAAAATTAACATTGGCATCATCCTTGATATGGGTTTGCCTCTGTGTTCATTGAAGTCTCAAAGATGAATGATTTCATATGACTACTGGATGCACATTAAAAAAGATGAGTCAGTTTTGCAAGAGACCAACTTGAGGAAGATAAAGTTAGTATTGTATGAGCCACATAGGCCAGACACTTGTTTCAGGTTGTCAGAGACTACGAGAAAAAACAGTGAAGATGCTGCAAATTATGCCTTATCTCAAGAAAACTAAGACATTTCTTTTTGGGCATGCAATCTTGCTTTTGTTTGCTATGCTTATCTTAATGTAATTAATAGGCTCCTTGTGGTTATCAAAATCTTCTTACAGAACATCTTTCTGTTATTAACCCTGATAGATTTGGTAAAATTAAAGAGTTTATCATCATCTCATTGTATTCATCCAAATATATTAAGAAAAGGTTCTTTTTTAATAATAACTTGCAAACTGGCTTTTTATCCAAACAAAGCAAAATAATATTGCAAAATAATTACTACTTCCTTGAATTTACAATGATGCAGAATAATGTAAAATCAAAAAATAGAACTGTGCATGAATAAAGCAAGAATGTGTCTTAAAATTTTTGTCTGGAGATATTTTGTCTCTAAGAGTTTTTCCTACTGTGTGTGTCCACCCCAAGAAATTTACTGGAATGGATATTAGGACCTTTTTGGCTTAAATATGCAACCAGTTCACCATTTTTGTTATTTAGGCCAGTAATATTGCATTTTGGATCCATGGCTCATTATATCAAAATATGTTAATGTTGCGAACTGCAATAACATGTCCATAGACAGAGGTATTTGTGCATTTTTATAGCAGTAGGTGTAAGAGATGGATTTCATAAATAGATGAAAAATGCAGGAAAGTTTTAAAATCTGATTCTAATACATTATAACAATGATCAGTTCAGTATTAATTGCTCATTTAAATGTACCCTGTGGCAAGAAATTAATTTATTGTGAATATACATGAATTGTACTATCTCATTTATTACCATGACAAGTGCATTCATTTAAAATAAAATATACCTAGACCAAGAAGCAAGTGACATTTGTAAATATGTAGTTGCAAAGAAATAAGGCCTTTCTGGCAACAAATATAACAGGGTGTAGTAGAAATGTTTAAAATTAAATTCATAATGAAGCATGTATTATTTTATCCTATGGAATGTATGTCATATGTTGAGTTTGAAATTTTCTGAAATGACTAGGTAAGAGGTAAGGTGATTAAAACTTGTTTATAGGCACTTGACCAAAAAAAAAAAAAATAGTTGGCATTATTGACTCGGGAGGATATTCTCTAGCATCATATGAAAAATCTGCAGTAATTTTGCAGAAAAATGGTATCAAGATTTTGAAAGAGGCTGGGTTGTTAATCAGCATATTCTCCATTTATTCAAAATAAAAAGCAAAAGCAGTCTAATCAGATGGAATTATTGTTCACATGAAAAAGGTATTTTTAATGTGCTGGTTTAATATATCGTATACATTTAATATATTCTGAAACATGGCAAATATTGCCTTGCTCTGTAAGAGAAGGAAGGAAATCAGTTTGAGACTTGTGCTTAATTTCTTCTGAAAGAAAACAAATTAATTTAGAGAATAGAGCAGCATTACAGAGCATATTTAATAAAGATACATATTGAATATGTGATTAAAGTTATTCTTGTTAAGTTATATTATTTGCTTTAAATCCAAGAGCCTTTGTGCTCAGAGTGACTCCATTATAAATTTTAACACTGTTAAGAATGATGAGATGGTAATAACCTGGGAAATTTTATTAGGAAGTAGATTTTAGATTATATTTTTCCTGATTTCGTTGTCTGTCTTGCAACAATAGTTATTAGTTAGGAAAATTATATGTTTGCTATGGCAAAGCAGCACTATCATTGGTTTCTCCATTCATATACATGAAACAACTCATGAACTGCTGTGTATACACAGCGGAAATACACAAGTAAAAGTGTATTTCATAGGAATAACCACACTTAATTTAAATGCAAGTAATACTTTGTTGTTGTGCTCGTAAACAGGATGTGTTCTGTTTGAGTCCATTTTGCAAATAAGCAATTGCATTAATATTAACATTAATGAAAAGGTAATGAAGATACCATGTGGTCCACCAGTCCCTCATAATTCTTGAAATGTGCAACATTGCAATGTTCTGAGGTTGGCTAGGTGAATATTCCTCAGCTTGCCCATTCTATGGTAACCACATAAATTCAGCCTTCTATTTCAGCAAAACAGACCTTAACAATAGCAGCTACAGCTATTCCAAAAAAATGTGATGTTCATATAACTTTCTCTGTCCTGTATCATTTATTAGTTGGTGTACAAAGTATTCTTATGAAAGCTTATTTTTCTATCTACTTCATTTTAATCAAGATAAACCTTTGCAGAAATAGCTACATTACATGTTTTGTTATAAATACAAAGGGAATAGTGATATTCAAATGTTTAAGAACTGGACACTATATCTGGCCTTAAAGTTCCATACTCTTATTTGCAATCGCCAAAAGCAACTGAATATTGACAGGAGTTTAAAACGACAAAGTATTGAACAATTTGAACCATTAATAACACATATCCTGGAAATGGCTTATACCACAAAAAAAGTAACTGGAAATAAATTTGTATAGTACATTTTTGTTTATTATTTAAACTTTTACCAGTTATACAAGATTATACAAAATTCCTGCAGAATGAATTGGGCTTCACAGGCTGCTCCTAGAAAGTTCAAGATATACATTTTGTCATTAAATATCTTTAATATATGGTATTTTAACCAAAATCGTTAAGAGTAATTTTTGAGAAAATAAAAAATTTAGAAAAATTTTCCATATAAAGGATAGTTTGATGTGGGATGTTCATGTTGGCGCTTTGGAAAATACTGAACTTAAATACCAAGTTTGGTATTTATCAAACTTTTTGTTTTAGTGTTATGTTGTTCACACATGCACACAGTCCTTTGCTTAAAAATGCCCTTTTTTCTTTCTTTCTTTCTTTCTTTCTTTCTTTCTTTCTTTCTTTCTTTCTTTCTTTCTTTTTTACTCAGGGGATCTAAAAACATGTATTTATGGTGAAATCGTGACATAAATGTTTTGGTGGAATGCAGTACCTTCTCTACCTACAATGTCTGATGTAAAGAAAGTAAAAAACAGCTGAGATATTGCCTGCTCTTATAGTGCATGTGACTGAAATTCAAAGAAGATAACAGATTCTGCAATGTGATACACAATATGATGTTACAAGGGGCATTGAAAAAGTTTTGCAAACAACTTATCCATAGTTGGACAATAATGGTTACAAAAATAACTAATACAGCTTGCAACAATTGACCTTAAGCTATCAAAATATGCATAAGTGTGAGTTTAAACTTTAATATTCGTAGTCATACAGTCTGTTGAGTTCAGTCCTGTGTCAATACTAGTGAGAAATCATGGATATTTCTAAAGAGAACATTAGATTCTAAATTTTCACATGCTACAAGCTAGGTGAAAGAGCAAAAAAAAAAAAATCCACGAAGACTTGTTAGTCTATGGTGATCAAGTGTGTTCATTTGATACCATTGCAAGATGGATTTGATCATTTGAAGAAGGAAGAGAGACTTTGAAAGGCAACCCTCTTTCTGGCTGGCCTCGGGAAGCTGTGAACGAAAGAACAATTCAAAGAGTGAGGAACTTGGTGGAAGAAAATCGACATATTACTGTTGAAATGCTAAATATGGAAGTCAATATCAATGTTGGCAGCATTGATTGTATACTCCATGAGCATTTAAAGCTATGAAAAATCTGTGCAAAATGGATTCCGCATTCTCTAACCAATGAAGAGGAGAAAGGAATGTGCAAGGAAGCTGCTGAGCATGTTTCCACCTAATGCAGAGTCATATTTATAGGGGGAGTTTTTAGGGTTGTAATCCTCCCTGAAATTTTATGACAGTTTTATTTATTTAAATTCATATCAAACCAATATGGGAAACTTTTCTTAGACAACAGTAGATCTACTGCTAGTAACACATTTACAAGGAAAAAGAAACTTATTATTGTCGCCTTCCTGGTTTTTAAAGCAATCTCAGCATTTTGTGCTGTAAGGTGGAATTTCTATATTCTGGTAAGTTTTTTTCCATCTGTATAATGTCTCCAAGCAATTTTCTTGCCCCCATAACGTCTATATACTACAAAGTAGGTAACTGTGTAGGATACTGTTAAGTTTAGATTTAATTATGCAAATCCCCTTCTCGAAATTTTTTTCTGCATATGGGAATGACCTAATGGCCCTAAATGTTTGATAGAAGTATGCGCTGGTGATGAAAGTTGGTTTTATTATTATACCTCACCAAATAAAGCTCAAAATTGTGTCTGGGTAAATGAGAATGATCCAAGACGGGTCGTTCTTCGACAAGATTTTTGTTCTCAGAAACGAATGTTCACCATGTTCAACTATGAAGGAATGTTAGCGGTTGACTGCTTGCCAGAAGGAATGACAATGAATGAAGAGTGCTATGGCTCTTATGTTTTGAATCCTTTATTTGAAGAGCTGAGGCGGCAGTAGCGTCCAAAGATAGGAACTTCAAGGCTGTTGCTTTTGCATGACAATGCATCTGCTCACAGTAAAACTAGAAGTTGATAAAGTCTAGTTGCTTGACCATCCACCCTACAGTCCTGACCTTGCACTGTGCAACTTCTGACTGTTTCCTCGAGTGAAATCTTGCATTGCTGGAAAACCTTTTAAACAAGTGGAGGACCTGCTCAGGCTACAAATTCAGCTCTGTTGACAACACCTCAGTCTGAGTATTATAGTGCTTTTGACAAATGGTTGCACCATCTACAACTGTGTGTAGAGAGAGATGGAGACTACTTTGAAGAATTGTGAGGATAAGTTTTTGAATTCCATCTTTGGTTTGGACTTCAGGATGACACTTGCAAAACTTTTTGAATCCTGTCGTAACTGAAGACCTTAAACCTTGGAAAGAAAGGATATAAAAACAGAATAATCAGTGCAGAAATGAACACACACAAGGCATCTCTTACATGGTCCCCATGACTAGTGGGTGTATACTACATCTGCAGTGAATGGAGGAGTGACTGGTTCGAGTCCCAGGATATGGAAATAATTTTTAATTTACTCAGTGTTTCATCACATACAGGTAGATATAATTATGCTCAATTAGAACATCTTACATTAGGCTTATATGTTGCATAATCATCTCTCTAATAAACAATTTTGCAGCATATGTAGCACTTAACATGTTTATTCCATACATATTTAGTCTCATGCTTAGATTATTTTTTGCTGTGGTCAAACATTCAGTGTGCTTTCAGTATAGGAAGAGGTGCATAAAAAACTGAGCAATAAGTAAACTAGAAACAAAAAGTAAGATGAAATGAATAAACAGATGCCTACTCTGTTGAGTGGTCAGCATGCCGATTTCCCATTCCATACATCTTGACTGGAGTATAATAATTGAATTTAATGGGTGTGCACAAATACGGTTAACCATCACTGTATCAGAACAGAGAAAGATCAAGCTTTGCAAATGCCAGTAAAACACATCACCCATAGATACTAGCATATGTAGAAATAAAGTAGCAGTTGTGTGCAGTCCTGCCTAAAAGTGTCAAATGAGCCTAATTTTGCTATAACAAAACAAATTGGAATGTTTTTCAATAAACTGTCATAAATGTATAAGCTTTGTTTCTCACCACATAGATTTCCTTAAGGTTAGCCAAATTCGGAGAGCATGTACTGCAGTTTGTGCAGTAGATTGCAGCAAAGAACTTTATTTTTTAAAAAATTTATGTTTAGCCCATTTTTGCAACCACCCATTCCATTCCATTCATTGCATTTGCCCCTGCAGAATCTTGAAGTGTGATTTCTGGAAAAAATGTGAAGTAGGGTATACAAATAAAACCCTAACAAATTCATGTTTGCAATTTTTTTTAATGTCTTCTGAGGAGGATTTATTTAAAACAGAAAGCAAAACAAACCCATTAAGGATTCAAACTGCATTGACATGATAGCAACTCCTTGCTGCATTCTAGTTATTGCATAGCTTGAGAGATGATGGCCAGTTTATAGTCTGTAGAGCACCTGCTCACAGTATATATATTAACCAACTCTTATTCTTATTTGTGTTCATTTTAAGAGCTCGTTAGCTTACAACATTGAATGTAAAAGCAAGCTGATAACATCCATCTTTTAGATGAGTCATTTTGAACCAATGTTTGATGCTTGTATATAAATTACATATGGCATAAGAGCAAATTATAAGAAATAAGTGGATCACATGGTATATTACTAAGTCAAGGAATCTAAAAGGCGGTTCATAAGCATTTCTTTAAAACAGTTCAAGTCATTCTATAGATAGAAACCAGCAGTTGTTTACATCATGTTATAATTTGCGGAGAGGATCATTTGCTTTGCTTTGAATTAAGAGAGGTTATAACATTGACTGTGATCCTCAAGTGAGAATTTCCATCCCTAGAAACATCTATGTGCCCTGAAATGTTGACTGCTGATGTGATTGGAGATTTAAAAACAAAATGTCAAAGAAACTTGTGTATTGGCTTTCTTACCCTGACCATTACTGATAGACTAACGTAACAGGATTGAACAGGATTAACCATCTCATCATTTAAAGGAAGAAAGGAGTAGACAGTGTTAAGGCATCTTTGAAATAATAATAAAAATTAATATGTAAAAATGTTGGCAATTTAAAATAGGACAAATTCAATACGTTTAATATAGAGCACTAGTCAAGGGAAGGTTTTTGTGGGAAAGTTTCTATTTAAATTTGGGATGTCTTCTACCTGCATGTATGAGCAGGAGACTGAATGTGTATGTGTGTCCATAAATTGATTCCATCCATTGTACTGTGCACAGTTTTTGTAAACATTAAACTTACATCAGTAAAACTAAAAGAAATGCTTTACACCTGTGTCACACTAAACAAAAATTGTTATTAACTGACCAAAGCCACAATGTCAAAATAGTTGTGTTCACAGGAGACAATTCACATTTGTATGTTAAACAGAAGAAAAGCAAATTGTTGATGTGTTCTGAAGAGTAGTAAATAAGTGTTTTAATGTCATAAAATGGCATGAATAGTTTGTGCTGAATGTGGCAGTTTGGTGTGCCTTAAAAGCTCAAGTAAAGAGATGAAACAAGGAAAAGTTGGGAGTGAGTTTTATTTCTTATTCACATGCACATGAACAGCAACCTCAGAGGTTTTTACTTTGAAAATTTAGAAAAGGAATATTACTTAAGCATCTGTTCCATAAATTACATAATATATATTCCTTTATAAATTAATTCATCATAATGTTCTAACTTTGGAACATAATTTTTACAGTCAAAATTGCTGCTTCTTTTTCTTTTTCTTCATCTAACACATAAATATCCCAAGAAAACCTGAAGTTATTTGCTAATATAGTTTCATTCATGTGGATGTGAAAACTGACATTTGCATTTCTTTTTACTTTCTAGTTAAGCATCCACTTTCTACATCATATGCACTGGAGAAAAAGAAAAAGCCAAATGTAATTGTAACCACTCAGTTGTATGAACAAATCTGTGAAAGATTGTCTAAGAGGCAATTTTTACTATGCATGCTGAAGAAGTTGCAGTTCTAAACATTGGGTTATAATACTTGCATCTACATTCTTTTCAGAGCAATAGAAAGACTGCAAGTGAGACTGGCTCTACAGTGCTAACATATTTATAATTAGGAAATGCAAGGCAATGCATTCAGTACTGGAAAAAATGTCAGTGTTTCCAAACTATATGGTACAGACTAGTGGATGCTTACGTTTAGTTCTTTAACTCACAAGGGAAGTGCCTTAATTTGTGGTTGTTTGGATATTACAAAAGTTGATAGTGATCTGACTCTGGGTGTGCAGGAAAGTTAATGATACTAATTTGTTTCAGTTTTTTTAGATGTACAAATGTATTTATTCAGTTTTTGATCCAGTACTATCACAATGCTGTGGGGAAGATTTGTTTCCTTATCTCTTATCAGGCATTAAAATAAATAATCTATTAATATTTTAAAGAGAGACATTTGTGCATGTGGGTGGGGGACAATCTGAGAAACCACTCAGCCAATTTTGATAATTCTTTCACTATTGAAAAGCCCAATTCTTTCTGGCAGATATTATCTGTAGAACATCATCTAATTTCATTTCATAAATTACTAAAAAGATTAAAAAGATTTTACAAAGGCTTTGTACTGGAATATGAACACATTGAAGTTATAAAAGAACATACTTGCAAATAAGGCGTTGACTTATAGTTGTAGAATGCCATGGAATAGAAAAAAGTTGTAGTTACTCCACAGAATATGCGTGTACAATAAGACAAATGCCTCGGATTTTTCATTCCAAGGAATATGCATGTAGATGGTCACAATTTAGCTAAGAGAATTGAATCTGCTTATAATGCTAGAATACCTATGTCAACATATTTTAATAAGCCTCAAATAAGAAAGTTTTGTTTAATTTCTTGTTATAATAAAGATAATTATTAGGGTGTTAAATAATTGTATAGACAGAGAAAATTTGTTCATCTAGCATTAGAAATCAGTAAACTGATATTTTATAACTAACAACTTAGAATATTATTTTTCTCAATGTTTGCAGACTGTACATACTTTCCAAATTGGCTGACTTGGTGGGCTGGGAGTGGAAAATCTTCATATTCACCAGCTTCACGTCTGGTTCATTGTATAGGTTACTGTTTAAAGTATAACATAGCTATTTTTTATTAAGTAACTATGGGACCAAAGATAAGGTATAAAGGTTTAAAATACAGGGTTTGCAAGAATGAATGGTGGGGTTTTATGAGTTCACTGTGAACTAAGTATTGTGTGTAATTGATTGAAAGTACTTTTAATTAATCCAGCAACTCAAATAGTTTACATTAGTTTACATTCACAATTTTTTTTTTATGTCGTTTCCATTGTCATAATAAATTCATTGTTGCAAAATTTTAAGTTTTTTGCATTGCATGTTATTACATAAACACATTTTGCATACATATGATCTGTATAGATCTTCTCCAAATTGTTTTCTTTGTGTTAAAATGTTATTTGAAATATTTATAGATGTGTTATATAAGTGCTCCTTGCTTTCTTCAAACTGTTTTCTTTGTGTTTTTGTGAAATGTTTACTGTACAAGAAAAAGCTGCATGTGTCTTATGGTTGGCAGAACACAAATCCGTGATTGTAGTACAGAGGTAATTCAGACATGAGTACAACAAAGTTCTCCACATGAGAATAATATCAGATGATGGCACAAACAGTGTAAGGAGATCGCAGTGTACAAAAAGGAAAATCAACAGGAAGGCCCAGAACATCAGAAGATGATGTGGAAAAACTCCCGACAGTCCTGTGTTCAGAGTCCTCAGAAGTCTATTCCATGCCATAGTCTACAGTTAGGTCTTCCGAAGTCAACAGTGCATGACGTCATGTGGAAGAGATTGAAGTTGCATTGTTATAAAATCCAACTCTTGCATGCAATAAAACCACAGGACAAATTGCTTAGGGCTGAATTTGCTGTTACCATGCTACAAAGAATTGACGATGAACCACAATTTCTTGAGAATATCATCTCCGATGAGGCCATGTTCCATGTAAAGGTTGTGTTAATCGGCACAATTGCCAAATTTGGACCTTGAAAACTCCACATGCAATATGCAAACACATTTGATATTCTCCTAAGGTGAACGTTTGGTGTGGCACAATAAAATTTTTGGTCTATTCTTTTTCGTTGAAAAATCCATCAACTTTATTGCATACATGGACATGCTATAGGATTTCCTATTTCCTCAAATTGAGCAAATAGAAATGGGGCTGCAAACAATCTTTCAACAAGATGGAGCACTGTGCCATTTTGCAAACCATGTCTGAGAAGAGTTAAATAATCAATTTTCAGACCGATGGGTTGGCAGAAATGAACCACTCTCATGGTCAGCTAGAAGTCCAGATCTTACTCCATTAGACTTCTACCTTTGGGGCTATGTTAAGAATGAGGTCTACAGTGAAAGAATTGAGAATATTGACCATCTAAAACAAAAAAATCAGACCAGCAATTGCAAGCATTATGTCCAGATGTTCTTGTCAGAGTGTGGGCTGAAGTTTAATTTCACTTAGACTTTTGTCGTGCCAAAGTACTTTCAACTTAGTTACACACAATACTTAGTTCACAGTGAACTCGTAGAACCCCACCATTCATTCTCAGAAATCTTGTATGTTTATATACTGTGTTTATCCAAAAACTTACTTGACCATTCTGACTGATGATTGTTCCACCACCAAAGGATGTGCAGCATTTCTTCTTGGAAGACTGTCTGGGGAGGTTAAGGAAGTCGGGCATTCTGCCGATGTTTCACATCCTTTGTGTGAATATCAGGGGATTGTTGTCCTCCTTGGTGTAGTGGTTACCATGCTAGCCTCTAACTCCCAAGGTTGCGGGTTCAATCCTGGTGGAGGACGATGGATTTTTTCAGGCGTAAAAATGCTTAGAATTGCTTCCTTCAGAAGGGAAGTAAAGCCGGTGGTCCCGTGTTGTAGATTTATGGCACTTAAAAGAACCTCAAGCCTGATAAAGAGGCCTCTGAGCAAAATTACTGGTCTTTCATGCCCAATATAGAATGGGATATTAAGAACCACAGCAATAAAGCTCAGTTTAATTTAATTTAATCAGGGGATTTTCTTTTATTAGGAATAACTGGGACTGTATGAAATTATTGGAGAGGATTCAATATAAAAATCTTCTATTTTTATTGTACAATAATTTATAGAACAGGGGGAGGTAAATGAAGTTAATTAAACAATATTCAAGTTTAAAAAGCTACCAATTTAACACTGGCCAGCCAACTATGCAGTTTACTATACTTTAACCCTTTTGATTTAGCTTGTATGAGATGCAAAAAGGCAAATGAAATGATGGAATCTGTTGCATGACTGTGAGCCACTTGGAGGTAAAAGGATTAAGCACTTTAACCAATGGTTTATGCATTTGGATGAACTTAATATGGTCTCAGTAACAAAGCTAGCCTCCTTTATAAAGGATGCAGGCCTTCTTAGAGACTAGAAAAATAAAGGGGTGCACAATGGATCAGTAATGGTCAAGGTGCTTAGGGCTTCAATAGCCCGCCCCTCCCAAACCTAAACCAAATATTTTAACCCTTTCACTCTTCCAGTTTATTTTTGATTGTTTTCAAATCGAATGGCATTGGTTGATACTTGTGCCCATAGAAGCTTACTTTACTTGATCTTGTGTTTATAACTCACTTGGCTAGAGTATTGAACATGACTGGTTAGGATTTTAAATTAGAAGATTATCAAGGTTTGAATCCTTGCTGCGGTGCTACCAAGTCTGTACCAAATGATTTTTTTTTTAAACTATTATTTATGGACGCTCTTTAACTGCTGTGGTCCTTAGCGTGCTATTCTATATTGGGCGTGAAAGACCATAATTTTGCTCAGGGGCCTCTATCAGACTTGAGGTTCTTTTACGTGCCATAAATCTACGACATGGACCACCGGTTTTACTTCCCTTCTGAAGGAAGCCATGCTAAGGATTTTTACAACTGAAAAAATCCATTGTCCTCCGCCGGGTTTGAACCTACAACCTCAGTACCAAAGAATGGGATGTGCATGTAAATGGTGATTGGCATGTGAGATGAGGGATCTAACATGATAGTGGAACATACGTTTTGCATCCAAGTTGAGCAAAAATGTATTGGCACTATTTTTTATTTAAATTTTTTGTGTATTTTAACCTATGATGATTTAATTAAATTTAAACAAAATACAAATATGTAACAGCATAGTTTCTTTTGGCTGTATTAATATCTGCACAGTCTGTAAACAGACTGCTGTGCATTAGTGGTTAATATCATGGTACCTTGGGAGAAAGGAGTATTATTATTGATTTTTGAAACAAAATTCATCAAATGGCATAAAAGTGGGAGAGACATAAAGAAAGGGAGAGTGAATAATAAGAGACACTTCAGCGAATAACGCAAAATCTGAACTGTAGTTTCTGCCACCTACAAATGAGGCATTAGATACTTCAAGATTTATGCTCATGTTTTGTCATGAATCCATGGATTCATAACACACCAAGATAAAATTCAAGCCCCAAGTTGATATTGATATTCATTTAGTTGAATTAATGTTAAATGTTATAAATAAACTGTGGCAATCAAGTAATACTTGTAAGCAATGGGTATGCGAGCCAAGGGGTGTGGATTTTAACAGTATCCTGCATAGAGCAAGTGTAAAATGTATCTCTTAAAACAGATTGGGGGGGGGGGGGATGGAATGAATGACTATCACAAAATTTCTTGTGGATCCAAAGGGAAGTTATTAACTTTTTATGACATTTGAGGCAGTTCCCTTGTCAGTTTGCTGGTAAAGTTAAGCTGTGCAAGAATAAAACATGATGTATGAGACCTTTTATTGCAGTCTGAAAGCCAAAGGTATCCCAGGTTTATTTTCTGAAGAAAACAGAATCAAGCTTAACTTTAGGCTCAATTGGAAGAGCTTGATTGTTAGAGGTTTTAACATTTCTAGGAATAGTTGTACATAAATCCACTGCATTGAAAGCATTCATGGTGAGTTTTTGCATAGGTTAACTCTTCTTGCCTTCTACAAACCAAGACCATAATCCATTCCTTGTATTAAAGTTCCTTAAACACAAATTATCTAGTCTAATTTGCTAAATACATATAAAAATATGCAGTTATCCCTTGAGAAAATCCCTGACAGCTGAAAATATAAAAGTGAAAGCTGTGTTTTAAATCAAAGCCCATTCAATGGAACTTGTCTGTTATGTAAATATTCTAATGAAAATATAAGATGGAGTAAAATGTATAAAAAATTAAATTGAGCTTTATTTATGGACACACTTTAACTACTATGGTCCTTAGTGTCCCATTCTATATTGGGCATGAAAGGCCAGAAATTTTGCTTAGAAGCCTCTTTATCAGGTATGAGGTTCTTTTATATGCCGTAAATCTACAACATGGTCCACCGGCTTTACTTCTCCTCCAAAGGAAGCCATGCTAAGGATTTTTATGCCCGAAAACTCCATTGCCATCCGCTGGGTTTGAATCTGCGATTTTGGGAACTAGTGACCAGCATGGTACCACTAGACCACACAGGATGCTGTGTAAAATGTGTAGCACTCTAAATAGCAGTACATAGATTTGTTTATATATTCTAAAAGCTGCCATTTGTTTTGCCATAAATTAGTGGCTCATACAGGATGTGAAAAACTTTATTTGTTTACATAACATAATTGCTGTTCAATGTTTATTGCACCAAAGATATATAACCATTACATTCCCGAGAGGAGGACAGTTGTGCAATGATTCAGTTTTGGAGGGAACACGCAAAAACAGAAAACCAAAAATCATCAGGGGGCCAAGAACCATGTAAGCCTGAGGACAGCAAACATTTTTAAGCAGAAATGCAGCAAAGTTCACAGAGCCCTAGATCTCTGGGTATCACTTCACCAGATATTCCATCCTTATAGCTACAAGCTGTCCATGAATTGGATTGAGGAGAATGCAACTTAAAGTGATAGTTTATGAGGACAACAATATTCTGCTTATTTTGGATGAAACATTTGCCTCTAACTGGATTTGTCAACAAGCAAAATTTCTGGTTTTTCATGCGACTGCAACTCAGAAGTGTCATGAAATCCCACTTTACCAATATAGTGCGATGTGATCAGGTTAGGAATTATTGGCCCATACTTTTTTGTGCATCCACGTTCTAATACCATTATTATTAAATTAAAACAGTATCTTTGGAGGATTAGGATTTATGTGGTATCTGAATTAAGGAGAATAGAACATCCTATTCCAACAAGATGGGCCTACTGCCCACACAGCCAATATCAGCATAAACAGACTGCAACAGCTATTTTTGGATCAACTCATTTCTCTTGTGATGACATTCAATGTCCTCCTAGATTCCTCGACCTATCAATTCCAGATTTATCTTCCACTCGCTAGCAGACATTTGTGGAATTGCTGCTTGTCATCCATAAAATTCAGCCATTCCATATAATGTGCATGATGGATAGCTTCCAGAGCCAGCCAACAACGCACTTGTGACGTGAATGAAGGAAGGCATTTACTGAATGTAATTTTCAAAAGCTAAGGTTCTATTGACATTAAAGTAAATGGTAAAGTGCATTATTGTTTGCAAATAAATTGCATTTCTAGATATGCAGACTTCTTTCATAATTCATTATTACTTTTGAACAATACATTTTGCTCCATGCGTATAAAATTTCTTCAGTAGTTTGTATTAGAGGTCAATATGAAATTATGCATGCTTTCTTCTAGTCTTAGGATGTTCAAAACGTCATGCAACCTTGGTGGGAAAATTCTTTATTTCACAGTATTGAAAGGAGCCATCTTTCTGTACTTCACGCACGTTCTAGAGTAACCTGTGAAAATCTGAACAAATAATTTTAATTAATTTTGGTTACTTCACACTAAAAAGATGTGACTTACTCATGTCATAGATGTTAGAGTTTAACAGCAAGGGAAGTGGAATTAATTATTACATTAATTTAAACTAAAGGATTTACAAAAGTTGCCTTGTAATCTACTATAAGCAAAGACCAGGTTTCTAATTCAATTTCTTACCAGTTGCACGTGGTTTAAAACTTATGCACATAAAAATTCATTTTATTTTCATAAATATCTTTATGCTACATCATGAAAAATCTTGTGAGCAAATGTAAGACTTGCTGTAAATGAAAAATGCACATATGTACATGTTACATTTTGATATTCTTATAAAATGTTATTCTTCTATCCATATTACGATATTAATGATATAGTTTTACCTAGAAATGATTTGAAATTAAGCAAGAAGCACTTAGTTATGTACCTGTGGAAACAGCATTCATATGTTGAATCAGAAGCAAGCTCTTGCAATGGAAAGAAGTAAGAATTGCAAACTTTAAAGCATATCTGTCTTATGGCATGAAAGTGTAAACTTGCTGCATGGAATATTCTAGTAGCAAGATTTTGTCTATCTCATGGTTTCTCAGTTTTACAATCTTTTGTCAGCATAAGGAGAACTTCAAGGCTATTCACAGAAAATTCAACATTAGATTTTATTTTTCCTGTCAGTATCTCAGATGTATGATATTTTAATCAAAATCATCAGAACTGTTTTTGAGAAACTAAAAATTTTCCATGTAAAAGTTAGTTTGATGTTAGGTAAATTTCATGCATCTTCATCTTGAAATCTTGGAAGATGCAAGTTTTGTATTTATCCAACTTCTCATTTTTGTGTTATGTGCTGTTCACTTTCTCACAAACACATACACATGGACGTTTTCTAAAACGATTTTTGTGGGTTTAGGGGATCTACTATAGGTAAGTGGTGTAATAAAAGTTGCATAAGAAACAATTTTGCGGAATGTTAATGCCATTATGCCTAAAAGAGCAGGCCTTAAGCGTTAACATGTCCTAGAGGTTTTACTCCAGAGCATTGCAGTTTGGATAATCAAAATTCTTCTTGCATGATAACTTGCTGTCATTGTGGTTACATGATTGTATTTCACCTTCCAAACTATAAAGAAAGGTAATTAATTACCAGGAAACGTAATTAAAATGCAAATCGCTGGGAAATTTAATGTACTGGCATGTTGCCATGGTAGCTAAGTGATTAGAGCAACCGGACGGAAACTGGGATATCCGTGGTTCAAAACCACAGCATTGAATATTTCAGTCATCTGATTCTACCTTTCCAACCTTGTCCAACACACAGCTTGTGTAGAAGAACAATTAATTTCAAAGGTAATTAAGCCACTTGGATAAACTATAGAATGACAGGTTGATGATAGAGACAACAGTCTCCAAAACATGTTCTAGTAAGTTCTGGTGTAGAAAGTAAAGCTAGAGTGATAAAAATCTCAGTTTGTGATGTAAATGTAGAATGAAGGCTTGCTTCAGGTAAATATGATCAGATCCTTGTATCTTGGAAATGGTAGCAATAAAACACGAGTGTCAATGGTGACAGGACTTATGGTCCAATTAGATGTGATCATAAAGAAAGATGATGCCATTTTGTATATAATACATTCCATACATTATTTGACAAAGCATTGCATCCAAATCAATAGTTCTGAGTTAGAAGTTGAAACAAGTTAGTTTCAATTTTTAGTTGTTAGTTTTAACTTGCTCCAAGTTTGGAGGATCACTTTCCTTGTCCAGAGCAAGCATTTGCGATGATGTTGGCTGTTCTGCTGAAGTGACAACTTCTTAAGATGGTGCAGAGGCTATTCAATAGCAGATAAAATCTACAAGTTGATCATCTGTTAAGAGAGAAATTGCCTGGTAGATTTCAGTAGTATAATCATGGTTGCCAAATTTTAAATGTAAATGCATTGTACCAGCCCAGATTTATAGATATATACACAAAATGATCATACATCAAAATAAAGTTAATAACCTAATGATGATTATGTTCATTTTTATAGTACTAGAGTATCAATGACTATAGTCAGGATTATCATACGAGTTTCTCAATCTACTTATCCTCACTGCAGCAACATACAAATTTTCTGTTGTCATAGAGTTTAACATCTTTTCTGTGACTTGGAGGTTTTCAGACCCATCACATTATTTCACAACCTGGGATGACAGAATGAGTCCATTTATTGTATCTAGCCCCAGTCTATCCCGAATTTTAGTTTTAGTTAAACTCTGTTTAGAAAAAAACTTGTTCACAAGAATGTTTCTATGGAGCAATGAAATCACCGGTGCAAATTCTGCTAGTTCTTCGAAATCATTTCCATCAAGGTTGCACATGTGTTAGAAGCTATAAGATTCAGACATGTTCTTTATTTTTCAGGGAATATCAGTTATTCAAGAGTTTTCTCCACTGATCATCTGTTTTATGTACAGTACTGTGTTAATTGGGATTAACAATTCTAGGCACACTGGTAATGAGAGAGAAAAGGGAAGGAGGTGTTATGGGATATGTGGTGGATGCTTTAGAGGGATTGAGATAGACCCTTAGTCAAAAGTTCAGATAGGATTCAGGTTTGGTTGCATCATTCAATAATGTAACGTCAGCATGAAGAGTATAGTGATGTCAGATTCATTTCATTTCACCCTTGTGACAAAAATGACTAGAATATTATCATATGTTTAGCCATCGCAAAAATGTTCAAATTCTTGTGTGCCCTTATAAATATGGTATGAGTTGGCCACCTGAGTGTAAGTTTAACATAATACTTGGTAGATCAAAACTATGTAACAGAAGAATGCCAATCCCATCCATGATCTAAATTTTTCTTTCAAACATAATATATGTTGAATACTACGCATTTATGAGAATTGTTGTTGGTTTGATAGAATGTCTTGTGTAAATATGGCTGTAAGAACAGTGGAATTTGCAAATATTTAAGGTTTATAATTTTATTTCATGCAGGTGTTAGTTATAGGCTTCATAGTTCTAATAGGCAGTTGAAGTGATAGTGCACTCTTAAAGTGTACACCATTACATACAGTGGAGAGTGAAACATTCTTGACCTTTTTATGCCCCATTCAGCTCCACATTATAAAATATTGTATATTTCAGGAAACTGTATTCATGCATTTTCATTGTATTTGTGTATCAGTTGCTATCCAGACTTTACATATACAAATGCATAAACTTAGGATTTCATGGCCGGCATCAAGATTAATAAATGTGTTTTCAATCAGCACACAGTACCATACAGCCCAACTCCACTATATAAGTGTGCACCTGTCATGGCTCCCGCATTGAAGCTCTGACCAGCAGGACCACGGATCACCATCTTGAAGATGTCAAGTGAAGTCCATGGTGAAACATTGGTATCTTTAATGCCTTTTAGACTACGGCCTACAAGCCCGGGAAATAGAAATACATTTATTAATCTTTACATATACACATGATTTTTGCACTGTTTTGTTTTTTCTGTCTTAAAAGCTTTTTGGATATATAATTTTCACCAACAAATAGAGAATTGGCTATTTCATTTTGTTTCATTCATTTTTGTATTTGTAGGCTCTTTTTCCATGTTTTAACCATGTACAATTCATTTCTATTTGTTATATTTCCATTGGATTTGTGATGCTAATAAATTATGGTGCAGATGAAAAATAAACAAGTGTTCTTTGTGGCTGTGAAGGGTGGCTGAAGAGAGAAGTGGTAGTATAGTTCTGTAAGAAGCTGACTAACCCATAGCTCAGTTACAAAATTGGGCTCATTTAGATTGATATATGCAAGATGAGGCCCAGCTCATTATGCGATTTTTGTATGCTGCTGTTGAGCTGTATTTTTCTTCAATGCTGGATTAACAGGAGTCCTGTGGAATAGCCATTCAAACTGAACCTTATGGAATTCATATAGGAGACTTTGAAAACTCAGATGCATGTTGCAAAATTTTGGAATGTGTATCCTTTCCAGGAAAGGACTAGCTGCAGTGCTGCTCTGGATCCTCATGTTAAAAACTATTCAAAGGAACATTTGAGAAAATATGCAGAATGTGAAACAAGTGCTATAGCTGGGGATTGTTCTATTATGTGTTAGTATTAATTGCTATGATTCCAGACATTATAGCCACTTATATTATTTCCATACTACATATGACAGAAGTCTGGACATTGAACATCTGGGTGAGAGCCCATCTCATTTCAGTAGATAATTTCTTAAAAATGAATTTTAGGTATTTAAAATATACATAGCACATAAAATGCTATGCAGATTTCATCAAATTTGCTGTGCATATTCCTAAATGAGAAAGCTACAAATTTACAGAAATAACTTTTTGTTTTTATTATACACTGAAAGGCCAAAAGTTATGGGAAGGCAGTGGATGTGATATTAATAGCGAGCGTTTCTCTGCGAGAACTTCAAACTGCAGTAACATGTCGAAGCATGGACTCTACGAGGTGTTGGAATTGTTCTGGAAGGATAATGATCCACGCATCTTGCAGTGCTGTTCATAATTGTTATCGCATATTTGGTGCTGAGCTCATTGAGTGTACACCAGTATTCCATAAATGCTTCATTGGTTTAAGATCGGGTGATCTGGAGGACCAAACCATGGTCGTAAATTCCCTGGGGTGTTCATCAAACCACATGCGTGCAATCAAAGAGCAGTGACATGTCACATTGTCCTGTCGAAAAATGGCATCTGCATATCAGGGTACTTGACAGAAGGAATGCAGATGGTCTGAAAGAATGTTCACATAAGGTGCACCTGTCATTGATCCCTGCAGCCGGACAATGGGGCCTAATTGTGACCATGGAACACAGCCCAGATCATAACTGCCTGGACACAATCTTGTTGACACGCAGGATCCATAGCTTCATGTGCCTATCA
This sequence comes from Deroplatys truncata, assembly GCA_030765065.1. Taxonomy (NCBI): domain Eukaryota; kingdom Metazoa; phylum Arthropoda; class Insecta; order Mantodea; family Mantidae; genus Deroplatys; species Deroplatys truncata. The sequence continues at coordinate 129,270,239 of CM060988.1, read as the reverse complement.
GCTTGATACAACTGGAACAGGGACCATGTTACACATCTCCACTGTTTCATGGTCCAGTGACGATGTTCATAGGCCATGCCAATCGTTGAGCTCTGTCTCTAAGTGCCAGCAAAGGGATACGATTTGGTCGTCGGCTGTTGAACCTATGCAGTGCATTTGTCTCCTTACAGTCCTGGTAGAAATGGGTTCTTGAAGCTCTACATTCAAAGCACAGTGATCTGACTCGTAATAGCCCTTCAGCCGCACCATATGGCTCTGTTGAAAAGACTGATGTTCGTTTGTTGAGCACCTGTGGTCATCCTGTGCAGCAGTTTATGCATGTGGAAAAATTGTCTGCAGTATTGAAGATCCTCCTGGACATTTTTGACTCGGAAACCTGTATTGTTTTGTAATCTCCGATATGCCATGACCCATGCATCTTGCACCGATTGTCATCCTACATTCAAAGTCGGCTAACTCGTGACATGCTGCCATGTATGCTATACACCTGTTTGTACCAGACTGCTCAGATATTGTGTTTACAATCGCGCCTTGTGCTGCATCTAGCTGCAACACTCGGGAGTCCTACACAATACATTTTCACCTTGTGCAACCTTTCCTGTGACTTCTGGCCACTCAGTTTATATCAACAGCAGCATTGCTTAAATTAGATAAAGTCTGAGTCGAAACAGCTCTATTATATAAACTGAAACACAGGTAACATAGATGCTAAGTAAAATATGCAGAATTGTCATTATAGATAACTAACAATGATTGTCGTTAACTAGTTGCTAAATGAAGACAGACACCATTTGGGAGATAAATCATCATGAATTTAATTGTATATACTAAAATATCTCTGAAAATATAAGGGCAAACCTGTTTGACTGTGTGGCGGTTTCATGGAAAGTCTTACATCTTGGCAAGTTTGTGTGTTATAAAAGGCTGCTTCAGGTTTAAATATATTAGCAGAAAAAACACATAGTAATATTTATTGACTAAGAATGAAAAACCTCATAAATTAAATTTTTGCTGATGTAGGTAACTATATAATGATTACTATCTTAAGTAATTACAAAGAGGAAAACATGCCATGTGAGGTAATTAGAGATCATTTTGGAAAAATGCAGAACTGGATTTTTATTTCCAAACAGGACTTTTGTTTTGCCTGCATTCTTCATCCTATTCTATTTGTACATATAATAATGTTTTCTGTGTAATAAATCTTTAAAAAAAAATAAAAAGGGCTTATTTTATAAATTTGTAATCATTCTGACATTATTACTTAGAGTATTGCTTCTACTTGACAGGCCTGAGTTTCACAGGCTGCCCCAATCCTCCTCCAAGCCGCCAAAGTGCAGAGTGCCCCATTTGTGGGCGCATACTGTCGCAGCGTCGTAATCTTAAGCAGCATATGCGGACACATCGGTTGCAAGATGATTCCAGCTCATTGCAGAACAACATACACACTCTGGAAATGTTTTCATCTGTCTCTCAACAACCACATTGTGCAAATGACGACGATGTTGTTGTGGTGTCAAAGGAAGAGATGAGTGTACCAGAGATAGTGACTATAGAACCATGTTCTGTGTCAGAATATAGCTAAAAGGTGCTATATTACATGCTTGTGAAAATGAGACAAAGGACAGCAGTGAGAGCTTAGCTTTATTGTGAAAATATCACTTGGCTCTAACAGGAAAAATACTTTTATACTACCTTTAAATAAAGTAAGCTTTTTCCTAATTTATTATAGAGATTAATGGGATCCTTTTTCTGTGCTAGTGAAAAAGTTCTTTGTGGGCATCAGTACAAACAACAGAGCTCTTAGTATTGCACAAACATACAAGATAAAAAATGAAATGAATGAACCATTAACAAACACAAAAAAATACATAATTATTGGTCTTTACACCCCAGTGTAATATGGATTGTACTGTTTGATATATTAATAGTATTTAACTACCAGGGAAAGACTTCATATTGCAATATTCAGCATTTTGTTCATTACAATTTCAGATGATTGTACATCTGCTTTTGTCCTTAGTATTCCAAAGGTGTTATCAATCTTCGTAATGCACTTCTAAATACCTTCACCCTCACATAATGACTTCCACTCACCATGACGCTTCAACCTTAAAATATCTGCTGCATCAAAAGAGCAGTTGACCTTCTGAAGCTATGGCTGCCTGTAGCACTTGAATGAGGAATTTCCAAGTATGTAGCTACAGGGCTAGAATTTTCAAGTACTGATTAATTCGAGCGCTACATGCACCAATTCAATAGTTAATCAGGGCAACAATATTATTCCAAGGTTTAAATACACCAATATTAATAGACAAGATTTATTTATGTTTCCAAGAATGAAGCTGGTAGTTGTTCATTTACCTGTTTTTCTGCATAAAATTTCTAAGAGAGAGACTGCACTCTGTGACTGTGGCAGGTATGGTAACTTTGATCATTATCTTTTTGAAAGTGTAAAATCATTAGAGATGGGACCTTGATACTCAGTGGTAACAAAGTACATCTAATACTTTGAGATGAACATTCAAACTTTTTTGATACTTAATTTTTTAAATTTTGCATTATTGGAAGTTGTTGCATTTATTTAACTTATGCTATGTAAGGAATGAAAAGAGCTGAGAGTTCATGTTACTGCCTTTTAACTGTCCCCAAAGAGTTGGACTATAGTTGTTGATAGACCTTGACTGCATAGCATGCAACATTCCATTAGGTTCTTGTGTCTAAATGAAAATATGCAAAACATTGGGGGAAGGAGTGCAGCATTAAGTTATACCTTACTGCATCAGCTGATGCACTAAATCACATTTCTGCAGTAGCCTGGCTTGGTGACACACTCTCAGCTATTACATTTACCTACTCCGGTGACCAAAATCTGAATCCAGCAGAAACAAATCAGAACTTAAGACATGAGATAATATAACACATGGAAATATTTGTTCTTTCCTTCTGTCTGTTTATGTTTATGCAAGTCAAACTCGGGTCACAAGCATAGCCTACTGGTATACCATATGACTAATTTCCACAATATGGATAGAATATCCTTTAAAAGAAAGCTATCAGCATAAAATATAGTTACTTAAAAAGGGAAGCAAATAAATTATTATAATAATAATTATAATACTTGGCTGGCCATAGGGGATATATTATAACCTGTGGCTTTATCAAGATAAAAAAAGTTGCTGTCAATTGGAGAATGTCAAATAGGAACAATTACGGAATTAGCATTCAATTAAAAATTGGTTACATGCATTTATACATAGAAAACTAAGAAAAACATAATTTAATGAACAAGCTATCACCTTTACAGTTTTTTTTATTAAGTGAGTCTGAAGTATCGGTGCTCAAAAATCAGTATCGAGAAATAGTGATATTGTCCCATTACTAAAAATCATAATACTCGTAATCTTCATTATTAGTGTCACTGTATAAAATGGGCCTTCCTGGTCCTATCAAAATTAGTAATGTTATTAAATATGATTTAGTTAAAGTCTTCAAAATTATATAACAGGATGCAAGAAAATAAAAATTTAAATGTCAGATAATCATTTCTGAATTGGAGTTTGTAACATTAAAACATCACATTTTATCTGGACGTTTTGAGACTTGTTTACCTCATCATCAGCATTCTCCAGCTGGTGCAGTATTTTTCCCTGTAGTTTTGGAAGCGATTGATTTTGGTGTGATTGGTGCTTGTGTTATGAACTTCCAGAGGATGCTGTGTGGCGGCAAATCAAAATTTATGATATTGTTTTGGTTTTTTAAGCTGTGGATATTTCCCCAAATGTCTAATTCTTCTGCATATCAAGCGTTATATTTTGTACCATTTCATAGTTGGTTGACGAGTGTTGAGCAATGGTGGATTTGTCTGTTTCTTTGTATTTAAATTGCTCTTAGATATTCTTTCAGTCTTGTTTCAAGATTTCTTTGTAGAGTTTGTCGAGTCTATTTTGTAAATGCCAGATTTTTGGTGTTGGAATGGGATCCTTTAGGGTTGTTTTGGGGAGCTAATTTGATTTGAAATTTTTTGAAGATTTTTTGGAATTTGTGATGTAGTCCTGGAAGGTATTAAAGTTCTATACCTATCTTGAGAAAAGTTTTCAACTTTTAATATTTGTTGATAACATTTTCTTTAACATGTAGGTAAGCATAGATTTTGAGCACATACTGCTCTCATTTTTCTGAAGTTTGGCTAACATTGCGTTTTTTCCTGAACTCATACTTTCTATTATGCAGTAACTTTGATTTAACTGGTAATCAATTTGCAACGGTAATCTTTGCTGCTTCAATTATCGATTCAGGCAATTCACAATCCATATTAAATTCACTCATACTTCAGCAGAAAAAGCATTCTAGTTTTATTTATTACTAGTCTTACAAACAGAACACACATTTGATGGATCGCAATCTTAAAAACAAAACAAAAACTATATGAAAATGTGTTTTTATATCTAATTGGGCAAGGAGTTTAGGAGTTTTGAAATACAATTCAGCAAATGTGTAATACATTTTAAATTATATTTTAATTTATTTTATACTTTATTTAAAGGTAGAGGGGAAAAAATGTAAACAACCAGAAAATAAAGTAGATTTACATCACCTCTTATGTCACCTTTGGCTCATAACCAAAAATGACCCATTAAAGTTCTACTTTATTCTCTAGTTGTGTAAATTACTGTTAGTCACTAGAGCTGGAATATAATGAAACTAATTGCAATCACTGATTCACTGGATGATACTTATTTGTATAAATGTCCATAGCTTAACTGTAGATTCTACATGGTACACTGAATGAAATACTACAGTAATTCTTTTCCCCCAGCTCAAGATTGGCATAAAAAATTATGTTGTAGGGTACATTTGTCATTTTATTACTTTTTGGTGTGTTTTAGCATAAAAACATGTTTAGGGCTATGTGCAATTTAAAGAAATTGAATCCATTTTTGCTTTACACCTCTTTTATAGAAACAGCAATTTTTGCAGAATTTGCCAATGAAAATTTCTTACAAGCATAATTTTCATACTGTATCTGACAATACCAGAGAGAGCGAGAGATGTACCTGGATTTGCAACTGAAGCCTGACCTGTGTTATCATGCTGCTTGGGTAGGGGTTTCAGCAGATAATAGATTTGTACTTTGCACTAAGGTGAAACTGGGTGGGAGGGTGCAGTGTAAAAAATATCAACCATGAAGCCTTTTGCAAATTGTTAATGCTTAGAAATTATTTTAATGTTTGTTGAGCACTTTGTGATACAATCTCTCCATGTTAATGCAGACACAGGAAATATGAATTGTTACACTACAGAGAGAGGAGGGGATGGAGACTTTAAACACCATCCAGTCATTCCAGGTGCAGTAAAATATATTCTCATGCTTAGAAAGTAAGATTTGGGAACAAATCGGTACTATCTTCATTTGAATTAATTTCATATTTGTCCCTTTAACTTGCAAAACCTCTGGTTATTGTATTGATTAAAAAAGAAAACAGATAACTGAAGTGTTTTAATATTATATTAAATATAGGATACATGGCTATAGATTTGCATTTTTTCTTGATTCACTTCTTAGAGCTGATCTACACCATCTCAAACTGATGGTTTGGTCAGTTATCTCTGCTTCACATTCGTTTCTGTTGATGGCTGTGATGTTTATTTGCCTATTACATCCTCCAAGCAGTGAGCTTCTTTATAAACCTCCAGTTCTTTCTTACGTAACAGTGGGCAGTTCCCAAGCTCATAAGAAAGTGTTTCATATGCACTGCATTGTCTGCAGTGGCTGATACTTGAACGTCCATGAAGAATGTGAACAGAAACAAACATGAAGTCTCTCCAGTCAGACCATGATCATTTTTGTTCACAACCACTTGTTTTTTCAAATTGCAAAAACAATTAGATATCTTTGCCCTTGTATGGGTAGGAACACCAAGCTGCATACTCACTTATTTTGCAAGATTTGTCTCAAGCATCAGTTTTATGAGCAAGCATCTGTATGTTCCAGCTGCAGTTCAGAAATTCATATGAAATAAAATTAAATTGAGTTTTATTTATGGACGCTCTTTAACTGCTGTGATACTTCGCATCCCATTCTATATTGGGGGTGAAAGATCGGTAATTTTACTCAGAGGCCTCTTTATCAGGCTTGAGGTTCTTTTACGCATCGTAAATCTATGACACAGGACCATCAGCTTTACTTCCCTTATGAAGGAAGCCATGCTAAGGATTTTTACACCCGAAAGAATCAATCGCCCTCGACTGAGTTTGAACCCACGACCTTGGGAACTAGAGGCTAGCATGGTAACACACCATGGAGGATGCCAGAAATTCATATGTAAAATACTATTGGAGATGATGTGCAAAATGTGATATATTCAGTTTTCATGACAATCTTATATGGGCAGATAATATGCATGCCTAAATGCTGTGCATTTTCAAAAATGATTTGCCAACAATTAGTGCACTGTTTCATTTCATTTTCTTGCAAAAAGTATTTAACATTTAACTTGAACACTTATTTTCTTTTACAACACATGTCCTTTTTCAATTACTCATGACTAAATATGTGTATACTTAAAATGTAAACACTATCAAGCGAGAGCAGTATTGTTTACTTCTTTCAATACGTACTGTCATGGCAGGCATTGCAATGCATGCTTCATTGGTCCTATATTGCCAAATATTACTTTTCAGATAATTTATTTTTGGCAAAATTCTTGAGATTTTCAATGAGTTCTGTTTGTAGTTTAACAGTAGACATGTATATGACTCGTGCAATAAGAGGAAGGTTTGCTGAAGTTTCGAGGATAGTCTGCAGCGTTCATGAAAGTGAATACTACTATCTCATCTGCTGTTCAATGCATTCACTTCTTGTCATAATAGTACAAATAATGCTACAACTGTAATATAGTATTAAAAAAGCTCCTATTCTGTCTAAAATTTATTTCATAATTTGTTTGGTTGCATCACTGAAATAAAATGCGAACTATGAATCTCATAAATATAGTAATTTTTACACAAAAGTACCGCTGATAAGGGAGAAAACAGCAGATGACCAAATACTTTCAGCTGTATTGCTTTTTTCAGTTGCGTAAAAGAGTGATAATGTTTAATGGCAAGTTGGATTATATGTTGATGTGGAGGGTGAACTAAACATTTCTTTTTAATTAAATGCATGATAAACTCCAGAGTCAAAGTGCTCTGCTGGCAAATGGTACTCAGGTCCTGTGAGGCTACTTATTGATCAAAAGATGTTAAAACTAAAAAGCAATGTATATCTGTTGCACTCTTATTTCAGTTATTTACCATACAGCCTGTTCATCACTCCATGTTCACTTTGAATTTAACTATAATTAATGTCCAAAAGGGAGGTATGTCACAATTTTTTGGAAGATTGCTTTGTCAAACGACATGAAATCAGTCAAGAAACCAATTTATCAGGACATTCCAGCTCTAGTGACATATATTTCCTTTGTAAGTAAGAATCTGAGCTTGTTTTATTATACTCATTAGTGGAAATCAGTGTTATGTTTCAATAGTTTTATACTAATGATGAATTTTGGTGAATTTTAAAGAATGTTTGTGATTTGTTAGAATTTTTTCTGTCCTATTATAAATATATGTGTAAAAGCATTATGCTTAAGTGTTATGATGGCATATTGTGATCTGGAAAATTCAGACTTTTGGAACAGGAGTAAGTTTTTAGTTTTGTTGAGGGTGTGAATGTGAAACGCCATATTTGCTCAGAAACGTTCCTTGGTGTTTTTAGCAGCAGTATACAAAGACTCACAGCATGTGGTGCTTCAAATGTGGAAATTAAAGGTGCATGCTGAACAGAAAACTATTTATCAGTATTGATCTTTTTGTGTGCTGGATGAAGGCTGAGCAAGCAGGCAAAAAAAACAACAACAGGTACATCCAGTAGCTGCTGAACCAGCACTGAAAATAAAACATTCTTGCTCCATGACAGAGGTTCAGTGGCATCTCTGATAATGAAACTCAATGAATTGTATGAGATAAGTTTCTGTATAGCACTATAACATATACACTACTGTTTATGAAAATTGCAACACCATGAAAGAACTCCCCAAATGAATCCAAACTTGGTGGATGTGTAGAACAGTGTGCGAGCAGTAAGTGATAAGGATTGCAGAGAGATGGGGTACAGATAGGCTCAGTAGGGCCCTGTCGTGTTTGTCCAACAAGGTAGGTGTTATGCCAAGTGTATTCGGTGAAGAGCTGTGAAACAAGGTGGAAATGTGAAAGTAAGTGCCAGTATGCCTCATTGATGTCAAAAGGCGCAATATAAGCATATGAATGAGTTCGAACAGGGCACAGTGATCAGTCTCCGGGAAGCAGGTTTATCATACTGTGACATTTTGGCTCATACAGGGCATGCTGCTATGACAGTGATGCGTGTATGGAAGCAGTGAATAGAAGAGGGATGTACTAAGCATAGAGCAGGTACTGAACCACACAAATTGACCACAACATGGGATCAGTCATCTTGTCTGCTTAGCCATAACGGACCGTACAGCTTCATCTAGTGTTGGCTCGATGCTGGAGCATTGCAACAGTTGTGAACCTGTCTGCTAGGGAGTGGACTGGTTGTACAATGCCATTATGTTGGCTTCCATTGTCCAGAAACCACAAGCACCTTTGACTGCAATGGGCATGTGAACGCGTCACTGGCGTGCTCAGTGGCAAAAGGTAGTCTTTTCAGATGGCTGCATATGTTTTTGACAGTACCATGGCGAGCTCAATCTGGAGGCCTGCATTGTTGAGTGGCATGATGGACAAACACCAGGTGTGCTAGTTTGGGGTGCCATTGGTTACAACTGATCTCGTCTCCTACGAATTGAGGGCAATCAGAACAGCAACTGGTACATGAGGGAGGTTTTAGAGCCTAAGGTACTCCCCCTGCTTCAGGCAACTCCACATGCCATATTTCAACAGGACAATGCCCGCCCACATATTGTGAGGAATGTACAGGCCTTCTTCGAAGAACGACGGATACTATTGCTTCCCCAGCCTGCACGTTTGCCTGACATGTTGCCCATCGAACATGTTAGGATATGGCTGGTCGGCAACTTGTTCATCACGATCCTCCAGTAACCAGTGTCAATGATTTATGGGCTCACATTCTAACTGCATGGAGGGAGGTTCTCCAGGAGCATATCCAGAACTTTTTTGATTCCATGCCATGGTGTTTAGCAGCTCAAATTGCAGCGCATGGAGGCTACACAAAATACTGAATATTCAGGCTCAAAGACCAGGTACAAAATGTAAGCTATCATTTGATCATTGTCATGCACCTAATCTTTGGTATAAAATTCATTTCAATTATGCGTTTATTTCTTAGTGCTGCAATTTTCACAAACAGTTGTAGACATAACAAGATTTTGGAGAACACGAGAAATGACCGACAGTTAACCTTAATACACATTTCAAGTTCTTTTCATTATTTAACTAGCAAAACCCACATCTCTGGCCCTGTTATGGCATTAATTGTGAGGATTCTTCTCTGTCTCTCTCCCTCTAGCCCCCCTCTTTCTCCTTTCCACTCTGTGCAGCTTGTCATGTGATGTTATGAAAATCAGTAATAAAATTACTTTTCCTGGGGTGTTATTAATAAAAAATTAAAAGATTGTTGCAATGTGATTGGAATTATATTGTTTTGAATAATTGTAACAAAATTGGTATAAGTTACATATTTATCTTATTAAGGTTTTGTAAATAAAAAAATCTTTTCAGTAACACATTACACTTATAAGTAACATTTTTTAAAAAAAAATTGAATATAAGCAAGGTATTTAATTTTTTTTTATTTGCAACCCTTTAAAACCCCTCACACTTTGAGGAATTAAAACATTGTTGCAATCAGAACTATACTGTTTCAAATAATGATTAAAAGCAATTGGTTTAACTTCTTAAATATTTATCCCATTGAGATTTTGTAAATAAAACTTGTCAGAAACGCTATGCTGAAAAACTTTCATAGTCTAACATTTTTTTTTCTATATGAATAAGCAAGATATTTTAATTTCTTTATTTTGCAATTCCATTATAAACTCACTCTTTGGGGAAAGTAATTAAAATGTCTTACTTCTGTATTATAACTGGCACCTGAGGTACATTGCATATATAAAGTTTCATAACGACATAGTTGGCCAAGTAACGCAGAGACTTGTGAAGGGAGGTTTGTGGTTCAAATCCTGTCAGAACCATCCTCCCCGACAGGTTTCCCTCAGTCGTAACTAGCAAATGCTGGGGAGATACCATAAACTTAGGCCTGGAATGTTTCCTTCCCAAATTTCCTTTATAATTTCATTTCATATATCATCAGTGTCCACTGTCTATACAGTAAAAATGGGCATTAAACACTACAAAAAGAAATTTAATGAAAAGATAGCGTACACAAAAATGTGATTGTTGGCTTCAGGTTAGCCCATTATACTTTTTCATTCAAAATTGAAAATTACCAGATATTTCAATTGTATAGGCCTCTTTAACTTCTACTGTCATATCAAAGGCGACTCGATATTCAAGGTATTATAACTTTAACTGGATTTTTAATGTTAGATTTATTGTTTTTACCAAAAAACACACATCCCCTTCCGAAATGTATGTGCAGACTGCAAGGAATGATTCTAAGAGATTCCCTCACTACAGCAAGGAATCAAACCCAGCATTGACCATGGAGGCATTAGTTTTGTTATATGTATATAATATGTATTTAGATTTGATATTCAAAATGTCGATACAATAATTTTGTATGTAAATTTTCTTTAATGTCCGACAGTAAGCTAGGAAAAAACTAGACTAATATGTGTAATGCTGAGCAGATGCTAACTGCCCCTTCAGATGATTATGTGTAATTTGCAATCGGTTTTGATTTACAAATTTTAAAGCATAAATTGTTAGGCTGAACATTCACATTACAGTAGCAGTTTCGGTGGGATGAATAAAACTGAGTGATACTATTTGCTAGTCCTCCTTAATGATGCATTCTTGTGAAGCTTATTTACACTGGTGCTTGATCTCTTCTGCAGTGCATCCATATCCTGAATACCAGGAGTCTGTTTAGCAATATGTATTTGATAGTTGCAACAGATAAATTGTATTTGCAATCTTCACCTATATGTGTTGTAAGAATGCTCACAATGCAAGAATAGAGCACCTATTGTAAACCATTGTGTTCCAAAAAAATTCAGATGCTATGTGGAATGGAAGTGAGGGTGTTTTGTTGTGTTAGAGTGTGAATGTGAAATGTCTTGCTTCTCAGCATTTTTAGTAGCCATACAAAAAAGCTTGTAGCATATTGCTTTATATCAGGTTGAAGGGGTATAAATGTAATACTTTAACCCTTTTGCGTTCTCTTCAGTAGGTATTTTGAAAAAGCTTGAGCTTTAAGCTTCTATCTTTCATACATCTATACAAAAAATGCTTTGTAAAACAAACGTTTGGGAACCCTGCACTATTGTGAATGTGTTACTCCATTATGGGAATATTAGCTTTTGCAAGTGGTATTTAATTTCCAGGACAGTTCTTTTGTTTATTTTAAGTGAAATATTTAATGTTTAATAAAAACAACAAACTGTAACACATTCTTTAGCTTTGAATCAAAAAGCAGATGAAAATAAATGTCTAAACTTTAACATATACACACTTAAAGTAAAAACACTAATAGATGCACTAATTTATAACCACAGGATACAAAAAAGTTACAAGCCTACCTAAGCATTCATTGGAAAATTGAATAATTTAAGGAAATTCAGTAATACAAAATAATTTTTTTTGGGGGGGGGGGTAGTTTAGTGTCCTTTAACCAGTAAGGTCATATTGGATGACGGCTGAAATGATATTCAAATGAGCCTGGAGTCCATAGAGCTTAAAGTTACCTGACATTCATCTTTTCAGGATAAGGGGTAACTCACCCTAATCAAGATTCAAACTTGGGACCTCTTTAATGTGAGACAGACATGTTACCCGTACACCACAGAGGCAGGCTTAAATGATTTTATTTAAACCTTTAATAAACTAGACTAATAACTATCTGAACATATAACAAAATAAAATACACAAGACATTTAATGTTCATAGTGTATGATACCAAGTGACATCCAGATGAAGTGTAGCATCAATCTTCAGGACTACTGTTGCAATCTGAACCACAGCAATAAATTACAATTTATACTAAACATGCTAAACATTTTCTTAACGTAGAAAGCAAAAATAACAAAAAAATACAAATCGGCTACTATTCTATCATATATTTCAATAAAACTTGCCTTGATTGGTCCATATGAGAATTGAAATGCCACAGAAGATCACAAAATTTATATTTTCTTGTGAAACAAACTAGATAACAAAATGAAGATAACATTGATTTGTTCTTTATCTGTTAGGCTTTTAACTTTGTTCATAGAGAGATTGAAGGATTTTATTTGAGCTTTTAGTGGGTCTGTTTTGGTTTCTGTATATGTGTTATCTTGGAGTAGGTTTTCCACTCTGGCAATGTAGTCTTCTTTGTCCAGGATTACCAATTTGCCACCTTTATCAGTTTTGGTGTAAATAACGGGAAAAACCTAATCATTCCACATTATCAAGACTGTACGCACTCCTAAAAATCCATAAACCAGGCAACGAAATGAGACCTGTAATAAACAATATTAATTCACCAAAATGGCTCACACAGAAATTCACTTCACTACATAAATACAGCAGCTTAAGTATCAAGACTTGATCACAAAAATACAACATATAGAACTGAAACCAGAAGATAAATTAGTATCTTTTGACGCCACTACGCTTTTCCCAAGTATCCCTGTAGATGAACTCCTACATCAACTAAAAAAATGCCTTACCCAAAACAATGTAACACAAGATGAAGTAGAAGACCTTTTGAATCTCACAGAACTTTGCATCACTCAGAACACTTTCACTTTCAACAATAGATACTATCAGCAGACTTCAGGTTTAGCCATGCGCAACCCTCTATCACCATTCCTGGCTGACTTTTTCATGACTAATTTTAAATCACACATAACCACCTCCTTTCTGCAAATTTACAAAGTCCAACACAGATATGTCAATGATATATTTGCTATAGTACCCCAACAAGCTTATCTAGGATGCCCTAAAACTACTAAATTTACAGAACAGATCTATACAATTTACTATGGAAACAGAAAATGAAGGTACTTCATCTTTCCTAGATTTGAAAGTAACTAGAAACCAGAACAAGATCAATTTTGGAATCTACAGGAAACCTACACATTCTGAAAACTACATAAAAAAAAAACAATAGTTTCAATCTGGTACCATGCAAACATGTGGTCCTAAACAGTTTGACCCATAGATTGGTTTACGCACCATTAACAGAAACAGAATACAAACACATAGTTAACACAGCCATGAACAATGGCTTCGACAAAAACATAGCACATAGCACAAGAAACAGAAAACACATTAAGGATACCAGAAATCTCACCCAACAAAAAAGCAAAATGATTTTCAAGAAGTACACTTTCCACCCAAGGACTCGCTACAAATTCCACATCATCTTCAAAAAACACATTTAGTATAGAGAAATTACTCTGCAACAAATCAAAGGACCAAATACCTCAGAACAAAAAAGCAGGAATCTATCAAATTAATTGCCCAGAATGTGACTAAATATACATAGGTAAAACAAAAAGAAATTTAGAGACCAGATTAAAAGAATTTATGAGACACATCACAATATCACACCAAATATAACACTCAAAACCAACAAAACACACTGCAGAGTTGGATACTTGGGAAAAGTTATTTACCACAAATCATAAACACCATGTGATGAATTTTGAATTGTTGCCACCAAACCTACTATGGAGTTTCATCACTACACCAGATTCCACCACACACAGATGCAGCATATGGGCCACACATAAGGAACCAGTTAGCCACTTCCGATGATGGGAGCAATTAGCTCCTGAAACCGGTCAAGTTGTAAAACACGCAAGTGTTTCAACTCCGACTCAAATTTTCTGTATAATTTCATTTTAATTACTTTCCCCAAAGGGAGAGTGTTCATAATGGGATGCAAAATAAACACATTGAAATGTCTTGCTTATTATTCGTATTAAAAAAATGTTACACAATGAAAGTTTTTAAGCATAATGTTTCCGATAAGTTTTATTTACAAAATCTCAATGGGATAAATATTTAAGAAGTTAAACCAATTGTTTTTACTATTACTTGAAAAAGTATAGTTCTGATCGCATTACAACAATGTTTTTATTCCCCAAAGTGTGAGAGGTTTTAAAGGAGTGCAAAATAAAAAAATTAAATATTTTGCTTATTATTCATTTTTTTTTAAAAAACATTACCAACCTTTCCAGTGGTTATTATCCTTTTAACAGACTGCTGCCATCATTTACAAACTTCAACAGCAAATGCAACATTTAAAATGGTGCAATAATTTGCAGATGTGTATGAAAGTTACAGTGAAAATGCATACTACAACTTTCAGGAATTCACAGCCTGGAAGAATAGCCTCTAGAATAGCTAATCAAAAGATCTGAACAGTATAAGGGCAATCTAGCAGACAGATATAAAAGCTGATGGCTGTGCATTGTATTGGATTTATAATCTACAATCTGTTTCTAAAGGCATTTTTATGTATGTACTATCATTCAGGAAAGTAAATACACATCTTTATGAATCAGTATTGTTCATGGGTGATTCAATGGACGGTATGAAAATTTAATCAAACATGGTAGAAACCAATGTAGCAGCTTCTTCACTTCAAGATTTTGCCTTTTATGTTCAAGTATGCAGAAAATATCTAAAATATGCATGTGGTTGAACTGCTGACTACTTAATTTAGATGCTAAATAAAACAGTGTATGTGGAACCATTTTAACTCCAATGAAACAAAGTTTGTTACTGTATACGAGATAAGTCTTCAACCAGCAGGTTAACTGAATGGTTAAAATGCTTGTGCTTAGAGAAACTCAATAATTGGGGTTTGATTAACAATATCCATTATATCCTACATTTCATGCATGTGCATAAAATATTCATGTGAATGACTAACAGTATCAAGAAGATACTAGTTTCCAAATGGCCATTCCATAATAACCATCAAGTGTGGTGTAAAAAAATATTTGTTGTATTAATTGTAAGACTAAATTTGGAATTGTATAAATGCATCTATGGTTAGTTTTTGGAATGGTTAAATTCTTTATAACTGTTCTAAAATAACAGTTAAATTATTATTTATTTCCTACCTCCAGGCGACAAGAAATAAATGACACTTTTATTATCAAAATGTTTCGTTGCACAGAAGAAATTTTTCTTTAATTACTATATCTTACACTTCATTAAGTTTTACAACAGAATATATTTACACCTGAAAATTTCTTTTAGTACTTTTACTCATGAAGTCTGTGTTATTTAAGTAACTGACATTTATAGACTGGAGAACTCTTATTCCTTTCTTATTTTAACAACTGGAGTTCTAAATTTTAATGGACAACCTTCGGCTATTTTCTCAGAAATAAGCTATTAGCTAAAAGTGTTGATAAGATATTTAAATTGGAGGTAACAAGTTAGTGTTGTATCTGTTACAAACCCAAAATTATTATAATAGGTGTGAATTTGGCCAACGTAACAAAAATGCTACCGATCTTGCAGATACTACTAATACATTGATAGTTCATGAGCAAACATCTTCCATTTAGCTAAATTGTGGTGCACATATCTAACAGTTTTTATGATAATCATAGTTCAGGCCCTTAATGAGCAGGCAGCCTTAAAATTCAACTTGTAAGGTAAAGAGGTTCCATTGACAAACTTTTAAAATATGCATAAAAATATCATGGAAATTAAGTTGGTACCTAAAAAAATTGCACAAAATATCAGCTAAAGAATAAAACATACACTAATAATGATTAACCTCAATTTCATTTCAGAAAACTGTATATTCTTTAAATCAATATCACACAGACTTACAAGAAATAGGAAATACATAGTATTCTGTCTGCTCGGAACAAATAACCTTTACAACTATTTGCACTAAACATAATATAAATTGATAATAAAATTAATTTAAATATTAAATAAATGTTATAAATCCATTCATTGCAGAGACCACACATGTTAACCACTCTTTTTTTTTTCTTTCTTTTCTTTTGTATATCCTCATAAGGCGTGTTATAAAAAAGGGCATCAACATCCAGGGCAGAGGCAATAAAAATATTTTTTTTCCAATGTATACAAAAAATGCATGCTCAACCATCCATACTCATCATACATGACTAAATTACCTTCTTTTTAGTTTTAGGGCCATCTGAATAGGCCCAAATAAAATAATTTATTCATTGCTTTTCATTTTCTGGCCGATTTCAGTTACACCTTACACATGTGAAGGTGACAGCACTGAACTGAATATAAAAATTTAAAGCTTAGAAGGGCGTGACATTCCATATCTTGGTATTGCAATCCTGTCCTACTGATACAAGAGTTTCATCATCAACCCACACGAGACGTGTGATTTGACTTTGGGGGTGAGCGTCTGAAACAAAATAACGCATTCATTTTAAATTTTTTAAAATTTTTTATTTAACAATATTCACCTATAGACAAAAGCATAAAAGATTAGGCTTCGTCATATTTCTTTTCAACAGAATACACAATGCACAAATGTACTATTTCCTAACATATCACTTATACAACCACTACATAGTTTTATACAAATTCAATAACTGAATTCATCAATTCTATATGAGCTTTTATTTCATAAGTAATTTTTTAACATTTTAAAAGAATTAACTCTGTGCAGCTTTTCTTTTACATACCCTATGGCGATTATTTAAACCCCTTGTATTATTATTCCTTCTAAAAAAATAAGTCTCTGGACATATAATGATACTATTATTTACATTTTTACATTTTTAAACACTTCTTTTACAGAGTGGCAATTTTTTAAACCAAATGTGTGTCTTAAACTCTTTTGGAATCACTAATACTATATTTAAATTTGCTATGGATTTTCCACCCCAAACTTCTATCCCATATTCAATAAGTGAATGTACCATTCCATAATAAACTGGTTTTAGTGCCATTATCTGATGATTTATGAATTTTCTCAGTAAATATAATCAAGAGTTTAATTTCTTAAAGAGGTCATATATGTGTTCATTAAAATTTAAGCCTTTGTCAACAGTAATTCCCCAAAATGTTGTACCGCTTACTTGTTCAATTGTATATCATTGTACTCTATTTTACATATATTTTCCTGATCCCTAAGTTGAAATAAAATGCATTTTGTTTTATCAACACCTAGTTTGAGTTAGCTGCTTTCAAATAGACAATTTTAATAAAGATGATGTAGCCTTAATTTCAAGTTATTTTAAGTCTTTATCTGTCATATAAACAATGTGTCATCAGCACAGAAAATAAGATTATAATTTGGAGACATAGGCATATCATTTACATAAATTAATAATAGGAGAGGAACCAAAACCAACCCTTGTGGTACTTCTGTTCTAACCAGTTCATACTTTAATTTCCATTTTTCAGTATATTTCAGTACATTGCATTCAATTTCGCAAATAGGAATAGAGGAGACCATGCACTTTACCTCTTATACCATAGCAAGCAAGTTCCCATCAACAAGAAATCATGAGACATAGTGTCAAAAGCTTTACATAAATCTAGGAATATATCAACAGATTTTTTACTCTGCTCAAGGTTTGTAAACACATTAACTATAAGCTCAGATATAGCTGTGACTGTTGCCCTGTTGATAGTTTTACAGATATACACTTGGATTAAAAAAAAACCTATGAACCTTTTATATATTATCTTTTCAAACAGCTTAGTAATTACAGAAGTTAATGTTATGGGTCTATAATTTGCTATTCTTTACTCTTTTCCTTTTTTAAATATTGGCCGAGTAAATCAGGAAATGTTTTTCCATTGAGTAGTTTATTAGGTACATTAGAATGTTCAAAAATAATTTTTCTACAAGTTTTATGAATTTCTGCCGTAATATATCCAAGCCAGATGCACCATTTTTGAATTGGCTTATTATATTATTTACTTCTGTTTCATCAATTTTAAAGACACCAGTAGTGTGTTACTTTGATACCACCTATACTTGGGCTATTATTTATAATACTACCATTTACAATATTACAATCTCCCCGCAAGTTTATAAAATACTGATTAAACAAATTTGAAATTTCTTTAGGATTCACAATGTGTTGTCCATTTATCATTATGTTAATATTTTTTATTTCATCATTAGTTGGTTTCACATTTTTATTTACTACAGTCCATATTTCCTTAGCAATATTTTATGAATTTTCTATCCTCCTACTATTATTATTATTATTATTATTATTATTATTATTATTATTATTATTATTATTATTATTTTGCTTTTATAAATTTTTTAATGCCTGCTTGTATTGCATTTTGTACTTGATATACAGGGATAAATTGTATTGCAAGAACTACCCAATGTTTTATTCATATTGTGCAGAAGTGAGATGAATTTTCATGCAGCAAAATACTGACACAAATTTTAAAATTTAATGAAAAATGATTTGTAATTCTATACAAAAATACTCATCTAATACTAGTGGCCAAATTTGTCAGTTTCTTTAAATGTATGCTAGCTTAGCATAATGCATTATAACCCATTCAGGCCTAATTTGTTTTGGACTACTAATGGTTTTTCAAATATGAGTATCTTTAACATCTGTGCTCTTAAATTGACAACTGATGTTGAGTGTGTAGCTCAGGTGGCTGAAGTACTGAACATCACTGGCAGGATTTAAATATCGGAGGGTTGCTAGATTTGAGTATTTAAGGTGCTACTCTGTTCCCATTCTCCAGTAAGCTTATGGAGGGAGAAGAAAAAAGAAAAAAACCCACACACCATTTTAACTTTGTTTCAGTTCTGGTTCTGATTCCCATTCATTGTGAACCTGCCTTAAAAGCTTCCTAAATTATACTTACTTTGGTGCCTCAAACAGATTAGCCTTGCCCAATATCTTTTGAAGCACTAATTTATTAGAAAATTGATATGTGACCATACCTATGCTTATGAATGTAGACTGTAAATTTTTGTTTCTGTGGTCGAATTCTTCTAGCTGTTTAAAAGATCAGAGTTTTCTGTATGTACCCCAAATGAGGGAATTAAAAGGGTGTTTTTTAAAAAGTGCCTAACTCAACATCTGCATAACTATTCCCTAGTGCTGTGATTTTACTTAAAAACTGCCCCACAAACAAGAGCACACTTACTCTTAATAATGGTATGTTTGGCTGGACTCTGAACGCTCCAGATGATAATGGTGGTGTCAAGGCTGCCGCTGGCTACCAAGACTGAATTGGGTGACCAGGCCACTGTATTAACACGTGCATTGTGAAAGCCCCACTCTTTGTTGTGCGCCAGCTGCAAGATGGAAAAAAGCCGTCAGATCTGATTTAACTTAAAGTAAAACAGTAAGTACATGAATGTAGCAATATGTGGAATGCATCTACAATTTAAGTGCAGCAAGCATAGCTTCTGAACACAAGCAAGAAGCAAATATTGTCTCCATATATATGTCATGTTCTTTTATTGCTTCTCTTTCCAGACAAAATAAAAGTTTAGGGTCGCTTAGATGCACAAAAAGAAACATGGAATGGAATAAACTTTGTAGAATTGACAGTTTTACTTTAGTTTTGTTATCTTAGCATAAACATGCCTGTGGTACGTCACATTCATTGTCACTTTCATCCAGAAACAGTACAATCCATGCAGCATCTTAATGGCTAGTAGTCAAAGAACATTAAAACTGTTGACAAAAGTTTTGAAGTGTCTATTAAGCACTTCAAAATACTTCTTTTTGTCATCCTAGTTTCACTTTTTTTTCATAAACTTACAGAGTATGTTTCAGAATCAGTTTACATCAAAATTTAATAGTTTATAATTTGAATCAACTTTTATAACACTTTCTTTTAATTAAGGAAGACGTGTTTCAGGAGCTAATTGGTGTTATGATCAGTTCCAAGTTGGCTGCCAGTGTTGCTCATCATGGTTGTGTTTCTCTCTGGTGGCAGCAAGATGAACTTTTTCAGGATGGTATTGGTCAGGCTTTCAAAGTTGAATATTTGGTCTTTGTTTTTTTCAAATTGGGTATTTTCCTATACTAATAATTTTGTTCTGTCTTCAATGCTTTCAATGAGTTTTGAGCTTCTATTGAAGTTGTGTCAAGCTACCTCTGATTTTTATAAATCCAAAACTCATCAAAAACATTGCAGGCAGAACGAACTATCAGTATGGAAAGATATCCAAATTTGGAAAAACAAAGACCAAATATTTAGGTTCAAAATAAACCTGGCAACATCCTAATGAAAAAGTCCATCCAGCCACCACTAGAGAATCACAATGACCACAAGTAGCAACACCCGCAGTCGACTTGGAGCTGATAGTGGGAGCGATTAGCTTCTGATTATGCTTTCTTTTGTTAAAAAGAAGCAATGTTAAGTGCTAAAAATTTCAACTATTTCCAAATTATTATTCCACTTCACTGTTACAAGTCCACCATAAATAGTTGAGTTTAACAAATTATGTTTATTTTTATGTTTATACAATTTTTTCCATAGTTCATGTCACTAATAGCTGGAAGCTTTTTGAACAGTGGGGTTAAATAAAAATTTATTGAGCGTTGGTTAGGTTTGCACTATACCTTACTAATAGAGTGTTCATACATAAAAATAAACATTTTAAATGTTGATATCACATATGAAAACTATTTTATCACACAGTATAAGCCAAAGGAGGAAGTAGGGTAGTGAATCTAGGCAGATGGAAGCAACAGCCTCCGAAATATCTTCTCTAAGTTCACAGTAAAAACGTTGAAGCTAGAGTGATAAAAAATTTCAATTTTATGATATTTAAGATGTTAAAAAAACTACACTGTGTTTTGCCACAAAAAAATCAAATTATACAGTGCTTTTTTTCCTTTTCTTTTAATTGTTACCATTATATAACCCCCTTTTAGGTTCTATGGTATGGGACTTCGCGTTTAGAAACAAATATTGGTGTTAAAACTGGAACTACAAGTTTTTATGTTGATTTTATTCATTTTTTTTAGCATAAAATACAGTCACATTTATACTTCCAGAGTCTGAAATGTGAATGTTAAGAGTATTATTTGACATTTTTTATGCAAATTTTTGTGAATTTTTGACTTTTTTTTGGGAACAATGTGTTTTCAAGTGTTAAGCTAAGAAATCTCTATTACTTTTCATTTTGGTTAGAAAATGCATCTCTATTTCAAGCCAAAATAAATAAAAAAAAAGTTTTTTAAAAATAAAGCTTGAATTGAGCTTTCACAATTTCCTGCTGTGAAACCACAAGTGAATTTGGAACTGAAAGATAATTTGGGGGAGGGGTCAACTGCAGATTTTTGTGCCCTTGTGGTTAATAGGAATGGTAACATACTTTATTTTCCTTAAATTTTCTTGCATTTTAATTGCTTTTGGACAATTAAATTATTGTCTGGAAGAAAGCGTCTGTGGCACACCATTTGCATATAATTATGCATATAATTTGCATTCATGAACTGCAAGGACATAACCATCAAAGGAACCACTTGCATTATTCTGACCTAATGATAAGAAATCTGATATGTGACATTCACATAACTTTTCTGTAACCATTACCATTTCATTCGTATTCAAAATGATTCACACCTTACATCAACCTTTCCTTCTTTCAGTGCAAGAAAAATCCAACTATTGCCTGGCTGTTTGATGTTTTTAACATCATTCAGGACACCCAGTGACTGTGCAATGCTTGTCTTTAAATTTACTCCTTTTGTATATGCAGTTAAGATTATTGCAACCTAAATGCACTGTAACCATGCAATTGAGTGAATAGGAATGTCTGAGATAGAGGCAGGTGTTAAACTCTGCAGTCAGATTTGTCTTGGGATGCAATAATGCTGATACCAGGGAGAATAAATTTACAGCTGGGTCACAATAACTGAGAATAGAAACCAGAACAAGAATGACAAAGTTAAACTACATGTATTATAATGCGAACATTCACAATTTACAGGAAGCTATCCCAGTTTCCAGGAATGGAAAAGAAGACCTTGTAAAAGTTTAACTTTCTTGTTCCCTTCCCCGGGAATTATACTGTGATGCAGGAGCCGTTTTTGCTATTATAGCAGGATTTATTCATTGATACCCTTTATTCACCGGATTATCCAAACATTATGTTTATGTTTCATTAGAGGTTTTATATCACTAAGATTTTGATTCTCTTATGTAAATAAAATAAAACCCTTTTGAATCAGGCATTTTACTTTTTCATTTAAAAATAGTTTAATGGCCCAAAGTTATCGAGAGATTAGCACCAAGCGGTCAGAGTAAACAATCATAACAGTCGCTTGTCAGCTAAATGCTGGGCATGGTATCAGCAGATAAACAGAATCTTCTGGAACTTTATCTCCCCCACCTCCTCCAGAAAGTGTGTCAGAATAGTTCTAGAACATTCGAGGACCTCATGGAAAAATTCCACACTGACTATATAAGCAAGCGCTCTTGCAGGAGTCAAGTCAGTGCAATCGACTGAGAGAGAGTTGTTGAGTCAGACAGTGAGTGAGCAAGTTAGCGAGAGCATCTCTGGTGCAATATCAAGAGCAAGTTGGTGATAACTGTTGTGATGTGCAGCGAGTGCTACTGCAGAGTGAGATTCTGGAGATTTTGTGTCTGACTCCTGAGTGAACCATTCAGTGTGAAGAGGCTACATCACAAAGGAAGTGAAGTGACAGAGAATTTAACTAGTTCCTTAGTAAAGTGAACTCCCAGTGAAGGTGAACTACATAAGAACTTAAAACAGTAACAGATAAAAATGAAACAGTGAGAACTGAGAGAAGTGACAGTTGAAAAACTGGACAAAGTCACAATACGTGGTGTGATTAAAAAATAACGGGAAGTTTTTAATTTTGCGAGCTTTATAAATCCAATGATCAAAACCTTTGTTTTATCTTGTTGGTACACATGTTCTTGATGTGTGTTTGCATTTTCAGCTGTTTTGAATATTTAGTTTAATGTTAACAGTCGAAAAAGTTATATGTGTTTTCGAGTGCTCAGCAGATTTTTACTTTCGAAAAAGATTAAATTTTGCTTGAAAAATGGGATAACGTGCAGCACTGCATTTGAAATGTTGACTGTGGCTTTTGGCGAATCTACTATGAGTAAGACAAGAGTTTATGAGTGGTATAAACATTTCAAAGAGGGTCGAGAAGACGATGACCGCACTGGATGCCCTAGCTATTCAATTACTGACAACAATGTGGAAGTAAAGAAAATGTTCTGGAAAAATCGCCAAATCACCATCAGAGAGGTTGCTGATAATGTCGACATATCCTTTGACTCATGCCAAAGCAATTTTTACTTTCTCTACTGCGTTTAGTAAGTAGGGGAAGTATTGTATTCCACCCAAAAATTCGATACTGAGATTTCACCGGAAATACATGTTTTGAGACCCCCTGAATCCAAAAAAAAAGCATTTTTGGAAACATGTCCGTGTGTGTGTCTGTCTGTGAACAGCAGAGCTCAGAAACGAACAGTCGGATATACACCAAACTTGGTATTTAGTTTCAGTATCTTCCAAGGATGCGACACGAAGGTTTTCAAGAAATTCCCCCCACCCCAGATTACCCTTTACATGGAACATTTTTCGAAAATTTTAATTTACTCAAAAACGGCTCTAATGATTTTGATTAAAATATTATATGTTTAAGATATTTTTGACAAATAAAATGTATATATTGAATTTCCTGGGAATGTCTCCAAAAGTATTCTTCATTGTGAACGACTTTTGCATAACTGGTAAACCATAAGAGATAGACATAATTTTACTACACAAAAAATGTAGATCGCGTTAAAATACACAATTTATGTCATATACACTTTTTTTGTTGAGTGAACCATTTTCGAAATATTGCTTGTTATTCCCTTAAATTTTTCAATACTTATTTTCTCAAATGGGAATTCGTTGTTCATTTTTTTGTCTTGGATATGCAAAGAGTATTAATCTGTGGCAAAGGGAATGGTGCTGGACCTAGCAACCAGCTATTAAGAGATATGTATGCGCTTAAAGGCTACTGTATTTCCAAATTGCCCTTGTAAATATATATTCCCCTTACATCTACAAGAAAATTAGCAATAAGATAGACTCTGCAAATGTTTATCTCGATTAACATGAAGTAGATGGAGAATAAGCATTTGTATAAATAGTTTGTACAAGAGTAGAGAAAGTCTTGTGAGTGTAACACATCAGATTTTTTTTGGATGTTTTGGGCATAAAATGTGTAGCAGCAAATTTTGTTCCAAAATTGTTGAATTTTGACCAAAAACAATGTTGCATAGACATCGCTCAGGAATTTCTGAATGAAGTCGAAAGCAATCCAGAACTTCTAAAGAAGGTTATAACGGTAATGAAACATGGCATATGGATATGACATCGAAACTAAGGCCCAATCGTTCCAATGGAAACTGCCTGAAGAGCCAAGACCAAAAAAATTCCACAAGTTCGTCATATGTGAAGGTTCTTCTCACTGTTTTCTTCGATTACAATGGGATAGTGCATCAGGGGTTCCTGCCTTATGGTCGTACGGTCAATAAGGAATACTATCTGGAAGTTATGCGCCGTTTGGGTGAAGCAATCCTAAGGAAATGACCAGAATTGTGACAAAACCACTTGTGGAAATTGCATCACGATAATGCACCCACTCACACCTCAATGCTTGCTCGTAACTTTTCGGCAAAAAACAAAACCTCACGCTGCCTCAGCCACCATATTCACCGGACATGGCCACCTGCAACTTCTTTCTATTCCCGAGGCTGAAGAGGACCATGAAAGGTCAACGTTTTGCCGCCATTGATGAGATAAAAGCAGAATTGCTTAAGGAGCTGAACACCATAACGAAAAGTGAGTTCCAGAAGTGTTTCCAAGATTGTAAAAAGCCCTGGCACAATTGTATTATATCTTAGGGGGATTACTTTGAAGGGGACAAAGTTGATGATGATTAAATAAAAATTCTTTAAAAAAAACAAAAATTCCTGTTACTTTTTGATCACACCTCATATATTAGATCCATATTGTGCATATTATATCTTCACTGCAGAATTAATTCAAGGCGGCTGTGAAAATGAAACTAAGGAAATTCCAGCAAATGTGCATCCTGACTCCCTAAGATTCATTTACTGTTGGTTCTTCTAACAAAAGCATCACTTGCAGTTTACGTGCAACTCAAAACTGACTATTGCCTCAAAAAATAATAGCAAGAACTATAAAGAACTGAGAACAATAAAGAACAACAAATAACTTTAATGAATGCTATTAATACAACTATTAATACCCACACTTGGTACAACAAGAGGAATCAGAAGTAGTGAAGTAGTAATAGATCTGCATTTACAAAGTGTTTACTCCATCAAATTTTGATATTGACTAACCTGCATTATATTGCATGAATTGTAAGCAGATGAAAATATATCATTGGTCAGTTACAAGCAAATGATGTCCCAGTGCACAAAATCAACTTTCCACTTTGCTATTGATATGATTGATATCATTCACTTCTCATTCCCAGAATATTGTGAACTAAAATGTTGTATGCTGTTTTGTTTCTTGTTTCTGTTCTCAGGTTATTGTGAACTAGCATTTAAGGATGATACATTTTTGTTTTAATTCCTGCTTTTTATACATGTGAGTACTAAGTTGTTTGCCAGTCACAGCAGGGCTTAAACCTCTTCCGCAACTATGAAGATAAGGGTCAAAACCTGTGTAGAAAATATTTTAATTAGTTAACACTAGGGTAATGCACATTCTGTATTGCACAGGAAACTAAGATGACAGTCAAGCGTTAATCAAAGTAGCTGAATGTACCTGCCATGAGATAAGAAACAAAACAATGAGCACTTAAAATCTAAAAGCATTTAAACACACAATAGTCATCAAGTGCAGTTTAAATACACGACAGTGATAGAAAGAACAGTGACAATTGCTATGAAAGAAGTGTATTTTAATGGCCTTTTCGTGCAGCAAGTTTTGTTTATCTCTAGTATTGTTCCAGTTATAGAAAATTCAACCAGATGGAAGAGAGCTTTGCTAGCTATACACAAAAAACCACAAGACATGCTTTTTAATCGTTATGCCAGTATCTCAAACTTATGTATTTTAAACAAAATTATTAATATCCATTTTTGAGAAAATAAAAATGATTTTCTTTTCTGTGTAAGGTTGTTTGGGATGGCAGGAATTATTTGAAAACCTTTCCTGGCACTTTTAAATAATGTGAGACTTGAATAAAAAAAAAATCTTATGTGATACATTTACCATGACTTTCTCTAACCTCTATCCTTTATTACTGGGTATACAAACTATTCTTACTAAAGCTTATTTTTCTATCTACTACATTCTAATCCAAATAAGCCTTTGCAGAAATAGCTACATTACGCATTTTGTTATAGATACAAAGGGAACAATGATAGTCAAATGTTTATGAACTGGACGCATATGCTGGCCTTAAAATTCCATACTGTTTCCATTCAATTAAGAGAAACAATTGGATATTGACAGGACTTGTATAGTATGTTTTCATCTATTGCTTAACATATACCAGTTATACAGTGCCTTCATTTTATGCTAAGGCCACAGATCAAACGAATGAGTGCTCCGCAAACAGTCTACTACACTGCAGGGTTTTCTGTTCCACAACTCTTGAATTGCTTACTCACGACTGTTAATAACATATATGTAATGAGTACTAACCTGGTTATAAGTGTTGTTGAAAGTGGTGTCCATCTGCACGAAGACATTCATAACTTCGTCAGATGAAATTACCATTCACATGCATAAGTTCTTGTGTAATGTTCATAATTTATGCTTTTATATTGTGCTTAAGTTTGTCTATGGTGTGGGGATTGTTCCTATAAACTTTATTTTTTAGCATTTAGTGATCCTGTTGCTCTAAACTTATTGCCAAACACCTCACAGCATCTATACCCGGAACTGGATAACCAGAAATTGCTGCTGAAATTGTCTACACGCCTGTCTACACGATTCCGTTTTCCCTTAAGTATTATACATAAAAAATATGCTGTTCGAGCGTGGATTTGTTGGCAGACATTTTCATGGACTAATAAGCAAATAACATTCCTAAGGAAATCACACACAATACACATATTATTGAAATACTTCACAACACAAAGACAAAGCAATGACTGAGATAGCTCACAGCTGTTAAACACCCTTGACACATCCTGTTATGCTTCTGCAATGTGGCACAATACTGAGGTCAGTGCCATCTCAACCAATACGCATATAAGGCAGTTGTGGTCTTGGCATAAAACGAAGGCACTGTATAAGATTATACAAAACTCCTTCCAATGAGCACTTCACAGACTATTCCCAAAAAATTCAAGGTATACATTTTGTTTGCCATCTTTAATATATGGTATTTTAATCAAAATTGTTAAGCCATGTTTTAGAAAGTAAAAAGTTTCAAAAATGTTCTATGTAGAGGGTAGTTTGGGATGGGGGAATTTTCTTGAAAATCTTTGTGTTGTATCTTTGGAAGAATAGAACTTAAGCATCAAGTTCGGTGCTTATCCGACTTTTCGTGTTATGCTGTTCACAGACACACACATACACGTGGTCTTTTTTCTAAAAATGATTTTTTTTGGATTCAGGGGGCCTCAGAACATGTATTTTTGGTGAAATCTCAGTATTAAATGTTTGGGTGGAATACAATATTTCCCCTACTATATGTAGTAGAGAAAGTAAAAATGGGCTTACCACCTTCATTTATATCAGTTACCACACATGTTCATAGAATTCAGGGACCTCAAAACATTTCTAGAGAAACCTTGATGTTGAATTTTTGGGTCAAATGGCATATTTTCTCTAAAAACAGTAAATAGCAAAGAAAGTAAAAAAGGTAACTACATCAAAATACAGCATGTTTCTTTCATGCAAATAAGTATACAGTACTAAATTTTTACCATTAATAAAATTCAAACGTGCATAACATTACTTTTTTACTAAAGTCTCCATCACAAACAGTCCTAGTAATAGCTAAAGATCTGCAACATTATAGTCACGTGCTTCCTAGCAAATCAGCAGTAGTATAGTGTGCGTCAAAATATACAGTACTGGAACTTATGTTACTGTTATTGCAGTTATTTATTTACTGTTTATTTATCGGGATGTAAAACTGTCTAAGTGAATGTGACTTTCGTTGGAGAACCACGCATTGAACAAGAAATCTTATACACCATGGCCAAAAATCGTGCATAATATTCAATCCTGAGATGCCTATCTTGGCCCCTCAATCGTTGTCCAACCTGTATTCAGTACAGAAATCCACCTACGTCTTTAAATAATCGTCGAAGTGACGTGTTGATGTTTAATTTCAGGGCTGTTCATTGAAGACTTCGCTTTGATGACTGCAATACCTGATTGAGGACACATCCATGATTTTCATTGGACACAGTTACTGGCCTACCAGAACTTCCCTTCCATTGACACAATACACTACCTGTAAAATGAAACTTTGTAACGATAGACAGATAACTGTGTTGCTTGGTGCCAGCTTATTAAAGTGTTCATGATATTGTTCCACTGCTAACTTTAAACTCGGCCCGCCTTGATAACCATTTCTGTATGAGCAAAAATAATACTCCACTATGAACACCTTTTCCTCCATCATGAGACCCATTGTCACTTACAACCACAGAGCACAATGTTCATTACACAACTAATAATACATCATGGTGATGTAACAACATGCACATGCAGGCTGCATGAAAACCAGTACTGCATATTTTGGCGCATACTGTATATTTCAGTTGCTGTTTAACAGTGAAATTTGATTATTCTGTACTATAAATTAACTCCATTGTGCTGACACCTTCAGGATTCTGATTCAGGGAGAATCCAGTGATGACAAATAAGGCAAGTTATATGTAATGCATTAACATTTAACAATACAGTAATATTGTGGCATGTGCACAGATAGTCTTGTTAAGACGCTCTCTGGATACCGAAGCATGGCAGTTTGTCTGTGAGTAGGGGCGATTCAGGGGAAACAGTGTCATTGGAAGGGATATGGCGTTACTGACGCTTGGGGTGTTAGCGTGGCTTCTTGTATCATTCTGTGAGTAGGCTTCGAGTGAGTCAGACGGGCAACTGCCTAAGACATGGCGTCCTCGCCCGGCAGACACATGGGGTAAGAAATCTTTTTATAATAAATCTACCAGCTATCCATTCTCTTGCAGTTTTAATTATGATAGTGTAGAGTTCCTTTCCTCTCCCTTCAGCCAGATATTGTGTTGGTGTAGTAATTATTTTGTAATCTAACTTTAGCTGCGTCCCTTCGTCGTTACCTCGTAAATTAAAGTTCTTTGTTTGGTTAACGATCCCTCTCGCAAGCGAGTTGCTCCCATCTGCATTTCCAAGTTAATATAAAGTGAGGCACACGACAATTGGGCAAAGTGAGGCATACGACAATTGTACCCGGCGCCTCCACCAATTGTCGTGTGCCTCACTTTATATTAACTTAGAAATGCAGATGGGAGCAACTCGCTTGCGAGAGGGATCGTTAACCAAACAAAGAACTTTAATTTACAAGGCAACGACGAAGGGACGCAGCTAAAGTTAGATTACAAAATAATTACTACACCAACACAATATCTGGCTGAAGGGAGAGGAAAGGAACTCTACACTATCATAATTAAAACTGCAAGAGAATGGATAGCTGGTAGATTTATTATAAAAAGATTTCTTACCCCATGTGTCTGCCGGGCGAGGATGCCATGTCTTAGGCAGTTGCCCGTCTGACTCACTCGAAGCCTACTCACAGAATGACACAAGAAGCCACGCTAACACCCCAAGCGTCAGTAACGCCATATCCCTTCCAATGACACTGTTTCCCCTGAATCGCCCCTACTCACAGACAAACTGCCATGCTTCGGTATCCAGAGAGCATCTTAACAAGACTATCTGTGCACATGCCACAATATGTTATCTCAGTTTGCGCTAAACTCCAAGTGACCTCTCCCTTCCCTCTTCTTGCAAGTATCCGAGCAGAAACTGTCATTCACTGCCTTCTTCATGACACAGATTCTTAGTCCCTATAAAAGCATACATGCAGAGTGGTGATTAAGTACTTACTTTCTTATTTATCCATGTTAGCAACAAAAAGGAAACGCAAGCAAGCAGAGGTTAATGCTAGCATTAAATAAGCAAAACATTTGCAAGCTGCTACAAGACTTTTGATTTCTCATCTTCTAAGTAAAGCTCTAAACTATGTATAACAGGTGAAATAGCAGCTTAAAGCCTTGAATTACATTGGACAACTTTCTTCACTAACAAACAGCAAATAAATTAGCTGTCATGATTACATACAACTAAGAAAACTATTCACTGTTTTTTTCTACAGTACCATTACATATCCACATTTTATCAACACCTTTTAGTGTAATTCCTCAGTTTACCTTTTGCTTTAAAAATTATGAGTGACAAACTCCAATGTTGAGAAGTACCTTTGAAATACAGCCAATGAGCAAATAAACTGCCAGAGTACAATAAACAAAGTTGCTAGGGAGAAACCTTAGAATGTCGACATTTAGATGCTGTGCCCAATGACAGAGCAAATTTTGACACTACCTAATTTTCTGGTGATCAACGACTAACATCATCCAATGTAATTGAGGCTTAAAGGGCAATAATTTAGCTGTTACTGCTGTTCTTTATTGAGATTCCTTCTATGACTTGCACAGATGTTAACCTTAGATCACTAAACTAAGCCAATAAAAATGTTACTTACTAATCAGCAGTCAGAGACTCTGCATTTAGTGATTTAATATTTGACAGTGCTTACATGAAATACCATACACTGTAGCACATAGGTTTAATTCTATTTAATTTTTATCTAAATCTAGGATTTGTAATGGTTACCATATGCTGCGAGTCTGTTGGCATTAATGGACTTAATATTTAAAACTATAGAATGTTGAGGAGCTATGCCTGAGGCTAAGGCCGGTCACATATGAGTGATTCCCCAAACAAGCTGAACATTCATCAGTAGTATAGGGCTTTGAGTTAGGTATAGAAGCCAAAGTAAAAAATGCACAAGGTTTTTTGTTTTAATGCGAGTCTGTGTGCTATCTCAGCTCTTGCAAGGGTTTAAGGGATTTGTTAAAAACACAGCTATGTATTACTGAGGTATGTAAAAATATTAGATTTCTCTAACACGTACACAATAGGTAGAGAAGGTATTGCATTCCACCCAAAAATTTGATATTGAGGTTTCATCAGAAATACATGTTTAAGGCCCCTGAATCCAAAAATAGCATTTTTAGAAAAAGGTGCGCGCGTGCGTGTGTATGTGGACAGCATAACTCAAAAACGAAAAGTTGGATAAATACCAAACTTGGCATTTAGGTTCAGCATCTTCCAAGCATGCGACACAAAGATTTTCAAGAAAATCCTCCTATCCCAAACTATCTTTTACATAGAACATTTTTAGAAAATTTTGATTTTTTAAAAAATGGCTAACAATTTTGTTTAAAATACCACATATTAAAGATATTTGCATGACAAATAAAATGTATATCTCAAATTTTTTGGGAATAGCCTGTGAAATCCTCCTCATTTGGAAGGAATTTTGTATAATCCTGTATAACTGGTAAACGTTAAGCAATACTACAAAAAAAACTGTAGATCTCTTTAAAATGCACAAGTTATTTAAAATAACCTTTTTGTGGTATCAGCCATTTACAAGATATATGTTATTAATGGTTCGATTTGTTCAATACTTTGTCTTCTTTTCAAGTCCAATCAATTTTCAGTTGTTTCTTGTGATTGCACGGCAAGAGTATGAAATTTTAAGGCCAATGTACAGCGTCCAGTTCTAACACATTTGACTATCGCTATTCCTTTTGAATCTATAACGAAATGTGTAATGCAGCTATTTCCGGAAAGGTTTGTCTCAGTTAAAATGAACTAGATAGGAGAATGAACTTTCGTAAGAATAACTTTTATATCCACTAATAAACAATAGAGGGCAGAGAAAGTCATATGAATGAACACATCAGATCTTTTTAATTCCATTACCAGCTGGTATAATTTGCATTCCAAAACAATTCCTATGTATCTTGAAGTGTTTCAGAGGACTGTGATTTGCTAAGTAGGTCTCCCCAAGTAAGCTTTCACTTTTGCAGCACTTTATTGTTCTGTCCATTCAGCTTTCAATGGAAATCCTTTGTAAAAGAACAGAAATATGTAACCTCAGTTTCTGCATTAAAAGCTGAAAAAATGTGGATAGTTAGAACATTGAAGAATAGTTTGCAGTTGACTGGACACTGCCAGATCACGTGTTGGTACTGACAAAGACATTTTTATGCGTGCATGGGGTGAGAAGAATGGTTTATACAAATCCATTAATGATGATTCCAGAAAAGCATATCTATCATTTGGCAGCTCTTGAATGGACAAACAAATTAAGGCTTCATGAATTAAGAAGTAAGATACGAAAACCAAGAATGTGTTTCTCGAATACAAAAGTCGATTAAGGGCTTTTTCAGCGGGGTTTGGTATGCTTGTGCATAAATGGAGCAAAACATAGTAAAGTTTTCATAAAATGTAAATGGCTTATTCTTGGTAAGAAATTACTATAATATTGTTAAAAAGACTTGATATGCAAAACAGATCAACAATGGGTGTTTGTGAAATAGATCATGCTGACGGAGATATATTGTACAAAATGGTAAGTTAAATAGTAATTTCTGGATTTTAACCATCTTAATATAGCATATAAACACACCTTACATTAGCACATACTATAAGGTTTATGATCATTTTTGGATTAACCACTGTGTTGCTTTATCCGAGTAGCATTCCCCTCCATTACTGGAGATAATTGAGTGTCTACTGTATGTCATTCAAGTAGGCTACTCAATGCCTCCCTATCATGACTAGACCTTATGGGTGACCCTGCCCACACAGTTTGAATCTTCTCTGTACACTTGTTGTACAATTTTTCCTGATATTCTAATATACTTCTCAAGTGGTAGTGACGGTAAACTTGGTTACGAGTCATATATAAGCAAAATGCACAAACTGTGTGTTAAACTTGTTGAAACTGTTTTTATTTGAACATAAAAACATCCCCATATATTTGTCCCTTATGATAGGACAGACATTGCTGCTCAACAAACCAATTGATAAATGCTTTTATTGTTATATGCACTCAGATGCGTACAACTATTTGAGAATAATCCAATGGTAACAACTTGCAGAGTCTCTAGACAAATGATTAGCAGTCTAGGTTAAAACAACTATTAAAAATAAAGATAAAACATTTAGGTTATGAACAGCTAAGACATTACTGGGTTTCTTCTCAAAGCAAAAAAAAAAACTGTTACTGCAAATTATTTGAATGCTTTTATTTAATAATTCACATTCCCATATTCATATCAGTAAAGTATTTATTAAATATGTTTCATTTGTTTTTATGCATGATAACTTTCTACTCTCAGAAAATTGAAATGTTCTTTTATCATTGTTTAAAGTTAGAAATTTGGTTTTAAAGCTTTAAGTAAACAGCAAACTACATAATAATATGTGCAGCAAGAGATAGAAAATTATTTGAAGCTGTAGCATTTCAGTAGTATTTTGGACACTTTATTTGCTAATTCACATTTAAATATTCACAAGGGAATTACTACAAACCCTTCATGTTGAAACCCTATTGTGAAATTCCTGGAATAACAAGGCTGTATACAAAAGAACAAAACCACCAGCTTTCTCTACTCAAATTTTATTTTTAAGCTGTTCTATAAATTATTTGCAGAAAACCTTATTTTTTTTATCTATTTTCTGTTAACAGTTTCTAGGTGTGCTTTCAATCTACATTTTGTTGTAAGTATTAGTAGCTTATATGAGACTGAGATAATGGTTTATAAAACAATATTATCATTAGCCTTCATATTACATATTTTGTACAAGAGCCCAAGAGAAACAAAAGAATGACCGCTTAATATTTCAAAGTGTATTCCTTAAATTTTTTAAAAATTCCAGTAATAAACAACATCAAATAATTATGAAATGGTCCACACTGCAACAATTTTTATTCATTTCTTGCATGAGATTGAAAAGGACTTCACAAGTTATTCACAGAAAATTCAAGATATACCTTTTGTCATGCTAATATCTCAAAGTTATATTATTTTGTCAAAATCAGTGCAATTTTGAAAAAATAATTAAAATGTTTCCATGAAAAGTATTGTTTGGGGTGCAAGGAAATGTTTCTTGAAAACCTTCACATTCAATTCTTAAAACTTTATGAAATCTGTTATTTGACTTCTCATTTGAATTATGCTTTTCATAGATACATATACATGCACAGATTTTCTAAAAATGCTTTTTTGGGTTCAGGGTACCTAAAACTTGTTTCCAGTGAAATCGGAATACTAGGTATGTGTGAGAAAAATAATCAGCTACTAGTTTGAAATGCAAGGTATCAATATCAAAGCAGAATCTTATAACAAGAGTATTTGATGCAGATGGACAACCTACTGTACATGAAGCAAAGCCATGATATGTGTACTGCTGCATGATTGATTATCCTATCTTGCTCTCACCATGACCATCAAACAGGAAGTTGCATCTGGCCAGTCCAGTCTACTTCCCCATAGTTTAAATGGATGGACTGGAGCTTGATTTTGGACATTTGAAAGAAAAACTAGCATCTTATTTTTGCATACTTACACATTTCTTCCAAAATTTAAATGAGATTTTGACACAAAGGGTTATATATATCTCTTATGAAAAGAACCTGGTTGAATGAAACTTTGCTGATAGTTAACTTGCCTTAACTTGCCATACCAAAGGCTCCTGTGCTTACCCCCAGAAAGCAGCTTTTGAAACAGAATGTACTATTTACATTCTTACACACATTGCATTTTATCACTTCATGGAATGCAGTTCAGAAGATTTTAAAACAAATATTTCTAGATTAAATGTTTTAAACACAGAGTTTACGAGCATCTTACAAACAAATAGAAAAAAGATTGCAAAACTCTGCCAAAAATTAAGCACTTTATCTTATAAATTGTCACTAAGAAACAACACGTTTCAACTGCCATTTTAGCAGATGTTACAATTTTTTGGAATTTTATTTACAGCAATTCAGTTCTTCTTTCAGCTGCAGTTATAATGGCAGGATACAGTAACAAAGCCAGAAGCTAGCTTCAAATACTTGGAATGTACCATCAGAAAAATAAACTGCTGTCTAGAAAAACAACAGATAGCAATGGCAAAGGTAGCTTCTAATACAAAAATCTGATGTGATGCATTCATACAACTCTCTCTACCAAAGACTAATTTCACATATATTCATTATATATTATACTGTTCATATAAAAAGCAATTCTTCTATCTTTGCTATGTTTATATAGGAATTGTTTCAAATTAAATAAGGTTTCAACATGCAGAAACACCATTCAAATGTTTATTTGTGATAAGCTCTAGCAATGAAAAGAAAAGAATGGAAAAAAAGCAAGAATTGCAAACTTTCAAGCATGTCCATTACAGGACGTTTAGGAAATGCTAAATTGTAACAGGGAATATTTTGAAAAGAGCCAAGCAGCAGCATTTATTGCAAAATTGCATTTTACTTACTTCATGTGGTAAGTTTTTGTCTAGCTTTTAAGATTTCCTCGTCATACAAAATTACACAAAATTGAATCAAAGAAAGGGAATTTCACATGATATTTACAGAAAATTCAAGATATATTTTTCATATCAATATATTTACCACACAATATTTTAATCAAAATCATTAAAGCAGTTTGTGAGAAAATAACAATTTTTCATGTAAACAGAGTAGTATAAGGTGAGGGGGGAGGTCCTTCAAAAACTTTGTGTTCCAACTTTGAAAGATGCTGAACTTAAATACTAAATTCAGACTAACTGAAATTATGCCGTTCACAGACAAATAGACAGACTGACACTCACAGACCTTTCTCTAAAAAGTATTTTAAATGCTACAACATGTAGGTGGTAGAGAAAGTAAATGGACGTTGCAGGACATTCTTGCCTAGAATGCCAAATAAATTCCCACATTTGTGCTTTTTTAAAATATACAGAGCGAGTCAGAATACCACCAAATAATTTTAAGGAGTGATTCAGGGGTTATATTTGACTATTTTCTTATAGGGAATGTATGTCCATAAACATTTTGTTATTGAGCCAGATTAATATTTTTCAAATGCCACATTGCGTTAATGAAATTCTGTCAAACAATGCTGTCCTCCACAGCATTGGAATATCGCTTATGTTTTTTCTTTACATTTTGGAATATCACTTGTGTTCTGTTTTTAACATTGTTTATGTACCATTAACCTAAAACCTGTGTATTTAAGTGATAAGGGATTCCATTGCATATTATACAGCACTTTGTGGTTCCTACAAGAGATGTAGATTATCAATTTAGTTATCAGTTATATACTAAAGCGCTCATTCACTGGAAGGACTTTAAGCTCTACACAGCCTATTATAAAAATGTTCCACTTTACTTAAGCAGAACTTGCAGACATGCATTACATTTATGTTGTTGCTAGGAGAAATGCAAAAAGGGAATCAGATCTTTATGCTGAGCTTTACCCAAGGCGACATTGCCTCATCACATCACCGTTACTGCCGTACATTGACAACTGTGAGAAACAGGAACTTTCCAAAAACAAGCGCATCATTCAGCAGTCCAAAGAAATGTATGATGTGGCTCTAGAAAAGGAGGTATTTGACCGGGCTCATAATTCTCCGTCCAAAAGCACAAGAGTAATAATGCATATCATGCATACAAGCAGTCTTTGGTTACTAAAATTATGCGCAAACAGCAATTACATCTGTATCATCTCACCCGAGTTCAAGCACTGGGGCCAAGGACTTTCCACCCCAATTACAGTTCGTCCAGTGGTTTCTTCATAAATGTATTGATCAACCAAAATTTCCTACAACCATATTGTGAACAGACAAGAAGGATTTTACACGAGAGGACATGTTTAACACACATAAGTCACATTTGAGCACAGGAAAACCCTATAAATATTAGAGTTACAAATTATCAACATCGGTTTGCACTGAACATTTGGGCTGGCATTGTGAATGAGACACTATTTACTACCTCCACATTTGACGGACCACATTTACCTACAGTTTTTACAACATACTTTGCCAGAACTTCTGGAAGATGTTAGGAATACACCAGTTAATGTGATTCCAAGGCAATGGGGTACCTGCACATTATTCTGGTGACGTAAGGAATTTCCTAAGTGTAACATACCTGACCACTGGATAGGTCAAGGAGCACCAAAATCATGGCCAGCATATTCACCAGATTTAACTCCTTTGGGGACATGTTCAGACTCTTGTGTACAAGATGCGGTTAATAGTGAAGAGGAGCTGATGGCCATGATCTTTATAGCATTTGATGCTATTCATAATATGCATGGTATTTGTTTAAATAACTTAGCAATGATCACAATGATGCTATCAACTTGCCCCGAAGTCAAAAGTCGGCATTTTGAACATCTTTTAAACACTTATGCACTTGTTCAATTCTTGTTTTGTTCTTAGTTCAACTATCTTTTAAGCATTTTAAAAACACACATTTGTATCATTTAAAATTGTTTTAACTTTTCTCAAGTAATATGTATAATGGTGGATAAAATTTGACCAATAAAAGTATCATTTGCATATATTATTGACAATAACCTATATTCGCAGTGCAGATCGGTTAAAAAAAGTTTTGACCTACTTCAGAACACATGGATTTAGTGCGATATAATTAAATAAAGACTAACAAGTTAAGTCAATTAAAGACACAGGCTACTCTTTCAAAACTATCCCACTGCCTTGTAGCAAAAGATGCGTAGCGACCTGTTCGGCAGAATTTAATCTAACCCAACACAGTGTTTCAAAAACGTTAATGCCCTCTAGCTTGATAAGATGTTTACAGGCATACGTTCTCTAAAAGAAAATACTCAAATAGAACTCCATAATCATGCCTTAAAATTTTTCGATGTTATTCTGACTCACCCTGTATATTTTCCTGACTATTCCACATTTCTGCTGTTCAGAAATGTAGATATGACCACCTGTCCTCTGTGGGACTAATGTCACTTCCTATCCCACACCTTCAGCTATCTGAATGATGCTGTTTCCTTCCCAATAAGCAGGATTCTTTTATTTAATTTTATTTGTATAATGTTCAATGCCTGTTCTTAAAGCACACAGTCACAGTCTGACTGTATACAGCACCACGGGCACTGAGTAGGATAAATGTATGGTGTCTTGCTTATCTAAATTGTCAATTAATAACTTGCTCATTAGAAAGAGCTCACCCTGGCATAGTTGATTGCAGTATTTCACTGTATGAACCATGATTACTCATATAATGTAATGACAAAACTATGTAAAACTGATTAGGGCAAAATGGCTTAGGAGTAATAAAAGTATGTAATTAAGAAAATGGTTTAGTGATCAGATTCAGTTAAGGTTAGGGGAATTTCTTTGGAATGTTAAGATAAACTGGAAATGGTCGCTGAATAAGAGTAGGTAGAGTTTATGTAAATAACTTGTTGTTTATAAAAATGATTGAAATAAAATTTCTGTATTGTAATTTGTATGTATAGGTGCCTTAGAGACAAGTGACCAGGGCCAGATCCTGTTGGCCCCATTATGTAGCATGCTTAGCAATATATAAATAAAATAGAATACAATGTGTTTGGTTATAAGATTGTATACCATCTGTTCAAAGGACTCCAAAATTGCAATAAGTTTCTAAGTCTGTCAGCATTTGCACAATGCAATACCTTAAGCATTTTTAATGCTATTACAAACTACACTAACAAAGAGTAGGAAAGATTATGAATTGAAGATTAATGAGATTTGATTTATTTCTTCATCCTGATTAATAATTTTGTCCCTTAATTTCATCTTGAGCGCTTGGCAACACTGCTGTGAACCTTAGAAGAAAGGACTACAGAGGAAATTAGTGAAGTGCCTTAGGTGGAGCGTGACACTCTATAGTGCAGAAACTTAAGATGTTTCAATAAACTATGGAAAAAGAAAGCATTTGAAATGCAGATACAGAGTAGACGAAGCATACAAGGTGTGATCAAAAAGTAACGGGAATTTTTAAATTTTTTTTTAAAGAATTTTTATTTAATCATCAACATCAACTTTGTCCCCTCCAAAGTGATCCCCCTCAGATATAATAACACTTGTGCCAGTGCTTTTTCCAATCTTGGAAGCACTTCTGGAACTCACTTTTCATTATGGTATTCAGCTCCATCAGTGATTCTGTTTTTATCTCATCAATGGTGGCAAAATGCTGTCCTTTCGTGGTTCTCTTCAACCTTGGGAAAAGAAAGAAGCCGCAGGTGGCCATGTCTGGCGAGTACAGTCGCTGAGGCAGCATAACGGTTTTGTTATTTGCCAAAAAGTCACGAACAAGCATCGAGGTGTGAGCAGGTGCATTATCGTGATGCAATTTCCATGAGTGGTTTTGCCACAATTCTGGTCGTTTTCTTCGGATTGCTTCATGCAAATGGCACATCACGTCCAGGTAGTATTCCTTATTGACGGTACAACCATAAGGCAGGAACTCCTGATGTGCTATCCCATTGTAATTGAAGAAAACTGTGAGAAGAACCTACACATGTGATCAAACTTGTAAAATTTTTTTCGGTCTTGGTTCTTCAGCAGTTTTCATTGGGACGATTGGCCCTTAGTTTCGATGTCATACCCATATACCCATGTTTCGTCACCTGTTATAACCTTTTTTAGAAGTTATGGATCATTTTTGACTTCATTCAGCAATTCCTGAGCAATGTCTATGTGGCATCATTTTTGGTCGAAATTCAATAATTTCGGAACAAACTTTGCTGCTACATGTTTCATACCCAAAACATCTGAAAAAATTGCTTGGCATGAGCCAAAGGGTATGTCAACATCTCTGATGGTGTTTCAGCGATTTTCCAGTACCACTTTCTTTACTTCTTCCACATTGTCGTCAGTAATTGATGTGCTAGGGCATGCAGGGCAGTCGTCGTCTTCAACGTCTTCTCGATCCTCATTGAAACATTTATACCACTTGTAAACTCTTATTTACTCATAGTAGATTCGCCAAAGTCACAGTCAACATTTCAAATGTGGTTCTGCGCTTTATTCCATTTTTCAAGCAAAATTTAATACAAATTGTTTGATCCATCATTTTCAAAAGTAAAAATTTGCTGAGCACTCATAAACAGGTATAAAAATTTAATACAAATTGTTTGATCCATCTTTTTCAAAAGTAAAAATTTGCTGAGCACTCATAAACAGGTATAACTTATCACACCTCGTATGTACTGAAGAGACTTGACTTAATAAGTAAGGAAACTGTTTTAAAAAACATGGGTGAAGGAAGAACAATATTAAAACTGAGCAAGAGAAAAACAAATTGGCTGGGTCATTTAATGGTGAATGGGAGAAAGGTCTGGGGCAGAGGTAGATACAAAATGGTTGTCAATATTAATATAAATGGTTCTTAAGAGATGAAGAGAAAATATGAAATGAAGGAGGGATATAGGATGTTGAATGCAGCGAGATAAAAAAAAAATTTTTTTTGGTAATGTTTAATGCCTGTTTTTACCGAATATGGCACCACAGGGGATGGGCACTGATACATGGTACCTCCCCGACATTTGCCATTTATGAGGACTGAGGAAAATCTGGAAAAAGCCTCAGGCAGGGAGATGATCCTGGTGGGATTGAAAGTGTACACCATTCACAAGTTTGTGCCTTAGCAACCTTGGCTACCTGTGTCGGTATAAAAATGTGTGATAATATAATAAATACCATAGAAGAATAACTCAGAAGTACTTGCATCTGAGGTATTTCATGTCAAAAACTCCAAACCCTTTGCTGTATTATAAAGCTAATTTTAGGACTTTTAGAGTCAAAATATGACTACCAGACAGATCCCCATCCTCTTCTGTAAATCACTTACAACAGCAGTACTTGATATTTTGTGTCCTCTTTTATACCTTAGATAATTCTGTGGCCCCTACATTTTATAATACAGAAAGAAAGATTATAACCCAATACACACGAATATAAACTTGATTTGGCAATGTCAGTCTGGGTGGCTCAGTTGGTTAAGCACTGGCCTTCTGATCCCAAGGTTCAAACCTGGCCCAGACCGATGGTTTTTAAGTATGCTTAAAAGTGACAGCTCCATGCCAGTAGATTTACTAGCATGTAAAAGAACTCTTGCTGGACAAAATTCCAGCATACCAGTGGTGCTGATATGATCCTGGCAATAGGCAACATTGTTAACAGACAAAAAAAATTGAATCTTTCTTATTTGGCAACACTGGCTATCGCTGCAACTCCCTCTCTCTCTCTCTCTCTCTCTCTCTCTCTCTCTCTCTCTCTCTCTCTCTCTCTCTCTCTCTCTCTCTCCCTCCCTCTCCCTCTCC
Source organism: Deroplatys truncata (assembly GCA_030765065.1). Classification (NCBI taxonomy): domain Eukaryota; kingdom Metazoa; phylum Arthropoda; class Insecta; order Mantodea; family Mantidae; genus Deroplatys; species Deroplatys truncata. The sequence continues at coordinate 129,228,656 of CM060988.1, read as the reverse complement.
CACGCACGCACCCACCTATGCACACACACAGTGGAACAGTTAAAATTTTATAATTTTTTAAAATTGGTCTACATATCTCGTTTGGATTATTGCTATCCTTGTCCCCAATTTTTATAACAATATTTTCATTCTGTTTCCTTTTCCTTTGCTTATGTATATAATTTACTATGCTCCACATTACTTTTGTTTATTTCCTGATTTTATCACTAATTCCCTGTACCCTTTTAGCCATTTCTATAACTTTTCTAAATGTTACATTATAATTCTCTGTACATTTTAATGATTCCTCTCTCATATGTGGATTTTTTTTATTGAATTTAGAAATCTCATTCTTTTCCATGACGTTTGTTACATCTTTTGTCATCCATTTTTCATTTTTATGATATTTCATATCTGATTTTATTTTAATCTGTTTTAAAGGTACATACATTCACATTTAATCCACGTTTTATTATATTATTGCCATAATATTCTCCCAACTTGCATGAGAAAAAAATTCCTTAAGTTTACGTAAATTATGCTTATTTATTTGCCTTTTGTATTCAAAAAGATTTTGTTGCACTTCTCGTTTTACACGTATTTTAAGAATTGCCCATAATGGTCCCCTATTCCAGCTTTTATTATTTTTATTTACAATTTATTTTCAGGTAGATTTACGAGTACATTATCAATACAAGTCTTAGCTTGTTTAGTCACCCTAGTGGCTTCATTTGTACCAATTTTCAAATTCTGTCTAAACACAGTTTCTATTAAATTATGTTTTGCTGAGTTATTGCTTAGCAAATCAATATTTACATCTCCCATAATTATTTTAATTTTGCCCATATGCAATGTATCTAGCATTTTCCCGTGCTATTATGAAAATAATTTTTGTTAGCCTCTGGGGATTTATAAACTCCAATAATATTTCTTTACTTTTGGATGATCTCAATTACTGCTACCTCACATACCATTTCCTTTACAAAGTCGCTACAGTCTATTTCTTTAAATTTTATTATATTAGCTGCAGAGATTGCAACTCCCTCCACTACTATGATCCTGCCTACAGTAGTATGCCCCCAAACTATATCCTTCATAATTGTTTGCCCTAATTTCCTCAAGTTTTAGGCTGTCTTCTGTGAAAATCATGACATCTAGATAGAGATCTTTTACATTTAGTTCTATTAATATCCTTTTGTTGCTTATATATTGCACATTTTGATGAAACAAAGGGTGAAGTGAATAAAAGCTAGCATTTGCTTGTACTACCCAGTTTTTAAGTATTTCGTTGAGTTTGTTGTGAATAAAAATGTTATATTCTAAGCTTAGTAAAAGCTAAGATTTTTCCAGGCGCTAGCATTTACTAGGTATAATGCGTGAATAAACCTTAGGTAATACTAGACGGAGGTAATAAATGCTAAGTTTATTCTCAAGCCTTCCAAAAGGCATGTTAGCTTTTTGCTTAGTATCAGCTCTGACCATGTTCATGCTAGTTCAAAAAGGAAGGTGTACCCTGAGTATAGGCAAATTGATGATTGTAAAAGATTATGATTTGAAGCAGATAGTATTAATTTTTTAACAACTGAATTTTTGCCTGAGCACAACACTAGGGGCTTTCTCCAAAACGTACGATGAAAATATTGTTATTTTACTTCGTTGACCCAGGTAAGCATCTACATAATTCTACATTGTTTCAGTCAATGGTCAATCCCAATATGTTGAAATACATCGTGAGGCAGTATTTTTAACACTTAAATAATTTCAGTCTAATTATATAATATGTAAATTCAATAACAGCCCACCTTGAAGCAATATGTGTATGTAACAATATATAAGGAGTATATATTACTGCATCCATGTTTAATAATGTTATGTGAATGCATTACGTAATTTAATAATGTAGGAGTTGTGAGAATAAGTTAAACCTTGCTAACAATGAGGTAACCTTGAGGCAATAATGAGTTTGAGAGTTTAATACTACTACTTCTGATTATTGGAGTAACAATAATGTAATTTTAGTGACAGTTTATAAAATAGCCAATCAACAACCAGAAAAAGCTTTAGTTAAATGAAGGTATTCTATTGGATTAGGAATAGCCAATCAGAGACTTGAAATACAGAAATTTACAAGTTTAGACGGTTGAAATCAATTCAGTTGCCTGCAGACAGTGCTCATAACTGGATGCATTGCTTGTGCATCCTCGAGAGATTTAATATATATTCGTGTGAAATGAAAAATAAGTTTATATGTTAAAAAGTGTAATTAATTAATAAAAAGAATCTCACAGCTCTCTATATCAGTGAAGTGTTATTTAAATTGTATCAAGCATTAATAAAAGGAGTGAAGAAAAATTATAATCTGTGTAAGCCTACATTCTTGTCGCATCACAACCCTGCTAAGAGAAACGTGTCTCTAAAATAAATACTGACGCAGCCAAGTCAAACATAAATATATAATATTTAAAGAAACAGTCAAATTACAAAGTTAATATTCTTTTTTAAACTTGGGGCAAAGGCCACCTGAAAGTACATTTGGGGCGAAGGCTACCGGAAACTGTTTACTATACATGTGGTTGCAACTACTACAAGTTCAGCTCCCCAACAGTTGAAATATAATACAACTCCTTCAATACAACATAATACATCTTGAAACTGGCTTTCCATACGTAGCAGCAACAAATCTTCTTCAATCGGCAGCATTAAGTAGTAAAAATGTTTACACATTTTGATAATTTTATAACAAAATGCATTAACTATATTACTATGACTGAAATAACTTCATTGCAGGTTTTCAGAGTGGGCTGGCCAATGATTTAGTATTCATCGCAGTACTGTAACAAAAACTGTGCCTATGAACATGGATCACATTGTCGATAGATGTAACAATTGGATAAAGTTTCCTTCAATGCTGCATGAAATGAATGAGGCTGAACTTCTATGGCAAATCCAATTTACAATGCCTACATAATCGGAACACTGGTTGTACACATGTAGAAATTAAAAAACCCAAATTGCAAGTAGATGAGTATATAACCTGCAAGGGTCATCCCAATATAAATGTACAAGCTACCTGTGATGCAGCTGAAAAATTTATAAGTATATCTGCTGTATAGCCTGGAAGTGTTCATGATACCAGGATATGGCCGAGCAGCCCTATTGGAGGATGAATGTCCCATTCTGATGGTGCCACTTGCTTGTTAGGTGATTCAAAGTTTGAGATATCCCCTTGGCTCATTACATCTTTCAAACTGCCAAGAAATGAAGATGAAAGGTATTTTCATTTGACTCATTCTAAGGAAAGGGTCATAGCTGAAAGGGATTTGGACAATTCTTGGCAATTGGGTTAGAGTGTCACTTAAAAATGCTCCAAAAGTGGTCATATCTTCTGCTGTCTTACATACTGTAGCAAACAGTTTAAATGATGTTTTGATATTGACGAGGTTCAAGTGGAAGAAAATGATAAGGTTTACAATGAGCAGTACAAGAACGTAGTGACTAAAGAAGCAGGACAAATCAAACGCAACAAAATGTTACAGTACGTCATAGCTAACACAATTGTGTAAAAGAAATAACATTTGTAAAATTCTGCTATATACATATTTCTGGTTTTACAATGTACAAACATTTTTCCGGCACCCAAGACTACAATCTTTAACATCTTATCACTTTTCTCCATTCTTGCCTGTCTTTCCTCCAACAAACCTTCCTCAATTCCTTGAATCCATGTGCTATGTGGTGTGCACTCCATTATTCTTTTGGGTAATCTTTCATCTTCCATTGTTTTAGCATGCCCATACCATTCTAATTGTTTCTGTTGAATAAAATCTAAAATTGAATTTAGAACATTCATATTTTCTTTTATAGCCTCATTTCTAATTTTTTCTCTTTCAGATATCCTAGCAGATCTCCTCCAATAATCCATTTCTGTTGCCAATAATTTTTTTTAACTGATACTTCAGAGTCCACATGTCAGAGCCTAGGTTATAATGCTTGTAATTCTTGTTTTAAAAATCATAGTTTTAATTTCTTTTGAGACATGTTTATCCCATAGTATACCATTCAAAGTAGATATAGCACACTTCCTTGAGTTTACCTTTGATCTTATTTCCTTGTACTGTTTCACATCATGTGTAATCTTTACTTCCAGGTATTTGTATTCCCCTGTGTGTTTAATTATTCCCATTTCGTCTTCCAGTACCAAATCTTGATGAACATTTCCAATGACATATATTTGGATTTATCCATATTTACTTTTAGGGCTCAGTTTTGTATTCTTGAATCAATTTCTTTGTAAGATATTCTATCTTAACTGATCATCCGCAAATTGCGGATATTGTATATTGTTGAGTCATCATCTATTGGAATTCTCATACTTTTAAACTTATTTCTCCAAACTTCTGGAGCTTTTTCTGTGTAAATTTTATATAATGTAGGAGATACATAGCATCCCTGCTGTAATCCTTTATTAACATGAAATCTGCTTGACAAATATCTTCCCATTTTTACTTTTACATATGCATTTTTGTTCAAATTTTGAATTACTCTTATCAAAATAGGTCTAATTTCCATTAATTTTAAAGCTAACCTTAATTGGTACTAATGGCACATTATCGTAGGCTTTGCCTATATCAATGAACGCCAAATGGAGGGGTTATGTTCTAGCTGTTTTCTTCTCTATTATCTGTCGTAAACAAAATATATGGTCAATAGTTGATCTGCCTGCCCTAAAGCCTTACTGTTCTTCTGCTTTCAAAACTTTGTATTGTAGCTCAAGGAAATGCTTAATTATTTTATCATATAGTCTATCTAATGTGCTACTTATTGTAATGCCTTTATAGTTTTTAAATTCCATCTTTTCTTCCTTTTTTATGTATTGTGAAAAGATATCCTATTTCCCAATCTTCCGGCACATCCTCACCAATCAGGCATTTTTCAAATAAATCTCTCAGTTGTTTGTGTAGTTTATCTGTTCCATTCGTTAGCAAAGTAAAATTCAAACAGTAAAATTCTGTTAAACGTCTTAAAAATATGCTTCCTTTCCAAGCACCTATGTACACTCTTGTCAAATGTGTTGAGAATAAAAATACCCCTTCCCAGTATTCTAATGCAAAAAGAACAAAAATAAAATATATTTTCAAATGATTTATGTAAAATAGAGAAAAAAAATATAAATCAATGAAAGCGCAGGCATTCACATGCATGATTGTACGAATGTATAGGAACAAGCAGCATATCCCTCACATTAAAAGTGCATTTGCACAAAGCATGTTCATTATTCCTTTCTCTACTGCATATAGTAAGTAGGGGAAGTACTGCATTCCACCTAAAAATTTGATGTTGAGATATCACCAGAAATAAATGTTTTGAGGTGCCAATCAAAATAAAGCATTTTTGGAAATATGTTCATGTGTGTGTGTCTGTCTGTGTCCGTGTGTCTGTGAACAGCATAACTCAAAAATGAAAAGTTGGATAAACACCAAAGTTGGTATTTGAGTTTAGTATCTTCCAAGGATGTGACATGAAAATTTTCAAGAAAATCCCCCCCATCCCCAACTACTCTTTACATGGGACATTTTTTGAAAGTTTTGATTTTATAAAAAATGGTTCTAACAAGTTTTATTAAAATATCATGTACAAAAGATATTTACATGATAAATAAAATGTATATCTTGAATTTTCTGGGAATAGCTTAGGAAGTCCTTTTCATTCGGAAGGAATTTTGTATAATCTTGTATAATCTGTAAATATAACGCGATAGATGAAAACGTACCACACAAAACAATGTAGATCTCTTTAAAACACACAATTTACTTAAAATAATTTTTTTTGTGGCATAAGTCATTTCTGAGATATCCGTTATTAAAGGTTCGAATGGTTAATACTTATCAATATTTTAAAGTCCCATCGATTTTCAGTTGCTTCTCATGATTGCATGGAAGCAGTATGAAATTTTAAGGCCAGCATATAGCATCCAGTTCTTAAACATTTGACTCGCTGCTCTCTTTGTATTTATAATGAAATGTGTAACATAGCTATATTTGCAAAGGTTTATTCGGATTAAATGTAGTAGATAGAAAAACAAGCTTTAGTAAGAATAGTTTGTGTACCACTAATAAAGATTAGAGGGTAGAGAAAGTCACGTGAATGTATCACATCAGATTTTGTTTTTCTTATTTTTGTTTTAACCTTTACATTAATCTTATTCTTTTTGCTCTACGGGTTAAGGAGCGGGTATGGCTAATGTATTTATTTTACAATTTTATAAAAACTAAAAATTTCTCCAAGTCTTCATTGGTCTGCATGCATTTATCACTAGATGTTTGCATAATATTCTTTGTTTCCTTTGCTTCTTTTCAATTTTCACTTTGATTATTTTGAGTTGCTGTAGTAAAGTTAATTACTCTCTGCAGTTCCAGGTCCAATAGCAGCTTTGTTTCTTCATTTCATATGCTGCAACTGTTGGTATCTTCCTTACTTTGGGGGAGGTATTATTTCTATACTCTGCTGTGTTGTCGTTTTGGCTACTCATCCCTTGACCTGCATCTTCTTCTAGTACTGCTGTGCTATCAACACTTCTTTTGATCACTGCAAATAAAGCATCTGTCATTTTGAGGAAAACTGGAATGTTTTTAGTCTTATCAAGAATCTGCAACATCTGCTTTTCCCAGTACTTCAATTTTATTGCTCTGTTCCCAGTATCTTTTTTCTCTTCAGAGTCGATTTCAGGTTATTCAACAGTTTCTTAAGCTGGCCAACTTATACTTTCTTTCCAATTTGAGAACTCTTCACTCAAATACTCCAGGCTCTTGTTTTTGATGAAACAACAGCAGGTATCTGTGATTTATCTAGCATGACAAAATATTTATCAACAAATGTCACCATCTAAGTCCTATCCACATGTTTTGCATTTCCATTTTCTGCATCAAAAAGTCTCCTCGTGAGATGATGCCATTGCTCCAACAACTAACATGTGCTACCTGAAGTGACTCAGTTCCTACTGTTGTCATGGAGGTGGTATTTTCAGATTTAGTATTAACTGTAATTGCAGATGACAGTAACAATGTTTCACTGGTTATATGGACAATGAATGACAACAATCGCTCCCAATTTTTAACACAAAGATGTGTAAAACAAAATTAAAATATCTACTATTCCATAAACAACTACATGTTACTATACATGTAAGCAATTATAAACAGAGGAAAAGGAAGAACTTGCTGACTCAACATAATTTGGAGGGATATTAGTAAATGCTATAGGTTATCAAATACTAGGTCTTGGAATTTGCTAAGATTTTTTTCTGGGCAGCCTAGCATTTACTACCTGCTTTTAGTAAAAAATTATTCAGCTCATTTTTAGCAAGTTCTAAAACTACCTAGTATTTACTTCTTTTTTTCACTTCACTCAAAGTAATGCCTGCTTTATTTTTACTTCTTATGAGCTATTTTTTCACTGAAATGTTGCTTAAAAGATTATGTCTTAAGCATTTGTTTTCAGTTTGTTTGGACTCCTCGAGATGGGCAAGAAGAAGCAACAATGTAGACTCACTGAGCCTGCTACCTCAGCTACCTGCACCGACCCTCCGGCACCTGCCGAGAGGGCCGCTTCACCACCGTGACCCGAGACCTCTAGCTTCAGCAAGCGCTTTGCCCTCACTGCAGCCACCACCACACCAGCCGGCTGTTCATCAGCCATGGACGCTTCAGCGTAGTAGTCGCTGAAGTGCCCCAAGACTTATCCGCACGCTCTGTACTTAGCGCAGCATACTACAGTAGCCTTCTGCCTTCAAGGCCACCAAAATCGTCTCTGCCCGGGGCCCAGCGCCGCTGGTTCAAGTGGAGCTAGCCAGCCACGCCGACCTCGAGGCTGCCTTAGTGGTAGCCTACCCTTATTACAGAGGGAACTGCGTGTTGAGGCTAACCAACGGGAAAGGCTAGCTCTCTCGCTGCTTCTGCTGTGCTTACGGGCACAGTGAGTCAACCTGCAGTGCTGAGCCAAAGTGCCACTACTGTAGCGCTTCATGCAACACTACTTCATGCCGAAAGCATGACCTCCGCCATTGACACCATAATGCGCCACTTGTGGTGGCTCATCACATTTTACCAGCCAAGTGCTCTGCCCCCTGCATCCTCACAGAAAGGCATTACCAAAATTGCCTGCTCCTTCCATGCTGCCACAGATGACACCACAATTACTACAGTCTACATCCACAGTCACCATGGAATCATCACCAGCACATTCGATTGAAGCGGAGATGCAGGAAGCCATTCAGGATCTTCATACCAAGTTCCTGAACTTCGGTGCCCACTTAGCCGCTCTAGAAGAATCCATAGCAGACATCAACCAGAAACTCCACAAGCTACATTATCTCCAGACCATCACCACCGACCTTCCAGCCCGGCTAGACACAGTTTACGACCGCCTTTATGCCGTGGAGAGCTTGGCAGCAACCTTCAAGATGCAGTCGACCAGAAGAATCCACTGTTACTAACTCTTACCACTACCACCAGGAATACCTTCTTATCCTCAACGAAACTCCACTGAGGGGGGCAGGCTAGGCCCTGGTCAAGCCTGTCTCCCAGCACTCAATCCTTACACCCCTGGTGACCGCACTGTGGCCCGGTTACACCATCACCTTGAAATGCGCGGGTGCTTTAGGCAGTACTGCTGCAAACCTTCTCCTTTCCAATCCGGTGGAGGAGTTTTTAGTGGGTATGCCGACTTTTGGCGAGTCTCACACTCCCAGTTCCGACTCCCATTGGGGCTGGGGTTAGTGATTAAATCATTTTCTCCTCCACTCAAAAAAAAAAAAAAAAAAAAAAAAAAAAAAATAATAATAATAATAATTTGCCTGGTGAGCTTACCTGGTAATCTGGCACTTTATAAAGTATCACTTTTCTGTTGGCATCACAAGCCACCAAATACTGACTGTTTGGAGAGTATGTACAATCTGTGATAGACCCTAGGTGCTCCAGCTCGGTCTTTGGGCTCAAATTTGTACCCATTAATGAATAGATGTGAACCTGAAATTACAAAGTTTCAAATGAAGTTTCCTACCAAGTACAACATTGACAATACTGGGCATAAACTAAAGTTTAGAAGTCAATGTTTTGATAGTGACACAATGATGAGTGTATGTACCTTGTTATCCACTGTTCCACCTATTGCAACATCAGAACATTCATTGTTGATGGACACACAGGATGGTTCATAGTCCACAGGGATACTGGAAATCTTGCGCCCTCCTTGGAGAATAGAAATCTGGAATCAACCAACAGATATTTAAATTCATAAATAGCTTCAGAAAAAAATTAAACAGTGCTGTTTTTAAGGGAACATTATAGGAAATGCAAAAAAATTAAATTTAAAAATATTTTGCTTTTTGTCTTTTGTTCTTTTTAACCAGCACATTGTGCATTAGTGATGTACATATTATAAACATTTACTAAAGTTTTCTTTTATTGGTTTACATCACTGTCACCATGTCCTCTGCAGCAGCTTAAAAAGTGTTTCCAGTGTATTGTTTGTAATGGTAATTTCTTTACATTTTATTATGCTCTGCTAGCATCTCGTAGTGTGTATTTAGCACTCACACTACTGCTACCATTTTCGTTAACTTTCTATGAACAAGTGTTTGTGGAAGCGTGCATCTTGCAGTTAACGAAATTACTATTTGGTATATGCAGTGGTGTAACCTACTTGACCTTCGTCCTGAATCGCAACACCACACACCAAGCGTGAATTACACTCACCAACTACAGAGGCTTAAGATAAAGGAAAAACGACTATGGCAGTACAAAGAAACAATGCGAATTCAAGAAACTGGCATAATAATCCTGGTCTGAAATTTACTAAAACTGTCTGTGCCAAGATTTATAAATATTAACAATGTTCAATTTAAAATTTCTTTCATACAATTCATATACATCCATTGAAATAACAAACCTTCACATTAAACGTGAAAAATACTCCCTTGCATTACAATCTTTCTGTACATTTAATGTATAAGCACTTAACTCGCTCACTTTGAAAATTTAGTATGCACGCGAAAACAATGAAATAGAAATCTACATGCAAATATAATGCTTTGCTCACAGCACCTTTTCCGAAAGAATTTATAATGGTTTAATAAATATACATGCGTATGTCCAATAGTTGAAATTTAGAAAAACTACTTGCCAAAATGAGATTAAAGATAATTTTACCAAGATCAAAACTTCGGATGTATGCAACATGTCTGCTGCTTACAAGGCTGCTGCAGTTGTAACCTGCTGGTTGAATTCTCGCCGATTTTCTAGTAGATCCTTCCTTTGATTTCCAGCTAAACTCTCAGTGCCGGGGAGAAAGGATGTGAGCAGGGACAACACTGCCTTTCCCTTGACGTGGTGCTCCAATGAACCATTTCCCCTCAGGGTGGTGTGACCACGAAAAACAAACAACTGACTGGTCTGGATGCCGCTCAAAGTTTCTAGATTTTTCGTTCCTTCTTTCTAGCGATGACATAATCTAACCAAGTCACCGCTTCTTAATATTTCTCGTAACTGTTGAGGGGAGGTGTGCCAAAATGGTACAACACTCCTGCCCCTCTACACAAAGAGGCTGGAAAGGCAGGAACAAATCTCCACAGCACCTCTGTTCACCTCTCCCCGGACACCAACCATGAAATAAAGTCCAATAACATATGAGACGGTAATTTGTATCACAAATTACTTTAATGTAAATAATTATTTACATATGAATATGTATTTTTATGTAACATTGATTTCAGAGGTTTAATAATTGTAATTATTAATGGTAAATAATAATATTCGGCTCTACTGAAACTGTTAACAATAACAATACTGCAATGAAGGGTTTGAGTTGTTTATCGTTACCGGGAACCAGGAAGTTACGTAATGTTTCGCGCCTTTTCAGTAAAAAAAGCTTCCAGAATGTTCTATAAAAGTAATATGTATTAGTGGTTTTCATTGGATAGTAAAATAGACGCTAATGGTGGCGCGTTTTATTAGCCAATGGTAATTCATTTATAATCTTTAGGTGTATCTTGAGGTAAGCCTATAAATAGTGTAGATTCAAAGAGAGCGTCCCCCAGTTCGGCAAGATTCACGAAGCATTACACATCGTCTCCCGCAGTTATACAAAATTCTCCGCACATTACACGTTGGCCGCCCAGTTCATCAAAGTTTCGTGTACAATACGTGACTACATGTTGCCAATCGGTCCTTCAGTTCGTCAAATTACACGCAGTAAAAATCATTAAAGATCTAAAATATTACAAAGTCACTTATATACAAAAATTGAAGTACGTGAGTTAAAAGTGAGAAGTTATTATAAACAGTTTCAGTATGGCGATTATCTAGACAAATCTGTGAAAGTGTTAGTGCACGTGTTCGACAATAAAACAGTATAAAACACATTTCTTCACTAGTAATTTTTGGATAAAAGATTCCTTTTCCGCTTCACACCCTGCAAGAGTTAAATGCCTACCTAAATAGCTGGCCGGAGGACAATATACATAACCTTAAAACTAATTCATATAGATTGCTACGCCAGATGGATTTAACAAACGAGCAACGAATGACGTCACACAAGATGGCTATATACGCGTGAGGTAAACAACATTACGTGAGAAACATCCACAACGTGGTGCTCTAAAACATATATACAATTTGTTCTATCGCAAATTGGCGCATCAACGTGGAGCGACAACTAGGAAAGGAAGGCTAGACGACTAGGAAAGGGACAAGAATAACCAGGAAGAGGCGAAAGCAGCAGTGAAACGACCTACAAGACGCAGATTCCAAGACAGAAGGGTAATTCAGCTACAAGAAAACATCGAAACGACGTAGATTCATCACGATACAACGCAGAAGCGACATACAAACCTAGGAGAATGGGGCAGAACGCTGGACATCAAAACTACAGCATCAGACAGCATCAAAAAGGTAATTAAATGATATTGAGGAGCGGTAGGATAATAAAAACAATGGCTACCAATAATACGGAAGAAATAATTATGGAGGGAGATAGTGTAACAGTTAGCTGTGATCCAATACAAAGTACAGGAAATAGTCCAGACTTTTTGGGGTTTGAAGATGAAAATGTTAGTGCAGAAAGTGAGAGTAGAATAGCAGGAAATGTTAATCTTGATACTATTGTGATGATGGAAATGCTGAGAAATATGCATAGGGAATTAAGGGATGATATTGATAAGAAGTTTAATCAAAACAGGGAAGATATTGATAAGAAGTTAGATCAGAATAAGAAAGAATTGAGGGAAGATATTGGCAAGAGTATTACAGATCAATTAAGGGAAGAAATTTGTAAGAATAATGAGAAATTAGAAAAGAAAATAGATCAAAACAGGGAAGATATGCAAAAGAGTCATAGGGAATTAAGGGAAGATCTTAGTAAGAAAATAGAACAAAACAGGGAAGATATTGATAGGAGTTTAGAACAAAAACTAACTCAGAATAATGAGAAATTGAGGGAAGATATTGGTAAAAGCTTAGAGCAAAACAGGGAAGAGATTGAAAAGAAATTCATGGAGCTAGATAGTAGTATGATTAAAATGAAAAATGAAAATCAGGAGATGATAGCAAATGAGATAGGCGAGGTTTCAAAGAAAATGTTAGACATGAGCAGGGAAATATCTAACCAAAAAAATGAGGTTAATGTAAAATGTACAGAGCTAGGTAGCCGAATGAGTAGCATTTCAAGTGAGTTAAAAGGGATGATGGAGGCTACAAATGCAGATTTAATACAGGTGCAAGTTAATTTCAGAGGGGAAATATCTGAAGTTCAGAAGGAGTCAGAAAAACAGAGAAATAAATTGTCTGATGAAGTTAAAGATTTGTCTAAAGATTTGAATCAAAAGCTAACTTCTGAAATTAACAAACACCAAACTGTTCAAAATGAGAATAATAAAAAATTGGAACAAACAATAGAAAATCTGCAGGGTACTGTAAATAGGTTAGAATTGAATTCAAGGGCAAATATATGTGATGTGCATGTGTCAGATGTACAAAATAATGATAGAGGTAGTTCCTCAGGTATGACAAATAATGTGAGTGATGCGGCAGCTTCATCTATAGCTAATGCTGAAACTCAGAGTGCACAAGTTACACTAGAGAATTTAAATATGGGAATAGGGAATTTGCAAAATTACAATCATATCTTAAGTGATTTTCCACTTCCAAAATTTAATGAAAACTCCAGTCCAGTACAATTCATTGCAGAATTATCAGAGTATTTTCAAATTAAAAAGATACCTGAAGCATTGAAAATGATAGTTGTCAAAAGATGTTTGGACCAGAAAACCTTAGATTGGTTACAAATGGTATCAGGGGGTGAAATTTCATATGAATCCTTTAAGAGATTATTCATGAACAGATTTTGGAATGTTACGGTACAGCAAAGAATACGAGCAATGCTTAGTCATGGTCAATTTAATCCACGAGAGAGAATATCGATGACTGATTACTTACTAAAACATGCAAGTCAGGTTAGAAACTTGTCACCTCCAATCAGTGAGGAAGATTTTGTGAGTTTGCTCGCAAGGCATTATCCTATCAGGATACAAAATTACTTATTGATTGCAAAACCACGGAACATCTATGAGATGACAGAATTAATAACAGCTTTGGAACAACAGGAAGAAGATATGTCTCGGGAGTGGGAACATAGATTTTTAGATGTACGAGATAGAAGAAATTACCAAGGTAATTATCAACAAATAAGAGGACAAGACAGACATCATGAAATTAATACCAGACAACGGTATCAATCATATGTTCCACAATTTGAAAGATCAAGGATAGATAGGAGACCAGGCCGGCAGGAACAAATAAATTATGTCAGGACAGAAAGATTGCCTGAAAGAGGGCAAAATTATGGAAGGAGGTACACTAGACAGAGGGGAAATTTCACTCACTGGAGGGAAAATAACCGAGAAAGATCTGAGGAACGGCAAGAAAATTACGTGCCAAGGGGACAAAATGTCAGAAATCGAGGATTTCGAACTCGAGGAAGGGGAACTCAAAACAATGGTAGCGACACGGAGATAGATTTAGCACCTGTTAGGAATGGCAGTCCCGTACGTGAACATGGAATTAACCAGGAAAACTGTTAACAGACTCCTGTGTAGTAGGTTCTCAGGACGTCTTTAATAATTCAGTATCCATTACCAATACAAATCATACGCCTACACATACACCCTGTAATAAGATTACAGCAACAAAAGATAAGGGAGAAAATTTTGAGTCACCTCATGTTAGAATGGAAATTGCAAAGAAAGAAATCATTGCAACTATAGATTCTGGTTCATCAGCTTCAATTTGCTCACAGAAATTTTACATAAATTTAATTAATGAAGGTAACAAGATTATGGCTCTTCCCACTAGTAATTTAGTTTGTCGTGTTGCAATTGGAAGAACTGCACAGGTCATTAAAACACAAGCTCTACTTAGCATACTTATTGGCGGAGAGAATTTTGAGGTTATGTTTCTAATTGTAAACCATCTGATTTGTGACATAATTATAGGATGTGACTTCCTACATGAATATGAAGCATGTATAGATTTTAAACATGAAGAGTTAAAAATAACAAAAGAAGATAGAGAAATAAGGGTACCATTTATAAAAGAAAAAGTTTCTGTAATCGAGATGACAAAGGATGAGAAAAATATTTGTGACCAAGAGTTTTTTGTGCAAATAACAGAAACTGATAGAAATAGTCAGATAAAGCAGGTAGTCACAGAATATGAAGGGAATACCACGCCATATTTTCAACAGCTAGCAGAAATGCCAGAGAAAGTAGAAGAATTTACAATCCAAACAAAAGACGACCATGTGAGCGAGACAAACAACAGCAGGAAGGAGAAGAGAAATGAGGAAATAACACACAAGTGTGAAGAAGCTTATAATCTTACGATAATGCAAAAACAAATCCTTCATGATGTTTTGATGAACAATAGTTCAGTATTTAGTAATATCCCAGGCAGATGTAATGTATATCAGCATACATTTCAAGTAGAAGACGTACCACCATATAGGCACAAGTATGACAATTTACCTATAAGTCTTCGAGACAAAGCTAGACAATTAATAAATAGCATGTTAGAAAATGGGATTATTGAGCAAAGTAATTCTCAATACATAAATTCAATCTGCTGGAGTATTAAACGAGATGGTAGTTTGAGATTAACTTTAGACGGTAGATATGTCAACAAGTATATGAAACCAGATCATTTTCAAAGTGAGGGAATTGAACAACTAATTACAAAACTTTCAAGAGGAAGATTTCTGACGTCCATTGACCTCACTGCATCATATTGGCAAGTGGAATTAGATCCGCAAGTGCGTGATTACACTTCATTTCAGTACTCAGGGATTCAGTATCGCTTTTGTGTAAATCCTTTTGGTTTAAAAAACTCAGGAAGTGGATTTTTGAGAGCCATTCACAATATCTTTGGAAATTCTGCAGATGACTTTTTAATAAAGTATATTGACGACTTCTTAATCATTAGTCAAACATTTGAAGAACACATGAATAATGTCCATTATGTGTTAAATAAACTACAACAACATGGTATGACTGTGAACATACTAAAATCAAAATTTTGTGTCAAGGAAATAAATTTTCTGGGTTATGTAGTGGATGAACGAGGTATAAGACCTGATCAGAAAAGAATAGAAGCAATAATGAGAATTCCGCCACCCAGGAACGTAAAACAAATTAGACGTCTCTTAGGGGTATTGAACTTTCAGAGTAAGTTCGTACCAAGATATTCGGCGGAGATAGAACCACTGCGGCAGCTACTCCGAAAGAACAATAAGTGGAGATGGACAGAGGAGCATCAAAAATGTTTTGAGAGAGTAAAGGAACTATTTGCTAAGTCCATATTACTTGAGAGGCCCAGAGAAGATTTGGAATATGAAATTTATGTCGACGCATCAATGCAAGGATACGCCGGAATTTTAGGGCAGCGAGACATCAATAATGACTTTCACGTCATTAGTACAGCTTCAAGAGGACTTACAAATATTGAGAGGAATTCTTCAGTGACTCAGTTAGAAATTGGAGCACTATATTTCTCATTAATTCGTTTTAAAACCTATATTTATCAGAAAAAGGTGAAAGTATATTCAGACCACATAAGCTTAACTTTCATACAACGGTGTAGATTATGTAGTGGAAAACTTGCTAGATATATTCATGCAATATCTGCATTCGATATTGAGATTATCCACATTCCTGGCAAAAACAATACCTTCAGTGATTTACTATCAAGATTGAACTACAACCCACAAATTCCCGAAAATATTGAAAGGCCTAGAAATGAAGTCAAAATATTGACAATTGAAATTCCTTTAAGTAAAGAAATGATTAAAAAATTGAAAAATGTGGGGGAAATTCAAAATGAGGATGCAAAATTATTTGAACTTAAAAAAAAATGCACCATTGATTGAGGAGGCAAAGAAAGAAATTATAGCAATTCGAGATGGGACATTATACAAAAAGCATGGAAAAGAAATGCCTAGTTGGAAGGTAATGGTTCCGAAAAGCATGGAAAAGGAACTAATTAAGAATTTTCATGAAGGGTTAGCACACTCAGGGACGGACCGAACAACTTCTATGATTTTAGAGAATTTATACATATCCAAATTGCGTCAAAAAGTTCGCAAATTTATATCGTGCTGCAACCTGTGTCAGAAGGCAAAGCAAATAAATGCAGCATATGCATTTGAAACTAATTCGGTTATAAGGGATAAGCCGAGATGTGTAATTAGTATTGATATTCATGGTCCGATGCCTCCAAGTCAATTTGGAAATAAATATATATTTGTCTGCTATGATATATTCAGCAAATATGTAAGAATCTACCCTTTGAGAAAACCTACAGGTTTAGCATGTTTGAATAGATTACTTAAGTCATATGTGATAGAAGAAGGACCTATTCAATCTGTATTGAGCGATAATGCTTCGTACTTCACAGGAAAAAAATTTATGGATGGACTGAAAGAAAATGGCATTAAACAATATTTTTCGTCAAGATACAGACCGAACTCCAACCCAGTGGAGAGGGAAATTAAGGAAATTTCAAATTATTTAAGGGTGTTATGTCATCGAAAACACACCCAATGGTATGGATACGTGAACTTCGTTCAGAATCTACTAAATGAAACCATAAACAATGTGACAGGATATAAACCATGTGAACTTAAGTTGGGAAAGAAGATCAATACAATGTGTAAAACAATCCCAGGAGCCATTCCAGATGCGCATTCGATACCACCAACAGAAGAAGAGATGTTCCGAAAAGCATTTGAGAGGATGAAGAAAAAAGCCATAAAAAGAAAAATGAAACATGAAGAAAAGAAGAGAAAGGAATGGAGGATCAAAATAGGAGATTTAGTTCTGGTTAAAACCAAGAAATTGTCGGATAAAGAAAATAAACTTTATTGGCGAATGTTTCTCAAATACCATGGACCATATGAAGTTGTTAAAGTATATGGAACTAATACATATGAGTTATGTAATCCAACAAATCGAAAAAGCATAGGAAAGTTCCATATTGAGATGCTTAAACCATATAACCATGAAGATCATGGTGAAACAAAAGACAAAGATGATAAATAATAAATGCTGAATAGTTAAAGACGAAATGCAGAGCAATGTATTGGAACATAAGAGGGTTACATAAAAATGTACGTCATGAAAATGTAGAAATAAATTGTGGTCATGACTAACTGTTTGAGAAGAAAATAACATGTTATTAGTAACTGGACTTGTGAAATAAAGCATGATGTTATATTAAAGTAAAGTACATAAATACTATTTCAAGAGTATTGTTAAGATAAAGTAAAAAAAAAAAAAAAAAAAAAAATGGTAAACATAATTAAAAACCAATATTTATGTAGTAAATAGAACATGTAAAACATTGTCTAGATTTAAGAGATGTAAATATTTGTGTTGAGGGTGAATATTTTGGTACATATGTATAATAATTACAAAAATCTTAAATGTATAAATTTTTGTCAACAGCTTAAAGTAAACAATTTGGTAGTAGTAAATAAATAGTTTAGGGTATAGTATTTGCTATAAAAAAAAAATTTTTTTTGTGATATCAGATTAATATCTAAATTAATGAAACCAGAGCCAGTAAGTAGTGGCGAGATAAAACATATGTCGTGTGTTAAATACGTGTGAAGTGTAAAGTGAAAGTGATAGCGTGTGTTCCAAGATTTAGGAGACTAAAAACACAAATTATAAAATTTCAAAACAGGTTATAAATATTTATAATTATGTTTCTAGTGGGGCATATGAGACGGTAATTTGTATCACAAATTACTTTAATGTAAATAATTATTTACATATGAATATGTATTTTTATGTAACATTGATTTCAGAGGTTTAATAATTGTAATTATTAATGGTAAATAATAATATTCGGCTCTACTGAAACTGTTAACAATAACAATACTGCAATGAAGGGTTTGAGTTGTTTATCGTTACCGGGAACCAGGAAGTTACGTAATGTTTCGCGCCTTTTCAGTAAAAAAAGCTTCCAGAATGTTCTATAAAAGTAATATGTATTAGTGGTTTTCATTGGATAGTAAAATAGACGCTAATGGTGGCGCGTTTTATTAGCCAATGGTAATTCATTTATAATCTTTAGGTGTATCTTGAGGTAAGCCTATAAATAGTGTAGATTCAAAGAGAGCGTCCCCCAGTTCGGCAAGATTCACGAAGCATTACACATCGTCTCCCGCAGTTATACAAAATTCTCCGCACATTACACGTTGGCCGCCCAGTTCATCAAAGTTTCGTGTACAATACGTGACTACATGTTGCCAATCGGTCCTTCAGTTCGTCAAATTACACGCAGTAAAAATCATTAAAGATCTAAAATATTACAAAGTCACTTATATACAAAAATTGAAGTACGTGAGTTAAAAGTGAGAAGTTATTATAAACAGTTTCAGTATGGCGATTATCTAGACAAATCTGTGAAAGTGTTAGTGCACGTGTTCGACAATAAAACAGTATAAAACACATTTCTTCACTAGTAATTTTTGGATAAAAGATTCCTTTTCCGCTTCACACCCTGCAAGAGTTAAATGCCTACCTAAATAGCTGGCCGGAGGACAATATACATAACCTTAAAACTAATTCATATAGATTGCTACGCCAGATGGATTTAACAAACGAGCAACGAATGACGTCACACAAGATGGCTATATACGCGTGAGGTAAACAACATTACGTGAGAAACATCCACAACGTGGTGCTCTAAAACATATATACAATTTGTTCTATCGCACATAAGAATACATGTATAAGGCAGCAAACACGGAGAAATTAGAAAAAAGGAAAGTTGCAAAAAGCCTGAAAGGGAACAAGGAAAAAACAAGAACAATATGTACCACACAATAATGAAATGATAAAAGGGAAAAATATTTTAAAATAGAGAGTTGAAGGTTGTTACACTACATCACTATGATATTCTTACTTGAACGCGTTTCGGGAGACGGCTTGTTCCCATCGTCAGCATTTTCTCTCAACTGATTTTTGCCGGTCATCGTCACAAGCATATAGAAAATTCACTTATCACCCTTGGACACATCATAAATTTCAAAGGATTTTCAAAAAATACAACATTACCCTGTCTCCACTTGAATTACAGAAAGAATACCAACACATTATCAACATAGCCACTATGAATGGATACCAGAAAAAAACAATAGATAAGAAGATAAAAAGGTTTGAAAGACAGAAATACATCCAACAAATGACTACGTTACTCAGACAACAAAAACCACAAGCATATAGAAAATTCACTTATCACCCTTGGACACATCATAAATTTCAAAGGATTTTCAAAAAATACAACATTACCCTGTCTCCACAGAATAACCACAACATACAGAAACTACTATGCAACAGAACAAAAGATCCTATCCCCAACGATAAATCAGCTGGTATATATCAAATTGATTGTAATGAATGTAACCTGATATATATAGGAAGAACAAAAAGAAATCTTGAAATAAGACTTAAAGAGCATATGAGATGCATTTACCAAAAGCAACAAGATAAATCAGCAGTAGCACATCATTTCTGGTCTTCAAACCATGATATCACTCCAAACATAAAACTCTTAAAACCGATCAACAGCAGCAATGAATTGGACATCTGGGAAAAAATACATATTGTCAAACACAGGAATCACCTAATGAATTTTGAACTGCCGCCACCCAACAGCCTTTGGAGGTTCATCAGCCCAGCACCAGAGAACACCACAAACCACACACATCCCCCTGACGATGACCGGCAAAAATCAGTTGAGAGAAAATGCTGACGATGGGAACAAGCCGTCTCCCGAAACGCGTTCAAGTAAGAATATCATAGTGATGTAGTGTAACAACCCTCAACTCTCTATTTTAAATTATGACATCACTGTTACAAGCCTCTAAATCTTCAAAAATTGAGCTTAAATTGGACTTACAAGTCTATAAGAAGCAAAGAATAAACACCGATATTGCCGCACGTAACAACTAAAGAATATGGAGGTAAGCACAGATTTACACAGATTCAACGGAAACTTTGGAATAAAACAGGACATAAAATTATACTTAAAACTAGAAATCAAAAAGAAAATCACGGCTGCAAACATAAGATTCCTAAATCTTTGCTTAAAACACAAAGTTACGCCAAACTTCGTTAGAAAATACGTAAAATTTAATCACAATGTAAAACATCAAACAGCAGCAGACAAGAAAGTAATTGAAATAGAAAAGAACAAACATTATGCAAATTTACAGGACTTGGACCTTAGAATCTATGAATTACACTTATGGTTACCGAAAGTTTTAGGAATACCCTCATGGGAAAATTTACGGTCAAATTTCCTTACGCTACTTAGCAAGAAAATGAGCGCCAAAACAATGATACTGAAAAAGAAACTAAACAACCTTATATTCAAACAAAAAAGCTCCCTGGAATACCGGGAAAAATCTCCTAGACATAACCAAAAACGGAAAGCAACATATAAACATAACCTAAACAATGAACCTACCACAGGCCAATATGTAGTTAACCTCTCAAAAGAACCATTCACCAGCACTGAGCTATCTGTCTTGAACAATGGCCTAAAAACCTGTTTCAACTTCACAAAAAATACAGAAAACTTTGTTGCTGATATTGAAATAGCCTCCAACCACCTTACAGATAAGGATAAAAGTTTAATACAATCACAGTGTGAACCAATATTGGACCAGATACAAGCCCAAAAACACCACTACGTACCACATCAAAAGATTATCAAATCTCTAAAGTCAAAACCTGTAGTATACACCAAAGCAGACAAAGGAAACACATTAGTGATATTAGACCAAGAAGATTATGAATCTAGAGTTATGCAATTACTACATAACCCAGAGTACATAGAAATCAGCAAAAATCCATTAAAAGAATGCACCAAGTCACTCCAGAATACATTGATAGAAACCAAAACATTAACAAAAGCCGAAAAATCCAGAATTAAACCAGATTTTCCCATCATACCTAGGGTATATGCACTACCAAAAATACACAAACTCGGCAACAAAATGAGGCCCATAGTGAATAACATAAACTCTCCCACGTATAAACTAGCAAAATGGCTTTCAAATACCTTCAACTCCATGCCTATGTTCAAAAGTCTTAGCATAAAAAATTCTTTAGAATTAACCAGTCACCTTTCAAATATAAATATATCACCCACAGACATGATGGTATCATTTGATGTCACTGCACTCTTCCCAAGCATACCAAAAGAAGAATTATTACCACTCCTAGAAAATTGGATATTAAACAATGGCACACCTAGAGCACAAACAGAAGATTACCTGAAACTAACAAAATTATGTCTGGACCAGAATTTCTTTTCATTCCATCACAAAATCTTTAAACAAACCTCAGGCCTAACTATGGGAAACCCCCTTTCACCATTTTTAGCAGAACTATATATGAGCCATTTTGAATCCCATATTACTAAATCTTTCCCACATCTATTCAAAACCTGGTATAGGTATGTAGATGATATTTTTGCTATTGTTCCAAAAAAACTTTCAGAAGATGCTTTGAAATTATTAAATTTACAAAAAAGATCTATAAAATTCACAATGGAAAAAGAAGAAAATGGCCAATTACCTTACCTAGACATCAGGATCATCAGAAATAATGCACACAACAAACTAACGTTTGGCATTTACAGAAAACCAACGCACATAGAAAACTATATTAAAAATAATAGCTACAATCCTACAAGCCACAAACATGCAATTTTAAATAGTATTACAAACAGGTTAGTACATATACCAATGGAGAAAGAGGAATACCAGAAAGAATACCAACACATTATCAACATAGCCACTATGAATGGATACCAGAAAAAAACAATAGATAAGAAGATAAAAAGGTTTGAAAGACAGAAATACATCCAACAAATGACTACGTTACTCAGACAACAAAAACCACAAGCATATAGAAAATTCACTTATCACCCTTGGACACATCATAAATTTCAAAGGATTTTCAAAAAATACAACATTACCCTGTCTCCACAGAATAACCACAACATACAGAAACTACTATGCAACAGAACAAAAGATCCTATCCCCAACGATAAATCAGCTGGTATATATCAAATTGATTGTAATGAATGTAACCTGGTATATATAGGAAGAACAAAAAGAAATCTTGAAATAAGACTTAAAGAGCATATGAGATGCATTTACCAAAAGCAACAAGATAAATCAGCAGTAGCACATCATTTCTGGTCTTCAAACCATGATATCACTCCAAACATAAAACTCTTAAAACCGATCAACAGCAGCAATGAATTGGACATCTGGGAAAAAATACATATTGTCAAACACAGGAATCACCTAATGAATTTTGAACTGCCGCCACCCAACAGCCTTTGGAGGTTCATCAGCCCAGCACCAGAGAACACCACAAACCACACACATCCCCCTGACGATGACCGGCAAAAATCAGTTGAGAGAAAATGCTGACGATGGGAACAAGCCGTCTCCTGAAACGCGTTCAAGTAAGAATATCATAGTGATGTAGTGTAACAACCCTCAACTCTCTATTTTAAATTATGACATCACTGTTACAAGCTTCTAAATCTTCAAAAATTGAGGGAAAAATATTCATAATATAATAACCTTAAAATTAAATAAAGGTGAGGGCCGTCAATAAATATTAATGGAGTATTCCTTATAAATATGGTTATAACATATAATATATGGAAATATAACCATCAATAAACGCATAGTGTGCATACTAATATATAAACAAAGAAAATGCTTGTAAAAATATAAACTATAAAAAAATGAAGAGAACAAGATCCCCCAGGTGAAATGGTGCCAGGATCCTATCTAAATTATAACGTTGTGGTTGTTTTTGAAGATCATGTTGTAAATTACGAAAAGTATCTTGCCAAATCTGGTGAATGGAATCGGAAGAGCAATCATCCAGTAACAAATGGTATAACTTCCAAAGATTTACTATAGGGCACAAAGGAACAAATTTGAACTTGAGTCAGAAGGGAGTGGTTTTGTGTGCCTCGTGAGAAGCTGTATTAAATGCTAGCTGAAAATTCATTAATTGCGTATCCCATGCCTGATGGTTATCAGAATGAAATGCAATCAAAATGCTTTTTAAATTCCGATTTACACGTTTTGCCAATTAAGGGCGGGGATAATATGGAGATGTATATGGAGTTCAATTCCAGTCTCGAACAAAAATATGCGAAACAATCTTGACCGAATAAAGCAGCATTATCGGCAACCAAAAAATCAGGAAAACCAAGGGAGGCAAACAAATGAAATAAAAGTGCAATAGTCCATACCAAATATAGGCGCAAATGGAGTCAACCAGACAAATTTACTAAATGATCAATCACGACGCAAATATAAGTGTTTCCTGACAAAGGACGTAGAAAAGGTCCCACAAAGTCAAGAAAAAGATGTTGCATCGGGGCAGTAGAAAATTTGGAAGAATGGAGGCCAAATTTTGTGAATTGTGGAGACTTGGAAGATGCACAAATTGTACATGATTTTACAAATTTTGTAATATTTTTATACATATATTTCCAAGCAAAATACTGTCAAATTTTAATATTATAGATACCCAAATACGTACCCAAAGAAGAAGCATGGAAATATTACAAAACCATGGAAATTAATGCTGTTGGTAAAATAATGCATAACTTTCCAGAAACTTTATCTTTCCTTCCTGATCTTCCCAAATCTACCAATTCCACATCCCTTGGTGCTGACCTGATTAATCCCCAATTATTTTTTTGCAAAATAATCTGTATATTTGATCTACTTTTTTGCCAAATTCTGAAGTCTCCCATATTTCTACTGCATACATAATTTTTGATTCGACCAATCCTTTCCAACTATTTAACAAATATTTCCAATTTATAATTACATACTCTTAATCCTGTTATAGTAGCTCTGCCTTTTGCCATCACCCTTCCTCCCTCCTACAATACCCTTTATTGCTCCTTGATAATCAAACTACTTTACTACTCTAAAGTTGTCCATTCAGATACCATTGTTCTTCTTTTCTTAGTTTATTTTCTTTTTGAAAACTATTAACTTCTGGTTTATTTACATTTACTCAAATTTCCCATTCTGTACAGAATTTCTGTATTTCATTAATTGCTCTTTACAAGCCTATTACAGTTATCGCTCCTTCCATTAGGTCATCTGCATACAGCAATCCTGGCATCTCCATATATATATATATTTTTTTTTGTTGTTGTTGTAATATTTGCTCATCAATAAATTCTGCTGAAGACATAAAAGCTTTCCTCCCCAGCTTTATAATTAACTGTCACCACTTTAAGCTCTCCATTTAAATGTATAAATAAACAAATAACACATTTATATCAAAATGAAAGGAAAGTTACAAGTTACAGATTACTCGTGCAAAGGAAGTTCCACAAACATTTATTCATAGTTGTAATAGTAGTATAACTTGCAAGAATATCATTCATACCAAAACCAGGGGCTCTAATACTGCAAAATATGAAAAACTCAGTTCCGCAAAATAAACAGGACAGTGCTGTTAATAGGAGTGTGTTAACAAGCATTTTACTTACATGGGTCAATCAAATGAAAATGTAATTGGGTGAGAAATATCAGGTAATGTGCAACTATGGGTGAAGGTTTCAGAGTTGATACTACTGAAAGAGCTACAGTGGAATCTCATTAACACATTTTCCCATGTATTATGTTGAATTATAAAAGTTCCAGCACAAAATGCACCAAATCTAATAAATAACGTTTGTTTAGTACGTTTTTGCAGTCTCGCTTACTACGTTTGAAGTTTGACGTTCTCATTCGCTGCTTTGGCCAATCCTTGGTCAGCCCAGTGGGAGTAGGCACTTAACGTTCATTTGGTCAATCCTTGGTCACGGGGTGGAGACCGGCAGCCAATGATATGCATACATGTATACTTGTGTGATGTGATTTGTGTGGGTGGGATATAGAATGCTTTAACTTGGCGTGATAAACGCCAATGATAGTTTCTACTGTTGAGTGTTGATCACACATACGTATATTGTAGTTTATCTTTTCATTTACAACGGAGAAAAGGAAAGTGCAGCAAATAACCAACAGTGAAAAACTTAAAAACCTTGAAGTAGATCGCAATCCAAATATGAAACATGTGGATATAGCGCGGAAGTTAACATTCCCTCGTCAATCTTAAACACAATTATTAGCCAACGTAAACCAATTGAAACTGCTAAGAAGGGAAAAATGCTAAAACAAAACTTTCCTCTCGGAAAGTAGGATCGGAAGAGGATTGAATTTAAATTTGTTGTATGGAAACACCTACCATATTTATGAATATGCCAAAGATACTATCTTCTACTGTACTTGTAACACAATGCACACTCTTTATTTGGTTTGTTTATTTTTTTAGCTGAAATTGTTATCACTGTGCAATCAAACACACAGCAAAGCCACTTCTATCACTTCCATAATTCGCAATTTATTCTTCTCAAAAACATTCAATAACCTCAAAACCTGCTTATATTATACAGAGAAACTAACATATGTTTAACAGGTTTGCCAATTAAATCCAAGTTGACTAACATAAAAGCTTGAATTATTTATTTTCAGACTTTGTGTATCCAAATCAATCTCAATACATATTGAATTTAACAGGAAATGGACTCTAAATCAATTTCAATTCCACATGGAAACATGGTAATTATTTGATTTTATTACATAATTATGTTCTTAAATTGTAGATTTTGTATTTTTGTTAACACGTTTTAACGTCTATGACGTCCAAAACCTTGGGTCCCTGCAAAAACATACTAATGAGATTATACTGTATATTATCTAAGGTTGGTTGAACAAGAAGTAATAGCAGTAGGGCAAAAAAAGTGTCAAAGCTCTTGCAACATAGTGTGATACAGTTTCTAGTCATCAAAGACATTTCATCAACTGAGATTCATTGCTGTAGGTGTACATGGACAACAAACGACCCTTGCCCTTACCAGCCCTATATAGTCATTATTGAAGAAAATGCTGATGCAGCAGACAATCTCATCCAATCAGACTGGAGGTGCACAGTGGACAAAGTGGCTCAGAATGTGAATATCAGTTACAGATCAGCATACTCAACAATCTACAACTGGCTGAAGCAACAAAGAGTGGTGCAAAGTGGGTGCCAAAATTCTCACAAGTGAGCAAAAATGATATTGAATGGGACAGTTTGTATCATCTGATGTACTAAGAACAGGGGGTGGGGGAGTTCTTGGAACATATAGTGACATGCCCTAAAAAGTTCAGAAGTTTCTCAACCACAGGCAAGGTGATGCTCATGCTGATCTATTACTCTGCCATTTCATGGGGAAGTAAGGATCTGTTACCTCTACTTCATACTCCAAAATCCTGTAAACTGATTTGGTTCTTGCCTGGATGTTTGAGGTCGTGTTGTTGCATGACAACACACAACTACTTACAGCTCAGCACACAATGGATACCTTTTGGGACTTACGCTGGGAGATACTCAAGCATCCACCCTGCAGCCCAACTTGTCCCTTGTGACTTCCAGATTTTTGGCAAGCTGGTTTGCAATGGGCAGTGATGTGATTTAAAGTCATGCAGCAGTGATACCACCAACAGCCAAAAGACAACAAAAAATTCCTCTGCAGATAACATTATTTGTTTTCCTTTATCTGACCAACATACTTTTATCATATGAATTTTCATACTATGTTCCTAACACAACACAAATGAAACCTGGGAGACTCACCTCTTTAACGGAAGCTGTTACAATGACATCATCCTTGATATCCATTCCCCTAGGTTGTGATCCGAGTTTGACATCTGACGTCGTATAGCTGTTGGAAGCTATGTCGACTTGCTTGACACTGTCGTCAATGCCACAGGTGTAAAGAGAGCCATCCACAGCTTTCATTCCATTGATTTGGTTTCCATGGCCAGCACCCTGAATGCGGTCATTCTCACCTGAGAACATTTTCAGATTGTTAGAAAATATCAGTTAAAAATATTAGTTTGGACTTTCTTAGAGTGAAGTATTAAATTAATGAAATAGTGTATCGCATCACTAAGGTATAAAAGTATACAAAAGGTTACTAAAGTGTAACTTTGACATTTTTCCACCATTATGGGACAAGTCACTAGAATCTGGTGATATTCAGGTTAGGTGCCATTCATTATCGGCAACTCCTCCGCAAATACTCACCTGTTACATGTATTGTGAAGGTTAGTTATATTGTATCTGTCACGTTGTCATCCTGTTTTTATATTTGCAGGCGTCATACGCCAGGCACGTCATACTAATCACATGTTACAATACTGGCAACAAGGTTTTTGCATCTATTATTGCTATGGAAATGCCTTAGTTCTAATTGGTCTTTCTAATCGTTGCTATGATGACCGCTATGACGTATCCATCCCCTCCCATTCATTTAAAGCTTTCCACCACATTGTTACTAACTGTCAATCCCTTTCTTGATTAGCACCACTATAACTGTTGGTTTAACAAGTAGAACAAATTCATATTAAAACTACTTATAAGCTTTTCTTCATG
Organism: Deroplatys truncata; assembly: GCA_030765065.1. Classification (NCBI taxonomy): domain Eukaryota; kingdom Metazoa; phylum Arthropoda; class Insecta; order Mantodea; family Mantidae; genus Deroplatys; species Deroplatys truncata. The sequence goes on along the minus strand of CM060988.1, from coordinate 129,200,539 downwards.
ATGTTACAGTACAGTAATTTTCAATGTTTAATAACATACACATGTTATATAAATTAAGTCCACAGTAGTACAATCCAATGCTTAATTTAACATCTAAGGTGTATCCTGGTTATAATCAAAAGTAAATGGCAATTATGGCAGAGAAGGAAGGTGATGACCAAACCTTGTTCTGAAGGAAATAATATTACAGAACAGTTGGAAGTGAAATTGTCCTGCGCACTGGAGGGTGGGAGAGTAGATGTAAATGGACAAAAACCTTCAACACGTTTTTGTAATTAATGCACCATTAACTAGATAATCGTGTTTAAAGGTAGGAGTATTTGGCAACATGGCACAACTAGTTGAGTGAGTAGTCTGCTTCTACTGGTAGCGCCATGAACTATTCCAACACCCTATAAAACCATAAATGTAACTACAAAAGTTATGTTGGCCATGTATCAAATTCAAATGTTTTGTCGCTGACGCACGAGACATCATAAAAATTCTGGGAAAAAGTCAGGTTATTGTTCACTGCACCATATGTAAACATTACCTCAAATTCTACATTCCCACATAATTACAAATATTTTATTTGATATGTTTAAAGGCCTGGATATCTAGCCTATTCTGTTTATTCTTATGCCATGGTAAGGTTGCAAACTCACATGGAATTGTTACTGATATTAAACAGTTTTAAGGTCTGTGTACACATTATACCTATGTATGTAGTTTAAAAGGTACATTTTAATTATTATGCAATCCCATACTGCCGTGATATTTATGTGGCAATGATTTACTTGAAATGAGAATAAGCATTCTGAAGGTTATGGCAATCTTATGTGAAACACCTCTTATGTTATTAACTCCATTATTCTGTGTTGAATTTAACAATGTGGTACTAATAATTTTAAAACTTTGGGAAAGCATAATTTATAATGTGCATTTACACTCCACAGCAATGTACTTAAAGAAAATTTATGTGCAACTGTTTATAGTTTTGTCCAACCTGAAAATATACACTTCTATTTAATATTTAATATACCCATTTTAAAATGGAACCAATATGCTTCATGCTAGCACATACGTCTAATTATCGGTCTAAAAAAAGGAATCTGTATAACATGATGCAGAAGTTTTTAGAAGCAATTTCACTAAACGGTTACTCAATATAATTTAACATAAGCTTATGAGCGCCAAAAAACTTGAATTAGTGAAATTTGCAACACTAACATTACTGATAAGATTTGTGTGCACGAGTATGTGTGACAAATATCAATATTTAAAAAAACGTAGGCAAACAAAATTGACATTGCTCTTCATGCCTAATGAATTCCACAGTCACGGACTACCATTATTACTTGGTAGCTTTAGAAAAAAAAAAATAACCATAACCTCAATCAGCATTTGTTAGCATTTACAAGTATGCAAAAACATTGGGATTAACTTAAAATATCTGAACTTGCCTCCAGGTTGTAAATTTGAAATAAGAGTTTAGAGGAAGTATTCCATATTCCCTCGATTACGACAACTCGGAATTACACTACCTGTGTCACGGACCCACTGGCAAATGGCAACAAATGTGTCTGCACTTGGCATGATCCAGTTAGGAAATCCTTCAGCATAGAGCTGTTGAGCAGATCGAGAATTGCACTGCATTTCTCCGTAAGTTAAGATCATGTACAGATAGTCAGACGTTGAAAATCGTGGCATAGTGTATGTTGTTCTGTAACAAGATGTTTTGTCCTTTGTTTGTTTCTTTTTTATCCATGCCTCCTTTAACTGCTCTGATCTTAACTTGTGGCTTTGACATATTGCATGCAATTAAGTAAACATTTCCCGTGATCTAGACTGATATCAGAAGAAAGTAAACACAGCTGATGCAACGTTGCCAGTTCTAACAGATGTAAGGAGTTAACAAATGATGGACTTTTTAAATTTAATTTACACAAAAACCGTTCATTCTGTTGAAATACGCTAAAGGAAAAATTTGCCATTTATTCAATTTTTATGAATATAGTCATAAATTAAGAACTTTTAATGAACAGTAAACCAGCGTGGTGATCCACTCTCCCACCTCCCCAAGTCCGCAGGACTATTTCACTACCACCCTGTACAAATATGATTTGACAATGACTCGTAAATTTATCAGAACACAGATATAGTGTGTCCATTAGAAATAGGTTGTCTGGTGATTTCTCTGGTTACAGTAATAGTGATCCAAGTTAGAACATTGACTGCCCTGACATATGGCATCAGCCATCTTTTTTTTTCAGTAATCTAAGTTACTGAAGATGGTTTGATGAACTTCAAGTTTGGATTTTCTTAAGAATTCATTAGTCTAATTTCAAACTTTTTATGTAACACTTCTTCCATATTCGGAGTACTGTTAAATACAGATGTATGCTCCATATATTCATCAGATATTAACAAAATAACTTATTGCTGCTGAAGGAACAGTACTGTGTAACTCATATTTGTACCCAAATTAAGAGTAACACAGACTAACCAGCATAATTTACAGTTTTCTTCCTTATATAGCAATGAAATACCATGCAAATATGACAACTAATTTAAGTGTACGCTTCTAATATATTCTATATCAAAAGTGAAAACTGATATATTTTAAAGCTAACTTTTAGATTTTCAGAATGAGTGTGACTTTCACATAGTCTTTTGTTTTTCAGCATTCACACTTTGTCAGTTATGCAGTATTGCTTCTTCTTCAATGACATGGACACAATCTTTTGTGTTCTAAGGAAAGTTTTATACACAAAAATGTGATGTATTATAGTCACATGAGTTTGTCTAGCCATTAGAAATTCACTGTGTGTATATATATTTAATTTCTTTTCTTTACATAACTTACATCCTTGATAAATAAGATATGTTTAAGAGTTTTAATACTTTGTAAATTAGGCTCCTCATACTTTAATGCCCTGGTCATATGCTGTAGAGTCTCTACAACAAATTAGCATAATTATTATAATTATCTTCTTCCCCTTGCTCCCTAGGAATACCCTCAATCTATTTTCTTTTCCTCTATTATCAGCTAGCATTTTAATTGCTAATGCATCTTTAGGTAATTTATTCCATTTCCCATTCCGAATACTATCCTTCCACCTTTTAACCATTTCACATTCAATTAGGCAGTGGTTAATGTTGTCTTGTTTCCCAAACATATTGCATCTTTCGGTCAAATTTGACTTTAATCCTTTGAAAAATCATACACGTGTTTGCATCAAGTATAGCCCATCCTTCCCACTTTATCAGAATTATCCATGTATTTCTCTCTACCCCAATTCATTTAATTTTTCTATATAATACCAATGAGCATTTATCCTCAAAACTAGCCCATATCTCCTGTTTCTCTATATCATCAACTCACTGTCTCACCTCCTTCCAAAATCCATTCCAATTAGTTTTCAAACCATTGCCGAACTTCTCCCACCAATTTCTTCACCTCTTCAAACCCGCTCTTTCCCCCCTTCTCTTTGATATTTTATACATTCTTTTAGTGCATTATCATCATCTAATTTCAGATATCTATACCAGTGACCTAATGATTCTTTTACTGCATAATTTTGAGATTGTTGTCGTAAGTTATGATTGATATGTGTTTTCAAAATTGTTTCAAGCTTCTTCTTTTTTTTTTTTTATTGAAGGAATGAGCAAATATTTTGATCTGCTTCGTCTTTAAACATTACCCACATTCTTGAAAGTAATTATTTTGAGATGGTGATTGTTCTATATTCACTTTTACTTGTTTTTTTAACATTACTTTTTATCAATATACAATACTTTGGCATTAGTAATTACAGAATCTTGTGATAATCTGCAAGATCTTGTGAGAAGAATATTAATATTACACTCTAGTAAACTGCTTATTACATTTTTTTTGCAGGTAACAAAGGTACTGCTGCTGATGTAGATACTTCATTTAAATCAATATCTGTGTACAATAAACATAGTATATTATAAAGAGCACTAAAATTACTAAATATATTTATATAAATAAAATGCTTTGGAATATTGTAGCCTCCCTGTATCCTCCAAAATAATATAGTTTTGCAAACATAATGAATTAGGCTAATGTTTATATACTTCTGGAGAGTATAAAAATATAAGTAATTCATCAGTCCTAACACATACTAATATTATGAAATAGTCATAACATCACAAATAATACAGTAACACATCAGTGATGCATAAAAGCAAAGTAAATATTAAAAAAATGAAAATATGCATCAACCAGTGCAGAACTTCACCATTGCCATGTTGACATTAACTGTTTATAACATAAGTTGGTTTTTGCTAATAATAAAATCCTGCAAAAGGAAAATGAAGTCTTGTGCATAGCACTTGCACTAGGTATAACATCAATAGTGGAACACTGATTCTGCTTTTTAACTCAAATATTGCTTTTAATGGGTAATTGGGAAATAACTACAAAGGAGAAGCATTCTGAAATCCTTAAAACTTCTATTCCTGCTCACCTGTTTCAGCATTCCAACTGGTGATAAAGCCATCATGTGAGCCCGTGTAGATAGTCTTTCTATCAGGACTCAACGCCAGCACTGTTATGGGCTTGTTATGGCCCTATGAACAGAAATATTTCATACATTTTATTTGTCCATATCAGTACTCTATCAGCTCTCAACCATAATATGAAATAAACAACAAAGCACTTAAATTGCACTGTAGGCTGCTGCATGACAGAAGTATAGGGTAGTTAAATTATATTGGAACCCACTCGAGGCCTCTCTCTACTGTGTTAGGCAGCCGGCAGTCGCTGGGGAAATTACGCCGTCAGAGGCGGACTAAAATCCTTACCTTATAATAGATGCTGGAAATGTTGAACTTCTGCTCTCAAACAGGCAGCATATCTCATGTAAATATTCTTGCTCACTCTCCGAAGCTCAGCAGCAGGAATTCTTGTGATTTCTTGCACAATGTTTTCTCCAAGTTGCTGTAGTGTGCGAGGATTGGAACGATACACTTTGTCTTTAAAAGAACCCCATAAATAAAAATCATAACTCGTTAGGTCAGGAGAATGAGGGGGCCGTAAATCAACACTAATTATTCTAACACAGGAATCATCTAATGAATTTCGAACTACCGCCACCCAGCACCAGAGAACACTACTAGCCACACACATTCCCCAGACAATAACTGGCAAAATCAGTTGAAAACATGCTGATGATGGGAGCAAACTGTCTCCTGAAACGCGTTCAAGTAAAAACATTTTAGTGATGTAGTATAACAACCTTCAACTCTCTTTATTTTAAATTATGACACATCACTGTTACTAGCTTCTCAATCTTCAAAATTAATTACTAATTATTCTGTCATCAAACACCTCTCTTATTGCATGTAATGATTCGGCAGTGTATGTGCTGTTGCAGAATCTTGCTGGAACTAACCATACGATTTCTCTTCTTCTGTCAAGCGATTGCAAAATGAATATTTACACGAGATATGCTGCCTGTTTGAGAGCAGAAGGTCAACATTTCCAGCATCTATTATAAGGTAAGGATTTTAGTCCACCTCTGCCGGCGTAATTTCCCTGGTGATTGCCAGTTGTCTCGTGCAGTAGGGAGAGGCAGCGAGTGGGTTCCAATATAATTTAACTACCATTATCTTTAAACCTATACAAAATATAAGCATCATTCCAAATTCATAAGGGGGCAAAACAGTCTGGATTGTGTGTTATAAGCCATAAGTTTGCTATTTCTGTTGAAGTTCTAAATGAATTTGGCAGATATTTTTATAACAAGTTCTAAATATTTCTAAGATTATACTATTTTTATGTTTCTATGCTTAATGGTTCATTTTAAAAAATTCTTCGGTGTTACATTCACATGACTTTCTCTACTATTTAACAAACTATTCTTGCAAAAGCTTATTATTCTATCTATTTCATGCTAATTGAGATAAACATTTACAGAAATGGTTTTATTCCACATTTCCTTGTAGGTACAACAGAAATAACAAAATATAGTAGGCTTAAGTGATAATAATCAAAACTTTTAAGAACAGGCCTCTATGTGATAGTTTTAATATTTGTTCTCTTTGCACGACTATGAGAAAAAAAACAAATAGTGATTTTCCAGTTCAAAAAGTATAATGTATTTGACAATTCAAACCTATAATAAAGAATATCTTGGAAATGGCTAATGTCATTATTTGAACATAATTGTGTGATCTAATGTGATATACGTCTTTTGTGTATTAAGTTTTTGTCAATCTCTTACAGTTTTGCAAGTTATAAAAAATTCATTCAGAATGAGACTGAACTTCACAGTCTATTCCCAGAAAATTCAAGATATACATTTTATTTGTCATGCAAATATCTTAAACATATGGTATTTTAATCAAAATCATTAGAGTCATTTTTGAGAAAATCATAAATAATGAAAATTTTCCCACGTGAGGAGTAGTTTGGGTGAGGTGATTTTCTTGAAAATCTCTGTGTCGCATCCTTGGAGGATGCTGAACTTAAATACCAAGTGTGGCATTTAACCAACTTTTCATTTTTGAGTTCTGCCATTCAAAGACACACGGGCCTTTTGCTAAAAATATTTACTTTCTCTACTGCTACATACAGTAAGTGGGGTAAGTCTTTATTCCACCCAAAAATTTGATGTCAAGATTTCACCAGAAATATATGTTTTGAGGTCCCTTGAACCCCCTCCCCCAAAAAAAGCGTTGTAAGCAATGTCAGTAAGTTTACCTCTAGATGGCAACAGTTGAATACTCAGGCTGAGAAAAGAGGAAGAAGTGAGAACAACCACTAGTCGCAACCACACTGAGGATGGAGATGAATGTCTCTGAAAATATTCTAAGATTTTACAACTTGACGTAAGTGAAGTTTTCTCTTCATTCGGAAGGAATTTTGTATAATCCTGTATAATTGGTTAACATTAAGTGATAAGACGAAAATGTACTACACAAAAAATTAAGATCTTTTAAAACACATCATTTATTTCAAATAACTTTTTGTGACAAGCCATTTCTGAGGTATCCCTTATTAATGGTTCAAATTGCTCAATACTTTATCATTTGTTTAAAGTCCATGACATTCAGTTGTTTCTCGCAATTGTATTGAAAGATATGGAATTTTAAGGCCAATGCAAAAATTTTTTAATTGTGTTTTATTTATGGACACTCTTTAACTGCTGTGGTTCTTAGCGTCCCATTCTATATTGGGCGTGAAACACCTGTAATTTTGCTCAGAGGCCTCTTTATCAGGCTTGAGGTTCTTTTACGTGGCATAAATCTGCAACACGGGACCACTGGCTTTACTTCCCTTCCAAAGGAAGCCATGCTAAGGATTTTTACACCCAAAAAAATCCATTGCCTTCTGCCGGGTTTGAATCCGCAACCTCAGGAACTAGAGGCTAGCATGGTAACCACTACACCATGAAGGACGACCGGCCAGTGCAAAGCGTCCAATTCCTACACGTATGACTATTCCCTTTGTGTCTGTAACAAAATGTGTATTATAGCTGTTTCTGCAAAGGTTTATCTCAATTAAAATGAAGTAGATAGAAAAGTAAACCTTCGCAAAAATATTTGTAAACACACTAATAAATGATAGAGCGTAAAGAAAGTCTGTGAATGTAGCACACAAGATTTTCAATTCAGGGGACCTCAAAACATGTATTTCTGGTGAACTCTCAGTATCAATTTTGTGAGTGAAATGAAAAATTTCCTCTACTTATTATAGGTAAGCAGCAGAGAAAGTAAAAATTGTGTGTGGAAAACAGCAGTTAAAAGTTCCTTAATGCTTTCCTCATGGAGTCCATATCTGTTATGTACTGGCCAATTTGCTTGTACGAACAGAGCTCGTATTCAATACACTGTCCCATTTCAATTTGCTCCCTATGCAGCAAAATATATCCCGCTCATTCTTTATTTGCTCATATATCCGAGTTCATTTCCTACCACTGAAGCTTTTCAGTTCCTTGTATATTGATTTTTATAGAACTTCTACAGATTTCAAAGCTCTGCTATGAAGTTACAAATGATGGCAGAGGCTCAGGATTTCAAATGCTGATGATTCTTATAACTTTTGTGGAAGCTCTCAGTTTGAGAATGATATTACGGAGGATTATATTTTTAAACTTGAAGATTTAAATGATAGTAGCAATTCATTTATGTATATGCTTTCATTGTTTAGTTTTTGATAATTCATTTGGTTGTAATCATATGGCTATACACGTTTTGCTTGTCATAGTATAAAAATTCACAAAGAGTTTCGTGTACACGGTAATACAGCCTTATTTGCTATAGATGAGGATGCAACAGAAATTCGAGGGTCCAATAAAATGCTGTCACACTTGAGGGACTGATCACAGAGTGATCCCTGATGCCCATTCTGATAAGCCTATGTTCAAATGCATTTTAGGGTGCAATAATCTATAGTAATTAGAACTCTATCTAAAATAAAAAGTGAATATCATTCACACTGGATAAATACTTTATAAATATGTACTCCACTTGTATTTGTAAAATATACATATCTTTTCTCTCTTGTTGTGTTGAGTTATAACTGGTGGGTATTTACATAAACAGAGCTATAAAATTTTAAGTTTTAAACATACTCTGTATACATATGGCAAAAAAAAGAAGGCATCTTAAAAAATATTTAAGATGCTTGATAACTCAAAACCCAATTATATCAAAGGAAGAAAATAATATGCTGAGAAACTTGCCTTAACAATGCGGAGTGGTTTGGCCGGATTGTTTACATCGAGGTAGTTGATGAAACCACTTAGAGAAACAGACAGCAGATATTGTCCTTGCCACAGACATGATACCTAAAAATAAAATAAATAAATAAAAAATAATCCATATTATTTTCAACATTTTAGTTCAACAAATCATTTGATTTTAAAATGTCATCTGTTTACTTTCTAATTTCTAACTTTGGTCATGTTTGGGACATGTTAGTTGATATGGTCGCCAAATACTATTTAAGAATTTTGTGAGATTGGATGATAGCAAGGATTCAGGGATAGAAGCCACTATTCAGCCAATTATGGCTGAGCTTCTGTCCCTGGAATCCTAGCTTGGCTTCACTATGCTACTCTCTTGCTTTCAATATCCCTTACAGGATGGACATGTTCTGAGTCGTCCTATATAAGATCATTTATACTCACTAATATTGAATAGAAATCAATGCAATTGCAAAATAATTCAATATTTATTAGTAAAAGGATTTTGTATGTATAAAGCTTTTATTACATTACAAGGAATAAATGCAAAATTCAGTGAAGAAACATTAAAAGATTGTTATTATTTAGTAGCATCATTTCCTGATCTATACTATCATTAGTACAAGCTGCTTTCTTCTTTTGTGATGCAACCCAGCAAAAAGTGTCTCATAGCCAAGGCTTTAAGTTAATTTGTTTGTGGAGCAAAAAGATTAAATATTGTGCAGGTAACCATATTATAGCTTGGGGAGCTGTGAATTGCATCGACTCTGATCCAGGGCCAGGCAAGGAACTTGTGCCCTAAGTGAATTAATTCACAATGAGGTGAAGACCAACAGAGTCTAAGTTCACCAAGGGGAATCTACCCCACACTACATTATAATCATCCTTAACTACATTCAACATTCAGGTATTTACATCTCATTGGCAGTACAAGCAGCTTCTACTTCATTTTTTATGGTTTCAACATGTCCATACTTCATAATAATGGTGCCTCAACACACTCATAACCTCATCAAGTATGGCGACCAACATATGGCCTCAAGAATGAAGCCCAACATTAGGGCCTCCACACGGCTCTTCTTGCTTCAACCTTTAAGGCAATCTTGACTATTTGAGCTGATATATCTCAAAGGCGACTTGTACTTGTGCAAGTTCTTTTAATTTCTGAATTCTATTACGGTTATTTTATATTGTATAGTTCTTTCATACTAACTGTCTGTAGGTTAATGTGAAAGAAGTTGGAAAGTGGAATCAGACTTGAAACTTATATTCCCTTAAGCCAAGAACTTGCCTTAAACATGCCTGACTGTTTATTTCTTATTTAGAAATGCTTCTTGAAAAGTTAATAGGCAATTTACCTGTTGATCTTCTACCTGCGACCCCATTACAAACTCTGATACCATTTGTCTTGTTTCTACATCCCACAACCTACAGGTTTTGTCTCCTGAAGCTGTGAACAGCTGTGTTCCATCCGGTTTCCATGCAACCTGCAACAAGACATATCTTAAAAATTTTTACAAGAGAGCAAGGAATGTTGTCATAGAATTCACAGCAACTTATAATTTGTGTAATGCCAAGTGATAATGGGAATAAAGTATTTAACCATATTAACACTTCAGAATGCAATGGAATTTTTATAACTGCTTAAGTTGTAAAACTGATGTACAACTATATTTTCTTCATTAATGTAAACAAGTAAATATTTTCATTCACTTGTCAAAATGAAACAACTATTATCTTATTTTCAAGATAACTATGCCACATGGATTGCCTTTACTGGTCTCTTCTTTGGTGCAAAAAGCCATAAAACAAAAATTCTATCCAATGGGGAAGGAAATAAAAATTAGAAAATTTCCTTGATAGAGAAATTATATTTATACAGTTAAATTTTTTGCACCAATTCTATAAAATCCATAAGAAATACACAACACAGAACCATTCAGAAACTTTTGTATCAATTATTGCATTTATTTATTCTTCTCTGTCACTTTTCTAAAATCCAGTTAAAGCACATCTGTAACAACCACTGTAGTACATACTCTGTATAAGGCCTTTTGGGATCAGAGGTCTTTGTTGCAATTTGATTTAATATTCCATTTGAATTGACATTAGCAAAACATTCTATGCAGCCATTCCATTCATAATACTGAACAGCTTAAGAGAGGGAATTCCATGAGATTTCCTTCAGTTGAAATCAGCAAAAGTCTCTAGCCATACACTAGTAGAATTTTCAGTTATTTAAAATAAATACTTACACCATAGACCCCACCTTTATGAGCAGGTCCCCCCACTTCTCCTACCAAATCAGCTGATACGCCATCATAAAGGAACACTTTCCCATCAAATCCTGCTGAAGCAAAATGACTTCCGCTGGGTGAATAGCGCACTGCCTGGACAAATCTTGTGTGCTCCTAGAGCAGAGATAAGAAGATTAGTATAAAATCTCAAATTACAACTTATCACTTCCAAGAAGCAAATAGATTAAGAACCTGTTTTGTCATCTTGAACTTGAAAGGTGGGCCTTCAAATACACCAATGGTATTGTCTTCACTTCCCGTCACAATCCTGAAGGGTCTTGTTGGTCGGAAGTCACAGGAGTTGATAGGTTTCGACTGTCCTGATATCTCCCCAACAGATGTTCCCGTTTCAGACATGAATACATGTCCAAATCTAAAATTTAAGCACATTATTAATTTTCCTATTTCAGCTTTTGGTGCTTATAATTATTTCACTTCATGCTAACACTAATACGTATTGCAAGGTTTAAATTATTTTGCTGATGTCTGAAATACTTGGTACGAATTTATGTATTTCTTCCATTATAGTCAGGTTAGGCAAGATTGGTGAAGTTACTTAAGCATTAATATTTATAATGCCTAACCCTTTCAGTCTATATTTCCATTATAATGCACATTCACTTATACATAAATGGTGTGCCTCTGAGCATGGTGATTAACACTCCTGGTTAACATGCAAAGGGAATTCCTGACAGGCGAGGCATATCCATTGATGTAAAACTTCTGTCCTTGATTCAAAACTGGATGTATGCCATATATTCCTGGACTGAATGCAATGGCAAACCACTACATTATCATTTTAATATGCCCTTGGTGGTTGCCACCCATAGCCTAGTTTAAGAAGGCAGAACACCCATCACTTATACATCATTTGCTGAAAATTAAAAAGTGTCTGCAAGAAATTTTTAATTGTAAACTATTCTCTTGGTTCTATTGCTATAAGCTTATGTAGTATGATTTATGGATATTAGTACGCTTTATACAAAATAAAAAATGAAAATAACATTTGTTCATCTTTTTAATCTTAGTTTAAATGGAAAAGAATTGTTTTGCCACAGTGTTACCAAAGCTTTATTGCATCCATACACACAATCACCATTCATTTTAAGTGGAGCCACCCCAATCCTTTGCCAAGGCTTGATAACATCACAGAAAGGGTTTCAACCTGTTGAACTTCTGACATGGAGATCCTGGCCAGTGATGTTTAATGCTTTTGGCAACCGAGCCACCCAAGAACAGGTAGCAACAATTTTTAAGTATGCACATATCACAGTAAACTGTCAAGCTTAAGCATGGGATCTGGTCCAAAATACATAATAACTCAAAGGGTTAAATATATATTTTAGCCTTAAAATGAATAGATCAAGTCACGTGGGTTTCAGTGAAACCAGTAAATCATGTAGTATCTAGGTTGATTTTAGGTTAGCTTTAGTTAAGTATGTGTTAGTATAATTAGCAAATCGTCATAGTGATGGCATGTGAGGTTTAATTACTGCAAAGTTTATCATAATTGTATTGTTGATAACAAAAATCTCTGCTTTGCAGTAAAAGCACACATGCTTTGCAAAAAAGGCAATTTTGTTAAAATTAATGTGCATATGCATTAAGGTGGGTTTTTTTTAAATGTTAATTGCCAACAATAAATAAAGTGTTAGCAGTAGTAAATCAGTAACCAGAGTTACTTATCTCATCAGAGCTATTGTGCACAAATTGCTTAAGGAAACACAAAATTTTGAACACTCAGGTTCATAACAACCACTTAAAGTTGTGCACTTATTTATAATCTACTGTTCATTTACAGTTTTTATCACAGGTATTTACATCTTTAATCTAGTATAACAAAGGAAAGCAACAAGCTGAATCAATGAATCAGACTCCAAAATGGACAGAATTGCTCCACTACAGAACACTCCATAACTGTAAGTTGAATATTCTTTCATTTGCATGAATATGTTTGCTGGATTTCATTCGTAGCTATGCCATATCATCCATTTGGTCCCATTTTCTATATGCTAGGAAAGGTGCACCTATGTCGGAACGCGGTTGGGTGTGCTACATGTGAAGCAAGCTTAGAAAAAATGGGAATTAGCATTAGGATTGTCATAGTGGTAATTGTTATGTTTGCTCCAGTGCAAGAATGGCATAAGCTCATGCCAGGCATTTTGGGCTTCTTCTAAATTTCTACATATGTTTGTTATTCTGTATTAAATTGGGAATGTCTATGGAGTAAGTATAAACAATGAGGCAGTCTTTTTAACACTTAAATGATTTCGGTCAAATTATATAATATATAAATTCAATGACAGTCTGCATTAAAGCAATATGTGTATGTAACAATATATAAAAAGTGTATATTAGTCATTGTATATGTTTATATTATTATGTACATGTTCAATAATGTTATGTGAATGTATTACGTAATTTAATAATGTAGGAGCTGTGAGAATAATAGGTTAAAAGTTGCTAACAATGAGATAACCTTGAGGCAATAATGAATAAGAAAGTCTAATAATGCTACTGGTAATTCTTGGAGCAACAATAATGTAATTTTTGAGACAGTTTATAAAATAGCCAATCAGCAACCAGAAAAAAGCTTAAGTTAATTAAAAGTATACTATTGGAGTAGGAATAGCCAGTCAGAAACTGAAATAGGGCAAATTGTACAAATTCAGAATTCAGTTGCTAGCAGACAGCGTTCCTAACCAGACGCAAGACGTGTCCTCGAGAAGTTTAATACGTATTCAGTGTGACAAAAATAGTTTACGTGTTAAAAAGTGCAAGTAATTAATAAATAATCTCACAGCTCTCTATATCAGTGAAGTGTTATTTAAATTGTGTCAAGGATTAATAAATGGAGTGAAATAATTATAATCTGTGTAAGCTAACATTCTTCAGCTGCACCACACCTTGTTAAGATATTCATGTCTCCACAAACTAATACTGATGCAGCCGAGGCAAACATAAATACATAATATTTAAAGAAACAGTAAAAATACAAAGTTCATATTTTTAAACTTGCGGCGAAGGCTACCGGATACCATACATGCGGTTGCAACTACTTCAAATTGGCGCCCAAAGCGTGGTGCAAACAACATAAAGACAATACACCTTCTCAAATTGGCGCCCAAAACGTGGGGCAAATAACGAAACAAACACATTTCTCAACAAACACTGGAATCTTACACATATCTGAATTTATCTCCTGCCATAATTGACTGAAGCAGATTAACTTGCGTGCACTTCAACTTATGATATCAAAGACAAATTCCAATAATGCACACTTTATTCTGCATTGGTTTATAATTCCTCTGTGGCAAATGTAATAAATACTTAAAAGAGCCACAATATTACAAACAAATCTGTTTAGGAGGGTTTATAGCAATGTAAAATACTTAAAGCTGATAATGAAACTCACCTTTCCCGTCCCTCTCCAACCACAACCATACGCTGGTTGTCTGGAGACCATGAAATATCCTTGATAGGTCCTCCAATAGGTTGGAATTCATTCTTCAGAAGATGCTCTTTGTTAACTGTATCCCAGATCCGAACTTTACCTGACTGGTCTGTAAATCAGATGAATCAAATACTTATGGCAACTTTAAAAATAAACCTGGCTTATAAAACACTGTCAACATACTTAGGAGCAGGATTTCATGAAAAGTTAGCCTGAAGAAATTTTTATTCTTTAATAAATTAATACTTATGATATAAGTGCGAACCATTTGAAACTTAAATCTTATTTTGCAAAGCGATGTTAGACTCACCAAAACAATGCAAAATCATGAAGTTTTGAACATAAGATTCTTTAATAAGCTCTCTCAAGGAATATCACATAAGCCTACAAATGTCTTTAACAATAAATTTTATGACTTCCTAGTGAATAAGCCATTTTATTCTATAAATGAGCATTTTGAATTACTGTGATTTTTATGTGTAACATTTATTTGATATAACTCCTCTTTGTAATTGTAACACCTGTGATATGTAATATCAATGCAGCCTTTATCTGACTGTTTATTGCTGTAGAAGCTTACTGACAAGAAAATAAATTATTTAAAAATGTTGATGCTCTTAATGTATTACCTAATTTATTTGTTAAAACTTTTTAGAAGCAAGATATTTCTAATTCTGTTTTTTAATTATTCATTTGTTAATTATCCACTACTTCTTTTCCCTCTATTTTGAAGTTTCTACTTTGAAGTTCAGCTTGCAACCATAAACTTGTAATATAAAGGCAAGGAACTAAATTGTTAATCATCTTATATGTGAACAGCATTTCATTCTCAATGCATAACCTTCTTGTATCAATTTTTACCATCCTAATTTCCTGACAGATACAATGCTTTTTCAACAGTAAGTGAATCACTTGTAAATTAATTATGTAGAAGTTGTGCCACAAAAAAAAAAAAAAAATTACATACATAATTAAAAAAAAAACATAAAATGTAGTGTTTCTGGTAGATAATTTTATGTTATGTTATTTGCCAATTTTTGTTGGAAAAGTTATGTTATGGAGTTAGATGCTAATTTGTTACATATGCCATAACTTATTTAACCTTAGCACAAATAGAGTTAAGTGTAGGCTCAACCATAGCAAGCCACAGTGAAACCAAGGGGTCCTGTGTTCTCCAGATTTAATTTAAGGTAAGCTTTAGGTTTAGTGACATGTATATGTGTGTATATAAACTGGCGTTACTACAATTATATGGAAAGTGTTGGAAAAGCTTTTGGTGTGTCAATGTGTTAAAATGGTAAAAACTGACACATAGGAGGAATTTCATAAATTATATTCCTGTCTCAACCGCAATACTGTATGTTCCAAAAATAGCCAATTAAAAAAAATGCTGCAGAGTGAAACTGACAACTGAAACTGTATAACAATTGGATACTAAATTATGCTTTAAGTCTTTCTGTTAAAAGTTTGCAGAATTTCTTAACATTGCCATCTTGTGTGTCCCAACCATAATAACAGCATTTACTTTCTTTCACCAATGAAATAAAACTGAAGAAAATCGAGTAATCTATAATACAAACCTTTGTGTGCTGGCACCATATAACTCCTTTTATTGCCTACATTACATTTATTGCTGTGTTATTATTATTTTAGTATTTCTAGATGTCTGAACTGTATGCATGGAGTCTTCTGATATGTCTATCCAAAAGCAAACTAACATGTTCATATATTTTTGTAAATGCAAGGGATACGAAATGTTAGCATTTAGGGCAACTGTTGTAACATCCTACAAGAACTAATTCCTTATAGTATTACATACAAGTTTTTGCTTGCTCCCAGTAAATGCTATAAGGCAGAGCAATAATGTATTAAATTAATATAAAATGAATGATTTAAGGATATAACAACAATAATTTGGACTAATAATAGAACTTTTACACCATGGTAAATTTTATACCATTTAAATCAGTGCATGCATGCTTTAATCTTCTGACATTTTTAAAAGGCCAAAACTTACCACCAGATGCTATATAGAATCCACTTGGAGAGTACTTTGCAACAATTGTGGCACATGAATGCTCTGTATAAATGTCAGCTATTGCAGGATTCTGTAAATTGAATTTGATGTTATCTACAAGGCTCATTGTTAAATTGCATTATGACCTAATTTAATTAGAGCAAAGTTCAATACCTTACCTCAATGTTCCTAATGATCACACTATTTCCATTTGTGTACAAAAAATTCTTTCCTTTTGGGTCTCCTCCTAATACAATAGGCTGTCCTCGCTGAGTTTTCGGTAAAGTTGCAAAAATAAATTCTGGAACAACAGAAGATGACATTCTGAAATCGTATAGAGTAAACGTCAACTATTTACTAGGCCAAGCCGAAAACGGCTAAACCTTGCGACCGCTAGTTACCTTATATGGTAACCAGTTTCTCGCTAAGTAATCATAATTTTTCATCATGCATAACTACCGTAAGCATCATCCTCTCAAACTGACACAGGTGCTTGATCCTGCCGGCTCATCAGACCGTGTACATTTTAACACCTTTCTACACTGAATGTGACTAAGAAAACTATAAAGTACATGAATTAAACTGTTATTTTAAGTATACTCACTGTTAGAATATGACATTATATAGATGAATATTTAAGAATATAAACTGATACCCCCAACGCCCACTTTCGTTGAAATGATTCCAATCTTCGCCGCACCACCTTCTTTCCCTTATTTGGCAGAACCACTTGACCACTATATTTTAGCTTTTCCAACAGATGGCATCAGTACAAAAACAAAAGTGCACCGACAATTGCAGTACAACCACCTTTGACGCCGCCATTGGTTGCACAACCTGTTTAAATGGATATTCTTTTTGTTTTTGTGCTGGTTGTATTCTGTGGTCGCGTGATAGTTTGCTGTTCTGTGCGTGATAGACAAAAGAATACGAAGCATGCCGGATGGATAAAATATTTAAAAAATATTACATTAGAATATAATGCAATCTTGCTACGTTAGAAAGTTCAAATAGACGTTCAGATCATGAAAGAGTTGAACATGTTCTGTACCTGGTGAACTAACGTATTTAAATAATTATATTCCTGAAGAAAAGACGTGCCGGCATGTTGACACAGGTGGTTATATAGTTAACAGCATGTGCAGATCAGTAAATAAAAATGTACATTGTTCTGAAATGTTTTCGCAGAATAAAGATATATTTGAAAATTTATTTCGCCATGCTGGTTAAACCATAAAAAAAGAAATAGTGCACATCTTTAGACAAAAATATTTGAATAATGGCAACGAACTGGTCCGATTCCAAATGTATGAACGGAAGAAAGAAATCTGCTCCAGCTTTATGTGAAAGCCAAATTAAAAAGGATTTTAACAACTTCATAAACAGACTCGGAGAGATCAAGCGGGAGGGATGCCTAATAATGGTAATCCATACTCTACGATTTAGATGAACATGCATGCAGAAAATATTTCAAAAGTTGTTACTATGCATGTTCATTCTACCTGATCCCTTCAGTTCCTCCCTTTTGCCAACTGTAGCATATCATACATTTTTATTCCTGCATTTTTACATTTTATAGCACTTCTGTCAAGTTCAAATTTAAATAACAGGTTTTGCTTATATAATCCAATGTCAATTGAATTGCTAAGAGAAATAGATGGTTCTGAATTTCAAGAAGTTATATAAAAATAATTGAATAAAACAATTGATAAATTATAAAAATGTCGTTTGAGGTGTATATTTTTGCCTTGGGCAAATAAATACTAAAATGAACTGTGCATAATTTTACCAGTATAATTCTCATTGATACACATTGGATCATTCTATGTGTACACTGAGCATAAGACAGTAAAACGGTGTAAAGTTTACCTCTGCGTAGCTTAGTGGCTGAAGAGTTAAGGGGCTATTTTCAATCCCTTTTTGTGTGGTGCTAATAATTGCAGTAGCTGTGTATCATTCAATCATGCTACTACTACTAATACAACCTATTTTTATTCAAAGAATACTTCTAGCATCCATTCTATGCAGAACCATTTAGGCATACTTTGTCTTATATAAAATTTATGGTCTCAAAAGAGCAGTGTGGTTTAGAAGAGGCACAAAATACATGGCAAATTTTGGTTCAGAATATGATTTCTAGTTTTCTTATTTTTATTCTGTAATTTCATTCATATTATTTATTTTGTTTTCCTGGAGTGGTTGCAGAGCACAGGTAGGAACACCTGGACCTAGGCACTGAATCTATATGTCAAGGCCCCATTACTTTTTATGATAGTACAATTTGAATGCTGACCACTACAATGTTACAGTCTGTGTGGTAATAGATGGGGAGGACCCACATAAACAGTAGGCAGTTGGCTTGTATGGATGATGGCAAGATTTTATTAGCTTCGCAATAATGCGGTTCAGATGTTATATGTTACAGGAAATACAAAATAATGTAATGTTTTAAAATTCTAGGCAGCATTAATTATCATTGCTTTACCAAATACCACTAGCAGTAGGAAATTATAGTCTTTTTTTTTTTTTTTTTTTTTTTTTTTTTTTTTTTTTTTTTTTTAATATGCAAAATATGACTTGTATCCCATCGGATGCTTCAGGATTGAAGTTTAAAAAATGGAAGAAATAAATAAAGATCTGGTATGTAAAAGTCAGTAGTCACATGAATTTCTTTACCCATTAATTATTTTGCAGTTACCCCATATACTGGTATGCATATAGAACGCCCATTGTCCTAGATCCTAACATTGATGGAAAATACTTTCTAAAATTGCTTTCAGATTAGGCAACACTCAACTGTTTATATCACAAATCAGTTTTTGTTATCTCATTAAAACAATGAAAACCTCATTTTCAGAGCACAACAAAGTAAATATCATTATACAGCAGCAAATAGTTAACATAAACTATGTGTTTTATCGAGAGCAATATATTTCTTGTCCTCTATGGTCTAGGAGTACTAGCCTCTAGTTTCCAAGGTCGTGGGATCAAACACTGCAGCAGGCGATGCATTTTTTGTGTATAAAAATCCTTAATATGGCTTCATTCAGAAGGGAAGTAAAGCTAGTGGTACTGTGTCATAGAGTTACGGCACATAAACCTTAAGCTTAATGAAGAGACCTCTGAGCAAAATTTCCGTCCTTTCACACCCAATATAGAATGGGATGCTAAGAACCGTAGTAGTTAATGAGCATCCATAACCAAAATAAAAAAGAAAATGTTTCTTGTAATTTTTTCTGTCAGTTGCATAAAGTTCAGTAATAATAAAGAGGTCATCACAGGATACTTACAGAGAATTCGAGTTATACATTTGTTAAACCATTGTTTCAAATATATTTTAATCCAAATTGTTAGAGCCAATCTTGACAAGTAAAGGGCAATGAAAAATTTCCATAAAAGAAGTTATTTGGGTTGGAGAAAAAATTCTCATATACACACCTAAAATGTCATTTTTGGTGAGGGTGGAATTCAGAGGATCTCAAAACATGTTTCTGATGATTGAAGTGCAATACTTCCCCTACCAGCCATAAGTAAGTGGTAGGAGAAAAAAGAGGAAAAAAATGAAAAGTCACCAAGGAGAGCTCAGTTTATTTTTACCTCGGTTATGTTATCACTGTTTGTGTCTTAAATTGATATACAGCTTGTGTAAAATGTCATGACACTCCATATACGCAAGAGAGGAGAAATGAGGAGTAGCGGGGAGCAAGTGATATCAGAACTCGGAGGCAGCCTCATACACAACGCATTGTAAACAAATGTGTAAGGTTACCTTGCATTTGAGCTCGCAGCAGTTGGAACACTGACCCCCCCCCCCATCTCTGTTATTATGCAAGTGGACTGATCAGTGCTATTGCGCATATGTGCTTCAGGAGTGGGGGACTGTCACGACGATTTACACAAACTGTACTTAATATTTTCACTTGAAAAAAATAATGAGAAGTTTTTCTTGTAAGGGATTGTTAGCAGTGAGGGGAATTCCCTAAAAATTATTACCTTCCATCCCTTAAAGATGCACGACAGAAGTAAATTTGGCATTCATTCAACTTTTCCATTTTTGAGGTTTGATATTCACAAAGAGATCTTTTTCTAAAAAACTTTTTGGATTTAGTGGACCTCAGAAAATGCAATTCTAGTGAAATCTGTTTATCAGATTTTTAGGAATGCAATACTTCCTTCACTTTAGTAAACAGAACAGAAAATAGACACTTCCTGACTTATGCTAAATAAAATTGTTTACAATAAAATCAGGAAATTGCTTGTAAATAATTATGGAAGCAGTTTGATTAACAGCTTTACTTGATATCTTAAAGTTTTTCAGCAGTGATTGAATACCAGATACTTGGGTATAATTTCAGACAACCCTCAGCAAATGGTGGTACACTGAATATGCAGAAGAAATTTATGAGGCTCTTCGAGAGAAAGAGAACCAAAGAATGCCATTTCAGCAGCAGTCACCACAGGTAAATATACTACCCATTTGCATGATGTGATGAATAGTGGGTCTAGATTATTTATGTATTACACTACAAAAAAGAAAAAAAAAAGCCTGATGATTTATATACACTTTACCACTTTTTTCTGTACCCCATTATAGTTTCCTCATCCATCCTTATCATTGTCAAGCCCCATTAGTGTTGCCCACCTTCCATAACCTTTTTTTTGCTTCACCTTTCCCATGTATTTGCCAAGTTCTAGTATGTTTTTTTCTGTTCTTAAATTCAAAATTCTTCTATCTCTTATTTCATTTTGTAAGTTTTGCAAAATGAACTGCTCCCTCCAAAACTTGGTTTATTCACATTCCAAAATACAATACCAAGTACTGTCTGGTGCTTTAAACATTGGACCCTTTAACCCACTAAGGGCCAGTTGTATGAACTCAGAATAAATCTTGGGATAGTATTCTTGGAATTGTCTATCTAAAGGTATAAATGTGTTGACAAATTGTGTAATGCAGTTTTATTCCTTAGATAGCTGTTCAAATATGTGGATTTAAACTAATGTTGGCCATCTTATGAGTCATTTATGGCTGGTTTGAAGCTTTGTTTTGCTGAAATCTGTGCAGCAATTTGATTTGTTTCCAGCTGTTCCTAAACTGTTGAAATGTTTATTGTGTTCTGAAATAATGATGAATGCTGCCAAACATATTCGCATGCAACATTTTAATTTTGAAAGTACATTATATAAAATACAAGCACTTGGTGGAAGATACAAACACAGATGCTATGGCCTTTTGTGACAGCGTAAGAGATGTGAGTGAATAACCACACCTTCCTTCCAAGTTGCATCTCATATGAAAAATACTTTTTTAATTTGAGTTATGAAAATGACATTTTAACTGTTGCCGACATCACTGTCTACTTAAGATATAATTTAATTGCTGCACAGAGATCAGCTACCTAAACTAGTTGCTAAGCTGGTTTTATCAACAAACATAAATATTAGAATGCTATGTATGAATAGGATATTAGGAAACCATTCTTGTTACAGCGTACCTTATGCTGATGGTAGTACTTAATGCAATAGCAGAAATGCTGAATCAAAGCAATGACATTGAGAATTTTGTGTTTTACTGACTCTATTCTGTATTTGACCACAACTTGTTTCTAATGTCATACAGCTGCTTTGCATCATACTCAGACAAGTGACATAGACAAACATGAGTTCATCTCTGCAGTCGTTTGGAGTAAATGCATGAATTATAAATTTGTTTTCAAATAATTTAAACATAATCTAGATATAGAAGCTCTGGTGGCTTCTAGTAATCTGATCATCATTGGCACCTCATCCCTGCATCATGAAGCTGTGGTGTCATTAGCTTCACTGGCACTGTTAAACTTACTCATAACCTCCAAATACTGAATATCACACATAATGACACCAACATTCACACTTGTAACTATGTTACATTTTCAATGATGTTTCTGTACCTTTTGAAGTAGCCAGTCCTTTGTGTTTTGTCAATAATAATTTGACCTTGCTTTTTATATTGCTACACATCCTATGGACTAAGTTAACTGCTACGCTGTATTTTGGGTTTATCTTGGATAGTACAGAGTGAGCCAAAAGACTCCGATCAGCCTGTATGGTGTTTTTCCTGTCCGCGTCCTCGGTGCTTGTTGCGTCTGCCGCTATCATGGAAAAGCGCGGGGAAAACGTACAACATTTTAAAAACTACTTTTAAAGGTTTTACTTACCAACTTTATGAAAGGAGATGCTGAAACTGGCCACCATCGTCATCCATACATTTTTGGCTCCTCTTTAGGAAACTATCCATCACTCGCTGTAGTTCATCCTGAGAAATTTCCTGGGGATATTTTGTTTTAATTCTTCCAGGGTGTGTGGGTTTGTCTTGTACACTTTATGCTTTAAGTTACCCCGGAGGGGTATTTTATGAATAATATTACCGGCTGCGCGGTGTTTTTCCCTGGGTGTGTGGAAATATGATAAAAACTGATAATGCATTGCTGCTATAAACAAAGTCACGCTGTTATGGTGTTACTGTGCAGTGTGAAGTGCAGTTTTGAGTTGACGGTGATGTGATGTTCAGTTATTATGAGTTATTTATTATTGTGTCCTGTACTTAGTCACAAAGTATATTATGGCTCAGTATATGTTTTCTACTGCACAGCGTGTATTTATTTATTATTTGTATGTGTTAACTCAGTTAGCTCGCCAAGTGAAAGTACGATTTGGAAAGATTTCCAGGTGTAAAAGTTCCAGGCCGTACAACAATCCATGAACTTTACAGTACATTTCAGGCCACAGGAAGTGTTTAGGCTAGGAAATCTAAAAGACATCATTCGGTTCTTACCGAAGAAACATTAGACGACATCGGTCATCATTTGGAAAATTCCCCCCAAAAATTCCATGATGGATAGTTTCCTAAAGAGGTTGCAAAAATGTACGGACAACGACCGTGGCCAGTTTCAGCATTTCCTTTCATAAAGTTGGTAAGTAAAGCCTTTAAAAGTAGTTTTAAAAATGTTGTATGGTTTCATCTGCACTTTTCTGTGATAGCAGCAGACGGCAACAAGCGCCAAGGACGCGGACAGGAAAAACGCTGCACAGGCGGTTCAGAGTCTTTTGGCTCACACTGTATTTAACTTCACTGTTTCTATAAAACTATATTATGCTGATAATATTCTAGGTATTTTGGATCTGTTTTAAATAGCTATTTTATCTCATAATTATCTATCTGCTGTCATATCTTCTAAATAATCACTTCAGTGTGGTATTCTTTCTCAACTTGAATCTCATTATGGTTGTGTTCATTTATCACATACCTCTGCACCGTATTGCCTTAAGCTTTTTGTTTCTCAAAAACATATTAAGAAATGTATCATTTATATTGTACAAATTTGTGGCCAAGCAATTTTTTGCCATTTTTTTTTTTTTTACACTTGGAATAACAAATTATCGCTGCATTGAATAACTTATTTTGTGGTTATACCCTTGATAGGCTCTATTCCAACATCATACAACTCAATTTGGTGCCTAACCATGAATGATGTCTTACAAGGGCTTATTCCAAATTCGTACAACTGGCCCTCAAAAATATAACTCCTGTTCTAAACCTGCCAGCCCTTTCTTCCTGTCTTATCACAAATGTCAGTATATTTTTCTCTTCCCAAATTATTTTTCACTGGACTATGTAAACTCAGAGGTTTTTGACATAGAGATTAGCCCAAATTCCTGTCGTTCAATATTTTCAATTCTTAATTTTATCTCCTGCTAAAAACCTTCTCCCATTCTTTCCTCCTCTAACCATGTTGCTCTCATACCAACTGTAAATTATTTTGGATTTTATATATTCAATATTCTTTCCCCTTGGTTCTTTCTTTTGTGATTAAATACTGTTTGATGGTGTGTTATCTTCCTCTAGCTTCCAAATTCTAAGCCAATATTTCACCACTTGTTCAGTCACCCTAGTAATCCATAGGACGGTTTCTCTGGTGAAAGCTTTCTTCAAGCTTTTCTCTCATCTTGAAATGACAAATGTTAACTCTCAGCTCTTCGGATCTTGATCTCATCAATTCATTCATTGTCTTTTTAGGTCTAGGATGTTATAAGTGGTGTTTAAGAATTAAATAGTGACTAGTGAGAAACTCATCTAGTATCAATGGCAAATTAAATTCTTCAAATCTTAGGTTCTGCATAACTGAACAGGATTTCAAATGCGTACAGTGTTTAAACCACATATAAAAGCACAATTTTGAAGGAACTCAATGAACAGACTCAATGTTTGTATCTTACCTTTAAAATCCCAGAGCCATCACAGGCTAATCAACTTCCAAAGACTGTACTTTTAAGATACTGAGAAGGCATATTTTATTTAAATTCATATCTTTTCCATAATAAATACAACTTTGATATAGTCTTTAAAAATCTAATATAGGTTTGATTTTGGTCCCAATATATAAGCAATACTTTAAGGAACTAATAAAAGTCATGTTTGTGCTATTAGTTGATTCTATAGTGTGTTTATAGTGCTTACAAATCTAAGTGTCTTGCAGTCTAAGACCTTTGATTATGAAGTGTAAATATTATGTGTTTAACAGTTTGCATATAGTAAAAAACTTAACTGGTACATTTCCTATCTTTCATTTTAAATACCAACATATTTTCTGCTTTTCTTTAAGTACCGAATATTCTCTGGTTTTATTTAAGTATTGGCATGTTTCCTGTTTTCATTTTAAACACTGAAATGTTTTGCGGGTTCAATTTAAATACAGACATGTTTTCTGTGTCTACTTTATAATTGCTGGACATCTTTTAATAACCGTGTTAGGTAATACAGGTAGAATAATAATAATATCACTCATACTAAGTTCCGGCATGTTTCTTTTCATCATTTTATGCACCAGCATTTTCATTTATCATCAAATGTTTATCATTTTAAGTATCAGCATATTTTCTGTTTTTCATTTTAATTACAGCATATTTTCTATGTTACATTTTAATTACCAGTATGTTTTCTGTATTACATTTTAAGTACCAGCTTATTTTCTGTTTTACATTTTAAGTACCAGCATGTTTTGTATGTTTCAGATTAAGTTTCAGCATGTTTTTGTATTAAGCTTACTCTTTTTTGTGTTTCATTTTAAGCAGCAACATATTTTCTGTGTTTCAGTTTAGGTATCGGCATTTCCTAGTAAGCTGGCTTAGAGCCATTTCAGAAGAGATGAATCTAAGCAACACCGCAGTTCATCTTGCTGTGTATTTGCTGGACATGTTCATGGATAACCATGGCATCATTGAAGAAAGACTCAATCTAGTGACCCTAGTGTGCCTTTTGCTTGCAGGTAATTTGACTTGTCCTGTCATCGCTTATGGTAACATGCTTTTGGTTTTTGCTTTTGCATTGCTCCTTTATGAATTGTTTTGCAGCAAAATTTGAAGAACGGGACCTGAATGTGCCAAAGATTTCAGAGTTAAATGCTCGTGTTGGTAACCAGTATCCAACAGCAGACTTCATCATGTTGGAGTTCATGGTACTGCACTTTATGCAATGGAGTTTGGTAATTCCAACAGCTGCACATTTTGCAGAATATTTTGTAGCGTTTGCTACATTACCATCGGACATGGACTGTTCTTCACAGTGTGCAACATATCAGCAGCTCAAGGATGCAGCCCAGCAGTCGGTTCGTGATTTCCTGGATGTCTCTCTACAAGGTAAGGTGTGCTTATATGTGGTGTCTGTTAGAATTATACAATTACTCAAGAATAGAGGAAGTACTTGCATCCAAGTGAGAAATTTTATATCACAGTTTTACTGTAAATATGCATTTGAGGTTCCATTGAAGGGGAGGAGAATTTGTTTTAGAAAAAGGTCTCTGTGGCAGCATATGAGAGAGCGTAAATTTTTTTCCAGTAAAATAGAAGATTAAAGCTTTGGAAAATATGCATATTGTAAAAGCTATTATCTAAGCAAATGTTGCATATCTCTTGCTTATTAAATGAACCATTCATTTAAAACTAATAAAATTGAGTCACACATGCTTTTATGCACCATAAAAAATAGTTTTTCTGTAAAACTTGTTTTGTGCACCCATCATGTACAGCACCAGTTTTCCGAATCACCCTGATGTGTGTGTGTGCATGTGTGTAAATTGCTCATCTTTGAGAGACCTCTCATCATTCCACAAAGTTTTTTGCAGAGGTCCTGAATTATTGTCTATACAGGGTGGAAATGAAATCACTGGACATAAGCATTGCATGGGAAATCAGTTTTTCTCAGATTTCTCCCCTTTAGATTTTAGAGGTAAACTTTATAACAGTATTCTTAAGATTATTAAAAAGGAACAGAATCTAAAAGCAACAAGTTTATTTGTTAATTTTTAGAGAAAGCAATAATATGGCAACGTTTACTAATTCTTTACAACATGAACTTTGTTTCTTAGCCTATGACTCACTGCAGGTTTATAACAAATAAGAATCATGAATGAAAAGATTCTGGGAGTTTTCTACTATTAATTTTCAATTGAGTTTTCTGGACACCATGTACCATCAGAGCAGACTAATATAATAAAAGGTTTTGAAGTAAGTGGAAATGTAAAATATATTGTGTAGATCTTATTTTATGTTATTAACCATCAGTATTAATATGTATCTATACAGTGCAGTCATTTTAAAGTGAGGCCACAGACCAGCATAGCAGGCTGTACTGCTGTATTTTTCCAATGCACAACTGGAAGTACATGATGCATTCAAGATTATCTTTATCACCTCTGCTTCAGTTGCTGCTTTGTTTTTTGTGCTGTAAAGAGAGTTGTGCTTGTGCATCTTAAAGGTGAAAGTTTATTCAAGACATCTGTGTTGTTTGTGATTTGCTTAAGAGTGTTGATATTTTGTTATTAGTTCATTGCAATGCCTGCTGACAAATTCACGCTAACATTTTATGTTTGTTACATACTAAAAATTTAATAATGTAGACAGGTGTGTGGACAATTTCAAGAGTTTTTTTTTGCTGGTACTCCAGTTCCAAGTAGAAAAACTTTTAGATGTCTGGTTAATAAGTTTAGGACAAACGAAAATGAAATGTTCTAATGGAGGAAAAAATTGATGAAATTGGTGCATCTATTTGTGAGAAACCCTAAAATAAAAGTTTATAGGAACAATCCCCACACCATAGACAAATTTAAGGACAATATAAAAACAGACATTATGAACATTATGCAAGAAGAACTTATGTGTGTGAATGGAAATTTCATTCAAAGATGCCAGGAATATCTTTACGCAGATGTACACCATTTATAACAAGGTTAATACTCATAGTGCATGTTACTATTACTCATGAGTAAGTAATGCAGGAGTTATAGAGTGAAAAACCCCCAGTGTAATAGTGTGTGGAGCATACATGCGCATGATCCTTGGCTTCACCATAAAACAATTGCACTGTATATAGTGTTTGCTATATTGTGGGGCAACAGTTTTTTACGTATACATGCTCTACATTTTGTCTATTACACTGGGGGTTTTCCTTTCCTAAATTTCCCAAGTTACTTACTATCGAGTGATAGTAACATGCACTATACTAAGTACTAACCTTGTCATAAGTTGTTGAAAGTGATGTCCATCTGCATTGAGACATTCCTGGCTTCTTCGGATGAAATTTCCATTCGCACGCATAAGTTCTTTTTGCTTAATTCTCATAATTTCTGTTTTTATGTTGTCCTTAAGTTTGTCTATGGTGTGGGGATTGTTCCTATAAACTTTATGTTTTATGGTTTGAATGTTGCACCAATTTTGTCATCCTCCATTAGAACATTTTGTTTTTGCTTCTTAGGTTTAGCCTTTAGCAGACCCATCATCCTAAACTTATTAAGCAGACATATAACAGTTTTTCTACCTGAAACTGGAATACCAGGAAATTTCTCCTGAAATTGCCTACACACCTGGCTACGATTTGGATTTTACATTATGTATCAACATAAAAATTTGTTGTTCAAGCGTTAACTTGTTGGCAGGCATTTCAGTGGACTAATAAGACAAAAACAACAATAATAACAAGAACACTCTTGAGCAAATCACACACAACACAGATGTCTTGAATAAACTTTCACTTTTGAAATGCACAATGCACAAACCCTAGTGCTTACAGCGTGAACAGAAGGTAGCAACTGTAACTGAATGCAAATGTTATCTATGGGGAAGTTAATAGAAAACATACTGGGGATTTCAATTATGAAACAAGAAAATGGATAATAAAGCAGTACTGGAAAACTGAAAAAGCAGAAGGATGCCTACAGCATGGCAGGAAGAATTTCACACTCCCCATCAACATGTCTGACGATTTACCTTATCAGAGACAAATTTGAAGGAATATGTTCTGTAAAAATTACATCCAAATCTGGGTGTCCCTATGACATCTTTGACAGAGGAGAATGAGGATGGTAACAATTATTTAAACATGTTGTGAAACATAGTGGTGCTACATCTCATGAATGCGACTTCCCTGAACTATACTTTCAACAAGATGGTGCACTGTGTCATTTTGCTGTGCTGGTAAGGAACTACTTTGACACACTTTCTGACAGCATTGACTGGCTGTCATCAGTCATCTGGCAGCTACTCACATAGTCACAGATTTTTCACTCAATCTGACACATATGGACTTCTTTTTTGGGGGTGTAGTGAAGAATAATATATTTGAGAAGAGACTCACACAATAGACAAATTAAAAGTGTTTATCATAGATGCATTTCATGACATTGAAGCTGACCATATATGTGTGTATTACTGTGTGTCAGAGTGTTCTGTGCAGGTTCAAAAAGTGTTGTAATGCATATAGAGGACATTTTGAACACTTACTAGATTAAACATTCAATATCACTGTAAGTATACATGAAAAAGTAAATGAAGGAAATGCAATGGGCTGTGTATCTAGATTTGGGCTCTCCCTCCCTCCCACCCACCCACCCACCCACCCACCCACCCACCCACGCACCCACCCTCTCTCCCCGATGTATGATCAAACTTTAACAGGATGACTCTTTGTAACGAATAGAACAAAAAATCTTAGTGCAGTTTTGCTGTTTTTAAAGTAGTTTCTGAGAAAAAACAATTGTTTAATATTAACTCTTATTTTAAATGAAGATTTTATGAAACACAATACTTTTTCAAATATTTTTAGAAGGGATTGAATTAAAACAATTCGGACTCTTATTATAAGCTTTTGAAATTTGTCTCAGTTGAATCTACATCTTTTGCCTCAAGACTACACAACATGACAATATTGTAAAATTGAAAGAAACGTACTTCAGCTGTTTATTGCTTATGGCTTGTTTTTGAAACAGCAGATTATCAGTTACAAAATGGATCACTTAACTAATTCCGAGTATCTTGAAATGCTACTCATTTACAGTGAAACACATCGTAATGCAGCAGCTGTGGCAAGAATTTATTGAGAAAGATTTCCAAATAGACGAACACCACATCATGGGACATTTGTTTTTATCTGTCAAAGAGTCCTAGATATAGGAAGCATATCTCATGTTAAAGCAGTTGGTCAAAGAAATGTTATAACAAGAAGAAGATCCTGGAATTAGCAGCTGTGGTATAGCTTGCTCTATCGGTGTATCCTATTGGAATGTTTTGAGAACATTAAAAGAAAAAGTACTGTGCCCTTATCATACTCAGCTCGTCCAATATCTCTGAGGTCCTGTATTATGATCTCCAGTTAAGGTTCTGGTTAGATATTAACTGGGAGTCAGGCAAATTTTTGTATAACGACCTTCGGTTAACAGCTAACTGAGAGTAATTCTTAGTGATGAACTAACCACCACTGTGGGTAGTGGTTAGGTTACTAATTTGGAGGTAACCATAAAAAATAGCATACCTTCGGCCTCGATTGATAGTTGATAGCGATTCCAAGGTAAAATATTAGAGCAACATGTACATATATATATTCTGAAAGAAGAATTTACAGTTTTGGTACCAGGATGAATTTTTCTAAACGTTATAAGTTTGTTGAAAATTGCACTTCTTCCTTTAATTTCTATTATATCTCTGCTGCATATGCATAATACTTCCAGCATTATTCTTAGGCATACTTTGCTTATCGTTTTATTTATTTTTCATTTTTTTAATGTGAATGACAGTAATATTTGCTTTAATATAATGTAACTGATATTGACCCGATATTTGTGCATCTAACGTATTTTGTACCTAACCTTACAAAATATCAACAGCAAAACTTAACCTTATATTCCAAAATGACCTATTTTCCTGTTAACCTATAGGAAGCCGAAAGCAAAAATGCATACCTATAAGTTAATACTCCAAAATTACCCAACATATTTCCATACTAATCTACACGAGTATACTAACAGTTTGCTCCCATGTTGAGGACATGTTGACAATGAGAACAAAACCGTCTCCCGAAATACGTTTGAGTAAGAATATTTTAGTGATGTAGTGTAACAACCTTCAACTCTCTTTATTTTAAATTATTTTAAATTACTAGTTCTGCACGAAGAGGTTCTCTGGCAGTAGGAAATGATATGTGGCTATTACATGAAGGGCATACCTCCACAATAAGTAGAGCATGTGTGGCCATCCATGCAACACCTACATAGAATGCTGGATTGCTCGGAATGGACCGATAAGATAGCCATCAAGATTGCCAGATCTAAATCCACTTGATTATTTTCTTTGGGGCAATATGAAAACTTATGTATACATTACAGAAGTACGTGATGTGGAATCATTGCAAGAAAGAGTACTTTGAGCAGTGGAAGAAATAAAAACAAACAACCCAGACTTACTTCCTAGAGTGCAGCAGAATTGGAGAAAACGTTGTGAAGCATGTGTGTTGGTGAGGGGTGCACATTTTGGCCAATTTCTTTAAACATTAAAAAGAAGTTCTCATTGATTTTTTGTTCTTGTCTTGCTTTAATTATTCACAGAATGTTATAATTCACAAAGAAAGGAAGCATAATCTTGTAACTTGGGTTTCTCAAGCTTTTATTTACCTTTATAAATAAGTGTTCCTATTAATAATTTGGGTAATATGTAAATGCTTCTTTAGTTCCATAGTCCATATGATATTTAGGTTACATTACAATCATGTGTCGTTTTCTATTTATTTGTATACCAGAAGTGTTTATTTGTTTGTTGCCATAGCACAGAAGCTGAAGAATTCAAAATTAACTGTTGAGTGTAAAGTGAACCTATTGAAGTTTTGTGTTGCAATATTGTGCAAAATAAAATAAGAATAGAAAGAATGGAAAACATTAAGCAAAAACGCTCTAAACAATGCGCTGATCCATAGTTTAAAAGGATGATCGTGGGTCACTTCTTACCCTGTGTGTGTTTGTGTACTTGAATTTGCATTTATTGTTTTTATCTTGAATGTAGCATTTAAAAAATAATTGAAACTATAAATGTTTTCTGACTTTGCAGAGGTGCTGTTAATACCACTAAAGCCATCATTGGTGGCTGCATCTTGTATTGCTGCAGCAAGACAGTATCTGCAGCTTTATCCAGAGTGGACCATGGAACTGCAAAATATTACCTATTACCAGTTCAAAGACTTGCAGCCCTGCATTAATGTTCTTATAAGGTAATTTGATTTTTTCCTGTGTACTCTTTAAGGCTAATTGACATTCCTAGTGAAAGTGCCAATGAATACTTAGTTTCCACCAAGACACCAGGCTTTGATCATCAACATGGGTAGCTAAGGTCATTAAGGCATGAATTGAACAGAAGGTCTGTAGTTCAAGTTCCACCAGGACAATCCTCCCTTGCAGGTTTTTTCCAGGTTTTCCTTATTCCTCATAATTAGCAAATGCTGAGGATGTACCCTAAGCTTAGGCCCAGACTTCCTTCCCAAATTTCCTTCCTAATTATTTAATGTCATGTGTCGTCAGTGTACACAGCATGTGATGCCACGCACAGTAAAAAATTAACAAAAATGCTTTGATCATAGCAACCTGATTTGGGTCTATGACAGTTTGGATAGGTATCCTTCATAGTTCTTACTCTAGTGCTCTTACTTGGCGAGTATGTACTGTGCTCACCAATTTCAAAGATTCTAAGGTCATAACACAAGCCAAAAGCATTGTCCTCCCAGCAAAATGATTAACATGTTAGCCTCTAACTCCTAAGGTCATGGGTTCAGCAGAGGGCAATGGATGTTTTCAGGTGTAAAACTCCTTCCTTTGGAAGAGAATAAACCTGGTGGTTTTGTGTGACGTTTGCACATAAAAGAACCTCATACCATGAGCAAAATTGGTCAGCCATTTCAAGCCCAATATGTCCTGCCTCTACTTGGAGCCATCTAGTAGACATTGAACTAATCATTCATCACTGCGGGCTGTGGTGGCAGACAGCAGTGCTGAGAAACTTTCATAATGCCTGGTTCATAATAACCAAGAATGGAAACCAGAATAAGGATAACAAAGTTAAAATATGTGTATTATAACTTGAGCATTCACAATAATTGAGAAACCATCCCAAGAACAGCAAAGAAGATTTGGTCAAATTTTAACTTTCTTGGATGTGGCATATTAGATCCATATTGTGCATATTAGACTCTTCACTGTAGAAATTATTCAAGGTGGCTGTGATATGAAGCAGTAACTACAGTTCTCCCTAGAGTCTACCAAAAAAAGATTCAAATGTGCATCCTGACCGCAGATCCTGACTCCTTCAGATTTATTGTACATTGGTTATTCTAGTGAATGCGTAATCCTTAGTGTGTTTAAATGAAACTCAAAACCAGCTACAAATTAACAAAGAACAACAAATAACTTTAATATATGTTATTAATAAAGGAATGCAGTTGGTACGGCTAGAGGAATCGGAAATAGTAATCGATCTTATTTAGAAAATGTTTACTCTATCAAATTTTGATGTTGATTAATCTGCATTATATTGACTGAATTTGAAACAGGTGGAAAAATATCATTGATTAGTTACAAACAAATCCCAGTGTGCAAAATTGACATTCCATTTTATGTATTCTCATTTTTACTTTCTCTACTACGTATAGTAAGTAGGGGAAGTATTGCATTCCACCCAAAAATTCGATACCGAGATTTCGCCGGAAATACATGTTTTGAGACCTCCTGAAACAGAAAAAAGCATTTTTGGAAACATGTCCGTGTGTGTGTCTGTGAACAGCATAACTAAAAAACGAACAGTCGGATAAGCACCAAACTTGGTATTTAGGTTCAGTATCTTCCAGAGATGCGACACGAAGGTTTTCAAGAAAATCCCCCCACCCCAGACTACCCTTTACATGGAAGAGTTTTCGAAAATTTTAATTTTCTCAAAAATGGCTAACGATTTTGATGAAAATATCATATGTTTAACATAATGTCATGAGAAATGAAATGTATATCTCGAATTTTCTGGGAATGTCTCCAAAAGTATTCTTCATTGTGAACGACTTTTGCATAACTGGTAAACCATAAGAGATAGACAAAATTTTACTACACAAATAATGTAGATCGCGTTAAAATACACAACTTATGTCATATACATTTCTTTTGTTGAGTGAACCGTTTTCGAGATATTGCTTGTTATTTCCTTAAATTTTCCAATACTTATACTTTTTCTCAAATGCGTTATTCATTTTTTTTATGTCCTGGACATGCAAAGAGAATGGAATGCGCCACATAGCAACCAGCGTTAAAATATTTGACTATCGCTTAAAAGCTACCATATTTCCCTTGCATCTACAAGTACCAATAAGATTGACATCTTGATATCTCGATTAACATGAAGCATATGGAGAATAGGCGTTTGTAAAATTAGATTGTACAAGAGTAGAGAAAGTCATGTGAGTGTAACACATCAGATTTTTTGTTTATGGCCCCCAAAATCCGGAGTTGTCTTATAAGACAGATATAAAAAAAAAAATAATAATAATAATAATAATAATAATAATAATAATAATAATAATAATAATAATTCAAATTTATATAAATTAAAACCATTATAAAATAAATCACTCACCAGTGTATTTAAAATCCTGTAAAATTCTCATATTTGTCATCTAAGACACACAGCTCCTCAAGTGCATCCTCAACTTTGTTGTTGAGAAGTTCAACATATGGGTCCCATTCTGCACCTGGCGAGTCGATTTCTGCTTCATCGATATCCCATAACAAATTGTCCTCAGTGCCATCCATAGCATTAGAAATACCACACTTTTTGAAGGATTTGATCACTGTTTCCACTTTCATTTTTTCCCATGATTTGATCACAAAATCACAGCACATCAGGTGACGCAGCTTGCATAGCTGCACCTTTCCTATATCAGTTTTCACCACACATCACCCAGTTATTCCATTATTCACGCATGTAATCTTTGAATGGTTTATTCAGAGAGACATCTAAAGGTTGTAGCATCAAAGTTAAACCATCTGGTATAAAAGCAATCTTAGTATTGTTTTGGGCTAAGTGATTTTTAGTGTTCTCAGTTATGTGATTGCAAAGCATATCCCACATCAATAAAGTGTTTAGTTTGTGGAGCACCTGGTCGTCTCTGCTGCCACACGTTTTCCATCCACAATTTTACACCATTCCTGTCCATCCACCCCTTTTCATGAAAGTGTACGAAAATGCCTGAGGGGGAATTTTATTTTAGAAATACTTTTCTTCTTGAAAATGACCATGGGTTTTAACTTTGTTTCATCTGTCTTACATGTTAATACTACTGTAAGCCTGGTCTTTTCATGGCCTGTACTTCTGACTTGAACAGTTTTTACGCCTTTTGTTTCCACAGTTCTATTGCTTATCATGTTGAAGTTCAATGTTGTTTCGTATATTTCCAATATTATATAATGGAAAGTTCTATTTTTGCCTCATACTAATAACAAACTTGTGAAAACTCATAACTTTATATCTTGGGTTAATTTTTGCGCAGTTTTATTGTTTTCTGTCTCATTACCAGATTTGTTTTGTTAATGAAATGATTACACCAACCTATTGTTGCTTTAAATTCTTTGCCTTGTTCTGGTATTTCTTTTTTTGGTTTAGTTCCATTTATACCCTGCCTTTAACTACATTGGTCTTATTGACACCTTTCCTTTGGAACTTATTGCCTAAGGCAGTTAATTGTATTCGCTTGTCATTGGGTTTCTTGCATTTTGGGTATTTTTATTATTAGAGCAATGCACATTCACACTCTCATTCATACTTCCAGGCTCTGGGGAGGATAGGGAATAATCCCGCACATAGGTGCTCTACTGACTGAGCTATGGGGCCAGCCCATATTTCTTGTTACAACATTACAATTCTGCTTATGTTCTTGTACCCATTCTGCAATGTTACTTTCTAATTCTGGCCAGCAAGCTATTCCTCTCACAGAACATTTTTTAATTGGAATTTTTTTAATAGCATCTTCATTCTTTCTCCAATCTCTTACCATCTTCTCTGTTATATTGAAAGTCCTTACTGCAGCACAGTTGTTCGACTCTTTAGCCTGTTTTATGACTTTGAACTTGAAGTTTGCTTCATGTTTTCTTCTTTTCGTTGGTTCCAATGATTAGGCCCGTACTTTACAAATTTTATGCTATATACACTTACATTACAAATTGCTTGAACCCATGACACAACCTACAATGAAACTTGTGTGAGTTTGTGATTCAGCATCGAATAGCCTATATGATGCTGCTGTGAATGGTCAAGATCATTACCTGAATGCCCAAATCAGTGCGTATATTATTATCCAGATGATGATCACTGATCTAAACTAAATTCACAGACGGTTGATAGTTTTGGGATCATCTTATAGAACAGATATATGCTAAAATTGTAGAACTTTGATGAGAATTTATATCCATCTTATCTGCAGAAATACGAGGGCTGATCAACAAAGACTGAGACTGATTTTTCCCTGTAGCTTCCGTGATAGTTTCGTATCTGTAACATAAATATTTGAAAAGAGCAGGTTTTTATGCATAATGTTGGTAGGCGGCAGCACTCTCGTATTGGTAGGTTGGTAGTAATGCTCTATTTTGTAGACCCTACGTGCATTTCGCATACCAGACAATCAGGCGCTGCGTCTCTTTGCTGATGGAGGGGATGCATTTTTTAAATCAATTATCACTGGTGATTAGTCATGGCTGCATCATTATGATCCTGAAGGAAAACAAGACAGCACAGTGTGGAAATCGCCAGGTTCTCCAACACCAAAAAAGGCAAAAGTTGTTCCATCTGCAGGGAAAGTGATGGCGATCACATTTTTTGACTGTAATGGAATGATTTACCAGCATGCAGTTCCCCCTCACACTACTGTTACAGCAGCATACTACACGTCAGTATTGGCTACACTGAGGAAGCACATTGCAAAGAAACGACCAGAGCTTTCTCAGACTGGGTGGCGACTTCATCATGATGCATGGCCTCACGTCGCAAATCAAGTCCTGCAGTTTCTGGCTCGATTCAACATTACCTGTGTACCACATCCACCGTATAGCCCCGATCTTGCACCCTGTGACTTTTTTTTATTCCCATCACTAAAGGCAAAGCTTAGGGGTATTCGATTTGAGAACTCTTGAAGCAGTGCTCAAGAAAAGTGAGGCGATTCTCAAGGACCTGACATAGAATGGTCTGCAGCACGTGTTCAAGGACTGGTAGAGACGGTATAAAAAGTGCATTGAAGTAGGAGGGGACTACTTTGAAAAAGATCATGTAAACATTGAATTGGAGTAATAAACATCTGTGAAAAAAAATCAGTCTCGGTCTTTGTTGATCAGCCCTCGTACATAGTATGTGTTGTGATTCTATATTTTTCATGCTGTTATCCATAAAAATATTGGGTGAACAATATGCATTGGCAGACATGATCAGTTGTTTTCTCTGTGGCAGGTCAGGTGTTAATGACTTGCTCATTCAAAGCTTCCCATTGATTGTGAATGCTCATGTTTGAGAATGAATGTTTGGTTCCCATTTCTGGGCATTTGTGACCTGGGCCAGTAATATGTTGATTAGTGGTAGTTTGCATACTAATGTTGCTTGTACTTGTTTCACAGCAAATTTGGAGGACAGACAAGGAACAAACTGAAAAGAAAGGAAACTGAGTCGCCAGACCATGGATATGTGACAGCAGATAGTTTACCAACTAGTCCCATTATTCTAAGCAGTAGGAAGGTTCGAAAATGCATACATAAAAGACAGCTGTCTTTCTGATTAAAAGAAAAGAAAGAAAAAAAGAAAAAAAAAGCAAGGAACAATGGACTAATTATTTATCTTGAAAAATTGTAACTCTTGTGACCTGTAAAGTATTATGTCAAATATGATAATTATGAGTTGTGCCTTAAAAGCCTGTGATACGAAATGATAGTAGTTTAGGATTTGTACATTAGTTTTGTTCTTTAGTGTAGAATATACTTACCGATGTTCTGTTCAATACAATTCCTAGTCTTCCACAAGTCAGTGCTAACTAAACCAAAACTTGCAGTTTTATTTATTGTTTCAACGGGTACATAACTGCAAAAATGTCAGTGAATGGAATTTGCCTAAAACAGAAGATAAATTAAAGAGTAGGCGTTAATTAGTTAATGTTTTTTTGTTTTTTTTTGTGCCCTTGTGTTAATTTGCAGCACATGCAAAATGACTACCGGTTGTGAAAATAGGTTGCCATATTGTTCTTGAGTTGAATGATTTAGGAATATCAGTTGTAGTACATAACAGAGTTATGTCTTCTGGCTTATCCATATCTGTAATTAGCAGTATTAAATATCAGTACAACTGATAACATTCTGCATTTCCTTAACAGATGCAGTTTTTGACATTTAACATGCAAGAACTGTATTCACTTGACTGAGCGGATGTTATTACAAACAAATGCATTTTATATGTTTTGTAATATTCAAAATACTGTATTGTGTTCATTATTTTGTACTATATCTTGAAATACTGTACTTATTATTTTTATAACAGTTCATTCCTTTTTCCCTTTACCTAAACTGTGTTAAAAACTTGTTAATAAACATTATTTAATGATTTCAGTTTCTGTTATTTGCTTTACTTGGAGGGAAATTATAATACAGTTATGTGCAAAAGCATTTTGCTGTTGTAGGAGCACAGCAGTTTCAGTTGATACTGAAATACCAAACGCCACTTCCCTCCTGCAGTGCCTGACTATTCCCTGTTCTGCCTTCCAAACTGTTGTTGTTCACCAATGGCACTGGGGATTAATTGATCTGCATCATTTTCCCTCTGGTTTCCCAATATAAAGTCTGTAAGTTATCACTTTTAAGGCCTTTGCATTTGGCGAGATGCTGTTTGTTCAGGATCAACTCTATCTTTAATATTCTTATAATCTTTATCTTTTAATTTATCTTCTTCATCAAGTCTCTGCTGTCTTTTGAAATTTTGTTTTATGTTATTTAATTGTTTATTTCTATTTGTCCTATAGGTTTTATTTGTTGTATTGCACCTTTCTTTGCTAATTGATCCGCATGTTCATTGCCCAAAAGTCCGACATGAGCTGGGATCCATTGTAGTCTGACATGATTTCTAGTTTCATCTGCTTTAATTAGGCTTCTTATTTCTTTAATATTTCTTGTTGTTTTATTATTTTAATTTACTATTCCATCTATGGCTGATTTTGAGTCTGATAAGATGACTATTTTTTGTTTTATGAATGGTGTATATAAAATGTTTTGTAATGCTGCTTTTATAGCTGTTAATTCTCCATCATAGTGGTTTGATGTTTCATCTAATGTTAGATACTGTGCAAAATGTTTAGAGTATACTGCTGCACCAGCATTTTTTTTTTTTTATTGATGAGGGATCCATCTGTATATATTCAGAGCCATTCTTTTTCTGGTTATCTTTCATTTTCCGTAGCTATTGCTCTCATTTCATTGGTATAAACTGGCCTTCCAAAGTGTCAAAGTAGGCTTAATGCACTCTTAGCCAGGCAGGTAACACATCTCTTTCATCCAGCTCTACAAAAGCTAAGCCACTGAGGGTTAAAATTGGACCAGCCCCTTCCTTATTTACATACAATCACGCAAACTTATTTTTCTTACTTGATGTTTGTGCAATAAACTTCTTTCTTCAGGGCAGTCATTTAAGCATGAGGGAAGATTATGATAAAATGTTAAGTAGTTTGGCAGCTTCCTTTTGCAGGATCAGCACAATTCTATGAAAATAACTGCCTAGCACAAAACTCACACATCAAAGGGAATGAAATTTTAGAATATTTACATGCACAAAGAACTCTCTTGGTTCTCACTATCATTAAAATTAGTGCTCAAGAAACTGGGCATGATCTGTTGAAGGTTTTTACTTTAGCGATAGAAATTGAATATTTCTTCATAGATCATCTTCACCGTGCTGATAGAAGCTATTGTGCCAGCTCATTGTTTCATATGCGTGAGGGTAATCTCAAAAAAGAATTACACTGCCCATGTGTCCCAAACCAGTTCCGATTTAACATTTTTGCACCCCTAGGTACAATGTATAATATGCATCCCCTCTCCAAACAATGTTTTAATACT
Source organism: Deroplatys truncata (assembly GCA_030765065.1). Lineage (NCBI taxonomy): Eukaryota > Metazoa > Arthropoda > Insecta > Mantodea > Mantidae > Deroplatys > Deroplatys truncata. The sequence goes on along the minus strand of CM060988.1, from coordinate 129,160,613 downwards.
TGCATATATAGCTTTAAAATAATATGAAGTATGATACTATAAGCTTTTAACAGAAGACAAAACCTGCATACCTATTTCAATAAAACTTTTAAACAGAGATGAAGGAAAATAACTTGCCACTCAGAAGGTTTGATGGCAGCAAAACTCATTGATCATATCTTTCATGATGGTCATCAGTCAGGAGGTCAGCTTCAATGTGAAGAATGCACAAGGCATTCAGTCTTTTCTTAGACAAAGTAGAGGGCTGGTATGACTTCAGCCTTTTAAGAGCCGAAAAGTATCGTTCTGCTGAACAATTTATAAATAGTATACAGAAAAATATTCTAAATGCGAAGTCAACATTTGGAAACATGGACTGCAACTGCTCTTTCCGTAGAAATTTACTCATCTATTAGGCGGTCCAAATCTCTTGACGTTTGAGGCATGACCAGTAATATGGCACTAGCGAATAGCAGCAGTGCAATGTTGCCTCATACGGACAGTACAGCTCGCCGCTGGTAAAACTAATTGGAATATCATGTGCTCGCATACATATTTCATATTTCAGAAAAGCATGTAGTCATAGTCATGCTTGTAATAGTAATAAATCCATTGCTGTGGTAGTTACTTTATATATTGTTATGTAATAGACATAATTATCACTTAATAATGTGCAATTCTCCATGTCCTAATTAAATTTAGAAATAGTTATTCCGCAAGGTTTTCTAATACAGCTACAAGCTTGTCACGAAAATTCTTTCGAAGCCCTCTGGCACAGCTCTACAAAACCATACATCACGTTTTTTTAATAAATAACGTCATGTATGGTTTTGTTTCCCAGAATAATACCATTGGCAAACCAATAATTAAGTGTATTTTAATGCTTATTTCTGCATGATCCAGAGTCCTAGAATCAAGCACGTATCCGTTAATGTGAGAAGAGCGTGTTATGCTTTCTATAACATTCAACACCTCGTTACTTGGAATGCACTACCCCAAAACAAAACAAAAATAAATAATAGTAATAATAAGCCATATAAAGCATAAGACAACAGCACTTTAATCAGCAAGTGCTATCACGTTCTCGAGGAAGCATCAACAATGGAATTCATTACATCATTGACGCGATACTCAAGGTTAAAACAAACACTGATAAAGCAAAACCACTGCTGGTGTACTTTTCATAGCATGCTTGTGACTCAGTTCTTACAGTGATAGGTTTGTCCTAGCGTTTAAAGTTAACTCTTTCATAAAAATGTCACTTAGTAAGTCCTGTAGTACCAGTGGATATAGCAGTAATGTTAGGGCTGTTATCTTCAGTGTGTATAATTTCTGTAAAAAGTATGCCAACGAAGAAAACCGCAAAAGTCCTAACTTGTCGAAATGCCAAGAACTTACAGCTGAGGCGTGCTCAATAAGTACATCAACTGTTTCACATGTATGTAGGGAAGCGAAATTATTTACATCGCCGAGAAAGCATATACGCTTACCTAAGAGAGTGAAAACCTGGACGATCAAATAAGATGTATAACGCAGTGTTTTATAATTTTATGGTAAACGTGATATTCAGGGCGATGAGAGTATTCTGTTAGCTGTGCCAGTTGAATAACAAAGGACGCCTAGAAAGGTATGTTTTTTATTTCTCTATTTGTGTATTACATTTCCATTATCGTCTCTCTTCTTGTTTTCTTGTAGTGTTTAAGTGAACATCATGGTAGCATTTATAACAAACGCATAACATTCTGACGAAGCGAAGTTTGTCAACCGCATGGCCACTCCGTATTGGTTTAACGAAACGTCAAGAGATTTGGACCGCACAGTAGATTGGTACACCACTAATCGTATAAGACTTCAAAAGTGAAGCAAATTCTATAGTTTAGCTTGGGAAGGTTAGTTCCAAATCTGTTTCATATGACACTTAAGAGTTTTGCTGTGCATTTAGAAATAATTTGATATTGTTTTATAAATTTCTGTTCTCTTAGCTAATTCAGTATGTAGCTTATTAAGTATTAGGAAAAATGTTTTGACTAAATGCTTTTCCAATCTGAAATGCCAAGAATTGCGATTGGGGTCTTGCCTCAGTTTCCATGGTGCACAATAAATGGCACCAGTACTACAGGAATATACCAAGTATTGATCAAAGTGATTCACCATTTAAAAGTTAATGATAATACACACTGTTCAGATTTCTGGTTTTACCATTTATCAGCCTTCATGAATTGGAAAAATCACTTACAATTTTGATTAATTCCACTCTGTAGAAGAATGTCAATTGTTGACTCATTTACACACCACACTGCAGGATCTTCACTAACAAGGTTATTAACATTATTATTGGTACTTTTTGAAACATCTAATTTAATATGTGGTTGATGGGTTCTAAGTGTGAGCCAGATTCAGAAACTGTTTGAATGTTATCAGTACAGCTTGAATTTGAACCAGCAATATTTCTCGTAAAAAATGCATCTATTCTATCAAGCATTTTAGTATTTTTGCTTGTCCTTTTCACTTTTCCTTGGCTAACTTTAGAAATGCCACCCTACTTGATTTTGCATGTTTGGTTTTGTTGCTCATGAAGCTATGAATCATGGTAATGTCACTTACACGATTTTCAACTATTATAAATCATAAATTGAATTTGTAATAGTATTATTTCTAGTATATGTAAATTAAAACTCCCTAGCAGCTTCAAAACTGTATTCCACTACTGGTGTGACACTAACAGAAAGTCTCCAACCGTAACACAATCACTAGTCCAGTCATTAACAATCTTGGATTACTTTGCCGAACAGTAAAACAAAATGTCCCTCCATTTCAAGTCTGCACACACTGCCTAAACACTGCATGCAATAAGAGACTAATGGTATGTAACAAAGCCAAGAATTACAGCACTGCATTGTTACAACTGAAGCAAGTGAACAAAGTTGATGCCGAACCATTGCAATAATAAAATTATTAAACAAAATGAAAAGTGAAGAATCAATTTAAAGAGATACTCACTGTTGGATTCACCCTCAAATTGTCATTTGGCAATCATTGCCCATACTTGAAAATAATTTGTCAACTTTTAAGAGCAACAGTTAAAAGTGAAATATTGATAAAATTAAAAAATCTGATGTGTTACACTCACATGACTTTCTCTACTCTTGTACAAACTATTTTTACAAACGCTTATTCTCCATCTACTTCATGTTAATCAAGATAAACATTTGCAGACTCTCTCTTATTGCCAATTTTCTTGTAGATGCGAGGGAAAAATATATTTACAAGGGCAATATAGAAAAACAGTAGCCTTTAAGCACATACATATCTCTTAATAGCTGGTTGCTAGGTGCAGCACCATTCCCTTTTCCACAGATTATAACTCTTTGCATATTCAAGACAAAAAAATTAATAACGAATTCCCATTTGAGAAAATAAGTATTGAAAAATTCAAGGGAATAACAAGCAATATCTCGAAAATGGTTCACTCAACAAAAAAAATGTATATGACATAAATTGTGTATTTTAATGTGATCTACATTTTTTGTGTAGTAAAATTTTGTCTATCTCTTATGGTTTACCAGTTATGCAAAAGTCGTTCACAATGGACAATACTTTTGGAGACATTCCCAGAAAATTCAAGATATACATTTTATTTGTCATGAAAATATCTTAAACCTATGATATTTTAATCAAAATCGTTAGAGCCATTTTTGAGAAAATTAAACTTTTTGAAAAATGTTCCATGTAAAGGGTAATCTGGGGTGGGGGATTTTCTTGAAAACCTTCGTGTCGCATCTCTGGAAGATACTGAACCTAAATACCAAGTTTGGTGTTTATCCGACTGTTCGTTTCTGAGTAATGCTGTTCACAGACGGACACACACACACACAGACATGTTTCCAAAAATGCTTTTTTTGGATTCAGGGTGTCTCAAAACATGTATTTCCGTGAAATCTGTGTATCGAATTTTTGGGTGGAATACAATACTTCCCTTACTTACTGTACGTAGTAGAGAAAGTAAAAATATGCTACAGAATATGTCGCCCCTGGACCTGTGCCTAGTGGGCCTATAGTAAATCTGCCTCTGTCCCCATTCCCATTCAGCTATGTGAGAGTTATCTATTATGTCATTTAGTGAGAGTCATTTTGAACAAATTTGTGTACGTTTAATGCAATTCCTTTCTTTGTTTACAAGATATTCAAATGCATGATGAATATTAATCAGTTCATACACGAAGAACCAAAAGACTACGAACCGGCTGTGCAGTGTTTTTCCTGTCCGCATCCTCAGCACTCGTTGCCGTCTGCCGCTAGAAAGGCGCGGATGAAACCATACAACATTTTTAAACTATTTTTAAAGATTTTACTTAACAACTTTATGAAAGTGTTTTAGGACATTATTAGTAGAGACTTCTGGCCCCCTCTGTCCCCCGACCTAACCCGCTGCAATTTCTATCTCTGGGGTAACTTTAAACAAAGTGTATAAGACAAACCCACACACCCTGGAAGAATTAAAACAAAATATCCGCCAGGAAATTGTCAGCATTTCTCAACGTGAACTACGGAGTGTGATGGATAGTTTTCTAAAGAGGTGCCAAAAATGTATGGATAATGATGGTGGCCAGTTTCAGCATCTCCTTTCATAAATTTGGTAAGTAAAGCCTTTAAAAGTAGTTTTAAAAATGTTGTATGGTTTCATCCACACCTTTCTATGATAGTGGCAGATGGCAATGAGTGCCGAGGACGCGAACAGAAAAAACACAGCGCAGCCGGTTCATAGTTTTTTGGCTCTCTATATTAGTGAGTTAGATTGAAAGTCAAGTTTACAGTATGCTGAAAAGAGTTTATGATTTGCTTTGGGAACCATTTCTGGTGTTGTGGCCTAAAGACAGCTATTTTTATTTGTTTTTCAAGGAAACTGTAACTCTCTTTAAAAAAGAAAAAGAACATTCTGCAGAATTTTTACTATAGATGTGCTGGATAATGGAAGGAGAACTCCTCTAGGAAAGAAAACCTGCTTTGTCTTCAAATATCAACACCAAGAAACACTTTATTGCATAATGGCAGTCTCAAATTTCAGGAGATGCATACTTGTATGCGTTAAAGTGGCCTGTTCCCCATAGATGCAATAGCATTTTTTGTTCTGTAAGGTTTTCACTAACACTAGACTCCCCGTCTCTATGACTGACTTGAAACAAATTCCAAGCAATAAATATGAACCAATGTTATATTTGGTGTGAGACAAAATATGGGTCAGAAATTGCCTCTCTGAGTTCTACTCTGATTGGTGTAAACAGATAATCCAGTGTAACACAATCAGTACCGAGCAGAATGGCTCAGGTGGTTCCGTCTGTGGTCCACATTTGGGAAGTCCTGGGATCAATTCCTGGTGACTGCACGCTCTGGCCCATGGGTTTTATGTGGTTTCCCCGGGTCACCAGGCAAATGCTGGGGTGGTTCATCTTCTACCACGGCTCTCCTTCCTCTCATTTCCTGCACTCATCTTCTTCCTTGTCATCTGTTTCAGGGTTGTAGGACCAGGCGAGAGTATTTGGCGGCTTGCGGCTGGGTAGTGGTTTGTGCTCTGTAAAGGTTTCTTCCCTGGCGTCGCTCAGTTAGGTCTCTCCTCAGCATGGGGCTCCGCTCCAGGGGACCCTGGAGGTTGATGGCTTGTGGGCAGGGACTGTGTGGTATCGGATGCATTCTATCTGGAAACGTTAGGGACCCCATCTATGCATGCAGCCATTGGCATCTGAATCTGTCACCCTTTGGGTCTCTCCTCTCATCCTTCCCTCCCAGGGGTCACAGAAGCATAAAGGGCCGACTGATCTGCGTGTGGTGCTCTGTCCCTACATATGTACCTTTAACTTTACATTTAATACAATTTAGTACTTCAAGGTTTTAGAGAGAGGGTTGGATGAAAAATTAGTTATTTGTAGCATTAAAATACATAACTATAATATTTATGTCAGTATTGCTTTTGAAGTAGACATGGAAATGAAGCCTACACCCCTGACTTTATCTGATTATGCTCCTATCTGTAGGACTTACAAGTCAATGCCTTGGGCCAGGAGCAAGCAAACTTGTGGATCATAACATATCTATATATTTATGAGGAGTTACTACATTATCTCAACTGAGAGCATTTCTTTGCAATGATTTTTTATGACTTTAAAGTCAGTGTAGGGGAGAGAGAATATCCTAAAAGATTGCATCAAGTGTTGAGGGATCTTGCCCTTGACAATCCACTATTTACCATAGTTTGCATATATTAGAAGGCGGCGCCGTGGCCGAGTGGTTAGACCGCTCGCCTCCCACCGAGGCGGCCCAGGTTCAATCCCAGGGACCTGCATGTGGGATTTGTGGTGGACGAAGCGGCGTCTGGGCGGGTTTTCTCTGGGTCCTCCGGTTTCCCCCGCCATTCATTCCACCAACTGCTCCACCATCACCTTTCCTTTCATCCATTTCACCAACATTTCGTTTCATCTACTTCCCTCATCCCATACCAGGCATCGGGCTGATCACCCATCCTGGATATTCTGTCTGATCCATGAGTGTCTGCTCCTCGACTGGCCTCTGACCCCAGGCACCCGCCTGTAAGTCCTGGGGGGTGTAAGTCCTATACAAGAGGAGGGTAAACAGATAATGAATGAATGCATATATTAGAAAACTAAGGAATTCCCTCAAATATGAACATTCAAAATGACCTGCAACAATGGTTGAAGATGTGATTAAAGCAGAGCATGTGTTGTGGGAAGATCATTACTACACAGTTTATCAGATTCAAGAAACCTTGAATATTGGATCAGCAGCAGTGACAGCAATCCTCGAAAAGCTTCATCTCAGGAAGCTCTGCAGTCATTGGATCCCCCAACACCTCAGAGATGAGTAGAATGATGTCTTGCATTCCCATGATTTTCTCTACTTGCTCTTCTACAAACTATTCTTAAAAATTCTTATTATTCTGTGTACTTCTAGTTAATCAAGATAAACTTTCATTGTGCATTTACATATTTATTGTAGGTATAAGAAAAATACATTAGCAATAGATAGTCAGATTTCTTTGCTATATGATGGCTTTGAAGTTCCATGCTCCTTGCGTGGCCACAGATAAAAAAAATAGCAATTTTCCACTTTAAAAAGGTTTAAGTATTTGAAAATTCAAACCAATGACAAAGAATACCTGCCACAAAAAAATTTACGTGACATATATTGTGTGCTTTAATGAGATCTACATCTTTGGTGTAGTAAGGTTTTGTCCATCTCTTATAATTTATCAATTATACAAAATTCATTCAGAATGAAGAGGACTCCACAGAATATTCCCAGAAAATTTAAGGTACACATTTTATTTGTCATTCAAATATCTTCATCATATAATATTTCAATCAAAATCGTGGATTGTTTAGAAAATCAAACATAATGAAAAAGTGTTCCATGTAAAGGTAGTTTTGGGTGGGAGGATTTTCTTGAAATTCCCACATTGCATTGTTGGAAGACACTGAATGTAATTAAAAGTTGGGTATTTAACCAATTTTTATTCAGAGAGTTTTGAAATGTGTATTTCCGGTGAAATCTTAATATAAAATTTTGGGGTAGAATGAAATACTTCCTCTACTTATTATAGGTAAATAGTAGAGAAAGGAAAGGCACTTGTAGTTTTGTAGCAGAAAATGTATGGAAACTTTTATGGAGGAAGATTGAAATACATATTTGACATCGTAACTGTGATGAAAGCTCCAGAAACTAAGCAATAGTCATCAATGTGGATCTTTCCAGGAAGGCATCCTCCAACAAAAGTGAATGTGAGAAAGAAGTGTTGCAAGAAGATGATCAGTTTTTTTCTTTGCAGGTAGTGACCATATTATGACAGTTTCACTTGAGTATGTGAACAATGGTACAACACCAAGTGTCTACCCCAAGTCTCCAATACACTGAAAATAAAATGTCCTAAAACTTACATGGAAACTGTTGCAGCACAACTCCTCTGCCCATACTGCACTAGAAACAACTCAATTTCTGCAGAAGTTAGGAGTAAAATGTTTGCCCCATCCTCTCTAAAGTTCAAATCAGACCCCATGCAAGCCTTTTTTATTGCCCAAAATAAAAGAAAAACTTCATGGTTAATGCTTTAAATCACCTGAAGCCACAGTGTTTGCATACAAAGAATGTATGTGCATTCTATACAATGAAGCTTGACATTCAACATTTACAAAATGGTTTGAATGGATGAAACGTTGTATAAAATGTAATGGAAAATGCTTTGAGATGATTCAATGATGAGATATTGTATGTTAAAATCTTATTGCTTTCATTCTCAAAACTTTCAGAGCGAACCTTGTAAGTGAGGTAAATAAAAACATGTTTGGTAACAAAATATGTTTAAATGTTGATTAATTTTAACTAATGGATGCTTATTAGTGAGAATCACAGAATCCTTCTATAGTAGAAAATAGCAAAGTGAAAATAACATATAAACTAAAGGACAAACAAATCTAGAAATATTGTTGATAACTTCACTTATCCTGTCATAAATACAATAAAGAAACTAAGTTATGCTTTTGAAATCAGTAGTAATATATTTCTGACATAAATTGACAATAAATTAAACATTTCATAAACACAACAGACAATATAGCAGTTTTCACTTTAGGGATGCATTTGATTATTTTATATACATGATGTACCTCCTTAAGTTATAATGTATTTGATACATATGTTTTAACATTCATACTACCATTTTACAAAAGTATATACAAAGTTGAAGCATAATACAACACGTACAATAGGAAACAGTTCTTTGAACTGAGGAACTACCTTTGGTTTCATCACAATAAAAATGTTTTTAGAATAGCCTGATATTTGCCACAGTAGTGATATAGATATACAGAAACTTTCAGGGATAATGGAGAAGGGCAAATGTATCAATTTAAGATATGGAGCATGGTCTAATGATGATCAAATCACAGGTTATAAGCCAATATTGTTTTAGGATACCTATGAAAATAGAATAACAGACTTACCAACTCTGTTTGTAGATGTAATAATTTTAATTTTCTGCACTATTTTCACAAGCTGCAAATACACTTAAAGTTGTTCACTGAGCCCAGTTCACTTTTCACATAGTGCTCATGAATACCTTAATCATATGTTCCTGAAAAGTGGATAGAAAGAGGAGGTCCTGCATTGTGGTCAACCTGTTCATCTGATCTGACCCTACTTAATTTTTTCTTGTAAGGTCATGTGAAATTTCTTGTTTACAACACTCCTTTAGAAACTGAACGGCAGCTCCTTGCAAGAATTCTCACTGTTTGTGACACATTAGAATGACTTTGGGGTTGTTTGACTGAATACAACAGAACATCCTTCTTGTATCACAGCTGTTGTAAGTGTATTCACAGCTTGTGAAAGTAGCAAGAAAAATAAAACTATTACATTTACAAACAGAGCTATCAAGTCTCTTATTCCATTTTCTTAGGTATCCTAAAAGAATATTGGCTTATAACCTGCAACTTGACCATTACCAGACTGGGGTTTCTTATCTGAAATTGATACATTTTCCCTTCTTCATCATCCCTGAAAGTTTGTATCATCATGGAAACATCCTGTATATCAGAATGCACTTGAAAAACAATGAAATGTCATAATAAACTTCTAACAGTTAACAGGAATAAAATATTGAAAGAGAAGCAAAATGTTGTACTGTTGAATTTCTATATTTTATCTAAAATTTATTTGGAAAACATAGTACTTTTCTTTTGGCCTTAGTTGGTAACACTGAATAACAAACTTTGTACTGCTGTAAGCCTTACTTATCTCGTTACATCTCGCTTTTTTGCAATGTTGAATATATTATCTATTTGTTCCTGTATTTTGCAGAATTTCAGTATTTAACAATAAATATATACTTGTAGCAACTTAGAGGAACACATTTTCTTAAGGTGATGCACCTGTGAAATTTGGCCATATTGTGTTACTTCACAAGACTTTCTCTACCCACTATTGTTTGTTTTTATAATCAAGATAAACGTTAGCAGAAATGGTTTCATTATACATTTCATTGTAGGTAAAAGGGAAATATAGCAAACAAATAATAGTCAAGTCTTTAAACAGCAGGTTGCTATATGGTGCCTTCGAAATTCTATACTCTTTGCACAATATCATGGAAAACAATACAATGGTGACTTTGCACTTCAGAAAATGTAAATTATTTAAAAGTTCTAACCAAGGGTAACAAATTGCTTGAAAATGGTTAATGCCCCAAAAAAGTTTTGATATAAATTTGTGTTTTAATAAAATCTATATTTTTTGTGCAGTAAACTTTGTCCCCTTCTTCTGGTTTTTTTCCATTACAGAGAATTATACAAAATTCATTATGTATGAAGAGGACTTCACAGGCTACTCACAGAAAATTCAAGATACAAATGTTAATAGTCATGTGAATACCTTAAGCAAGTGGCTCTTTAATTAAAATCATTACATTAATAGCCATTTATCAGCAATCCAAAAATAACAAAAATGCTTTATATGTAAAGGGTAGTTTGGGGTGAAGCAATTTTCTTGAAAATCTTCATGTTGCATTTTTGAAAAATGGTGAGCTTAAAATACCAAATTTAGTGTTTATCTAACGTTTTGTTTTGAGTTATGCTGTTCTTCCCTCTCCCCCCTCTCTCTCTTTCACACACACACACACACACACATTTTTCTAAAAATGCTTGTTATATGTATTTCCGATAAAGTCTCAATGTAGAATATTGGGTGGAATACAAACTTCCTGTACTTACCACAGGAGAAAATAGTAATAATAATAAAAAAGTATAATTTTGCTTTATGGTCATTGTTGCCTCATTTAGCAAATCTTTTCTTTAGACAAGGTAATATTATTAGATGCCTCCCTAAACTTTATTCCCCATTTTTTTAACAATGTTTTTTTTTCTCAGCATTTTATAGTATGAAAACCATCCTTCAAGAGAGCATTCTTAATTTATTTGCTTAAAAATGTGTTCATAACTTCCAAAAAGCCTGTTAAAGATAGTGTAAATTTTTATTCTTTTAAAAAGGGAAATTGATTTTACAGAAAAAAGTCTTAATGTTCCAAAGATTTAACACTTCAGTGATTATTTTTTTGTTTATAATACAAGAGGTTTTGGTGTAGTATGTTGGCAAATCTAAATGGGTAGGCACATATGGTTATATATTCAGTTTGTGTTGGTTTCATCAATCTCCATATAGTCTCTTATGACCTTTGAGGAAATCATTCTGCCAAGCAACTTATTACCTGGAGGTACCCCACAGGCAGTTGGTTATAGGCTCATTAAATACATAAAAAGAAAGTTTGGTCAAAGAAGTTTAAGAAATTAATAATAAGGACTTTTGACTAGTGTATTAAATTTAACAATATTAATATTAAAAAGACATAAAATCCAGAAGTTTGAAACTCAGGAAAAATTATATTACAGTGTTTAACAACAGGTAAAAATATTAGATACATATGTGATGTTTGATCTATACTTTAGTTCTCATAATTCACAGGTGCATCACCTTAAACAGCACCATTTAATATCAAACGTTTGTGCACAAAGCTCCACAAAAATTTACACAGGAATAGTAAATTCTTACTTTTGAGCACATACATTTCCTTATTTTCAAAGTTATTGATTTATGTATTTCTTAAAATATTGCATTTTTATTAGCATCTACTGTGCTCATTGTCCATAATGGTGCAAGGTAATGCAATATAAACACATATTTTTCATCCATATATGAAAAATTCCAGCAGCATTCAATTGATTAGGTGCCTGAAGATTTTTCAGAGCATATAAACTAAATGCCTATAAATCACTAAAATGTTATGCTACTTTAACAACAGTTATGTGGTAATTTATCTTTTTTTTTTTCAACAATTGGAATTTTCTTTTATTGCAACAGTTATTTAAAAGACAGTTTTTTTTCTTTCTTTTCTCTTCTTCAGGGTTTTATCTTTAATCATGAGTGAGTAAGTCATCTAAGGATTTAGATTCTAATAGCTTGCTGTTGTATACTTAAACCATACTATTAAATTTGTTTAATTTATGGACACAATTAATTTATTTTTTATAAGTTATCAAACATAGAAATTTACTAATTTGCTTTGAATGCATTCTAAGGAACTCACTATCATATTCTGGTATATACTACCATATTTTAATACATTTAGATATATCTGGAACTGTAAAACTACATAACTAGTCCTGGAGTGCCAACTGTGTTTGAAACCAATTGAATTTAACATGACATCTATGGTGCAGCCAAAGCTGAGAAAATAGTACAGGCCTTATGGCAACAGCATTGCAATATGTTACACAGCAGTAGCATTCATTTGTTTTTCTATGTGTGCAGATACAATCTTTTACAGCATATTTGCTCCTGCTTTCTCTTTTCCATTTTAATTTATTTCACTTTGTAACTATACAACACATGGGTAACTACAAAGCCTTTGTTTGGATGCATGGCCGGCCTAACAGGAATTTTCTTGAAATTGGGAAGCACACTGTTTTCCAGTGGAGTTGGATATTCATAGCCCCTTAAATTCAAGTGCATAAATTTCTCATTGTAACTACATTAACCACATATCTTTGTCATAGAATATATTGGATATGATGTCCTTGTGCTGGCACACATCTTTCACACCTTTTAACTAAATTTGCATTAACACTCATTTGTCCTTCATGGCCATATAAATAAAACCATGCTTTGTTCACAAAAAAAAAATTAAACACAGATCAATAGAGTGATCATTAACATTATCCAACACCCAATAGAAGAAATTAATTCAATTTCTGAACTAAGTAGAATTATCATATAGGGTTTGAACTTTAAACTTTAGTGGCATTCTAAGATGAGGTTTGCAAAATTTCGGATTCCTGTGCAAGCTTTCTTAGAGACTTCTTTGGACTTTGTTCCAACTTTTCTCCAATGTTGTTGAGTTTTTCCTCTGTAAGAACAGTGGCAATTTAGTTTCAGTTTCCTATCAAAAATAGATCCCATTTCTTTAAATATATTCAGAAGATTATGAACCATTTCTCTGTCAGGTGCACGGACAGCAGGAAATCTGTCTATGAATTGCTCTTTCGCTTCTCTACAAGAGTTTATTGTCACATAGAAACAGTGCAGCGAAGGGCAAGCAATTCCCCCATAATATGTCTATGCATCTAAACAAAGGCCTTGTAGCAAACTATGGAAAATGTTCTGGCAGCAGAACCGGCATGACTGTTGCATCTCATGTGCTGCATACATTACATTTTTAAATTAAACCCTTTACCATAAGAACAAAGTACACGTTGGATTTGCATAACACAATTCCCTTATTATCCATAGGCATATAATAATGTTACTATCAGATGAAACCTAAAATTAAATTCAAAGCTGCCTGCAAAGGGGTGTGTACAGTAAAAGGTATGGCCAATAAGCTCTGTGCTATTTTCCTAATGTTTGCCACATCATAACATCTGGTTAAATTGCATAAAACTTTTCAATTACTTATGCCCTTTCTATCAGATGAAACCTAAAATTAAATTCAAAGCTGCCTGCAAAGGGATGTGTACAGTAAAAGGTGTGGCCAATAAGCTCTGTGCTATTTTCTTAATGTTTGCCACATCATAACATCTGGTTAAATTTAATAAAACTTTTCAATTACTTATGCCCATAAATAGCATGACTTAAATAAAATAAATGTCACTAGTAGTCATATTATCTGGAATTTTGTTTGGACTAGAGTTGAACTCCAATTTTATAAGTGTGTATACATTTCACAATTTTGGGCTACCAATACTTAGTGCCAATTAGAACAGGTTCAATTAAACTCCTGTCTATGCCTACAACCAGTGGGTTTTAGAGATAACAAATTGACAAACTGTCAAGGAGAAACTGCAGAATTGCTGTTCCCAAGATCATATAATACCTATCACTGATTTCTTTGAAGACTTGTATGGGATGGTTTCCTTGGCAAATCAAGAATGTCCAGTACTTTGTTTTTCACACAGATCTGTTGTTTCCACTTGGCTATGTCTCAGTGTTGCAATCTGTTAATGATTTATGAAATTATAGACATAATTCTTTTCTGACAGAAGGCTTTCAGAAATGTGTAAAATGAATTTGCACTGTATTATTCAATCCAGAGAGTTTATGACATAACTAAAGCTATAAGTACAAATACTCTTTCTTTATTTCCTTTTAAAGAAAATATGCAAATGAGAACTTACTTTATGTAGTACATATTTTCTGACACCACTTTCACTCAAAAAGTTTCTTATTGACAAAAAACTTCTTCCATTTCACATATATACATTCTATAACAACACCTAGCACCTTTAAGCAAATGATATGTGTATTGAATTTTATGGATAAGGAAACTCTTTGCTTATAATGTTTTGGAATTGTAAATGAAATAAACCTTTTTAGTTTTAAAAACTCTAATATCACAGCATACATCAGCTTTGATGTCAAGAGCAGTAATCAAAACTGAAAGTAAGAACTTCTGCAGGCATTTGTTGAATGTTGCATGCAAGCAGCTCTTCAGAGGGAATGACATCTGAATATCAGATAAACATTCTGTATTGTCTTGGGGTTGCCCATATGTTTGCTCCTAAAAACAAATCAAAACAAGGATCTGAAATCAGTAAACATTACATATAAATGATTACAGTATCTACTGTTTCTGTTAAATCATTTGACTGCCTCTCAAGTGGTTAGCATTCTCAGATTCAGATTCAGATTTATTCACCAATTGTAAAAATTTACAAGGTTTCATCAAGTAAAATTTGAAGAAGTATACATTATTAACCATTAATAATGGGGAGGTGCTAATCTCTATGTACAATTTTAGCATTACAATTTTAAATTTTAAAGATAACAATTTGTTTTTCCAGTTTTATACTCTTCCACTGTATAGAATGCGTTCTTAATTAGATATAACTTAATTTGTTCGATTTTTGTTCGTTCTTCATCAGTTACTTTAATCCAGTGAGGTAAATGATTGTACAGATCTTTTGCCTTACTTTCAATACTATTATTTTCAAGAGAGCCTCTTAATCTATTTCTAAAGTAGTTTTTCTTTGTTCTGGTATTATGTTCATGAGTATTTGTATTTTTGTCTTCTTTATAGGATTTTATAACATATTTTAGACATTCATATATATATAGACAGGGCAGTGTTAGTATACCAAGTTTTTTAAAATCGGATTTGCATGTGTTTCTCTTTTGGATATTTTTAAGGATTTTAATTGCTCTTTTCTGCAGCCTAAATATTTTTAATATGTGTTTCTTCCCTGTTGATCCCCATAATATGATGCCATAACTTAAGTGTGAGTGCATAAATGCATAATATACTTGTGTTGTGCTATCTTTATCCATGATTTGTTTGACCTGTTTTAGAATATATATATCCTTATTGAGTTTCTTAGAGAGTTTTTCTATATGTCTGTTCCATTTCAGATTGTTAGCCAGGGGTCCTGGGTTCAGTTTCTGGCAGGGAAGTTTTCTTTAAGCTGATTGATTCCCTATACTTCACAGAGTCTAGAAGTGTAAATGTGAGTGTGTTTAATTGTAAGACTTACTAAAAACCAAAGTTAAGAAAACCTACAGTTCAGCAAATATAACCATCATTTGTTTCATAAGCAAAGCCCCTGATATGACAACAGAAGTTAAAGGGGGGCTATACAAATGTAACAAAAAATAAATAAATACTTTGAGTTTGATTTTTTCATGCATTATAAATTGAAAGTGAACATTACAAACAACGTTTGATACTCTTCTTTGCTTAAAATTAATCACCAAGTTAATTGAAGGTTTTGACAGTTAAGAACATTTAAGGGCTTTCATATTTAAACTGTTAGTGTACACAAAGAGTGTATTCTGAATAAAATGTCCCACCCAAATGAGAAAGTACATCAACCAAAACTTTCAATTCAGGAATGGCCTCTAAAGCATATTTGGAAGCACTTCCACTCAAGGCAGTTAAATTTAGTTTGTACCTTCTTACCCATTGGTTATTTGGTTTTTTCTTTAACTTATAAGAATAATTTTTTGAATTATTATTTATATTTTAGAATAATTTTGGCATTTTTGGTTAAATCTATCATTAGTGCTATGAAAGCATGAAATCAATAACATGAGGAACCAGATGAACCAGTCGACCACTTCTGAGGATGGGAGCAATTAGCTCTTGAAACCAGTCAAAATGAAAAATATGTAAGTGATGTTAAGTGTTTCAACTCCAACTCAAATTTTCTAAATAATTTCAATTTCACGCCACTGTTACTAGCTTATCCATATGTTGTACTAATTAGCTGTCTATTTTAAATGTTACATCTGTTTCAATAACACAGAAAGGGGAAAAGTTTGGCACTAAAAACTGTTTGACTGAAACCTCCTATATTATTTACATGTATATTCTATTCTAAGGAAAATTTTAAATAACAAAACCAGATAATTGAAGAAATAAAATAAAGCCTTTTGCCTTTTAAGTGCAATTTTACAAACAGTCAGATGAAATTGCAGTGAATAAGAATAAAATAGTGTTAAAATATAATAGTTTTTGCTTTCCTACTTTAGTGAGGAAAGCTTTTGTAACCACTCTCATATAAATATATTAAAAGAAAGAAAACAATACCTGGTCAACAGCCTCCAGAAATCCGTCTGGTTGGAATATATGCATCAGAAGATCTGTCACTTTCAGACCTTCGAAAGCTATAATGTTTGGAACTCCTGGAGTGTTGTATGTTTCTCCTCCAGTGCTAGTTACACAATAATAAAGTAAATAAATAAATAAACAAGTTTCAGTATTACCTCTTTAAATTTGCAAAACATTTTAATTTTCTCTTGAAAATATTATTTTTATCTATACAGAATAGAATGGAAGCTTTACTGCCAAACAACATTTACAGAGTGAGTTTAAGCTTGTTATCGGATAATTCATCAAGAATCTAAAACTAACAGCGCAATAGAAAACTGATGTGAACATCATGCTAATGTTTTTAAAATTTAATATGAGTGTTGAAAGTTATTAATATGTACATGTGTGTAATAATCCCCAAAATGAATTAGATAAGGGCTTACAAAGATGTTGAAATATAATACAATGAACATACCTGCTAAAATATCTTCTATGAATAATAATTTTCTAAGCTAGGTAATGAATTTGTAAAGTATTTTATAGCATGTAGACACATATGCTTCATTTATATAGAATTTAAAAATCCTAGATGCATTTCTGGGAAGATTTTCATAACCAACTGATCTATGGTTGAGGCAATTATTACAATGACAATGATAGCAGTGGAGGAAGATAGAAGTTCAGGCATGAATTAAAGTTTATGTTAATATTGATAAAATGGCATAACTACTGAAGTCATGACTATCTTCAAGACAGTTCAAGACATCCAGCATGATGCAGCTAAGGAGGATTAAAATAAAATTAATGATGGCAGCAAAGAAAACACACAATTCTCGTGGATAATAATATTGTAGATACCTTAGAACCTGTAAAATGCTTTCGTATTCATTATAACGTTTTAGAGAAGCTTATGACACAGCTATTGCAACTGGAAGGTAGGTACAACTTATGTTGTGGCTGTAGCTGTAGCCAAGTAAAGAGAAACTAAGAATGAAACAAAAAAATTCTTGGAAAAACAAATTTCTTTGCTTGTAGATGTCTTGTATTTTGCACAACATGTTATTTTTAATACAAGTTCAATATAATTTAATTCTCTATTCTTAATTTTTTAATCTTTTATTTGTTTATTACTAGATTCCTTTAGAAACATATAAGGAGAGTACTATAATGCTTTACATTTTATTTTTTTCCTTATACAATTACATAACTTGGCTGCACCTTGCACCACATGTGTGGCACTCTAGACCCCTAGAATAGCTTCTTCAGAATGTGTTGTACCTATACTGAATTGCAGGCTATGAGTGGTACAAGACGGAAGTAGAAGTAGAAGGCAAGGGGAGCTGTGTGGGTGCGAGAGGAACAGTTTCCCTTTCACCTGTACCACTCCCCATATCCACAACTTCTACTTCCACTTTGTACTACTCATAGCTTGCAACACAGTATACTGTGGACAACTGCTTCTAGCTCAGCAAAATAAAGTCCTTACAGGCATTTCCTCAAAGTCCAGAAAAGAGGATAATCAGTTGGGACCAAGTTGGGAAGATTCAGCATTTAGCACCAATTAAAACCCAAGAGAAGAGTACAGTATAAACATAAATAGAGTCATAGAGTCAGACTAGCTCATTTAAGGTTCAGAGATGATATTGTATTGATGGCAGAGTCAGCGCCAAAACTGGAACAGTTACTCAATGATCTAAACAGAGTTAGCACAGAAATAAGACTGAGGATTAATCACTTAAAGACCAAGACTATGAGAAATAACACAGAAAAAAGCAGTCACAATCAACTGTGTACCAATAGAGTGTGTAACAGAATAAATCTACATAAGACAATGGCTAGTCTTTCACATAAACATAGAAAAAGAAATCAAAAGAAGAATTGGGTAAGCCTGAAAGAAATTCTGGAGTCTAAAGTACATCCTAAACTCAAAGACAGAATGAGAATTGAGGTAATCAGGAGGCAAACCTGATGAACAATGCAGTCTCAATAGCCAAGCGCCTCAAATGGAAGTGGGGTGACCGTGTGGCAAGGATGGACAGGTTAAGGTGGTCTTACAGGACAACCATGTGGGACCTCCAAATAGAAAGACGTAGGGAGGCAGAGGACCAGATGGGCAGATCTTTTCACACAAAAAGTGGGGAAACAATGGATGAGGCAGGCCAGGAACAGGGACCAGTGGAAAGAGCAAGCAAATGAACTAGAACTGTGAACATGAAAAAGAAGTCAAATGTATTAAAAGCAGTGATGTTCAGTGAATTAGTCAAATAACATTGTGCCGGTTATCAGCTCTTCAGGAGTAGCTCCCCTGCTGTCGGGATGGTATAGACTAAATTCTAAAACCCATCTTAGTAATGTCATGATTATTCTCCTCTGGGATTGTCTCCTCCTCTGTTGATGCGTGCATTTTTTCCTGCCTTCCACCCTATGGTGCATGCTTTTCTGTGGTGGTTAATGCTACCTGTGATTCTCTGTATAATATTCATAACATTTTCTAGAGAGACCTACCCTTGATCACCCTGTATGATATCTATCCTTATACTAGCAGTGCCTGGTGTACAGTACTGTAATGTATTCAGATTGTAACCCTCTGTCCTGTTCTTCATCAGGCACTAGGCCATAGTTATACTTATCAATGATTGTCACTGTCTAACATAGTAGTATATTATGAATGGTGGGAAAAAGTAAAATGTATATCAATATGGTCAATAGCTTCTCATATAAACAGTTTTATTGTATTGTTGACTTAAAAATCTAAATATTTTTTTCTCTATTTCATTAACATCGCTGTCTTAGAAGATTATAAATTTGGAAAGAAAGTTGGCTTACCTTCCAAATCTTTGATAATACTGGTGCAATATGCAACATTAGCACATTTAGTGTAAAATCAGGAACTAAACAAGTGACTATTAACAGTATAGACAGCAGCCATATTGTTGGTGATTTCAATAACTCAATGTAGACATATACCATGTTGTCAGTGCTGCAAAGAGGATAAATAAAAAATACTTCATTAAACGTAATACTTGTCAAAGATAAACCTTTTATGGATACAAACAAATAAAAACCTACAGCAACAAAATAAATATATATAAAATAAGATTTAAACTGAAATTTTTCTAGTAATTTTCTTATTTTGGGATGAATAATTAATACTAACATACAGAATGGGCTACACTGAGGCCAAAAATAGTCTTTTTTAAATTGTGTGTATATGTGTATGCGTGTGTGTGTGCATGGGCTTTTCATACAAAAATGGCCAAAGTGAACAAATTATGAACATCCTTTATTACTATTAGTCATGTACCTACATATGAGATGGTGATGAAAGTGATAATGAATAATAAACACATCATTCTCATAAGTTCAATTAATTAAATTTAGATACATTTATTCAAATAGAGATGCAATAGAATTAAACTTTTAAACATACAACATACCAAAAAACTGTTGAATACACTAGAGTCACCAGCATGAATCCAAAAATTGACAATAAAATGGAACCCACAAACATCCAGGTCCAGTATCGACTATGCAGCAACAGCTGTAAAAAAGAAAGAAAAGCACACGAATTAGGTTGCACATCAATGCAACAAAAATGCTCCATGGGTTAGAGGTAAGATTTGCTCTAACAACAGAGTTTTTATGCACAGCAACTGTTTTCTCAAAAACATAACACAAGGCTGAAAGTATAATTTAGTTTATGTTGCTGTTCTCTTAGTACCTACTGCTTTGGGGTTATAAAGCTAATTCCTATGATAATAATATGTTCACTCTATCTTTTTGCATTTTGTTGATAATAATCATTGTGCCAATTATATTGTTCAACAGAAGTTGTAATTACAGTTTCAGTGATTGCATGCTCATAATTTATGTTCATGCTGTCAAGCACTAGTACGCTGTGTAGCAGTTCCAAAATTCGGGCATTTTTATTCACTGCTATCTAGAGAGAGTTCTGGGAAAATTGCAAGAGAGAGACTTCTAGGCTTTAGCTGAGGTTAGTTCATGGCCCTGTCTAGATGGTGACAGACTGTCAATAGTGTGTGGGTTTCTAACTCAGGTAGGTGTGATGCTGCATTGTTCATTTTGGCTTTCGTGGGTAATACAAATTTAATACTTAACAGTAGCTGGGCCAGGGCCGTTCTGACATTCTTGCCATGCTCATTTGATTATTGTAAATTATTTTGTGATGGCATTATTGTGTTAACAGAGAGTTCTGAATTTGGGGCATACTAATAATGTTTACCATGACTAAGGTAATATTGCGCATGATGCACTGGTAGTAAGTGTTCCCTATTTGTTTAACACTGTTGCGAGTCAAACCACATTTATAGTAATTGCAAACCAGGCAATTCCTCTTGAATACTGCTTACCTTCTAAACAGTGTTAATGGACCTGAGACTCAAAAGTGAACTTTGTGAAGCCATTATACCTATCATTTTTCATTGTTACTATTTTATTAATTTAATGAATACAAATTCCATGCATATTGTGGCAATTGTAAAGTATCCTATTATAGTAAATACATGCTCAGACTTGTATCTTGCCATTCTTGTTTTTGTACAGATCTCTGTGACATAATTCCTCCTTTCACCTATATACATAGAAATCTTTTGTGGAGGGGTTACAGTGCATCATAAATAAACAACATTTCTCTTTTTGAGAAATCCAAATAGTTTATAAAGGTAATACTTCAAATCTCCTAAAACAGCACTTTTTCTTTCAGAAAAAAAACAAAACGAAACAAAACAACTCTACCAGCAAGAATTGGCAAACATTATACTGTTTATTCTGTTGGCCACATTTAATGCATTAAAAACCTCTAAAGCTCATGCATCTGATTAAAGAGTATGAGATTTTAAGAAGATTTTAACATTCTTATTGGAATATCCCCAAATGTATACTCTTGTGCAATATTTTGCTTTATAGCTTATGCTGTCACATTTATATTGCTTTAGCCTCTCAGAACCAGTCAGATTTCCAGTTTTGTCATTGCCTGAAATTATTATACTCATATTAATATATGATGCAAATACTTTGAATGATTATTCACAACAAAATGATAAAAGCTGTATTTGTTATCTCTAACAAGGAAAGTATCAGACCCTTCAGGCCAAAACCTGCCTTGAAATTTTCGTAACAGAAGCAGTTAGTCATAAAAAGGCTGCATGCAAAATTATAGCTGAGAGAATGTTTTAAAGCTATTTTAGGAGTCACAGTGAAGTTTTCATAAATGCACAAATTAAGATTTTTATTATTCTAGCTTTAGTTTTTCACCAGAACTTACTGGGGCAAGTTTCATTAGAGTTATTGATTCATAACAAGAAACACAATATATTCAACTTTCATGTCCTATGTGAAAAGGATCTCATTACACAGTAAATCCAATCAGATAATGCCATTCATTAGTCATAGGATGATGCATGGCAGTGAATCCGGGCTAATGATAGAGACAACGGTCTCTGAAACATGTTCCAGTAAGTTCTGGTGAAAAAGTGAAGCTAGAATAATAAAAACCTTAATTTGTGCATTTATAGCTGCCAGTTTTACTGCAAGGCTTAGAAATACAGCAATACATCAGCCATTTATACTATAAGAAAGCAACATTTACATTAACTGACTGAAATGAATGGCAAGAGCTACCATTGCTACCATTGCAGGATTCTGGCTTCAACTTTGCTGTTGAAATTGGCATCTAATGTTTTGGTTATGGTCCTCACATCTTACTTTGGTGTTCTGTGCATCTTACACAACTTATCTTGAAGGGATTTCAACATAGATTTTGTCATGAAGGTTTTGATACTTCCCTTGTAAGTAGACCAACACCTTTAGATTGGGAGTGAGATAGCATATAATTTTAATTTTCTTGTGCTTAGTCTAGATTCTTCCAGGGATAAACTCATTGACAAGATAAAAAATTGGCATAATTTTAAGGTTAAGGAATACTGGTTTATCCAGAAGCATAGTCAAAAGAGCATACTATGTCTTGTTCATCCTCATCTGAAGTATATGAATATTCTCTGGCACAAACACAGGAAACCAAATACCTACATGTGCTTAAGGTATTACAAAACAGAGCTGTTAGAATTATATTTAACCCTGGCTACTACACACTCCCCTAGATGCTCACTATATACAAATACTATTACACTGATATTGTTTCTTCAGTCACAAGCCTGAAGCTACCTTTAGTAAGGATTGCTTTTCAATCTCCTGCATAATCATTCTAACATAGCTTAATGAAAACTAATGAAATTCATAACTTTCTACCAGAAGAAAGAACAATATGCCAATAAATGTAGTTATTCAACAAAATATTACTTTAGAGATTTAAACAGCAAATTATGACATTCTTAAAGAAGCAAAATCCATGAAGGTTATCCAGAAACCAACAAAATTAACAATATGGGAAAAACTCTTGATACTGAAGAATAAGGATCACTTATTATATTTTCACCTTCCATCTGTCAGTGATCTCTTCTCCAAATATATCTGGCTGGAAGCAACATTTGCATCAAAGCCAAGAATCTCATTGTTGGCTTTTAGCTGATGATGAATGCAATATATTCTCATAATATGTTCAAGGTAAATACTAAAAAAGTAGTGAAGTTCTCAAATGAGTGATTGATTGGAATTATTATTGAAACTATTATTATTATCATTATTATTATTTTTATAAATTATTTGGTTTATCTCCATTTAATGTTACCCATTCATGCTGTATGATCTATGTAGGTAAATTTCATGTTAAAACTTACCTTTAAATTTGCAACACACACAACACAATGAAAAACAAATGTTCCAAATCCTACTAAATCGATCGCAGTGTTATCTGACAGAAGAACAGGATGTGTTTTGGTAGTGTACCAGGTAGGAAAGAATAATACCACTGAATGCCAAATTCCTGAAACAAAAGAATTAAATGCTGTTCAGTGAAATTTGAACAAACATGATTCCAGGTTTTAATAGTAGAAGTTATGCATTGTAAACACAACTAAAACCTATGAAGAGATATAAGAAAGAAAAAAATAAAATAGCTTACCTATTGCTATCCATTGAAAGAAATAAGGCCACGTCATTAGGACATTCCTGCGGTTGTTTGTGTACAACTGTGGATACTCTAACAAAGTTTTGGCAGAATAATTCTGCTCAAACAGTCCATAAATAATGATTGGCAGTGACGTGAAGAGAACATTGTAAAATGTAAGGAACATACTGTCATATATTGCCTGTGAAACAAAAGAAAAAAGCTATGTAGGGATGCATAATATGTAAAATATAACATATTCACACATTTTTATACTTTCATGTGAATGGGTTTAAATTAAAGATTTCATAACCAGCCAATGAACATTACTAGATATGAATTAATAAGGAAGGGAGAGAATCTGAAGAAGCTTTCTGCAGATGATATGTATATTACTTTACTGGTGGAGGCATCTTTTGCTCAAGTGCTGTAATAAAAACACACCTCTTATAAATATAACACTTGACAGTTCATTCTCAAGAGAGGACCATAATAAGTATTTGAATAAAGAAACTTTATTAAGTCAACACTTTCTCCAAACGATTAAGTTTTCCCTCTTCTTTTCTTTCATGTGAAACCTTGAAAATGAAGTTTAAAATTTACTTATTCACAACTTCAATTATCTTCAGATCAAATGTGTCTGAAAATACATTCATAATACTGAGAAACAGTTTAACCTATAAGTTTCTTCCATCCCACCACATTATGTTTACTGCAAGACCTGAAGCATGCAATATAATGATGATATTTTACTATTTACATTTAGAAAGTTGAATATTTGTGCTAACAAGAACTCAAACAAAATCCTGCAAATCATTCATAGCTTTAGAATGGTGATAATTTGTCAATACTTCTATAATATTAAGTTCTGTGAAACTCACTTCCCTAGAGGTGATTTCATTGCATTCAAACCCATGCCCACAAAGTTAAAAAATATAAAATAATAATAATAATAATAATAATAATAATAATAATAATAATAATAATAATAATAATAATAATAATAATAATAATAATAATGCTTATTGTTCTATATAGTGCATACATACAGTTCGTACATAAATGAATATTGTCAGATATATAACAAAACAAGTTATAATACAATATACTGCCTTGTAATTAATTAAGATAATCTAGAGCATGACATGTATTAGGTATGGCCACTAATGAACTCAATGCTTTTCAGTTAGATAAGATGCCAAAGTGTTTTTGAAACAGTTTGATTTACTGCAGTCTTTTAAAGTTTTAGGTAGTAAATTAAATAATTTGGGACCAATATATTTAGGCATCTTTTCCTATATTTTGAGATTATGAGTAGAAGTTATAAAATTGTCTTTATTTCTAGTATTATAATCATGTATTACTAAGCTTTTACTGGGTGGATTATATCTGATTAAATGAATAATAGTTTTATAGATACGAATACCAGCCAAATTCATAATCCACATCTCCCTAAAAGCAAGCCTACATATATTGTTTGGGACATTATTCCTTATGTGGGTAGGAGGTATGAAATGTTAAGAAACTTATGGAATCGGGGTTTCAACATTGTAACATCGAGAGCCCTAAGCCGCAAGGCATAGTTGAGGGATTTGAGGACCCTCAGCCTCAAAGCGTAGCCGAGGGATGTTTTTTAGAAGGAAAGGAGTGTAGCAATTGCGGCCAGAGGCAAGTTGGGTCCCAGCTGAGGATGAGAGAAACAAATCTCTCAAAAGCGCTCCTACGGTAACAACTAGCGCCTTTATGTGATGTGAATTAACATATACCAACTCAAATTTTAAGTATCATATAACATCACAATAAGAAATACTTCTGGTTTATTATAAAATATCTGGTCTGTTGGAGTATTAAGTTCGAAACAACCTTTTAGTTATTGGCATGTGAAAGGAACTTTAGATGAAGTATCTTTGGTGTTAAATAGGAAATTTCTAAGATAAACCTTCTTTGCACTTTTTATGAGCTGTAGTTTTAATATTACAATAGCCTATATGTTTTGAGATGAATAAAGTGGCTAATACTACCTAGAGTTATCTTTCTTTATTGTTATAATTTGTGAGTGCTCACCTGAGTGGAGAAAGCATTATTGAAGGCATAGTATAACTGTGGTATAATAAATAATATGTTTTTGTAGAAGAAATATTGGACCAGTGTAGAAATACGATGATAATACCAATGACCATGGACCAAGAGAATTCTTTTTACAAATTTGAACCTCGCAAATGCAAAATCAGAACATCGCACAGCCTGCCGACCTTCTTTCCCCATGATTCCTGCAAAAATGAAAGAATAATAGTTATAAA
This sequence comes from Deroplatys truncata, assembly GCA_030765065.1. Taxonomy (NCBI): domain Eukaryota; kingdom Metazoa; phylum Arthropoda; class Insecta; order Mantodea; family Mantidae; genus Deroplatys; species Deroplatys truncata. Next base: position 129,134,674 of record CM060988.1, on the reverse strand, counting down.
AAGTTTAGATTTACATATAGTTAATGGATGTAGTTCTTATGGAATCTTTAGATGAGCAAATGTTAACACTAAAACAAAACAAAAACAATCTGATGTGATACATTCACATTACTTTCTCTACCCTCTATCTTTATTAGTGGGTATACAAACTATTCTTCCTCAAGCTTGTTTTTCTATTCACTACTTTTAATCAAATAAACCATTGCAAAAATAGCTACATTACAATTTCATTATAAATACAAAGAGAACAGTGATAGTGAAATGCTTAAAAACTAGACGCTATATGCTGGCCTTAAAATTCCATACTGTTTCCATGCAATCGTGAGAAACAACTGAAAATTGATGGGACTTTAAAAGAATAAGTACTGAACAATTCGAACCTTTAATAACAGATATTTCAGGAACAGCTTCTGCCACAAAAAAACTTACTTTAAATAAATTGTGTGTTTTAAAGAGATCTACATTTTTTGTGTGGTACGTTTTCGCCTATCGCTTAACCTTTACAAATTATACAAAATTCCTTCCAAATGAAGAGGACTTCCTAGGCTATTCCCAGAAAATTCAAGATATACATTTTATTTTCCATGTAAATATCTTTCATATACAGTATTTTAATCAAAATTGCTAGAGCCATCTTTTAGAAAATGAAAATTTTCAAAAATTGTTCCATATAAAGGGTAGTTGGAGTGGGGGGGATTTTCTGAAAATATTTGTGTCGCATCCTTGGAAGATATACTAAACTCATATACCAAGTTTGGTATTTATCCAACTTTTCATTTTTGAGTTATGCTGTTCACAGACAGACAGGCAGACAGACAGACACACACAGATTTTCAAAAATGCTTTATTTGGATTCAGGGTACCTCAAGACATGTATTTCTGGTGAAATCTTGGTATCAAACTTTTAGGTGGAATGCATTACTTCCCCTACTTATTATGCATAGTAGAAAGTAAAAAAACCCTTTCATTGTTTCTCCCTTTTCTGAAAGGAGTTTAAGAAATTATATGAATTTCTGAAGTATTTTCCTCAGGCTTTTTTCTTTTTATTTTTTAATATAACAGTCTCTATTTCTACTAAGTTTAATGCATGAAAGGCATCAGTATCAACATAGATTTCTGAAAATAAAATACTATGAATAAATTATGACATTATTTATGGAGATCATTATTATAGGTAATATTATTTACGTGACTTACCTAGGCCAACATGAGCTTCCTGAATCATAGAAACATCATTTGCTCCATCTCCAATGGCAGCTGTTATAGGTTTTTCTTTAAAACCTTTGACTAGTTGAACAACCTATAGAAATATAAAAATTATGAACATTTTATTAAATAATACACAGTGGAGGAAGATGCTAGGGACCTGTATAAGTAGTAATTAAAATGCATACTTGACAAACAAACACAAAGAAATGATAACTCCTAACACAGCAATCTAAAGTGGAGCATATGGCCACTGCCACCTCTGTCCACATAGAAGAACATACCTGGCTGCTTATTTGCACCTTCAGACCTGTAAGTCACAACCTTTTCAAGTAGCTTCACCATTTATCCCTAGGATCTCATGAGACTGAGTGCACTGTGCTAATGCTTCCAACAGGGGAAAAATCAATGTTAGCACTATCTATATATACAATAAAATGTTCAGATCATATAAATGCAATCATCTTCATCCTAATAAGAGGTTACACGAAAAAAATCTGATGTATTGCATTCACCTTAATTTCTCTGCTCACTCTTCTATAAAATATTCTGACAAAAGCTTATTCTTCCATCTACTTCTTGTTAATTACGATAAACTTTCATTACACATTTCATTACAAGTACAAGAAGGATAGAAGAATGCAGTAGACTAAAGCAATAGTCAGATTTTTAAAAAACAGATCACTATGTGATGACTTTGGATTTCCATATGCTTTGCATAACCACAAAAAAATAAAGAAACATACCACTTGAAAGAAGTAGAAGTATTTGAAAATTCAAAACCAATAACAAAGAATATCTTGGAAATTATTAATGTCAAAAAATGTTAATATGATACAAATTGTGTCATTTAATATGATCTACATTTTTTTATGTAGTAAGTTTTTGTCTGTCTCTTATGGCTCGCCAGTTATACAAAAGTCTTTCAGAATGAACAGGACTTTACAGGCTATTCCCAGAAAATTCAAGATGTACATTTTATGTGTCATGTAAATATCTTAAATACATGGTATTTTAATCTTTTTGTTAAAGCCATTTTTAAGAAAATAACAAATAATGAAAGTGTTTGCTTGTAAAGTTTAGTACACGCACGCGCGCGCGCACACACACACACACACACACACACACACACACACACACACACACACACACAGACCTTTTTCCAATGATGCTTTATTGGATTAAGGGAGCCTCAAAATATTTATTTCCAGTGTAATCTTGATATAGTATCTTTGGGTGGAATGCAATACTTTTTCTACTTACTATAGGTAAGTCTCAGAGAAGAGAAAGTAGAACTCCTCATTTTCCTAAAATGGTTTTTTTAACCCTAGTGTGCCAGATAAAGCCAATTTTATTACTTTTAATTGTATAGCGTGCCACTTATTATCTTCCTTTAAATAATCATCAACAAACCTTAATTTAATTTCTAATTTCTAATCAGCTTTTAGAAGTAGGTGTTCTTAAGTTAATGAATTTGAGCACCTGTAAGTACATTGGAATTATTGTTCTGTGATTTTATTTTGATAATTTCATATTATGTATTATATTTCAAAAGCATTATAGCTTAAAAATATGATATATTTTGCTTTAACCTCATGTAATTTGCAAGAATATAATAATCCAAGAAAATAAATTACAATAGAATTGTTTATTAATGCATAACATAAAGAATAAGTCAATACTACCAGTGAATAGAAAATAAAACATAATTTTCCTGAGTACTAACAATGCTATATACAAAATAACTTGTTTGTGTAATGTTTGAATTTTGTGAATTTTACTTTTTATGTCTTTCATTTCGCATTTTGCAACGAATGAAGATTTATATGATTTGTCACAAAGTAAATGCATGATACCAATATCTGCAAATGTTTGTTTTTAGTATTTCTTTTCCCTCTAACACTCTATAGTCTGTTTTACTTAGTTCTTGAAAAATTTAGTTGCTAGTCTTGATTACTTTCTGTTTTTGCACCAAAGACATGGTGGCTGAAAATACATACATATGCAGAATGTAGTCATTCAACACCCAGTAATAGTTCCATTGCTTTACTCTTCAATTTCTATGGAGCTCTAGTGAACATAATATGTACATGTTTAACATTAAACTTCTTAAAAATATAATACGTAAGTACCATGAAATTGTGACTTCAGAATTAATTGGAGAGCTACTAAATAATAATTAAATTACATGGCATACCTGACATTTCTGCAGAGGAGACATTCGGCAGCATATCACAGCTGTACATGCTCTGCAGATATCCATGAATGCTTCTTTGTGCTCATCAGATGTCAAAAGGGAATAACCCAAACTCTGACCATCAACCACCAAGCCAAAATTTTGCAATTGTTCTCTCTGTACTTGGTTTCTGAACAAACAAAAACACATTCTTGTAAAAAAAGCTGGCAATGATATCATAGTAATTAATTTGTCATTTTATGGTAGATATCATAACTAAAAAACAGTGATGGGGACCAGATAAACAAACCTGTGAATCTTAAGAGTTTGAAGACAGCTTTGAGCACTGCTTTGGCCTGTGAGATACATCTGATGAGTTCCAGGCTTCAGGTGGCCACAGGAAAATGAGATGTTAACTGCAGTTTCCACTTTGTCACCAGTCAGTATCCACACCTACATAATAGGAGAACATACACTCTGTGTTGATAAGCAATGTAGTATTGTCTTCTTCTCCTTTAACTGATTACTCTCATCTTTGTAGGACTTAACTGTCAAGGACTCTCTGGATCATAGCATATCCAGGATGGGTGATCAGTCAATGCCTGGTGTGGCGGTGAAGAAGGAAATAAAATGCAGTGATGAAAGGGATGATAGGAAAATTCTGGATCAAATTATCCAACCCAGCATTTGTGTAGCAACCGAGAAAAACTGCGAAAAAGCCTTCAGTCAGATTGGTCAGCCTGGAAGTTTGAACCCGGAACCTCCCGAATGTGGGGCAAAAACATAATCACCTAAGCCATTCTTCTTGGTATGTAGTATGACATAACATAAAGTTCTAAATGCTGCATTTGTTAATTATCTATGGCATAATACTATTGGAAAATTACATTGACTAGAAAACTTTTCATAAGGAAGCAGATATTGGGAATAATGACTCATCTAGATAACTTAGAACATGATATAGAGGATTAGTTAGAAAACTGAAAAGAGTTACTTGACATGGGGTAAATTTCATGAAAATATTCACCTTATGTTCTCAAAAGATGGTGGCTTAAATATAAAATTTGAATTTTTATCTGACTTTTCACTCTTGAAAAGTCATATTAAACATTCCACTAAAAATGTTTTTTTTTGGGGGGGGGGAATCATTGGACTTCAGAACATATACTTCTGATGAAATTTAAGTACTTAATGAATTTTTTAGTTGAATTTGGTGCTTCCTGCTCCTCAGGTAAAGGTAGGGAAAGTAATATTAGAGGCATTCTCACCTTGATTCCAGCAGCTCTCAAGCTTTCTAAAGTTTCTTGCACTCCATCCTGAAGCTGATCTTCAACTCCAGTAGCACCAAGCAATGTTAGGTGGTTTTCCATTTTGTCATAGCTGGCTGCTATCATAGAAATTCGCCTTGAAGACAATGTCTGACGTGATAGTTCCACTTGTGCTGCCAACATCTGATATTCAACTGCACTCATCTTCTTGTAGCATACCACAAGAGTGCGTAAACCTCTCTAAAATGATATCATTACAGTTATTGTAGATTACATTCAATTTCTTTTAAAACTAATTTTGCTTTATAAGCATAAATGTATTTTAATAACAAGTTACATCTGAGTTTAGTAATGCCCATTTTAACATCAAGAGGGGGATCACTAAGGTTATCTTATAATTTAAATATTAAGAAAAACTGATTTTTGGCCACTAATTCATGTGTTCCTATTCACATTATATTCATCACAATAAACATCTGTTTCAGTGTGATTTTAAATTTGATATACACATTTATGATACATTTAGAATGCCAAGATGCACTCAAGTATTTATATTAAAAGTTGACTTTTGTTTGTCATGGACTAACACAAAGAAAGAAAACAATAAAAAAACTATTGCTCATTTTCATGTATCTAAGTTACATAGATGGCACATCAAAGTAGACTTCATTCTGGGAAGATTTAAACATATGAAAGATAATATTTAAAAAATGCTTAATATTCCAATAGGTGGCACTGTGACTGAGTGGTTAGGCACTTGCCTCCCACCAAGGCAGCCCAGCTTCTATCCTGGAGACCCACATGTGGGATTTGTGGTGGACAAAACGGCACCTGGGTGGGTTTTCTCTGGGCTCTCCAGTTTCCCCTGCCATTCATCATTCCACAGGTGCTCCATTTTCACCTTTCCTGTCATTCATCTCTCACATCTCATCTATCATCTCCTTCTTGGCTCTCATCTGGGCATCAGGCTGATCCCCCACCCTGGTTGTCACTCTCTGATCCATAGGTCCTCAGCTCCCCGATAGGCATCTGGCCACAGACATTGGCTTGAAAGTCCTGGGGGTGTAAATCTTATGAAGGGGAGGGTAATCAGAGATTGCTTTGCTTTTTGCTTTTTTTAATATTCCAATATTGCTCTGTACCAAATAGATATTTGTCTTCCTTTTGTCATTTCCCAGTAGTGTAAAATTCAGTGAGAATGAAAAGTAATTACCTCCATGTACAGAAAAGTCAAGATGTATAATTTATTTGTCACAACAGTATTTGAAAGTTATGAATAATAAACAACATTTCATATAAAGGTAAAATCCTTGCCATGTATACTTCAGACTTTGTTTGTAAGTTATGCCATTCGCAAACACATCACATACCTTTTTTTAAAAATTATTTTCTTTGCTTCAGAGCTCAAAATGTGCATTGTTGATATTATTATTGTTGTTGTTGTTAAATTTTGGGTGCAATGATATACTTTTGTTTTGCTAAGCAGTAGGCATAATAATAGCATGTTTTTCTCATTTTTGTTTGGTAGTAAAAGAAGCATAAATTTGAAAACAGTGGTTTAGTCTACATCTATCTTCAGTTTCTCTCCTTATGATGGTAAGTGGTGATACATTTCAGATTCAAATACACTATTAGCAAACACAAGCATGATCCACCTACAAAAATAGGAACTATGGGATAAATTTACTTCTTTAATTTTCTTTTAAGTCATATAATATAAGGCTAAGGTTGGAATGTTGAGTAAGATTTGAAAAGTCCAGTCCTACAGCCAGTCCACAGATCTAACAGCATGAAAAGCTGAAGATCCATGGTTTGGCCATGGAATTAAGATTGTCATGCTTGATTCAGTATTCCAAACTAGCATATATAGTTTTGTTGTTTTAAAGTTTAATAAAAGTCCTACCATTGCAAAGTCAGCAACATGCTGAAGTGTAACTGTTGTTGGTCCTGACTCTGCCAGAGGAATAACAGAGGACTCTGCTCCTTTACAGTATAGCCAAATGTTGCCTGATTCATCTTGAACAATCACAGACATCCTCTTGCGATCTGTAAAAAGAGTCAGAAGAGATATTTACATTATACAGTTTGTGGCAATTTAATAAAATAACACTCATGTTAATTTATATTTATGCCTATTTTTTGTATTAATATTGAAAATTTATGTTTAATTTAGCAATTAGTTGTTTGAAAATGCAGTACCTGAGGTGAACTCAAGGGAATTTAACTTTCTGTAGTGGCGAACTATGCCCCTTACATTCACTGAGACAGACTCACCATCTTCTCCAAGAAAAACTACACCACACCTGAAAAAATAATTAAATTAACTAAATAATATTGCATTTAATGCTTTTCTTATCTGAGAGTTCATTCTCTGTAAATTTATTAGTGATGGTTTGAACTTGTTTATTTATATATATGAAGTACATCACCAACTATAATAAAGTGGTTCAGTAATATAGTGCTGAAGCCTAACAAAACTGATCAGCATGTCATTCATGAATGACTTAGTTCATTGTTTTTCAACCAATAAATGCACAACTAATCAGAGAGAAGTTAACCCTATTTGTTAATTGGCAGCAACTAAAACTGATTTTAGCATTCCAAGTGGATTATCAAAGAACTAACACTATGAAAATTTTACGTCCCAGAATGCTCACATTTACAATGGTTATTAATGTTTATTCACCATAATATTCATTTACAGAATTAGGCTTTGTCAAATATAACATATAATATATAAAAATAGAAAATATATAACATTACAAGTATGCTATTTACAATGTTTGAATGTTTACAAATAAAATTTACATGGAACACAATTTACAGATGCATGACTTGCATTTCTCACAGTTGTTGTTTGAGTTATTGATGTGTTCAAGGAACTCCTTTGTGCTGTAGAAGCAGTGTGAGATTAAGAATTTCTTTACCATATGCTTGAACCATTTACATTTAGGACTGTATTTTTTTGTGATTGCATTATAGAAAAGGATTCCAGTATGGAAAATTGACTGGTGGTTTTTAGAGGTTCTGTTATTTTCTATATGGATTTGATTATAATTACGTGTAAAGTAGGTAGGTATGAATTACACTGTTAATATTAAATAGGTGTAAATTGTTTTGTATAAAGCAGATTGTTTTGTATATACATGGTACTGTCAGTATTTCAAAGTCAATGAAGAAGGATCTACAATGTGTGGTCTTACTTACATTTACAATGGTTCTTATTATTTGTTTTTGTATGAGAAATATTTCTGTTAGTTCTGAGCTACAGCCCCATAAGATTATGCCATACATTACTATTGATTTTACCCATTGATTACCAATGGGTAGCTATGGCTGAAAATTTTATACTAGTCTCGCTGCCAGTGTTTAGCTAAACAACAACAACAACAACAATAATAATATTAATAATAATAATAATAATAATAATAATAATAACAATAATAATAGGGAATAAACATGTTTTTTATTTATTTACAATATTGCCAAGCACACTACATAATGAAGCCTATGGGATCTTGCCTGGCCACTTGTCTCTAAGGAAGCCATGCAAACAAATTACTATAAAAACAATCTGATGTGATGCATTCACATGACTTTCCCTACCCTTACCCTTTATTAGTGAGTATACAAATTATTCTTATGAAAGTTCATTTTCCTGTCTACTCTATTTTAATCAAGATAAACCTTTGCAGAAATAGCAGCATTACACAATAATAATAGCAGAAAAGCGCATGAAAGTGCATAGTAAAGCTTGGTTGGTGTACTTAGTTTGTGGCATAATCATACAAGGACTTATAGTTATTTTTGCACTTTGTTATATGGTATTTTTCACAGAACTATCCAAACAATGAGCACATGCATTTCTCATTGGGGTCAAGGTAAGATGAATTCCTGCATATTTTGTGGTGAAACCTGTGTATCATCATTTTTATCACCATATGCCTTAATTTTTTATTGATGTTAGTCCATTTTTGGCCGATCATTATATCTGTGCCATAGAAATCTATAGGAATATCATCTCTCTTCTTCATCCTTTCCTCCAAGTGCTTTCTTGTGTTCTCTGTGTATGGTAGTGGTATCCTTGTCCAGTGGTCCTCGATGAGAAAGGTTTCCCAAGCTAGTTCATAAGTGAGGCGTGATTGTGTATATTTTGATATACCTATTATGCTCTTTAGTATATTGCTTTAATCCTTTCGATTGTAGCTAGGTTCTTCTTTGATAGTTTTTCCCATATTAAGTTACACAGTATGTTATGATCAGAATGAGTTTAGCTTCAAATATGAGCATTGCTATTTTCAGAGATAGTTGTTTGTCTCTGATGTCATATATTGATGTCATATATTGCTTTCATTGCAGCCATCATTCTTTTCCTGACATGTATTCTGAATATCCCTGTTGTTTAAAGGGTGATTCCTAAGTATTTGTAGGAGCTTACTATTTCAACTCTACTGTCTTCATGTTGTAAATTGCATTTGCAGCTTCATTATAGATGCAAAGAGAATAGAGATAGTCAAATGTTTATAAACTGGACACTATATGCTGCCTTAAAATTCCATACTGTTTCAATGGAATTGCAAGAAACAACTGAATGTTGACAAGACTTTAAAAGAATGGTAAGTATTGAAGAATGTGAACCATTAATAATGGATATCTGGAAATGGCTGATGCCACAAAAAAAGTTACTTGAAATAATTTGTGTTTTAAAGAGATCTGCATTTCTTGTGTAGTGTGTTTTCATCAATTGCTTAACGTTTACAGTTATACACGATTATACAAAATTTTAAATAAAGAGGACCTCTAAGGCTATTCCTAGAAAATTCAAGACATGCATTTTATTTGTCATGTAAATATCTTTAATATGGGGTTACTTTAATCAAAATTGTTAGAGCCAGTTTTTAGTAAATAAAATAATTAGAAAAACTTCCATGTAAAGGGTAATTTGATGTGGGGAGATTTTCTTGAAAATCCTTGTATTGCATCTTTGGAAGGTACTGAACTTAAATAACCAAGTTTGGTGTATATCCAACTTTTCGTTTTTGAGTTATGTTGTTCGCAGACACACACACACATGCACACGCACACGCACAAAAAACAAAAAAACAAAAAAATAAAAAACTGTATTTCACATAAATTGTGTGTTTTAACAAGTTCAACTTTCTTTTGGGATAATAAGCTTTTATTTAGTTCTCATTATTTAATCAGTTATATAAAATTATGCAAATTCTTTCAGAATGAAGAGGACTTCACAAGCTATTCCCAGAAACTTCAAGATATAGGTTTTATTTTTATGCAAACATTTTAAACATTTCGTATTTTAATCAAACTCATTAAAGCCATTTTTGATAAAATAAAAAATAATGTTAAATGCCACATATACACTATGTGATCAAAAGTATCCGGACACCCCAACAAACATACATTTTTCATCTTAGGTGCCTTGTGCTGCCATCTACTGGTACTCATTATCCGCGACCTCAGTAGTCATTAGACATTATGAAACAGCAGAATGGGACGCTCTGTGAAACTCACAGAGTTTGAACGTGGTCAGGTGATTGGGTGTCACTTGTGTCATAAGTTTGTATGCGAGATTTCCACACTCCTAAACATCCCTAGGTCCACTATTTCCGATGTGACAGTGAAATGGAAACGTGAAGGGATATGTACAGCACAAAAGTGTACAGGTCGACCTTGTCTGTTGACTGACAGAGACCGCTGACATTTGAAGAGGTTGTAAAGAGTAATAGGCAGACATCTATCCAGACCATCACACAGGAATTCCAAACTGCATCAGGATCCACTCCAAGTACTATGACAGTTAGGTGTGAGGTGAGAAACCTTGGATTCCATGGTCAAGCGGCTGCTTATAAGTCACACATCATGCTGGAAAATGCCAAACGACACCTCGCTTGTTGTAAGAGCATCGACATTATATGATTGAACAGTCGCAAAACGTTGTGTGGAGTGGTGAATCATGGTACACAATGTGGCGATCCGATGGCAGGGTGTGGGTATGGTGAATGCCTGGTGAACGTCATCTGCCAGTGTGTGTAGTGCCAACAGTGAAATTCGGAGGTGGTGGTGTTATGGTGTGGTCGTGTTTTTCCTGGAGGGGGCTTGCACCCCTTGTTGTTTTGCGTGGCACAATCACAGCACAGACCTACATTGATATTTTAAGCACCTTCTTGCTTCCCACTGTTGAAGAGCAATTTGGGGATGGCGATTGCATCCTTCAACACGATCAAGCACCTGCTCATACTGCGCGTGCTGTGGTGGAGTGGTTACATTACAATAACATCCCTCTAATGGACTGGTCTGCACAGAGTCCTGGCTTGAATCCTATAGAACACCTTTGGGATGTTTTGGAATGCTGACTTCATGCCAGGCCTCACCGACCTACATTGATACCTCTCCTCAGTTCCGCACTCCATGAAGAATGGGCTGCCATTCCCCAAGAAACCTTCCAGCACCTGATTGAAAGTATGCCTGCAAGAGTGAACGTTGTCATCAAGGCTAAGAGTGGGCCAACACCATATTGACTTCCAGCATTACCAATGGAGGACGCCACGAACTTGTACGTCATTTTCAGCCAGGTGTCTGGATACTTTTGATCACATAGTGTATATGGTAGTTTGGTGGGGTTTGCCTTAAAATCTTTTTGTTATATCCTAGGAAGATAGTGAACCTCAGTACAAACTGTTATTTATCTGACATTTCCTTTTTGAGCTAAGGTATTCACAGACAGACAAACATATACTTTTCCTATTGTTTTGGATTCAGGGGACCTCAACACATTTAATTCTGGTGAAATCTCAATATCAATTTTTAGGGTGGAATACAATACTTCCTTTACTTACTATAGGTACTCATAAATAGTGGATAATGTAAAAGGAACTTAAAATGTCTTTCATAGAAATGTCTTGTTAAAGCAGTTAAGAAAGAGAAGTGGTATATTTTAGCATTACTCCTTACCTTGCACTGGCTTCAACCAAAGCCTTCTCATCTGGACTAGAAGCCTGATAATCAAGTCTACCTTCTGCATTGTTGTTGGAGGTAGTACTAAGTTGCACTGAGTGACAAAGAGCTAGGCATAGAAAGAACTGCTCCACCTCTGGCTGTAAAAGATAAATGTATTATACTGTGTTAGTTACACTTTATGACTTCTTTGAAGAAAGCATACACCCATAGAGGTATAATTAATAAGAAGCCAATTAAAGTTATAGAGCATGAACATTAAACTCTCCAGATGTGAAGTACTTACAGAGAATAAGTCTACAGAAATGCTGTGTCTAACATCACCATCTGCTTGTAGTTTCATAAGTTTTCCATCTTGCTCAACATAAGCTGTGCCATTGATGGAACACCTGCGAAACTGCATGTTGTTCTCGGTGAGAGTACCAGTTTTATCAGTGAAAAGATATTCAACCTAGAGAGCAGGAAAGTTCACAACTATAGAATTAATCTGAGAGATATATAAATTTGTCAGGTCATTACTGAGATTTACCAGCTATTGTTAAAAGCTCTTTTTGATTTCTTGTTCTGAAAAGTAGTTAAGGTGCCACTTGAAATATTAATGGATGTTTTCTTTAATTAAACAGATAATTTAAGTTTAAAAATTATGCAATAATCAAGAAAGATTCTCAATCTATTTGATGATGATTCAGCAATGTAAAATATTATACTATAACAGGCACTGGTGTGTAACAAGCACAATTACCTGCCCAAGTTCTTCATTAAGATCTGAAGTATTGCAGACAGCTGGTTGGTCTGTTTTGTCGCAGTACAGTTCACTATCCCAAGAGAAAAACAGGGAACCCACAAACTTCTGTGTTTCTGGAAGCACAATTTTAAAAGAATTTAGCAAAACATTATAGCTGCTTAACCTGATAGAAGATAACACAAGAGCTAGAAAAGTATTTTGTAGTATTAAATATAACTATACATGTACTTTAACTTTGTTTTTCTTGTGATAACTATATCTCTCTTATAGATCTGAAGCTTCCTAGCAAAACACAAAACACACATCAGTTGCACATTCTGAGGTTCAACCACATCGTTGAGTCTCAAGTGTGAATATCACATTGCAGTTAATCACGAGGTGATTGTCATATTACAATGCGACAAAAGTTGTTCTTAATATTATTTTTGTGTTACCAATTGTGCTGGAAATAACACAGGATTTCTATTCACAAAGAAAAAGGTAAATAAATAAAGGTTTGCCTCCTTTGTTGAATCTCAAGTATCGAATTCACATTACAATTTCTTGGAATATAATGCAACAAACATCATTCTTAAGTGGAAATGGGACATGAAAAACTGAAAAAACAAGATAATTTATTGACGAGAAATTGTAAAATGTAAATAATCTGTAGTGATTGTCTACAGAATGCATTGACGGGAAATTGTAAAATGTAAATAAACTGTAGTGATTGTCTACTGAATGAGTGGCTAGGGTCAAAGTGCAGTAGACAATCAAATTGTAAAACTCTTAGCACAATAAATGAAATAATTCAAATATAAAAACATATTTGCTTACATTTTTAATGGCCTACATTATCTATTTTAATGAGACCCTCCACTACCTTCATCCCTGTGAAAGTCAGTTTTCAATTCCTATTTTTGTTTCAGAGTCATTTGCAGTGGTAGTCTTAGAAGACTCATTCTGTATATGAAATATTGTTCTGTTTTGGGTCCCCTTTTATCTTTAGTGTATATAAATGATAATAACTCATAGTCTAGATAACGAAAATGTTAAACTTACAGTCTTCACAGATGACACAAATATACTTATCACTAGAAATAACAAAAGTCACATGATTCAGAATCTAAATAATATTAATGAAATAATTGTGCCATGGCTTGACCATAACAGACTAATTTTAAATAAAGATAAAACACTAGCAATTGGTTTTCGGTATAAAGTTAATAAAAGTACTAGTTTTCCAGATTTTTATTTGAATGCACGAAAATCACATATGTGACAGATACAGAAATTTTAGGTGTGTGACTAAATCAAAATTTGGATTGGACTGTTCACATAGAAGAACTGACCAAAAAGTTAAGTAAACAATGTTATGCAATAAAAACATTAAAAATGTTAACAGATGTGAACACTGTAAAAATTGCTTATTTTGCATACTTTCATACCCTTTTGAATTATGGCATTATTTTTGGGGGCAATTCAAAGATGTCCAAAAAGGTGTTTAGAATGCAAAAAAGAGTCATAAGAATTATAATTAATCAAGCAATCATATGTGAGTTGCAGAGCATATTTCAAAGAACTTAAAATCATGACTCTGCCATGTTTGTGTGTATATATATAAAATGTTCTATTACATGTTAAAGCCAGTATAAGCAATTTTAAGACTTATTCAATGACACATCAGCATGATACAAGAAGAAGCTCAAATCTATCAACAATTAGTGTAATTCTACTCTGTATGAACATTCCTTTACTTATAATGGCACTAAATTGTATAATAAATTGCCACATCATATAAGACAGGTTGATAAAATGACGACTTTCAAACATAAGCTTCACAATTTCTTAAGTGAGGCATGTTTTTATTCTATACAGGAGTACTTAGCTAATTAGAAAAAGAAAAAATGTGTAAATTAAATTGTTTTGACTTGAGTGTATTTATTTGTATTTATCATGTAACTTAATCATTAATTGTATTTCTTTAGTTAACATTGATGAAGCCATGAATATTGTATATTCTTACGGTGAATAAAAACATTTAATATAAATTACAGACTCAACTTATTTCACCAGCATTGGAATGAAAACTTCCTGGCTGACTGTATATCAGTTCATCAGAATGAATTATTTCAAATACATTCTCCTATGTATCTTAGAGATAAAACAGCAAATAAATAACTGATTTAATAACATCTGTGAGATCAATACATTTAAGTTGGAACTGCCACAATTATCTGCCTTTGTCTGGCATCAAGTATTATATTAATTTTGCCATTTATATAGGTAGTCTCAGCATTTTTCCTCAACACTCACCAATTGTAACATACAAGGATATTGGAATGATGTAATTATAGAGTATAACAAAGGAGAGCAGATCCTTAATTACTTGTGTTGCAGTATCCTCAGGTGGAGGTCCTACATATACTGTTGTTTCTGAAAGTAAGCAAGCCAGAAAATTTCATTGTAGGATGAATGATTAAATCAACTATAAATTAAAACATATTATTATAGCAAATAGAAAAAAAAATTATGGTGCAAGAGAATAAAATTACTTTATATAAACCAAAAGAAACATTATTACAAGAGGCAAAGATAGGAATGATAAGTCATCAAGATTGTTTGGAATCATCTTGCATGTAATTTGGTTTTTTTTTTTTCTTTTTACTTTCTTTACCACATACCCAGAAGGTAGAGGAAGATTGCAATCAACCAAAAATTCAATATCAATATTTCACTGAAATATATATTTGAGGCCTCTGATGATTCCAAAAAGAGCATTTTTAGTGAAAGATCCATGTATGTGTATGAATAGCATAATGCAAAACCAAGATATTGGATAAATACCAACTTGCTATTTATGTTCATATATTTTGTATAATTTTATGTAACTGGTAAACCATAAGAAATAGACAATTTACTATATAAAAATGCAGATCTGTTTAAAACATAATTTATTGCTATGTGGCATCAGCCATTTTGGAGATGTTCATTATTATTGCTTTGAATGTTTCAATACTTTGTCATTTTTTAAAGTGCTGTCACTATTCAGTTGTTTCTCTTGCAATATCATGGCAACAGGAATTTCAAGACCAGCCTATAGTGACTTGACTATCGTGTCTTTTGTATCTATTTGTGCCTACAAAGAAATGTGTAATGAAAGCATATATGCAATCTAGTTTTATATTGATCAACCTTTTTTTACTTTCTCTACTATGTATAGTAAGTAGGGGAAGTATTGCATTCCACCCAAAAATTCGATACCGAGATTTCACCGGAAATACATGTTTTGAGACCTCCTGAATCCAAAAAAAGCATTTTTGGAAACATGTCCGTGTGTGTGTCTGTGTGTGTGTGTGTGTGTCTGTGTGTGTGTGTGTGTCTGTGAACAGCATAACTCAAAAACGAACAGTCGGATAAACACCAAACTTGGTATTTAGGTTCAGTATCTTCCAGAGATGCGACACGAAGGTTTTCAAGAAAATCCCCCCACCCCAGACTACCCTTTACATGGAACATTTTTCGAAAATTTTAATTTTCTCAAAAATGGCTCTAACGATTTTGATTAAAATATCATATGTTTAAGATAATGTCATGAGAAATGAAATGTATATCTCGAATTTTCTGGGAATGTCTCCAAAAGTATTCTTCATTGTGAACGACTTTTGCATAACTGGTAAACCATAAGAGATAGACAAAATTTTACTACACAAAAAATGTAGATCTCGTTAAAATACACAACCTATGTCATATACATTTCATTTGTTGAGTGAACCGTTTTCGAGATATTGCTTGTTATTCCCTTAAATTTTCCAATACTTATACTTTTTCTCAAATTCGTTATTCATTTTTTTATGTCCTGGAGTTGCAAAGAGAATGGAATGCGCCACATAGCAACCAGCGTTAAAATATTTGACCATCGCTTAAAAGCTACCATATTCCCCTTGCATCTACAAGAAAATTAGCAATAAGATTGACATCTCGATATCTCGATTAACATAAAGCATATGGAGAATAGGCGTTTGTAAAAATAGATTGTACAAGAGTAGAGAAAGTCATGTGAGTGTAACACATCAGATTTTTTTGTCTTGGATCTGCAAAGAGTATTACTCTGTGGCAAAGGGAATAGTGCTGCACCTAGCAACCATCTATTAAGAGATATGTATGTGCTTAAAGGCTACTGTATTTCTATATTGCCCTTGTAAATATATTTTCCCCTTACATCTACAAGAAAATTAGCAATAAGATAGAGTCTGCAAATGTTTATCTCAATTAACATGAAGTAGATGGAGAATAAGCGTTTGTAAAAATAGTTTGTACAAGAGTAGAGAAAGTCATGTGAGTGTAACACATCAGATTTTTTTAATTTTTTATTTATGTTCCATTTATATGCCACCATTAACATCTAATGTCATATCGACAGTTTTGCCTTTGGAACAATTGCTTATAAGCAATGATGTTCACTTGCTTACTGTGGTGTTAATCTGTGGGGTGATATTACTTTTTGGTTATTACATTAAATTCACACACACACACACACACACACACACACACACACGCACGCACGCACGCACGCACGCACAACAATTCCAGACTCTAGGGATGATGGGGAATTATCCTGAAAAAGGAAAAATTCCCACCCTCCAGCTGGGAATCAAACCTGGGACCTCTGGGTTTGGAGGTTAGCATGCTAATCACCAGACCACAGAGGCAGTCTTGATTAACCTTAAGTAGATAGAAAAACACAGTTTTTGTATCATTAGATTTCAGAAGAGATACAAAAATAAATTATGGTGGTTAGAGAAAGTCATGTGCATTGAACCCACAGATTTTTCAGTTACCTTTAAGTATTTCAGCCTTGTATTTACCTCATGAAGTAGATGAATTAAGCAGTGCTTAATCTGCATCCCATAGTTAACAAATGACAAAATAATAGTTGTCTTTGTTTTGTAAATGTACAAAGAAAATTGTGCAACAGAATTTCTTTCATATGAAAGATGTATCATCATTTGTTTCAAAGAAGTGTGCATTGATAGGTGTATGGTAATTTTGTTAATGCAGAAGAAAAAGAAAGAATCTTTGGAATTAGCAGTAATGCAGGTTAATTTTAATGTTCCAAATGTTACTAGTAACTTGATTTTGGTGTCAGGTATAACTATTGATTTTATCTTTCTTTCCAACTATGTATACTACATATGCAAATGCCTAAAGTGTTCCTCTATTTGGTCATTTAGCTATTTTTGGTACCTAATAAATTTAACACTTTTTTATTACAGAAGTATTAGAAATAGTGGGGAATATTGTGACACAGTGGTTATGACCCAAGCTTATGGGGAGTTTGTCACCAACTGACTAGGCAATAAGGGAGATAAAATAGACGGAATAGCGCTCTTGTCCAGTGTAAAAACAATCTTCTAGAAGTTCCCCTCTCCCTGGTTCCAGAACATTCTAGAAGTCTGGAAAATTCCAGTGGCTATGTAAGCCAGCTGTTTGCAAGTGAGCAGTTAGAATCAGTAAACGGGTTGGTGAGTGTGAGTCTGATGTGTCATCAAGTGCAGTTCTACAAGTGAGTTTATGATGACAGTTGTGATGTACAGTGAATGCTGCTTCTGCAAGAGATTAGAGACATCTTGTGCTCAATTCAGTGAGTGAATCATCCAAAGATGAGGCTGCTTCATGCATATTTCGTTATGCAGCTATATCAGCAGAAAAGGGAAGTGACAGGGAAAAATTAACTAAAATCACTACTGAAGTGACAATGTGAATTAAGCGAAGTCACAGTGAAAGTTGAACTAGATCACATAGTAAAGTGACAGTGAGATTTTAGTGAAGTGACAGTTAAAAACTGGACAAGTCGCAATATATATGACACTAAGCATACCTACATATGCATTTTGTATATCTTAATTTAGAATGTAAATGAATTTAGTTTTTCTACTGTAAATGGATCATTGGTATACTGTTTTCATGATTTAAGTCAACTGATACTTACTGTAAATATCATCAGTCTCAATGGCATATTTGAGGGCCAGAGAAACAGCTACCTCAATAAATAGCAGGCCAAGAAAAAACAACAGGAACTGGTTAATGGATCTATAAAGGAAAGTAAAACAAATATTTGTTATTCACAACAGCTGAATTTACTTAAGATTTTCATGGTCAGCTAATGAGAAACAGTGGAATTCAGTAAAGTTTATATTTCACAAATATATAAAGCAACAACAGAAATTCTTATTTTAAATTACCATTTATTAAAGAAAATAAATGTGTCTATGAATCTAAAAAAAATGTAAACTATATTAGTAATTACTATACATTTTGAAAATGAAAATAATAACTGTACAGTTTTGTCAGTTTTTAAAACATCCTAAATAAAACAAAGGCACTTAAGAGTATTAACATCAGGTTAAATGGTCTGGTCTATGCGGTTGGGGATCTCTGCGGTTAAATTTCGTAAATAAAAGTCAAATTATAGGTTGCTTCAGCAGCAGCTGAATCTGGTTAAAGAACCTACTCTAAACTTGTTATAGGTATAATATGCGATGTGTTATTATATAATCCAACTCATTTTGCACAATTTTCAATTTTCAATGTATACAAGAGCTAACCTGTTTGTAACAATGCTATAATTATTGTATTTTGTTGGAGATTTTTGCCATACTAATTTGTTTAAAGAACAAAGTTCTACGAAAACAAAACAGACAGCATATTCATAAGTAAACATGGCTATTATAAATGTTATGTAAATGTAAGCATTATCACTTCATTTATGTTTTTTTAAATGTCTGTTTTATTACTTAGAATTCTGATTTCCTTGTGCAAGTGCCGGTCTCAATGGAATACGGAGCACAATGTGACTTTTTTTTTTTTTTAATTTATGGATGCTCTTTAACTACTATGGTCCTTAGCGTCCCATTCTATATTGGGCGTGAAAGACCATAATTTTGCTCAGAGGCCTCTAAATCAAGCTTGAGGTTCTTTTATGTGCCATAAATATACGACATGGGACACCGGCTTTACTTCCCTTCTGAAGGAAGCCATGCTAAGGACTTTTACGCCCAAAAAAATCCATCGCCCTCCACCAGGTTTGAACCTGCAACCTCATGAACTAGAGGCGAGCATGGTAACCACTATACCATGGAGGACAACATTCAATGTGACATTTTTTTCAATATGAAGCCTAAATTATATCAAATTTCTCCATAATGAATGTTAATAATACAGTGTGGTGGAGGTTACAAGCAACTTAGATTACATAACACCTTACAAAATTTACATTAAAGTGGTTAGGAACTTTTAATAACACCAGTTGAATACGTGTTTAAATTTCAAACATTAGCTTAGCATTTACTGTATTTAAAAATAGTGTCCCCCATAAATTTTTCTCATATTTCATAAACAGTAAACTCACAAAATACTTTTATTGCCCTTTGTTACCATTTTAGGTAAGATTTTAGATATGGAGATGTGTAGCCAAAAACATAGTAAAATGTGCTTACAAATTGACAAATGATTAGAAAAGATTGGATTAACGTTCATTATAATGACCTTTAGTTGAAAATCACAGCTGTAAACTACAACTAATCACATTCTATATACCTCTTCTTTACATATAAATACATATATGTATTTATCCAGTGTATCATGGGTCAAGTGTTACTGTTTATAATGCATTGAGTGAATGTATGGAAGATATTTAACTTGGAACATCACACATGGCATATGGCACAGCTCTGAAAGGAGTCTGATTGTGAAAATGGAGCTGATGATGTCAAAGATATATTTCCTTCCATATTTATTACTGGCAACCAGTGGCGAAGCGTGCATGGAAGCGATGGAAGCGCCGCTTCCCCAAGAATTTAAAAAGAAGAAGAAAGCAAATAAAATTCATGCAAACAAACACTTTATTTGTTCTGGACACATTTTTAAAATTTAAATCTATTTTTAGTTCCTTTTTTACCGAGATTAAGAAAAAATATAGATACAACATTCATGGTTCTCTCCTATTTTAATGAAAATTATTACTTGGAGCTTCCCTCACTTTGAAAGTCACGCTTCGCCACTGCTGGCAACTTAAGTGATACTTATGTTTCGGATCACTATGCATGGTATCTCAACCCACCCCTCAATTCTGTATATCTCTCAAATAATAGGATTTATTACCAAATTCCTCTCTTTGATTGTTGATTCCTCTATGCCATAGGTATCTTGATATATTTCACTGTTTTGCTAGGTTTAGAGTGATATGCAATGAAACATTTGTAAAGGCTTATTAACGAGGGGGAGTGTTGACCATATCAAAGTTTCACAGTATGAATGACATCTATAGTACTCTACATCAATATGACAACTTTGTTTACTTAATAACTTTCCTCTCTCTGCTGTTGACTCATACTGAGTCATAAGAGCTTGATAAGGTTCATCCTTGAAAATGACAAATGCATGTATGTATCTGGTTACAAATGTCAGTGTTTTTTCAGCTATCTTAGCAGTGCTTATGAGGTTATTGTTTCCTTATTGCATAGTTAATTTATTGGACTAAAAATTGCTGATTCTTCACATACAAACGTGTACACATGTACAATAATTACATTATGCTAAATTAAATTTTATGTTAAACGCCTCTAGAGACACCAACAACTTAGTTAAAAGATTTCATGTTTTTATTTATTTTAATTGCATTTTGTAATAGAATGTTAGGACCTAGTTATTATTAACTATGCATTTTCTGTCCCTCTGATTATTTTTTGAGAACTTCTTGACAAAAATGAACTATACTGCTAAATAAACACTCTAAAACAATATTTTAACTTACTTTTCTACTGTAGAAAACTTGTTGCTTGTCAGTTTTGAATTTAATGCCAGTTTTGTCTCTTGACCAGTGTACACAGCACAACCTAAATAAACACAGTAAGATCATACTATTGTTTAAATGAAATTGAGTCACATTTCAAGAAAACATACAGAAATATATTTATTAGAGTAGGTACTTTGTTATCAGTGCCAGGATTCATTACAGAGAACAAAATGGGTGCTGTTAATGAATCTTACAGTTATGGTCATACACTTTCTGTATAAATACTTTTAATGTGTTCTTTTAAGTACAAGTTTAAGCTAATTAACCATTGGTCTGATAGCTGAACTGAGTAGTAAGCTTTCATCTTATATAAGATACATGCCATTACTGAATAATTAGAAGCAAAATAATGAAAATTATGATGCTTTAGGTTTTCAATATAAAATATATGAGTAATGGTTATCATAATATGGTACAGAATGTACAATTTCTGGTCTTACAGGCATAGTCCTTTGGAATTTCTTATAACTTCATACATTTCGTTCACAGTTGCAGTGAACATCTTGAGCAGTGGATCCATAGTTTTCTGTTGTAAAGCTTGGCAATGATTTACAACAGTAAACTTCTGTTGTAAATAAACTGACAATGTTTGATCCAACTGCAAATGAAACATATGGAGTTAACAAGAAATTCCAGTGGACCACAACTACAAACCCAGAAATTGCACATTCTACATCCAACTCTGGCGGTGGAAGCTTTCATGATTAATATCATAGTTGCAGACTATAATCCTCTTACAATAGAGATCTGAAATTATGATTATGATCAACCAGATACACTGGTTGTTGAAATTTTTTTATCAAGTTTCTTTATACTAGTATGCTGTAAAGAGAAACAAATTTCTTTTTTTCTTTCTGGAACAAAGCTATTATATTCTATACCCATGTTCTTGATGGTTTCTAAAAAACTGACCATTATTAAAATTATATTTATTATTATTATTATTATTATTATTATTATTATTATTATTATTATTATTATTATTATTATTATTATTATTCTACAATGATTCTGTTTTCTTTAAAATTTATAAAATAGCTTACCTATTACATATTCTGTATTTTTCAGTCTAGCACCACGCAGTAACAGGTTTTCTGCACCAAGAGGTGATGCTAATGAACTCTGAAATATAGTATCTCTATGTTCAGTGCAGATCTGTGTCTCAACAACAGATGAATATCCTGCATCACCATTTACACTTTGCATCTTTGGAGAAGCACTGCCTTGGCCAAATGCAGGTTTTGTGAGCCCAATGCTAGTCCTTTTCCATGCATTGCCATTTGCTGCATCACCACCGATAGAAGTCATTTGTAGATGCACATCATTATTAAGAGCTGGTCCCACTCTCAGTAGATCTGGACTGTAACTTTTTCCCCTAACATGTGGATCATTACCAACTGCTTCTTTTATTGTTGCCACAATGTCACTTTCAACTGGTATTTCTGCTAATGTTGCCCTACGCTCACCAAGCCCTGGAGCTTCATTTGTTCTATTATAAAGTGCATTGTCTATCCCTGTGGAAAAGTTTCTTTTATGTTTTGGATGATGATGAGCTATAGACCTGTCCACATAGGAGCTTGGAAAAAGTTTATGATCAATACCATTAAGGTTTTTAATATTAAAAATGTTTTCTTGTCTTGTCTTTTTACTACTAGGGGATTGTAAAAGGTTATAGACATTTCCACCATCTGTCTCATCAGGGAATATTTCAATTCTGCCATAGAATTTGTAGAGATCAGGTGTAGGTTGTTCACATTCAATTTGTGCCTTTAGACGTGCCAGTTGTTCAGGGCTTGACAAGTTGCGAAGCAATCGAGGACATGTAAGAGTCTGTAATGAAAATATGAATTTCATATATTAGTTTAAAAAATTGTTACTAAAATTATTAGAAATTCATGATAGTTCTATTTTAAATGATCTTTTTGCCATATAAATGAGTCCTATAATTATGAATTTGTTAATACAAAATATATTACAGAATATTCTGCTAAAACCACATATAAAAATTGATGTGTATATATTACTTTTGGTGATAGCGCACAGATGCAGGACATGTAAAGCAATAATGAAGTATACTTAGTGCAAAATTACTATAAGTTATGTACATACAAATCTATTTATACCAGTATTTACTTGCAAGCATCACTTAAAAGTTATATGCAGTATTTGTGAATTTTATATTATTGATTTAAATAGTTTATTTATGCAAATGAGGTGATGAAAGTTTTCTAAAATTAATTCATATTACAATCCATTTACAAGAAATTTTTCAGGTGTTTCTTAAAAATTTATTTTTATGATATGTTCTTATGGTAAGCATTTGATAACTACAGCTTCTATTGTAAGTTGATTTACTTTTCTCTATTGCTGTCTTGTGGTTATGGAAATTTAAATTTGTTTTTTGCGTGATAGATGTGTATTTGGTTCTTTCTCATGCATCTATGCTATTCTATGAATGTACATTATACTTCATATTATATACCACAGGACATATAGTTAATATTTTGAGTCATTTAAAGTTCTAAAGGTGGCACAACAAATGATTATTAATTCAAAAGGAAGTTATATAATATTTAGCTTTTTTAAACAGACACCTAACTGACTTTGTGTTAGTCACATCACACATGATTTATACTGCCTTCTTTTATACACAAAAGTACATTCATTTTTGATAGACTGATTATAAAATGCTTAACCAAATATTATAATGAAAAGAAATAAATGCAACAAACTACTTTGAGCATGGTATAATATAATAAATAACTACAGAAGAAAATAGTCATTGTATTTATTATCCATCAATGAGAATTTTTAGGTGCACAGCTATAATGATACCTACCTTTAAGTTAGTTTCACCATCTAGGTTTGCTGTTGTGACATAACTGCGTCCCTCTGTATCACTGCTAGCTAGCAGCACTAAATCACATGGAATATCATCATCACTAACTACCCGAATTAGGTCACCAACATGTACATCTCTGGCTTTGATATCCTGAAATGAGAAGGAATAGTTTTTTATGAAAATTTCAATTTCAATTTATTTTCATCCATGAAAACATCTACATGTTGTGGATTCCTCAAGTACAATAATTATTTACAATTACAATATTTACAAATACAATGTATTTACAATTCCTGATTACCAGTCCCACGCTTAAATTCCTCCAGACTATAAATTTCATAATATATTTTCAATGAAACTGATTTCATTTAAAGCTTTTGTCACATTCTGTTCCATTGTGTTTGTATCATAATAATAAATTGTTGAATGTGATTAAGAAGATTTGGAGAGCCTCTCATGAAAAATTCTAATAAACAGGTGTGATTATTGGTGATAAAACTTTTACCATAATCCATTATCCTGAAGTTCAGTATTACCTGCACAATTCCTTTGCGAATGACAGTAACTGGTGCACCATTAACTTCATTGTCTGATCTATGTCGAAGCCAGTCTTCATATCCTTGTTTCAGTGCTGTTACAGCAATGACAAATGCTAATGGTAATACACTTGTTATTGGTTCTACTGGACTGTCTATGGATACCTGGAAATATTCAAAGAATTATTTTATAAGTGTTAAAATATATTATTTATTCTTTAATGTAGAAAGGCAAATCATTATTAACAATTTCAGTCTAAATAAACTTTACCAAATCCAACAACATTAGGTTACAAAAACTTTATATATAGTCTTTATAGCTTAAAAAAAAGAAGTAAATTGGGTACTGCTCAATAATAATTATTATTTGGTCAAAGAGTCAATAGGTGTAGGATATAATAGCTAAGGTTATTAAATGTTTTGCAGATATGTTTGCATATAAGTACAATTTTGCATATCTGTTCATCTCTGAATAATTCATTTTTATATGTTTGGTGCATTATCACTAATCAGCTTTGAGTTACTGTTATCTTATGTAAATTTTCATATAATTTATCAAATATGTATTTTCTGTATTATATCCTAGTATATGCATTTGTTTTATACAAATATTATAAAATTTATAAATGAAATACATTTGTCTAGGTAGAGAGTTAATGCTACATATGTGTATTATTTGGTACTTCTTATATTTGTATCTTTTATATAGTCATCACAGTAGTAAAACTGTCAATTAATGTCATATTATCTGTTATATAAATTGTAACTTCATTTGTATTTATAACTTGATGCAATCAATTTTATAGGGTGGCAAAGCCAAAAAGTCCACATATTTCCTGGTCAGCACATAAACAATAGGCCATTAAATACTATTGTTGTTTCATTATTGTATTAGTGTGTTATTATAAAGTTATATAATATTGTCTATTCATGCTTTTCAGGTTAATGTCTGATGATATCAATATGTCTGTTATTCCTATAAACAAGCAGTAAAGTAGGCATAATCATTTTTTATTCATTTACCTTTAAAAACACATTTTGACATGACAGAACAGTATAGCAATATCAAATAGGCATATCCTATATCCATATATTAAATTTACAATTCTCTTAATAAATGTAAACTGTAAACATTATTTCTTTAAATTTGTACTCTTCAGTAATTACGTATTTTTAAGAAAAATCTATTATCAGTTTGTAATTTATCCCCTGAATATGTTTCACACTCCCATGCTGGTTTCTAGTTATTATTAGGTCTGTTATCTATTATTATTAAACAAGCTATTGCTGCATTTGCAGTGAAATAAGTCTAGTCTTTTTAGGTCAGTACTGTGTTTTTGCCCATGTGGAAAGTAGAAAACAATAAAACAATAAAGCCATTGTATTAATGAACAAAATGGTGAGTTAATACTAAAATGATTGATTTTGCAGATGTAAATCAATAGTTTTTTATAGTTCACCATTAAATTCATGCTTTGTTGTGCTAAGTAGCCACTATTTGATTATTTCACAAAGCAATGCAACTGCTGACGTTAGGAACGGAATGGTTGTATTACAAACTTCCTCAGGTATATTGTCAACAATGATTTATTGGCTCTGAGTGCAAAATATTAATTGAAGTACTAAGGTTAACATCAGATTAATAAATAATATTAATAAGTAATGGCCAGTACAGAAATAATGAAAGTACGATATGCAAAAACCTTGATATACATTCTCATTAAAAACAAAAAACGGTAATAGGCCCTTAAGCTACGAAAAGGCATATACTATGAAAATAGGCAGTTATAGGTGCTATAAAATTAGTATATTTTACTCCAGTATGCATGAAACATTTTTAAATATACAAAGTCTACAATTCAAAACAAAGGAACAAATCGGCAAATGCCCAGCTGTAAACATTATACTTTTTACAAACAAAGCAGGAGCAGTAAAACAAAAAAACAAAACAAAGCAACAATGATACAGCAGCAATAATAATCATAATGATTACAATAAGTTTTAAAAGAAGAGAAAGCATGAAGTTTTTGTAATAAAATAATTTATGTACCTGCAGTAATAGATTATATTACACCCTTTATTGCATTATTATTGCATCCTTTACATATTACTCATATTTTATTTATTTATTTTTGCATATCAATTCTTTTAGGTTATACAAGCAATACTTTTAATCAATCATTTACATAATCTGTTTTGAAATGTTTGATCATTTCATTATTTCCTGTTGTTTTTCAATATTTAGAAGTCTTCTGCTGTATGTGATGTGGTATAACTTTTACTTATGTATACATACTCCACTTTTTATATTATAACCATGCATGTAATAAAAGCTTACTGAACTTACTACAATAATGGTCATGCACAGGAAATAGAAATTTGCTATTCTTCGAAACTGTTCAAAAAGATTCTTTGGCAAGAAGCTCCATATTGTATACTGCAAAATAAAATGTAAATTGTGTAAGCAACAGTATAAGAGTACATTATAAAATAAGAAATAAAATAATATTATAAATTTCCAGATTAACATGGGTTTATGTTTATTTAAATAAGAAGATAATGAATTATTCCAATTCTAACAGCAACCATTAAACACACCTTTAAATATTTTCTTCAATCATAATTTAAATACAGTAATAAATATTGTTTCTTTTGATGGATATATTTTAAATGATTTATTGACGCATACTTTTATAAACACCTACACTTTTTTTATTATATAATCCAATGTTGGCTGTTCAGGAAGATTTTTACATTACATATCCAATGAATGTATATATCTTAAAATATTTACATACTTTCTGTTTTAAAATATACTTTCAAGGCTTTATTTTTTTTTCTTCCTATTTTATCTCTATGATGATTTTACTTACACTGGTTCCTTTCAGCAAATTATAGTATAATAATGACATTCTGATATAACAATATTTCTGTTCATTAATCCAATTAAATATTTTGTATATAATTTGTCAATTTTAAATCCATCTGTAATGATAGATTTTGTTTACAGCTATATAAACATAACGTTCTTTACTTTAAGTTAGCTTGTTAATATATAACTGTGAAAATATTTATGCTCCATGAAAGGAACACTTTGCTTTTAAATTTGCTGAAATCATAATTTTCTTTATATTAATAAAATCTTAGTAAGAAAACTATAAAGCAATATGATTAGGCTTTAAAACTGCACAATAAATTAAACAACAATGCAGTTTATAGAAATGGTTGCAAATATACAATTTCACTAAAATAGGTTCAATACCTCAGAACTAGTTTCAAGGAATCACTTCCTCATCGTCAGCTGATTGCAATAGGTTCAATACCTCAGAACTAGTTCTGAGGTATTGAACCTATTTTAGTGAAATTGTATATTTGCAACCATTTCTATATATTATACTTAATCTTTTCAATATGTCTTCCGATTTAAAATTAACAATGCAGTTATTTGAAAATTTGTAAAAATACCACTTATAATTCTTTCAGACGTTGAAGCTGAACTTACTAAAACTGTTTATGCACAGTTAAATGCACATGTTAAAAATAAATTACCTTTGATGTTATTATCTTGTTGTCCTCATACTGCACATGAGATGTTGGACCATAATCACCTGCAACCCATATTAATCGGGTTTCTCCAACTGATGAGACTCGATTACCCTGAAAATAAACATTATAGTTTGGTCTTAATAAACATTACCACTTCAAATAACAAATATAACATACCATAGCAGCTTCTTTTGAAGTATTTACTTGTCTTTATTTTATATTTGATACACATTTCTTCAACTGATGTATTATGTATTTGAAACAAAGATATACATTACACAGTGTATACCTTGTAACTTGGTAAGAGCTGTTGCTGACGACTGTGGTGTCTTCGTAAGATAGAGTCTATATTTTGACTCATCTCTAACTTCAGTTTATTTCATAGTATCAAATTAGGAAGCATCAGTAACATTTAATTTCATTGCAACCTTTTTTTGTCTTGATTTTTGCTTGTTTCCATTTTATAGAGAGCAGTTTCAAAGTTCTCAAATGTCTTAAAACTTTTCTTTCTTTTATGCATTTTTGAGAAGTTACATATATCCTGAAAAAAATTTGGAATACATTTCTTTCAAAATGAATTTCTGTGTGCATCCAAAATGTATTCACATCTACTTTCTATAACATTTTTAGAATTTTCATCATAAACTATTTGGATTTACATGAATAAATTACTATGTGTTTTCATTTTTATTAGCATTGTTAATAAATACAACAAACACTATGAATATTATCTTTTTGACATTAAAAAATTATGCTTTCAATGGATTATTCACATCATAACCTCTGAATGTACAAGTATCAATTGGAATTGAAAAAATGATTTGCCTAAAGTCATGATCTAGAATTTAGGAAGTGAAGAAAAATTATTTGATACAGTTAGACTGCAGTTAGATATGGGATGTCATAATAAGTATTAATGTCAAGCCAATACAACAAACCATTTATGAACATACATTCACATGACCATATTTTATAATATTTGGGAGCAAAAACATTTGGCTGGTGTCAAGTTTTCTTAGCTAGGATTTGTATGCATCCACTGCTAAAAACTTCTAAGTAGGCTTTAAGCCTACCTCTGTGGTGTTAGGGGTAGCTTGTCTGCCTAACATACAAATTATGCTGAGTTCGAATCTCGATTAAGGGGGTTACTTGAATAAAGCTTTTTTTCTGGATTTTCCGTATATTACTTATAAGAGGAATATCAGTTTGAGGTAGAGGTGATTCAATGAAGGGGGACACCTTGTGCACTGCAACCTACACAGATTTATTGTTACTACCACTCCCCAAGAGGAACGGATGAGGCGAAGGAACCACAGGAGGCTACAGGCCGTAGACAGATAGACCACAAAGACGCGCGGAAGTCCGTAACATTTCCAAGCGCGCAGACCCATCCCACTGCTGGAGCCACCGAGAGAGGGCGAAGAACGACCTACCGATCAAGCAGCTCTCTGGTGTCCAAGGAATACTCTTTTCAGTGAGCATGCATCCGCGCCATCTGTCCGGTACCGCCATACGCCACGAAACCTAGTAGCACCCAAGAGATGAAAAGGAAACGGAATGAAAGAGAAATAATAATTATGGAAAGGAAATCGTGGTAGAGAAGAAATCAGCTCAGCATTCGCCTGCCGACCCCGAAAAACCACGAAAAATCCATAGGTCAGAACCCGGGATCTCCGGGGTAAGAGTCGCACACGTTACCGTGGCGCCACCTCGCTGGGTAGAATGTCAGGTAACTCTACTTTTATGGCCTCCTGGCTCAATTGGACATCTTTTCACTCACTTCATTCATTCACGATATTATATTAGATCTATTGAATAATAGACGTTTAACTAAAAGAAAAAAGAAAGCACAACTACTACAAGAGTGGAACATTTGTCACTTTTACTGCTATTTATATTTCTGTGGTTGTAAAGGATAATCATGATCATTATCATCATTTTCGGTCTAGGTACAGTTGATGACGTTTTCCGTGCTCTCGCTGTCCAGGAGTATGGATGCACTGCCAGTGGAAAAATTCAGGCACTAATGAAAAAAAAAATATACACCGAAGAATATAAAAAAACTCTCAAATTTGATCATTTTCTCACGTTATTTCACCGAGTTTTCAATGCTCACTTATGAAGTATTAATTCATATCTATTGAATAATCTTCACTGTCCAAAATCTTCAAACACAGAACACTAGAAAAGACCTTTAAAATTATAAACTGTTCGAGTCCATTTTCTGAGATCAACAGTGATAACCATTACACAGGATATCTGATTTCCTTTTTCACTGCCTACAGCGACCGCCGCTCCTTTTTTGTTTATGTTGTTGCTGGTTCTTGTAAGGATAAAGAAAATCTCCACATGCACTTCACTAGGAGAGAGCTGGTCAGGAAATGCGAGTTTCAGATAGTGTACATGCTAATTATGACTCTGTTAGCAGATTTTAAGTCCGGAAACACAACACCCACGTTTTCTTAATGATACAATCTAACATTTAAACCTCCTACTGAACGTTTATCAATCATGTATGAGGGAAAGTGTTATCTTTTTTAATTTAATACGTAGTTTTCCAAATTACATTTTCAATATCCCATAAGTTATATTTAGGGTCCGGATTTTGATGACCAAAAATATATGAAAAATTACCTATAAAATTGCTATATTTTTACTTTCTCTACCACGTACATAGTAGGTAGAGAAGGTTTTGCATTCCACCAAAAATTCGATATCAAGATTTCACCGAAAATACATAAAGAATTTTTAGAAAAATGGTCATGTGTATGTCTCTCTCTCTCTCTCTCTCTCTCTCTCTCTCTCTCTCTCTGTGAACAGCATAACTCAAAAACAAAAAAGTCGGATAAATACCAAACTTGGTATTTAGGTTCAGTATTTTCCAAAGATGCGAGGCGAGATTTTCAAGAAAACCCCCCACCCCAAACTAACCTTTATATGGAACATTTTTAAAAAATGATTATAACGACTTTGATTAAAATACCACATATTAAAGATATTTACAAGGCAAATAAAATGTATATCTTGAATTTTCTGGGAATAGCTTATGAAGTGCGAGAGCAAATTCTTGGTTACGTAATATTTGTAGCGTAAGTTATTAGAACTTGGAGATCTTATATTGTGTTTACTTCATGTGAGTGGAAGCCATCTTATGACGTCATTCATTTGTTTAGTTTGTAGCTCCATCTGGCGTTAGCAAATTTGCGGTTCTTAGTATCAGTTTTTGAAATAATTCATTTCAAATGTCCTCCGGCTAGCTATTATCTTATCTTGGGTCGAACATGTGTCTCAATACAGGTTGTGAAACGGAAAGGAATCTTTTATCCAAGAAATTACACTGATGAAGAAATTTGTTTTATAATTTTTATTGTCGAACACGTTCACTATCACTTTTACATATTTATCTGGATACTCGCCAAACTGAAACTGTTATAATAACTTCATACTTATCACTTTAAATTCACGTATTTCAACTTTGTGTATAATTAACTTTATAATACTTTAGATTTTCGTAACTTGTGAATCTATAGCCGACGTATCTCATACAAATATTTTGACGAACTGACGAACTTAAGACGACGTGTATTGCACTAAGAATTTTTATGAACTGCCTGAATACGACGTGTAATGTGTAAATGCTTTCGGCGAACTGAAGGACTGACTGACTTTACCTCTAACTTGGCTTCTATTTATATACATGCATCAAGATACGCCTAAAGATTATAACGAAACTGCTATTGGCTAAGAAAACGCGCCAACATTAGCGTCTATTTTAATATCCAATGAAAACCACGAATACATATTGCTTTAGGAGAAAACATTCTAGAAGTTTCTACCGAAAACGCGCCAACATTACGTAACTTCCTTGTTTCCAATAATGATAAACAGCTCACCCCCCTCGCTACATTATTGCGCTATTATTGACAGTTTCAGTAAAGCCGTATAAATTTACTTTCCAACAATATTTACAATCAATAAACATCTGAAATCAATGTCACATAAAAATGCATATTCATATTACAATCATTATTTACATTTAAGTAATTTATGATACAAATTACTGCATCATATGCCCCACTAGAAACATAATTATAAATATTTACAACTTGTTTGGAAATTTTATAATTGTGTTTTTAGTCTCCTAAATCTTGGAACACACCCTATCACTTTCACTTAACACTTCACACGCATTTAACACACAACATGTTTGTTTTTTTTTATCTCGCCACTACTTACTGGCTCTGGTTTAATCAATTTAGATATTAATCTGACATCACAAATTTTTTTATAGCAAATACTTTACCCTAAATTATTTAATTACTGTTACCAAATTGTTTACTTTCTTAAGTTGTTGACAAAAATTTATACATTTAAGATTTTTGTAATTATTACACATATTTACCAAAATATTCACCCTCTACACAAATATTTACATCTCTTAAATCTAGACAATGTTTCACCTTTTCTGTTTGCTACATAAGTATTTGTTTTTTTGTTTTTTTTATTATTATTTTTACCCATTTTTGTTATTTTGTACTTTATTTTAACAATACTCTTGGAATTGTATTTACGTACTTTTAATTTAATATCATATTAAGTTTCAATCTTTACATTCTTAATTTTCAAATACTGTAATTTTCAAATACAAAAAATTTAAATATATTTTTTTTTTAAACATTTCTCTTTTCTTTTTTTTTTTGTAATTTATTTCTCTTTTCAAATGACATATAAATAATTAACCCTCTTATGTTCCAATACATTTCTCTGCAAGTCATCTTTAACTATCCAGCATTTACTTTACATCTCATTGCTATTTACCCTCCTGGATCAAATTGTGTGTGGCTAAACATTACTCGTAGCCGTCTCCTAACCTTCAAATTTTTGTTCATGAATAAGCTCTTGTATTCATATGACATTTCGTTCCCTGATAACATTTGAAAACAATCTACAGCTTCTTGAACAACACATCTTTTAACAACTTTCATTTTCAATTCTTTTACTATCTCTTTAATCTGAGAATACTCTGACAAATCTGTACTAAACTGTACTGGACTGGAGTTTTCATTAAATTTTGGAAGTGGAAAATCACTTAAGATATGATTGTAATTTTGCAAATTCCCTACTCCCATATTTAAATTCTCTAGTGTTACTTGTGCACTCTGAGTTTCAGCATTAGCTATAGATGAAGCTGCCGCATCACTCACATTATTTGTCATACCTGAGGAACTACCTCTATCATTATGTTGTACATCTGATACATTCACATCACATATATTTGCCCTTGAATTCAATTCTAATCTATTTACAGTACCTTGCAGATTTTCTATTGTCTGTTCCAATTTTTTATTATTCTCATTTTGAACAGTTTGGTGTTTGTTAATTTCAGAAGTTAGCTTTTAATTCAAATCTTTAGACAAATCTTTAACTTCATCAGACAATTTATTTCTCTGTTTTTCTGACTCCTTCTGAATTTCAGATATTTCCCCTCTGAAATTAACTTGCACCTGTATTAAATCTGCATTTGTAGCCTCCATTATCTCTTTTAACTCACTTGAAATGCTACTCATTCGGCTACCTAGCTCTGTAATTTTACATTAACATTTTCAAACTTAGTATTAACCTCATTTTTTTGGTTATATATTTCCCTGCTCATGTCCAACATTTTTTTTGAAACTTCACCTATTTCATTTGCTATCATTTCTTGATTTTCATTTTTCATTCTAATCATGCTACATAGTTCCATGAATTTCTTTTCAATTTCTTCCCTATTTTGATTTAATTTATGCTCTAATTTCTCATTATTCTTACAAATTTCTTCCCTTATACTCTGAGTTAATTTTTGTTCTAATTTCTCAATATTCTTACTACTATCTTCCCTGTTTTGATCTATTTTCTTACTAAGATCTTCCCTTAATTCCCTATGACTCTTTTGCATATCTTCTTTCAATTCCCTACTCATATTTCTCAGCATTTCCATCATCATACTAGTATCAAGATTAACATTTCCTGCTATTCTATTCTCACTTTCTGCACTAACATTTTCATCCTCAAATCCTAAAAAGTCTGAGCTATTTTCTGTAACCTGTATTGAATTACGGCTAACTGTTACATTATCTCCCTCCATAATTATTTCTCCTGTATTATTAGTAGCCATTGTTTTCTTTATCCTACCACTCCTAAGGTACATTTAAATTTGTTTACCCCTTTTTTCTTTTTTTTTAGAATTAACATAACATTTTTCTAACCTTTCTGATGCTATCTGCTGATGTAGCTTTGATGTCCAGCTTTCTGCCCCTTTCTCCTAGGTTTCTATGTCGCTTCTGCGTTGTATTATGATGAATCTACGTCGTCTCGATGTTTTTGTAGTTGAATTACCCTGTTGTCTCGGAATCTGCGTCTTGTACATCATTTCACTGCTGCATTCGCCCCTTCCTGGTCATCTCACTTCTTCCTGGTTAATTCTGCCGCTTCCTGGTCATCGTGTTCCTTTCCTGGTCACTATGCTTCTTTCCTGGTCATCGTGTTCCTTTCCTGGTTATCGTGTTCCTTTCCTGGTTATCGTGCCCCACGTTCTGGGTGCCAATTTGCGAGAGCAAATTCTTGGTTACGTAATATTTGTAGCGTAAGTTATTAGAACTTGGAGATCTTATATTGTGTTTACTTCATGTGAGTGGAAGCCATCTTATGACGTCATTCATTTGTTTAGTTTGTAGCTCCATCTGGCGTTAGAAAATTTGCGGTTCTTAGTATCAGTTTTTGAAATAATTCATTTCAAATGTCCTCCGGCTAGCTATTATCCTATCTTGGGTCGAACATGTGTCTCAGTACAGGTTGTGAAACGGAAAGGAATCTTTTATCCAAGAAATTACACTGATGAAGAAATTTGTTTTATAATTTTTATTGTCGAACACGTTCACTATCACTTTTACATATTTATCTGGATACTCGCCAAACTGAAACTGTTATAATAACTTCATACTTATCACTTTTAATTCACGTATTTCAACTTTGTGTATAATTAACTTTATAATACTTTAGATTTTCGTAACTTGTGAATCTATAGCCGACGTATCTCATACAAATATTTTGACGAACTGACGAACTTAAGACGACGTGTATTGCACTAAGAATTTTTATGAACTGCCTGAATACGACGTGTAATGTGTAAATGCTTTCGGCGAACTGAAGGACTGACTGACTTTACCTCTAACTTGGCTTCTATTTATATACATGCATCAAGATACGCCTAAAGATTATAACGAAACTGCTATTGGCTAAGAAAACGCGCCAACATTAGCGTCTATTTTAATATCCAATGAAAACCACGAATACATATTGCTTTAGGAGAAAACATTCCAGAAGTTTCTACCGAAAACGCGCCAACATTACGTAACTTCCTTGTTTCCAATAATGATAAACAGCTCACCCCCCTCGCTACATTATTGCGCTATTATTGACAGTTTCAGTAAAGCCGTATAAATTTACTTTCCAACAATATTTACAATCAATAAACATCTGAAATCAATGTCACATAAAAATGCATATTCATATTACAATCATTATTTACATTTAAGTAATTTATGATACAAATTACTGCATCAGAAGTCCTCTCTTCATTCGAAAGGGATTTTGTATAATCTTATGTAACTGGTAAACGTTAAGCGATAGACGAAAACGTACTACACAAAACATGTAGATCTCTTTAAAGCACACACATTATTTCAAATAAGTTTTTTGTGCATAAGCCATTTATGAGATATCGTTATTAAAGGTTCGAGTTGTTCATTTCTTGGTCATCCTCTTAAAGTGCTTTCAACATTCAGTTGTTTCTCGCGATTGCATGGGAACAGTATGGAATTTAAGACCAGCATTAGCATCCAGATCTTAAAACATTTTACTGTCGCTGTTCTTTTTGTATCTATAATGAAATGTGTAATTTAACTATTTCTGCAAAGGTTTATTTGGATTAAAATGTAGTAGATAGAAAAATAAGCTTCAGTAAGAATAGTTTGTATACCCATTAATAAACGAGAGGATAGAGAAAGACACGTGAATGCATCACATAAGATTTTTTTTAAATACACAATAATTACAAAAAGTGATCTTAAACTGAGATTTATTTAAAATATTACAACTAGTGTACAGAAAGTTATAAATGATTTTATACAAACTGCTATAAAAGTAGAAACAGTAAATATAAAAAGACTGAAGAGATACGTTAGAAAATTATTTAAAATATATATTTCTTCCATGTTTGAAGAATCTGAAAGAAAATTAATAAAATTGTTTCTGAAGCAGGTTTACAAAACTTTATCATAACTCTTTTGAGTTATCAGATTACACACAATTCATAGTGAATGAAGAGGACTTCACAGGCTATGGCATGACACAAGGTCAAGGACAATAGCAACCTGACTGTACGAATTTATTAACGCGAAAAAGGAAAACCTGATCTGTCTCATCCCTAGCTTGGGAGATGATTTCATAACGGTGATTATACCTGTTTCCCTGACAATAGCCAACCCTCTATTCACAAGCAACCCTTTTCTGACTAACCATTAAATAGGATTTTTTTTCCAAGAATGAGAGTAAAGTATTTTTCAACTGAATAGTTAAATTTCTGATGTTTGAAAAGTTGTGCTTATGTAAAATGTCAGCAATATAAAAGTATTTACATGCTTAATGTAAGTGCAAGAAAATGGCTACACAAAGACACCAAGGGGAAGAAAATTTCAAAATAATGTTTTACAATCGTAAAAATGCTATAAAATAGAAAATTGTATAAAATAAAAAGTGACGTTATAAATATGCATTTCTATAACCTGGGAACCATAGTAAGGATTTATGTACGTTAGCAATACCTATGATGCAACAATTAAAAAATAACACGTCGGTAGCATCCAAGTCCTGGTAATATTGTTTTCAGACAGCATGGCCTAAAAGTAGAACTTCTAACAGAAAGCACACGAGCTAAAGTAACCAACTTTGGTTTAAAGCCCAATCACATGGCAATTACCCTTTGTATTTGCACATGTTTAATAGCTCGACTTGGTTTGGTTAGGTTTTACTTTTCGTGTTTTTTTACGTGATTAATTTTTCATAGCGCTCGCATTATCTGTTCACAATACAAATCGTCATACTTCAATTTATCGCAATTCGTTGTAGAGTTAACCTCACGTTATATTGGTATCTTTCTTTGATCTAACACGCTATTCTTTTATCTAATCTACATAAAGATTAGATGAAGGAAATTATGAATTCATAAGAAACTGAAATGGAAGTGAAATTACAGAAGCAGCAGAAAGAATAACACTAGAAGTACTTACCCAAAAAATTCAGAAAGCAATATGATGACATTTAATCGCTTCATTGCGTGGTGTAAGGCAAAACATGGTGAAAATAGTTTCACTGAAAATGACTGCTAGTGAATCAACAAACCATCTGACATCTTGCTTTTTTAACATTATTTCTCTTATTTCAAGAACGCGTTCTAAACGTGATCTCTGTTAGTTTCAGGAATCAAATAATATTATTGATATTTTACAAATTCGAGCGCTGTTTAAAAAAATATATGCCACACGTGTTAAAAGTGGTTTTACCCCTTGTGTCATAATCTACTATTAAGGATCGAGTATTAGCTTATCTAAAAGGGTTTTCATAGAGCTTGCCTTAATTTGCATTTAATTACATAATTAGAAATGCAACCAGCAATTTTACAGACATACTGACTGTATCACCTCTAAAATAAAATGTTGTTGTTGTTGTTCACCAGTGGCACTGGGGGTTAATTGATCTGCATCATTTTCCCTCTAGCTTCCCAATATAAAGTCTATAAGTTATCACTTTTAAGGCCTTTGCATTTGGCGAGATGATGTTTGTTCAGGATGACATCTTCTTCACAGAGAGTGCACTTGGGTGAAGGTATCGTATCGTATCTTATAGAGGTGTTCTGCGAAGCAATCGTGGCCAGTTGCCATCCTAAATAAGGCCACTGCAGTTTTCCTTGGTATTTTTTGTATATCAACTCTATCTTTAATATTCTTATAATCTTTATCTTTTAATTTATCTTCTTCGTCAAGTCTCTGCTGTATTTTAAAATGTTGTTTAATGTTATTTAATTGTTTATTTCTTTCTATTTGTCTTACAGGTTTTATTTATTGTATTGCACCTTTCTTTGCTAATTGAATAGCATGTTCATTGCTCAAAAGTCCGACATGAGCTGGGATCCATTGTAGGATGACATGATTTCTAGTTTCAACTGCTTTAATTAGGCTTCTTATTTCTTTAATATTTCTTGTTGTTTTATTATTGTAATTTACTATCCCATCTATGGTTGATTTTGAGTCTGATAAGATGACTATTTTTTGTTTTACGTATGGTCTATATAAAATGTTAAGTAATGCTGCTTTTATAGTTGTTAATTCTCCATCATAGTGGTTTGACGTTTCATCTAATGTTAGATACTGTGCAAAGTGTTTACTGTATACTCCTGCATCGGCGTTTTCTTTTTTTTATTGATGAGGGATCCATCTGTATATATTCGGAGCCATTCTTTATATATCAGGTCATTCTGATATTGTATATCAATATATTCTATTGGACTCGTTACCTCTGTTGCTATTATATTTGTTGTAATTATATTCTTGTATTTTAAGTTATTAATATATGTTCTCAAGCTTGTTTGAGTTTTTAAATTACTTATAGTGTCTGCTGTGTGGTACCACTTATATCTGTTTCTATTGACTTGCAGTTTTTGTGCTAGAGTAATTGCTTACGACTCATGTTCCAATTCTATAGCCATGTTTTTTGTGAAGCTTTGTAGTAAAATAAAATGTATGAAACATCTAAAACACAAATATGTAATCAAGTTACACCAAGTGAAGTGCGTTTATCAGAAATATATCTCAACAGAAGGCCTATGTCAACTTATAGTTGCCTCAAATCCTGGATATTACCTTGTCTCTAGACAACGCTATATGGTTATGCATCACTCTACCGGGCGAATCATCTAAAACTTACATAACCGTGAATATTTCTGAAACGAAAGGTACAATTGCGTTTTTTTTATTTTCCCTATAGTAGGTTGAAGTGGAATATTTGTTTATAGTTGGAGGATACTTCATGTTTATCTGTACCACGTATGGAAGCCAATTTGTCGCAGTCACTTCGTGTTATCTTATTGCTGGGCGCCTGTTATTGTTTTATTATTTTGCATTTTGGGTTCATTGTGCTCCGGCTAGCTATTATTATTATTCAGTCGAGCAAATCTCTTAAACAGGGTGTGTAAGCGGAAAGGATTTTGTTACTCAAAGATAACACTGATAAAAGAATTTGTTTTTACACTTTTATTACCGTCACAATTAAGTTCACATATTGATTCGTGATACACGCCAAACTGAAACTGTTATATTTTCTAATATCACTATAATCACTTATTTACTGCGCATTATTAATTCGCGTTTCACATTTATAACAAACTTTAAGACGCGAGAGATTCTGTAGAATTGCGACGTGTACTTTATGTATGCTTCCGTTAAACTACGCGACGTGTAACCCGCGAACGATTCTGATGAACTAACTGTGCGACGTATAACGCGTGAATGCTTCTGTTGGACTGTGCGACGTGTAATGCACAAATGTTTCTGTTGGACTGACGAAATCTGCCTCTGACTTTAGGTTTTTATACACCCACACCCCGATATGCCTAAAGATTATAACCGAGCTGCTATTGGTTAATAAAACGCGCCAACATTAGCGTCTATTTTTATATCCAATCAAAAATTACGAAAACATATGCTTTAGGGAAAATATTCCCGCTATTTCTAAGAAAAACGCGCCAATCTGACGTCATTTGTTTGTCTCTTCTAATTAATATTCAACTCACCCCCTCGCACATTGTTATCCGCTCCTATTGTCAGTTTCAGTGAGGCCGTGTAAACTTATTTCCTAACAATGCTTATAATTAACAAACATCTCAAATCAATGTC
This sequence comes from Deroplatys truncata, assembly GCA_030765065.1. Taxonomy (NCBI): domain Eukaryota; kingdom Metazoa; phylum Arthropoda; class Insecta; order Mantodea; family Mantidae; genus Deroplatys; species Deroplatys truncata. The sequence goes on along the minus strand of CM060988.1, from coordinate 129,094,557 downwards.
ATACAGTAATGATTATTTACACTACAATCACTCTGGCATTTACATTATTGTGATACAAATTACTGCCACAAGATAGAGGAGGTATTGCATTCCACCCGAAAATTCGACATTTCACCGAAAATACTTGTTTTAAGCTCCACTGAATGTGTCTGTAAACAACATAATTAAAAGCGAAATATCCTTTTAGGAGGACTTCACTCCCAAGGACTTATAAGCCAATGCCTGTCGAGGAGCAAGCAAACTCTGGATCATAGCATATTCAGGATGGGTGATCAGTTTGGTGTGGCGATGAAGAAGAAAATGAAATGTAGTGATGAAAGGGATAATACTAAAATTCGCGGATGAAATTAACCAACCCGGCATTCGCCTATCGACGGAGGAAAACCGCGAAAAAAACCTTCGGTCAAGTTGGTCGGTCCCGGGGGTTTGAACCGCGGACCTCCCGGATGCGAGCCACAGACGTTACCGCCTAAGCCAACCCGTTTGGTGTAATTTATGGTATAAGAAATTATAATAATGCTTTGGTATTGAGTGAAAAGTTTAACGTCCGAGGCTTGCGAGGGTGATAATTTCCACAAACTTCTAAATGTATCATGTGGTGAACAATATTTAATTCGCTATTAAAACGTAAATCAGAGTAATGATTTTAATTAAATATTTGATTTATCATTGCTGGATAGGAAATTGATGTCACCAATGCTGGTTGTCTTGGAGATATAAATAAACTGAAAGTGATGGCAGCTAGTATAAGTGTAAATTGAAATGATTATGGAAAAGGGAGAAATATTTATTCCGGAAGACATTCTAATTCATTGGTTCCTAAAAAGTCTCTTTTTCTATATGATAAAGAGTACAAGTTTCAGAAATGTGATGCAGTAATTTGTATCACAAATTACTTAAATGTAAATAATGATTGTAATATGAATATGCATTTTTATGTGACATTGATTTCAGATGTTTATTGATTGTAAATATTGTTGGAAAGTAAATTTATAAGGCTTTACTGAAACTGTCAATAATAGCGCAATAATGCAGCGGGGGGGGGGTGAGCTGTTTATCATTATTGGAAACAAGGAAGTTAAGTAATGTTGGCGCGTTTTCGGTAGAAACTTCTGGAATATTTTCTCCCTAAAAGCAATATGTATTCGTGGTTTTCATTGGATATTAAAATAGACGCTAATGTTGGCGCGTTTTATTAGCCAATAGCAGTTCAGTTATAATCTTTAGGCGTATCTTGATGCAGGCGTATAAATAGGATAGGTCCGAGGTAGCTTGCCCCGCAGTTCATCAAAAATCTGTGTACACTACACGTCGTCTTCAGGCAGTTCATCAAAAATCTGTGTACACTACACGTCGTCTTAAGTTCGTCAAAATATTTGTATGAGATACGTCGGCTATAGATTCACAAGTTACGCAAATCTAAAGTATTATAAAGTTAATTATACACAAAGTTGAAGTACGTGAATTAAAAGTGATCAGTAAGAAGTATTATAACAGTTTCAGTTTGGCGAGTATCCAGATCAATATGTAAAAGTGATAGTGAACGTGTTCGACAATAAAAATTATAAAACAAATTTCTTCATCAGTATAATTTTTGGATAAAAGATTCCTTTCCGCTTCACAACCTGTATAGAGACACATGTTTGACCCAAGATAAGATAATAGCTAGCCGGAGGACATTTGAAATGAAATCAAACAAAAAGCTAACACTGATGCAAATTGCTAACACAAGATGGAGCTACGAACCTAACAAAGAATGACGTCACAAGATGGCAACGCATGAAATAAACACTCAGACACAAACATCACAAGCATCTACATTATAAGTAAATACCGCATCAAATGAAATAAAAAGATTGTAGCAATGGATTAAAACGTTTTAATTTCACTACTATACTTAAAACCAATATTTAGGTTGCTAGGGACGACGAAACAAGCGTTAGTTTATGTGACGTAGCGGATATTAGTATATTGCGATATAAATGCACGAAACGCATCTTTACTGAACGAGAAAGAAGCTTGAAAATACGAGATAAGGTCTTGTATTTTCAAATATGAATTTCTGCAAAGCATTTAAAGCATGTGCACTGCAGACTATTTTTTTCGACGATATAATAGAATCACATAATGGAAATATTTACACGAAAATAAAATTCATTACCATCAGCTATTCTAAAGCAGGACCTAAGTCGACCGTGTTAGCCTCTGTGAAAGTGATGATTTGTCACCCCTGGTAATGTTGACCAACAGTCAACAAGTGAAGGTGGGATGACTGCTTGCGCCGAAAGAGTTATATTTAAATCCGCATGGATTAAATCGTAAGTAAACGTTAAAAAATAAAGATAAGCAAAGACGGAACAATTTAAATGGTAAAATTAAACTAACAAATATATTGCATGTCTGCAACAATAAATATACGCATCAATAGTTGCAGGATTAAATACATTTGGTTAACGTCTGCAGTAAAAATGCAAAACGCACGGAGTGCAGCATTTTCAATTTCCCATGCATGAGTGCATGAGCGGTAAGTGATAAAAAAGAAAAGTTCCTTTGTAACTGGATATCTAGCTATGCTTTAAGAAACCGTATTAGAAATACTGAAATAATTTAAACAACAGAAATGAACAATGCAGCAAAACTGACACGATCACATCTTAAGAATGGAATCGACAGGTGTAACCAGCATTATTATACGCACTCTAAGTATGCTAAAAGGTGGGGAGAGAAGAAGATGAGAGGATAAATTCCGAGAGCGAAATAGGCCAATTATTATACTAGACTTTGAAATAACAGGTTGTTTGTTATATTTTGAAAATGCCTAATGTTACGAAAATCATAGTTTGGTATAAAATGTAATATTTTAATGACCTCTACATTTCTCTTACGATAAGGTGTTTATTTCTCGTGGTTTCCCATTTATATAAAAGTCATTACCACTTGCAATATGTAAAATTCTTTTTTTAATTAATTAATTTATTTATTTAATAATAAATTTTTACCAGCTAAGGTCATCAGCGACACAACGATTTACACATCAGTATTGAACAATTGTACAAAGGGTACTTTGCATAAATATAGTAATATCTATACATAAATTGAAGATTGATAGGAGTACACAATGTTACACATATAAAAATCTGCTGTTGTACACTCAAATGACTTTCTCTACTCTTGTACAAGCTATTTTTACAAACGCTTATTCTCCATTTACTTCATGTTGATCGAGATAAACCTTTGCAAAGACTATCTTATCTAATTTTCTTGTAGGCGCAAGGGAAATATAGAAATACAGTAGTCTTTAAGCGACAGTCAAATCTTTTAAGCGCTGGTTGCTATGTGAAGCCTCCCATTCTCTTTGCATGTCCAGGACAGAAAAAAAAGAATAACGAATTCCCATTTGAGAAAATGTATAAGTATTGGTAAATTCAAACAAATAACAAGGAATATCTCGGAAATGGTTCACTCGGCCCCCCCAAAGTATATGATGTAAATTGTGTGTTTTAACGAGATGTACAGTTTTTGTATCGTAAAATTTTGTTTATCTCTTACGGTTTACCAGTTATACAAAAGTCATTCAGAATGAAAAGGACTTTTGGGGACATTCCCAGAAAATTCATGATATACATTTCATTTGCCATGAAAGTATCTTAAACATATGATATTTTAATAAAAATCGTTAGAGCCGTTTTGAGTAAATAAAAATTTTCAAAAATGCTCCATATAAAGCGTAGTAAGGGGTGGGGAGACTCTCTTGAAAATCCTCGTGTCGCATTTTTTTAAATATATTGAACTTAAATATCCGACATTTCGCTTTTAAGTTATGCTGTTCACAGACACACACACGGACCTTTTTCTAAAAATGCTTTTTTAGGATGCAGGTGCCTCAAAACATGTATTTCCGTGAAATTTCGATATCGAATTTTTGGGTGGAATGCAATATTTCCCCTACTTACTATACGTAATAGAGAAAGTAAAAATTACAGTATCTTTGAAATTCATTAGAAACAATTAATTAAATTAAGATTATATAAGCTATTTTAACTGTGATAATTCCAATAGATTGATAGTTGATAACCTTTCTACATCCTTCGGCATTCTTAAATATATTATATTTCATCCTTGATATTCAATAACTGTCTTTGATTTAATAATTCAGGACACTCAAGAAATTGAGAGGTAGGTATAGCTTATTTGTCATGCAAGTGCCTTAAACACTGCTATTTTAATAAAACGCATTATATTTGTTGGTGAACTTTAATGTGCAAAATACCTACAGCATCGTAAAGTTTTGTTTTCCTTATTGTTTTCAGTCTGGAAACACGTAAATTTCGACGCAATGTGGAAGAAAATAAACCTGAAATACATTTCTGTAATCCCAAACCCTAGTATTATTTTTGTTCTCTGTTCTGGCAGTGAGTAAATTACTCCTAGGCAGCAATTTGGAATGTGGCTGTACACTTTTTGTTTTTATGACGGTGCGCTCCGTGACAATGTAAGTACGTGGACTGAATTTGTTCGTTTTCGTTACACCTGGGGGGTTAGATAGGAATATCTCCTTGACATTCACTCTACCTTTACTAAGCACATTTCCTGCTGCTCAAGGTGAGCTGGAGAAATGGCGTAGTTCATTAGAATGGCGGTCAACACAGATTTATCTCTGCCACATTGTAAACTCAGGGACGATTCTTGAGATGAGGTAACCTAACCTATTTTAGCACAGTATTTATAAGTAATGTGAGTAACAAATATTCTTCGTTAGTAATACCCGCAGTTCCGTTCGTATTCTTGCGTTAACTGTGAAGAATCAATTCTCACTCGCTCTTTCTCTCTCTCTCTCTCTCTCTCTCTCTCTCTCTCTCTCTCTGTTCCCCATTTTATCCACTTCCGTCGCCCACCTTCTCCCTTGCCCTCTCCTTCTCTATGATTATACATTTGCTAACAATGAAAAAAAGTATATATGTATCTGTGTGTTATATTCACATGGCTTTCTCTACCTACACTTCTTCAAACTATTCTTACAATACCGAGCGGGAAAGCTCAAGCGATAATGTCTGTGGCCTGCATTCGGAAGGTCCCGGGTTCGAACCTGGCGACCGCCCACTCTGACCGATGGGTATTTTCGGGGTTTTCCCGGGTCGTCAGGTGGATGTTGAACTGATTTCTTTCATCCCCCGAATTTCTTGTCCCTCCATTTCGTTCCATTAATCATTTAATTCATCCTTCGTCCCGTTTGATCTGTTTCAGGTTTGGAAGTGTCGGCGATGGTGTTTCGATGCAGCGTGGCAGGGGAAAAGGATGCTCTCTGTGAACTTTCTCCGTCCCTAGGCCTTCGGCTGGTTACTGGGGCGTTGAATTCTGTGCGGGGCGGGGTCTCCGTATGCCTGTCCGACTACCGGGATCTCAATCTGGAAATTGTAGTACCTCTGTCATTGCTGTGCCGTTACTCCTGATTCCGGCCTCCTGGTGTGTCCCTTCAGCTCATCGCTTCGGGAGCGCTCCCTCGTGGGGCGTTGGTGCAATATCCTCATTCCTGGTTCGGTGCTGAATCCCCTTCGCTTCACAGTCCAATTCAATCCAATTCTTACAATAGCTTATTTTTTATAACTTCTTATTAAGGGGATAAGCGTTTACAGAAATGCTTTTATTAGACATTGTGTTGTAGGCACAAGGGGAATATAAGGCTGAAGCGATAGTCAAATATTTATGTTTAAATGGACTTGAAATTCCACTCTACATAAAGGGGAGGGGAAAAAAAGAAAAAAAAAAGAATAGGGATGGTACTTGAAAAAAATGGGTTTAAAAGTTTAGACCAACACAATGCTAATGCCACAAAAAATTTGATATAAATGCGTGTTTTAACGAGACCTAAATGTTTTGTAAAGTAAGTTTTTGTGTATCTCTTATGGTTTACCAGTCATAAAATATGTAGGTATACAAAATTCATTCCGAATGTAGAGGATTTCACAGACTTTTCGCAGAAAATTCAAGATACACACTTTATTTGTTATACAAATATCTTAAACATATGGTATTTTAATCAAAACCGTTAAAAGCCATTTTTGAGAAAATTAACTTTTTCTATGTAATGGGTAGTTTGGGATGGGGGATATTCTTGAAATAGCATTAACGTTTAACACAAAACAATGCATCTACCGTTTCACTCAAACCGTCACATGTTTGCAACCATTCCCCTTCCTTACAACTGTCTGCGCGGCAACTGTCATTTACCCTTTTGTTCGTGAAGGAGACTATATGCACGCAGTGGTGTAGTGTTGGACAGATGGCTTCATTGCAAAGTCGTCTTCCTATACTATCTTCTAAGTACAGCTATAGGTCTGCTTCCTTTTTTGCTGTTAACTTGCCTATTTTTCATGTTTTTCATTGCGTGTTAAGTATATCCAGTTGATAGACCATTTCATCGTATTTTCCAAAATCCAAAGTCGAATTCTGCAGATGAGCTGTTCCGTTATTCATTTCTGCTTTTGGAGTATAGAAAGAATGTCCTGTTTGGGTTACCGACCCTACTTAGGCTAGATGGCAGAGGTGTTCTTTAGGACCTCATTACTTATCCTTTATTAAATTGAGTTTTATTTAGGGACGCTCTTTAACTGCTATGGTCCTTAGTGCCCCGTTCTATATTGGACGTGAAAGACCGGTAATTTTGCTCAGAGGCCTCTTTATCAGGCTTGAGGTTCTTTTACGTGCCGTAAATCTACGACACAGGACCACCGGCTTTACTTCCCTTCCGAAGGAAGCCATGCTAAGGATTTTTACGCCCGAAAAAAATCCATCGCAGGGTTTGAACCCGCGACCTCGGGAACTAGAGGCTAGTATGGTAACCACTACACCACGGAGGACGACTTTATTCCCCGTGAGAAGTCTGCTCATTTCGCCTTAGTCGTTAGTAATTCCTTCTTGTTGCATGGCTGCCTTTCACTACCGTTCTTTTGTTTCGATTTCTTTGGTTGAAATTTTGGTTTTTGTACTGAATATCCAACGCGACATTTAACTGGTATTTGAGATAAATCACGAAAAAAAAATTAGATTAGCTGGTGCACATAATTTGAACCCGAGACTTCCCTATGCTATTGCCTGAGACATTTCGCTCGTTAGTATTCGTGTGCTTGCATTCGGCAATGTCGGTCCTTTTAAGGTAGAGCTTCGACTGTTTTATGCACGAGGTAAAAATAACATCCATGATTTGGCAACAGTTACCGCGACAACATTGTATTTCAAGCATTTTTATTACCTTGACCTAGGCAGCTGCAATGTGAAGGTGACAGAGCAATGCTTGAAGTTCTGGGAATACAACAAGGACAAGCGTAAGGACATGGAGATATTTTGAAGTTATTTCATTCCAAAGAAAGTCGTTTTTATATAAACTGGTCACTCTCAAAGTAAAACAACTTCTAACAGAGATTTATTTGTAAAAACCTCCAGAATTCACAAATATAATTCACATACATGGCAGCATTGCTATATTAAGCGTAGTTGAAAAAACGCTTCTAATATTGCCTATGTAAATGTTTGCATTGTAGCCCAGTCCAGTTGCATAGTATTATTTAGTGTACAACGGCTGAAATAGCCATCTGCTAACAAATCACTGAGTTATAGGCTTTAAACGTTTGGTAAGCTTAGAAGCAATTTAAGGCAATGGTTTTGTGAAAAAGTAAACGTCCCTAATTTTCATTTGATTACCTTAGAAAGTTTAACATATAAAAGGAACATAAAACAAACAGAACATAAAAATGTTAATGAGTTACGAGGACTGTCCCACAAGTACCCGACCTAACAAAGAAAACACAAACATTTTGGGAAAAAACGTCTTTATTTCTCTACATAGTCTCCTTTCAGCTCGATACACTTTTCCCAAAGGTGTTCAATAGCTTCGATACCCTGTTTATAGTGAGAACCGTCGAGTTCTGCAAAATAGCCATAAACTCCACCTCCTCATTGTTGGCAAATCTTTTACCACCAAGTCATTTCTTCAACTTTGGAAACAGAAAATAATAAGAGGGGGCTAAGTCTAGCGAATAAGGTGCATGAGGAAGCAATTTGAACTTTAACTCATTGATTTTGGCCATGGCGATAATGGATGTGTGAACTGGTGCATTGTCTTGATGAAACAGAACTGTCTTTTTTGCTAAATGCAGCCGCTTTTGCTTGATTTCATCATTTAAACGCTGCAATAAGTTTGCATAATACTCGTTATTGATTGCTTTTCCTTTTTGAATACAATCAATGAAAATTATCCCAAAAAACTGACGCCATGACCTTGCCTGCAAATGGAACTGTCTTCGCCTTCTTTGAAGCCGATTCTCCCCTTTCAACCCACTGTTTTGACTATTCCTTCGTCTCAGGTGTGAAGTGATGGACCCATGTTGTATCCATGGTTATGAATCGACGTAAAAACTCGGCTTTGTTGCAGCGAAACATCGCCAAACACTCGACTGAAACATCCTCACAACGCTGCTTTTGTTCCATTGTGAGTAAACGCGTCACCCATCTTGCGCACAGCTTTCTCATGTCTAAATTTTCAGATAGAATGCGATGTACAGCACTTTTTGAAGTGCCTACGATGTTTGCTAGCTCGCGCACTTTCAGTCGACGGTCATCCAATACCATTTTGTGGATTTTCTTCTCAATTTCTGGCGTGGTCACTTCATTTGGTTGACCACTGCGATGTTCGTCTTGGCAGCTCGTACGACCTCGCTTAAACCCTGCAACCCAATATTTTACTGTTGCAAACGAAGGAGCAGAATCTAGCTCAGCTTTAATATTAGTGGACTAAGATCTTTCAAATGGTATCACATAACGATGGCCAGTTTTATCCATGTTTACAAATTCGCTGAGAGAGTTCACTATTAATGGCTGCCAAACAATTACCAAACAACGTATCATCGTCAAACTTCAAATTTAAGCTTTATAAGAGTGGTACTTTCTACCATATTCATTTGTTTGAAACAACAACCGCTATATATACGTCAGATCGGGTACTTCTGGGACAACCCTCGTATGTTAAATACTTTTTGGGGTGTTAATTGTTTATTTATTATTAATAACTTCTGAAACGCTAAAACAAAATGCCCACTGCACCAAATAAATAACTGAATCTGTCCTCATATTTTATTTTGAAGTTAAAATCAATATAAAATGATTGTTGTATAGGAATTTATTAATTTAGTTAGTGTACTAGAAAATAATTGTTTTGTACAAATATTAGGTAATGAATTTTTAAATTTTACCAATTTGAGCTACGGTTGGCTGCTCAACTACTAATTTGAGTGAATTGCAAATTAACTACATTATGCTTTTTTAAAATGTCACAACTATATTTAAATCCCTATATCTGCAGCTATCTTGAAATTCCAAGCATAAATAAAAACTGAGCATTTTTGCAGTGAAAAATTAAGACAGAAATAGAGCTGAGAAAAATGGGTTTGAAATTTAACACTTTGGTTTATCTAATAGGTATGTGACCATTTTAACGGAAGTTTGGAGCTTCAAAAATGGTGGATATTAAAAGAACAGTAATATAGCAAGACAATACTAGGCATGAGCATTATAAAGTAAAAATGTTATCTTTTTATACTTTTTTTTTTCAAACTTCACCGATGCATTGCGTGAATTGTTATGCAAACACACCATACTTAATAAATATCATACTGTGCAATTTTACACAAGAACTAAAATTTTGTCTGAACTTTGTAAAGTCGAAACAATTTAAGATATTATATTTCAGTTTTGTACAACCAACGCGCAAATTCTGTTCCTTCGTTTGGTTTATAACCGAAAATATTTTCGCGTAACAAGTCAATTTTTCTTTCATTATCCTTTTACATCAAAGACATAGGAGGCGCTGGTTATGACAGATCAGTACTGGCTGAGTAACTCTCTAGCATACATCTCTTGATAAACCTAAGAGAATTCAGAGAATATGTCATAGTAACGCCTAGAACTATGAAATGACTAGCCGTGAGACAGACAGAGCAGGAAGATCACAGTGGAGTTGTACACCCGAAAAGACAAGAGAGCTACGCTTGAAAGAAGTTGTATATTTTTAATGAAATAAAGGTTACAAGAATTAAATGTTTTATTTATCAAAGCATATCTCTTACACTTAACTCTCTGGATCGGATAAGCTAGTATTCTAGAAAGAATAAACAGAATTAAGGCCTTTAATGCATTTCCTGCATAGGTATTCAACAATGAGAAAACGGAAGATTTGCTTTACACCTTCCTTCAGTTCTATTAATTCCTTTGCTGTGCAATGACAGTCCTTTTAAGGGGACAAGGTAGTCTGAACACATGGAAATTACACCTTAAGTGTGTTAAATTACCACTGCCCTTAAAGTTCTCAATGGTTTATCCTAAAATGTTTATGAATTACTCTATAAATCATGATAATTATTTCAAGTGGTTGTTTGCATTGATAGCTTATGTAGTTGAGTCCGCAAAAATTATTTAATTCAGCAGAAAAATAATAAAATTTACTCTTAAAACATGTGAATTCATGTACCTTTCTCTCTGATACTACTGGCAATACAGAATCACGCTTTTGCATGCTTGTTCTTAGTATAATCAGCTATCTTCTAAATCTCAATTATTTATTTATGTGTATCAGTTCAATAGAAATTGAAAAAAATATATTTGCAAACTCAAAAAAGGAAATATGTGGAGAATTTGCAAAGTTGTTGCTTTCTTAATAACACTAATATACATTATAAAATTATTATTGTGGTTCAGAAAGTTTAGCTATGTGTTGTTTACACGTACTGAAAATTTCAGCTCTCTACCTCTCATACGTTCTGAGAAAAAGGTAAAGTATTCAAAATGTTGTTTTGAGAAAACTGAATTTAAAGTTTCAACATTAAAATTCTGACACACTTCAGTACATTCCGGGGTCATCATCTGCACTTTCATTCCTGGATTGCTTCAGCTTTTCTGATTGCCTTTTCTTGGTCCTGGCCTCTTTAGTTAATTGCTAACTACTTACTGCATAGTCGTTCGTTGTTAAAAGATACAAAAACGTTCTAAAAGGGGGGTTGCATGACAGCTTTAAAGGAATGCAGACTAGCATTCAAATAGAATTTAAATTCATAAAAACCTCTTAACCACCCAAAAGTATATACTTTCTGAAACTGGAAATAATAGAGATTTATTGGTGTATAAAACAAAAAAATGTAATGTTCGACCATTTCAGAGTACCTTGTCCCCTTAAACATGCGCACAGCTGCTAAAGGAAAATACCGGCCGCGCTACATTTCGCCTGCACGCTATACTTCCCACACGGCACAAGCTGAAATGGTTGCCTACACACAGGATATCTACTCCTCCTGTAAGCTGATGTCACTGTCTCTTGTTTACGTCTGCGTCACAGCCTGGTGAGAATTCCTCGCGTGTGCACAGGACACAGTCTGGTAGTAAATACAGACAATTCCGTGTCTGATTCGTTCTTCCTCCCTCCAGTTTCGTTGTTTCCTTCAGATGAAGAGCCAGCCTATCAAGCACAAATTCAGTAATACACTGCGTATAATTGTATTTCAGAGGTTCTGGCTACGTATTTTGTTGCTGTAGTTGGTATTACATTAAGATTGTTTTCTTTACTTGTTTTCCGTTAAATGGAGGTGTAGAGTCAGTGAGGAATGAGGTAAAGGTAAAGGTACGTATCACGAAAGGGCCCCCGGAACCAGGGCAGAGCATTGCACGCAGGCCAGCGGTCCATTGTGCTTCCAACGTGACCCCTGGGAGGGAGAGATGAGGGGAGAGATCAGAAGGACGAGCAGATCCCGATGTCGACGGGCGCAAGCATGGACGGGTCCCTAACGTTCCCAGATGGAACGCATCCGACGCCGCGCGGTCCCTGCCCACAAGTCACTAACCTAAGGTCCCCGGAGCGGAGCCCCACGCTGAGGAGAGACCTAACTGAGCGGTACCGCAGCGACGCCAGGGAAGAAACCTTTACAGAGCGCAAGCCACCGCCCAGCCGCAACCTGCCGGACACCGTCGCCTGATTCTACAATCCTGAAACATGATGAGTACAGGAAATGAGAGGAAGGAGCGTCGTCGCAGAAGATGAATCACCCCAGCATTCGCCTGGCGACCCGGGGAAACCACGGAAAACCCATCTAAAAAAAACTAAATCGAAATTTAATCGAAATCTCCAGAGTTCATTTTTACACAAAAATAAACCAAAATTTCTTACGGAACATCTATAAAGGTTACCTTTGTTAAATCAGAAGACTTTAAAATGTATTTCAGGTGAAGTACACTTGCCGATATCGTGTTTTTTGCTGGACTGCAATACTTTCTGCGTCTTAAATGCATGCCCAAACGTTAAATAACGTAAAATTTGCAGTAAATAAAAAGCATTCCACAAATAACTATTCTTCTTCAGATTCCAATTTTATTCGACATCCATATGAGGCTTTTCTGTCGCTCTTATTTTAGCTTTTAATTGTATAATTATTTGATTACAATTTTTCTATTCTGAAATGTTAATGCAATGAGTGCCTAAAACTTCTTTGTGTCATGTCACTCCCCAGTAATCGAATCGAAATACGTTGCCAAGGCTTAAGATGTTCGACAGCGCTTTGTTGGCCACTGCACTTCAAAATGAAAATAAGATCCCGGAGAGAGGTTTAACAATGAGTGTGGATAGTGGTATGAGTTCTGCTGGTGATGTTGCAGTAATGGTGTGAAACTGCATCGAGTTTAGCGAGCCAGTTACTAGTTCAGCGCAGAAGAAGAGAAAAAGAAAAGATAAACAGGAAACAGATCACGTCGGACAAACAAACTGGGATGGGAAGTGTTAATAACACATATTTTATAATTAGTGAAATTGAAAAAATAACTATAATATAATAGTACATTATAGGCACGCCTGCAAATGTACATATTTAAAATTTCTTGTTTCCTAGAGAAATTTATTTTTAAAGCAAGCGATAGATACTTGTTATACATACATAAAGCTTGTCTAAGGAACGCAGTACACGGAAGCCTGACGTAATAAGCTTTTTTGTTCTGCAATTTTCTAATTCTCCAGAACTGTAAACGTTTCATCGGTAATTAAATGATCGCACTGAAAATTCATTACTGATATTTAATGTTTCTAGTAATTTTTAACGCTTTCAGAGCTAATAGTTTCCCAGACAACCCTTCATTTACATGTTTATATTTCTGTAACAACTAACAACATAAAAATCTGATGTGTTACACTCACATGACTTTCTCTACTCTTGTACAAAGTATTTTTACAAACGCTTATTCTCCATCTAGTTCATGTTAATCGAGATAAACATTTGCAAACTCTATCTTATTGCTAATTTTCTTGTAGATGTAGGGGAAAATATATTTACAAGGGCAATATAGAAAAACAGTAGCCTTTAAGCACATACATATCTCTTAATAGCTGGTTGCTAGGTGCAGCACCATTCCCTTTGCCACAGATTATAACTCTTTGCATATCCAAGACAAAAAATCTGATGTGTTACACTCACATGACTTTCTCTACTCTTGTACAATCTAATTTTACAAACGCTTATTCTCCATATGGTTCATCTTAATCGAGATATCGAGATGTCAATCTTATTGCTAATTTTCTTGTAGATGCAAGGGAAATATGGTAGCTTTTAAGCGATAGTCAAATATTTTAACGCCGGTTGCTATGTGGCGCATTCCATTCTCTTTGCATGTCCAGGACATAAAAAAAATGAATAACGAATGTGAGAAAAAGTTAAGTATTGTAAAATTTAAGGAAATAACAAGCAATATCTCTAAAACGGTTCACTCAACAAAAGAAATGTATATGACATAAGTTGTGTATTTTAACGCGATCTACATTTTTTGTGTAGTAAAATTTTGTCTATCTCTTATGGTTTACCAGTTATGCAAAAGTCGTTCACAATGAAGAATACTTTTGGAGACATTCCCAGAAAATTCGAGATATACATTTCATTTCTCATGACATTATCTTAAACATATGATATTTTCATCAAAATCGTTAGAGCCATTTTTGAGAAAATTAAAATTTTCGAAAAATGTTCCATGTAAAGGGTAGTCTGGGGTAGGGGGATTTTCTTGAAAACCTTCGTGTCGCATCTCTGGAAGATACTGAACCTAAATACCAAGTTTGGTGCTTATCCGACTGTTCGTTTTTGAGTTATGCTGTTCACAGACACACACACAGACACACACACACACAGACACACACACAGACACACACACACACAGACACACACACGGACATGTTTCCAAAAATGCTTTTTTTGGATTCAGGAGGTCTCAAAACATGTATTTCCGGTGAAATCTCGGTATCGAATTTTTGGGTGGAATGCAATACTTCCCCTACTTACTATACGTAGTAGAGAAAGTAAAAATGAATAACGAATTCCCATTTGAGAGAATAAGTATTGAAAAATTTAAGGGAATAACAAGCAATATCTCGAAAATGGTTCACTCAACAAAAAAAATGTATATGACATAAATTGTGTATTTTAACGCGATCTACATTTTTTGTGTAGTAAAATTTTGTCTATCTCTTATGGTTTACCAGTTATGCAAAAGTCGTTCACAATGAAGAATACTTTTGGAGACATTCCCAGAAAATTCAAGATATACATTTTATTTGTCATAAAAATATTTTAAACATATGATATTTTAATCAAAATCGTTAGAGCCATTTTTGAGAAAATTAAAATTTTCGAAAAATCTTCCATGTAAAGGGTACTCTGGGGTGGAGGGATTTTCTTGAAAACCTTCCTGTCGCATCCTTGGAAGATACTGAACCCAAATACCAAGTTTGGTGTTTATCCGACTGTTCGTTTCTGAGTTATGCTGTTCACAGACACACACACACAGACACACAGACACACACACGGACATGTTTCCAAAAATGCTTTTTTTGGATTCAGGGGGTCTCAAAACATGTATTTCCGGTGAAATCTCGGTATCGAAATTTTGGGTGGAATACAATACTTCCCCTACTTACTATACGTAGTAGAGAAAGTAAAAAGACATAATTATTGGCTGCCATGTTAAACAGTATCTTGACGAATAAATAAAGCACACGTATTACCCATTGAGATGATTGTATATACAAAAACTGCCTTAAGAAATTGTGTCGTACATGAGACAACTTTGATGAGTGTATGATTGGTAATATTTACGAGGACAGTCCCAGAAGAACCCGACCTGACATATATATAGCGGTTGTTGTTTCAAACAAATGACTATGGTAGAATGTACCACCCTTATAAAGCTTAAGTTTGAAGTTTGACGATGCCACGTTGTTTAGTAATTGTTTGGCAGCCATTAATATTGAACTCTCTCAGCGAATTTGTAAACATGGATAAAACTGGCCATCGTTATGTGACACAATACTTTCATTTGAAAGGTTTTAGTCCAACTAATATTAAAGCTGAGCTAGATTCTACTCTAGGGGAGATTGCTTCTTCGTTTACAACAGTAAAATATTGGTTGGCAGAGTTTAAGCGAGGTGTACGGCTGCCAAGACGAACATCGCAGTGGTTGACCAAATGAGGTGACCACGCCAGAAATTGTGAAGAAAATCCACAAAATGGTATTGGATGACCGTCGACTGAAAGTGCGCGAGCTAGCAGACATCGTAGGCATTTCAAAAAGTGCTGTACATCGCACACTAACTGAAAATTTAGACATGAGAAAGCTGTGCGCAAGATGGGTGGCGCGTTTACCCACAATGGAACAAAAGCAGCGTCGTGAGGATGTTTCAGTCGAGTGTTTGGCGATGTTTCGCTGCAACAAAGCCGAGTTTTTGCGTCGATTCATAACCATGGATGAAACATGGGTCTATCACTTCACACCTGAGACGAAGGAATAGTCAAAACAGTGGGTTGAAAGGGGAGAATCGGCTTCAAAGAAGGAGAAGACAGTTGCATTTGCAGGCAGGATCATGGCGTCGGTTCTTTCGGATGCATGTGGGATAATTTACATTGATTATCTTCAAAAATGACAAGCAATCAATGACGAGTATTATGCAAACTTATTGCAGAGTTTGAATGATAAAATCAAGCAAAAACGGCCGCATTTAGAGAGAAAGAAGGTTTTGTTTTATCAAGACAATGCACCAGTTCACAATCCATTATCGCCATGGCCAAAATCAATGAGTTAAAGTTCGAAATGCTTCTTCATGCACCCTATTCGCCAGACTTATCCCCCTCTAATTTTTTCTGCTTCCAAAGTTGAAGAAATGGCTTGGTGGTAAAAGATTTGCCAACAATGAAGAAGTGGAGTTCACAGTTGATGGCTATTTTGCAGAACTCGACGGTTCTCACTATAAGCAGGGTATCGAAGCTATTGAACACCGCTGGGAAAAGTGTATCGAGCTGAAAGGAGACTATGTAGAGAAATAAACATGTTTTTTCTCAAAAGTTTTGTATTTTCTTTGTTAAGTACTTCTGGGACAGCCCTCGTATGTTTCTGTATGAAGTTGTGTAGTTCTATCTTGCTGTATAATAAGATTATTCTGCAAATCGATGTTCTTGTGGATTGGATCAGGAAGTAAACCTTGAGACCTTAGGAGTCTGCACGTGCGGTCGGTATATCTGACTGAAACTTTTCGTTTTTCAGCTTTCACCCATTTTAATCAAGGGAAAATTTGGAGCTAAAATTGTTCTTTCGCGTATTCCCTCTCAGTTCCTACATATTGCTCATTTCATCCTACAGTCCGTTTATGTGTTCTACATATTTGTTATCTACATACATTGAATCATCCGACCTTCTCTGTGTACATAAATGGGAAGTAGAAAAAATGGTTCATTCTACTAGATTGCTACAGTGCTTTGTTTTCTTCTTTCTTCCGTAAGGTTTCCATATTTATCTTATCAACTAGATTCCACCCAGCTCTTATCATGTCTATGACTGGCTTGAAACAAATGTAAAAAACAAACATGAACCAATGTGGATGTTTTACTCGATTTGAAAGGAAGGAGGGGTCAGAAATGACTCACTTTAATGAATTCTACTCTAAAAGTAGGCGGTTGGTCCATGTAACATGATTAGCGATTCGACCTTGTAGACGGAGGGGTGAGTGATAATGAGTTATCTGCAGTATCGAAATGTACAACATCCATACTATTTATATCAAGTGTATTCTGAAGAAGACCTGGAAACGAAGTCTAAATTTATTGCTGCCAAGGGGATGTAGTTTCGATGTTTTTGTCAATTTCAGTAATTAATTTGGTCCATGTCCATCTAGACACAATAATAATACTTTGTAACCGTATTATTATACAGTATACAGGGTGAATCACCTATAACTTGCACCGCAAATATTTCGGAAATGGAAAGTGCTATTGATGTGCAGTTTTTACAGCATTGATTGGTAGTCAGGGGCTCGTACATTTAACCTATAAACAGATTTTAATAATACTAAGAAAGTGTAATTTTGAGGAAACATAATTTTTAAATGGAACAATACCTAGTTACATCATCAGAATAAAGGTAGGGTAAATTAGAATATCAATGGTCTTTGTTGCAGGATTCTAGTGCAAGTGGTTTACGAGAAATCGTATTTTGAAAAGTTTCCACCCTGACGTATTGTTTGTCCCATTCAATCTGCTTAGTTGCTACGATGTTGTTATGTTTGTTTGCATTGTGTTTTCTGTTCATTGATTGCATTGCGACTTTCTGGTCAGTTAGTTTGTGACAGTTCAAGCAGTAAGTCGTGAGTGGAAGATGGGGTTTATTAATGCAGAAAAAGCCGATATGCTCATGGTGTATGGAGAGTGTAGGAAGAATGCAGTTCCTTCCTGTACGGTGTATGGGGAAACGTATCCCAATAGACGTCAACCATCTCGGCAATTATTTATAACTTCTTCAATCAATTACGTGAAAGTGGTACTGTAACACCTAGAAAACGTAACAACAAACAAGTGACTGTAGAAGAGGCAGAAATTGATGTTTTGGCTGCCGTTGCAGTAGATCCGCAAATTAGCTCCCGCAAAATCGCACGTGGAAGTGGCATAAGTCAGGCAAATGTACTGCGCATTTTCCATCGACATAGGTTCCATCCCTATTACATCTCTCTCCATCAAGAGCTGCATGGAAAGACATGATACTCCAGATTCATCATGTATCTTGTTTAGTGATGAGGCAACATTTACTAAACATAGCCAGGTAAACCGCAGAACCATGCGCTATTGGTCCGTTGACAATCCCCGTTGGCTTCGTCAGGTGGAACGTCAGCGTCCATGGAGCTTAAACGTGTGGTGTGGGATAGTGAACCATCAGCTCATATGCCCTTTGTTCATAGAAGGAACAACGAACTCGCACAAGTATCGCAGCCTCCTGACAGACCATCTGCCACAGATGCTAGAAGACGTTCCTTTGCAGACTTGGAGGAACCTGTGGTACCAACATGATGGCTGTCCAGCTCATAGTGCACGAAGTACTACAGCTTGTCTTAACGGATTGTTTCCAAATCGTTGGATTGGACGAAGAGGACCTGTACCTCACCGGATCTGACGCCTTTAGACTTTTTTCTGTGAGGAAGTCTGAAAGACACTGTCTATAAGGATGTACCAACTACACCAGACGATATGAAACGACGTATTACTGCTGCCTGCTCTGAAATTTCCGCTGAAATGCTAGAACGTGTGCAGCAGTCTTTCCATAGCAGACTGGAAGCGTGTATTGAAGCTGCCGGTGGTCATTTTGAACACAACCTTTGAAGGGCCATGTTCTCTTTACTTGTAAGAATCCATAGAAGTATTGTAATTCCCTTTTGTTTTTCTTTAGTTTGTGCTACCACAGGTTGTACAAGTGTCGGTGCGTAAAAGCTTCGAAACACGATTTCTCGTAAACCACTTGCACTAGAATCTTACAACAAACGCCACTGACATTCTAATTTACCCTACCTTTATTCTGTTGATGTAACTAGGCATTGTTCCATTTAAAAAATTGTATGTTTGCTCAATAAATACACTTTCCCAGTATTAAAATCTGTTTACAGGCTAAATGTACGAGCCCTTGACTACCAATCAATGCGGTGAAAACTGCACATCAATAGCACTTTCCATTTCCGAAATATTTGTGGTGCAAGTTTTGGTGATTCATCCTGCCTACACAACAGGCATATTATTATTATTATTATTATTATTATTATTATTATTATTATTATTGATGGTAACACTAATGTCAAAAGTGCCCTTAAATAAATGTATTATTATTATTATTATTATTATTAGTAGTAGTAGTAGTAGTAGTAATAGTAGTGGTAGTAGTAGTAGTAGTAGTAGTAGTAGTAGTAGTAGTAGTAGTAGTAGTAGTAGTAGTAGTAGTAGTAGTAGTAGTAGTAGTAGTAGTAGTAGTAGTAGTAGTAGTAGTAGTAGTAGTAGTAGTAATCGTTCTCAGTTATCAAGAACATAGACAACTCACTGACAGTCATGCTCCTTTCTTTTTTGGGAAGACATAAGCAACTTGTCAGTCAAGTGACAAATGAATTTTGCAAGAGAGGGAGTTGAAAGGTGACGCTTGGAGAGGACGGAGCTACACATTTCAGTACCAACTTAAATCCCCTCGTTCCTATATGGACCATCTTTTCTTCCCCCTAGTGTACTATGCGCGTAACTTTCCTAATCGGCCGCAACCGATCTCGGATAGGAACGACAAGTAGAACGATTTAAAGCTTCAAAAATATTTCAGTTCCCGCTGAACCTGTAGTACGTAATTACTTAGTTTATGGCACCGATTTTCAAGGCTACGGGATAAAGAGGTGAAATTCAAAGAAGGAATATGTAAGCTAAAACACAACTGAAGCTATTGGAACAATGTTCTTAGCATTTCAGAATTAAATTATAGCTTATTTATTTTTTCTATCATGAGTAAATCTCAAGCGAAACATTTTAGTATACTGGAAGAATTTCCAGCGCATTGAGGCACGAAATTACAAACACTTACAGTGGCGAACTGATGTTATCCAGAATTTTCTTCATCGTTGGTAGTGTGTGAAAGATAACCTTGAAAACCACCTTAAAGGGGTTCTTTGTGTACAGTATTACAGCTTATGCAATACAGAAATAAAATGTTCTACTACATATAATTTCAATTATAATCCATTTCGTAATTGATCCAACATTCCAACATTTTGGTGAACCGATATTTAATTATCTAAAAAATTAAGGGGCATGGAATCAGAATTAACATGCAAGTTAATAAACCTCAGAAGAAAGTAATAGTAGCAACTATGTCGATTATCTGCCTACATATACAAAGTTTGCCATAGGATAGACCACGTTTCGCTGAATAGTAATATCTTTGACCGAAACTTTAATTCCATATTATGACGTGAGGCATAGGGCACAAGATTATTGCCTTTTTAGAATATCTTAGATGAACATTTTCGAGTATAAAAAGCTATCGAAATGTCTCCCGTTCTCTTTTTGTACGTTCTCTCTCTTTAAACATTTTTGGAAAGTCCCTATTTTGGAACACTTTTACTGCACCTCTCTTTTGATCCATCTCGTCTGTGTGACGGCAACTGCAAGTCTACACTGTACACCGTGCCTGCCACATATGCTTTCAAAGTAGGGGTACACCTGTTTCTAATTTTCTCAGATTCAGTAATAAAATTAATCATAATGGCATTATATAGCGAGTGGCCATATATAATCCTTTGATCTAGTGCCTTCAACAAGCAACAGATCGGTACCGTAAGTTCGTGACATATATTTTTATACACCGGGTGGAGCAGATAAGGGGTACTCTAATGTATTATTCCTGCAAACATAAAAGTAAAGAGAGTTGCGGCGACACAAAGGAGTAATCATATTGTAGCAATACTCCGCTGCGGTCAGATCTCTGCATAATGGAACTGTTTATGTTTTGGTGTTTGCGTTCCAGAATTCAGTTAAGATATCTTTCATACGAATACCGCTACTTGCTGCGATCCAGCGTTACCATAATTACTTCTAAATCTAGATGTTCTAGGTGTAATTCGGGACTAAGAGAGGTAATTAAAAGCTTTCATTGATATCAGAAGTGCTACAAGACTTCCATTCTGATAGTTAGAGGCGTTTGCAGTTCAACATTAAGGACGAGAGGCACTGCATATAAAATGTAGGTTCTCATTAAAAAAAACTAAATTTACCCTAAAATGATCATCATAACGTCCTCCAAATAAAACACAACTAATGGCATTTACTTTCCTCTATAATATCAAGCAACTTTACTTAAGATATTTCTTTCCACAACGCTTACTTTTGAAGATATTGTAAGTCTCAACTTGAATGGTCCACTCTGTATAAACGTTTTACAATTTCTAATAGATACATCTAAAAAATGGATCTATACAAAGTCGAGTAAGACAAACAGTGTAAAATATTTATATACTGTAACATACCTGCTGAGTAATTTTGCTGTTAAGGAAACTCCCTGAAAAATGTTGTTATTCTGATCGGAACCGATAATTTAATTTGAATTTCTCCCGAATTTAATTGTCAACATTATTACAGAGATATATCGCTACGTGGAACGATATTAATGAGCAGAGTTTAGTAATGTCTTTGTTGTATATTTCAAATACCTCAGCAATGATAGTTGTGACCACCGAAATGGCCTTCAAGATTCATACTTCCAACTATCCTTTATTTCAAAACTTTATGGAATTCTGAGATCAATATTTAATAACTATAAAACTGAAATACTATTACATTTACCAAGTTTCAAAACGCAATAGTGGAAGATATATTTAGTTGTTATTCGGAATTCGGCTCTTTTAAAAGCCTGTTTCTCTCTTACGGCATTTTGACAATGATTGGTGTTTAAGAACTCATGAGTCACATATTTTGGACCAGGCTGTACCTTGTTAGCACGTTAACGCCAGCAAAACGCAAACCTTTGCATTACACAGGGAAGGTCATGGCACTTGTTTTCCTGATTATTATTCGCAAGTATTCCTTAAACATTGACAGCTTATAGGACATGGTCGTGCATGTTTGTATATGTCTGTGATGGTTCTCTTTGAGGTAGATTCCTTTTCTGTGTTTACGTAGCAGAAGTAGTACTAATTGTAATCTTAAATATAAATCTAAGTCAATCTAAAATGACCATAATAACGTCCTCCAAACAAAACACGACTAATGGCATTTACTTCCCCCATATTATTATGGTCATATATATACATATTAATAATAATGTAAAATAATAGCAATAAGCAAAATACTTGTTGTGTAATTAGGTATTAAGTATAAGTTATATATGTTTAGAAGTGTAGTTGGAGCTGTGGGACAATTGTATAAAGCAGACAAACAACATTTTGTTAGAATTAGGGTGCAGGCAAACCGACTTGTAAGGGGGATTGCACAATAACAGTACCTTGTGAAAGTCACAAGCTAGTTCAACGTATATTTTTGAAGACAGGTGGCACATGCCTGGAAACAGCGAATGGTAGCCTGTTAAGTGTTTCGAGAATGTTCCAAGCTGAAGCAACTCAGCCAATAAGGTTTTAAGAAGAATGTGTTTGAATGTTTAAGTTCAGGAAAGTTGGTGATAGCGTCCCCAAGCCTAAGTCAGTTGGGTGTAAAGTACGATGATGTACATACATACCATACGTGTAAGCTCTCCAAAACCGGAGTTACTAATCACCTCACATAATGGAGTGAGAACGTTAAAAATATATAAATTTGAAAGTGCAAGTTATTACAAGGAAAACGAGGTATAATTTAAGCACGTGTGCCAAATTATTAATCGAGCACTTATAAAAATAATCCATTAACTGCTAAGCGACCTAGCTAAGGAATTTTCCACAGCTCCAACAAACTCAGTTATTACTAAAGTAAAAGTGTAACGTCTTACTACAGTATATAATGCGTGTGTAATTAAACTATTGTGTTCCTCCACTTATTTAATCATATGTTAGTGTTGTTACTAAACTTTCCTTCCCGTACCAGACCCTGATAAGTTATACATGCTCTATCATAAACCCAAACAACAGCAGCCGTGGCAAGAAGTAAACATAACATAATTGACAATTTAATAGAAACAACCTAAACACTAAGATAATCATCAGAGATAACATATTAATTCAGATATTAATATATCAACATGCAAACCTACTGCGAGTTAGGCTACCAGCAACGAGGAGTCGACCGCAATATCAAGCAACTTTTATTAAAGACATTTCTTTCTACAACGCTTAGTTTTGAATATATTGTACAGCCTCAACTTAAATGATCCACCCTGTATATCATATACTGCTTTTATATAAACATATCGTAATGTAACTTAATTTGTATTTATCATAATAGATTTTAATTTGGAATATTAAATGTATCATAACTAGAAACTTTGAATCGATAAGTATTTGTTTATATGTGTCTCTATAGTCGCGTTAGTAGTTGTTGATATCAATGTGCAGTAGCCCGGTGTGATGAAGACTCATTGAAAATTATTATGGAAATCGGCAAAAGGGACGAGTGTTTTGGTGGAACTAGGGATATGCGGAGAACTCCTTGAATAGCAAGGTCTAATGTGCGCTAGAACTGTTGGAAATAATCCATGAAGGATTGTACACGCGCAGTTACGAAGGATACTGCTTATTCAGATCCTAGTTTTTTAAATGTCCTACTTATATGCCGCCTCTAACATCCAAGGTCATATCAGCGGCTGGTTGAGTTTCTATTTATGAACGCTCTTTAACTGCTGTGGTCCTTAGCGTCCCATTCTATATTGGGCGTGAAAGACCGGCAATTTTGCTCAGAGGCCTCCTTATCAGGCTTGAGGTTCTTTTACGTGCCGTAAATCTACGACACGGGACCACCGGCTTTACTTCCCATCCGAAGGAAGCCATGCTAAGGATTTTTACACCAGAAACAACCCATCGCCCTCCACCGGGTTTGAACCCGCGACCTCGGGAACCAGTACACCACGAGAACGACAGATCAGCGGCTTTTTGCCTTTGGAACAATTACTCATTGGCAATGATGTTCACTCGCTTAAAGTGGTGTTAATCTTTGGGTTGGTATTACTTTTGGTTATTACATTAATTTCCTACACACAGTCATACTTCCCAGAATGGGAAATAATCCTGACTAAAGAAAATTTCCCACCGTCCAGCCGGGAATCGAACACGGGACCTTTGGATTTGGAGGTTAGCACTCCAACCACCAGACCACAGAGGCAGTCAGATCCCAGTATTGTCGATAATGTATGAAGTGTTTCAAATGTTGTGCAGTTAAGTTGCAATGATGTTTTATTGCCTCTTTTTCTCCTTAAATGTGGTAGCTAGCATGAGATACAAGAAATTCTTTCAGGGTTAGTCATACGAATTTAGGCATTCCATTTACTGATGATTCCGAGTTGGCATTAATATATTTTAGAATGTACAGTCTTAAAATTAAATACTGACTTTCTGAAATGTAGTTTAATTAATGAGGGCGGCGCCGTGGCTCAGTGCTTAGACCGCTCGCCTCTCACCAAGGCGGCCCGGGTCTCAGGGATCTGCATATGGGATTTATGGTGGAACAAAGCGGCGTCTAGGCGGGTTTTCTCTGGGTTCTCCGGTTTCCACCGCCTTGTTTCATACCACTGGTGCTATATCATCACCTTTCCTATCATTCCTCTCTCATCTATATCTATCATTCCTCTCTCATCTACATCTATCATCCACTTCTTCGCTCTCGTCCCGGGTGTGTGGCTGATCACCCACCATGGTCTCTCACTCTCTGATCAGTAGGCTCTCTGTCCCCCGACAGGCGTCTGTCCTGGACGTGTGAGTCCTCGGTTCAGGTGGGCGTTAAGGAAAGAAGGCTCTGTCCAAGTTGGGCTGTTTTCGCCTTGTAGTTAGTTTATTTAATGATTGATAATATTGACAACGGATAATAGATAGATTTTTCTGAATGATTAGTTTTCGGATAAATTGTTAATTTCGAGAAGATAGGCAAAATGACCACTCTCTCACGTCATTAAAGAACGGTGTCTATATGAACAAAATTTTCTTATTAACAATTATTGTCATATTTCCATAGTATATAAATAAACCTTGTTTTCTTATCTTGGTGACTCGCGCTATGATTTTTAATACAAATCAAATATACAATCTATAATGATGTTTGTTTATTTTTGAAAGGCTCTGTTTGTCCTCATAAACGCAAATTAGACACACAAAATGTTATCGAAGCTCAAATGTTTTTCTACCACATTCTTCCATGCTTTTCGTTAAATGAATATAAAATCAATATAACAAATCCAAATCGCATAAAACATTCACAAAAATACAATATATAAGAAAAATATCGTATAAATGAACGTTATACGCTAAAGAACCGTTAATACGAATTATTAATGGGCTTTTAACACATCACATACAAATATAGTTTCATGTGCCAGGAATCATTTTAACTCAGTGTGCCTTCTACATAGTTAATCATTCATATTAATGGTAAGTAATTTGAAATGTCTAAAAGATTCGTTAATTTGTTGTATTTAATTGTATGACATTTGTTTTTGTGTAATTTACAAAATAGTGTGGGAAAGTAACGTGACAAATAATGCTGCAAAGCTACTTCGCCGCATTAATCTTCGATTATTATTATTATTATTATTATTATTATTATTATTGGTATTAGTATTTATGGGCGCTCTTTATCTGCTGTAGTCCTTAGCGTCCCATTCTATATTGAGCGTGAAAGAGCAGTAATTTTTGCTCAGAGGCCTCTATTTACGTGCCGTAAATCCACGACACGGGACCACCGGCTTTACTTCCCTTCCAAAGGAGGCCATGCTAGGGATTTTTACGCCCGAAAAAAATCCATCGCCCTCCGCCGGGTTTGAACCCTCGACCTCGGGAACTAGAGGCTAGCATTGTAACCACTACACCACGGAGGACGACTCAATTATTATTAATTATTATTGTTTTATTTTAGTGCCGCAAGACTGCTACTTTCAGTTCTAAAATCAGATACAATGGTCACATTACAATATAGTAGTACCACAAAGGATTTATGCAGAGCCTCCTGTAGTTTTCAGTGTAACCTAGTTTTCTCTACCAGCTTATACTTCAGCCTTACTTGTGTCACGATTTAAGTGTTTCCTTAAGGAAAGCAAAGAGAGGGGCAAAAATAAATCCTTAGTTTCCTGTTTTGTGTCACGATTTAACAGCAGTAAACTACAGGTGATATATTTCTGAGGTGTAGGGCTCGCATATGTCACGGCTGCTAGTGAGACCGTGAATGTGAGGGAAGACAACCTTCGGACTCCCACCTAGAGGCCGAGGTTCGTGTCCTCATTGTTCCAGGCCTTTTGCTTTACTCGATGACTCACTTAGGAAACAGTTGGAACTATCTCGTTTGGAGGAGTAAACTTCATTAGCCTGGATTTATTTTAAAAAAAGAACTGGCTTATTTTCTAATATCTCTTTTATATCTTCAAAATGGTCAACAGATTCTTTTCTTCGAGTTAGTGTCCACTTTGCATGATAAAATCAGTGAATACTGCGGACATCTTTTGTTTAATATTTCAGTATCTCATTTGCAAACCCCGCATCGGCATAACATGTATAAACTGATATGTTTGTTACTCTTAACACTCTTTGGAAGTGGCTTCAAGTTTCAAAAAGGAATAAATACTTGAACATTTTCGTTGAAAAACCTATATGGTGACAAAGAGTGTAAATTCTACTACTTTTAACTGTATTGCAGTATAAATAGATTCTTATTTGAGATGGAATATATTCTATAAATTATTTAAAACTCTGATTGTTACTTTCTTTACCACTTATTATGCTAGGTAGAGGAAGTATTGCATTCCGACCATAAATTCGGTGAAAAGATTTCACCGAAAACACATGCATTTCTACAAAAAGGTCGGTCCGTCGGTCCGTATGTGTGTGTGTGTGTGTGTGTGTGTGTGTGTGTGTGTGTGTGTGTGTGCGCGCGCGCGTGTCTATATGTCTGCCTGTTCTTCAATCTCTTATACGTATACCAAATTTTAACTTCCGCGTCTCCAGAAAATTGCCTAAAATTCTTAAGCTTTTAGAAAACTTTCCATTAGTTTCCCTTAATTTTGTACCGATTTAAACCAAATGTTAAATATTTTTCAAACTCTTATATATCAAATTTGAACCTTCGTACCTCCAGCAGATTGCCTAAAATTCGTATATGATTTCAAACCTGTAGGTTCACCTAAAGGTCGTATATTTTTAAGACACTCACTGTCTGAACTAGCCTTAGTTTTGTACCGATTTTCAAAGGACTCCAAAATTTATTCAAATTTATACACATGCAATTTTGATTCTGTGCGGTTCGGGAGTTGTTTCATGCCTGCGATTGGACAAACAAATTTGCATAAGTGTTCAATGAAATTTTTCGCACCTGAACCTGTTTCATTTGACTGCAACCTATTGTGTGACAATGATATAAAAATCCTATGTGTTACACTCACATAACTTTCTCTACTCTTGTACAAACTATTTTTGCAAACGCTTATTCCCTATCTACTTCATCTTAATTGAGGTAAACATTTGCAGAAACTTATTGCTAATTTTTCTTGTAGGTACAAGGGGAATATGATAGGCTTTAAGCGAATAGTCAAATCTTTTTAAGAGCTGGTTGCAATGTGGCGCATTCCATTCTCTTTGCAATTCCATTTGAGAAAAAGCATAAGTATTGGAAAATTGAAACAAACAATAAGGAATATCTCGGAAATGGTTCAATCGACAAGCTAATGTATATGGCATAAATTGTGTGTTTTAACGAGTTCTACATTTTTTGTTGGTAAAATTTTGTCTATTTCTTACGGTTTACCAGTTATGCAAAATTAATTCAGAATGAAGGGGGAAAGCATTTTTTGGATTCGGGGGCCTCAAAACATGTATTTCGGGTGAAATCTCGATATCGAAGTTTTGGTTGGAATGCAATACTTCCCCTACTTACTATACATAGTAGAGAAAGTAAAAATGCGCTTTCAAATGGCTACTCCATGGAATTTATTAGCAACAGTAAAAATAACCACATTTTATTCGAAGTGTTTGCAAACGATGCTCAAATATGTAAAACTGCCTCTTACCCTACGATGCATGGATGGCTTTCCAAACCTCAAATGCCTAATTAATTTTATTTACCTCCTCCCGTATTCTTTATGGAATTGTTGCACAGCGATCTAGAACTTTTTAAGGCGATTCCTCCTCTTTACCCTTATAACCACAACTTCAAAATATCCAGTAATATTCCTAATAGCATAGGAAACATTTGCTGATGTTACACAAATGGCTATGAAATATCGTTATTAAAAGGTTCTGATATACGTCTCGTATACAAAAGGGGACGGATCGGAAAGTAACGCACAATAATTTTTTTACAAAAAAGTTTAATAGTTAAAACAAAACAAAAAAAATCACAAATGAACTTACACCTTTTACCTAATTTTCGACATAGTCACCAAGTTTCTCAACACATTTCTCCCATCGTAATACCAGTTTCAATATGCCCTGTTCGTAGAAGTCCGATTCCTTGGACTATAGCCATCTGCGGACTGCTGATTTTACTTCCGCATCTGCCACAAAGCGTTGGCCGGCCAGGAATTTCATGGGACCAAACAGATGAAAATTCCACGGTGCAAGGTTCGGACTGTATGGTGGATGCTGGAGCACCTCCCAACAAAATGTGATGATTTTCTGACGAACAGTAGCAGCAATATGGGGGCGAGCATTGTCATGAAGAATTTTGACATTGTCAGCATTCATGCTGTGGCGTTTTTCACGAAGAGCACGACGCAACTTCACCAAAGTTTTCATGTAGGCTGCAGCATTCACAGTGGTCCAGTGTTCAGCAAAGTCCACCAATACAACACCATGTATATCCCAGAACACCGTCACAAGCACTTTCCTAGCAAATTGAGTCACTAAGAATTTTTTCTTCATTGGGGAACCAGCATGTTTCCACTCCATACTTGCCTTCTTGTTTTCGGGCGTGTAGTGGTATGCCCACGTCTCATCACCAGTAACAATTCCTTTCAGAAAGTCGTGCCCTTCTGCGGTGCATCGGGTTAGGTGATTCAAGCTCGTCATTATTTGCTGGCCCTTGTGGTTGTCTGCCAGGTTCTTAGGCACCCAGCGAGCACTAACTTTACGAAATTTCAACTGTCATGAACAATATCGTACATTGCACCATAGGAAATGTTGAACTGCTGCGATAAGGTTCGCAGTTGCACACGCCGGTCGTTCAAAATTGCCGCCTCAATACCTCTGACATTCTGTGGAGTTGCAGCTGTTACCGGCCTCCCGGAACGTGGCGAATCACTAAGGTTCACACGGCCCTCTAGGAAGAATGCACAGCACCTGAAGACATTGCTACGGTCTATACAATCATCCCCATAAACGCCACGCATGTCCCTGTGAATATCACTCGGCTGATGCTCTTTGGCCCACAAATATCGAACACACCTCTCTGCTCTTCACACGTGGACGACAGTAACATGTGCGCCATCTTTGTTGCGTAGTTCACGCTTCTCTCGCTAGAGCTGCACATGAAACAAAAATAGCCTGTGTAGTGATAACTTCAAGCTATATATGTGTGAAATTGCAACATTCCAGCTGCATTACCAAGGCAGAAAAAATTATTGTGCGTTACTTTTCAATGTGCCCTCGTATTAGCGTTATAAGCAAATACAATTGTCTTAAGTTTTGCTGTGTCTTCTGTTTTCTCAACAGCTAAATCAATACCATCTACATGGTGTAACTTGGAATGAAATATCCAGGGCTTATGTCTTATTTTAGACACACTTTCTGCGACCTAACAATAGCTACTTTCTACTGCATGGCATTCTCAACGAAAAGTCAAAGCCTTATTCGCAAGCATGTTCTTTTACGGCTTTAACATGTTTGTATTTTAATGTCCGAGCCTTGTAAATTCGTTTCAGTTGTTTGCTCATTTAAGCTATCTTATAGCATGTGTACGTCGGGACGAACAGTGCTTTTCAATGGTGAAAGAATTATTACTACCTGTATATTCAGGAACGTAGTGACTGAATTATGTGCAAAGCTAAGGACCTTCAGTGATATTTAATAGGACTGTTTCATGAATGAAATAAGAATTGAAATAAATGTCCCTGAAAATTCGCCGTAAAATGCTAATAATTGCATATTTATTAATGCTTTACCTATTCAGTCATCTTGAGAACTAGAATAAACGAATATCGGTTACTGTCAGCAATGAGCAATAGAGAAAAGTAAAATATAGGTTTAACAGTGGCAATTGCACGTACTGCGCTTTTCTCTTGTTATTAGGTATGACACAAATCCATTTACATAATCTGAAATCAGGTGTTATTTTTAGCATTTATTTCTTGTTAAATACAAATTAATTAAATGCATAATTTTAAAAGTGCAATATATCAAATCTGAATGAAGGAGTCTCAGTTCGTTTTGATATGACACCATGTTGTAACAAGATGAAGATGTGCAAACAGAACTTCGTAATTTATTTATTACTTCCGTATGCTGTTCTTCGTTAGGTTAGCGATACTGAAAAAACAAAAGAAGAAAGCGTGATCATCCTAAAACAAAAGAATAAACCTGCAAAATCATCAATAAATACGTCTATGATTGATTGAAGTTCAATATTTAATTACGTTTCGTTGGTAAAAAGTGAAATGATGTCATATATATTAAAAATTCAAAATCATGATCGATATAGCGGTTTTTGAGATTACTACATATACACACGCCCACAAGAAATGTCCTGTCTTTATAATATCAGTGTAGGCAATGATTGAATCGCCTTCTCCTTGAATGAATTGTCACGAAAACAGCAAAAGTGCTAATGGTAAGCAAGAACGTAATTTCTAAATAAAGATGACACTCGCAAGTGCTAATTCATTTATAGTAGAGTTGGGAGTAAAGGCAACTTTCCGACAAAACAAAGCATCTTTCATAGACAAGACAGGGTTAATGGTATTAGTCAAGACAGAGTGAATCACACCTTACAATGAAATGTCACAGACACTAAAACACGAGTGTGTTGTTTAGAACTTTGTGACCACTTTGTGGCATCGTTAAACAAATTACGCCACTGAAGTTCAACAAAGCAGACGCCATTACAACCTGAATTTGTTCCGATAACAAGGCCAGTTGAACCTGTTGGTTTGGAAACGAAGACACGGAAGTTCTCTGCAATATGCATAAGCTGCCCTTAACCTGAATTAAAAACAACCCAAACCTGATCCTTTAGGAAGATGTTTTGTACCCTCTGGATATCTCTGGGGTTTTAAAATCAGTTTGAATTTCTGGGGACAGTTCATAAAATAAGTGCAAATGGGTGATGTGTTTTCGATCGACAATCACTGCTTTTATTGGACTACAGCTGATCTTCGCTGCAGTGTGTAGGCGGACTAAAACTCGCAGAAAAAGTAATTGTTGAAATTAATTTGTATGCAAGTCGCTTCTTGTTGTGCCCGAAAAAGCCCAGCGGTAATGTTTTTTAGAATAGTTTGAATTTAGGATTATTAGTCCTTTAAGAATTACTATTTTAGCCACATTAATTATTCAGTTTCACAAATTATTTCCCACAGTTTTTATTTCTAAGTTTCCGTACGCATAAAACAACTACCAAAGGGAGTTGAGATTTTATATACAGGAATTTGACTGACAATTTTTGACCCATTTAAAATTTGGTTCAAAGTGGTACATAATTAAACATAATTTATATGGAGAACCTTCTATAGATTTTCAGTTCTTAAGCGAGCGAACGACTGAATGTACAGGGTTGAAATTTTATACACAAAGGTTTACAAAATTTGTCAACACATTTAACATTTTCTTTGAAATCGATACAAAATTAAGGGTAGCTAAGATACACAGCTTTCGAATCGAGTTGCAGCTATTTCCGAACAGAGACTAAACTTTGCTAGCTAAAAGAAATAATGCGATTAAATATATACCCAATTGACAGTAAACCTAGGAAATAAATACGCTCTTTTATTTTTTAAATTTTACTATCATTAGAAGTGGGATGCAATCCAGAGCAGTAGTTGAAACGATCTTAACGTGTTTATAGACTCCTATTTCAAACAGCTGCTGTATAGTGTAATGCTTTGTGCTCTCGCTTGTCACGTAAGAGGACGGTGTTTTTTTACATCGGATATTAACTCTTTAATCTACCTTATTAAGTCTTAAATGGGCTAAACGTATTTTTAATTACCTGTACCTCGACTGAAGGACAAACTAAGGTTTGTATTTAACTGTATTGCCATAACTTGAGACTTCATCTCAGGTCCATGGGCATGCGCCCGGAAATGCCAGATTTACTGGGACACGCCTTAAGAAATGTCCACAAATTAAAAGTAAATAAAGTGTTGGGGAATCTCATGTAGGTAGGCTTGAAAACAGACTACACACTGATGTATGTAATGAAACGGCATGTCAGTTATGTTGGTATTATTTAGATGACAAGAGAACAAGTGAAGGTGTTAAATAATGTTAACAAATGACGGGAATATTCGTGAATGTAATTTATTTCAAATTATATGTAGCAATTTAAGAGTAGTTTACAAAGATAGTCCGCTAAAAACTACTATTTTAGTACTGTTTCCTAAAAGGTCTAGTGGATAGAAAAAGTTCAGAACACACATTTAATGACATTTAACCCCATATGTACATTTACAATCTTGTTAAGTTCAGTAATCAAATTCTCTGCATTATTTAGTTCCCGATGTAAACTGTGTCAGGTTATTTTGTGTTTTTGTGCTGTACACTCGTACAAAAAACGTAAATGCAGAACAATGAACTCTTCAAGACTTAGGCAGTCTTGCAAAGGAGAGGCAGTGCAAAGTTCATGTTATTAGTATACCTGATCATAACAGAGGCTGGAGCCATTATCAGAACCGGTCGCTTAAAGCCCGGAATTGCGAAAAAAATGTCATTAGCCTAATTGTAGATGGTTTCAAATTTTCGTCCTTAATACTTTGTGCGAGTGTACAATCCACACAGACACACCCAAAAATTCGATATCGAAATTTCACATGAAATATACGTTTTCAGACCTCCTAAATAAAAGAAAGATTTAAAAGTCTGGTGTGTGTGTGTGGCGAGAGAGAGAGAGAGAGAGAGAGAGAGAGAGAGCGAGAGACAGAGAGAACAGGAGTACTTAAAAGCGAAATGTTAAGCTCAGCATCATCCAAGGATGCGACAAGGTTTTCAGGAAAATCCCACGCCCTAAATACCCTTTATATGGAAAATGTTTCGTCATTTTTTATTTTCTAAAAAATGCTGTAACGATTTTGATTAAAATATCAAATATTTAAGATATATGCATGATAAATAAAGATATATATTGGATGAACCTGTTGTGCCGTTAATCATTTGCGAGATACTATATTTTTCTTTTTTAATTTTCAAATACTTTATGCTATTTTGAAGTGCTAAGTCACCATTCATATGTTTGGCGAAGGCTGGCCATGCAAAGAGTGGAATTTTAAAGCCAGCACATAGGGACCCCTTTATTCCCCTTGTATCTTCAAAAATGTGTAACGAAACCATTTCTGGAAACGTTTATCTCGATTTAAGTTATTCTGAACATAATTTATTCGTGTTCGGAGTTCTATGGTACACTAAACAGAACGCAATTCGTTACGCGAACTGTTATCTATATTTCTAAAGACAGTAAGACGTTTGCTAATCATAGTGACATCGCCAAATGACGCCGCACATCAATCGCTTAGTCTTTTGCAATTGTTTTTACTGATTTCTCTTTACCAGAAGTCATTGAACATCAAAAAGTAAAGGCGCAAACACTTACCATATCACACACTGGTCGGTCCTTTTGCACTGTAAGCTTACAAGTTGGGATTCATCTTATCAGTATTGCAGTCGAGAGATAAAACTGTGCGGATTCATGGGGACAGCGAAGCGCTGAGCTGTTCTTTTAGTTCTGGAATATTTGTTACATCACTTATCATTTCAAATTGACGTAGGTTTACTTTGTACTTCGAGGTATGTCCTTTGACGTTAAGAAGATAACATCCTTTCTTGAAAAAGGAAACACCTTTGTAGGTAATGGCATGGGCAGCAAACAATTCGGGATCATTATTTAGACTACAATTTGCTTCCTGAAGTCAACGAAAATATATGCAGGCATCCTGTCAACTAATATTATATTTTGGACTGTATATGTTATTAATTATTAAAATTCGTGGCATGACTGGTTCAGATTTATGCCTCTTGCTCATGAAACGCTTTTCTTTATATTTATTTAAAATTTTCATTCTAGTTAACACCTGATTGTCTGAATTTAGTTCTACTACAACGAAGGAAAAAAACCAGTCTAGATTATGAGCATAGTATTGGAAAGTTTGGCCATACATAACCTCAAAAGTAAGAAATATCATTTTCTACTTTTGAATCCTAACTTGGTCCCGTCTTCCAAAAATGTAAACAGTCTAACTCGGTCTCGTCTTCCAAAATACAGAGTAGACCATTTAGGTTGAGACTGTACAATAACTCCAAAACTAAGCGTTGTAGAAAGAAATGTCTTGAATAAAAGTTGCTTGATATTATGGGGGAGAGTAAATACCATTAGTCGTGTTTATTTGTAGGACGTTGTGATGGTCGATTTAATTTGACCCTAATTGTAGGTTTCCATTCAAAAAAATTAAATATACCTCACAGTAGTAATATAAGTGACTCTTCTATCCACGTTACGTTACTCACAATATATATTTACCTAGGAATGATTTCAAATTAAACAAGACATACTAGTTTCAACATGTGGAAACAACATTCAAATGGTAACAAGCTCTTGTAAGAAAAACACAATCATAGGTGCAGTTCCGAAATAACAGCCTTTCAACGTTGCACTGATACGATCATTCTAGTGCTTTTGTAACCGGTTCCCAAAAGTAACTCTCCGAACTTAGAGAGTGAGTTACAATAAAACGATTACGTGTGTGTGTGTGTGTGTGTGTGTGTGTGTGTGTGTGTGTGTGTGTGTGTGTGTGTGTGATGCTAGAGCTAGACCTTGGAATTATCCCTGTTTCCCAAGTTCCAAAAGAAGGCAACGCTCACTAGAAATCTGCGGCCAATCAGATTTAATTGTGCTATCAAGCTCTTGAGATACAATGTGAAAGCAATTACCCGAGATATTGTTTTGCTGTATATGATCATTAGATACTAATACAAGGTTTACTTATGGGATGATGGAGGTGAATTGCTTTAAAATGAGTTAAATGAGCAATGTATTGTTAACATATGTATATGTGTGCATAGTGGAAGGGAGGAATTGGAGGGGAGCATGTCTTTCGATACCGGAACGAAGAATTGCGACTGAATGCGAAAGAAACCACAGGCGATCAGGCGAAGTACGTAGTGTTACTTTATTTGTAATCTAGTATTATTATGTAACCGGAACACTCAGAAGTTTGCTGAAAAATAACCCTTTTCCTGCCTCTAACGGAAAGAAGAACAAAGTAAAATCACATACTTTCAAACACTTACGTAAGATACGTAATTTAAAAAGTGTAAACCTACATCTTGGAGTATTTCGAAAACAATTAATCCTAGGAAATAAATTATTTAGAGCAAATTGTGTATTTTAATGAGCGCTACGATTTTCCTACAGTAAATACGTTTTGTCTAATCTCCAGTGATTTCCCTGTAATGCAAAATTGTATAAAATTCAATCGGTATGAAGAAAACCTTGTAGACTATATACATATTTACAGAAAATTCAAGATAACTGGTTTTTCTAATCATGCAAATATCTTAAACGTGTGGCATTTTAATCAAAATCGTTACAGAAAATTTTGAGAAAAATAAAACTAACATTTTTTACAAGTTAAGGGTACTTTGGGTTTGGGGAATTTTCTTGAAAATCTTCGCCTGACGTATTTAAACTGTGTCTGATTCAAGTATCAAATTTAGTGTTTATCCAACTTTTCGTTTTTTAGTTGTTCACACACACGAAGGGTACATTTTTCTAAAAACACTTTTATGGATCCCAAAACGTGCATTTGGGAGGTAGAGAAAGTAATACAAAAATTCAATGTAAAAATTGTTTTTTGTGAGTAACCTCTCGACCCTCGAATTCCCGTTGTCTTCTGATCTTTGCTTCTCTAGCTTGTAGGAGCCAATAAAATGCTGAAAACGACGATGATGATTATAGTAAACCTCAAACTCTTAAACTTCTAATATTGTTTTCCTCCTTCATTAAGATGCATTATAAAAATATCAGCTGGAGATCAAAGATTGTGTCTGAACGTAAAATAATGTTATAAATACATAATTTCGAAATACAGCCAGTCAGTATTTGAATCGGCCGGTACAGAAACAAATTGCCATTTTTATATTTGTTAGTAGGGAGGAAAAATAATTGTCTAGAAGCCAAATTGTTTCGTAATTATTTTGATGAGGCAAAAGAAATACTTTCTCCTTTGAATTTATGTATATTTACTTGCAAAATAAGACGATGTACTGAGGGCTCGGATAGATACAGACCAGTACATTGGGGGTGGCCTACCAGTGCATGGGCTTTATGTCCTCGGGAGTGCGCACTGCAGCATGTAGCGTCCTAGCGGATAAATGCTGAAGCTTGGTCACTACGTGACTCCCATTGTGATTAGTTCTTCACTTGTGTTATCATGGAGAGGCAATGGTACGGAAACAATGAATTACTTGTTACGAGGGCTGTCCCAGAAGTACTCGACCTAACAAAGAAAACACAAAATTTTGAGAAAAAAAAATCTTTATTTCTTCACATAGTCTCCTTTCAGCTTGATACACTTTTCCCAGCAATGTTCAATAGCCTCGATACCCTGCTTATAGTGAGAACCGTAGAGTTCTGCAAAATAGCCATCAACTGCAAACTCCACCTCTTCATTGTTGGCAAATCTTTTACCACCAAGCCATTTCTTCAACTTTGGAAATAGAAAATAATCAGAGAGGGCTAAGTCTGGCGAATAGGGTGCATGAGGAAGCATTTCGAACTTTAACTCATTGATTTTGGCCATGGCGATAAAGGATGTGTGAACTGGTGCATTGTCTTGATGAAACATAACGGCCGTTTTTGCTTGATTTCATCATTCAAACGCTGCAATAAGTTTGCATAATACTCGCCATTAATTGCTTTTCCTTTTAGAAGATAAATAAAAATTATTCCACGTGCATCCCAAAAAAACTGACGCCATGACCTTGCCTGCAGATGGAACTGTCTTCGCCTTCTTTGGAGCTGATTCTCCCCTTTCAATCCGCTGCTTTGACTGTTCCTTCGTCTCAGGTGTGAAGTGATGAACGAATGTTTCATCCATGGTTATGAATCGACGCAAAAAATTGGCTTTATTGCAGCGAAACATCGCCAAACACTCGACTGAAACATCCTCACGACGCTGCTTTTGTTCCATCGTGAGGTGAGTAAACGCGCCACCCATCTTGCGTACAGCTTTCTGATGTCTAAATTTTCAGTCATTATGCAATGTACAACACTTTTTTAAATGTCTACGATGTCTGCTAGGTCGGGCACTTTCAGTTGACGATCATCCAATACCATTTTGTGCATTTCCTTCACAATTTCTGCCGTGGTCACCTCATTTGGTCGACCACTGCGACGTTCGTCTTGGCAGCTCGTACGGCCTCGCTTGAACTCTGCCACCCAATATTTTACTGTTGTAAACGAAGGAGCAGACTCCCCCAGAGTAGAATCTAGCTCAGGTTTAATATTAGCTGGATTAAGACCTTTCAAATGAAAGTATTGTATCACATAACGATGGCCAGTTTTATCCATGTTTACAAATTCGCAGAGAGAGTTCACTATTAATGGCTGCCAAACAATTATTAAACAATGTAGCATCGTCAAACTTCAAACTTAAACTTTATAAGGGTAGTACTTTCTACCATAGTTATTTGTTTGAAACAACAACCAATATCTATGCGTCAGGTCGGGTACTTCTCGGACTGCTCTCGTATGCTGTTAGTGTTTGAAGAGCCACTTTATAACCAGAGGTTTCTAGTTAGATGACTAGATTAGTATTTTTCCATTAATTGGAACGACTGCGGAATTATGGTCGGCTGCATGCCTCAAATCTGCCACTACGGTTGCGACAGAAGGATTCTGAGGTTGTAAATGTCGTAAGAGAAGCTATTGGGGCAAATCAACATACCAGTATTGTTGCGTATGGGCAGGATGGATCTAATTTTTAACATCTTCTTTTGAGTTTCCAGTACATCCAATAGAAGCCCCTGCAGCAACCGGAGAGTAGGCCACCCAGTCTACTGCTCAGTATCTATCCGAACCACCTAGTACAGTCGAGTGAACGGAAACGTACCATTGCTTCTGGTTTCCTATAGTGTTTCTCTTTACCTAATGTTGGCAGAATTACCTTATTAATTGTGTTCCACACCAGTTCTGGGTGAACCAATCTTTTATTGGTTTGAGTAGAAGTCCGTACACTCATACGAATTAGCCTATGAACAAAGGTCAGGCCAGGGTGAATGGGCGAAAAGGGAAGAATATGGAAAATTTTCACCTGAGTGACTGGAAGATATACTTCGAAAACGGTCCCCACCACTCCCTGGATGAGTCGATCTCGTATTGATCTAATGTCAAAAGGGATTATTTGAATGACTGGAACATGGATTCAGCAGAACCAGAAGTAATTTTGCAGGTACTGGAGAGGATAATGTTTAAATTGTTACCAAGGAAGTCGAGAAACATTATGACATTGTATACAACATATTTCTGCATTGGTACAAGTTAAACGTAACCTTACGATTGTGTAAGGATCACGTTGTCCACACTGGTGCTATGAAGGCCAAACAACAACAGACTAGAGCTCACCATTGCGCATATCCGAATGTATACTGCTATTTCCAAACAAATTTCAGCTGGATACTTTATAATTAAATATTCAGGGCTGTCTAAAAATAGAATATGACAACACGTGTTAAAAGTAATTTTAATTTGACACTTGTATCAAAAATAACTACTATTAAATTGCAGAAGGTTTACAATTAGTGAACTATAGGGAAAACTTTGAAGGACAAGGAACATAATAAGCTATGTATTTTGAGCTTTCATGCAACCTGTCACTGATTTTTAAATTGTTGTATGTGATAAGACCGAAATAATATAAATACATTCTAATAAGATTTCTCAGCCATATAAAAGGACATAATTATGAACCAGAAATACCAGGGAGGGTTTATTTGAAATCACAATTAATTAAACTTTAAATTATGTAAAAAAAAGTTAACAAGTGAGTGTTGAGGAACCAGAGTTAAACTTCCGATTCCAGCAAACCCGGATGAGCGAGATGGCTCCATGGTAACGTGTGAGTCTCGCAACCGAGAGGTCCCAGTTCGATCCCTATTGGATCGGCCACTCCGACCTTACGTTTTTTCACGGTTTTCCCTGGTCAACAGGCGAATGCTGGGGTAGATTATATTATGCTACTGCGAATTTTCCTGTCTTTTCGTTTCCTTATCATGCTTCAGGATCGAAGGATCAGGCGAGTGGACGGTGGGCGAGGCGTATGGTGGTGAAGTTTGCTTTGAAGCATTGTCTCTCCTGGCTTTCGGTGTGGCGGTACCTCATTGTTCACGCCCAATATAGAATGGGACGCTAAGAGCCACAGCAGTTAAAGAGTGTCCATAAATAAAACTCAATTTAATTTGGTACCTCATTGAAACTTTTCCGTGGGGAGAGGTAGGCCTATTGGGAGTCCCTCCTCGTCAGGACATAATATGTGCAGACGTTAGGGACCTCGTCTGCGTCTGAGCCTGCTATCCCGGATCTGGTCGTCCTCTTGAGTCTTTCGCTTCTCCTCTTCTTCCTGGAGGTTTCTGGAAGCACAATAGGCTTTCAAGTGCGCTTAATTGCCGAAATCCTCCTCCGCTTCCTGGCAACCATAACAAACCCAGAGAGTTTACTGTGGTGTTCGCAGCTGCAGAAACAAGACGGCACTCTTTTCCACTAATAATCAGGGGTATTAATGTGTTTACATTACTTCCATGTTTGTTCAAGCAAAATAATTCCCTTCTTTTGAATTTATGCTAAATTCAAAGTTACATTTAAAAAGAAAAATCTGATGTATTGTATTACAATCAAATGAATTTCTCTAACCATTAACATTTATTTTCATATCTATAATTTTTAAGATACTGGAAGATTCAAAGAAGCAACAACAAATATTTCGGAAATGGAGAATTCCACAAAAACTTTCGTTTTACATTTTAACAAAATGTGCACTTTTTCCAGAGTAACTTTTTGTGTGTCTCTTATGGTTTCTTAGTTATATAAAATTCAATACGGTTAAAGAGAACTTCACATTCAGATTAAGGAAAATTCAAGATATACATTTTATGAAATTCTAATATATCAGGCATATAGATGCCCATTTGCGGGTGTACCTGTTGAATTAGATTTTCGCCGGCCAGACCAAGCTAACCAGTTGCCCAATTTAAGGGCATAATGACTTTCTTTTATCGTTTTCTCTGGAAAGGCCGCAGTCTCGTTCGTTGCATTGTCCTTTCAACATAGAAAAATCTTCGTGCTCTTCCCTGTTCGAATGGTAGCCGTATTTGCTTTCCGGCCGGCGTTAATGAGTCACCTGTATTATACTTTTAAAAACTTTGTTGGTATAACCATTTTCAAAAACTAGAAAGCCAAAAAGTCCAAATTTGAGATGAGGGAATTCCGCCAAAATATTTGTATTGCATCCTTGAAAAATTAGAACTTAAATATGAAATTTCGTGTATATGACATTTCATTTTTGAAAAGTAAAACTCTTTAAAAACACTTTTCTTGGACGGTTGATTGGCATACAATGCTTCCTTTATCTATCATAGACAAAGTAAAAACCCAAAATAAAAATAATTTAATTCAGCTTTGTCTTAAACTACTATATTATAAACAATACATTATGGCTAATTAAAATAAGTAATCAATTTAATGAAAAATTTGTTTTTATGGGATCGCAAGTAGGTCGTCTTTAGTTTTTTTTTTACCACTTCTCATAGAAAGTAGAGAAAATATTGTATTCGATCCAAAAATACCACAAATGTAGGTATTTCATCGAAAATATACGTTTGAAGGACCCCTGAATAAAAACAACCAGGAAAAAGTTAAACTAAACGTCGGATGAATACCAAATTTGGTATTTAAACTGAGCGTCTTTCTAGGATTCGAAACGAGTATTAAAAAAATCCTCCCCAAATTACTCTTTACATGGAAATATTTGGTCATTTTTATATTTTCTTAAACATGGCTCTAACGTTGATTAAAGTACCATACATTTAAGATATTTACATGACAAGTAGAATTATGTATTGAATTTTCTGCGAATGTGAAGTCCTCTTCACTTGAATGAATTTCCTATACTTTTGTATAACTGGTAAACCGTAATTGATAAGCGATAGACAAAACCTTACTATACAAAAAATTTCATATCTTGTCAAAACCATAAATTATGTCAAATAAAATGTTTTGTAGCCTTAAAAATTTCAGATATTCATATTATTGCCTTTAATTTTCAAATGCTTTATAGTTTTCTGAAGTCTGCTAAGTCATCATACGTTCATGGTCTTGCAAAAAGTATGGGATTTTAAAACCAACAAATAGCTCTTTTTAAAGAAAATGAAACTATTTTTGTAAACGTTTATCTCGATTAGCATGAAGTAGACAAAAGAATAAGCTTTTTAAAGAATACTTTGTAGAAGTGCGCTTAGAGAAAGTCATGTGAATGTAACACATCCAATTTTTTTCTAGAGTAAACGCTATAAGTCAGGTTTACAAAGTTGCAACAACCTGCTTTTCATATTATTCGAGTAACAAATTAAAAACTTGTAGAAAATAAGTGAATACAAAAGCTCTTTTTATCAAAAAACACCAATGCTACCAAACATGTTTAATTATATGTTCCCTTTCACCTGTAAAATTATAAGCAATCTAAATAGCAACAATTAATTATTTTATTTTCATTCCATTCTATTCTACAGTAAACATAAACAACACTGAGACAGTGTTTATGAACATGGTTTCCCCGAGTACACAATGAATCATTTGGAAGAATACCATCTTCTCTTTTTTACTTCTCCGTTGTGTAATAGTCTAGCTTCAAGGTCAAGGGAAAACTACTACTTTTGCGCTTGTGTTTAATTTTAATATGCGTAGTCTATAATAACAATAACCGGTTTAGCGACATTCAGCGAATATGCTCAGAATAAGCGAACAAAACAAATTTCCGAATCTCTTTTACATAGTTGCTAGTTACGAAACTAGTAGGTATTTGTGCAACATTTCTGAAGCGTAGTTTTGAAGGAATGTGAAGTTAGGAAGCGAGGAGACGCAGAACTCCTGGAGTCCATAAAAATATACAAGGAGTGATCAGAAACTAAGGTTACAAAGCCTGCAGTAAAGCGTGAACATTTTATTTCATACAACCAATACAGCCAACTGATACATTAGATTATTTTTCGACATATTCTCCATCCTGTCGCTTTGTGGGATGAGTTAGAATATTCCCTCTTGGTAAAAATCCTGTCCTTGCGTGTTCAGCCACATTGTCGCAAAGTGTTTAATCTCCTCGTCTGAAGCGAATCGCTGGCCTCCTAGATGCTCCTTCAAGTGATGAAAAATGTGAAAGTCGCTTAGAGCGAGGTACGGGCTGTAAGGAGGGTGGTCGTTGAGTCCCAGCGAAACTGTTTCAACAGTGTGTGGCCGGGCTGTATGAGGTCTCGCATTATCGTGAAGGAAGATGACGCCCTCGGTGAGAAGTCCTGGCCGTTTTCCCCTGATTGCTTCGCGCAATCGTGTCAAGGTCTCGCAGTATCGGTCAGCAGTCACTGTGTGCCCTCTTTCCAAAACCTCCAAGAGTATGACACTCGCGCTGTCCCAAAACACTGTGGCCATCACCTTCCCGGCAGATGGCGTCACCGAACTTCTTTGTCTTTGGAGAAGAGGAAATTTTCCACTCCATCGATGGGGGTATAGTGGTGGATCCATATTTCGTCACTCGTGGTAATGTGGTGAAGAAAACTGTTCCTTTCCGCGAAGAACCGTTGCAAAAGTTGCAGACTTGCCCCCATGCGGTTCTCCTTGTGTTGGTTGGACAGATTTCGTGGAGCCCATCGGGAACAAACTTTCTAGTACTGCAAAATATCGTGAACAATG
Source organism: Deroplatys truncata (assembly GCA_030765065.1). Lineage (NCBI taxonomy): Eukaryota > Metazoa > Arthropoda > Insecta > Mantodea > Mantidae > Deroplatys > Deroplatys truncata. The sequence continues at coordinate 129,051,430 of CM060988.1, read as the reverse complement.
TGGTGAACACTTCCGAACGACATTTCCAATTCTACCGTCATATGCTGCAACGTGATCCTCCTGTTGTCCTGAATCAGCTCCTTCAGGCGAGCTGTGTTCAAATCTATTGATGCCGTGCTGGGTCGGCCAGTGCGATCCTCGTCGGTGACGATCTCTCTACCGGCCGCAAACTTCGACACCATTCTGCGACATGCTGACGAGACATTACAGTCTCTCCGTAAACCTCTACCAGCTGCCCGTGAATTTTGTTCGCGGTTACCTGTTTCGTCCACAGAAATGAATAACGGAGCGGGTTTCTTCGCGAAACTAGTTTTCCAAACCAGTCGCCATTTATGTTTACCTACAACTAGCGCTGTAGTTGACGAGTGGCTGAAACTCTGCATAGTTGCCAACCGCATGTAGGTATTAGAATTACCGCACACTACTAATTTCTCTATAACGAACGAAACTCCAGGAATATCGGCCTTGTAACCATAGTTTCCGATCACCCCTCACATATCATACTTCGAGATGCAGAGGTTAAAATTCAGAATTTAATGGCCATCTAAACTCGCCATCCTCATCTTTGGTGTCTTAACACTTGCATACCTCCCCATAAATCCTTTAAGGTAATACATCTGTGAAAATCCAAAAATCTAGTTTTTTTTCTGATTGCTTTGACTTTAACACCATATACTCAGAACATAAAAAATTATAGTGCACAAAAACCGTTGTTAATGTATTAATTCTTATTTATAATTAATCACCTTTTATATAGTATGAAATACTCTTTGGAATCTACAGTTTATCGTATTTCCCCAAATTTTTTAATTTGAGTATAATATACAAACATAAAGAAATTGTTGTGCAGGCTTTACTTAAGTTTAATTAGTTTAAGAGTAAGAAATTGTTTTCTATACTTGTTATAATGCTTAAACATTTTCAGTGTGTGTTATGGAAAATAATTAATTTCAAATGAACTATTTAATATTTTTAACTAGTGCACAACAGTTTCTAAATCCGTAATTTCTGAAGCTCCTCAGAAAGTGTCAAGCTTATAAGCAGGCTAAGGATCCGGGATAACTTAAGAGTAAAATGAAGTTGACTGTGCATCGAGTAGGATGGAGTGAGGTGGAGCATTGGGGTTATGTTTACCTGTACAATCCGCTTCGTGACTAGAGGTACAATACATTTGCGTCTCTCATTCCGATTTGTGTCTTCATTTTCCACCATCACTAGACTGTAGTGTCTACAGTAGCAAATAAGGCAGGCAGTGCTGTGTTTACATCAACAGTACTGTGTTTATGAAACTCTATAGTCAGGTTGCACATACATTGGTTGCTAACTTGTTTCGCCTCCTTAGCCTGCTCATAAGTTATAAGCTGTGGTTCAAGGAGCATTTTAAATAGTGAAAAATGCTGAATAGAAGGAATTGAGAAAAATGATTAAAGTTCCATGCAGTCATTTAAACGTTAATGGCTATTTGTGGCTTTAAAATTGTTTATAATAAAACAGTTGTGTAGCATGAAGGTAAAAGTTATAAAGGTAACAAAATAAAAAATCTAAAATGTTCACATTTTTTTATCAAATTTACCAATGCAGTTCTTTAAGGCTCACTTTACGCTCTCCTAGTAGGGCTAAAGTTGTAATTACACATACTATCGCAAAATAAGTTGTTTATGATACTCTGTTGCGTTTTAAATCTGTGATAATCCGAGTCCTTGACACCTACTATGTTTAAACAGAATCTTGAGGTATAGAGGATGAACCGGAACTCCACCGAGAAACTTTCAGAGATTGTTTAGGGATACATTCTGAGTATTTTGGTATAAGGGATCCGTGGTCTCCGGCGGCTGTTACAGATAATAATGTCATTATGATTTATTCGGTTTGTTACCCCAATCACCCTTGTTTCTGCGAAAATACCTTCACAACAATGAATAAACCTGTATAATATTATGCAATAACCAAAACCTACAACACAACATAGAGTAATGCAGCATCCCGCAAACGAAACACGTACACTTTTATCACAGTGCGTTCAATGTGATCTGTCAGTGTACAGTATATTACGTAGCAAATGCAGAACCGTTCCCTTACATGTATTGTTCAAAATGTCGATCGCAATGATCACGGTAGAGTATACAGCGACGCCCTATCGACTGCTTTACACGCTCAAGCATTCCAGGAGTTTGGCGTACAACTTCCGCGGCTGCGATAATCCTAGCAACCAGGTCCATGTGAGTATCGACCGGAGTCTCGTAAACTAGCCTCTTCACATGCCCCAGAAGAAGAAGAAACCCATTGGTGTCATTTCTGGTGACCGAGTTGGCCATGGAATAGGACCACCACGACCAATCCACTGCCGCCCAAACTGTACATCAATGTGGTTCCTAACATCTTATCCGGAAGGACGGCTGGGAGTTGGACAAAAGGACCACTTTGGCCTTGGATCTCCCGCATTTAAGGAAGCTCTAAGTGTCCATTGCAGGAGAGCATTTGCTAAAAATAGGGATAAGAAGAAGAAGAAACAAAAGTGATCTATCCTTCTTGTGTAGTAGTTTCCATATTCTCCTAAAAACCTATCCCAAAATAAGGTAAATAAATAAATACATTGCACAAAAATTAAAAAAAAACATTAAAAAATCAATAAATAAAATAAAAATAGAAAACTAAAAAAAAACTAAAAAAAAAAATTAGCCTTGGCAGAGAACTGCCATTCAATATCCCCCCCCAATAAAATATACAAAAGTGGCATACTGGATTGTACTCACTCTGTGGTTATTTCACAAACAAATTTAAATAATAAAAAAAAGTGTTCGGTAAAATGAACATAAAAAAACTCCTAGGGGACACCTCAACCCTACTGTAACAAAAAAAAATTTAAAAAAAACAAAAAAAAATATATATCATTAAGACTTTCTTTGGCATGCTTGATATTTGAGACGCTCATAAATAAAATAAAAAAATAAATAAATAAATAAATAAATAAATAAATAAATAAATAAAAAGAAAGACAAAAAAAAAGGTAGCCCCCAGCATATACCACCATGTGATACAGGGTAGGTACAATTTAAAAAAAAAGGCTATTCCCTGAAAGTTCAAGATATACGAGGGCTGATCAAAAAAAAAAACAACGTAACTCAAAAACGAAAGTCGGATAAATACCAAAGTTTGTATTGAGTCCAGTATCTAAAAAAAATGGGTGGTATTAATAAAAGCGAGCCATGGCTTGTAGCAAAACCGAGTCGTCGGTAGCAGCGAGTCGGTTTTTATTAAAAAAAATAAATAAAAAAATAATAAAAAAAACATCGAGTGCAAATTGTGCCAGCGCCCCGTCATGCTGAAACCACATAGGCTGAAGAATTCTCAGCGGCACATCTTCTAGGAACTATGGGAAGGCATGTTAACGGAGCATTTTGTACACGACTCCGTTCAGTGTATCAGGAAGTACCTAAGGTCCAATCACAAAATCTTTACAATACCAGACCGTAGCTAACTGCTGTTGATAGGATCGACACATCAGCGTGTGTGGATTTTCGTAATCCCATACATGGCTATTTCTACTGATGATCACGCCCTATTCCAGGTTTTCTGCATATTGCTGTAGGAACCAATTTGCAAACTCCACTCGAAATGGGAAGTCCGTGGGCTGCAATGGCTGCACCTTCTGTGGATGATACGGGTGGAATTGTTGTTCACGTACGACTAGAAAAAACAGTTGATTGAAAGAGCTCGTGCAACGCGCCGACTACTTGCGTCAGTATTTTCACCAAACGCGTATAACATTCTCTTCTAGATCGGGTGTTCTTGCATACCTCGCACGGCCAGTATCTACCATTCTAACATGGAAGAATCCAGTTTCTAGTAGGCGCCTATGTACAGATGCAAAAGGACTGGCGTGGTTGCCATCGATGCGGGAACAGCCCAGCACAGCGTCGTTGTACCGCTCTTTCATTGCATTCAGTGAACCCATACACGAGGCGCATATCGGCCCACTCTTCATCAGTAAATCATCCATAATGCTTTGCATCGCTGTTGACGCACAACTAACACTGCCGGAAAAACAAAACCATAGACAGAGCCGAGCAGTACTGAAAACAAACTTGAGGGCAACGAGTTAAAGAGTTATTGACTGCTGTCAATAGCAGAATGGACATAATTTGTTTACAAACAAGACACATAGTGCATACCGTCAGCATTTGCACTGTTGTGCAGTATTTTCAGTGCAATACAGATGCAAAGCTATATGGGGCAGAAACCAAACGAAATGCAATTACTCTGTAAAGAGCCGCCGGGGACCGTGGGTTCCTGATATCAAAATACTCAGAAAGTATCCCTGAACAACCTCTGAAAATTTGTCGGTGGAGCTCTGGTTCACTCTGTATATGTAGTATAGGTATTGAAAAGCCTATACATATTGCCTCTGGAATGAAAACACAAATACTTGCGACGGAATGAGTGCAAAATAATACCTGAAACGTTTATGGTTGTATCTGTCAGTAATATTTTTAAAACTGTATTTGAAAATGTAACATGTGAATTAATATCCGCTACCTAGCTATGTAAGCCCCATTGTTAGTCACTGTGTATAAGCCAGGTGCAAGGCCCTAGACTAGGTGACGCGTGCTGCCTGCGGTGAAAAACAGGTCCATTGCATCACTTTATAGGAACTAGTATAAGAGGCTACACTTGAGTGACTCTTATTGGACAGATTCCAACCCCTACTCCTGGCTAAATCACTGATGAATGTATAATATTGTGGCCAAATCCGCATGATGCAGTCGGATATGTCATCGATGAAGGCTTTGAGCGTTGGAGATTCGGGAAAGCATACCCGTAGATACAATCGATCAAGCATTGGAAGAGACTTTGACTGGTTGCCCTTCGAGAAAGTTCATCTGCATTCTGGTAAATTCTGGAATGTTGCATTGTGTGAGAAGGATGTAGAAATGCTGTAGATTTTTCTGTGCTCCTAGCGTGAAGTGAAAGTTCTTTCAAAGTTTGTGATTGTATACGTAATTTAAAAGGCCTCTGTATTTAAATCACGTTGATTTATGCAGAAATTGTGATTGTTATTTACCGTTGATGTTGAATTAGTTTTTTGTTTTGATACTGCAAATTGTATCCTAAGCTCACAATCAAATTCTGGGTTTATCATGTAGAAAAATAAATAAAAACAAATGTCAGGCATGCCTGAATTTCCGGTATTTGTGTTGCTCTAGTTTTAAAAAGCTACTAATTAAAAAACTGACAGTTTATCTGGCGAACTCATTTTAAGCAGAATAATATTAGCAGGACACTATTATGTTGTCTATAGCATACACCAGAAGTGGAGATAATGCTTAATACACTACATTTAAACTGATACGTTTTATCTGTCGTAAAATTATACGTTCTCTGTGAGGCACAACCCCATTGCGTGACACGAAAGTTGACATAAGAGAGGCCTGGGCGTTTTCCTGTAAAATTGGTTTCAATACTCACTTTGCTGTGGGTACTCGGGAATATTCAGGGGATAGGACGACAGTTAAACGCTTCAAAAGCAAGTCGTATACACTTATCTTCAACTGTATGCAGTTTGCATGGGTTGATGAAAACGGAGAAAATGTGTTGACTAATAATTCAAAAAAGGTTTGCTTAAAATATTTGAAAATTCAAATGAACCGCATGAAGCATCTAATAAACAGCTGAAGTCACGAAAAAGTCATTTAACACAAATTGCGTATTTTCATGAGTTCTAAATATTTTTGTAGTATATCTTATAGTTTTAGGCATCTTTTATATTTTCACAGTCAAATAAATTAAAAAAAGAATGGAGAAGCCTTACGAAATAGGCTATTCACAAAAATGCAAAGTGTAATTTTTGTCACGATAATATTTCTAATATGTTTGATTTTAATCAAAATCAAAAAATGTTCATGGGAGGAGGAAATTCGTGGAAGTCTTTACCTTGCAATCTTGAAATATAAAGTTTGGCATGTATCCTACTTTTTGTTTTAGAGTTACCTATATTGTTCGCAGACACAGAAATATGTACGCGCGGACCTTTATTTTCTGTGGGTTCAGTGTACCTCAAAACGCGCATTTCCTATGAAATCTCAATATCTAGTGTTTAGTGAAATATAATATAGATAAAACAAAAATCCCTAGTATGCCGGTGAACAAAGGTTCTGTCTCACGACCGCTGCATCCTCTGTCTTACCACGCAGGACAACATAGGAAGGGGGTGATATGTGATCAGTGTGTTGCTTCCCCCAATTGTTTGTGCTCGATTCAGAAGATTGGAGTGCTACTTTTCCATCAAGTAGCTGTTCGATTTGTCTCTAAGGACATATCGAGTTTGAGTGCACCTATCACCAGATCTCCCTGCTGGAGGAAAAAATCCTCATGTCGGTAACGGAAATCCAACCCGGGTCCCACCATATCGCAGGCGTATTAGTTGCGTATGTAACATTCTGCATGGAAACAATAGGTTATTATTGATTCCACATATTCTTAAAACACGCATTTGTAGTCGCCATAGAAGTTAGAGACTAATCCACTCGTAAGTGTAAATACGATACGGACAAACACAACCAATTGCGGCTTGGTATAGGTTAATTATAACATTTATGGTCGTCCTCCGTAGTGTATAGTGGTTACCATGCAAGCCTCTAGTTCCCGAGGTCACGGGTTCAAACCCGGCGGAGGGCGATGAATTTTTTCGGGCCTAAACATCCTTAGCATGGCTTCCTTCGGAAGGGAAGTAAAACCGGTGGTCCCGTGTTGTAGATTTACGCCACATAAAAGAACCTCAAGCCTGATAAAGAGGTCTCTGAGCAAAATTACCGCCCAATATAGAATGAACGCTAAGGACCACAACAGTTAAAGAGAGTCCATAAATAAACCTCAATTTAATTTAATTTTTATAACATTCATAGGAAGTCATAATCCTCAGCTAATAACCATGACTCTATGTGATTTGTTCCCCATGGCAGTTTTAAGATTTATAGGGTATATAAATGAGGGAGACACCTCGCGCACTACGACCTACGCACAGACATATTGCAGCTATCACCCCCAGGAGGAAGGGATGCAATGAAGGAACCACGGGAGGCTACAGGACGCAGACAGAAAGCCACAGAGACGCACGAAGACCCTAACAGTTCCTGTCTCGAAGACCCGTCCCACACTGGAGCTGCTCAAAAGGGCGATGGACGACCCGCCAATTAAGTAGTGCTCTAGTATCACAGGGAATATTCTTTCTTTTGAGCAAGCACCACCCTATGCCACGAAACCTAGAAGCACACCTGAAGCATGAGAAGGAAACGAAATGAAAGAGAAATGATGGAAAGGAAATCATGGTAGATGGGAAGCCACACCAGCATTCGTCTATCGATCAGGGAAAACCACAAAAAAGGACAGAGTGAGCGGTCGACGGGAATCGAACCCAAATGCGAACTTCACACGTTACCGCGGATTCATCTAGTTCGGTAGTTTTAAGATTTAATCAAGGGTCATGTATTTGATTAGTTTGTTTAAAAATGTTTCTTTCATAACGTTCCCTTTTTAATTCTCATTATTGTAGCATTAATTTGCCTTATTTTGAGGCTAAGTTTACGTTCAGACATTGTTTAATAATTCAGCAGTTGGTACTAATGTCACAATAAGTGGTCATGTGATGACTTGTTTTGAAACAGAACGTAGGTTACGGTTTAGAAACGGAGGTGAGCTTCAACACTGGGGTCAAGACTAGGCCTATTTTGTCTACTAAACTTAGGAGGAAGGGATGAGCCGAGAGATTAAGAAAAGCGACGAACTCTAATGGCAAACGCAGCCGGGTCCCGAACGTTTCCAGATTAAACATCCCCGGATGCCCCACGCAAAACCGTGCTATGGAAGAAAAACGTTATTTCCATAAAGTACATCAATATCATTTCCATACGCCGAACATCACTTTCCATAGCGCCAGGCCCTGCAAACTAAGGACAGTAAAATTCATGGTAGTCCTATAAACCACGTCATCATTCTCCAACCAAAAACCACAAGAAAAAGCCCAAGGTCAGGGTGGTCGGTTCAACGAGGATCGAACGCAAGCCTCAGGTGGTACTGCCTGTCATACCGTTTGGCAAGCTAAAATAATTTAAAATAAAGATAGTTGGCGGTTGTTACACTACATCACTAAACGTAGTAAGATGTAGTAAGAACATTTTAGTGATGCAGTGTAACAACCTCCAACTCTCTTTGTTTTAAATTATGACACACACTGTTACTAGCTTCTCAATCTTCAAAATTAATTAAGCTAAGTTAAGTAGAAATCTCTTCTATTGTGCTTTTTTATTATATTAGCAGTATTGTTTTTCTATATTCTATTCCAGAAATAGTTATAAGGCTCGGAGGTTGAGGAAAAATCCTTTTCTTTTCTAGTGTCTGAAGACGAGGCCCAACATAAAACATGTTCGTTTTGTGTCAGGTAGGCCGTAAAATGTTGGGTTTTATTTGTTTTTTTAGTGGTCCTTTTTAGGCCTTAACGTTTACTTTTGTAACATTACCTTCCTTTGACTCTATTTTATTGCACTTTCTCAATTCGAACAGACAAAAAGGATTTATGCAGATTAACATAAGAATAAAAACTATTATGACTGAAAGAACAAACATTTTATTGATAAAGCTTTTTTGCATTATAGATTTCATACATCCAGAATTTTGTGTTTTTTAAGCAAAAATATTTAACTCTATTTCAAAGAATAACATATAGGTGTTAATGATAAATTAAGTGCATCAACCTTTCACTGCAATATGCATGTATTTATGTATATAAAGAGTCTATAAATAACACAATCTGTGGAAAATGGCACACATTTCCTTTTAATACTGGCGGATGTAATGATGTTTACTTCTAATGTCAAGCATTATATGTATTATTTAAATATGAAATTAAAACAAAAGTTATTAAAAATGTTAAAGAATTTTACCACAATTTTACGTTGTTTTTTCAATTAATAGGTTCTTTTTAAGATATCCTTAGGCAATTTATAGGTCTTCAACTTCCTCATAATAAATATCACTCTAGGTTTTGAGCTTAATGTAATGAGTTCTCTCAAAGTCTCTTATGATATTAATCATAAAAACTCCAGATATTACGAGTTTTGCGAATTTTCCTCCTAAAACGGCCCATGACTCACGGTACATTTTACAAGCATGCCCTTTTAGGGGAAAAATTAATTACTTATCCGTTAAATAACTGCTTCGCTTCATTACATATTTTCAATAATTACACGTTAGTCTGCTACCTTTAAATCCAGTGATCCGGGTTTGATTCCCGGTTGGAGGGTGGAAATTTTTTTCAGCCCGGGTTATTCCCCATCCTCCCTAGAGTCTGGAAGTATGGATGACAGTGTAAATCTGTATGTGAACTTAATGAAATGATCAAAAATAATATCAAACCAAAGATTAACATCGCTGCAAGCGAGTAAACATCATTGCTGCTGAGCAATGATTCCAAAATTAAAAAGCCGCCGATGTGTCCAAAGATGTTAAAGACGGCATATAGATGGAAACATAATAATAATTACAAATTGTAAATGTAATATTAAGACAAAATTTTGGATTAAAACAGGCTGGTAATACAAATTCTAAAGTAGTAAAAACAGTGATCGTATTATGAAGGCTGAGAAGGAAACAGGAATAAATACGTGAATTTGCTCAGGGAAATTTCCGGCGTTGTGGTATTGTGTGTATGCGGCAAAAGCATGTTATCAGTTTTACTGTCCTCCAAACACAATAGGCACTCATTGTTGTGATTATGTCACACAAGTGTTGAGCTACACTACGTCATAGGCTGTTGATCCTAGGTCAATTCCAGACAGATATTTGCTTCAATATTGTGATAAATATGCTAAGGGCACCCAGATCATCCGCATTGCAAGTGCAAGTTTGTATTGGAATTCATGCTGCCTTCTGTTTAAAGCAATCTAGCCAAATTGATTTTAGTGCCAAGTGTTTTATGTCTCCATCTCAAATATAGGGTATCAGAACGGATCTACAAATCTGATAAACTTATATAAACCGTTGAAGTTGTTTGTTACACTGTATACATTCGTGGATTAAATAATGGTTATAAGTTGGTTAAATGGTTATACCAGGTGTTAAAAAAAGTATTCCATATTTTGAGGGGTGGTAGTATGCACCATAACAAGAAAAAAATGTCCAGTAAACCTGGGCTCTAAAATGCATATCTTAGGAGCCATGAACACTTGCTCATTCGCTATTGCAATCTGCTATTACCTACGTACGACCAACAGCAGACAGTAAACAAATGGCATTGTTCTGTTATTGTCTATGGATACAGCATGCAGTAAACATCTGTTAAGGCTGGTTCACAACCCACGAGAATGGTAACCAGAACGAGAACGAGAAAGTTGAAATACATGTATTCAAATGGGAGCGTTCACAATCGACGGGAAGCCTTCCCGGTCCCCGGAAACGGGAAAGAAGAGTTGCCCAACCTAACTTTCTCGTTCTCGGGCACGGCATATTAGATCCATATTGTGCATATTAGACTCTTCACTCTAGAGATTATTCTAGGCGACCGTGACATGAAACAGCCGCTATTGCTCTCTATAGTCGCAAGCTGGAAACATGAAACTGGAAGAAATTAGTAGTAAATGTGCTTCCTAACCTCATCCCGACACCCGCAAATCAAATGAGCGTTGGTTCCTCTGGTGAAAGGGTCATTTGTAGTTTGTTTATATGCAACTCCAAACTGGCTATTACCTCAAAAACAATGGCAAAAGCTACAAAGAACAGCAAAAACCGGTGGAAATAAAAAAAGAACAATAAGCAATTTTAATGTATGCCATTAAACAAAGGAATGAAAGCTTGGCACAACTAGAGGGATCGGAAATGTAATGGATATGCATTTAGATAATGTTTACTCCATCGAATTTTGACGTTGGCTAACCCGCGTTATGTTGGCTAAATTGGAAGTAGGTAAAAAAATATCATTGGAACATCATTGTTCAGTTAAAAACAAATGGAATCCAAATACGCAAAATCGACTTTCACTTTGTGATCTATATGATCATCGATATGTATTCCCGTTCTCGTTGCCGGGCTGTTGTGAACCAATATCTTGTATGGTGCATTGCTTCCCGTTCTCGTTTCCGTTCTGGTTACCGTTCTCGGGCGGTTGCGAACCGGCTTTTAGTGTTGTTACTGTAAACCGTATTCACAGTTCTGGGTAAGTGCAACGCATAATCTTATTAGTTCTAATGGAATCAGCTTGTGTTTTGATAAATTGGTGAAATGCTTTTATATAGCAGTTTTATCTTTAAATCTTTTATGCATGCAACCCCCATTGATGATGTACAAACACTACAGGAAGGCGTCATCAATGCCTGCCAGAGCATCCCTGGAGCAGTGACTGTGCGTGATTCCCTGAGACGTCGGACGGAAGCATGCCTTACTATGAATGGACACCATATTGAGCACCTCCTTTAGCGATGGTGCACAAGTGCAGATCGTATGTAATTGTAAGAAGATTACATAAGAAGCTATGCTGTTTCACAGTAACAGATAATGTGTCCCCATTTGTTTACTGCATTCTGTAGGTCATACGTAGCAGCAAAGAGCTTGCAGTGGAAGAGAAGCGAAGATGAACAAGTGCTCATAGGTCTTGAGGTATGATTTTAAAGCCCATATTTACAGGGCATTTTTTGTTTTGTTTTTGTTTGTTTTTTTGTTTCATACTAACACCTCTCAAAAATGGAATACTTTTCCTTTAACATCCTGTACAAGTAGAGCTCGGTATGGATGAAGAGATCCGAAGAAATTTTTCTTGATATCAAGTATAGTTTTGTAAATAGTGTTTTAATACAATATTGATTTTAAAAAATTAAAGGTGTTACAAACTTTATTATTTTTTGCAGAAAACATTTAAATGTTACATAAAATGTAATGTTTTATTGTACCTAACTTATTTGAAGAAAAGTTGCAAACTTTCCAAATTTCCATCATGTATGGCATTTTATTTGGGACCCGATTTTTATTTTTTTAAATTATTTTCTTTGAAAGTTAAGTAAATACTTCTTCTTTAACGGATTAGCCTCCTCTTTGTAGGACTTACCCCCCAATGACTTACAAGCCTTGGGTTAGTAACCTGTCGAGGAGCAAGCAAAGTCTGGATCACTGCCAGGCAGAAGGGTTTTAGTAAGTAAATCATCAAGTTAGGAACGCACGTTGGCGGCGAAAAAAGGTGGAAGCGTTCGTGACCTTGCAGTGTTCTCTGTAAACAAATATGAGTACAGTTTAAAGGCAGTACACCCAACTTCGAGAGCAGGTAGGCCAGAATTAAGGAGTATTAGAAGTGGAAAATAAGCAATGTATGTTTAGCTATTGATAGTGTGTAAAGTTACCTCATGATTTAATTAAGGTATTCACATACAGAAATCTGAGTTACATGGTCTCTTCTTTTACATCGAAAACTGAAATTTTTAAAATCAATTTCCGCTCTTATTAGCGCATGACATATATCCTCGACAAATTCTGATTCATATTTTGGATCTGAGGAGGTTGAAAATCCACTTTCCTCATTGTTCCTTTCTAATAATATCACATCCTCTTAATGTTTCATTCAATTACGTGCAATTTGTTTAACATTATGTTTTAAAAGTCCTTTGAGCTCTAATGTACCTGATGCTTTTGCCATTTGTGCTGAAGTTTTCCATGCCAAATTCCAGTACAAAATGTTAATTGTGATTACGGTTTTGGCGTGTGATTTTTCTTTACTTTAGACATATTGCCACAGTTCTCCACTGATTTATATGCAGCGAATAAATGGAGCAGTCGCAACGAAACTGGCTGTTTTAGAGGGAAGGGGAGTGGTATCCGTCACAATATCTGCATATCCAGGATGGGTAATCAGCCTAGTGCCTGGTATGGCAGTGAAGAAGAAGGAGATGAAATGTAGTTTTGAAACAGATGATAGGAAAAGTCGCGGATCAAATTACCTAATGCAGCATTCGCTTAGCGACCGAGGAAAACCGTGAAAAAAAGTTCTCGGTCAGGTAAGCTTGAAACCGCGACCTCCCGAATACGAGTCGCACACGTTACCGTGGAGACGCCTCGCTTGGTAGTTAAGTAAATACGATTACGAAAATTAATTTTAAGCTATAGGTAATTATAATTAATAAATCTGAGATAAAATGTCAGCTAAATTGACTGAAATTTGTAGGAATTAGCAATATCAGAAAAGAGTACCCTTAAAATAACTATGAAACACTAACACGAAATACTGGATATTTGTAACTCTTTCAATATAAGTTAAAAGAAAAATTTCAGAGAGAGAGAGAGAGAGAGAGAGTATTAAAAAATTTAGTGCTTCAGGTTCACAATCGTAAAACGAAATTGATTTGTTTCCCAAGTATTCGTTGTTTGTGGCACACATAGAGCTTTCATAGAAAGTAGGCCAATCAGCTGTTTAAACGTTACGCCGAACCAGTAAGGGGATGTATTACTTTCTCTTTGACGTATAGTAAGTAGGGGAGCTATTGCATTCCAAAAAAAAAAATTCGATACCGAGATTTCACCGGAAATACATGTTTTGAGGCCCCTGAATCCAAATAAAGCATTTTTCGAAAAATATTCATATATGTGTGCCTGTGAACAGCATAACTCAAAAACGAAAAGTCGGATAAATACCAAACTTGGTATTTAGGTTCAGTGTCTTCCAAAGATGCGACACAAAGATTTTCAAGAAAATCCCCCACCCCAGACTACCCTTTATATGGAATATTTTTCGAAAATTTTGATTTTCTCAAAAATGGCTCTAACGATTTTGATTAAAATATCATATATTTAAGATACTTTCATGAAAAATAAAATGTATATCTTGAATTTTCTGGGAATCTCCCAAAAGTCCTTTTCTTTCTGAATGGCTCTTGTATAACTGGTAAACCGTAAGAGGCAGACAACATTTTTCTACAAAAAAAATGTAGAGGTCATTAAAACACAATTTATGTCATATACTTTTTTTGTGGAGTGAACCATTTCCGAGATATTGCTAGTTATTTGTTTGAATTTTCCAATATTTATACTTTTCTCAAATGGGAATTCGTTATTCATTTTTATGTCCTGGACATACAAAGAGAATGGAATGCTCCACATAGCAACCAGTTCTTAAAACATTTGACTATCGCTTAAAGCCTACCATATTCCCCTTGCACCTACAAGAAAATTAGCAATAAGATTAACATCTTGATTAACATGAATATGGAGAATAAGCGTTTGTAAAAATAGTTTGTACAAGAGTAGAGAAAGTCATGTGAGTGTAACACATCAGATTTTTTGTCCTGGTAATGCAAAGAGAATGGAATACTCCACATAGCAACCAGTTCTTAAAACATTTGACTATCGCTTAAAGCCTACCATATTCCCTTTGCACCTACAAGAAAATTAACAATAAGATTAACATCTCGATTAACATGAAGCATATGGAGAATAAGCGTTTGTAAAAATAGTTTGTACAAGAGTAGAGAAAGTCATGTAAGTGTAACACATTAGATTTTTTTGTCCTGGTAATGCAAAGAGAATGGAATACTTCAGATAGCAACCAGCTCTTACAATATTTGACTATCGCTTAAAACCTACCATATTCCCCTTGCATCTACAAGAAAATTAGCAATAAGATTAACATCTCGATAACCTGATTAACATGAAGTAGATGGAGAGTAAGCGTTTGTAAAAATAGTTTGTACAAGAGTAGAGAAAGTCGTGTGAGTGTAACACATCAGATTTTTTTATATCCTGGACATACAAAGACAATGAAAGGCTCCACATAACAAACAATTCAAAAGATTGGACTATCGCTTAAAGCCTACCATATTTCCCTTGCACCTACAAGAAAATTAGCAATAAGACGTTTACCTCGATTAACATGAAGTAGATGGAGAGTAAGCGTTTGTAAAAATAGTTTGTACAGAGTAGAGAAAGTCATGTGAGTGTAACACATCAGATTTTTTTCGCTTTCATCCGGAGCGAAGGCGGAATTCAAACTCACGACTTTCCAAATGGCGGCCAATGTCGTCACACTGCCGAGGTCGGATGACCGGACAGTCAGACAGGAAAGCAAAGTGGAGCATGGCTGGTCACGATATGTGAGGGTGACCAACCTTATTTATGCAAGGTTGATTTCTTAAGCTGCAGTAATCATCGTACAGGAGAACGGCACCAACATCCTTCATACTTGTTTTCAGAATTGCCTTTACTTCCCAAACACTTCCCATTCTTCCTCAGTACATTCAACGATTCCAGAAATTCAGTCTCCTCTTTTAAAAAATTTCATACGTTAATTCATATGACTTTATCTATCCACTCTTCTACTTATTTCAAAAGGCTTATTCTTCTATCTACTAAGTGTGAATTGAGATACACTTTTGCATATTTCCTTGTAGCCACATGAGAGATACAGGAGGCTTAAGTGAAACCTGATTTAAAAATCAGGTAGCTGGGTGATTGATGGCTTTGAAACTACAATCCTCACATGACCACGCGAAAAAGACGAATGGCGATTTAGCATTTGAAAAGAAGAAAAATAAAGTATTTGAAAATTCAAACCAATAACAACGAATATCTCGGAAATAGTAAATACTATACAAATGTATTTGGCATAAATTGCGTATTTTAACGAGATTTGCAATTTATGTGCAAAAGTAACTTCTTGTGTATTTCTCAAGTTTAAAATAATTTATACAATATAATTTAGAATGAAGAGGCGTATTAGCAGAAAGTTCACGATATACATTTTATTTGCCATGTAAAATATCTTAAACTTATAGTATTTTAATCAAAAACATTGTGGCACATTTTTGATAAAATAAAACACAATGAAGGCTTTTCCATGCGGTGGGGGATTTTCTTTGAAATTTTTCTATTGCATTTTCGGAAGATGCTGAACTTGAATATAAAGTGTGCTATTTATCCGACATTTCGTGATGAGTCATGCTGTTCACACATACAGAGGGGGAGAGAGAGAGAGAGAAAGTCATTTTTCTAAAAATCCTATTTTTGGATTCAGGGAACCTCAAAGGTGTATTTTCAGTGAAACCTCGATATCGAATTTCTGGGTGGAAATATTTCAGATTTTTATTTATATTTCCCGTCCGTCATAATAAGGCATCTTAAGATTATCTGTTAGGCAGCTGCTTTGAGCTACAAATCCGCAGCTGTCCCTTGTGTACGAGTGATTAGGGCGGCGGTTTCTAACGAAGAGGTTCCGAGCTCGAATTCCGTTCACGACTGCAGAGTTTTATACCCGTAATACATATTGTACTTTGCAAAAGCGTGTATGTACAGAGCCACAATTCGTAAATTTGAACCACCGCTGAAATCCCTGAACATACAACCAACAATACCGGAGCGCCGTGAACATCTACGAGATATAGATTCAAGAAGTGGACAGAGATTCGGTAATATCATGTAAAAAAAAACAATAGCTTTTTAAAACTTTTGTTTTTACGTCTGTGTTACCTTTTCATGCAAGTATTACCAAATCGACTGTTATGATACTTGATATTAACATGCCACTAGTTCCATTTAGAAAATGCCTATATGACACCCAATTACTCTAAGCGTACAAATAAAAAAATAAAAAGTCAAAATATCTCGTTTATTATTGAGTTTTTTCTTAAATTTTACATTTCAAAATTTTTTAAGCATAACATTTCTAACAAATGTTAATCTTTACGACATTTTAGAGTGAATATTTAAGAAGTTATATCAATTTTCAGTTTCTGTTTTTGGTATACCAGTTACCAGGAGAAACCATGTACTAGTAACGATTACACTGTAAGCACATAGAAGAGGCACAGCTTTTATTTATGTTTTAATGTTTATTAACAGCCCAGAACAAAACAGGAGTGAGAAAGTGTGCAAAAGGAAAGAGACAAACATAAGGAATAGTGGGGGATAGGGAGAGAGATGGAGATGCAGGAAAACACAATAAGAAGCATGGAGTCAGAGAAGAATGTCCCCATATTATGCAATAACGCCAACAAAGCTGCGAGTTCTGATATTCTGTAATACGAGGGCAGTCCCAGAAGTTGTTGTTTCAAACAAAATGACTATGGTAGAAAGTAACACCCTTATAAAGCTAAGTTTGAAGTTTGACGATGGTACGTTGTTTAGTAATTGTTTGCAGCCATCAATAGTGAACTCTCTCAGCGAATTTGTAAACATGGATAAAACTGGTCATCGTTATGTGATACAATACTTTCATTTGAAAGGTCTTGGTCCAACTAATATTAAAGCTGAGCTAGATTCTGCTCTGGGAGGGTCTGCTCCTTCGTTTACAACAGTAAAATATTGGGTGGCAGGTTTAAGCGAGGCCGTACGAGCTGCCAAGACGAACATCGCAGTGGTCGACCAAATGGTATTGGATGACAGTCGACTGAAAGTGCGCGAGCTAGCAGACATCGTAGGCATTTCAAAAAGTGCTGTACATCGCACACTAACTGAAAATTTAGACATGAGAAAGCTGTGCGCAAGATGGGTGCCGCGTTTACTCACAATAAAACAAACGCAGCGTTGTGAGGATGTTTCAGTCGAGTGTTTGGCGATGTTTCGCTGCAATAAAGCCGAGTTTTTGCGTCGATTCATAACCATGGATGAAACATGGGTCCATCACTTCACACCTGAGACAAAGGAATAGTCAAAACAGTGGATTAAAAGGGGAGAATCGGCTCCAAAGAAGGTGAAGACAGTTCCATCTGCAGGTAAGGTTATGGCGTCAGTTTTTTGGGATGTGCGTGGGATAATTTTCATTGATTATCTTCAAAAAGGAAAAGCAATCAATGGTGAGTATTATGCAAACTTATTGTAGCGTTTGAATGATGAAATCAAGCAAAAACGGCCGCATTTAGCGAAAAAAAAAGTTCTGCTTCATCAAGACAATGTACCAGTTCATATATCCATTATCGCCGTGGCCAAAAGCAATGAGTTAAAGTTCGAACTGCTTCCTCATGCACCCTATTCGCAGACTTAATCCCCTCTGATTATTTTCTATTTCCAAAGTTGAAAAAATGGCTTGGTGGTAAAAGATTTTCCAACAATGAAGAGGTGGAATTTGCAGTTGATGGCTATTTTGCAGCACTCGATGGTTCTCAGTATAAACAGGGTATCGATGCTATTGAACACCGCTGGGAAAAGTGTATCGAGCTGAAAGGAAACTATGTAGAGAAATAAGGATGTTTTTCCCCAAATTTTTGTTTTTTCTTTGTTAGGTCGGGTACTTCTGGGACGGTCCTCGTACATTATTAAAATATACTAGTGAGCTACTTCCATCACAAAACGAAAGCAACTGTACTTTAACGCTGTGCATATATTCCGATCTTTCTATTGTCACTACTCGTATTTTAAACCTTGCACTCAATCATTTTAACGTCAAAGGCTCGTAGTTTAAAGTGGCTGTGTGTACGTAAATTTCCGGTTCGTGTTTGGTCTAATTTTTAACAGTATTGTCGTACATATCATATAGATACTTGTATTTTCACTGATATATCACTCTATTAATTTGTGAAAAAGAAACGCACCACCAGCAGGAACTGCTACTCGCAAACAAAATGACAATTTAACGCCGTGCATTTGTTTCAAGCAATGGTGCGATTGTGTTTGTCTACGTAAAATAGAGGTTATGTTTAACTCAATCCAGCCGAAAGTTAAAAACCAAAGTATTTCACAATAAAGATAAATACGCTAGGTTCTTCGCATTTTCCGCTATTTTAAACTATCTTAACCTGCTTATTTGTTGTACGACATTTGTTGTCCTAGTAATTTCGTAACCTTGAGAGCAGGTCTCTATCTTTATTTCCCTTAATCTTGAGAAAAGACATTTGCGTAATGCTTAGCTAAATATACGCAACCTGCAGTTTATCTGTTTGAGCTTAGCACGAAGTTATCTTCATTTCAGATAGGCCATGCGATGTCCTCGGTAGAACTCGCTAGACGAGTTATTTGCTTAGAAAACCTAATTAGCAAACTGCGCCCGGAAGATAAACACCTATACAATAACAGCACGTGTCCGCCTAAGTGAGGTTATGAGTGCTCTAAATGAAAACCGCTTTCAGAGATATGTAATTATGTTACGTAGCAGTTAACTATTTCATTTTAGACCAAAGGAAAGATGATTGAGGATATATTTAAATTAAGAGCAATTTTGTTCTAATTTTAGATATGTAAAGTCATGTAATTGGTTTGCTACTTATCGCATGCTACAAATTATGGTTCCTCCAAATTAGTTCTGGTAGCCTCTCGTAAGAAAGACTTTGGCCTTGCTTGTATTTGACGGGAAGAAACCAAAGAAGAAGCAAAGATAATATATAATATGGTCACGAATTGTTGTGTTTTACTTGTAAGTTATTCAAGCCAATCATTGGGAATCAAAATAAACCACGGTTTTTAATGGCAAAATAGGAGGGTTGAGGAGCTAATATAGGACACAAGAATGTTTCACCTCCTTTTTCTAAATATTATTTCACCGAGCGAGGTGACACCGTGGTAACGTGTGCAGCTCGCATTAGATAGGTCCCGGGTTCGATCTCCGCCCACCCTGAACCATGGGTTTTTCGTGGTTTCCCCGGGTTGGCAGGCAAATGCTGGGGCGGTTTTCTTCTACCACACTCTCCTGCCCCTCATTTCCTGTATCCACATCTTCCTTGTCAACTTTTGTTAGGACCGGGCGACTGTGTTCGGTGGGTTGCGACTGGACGGTGGCTGTGCACTCTGTAGAAGTATCTTCTTTGGCGTCGCTGCGGGACTGCTCAGATAGGTCTCACCTTTGAGTGGGACCTGCCGGGGATTCGTTGGCTTGTGGCTGGGGCCAGGTGGCGGCAGCAGATGCATTCGATCTGGAAACATTAGGAACCCCGCCCATGCTTGCGCCCTTCGGGTCTCTCCGCTCATCCGTCCCTCCCATAGGTCACGGTAGAAGCAAATAGAACCGTTGTGGTCTACTTGCGGTGTTTTC
Source organism: Deroplatys truncata (assembly GCA_030765065.1). Classification (NCBI taxonomy): domain Eukaryota; kingdom Metazoa; phylum Arthropoda; class Insecta; order Mantodea; family Mantidae; genus Deroplatys; species Deroplatys truncata. The sequence continues at coordinate 129,031,449 of CM060988.1, read as the reverse complement.
TCGGTTCCGGGCGTCCTCCGTTTGTCCGTACCTTTACCTATACACATTTCAGCAAATTCAAAGGAACAGTGAACCAGAGAAATTGACAGCTCTTCTTTACGTAGTCTAGGCTGTATCGTAACTCGATAAAATTATTCAAATGAAACCTGGTCAGTGCGTCTAACTTTGCATTATATGTAAGGTGGCACCACGTAACTGCGTGTATGGTGGCACCATCTATTGGTAGAGCGACTGCAGCATGCTCAACGTTTGATGCTGCATAGCGACTTTTGGTTTCACGCCGAAGAGAAGGTAGTCACACAAGTTATCGTCCACTACTGAACATGAAGGCGAGTAAGCAGGATTGTAACGAGGAGTGATTCGATTTTTAGCGGCGGAGGGAGTTGGAGGCCGTGAAATGTATCGACGGATGAAGGCTGTGTACGGTGAGTACAGTCTGTGTCGTTCAAGTGTGATGGAACGGCGCTAAAGATTCCTTGAGGGCCGCGAGTTACTGGAAGACGAGGATACTCCTGGTCAGGCTCACCGCGTCATCACACGTGAAATGATTGCGGAAGTGAATGCTTTAGTCTTGGGCAACCGCAGGATCACCGTGGACGAGATCCATCGGTTACTGGGTATTAGCGTGGGTACCATTCACACCATAATGCATCAACACTTGAAATTTCGAAAAACTTGTGCGTAGTGGGTTCCCCACCAACTGTCCGCCGAACAGCACAATACTCGAATGGCGCTGTCTTTGAGTCATCTGCAATATTATCATGAGGAGGAATACGGCTTTCTGTCGCATATTATCACTGGTGACGAAACGTGGTGTCACCATTTTGAACCGGAAAGCAAGCGTCAGAGCAAGCAGTGGAAACATGCGACTTCACCACCTCCAAAGAAACCAAAGACCGTGCACACCAGTTCTGGTAAGGTCATGATGTCCTTTTTTGACCACAAGGGCCCACTGCTTGTCGAGTTCCTGGAACGGGGAACCACCACCAATACCCAGCGTTATCAAGCCACTTTACAGAACCTTAGACAAGCCATCAAGTCGAAGCGCTCAGGTATGTTGTCCAATGGCGTTATTCTCCTGCACGATAACGCCCGCCCAAACACTGCTAATGCGGTGAGGACGACATTGCAGCATTTTCGATGGGAAACGGAAAATCTACCGTACAGTCCGGACCTTTCACCGTGTGACTTTCATATTTATGGACCTCTAAAACAAGCACTTCGCGGACGACGAAGTGTGTGAATGGGTCCAGGCCTGGACCGATAGCAGTCTACTAGCTTCTTCAAAGATGGAATCGACCGGTTAGTGTCGCAATGGGATAAATGTGCCAACAGTTTTGGCGACTATTTTTGAGTTAATAAAATCGTTAACGTTACTTTACACAAGTGACCGGGTTTCATTTGAATGACCCTTATATTTCCAATAAGATATAATTAGGAATGAAAAGAGGAAGATTGTTAATTTATATGAAATGGTGAAATTGATCCGTGTACACTTTCTGTACTCAATAAAACACAGGGCCGTAGCCAGGCTGTTATGTTTGGGGGTCGTCATAAGTTTTGGGGGAGAAGACAAGTAATGTGTAACATTTTTATATAACTCAAAACTCTGACATATTCCTTTCTCCAATAGTGTTAAGGCCAAACGACTAGAATCATCAAAAACATATTACCTACAATGAGATACAAGTAAAAATCGAAGGTTTTCATGCAACAAACTGTATAAAGTTTCCAGGAGAGAAAAGAATGTGCTTTACTTTGAATAACTTATTTAACTTATTTATACATTATGAGATTGAAAAGTTAATAAATAAGGAAGTATTTCGAGTTATGTTCATCCTTAAGTTTTCTGTGAGTTAATATATTTTAAAACTATAATCAACTCAGTGTCACTTGTCTGACTTTTGCAACGAACCATTACACAGGAAAAATATATAACATTTCACTTCAAAAGCAATAAATTATAAGATCATATTCAACAATAATATGAAAGAAACTAAAATCAAATTGAATACAATGTAATGAAAGTAAAGAAAATAAAGCATCTATCATGCTTAGCGCGACGCCTATTTTTTGCAATATTGCCAACACCACGTGCGCCAGCATCTCCTTATTTAAATGCATATTTTATCTTAAAGAAGTTGCATTAAAATCAAATACTTTAAATAACTGCCATTCCATTTAATGTATAAAAGGGAGAAATACCTGAATATATTTTAATTATTTTTTAAAAAGGAACCATTACATTTATCAGTAATTAGTAAATTCATACATTAATTGAAACACTATTTTGATTAGGTAAACATTAAGGGATCACAAGAATATTTGGGTTGGAGGGTCAGACCCTCCCAGTCTCCCCCTGATACATGTAAACAGGACTACATTACATTCAGATGTTTGCATTAATGTGGAATGAACACGATGGCTATCTGCATTTTTAACATAGATTCCAATATTTAATCAGTATAATGTAATATCGCTATATTGAAGAACTAAATAAGCTATTCAATGCAAAGAAGAAATCATTTTCTGATTCATATCGAAATCCCAACGTTACCTATGACTCATAAGGAAATACACTGAAGTGAAGTATTATAAGAACTTTTCGGTCTATTTTTGTCTATCATCACGGTCTGTACACTCTATTGCAAGCCTGGGAAGTGCCGCGATCCGCTCATCGTCTTTGCTGATGAGCAAGAGGAGTAGAACAAAGTTCGGCTGGCCCTATAGCTCAATCGGTAGAGCACCTGCCTGCTGTGCGAGGGGTCCCGGGTTCGATTCCCGACTAGGGACGGCAATTTTTCTCGATCCAAGATTGTCCCCTATCCTCTCCAGAGTTTGCAAATGTGAATCTATGTTTGGTCTAATGATTAAAGCTCAAAGTTTACTAGAAACCCAAAGACAAGCGAATTGAGTAAACGTCATTGCCTTAATGGAAAGAGAAGACCACGCTGTCCTAGGCGACAGTTGGATAGAGACTGTTCCGAAAGTAGATCATAACTAAAGAGACAGTTTTGCTTCTCAGACTAATAACCGCAGAGCTCTAATCTAAACTGAAAACAAGATACATATTGAAAAGCAGCTGAGTTACTCTTATGATTTGGTTTAAGAGTACTAATTCTTTACAACATTCTGAAAAAAAAGAAGAAAGTACAGCAAAGGAGACCGCCTGTCGTCGGGGAAACATAATACCTCGCAGGTCATTTTTCTGATATAAGAAATGGTTGTCTTCCTTGCTAAATTTGTGTCATATCTCCCGCTTAAACCGCCATGAAGCAGAAACCTGTACTCGTAATTCTCCGGCAATGCGATAAGCGGTTCCGTCGGTTCCACCCTACTCCAACCCACCTGCCATCATTGCCATTCTGATAGGCAAACAGTTTAGTTGAGCGCCATTTCATCCGAAAAAGCATTTGCTAGGAACTGTACATAGAAGATTTGTTGATTTAGAAATTATTTTACCACTTCCTATTTTATTAGGCAAATCTATTTAATCCTTGCTGGACTGCTAAGTAAAAAGTTTATTCAATTATGAAACAATTTGAGTTCTACATTGGTTTGCCTATACTAATAGCTTTTGTCTATATCTTTATGATTTTTTCCAGTTATCTAAGGTTCAGTTAGCATTAAAGCTTGAAGAGGTCTTTGCAGGTTGTTTATAGTAAACTCAAGACATACCCCTACTTATGATAAGTATTTCAAATCGTTACAGCCATTTTGACATAGTAAGAGGTTAAATGCTTTCTCTCTCTCTCTCTCTCTCTCTCTCTCTCTCTCTCTTATATATATATATATATAAAGGGTTTCCTTTGGAAGAAATTTCACGAAAGTCTTCGTCTTACATTCTTGAAAGATGCTGGGCATAAATATGAAGTAAGGTATTCATTCCACTTTTCATTTTGCAGCTATGTCCACACACACACAGACATACACGCGCATTCAAACATATACGCATACCCTCGCCTCTCGAGAAATACGTATATTTCCAAATGTATGCCTATCGAAATTTTAGGTGGAATACAATACTTCCGGTACCTACCAAGGTAAGCTATAGAGAACATAGTTATTTATGACAAATGTATGGTCCATAAAATATATTTTTTTAAAAAATCGGAAGTGTTAGATTCACATGACTGTCTCCACCCTCTATCGCGTATTAGTGGTTTTACAAACTATTCATACTAAAGCGTACTTTTCTATCTACTTCATTTTAATCCAAATAAATCTTTGCAGAAATAGCTACATTACACATTTCGTTATAGATACAAAGGGGACAGTGATTGTCAAATGCCTTAAAATTCCATACTGTTTCCATACAATCCCGAGAAACAACTGAATGTTGAAAAGACTAAAGAATAACCAAGTAATGAACAATTCGAATCATTAATAACGGGTATCTCAGAAATGGCTGATGCCACAAAAAAGTTATTTCAAATAAATTGTGTATTTTAAAGAGATCTACATTTCTTGTGTAGTAGGTTTTTTATCGCTTAACGTTTACTAGTTATACAAGATCATACAAAATTCCTTCTGAATGAAGAGGACTTCACAGGCCATTCCCAGAAAATTCAAGATATACATTTTATTTGTCGTGCAAATATCTTAATATGTGGTATTTTAATTAAAATTGTTAAAGCCATTTTTTAGAAAATCATTCCGAAAAATGTTCCATGTAAGGGGTAGTTTGAGGTGGGAGATTTACTTAAAATATTTATGTCGCATCTTTGGAAGGTATTTAATCTAAATACCAAGTTTGGTATTTATCCGACTTTTTGTTTTTGAGTTATGCTATTCACAGACACACAGACAAAGGTCAGACACACAGACACACACATGGACCTTTTTCTAAAAATCCTTTTTTTTTAATTCGGAGACCTCAAAACATGTATTTCCGGTGAAATCTCGATATCGACTTTTTGGGTGAACTGCAGTACCTTCTCTATCTACTATGTACTGGTAGAGAAAGCAACAAAGAACGCCAGCCTCTTTGTTGGGAAGTATAGTGTGTCTACTTCACATTCAAGAAGTCCCGAGTTCGAATCTCGATTAGGGTGAATTTCCTGGATAAGGCTTGTTTGTCTTATCCTTAGACGAGAAACTCGAGCAGCTCTAAGGCCCTTGGATCCCGGGCTCATTGGACCTCATTTCACCTATTTTATTCATTCATCGCCCGAATAAGATCTACCCGCTTGATAAATTATATTGTGAACCACAGCATTATAATTCGTAGGTGTGGAAATAATTCGTGTAATTTTGTAAATGTGTAATTTGTACGTTCGTAACAAAGGCTCTGAGTCTTACGTACTCATGCTAATTGTATGCAATACATTCAAACGCCATTTACCCACAACCCATAAGAGATGGGGTGCATAATGTGCATTTAAATGATTGAGTAAACAATAAACTTTGCCTTGTAATTTATTTAATTGTAGGTTATACACTTTACGTATTAGCAAGCTTGAAAAGACAAACACAATTTGCATTCGTTAGCTATGCACACCCGTTTGTCAAGGAGACAAAGCTTCGTACATATTATCGATGAGGCATGCAAATCATAGCCAGTTTCAGAATCCCATCTCAGATTTTAGTTAGCGAATAATGCAAGCATCTCTATGTTGTTTCCATGCTTTGTTATGTATTGGTATTTAGATAATATTACATTTAAAAACACAAGTTATAGAACCAGAGAGTGTAAAATCATTGTGTTAGTTATAATATACGAGGGCGGATTGATAAGTCCTTGACTTGGAGAGAGATAGCGTTCTAATCACAGGTTTCTTGTTTGCACCCAAGTCTTACTTCTATTCTGAGTATAATCACAGAAATTCGTCGCCATTTGTTTCTTAGAACATTGTTGAGAACGTCTAAAATAAGCAGATGTGTGCTGCTTCGTAGAAAATGGAGAAAAATGAATTTCGTGTTCTGATAAAGCACTACTTTTGCGTGGTAAGACGATGAAGGAAACGGAAGAAAAGCTGAACAAGTATTATGGGAACTCTGCTCCATCACATGGCATGGTTCACAGAGTTTCGATGTGGCCGTTCGAGCACAAGAGCTGCCGTGCGCACAGGACGGCCGGTTGAGGTCACAACAAAAGAAATGGTGAACAAAGTTCACGATATTGTGTTGGAAGACCACCGAATGAAAATCCATGAGATAGGCAAGACCGTAAACATCTCGAGTGAATGGGTGTATAACGTTCTGCACGAATTTTTGGGTATAAGAAAGCTGTCAACAAAATGGGTGCCGCGACTGCTCACAGTTGAGAACAAGCGGAATGCTGTGACCATTTCACAGGGATGTTTTAGAACATGCTCCAGCTCAACCCAAATGAGTTTTTGCGGCGTTATATCACGACTGTGAAACTTGGATCCATTACTATCAACCTGAAAGCAAACAACAATCAAAACAGTGGATTTCCTTCGGCGAACCTGCTCCAAAGAAAGCGAAAACCATTCCGTCGGCAAGAAAAATCATGGCAGCTGAATTTTTGGATTCACAAGGAGTGATAGACTTCCACTACCTGGAAAATTGTAGGTTAAGTACAATGCTTAAAATGTTGAAAAATTATGCCGCAATGCTGGATCAGTTTCACAAGGAATTGTTAAAGAAACAACCCCATTTTGTGAAGAAAAAGGTTCTCTCAGCAGGATAATGCACCTGCACACAAGTCAGCCATTGCCATTGCAAAATTTGTGGAATTGGGTTACGAACTGCTACCTCACCCACCATATGGCTCCGAGCGACTTCTTCCTCTTCACAAACCTGAAAAATTGGCTCGCTGGGAAGAAATTCACGTCCAGTGAACATATGATGGCAGAAACAACCTCATATTTTGCAGAGTTCGAAAAATCATATTTTTGGAAGGGTTAAAAAAGGGGTTAAAAGGATTGGACAACATATATTGAATTGAAAGGTGATATGTTGAGAAATAAAATTGATTTTTTGTAATTTTCTTTAAAAAGTCACTGATTTATCAGTCCGCCCTCGTATTTTTCTGATTTAAAATGTATTAAATTTACCGATATGTTGGAGCATTTGAGCTTTTAAAAATGCATTAAATAGGACTGCGTTTCATTTTAAGTATTGGTGCATCGGTCCCTTTCACTGGATTTATTTCATGTAGTTATTTGTTTCATGCATAAAATGCAGTTTTACTCCAATATTTGTAAATATGTATACATAACGCTAGTACGGACAGTAAAAGGCAATTGCCACGTTACTTCTCTGTCTTAAGAAACCAAAATTTTACGTAATTGTGTTAATCAGAAATTTTAAATCAGGCAACATCAAATGATCAGTAGGTCGGTTTTGAGCAGGGGTCGTAAAGTGGTGTTGTGAAGATAGGGGGTTACAGGTAAAATGTAAATATTGAATTTTTCTCTAAATAGCTCTTCGTTTTCATTGAGTTTTATTCAGCTGGGGAAACCACAGGGATAAACAAAACCTTATTGCAACAAAAAATTTTAATTTTTATTTCTAGCATTAACAATTAACGAGATACATAGTACTGTATGTTTACATTTTGCCAGATTGAAGTTCAATCGTCTATTTATGTTGCTATTTGAACATTATTTTTTCCGTATGATCTCAAAACCGATTTGTGATACCTATAGGCAGCTGAGTGTTGTTTCCATATTTTTAATGTATTTACAGTGACTACAGACGGTATTCGTCTCCACTGTAAAAAATTCTGGCAGCCAATTGTCGGTGCAATTAAAAAAATTATAAACTAATGAAATAAAATCTTGAAAAATACTGGAGCATGTAATCTGTAATATCATTAGTTCTTCCTGCATATTAAGAATGACAATTTTATTTGTGTTAATTTAACTGATAGATTTTTTTAAAAGCACATACGAACACTATCTGTAATCAGCGTAAATGCGCAATGCCTAAATTGAAATTTGTAGACATACATTTATCCCGATTAACGTATTGTGGATAGAAAATAATTTTATGTGTGAGTATTATGGATAGATATGAATGGTAATGGGTAAAGAAGTTAATATGTAATTTTGAGCTAAAGCAGCACCAGATTAGCGTAAATAGCAAAACAGTATAAACCGTATAAAGTCTGAAATTTAATGTTTAGGTTATGTTTACAAACTTTACGCGCAACTGCTACACATTTCAAACAAATTTACTTAAACCTAAATGTTTGTGCTTTAGAATTGCATCAGGTTAATTACAAAAGTCATCATGATGTTATTTTGTTTTAGAACATATATATCGTTAATAATTTAATTATTTAACAGAGGTCTAATGGATAGCTCTTCGATCAAGCACAAGACGCCTCCTCCATGTGAATCACCCATTGAGCTTATGGGCCATACCTTTCGTGTACACACCTTAAATGCAACTTTGAGTTTAGTTTGAGTTGAGGGTAGTAATAAACCGTATTATACCAGGTAAGTCAGCTGCCCCTATTTATTTTTAATTTATGCAATGTGCTAAGCGACATATTTGACTTATGGCTTTCTTGAATGCCTTCTAATGACTGACTTGCATAACACTGTATATAGGAGGAATGGATAACTCAGTGCATAAGTGTTTTACAGGACAGAATGCAATCGCTATATATGTCGATACAAAAAGCATCCCACCCTGACACTGGGAGCAGCAGTAGCAGTTTTAGCCAATTTTACAAACTTTTATTATTTAGCATACGTTCATGCACACCTTTGAAAACGCTCCTGAAGGAACAACCTATCACATGCATTGGTTGACAAAACCATTTGAAAACAAAACGGCATATCTACGCAGTGCAACCAATTGGATTTAAGCTGTCAGTCAACGTTGTACAGCCTTGTCAAAAAATGCTAAGTATTAGGTAGATAATTTCACTTATGTCACAAACTATGCCATATTTCAGATCATGCAGTAATTGTAATGACTGATGCAGTTTATTTGTTTGAATTAAAGCTACCAAACCGAGCTCAAAACACTGTATGACGCTGCAGAAAGCGTGAAAAATTCGAGGTGGGATCTAGTTCTGCGATTACTAATTCGTATAGGAACCTCAGCTCGCAAGGTAGCATTGGCCCAATAGTATTGTCATGGTTGCTTTAACACCGTACCCTTTCAGTTCGGGTTCAAATCCTTCGAGTTAAGTTCAAACTTTTGTTTTATCTCTTTGGACGTATAATTTGATATTATGATATAAATAATATTTTCATAACATTATAAGTGTGTACAAAATAGAATAAACGCCAATTTTTTTTCACCGCAAAGAGGAAGAACCGCAAAGCCCAAATCAACTACGGGCACTCATAGGTGAAGAATGCAGGCAGATTACACCGCGCATGTTACAGCATGCAAGAAGGTCTCTCGGAAACGTACACAAATGTGCATTGATAAGGGGACCGTCATTTTGAACATTTACTTCGTTGATGAAATCCACGCTCTTTAACAATTTATTATTCTGTTCACTCGTGTACTTAGCACATTTACAACTACTTCGTCAATAGAAGAAGTGAAACAAAAGATTTAAACTGTTAGATTTAATATCGTCGATATGCGCCCAAAAGAATGAAAGCTAACTACGTAACACGGTTTACAACACCAGATACGGTACAGATTATTAGGGTAAACATGATACACAATTATCTGCTTGTAATTCTTGTGTCTTTGGCTCATAGGAGAGCCAATATCAAAAATAAATAAACTAGTACACTAAAATAAAGAAAATAAACACAAGGAAGAAAAAAAAAGAACCAAAAGTATTTGATGTTTGTAATTAGATTCGAACCTCCAAAACTAACCTTTGCTTCACTACATTCCGGCAGCTAAGCCACTCTGCCAGAACACACATAGTCTATCCCGCTCTTCGGGAAAACATTCCTCTATCTCCTTGCAAGCATTATGCCTATGAAACGGCGTCTTTTTAAAGGCCTTCGCAGCTCTTTGGTTCTCATTCAGGGCTTTAGTCATTAATGTTAGTTGCGTATAGTACCGAATAGAAGGGCAGAACTACAATAACAGTTTGTTTGCTAAAAGGGTCTACGTTTTCACATTAGACTATAAACTGCGGGTTGCATAGATACGAATAACTAGGGGCAGCTGACTCACCTGGTATACTATGAGTAACAAGGGAATTATGTTATATACAACCAAGCTAGTACAAGGGTTTGCTTTGATATGTAGCGTACACAGCACAACAGATGGAACAGCTATTTCTATGCTGCGAAGCCGAACGCGCATCGTTTACAGGATTACCCATAGCAATGCGTAGCGCAATGTGAAATTAGTTAAAATAGCAAAAGCGGAACATTGCATAGCTAGTGTTGCAAAACATTGTGTCTCCATATGTAGAAAAACAAATCAATGCTTCTGTCTCGTATCTGTTGACATTTTACAACCCTTTTGCTTAGGCTATTTTCTCTACTTTGGCCGCACATGAAATATAAGACTACCAGGGAAGCGAACCCGAGGCCACGAGGATTACTCCAATGAACTGAGACGAATTGCGTCCTTCATAAGCAAGCATTATGTGGGCGGTGGGTCTATCCCAAAGGAAAGGAACATTCGACCTTGAATTTCTCTACTACAAGACTTTACGCAACGACACTCTTCCATTGTCAACTGAGTAATGAAGGAATTTCCAGTGCCTCTAGCGTAATTACCAAGTACTACATAAAATGATCTTGAAAATGTTGAGAAATAATTACAAAAGTATAAACCAATTATCCATTACTAACAGAGAATTCCACGAATACGAACCGCAATTTCTTGATTGTATTTTTTACCTTATCTGCCACGAGATATTACATATCGAGATTTCGCTAGAAATACATGTTGTGAGATCTCCTAAAAAGAAACGGCGTTTTTGGAAAAGATACCTTTAAGGTATACCTATGAACAGCATAATTAAAAAACTAAAAGTCGCATAAATACCAGACTTGGTATTTAAGTTCAGTATCTTCTTAGGGATGCGACAAGATTTCAAAGAAAATTTTCGCACCCAAAAAAAACCCTTTACATACATGATTATTGTTGACTCTAGAAATTTTTATTATGTTCTCACGCAAACTACCCTTTGCATGAAAAACGTTTTGTTCCTTTTTTTCTTTCTAAAAGTGGCTCCAACGTGATTAAAATACCAAATGTTTAAAACATTTGTATGACAAATAAAACGTAAAGAGTTTTTTTTGTTAAGGAAATACCTTGTGGAGCGCTTTTCATTCGGAATTAGCTTTGTAAACCATAAGAGTTTGGTCAAACCTACTACACGAAACAAGTTATTTAAACGCACAATGTTTGTGGCAATAAATATTTCCTAGTTATTGTTGTTATTATTTTAAGTTTTATGCACATTATAGGTTTTGAAGTACTGTCATTCTTTGCACCTCACGATGTCTAGTCGTTCCTCCGAGGTGTAGTGGTTACCATGCTAGCTTCTAGTTCCAGAGGTCACGGGTTCAAACCCGGCGGATGACGATGGATTTTTTCTGGCGTAAAAATCCTTAGCGTGGCTTCCTAGAGAAGGGAAATAAAGCCGGTGGTCCCGTGTGGTAGATTTACGGCACGTAAAAGAACCTCAAGCCTGATAAAGAGGCCCCTGAGCAAAATTATCGGTCTTTCACATCCAATATTGAATGGGACGCTAAAGACCATAGCAGTTAAAGAGCGTCCATAAATAAAACTCAGTTTAATTTCACGATATCATGCAAGGAATATGGAATTTTCAAGGCAGCATATATCGACTTGCTTTGTAAAGATGTCACTATGCATTCATCTTCTCTATCCCTCTTATACCTAAACAAAATGTTTAATGAATTAATTTCTACAATGTTTATTTCGATTAACATCATGTAGAAAAATAAGCTTTTGTAAGAATAGTCTGTAGAAGAATGGGTATGCAAGACGTCAGATATAAGATTTTGGGGGGGGGGATAGAATGCATTACTTCCTCTACCTACCCTAAGCAAACGCCAGAGAAGCAATTGAAGTTGAGAAAAGGATTGGCTATAGAGAGAGCCTTGAAATATTGCTACAGGATCCCAGATTTTGATGAATAAAATTGTTAAAATAATGTTTAAAATATCAAAAAGCTAATCTACAAAGCATAGGCTGGATAAGCGAACTAAGAAATAATTTAGAAAATAAGGTATGGGAGATGTTTGGAGAAGAAGAGAAACAAACAATAAAGGTTTTTGAAAGAATACCAGAACAAGATTCGAATATAATGCGATAAAAAATGTATTTAGTCAGATAATGAGAAGAGCTCGTTGGTATTTTATGTTACAATGAAAAATCATTAGGAAAGAGAAAAGTATATCTATAGACAACACCAATAAAGAAGAAAGAGGGGGAGGCATGGTTAAGAGCAGGAGTATGGAGGCTAAAAGGACAACGAAATGACTATCCGCAAGAGAATGCCCATCATGTGAGGGAAGAGAAGATAAACAACACATTATTTTGAATGCAGGGATACAGAGTTTGAAAAAAAAGAAATACATGGCATAGAATGAATATAAATACTGGTATAAATAACATTTTATACAAAAACTGTAAGAACATGGGGCAATATTTAGAGAAAGTAAACAACAAATGGAAATGGATTGTTAAAAAAGGAAAGGAACAATAATGTAAGAATATACATATGAGAATTATGGATCACTGTATCAATACGCAGTTGCTACCGAGCGCCGGCCCCGATCCCCGGCGACCACACACTCTGACCCATGAGTTTTTTCGGGGTTTTCCCGGGTCGTCCGCTAAATGCTGGAGTGGTTTCTTTCATCCCCCGAATTTCCTGTCCCTCCATTTCATTCCATTAATCATTTCATTCACCCTTCACCCCGTTTGATCTGTTTTAGGATCGGAAGTGTCGGTGATGATGTTTTGGTGCAGCGTGACAGGGAGAAAGAATGCTCTCTGTCAAATTTCTCCGTTCCTCGGCCTTCGGTTGGTTGCCAGGATGTAAAGTTCGCCCTCTTATACCCCGGTAGGGCTATAAGAGGTTGGACACTGTCTGGGGCGGGGTCCCCGGACTGCCGGGGCGTCTCCGTTTGGAAATTGTAGGGATCCTGTTATTGCTGTGCCGTCACTTCTGATTCTGACCGCCTGGTGTCTCATGTCGCCTCATCCATCCCTCGCGGGCCGTCGGTGCAATATCCTCATTCCTGAGTTGGCGCCGAATCCCCTTCCCTTCACAATCCAATCCAATACGTAATTGTTACTTTGTGGACTGCCCATCTAAGAGGTCAGGGCCAAATACAGTGTGCAGTCCAAAAGGTATATTAACTTAGTGCTTTAACAAACTTAAATTTTAAGTTACTGTTGAGGGATATAAGAGTATTCTTGCGTCGTATACTCAAGAAATGACCAAATCGCATAATCATGCGATTTCATGACCCATGAATACAGGTCAAAGCTTTAACCTCGGATTTCATAACAATGAAATATGGGAAAGGCATGTTTTGTTACGCACAGAATACCAGTTATTCACATGTAACAATTACCTGCTTATGTTGCTTGGTGAACACTAGTTTTATCTTTGCTGTTGTCCATATCGCGATGTCACGTCCTGTCTTAGCGTGACGTTCCAACATCACGCTATTGAAAATAATAAAGTAGCTGCGGAAGAAGCTGGTGAAACCTATGCCAGATTTTTAAAATCTGTAATTTGCTGTAATTCAGGCTTCTGTGTCAAAACGTGAGACAAGCAAAGAAATTTGTGTTTACGATATTTGCATTGATTGTATAATTTACCTAACTACGCAACAATAGATAGAACCACAGATAAATGATCTGATGTGTTGCATTCACATGACTTTCCCCACTGTGTATGGTTAATTTTTATGTGTCTTCCTCGAAACGTTTATTTTTTCTACTTGTATTAATTAAGATAAACGTTTACAGAAATGGTTTCATTACGCATTTTGTCAAATACTTAAAAGTAGGTCGCTATATGCTGACTTTGAAATTCCGTACTGTTTCCATTACATCGCAAGAAACAAAAGAATGGCGATTTAGCACTTAAAATGCAGAGCGTATTAAACAATTTAAATTAATGGTTGAAAATACCTCCGAATTTCGTGTAGTTAATTTTTTCTGCAAAATTATACAAAATTCTTTTAGATTAGCGGGATTTTAAGGCTAATTGCAGAAAATAAAAAATACACATCTTATTTGTCATTAAACATTTGAAATATATGACATTTACAAATTTTCTAGAGCCATTTTGAGAAAATAAAAAAGTAACGAAAACTTTTCCATATAAAGGTTAGTTCGGGGGAAGGATTTTCTTAAAAATCTTCGCGTCGCATATTTGGAAGATGTTGATTTACTCAACTTTTCGTGTTTTTGATTATATTATTTATGCTGATCACACACACACACACGTATACACAGACATTTCTCTAAAATAATGTTTTATTCATGGGTCTCAAAACATGCATTTCAGGGGAAATTTGGAAATCTATTTTTTGGGTGGAATGCATTACATCCTCTACCTACTATGAGATGCTAGAGAACGTAAAACTCGGGTATGATAATTCACAGGCTTTTGTTATCCATTACAAATTGAAAATTTACCTTATAAATTATAATATTCATACAAAAGGTGGTTTTTCCATCCACGTTACCTTATTCACGATTGATTTTTGACTATAAATTATACCAAACTAAACAATAAGTGTAAGTTACATTTAACATGCGGAAACAATATTGAAATATGTATGCCAGAAGCATGGAGGAATAAATTAAGAAGTCGTAGTAACGATCTCTTGCGAAGGAAAAAGAAAAGCGAGGAATCACAAACTTTCAAGGACCTCAGTCGCACTTGCGTTAAGGGCAACGTATACGTACTAGTTCGAAAACACTTTAACGCTACGAAAACGTTATTTCAAGAGTGTGTATTTTAATGAGTTCTACATTCTTCTAAAGTAATTTTTATGTCGTGGCTTTTATATACAGTTATACAATATTCTATAAGAATGAAGAGGACTTCCAAACTGCTCACAGAAAATTCGTACATGTTATTCCTCATGTCAGTAAATCGAAATGAAAATCCATATGTAATGCAAGTAAAATGAATGAATAATGGTTTGTGATGAGTATGAGTATAACCAGCAAACGGAGGAAACATCTCGCACATCGACTCAACGTGGATCTTTTGTGCCTACCACCCCCAGGAGGAAAGGATGAGATGAGAGAACCACAGGAGGCTTTAGGCCGCAGGCAAGCAGGCCAACAGAGATGCGCAGAAGTCTCTAACGATTCCAAGCTTGGTGACCCGGTCACATGGGCGAGAAGAGCGAGAAGGCTTCCCTTTAGCGCAACCGGAGAGAACTCGATCCACCTGAGACGACTCATAGAAGGCTGTCATCTGGCAGGGCTAAGAAGAAGTTTCTAACGAGGATCTGCGCCATCTGTCTGAACCGACCGATACGCTCACCCCTAAGCCTACCTGAAACATAAAAGGCAAAGCGAAGTGATAGGAAATAAGCGAAAGGGAATTCGTGGTGGAAGGGAAATTACCCCAACATTCGCCTTCTAACCAGGAAATACCGATGATCAGAGTGGCCGGCCCCATAATCGAAGTCAGGATCTCCCGAATGCGAGCCTCGCAACTGCCCGTTTACTAGTTCACTCTGTTCACTTTAAGAAAAATCTGATGTGATACATTCGCATGACTTTCTCTACCCTCTATCATTTATTAGTGGGTATACAAATTAGTCTTACTAAAGCGTATTTTTCTGTCTACTACATTTTAATCCAAATAAGCCTTTCCAGAAATAGCTGCATTGCCCATTTCGTTATGGATACAAAGGGAACAGCGACAGTCAAATGTTTGAGAACTGGACGCTACAAGCTGGCCTTAAAATTCCATACTGTTTCTATGCAATCGCGAGAAACAATTGAATGTTAAAAGGAGAAGCGGATGACCAAGAAATGAACAATTCTAACCTTTGATAACGGATATTTTAGAAAAGGGCCACAAAAAAACTTATTTGAAATAAATTGTGTGTTTTAAAGAGATCTGCATTTTGTTGTATTTTCGTCTATCGCTTAACGTTTACCAGTTATACAAGATGATACAAAATTTCTTATAAATGAAGTGGACTTCAGGCTATTCCCAGAAAATTCAAGATATATATTTTACTTGTAATAAATGGTATTTAATTAAAATCATTGGAGCAATGTAAAGGGTAGTTTGGAGTGGGGAAGTTTCTTGAAAATCTTTGTGTCATATTTTAGGAAGGTACTGAACCTAAATACCAAGTTTGGTATTTATTCGACTTTTCGTTTTTGAGTTAAGCTGATCACAGAGACAGACACACAAACGGGCCTTTTTTAAAAATGTTTTTTTTTAATTCAGAGGCCTCAAATATATATATATATATATATATATATATATATATATATATATATATATATATTTCCGGTGAAATCTTCATATCAAACTTTTGGAAGGAATGCAATTCTTCCCCTACTTACTATATGCAGTACAGGAAGTAAAAATTAATAGGATAGGTACTTGAAATGTACAAGTCCTTTCTACAGGACACTGTGTAATATATTCTAAAGACGATATCCCTCACTTCCTTATTGAAATCTGACGTTATCATTGTTAATCGTAACATATTTCAAAGAAACTGGTGACTAGCGGAAGTAAAACATGTTTCTTTTTATTATCATTAGAAACGGAATAGAACTATGATACAAACGCAGGGCTGCTGCACTTGATTTAATTTTGCTTATATAACGCTAGTAAATAGTAATAGATAAGCTTGTGGTCCACGGAGTTGTAGTGTTAGCATGCCGTTTATCACGTGGGGAACTGTTGTTCGATTCAGTACTGAAGAGCTGTGGTTTTATTTAGCCTAAATGTGTCGAAGATACACTTTGAGTCGAGGGTACATACGGAGATGGGTCAGGGAAAGCCAATGGAAAGAGAGAAGAGTAGTGCTACTGCGCAGCCTGCACTCACCCGTCTTCATGTGTGCTCCCGACTATAGTTGTTTACGACTTGGCCGAAGATCATATTCTGGCATATTAATAATTTGGGGGGTTACATTATTGTTCTACATTGTCATTACCAGACATAGTGTTGTTTACGTCACCCTTGGCTGGTAGCTTTGCTAGTCACGAGTAGTGGGATAGCATCTTGTCTCAGTATTCCATGAGGAACGGACCGCGTGTGTAAGCTGGGCTTTAGATCGGTGGACATATCCTCCCACATTCCATTTTTAGTAATGTATGAACCCCAAACGTTTGGGAAATAAATCTAGGAATGTGGGTGCAGGTTTGTGTTATGGATTTTGTACAGTGAAAAACCACACCTTCCTCTTAACCTCCACGCCACGTTTCGGTCCTCCGCAGCCAAGTAAGTATACGTCCCCTCAATGACATGCTGGGTACTCAAAATTAATTTAAGTTTTATGTGAACTTTTAGGCCATCTACCCAGCATGTAACAATATGTACTCTTTATTTTATCTTAATTATCATGATTAGGTTCCTTCTTTTAAAGTTCTGGGGTGTGCACCCGGGATGTCAAGTGTGCCTGGATTTTCTTAAGTTAAAGCAAAATTATGGGGAAACTCATAGGTTTATGCAAATGAACCTTATGGAACAGCACCAGCCCTTTAACAACAAGTGAATGTTATAATAAAAGGAAATGTGTGAATTTATATGCAAACTGGTTATAAAAAGCAAATAATGTATTAAAGTCACTTATTTTGTTTTTGCTTAATTTATTTCGTTTTAAGAAGACAAACTGTATATCCAATTAAGGATGTTCTATGACGAGATGAAGCCCAATAAAAGATTTCAAGAACTAGGTGGTAATAGCTTCACTTGTTTTAATGGACTAAACATTAGTACTATGAAGCAATCATCCATACTGTTATCGGAGAAAAAAATGAGTACTTGCAAACATGGGATTTTCATTTTAATTTTGATTTTTCGCCGAGCAGCATAATTGTTTTAACAGGCCAGTGAGAAACTATAACATCACATATTTACGTACTGAGTTTTACCTAAAATATTCATCTAACTTAATTATAATAATAGGTAGTAAAGTATTAATGACAATGCAATATGCACTCAATAAATGCTTGATAGCAAACCAAGAAATGAAAAAAGAATAGTATACACAGTGCATAGCTGCGACATGAATTGTGAGCGGATGTTATTGCTGACGAGAAAAATCGGTGTCATCGATTGGCTGAGTAGAATGCCTGTGGTAATTTTCTTTTCTGCCAGGAGTCATAGGAATTTGAACCAAATACCTCACAAATGATATGTACGATTGCACACACTTTAACCATTAATTTACTAAAGCAACAAGGAGCTTTGCATCAAGACGCATGCCTATCTCGACACGCCATCCTAAGTCGAAATACAGAGGAGAGGGATTTTATCGTCTGTAGAGTGCTCTGAAAGCATCTTTAAGAGCTCGTTACTTCATTTACTTGGTGTGCATTGCACAGAGCGAGTGCGACAGAATGGAAGAGAATGGGAGAGGAAGGTGAAAACTATAAGAAGGAGGCAGAAATTAAGGGGAGAGTAAGAAACTGAAGCAAAAACAGAGAATGATAAAGGGGAGGGGGAGAGAGAGAGAGAGAAGAGGGGGAACTTCAGTTAATGAAATAACTCCAGCGGCCTAGGATTGCCAATTTAGCATTTTCCCTTCCAGATCTAAAGGTTTTGCTTAGCCTAGCGAGAATTCTAACTTTTCTAGGATTAGGATCCACAGCAGAGGGGGACTTAGTACTTCGACCTACATAGCTCTTTTGTACGGACCCGGGAGGGAGGGGTGAGGTAAGAGGAGACAGAGGGCGGCCGGACCAGGGGGCACGACAGACAGAAGGCAGGATCCTACCATTTACAGATTAAAACTCCCCGGATGGGCACTAGTGAAACCGGTTCCCCTTCCCCTGTGGGCTTACACATCCCCTGGGAAGCCCAGAACCCGGAGACCGCCCCTGCCATGCACACACCGAGACCTCCCGCCGACACGTACAACCCTGAAAGAGACCAAGCGGATGAAAGGTGAAATGAAATGAGAATGGAGGTAAAATGGAGGGACAGGAAATTCGGGATACTTAATTATCCTTCCCAACATTCGCCTAGCGACCCGGGGAAACCCCCGAAAAGAAACTCATGGGTCGGGAAGATCGGCCACGGGAAAGAACCCACAGTCTCCCGAATGCGGGCCACAGACGTTACCGCCTGAGCCATCCCGCTCGGTATTATAACTCTTTTAAACTAAAAGTTAGTAATAGAACTGGGAATTTGTCGTACGTATTTTGAAGCTTAGACTATTGAGGTTAATTTGCAATAAATAAAATTAAAACAACCAATTTCGATTAGGTTGTAATTGTACGTAGAGGATTGAAGTTCTGTTTTAGAAAATCAAAAGAAACGATGATTGCATATTTGCATTTTAAGTGTTTTGGGTAAACACTATTGTTATCCTCTGTAGTGGATAGTTGGAAGAGTCTTAGTTTCGAAGTCCAGTGGTAATAATATCTATCTGGATACTTTGCTTGGAAAATTGCTACTTTTTCGAAGGCTAACTAGCTTGCTTCTAATAACATGTGTTGGCAACCTGAATAGAGCTGCAGCTTTAGTTAGTAAATAATAAATATAAAGTTTCATTTCTATTAGATTTCCCCTTGTGTTAAAAAGAAAAACCATTAAACACACCAAGTGAATGTTAACACGGAGAGATGGTAAGCTGGCTCCTTGTTGCTATCTCATGATCAGAATATGGTGCACCGGAACCTGTGGTGTGGAAATGTGGCTACTATACATCCGTAAACTGTACCTCGCTGACACGTAGTCTCCTGCGGGACCTTGTCTACTCTAGTGAAGTCACGCCTCCATTGTTGCGTCACACCGCCCCCGATTCCTGCGCCCACTAATTGAATGACCTCTGAGTAGCCTTTAGTTTCTTCCACTGAAAATGTTTTATGCTGCTAATGCTCGGTTGCAATAAAAGAGTTCTATAAATTACTATTCGGTGGTTAGTTATCGGATCTTTAAGCTATTCCATCCTCAATTATTGAGCGTAGCAGGTGCTATAAGCATTCCTTCTTTAAAGGAAACAACTGCATCACGAAAACTGCCAGTAGTTCTACGAGGGCTGTCCCAGAAGTACCCGACCTAACAAAGAAACAAACATATTTATTTCTCTACATAGTCTCCTTTCAGCTCGATACACTTTTCCCAGCGGTGTTCAATAGCTTCGATAACTACAGTGAGAACCGTCGAGTTCTGCAAAACCGCCATCAACTGCAAACTCCACCTCTTCGTTGTTGGCAAATCTTTTATCACCAAGCCATTTCTTCAACTTTGGAAACAGAAAGTAATCAGAGGAGACTAAGTCTGCGAATAGGGTGCATGAGGAAGCAACTCGAACTTTAACTCATTGATTTTGGGCATGGCGATATTGGATGTGTGAACTGTTGCATTGTCTTGATGAAACAGAACTTTCTTTTTCGCTAAATGCGGCCGTTTTTGCTTGATTTCATCATTCAAACGCTGCAATAAGTTTGCATAATACTCGCCATTGATTGCTTTTCCTTTTTAAAGATAATCAATGAAAATTATCCCACGCGCATCCCAAAAAACCTGACGCCATGACCTCGCCTGCAGATGGAACTGTCTTCTTTCTTTGGAGCCGATTCTCCCCTTTCAGTCCACTGTTTTGACTGTTCCTTCGTCTCATGTATGAAGTGATGGACCCATGTTTCATCCATGGTTATGAATCGACGCAAAAACTCGGCTTTATTGCAGCGAAACATCGCTAAACACGCGACTAAAACATCCTCACTACGCTGCTTTTGTTCCATGTGAGTAAACGCGGCACCCATCTTGCGCACAGCTTTCTCATGTCTAAAATTTCAGTTAGTATGCGTTGTACAGCACTTTTTGAAATGCCTACGATGTCTGCTAGCTCGCGCACTTTCAGTCGACGGTCATCCAATATCATTTTGTGGATTTTCTTCACAGTTTCTGGCGTGGTCACCTCATTTGGTCGACCACTGCGATGTTCGTCTTGGCAGCTCGTACGGCCTCGCTTGAACTCTGCCAACCAATATTTTACTGTTGTAAACGAAGGAGCAGACTCCCCCAGAGTAGAATCTAGCTCAGCTTTAATATTAGTCGGATTAAGACCTTTCAAATGAAAGTATTGTATCACATAACGATGACTAGTTTTATCCATGTTTACAAATTCGCCGAGAGTGTTCACTATTAATGGCTGCCAAACAATTACTAAACAACGTAGCATCGTCAAACTTCAAACTTAAGCTTTATAAGGATGGTACTTTCTGTCGCAGTCATTTTTACTTTCTCTACTACGTATAGTAAGTAGGGGAAGTATTGTATTCCACCCAAAAATTCGATACCGAGATTTCACCGGAGATATATGTTTTGAGTCCCCCTGAATCCAAAAAAAGCATTTTTGGAAACATGTCCGTGTGTGTGTCTGTCTGTGAACAGCATAACTCAGAAACGAACAGTCGGATAACACCAAACTTCGTATTTAGGTTCAGTATCTTCCAGAGATGCGACACGAAGGCTTTCAAGAAAATCCCCCCCACCTCAGATTACCCTTTACATGGAACATTTTTCGAAAATAATTTTCTCAAAAATGGCTCTAACGATTTTGATTAAAATATCATATGTTTAAGATATTTTCATGACAAATGAAATGTATATCTCGAATTTTCTGTAAATGTCTCCAAAAGTATTCTTCATTGTGAACGACTTTTGCATAACTGGTAAAGCATAAGAGATAGACAAAAGTTTACTACACAAAATATGTAGATCGCATTAAAATACACAATTTATGTCATATACATTTTTTGTTGTTGAGTGAACCATTTTCGAGATATTGCTTGTTATTTCCTTAAATTTTCCAATATTTATACTTTTTCTACAAATGGAAATTCATTATTCATTTTTTTTGTCCTGGTAATGCAAAAAGAATGGAATACTCCACATAGCAACCAGCTCTTAAAATATTTGACTATTGCTTAAAGCCTAGCAATTCCCCTTGCATCTACAAGAAAATTAGCAATAAGATTAACATCTCGATATCTCGATTAACATGAAGCATATGGAGAATAAGCGTTTATAAAAACAGTTTGTACAAGAGTAGAGAAAGTCATGTGAGTGTAACACATCGGATTTTTTTTAAACAACCGCTATATATACGTCAGGTCGGGTACTTCTGGGCCTGCCTTCATATTATTTATGATCTGTCTTTATAATATCTATATGGTAATGCGTTTGTAGGGTTAGACCGTCACTGAAAGAGAGCGATTTTGTATAACTTAATTACTGAGCATATGTATTTATTATTAAAAGTAAGATCGTGGATGCAGTTTGTAAACAGGCTAAATGCATTTTTTGTCTTGATGTTAAACGTAGGTAGTACCCGGTTAAGTCATATCGGAGGAAACGGACGAAATGGTTGAAATTATGCTCAGATGGACACGGGGTACCTAGAACTTAATTACTCGACATTCGTATTCTCAGGAAAAGGGAAAACCTCGGAAGAAGCCTTATCCAGCTAACACCCTAATCGAGATTCGAACTCGGGATGCCTTGAACGTGGGGCAGACACGCCTCCTCCGCACCACGGAGGTGGGTCTTAACAATTTTAACGTGCATCAAAATTCTGTGCCTGTTTTATTTGTTACTCTGCCACCTACGTATACCTAGTGTGTAAGAGGAAATGTTTTAAGGTTTAACGTCCTTTAGTCGTACCGGACGATGAATGGAATGGATAAAATGATGCTTAAATGAGCCCGGGGTCCATAAGGCTTAGAGTTACTCGACATTCATATTTTTAGGATAAGGGAAAACCTCGGAAATACCTTGTCCGGTCAACTCACCCTAATCGACATTCGAATTCGGGATCTCTTGAATATGATGTAGACGCGCTATTCCCACACCACAGTGTGGGCAAGAGGAGGTATTATATTCCACCCAAACATTCAATATGACGTGTTTTGGGATCCCTACACTCCCTCAAAATAAAGCATTTTTAGGTAAAGGGTGCATGCGTGTGTATGTGTGTGAGCATAACTCAAAAATGATAATTATGGGTTCGATTCCCGCGGTCGACCTTCCGTTTTTTTTCGGGAAGTTTACCCAAGTGGCTAGACGAATGCTGCGAAGGTTCATTACAGCCACCGAATTTCCTGTCCGTTCATTTCACCTCCATTCTCTTTCAGTTCATTTGCTTGGCTGTTTCAGGGTTGCAAGGCAGGGGAAAAGGATCTCTATGTTACACTTTGTCCCCGGAATGAGAGCAGTCTCCGAGTCCCGGATAACATATGATGTTTAATAGAAATCATTATGGCCAATTAAACACAGGGTTTTTTTTAAGGTAAAGAACACTTTGTGGCGAGGAATTTTCGAAAATGTTCGCATGGCATACTTAAACAGTGTGTGATTTAAGTATGGAATTTGGTATCTACTTTACTTTTCGTTTTTGAGTAATACTGTTTACAGACAGACGCACACATGAGGGCTTGTGTCCACACATACGTGGACAGGTTTTAAAGATTCTTTTTGGGCCCTGAAAATTGCATTTCCAATGACATTTTGTATCAAATTTATGGCTGGAATATAGTACTTAATTTATCTACCTACTTTAGGTAGGCGGTAGGGAAAGTAACTTATTTTATTGTCTTTTAAAGGTAATCGTGTTAAATACCAGCGCAACATAGTGCATACTTTATAATACGCACGACGCTGAGGCAACAGTCAACTGCTAGCCATCAGAGTTCGTATATGAAGTACTGCACTTCTTCTGTGGTTTTAACTCTTTTCAATACAATGGTGCCATTATGCATATTTTGTGGTTGGAAGTCAGGTAACAAATTTGAAGTTATAAGGGCTAACTTTTGTTTAATATCTTATTTTTAATGTTGATGTTTTTTTAAATTTAAAATAAATAAAGAAATGAAAATAAGGAATTTCGTTGACACGTGCTTTGTTCAGTGAAAACCTTTGTGTTGTCTCCTTGATAGATGCTGAACATAAGTGTGAATTTTGGTATTCATCCGAATTTTCGATTCTGAATCACACACAAGGCACGTCCATTTTCCAAAAAATACATATATTGGGTTTCGAATACATCCTCTACCTACCATAGGCAAATTTTAGAGAAAGAAAGTGACTGTAATGAAATACCATAGACTGTCTCTGTGGCCTGGTGGTTAACATACTAGCCTCCAAATCCAGAGGTCCCAGGTACGATTCATGGCTGGAGGATGGGAATGTTTCTTTAGCCAGGATTATTCCTTATCCTCCCTAGAGTGTGGAAGTACAAGTGAGAGTGTGACTGTGAGTGTGAGTGTGTGTGTGTGTGTGTGTGTGTGTGCGTGTGTGTGTGTGTGTGTGTGAATTTAAAGACAACCCAAAGATTAACACAAATAGTAAACGAGTAAACATCATTCCCATGAGCAATAATTGTTCCAAAGGCAAAGCCATCGATTTTACCTTAGATGTTAAAGACGGCATATAAATGGGGGGACTACCATTTAGTTCATAGGACTTGGATTTCAATTAACTGTGCTGAAAATTTAAATAGTTCATGATGCTTAGCTGTTTCTTATAATTGGATTATGACAATGCGCACAACAAAACTAACAACAATCCCTCAAGGATCGGTGCTAGGGCCCATTCTCTTTCTAATATTTATTAATGACATTATCAACAATAACTTGAAAGCAAAACTTACACTATTCGTTGATGATATGTCACTTCTTACTTTCTCTACTACGTATAGTAAGTAGGGGAAGTATTGTATTCCACCCAAAAATTCGATACCCAGATTTCACCGGAAATACATGTTTTGAGACCCCCTGAATCCAAAAAAAAGCATTTTTGGAAACATGTCCGTGTGTGTGTCTGTGTGGACAGCATAACTCAGAAACGAACAGTCCGATAAACACCAAACTTGGTATTTAGGTTCAGTATCTTCCGGAGATGCGACACGAAGATTTTCAAGAAAATTCCCCCACCCCAGATTACCCTTTACATGGAACATTTTTCGAAAATTTTAATTTTCTCAAAAATGGCTCTAACAATTTTGATTAAAATATCATATGTTTAAGATATTTTCATGACAAATGAAATGCATATCTCGAATTTTCTGGGAATGTCTCCAAAAGTATTCTTCATTGTGAACGACTTTTGCATAACTGGTAAAGCATAAGAGATGGACAAAATTTTACTGCACAAAAAATGTAGATCGCGTAAAAATACATAATTTATGTCATATGCATTTTTTTTTGTTGAGTGAACCATTTTCGAGATATTGCTTGTTATTCCCTTAAATTTTCCAATACTTATAATTTTTCTCAAATGGAAATTCGTTATTCATTTTTTTTGTCCTGGTAATGCAAAGAGAATGGAATACTCCACATAGCAACCAGCTCTTAAAATATTTGATTATCGCTTAAAGCCTACCAATTCCCCTTGCATCAACAAGAAAATTAGTAAATAAGATTAACATCTCGATATCTCGATTAGCATAAGCATATGGAGAATAAGCGTTTGTAAAAATAGTTTGTACGAGAGTAGAGAAAGTCATGTGAGTGTAACACATCAGATTTTTTATATTGAAAACAATGAAACATCACTTATTAATGATATGCTAACAGAGCTAAATTTACTAAACCAATGAATATCCGCTAACAAATTAATTCTTAATACTAATAAAACTAAATGCATCTTCTGTAATAAATCCCCATATTCAATTTGCCAACATCCACACCTGGTGCTTCAGAATGAGATTATACAGAAGGTTCAATGTTTTACATCTCTTGATCTTACATTGGACTCTAATCTCAACTGGAATTATCACATTGATGAAATTAAAGTCAAGATTACCTCGATAATTGGCGTGATTGTACCTAGGGTTACCTAGGGCTATTTTAAAAAATGACTATTATGCACTTTTTCATTCCCACTTTACTTATATGGACGTAGTCTGGCAATAATACACAAAAGCTCAGCTACATCAACTCGAAGTTCTACAAA
Organism: Deroplatys truncata; assembly: GCA_030765065.1. NCBI lineage: Eukaryota > Metazoa > Arthropoda > Insecta > Mantodea > Mantidae > Deroplatys > Deroplatys truncata. The sequence goes on along the minus strand of CM060988.1, from coordinate 129,005,429 downwards.
ACCGAGTGATAAAAATAATTTATAATCTGGATTTTTATAATCCTATTAAGCTAGTATACTAGTATATAGGAATTATTCCACTGTCAATAAGTCTCAAACTATCCATTATCTCATTTGCTTTTAAGGTCCTCAATGGGCATTTCCATACTAATATACAAATGATGAAGCCAATTAACATACACCACCATTTTACAAGATGCATGAATAATATTTGATGACACATGTTGATACAACTAAATATGGATTAAAGGGTATAATTCACTTAAAGACCATAGCCTATAATGAATTCCCAATAAATATTAAAGAAATTACAAAATCCACGCATTTTAAGAATAAGACAAGAAAGTACCTACTTGCAGAATATTATAAATAAAATGCTATTGTAAACATTCTAGATTCTAGTCTGCAATATGTTTGTTCTTTTCCTGTTAAATAAAATTTTGGAATGTTTTCATTGGATTTTCTTTATCTCTAGTCTCTTAGTTCTTGTTATGTATATTCCTCATGTATTTTATTTATATCCTACTTCCTTAAATATCGTATAATCTATAATTATAAAGTGATTGTTCCTGATATGAACCCAAGGGCTCCTTGGGACCTGTATTCAAATAAATAAATAAATAAATAAATAAATAAATTCTTCGGACAAGTTTTGATTTCGGATAGCTAACTAATAGCAGAATTAGCATTTTTTATTTTGTTTTTGTTTATATATACACCAGTTATACAGTAGATAACACGGCGTTTTAATTATTTTCCCTAAAATGGGCTTGCAATGGGGCACGAGTTCTAAAACTAATACATACAAAAGATAATAAACACAATGTTTCTAAGTTATACAATATATCGATAGGACGAATATTAAGCTTTCCCAAGCTTTGCGATCATTGTATATAAAACAGTGAGATATAATTCCGTATCATTGTTGTTTCCCGGCTTTCATGTGGAGCAGTGTACGTGATTTGAATAGGCATGATTTTGCATACTATTTAAACCTTTTACTTTTCTGCCTGTTTTTTTACAAATAGGAACTGAGGATGATCCTGTTTTAAATGAGGTTAATTGTTTTACCCCCCCCCTCCCGTGCGACGCCCTTGCCTGGTTGTTTTAAATGCGCGTTGCCTGAAATACTTCCACTCCTGAATTCTGCTATCAACTGGGCAGTAAGTCGTAAATCTCGTTATTAATTCCGGCAACTTGTTGGTGTTCGTGACCTTGAACGCCAGCGTGTACAGTGCCGTGTTTCCTTTTGGTTTGTCGAAGAAGCCGGGTTGAAGCCGTCCTTGCAGAAAAGTGGTCGCTTGCTCGGCTGTAATCGGTGACGTAACCCGAACTTTTACTGCGGTGCGGATATTGAAGGCAAACCAGAGCTGAGGCCTCGTGGAATTTGCAAGGCGCCGATCTTGCAAAAACCCTTCCTTCTTCTCTTGGCAAAGGTAACTCTGCAGCTGTGGAACTGATCTGCTTTCGAAATTAGAATACCTAGTATTTACTTCACGGGGAGCCAGGCATTCAATATTGAACAATCCAATTCACGGTCTGCAGACGTTTGAAGCAATCACAGACGACTATCATTGAAACCTTGTAGAAATGAGATTGTCGCACCTGATTCGCCATTGTTTCGATATTGTCGCAGTTGATTCGCAATTGCTTTTGATTTATAAACAGGCATTCAATATTGACCAATTCATCTCAAGCACGTGTCAGTTGAACCAATCACAGTCTACTCTCACTGGAATCTTGTCAAAATGAGATTGTCGCACCTCATCTTCATCTTGTCTGGAAATTGTCTAAGGAAAAAGCTCTTAGATAGGTTAGACTGTGTATGTGAACCCTCAATTGTTCAGCAAAAACTAAGTCCTTGAAATGATGGCCTAGTTAACGTTTCAGATTTCAAAAGAAATGCTGCAGAATTTTACTCTACTTGTTTGCTATATTTAGGTCAATGGAGTTTTCATTTTTATGAATTAAGTGTATTGAATTGGATAAGTCTGTGTTTGAGTGGAATGATGTACAGAAATCCTTATGTTTTGTAATTAAATACACTGGGAAAGAAATAAGTGACACAACCCTATTTGATGAAATTTCAAACGTTAGAGAATATGTTACAGTTACAAAAGTCAAGAAATGGGATACAATTCATACACCAACACATTTGAGATGGGTGGAAATATTCAACAAATTTGAAGAGAGAAATATTGACTTTATGAATGTAGTTAACATTGTAGAGTTTACCTTATGCCTTCCTGCTACAAATTCACCAACAGAAAGGGTGTTTTCAATTATGAACAATATCTGGACAAATGAAAAATCCAACTAAAGTCTTACTCTGAAACATATGCTAATCACAAAATGTAATTTGAATTATAACTGTGTGCAATTTCATGATACGCTTCTTGGGAACCGAAAATTGTTAAAAGCAGTTCATGGCAGTGAAAAGTATGAGAGCCTATCTCACTAACTTCTTAAAAGAACAGCGACATTGCATTGTTTTCAATATTATGTAAGAATAATTGTTAGTGTTAAAAGTAATAATAACAGTCTGATAAATGTCACTAGTAATTTTTATATTCAAATGTTTTCATCATAGAAAGTACCATCAAACAACAGTGTATTTCAGGTTTATTAGTGTTAAAAGGGAGAAAATATGATGTATTACAACATATATAGATAATTTACACTAGCCTAATCTACGGTCTAGTAAGGTAGCAGACCACTTTATTAATGGGTCCTGCTTTTTGTGTCTGAAAATCTGGTCACCCTACACCTGATTCGCGATTGTTTGGAAATTGTCCCACTTAATTCACGATTGCTTGGAATTGTCGCAGTTAATAGCAAATGCTTCTGATTTGTAAACTAGAGAAACAAATGAAGCTTTTTTAAAGGGCATGGAAGGTCGTGCTTACAGCATGACATTGGTATACAATAAATCCAATTTAATAATATGATATAAAATACCTATGCTATTTTAATTTTATTGATATTGATCATTAAAAATTGTGTTCAGTAAATAGTCTTAGAAAATGGTGGATTCATATTGTCTGGATAGTTTCTTCGCGCTGTGCTCTAGTGAAATTCCGACAAGGTAACACACTCGTGACATTATTATTGATAATCTGGCCCTCATTAGTTAGATCGGCTGTAAGTTTAAACAAGGAGAGATGTGCCTGTAGGATAACAGTGTGTCAATGAATTTATTTTAAACTTGAAAAGCGGTGGTGGCGGCAGAGGCAGAACTGCATTCAACCCGAAACTTGCAACATAGTAATTTCAACAGATGTATACTTGCATTTGAGTTGAATTAAACGCCCGTTCTTAGGGTATACAGCAATACAGGCATTAGACATTGACAATGGTAGCTGCGAAAAGAAATTTGAGAAGGAAGGGTTACAAGGCTATAACTACCTTCCCCGGATTTACCATTTATAAGAAATGAGGAAAACTTGGAAAATTCCTAAAGGTTCTGGAGGATGACCCTGGCGTGATTCGAAATGCGGACCTCCCGTCACGAATACATGCTTTAAGCACCTGGGCCACCACTGTCGGTAAAGAAGATTAAACCAGGAAACACATAGACAAGCGCTCTCCCTCCCTAGCTCTAGCTCTCTCTCTCTCTCTCTCTCTCTCTCTCTCGCTGTTTCTAATACTCACTCTCACAAACAAAATCATAAACACGTAGGTACATAAACCTAAAATACAATAAATTAATCTATGAGTCATCCTTTCGTGTACGTAATACCAGCCCTCGCATACTTCAATGCTGCCTAGGAGTTGTCTATACAAACAAAAGACTATCACAGTTCATACTGCTACTTCAAGCTTTGATTTCTCTCTGGTATTATAGACGCACAATCCTCGTTAACGGCCGATAAGACTGGTTCACAGAAAGAGGTAACATAACCAGAGTAAAGAGATGCAATTCTCTTCACCACAACAACACATAAGCAAAGTTTCTCTGTCTCACATTGGCTGTGTTGTGTGTTGTGTGTCAACTCCATGGGAGTGATTCAGTTCTGCAATATTTCAGTATCGCTGAAGACAATAGAATATGCAATGTAATTCACAGGAAGAGTGACAACAATGCATCCATCAGAACCTAAGGTGTCTTTGACATGCTGTTCGTTAACGAGGATAGTGTGCCAATAACGCATTGGAGAAAAGCCATCCCCCTCACTCCGATGTAAACTGATTAAAAGAAGACAACCCAACATATGAAGTCGTTCTCCGTGCAACAACTTTGATGCCGCTCCGTGCTTCAAAATGATTTATAAGTTACCTGCTCTATTGATGAGTTTTATGTCATCATCTCGTAGCTCGTTCTGCGTTGTCTCGTGCGCCAGCTGCTCTAGTGATGATAATATTGAACCACTATGAATTCTTTATCTCAGGTTATGCGTGAGTATATTTTGAAAGGATAACACTAGTTTAGTTAGCTATAAATTTTAATGTTTACTAAAATGTTCAGTTTGAGAAAAGTCGCCGACTGTTGAATTAATTACTTCTATAACAATAATTAAGCGAAGCGTCAGTTACTGTAAGTCTCAGAAATGTTCATCGGAATGATCCCTCTCAATAGCCGCTAAATCGTTTAACACCGGCGCGTTCATGTGCGCTATGCAACGTAAAAATTACACACGAGAGTCACGAATGTACGCGCGAATGTCTCTGATTCAGAATCTTTTCTTCTTTTAGCCTCTGCCGCATATCCATACCCCTACCAACTTTACTTATCGAACGTTCCAATTTTAAAATCCTATCCTACCTTGTTGCTAAGCTGTATCTTTCACTTTTTTAATTTACAGAATCGCTGCCTATGTGACTTTTCAAAGTCACAGCGTTCCAAGTACCTTATATACTAATGTCTTTCCTTACCATAACTCCTAATGACTTTTTCTCCGGACAAATCTTTCAAATCAGGCTTATTACATTATATATTGATTTGATATATAGAAATCATTTGTTGCAATTATTTCTCTATCTTACTGACACTTTTTATTTAATTATTTATATATTTCTATAAATAATTACGGTATCACATATTATCTAAATAATAATAATAATAATAATGAACTGAGACAATTTAGAAAGCTAGAATCAGACTGAAAAATTCAATGCCATAGCCGGACTTGAATCAGCGATCTTCGGCTAAAATACTTACATTTTAAGTCGACATTGGGATATCTTATCCAAAAATTAATTTGAGAACGCCTTGTGGTTTACCGGGAAAATGTGAGTCGATTGGTAAATGTAATATTGTACGGCATTAAATAGCAGCTCGGGGGTTGCCAAATTTTTAATAGCGGGTGCCACATTAACTCGTCAGAGAATGGTAATGGTAAAGGTATGTATCACGGAGGAGCCCCCAGAACCGGAGCAGAGCACCGCAAGTAGGCCAGTCGGCCCTTTATGTTTCCAACGTGACCCCTCGGAGGGAAGGATGAGGTGAGAGACCCAAGGACAACCAGATCCGGATGCCGACGGGCGCAAGCATGGACGGGGTCCCTAACGTTTCCAGATAGAACGAATCCACCGCCGCACGGTCCCTGCTTACAAGCCACCAACCTCCAGGGTCCCTCCCGGAGCGGAGCCCCACGCTGAGGAGAGATCTAACTGAGCGGTACCGCAGGGACCCCAGGGGAGAAACCTTTACAGAGCGCAAGCTATCACCCAGTCGCAACTCGCCGAACACCGTCGCCTGGTCCTACAACTCTAAAACAGATGACAAGGAAGATGATGGATACAGGAAATGAGAGAAAGGAGAGTCGTAGTAGAATATGAATCACCTCAGCATTCGCCTGGCGACCCGAGGAAACCACGAAAAACCCATGGGCCAGAGGGGCGAATGCGAGCCGTCTGAACCATCCCGCTCGGCCATGAGAGAATAAATCGCGGGCGAAGCCACACAAGTCTTAAGACAGAAACCATAAACTCATAGATCACCTTAGTTTGCAAATACAGTATTTTATTTAACTAAAATCTACACTTGCCCTGCCCTGTGGGCTAGAGTTTGGGGCTCTGGTTCCCGGCCACGGAATGCGCCCAGGTTCGATCCCACCCATTGGGATGCGGATTTTAAGTTCCATGCTTAGGACCGGCGCACACTCAGCATCGTGAGGAAAGTAAGGACCTGCGGTAGACAGCGATCCCGGCCACGGAGGCCAACATTCTGGCTGGGAGATGCATGATGCTGGCCACATCATCTGTATAGATAGTTAAGTGATTGACGACCTCTACCGTGAGTCGGGTTGGCATGTCTAGGCCATTCATTGGCTCTAGCGCCACGAGATTATTATTCTTATTATTATAACATTTACACTTGCATATTAATAACTGATGTAATTAAATACTTAACAAATGATCAGTCTTTCCTTCATAGTCATTTGACAATATGACTCAAGGCAAAAAAAAAAAAAAAAAACACACACACACATTTGTTATGTGAAGCATGTTTACGTTAATAGCAGTTCATATACAATGAGAATGAAACCCACTTTTCTGAACTATAATTGCAGGCTTTTGTGGTTGTATTTTTGTGCTGCCTATCATCAAGTCCAGCAGATCTATATGATATATTTCATTTTTGAAAATATGTTTTCTCAGATATACGTTGATGCGAACTCTGTTATAGTTTCGTCTAAAATCTTTCAAATAAGGAAATGTGTGGTTGTGCAGACAGTTGTAAAAATCAATCAAATTAACTTCTTGAATTTGTTCTTCAGCAGCAAGTCATTACCTACACTGTATATCAATTGAAAATCTAAGCTCTTAATTGTACTTAATCGTTCGAAATTCGTAATAAATTAATATAATACAGGCGCATCGTTTCTTTTTATTTTTTGTAGGCGAGAAAAATAAAAGCAGTTCTGCGCTGAGTCCTTGGTTCAAATCCCAGCTTATGGTATTGGATTTTTCTATATTATATGAAGTCAGGCAGTAATCCAACAAGCAACGCTCCATTCGTTCAACTGACATTTTGTTCGAATTTTACGGTAGGTGATGTGATTCACAGAAATTGAGACAGTTAAGCTCAATTTCTAAGTTTTGAACAGTCGGTTTTATGCTTGGCGTTAGTGCCACTTACTTTTCGCTTCCTCTGATGTCGCCGGCTTCTCTTATTCTTCCATTTAGTTTAGCATGCTCCCATCCCACTATCCGATGTTCGTATGTATATATTGCACCCACTTTTCAATTTGACATAGTTCAGACAGATCTAGGAGGTTTTATTACAAATATTTCAAAGTGACTCACCAATTATTTCAGTAAACCACAAAGTAGCTACATTGAAAAATCGCATCACTACTGCAAAAGGACTGCGACTCAAAGCTTTCTACTTTTGCAGGAGAGGCTTTAAAATATTTCAATAGCATGTATATAATCCACATTTAAATTCAGAGAAAAATGCCTGGAAATGCTATTTTGTGGGTTTGTCTTATTAAAGCGAAGGCAGAACAATGCAACAAATCAAAGTCAGTTTTGTACCTACTTGTAAACGCTAAAGAACTGCCAAGTGCCATAAGAAGTTAATTGTCATTTAGCGGAATTTTATGAAAATGGCCTTCCAGCACATGCCAAGATAGAAAAAGTGAAACCCAATAACGGGTGTATATCAATGTACATTTTTGTCTGGGTTGTGTCCTCTTGCATTGGTGGCACGAAATAAAGCTCCCCGTGGTAAGTACTCCAAAAATGCTCTGAACTCTATCCACTAGATGGAATTAACGTTGTTGTTCGTCATTTTCTAAAATGTATTGTATCTGATATAATTAAACCCTTATTGTTCAATTAATTGAAATCACTTAATGACAAAATACGTCGCGATTAATGTAGACTGGGTGAAAAACATAAGTTTTTGTATGAATATTGTAATTACATAAAGGATATATGCAAATTTGCATTGTGTAAGTCGTGTGGGAACACCATATCAAATTACCGAGCGGGATGACTCAGGCGGTTATGTCTGTGCCCGTATTCGGGAGGTCCCGGATCGATCCCCGGTGACCGCCCACCCTGACCCATGGGTTTTTCGTGGTTTCCCCGAGTCGCCAGGCGAATGCTGAGGTGGTTCATCTTCTACCACGACTCTCATTTCCTGTACCCACCATCTTCCTTGTCATCTGTTTCAAAGTTGTAGGACCAGGCGACGGTTTCTAGAGCCCCCATGATAGTCAACTTTCTATCTTGGAACTTGGATGTTGTTTACGTTGAAATATGACTATCTTTTGTATTGTAATGTTTGCTATCTGCTAAGGGTTCAGCATTTCTTTTTGAAAGTGGGTTCCGCAGTATCAGGAAATAATGAATGGAAAACATTTTCACAATAGTGATTGCCCGTTACTATCGCGTGAAAGCAGACTAGACATACCATTATTTAGCTACGACGCCTAACTTCAGCCAACCATTGAAAAGTAAACTTCGCAGTTACATTGGTGAATTTGGTGCCCACGTGTTTTCAACAGTTGAAACAGTTTTATTGTGTAAGGAATGTGAAAAGACACTTAACGAAAAAATCATTTTATCAATCAACACATGTTAACAACAAACCACAAATATTCTCTTCTCTATCATCAAAGAGTGTTGACAAGAGAATAAGCCAACTTTCAACAGCGGTTGCGACATCTAGCAGATAGTTTTGTGTTGATGCCGGTGAGTCTAACACAAGTACATTTGTAACAATACGTCTTTGTGGTATTATGCAACAATATAATCAATGTGTATGACTTTTAAATAAATTTTGGTTATTAAATGTATTGCGATTATTATTTTTACTTTCTTTTCTCTAGCACGTACATAGAAGGTAGAGAATGTATTGCATTCTACCCAAACATTCGATACCGATATTTCACCAGAAATGCATGTTTTGAGGCCTCCTGAATAAAAAAAAAATTTTACGAAAAGGTCCGCAAGCGCGAGCGTGAGTTTGAACAGCATAACTTAAAAATGAAGTCAGATTAACACCAAATTTGGTATTTAAATTCAATATCTTCAAAGACAGGACACGAAGAGTTTCAATCAAATCCCCCCAATCCAAACTACCGTTACAAAGAACATTTTTCAAAGGTTTTATAATCTCGAAAATGGATGTAACTATTTTAATTAAAATACCATACATTAATGATGTTTACATAGCAAATAAAATGTACAGTTTGTATTTTCTGGGAAAAGCCTGTGAAGTTCTCTTCAGTCGGAAGAAACTTTGTATAATCTGGTACAATTGCTAAACAATAAGCGTTAGAGAAAAAAACGCACTAACCAAAAATGTAGATCTCTTTAAAACCCACAATTCATTTCAAATAACTTTTTTGTGGCATCAGCCTTTTCGGATATATCCGTTATTAATGGTCTGAATTGTTCAATTCTTTGTCATTATTTTAGTCATGTCGACATTCAGTTGTTTCTCGCGGTTGCATGTAAGCAGTATGGAATTTTAGGGCCAGCATATAGCGTCCAGTTCTTAAACATTTTAGTATCGCTATTTCCTGTGCATTTATAACGACATGTGTAATGTAGCTATTTCTGCAAAGGTTTGTCTTGATTAAAATGAAGTAGACAGAAAAATAGGCTTTCGTAAGAGTTTTTATACCCATTAATAAATGATGGACGACAGAGAAAGTCATGTGAACGTAACACATCCGATTTTTACTTTCTCTACTACGTATAGTAAGTAGGGGAAGTATTGCATTCCACCCAAAAATTCGATACCGAGATTTCACCGGAAATACATGTTTTGAGACCTCCTGAATCCAAAAAAAGCATTTTTGGAAACATGTCCGTGTGTGTGTCTGTGTGTCTGTGTGTGTGTGTGTGTCTGTGTGTGTGTGAACAGCATAACTCAAAAACGAACAGTCGGATAAACACCAAACTTGGTATTTAGGTTCAGTATCTTCCAGAGATGCGACACGAAGGTTTTCAAGAAAATCCCCCCACCCCAGACTACCCTTTACATGGAACATTTTTCGAAAATTTTAATTTTCTCAAAAATGGCTCTAACGATTTTGATTAAAATATTATATATTTAAGATATTGTCATGAGAAATGAAATGTATATCTCGAATTTTCTGGGAATGTCACCAAAAGTATTCTTCATTGTGAACGACTTTTGCATAACTGGTAAACCATAAGAGATAGACAAAATTTTACTATACAAAAAATGTAGATCGCGTTAAAATACACAATTTATGTCATACACATTTCTTTTGTTGAGTGAACCGTTTTCGAGATATTGCTTGTAATTCCCTTAAATTTTCCAATACTTATACTTTTTCTCAAATTCGTTATTCGTTTTTTTATGTCCTGGACATGTAAAGAGAATGGAATGCGCCACATAGCAACCAGCGTTAAAATATTTGACTATCGCTTTAAACCTAGCATGTTCCCCTTGCATCTACATGAATATTACCAATAAGATTGACATCTCGATATCTCGATTAACATGAAGCATATGGAGAATAAGCGTTTGTAAAAATAGTTTGTACAAGAGTAGAGAAAGTCATGTGAGTGTAACACATCAGATTTTTTAAAATTTATCTGTGGTTATTGCCTTTTTTTGCCTATTTTGACTGTTATAAATGTCTAAACATCCGGGCTTACATCACTGGTGGTCATCCTGCAACATTTAAGGAAAAATTATTGAAGATTGTGGAATTTCCATTCCTAGGGTGCCTCAAGGGAAACAAAATTGTAGAGTGTTAGTTAAAAACAAACTCTTTTTTTATTCTCGCAAATTTACGGATATATATATATATGTGTGTGTGTGTGTATGTGTGAATACTTCCTTATGTGTACTATTTGCGCATTGATTAACTGAAAAATACCGTATTTACGCGAATCTAATGCGCACCCCATTATGAAAAAAAGGGCTTGTATCGAATGTAAAGCGCATCAATGACAGAAAATAGGTAATAGGTATTTTATTTAAATTTATTTAATACAACAATGCATTTATCGTACATGTAAACCATCAGATTATAGAATTGAAAGTGCCCTATTGTTAGGTGATATTGTTAAAGAACAAAATTAGTGTTACGCGCTGTTTTTCGCACTCTGTTGTTTTGATAACTTCCTTTGTCTCCTTGTCAGTAATAATGTAGTTCCACGGCATATCAAACCAAATTGGCGTCTCATCAGCGTTGCCTATTTGCCCCATGGAATTTTTTTTTCTTTCGAAGCGAAATGATATACCGCTGAAACGTTTGTAGTTTGTCCTCAAAATCTGCAGGAAGCTTCTGGCACATTGTTGTACAGCATCTTAGAGCTAAACCCGTCCGCTGCATGAAACGATCCACCCGTCCACGGCTAGCCTTAAACTCTTGTTTCGGAATACCAAGAACTTCAGCCTCCTCTTCAGCTTTCTTTAGTATAGTGTCACTAGTCACAGGTTGCCCATTCTTCCTCCTTCTACGCACAAATTCCAACACTTTTTCTTCATCTTCAGGATGTCTTCCTTTGCGAGGACCCTTAAATTTCTTCCTACTAGCTTTAGTAGCAAAAAATGATAATTTCTGTTTTCGCCACAAGCGAACATTGCGCTTTGATACATTGAACTTCCTTCCTGCCTTTCTATTACCATTTTTTTCCTTAAAGGATTACTTTACGCTTTAAAAAAGCTCATAAGACGTTCTTCTCTGTTTACCCTTGCCCTCCATATCGTAACTAAAAACGCTCAATATAAGGACAATGATAAATGAGCGGCTAGCTTGTCGCGAGTTTTCGAATGCAGGTTAACTCCAGCAATCCATTGTGACGTAATAGACGAACATTTTGAAGTTACTGGCGTTCTACGGAACGAATTTGCACTCGAATCTAATGCGCACCACGATTTTTAATACTACATTTAGTCAAAAAATCTGATGTGTTACACTCACATGACTTTCTCTACTCTTGTACAAACTATTTTTACAAACGCTTATTCCCCATCTACTTCATGTTAATCGAGATAAACATTTGCAGACTATCTTATTGCTAATTTTCTTGTAGATGTAAGGGGAATATATGTTTACAAGGGCAATATAGAAATACAGTAACCTTTAAGCACATACATCTCTCTTAATAGCTGGTTGTTAGGTGCAGCACCATTCCCTTTTCCACAGATTAATACTCTTTGCATATCCAAGACAAAAAAATGAATAACGAATTCCCATTCGAGAAAATAAGTATTGAAACATTTAAGGGAATAACAAGCAATATCTCGAAAATGGTTCACTCAACAAAAAAAATGTATATGACATAAATTGTGTATTTTAATGCGATCTACATTTTTTTCTGTAGTAAAAGTTTGTCTATCTCTTATGGTTTACCAGTTAAGCAAAAGTCGTTCACAATGAAGAATACTTTTGGAGACATTCCCAGAAGATTCAAGATATACATTTTATTTGTCATGAAAATATCTTAAACATATGATATTTTAATCAAAATCGTTAGAGCCATTTTTGAGAAAATTAAAATTTTCTAAAAATGTTCCATGTAAAGGGTAATCTGGGGTGGGGGGATTTTCTTGAAAACCTTCGTGTCGCATCTCTGGAAGATACTGGGCCTAAATACCAAGTTTGGTGTTTATCCGACTGTTTGTTTCTGAATTATGCTGTTCACAGACACACAGACACACACACGGACGTTTCCAAAAATGGTTTTTTTTGGATTCAGGAGGTCTGAAAAGATGTATTTCCGGTGAAATCTCGGTATCGAATTTTTGGGTGGAATACAATACTTCCCCTACTTACTATACGTAGTAGAGAAAGTAAAAATGTGCCCATTAGATTCGCGTAAACACGGCTCCATTTGGAGGTATTGAAATGTGAAGGGCATTAATGGCGGATGGAAATTCATCCTCATTGAGTTAGCTACATATTAGCTGCCATATTATCGTCGTTGATAGAAGATCATGTCTACAGTCATAAACAGATATCCACGTGACAGTTACATGTTAACTGAAAACGATGTGTTGAGTGTGAACATGTCTAGATTTGATCTCGGCGCCTCGTTCAATTGACTTCTTCACTCACCACTTGGTGACAACCAAAGTCACGGCCGCGAGTTGCGCAAAAGACCTTCGATGTTTGGACGGTTTTGTGAGCCATCACTGATCTGCGTCCGCAAAAACACCAAACGACTTGGATTCCCGTCTCGCTCTGTAGGGTAAATACATCGATTCATTGGCATGCGTTACACGCAGAGAGCGACAGAAACAAGCGTTTAAAAGTTCTGTCACGAGTAACCGTTAGACAAGATCTCGTTTTAGCTTCTTTCTCACCGAATTTATTTCCCTTTGTTAACTCGCCTTCTTTACTTTCTCTACCACGTACATAGTAGGTAGAGAAGCTATTGCATTCCATCCAAAAATTTGATACCGAGATTTCACCAGTAATACATGTTTTGAGGCCGCTTGAATCCCCCCCCCCAAAAAACATTGCAGAAAAAGGTCCGTGTGTATTTCTGTGAACAGCATAATTAAAAAACGAAAAGTCATATAAACATCACACTTGGTACTTAGTGCAGTACCAAAACTGCAACACGAAGATTTTCAAGAAAATTCCACCATTTCCAATTACCCTTTACATGGAACATTTTTCGAACATTTTCATTTTTTAAAAAAAGACTAATAATTTTTATTAAAATATCATATATTAAAGATATTTACATGACAAATAAAATGTATATCTTGAATTTTCTGTGAAGTCCTTTTCATCCGGAAGGAGTTTTGTATAATCTTGTATAAGTGGTAAACGTTAAGCGACAGATGAAAACTACCAAATAAAAAATATAGATCTCTTTAAAACACACAATTTACGTAAAATAAGTTTTTCTGTGGCACAAGCCGTTTCTGAGATATCTGTTATTAAAGGGTTTGAACCCGCGACCTCGGGACTAGCATGCCACTACACCACGGAGGACGACAATACATGCGTGGTATTGCTAAAGTTATGAAATAACGAAATACCTTGTGGGATGTGCAGTATGATTTTAACTGAAAATGGGCATACCAAAATGCTGTAAATGCACGTAAAGTGTCATTGCGTCCATATTTTCAGAATAAATATTTGCAATGTAACTAACTAAACTGTACTGGTTTCAGATTATACAGATTACATTAAGAACAAGATTTAAAAGAATGGCAATTCTTGAAAAATAGAATATTCTTATGAAATAAATCAATTGCATTGTTAATTTAGAAGTGTTCTCTTCTCCATTCCACCATCTCTTTAGCAGTCAAAAACTTTATTCTAGTACTGCCCGGCGAGCTCAGTCGGTAGAGCATAAGACTCTTAATCTCAGGGTCATGGGTTCGAGCCCCACGTTGGGCGCCAATTTGAAGAAGGTTTATTTTAGGAGTTGTATTGTAGTTCCACTGTTGGGGAGCCAAACTTGATGAAGTAACTGCCCCACGTATGGTACAAAGTTTCCGGTGACCTTTGCCCCAAGTTTACTTTCCGTGGCCTTCGCCCCAACGTTTAGGAATCAACTTTGTATTTTTATGTTTCTTTAAATATTATTTATATTTATGTTTGCCTCGGCTGCGTCAGTATTAATTTGTAGAAACATGTATCTCTTAACAGGGGGTGATGCGGCTAAAGAATGTAGACTTACAGAAATTATAATTTTTACTTCACTCCTTTTATTAATCCTTCACACGATTAAATAACACTTCACTGATATAAAGAGCTGTGCGATTATTTATTAATTACTTGCACTTTTTAACGCGTAAACTTTATAATATTCTCGCCGTAATGAATTTTATACGTCTCACACTGATACGAACTGCACAGGTACGTTGCTTTCTAGCGACTGGCGTTTACTGCTTAAATTTGTAAATATTTGCATTTCACGTCTCTGATTGGCTAATTTTACTCCAATAGAATACTTTTATTTAACTTTCAGCTTTTCTGGTTGTTGATTGGCTATTTATAAACTGTTTTAAATATTACATTATTGTTTCCAAGAATTATTAGTAGCATTATTAAACTTTCCAATTCATTATTGCCTCAAGGTTACCTCATTGTTAGCAACTTTCGACCTCTATTCTCACAGCTCCTACATTATTAAATTACGTAATACATTCACATAACATTATTAAAAATGTACACAATAGTATAAACATAATACAATGGCTGTTGCTTACATTATATATATATACATATATATATATATATATATATAGGTTACCTCATTGTTAGCAACTTTCGACCTCTATTCTCACAGCTCCTACATTATTAAATTACGTAATACATTCACATAACATTATTAAAAATGTACACAATAGTATAAACATAATACAATGGCTGTTGCTTACATTATATATATATATATATATATATATATATATATATATATTGTAGTATACACATATTGCTTTAAGGCGGGCTGTTATTATATTTTATGTTATATAATTAGACTGAAATAATTTTAGTGTTAAAAAATACTGCCTCAATTGTTAATTCAGAAGCGCTCTCTTCTCCATTCCACCATCTCTTTAGCAGTCAAAACCTTTATCCTAGTACTATTCAATTATAACATTTATTTCTGCCAAGCTCTTTACAGTTTGTATGGTTTGGCTAACCCAGGTTCTCTCCCAGGCTATACAAAGTAAGAAATAACATTACTTTCTACAACTAGTACCATACCAAAATATCCACAGTTCCTAGCTCTAATACATTTTCGCCCTCCGTGGTGTAGTTGTTACCATGCTAGCCTCAAGTTCTCGTGGTCGCGAGTTCAAACCCGGCGGAGGGCGATGAATTTTTTCGGGCGTAAAAATCCTTAGCATGGCTTCCTTCGGAGGGAAAGTAAAACTGTTGGTCCCGTGTCGTAGATTTACGGCACGTAAAAGAACCTCAAGCCTGATAAAGAGGTCTCTGAGCAAAATTATCGGTCTTTCACGCCCAATATAGAATGGGACGCTGCGGACCACAGCAGTTAAAGAGCGTCCAAATAAAACTCAATTTTTGCATAGGAAGCCTGTTACTATGTTGCCGGCGTTAATGAATGCTACATTACTCCACGGCCATTCGTTAGTCACAATACACTCGACTTCGACTGCAAGTGTTTTAGTTTTGCTGTTTCCCTTGTGCCAACTGTTACTTATTATGTAGTTATCTTTTATTCCTTGCATTACTTGTGGGCATGCAAAAATGATTTCTCGTTTGCACACTTCAGGTGACCACTGTTGCATATATCGGTAACATCGTGCTGTAGTTCCGAATTTTGCCGCTAACTTCTCAGATCGACTCTTAAAATTAACACTAGAAAACGTATTAGTATTACTGTTAACTCGTTGGTAACGGATTTTAGTTTGCTACATCGTTACCAACCTCAGAAAACACCATACAATGATCTAAAGCTTCTTCGATTGCGAATATGAGACATTTCAGCTCGATAATTCGCACCCCTACAACAGCACTGTCACAACTCAAAATGCACAGTTTTGAGATAACTGCATTTAAAAGTTTTGATTCATGATATTAACAGAATATTCGGAACTGCAGCACCAACATATCTCATGCAGCTATCTTCCGAAAGTCAGTTCAAGATATAGCGGTTTTCATTTTTGGCAGAGAACCTTCCATGAACCGGGAAATGGATGCAGTGGCGTAGCCAGAAAGTTATTAACGAGGGGGGATTATTTATAAGGATCCATTTTTAAAAATTTATACCACTTACAATGATAAATATGAATTAATCCTGAGTTGAAATATTTAAATAAATCATTTTATATTCACAGATTAAGGTGCAGCAGTTGGAATTAAAATTAGAATAGGATATTTGCGTATTCTAAGCGGCAAATATGTTGTTACATGAGAATTAATGACCCTGTGAAGTGTTTTATATTGCCGCTGCAGGCCATTTTATTTCACTACAAAAATAGGGTTTCTGTTATGTTCTAAACGAGATATTGCACTCGTTAGGAAACCACTCAAATTTAGCACCGGAACGAAAACATGTCCCCGATATCTTAACATAGTGTATGTACAAGCGCCATTTAAAGTACAGTTCCTGTTGCGTCATCTTTGGCGATATTGTCCAAGACATGCGGTGTAAATATATTGCTACCAGTGATACGATTAGGAAGTATCTCGTTCCCACCAACCTAGAAATATGCTATTATTTGAAGGAAGCTATTTTTGCTATTAGTTTGTACATTGTTTTTAGCAAAGGGGGGAGATTCCAATTCCCAACGCCCCCTAGCTATGCTTCTGAATGGGTGTAACTCAAAACAGTCAATTTTTGAGTTGTGGCAGTATTGTTCTAGGGGTGCAAATTATTGCATCTAGTCGGCCGTTCTTAAAGTGTCCGTTGGTAAGTAAGTGTACGGTTCACTAACACTGTAATAGTCTATTACAAATTTGTATTAGTGCCAAAGCAAACTTCGTAATCCATTTTATTGTGCCCTTGATGATTATAGCAACGGCAGAGGCGAAATATATGAAACAATTCTTAGTGGGTTTACAAATTAATCTTACTAAAGCTTATTTTTCTATTTACTTCTAGTTTAATCCAAATAAAGCTTTGCAGGAATAGCTACATTCCACATTTCGTTATAGATACAAAGAGAACAGCGATATTTGAAGTAGTATTACTTATAATGTTTGTGCATTTGTTTTTACTTCACGCGTTGAAGCCATCTTGTGACGTGATTCATTTGTTAGGCTTGTTAGCTCCATCTGGTGTTAGCAATTTGCGGCAGTATTAGTTTTTTGTTTAAAAAAATGCTAGTTATTTTATTTAATTTTGGTTCTTTGTCCTCCGGCTAGCTTTTGGGTCGAGCACTTCTCTTTATACAGGTTGTGTAAACGGAAAGGAATCTTTTATCCAAAGATAACACTGATGAAGAAATTTGTTTTACACTTTTATTGTCGAACACGTTAACTATCACATTTACACATTGATCTTGACACTCGCCAAACTGAAACTGTTATAATAACTTCATTACTGATAATTCTTAATTCGCGTACTTCAACTTTTTGTATAATTAACTTTATAACACTTGAGATTTTTCATAACTCTGTTACGCGTAACCTGCAAAATTGATATCCGAAGTGTGCCGTACAAATACTTTCGACGAACTGACGGGAATGCGACGTGTAGTGTACAAAGAATTTTGATGAACTACCTTTGACTTGGCTTTTTATACTCATACACCCAGATATGCCTAAAGATTATAACTGAACTGCAATTGGCTAATAAAACGCGCCAACATTAGCGTCTATTTTTATATCCAATGAAAATTATGAATACATATGCTCTAGGGAAACGTTCCAGAAGATTCTCAAGGAAAAACGCGCCAACATTACGTAACTTCCTCGTTTCCAATAATGATAAACAGCTCACCCCCTCGCCGCATTATTGCACGCTATTATTGTCAGTTTCAGTAAGGCAGTATAAACTTACTTCTCAACAATAATTACAATCAATAAACATCTCAAATCAATGTCACATAAAAATGCATATTCATATTACAATCATTATTTACATTGAAGTAATTTGTGATACAAATTACTGCATCATATTCAAACGTTTTAAGAACTGGACACTATATGATGACCATAAAATTCCATACTGTTTCCATGCAATCGCGAGAAACAACTGAATGTTGACAGGATCTTAAAAGACTAACCAATTAATGAACAATTCGAACCATTAATAACGAATATCTCAGAAATGGCTTATGCCACAAAAAAAGTTGTTTGACACAAATTGTGCGTTTTAAAGAGGGCTACAACTTGTGTGCAGTACATTTTTGTCTATCGCTTGACGTTTAGCAGTTATACAAGAATGAAGAGGACTTCATAGACTATTCCCAGAAAATTCACGATATGCATTTTATTTGTCACGTAAATATCTTTAATATATCGCATTTTAATCGAAATCGTTAGAGGCATTTATTAGAAAATAAAACATTTTGAAAACGTGTTCTATGTAAAGGGTAGTTTGGGGTGGGGGATTTTGTTGAAAATCTTCGAGTCGCACCTTTGAAAGGTACTGAATCTAAATACCAAACTTGGTGTTTATCCGTCTTTTCGTTTTAGAGTTATGCTGTTCTCTCTCTCTCTCTCTCTCTCTATCACACACACACACACACACACACACACACGGACCTTTTTTTAAAAATGCTTTTTTTGGATTCAAGAGGCCTTGAAACTTGTATTTCCAGTGAAATCTCCGTATCGAATTTTTGGGTGAAATGCAATAGGTACCTTTCTACCTGCTATGTACGTGGTAGAGAAAATAAAAATGCTTGGTTAAAATTCGGGGAAGGGAATTTGTTCCTATGCTTGTGGATAAAAGAGAAAGGCATTTGCCAGTATTGACAATGTAGGTTTCCTAACCTGCATTCCGAGAAGCTTCGACCGGTTTGTGTGACGCTTTTTCCTGCTTCCATCCGGAGATCCTACCGATGACGTACTATAAACAAGAAGTATATTCATGGAAACGCAACAATCAACTACGTGAGCTAGAGCGTCCAGTTTTCCTCCTGCCGCCTTCCACTCGCCCACACCTATCTCATAAACATTAGTAAGCAAGTTTTAGTAGCATCTTTTATATCCTATTTGTTTATAAAGTTTTCCTGTTGGAGATTCCCACCGCCTTTCCGCCTGCTATAGTAGTTACGCGCGTGTACGCTACACATTTTATAGCACAGTAAATCTCAAATATCGTCCGTACACATGTGCCATTCATTAGTGAAAACTTGCCGAAACATAATGCAAACCAGATGGCAAACAGGAAGAGCATTACTCTGCCTTGATTTTGACTGCCAAGACATTCCTGAAAAGGGACAAATATGGATTTGAAGTTTTGAGCCACAATATAACAGTAAGGTATTATTATTATTATTATTATTAGTATTATTATTATTATTATTATTATTATTATTATTATTATTATTATTATTAACCAAGTGAGATAAAGCTTGTGGGTTGCATTTGGGAGGTGCGGGGTCCCATTCCCTTGGACCGGTCACCCTGGCGTCGAGTATTTTCGTGATTTGCACAGGTCGGTAAACGAAAGCTGGGGTGGATTACACCCCACGGATTTGTCCTGCCTCTCATTACTTCCAGTAGGAGAGGGGATTTCGACTCCTTCAGCTACCGTGGTGTGGGCGCTACGGACCCTTGGCACTCATGGTCCTTTTAATCTTACTAAAAGTACTTCGGAGTGGATATCCGATTCCCTTCCGTAGGGAAGCTATTCGGACTGGGTTGGACTCGACAGAACGGAGTTCTGTAGACGCCCCAATATCCTACGGCACCATCTTGAACAGCTGGTAGATCCTGTCGCCCCCAACGAGGTTCTTCGGCAGTCTCTCCTTTGGATTGATGCGCATAAATCGCGTATCCACTTCTGTCCCACCTAACTACAGGGAGGTTTGTAGTAAGCCAGGTATTGATCCTAATGGGAAACCCGACGAAGGGAGCAAGTCACTCGGATGACGCATTTCCTGGCTCTAAAGAGGAAGTTCGGCTCCGGATGGCTCTCGACCTTGTATACACATTTGTCCATTATCTTACATTTTAATTCTCTTGTCATTCTGTTTCAGGCAATGAGATTTGTTTTCTGCGGAAAGATTTCTAACTAGCGCCCGATTGGTTGGACCGACTGTCGTATGTTCTCCGAAGGAAGTGCCCTTTCCTGGCAGGCTTATTGTGGGACCACCGGTCGACTCTCTCTAGGAGGTGCCACTTCATGGTGGGCTAACACCGACTGCAGAATGGATACAATCTGGAATCGTTAGGCATCTCGCCTTTACTTAGCTAGCTTCGCCTTTTAGATCTGGTCGCCCTTCGGTTCTTCCTGCTGGAGATTACTATAAGACACCATAAATAGATCCGTATGATGGCTTACACGCATGCACCATACTCCACTGGTCAACTGCTTCTTTCGAGTCTAGCCTGTCCCTATTATTATTATTATTATTATTATTATTATTATTATTACTATTATTATTATTTATGTCTTAGTCTTCAATATCGTGTATTTTGTGGTTTTGTTATGTTAACTATAAATGTAACTTGAAACCGAAATGAAAACTGAGATACAAAACGAGGTGGCTCAGGAGGAAGCGTTTGTGGTTTGCAATCGAGAGGTCGCAAGTTTAAATCTCGTGTACCGGCCAATTTAACTGTTTTTTACTTCATGTCTTGTCTCAGCATCGCGACCCAAGTTCCATCAATAGAATAAAATAAATATAGTATATACCACTGTAGGAGACTATGAAGCTTAGACCATCTGTGCGACATCACAGAGTGTTCTCGAACACGCAGAACAACAATTTCATTAACTTCCGATTAAACCTATAGTAATAAGTTATCTGTCACAGGAAGGTGATTGTGTAATTGAACCCATATGTTAACAAGTTATTCAAGCAGGTGGTAGGCAATAGGCTACTGCGCAACTAAATCAATCCGGCACGCAGTAAATCATGTGTATCAAGGAAACTAGGGATAACAGTCACGGTACAACTTAGACGTTAATACAACGTTAAACAGTTGTCATAAATAAATAAACATTCTTAAATCTCAGGTATCTTTCTCAAATGAATCTATTGTTAATCAGGAACTCATTTTTCTGAATATCTATACCACGTCACGCCATTATCAGCTAATTGATAATAAGCAATTACAATTGTCTATCTTCGTGAATTTTCATGTCTTGCTTATAGACGACAAAGAAAGAAAAGGGGGGTTGAGGAATGCTAAACCCTCCTGTTTGTAAAGATTTTAAAATATTCAGTCAAGTCCGATTGCATAAATAGATGTACATCCGAAAACTGCTAAAAGCAGCATTACTTATAGATAAGATGTTTAAGGGGTTTTCCAACGGGAACTCCTTTTTTTCTGCTTCCTATGTACTAGATTTCTCAGTATGCTTCAGTCTTAAGTTGGTTAAATTCTGGCCTTACTTCTCATCAGCAAACTAGGCACACGCGCGCGCGCACACACGCACACTAAAAAACTAAATGTCGGCTAATACCAAACTTGGTATTTAAGTTTAGCAACTTTTAAATACGAGAAGAGGATTTTCAAGAAAATCCCTTACCCCAAATATTCTTTACATGACAAATGTTGCCTTACAATTGATTTTCTCAAACATGTTCCTAACGATTTTAATTAAAAGATCAGGCATATGTTTAAGATATTTCAATGATTAATAAAATGCATATCTTGCATTATCTATGTATAGCCTGTGAAGTCCTCTTGATTCTGAATGAGTTTTATACTCTTGATAAACCATAAGATATAGTAAACAAAATTACTACACGAAAAACGCAGATCTCGTTAAAATACACAATTTAAGTCAAATACTTCTTTATTTGTGCTATTAACCATTTTCGAGATATTCGCTGTTATTGGTTTGAATTTTCCGATACTTAATGCGTTTTTGAAGTGCTACGTCAACATTTGTTTGTTTCTTGTGGTCATGTAAAGAGTATGGCATTTCAAAGCCAGCTCCTAGCGACTCACTATTTAAAGATTTGACTATCGCTTTGACGCAGTAATTTGTATCACAAATTATGTAAATGTAAAGAGTGATTGTAGTGTGAATATGCATTATTGTGCGACATTGATTTGAGATGTTTGTTGATTGTAATTATTGTTGAGAAGTGGGTTTATACGGCCTTACTGAAACTGACAATAATAGCGTGCAATAATGTAGCGAGGGGGTGAGCTGTTTATCATTATTAGAGACGAGCAAATGACGTAATATTGGCGCGTTTTTCTTAGGAATTTGCGGGAACATTTTTCCCTAGAGCATATATGTTCAAAATTTTCATTGGATATAAAAATAGACGCTAATGTTGGCGCGTTTTATTAGCCAATAGCAGCTCGGTTATAATCTTTAGGCATATCGGGGTGTGGGAGTATAAAAAGGGCTAAGTCAGAGGTAGATCCCTCCAGTCTATCGGAAACATTTGCACATTACACGTCGGCCCCAGTCCATCGGAAACATTTGTGCATTACACGTCGCTGAATTCAACGAAAGCAGTCATGGTGAATACATAGCATAGTTTATCGATTCGCAGGTTACGCGAAGCAAAGTTATAAAAAATCTCTCGTGTTGTAAGTTAATTACACAAAAAGTTTAAGTACGCGAATTAATAATGGGCAGTAAAGAAGTTATTATAACAGTTTCAGTTTGGCGAGTGTCACGATTAATAGGTGAAAGTGAATAATGTGTTAAGACAATAAAAAGTGTAAAACAAATTCTTTCATCAGTGTTATCTTTGGATAAAAACTCCTTTCCGTTTACACACCTGTATAAGATAAGTGCTTACCGAGAGATCATAGCTAGCCGGAGGACAGTGAACCCAAAAATTAAACACAACAACAGACGCTCAGTAAAAGATAACACGAAATGACCGCGACAAATTGTCTTTCATACGTGCGGCAAATAAACAGTAGCATTCTTTCAAACAAGAACTAATACCGCCACAAATTGGCTACCACAACGTGGAGCTAACAAACTTAACAAAGAATACACACACAAATTGTTTCCACAACGTGGGGCGAACAATAATACTACGTCGCAGCTTCAGCCTCCTGCATCTGCAATGAAATATGTATGAACTGAAATGAGACCATTTCTGCAAGAATTAAATGAAATAGATAAACAAAACGTTTGTAAGAATAGTTTGTAGATAGGGTTATAATATTCTTTTAATAAAATGTAGGACACTAGTGGTCTCAAATGTAGGACATTATAGAAAATTATTAAAAGTAGGAAAACTCCAAACCTAAATTACTACTCAAACATGTATTCACAGGTTTATATTTTCTGAAGCATTCCAGTAATAAAAAGAGTAACAGCAAAGAACCTTATTAATTATACTTGTGTGAAGAACATATTTTGTATACATCTGGCTTTGATATATTATAATCGTGGCATTTGACCTAACAACCCAAATGTTTAAATTTATACTTTACTAAATACCTTTGACTGAGACAATCAATGTCCTGTTTCTTTCGTGTGTTTATGTGCTGATATCAGCGGAAAAGTAATCTCTCAACGATGGCATTGTGTGCGGGAATACCAAAATAACTTATTGTCAACAAATATTTTTCTAGTCCTTCTCGAGTTGCTAATCAGTTTCAAACTAAAGAATGTTTACATTCCTCAAAATGTAGGACATTCTAGATTTTTTAGAAATTCCTCCCGGACACCGGACAGAAGGTAAAAATGTAGGGAATGTCCGGAATTTTCCGGACGTATGGTAACCCCTTTTGTAGAGGAGATATAAAAATAAACGATAGTGAGTAGAGAGACACGTATGAATGAAACACAGCACTGAACTTATTCTAAAGATGGTTTTTAGACGGGGGATTCAGGAGACCTCCAAACATGATTTTTCAATTAAATCTTGTTATCGATATTTTTTGGATGAAATACAACACTTCCTCTATTTGCTATAGGTAGATGATAAAATAACAATGTAAACGTTCAAAAAGCATTACTAACTCTCTTTGTTTGCGTGTTGCATGTTAATGTGTGGCAGCACGCAGTTGGAGATTTTTAGGTGCGAGTTCTCTTTGGTGTGCATCGCATGAACCGAAGTGTTAACTTGTGTAGTCGGAGGTCAGGCGTTAAAAACGATCGTAGGCGCATACTTAAAAAAGAAAACACAAAAGGAAGATTCTTCGTATTCAATTTGCAGCCGATTACGTCATACTAAAATATCTGTATGCAAAATGCATGCTTTAGTTAAATGGAATGGAAAAAAAAGGCTGATATGTTACATTCACATGACTTTCTCTATTCCTTGTTAGTGAGTATACAAATTATTCTTACGAAGGTTAATTTTGCTACCTACTTCATTTTAATCGAGATAAACCTTTCGGCAACAGCTGCATTACACATTTCCTTAGAGATACAAAAGGAACAGCGATAGTCAAATGTTTTAGACCTGGGAGGTATACGCTGGCCTTAAAATTCCATGCTCTTTGCGTGCAATCGCGAGAAACAACTGAATATCGAAAGGAACTGAAAAGAGTGGCCAAGTATTGAGTAATTCAAACGTTAATAACGGATACCTTGGAAATGGCTGATGCCACAAAAAAGCCATTTCAAATAAATTGTGTTTTAAAGAGATCTACATTTTTTGTGTAGTACCTACGTTTTCATCTATCGCTTAACGTTTACCTACTAGTTATACAAGCTTATAGAAAATTTCTTCCGAATGAAGTGGACTTCACAGGCTATTCTTAGAGAATTCAAGATATAAATTTTATTTGTGGTGTAAATATATTTAGTATATGTAATTTTTATCAAAATCGTTAGAGCCATTTTTTTTAAATCTTCGTGTCGCATCTTTGGAAGGTACTGAACCTAAATACCAAGTTTCGTATTTATTCCACTTTTCGTTTCTGAGTTATGCTGCTCACAGAAACACGCAGACACACACACACACACACACACACACACACACACACGGACCTTTTTCTAAAAATTATTTTTTTTGGATTCAGGGGGCCTCAAAACATATATTTACGGTGAAATCTCGTATCGAATTTTGGGTGGAATGCAGTATCTTCTCTATCTAATGTACGTGGTAGAGAAAGTAAAGAGACATTCTCCTTAAACCTCTGAATCGGAGAGAATTATTATTTACAAATCAAATTAGAATGAGTTAAATTCACAAACAGCTTCGGAGAAATATAACAGCAAACACTGATTTTCATCGTAATTCATCAATAAATTTATATAAGAGCCACACCCAAGCAATTAAAAATTATTTAGGTGTTATTCTCCCCGAAAGGTAAGTTATTAATTACTACTTGTTTTGCAGGTCTAGTTTTCCTCCCAAGGTTTAAGTGGAATCAACTTCTTGTGTTTGGATGAAGGGACATCATATATATGGGGAAGACAAGTAGTGTTTCACATTTTAGCAATTCCATAACTTTGCCATATTGCTTTCCCCGATAGTGTTATCCTGCTTCAAATGACCAGAAGGATCAAAAACATATCAGAATGGGATAAAAAACAAAATCGAAGGGTTTTGTGCAACAAACAGTATTATCAATAATGTTTTCAGGAGAGAGAGTCAGAGAGAAAAAAGTGCTTGATTTTTAATAACTCGTTGAACAGATTAATACATTGTGTGATTGAAGGGTGTATAAATATATTGAATTGTTTTCATTCTTATATATTTTCTAAATGAAATATTTAAAGCTGCACTCAACTCAATGTCATTTGATTGATTTTGTAAATAACTATTACGAAAGAAAAATATCTAATGTGTTACATTCACATAGCTTCTTATAACCACTATCGCTTATTATTTCCAAAGCATCCTTACACTACCTTAGTTTTTATCTGGTTAATAGAGATAAACGTTTGCAGAAACAGCACAACAGGGAGACAGGGGCTGAAGCGATAGTCAAATCTTTACAAAGGGCGTAGCTATATACTCGCTTTGAAATTCCATACTTTTCCATGACATCGCGAGAAACAATGAATGACAGCACTTTGTAACAACAAATATCTCGGAAACGGTTAATGCAAATATATATTTCACATAAATTGTGTGTTTTTAATGAAATCAATGCTTTCGCGTAGTTAGCATTTGTCTATCTTTTATGCTTCCGCGATATTCAAAATTATACAAAGTTCCTTTAGAATGAAGAGAGCTTCACACGCTAATCGCAGGAAATTCAAAATATGCATTTTATTTTTCATGTAAGCATCTTAAAAATATGGTATTTTAACAACAATCTTTAAAGTCTCTTTGAGAAAATCCAAAGTAAAAAATATTTCCACGTAAAGAATAGTTTCGCGTGGGGATTTTCTTGAAAATCTTTGTGTTGCATCTTTGGAAGATTTTAAACTTAAACACAAAGCAGGTATTTCCTTTTTGTGTTATGCTGTTCACAGACGCACGGATCACAAGCGCGCGATTCTTTTTCTGGATTCAGTGAAGCTCAAAATATGTATTTCTAGTGAAACCTTGATATAGAAATTTTGGATGGAATACAATAGGTACTTCTTCTGCTTATTATGGATAAGTGGTATAGAAATATATATATACCGTTTCATTCTAAATGTAATGAATGAAGGATACCATTTTAAACAATAGTATGAACAAACTGAAATAAAATTTAATAACATGTTAAAAAAAAAAAAGAAAGAAAGGAAAGAAAAACCAGTTTACCTTAGAACTACAACGATTTTACAATATTAACAACACTTTGTGAACCGGCATCATCTTACTTAAACATATATTTAATGCTAAAGAGATTACATTAAAATCAAATAGGTAGGTACTTTAGATAATTGCCATGTCATCTGTTGTCTAAGAACGAAGAATCACCTAAATATTCCGTAAAATATTTTAAGTAGCATTACATTTAGCAGTAATTAGGAAATTTGTACGTTAATTTAAGTAGATAAAATTAGTTTGCTTAACATTAGGGGATTCCAAGAACTTTTAGGGGTACAGACACTCCCGTTGCTCCCTAGCTATGGCCTGAACAATAAGTAAATATACTGTGGAACTTAATTTCTTCCTCAATCTGAATATTCTGAAACTAGTTTTGCATTTAGCTTTGAACATTAGTAGCTAATGCCTGTACCTTCGTTTTGTCTGCATTAATATAATGAAAGCTTTCTATTTTATCGATCAATTTGTGACCAATGAAGTTGAGAGTGAATTTACTGTGGTTTTAATATTGAGAAACTTCTTATGTGTTCTATTTTATTCTTTTATTCAAAACTCCTAGCTTCACAATCAAATACGGTGAGTCTAGGGGTAAGACTAGATAGACTGCACAGCGGCCTTGATCTGAACGACAGTTGTTCCATTTTAGTAGTAGGTTGGTGCTCAAGCTGTTGCAAACAGCGCATGTGTTTATAAGTTTAGTTCTAGCAGTTGTAAGGGATGAACGTTTTTCGTTCGTTAAGAGTAAAATAATTGTGTTGTATTTTGGCGATAAGTTATTCTTTATGGCTGAGTATACCTTACAACGGCAAAAGTTTCTGCATTATGAGTATTTGAAATACTCTTCTGCAAGAAAATTATACTGCAATTCTAAAATTGTTACAATCCCTACAAGGGTAGCTATCCATAATCTCGTAAACAAGTGCATAAACAAATTCAAGTGCACACTCTTTTTTGAACAAAAAAGAGTTCAGTGACACCGTGTGTTGAAAGAAAAGAAAGAAAGAAAGAAAGAGAAGAAACTGAAAGAAACGGGGATCAGATTGGAACATCGTAATCAAGGTCGTCGTTTTCAATACCCATTGACTTCAAGTAAGTCAATATGCTTGTTTATGCTATTTGTGAATTTTAGCTACGTTGCCTATGACTTGCCGGCTGTTTAGGTGTATGTTAATCAGACAGAGGGGATGACAACTTTTTCTGTGGTATTAACCATTCACAAAATATTCATCTGAATTCTTCCTAGTGGTAAGCTTGAAATAAGTGGTGTAGTTCCTCATGAGCTCTAGCAAAGAATACGTAATGTCATTACTAGCATATCAGCCGTCAACCAACCTTTTTAAGCAGTCGAGTGATGAATCAGTATAAAGTAAGCCTGCCTGGCATTCATTTATTATGATTAATAAAAGGTAGGCAGGAAATTAAACTTTCATATAAAGACTTCTTAGGATATATATATATATATATATATATATATATAATGCATTGAGAAAGCCGTGTGAATGTTACATTTAAGGATTGTTTGTCTCTTCTATAAAACACGCCATATGGTTTGCACCTAAAAGATTTCGTGTCGCCATTGTATTATTATTATTATTATTATTATTATTATTATTATTATTATTATTAAATCCCAAAGTATATGGAGGGCACAAATAGTAACGAAAGTGCTTAAAACTCTTCTATTTGGGGAGGGTGAGTTCCGGTTCTGTTTCTGATAAGAACAAATAGCTTGGAGGAGATAATTCTTTCTCTCTTCCTTGAAATTTTCCTTACTATGAAAAGCTGATCAGTGCTGAAGGACTCTTGGCGCATTTGGTAATTTCATTCGTCTCGAAATACATAGGTAGTAAAACTCTATGAAATCGGATGAAGGCTCTTAAAACGCCAGCCACCCTGAGGCACAAGTCAAGCAGTTTATGTCAGGATTTCGCTACCTCTCCATCAGGCAGCTTCCTATATTACGGCCAAAACATGCTGGCTGCAATAGCATATCCGCAAATAGGACATGTATTTAAAAACCAAAACGTAACTACATTCAGATGGCAGACGGCTCAGTATGATGTAGGATATGTTAATCGAAGGGGGACACCTCGCGCACTGCGACCAACTTGATCTATTGCGGCTACGCCCCCCTGGAGGCAGGGATGAGGTGAAGGAGCCGTAGGAGATTTCGGGTCCACAGAGGTGCGAAGAAGTCCCTCTTGAACACCCGCGCAGTAGTAGCGGCGAAGAATCCCAAGAGGGCGGGAAAACGCACCCTAACGTTCACGGGGGGAAATGTTTCCAATGCGCAAGCATCTACGCCATCTGCCCAACACCGCCAGCACCGCAGGACCTGAAAACATACTTGAAACGTGAAAGGGAGAGATGAAATGAGAGGAAAATGGGGGAAAAGGAGAAATCGTGGTAGAATAGACCACCCCGGTATTCCCTTAGGCGACCAGGGGAAAATCACGAAAAACCACATGATTAGAGTGGGCGGTCACCGAGAATCGAAACCGGAACTTCACGAATATGGGCCACAGACATTACCGCCTAAGCCGCTCGGTCACACGGCACAGTATTCAATGGTGATTAGCACTTAGAAGTCCTTTGGCCGAGTACCAGTTTCGGTAGCCAAAAATATCTCTATCTCCTACAGTTGGTCCGCAAGAACTAACAAGAGTGAGTGATCCGGGTTTCAGAAAAGCATAACCCAATTCTGCAGGCACCAGTGATATCCCTTCATGGCAGGTACCTACAGTCGGGAATTCAATCACACTTGTTAAAAACCAGAGGTTACCCTCACGCTATGTGAAGATGTAAAAGGTAAAGGTCACGGAGAAGTCCCAGGAAACGGGATAGAGCACTGCAAGTAGGCCGTAAAGGCCCTTTTTTCTTCCAAAGTGACCCCTGGGAGGGAAGGATGAGGGGGGAGACCCGAAGGGCGATCAGATCCGGATGTGATGGGCGCAAGCACTAACGTTTCCAGTTTGAACACATCCGACGTCCTGCCCACAAACAAACAACCTCCAGCGTCCCCGGGGCGGAGTCCACTCGGAGGAGAGACCTAACTGAGCAGTCCACGTAGCGACGTCAGGGAAGAGACCTCTACAGTGCGCAAGCCACCGTCGCCTGGTCCTACGACCCTGAAACAGGTGACAAGGAAGATGATGGGTACAGGGAATGAAAGGGAGGAAAGTCGCGGTAGAAGATGCCAGCATTCGCCTGTCGATCCGGGAAAACCACGAAAAACCCATGGGCCAGAGTGGGCGGTTGTAGGGAATTGAACCGGGACCTCCCGAATGCGGGCTACAGAATTGCCGCCCGAGACACCCCGCTCGGTCATATGAAGATGTATATCCAGTTATTGCCTACTTTAACGGATCAATTTATACGGTTTGTTTGTTATTATGGAAAACCTTTTAACACGGTTTTATCTGTCCGCATGAAACAATCCATCATATCTCTATCTCTCTCTCTCTCTCTCTCTCTCTCTCTCTCTCTCTCTCTCTCTCTCTCTCTCACGCATACACAACTTGCTTGAAGTCGATACAAATTAGTGCAACAATCAGCAATCAACATACAGAGAGTCTCTTAAAATGTTACGATTTTTAAGCAATCGCTGAAACAACCTAGTTGAAATTTTATGTAGTATATGCGTTTGAAGAAAGTTTTTCTGCGTGATTCAAATTATTTCATATCGGTAAAAAATTAAGGTTACCTAGTTTATAAGGATAGCCTCATAAACGTGTCATATAGTAATACACATGCACCGCCTTGCACAGAAAGCCAGCAAATTCCATTGTAGGCATATAACCGTGCTAGATTAGCTTCTACCAATCAGTGTAACCTTTTCCCGATTTACATCCGACGGTCATCCAACACATGGTGTCGCACCGGCACGGGTGGCCAAGGTCTCTAAGACATGGACCCGTGAACGGGAGGTTTGCAGTTCAATCCCGCCATGACTGACCTCACGGACTGAGATTTTTCCTGGTTTTCCTCAGTCTTCATAACTGGCAAATGTCGGGATAGTACCCTAAACTTAGGCTTGAAACGTTTCCTTCTCAACATTTCCTTTCCCAATTATCATTTCATTTATCATGATGTCTAACCTGGTTCTGAGAGTAAAATGAAAAATGGCAACAGGGCACTGCCTGTAAAGTGATAGAAATTTTTAAGCATGAGGCAGTAAGTAATATTTGTGGCGCCAATGATGATGTAATGAGCATAGCAATTTTCTGAATAGTTTACATTATTCCATTTTGAAACAATAAACAAACATTCAAATCTAGACAAGAGAAACAAATGTTTCATCCTCTGAACACTCCATGATTGAAGAAAACTGACTGAAAGAGTTGATTTTGCAAGCAAATTTCATGTTTAAAATTGCAGCTTGGAAAATTGTACTCAGACTTTTACCCAAAGATTTTTATAACCCTCGGACTGTGTCACATTTTGAAAATGCATGCTAGAGTTTGTGTAGAGCTTTAATCACAGGTGACATTAATCTATTACTATGAAGGGATACAGGAATTGATGCTCTGTTATGACTAAATTCCTAAATTTTGGGTTCATGTTTCTTGAAACCTATCCATAGTACATATTATCTTGTTATGTTTATACATAATAATATAAGAATTTAACTTCATAATGAACCTATCATTATGAATTTTAATTTTATGCAAATATTTATAAAAATTTACTTAATAGTGGCAAAATTTTGACTCAAATTGACAATATAATTGTATTTTCCACTGGGCCTATTATGGATCATTAACAGTACGGTCATACATAATGGCATTTCTTCTAATATGTTTTTAAAATTTTAGCTATCCC
Source organism: Deroplatys truncata (assembly GCA_030765065.1). Classification (NCBI taxonomy): domain Eukaryota; kingdom Metazoa; phylum Arthropoda; class Insecta; order Mantodea; family Mantidae; genus Deroplatys; species Deroplatys truncata. The sequence goes on along the minus strand of CM060988.1, from coordinate 128,973,466 downwards.
AGTTAAACAATTTTAGAAAAAATGGAACACAAAGCTTGAAAAAAGAATGTAAAAAATTAGCAATTAAATGCTTGCATTAATTGCATACAAGATTTCAGGGTAATACAAAGATTAGTTTTTGAGGAAAGTTAATTCATACTCTGAATTTAATACTGTGGGCATAGCCTATGCAGTATCCCCTTAATATAAGGGGAGATCACTTCAATGACAATAAAATATTTTAAAAATGATATCATGGTTAATTAAAAAAAAACTTAAAAATATGCTTCATAAAAATAAACAAGTTTGAAATTACATCAAATCTTTCACAGAGACAGGCCAGCTATTTACCATAGTGTAAGAGGGGAAAATATTTTTGTGCTTAATAATTCAATAAAGCATTCCTTTACTTAAATATTTGTTTTTAAGCTCAACACTCACCATTCCACAGAAGTAAGCAGGACATCTGATGAGTGTTGTATATTTCACATTCCAGGAATTTGTTGAAAGTCTCTAAGAAGTTTTCCATTTGCTCAGGAATGCACTATTTCACATGTTTGTACATAAACATATTGTTTTCATTTCATTATCTAATAGTCCTTTTTCTATTGTTGACCAGTGCTTAAAGCTTGAGTCTTCACTGAAAGTGTCTCTGCTCCCTGTATTTGACAAGTCAGTGTGGTGTTGAAATTGGCCTTATGACATTGAAGAGTAAACAAGCTATGATGTCTGACAGATGTTCTTTATTAACTTCTTCACAGAGTGGCTGGAGACAGATCACTAATAAATCTTCTGTCAAGAATGCTGTGAACCGCACAATTGCACATGATGATGTTTATTCTGCAACTACCTGCTTATCACTGCCAGAGCAAATACAACAGAAAGTGTTATCTAACTAGAGTAAATAGTGACAAAACACTTTTAGGTAACCATCACTGATACACTTCACTTTTCTGGCCAAGAAACACTGAATGGCAAGCACATGTGAGTTGACCAGGAACTTGCTTACCATGCCTGCCACTCCTCCTTCCCCCCTCCACTAAGATAGAGGTGAGCAAGGACAGAGGGGGGGGGGGAGAAAGACAGTATCTGCAAGGAGATGATTTCCAATGGACACATTATGTCCTTCGAAACATGCAGGAGCAATTGCACTGTGCAACAAGGTAATGAGATCAGCTCCAAGGACTTGCATCACTGAGAGGTGCACCAGCAACTAGGGGTCACTCCCCCATGTTTCCATTAACATATACCCTCCTATTCTCTGGATCATTTCCTACAGAAACAGCACACATATATCTTCTGTTTTTGTTTGTTTTGTACTTCCCTTTTACTTTTCAACTGAAAGCAATTCAGCTCAGTGGGCTATGTAGATAATTCTTAAAGGCTCATATTCATTTCTTTAGAAGAATAACATTTTGTACATTTTATCTAATCACATACATTCTTGTACATCAAAATTAAGCAAAGAAAGCAGTAAACCAAAATAATAAAAGGGAAAGAAAGAAAACAACCATGGTACTCAACTTTTAAAAGTATATTCTATTCTCATACTCTGTTCTCCATTTTCAAAAAATGAACAAAAGATTACAACATGAGTGGGATGTAATTTGAAATCCCATATTTTGAAAATATAAAAGTGAGACACTTTGTAATCTTTGGGGGAAAATTATCTGAGATTTTTAAGGGATATTAGGTATTAAGGGTTATGAGAAATATTTTCAAGAAAAATAGTTTGCCTTCCTTGTAAAAAATGAAGCTTATGAACCATAATTTTGTGAAATGATCTCATAAAAACTGCTATTTTTCCAGTTATCAAAATCATATGCACAAACAATGATTATTACACATATGCTCTTCTTTTGTTTTAAATCTTAACATGCATTTCTATTGTTGTTACATATTTCTGGTAAATATTTTAGTTTTTGTACTCACTTATTAACATCCAGCCAAGGACAGTATTTACCCAATGACTGGCAGCACCATCATGTATTTACAATGTGGAATAAGTACAGCACAACTCTTGTTTCCTTCTCATTTTCCTGCATGCTAGCCTGTTTCCACCTTCCAGCACAATAAGGCAGACAATAATTAATGATTTCCTTGGTTGGGTAATGCATTCTTTCATTTATTGTTGAGGAATATACTGATTATGTATTTGGTACTCTTTGCTACTGGTAGGCTAACAATTACAGTCTAGCAGTGATAAATTAATAATAAATAGATACGTAAACATATATTCTTGTACTACTTCTAGCTCAGATTTTCACAAAAGTCTAAAGTAGACTATCATTTGGTAAATGCAAGCCAATTAATATAGTTAGATGCTGTCATCCATAAGCATATACAGAAATGGATTTTGTCTAGTTTAAGATATGGTGTGCTAAAATATGAGGCTGCTTTGTATATTGGAATGAAAGTTTATTAAAGATGCTTTGTTAAGGAGTTCTTTACCTGCATCTATCATATAGGATACACATATGGGGAAGTCTAAAGCTTTACCTTGGTAGAGAGTTAAGTTTTAATTTAAAATCAATAATTTGACTCTTGTGTGTAAAAATGTTCATTTAAATTACATTTTTAACAGTTTTCATTATATAACGCAATTGTCTTTGTAAGGAATAAGCTTAATAAAAGAAATAATAACGCTCGTGATTACATATAGACATAACAATTGCAGTTTGGGTAACACACTAGCCAAACATTTACTGATAAAAGATGTCTTCATGATGGGGGCAGATTCTTTGTAATAACCACCTAACATAATTAAAATACTGTAGGGTACTAAAGTTTCAACATAGATTTAACATACTTTTTAATTGAAAAGTGTCTATATAAAGCTGATGATTTGTGAATAGCTTGCATATATTTTAAACATCTTTACAATATCAGAAACTATTAAATACACAAGCAGCTAATTTTATAGCTTTGCTAATAAGCTCAATTTAATTGAATTTTGTGTACAGACTCCATGAGCATACAGTGTGGTTTTCCAGCTTGGAGCACCAGAGTAAATGCATGCAAATTCAGTGAAGACATTGACCAAACAGTGGTACATAATCCCACCAACATCAAAAAGGTGCAAATTGGGTGGAAATTTGAAACACACTTTTCTTTTTGGTTCTTTCAGTGAAATATGGGATATTTAGTTTCCTGATATCACTCAGTCAGGACACTGGGATTAAATGTTAGAATGGGATTGTCCCTGGTAAAATTGGAAGTCTGGGAACCCTGATATAATCAGAACTTGTTTATGAAAGGTCCTTTGCACAGTTTGTTAATCTGTAAGCACTGTCCTGGTGTTAATGGCATGTAGTTGCTTGCACTTGTCATGTTGGATGACTGTATTTTATGTACATTTTCCTAAAAGCTGTTTACACATAAGCGGATCCATGGAGGGTCTAAGATGGGCTATAGCCTCCACTTAACCATAGAAAAATGTAATTGTTATACTTAAGTTTATAGTGATGCTTTGCTTTGGTAAAAGTGAAACCAACTTTTATTTATATTTTATTTACTGTTAAATAACTACTGAATAAGAATTACGATCTAAAACAATAAGGATAAATAACTATAACTCATAGTAAAACAAAATAATTAAACTAGCTAAATATTATGTTTAAAGGCCATCTTTGTTTATTAATAAGACAAATTTATTTCAAAATACATATTAATAGTATTTATTTTAAAACATTTAATAAATAATTTTGCAAACATTTGCATCCAAAGGATAATCCATCGGTCACGTATATGATGTTTGAAAATTTAGAAATGAAAATGCTGTATTACTGACTGCATTTTGCTCATTGACAAGGTATGTTTAAAAATTATTAGCCCTTTCGAACAGGAATACTGAGTCCACCTGTGTGTTTATATACATATGAAAATGGGGCATACTGTAATTATAATACTTTTCCTTTAATTTCTGAATAATAATGACTTTTAGCTTGATTCATGATTACTATAACTACACAGTCCTGCATTTTCTACTTAGAATAAACATAAGGTGAGTATACTCCATGACTGTTTGGACATACACCTGTCATACCCATGGCACTCAAGATGTGAAGTATTCATTAGTGATAGCCTACAACCTCTTAGCTCTTCCATGCTAAGAACATTACACACATGTTTAACATGTTAAAAGTACACACTAACCATGATTTACTTGTGTCTGGCAGACATAAACATCTCAAAAACTTAAACTACTCAGTTAATAACAGTGCAGTTCAATTTTGTTTTCTACTTTCAAGGTTGTTGCATCACAACAAACTTCCTAACTACCATTGGTAAAACCAAGGGGGAGGGGGGAAGAGGTGAGGAGTATCTTGAATCCCCAATCACTAATATGGGAAATTATTACATTTATAACTATTTTTAGGAAATGCATCCATGGAAAACTTGAGTCCACAGTTTTCTTTTGACTAATTTTTTACCACTACTGTACAGATTAAAACAAATGGAACGTACAAAATTTTAATGAGTTATGTCCTGGCATAGGAATTTCCAAATTTAATAGCCAGATGAAAGGAATTTAGGTTGAACTGTTACTGGACTTTACACAGTGACATTGCAGATAACAAACCACCTGTAATCCCTTGTACAATCTGTTGGCATTTGCAGACAGTACTCACTAGACTATGTTATCTGACGTCAGTAACACTTGGCCTATTGTTTATGCTCTTTGTATTGATAATGGTTTGAGAGTAGCTGAAATAAATGCTTAAGAATTCCTATGCCTGGTTATCTCAGAACGCTTTTGAGACATTTATTTTTTTTATTTATAATTAATCGCCTTTTATATCTAAATCCCCCTTGTACAAAATGGTTTATAGTATCTGTCCAGAACTTTATCTTTTAACTTAAAATTCTAATATAAATAAATTGTTGTACAGGTCTTAATTAGTGTACTAAAATAAAACTCACCTCTGTAAGTGTTATTGAATTTTTTCAGGACTACTTACTTGAACTACATGTAATATTTAATTGCAAATAAACTACATACCTAACATTTCTTTTATAAAAAATGCAACATCTTTAAATCCTTGTTATCTGAAACTCTACTGAAATTCTCAAAATATGTAAATTAAAAATTATAATAAGTAGACTATTTTGAATAGTGAAAAATATGGCCCCCCCCAAAAAGAGAGAGAAAGCGCTGAAAAACAGACATAAACTTTGTCACTGTGTTTTACCTAAATGACATGGGGGGGGGCATTTAAAAATGTATGTTTGGAGCTTTAAAAAATGCCCAATATTAACAAAACAACAGTGTAGCATAAAGTACTAGTTATAAGGATAATAGAAAAGCAAAAAACAAATAATCTAAATGTATGTAGTTTTTTCTTTTTTTGTCAAATCAATGCCTGAACATTTTCACTATTGCAAAGTACCTTTTAGTGTCACTGTCCTGTAGGCATAAACACCTCTCAAAACTGCTGCACATACAGTGTTGAAATTTGATATAAGTTTTAAGAAAGTTGTCTTACATTTAAAACAGGTCGAAATCAGTGGAAAATTATGGGTAGTTTATATATACATAAGATTTGACTGGGAGTAGATACAGTTATGGGTATTTATATGGGAAGTCTCTAAAACCATATAATTTTTAGGAACTGCTAACTGTATGAAGGTGAAATTTTAACAAATATAATTTTGCTAACACATTTCAAATTAGGTTGAAATCAAAGTAAAAAACACTGGTAGCCAAGTAAGATTTTTAGGATTATTTTTAAAATAATAATAAATGTTACCAATGCTACCATATTGTTTTTCTGTCAAAAATGAACATGATGTTTATCTAAAATTGACAATTTTGAAGTTTTTGCACTGCTGAACTGAAACTCCAAGATAATTTTCTAGCAGAGGTGCTTTAGAGATTGAAAGATAATTTAATTACTATGACACTACTCTTACAAACCCCAGAAAGAGCTTTATCCAGACAACTCATTCCAACTAAGATTTGAGCACAGGCTCTCCAGTATGAAAGACAGATACTCTAATCCCATGCCATAGAGATGGGCTACTGATGATGTAATATACAGGATGGACCATTAAAGCTGAGACTGTACAATATTTAAAAAACTAAGCGTTGTAGAAAGAAATGTCTTTGATAAAAGTTGTTTGATATTTTGGGGGAAAGTAAATGCCATTAGTCGTGTTCTGTTTGGAGGATGTGATGATACTCATTTTAGGGTCAATTTAATTTGACCCTAATTGTAGGTTCCCATTGAGAACCTTGAGAACACTGGAAGCTCTGCTTTAAGTGTATTTATGTACAGCCTATTTTTAATATCTGATCATGATATTTGCCAGTCTGAAAGCTTATTCAGCAAAATGCATTGGTTGGTGGATAGCATTATTATCGATTATCGATTATATTAGAAAACCTGACTAAACAAAGAGAAGGCAAAAAGCAATGAAAATTTGGGACAAATGCTATCCTTCGAGAGACAATTTTAAAAGTCCCACAATGTGGAACTGTCTTGAAAAATTTGGAATAGATGGTCACCCTGTTTAAAATGTAGTGGATATAGCCTATCAAGATCAGCCAACTTGAGCATCTTTAATTGATCATTGAGTACGGTATTGTGAATTTTTGTCACAATCCCGTCAGTCATAGTGGTTTAGGGATGCCCTGAATACTCAAGATTTTGAATGGATGCACAACAATACATAAATTCAGCAGCCCACTTTTTAACCACTGAAAACAAAGAGGAAGAATCCTTTAATGTCGAATCTTAACTCCTTTTGTATTTCTGTTGGGGTTAAACCCTTCAAAATAAGGTATTTTATCAAGTGCATATTTCAGTTTTATCCATTTTGTAGAAAATGCTAATCTAATTAATTTACATGATCATCACAAACAAGTGATTACATTTATGCATTCTGTAACTTTACAGCACATCATCTAAAGGCACTTAACTGTCACAGTAATTTGGCCATTTTTGCAACATCTCTTAATGAAACTGAAAACTTTTAGAATGCCCCTCTTAAATTAGGAGAAAAACAAAATTAATTTTGTAGGCATGTTTAACTTCATGTTTCTGTGAGCTTGAATAATATTTTCTATAAATAAATTATCTTTTAGGCATTAAATAAATGAAGTTATGGAAAAAGGTATTTGATATATGCTAGAAACCATTATCACCTTCAGAAACAGCATTTAAGCTATTTGGAAACTGAATATTGAGCAATGAATTTATACATTGAAGGAAATCACAAAAGTCTGTTTTTTTCCTAATAGGAATATTCTCTTAGATTAAATGAATCTACAGGTTTCACTTAATGAATCAAGACAAGTTTCCCTAAACAGAATTCTAAATAAGTTCCTTAACTTAATGTCTTCACATCAGTTTTATATGCAATACATCACTGAGTAATGTTGATAACTTCTTTACCACAGAACAAAACAGTATAAATGCCCACCTAAAACTTAAGCAAAGCAGTGAAGTATGAAGAATGTGCTTTTTAATGTTGATGACTAAAATCAATTTGTGGTTGTTCTGGTAGGATGCATCTTACTCCCCCACTTGCTATAACAAGGCATCTACAAGGCCAATCATATATCAAGGTCAAGGCTGCTGCTATTGATGTTAATTATATTCCAGACAAAAAACAAGACAAAAGTTATAATAAGCTCATAAATATGCAACAAAAGAAAATAACCCATAAAACACACAAACAAGGTATGTTTAAAAAGAATGGAACCTTTGGTCGGCAAAAATACATTTATTGATTGCAGGTCCAAAACACTAATCACCTTCAAATAGTCTCTCTGGTGATACACACACTTCTCCCAACCATTGTGGAAACACTTCTGGAACACAGTTTTTGGATTGATGTGCAGCCGGGCCATTGTGTTCTGCATGGTGTCTTCTCTTGACTCAAATCAGGTCCCTTTCAGTGGCATTTTCAGTCATAAGTTACAAGGAAGCATGTTGGGTGAGTAGGCAGACTGACATACCACAGGAATGTTGTGTTTGGGGAAGAAAGCCTGAATCAAATGCACAGAATGGTGGGTGCATTATCATGATGGAGCTGCCAAGTTTTTGCTGCCCACAGATCCGGTCATTTGTGCTGCACAATTTCATGAAGGTGATGAAGGACCTCCTGGTAGTAATCCTCTGTGATGGTTTGGCATATTCATGATGCACCACAACATGGGAGTCAAAGAAAATGGTCAACATGACCTTGATTTTATTGCAGACTTGCTATGTTTTTTTTTGTCTTCTGGGATGACAGCATCTGGTTTCTGGGTCACAGCCATAAACCTATGTCTCATCACCTGTGATCACAGTGTTCAGAAAGTTGAGGTCACTGTTTGCATTGGCCAGCATGTCCTGTGAGATGTCCAGATGCCATTGATTCTGCTCCATTGTTAGCAGCTTTGGTACGAATTTTGCAGCTAATCTAATCATGCCCAAATCCTCAGTCAAAATGGAATCTACTGATGCAATGCTTACCCTTATCTTGTTCGCAAGTTCCTGGACTGTGATATGATAGTTCTGCAAGACCAGAGTCTGCACTTGCTCAATGACATTGTCATTTCGGCTTGCTGAGGTCCCTCCTGAATGTTGTTCACAGTTCAATGAGGTGCAGCCATCTTTGAAGTGGTTGTATCATTCCTTTATCTGTGAGGTGCTCATGGAATCGCCGCCAAAAGCCTATTGAATCTTCCGAATGGTTTCCACTTGCGTATCACCAAGCTTTTGGCAAAATTTGATGCAATATCCCTACTCAAGTTGTTCCATGATTTTACAGAAACTGAAATCCGACGACCGTTCATACACATCTTCACTTGTAGGCCAACAGATAAACGAGCGACGCTTTCTGCGGATGGGGAAAAAATTCATGACTGCACATGAATGTTCTCTCCACATCTCCAACGAAGGAAGTCTCCTGCACTTCATTTGTTTATGCAGGAATAATGTAAAAATAATATATACCTTTTTGAACACACCTCGTATTAAGCAGCTATCTGCAAAGCATGAGGTATAAGCATGACTACTTTGTCGTGTTTACACTCAGTGCATTCACAGAGCAATGATGATTGTGACTTTCTTCAGGTGCATTAAGAGACCAATAACTATAATAATTATGCAGATATAACAGACAGAGCATGAAGAATTTCCCTAGAAATGTATGAGGGCAATGGGCAGAGTAGAGAAATGATAATACACAGCATTATCATAGGCAGATCCATGGAGAGGTTAGGGGTGCTTTAGCTCCTCTTAGTTACACTGAAGTTTTTTTTTATTTAATGAAATTAAACTTAACAGTCTTATTTATGTCTTACATAAGTATGCCCCAAAGTGTTAATATACCCCCTTGAATAGTAACTATTTGACTTGTCTTAGCAGTGGCCAGAGGAATGGAAACAATAGGCTGCAAGTGCCGCTTACCTCAGCATGCATATGAGTCCAGTGCTTCACAAATTACGATGAGTTTTAAGATTGCAATGCATTAATACTTGCAATGAATGTGTTTCAATTTTCAAAAGTAGTTTTACTTCACAAGTAATACTTGAAATATTAGCTGAAAGTTTACCACTTTCTATGCAGTGAGTAACAACGTAAATTTTCTAACGTTCCAATTTTATCATTTTACAACAAGCAGGAAATACAACTTCAAACTTTTGCATAAGGCTTCTTCTGGTGATGCTGACATGATTACTACTGAAAAAGAAGGGGAGGGGGAAATGCACATGATGAAATAAGGACGAGTCCACCTAGTACTTCAGCAGAAATGGCTAGCATTTCTGCTATCCCAAATGATGATGAAACAGTTGCAGAAAACATGCAAACCTAATTGAACAGGGACTATGTTTACTAGTGGTGCAACAAATAACAATACATTACACCTTAACTAGGATTTACTATTCTATAACAGTTTTCTTGAAATAAATTTAGGAAATTTCAATACTACAGAGTAATATTGTCCTAATTACTCTTTTTTGCTTTATGGTACTGGTATAATTTTTTCAAAAATAATGTTGTCCCCCACCCCTTAGACAATCTGAATCCATCTCTAAGCATTGTCTTTTTTCTGCATGGCCATTGGCTCCCAAACCACAATTACAAAACAAAGGCCTCTAATGTCTATTTCTTCAATGCAGAGCACTTAAGTGTCAATGAAAATTTCATAGTCCCTCAGATATTGTTTAAAATTCACTTTTTTTGTTTTTTATTGGTAAGTCATTTAACTTACTACTAATATGAAACAAACAGAAACTAATGTACATATTTTCAGTATGCATCTCATTCCATTCATAAACCCATGAGATTTGAAATTTGTTTCTTTCTGTGCACTATTCAGAAAATATATATTGTCAATGCAGAATGATCTGTGGCTTTTTGGCAAAAGATATTGTCTTGTATTGTGAGAAATATGGTAGGTAATATCAAGGCATTTATCGACCTGGTTTTTAAACACCTAACCATTATCTGTCTCCTACATGCTCTTCTGTAACTAAATGAAAACGTGTTTTGAACATTTGCGGATAAATACTTAACGTGATTAACACAAAACAATTAGAAAATAAGCATTTTTATAAGCACTGGTATAATAAATATGAAAATAAGATGATTAGTAGAGAAGGTTGAATGATTGTTAGAAACCAATATTTTGCTAAACTGTGGTGCACAACTGCTTAGGAATTGGAATGGAAACAGGAAGCATTAGCCTTAATCTCAATTTGATAATTGGAATTTCTAGGTTTCTTGGGTTATTCCACAGTGAATCAGGAATGGGAGTCAGAAAGAGAAGAGAAAATGAGACCAACATTCTGGGCTATTAATAATTCACAAGTCAAGGATGAAAACACGAAAGCATGTCAATTAGTATAGTGACAACATGCAAAATTGACTGAGCATTTAGATATCATTTGTTAAACAACAATAATAATCTGACACACGACAGCCCTGATGGGCTAGCTGAGCAACCTGTTTTCATAAGGCAACTGATATGGGAGGATGATGTGATAAGTACCAAGATTCTCCCTGTCAGGATTTTGGTCTCTTACCTATCATAGTTCCTCAAATGCATTACAATGCTGATTGGTACTAGTACTATACATGGGCTGAAAAATCTGCACCCCTGCGGGTGAATGAGTCACGTTTTGTTTTTCAAGCTGGCAACTAGAGACAGCTCTACTGGCCATTTTGGGCATGGTCTTCTCGACTATCTTCTGCAATGAAGACAAAAAAACATACAGTATTTGATTGTATATGTTCCTATTTGAACATGGGTGTTTTAACTTTTTAACTTTCTCTACCACGTACATAATAGGTAGAGAAGGTATTGCATTCCACCCAAAAATTTGATACCGAGATTTCAACAGAAATACATATTTTGAGGCTCCCTGAATAATAATAATAATAATAATAATAATAATAATAATAAAAAGAAGACATTTTTAGAAAAAGTTTTGTGTATGTGAACAGCATACTCAAAAAAAGTTGGATAAATACCAAACTTGGTATTTATATTCAGTACCTTCCAAAGATGTGGCAGGGAGATTTTCAAGAAAATCCCCCACCGCAGACTACCCTATACATGGAAGATTGTTTGGAAATTTTGTTTTTTCTAAAAAATGGCTCTAATGATTTTGACTATAGTTCCATATATTAAAAATATTTACATTACAAATAAAATGTATATTTTGAATTTTCTGAGAAATCCTGTGAAGTCCATTTTGTTTGGAAGAAATTTTGTATAATCTTGTATAACTGGTAAACATTAAGTGATAGACGAACATGTACTATACAAAAAAATGTAGATCTCTTTAAAACACACAGTTTATTTTAAATAAGTTTTTTTGAGGTATAAGCCATTTCTGAGATATCCGTTATTAAAGGTTTAAATTTTTCATTTCTTGGTCATTCTCTTAAAGTCCTGTCAACATTCAGTTCGTGATTGCATTGAAAGAGTATGGAATTTTAAGGCCAGTGTATAGCATCCAGTTCTTAAACATCTGACTACCATTATTCCCTTTATATTTATAATGAAATGTGTACTGAAGCTATTTCTGGAAAGTTTTAAATCTTGATTAAAATGAAGAAAATAGGAAAATAACTTTCATAAGAATAATTTGTACATCCACCAATAAGAAGTAAAGGGTAGAGAAAGTCATGTGAATGTAACACATAGGATTTTTTTTGTTATGGTTCTCATTTCTGTTCCAGGGCAATTGTGTGCTGGGCTAAGCATCTGATTAAACTAAACACAATTTTAGTATCTGAATGCAAGTGTCTAAGTTAAAGCACCAATCAGACTGAAAAATTTAATGTCATGGCCATGATTTGAACCAGGAATTCCTGGCTATAGCATTGAATTTTTCACTCTGATTCTACCTTAAAAGCTTGCCTTAAACACAATTTGTATGAAGGAACAATTAATTACCACTGCTAACCTAAAAGCACCAATATTTAAAAAACATACATACATTTTCAGTTGCATGAATTGTGTACATATTTAGGGCCTCTAAACTACCTGTAAATGTGATAAGTATTTCCACTAGTGTATGAAAAGCAGCACATTAAAGAATGTATGATAGGTCACACAAAGATTTCGCATACACAATACACACAATGTATTTACCAACTTCAACATTACACCCATTAATATTTATTAAAAATCAAGCATTACTGGTGCCGTCAAAACTACAGCAATCGAAGCTATGCAATTAATCATTACCAGAAAACCAGTCATAGCAGATCTTGAAACATGAGCTCTCTTAACCTATGAAAAATTAAGGCGGCTCCCAAATTCAAATAAATGGAACAGAAATTAAAGCCTTACATTTAAGCCCATGCTAGACACCCAGAATGGATTACAAGAGGTAATAAACCTTACAGTTGGTTCCTTCAGGAATCAAGACGATGGAGCTGCAGCAGGGGGTACTTGCACATACTTCTCCTTTTATAAAAATGTTGGAAAATACAAGGGTGGTCTGAAAAGTTTCCGACCTAATAAAGATACAAGATATTTTTTCAGATTTTTTTTTTTTTTTTTTTTTTTTATTTTTCAACATAGTCTCCTTGTAACTCTACACACTTCTCCCAGCGATGCTCCCATCTCTGTAACCCGTCCAAATAGTACTCAGCGTTTTTCTCTGCAAAATAATTGTTCACGAAGGCACAATTGATTTGTTCACAAATAATTGATTGCCTCTTCATTTGATGAAAATCTCTCTCCTCCGAGCGCAATTTTCAGATGAGGAAACAAAAAGAAGTCGCTTGGGGCTAGATCTGGTGAGTAAGGTGGATGGTCAAGCAGTTCAAACCGTAATTCATGGATTTTCACCATTGAAACCGCTGAGGTGCGAGACGGTGCACTGTCTTGGTGTAACAGGATTTTCTTTTTCTGCAAATGTGGCCATTTTTCCGCAAGTTCTGCCTTCAGCTTGTCAAGTAATGATGCGTAGTATGCTCCTGTAATGGTTTTTCCTTTTTGAAGATAATCAATTAAAATAACTCCATGACTATCCCAAAAAACATTCGCCATCACTTTCCCAGCAGAAAAAACAGTTTTTGCTTTTTTTTGGAGTCGGTTCCCCCTTTGCAGTCTACTGTTTGGATTGTATTTTCGTTTCAGGCGTATAAGGGTATATCCAAGTTTCATCTACAGTAATTAATCGGCGCCAAAACTCGGATTTATTGCGCCTAAACTGCGCCAATAGAGCGTTTGAAATGTTCATTCCAACACGTTTTTGGTCAAACGTGAGCAAACGTGGCACCCAACGCGCGGACAGCTTTCTCATGTAAATGTTGATTTAATATGTGACAAATACATTCTTTTGACATGTTCATAGTCTCTGCTATCTTTCTCACTTTAATTCGGCGGTCGTCTAGCACCATTTGGTGAACTTTGGCGATGTTTTCATCAGTAGTCGCAATTTTTGGATGTCCCGAATGTTTGTCTCCCAAGCTCTTACAGTCACGTTTAAATTCAGCTGCCCAAAATTTCACTGTGATAAATGATGGTGCAGAGTCCCCATACACAGAATCCAACTCATCTTTGATTTGCGTAGGCGTATTGCCTTTCAAAAACAAATATTTAATGATAGCTCGATACTCGATTTTGTCCATTTTCATAAAAACACTCACATCACCTCACTCAAACGACTGTTACATAACAACTGAGAGTCCAAAATGGCTGAAACTTTGGTGAGTAAGTATCAACAGATGAACAACGAAATTCACTGGGTTTTATTTACGAGTGCTGCCATCTTCATGTTGATGTCGGAAACTTTTCAGACCACCCTCGTATACAACAAACTTTGATGGTAAAATTGAAGCTATCTCCACATCATTCCAAAACACATTCTCTTGGCTACGTAAATGTAAGAACAAGTTATTTTGTCTGATTCTAAAGCTGCACTCCAAGGAATGAGCTCAAATACATTCCTTAAAATGGAGAAAATAAAAGAAATACACTGCATGATATAAAATAACAATATGAAAAAGAATATATGGTTCCAGTGGATTCCAGCACACTGTGGACTGAATGGTAATGAAAACGCCGTTACACTGGCCAAAAAGGGAACAAAAACTAACATATAAACAAACTACAAACTCTCATATGAATCAACACTAACAGGGGCCCCCATACACACGCACTAAAAATAATTAAATTCAGCATAGTATGAAATAAAATACTGTATATTACAAGAGTTGAAAGTGCTTTACGGATTCATACTGAAACATTAAACTCATCTGGTAAATTACTATTACATGACTGTAATTAAAAACTTATTTTCTGGATAATCTTTTACTGACCTTCCTGATAACACTGGAGTTGTATGTAAGGAAGCCTCATATAAATGGATGGACTTATTAGATTATAAATTTAGGTTTAGCACTTTAGTTGTTTTAATTTTAAAAATGTTCTGTTATTACATTGTTAAATTGGATGCAGAGTTAGGGAAGAATACACAATTATGAAACAAAACTTTTATTATGCAGTATTACAGTGATAAAAATCATAGTTGTCGCGTGTTCTTGTCATGGAAGAGAGCTTCCAATTACAGAAGTATTACCTTCCATTGCACATTCTAGTACATTGTTTTGTGGTCTCATCTATATATACATCACATATGACAAAGCTATGAAACATTATGTGTGTGAATTCATTCAGTGTGCAGCTTGTTATCCTTTGGCTACCCCCACTAGTGCTGGCCGTATGACTCTTTCATGAAGTTTATATCCCAGCTTCGACACTACGACAACTGTTCCAGGATCTTTGCCTTTCACCTCCTGTAAGTATATCAAATTTACACATGTTATAGTTTGTAACCAGTATTTTAAAACCACTACAAAAGTGTTATGCAAGTACAAGTTTTAGGTAAGCCTTGTCAAAATTATAATGTTGCATACGACGGGAAGTTTTAGCAGACCCATATATATATACAAGGGTAAACCCAAAAGTAAGGTCTCCAAAGCGCTGGGATCGCAGGGAAACTATTTGTGTGGATGTTGGCCATACTGCTTTTTTCCTTCCTCCCTTCACTCTCTTCAGAAACCACCACACATCCCTTAGCGCCCTCAGTCTTGGCTTGGCAGCCAGTTATAATGGAGCTCCCATTAGCCATTAACACCAGGTGCGAAGTTCGCGCAGTTATTCACTTTTTGAGTGCAAAAGGGGTTAAACCTTTCGAAATTCATTGACAGTTGATAGAAGTGTATGGAGAGTCTTGTATGGATGTCAAAAATGTCTGCAAGTGGTGTAGAGAGTTTGCAAATGGTCGCACGGAAATTCATGATGAGGAAAGAAGCGGGAGACCGTCCATTTCTGATGAAACAATCGCAAAGGTTGAACAACCATGCTTCAAGATCGGCGGATCACTCTCGATGAGCTCTGCATTGTTGTTCCTGAGATTTCTCGAAGCACTATTCATCGGACTTTGATTGAAGAGTTGAAATTTCGGAAGGTGTGCGCAAGATGGGTCCCAAGAATGCTGACAGAAGATCACAAAAGGCAATGCGCTGAAACTTCCCGCCAATTTCTTCAACGCTATGCAGATGAAAAGGACAACCTTTTGGATTCAATAGTCACGGGTGATGAAACCTGGGCTTTCCACTTCACACCTGAGACCAAACAACAATCACATGAGTGGCGGCATTCCGGTTCACCCAAGCCGCGAAAATTCAAGAGTATACAGTCTGCCGGTAAAGTCATGGCAACTGTGTTTTGATATCGAAAGGGGATATTGTTGGTCGACTTTATGAATACTGGGACAACAATAAATGCCTACAGGTATTGTCAGACATTAAAAAAACTCAAGACGGGCAATTCAGAACCGTAGAAGAGGAATGTTGAGCAAGGGCATAAGCCTTCTCCATGACAATGCTCGCCCCCCACACCGACCGTCAAACCATGAATCTTCTGCAACAGTTTGGATGGGAAACCATCACCCATCCACCCTATAGTCCGGACTTAGCACCCAGTGACTACCACTTGTGTCCCAAGTTGAAAGAACATTTGGCTGGAAGGTGCTTCGATGACGACGATGAAGTGAAAAATGAGGTCCATCACTTTTTCAAGAGCATGGCGGCAAGCTGGTATGACATGGGCATACAAAAACTGCCACAGCGTCTACAAAATGCATCGACCGAAATGGCGAGTATGTGGAAAAACAGACAAAGTCAAAGCTTCAAAACTATGTACCATTTGTTGTCAATAAAAGTTTCTTTGTATTTTAAAAAGAATTGGAGAATTTATTTTTGGGATTACCCTCGTATATTGTTTCAGTTGTGATCATGTAAGATGGGCATTATCACAAACCAGGTGAAAATTAAGGTACTTTTTTCTGAGAGAATGCAGGAGGATGCACACCTTAAAGTAGGAAAAAACAATAAATTCCCCTCTTTTTAATGGTAAAATAAAAAAAGGCTCACTTTGGTGAGTCTTACTGACGCTCAACTTCTTGAGTTTTTTATGTACCTTATTAGGACATGTTTCATGAATCCTCTTTTGTACCTTCCACTCAATTGCAACTGATGTCCGACCCAGATTTTTACTTTCTCTACTATGTATAGTAAGTAGGGGAAGTATTGAATTCCACCCAAAAATTTGATACCGCGATTTCACCAGAAATACATGTTTTAAGACCCCCTGAATCCAAAAAAAAAAAAAAAAAAAAAAAGCATTTTTGAAAACATGTCCGTGTGTGTGTCTGTGAACAGCATAACTCAGAAACGAAGTCGGATAAACACCAAACTTGGTATTTAGGTTCAGTATCTTCCAGAGATGGGACACGAAGGTTTTCAAGAAAATCCTCCCACCCCAGATTACCCTTTACATGGTATTTTCTCAAAAATGGCTCCAACGATTTTGATTAAAATATCATATGTTTAAGATATTTTCATGACAAATGAAATGTATATCTTGAATTTTCTGGGAATGTCTCCAAATATATTCTTCATTGTGAACGACTTTTGCATAGCTGGTAAACCATAAGAGAGACAAAATTTTACTACACAAAAAATGTAGATCGCATTAAAATACACAATTTATGTCATATACATTTTTTGTTGAGTGAACCATTTTCGAGATATTGCTTGTTATTCCCTTAAATTTTTAATACTTGTTTTCCAAATGGGAATTCGTTATTCATTTTTTTGTCTTGGATATGCAAAGAGTATTAATCTGTGGCAAAGACAATGGTGCTGCACCTAGCAACCAGCTATTAAGAGATATGTATGTGCTTAAAGGCTACTGTATTTCTATATTGCCCTTGCAAATACAAAGCAAGGGGAACATAGCACGCCTTAAGCGATAGTCAAATATTTTTAGAACTGGTCACTATGTGTAAAATGTAATTCTCTTTGCATGTCAAAAGATTGTTTCTGCAAATGTTTATCTTGATTAATATGAAATAGATGGAGAATAAGAGTTTGTAAAAATAGTTTGTACAAGAGTAGAGAAAGTCATGTGAGTATAACACATCAAATTTTTTATGGTTGAATATCCCACTTCCATCTGCTGGATTTGAAGGTTGGGTTCTCTTCTAGCACAATATCAGCATTTTTAACTTCCATTTTTTGCTTCTAGATTTGGCTCATGTATCCAATTCTCTTGTTCTATGCATTGATTTTAAAAGGTCTGCTTTTTCTTATATTTAATTACATTTGCTTAAAAAATGCAAATTGCTGATTTATCAATATCTTTATAACAATAGCATAATATTCTGTAATATACATTTTAATTGATGAGCAGTAAAACAATACTAGGTATTGGAGTTCAAGCATTTTTTGAAGAATATTCATGTGTTCAATATAAATATTGATTTCTCCAACAACTCAGCAGAAAATATACCCAAAGAATTAATAAAATGTTTGAATAAGCATTACTTCACACAAGTTTTTCTAAATAAGAATTTAATTAAATCTGTGCTTGATGAGATGTCTGTTATGCTAGGAAAAGATTCAGGAGCAGTAACACGTCTATTAAAGGTGTGAGCCTATTTACTGATTTAGTATTGTGTTAATCCAGGTTGGACCTTGCTTTGGTGATTCTATAAAAGAGGTTTCCTGTCAAGCATTTCACTGCTTTTTAGATAAACTTTACTTTTTATACCATAAATCATCTAAAAATCAAAAGGAATTAAGGCAGTCACAATTTCACTAGAATCAAATATTTTGAAAATCAGAAACATTTTCTCTGTACATAAGTGGCATCAAGAATGCATACCAATAATAATGTGATAAATAACTATCCTACACTCTGTGAACATTTCAGTAGAGCCTTGAACAATTCCACAAGAGATGACAGAGAGAGAAGTAAAGCCTTGAAAAGATGTTAAGAGATGCAGGATTTATAAAGAACTTAGCTGCAATGTTGGATGCTTTAGACAAATTAGGACAGTTATTACATGTTTTGCAAAGGCATGGCATTACACTCATAGAAGCTGATAAAGCAATTATAATACTGAAGTTTTGGTATACGACCCAGGGTCTAAATTAACACATTAACTTAATGAAGTCAACAAAAACAGTACCAAGGAGTGCCAATTAATAAGGGGCATCCTAGCGTTAAAGTTATTAACACCACTCAGATTTTCAGAGGCTTGGAAAATAATTTCAAATGTAGCATGATTATAGGTAGATCTTCAAATGTAAGTCATGGTGAAAAACCTCAGAAATTATGAAAATGAATACAGTAATTTATTGGAAAATGTGAAATTGTTCTATCCTGAGAACTGTCTTAAAGGAGAAGATGACAAAGTAGACATACAATATGTGGACAATCAAATACGTTGACTGTGTCAGCCACTGTAGTTAATGAAATGACTATTGTTCTTGGTTTCAGTCTATATAAATTTGACAAAGGAAAAGGAATTTATGAAAAAAATTTAGTTGCAAGTTCAAACACTAACATCACTTACATCTTTTGTGCCTTGAACTGGTATCGAGAGCTACTTGCAAACACAAAATCTACTTAGCTTCACAAAATAAATTCAGCATGAGAAATTACTCTGCAAGAAACCAAAAGACAGTATCTCAAAATAAAAAACCAGGGGTTTATCAAATCAGTTGCCCTGAATGTGACCAAATTTACATAGGTAAAGCTAAAAGAAATTTAGAAACCAGATTGAAAGAACATATGAAATACACTAAATACAAACAGTCCGATAAATCTGCAGTTTCGCACCACTTTTGGACATCCAATCACAACATCACACTGAACAGAACACTCCTAAAGCCTACAAAATACATAGCAGATTTGGATATTTGGAGAAAAAAAATTTATAATAAAACACAAGCGTTCTTTAATGAACTTTAAATTGCTGCCACAAATCTACTATGGAAATTCATCACTCCACCGCTAGATGTCACCACAACCCACATACCAGTCAACACCATCAGGAGCCAGTCGATCACTTCTGACAATGAGAACAAGTAACTCTTGAAACCGGTCAGCACAAAAAATGTAAGTGATGTAATTGTTTCAACTTCCAACTCAATTTTTCCATCAATTTAAATCACATCGCTGTTACTAGCTTATGCAAATTTTATACAAAGGAAAGAAAATTTCAAAAGATTTAAAACTTCTTTTCCAAAGTGTGGTTACAATATCAAGTAGTGAGTGTGAGCAAAATTTCGATGTGATGAAAAATTGTGGCACCATTCTGTACAAGTTAGAATAAAGAAACAGTAACAGAACCAGCATTCATCAATTCTATCAGTCCCCTACTAAGGCATTCAATCCATACTGCTTCATGAGGTCATGGCTAAGGTCACCACTCATCTGATGATACTACGATCCCAAAGAGACAGGAAAAAGAAGAAATTATGCATCAACCCTACAGTTTGCAGTTGCGATGTGAGTACAACTTCCCTACATAGCTACTATAGCCCTAGTGCCTGTTTTTCTTAAGGAAATCTTGTTTTAAAGCCACTATGTTACTGATGGGCTAAGTTAATCACATTTATAACAACATATTTTAACTTACTCTGCCTTATAATATCCAAAAAGTAGTGGAATCTCACACAGTGAAGCAATTAATAAAATACACTTAATGAAACTAGAGTCAACCTAAACACTCTTACTAGCTTCACACACTTATTTACATACCACCCAGGTTTCTTTCACAAATTTTAGAAAATATTCAAGAATCACAACATTACCCTGGAACTTTACAAGAAATTTAGCATCAGGAATCTAATTAGAGCAAGAATATCTGATCCCATACCCCAGGACAAAAAGTCAGGAATCTACCGGATCCAATGTGAAAATTGCAAAAAGGTTTACATTGGCAAAACAAAAAGGAACATAGGCACCCGCTTCAAGGAACACTGACGTTGCATAAAGTTCAAACAGACCGACAAATCTGCAGTTGCTTTTCACTTCTGGACTCATTACCATGAAATAGACACCAATATCCAGTTGCTGAAACCAGCTCAAAAACATAGAGAGCTTGAAGTATGGGAGAAGATTTACATAAAGAAGTTTGAAAACCCCATCATGAACTTTCATTTGCCAGAAGCAGATAACCCTCTATTTAGTTTCATCCAGATTTTCAACAGTATGACTCGAGAGTTCATCCGACAGTCAACAGGCAGCTGATGATGTGAGCTCAAGCTCACGATACATGTTCTGCATAATAAATGAGTGAGTGAAGCTAGTTAGTGTTTAGGTTGACTCCACTTTCATCAAGTGTATTTTACTCTGCCTTGGTAACATATTTGGTATATTATATTAATGACCAAAATAGCCATTTTATTATTTTTTTTTATTACTATACATGGAGTTACCTTCATGTTCTTGCTCTATTGAAGTTATGAAACACATGGAGGAATAACAGAATTTTACTTACTCAATGATTGTTGAAGCCTATGTATGTTAATAGAAAGAAAGAAGGAAACCAGTAGATATTGTGCTATGTTCTCAAAACCTCTCCAGGTTATTGGAAGTTTGATAATAGATAACATGGATAACACAAACATTTTTATATTAAAGAGGTGTATTACCTGTTGAAACAAAGCTTCATGGTAGTTGGGGTCAAACTTTTCATCAAGTGGATTAACTGGCTCCAATCCATGTCTCTTGAATACCTGCAATATTGAACACATTTAACATTTTTCTATATTCTCACAGAATTTTAAACATGGCACAACTTCTATTTTCCAATAATGAATGATTGAGTGAGAGTTTGGCAAGTATTTCACTCATGCATCAAGCGATCAATCTGAGATGGAAAGGCTTTGTTTTGGACCAATCGTGTCTGTACATGCTGCCAATTTTATAATTTTTGTTTTATTGCTTTAACATGCAACAAAATTCTTCTGGTTTGCTAATTTCAAACTCCAATTGTTTGTCTTAATGGTAATTAAAATGTCAGACTTTACATTCGTAACTGTATATATACATGGTGGAAGGTGACTTATGATCATCCTTGAACAGGATGACTCTCCGTGATGGATAGAACAAAGAATCTTAGTGTAGTTTTGCTGTTTTTAAAGTAGTTTTTGAGAAAAAAAGCAAAAATTGCTTAACACAGGGCTTTAGAATAAAAAGTTTCCCTCTTGTATAGTATGTTCCTTGGTCATTCCAAGCTGCACCCCACACAAAGGTTTCCCACTCATGCAGTGTTTTGGTCGCACAGCCTGCTGTCCTTGAAGTGCAGCATTGTTCTTTGCACTAGTATACCTTCTTTCACTAAGATGAACATGCAACTGACTACAGCAATGCACTTTTTGTGCAAGCTACATTAAATATGAATCAGCACACCGTGTTTGCATAGAATATATTCTGAACGTCCCTGGTGAACTGCCTCCTTCCAGAACAGCAATTCAAAAGATTGTGAGAAAATATGATTCCACTGGTTCAGTGATAAATAAAAAAAACATAAGAGTAAGCATACAGCTTTAACACAGAAAAAATTGAACAATATTGGCACTATTCTTGAAATTACCAACAAAACCACTTCCAAAATTAGCACTAGTGGCCCTCTCTTATTTTTCGGCCTGACTGTATGTGATTTTTACTTGTGGGGTAGCCTGAAGGACAAAGTAAACAAGACAAATCCTTGTACTCCGGAACAACTAAAGCAGAAAAGTAGGAATGAAATTAAAAACATTACTGTGCCCAAACTTAATCGTGTCAACCAGTTTGTGTTATACTTACTTATCTTCTTGCAACTGAGACAAAACTGTTATACCCAATAACTTGACAGCATGAAGCATGATCTACTCCTTTAATTATGCTGCTTGCTCTGAAATATGTTTCTTAGCTATTATAATTCAAATAGGACATGAGATATGGGACAGACTAGGACTATTGGTTTAAAGCTAAATTGCATTACCCCCTTTTTATTGCAATACCTTGCCATGTGACAGATCTGTTCATATACCAAGACTCATAGTTTACTAGCAATGACAATGAAACTAAGGGCTCCAAAGATGGTAAATTTGGTCTTTCCAGTTTTACAGTACAGGTAAGACAGAAGACTGAAAAAGGCACAGAGGTACCATTTTGTTTCCAATAGTATGATTAATTTTCTCAGATCCTGCTTATAGCGACATTTGAGGGAATTTTTAATTTACACTCTAGCATTAGTTTTGAAATAAAAAACTGAAAGGAAAAAGAGCTAGGTCAAAATGGGAAAAGACTTGCTTATTTAAACAAGATACTTTTGCATATAAATCTAATGAAACAGTGATAGGTATTCACTACTGAATTTCTGATAGAATTAAGAAAGAAAGAAGGAAAGAAACCTTTTTTTATTTTTGTTAAAACATCATCAAACCTTATAGAATTAGTATACAACTGTGATTTTATTCATTTGGCCATTTAAATGCCCAATGCAACATATAACACATATGCACATGTGTTCAAACAGCAAGCGAAAATTTAAAACTTGATAATTCTCGAGATCCAGTTTTCTAACACTTTTGCTTTGCCTCTGCAGTGACTATGATTGCCGAACTTTATGGTCTGGATTCCCCCCCTCTCAAAGTAGATTCCTACTATTTTCTTTAGAATTACATTTTTCAAAAGAATATGTGCATTTTTTTCCACCTGTCACAATAGGTAGTAAGATATAATAGTAGAATAGAATAACGTGAATGTGATAAGCATTAGGTTAGGTTAGCTTTCTCACAAACATTATCTGAAAGAACTCCTTTTACTACGAGAACAAAAGCATCCAAAATTTAGGATATAAAAAAACAAACATATATCTTATTGGGCAGTTATTGTAAAAAATTAGCAATTTAAGCTACATGCAACATTATAAACTTATTTTTATTTATGTTTCTATGTTTCTATAAACAAAGTAAGTTTTTTTAACCAACAAAAGTATTCTTTCAATTGAGGTTTGAAAAGTAAAATATGTTACCTTCTGTAGTTGTGCTTCTGTCATAGTGAGGCCCTCATAAAGGTTCTTTAAGTGTGGATTACTTTCTTTAACTTCTTCTTTTGGTACACTCTCAGTGGCTTTACCTAATATATCTGCAACCTGGAAATTAATTTTTTTTTCACATTTTTAAACATTGATAAAATAATATATTTGCAATTATCCATGCACAGATTTCCAAAACCATTACAAAAATTCACATTATTTACATGCCATCATTAAAAAAATCATGAAATATTATTACAAAGCTAATAGTCATAAATTATGTGAGTTTTGAATATCTTGCAGCAAGCATGCACACAAGGGGTTCAGAAGGTTAAGTGATACTCCATTGTTCTCAATAAGGGGCAGAGTGGTTGTTCTTCACATTCTATGCTTGTAACTCCCCTTTTTTTTGTGCATAAGAGCATAGCAGATACCAAAAAGTGCATTGAAAGATTTGGTGGAGAGCTCTATTTCTGGGATGATGATATGAGGTTTAAGGGCGCTAAACATCTAGGGTCATGAGCGCCCTTACAATGTATAAAATTTAAAATCCAAAAACTAAAATACGGGACACTAACTCGAGGAGAAAACTCTAAAAAACAAAACAGCAAACTCTAAAACCCAACACACTAAAAGCATGGTCAATAAAAGAGTAAAACGTGTCAAGAACTGTAGAATGCAAGGAACATGAGCATCATATGTCCGCTGGGGAGAACCTCCATTAAAAAAGACAAACAGAAGCACAAAACTAAAAGACGCTCAGCGCATCAAATGCGCTGATTAAAATCAGTCACTGATAAAACGTAAAAGACATTCTACAGCATGCGCGTCGTCTGCCAAAACGTTGGCTATGCCAACAGGCAGACACACACGAATGCGCAATGGAGCTAAAAATTGACACTCTGTTAAAATTTGATGCACCGTTAAGGGCGCATCACACTGCTCACACAGTGGTGCGGGGTCACCACTGAGCAGGTATCTATGACTAAAAACGCAATGTCCGATTCGTAAACGAGCTAAAATTACCTCTTCTCGACGAGAGGAGCGAGATGAGGTACACCAGACTAACGGGAGAGGTTTAACCTCCCGCAACTTGTTCCCCCGGAGAGCCATCGACTCATCGCGCCAAAGCGAAAGGATGCGGTGACGTAAAATAACACATAAATCGGACGAGGGAACAACAGAGGTAAAAATTCTGGGCGACAAAATTGCCGATTTCGTAGCGGCGTCGGCAGACTCGTTACCTGAGACGCCCACATGACCTGGAATCCGCACGAAGGAGACGCTGATGCCAGAGGCACCAAGCGAGTGGAGCAGGTCATGTATGCGCTGTACGAGGGGGTGGTAATTGCACAGCGCGTTAATACTCTGAAGGGCACTCAGAGAGTCCGTACAAACAACACAGTGCCGTAAGTCGTGCCGCTGAATGTATAAAACAGATTGATAAATACTAAAAAGTTAGGCGGTAAAAATCGAGCATTGTTACGATAAACGGAAGGTAAAACTATGTCGACCAAAAATAAAGGCACACCCTACTCCAACATCAGTCTTAAACCCATCAGTATACAAAAAATGACATTCCCCGAACTGCGCTTGAAGCTCTAAAAAGGAGAATCTAAGGGTCTCATTCTTCGGCATCGACGTTAACTCAAGGTGACAGTGGGCCTCAGCGCGCAACCAAGGAGGAAACCGCGTTTCCCCCCTAGGAAGGCCCGGCGCTGGCGTAACGTTCAAATGCCGAAGAAGCTGTCGAAGTCGAACCCCTGGAGGGAACAATGCAGAGGAGCTAACTATATATTGCCGATCAAGCGAATCATCGAAAAATGTCTCGAAGGACGGGTGTTCAGGCAAGCTTGAGAGTCGACATGCATAGCTACACAAAAGCATCTCACGCCTGAAGGACAGCGGAGGCTCTGCAGCTTCAACATACAGACTGGGAACAGGGCTGCTTGGGAAGGCCCCCGTAACGACTCTTATGCCACGATGGTGAATGGCATTAAGGCGACGTAACACAGATGGACGTGCCGATGAATAGACAATACACATGTAATCAAGCTTGGACGGGACCAAACAGCGATAAAGACGCAAAAGGATGGTCCGATCAGTTCCCCAGGATGTGCCACTTAAAACACGTAAAAGATTAAGAGAACGGTCACACTTTGCTTTTAAAAAGGAAATGTGTGAAGTTCAGCTCAGCTTTCTATCAAAGATCAACCCCAACAATTTCACCTCGTCTGCAAACGGAAGTACCTACGACCCGAGATGGAGAGGGAGAGGAGGGAAAGCCTTCCGGGGCCAGAAATTGATACAGACGGATTTCTCGGCGGAGAAATTAAAGCCGTTGCCGTTACTCTAGGCGTACAGACGGTAGATACACCTCTGGAGACGGCGTTCGAGCAGACAGGTCCGCCGTGAACTGCAATAAATAGCAAAATCAGCAACGAAAATGGACGAAGAAATACCAGGTGGAAGACACTAAACAATGGGGTTGATAGTAATAGCAAAAGGCGTGACACTGAGTACAGAGCCCTGCGGTAAACCATTCTCTTGAATAAAACGACTAGATAAAACCGAGCCTACACGAAAGACGCGATCCGTGATAAACTCCAGAAGAGATATGGGAAGACGACGGCGTAAATTCCATGCATGGAGTGTACGTAAAATGCCGCCCCTCCAACAAGTGTCATAAGCTTTCTCCAGGTCAAAAAACACAGCCACTGTTTGACACTTTCTCAGAAATCCATTCATAATATGCGTCAACAGAGACACCAGATGGTCGACGGTAGAGCGATGGCGACGAAATTCGCAATAAGCGTTCGCTAGAAGTTTCTGAGACTCAAGCCACCATGTCAACCGCCCGTTGATCATGCGTTCCATCACCTTGCAAATGCAACTGGTGAGGGAGATAGGGCGGTAACTGGAAGGTAGTTGGCGATCCTTCCCAGGCTTAAGTATAGGGACAATGGTGGCTTCGCGCCAAACGGAAGGAAAAAGGCCGTCTTGCCAAATACGGTTATAGACCTGTAAGAGAAAGAGTTTACTGTCTACTAAAAGATTCTTTAACATCAGGACATGAATGCCGTCCGGCCCAGGAGTGGAGTGCCTAGAGCAATGGAGAGCATGCTCCAACTCCCTCATCGTGAAAAGTTCATTATAACACTCCTTATTAGCAGACCGAAAATTATAGGTCTCGGAATCCAGCCGGTTTTGAGAGTGCGAAAGCCGGCGGAATAATGGGCAGAACTGGAAACCGCCTCAAAGGCAGAACCCGGAGTGTTAGCAATGGTAGCCGGATCCACTATTGTGACATTGGAAACCTGAAGGCCAGACACAATACAATACGACACTTTACCGGAGAAGCGACGAAGTTTATCCCAAACAACAGAGGAAGGCGTGAAGCGATTAAAAGACTCGGCAAAACGAGTCCAGGGTGCCTTCTTGCTAACCTGAATAATGCGACAAGCCCTGGCGCGCGATTGTTTAAAAGTAACCAAATTATCAAGTGTAGGGTGTCGCCGAAACACCCTAAACGCAGTTCTACGGGCACGAACGGCGTCTCGACAGTCCTCGTTCCACTACGGAACAGGAATACGCCGAGGGTGAGAGAACGAACGGGGAATTGTGCGTTCGGCGGTAGATACCATCGTAGAGGTAAGGTGCTGCATTATTTGGTTAACGTCAGTGAAGGGCTGGTCCTCAAAACACACGAGGCTGGAATACAATCTCCAGTCGGCTTTTCTGAATATCCAGGTAGGTACTCTGGAATGCTGGACGTGGTGAGACAGAAGAGAAACGATGCAGAGGTAATGGTCGCTGGAGTAGGTATCAGCGACGACGTTCCACTGCAGACGACTAGCAAGCTGGAGTGAGCAAAAGGCAAGGTCCAAGTGAGAGAAGTACCAGAAGAATCAGAAAGAAAAGTGGGCTCACCTGTATTGAGGATGAAGAGGTTGAACTGAGAAAAAATGTCGGAAAGAAGCGCTCCCCTTGCTCAAACCCTAGGCGAACCCCACAGGGGGTGATGGGCATTAAAATCTCCCAACAGCAGAAATGGTGTTGGGAGAGCGGACAGGAGATCTCGAATGTCCGCGTTTGCGAGGGGAGATGACGGAGGTGAATGGATGGAACAAATAGAAAAGAAAAAGCCGGGTAATTGAAGGCTAACAGCCACAGCTAGCAAGTCGGACATAAGTGCGAGAGTCTGAAAATGAACGTCGTTACGCACTAATAGCATGACACCTCCATGAGCAGGAGTACCCTCATCCAGCGCAAGATCGTAGCGAACCGGAGTATACCCTCGGAGATCAAAAGGATCGTGAAGGCGAAGCTTGGTCTCCTGCAAACACACGACCATAGGTGAATGGGAACGCAATAAAAAGTTGCAGTTCTGCCCTATGCGATCGTACACCACGTAAACTCCAGGTCAGGATAGCCATAAAGAAAAGGGATAAACTGTCTACTTAGAAGGGCGGCTCAAAATAACCTTCTGCTTAACCTTGGGGCTCGGACTTTTGGTATGGAGATGGTCAGACTCCATAGGCTCCTCGAAGGGAGGCCCCAAGCGCTCAGTGCCAGAGATCGATTCAAGCGCCGAGAATCGGTTCTGGGTGGCAATGGGTAAAGGGGGCCGCTGAGCACGGCTTGTCCCAGAAGCATCCTGGGACTGCGACCTTCGAGGAGAAGGTGAGCTTTTCTTACCGCGCGGACGCGGAGGGTCTTTAAGAAAATCTTCCCTGCGAAGTTTCTGCTTTGATTTCTTTTCAGTGCCTTGTGACTTCATAACCTTAGGACCAGATTTATATGGCTTGATAACTGTGCCAGAAACGACGGCCGGATGGTAGTGGCGGTCAATGCAGTCATGGTCCGGGTCTGTGTTTCGGCATCCTTCCGGGGTACTGGCGAGGCAACAACAGAACTAAATGTACCCGATCGCTGGAGCGAAGGTTGGCCCGAATAGTAACGCCTCCGGGCTTCAGCGAAGGAGAGTTTCTCCTTTACCCGGATCTCCTGGATCGCCTTCTCGTCCAAGTATCGCGGACAGTCGGCAAATGACGCAGAATGAGACCCTTTGCAATTAACGCAGATGGGTCCTGATGAACAGGTGTGACGGTTGGCTACATGAGGCACAGATAATAACGGCACTCTTACAAGAGACTTGTGTATGCCCAAAACGTTGACATTTAAAACAACGCAGAGGTATAGGAATATTGGGCCTCACCGCAATACGTTCGTACCCTGCTGAAATATTCGTGGGCAGATAGTCGCCTTCGAAAGTTATAAACAAGGTACGAGTGGGTACCAACACTCCGTCGCGTTTAGCCTGCACTCGATGAACCGCTGTCACCTTTTGGTCTGAAAGATATTCGACCAGGTCATCGTCTGATATACCTTCGAGGCTATGCGTGGTGACGACGCCTCGACAGGAATTCAGGTGCGGTGCTTCTCAACACGGATGGGATAACCATGGAGAAGCGTAGCGTGCAACAAGGTCTTAGTTTGTTGATCGGACTTGCTTTGTACTAATAATGAACTGTTTCGAAGTCGAGTGCAGGAATGAACCGAACCAGCAATTGAGTCAATGCCCTTTTGTACTATAAAGGCGTTCACCTTCTCAAACGATTGTCCTTCCTCTGTTCGTGTAATGACTAAGTAACAACCAGATGTCGATGGTGCTACTTCTGTTACCAAAACTTTTCAGCGCTTGTTCGAAATAATGGAGAAAGAGGGCTCCATAGCGAAAGAAATCCTCCACCACTGCAACCGTTTCCGACCTCGGGCTCTGACTTCCCGGGCGTTACCCCGGCTTGGGTGAGTGGCCTATCAATACCAGTCTCACCTCAGGGTCACACCTCCCAAAACATAGACAGAGGGACCCAATGGTCATCGGAAGTTAGCAGCTCATGCAATGGCCTCCTCCCCCCACCCTCGGGACTGCAGTTGAACAGTGGATACGAACACAAACCCTACATGACGACCCCGGGTGGTGGGGATGACTCCATTACCCACTCACCCAGCTGCGCACCCAGTGCACGGGTATCCGTCAGGCTGTGCCGATGGAGGCTTAAAATAAATAAACCAAAAGTGTGTGGGCATTTTGCACGCAAGGTAGGCCGGCGAGGAAGAAAAACAGAGGTGCGAATGGTGGTGGCTATTTCTGGGGGAATGCTGTGGGAAGTGTACCTTTAAACTTTTAGGATTAAAAAAATGATTAATCCCTCCTTCTAATAAAAATTTAAACAAAAATCTGATACGATACTTTCACATGACTTTTTTTACCCTCTATCGTTTATTAGAAGGTACACAAATCATTCTTACCCAAGCTTATTTTTCTATCTATTACATTTTAATCCAAATAAATCTTTGCAGAAATAGCTACATTATACATTTCATTATAGATACAAAGAGAAGATAGTCAAATGTTTAAGAACTAGATGCTAAATGCTGGCCTTAAAATTACATACTGTTTTCATGCAATCACGAGAAACAACTAAATATTGAAAGGATATTAAGAGAATGACCAAGAAATGAACAATTTGAACCATAATTAAGGATATCTCAGAAATGGCTTATACCACAAAAAAATTATTTTAAATAAACTGTGTGTTTTAAAGACATCTACATTTTTTGCATAGTACGTTTTTGTCTGTTGCTTAATGTTTACTAGTTATACAAGATTACACAAACTTTTTTCCAGATGAAGTGAATTTCAAAGGCTATTCCCAGAAAATTCAAGATATACATTTTATTTGTAATGTGAATATTTTTAACAGATATTAATGTATGCCTTTTATCAAGAACAGGAGGATTCAGAAATTGTAATGGCATGGCCTTTAGAAAATGTTTACTGAATCAAATTTTGAAGATGCTTAACCTGCAGTAAGTTGGCTGAATTGCAAGCAAGTGAAAAAGTGTCATTGGTCAGTCCATTGCTTACTAGTTATATCAAGCTGGCATATTCACATTCCTGATTGGGTCCCTGAATGTTTGCACATACTGCCACTAGGATCACTTGATCACTCCATACAGTCATGTACACTATCATAAGTTTGGTGTTCTGTGACGCTACCAAAGCTGTATATTGCATAATTGTTAAATTGAGTTTATTAATTACGAGTTATAATTACATATGAAACTTAGAATGAACACACGTATACTTGTGTTGGTTTAGGATTAGTAATTATGTTAAGACCAAATATATTTGAAAGTTCTTTGTACTGCCTATTGTGAAGTATAATGGACCCAATATTAATATTTGTAAGTTAACTTGTAATACTGCAGGATTAATGAATTATATGTAGAACATGAAAGTTATAAAGAACTCACGCTATATCAGAATTATTTTGGCATTATTAACATATTTCAAAATTCCAACGGTAGTGAAGTACAATGGACCAAATATTAACTGACATTCAGATATTAAAAGTTGTAAGCTTTGCTCACAACTCATAATTTTATACAGCATTAGAAATGTGCAAGCATTGAAAGTTAGTTACTGAACAGACAAGAATCGAACTATTAATCCTTCCTTAATTGGAAGGAAATAATATCTGTTGTTATTAGTTCATAAATTACTTACTATGCATGCAATTAGTGCCGTCTTAAATAAATTAAATGACAAGCCACATCCCTTCTCCTGCTTTGAATTGCAATAAAGTGAAAAGCAATAAACCATTTTATTTAATTATACACTAAGATGCAAATATTGGACATTTCACTTGAGAGGGAGACACACTCTCACACATATACATGCAATAGACAACTATTACCTATACTCGCTGCCAGAGAGGGAGAGGGAGAGGGAGAGAGGGAGAGAGGGGGGAGAGGGAGGCAGTGTTGCCGCTTATCACGACCACGTGGAGAGCACATTAGAATTATGTGTATGAAGGTGATTGGATTGCGCCTGCATTGTAGGGCGGGTATTATTTATATTCGTATACAGACAATTATAAATTAATGAATCAACATGCAAATGATAGAACATGCAAGAATATATCAGTGTTAAGATCTGCATTAATAAGAGAGACATACCTGTGAAATATTGAGACCTATTCTAATGGGAAAATGCCGCTGATTCTTTCACAGAGCATATTATTTCCCACGTGTGTTCTTTATTTGGGATACTTTTACCAAATACAGTTTTATACGGTTACCGAGTACACTCAGTTTTTCATTTAGCTCACTGTCTTTGTCACTATTTTTTGGATATTATTTAATATCTACTAAGTGTTAACACAATTGCAAATGCTCACAAAAAAGCATACACGCACACACAAGATACATACATGGACTCAAACACACGTAAACACAAAGCAAATAACCATATAAACAGGATGATGCAAAATAATTTGGTCAGTGCAAGGCGACCTCTAAATTGCTGCAAATACACTGCAAACTGTGGCTAAAGGAAGCCACTGTTTATAACTGCAGCGACAGCGGAAGATAAGACGTGCAGTTCATGTTACTGCAACAGACATTTGCCAGGCACGTCATGCTAGTCAAGTTACAATATTGGCAACAAGGTTTATGCATCTATCGTTGCTATGGAAACATCTTAGTTCTAATTGGGCCTTATAATCATAGCTATGAAGTATCCATCCCATCCCATTTATTTAAAGCTTTCTGCCACGTGGTTAGTAACTGTCAATCCCCTTCTTGATTGGCGCTGGCTATAGCTGAAAGCTTTTACATATAATGCTATTTGTCCTAACTAGAAAACCCAAACAGTAGAGTTATTTCATGTCAATTCAATTATATGCAATAAATATTCGGGTAGTATAGCAGGAAACAGGTAAAGTTGCTTGGGATGCCCATATGTATATTTACTAATATTTTATAACAGAAGTGTCAACCATTTATCTAGAACCAATAAAAATTCAACTAATTGCTATTCAGCACCATGAACATGAAATATATAAACAATTAAGACCAACAAGTCACAAGAAGCAAAATTTATAATTGGCCACCACATGGAAAAGATACAAGTCATGGCAGAAAACAAGGTAAGATTAGAAACCCTAAATTTCAATACAGATTTCAGTGGAATAAAAAGTGACATCAAAAGATACCAAAAAATTGAAGAAAAGAGAAAAAACACATTTGTGGACATCCGTTTTTTAAACCTATGCATACAAAGCAAAGTCACACCAAAGTTTGTAAGGAGAATTGTAAAATATGACAAAAACAGCAAACACCAAACATCAGCCGATAAAAAAGTAATAAATTGAGAGAAACAACCACTACGCAAAATTACAAAAATTGGAACTGGAATTATATGCTCTTCACCTTAAATTAACGGACACACTCGGCTACCCACTTTGGCAAAACATGCAATTAAAAATTCCTCACTATTCTTAGCTACAGGATGAAAACAAAAACGCTGAAATTAAAGAAAAAACTAGACATACTACGCCGGAAGCAACATTCATATAAACCTAACCTAAAAAATGAAAAAACGACACCATACCCAGACGTAATTAATCTTTCAAATGTAACTTTCACCAAAGCGGAATTATCGGTACTAAACCTTGGCCTAAAAACATGTGTTGGCTACACAAAAACAACCGATGAAATAGTCGCAGACATTGAGATTGCTACTTACAACCTAAATGAAAATAGTAAAACCACTATAAAAAAAGAATGTGAAATGGTTCTCCAAGAAATACAAGCAGATAAACATAACAATTTCCCAACCAAACATGTGATCAAAACATTAAAATCAAAACCAGTAGTATACACAAAAGCTGACAAGGGAAATAAACTAGTTGTACTGCAAAAAGATGATTATATTGCCAGAGTAGAAAATATGCTGCAACAAGAAAATTACATACAAATTCAAGAAGACCCATTAAAATTACATTTAAAAGCCTTCAATCAAACCATCCAGGAAAGCAAAACTATAACAGACACTGATAAATCTAGATTAAAACCAGACCACCCCACTTTACCAAGAATGTATGCTCTACCTAAAATACACAAACCGGGTAATAAGATGAGACCAATCGTCAGCAATATTGATTCTCCTACCTACAAACTGGCAAAATGGTTAGTACAGAGATTCTCTTCACTACCAAAATTCAATAGCAAAAACATAATGAATTCAGAAGATTTAATACAGAAGATAAAATCCCTGGAACTCGAACCAGAAGACAGATTAGTTTCCTTTGATGTCACTGCACTATTTCCAAGTGTCCCTACAGATCAACTCCTGTGTCAATTAAAGAAATGGCTACAGCAGACTAACCTACTTGAAGAAGAAATAGAAGACCTCATACAACTTACCAATTTATGCATTGCACAAAATTGTTTTAGTTTCAATAAGAAGTTCTATCAACAACCAACTGGTCTAACCATGGGCAACCCACTTTCACCCTTCTTGGCAGATTTATTTATGAGCTACTTAGAAACACACATAACAACTTCCTTTCCATACATGTTTAAAGTTTGGCACAGATACGTTGACGACATCTTCGCTGTTGTCCCTAATAGGTTCATACAAGACTCCTTAGCCTTAATAAACCTACAGAACCAATCAATAAAATTCACCATAGAAATAGAAAAAGAAGGCATGCTACCATTTTTAGACCTAAAAATCATCAGAGAACAAAAGAACCTAACCTTTGGCATATACAGGAAGTCAACACACTCTACTAATTACATAAAAAATAAGAGTTTCAATCCAACCACACACAAACATGCAGTACTAAACAGCCTAACACATAGACTGGTATATACACCCTTAAATAAAAAAGAATACCAGTTAGAATACCAGCATATAGTAGACACAGCAATACATAATGGGTACAACAAAGCAACTATTGACAAAAAAATTGCAAAATTCAA
The DNA here is from genome assembly GCA_030765065.1 of Deroplatys truncata. Taxonomy (NCBI): domain Eukaryota; kingdom Metazoa; phylum Arthropoda; class Insecta; order Mantodea; family Mantidae; genus Deroplatys; species Deroplatys truncata. The sequence continues at coordinate 128,938,806 of CM060988.1, read as the reverse complement.
ACGACAGATGCACATCAGAAACACAACAAATCTCAGCCAGCAAGATAAAGAGCTAAAGTTCAAGAAATTCACATACCACCCAGGAACATTTCACAAATTTAAGAAGATTTTCATGAAACATAACATCAGCCTAGCTCCACAGAACAAATTTAACATAGAGAAATTACTTTGTAACAAGTTAAAAGACCCCATTCCACAAGACAAAAAAGCTGGAATCTATAAAATCAATTGTTCAGATTGCAATAAAGTATACATAGGTAAGACAAAAAGAAACTTAGAAACTAGGCTAAAGGAGCACATGAGATGTATTAAATACAAACAAATGGATAAATCTGCAGTTTCACACCATTTTTGGATCACTAATCACAACATCAAACCCAATATTACATTAGTCAAACCAGCCAAATTTGCAGCCGAATTAGATGCATGGGAGAAGATCACCATTCTAAAACACAACACACATCTAATGAATTTTGATTTGCCGCCACCAAATCCTCTCTGGAAGTACATTTCTCCACCACAAGATGCCACCACAGGATCCAGTCCAAAAAACGGAAACACCAACAACACGGACCAGTCGAATTAACTTCTGAGGATGGGAACAACCGTTTCCCGAAACATGTTAAGTGAGTAAACTTAAGTGATGTTAGTGTAACAATTCCGACTCACCTTTAAATAAAATATATAAACAATATTTGAAAGAAGTCGTGGAGACTTCACGGTCATAATACCTGTCTGCTAGAAGTTTATGGATTAGTTGAGCACCTCTATTGGTGAAAATTGGCAGTGTGCAAGAACCTGTTTTATTGCCATTTCTGACACTGATGTGCCAGCTTGTTTTATCTAGTATGCAATGCATCAGTCACAAACAAATGACATCCCATTGTACATTATCAACTTTTCACATTGCTACCTATAAACATTCCTGTTTCTGTCCCATGTATTGTATACTAGCTGTTAGTAATTAAAAGAGTAATATGCTAGACTACATGAGCCAAAGGGGGCTTGAATCTAATGGAATTATTCTGGTAAGAAAATTTTGTATGGCAATTATTAAATACTTATTAAGTTGCAAACGCAGAAAAACACGAGGTATGATCAAAAAGTTTCCAGAATGAGGCCATAAACATAACACAACACTTTGATTAGTCTATTCTGCACTGTCACCCCCAAAGTAGTCTCCTTGGGACTTGATACATTTGTCCCAATGCTTTTGCCACTGTTGGAAACATCTCTGTAAGTCATCTTTTTAAACGTGTTCAGAGCCTTCAACAATTCATAATGGATAACATCAAGTCCTCAACGGTATCCTTGGAGCTGCATTTTAAGTCACGCGCAAAGAGAAATGTCTGCTGGAGCAAAATCTGCAGAATAGATGGGATGGGGAACAGTATTCATCCTATTTTTATCTAAAAATTGGCAGACCACAAGGGCTTTGTGCATGGATACATTGTCGTGATGCAATACAAGTCACCAGTCCTCCATTTCTCCAGCTGTTTGTATCGCATAACTCTCCTTCAATCTTTGATCATCATTGACTTCATATTTCAAACTTGTCTGGACTTTTTAGGGCATAGAGATGAAGGAGTCTTCCATTGTGAAGATTGTTGCTTTGTTTCTGGATTGTACCCCTAAATCCATGTTTTATCACCAGATCACCAGTAATAACTTTCTCCATAAACCGCGGATCATTTTGAAGCTTTCTTTAAGATCTGTGCAGGTAATCACACAGCTTTCCTTTTGGTCATTTGAAAGGAGGCAGGGCACAAACTTTGCAGCAATTCTTCTCATGTCCAATTAGTCTTTTAAAATGCTTTGAACAATTCCAAAGGAGAGTCTTAATGAATCAGAAGTTTCTCTTATTGTAATACGCCTAACATTTAATACCATTTTCCTCACCTGATTGATATTTTCATCAGTTCTGCTGGAAGAGGGACACCCCGAATGACTACATCCTTAACTGATGTCACACCAATTTTTAATTTCGAAAACCACTGAAATGCTTGAATTTTGTCTATTACTTCCTCTCCATAAGCTGTTCTTAACTTTTCATAGGCTTCTGTTGCAGTTTTACCAAGTTTGAAGCACAATTTGATGTTCGTTTTTTGTTCTTTGTAATCCAGCATGTTTGCTATACAAAAAAATTCCAGCAGGTGCAAAACATGCATTCACTTCAAAGCTTCTAGCTCTGCACTGCAGGGTCACAGAAAGTAATGTGACATCTCATGTTATCAGGAGAGAGCGCTGCATGTACAGTCTGGGTAAGAATTAAAGACAGCTCAATGGTAAAATTGTTGTGAAGCAATTCCTGAAACATTTTGATTACACCTCGTACTGTTTACTGTAAAAGTTACAAGTAACTAAAAAGTTAATGCAATAAAAATTGGACAATGGGCATTTTATGCATTAATACAGCAGTATTTAAAATTTTGCATTTTCAGCTTTCATTGCAACTTTCCCCTTTCATCTGTGTGTATAATTAGGGGATTAATGCATTGCACAGAAAGTTTAGATTTCTTGTTAAGTACTAACAGTTTTATAGCATAAAAATTAATTACCTACATGCAAACGTTTGAAGTACATAGAGCATAACACAGTAGACATATAATAAGGATCTTACCTCCAAAAGATCCTTGCAAAATCCCTGAATACCAAAGAGTTTTGCATCTTCTATTTGCTTGGTTAGCCTCATGCGTAGATTTTCTCCATCAGCCAAAGATCGTTTATATTTATTCTGCAAACATTAAATGTAGACAAGAGATTAAAATTGTTGCATACACAATAAGGTTCTTTCTACGGCTCATCTCTGTTGGTAGATCCACTGAGTACTCTCTTTAACTTTCATGATGTAAATTTGTTTGTGTTTGTTCATCTGGCCCCACTGTGAGCAACGCTCAGGGACATTGAACACATCATACAATTATGAAATATGCAACATAACTAATAACATACCCAACACTAGAACTTTTCAACAATAATAAATAAGTGTAAATCACCATCACATGCAATCTGCCCTATGTATTGAATATTACCTGTTGCATGATATACTAAAAAATTCCTCCACAGTATATGAGAGCGAGTATATAAGAATGACTTTAAAACCTACTTGAAGATTTTATGTTGATTAGAATTGTGTAATAGTTTTAGGTAATATGGAAGGTTATTATAAATTGTTATTGCAGAATAGCAACACCTTTTTTGGAACAGTTTTAAGCTATTTGCTGATCTATGCAAATCACCTGCATGCCTCATATTGTGGTCATGCACATCAAGGTTGCTGTGAAGTTATAATTATCTGTAAGGTAACTCAAGGGAGAATATATATATATATTCACCAGTAAGAGTAAGAATATTTTGGTTTTTGAATAAGAGCTACAGGAATGACAGGGCCCAACACCACAAATAATGCATACAGCCTTTTTTTATAATATAAATAGTTGCATGTTGTGTGCTGAATTATCCCAGAAGATTATTCTATATCGCAACAGAGAGTGAAGTATAAAAGTATGCTGTTCTTAAGGCATTTTGGTTAAGCAGGCATATTTTTTACTTTCTCTACTATGTATAGTAAGTAGGGGAAGTATTGTATTCCACCCAAAAATTTGATACCAAGATTTCACCGGAAATACATGTTTTGAGACCCCCTGAATCCAAAAAAAGCATTTTTGGAAACATGTTGTGTGTGTGTCTGTGAACAGCATAACTCAGAAACGAACAGTCGGATAAACACCAAACTTGGTATTTAGGTTCAGTATCTTCCAAGGATGCGACACGAAGGTTTTCAAGAAAATCCCCCCACCCCAGAGTACCCTTTACATGGAAGATTTTTCGAAAATTTTAATTTTCTCAAAAATGGCTAACGATTTTGATTAAAATATCATATGTTTAAGATATTTTTATGACAAATAAAATGTATATCTTGAATTTCCTGGGAATGTCTCCAAAAGTATTCTTCTTTGTGAACGACTTTTGCATAACTCGTAAACCATAAGAGATAGACAAAATTTTACTACACAAAAAATGTAGATCGTGTTAAAATACACAATTTATGTCATATACATTTTTTTTGTTGAGTGAACCATTTTCGAGATATTACTTTTTATTCCCTTAAATTTTTCAATACTTATTTTCTCAAATGGGAATTCGTTATTTATTTTTTTGTCTTGGATATGCAAAGAGTATTAATCTGTGGGAAAGGGAATGGTGCTGCACCTAGCAACCAGCTATTAAGAGATATGTGTGCTTAAAAGCTACTGTATTTCTATATTGCCCTTGTAAATATACATTCCCCTTACATCTACAACAAAATTAGCAATAAGATAGACTCTGCAAACGTTTATCTCAATTAAGATGAAGTAGATGGAGAATAAGCGTTTGTAAAAATAGTTTGTACAAGAGTAGAGAAAGTCATGTGAGTATAACACATCAGATTTTTTTCTTAAGGCAAAGCAAATTGAGCTAAGTTTTGATAACAAGATTTTTATCTGTTTTCTTCAGCTGAGCTCTTCATCTACTTGAAGCCCAAGAAATTCTGTATTAGATGCTTTATTTACGATGTAATTGTTGTATCTAATTGTTAATTCATTCACTTGTTTATGCTTAGTTTGAAATTGCATAAAGTTTGTTTTATCATAGTTTAATGAAAGCTTATTAGCTTCAAACCAAAAGTTGAATTGTTCGAACGCTTTACTGACAGAATTGATTAACCGCTGAGTGACTTTTCAGATATATGTACACTGATTATCATCCACAAAAAGTACAGCTATTGAATCTTTACCAAGATAATATGGCATGTCATTTATAAATATTAAAAATAGCAAAGGGCAGAGTATAGAACCTTGTGGGACACCTTTAGTAATAAGACCTGGTTCTGAATCAATTTATAGAGATATCATTGAAGCCATAAGCTTCTAACTTTTGCAGCATGAGGTTGTGATCTATGTTTTCAAATGCCTTAACTAAGTCACAAAATATTCCTAATGGTAGTTCCTTTTTATCCAAGGCTGTTAATACTTCAGAAGTGAGCATGTATATTGTATTTTCTGTTGACATTTTTTTCATAAATCCGAACTGGGATGCTGAAAAAATGTTGTTGAACTCCATGTATTTTATAACCCAATTATAACAGCTTTTTCCACGACTATAGAAAAGGCTGTCAAAAGAGAGATAGTCCTATAATTGGAAGTCAGGCTTCTGTTTCCCTTCTTGTATAGAGGCTTAACAAATGTGTGTTTCATTTTTTCTGGAAATATCCCTGACAAAAGAGAATGGCTGCATATATGACAAACAAGACTGCTCAACTCTAGTAGGCACTATTCTAACAATTTGGTACTTATCTCATCCCACCCATGAGAGGTTTTGCTTTCCAACAAGCTGATAGTCTTTTCTATCTCTCTGGTGGTTGTGGGGTCCATCTTAAATTTGCAATTGATTTTGGGATATGGCTTTTTTTAGTATTTAAAGTGCAGTTGAATTTGGGTCGGATCTATTTTGCTTTTTGCTGCATTAAGGAAATATGTATTAAAGGCATTTGCAATGGCACAGTAATTACTAATTCCTTTATTTCCAATAATTATGTGAGCAATATTATTATATGAATTAATTTTCCTCATTTCAGTTTTTATTATATTCCACATTGTTTTAATTTTATTATTGGATTCATCAATGGCTATTGAGTAATAATACCTTCGTTTTGCTTCATTAATTATTCTTTGAAGTATTGTTTTACAATATGTTTTGTAGTGTGCTTTAATGTTGGGATCATTACTTGTGCGATATAGGAAGAACAAATTTCTTTTATTTGCACATGACTTCCTTACACCTAATCCAGGTTTGATCTTTATTACCTGTGATGGGGTTATTGTTTTCTTAAGGAAAATAGCTTCAAATGTTAATAGTAGTTTTGAGAAATTTATCAAATTTGTCATTTACTTGAGTGCTGGTATAGACAAAAGCCCATTTTTCATTTTTAACACTTAAATTTATTCATATGCTCATTATTCAGGTTGTAATTTTAGTTTTTCTATTATTATCAATCTGGTTCTAGCTATGGCAGGCACCAACAATGCCTGAACAATATGATCTGACATGCCATTTACAATAGGAATTATGGCACAATTTGGAATTTTTTCTGAGTACAGAAATATGTTATATATAACTGTTGCAGTGTTCATATGAGTCCTGGTGGGAAGGTGAACCACATATTCCAAGTTAAATATATGTAACAGGGAAGTGAGGTTAGTTTTCATTTCGCTGTCATTAAGCATGTTTACATTAAAATCTCTGCAAACTATTATTTTAGCACTTTCAGTGTAAATGTATGAGATGGTTCTTTCCAGTGTATTTATAAATCCTTGGACGTACTGTGGGAGCTTTGTATACTGCTAAAATGATGTATAATATCTCTAGCAAATTCTGTTTTACTGAACAGCATTCAAATTCCTTTTTTTGCAAAAAGATGCAACATTTATGCTGGTGAACTTTATCATGCTTTTAACACATATACTCACTCCTCCACAATGTAATCTACTTCTACAAAAACTGAAACATAATCAGTAGCGGCTTGTGATTTGCAAATCTGGAAGGACGGCAGGTGATGTTTTCGTATTAAGCACCTTTACACATCAAGTTTTATTCAACAATTTACCAAAAAATTACATGTAAACAAAACAATCACATAAACCAAAACATTCTGCATATAGCTTCTGGTTTGTTCAGTTTACTGCATGCATTTTTCAGCACGTAACAAATCCTATGCATTTGTGCAATAAAATGCATCTATCAAAGCAAGCATAAATTAATAGTGGATTGTGATACAAGGGGCAAAAGTAGGGTTTTATTTTGCGAGTAGGAATACTTTCCGCCATTTAATCTTTATAAAGGTTATATTAGATAAAAGAACGTTTTAGATCAAAGAAAGCAGAAGGCTGCCAATATAAAGTAAAGGTTAATTCTACAACGAATTACAATAAATTGAAGTATGATGGTTTGTATTGTGAGCCAATAATGTGAGCGCCATGAGAAGTTAATCATGTAAAAAGACTTAATGATAAGTAAAGCATAATCAAACCAAGTGAAATTAAACATGTGCAAATACAAAGGGTAATTGCCTATGATTGGACTTGAAACCAAAATTACAATGAAGATTATCGCACTAGTGTGATGATCTAAGGCTTTCAGCTAGAGTGCACTATGTTACAAGTTCTACTTTTAGGCCATGCTGTCTAAAAACTATATTAATAATTATTGTATAATTCGCTTCAGTGGCAGGAAGCCTTTTGTCATTTATATTATACGATGCACTCATGCGTTAATGAATATTGGTTAATATTTCAGTGGCGAATATAAGTTTTATACCAAATGGCTATTCTGTGCTTTGTTATCACAAAATAAATGATTTACAAATCTTAGTCACACATACTTGAACATCAATAAGTCCGTGTTTCCTGAAAATATTTCTTCTAAGCTCCTACCTTTTATAATAATATTTATTTAGACGTCAGAGTAAGAACATAAATTCTTAAGTGGGAACACGTAGAGTTTATTTTTATTTTCTTATCTCATTTCTAAACGTTATGTGATGCAAGTCATGAACAACATGCATTGAAAAAATGTTCAAGAGTATAAAATGAATTGTAAGAAATTTATTATGCATCTATTTGCCTTCAAATAAAATAAAAAATTCCTTGACCATAACTAACCTATCCTGATTAATATTCTTGTAAAGTTCATTCTCCTTTCCTTTTTTTTAGCAGAAAAATGGTTGGAATCAGAACCTTATCAATATAAATGTGGCTAAAGCATTAAGTCTGTGTTTTTGCTAACTTGCTGTGATTATGTGAAGCATGAACAAAAGCCGCCAACATAGATTGTAGAATATGGGGAATTATTTATTTTCTGCTCTGAATCATTTTAACTTTACAATGCTATACTGTAAATCACAGTAGAACTTAATTTAATTAAATTTGAAGCCAATTCATATAACAGAATTAATGTTAGACAGGACTGAGTATATTTTTTTTCATATTTTAGCAGAGTAAAATTGAATGACCACATGGAAAAGACCGCTTGGAGAAAGAACCAATAGCAAAGCGTCTTGGAGTCTGCCAAGCTGTAATTAGCTCTCTGTACCTCTTGCCATCATACAAAGCACTCCCCTCCGGACGTCTCATCTTTAACATTATCTACAAATGCAAGTTTCCCAGATGGACTTGGTGTAATCCAAAATACACTCCGTAATGACAACATACAGGCTAATCACTGTATAAGCATTGTAAAAACATTTCAAACAATACAAAAAAATCTATAACCTAAATCAGGTAGTGCAGAAATTAATACTGCAATGATATCTGATGTTATCCTTCCTTTCTGGTTTTATTTTTTATTTACGGGGCACTTATTTATGGGGAGGGTGCCACCCTGGAGTCCTCCATCGCCAGCAGACACTGAACATAATGTGCATTACTGAAGTTCATACTTTTGGGCTCTGCTTCTATCACATGGTGCTTTGTTGTGCAAATTGCTGTGATGTAATAATTTATATCTTGAATATGTATCCTTAGCTCCTCTACTTCATATTTTAACCCTCTTATGTTTTGATGATATAAACCAAATGACTTTTTTGACATTGAAGGGAAGGCATCAGTGTTTACATATGAAGCATGCCTATGATCAATGAGTGACATATTTTATATTCCAACATCTGAGTAGGTGATAATGCTGTTATTTTGGACTAGCTCCTTTGTGTAAAGCACATTAATTAAAAACTATTTTTAAACTCTTTAAATACTAACCTCTAGTTCTGTCTTATTTTCTGTCAGAATTTCTACTTCTTTTGTTAACTTTTCAATTTCCATTCTAAGTTTCTTTTCGTTTTCGGTTTCTTCTACTGGTACTGCATCTGCTTCTTTTTGTTTGATTTCCTCTGATGTCACTGTGCATAACCCTTTCGGGCTACTTTGCAACTGACCCATAAAATTCTGATTTATATAACTGTAAGAATAAATATGGAATGATTAAGTTATGTAGTTATTCCAACCACAATGAAAAACCACTGCATTTTCAGTTCTGCACTGAGTGAACGCATTTATATTATAACGCTATGTTATAAAAAAACTGCCAATATAACCTCTAAACTCCGGAAGTGCTGTTTGGTATAAGCATTTTCATTACATGACCTGTGATCAGAGTGAACGTGCATTAATACATGCACTTCTCGTACTTAAAATAACTTAAACTAACTAAAGATCATTTGGAAACATCTACAGCAAATGAGGTGTTACGAAACACCAACTTTTTTAGAATTGCATCATCCTACATTAATCTACAGATAATGAATATGTTTGAACATAAACTGAAAGTTTTCAGGAGCTGATTCGATTAATAGGACCTTCACTTTATACTTTTTGGAAGTGAATATTATTACAATGTATTCCAAAATTTAAGTATAACATTACATCACTGTCACATGTGAAGTGTGTGCAGTGTGTAGGTTATGCTCACTTCTGTTTCTCCACCTATATACCTGTTGTACAAACCTATAATGTTTGTATTTTCCATTGGATACTAAATTTTCAGTTATTAATCTTCCAAGCCTTAAGCTAACTGAAATACTCCTTGCTGCCATTGCAAAATATTTCCAATAAATTGTTTAACAAGTATAACAATGTCTTCTTCACTGAAAATTCGTAGATCCGAGATGATCAGCGAAATCTACAGCTGTACTTTGGAATCTTCAGAAACATCTGAATAAATACGGGCGCATCGTATGTTATGATTGGGATGGGGAAATGAAATAAAAGGTAAGTATTTGATATTTCATCACAAATAGGAGGAGCTAATTACCAACGTCCCAGTGTAATTTTCTGTTATGTTTGATATATGACACTTTTAATCATTTAGTGGTTCAGAGCACAAAACAAGGTACTTACATGCTACGATTGTGTCACCGGTGAATACGTGTGGGTTAGCAGAAAAGAATAGCTAATTGAAATTTTAACTGATAGAATTCCGGGTAATCCTATAATCCGTACTGTGAGGTTTCGAACTTATCAATGTCTCTTAGTAAAATACAGGGAGAGAAACCGTATTTTCTCGTACTTATTCATGACAGTACATAACTTCATTACAGGGATGTCAGTGCAGTGAAAGAACAATTATTGTCGTCCAAAGTCGACAGAACAAGATGAATAGTCACAGTTTTACGCTTGCTGAGCGACTTATTCCAGCAACTTACCTCCAGCAAGCAGCAGCTGCAAAGAAAACCAGGGAGAGTTTAATCAGGCAACTCATAGAACAGGTTTGTGAAGAAAAACAAAATTGTCCACTTAAGAATTTGTGTAATTTAATGACATTGAAGATATAGACAGTGAAGTTACTGCCAGGGTGCTGAATAAAAGTTTACCCAATGATTACAATGCAGAAAAGCATTGCATACCATGTGGTATCGATGGATCTTGTCCTCTTTTCTGTCTTCCTTTATGCAGCTTAAAGATCAGTAAGTTGTGTTTGTGTGTTTACTACGTTTTCTAAAGGTATCTGTGTTCAGCATTGGTGCCACATATTGCCTATACAGGATGGCATTTGAAAAAAAATTGTCTTTTTAGAAGTGTGTTACACACTGTCAAAGATGAGCAAAGAATGTCCACAGCTGGTTGGCAGCTCATTGAACTAATTTGTAATAGATTTGGTTGCATATATGACTTGACAAAATGAGTGGAACAGTTTGTACAACTGACAATGTAGTATTTATAACTTTTGTAGCAGATAAAAGTTTAGCATGACATTCTAGGATATATGTTTACAGATATCAACATCATAGAATTATCTGCTACAATGGCTTTGGCTTGTAATCTTTATATCAGTCAGCTTGTATTTATAAAATCTGTCCCCTCCATCTGCAGCCATAAGCCAATGCCCATGTGTTTGCTAGGTCAGGCTTTGCAAACGAGTGAGAAGCCAGTAGTCATAGTTTCTAGTTCCATATACCTAGGTTTAAACGGTGGATCAAAACCCCTAGGGGATCACGTATAGCGTTCGCTGGAGACTTTAAAGTGTTTTTACTCTTTATAAAATAAATAAACAAATAAATTAGTAAGCCATAAGTAAATATAACAAATAGAGTTTGTAAGGAACATTTTATTTTGTTTTATTATAGCCACAAAAGTCAGTGTAAAGCTAAAGTTTTGTTCAAACTGGTTTAGTAATGTTTGGTTCAGATTTTGTAACATACATAGTAATATTGATTTAAAGAGACAAGCTTTTTCTTGATTTTGTTTTTATGTTGGTTATTGCAGAAAACCTCAGCTTGCAGAGGTATGAAGTAGTGAAGGAAATAGGAACTCTTTAAAGCTTCTAATACCAATCCATGATATTCATTCCTTCTCTAGCCAGTACTTGTCCAAATTTTCACTGCTTAATTGTAGAAACATTTATTAGTAAATAACTCAATCAGCTTGTGAATTGACACAACTCAGTCTTTTTTCACAAGTAACTCACAGAAAGAGTTTACCACCCATCTCAAACCTAAATTTTCTTTGTGAGGAATGTAATCAATAATCTAGCCCTGGAGGGATTTTAAGTGATCAGCTACCAACCTTGACGATCTTATGTCAAAGAGAGTTATTTTCCATACTGGAAACGAAATCATAACCCTCATAAGTCATTGGTAAGTTAGCAAAGTTTTCATTTGAACTCTTGATGTTCAAACATTCAATTCTCTCACAAAAGCATTTATTTTGTCTTGAACCAAAAGTATAGTTTTGTCACGTCATTGTAACTCAATACTTAGTTGATTGAGATATGTAAAGATGTCAGCCAAATATGCCACTCAATCATTTCTGTGAAATTGAACTCGGCAGTCTGTAGATGTAACATCTCTGACCTGACTTCAAACAATCTGTTTAAAACCTTGTCACCCTTTATGTAATAAGAGAGATTTGGGCTAAATTGTCATACTGTTGCCTTCGTTTGTGTCACTTTTGCCCCCATTAGGTCTTTCTTTTGCCCACCTAAATTAGGAATAAGGAAGTGAAAAAGCAATGAAATTACTTACCTTAGGAGTGATCTTAGAACATGATGTGGTCTCTCCAATATCTAGTACCCACCTACTTACCCGTTTTAAGTGTTTTATTTATATAGGCAAATAGCGTTAGGAAAAAAACAAACGTAGCCATTTTTCCATGCAAAGTGGGTACTGCCAACCTAAATAATCAGTGAAATGCACTGAATATGCGATGTGCTGTTGTTTTGTGAACGTGAATCATTGGAGTTTTAGACGCGCAGATCCCTGGGCTACGCTCTGTCGTCGCTTCGCAGTATCGGCCGCAACTTGCTGCACTCCTCTCCTTCTAAAAAACATCCCTCGGCTACGCTTTGAGGCTAAGGGCCCTCAATCTCTCGGCTACGCTTTGAGGCTGAGTATCTTACCGGCTTCGGTGGCATTATTCATATGTTGGCAGCATTACGTTAGAGCAGCGTAAGACCTAATGCGGGCAAAAGTGACACAAACGAGGGAAACAGTATGACAATTTACCCGAGATTTGTTTCTTTGTGCAGTTTGCCAAATCTACATTGTAAGGGCTAACTTCTAATAAAATTTACAAGTTTAATTGCAGCATTAAGAACCTGGTGAAGTTTATTGGGAAATGTTTTGGATATGAATGCTTTGCAGTGTAAGAAACAACGGATTCATTTGGCATAACTAATTTTAGTTCAACTAAAATATTTTTTCTGTCTGATCAATGCTTTTTATCCCATCACTGCAAATTGCAATGCATTATTCCAATTGTGTGATCTGGCAATGGTTTACAGAACAAAACATTTTCTGCTATTAAACCTTCTGATTTGAATTGGATGAAACTTAAAAACTGAGCACAAATGTAACACTTAAGATCATCCTCTGGGTCTAGGATACCATGCTAGCCTCTAGTTCCCAAGGCCGCAGGTTCAAACCTGTTGGAGGGTGATGGATTTTTTCAGGTGTAAGAATCCTTAGAAGGGAAGTAAAGCCAAGCCAGTGGTCCTGTCATAGATTTACTTCATGTAAAAGAACCTCAAGCCTTATAAAAGAGGCCTCTGAGCAAAATTTTCGGTCTTTCATGCCCCAATATAGAATGGGATGCTAAGGGCCATTGTAGTTAAAGTGTGTCCATAAACAAAAAAACCTCAATTGACACACAAGACTGTTCAAGCTGAATAAAACAAATTAACTTTTTGCCTTATTTATTCCTAATTATTATCGGTCATTTTAGAAGCATGACCAGCTACTGTATTGTTGGACAAGGGGATTGTTTTCAGTTTTTTTGCAGCTTCAGCACAGTCTTAGTAGACACCATATCAATTGCTCAGGGTTGGATAAGCTTTTCAATAATAGTATTTGGCTTACCTTTCTTAGCTAGACTTAAAACAACTTGATATGATGCATAAAAAGCATCTTCACTGAAATTACTACCGATATGGGTAGCTTAGGTGGTTAAGACACAGACTTGTGAATGGGATTTCTGCAGTTCAAATTCTACAAGGACCACTCTCACTGACTGAGGTTCCAGGTTTTTTTTGTCATAACTGGCAAATACCAGGGAGGTACCCTAAAACTAGGCCATGAATGTTTCCTTCCCAAATTTCCTTTTCCAATTATCATTTAAGTTCTATAACATCAGTGGCTACCACCCATTGTACTGTATGCATTAAGAATGCGTTATACACTACTAACAAACAAAAATAAATAAAATGAACTGAAATGCTCACCATATTGATTCTGAAATACAGAGAGTTTATGCGGAAAAACTCATAGGTTTATTTTTTACAGTTAGATGTTTTATATCTGGATGACTAATCACTTTAGAAGGCTTCATGCTTTTGGCAGATAATTCACTGTGGCTGGTTTCCACATACTGTAAATCTGAGCTTTAAATAGCAGTCATATTTTCTATGCTTTTTTGCTTGCTTCTGTTCTTCTTCTTGAGAATTAGATGGAACTGTTCTTCTCAGGTACTTATCCATTTTAAAATCAAGTAGATTAGCAGAACTAGAACAAGAAAGCTTCAGCTATATTTCTTTTCCTGTAGAACAAGAAAATCTCTTTATCACAAAAGCGTAACAGTTGATGTTTATGCTGCCAGAGAAGCATTTGTCTTTATTATGTGTCATCTATAATAGAGAGACATGTGGCTGACATTGCTGCCAACACAGGGTGGTTTGGGAGTCATCTTAAACTCAAGAAAAAGAGGATCATTGCAATAAAAGATTGAGAAACACTGGTGTAAAGCAAGTATTATCTGTGTGGTCCACTGGGGTCTATCTGCCTCATTGCTAATGCATATAATGACATTTTCTTGTAGCAGGCTACAATAAGTTTTGCTCACATAACTCTTGAATTTATTCCTGACATGGAAAGCAGAATTAGTCTGGATTGGAAAGTGAGGCAAATTTTCTCGGGCTTCCAAGCAAATGATTGTTTTTTTTTAGAAAGTGAGAATTAATCATTGTAACTCAAGAACCGCTATACATCTAATAAAAGTTGGAAATAGAAGCAATATTTAACAATGGAAACAGTGACTCTTTAATTGTAATTCCTTATGGTTCAAAATGTGATGAAGATCTTCTTTTAAGTTGGCTAGTACTCCTTATTACTTCCCAATGAAGCAATAAACAAATTTTAATGATATTAGCATGTAAGCAAGCCCATATCATGAAAAAGTGTGCATTCTATGACAACATAAATTTCTGAAAAAGAAAAAAGGGAAAATAAACATTAGTGTACGTTGATATTGTAATGTAAAGAAGCTAGAAACAGTGATGTGTATTGAATTTATTTAAAGGTGAGTCGGAATTGTTACACTAACATCACTTAAGTTAAACTTAAGTGATGTTAACTAAGTTAAACATTAGTGTGTTTTGGAGATTTAAATCCTGAACCTTTTACCCTTAGATAGACCTTTAACAATTATACATAAAAACAATTGTTCAGTTATTATATTGGTTTGTAGAGGAATTTATAAATTCTTTACAAGCTACTTAACCAGTTTATACCATTGGAGTTAATGTGTAAAGACTTGAACTTGAACTTTACCTTTCTCAATATAGAGTTCTTTGTTTTTCAGTTTCTTATGCCTGACTCATAATATCTTTTAAAACTCTTGTTTACTAGTATTGGCATTAACTGTAATTACTGCTTGGCACTGCAGGTTTGGGAAGTGTTGATGGGAGTACTGCATGCACTGCTCAGTGGGGTGAGCTAGTGTGTCAATTCTCTCACTGATGCAGCAGAACCCTTCTTTAGACTTTTGAGTGAATATGTGATTTTAGATGTGGAATTTCCATTCAAACACAACTCCTTCCCCAATCATGAGGTGTTCCAAGAATGGAAACTTCATTTAATCTTCCCCAAGTGTGAGTGGCATTGTTTTGTTTCAAAATTATTTTGAAAATCATTTAAGTGAATTAGAGCAAATTCTTCATCAGTAACTATCTCTTTTAGTTCCAAACACGGAGTATATTATAGTCATACACATTGCGTTAGCATATTTTCCTCCGTGGTCTAGGGGGCACCATGCTAGCTTCTTGTTCCTGAGGTCACGGATTCAAACACGGCAGAGGCTGATGGAGATTTTTGGGTATAAAAATCCTTAGCATGGCTTCCTTCAAAAGGGAAGTAAAGCTGGTGGTCCCGTGTCATAGATTGCGGTATGTAAAAGAACCTCAAGCCTGATAAAGAGGCCTCTGAGCAAAATTTCTGGTCTTTCATGCCCAATATAGAATGGGACGCTAAGAACAGTAGTAGTTAAACAGCATCTATAAATAAAGCTCAATTTAATTTAATTTTGTGTTAGCATCAGTGCTGCTTTTCTCCTCATGCTTAAACATGTCTATTGCCACATTTTCTCTTAATCTCAGTACAGCAATGCTAATAAGAAGTGGATACATATTTTGTAACAGTGTATTCTGACTCCACCTGGAGTTGATACACAACTGCCAGCTGTAAACACAAGCAGCAATTGGCTAAAGGAAGAATTTCACTGGGGGAAAATCTTATCCAAGCTCTACAAGAAATCATTTCATGCATGAAATCCAAGTCGTGCTGTATGTTAACCTAATAACTGTAGCAATAATATAACACATTACAAGAAAATCATTGATTTGCAATGGATCTTTGGTTCATTACCTTGTGAAGCAGTGTGGTATGTAAAAGTACATGGCTTCACTACTAAGAGCAGGGTCACCCACATAAATTCCGGGCCCCTGACAGGTCATGATGGTGAGTTCATGTAAAAAAAAAGTTCCATATATTTTGTGCTGTATTAGGAAAGTAGTGACATCAATAGAGGAAAATGACTTAAATGGCACAGCACGGTAAAGTTAGACTTCCACTTTTATGATATTTTAAAGCCAAAGATTCTTTGAATCACCAAACAGATATATCTATCTCCCTGCCTCCTTGGGTAACAGTGTACTTGCTTCAGTTGTTTCTTAATGTAATTGTAAGGTGACAGTTGCAAATCAGGAAAGCATTGGTCACTGAATAAAATAAGAAAAAAAAGTATTACATAAGTTTTCAGAATAAGTGTCATTGTGATATTCTTTGTTGCTAACCTGTTGTTTGCAAAAGTTTTACATTTATGTAAACATGGCCTTAACTGATAGCTCTGAAAATTGCATCTACAATCATCCTTGAAAGTAGCATCTGCTTTTCCTTTGATTGAATACTCTCTTATCAGAAAGGAAAATGAAATGCCTGGATGGTGTTTCATGTCTCAAAACTCCTGCATGGAGAGTTTGTCACTTTGGGATCTAGTACCATTAGATTCAGCTTGAAGATCTCTGCAGTTTGAAAGAATCTACCATGTTGGCATTTTTCAGGCTAAATTCTAGTGTGTCACATATAAATTTTGATAATCATTTATTAGTATTAGATTGGGTTTTCTAATTACAATTCAGTCACACAAGAGGATTCGTAAGCATGCAAGAACTGTCAAATCTTATGCTCTAGAATCTAAGAACTTCTATGTATATGATAATGGTAATTTTATTGTTTACTTTAATGCATGCAAAACTATGAATAATGCAAGAAAGGAGCAATACTGTGTAATTCATTTAGTAGTATTAGGTGATATTTACTAATCAAGAACTGAATGAGCTTGGAGGAAGAATGATTTAAACATTTTTTCCTTTCTTGGAGCCTGTTTATCTGATGGATTTACCTATTAGCAATTTGGTGTTTTATAAAACCTGGCATGTTTACAAAATTGTCATGTTAATTTTGTAGAACTATGCAATCTTTTGTTTCATAAAACCTTTTAGCCAATAATTTCATGTTAATTTTGTAGAACTATGCGATAGTTCTAGATATTTTTGTTTTATAAAAACTTTGGCAATAAATTTATAAAATCATACCATTCCTTTAGCTTTATGAAATAAGTATATCATGATTTTTTATGTATATGTTTGACACACATACATATATATATATATATATATATATATTTATTATTTTTTCTGACACATATTATGTAGAATTGTCATTACAGAAGCAACAGGAAGTGATTGAAATCTCAGCTGTAGCCATATGCAGTGCTTATAGAGGTTAAAAGTTTAAAAAGTACATTTTCGTGAATATTATGTTGTGAACAGAATTACTTTAATAATGAGTACTAGTGATAACTATAATGAGGGTAATGAACATTTAGAAATTAAGCTACACTGGGTGTTTTAACCTAATCTTTGACTTCAGTCACTTTGTGCTTAAAGAGAAATTTCATTTGTGCAAAACAACAGTTGAACAGAACAATTTAATAGAACAGCATATTCAATCATGAACACAAACAAACTATATGCTCACACCTCAATAGCAACTTTTATCTGCATTGCATTCAGTCTCAAAATGGATTCTTATCACTGGTGCATTAGAGAGCCATCTGGACAGTATGATGTGAGGTTTTAGAATTCTCCATTTTTGCCTGTAATGAAAAATGCAATTGTAAATTGTCAAAATGCTCTGCCTGCTAAGTTAATGTGAAGCAGTCCCCTGGCTGTGCAATTCAGGTAAGTTTATAAATCACTAGAAGCTCAAAGAAATTACAGTCTGTATTATTATGCACATGTCTTTACAGGGATCACTGACTTCTATATCAGATACAGCGTAGCTGATTTTTGCTCTTTGACAAGTGCTGCCACCATCCACTCGTCATTGAAATATTACCACTTTGCTGTTAATTTAGTTTTATATTTGTTGTTTATGTGCTTTTAGTTGAAAATAGCTCATAGGATCAAGTTTCCAAACTATAGGACAGCCATAAAAAAAAAACAAAAAAAAAACCTATAAGAAATACATTGACAAAGGCCACATGTGACATATGAGCTGAATTATGACCATACTAATAATATGATTTTGCCCAAATTTAAAATGTTTACTACTCTGGACATCAGACTAAAATATGTTTCTTTTAAATGTTACTACCCTTATATCAAAACTACACTGCTTGGCCAATGTGGTCACACTTAGGCTATAGGACTTGGTGGAAATTTTAGGCTATCTTACATCTTTCAAAAACTACCCCTCCTTATATTTTCAACCCCTTACATGCAAATATGGACAAAAGTTTGGACACTTACACTTAAAATCCCAGCATAAATAGTAGGCTACTCCAAAGTTTCAAAAGCTACCCCTACTTTTTTTTTAACATACCTACATATTTTTGAAGTGTTATCTATATGGATAGAACTGTGTATAATTATGCTCTAGGGTGCAGCAAAAATTCTGTGCTAACTTACAATTCCCAAAAATATCTTTCCCCATATTTTCAACAGATGTTGTACCACCATTTAGCCTATCTGAATAAAATACTGTACACTTATATTTGTTTGCTAAAGTCTAAGAAAAAACACAGTTGGTTTGTCTCTAAAATTTGGCCCTGCTCACTCATTCAATATGCAACTACTACAGTGGCCAACTGGGACACAAATTTGTGCACTTACAGTTTGGTGCAGATATAGGCTATCTTAAACTTGTTATCCATACTCAGATTTTCAACCCTGTACATACAAAACTGCTCCATTTGAGCAAAATCCTATGCCCACACTTTTGGTCTCAGTAAAAAAAATAAGCCACTTTCAACTTTCAAAAACTACCCTGCTGCATATTTTCAACCCCTTAATTACTGTGCAATGCCAGTTAAGACAATTAGTTTAGAACTATTTCTTAAAAAAAAAAGGCTCATTCAGCATAATGTCATGACCAGCAAGAAGCTTGCTAAAAGAAGTAGTGGAGAAAACTAAAAACTATTTTAGATGGAAATTTTTTTAATCTTTTAATGAAAATCTTAGCTCATATTTTTAATTTGCTTATGCGTAAACAATAAAACCTGGCTCTTCCAGAAATTAATACATTGAAATGAATATTATTTTTAGTTAATAAGCCAGAAGCCATATATCGCTCTTCTCACTTATGTATTGTTAAACAACGTAGCTATTTACATCAACACAAAATTTCTTATTAGTAGCATTATCAATTGGAAGGAAACTAGTGATGGGATGTTACCACTATTTCGATACGCTGTACCGATTTTTGAGCACCAATACTCTGTAAAAACCTGTAAAGGCAATAGCTAGTGCACTGAATCATGTTCTTATTAGTAATTTTCTGGTATAAATGTATGTAGCCAATTTTATATTGTATGATAATCCTGAAATTGTTCCTGTTGACATTCTCCAATTGGCAGCAATTTTTTTTATCTTAATAATGCCACAGGTTATATATTCCCTCTTGTTAATCAAGGATGATGATGATGATGATGATGATGATGATGATAATAATAATATTTCTCTGCTTCCCTTTTATGTAACTATAATTTGTGCTAAAAAGTTCTTTTAAAGGGTTTTCTATCCATAGAAATACAAATACTAGCAATTTTTCTTTATTTTGCAATCTTGAAAATATAAACTCATATAGGTGTCTTTTACATGAAACTCAAACAACTAAAAATAATGTGTGTGTTACAGCATTCTACGATTATTCTCAACCATCACATAACAAATGTATATTTTCATTTGTTAATAAGTAGTTAGCCATATAACATTTGGAAACATAGTAAGTTTGTGGATTAAGCCTCTCTATTACCCACCCTCATATGTTAGCATGCATGCATGCACATGTTTAATACAAAGGTTTGACTTGCGTAAAGACAAGTTAACACATGAAAGGAAATAACAAATATTTTTATGTGCTGTATTATCTCATGTCTTAAGTTCTGAATTGTTTCTGCTGGATTCACAGATTTTGATCACCGGAGTAGGTAAATGTAATGACTGAATGAGTCCCCCAGCCAGGTATTGCAGAAATGTGATTAGTGCAGCAGCTAAATCAGCTTTATTTTCAATTTAGTTAACACTGCATGTTCATAAGTACCTCTATTCCTTCCCCTATTGTTTTGCAAGTTTTCATTTAGAAACAAGAGTTTATGGAATGTTGCTTGATTCACCCACAGGAAATGCAGTCAAAGTCTATCAAGAACTATAGTCCAGCAACTCTTTGGGGATAGTGTGAGGCAAAAACGTTAAGCATTGACCCTTTCATTCCTTATCTATATAAGAATCTTATATTCCTTATCTAGTATAACAACTTTTAGTAATGCAAAACTTAAAAATTTAAAAGTATTGAAACAATATCAGAAGTTTATCTGACTTACTTCAATACCAGAGTATCGAGATATCAATGGTATCGAGATCCCATCCCTAAAGGAAACATTATACTGCTTGTAAAGATATGAACAAAAGCTCTATCCTCTTTAGGAGGTAATGATGCAAAAGATGTTTGTTCTTCATTAAATTGCATATTCTAGACTAAATAGCATAAACTACTATCAGTGACATAGTGAAAGGATGGTTTGGAGATATTTACCCCAGCAAATTTTCTTTTTCATTTACTCTAATCCATGCTCTTGGCAACTATCATCAAGGGCATGATAAAATTAATTAAGAATTTAACTTTATACCACCCTTTTGTAGAAGTCTGGTGTTGGTGAATTGCAAATATAATTAGAAGAGCTAGGCACAGCCAACCAGATGCAAGGATACACTAGCTGAAGTAATACAAGTTTGTGATCAAGAAAGCTTGAACTCATGGTATATCTTTTTCTGAATTTGGCAACATTATAGTGAGGTCGCCTGGCATTGTATATGAGAAGTCATTTCACAAGTGTAACAATACAACAAATAAAAAATAACAACTGACACAGAGTTAATAACAGAAAACGGCAAAAATAAATCACAATAACTGCAAGCTGAAACCAAGAGATTAATGCAGAAAATGGATACAGTCAAACAAATGACCAAATAATGAAGTTTTAGTAATGTAAGCAACATAACTGTGATTACAATAGCAAGGGGCTTCATATGCGCACTTGTTTTTCTGACTGGTGCTAGTGCTAGACTCCCAACTCTCAAAACTAATGCAATAGTTCCAACTTCCATAATAAATGTTATATGCTAATTGAAAGCAATGACTTAAACTGTTTAACATTTAACATAACAATCTCAATTTGTAGACTCTATAGTGAGCTATACCAGCTTAAAGAAAGCTAGTCTATTCTAGGATGTAGATTACATCATAAATACTAATTACATTGTGTACTTGTATGTAAATAAATTGTAGTTCTTATGTAGAGTACGTTAGAGCTAAACAATTTTAAAACAGTATTATTTATACTTAATGTATTTATAAAATTCAGTAACATTTTATAGTCAGTTATTTTTTTGAATGAAAGAAATCCTCCTCTGTATAGAAGGTGTGAGTGATGAGATATCTTTTCAATGGTAACTTGAGTTTATGTTTATTAGTTTTCAGTTCCTTAATATATGATGGAAGTGAATTAAATAATACTATACCATTGTAGTAAGCCCCTTTTTGGAATACTTGTAGGTTATTGCTTGGCCTGTGTAAGTCCTGCCCATTTCTGGTTTGTTTGCTGTGTATGTCTGAATTTTTTATGAACACTTCTGGGTGGTCAACCACGGTTAAAAGTACGCTAAAATATACTCATAGGCTAATGGTAGAATTTTAATAATAGTTTTATTAATTACAGTTCCCTAATTTTACATACATGTTCTACAAATTTTAGTTCTTACTGACTAAAGTTGTTTACATACTTTATTATCACCCCAATCACCTGAGAAAAAAAAATTCTGTCTACTGTATAGGTTATTCAGACACTAATCCTCTTGTTTTAGGCCACTTCATCCTCTGGTGCTAACTAACAGAAAACTCCTTTATGCATTAACAGCAACATTTAAATGAATTATTGAGAGATGAAGTGATATAAGCCACAAAAGATTATTTTTACTTTTGTCTTCCACTAACCTCTTAACACATAGAGGAAGTATTGTATTTCTACCCAAAAACTTGATATTAAGATTTGACTGGAAATGTGTAGTTTGAGGTCCCGTGAATCCAAAGAAAGTACATGCTCTGTGTGTGTTAGAGAGAGATAGGGGGAGAGACCCAAAAATGAAATGTGTAAATACCAAACTTGTATTTAAATTCAGTATCTTCCAAGACTTTCAAGCAAATTCCCCAACACAAATTATCCTTTAAATGGAAAAATTTTCACTATTTTTACTTTTTTAAAAAATAAGTAATTTTGATTAACACATCATATGTTTGATTTGACATGACAAATAACATGTATATCTTGAATTTAATTTCCATGAATAAACTGAGAAGTCCAATTTCTTTGATTGAATTTTTATAGTTTAGTATAACTAGGAAACCTTAAAAGATAGACAAAGATTTACTGCAAGATAAATGTAGAGCTCATTAAAATACATATTTTGTGTTAAGTACATTTTCTTTTAGTGTTAGTTATTTTTTAAATATTCCTGTAGCAAGTTTTGGCCTCCTTCAAGCATCATCTAATGGATTGTCCAGTTTTTCAATTGTTACTTCTCTCAGTTCTCATTTTCACTGTTCTAAGTTCTAATCTAGTTCAACTTCACTGGGAGTTCACTTCGTTCACTAAGGTGAACTAGTTCAATCCTTCGTGACGTAGCCTCTTCATGCTGGACAGTTCTCAGGAGTTGAACGCTAGACCTCCACAACCTGTCACTCTGCAGTAGCACTTGCTGCACATCACAATAGCCATCACCAACTTGCTTGGAGAATCGCTCTTGATGTCGCAGCAAGGACACTAACTTCCTTGCACACTGGCTGACTCAACAATTCGACTCGCACTGACTCGCCGACTTAAACTGACTTGATTTTGTGAGGAGATTGCATGATTATATATTTGCTAGAATCTTTCCACAAGGTTCTCAAATGTTCTAAAACAGTTTTGGTACACTTTCTGGAGTAGGGGGAGCAGAAGCTTCCAGAAGACCAATAGCACACCTGCTGATTATGCTGGTGAATAGCTGTTATCTTGTTTACTCTGATCTCCCGATAACTTTGGGTCATAGCCACTGCACCACAATATACTTGAAAGTTTGTGATTTTTTCCTGTTCTTTTCAATAATTTGCAAGCATTTACAGTGAATAGACATTTGTATGTTTCTGCATATTGTACCCTTGTAACTAAACACTTCTTGCTTAATTTGAAGGCAAAAATATTCATGAGTAACTGTGGATAGAAGAATCACATTTTTTATATGAATATATCTATAAGTTTAGGTATAGTTTGACACCTTTCTTCTTTACTGGTTTGATTCCTGGCTTTAATGAAGTTTCAAAATTCACTGTATGTGTGTGTGTGTGTGTGTATATATATATATATATATATATATATATATATATATATATATATATATCATAGGTGTGCATTGAAATGTTTGACTCTTTCAAGTGCATATGGTTGATACTTCCAAAATTAAACCAGATTCAAAAGTTTGGCCTTTTTTTTGCTTAACTCTTTTCATTTGTGTTAAGTTTCTTTGATAAAGAAGGACCCAGTTTTGAACAATCGATAAAGGATGGGATTTTCATTAACTTTGAAGCCCCCAAATAAAGTTAATAGCAATGTAATAAGTGAATATGAACAAAAAATTTACAATTGGAGCCAAACAACAATCACGTCATAAGTGATTAAATTATAAGGGCTTCTCCACAACCTCTTGGTATCTGTCCTTCTGCACTTAGTCCAGTTTATTTGAATTTCAGTGTTTTATTCTACTAGTGGACAAAAGCGAAGAACTAGAAAAATAGCTTAACCAAATTAAATTCCACTTTGCCCAACTCCCTAATTTCACTGTGTTGCAGTCTTGTGTTTCCTTGATAGTAAATAAATACCCAATATTCTGGAGAAATGTTGATATGTTGCAGAGAAAGTGGCCAGAAGAAGGTTGGGATGACACAACAATTGAGCTTTTTCTGGCAGATTTGGCTCAGATGGACAGCAATAATTTCCCTGGAAACTGTGGCATTGGAGAGAGGGAGGCTCGGATTGCATCAGGTAAGGCATTCATTTGTGTCATCATTGCAGATATTGTAATTCTTACATTTTAAATCACTTTGTCCCACTTTTAGCTGCATTTCCTCTTACAGAATAGCTATTAGTATTGGTTGTCTGTCCATCTGCTTGTATCCATAAAATAAGTGAGGAACTTCTGCACGTGGAAAATATCCCTTAAAGATCTTTAGGTTATTCATTGTGCATATAGAATTTAAATTTTCATTTTCATTTGGTTGTAATTGGCACCACACTCTTCAGTACCTAGTTTACATGTAGAGTAGTATTGGGAATTTTGTTTTTCTTTCTTTCCAGTAACAGTTCTGACAGTTCTGGTTCCAGAAATGGTACTAGGTTCCCAATAACCATTCCAGAGAGTCAAGTACATCCACAAATGTTTATGCATAATTGTAACACTGGTACACTTATATTACTTGCTTTACTTGGGTTCTTTTGCATCAGGTTATGATTACTTCTCCCAGTATCAGAAGACAATGCTCCCTTCTCTTCTTGTCTCCCGTCCATCATGTATGCACAAGTTTGTAGTGTACTGTTAACTATAATACATCTCTTACTATGATTACTGCTTTCTTAATTCATATTAAAGAATTTTATGTCCATCATCATAATAGTAACTGTCATGTATTAGCTTCAATGACAAATTATTATATGTTCCAAAATTGCATCTCGGATAATTGTCTTCCATGTGTGCATTATAAGAACTCATAGGCATAATTAAATCAAATTGGCCAAAAAACTTCTATTGGAACTTGGGAAATAGACAGGTCACCAAGGTCTCACATCATATGCATACCTGCTTGTATCTATTGAATTGTAATGCAGCATACTCTGTATGATCAAAGCATTACCTTTAGGACTGGTTACAAAAATATTCAAATGATTGGATTAGTGCATAGTTGGACTTTTATTTAGGAATTGTATAACTGGAGTCATCATCATCTTCTTCTTCTTCTTCTTCTTCTTCTTCTTCTTCTTCTTCTTCTTCTTCTTCTTCTTCTTCTTCTTCTTCTTCTTCTTCTTCTTCTTCTTCTTCCTCCCTCTCTTAAAAGCATTTTATCATAAGGAACTGAAATTGTATCAATACATTTCAAATTTGAATGAAGATTGAGAGACTCACTGTTCCACATGCAGAATTGAAATCTTACATGTAGGTATTTGAAGACCATCTATTGATACATATCAAATTTGGATGAAAGTACGCAAAATAAAGGCTAGTTTTATAGGGAGACTTTTAAGAATTTTAGAAAACCAGTGTGCACATGGAGTTGAATTGAGGGAATTGACGACAATAAGTTTACAATTGGAGTATTTATGGATCTAGTAAAACATTTGACTTGGTTGACCACAATATCTTATTATCTAAATTAGAATTGTATGGAATACAGTTTAGCACATTCTTGGTTCAAATCATACCTAAATAAAAGGACACAGGTGACATCTTTAAGTAATGAAAATAATAGTAGAATTAACTCTGACTTAAAAGTAGTAAAATGTGGGGTTCCTCAGGGCTCAAATCTTGGTCCTCTTTTGTTTCTAGTTTACATAGAAGATTTGCTGATTAACATACCTCACGCTACAACAATACTGTATGCTGACAATACAAGCTGCATACTAAGGAAAACTCACACGCAAAATTGTAACAACAAGCAGAAGTAGTTATGGCTAGTTTAATGGAATGGCTCACCGCAAACAAGCTGATATTAAATACTAATAAATCTCGTGTATGAGCTTCACCCTATTCAATAGAGAGAGACTAAACGTTGATCCAATGATCACCTATAATAACAAATTAATTCAGCACACATCAGAAGCTAAATTCCTAGGAATATCTATAGACAAATCTTTAAGCTGGAAATCACACATTTGCAACATTACAACAAAAATTAACAGAACTCATTATATAATCTCCGTACTAAAACACGTATATAACCTCAGTACACTAAAGTTAATTTATTTTGCATATGTTCAGTCAGTTCTTGCATATGGCATTATCTTGTAGGGAAATTCAGTAGACACTAATACTCTCTTTGTAACACAAAAGAAAACCATACGAAAAATATTTAATCTAAATAGATCTGCCCACTAAAATCCATTTTAAACAAAATAACTGACATGTTTAAACATAATGTTGCATTAATAGCACCACATGTTTTTAGTTAAAAATTAGGCCAAAGTAGGTCATTCTATGGGTAACAGTTGTCTCTGGTTTGCTGCCTTGCATTAGGTCATCATGCACAAAAGCATGTATAATCTTTAGGGTTGCTTATACCACACTTAACATCTCCAGTGCCACATGCTGTGTGCTTGTTTACTTGACGATCTAAGAAGGTAACAACCAGATAGAATTACTACCTATGGATTGAACTTATGTCTGTGTATTAATTTAAACATTACATCTAAGAATAGATGAAAATGTTATTCATAAAACTTACTCAGGATTATGCATGGATTAGTTTAAAGAATAAAGTTTTTCATTATACCCTGTGTAGTTAAGAGTTTTGAGGAATTAGCAACACAGTTAAAATTTGGTTGAAATCAGTACAAATTAAAGGTATGTATATAATTTATATGTAGAACCTCTCAATTGTTACATACACACAGTTCATGTGTTATATACAGAAGGAGCCAGCAAAACACCACTTTAAGTAACTGCTGTATTAATACTGGTTTTAGAAGGCTTTTTTCAGTGTACCTAGGAGCCAACAAATGTGCCGTAAAAGAGAATTAATGTTATTTAGCAAAGAAAGATTTTAGCACAAAGTTTTATTTTTTAAAATGAAACATTAACTGTGAGTGTGGTAGAAATGAAACTAAATACAACTTTAACAGTGATGACATTTACCACATATTTCTAGGTTAGATACTTAATAAGTAAATTACATGTTTAACAGGTTATGGTGAATAATTCACTTGAAAAACTGTTGAGAATGTTCACTTAATTTTCAAAATTTTAAAGGATAAAATTTTAGTGAGATGGGTAAACATGAGAAGATAGCATAATTAAACTCTTTTTCCAATAACTTTTATAATTTGCAGCTTTGGTTTTATTATTATTATTATTATTATTATTATTATTATTATTATTATTATTATTATTATTATTATTATTATTATTATTATTATTATTATTATTATTAATTTTGGGGGGGGGCTTTCCATTTAGCAAAACAAATTTTAAATGGTCTTATAAAGAAAACCCAGTTTTGTAAATCTAGAGTTTATTTT
The DNA here is from genome assembly GCA_030765065.1 of Deroplatys truncata. Classification (NCBI taxonomy): domain Eukaryota; kingdom Metazoa; phylum Arthropoda; class Insecta; order Mantodea; family Mantidae; genus Deroplatys; species Deroplatys truncata. The sequence goes on along the minus strand of CM060988.1, from coordinate 128,911,129 downwards.
ATATCTAGTTCTTGGCATAAGAGCGAGCATAATGGGATGTTAAATGTAATTTTCAGCATTGGTAGCCAGACGACATTACAGGTTGGGCCATGGAATTGGAAGATCTGGTGATTTAGGAGAAGTGCAGCCCAAAGCAGCTGGCTCAAGCCTAATGAATAAGCTAACAAATTCCTTGGTGCTTGACGTCATTCGCTTCATGGGTATGTGTTAAGTTTTGGTGCATTTTACAAATTTATGTGAACATATTTTAATCCAAATATTATTTAGCATTTTGTAATTTTTGTGTGTGTTTCATATAACATTTGTATAAGATTTTGTGGCTTAGTGCTGTTTGTATCTGAGCATCCCATCCACGATGTGATTCTGGGAGTAATACTCACTGCATATGTGTAGGAATGCCATACATCTGTACTTTTATGTATATGTTGTTTTTGACTTGCCTGTGTCCACACATTGTACAGGGTTGTTAATACAGCTAGTGGCCGACACAGCGCAGTAGGTTATGTAAGAAAGGGACAGTGAATTGTTACTGAACGCATTACTGAAAACAACAATAACAATAATAATAGAACACTAACCTTGTCTTTAATTGATGCTGAAAATGTGGTCCCTTAGCAGCAATACATCAATGACATCTGTGTATGAAATTTCTGTTCACTTCCATTAGCTCCTGAGGCATATTTGTTGTGTTATATTTGCTTTTAGATCCTCAGTTGTATTGGGGATATTCTGATACACCTTGTTCTTTAACTTCCCTATAAATAAAAATCACAGAAATACCCTTTGTTCAATACTGAATGGCGGCATAATTAACAAAGAACAATAATAATGCTAGGTAACACATAAACTAATGCACAATGTTAACAGAGAAGTGTATAACACGGCCAGTCCTTGAAAATCATGCACTCCAATTGACTAGATAACCGCATGCCCAACACTGGCACTGGTGGGCGAAATGATATCATTTCACAGAAAAGTAGCTTCCTCTACTGGCCACTAGTTGTACTAATAACTTTGTATTTCTGATAAAATAAGGAACTGTTTTGTTCCCAATAACACCTTTTATTTTAATTCATTTATTGCTTTAATGGAACACAAGCAAAGTTTTAAAAAAGATTTCTTTGATTCATATTTTCAAATAAAGTAGAATGCAAAAGTAGGAGATACAGAGATTTTGGTGACATATATCATTAATTGAATAAAATGAATAGTTAGTGAATGTATAACCTTGATTTGTTTTAGGTGTGAAAACTTCTGCAGGATGTTTTGTTGTCCCAATGGCTACAGGTATGAGTTTGGTGTTGTGCATGTTGACGTTGAAACAAGAGAGGCCAGATGCTAAGTATGTGCTTTGGTCTAGAATTGACCAGAAAGCCTGCTTCAAATGCATTATCACAGCAGGTAAGACTCCTTAGCAAATGTTCTATGAAAGTTCATTCTAACTTCACCTAATTGTCAGATTTATGAAACAATAATTTGTGACGCTTAACAATTTTATAACTGCTATTTTGTGAATCTGGTGCTATAACCAGATAACTGGAAATTTCATGTTTTGAGACTATGAAAAAGTTTAAAGTACTTGACATTCAAACCTATAATAAAGAATATCTTGGAAATGATTAATGCCACAGAACACTTTATTTGACATATATTGTGTGATTTAATGAGTTGTAAGTTTTTATCTATCTCTTATAGTTTACAAGTTATAAAAAAATTTGTTCAGAGTGAAGACAATTCACTGGCTGTTCCCAGAAAATTAAAATATAAATTTTAGTTGTCATGTGGATGTCTTAAATATATAGTATTTCAATCAAAATTGTTAGTCATTTTTGAGAAAACCAAAAGTAACTAAAATTTTTCCATGTAAAGGAGAGTTTGGAATTTGGGGATTTCCTTGAAAATCTTTGTGTCGCATCCTTGGAGGGTGTTGAACTTAAATACCAAATGTGGTATTTAACCTACTTTACTTTTTTTATTCATGCATGCGCACGCATACACAGATATTTTTTTAAAAAGGCTTTTTCTGTATCATTTAATTCATTAATTCATTTGTAGGACCTCAAAACGTGTATTTCTAGTAAAATCTCAGTATCAAATTATTGGATTGAATGCAATACTTCTTACTATAAGTAAGCAGGAGAGAAAGTAAAAATAAATCTATTTAAACAAACAACAATGATCTCTTCATGGTTTTAATTCAGCACATATGCAATTGTGCATTATTTAAACATATAAAAGATGGGGGGGAATAGCTATTGGTTATGCAGATGACACCATAATTGTAGTCACGGGGAAAACAGAAATAGAGGTACAAAAGAAAGCAAATGCGGTACTAGAATAATTAGCAGACAGTTATTAAACCTAGGGATGGCGTTAAATATAAACAAAACGGAGTGTATGCAAATCAGTGTGAGTAATAAAACACAGGCCAAGATTAAATTAACAATAGAAAATAAACAAATTCAGCAAGCCACAGAAACAAACTTTTTGGGGTTAATCATAGATAGTAGTCTGAAATGGAACAGACATATCGAGAGAGTCATAAAGAAAATTAACACAGGCTTATATATTTTAAAACAAACAACACAAATAATGGATAGAAAAAGTATCATACAAGTATATTATGCCTTCATCCACTCCCACTTAAGTTATGGGATTGTTCTAGGGGGTACAGCACAAAAAAGTCCAAGACAAGCAGCAGAGAAAATAAAAAGCATCCTGGTGTCAAGATTAATAATCAAATTGCTGGAATTGTAATTTTATTCTTGGAAAATTTTAACTGCATAGGAACAAAGTGCATCATATTGGTTGGAGTACAAAAGTTGATATCAACTATTGCAACATTTCCTTCAAACAGAATTCTGTTCTTGATTAGGTCTGCAGCCTGTTATCATTGAGACTACCACCTGCGGGGATGAGTTACGAACAGACCTCACAGCAATGGAACACCAGATGGCAACTCTTGGTCCAGAGAACATTGCATGTGTGCTCACCACCACCAGCTGCTTCGCTCCTCGAGCAAGTGACTCCGTGGAACAAGTAGCAGTCCTCTGCAGCCGATACAATATCCCTCACATAATCAACAATGCCTATGGACTGCAGAGCTCACGATGCATGCATCTTATACAAGAGGCTGCCAGGTATGATCCATATTCCGAGTTTGCTAGTAGAGAATTTCCACTAACACTTTAAAGATCATTTACTTCATGTAATAACTACAGAACCTTCATTTGGACATGTGGCTGGCCCAACAGGAATTTCCTTGGGATCAGAAAGCATGCTGTTTGCCAGCAAAATTGGATATTCATAACACCTTAATTTCAGCTGCTGAGATTTCTCGTGCAAATTATAACTACAGTAACCATATACCTTCATCATGTAAGATGTTGGAAATAATGTCCTTGTGCCACCACACATCTCTTACATCTAAAATTTGCATTATCATTCATTAATTATAAATAAAACCATGCTTTGTGCGTAAAAACTTTAACGTTTGTCAGTAGAGCGATCATTAACATTATCCAACACCCAATTGCAGAATTTAACTCTACTCACATTATCCTGTGGATGCAATTCAGTTACAAGTATCTTGTGTGGTTTTAATTTTAAAAGTTTAGTGATATTCCAAGTTTAGCTTGCAACATTTCTAATTCCTGTTCAAGCTTCTCAGAGATTTCTTTGGACTTCATTGTAACTTTTCTCCAAATTTATTCACAAGACTATGAACTGTTTCTGTGAGGTTATGAACAGCAGGGAATGTCTACAAATTGATACCTCACTGCTCTGCAGGAGTTTGTTGTCACATAGGATTCATATATGAAGATTGTGTTTCCTAAAGTATATGGACATTATAACAGCACTAACACGCAATAACACTGAAACACATGGTGTCGCAATGTATCAACGTCTACACAGCACAAAAACTTTGTGTCAACTGATTAGCCAGCATATGGAGAGGAAGGAAAGCGATCGGATCCAGTTAGAAACAGCACAATGCAGGACAAAAAAACCCTAATATGGTCACACATCCAAACAAGGCCTTGTACTTTTGTCATACGTAGAAATTGTTTTCTCATCCCAATGAGCAGAGGTTAAAAATGGAAAGTTGTATCGATTTCAAACTCATTGTCTTGACTGAACTTCCAGCCATAGCCCTTTGACTTACTGAGTCATTGCTCTACCTCTGAACTATCCGTGGCTCTTCTAGTGAATCAGCAATGAACTTATCTCATTTGACTAGGTTCCCTGTAAATTAAGTGCTTGGAATAGCAAGTCACCTAGACACTCATTAATTGATATCATCTGGTGGATCTGCCAGAGTAATATCAACCAGATAACAGAAGTTCATTGTCTGTTTATAGGTAAGGGACATTTATTTTCAGCTTTTGTGATAACACAAATTTTTGCGCATAGTACATGGTTTTTACGCATATAATACAATTTTCACCGTTTTCATAAAACAACACAAATTGGCATTTGTAACAGTCAAAAGAACAGCTCTGCATCATATTTAATTAGATTTTAAAATAGACACACCATTTTGTGCATAGTATATTGGTAGTACATTCAGTAGTTAGTCGCTGCTTATCTGAGCATCCACATTTTAAAACTCTGAGCACATTCACATTGTGAATTCAGCATTTCAACAAACTACTGATCCAGTGAGAGTTCATCAGAATTAGTTTGCAGGGAAATGGTAAATGACCATAATGTATGGACATGCTTTAGCTGTAGACTAGGACAGACTATATGATTGGCTAGAGAGTTTACATCATGGCAATCACTAGCTGTATGGGCTAAATGTGTAAACTTAAATGACCACCTGGATTTTTAAATATGCTAAAATGTATTTCTTGAAGATAGCTGTTAAAACATTCTAAACTAAAGATAATATGAATGAAATGCCATATGAGAGTGGTTTACGGATCTAGAAACATGTACCATGTTCTTGGGTTTTACCTGTGGCTGATTTGAATAGCCAGTCTTACCTCAAGCCTGCCTTGCTGTGATATATTAACATTATGTCTTCATTGTGAATTAGACCTAAGCTTTCTTGGTGTTGGTAACTAATCATTGCTGATCTCTGATGAAGCCATGATTAACAATGCCTGTACAATCTCTTGACCTTTGCCACCTCCTCCACTATAGTACAATTTCTTTGAGCTTCTAATAATTTATTTACTTACTAATAAAGGCACATAAGCTAAGAAACAAGAAAATTGCTTTATTGTTATTCCACCCAATCCTGTTACCTAATGTATAAATGAATTTTTAAAAGCTGGTGATATTAAAACTGTAACTGTACCATAGGCTCAGAAGAGCTTGAGCAGAAATTTTGATACAATTTATTTTGATTTCTGTTCCTCAGGAAAGGAAGAGTAGATGCCTTTGTGCAGAGTACAGACAAAAACTTTCTGGTGCCTGTTGGAGGTGCCATTATTGCAGGATTTGACAAAAGTTTTGTTGAACGAATATCAAGAATGTATCCTGGTAAGTGACTTGAGTTTTAAATTGAACCTACTCAAAAGTAAAGATTATGCTTGAAATATGTAGAGTAAAATGACTCCAGGATATTTTTAAAACAAATTTGAGAAATCATTTGGTAATTTGAGCTGAATTTTGGAGCACTTACAACACTGCTTATATTTATGTAAAACATGTTTAAGAAGCTAATTGACTCCATCATCAGTTCGAGGTCAACTGCCAGTGTGTGTTCTTGTGGTGATTGTGCCTCTCTGTGGTGGCAGATGGATAAACTTTTGCATTAGGAAGTTACCAGTCAGATTTCAAAATTTAAGGTTTTGTGCTTGTGTTTCCAAATTTGAATGTTTTCTCCTACAATTTGGAAAAAACCATAATTGAATTTCAATTTTACAATTCCACCTGACAAATTAATTCAGCCACTATCAGAGAGACACAAAGACCACAAGGAGGGACTTGGCAGTCGACCTGGAACTGATGATGGGAATGATTAGCTGCTGAAACATGTGTTACATAAATACAAGCAAATCTTAAAAGTGTTCCAAAATTCAACCCAATCACCATATTATTATTCCACATCACTATTATAAAAGTCTACCACAATAATTAAAATTTTGAGAAAGTTGAAGATTGAACTATAATGAAACATGTTTGTTAACATAAATCTTTCTAATACAGACTATTAAAACTTGGATTTATGTTTCTAGGTCGTGCTTCTTCAAGCCCAGCAATGGATGTTTTCATCACGTTATTATCACTTGGAATGAATGGCTACAAGAATCTCATCACTCAAAGGAAAGAAATGTACACCTACCTCAAGGAGGAGCTTACCAAAGTTGCCCTTAAACATGGGGAGAGACTCCTAGAAACTAAAAACAATCCAATATCAATAGGTGAAGCACATATACTTTTATATATTGCTATATCATTCTTATTGGATATATTGAGTGATTGAAAAGTCACAGCAGTTTAAATAAACTACAAATTTTTCATATAAATAATAGGAATAAATTTAAACTAGTAACAGTGAAGCAGTATACAAATTTATAAAAATTCCTTTGCATGCATGCGTCAAAGCTTCACTTGTCTTTTTATATAAAATTTAAAAAGGCACATTTTGCAAACAGTTGATTGCATCACCAGCTTTGTTCATATATGTTTTAAGATTATTGCTGCTAAGTGATGAATTGTTGACTATGTATAGTATTGCCATTTACTGAAAATAAAACAAAGTTGTTAATAGAATCATTCAGCAGTATTTCAAAATTCATTATGCTATCTTTATTCTTTAAAATATTTTCTCCCAAATCATTAAGCAGGTCCATTTCGTTGCGTTTTTAATTTAACTTCTGAGTTTATTTCCTGATTAAATAAGCAAAAGTGATCTGCTACAGTTGATTTATCAATTTGTTTCTATTTATATTTCTAAAGTGTTCCTTCAGTCTGGTTTCCAAATTACGATTAGTTTTCCATTGTAACCTAGGTCACAGTTTAAGCAGTTTAATTCATAAATGCCCAAATTTAAAAATCAAAGTGTGCTGATGATGTAGGCAACATCGCCTACAAAACATGTTCAGGTAATGAATTGTTAGTGAATCAATTCAGGTGTACATTCGGCTTACATTGCAATTTAGTACTATAATTTGCACCTCACTGTGTACCATTCCAGTTTTTGGTTTTTTGGAACAAAGTTTGGTATTTTTTGTAGCTTTTGTTTTGGAGTTATATGTGTTCTCTCTCCCTCCCCCCCTCTCTCTCTCTCCCTCTCTCTATGTTTTTCCAGTTCAATGCGAATGAAAACAGTGAAGTCTAGATTTTGAGCTTTTTGGTTTGAAAGCAATAGTTTCTCTACCTCAGGTGGACATTAGTGGAAGTAAAAATAAATACATCTGAAATTTTATGTTATGCATAAATTTACTAACTTGTTATGTTGTTAATTGCTTTTTTTTCTTTGGAGACAATGTGCTCTTATTCTGAAGTCACTTTTGGACATCATTTGGTTCTCAAATCCTGCAAGAAAGGAAAGATAATTGTTTTGTAAGTTGGAGACCGCACATTTCTCTGAATACAAGACCATGGCTTTTTCTCCCGCCAATAACTACCAGGAACACCATGGGTCATCTTGCAAAAGCCAAATATAGTTTCCTAATAGCACATGGAATAAGCTTCAAATTTCCCAGGTTTATGTTGAGGGGAATGATAAAAGGAGAGTCATCATGCTTTTCGAATCATCTTATGTTCAGAGAAATGTGAGATGCAAGGTACCTTTCTTGATGTACTTCAGGACATATTCTCTGTATCACCCAAATTACTCAATTTCATGTTCTAAAGCATAGTTCTGTTTTGTGTTAGGCATGACTTTGACATCACTGACAGGATCTGATAGCAAGACAGTAACGATGCTGGGTTCCATGCTGTTCCTACGCTGTGTATCTGGAACAAGGGTTGTGACAGGATCAGATGTCAAAGAAGTTGCGGGGTACAAATTTGAAGGTAAGATCTTTAATAATCATAAATAGCTTTTTAGGAAGAAGATACTGAAGCAAATTAATGATTCAAGTAGTGTGACTCCGGGGATCACTTACTCAAAACTTCACTAATTGGCTTTTTCCTCGAACATGTTTCAAAAGTGTCTAGCTTCCATTGTCACCTATGAGCCATTGATGTGTTTCCCGGCTTTGGTTTAGATGTTGCTGTTAACTTGATGAATTCGGAGATGGGATCATTGTTTGCTGGGAAATTGAAATTCATTACTTGATCTCTGTTCTTCTGTATTAGAAATTTTGCCAAATTGTCAGTTCTACTGTCTTTTGGATTATCTGGATGATAAATGTATTCACCATTTGAAAATTAAAATATTTACAGTGGTGTTTGTCAGAGGGAAAAAGAAAAGCTTAAAATCTATACAATACATTATTTACTTATCACATGTAATTTCTGTATCAGAATCCTGTATACCTATACAGATTGTTTTATTGACCATTTGTACTTTGCTTCATTTTCTATGTCTTGATTTTCTGTCTAGAAGTGAATGTGTCAGAGCTGATTTTTCTATTTCTTTGTTTTTTTATATTTCTTAATTGTTCTTTTGACCTCACACCAGTGTTCCTTTTGGTTTTTCTTGTGTGGCTTAATTCGCAGTCCTTGCAGAGAATTTGGTAAATGTTTAAGCTGTGTTTGTTGGTGCGTGCCAGGCTTATGTTCTAGAATGGACCTTGTACCCAGGGGTGGAATGTGAACCTTTTGAAGCTCTTTTCTTCTGAGATTTTCTTTAGTATAGTGGACTGGCTATATCCTTGTCTTTTAAATTTCTCAATTTTTTGTCATCTAATTCTTTGAAAAAACCATTCTTCTGGCTACTTCTATGATATGTTTAAGTTTGTTTTCATATCCTTTCTCCTTCATGGGTAAGTTTGCCAATCTGAAGGCCAGGCGTTTGAAGATTACAAGCTTGTATTACCTCGGGTTGTATCCACTGTTCTTAATGTAATTTCAGTATATGTTTGTTTCTTGAAAACTTTAAATTCTACTTTTCTGTTGGTTTTGATAATTTTTATGTCTAAGAATGGGAGTTGGTTATTGGTTTCAGACTCCATTGTAAATTTAACTGAGCTGCCTGCTAGGTTTAGCAGTTTCAGGGCATCTGCTGCAAGATTTTTATTTACTATGGCAAAACTTTTTATTTACATGCCTGTACCATGGTTTGAAGATTACTGGGAAGGTATGGTTATCTGAATTCCCAAAAAATTGATAAAAAGGTTTGCCAAAAATGAAGACAGAGGGTTATCCGTTACCCATTGGTTTGACTAGAATTTGTTCCTGAATGTGAAGAAATTTCTTTGATGCATAGCTCTGTGAGGTTTATGTACTCATGTTTTGTTCTTTTTACGTACCAATTGATGATAGCCATTCTTTTAAGTATGTTAACTAGTTAGCTTCTCCCTTGGGATATTTGGAAATCATAGGACAATAGAACACTAATAACTCATTGTATGAAGGCCTATAGTCCGCTTTCTACTATTAGCTTGTATGAATTTCTGATGCTCAGGCTGTGGAGGTAGGAGTTTTTCGAACAGTGCTTTTCAGTGGCAAAAGAATTATCAAATTTGGTTTATTGGTTTCAAAGACTACTCTTTATACACACAACCACATGCAAATTTTCTCTCATTACAAGTGAGGTTTTCTTAGAGTCAGTTGCCGGCCATATTTTAACCCTTCATGTGCAAATTTTGTTTAACCAGTTTGGGCAAAATTTGGAACACTTATGTTTTAGATCTGAGCAAAAATAATGGGCTACACATGCTTTTCAAAAACTAGTCCTATCTTTATTTTCAACCCTTTAGTTATTTAATGCATCCTTGCAATACAGATAAGAAATTGAGTTTTATTTAGCTAATGCAACTGTGAGATTGAACAAAAATTTGGAAAAAATCATTCTTTATGTTTACAACCCATTAGATTAGATTAATATGGGGATGTTTAAGCTTTCTGACTTCTCTTTAATGACCTTTAAATAGATCTATTGCAAATACCCTTCTTCTAACAGAATATGTTCATCTCAGCTTTTCCCCATCTTATATTTACAACCGATACTTTCATTTGGTGCTTTTGATTTACTAATTTCATCAATATTTAAAACTCTGTGTAACCATTTGTATACTCTTGAAATGCATATTCCAGTTTTATATGCTGTTTTTCTCAAAACTTCTTTCTCAGCATTTTGTAGTGTTTAAAATAACCCACACATTAACATTTTTTACCAGTTAGCTTCTAGTTTTCCGCAAATTTTCAGGAATGATTACTAAAGAATGCATATTTTTGTTATCTTATCATTTATTATATATTTTCATAGCTTGATGTTTATAAAATGAAAAAAATATATATAAATGGAAAATGTTTATCTTTTTTCCCACACTGCTTCATTTGAATTTAAAAAGTGTGGTTTTCTGTATAATGGTCAATTAAAGCAAAAATAAAATTTGGAATAGAATGTAAAAATACACTTGATACATTAGGCATTTTTAATTAACATGCATTTTTTAAATGAACAAAATAATTTTTCCCTGAAAACACATAACTCATTGAAATTTTGTATGTAGTCTTTATATTACATTACCATACTGTAATGATGAAAATGTACTTATAAAATTTTTCAAGTCGTGCAAATGGAAACTGTAGATTTTAAGGTTTCTCACAGGTGCATTGCCTTAAGTGTGGGAATAATCAAATTAAAGTTTTTCTAACTGCTATATTTTATTGATATGTTTGATGTGGAAGTGTATGCATGAGTATGCCTTGCAGGTTGGGGCGCCCATAACAGTAGCTATCCTGTGCCATACCTGACGGCTGCTGCCGCTGTAGGCATGCGTAAAACAGATGTGGATCTCTTTGCGCACCGGCTTGATAAGGTGATGAGCAAGCTAAGGGGCCGCAGTGCACCTCCGACGCCAACCTCGGTGGAAGAACTAGCAGTGATGAGACGAGTGATGAGAGGGGGCGGAGGCTCCAGTACTCTGAACGGAGAAGGGGGCAGCGGTAGTGGTAGCGGTGGAGAACAACACAGCCAATCCAGTACATCAACCTCGCTAGCCAGCAGCAAGGACAGCTTACGCAAGTGATAGCACCAAACAGCCTCCTCGAAATGAAATGCTTTTCATGTTCATTTTTTGTTAAAGAGTCCACAAAAGAAAGATTCAAACCAAAGAGTGATGACTTTTCGTTCACTGTTCTGCTTACAAGCAGACTGAATCCAAAAAACAACATAAGTGATAGCAATGATTGAGTATGTTTCAAATAGCTGTTGCTTTTGTGGAACTGCTATAGCACTCTCTCAATTACTCACTTGTTTTGCTTTAGCTGGGACAATACCAAAACACACAAGTCCTTCCCTAACACACTCTTCTTCCATTCATCACGTATGCCTCATAAACATGCTTCACAGTTCTTTTACAAGGAAGAAAGAATATATAACAATATCGGGATGATTTCAGCCTTTTAAATGATGTGTTTTTTCATTAGACGAAACACAGATGTTGCACACATATTTTAATATTGTGCCCAGAATATAATTATAAGCCACATAAGACATTTTCTACAGTGCCCAGTGTTCTGCAATCGCATGGTTTGACTGCAGTTTTTGGAACTTATCTTAGATCCATTTGCAGCTTCCATAGTCTTCACATTGCATCATGCACAGTTGTTTTATACATCACATTATAACTGTAGGTAGAGATAATATGTTAGTGGGCTCATACTGATTTGAAACAATGGATCTTGAATAAATTCCTCTCATCATTGCAGTCAGCCTATTTCTAAGCAGTTTGCTCCACTGAAGTGGTCTCATCGCCGACCCGCAGTACAAAGTGTTGCTAGTCTCAATCAATTTTTCCAAACATCTCAAAGTGTAAATACATTTATAGTGTCATGCGTTTAAATAAGCAGACAGGAATAGTTGTTGAATCGATAAATGTGAATGTGTACCTTTCAAACCACAGTAAAACCTCAATCCATTGCTTTTCTAGGTGACTGAAAAGTAAGAAAGAAAGGGAGAAGAAAATTCTTTGTTATCATTTCCAACATTCCCCATGCAGTCTTACACTTTCAGGGGAACCTTTTTCTGCCAAGCAATGACTGGATCATTTATTAGATGCATGCACCCTGTGGGCAATGTCCATTACCTCTAAAGTTGGGATGGCAATGAATAAGAGGACCTATAGCATTTACCATGGAATCTGAACAATGTTGGACTTTAGGGATACTTCAAAAAAGCTAGTTGAAGGTGAAGGCAAAGATAAAGGCAAGTTAAAATCACTATGCTGCAGTCGGGAATAGAAGCATGGACCCACGAACAAAACCACTAAGCTACTCCAGCACCTGGAAAAATAAATACTGGGAAATCATAAAAGCGTTTCATTTATATGAATGTCTATTGCCTCGTTTCTTCAGCAAATGTTAACATAAATTAATAAAAGTGTTGCTTCATCCATGATAACTGTAAGTGTTAAATCTCATGCTAAGCCAATATCACTTCCCAAGCTACAGAAGACGAATTATTGCTTTTGTAACTTTTAAACTTGCTTCCCATCAAGTAAACAACTATAAATGTATAGAATTATAAAGAAAACCTTTTACAGAGATATCAACTTAAAAAAGGTAACTAATAAAACAATTAGTATTACCTAGGGTTACATGAAAGTGTAATCATACAGGGTTACACAAATCTCTGCAGTGAACAGAAGCATGCTTGAGCATTGTGGAATGAAGTGGGCAACTCTTTAAAAAAGAATTATGCATGTGAGACCAGAAACAAAAAAGCCATTATTTTTGTTTTCTAGTGTTATGAAATGTTCCTTTCTTTAACATTTTTGTTACTGCACAAACAAATTTCAAAGATAGTGTACCGTAAAGTTTGACAAGTGCAGAAAAATGACAATGGAGTATATCGAGGTTCCACTGTGCAATGAAAGGTGAACCGAGTTGGGGGAGAAAAGCTGCATTTGGCTTGAACATTCCTCAGCGTAATAATTTTTTATTTATTTATTTTTCTATGAAGATAGCATTGCTATACACACAGCTATATAATTATATTAAAGTAAATAATTAGCACCTTTATACTTTCAACTTCTTCAGATAGTAGCATAATGAAGGATCTTAAAAAATATAGTTAAAATTATAAATGTGTCACATTTGCTGCATGTGTTAGACGACATACTGTTGTGGCATAATTACTTTAGCTTAAAGTTTACCTCAAGAAATAATACTTATTCACACTAAAGAGTTTTAAAAGATTTAGGGAAAATTTGATGTATGCACTACTACACTGATTGTTCAATAAGTGCAGTGAGTATTTAAAAATTAAATGCAAATGCTGTATTAATAGTTGAAATGTTGTGGTGTCATATATATATATATTTTTTTTTTTAAATATGTTTCTTTAGTATTTCATTAGGAATTGTCAGTATACTTTCATTATTGAGCAATGGAAAAAAAATGGTTAATAAATAATCAGATTCATGGACCTTTCTAGAGCATAATGCTGTGTTCTATCTAAAATAAACAAACATAAAAATGATGCAGTTTAATTTTCATGTTGAAGATGTAGTCTTTAGTAAAATTTAGTTGGCCTTTAATTAAAGAACCTTTTAATTCTATGTAGAATGTAGTGTATCGCATATTGATACAAGGCATGGTTCTTGAGTTGCTGAATCTGTATAGATACTTGTGACACTCTGGCCACTGAATTTGTGACACTGCTGCTCTGATTTCCATAGTTCCAAGAATATGTGAAACTAACTTCGTTTACCATTGCTAGAGGAAATGACAAGACAGCGGAAAGTGGCCACTTAGCCCTTCACCATATGGACGGAACTGCTCTCCCAAATCATAGTGCCTTCCACACAATACAGACTGAATGGTTCCAACCAGTGGCGGTTGCTGTGTAAGAGCACAGGAGCATGTGAACACCCTAATTTTTGGCTCCTTGTCAATTTATTGGTTATTTTTTCTTTGAATGCTATTAACACATAATATAGATACAGTAATTAAAAATCTATGGTGTTTAAATCTACCATGCTTCTCCTTTAAACTTGACATATGTCAACAGAGTCTCGAGCACAACTTGTGCACATTTTTAGGAGCTTTTGCACATGCACAACTGGTATGATGACCTTATGGGTGAAATACATATGGGTCGTGCACACTTAAAACATATGCTGGCCCTTATTATCCATCTCTCAGCAGCAAGTTTACATCAATGCCGCTAGGTGGTAGCACACTACTGCAGACATTTTATTTGCGCGAGAGTGCAAGGGCGGGAAGTCAGGAACCCCTGTTTGGCATATATCTTGCTAGATGGTAGCGTACTGAACAGTTATACCATTTCACTTATTGTACAGAAAAATTTAGATCTGATGTGAGTATGTTATAGTTATATGGATAGAATGCAAATAAACAGTAGTGAAAATGATACTAGGAAAGCTCACACATTACTTTGTTGTTGCCGTAAACTGACTTATGTACAAAACAGCTTTTGTCAGACAAGTTATGCATTATTATTATTATTATTATTATTATTATTATTATTATTATTATTATTATTATTATTATTATTGGGAGTGCTGCAATCGAATAAATTTGTTCATAATCATAACCATTATGCAGTAGGTGCTATTTCACATTTTCAGGCCTGTCCGAATCTAACATTTTGTGAGCACCCAAAATCTATACTCATGAGCCGCCACTGGTTCCAACAAGCTCTATTGAAAGCTGCATAAGCCTTTTCTATAAATGGAGTAGATGCAGTCGACTGAAGGCTACCTCTTTACAGGCTTAATTCTTCAGTATAATTTTGTGTTTGTTTATATATAAAACATTTCATCATGCACCTATAAAAGTGGCCCACTTATATTGATTTCTGCAAGATAAACTGTTTTGCTGGCTTACTTTGCTTCTAAATCAATTAAATGTGAATGTAAAGCCTATGATAAGTTCTATGTTATGACAGCAGCTTTGGTTTATGCATGAGGCTTGCCCATAATCTCAGAATGAAACGTACGTTGTTCATTCAGCATACATGGAAGTTGTATTTATAACTTTCATTTGTTATACAGGCGTGATATACTTTTGGATGATTCAGAGGTGTATATTACCAATTTGTACTGGGAAATCAAGGACAATCAGTGGAGTATGTAAGCATTCAGTCTCTTATGATGCATTGTCATAAGACAGGACACAAAAACTGAGTATACAGCTTCTACAGTGTACAGTTCATGAAGAATTAAATTAATCAACCTACTTCTTTATTTGTTATACACTATATCAGGGCTGCCAACAGTATGTTTCAAATCCTGATAAAGTACTTAAGAATCTATGAAAATATATCAGAAAGGAGTATTTTAATCATTCAATGCAAAATCACATCTTTTGTGAAGAGCTGATGTCTTGTGAAGTCTCCGAGTTCCATAAACACATTAAATTCTGAATTGCAATATATACATTTAACATGTATCGGTCTTTCCTTTTTTACCTACTTTAATTTTTTTACCCACTCATTCTTATATTTCTTCTGACACTGAGATTGAGAAAAGATTAAACTACTCAAACAAAAGAAAACTCACAATGTTAGTAGCAGATCAGAGAAATTATTTCTTTGTGCTTTACAAGTGTATAACCACTACTGCATTACCTTCCAAATACATGCTAGGGCATATCTTACCCCTTAGCAGACATGATATTCACTGCATCACATTTGCTGCGAGAATGAATGGCTTTCTCTCTCAGTGTACAGTCAGTCAAAGCCTTTCATATTCTATATGTAAGTATGTAAGCAAAAAATCCACAAACTGAATGTGTGAACCCAGATGCCCCGTGCTATATTAAATCCTAATATATCATGAAGAAGTAAATTGAAATCAGTATAAAATTAAAAATACAATAGTAACCTATTGTTACATACTGTATATATTTCCTTAAAGACTTTAGTTTCAGTTATTATAAGCTTTTTATTTGAAAAACACAGTAAATTGTGTGGCACCCTAAAACTTTTGATATTGACTGTGTTGCAATGGCAGATGCATTTAGGTGATTAAAGGTTACGTAAAGGTAAAAGAGACATAGAGTTTTTTAAGGGTTTTGTATCTTTATCTCCCTATTTTAAGCATGAAGCAAATCACAGTCCACTGCATGTACAGAGTCAAAATTATATACATGTGAATTTGAATAAAGTTTGTCAAGAACTTTCAAATTGGGACAAAAGTAAGAATAATTTATATGGTGAGCTTCCTAAAATTTATGATTTTTCAACGAGCCATTGCACACAGAGTTGAAATTTTATATAATGGAGTTTGAAAAATATTTTTAACACATTTTGAATTTGAGAATTGCGCAAAATTAAGAGTAGTACATGAAGAAACTCCTAATAATTTTAATATATTTAGGTAAACTAGTGAAATTACAGATTGGAAATGCTATATTTGCAATTCAGTGAAGGATTTAGTTGAAAGCTGAATGATTTAAAGCTAATTTATTGAGTGTTTCTTAAAATGTGGGACGTTTAGGTAAGCCACTGCAGGTACAGAGTTGATATTTTATGTATAGTAGCTTGAACATATATTGAATTGCTTCAAATTTGTTTAAATTGCTACAAAATTAAAGTCATGCATAAATATTCACATTTTTAAGTGACATACTGGATGTACCAAGTTGACATTTTATGTAGAAGAGTTTAACATTTATCCACACGTTTAAAATTTGGTTGAAATCAGTTAAAATTAATGCTGGTTTGTTTGGAGGGTCTTCTAAAAATGTAGGTATTTTAGGATTTTTTGCAGAACATTCATAATAAAAAATGTTACGATGCTGCCATTATTCCCAGTTCAAAATGAACACATTTGAAATTTAACACTATGCATGCATTTATGATCATCTTTAAAGCTAACTACAATTTATTTGTGTATTTAACCATTTATTTATAATAATGAACCTAAGGACAGAAGGCCCATTTATCATGACGTCATTAATATGATAAGTCTTACCAAAGTCTGTGAGGAAGGCAGCCCTTGTAGCAGTATTAAAACATTTGAATTCTTCATAACTGTGTTTCATGTGATCTGTTGATTGATCACCACCAGGACGCCGATATATAAGACAATATTGGGGGTTAGGGGGGAGCTCAATAATTGAAATTGGCATTTCAACAACAGGTTATTCTCTCACACATATCACTTTGAGTGGAGGGTTGCCTATCATTAGAAAATAGAAATCATTACTGCCAAATCTAAATGCAGTTAACGTCTTTGTTGCTATACGAGGTAGGGTTTGGGTGTTTTATTCAGTGAAGTTTGCACTCATTTTATGCAATATATTCCTAAATTATTTTCTCTGGGATTCTGAGAGGGTTTTTAAAACCCAAAATTCCCTTTTTACTGGTGCCACTGATAACAGCAAACTAAAGTTTGAAAATTATCACTGTGCTAGATGCTTCACAGTTCAGTATGAGCCCATTAACTTTTCATCTATTGCCCAGAAAGATGCTTGAATAGACTTTTATTTTGTAGATAGCATCCACATAAAGCTATTTATCTAAATAACTACTGCAATTACATATTTATAATATTAATATTTTGTTATTCATTACCACATAAAAAAACTAGTTGCTGTATAAAATAATTGTTGATGTAGAGGAAAGCAAGTTCCATTGCGCCAAAGGTTTTTGGCTGCTCATCTCTTAAACACTCATTCCTATCTTTTTTTAAAATCAGTACCAGTGATGACAGCAACGAAGGAAAACACAACAATTTGCAAATATTTATACCTGATGTATAATTAGTTGTGCATAAATTAATTTATAAGTTGTATATTTATTCAACAACTAATGTACAGATTGCCATGTTGATGTTTATAGAATTCACAGAGCATGATTGCAGTTGTATGTAGCCAATCAAAAGGAGGAGCATATGTCTGTGTGCATGTATGTGTATGTATGCGTGTGAGAGAATATTTGATACATAACAATGTATGAAAGTGCATCAAATACTAGAAAGCAAGTTTCTTCTGCATAATAATGCATTTAAAATGTTTGGAAGAAACAATGCAAATTTTAAATAATAATGGCAATTTTATGGGCTGCCAAATTCATTGGAATCTTAGGTTTATATCACAGGCAGGAGACACTGCTCCTAGAGCATAATAAAATTAAATTATTCATATACTTTTTTTTTCTTCAGTAATTTAGTCTCCATGCCAGCTTCAAGCATTTGAATGAAATGTTTGGTGTTTTTATTTTTTCCTTGGTTTCATTAAATTTTGGTTGACATATTGCCAATTTATATACGGGTGTAATAGTAGGATTGTCTTCATGAAGACTACATCTTGTTTAAAACAATGTGTGCTTTTGTGATCTTAAGGGTCGTTGTTCACTAAATATTATGTCTATGGGCTAAAAGGAAGTATATTTCCAAGCATAGAATCTTGAAAACATAACTTTTCTGTAAATGAGAAAATAACTTATTCTTAAGCTATAATTCACATTGCATTTAAATTTAAATTGGTGTGTAGAAATGTAGCAAATCTGCACAGAGGAATGGGTTGCTGACAATAATGTTCACCGCTCATAACTGTGTTTATGAAAGCAGCTTTAATCACTGTTTATCATAGTGTCTATGAAATAGCACTTCTGTGGAAACAGAGCTGTGAAGTTGAAACAAATGTAGTTGCTAATTTATTCCATATTTATAGAGTATTTATTTTTAGTGCACAATTTTTATACTTTTAATGAATCTTGTTTTATGTTGAGATGTTTTTACAGTGCTTTCTTTGAATGTGTAGCGTGTATGTAAAAATAATTCTTCAGATTCTTCTGTCCCACTCCCAGTTAGGTTGTTAAAGAGGGGTAAAGACATCCAGAAATTGAAAACATAGTTTAACTTGATTATTGTGAAATGCCTATTGAATGATCTGTTAAGAAGAAAGGTTTTAAAGCTTCTATCTGCCATGGCTGGATATTAAATGTGTATAAATGGTAAAAATGATGCTATGAGGACGTAGGCTTTTGGCAAGTTAAAGTTTGAGGAAGATTTAACAAAACTATTCATTACTGTGGTCCCTGGTCACCATTTGCATGAAGTTTGCAGCATTATGTAATTATAAAACATGAATCAGGTAATAGTGAAGCATAATTTAAAACAATCAATTTTAGCTCGTTAAGTTCCACTTTCCTAACAACTTAAAAACTCTGAGAGAACTAATTTTTTAAGTTTGTTGTCAACTCTTTATTATGAGGGTTAGGGTCTTAGTTAATGTGGTTATAAGGAGGTCTAATAGCCTCCTGCCGAATAATATTATTGTGTGATCCTATAGGAAGGGATGTTAACATGTCTCCCAGAATCTCTTCCTTGAAAAAGTCACAGAATTTTGACTCCAGTATCATGTCTGAGTCTTTCCTTATCATAGAAACAGCAAGTATCTTCTTTCCAGGAATGGACAGTCAAATGGAATCATGAGATAGTCTCCTCTTCCTGTTTGCACATTCAGCAGATGACTTCATTTTTATAATCTCACTGTATGTAGCTGTTTTCTGAAATGACCATGCCCAGTATGTCGTAATGTAACTTCTCTTCTTATTGCACTTGGGTAATTTGAGCAGAGATGAAGAAAGAGACTTGTTGGAAGTAATGCCAGTTTTCTGGTTAGTTTTTTTGCAGGTAGGTTTGCCACCCAAGTTGGCATCACCTTTCATGCCTTGACCAAGGTTTTAGCGACACATGTACTGATTCCAACCACAGGTTGAAGGCCAACCCTTTTTGGTTAACTAATCTGCTTTTTCATTTCCTTGAATGCTTCAAGTGCCCTGGCACCCACTGCTGTTCGAGCTCGTTGTGAGAAGATAGGGCAGTAAGGATATTTAGGCAATCCCATATGAGTTTTGGTTTTACCTGGTCTGAGGAAAGTGCTTTTAGGACACTTTGATTATTTCTAAAGGTCAGTTACTATGTAATGGAAAAAGAGTGGGGAGTAAGGATAAGATATTTCAAAGGATTCAAAGTATTGTTATTGATCTCTAGAAAATGGTAATGTTAAGGGTTGTCTGCCAATATAAGAAAATGTGGCTGAAGAGAAAGTTGGTTCTCCAAGATTCAAGAGTATTTTAAAACATCAAAATGGGTTAGCTATGTAGTAAGGGACAAGACATTAAAAAAGGCTTTTGGAAGAATTGAATTGGAATTGAAGAGACAGAGAAGCAAGATCTGTTAGTGGCTTAAACAGGAACACATCACTTGAGATGTTTAAGACAGAATGGGATACAGATATTTGGAAATATGTAAGAAGACAGAGAGGGGACATTATTATTAAGAGCAGCTAAATTATGTTCGAGCATAGAAGCATGTCCTTTATGTGGACAATGATAACAGTAATATATTCCATGGAAACAGAATTATAAAAGAAAAAAAGGCAGGAACTGATAAATGGGCTTACTTTGATGTAAGGACTATTAGATAAAACAGAGAAGATTTTATTAGAGAATGTTAAGTATTTAAGTAAGGGAAAAATGGATTGCATGGACTAAAAAAAAGGAAGTAATGGAAACGTCCTTGAGCCGAAGTCTAAACTATAGCTGGAATTTTTCAATGTGTGATTAGACCACAGCCACCCTGGGTATTTATTGCGACACTGCTTTATTTGTATTACTTTAATTATGAGATTATATTTAGAAGCCCTGTTATATAGTATTAACAATTATCTATGACATTTTTGCAAGATCATTCCTGAGGTTCTGCCTCCATTTAATTTGCCTACATATACGGTACTGTAAGTTAGTGGAACCACAAAATATCTCAAAATGGGCATTTTTGTAGACAAATAGTAATATATGCATATAATTACTTTGAAATTTGGATCTTTTTTCCCAGTATAATCACACTATTTTGATTGGGTGAATGAATTTTATTAGCTTCCCCAAAACCATGTTGAAGAGACCCATGTTGGTGAAGGCAGCATGGTGAAACAATAATTCTATTACATATTGAAACTACAGATAGTAGTGTAATTGATGGTAAAGCACAGTGAAGTGAATTCATAAGGATGAATAAGAAGTACTTCTAACTTAGGGGAAAATACACACAAGTACACAAGAATGCATGAGAAATGTATAACATAAACACACTGATGAACTGGTGTACATAGAGCATTTTTGGTCCACAGATCTCAGTCGAAAGAAAAACCAAAGCTTTTAAAAAATCTTTGAAAACAGTTGAACTCTCCATTTGGGAAAATGTTATACATAAAAATAAACACAGTTTGCTGAAGTTTGTTGTCCTATATGAAAAAACAATATAACACAGTACATCCAGTCACAAGTACAAAAGAGAACATTTTCTGAAACTTGTACCAGTAAATTTTTTATATAAAATTGAAGCTAGAGTGATTAAGAATTCTTTTGGACTATTTAATATGTTAAAAACAACTTCAGTGTTTGCCCAAAAGAGAAGAAATCAGACTACTAACTTAACATACATTAGGAAATACTTAAAAGTTTAGGACACATTTTGAAGGTACTTGCAACACTTAACATACTGGTCATTATATCCTTTAGCTATTTGGTACTTAAAGTCTCAATGCCGTTTAAATTATTGTAATCTAGCCTTATACCATACAAACTCTTGTTTCCACTTCAAAACCTAGCATGTAAGTTATTGCCATCCAAGACAACTTCATCTGTATTAAGGGTTTTAACTTTATTAATAAAATGGCATTAGCTATTATGAGGTATATCAGTGGCAGAATTTAGAATAGCATCCAATTTGAACTTAGGCATGTCTCTTAACTGGTTGTAGCCTATAATTTCTCTTGATTGCTTAGATTGGCCATTTTGTTTTTGACTGATTTTGACAATGGAGCCATGTAATAGGTACTTCACCCATCTTGAGTTTTCAGAAATGGTTAGCAAAGTAGTAAATGCTTATCAAATCTATAAGAAAACTGGTTTATCTTTAATAGAAGTTCTGTGTTTTAGAGATGGACCTCATGCCAGAGTATACTGTGTTCCTTATACTGTTTTTTTCACTGTGTAGAGCCTTTGTCCATGTAACTAAGAGACAACCACCACTATCCAGTCGTCCTCCGTGGACTAGTGGTACCGTGCTAGCCTCTAGTTCCGAAGGTTGCGGGTTCAAACCCGGCAGAGGGCAATGGATTTTTTTCGGGCGTACAAATCCTTAGCATGGCTTCCTTCGGAAGGGAAGTAAAGCCGGTGGTCCTGTGTCGTAGATGTATGGCACGTAAAAGAACCTCAAGCCTGATAAAGAGGCCTCTGAGCAAAATTGCCGGTGTTTCATGCCCAATATAGAATGGGACGCTAAGGACCATAGTAGTTAAAGAGCATCCATAAATAAAACTCAATTCAATTCACCGCTATCCAGGTTGCATATGTTCATAAAACTCTACTATAGTAGCAGGAGATTCACTTAGTTTATAAGAGTTTGAAGAAAATGTATTGTTACATTTTATATTTGGTTGAAATAACAGAAGAAGCATTTTTAGAGCAATATATCTGTAATAATATATTTTGCCAATTTAGAACAAAAATTCAACTTAATACTTCAATGCACACATATATGATTTTTTTTTAATGTAATTATCTGTTTGAATTGATTTCTGTAAACAGCATAGTTCAATTTCTCAATCTTATGTAGTTAAATAAAGAATAAGGAAGAAAGTGGATTTTAACAAGCTATTATTGATCAATATACCAAAAGTATTTTATTAATACTTTGGTTATGTTCTTAAATGTTTAACCCTCTTGGGAATAGCATAATATGAGAGAAAAGAAAAGTTATGAAATGCATTGTTTATTATTCACTGTTACTAATGGCCTAAAAAGAAAGGTTTTAAGCTAACAGCATTGTTTTTTAACCTTTGTTTTCCAGTTTTCTGTTTGTCAAATGTATATAGAGAATTTACAATTAAGAAAATAGTACGGGTTTTAAAGCAACAGTGTTGCCACACAATGAATGCAACTCTAGTAGTCATTTGTTTTTAACATAATGAGTACATGTATTTCAGAATTTTATACTGCAACAAAGAAATAGTTAATTACACAACACATATTATGACAGGACTAAATACTGAATGCACAAATGAGCAGATAATATAATAATCAAGATTACTCTTAGATTGAATAATAAATGTATTTCATATAATTGGTATGTAAATACAAAGTTTAATTGGCAACCAACTAGTTTTTATAGCTAACTTATATCTTAATCAATTATTGCTGCTAGTTAACCTGTATAGCACTACTACTAAACACTATTAGGAAATATTTTAAGCATCATCATAACATTTTGATTATGATAGAATTGCACAAAGCCAATTACCTGTCAATAAAGTAGTGTTGTCTACCCTCTGCATCAGCATATGAAGAAGAAGAAGCTGGGGGAGCAGAGGATGTTGTGAAAACTCCCAACACAAAGAATTAATTCTTGTTCACTTTTAACACCATTTGTCTATTCACAATCTGCAACTGCTTTCTTTGTTTTCATTATATATCCACTCACAAGAACTCGCACAACCACTGCCTTCATGATCCTTATAGTATATTAGAATCACACAGGCAGTGATGCAACATTCAGTAAACTTAACTATGGAAAAACAGTAGGTACAATTTGAGGCAAAGATATGGCAACAATGCTTTTAGGTAGTAAACACAGAACTATACATGGAAATGTTCATTGAATACCTGCTGTAAATAAGTTTTACAAGAACTATATACTCCTGTGTAATATACGTATTACCTAGAGTAAATTTAGGCACACTCTGGTCTTAGAACAGAGAATAAGTACACAAAAATTAAAAGCACCCACTGTTTTCTTACGTGTAAATTCATTACAGTAAAACTTAAAATTTAGAATGTGCAGTATAACTTAATTGTAATAAGGGTACCTACATGACAGTTCTGTAATGTTGCTTATAAATGCTCCTAATAATGCTTTTGCATTTGAAAGCTCAGAGTTTATTTTCAATGCAACTCCTAGGAAATCAAAACTTTCTGTTGCCTTAGTAACTTAAATTCTAATACCCTATGTACTCCAAAGTAAAGGTGATGCAGGCAATTTTGGGTGGTTTGGGTAAAAACCAAGTATTGCCTTATTAAAGTTGTGCCAAAATATGCATTAGTCTTGCCAAAGGTATTTCAAATATTCTTTTTTCACTTTTTGTATTTTGCTTGAAATTAACCAGTTACATATATATTAAACAAGCGTAGTGACTGTGATTTAAAAGAAAATTAGGCATTTCAATAACATTGCCTATATAGTTTCAATATTTTTAAAATGTTATGAATAAAATTGAAGTGTGGAATAATTATTAATAAAGAGGTTTTGTGCAGGATGTGCTGTAAGAGAATATATAAATTCTTTTTTCTCTGCCAGCATTGAACAGCTCGAGCAGATGCTTTGCCTGTGTCAAACTAAATTGGATTAAATAGGGTAGAGCAATCAAAGCAAGCATAGGATATTTTGGGCTTATAGCTCCTACTTACATTTCTAGCAGACTAGAATCGTAATTTACATACACTTCACTAATTTTGCATATGATTTAAAGGTTCCAGAATTAATAGGCATAAAGGTATATAAATTTTCATGGAACTAGCAATAAATGCCTTCTGTATCATCACTGCCAACTCTGCCATTATTGTAGTCCTGCTGTCCTGTCTTGCTTGTTTGAGAGATGCAATGATAATGAAGGTTTCAGTACTTTATGTATTTGAGATCTCGTGCATATACTTCATAATTTACTATATCAGCCAGTTCAGACATTACATTAAACAGTGTGTCCAGTACTTTTGTTTTCTTTTTCACTTTTTACTGTTCAAGTTTATTACAAACTGTATTGAACATTCCTTGTAGTGCAGGTTTCTTGTCTATTTTTCTCCAGGTTATCTCAATAAATTTATCCTTCATCACATTCAAATACTACGTGTTCCAAATCTTCTGTCATTTCATATAATGGACAAATAACTTGTCCAAAGCCATTCTGTAATTCTTATAGTTTCTTTACATTTGCCTTTATCTATAGAAATCCTTCAATTTCTTCTTTGCTAGCTTTATCTAAATATCCTTCCCTCTCCTTTATTTCACTGATGTATTTAGAAAGTTAATGAAATCTTTCCTGATAAAGTTACCCATCAGCTCTTGGATTTCCTTTTTTTCAAAATGCCTCCTTCTCTCCAAAATTCCTTTAACATCTTTATACATCTTAGACCACTTGTTTCTAACAAGAGACCGCTCCAATGATTGGAAACTGGGATTTTACTTGGGTTACAAGGTTAGCCATTTGATGTGCTGTACTCAGAAATTGGAATGATTTTGCCCCAAAATTACACTTAGGGGCGGTTTTGAACATTGAAGTTTTAATCATTTGACTTTGTGCTAGGCATGTTCAGTCACTCTACAAGAGCTGTCCCCCTAATGTTGCTGGCTTCTCCTATTCTTATGTTTCTTTCACATGTCAAACAAAGTTCTAAGTGCACAAACCTTAATGCTCAAAAATTGCTGTAAATATTACTTTAAGCCAAAACTGTTTGAAACCAGTGGAGTGTTTGTTGTAAACTACTCTGTAGTGTTTTTTACCCATCCTCCATTTTGTAGTTTTCTTAATAATTCACACATTCCTTCAACACATTTCCCTCTTCTAATTTTAGGATTCTGTAATCATATTTTAATGTTCTTTCCATAATGAATCCTTTACAGGATACCCATCCCATTTCTCTCCGAGCTGCCACCTCTCATGTTGTTGATGGCAGCCCCATTACTGTTCTACCAAAATTCTTGTGTGAGCTATTTCCCATTCATCTTCAAGTTTTCACATTCCCTTTTTTTTTTTTTAATTATTATTATTTTACGAGGCTTTAACTATGTGGTCATATCATGTGGTGGATCTGTTAGGAGATACCTCATGGATCGTTATGTGGCAGATAGCCTTCTAGGCCTCATCCCTCTGCCATACCATCTTGCTTTGGCACGTCTCCACAGAGGCCTTAGTGCTAGGCAAAGGTACCTCTGTTTCTGTGATGGGCAGATGGCAGATTCGATATGTGTCCACAAAGAGCTTAGTTCTAGGCATTTGTATCTGCTGCTACATGCCAAGCAGATGGCATTAGGGTGCCGTCCAGTCTACCTGCTTTCGTCATCTGTGAGTAGATGGTAGAGCATTTACTATTATTATCTATTTTCATTTTTACTATTGTTTTAGACTTAAGGTGGGACTTTGGGTTGTGGCATTAAATATCCAGTCTAGTACTTACCTTGGTGACTGAGGGAGGCCATAAAAAAAAAGGCAGATTAGTTGGCCCACAGAATTTGAACCTGACACCTCTCAAATACGAGCCACAGATGTTATCTGCCTGAGCCATCTTGCTCAGTTTCCCACATTTCTATACCAAATAACATCTGCACTTCTACTAATGTAGTAATAGAGTTAGTGATTTGTTTCAACTTTTATGGCTGTTGCTGTACTTTGCATTTATATTCGGATGTTTATCAACATTCTCATCTGCTCAAATTTAGAACTTTGGAACCTGGTGTATCTGCGACACAGACTGATATATAACTGTCCTTTTCTTGGCTGTGAAATTCCTCTTTCTTGTTGGTTTGTACTTGCTTTGGTATCCTATATTGTCATCAAGTTATAGGGGTCTGTTGTGCAATGCACATTGCTTGTCTGCAGAAGCTCCAGTTATTAATCTTTCTGAAGATGACATTTTCTATTAGGATGAATAGACAAAGCTGACTCACTGCAGCAACAATTATTTTGCAAATTAAAATTGTAAATTTACACTTCTTTTGTTTTTTATGACTTACATTGTAGTAATTTAGTCACTTTCTGTGTTGATCCATAGTGTATTTTGTTTGCTGTGCTTTCATGGAGACTTAGTGCCAACTATATCATTAGGTTTTCTTCCATTAAAATGTAATGCTTGAATTTTGTTATCAAAATCAGTCCTGTAATTTTGTGTTTCTTTATTAGGTGCACATGAACTGCACATCAGTTCATTCACAGTTTCAAGATGGTATCCCTGAGTATGTGATTCGTAGTTTTTAAAACTGTTCAAAACTGAAACTGATAAAGATTTCCATTACGGTTACCTAAATCAAACCTTTCAGATATCTAGAAATAAAAAGTTTTTTTCGTTAATTTCTTGTTTTAGTTTTAATGCTATAACAAGCTTTTAAAATGCTATATGAAAATAAATAGGTACCTTATCACTCTAAAGTTGGTGTAATGTCTGTGCTTGCCTAATTTGCCTGAAACTTTTACAGCATGCACTGCCATGTCTTGAGAAAGCTGTAAGTAATTAATACATTGATGCTAACAAGCTAACATTTTAAGTTGAAAAATCTGCTGTGCTAAAAGTTTTGTAAAATGTATTGTTAACAAACACAATTACATAAAGCATTATGAAATTGTTAATATTTTTTTATATGTCCACTTCATAGCATCATCTTTTACCTCGTTATATTTCAGAAAAATCTAATACATTGTTAACTGTTTTAAATTTGAAAATGTTATTAGAGTATGTTATAATCTATGCAAAGTTTTAAAACCTGTAGATAACCTATTCCATCCATGCGTGTCCATCCAAAGGACCCTTTCGATAAAATTCCGCCCAAATTTATTTTCTTTGCCCTCTCCACTACCCAAATTTACTGGCTGTAGATGCTTTTACCTGTAATTTAGTTGTACATTAAGTTAGATTAGTTTGGAATACCTTCATTTAATCAGTGTCTTAACAGTAATTGTTAGCATGCGCAGAAAATAAAAGAAGAAATGATGTTTGCTACCATCATTACTCATAATTTTTTCATGTTGTAATAACAGTGGGCTTGTTAGTGATGGAGCATCTGCAATGTATCTGGTAATAATTTACTTCTTAAGGTATGATAATGGAATGAGGTAGATTCTGACTTTCTATTTCATTATCTGGGCTGCAATCTAGAACAGTATTTGTTTGAGATATGAGGGCATGTCATAATTATTGATCTATAATAAATATTGAGGACGTTCTTATTATTAACTTGCTATTTTCATACTGGCCCTTCTTATAATCTCTGTGAATATCAGGCACTCTTTTGCATGCTTTTGGATTATGCTCAACACTAGATAGAGTGCAATGATTGCTCTCTCTATTGCCTTGATTTATTGGTAAATCTTCAAGCTTAAAAGGACTCCTGTACCTTCGAAAAAGTATGATACAAGATGACATCAGGAGAATATAGTGGAAGTTCTAGTGCAGTGTCAACCAATTGACATCAGAGAAGATTTTCTCTTGCTCTCTGTACATAGAGAAGAATTCTCTAATGCAGGTGAGCAACAAGAATTGTAAAAGTTTAATAAGGGAAGTGCAAGAGCTACACAGCCAGCAAGCCTTCCTTCTCTGTGTAACCCTTTCCAAAACAGTTATCGGAAACTGCTCCATTGCTGTACCTTTGTCACACAGGTTCTGCTATATCATATGTAATGCAGTGGGCTGACCCTGTTGTACTGTTTCACATTCCCACTTCTGCAGAGATGCTGCTGCAGCAACAGTATATATCACCTGCCTTTGCAGGATTTGGGCCTCTTACATTGAATTACAAATACCGAGCTTCATACATATGAGTAGGTAAATGTAGTGTTATCACATCTTCTTATAACCTAAATGACATTGCATGGCATTTCTACGACAGGCTGTTTTTATGTTCACAAAAGAAAGCTGTTCTGAATATATAAACACATTTTAGAGTGGTTAATAAGCACCACTGTCATTTGCCTCGCTATTGCCAATGGACAGAGCATATTTATTAGTCAGCTGCCCATTATTCAAACAATACCAACTTTTGAACCCAGAATAGAAGCTACTGATCAGTAATTATGATACTGCCCTTGTAAATACAGAGTGAGGTAAGAATCTCAGTACACCTCCATGAAATCAGTTATGTATTATTTGATTAAAAAGTATATGTTAATGATATTTGAATAGCATCTTAAAATACAGTAAACCAAATGTCAACACAAAGAAAGAATAATGAAAATCAATAAATATCAAAAGTGCTTATTGTTGGATATGACTGTTTTTAGTTTGGAAGAAACACTGTGGCTTCTGAGTGGATCCTCAAGAGGCCATATGCCAGAAAAGCTTTCATTGTAATACACAGGCTCATTTTAGAAGGAGAGGAAAACAGTTTTCAAACCAGTAGCTGTTAAAAGATGCAAAGGCTGATAGAAATTTGGGCTCATTGCCAGAGAAGTCAAGTGGCAAGCAGCATGACTACTGTTTGATTTCAACAACAGTTAGTTACTTTGTCTGTTATTGACTCAACATTTTAAGAAGATGCAGAACTGAACAGACATCTGCACAATTGCCTTGGCTATCAAGCAGCCCAAACTTTGCCAAGGCAAATCACATGTTCTGGAGCAAAGCAGAGAGTTTGACAATACTGACACACTTCAATTAAGTGAAGAAAATACTCTGTGTGCTGCCTCCCTAGAAGCAACACCAAACACTTTTAAGAAAAAATATACCCTGTAACTGCCAAAATGTGAATTGCACAGAAGGAAAAAAACCAAAAGATTGTCTGTTGTTTCTCAGAACATGAAACTTAGCTTTATAACATAGCAAAGGATTTTTATTTTCGCTTTTTAAATGCACTATGTTAGAAACACACACACACTGTTTCAGCGACATGTACAGAAAAGAATTATTGTAAATTATGCATGTAATTTCAAGATTATCAATGCAACAAAAATATAAAAACCACCAACATTTCAGTTACAAGGTGTGCTTGCTTATTCAACATACAACAATATTTCCATTTATATCTGATAAATATAATGCTCGTACATATGTAAATATCATAATAAGAGGTATAATACTGGTATACTGAGATTTTGCTCACTCTATAGAACGGTATAAGAATAGCCATAGTTCCTTTTATTTGATGCTATTAAAAGAATGTGTCAATAAAGTGGTAACAAATAGTTGAACTATTTTACAAGTTTTATGATTCTGCACTAGTTGAGCTGTTCAGAAATCTATCTGAAATACTAATGGCAGTCATTTCTATCTAAAACTTCCTTATTACATAAACTGTGTTGGTTGTCTTAGTCTTAAAAGACAAGAAAGCAAAAGGCAATTAACCGACGCTTCCATGACACCATTGTCCCCCAGTTTTAATCCTACTTACCTACACTAGTTAGCAATAGCAAGAAATGTAGGTGGTGTAAATGTTGTGGTGCTGGTATCAGGTTTGAGCACAGAATAGTTCACTTGTGGAAGCTTGATTTAGATAGATCCGTATTTTACAGCAATCAGTTTCTTTCAGGATATAATTTTCATGAGAGATAAAACGGGTGGGGGGGAAGAAAAATATTCCTTAGAAGAAAGAAGAAGAAAAAAACAACAAGAATAATCACTATACACTTGGTGTATTTTATGTGCATGACTGTAAATATAGATCACAAACTAGTCATTCCAATTTCCATGTCGGGGATTTTAAACCAAGCTTTAATCTTGTAAAATAAAAATGTATCATAGGAACATTGCAAGTTAAGATAAATGACTGATTCAAATAGTAATAAAAAGTAACACTTTAAACGTGAAATTTTATTTCTTACGCCCTTTTTCCTTAATACCAATATTGCTGCAATGTATAGAAACTGTGTTGTTTAATAGATAAGTACCATTCAGGGAATATTGATTTTTACCATCTGACCACATCTATAGTAGGAAGAGAAAGTATCATACATAAATCAAAAACGAAATGGAGGATGAATATCAAACTTCATATTAAAGCTCAGCATCTTCCAAGAATATGACGTGAAGATTTTTAAGAAGATCTCCCAACCCAAACTACAGTTTATGTGCAGCCTTTTGTACTTTTTTTTTTCTTTCTTATTTTGTTAAAAATGTTTATTTTGTTTAAAATAATTTTTTTTTAAGGTATTTGCATGAGTAATAAAATGTATAACTTCACTATTCTGCAAATAGCTTGTAAATTCTTTTTTGTTCTGAATAAAATTTGCATACTTTTTATAACTGGTAAACTATAAGAGATGGACAAATACTTACTATGCGAAAAATTTAGGTTTTCCAAAAAGAAATCACAATTTATGTCAAATTATTTTTTTTATTTGGTAGAATTAACCATTTCCAAGATATTTGTTCTATTGGTTTAACTTTTTCAATACTTAATACATTTTTGCTTTCTGTAGTACCTCCTTATAATGGGTAGAGGAAGTATTGCATTCCACTAAAAAAATTTAATATCGAGATTTTATCGGAAATACATGTTTTAAGGTTCATTAATAAAAGGATACTTAGAAAAAGGGCTTTGTGAGCGAGTCTTCGCGCACACGTGCTTGTTTGCGTGGGTACGAACAGCATAAGCCCCCAAAAAACGGATAAGTCGGATAAATAGCCAACTTGGTATTTAAGTTAATTTTCTAAGGATGTCAAATATTTTTAAGAACATCTTCCACCACAAACTATCCTTTCATTAGAATATTTTTGTGAAGTTTTGAGTTTCTTAAAATGACTAACGCTTTCAATTAAAATGTCAAATGTTTAAGATAATTACATGAATAACAAAATGTATACCTTGAATTTCCTGGGTATAGCCTGTGGAGTCCTCTTCATTTGGAATGGCTTTTGTGTAATTGGTAAACCCTAAATTATAGACAAAAGCTTACCGCAACAAATGTAATATCTTTAACAGATACAATTTATTTCAAATAATCTTTCTTATGGCATCAGCCATTTACAAGAAATTCGTTGTTATTGGTTTGAATTTTTAAATATGTACCTACCTGTCATTTTTAAGAGCTGTAACCATTCAGTTCTTTTGCGCGGTGCCATTGAAAGTATGGAATTTCAAATATAAAGATCTGACTATCGCTTCAACATCCTGTGTAGACCTCTTTTAACAAAATGTATGATGAAACCATTTCTGCAAACGTTTATCTCAATTAACACGAAGTTGATAGAAAAATAGGCATTTGTAAGAATAGTCTGTAGAAAAGATGTAAAAATAAACGATAAGGCTAGAGAAAATCATGTAAATGTATAACACATCAGATTTTTTTAGGTGATCACCATTCATTTGTATTTCGCGATGTGATAGGTCAGTATGTAGCGGCCCGATTGTAAACATTTGACTAGCGCTTCGGTCTTCTTTAACCCTCTTGATAATAAAATGTGTAATGAAAATATTTTTGCAGTAATTTATGTCGACTAATATAAAATAGAACAATACGGTTTTGTAAGAATAGCTTTTAGTAGCTATATAAAAATAAACGATAGACCTTTCTTAAGTACTAAGGCGTTATTCTTCTGTTTCTCGTGATGTTATACAAGGAGTATGGAATTTCAAAGCCAGCATATAGCGACCTTATTTTTAAAGATTTGACTTATTGTTTCAACCTCCTTGTATCCACAACAAAGTGTCTAATGAAAACATTTCTGCAAACGTTTTATTTTGATCAATATGAAATGGATAGAAAAATAAGTTTTTGTAAGAGCAATTTTTGAAAAAATAAATGAAAATGGCAGATTTAACCCATCAGATTTTTATTTTCGCACACATGTCTTTTATAGGTCGACCAAAAATATTACAATTTAACTTTATTATACATTACACAATTATTTCACACATCACGCAATTGTACGATCTATTTTGGCACTCTTCGCGTATTTAATTGAGTGTTTGTAATAATCATCTTGTGCTCGGGCTACCAGATTCATTTATAGGTTTTCAATGCAATTTTTTCGCATCGGTTATGCAGGCCTGAGAGAAAACGCAAATAAGTTCCTTGGAAAAATACGTTGCTTAGTAGATGTGTGCTTCTCCGAATATCCAGTTAATTCAGTGTTTGCGTATGAATTTAGCACGCAGCCATGTCCTTGCTGAGGGAACATTTGAAGATGGTATCAGAGAATACCTACCTCTAATTCGGCATGGTCTTTGAGCTGTGGTAAGGTAGATAGATCCGGTAAGATAAGTAAAACGTGCAGGGAATTTTGGAAGCTGCATCTTTTGAATGGGATACGTCGGCGAATGTCGCATGATTAATTAGTTAGTAGTGCCAACCAACACACGTGCCCTGTGATACAGTAGGTCATTTCACGGGTAATGAACTAAATTCATTTCTCTTGCGTGACCAGCGTAGTAACCATATATCCTTCCTCTAATAACTCATCATACGTTTCATCATTGTAAGCTGTACTTCTTTTGTGTTGCAAAATCTTCTGAAATGTGCTTCTTTCGTGATTTCTGGTGTGTTTCAGTTTATAATCTGTAACTCTAAGATCCCCGCAATCATTCACTGTTTCTATTACCTTTATATACCAGGCGTTTAATGTTGAACCAATGAATATAATAGTGGCTTAAATTTCAACAATGTGGAGTGAACCATTTCCGAGATATTTCTTGTTATTTGTTAGAATTTTCCTATACTTTACTTTTTCTCAAATGGGAATTCGTTATTCGTTTTTTTATGTCCTGGACATGCAAAGAGAATGAAATACTCCACATAGATTAGATTGGATTGCATTCTGCTAGTTCACTAGCAGCCATAAAGGCTTGAAAACATAGAACATGTCAAGGAAATGTAAAAAAATTACATATAAGCATGAATATTACACAGAATATAGACCATTTGAAATAAAATAATATAAAGACATGCTATATGCGTGTCAAGGAAAT
Organism: Deroplatys truncata; assembly: GCA_030765065.1. NCBI lineage: Eukaryota > Metazoa > Arthropoda > Insecta > Mantodea > Mantidae > Deroplatys > Deroplatys truncata. Next base: position 128,877,416 of record CM060988.1, on the reverse strand, counting down.
GTACAATAGAGTTACATATATACATAAACATTACATAGATACAGAAATTTAAAATAAAACAAAGACATATTATATACAAAATGAAACAAATCAGGTGTAATTTTGTACAAAATCGAATACCTCCCTACCGTTATAAGGATAAAATTATATTTATAGACAAGAACAGTTATTTTAACTTTCACTAGGCTTGTAGCTTTTGTTCGTCTCATCATTTTGTTCTATTTGATTTGTAATGCATAGCATTTACTGTCAGTTCTTAACATACATACATTTAAATAGCTTCATTAATTCTAGAGCAGGCATAAATGTAACTGGCAATTGTCATGAATATTTACTAATACTACTTACAGAGCTATATAAGTATTATCATCAGGATAATTTGTCATTCAGATAATCTTGTACAGAATAATATGCTTTTGAGCATAGGTATTCTTTAACAGCAGTTTTAAAGATATTCAAATTGTCAACTTTTCCCTTAAAATCATTAGGGAGAGTATTAAATATTTTATGGTCTCATAATATACACGTTTCTGGAAGCAAGAAAGCTTTGCACTGGGATGATGGATGTTACCCTTTTGTCTAGTGTTTGTCTCATGAATTTCCATATTTGTAATAAATGTGGTTCGGTTGCATACAAAGAATTTTAAGATTGAAAATATATACATGCAAGATAGGGTTAATATCTTCAGTCTTCTAAAAAGATTTTTGCAAGAGTGTCTGTTATGGTGCTGGAAATAGCAACCAGCTCTTAAAAGATTTGACTATCGCTTAAAGCTTACCACATTCCCCTTCCACCTGCAAGAAAATTAGCAATAAGATAGTTTTTGCTAATGTTTATCTATTAACATGAAGTAGATGGGGAGTAAGCGTTTATAAAAATAATTTGTACAGGAGTAGAAAAATTCGTGCGAGTGCAACACATCAATTTTTTTATACGTATATCCTACGCTTTGGACAGAAAACATGTCAGATTATTATTGAGAGTTTCAGAGGGGTATTATAATGGCATTTAATACAGACACCACATAAGTCAGTGACTTATTGTGTTTCTGCACTGAATTGCTCATACGTGGAGGAGTAAAAAGTACATTCTCCACGTAGTCTGGAGCTATAAGAAGCTATATTATACTATTGTGAATGGTTAATGAGTATGGGATTTTTAGTAATATACTGATTAAATATTAATTGACTAATGGATTCTGAACATGAACTAGTAGTTCATCGTGACAATGAACTGGAAGGAGTAGTACAGAAAATAAATAAAATAAGGGGAAGATTGCAGGTATGTGAATATTACTTCTAGTATCAATTTAGTAAAAATTAAATTGAGTTTTATTTGTAGATGCTCTTTAACTTCTGTGGTTCTTAGCATCCCATTCTATATTGGGCGTGAAAGACCGAAAATTTGGCTCAGAGGCCTCTTTATTAGGCTTGAGATTATTTTACATGCCGTAAATATACACTGGACCACTGGCTTTACTTCCCTTCCAAAGGAACCCTGCTAAAGATTTTTACGCCCGAATCAATGTAATGGTTAGTAAATTTATTGAAAAGTAAACTTAAACTGTGCTGTAATTTAAAACTTGTTAACATAACATTACGTTTGGGAGACCATATTTAAACAAATAACTGTTCTCAGTTTCTGTGAAAGAAACGCCTAGAAGGAAGGATGTAGGTGAACCAGCAAACCATACAGAAGCGCTACTTATGTGTATGAAATATCAACACCAAGAAGGAGATATGAAAAATGTAAGAAAGCTTTGTACCTACATGGTATTACAAATGAACAAGTACCTAGATTGGCAAATTTTCTGCCTCAAACTAAAAATTAAGTTGCGTTTTATTTATGGACACTCTTTAACTACCATGATCCTTAGCGTCCTATTCTATATTGGGCGTGAAAAACTGGTAATTTTGCTGAGGCCTCTTTATCAGGCTTGAGGTTCTTTACGTGCCGTAAATCTACGACACGCGAACACCGACTTTACTTCCCTTCCGAAGGAAAATTTTTACGTCCGAAAAAAATCCTTCGCCCTCCGCCGGGTTTGAACCCGCGACCTCGGGAACTAGAGACTATTTCTGCTTTAAGGGAAGTCCATATATGATAATCATGGGAAGTGTTCTACAGGAAATGAAAAGCCAGGGATCTTGATCGATGCTTTAAAAAAGCATATAGCATCCTTCCCAACTAAGGATTCCCATTACGCTCAGTCAGAGTATAAATACCTAAGTGAAGGACTGAACTGGCATGTTATATATCAATTGTTCAAAGAAAACAATATCCTGCAATTGATGTTAAGTATACAATTTTTACAGAAAGGTGTTTTTTTTAGCACTTTAAACTCAAATTTGGTCGCTCACAAGTAGGCACTTGTTGGACATGTGAGCAGCTGGATATTAAAATCTATAGAAAATTTTTAAATGATGCTGCCAAACGAGTAGATATGTTGCTCAACAAACAAATTTTTTACCTTTCGCAAAACTATGACATTTTACCCTAAAATTCGAAACGTCTGTTCTTGCAAAAGTTGGTGATTCAGGTAGGTGCACTGTTTATTAATTTTAAGCATAATTTTAATCTTCCTTGTATACATTGAGGCAATTTATTTGCGACAGTTCACAGTAAATACTTTTTGTGTTCATGACTTTGAGGCAGTATTTTTAACACTTAAATGTTTTTAGTCTAATTGTATAATATATAAATTCAATAACAGCCCGCCTTAAAGCAATATGTATATATAACAAGATATAAAAAGTGTATATTACAGTAATTGTATATGTTTATATTATTGTATACATGTGTAATAATGTTATGTGAATGTATTACATAATTTAATAATGTAGGAGATGTGAGAATAATAGGTTAAAAGTTGCTAACAATGAGGTAACCTTGAGACAATAATGAGTAAGAAAGTTTAATAATGCTGCTAGTCATTATTGGAGCAACAATAATGTAAATTTTAAGACAGTTTATAAATAGCCAATCAACAACCAGAAAAAGCTTTAGTTAAATGAAGGTATTCTATTGGAGTAGGAATAGCCAATCAGAAACTGAAATATAGCAAAATTTACAAATTCAGAAGTCAGTTGGTGGTAGGCAGTGTGCCTAACCGGACGCAAGATGCGTCCTCTAGAAATTTAATGCGTATTCAGTGTGAGACGAAAATAGTTTACGTGTTAAAAAGTGCAAGTAATTAACAGAAGAATCTCACAGCTCTCTATATCAATGAAATGTTATTTAAATCGTATCAAGTACTAATAAAAGGAGTGAAGTAAAATTATAATATGTGTAAGCCTACATTCTTCAGTCGCACCACTCCCTGCTAAGACATTCATGTCTCTAAAAAAAAGTATAAATACTGACGCAGCCGAGGCAAACATAAATATACAATATTTAAAGAAACAGTCAAAATTACAAAGTTAATATTTTTTAAACATTTGGGGGAAAACCACCGAAAAGTACATTTGGGGCAAAGGCTACCGGAAACCTTTTACCATACGTAGCAGCAACAAACCTTCTTCAAATTGACTCCCAAAGCGTGGGGCAAATAACGTAAAGACAAAAACCTTCTTCAACTTGAAGGATGATTCAGCAGTATGTTTTGTTTACCATGAGGGTATGAAGTCATAATGAAGTTCCAATCATTTATTATGGAATATTCATGTGCATCAATATCAAAAAGTGTAGTATACCACACCTTTTCAGATGGATATGGGGGACAGAATTAAAACCACACCACCCTGAGAGTATTGTCACTGTCGCTTCAACAAGGAAACATAAAAGAATTCAAAAGTATTTTTCAGTTAGGGGGCGCTCATTTCTCCCCGGTAATAGCGATTTAGCAGTTTTGGAAAGAAAACTAAAACAGCATGATCGAATTTGCACATTGAAGGAGATTTAGAATTGATTGAAGGTAACCTACAGCTAGAAGAACAGGTTTCAAATAGTAATCCCGGATTGTTCTGATATACACTATGTGATCAAAAGTATCCGGACACTCCCACAAACATCCGTTTTTCATCTTAGGTGCATTGTGCTGCCACCTACTGCCTGGTACTCATTATCCGCGACCTCAGAAGTCATTAGACATCGTGAAACAGCAGAATGGGACGCTCCGTGGAACTCACGGACATCGAACGTGGTCAGGTGATTGGGTATCACTTGTGTCAGAAGTCTGTACGCGAGATTTCCACACTCCTAAACATCCCTAGGTCCACTGTTTCTGATGTGATAGTGAAGTGGAAACGTGAAGGGACATGTACAGCACAAAAGCGTACAGACCGACCTCGTCTGTTGACTGACAGAGACCGCCAACAGTTGAAGAGGGTCGTAAGGATAATAGGCAGACATCTATCCAGACCATCACACAGGAATTTCAAACTGCATCAGGATCCACTCCAAGTACTATGACAGTTAGGCGTGAGGTGAGAAACCTTGCATTCCATGGCCGAGCGGCTGCTCATAAGCCACACATCACGCAGGAAAATGCCAAACGACGCCTCGCTTGGTGTAAGGAGCATCAACATTACACGATTGAACGGTGGAAAAACGTTGTGTGGAGTGACGAATCACGGTACACAATGTGGCGATCCGATGACACGGTAATGGCTAATGCCCGGTGAACGTCATCTGCCAGCGTGTGTACTGCCAACAGTGAAATTCGGAGATGGTGGTGTTATGGTGTGGTCGTGTTTTTCCTGGAGGGGGCTTGCACCCCTTGTTGTTTTGCGTGGCACGATCACAGCGCAGACCTACATTGATATTTTAAGCACCTTCTTGCTTCCAACTGTTGAAGAGCAATTCGGGGATGGCGATTGCATCTTTCAACACGATCGAGCACCTGTTCATACTGCACGGGCTGTGGCGATGTGGTTACACGACAATAACATCCCTTTAATGGATTAGCCTGCACAGAGTCCTGACTTGAATCCTATAGAACACTTTTGGAATGTTTTGGAACGCCGACTTCGGGCCAGACCTCACCGACCTACACCTCTCCTCAGTTCCGCACTCCGTGAAGAATGGGCTACCATTCCCCAAGAAACCTTCCAGCACCTGATTGAAAGTATGCCTGCGAGAGTGAACGTTGTCATCAAGGCTAAGGGTGGGCCAACACCATATGGACTTCCAGCATTACCGATGGAGGGCGCCACGAACTTGTACGTCATTTTCAGCCAGGTATCCGGATACTTTTGATCACTTAGTGTAACAGACTATAAACGTTGGTGGCCAACATATTATAAGAAGCATCTCTTGAGACATCAGGAAGAGGAGTTCTCAGGTTATAGAAGGAACAATTCAAAACCAGTTGGTGTATGACTTTTAGCCAACTTATCAGTGATTACTGCAGTTATTGCAAGGAACTTTATTGGTGGCCTACAGAGTCATGAGTTCCATATTAAAAGTGATGATAGGTTAGTTCTTCCTGTCACAGCAGCATATCCTGAAGAAGGTTTTCCAATGAAGAAGAAAACAGTTAATGACATACTCAAGTTGGAGTATATTTCGCTCAAGAGGAAGAAATTGCAGTATTCTACGAAGAAGTATCACCCAGCTGGCCAGTGTACGATTAATTTAATTTGAGAATGTTTCCACGTGCTTTTAAAATCAGCCTGCCCTATGGAATATGTTACTTTTCACGTGTATTATATGTTTCATATTAAGTCTGATATTGTGTTTACCTCAGTAATTTTAATCTATTCTATTCTTAAAGAAGAATAGACGTTTGGGTTTGGAATAAGCCCAGTTTTCAGTAAATATTGTGTTTGTTTTATAAACAGCATAAGTCACAGATGTTTATTAAATTATGAGAAAGATTTAGAGATTTCTTTGTTACTAAACAAGGTAACAAAATAACAAATTCATCTAAAGGAGATATGATACGAACTCCAAACGAAATTGCGACTGTGACAAAAATACCCTCATTAGAAGGTGTTTTTAATTTCTGAAAATGTTTTGTTCATTGGCCTACGTAATCGACAAGGGTAGCCGGGTCGTTGAGGCACGGATTCATGAACTGGAAGTCTGCGGTTCAAATTCCGTCAGGACCGTCCTCCCGGATAGTTTTTTCTCAGGTTTCCCTCAGTTCTCATAACTGGCAAATGCCGGGAAGGTACCCTAAATTTAGTCCTGGAACATTTCCTTCTCAAATTTCCTTTCCCAATTATCATTTCATGTACCATCAGTGTCCGCCACCTGTGGTGTCGTACGCAGTAAGAGGGGCGTTAAACACTATACAAAATTGACATACCTATGTTGTTTCTGAAATAAGCATTCATTTTTAGATGCTAGCAAAGGAGCGAATAACTTTTTAATTAGCTGGTGTGGTTACAAATAGCGACCTCTGATGGTGACGATTAAGACTCGTGGCGTTACATGCAATACCGTACACAAATGTTCTTCCAATCCACGACTTTACCATGCCTTTTGTTCCTGTTGGTATTGTTCTTCTGGTGAATTTCTTTTCTAAAATTTCACGGAGAGCTAGAACTTTCATGTTTCTTTTGAACTTATACGCTCTTTGAGATTTAAAGATTGGCGTCTTAATTCATTCTCATCAGTAACGGTGTCTACAGCCAAAGTCACTAAAAACGCCGGTTTTGATAATATGGCATGTGTTTAAGTTTATGTATTTATCACGTTATTCCCATCAAAGCATTGGAGGTGAAAGGTCTTTTTTCGGGGCTCATGGATGCTGTTATAAGTTTAGCAGCGACTATCTAGAACTGCTTGGTTTGTCCGTCAAACTTCATAAATTTGTATCCAAATTTTAAAGGATTCTGTAACAATATCAAAATAACACTTTATACTCGAAATTTTAAATGTTAAAAAATTGCATTTTTGCTACTGTTATAATAATAATAATAATAATAATAATAATAATAATAATAATAATAATAATAATAATAATAAATAATAATAATAATTTTTATCTCATTTACCTATAATTTTTTCAAATATTTTTAGATGTAATTGTTCAGTTAAACTTCTTTGTTTCTGTAATTTATTCTGTTTTATTCATTTTATATATTCTGGATCTTTATGGTTACCTGTACTCTCAGGCTTTTCTTTTAACTGTCACTTTTCTCAGTTCTCACTGTCACTGTTTCGTTGGTCGTATGCCAGATTCTTAATGCTTCAGGATCGATTCTATATCTCGGTTCTCCAGCAGCTCCTTCCTCAAGGTCTGCTCGTCCCAACCAACTGCATGTTGCACCGCGACTGCACCGTAGGGCGCAATACTCTCCGTCATGCTAAAGATGTAGAGAACTTTCCGTCATGCTGGTCCAGACGTTTGTCTATTGCGCCTCTAACATCCTCTTGCTTTCCTTCGTCTGCCCGTCTAGCCGTTTTCCTTGCTGATTTAAACGCTCCTCCAACGCATTAATGTCATCTTCCAGGTCAGATTTAGTGTCTTTTAACTCCTTTGCAAAATCGTCTTTTAGGGCTCTCACCGTTGCTTTCATCTCAGATTTTACGAAGTCGATGTCACCACCGAGATCTAATTTTAATTTCTTCATTTCGGTCTTCATTTCTGTTCCCTTGTCCATTCCGGATTTTATTTTTGTCTCCATCTATCTCCATTTCGGAATTTACATTCTTATTTCACTCTCCACTATCTCAATTTCAAATTTCATTTCCTCATTTCGGCTTTTTAATCTCACTTCTGACACCAGTGTGACTTTATCCAGTTTTTCGTTTAACTGTCACTTTTCTCATTACTCGTTGTCACTATTTCGTTTTTATCTGTCACTGTTTCAAGTTCTTATCTAGTTCAATTTCACTGGGAGTTCACTTCACTGCCACCACATTAAGGTGAACTAGTTCAATTCTTCATCACTTCACTTCCTTTGTAACGTAGCCTCTTCACGCCGGACGGTTCAATTCACTCGGGGGTCGAATACAAGACCTTCACAACCCGTTGCTCCGCAGTAAACCTCGCTGCTCGTCAGACAACCGTCACCAATCGCTTGGAGAATCGCGCTTAATGTCGCACGGGAAACACCCACCAACTCGCTTGCTCACTGACTGACCGACGCGACTCGCTCTACTGTCGCCACTCCTCATCTCGCACTGACTAGACTGCCGCGAGAGCGCTCGTTTATATAATCAGTGGAATCTTTCCCACAAGATTCTGGAACGTTCTAGAACTATTTTGACACACTTCCTGGAGGAAGGGGGCGAGAAGCTTCTAGAAGCTTCTAGTTATCTCCCAATAACGCGCTCGGTGTTTACGCTGGCGAGCAGCCGTTATCTTGTTTACTCCGACTGCTCGGCGCCAACCTCCCGATAACATCGGATCATAGCTGCTGAGTCACTATATATAGCAACGTAATTGTGCTTATTACACAGGACTAAGAATAATTTCCATACTGAACCTATAGTATGAAGACATTCAATATGGATCTTTGTTACTGGGTGCTTCTGCTCAGTAAATTGAAAACCGAACAAAGAAGCATTTTAAAGAGAAATTTAAAGGTATGATTTATTGAACAATTCTGTCTATTACATGGATTTAATCAGAGTTAATATGAATTTCTAATGCATTTAAAACTGATTTATTAGTTGATAATCTCAGAAGAAATTGTCTAAAATTATTAGCGAATAATAACATAAAGAATAATAATTTATCCGCATTTTACTTTCTCCACAGTATATCTATAGAAGGTAGAAGAATTATTGTACCCTACTCAAAAATTCTGCATCGAGATTTCATCGGAAATACATATTTTGAAATCCCTGAAACAAAAAACAAACAAACAAAAGAGAACTAAAAAAGACAACTTTAGAAAAGTTCCGTGCGCGCACGGGTGTCTCTCTGTCTGTACGCGAATCTGTGAACAGCATAACTAAAAAATCTAACGTTATACATTCACATGAGTTTCTCTATCCTTTATCTTTATTAGTGGGTATAGAAACTATTCTTACTAAAATGTATTTTTCTGTCTACTACATTTTAATCAAATAAACCTTTGCAAAAATAGCTACATTACACATTTCGTTATAGTTTCAAGGGGAACAGCGATATTCAAATGTTTAAAAACTGGACGCTATATGCCTGCGTTAAATTCCATACTGTTTCCATGCAATCGAGAGAAACAACTGAAAATCGATGAGACTAAAAGAATGACAAGTATTGAACAATTCTAACATTTAATAATGGATATCTCAGAAATGGCTTATGCCACAGAAAAACTTATTTCAAGTAAATTATGTGTTTTAAAGAGATATACATTTTTTTGTGTGGTACGTTTTCATTCATCGCTTAACGTTCATCAGCTATACAAGATTATACAAAATTCCCTCTGAATGAAGAGACTATTCCCAGAAAATTCAAGATATAATTTTATTTTTCATGTAAATATCTTTAATATATGAATATTTTAATCAAAATCGTTAGAGCTATTTTTAAAAAATAGAAATTTCCGAAAAATGTTCCATGTAAAGGTTAGTTGCGTTGGGGGATTTTCTTGAAAATCTTATGTCGCATCTTTGAAAGGTACTGAACCTAAATAACCGAATTTGGTACTTATACAACTTTTAGTTTTTAAGTTATACTGTTCACAGACACACACACATGGACCTTTTTCTAAAAATGCTTTCTTATTGGGTTCAGGGAGCCTCAAAACATATATTTCCGGTGAAATCTCGGTATAGAATTTTTGGGTGGAATGCAATACCTTCTCTTCCTACTATGTACGTGATAGAGTGTGTAAAAACGAGAAGCTGAATGAATGTCAAACTTGGTATTTAAGTTCAGCATCTTCTAATGTGACACGAAGATTTTTAAGAAAATCCTTCCACAGCAAACTACCCTTTGGTGGAAATAATTTCCTTATTTTTGATTTTCTCAAAAATGTCTCTAGCAATAAAATCTATTAAAATACCATATAGTTAAGATATTTGCAAGACAAAATGTATATTTTGAATTTTCTCGACTAGCCTTTGGAGTCCTCTTTATTCTGAATGAATTTTGTATAATATTGTAGGCTATAGATAGATAGACAAAAGCTTACTACAGGAAAAAAGTGGATCTTGTGTTTTAACGAGATAGATTTACCATTTCCGAGATATTCATTGAAAACTGCTTGAATTTTCTAATACTTATTTTCTGAAGTGGTGGCCACCAATCTTGTTTCTAGTACCATCATGCAAAGAGTATGAAATTTCAAAGCCAGCACATAGTGGCTTAATTTTTAAAGATTCGACTATCGCTTCAGTCTCCTGTATCCCCTTTCTACTTAAAACGAAATGTGGTGAAACCATTTATGCATGCATTTATTTCGATTAATATGAAGTATAAGGTTGTGTCATAAGTTCGTTCGCTTTTCGATACATTTCAATCACTAAGAACGCCTGGGAACACACCTCACCCGCAGCATAGCTACGACAGCGTAGTTGCCGAACTTTCCCTTTACAAAATTTAAACACAAGGTACTTCAAAAGATAAATAACTTACGGCAGTTAGGTTTTGTAAACAAACTATCTATTTACTGCAGTATACACCATTATTGTCGACAATAGATTGCCAAGTTCCTGGCTACAGTAGTACGAGTTAAATTGAGCTCCAATGCCAACACCCGAGTTGTAGTTTGTGGATTGTTGACTATTGTTTCATGAATTATTTCCACATCCGTAACCATTGGCGTCCAGACCGAGGTTTGTGTTTTAGGGAGAAATTCTCAGTTCGAAATCGACTAAACCACTTTTGACATGCTCGCTTCGTTACTGTATCTTCCCCGTAGACAGCACAAATTTTCTGCCGACATTGTGAGGCGGTTTTACCCTTACGATAGTAAAACAGCATAAGATGTCGGAAATGTTCCTTTTTGCTTTCCATAGTTTGTAAACACAAGTTCACGCTGTTCTATCCAACGTCAGTCACAAATACACATTAACATATCCAATAGCGAGTTTGGTTGTGGTTCTCTAAATCGTAGGGGTGGTTAGGCAACTAGGATAACTTGAGTGTATGAGGGTTCAGGGTTTTCAGGCGCTATAGATGGCACTTGCGAGTAAACGAACCTACTTATGAGACAACCCAATAGATAGAAAAATAAGCTTTTTCTTTTAGAATAGCTTGTAGAAGAGTGAAAAGAGAACATCATGTGAATGTAACACATAAGATATTTTCTACTTCCGTGGTATGTGAACCACTGGTGTAGATGAACATGTTAAGATGTGAATTAAAACTTTTTAATTTGATGGTACTCCCAAGTCCATTGTTTAGGTCATCAAGTGTGACAACGGGGTTTTGATATTAGTTATGGAGTGGAAAACTTTGTTGTGGGGATCCTAGGACACGGAACAAGACAGTGTATTGTTTCCATGGCGACTTTCAATATGTTGAACGTGGTGTGAGACGGATTGCGACCGGAATAATGAATTGCGATCCCGTTCGTTAATGTGTCATACGTGACCCCGGGTGCCATCCAAGTACAATGGAGACCAAGAGAGCAAGGTGTGGTCTGATTTAACAGGACCCCAACCGGCTCTTGGCCTTCAGTTACCCTCATGTAGTCACGATAACTTCATCATCGATGTCGAATTGCCAGGATAAACTTAAGTAAGTACGACAGAGCAGTCTGCATAAGTCGAGATTTCTTGTATTCTTAAGTTATTCCTTACTTGCTTGCCGCACAAACACGATATACCGCAATCTTCACAAAACAGTATTTCAGCATTTACTTGAGAAAAAGCATACAACTTCTTTATCTGAGTATTCCATTCATACGCCGCGTCGTTATTGACCAATAACGTTTATTGATGCCTTGGATATCGACCAGTCATTGCCGTTCATTATATAATGTACTTGCAAGGTTACTATTTAATCGAATAAAACGTCAGTCCGTTACTGAAGCGTAATATTTAGTATCAATATGTGCTTCAGTCCAACTCAGTAGATTCCTTCAATTTCAGCTTTGAAAATTGCGTTTTTAGACAACGCACTTTCAAATAGTGTCAATTACGCATTAATGTTCTTGAAAAGATGTATCTTATTCGTATTCTGATTTTAGCTTATCTTAATTATGAGGTTAACTATTTTACTTTCTTTACCTTGTACATAGTAGGTACAGAACGTATGCATTTCACTCAAAAATTCACCGCAAATGCATGTTTTGAGATCTTCTGTATCCAAAAAAAGCTTTTTTAGAAAATGATCCGTGTATGTATCCGTGTGTGTGTGTCTGTGAACAGCAAAACTCAAAAAGGAAAAGTTGGATAAATATAAAATTTGTTATTTAAGTTCAGTAGCTTCCAAAGATGTGACACGAAGATCCCTCCACCCCCAAATTACTCTTTACATGGAACATTTACAAATTTTTACTTTTTTTAAAAATGCCGCTAACGATTTTGATTAAAATACCATTATTAAAGATATTTACATGACAAATAAAACGTATATCTTGAATTTACTGGGAATCGCTTATGCAGTCTTTTTCATTGGAAATAATTTTGTATGATCTTGTATAACGTAAAAGTTAAAGCGATACCTAGACGAAAATGTACTACACAAAAAATGTAAATCTCTTTCTCTCAGTCACACAATTTACTTCAAATAATTTTTTGTGGCATAAGCCATTTCCGAGATATCCGTTATTAATGGTTCGAATTATTCAGTACCTTTTCATGCTTTTCATTCCCTCTTAATTTTCAGTTGTTACTCGCGATTGCATGGAAACAGTATGGTATTTTAAGGCCAGCATACAACGTCCAGGTTTTAAACGTCTGACTATCGGTGATCTGTTTGCATTTATAATGAAATGTGTAATGTAGGTGTTTCTGCAACGGTTTATCTCGATTATAATGAAGTAGATAGAAGAATAAGCTTTCGTAAGTATAGTTTGCATACCCACAAATGAACGATAGAGGGTAGAGAAATCATGTGAATATAACGCATTGGATTTTTTTCATTCGCACAGTTGGTAACATTGGTTAACATTTCGTAACGCATTCGATTATTCGTTCATTTAGTATGCCGTGATTTGAAAACTGACACAATGATAATTTGATTTTAAACAACACACGTAAGAAAGTAACTATTATTTGTATAATGTTACATTTTATTCACGGAATAGACATAATAAATCTTACTCGAGGTTATGAGTTTCATCAGATAAATCCGTTGATTACCTATGAACAGACTGCATGCTTGCTGTTACTATTTTATGCCACGAAACCATAAAAAACACAAGAGCTGGATTTTGTGGGAAATACAAGTACTGATAGCCTTCCAGTAATTTTAAACAGCTTAATGAATATTTGTTCTCATGTCGATTTCAAACATGGATTCAAAAGGAAAACTATCAGCTTCTGCAAGTTGTGTTCGTGAAATACTCGTAATTACTATAGGGGAGTGTCATTTTGTTTCATACTTTTATTATATAATCATGATCTTAACGGTGCTGACTTATCTATTGCATCTTACTTAGCAAAGCGCACACAATTTTAATGAGCTTCAAGTACAACCGGGTAGACGTTTTATTTAAGGGGACAAGGTAGTCTGAACACATGGAAATTACACCTTAAGTGTGTTAAATTACCACTGCTCTTAAAGTTCTCAATGGTTTTTCCTGAAATGTTTATGAATTATTTTATAAATCACAATTATTTCAAGTGGTTGTTTGCATTGATAGCTTATGTAGTTGAGTCCATAAAATTATTTCATTCAGCGGAAAAATAATAAAATTTACTCTTAAAACATGTAAATTCATGTACCTTTTTCTCTGATACTACTTGCAATATAGATTCATACTTTTGCATGCTTATTCTTAGTATAATCAGCTATCTTATGAACCTCAATTGTTTAGTTATGTATACCAGTTCACTAGAAATTAAAACAAAATATTTGCAAAGTCAAAAAAGTAAAAATGTAGAAAATTTGCAATGTTGTTGCTTTCTTAATATCACTAATATACATTATAAAATTATGATTGTGGTTCAGAAAGTTTAACTATTTGTTGTATACATCCACTGACAATTTCAGCTCTCTACCTTTCATACTTTCTGAGAAAAAGGCACATAAGTATCCAAAAATGTTGTTTTGAGAAAACTGAATTTAACATTTGAACATTAAAATTCTGGGACACTTCAGTACATTCCAGGATCATAATCATCTGCACCTTCATTCCTGGATTGCTTCAGCTTTTCTGATTGCCTTCTCTTGTTCCTGACCTCTTTTGTTAATTGCTGAACTGCTCGCTGGGCATAATATAGTCTTTCGTTGTTGAAAGATACAAAAATGTTCTAAAAAGGCGCGTTGCATGACAGCTTTACGAGGTACCTTGTCCCCTTAAATGAATTTTACTGATTGAGGTTATCAAAATACACGAATTGTCAATACAGGTAAATGCAGGTTTTCTCACTCAGTATCGAATTAAAACGGAGTTTATAGGAATAAAAAATAAACGAAGAGAAAAAATGTCATTGTTTCTTTCCTCTACCGCTAGCTAGAGTAAATAGAGGAAGTATTGCACTCCGTCCAAATATTCGATATCGAGATTCCACCGGAAGAAATATATTATCAGAAAAAGTCCGCGTATCCGTGTGTCTGTGAACAGCATAACTAAAAACAAAATCCTTATATGCTGCATTCACATGACTTTCTCTACTCATTCTTCTACAAACTATTCTATTCTTACAAAAGTTTATTCTTCTTTCTACTTTTTGTTAATCGAGATAAATTTGCATTACACATTTACATATTTCGTTGTAAGGCTAAAGCAATAGTGAGATTTTTAAAAACCGCTTTGCTATTGATGACTTTGAAATTCCACGCTCTTTGCATGGCCACGAGAAAAAATAAACAGTGAATGCTTGAAAAAAGATAAGCATTTGAAAATAATTCAAACCAATATCATAGAATATCTCGGAAATGGTTAATGCCACAGAAAAAATGTATACGACATAAACTGTGTGCTTTAACGAGATCTAAATTGTTTTGGTTAGTATGATTTTCTCTATTTCTTATCGTCTACCAATTATTATACAAACGTCATTCAGAATGAAAAGAACTTCACATTCGCATAAAATTCAAGATATACTATTTATTTGTCATGCAAATATCTTAGGATAGGACTAGAAGCGGAGGGGAATGCAGTACCTACCTCAACCTACGCAGATCTTTTGTACCCAGACTCCTGACGGGGGCCCCCAGGAGGGAGGGATGAGATGAGAGGAGCCAGAGGGCGGACCACAGGCACGACTGACAGAGGGCAGGGTCCCTACCATTTACTGTTTTGAACTCCTGGGTTGGTGGCTGGTAAAGCCGGCTCCCATCCCCCCTGTGAGCTTGTATATCCGGTGGGGGGACCGGAACCCGGAGATCGCTTGCAGTCCGGGGGACGAACATTTCTTTCGGGCATCCTTTTCTCCTGCCATGCAACGCCGAGACCTCCCATTGACACTTGCAACCCTGAAAGAAACCAAGCAGATGAATGGTGCAGTGAAATGAGAATGGAGAGAAATGGAGGGACAGGAAATTCGGGGGTGTAATGATCCTTCCCAGCATTCGCCTGGCGACCCGGGAAAACCCCGAAAAAAACCATGGGTCAGGAAGGTAAGCCACAGGAATCGAACCATATGACCTCCCGAATGCGGGTCATAGACATTACCGCCTGAGCCATTCCGCTCGGTATGCAATAATCTTAAATATATTGTATTTTAATCCAAATCCTTAGAGCCATTTTGAGGAAATCAAAAACAACGAAAAATATTCCATGTAAATGATAGGGGTGGGGGAATTTTCTTGAAAATCTTCGTGTCGCATTCTTGGAAGATTCTGAACTTAAATACCAAGTTTTTTATTTAACCAACTTTTCGTTTTTAAGTTATCTATGCTGTTCACAGACACACATATATGTACACAGAGATTTGTTTCTAAAACAAAACTTCTTTTTTTGGTTCGGCGGACCTCGAAACGCGTATTCCCAGTGAAATCTACATATCAAATTTTTTGATCGAATGCAGTACTTCCACCCTACTTATTTTAGGAAAATAGTAGAAAAAATAATAACGAAAAGTCGGATAACTACCAAACTTGGTGTCTGATAAGTTCTGCTTCTGTAATGGGTGAGACATTAGGATTTTAAAGAAAATCCCCACACCAAACTAACCTTATATGGAAATCGTTTCTCATTATTTATGATTTTTTTTTCAAAACTGGCGTTAACAACTTTGATTAAAATATACCACATTGCGATATTTGCATGACAAAATGTATATACTGGGTCTTCTCCAATAGCTTTTGAAGTTTTCTTCTTTCTGAAGGCATTTTGTATAACTGCTAAACCGTAAGGGATCGACAAAACAGTCGTCCTCCGTGGATTAGGGATACCATGCTAGCCTCTAGTTCCCGAGGTCGTGGATTCAAACCCGCGAGGGCAATGGATTTTTTCGGGCGTAATAATCCTTAGTGTGGCTTTCTTCGGAAGGGAAGTAAAGCCAGTGGTCCCGTGTGTAGATTTACGGCACGTAAAAGAACTTCAAGCCTGATAAAGAGGCCTCTGAACAAAATTACCGGTCTTTCACGCCCAATATGGAATGGGACGCTAAGGGCCATAGTAGTTAAAGAAGGTACATAAATAAAACCCAAATTAATTTAATCCACAAAAGCTTGCTGCTTGAAACATATATATTTCGTTAAAACGCGCAGTTTACGTCAAATTAATTTTTGTGGTATAAATCATTTCCGAGACATTCATTACAAATGGTTTAAAATTTCCAATATTTAATGTTTTCTGAAGTGATTGGTCACCAATATTTTGTTTCTCGCGATGTCACTCAAAGAGTATGACATTTCAAAGCCAGCATAAAATGATCCACTTTTTAAAGATTAGACTATCATTTTAGCGTCCTGTATCCCCTTTATATCTATGAAGAAATGTGTAATGAACGATTTCTGCAAATGTTTATCTCGATTAGCATTAAGTAGATAGAAAAATAAACTTTTGTAGGAGTAGTGTGTGGAACAGATATAAAAACAAACGACAGTGGGTAGATATATGCATGTTACACATTTTTAGCCTTTAAGCAGCTATCGCAAGTAATAACACAAGAGGGTCTGAGATTGTCGATATATTCACAAAGGTAAGGGAGTGAAAATATCTGGAAAGCTCAGAACCTCGAGTGATTGTTTTTATTAGGACTAGTTAGCGTATAAAATAGTAATTTAAATATGGTTTCCCTAAACTCGGTCTACAAAATAATAATAACTATATATTTGTATTATGAATACTAACCTTTTCAAGACATCTTTCAACAGACGAATATTGATTTATTTGAGAGTGAAATGGAAGACAAATGCATGTCGCGGCGCTAATCTAGAAGACAAATAAATGAAGGTCGAGGCGCTAAAGGTATTTGATAATTTCACTTCGATTGGTCAAAATTCAAAATTTCCTTTCATCTTATTGGTCCATTTTCTGTTGATGTCGCATAACTTAATTAATCGATTGCAATACCGTCAGTGAACTGGATTTGTCGATAGTTGAGGTAGCGCTGGGTCATTTAACTTACTAATATCGAACTCTCGAGCGGTATTTGTTAAGCGGTATTTACTGAGTGAAACATTTAATAAACTACATTAATAAAATAAAAATAAAACAAGTGTGTTATGTAATATTATTTATTAAATTGATTTTATTGCTTACCAATATCATACCGTAGCACGGCCTTCTACATTGCTTAAGAAGGTTTACTTCGTTTGTTTAGCTTACAAGTCAGAAACAATTGCGAATCAACTGTGATAATTTCCAAGCATTTGGGAATCGGGTGCGACAATCTCATTTCGCCTACCATGATTGGTGCGAACTGACACAGGCTATGAATTAGAATGGTCAGTATCGAATGCCTGGCCCATGACGTAAGCAGTCGCTATTATTTGTCATTGTTGGCCGAATGACACTTTCATGTAATTAACAGCAAAATAGACAAAAGACGGTGAAAGAACAATAAAGTATACCAACCATGCGAAATAGCCTCTTTCAGAGCGGCGACCTTCTTCCAGCACACTACCACAGGCTGTGCAATTCGAGTCGAAACCTCTGTACCAAGTAATGTCGACTTTAGCATTTTTAAACTATCCCGTTCCCATGGCAACATGTAAACACTTTGTGATATTCAAATTTCTGTAATATTTCGTGTTCTCAATATTCTTCTTCAGGCAAAGATTTGATAGCACTTTTGAATTTTAATTTTCCGTAATTCAATAATTTAAGCCTATAAATCTATGCTTATAAAAACACTTACATTTTTATTGCGGATTAGCTTGCAAAATGTTGACCAAATAGCTATTTGAAAGAAAGTTATGCACTTTCTTTCGCAGAGATTTTTGTGATCGAGTTGAATACGAGGTTCGTATTTTGTTAAGAGTAAGGAAATAACATTTTCTTGGTAGACTTAATACATTTTGCTTCAGATTATGTAGAGATTACGCCGTATCTATTGGAATCTATGTTGAAGATGATAAACTCACCCTTCGCTCATTACGCGATAATATAAACATTTTATTACTGTGCTCTGCTTTATTTTCTAGCATTGGATTATGGAAGCTTTGAGAAATAGATTAGGTTACACGAAGATTTCTGCACTATTTTTACTTTCTCCACCATCCTCCCATTTTTACACGTTTCATCTAAATATTTGTATTTGATATTCTATTTGTTGAGTATGCTGCATTACGCAACGTAATACTGCATACTAGCCATCTACCCATACTCGACAGAGGAAGTATTGTATTCCATCCAACAATTCGATATAGAAGTTTCACTAGAAATACATGTTTTGTGGTACACTAAGCAAAAACAACATTTTTAAGAAAAAGATCCGTTGTGTGCGTTGTTTGTGTCTATCTGTGTCTCCCAGAACAACATAAATAAAAAACGAAAAGTCGGATAAACACTAAACTTTATACTCGGGTCAGACACTGTTTAAGCATGCCAGGATTTCCAAGAAAATTAACGCATTCCAAAACTATCCTTTACATAGAAAAGTTTCGTTATTTTTCAATTTCTCAAAAATGCTCTAACAATTTGTATTAAAATATACTATTGTACATTTAAGATATTATGTTGGCTAATTAAATGCTTATCTTAAAATTTTCGTCAGTAGTTTCTGAAACCCTCTTCATACTGATTAAATTTTGTTTAACTGGGAAACCATAAAAGATAGACAAAAAGTTTCTGCTGGAAAAATGTAGATCTCATTAAAACACACAGTATGTAGGATCTAAGCACTTGTTGCTAAATTTGAAATCATTCGTAAATAAAAAGTTATCGTAAATAACGTAACGTGGATAGAAGAATAACTTTTTATGTTAATACTATATTATAAAAAGCATATATGTGAATTTGTTATGGTAAAGAAAGTCGAGTTCATTAGAATTTGCTTTTCTTTGCGTAATGATTTAAAACACGTAAACTACTCAAAGTACAATATGACGTTCCCTAAACAATTGTTCATAATTTGTATTTATATATTTTGTATTAACTGAAATATACAATATTAGATTTTTCTTTGTGTGCTTTGGTAAACGTACAAAAAATAGTTAAAGTTTAAAGTTACATTTTCCATGCTGTTTTCATTTTGGAAACAAGTCTATTTCGGTATTGTGTGGAATACGAATATAAAATACTCGTAACATTCAGTTTTCTTTTACAGCAACTGGAAAGGAACATCGAACAGCAAGGGCAAATAACCCAATCAGGATATAGCATGTTAAACATCACTTTCTGAATTCAGAAGAGGCTTGTATTGCCATTTGTACTGCGATACAAAAGTTCTGATGTGTTCCATTCACAGTTCCTTCTCTACCCCTTATCCTTTATTATTACATCTCTACAAATTATTCTTAAAAACGCTTATTGTTTTATCTACTTCGTTTTAATCAGATAAACGTTTGCAGAAATGGTTTCATTACACACTTCATTGTAGCTACGGGGATACAGGAGACTGTAGCATAATGAAATGCTTAAAAAGTGGATCGCTATATGTTGACTTTGAACTTCTACTCTTACTATAACAGGAGCGAAAGAATGGTGACTTGCGTTTCAAAAGGTATAATAAAGTAATGGGAAATTCAAACCAATAACGACAGAAATAGTACCATAATGCTATAAAACATTATTTGGCATAAATTGTGTTTTAATAATACTACATTTTTGTTATGGTTTAGATTTTGTTAGTTTACCAAAAATTATACAAAAATGCATTCAGAATGAAGATTTCATAGGCTCACTCATAGAAAACTCAAGATATATGTACATTTTATTTTTCGTGCAAATATCTTAAACGAATTGTATTTTAATCAAAATCGTTAGGGCCATTTATAGTAGAAAATACATTTTCCATGCAAAGTGTAGGTTGAGTGCAAGGTTTACTCGAAACTCTCGTCGTCCTCCGTGGTGCAGTGGTTACCATGCTAGCCTCTAGTTCCCGAGGACGATGGATTTTTTTTCGGGCGTAAAAATCCTTAACATGGCCTCTTTCAGAAGGGAAGTAAAGCCAGTGGTCCCATGTCATAGATTTACGGCACGTAAAAGAACCTCAAGCCTGATTAAGAGGCCTCTCAGCAAAATTACCGGTCTTTCACGCCCAATATAGAATGGGACGCTAAGGACCACAGCAGTTAAAGAGCTTCCATATATAAAATTCAATTTAAGTTTCGAAACCTTGGAAAATACTGAACTTAAAATACAAAGTTTGAATTCATCCGACATCTCGTTGTGAGTTACACTGTTTGCAGAAGCGCATACATACGGATAACTTTTTCTAAAAACACTTCTTTTTGGATTTAGGAGATCTGAAATACCTATTTACCGTGAAACCTCCATATCCAGTTTTTGGGTGGAATACAATTCTTCCTATGCCTATTAGGTAGACGGTAAAAGTCAAGAATTTGAATATAGTAATATTTCCGGGAACGAAATTTGAACGTATCTGGATTATGGTAATTCTGTCGAAGTGAACCAACTGAAATAAGCAATTGTTAGACTCCATAATTTGTGTTTGTATTATTTAGTAACGATCCATAGTTACATATAGAACACTGTGTTGTTATGTCTGTCATTCTAGAATGTCATTTAACCGCCGAGTTCCTCTGTGGTTTTCCTATGAACTTACAAGATGGACGGAAATCTACACATGCAGCACAGGAAGTTTTTGTAACGTCTTCCTTCCAGGAAAAAAATTGATGTTGTAATTATTGTTATCGATGTTTCCGGAATCTTAAGGTTAACAAAAATAATGAAGATTACAGAGAACTTTAACATCCTTCTGAAAACCAGGACGAAGTATTTGAAAACTTAGACATTATGGCAACAAAAGAATACCGTTGGTAAACAAAGACCTAATCCAAAAGCTCGTGTCTTTATTGTGGACTTTTTTCGAATGTAATTTTCGTAAATTAAGCCACATTTGCCTACACCAATGTTGAGTTTACACGCCATGTGACTTGAAGTCACACTCGAAACAAGAAACGAAACTATGTTGCTTTTATTTGCCATTCATGTTTCAATAAATGAAGTTCGAGGAGGAATTATGGTATAGAAGGCCATCTTACAAAATGTTTTAAGATCCTCTTTCTATAAAACAATTTGCTGAAGCTTTAAAACGAGGTTTTGTCTATCTCTTGTGGTTTATCAGTTATACATAATTCATTCTAATGAAGAGGACTTTACAGGTTATTTGCAGAAAATTCAAGATATACATTTTATCAGTCATGTAATAATACTATCTAGAAGTAAGGCTCAATAGTGCAGGGGATTGGGGAGAACAGAAGAAGAAAGTACTAGCAAAGGGGAAACAAGCAATACAAGTAATTAGAGCATGTGTGAACAGAATACCAGAAATGCAAATTGCATGGCTAGAAAGGATATATAGCACAGTGGTGGAAGCAAGGATGTTATACACAGCAGAGGTATGGAGGCTGGAAAAAAGGATGGGAAAATGTAGATGTTATACATAGGAATTTTTGCGAAATAAGCCTGGGATTACCAAGAAACTTACCGAATGGAGTAGCATAAGCAGAACTAGGGAGGGTGGGAGCTAAAGGCAAAATGGTAGAGAGGGCAATAAAATACTGATTCAGAATAAAGATACTGGAGGGAAATGAGATACTAAAGCAATGCTTGGTTGTACAGGATAAAATGGGATAAAAGAAACTTGGATGCACAATATACAGACAACAGTGGAAGAAATAGGAACGGGGGAAACATGGGCAGAAATAAACAACAAAAGTAAGGATTTTTGGAAAGAATTAGTACAAGAGTGGACGATATTGAAAAACAAGAAATTATGAGTAGTTTCAAGGAAAAAATATCATTAATAGATTATGGATATTTAAAAACGGAATGGAGAAAAGAAAGATACGTCGAAGTATGCCACAGGCCAGAATGGGGCATGCATGGGCGAGGACAGGAGTGATGAATTTAAGTGATCTAACAGGGAGAAGAAGGGGGTAGAGATGTACTAAATGTAATGGATTACATGACAATTGGCATTATATTCTGGAATGCGAGGACACGGATAAAGGAAGAGAGAATTTATACTAGAGAAATAGAAAAATTTACCAGTAGAGCTAAACGTTAGGAAGATTTTTAATACAAGATCAAATGAATATATGGAGAAAGCAGGAAAATATTTAGAAAAAATTAGGTTAAAGGGGTTAAAAGAAATTTGAAGGAAATTGGAGAAAATACGGAAAAGGGGTAACAAGGTAAAAAAGTAAACAGTGGAAAATTATACTTCTCCATTATATATACAACAGAATGTTAAATATAAGAGGAAGAGAAATAATAAGCAACTCTATTGTATTGTAAACATTGTATAAATTGCATGTAAGTACAAAGTAGACAATGTTATTCATTCATAGTAATGTAATAATTATTTATGCAATAGCGGCGTATGCGCATCATTACCGCTCGTATGTGTTTTGCAAGAACGAGGCGAACGCAGATAAGCTAAGCAGCCATTTTTGAGTTATGCTGTTCTCACACACACACACACACACACACACACACACACACACACACACACACACACACACACACACACACACACACACACACTCACGGCCTTTTTCTAAAAATGCATTTTTTATTCAACAGCACAACTCAAATGGTCGCAGATAAAATATTGTACGCAACTGGTGGGATGAGCATAATTGCCGCTCTCATGTAGTTACAGAAGTATTGTCATTCATGTTTCAATAAATGAAGCTTGAAGCTTAAGCAGTATTATTCAAGGAGTCCCAAAACATGTATTTCCGATAAAATTTCGGTATCGAATTTTTGGTTGGAATGCAATACCTTCTCTACCTACTATGTGTGTGGCAGAGAATGTAAAAACGAATAAAAGTCCATTTTTCATACTTAAATATCTTTTAAACATAAAAGTCGAAGGTTTTCTGAATTGTCACCATCCTCGGACTTTGATTAATATGCCAGAAGCTTTGATATACGTATTAGCACGACAAATAAAATCACTCTCCACACATTGTGCACACAAGATTAAATCGTTTAATAGTATAGCATGAAACAATAATCCATGGTTTTTGCGCCTTTAGGTTAAAGTGTACTTTAAAATAATTATGGATTTATAAGATTATTACAAAAATAATTTCTGAAGTAGTGATCATTAATTAAATAATATATGAATTTGTTTGTACAAACAAACATTGTCATACGCGTTTTTTGTATTGTGTTGCCACCTATAACATCTAAGACAACATGTAAGCTTTTACTTTGCTGTCGGAAGTTGTTTTCAATAATTATTATACAGGTTGGACCATTTAAATTGAGACTTTACAATATCTCCAAAACTAAGCGTTGTAGAGAGAAATGTCTTGAATAAAAGTTGCTCGATATTATGGGGAAAGTAAATGCCATTAGTCGTGCTTTATTTGGAGGACGTTGTGACGACCATTTTAGGTTCAATTAATTTTTTTTAAATGGGAAGCTACATTTTTATGTTGTTTTCTCACTCCTCGTGAAAAACTAAACAAAATTTGTATAAAGCACTTTGCAATTGTTCTTACTCCAACGTAAATAACAACAAAATTCTGAAGTCTGTGTACGAAGAGCAGAATAAATGCTTGAACCATTCATGGATGGTCCTTTGAGGGTCAAGTTACCATTCGTAATTGGAAACAAAATTTTTTATTTTTTTTCCTCATTCCTTATCACAAAAAATAGCTCTTTATAAACCACCTTCTAATGAGAAAACAACATACAAAATGCAGGTTCCCATTTTAAAAAAGTATATTGAGCATCATAACGTCCTCCAAACAAAACACGACTAATGGCATTTACTTTACCCCATAATACCAAGCAACTGTTATTCAAGACACTCCTTTCTACAACGCTTATTTTTAGAGATATTGCACAATCTCAACTTAAATGGTCCACTCTGTATATCTTAAGAAGTGTGAAATAGTAATTTATGTTACAAGGATTGAGAGTAAGCTTTTAGGATGAGTTAAATTTCGAAACCAATCCGAGAAACAGCTTCAATTCTTGTAATATATAATGTTTTATTTCATATTACTCGTATATAAATGTAATTATTTTAATAAATAAAAATAAATATAAAACATTGAAGCTGTAAACCGCACCTCTTTGCGGGGTCATTTATGCAGAAACACTTGATAGATGGAAAAGGCCGGAGTATTTAATCAAAATCCTTAGAGCCATTTTGAGAAAATAAAAAGTAATGACAAAATTTCCATATAAAGGATAGTTTGGTATGGGAGGACCTTTTTGAAAAACTTCTTGTTCCATCTTTCTAATGAACTTAAATACTAAGTTTAGTGTTTATCGGACCTTTTGTTTTTAAGTTATACTATTCACACGCGCGCGCGCGCGCACATACACACACACACACACACACACACACAATAACCAGGGTTTTTTTAAAAAAATAATTCAGGGGCCTCAAACACGTATTTTCAGTGAAATCTCGATATCAAATTTTTGGTTGAAATGCAATGCTTCGTGATAGAGAAATTATAGTATACTGCAATACTAGTAAGCGCTTGATACAGATCGGGGAAAGAGTTTTTTCAATTTTCGAGTTTCCGTTATGCGCTTACCAAATGCGTATTGTACACTATTTTTTGCACAATGGGTATATATATATATACCCATTATGATATATGTACCCATATATATCAATTGAATTATATTAATTGATATGTTAGCTGAACTATTTATATAGGTATATATTATTGAAGATATATGTTACATTTTAGAAGGTGATTAACCTATATGTATTGCTAAGTGGACATAATGTTTGTAAATAAGCGTTGTCCGTGTCGCCATATTATGTTGCAGTTTTATTGTTATGTTAGCAATTTGACTTATTTTTACTTCATTATGGAAAAAGTAATAGACGACGTGTCCAATGATGTAGAAATCGAAGAAGCTTGAAAAAGTGGATGTGATGAGTTAATACCAAAGAAATCAGAACAGAGGTATGAGTAGGCGTATACTTTATTCTAAAAATGGTTAAATGATAAAGGTGTAGATATTAATGGGAAGAATATATTAGCGTATTTCGTAAGAAGTGGTAAATTGATGAATTAGTTTTTGTATTGTGATGGTTTTACTTCCGGCACTAGTGTTTTTGGTCATTTCTTTCAGCATTGAGATTTCTTTTGTTTTCATAGCAAACCACATTGCATGTGGAAATTAAATTACATTGAGTTTTATTTATGGACGATCTTTAACTATTATGGTTCTTAGCGTCCCATTCTATATTGGGCGTGAAAGACTGCAAATTTACTAAGAGGCCTCTTTATCAGGCTTGAGGTTCTTTTACGTGCCGTAAAGCTACGACACGGGACCACTGGCTTTACTTCCCTTCCGAGGAAGCCATTGCTAAGGATTTTTACGCCCGAAAAAATCCATCGCCCTCCGCCGGGTTTGAACCCGCCACCTCAGAAACTAGAGGTACTCTAGACCACGAATGTCGACACATTCATGTGGGAATATCAACATCCGATCCACAGCAACAATATTGGTAAGGACCACAAATTAGTTACAGCGTGGAAAAAGTCTATTTTACACCATATTGTTATGAAACCTGTGCCAATTTCAATATTTTCTAACAAAAGCAGTATAAAAACGTTTTTCCTCCAGTATGTCCTTCACCATTCTCAGCAGTTTCTGGACAGAAACACTGAAGGTGTTACATTCCAATGGTTGACGAAATTCCTGAACACTCAGATTTGCATATTTGTTCCGGAACCACGGGTGACACAATTTGGTGAACTTTGCATTAGAATTCATCAAATGCCTCCATCATAACGGTGACATACGTACAGAAGCGTGATGTTCCATTGTATGTGATGGCGCGTATTGTTTTGAAATGTCAGCCTTGAATAGTGATTCAGACCGGATAAATATCTCACCACAAAGCTTCTGTTCCGCAATACACCATCTTCCTGGAAACAACTTTCAGTTTTCATAACCAACGCTGTTCTGACTGCCTCTACAGCTTAGAGGTCAGCATACATATTTCTCGATTAATTGCGTTTTTGTACAGCTTACGCTGAGTTACCTTAACCCCTGAAATATGTGACCAATATTCTTCGCATGAGTCACTACTAATAAACAGGCATAGGCATTTTCAAGCATTAAAGCCAGGACGAAAGGAAATAAGGTTGAGCTGTAATTAATTGTTCTTTCACACAAGCCGTGTGTTGGACAGGGTTGGAAAGGTAGAAAATTCAATG
Organism: Deroplatys truncata; assembly: GCA_030765065.1. Taxonomy (NCBI): domain Eukaryota; kingdom Metazoa; phylum Arthropoda; class Insecta; order Mantodea; family Mantidae; genus Deroplatys; species Deroplatys truncata. Next base: position 128,850,684 of record CM060988.1, on the reverse strand, counting down.
CCATAGCCGGGATTTGAACATAGCCGGCTATGGCATTGAATTTTTCAGTCATCTGATTCTACCTTTCCAACCCTGTCCAACACACGGCTTGTGTGAAATACAATTAATTCCATTAATTGACCTAATAGTGGTTGAAACTAAAAGTCCGGGACTTAAGTACTTACAAAGAATGTAAGTCGCCATTGGGGTATGAAATCTCAATACAATTTGAGATCTCCTTGTGGTTTACCGGAAAAAATGCGAGTCAGCTGGAGAATTTAATGGCGTGCCGGCATGTTGCCATGGTAGCTCAGTGGTTAGAGCAACCGGACGGAGACCGGGAGATCCGTGGTTCAATTCCCGGCTATGGCATTGAATTTTTCAGTCATCTGATTCTACCCTTCCCTTCCAACTGTTACTGAACAGGGATGTCATAGGTAACAAACCACCCCCATTGCTCGTAAAGCCTGTCAGCGTTTGCAGATAGTATCATCAGACAAGTTTTACCTGCCTATCAGTGACCTTGGCCGCTGTTGTTTACATTCTTTGTATTGATATGTGTTTCGAGTGTGGATAATTTGAAGCCAAATTACTTAAGAATTTTTATGCCTGATAACGTAACGTGACATCCTGAATGGTTTAGTGTGAAGGTTTACAATAAATAGTATGGCACAAGCGAATCAAGAAAGACTTCATTTCAACATATACGATGATCTAATTCTGCTGCGAGAGGTTAATGACATAAACGCTTACGAGGATATAAGCTTACAGAAAGAAGTTCATAGAAACCCAGTACACATAATTCGGAGTTTGTAGTTTATTTTACATACATATTCCAAGTTACAATTTTACAAACGTGTTACGTTTATTTTAATTCTTCTACTTTATTATGTACATGTCTGGTTCCCTACTTTATGTTGCACAGCCAGTGTAGCTCCCTGGCCTTCAGCACTGTTGTACAACCTTTACTTCTCTTTGCTAAAACCTCATTACAATTTAATTCATGTTATCTTAGCTCCCCTCCTCCCCCTCCCTCTTTTCCCTTTGACTTCTTCCTTCCTGCTTGCTGTTAACATTTTCAGTGCGACTAAATCATACCGCCACCAATATTATTCCATTTCTTGTCTCAGATTCTCTCTCTCTCCATTTTTTTTACTCTTCATATTCTGTTAATGTTCTATACTTTAATTCAGAGTTAGTGAAACCATAATCTCAAAATTATCAGATCACTGTCGATACGTATTTTCAAAAGGGAAATAAAATCTTCAGTCCTGGTCACTTAAATAATTTAAATCTAATATAGAATTCTCCAAGCCTGGTTTCTGAACGATGGATAATTGGTCCTTTAACAAAATCATTTTCAGTGCCTTCATATATGCGGCAATCTGAGGAGAGTCTTCTATTTTATCTCTTATGTTGAGGATACCGTATCAAGTGATGGAGGGAAAAACTCTATCGTGGTAAAATACATTATTGTAGTTACGGTATCGGTAAAGTGATGAAATACTATAATCAGAAAATACGCTATTAATAAAGCTCCCTATTAACTCTGGAACATAGCAGAAGAATGACAGCTGAAATCCACAATGCTTCTTTCATTTATACCTGGCACTAGCTTGGCTTGCCGGCCGGTGCATGGGTAACTTTTTAAACTACACGAATTGATTTAATTCGTTTCATTTGTCCCCCACCCGTTCTTTATTGTACTCCGATCTAGAAACTTTATTACGGTGAATCTTTCCCTTTACCCCTTATACTTGTAATTTCGTACAGTCCCAGATGTTCCTAATAACGGATGAAAAATCCTCTGATATTCACGCAAAAGGTTGTGAAAAATCGGCGGAACGTTTGAGTTCTTTAACCTCACACCTACAGTCTTCCAAATTCTGTAAATGCTGCTGCATAACCTATACCCTTTGTGTTGGAACAGTCATCGGTCGGAATGGTTGAGTAATTCGTAGATAAACGTAGTAGATGAAATTTTAAACCTTTGTACCTTCCCTTTGGTCCCATAGTTATTTAATAACGTAATATGTAATAACATATACATATATTTATTTAACTAAGCCGAATATTTACGATAAATATATAACGTATTTTCATTTAATTCGCCTTTTAGTGCAGTCGGTTTAAATGTGTGACGTCATTATTATTTCAGCGAGCCCCTTGTCTCAAAGGGAAGGGCCGGAATTGAACCTCGGACTGCATGTGTTTCCAACTTCGTAAACAGGTTGATATGTTGCAGCGGTGCAGAACTGTTTTTTATTAGGATATTTTGTGCGTTCTTTGCACGCGAGATGCAAGTGACCACCAATCACAGAATTTTCATGGTTGAATGCTAAGCCAAGACACTCTACGCTACAAAAACCTACCAATTATTTGAGTTACCTATCAGCATATATGCTGAGATTGTGAGTTTACGAGACGCAAGCGAAAGACGTTCCAAATGCAAATACTGGAAAGGTATGATACAAGTCCCATTTCACTAAGATGACCTCGAAACTGTTGCATCCATCCTTTCCATTCATCTTTTCCTAGCCCTCTGCCAGAGGCACTGGTGATAAATACGCTTCAAAGTACTGAAGGCAACAAACTGGCGGCAACAGCCGAATAAATCTGAAGACCCGTTTTGTATATATATATATATATATATATGCGCGCGCGCGCGTGTGTGTATTCTTATTTTACAGAATTTTCTATTGAGTAGCACAACTACCAATATTGTTTTTTTTTACTCCATGGCCATGGTAATCTCAATAAAAAAATCAAGGCCTTCTTCGCAAGTCTGTTCTTTTATAAGTGCTTGTGTTGGTGTTTTAGTGCATAGGTTTTATAAATCTTTTAGTAATTCATGAATTGAAATTAAAAAGTGTTTCATAACCCACATCCGTCAGAAAGAATACGGCCTTTCAAAGGTGAAAGAAGTATCAGAATCAGTTGAATGTTGAAGGTCTGTTCGACCTTAAAAATCTTACATGATCTGAGTTTAAACCAGTGTGAGCCAGGTTGGTTTCTATCTTTAATTTTATTAAGTCTTTTTACTTAAAGTCTAAATTCATCTAAATTAATATAAAACAGAATTTACCTCGTCCAACCACGAATGGTTTTGAGATTACCACACACACACACACACACACACACACACACACACACACACACACACACTTATCTCTTTATAGTGTTAATAGGTATAGATTAGATATTATAACAAGGTGAAAAAATTCATCGTCTTCTTCTTTAACGGATTACTCTCCTCTTTGTAGGCCTTACACCCCAAGGACTTACAAGCGAATGCTTTGGGCCAGTAGCCTGTCAAGAGCAAGCAAACTCTGCATCATAGCATATCCAAAATGGGTGATCAACCCATGCCTGGTATGGCGGTGAAGAAGAAGGAAATTAAATTTAGTGATGAAAGGGGTTATGATAGTAAAATTCACGGATCAAATTATCCAACTCAGCATTCGCCTAGCAACGGAGAAAAAACACGAAAAAACCTTCGGCCAGATTGTTCGGCCCTGGGGGTTTGAACCCGGGACCTCCCGAATGCGAGTCTCACACGTTACCGCGGGGCCACCTCGCTCAGTGTGAAAAAATTCAAAAAATAAAACTCGCAGGTAATTTTCCTGCAATGTCTATCATTTCTTCGTACACAACCGGTCTGCCAATCATCGCTGCGTAATGTGAAAGGAAGCAGGGCTCTTAAGATTAAGCGATGGTTGATAAAGCGAAAATAAAGACGAATCTTGACGTTTTATACTTTATTGGATTTAGGGTTCCCCAAAATGTGTATTTCTTATGATATCTCGATATAGAATTTTTTGGTGATTGCAATACTTTCTTGTCTTGTTATAGGTAGGCGGTAAAGAAAGTAAAAATCGAGACATTCCTGAAATTCTGGGGCGTTTGGTTACCCTACGCTATAAAATATGCAATAATGACAATGCTGGTAATTGGAATAATAATAAGAAGAAATAGTCACAAGGACAAACGATTGAGCTGTAGTTATGCATTACATAACGGTTAACCAATTGGGAATTCTAAGTGGAGTGGGGGGTTGGAATTCCCCACGTACGTGAACTAGAACTCTCGCTGAGCCTATAAAGGATAATTACATATTTAAATAACTACGTAATAGTTCTGAAATGCATTAATGCACTTTGAAATAACATTTTTCACCGAGTTTCTTCGCTAGGGATTTATTATAATAGCAAGGTTATTGCCAAAATTTCCATTTTTTCTCACAGAGTGCTGTAATGGGTTTTCCCTAACCTTTCTGTGCTAATAAGAAGTTTACACTGCCTACGGGCCTTTTGCGTTCCTCGTGATTATCTTGCAAACCGTGTTGGACTTTCGGATTTTATGCAAGTCTTCATGACTACACGGAAAACAAGCAGAACATTGCTACATTCGACTTTGAGTTATGTTGTTCACAGACACACATATCCCCGCGTGATGTAGTTTTACTATACACTTTTAGTTTCTGTAATGTTTACCTAAAATAGAGGTAGTATTGTATTCCACCCAAAAATTCGATATCGATATTTCACGGGAAACACGCATGTTTAGCCATCTGAAACCAAAAAATGCACTTTTATGAAAAGGTCCGCCCATACACGCTCTTGTATCTATGAACTCAAACTCAGAACTATGAACAAAACTCAAAAACGAAATGATACATACTTACTAACTTGATATTTAAAATCAGCCTTTTCCAAAGGTTTGGCACGAAGTTTTTTCAGAAAATTCTCCCACCTTAAGCTATCCTTTAAATGGAAAAGTTTTCGTTACTTTTGAATTTTATGTGAATAGCCTGGAAGTCCCATTCATTCTAAATTAATTTTGAATAATTTTATGTAAAAGATAAACCATAAAAGAACAAAACCGTGCTACACAAAAACTGTAGACATAATTAAAACATTCAATGTATACCAATAGTTTAGTTTCTCGTGGCATTAGCATTTTCTAAGATATTATTTGTTGAATTCTCAAATGTTTTACTTTTTTGAAAAGCTAAGTTCCGCTTTTGTACCTACAACTAAATGTGTATGAAGCCATTTCTGCAAGCATTTCTCTCAATTAACGCGAAATAGTAGATTAAGCTTTTATAACATTGTTTGTGGAAGAGTGGGTAGAAAATTCTTGTGAATGTATACTTTCTCTACCACGTACATAGTAGGTAGAGAAGGTATTGCAATCCATCCAAAAATTAGGTATCTAAATTTCACTGGGAATAATGTTTTAGGCCACTCGAATAAAAAGAAGTATTTTATGAAAAAGGTCCGTGTGTGTGTGTGTGTGTGTGTGTGTGTGTGTGTGTGTGTGTGTGTGTGTCTGTGAACAGCAAAGCGAAAATAAATATCAAATTTGGTATTGAGTTTAGCATCTTCCAAATACGACATCAATATTTTCAATAAAATTACCCCAGCCCTAATTATCCTTTACATGGAAGACTTTCTTTAATTTTCGATTTTCTAAAAAATTACTCTAATGATTTTTATTAAAATACCACAAGTTTAAGATATTTACATAACAAATAAAATGTATATCTTGAATTTTGGGAATAGCCTGTGAAGCCCTCTCCATTTAGAAGGAATTTTGCATAACTATGTTTATTTATTAAACCATAAGAGATAGACAAACGCTAACTCACAAAAAATGTAGTTCTCCTTAAAACCCACAATTTGTTTCAAATAAGCTTTTTTGTTGCATCAGCCATTTTCGACATATGCGTTGTTTTTAGTTTGAATTTTCAACACTTTGTAATTTTTTTATGGACTGTCGCTGTTCAGTTATTTCTCGCGATGTCATAGGAAGAGTATGGAATTACTAAGCCAGCATATAGCGAGCCCGTTTTTAAACATCTGACTATCGGTGCCGTTTCCTGTATCCACCTTGTACCTTCAACGAAATGTGTAATGAAAATATTTCTGCAAAAGGTTTATCTCAATTAATATGGAGTATAGAAAAATAAGGTTTCGTAACAATAGTTTGTAGAAGCCATATAAAAATAAAGGATTGTAAGTAGAGAAAGTCATGTGAATGTAGTGCATCGGAATTTTTTTCTTTTCATCCAGGTTGCCTGAAAAGGTGTATTTCCGGGAAATCTTAATATCCAGTTTTTAGTCAAATGCAACAAGTAAGGCTTATCTACCGAGACAAGTGCCCTGACACTCTTTCGATCATCACTCCGTTAGCGCATGTTTTAAGTACATAATTATGATTGACACTCGTGTGGAAATACAGTCAAGAGGGTCCTAATAAAAATGCAATGTTCCCGTATGTTACAGGACTGTCCGACTGAGGTAGCGCGATGTTGCCGATGTTGCTAATGCTCCTGAGTCGTCTCCTCAACCCTGGAGTAGCACAGAGGCGGGACTCTTACCTGGAAGCGTATGCCGAGTCCCACGGGACCTCCACGTCTCCTTACGGCCACATATCGCGGGACCCGGGAGTGGTTTACGGCACCCCAACAGAATACGAGTACTACGAGGAGCACACTTACCCCACAACGTCGTCGTCTTACGGACCACCAAGTCACACAATGTACGGTCCACCCGTGGAGATGATGGGAAACGGTGTTGACATGCACAGTGCAATGGTTGGGCTACCCAGAGGCCTGGACATAGCCACCCTTTGCAAGATCATCCTCAAAGTCCTCATCTTCAAGCTAATTGTCAAGTTCATCGCTGTCATCTGCGTGCTGCTCTTCTTACCTAAGCTGGACATGGGGTCATCGGGTTCCTCTTCCAAAGACGATCGGGCCATTAAAAGTAAGTATTATTATTATTATTTATAACATGCCATTACTTGATACAAATAATGCTCAGAGATATCATTTAAACGCATCACTCCAAAATGTACACGATTTTAAATATTCATTTTTAATGAACGACAATAGATAGCGACACATACGACACATCATTGAATAGAGGAAAGTTCAAAGTTTTCTTAGCCCCACCTATTAGTTCCATCAGTGCCTACAGGCGCTGTGTTTGTTTACGAGAAAATGGCGACGCCACAGGAAAAGCCGTTTTGTGTGCTGCATTATGCAAAGAATGAATCCATTGTTTCATTGCAGCGTGCAATTTCGTTGTAAGTTCAACAACGAACCGCCTCGTCATAAAAAAATTACAATTGATACAATAAATTCGTAGAAGATGGTTGCGTATGCAAACGGAAAAGCACTGGTGGTCCTCGTATAACAAATTGTGCTCATTTTGAACAATAAAATAAAACTTTGAATTTTCTCTATTCATGATGTACCGCATGTGTCGTCATCGATCGTCGTTCGTTAGAAATAAACATTTAAAGCCTGTTCTTTCTTTTTGAATAACCCTGTATTACAATACTTCTTCTTGTGCTTAGAAGAAATATTATGACTGAATAAAAGTAGTCTTGTAATAGCTTATGTTTCTGTCTACTTTATATTAATCCAGATAAAAATTTACAGAAATTCTTTTATTACACATTTCGTTGTAGATACAAGGGAGATTTAAGAGGTCAAAGCGATAATCAAATGTTTAAAAAGATGGGTCGCGTTGTGGTGGCTTTGAAGTTCTACCCTCTGTGCATGACCACGAGAGAAAAAAGCAATAGGAGCATTTGAAAAACATTATACACCATTTGAAAATTCAAACTAATAATATTGAATCTCTTGGAAATGACACATGACACAAAAACTTTATTTGGCATAAACTGTGTGTTTTAACGAGATTTACATGTTTTGGGTAGTAAATTTTTGAATATCTCTTATGGTCTACAAATTAAACAAAATTCGTTCTGAATGAAGAGACTTCACAGGCTATTCCCAGTAAGTTCAAGATGTATCTACATTTTATTCGTCATGCAAATATTTTAAATATAATATATTTTAATAAAATTGTTAGTCATTTTTGAGAAAATAAAAAATAACGGAAAATGTTCCATGTAAAGAATAGTTTTGAGTGCAGGATTTTCTTGAAAAATCTTCGTGTCTACCATTGAAAGACAACATTAAATACCAAGTTTGGTATTATTCATTTTTGAGTTGACACACACCCCCACAATCTCACACGCACCTTCTAAAATGGATTCATGGAACCTCAAAACGTGTATCTCTGGTGAAATCTTGATATCGAACGTTTGTGTGGAATACAATACTATCTCCTCGTATTATAGGCAAACAGTAAAGAAAGTAAAAATGGTTGGTTTTGTTTTTTTTGGGTGAGGGGATTCAGGAAACCTCAAAACGTTCATTTCCGGTGAAACCTCAATATCAATTTTTGGATGGAATACAATACTTTCTTTATTTACTCGAAATATATGTAAGCAGTACAGAAAGTGAGAGTTTCTGGGGAGGATTTAGGGGACCTCAAAACGTGTATTTCCGGTGAAACTCGACATGGAATTTTTGGGTGGAATATAATTCTTCTTCCATTTCTTCTACCTTAAGGATAGACTTTAAGTCTGTTCTGACACAAAGACTGTCTTCTCAACATAGTATCGGTCTTTCTAATGATTTTTTACCTCATGGAGTGTAAAGAAATACTTGTTTTGTTAATGTATTTAAATCCATTCTTTCTATTGTGTTTACACCATTGTTGTTCTAAGGAATCAATTTTTTGTTGTGAGTTTAGATTTGTAATTTTCTCCTACGTCGGTATTGCACATGTAATCTCTTAGAGAATATCCCAGTATTCGTCTTAAGATGCTCACGTCTGCAGATTCGACTTTCCTTTTTCTTGCTCTACTTAGGGCCCAAATCTCATTGCCATATGTTAGATATGGAACAATTGGACCTTTATAAAATCTTAAAATTGTCTCTATTCTTGTCCTTGCTCTATTCTTTCCTCTACTTACTATAGGTAATTGGTAGGAAAAGTAATTCATTTGGACTTTCTTGTAAATTACCTTATGTGAAAACTGAGACAGCTTTGGTAAATTTCGGAAAGGTACCACTGCTCACATTTTCTTGAGCTGTCCGCGATTTTTTTTAAAGGTTGCACGGACAGGTGGAAAGCAGAGTTGCTAGTTCCCACAATTCAAATTCGATGTCTTAAAAAGGACTTCCTCTTTAAGACACGTTGTGCATGCTATTCAATAGTTTGTGCTTAATACGGACCCCATACTTACGTCTCATAATACATTTTAATTTTGATTTGGTTAAACTTTTATTGTGAATTTTTGTTATGGTTTGTAATTTAAGTAGTATATGCTACTTTGAAACATGGTATTTTTTTATAGTTGTGGAGTTTTTATCACTCGCAAAAATCCCACTTCAGCCATAATTTGCGTGAATAACTATTACGAACCACTTCGGACCTCATTGATTACATGGTTTCTTCATTGATGTAAGGCTGTTCCATGTTGACTATTGTGCAACATTGACACTCATACAAAACAGGTGTGTGCTATATCGTTTGAAGATTTGTTTTATATAGTCCTGCACAGTATGTATGGTTTGATTACAACTCCACCTCTCGGCAATTCTCAATTTTGCAATTAATGAAACAGTCTGCAACTGCTTCTAGTTCTTAATATATATCCACAGTTTTTGGATCGATGTTTACTGAGACATTTTAGCTGCGTTTGTTACTGTAGAGCATCTATTGACATTGGTTTGTCCGTCTCTCCGTCCTTACATCTGTCCATCGTGCTCATGAAACAACTCGTCAACCGTTGCAACTAAGGAGTTGAGATTTTCTACATATAAAATCGAAGAAAATTTGTTGACAGTTTTTAAATTTGGTTGAAATCGTTGCAAAATTAAAAGTAATTTTTATATGGAGATACTTAAAAGATTTCGGTTTTCAGGCAAACCAATGTCCATGGGAGTTGAAATTTGAGTTTGAACAAAATTTGCCGGACTGCCGCTGTGGTTTGTAGTTAACATGTTAACTTATAATCTAGAGGTCTCGGGTTCGACTCCCGGCTGGAGGATGGAAATGTTTCTTTATCTAGGATTATTCCCCCTTCTCCCTAGAGTCTGGAAGTATGAGTGAGTGTAAACGTGTGTGAATTTAATGTTTATAAGAATACCCAACGTAAATAAACCCAAACATACACAACAGTAAACGAGTGAACATTATTGCCGATATTGTTCCAAAGGTCAAGCCGCCGATATGACTTTAGATGTTAAAGGCTTCATACAAATGGGGGAAAAAATGGTTGACGCATTTTAAATTTGTTTCTAATCGGTAAAAAATCAGGGTAGTTTAGATCAAAAGCTTCCAAAATATGTCATAACTTATCGTTTACATAGTACGCTTTCGAATTGAGGTTGCAGCCGAAATTTTCCGAACGGAGGTTTAAGACTAGCTTTGCTAGCTAAAAGGAATAACTGCATTCAGATATACGAGGGGCATCCAGAAAGTGAAGAGCTATTTGGCATAACTAAATAATAACGAAGGATATCAACACAAAACTTTATTTACAAAGATACAGTACCTTACTCTATTTCTCAATGTAATCGCCATTGCTGTCAAGGCAATTATTGTAACGCGGTACCAGTTTTTCAATGCCGGTGTTATACTCTTCTACCGCTAAAGACTGACACTGCCTCTTTGAAGTCTTGATTGGTTGGAAACTCCTTTAGTATTGGAAACAACTGAATATGAATTCTTTCATCAACATTTGCTTTCAACTCATCCGTAATGAGTGATGGCCTCCCACACCGGTCTTCGTCGTTCACGCTGGTTCTTCTTTGGTTAAACAATATGCACCATTTCCTCATTGAAGACTCGTTCATTGCATTATCACTATACACTTGCATTATTTGCCTATAAATTTTTATTAGCCGAACATTTTGGGCATTTAAAAAATGAATCACACTACGTAGTTCACATTTGGCGGGATTTTCAATTGGCACCGTCATTTGGATATGTTGTAAAACAGACAGGCATGACCTCACAGCAACGAAACTCGACTCACACTGAGGTGGAGTAAGGGACCAACTAGCGTGCATGCAATTGTGTTTGGTGGGGGACGGGCACCGAGTGTGACGTGCAATTGTTCTTTACTTTCTGGATGTCCCTCGTAGTATGGTCGATGGGAGGAAATAAATACGCTCTTGTATTTAATTACTATTGTAGTTGGAAGCGGAATATGACTATGCTGCAATCCAATTTTGTGGCCAAAACGGTGTTAAAACACTTTCACTCAGTATCTGCGTGATGTAGTTAGCTGCAGGAAACAATAGCTTTTTATTTTAAAATTCTTGACATGAATAGAGACTTTTTAAAAACATCTCAGATCCATCGGAAATCCATGATTTCCTGGTATGCTTTTAAACTGTATTCACAAGTTTAAACAATACTAAAGCGAACATTAAAAGTAAATAAAACTTTGGGAAATCTCACAGATTTACAAAACATTCTAACACAGCGTGAAGTAAAACCCCACTCACGTAGGTACACTTGCAAATAACAGACTACGTACTAATGTTTGTAATGAAACGACGCATCGGTTGTTTTGATATTATTTAATTAGAAATAACAAATGAAAGGGTTAAATAAAGTGTTAACAAATCCTATGCAAATATTCATGGACGTAATTTATTTGAAATTGAAGGAAGTGTAAGAGTAGTTTATATATGGGATCTGCTAAAAGTATATGTTTTATAGGATTGTTTCTTAAAATGTCGATTAAATATCAGGCACGTAAGGCACAAAATGTTACTGAAGCTAAAGCGTAACACTAAGTTTAAATTTACGATAGTTTATCTTTTATCCTAACTTATTTAACAATTGTAATATATGACCGAATTTATTGACTGGACTACTGTGTTATTTTTTGTAACAGATGAAGATGCTGTGGACGATCTGACACGAACAGTTCTACAGAGTATCGAAAAGGGTGGCGATATAGTCAACTGTGAGGACAAGAACAGCACGCCATGCATCCTTCAGCGTGTCTCCAGGTTACTTGATAAACAAAACACTTTTCCCAGGTAAACACTTGGTCTCCTCTGTGACAAAGCTGTAACAAGCATGTACGACTCTTACTAGAGAAATATAAAATCGCTTTTAATGTTGTCTCTAATATACGAACTACATGCTGCCATATTTGTATTCATTTCATTTAACGTGCGAGGGTTGGCATCCTCTGTTATGTCACTCTACCTACCACTTGAGGCCACGTATCCAATTTTCCCCCTTTGTTCAAGCAAGATTCTTTTCAAAACTTAGTTGTAAAATTGTTCACATGTATTACACTTCCAGTCATCTTAAATATTCGACCTATCTAAGAGCTGTAATACCAAAACTTGTTACAAGAAATTAAGCCAAACCTCTGGTGAGGTTTTGACTGAAAGGTCATTTTCTATTTTAACTTCCTCTAGCAACCACTTATGGATAATAAAGTACTGAATTCCACCTACAACTTTTATATCAATATTTCACATAAATCCATGTTTTGAGGTTCCCTGAATATAAAAAAGTATTTTTAGAAAAGCATCCATGGCCGCGTGCATGTCTGTGAAAAGCATACGTCAAAGACGATAAGTCGGTTGAATACCAAATTGGTGTGCAAATGGAAGATTAACAAGGTAATTCTACATTAAAATACCTTCCTCATAAAATTATTCTTTTCTTTTATTAATAATGACTCTAATGACTGATTAAAATGCTGTATGTTAAGTTATTTGCATGGCTAATACAATGTACGCTTTCAGTTTTCTCCTAATAGTCTGTAAAATCCCCTTCATTCTGAATATTTTTTTTGTTTTTTTAATTTTGTATAACTGGTAAATCATAAGATTTAGACAAAAACTTACTTCACAAAATACCGGGAGAGCCAGTGAACTAAGAACCGGCTGCGCGGTGTTTTTCCTGTTCGCGTTATCGGCGCTCGTTGCCGTCTGCGGCTATCATAGAATGGCGCGAATGCAACCATACAACATTTTAAAAAGTACTTTTAAAGGCTTTGCTTACGAACTTTATGAAAGGAGATGCTGAAACTGGCCACGTCGCTCTCCATATATTTTGGCACTTCTTTAGGAAACTATCCATCACTCGCTGTAGCTCACAAGAATCCTGGCAATTTCCTGGTGGATATTTTGTTTTAATTCTCCCAGGGTGCGTGGGTTTTGCCTTGTACACTTTATGTTTCAATTTACCCCAGAGACAGAAATCGCAGGGGGTTAGGTCGGGAACTGAGGGGGTCACAAAGCTTTACTAATAATTCTGCCCTCAAACACACTTTCAATTATTCGCATCGAAATATTGGCTGTGTGAGCTGTGGCAGATATTGATAAAAGGCAAAATCACACTTCTTGTGTGTTAATTCTCTAAAAAAGGAGGGGGATTGTATTCACGTATGTAGGGGTGTCAACTGTTGACTCTAGTTTTGGGGGTAAGTCTCCAAACGATGACCGATGTCGTTTAATGTTTCTTCGGTAAAAAACCTACGCTGTCTTTTGGGTTTCTTAGACTGAACGCTTCCTGTGGCCTGAAATTTATTATAAAGTGTATGGATTGTTTAACGGCCTGGAACTTTTACACATGGAAATCTTTCTGCAAATCGTATTTTCACTTGATGGATTGATTGAGTTAACAGATACGAATCATAAATATATACATGCTGCTTGGTAGAAAATATACACTGAGCCATAATATACTTGTGACTAAATATAGGACAAACTAATAAATAACTCGTAATAACTGTACTACACCATATCACTGTCAACTCAATACTGCAGAGCCAGAGCAGAGCAAAGCCGCGTTAGTAGCGTGACCTTGATTGCAGGAGCAGTAGCAGCAGCAGCAGCAGCGCGGAATCATGTGTCCACACGCCCAGTGAAAAAACACCGCGCGGCTGGTTCTTACTTCATTGGCTCTTTCTGTATTTAGATATCGTTTATATCAAACGATATTTGTGAACCATTAACTGCTTCCAAGATGTTTGTTGCTATTGGCTTGAATTTTTCAATACTTTTACATTTTTTAATTGTTATTCTTGTGTTTCTTATGATGTAATGCAAAAATATGAATTTCAAAGGAGTTGATAAGAGTATGGATAATTTGTGGAAGAAATAAAAAATAAACGATAGTGGGTAGAGTAAGTTATGTGAATGTAACGTGTAAGATTTTGTTTTCCGTTACTGTTATATTGCAGAAGGAGATTTTAATCTCACATCAAGATCAGCAACACAAAATAATAACATGTCTGTCCCTAAAGCTGATTTTTTAAAGACATGTTTCCGTGTACAAAAGTTCCAGGTGACCAATTTTTTCACCTGTCTTATTACAAATTTAAAGCTAAGTACGGAATACTGAAATAAAAGTGTTCTAAACACTTTTTTCTTACACATGTAATTGATTTAGAAATAATGCTACGTTAATAACAGAATAAAAAGTTTCATCATTCTTTTTTGTAACCTTAGGGAATGTTTACAAAACACAGGGGAAAACGCTAATTTGTGTCCCTAAGCAGTTCTTTAGTCTGCAGGAAGAATATGATTGTAAATATTCAAATAGTTTGGCACATGGTACACATTGGAAATAGTTTAACCCATTAAAGGTTCTCCGGTGAGAAATCAAACCCCGTTCTTCCGTGTGGGTTGCGCATGTTTAAACCATTATACCATGAAGATACTGCTGAGAAATGACTATACATGTTTTCATCCCACTAGGGTGAAAATGGGCGAAAACATGGTCGTATTGCACTTGTAATGAAGACAAAGTATTAAACAAGAGCGTATTTACGTCTTCCCGCCGATTTTCAGTTGTCGCGTAAACATTTGATTGGGGTACATATTTCATTTAGGTTCGGTTCGGGAAACTTTGTCTGCAATCTCAATTCAAAAGTGTTCAGAAATGTAATTTATGCGAAATTATGACAAGTTTTGTGGGATGTTTATCTACATACCATTAATTTTGTACCGATTTCAATCAAATCTGAAATGTGTGAAGAAATTTTGCTCAAACTTCTGTATATAAATTCTCAACTCTGTACGTGGAGTAGTTTGCGAGTTGTTTAATGTGTAAGGACGGACAGGTGGACCAAATACACTCCGCAGCAGCGAAAGCATCAAATAACATTAAAAACGCTATGTTTTGTTTCACATACCACATTGCACATATCGTTTATCCAAAAGTGAAACATCTCAAAAGTTGTATTTATTATATGCATAGAATTTTCCTTACGGTAAATGGGTTACTGAAGTTTGTTAATTTGTGATAAACGGATCCTAACTGTGAAATTTATAAAATCCACAATTTCCGTTCAATTCATTTGAAATTTTAATACAGCAAACAGTTTTAATTTATATGTACACAAAATTTCATGTTTTTTTTTAAATTGGTTTCCAGGATATTACTTTCTCTGCCACGAACCTAGTAGGTAGAGAAGGTATTGCATCTACTCAAAATCCATTACTGTTATTTCACCGGAAATACATGTTTTGAGGTCCCCGAATAAAAAAGCCTTTTTAGAAAAAGGTCCGTGATTGTGTTCTGTCTGTGAAAAGCATAACTCAAAAACGAAACGTCGGTAAATACCATACTTTGTATTTAGGTTCAGCCCCTTCCAAAGATGCGACACGAACATTTTGAAGAAAATCTCTCCACCCCAAACTACGCTTTAAATGGGACACTTTTCGAAATGTTTGGTTTTCTAAAAGATGGCTCTAACGGTTTTAATTAAAATACCTTATATTAAAGATATTTACATGACAAATGAAACACATATTTTGAATTTTTTGGGGAATAACCTATGAAATCATTTTTATTCGGAATGAATTTTGTATAATCTTGTGTAATTGGTAAACGTTAAGCGGTAGACGAAAATGTAGTACACAAAAATATGTAGATCTGTTTAAAACATGCAGTTTATTTCAAATAATTTTTTGTGGCATCGGCCATTTCCGAGACATTAATGGTTCGGTTTGTTCAATACTTTGTCATTCTTTTTAAGTCCCATCGATTTTCAGTTGTTTCTGCGATTGCATGGAAACAGCATGGAATTTTAAGACCAGGTATAGCGTGTAGTCCTTAAACATTTGACTACTACTGTTCTTTTTGTATCTATAACGAAATGTGCAATGTACCTATTTCTGCAAAGGTTTATCTGGATTGAAATGAAGCAGATAGTAAAATAAAGTTTCGTAAGAATAATTTGTATACCCACTAATAAACGATAGAGGGTAGAGAAAGTCATATTAGTGTAACACATAAGCTTTTTTATGGTTTTGAAAAAATACGATGCAATTAGTTTAAAAGTATATATTTTATAATTCACTTGTAATCGTATACTCATAATCTGTAGAAATGAACTTTTTATAACCTAATAGTTTGGGAATAAATAAATGTTAAATATGAGACTTCAGCTTTTCCTTAAAAATTTACACAATGCTATTGTTTAATAACATCACAACTAAGCATGTTAACAAAACTTCATCTCATCCTCTTTTTATCCTGTTATTTATAAGGAGGTATGCAAAATGTCATTGATTTATACCGAAAAGTACATCGTGTGGGATAATATGAAAATGAGAATGTGCTGAAAACTGAAAACTCGAGAAAAGGGTGTTTAAAAATTACAACGCTAAAATAACACTATTTCTGACTTTATGCTGTTTAAGAACCATTTAGTTCATATGCACTTATCTGTCTTTTTCTGCTCCTCAGCAACTAGTTTAGCGTTTGAAGATTTCTAAGGGCCTGTTTTCAGTGGTTTGTTGATTTTAATGTAAACAAAACTTATCCTTTAATACAATTTTATAGGAAGCAAAACTAGCATGATAACCTTCAAATCCAGAGGTCCCCTGGTTCAATTCACGACTGAAGGATGGGAATCTTCTTTAGCCAAGGATATTCCTCATCCTCCCTAGAGTCTAGAAGTATGAACGGGAGTGTGAATGTGTGTATGCGAATTTAATGTAGGTAATGACCAAAAGTAATACCAACCCAAAGGTTAACACCACTTTAAGCGGGCAAACACCTTTGCTGATAAGCAATTCTTCCAAAGGTAAAAATCCGGCGATATGACTTTAGATGTTAAAGGTAGCATGTAAATGGAAAATTAAAGAAACAATCAGATATGTTACACTCACATGACTTTCTCTACTCTTGTAAAAATTATTTTTACAAGCGCTTATTCTCCATCTGCTTCATGTTAAACATTTGCAGACACAATCTTATTGCTAATTTTCTTGTAGGTGCAAGGGAATATGGTAAGCTTTAAGCGATAATCAAGTCTTTTAAGAGTGGTTACTATGTGGAGCATTCCATTCTCTTTGTGTGTCCAGGGCATAAAAAAACGAATAATGAATTCGCATTTGAGAAAAACTATAAGTATTGGACAATTCAAACAAATAACAAGGAATATTTCGGAATGGTTCAGTCCACAAATAAATTGTGTGTTTTAACGAGATCTACACTTTTTGTGTAGAAAAATGTTGTTTATCTGTTATGGTTTACTAGTTATGCAAAAGCCATTCAGAATGAAGAGGACTTTTGGGTACATTTGCAGAAAATTCAGGATATACATTTCATTTGTAATGAAAATATCTTAAGTTTTTGAGAACTTGAAAAAATTCAAAAAACGTTTCACGTAAAGGGTAGTTAGGGTGGGGGATTTTCTTGAAAATGTTTGTGTCGCATCTTTGAAAGACACTGAACCTAAATATCAAGTTTGTATTTATCCGACTTTTCATTTTTGAGTTATGCTGTTCACAAACACGCACACATGGACCTTTTTCTAAAAATGCTTTTAATTGTAAATTCACGGGCCTCAAAACATGTATTTCCGTGAAATCTCGGTATGGAATTTTTGGGTGGAATGCAATACTTCCCCCAGTTATTATACGTAGTAAAGAAAGCAAAAAGACTCATAGCCAGATATTTAAATCGCTATATTTCGTGCTTTAAAATGTCAACAGCTATAAAAGCTGCATACAGTTAAAGTAGAAGGTTTGCGGTGTTTAATAGTGCTAAAATACATATAATTTTATGAACTTTGGCAATGTTTTGTGTTTTTTCAAAGACAGGTATCCTTAATATTCTAGATCTTAAAATGCATTAAAATATATGTTTGTTTCAGGTTGCTGAAGATGTTCGTTGCTGAGGAACAGGATAAGCAAAAACCTGACATGGAACCAAAGAAACACTAACGACAGGCTAAAACTATTCTTTTAGATCGCTGGCAGGAAAAGTAGAGTTTTTAGCACGAGACACTCATACTGGAAATTGAAGTTTATAACACTCCATTGTTACCACTCTTGTTTCTTACGATGGAAATTATATGTATATTAAGCGGAGGCCTTTTATCGATTAATGTAATGACAGATTATTAGAATGACTCGGAAATGGACTCAACAGAACCAGAAGGAATTTTGCAAGTAGTGGGGAAGATAACGTTGGAATTGTTACCAAAGAAATCGAGGAAACAATACGACATGCATACAACATATTATATTATAGAATGTTATGATTATGTAAGTGATAATGTTGTCAGTACTGGTGCTATGAAGGTCAAACAACAATGAAGGCCAAACAGCAACAGGCTAGAGCCCACCATTGCACATGTTCGAATATATACACTTCGCTTGGATACTTTATAATTTATTATTCAGGGCTGTCTAAAATTATTTTATGAAAACACATGTTAAAGGTGATTTTATTTTGCTCGTAGGATTGCTACAATCGGCTTTCAGCCTCGTTCCGCAAATATTCCTATTCGCAAATAAAACTCCACTATTAACACTTATATCATAAATAACTATTATGCTACTGACTATGCGCAAAGCTGGTAAATGGTCCAACAATGAACAAAGATCATTGGCAGACATCGTTCATACTCCGGCAGCAACTTTCATTTGCTTTCCACGTTGTGCTTTATGTCGTATAGAAGCGTTTTCAGTTTTGTATGAGTGAAAAGTGATCTTCATCGTATATGAGCATTAATTTTAATTATAAAGTAAGTAGTTAAGGTTTAGAATGTACATAATATGCATAATATAAGTTTGCATTTGCCTGAGAATCAGGCCCGTTTGATGTATGTGTATTTATATTTAATTTATGGAAGAAGTTTGGATACACGCTATACTAAGACTGGTTGCTTACCAGGAACATTTGAATGTTTCTGGCGTGAGTAACGTCACAGTTAATACCTCTCTCATGTGGCAGCACCCCAATGAGATTCGAAAAGCTATGTTAGACAAAGTTTAAAAACATTTATTTAAAATCGACAATCACTGATGTTTAATGTTATTTGTTCTATTGAAACCAACGCTATGTAATTGTAATCGTGAATTTATTTATATAAATAGATTGTATCATTACTTTCTACAAAACAACATAGTGTATTCTTAATGAAAATATGCTCAATTTTTATGTAACATGCCTAAACTGAAAATGGCATGCTTGTATGTACCTTAAATTAAGGAAATTATAGATTAGTGTACAAATTTATTGTTAATATATTTTTAAAATAATTTATATTTATTTATTTTATTAGTAGAGACTGGAGGTGTATGTGTAATAAATGCAAATAATAAACCGCATTTTTGCGTTCTTTTCCAATGTGCTTTTATTTATTTTTACTTTATCTCCACTCGCCTAACAGATAGTGAAGTTTTGCATTCCACCCAAAAATTGATATCGAGATTACTCCGGAAATACACGTTTTGAGATCCACTGAATCCAAGAAGAGCACTTTTAGAAAAGCCGTTTGTGTATGTATCTTTCAACAGTATAACTCAAAAACGAAATGTCGCATATATACCAAACTTTGTACCTTCCAAGGATGCGATACGAATATTTTTAAGAAAATCCCTCACACCAAACTACCCTTCAGGGGAACGTTTTTTGTTATGTTCGATTTTATCGAAAATGACTAACGATTTTGGTTAAAATATCGTGTATTTAAGATATTTACATTACAAACGAAATGTATGATTCGACTTTTCTGGGATTAGTTTCTCAATTTCTCTTCATTCCGAATAAATTTTGCATTATTTTGTATAACTGGTAAACCTAAGAGATAGGCAAAAAATTTCTAGGTAGAAAATGTGGATCTCGTTAAAAACAATTTATTTCAAATACGTTTTTTGTAGCATAACCATTTCCAAGATTTTCTTCGTTATTGGTTTGAATTTCCAAATACTCGTATTTTTTTAAGTGTCAAGTCATTATTCGTTTCTCTGACTCTGACTCTCTCCTCTCTCTCTCTCTCTCGTGGCCATGCAAAGAGTAAAATTTCAAAGTCATCACATAACGATCCGCTTTGTAAACATCTGACTATCCTTCAGCCTCCTGAAATGAAATGAAACCGAGTTTTATTTATGAACGCTCTTTAACTGCTATGGTTCGTAGCCTCCCATTCTATATTGGGCATGAAAGATCGGAAATTTTGCTCAGAGGCCTCTTTATCAGGTTTGAGGTTCTTTTACGTACCGTAAATCTACGACACCGACTTTACTTACCTTCCGAAGGAAGCCATGCTACGCCCGAAAAAAAATCTCCCTCCGCCGGATTTGAACCCGCAACCTTGACATGGTACCCCTAGACCACGGAGGACATTACATTTATTGCTATAGCGAATTTTTAAACCATCGCAGGTCCATCAACACGCGCCCTGAAATGTCAGGTTTGCCTGGGCACTCCTTCAGTTATCTTCACCCTCTCTTACATGACCTGTGAGTCAATACGACGCTTCTTCTTCTCATATTAACAGAATTCAAACTCTACAGGACCGATACCTTCTAATTATTACTGCTGCTTCGTGGTATGTCAAAAATACTAACCTTCATAATGGTTTAAATATACTGATTAGTAAATGCTATCATATGCAAAAACTATTGCTGATTATGAGTATGATCACGGAATGGAGGGATACCTCGCACTTCGACCCAGCGCGGATCTTTTGTGCTTACTAACCCCAAGAGAAACAGCTGAAATGAAGGAACCGCAGGAGGCTATAGGCCGCAGGCAGGCCGACTGACAGATATGCGGCAGAAGTCCCTAACAATTCCAAGCTTGATGACCCGGTTACACTGACGGGTTGCTCAGAGAAGGCTTCCCTCTGACGGAACCGGAGAGCTCTCGATCGACCAGCGAGAAGGCACTGCGATAACTTTCCAACGAACAAGCATCAACACCATCTGTCCGTCACAGAGCGACACAGCACAGCCCCTAAGCCTACCTAAAACATGAAAGGGGAAGCGAAATGAGGGATAGGATAGAAACCTCGTGGTAGAAGCGAAACTAACCCAGCATTTGTCTTACCAACCATGGAAAACCACGAAAAAAGCATGTAATGAGTGGCCGACCCCATGAATCGATCCCAGCCTCCCAAATGTGTATTTCGCACGTTACCGCGCAACAATCTCGCTCGGTAAGCTATACCTACCACTTACGTAATTATCTTTTTCTTCATTCTAATTCACTGCCACCTGAAATTCCTAAAATTGTTCCTCCTAATCCACGCGAAAGAATACATCAACTTTATTTGTATCTCACAGTTTCAAATTCGTCCAAACTTGGAAATGCACGAACAAAACCGAATACTAATGGAAGCAACTGTGGATATAAACACCTTAGTCCTCCAACAGGTAATACAAGAGTTTGCGGTATCGATAGGTGAAAGGTCGCTGTCCTCGACAAACTACGGGCAGAAGTCTTGCAACTTTTATATAGGACAGCTTATGTGCGAAACAACAGTCTGTCTGCAGCGTTGGTCTGTTCAATAGTGCACCAAATCTTTTGTCTGCAGCACGTAAGTATTATTTGTATTTTATATCACGTGTTTACTATCCCATTGCAAGCATACACTGGATAATATGCAAGGATTGAGAGTGTAAGAAACTTTCTGCAGTATTGTTTCATAGTTGATCTAATCTCCAGAAACCTCAACTGCAGAACAGATTTACGCTTGTAAAACAAATTTGCTTCCTCTACCAATGACAAATGCACATATATATATATATATATATATATATATGTTAAATATTATAGTATTCACATAAAAAGCGACTCTTCTATTCACGTTACGTTATTTACGATACAGTTTTACATAAGAATGATTTCAAATTAGTCAAAGAAGTGCTTATTCACAATATGCGGAAACAACATTAAAATGTTTATTCCTGGTAATAAGCTCTTAGGTAATAAGGAAAGAAAGAAAAGCAGGGGATAAAAGCAAGGATTGCAAACTTTCAAGCATGTACGTTAGATGACGCAATGAAAAGGTCTAAGCTTGCAACATGGAATATTTCGAAAAGAGCTAACACTGTGAATATATTTATTTGACATGAATGGTGTATATTTATTAATTGCATTATATTTTTTGTGTAGTAAGTTTATCTATCTTCTAAGTTTTCTTAGTTATTTAAAATTAAACAAATTTTAGTCAAATAAAAGGGACTTCAAGGGTTGTTCACAGAAAATTACGAATATAAATTTTATTAGTCATGCAAAAACCTTAAATATGTGTTACTTTAATCAAAGATTGAGAAAGTAAAAAACAACGAAAATTGTTCCATGTAATGGGTCGTTTGGGATGGGGGAGTTTCTTTAAAATCTTCATCTCATATCTTTTGAAAATACTGAACTTAGGTACCAAGTTTAGCATTTATCCGACTTTTCCTTTTCGAGTAAGGCTAATCTCTCACACAGCACACACATGCACACACCTACGTGCGCGCAGACCGTTTGCTAAAACTGTTTTTTCGGGTTCAATGAACTTCAAAACATGTATTTCCGAAGACATTTCGATGTGTATTTTTTTTGGATGGAATACAATACTTCCTCTACCTACCATAGTTATACAGTAGAGAAAGTAATATTATGAAACAGGAATATTACTGATCAGAGTGAGATAGCTCAGAGGATAGTGTTTCTGGGACGCATTGGGAGGTCGTGAGCTCAAATATTGTGTATCAGCCAATTGTGTATCACTGGGTTTCTTCGTGATTTCCCTGTTTCCAGGTAAATACCGGATAGGATATTCAGTACCACAACCCAAAGTTCCATCCTAAGAATAAAAGAAATGGTACAGGAAGGTGACTAGGCAACTAAGGTCATCTGTCCAACATTACACTGAGTACGTGTATGTACAGAACAGCAATCACGATCACAAACATCACCTTTCAATTATTTATCAGTAACATACTACACAGTGCAGAATGGCGATTACACAACTGAGACCATCCAGGTGTCGAATCAAACGTGGAACTGATTTCCCAATAAAACACAGTCGACACGTCGCATGCATAAATAGGCCTGTAAAAATTATGCCGCGTCATTCCTACTCGTGCAGTACGAAATCGCTTGCATAAATTAGGCCTTACACATCAACTCCACATGGAGGCAGAGTACAATGTTGCCACATATTTTCCTCGCATTTCTTAATAGACTAGTCCATTTCTTTGCACTGAGAGCAGAAGAAAACGTGAAAATACGCAATTCGACAACAAGGATTACGTGTGATAATAGTAAAAAATGGCCAGATTCCCACACCAAAATCGATTCAGAAGAGGTGACAGGTAAAAATCTTTTACCTGACTATCCGATACTACTACTTATTATTGTATGTAACAATATCAGAAGTTTATTAAAAATCAGTAAATTTCGGGCCAGTGATTGCAATAGGTATGTCAATATTTTTGGGTTTACCAAAGCGCGGCCCAGATACTGTCTCACCGTCCTATAATTGGTAAAAGGCTTCGTTCGGGACTGGATGGTTTATTTGATACGGGTATATGCTACGAGATGGCCGAGACCAGTTAATTTTACCTAGAAGCATGAAGGATTTACAACTATAAAGCATACAACTTGTTCGTGAAATATATTGCAAAACATCTTATCAGCACTGGGAAATTCTTACCGCCAGGTGTTTCTTGATGTCTGGATTCCAGAAACCAGATTGGTAAATCCACTTGATCTGCGGCGACTATCTCAACACATACCATATCTGTGCTTATTTATTCAACAATTGAGTAATGTTTCACCTGATCGATATTCATCGCAGACTGCCAAAAATGTCTATTGTGGACAAGCCAACTGTTTGCGGGACCACAAATCATTAAGCAAATTTTAACATACTATTTGGATAGTATTTGGAGGAATCTGTATCACAAAAGCTTGAGCAATGCGCAAGTTAGATAGCGAATATCTTCCTTGCCAAAGAAAAATTATATCTCTTGCGTATCCTAATGCTCACCGCCAACATGTGATAAGATTCAGCATACATTTGTCAACTGCAAAGAAACCATAGGGTGTGAAACATTTAAACACAGATTTCACTGCTTCTCCGAAATCCTATCTCGCCACACGATTTTCAAATTATCTATTGTCCCAGTTTTAAATGCCCATCTGTGGTCAAACTGCAGTCAGTACTTTAACTTATAAGCTGAGTGAGAGGATCTTATCTAGGTTAAATATTCTTATTAATTGCACTTAACTCTTGTTTCCTGAAATGTACTAAGTGTTATCAATACTGTGAACTGGGAGGTTCAGTTCCTTACTATTTATCTCTCTCTTGTTTCTGAGGTATGTGGACAATATTCAGTTTTGGTGAATGTATTTTGTGTTTTTTACGTTCTACTTTGTGCCCCTATTATATGTTATTAGTGTAAAGAATGAGGATACAAAGAATAAGAAAACCCATCCCCAAGATGAGATAATTAGCATTTGAGACTTAGGGCGGCGTGCACCAATCTAGATGTCGGAACAATAGAAAAATAAAAAACAAGGACACGTAAAGAGAAACTGCATCTGTGTTTAACCACAATTGTGTTTCGATCTTTTGATCTTGAAGTGGTTCTTGGTGAAGCATGTGGGGTTTTTCTGATGTTCGAGGAAATGAAATCACATTTCACCTGCCAAGTGGTACAACATTGCACTCAAATTTCCCGAGTTAAATTGTTTTGCCAAGAAGCAAAAGGATGAGTATACATTAGCAGAGTCTAATGAATCATCACATAGGCTTCAATGGTCAACGACGCGACAACTGCTGAGAATATTAAGCAAGACTGCCATAGGTCCAGGGATGTCAATTTAGCGTTTTCCCCAACAGATCTAGAGGTTTTAATTACTAGCGAAAAATGCCTTACTAACCTTGCGGGATTTGTAGTGGGTTTTAAACCAATGGTCTATAATGTAGCAGCCTTTTGCTGAAGTCCGTCATTTTGCAAAGATCAGATCATGAAAAAGCCGGCGTATGCTGATAAAATGCGAGTGACAGGCTCTGTCACGGTTCTTCATGAAATGACGGAGCTTGTTAAGCGTATAGTGTAACCCTAACCTAGCGTCTAACCTAACTATCCTAAACTAACGTAGTGGGAGTAGGACTAGGTACGGGGAGGGACTTAGCACCTCGGCCTACAATATCTTTGTGCCTAAGCCCCTACGGGGTGCCCTTGGGAGGGAGACGTGAGGTGAGAGGAGACAGAGGGCGGCACGACAGGGCAGAGGGCAGGGTCCCTACATTTGACAGATTGAAACTCCTCGAATGGCAGCTGGTGCAACCAGCTCATCTTCCCATGCAGGCTTGTACATCCCACTTGGGGGTCCGAGACTTGGAGACCGCGCCAATTCCGGGGACTAATCTTACAGGATCGTCTTTTTCTCCCGTCATGCAACGCCGACACTTTTAATCCTGTAATAGACCAAGCAGATGAAAGGTGAAGTGAAATGAGAATGGAGGTGAAATGGAGGGACAGGAAATTCGAGGGAGGTTTGAACCTTCCCAGTATTCACCTAGCGATCCGGAGAAACTCCCAAAAAATTCATGGGTCAGGAAGATCGTATGCGGGAATCGAACCCACGACCTCCCGAATGCGGGCCACAGACGCTACCGCATGAGCCATCCTGTTCGGTTGAACTAACCTAACCTGCTTTTCACTATCTGCCTGCGTTTAGAAGTCCCGTCAGATGGGTATAGAATGAAGATACACTATACGCCGGTTTTTCATGATTTACCTTGATCTTCCCGAAATTTCGGATTTCAGCAAAAGTCTACGACATATACATACATATAATATAACCATAACCGATCTTTTTGATAATTTAAAATTTTAAATGGATGGTTGAATACTAACGCATAGAAAGCCTACCGTAAAGCCAAAATTTAAATGAGAGAGTAGGTAGATGAGTTACCTGTGCACAGAAGAATGAGTGAAACAATTGTTATTAAACTTTAATATCAATAATTATATCCGACTTCGAAAATAGGCTATATGACAACTTAATTGTTACTTTGTATAGAGGAGTGGGTTCTAACGGTGCGCAAAACAAAACATACATTCATGCGTTATATTCACATGAATTTCTCTACCCATTCTTCTACAAACTATTCATTCAAAAGCTTCTTTCCACTTCATGTTTATCGCTATAAAAATTTACAGAAATGGCTTCATTACATATTTTGTTTGTAGGTACAAGTGGGATACAGGAGGCTGTAACGATAGTAAAATCTTTAAAATGGGGGCGTCATATGCTGGTTTCAAATTCTACTATTTTTGTAACATTACGGCAAACAATCGAATGGCGACTTATTAGTTAAAAAAAAGTAGACTTCGAAAACTCAGAAGAGTAACAATGTATATCTGGGAAATGGTTAATGCTACAAACATTATTGTTTGACAAATTGTGTGTTTTAACGAGATCTACAGTTTTGTAAAGTTTTTATCTATCTCTTTTGGTTTACCATAACACAAACCATGTAGACAATGATACACAATGCATTGAGAATGAAGAGCACTTCACAGCCTATTCCCCAAAAAATAAAAGATAAACCTATATTTTGTCATAAAAATATCTTATACATATGATATGTTAATAATAATCGTTACAGTCATGGTAACGACACGGTTAGCCGTGGTCGTTAAGACACGGACTCATGAACGGGAGATCTCGGTTCAAATCTCGCCAAAATCGTTCTTCCTGGCTGAGGTTTCTCCAAGTTTTCCCTAGTCCTCTTAACTGGTAAATGCCGGGATGGTATCTTAAACTTACGCCTGGAACGTTTCTTTTCCAAATTTCTTTTCACAATTGTCATTTCGTTTCCCGTATAATCATCCTGTAGTGTCGTTCTAGCAAGAACGGGCCATTAACGCTTCTAAATTAAAGTCGTTAAGAGCCATTTCTGAAAAAATACAAAATAACGACAAATCCTCCGTTTAAAAGATAGTTTGGGCTGAGGGGATTTACTTGGTATCCTTAGAAGATGCTGAACACATATACAAAGTTTGGTGTGTTTTGTTTTTGAGTGCTGTTCTCAAACACAGACAGGTAAACAGACACACACGTGCTTGCGCGGACTTTTTTCTATTTTTTTTTAAATTCAGGATGCTTCGGAACATTACTTTCGATGAAACCACCACATGGAATTTTTGGTGGGTATGCAATACTTCCACTACCAATTAGATGTACATGGTAGAGAAGGTAATGACCCATACATTTGGGGTTGAATTCTTATAGAGAGGATCAAAATTCTACTTTTTAAAATCAAAGCTAGTGATTTGCGGATTTGCATGATTTCTGGATAAACATAACTGCAACTCTCTACAGTGGGTAGCTGGAAGGTTCTTAGTTTTGAAGTCCAGTGATAATATTGCCTATTTGCATATTAAGACCTGGAGGTTTTCTGAGGCTATCTATCGGGATTCCAAAAGCATGTGTTGGCAATCCTGCGTAGATCTCAAGGTTCTTTTCATTCTTTGTATCTCAACATGGAACTCCAGAGTAACCAATAACGTCACCTTTTTTTGCAAGTTGCATGCTATAATAACCTGGAGAGCAGCCAAGAGTTTCTCACACCGTGACGAACATATTTGCATGCTGACCACAGTCTACCTTGAAAGAAGAAGTATGTGCTACATATAGATAAAAACAAGTCTGACATGAATCACAGAGTAACTTTCTGTGGTTACGGTTTTCCAGACAGGAAATTATTTGTCGAAAGGTCGTTAGCAGTAAGAGCAAAAGAGATTCGTCTTCAGTAAATTTCATCGATGTATTCTTACCTAAAGTTACCATAATCCGCATTTTCGATATTTAATTAGCGTCCGCGTACATTTTTACGATGCTTTTGGGAATTCGGATCTTTTGATTTTGGTTTTCTTCTCGTATCCTCAACTATTTATACATTTGTATATCGATTATTCGAATTACACGTTTGTTATTCGCTTAGAACCGGTCTGTTATGCTAGTAAAACCGAAAACATCTATTTACATTGTTTACAATCGATGTATTGATCTTTTTAGCTTAGAAATAGCTGCGATAGTTCTTGATTTTAAAAATATACAGTATAGAAACATTGTTTTATTTTATAACTTAAGTTTTTTTTATAACGGAACAATGCGTTTTGATCGTGCTTTGTTTCGTTTTTGTTTAAGATGATTTCTCATCATGCCGAAGAGCAAATGTACCTACATTTACGGATAAACTCCGAGAAAAATATGTAAGCTTTCGCCCCGTAAGAGTACAATGAAAAGCAGAATGTATGACTTGCTGCCCTGGGACCTATGTTTCAACTGCAAATCATGGTACCGGCGTCCTGGAACTCCACTTGAAAACAGAGAAACATGAAGCAGTGGCCTAGCGTAAGGGTAGACTTTGAGGCTGACTCTACCTAAATAAATTGCCGAGAAACTAGGTAATTTTTAAACATATAAATAAAGACAGTCTCATATAAGTGATGAAAAACTAATTAATACAATCACTTTCACCGCTGCTTACCCCAACGCCCCAACCCCTACTGCTAAGTGTCAGAATGTAGTGCTGCGTACTTAGGCAGCTTTGAAATCTCATGATGCGGCGCAAAGTCTAGTAGAGACTGGGATGGCTGAGCGAGTGCAAGTCTCATCAAGAGTGGAGTTATACAGCTTTTAATCACTAAACTTCGACCTCTCGTTGTAGGAAGATATGCCTATATTTTGTTGTGCATTAAGGGTACAAGGGCAGCAGGAGAGACTTAACACGTTTTGAGGTGTTTAGTCTCTGTGTACCTGCTCTCCCCAAAGTCTGAAAACAGGACAATAGGGGTTGAAGACAAGGGTAGTACAAGGCAGTGTAACATACACATTTAATTCCTCAGTTATTGGTGAACCAGCATTATGTGCGTGCAACCGTGCAATGCAGTAAAGTGTTCATTTTAAGTAAACCTGTGTATTGTTTTCATTGCGCGTGTTTTATTTATGATTTTATAAATATGAACAATTCAGGCGATTTAGTGGATTACTTATTAAAAACTATGTTTTTGACTCCATCTTATGACAAAAGTGTGAACTTAAGGGCAAAAGACCAATTCCTAAGCTTGGCATTGACTTCCAGGAAAATATCGGGCATTTCAAACATGCTGGAACAGTAAATTTAATTGGTTAACTGGCAGTTACATTCATAACAAAGTGTGTTGCTTCGTATGTTTGCTTTTTGGCGGGGAAAAGGAATGAAGTGTTGAAGGAATATCAAATATTGAAAACATTGAAAGAAACGTTTGCAATAAAAATCACCGACTGGAACTTATATACAAGAAAAGTATTTTGTAAAGTTACACCTAACGCTATATTACTTTCTCTACTATGTATAGTAAGTAGGGGAAGTATTGTATTCCACCCAAAAATTCGATACCGAGATTTCACCGGAAATACATGTTTTGAGACCCCCTAAATAAAAAAAAAACATTTTTGGAAACATGTCCGTATGTGTGTCTGTGTGTCTGTGAACAGCATAACTCAGAAACAACAGTCGGATACACACCAAACTTGGTATTTAGGTTCAGCATCTTCCAGAGATGCGACACGAAGGTTTTCAAGAAAATCCCCCTACCCCAGACTACCCTTTACATGGAACATTTTTCGAAAATTTTAGTTTTTTCAAAAATGACTAACGATTTTGATTAAAATATTATATTTTTAAGATATTTTCATAACAAATGAAATGTATATCTCGAATTTTCTGGGAATGTCTCCAAAAGTATTCTTCACTGTGAACGACTTTTGCATAACTGGTAAACCATAAGAGATAGACAAAATTTTACTGCACAAAAAATTTAGATCGCGTTAAAATACACAATTTATGTCATATACATTTCTTTTGTTGAGTGAACCGTTTTCAAGATATTGCTTGTTATTCTCTTAAATTTTCCGATACTTATACTTTTTCTCAAATTCGTTATTCATTTTTTTTTGTCCTGGACATGCAAAGAGAATGGAATGCATAGCAAACAGCGTTAAAATATTTGACTATCGCTTAAAACCTACCATATTCCCCTTGCATCTACAAGAAAATTACCAATAAGATTGACATCTCGATATCTCGATTAACATGAAGTATATGGAGAATAAGGTTTGTAAAAATAGTTTGTACAAGAGTAGAGAAAGTCATGTGAGTGTAGCACATCAGATTTTTTTTATAATCTAGTTTAGTTTAAAATGTATGTTCAGTCAATTTCGGCAATAGTAGTGACTACTAAAACAACAACAACAAATAATAACAATAATCGAACCGTAATAGAGAATTCACACTATTTTATGAAACACTAATGTATGGGAATTTGTGCATGATTTAAACAATTCTAAATTCAATTTTTAAAATTTAGTATACCCAGAACACAGTACCAAGCTACGCCACTGATATGAAGTGTGTTAGGGGTGCAAGTTCATCAAGTAAAGTGACTAACGTTTTTATAAAACTCAATACTGCCTGGAAAATAGAGTAAGTGCTGCTGAAGGGTTGCTTACCATATTGTGTCATACCACAGCAGTTATAAATTTATGGATTGTACCTCTGATATGTTAAGAGAATTTTTTCCTGACTCATTTATATCATCGAAAATCTCGTGTGGCCGTACCAAAACTGAAGCGATTGTAAATTTCGTTCTAGCATCTCATTCAGTAGAATGCGTCATAAAAGATTCCTTTCGTTCCTGTCTCGACAGATGCTAGCAACCATAGGAGTATTAAAATGTTCCCCATTATAGTTCATTACTTTGAACACAAGAATGGAGGACTGCAAATTAAGCTTCTTAATATTGAAAGTAGGGAAATGAAACTGCAGAAACTATTTCAACTTATATCACTGACACCCTTAACAAGTTGAAAATTAAGGATAAATGTGTAGAGTTTGGTGGTGATAAGTAACAGTGATCGGTGGTATTAAAAGAGATGATGGTAATAATGTGTTTGCCAACCTCAAGACCAAGAGGATGCTTAACAAGGGGTTGGTTGGGGTGGGATGCCCTGCCCATGTCCTTAACAACTGCATTCAGCATGGAACTGAACTCCTTGCAATTGAATTTGTAAGGTTTGATAATAAAGATATATAACCATTCTTCAATATATACTGTCCATGTTGAGTCTCTAAAGAAATGTTGTGACTTTGTTGAAATAGAGTAGCAACAAATTCTCAGTCATAGCAAGACACGATGACTGCCACTATTTCCAGCTATTCAGAGACTTACAGAGATATTTTCTGCTCTGAAATCCTTCTTCCTGTCTCAAAACAAAACTCCAACAGTCCTCAATAATTTTTTATGGATCCTATCAGTGAGATATATTTATGACATATCCCGTCTTTAGTTGCTGTTTTTCATAATTATATCAGCGACTTAGAAAAGGAAGCAAACTCCCTTATTGATGTAATGAATATTCCTGATTCCCTCCGTGATGTTCTATAAGATGGAAAAGATGATAATTTTATGTTTTTGAGGGTGAAAGAAAGGTTGGTTCAGATGGAAAATGATGATTAAGCATCTAAGGTGAAAGATTTTAAGTGAATGTTGGAATGTTTAAAGTATCTGAGCATGTGGACGTAACCGTTTAGTGAATTTTCTTATTTTAAGTGGCTTGACTTTGCAGATGTATAATGGAATTACGTGGAAGAATCTATCAATTTTTGTTGGATAATAATATTGAAATGATGATGAAAAGTGTTATGATAAATTTTAAAATTTTAAAAAATCCAGAGCCACATATGAAGGAAAATCTGAACTAAGCCAGAAGAAATGGTGCAAGCACATTGTGTCGTGAAGTAGTGAAGAATTACTTTAAATTCCACAGTCCTTTTTGCAGTGGCAGCCCATAACGCTTGTGTCAACAAAAGGAACTGTTAAAAAAGATTCAGTCCAGTGAGAAATACACACGGGCTCTAAAGTAACGTAGGTTAGTGCTATGTGTGTAATATTTTTTATTTTGTTTGTTTCTTATGTAATATAGCTATTTGGCAGCGCAAAATTGAACTAGTAATGTTTCTTTCGGCAGTCCTAAGGGCGTGTTCATCAATCCCGTTGAGGGTGTCCTCATTTTGGGATTTCAAAATACGGTAACCCTATTCTTAACCGCTTAACCATTTACCCGAGGAAAACAGTGATGCACTCAATCCTAAAACAGGATATCGGGGTATCGAGTATGAATGTTGTGAGTTCTTGTGGTGGATATTAAATAATAGATGTGAAAGCAAAGTGTATTGTGAAATAGTTAATATGATATCAATATAAATTAGTATTAGTTTACTGAAGTGACATGGAAGTGAAGTGTGAATTTAGTATATATTTTAGTGCTGAGAAGTTAGAGAAAAAGAGTGAATTGATCATAAATCAAAATTTGACTAATTAAGGCATATAATATATAAATACATCAAAAGAAGTAAAATAAAATAAATTTAAATATCTCATAAACAATTAAACCAGACAAAGATAAAATTTTTAGCCATAAATAAATTATTATGAATTACTTGTTTATTATAGTGTAAGTTTTGTATTAGAGGTGCTGGATACCAGTACCTAAGTTGTAGTTTCCGACGTATATTTAGCTATTTAGTTAGAATTTACTTAGATGGTTTAGTTAGATAGATGGCTACCAGTTAGTTATTTTTACTGGCTATCAGTAGAAATGTAACTGTTGTATGTTTATTTTGAGTTAGTGAGTGAAAATTTAAAAAAATTTATTTTAGTTACATATTTACCATTACTTTTTTGTATTTCCCTTCTTTTTATTAGTCGTAGTTAATTATCTGTACAATGATAATGCAAGTGTATTGTATTAATAAACTGAAAATTTGTTAATACATGCACCGGTTTTATTAACAAGGTGCCGGGATGGAGTATTACATATTTTATTTATTTATTTTTCTTTTACTTTCTCTACCACTTACAGTAGATACGGGGTGTACGGTATTTCTCTCGAAATTCTTTGCTGTTTTCCAGAAATGCACGTATTGAGGTCCCCTGCATCCAAAACGAAATATTCTACAAAAGTTCGCGTATGTGCGTGTTAATGCATGTGTCTGTGAACTGCATCATTAGAAATGAAAAGAAGATGAATACCGTGTTTAGTCCAGCATCTTTCAAAGATGCAGTACTAAGATTTTCACGAAATTTCCCTCCCTATCCTAAACTACCCTTTACATGAAAAAACATTTTCGTTAATTTTTATTTTCTAAAAAAGCGGCTTTAACGATTTGGATATGTTTGAGACATTAAAATGAAAAAAAATAAATATTTTACATGTTCCGTAAATAACCTGTGAAATCCGGTTCACTGTGATTGAATTTTTGTACAATTTTGCATAACTAGAAAACTATAGAAGAAAAATGCAAATCTCACTAAAATAAACTATTTCTGTCAAATATGTTTTTTCTGCAGCTTTAGGTGCTTTCGAAAATTCTTGTTGAATGCTTTTACAAACGTAAATGCCTCATCTGACGGAACATGCTTGAACGCTTACGCTTCTTATCTTTTTTTCCCTCGCAACAACTCGTTTCTACGGCTTCTCAAATTATGCTTGTGTAAATATTCGGCTGTTGTTTCTGAATGTTGAATGTAACTAAGTAGGTACTTATTGCTTATTTCTAAATCATTCTGGACAAAAATGTGTTGTGAAACGCATTGTGAATAGAAGAATTACTTTTTACCTTTTCTATTGCCAACCAACAGTAAGCAGAGAAAGCATTCCCCCAAAAATTCGATACTGAGATTTCATCAGAAACGCAGGTTTTGAGAATCCCTGAAT
The DNA here is from genome assembly GCA_030765065.1 of Deroplatys truncata. Classification (NCBI taxonomy): domain Eukaryota; kingdom Metazoa; phylum Arthropoda; class Insecta; order Mantodea; family Mantidae; genus Deroplatys; species Deroplatys truncata. The sequence continues at coordinate 128,816,776 of CM060988.1, read as the reverse complement.
CCATTTTTACTTTCTTTACTACGTATAGTAAGTAGGGGAAGTATTGTATTCCACCCAAAAATTCGATACCGAGAGCTCACCGGAAATACATGTTTTGAGGCCCCCTGAATCCAAAAAAAGCATTTTTGGAAACATGTCCGTGTGTGTGTCTGTGTCTCTGCCTGTGCGCCTGTGAACAGTATAACTCAGAAACGAACAGTCGGATAAACACCAAACTCGGTATTTAGGTTCAGTATCTTCCCGAGATGCGACACGAATGTTTTCAAGAAAATCCCACTCCAGATTACCCTTTACCTGGAACATTTTTAATTTTCTCAAAAATGGCTCTAACAATTTTGATTAAAATATCATATGTTTAAGATATTTTCATGACAAATGAAATGTATATCTCGAATTTTCTGGGAATGTCTCCAAAAGTATTCTTCATTGTGAACGAATTTTGCATAACTGGTAAACCATAAGATATAGACAAACTTTTACTACACAAAAAATGTAGATCGCGTTAAAATACACAATTTATGTCATATACATTTTTTGTTGTTGAGTGAACCATTTTCGAGATATTGCTTGTTATTCCCTTAAATTTTCAAATACTTTCTCAAATGGGAATTCGTTATTCATTTTTTTGTCTTGGATATGCAAAGAGAATGGAATACTCCACATAGCAAGCAGCTGTTAAAATATTTGACTATCGCTTAAAGCCTACCAATTCCCCTTGCATCTACAAGAAAATTAGCAATACGATTAACATCTCGATATCTCGATTAACATGAAGCATATGAAGAATAAGCGGTTGTAAAAATAGTTTTACAAGAGTAGAGAAAAAGTCATGTGGGTGTAACACATCAGATTTTTAGAAAAATGTCCGCGTGTGTGTATCAGTCGGTCTGTCTGTCAGTCTGTGTACAGCATAACTCAAGAAGGAAAAGTCGGTTAAATACCAACCGTATCATTTAAGATCAGCAGCTTTCAAGTATACGACACGAAGATTTCCAAGAAAATTCCCCCTCTCCACGGGGAAAAATTTCGTTAATATTTTTTCTTCAAAAATTTCTTCAAAAATGGCTCTAACAGTTTTTTTTAATTAAAATATACATGTGTAAGATATAACAAATAAAGCATATGTTATTTTTCTGCTAATTACCTCTGAAGTTCTCTTCATTTTGAATTACATTTGTATAATTTGTAAACCGTAAGAGATACACAAAGTCTTACAATTTAGATTTCATTAAAGCACACAGTTTATATAAAAATTAATAGCGTTAATCATCTCCAAGATATTCCTTGCCATTGGTTTGAATTTTCAAATACTTATATGTACTTTCTTCAAGTGGCATGTCGCTACTAATTTTTTCTCGAGGTCATGTGATTCCAAAGCCATCACATAGCCATCCGCTTTTTAAAAATCTGGGGCAGCTTTAATATCATAATAATGATAAATTAATGCACTATTATGAAACATGTTAATAATCTGTATATATTTCTTGTATTCATTGTGCTTATCAGACTTATATATTTGTATGTTACTACATGTCATATGTAATCTTAGTTTAGGACGCAAATATTCCACTGCTGAAAGCGTGTGACACACTAGCGAGGGTGAACTTACGAAACCAACAACTTTTTGTGAGCTATGGTGCTAAGAAGGCATAAGTGACCCAAGCCGAAGGAATAACCGATAAATTCAGAACCAGGGGATTTTCTTATTGTTTATACGTGACTGTTCAGGAACCAATCGAAAAGAATCGTCTCCCCACCAGATTCTTCAAATTTAAGAAATCGTGCTAACTCAATTAGAATATTACAAATAAATGTTGAACCGCTAGACTTTTAGAGTATAAGCCGAGATTTTAGTGGCAACGACAGTCTCCCTTGGAACTCGATAACCGGATGAACCTGTGAAATACCGCACAATAATTCCGCGCCAAATTATAAATTGATAGCATCAGATAAAATAATCAATATTGCGCGATGTGAATCAATTCTAAGTAAAGCGAATCATCAAGCTTACTTGGATACCGAACCAGATACAGTCCGCAACCGGAATTCACGCGAGCTAAGATATACAGGGTGAACGGACACATTTCTTTCTTTAATTATTCTGTTCGAAAGTCACTCAATGCCGTAATTTTAGCACCAAATTAAGCAGATTGTTCTGGAGTTTCGATTGCGTGTCACTAGATGCGCAGATGTTCATGTTTTATTCGTAATTGTTAGTTTTATTGTCGGCAGCTGTTTTTGAGGTTTTGTTCTAGTCAACGTGAAAATGGAGTACATATTAAATGAACGACTCTACCTTGCAAAGCATTACTGGATTACGAATTCAATTACAGCTACTCAAGGACATACCAGAGTGAAATTGGTGTTCGGAATCCTCCCCAAAGAAACACAATACTGGGACTGGTAAACAAATTGGAAACAATTGGATCTCTGGTGAGTGAAAAAGGCAAAACTCATTCATCTAGGCTTCCCACGGTTGTTGTGATGTAAGAGCACGACTGGATCAATCACCCAAAAAATCATTAAGACATTTGTCGCAGGAGACAGGGTACAGCTACTGAATATGTCAGAGAGCTGTGAAAAGTGCAGGCCTAAAGCCGTATAGGATTACGGTTGTCCATCAGTTACAGGAACCAGATAAGGATAGACGACTGAATTACTGTCGTTGGTTTTAGGCGTTCATTGTGCAAAATCCTGCCATATTGCCCATCACATGGTCCACAGATGAAGCATGGTTCCATTTATCCGGCTATGTGAATTCAAATAACTCACTCTATTGGGCCAGCGAAAATCCACATGCTATTCATGAAGCACCTATGTACCCAGTTAAAATCGGAGTTTGGTGCACAATATCCGCACAGAGAATAGTGGAACCATTTTTTTTAAAACAATGTATCGACGGATTTTCATGCAGTTTGCTGAGCAACTGGACGATGTAGAGCTGAGTCAAGGATATTTTCAGCAGGACGGCGCTACATACCACACATCAAATGAATCCATGGCACTAATTGCAAGTTTCTTTGACGACCGGATAATTTCCAAGAACCTGTGGCCACCGAGATCTCCGGATTTGAAATCGCCGGACTCCTTTCTATGGGTTACTTAAAAGACAGGGTTTATGCCACACGTCCCCAGACATTGGACGATCTGAAGAGGAGCTTCAAGCTAGTGACAACAGAGTTCTCCAACGAGTGGCCAGTAACATGGAACGACGTGTTGAGTTGTGCCTTATGCAGGATGGAGGGCATTTTCAACATTTTCTATAGAGGTAAATAATCTCCCAAAATTCCTCTGCATTTCAGGTATAATAAGTTGTCGCAAGCATAACTCGTTTTGAAACAATTAAAGAAATAAATGTGTCAGTTCTTCATAAATCAGCCTGTATACGCACAACAAAGAAAGTCATGTCTGCTTACTAAAGCACAAGTTATGTTTTGTGCGGAAGTGAAACCTCGTGTGAACGATTAATTCGAAACACACTTGATACTGATATTAAATACAATGGAACTATCTTCGTGACTATAGAAAGTCAGTATTAACCTAAAAGTGGAATTGTGTCAATAGTAACTATCTAACTTAATGTAACATTTCTTATCACAATGGTTAACTTCAGTACTCCAAGCGTAGCATTATTGAATACTATTATTACAGCTAAACCAGTGTCTTCATTTTAGTTTTCTTCTTAGTTCTATCTCGTGCTCATAATTAACATTTATACCAAACAGCAGCAGAATATCAACCCGATATTATCCACATTTGATGCAACTAAAATCAGAAGACACGCTCTCGTAACCTGCCCAACTCAAACACCAATTCCACTATAAATAATTAGAGTCGAGCAAAATTATGATGTCCTTATCCTTCGACTATAATGCTGTATAATTAATCACAAACATAATAAACTGAAACGATGACTCAAATTTGACTGCCGTTTTGTTTACTATATCTTTCTTATACCTACCAGTAAATGTTAATGAAAATTTATTTGGATCAGCAAGAATTACGTGGATAAAAAATAGGCTCTTGTAAGAATATATGTAGAAGAATGAGCAGAGAAAGTCATGTGAATGCAACATGCCAGATTTTTTATGGATAATATATAACGAATATATGTGGTATTTTAGCTGGTAGAGAAAGCCATCTTGTGAGTGTACCACAACAGATTTTAAGTAAAACGTATGTATGCCTGAAAAAACGAAAATCTGTGAATACCAAATTTATACTATAAAATGATAGTAAAAGATATCATTAATTACCTCATTCAATATTTTTAATGGAAAACCATATCTTTTCTACCAATCAATCTAACCTCTTTTCCCAAAAATTACTCTAAGGATTTTGATTTAGCTATATGTTAATATATTTACAGACGAAGAAAACAGGTATATAATATATTACTGAATGTTCTATAGGTAGCCTGTAAGTCCTCTTCATTCGTTCTGAAATTTCCATCGTGTATAACTTCAAGAGCTATATAGACAGCTATAAAGGAAAACGCAGAGCTCATTAAACTATGCAGTTTATGTCAAAATAACCTTTCTCTTGTCATTAACCGTTTCCGAAATATTCACAGTTGTTCTCTCCAATTTGTCATTACTTTAAGCAGCATATATTTAAATGATAAGCATTCGTTCCTTTGTTGCTTATGGGTTTATGCAAAGGGTATTTAACACTAAGGCTAATACGTTTATCGGCCTGAATTTTAAACTCTCCCCTGGCCTTATGTATCGTATTTATAACCAAAAGTGTATTGAAAACATTTCTAGCTAATATTTATCATTATTAACAGTAAATAGATACCAAAAGCTTTTATAAAGAAGAATTTGTAGAAGAATTGTGAAAATAAACTATAATGAGTAGACAAAGTAATGCGATTAAAACACATCGGTTATTATTATTATTATTATTATTATTATTATTATTATTAGTTGAATGCTGGGATTGTTGATGTTCTACCAAGACTCTCCTGACCCTCATTTCTTGTACCTACCATTTTCCTTGTCATCATCATCTGTTTCAGGGTTGTAGGCCCAGGCGAGATGTTCGGCGGGTTGCGGCTGGACGGTGGCTGTGTAGCGGTTTCTTCTCTGGCGTCATTGCGGGACTGCTCAGTTAGGTCTCGCCTCTGAATGAGCCTCGCCCCGGGGTATCGCCGGGGTTTGTAAAGTGGTTTTACTTTAAGTTTAAAGGAGTCATAAACAAAACCATGTGACATGAGTGCACCTCATTGACTGGAGGACAAACTACAACTTTTCCCGCTTAGTATGTCCTCTCTTCCTCTACATAAAACAGTTCGGTTCAGATCGTAACATTTTGTGGTTATTCTCGTGCAGAGAAATTAAAAAAATCCATTATTGTAACACTTCAATTTATCAAATAAAATTTTTGTTCAGATTCACCGTTACAACACACGGTTTAAGAGGCGCTGCAGTTCATTTCCGCTTTCCGGATAAGCCGCCAGTGTACTTTTGCAACGTATTGAAAAAATAAGTGTCATGGCTGAGAATACTCTGAATTATGGAAAACATAATCGTGGGAAATGGAAGGAAAGCAATTGTGTTAAATGCTTTTAACAAAGTCTTTGAAACGTACCCACCTTTAATTAACAATGAATATTATATTATTATTATTATTATTATTATTATTATTATTATACATTCTTTATTGTTGCTTCAACTTTAAAGTCATATCGCGACTACTTTAGAATCCAGAACATGATTACAACGAAAATACAATATTTTAAACAGCAATAGGACATACAACATTAAATTCTCTAGATAGATGTCTGCACATTGTTATACAATTTTGCCGCTTTTATAAAGTTTAAAGTTCTTTGTTGTGCTGAATTTAGGGCGTCTGGTAGGTTGTTGGGGATGTCACATCTTTCTCTGTGTTGTACATAGCGACAGCAGGCTGTAACGAAATATTGAACTGTTAGGTTGGATCTGCAGAGGTCGCACAAAGGAGGAGGGTCACAGTTGAGATGTTCGTGCATTATAAAAGTATGTCCAATATGTAGTCGAGTTAATACAACTTGGTCTTTGTGGTTGAAACGATAGTGTTGAAGTTTGGATTCGGTAATGTAGACATCGTGTAACTTGCTTCTATATGTGGCTTTCCATGTTTGTCTCCATTGATTAATACAATCTTTTTAATGAAGTCCGTGTCTGGGACCTTGATGTCCTGAGGGGGATGTTTGGTGGCTTCTTTGGCTGCTTCATCAGCTGATTCAGAATTCTGAAATGAGACGGAGTCCAGGCGAATGATACTGATTTACCTGAGATTAGTATTTGGTTGTACAGTCTCTGAAGTTCTTTAATAATATTTTGGGGGGTTGAGGTTTGTTGAAGGGAAGTTAAAGCACTCAACGAGTCGGAGAATATTATGTAGTTATGTAGGTTGTCTTTTGTAAGTATATGTTCCAATGGGAATTGAATGGCGAACAATTCACAAGAATAGACAGAAAGATAGTTGGGGAGACATCAGGGAATACCGCTGCACATCCATTATGATCAAGTCTGGATCCATCAGTGAAGATATGAGTGTGTGTTGAATACAGTGTAATTGGTGGCCATTATTTAGCAATAATTTACTTTCTTTGTTAGTGATGCAGAATTATTGGATCGCGTTTGTTTTCTCTGGTTTTATAATCTATAGTCCTAATCATTTTCTCAACTTGTTGACTCATAAAAGGTTAAAGCAAAAGTGATATTAGTCATTAAATTAGTGAGTTGAGAGCAGTTTAATCCAGTACCTTTAACAACAGATGCAGAACTGCTCAAGTACAACTTTTATCTATCTACTCTTAGCATTATGAGTTAGAAGTTTAGTATGTAAGGTTTAAATAGGAATAAGACTGTTAAAAAGCTAATGATCCCCAAGCTGCACAATATACGGTATTCGCATACTGTCCGACGCAGTTTCCTCTCACGAGCACTTAGTTCCCGTCATCCTCCACGTGGTGCTCCATGTGCTCGGCGGAGTGATACATTTAACTTTTGTTTACTTCTCCTTTCAGCTTATAGTGAAAAAGGTATAGGCTTGGGGGTGGACAGCCCGGACAACCTCGGATGCGTTCGATCCGGAAACCTTAGGGACCCCGTCCATGCGTCCGCCTGTCGTCACCCGGACTTGCTCACCCTTCGGGTCTTTCCTCTCATCCCTCCCTCTTAGAGGTAACGGTAGAAGCAAAAACGGCCGTTGTGCCTACTTGTTCTTTACCCGGGTTGCAGGGGCCCCACCGTTTGTCCGTATCTTTATTATTATTATTAATAATGTTCTCTACCGCTTACCTACATAAAAGTAATTTCAGTCGCACGTTGCATATTTATACTTATAAATTTATATTTTAATCAAAATTACCATTGCGTACCTATGACAGAGGAAGTACTTATAACAATTAACCAAAATATTCGTCGAATTTTACTGGAAATGTACTTTTAGAGATCTCCTATAGGTCACTTTCAGAAGAAGGTCGGGTGCGCGTGGAAAAACTCCAAACTGTATATTTAAGTTCGGCTTCATATAAAGATGCAAGTTGAGGGTTTTCAATCCATTTTCCCCATCCTTAAAAAAATTGGTTCTGACGTTTTGATTAAAATAACATGTTTGTGATCTTGACATGGTGAACAAAATGTATATACATTTTTGGCGGCAACCTCTACCTATGATGTCCTCTTCAATCTGGTTGAATTTTAAAATACTTGATAAATCGTAAATTATAGAAAAAAATTTGATGTGTTACACTCACATGACTTTCTCTACTCTGGTACAAACTATTTTTACAAACTCTTATTCTCCGTCTACTTCATGTTAATCGAGATAAACATTTGCAGACTCTATCTTATTGCTAATTTTCTTGTAGATGTAAGGGGAATATATATTTACAAGGGCAATATAGAAATATAGTAGCCTTTAAGCACATACCTATCTCTTAATAGCTGGTTGCTAGGTGCAGCACCATTCCCTTTGCCACAGATTAATACTCTTTGCATATCCAAGACAAAAAAATGAATAACGAATTCCCATTTGAGAACATTATTGAAAAATTTAAGAGAATAACAAGCAATATCTCGAAAATGGTTCACTCAACCAAAAAAATGTATGACATAAATTATGTATTTTAACGCGATCTACATTTTTGTGTAGTAAAACTGTGTCTATCTCTTATGGTTTACCAGTTATGCAAAAGTCGTTCACAATGAAGAATACTTTTGGAGACATATCCAGAAAATTCAAGATATACATTTTATTTGTCATGAAAATATCTTAAACATATGATATTTTAATCAAAATCGTTAGAGCCATTTTTGAGAAAATTAAAATTTTCGAAAAATGTTTCATGTAAAGGGTGATATGGGGTGGGTGGATTTTCTTGAAAACCTTCGTGTCGCATCTCTGGAAGATATTGAACCTAAATACCAAGTTTTGTGTTTATCCGACTGTTCTTTTCTGAGTTATGCTGTTCACAGGCACACAGACAGACACACAGACACACACACGGACATGTTTCCAAAAATGCTTTTTTTTTAATTCAGGGGGTCTCAAAACATTTCCGATGAAATCCCGGTATTGAATTTTTGGGTGGAATACAATACTTCCCCTACTTACTAAAGTAATAGCTGTATAAAAATGTAGAGTAAATTAAAACATCGTATGCAGTTTGAGTCAAACAACTTTCCGTAAAACTTGGTCCTTTAGAAATGTTCTTTGTTATGTTGTTAACTTTTCGCAGTAGAATTTATTTTTGGTACGCCATCTATGTAATATATTTGAATGTTTCTGATTAATTTTGTAGGGGACGGAGGTGCGGTCTGCAGTTGTCTTTTGTGTCTGCGTTAACAACGGGAAGGAGTGAGGTGAGACATTATCAAGGAAAGCTATATTTAGTGGCGGAAGGTACAACGCAGCGGTATCCCTAACATTTCCTGATGTAGCATCACGACGCCCTAAGCGGCTCTATGTGCACGGCCAGATGTGAACAATAAATAGGGTTCCTCTCCATCCCACTTACCAACTTATAGGTTCCAGCAGAGGGTTTCCCTCGAAGCTTCTCCCTATTCACACAGTAAGTTTTGGCAGAGTATTCCCCTTCAGCCCCATACAGCACTCACAGATTCGGCGGAGGTTTATCCTTATTCAGACTGACAGATTCAAACGGAGGTTCCCCAAAGGTATTTTCCACTCTTTCCAAACTGATAATACGGACAGAGTGATCTCCTCAAATTCTCTATCACCCTAACTGGGAAGTTTAGGCAGAGGGTTCCCCTTAAATTCTCCCTCACTCTATCTAAACTGACAAGTTTTTCTCCTCAAAGCTCAGGTTTGGCAGAGCGTTCCCCTCAACTCTCAACCATCACTCACAAATTCCGACGGAGGGTTATTCTTAAATCCCCACCACCATATGCAGACTGATAGGTTCGGAGAGAGGCTTACCCAAAAAGTCTTTCACACTCCTTCCATACTCACAATTTCGGACAGGGAGTTATCTTCAAAGTCTTTCCCGCTCTAGCCAAATTTATAAGTTCGAACAGAGCGTTCCCATCAAATTCTCCCCCACTCTATTCAAACTGAGAGTTTGGGCGGAGGGCTCCCTCAAGATCTCTCCCCCCTACCCAAACAGGTTCGGGCAGAGAGTTCTTTTCTAAGTTTCTCCCACCCTATTCAATCTGACAGGTTCGGGCACAGGGTTCCCCTCAAGGTCTCTCCCTTCCTCTTCAAACTGACAGGTTCGGACACGGTTCTCTTCAGTCTCTTCCATCCTATCCAAACTGACAGTTTTGGGCACAGTATTCTCCTCAAAGTCTCCCCCATCTTATCCAAACTAACGGGTTCGGACATGGTTTCCTTCAAGGTCTCTCCCAACCTATCCAAAATGAGCATTTCGGGACCAGGGTTCCCTCAAAGTCTCTCCCATGTTATCCTAACTGACGGAATAGCACACAGTTCCCTTAAAAGTCTCTTACATCCTATCCAAGCTGACGGATTCGGACACGATCTTCTTCAAAGTCTCTTACATCCTATACAAGCTGACGGTTCGGACACGGTTCTCTTCAAAGTCTCTTCCATCTTATCCATACTGACAGTTTTGGGCACAGTATTCTCCTCAAAGTCTCTCCCATCTTATCCAAATTGACGGGTTCGGACATGTTCCCTCAAAGTATCTCCCATGTTATCCTAACTGACGGAATAGGACACGGTTCCCTTCAAATTCTCTTACATCCTATCTAAGCTGACGGGTTCGGACACGGTTCTCTTCAAAGTTTCTTACATCCTATCCAAGCTGACGGGTTCGGACACGGTTCTCTTCAAAGTCTCTTCCTTCGTATCCAAACTGACAGTTTTGGGCACAGTATTCTCCTCAAAGTATCTCCCATGTTATCCTAACTGACGGAATAGGACACGGTTCCCTTCAAAGTCTCTTACATCCTATCCAAGCTGACGGGTTCGGACACGGTTCTCTTCAAAGTTTCTTACATCCTATCCAAGCTGACGGGTTCGGACACGGTTCTCTTCAAAGTCTCTTCCTTCGTATCCAAACTGACAGTTTTGGGCACAGTATTCTCCTCAAAGTATCTCCCATGTTATCCTAACTGACGGAATCGGACACAGTTCCCTTCAAAGTCTCTCCCATCCTATCCAAGTTCGGACACGGTTCTCTTCAAAGTCTCTTCCTTCCTATCCAAACTGACAGTTTTGGGCACAGTATTCTCCTCAAAGTCTCTCCCATCTTATCCAAACTGACGGGTTCGGACATGGTTCTCTTCAAAGTCTCTCCCATCCTATCCAAACTGACCATTTCGGGATCAGGGTTCCCCCAAAGTCTCCCCCATGCTATCCTAACTGACGGAATCGCACGCAGTTCCCTTCAAGTCTCTCTTAACCTTTCCAAGCTGACGGGTTCGGACACAACATTCCCCTCAAAGTCTTTCCGACGCTATGCAAACCAACAGGTTCGGGTAGAAGGTTCCCTTCAAAGCTCCTCCCTTATCTAAACCAATAAATTCGGGCAGAGGACATCTTCAGAGCTCTCTCTATCCACTGGTTCTGGCAGAAAGTTTGTCAGAGTAGAAAAAGCTTGTCTTAAGAGCACGTTCACCGTGCCCGGTGTAATCCTGAAATCCGAAAAGTAATTGAAATAAGAGGAAACGAGGGACAGTATGTATGATAATCCATCCCAGCATTTGCTTAAATACCAGGGGAAATAATTTAAAAATTCGACTTTACTGCTCACAATTTGAACTTGGAACCTCCCTCCCCGTCCCATATGAAAGTCTTAGTGGCTACCGCATGAGCCATTTTACTCATTATTAGAAATGAAAGTTTGAGCCTCATTGCCTTAAGGCAATAGAAATGACAAACTATAATTTAAAAAACAATTTGTATTTTGTTTGCCAATTATTTACCTTCGAATGTTGGCTTTAAAATGATAAATATTTCTTCAATTTAGTTTGCAGAAGTGATTTAAGAAAAAACAATGAAAATATGATAAAACACGCTTAAAGATGAATGCCAAATAACCTTTTTGTAAAAGAATCTTAGAAATGTTTGCATTAGAGGGTCATTTTCCCCCTTTGTATTTCAATAATGGAAGCCATGCTGATTCTGCAAATACTGCAAAATCTTGCTTGCAGCAAGTAAATTGGTAAATTTTTTAGTGTAAAGATTTGATGAGCTGTAGTATAAGTAAACATTTGTAAGATAGGTGTTGCTAGTCTCCTTAAGACATAATACTTAATTTTCTGAATTTTTATTATTCCTATTAAAGGAAGGTGTAAAAGTGTAGGCATGGAAGGTGACATGTTGCACTCCGCTGAGGTGCGAACAAGGACAAGCAGGTGCTTCTGAGCACTCCAGAAGGAAAACCTGTAAAGGCAGTAACCAAATACTGCTATTTGGAACCTTAATTGCATACCAAGCAGTAATTAATGCCAGCGGAAGTGGATGGTTAGCGAGTTGTTTTGAGAAGGTAAGGATCCAGTCTGAAGGCTGAATAACACAGTATTGTTTACTTTTCCAGTTTACTGCTAGGAAACCATAGCAACTAGTCGGAGAGGAGGGAAGTTGTCTTGCTCCATGTGGCACACATGTGATCCGTGACGTATATACATAATATCGTTCAAGGTCCAGTACTGCGAATCAAGCGCAGCCAAACGTAAACTGGCCTTAAATTGGACAAGAGGCTTACCCAAAACAACATCGTGATGAGGTCGCTCTACCTGTTGCTGTCTTTCGGTGAGTGCAGCTCTTGTTCTTGGGCATGCGCATTGCACTGCTTTCGCTCTCGATTTATTTGTTGTACACAATGTAGAAATAACACTTCTGTCACTGTATGTTCTGAATACAGATGGATTACAAATATTTGAGAGCCAACCATAGCACTTTCTCTACTCATTAGCATACATTTTTTCATCATTCCTTCATATTATTAATCTAACAGCTTATTAATTTTTCTACTGCGTACCTATATATAGCAAATAGAAGTGTCCCACCCAAAAAATCGACATTGAGATTTCACTGGAAATACAAATTTTGAGACTCCATGAATCCAAAGAAAAGGATTTTTAGAAACATGTGTCTGTGTGTGTGTGTGTGTGTGTGTGTGTGTGTGTGTTCAGCATCATCCAGGGATGCTACACCAAGAAAATCCCTCCACACCAAACTAACATTTACATAAAAAAAGTTCGATAATTTTTTATTTTTTCAAACAATGCTGACGATTTGTATTAAAATGCCATACGTTCAAGCTATTTATAAGACAAACAAAATGCACATCTTGAATTTTCTGCGAATAGCCTGTGAAGTCCTCTTCGTTTTGAATGAATTTTATGTAACTTTTTATAACTGCAAGAGATAGACAAAAGTTTACTGTATAAAAATGTAGATCTATTTAAAATGCGTAATTATTTCCAGTTAACTATTTGTGGCAATAACAATTCCTGAGATATTGGCTGTTATTGGTTTGAATTTTCAAATACTGTATACTTTTATCAAGTGCTAAGTCGCTATTCGCAACTTTTTCCCTCCGTTGTCATGCTAAAAGTGAAATTACAAATCAATCACATAACAACCCGCTTTTTAAACATTTGACTTATCACTTCAGTCTCCTGTATCCCCCCTGAACTTACAACGAAATGTGCAATGAAACCATTTCTAAAATTGAATTTTATTTATGGACCCTATTTAACTGCTGTGGTCCTTAGCGTCCCATTCTATATTGGGCGTGAAAGACCGGTAATTTTGCTCAGAGGCTCTTTATCAGGCTTGAGGTTCTTTTACGTGCCGTAAATCTACGACACGGGACCACCGGATTTACCTCCCTTCCGAAGGAAGCCATGCCAAGGATTTTTACGCCCGAAAAAAATCCATGGTCCTCCACCGGGTTTGAACCCGCGACCTCGGGGACTAGAGGTGTCCCTAGACCATGGAGGACGACGAAATCATTTTTGCAAACGTTTATCTGGACTAACATGAAGTAAATGGAAGATAAGATTTTGTTAAATAGTTTGTCGAAGATTTGGTAGAGAAAGTCATGTGAATGTAACACATCAGTCCTATTAATCATAATCCATATTCGGGAACTTGAGAAGGTTATTTTTTAATTGTTGGAGAGCCAAACTTGAGTTGTTTATTACTGCTGTTTGCACCACGTATTGTGTGAGATATGTTTCTTGGAGTGTTCGCCCCATGTATGGTACAAACTTTCCGGTGGCCTTCGCCCAAGTTCTTTTCCGGTGGCCTTCGCCCCCCACGTTTAAAAAATCAACTTTGTATTTTAATGTTTATTTAAATATCGTATATGTATGCCTCGGACGCGTCAGTAGTAATTTTTAGAATACCTATCTCTTAGCAGGGCTGGTGTGGCTAAAGAACAAGGCTTACACAAAATTATAATTGTATTATACTTTGTTTATTAATCCTTCATATGATTAAGTAACACTTCACTGATATATCCTACTGTAGAGCAGTGAGATTATTGTTTAATTGCACTTTTTAACACGTAAACTTTATATTCTTCTCACCACAATGAAATTTTGTGTCTCACATTGAACCTATATCGTACCGATCGGGTACGCAATCTTGTAGCGTCTGCCGCTTGAATTTGTATAATTCTTCTATTTCAAGTCTCTGATTGGCTAATCCTACTCCAATAGAATACTTTTATTTAACTTAAGCTTTTTCTAGTTTTTGATTGGCTATATTTAAACTGTTTTAAATATTTCATTATTGTTCCAAGAATTATTGGTACCTTTATTAAACTTTCTAACTTATTGTTGTCTCAAGGTTACCTCATTGTTAGCAACTTTCGGCGTCTACTTTATAATTCTGTTTGCTACGAAAAGCACCTTATTTCTATTCTCAAGGCCCCTGCATTGTTAAATTACGTAATACATTCACAAAACATTATTATACATGTACATAATAATATAAACATAATGCAATGACTTTTATATACATTTTATGTATTATTACATACACATATTGCTTTAAGGCGAGCTGTTATTATATGTATGTTATATAATTAGACTGTTATCATTTCAGTGTTAAAAATTCTGCCTCAAAATGGATTCAATTAAATAATTTACTACGGTAATAAGTATTACGTAGGGTGAGACAACACTGAATTGTTTAAAACGCAGATCAATATTTATATGCTAGCCACGATATTACATACTCCTTACATAAACTAATGAGAAATAGTAGCAGTAGTAGTAGTAGTAGTAGTAGTAGTAGTAGTAGTAGTAGTAGTAGTAGTAGTAGTAGTAGTAGTGGTAGTAGTAGTAGTCGTGTTTAACGACCGTTTTTATTGCATATAGCACCACAGGCGGTGGACCCTGATGCTACGTGAAATTAAATTATAATTGGGAAAGTAAATATGGGAAGGAAATTCCAGCCTTAAGTTTAGTATGCCTTCCCGGCATTTGCCAATTATGAGGATTGAGGAAAACTTGGAAAAAGCCTGAATCAGAGAGGATGGTCCTGGCCGTATTTGAACCGCAGACCTCCCGCTCAGCCCACGCCCTTAACCGATCGGTGAATTTAAAAGACAAAAAAAAATTACACATGTATGTATGTATGTATGTATGTATGTATGTATGTATTGTATGTATGTAGATGTAATTTTGTGTGTATGTGTGTGTATGTGTAACGTATTCGTTAGGCTGTGTACCTTGAACAGTAAAGTATGTTTATAGGAGTGCTTGTACATATAAAGTTTGGAGTATGGCCGCCGGGTTAGCGCAGTGGTTTCGTTTTCGGCTCTCGTACTGAGGGTCCGGGTTTGATTCCCGTCTGTGGGGTGGCGATTTTAAGTCGGCCCAATCCACCCTTCACCTCTGACTTGCTCATGTGAAGTATTCCCAAGACCCACCGTGGTGGTCCACGGTAAAGGCTGTAGGTCCTCTCATTCCAACGCCATCTTCATCATCATCCTACCATCGGAGGCAACGAATTCCACCCGCAGGGTACCTCCACTTCAGAAATGGACCCACTCATCTCTTGGTGGAATGAGATATCCCTCGAAGGTCATAGGCCACATGGGGAGCATTAGAGAGACGAGGACAAGGACATTTGGCGTATGTAATGGGAGCGGTTTCTAAATTATGTTTTCTTTAAGGAGTTTCCAAAAATACTCCTTACGATGAAATTTATCAATCCTTTTCCATGAATTTAGCGGTTGGTGTCATGATTAAGTCACTAAAGAAACTAATAAGCGCCACAGGGAATATGTACCAGCATTTTACTTCTCTACTACTTACTTAGGTAAGTAGAGGCAGTGTTGGATGCCACCCCCAAAAAATTTTTACCGAGGTTTCACCGGATATACATGTTTTCAGACTCCCTGAATAAAAAATAAACATTTTTAGAAAACGGCAAGTGTGTGTGTGTGTGTGTGTGTGTGTGTGTGTGTGTGTATGTGTGCGCGCGCGCCTCTGCATGAATGTGCGTGAACAGCATAACTCAGAAACGAAAAATCGATTAGATACCAAAATTGGTATTTCAATTCAGCGTCCTCCAAGGATGCGACACGAAGATTTTTAAGAAAACCTCCTCCCCAAAGCTACCTTTTCATGGAAAAATAGTTGTTATTTTTTGTTTTTCTCAAAAATGACTAACGATTTTGATTAAAATACGGTATGTTTATAAAATATTTTGAAACAGGAAACAGTCCCTTACACGGAAAACATAATCTGATGTGTTACACTCACATTACGTTCTCTACTCATATTTCTACAAATTATCCTTACAAAACCTTATTCCCCTATCTACTTCTTGTTAATACAGATAAACTTTCATTACTCACACATTTCGTTGTAGGTATAGGAAGAATACAGTAAGCTAAAGTGACAGTAAAATCTTTTCAAAACCGTTGCTCTGCAATGGCTTTGAAATTCTGTTCTCTTTGCATGAACACGAAAAAGAAAGAAATGAAAAAGAAAAAGAATAGCAATTTGCAGTTTTAAAAAGTATATGTATTTGTAAATTCAAACCAATAACAGATAATATCTCGGAAATGGAATTAATTGTTCTTTCACACAAGCCGTGTGTTGGACAGGGTTGGAAAGGGAGAATCAGATGACTTAATCACGGATCTCCCGGTCTCCGTCCGGTTGCTCTAACCACTGAGCTACCATGGCAACATGCGGACATGACATTAAATTCTCCAACTGATTCGCAGTCATCTGATTCTACCTTTCCATCTCGGAAATTGTTAACGCAACAATTTTTGTTGTTGCTCCATTTATATTCCATTACTAACTGTAATGGCCATATCGGCTACCCCTTTGGAGCATATTGCATATCATCGTATACAGTTCTCATTGGATTTCTGGTTTTTCTTTTTTGGTTTTATGCATTAGATCACACACACATTCACACTCTCGTTCATACTTCCAGACGATGGGGAGAATAGGGAATAATCTTGGCTAGAGAAAACTTCCCACCCCCAGTTGGGAATCGAAGTTGGTATCCCTCGCAAAGCAAGCAGGTGCTCTACCGACTGAGCTACGGGATCGCTTAAAAATTATTTTACATATATTGTGTGCTTTAACAGAATCTACTTTTTTTAGTAGTAACATTTTGTCTATCTCTTACGGTTTACCAGTTATACAAAAGTCATTCAGAATGAAGAGGACTTCACAGGCTATTTCCAGAAAATTTAAGATTTTTTATTTGTCATGATAATAGCTTAAACAATTGCTATTTTGATCAAAATCGTTACAGCTATTTTTAAGAAAATAAAATATAACTAAAATTATTTAATGTAATGGGTAGTTTGGGGTGGGGAGATTTTCTTCAAAATCTGTATGTCGCATCCCTGGAAGGTCCTGAACTTAAATACCAAGTTTGATATTTAACCGACTTTTCGTTTTTTAGTTACGATGTTCATAGACACACATATACCAGGAGAGTCAACTAACCCTAGGTATTTGTATCTATGCAACCCACAGTTTATAGTCTAATTGAAAACGTTGACCCTTTTATCAAACAAACTGTTATTGTAGCTCTGTCCTTCAATTCGATACTATGCACAACCACCATTAAGGATTAAAGGTCTGAATGAGCCAAGGAACCACGAAAGGTTTTTAAAAAGACGGCTTTTCATGGATACAATGCTTGCAAGGAGATAGAGGTATGTTTTCCTGAAGAGCGAAAGACAACACGTGCGTTCTGTTCGAGTGGATTAGCTGCCGGGATGTGGTAAAGTAACGGTTAGCTTCGGAAGTTCGAATCTAATACAAACATCAAATTGTTTTTTTTTTCTTTCTTTTTCCTCCTTGCGTTTATTTTCTGTATTTTAGTATACTAATCTATTTATTTTTGTTATTGGCTCTCCTTGCGAGCCAAAGACACAAGAATTATAATCAGATAATTGTGTATTATGTTTACGGTAATAATCTGTACCTATCTGGTGCTGTAAACCGTGTCAGTAATTAGCTTTTATTCTTTTGGCCACATATCGACGATATTAAATCTAACAGCTTTTGTTTCATGTTTAAACCTTATGTTTCACTTCTTCTACTGACAAAGGATCTGTAAATGTGATAAGTTCATGGTAAACAGTATAATAAATTGTTAAAGAGCGTGGATTTCATCAACGAAATAAATGTTCAAAATGACGACCCCCTTCATCAATGCACATTTATGTACGTTGCCGGAAAGACCTTTTTGCATATTGTAACATGTCCGGTGTAATCTGCCTGCATTCTTCACGTATGTGTGCCCGAAAATGATTTGGACTTTGCGGTTCTTCTTCTTTAAGGTAGAAAAAACATGGTGATTATTCTATTTTGTACACACATAATGTTATCAAAAATGTTCTTTGTATCATAATATCAAATTATAGGCCCAAATAAGGAAAACAAAAGGTAATTAAAATGTTGAACTTAACACGACGGATTTGAACCCGTACTTAAGCGGCACAGTGGTAAAACAACTATGATAATACCATTCGGCCAATGCTACATTGCGAGTTGGCGTTCCTATACGAATTAATAATGGCAAAACTCAACCCCACCTCGAAACTTTACATGCTTTTTGCAACTTCATACAGCGTTTGAAGGTCATTTTGGTAACTTTAACTCAAATAAACAAACTGCATTAGCCATTTCAATTACTGTATGAACTGAAATATGGCATAGTTTGTTACAGAAGAGAAATTATTTACCTAATGCTTAGCATTTTTTGACAAGGCTATACAACGAACCTTTGTTGGCTGACGGCTTAAATCCAATTGGTCGCAGTGCTAGATCTTCCATTTTGTTTTCAAATAGTTTTGTCAACCGATGCATGTGATACCTTCAGGGGCGTTTTCAAAGGTGTGTATCAATGTATGCTAAAGAATAAAAGTTTGTAAAATCAGTTAAAAGTGCCACTGAAGCTCCCAGTGTCAGGGTGGGATATTTTTGGCATCGATATACATGACGATAGCATTCTGTCCCGTAAAACACATATGCACTGAGTTATCTATCCCTCCTCTATAAAGTGTTATGCAAATCAGCCTTTAGAAGGAATTCAAGAAAGGCGTAAATCACATATGTTGCTTAGCACGTTGCATAAATTAAAAAATAAATAGGGACAGCTGACTCACCTGGTATACATGCAGCTTTTTCTAAAAATTCTTTCTTTGGGTCCAGGAGTCTCAAAACATGCATTTCGAGTGAAATCTCGACTTCGAATTTTATGTATTTCTTCTACTTACTGTTAAGTACGTAGTAAGGAAAATAAAAACGTTCGTAAGTTTTCTTTCATTTTCTCGAAAGCTGCTCTAGAGATTTTTATTAAAAGTTTATATAATTGAGAAAATGCAATGTTAAAATGTACAATAACTTTAAGTTTATATAATTCTGAAGTCTTTATTCTTAATGGGACTTTATATAAACCGTAAAACCTTAAGAGATAGACAAAAGCTTAAAGAGGAAATGCTTTAGATATACGGGGGTGGATTAATAAGTCAGTGACTTTTCAAAGACAATAACAATTTTTTCCAAAGAATAAATTTTATTTCTCAACATAGTCTCCTTCCAATTCAATACAGTTGTCCAACGCTTCTCCAATTGTTTTTAACCCTTCCTGGCATTATCCTGGTGAAAGAGAACGTTTCTCATACCCAAAAATTCGCGCAGAATGTTATACACCAGTTCACTCGATATGTTTGCAGTCTTGGCTATCTCACGGATTTTCACTCGGTGGTCTTCCAACACCATATCATGAACTTTGTTCACCATTTCTTCCGTTGTGACGTCAACCGGCCGTCCTGTGCGCACGGCATCTCTTGTGCTCGAACGGCCAAATCGAAATTCTGTGAAACACTTGTGAACCATGCCATGTGATGGAGCAGTCCCCAAAATGTTCAGCTTTTCATCCGTTTCCTTCAACCGTCTTACATGCAAAAAGTAGTGTTTATCAGAACACGAAATTCACTTTTCTCCATTTTCTACGAAGCAACACACATCTGCTTATTTTAGACGCTCTCAACAATGTTATAGGAAACAAATGAAGACAAATTTCTGCGATTATACCCAGAATAGATGTAAGACTTGGGTGCAAACAAGAAACCTGTGATTAGAATGCTATCTCTCGTCAAAGTCACGGACTTATCAATCCGCCCTCGTATATTTTATGTTAATGAAATATTTGTGGAATTAATCATGTCCCAATTATCCACTGCTGTTCATTTCAATTGTTCTAGATTTAAGCAGGACACTGAAATTTTAGGCCAACCGCTCGTGGAAAAATTACAACAAATGGACAAAAATAAGTTTTGGTTTTCTATTGTTATTTACCACAATTCTTTGGAAACATGCATAACTGCTTTTATCTCTGTACGAAATTGCAACTATCACATGATAATTTTAATACATCTTACCTAGTGCCAACATCACATTCTCCAACTGTGACATTGTCTCCGTTTTGAATATCACGTTTGCAAACACGTCAATGCAATGTTTAGATTATTACTGGGAAACTTTGCAAACGGTCCCCCCATAATATCAATTGAAATCTGCTTTGTAATATTTGTTCTAAGATTCATACTATCCACTGAACTCATAAGTTCAAATATATTACATTCGATTAAAAAAATGAATATACAAAACGGAGCAAAATATAAAAAGTCTGATCTGTAGCATTCACATAACTTTCTCCACTCACTCTTCAGCAAATTATTCTTGCGAAAGCTTATTCTTCTATTTCTTATACTCGAGATATTTCATTACACATCTACTCGTTTCTTAGCAGGTATAAGAAAGATATAATAGATTAAAGCGATAGTCAGATTTTTAAAAAGCGGGTCGCCATATAATGACTTTGAAATTCCATGCTCTTTGCATGGCGAAAAAGAAACACGAATAGCGACTTACCATTTGGAAAATGTATAAGTACTTGAGAATTCAAACCAATAACAATGATTATCTCGGAAATGGTTAACATCCCCCCTCCAAATTACATGAATTCTGTGCTTTAATAAGATCTATGTACATTTTTTGTATATTAAGATTTTGATTATATGTTATGGCTTGTCAGCTTTACTAACTTAATTTGGAATAAAGGGGATCTCACAGGTTATTCCCAGAAAAATAAAAATATACACTTTATTTGTCACTCAAATATCTGGTGATTTTCCTGAAAATTGCTGTTTTGCTTTCTTATAAGCGGACGCGCCCGCACACACACACACACACACACACACACACACATACCTTTGAATTGGAGGAACATGTGAAAATCACTTGGGGAAAGCTCCGGTGAATATGGAGGATACGAGAAAACTTCCAAGTTGAATCTTGACCCAGGTGGAGCTCAGAAGATTCAACTGGGAAGTTTTCTCGCATCCTCCATATTCACCAAAACTTTTCCCAAGTGATTTTCACATGTTCCCCTGACTCAATGGTCATCATGGAGGTAAGCACTTTAACACCGTGACGAAGATCAATCAGAAGTGAACTGCTGGTTGCGAGCACAGGACCGCACCTGGTACAACATTGGTTTGGAAAAACTTGTGTCACGTCCCAAAAAATGCTTGGAAAAACATGTTGACTATGTAGAAAAGTAACAGAAGGATTATAGAACATATAAAGTTAATTCAACATGATTAGTTGTGTGTAATGTTTTTTTATGAAACAGGGAAACTTACTTATTGGATGCCCCTCGCATACCTAAAATATCATAAGAAATGACATAAACTTAGTAAAGAAAAATATAGAGCTCGTTAAAATATATAATTCTTGCCAAATAAATTTTTTCATGTTATTAGCCATTTCCTAAATGGTTCCTGTTGTTCCGTTGAATTTTTCAATAACATATGCAGTACACTTCTAAGTACTGTTCTGAAGTTTCTCCTGAACTCATGTACTATATAATATCAAGGCAGGTGTAAACAAAAACTTGACTGTCGCTTCAGCCTCCTGTGTGTTTTTATGTAACTGCTACAAAATGTGTGTTGAAACTAATTCTACTCTAGAATCCGAATGAAAAATGCAATGCCTATCTTTCTAATCTTGTCCTACACACAGCTGGTGTGGAAGAACAACTAATTGCCATTGATTAACTTAATGGTTGGTTAAACTATGCAGCCTGTCTCTTAAAGTACTTACAACACTGTAAGTCGTCATTAGGGTAGATACGACATATCAAAATGAAGTTGAAATTTCCTTGTGGTTTACCGGGAAAAATGCGAGACAGTTGGGGAATTTAATGTCGTGGCGGCATGTTGCCATGATAGCTCAGTTGGATAGAGCACTCGGGCGGAAACCGTAAGATCCGATGTTCATATCCCGACTATGACATTGAGTTTTTCAGTGTGATGCCTTTCTATCCTTGTCCTACAAACGGCTGGTGTGAAAGAACAATTAATTACTATTTCTGCTTGTTTGTCTTGATTAATAGAAAGTATATGAAATATTTTTCTGAATAATTTGTAGAATATATATATATATATATATTAAAATAAATAATTCTGGTTTGAGTAACTCGTGTGATAGTAACACATAATATTCTCTAGCATCTATTTATAGAAGATGGAGGAAGTATTATTCCATACTGAGATGTCACCGGAAATACACATTTTGCGATACCCTGAACCCAAATGAAGAATTTTTAGAAAAAGGTCAGCGCACTGCGCGCGCGATAGCTCCCCAGGATGTGACACGAAGATTTTCAATACCTACCCCAAAATACTCCTTTTATGGGAAACGTTTTATTTTCTCTAAAACGGTTTTAATGATTTTGTTTAAAATGACATATATTTAATATACGAAGGCTGTCTTAGAAGTACCCGACCTAACAAAGAAAACGCAAAAATGTTGGGAAAAAACATGCTTATTTCTCTACATAGTCTCCTTTCAGCTCGATACACTTTTCCCAGCGATGTTCAATAGCTTCGATGCCCTGTTTATACTGAGAACCATCGAGTTCTGCAAAATAGCCATTAACTGGAGACTCCAGCTCTTCATTGTTGGCAAATCTTTTAGCACGAAGCTATTTCTTCAACTTTGGAAACAGAAAATAATCAGAGGGGGCTAAATCTGGCGAATAGGGTGCATGAGGAAGCAATTGGAACTTTAACTCATTGATTTTGGCCATGGTGATAATGGATATGTGAACTGGTGCATTGTCTTGATGAAACAAAACGTTCTTTTCCACTAAATGCGGCCATTTGTACTTGATTTCATCATTCAAATGCTGCAATAAGTTTGCATACTACTCAACATTGATTGCTTTACCTTTTTGAAGATAATCAATGAAAATTAATCCACACACATTCCAAAAAACAGACGCCATGACCTTGTCTGCAAATGGAACCTTCTTTGGAGCCGATTCTCCCCTTTCAATCCACTGCTTTGACTGTTCCTTCTTCTCAGGTATGAAGTGATGGACCCTTGTTTCATCCATGGTTATGAATCGACACAAAAACTCGGCTTTATTGCAGCAAAACATCGCCAAACACTCGACTGAAATATCTTTACAATGCTGCTATTGTATCACATAACCATGACCAGTTTTATCCATGTTTACAAATTTGCTGAGAGCGTTCAATATTGATGGCTGCCAAACAATTACTAAACGACGTAGCATCATCAAACCTCAGACTTAAGCTTTATAAAATTGGTACTTTCTACCACAGTCATTTGTTTGAAACAAAAAACACTATCTATATATCTATCAGGTCGGGTACTTCTGGGATTGCCTTCGTATTTACATGAAAAATAAAATGATTCTTTTTTAATGTTCTGTTTTTTGTATAATAAAGAAATCTTAAAAGATAGACAATAGCTTACTACAGGAAAAAATGTAGTGATCATTAAAATACACAATATGTGTCTAATAAAAGTTTTCCAAACTGTATATTACATTTTGCAATTTTAGACGTTTCCTAAGCGTCAACCAAAGGACAGCTTGAAAGTTTGCGATCCCCTTCTTTTTTCCATCGCAATAGCTTGTTACCACGAATAAACACTTGAATGCTGTTTCCGCATTTTGAAACCCTCATGCTTAATTTGAAACTAGAAAAAAATATATCGTAACATAGCGAGAATAAAAGGTCAACTTCTATGTGAATATTATAATATGCATATAATTAATATATTCACTGATAGGCAAAGTATTCCAAATGCATCACATCATATTTGTTAAACTGGATTTAACGGTTATTATGCAAAATCCCAAAAAATGAATTTTTAACACCCATCTTACACTTTTTTGGCTTATGATTTTCATTACCATTACCAGTTGCTACTTAATTTAAGTGAGTGATTTAGGCCCTATTGATATTTATTTGCGTAGCACAGAATATTGAACTAGATTAGCTAAAGGCATTTCTGATGAAACAAATGAATATCTCCTGCTTAGCACAGTCCATCTATCTAAATTTATCCAAATTCTAAGAGTATTACATCTACGACAATTAATTCTTCAGATTCTGTTATTGCGGATCAAGAGGAAAACACGCTATACGAATTTTGGCATTGATCCATATTCTTGTGTATTCGAGACCACCTTCTTCATCACAGGGAAAGGGGAATTCTCTTCAAGATTTGCGCACTCCTTTATACGAGGCAGAAAAACAGGTTTCTGGGGCCTTCCCAGTTTTCAAATACAAGTGTACCTACCAGTTAAAAATTTTAAGTTTACAGTTACGTTATGCGTACAGTTTTTAAAGTCCTTTCTCGTCTCCGGAGCCGGGAATCCTCTTCGAATTTGCATACACAACATTCCTTCAATTCTTGCATGTAAAACAGGTTGTTGGTTTTTCACAGATTTCAAATACGAGTGAACTAGTTTAGAATTTAATGAGTTATATTATTTGACAGCGTTTAAACTGAGACAGTATTTTTAACATTTAAAATGATTTCAGTCTAATTATATAATATACAAAATATAATAACAGCCCGCCTTAAAGTAATATGTGTATGTAACAATATATAAAAATGCATGTAACGGTCATTGTATTAATGTTTATATTATTATGTACATGTTCAATAATGTTATGTGAATGTATTACGTAATTTAATAATGCAGGAGCTGTGAGAATAATTGGTCAAAAGTTGCTAAGAATGAGGTAACAATGAGGTAACCTTGAGGCAATAATGAGTAAGAAAGTTTAATAATGCTACTTGTAATTATTGGAGCAACAATAATGTAAACATTGAGACAGTTTATAAATAGCCAATCAACAACCAGAAAAAATCTTAAGTTAAATAAAAGTATTCTATTGGAGTAGGATTAGCCAATCAGAAACTGAAATACGGCAAATTGCACAAATTCAGAAGTCAGTTGCTTGTAGACAGCGTTCCTAACCGGACGCGAGACGCGTCCTCGAGAAGTTTAATACGTATTCTGTGTGAGACAAAAATAGTTTACGTGTTAAAAAGTGCAAGTAATTAATAAATAATCTCACAGCTCTCTATATCAGTGAAATGTTATTTAAATCGTGTCAAGCATTAATAAATTGAGTGAAGTAAAATTATAATCTGTGTAAGCTTACATTCTTCAGCCGCACCACGCCTTGTTAAGATATTCATGTCTACAAAATGAATACTGCCGAGGCAAACATAAATACATAATATTTAAAGAAACAGTCAAATTGCAAAATTAATATTTTTAAACTTGGGGTGAAGGCTACCGGAAACTTTTTACCATACGTGCGGTTGCAACAACTTTAAGTTCGGCTCCCCAACAGTCGAAATACAATACAACAACCTACTTCAAATTGGCTTTCCATACAGAGAAGGAACAACGCGTTTCTCAAATTGGCGCCCAAAACCGTGGTGCAAACAAAGTAAAGACAATACACTATTCTCAAAACACACCCTGGTGTAAGAAGGCAACATGTAATACAGTTATCTATCTACTCATATACATAACTTTAGCCGAAAATTCCTCATAATTTTCGATTACAAAAGCACCGATATTCGGTATATGTGGCTACCTTGAATGCAAAAATTGAATTTTTAAAACAATGTGTGTATTTTAACTTTTCACTCAAGAACGACTAAGCGTATATATATACCATCTTGATTGCTATTTCCCGAGTAGGGGAACCACTACAAGAATAAGGGGTGCTAACGTTCCACATAATCGAAACATCTCGCATATTATTCGGTTTTGTGAAAAATGTTACATAATAAAGGTTTATAAATGTCATATTTCTGATAAGTTTTATTGTTTAAAACATTTATATGGGGTAAATATTTAAGAAGTTATTTGAAACTTTTGAATTCCTCCCCCCCCTTCCGCGAAAGGGTCCTCAGTAGCAATAGAATAGCGACTTGAGCCCACAGAGAGATGCCGACAAGCGATAAAGTTCTTTGTTCTACGCCGACAAGCCCCGCCCCCTCCCTTTGTGTGCTCACATGCCGCCAGGTCTCGTGTCGTTAGGCCCCGCCCCCTCTCGCTTTGTGTGCTCACCTAATGCCGGCAGTATCTGTGCTAACAGGTTCTACCCCCTCCCCCATGCGTTCTACTGTGGCGTCATGACTTGATGGAATTGTTTTCTCGAGTCCTGCCGCCCCCCGGCAAATTAATTAGGTAATGTTCGTCAAACATTTTTTTTATGATTACTAAGGTCTGCAGATTGCATCCTCGAGCAATTAAGTTTTTTGATTAATGAATTGTTGACTGGAGCTTGAGTATAAGTAGTCTGCTCACGGTAACAGTCTGTCATGTAATGAAACACTGCAGCCTTCTTCTTCTATCTGGGGAAATCGCTTGTCCATTAGCTGAACATGTTAGACGCTTTCAACACATTAATAGGCTTTTAAGTTTACATTCTGGATCTGTTTACATACATTAGCGAACGACATACTTCCGCCTGGCGGTAACGGTGACCTCTATTAGCTGACCCGTTAGACGCTTTCACCACATTAGCGAAGAATGTCAGTAATTGTTTTCCTAAGTGCTCTGCCCAACACTCAACACTTTAGATTTTAGCGATGGAAATGATATAAAAAGCAGCAGCTTCTCCAACGAGTTCCAAGTTGACCAGGATGGCCGGGTTCGAATTACAAATTCAGCTTCTAATAACTCAGAGACTAATTACGATAAAGACATCAAATAAAGTTTATTACATTAATGTCATTAGATAGTTTCTTGTGAATGTATATTTGGGTACATGGTGTCCAGGGTTCGAATACCGATAAAATGTAATTTAATTATAAATTTAATAACTCCTAAACTAATTAAGATAAAGACGCCAAATAAACTTTATTGCCTTTATGTTATTAGGTAGTATCTTGTGGAGGTGTAATTAGATACCATTCGTTCTGGGTTCGAGCCTAATGTTTAAATCGTCATTATCTCAGAAACTAAGAGAGGTAGAGGAATTGACCAAAGCATGATTGATAGCTCCTATGATGGGTAAATAATACTGTATATAATTTTCAATCAGTTGTCCTTATTTCGAATCCCGATCTTTCAATCACTTACTTATTTTTTCTCTATACTCTAGAATATGTCACTTAGATTGATGCTGTAACTGCATACAGCACCTTTAAACATATCAAACTAATATTGTAAATAATTTTGTTTCTGGTGTCCAGGGTTCGAATACCGATAAAATGTAGTTTAATTATAAATTTAATAACTTCTAAACTAATTAAGATAAAGACGCCAAATAAACTTTATTACCTTTATGTTATTAGGTATTATCTTGTGGATGTGTAATTAGATACCTGACGTTCTGGGTTCGAGCCTAATTTTAAATCGTCATTATCTCAGAAACTAAGAGAGGTAGACGAGTGAACCAAAGCATGATTGATAGCTCCTATGAGGGGTAATTAATACTGTATATAATTTTTAATCAGTTGTCCTTACTTCGAATCCCGATCTTTCAATCACTTACTTATTTTTCTCTTTACTCTAGAATATATCACTTAGATTGATGCTGTAACTGCATACAGCACCTTTAAACATATCAAACTAATATTGTAAATAATTTTGTTTCTGGTGTCCAGGGTTCGAATACCGATAAAATGTAATTTAATTATAAATTTAATAACTCCTAAACTAATTAAGATAAAGACGCCAAATAAACTTTATTGCCTTTATGTTATTAGGTATTAACTTGTGGATGTGTAATTAGATACCTGACGTTCTGGGTTCGAGCCTAATGTTTAAATCGTCATTATCTCAGAAACTAAGAGAGGTAGACGAGTGAACCAAAGCATGATTGATAGCTCCTATGAGGGGTAATTAATACTGTATATAATTTTTAATCAGTTGTCCTTACTTCGAATCCCGATCTTTCAATCACTTACTTATTTTTCTCTATACTCTAGAATATATCACTTAGATTGATGCTGTAACTGCATACAGCACCTTTAAACATATCAAACTAATATTGTAAATAATTTTGTTTCTGGTGTCCAGGGTTCGAATACCGATAAAATGTAGTTTAATTATAAATTTAATAACTCCTAAACTAATTAAGATAAAGACGCCAAATAAACTTTATTGCGTTTATGTTACTAGGTAGTATCTTGTGGATGTGTAATTAGATACCTGACGTTCTGGGTTCGAGCCTAATGTTTAAATCGTCATTATCTCAGAAACTAAGAGAGGTAGAGGAATTGACCAATGCATGATTGATAGCTCCTATGAGGGGCAATTAATACTGTATATAATTTTCAATCAGCTGTCCTTACTTCGAATCCCGATCTTTCAATCACTTACTTATTTTTCTCTATACTCTAGAATATATCACTTAGATTGATGCTGTAAATGCATACAGCACCCTTAAACATATCAAACTAATATTGTAAATAATATTGGTTCTGGTGTCCAGGGTTCGAATACCGATAAAATGTAATTTAATTATAAATTTAATAACTCCTAAACTAATTAAGATAAAGACACCAAATAAACTTTTATAGGGGAAAGGATGCTCTCCTGAAACATTAGGTCTCTAGACAGAAGTATTTATAGGGGAGAGATAGGGAATACCAGGGCTGATGCTAGGCTAGTCAGATGCTAAAGGAGGGAGGGATATGCTTTATACGAGAGAGATAGGGAACACAAGGAAAGATGCTATACTAAACAGGACTTGAAGGGTAGAATATGAGCGATATAGCAAACCGAGGAGAGGTATTAGGATAGGAGTTTTGAATGATGGAGTAGGCGTTTATATGCGAGAGATAGGGAATACGAGGTTCGATGCTAGGCTAGACGGTGTTGAATGAGGGAATGCATCTTATATGAGAGAGGTAGGGGAATATGAGGAGAAGTGCTAGGCTAGTCGGGAAGGTCTGAATGAGAGAGTATACGTCTATATGGGAAAATATAGGGAAAACGAAGGTAGGTGCTAGGTTGAGAGAGTCTTCAAGGAGGAAAATGCATTTATATGAGAGCGTTAGGGCATACGAGGAGAGGTGCTAGTCTAGACATGGTTTGAGGATTAGAGTATACGTTTATATGGGAGAAATATGGAAAACGGGAGAGATACAAGGATAGACAGAGATTGAAGGAGGAGGAATGTAGGTTTATACTGTAATATAGAGAGTAATTCGATTATAAAACTTTTCTCATCCAGCCTTACAACACTTTTATATACTTATTTTCTAAACCTTACAAACTTTATATTTGTTAAACAGTAGTGCGCGAGACGGAGAGGGACAAACAGTATATCGGTTTACAGTGAAGTATACATCCTAACCTATTCCCACCTTGTTTGTTCTGGATCTTCTCATTGTCTATCATCTAACGTAAACACGTAACAAGACGTAAGACAGGAAATCATACATATGGCACATTAAAAAAATAAAGGTATATATAATGAAACATAAACAAGTAGACAGAGGGTCGTCGATACATAGAAAACCAGGAGTTGTATGTACTGAGACCATAGATTAGTATAGGCAAACAACAAAGAAGTGAATTTATAGTGTAAATAGCCAAATATTTTCAAATATTATTATAGTCTAAAAGTATATAACTTAATTATGTATCGAGTATTGAGAAATAAACGTTATTCATTATTCACTAATCTCAGATCACTGCAATTGTATTGAATCAATTCACAATTGCTAATGCCATTCAACTTTCATTCGTCTCTGATACATAAACAAATTGCAAAATGGAGAAGGACGAAAGTAATAAAAAGACTCAGGCAGCAAATTTTAAGAAAGAAGAGAAAGATATATGACCGACATTGTTTTGGAACACAAATTAGTCTTGAAAATAAAATGACTGATAGCTCTGCTAAGCGTAAGGAAGAGACATGGAAATAAATTGCAAATGAATACAATTCTAGGTTGGAAAAGAAGATAAACAACATTCATGTAAACCAATTTTTAAAAATCAGTTTAACTGAATACATGTAAAAAAACATATCACTTTACAAAAAGTAATGCAGACAACATTTACTTTTTATAAACATTATCCTATTACATTACTTTACAAAAAACCATACATATTTCCTAAAGGCAAAGGTGATAGTCTAGACATTCTAAACACTCAGTTATATAATCATATACATCACACAGAAAGAGACCATCATTATCAGTAAAAAAACTAAACATCTCAACAATGTCTGAATGATGTATTTTATAAGTACAAGTTTTTTGATATTTCAAAGTTCCTGTTAACCATGGCAGTAATTGATTAACACAATTTCTCGATCCTGTCATGCTATAACTTTAGATGCTTTCAGCTTACTTATAATTTCCTCAATCTCTTGTGTGTGTCTATTATTACCAGCATCCCTCGACGCAATTAGTAACCTCAATATATTTACTAGTCTATTCGGATTTTCAAGCGTTGATATCACTGAATCATCATCATCTGAAGATTTCATATTCTCGCAACTTCCGATGTATCCAGATTTTTCACCAACAGTAGTCTCCAGTGAAGGACAGAGGCTTGATCCGGTATAACATTCCCCTCTATACATCTTCGGATCTTCAAGTGCAGGTGAGAGAGTCGATTCAGTATAACATGTTGCTCTATGAAACTTAAATCTTGACAAAGAACGATTCTTAAAAATCCGACCGCATACACAGCATCTAATAACGCGTTTTCCTCCATGTGTAATGTATGAAAAATCGTGTTTCTCATTCGTCAGTTGCACAGATTTTCTCGGGCAGTAGTTCATGCTAAAACTAAAAGAAATTAAATGAATACGTGAATGCTAACGCTCGAAGGAATTAAAAGCGAATGAATGAATTCATAACACGCACCTATGTATATATCCAGGATGAGGACGACGGAGGGAATTGCGATCAATGCATAGCAGGGAGAAAGGATACTCTCTTGAAACATTAGTCATCTAGACAACTATTGTTCACGGAGCCTGTAGACGTCAGGTTGAATGGGACAGACCTCAGGTTCAAATCTTTAAGGGCACGGACCCAGCCTTTTGCCTGTCATGTATACTAAACCATCCTAACAGCGTAACATTACGTTACAACGACACGTAACCAGAACATGGCGAGTGCGAGCATGGAAAAAAGGATGCTCTCTGGGAACATTACTGGAAAAGGATGCTCTCTGGAAACACTAGTCATCCACACAACGGGTTGTCCCTAACATTTCCAGATTTCGGGTCGTTCAACATCGTGACGCGCCCCTGTCATCTACATTTCGACGAAATTTTACCTCCTGAATTAAAGTTTGGTGATCTGTATAGACCTGTACAACATGCATTACGCTATGTAACAGACTCATCACGTTATGTAACAACACGATCACGCTAGGTAACAACATGTTCACGCTATGTAACAACATGATCACGCTATGTAACAACATGATCACGCTATGTAACAACATGATCTCGCCATGTAACAACATGATCACGCTATGTAACAACATGATCACGCTATGTAACAACATGATCACGCTATGTAACAACATGACCACGCTATGTAACAAAACGATCAAGCTATGTAACAACTGATCACGCTATGTAACAACATGATCATGCTATGTAACAACCTGAGCACGCTATGTAACAACATGATCACGCTATGTAACAAACTGAGTACGCTATGTAACAACATGATCACGCTATGTAACAACTGATCACGCTATGTAACAACATGATCATGCTATGTAACAACCTGAGCACGCTATGTAACAACATGATCACGCTATGTAACAAACTGAGTACGCTATGTAACAACATGATCACGCCATGTAAAAGCTGATCACGCTATGTAACAACATGCTCAAGCTATGTAACAACTGATCACGCTATGTAACAACATGATCACGCTATGTAACAACCTGAGCACGCTATGTAACAATCTGATCACGTTATGTAACAACTGATCACGCTATGTAACAACATGATCACGCTATGTAACAACATGATCACGCTATGTAACAACATGATCACGCTATGTAACAACATGTTCACGCTATGTAACAACATGACCACGCTATGTAACAAAACGATCACGCTATGTAACAACACGATCACGCAATGTAACAACTGATCACGCTATGTAACAACCTGATCAAGCTATGTAACAACTGATCACGCTATGTAACAACATGATCACGCTATGTAACAACCTGAGCACGCTATGTAACAACATGCTCACGCTATGTAACAACCTGAGTACGCTATGTAACAACATGATCACGCCATGTAACAACTGATCACGCTATGTAACAACATGCTCAAGCCATGTAACAACTGATCACGCTATGTAACAACATGCTCAAGCTATGTAACAACTGATCACGCTATGTAACAACACGATCACGCTATGTAACAACCTGAGTACGCTATGTAACAACATGATCACGCCATGTAACAACTGATCACGCTATGTAACAACATGCTCAAGCTATGTAACAACATGTTCACGCTATGTAACAACATTATCACGCTATGTAACAACATGTTCACGCTATGTAACAACATGATCACGCTATGTAACAACATGACCACACTATGTAACAACAAGATCACGCTATGTAACAAAACGATCAAGCTATGTAACAACACGATCACGCTATGTAACAACCTGATCAAGCTATGTAACAACTGATCACGCTATGTAACAACCTGAGCACGCTATGTAACAACCTGATCACGCTATGTAACAACTGATCACGCTATGTAACAACATGCTCAAGCTATGTAACAACATGATCACGCTATGTAACAACATGTTCACGCTATGTAACAACATGTTCACGCTATGTAACATCATGATCACGCTATGTAACAACATGACCACACTATGTAACAACATGATCATGCTATGTAACAAAACGATCAAGCTATGTAACAAGATGATCACGCTATGTAACAAAACGATCAAGCTATGTAACAACCTGAGCACGCTATGTAACAACATGTTCACGCTATGTAACAACATGATCACGTTATGTAACAACATGATCACGCTATGTAACAACATGATCACGCTATGTAACAAAACGATCAAGCTATGTAACAACCTGAGCACGCTATGTAACAACATGTTCACGCTATGTAACAACATGAACACGCTATGTAACAATACGATCACGCTATGTAACAATCTGATTACGCTATGTAACAACTGATTACGCTATGTAACAACATGATCACGCTATGTAACAACCTGAGCACGCTATGTAACAACATGACTACGCTATGTAACAAAACGATCACGCTATGTAACAACTGATCACGCTATGTAACAACCTGAGCACGCTATGTAACAACATGACCACGCTATGTAACAACATGATCACGCTATGTAACAACATGATCACGCTATGTAACAACATGATCACGCTATGTAACAACATGATCACGCTATGTAACAACATGACCACGCTATGTAACAAAACGATCAAGCTATGTAACAACTGATCACGCTATGTAACAACATGATCATGCTATGTAACAACCTGAGCACGCTATGTAACAACATGATCACGCTATGTAACAACCTGAGCACGCTATGTAACAACATGATCACGCTATGTAACAACATGAACACGCTATGTAACAATACGATCACGCTATGTAACAATCTGATTACTATGTAACAACGTATCACGCTATGTAACAACATGATCACGCTATGTAACAACCTGAGCACGCTATGTAACATCATGATCACGCTATGTAACAACTTGATCACGCTATGTAACAACATGCTCACGCTATGTAACAACTGATCACGCTATGTAACAACATGATCACGCTATGTAACAACCTGAGCACGCTATGTAACAACATGATCACGCTATGTAACAACATGTTCACGCTATGTAACAACACGATCACGCTATGTAACAACATGGACACGCTATGTAACAACATGAACACGCTATGTAACAATACGATCAAGCTATGTAACAACCTGAGCACGCTATGTAACAACATGATCACGCTATGTAACAACATGAACACTCTATGTAACAGCCTGAGCATGCTATGTAACAACATGATCACGCTATGTAACAACCTAATCACGCTATGTAACAACATGATCACGCTATGTAACAACATGATCACACTATGTAAATAGGGTGGACCATTTAAGTTGAGGCTATACAATATATCAAAAACTAAACGTTGTAGAAAGAAATGTCTTTAATAAACTTGACTGATATTATGACGAAAGTAAATGCTGCTAGTCGTATTTCGTTTGGAGGACGTAGTGAGGGTCATTTCAGGGTCTTTTTAAATGGGACCCTAATTGTAGGTTCCCATTTAAAAAAATAAATTGACCCAAAATGACCCTCATAACGGCCTCCAAACGAAACTCGACTAGCGGGATTTACTTTCGTCATAATATCAGTCAAGTTTATTAAAGACATTTCTTTCTACAACGTTTAGTTTTGGATATATTGTATAGCCTCAACTTAAATGGTCCACCCTATTTACATAGTGTGATCATGTTGTTACATAGCGTGATCATGTTGTTACATAGCGTGATTAGGTTGTTACATAGCGTGATCATGTTGTTACATAGCATGCTCAGGTTGTTACATAGAGTGTTCATGTTGTTACATAGCGTGATCATGTTGTTACATAGCGTGCTCAGGTTGTTACATAGCTTGATCGTATTGTTACATAGCGTGTTCATGTTGTTACATAGCGTGTCCATGTTGTTACATAGCGTGATCGTGTTGTTACATAGCGTGAACATGTTGTTACATAGCGTGATCATGTTGTTACATAGCGTGCTCAGGTTGTTACATAGCGTGATCATGTTGTTACATAGCGTGATCACTTGTTACATAGCGTGAGCATGTTGTTACATAGCGTGATCAGGTTGTTACATAGCGTGATCATGATGTTACATAGCGTGCTCAGGTTGTTACATAGCGTGATCATGTTGTTACATAGCGTGATACGTTGTTACATAGTAATCAGATTGTTACATAGCGTGATCGTATTGTTACATAGCGTGTTCATGTTGTTACATAGCGTGATCATGTTGTTACATAGCGTGCTCAGGTTGTTACATAGCGTGATCATGTTGTTACATAGCGTGCTCAGGTTGTTACATAGCATGATCATGTTGTTACATAGCGTGATCAGTTGTTACATAGCTTGATCGTTTTGTTACATAGCGTGGTCATGTTGTTACATAGCGTGATCATGTTGTTACATAGCGTGATCATGTTGTTACATAGCGTGATCATGTTGTTACATAGCGTGATCATGTTGTTACATAGCGTGGTCATGTTGTTACATAGCGTGCTCAGGTTGTTACATAGCGTGATCAGTTGTTACATAGCGTGATCGTTTTGTTACATAGCGTAGTCATGTTGTTACATAGCGTGCTCAGGTTGTTACATAGCGTGATCATGTTGTTACATAGCGTAATCAGTTGTAACATAGCGTAATCAGATTGTTACATAGCGTGATCGTATTGTTACATAGCGTGTTCATGTTGTTACATAGCGTGAACATGTTGTTACATAGCGTGCTCAGGTTGTTACATAGCTTGATCGTTTTGTTACATAGCGTGATCATGTTGTTCATAGCGTGATCATGTTGTTACATAACGTGATCATGTTGTTACATAGCGTGAACATGTTGTTACATAGCGTGCTCAGGTTGTTACATAGCTTGATCGTTTTGTTACATAGCGTGATCATCTTGTTACATAGCTTGATCGTTTTGTTACATAGCATGATCATGTTGTTACATAGTGTGGTCATGTTGTTACATAGCGTGATCATGATGTTACATAGCGTGAACATGTTGTTACATAGCGTGAACATGTTGTTACATAGCGTGATCATGTTGTTACATAGCTTGAGCATGTTGTTACATAGCGTGATCAGTTGTTACATAGCGTGATCAGGTTGTTACATAGCGTGCTCAGGTTGTTACATAGCGTGATCAGTTGTTACATAGCTTGATCAGGTTGTTACATAGCGTGGTCGTGTTGTTACATAGCTTGATCGTTTTGTTACATAGCGTGATCTTGTTGTTACATAGTGTGGTCATGTTGTTACATAGCGTGATCATGTTGTTACATAGCGTGAACATGTTGTTACATAGCGTGATAATGTTGTTACATAGCGTGAACATGTTGTTACATAGCTTGAGCATGTTGTTACATAGCGTGATCAGTTGTTACATGGCGTGATCATGTTGTTACATAGCGTACTCAGGTTGTTACATAGCGTGATCGTGTTGTTACATAGCGTGATCAGTTGTTACATAGCTTGAGCATGTTGTTACATAGCGTGATCAGTTGTTACATGGCTTGAGCATGTTGTTACATAGCGTGATCAGTTGTTACATGGCGTGATCATGTTGTTACATAGCGTACTCAGGTTGTTACATAGCGTGAGCATGTTGTTACATAGCGTGCTCAGGTTGTTACATAGCGTGATCATGTTGTTACATAGCGTGATCAGTTGTTACATAGCTTGATCAGGTTGTTACATAGCGTGATCAGTTGTTACATTGCGTGATCGTGTTGTTACATAGCGTGATCGTTTTGTTACATAGCGTGGTCATGTTGTTACATAGCGTGAACATGTTGTTACATAGCGTGATCATGTTGTTACATAGCGTGATCATGTTGTTACATAGCGTGATCAGTTGTTACATAACGTGATCAGATTGTTACATAGCGTGCTCAGGTTGTTACATAGCGTGATCATGTTGTTACATAGCGTGATCAGTTGTTACATAGCTTGAGCATGTTGTTACATAGCGTGATCAGCTTTTACATGGCGTGATCATGTTGTTACATAGCGTACTCAGTTTGTTACATAGCGTGATCATGTTGTTACATAGCGTGCTCAGGTTGTTACATAGCATGATCATGTTGTTACATAGCGTGATCAGTTGTTACATAGCGTGATCATGTTGTTACATAGCGTACTCAGTTTGTTACATAGCGTGATCATGTTGTTACATAGCGTGCTCAGGTTGTTACATAGCATGATCATGTTGTTACATAGCGTGATCAGTTGTTACATAGCTTGATCGTTTTGTTACATAGCGTGGTCATGTTGTTACATAGCGTGATCATGTTGTTACATAGCGTGATCATGTTGTTACATAGCGTGATCATGTTGTTACATGGCGTGATCATGTTGTTACATAGCGTGATCATGTTGTTACATAGCGTGATCATGTTGTTACATAGCGTGAACATGTTGTTACCTAGCGTGATCGTGTTGTTACATAACGTGATGAGTCTGTTACATAGCGTAATCCATGTTGTACAGGTCTATACAGATCACCAAACTTTAATTCAGGAGGTAAAATTTCGTCGAAATGTAGATGACAGGGGCGCGTCACGATGTTGAACGACCCGAAATCTGGAAATGTTAGGGACAACCCGTTGTGTGGATGACTAGTGTTTCCAGAGAGCATCCTTTTCCAGTAATGTTCCCAGAGAGCATCCTTTTTTCCATGCTCGCACTCGCCATGTTCTGGTTACGTGTCGTTGTAACGTAATGTTACGCTGTTAGGATGGTTTAGTATACATGACAGGCAAAAGGCTGGGTCCGTGCCCTTAAAGATTTGAACCTGAGGTCTGTCCCATTCAACCTGACGTCTACAGGCTCCGTGAACAATAGTTGTCTAGATGACTAATGTTTCAAGAGAGTATCCTTTCTCCCTGCTATGCATTGATCGCAATTCCCTCCGTCGTCCTCATCCTGGATATATACATAGGTGCGTGTTATGAATTCATTCATTCGCTTTTAATTCCTTCGAGCGTTAGCATTCACGTATTCATTTAATTTCTTTTAGTTTTAGCATGAACTACTGCCCGAGAAAATCTGTGCAACTGACGAATGAGAAACACGATTTTTCATACATTACACATGGAGGAAAACGCGTTATTAGATGCTGTGTATGCGGTCGGATTTTTAAGAATCGTTCTTTGTCAAGATTTAAGTTTCATAGAGCAACATGTTATACTGAATCGACTCTCTCACCTGCACTTGAAGATCCGAAGATGTATAGAGGGGAATGTTATACCGGATCAAGCCTCTGTCCTTCACTGGAGACTACTGTTGGTGAAAAATCTGGATACATCGGAAGTTGCGAGAATATGAAATCTTCAGATGATGATGATTCAGTGATATCAACGCTTGAAAATCCGAATAGACTAGTAAATATATTGAGGTTACTAATTGCGTCGAGGGATGCTGGTAATAATAGACACACACAAGAGATTGAGGAAATTATAAGTAAGCTGAAAGCATCTAAAGTTATAGCATGACAGGATCGAGAAATTGTGTTAATCAATTACTGCCATGGTTAACAGGAACTTTGAAATATCAAAAAACTTGTACTTATAAAATACATCATTCAGACATTGTTGAGATGTTTAGTTTTTTTACTGATAATGATGGTCTCTTTCTGTGTGATGTATATGATTATATAACTGAGTGTTTAGAATGTCTAGACTATCACCTTTGCCTTTAGGAAATATGTATGGTTTTTTGTAAAGTAATGTAATAGGATAATGTTTATAAAAAGTAAATGTTGTCTGCATTACTTTTTGTAAAGTGATATGTTTTTTTACATGTATTCAGTTAAACTGATTTTTAAAAATTGGTTTACATGAATGTTGTTTATCTTCTTTTCCAACCTAGAATTGTATTCATTTGCAATTTATTTCCATGTCTCTTCCTTACGCTTAGCAGAGCTATCAGTCATTTTATTTTCAAGACTAATTTGTGTTCCAAAACAATGTCGGTCATATATCTTTCTCTTCTTTCTTAAAATTTGCTGCCTGAGTCTTTTTATTACTTTCGTCCTTCTCCATTTTGCAATTTGTTTATGTATCAGAGACGAATGAAAGTTGAATGGCATTAGCAATTGTGAATTGATTCAATACAATTGCAGTGATCTGAGATTAGTGAATAATGAATAACGTTTATTTCTCAATACTCGATACATAATTAAGTTATATACTTTTAGACTATAATAATATTTGAAAATATTTGGCTATTTACACTATAAATTCACTTCTTTGTTGTTTGCCTATACTAATCTATGGTCTCAGTACATACAACTCCTGGTTTTCTATGTATCGACGACCCTCTGTCTACTTGTTTATGTTTCATTATATATACCTTTATTTTTTTAATGTGCCATATGTATGATTTCCTGTGTTACGTCTTGTTACGTGTTTACGTTAGATGATAGACAATGAGAAGATCCAGAACAAACAAGGTGGGAATAGGTTAGGATGTATACTTCACTGTAAACCGATATACTGTTTGTCCCTCTCCGTCTCGCGCACTACTGTTTAACAAATATAAAGTTTGTAAAGTTTAGAAAATAAGTATATAAAAGTGTTGTAAGGCTGGATGAGAAAAGTTTTATAATCGAATTACTCTCTATATTACAGTATAAACCTACATTCCTCCTCCTTCAATCTCTGTCTATCCTTGTATCTCTCCCGTTTTCCATATTTCTCCCATATAAACGTATACTCTAATCCTCAAACCATGTCTAGACTAGCACCTCTCCTCGTATGCCCTAACGCTCTCATATAAATGCATTTTCCTCCTTGAAGACTCTCTCAACCTAGCACCTACCTTCGTTTTCCCTATATTTTCCCATATAGACGTATACTCTCTCATTCAGACCTTCCCGACTAGCCTAGCACTTCTCCTCATATTCCCCTACCTCTCTCATATAAGATGCATTCCCTCATTCAACACCGTCTAGCCTAGCATCGAACCTCGTATTCCCTATCTCTCGCATATAAACGCCTACTCCATCATTCAAAACTCCTATCCTAATACCTCTCCTCGGTTTGCTATATCGCTCATATTCTACCCTTCAAGTCCTGTTTAGTATAGCATCTTTCCTTGTGTTCCCTATCTCTCTCGTATAAAGCATATCCCTCCCTCCTTTAGCATCTGACTAGCCTAGCATCAGCCCTGGTATTCCCTATCTCTCCCCTATAAATACTTCTATCTAGAGACCTAATGTTTCAGGAGAGCATCCTTTCCCCTATAAAAGTTTATTTGGTGTCTTTATCTTAATTAGTTTAGGAGTTATTAAATTTATAATTAAATTACATTTTATCGGTATTCGAACCCTGGACACCAGAACCAATATTATTTACAATATTAGTTTGATATGTTTAAGGGTGCTGTATGCATTTACAGCATCAATCTAAGTGATATATTCTAGAGTATAGAGAAAAATAAGTAAGTGATTGAAAGATCGGGATTCGAAGTAAGGACAGCTGATTGAAAATTATATACAGTATTAATTGCCCCTCATAGGAGCTATCAATCATGCATTGGTCAATTCCTCTACCTCTCTTAGTTTCTGAGATAATGACGATTTAAACATTAGGCTCGAACCCAGAACGTCAGGTATCTAATTACACATCCACAAGATACTACCTAGTAACATAAACGCAATAAAGTTTATTTGGCGTCTTTATCTTAATTAGTTTAGGAGTTATTAAATTTATAATTAAACTACATTTTATCGGTATTCGAACCCTGGACACCAGAAACAAAATTATTTACAATATTAGTTTGATATGTTTAAAGGTGCTGTATGCAGTTACAGCATCAATCTAAGTGATATATTCTAGAGTATAGAGAAAAATAAGTAAGTGATTGAAAGATCGGGATTCGAAGTAAGGACAACTGATTGAAAATTATATACAGTATTAATTACCCCTCATAGGAGCTATCAATCATGCTTTGGTTCACTCGTCTACCTCTCTTAGTATTTTTTGAGATAATGACGATTTAAACATTAGGCTCGAACCCAGAACGTCAGGTATCTAATTACACATCCACAAGATAATACCTAATAACATAAAGGTAATAAAGTTTATTTGGCGTCTTTATCTTAATTAGTTTAGAAGTTATTAAATTTATAATTAAACTATATTTTATCGGTATTCGAACCCTGGACACCAGAAACAAAATTATTTACAATATTAGTTTGATATGTTTAAAGGTGCTGTATGCAGTTACAGCATCAATCTAAGTGATATATTCTAGAGTATAGAGAAAAATAAGTAAGTGATTGAAAGATCGGGATTCGAAGTAAGGACAACTGATTAAAAATTATATACAGTATTAATTACCCCTCATAGGAGCTATCAATCATGCTTTGGTTCACTCGTCTACCTCTCTTAGTTTCTGAGATAATGACGATTTAAAATTAGGCTCGAACCCAGAACGTCAGGTATCTAATTACACATCCACAAGTTAATACCTAATAACATAAAGGCAATAAAGTTTATTTGGCGTCTTTATCTTAATTAGTTTAGGAGTTATTAAATTTATAATTAAATTACATTTTATCGGTATTCGAACCCTGGACACCAGAAACAAAATTATTTACAATATTAGTTTGATATGTTTAAAGGTGCTGTATGCAGTTACAGCATCAATCTAAGT
Source organism: Deroplatys truncata (assembly GCA_030765065.1). Lineage (NCBI taxonomy): Eukaryota > Metazoa > Arthropoda > Insecta > Mantodea > Mantidae > Deroplatys > Deroplatys truncata. The sequence continues at coordinate 128,774,965 of CM060988.1, read as the reverse complement.
GATATATTCTAGAGTAAAGAGAAAAATAAGTAAGTGATTGAAAGATCGGGATTCGAAGTAAGGACAACTGATTAAAAATTATATACAGTATTAATTACCCCTCATAGGAGCTATCAATCATGCTTTGGTTCACTCGTCTACCTCTCTTAGTTTCTGAGATAATGACGATTTAAACATTAGGCTCGAACCCAGAACGTCAGGTATCTAATTACACATCCACAAGATAATACCTAATAACATAAAGGTAATAAAGTTTATTTGGCGTCTTTATCTTAATTAGTTTAGAAGTTATTAAATTTATAATTAAACTACATTTTATCGGTATTCGAACCCTGGACACCAGAAACAAAATTATTTACAATATTAGTTTGATATGTTTAAAGGTGCTGTATACAGTTACAGCATCAATCTAAGTGATATATTCTAGAGTATAGAGAAAAATAAGTAAGTGATTGAAGGATCGGGATTCGAAGTAAGGACAACTGATTGAAAATTATATACAGTATTAATTACCCCTCATAGGAGCTATCAATCATGCTTTGGTTCACTCGTCTACCTCTCTTAGTTTCTGAGATAATGACGATTTAAAATTAGGCTCGAACCCAGAACGTCAGGTATCTAATTACACATCCACAAGATAGTACCTAATAACATAAAGACAATAAAGTTTATTTGGCGTCTTTATCTTAATTAGTTTAGAAGTTATTAAATTTATAATTAAATTACATTTTATCGGTATTCGAACCCTGGACACCAGAAACAAAATTATTTACAATATTAGTTTGATATGTTTAAAGGTGCTGTATGCAGTTACAGCATCAATCTAAGTGACATATTCTAGAGTATAGAGAAAAAATAAGTAAGTGATTGAAAGATCGGGATTCGAAATAAGGACAACTGATTGAAAATTATATACAGTATTATTTACCCATCATAGGAGCTATCAATCATGCTTTGGTCAATTCCTCTACCTCTCTTAGTTTCTGAGATAATGACGATTTAAACATTAGGCTCGAACCCAGAACGTCAGGTATCTAATTACACCTCCACAAGATACTACCTAATAACATAAAGGCAATAAAGTTTATTTGGCGTCTTTATCTTAATTAGTTTAGGAGTTATTAAATTTATAATTAAATTACATTTTATCGGTATTCGAACCCTGGACACCATGTACCCAAATATACATTCACAAGAAACTATCTAATGACATTAATGTAATAAACTTTATTTGATGTCTTTATCGTAATTAGTCTCTGAGTTATTAGAAGCTGAATTTGTAATTCGAACCCGGCCATCCTGGTCAACTTGGAACTCGTTGGAGAAGCTGCTGCTTTTTATATCATTTCCATCGCTAAAATCTAAAGTGTTGAGTGTTGGGCAGAGCACTTAGGAAAACAATTACTGACATTCTTCGCTAATGTGGTGAAAGCGTCTAACGGGTCAGCTAATAGAGGTCACCGTTACCGCCAGGCGGAAGTATGTCGTTCGCTAATGTATGTAAACAGATCCAGAATGTAAACTTAAAAGCCTATTAATGTGTTGAAAGCGTCTAACATGTTCAGCTAATGGACAAGCGATTTCCCCAGATAGAAGAAGAAGGCTGCAGTGTTTCATTACATGACAGACTGTTACCGTGAGCAGACTACTTATACTCAAGCTCCAGTCAACAATTCATTAATCAAAAAACTTAATTGCTCGAGGATGCAATCTGCAGACCTTAGTAATCATAAAAAAAATGTTTGACGAACATTACCTAATTAATTTGCCGGGGGGCGGCAGGACTCGAGAAAACAATTCCATCAAGTCATGACGCCACAGTAGAACGCATGGGGGAGGGGGTAGAACCTGTTAGCACAGATACTGCCGGCATTAGGTGAGCACACAAAGCGAGAGGGGGCGGGGCCTAACGACACGAGACCTGGCGGCATGTGAGCACACAAAGGGAGGGGGCGGGGCTTGTCGGCGTAGAACAAAGAACTTTATCGCTTGTCGGCATCTCTCCGTGGGCTCAAGTCGCTATTCTATTACTACTGTCCTCCTCCGTTGTGTAGTGGTTACTATACTAGCCTCTAGTTCCCGAGGCCGCGGGTTCAAACCCGGCGCAGGGCGATAGATTTTTTTTTCGGGCGTAAAAATCCTTAGCATGGCTTGCTTCGGAAAAAAAGTAAAGCCGGTGGTCCCGTTTCGTAGATTTACGGCACGTAAAAGAACCTCAAGCCTGATAAAGAGGCCTCTGAGCAAAATTACCGGTCTTTCACCCCAATATAGAATGGGACGCTAAGAAGCACACCAGGTAAAAAGCGTCCATAAATAAAACTCAATTTAATTTCCCCTCAAAAGGAGGCATTGTTTAAACAGTAGACGTAAGTGTGTATTGGGTGTGTGTGTCTGCTGTGTACAGCGTTAACTCAAAAAACTAAAATTCGATTAAATAGCAAACTTGGTATTTGACTTCAGTATCTTCCAAGGATGCGACACGAAGGTTTTCAAGAAATTTCCCCCACTCCAGACTACCGTTCACATGGAGAAATTTTGGTTATTGTTTATTTTCTCAAAAACGGCTAATGGTTTGCTAGTTGTTTCATGCTTACAGAGACATTCAATTTTTGCATTCAAGGTAGCCACATATACCGAATATTGGTGCTTTTATAATCGAAAATTATAAGGAAATTGTAAGGAGACAGACGGACATACCGACGCCAATAGGCGCTCTACAGTAGCGAATGCAGCCAAAGGTGTTCAATCCCTCCAAGAACAAAGTCCTTACTGGGCCACTGTCTTTGGACAATACAAGCTAATTTGTTTCTGATGACTCTAGTTGTAATCAGTTTCGACCTGATAGATGTAATAATAAATATAGAATAATCATGAAAATATATGTTGTTCTATTAAAGGGGAAGCTCTATCTTGTAAAGCTTTGTTATTTTTTATTTAAGGTATAGGGTACACAACGGAGGGGGACACCTCGTGCACTGCGACCTACGTGAGATCTAGTACATCATAGATGGAAGGGATGGGATGAAGGAACCACAGAAGCCTACAGGCCACAGAAGTCCCTAACAGTTCCTAGCTCGAAAGCTCATCCCACCACCGGAGCTGCCTAGAGAGGGCATTGAACAATCCCTTCAACCAGGCAGCGCTCTTGTGTCCATGGGGAATAGGTACTCTTTCCTTGGAGCATCCGCGTCATCTATCCGGCACCGCCATACGCCACGAAACCTAGAAGCACACCTGAAACAAGTACAGGAAAGGAAAGAAAAGGAAATAAAGTCTTGGTAGATAAGAAACCACCCCAGCATTCGCCTAACGACCTGGAAAAAACACCAAAAAACCCAAAGTCAGAGTGGGGGTTGACGGGAATCAAACCCGAGACCTCCCGAGTGTGAGACTTAAGTTACTGAAGAGACTTCTCGCTCGAAAAAAAAAGTATTTAAAATATTTTCCTGTGAACTGTTCATTCTGAACTAATTTTGTATAACGTTGTACAACTAATAAACCTCAAGAGATGAAATAGACAAAACTTTACCGTGGCAAAATGTAGGTCTTCTGAAAACACACAATTTGTGTCTAATAGATCTTTTCATAGCGTTAAGCATTTTCGAAGTATTCCATGTTTAATTTTAGGAATTTTCTCAAATGTGAGTGCATCTAATGAACATGCCCGAAAGTTTGCGATTCTTCTCTTTTCCTCCTTTTTCTTTCCGTTCCAAGAGCTTCTTACCACAAATTAGCATTTTTTGCATGCTCTTTCCGCATGATGATGTAAGCCTGCTTCCTGAATTTAAAAGCATTTCTAAGCAAAAATATGTCTTGAGTAACGTAAGGCAGTTAGAAGAATCACCTTTTGTATGAATACTGCAGACAGATGTATTTGAGTTTGTCATTGGTAGAGAAAGTCGTGTGAATATTCACATCAGGGTTTTGTAAATGCACAATTTACATTTGCAGACAGGAAAGGTAAGGTTTAGCATGAGTGAGAACAGTTGCATTGTTCCTTAGAGGGTTAAGAGGGAGAGAATCGGGAACACGTGCCATATGTGGAGAAAAGGAGATTAAGATGCATTACTTGTTAGAATGTAAAGAGTTATAGAAGTGGAGACAAGATATTTGGGATGCAAATTGAAATAAAATGAGCAGGGAAATGATAGCTAATTATATTAACAGTTAAGGGAGGAGAAAGAATCAAGGATATGGGAGAGGTTTCAAGGAAAATCGAGGAAAAATTGTTAAGGAAAGTAAAAAAAAAAAAAAAAAACAGGTACAAAGGAGCAGTATGAAAGTGGAAAGGGAAGGAAAAGAACAAGGGCTAACTTAAAGCCAAAAAGCCAAGGTGCCAGGCGCAAAATAGCCCTTAAAAGGAAGGGAAACCATTTTATATGATGTTCGATACAAATAAATGTTCTATTCTGTTCATCAGTTATTCTTAGTTAACTTTTCATCATTAATGCATTTGTATAGACCTCTTTAGCTGCGGGGTTTTGACTTGAACAACAGTGTAACGTAGCTTTTTAACGCTGGTTTTAATCATTTTCGCTATGAAACACATTAAAGATTTAAAACTCATGAATTATTTTACAGGTTCTGATTCTGTTTTATACTTTAACCCATAGGTACAATTTTAGAGTTCTAAAATTAATATCAAATGAAAGTAAAAGCTTTTTGTGCAATTGAATATTTTGAAAATTTAATTTAATTAAATACTGAAACTAATCTGACCCATTGGAAGCATCTGAGTGATAATAAAGAGTCCATTGGAAACGTAAATTGATACTATGATGAATCCAAATAAGCGTAGTCATTCCGAAGGTCGGAATAATCAGATACATAGAAGGCAGAAACTTTACTACAACCTAAACAAATAATGAGATATCATTACATAATTTGGGAATCAGGTTTATGTATACCATTAACAAAGTTTACTATCAATATATGATCCCCTTCTCTGCAATGCCAAGAAATAGCACTATGGTGCAAAAAAGAAAAGAAAAGTATTTTAGTATATTGAGGTTAGGTTTCATCCTGGCGTCTAAGCATGATTATTTTTGGACTGACTGATCATAGGCTTTTCCTTGTTTATCGATTTTGAAGGTTTTCCCCTCTGCGTTATTATAGCTTGCTCGCTGACCTTGATCTTGACCTTACGTCATCCAAACATTGGAATCTTCCCACTTCTGTGTACGCCGTAATCAAGCGCGTGCAACATGAACTCGTAAAATTTCGTCACAAAATGTTATGCCATGCATAATATGTAGATAAGAGTTCTAAGCACTTATCTGCCAATACTAACAAAAATAAGGAAGCAGAGAGATTATATTAGCACTCTCTCTCAGCCATTGATTTTCGCTTACACAGATCAAATTGTTCCTTTATTAGTAGTGTTTTAACGCCCAGTTTTACCGCAGACGGCACCAGAGGCGCGGACACTGTGATGCATGAAATGAAATGATAATTGGGAAAGGAAATTTGTGAAGGAAACAAACAGGTTTTGGATACCTCCCCAGCATTTGTCAGCTATAAGAACTGAGGAAAACCTGGAAAAAATCTCAGCCAAGGATGACAGTTCTGGCGGGATTTGAACCGAAGACCTCCAATTCACGAGTCCGTGCATTAACGACCTGGCTACCCATTTCGGGAACTAGTTCTCTTAAGTTAAATAAAACCAGATATGTGTAGGCGGGTGAGTGTAAATAAACACAAGGTCGCCGGCCTGCTGAAGGGTACGGCGTTGCTAAGAACAAGTGTATCGCTATCTCGTTCAACGGTAGACAATTTAGATTCAGCTCCAAGATGCCGCAAAGAAGTGTTCGACAGGAATGTGGCCTGGACTGATTACTGAAGTAATTAATTCAAGATGTATTTATATCCCTTAATTATCCTGAAAAGATTGTATATTTTTGCCTAGATCAATGTTACATTGTTACATTTTATGAATAATAATGAATGTTTTAGTTTCCCTTACGGTAGTTCAAATAGCGCTGTTTTCTATTTGATGATATCGTTTTAAAGACTCGCACACAATAAAAGCAACATTTAAGTCATATTACCTATTTGAAAATATTTAAGTTGTGATTTGTGTTAAGAAGATTCTTATGTACATTTACTTATGTATTGCAGTAAGTGGAGTTTTGTGAGTGTTAAAGAGGTCACTCATAACTATGTGCTTTATTACAATGTTACATAGTTAACGTATCTGTATTTGAATGGTTTGGGATCTTGAAACGTTGACGTTTTATACTACATATTGCAGAAATCAGATACTCCGATAAGATTTATTTAAGAACATAGTGTTTAATTTATTCTGCATTGCTTTTAACGAATCATACAATGACAAACTTAACTTCAAGATCTATACTTACAAATTACCTGTCTACCATTGTGCTGGGAGCAACAATGTAAGACACCTCAACCCACCTGCTTACCTTTTGATCTCAAGCGTTGAGAAGGATAACCCGACGTCTTGTTTAGTTTACATGGAGCCAGCATCCCCAATGACTTTTTTATGGACGCTCTTTAACTGCTATGGTCCTTAGCGTCCCATTCTATATTGGGCGCGAAAGACCGGAAATTTTGCTCAGATGCCTCTTTATCAGGCTTAAGGTTCTTTTGCGCGCCGTAAATCTACGACACGGGACCACTGGCTTCACTTCCCTTCCAAAGGACGCCATGCTAAGTATTTTTACGCCCGAAAAATCCATCACCCTCCGCCGAGTTTGAATCCGCGACCTCGGCAACTAGAGTCTAGCATGGTAACCACTACACCACGGAGGACGACATCGTCAACGATGATGATTGTGCACCCTTAGGTATAGGCTGATTTTTTAGACCTGAACCCGCTTATCTGTATGCGCAGTGGCTGGATAAGTCCATTTTCTTCTGGGAGGGGTGTTGGGTCAGTAGTAACAGAGTAGCAGGCGCGTACACAACGTGAGATAACGCGACATCACCACGTGTTACGCGTTCCTGTTGTTGCACCCAAGGGGAATACTGCCAGCCATTCTTCTACACCCTAGATTATCTTTTCCTCCTCTGCGTTTCTGCAGGGTCAGGTCGAAAAATTCGACCTATATAATAGATGACTAGATGTAATGGGTAACTACAGGAGAAGCAGCAGCACCGTGTTTCTAGGTGCTGCATGCGCATCCATGGTTTGTCAATTTAGTGTTTTCCCACCAGATCCAGAGGTTGTATCTATTTAACTTACGGCATAACATATTTTATTCAAACATATTTTATCTTCACAGCAGCTGTAACATATAATAATAATTATATTCATACTTTGAAACTTAGATCCTCCAGGTTAATTTAATAAAAAGAACCTGTTATTAGATTTTATGGAAAAGATCAAAGTTCTGCTTTACAAAATTAAAGGCAACAATGATCGCCTATTTTTATTGTGAAAAACTTCTGAGTGGGTTAGAGTGCGGTGCTGCTGTTCCCGGCAAAGGAATGTGTGTTGGTTCGAGCCCGTCCTTGGAAATGCAGTGGCATCATGGGAAATATGACGATCTACGAATGGTAGCGATCTATGGGTCACAGAAACCAACATACCGGCCGGGAAACGTATGGTGCTGACCACATCACATCCTCGTGTCTGTTAGATGATCGTCCATCTCCGCATTGTGGATGTGAAGCCGGCAGCCACGTCTGTCGTGCAATGGAATTATTATTATTATTATTATTATTATTATTATTATTATTATTATTATTATTATTATTATGCCTTAGTTTCCTTCTGTAATCACTATCTGTGTTTTCCTGCACGTAGCACTTCAATTCACAAGCTTGCAACCCAGGATTCTTATCTTCTCATTTAGACAATAATTACTACTTGCCCGCACGCTTCAAGAACTCGCTGAGAAAACAGCAGAACTGAATTGAATCGAACACAGAGCTCGCGACCATACTTTATCTTATACCCGAGATTCGCCTTCTCAAATTTCACTAGAGAGCAGATGGGCGGGGCAATTATGGAAATTTCTACCCATGTACCTATAGGAATTTCGGACAGTTCAATAAGCTAAGAACACCTCTTGTTCCCTCTCCCAGGCAACCACTGCCAGTCGGCGCCGAAACCGCGCCCTGACCAAGACGCAGCAGTTATCTATTGGTTAGCCGAAAGGGTTTTTAATTTCGAAAATACCTACATTTACTTTAATCTGGATATTTTCCTTGGAAAACTGCGTGTTTTGCGAAGGTCATTTATTGGGATTACATTAGCATTCATTGCCAATCTAAAAATCTGATGTGTTACACTCACATGACTTTCTCTACTCTTGTACAAACTATTTTTACAAACGCTTATACTCCATCTACTTCATGTTAATCGAGATAAACATTTGCAGACTCTATCTTATTGCTAATTTCCTTGTAGATGTAAGGGGAATATATATTTACAAGGGCAATATAGAAATACAGTAGCCTTTAAGCACATACATATCTCTTAATAGCTGGTTGCTAGGTGCAGCACTATTCCCTTTGCCACAGATTAATACTCTTTGCATATCCAAGACAAAAAAATGAATAACGAATTCCCATTTGAGAAAATAAGTATTGAAAAATTTAAGGGAATAACAAGGAATATCTCTAAAATGGTTCACTCAACAAAGAAAATGTATATGACATAAATTGTGTATTTTAACGCGATCTACATCTTTTGTGTAGTAAAATTTTGTCTATCTCTTATGGTTTACCAGTTTACCAAAAGTCGTTCACAATGAAGAATACTTTTGGAGACATTCCCAGAAAATTCAAGATATACATTTTATTTGTCATGAAAATATCTTAAACATATGATATTTTAATCAAAATCGTTAGAGCCATTTTTGAGAAAATTAAAACTTTCTAAAAATGTTCCATGTAAAGGGTAGTCTGAGGTGGGGGATTTTCTTGAAAACCTTCGTGTCGCTTCTCTGGAAGATACTGAACCTAAATACCAAGTTTGATGTTTATCCGACTGTTCGTTTCTGAGTTATGCTGTTCACAGACAGACACACACACAGACACACACACGGACATGTTTCCAAAAATGGTTTTTTGGATTCAGGGGATCTCAAAACACGTATTTCCGGTGAAATCTCGGTATCGAATTTTTGGGTGGAATACAATACTTCCCCTACTTACTATACGTAGTAGAGAAAGTAAAAATACACTATATATTTATGTTGGGAATGTTAATACATGGGTCTTATATAGGTATCATTTAACTTGAGTATTTTGTCTGTTTTAGAAGCAGAATGAAATGTTTTCTGTTGCAGGTACAGTGATATCGCTATGTAACGCGAAGTGTATATGCAACTGTGAGCTCGGCTACAGACCACTATGTGCCGAGTCACCGCAGGGAGAACTGGAGACTTTCCCCAACAGGTGCATGTTCCAGTGTCACACCTGCACCATGGGAGTTAGTAAGTATCTATCTAATGCTACACCCGGGTTCATCCAGTCCCACTTTCAGGCAGTTGCTAAAAGAACATTGTAATTCACAGCATACAAAGTCAAGAGGGAAGGAGAATGTCCACCAGAGACTACCACACGCCGACCACCTCCATGTAACTGCAATTGTTCCACGTCATATCAGCCAGTGTGTGCACGTGATACTACTTCTGGAGTGAAAGAAACGTTCAACAATAGGTGCATGCTCGATTGTTACAACTGTACTCACAACAAGAGTAAGTAGCATTAGGTTTTCTAGCTCCTTCCCTCCCAAATCACCAACGTTGATTAATCAATTCGCATTTAACTCATACATTTTTTACTACTTTGTTATGAGTTTTCCAACGCATAAACACATAGAGAGATCATGAGCATGTTGGGCGCTACTGGCAGGCAGAGTAGAGGAAGAGAGAGTACACAGACATCTACTTAAAACGAGACTACGCGAATATGAAACGGCTTATTATTCGAAAGGATGGAGTGAACAGAACTAAAGTAATTCTGCTGATTATTTGTGTTGTTTTTTATGTTTTAAAATTATTTTCTTCCTCTACTGCCTACTATAGCAGGTAGAGGGAGTATTGTATTCCATCCAAAAGTTCTGTAATGAGATTTTTCCTTAAATGCACGTTTTGCGGATCCCTGAATAAAAAAATAAGAAACGCCCCGCACGCCTGTGTTTGTGTGTTGGAAAGAGAGAGAGAGAGAGAGAGAGAGTAGCATAATTGTTATTTTACAGAAAAACATATAACTGTCAAATACTACAAAGAGCCAAATAAATAAAAAAAAAAGAATACTAAACCTTGGATCACAGCTGGCATGAGAGACAAAATGGCGGGAAAACTAAAAAATAACACTTTTAACATTCAACTGAGGAACAATTATAAACACCGTGGAAATTTATTAATGAATTTTACAAGGAAAATTATATTCCAATAAATCAGAAAGTATCCAAAATGATCCTTAAAGTTTTGGCAAACAGTTAAAGAAGCAACAACTAGCCTAGTAACTAATAAGAGCCCATGCATCAGTGAAATATCGTGCGGATTTTAGTTCCGAACATAGGACCGGTGCCCACTCAGCATCGTAAGGAAAATGAGGACCTACGATAGGCAGCGATTCCGCCTCGGAGGCCAACATTCTGGCTGAGGGATGCCTGATGCAGGCCACATCACCTCACCGTATCGGTTGAATGATCGCCCACCTCTGCCGTGCGTGCGTGGGCTTGAGGCCGGCAGTCGGGTTGGCAGGTCTAGGCCCTTCATGGGCTGTAGCGCCACGGGGTATCAGTGAAAGATATACCAATGATGTTGTACCAATATCGAATAAAGAGTAAATAGCAGAAGAAATAAATTCATTTGTTACCAAAATTGGTCAATACATTGCATGTAATAAATCCAAAAACTCGTAAGTTGAAATGTTTTATTTGTCTTTCTCTATGTTCCCCCTACTAAGGAAGATGAATTAATCAAAATTGCCAAAACCTTAATAAAAAAACATTACTTGGCGTTGAACATTTATCCCCTAAACAGATATTTCAATAATTATACTGTTAGATAGCTTGTACACACTTTCATTCTCTGTTTTTAATGTTCTCCTCCCCTCCAAAAAAGAATACAAAAATAATCATAAACTTGCCATACTTGTTCCTATATCTACACAAAAATCTGGTGCGTTACATCCACATTACTTTCTCTAGCCACTTACATTTATTTAAACATCTCTTCTACAAATTATTCTTGCGAAAGCTACTTTTATATCCACTTCATGTTAATCGAGGAAAACGTTTGCAGAAATGGTTTCATTACACATTTCGCTGTAAGATGGATACAGAAGGCTGAAGCGATAGTCAAATCTGAATAAACGAACCGCTATATAGTGACTTTTCGCAGAGCATGGAATATCTTTTCATGTAAGGAGTAGTTTGGGATGGGGAGACTTTCTGGAAAATCTTCGTGTTATATCCTCTTTTTGGTCCTATCTTTGGAAATATTACTGTTAATTCAAAGGAGAGGAATAGGGAATCCCGCATAAGCACCTTCCTTACCTCACATCCTTGAAAAATGCTGAACTCAAATACGAACTTTTCGTTTATGGATTATGCTGTTCAGAGATACACAGACAGAGAGATACAAACTTCGCCCTTTTTCTAAAAATTCTTCTTTATCTTTCTTTGTTTTTTTTATTCGCTGGACCTCAAAACATATACGTATTTGTGGTGGTCTCGCATCGCAGTTTTCAGTGGAATGTAAAACCTCCTCTACCTCTACTCCAAGTGGCTTCTAGGGAAAGTAAGTTTTGTAGTAGATACACAATATATCTTCTCCTTGTATCTTCTGGAAAAGTACATAAATAGTAACATTAAGGTATTTTATTGATACTACATGTCACTTAGATATATTCATATTTTGATAAAAAAAGGGGTCATATATATGCAAATTGCATTCACAAGAAAAGCTGTTAAAGATGAGCTAAAACTTACCTCTACTTTAAGGAGTATTGGAATTACGATTTTATTCTATGAAGTGATGCAGAATATATTTAGAATGGAAGTGTACAACCCACAATTACAACGTATTTATAAAATAAAGGAGGGTCTTTCAATTAATAAGATTGCACAAAATAGTCAAGTTTTGGCAATTCTCGCATTTAATTTCTCCTTAAGTTCAGCATCTTCAAAGGATGTGACGCGGCGATTTTCAAAAAAATCCCCCCACTTCAAATTACCTTTTATATGGAACATTTTTCGCCATTTTTAATTTAACACAATAACATATTTTTGATTAGAATGCTATATGTTTAAGATATTTACATGATTGGCATGTCTTGAATTTTCTACGAACAGCCTGAGAAATGCTCTTCATTCAGAACGAACTGTATATAATTTTGTCTAACTGGTAAACGTTAAGAAGTAAACAAAGTTTACTATATACACATACACAATAAATGTAATTCTCGTTAAAACAGGTATTTATAGCAAATTTTTTGTGTTAGTTTTAACCATTTTTTTAGATATTCCTTGGTGTTGGTTTGAATTTTGCAGTAATTTTTAATGATTTTTACTTTCTCTACTACGTATAGTAAGTAGGGGAAGTATTGCATTCCACCCAAAAATTCGATACCGAGATTTCACCGGAAATACACGTTTTGAGACCTCCTGAATCCAAAAAAAGCATTTTTGGAAACATGTCCGTGTGTGTGTCTGTGTGTGTGTCAGTCTGTGTGTGTCTGTCTCTGAACAGCATAACTCAGAAACGAACAGTCGGATAAACACCAAACTTGGTATTTAGGTTCAGTATCTTCCAGAGATGCGACCCGAAGGTTTTCAAGAAAATCCCTCCACTCCAGACTACCCTTTACATGGAAGATTTTTCGAAAATTTTAATTTTCTCAAAAATGGCTCTAACGATTTTGATGAAAATATCATATGTTTAGGGTAATGTTATGAGAAATGAAATGTATATCTCGAATTTCCTGGGAATGTCTCCAAAAGTATTCTTCATTGTGAACGACTTTTGCATAACTGGTAAACCATAAGAGATAGACACAATTTTACTACACAAAAAATGTAGATCGCGTTAAAATACACAACTTATGTCATATGCATTTCTTTTGTTGAGTGAACCGTTTTCGAGATATTGCTTGTTATTTCCTTAAATTTTCCAATACTTATACTTTTTCTCAAATGCGTTATTCATTTTTACTTTCTCTACTACTTATAGTAAGTAGGGGAAGTATTGTATTCCACCCAAAATTTCGATACCGAGATTTCACCGGAAATACATGTTTTGAGACCCCCTGAATCCAAAAAAAGCATTTTTGGAAACATGTCCGTGTGTGTGTCTGTGTGTCTGTCTGTGTGTCTGTGTGTCTGTCTGTGTGTGTGTCTGTGAACAGCATAACTCAGAAGCGAACAGTCGGATAAACACCAAACTTGGTATTTGGGTTCAGTATCTTCCAAGGATGCGACACGAAGGTTTTCAAGAAAATCCCCCCACCCCAGAGTACCCTTTACATGGAAGATTTTTCGAAAATTTTAATTTTCTCAAAAATGGCTCTAACGATTTTGATTAAAATATCATATGTTTAAGATATTTTTTTTATGTCCTGGACATGCAAAGAGAATGGAATGCGTCACATAGCAACCAGCGTTAAAATATTTGACTATCGCTTAAAAGCTACCATATTTTTCTTGCATCTACAAGAAAATTACCAATAAGATTGACATCTCGATATCTCGATTAACATGAAGCATATGGAGAATAGGCGTTTGTAAAATTAGATTGTACAAGAGTAGAGAAAGTCATGTGAGTGTAACACATCAGATTTTTTTCTAAATACTAAGCCGGTATTCTTTTTTTTTCGTGATCATGCAAAGAGTGAAATTTCAAAGCCAGCATCTAGCGACACATTATCGCTTCAACATCCTGTATCCCCTTGAACCTACGAAATCTATAATGAAACCATTTCTGCAATAGCTTATTTCAATTAACATAAAGTATCTGCATTGAAAAATAAGTTTTTGTAAGAAGAGTTTGCAGAGGAGATGTAAAAATAATCGATAGTGGTTAGAGGGAGTCGATATTTACTTTCTCTACTACTAGAAGGATGTGTTTATCGGAGGGGGACACCTAGCGCATTGCGAACAGCTTGATTTATTGTGACTACACCCCCCACGGGAGGCAGGATTGAGGTAAAGGAGCTGTAGGATGTCGCAGGTCCGTAGGCAGACAGGCTCACAGAGACGCGCAAAAGTCTCTAATATTTCCAGTTTTAATAACCGCACACTAGTAGACCCAAGACCCAGTAGACCCAAGAGGGCGACGAAGCGAGCCTAACGGGCGAGACAACGTACCCTGGCTTTCAGGGGGGAAATCTTCCCAATGCGCAAGCATGCACGGCATCTGTCCTGCACCATCAGCACAGCAGGACCCGAAAACACCTGAAACGTGAAAGGGAAAGATGAAATGAGAGGAAATGGGGGAAGGAGAAATAGTGGTAGAATACACCAGCCCAGCATTCACCTAGATGACCAGGGGAAAACCACGAAACACCCATTGTCAGAGTGGGCGGTCACCGGGAACGAAACCGGGGCCTCCCGAATGCGAGCCACAGACGTTGCCGTCTGAACCATCCGCTGGTTTACTACAGGAAATAGTAAGTAAAGTAAAATAGTGAGTGGGGGAAATATTGCATTGCATTCAAAATTTCGATACCGACATTCCACCAGAAATGCTTGTTCTAAGTCCAAAAAACACGCTTTAGTTCTCTCTACTACTTACCTACAGTTAATAGGGAAAGTACTGCATTCCAATCAGAAATTCGATACAGAGATTCCACCGGAATATAAACGTCTTGAGACTCCTGAATAAAACAACAATTTATTTTTTGAAAAAGGTCTGCGCGCTTGTGTGTGTCTGTCCGTGAACAGCATAACTCAAAAACGAAACGTCGGTTAAACAGCAAATTTGGTTTTTAAATTCATCAACTTCAAAGGTGCAACACAAGATTTTCAAGAAAATCTCCCCATTCAAAATTTCCTTTATATGGGAAAATTGTCGTTATTTTTTATTTTCTCAAAAATGGTTCTAACGCGTTTGATTAAAATATCACATTCTTAACTTATTTCCATAACAAATAAAATTTACCTATATCGTAAACTTTCTAGGAATAACCTGTGAAGTTCTCTTCATTCTGAATGACTTTTATGTAATTCGTAAACCGTAAGAGATAGACAAAAATCGTATTACAAAAAAAAAGAGTTATATCCGGTTAAGACATGCAGTATATTTTATTATTATTGTTATTATTATTATTTTTCCGTTAGCCGCTTTCGAGATAATTTGTGTTATTGGTCTGAATTTTCAAATACTTGCACTGTCTTCAAGAGGTAAGTCGCTATTCGTTTTTCCTCGTGATCATGCAAAGAGCATGGAATTTCAAAGACTTCACACATAGCGATCTGCTTATTAAACTCTGACTATCGCTTAAGCTTTCTGTAACCTTCCTATGCTTACCAGTAAATGCGTAATGAAAGTTTATCTTGATTAACAATAAGTAGACAGAAGAATAAGCATTTGTAAGAATACCTTGTAGAAGAGTGAGTAGAGAAAGTCATGCGGATGCAACACATTGGATTTATTGTAGGTTCTTAGGTACACATGAGTCGGTGTAAGTATGCTGGATAATACCTAGGTTCACAGCGGTCATTACACCCAAGAATTTCAGTGTGATGTAAGCGTTATAGAAGGATAGCTTTGCTTCCGTCTTTGGCTTACGCTGCAATCACCAGAGTTCAGATTATTCGCAGCATATTTCTTCAGACATCTTTATCGTTATCTCGCACCCTTAAAGTTTCTTCACGATTTTTCCAGTAAATGTGGCTAGGAATAGTTTTTATCGCGGCAAGTTCCTCATCCTGCTCACGACGTTGCGTTACGTTTCCGGAGAGTACGTGACTTCCGAACACGTCATCTCCGGACAAAGGTGCGTAAGGACTCAGCTAATGCAATGGAGGATCACGTACCAACTCAATATCATTAGTTTCTACACGATTACTGCGTTTATGATCTCTGAAGAAGTCACGGGATTTTATTTACCCATAATATTTTCATACCCATGAAGAAGTGGTCCATACAAAAGCTTACTTTTCTATCTATAGTGTATTTGCATTAAGCTGAAACATGGAAGGTAGAAAGAGATAGCACTATATTCCACTATATTGGTAATCCTTAACTGCCTAATCTCAAAGCCTTTACTATTGAAACTTACTATTTAAAATCTGAGCTAGGTTGAAACATGGCCTTTAGAAAAGAACAACCAACATCCGCTTCTAACAATACAAAAGCCAGTGGAACGAGGACAGCCGAAGATATCAGGATATTTTCCATATTTCACTGCCTAAAGTGTAACTGGCAACAACGCTATTACAGGTACACCCGTAGACAAAAAATATGGGTCATCCCCAGATTGCATGTGACGATCGGTAACCTTATAACGATGTTTCTCAGTGACGACGCTTGTAAGCTACTGAAAACAGCACCGAACTATGTTTCATTGGCCGAGAGGTTAATAAGGCACTGTTGTTAATTTTATGACGACGTGTAGAACATATTATTGCATTAATGGAACTTTAGCATTTTAAGTTTTAGGCATGTCTATCCACACAAAGATATAATTATACTAAAACACTCGTTTTAAATAACTAAAAAATGCAAACAAACTATTATCTTGTAAAACTAAAACACATAAAAATGAACAAAATTAATATCGGGTGTATGAACCCTGAGCACGTCTAACTGCCCTTAATTTTTGGGTCATAGATGGAATTAAATCCCTGCAGCAATGTGGACGAGAAGCTACAACATCCCTGGCTTCTTGAATTTGCACCCAGAAGCCATCTTTTGTCCTTCACGCATCTGCAGGAAATTCGAGCGCAGCTCCCTTTAAACCCCAGCCCACACATTTTCAATAGGGTTCAAATCTGGGGAACAGGGAGGCCAGTCTATCACTCTAAAGTGAGTTTTTTTTATGGACGCTCTTTAACTGCTGTGGTCCTTAGCGTCCGATTCTATATTGGGCGTGAAACACCAGTAATTTTGCTCAGAGGCCTCTTTATCGGGCTTGAGGTTCTTTTACGTGCCATAAATCTACGACACGGGACCACCTTTCCGAAGGAAGCCATGCTAAGGATTTTTACGCCTGAAAAAGATTCATCGCCCTCCGCCGGGTTTGAACCTGCGACCTCAGGAACTAGAGGCTAACATGGTAACCACTACACCACGGAGGACGACAATCTATCACTCTGGTATCCGCCTCTCTGAGAACTACTTTGAAACCTCTCGACATATGTGGAGAGGATGGTTATCCTGTATCAATTCAACAATTCCATCAGGACATCTCATCCTCACAGAGAGAATCAAAATATTCTCAAGTATTACAGTGTATTGCGCACTGTTCAGTGTGTCCTCAAGATGCCACAACACACCTGACCGTCCGTTGATATCCAACAACATACAGATATGCGACCATGATGAAATTGTGAAGCCACGTATTTTGCATCGTAATCATATATTATGAACTTTACCGAATGCCATGTATGAAATGTAGTATTTCGAAAATAAGTAGTCACTCTGGGTCGATTAAACATTGTTAAAAGAAGAAAAAAAGTGCTACATACGAATAGCGAACCTGCGGACTTAATCACAGAAGTACCCTACGCTTTGCCACAACGTTACAGAGAACAGAGACGATTCACATGAATGTAATACAACGGTAATGCACATTTTGCAGGCTGACAGCAGTCAACTGTCTAAAAAGCAGCTGATATAATATATTTATTTATATATACTCATTAGCTGGCTTACCCGACGTTGGACGGGCATGCTAAAAGAATGGAAGAGAAAGACTACCCAAAAGAATGATGGAGTGGACGCCACCAGGAAGGAGCAGAAAAGGAATACCGTATAGAACGTAGGTTCAAAGAATTAGAGGGGCAATGTTGGATTAGAAATTCAGGAAGATTTATGGTCCAATAGGCAAGAATGGAGAAAAGTGGTAAGAAGGTGTTAAAAACTGTAGTCTTGAGTGCCGGAAAAATGTTTGTACATTGTAAAACCGTCGATATATATAATTTCGTTTACCTCCGCCTTTATTTATGTAATTTTTGCACAATGATCCTGGAGATTTTTATGGTTAATCCTCCCCTTTTACCCCTTATTATTGTAAACTCCTACAGCCACGGCTATTCCTTCTTACGTATGAAAGGTCTCCTGATGTTCACGTCTTATTATTATTATTATTATTATTATTATTATTATTAAGTCGCTTGAACTTTACAGTCATATCGCGACTACATATTTTAGTTTTCAGGATAGATTTGTACATGATGATAGCTTTTACAAAACTGATAACATTTTTACACGAAGTTACATTGTTAAGTATTTCCATACTGTCTGAAACGGAGCACTGTATTTGTTTTTTAAATTGTGGACAGTGCATGACGATGTGTTGAACGGTGAGCACGGTTTGATATTTATTTATGGCGACCATACAAAATTAACAGTATAATATATTGGTAGTATATGATTACAGTAAAATATTGTTACATGGAAAGAAAGAGTTACATTGTGTTGGCAGAATTAAAACTTTTGTAAAAACTAAACTAAATTGAGTTTTATTTATGGACGCTCTTTAACTACTGTGGTCCTCGGCGTCTCACTGAAAGACCGGTAATTTTGCTCAGAGACCTCTTTATCAGGCTTGAAGTTCTTTTACGTGCCGTAAATCTACGACACGGGACCACCGGCTTTACTTCCCTTCCGAAGGAAGCCATGATAAGGATTTTTACGCCCGAAAAAATCCATCGCCCTCCGGCGGGTTTGAACCCGCGACCTCGTAAACTAGAGACTAGCATGGTAACCACTACACCACGGAGAACGACATTAAATTTTTGTGTACAGATTTGTGAGATTCGTATAAAGAATTTTTTTCTGATATTGGATAGGTTTCCTAAAGATGCAGTCCAGAACTCTGCAGTATCTTCTCTCTTCATTATACAATGGGCAAGTTGTAAACAATGTTCGACTGTTAGTAGAGTATGACAATGGCCACAAGTTAGTTAGTAGGTGGTTGTGCCTAAAGGTGGTGTGTCCAATTCTTAGGCGTGTAATGACTAATTGGTCTCTTCTGGAAATATGCTTTATTGGGTGATTGATGTATGGAACTGGGGAGAGGTAGAGGTTATTCAACGGAGGGGTACACCTCGCCGCTTCGACCAACTAGATCTATTGTGACTACACCCCTCGGAGGCAGGGATGAAGTGAAGGAGTCGCAGGAGGTCGCAGGTCCGCAGGCAGACAGGTCCACAGAGACGCGCCGAATCCCTATCATTTCCAGTTTGAAACGCCCGCCTTCACCAGCAGAGGCGAAAAATCCCACGAGAGGGTGACGAAGCGACCCTAGCAGGCAGGCCAACGCATCCTGGCATTTACGGGGAGAAATCTTTTACAAAGCGCAGCAATCGTGCCATCTTCCCGACAGCAGTCGCACTACGGAACCCGGAGACATGAAAGGGAGAGAGATGAAATGAGACAGAAATGAAGGAAATGAGAAATCCTGGTAGAATACATCACCCAGCATTCGCCTAGGCGACTAGAGGAAAACCGCTAAAAACAGAGTCGGCGGGAATCGAACCCGGGACCTCCCAATTACGGGCTACAGAGGTTGCCGCCTGAGCTATCCCGTTCAGTGTGGAGTTGGGGAAGTATCATGTAGCTTGCTGGTTGATGTTCGTACCACTCCATTGTTGTCTCCATTGGCAGTGTTGACACACAGGTGGTGGTTTATAAGACAGGATGAGAGTGAATCCTGTGTGTAGACGGTGATCACTCAGGAAATATTGCATAACCTATAAATATCCATACAATTCGTACCGTTATAAACAAGTTCGATTGTCGCTTTTTAAGCTTTGTCTTCTATTTGCTTAAGTATTACATCTTGGACATCTAAGTGTATTGTTTGGAATAAAATGTAACTGCCTTTTGTTTTTAACACGCATTCTCTGCGAAGTACAGCATCTAACCAGCTTTTGTTTCTACGTGCATTCTCTGTGGAGTACAGTAACTATATTCTACTCCATGGCATACTAAACGAAGGCTTTCTGAATCCTTTTTAGTCTTTTAGTCGGTGATGAATTGAATTAGTTGTTTTAAAGGCCATGTCCGTCAGGAAGAATAGGACTTTTCAATTATCAAAATCGGTTCAGTAGTTTTTGAGATTACCCTACGTACACGCACATACATACATACATACATACATACATATTATATACATATAAATGTTCTCTCTTTAGAATACTAGTATAGATTACAAATTTTTAAGTGTATTAATTAAAATGTGGAAAACAGAAACGAACAAAAGCGAATATTTCGGAAATATTTGATGCTACAAAATTGTATAAAGGTTAAAATATTTTTGTGTAGCTCTTCAAGTATTCATATTTACTATACAAATGATGGAACCAAAAGAACTTCAAAGACGATTTACAGAAAATTCAATACAAACATTGCAGTAATGATTTCCACGACTTACGCATACGCTTAATCAAAATGGTTTGAACAATTTATGAAAAAAACAATATCTGATGTGTTACATTCACATGACTTTCTTTACCCTCTATCGTTTATTAGCAGGTATGCAAACTATTCTTACGAAAGCTTATTTTTATATCTACTTCATTTTAATCCAGATAAACCTTTGCAGAAATAGCTATATTACAGTTTCGTTACAGAAACAAAGGGAACAGCAATAGTCAAAAGTTTAAGAACTGACTTTAAAATTCCGTACTGTTTCCGGGCAATCGCATAAACAATTGAAATAAATCGATAGGATTTGAAAAGGGTGACACTAATTCGAACCATTAATACCGGATATCTCGGAAATGGCTTATGCCACAAAAAAGGTTATTTGAAGTAAAATGTGTGTTTTAAAGAGAACTACATTTTTGCTGTAGTATGTTTTCGTCTATCGCTTAGCGTTTACCAGTTATAAGATTATACAAAAGTCCTTCCGAATGAAGAGGACTTAACAGGCTATTCCCAGAAAATTCAAGATATGCATTTCATTTAATATGTAGAAATCTTTAATGTATGGTATTTTAATCAAAATCGTTAGAGCCATTTTTTAGAAAGTCAAAAATTTCGAAAAATGTTCCATATAGAGGGCAGTATGAGGTGGGGATTTTCTTGGTACTGAAACAAAACAGCAAGTTTGGTATTTATCCGAGTTTTCGTTTTTGAGTTATGCTGTTCACAGACACATATACACACACATACCTTTTTGTGATTCAAGGGGCTCAAAACATTTATTTCCGATGAAATCTCGGTATCAAATTTGTTAATGGAATGCAAAACTTTCTCTATCTACTGTGTATGTACGTGGTAGAGAAAGTAATAACGGACATGTTTGTTTTGTATGGAACATTTCGTGAAAATGTTCGCCTTGTAACCCTGAAAGCTGTCTAACTTCGACCACACACACGCATAGACGTGCGCGCGTAGTCGTTCTTTTTATAACTTTGTAAACTTATTTATTGCTTAGAAACCCTAAATTACTTATGCACTTCTTGGTGAAGTTTCGATAATGAATTTTTGGGTTGAATTCCACATGCTTCATTAGGTACCTAAGGAGTAGAGAAAATAAAAAGGCTGTTTTCTAATTTACAACATTTGGGTCTAAGAACAAAGTATGGTGCGGTTAATGAAAAATAGTAGGGAGCTTACGGGTCAAACCCCTTTGCGTGCAACTTTGTATTTCATTTGAGGCTTTATCTGATAGAAACTTTATTATATACTTATGGGTAATAAAGACACTGAGTAATTCGTACAATCCAACTGGTATTTTGTTCTTGCAATTTAATTTTAAAACGTATGTACACAGCCATCAGGTGGAACGCCCATGCCAGTGTTGCCAAGCTGAACGCGCGCCATGGTGTTTCCCACTGTGTAGTGCAAAGTGAAATAAGTTAAAATGGAAACAGGAAGTAGGGTAAATAATGCTTAGCAAACAGCGGAACATTGCGCGGATAGTATTGCAAAAAATTGTCTCCATGTACAGAGAAACAAATGAATGCTTCTGCCTCATATCTCTTGACATGTTGTAATGCTGTTGCCATAAGGTGTGTACTATTTTCTCAGTGTGGTCGCACCATAGCCTTATATTAACAGGAGTGCTGTCATGCATTCTTTACAGTGTAATTTTCAAAAAAATACCTAAAAGAAAATTCTCTGTGAAGAAAGTGAGCCAGGCGCGCTTATTAGTGTCTTGAATAAGCATTGTATATAAAATAAAATAACGCACACCTAAATCAGAAAGAAAAATGGTATACGCAATCAATAGAAGTTTAAAATTTTCGGATTTTAGCCGAAATTGGCAGCCACAGGTTCCAATAAGATCCGATGTGAACACACACGATTTTCTCTGCCCTTGACAAATGCATATAACGTTAACGTTAGTTACTCACGATGTAATTATGCCAAGGAATTGTTTCAAATAAAGCAAGGGATGCTTACTTACAAAATAAGGAAGCAATATTCAAATGTTTAGCCGTGGTAAGGGTCGAGCGATGGAAAGGCAAATGAGAATCGCAAACTTTCAAATATGCCATACTTGGGAAAAGTAAACATGCAACATGGAATATTTCGAAAACGAATAGGCAACGAAAAAATTTATTATAAACAAGTTGGTATTTTATCAGCTCTATTTTTCTGTAGTAAGTTTTAACGTATGTTCTACAATTCCCAATTTTACAGAATCAGCTAATAGGGAGAGGGCTTTACAGAAAATTTACAGAACATTCAAGATGTGCTTTTTATTAGTCATTCAAACATCTTAAAAGCTTATTTTAATCAAAACAGTCAGCCATTTTTGAGAAAATAGAAAATAAAACACATTTTATTTGTAAAGGCTAGTTTGTGGTGCGGATTTTCTTGAAATTTTCGTATCGCATCCTTGGAAGAAACAGAATACTCAGGCGTTTTTGTAACACAAAGTTTAGGTTAATGGAACTGAGAAGTGCGCTTAAGGTTATCTACTGAACTAATATAAATTAGACATCTAAAACTACATTAGAAAATAATTTTGAAACATTATCGGCGGCTTTAATGTCACACATTTCAAGTAATATGTAATGTGCAATTAATCATGCTGCATGCCAGTTTTCAACATATTTTGTTTCCATAACAAGAATACAATATAAATACTTGCATAAAGTGCTAATTGCTACTTCTGAAAGCATTAAATCCACCAGTGTTTACTTCAAATTAAATTTTGTTCTTTCAAAAAGATGTCTTGTTTCATACAAATGCATCTACACTAGTGGCAGATATTGCAAGTATTATTCTACATAAGTAAATTGTATACTTTTTTTTCAGATTATGCGGTAAGAAACCAGGGTGAGTGCCCCACACAGCCTCCTCCGACACGCCCTTTCAGACGTCCTGGCCGAGCACGTCGTTCCCAGGGTCAACGCTGATTCTCTTAATGTACATATAACATCACCAACTTTCCATTAATTTTTCGCCCACATACGTTAATAATGCCGAAAGTAAAGATGCATAGGAAAATTCAAAATCATACAGACAATTAGTATGTTGTGTGAGACAGCAAAATGATATTTTTTCAAAAGGAGACCAAAGTCTGGTAAACCATGCTTTGAGCTTTGTGTAGTGCCAAAAGTCGACAACTCTTCGGATTTGGTGAGGGGTGTGCATCCCACAGTTTGTCAAAAACTCCTCAATCAATTCCACCGTATACATTAAATTACAAAATGGGTCCGAATTGTCCATCTTCAACTTAATTATGAAGCGTATATCATAATCGTCTTATTCCGTACGTAGTGAGTTGAAGTGTGCTGTTCAAAGAGCAGCCAGCAATTCTACGATCCCAAAGTCCACATTCTGCCAAAATTTAATATTAACAAAATAGAGTGCACAGGAAAGCGACTACGCAACTAAGGCATACATTGACTCAGATGAACCAACGATGTGTTGTAACCATCGCGATATTCAAAGCGACTCTTAAGTAATAATAATAATAATAATAATAATAATAATAATCATAATAATTATTATTATTATTACCATTATTAAAAAACAAAAACAAAAAGCCGAGAGGTGACAGTCGTGCTGAGCGGGTGGCAATTGTTCTAATTAACTCCTAATTGCACTGTCAGGAAAGTTACTTGATGTTAATGACTAATGGGTTGCTTAGCTATTAAGACGCCAAAAACAATCTGAACTAATGTCGATAACCCCCTGCCCAAACTCTGCATTTCCGGACATGGGTCTCTTTTACAATAATCTGATATAATATATTCATACTATTTTCTCTACGCACGACAAATTCACATACATGTATACGTTATATATCCCAGTATTCACATACATAGTGTTTCTTCTACCCACAACGTATTTTTGCTAGGAATAATTTCAAATTAAGCAAAACGTGCTTAGTTTAAATTTGGGAAAACAGCATTCATATGTTTATTTGTGTTAACTAGCTCTCGCAATGGAAAAAAGAAAGAAAAGAAATAGGAGAAAAACGTATCCTAAATGTCGTCCTCCGTAGTGTAGTGATTAACACGCTAGCCTCTAGTTCCCGAGGTCGCAGGTTCAAACCCGGCAGAGGGCGATGGGTTTTTTTCGGGCGTAAAAATCCTTAGAATGACTTCCTTCGGAAGGAAAATAAAGCCGGTGGTCCCGTGTCGTAGATTTATGGCACGTAAAAGAACCTCAAGCCTGATAAAGAGGCCTCTGAGCAGAATTATCGATCTTTCACGCCCAGTGTAGAATGGGAAGCTAAGGACCACAGCAGTTAAAGAGCGTCCATAAACTAAAAAAAAAATGAAATTGCGATAATAGAATACCTAAAAACGGCTTACAACAACTGTATTTGATAAAAATTATTTTTATGAGATTCAAATTTGTCCTTCAATAAGCTTTGTGTCTCATTTATAGTTGTAGTTATATACACAATTAGCTGTACAAAATTCAGTCCAAATGAAGACTTCACATGCTATTTGAAGAAAATTCAAGACACATTGAATTACACATGCAAGTTGGGGTAGGCACATTTTCTTGTACATTTTTGTGTCGCATCTTGGAAGACAGGACTTAAATGCCAAGTTCAGTTTTTATTCGACCACTTCTTTCAGTTATGCTGTTCACAGACTCATATAGGATACCTTTTATAAAAATGCCGTTTTTTTGTATTAGGAGACCTGGTTTACATGTTTATGTCAAATTTCTGAATGGAATGCAGTACTTCCTCTACCTATCATAGCCATGGAGGCAGACAGGGTAAAAATTATCATTTAGCCGTCCCGCAAAACATTTTAAACATCATAGATGTGATTTTGAATCAACCTGTATGTGCCAAAAAGATACAATATAGCATTCCATATTTTAAACACTCGCACATTTTTTTTCATTTTCTGGACTTTCTTTACCCACCGGTATGTAATAATAAACATGTAATTTTCAAGTTACTTACCTAGGAAATAAGTTTAACCAAAGTAATCAAGTTTCTAATAGCATTTATAAACTTGTAGCTCTCGTGAAAATAAAATGATTTATCGTCGGCTTAGCGAGAAAACTGCATTAAATCTATTTAAAC
The DNA here is from genome assembly GCA_030765065.1 of Deroplatys truncata. Taxonomy (NCBI): domain Eukaryota; kingdom Metazoa; phylum Arthropoda; class Insecta; order Mantodea; family Mantidae; genus Deroplatys; species Deroplatys truncata. The sequence continues at coordinate 128,749,360 of CM060988.1, read as the reverse complement.
AAACGTTTCAAGAAAGCAAAAAATATCAAAAAATGTTATGCACATGGAATATCAACGTGTTTTGTCGTCTCTAACTTCAGATGCTCAGAGTTTCTGTTTGCGTTACCAAGTCAGTGATTATGTGGCGTATAGGCTTTGGTAATAAATACCATGAATTAAAATATCATTTTCGTCAAACGTGGAGTTAGAAGGTTTTTTCACTAAGCTGACGTTATGTAAATTGCTAATTAACAATGAACAATTGCATCACGACTTCAATTATTTTATATAAAGAAGCGAACGATATGAATTAATATATACATTGTATGTAGGTACATATGTAGTTAAGTTAGTAAAATTTATATGAAATATGTAACTATAGTTAAAAAAATAAGCAAAACACGTACTTACTTAGAAGCCTAACACATGTGCACTTTCAAGGAACTCACCATCTTCATTAACAAGTGCTCAAGTGTTTGTATTATCACCGCCCTCATTACGTTAACATCAGTGTCTCAAACGCTGCTTTTCTCATTATACCTCAACCTCTCTGTGGAGTAGACTGTTGCCACGTTTTATTCTATCCTCAGTAGAAGGAAACGGACTGGGTCATTAAGAACTACGAGAAAAAATGTGGCAACGGCGTCCTTAACCACAACGTGGAAGTAATATGGCAACTGCCAACTGTAAAGCCATGCAGCGATTGGCTAAGGGAAGAATTTGATTGAAGAAAGGTTATCAGCCCGAGCTCTAAGTGATAACCAGCCTGAAAACAGACATGCTGAATGTTAACGGTATGAGCGCGGCGATAATAGCCGAAGGTAGTCGGTCCCCATGGTCGCGCTCGCTAAATTAAATGGCTTTGGTGTTTCGTGGTACAGGGGATTGCGAGTTCGAGTATTATCTTGGGTATGGGTGTTTGTAAGTGTGTGCATGTGAAACGCAGAAACAAGCAGGAAAGTAGAAAAGAGGGGTAAAATAGAAAAGGATCCCTTGATGATAATTTTATATCAAATAAATTTAAAAAGAAAATGTTTTAATCACGTGTGTGATCAATCCTATTATTAAAGCGTGTGCTTTGCTGATTTTAAGCTTCTGTCCCTACCATGTTAACAGTGCAATAAATTATAATTTTAAGCTGTATAAGCTGCAAGTAATGTGTGTTTAAACATTTAATATTCTTTACAAACGTACGCTAAGCTTTTAGAGTAATTCGTTACTGAAAACATTTAAGTTAGCAGTAAAAGCATGTACACCTTTTATTAGGTGATAGAATATTTTTATTTCACATTATTATTTTTTCAATTTAAACAATGATTAGGGCATTAAGCATTTATGTTTTACAATAAAATTTTATTTCGTGTTTTTATTTGTAATGAAAATATGTTTTATTTAAAATAATCTGTTTTTACTTAATAAGTAAGAATAATAACTTCATATTTCACTTTAACTGATGAGTGTATAATTATAACGATAGTGTAAATAAAGCATTAATGCCTTTTGTATAGACAATAAAATTGTTTATTAAATTCAAAGTTCTAGTTTCTCCTTTGTGTTTCGCCTCAGTTTCACAGTTTTCAATTAGGACACATTTCAATTGCTAATTGAGGAACTTAGTAAAATAAACTACCAACATTTCTTCTACAAATATTGCATGTTTTGTTAAGCCTAGTCGAACTCTTTATTATATAACAGTTAATTTTAAGATAAAACCCTGTTGCTACTAAAACAAGAGCTACTAGAATTGGGACTAACTGCGGAGGACTTAGCACCTTGACCTACAAAGTCTTTTGTGCCTGAAGCCCCTGAAGGGGCGCCCCCGGAAGGAAGGGATGAGGTGAGAGGAGACAGAGGGCGACCAGACCAGTAAGCATGGCAAGGCACAGGGCAGGGTCCCTACATTTTTACAGTTTGTAACTTCCCGGATGGCAGCTGATGCAACCGGCCCCCCTTCCCGCCTGCGGGTGCGGTACTCGGAGACAGCCTCCATTCCGGGGAAGAAGACTTACACAGAGCATCCTTTTCCCCTGTCATGCAAAGCCGAGACTCCTGCCGACACTTACAACCCTGAAACAGACCAAGCAGATGAAAGGTGAAGTGAAATAAGAATGGAGGTGAAACTGAGGGACAGGAAATTCGGGGGATGTAATGAACCTTCCCAGCATTCGCCTAGCGACCCGAGCAAACCCCCGAAAAAAAACCATGAGTCAGGATGTTCGGCTGCGAAATCGAACCCACGACCTCCCGAATGCGGGCCACAGACATTACGCCTGCGCCATCCCATTCGGTGAAGCTACTAAATATATATTTTTTCCATTCTTCATATCTTATTCCACTCATCCATTAGCTCCTTGTGAAAGCATTAGTGGTAGATCCGCGTCTTAGACTTCCACCGTCAGTCCTTTAACAAAGTGCATCTGTTATTCTTCACTCCACTAGATTTTCAACACAAAAACAGCATGGAAAATCCGACTTTACTTTTCAATGGCCGTTTTGTAAAAACATTGAGATTGACTAAGATTAAATATCTCATAACATCACAGAGTATCTACATTTATTTTACAGTACGTTGTATACTACCTTAGTAGGTAGACAAAGTATCGTATTCCACCCAATGTTTGGTTATTGAGATTTCACTGGAAATATACATGCCTTGAAGTTCCCTCAATCGAAAAAAAAAGCCTTACACAAAATTGTCCACCGCGCATGTGTATGTCTGTAAACAGCATAGCTCAAAAACAAAATATCGTATAAATATTGCTTTTAAGAAAGCTTTAAGAATCTGTTACATTCGTAAGGCTCTCTAGCCACTATCGCTTATTTTTATATATTGTACAAAATATTCTTGCAAAAGCTTATGTTTCCACGTACTTCGTATTGAAATAAATGTTTGAAGAAATATATTAATTATTATAAATTTTTGAAGGTGAAAAGGGATGTAGTATGCCGAAGCGATAGTCAAATCTTAAAAAAGCGCGTCGCTATATACTAGCTTTGAAATTCCATACTCTTTGCATGACCATGAGAAACAAGCGAATTACGATTTAACACTTCAAAAAAGTGTAAGTATTTGAAAATTCAAAACAAAAACAACAGATAATTCGAAATTATTGATGTCACATAAAAGTTATTTGAAATAAACTGTGAGGTTTAAAGAGATATATAGGTGTTTTTGTTTAGTAAGCTTTTGTCCATCTTAACGTTTAACAGTTGTGAAAATTATACACAACTCCTACAGAATGTAGAGAATTGCACAGACTATTCAATATAATTGTATTAGTCATATAAGTATTTAAACATATGGCATTTTAATAAACACTGTCAGTCGTTTTTGAGAAAATAAAAAATAACGACTTCTTCCGCCATTGAAGTTTAGATTGTGGGGATTTTATTGAAAATATTCGTGTCGCATTCTTGGAAGAACTTAATACGAAAATTCGGATAAATACTAAAACTTGTATGTAAGTTATGCAGTTCAGAGACAAACAGGATTGACAAGAATTCCTCTAAAAATATTATTTTGAATTCAGGGAACCTCAAGGCATATTTTCGCTGAAATATAAATATCGAATTTTTGAATGTAATTCAATCCTTCCTCTAGCTACCTGAAGTAGGCACTAAAGGTAAAGGTCAGGACGGGACCCCAAAAACGGGCAGAGCACCGCAACTATGCCACAATGGCCCAGTTTGCTTCTACCTGACCCCTGGCAGAGAAGGATGTGGGGAGAGACCCGAAGGCGACCACATTTGGATAACGACGGGCGCAAGCATGGACCGGTTCCTAACGTTTCTAGATCGAACGCATCTGACGCCGCCCGGGTTCACCCACGAGCCCCTACCCCGGGTCCCCCGTAGGCCCCCCCCCCGAGCAGACCTGGAGGCGAGTCCTAATTGAGTAATTCCGCAACACGCCTCGGGAGAAACTTTTACCGAGCGCACACCCACCGCCCAGCCGCAACGCGCCAAACACCGACCCTGTTCCTACAATCCTGAAACAGATGACAAGGAAGATAATGGGCACAGGAAATGAGGAGCAGGTGGTCACAGCATTCGCCTGACGACCCGGGGAAACCACGAAAAGCCCATAGGTCAGAGTGGACGTTCACCAGGGATCGAACCCGGGACCTCCCGATTGCGAGTCGCCACCGCGAGTCGGTTTAAGTAGGTGCTAGAGACATAATAAAGACATAATAAGCGTTAACTATTGGTAAGTAAAGTACTGTACTATGCCTAAAAAAAGCTATTGTGTTTCGAGTGTATAACCGCATACATCAGAGATGTCGATATATTTACATAATGATTACAAGCAGATATGGCTTAGAATTACAGTAATACTATTTCCGTTCGGAGCTATAAGCAAAGCTGACCTTTGATGCATGCGTCTGAACTTGATGTCCTTGGCGTGTAGATTACGAAAGACAAGCTATTTCTTTGAAGGAAATACCCGGATGTTTTAATTTCTTCACTGGTTACCGAGAAAGTATTGTATCCCACCCAGAAATTCATTGTAGAGATTTCACCAGTAATACAAGTTTTGAGATCTCTTAAAAAGCATTTTATAAAAAAAACCCTGAAGTATTTTCATGAACAGTATAACGAACCAGCAAACAAACAAACAAAAAGTTGGATGAATCCTAAGCTTAGTATTTAAGCCCAGCACCTTTCAAAGAAGCAACATGAAATTTCCCCCACGCGAAATTACCTTTTACATAATCAATATTTTACTTTATCAAAAATGTTTCTAAGATTGTAATTAACATATCACGTACATTTGAAATATTTAAATAATAACAAAACGTGCATCTTAAATTTTCTGTAAATAGTCTTTGATGTCCTCTTACATTCTTACTGACTTTTGTCTAACTGGGAAACCAAAAGAGATAGGCAAAATCTACTATCCATATAGAACAATGTAGATCTCATTAAACTACACAGTTTGTGTCAAACAACCTTTTTTGTAGCTTCCGTGTATGACGTATTTCCTCGCGTTGGCTTCAATGTTCTAGTACTTCAAATGTCACGCTATACGCCTTTGAATTGTTTTTTTTATTTGTAACTGTCTAAAAACTTGTATTCAAATACATATGGTGCTTAAGGTTGTTAGCAATGATAGTAGTCCAATAACTTGAAACATGTGTTAGAATGCTGTTCAGTAACAGTCCTATATCATATTATATAATAACAATAAGAAAACAATTGAATTGATAAACATATTAGAAATAGTTATAAAACAATAACTGCTTGATGATTTTTACAAAATACATGAATTAATGAAGCAGGTGTTGTGTCGTTTCCTTTTTATTCTTCTATTATGCGGTGTCTACTTCATAAGCAAGGAGAAAATGTAACGTCGTCCTCCGTGGTGTAGTGGCTACCATGCTAGCCTCTAGTCGAGGTCGCGGGTTCAAACCCGGCGGAGGACGATGGATTTTTCGGGTGTAAAAATCCTTAGCATGGCTTCCTTCGGAAGGGAAGTAAAGCCGGTGGTCCCGTGTCGTAGATTTACAGGACGTAAAAGATCTTCAAACCTGATAAAGAGGCCTCTGAGCAAAATTACCGATCTTTCACGCCCAGTATAGAATGGGACGCTAAAGACCACATCAGTTAAGAGTGTCCATAAATAAAATTCAATTTCAATTAAATTTGATTCGTTCTATTAAATCATGAGCTGAGCGCAGTGATAAATGCCTTTAGCACAATAAAGTGCTAATGAAACTTATCACTAACTCTTCCAGCTATAATAACTTAATTATCTACTACTTACAGTAGAATCCAGCACAATATGAGCGTTTATACAAGTGTCCACAAATAGCTTATTTTATAGCACTAATACATGGAACAAATAAACCGGTCATTGCCTACCTCATTTTCTTTGAATTGTTGTATCCATTCTTTTTACTTTTCTATAACTTGCCTACAATAAGTAGGGGAAGTATTGTATTCCTCCCAAAAATTCGATATAGATTTTACTAGAAATGATCGTTTTGAGGACCCGTGAATAAAAAAATAAACAGGTCCAGTGCGCGAACTTGAGCGTATTGTGTGTGTGAACACCGTACCTCAAGAACAAAAAGTCTGATAAATACCAAAATTGGTATTGAAGTTCTGCATCTTCCAAGGATCTGACACAAAGTTTTTCAAGAGAATCCCCCAAACCAAACTACCCTTTACCTGGAAAAAAATTCCTCTCTTTTGATTTTCCCAAAAGTTGCTCTAAATAATTTGATTAATAACAATGTAAAGTTGAATAATACATATTTAACCAGAATCTTTCTCTACCCTCCGCAGAGTCTGGAAACATCAATGTGGGTGCGAGTGTGTTTAATAGTTAAACTTATAAAGACCAATTTTAAGAAATCCAGTGAAGAGTAACACCAATTGTTTCTCTAATCAAAACCCCCGATATGAACAAAGTTAGTGGGGCTATACAAGTGTAACAAACAAAACATTTGCATTCGTAGAATTACGTAGGTTATTATTCCTAGTTCATAGTCATGTGGAATATAGTTGTATATTGCAAAGCGAGCAGGCATATCGGAGGGAATGCAAACATGACGAATGTTTACGTCACTCCCAGCTTTTGACAGAAAATATATAAGCAAAACTGTCAGAGTGGCTAGTGTAGCTTTTTTCGCCAGATGTAGTCGTTCTTAAGCACTAGTCTTGCGGCGAAAAATATTTTATCTCGCCTGTGGGAGTTCTAACGGCTTTTAAACTAATTATTAATAATAAAATAGGACTGTTTTCTCGTTCCAGTACTGTAGTATAGATTTGTTTATTATAATTATTATTGTTATTATATTACTATTAAATTCATATTTCGAAACTTAGGCCGTTCTAGTTTTATTTAAAACAGAAATCTGCCCAGGTTAGGTTGTAAATTTGTGTAGAGGATCAAATTGTGCTTTACAAAATCAAAGACCGACAATAATTACAATTTTGCATTGTGTATATATTTTCTGGGTAAACACAACTCCAATCCTATGCAGTGGGTAGCTTCAAGGATCCTTGTTTGGAAGTCCAGTGATGATGATGATAATAATAATAATAATAATAATAATAATAATAATAATAATAATTAGTACTAAAATCCATAATGCACAAATACTTTAGCTGAAAACTACTCTGTTAATTTAAGCACAAAGTTTCTGGTTTTGGTCAAAGTAATGTCACAATAAATATTATCAAGTTGAAAATCGTTAGCCTTATGGATAAAAAATCTGATGTGTTACACTCACATGACTTTCTCTACTCTTGTACAATCTATTTTTACAAACGCCTATTCTCCATATGCTTTATGTTAATCGAGATATCGAGATGTCAAACTTATTGGTATTTTTCTTGTAGATGCAAGGGGAATATGGTAGCTTTTAAGCGATGGTCAAATATTTTAACGCTGGTTGCTATGCGGCGCATTCCATTCTCTTTGCAAGTCCAGGACATAAAAAATCTGATGTGTTACACTCACATGACTTTCTCTACTCTTGTACAAACTATTTTTACAAACGGTTATTCTCCATATGCTTCATGTTAATCGAGATGTCAATCTTATTGGTAATTTTCATGTAGATGCAAGGGGAATATGCTAGGTTTAAAGCCATAGTCAAATATTTTAACGCTGGTTGCTATGTGGCGCATTCCATTCTCTTTGCATGTCCAGGACGTAAAAAAAAATCTGATGTGTTACACTCACATGACTTTCTCTACTCTTGTACAATCTATTTTTACAAACGCCTATTCTCCATATGCTTCATATTAATCGAGATATCGAGATGTCAATCTTATTGGTAATTTTCTTGTAGACGCAAGGGAAATATGGTAGCTTTTAAGCGATAGTCAAATATTTTATCGCTGGTTGCTATGTGGCGCATTCCATTCTCTTTGCATGTCCAGGACATAAAACAAGCAATATCTCCAAAACGGTTCACTCAACAAAAGAAATGTATATGACATAAGTTGTGTATTTTAACGCGATCTACACTTTTTGTGTAGTAACATTTTGTGTATCTCTTATGGTTTACCAGTTATGCAAAAGTTGTTCACAATAAAGAATACTTTTGGAGACATTCCCAGAAAATTCGAGATATACATTTCATTTCCCATGACATTATCTTAAACATATGATATTTTCATCAAAATCGTTAGAGCCATTTTTGAGAAAATTAAAATTTTCGAAAAATCTTCCATGTAAAGGGTAGTTTGGGGTGGGGGGATTTTCTTGAAAACCTTCGTGTCGTATCTCTGGAAGATACTGAACCTAAATACCAAGTTTGGTGCTTATCCGACTGTTCGTTTTTGAGTTATGCTGTTCACACACACACAGACACACACACAGACACACACACAGACACACACACACACAGACACACAGACACACACACGGACATGTTTCCAAAAATGCTTTTTTTGGATTCAGGAGGTCTCAAAACATGTATTTCCGGTGAAATCTCGGTATCGAATTTTTGGGTGGAATGCAATACTTCCCCTACTTACTATACGTAGTAGAGAAAGTAAAAAATGAATAACGAATTTGAGAAAATGTATAAGTATTGGAAAATTTAAGGGAATAACAAGCAATATCTCGAAAACGGTTCACTCAACAAAAGAAATGTATATGACATAAGTTGTGTATTTTAACGAGATCTACATTTTTTGTGTAGTAAAAATTTGTCTATCTCTTATGGTTTACCAGTTATGCAAAAGTCGTTCACAATGAAGAATACTTTTGGAGACATTCCCAGAAAATTCGAGATATACATTTCATTTCTCATTACATTATCTTAAACATATGATATTTTAATCAAAATCGTTAGAGCCATTTTTGAGAAAATTAAAATTTTCGAAAAATGTTCCATGTAAAGGGTAGTCTGGGGTGGGGGGATTTTCTTGAAAACCTTCGTGTCGCATCTCTGGAAGATACTGAACCTAAATACCAAGTTTGGTGTTTATCCGACTGTTCGTTTTTGAGTTATGCTGTTCACACACACACAGACACACACACAGACACACACACACACACACAGACACACAGACACACACACGGACATGTTTCCAAAAATGCTTTTTTTGGATTCAGGAGGTCTCAAAACATGTATTTCCGGTGAAATCTCGGTATCGAATTTTTGGGTGGAATGCAATACTTCCCCTACTTACTATACGTAGTAGAGAAAGTAAAAAGATATGAAGCGGCCCCTAATTTTTTAAGTTGACATGTTACGTATAAACCGTCAACTATCGCAGTGAATCACAGTTCTTGGGAGCGTTAGCGGAAATACGTCACGAAGGCGAGGACACCGGAAACAAGCTGCGTCAACTGGATTACGCCGTTAGGAAAGAACACCAGCTTATCCCAACGTCACGAGGGTAAACACAGATTATCAAATCGAATCACGACAGTGGTATCCATAGCAACCATCTTCCCTACGGGAAATGCTCTTTACTGCGCCCTGGACTATAAAGATTAGTTCTTCCCTGAAAATAAAAACCTGACGTGTGGCATTCACATGACTTTTCTACCTATAAGCTGTTCTTACAAAATTTTACTCTTCTATCTGCTTTATATTAATCAAGATAAACATTTGTAGAAATTCGTTTCAGGTACACGGGGAATACAGAAGGCTTAGCAATAGTCCAATTCATCGGTATGTGATGGCTTTCAAATTCCATGCTCTTCATATGACTACGAGTATAAAGATTTTTTTCAATTACATCAGTACTCCAAGCACTAACACTTATTACAATTGATAAACATAACGCCATTGCGGAGTTACCCACTTGTGCACTGTGTATTTTTAACCTCACCAAATATAATTATAGGGCTAAGAGAACCAGCAATCACTTTGACCATTTTCACGGAAAACACTTCTTAATATTAAAATTAAAACTATTTCGCTTCTTACTAGGCATTATAAAAGGTCTTAGAATACGTAATAAACAAGTAAAACGAAAGAGCAAAAACGAAAAGAAGGGACACTTGAAACGGTATTATAACATAATAATGAGATAGAAAGCAAAATTAAAATGAAACTGTCTTGCGAAATTGGTTCATTTAGCACTCCTTCGAAGCAAAAACCGCTGATAAAAGATTCACAAAGTGTCTTAAAAACGCTACCACAGATGTTTACCTTCGTTCAAAACACTGATTTCTCCATCTAAACAAAAGAGCATGCAACATGCCGAAACCGCATTCAAATGTTACTTTCGTGGTAACAAACGCTTGCAATGAAAAGAAATACAAAACAAAACAACAATGAAACAAAGGAAGATCGCAAGCCTTCAAGCATATTCGTTCATTAGAAGACATAATATTGGAAAAAACATAAAATTACAACACAGAATATAAGAAAACGGCCAATGACACGAAAGAAATATCTGACACAAAATGTGTGTGTTAATGAGTTCTACGTTTCCTCCGCACTGAATTTTTGTCTATCCATTATGGTTTTGTAGTTATACAAATGTATATAAAATTCAAACAAATAAGGAGACTTTTAATCTATTCCCAGAAAATGCAAGATATGCATTTTATTTCTCATATAAATATCGGAAACAAACGGTATTTTAATAAAAATCATTAGAGCCGTCTTTGAGAAAATCGAACATTTCGAAAAAGTTTACATGCAAAGGATAGTTTTAAGTGGGAGGATTTTCTTCAAAATTTTCGTGTCGTATCCTTGGAAGATGCTAAAATACCAAATTTTGTATTTATCAGACTTTCCGTTTTTGACTTATGCTATTCACAAACACACACACACACACACACACACACACACACACACACACACACACACACACGAACCTTTTTCTAAAAATGCGCTTTTTGGCTTAATGGGCCTCAAAGCATATATTTCCAGTGAAATCTCAATATCGAATTTTTGGGTGGAACACAATGTTGCTCGGATAAAATTTTTCCGGGGTTTTGCCTCATCCTGAGAAGATGAATGTCGAGTAAACTCTGTGAACCCTGGGCTCATTTGAACATCATTTCACCCATTTCATTCATCGTCCGATATGACCTACCCGGTTATAGGATCTCAAAACTCAACAAAAACAATAATAATAATAATAATAATAATAATAATAATAGCAATAATACTTCGTCTTACTATATGTAGGTGGTAGAGAAAGTAAAACTGTCAAAAGAGTTTAACATAATATTTGGGAATTAGAAATCACAAACGTTTATTGGGAAGGAACCTGTGGTTTGCTCTTACCTTAAAAGTTCTGACAAACTTAGTTTCCTGCTAGATGGCATTTTAGATATTTTAACTTTCTTCTTCTACTTCACGGTTCAGGCTTCAACCCGTTTCGGCTCCAAATTGCTGATGCCATCGTTTCTTTGGTCTACCTCGTTTCCTTTTACCTTGTGGGTGTTAATCTGAAAAACCAAATTTGATACTTCTTTCACCACTGAAAAGCCCTGTTCTTCCAGATGAACATAGGCTACAAGGCAGCTTATAATTTCGACTATTAAATGATTAAAGGCTTTGCAAGGCCTGGGTATTAAAATACAAACATGTTAGAGATATTATAAAAGGTACAAAGATGGTTTTCCCTACTCGTTTCCGTGGTTGTTCTTACTTTACAGAGAATGTTTATTATTATTATTATTATTATTATTATTATTATTATTATTATTCCATTTATACCCCGCCTTTAACTGCAATGGTCAAATCGGCGGCCGTCTACCTTTGAGATATATTATCTATCGATAATGGTGTATACCATTGTCATTGGATTTATGGTCTTAGGTTCTTTTTTTAAACATTAGATCACATAATATTCACACTTCCAGATTTTGGTGAGGATAGGGAAATAATCTTGGCTAGAGAAAAATTGTCACCTACAGCTGGGAGTCGAACCCGGGACCCCTTGCACAGCAGTCAGGTGTTCTCCAACTGAGTTACGGGACCAACACAGAGAATGTAAAAACAAATTCAATTATGTTTTGCTCCAGAGAGAAATAAAACACTTGAGCTCTCTACTGCACATGTCCAAAATGTATACTGCTATTTAAATATAAATTTCAGCTGGATACTTTGTGATTTAACATTCAGCGGTGTCTAAAATAATTTCGACAATACCTGTTAAGTGATTTTATTTTGCTCGTAGGGTTGTTACTCGCAAGATAAAACTTGCATTATAAATAACTAATTTAGAAAGCTAGTACTAAAAGTAGATCTTTTAACATTAACCGTCCATACTAGAAGTTTTAGATTATAACACTCCATTGTTACCACTCTCGTTTCTTGAGATGAAAGTGTATACATAACATATATATATATATACAATATATATTAAGCGGAGGCCTTTGTGTCGATTAATGTAATGGCGGATTATTCGAATGACTCGGAAATGGATTCTCCAAGTGAATCCACCTGTTTCCTGTTCAAATCAATGATGTTATCAATACTAACGCTACCTCCTGTGCAAAATATTAAAAATTGTAACAATTGCATAATCAACATCCCAATTACATTAAAAGAAGAATACCAATGTTAAATAAAATATATGTTTATTAATAAAATTACTGTTACACTTATTCTGTTGATTGATTTTTGCCAAGCCTTCTACATATTATAGAATGTTATAATGTGTAAGTGATCATGTTATCAGCACTGGTGCTTTGAAGGTCAAACAATAACGTGGGCCAAACAACAACAGACTAGAGCTGATCATTGCGCATGTTCGAATGTATACTGTAGTTCCCACACAATTTTCAGCTGATACTCTACCATTTAATATCAAAGGTTGTCTAAACGCATTTATTGAAATAACGGTAGGATTTATTTTATATTTATTTACTTTTAATTGAGATTTTATCAAATAGTTTTAAGTTTTCAGTGAAGTTATTATCAAAACCTCTGAGGAACCTTTATTCTGATTTTATAGATGTATGCGGTTAATTTTATATATGCCAAAACCTTCTAATAACTCATAAATAGGTACGTTTCGTTATATTTTCTCTTTATATTATAATAAACTTCATTACCAATGTGCAGTAAATATATAAATGGAGAAAACTGTGCTAGAGTAACATCTCAGGCAGTATTTTTAACACTTAAATGGTTTCAGACTAATTATATGATATAAAATATAATAACAGTCCGCCTTAAAGCAATATGTGTATGTAACAATATCTAAAAAGTGTATATTACAGTCATTGTAAATGTTTATATTATTGTATACATGTAATAATGTTATGTGAATGCATTACGTAATTTAATAATGTAGGAGCTGTGAGAAATAGGTTAAAAGTTGCTAACAATGAGGTAACAATGAGGTAGCCTTGAGGCAATAATGAATTTGAAAGCTTAACAATACTACTTGTGATTCTTGGAGCAACAATAATGTAAATTTTGAAACAGTTTATAAAATAGCCAATCAACAACCAGAAAAAGCTTTAGTTAAATGAAGGTATTCTACTGGACTAGCGTTAGCCAATCAGAGACTTGAAATACAGAAATTTACAAATTTAGGCGCTAGACATCAAGTCAGTTGCTTGTAGACAGCGCTCATAACTGGACGCGTTGCTTGTAGACAGTGTTCCTAAGCGGACACGAGATGTGCCCTCGAGAAATTTAATACGTATTCGTGTGAGACGAAAAATAGTTTACGTGTTAAAAAGTGCAAGCAATTAATAAAAAAAATCTCACAGCTCTCTCCCTATATCAGTGAAGTGTTATTTAAATTGTGTCAAGCATTAATAGAAGGAGTCAAGTAAAATTATAATCTGTGTAAGCCTACATTCTTCAGTCGCGCCACTCCCTACTAAGACATTCATGTCTCTAAAAAAAAGTATAAATACTGACGCAGCTGAGGCAAACATAAATATATAATATTTATAGAAACAGTAAAAATTACAAAGTTAATATATTTTTGGGGGTAAAGGCCACCGGAAAGTACATTTGGGGCAAAGGCTATTGGAAACTTTTTACCATGCGTGCGGTTGCAACTACTTCAAGTTCGGCTCCCCAACATTTGAACTACAATACAACTCCTACTTCAAATCGGCTTTCCATACGTAGCAGCAACAAACCTACTTCTTCACATCCGAAATATTCACCCATATATTTTATAATTAACAAGTGAGAAGATTAATTTTTCGAGGGTTATAGATTATGTATTCAGCTCAAAATATTTTAATTGCTGACTTGATGGGAGGCAGCATAGAATCTTCATATCCGCCGGTTTCACCCTGTTTCACTGAGTATAGATATAAGGGTTTATGTCCTTCCCTAATGTGAAATTGAGAGATTTTCCGTAATTAAATAATACAAAAATTTACAAATTTATCTTCTGTGCTTATTTAAACATTTTTGGACTAATAAAGCAACGTTCACTGTTGAGTCATTAAATAGCAAAACATGTCTTTCGGGACAAGAGGGCGCATTGAAGATTAAAAACATGTGAACTTAATGTTTCATTCTGGCCGTGACGTCATCTTCAGAAGCAGACAATTGTGTACAATCTATTGAATACTTTCGCCACAGACCTGGAGGAAACGCCAAGTTCACATGTTTTTAATCCTCGACCACGGCATCTTACCTGGGAAGATATGTTTTACTGATTCATTATACCACAATTTAGATAATTATTTTACAAAAGATACAGGATATAATAATTCAGGTTTCTAGAATATCAGGGAATTTTTTATTTATTGTTACGAATATCATTGGGCATTGTAAAATTACAGTTCTAATGGATATAAAACATAGAAACGTATTTTAAATACGTTTAATATAGTACGTAGGTGTAAGTTAAATTAATTAAATCGTTATTCGAGACGTAGGGGATAGCGGCACGGAAGTTTTGGTCAAAATGCTGAGAAATATACTTTTAGATTTTTGTATAAAAACAACCCTTTAAGTTTCACACATAAGTTAGACAAATATTTTAAATCATTCAACTGTTTTTAAAAGGCCGGGCACCTACCTTTAAGATCCTTATGCTGGACATACATACCCTCCTTAATAGAAGAAAGCTGTGTTTTTCTCAGGACATTTTTCAGTACAGGCAGTACAAATATTTCAAGGGACTTCAGTTTATTTTTTTGAAAATTGGTACAATTTTTACCATATACATTGGAATAATTCTGTGTATACCGTGTGCTCTTGCTTTTAAAATACAAAATTTATACCCAATATATTGGGAAAAGTTTAGTAAAAATTAGAAACTTAGAACTGAATAGAGGAAAAATGTTATTGCGAATACTTTGCTGCACGTTTCTGAAACCCGTGCATCTATATAGAATCACTAGTTACCATTAACATTTCTTTTTAAAGTGAATACTTGTGTTAGGAAGTCTATTGGAGTATTTCCTAATTTAGTTTTTCGAACGACAAAAATAATGAAAATGTGTATATTTTAAATAATACTGAATCAAATACAATGAAAAATGTACAGTTTAAACAGGAATCCATCTACAACTATCCCTCAAAATTTAAGCCCTCTTGATGCACTGCTTTAGGTTTCTAAGCTTCTGTCACAGTTTTCCTAAAATGTCGGGTAAGCTAAATAGTTTGCTATACATTTTGTGAGTGCGTGATCACTGCAACGCATTGCGACGTCTCAAACAAGCACGTGAAATCAGCCAGTTTCTTATGAATGAACACATAAAAAATGAAAGTAGTTGACAGGAGTACTGTTAGTCATCCTACACTTAGATGACTCACCAAGCTCATCACCGTTATGCAGCATCACAAACCTGGAATTCAACGAGAATGACTCATTCATTCATTTATTTATTTATTCACTTTTTAAAACCTATGTGTTCTGAATTCTAACCTTGCACTAGCACTGAAAAGATCTGCAACGAATGGAGCGGAAGTGGCTCGGTTTTCAGGTACCCTCCAGCAGGAAACCCAAAATACAATCTTATTTCTTAATAAACATTATTGCAAACTGTTCGCACTCAAGACAATGTTGTCCACTGGAAAGTCATGTCCCTAAACGTAGGGACACATTCAGCGACATAGGAAGGGAAATGTTTTTATGGTTCATCCACAATCAGTCTTCACCGTTTCATGAAGCTATAAAAGATGTAGAATGGCGGACACAGGGGCCGGTAATATTTAAATAAATGATCTCCCACAGACCTGACCTACTTCCTTTATGTTGCTGATACTGCCATATTGGCCCACTCATATAGACCTCTACGTCTCTATCGACATCTTCAGAAGGCCCTTGACAGCCTTAGACAGGCTCACAAAATTCACCACGAAATACCTTGCCATCAATTTCACCAAACGTTTGAAACACCGCCCACGCATAGACTCCCACCCCTCATAGTATTCGGAAACATCATTACCTGGACCAAATATGTAAAATACCTTGGCCTACGCATGGACCAAGGACTCATCTGGAGAGATCTCATACTGATGACTCACAAAGGGCTAACGTCCAATTCCACAAAATTCATCCGCTTACAAATGCTCTCTCAAACTACACACAGACCTCACATTGCATAATACACATTATATAAGCTCCATACTGACGCGCACCTGTATTGGGATACGCAGCCTCCACGTATATCTAACAACTTCAAGTCTTCCAAAACAAGGCTCTGCGTATAATTGCAAAAGTGCACTCCGATATATTTCACTCGGAACTCCAGGCCATAAGGTTGGGGTCTTTATCAAATAAATAGCATTCGATGTGTATATCCACCTCCCCCGCAAAGATTACCTGCTAGTGCACGATTCGGCTGCTTCATTACTGACCGCGACAAACATAACCGCCCGCAACCTGAACTCTGGCCGAGCAGCTATTGCTCACGAATACACCTAACAAGATTACTACCCCCATAAGAGTAACAAAATAGCAACACTTTCCATGCAGTTTAATCCACAGCTGATCACGAAGCCATCGTCCAAGAAAAGTATCTACGAGGTCCAATGGCAAAAGAGGACAACCACCTCACAGGAACGAGCTACGAAATCACGACAGATCAAACCGGGTAATTCTGAGGTGACACCCCGCCACATCATTTCACTTCGTTCACTGCATGTTACTTCCACTAATCTCACGAAATCCTCAATGCTCAGGTCGTGTCATGAATATCGCCCAGTTATCACCATGTCACGTTAGCATGCCTGACGCTCATTAACCGAGGTGCTCGAACATAACCCGACCGTCTAATTTGCATGACACTAACACCGAGGTCCCCAATACATGCTCTTAGAAAAACAAGTGACAAACATGGAATATGTACGAGATTCATGAATGCAAAATAAAAACAAATTTCTTCCATTGAAAGTATGTGAGCAATTCAAGAATTACAATAAATGAAAATTCCTTAAAAACACAGTAGACCGCTTTTATGACACCGTGTCAAAGTACTTAAGAGGACTATGGAGGTCAGTATCAGAAATTAAATATCGTCGAAAGAATGTCAATGGAATAAAATTGAAGAATATTTCAAAATTGTTAGAGGTGTTATTAATATATAGGAAACCTCCATAGATTGTGACACAATTTTCGATGAAAATGTGTGCGTGAAACAGCAGTAACAAACGAGGAAATTCAAGAATGGATAAAAAAAGAATCTGATGTGTTACACTCACATGACTTTCTCCTCTTGTACAAACTATTTTTACAAACGCTTATTCTCCATCTACTTCATGTTAATCGAGATAAACATTTGCAGACTCTATCTTATTGCTAATTTTCTTGTAGATGTAAGGGGAATATATATTTACAAGGGCAATATAGAAATACAGTAACCTTTAAGCACATACATATCTCTTAATAGCTGGTTGCTAGGTGCAGCACCATTCCCTTTCCCACAGATTAATACTCTTTGCGTATACAAAACAAAAATGAATAACGAATTCCCATTTGAGAAAATAAGTATTGAAAAATTTAAGGGAACAACAAGCAATATCTCGAAAATGGTTCACTCAACAAAAAAAATGTATATGACATAAATTGTGTATTTTAACGCGATCTACATTTTTGTGTAGTAAAATTTTGTCTATCTCTTATGGTTTACCAGTTATGCAAAAGTCGTTCACAACGAAGAATACTTTTGGAGACATTCCCAGAAAATTCAAGATATACATTTTATTTGTCATGAAAACATCTTAAACATGATATTTTAATCAAAATCGTTAGGGCCATTTTTGAGAAAATTAAAATTTTCGAAAAATCTTCCATGTAAAGGGTAATCTGGGGTGGGGGGATTTTCTTGAAAACCTTCGTGTCGCATCTCTGGAAGATACTGAACCTAAATACCAAGTTTGGTGTTTATCCGACTGTTCGTTTCTGAGTTATACTGTTCACAGACAGACAGACAGACAGACACACAGACACACAGACACACACGGACATGTTTCCAAAAATGCTTTTTTGGATTCAGGGGGTCTCAAAACATATATTTCCAGTGAAATCCCGGTATAGAATTTTTGGGTGGAATACAATACTTCCCCTACTTACTATACGTAGTAGAGAAAGTAAAAATGAATTGAAGTGTTAAATCATTTCGATGTCAGAATACGTATTTCATTACATAAGCTTACAAAACTTGTTGAACGCATACTAGTCATTCCTGGAAGTAATACACTTCTCCAAATTATTTTTTCTCTGATGAATAACATAAGGAGTGCCTGAAAAGTAAGCATGCAATTGGAAATAGTGAGAAAACATAATGTGAACTTAAAAGAATCTGTGTATAAATGTATAGGAAATTGAAGAGAAACAAATACATTCATCCCAAAGGAATGGCTGATGTCGCAATCGAATTAGTCTCCCTCTTAATCTTTGTCTCATATATGGTGCTGAGTAGTAGGTGAACGTGAATCGTTAATTTTATCCTTATAGTATCAGTGTGCAGTCGTTACAATTGCATCGATTATATCCTATGTCCCATTATGATCTTCCAAAATTATGGTCACTTTACATAGGAATGAATTTCATAAATTAATAGAAAATCTCAGGACTTCTTAAAAATATAAAGACTAATTGCAACTTGAAAGTAACGTTCAGTACAGGTATTATTAATTGTTCACATGGTTGTATTCTGTTGCAATAAATGCATTAATGCGCAATCAATGTAGCTGAATTAGGTCCTTTCTTCTGTGTGTTACAGCGGCAAACGCGTTAACGGTTTTAAAAAGGCCAGGACCACGAAGCAAATGTAGTTGCGAGAACTGAACTGCAACTGGCAGGTGAAAATATGAATATAACACGTTGTAATAGAAATGACTGACGTCTCAAATGCATAAACATATTGTTCTATCCTACGGAATATATTTGACGTGTGCAGATAACCCTTCGTGCGTTAAAAGAGTGGCAGAACTCAACGGGACAATTCCAAGTAAACAGGTCAGTGGGGAACTAGCGTATCGGCGTCCTAAAAACCCTATACTACTACCGCTACCACTACTATACCAACGGTTTTCGGAAACGTCCATATAGATACACGGAGAGGATTGGAACATCGTATCAATCAACAGGGGCAAAAGTTCGAACACCAATTCAATGAGCGAAGTTAGTACAACAGCACCGTTAGTGATGATGCTGATGATGACAATAATAATACAATAGTAACATGACGTTTATAATAGCAAGCGAAAAAATGGCAGTGAAATACTGCGTGCTCTCATGTTTATTGCTTATAGTCGCAAATGTTAGACAAGAACAGGGTAAACACAACTTAAAAAATAGCTATGGGCGGATATAAATAGGTCAAATAAAGACATTTTGATTATTTGTCTATCTATAAAGTGAGTTTGGTCCCTCGAGAAAAGCCTGTGTAACTGAAGTGGAAAATTTTCTAAGAGTTTTTCGGTCTATTTCCGTCTATCATCACGGACAGTACACTCTAGTGCAAGGATCTGTTTTTGTCTATCATCGCGGACTGTACACTCTATTGCAAGCCTGGGAAGTTCCTCTCAATGAGCGCGATCCGTTCATCGTCTTTGCTGATAAGCAAGAGTCGTAGAACGAAGCTCGGCTGAGCCCGTGGCTCACTTGCTTTCTGTGTGAGGGGTCCCGGGTTCGATTCCCGGTTGGGATGGGATGTTTTTCTCTTGCAAAGATTATTCCCTATCCTTCCCAGAGTCTGGAAGTATGAATAAGAGTGTAATTTTGTGTGTGATCTAATGATTAAAGCCCAAAGTTTATTCGGAATCCAAAGACAAGCGAATACGTTAACACAATTGCCTATAGGCAATAATATGTCCTAAAGGAAAGACCGCCGATAAGACCATTGTAGTTAAAGGCGGGGTATAAATGGAACTTAAAAAAAAAACCAAGCTGGCTCACGCTAATTCGCCAGTTCCCCATTGGCCCGTATTTATTTGGAATTGCCCCGTTGAGTTCTGCAACTCTTTTAACACACAAAGAGATATCTACACACATGAAATACGGCGCGGTTGGGCCACCTGGTATATCAATATTAGGGTTGACATTTCCGCAGGCGTTTTGATATGAAGTAAGAACATTTAAGACTGTCTATAAGGACAAAAATAGTTTGCATCACGACTCGGACCATTTATGTAGTTTGCTATAAACAGAAAACTACTAAAAGTCAGTAAATATCAGTTGGATATCTCTTAACTGGGAAGTCGTTATTCGCTTTTTTCTCCGGGCATGCAAAGAGTTTCTCTTGGTCATGCAAAGAGTATGGAATTTCAAATCCATTACTTACCGACACGCTCTTAAAATATTTGACTATCGCTTTATCTACTGTATCCTACAACGAAATGTGTAAACGTGAATTGAAAGTTTATCTGAATTAACAAAAAGTAGATAGAAGAAAAAGCATTTTTTAAGAATTGTATGTAGAAGAGTGAGTAGAGAAAGTCACGTGAGTGCCACACATTAAGATTTTTTGTAATTGACAGTGCCTATAGCTCCTATAAGATCGCCGCCTGCTTAGTAAATAAATTAATAAATAAGTAAAGCTGCCTTGTCATTGGATATGAAATGCCTATTTCGGATGTAAGTAGATAATGCAGAACTATAGAGCGGAAGATATACTGGACAAAATGTGGAAGTGTATGTCGGATATTATGACGTATTTAGTGACGTCAGTATTCCTCTCACTCACCATACGAGTATAAAGGCAGGAAGAATTTCACCTTGGAACACCATTCTGTGAAAGGCTGCCGATACCCACTCCCACCAACATGAAGACCTTCATCGTGTTCCTAGCAGGTGAGTGAGTTCATTCAAAGTGACGCCGAGATCGCGATTTTTACTTTCTCTACCACGTAGGTACTTAGTAGGTGCAGAATGCATTGCATTCCACCCAAATATTTCATATCGAGATTTCACCAGGAATATATGTTTTGAGAACCCCTGAATCCAAAAAATGATTTATAGAAAAAGTCTGTGTGTGTCAGTGTTTCTGTGAACAGCATAATTCAAAAAGCGGATAAATAGCAAAACATGATCTTTAAGTTCAGTAAGTACCAAAGATGCAACACGAAGATTTTCAAGAAAATTCCCCCTTCACAAACTGCCTATCTATAGAAGATCCACTGCATTCCACTCAAAAAAATTCGATGTCAAGATTTCATCAAAAACACAGGTTTAGAGTTCTACTGATTTTAAGTATGTGTGTGTGTGTGTGCGAACAGCGTAACTCAAAAAATGAAATGTCGGATAAACACTAAACTTGGTATTTATTTGAGTTTAGGAACTTTCAAAGTTGCTACACAACGATTTTATTCCCAGCCCAAACTAAATTTTATATCGATATTATTTTTAATTTTGAATTATCTCAAAATAGCTCTAATGGTCTTGATTAAAATGCCTTCTATTTAAGGTAATTGCATGAGTGATAAAATATACGAGTATATCTTGAATTTTCTGGCAATAGCCTGTGAGGTTCTCTTCAATTCTGAATGAATTTTGTATAATTTCGCTTACATCAAGCAAAATAATCGTATATGAAATAAATGTTTTGTGCCATTAACAATTTCCAAGATATTTGTTGCTATTGTTTTGACTTTTCCAGTATCAGTATATTCTTTGAAATGCCGTCACAATTCATTTGTTTCTGGCGATGTAATGTTTCTTTTTTTAAAGGTTTGACTAATGCTTTGACCTCCTTTTGCTCCCTTGCACCTACTACAAAATTTGTAATGAAATCCTTTCTCAAAACTTTTCTTGGTTTAAATGCCAGCCCTTGTAGCCGTGTTTGCTAGAGCATATACCTTCGAGTCCCGCCATGGACATGGGTGTGTGTTCACGTGTGTGCGTGTGTTTTGTGTATAACAGTAATTGCAGTATAACGCTGTAAAATAAATCAGAGAAAACATAGTAATACCAAAGGAACATAAAAAAACACACGATGTAGATAGAAAACTAAGCTGTAGCTTGTAGAAGAGATATAAAATAAACGATGGCGAGTGGAAAAGTCGTGTGAATGTAAAACATCACATTTTTATTATAAGGAATGTCAACGTATTATAGCAGTCAAACCCTTGTGTTCGTTTATGTTTTATTAACAACTGATGTCTTAACCCCCTTTGCACTATGAAATGTAGGTTACTGTGATGTTATCTAAGTGAAAAATTTCTCCACAAGTAGAAGTTTATCGTGAAGTGGCTAGGAAGGATAATTATATTAATTTTATAAACAGAGAACTATTACGCGTGTGTGTGTTTGTTAATAATCCCAGAAACCATTTAACCGATTTTTACTTTCTCTACCACGTACCTAGTAGCTAGATAGAGAAGGTATATTACATTCCACCCAAAAATTCGATACCGAGATTTCACAAGAAATACATGTTTTGAGACACACTGAATAAAAAAAAGTATTTTTAAGAAAAAGACCTGCCTGTATGTGTGTGAATACCAAACTTGATATCTAAGTTCAGTATCTTCCAAAGATGCAACACGAAGATTTTCAAGAAAATCTACACTTTACGTGGAACATTTTTCGAAATTTTTGATTTTCTAAAAAAATGGCTTCAACGATTTTGATTAAAATACATATATTAGATATATTTACATGACGTATAAAACATATATTTTGAATTTTGTGGGAATAACCTGTGAAGTCCTCTTTAGTCGGAAGGAATTTTGTATAATCTTATTTAACTGGTAAAGGTTAGGCGACAGACGAAACCACACTACACAAAAAATGTAGAACTCTTTAAAATACACAATTTATTCCAAATAATCGTTTTATGTCATTGGCCATCTCCGAGATATCCGTTATTAATACTTCGATTTCTTCAATACTATGTCGTTCTTTTTAAGTCCTATCGATTTTCAGTTGTTTCTGGCGATGTCATGAAAACAGTATGGAATTTTAAGCTCAGCATATAGCGTCTAGTTCTTAAACATTTGCCTATCGCCGATCTCTTTGTACCCTAACGAAATATGTAATATAGCTATTTCTGCAAACGTTTATCTGAATTAAAATGAAGTAGATAGAAAAAATTAACTTTTGTAGGAATAATTTGTATACTCACTAATAAACGATAGGGGGTAGTGAAAGTCATGTGAGTGTATCACATATAATTTTTATAATTCTTTCACCATTGAAAAGCACCGCTCTCCTCGAGGGTTATAGGCCTCAACGCAGCTTCTAATCTCAATTCCTAAGTGACTGAAACGTAAAATGGCTACTGAAAGCCAGATATGGAATACAAATTACTGCATTTATAATAGAAGATACTTGTCCATTTCCGTGGTGTGGAGGTAGTCTGAGTGCCTCGGGATTTCTCCTTATCCTAAGAAAATAAAACATGGGTAACTCTAAGCTTCATGTGCATCGGACTCGTCTGAGCATCATTCAATCAATTTCATTCGTGTTAGATATAACATCCCGGTTTAAAGACGCTAAACCTATAAACAAGTCTTTAAGATGACTTTCATTGGAAACGCTATGTAGCAGAAATGCAGGTATATCTACTACAACTAGAATGTGTTTTATTACTCCATAGACAATGCGTGTAAAAACAAAATAAAAGTCTACTGCATTTTATTCCAAGCAATATATTTAGATGGTCAGAAAATTGTGATGTAACAATTCAGAATTTAACAAGAACTTTTAATGACCTCTAATAAATTTCATTACCAATCTATGCTAAGAGAGTAAATTGAGTTCAGCATAACTTCAGAAGTTACCCAACCAATATTTGTAATTGCTGCTGAGAAGATTATATTTCTAGATCATTACAGACAATGTATGCCATATAAATTTCTAAATGCTGGCTTGAGGTTAGGAAGTCTTCATATTTCCCAGTTTCTCTCCTACTTCGTTGAACATTGAGACCTAAACGAAAATGTACTAAATTTTAAAGTTTCATCTACTGTGTTTTTCCAAAAATCTGATGTGATACACTCACATAACTTTCTCTAACAATAAATAACATATAATTATTATATAGTACACTATTCATTTAAGAATTCATCCTTATATCATCGTTATGTTACTCACGATACATTTTTGCCCAGTAATTGCTTCAAATAGCAAGAAGTTTTCAACCTGTGGAAACAGCATTCAAATTTTAATTCGTAGTAACAAGTTCTTGCGACGGCAAGAAAAGAAAGTGGAAAAAAGGGCAAGAATCGCAGACTTTCAAGCATGTCCGTTATGTGACGCTTAGGAGTGGTCTAAACTTGCAACATAGAATATGGCGACCCCTCCCCACAAAAAACATTAACACAAATTAGGTATTTTAATAAGCTCTACGTTTTTCCTGCAGAAAGGTTTTTGTCTATCTTTTAAGATTTCTTTACATAACATTCAGACAAATAGTGGTAAGTTCGTAGATAAACTTTTATTTATCATATCAGGACCTATATTAAAATGTGACCTTTTAATTAACATGTTAGAGCTGTTTTGTGGAAAATAAAAAATGACGAAAACTATTCCGTGTAAAGGGAGTATAAGGTGAGGGATTTTCTTGAAAATCTTCATATCTGTCTTGGAAGACGCTGAAATTAAACCGAAAATTTTGTACTTAACCGAATTTTCAATTCTGAGCTCTGTTGTTCACAAAACATATATTTCCTATGAAATTTCCATTTTTGGGTCGAGTACAATACTTCTTCTTATCTACCATATGCAGATGGTAGAGAAATTAAAAATTATTCCACAGTTTAGATAATTCTTTCACCGATAAACCATGCTTAGAAACTGTATAACATTTACAGAATTGGAAAGATTGTTGGAGGTGGATATTAATAAGGTGAGAACAGCCGCCGAAATTTGATACCCATTTCGGGGAATTTCAGCCGATTTTGGTTGGTTATTAAGAGTATCATGGGGATTTACGGGATTACAGAAGAGAATTCAGCATAAAGGTCTCCTGGACCACTGTACAATAATTTCATAATGAGCACGAGGGGGTAAATAGTATTAATTAAATCATTCAAAATTTTAAAACCGTTCGTGAAGCGGCAGTAAGCCATCTAGTACTTGATAACTATTTTGTATTGGCATTGTTGATAAATAATGCTATTCCTTTGTTTCAGGAGTGACAATATGTCTGTTGTGGATGGCCCACGACGTCAGTAGTCAGTACATATGCCCTTCGTGTACATGTCCACCAACCTATCAGCCAGTATGTGGCCGACACAAGGACACCCGAAAACTCCGGGGCTTTGAGAGTCTCTGCACCCTTCAATGTACAAACAAGTGCAGAAAAAACAGTGAGTGGCTTTAATTTATTTCTGAAAATGAAGGAAATGACTTGGTGCTTTCTTATGTAGAGGGGAATGATGTAATAATATACGTTAAGTTCCTGAGTGCTTTTATGTTAGCTTGTGAGATCAAAATAGGGCAGATTAAATTTAATTAACTAAATGTTAATAGAATAATTTTCTGGAATATATGAAAACAAACTATAAAATACTGTAGTTTTAATACTATAAAATACAACACTTAATATAGAATCTCAGGCTTCAGTAGTTATATTCTACACATTATCACTATACACCACAGAAAATCCAGTATTGGGATATTTCATTAGCAGACTACAGGAGAGGAGGGAAGTGAGTCTATAATCAGTAAAAAATTAACCTCCCGGAGGTTAAATGAATAGGTATAAGGACTAGAAACAGAAGAGGATTTCAGCAGGCGGCCAAGGCTAGGCCTATTGCACCTGCTAAAACCTCCGGGAGGAAGGGATGAGGCGAGAGAGTTAAGCCCCTTGTACACGATCAAACTTTTTTTTCAATTCAAGAGTTTACAAGAAAAATTTTGAAATATTTTTCAATATGTGACAAGATTGGAAAAGACTTGGCAAGACTTGACAATGTCAAAAATATGTATTTACAAGTCGTCTCTTCGCCTAACTGAAACCCTTCAGAACACATTGATAATTTATCACACGACAAGCAATTTAGTATTTGCGTCACAGTATAACAATTCGCAATGAAATATTGCTCTTTACTAATATTATGTAGCACTTTCACGTATTATATCCAATGGAATCACATTACGAATGTGGAATACAATGAAAATAACCCCAACCGATAGGTTAACCACGCTATATAACATTGCATTAATGTATACTTAGTTCGGAAAACTGCCTGGCAATTAATTCTTCATAACCGCCTTCGTCTGCTCCATCTTGTGGTAATCCACGGAGCTCTCGACGTACAGACATGGCCGGCTTACGTATAACCCAATCAGTTCGCATACGACATACCTTGGTCGGGTAGCCATTTTTGTTTACTTTTCGCATTCAGCCATGTTGCAGATTTCGTGACGCACTGTGAATACTCACATTTCATTGACCAAAGCCATCAAATCATTGTGAAATCTTTGACCGTTTAGAGCATGTCCTTATTTGCTTTCAAGACTTTCAAAGACTTTAAAAGTATTGGAAGCAATTTGACAAGAAAAGTTGTGAAGTTGTGACAACTCTTGAAAAGTGTTGTAAAGTATTGAATTTGACAAAAATTTGATCGTG
The DNA here is from genome assembly GCA_030765065.1 of Deroplatys truncata. Lineage (NCBI taxonomy): Eukaryota > Metazoa > Arthropoda > Insecta > Mantodea > Mantidae > Deroplatys > Deroplatys truncata. The sequence continues at coordinate 128,722,497 of CM060988.1, read as the reverse complement.
CACAAGCGGCTTAAGATGGGAGGCCAGATATGATAGTGGCAAACGTATCGGAGGCCCTAACGTTTTCTGATTTAACATCCCCGTCCGCCCCTCACGGGTAGGTTCGGACAGAAGGCTACATGCCAGGGAAGTTTTTTTTTTGTCAAAGTACATCCACCGCATACACTGCACTCCACCGTCCGTCCCGTCTAGTCCAGCAACCCTGAAAAATAAAGAATGAAAGGACAAGTAAATTTGTGGTAGTATATAATCTACCCCAGCATTTACCTACCACGAAAAAAGACTTCGGTTGGGTAGTTGGTTCTATGGGAATGAACCCGGGACGTCTCGAATGTGAGCCTTGGAGGCTACCGCCTAGACCATTCCGGAAGTTTAGTAGGCGCAATAGGCCTAGTCTTGTCCACAGTGCTTTAGTTTCGGAACTGTATAAAACCATTACTATAAAATTATATTTCGTGGATTCAAATCCCTCTTACTCTATCGTCTTCACATTACATCAACATAGAACTTCACGATGATGTATAATTACAGAATAACATTTGTTTCATACTATGTTGCACAAATACTATCTTTTTAAATCGCTCACTAGCAAAGAAATTTTTAATAGAAATTGTTACTTAACGTTATCCAATTCTCTAAGAACAGGTTATGCATCCTGGAAGTGATACTCTAAATAGTAGAACCTAAGTCACTCAGGCGACGAGATTTATTCCTTACATTACAATTCCATTGCTAGCAGATTCAATGCAGCCTGTGAGTTGTGACTAAATTTTAAAAAATTGTACTTTTGGCTACATATTAAGTTCAAAAGTCCACACATGTTTCTTATGGTAGGGATAAATGATGTGAAAGATTTCATTTGATCACTTTCCAAGATATTAAATTTGTATATATAAAATATCAGTAACATTTTGAAGACTCTTGCAACACAAATATTGAAATAGAGGGAAAATATTATTTTTAAATATTTGTAAGCTTAAAAGAATAAAACTGGTTATTGTTTTTAGATAATGAAGTAGTTATTTAGATATTAATTTTTGTTTATTTTCAAAGTTTATGAAAAAACTTAATTTCTTATAATTAAGTTTAATTTTTGTCAAACCAATTACATAAAACATAACAAATAGCATTGTAAACGAACTTGTGAAAATCATATATATTTTCAAAAAAATTGGATCATGATTAACGCGCAAGAAGTAATTTTAATCTTAAAAAATGAATGTGCGAGAATAACGCATAACTAAACATAATGTAAGCATAAAAGACCTGGGTTCAAACCCGGCGGGGGCGATGGAGATTTTTGGGCGTAAAAATCCTTAGCATGGCTTCCTTCAGAAGTGAAGTAAAGCCGTAGTCCCGTATCCTAGATTTACGGCACGTGAAAGAAACTCAAGCCTGATAAAGAGGCCTCTGAGCAAAATTATCGGCCTTTCACGCCCAATATAGAATGGGACGCAAAGGGCCACAGCAGTTAAAGAGCGTTCATTAATAAAACTCAATTTAATTTTCAGTAAAAGACCTAATCACCGTGCATTTTTGCGTCGTATTATAGTTTGAATAATGGGGAATAGAAGAACATCTATGGTGGCACATATAGCTAATACATCTAGCATTTGATTTTTTTTTTTTTTTTTTTTTGTTAGAATGCGAGTCTCCGGATCACTTAAAACTAATATTGGCTCTATTGCGAGTCTTTCATGGCCAGCTTGATGCGTACTCGCGTACTCGCGGCATTCTGTTTATTGCAACTTGCGTTTAGAAAATGTAAGGTCTTACGGTAACACTGTTGCCATATAGTGACAATGAATGCAGCGCAGTAGTAATTTGTTTTTGTCATGAGTACATCTATTTCAGAATTTTAAGCAGCAACAAAGAAACAGTTAAATGCCAATATGTATAATCTTCGGTATTATGGCAGGAGTAAATCCTCGAACAGATTGTATGTTAATCGAGATTGCTCTCGATTAATAATTATCGTTGCCAGTTAACCCTTGTAGCATTAATATTATAAGCATTGTTATATTTGAAAATGAAGAAGGAGAAGAACTCCAAGGAATAATTAAGGTGCATTCACTTTTAACACCATACAACGCTCTCAGCTATTCATTATTTGCCTATGTTTTCTTTGTTTTCATTTTATAATAACTCAAAAGTAGTCGAAAAAACAATCACACAACCGCGGCCTTCGTGATCCTTATAGCACATTAGGATCACGAAGACGGAGACGCAACAATTAGTGACACACGAGTAAGGAATTGTGGGTAAACTGTACAACTTGGAAGCAAAGAATCTTGATCCCATAACTGTGTCGAGGCTGTTCTAATAACGGTGCTACTTTTTAAATAGTAAAATCAGTTAATATAGCAGAAAGTTGTTCATTTAACGTCTTCTTCCTTTCAAATATAAGGCCCTACGGCCTGTTACGACCTCACAGTGAATTTTCAATCCAAGGTTTCCTTAGACGACCTAAAGATTTCCTCCCGTTTGGACGTTAGTGAAGTATGACTTTTGTATGCAGCGAAGCAGATGATTTATCCATTTGTTCTGGCAATGTTGTATGTAATCAATTAAATAAATCCTGTGACGCTACATCCCGCCTGCCAATCCGCCTACCGGTCTCACGCCCACGTACGCACGACGTGATCAATTACAGGTTCTAATTGTAATTCTTCCATTATTTCCTCTTTTAGAGTGAATGATCCCATTTGGTATATCCTGATGTGTATCTTATAAATTTCATTTCATTGGCAGAGGTAATCTTTTTTCATCTTACTTTCTTAATGTCTATGCCTCACTGCGGAACAAAGTATAGATTTGGCCAAGGTCTTGTATAAGCGGATTCTCTATGTCTTTGTACTTAGAAGGTTTCATAATGTTACCATTCCCTTTATTTTGGCGTATTTAGAAATCTTCTGTGAAATGTCTGCTTAATCGAAAAACGATAATGCGAATCCCAGATACGTAGGTAAATGAATTTACTCTTTCTAAATTTTATTAATGCAAACATTTTCCACAGAACGGTATAATTTTTGTTTTTTTCTGTATAGATTTTCGTGTCATACTTAGGTCCAAGTTTGTTAAAATAATGCACAGAACGTTGTAAATCATCATCTGAGTACGCCATTGAGTTAAATAATCTGCAAAAAGTAGTGAATAGTTGTCAATTTCTATTGAGTTGTATACAGGGTGGACCATTTAAGTTGAGACTGTACAGTATCTCCATAACTAAGTGCTACAGAAAGTAATTGCCTTGAATAAAAGTTGCTTGATATTATAGGAGAAACGTCTTTCTTTATTTGGAGGACGTTGTGATGTGATGGTAATTTTAAGGTCAATTTAATTTGACCCTAATTGTAGGTTCGCATTTAAAAATTTTAATTGACCCTAAAATAACTATCATAACGTCTTCCAAACAAAACACAACTAATGGCATTTACTTTTCCCCATGATATCAAGCAAGTTTGATTCAAGGCTTTTCTTTCTACAACGCTTAGTTTTGGAGATATTGTACAGCCTCAACTTAAATGGTCCACCCTATATAGCCATGAGTCAACTGCTTCCGTTCTCTAATTATGTAATATGTTATATAGGTAATAAAAAGCAACGGTGAAAGGCCGCATCCTCGTCTTACTCCTTTATAAATTTTTGTACATTGCGATAATTTGTTGTCACACCTTACTGCAGTTAGATTTGTTTTATAAAAATTATATATTTTTGTTAAAAATTGTGGAGTACGGTCTGTGGCTAATACAGTTAATAATTTATTTCTATTCACCCTATCAAATGCTTTTTGCTCATTTAGCACATATGTATATTCCTATATACATATAACACTAGAGTGCTCTTTTCTTAGAATAGAAAGTGAGTACGCAAAAAGGAAAATCTCATAAAACTATAATGTTTTCTTAAGTATAAATTCGCTATAGCAATATGCATTTGTTTTCGTGGCTAGTTGTTCTTAACCTGTTGTTATTTCTCATTTGAATGGTTTGCCTGTACTGTGAATAATTATGAATTCCAAACGTGTTCAGATACAAAACTATAATTATGAAGATACGTTAAAATTGATAGATAATGTACAAAATACAAGAATGCGAGGCGGAAAAAGACTTCTTGGTTCAAAAAGAATGGGATTAAATATTTAGAATTACTGAGCACTTTTTCTCAAAATTGCGTCTCGTACTAACACTAGTTCTTTAGTCAATATTAACCTAACCTCACTCTTTATATCCCTGGTTTATCCAGTAATTAACTGCAGACTTTATATAAAACTATGTATTGTGCTAAAATATTCTATGTAAAATGATAACCTAGGAATAAGATGTCAACATATTACATCCATGAACAGTGGCATAGCGTTTATTAACATATTTTGCACTCATCTTTTTCTTCATTAAAACATGATAGAATATAAAATAAATTCATTGAACACTTTGGTTATTTAAATATATGAACTTGAATTTCGAATAACATATACAATAACGTATACTTCAGTAACGTGCAGCCTAAAAGAACCTTAACGTAAAACGCTATAAACCAGTACACAAGATCAAATGTCGATTTTGGTTGTATTTGTCTTAAAGTAGTTTAAAGCTTTGTTGTTTCTCACTGGTTATTCATGAAAACACGTTGCAAAAGATCTGATGAGTTACATTTACTTCACTTTCTCTACCCACTACCGTTTATTTTTATATCTCTTCTACAAACTATACTACAAAAGCTTGTGCTTTTATCATTTTCATGTCAGTCGAGATAAAGTTTGCAGAAATGGTTTCATTACACATTTCGTTGTACGCACAAGGGAGGCTGAAGCGATAGTAAAATATGAAAAAATCTATCGCTATATGCTAGCTTTGAAATCCCACTCTTTGCATGACCAGGAGGAATAAAATAATGGTGCTTTAGTACCTCAAAATGTTTAAAGACGTTGGAAAATTAAAAGCGATTACAACTATTATCTGGAAAATAGTTAATGCCACATTTTTAATATAAATTTGGTAGTTTAATAACATCTACATTTTCATGTAAGTTTTTCTATCTAAATTTTATGGTCTACCAGTTATTAATAAATATAAAAAGTTCATTCAGAATGAAAAGGGCTTCACAGGCTATTCGTAGAAGTTACGACGTCGCAACAGTGGCTGAATGCCTGACCACGCACACGCTTTTACTGTAATTGTGTCTTTCCGCGGGCTATCACGTGTATAGTCATCTTCGCTATAAAAATCCTTACCAACATTGTGTCCCATTTTTATTGTATGTTTACATGAATAGAAGCTATTTTAGTCTCGTTCATTAAATTTGTTTTGTTTTATTCATTTTCTTAACTTAGTAATTAAAAACATCCATGTTATTTTATTTGCCCTCACTGAATGCTTCGGTAAGCACCTGGATTTTATGTGATAAAGAATTGTACCTATTTGGGTTTTACATTAAGTGCGTAATAAATAAATTCTATTTGAAACATTTTCATTTATAGTTTCATTAACTCAAACAAGTGCACTTAAATTTTAGTTACTTGCATTAAACTTTAAAAATATCACTAAAGATATACAGAAATGACTTGGTAGTAAACTCAACTTGCAAAATTAATATCATTCCCGTAATGCAGTAATGAATTCGCAGCGGCAACGGAGACAGAGCACATTGTACTCCGTCGCAGACCTGACTTTGCCCGTCAAGTGTGTGTTTCCCAGCGCCTGCAAGGGTAAGCGGGCTGGTGCTAGACGTATCTGCATTAAAAATAGCTTTTTTTCTATAATTCTATAAAATATACAATAAAGGTGTTCATAAATGCTCTCATAGAAGTGTATCTTTGATTTAAAGATCTTCGAATCCCTATATGCTCAAACTTTAACATGTACAAATTTTACGAGTCCAACTCAAACTATTACTCTTTTTCTTTCAGAGTACGAGTTCATAGGTGACGGACGCTGTGGAAGATACAGTTCTTCCCTTACTTCCACTGAGGCACCTGTTGCACTGGAAGTTGGAACTCCAGAGAACTCAAGACTTTTCAAATCTCTACTCCTCCCGCCTGTGAATTAAACAATTATTACTTTGCCTTATGTTGTGCTGGTTCTAGTCAGCGTGTCTTTTATGGTTTGCTCTAAACTGTATATACCAAAAATGTTATATTTTGGAGAGTTGATACGGTGATACAAGTTCGCAAATGTGTACCTGATTAGTTAGGGCATAAGTATTGTTGAAACAGTATTGAAAGTTCACCAGTAACATCTGTCAATTAAACATTTCCATACACAAATAATAAAAAATAAAATAAAAACATAAAGGATGTATCATTTGTAAATATCTACATAATGACTGATGGAATGTATAAGTTATGCTTGAGATGTGTTTTGTTTATGTTGGAGTGAATGATTTTAAAAGATGCAGCTTTATTAATTTTTGTTATAAAAATCTTGGAAAATAAACTTTTCTACCTCAGAGCTTTTAAACAAGTTATTCTATGTGTGTACAACGCCTGAGAGCAAAGTTGGTAAAGGAGGAAGCATCAATAATCTAATACGAACACTCACACGACTTTCTCCACTCATGACAAATTCACAATCATAAATGCGTTATGAATTAGAACATTAACTCTTCACCATCCTATTCCACTGACAAATTGATGAGAAAACGTTATGGCGCGTAGTGTAGTAATTATCAAGTAATAGCCGTGAAGTGTTAACCAATGAAAACGTGCGATATTACAGCACATTTTAGCGCTAAGCACTTCCAGCCCACTACTGATAACACCCATGCGGACTAGCCGGGCTACCTAGCTAAGGGCCAGGTTGCCGCTGTTCCTCCCCACCCATACAGCCCACATTGTCCTCAATCAACTGCAACAGGTAGCCGAGCCAGCCCGCATAGGTGTTATTAACAGCAGGTTGGCAAGCGCCTAGTGCTAAACTATGATGTAATATTTAATTGTTCACGCTATTAATGATTACTTAACCTTTAAAATTCCAAAATATTAAAGAGGAAGATTAATATAGTCATTTTCTTTGGCAGAATTCGGCAACGGCCAGAATAAATCCTGATAAAATCTAAAAAATAAAGGATAAGCGTTTGTTTTAAAACAAAGTAAACTTTATTTTGTCTTTTTTAAGCTTCACCAGTATACCCATAGGGAGTTATATATTTTTAAGTTTCTTATATTTTCCTAACAAATCCACGCAATATCTAAATTTTATTTTGGTTACAATAAAACTACGTCTTCGTACTCTATTAACGTACATCAACTGCTTAAAATAGTCTCTAACTATTTATTTTAGTTCACAGTAGGTGGAAATGAAGTGCTTCCCAAACTAAAAGCAGTATCAATTCTAATTTTCGCACCCTTTACTAACGTGCCCATTCAGAGAAAAATCTAGCATTGCAATATTTCATATTAGAACAGGATGATATCTTAAAATAACAGAAAATACAAGTTATATAATAATATTTGTGACCTACATTTCATTCTTAAGTGAGTCACCATTTGAAACAACTGTGTAAGAAAGGATTTTACGTCGAACTTCTGGTTTGGCATACCTAACTGTAACTGTCGTTCCACAGTTACATGGTCTGTTTCAGGAATGTAATCATTTAACAGTTCAGAAAGCACTTTAGTTTCACCGTGGTATCTGACGTTAGCCTCGTTCTTCCACTTACGGTTACAGCAATGGTGCCAACTTCGTAGTATATTCTCGCTAGGTTAAAGCAAAGATGTTACTATATGATTGTGAAACTTTAATATTTTCATTATGATGCACTTTATTTATCTTATAAACAAAATAAACTCATTTCAAACAAGTGGTAAGTCCAGCTCTTCAGAGCTGACCTCATTTTCGCTGAAGGAGGAAGAGGAAAATGAAGAATTGCTACTGTCATCTCCCGGCGAAACGACAATATTATCACTACGTTTTCTACCCATTCTTCTTCACCCCCATATAAACACAAGTGTCTGTTTAGATCGCAAGTGTTATATCCTCAAAAAACCACGCAATTTTTGCAACGATAAGATGCCACCTGTTACTTTTCTTTCCCTAATCATTCGTTTCACCTTACCCCAAGCTAATTCAATGGGGTTCAGATCACACATATACGAGGACAAACGACAGTGAGGCCAAAGAAAATAAAAATGTGTCCCCTTCAAACCCTTCTCTTTAGATTAGTTTATTTGAATCAGCTTGTATGGTTCTGATTTACTCATACAACTATCTCACTGAACCTCCTTGTTTTGCAACCATAATATCATAGCAGAGTTCACGGAACCTCTAGAATGGAATTATTTTCTTTTTTTCCATTTATATGGCGACTTTAACATCTAAGGTCATATCGGCGGCTTTGCCTTTGGAACAATTGCTCATCGGCAATGATGTTCACCCGTTTTATTATTGTGTAGCTTTGGATTTGTTTCCGTTGGGTTTTCTTTATAAACATTAAAAGTAACTTTTTAACATTAAAAGCGAAGTGAAAAGAATAGAATCAGATAAAAGCACTAAGGAATTCAGAGCATATATATGGAGGGACAAAGATAGGGAAATATTTTGCAAAGAGCTAGAGAAAATAGGCGGAAATAATAGAGTTATCATATCTGGAAAGGTTGATACGAAAGGGCGAAATAGAGGGAGCTATATTGAGAATGGAGCACGTAATAAAAAATCTGATGTGTTACACTCACATGACTTTCTCTACTCTTGTACAAACTATTTTTACAAACGTTTATTCTCCATATGCTTAATGTTAATGGAGATATCGAGATGTCAAACCTATTGGAAATTTTCTTGTAGGTGCAAGGGGAATATGGTAGGTTTTAAGCGATAGTCAAATATTTTAACGCTGGTTGCTATGTAGCGCATTCCATTCTCTTTGCAATTCCAGGACATAAAAAAAATGAATAACGAATTTGAGAAAAAGTATAAGTATTGGAAAATTTAAGGGAATAACAAGCAATATCTCGCAAACGGTTCACTCAACAAAAGAAATGTATATGACATAAATTGTGTATTTTAACGCGATCTACATTTTTCGTGTAGTAAAAGTTTGTCTATCTCTTATGGTTTACCAGTTATGCAAAAGTCGTTCACAATGAAGAATACTTTTGGAGACATTCCCAGAAAATTCGAGATATACATTTTATTTGTCATGACAATATCTTAAACATATGATATTTTAATCAAAATCGTTAGAGCCGTTTTTGAGAAAATTAAAATTTTCGAAAAATGTTCCATGTAAAGGGTAGTCTGGGGTGGGGGGATTTTCTTGAAAACCTTCGTGTCGCATCTCTGGAAGATACTGAACCTAAATACCAAGTTTGGTGTTTATCCGACTGTTCGTTTTTGAGTTATGCTGTTCACAGACACACAGACACACAGACACACAGACAGACACACAGACAGACACACAGACAGACACACACACGGACATGTTTCCAAAAATGCTTTTTTTGGATTCAGTGATTCTCAAAACATGTATTTCCGGTGAAATCTCGGTATCGAATTTTTGGGTGGAATGCAATACTTCCCCTACTTACTATACGTAGTAGAGAAAGTAAAAAGGCAGTATAGAAAATGAAGGAGAGTAATACTTATTCACAAAATGGAGAGGGATTGTATGATCAGGAATGTTACGAGACAAAGAAAATATGGAAATAGAACTAAAGAAATGGAGGCAGACAGGAGAACAAAAAGATAAAGAAAAGTTTTTAATACAAAGATGAGGCTATAAATGTCTAATGGAAGCGAAAAAGAAAGAGTGGGGGGATTAAGTCGTAAAATGAATGAAGCAGCAGACAATCAGGATATGAAGGCGTTATAAAAATGGTGAAATAGATATATAACAACAAAAGTGGGGGGAACAACATACAGGCGAAAACATGGTGCAATTACTTTAAGGGTTTATATGGGATGCAAACATTAGTCAAAGTTCAAGAGAGTTTAAAAGAACGAATACAGTATATTGAGGATTTAGACAAAGAAATTAAGATAAATGAAATAAAAACACAAATGTTAAAGTTAAAAAATAACAAGGCCTGTGGAATCGATGGGTTCCCAGGTGAATTCTGGAAAGCATGCTGCGAAAATGATGATAGGCTGAGGTTAATAGCGAAATTGTTTAACTCAATACGTGAAAGGGGTGGAATCCCAGAGAACTGGAAAAAAGGGGATTGTAGTATCAATATATATAAAGGCAAAGCAGATATAGAGGATCCTATAAACTTCAGGGGTATCACCCACATAGCTGTGATAGGTAAAGTATACACAGGGATACTAGCTGACAGAATGCAGGGATGGGCGGAAAAAGATGGGAAGCTATCAAAATTCCAAGAAGGAGTCAGAAAAGGAAGGAGAACAACAGATAACATATTAATTATAAATACAATTGTGGATAAATACTTAAGTATAAAAAAAGGGCAGGGTATACATGATTTTTATATATTTTGAAAAGCTATTCGACACTATAAAAAGGATATACTATGGTTAAAACTAATTAAGAAAGGAGTGAGCGAATCATTTATAAAGAATATAAAGCATTTATATGCAGATAATGATGGTGTGTGAAAATAGCCAAAGGGAAGAATTACTAAAGAGAACGTGAATAATTTAGGGCTTAGACAAGGGTACAAACTTAGTCCAGTGCTATTTATAGATGATATTATAGAAAAGATAAAAAATTGAATAAACATTCACCAGTTATTAATAATAAGGAAATACCAGGATTATTGTTTGCAGATGATCTAGTGGCAGTTTCCATCTCACTTGTGAGACTAAGTAAAGCTATTGAAGCAATTGGCAAATACTGTAAAGATTGGGGGTTGAGCATAAACAAAAAGAAATAAAAATTTATCATTTTTAAGAAAGGATATAAACTAAGAAAGACGGAAAAGTGATATTGGGAAGGAACGGAGCTGGAAGTAATGAGGACAATTGACTATCTAGGAGTAAGGCTCAATAGTGTAGAGGATTGGAGAGAACATAAGAAAGAAATACTAGCAAAGGGGAAACAAGCAATACAGGTAATCAGAGCATGTGTGAACCAAATAGCAGAAATGCAAATTGCGTGACTAGAAAGGATATATAGCACAGTGGTGGAAGCAAGAATATTATATGCAACAGAGATATGGGGGCTGTAAAAAGGATGGGAAAATGTAGAATCTATACATAGGAATTTTTGAAAAATAAGCCTGGGATTACCAAAAAGTTCACCGAATGGAGTAGCACAAGCAGAACTGGGACAGGTGGGAGCTAAAGGCAAAATAGTAGAAAGGGCAACCAAATATTGGTTCAGAATAAAGCTACTGGAGGAAAATGAGATACTAAAGCGATGCTTGATTGTACAGGAGAAAATGGGGAAAAAAGAAACTTCGATGCACAATATACAGACAATATTGGAAGAAATTGGAATGCGGGAAACATAGGCGGATAGAAACAACAAAAGTAAGGGTTTTTGGAAATAATTTAGAACAAGAGTGGAGGATATTGAAAAGCAAGAAATTATAAGTAGTTTCAAGGAAAAAAGGTCATTAATAGATTATAGATATTTAAAAACGGAATGGGGAAAAGAAAGATATATCAAAGTATGCACAAAGAGACCAGAATCGGGTATGCATGGGCGAGAACGGGTATAATGAACTTAAGTGGTCTATCAGGAAGAGGAAGGGAGGAGAGATGTACTAAATATAATGGATTACATAACAATTGGCATTATATTCTAGAATGCGAGGACACAGGTAAAGGAATAGAGAATTTAATGCAATAGAAATGGAAACGTTTACCAATAGAGCTAAAAATTAGGAAGATTTTTAATATAAGATCAAGTCAATATATGGGGAAAGCAAGAAAATATGTGGGAAAAATTAGGTTAAAGTGCTTAAAAGAGATGTAAAGCAAATTGGAGAAGATACAGAAAATGGATAACAAGGCAAAAAAGTAAATGGTGGAAAATTATACTTCCCCATTATATAAACAACAGAATGTGAAATATAAGGGGAATAGAAATAATAAGCAACTCCATTGTACTGCAAATTTGTGTAAAATGCATGTAAGTACAAAGAAGGCAATAAATATTCATATAAACATTATATTCACGCACACATTCACACTCTCACTGATACTTACAGAACTCTAATGAATAATCCTGGATAAAGAACAATTCCTATGCTCTATCTGGGAATAAAACCTGGGACCTCTGAATTTGGAAGCCATCATGCTTACCGCCAACCACAGAGCCACGAATGGGAATTTTCCACCTCTTAATGTGATGTGGAACATAAGAACAGAAGAAGGGGACAAAATACTAAAGGAACCGTTTCTTCTTTCTTGAATTCGCCTTTCAAAGCTCACTTGATTCACTTAGTTGCCCCGTTGTTATCTAGAAACGCATTTACGCCACCCACATGAATTTTTTTACTTATTTATTATGAACACAGCAGGCTTAAGTACAACTACACTCTTCATTATAAAATACAGCCACTTGCAATAATTCATTTCTGAGCAATACAGAAGAAACAAACAAAAATTATTAATTAAAGTGGAAGCTGTGAAGAGAAGTAAAATAATAAGGAATAAATACAACTACGAAAGAAAATTAATGTCATTATTTTTAAATTCAATATTTATCTTAGTCTGCTAATAAGTAATTATTAACTACCACATTTTATAACTGCATTTTAAGACATGTTGAAAGTATCTACATAAATAATGGGCTTGGTTATATAAATGTATAATTTTCTTTAGTGCTAAATTTTTATAGCTTTCTGTATTTCCTCTGGGGGTGAAGAAATCTTTTTGTTTCTACTTATTACTTTCTGTACTACGTATAGTAGGTAGGGGAAGTATTGTATTCCACCCAAAATTTCGATACCGAGATTTCACCGGAAATACATGTTTTGAGCCCCCTGAATCCAGAAAAAGTATTTTTAGAAACATGTCCATGTGTGTGTCTGTGTGTCTGTGAACAGTATAACTCAGAAATGAACAGTCGGATAAACACCAAACTTGTTATTTAGGTTCAGTATCTTCCAGAGATGCGACACGAAGGTTTTCAAGAAAATCCCCCACCCCAGATTACCCTTTACATGGATCATTTTTCGAAAATTTTAATTTTCTCAAAAATGGCTCTAACGATTTTGATTAAAATGTCACAAGTTTAAGATATTTGCATGACAAATAAAATGTGTATCTTGAATTTTCTGGAAATGTCTCCAAAAGTATTCTTCATTGTGAACGACTTTTGGTAAACTGGTAAACCATAAGAGATAGACAAAATTTTACTACACAAAAGATGTAGATCGCGCTAAAATACACAATTTATGTCATATACATTTTTGTTGTTGAGTGAACCATTTTCGAGATATTGCTTGTTATTTCCTTAAATTTTTCAATACTTGTTTTCTCAAATGGGGTTTTTTTTGTCTTGGATATGCAAAGAGCATTAATCTGTGGAAAAGGGAATAGTGCTGCACCTAGCAACCAGCTATTAAGAGATATGTATGTGCTAAAAGGCTACTGTATTTCGATACTGCCCTTGTAAATATATATTCCCCTTACATCTACAAGAAAATTAGCAATAAGATAGACTCTGCAAATGTTTATCTCGATTAACATGAAGTATATGGAGAATAAGCGTTTGTAAAAATAGCTTGTACAAGAGTAGAGAAAGTCATGTGAGTGTAACACATCAGATTTTTTTATGTCCTGGACATGTAAAGAGAATGGAATGCGCCACATAGCAACCAGCTCTTAAAAGATTTGACTATCGCTTAAAGCCTACCATATTCCCCTTACACCTACAAGAAACTTAGCAATAAGATAGAGTCTGCAGAATTTTGTCTCGATTATCATGAAGTAGATGGAGAATAAGCGTTTGTAAAAATAGTTTATACAGGAGCAGAGAAAGTCATGTGAGTGTAACACATCAGATTTTTTCTTGTGGTCATGCACAGAGCATGGAATTTCAAATCCATCAAATTGGACGCATTTTTTAAAAATCTGACTATCGCTTTACCTACTGTATCCTTTTTATGCCAAAATGAAATTTCTACATTATAATGGAGATTTATCTTAATTAACAAGAAGTAGAATAAGAAGAAGCTTTTGTAAGAATAGTTTGTAGATGAGTGAATAGAGAAAATCATGTGAATGTAACACATCAGCACACACACACATATATATTACCTTGTCCTCTATTATAATCTTCCTTTGGAGAAAGTAATTCAGACAGCATATACTACATTCTCTAAATAAGACCTGAGTATTTTACATATCAGCAGTCATAAAAAAATGTGATGTGTTACACTCACATGACTTTCTCTACTCTTGTACAAACTTTTATACAAACGCTTATTCTCCATCTACTTCATGTTAATCGAGATAAACATTTGCAGAGTCTATCTTATATGCTAATTTTCTTGTAGATGTAAGGGGAATATAAATTTACAAGGGCAATTTGGAAATACAGTAGCCTTTAAGCACATACATATCTCTTAATAGCTGGTTGCTAGGTGCAGCGCCATTCCCTTTCCCATACATTAATACTCTTTGCATATCCAAGACAAAAAAAATGAATAACGAATTCCCATTCGAGAAAATAAGTATTGAAAAATTTAAGGGAATAACAAGTAATGTCTCGAAAATGGTTCAACAAAAAATGTATATGACATAAATTGTGTATTTAAACGTGATCTACATTTTTTGTGTAGTAAAATTTTGTCTATCTCTTTATGGTTTACGAGTTATGCAAAAGTCGTTCACAATAAAGAATACTTTTGGAGACATTCCCAGGAAATTAAAAAACTACATTTTATTTGTCATGAAAATATCTTAAACATATGATATTTTATTCAAAATCGTTAGAGCCATTTTTGAGAAAATTAAAATTTTCGAAAAATCTTCCATGTAAAGGGGACTCTGGGGTGGGGGGATTTTCTTGAAAACCTTCGTGTCGCATCCTTGGAAGATACTGAACCTAAATACCAAGTTTGGTGTTTATCCGATTGTTCGTTTCTGAGTTATGCTGTTCACAGACAGACACACACACACACACACACACACACACACACACAAACACACACACACATACCGACAGACAGACACACAGGCACACACACGGACATGTTTCCAAAAATGCTTTTTTTGGATTCAGGCGGTCTCAAAACATGTATTTCCTAAGAAATCTCGGTATCGAATTTTTGGGTGTAATATAATACTTCCCCTACTTACTATACGTAGTAGAGAAAGTAAAAATCTGATGTGTTACACTCACATGACTTTCTCTACTCTTGTACAAACTATTTTTAAAAACTCTTATTCTCCATCTATTTCATATTAATCGAGATAAACATTTGCAGAAACGATCTTTTGACATGCAAAGAGAATTACATTTTACACATAGCGGCCAGTTCTAAAAATATTCGACTCGCTTAAGGCGTACTATGTTCCCCTTGTTTTGTATTTGCAAGGGCAATATAGAAATACAGTAGGCTTTAAGCATAGTCATATCTCTTAATAGTTGGTTGATAGGTGCAGCACCATTCCCTTTCCCACAGATTAATACTCTTTGCATATCCAAGACAAAAAAATGAATAACGAATTCCCATTTTAGAAAAAAATCTGATGTTACACTCACATGGCTTTCTCTACTCTTGTACAAACTATTTTTACAAACGCTTATTCTCCATATGCTTCATGTTAATCGAGATATCGGGATGTCAATCTTATTGGCAATTTTCATGTAGATGCAAGGGGAATATGGTAGGTTTTAAGCGATAGTCAAATATTTTAACGCTGGTTGCTATGTGGCGCATTCCATTCTCTTTGCATGTCCAGGACATAAAAGAATCTGACGTGTTACACTCACATGACTTTCTCTACTCTTGTACAATCTAATTTTACAAACGCCTATTCTCCATATGCTTCATGTTAATCGAGATATCGAGATGTCAATCTTATTTGTAATTTTCTTGTAGATGCAAGGGGAATATGGTAGCTTTTAAGCGATAGTCAAATATTTTAACGCTGGTTGCTATGTGGCGCATTCTATTCTCTTTGCATGTCAGGACATAAAAAAATCTGATGTGTTACACTCACATGACTTTCTCTACTCTTGTACAATCTATTTTTACAAACGCCTATTCTCCATATGCTTCATATTAATCGAGATATCAAGATGTCAATCTTATTTGTAATTTTCTTGTAGATGCAAGGGGATTATGGTAGCTTTTAAGCGATAGTCAAATATTTTATCGCTGGTTGCTATGTGGCGCATTCCATTCTCTTTGCATGTCCAGGACAAAAAAATGAATAACGAATTTGAGAAAAAGTATAAGTATTGGAAAATTTAAGGGAATAACAAGCAATATCTCGAAAACGGTTCACTCAACAAAAAAAATGTATATGATATAAGTTGTGTATTTTAACGCGATCTACATTTTTTGTGTAGTAAAAGTTTGTCTATCTCTTATGGTTTACCAGTTATGCAAAAGTCGTTCATAATGAAGAATACTTTTGGAGACATTCCCAGAAATTTCGAGATATACATTTCATTTCTCATGACATTATCTTAAACATATGATATTTTAATCAAAATCGTTAGAGCCATTTTTGAGAAAATTAAAATTTTCGAAAAATGTTCCATGTAAAGGGTAGTCTGGGGTGGGGGTATTTTCTTGAAAATCTTCGTGTCGCATCCCTGGAAGATACTGAACGTAAATACCAAGTTTGGTGTTTATCCGACTGTTAGTTTTTGAGTTATGCTGTTCACAGACACACACACACACAGACACACACACACAGACACACACACACACACACACACAGAGACACACACACGGACATGTTTCCAAAAATGCTTTTTTTGGATTCAGGAGGTCTCAAAACATGTATTTCCGGTGAAATCTCGGTATCGAATTTTTGGGTGGAATGCAATACTTCCCCTACTTACTATACGTAGTAGAGAAAGTAAAAATCTGATGTGTTACACTCACATAACTTTCTCTACTCTTGTACAATCTAATTTTACAAACGCCTATTCTCCATATGCTTCATGTTAATCGAGATATCGAGATGTCAATCTTATTGGTAATTTTCTTGTAGATGCAAGGGGAATATGGTAGCTTTTAAGCGATAGTCAAATATTTTAACGCTGGTTGCTATGTGGCGAATTCCATTCTCTTTGCATGTTCAGGACATAAAAAAATGAATAACGAATTTGAGAAAAAGTATAAGTATTGGAAAATTTAAGGAAATAACAAGCAATATCTCGAATACGGTTCACTCAACAAAAGAAACGTATATGACATAAGTTGTGTATTTTGACGCGATCTACATTTTTTGTGTAGTAAAATTTTGTCTATCTCTTATGGTTTACCAGTTATGCAAAAGTCGTTCACAATGAAGAATATTTTTGGAGACATTCCCAGAAAATTCGAGATATACATTTTATTTGTCATGACAATATCTTAAACATATGATATTTTAATCAAAATCGTTAGAGCCGTTTTTGAGAAAATTAAAATTTTCGAAAAATGTTCCATGTAAAGGGTAGTCTGGGGTGGGGGGATTTTCTTGAAAACCTTCGTGTCGCATCTCTGGAAGATACTGAACCTAAATACCAAGTTTGGTGTTTATCCGACTGTTCGTTTTTGAGTTATGCTGTTCACACACACACAGACACACACACACACACAGACACACACACACACAGACACACAGACACACACACGGACATGTTTCCAAAAATGCTTTTTTTGGATTCAGGAGGTCTCAAAACATGTATTTCCGGTGAAATCTCGGTATCGAATTTTTGGGTGGAATGCAATACTTCCCCTACTTACTATACGTAGTAGAGAAAGTAAAAATGAATAACGTATTTGAGAAAAAGTATAAGTATTGGAAAATGTAAGGAAATAACAAGCAATATCTCGAAAACGGTTCACTCAACAAAAGAAATGTATATGACATAAGTTGTGTATTTTAACGCGATCTACATTTTTTGTGTAGTAATATTTTGTCTATCTCTTGTGGTTTACCAGTTATGCAAAAGGCGTTCACAATGAAGAATACTTTTGGAGACATTCCCAGAAAATTCGAGATATACATTTCATTTCTCATGACATTATCTTAAACATATGATATTTTAATCAAAATCGTTAGAGCCATTTTTGAGAAAATTAAAATTTTCGAAAAATTGTCCATGTAAAGGGTAGTCTGGAGTGGGGGGATTTTCTTGAAAACCTTCGTGTCGCATCTCTGGAAGATACTGCACCTAAATACCAAGTTTGGTGCTTATCCGACTGTTCGTTTTTGAGTTATGCTGTTCACAGACACACAGACACACACACACACACACAGACACACACACACAGACACACACACGGACATGTTTCCAAAAATGCTTTTTTTGGATTCAGGAGGTCTCAAAACATGTATTTCCGGTGAAATCTCGGTATCGAATTTTTGGGTGGAATGCAATACTTCCCCTACTTACTATACGTAGTAGAGAAAGTAAAAATGAATAACGAAATTGAGAAAAAGTATAAGTATTGGAAAATTTAAGGGAATTACAAGCAATTTCTCGAAAACGGTTCACTCAACAAAAGAAATGTATATAATATAAATTGTGTATTTTAACGCGATCTACATTTTTTGTGTAGTAAAAGTTTGTCTATCTCTTATGGTTTACCAGTTATGCAAAAGTCGTTCATAATGAAGAATACTTTTGGAGACATTCCCAGGAAATTCAAGATATACATTTTATTTGTCATAAAAATATCTTAGACATATGATATTTTAATCAAAATCGTTAGAGCCATTTTTGAGAAAATTAATATTTTCGAAAAATCTTCCATGTAAAGGGTAGTCTGGGGTGGGGGGATTTTTTTGAAAACCTTCGTGTCGCATCCTTGGAAGATACTGAACCTAAATACCAAGTTTGGGGTTTATCCGACTGTTCGTTTCTGAGTTATGCTGTTCACAGACACACACACAGACACACACACGGACATGTTTCCAAAAATGCTTTTTTTGGATTCAGGGGGTCTCAAAATATGTATTTCCTAAGAAATCTCGGTATCGAATTTTTAGGTGGCATACAATACTTCCCCTACTTACTATACGTAGTAGAGAAAGTAATAACGCACGCGCGCGAACACATGCACAAACGCCTGGAGGTTGGTAAAGTTACTGTGAATATTGATCCTTACCAGAAATAATTCGGTTACAGTTTTATTATTTGTATAGCCACCCTAGATCTTACATTATAAGAAAGTGTAGTCATTTTCTCCATGAATATATTCAGAACTCAAATACCCACAGTTTCGTTCTTGTGCTAATTCTGAGTAATTGATAATCAAGAAATTAAATCTTTGACCCTTCATTGACAGGATTTTTCAGGATGTAAAAATCCACGAATGATCTTATTGCATTCTGCTTGAAAGTAGATACATAGTTAACAAAATAATTGCAATTTATAGTCATTTATTCCAGTTTTAAACAGCGCCAAGTTTTACTTTAACTTGGTTACCATTAACATTTCAAATATGTTGAATTCAGCTTCTAGACATTAAACCTTCTATATCGTTTCCGTCCTTCACATGGTCCTTCTTTGATCATCGTATAATCTGAAAAATAAAAGTAAATAATTATGTAAATATATAGCACAAAATTAAAGATTCCATAAGAATTATAATATGCCAATATATGGATTCTAAATTTCAGACCTTGTCTTTAGCAATTTCCAAACCTTTTGCACATGTGATCTCCTTTTCCAAAATGAAATTATTAGTCCCCTCCCATTGTCTTTGCTGCTTAATAATTAATAATATAGGCTTGTGATGTAATATATATTATACACTGCCGTTTGTAAAAATTGCAACACCAGAAAGAAACGCACGAATTCAATGAATTTAATACCACAGGTTAGGTACATGACAAGTAGCAAATGATAAATGTTTCAAATCTATACATGACCTATGAGCCCTAATATTCAGTATTTGGTGTGGCCTCCATGCGCGGCAATTAGAGCTGCTATACATCGTGGCTTTGAATAAAAAAAGTTCTGAATAAGTTCCTGAGGGATTTCCCTCCACGCAGTTTGTATTCGAGCCCACAAATTCGTGACACTGGTTACTGGAGGACCGTGACGCACCAGGTGCCGACCAACCATATCCCAGACATGTTCGATGGGCGACATGTCAGGTGAACGTACAGGCCAGGGAAGCAATGGTACCCGTCGCTCTTCGAAGAAGGCTGGTACATTCCTCGCAATATGTGGCCGGGCATTGTCCTGTTGAAATGTGGCCTGTGGAGATGCCTGAAGCAGGGGGAGTGCCTCAGGCTTACAACCACCGTTAGGTACCGGTTGCTGTTCAAAGTGCCCTCAATTCGCAGAAGGCGAGATAGGTTGTTGTAACCTATGTCGCCCCAAACCATCACACCTGGCGTTTGTTCGCTAGGCCGCTCAACAATGCAGCCCTCCAGGTTGCGCTCACCATGGTACCGCCGGACACTTATGCGGCCATCACTGTAGGACAGCTGAAGCGGGACTCGTCCGAAAAGACTACATTTTATCACTCAGCACCACAGTGAGGGTATTCACGTGCCTACTGCAGTCGGAGGAGTTTGTGGCTTCTGGACAATGGAAGCCGACGTAATAGCATGCATGCAACCAGTCCAACCTGCAGCAGACGGCGACGAACCGTTGATGCAGACAAGTTCACACCTATTGTGTAGTGCTCCAGCGTCGAGCCAACACTGTGGATGAAGCTGTACGGTCCGTTATGGCCATGCGAACAAGATGATGGTCATCCCGTGCTGTGGTCATGTTCTGTGGTCCAGTATCCGCTCTTTGCTGCGTACGACCTTCATCTATTCACTGCTTCCACACACGCATCACTGTCGTAGCAGCATGCCCTGTACGAGCCGAAATGACACGGTATGACAAACCCGCTTCTTCCTGGAGATCGATCATTCTGCCCCGTTCGAACTCACATGCTGATATGGCTCCCTTTGACGTCGACGAGGCACACTGGCACTCACTTTATTGTTTCCACCTTTTTGATAGCTCTGCACTGACTACACTGGGCGCAACACTGTCCTAGTCGGACCGACCGAGAGGGCTGTGCTTGGCCTACGTGTATCCCATCTCTCTGCAAACCTAATCACTTATTGCTTGCACACTCTTCTACACTTCCACTAAGTTTGGAATTATTGGGGAAATTCTTTCTTGGTGTTGCAGTTTTCACAAACGGAAGTGTATATATGGCAATATAGTCGGCAGTATGTCAGTATTGGATTGGCAGCTTTTGTTACCAACGCGGAAGGTGGTTACAATTTTTATATGGATTGGGGAGGTAAAAGAGCGAAGTACCTAACAAAAATGACCATAAAATACAAAAACAAATTCTCTGGGTATATAGAAGAAGGAACTGATTTTCGTAAATACTTTTCTTTTGACATTTAGTTATTTAAATGATTACAAATTCGAAATAAAAAATATCTGATTTGAACACTCACACAACTTTCCCTGTCCGTGAAAAGTACACATATATCCGTCATATTCTATTGTTCATATATCAAGTTATTACTTTATTTATGATATATTTTTCCTAGGAGTGGTTTCAAATTAAGCAATGACTGCTCAGTTACATACAGCATTCGGAAACATTCTAATGTTTAGCTGGAGTAACAAGTTTTTTTTTCAGATGGAAAGAATCACAAACTTTCAAGTATGTTCTCCTTCAGATGACGTACTTGGGAAAGCGTGAAAATGTAACATGGAGTATTTTTGAACAAGGCCGACGCTACTAAAAAAAATCTGATGTATTGCACTCACATGACTTACTAAGTTTATATACTCACTATTCTACAAACTATTCTTACAAAAGCTTATTCTTCTGTCTGCTTTATATTAATGGATTTAACATTTACAGAAATGGTTTAATTGCATATTTCGTTGTAGGCAGAAGGGAAATATAGGAGGTTGAAGTGATAGTCAAGTTCATCGTTATGTAATGCCTATGAAATATGTTCTCTTTGCATGGCCATTAGAGAAACGAATAGCAACTTAGCATTTGGAAAAAGTTTTAAGTATTTGAAAATTCAAAACAAAAACAAAGAATATTTATGAAATGGTTAACACTACAAAACGTGTTATTTGATATAAACTGCGTGCTTAAACGAGATTTGCATTTCTTTATTTTTTACTTTATTTATTTATTTATTTTGTTTAGTAAGAATTTGTCTCTTGGGTTTACCAATTATATAAAAGTAATTTAGAATGAAAAGGACTCTCAGAGAATTCCAGATATACATCTTATTTGTTCATGAAAATGTCTTAAATATATGGCATATTAATCAAAATCGCTGGAGTCAGTTTTGAGAAAATAAAAACTCTCCAAAATTTTGCATCCAAAGGGTAGCTTGCTGTGCGAGATTTTTTTGAAAATCTTCGTGTCACATCCTTGGAAGAACTTAAATACCAAGTTTGGATGGTTCAGGCGGCAACGTCTATGGCCCGCATTCGGGAGGTCCCAGGTTCGATCCTCGGCGACCGCCCACTCCGACCCATGGGTGGGGGGTGTTCGTCAGGCGCATGCTGGATGGTTTCTTTCAGCCCCCGAATTCCTGTCCCTCCATTTCGTTCCATTCATCATTTCATTCATCCTTCATCCCGTTTGTCTCTTTCAGGGGCGAAAGTGTCGTCGATGGTGTTTCGGTACAGCGTGGCACGCCCGGTGTCTCCTCTCGCCTCATCCTTTCTCTCGGGGACGCCCCCTCGAGTCCTCTCCGTTAAGGAAGATAAAGACAAGATAAGATGAATACTAAGTTTGGTGTTTAACTGACGTTTCGTTTTTAAGTTGTGCTGTTCACAGACACACACGCGCGTGTGCGCGCGCGCGCACATAGAGAGAGAGAGAGAGAGAGAGAGAGAGATGCACAAATGTTTCCTAATATTTTTTCTTTAATCAGAGAGGCTCAAATCGTGTATTTCCACTAAAATCTCGGTATCGAATTTTTGGATGGAATGCAATACTTCCCTTACATACAGTACATAACTGATAGAGAAAGTAAAATTTACTATACTGAAATTGCGTTTAAATAATTCTATATCTCTTGTGAAGTAAGTTTTTGTCAGTCGATTATGATTTCCGAATTATGTACAATTATTGAAAATTCAGTCGCTATGAAGAGGATTTCACAGGCTATTCAGAAAAAAATACAATATATACACTTTATTTATCATGAAAATGTTTTAAACATGCGATATTTTATTATTTGCATCACTGAAAACGCTATTTGCTGTCTTCAGTCAATTTGTCTAATCATTTAGTCTGAAACCATCTTAATGTCTTTGTAAACATTGAAATGTTTAAAATTCTTTGCGGTATATTCTTTACTTTTCAGGTTGTTGAATTTCAAAAACAGCTCTTTTTTGTTGTAGACGATGAAATTTAAAAATAAAATACCTAATTTAAAAAACCATGCCGATTACTGTTCATAACGCACAAAATTATTGTATAAACTTTATTTTAGTTCTAATTCAAAATAAACTACTTTTCAAAACCTGTCATTGTAATTTTCTGTTTTACATCTCCTTTTCTCTTTAAAAGTAAATTTTATTAATAAAAAACCCCATAGGAGCTGAAAAATTTAAACAGTTTTAATTCTTGAAATTTTCAGAATGGGCATGAAAATTTCGGAAGAATTGGATGGAAACTCCATCGTGTCAGCATGTTTAGCTAACAAACACACTAAGAAAAAATGTCCAAAGGTTCAACTTTCAAAATAGAAAAACATTTAATTCCAGTTTGTTACCTTGTTGCAGCACTCAAAATAGAAAACTCGGATAAATAGCAAAGTTACGAAACACAAATGTTCAAACTATCCATTTCTTGGAAAAATGTTCGTTCTTTTCGATTTTCTCAAAAATGCCTACAGCGATTTTGATTTGAGTGCCATATATTTAAGGTATTTGCATGATAATGACGTGCGCATTTTGAATTTTCTGCGAATAGCCTGCTCACTCCTCTTAATTCAGAATGAATTCTGTATACTTTCGTATACCATAAGAGAAACACAAACTTAGTATTTGAAAATTGTATCTCTCATTTAAACGCAGAATTAATGCCAATAACTATTTTAGCTTTAACATTTATAAGATATTTGTTACCATTGCTTTGAATCCCTCAACGCTATATTTTTGAGTGCTTAGTCACCATTCATTTATTGTGTAAAGAGCATGGAATACCTATGCCAGCATATAGCAGCTCACTTTTTTAAGATTTCATTATGGCTTCTGCCTCCTGTACCAACAACTAAATGTATATTGGAATCGTTTCTGTAAACGTTTAATTTCGTTTAGCATGAAGTAAGTACAAAAATACGCTTTTGTAAGAATAGTTTGTAGAGGAGATACAAAAATAAATGATAGTGGATAGAGAAAATCGTGTGAGGGTAGCACATCCGAGTTTTTTAGTCTGTGAACGCTTATTTCAGCAGAAGGAAAGCATTTGCACTTTTCCTGAAAGAGTTCACATGGAATGATTAAGGTAAGTGTTAAAATTTTTGAATAGGTTAGTTGTATTAATATTTTTTCTAGAGAAATACCAAATAAAATATAAAATTAGCTAACTTCTACCACTACAATGGTATGAGAATAATCTCGCACTAAAGGCGGTTGAGAGGGGGTGAATTGCTCACAGACGTATACAGCAGACAAATACATAGGCAAAAGTGATATTATTAAACAATAATGACTACATTAGTGTTTGTGACGGTAACAACAATAAGAAGCTAATTTTATAATACAAATTCTTTAGTAATTAAACGTCAGGTTTTAAACGAAGAAAAATTGTAGTTTGATAAAGTACTGCTTGTAAAAAATAATAAAAATAACTTATATAATTAATTTAAAGTATGCAATAATAATTTTAGTTGTGGAATTTCTTCTATAATAATGATTTTTTAGACAGCATGCTCCAAAAGTAGAACTACTATCACAGAACATACGAGCTAAATGCTTTAGATTATCGCACTAGTGTGATTATCTTCAGTGTCACCAACTTTGGTTTCAAGTCCAGTCACATGGGGCAACTACCTTTGAATATATACATGTTTAATATCTCGATTTAGTTTGATTAGGTTTTAATTTTCATTATGTCTTTTTACATAATTAATTTCTCATGGCGCTCGCATTATCTATTCACAATACCTACAAATCGTCATACTTCAATTTATCGCAATTCGTTGTAGAGTTAACCTATACGCTATATTGGCAGATTTCTTTGATCTAAACGCTATTCTTTTATCTAACCTACATAAATATTAAACGGCGGAAATTATGAATTCAGAAGGGAAGTTACAGAAATTACAGAAGCAATAGACAGAATAACACTATAAGTATTTACCCCAAAAAATCCAGAAAGCAATATGATATAACATTTAATCGCTTCATTGCAATTGACATGATGAAAATAATTTCACTGGAAATTGCTGTTAGGGAATCAAAAAAACGTTAAAACATCTGACATCTCGCTTTTTAACGTCATTTCTCTTGTTTCAAGAACGCGCTCTAAATGCGATCTCTGTTAGTTTCAGGAATCAATATAATATTATTGGTATTTTACAAATTCGAGCGCTGTTTAAAAAATAGTATATCCCATATACTATTTATGATTACGCAAACATTCCTACTCGCAAAATAAAACCCTGCTTTTATTCCTTGTATCGTAAGCTATATTATTGAGTTTTAACTTAAAAATGCTGCAGCGCTTCACATCTGCATTTTTTACTTTCTCTACTACGTATAGTAAGTAGGGGAAGTATTGTATACCAAGATTTCACCAGAAATACATGTTTTGAGACCCCTGAATCCAAAAAAAGCATTTTTGGAAACATGTCCGTGTGTGTGTCTGTGTGTGTGTCTGTCTGTGTGTGTGTGTCTGTCTGTGTGTGTGTGTCTGTCCGTGAACAGCATAACTCAGAAACGAACATTCGGATAAACACCAAACATGGTATTTAGGTTCAGTATCTTCCAAGGATGCGACACGAAGGTTTTCAAGAAAATCCCCCACCCCAGAGTACCCTTTACATGGAAGATTTTTCGAAAATTTTAATTTTCTTAAAAATGGCTCTAACGATTTTTATTAAAATATCATATGTTTAAGATATTTTTGACAAATAAAATATATATCTTGAATTTCCTGGGAATGTCTCCAAAAGTATTCTTTATTGTGAACGACTTTTGCATAACTGGTAAACCATAAGAGAGGACAAAATTTTACTACACAAAAGACGTAGATCGCGTTAAAATACACAATTTATGTCATATACATTTTTTTTGTTGAGTGAACCATTTTCGAGATATTACTTGTTATTCCCTTAAATTTTTCAATACTTATTTTCTCAAATGGGAATTCGTTATTCATTTTTTTGTCTTGGATATGCAAAGAGTATTAATCTGTGCCAAAGGGAATGGTGCTGCACCTAGCAACCAGCTATTAAGAGATATGTATGTGCTTAAAGGCTACTGTTTTTCTATATTGCCCTTGTAAATATATTTTCCCCTTACATCTACAAGAAAATTAGCAATAAGATAGAGTCTGCAAATGTTTATCTCGATTAACATGAAGTAGATGGAGAATAAGCGTTTGTAAAAATAATTTGTACAAGAGTAGAGAAAGTCATGTGAGTATAACACATTAGATTTTTTTAATCATTACGTTTGTTGGACCAAGATTGGTACTATGGTTAAAGGCTGCAGTTGTTAAACACAAAGTGAGAATGTTAAGTTTTGTAATTATAGCCCTATAACAGAAATTTATTCCGATTTTTGTGTATGTAGTTTAGGAGAAAATCATGATACATTTGATGGTATAGTGCGTAATGTTGGGTTCAAAGTGTATGGATGTCATACGCCTAGAAGGTAGTTCTGTGAACAGAGACGAATGAAAAATGATGATACCATTGCAGACTGTGGACCATGTTTCAGTGGAGGGGGAAGGTTTTGTTCAGTTTTCGTAGAATTCTAATTCACACGGAATGATCGGAGTGCCGTATTGAAATACACACTAGAATCTTTCCTACTAATGCGTCTCGTTTCGCAACACTTTATTAATTTTGTTTCGCAAAAATCGAATTTACGCTAGGATTAGGACGCTGCAACAGCGGTCTGAAGAACTAACCTTAAACACGCCTCACATGCTGTAGTATCCTTTGGCAGTTTCGTACCACCCTTCATATCCTTGGTATGAAGAGAGTTACAATATTTGCCATTTTTATTTTCTTTTTCTGAATATTTAAAAAATTAAACCAATTTATTTATTAGCCTTATTTATTAAATACTGCAATAAAATCAACTATTATTCTCTTATTGTATATATTGTATATATATTGTATATATATATATATCAAAATAAATGCATATACCATATTCAGAACTCTAACTGTGTCAAATTTGCGAAAATTAAACAAAATATGCTCCCTGAATAAGAAAGTCCACGAAAAATCAGAGCGGGAATTTGATGTTATGATCACAATATGTAACTCCATCCCTGTAATGGTTCAATTTTTAGAGATTTTAAACCTTCCTATTTACCCATCTTGGTTGTAACTAATTAAATTCTGACTTATTCGCAATAAACTGCCAAAAAGTTCCCTGGTATTCACATTCAACGAAACGGGAAATGGGTGACATGCACACAAATCCCTCTAAACCTCTCAAATTTAAATTGTTTAAAGATATTCTAGATTTATATCCGTCCGAAAGATGCTCATAAAAGTTTTTAGCTCATTGATATCTATTTCTGGTTTAAAGTATGACATGGTATAGGAGATGCCTATGAATTAGTAATGGGTAAAGAAAATAATGTGATTGCGTCGCATGCTTTTAAACATGTCTGACTATGGGAATTAAATTATTGTTTTGAGATCCTTTGCAAATCATCTTACTTGTGTAGTTCTCGCAATTATAGCTCTCCATCAAGCAGAGGTTGTTGAATGATAGCCGATTAAACCCATTGGAACCACACACAGGTTCATATTCCAAAGGGCAAGATTCAATGCATTCCTCCCTGGTGTCCACGGATATCCAGAGGAAAACTGCAAATAAGTAGAGTTTATTTTAAACAAGAAGCGACTTGTGACAGTTACTGAAGGAACATGCTTCCGTATGGTTTCCGTGGCAATATTCCCTCCTCTATTGCTCTAGCCTTTCGTTTCGCCCACAAGCTGAACTTTTGAGCGGTAGTATGTTGTCATATTATACAACATCGTAGCACATGTTTTCATATGCTTTCTAGCTTTCTAATATAATCCGGCAATGCTGTTCTCCCACGTCCCTGCTATGAGTGGAATGTTACAAGTTGCTTCTTGTTTAAATGCTACTGTAGTTCATATTAATTCTGAAATACACAGAGATATTTTATGTAGGTAATTACAGTCAAAGGAGTTTACCGCCACTTCCGGCTTTGGAAAGCTCTGCAGACATCATTGGAAACGACATCGCTGTTTAATTTTAAATATGATTAAAGACAGGAGGATATTTATCAAAATGCGAAATAAAATACGATTTTTGCTAATTTTACAATTAAAAATATCGATGAATGGCTTAATTCACGTTGCATCAACTCTTTGGGTGTTCTGCCTGCACATGTTGCCACGTGGAGCCTTGTCCCTAATTGGTAAATATGCCTTACCCCTTGACACCCGCAGTGGAAGCCTTGATTTCCTTCGCGCATATCTGAGAGGTGCCACTGTTACCCAGGCACGAATTCATAGATGAATAATGTACCATTGTAAATTCTGCGTTGGCTCCCCTGAATAGCTCCGTCGTGCTTATCGTTGCATTTTTCATTGGGAAAATACATTATTGCGCCCTTGTTGTACTTAACTTATATGAAATAAAAGAGTCTGATGTTTTACTTGCATATGTCTTTCTCTAGCCACTATCTTTTATTGTATATAGCTTCTACAAAAACTTGCGTTTCTGTCTACTTCATGTTAATCGAGGCAATCGTTTGCAGACGTGGTTTTATTAGACATTTCCAGATATAAAGTGGATGTAGGAGGATGAAGCGATGGCCAAATATTTCAGAAAGCGAGTCACGTAACATTTTAAAAAACATAAAACGTTAACTGTTAGGTACATACATATACATCTTAAAATGTGTTATGCTTTTCAGAAATAATTTTAATATATTTAAATATGATTACAATATGATATATATACAATATATATATTTATATTTTTAAAATCTAATTTGTTACATTCACATGAATTCTCTATATACTGTCATTTATTTTTCGCTCTGTTCTACACACTCATCTTACAAATAAAGTACTATTTCTGTATCTACTTCATGTTAATCGAGATAAATGTTTGCGGAAATGGTTTCTTACACATTCCGTTGTACTTACCAGGAGGATACAGGAGACTGAAGCGATAGTTAAATGTTTAAAAAGCGGGTCCCTTTGCGCTGGCTTCCATTAAATTGTACGACACTACGAGAAACAGAGTAATGGTGACATTTCTATCAGAAAACGTACGAAGAAGTTTTGAGAAATTTAAACCAATAGCAACGGAAATAAGTCGGAAATGCTTAATGCCACAAAATGGGTTTGACATAAATTGTGGTTTTAAGGAGTTCTACAATTTTGTTGTAGTAAGCTTTTGTCTATCTCTTGCGGTTTGCTAGTGATACACATTATTATAAAATTCATTTGGAATGAAGAGAACTTCGCAGGCTATTCGCAGAACGTTCAAGACATATATTTCATTAGTCATGCAATCTTCTCCAACATCTGGTATTTTAATCAAAGTTGTTGGAACCATTTATTGTTTTGAGGCAAAAAACATTTTAATAAAAGGTCCGTGTGTGTTTGTGTGAACAGCACAACTCAAAACGAAAGTCGGATGAATACCAAACTGGTATTTAGGTTTAGTACCTTTCAAATATGCGACACGAAAATTTTCAAGAAAATTCCCGCACCCCAACTACCTTTCTTTACATGGAACATTTTTCGAGATTTTTTATTTTCTAAAAAATAGCTGTAACGATTTTGATTAAATAACACATATTAAAGATACTTACACGAGACAAATAAAATAAATAAGACCTTGAATTTTCTGGGAATAGCCTATAAAGTCCTCCTCAAGAAATTTTGTATAATCTTGTATATCTGGTAAACGTTAAGATATACGAGAACGTACTGCATAAAAAATATAGATGTTTTTAAAATACACAGTTTATTTTCGATAACTTTTTTGTGGCATCAGCCAGTTCCGAGATATCCGATACTAATGCTTCGATTTGTTCAATACTTTACCATTATTTTTAAGTTCCGTTGATTTTCAATAATTTTTTCTCGCGATTGCATGGAAACAGTATGGAATTTTCACGCCAGCATATAGTGTCCAGTTCTTAAACATTTGACCATCCCTGTTCCCTTTGTACCCCAACGAAATGTGCAACAG
Organism: Deroplatys truncata; assembly: GCA_030765065.1. Classification (NCBI taxonomy): domain Eukaryota; kingdom Metazoa; phylum Arthropoda; class Insecta; order Mantodea; family Mantidae; genus Deroplatys; species Deroplatys truncata. The sequence goes on along the minus strand of CM060988.1, from coordinate 128,692,038 downwards.
CTATTTCTCTATTAAAATAAAGTAGATGGTAAAATAAACTTTCTTATGAGCAATTTGTACACCCACTAATAAAGATAGACGGTAGAGGAGGTTATATAAATATAAAACATCAGATTCTTTTAGTAAATGAAGCACAACGAAATATTTTCTATGTAAAGATTTGATTGGGTATTTGGATATTTTTAAATCTTGGTGGAAAAAGCTTCATTTGCATAAGTACCAGTTTTGCTATTTATTCGTCATTTGGTTTCTGAGTAAACCTATTCACACACAAGCGCGCGTGGACTGTTTTCTAGAGCATTTTTGTGGGTCTCAGGAGATATCAAAATTTATTTTCGATGAAACTAAATTAAAACGGGTTTTATTTATGGACGCTCTTTAACTATGGTTCTTAGCGTCCCACTCTATATTGGGCGTGAAAAACCGGAAATTTTGCTCAGGGGCCTCTTTATCAGGCTTGAGGTTCTTTTACGTGCCGTAAATCTAGCACACGGGACGACCGGCTTTACTCCCCTTCCGAAGCAAGCCGTGCTAAGGATTTTTACGGCCGAAAAAAATCCATCGCCCTCCGCCGGGTTTGAACCCACGACCTTGGGAACTGGAGACTAGCAGGGTACTCCTAGACCACGGAGAACGACATTTTCAATGAAGTCTTGATTCTCAACGTACAGACAAAGATCAACATTGGAGCTACAAAATTAAATAAAAACTAGGTGGGGCAAGGAAACATATATTTTGGAATTAGATATAAAAGGGAATAGCATGGCTTAGGTTGGGAGGGTGCAAAGCTCGCAAGATTGTTGATGATGATGACAGGAGGATATGCGGGGAACAGGAAGACTGGACGCATATTTTGGCAGCATGCGTGCAGACGGAGGGTATTAGGAAGAAGTTATTACCGGAAGTATTTTTGGCTTCCAACAGACGGAGGACAGCATACTGGTACTTGATTCTAAACAGCCAAAACTGGCCAAGCTTGGGCACATACTTAACGGAAGTACGTGTACTAAGAGATAAGGTATTTATGTAAATTTTCTTTAAATATATGTGGTGCTCGAGCACTTGTGTGCGTGAGTGCGTGTGTGTGTGAGATTCAGAGTATTTTTCATTTTATATGTATGTATATAGTCTGGTGATTATAAAATAGTTTTCTGGTCGATTCTGCAAGTCACGTTTACAAACCAGGTATTTTCTAAGGAGCATGTACGGCCTTATGACCCATGCGACTGTGTTATGCAATTAATGTAATACTAAGTACTTAATAAATACCACCACTACTATTACTACTACTACTACTACTACTACTACTACTACTACTTCAATTTATTTTAAATACATTTTAACAACTTTTATAACATTTGCAAATTCTTCAGTGATTGTGCTGTAGGAAAGTTTTCTCAACAAAACAAACACTTCTATTTGAAACTGCTTCAGGAATCAATCCGTATTTTGTATCACTTCTGACAATAAAATGATTATGATTATTCAATTATTTATATGCAATTTAGAAAACACATAGCAAATTATGAATTGCTTTCTATTTAAAATTCTTTATGGAATGGTATAAATATTCAATATCCCATTATATTCATTTTAGTTCTACAATTTATTAGTTAAAAGCGCATTCATATTAAAGAGATCTGAACGAGAAATGCATTAACAACTGAATTACTTACCGAAAAACAGAAGTTTGAACTGCATGTTAGTGTTTCAGCCTTTACCCTCTTTTTAATACTGAAGTAAATATCTTCTTTCATTATTCTTATAACTGTGATGGCTTTATATACCATTTTGTATTGGGGGTGAGAAAAACTTTGATAAGATCCTGCAATAATAGTTTTATCTTTTAGGAATTTAACGGTATATATAAAAGTGATACTTGGATGAACATTAAATTGATTTACTGTAACCATGCTTTAAGGTAAGAATTTATTGTTACTGTATATTTTTTAGAAATGTTTATAGGCAATTAGTCTCAGCAATTACGCTTCTTTTCAGTGGCGTGCTGCTAACAGTTTTACAAAGTGCTCGCATGATGCAGAGAAAGTATTTGAACTTACTTCAAGGCCAGGAGTCACTATGTGATCTGTTACATTATGTCAACGCATTCTAGCTGTACATTAAAAACTAATTCAGAACCCTATCTTCAATTTATAGGTTTATGTTCTCTACCACTAATATACGATAGGTAGAGGAAGTATGGGACTCCATCCAAAACATTTATATCTATATTTCACCGATGTACACGTTTTGAGGTTCCCTAAACAGCCTCCAAAATAACCTTTGTAAAACTTCCGCGCACTTGTTTGCATCCGAGATAGCAAAACTCAAAATCATAAAGTAAAATAAATAGAATACTGTATTTAAGTCCAAATCTTCCAGGGATGCGAGATGAAGATTTTTATGAAATTTCCCCAATCCCAAACTAGTCTTTGATTAAAAACGTTAATTTTGGCTAAAAGTAGTAGTGATTTTGTATTGAAATATTGATATGGAAAATAAACTGTGCATTTTAAATTTTCTGCCAAGAGCCTATAAAGTTCTCTTTATTCTGAATGAATTTTGCATACATTTATATAACTGATAAACCATAAGAGACACAAAAACGAAGATCTCACTAAAACATATGGTTTATGTCAATTTTTTGTGGCAGTAACTATTACAGATATATCGTTGTCGTCCTCCGTGGTATAGTGGTTACCATGTTATAGTGGTTACCTCTAGTTCCCGAGGTCGTGGATTTAAACCCGGCGGAGGCCGATGTATTTTTTCGGGCGTAAAAATCCTTAGCATGGCTTCCTTCAGAAGGGAAGTAAAGCCGGTGGTCCCATGTCGTAGATTTACGGCACGTAAAAGAACCTCAAGACTGATAAGGAGGCCTCTGAGAAAAATTTCCAGTCTTCTACGCCCAGTATAGAATGGGACGTTAAGAACCGTAGTACGAGTTAAAGAGCGTCCATAAATAAATGTCATCTTAATTTTGATATATGTTGTCATTAGTTTGAATGTTCAAATTCTTTATCCTTCTTTGCAGTGCTAAGCCACCATTCCTTGTTTCTGGAGGTGTTTAAAACAGTATGGAATTTCAAACCCAGCATATAGCGACCCGCTTTTTAAAAATATGACTTTCGCTTCAGTCTCCTGTATCCCTTTTGTACCAACAACTAAACTTATAATGGAACCATTTCTGCAGACGTTTATCTCGATTAACACGCAGCAGACAGAAAAACAAACTCTTGCAAGAATATTTGTAATATGCAAAAATAAACGATAAATAAACAATATACAAATTGCAGTTGGTAGAGCATGTCGAATATAACTCATCAGAATTTTAAAAACTATTTCTTGTAGAAGGCCTACGCAATTGATATTTATTGGTAATCTGAATTTCATTTGAACTATTCTCTCAATGTATATATATATATATATATATATATATATATATATATATTCTTTCGGAAAACCAATACAATGACGAAGTTAAGAAATCAAGACTATCAGATTGTTGACTTGGTGTAATAAATTTGATTATTCCATGAGTTAGTTGCGAAAAAGAGACTGTCGTAGAGGCAAACAATGTAATGTTTGTTGCCATTATACGTGGAGCTATTGGTGCAAGCAATTAAATATATTTTTTTTATTTCTGCTACATCTTACGAGATAAACATGCTAACGAATATTAAAGCTCATGTGAACACCAAGGAAAATCTGGAGCTCGGATGTCGTTTTGAAGCCCTCAAGGAAATAAGCTGGTGAGTTTCTGGAAGTGAATGCAATTTTAAAATATTATGCAAAGTTAGAACATTAACCCTAGGCAACTAAGGCGTAGCCTGTGTAATTACACAAACTATGAAGATAAATAGTGTTTTTCTAATTACTCGACTTAATGTGCCATGTATTTTAAAGCATTTTTATTTTATCTTCATAGTCTTTAACCCACAATAGCAGTTTTCTCTTCTGCAGAGGTGCAAAAATATTATGTCCCTCGAGTTAGCATTATTAAGGTTTCGTTCCAGGTTCCTCTGTGGCTTATATATATTTCTTACAGAGACCTCCACGAGCTACATTACCGTCTTTAAGGAGGAAGTACGAAACACAGATTTCCTTTCATTACAGATTTAACAATCAATTTCAAATGTAATGCAATATATAACACAATGGAATACAATGCTACCCTAATTGAAATTTAGAACTATTTACTCTATTTAAAAATGAAAATCCATTAATAATATTAATAATTGCAACACTATTCACAATAATTTATTGGACAAACCTTACTAGAGATAAATTATCACTGTAAAGAGATCATTTTATCACAATTATTATTAGTAGTATATAGAAAATGCAATATCCAATCTATTAACTAGAATTACAGCTTTGTCATACTAATATTCCTCTTAAAATGACAATGTTTATTTAATTTTTTTCTTTGGATACAAACTTCATTGTATTTTATTAAATACGATTTACACCAGTTACATCATATTTAAATGTAGAACTATGATTGAATTTGTGAGTTCTGCCTGGTTTCAAAGAGTACCGATATTAATTAATGTAATATTAAAATTATTATTATGTGAGAAATCGTATTACCTTATATACATATCCAGAACCTTTTATTCGCATAATTACACAAAGAGGTTTTATATCTATAAGCTTTACAATGGTAAGTTGAGATAAGTGGGTGAAATCCGAATATTCTTTTTATTGTACGATTTTGAAATATACGAAGTGGTCTGATTACCATTTTTGTAGCACGTCCTTATGTACTTTATACGATGATGAACTTAAGTTTAGTACATAACATTGATACATTATCAAAGTCATTAATTTCGTGGACTGTGCACATAGTGTCGCTGTTGTACACTGGAGGGGAGATGCGGAACCGTGCTATCGTGCCGTGCCAGTTATTCTTTCGTCTTAGCAAGAGGCAGTTGTGTGTTTACAATGTAAGCAGAACTACGGTCCCTGTTGTGAAGGTGATTTGAATGCCCACCTTGGAATGCACCTTGGAATGCCCACCTTGAAAATGTCGCAGTTTGAGCAACGAGTAAATATTAAGTTGCGCCTAAAATTATACAAACCTGCTAGAGAACGTCGATAAACTTTGATATTGGATTGTGGCCGGTATAACAATATACACGGAACACACGCATACACTGCCTGCCTTTTATTGATTTCAACACATTATTACACATAATAAAGAACAAATAACGTGATGCTTTACTTATTTTCGTGAAATATGACATATTCTGTCACTTTTGTTCCATATTACTGACTCAGAAGTCGCATCGCATGCATGGGAACGTTGGAACCCGGCGGAGGGCGATGGATTTTTTCGGGCGTAAATATCCTTAGCATGGCTTCCTTCGGAAGGGAAGTAAAGCCGGTGGTCCCGTGTCGTAGATTTACGGCACGTAAAAGAACCTCAAGCCTGATAAGAGGCCTCTGAGCAAAATTTCCGGTCTTTCACGCCCAATATAGAATGGGACGCTAAGGACCATAGTAGTTAAAGAGCGTCCTTAAATAAAAACTCAATTTTTTTATGAGAACGTTGGTTGCGTTGTCTTTCCGCTGCCAACATTTCAAATCCCAACGTAGCTGAAAACACGATTTAGGGCCCTCAGCCTCAAGGCGTAGCCGAGGGATTGAGGGCACTCACCCTCAAGGCGTAGCCGAGGGATGTTTTTTAGACGAAGAGGAGTGTAGGACTTGCGGCCTGCGAAGCGATGACAGGGCGTAGCCGAGGGATCTGCGCGTCTAAAACTCGAATGATTCACGTTTGCAGCAATTCCTTCCAAAAGTCGCCAAAAACGACTATATAAGAGCGGTCACATAAAACGGTGGGTGGGCGGGCAATATATTACCCCCGGAGCAACATCTACCACACCAAAACGTTCGTCATTAACCAAGAATGAATGTGGATAGCAAAAATCTCCGATCTTACTCACGTTCACAGGACACTGTTTATATAGTTTTCTGTATCACAGTTCGTAATGTAATTGTTACATTTTTGCGTAATGTATCCATTTTTTGTACTTATTTCTTAGTCTAATAGGTAAGCGGATAAATAAGTTTTAAATACCTAAGTAGGTATACTAAATAAATATGTATAAGCCTTTGGCATTTGATAACATATTCATAACCTAACCTAACCCAAAAAAGATTCTTTTCCAAAACCGTGTAAATTAGCATTTCCGGACCCCCAGTTGATTTTTGTGTGTACGCCTGAAATTTAAAATATAAACTCAATGATGATATTTTTCTGAATTACAGCAAATCCCTTTTTACTTTCTCTACTACGTATAGTAAGTAGGGGAAGTATTGCATTCCACCCAAAAATTCGATACTGAGATTTCGCCGGAAATACATGTTTTGAGACCTCCTGAATCCAAAAAAAGCATTTTTGGAAACATGTCCGTGTGTGTGTCTGTGTGTGTGTCTGTGTGTGTGTGTGTGTCTGTGTGTGTGTCTGTGTGTCTGTGAACAGCATAACTCAAAAACGAACAGTCGGATAAGCACCAAACTTGGTATTTAGGTTCAGTATCTTCCAGAGATGCGACACGAAGGTTTTCAAGGAAATCCCCCCACCCCAGACTACCCTTTACATGGAAGATTTTTCGAAAATTGTAATTTTCTCAAAAATGGCTCTAACAATTTTGATGAAAATATCATATGTTTAAGATAATGTCATGAGAAATGAAATGTATATCTTGAATTTTCTGGGAATGTCTCCAAAAGTATTCTTCATTGTGAACGACTTTTGCATAACTGGTAAACCATAAGAGATAGACAAAATTTTACTACACAAAGAATGTAGATCGCGTTAAAATACACAACTTATGTCATATACATTTCTTTTGTTGAGTGAACCGTTTTCGAGATATTGCATGTTATTTCCTTAAATTCTCCAATACTTATACTTTTTCTCAAATGCGTTATTCATTTTTTTATGTCCTGGACATGCAAAGAGAATGGAATGCGGCACATAGCAACCAGCGTTAAAATATTTGACTATCGCTTAAAAGCTACCATATTTCCCTTGCATCTACAAGAAAATTACCAATAAGATTGACATCTCGATATCTCGATTAACATGAAGCATATGGAGAATAGGCGTTTGTAAAATTAGATTGTACAAGAGTAGAGAAAGTCATGTGAGTGTAACACATCAGATTTTTAAACATGTAGTGAAATTTTAAGGTTAGCAGTAATTTTTCAGTAATGATTACCAGTATTTAATGAAATGTAGGCCTAACATCAAGCTTGTATGTGTCTTATTTTTGGAAAAAAGAAATAAATAAAGCAAATCTATTAGAACGGCTTAATAATGGGCAAACATAAGTTTAATTCCATTATGATAAAAAATGTGTTTGCAAAAGAATAGGTGCATTTAAGTGCAAAAGTGACTACTGATGTTTTTTGGAACTACACTGGTGTGCAAAACCTAAGAACGAAAGTAATCTTCGCATGCTGTGACACTGCCAAGTAACAGCTCGATGAAACTTGAAGCATACATAGAGGGAACTGCTACGGTATGCTACAATAGGCAACTATTCGAAATATTTTGTTTCTTTGGAGCTGTCTCCTTCGAATTCTGAAGTGAGACAGTAATACTTTCCATCTAAATAACTTGACACAAACTAATACCCTTGGCATGAAATGGTGGGTACGAATGTGATATAATTTACCAAAACCAATGATTTAATAATAATAAAAATAATGATGGTGATAATGATAATAATATAGGATATAATAATATAGCCCCCATCACTCTGAAATTAATTTGTTAGATTTTACACTTCGGAAACGAATCTAAATTTATTCCATACATAAGGAAATTTAAAGTATTTCTTTGCAGATATCCCTGGAACTTTCACAGATGATTTTAAACAGAACTTACCTGGAGAAATAATTTTTCTTTATAATGGATCGTAAATAACAAAATGGGCTTGCTGGTGTAAAATTTCCAAGTTGAATATTTAGCTTTTCTATTGTAATATTTCAGCTGTCATACTCTGAGCGGTAACCGATTTTACCGGGTTAACGCGTGAGGCTCACATTTCGGGAGATCCCGGATTCGATTTTCATTGACCTCTTGACCTTGTTTTTTGTGCCAATACCTTGGAGAATGCTGACTTTAAATACCAGGTTTGGTATTTAACCTACTTTTAGTTTTTGAGTCTTGCTTCTCACAGACACCCCCCCCCACACACACACACATAGGGCCTTTTTTTCTAAACATTTTTGGATTCAGGCAGTCCCAAAACGTGTGTTTCCGGTGAAACCTCGAAATCGAATTATTGGTTGGAATGCAATACTTAGCTTCTTACTATAGGTAAGAACAAGAGAAAGTAAAAGTGTGTAAAATAGAAATTTTACCTATAGCCTCCCTTAATTTCTATAAACACCCAAGAAAAAGTAGCTTTATTTTCAGTTTTCAAAAATCACATGCCATGAAAGTTACACCAAGGGAGTTTGGGCGAATGGAGGATAACATAGAATGGAAAGAGGGAGAGGGAGAGCGGGAGAAAGACAGAGAAGAACTCCACATTTCACGCAATAACGCAAACAGAGCTGCAGTTCAGCTGGCGCTAAAATAAAATGAATGACTTGCATTATTTCTCTTTCGAAGTTTAGTGTCATATTGTGGGGGAGGTGGCGCATTTGAGATTTCAAAGTGGAAGTTGAGGGGATGAAACCTCAAATACAAACTTCAGTGGAATATTTGTAAAGACTGGAAAGTTTTGAAATAAAATACATGTATATTCAATAATTTCTGTCAAAATTAATCTATAATTCCTAATTCATGACCAGTTTACTCACCAATAATGAGTTTGATACTCATGAGTAGGACCCGGAAGATTGGCAGAATGCCTTTTCTGTTTGGGTAGATATATTAAAAACTTAAATAGAGACAAACATGTTTCCATACATTTAGGGTCGGGAGGGCCAGATTTTATTTTGCCCTTTTTGGCACTTGTTGCTTTTTGTTTTTGCCTGTTTTGAATTGTTACGGCTTTTTTACTTTCTCTACTACGTATGGTAAGTAGGGGAGGTATTACATTCCACCCAAAAATTCGATGGCGAGATTTCACAGGAAATGCACGTTTTGAGGCCTCCTGAATAAAAAAAAGCATTTTTAGAAAAAGGTCCGTGTGTATGTGTCTCTGTGCGAGTGTGGATGTGTGTCTGTGTATGAAAAGTCGGATAAGTATCAAACTTGGTATTTAGGTTCGGTATCTTTAAAAGATGCAACACCAACATTTTCCAGAAAATCCCCCAACCCAAACTACCCCTTATATGGAACATTTTTCGAAAATTTTGGTTTTCTCAAAAATGGCTCTAATGATTTTATTAAAATATAATATATTTAAGATACTTTCATGGCAAATGAAATGTATATCTCGAATTTTCTGGGAATGGCCCCAAAACTCCTCTTCATTCTGAATGAATTTTGCATAACTGGTAAACCGTAAGAGATAGACAACATTTCACTGCACATAACTCTCGAGATCGTATAGATCTCGTTAAAACAAACAATTTATGTCATATACATTTTTGTTGTCGAGTGAATCATTTTGGAGATATTCCTTGTTATTTGTTTGAATTTTCCAACACTTATACTTTTTCTCAAATGGGAATTCGTTATTCTGTTTTTCTTTTTTGTATATCCTGGACATGCAAAGAGAAGGAATGCTCCACATAGCAACCAGCTCTGACTATCGCTTAAAGCCTACCATGTTCCCCTTGCACCTGCAAGAAAATTAGCAATAAGATAGTTTCTGCAAATTTTTATATCTATTAACTTGAAGTAGATGGAGAATAAGTGTTTGTAAAAATAGTTTGTACAAGAGCAGAGAAAGTCATGTGAGTGTAAGGCATCACATTTTTATGTGATTATTTACACATTTTAAAAATCACATAAAGAATTTCATTGTATGAAAGTGAAGAAATCTATACAAATAATGAAATGACACATTCACGCCACAAAAATATTTATTGAGGATCTGTTTCCCTATAAATGCATTTATTTGTTTTCAAGCAGTTGAAAACCTCAAACTATTCAATTAAGCCCTTTGAATAACAGAACCTATGAAAGGAATGGAGAGTATGCCGTACATAGTGAATATCAGGAAAGAGATAGGAAGAATTCCCATGAGCTATTTTCCTTACGTGCTTCTTGTAACGCTGACGATATATGATTGTTGGTCTTTTTTCCCTGATTTTAAATAGATAATGTATCTAATTCAGACAAAGGAAAAAATCAGTTCTCGTAACAGGTAAAACAATTATACAAATAAACTGTTAAGTCTGCTGTTGAACTTGTTAACATCAACTCGAGTGTTTGAACTGCTTTATTTATCATGCTGAAATTAAGTTCATCGTTGAGTAGGAAAGCACACGGCATTGTTGCGAATTCGGTTCAGACGCACTTTTTGCTGATGGAACAACAGTCTTTTGAAAAATCTATGAAAAATCTTTTAAACATGAAAACAGGTACTTTGTGACTTAACATTTCGCGACAATAAAACATAAGTGAAGGGTTTTTAAAACGGTCCGGCCTAAGACACTTTAATATCTACAGTAGTTGCAACTCCAACAGACAGTCTTAATTTGTCATGGATCTATGCAAGGCTTTCTTGGACTCGGTAATTCCGTTCTGGAAACTGGAAAACCAAGCTCTAAAGACGTTATTAGGAAGTACACTGAAGAGGAGATTCCATCGGAATCCACACTAAGAAAAAATTACTTGAATGTCTACTTTGAAAAGCCCCTGCAGATGATTCGAAGCGCAGTTACGGGAAAGAAAATCCGGACCTCCATTTCTGAAACAACTGATGTAATGGTACGTTACATGGTCAACATCATTACTGGAGCTATGGAAGCAAGTAAAATGACCCTGCAGTGTTTCTTTTGACAACGGAAGTGATGGAGAGGGAAAATAATTCCACAGTAGCACAATCATTCACAAATTCCTTAACGGTACTCCGAACACATGGAATACGGCATGATGATATACTTCTTTTAGTCTCAAATGGAGCACCTTACATAAACAAAGCATCCTTGAAAGTTCTCTTCCCGAAAATACTCTATCACACATTTCTAGCCCACGAATTGCTCAGAGTCGCCGAAGAAGTAAGAAAGTTTGTATCCCCTTGTGGATAAGTTCCTTTCCAACACCAAGATCTTCCGAAAATCACCTTCCCAAATGCGAGTCTTTAAGGACGTGGCACCAGGACTCGCTTTACCTCTGCAGCAGTTCTCAGCAGATGGGAAACCTGGATCTCTGCAGCTATATATTGCAGCAACAATTTGCACAAATTATGTGAGGTATTTGGTGCTCTATCAGAAGACGAAGCTGCTTCAGTTCGCGAGGTAAATAAGTTGTACAATGAAGAACTCAGCAACGATCTGGCGTTTATAGCAGCACATTATAGTGTGCTACCAGAAGTAATCTTGGAGTTGGAGGGGAAAAAAATCCTAATAATCTCGTGTCATCCATGGCTATCATTGAAGATGCAATAAGTCAGCTGCTATAAGTGCCAGGAGAGAAAGGAAAAAGTGTTAGTGAAAAGTGTAAACGTGTTATGAGGGCTAATGTGGGCCTAGAATAAAAGGCGAAAGTTCTGTGTTAACTGATATGAGTCCTTCCGAAATAGCCTGTTTTAAATGTGCTCCAGTCACCTCATTGGGAGAGAGCGTTCCTTTTGCATGATGAAAAATCTGATGTGTTACACTCACATGACTTTCTCTACTCTTGTACAATCTATTTTTACAAACGCCTATTCTCCATATGCTTCATATTAATCGAGATATCGAGATGTCAATCTTATTGGTAATTTTCTTGTAGATGCAAGAGGAATATGGTAGCTTATAAGCGATAGTCAAATATTTTAACGCTGGTTGCTATGTGACGCATTCCATTCTCTTTGCATGTCCAGGACATAAAAAAATGAATAACGAATTTGAGAAAAAGTATAAGTATTGGAAAATTTAAGGAAATAACAAGCAATATCTCGAAAACGGTTCACCCAACAAAAGAAATGTATATGACATAAGTTGTGCATTTTAACGCGATCTACATTTTTTGTGTAGTAACATTTTGTCTATCTCTTATGGTTTACCAGTTATGCAAGAGTCGTTCACAATGAAGAATACTTTTGGAGACATTCCCAGAAAATTCGAGATATACATTTCATTTCTCATGACATTATCTTAAACATATGATATTTTCATCAAAATCGTTAGAGCCATTTTTGAGAAAATTAAAATTTTCGAAAAATGTTTCATGTAAAGGGTAGTCTGGGGTGGGGGTATTTTCTGGAAAACCTTCGTGTCGCATCTCTGGAAGATACTGAACCTAAATACCAAGTTTGGTGTTTATCCGACTGTTCGTTTTGGAGTTATGCTGTTCACAGACACACACACGGACATGTTTCCAAAAATGCTTTTTACTTTCTCTACTACGTATAGTAAGTAGGGGATAACAGGTAAACATAACATAACAGGTTTTTATGTCTTTGCATAACAGGTAAACCATAAGAGATAGACAAAATTTTACTACACAAAAAATGTAGATCGCGTTAAAATACACAACTTATGTCATATACATTTCTTTTGTTGAGTGAACCGTTTTCGAGATATTGCTTGTTATTCCCTTAAATTTTCCAATACTTATACTTTTTCTCAAATGCGTTATTCATTTTTTTATGTCCTGGACTTGCAAAGAGAATGGAATGCGCCGCATAGCAACCAGCGTTAAAATATTTGACTATCGCTTAAAAGCTACCATATTTCCCTTGCATCTACAAGAAAATTACCAATAAGATTGACATCTCGATTAACATAATGCATATGGAGAATAGGCGTTTGTAAAAATAGATTGTACAAGAGTGGAGAAAGTCATGTGAGTGTAACACATCAGATTTTACTTTTTCTCAAATTCGTCATTCATTTTACTTTCTCTACTACGTATAGTAAGTAGGGGAAGTATTGCATTCCACCCAAAAATTTGATACCGAGATTTCACCGGAAATACATGTTTTGGGACCTCCTGAATCCAAAAAAAGCATTTTTGGAAACATGTCCGTGTGTGTGTCTGTGTGTGTGTCTGTGTGTGTGTCTGTGTGTGTGTGTGTGTCTGTGTGTGTGTCTGTGAACAGCATAACTCAAAAACGAACAGTCGGATAAACACCAGACTTGGTATTTGGGTTCAGTATCTTCCAGAGATGCGACACGAAGGTTTTCAAGAAAATCCCCCCACCCCAGACTACCCTTTACATGGAACATTTTTCGAAAATTTTAATTTTCTCAAAAATGGCTCTAACGATTTTGATTAAAATAACATATGTTTAAGATAATGTCATGAGAAATGAAATGTATATCTCGAATTTTCTGGGAATGTCTCCAAAAGTATTCTTCATTGTGAACGACTTTTGCATAACTGGTAAACCATAAGAGATAGACAAAAGTTTACTACACAAAAAATGTAGATCGCGTTAAAATACACAACTTGTGTCATATACATTTCTTTTGTTGAGTGAACCGTTTTCGAGATATTGCTTGTTATTTTCTTAAATTTTCCAATACTTATACTTTTTCTCAAATTCGTTATTCATTTTTTTATGTCCTGGACATGCAAAGAGAATGGAATGCGCCACATAGCAACTAGCGTTAAAATATTTGACTATCGCTTAAAACCTACCATATTCCCCTTGCATCTACAAGAAAATTACCAATAAGATTGACATATCGATATCTCCATTAACATGAAGCGTATGGAGAATAGGCGTTTGTAAAATTAGATTGTACAAGAGTAGAGAAAGTCATGTGAGTGTAACACATCAGATTTTTTTGGATTCAGGAGGTCTCAAAACGTATATTTCCGGTGAAATCTCGGTATCGAATTTTTGGGTGGAATGCAATACTTCCCCTACTTACTATACGTAGTAGAGAAAGTAAAAATGGCTGACTATGACAGCTGACAAAACATCCTAACCGAGCGGGATGGCTCAGGTGGTAAAGTCTGCATTCGGGAGGTCCCAGGTTCAAAACCTGTGAGCCGACCAATCTGTCCTCAGTCGCCAAGGTAAATACCGCATTGAATATTTAATACCACGACCCAAAGTTCCACCTTAAGTCTAAAACAACAGAAAAAAGTGGCAATAGCGAATGCTATGCCATCTATCCATAGACAATGTAAGCAGTTAGACTGAACGGCACCCTAACGCCATCTGCACGGCACGAAGCAGAAGATCCGGCTGCCATGCGCTGGGGGTCTCTGTGGGCACGTTAGGAAGCAAGATGGCATTTACAGGGATGAGACCTAGAAGGCTAACTGTCCGCCTTTCTGTGTGGGAGCGGCGGTTTGACTGGACGGCACCCTAATGCCATCTGCACAGCATGAAGCAGGTGGTTATAGGGATGAGACCTAGAAGGCTTACTGTCCGCATTTATAGGGGCGGCGGTTGGACTGGACGGCACCCTAATGCCGTCTGCACGGCACGAAGCATAAGATTCGGTAGCTATGCGCTAGGGTCTCTGTGACACTTGTCGGAGCGGCTGGTTACAGGGATGAGACATAGAAGGCTAGCTATCCATCACATATCGTTCGAAGAGTTATCCATCAACAGATCTGTCGCGATATGACCAAAGAGTTAAACCGACCTAAAATAAAATAGTCAAAACATCCTGTTGCTGCATGTAATTAAGAAAAGTAAGAATTATTACTTTATGTAATATTCAATTATTAGGTATCTTAGGTAGCTATTTCCGTTAATAAAGAGTAGAATTACTCTCTTTTTCACTTTTATTAGATGCCTATTTTAATTATATTACCGCCTATTTTTTTTGTATTCTAAGTGTCTTTTGCCTGCCTATTCAAAGTAAGCTATGAACACTTTTTCTGAAAATGAAGTTACATTTTTTCTTGCTCTCCAAACCATGAACTTGTCATACAAATTTTCATACATTTTCTTTGATTTTTCAGGAAGTACATTCTTGCTTACATCCCTCGCCTCCTCCAGGTATCACGAGGTGTGGAACTAAATTCCACCTCTTCAAATCCAACAATAAACATTTATAACTCCATCTTGTAAAATCAATATCTGCGATCTTGAATCGATAT
Organism: Deroplatys truncata; assembly: GCA_030765065.1. Classification (NCBI taxonomy): domain Eukaryota; kingdom Metazoa; phylum Arthropoda; class Insecta; order Mantodea; family Mantidae; genus Deroplatys; species Deroplatys truncata. The sequence continues at coordinate 128,676,908 of CM060988.1, read as the reverse complement.
TCACTTGTTATCGAAGCGCAACTAAAATACGTGTCGAGAAATTGATTTATCACATTTTTATTACTTTCTCTACTACGTAGAGTAAGTAGGGGAAGTATTGTATGTATTTCGATACCGAGATTTCACCGGAAATACATGTTTTGAGACCCCCTGAATCCAAAAAAGCATTTTTGGAAACATGTCCGTGTGTATGTCTGTCTGTGTGTCTGTCTGTGAACAGCATAACTCAGAAACGAACAGTCGGATAAACACCAAACTTGGTATCTAGGTTCAGTATCTTCCAGAGATGCGACACGAAGGTTTTCAAGAAAATCCCCCCACCCCAGATTACCCTTTACATGGAACATTTTTCGAAAAGTTTAATGTTCTCAAAAATGGCTCTAACGATTTTGATTAAAATCTCATATGTTTACGATATTTTCATGGCAAATAAAATGCACATGTTGAATTTTCTGGGAATGTCTCCAAAAGTATTCTTCATTGTGAACGACTTTTGCATAACTGGTAAACCATAAGAGATAGACAAAATTGTACTACACAAAAAATGTAGATCGCGTTAAAATGCACAATTTATGTCATATACATTTTTTTTTGTTGAGTGAACCATTTTCGAGATATTGCTTGTTATTCTCTTAAATTTTTCAATACTTATTTTCTCAAATGGGAATTCGTTATTCATTTTTTTGTCTTGGATATGCAAAGAGTATTAATCTGTGGGAAAGGGAATGGTGCTGCACCTAGCAACTAGCTATTAAGAGATATGTATGTGCTTAAAGGCTACTGTATTTCTGTATTGCCCTTGTAAATATATATTACCCTTACATCTAGAAGAATATTAGCAATAAGATAGAGTCTGTAAATGTTTATCTCGATTAACATGAAGTAGATGGAGAATAAGCGTTTGTAAAAATAGTTTGACAAGAGTAGAGAAAGTCATGTGAGTGTAACACATCAGATTTTTTTTATGTCCTGGACATGCAAAGAGATTGGAATGCGCCACATAGCAACCAACGCTTAAAAGATTTGACTATCGCTTATAAGCTACCATATTCCCCTTGCATCTACAAGAAAATTAGCAATAAGGTTGACATCTCGATATCTCGATTAACATGAAGCATATGGAGAATAAACGTTTGTAAAAACAGTTTGTACATTAGTAGAGAAAGTCATGTGAGTGTAACACATCAGATTTTTATATCTACATATTGTATTATAAAATATTTTATTTTAATCAGGAAACAATAAACTAAATAATAGCTGTATAATAAGTTTCATTGCGCAGATAACGCATTAACTGTTCACCTACAAACCATTAAAATGGATAAGAATTAGTTTCTTATAATGGAAAATATTTCGGGACTGTCATAAAATGTTTACAGACATTTGAAAAACTAGATTTATTGTCGCTCATAAACCTTACGACTGTAAAAGTAACCCGGACAGATTCGAATTTAAATTGTGTAATAAATTAATGCCCAAGTAAAGCAGATATATGTACAAAGTGGCGAGCGAGTTATTAGTTTTTACTTTCTCTACAACATACCAACAAAAAGTAAGGGAAGTATTGCATTTCATCCAAAAATTCCATATCAACATTTCAAGAAATACACGCTTTGAGGGCTCCTGAATATCCAATAATAAAAGTCTGATGTGTTACAATCACATGACTTTCTCTACACTCTATTACTTATTACTGGGTATACAAATTATTCTTACGAAAGTTTATTTCCCTATCGACTTCATTTTAACCGAGATAAACATTTTCCGGAAATAGTTGCATTACATATTTCGTTACAGATACAAAGGAAACAGCGATAACAAACGATCAGGAACTGGGAGCTATAAGCTGACCTTAAAATTATATACTGTTTCCATGCAATCGCGAGAAACAACTGAATATCGACAGGACTTAAAAAGAATGGCTAAGTACTGCACAATGCGAACCATTGATAATAGATATCTCAGGAATGGCCGATGCCACACTAAAGAAAGTTATTTGAAATAAATTGTATGTTTTAAAGACTTCTACATTTTTACTTTCTCTACTACGTATAGTAAGTAGGGGAAGTATTGCATTCCACCCAAAAATTCGATACCGAGATTTCACCGGAAATACATGTTTTGAGACCTCCTGAATCCAAAAAAAGCATTTTTGGAAACATGTCCGTGTGTGTGTCTGTGTGTGTGTGTGTGTGTGTGTGTCTGTGTGTCCGTGTGTGTGTGTCTGTGAACAGCATAACTCAAAAACTAACAGTCGGATAAACACCAAACTTGGTATTTACGTTCAGTATCTTCCAGAGATGCGACACGAAGATTTTCAAGAAAATCCCCCCACCCCAGACTACCCTTTACATGGAACATTTTTCGAAAATTTTAATTTTCTCAAAAATGGCTCTAACGATTTTGATGAAAATATCTTATGTTTAAGATAATGTCATGAGAAATGAAATGTATATCTCGAAATTTCTGGGAATGTCTCCAAAAGTATTCTTCATTATGAACGACTTTTGCATAACTGGTAAACCATAAGAGATAGACAAAATTTTACTACACAAAAAATGTAGATCGCGTTAAAATACACAACTTATATCATATACATTTTTTTTGTTGAGTGAACCGTTTTCGAGATATTGCTTGTTATTTCCTTAAATTTTCCAATACTTATACTTTTTCTCAAATTCGTTATTCATTTTTTATGTCCTGGACATGCAAAGAGAATGGAATACTCCACATAGCAACCAGCGTTAAAATAGTTGACTATCGCTTAAAAGCTACCATATTCCCCTTGCATCTACAAGAAAATTAGCAATACGATTGACATCTCGATATCTCGATTAACATGAAGCATATGGAGAATAAGCGTTTGTAAAATTAGATTGTAGAAGAGTAGAGAAAGTCATGTGAGTGTAACACATCAGATTTTTTTAGTATGTTTACGTCTATCGCTTAATGTTTACATTTATGCAAGATTATACAAATTTCCTTCCAAATGAAGAGGACTTAAAAGGCTATTCCCAAAAAAATTCAAAGTATTCATTTCATTTGTCATGTAAATATCTTTAATATATGGTATTTTAGTCAATATTGTTAGAGCAATTTTCAGAAAGTAAACAATTTTGAAAAATGTTACGTGTAAAGTGTAGCTTGGGGCGGGGGATTTTCTTGAAAAATCTTCGTGAAGTATCTTTTTTCAAGGTGCTGAACTTAAATACCAAGTTTGCTGTTTATCCGGAATTTCGTTTTATGAGTTATGCTGTCCAAAGACACCCACGCGAACCTTTCTTTAAAAAGGCTTTTCTTGGTTTCAAGGGTCCTCAAATCATGTATTTCCGGTGAAATCTCGGTATCGAATTTTTTTGAAGGAATGCAATACCTTCTCCACCTACTATGCACATGGTAGAGAAAATAAAAATATTATTAATATAATAGTAATATTTAATAATAGTAATAATAATAATAATAATTATAAAGCATTTCTGGTAAAAGGTCCGGACGCGTTTCTATGTGTCTATGAACACCTTAACTAAGGAACGAGATTTTAGATAAATATCAAACTTGGTATCGAAGTTTGGCACCTTTCAAGAATGCGACACAAAGATTTTCATGTTAATTCCAAACTACTCTTTGCATGGAAGATTTTTCATTAGTTTTGAATTTCTCAAAAATGGCTCTAACATTTTTATTAAAATGCAATATGCTGAAGATATTTGAATGAATAATAAAATGTTTATATTGGAATTTCTGCCAATAGCCTGTGGTCCTCTTAGTTCTGAATGAATTTTGTATGATTTTCTTTGTTTGGTAAACCAAAGACTGATAAACCAATGTAGATTTCGTTAAAATATTTTTTCCTGCGGCATTAAACATTTGCGAAATAGTCATTGTTATTAGTTTGAATTTTCCAATACGTTTGAATTTTTAAGTGTTAAGTCACAACTCTTCTATTTCCATTTTTAAGTTTTATTTATGGACGCTCTTTAAGCTACTACGGTCCTAGCGTCGGATTATACTAAGTGTATGAAAGACCGGTAATTTTGCTCAGAGCCCTCTTTATCAGGGTTGAGGTTCTTTTACGTGCCGTAAATTTACGGCACGGGACCAGCGGCTTTACTTCTCTTCCAAAGGAGGCCATGCTAAGGATATGGAATTTCAAAACCAGCATATAGCGATCCGCTATGTTAAAGATTTGACTATCGCTACAACCTCCCGTATCTCTCTTGACCTATAACGAAATGTGTGATGAAACCATTTCCGTAAACGTTTATCTCGATTAACATGAAGTAGATAGAATAATAAGATTTTGTAAGAATTGTTTTGTAGAGAATATATAAAATAAACGATAATGGAGAGAGAAAGTCATGTAGATGTAATCCGCCAGGCTTTGCAAGCGAATATCGAAATTCCCTACAAAATAGTTAGGGGATCTCTGCTTTTGCAGATTTTAATTAAATTCATTGGCTTAAGAGGAAGTGTCAACAAATTGAAGATCTGCGAATATAATTAAGTTGGCATTATTCAACTACAATAGATCATATCGCGACGATTAACTGTAGCTTCTTTGAGCACATGATTCATTATATGACAGACAGATGGCCTTAGCTACGTAGTTGTTCAGCATCTCCTTGTATAAATTGCTGCTAAATGGCCTCCATTTGTTTATTCACGATCGACTGCCCTCTAGTTGTTGCTCTTACTTTATTGGAAGGATGGTAATTTCTGATCGCGTGGCTAAGTACATACGAGGGCTGTCCCAGAAGTGCCCAACCTAACAAAGAAAGCACAAACATTTTGGGAAAAAACATCTTTATTTCTTTACATAGTTTCATTTCAGCTCGATACACTTTTCCCAGCGATGTTCAATAGCTTCCATACCCTGTTTATAGCGAGAACCATCGAGTTCTGCAAAATAGCCATAAACTGCAAACTCCACCTTTTCACTGTTGGCAAATCTTTTACCACAGAGCCATTTCTTCAACTTTGGAAACAGATAATAATCAGAGGGGGCTAATCTGGCGATTAGGGTGCATGAGGAGCCAATTTGAACTTTAACTCATTCATTTGGCCATGGCGATAATGGATGTGGAACTGGTGCATTGTCTTGATGAAAAAGAACTTTCTTTTATGCTAAATGCGGCCGTTTTTGCTTGATTTCATCATTCAAACGCTACAATAAGTTTGCATAATACTCGCCATTGGTTGTTTTTCCTTTTAGAAGATAATCAATGCAAATTATTCCACGCGCATCCCAAAATACTGACGCCATGACCTTGCCTGCCGATGGAACTGTCTGCGCCTTCTTTGGAGTCGATTCTCCCCTTTCAATCCACTGTTTTGACTGTTCCTTCATCTCAGGTGTGAAGTGATGGATCCATGTTTCATTCATGGTAAAACCTCAGCCTTATTGCAGCGAAATATCGCCAAACACTCGACTGAAACATCCTCACGACGCTGCTTTCGTTCCATTGTGAGTAAACTCGGCACCCATCTTGCGCACAGCTTTCTCATGCCTAATTTTTCAGTTAGTATGCGATGTACATCACTTTTTGAAATACATAAAATGTCTGCTAACTCGCGGACTTTCAGTTGACGGTCATCCAATACCATTTTGTGTATTTTCATCACAATTTCTGGCGTGGTCACCTCATTTGTTCGAGCACTACAATGTTCGTCTTGGCAGCTCGTACGGCCTCGCTTAAACTACGCCGCCCAATTATTTAGTGTTGTAAACGAAGGAACAGACACCCCCAGAGTAGAACCTAACTCAGTTTTAATATTAGTTGGATTAAGAACCTTTCAAATGAAAGTATTATATCACATGACGATGGCTAGTTTTATCCATGTTTACAAATTCGCTGAGAGAGTTCATTATTAATGGTTACCAAACAATTACTAAACAACGTAGCATCGTCAAACTTCAAACTTAAGCTATATAAGGTTGGTACTTTCTACCATAGTCATTTATTTGAAACAATAACCGTTATCTACAGTATGAATCACCTAAACCTTGCACCGCAAATATTTCGGAAATGGAAAATGCTCTTGATGTGCAGTTTTCACAGCATTGATTGGGGCCACATTTAGCCTATAAACAGATTTTAATAATACTGAGAAATTGTATTTTTTGAGCAAATATACAATATTTTAAATGGAATAATGTCTAGTTACACCAACAGAATAAAGGTAGGGTAAATTAGAATGTCAATGGACTTTGTTGCAGGATTCTAGTGTAAGTGGTTTACGAGAAATCGCATTTTGAAAAGTTTCCACCCCGACTATTGTTTGTCCCCCTGCTTAGTTGCTAGGTATGGTGTTGTTATGTTTGTTTGCATGTGTTTTCTGTTCATTGATTGAATTGCGCCTTTCTGGTCGGTTAGTTTGTAACAGTTCAAGCAGTAAGTCGTGAGTGGAAGATGGGGTTTACTAATGCAGAAAAAGCCGACATGCTCATGGTGTATGGAGAGTGTAGGAAGAATGCAGTTCGTTCCTGTACGGTGTGTGCGGAAATGTATCCCAATAGACGTCAACCATCTCGGCAATTATTTATCAACCTCTTCAACCAATTACGTAAAAGTGGTACTGTAACACCTAGAAAAGTAACAGAAACAAACAAGTGACTGGAGAAGAGGCAGAAATTAATTTTTTGGCTGCCGTTGCAGTAGATCCGCAAATTAGTTCCCGCACAATCGCATGTGGAAGTGGCATAAGTCAGGCAAGTGTACTGCGCATTCTCCATCGACATAGGTTCCATCCCTATCACATCTCTCTCCATCAAGAGCTGCATGGAAACGATTTTGAGAATCGTGTTAACTTTTGTACATGGACATTAAGACATGATACTCCAGATTCATCATGTATTTTGTTTAGTGATGAGGCAACATATACTAACCATGGCCAGGTAAATCGCAGTAACGTGCACTATTGGTCTGTTGACAATCCCCGTTGGCTTCGCCAGGTGGAACGTCAGCGTCCATGGAGTTTAAACCTGTGGTGTGCGATAGTGAATCATCAGTTCATAGGCCCTTTGTTCATAGAAGGAACAATGAACTCGCACAAGTATCGCAGCCTCCTGACAGACCATCTGCCACAGATGCTAAAAGACGTTCCTTTGCAGATTAGGAGGAATCTGTGGTATCAACATGATGGCTGTCAAGCCCATAGTGCACGAAGTACTACAGCTTGTCTTAACGGATTGTTTCCAAATCGTTGGATTGAACGAAGAGGACCTGCACCTTGGCCGGCCCGTTCACCGGATCTGACCCCTTTAGACCTTTTTCTGTGGGGAAGGTTGAAAGACACTGTCTACAAGAATGTACTAACTACACCAGACGATATGAAATATAATTGCTACAAGAAATTCGTAGAAGATGATTGCATATGCAAAGAGAAGGCCACTGGAGATCCTCGTATAACTAATAGTGTTCCTGATGAACGCATAAAATGAAACTTTGTAATTGCCTCTCTCCAGTGATATATTGTATGTGTCGCTATCTACTATCGTTCATTAGAAATTAATGTTCAAACTCTGCTCCGTTTTTTAATAACGATGTATATCTGAGCCTCAAACATTCAAGGGATGTTGTAATATCGTCCGATGGAGAGGTATTTTCATCTGACAGGGGTAGTAGGCTTCTCTTTTGGCATCATCCATGGATAATAAAAATCTGATGTGTTGCATTCACCTGACTTTCTCTACTCGCTCCTCTACAAAGTATTCTTCTATCTACTTCTTAATATAATATGTAAGCTAATAGCCAGATTCCTAAAAAGCTTGTTGCTAGAAATGACTTTGAAAATATTTTTGTATAACCGTAGAAAAAATGAACAGCGACTTGGCACTAGCAAAAAATATAACTATTTGAAAATTCAAACCAATTATAAATAACATTCCGTAAACGGTTAATGCACAACACATTTTATTAGGACATAAACACGAGATCTAAATCCTTCATGTAGTAAGATTTTGTCTGTCTTTCTAACAATAAAATAAAGGTTTACTAATAATCATTCAGGATGAATAGGACTTCGTAGGCTATTCGCAGAAAATTCAAAACATACACGTTATTTGACAAGCAAATGTCTTAAACATATTATGGCACCTTCACCATAATCACAGAGACATTTTTGAAAAAATTAAAAACAGGGAACATTTTTTCATGTAAAGGGTAGTTCAGGGTGGGGAATTTTCTTGAAAATCGCGTGTCGCTTGTTGGGTTTAAATACTGGAAGATGCTGAACTTAAATACCAAGTTTGATGTATCATTTTTGAGTTATGCTGTACACAGACAGACACACACACACACACAGGTATGCGCGCGCGGACCTTTTTTCTAAAGATGCTTTTCTTTGGATTCAGAGAATCTCAAAACGCAAATTTTCAGTGAAATCTGGGTATCGAAAATTTTTGGTGGAATACAATACTTTCTCTACTAACTATAGGTAAGCAGTAGAGAAAATAAAAACTGATGTGTTGCATTCCATGACCTTCCCTACTCACTGTTCTACAAACCATTCTTACAAAATGTCACCCTCCGCGGTGTAGGGGTACTTGTTCGCGAGGTCGTGGATTCAAACCCGGTGGAGGGCGATGGATTTTTTCGGGCGTAAAAGTTCTTAGCATGGCTTCCTTCGGAAGGGAAGTAAAGTCGGTGGTCCCATGTCGTAGATTTACGGCACGTAAAAGAACCCCAATCCTGATAAAGGGGCCTCTTTGACGCCCAATATAGAATGGGACGCCAAGGACCACAGTAGTTAATGAGCGTCCATAAATAAAGCTCAATTTTGGTGTTGGTCTGCACGCTGGTGCTGTTGCCTACCGTAACTGGTGATCCGGCTGCGAATTCTGAGGAGCCGCTGGTGGTGCTCCTCACTGATTCTCCGCCCTCCTTGGGGCTGTTGATGGCTGGGGTCTGGCTGATTGCTGTTAGGCAGCTGGGAGTACTCGAGAGTTCGAGCATATGGAGGCGATCATCACAGTCTCGTTAATAAGACTCCATGGCAGGCGATGTAGTCCCCCTTGCAATGAATACACGTGGGCACATCTGTTTTGGAATCGGGGACAGACTTCTGTTGGATAACACCGCATAACACCGCACCGAAGGCAGCAAAGTAGACGGTGACAATATTCACTTGAGTGGTTGATCAAAAAGCGCGATCTATCTTAATCTCTGTATTGTTATCTTGTTCCACCACAGCAAAAAAATATGGATTTTTGTGTGCTGTTGTCCAGCTGGATCGAGTTTGATGAGCTGCTTCTCTATTTTGAGGGTTATATCCTGCCTGATGAGGTCATTCTCGATCACCCCTACAGATGTCTCCACAGGCAAGCCCATGATAACACGCTTTAGTTCTCTGCTCTAGTCGAGGCCAAAATTGAAGTGCGGGATATCCTTTCGCTTAAGAGCACTCAACAGGAAAGTATAATCCTCTGACGTCCTAGGCTGGAATATGTAGCGGAATTTCCTGCGCGTCACCGTGCACTCCTGACAGAGGGCAGGCATGATTTCCCGAAGGAAGCCTACCACCCCCTGAAAGCACACAACAAGGTTTTTATTTATGAGAATGACCTGGTTGTGGTGCAGTAGAGCCTGGCTTACAGTCTAAAATTTACTTCAGATATAATATTTTTAGTTTATAGAATAAGTCGTTCTGGTTTTACGGAACCCATGCGTTTACCTGTTATAGATCAACGCACGCACACTTACAATTGGTCATGCGATGCACATCGCAAACACTCACACGAAGCGTGCGCGCAAACACACACACATAGAAAAAGAAAAGAAACACACCATATATGCACTAAAACACTACGATATACACAATATATAGGTCCACTTTTTTTGCTGTACAGTATCATGTAGCTTCGAGTTGTGCAGGTTGCCTTTGGCGGCGGCCTTTGCCGTAGTTAAAGGTGGTCTGGGGCCAGAGGGATTGGCACGCATAGTAAGTGAACGAACGGTTGGTCAGAAATGGCGATTGCGAACATGTATTCTGTGCTTCGGCACACCACTGCCGATGCTAGATATGGCAACGTTGGTGTGTCTTCTGATGCGCGCCCATACAGAGGAGGTTTGTGATTGCCTCTGGGATTGAAAACATAGCGTTCTTATGGTGGCTGGTCCTGTTGGAGGTTAGGATTTGAGGCTGAGGATCTACCTGAGAGAAATATTCTGAAGTGTTTGCGGGTGTTTCAGAGCGGATTTGGAGGCACTGGCCAGGCAACATAAGCGTATAGGTGCACCGATAATTTGAAAGATTTGTAAAGAATGAGTTTCGATTTGAGTCTGATATGTTTGCTGCAAAGATAGGGGCACATAGCATTAATCTCTGCTGCCCTTTGTTGGCATTTTTTAAGTGGGCATTCCACCGCATTGAGCGATCCATAGTGATTGCCAGGACTTGACTTGCTGACGGCAGTGCAGTCTTTGACCACCGACCATTAAGTCCATGTCCGGAGGGTAATACCGCTTTTAAGAGTGAAACATCTGCATGTTTGGCATTAGTTTGTATTTTCGAATCATTAAGGCATGAGAGGAAGCGATCAACAAACCACTAAATTTCTTGTATTTATGCAAGGCTGAAACGATTGCTTTTTACCTCTTCTTCTTCTTCTTCTTCTTCTTCTTCTCCTCTTTAGCTTAGCTTCCTTAACCGGTTAGGTCATATTGGACCGTGAATGAAATAGGTGAAATTATGCCCAAAAGAGCCCGAGGTCCATAGAGGTTAGTTACCCGACATTCATCCCTTTAGGATAAGGGAAAACCCGAAAAAACCTTATCCGGGTAAGGCATCCTAACCGAGATTCGAATTCGGAACCGCTTGAATTTGAGGAGGACACTCTACACCAACACCACAGAGGCGGATACGATGATAATTGTAGTGGTTGGAGATGACAATGTCGTCAACATACACTGCGACATTATATCTGGCATCAACAAGAAAGTCATTTGTAAACAGCACATACAAGAACAGGGACAGCATTGCCACTTGTGGCACGCCAGCTTACATAAGTCGTTTCCGATAGGAGGAGCGGCTCACTTGGAAGTAGAGGCGACGATTTTCTAGCAAACTGTGAAGCCAAAACATTTAATTTTGAAGACCGAGAGAAATATGGTGCAGTTTGTAAACAAGGCCGTTATGTCAGAACCGGTCAAATGCTGCATCTACGTCCAGAAATAGTGTTAACGTCGAAGCCCCATTTTTAAATTGCTCGGTGATGTCATCTGCTAGTCGTAGTAGTTGTAGTTACGTAGAGTGCCCTTTTCTAAAACAGAATTGAGATTTTGAGAAATCATGGACTTTCGGAACTTTACAGTTGACAAAATATAAGTTTCTAGAACAATTTATCAATAGTAAACAAAAGACTAATGGAACAGTAATTTTCTGGTTGCCTGGTGCTTTTCCCTTGCTTCCGGAGCGTAATGACCTTGGCTGGTTCCCAAGTGGTGGGGAAATGGCAATCAAATCGAGTTGATTTGACAGGCTGAGAGCAGCCGGATGAAGTGTTATTAAGCATACCTACCCGCGATGGACTTAACAGTTTGTTGAGAGGTTGGAGGTTGCAGGGTGAGGGTGACAGTGAGGTTGAGAGGCTGAAGGGAGGTTGCAAGATTGCTCCTCAACGGCTGCTGGTCAGGGTGCAACTTTACTTCTGCACCGCCGGTGTTATATATCTTCCAATAATTTTTGTGTAATTGGGGTGTCATTGTTAATTTTGTGTCCAAGCAACTCCTGGAAAGATTATGGAAGAGCTCAGCTTTAACTGCTGTTGGATATGCTTCTATTTTAGCGGAAGTAATATGCCATGCGAAAAACCCTGTGTCACTTTAATCGGCGATGTCTGGGATTATACTCCCCAAGAGATCTAACAAGTCTCTCCGATGGAATAGTAATCTGTCATATAATTTTGCGGCCCGCGTCTAATTGCATTCTCCACGTATAGAAGAGATGAGGAAGGACACACAGAATAGATTGCTCGGAGACCTCGATCTCGTACCCTATGTAGGATCAACAGATTGGAGTCTGCAGCCATGCCTCAGATCTCGCAGGTGTATAGTAGTAGAGGGATAATCAAGGCTCTGAAAATGCACAGCTTTAAGGCAACAGACATCTCCGACCTGAGCTTGGGGTACACTTAGGCGGCAGCCTCAATGTCCCGATGCGATAGGTCCCGGATGTGATGCCGAAAAGTTAGAACCTTATCTAGCTTGAGGCCCAAGTAGTTGATGACATTTGTCCTCTGAATCCTTCGGCGGGGATAAGTAAATGTGGGGGAGTTTGCAGGGAATTGGCGCTTCGCTAGGAGAATTGCGTGTTTTTTCTGGGTTAACAGACATCCGCCAACGCCCCACCAATCTGAATGAGGCGGAGATGTCTTTGTATGGAGTTGAAGATTCTGAAAAAGTTTCTGTCTTTACAGAATAACAACACGTCATCAGCACACTGGGCTATACTGATGCGCTGCTCTGTAGGTAGCTCGGCTATGAAAACGAAAAATAAATTTGGAATTAAACTCCTTTCAAAAAGAAATAAAATGAAATTGTATTTAATGAGTGAGTGTAGCACAGAGACTTCGGGGACTGCGCCTCGTACTGGTCTGAGTGTAGATGTTTTTCCTGCGACGAAAACAAAGCTGCGGTGTTTGAGTTGTGTGTCTAATAGGTGCATGATATGAGCTGGTAGCTCCAGCTGAATGAGTTTATGCAGGAGACCCGCATCCCAGGTTGACGTCCAGAGACACCTCCGCAGTGAAAGCCCTGCCCTGAAACCATGTCAGCTGCCTCCAACACGCACAGCAGTTGCTGGGACGTCGAGTGCCCAGGACGAGAGCCAAACTGATGGGCAGGGATGGCTTGAATACCACCCAGAAGTGGGGACAATTGGGGGAATAACGAAAACTTTCAAGAGGACGGATAGCAGACTGGTGAAGTGGTAGCAGGCCCCCAGCCGTTTTGGTATTGAGTCACCGGAGTGCGTCCTGGAGCTCACTGGTCTAATGACAAGAAGACGATTCGCCTAGTCTGGAGGAAGCCGAAAGTATTTTCATATCTCCCGACGAACACGGTCTGAGAAGCCGTCGTCCTGGGGGTCATCTTGTGGCCCCAGGGATCGTTCAAGGTAGTCCAAAAATACACTTGCTTTGACTTGGAGGTCATAGGCCAGGCCTACGATGAGGTGTATTGATCTCGTCTGTCACGAGTCTTTTGCTATCTCTCACACGTCGCCGTTCTCGAAGTTTTGAGGCCCCCGAATCCAAAGCAGCATTGTTAGAAAAATTTGCGTGTATACGTGTCTGTGTGTTACCACACAGAACACAAACTAATGTCAGGATTACTCTCTAAGGTCTAAGACAATGCACAATTTTCTGTTTACCTTTCCTATAAACTTTAAAGGAGCACTCTCAAGTTTTCTCTGAGCGTCACAGAGAATTGATACAGATGCATGTAAACATAAACCAGATTTTTCGAGTACCTTTATGGGGTTTTTCGGCTCTAACTTTGAACTTTATCTTGATTATAACCAAGTCCCTTTGCAAATACTATCTCCATAGTAAGGAGTTCATTGTCTTTTATTATTTTTGTAGTGTATTTAAACATTAATTTTAAAAGTTTATAATACCCGTATTATGTGATTATTGCATGCAAAAATGATGAAATATGCAGAAACAATAGAAATAGTCAATTATATGCACTATAAAGCTTTACATATAATACAGGAGAATATGAAGCATACTGCAAAACTTAGTTCCATATCACAAGTAAAAACAATCTAACTGTGCATTTTCATGCATATCCGATGTCTACTACGAGTAATAACAAAGTATATCTCGGAAATGGTTAACATCACAAAAAGGTTTCAGATAAAGTGTGTGCTTTAATCAGATATCTTAAATATGTGTTATTTTGATGAAAATCACTAGGGACATTTTTGAGAAAAAAAAGAACCAAAAATGTTCCATGTAAAGTGTAGTTTGGGTTGAAAGGATTTTCATGAAAATCTTGGTGTCCTATACTTGGAACATGTTGAACTTAAATTCCAACTTTGGTATTTAACCAACTTTTCGTTTTTGAGTTTATTTTGTTCACAGACACACCGGCACACACATACACACGTACACATACAAACCTGTTTATAAAAATTCATTTTTTGGTTACAAGGAACTTCATAACGTGTATTTCCAGTGAAATATAAGCATCAAATGTTTGGGTGGTGTACAGAACTTACTCTACTTACCATACTAAGTAGTAAAGAAAGTGATAGACATTTAAAATATTCGAACATGTTCTGCATTTATCACAATTTCCATATTGTATATTATACCATTCATAACAGAAGTTCCTCTTACTTTAGTAACAATAAATGGTTTCCATATTATTTGTTTCAGTATAGGCAATATCAAATTTGGTTCCTACTGCTAAAGGAAGGAATATAGTTAATTTTTATTTTCTCTAACACTTACACAAGGAATCAATATCAAGTTTTAACCGGAAATATACGTTTTGGGATACATGAACAAAATCAAGATCTGATTTGTTACTTTCACATGACTTTCTATACCCTCTATCGTTTATAAAATGGGTTTACAAATATTATTACGCAAGTTTATTTTCCTATCTACTTCATTTTAATCGAGATAAACCTTTCCAGAAACATCTCACATTTCGTCGTACGTACAAAGGGAATACCGATAGTCAAATGTTTTAGAACTGGACGCTATATGGTGGCCTTAAAATTCTATACTCTTTCCATGACATCGCTAGAAACAACCTGAAAACTAACACGACTTTAAAACAGTGGCTAAGTATTGAACAATTCGAGCCATCAATAACGGACATCTCGGAATTGGCCGATGCCACAAAAAATTATTTAAAATAAATTTGTGTTTTAAAGAGATCCACATTTCTAATGCAGTACGTCTTCATATATGGCTTCACGTTAACCAGTTATACAAGATAATACAAAACATATTCCGAACAAACAGGACTTCACAGGCTACTCCCAGAAAATTCAAGATATACATTTCATTTTTCATGTAAATATAATTAATATGTGGTGTTTTAATAAAAAAATCCTTGAGGTAATTTTTTAAAAACCTCGAAAAATGTTACATATATGGGTAGTTTGGATGGGGATTATCTTGAAAATCTTCGTGTCGAAACTTTGAAAGAAATTAAGCTTAAATACCAGTTTGATGTTGATCCAGCTTTTCATTTTTGAGTTATGTTGCTCACAGACATACACACGTTTTTTTTAAATGCTTTTTCTTTAGATTCAATAGACCTCAACGCACGCATTTCCGGTGAAATTTCGGTATCGAATTTTTGTGCGGAATACAATACTTCCCCTACTTACTATATGTAGCAGAGGAAGTAAAAATATGCGACATTATGAAATGCAATCTAACTTTTTTGAAGAACAAGTTTAGTCGATGAGCTAAGCAATGCACAAAAACAAATTCAAGTGCTGTACTTAATTTTCTTCTGAATAATTTTAAGTGACCTGCCATTAAACTTACCCCATCATAAAATTGAGTCACTAATTTGTTCTCGTATGAAAGTTCAGACAAAATCCCATCCAGAAGATTAAACAAAGCCTCAGATATTCTATCAGCACTAACATCACAGAACCCTAGAAGACGCTCAGAAACATTTTCTTCAAAATTCACACGTTATGCTATGATACAACATTGTGATGTTTGAATTATATTTGTGCTGTCATCAACTTCAATAGCAAAAAAGTTACTGTTATGAATTTCATTTTTACATGATCATATATATATATATATTCAGATATGCAGTATATGCCTTCATTTTGAATATTCTTTGAGTCCCCACTGAATACATTATTAATTTTCAAATAGTGATTTTTTAATTTCCACTGGACTCCTCGATACTAATAAGACAAGCGGTTCCTTGAAATTTCCACAATTTATTGATCTTACACTTTCATCATGCCCCCTAAATGGAAGTTCTTGATTATCTAAATATAGCACAGCACCTATAACCAGCTGGATAAATAGTCTATTGATACAAAAACATTTTCATTTAATTGAACTCCAAATAGCCCTGCAGTTTCCTGTAGGGCATCAGAAATTGTATTTCTATTCTTTAAACAAGTGTTCAGTTGTAGTTTGCGTTTTAGGTATTGAGCGGAATTTTTATGTTTATTTAGAGCTTGCGTATTGTTCTTAAAATCCAAAACTTCTTCCTTATTCCAGATATTATGATTAATGTTAAAAAGTAAACAGGGCTAACTAAATAGTTTTTTTCTAAATTGGAGCTACTGCACAAGTTCTACATAAGTTCTATATAAGTGTTGCAGAAAAAATGCTAAAAAATCATTCACACGGAAGTAAATAAAGGTTAAACCTAAAGCAGATGAACACACAATATTTTCAACTCCAGTAACAGCAGATGAAATAAAAACTGTTATAACAAAATTTAAGAATAAAAAGGCAGCGGGAACAGATGGATATTCAAACTGCATTAACAAAACTGCTCTTCATTTCTAACAGAACCACTAACATAATAAATCTTGCACTGGCGAATGGGCTATTCCCCGAGAGGTTAAAAGAGGCAAAAGTGAAACCTATTTATAAAAATCTGATGTGTTACACTCACATGACTTTCTCTACTCTTGTACAATCTAATTTTACAAACGCCTATTCTCCATATGCTTCATGTTAATCGAGATATCGAGATGTCAATCTTATTGGTAATTTTCTTGTAGATGCAAGGGGAATATGGTAGCTTTTAAGTATTTTAACGCTGGTTGCTATGTGGCGCATTCCATTCTCTTTGCATGTCAGGACATAAAAAAATGAATAACGTATTTGAGAAAAAGTATAAGTATTGGAAAATTTAAGGAAATAACAAGCAATATCTCGAAATCGGTTCATTCAACAAAAGAAATGTATATGACATAAGTTGTGTATTTTAACACGATCTACATTTTTTGTGTAGTAAAATTTTGTCTATCTCTTATGGTTTACCAGTTATGCAAAAGGCGTTCACAATGAAGAATACTTTTGGAGACATTCCCAGAAAATTCGAGATATACATTTCATTTCTCATGACATTATCTTAAACATATGATATTTTCATCAAAATCGTTAGAGCCATTTTTGAGAAAATTAAAATTTTCGAAAAATTTTCCATGTAAAGGATAGTCTGGAGTGGGGGGATTTTCTTGAATATCTTCGTGTCGCATCTCTGGAAGATACTGAACCTAAATACCAAGTTTGGTGCTTATCCGACTGTTCGTTTTTGAGTTATGCTGTTCACAGACACACAGACACACACACGCACACACACACACACACACGTTTCCAAAAATGCTTTTTTTGGATTCAGGAGATCTCAAAACATATATTTCCGGTGAAATCTCGGTAACGAGTTTTTGGGTGGAATGCAATACTTCCCCTACTTACTATACGTAGTAGAGAAAGTAAAAAGGGTGACAAAGGAGAGATTGAGAATTATACACCAATTTCAATAACTTCATCTTTCGCAAAGATATTTGAGCAAATAATGTATAGAAGAATAGTAAGCTTCCTGATAGATTTAAAATAATAAACGATAATCAAAATGGTTTTAGGAAACAAAAGTCTATAAACCCTACGCTGATAAATTTTATTGTTTAAGTATACAGTGCACTAGGCAATAAACATTTAGGACTTTACAAAGGCCTTTGATTTAGTTGATCATGCATTGTTAGTAGAGAAAATATCCATGGTGTGAGAGCAGTTGCATAAAAGTAGTTTAAATCATATCTAGATAACAGGAAGCAATCAGCTGAAATTCGACATTTTCATAGAGAAACTGATGAAGTTAAAACTTGGCTTTCGAGTAAAGATCAATAAAATATGGGGTATCTCAAGGATCGGTAATCGAACCTTTTTTATTTATCTTATGCATAATCGACTTGGCAGATAATGTAAATAATATGACAGGTGTAAAGATAACACTTTTCTAATGATACTAGTATTTTTATAAAGGAGAAGAGCAAGAGTGACCAAATACACATATAGGTAATAGCTTGAAATCCATTTTAACTGGTTCAATGCAAACATGCTGGTATTAATTAAAGAGAAAACAGCACTTCTGTGCTTTCATAATAAGATAGATAAAAATCAAATATATCCAAGATTAACTTTGGGACAATGCCAAATAAACTAAGCAAAAAACAAACAAATTCTTGGGTTTAATATTAGATGAAATTTAGAGTTGGGAACCGCACATAGAGACATTGACCAAAAAAAACTGAGTAGAATATGCTTCCTAATAAGGGCAGTCAAGTGAATGTCTAATGTAAATATACTTAGAGCAGAATACTTTGCAATGCCATAGCGTACTAGTGTATCTGGGGAACTTCCAAAGAAAGTAGTGAAAGTATTCAAAATACAAAATAAAATACTTAGAGTTATAGCGGATCTCTCAATTACAACTAATTGTAAACTATACTTTAAAGAATTAAACGTTTTACCTTTGGCAAGTATCTACACATATAAAACACTTGTTTATATGAGAGTTCACTTAAGTTTATTCAAAACAGATTTTGAAGTTCAAATCAAATATGCTGGCTTACATCCATATAAGAAGCTACCTCAGTGCATAAAATATATTGATTCCCAACAAAAGTTTAAAAGAATGTTATTAAATTTCTTAAAACATCACACTTTTATACCGTATATGAATCTATAAATCTGAATTATTGTTACTTTTTACCTGATGTAAATAATGTGTATTAGAAATGAAGTATCCTATAACATGTGCATATTTTAATGTATGAATAATAAATGAAACGAAATCAAAAACCACGGAAATTTGGAAAAAAATCAATATGTTTCAAAATTAACATTATAGCATTTACCATCCTTTTCCTTTTTTACTTTCTCTACTACGTATAGTAAGTAGGGGAAGTATTGTATTCCACCCAAAAATTCGATACCGAGATTTCACCGGAAATACATGTTTTGAGACCCCCTGAATACAAAAAAAGCATTTTTGGAAACATGTCCGTGTGTGTGTCTGTGTGTGTGTCAGTCTGTGTGTGTGTGTCTGTCTGTGAACAGCATAACTCAGAAACGAACAGTCGGATAAACACCAAACTTGGTATTTAGGTTCAGTATCTTCCAAGGATGCGACACGAAGGTTTTCAAGAAAATCCCCCCACCCTAGGTTACCCTTTACATGGAAGATTTTTCGAAAATTTTAATTTTCTTAAAAATGACTCTAACGATTTTTATTAAAATATCATATGTTTAAGATATTTTTTTTGACAAATAAAATGTATATCTTGAATTTCCTGGGAATGTCTCTAAAAGTATTCTTCATTGTGAACGACTTTTGCATAACTGGTAAACCATAAGAGATAGACAATATTTTACTACACAAAAATGTAGATCGCGTTAAAATACACAATTTATGTCATATACATTTTTTTTGTTGAGTGAACCATTTTTGAGATATTGCTTGTTATTCCCTTAAATTTTTCAATACTTATTTTCTCAAATGGGAATTAGTTATTCATTTTTTGTCTTGGATATGCAAAGAGTATTAATCTGTGGCAAAGGGAATGGTGCTGCACCTAGCAACCAGCTATGAAGAGACATGTATGTGCTTAAAGGCTACTGTATTTCTATATTGCCCTTGTAAATATATATTCCCCTTACATCTACAAGAAAATTAGCAATAAGATAGAGGCTGCAAATGTTTATTTCGATTAACATGAAGTAGATGGAGAATAAGTGTTTGTATAAATAGTTTGTACAAGAGTAGAGAAAGTCATGTGAGTGTAACACATCAGATTTTTATACAAACATTTAATGGCATGGTGGATCTTCCAACTGTAAAAAACGTATTTCTTATCCTTATCTTTCCACCTGGAGAAGGATGTACCAAGTATATTACAAACTGTCATTTTTGGATTCATTTCGCAAACACAAATAACATCCAAAGCCACTTGTAAACACTTCACTGACAATAGGAAAGTATGACTGAGTGTGAGTCTGTACATCCCTCATCCTAGCCCCTAGGCCTCTAAGTAAGCATGCTTCACAGTTAGTTGTGAAGTAGGTACGTGAAAGGATTCCTATTTGTTGAGACCACCCTAGCACTTACAGGTTTAAAATCACAAGCAGAAAAAATGTCATAGCAATCATATAAACTAGAGGGAGTGACAGTGTTTGGCAGAGTGTCTCTTCACATCTACTACCAGGTGGTTAGAGAGAGATAGGGCATACACTCCCTCTCTGTCGGATTCGTATCCCTTCACCGGGCCAGGCACCAGCCTGTCGCCTGAGAATGCATAAAGAATCTTGGGAAGCATTGCAGACTTCAGAGAAAAAACTATGCAGCAACAGCAGCAGCTCAGCCATTGGAAATAACTTAGGCTGAGAATTTTCAAATAAATATTGACTGCATCATTCTTTAAATTTTAAGCGCAAAGAAGGTGAAGGGCCCCTCCATTCTCTTCACCACAAGAACTCCCACTGTCTATGGAATGTTGTACTGATTAACCCACAGGAAATGCAGTGAAGGTCTATGAAGAACTAAAGTCGAGCAACTCCTTGGGCACATGTGCGAGCAACAAATGAAGTTTCGACACATTTCATTCCTTATCCAGAATAAACTTAAATGCAACAGCTTTCAATAATGCAAAACTTAAAACTTTAAAAGCATAGAGTAAGTATGGAAGGCTTATCTCAAAGCATTAGACATACTCTGATACCACCCAGTATCAAGAGTATCGAGGTATCAATGTTTGAAGTCACATCCCCATTTTTACATTCTAATACTAATAAAACTGCATTTATGCAAAACGTATGTAAGTTTAATAGATAATTTATAATTAATACATAAATCAAAGTTAAAAAGAAACGTATGTAATGCAAGATGGTCAAGTTAATATATACATTCTTTAGCTTATACACAGGGATATTTATTACATTTTAAACATTCATTTACTGTGTAAAACTAGTATTCGTGCAAAGAAAGTTTTCCTTAGATTTAAATACAATTTTTCCTTTATTTTTAATAGAATTCAGAAAGTAAATATTTATTTTTATTCTGGAATGTAAGACTCCACTTTTGTAGTTCTAGTGGAGGTCACTAATCATTTATAGTAAAATGTATGTGAATATTTTCCAGCTATATCATTGAGCTTTTTAGTCTGATTCTGCTTTCCTATCTGTTCTTTGTTTCTGGTTTGTGAGGTATGCTATACCTCTGATGAGAGGTGTACTATCAACAGAAGTTGATGGTGTACTCCATCAAATATCTTACATAAATTTCAGAATACCAATGGCTTATCCTTTATTATCTAGAGAGTTAGAACACTGTTTAAGAATGAATATATCACTGACCCCATTGATTTCTTATGGCTAAAGCCATGTTGAGATTTAGTAATTATATTGTCTCTTTCAATAAACAAAACAAATCTTCTGTGCATTATTTTTCCAGTATCTTTGAAAATACAGATGACACATCAGTTTTTATCCCATTTTCTTATGCAGAGAAGTTTTTAATGTTTCTATGAAGATTCCACTAATAGTGGTTGCATTACTAAGATGAACTAGAGATCCAATTATGTACTCAGCAGTTTTTTTATAATTATCTGGTATGTTTATAACTACTTTCTTATAAGTACATTAAATTAACCTTTATTGAGAAGGTGCCATGACCATTTTTTAAAACCGGTTATTTAATTATTTCTGTAAAATAAATATAGAAGCATGCCATAGTGTTGCCATTACATAATGGTCTTACATTCCGTTACAAATGTGAAACCCTTTTTCAGATATTAATTTTTCTCATTTTTAATTAATCACTTCTGCTTCGCTAACACAAAATTTTCTTTGTACCAAAAGGTTTATTATGCTGTTCTAAAGTATTATTGTGAACTTTAAAGGACCTATCAATTAAAGAACTTTTTGTTTAAGTTTTGGTTAATATAAATTAGTTGGAACTAGATCAGAATGGCTTTGTATATGAGTTATTTAATTCATGTAAAATATATAATTAGAAATAGGCCACTTAATCGCCTTTGATAATGTATCTGGAGAATTCATGATTCTAGCAGTCAAAAAGCATGGGATAAATGACACCTGCTGTAGGTGGATAACAACCATGCTGGAAAATAGGAGGTTCTTTTAATATGTTCAGGTAAATCCTGGAGGTGTCCACAGCCAGAGGATACCCGCAGGGAGGGGTCTTATACCCACTTTTGTAAAACTTGGTTGTGGATGATCTTTTGGGCAACCTGAACAACCAAGGATCTACATCCAAGGATATGCTGACGATATAGTCATACTTAAACAAAGCATACATACCAACACTGTTTCAGAACTTATGGTTAAAGCTCTGAAATATGTGGAAAAGAGTGCAAGGAGGTAAACCTTCGGATAAGTCCTTCTAAGACAACACTTATTCCATTCACACATAAAACCGGAGGATTTTAGAACTCCAGTTCTCTTTAATGAACAAATGCAAGTAAGCTCTAATGTCAAGTATCTGGGCTTATTATTAGACAGTAAACTTCCATGTAACCCACACTTGCAAAGGATAATAAATAAAGGGCAAGTGGCCTTAACAGTAGCCAGGATAACCTTTAGGAAATAATGGGGACTCAAACAAAAGGCAATGGTTAGGGTGTAGAAAGCAGCCCCCACAACAAACAGCAACTGCTGGGGCGTCGAGTGTCCAGGGCGAAACCCAAACTGATGGGCAGGGATGGCTTGAATGTCACCCAGAGGTGGGGATAAGCGGACGACCCTGAAAACGTTCGAAAGGACAAACAGCAGATTGATGGAGCGGTAACAGGACCCGCAGACGTTTTGGTGTTGAGACACAGGAGTGCGCCTTGGAGCTCATTGGGTCTAATGACGGGAAGACGATCCGCCTGGTGTGGAGAACGCTGAAAGTATCGTCGTACCTCCTGACAAATTCAGTCGGAGAAGGCGTCATCCTGGGGGTATCTTGTGGCCTCACGGTTCGTTTAATGTAGTACACAAATACATTTGTTTTCACTTGGGGCTCATAGACCAGGCCTTGGGTGCTTTGGAGTGATGAGGTGTATTAACCTCGCTGGTTCCGGAGTTCTTTTTGGTAGCTGTCACGCGTCGCCGTTCTCAAGGTTCACACGCACAGCCGTTTCCTCCCAAACGCGCACTCGTTATTCGCGTAAGCGGAGACGGACATCGAGGTGCAGGTGCCTCAGAAGCTCTCGATTTTAAGGCGCGCGGAGACGCTGGTAAAGTCTGTGGGCATCCCACTATCTTCGAACCAAAAGGAGTTCGACTGAAAGGGCGTCAGGGAGAAGGAGTTTGAATAATTAAGTTGCGGACAGTCGCACCACGATGGAGATGAAGGTTGAGACAGGAGTTTCGGAGATGGAGTGTGTGTGACCCTAGAAGGAATTTACACGTTGAGGCAAGCCTTGGCGCAGTCTTAATCAATTTATTGGGCTTGAACCGAGAAGTCCTGGCTGGCAACCCATGTTATGTTGATTTTTGCTAACACGTGATTCTGATCTGAGTGTAATGCGTTGAGTGTTATGAGTGATAGGTGATGATCGCTAAGATCATAAAGGATACCCGTCCTCGACCTCGTGGATGATGGGTGGGTTGCCAGGAGCCCTCTGTTCTGAAATGAGGGTCCGTATCTATCATGTGTATAATATCATTACCTCTTGCATCCGTCCGGGTGCCGCAATGCCAACGCAATGGCAATATTTCGTTGTCCATATTTATATAGTCTGAGTCCGCCTACGGTACGTAAAAGAACCTCAAGCCTGACAAAGAGGCCTCTGAGCAAAATTATCGGTGTTTCACGCCCAAAATAGAATGGGACACTAAGGACCAGAGTAGTTAAAGAGCGTCCATAAATAAAACTGAATTTAATTTATTTGAGTCCGCCTCCTCTTCTCTCATTGGGTGATGAATAACCAATTCCAGCTCGCTCTGTTAGTAAAGTCTTCCATATCGCATGAAGTGCTTTGCCGCTGTTTCTGTTCGATTTGCTGTTCGCTATAAACATTTCAGTACTTTCTTGGACTATTCTGTGGTAAAATTGCTCACATATTGCCAAAATGTTGATGTCATGTGCCAGGGGTTTACGATATGCTCAGCTAATACCCTCTACACACTTCTGTTGCCTTCGGGGGACATCAACCGTTGAAATCCTGATATCCAATTTTTGTGTGAAAATGCAATACTCTATACTAGAGAAAGTAATAGCTTTCGGAAGAATATTTTGTAGAAGCGATGTAAAAATAAACGACGGATGATTGAGAAATATCAAGTGGATGTAACACCAGATAATTTAAACATTGATTTTATATATTTTCACCATAAACCACACTCTCCTTCACACTTCCGGACTCGTTGGAGGACAGGGAATGATTAAAACTAAAGAAATATTCTGCTGATCCAGGAGCCTGTGGTTTGGAAGGTCATAACTCTGACCACTCGGCCACAGAGACAGTTTGCATTAATTTGTACCATACTTTTGTGGAATAGGAGAACTTGTGCAATTGTGAACTATTACGTGAACATATTCATGAGAGAGAAAGAGAGAGAGAGGGAGAGAGAGAGAAGGAGGGATGGGGTGAGGGGGACACTTTGGGTGATATTCAAACACTATAAGAAAATCTAGGTTGCGATTAGTAGCAAAATAAATATTTGAAACAAATCCTCTGCGTCATTTAATTGCTCTTTTTAAACGTACAAGTTATATATTTGACTTTGTCTGTTGGCTCAATATCAAATGGGTACAATTCTTCGTTGCATACTCCATAGTGTGTAAAAATGAAAGCTGAAACAAAAAGACAATGCATATAATATGGTATTGCTATGCAAGCTTATTTGAAAGTGTAGGAAAGACAGTGAATTCAGTATAAAATACATTAATGTACACAATGCCATTTAAAAAAACTAATTCTGCGTGACTACATGTGACACGTATTCTTCGAAGCCATCT
Organism: Deroplatys truncata; assembly: GCA_030765065.1. Lineage (NCBI taxonomy): Eukaryota > Metazoa > Arthropoda > Insecta > Mantodea > Mantidae > Deroplatys > Deroplatys truncata. The sequence goes on along the minus strand of CM060988.1, from coordinate 128,651,934 downwards.
GACCGCTTACTATGAAAATAATGCAGTTTATATTTACAAACGAAAACAAGAACGTGATGTCCCGCCAAGTCCCGCAAATAGCTAATTAATATAAATTCCTTAATATGCAAAAATATTATTCACGCATTGATAAATGTCACTAGGCTAAATAGATGTTTTCCCTTTCACTGGAGTTCCCAAAGCACGCTGCTACAAAATACTCTCATTGCAGTAAGCTATTAAGCCATATATTCCACAGTATTCAACTAGTAATAATAATAATAATAATAATAATAATAATAATAATAATAATAATAATAACCACAATATAAGACATGCAGGAAGGATATCTTATCTGGGTTCTATACTCCCATACTTCTCTAAAGTGGACGAGCCATAATACATTGAGTTACTTCTTGTTAACAGTGGAATAATAATAATAATAATAATAATAATAATAATAATAATAATAATAATATTAAACGGAAAGGAAGAATATGCTATGCTGGGTTCTATACTCGGATATTTGCGCTTCTCTAATACATCCGCCATAATAGGTTGAGTAATTTTCTGTAAACAGTGTAATAATAATAATAATAATAATAATTATTATTATTATTATTATTAAACGGAAAGGAAGAATATGCTATGCTGGGTTCTTTACTCGGATATTTGCGCTTCTCTAATACATCCGCCATAATAAGTTGAGTAATTTTCTGTAAACAGTGTAATAATAATAATAATAATAATAATAATAATAATAATAATAATAATAATATGAAACACCGAGGAAGAATATCCTATTTTGAGTTCTATACCACGATATTTACGCTTCTCTAAGTAGATCCGCCACAATTGGTTGGGAAGTGTCTTGTAAGCAGTGGAATAATAATAGTGATAATAATAATAATAATAATAATAATAATAATAATAATAATAATAAAATCATCTGTGGTTCGACATGATTGCTTTGGGCTGTAACTACACAAATAACAGCCCACCAATGGTTTTATTCGTGTTATTCACCCCTAGCACTTCCATTTCCATTATATTAATCGGCCCAGTAAATCCCTCCACCTAGATGCGAAGAAGACGTTTACAGCTGCTTCTGCCGCATTATTCTCGCTTCGTGTAATACTTCAGAGATTATCCTGTTCTAACCTGGACTTGGTACAGTCGTTGAGGAGCTCAACGCTACCTACTTGCCTTCCTAGCTAACTAAATTACAACTGCCAATCCCCAATCTCAGTCCTATCCCAACCTCAACGGAAAAATTCTACACTGGTATAATCGGCGCAACAGTTCTAGACACCTGAAAATCTTAATGAGAGCTATGATGCGAGTTGCTTACAGATCAGGTGACCGGTCGTCTGCATGCTGCAGGAGTGCGTGGGACAGTCATCGTCAAATATCCACAACGGTTATGCTCTGTGTTGCGCTGATAAACTTAGTTATATACAGCATATTAAAACCCACGCTGTAAAAAGCGCTTAATATAAAAAACGCTGTCAATCATTGCCTCCAATTCTTCCACATCTAACAACCCTTCCTCTTCTGCGGAATCACTCACATTATTGCCGTCATCACTGCTGTCACTACTTTCTGCACCATTATCCTGGATGAGAATTATTTCTATTTGATTTTCTGCCATTCCGTATTTTTCGGAATAATGATTCTTAATTTATTCAGCATGTCGCCATGCATTTTCCCATTCTGGCCTTCCAATTTCAGCAAACTGCTGGCGTTATAACTGCTCCACATATTTTAATTTAAAAGTGATATTTCTGCATGCCACCCATTTTTTGATATCAGCCCAGATTAATTCGATTGGGTTTAGATCTGGGCGATACGATGGCAGTCTAAGTACATTATGGCGATGTTTTATTACTATCTGGTCAAGTATGTATGACTTCTGAAGCTGTTTGTTGGCTTTAATTAAGTTATATAGCTTTGTTTTACTCATGCTTTCATCTAAAGCTTTATTATGTCTAAGTAACCAAGCTCTCATTTCTTCTTTCAAGGAAGTTGAGGTAGGTGGTTTGTGAATTTGAGTGTTGACGCATTGTGAAGCATTGTCGATGACCAGAACAGACCCAGCAGGCATATTAGGTATCAACATGGCGTTGATTCACTTCATGTAATTTTCTGTATTCATTTCTTGATGAAAATCTCCTGTTGTTTGTTGCGACTTGTAAAAGAAGGGCATTTGGAACGAAGCCGATCTTTCCAACAGCACGAACGATAAGTATTTGCCCTTTGGTAACAGGTGTCTGCAAACGTAATTCGCTATCGTCACTCCAACTTTTAGATGCTGTATGACTGCTGTGTATGTATGACTCATCTTCATACATTATAGTATTTTTCTGAAATTTGTAGCACCACCTTGAAAATTGATGCTGATATAAGTACATATAAAATTATAGTCATTTGGAAAGGTAGAATCAGACTGAAAAATTTAATGCCATAGCCGGGATTTGAACCACGGATCTTAGGCTTTCCGTGCCGTTGCTCTAACCGACTAAGCTATCATGGCAACACTTACTTTTTATTTTTATTTTTTTTATTTTATTATTATTTTATTTTATTTATTTATTTTGCTTTTCTGTTAGAACTCTTCTATTTGATTTCGGTTTCTTCCATTTGAACCTTAAATCTTTAATAATTTTTCTGAGATTTGTAGCACCACCTTGAAAGTTTCTGCTGTCTTTCAGCTGGATGAGCAATCTGCTTATAGTTAGCACAGTTTTTTCTTCCACATAGGAATTGTGAATCGTGCGCCGAATGACGCATTCGAAATCGTCTATTTCTGTAATACGTTTAGGGACCTTATGTTTCTTCCCAGGTGTGTCAAATGGTACTCTTTCATCCATATGTTTTTTTCTCCTATCTTTGAGAACTCTGGAAACGGAACTCGGTGAAACACCAGTTGCTTTGACTACTCTTTATTTCACTCTCTTAAGGCTTTTATGGAACTCGGATATAATTTCTTCCTTCATCTCTGCTTCTTGCTTCATGAAGTCGATGACATTTGCAATTATTTCCCTACTTTGACTATGTAACAACTTACCACTTAACTTTGAAAACATAGGAGCCATGGTTATAAATATAACAAATATGAAATAAGTACTATTTAGATACTGCAGCTCTCTTTAATATTACAACCAGATGCAGACACTTTCTATGCAGACTGTATGTGTTACGCACTGTGAGTAAGCAAAGGTAAACTAGTCGCGGGCATCCTTTCCCCAACCGGCTTCAAAGCGAACGGAAAGCTTTGAAGCCTGACCATAAACCCATCAGTAAACGATTAGTAGGGTCTTCCCATCCCTTAAACACAACACGCGGTCCTTTCTCCAGCTCCACCAAAGCAAAGCGTTGTTGCCGGTTTTAGCAGCTGTGACTGTTCGCTCGTGCTTTTCTTCCATGTTCAGCTAAGCTTCTATATTACTTCTTCAGAGAAGTTATATAGTGTTTTACTTAGTGCAGTTTTGTAAGTTTAGCAGTGTTTAATAGTTATTAGCGTTTAATAGTTTAATTAAGATGTGGAGACCTTGGGAAACGAACCAAGTTGATGCCCCTCCGGTCGCACCAGCAAGTGACCCTCTGCCGAATATCAGTAATGCCAAGACCACGAAGAAAAGGGCTACAAAAACTGAATAAGCAAAGCCATATTTTTATGTGTAATGTTCAAGAACATGTAGAAAAGAACCTTTTATGTGGAAAAATGTTTGTTATTGTTTTGAATTTCTCAAAAACAGCTTAACGATTTTTAGTAAAATACCGCAAGTTTAAGATATTTGCAGGAAAAATAAAATTTGTATCATGAATTTTATATTCTGGGAATAACTTGTAAAATTTTCCTCGTTCTCAACTTGTTGTATTACTGGTAAATTCTAAGAGAGAGACAAAATCTTACTCTGCGTAAAATGCAATCTCGGTAAAGGACAAATTTTAGGTCAAATTGTGTTAACCATTTCCGAGAAATTTTTTGTTGTTGGTTTGAATTTTGAAATACAAGTTGGAAGTCTCTGTTTGTATTTTCCTCGTGGTCATGCTAAGAGCATGGAATTTCAAAGTCATCATATAGTCATCTGTATTTTAAAAATCTGACTATCGCTTTAGCCTATGTATCCTTATATTTACAACGATATGTGCAATGAAATTTTATCTTATTATTTAAGAAGTAGATAGAATAAGCTTTTGTGAAAGTAGTTTGTAGAAGAGTGAGTAGAGATAATCTTGTGAATATAATACATAAGATTTTTTTTTTATTTTCTTTCTTTTGCCTTCGTATTTTTACTTATCCTGCATTTTATAATAAAGCTATTCATTTAAGTAAACAGAAGATGTCATGCTTATAAATCTTACACCTTAAACAATACACAACTTCTTGTATTAGCTTTATATTAATAAAACATTGTTGTGATACAAGTGATAAAAAACTTTTTACCATAGCTCCGCGCACAGCATAATCAAAAATGATGCTTTGATTTGGGAGTAAGAGTTCCTTTCAAAATAAATTAATATTTATGTATTTTAATTATTTAATGATAGTCCAACAATGTATAGTTTATTCGGAACATGTTTCTAAGTTTCTCTCGGATATGTTAACATGCATTTCTATTCTTGTAGCGCAGTATATTAGTTCAGATCATTCATTAGTTCAGTTATATTTTAAAGCGTTTGCAACTTAAATGTAATTACTATGCGATTCATAGTTATTTACATAGTTATTTTGTGTGTAAAGCAAGCAGGCAAACTGCATGATTGTATTCTGTACATGTGGAAATCACCTGCAAAGTTTTGCTTTTAAATACTATTTTTAATTTTGGCAACAACGCGCATATGCACATGGATGTCACTAAGATTTTATGGTGCTTGCGGTTAGGGAGGGTAGGGAACAAGTGTTTGGCTACTGCACAAAGGTCGCCGCTTGGGGATCCGAAGGCTGCGATGACCATATTATATCGCTTTCGTTGATTAAGCTAAACACAAACCATTCCTAGGCTCGGCAGCTGGGATGGCAATCAAGGTCACGATTCCAGAAGTTTTGCGCGAGTAATACATTAGACTGGCTTTTATAGCGGTCTAAGGGAGAATGAACCAAACCAATGTAAAATCTATGCATATGGCACTTATACTTACCAGCCACGCTGGGGCCTCTCTCATGATTGTACTTTATTAGGAAGCAATGGTTATGAAACGTCCACATATGGGTAGAGTTTTGGGCGCACACTGGACTGTACTCAGTTGGACAGTCTATTGGAATGCCTGGTGCATCTGTTTCACACTTGTATGCGTACGCGCATGCGCACAGAGCCAGCAGAAACACTGAAATGAAATCTCATGGGTAGCGTTCTCATGGCTTTCACTACTAACTCTTTTATAAGCTATTCTTACAAATGCTTATTCTTCTGTTTTTCTGGTAATCAAAATAAACTTTTATTATGCGTTTACAAGTTTTGTTGAAGGCATCGTACAATAGGAAAACGTATCTCTATGTGATGACTTTCAAAGTCATCGCGTATCTCTATGTGATGACTTTCAAAGTCCATGCGCTCGACCACCAGAGAAAACATAATCGACATTCCACTTGAAAAAAAAATAAGTTTTTAGAAATTTAAACTAATAACAAAGCATATCTCGGACATAGTTAACATCATAAAAAAGTTAGAGATAAATTGTATGCTTTAACAAGATCTAAATGCTTGCGAAGTAAGATTTGGGCTCTATGTCTCTATCTCTCTCTCCCTTTCTGTTTACCGATTATACAAAATCCATAAAGAGGCCTTTACAGGCTATTACAAGAAAATTCAAGATAATATTTGTTATGCAAAATCTTAAATATATGGTATTTTAATGGGAAACTTACAACCACTTTTTAGAAAATCAAAAATAAGGAAACACTTTCCATGCAAAGTGTAGCCTGTGATGGGGGGGGGCATTTCCTTAGAAACCTTCGTGTCGTAATATTTGGAGGATGCTGAACTTAAATATCAAGTTTTGTATGTAAACGACTTTTCGTTGTGAATTGCCTTCTTTACAAGTACACACACATACATACTTTTTTCTAAAAACTCTTTTTTCTCTTTTGATTAAAGGATATCAAAATGTGTACTTTCAGCGAAATCTCGGCATTGGATTTTTGAGTAGAACGCAATACTCCTCTACTTAGATTGCATTGGCTATGGAAGGGACTCGCGCTGATCCACATAGCGCATATTGTGTACCTACGCCCCACAAGAGGGCGTCTCCGGGAGGAAGGATTAGGCTAGAAAAGATACCGGGCGGCTAGAACCAGGAGTGACAGCACAGGAATGGCAGAGTCCTTATGTCTCCAGATAAAGACTCCCCAGCAGACGGACAGGCAGACCGGGAACTCCACCTCACTCAGAGGGGATCCAACGCCCCTCAAGGGGATTCGGATACCCTCGACAGCCAGCCGAAGGTCGAGGGATGGAGAGAATCTCAAAGAGCATCCTTTTCCCCTGCCACAGTGCACCGAAACACCATTGTCAACACTTCCAACCCTGAAAGAAACCAACGGATGAAAGATGAAATGAAATGGGAATGGAAATGAAATGGAGGGACAGGAAATTCGGGGGATGTCAGAATCCTTCCCAGTATTCGCCTGGCAAGCTGGGAAGACCCCGGAAAAGCCCATGGGTCAGGAAGGTCGGCTACGGTAATTGAACCCACGATCTCCCGAATGCGGGCTACATACGTAACCGCTCAGCTAAACCGCTCGGTTTTCTCTACTTCCTATAGGCAAGTAGTAGAGAAAGTAGAATGTATTTAAAATATACGACATTTGCCTGCATTTCTCACAAATTCCCATATTGTATATTGTAATATGTATATAACAAGTTATTCTTCTAACCACCTTACTTTAGTCACAATAAATGTTTTCAATACCATTTATTCCACTTTAGAAATATAGGATTGAGTTACATGCCAGAGGTAGGAAAATGGTTATGTTTACCTTAGCTAACACTTATCTATGGGAAACAGGAGGAAGTGTTGTATTCCACCTAAAATTGCTGTATCCAGATTTCACAGGAAATATACGTTTTGAGGCACCTGGACCATAAAAAAGGTGCGCGCACGAGACTGTCTGTGAACAGCATAACTCCAAAATAAAAGTGGTTAAATACTAATCTTGGTATTTAATTTCAGCATCTTAGAACTATGTGCCACGAAGATTTTCTAGAAAATTCTCCTACCCCATACTAACCTTGGTTTTCTTTCCTCAAAGAATGCTCTAACGTTTTTGATTAAAATGGCATATGACATGAGACGTTAAATATATCTGTTGAATTTTCTGTGAATATCCTATGAATTTCCCTTTATATCACTGAATTCTGTATAGTTTTGTGTAACAATGAAACCTAGAAACACAAAGTAAAAACACTCCACGAAAATGTAAAGTTTATTAAAACACACACTTACCGACCGGGATGGCTCAGGTAGTAACGCCTGTGGTCCGTATTCGGGAGATCGTGGGTGCGACTCCCGCGGCCGATCTTCCTGACCTATAGGCTTTCTTCGGTTTTCCCCGGATCGCTAAGCGAATGCTGGGAAGGATCGTCACATCCCCCGAATTTCCTGTCCCTCCATTTCACCTCCATTTTTATTTCACTTCAACTTTCATCTGCTTTGTCTCTTTCAGGGTTGAATTGTCGGTGGGAGTTCTTGGCGTGTGCATGGCAGGGGAAAAGGATGCTCTGTGCAAACCTTCGGGGTTATCTTCAGATCCGGGGCCTCCCAGGGGATGTGTAACCCCACGGGGAGGGGAGCTGGCTGCACCAGTTGTCATCCTGGGAGTTTAAATCTGTAAACGTAGGGAACCAGCGCTCTGCCTGTCATGCTTCTGATCCGACCGCCCTCTGTTCTCTCACCTCATCCCACCCTCCCGGAGGCCTAGATATAACGGACCTGCGTAGCTCGAGGTGCTAATTCACCCACCCCCGCTCCTAGTCCTATTCAATCCCAATCTTAAAACATGCGCTTTCGGACAAATATGCTTTTTTTTTTATTTATTGTTACTTCAGCGGTAGGCGTTTTCGAAATATTTTATGTTAGAGCTTACCTAAGCGTCACATAAAGGACATGCTCGAACGTTTATGATTCTTGTTCACTTGGCATTATAAGAGCTTGTTATCACGCATAAACATGCTGTTTACGCATGTTGAACCCTTCTGCTTAATATGAAACAATTACAAGGTAAAAATATATAGCAGTAACGAACGAGCATAGAATAATCTATATTTTATGAGCAGTACGTATAATACATAATGATATATGCATGAATTTGTCATTGATAAAGTCGTGTAAATACATTACATCAGATTTTTGGGTAGCAGTTTCAACCATTCTGGTTCACGAAAATCTTGTATATTACATTCAGATGACTTTCTCCACTCACTATCGTTTATTTTATATCTCTTCTGCAATAAATTCTTATAAAAATTATTACTTTCTCTACAACGTACCTAGTAGACTGAGAACGTATTGCATTCTAATTAAAAATCGGAGTTGACATTTCAATGGAAATATTTTTTTGCTTTGAGTTCCACTGATTCAAAACATAATACTTTTTAGAAAACAGCTCGATGTACGTGTGTATCTCTGAACAACAACTCTTAAAATATTCTGATGTGTTACACTCACATGACTTTCTCTACTCTTGTCAAACTATTTATACAAACGCTTATTCTCCATCTACTTCATGTTAATCGAGATAAACAATTGCAGAGTCTATCTTATTGCTAATTTTCTTGTAGATGTAAGGGGAATATATATTTACAAGGGCGATTTGGAAATACAGTAGCCTTTAAGCACATACATATCTCTTAATAGCTGGTTGCTAGGTGCAGCACCATTCCCTTTGCCACAGATTAATACTCTTTGCATATCCAACACAAAAAAAATGAATAACGAATTCCCATTTGAGAAAATAAGTATTGAAAAATTTAAGGGAATAACAAGTAATATCTCGAAAATGGTTCACTCAACAACAAAAAATGTATATGACATAAATTGTGTATTTTAACGCGATCCATATTTTTTGTGTAGTAAAGTTTTATCTATCTCTTATGGTTTACCAGTTATGCAAAAGTCGTTCACAATGAAGAATACTTTTGGAGACATTCTCAGGAAATTCAAGATATATATTTTATTTGTCATGAAAATATCTTAAACATGTGATATTTTAATCAAAATCGTTAGAGCCATTTTTGAGAAAATTAAAATTTTCGAAAAATCTTGCATGTAAAGGGTAATCTGGGGTGGAAATATTTTCCTGAAAACCTTTGTGTCGCATCCTTGGAAGATACTGAACCTAAATACCAAGTTCGGTGTTTATCCGACTGTTCGTTTCTGAGTTATGCTGTTCACAGACAAACACACACACACACACACACACACACACACACACACACACACACAGACACACACACAGACAGACACACACAGACTGATAGACTGATACACAGACAGACAGACACACACACGGACATGTTTCCAAACGTGCTTTTTTGGGATTCAGGGGATCTCAAAACATGTATTTTCGGTGAAATATCGGTATCGAATTTTTGGGTGGAATACAATATTTCCCCTACTTACTATACGTAGTAGAGAAAGTAAAAACGAAATGTCTGGTAAATATCAGGTTTGGCACTTAACTTCAGTAACTACTAAACATACGATACGAAGATTTTCAAGCAAACTCCCGCACCCCAAAACCACACTTCGCGAAAAAGTTTAGTTTATTTTCGTCTTTCTCAAAATGGGCTCTAACAATTTTGATTAAAGCCCCATACATTTAACATATTTACGTGGCAAACAAAATGTATATCTGAAATATCAGAAGCAATTTCATATAGTTTATATAACTGGTAAACCATAAGAAATAGACAAAAACTTATTGCAAAAAAAAAAAAATATAAATGTAGGACTCTTAAAGCACACCATTTATTTAAAACAACTTTCATGTGGCGTCAGCCATTTCTGGGTTATCCGCTGTTATTAGTTTCAACTGTTCAATACTATTGTCATTTAAGTTGTTTGTCATGGAAAGAGTTTGGGTCGTTCTCCGTGGTGTAGTGATTACCATGCTAGCCTCTAGTTCCCGAGATGGCTGTTTCAAACCCGGCGGAGGTAAGTGGATTTTTTTTCGGGCGTAAAAATCCTTAGCATGGCTTCCTTCGTGAGGGAAGTAAAGCCGGTGGACCCGTGTCGTAGATTTACGGCACGTAAAAGAACCTCAAGCCAGATAAAGAGGGTAGATTATTAAGTTAAAAATCTGATGTGTTACAGTAATTGACTTTCTCTACTCTTGTACAAACTATTTTTACAAACGCTTATTTTCTATCTACTTCATGTTAATCGAGATAAACATTTGCAGACTCTCTCTTATTGCTAATTTTCTTGTAGATGTAAGGGGAATGTATATTTACAAGGGCAATATAGAAATACAGTAGCCTTTAAGCACATACAGATCTCTTAATAGCTGGTTGCTAGGAGCAGCACCATTCCCTTTGCCACATATTAATACTCTTTGCATATCCAAGACAAAAAATGAATAACTAATTCCCATTTGAGAAAATAAGTATTGAAAAATTTAAGGGAATAACAAGCAATATCTCGAAAATGGTTCACTCAACAAAAACAATGTATAAAACATAAATTGTGTATTTTAACGCGATCTACATTTCTTGTGCAGTAAAATTTTGTCTATCTCTTATGGTTTACCAGTTATGCAAAAGTCGTCCTCAATCTCAGTCCTATCCCAACCTCAACGGTAAAATTCTACACTGGTACATTAGACTGGCTTTTATAGCGGTCTAAGGGAGAATGAACCAAACCAATGTAAAATCTATGCATATGGCACTTATACTTACCAGCCACGCTGGGGCCTCTCTCATGGTTGTACTTTATTAGGAAGCATTGGTTATGAAACGTCCATGTATGGGTAGAGTTTTGGGCGCACACTGGACTGTACACAGTTGGACAGTCTATTGGAATTTCTGGTGCATCAGTTTCCCACATGTATGCGTACGCGCATGTGCACAGAGCCAGCAGGAACACTGGAATGAAATCTCATGGGTAGCGTTCTCATGGCTTTCACTACTAACTCTTTTATAAGCTATTCTTACAAATGCTTATTCTTCTGTTTTTCTGGTAATCAAAATAAACTTTTATTATGCGTTTACAAATTTTGTTGAAGGCATCGTACAATAGGAAAAGCGTATCTCTATGTGATGACTTTCAAAGTCCATGCGCTCGACCACAAGGGAAAACATATTCGACATTCCACTTGAAAAAAAAATATAAGTTTTTAGAAATTTAAACTAATAACAAAGAATATCTCGGACATAGTTAACATCATAAAAAGTTAGAGATAAATTGTATGCTTTAACAAGATCTAAATGTTTTGCGAAGTAAGATTTGGGCTCCATGACTCTCTCTCCCTTTCTGTTTACCGATTATACAAAATCCATAAAGAGGCCTTTACATGCTATTACAAGAAAATTCAAGATAATATTTGTTATGCAAAATCTTAAATATATGGTATTTTAATGGGAAACTTACAACCACTTTTTAGAAAATCAAAAATAAGGAAACACTTTCCATGCAAAGTGTAGCTTGTGATGGGAGGGGGGCATTTCCTTAGAAACCCTCGTGTCGTAATATTTGGAGGATGCTGAACTTAAATATCAAGTTTTGTATGTAAACGACTTTTCGTTGTGAATTGTCTTCTTTACAAGTACACACACATACATACTTTTTTCTAAAAACTCTTTTTTCTCTTTTGATTAAATGATATCAAAATGTGTACTTTCAGCGAAATCTCGGCATTGGATTTTTGAGTGGGACGCAATACTCCTCTACTTAGATTGCATTGCCTATGGAAGGGACTCGCGCTGATCCACATAGCGCATATTGTGTACCTACGCCCCACAAGAGGGCGTCTCCGGGAGGAAGGATTAGGCGAGAGGAGATACTGGGCGGCCAGAACCAGGGGTGACAGCACAGGAATGGCAGAGTCCTTATGTCTCCAGATAAAGACTCCCCGGAAGACGGACAGGCACACCGGGGACCCCACCTCACTCAGAGGGGATCCAACGTACCTCAAGGGGATTCGGATACCCTCGACAGCCAGCCGAAGGTCGAGGGATGGAGAGAATCTCAAAGAGCATCCTTTTCCCCTGCCACAGTGCACCGAAACACCATCGCCAACGCTTCCAACCCTGAAAGAAACCAACGGATGAAAGATGAAATGAAATGGGAATGGAAATGAAATGGAGGGACAGGAAATTCGGGGATGTGAGAATCCTTCCCAGTATTCGCCTGGCGACCTGGGAAGACCCCGGAAAAACCCATGGGTCAGGAAGGTCGGCCACGGTTATTGAACCCACGATCTCCCGAATGCGGGCTACATACGTAACCGCTCAGCTAAACCGCTTGGTTTCCTCTACTTCCTATAGGCAAGTAGTAGAGAAAGTAGAATGTATTTAAAATATACGACATTTTTCTGCATTTCTCACAAATTCGCATACTGTATATTATACTATTCATATAACAAGTTATTCTTCTAACCACCTTACTTTAGGCACAATAAATGTTTTCAATACCATTTATTCCACTTAGAAATATAGGATTGGGTTACATGCCAGAGGTAGGAAAATGGTTATGTTTACCTTAGCTAACACTTATCTATGGGAAACAGGAGGAAGTGTTGTATTCCACCTAAAAATGCTGTATCCAGATTTCACAGGAAATATACGTTTTGAGGCACATGGACCATAAAAAAGGTGCGCGCACGAGACTGTCTGTGAACAGCATAACTCCAAAATAAAAGTGGTTAAATACTAATCTTGGTATTTAATTTCAGCATCTAAGAACTATGGGCCACGAAGATTTTCTAGAAAATTCTCCTACCCCATACTAAACTTGGTTTTCTTTCCCTCAAAGAATGCTCTAACGTTTTTGATTAAAATGTCATATGAAATGAGACATTAAATATGTCTGTTGAATTTTCTGTGAATATGCTATGAACTTCCCTTTATATGACTGAATTCTGTATAATTTTGTGTAACAATGAAACCTAGAAACATAAAGTAAATATACTCCAGGAAAATGTAAAGCTTATTAAAACACACAGTTACCGACCGGGATGGCTCAGGTGGTAACGCCTGTGGTCCGTATTCGGGAGGTCGTGGATTCGATTCCCGCGGCTGATCTTCCTGACCTATAGGTTTTCTTCGGTTTTCCGCGGATCGCTAAGCGAATGCTGGAAAGGATCGTCACATCCCCCGAATTTCCTGTCCCTCCATTTCACCTCCATTTTTATTTCACTTCAACTTTCATTTGCTTTGTCTCTTTCAGGGGTGAAGTGTCGGTGGGAGTTCTTGGCGTGTGCATGGCAGGGGAAAAGGGTGCTCTGTGCAAACCTTCGTCCTCCGGAACGGGGTTAATTCCGGATCCGGGGCCTCCCAGGGGATGTGTAATCCCACGGGGGGGGGAGTCGGCTGCACCAGTTGCCATCCTGTGAGTTTAAATCTGTAAACGTAGGGAACCAGCGCTCTAGCTGTCATGCTTCTGGTCCGACCGCCCTTTGTTCTCTCACCTCATGCCACCCTCCCGGAGGCCCAGATATAAAGGATCAGAAGAGGTGCTTGAGGTCCTAAGTCACCCACCCCCGCTCCTAGTCCTATTCTATCCCATCCTAAAACACACGCTTTCGGACAAATATGCTTTTTTATTATTTTTTGTTATTTCAGCGGTAGGCGTTTTCGAAATATTTTATGTTAGAGCTTTCCTAAGCGTCACATAAAGGACATGCTCGAACGTTTGTGATTCTTGTTCACTTAGCATTGTAAGAGCTTGTTATCAAGCATAAACATGCTGTTTCTGCATGTTGAACTCTCCTGCTTAATATGAAACAATTACCAGGTAAAAATATATAGCAGTAACGAACAAGCATAGAATAACTATATTTTATGAGTAGTACGTATAATACATAATGATATATGCATGAATTTGTCATTGATAAAGTCGTGTAAATACATTACATCAGATTATTCGGTAGCAGTTTTAACCATTCTGGTTCACGAAGATCTTATATATTACATTCAGATGACTTTCTCTACTCACTATCATTTATTTTATATCCTTTCTGCAATAAATTCTTATAAAAACTGTTACTTTCTTTACAACGTACCTAGTAGACAGAGGACGTATTGCATTCTAATTAAAAAATCGGAGTTGACATTTCAATGGAAATATTTTTTGTTTTGAGGTCCCCTGATTCAAAACATAATACTTTTTAGAAAAAGCTCCGTGTACGTGTGTATCTCTGAACAATAACTCTAAAAATCGAAATGTCTGGTAAATATCAGATTTTGGCACTTAAATTCAGTAACTACCAAACATACGATTCGAAGATTTTTAAGCAAACTCCCGGACCCCAAAACCACACTTCGTGAAAAAGTTTAGTTTATTTTCGCTTTTCTCAAAATGGGCTCTAACAATTTTTATTAAAGCCCCATACATTTAACATATTTACATGGCATACAATATATATATCTGGAATATCAGAAGCAATTTAATATAGTTTTTATAACTGGTAAACCATAAGAGATAGACAAAAACTTTTTGAAAAAAAAATGTAGGACTCTTAAAAGCACACCATTTATTTAAAATAACTTTCATGTGGCGTCAGCCATTTCTGGGTTATCCGCTGTTGTTAGTTTAAACTGTTCAATACTGTTGTCATTTCTTGAAATGTCACTATTCAGTTATTTGTCATGTTCATGTTTGTCATGGAAGGAGTTAGGATCGTTCTCCGTGGTGTAGTGATTACCATGCTAGCATCTAGATCCCGAGGTGGCTGTTTCAAACCCGGTGGAGGGAAGTGGATTTTTTCGGGCGTTAAAATCCTTAGCATAGCTTCCTTCGGAAAGGAAGTAAAGCCGGTCGTCCCGTGTCGTAGATTTACGGCACATATAAAAACCTCAAGCCTGATAAAGAGTTAAAAATATCTTCATATAAAGGGTGGTTTAAGATGGACGATTTTCTTTAAAATCTTCGAGTCGCATATTTTAAAGGTGTTTAACTTAAATACCAAGTTTGGTGCGTATGAGTCATTTCGTTTTTGAGTTATGCTATTCACACGCATACACATACACACACGTGCGCAGACCATTTTCTAAATATGTACTTTTTTCAGTTGGTCTCAAAAGTAGTGTTTCCCATGAAATCTCAATTCAAATTTTTGGATAGAATTCAATACAACCTATACCTAATACAAGGTGCTAGTAAAAATTAAAATATTAGAATATAATTAATAAGTTATACAATATAGTAACATAGAGATGCCGCTTGATATTTCAAAGAGGGGCTAGTTTGAGATGAGGAGAGTGGAAACTCATTAACAATAATTAGTATACTTAATTAGGGCAGAAATGTTTTAAATGAAGGGCCTGTACATTGATTACCAGAAGTTAAGTATCCCAGATTCTAGTGAAACAGGTATTTTATTAATTTGTGAATCGGTTCACTTACCAGAAGAAAATTTGATATTCATGACTGCAAGTTCTTTGGCTGTCACCATTTCAACTTCAGTGTCAGTTCTGTTTGTCACGAATTTTATACCAGTTACCTTTACTGCAAACTTTCTTATTTTCCAATCATCACAGTCATAAATAATATAAAATTGTGTGATAAACTCCATTGAACTGACAGCTGGCATTAATTATTCATCCATAAACCTTTAAAACAAGCATAACATGTTTTATTATAATTACAAATAATCCGGGAGAATTTTGAATACTTTGAATACTTAAATTTGTATAGTAATCTTAAAAATTAGTTTACTGTCGCTGATAATGCATTAGAATTTATCAAATAACTTTATAATTGAACCATTTAGGTTTAATGCTTTCTGATAAGAAATTAATGTCAAGGTAAAGAAGTATACAAAGGTAATGGGTATCGTTCCTTTGCTCTCTACAGCCCGATAGCAGGTAAAGGAAGGAATTTATTTTAGTCAAAAATTCGATATCGATACGTTTTGAGGCCTCCGAATCCAAGGCAGCATTGTTAGAAAAAGTTGCGTTTATACGTGTGTGTGAACACACAGAACACAAAGCTAATGTCAAGGATTACCCTCCAAGACAATGCACAATTTGCCGCTTACTCTCCCTGATAACTTTAAAGGAGTACTCTCAAGTTTACTCTGAACGTCACAGAGAATTGATACAGATGCATGTAAACACAAACCGGATTTTTTGAGTGTACCTTTTTGGGGTTTCAGCTGTAACTTTGAACTGTATCCTGATTATAGCCATGTCCCTTTACAAATACTATCTCCTTAGTAAGAACTTCATTATCCTTTTATTATTTTTGCAATGTAATTAAATATTAATTTTAAAATTTAAACTTCCTGATATTATGCCCAATGCATGCAAAAAGGATGAAACATGTAGAAACAATGGAAATATATAATTATATGCACTCTAAAGGTTTACTTACAACGCAGAAGAATATGAAACATACGGCGAAGCTTAATTGCATACCCAAGTAAAAACAAATCCGATGTTTACTACGAGTAATAACAAAGAATATCTCGGAAATGGTTAGCATCACAAAAACGTTTGAGATAAAGTGTGTGCTATAACCGGATATAATTTTTTTGTGTAGTGGGATTTTGTCTGTCTCTCACAGTACCAGTTATACAAAATTCGTTTACAATAAAGGGGACTTTACGGATTATTCCCAGAAAATTAAGATATAAATTTTATTTGGCACTCACGTGTCTTGAACATAGAGTATTTTAATGAAAATTACTGGAGACATTTTTGAGAAAATAAAAAGGAAAGATAACCTAAAATTTTCTATGTAAAGTGTAGTTTGTATTGGGGAATTTTCTTGAAAATCTTAGTGTTCCATACCTGGAACATGTTGAACTTAAATATCAAGTTTGGTATTTCTCCAACTTTTCGTTTTTGAGTTTATTTTGTTCACAGATACACGCTCACACACACATACAATCGTACACATACGGAACATGATCTAAAAATTCATTTTTGGGATTCAAGGGACATCAAACGTGTATGTCCAGTGAAATCTAAGCTTCAAGTGTTTGAATTGTATGCAGCACTTACTCTACTTACTATACTAAGTAGTAGAGAAAGTAAAAGATATTTAAAATATTCAAACATTTTCTACATTTATTACAATTCCCATGTTGTATATTATACTATGTATAATAAGGAATTCTTACTTTAGTCACAATAAATGTTTTCAATATTATTTGTTTCAGTATAGGCAATATCAAATTTGGTTCCTACATGCTAAAGGAAGGAATATGGTTACTTTTTATTTTCTCTAACACTTACCCAAAAAGTCGATATCAAGTTTTCACCGGAAATATAAAATTTGGTACATGAAAATAAAATCTGATTTGTTACATTCACACGACTTACTCTTATCATTTAAGTGGGAATACAAATTATTATTACGAAAGTTTATTTTCCTATCTACTTCATTTTCATCGAGATAAACCTTTTCAGAAACATCTCACATTTCGTCGTACATACAAAGGGAATAGCGATAGTCAAATGTTTTAGAACTGGACGCTATATGGTGACCCTAAAATTCTATACTCTTTCCATGACATCGCGAGAAACAGCCTGAAAGCTACCACGACGTTAAAACAATGGCTAGGTATTGAAAAACTCGAACTATCAATTACAAATACCTCGGAATTAGCTGATGCCACAACAAAGTTATTTGAAATAAATTATGTGTTTTAAAGAGATCCACATTTCTAGTGCAGTACGTCTTCATCTATGGCTTAACGTTAACCAGTTATACAAGATTATACAAAATATATTCCGAACGAAGAGGTCTTCACAGTCTACTCCCAGAAAATTTAAGACATAAATTTCATTTCTCATGTAAATATAATTAATATGTGGTGTTTTAATAAAGAAATCCTTAAGGCAATTTTTTAGAAATTTAAAAATCTCGAAAAATTTTCCATATGAGGCGTAGTTTGGATGGGGGATTTTCTTGAAAATCTTCGTGTCGAAACTTTGAAAGAAATTGAGATTAAATACCAGTTCGATGTGGATCCAGCTTTACCTTTTTGAGTTATGTTTTTCACATAGTACACACACACATGCGTAACGTTTTTTTTAAAAATGCTTCATTTTAGATTCAATAGACCTCAACGCATACATTTCCGGTGAAATTTCGGTATCGAATTTTTGTGCGGAATACAATACATCTCCTACTTACTATATGTAACAGAGGAAGTAAAACTATGCGACATTATGAAATGCAATCTAAAGAAGGTTAAACAGAAAGCAGAATGAACACACAATATTTTCAACTCCAGTAACAGCAGATGAAATAAAAAATGTTATAACAAAATTGAATAAAAAGTCAGCGGGATTAGATGGATTTTCAAACTTGAAGGATTTTAGTTGAAGAAGTAACTGCCCCACGTACGGTACAATATGAGAATGGTTAATTATTGCTGTCCCACGTATGCTACAAAGCTTCCGGTGGCCTTCGCCCCAATGTTCAATTTCCGGTAGTCTTCGCCCCAAGTTTACTTTCGGATGGCCTTCGCCCCAATGTTTAAGAATCAACTTTGTATTTTTATGTTTTCTTTAAATATTATATATATTTATACTTGCCTCTGCTGCGTCAGTATTAGTTTGTAGAAACATGTGTCTCTTTGCAGGGGGTGATGCGGCTAAAGAATATAGGCTTACACAAATTATAATTTTTACTTCACTCCATTTATTAATCCTTCACACGATTAAATAACACTTCACTGATATATAGAGCTGTGAGAGTATTTATTAATTACTTGCACTTTTTAACACGTAAACTTTATAATATTTTTGCCGTAATGAATTTTCGTCTCACACTGAATACGTATTAAACTTCTCGAGGACGCGTCTCGCGTCCTGTTAGGAACGCTGTCTACTAGCAACTGACTTCTGCCGCCTGAATTTGTAAATTTCTGTATTTCAAGTCTCTGATTGGCTAATTCCAGTCCAATAGAACACTTTTATTTATTTTTCAGGTTTTCTGGTTGTTGATTGCCTATTTATAAACTGTCTCAAAAATTACATTATTGTTGCTCCAAGAATTACTAGTAGCATTATTAAACTTTACAATTCATTATTGCCTCAAGGTTACTTCATTTTTAGCAACTTTTGACATATAATCCTACAGCTCCTACATTGTTAAATTACCTAATACATTCACATAACATTATTATACAGGTACATAATAATATAAACATAATACAATGACTGTTACATACATTATATATGTTATTTATACACATATTGCTGTTATTTAACTTTATATTATATAATTAGACTGAAATCATTTAAGCGATAAAAATACTGCCTCAAACTGCATTACCAAAAATGCCGAGAGGTTAAAAGAGCCAAAAGTAAACTATTTATGAAAAGGTGACAAAAGGAGAGGTTGAGAATTATGGGCCACTATTGATAATTTCATCTTTCGTAAAGGTATTTGAGCAAATAATATATAGACAAATAGTAAGCTTTCTGGATAGATTTAAGATAATAAACGATAATCAAAATGGTTTTAGGAAACAAAAGTCTATAAATTCTACGGTGATAAATTTTATTGAATAAGTATACAATGCACTAGACAATAAACTTTTAGAAATAGGCATTTTCTTCGTCCTTACAAAAGCCTTTAATTTGGTTGATCATGCAATGTTATTAGAGAAATTATCCACGTATGGTGTGAGCGGATTAGCATTAAAATTGTTTAAATCATTAGAGATAACAGGAAACAATCAGGATAGAGAAACTGGTAAAGTCAAAACTTGGCTTTCAAGTAGTAGTAGCACAATAAAATATGGGGTACCTCAAGGATCGGCAATCTGACCTCTTTTATTTATCTTATACATAAACGACTTGGCAAATAATATAAATAATGCGGGTGTAAAGATAACACTTTTCTAATGAAAGTAGTATTTTTATAAAGGAGAAGAGCAAGAGCGATCCAAATACACACATAGATAATAATTTGAAATCCATTTTAACTGGTTCAATGCAAACATGCTGGTATTAATTAAAGAGAAAACAGCACTTCTGTGCTTTCATAATGAGATAAATAAAAATCAAATATATGAAGGCATATGCGGTGGCGTCTCCCAGTTTCCAAGAGGTAAAGCTTTAGACTTCCTCGTACTGACAATAAGACCAAAAAGTGCCCCAAAATTGTACAGAATATCATGCATCTTAGGCACGTCCCGGTGCTTTGTCAATAATACACTGGCATCGTGAGAATAGGCTAAGGTAGAAAATTGGTATCCCTGAAACGAAATCCAGGCAATGTGTTGATCCAACTGTTAAAGTAAGGGGTTCAAGGCCAACGCAAACAGAACCATGGATGCCGGGCAACCCTGACGAACTGACCGTCGAACAGGTATGGGTGCAGAAAGAAACCCATTTATTTGTAACATAGCAGATATATCTGTATAGGGCAATTGTATACAATGCACAAACTTGTCAGAAAATCCATGCCATCGCAATGCCTCAAATAAATAAGCATGTGACACGCTGTCAAACGCACGATGCAATTCTAAGGAAGCAAAAATCGCCCGTTGCAGAGTATGCTGGCATAGAGCAACACTGTCACGCAACGTACAAAGCACATCACAAATAGACTGAACAGATACTCCACATTTCTGTGCGCGGTGCAGGATATCTGGCAGAAGAGGTCGTTGTCTGTTAATAAGCACCCGCGCCAGAAGTTTATAGTCATAGTTCAGTAAACTAATAGGTCTATAGTTAGCGACATCGGACGAATCGCCTCGCTTGGGAATAAGCGTTATCATCCCTGTTTTTGTTAATCGCATAAATATTTACGTTCCAGGATAACATTCAAAACAGCCACAAAAGGTATCGCCGACGATGTATCAAACGGCCACACAAAACTCTTGGGGAAAGCCGTCAATGCCTGGAGTTTGGGAACGTTTTCCGTGTAAGAGGGCTGCATAAACTTCTGTCTTACTAATCGGGAGCACCAGTTCTTCATGTGCCATCTTAGAAGGGAGCAATCCGGCAGGAAGGGGAAAACCGGCAAAGGAGGGAGTCGGCCCCGGCTGAGCGGCAAAAGTTGCGTGTAGAACAAACGAAAACACTGCAAGATATCCTGTCTCTGTGTAACTGAGTTTCCATTGGTATCACGAACACTTCAAATCATCCGAGCTGTGCGTCGTTTAAAATCGTGCATAAAATGAAACAGATTCGTATTTTCATTTGGAAGTTGTTGCTGTGCTCTGCTGCGAATCCGAACACCTTCCATGTGACGTCTATAAATAGTAGTGATTTTGGCCTTGTAGTAACTCAATTTACTCTGTAAAAACGGCGAGGGATGATAATTCTCCTGAATATCCGAAACGCATCAATATTAAAAATTTAAAAGGTATTCCTCATAGTGATGCGCAGCCCAAGCATAAGTTTTACAAAAGGTTTTAATTTTACGCTTTAAGAAATGGTCCCACCAGTCAGCCATATCGGCATAGTTACGTTTCTGGGACTGCAAAGAGCGCCAAACCTGGGTAAAGTCTTGCATAAATCCGGGAGCAGATAAAACAGTCACGTTCAGTCCAAAAATATCGCCCCATTGGGAAATACACAACATCCAATTTAAGGTGCAAAGTTACAGTGATCACTAAACGGAACTCCCACCATAGTTACACTCTGAGCACTAGATGTCAATCCAGTGGGTACATATAATCTATTAAGTCTAGCCGCAGAATTACTAGAAAAATAAGTAAACTGGAGAGAACAACGTAACATGGCCCATACATCAACCATAGGATTTAACGGCGCGCTAGGCTGGTAAACCTGTACAATCACCCGCATTCAACACACAGTTAAAATCACCACCAAAAATATATCGCTCTGGAAGCTTACGTAACAAATAGGGCACTCCCGTCTGAAAAATTACATTCCGTTCACGGCGCTTAGCACCACCCGCTGGGTCACATCTATTAACAAACAGATAACCTTGAAAACTACCACTTATTCCTCGCCCCGCTGGAAGTTTATCCACCGATTCAAGAGCAATACCGGCTTTTCTTTAGAATCGCAGTCCCGAGCGACTCAGTGGCAATATTCACGAAAAACGAATAGTTAGAGATCACAGAAAAATCCGAGGTTTTGACCTCTTGTAAAAATAAAATATCAATATCGTGGCAATTGAGAAGCAATTTTAAGGACCGAAGTTTTAAAATAGAAGTACTACCATGAAAATTAACAGTAGCTATTGAATATGTTTGAGGCATAAAAGGAAACTAAACAGTATCAAGGGTCACAAAATAAGAGAAGATATCACCAAAAAAGATACTGGGAAAGTAGAAAATTCAACAAAATAACTAATGCATTGTAACTTAAGCGCCACTAAGTCACAGACATAGCGATGGCCCTCTGTGGAGTTCGTCGACATCACCGCCAGAAGTAACCGCATATGTTGGCAAATCTCGGGCATCCGGCGGTTCGGAGGCTATAGCATCATTCCAGATGCTGAAAGAAGCGGCGGAAACTTGAGTAATATGGTCTGTAGATAGAGCCTCACGTGCAAGTAGCTCAACCAAAATACTCGCGTTTCCAGAAGGCGGCTGCTGACTGGGCAGAACAGAAAGCTCACAGGCGATGTCTTCAACTCGCTGCACCTTACGTTGTCTACTAAGACGACCGCCCTTTCGACGCTTACTAGTCGCTAGCGGGGGTGGCGATTGTTCCTCACTCTCACTGACATTAAGCGCAGTCAAATGGGGTTCCTCTGCTGAAAGTGTCTGTTCATCACTTAGACCATCGGAAGCTTCCGAGAGAGGCACCGCTTTGTCATAACACTGGGAAACCTTCTCACTCACATTCGGGGCAATAATTTCCTCAAAGGAAGACACACTTTTACGGTTACTAACATATGCAGAAGGTGGACACTCTGGTGTAATAACAGTAACATCAGAGGACGTGGACGAGTATCCCAAATCAGGGGGGCACAGTGGCGACACTTCCACCAACAAAGTCTCTTTTGCACCAATATCCGCACCACGAGAATACCCCGCCGTGGGGGAGGAACCAAGCGACAGACTAGAATGTCGTAGCACAGTAAATTCCCGCTCGGAGTTTAAGAGAGCCCAAGCCGGCTGCGCAACCTCCCTAGGGGTTTGCACAATATCGTGTTGCCGCGGAAAATCACTCTTGAAATGACCAGGTAGGTGACAGTAGGCGCACGTGGGGACTGACAAGGATAAACCACTAGAACCCGGTGTCCAGAGATGTACACAAAACTAGGCATATGCTTGGTGAACACGAAACTCGTTGGATAACGATAGGACCCAGACCATTGTTCTGTAGAGGAAGCTAGAATGTTCCCATAGGATTTAAAAGTATCAATAACCACAGCATTGGACATCTCTAATGGTAAATAGTACAATTTCACTAACCAATATCCAACACCTGCGTGTTCCAATTTGACGGTGCCACATTCACCAGTAGAAAAAACAAACGGTGCTTCTCCACGGGTACGCTCAAGAATGTCTTCTAGTAACGATTCACACTGAACCTTGATATAAAACACCCGGTAAGATTATCCAACTGTATCATAAGTACCTGCCCAATAGGAAGCTTTCAAGTGTCGTAAATAATTCATGAATTTCTTAAGCTAACACCTTGAGTGCATTACGTTCAAAACTAATTTTGACAGTATTCTGCCTTTTCACAAACAGACTTATATTCATAAACAAAAAAAAACAATGGTAAGAAACAAGTGAAAGCCGGGACATAGGTCCCACACAACACGACCTCACCGCAACTGTGAGTTGGGAAGGACGTGAAAGGATTCCTATCTGTTGAGACCACCCTAGCACTTACAGATTTAAAATCACAGGCAGAAAAAATGTTTTACGTCACGCCATAGCAATCATATAAACTAGAGGGACAGACAGGTTTACCAGGCAGTGTCTCTTCACAACTACCAGCATGTGGTTAGAGAGAGATAAAGCATACATTCCCTCTCTGTCGAATGCCGTATCCCTTCAATGGACTAGGCACCAGTCTGTCGCCTGAGAAATGCATAAACAAACTTCGGAAGCAATGCAGACTTCAGAGTAAAAACATTGCAGCAGCTGAGCCTCTGGAAACAACTAGGCTGAGATTTTCAAATAAGTATTGATTGCATGATCCTTAATTTTTAAGCGCAAAGAAGGTGAATTCTCGCCACCCATACAACTCCCACTTTCTATGGAATGTTGTACTAATTCACCCACAGAAAACGCAGTCAAGGTCTAACAAGAGCTATAGTTGAGCATCTCTTAGAGCACATGTGCGAGGCATTAAATGAAGTTTCGACTCCCTTCATTCCTTATCCAGCATAAGCTAATGCAACAACTTTCAATAATGCAAAACTCAACAGTTTAAAAGTACCATAGAGTTGCATGCAACTTGTGGCCTCAGGGTTCGTTTAAAGTAGTCCACGAACACATTTGCTTTGACTTGGGGGTTCATAAGCCAAACCTTGAATCCTTTCCAGTGATGAGGTGTATTGACCTTGCCGGTTCTGGAGTCTTTTGCTAGCTGTCACACGTCGCCATTCTCAAGGTTCACACGGACCGTCGTTTCCTCTCACGCGCACACTCGGCGCTCGCGTAGGCGCAGACGGACATCGAGGTACACTCAGGAGCTCTCGATTTTGAGGCGTGCAGAGACGGTGGTAAAGTCTGTAGGCATCCCAGGATCATCAAGCCAGGAGGAGTTCGACTGAAAGGACGTCAGGATGAAGCGGTGATGGGGTGTGAATAATTAAGTTGCGGAAAGTTAGCGCCATGATGGAGGTAAAGGTTGAGACTGCGGTCTTAGGGAGGGGTGTGTGTGATTCTAGGGTTTGAAGGGATTTACACTTTGAGGCAAAACTTGACGCAGTCCTAATCAACTTCTTGAGTTTGAACCGATAAGTCATGGTTGGCAACCCTTTATGTTGATTTTTGTTAACACGGGATTGTGATCTGAGTGTAATGCGTTGAGTGATATGAGTGATAGGTGATAGCGGAAGTGTTTGATGATCGCGAAGACGATAACAGATGCCCGTCCTCGTCCTATAGATGATGGGTGGTTTTCCAGGTGCCCTCTGCTCTGAGTTCGTATCTATCATGCGTATAATTTCATTGCCTCTTGCAACCGACAGGGGGCCGCATTGCCAACGCAATGACAATAATTCTTTGCCCATATTTATCTATAATCTGGGTTCGCCTCGTCTTGTCTCATTGGGTGATGAATAACCAATTTCAGCTCGCTCTGTTAGTTAGGTATTCCATTTCGCATGTCGTGCCTTGCCCCTGTTTCTGGTTAATTTGCTGTTCGCTTTAAATATTTCAGAACTTTCTCGGACTATTTTGTTGGAAAATTGTTCACATATTGTCAAAATGTTGATGTCATGCGCCAGGTGTTTGCGATTTGCTCAGTTAATAACCTCTACACTCTTCTGTTGGATTCAGGGAACATCAAAGCGTGTATACCATTGATATTTTGATATCGAATTATTGGGTGAAAATGCAATGCTCTATACTAGATGAAGTAATAAACTTTTGGGAGAATACGTTGTAGAAGCAATATAAAAATCGACGGTTCATTGAGAAAGATCTAGTGGATGTAACACCACATATTTTAAACATTGGTTTATATATTTTCACCATAAATCACATTCTCCTTCACACTTCAGGACTCGGTGGAGAGTAGGGAATGATCATAACTAAAGAACTATTCTGCTAATCCAAAAACTGTGGTTTGGAAGGACAGAACCGTGACCACCGGCCACACAGACCGTTTTTATTCATTTCTAACATACTTTTGTGGAATAGATGAACTTGTAGAATTGTGAGCTATTACGTGAAAATAATCTTGAGAGAGAGAGGGGGAGTGAAGGAGAAGGGTGAAGGGGAAATTTTGGGTGATATCCCAACGGAATAGGAAAAGCTAAGCTGTGATTAGTAGCAAAATAAATATTCAAAACAAATTTCTGCTTTCATTTTATTCCTCTTTTGGATAATAACAAGTCATTTATGTCAATTATGTCTGTTGGTTAAACACCAAATGGGTAGATCTCTTGGCTGCATACTCCAAAGTGTGTAAAAATGAAAGCTGAAAAATAAGAAAATATATATAATATATTATTGCTATGCAAGCTTATTAGAAATGTACAGGGGATATAGTGGACTCGGTATAAAAAAACATTAATATATACAATGCCATTTAAAGGAATTAATTCAGAGGGACTGCATGTGACACCTATTCTTCGAAGCCATCTAACCGCTTACTATGAAAATGACGCAGTTTAAAATGAAAACAAAAACGCGATGTCTCTCCATGTCCGGTAAATAGCTATTTAATATAATTGTTGAATTTAACCACTTCCGGTTATACATACGCGTAAAAATGTTTGTTTTCTGTTGGACGTTTTTGCTGTACCACACAAGCATAATGTGAGGATTATTTTGGCAATAATTTGGAGTATGCAAAAATATTATCGCTGCACCGAGAAATGTCAGTAGGTTAATTTGGTATTTTTCCTTTTATTGGAGTTCCAAAAGCACGCTCCTACAGTATACCCTGACCGCAGTAAGCTATTAATCCATATACTCCACAATACTCTCCGAATAATAATAATAATAATAATGAT
This sequence comes from Deroplatys truncata, assembly GCA_030765065.1. Taxonomy (NCBI): domain Eukaryota; kingdom Metazoa; phylum Arthropoda; class Insecta; order Mantodea; family Mantidae; genus Deroplatys; species Deroplatys truncata. Next base: position 128,625,204 of record CM060988.1, on the reverse strand, counting down.
AATAGGAATAATAACCATATAAAACCTGCAGGAACAATATCCTATCAGGGGCCCATACCTCGATACCTCTCTAAAGAGCACCACTCATAATAAGTTGATTACTTCTTGCAAACAGTGATATAATAATAATAATAATAATAATAATAATAATAATTATAATAATAATATGAAACGGAAACGAAGAATATCTTATGCTGGGTTTATACTCCAATATTTGCGCCTCTCTAAAGTAGATCCGCCATAAAAAGTTGAATAATTTCTTGTAAACAGTGGAATAATAATAATAATAATAATAATAATAATATAAAACGGTTTTGTACTGCAATATTTGCGCTTCTCAAAAATAGATCCGCCATAATAAGTTGAATAATTTATTGTAAACAGTGGAATAATAATAATAATCAACCATCAGTGGTTCGACATGATTGCAGTGGCTGTAACTTCACAAATAACAGCCCACCGATGACTTCATTGGTGCTATTCACCCCAAGCCTTCCATTTCCATTATATTAATCGGCGCAGTAAATCCCTCCACCTAGATGCGAAGAACACGCTTTACAGCTGCTTTTGCCACATTATTCTCGCTTCGTGTAATACTTCAGAGATTATCCTGTTCTAACCTGGACTTGGTACAGGTGTTGAGGAGCTCAACGCTATCTCCTTGCCTTCCTAGCTAACTAAATTACAACTGACAATCCTCAATCTCAGTCCTATCCCAACCTCAACGGTAAAATTCTACACTGGTACATTAGACTGGCTTTTATAGCGGTCTAAGGGTGAATGAACCAAACCAATATAAAATCTATGTATTATACTTACGAGCCTCGTAGGGGTCTCTCTCATAGTTGTACTTTTCTAGGAAGCAGCGGTTACGAAATGTCCATACATCAGTAGAGTTTGAGGCGCACACTGGATTGTACTCTAGATCACAATTTATTGGATATACTGGTACTTCCCACTCGTATGCATACGCGCATGCGCACAGCGCTAGCAGGAACACTGGAACAAGATCTCATGTGTAGCATTCTCATGGTTTTCACTACTAACTCCTCTATAAACTATTCTTATTCTTCTGTTTTTTTGTTAATCAAAATATACCTTCATTTTCCATATACAAATTTTGTAGAAGGTATCGGGATATAATAGGTAAAGCGATAGATTTTTGAAAGGCGACTCTCTATATGATGGCTTTGAAAGTCCATGCGCACGATAATCGACTTTCCACTTGTAAAAAAAGTAATTATTTACAAATTTAAACTAATAACAAAGAATATCTCGGAAATATTTAACACGATAAAAAAGTTAGGGATAAATTGTATGCCTTAACAAGTTCTAAATATTCTGTGAAGCAAGAATTGGCCTCTCTCTCTCTCCCCCCCCTTTGTGTTTACCGATTGTACATAATTCATAAAAAGCACTTTACAGGCTATTCTTAGAAAATTCAAGATATTATTTGTTATGCAAATATCTTAAGTATGTGGTTTTTTAATGCGAAACATAACAATTTTTAGAAAATCAAATATAACGAAATATTTTCCATGCAAAGTGTAGTTTCGGAAGGGGGGGGAGTTTCTTGAAAATCTTCGTATCATATATATGGCCAATGCTGAAGTTATGTACCAAGTTTGGTATTTAAGGAACTTTTCATTGTGAATTGTCTTGTTTACAGAACACACAAACAGATTATTTTCTAAAAAGTCGTTTTTCTCTTTTCATTTAGAGGATATCAAAATGTGTACCTTCAAAAAAATCTCGGCATTGAATTTTTGGTTGGTATGCAATACTTCCTCTACTTGGATTGGATTGGATTGGCTACGTAAGGGACTCGGCACTGATCCACATAGCGGATGTTGTATCTACGCCACACAAAGGGGTGTCCCTGGGAGGAAGAATGAGGTGAGAGGAGATACTAGGCGGCCGGAACCAGGAGTGACTGCACAGGAATGGCAGAGTCCCTATGCTTCCAGGTAGAGAGTCCCCGGCAGACCTACAGCAGACCGGGAACTCCACCTCACTCAGAGGGGGTCCAACACCCCTCAAGGGGATTCGGATACCCTCGACAGCCGCCGAAAGTCGAGGGATGGAGAGAATCTCAAAGAGCATCCTTTTCCCCTGCCACAGTGCACCGAAACACCATCGCCAACACTTCCAACCCTGAAAGAAACCAACGGATGAAAGATGAAATGAAATGGGAATGGAAATGAAATGGAGGGACAGGAAATTCGGGGGATGTGAGAATCCTTCCCAGTATTCGCCTGGCGACCTGGGAAGACCCCGGAAAAACCCATGGGTCAGGAAGGTCGGCTACGGTAATTGAACCCACGATCTCCAGAATGCGGGATACAGACGTAAGCGCTCAGCTAAATCCCTCGGTTTCCTCTACTTCCTATAGGCAAGTAGTAGAGAAAGTAGAATGTATTTAAAATATACGACATTTTCCTGCATTTCTCACAAATTCCCATATTGTATATTATAATATTCATATAACACGTTATTCTTCTAACCACCTTAGTTTAGTCACAATAAATGTTTTCAATACCATTTATTCCACTTTAGAAATATGGGATTGGGTTACATGCCAGAGGTAGGAAAATGGTTATGTTTACCTTAGCTAACACTTATCTATGGCAAACAGGAGGAAGTGTTGTATTCCACCTAAAATTGCTGTATCCAGATTTCACAGGAAATATACGTTTTGAGGCACCTGGACCATAAAAAAGGTGCGCGCACGAGACTGTCTGTGAACAGCATAACTCCAAAATAAAAGTGGTTAAATACTAATCTTGGTATTTAATTTCAGCATCTTAGAACTATGTGCCACGAAGATTTTCTAGAAAATTCTCCTACCCCATACTAACCTTGGTTTTCTTTCCTCAAAGAATGCTCTAACGTTTTTGATTAAAATGTCATATGAAATGAGACATTAAATATGTCTGTTGAATTTTCTGTGAATATGCTATGAACTTCCCTTTATATGACTGAATTCTGTATAATTTTGTGTAACAATGAAACCTAGAAACATAAAGTAAATATACTCCAGGAAAATGTAAAGCTTATTAAAACACACAGTTACCGACCGGGATGGCTCAGGTGGTAACGCCTGTGGTCCGTATTCGGGAGATCGTGGGTTCGATTCCCGCGGCCGATCTTCCTGACCTATAGGTTTTCTTCGGTTTTCCCCGGATCGCTAAGCGAATGCTGGGAAGGATCGTCACGTCCCCCGAATTTCCTGTCTCTCCATTTCACCTCCATTTTTATTTCACTTCAACTTTCATCTGCTTTGTCTCTTTCAGGGGTGAAGTGTCGGTGGGAGTTCTTGGTGTGTGCATGGCAGGGGAAAAGGGTGCTCTGTGCGAACCTCCGTCCTCCGGAACGGGGTTAATTCCGGATCCGGGGCCTCCCAGGGGATGTGTAATCCCACGGGGGGGGGAGCTGGCTGCACCAGTTGCCATCCTGGAAATTTAAATCTGTAAACGTAGGGAACCAGCCCTCTGGCTGTCATGCTTCTTGTCCGACCGCCCTCTGTTCTCTCACCTCATCCCACCCTCCCGGAGGCCTAGATATAAAGGATCAGAAGAGGTGCTCGAGGTGCTAAATCACCCACCCCCGCTCCTGGTCCTATTCTATCCCATCCTAAAACACACGCTTTCGGACAAATATGCTTTTTTATTATTTATTGTAATTTCAGCGGTAGGCGTTTTCGAAATATTTTATGTTAGATCTTTCCTAAGCGTCACATAAAGGACATGCTCGAACGTTTGTGATTCTTGTTCACTTGGCATTGGAAGAGCTTGTTATCACGCATGTTGAACCCTCCTGCTTAATATGAAAAAATTACAAGGTAAAAATATATAGCAGTAACGAACGAGCATAGAATAATCTATATTTTATGAGTAGTACGTATAATACATAATGATATATGCATGAATTTGTCATTGATAAAGTCGTGTAAATACATTACATCAGATTTTTCGGTAGCAGTTTCAACCATTCTGGTTCACGAAAATCTTGTATATTACATTCAGATGACTTTCTCTACTCACTATCGTTTATTTCTTCTGCAATCAATTCTTATAAAAACTATTTCTTTCTTTACAACATACCTAGTAGACGGAGAAAATATTGCATTCTAATTAAAAAATTGGAGTTGACATTTCTATGGAAATATTTTTTTGTTTTGAGGTCCCCTGATTCAAAATATAATACTTTTTAGAAATGCTCCGTGTACGTGTGTATCTCTGAACAACAACTCTAAAAAACGAAATGTCTGGTAAATATCAGATTTGGCACTTAACTTCAGTAACTACCAAACATACGATACGAAGATTTTCAATCAAACTCCCGCACCCCAAAACCACACTTCGCGAAAAAGTTTAGTTTATTTTCGCTTTTCTCAAAATGGGCTCTAACAATTTTTATTAATGCCCCATACATTTAACATATTTACATGCCAAACAAAATGTATATCTGGAATATCAGAAGCAATTTAATATAGTTTTTATAACTGGTAAACCATAAGAGATAGACAAAAACTTATTGCAAAAAAAAAATAATAAAAATGTAGGACTCTTAAAAGCATACCATTTATTTAAAATAACTTTCATGTGGCGTCAGCCATTTCTGGGTTATCCGCTGTTGTTAGTTTCAACTGTTCAATACTGTTGTCTTTTCTTGAAATGTCACTATTCAGTTATTTGTCATGTTCATGTTTGTCATGGAAGGAGTTAGGGTCGTTCTCCGTGGTGTAGTGATTACCATGCTAGCATCTAGATCCCGAGGTGGCTGTTTCAAACCCGGTGGAGGGAAGTGAATTTTTTCGGGCGTAAAAATCCTTAGCATAGCTTCCTTCGGAAAGGAAGTAAAGCCGGTGGTCCCGTGTCGTAGATTTACGGCACATATAAGAACCTCAAGCCTGATAAAGAGTTAAAAATATCTTCATATAAAGGGTGGTTTAAGATGGATGATTTTCTTTAAAATCTTCGAGTCGCATATTTTAAAGGTGTTTAACTTAAATACCAAGTTTGGTGCGTATGAGTCATTTCGTTTTTGATTTATGCTGTTCACACGCATACACATACACACACGTGCGCAGACCATTTTCTAAATATGTACTCTTTTCAGATGGCCTCAAAAGTAGTGTTTCCCATGAAATCTCAATTCAAATTTTTGGATAGAATTCAATACAACCTATACCTAATACAACAAGGTGCTAGTAAAAATTAAAATATTAGAATATAATTAATAACTTATACAATATCGTAACATAGAGATGTCGCTTGATATTTCAAAGCGGGGCTAGTTTGAGATGAGGAGAGTGGAAACTTATTAACAATAATTAGTATACTTAATTAGGGCAGCATTTTTTAAAATGAAAGGCCTGTACATTGATTACCAGACGTTAAGTATCCCAGATTGTAGTGAAACAGGTATTTTATTAATTTGTGAATCGGTTCACTTACCAGAAGAAAGTTTGATATTCATGACTGCAAGTTCTTTGGCTGTCACCATTTCAACTTCAGTGTCAGTTCTGTTGGTCGCGACTTTTATACCAGTTACCTGTACTCAAACTTCTTTATTTGCAATCAGCACAGTAATAAATAATATAAAATTGTGTGATAAGCTCCATTGAACTGACATCTCACATTAACTATTCATCCATAAACCTTTAAAACAAGCATAACATGTTTTATTATAATTACAAATAATCCGGGAGAATTTTGAATACTTTGAATACTTAAATTTGTATAGTAGTCTTAAAAATTAGTTTACTGTCGCTGATAATGCATTCGAGTTTATCAAATAACTTTATAAATGAAACATTTAGGTTTAATGCTTTCTGATAAGAAATTAATGTCAAGGTAAAGAAGTATACAAAGGTAATGGGTATCGTTCCTTTGCTCTCTACAGCCCGATAGCAGGTAGAGGAAGGAATTTATTTTAGTCAAAAATTCGATATCGATACGTTTTGAGGCCTCCGAATCCAAGGCAGCATTGTTAGAAAAAGTTGCGTTTATACGTGTGTGTGAACACACAGAACACAAAGCTAATGTCAAGGATTACCCTCCAAGACAATGCACAATTTGCCGCTTACTGTCCTTGATAACTTTAAAGGAGTACTCTCATGTTTACTCTGAACGTCACAGAGAATTGATACAGATGCATGTAAACACAACCCAGATTATTTGAGTACCTTTTTGGGGTTTCAGCTGTAACTTTGAACTGTATCCTGATTATAGCCATGTCCCTTAACAAATACTATCTCCATAGTAAGGACTTCATTATCCTTTTATTATTTTTGCAATGTAATTAAAAATTAGTTTTAAAATTTAAACTAAGTGATATTACGCCCAATGCATGCAAAAAGGATGAAACATGCAGAAACAATGGAAATATATAATTATATGCACTATAAAGCTTTACTTACAACGCAGAAGAATATGAAACATACAGCGAAGCTTAATTGCACACCACAAGTAAAAACAAATCCGATGTTTACTACGAGTAATAACAAAGAATTTCTCGGAAATGGTTAGCATCACAAAAACGTTTGAGATAAAGTGTGTGCTTTAACCGGATATAATTTTTTTTTGTGTAGTGGGATTTTGTCTCTCTCTCACAGTAGCAGTTATACGAAATTCGTTTACAATAAAGGGGACTTTACGGATTATTCCCAGAAAATTAAGATATAAATTTTATTTGGCACTCACGTGTCTTGAACATATAGTATTTTAATGAAAATTACTGGAGACATTTTTGAGAAAATAAAAAGGAAAGATAACCTAAAGCTTTCTATGTAAAATGTAGTTTGGATTGGGGAATTTTCTTGAAAATCTTAGTGTTCCATACCTGGAACATGTTGAACTTAAATATCAAGTTTGGTATTTCTCCAACTTTTCGTTTTTGAGTTTATTTTGTTCACAGATACACGCTCACACACACATACAATCGTACACATACGGAACATGATCTAAAAATTCATTTTTGGGATTCAAGGGACATCAAACGTGTATGTCCAGTGAAATCTAAGCTTCAAGTGTTTGAATTGTATGCAGCACTTACTCTACTTACTATACTAAGTAGTAGAGAAAGTAAAAGATATTTAAAATATTCAAACATTTTCTACATTTATTACAATTCCCATGTTGTATATTATACTATGTATAATAAGGAATTCTTACTTTAGTCACAATAAATGTTTTCAATATTATTTGTTTCAGTATAGGCAATATCAAATTTGGTTCCTACATGCTAAAGGAAGGAATATGGTTACTTTTTATTTTCTCTAACACTTACCCAAAAAGTCGATATCAAGTTTTCACCGGAAATATAAAATTTGGTACATGAAAATAAAATCTGATTTGTTACATTCACACGACTTACTCTTATCATTTAAGTGGGAATACAAATTATTATTACGAAAGTTTATTTTCCTATCTACTTCATTTTCATCGAGATAAACCTTTTCAGAAACATCTCACATTTCGTCGTACATACAAAGGGAATAGCGATAGTCAAATGTTTTAGAACTGGACGCTATATGGTGACCCTAAAATTCTATACTCTTTCCATGACATCGCGAGAAACAGCCTGAAAGCTACCACGACGTTAAAACAATGGCTAGGTATTGAAAAACTCGAACTATCAATTACAAATACCTCGGAATTAGCTGATGCCACAACAAAGTTATTTGAAATAAATTATGTGTTTTAAAGAGATCCACATTTCTAGTGCAGTACGTCTTCATCTATGGCTTAACGTTAACCAGTTATACAAGATTATACAAAATATATTCCGAACGAAGAGGTCTTCACAGTCTACTCCCAGAAAATTTAAGACATAAATTTCATTTCTCATGTAAATATAATTAATATGTGGTGTTTTAATAAAGAAATCCTTAAGGCAATTTTTTAGAAATTTAAAAATCTCGAAAAATTTTCCATATGAGGCGTAGTTTGAATGGGGAATTTTCTTGAAAATCTTCGTGTCGAAACTTTGAAAGAAATTGAGCTTAAATACCAGTTCGATGTGGATCCAGCTTTACCTTTTTGAGTTATGTTTTTCACATAGTACACACACACATGCGTAACGTTTTTTTTAAAAATGCTTCATTTTAGATTCAATAGACCTCAACGCATACATTTCCGGTGAAATTTCGGTATCGAATTTTTGTGCGGAATACAATACATCTCCTACTTACTATATGTAACAGAGGAAGTAAAACTATGCGACATTATGAAATGCAATCTAAAGAAGGTTAAACAGAAAGCAGAATGAACACACAATATTTTCAACTCCAGTAACAGCAGATGAAATAAAAAATGTTATAACAAAATTGAATAAAAAGTCAGCGGGATTAGATGGATTTTCAAACTTGAAGGATTTTAGTTGAAGAAGTAACTGCCCCACGTACGGTACAATATGAGAATGGTTAATTATTGCTGTCCCACGTATGCTACAAAGCTTCCGGTGGCCTTCGCCCCAATGTTCAATTTCCGGTAGTCTTCGCCCCAAGTTTACTTTCGGATGGCCTTCGCCCCAATGTTTAAGAATCAACTTTGTATTTTTATGTTTTCTTTAAATATTATATATATTTATACTTGCCTCTGCTGCGTCAGTATTAGTTTGTAGAAACATGTGTCTCTTTGCAGGGGGTGATGCGGCTAAAGAATATAGGCTTACACAAATTATAATTTTTACTTCACTCCATTTATTAATCCTTCACACGATTAAATAACACTTCACTGATATAGAGAGCTGTGAGAGTATTTATTAATTACTTGCACTTTTTAACACGTAAACTTTATAATATTTTTGCCGTAATGAATTTTTGTCTCACACTGAATACGTATTAAACTTCTCGAAGACGCGTCTCGCGTCCAGTTAGGAACGCTGTCTACTAGGAACTGACTTCTACCGCCTGAATTTGTAAATTTCTGTATTTCAAGTCTCTGATTGGCTAATCCTACTCCAATAGAACACTTTTATTTAACTTTCAGGTTTTCTGGTTGTTGATTGCCTATTTATAAACTGACTCAAAAATTACATTATTGTTGCTCCAAGAATTACTAGTAGCATTATTAAACTTTCCAATTCATTATTGCCTCAAGGTTACTTCATTTTTAGCAACTTTTGACATATATTCTCACAGCTCCTACAATGTTAAACTACCTAATACATTCACATAACATTATTATACAGGTACATAATAATATAAACATAATACAATGACTGTTACATACATTTTATATGTTATTTATACACATATTGCTGTTATTTAACTTTATATTATATAATTAGACTGAAATCATTTAAGTGTTAAAAATACTGCCTCAAACTGCATTACAAAAAATGCTCTTCATTTCTAATAGAACCACTAACAAACTTAATAAATCTTGCACTGGCGAATGGGCTATTCCCCGAGAGGTTAAAAGAGCCAAAAGTAAACTATTTATGAAAAGGTGACAAAAGGAGAGGTTGAGAATTATGGGCCACTATTGATAATTTCATCTTTCGTAAAGGTATTTGAGCAAATAATATATAGACAAATAGTAAGCTTTCTGGATAGACTTAAGATAATAAACGATAATCAAAATGGTTTTAGGAAACAAAAGTCTATAAATTCTACGGTGATAAATTTTATTGAATAAGTATACAATGCACTAGACAATAAACATTTAGAAATAGGCATTTTCTTCGACCTTACAAAAGCCTTTAATTTGGTTGATCATGCATTATTATTATTAGAGAAATTATACACGTATGGTGTGAGCGAATTAACATTAAAATTGTTTAAATCATTAGAGATAACAGGAAACAATCAGGATAGAGAAACTGGTAAAGTCAAAACTTGGCTTGCAAGTAGTAGTAGCACAATAAAATATGGGGTACCTCAAGGATCGGCAATCTGACCTCTTTTATTTATCTTATACATAAACGACTTGGCAAATAATGTAAATAATGCGGGTGTAAAAATAACACTTTTCTAATGATAGTAGTATTTTTATAAAGGAGAAGAGCAAGAGCGATCCAAATACACACATAGATAATAATTTGAAATCCATTTTAACTGGTTCAATGCAAACATGCTGGTATTAATTAAAGAGAAAACAGCACTTCTGTGCTTTCATAATGAGATAAATAAAAATCAAATATATGAAGGCATATGCGGCGGCGTCTCCCAGTTTCCAAGAGGTAAAACTTTAGACTTCCTCGTACTGACAATAAGACCAAAAAGTGCCCCAAAATTGTACAGAATATCATCATCTTAGTCACGTCCCGGTGCTTTGTCAATAATACACTGGCATCGTGAGAATAGGCTAAGGTAGCAAATCGGTATCCCTGAAACGAAATCCCGGCAATGTGTTGATCCAACTGTTAAAGTAAGGGGTTCAAGGCCAACGCAAACAGAACCATGGATGCCGGGCAACCCTGACGAACTGACCGTCGAACAGGTATGGGTGCAGAAAGAAACCCATTTATTTGTAACATACCAGATATATCTGTATAGCGCAATTGTATACAATGCACAAACACGTCAGAAAAACCATGCCATCGCAATGCCTCAAATAAATAAGCATGTGACACGCTGTCAAACGCACGATGCAATTCTAAGGAAGCAAAAATCGCCCGTTGCAGAGTATGCTGGCATAGAGCGACACTGTCACGCAACGTACAAAGCACATCACAAATAGACTGAACAGATACTCCACATTTCTGTGCGCGGTGCAGGATATCTGGCAGAAGAGGTCGTTGTCTGTTAATAAGCACCCGCACCAGAAGTTTATAGTCATAGTTCAGTAAACTAATAGGTCTATAGTTAGCGACATCGGACGAATCGCGTCGCTTGGGAATAAGCGTTATCACTCCCTGTTTTTGTGAATCGCATAAATATTTACGTTCCAGGATAACATTCAAAACAGGCACAAAAGTCATCGCCGACGATGTATAAACGGCCACACAAAACTCTTGGGGAATGCCGTCAATGCCTGGAGTTTTGGAACGTTTTCCGTGTAAGAGGGCTGCATAAACTTCTGTCTTACTAATCGGGAGCACCAGTTCTTCATGTGCCATCTTAGAAGGGAGCAATCCGGCAGGAAGGGGAAAACCGGCAAGGGAGGGAGTCGGCCCCGGCTGAGCGGCAAAAAGTTACGTGTCGAACAAACGAAAGTACTGCAAGATATCCTGTCTCTGTGTAACTGAGTTTCCATTGGTATCACGAACACTTCAAATCATCCGAGCTGTGCGTCGTTTAAAATCGTGCATAAAATGAAACAGATTCGTATTTTCATTTGGAAGTTGTTGCTGTGCTCTGCTGCGAATCCGAACACCTTCCATGTGACGTCTATAAATAGTAGTGATTTTGGCCTTGTAGTAACTCAATTTACTCTGTAAAAACGGCGAGGGATGATAATTCTCCTGAATATCCGAAACGCATCAATATTAAAAATTTAAAAGGTATTCCTCATAGTGATGCGCAGCCCAAGCATAAGTTTTACAAAAGGTTTTAATTTTACGCTTTAAGAAATGGTCCCACCAGTCAGCCATATCGGCATAGTTACGTTTCTGGGACTGCAAAGAGCGCCAAACCTGGGTAAAGTCTTGCATAAATCCGGGAGCAGATAAAACAGTCACGTTCAGTTACAAAAATATCGCCCCATTGGGAAATACACAACATCCAATTTAAGGTGCAAAGTTACAGTGATCACTAAACGGAACTCCCACCATAGTTACACTCTGAGCACTAGATGTCAATCCAGTGGGTACACATAATCTATCAAGTCTAGCCGCAGAATTACTAGAAAAATAAGTAAACTGGAGAGAACAACGTAACATGGCCCTTACATCAACCATAGAATTTAACGCGCGCTAGGCTGGTAAACCTGTACAATCACCCGCATTCAACACACAGTTAAAATCACCACCAAAAATATATCGCTCCGGAAGGTTACGTAACAAATAGGGCACTCCCGTCTGAAAAATTACATTCCGTTCACGGCGCTTAGCACCACCCGCTGGGTCACATCTATTACCAAACAGATGACCTTGAAAACTACCACTTATTCCTCGCCCCGATGGAAGTTTATCCACCGATTCAATAGCAATACCGGCTCTCGTTAGAATCGCAGTCCCGAGCAGCTCAGTGCCAATATTCACGAAAGACGAATAGTTAGAGATCACAGAAAAATCCGAGGTTTTGACCTCTTGTAAAAATAAAATATCAATATCGTGGCAATTGAGAAGCAATTTTAAGGACCGAAGTTTTAAAATAGAAGTACTACCATGAAAATTAACAGTAGCTATTGAATATGTTTGAGGCATAAAAGGAAACTAAACAGTATCAAGGGTCACAGAATAAGAGAAGATATCACCAAAAAAAGATACTGGGAAAGTAGAAAATTCAACAAAATAACTAATGCATTGTAACTTAAGCGCCGCTAAGTCACAGACATAGCGATGGCCCCTCTGTGGAGGTCGTCGACATCACCGCCAGAAGGAACCGCATATGTTGGCAAATCTCGGGCATCCGGCGGTTCGGAGGCTATAGCATCATTCCAGATGCTGGAAGAAGCGGCGGAAACTTGAGTAATATGGTCTGTAGATAGAGCCTCACGTGCAAGTAGCTCAACCAAAATACTCGCGTTTCCAGAAGGCGGCTGCTGACTGGGCAGAACAGAAAGCTCACAGGCGATGTCTTCAACTCGCTGCACCTTACGTTGTCTACTAAGACGACCGCCCTTTCGACGCTTACTAGTCGCTAGCGGGGGTGGCGATTGTTCCTCACTCTCACTGACATTAAGCGCAGTCAAATGGGGTTCCTCTGCTGAAAGTGTCTGTTCATCACTTAGACCATCGGAAGCTTCCGAGAGAGGCACCGCTTTGTCATAACACTGGGAAACCTTCTCACTCACATTCGGGGCAATAATTTCCTCAAAGGAAGACACACTTTTACGGTTACTAACATATGCAGAAGGTGGACACTCTGGTGTAATAACAGTAACATCAGAGGACGTGGACGAGTATCCCAAATCAGGGGGGGCACAGTGGCGACACTTCCACCAACAAAGTCTCTTTTGCACCAATATCCGGACCACGAGAATACCCCGCCGTGGGGGAGGAACCAAGCGACAGACTAGAATGACGTAGCACAGAATATTCCCGCTCGGAATTTAAGAGAGCCCAAGCCGGCTGCTCAACCTCCCTAGGGGTTTGCACCTTACCGCGTTGCCGCGGAAAATCACTCTTGAAATGACCAGGTAGATGACAGAAGGCGCACGTGGGGTTGACAAGGATAAACCACTAGAACCCGGTGTCCAGAGATGTACACAAAACTAGGCATCTGCTTGGCGAACACCGAAACTCGTTGGATAACGATAGGACGCAGACCATTGTTCTATACAGGAAGCTAGAATGTTCCCATAGGATTTAAAAGTATCAATAACCACAGCATTGGACATCTCCAATGGTAAATAGTACAATTTCACTACCCAATATCCAACACCTGCGTGTTCCAATTTGACGGTGCCACATTCACTAGTAGAAAAAACAAACGGTGCTTCTCCACGGGTACGCTCAAGAATGTCTTCTAGTAACGATTCACACTGAACCTTGATATAAAACACCCGGTAAGATTATCCAACTGTATCATAAGTACCTGCCCAATAGGAAGCTTTCAAGTGTCGTAAATCATTCATGAATTTCTTAAGCTAAGACCTTCAGTGCATTACGTTCAAAACTAATTTTGACAGTATTCTGCCTTTCCACAAACACACTTTCCACCCTAGCCCTAGCACTTACATATTAAAAAATCACAGGCAGAAAAAATGTTTTACGTCACGTCATAGCAATCATATAAACTAGAGGGACAGACAGTGTTTGTCAGGCAGTGTCTCTTCACAACCACCAGCACGTGGTTAGAGAGAGATAGAGCATACACTCCCTCTCTGTCGAATGCTGTATCCCTTCAATGGACTAGGCACCAGTCTGTCGCCTGAGAAATGCATAAACAAACTTCGGAAGCAATGCAGACTTCAGAGTAAAAACATTGCAGCAGCTGAGCCTCTGGAAACAACTAGGCTGAGATTTTCAAATAAGTATTGATTGCATGATCCTTAATTTTTAAGCGCAAAGAAGGTGAATTCTCTCCACCCATACAACTCCCACTGTCTATGGAATGTTGTACTAATTCACCCACAGGAAACGCAGTCAAGGTCTAACAAGAGCTATAGTTGAGCATCTCTTAGAGCACATGTGCGAGGCATTAAATGAAGTTTCGACTCCCTTCATTCCTTATCCAGCATAAGCTAATGCAACAACTTTCAATAATGCAAAACTCAACAGTTTAAAAGTATCAAAAAAGTATGGATTGTTTATCTCAAAGGATTAGACATACTTTGATACCACCCATTATCAAGAGTATCGAGGTATCGATGGTATGAATTCCCATCCATACCTTTTACATTATAATACTAATAACACGTCATTTATGTAAACGTTTTTAAATTTAATACATAATTTAAAATTAATACATGAGTAAAAGTAAAAGTATGCAATACAAGATAGTCCAGCAAATATATACATTCTATAGCTTATACATAGCGATATTTATTACATTTTAAGCATTCATCTACCCTGTAAAACTAGTATTACCGCAAAGAAAGCTTTACCATAGAGTTGCATGCAACTTGTGGCCTCAGGGTTCGTTTAAAGTAGTCCACGAACACATTTGCTTTGACTTGGGGGTTCATAAGCCAAACCTTGAATCCTTTCCAGTGATGAGGTGTATTGACCTTGCCGGTTCTGGAGTCTTTTGCTAGCTGTCACACGTCGCCATTCTCAAGGTTCACACGGACTGTCGTTTCCTCTCACGCGCACACTCGGCGCTCGCGTAGGCGCAGACGGACATCGAGGTACACTCAGGAGCTCTCGATTTTGAGGCGTGCAGAGACGGTGGTAAAGTCTGTAGGCATCCCAGGATCATCAAGCCAGGAGGAGTTCGACTGAAAGGACGTCAGGATGAAGCGGTGATGGGGTGTGAATAATTAAGTTGCGGAAAGTTAGCGCCATGATGGAGGTAAAGGTTGAGACTGCGGTCTTAGGGAGGGGTGTGTGTGATTCTAGGGTTTGAAGGGATTTACACTTTGAGGCAAAACTTGACGCAGTCCTAATCAACTTCTTGAGTTTGAACCGATAAGTCATGGTTGGCAACCCTTTATGTTGATTTTTGTTAACACGGGATTGTGATCTGAGTGTAATGCGTTGAGTGATATGAGTGATAGGTGATAGCGGAAGTGTTTGATGATCGCGAAGACGATAACAGATGCCCGTCCTCGTCCTATAGATGATGGGTGGTTTTCCAGGTGCCCTCTGCTCTGAGATAAGAGTCCGTATCTATCATGCGTATAATTTCATTGCCTCTTGCAACCGACAAGGGGCCGCATTGCCAACGCAATGACAATAATTCTTTGCCCATATTTATCTATAATCTGGGTTCGCCTCGTCTTGTCTCATTGGGTGATGAATAACCAATTTCAGCTCGCTCTGTTAGTTAGGTATTCCATTTCGCATGAAGTGCCTTGCCGCTGTTTCTGGTTAATTTGCTGTTCGCTTTAAATATTTCAGAACTTTCTCGGACTATTTTGTTGTAAGATTGTTCACATATTGTCAAAATGTTGATGTCATGCGCCAGGTGTTTGCGATTTGCTCAGTTAATAACCTCTACACTCTTCTGTTGGATTCAGGGAACATCAAAGCGTGTATTCCGTTGATATTTTTATATCGTATTATTGGGTGAAAATGCAATGCTCTATACTAGATGAAGTTATAAACTTTTGGGAGAATACGTTGTAGAAGTAATATAAAAATCGACGGTTCATTGAGAAAGATCAAGTGGATGTAACACCACATATTTTAAACATTGGTTTATATATTTTCACCATAAACCACATTCTTCTTCACACTTCAGGGCTCGGTGGAGAGCAGGGAATGATCATAACTAAAGAAATATTCTGCTAATCCAAAAACTGTGGTTTGAAGCGGTCACAGAGACAGTTTTTATTCATTTCTAACATACTTTTGTGGAATAGATGAACTTGTAGAATTGTGAGCTATTACGTGAAAATAATCTTGAGAGAGAGAGAGGGGGAGTGAGGGAGAAGGGTGAAGGGGAAATTTTGGGTGATATCCCAACGGAATAGGAAAAGCTAAGCTGTGATTAGTAGCAAAATAAATATTCAAAACAAACTTCTGCTTTCATTTTATTCCTCTTTTGGATAGTAACAAGTCATTTATGCCAATTATGTCTGTTGGTTAAACATCAAATGGGTAGATCCCTTCGGAGCATATTCCAAAGTGTGTAAAAATGAAAGCTGAAAAATAAGAAAATATATGTATAATATATTATTGCTATGCAAGCTTATTAGAAATGTACAGGGGATATAGTGGACTCAGTATAAAAAAACATTAATATATACAATGCCATTTACAAGAACTAATTCGGAGAGACTGCATGTGACACCTATTCTTCGAAGCCATCTGACCGCTTACTATGAAAATAACGCAGTTTAAAATTAAAACAAAAACGCGATGTCTCTCCATGTCCGGTAAATAGCTATTTAATATAAATTGTTTAATTTAATCACTTCCGGTTATACATACGCGTAAAAATGTTTGTTTTCTGTTGGACGCTTTTGCTGTACCACACAAGCATAATGTGAGGATTATTTTGGCAATAATTTGGAGTATGCAAAAATATTATCGCTGCACCGAGAAATGTCAGTAGGTTAATTTGGTATTTTTCCTTTTATTGTAGGTCCAAAAGCACGCTCCTGCAGTATACCCTGACCGCAGTAAGCTATTAATCCATATACTCCACAATACTCTCCGAATAATAATAATGATAGTAAGAATAATAACCATATAAAACCTGCAGGAAGAATACCCTATCGGGGGTCCTATACCTCGATACCTCTCTAAAGTGCACCACTCATAATAAGCTAGGTTACTTCTTGCAAACAGTGATATAATAATAATAATAATAATAATAATAATAAAATGAAGCGGAAAGGAAGAATATCTTATGCTGGGTTTATACTCCAATATTTGCGCCTCTCTAAAGTAGATCCGTCATAAAAAGTTGAATAATTTCCTGTAAACAGTGGAATAATTATAATAATAATAATAATAATAATAATAATAATAATAATAATATAAAACGGTTTTGTATTGCAATATTTGCGCCTCTCTAAAGTAGATCCGCCATAAAAAGTTGAATAATTTCTTGTAAACAGTGGAATAATAATAATAATAATAATAATAATAATAATAATAATATAAAACGGTTTTGTATTGCAATATTTGCGCTTCTCAAAAATAGATTCGCCATAATAAGTTGAATAATTTATTGTAAACAGTGGAATAATAATAATAATCAACCATCAGTGGTTCGACATGATTGCAGTGGCTGTAACTTCACAAATAACAGCCCACCGATGACTTCATTGGTGCTATTCACCCCAAGCCTTCCATTTCCATTATATTAATCGGCCCAGTAAATCCCTCCACCTAGATGCGAAGAACACGCTTTACAGCTGCTTTTGCCACATTATTCTCGCTTCGTGTGATGCTTCAGAGATTATCCTGTTCTAACCTGGACTTGGTACAGTCGTTGAGGAGCTCAACGCTATCTCCTTGCCTTCCTAGCTAACTAAATTATAACTGCCAATCCTCAATCTCAGTCCTATCCCAAACTCAACGGTAAATTCTACACTGGTACATTAGACTGGCTTTTATAGCGGTCTAAGGGTGAATGAACCAAACCAATATAAAATCTATGTATTATACTTACGAGCCTCGTAGGGGTCTCTCTCATGGTTGTACTTTTCTAGGAAGCAGCGGTTACGAAATGTCCATACATCAGTAGAGTTTGAGGCGCACACTGGATTGTACTCTAGATCACAATTTATTAGATATTCTGGTGCTTCCCACGCGTATGCATACTCGCATGCGCACAGCGCTAGCAGGAACACTGGAACAAGATCTCATGTGTAGCATTCTCATGGTTTTCACTACTAACTCCTCTATAAACTATTCTTATTCTTCTGTTTTTTTGTTAATCAAAATATACCTTCATTTTCCATATACAAATTTTGTAGAAGGTATCGGGATATAATAGGTAAAGCGATAGATTTTTGAAAGGCGACTCTCTATGTGATGGCTTTGAAAGTCCATGCGCACGATAATCGACTTTCCACTTGTAAAAAAATAATTATTTACAAATTTAAACTAATAACAAAGAATATCTCGGAAATATTTAACACGATAAAGTTAGGGATAAATTGTATGCCTTAACAAGTTCTAAATATTCTGTGAAGCAAGAATTGGACTCTCTCTCTCTCTCTCCCCCCCTTTGTGTTTACCGATTGTACATAATTCATAAAAAGGACTTTACAGGCTATTCTTAGAAAATTCAAGATATTATTTGTTACGCAAATATCTTAAGTATGTGGTTTTTTAATGGGAAACATAACAATTTTTAGAAAATCAAATATAACGAAATATTTTCCATGCAAAGTGTAGTTTCGGAAGGGGGGGGAGTTTCTTGAAAATCTTCGTATCATATATATATGGCCAATGCTGAACTTAAGTACCAAGTTTGGTATTTAAAGAACCTTTCGTTGTGAATTGTCTTGTTTACAGAACACACAAACAGATTATTTTCTAAAAGGAACGTAAGGCACTCGGCACTGATCCACATAGCGGATGTTGTATCTGCGCCCCACAAAGGGGCGTCCCCGGGAGGAAGAATGAGGCGAGAAGAGATACTGGGCGGCCGGAACCAGGAGTGACTGCACAGGAATGCCAGAGTCCCTATGCTTCCATATAGAGACTCCCCGGCAGACGGACAGCAGACCGGGAACTCCACCACACTCAGAGGGGATCCAACGTCCCTCAAGGGGATTCGGATACCCTCGACAGCCGTCGAAAGTCGAGGGATGGAGAGAATCTCAAAGAGCATCCTTTTCCCCTGCCACAGTGCACCGAAACACCATCGCCTACACTCCCAACCCTGAAAGATATCAACGGGTGAAAGATGAAATGAAATGGGAATGGAAATGAAATGTAGGACGGGAAATTCGGGGGATATGAGAATCCTTCCGAGCATTGGCCTGGCGTCCCGGCAAAACCCCGAAAAAACCCTGAGTCAGGAAGGTTTAATTTCGCTTTTCTCAAAATGGGCTCTAAAATTTGGATTAATACCCCAAATATTTAACATATTTACATGGCAAAGAAAATGTATATCTTGAATATCAGAAGCAATTTCATATAGTTTTTTTAACTGGTAAACAATAAGAGTTAGACAAAGGCTTATTGCACAAAAATGTAGAGGTAATAACACACCATTTATTTAAAATAACTTTCATGTGGCGTCATCCATTTACGGATATCCCTTGTTGTTAGTTTCAACTGATCAATACTTTTGTCATTTTTTGAAATGTCCCTATTCAGTTGTTTCTCGCCCTGTCATGGAAGCGGTTAGGGTCATTCTCCGTGGCGTAGTGGTTACCATGCTAGCCTCTAGTTCCCGAAGTCGCGGGTTTAAACCCGGCGGAGAACGATGGATTTGTTCGGATGTAAAAATCCTTAGCACGGCTTCCTTCGGAGAGGAAGTAACGCTGGTGGTTCCATGTCGTATATTTACGGCACGTAGAAGAACCTCAAGCCTGATAAAGAGGCCTCTGAGCAATATAACCGATCTTTCACGCGCAATATATAATGGGATGTTAAGAATCACAGTAGTTAAAGAGCGTCCTTTAAAAAGAAGAAGAAGTTAGGGATTTTAAGGCCATATAACAGCTTTTAAGGATATGTATATTACATCATTTTCTTGTACTTATCTATCTTATATCTACACGAAATGTATAATGAAACTATTTCTACAAGGTTTGTCTCGAATAACATGACGTAGATAGAAAAATAGGGTTTTGTAATAGTAGTTTGTAGACGTCATTTAAAAATAAACGATAGTGGAGAAGTAAAGTCTTGTGAATGAGACACTTCACATTATTCTTTTTTATCTTATTCATATAAATCGACACAAAAGTTTGCATAAATACCTCAATTACATTCTTCGTTGTGCGTAAAAAGAAGATACAATAGACAAGCGTTAGTCAAATCCTGAAAAATTGGGTTGCTATATTCTGCAGCACTTCAAAAAATGACAAAAGCACTAACAAGTTCAAACCAATAATAACGTTATCTACGAAATTGCTGATGTCAGGAAAACTTGTTGGAAATGGTGTTTTACGCCGAGCTACATTCTTTATGTCCCTTTTTACTTTCTCGACTACGTATAGTAAGTAGAAGTATTGTATTCCACCCATAAATTCGAAACCGAGATTTCACCGGAAATACATGTTTTGAGACCCCCTGAATCCAAAAAAGCAGTTTTGGAAACATGTCCATGTGTGTCTGTGTGTCTGTCTATGAACAGCATAACTCAGAAACGAAGTCGGATAAACACCAAACTTGGTATTTAGGTTCGATATCTTCCAGAGATGCGACACGAAGGTTTTCAAGAAAATCCCCCCACCCCAGATTACCCTTTACATAGAATATTTTTCGAAAATTTTAATTTTCTCAAAAATGGTTCTAATTATTTTGATTAAAATATCATATGTTTAAGATATTTTCATGACAAATAAAATTTATATCTTGAATTTTCTGGGAATGTCTCCAAAAGTATTCTTCATTGTGAACGACTTTTGCATAACTGATAAACCATAAGAGATAGACAAACTTTTACTACATAAAAAATGTAGCTCGCGTTGAAATACACGATTTATGTCATATACATTTTTGTTGTTGAGTGAACCATTTTCGAGATATTGCTTGTTATTCCCTTAAATCTTTCAATACTTATTTTCTCAAATGGGAATTCCGTATTCATTTTTACTTTCTCTACTACGTATAGTAAGTAGGGGAAGTATTGTATTCCACCCAAAATTTCGATACCGAGATTTCACCGGAAATACATGTTTTGAGACTCACTGAATCCAAAAAAAGCATTTTTGGAAACGTGTCCGTGTGTGTGTCCGTCTGTGTGTCTGTGTGTCTGTGAACAGCATAACTCAGAAACGACCAGTCGGATAAACACCAAACTTGGTATTTAGGTTCAGTATCTTCCAGAGATGCGACACGAAGGTTTTTAAGAAAATCCCCCCACCCCAGACTACCCTTTACATGGAACATTTTTCGAAAATTTTAATTTTCTCAAAAACGGCTCCAACGATTTTGATTAAAATATCATATGTTTAAGATATTGTCATGATAATAAAAATGTATATCTCGAATTTTCTGGGAATGTCTCCAAAAGTATTCTTCATTATGAACGACTTTTTCATAACTGGTAAACCATAAGGGATAGACAAAATTTTACTACACAAAAAATGTAGATCGCGTTAAAATACACAATTTATGTCATATACATTTCTTTTGTTGAGTGAACCGTTTGCGAGATATTGCTTGTTATTCCCTTAAATTTTCCAATACTTATACTTTTTCTCAAATTCGTTATTCATTTTTTTGTCCTGGACATGCAAAGAGAATGGAATGCGCCACATAGCAACCAGCGTTAAAATATTTGACTATCGCTTAAAACCTACCATATTCCCCTTGCATCTACAAGAAACTTATCAATAAGATTGACATCTCGATATCTCCATTAACATGAAGCATATGCAGAATAAGCGTTTGTAAAAATAGTTTGTACAAGAGTAGAGAAAGTCATGTGAGTGTAACACATCAGATTTTTTTGTTTTGGATATGCAAAGAGTATTAATCTGTAGCAAAGAGAATGGTGCTGCACCTAGGAACCAGCTATTAAGAGATATGTATGTGCTTAAAGGCTACTGTATTTCTATATTGCCCTTGTAAATATATATTTCCCTTACATCTACAAGAAAATTAGCAATAAGATAGAGTCTGCAAATGTTTATCTCGATTAACATGAAGTAGATGGAGAATAAACATTTGTAAAAATAGTTTGTACAAGAATAGAGAAACTCATGTGAGTGTAACACATCAGACATTTTTCTACCGATTATGATTTACCACTAATACAAATTTCATAAAACTTCTTCAGAATGAAGAGCATTTCACAGCATTATCGCAGAAAACTCAAGATATACATCTTATTATTCACTCAAATATCTTAAACATATAATATCTCAAAATTATGAGAAAATAAAAAACGTAAAGCAAACTCTTAATATAAAGGGTAGTTTAAGGTGGGGGATTTTCTTGAAAATCCTGGAGTGCCATATCTTGAAGATACTGAACTTAAATACCAAGTTTGGTGTGTATGAGTCATTTCATTTTTGAGTTATGCTGTTCACACGCACGCGCTCACACACACACACACACACACACACACACACACACATGCGCAGACCATTTTCTAAATGTATTTTTATTTCCGATGGCCTCAAAGTAGTGTTTTCGATGAAATCTCAATTCAAAATTTTGGATAGAATTCAATACATGCTATACCTAATACAACAGGATGCTAGAAAAAAATTAAAACATTAGAATAAAATTAATAACCTATACAATATCGTAACATAGAGATGCCACTTTATATTTCAAAGAGGGGCTAGTTTGATATGAAGAGAGTGGAAACTCATTCAACAATAATTAGTATACTTAATTAGGGTAGAATTTTTTAAAATGAAAGGCCTGTACATTGATTACCACAAGTTAAGTATCCCAGATTCTAATGAAACAGATTTTTTTTTGAATCAGTTCACTTACCAGAAGAAAGTGTGATATTCATGACTGCGAGTTCTTTGGCTGCTATCATTTCAACTTCAGTGTCAGTTCTGTTTGTCACGACTTTTATACCAGTTACCTGTACTGCAAACTTTTTTTATTTTTCCAAGCAGCACAGTAATAAATAATATAAAATTGTGTCATAAACCCCATTGAACTGACAGCTCGCATTAATTTTTCATCCATAAACCTTAAAAACAGGCATAACATGTTTTATTATAATTAGAAACACTCCAGGAGAATTTTTAATACTTTCCGAGTACTTAAATTTTTATAGTAATCTAAAAATTAGTTTACTGTCTCTGATAATGCATTCGAGTTTATCAAATAGCTGTGATAAGTGAGGCATTTAGGTTTAATGTTTTCTGATAAGAAATTAATGTGAAGGTAAAGAAGTATACAAAAGTAATGAGTATCGTTCCTTTGCTTTCTACACCGCGATATTAGGCAGAGGAAGGATTATATTTCACTCAAAATTCGATATGGAAACGTTTTGAGGGTCCCGAATACACGGCAGCATTGTTAGAAAAGTTGCGTGTATACCTTTGTGCGTGTTACCACATAGAACACAAAGCTAATGTCAGGATTACTCTCTAAGACAATGCACAATTTGCCGCTTACCTTTCCTGCAAACTTTAAAGGAGCACTCTGAAGTTTTCTCTGAGCGTCACAGAGAATTGATACATTTGCATGTAAACACAAACCAGATTTTTGAGTACATTTTTGGGGTTTCAGCTTTAACTTTAAAATGTATCTTGATTATAGCCGTCCCTTTGCAAATACAATCTCCGTAGTAAGGACTTCATTATTACTTTCTCTACTACATATAGTAAGTAGGGTAAGTATTGTATTGCACTCAAAAATTCGATACCGAGATTTCACCGGAAATGCATGTTTTGAGACCCCTTGAATCCAAAAAAAGCATTTTTGGAAACATGTCCGTGTGTGTGTCTGCGTCAGTCTGTCTGTCTGTGTGTGTGTCTGTGTGTGTGTGTGTTTGTGTGTGTGTGTGTGTGTGTGTGTGTGAGAGAGAGTGTGTGTGTCTGACTGTGAACAGCATAACCCAGAAACGAACAGTCGGATAAACACCAAACTTGATATTTAGGTTCAGTATCTTCCAGAGATGCGACACGAAGGTTTTCAAGAGAATCCCCACACCCCAGATTACCCTTTACATGGAAAATTTTTCGAAAATTTTAATTTTCTCAAAAATGGCTCTAACGATTTTGATTAAAATAAAACATGTTTAAGATATTTGCATGACAAATAAAATGTATATCTTGAATGTTCTGGGAATGTCTCCAAAAGTATTCTTCATTGTGAACGATTTTTGCATAACTGGTTAACCATAAGAGATAGACAAAATTTTACTACACAAAAAATGTAGATCGCGTTACAGTACACAATTTATGTCATATACATTTCTTTTGTTGAGTGAACCGTTTTCGAGATATTGCTTGTTATTCCCTTAAATCTTTCAATACTTATTTTCTAAAATGGCAATTCCTTATTCATTTTTTGTCTTGGATATGCAAAGAGTATTAATCTGTGGCAAAGGGAATAGTGCTGCAGCTAGCAACCAGCTATTAAGAGATATGTATGTGCTTAAATGCTACTGTATTTCTATATTGCCCAAGTGATCCAAATTCGCATATAGATAAAAGTTTGAAATACATTTTAACACGTTCAGTGCAAACATGCTCATGTTCTTGGGCTTAATTGTAGATGTAAATTTATTTGGGAACCGCACG
This sequence comes from Deroplatys truncata, assembly GCA_030765065.1. Classification (NCBI taxonomy): domain Eukaryota; kingdom Metazoa; phylum Arthropoda; class Insecta; order Mantodea; family Mantidae; genus Deroplatys; species Deroplatys truncata. Next base: position 128,600,629 of record CM060988.1, on the reverse strand, counting down.
AGACATTTACAAAAAAAAAAGGAGTAGAATATGCTTCCTAATAAGCGCAGTCTAGTGAATGTCTAGTGTAAATATACTAAGAGCAGTATACTTTGCATATGTCCGTAGCCTACTAGTGTATGGTGTTATTTTCTGGTTAAATTCCAAAGATAGTGTGAAAGTATTCAAAATAAAAAGAAAATAATTCGAATTATGGTGGATCTCTCAGCTATAACTGGTTGTAAACCATACTTTAAACAATTGAACGTTTTACCTTTGAGAAGTATATATATATATATGAAACACTTGTTTATATGAAAACTCACTTAAGTTTATTCAAAACAAATTCAGAAGTTCATATCAGATATACTGACATACTTCCATATAACAAGCTACCTAAATGCATAAAAAATATTGATTCACAACGAAAATTTAAAAGAATGTTATTAAATTCCTTAAAAGATATACTTTTATACCGTAGATGAATTTGTAAATCTGGAATTATTGTAAATTTTCACCTGATGTTAATAATGTATATTATAAATGACGTATCCTACAACATGTACAAATTTTAATGAACGAATAATAAATGAAATGAAATTAAAAACCACGGAAATTCAGAAAATGATGATGTTTTAAAATTAACATTATAGCATTTACCATTCTTTTCCTTGTTTTCGTACAAAGATGTAATGGCATGGTAGGTATTCCAATTGTTAACCGCATTTCTTATCCTTATCTTTCCACTGGAGAAGGATGTCCCAAGTATATTAGAAACTATATAATTATTTGGATTCATTTCACAAACACATGATAACATCCCCAAGCCACTTGTAATCACCTCACCCTTAATAGGAAAGTATCTTTCTTTTTGGGGGGCGGCCCCACACCCGCCGCACCCGCTGACGATCATCCTCAGAGGCTACATCGTTCTTTTAGTGTCTAAACATGCAGGCTAAGGGGGGTGCTTTGTTAGTAGTTGCGTGCAAATGCGTGGTGCAGGAGTAGTAAGTAAGGTGTTCGGGTTCCGCAGAAGCACCCCGGTTAGTATCGGTTAATTTTAGTTCTACTCAAGCTAGCATGCGGAGCATGCAAGCGCCTCGTTGCGCTTTCCCGGCGCCCGCCATGACAAGTCTGGACTGTCGCCCAGGTGATTAGTGCGTGCGGTGAGCTATTGGTGTTAGTGGTAAAAGATGAGTTTAGAGCTACGGCTTATATCTAAATGTGACGGCGCGAGTGTATTAAGGTTGCGGTGTACGTAAAGGATGATGTGGCGAGGGTTTACCGTCGGTTGCCGTTATGTAGGTCCGGAGGTCCGGGGCAGGGTGGCCGGTGAACCCCGGGCTCCTGCTTCGCCGTTCCTGATGTCTCTTGTGCGTTTTGGCGAGAATTGGCTGCAGATGAAGAATGGTTGTTGTGTGCTCCTGGAACTGAAGGTACTATTATTGGCAATGTGTTATCAATGGGAGTTTCACTGGATTAAGCGGTTTAGGAATTCGCGGACCATTTCGGCCGGGGTTTCATCGGTTATGGAGCGGTCAAAAAGTGAGGGGGACGTTTCTGCTTGTTAATTGTTGTTGCGTATGTGCCTAGTTTTTGAATTAAGGGTTTGTGTTTTGAGGGCAGTTGTCGTACAGATAGGCTGCAAGTTTTTTTATAAACTGTTCTACAGTGTGCATTTTGAGTTCCCCCCTAGGGGCTCACTTCGTGTGAGTACGGGTTTGGCGAACCCGGGGTCCCGAGCCACACTCTCGATTGGGTTCCTCTAACTGGGCAGAGAGCTTATGCTAAACGCCCAATCAACTTTGGTCCACACACCCCAGGGGCTCACTTCGTGTGAGTACGGGTTTGGCAAACCCGGGGTTCCGAGCCACACTCTCGATTGGGTTCCTCTAAGAGGTGAGAGAGCGTATGCGAAACGCCCTATCAAATTTGGTCCACAAACGTGTTTGACCAGTTATCAGTTACCTCCCAGAACACATTCTGACGGATACCACTGCGCGGACGGAGGAGGGGAGTCACAAAGGGTGAGTGGGTAATGTGTAATTCCCAGCCCCTGAGTATCATGTAGGACTGTGTTCGTATCGGCTGATAAGTTCAGTCCCGAGGAGGGGCCATTGCATGAGCTGTTACACTCCTGAAGGCGATTGGGTCCCTCTATCTGTTAATTGGGAGGTGAGACCCTAAGGTGAGCAAGGTCCAGGCCAGGACTCTCGCCTAAGCTGGGGTGGCGCACAGGTTGTGAGCATGCCATCGGAGACATTTGCAATGGTGGAGGATTTTTTCGCCATGGAAAAATCCAAAACAAAAAACAAAGGCAAGGAAATGGAAAATAAGTAGTCGAGTGTTGTGGTCCGCGCTACTTAGTAACTAATAGAACAGAGGAAGGTAAGAAGTTTACATCGGTGAACTCTTTTATAGTGCAGAAGTGTCTCGATAAAATAGCTGGTCCTGTGAAGTCGTGCATCAGAAGTCGCAACGGCACGCTCCTCGTTGAAGCAAATTCAGCATCCCAGGCAGCGAATATCTTGAAAGCCAACTTGTTAGGAAGCTATCCAGTCAAAGTGGAGATTCACAAGACATTGAACTCCTCGCGCGGTGTTGTAAGTACCAGTGCATAGGACGGTATGTCCAATGAGGAGATTCAAGATAATCTAGAAGATCAAGGTGTGATATCTGCATATCGGGTTCAGCAGAGACAAGGTGGTGAATTTGTGCCTACTCGTACCCTGTTTCTTACCTTTGATCGGGTAGAACTACCTCAAAGGATTAAGACAGGGTATGAAGCCATTGGAGTTAGGCCATATATCCTCAACCCACTCAGATGCTATAAGTGCCAACGCTTTGGTCATACAAGTGATTTCTGTTTCAGCGAAGCTACCTGCGTTAACTGTAGAGAATTCTCACATGAGGGAGCATGTACATCAGTTCCAACTTGCGTTAACTGTAGTGGCGAACATCCATCTAGTTCCCGAGAATGCCCCCGTTTTACAGAGGAGATGGCGATACGGGAGATCCGGGTTAGGGAGAAGGTTTCCTTCTCGGAAGCCCGGAAACTCCTGCGTGTCCGCCAACCCTCTGTCCCGAGGTCCGGTACCTATAGCTCAGTTGCAGCTAAACCGCTACCGTGCCGGGAAATCGCAACTCAAACAAGCGATACTAACGGGGCCACAATTTCAGAAAAGATTCTCGTAGCCAAATCACTTCCAAAGCCCACGAAATTCACATCTACATCTGCCACAACACCTGCGAAGATCCCTTCAGTAAATCCAGCATCAAGACCATCTACTTAAAGCAATAAGACTGGCAAGCCCGTATTTTATAATGTACCAGAGATAAAGTTTAAGACCAGTTATAACCGAACTGACTTCCTGAAAGAAAATGGAAAGTCTCTACCCGGAACATCCAAGGGAAGGAAAAGTCCACAAACATCTCCTCGGAGATCCTCTTCTTAGGAATCTTCTGGGAAGGACTCGGATCGGCGATCTACATCTTCGCCGATCTCCACTTCCAATCGGTTCGAGGTTCTCGAACCGAGGTTTTCTATTGGAAAGGGGTCCTCCCCTTGGAGGATGGAGCAGGAGGATTCTGCCCACACTGCCAGAACGACAGTGAAAAAGAGGCAGGATAAATCCTCCGTTAAAGGTGTTAGCCCGACACCAAAGAAAAAGGGAAAATTTATTCGACCACCACTTTCCACAACGTACTAAGCTTCTATGATTAAGAACTTTTCCCGTTATAATTATAATGGCTATCCTACAATGGAACATCCGTGGAATTAGAACCCATCGACCAGAGCTTGAACTTCTGCTCTACAAGTATGAGCCTTTGGTCGTGTGTTTACAAGAGACTAAACTGCGTCCGCAAGACAGCTTTCAACTTAGACGATATACCATAGCACGATGTCATGTCACACCGGAAGAGGGTATTCCTGCGCATGGCGGCCCTATGATGCTCATCAGAGATGATGTATTTGTGGAATCTGTATATATACAGTCTGACATCCAGTCAGTGGTTCTAAGGATTAAACTGTAATTTACCAACTGTAACATTTACCTGCCTCCATCCGATGACCTCTCGCTCACGGATTTAGAAGATCTAGTTTCTCAGTTACCAACGCCTATTCTGTTGGTGAGAGACGTTAATTCCCATCGCCCTCTTTGGGGCTCTACTCGGGCTTGTGCGAGATGTAAATTAATTGCTGAGTTTCTGAACAATAATAACCTAGCTCTTCTGAACACCGGAGAGCCTATATTTCTCTCAGATTCCTACAACACTTTTTAACACCTTGATATTGCAGTTAGTTCACCACAGTTAGCAGTTTTCTTGTAACGGAATGTCATCTCTGATTTACACTCTAGTGACCACTTCCCTTGTCTTATTTGTCTCTTAACACAGAATATATGTTCCACACGCCTACCTAGATGGCGCTTAGATTCAGCCAATTGGAATCCTTACTCACAGTTAGCCGTGTTTAATTAAAATGAGCACGACTGTGTGGATGTTTTGATCCAACATCTCACAGAGAAGATTATTTTGGCTGCTGAGCAAGCTATTCCACGGTCGACTGCCAATCCTCGTCGATTTCCAGTCCCTTGGCGGACAGAAGAGTGCCAAAATGCCATTCGTGCTCGCAGGCATGCTCTTAGGGTTTTCCAGCGTCGCTCCACACACTGGATAACCTAATTGAATATAAGAAAATGCGTGCCAAGTCTAGATATATTATAAAGGATTGCAAAAAGACATCATGGAGCAAGTTTGTAGCTTCATTTAATCGACATACACCTTCCTCTGTTGTTTGGGATAAGTTAAGGCGTGTGGCCGGGAAATCGACCCACATGCCAATTGCTGGTCTTAAAACAGCTGCAGGAGCTGTTGTGGACGCATTTGACGTGGCTAACACATTTGGCTGTGCTTTCACTCAAGTGTCTAGCTCAGATAACTATTCGTCCGAGTTCCTTCCTGTTAACACTCAGGTTTTGCTGCAAATGTATCGCGCACTGGTCCGATAAAAATGGACTATGGGTGTATCATTTATTCCTCTGCACGATCTTTTGTGCCGAGGAGATTAGACGCAACCCATAACCGTGGCATTCGAATGGCTATTGGTGCTTTTCCCACTAGACCAGCTCTAAGTCTTTACACCGAATCTGCAGAACCTCCTCTGCGAAATTTGCGTGAAATCCTCTTGGGAAATTATGGCTGTGCACTTAAATGTATGCCTGCACATCCAACGTTCGCTTCGTTTTCCCACACTGTGCTGGACGAACGTTATAGAAATAGCTCCATTAATCCAGGACCTGCGGGTGTTCGTTTCCGGGAGCTACTAAAAAAGCAGAGCATTGAAATGCCTATTATGTATGCTAAGGGGGAGAGGGTGTTCCCCCTTGGTTATGTACGGCATCTCACGTAGATCTTGGTATGACGGTATACCGGAAGTCTATGATGCCTACTTTTAGTATTCGCACCTGCCTTTTAGAATTTCTGTCTGGTTACAGTGACCGAATTCTAATTTACACCGATGGATCTAAGAGCATCAACGGTGTTGGATGTGCTTATGTTCATGGAACCGAAACGAATACATTCGGTTTTCATGATAGCACATCCATTTATAGTGCAGAGCTGTATGCCATATACCGAGCCATTTTGCATGTGCGGCGTCTAAAACTTGGAGACTGTCTCATTTTGAGTGATTCCCTAACTGCACTTCAGGGCCTTCGTGAGCTGTACAACTACCACCCCATTGTTCAGCGAATCCAGGATTCCCGCCATGTTTTACACGTTTCTGGCCTTAATGTGAAGTGGGCTTGGATACCTGGTCACGTTGGCTTGCCGGGGAATGAAATTGCGGATTTGGCAGCTAAGGCGGCAACCACAGAACCCAGTATTACAATACCTCGGATAACGTCGAAAGAATTTAGGCTTGTACGGAGAGCGGTGCTGTCGTACTGGCGCGAGGAGTGGTTGGCTCTCCGCGGAAACAAGCTTAGAGTAGTTAAAGAATATTCCGATAACCTGGGTAACTTCTTCTCGCGTATCTCGTCGCGAGGAGGTGATTTTGGCTCGGTTGCGTATTGGTCACTGCAATTTTACGCACAGTTATTACTTTCTCTACTACGTATAGTAAGTAGGGGAAGTATTGTATTCCACCCAAAATTTCGATACCGAGATTTCACCGGAAATACATGTTTTGAGACCCCCTGAATCCAAAAAAAAAGCATTTTTGGAAACATGTCCGTGTGTGTGTCTGTGTGTCTGTCTCTGTCTGTGTGTCTGTGTGTCTGTATGTGTGTCTGTGAACAGCATAACTCAGAAACGAACAGTCGGATAAACACCAAACTTGGTATTTAGGTTCAGTATCTTCCAAGGATGCGACACGAAGGTTTTCAAGAAAATCCCTCCACCCCAGAGTACCCTTTACATGGAAAATTTTTCGAAAATTTTAATTTTCTCAAAAATGGCTCTAACGATTTTGATTAAAATATCATATGTTTAAGATATTTTTATGACAAATAAAATGTATATCTTGAATTTCCTGGGAATGTCTCCAAAAGTATTCTTTATTGTGAACGACTTTTGCATAACTGGTAAACCATAAGAGATAGACAAAATTTTACTACACAAAAAATGTACATCGCGTTAAAATACACAATTTATGTCATATACATTTTTTTAGTTGAGTGAACCATTTTCGAGATATTGCTTGTTATTTCCTTAAATTTTCCAATACTTATACTTTTTCTCAAATTCGTTATTCAATTTTTTATGTCCTGGATATGCAAACAGAATAGAATGCGCCACATAGCAACCAGCGCTTAAAAGATTTGACTATCGCTTATAACCTACCATGTTCCCCTTGCATCTACAAGAAAATTAGCAATAAGATTGACATCTCGATTAACATGAAGCATATGGAGAATAAACGTTTGTAAAAATAGTTTGTACAAGAGTAGAGAAAGTCATGTGAGTGTAACACATCAGATTTTTTATGTCCTGACATGCAAAGAGAATGGAATGCGCCACATAGCAACCAGCGTTAAAATATTTGACTATCGCTTAAAAGCTACCATATTCCCCTTGCATCTACAAGAAAATTACCAATAAGATTGACATCTCGATATCTCGATTAACATGAAGCATATGGAGAATAGGCGTTTGTAAAATTAGATTGTACAAGAGTAGAGAAAGTCATGTGAGTGTAACACATCAGATTTTCTTTTTAAGTGTGATCCTGCTCCTATTTATCCGTTTTGTGGCGAAGGTTTTCGGTCCGCCACGTTTTGCTAGAGTGTATTGCTCTAGCACATCTTCGGGAATCTCTGCAACTACCGGACAGTCTTGCAGAGGTTTTAGCGGATGATAAGCAAGCGGTTCATAGGATTTTTAATTTTGTTTTTAAAGTAAATTTCCAAATGCTGATTTAATCATCGTAAAATAAGGTGTTTTATACTCATCGATGTAGTTTTGTATATCTATATTTATATATGACTTGTGCTATATTTCTATATTGATATTTATCTCTGCTTTTGCTATCATTTTATATTATTTGTCTCTGACTTTTGCTTAAAATTTTATTTATTTATTTATTATTTATGTATTTTATTTTTTTTATTCAGCTGTATCTCTGCCTTTGCCATGAAACTTTCTACTAACTTTTATCTCTGGCCTTTGCCACGATCTGTTATAGAAAGTTGCTAAGGCCTAGACGTTGAGCGCCCTTAAACAAAACCAACCATTTTGAGTTCCTGGTGGAGGGGTTTTGAGGGTGCAAGTTTGGATACTTGAGCAATTTTGCGAAAGGTTTTGTATTGGAGAGATTGTAGCGTATTAATGTGGCTTTTGGCTGCATACCCCCAGACGGGGGCACCGTAGGTGAAAATTGGGCGGAGTAGCGTCTCATACAGATTAATCCCAGGCGTAGCTGTAGTGTGTTGTTGAAGTTAATGAACGGATATAGCTTACACAGTTGGGCATTGTTTTTCAAATGTACATGTAATATATGTTGGTTCCATGTCAGGCCCTGGTCCATGGTAATACCCAGGTAGGTTGCCTGGATGGTCCAAGGAATGGGGGTACCAAAAGTTGAATTAGCGGCAGTGTACGCGCTTGTTGACGGTACTTGATCCGTTTTGTGAAACCTATTGCTTGGGATGTGCCATTTGGTGAACCAATCCTGGTGAGCCGTGAGGGCTCCCTGTAGACGTGTGGAAATGTGCTTTAGGTCCCCCGATTGAGCCATTAGTGCGGTGTCATCGGCGTAGAGGGAGAGGATGGTGTTGTTAGACTTTGGGATATCGTTCATATAAATTGTGAAAAGTACCGGCCCTAGTATGCTCCCCTGGAAGACGCCGGCTTGAATCGGCCGTACAGTGGAGATAGAGCAGTTGACACACGAGTGGAATTTGTGACTGAGGAGATAGCGATGATTTTGATAGCCGTGTTTGGAAGGTTGAACTGACTGAGTTTTCTCAGCAGTTCCTCATGCCACACCTGATCAAATGCCTGCTCCATGTGAAAACAACGGTACCGGTACTTTTGCGAGTGTTAAACCTGAATGTTATGTGTTCCGTAGTGAGAAGGAGTTAAAGTGTGGGGGAGAGTTTGGCGCGGAAGCCAAATTGTTCCGGAATGAACACGTTGTGCCGCGTGAGGTGTGAATTCAGGCGTTTCAATACAACTTTTTCCAAAAGGTTGCTGAGGGTGTTGAGCAAGCTAATGGATCTGTAATTGTGTGAGTTTGTGTGGTCTTTGTTTCTTTTAGGGAAATGTAGTATCTTGGTTTTCCTCCATCTTCCTGGAAATGTTCCATGTTGCAGCGTGTAGTTAAATATTGCGGCCAGCGCCAGAAGAGCACCGTGCTGTAGATGTTGAAGTGCAGTATTGGGGATGCAATCCAGGCCTGGTGCTTTTTTGTTGTGAAGGTGTTTAATTATCCAAGCGATTTCGTTTCCGGCTGAGAGTTTGGCACGAGGTTCTCCTGAAGGGCATCTGCAAGTGATTTAGCTTTTGCAGCGTCGGTTGTGGCTATGTGCTGGTTGTGGTGTAGTAGTGGAATGTTAACTGCTTGACGGGTGAGGTATTTGGCGATGCGCCAGAAGGATTGGTTCTCTAGGTCCAGATTGGGGAGGGTGGCGTTCCATTGGTCAGTTGTGTTTCGCGATTCGTTCTCGGACAGCCTCATTTAGGCGACGTAGTTCGTCAAGGTCGGCTTGGTGTCTTGAGCGCTCCCAGGCTCGTCTGGCTCTGTTGCGTTGGGATGTAAGTAGCTTGAGATCAGGGGGAGCGGCGGGGCTACCGCCGCTGTAATTGGTGCTGTCCGCGTTATTGCGTAGCTAATAGTGTTTTCTAGGTGCTGATTGGCATGTTCCAGCTCGGCATTGGAGGTGATGATGCCAATCGAGAGTTGCTCGGTGATTGTGGAGGACCAGGGTTCCCAATTTGCCTTATTAGAATTATGACGCGATAGCTTGGGTACATGGGCGAGGGAGCGATTATTACAGGCAAGTGATCGAAGAGAGGTCATTAATGGTTGCGTAGTTCAATTTTAAAAGCAATATTGCGGGCTATGCCGATGTCTAAAGTTTCCGGGTGTAGTTTCCGGTTGGCCGAGACAAATGTTGGTTCGGTTGGTGCATAGATAACAAAGTCGGACCGGTTCTCGTGTTGTAGGAGTTTGTTGCCTGGCAGCATTGGAGGCGTGGCATTTCCAAAACGGATGCTTGCAGTTAAAGTCACCCGCTATAAGGACTTTGGATGGTGGTTAAATAAAGTGCCCAGGTCGTTGGTTTCCAGAGGTCGCCTGGTGGATTGTATACTGAAATATCTAGGAAATAAAGATTGTTAATGCTAACATGAACGGCTGTTGCTTCGGTACGGATGTGAAGTGGTAGCAGGGCTTGGTTGTGTTCAGTGCCTTTTTGATGGCAATTGCCGTTACGCCGCCTCGGCGTGTGCGATCTGTGCGGTAGACTAGGTACTCGGGTATGTTGAATCTATCAGTAGCATTTAGGTGTGTTTCAGTGAATAAGGCAATGTCTATCTGGTGTTTGATATAAAGTTAGTGCAACCGGCTTTCCGACGGCAAATCCCGTTAGCGTTCCATGCCATAATTCTTAGACTTTGCAGAGTCGCCAATAATTTGGTTTGGTACGAATGGTCTGATTGTGCCCATTGGTTGCTGGGCGGTATCACGCTGCCCGCTGAATATTCCTAAGAAGTCAGCGTGTTTCATGATAGTATTCTTGAATGCATCGGACCTGGCGCTGAGTTCATGTAGAACTGTTATTGCCCTGTCTCTGACTTTTTCCCAGCTGTGTGCTCCTTGTCTCATTGATACTAGAAGAGATTCGGCAGCTGTGGGATAGTTCTGTGATTGACGCGCAGTGCTTCTGGGTGGGCGTGGTGGATTCAAATTGTTCATTCGGCGCGGTGTTGTTTCACTGTCACCGTTGGGCTTTGACGAGGCATTAAAGGGGAAGACTGGCGGAATAATGCTTGGCGTTGTGATGTTGTAGATGCCTTGAGGCGTTTCCTTATTTACTGTTGCCTGTTTGGCATTTTGTACGATGGGGCCGCATGGCCGAAGTTTGTCCGGGAATTTGGTTTGCAGCTTCGTATGCGTGGCAGGAATGTATGCAGCTGCGTTAGCGTTAAGTCGGGATGCGCAGCTTCGTAAGAGCGATATTGAGGGCAGAAGCGCCAGCGCGCACCATTCCCATTGCGCCAGCGAGGGCGCATCACCTGCGTTCGTTTGGTACTGAGCAGGATATGATTCGTGCTCCATCGCGCATTTTGAGCAGACTTTTATCCTGTTTAGGCACTGGTTCACAGTGTGCAAAAGTTGCTGAAACCTGTTGCACTGCGCGGGAATTTTCGGAGCCGAATAGTCCTCTACTCCGATTTTGAAGTGAATAACCTCCGTTATCTGCTTTAGGCTAGCCCTATCATCAGGAGAGCGCAACTCCACCATGTGTTTTGGGAGGAGAATGCGCTGCCTGTTCAGTCTTTTTAGTTGCGCTACTCTTTTGGGGTTTAAGCCTGCCATTATGAGGTGGTTGCTGATCTCTGTCTCAGCATGTCTGCATAGATCGGCTTAAGTACCAGCCTGTGTGATCTCTCGCCTATGCTTCTAGTCATGCTGAGATTAATATCCTACTCTGTAGGTACAGAACCAGGGCTGGCGTTCTAGTGCGAACCATGAAGTCCCCTGAAAGTGGGGCTCTGGTGATTACGAAGCCCTGGTTCGAATGTTCTCTGTCAAATTCTGCCATGAGGTCGCTAATCTGTGAAGAGTGCTGCTTGTTGACATACAGTGGTGGTTGAAAACTACTGCTACCACCTCAGCATACGCCTGTGCGGTGCCTGCTTGGACAGTGCCCATAGTGCCCGTAGATGGGTCGGGCGCCGTAGAAAAGCCTCTGTCGGTTGCGTTAGAGATGTCTGTGGGTGGGCTGGCAGTTGCTACTATTGCAGCTGGCGGTTGGCTGCTGGGTCCGGCTGCTGCTTCTGCTTGAGCAGGTTGAAAGGTTGTAGGTGTGGTGGAGTGGGACGTTGTGCTGGTTGAGAAGCAAACAGAGGGGGTTGAGACTGCCGATGGGCGCGACGAGTAGTCGCTAGCATCAGGTGTCGGGGAGCGAAGGCTATCAGGATCAGGCGGGGCTGAAGCAGTTTTCGCAGCCCTTTCCTTTGTTTGTGCTTGTCTCCGAGTCGTTAATACTATTTCGGAATGCTCGGAGGCTTTCAGCGCCCGATTGTGTCTAACTACTTATTCTTTATTTGTGTGTGGGATTGTTTTTCTTTATCCTAGGTAAAGAAAAGAAGGAAGAGGAAGAGTACCATAGGTGACAAAAGGACTATCTCCTCCAAGAGTGTCCCTGCGGCATAAAAAGTGTGTGAGAGAGGTGCTTAACTACTAAACAGAACAGAGGAAGGAGATAAAAGAGGCAACTCATAGGCGCCAAGAGACGCGAGTACCAGAGGTCCGAAACACATAATGTGTCGCCGTGTAAACGATATTCCCTAGGGAAACGTTGGCTGTGCCGTGGGGCTTTACCTATCGAGGTTGCAAAGTGCCTAGAAAAGAAAGAGGTGGGTTAGAGCTGCAGGATGGCTACTATTGGCTGCCCGGCGTCCGGATTTTCAGCGGCGAAGGACCGTTTGAATTCTGAAGGTGGTTATCCGGCTTCCGGTGCTTCAGCGGTGATGCGGCCTCCATCGGTCGGGGTCTCGGCGATTCTCTGCAGCGGAGTTCCTCTTTTTCTAGTTGTGCATTCATCAGATCCCAGAGCTGGAATGAGGAAAGTATCACTCTGAGTGTGAGTTTATATATCCCTTCCCCTGACCACCCATGTCCCTAAGCAAGCATGACTCACAGTTAGTAAGGACGTGAAAGTATTTTGAGACCATCCTAGCATTTACAGGTTTAAAATCACAAGCAGGAAAAATGTTTGTTCACGTCATAGCAATCATAGGGAGAGACAGTGTTCGGCAGACAGTGTCTCTTCACATCTGCTAGCAGGTGGTTAGAGAGAGAAAGAGATCTTACACTCCCTTTCTGTCGAGGGTCGTATCCCTTCACTGGACCAGGCACCAGCCTGTCACCTGAGGATGCGTAAACAATCTTGAGAAGCAATGCAGACTTCAGAGAAAAAAGTATTGCAACAGCAGCTCAGCCTTTGGAAACAATTTAGCTGAGCATTTTCAAATAAATATTGATTGCATCATTCTTTAATTTTTAAGTGCAAAAAGGTAAAGGGCCCCTTCATTCTCTTCACCCCAAAAACCACCACTCTATGAAATGTTGCATTGATTCACCCACAGGAAATGCAATCAAGGTATATCAAGAACTATAGTCAAGCAACACTTTGGTTGGGCACATGTGCGAGGCAATAAATGAAGTTTCGACTCCTTTCATTCCTTATCCAGCATAAAGCAAAATGCAACAACTTTCAATAATACAAAACTTAAAAATTTGAAAGTATCAAAAACAATAGAATGTTTATATCAAACTATTAGACATACTTTGATACCACACAGTATCAAGAGTATCGAGGTATCGGTGGTATGAATTCCATCTCAAGCTTTACATTATAATACTAATAACACTACATTTATGCAAAATTTATTTAAACTTAATGGATAATTTAAAATTAATACATAAGTAAATGTAAAAGTAAAGGATGTAATACAAGATAGTCAAGTTAATATACACATTTTATAGCTTATACATAGGGATATTTATTACATTTTAAGTATTCATTTACTGTGTAAAACTAGTATTCCTGCAAAGAAAGCTTTACATTAGATTTAAATACTACTTGTTTTTCTATATTTTTAATAGAATTCGGAAAGGAATTATATACTTTTATGTTGGAATGTAAGACTCCACTTTTGTAGTTCTAGTGGAGGTCATTAATTATTTATAGTAAAATGTGTGTGAATATTTCCCAGCTATGGTACTGAGTTTTTCAGTCTGATTCTCCTTACCTATCTGTTATTTGTTTCTGGGTTGTAAGGTAAGATTCAAACCAATTATGTGTTACACCGGAATGTGAGTTGTACTATGAACAGAAGTTGGTGGTCTGCTGCATCAAATGCTTTAGATAATTTCAGAATGCCAATGACTTAATCTTTATTATCTAGAGAGTTAAAGCATTGTTTAAGACTGAATATATTACTGACTCCATTTTTTCTTATGGCTAAAGCCATGTTGAGATTTAGTAATGATATTGTCTCTTTCAATAAAAAAAAGAAATCTTCTGTGCATTCTTTTCCCAATATCTTTGAAAATACAGATGGAATGGAAATTGGACAGTTATTAAACACATCAGTTTTTTCTCCTTTTTTGTGAAGAGAAGCTTTTTAGTGTTTCTATGAAGGTTCCACTAAGGTTGCATTACTAAGATGAACTAGAGGTCCAATTATGTCCTGAACAGCTTTTTTATAATTATCTGGTTTGCCATCAATACCTACAGAATATGTATTATTCATTCCATTTATTATACTAATCTTATCATCAGGAGTAATTTCTTATAAGAATATTAAATTCACATTACTGGCAGTCTAATTTATTGAGATGGTGCCATGCCCATTTTTTTTTTAAAATCAGTTATTTAATTATTTCTGTAAAATAAGTATTAAGGCATGCAATAGTATTTTCATTACATAAGGTCTTACATTACATTACAAATGTGAAACCATCTTTTGAGATATTAATTTTTCTCATTTTTAATTAATCACTTCTGTTTGCTAACACAAAACCTTCTTTGCACCAAAATATTTGTTATGTTGTACTAAAGCAGTATTGTGAACTTTAAAGACCAATATAAACAATTTTGTTTAAATATTGATTAATTTGGATTAGTTTAGAGCAAATGGTTCTTTATCTGGGTTATTGAATTTTTCAATTTTACCAAAATGGCCATGGAAATATTTAATTAGCAATAAGCCACTTAACAGTCTTTGATAATGTATCTCGAGAAGCTATGACTCTAGCAGACAAAAACATGGGATAAATTCCCTGGAAACTACGAGGATTCTTTGCAATATGTTATGGGGAACCCTGGTGGTGTCTGCAGTCAAAGGATACCCGCAGGGAGTGGTCTTATTCCCACTTCTGTGGAACTTGGTTGTGGATGATCTGTTGGCCAACCTGAACAACCAAGGATATGCTGACGATATAGTTATACTTATCAGGGCAACTTTCCAACACTGTTTCAGAACTTATGGTTAAAGCTCTGAAATATGTGGAAAAGTAGTGCAAGGAGGTAAACCTTTGTATAAGTCCTTATAAGACAACACTTATCCTATCACACATAAAAGGAAAACGGAGGATTTTAGAACAAGAATTCTCTTTAATGAACACTTGCAAGTAAGCTCTAATGTTAAGTATCTGGGCTTATTATTAGACTATAAACTTCCATGGAATCTACACTTGCAAAAGATAATAAACGAAAGAAAATGACCTTAATAATAGCCAGGAGAACCTTTTGGAAATAATAGAGACTCAAACCAAAGTTAATCCTTTGCCTATTGAAAGTAGCCTTCACCACGAACAGCCATTGCTGGGGTGTCGAGTGTCCAGAGCAAAACCCAAACTGATGGGCAGGGATGGTTTGAATGGGACAAGTGGGCGACCCCTGAAAGCTTTTGAGAGGACAGACAGTAGACTGATGGAGCGGAATCAGACCCCAGAGACGTTTTGGTGTTGAGACACAGGAGTGCGCCTTGGATCTCATTGGGTCTAATGACGGGAAGACGATTCGCCTGGTGTGGAAAAATCCGAAAGTATCGTCGTACTTCCGGATGAACTCGGTCAGAGAAGCGTCATCCTGTGGGTCATCTTGTGGCCTCAGGGTCCGTTAAGGTAGCCACGAACACATTTGCTTTGACTTGGGGTTCATGAGCCAGGACTTGGGTGCTTTGGAGTGATGAGGTGTATTGACCTCGCTGGTTCCAGAGTCTTTTTTGCTAGCTGTCACACCTCGCCGTTCTCAAGTTTCACAAGAACCACTGTTTCCTCCCTCGCGCGCACTGGTTGCTCGCGTAGCGGAGACGGAAATCGAGGTGCAAGTGCCTCAGAAGCTCTCGATTTTGAGGCGTGCGGAGACGCTGGTAAAGTCTGTGGGCGTCCCAGTATCTTTGAACCAAAAGGAGTTCGACTGATAGGACGTCGAGGTGAAGGGGTGTGAATAATTAAGTTGCGGACAGTCGCACCACGATGGAGGTGAAAGTTGAGACCGGAGTTTCAGGGAGGGGGTGTGTGTGAGCCTAGAAAGGATTTGCACGTTGAGGCAAACCTTGACGCAGTCCTAATCGACTTCTTGGGCTTGAACCGAGAAGTCGTGGCTGGCAGCCCTTATGTTGATTTTTGCTAACTCGGGATTGTGATCTAAGTGTAATGCGTTGAGTGATATGAGTGGTAGGTGGTGATCGGGAGTGCTTGATGCTCTTTTCATTATAATTGTTGAAAAATTAAAGTTTAGGAATCATACTGTGTATGTTCGACAAAAGTCTGAAAGGGTTATGATGAAAATAGGAAGAGTGTTTCAGAAAAATATTAAAATTTCTTTGAAAACCATATCCATCTACCATAATGCAATGCTTTCTTGAATAATTACTTATGGAGCAAGTGTTTGGGATTCAAGAATGCAAGATGTTATGGTTAGAAGATTACTAAGAAGAATACAACGAAAATTTTTATTACGGTTTACCGGGGCCGTTTGCACGATGCCTACAATGGCATTATTTATGGCAACTGCAATATGGCCAATAGATTACCGTATAAGATTAAGAGGTGCAATTTTTTTTTAAGAAAGGAAACTTTAACATGGTGAAAATAATAATAGGACAAAGATGTAATACAAGTCATGAAATTAAGGAAGCATTAAAATATAAGTAGCAAAAAGAATGGGAGGAAATAGATTAAAGAAGAAGACTTTATAATTTATTTCCAAATATTCAAGAAAGATTGAAATTAAACTGTTTTCAACCGACTAAGGTATTTCTTCATTTTATTACGGGTCATGGACCATATAAGACTTGTTGGAAAAAATAAATAAAACCGCGGATGAAGTCTGTGATATATGAAATATTCAAGATACTCCTGAACATATAGTTTTTGAATGTATAAGATATTGTCGTAACCTCTTTACTATTCTAGCTCAATGGGGGGTAGAGCAACAGGTACCGTGAACGAATCGGATATTCTATCACACATTATGCGAGGTACGACGGGGGATAGCTCAACGAAATTATGAAAAATACACCTAAAGGACCCTAACAATATTCCTAATTCATTGTGTGGATAAGGGAAAGATCTATCTACTATAGAAATTTATAATAATTTGAACTGGATGGCGAATATTTATTATAATAAAAAGGAATTACAATACCTCCTTGCCTGTCGGTGGGGGCGCCATGTTGTATGCATGGACAAGCTGCACACTCACTGACCTTCTCGCAAGCAGAACCTCGACTCGACTGATATACCCACGCCAATTCGGCGTCAGCACGCTACATTAGGAACCGGTTCCCATCCCCACTACTCTTGCGCAACATCCGATCTGGGCCGCCAGGTCACGTACACAATAATGCCAATAATGCAAACTATATTACAAATGTCACATCTCCCCCTGGCTACCCAGATATCCGTCCCCGTTGAAACAAGAAGGATTTTTGTTGTTTTTGTGTAGACAAAGAATTACAGAGAAAAAAAAACATGACATACTTTACAAAATTAGATTACAGCAAACAATATCTGGGCATTCAGAAAGTTAGGATGGAGCAGAAATGTTTGTGAACATGTGACGCTAATTCAAACATTATGGAGTCTCGAGTGCCACCGACGATTTAGTTCAAGACGTATTGCCTAGTTATGAGTACCCCGCACACGCACACTACACCATACTGCCACTGTTACATACGCACTACACTGCACCAAGTCTCGACGTAACTGTTTGTGGGTGTAATTTCCACATCACCCACAACGACGAAATTTCAGGTGCAGAGTCTTTCCTGTTTTGCAAGGCGCTGAAGATGTGGGGAGCAAACGCTGACTTGGACTGCCCCCCGAGATAGTGGCTCCTTATGCCACTGCAGTGCAGTGGACGAAAGACAGCTCTCCTTTGGTGTATCTGCAACCTCTGGCGTGTCTGTAGAGCGGGGTTACTCCTCTGGACACCCGAGCTCCGGAATCAGCAAAATCACTATAACATGAATCACAAAAGAATAGAACTTGTGCTCCCAGAAGATCATCAACATAAAAGAAGCAAGTAGTATGTCATTTACACGAATGTGAATTGAAAAGGCCACAAAGGTTACAAACAGACAATTTTAGTGTTTAGCAAAGAAAAAAAATGACAACACATTGACATAAAAACTGAATTTTTCAAGGGGTTACCATCCAAAATTTGACAAAAACTGCTTTAGAATCCAAGTAAGGAAACATGAAAGGGGCAGAATACATAAATATTATACACTTACATCCATTGTTTACACAAAATAACACAACACAATTATAGTAAATTATTTGGGATCCCAATATTATATTTGACCAGCTGGTACTACTAATAAAGAAAAATGAATAAGTGCACTTATAATACATTCACACACAACACACACTTAAATAACTACCCAAAACTACTATGTGCATTGCTACATACCGCAAAAATAAACCCACATTACATGCGTCAAACTACACCTCATTACATACTTTCAACTATAAAACTCATGCTGTACTGTCAATAACATAAATTTTCCTCCACATTACTATCTTATCCACCTCATTATAATCATTATTATCATCATTTCAATCACCATCTTAGTTTGCAACTTTATCGTACACAGTAATTACTGAGAAAATAAAATATCTTCACTGACGTGTCTCATTCAAGTAGCTGCAAAAATAAAAAATACCTGACATAGGCATAAACTAAAGAAATCACATTAATATTTCAGGAACGACACAAATAACATAGCATTATACTGTTGCATCCACATCTACCGAATCAAAATTAAGCTGGAAAATAGATGGTATTAAAATTCGGTATATAAGATGGTACTGAACTTGTTGCATAAACACAAAAAATATTCTCATTGCATTCAACTCATTGCATTTGCTCTCTTGTGTAAATACATCACACACGCTATACTGGGCACGGTTCAGCAACACCAATAAGCAAAATATTTCTCAACTCATCACATCAAATTTCCAGGTACATGTTAGCCCTCCTGTAAACTCAAATATTCACACTTCAACCATCGGGGTTACACTTCGGCACTTCCACCGAGGCTGACATTAACTCATCTCATCTCTCGCACTACCACCATCGGGGTTACTCTTTGGCACTTCCACCGAGGCTGACATTAACTCATCTCATCCCTCGCACTACCACCATCGGGGTTACTCTTTGGCACTTCCACCGAGGCAAATCCTCTATATACTACTCACATAACCTCACAAACACACACACAATTCATGCAACAATTTTCTGCAAAGAAAAAGATCACACCATCATAATGAAACCCAAAATCAAATCAAATGAATGCAACAGAACAAAGCACATCATTACCAAAACAATACTGTCACATAACATTCCTGAAAATCAAACAAAATTAAGCACACAGTACACATTAAACACATACACTGCAGCATAACATGACAAACCAAATAATTTCCAATGCCCAAAACAGAATTCAAAACTTTGGTTACACAAAATGGTGATAAACTTTCAATTTAGCAGAGATATACATAGCACACATTATTCCTGAAAAGTAAAGCTTAATTAAGCATTAGTCAGTGAAATAAAAATTTAACATACCTGTCTGATTTGTGAACTTTTGCAATCGTTCAAACTTTGGTACACACAATGTTCACATACTTACAGATTTTTTTTTCTTTTTCCCACAAAATGGTGCACCTTTCCAAAATCTGGTAACACACATATAGCTGATCCATCAACATCCAAGTCCTACTGGTCCATATTGGAGGCACATTAAACCTATTTAGGTGAAGATGCTGGCACAGCTGGTGGTAGCTGAAACTTTCACTTAAGTTAGTCATTTTGAAATACTTTCCCCCAAAAAAGTTCATTCCGTAACTAGATAAACCAAACATGGCAACGGTGAAGCAAAATAATTATTATTAGTACTACCACTATGCGTACCACGACGAGCGTACGATGCACAAATATGAATTTTTAATATATATGCTCTCCTTGACTGTTTTGTTTTATTATTCCAAATAGATGCGCCTCACTTTTTATACACGCAACTTTAAACACGCAACACGCGAACTTTAAAATATTTGCTTCACATTCTAGTCGTTGGAGAATTGCAAAACCACACAACAATAACGTAATGTTACGTACACCAGCTAACACATGCAACTATATTATCAAAGTTTCAAAATATCAGTACATTTTCCAGAATTCACAAAAATAAGTAATTTAGAATAGACAGTACAGACAATTTACCACATAAACAGATTTTAGCAGAAGTGAAACCATGGTAAGGGGAAAAATGGAGCCAAAAGTTTTACCGACGCGCCACCGACAGACAATGGAAAAATTTTAAAAGTGAGCTGGAAATTAAGATACAGACATGGGATTTTTAAGAAACTATGCAAGATGTATTTAGAATATAAAGCCACAAATTATTAAACAAAACCCTTACCATTAAGCCAACAAAAAAATTATATGTTCTAACGAACACGTGGATGGCCAAACATGCTACATTTCAGAGAAAGAAACATTTTTTTGCAGCCTCCACCAATTACTCGGCGCCCTCCACCAATTGTCGTCACCTCTTTACTATTCTAGCTCAACAGGTACCGTGCAACAGGTTCTAGAGCAACAGGTACCGTGAACGGATCGGATATGCTATCACACATTATGTGAGGTACGACGGGGAATAGCTCAACGAAATTATGAAAAATACACCTAAAGGGCCCTAACAATATTCCTAATTCATTATGTGGATAAGGGAAAGATCTATCTACTATAGAAATTTACAATAATTTGAACTGGATGGCGAATATTTATTATAATAAAAAGGAATTACAATACCTCCTTGCCTGTCGGTGGGGACGCCATGCTGTATGCATGGACAAGCTGCACACTCACTGACCTTCTCGCAAGCAGAACCTCGACTCGACTGATATACCCACGCCAATTCGGCGTCAGCACGCTACATTAGGAACCGGTTCCCATCCCCACTACTCTTGCGCAACATCTGATCTGGGCCGCCAGGTCACGTACGCAATAATGCCAATAATGCAAACTATATTACAAATGTCACAATATCAACAAAATTTATTAGAACAAAACATTTTAGAAAGTCATGCTGTATATGAAATTTTGCGACATTCCGAATTGGTTTTAAAATTACAGCATCTAACAAATTATGTGAGCATAACTGCATGGGAACAAGATGCAAGATACGGAGAATTAAGACGTTATTTACCAAATGTAGAGTTGGAGAGAAAAGGAGCTCAAAGAATTCAAAATCGGAATCAAAATGCTGAGAATAATTTACTTTTAAATCTGCAAGTATTATTGGATGATAAAATTTATATTAATGTAATATAAAAATTGAATGGAGAGGGAAATTGGAATTTGGTATAAAAGAAGAGGTGCCGGTGTAGAGAATTTGGCTGTAAATCCTGAGAAGGAGATGGATAAGGATGTATTTTGAAATCTTGGGAGAGTGAGGAAGAAGGTGCCGGTGTAGTAAATGAGGCCGCCATTGTTGCTGTGGGGGAGGAGGAAATTGGAGAGATTTTATGAGAGATGGATATTTGAAGATGTAGTTTGTTGCAAGTTATTATATTAGATTTTCTTAGCTCCAATTAAAAGTATGGATGTGAAGTGTAGGTGAGGAGATAGGCGCTGTGTGTAGAAATTATGTGTTGTGTAGTGCCTATAGAAGATAAAAGTGAATAGAAGGAAGCGTTGTGTAGTGAGTGTTGGATAAGAAGAATGAAGATTTGGTTATAGATGTATTTAAATTAAATGATTGTAAATTGAAGTATAAATGTTAATTTAATAATAATAATAATAATAATAGAATATAGTGTAGGTATATAATTTTAGTTTGGATTAAATATATTAAATGTTAACTTATTGAATTCAAATATAAATAGAATATATGATGATTAATGAATTAATGAAATAAGATATATATATAAGTTGATAAATTTATTGTGTCTAGGTTATTAAATTAAAATGATTTGGATTAGTGTATTTGTTTAAATGCAAAATATTTCATCATTAAATAGTAAGTGTGAAGATAGGTATGAAATGTTTTAAATAACCTTAAAGGGGAATAAATAATAGGATTTTAGGATTATTCACGTAAAGGCATGTAGTTATAGATATTAGGAAAGGAAAATATAAATTATAAATTAAATGTGTTATAAAATAATTATATATACATGAATATACATAAGGTAGATGATTCTAATTTTGTGTTGTAATTTAAAGGAAATTAATAAATCAAAATGTAAATGAAGGAAATATTGTTAATTTGTATGTAATTATTTTAGTGTGAAAGTATAATTTTAAAAATACAAGTAAATTTGTAAATTATTATTAAAATAATGTATCAAGTAAGCTTTATTATATATTAATTTAACTGTATAATAGAAAAAAAGAATTTGTCTAAGCTAGAAGAATCTGGTAAATGGTACTGAATACTAGTATGTAACCGCTGGATACCAGTGGAGTAGTTTTTAGTTTCGTAGTAACTTTTGTTAGTTAAGTAGCTGGATACCAGTTGCTTTTATGTTGGCTACCAGTATTAGTATAGGTTTATAGATTTTGTAATTATTATTTATTTACACCTTTACTATCCATTATTAATTTTCCTTACTTATGTTTTCTATTTTATGTTTTCTTTGTTTGTATTAGTTTTGCTCTTTGTTTGCTCGTTTTAATGGTAGAAGTTACTTTTGTCACTTAGGTAAGTTGGTTCATATCAGAGGGTAGATCCTTTCCATGCATACTCCAAAGTGTAAAAAATTGAAAGCTGAAACAGAAAGACAATGTATGTAATATATTATTGCTATGCAAGCTTATCAGAATGTGTACGGAATACAGTGGACATTAATATATGCAATGCCATATAGACCTAATCTGTAAGATGAATGTATATAAGGATTGAAAAAATTGATACAATAAATAGAAAATTTAGATATATGCCCCGGTATAATAACCTACATGCCGGGTTTGAATATTTAGATTTTATTTTAAGTTTTTATTTTGTTGTATTTTAGTGCTTGATGATCGCTAAGATGATAACGTATGCCCGTCGTCGACCTCGTGGTTGATGGATGGGTTGTCAGGAGCCCTCTGTTCTGAAATGAGGGTCCGTATCTATCATGTGTATAATATCATTGCCTTTGGCATCCGCCGGGTGCCGCAATACCGACGTAATGGCAATGTTTCGTTGACCATATTTATATAGTCTGAGTCCGCCTTCTCTTTTCTCATTGGGTGATGAATAAGCAATTCCAGCTCGCTCTGTTAGTAAAGTCTTCCATATCGCATGAAGTGCTTTGCCGCTGTTTCTATTTAATTGGCTGTTCGCTTTAAAATTTCAGTACTTTCTCGGACTATACTGCGGTAAAATTGTTCACATGTTGCAAAAATGTTGATGTCATGTGCCAGGTGTTTACGATATGCTCAGCTAATACCTTCTACACTCTTCTGTTGGTTTCAGGGGACATCAACACGTGTATTCCGATGAAATCCTGATATCAAATTTTTGGGTGAAAATGCAATAATCTATGCTAGAGAAAGTAATATGCCTTTGGAATTATATTTTGTAGAAGCGATGTAAAAATAAACGACGGTTGATTGAGAAATATCAAGTGGATGTAACAACAGATATTTTAAACATTAATTTTATATATTTTCACCATAAAACACACTCTCCTTCACACTTCCGAACTCGGTGGAGGGCAGGGAATGGTTATAACTAAAGGAATATTCTGCTGTCCCAGGAGACCGTGTATTGGAAGGTCAGAAGGCTGACCACTCGGTCACAGAGACAGTTTGTATTAACTTGTACAACTCTTTTGTGGAATAGGAGAACTTGTGGAATTGTGAACTAATACGTGAACATACGAGTATTCATGAGAGTGAGAAGGAGGGACAGGGGTGAGGGGAAATTTTGGGTGATTACCAACCACAATAAGAAAAACTAAGCTGCGATTAGTAGCAAAATAAATATTTAAAACAAATCCTCTGCAATCATTTTATTGGTCTTTTTAATAGTGGAAGTTATTTTTGTCACTTAGGTAAATTGGTTCAGTATCAGAAGGGTAGCTCTCTTCCGTGCATATTCCAAAGTGTAAAAAATTGAAAGCTGAAACAAAAAGACAATGTACATAATATATTATTGCTAAGCAAGCTTATTAGAATGTGTAGGGAAGACAGTGAATTCAGTATAAAAACATTAATATATGCAATGACATTTAAAAGAACTAATTCGGAGTGACTACATATGATACCTATTCTTCGAAGCCATCTGACCGCTTACTATGAAAATAATGCAGTTTATATTCACAAATGAAACAAGAATGTGATGTCTCGCCTTGTCCGGTAAATAGCTATTTTATATTAATTGTTTAATTTAAACACTTCCTGAAATACTTACGCGTAAAAATGTTTGTTTTTTCTGTTAGACACTTATGCTGTACCACACAAGCTTAATGTGGGAATTATTTTTGGCAATAATTTGGAGTATGCAAAAATATTATCCACGCATTGAGAAATGTCAGTAGGTTAATTTGATGTTTTTCCTTTTATTGGAGTTCCAAAAGCAAGCTCCTACAAAATACTCTCATCGCAGTAAGCTATTATGCTACATACTCCACAGTACTCACCGAATAATAATATTCTATACTCCTATACTTTTCTAAAGTGGACCCACCATAATAAGTTGAGTTACTTCTTTTAAACAGTGCAATAATAATAATAATAATAATAATAATGATAATATGAAACGGAAATGCAGGATATCCTATCCTAGGTTCTATACTCCGATATTTACGGTTCTCTAAATAGATCCGCCATAATAAGTTGCGTAATGTCTTGTAAACAGTGGAATAATACTAGTGATGATAATAATAACAATAACAACAATAATAATAATAAACTATCTGTGGTTCGCATAATTGCAGTGGCTGTAACTACACAAATAACAGCCCACCGATGACTTCAATCGTGCTATGTTACCCCTAGGCCTTCCATTTCCTATATATTAACCGACCCAGTAAATCCTTCCTCCAAGATGCGAAGACGCTTTACAGCTGCTTCTGCCGCATTATTCTCGCTTCGTGTGACGCTTCAAAGATTATCCTGTTCTAACCTGGACTTGCTACAGCAGTTTTGTAGCTCAACGCTACCTACATGCCTTCCCATCTAATTACAACTGTTGATCCCCAATCTCAGTTCTATCCCAACCTCAGCGGTAAAATTCTACACTGGTACATTAGACTAGCTTTTATAGAGGTCTAAGGGAGAATGAACCAAACCAACGTATAATCTATAAATATGGCACTTATACTTACGAGTCTCGCGGGGATCTCTTTCATAGTTGTACTTTAATAGGAAGCAATGGTTATAAAATGTCCATATATGGGTAGAGTTTAAGGCGCACACTGGATAGTACTCAATTGCACATTCTATTGGATATTCTCGTACAGGAGTTTCCCACTTGCATGCGTATGCACATGCGCACAGCGCTAGCAGGAACACTGGAACAAGATCTCATGTGTAACATTCTCATGGCTTTCACTACTAGCCCTTCTATAAATCACTCTTATTATTCTGCTCTTATGTTAATAAAAATAAACTTTTATTATGCATTTACAAATTTTGTTGAAGGCATCATATAATAGGAAAAACGTCTCCCTATGTGATGGCTTTGAAAGGCCATGCCCTCGACCACGAGAGAAAACAATCGACTTTCCACTTGAAAGAAAAATTATAAGTATTTACAAATTTAAATAATAATAATAATAATAATAATAAAGAATATCCGACATGGTTAACATCATAAACTAATTAGAGATAAATTGTATGCTTTAAGAAGATCTAAATGTTTTGTGAAGTAAGATTTGGTCTCTGTCTCTCTCTGTCTCTCTCTCTCTCTCTCTCTCTCCCTTTCTGTGTACCGATTATACAGAATTCATAAAGAGGACTTTACAGGCTATTACAAGAAGATTCAAGAAAACATTTGCTATGCAAATATCTTAAATATATAGTATTTTGATGGGAACCTTACAAACATTTTTTAGAAAATAAATAATAACGAAACATTTTCCATGTAAAGTATAGTTTGGTATGGGGGGAGCTTCTTTAAAGCCTTCGTGTCGTATATTTGCAAGATGCTGAACTTAAACACAAGTTTGGTATTTAAACGACTTTTCGTTGTGAATTGTCTTGTTTACAGGCGCGCGCGCACACACACACACACACACACACACACACACACACACACAGATTTTCTTTTCTAAAAACTCTTTTTTTCTCTTTTGGTTAAGAGGATATCAAACTGTGTACTTTCAGCGAAATCTCGGGATTGAATTTTTGAGTGGTATGCAATACTTCTTCTACTTGGATTGGATTGGATTGCCTACGTAAGGGACTCGGCACTGATCCACACAGCAGATGTTGTACCTATGCCCCACAAAGGGGCGTCTCCGGGAGGAAGGATTAGGCGAGAGGAGACACCGGGCGGCCGGAAACTGGAGTGACGGCACATGAATCTAGGGGTCCTTAAGTTTCCAGATAGAGACTCCTACACAGAGGGGTCAGGCGCCCCTCAAGGGAATTCGGATACCCCCGACAGACAGCGAAAGTCGAGGGATGGAGAGAATCTCAAACAGCATCCTTTTACCCTGCCACAGTGCACCGAAACACCATCGCCAACACTTCCAACCCTGAAAGATATCAACGGATGAAAGATGAAGTGAAATGAAATGGAAATGAAATGTAGGGACAGGAAATTCGGGGACTATGGCAATCCTTCCGAGTATTCGCCTGGCGACCCGGGAAAACCCCCGAAAATACTCATGGGTCAGGAAGGTCGGCCATGGGAATTGAACCCACAGCCTCCCGAACGCTGGTCACAGACGTAACCGCTCAGCCACCCCGCTCATTTTTCCTCTACTTCCTATAGGCAAGCAGTAGAGAAAATAAAAAGTATTTAAAATATTCGAAATTTTTCTGCATTTCTCACAAATTCCCATATTGTATATTATACTATTCATATAACAAGTTATTCTTCTAACCACCATACTTTAGTCACAATAAATGTTTTCAATACCATTTATTCCACTTTAGGCAATATGGGATTTGGTTACATGCTGGAGGTAGGAAAATGGTTAATGCTTTACCTTAGCTAACACTTATGTATGGCAGGCAGGAAGAAGTGTTGTATTCCACCTAAAAAGGCTGTATCCAGATTTCACCGGAAATATCCGTTTTGGGGTACCTGGACCATAAAAAAGGTGCGCGCACGTGACTTTCTGTGAACAGCATAACTCCGAAATAAAAGTGGTTAAATACTAATCTTGGTATTTAGTTTCAGCATCTTAGAACTATGTGCCACGAAGATTTCCAAGAAAGTTCTTCCACCCCATACTACCCTTGCTTTCTTTTTCTCATAAAATCCTGTAACGATTTTGATTAAAATGGCATATGACATGAGACGTTAATATATCTGTTGAATTTTCTGTGAATATCCTATGAACTTCCCTTTATATGACTGAATTCTGTATACTTTTGTGTAACAATGAAACCTAGAAACAAAAAACTAAAAATACTGCAGGAAAAATGTAAAGCCTATTAAAACACACACCGAACGGAATGGCTCAAGTGGTAACGTCTGTGGTCTGCATTCGGGACGTCGTGGGTTCGATTCCCGCGCGGCCAACCTTCCTGCCAATGGGTTGTTTCGGGGTTCCCCGGGTCATTGGCGAATGCTGGGAAGGTTCATTACACCCCCCTAATTTCCTGTCCCTCCATTTTTCACCTCCATTCTCATTTCATTTCAGCTTTCGTCTGCTTTGTCTCTTTAAGGGTTGCAAGCGTGTGTGGGAGGTCTTAGTGTGTGCATCGCGGGGGAAAAGCATGCTCTGACCAAACCTTCGTCCCCCGGAATGAGGGTTGTCTCCGGGTCCCGGACCTTCCAGGGGATGTGTAAACCAACAGCGGAAAGGGGAGCCGGCTGCACCAGTAGCCATCCGGGGAATTTGAATCTGTAAACAATAGGGACCCTGCACTCTGCCTGTCATGCCTCCTGGTCCGGTCGCCCTCTCTCTTCTCTCACTTTATCCCTCCATCCCGGAGGGGCCACGTTAGCGGCCTGGGTACAAAACATTTGTATAGTTCGTGGTGCGAAGTCCCCCCCCCAGCTCCTAGTCCTATTCTGCCCTATCTTAAAACAGACGCTTTCGGTCAAACATGCTTTTCTATATTTATTATTATTTCAGCGATAGGAGGTTTAGAAATATTCCATGTTACACCTTTCCTAAGCGTCACATAAAGGACATGCTCGAACGTTTGCGATTCTTGTTCACTTTTCTTTGCATTGTAATAATTTGTTATGGATAATGCTGCTTCCACGTGTTGGTTCCTCTTGCTTAATATGAAAAAATTCCTAGGTAAAAATATCTGGTGTGTTACACTCACATGACTTTCTTTACTCTTGTACAAACTATTTTTAAAAAAGCTTATTCTCCATATGCTTCATCTTAATCGAGATATAGAGATGTTAATCTTATTGCTAATTTTCTTGTAGATGCAAGGGGAATTGGTAGCTTTAAACGATAGTCAAATATTTTAACAGCTGTTTGCTATGTGAAGTATTCTATTCTCTTTGCATTACCAGGACAAAAAAAATGAATAACGAATTCCCATTTGAGAAAAAGTATAAGTATTGGAAAATTTAAGGGAATAACAAGCAATATCTTGAAAATGGTTCACTCAACAAAAAAAATGTACATGACATAAATTGTGTATTTTAACGCGATCTACATTTTTTGTGTAAAATTTTGTCTATTCCTTACGGTTTAGCAGTTATGCAAAAGTCGTTCACAATGAAGAATACTTTTGGAGACATTCCCAGAAAATTCGAGATATACAATTCATTTGCCATAAAAATGTCCTAAACCTATGGCATTTTATTCAAAATCGTTAGAGCCATTTTTAAGGAAATTAAAATTTTCGAAAAATGTTCCATGTAAAGAGTAAACTGGGTTGGGGCAATTTTCTTGAAAAACCTCGTGTCGCATCTCTGGAAGATACTGAGACTAAATACCATGTTTGGTGAATATCCGACTGTTCGTTTCTGAATTATGCTGTTCCCAGACAGACACACACACACGGACATTTTTCCAAAAATGCTTTATATGCATCAGTGCACCTCAAAACATGTATTTCCTGTGAAATCTTGGTATCGAATTTTTGGGTGGAATGCAATACTTCCCCTACTTACTATACGCAGTAGAGAAAGTAATACATAGCAGTAACGAACGAGCATAGAATAATCAGTATTTTATTAATATACTTATAATACATAATGATATAAACATAAATTTTCCATTGATGGAGTGTAAATGCCACACATCAGATTTTTCAGTGGCAATTTCGACCATTCCGGTTTCCGAAAATCTTATATATTACATTCAGATGACTTTCTCTACCCACTATCGTTTATTTTATAAATTTTCTTCAATCAATTCTTATAAAAACGTATTACTTTCTCTACCACGTACCTAGTAGACAGAGAAAGTATTGCATTCTACTTAAAAAAATTGGAGTTCACATTTCAATGAACAAATTTTGTTTTGAGACCCCCTGAGTACAAAACATAATAATTTTAGAAAAAGCTCCGAGTGTGGGTCTGTATCTCCGAACAACAACACTAAGAAACGAAATGTCCGGTAAATATTAGATTTGGCATTTAACTTCAATAACCTCTGAAGATACGATACGAAGATCTTCAAGCAAATTCCCCCACCTCAACACCAACTTTGCGAAAAGTTTACTTTATTTTCGCTTTTCTTAAAATGGGCTCTAACGATTTTTATTAAAACCCCATATATTTAACATATTTACATGGAAAACAAAATGTATATCCAAATATCAGAAGCAATTTCATATAGTTTTTTTTATAACTGGTAAAACCATAAGAGATAAAAACGTGTTGATAATAACCAAAACTTATTGCACAAAAATCTAGAACCCTTTAAAAACACCATTTATTTAAAATAACTTTTTTGTGGCGTCAACCATTTCTGTATATCCGCTGATATACTGTTATTAGTTTCAATTGTTCAATACTTTTTTCTTTTTTTTTTTTTGAAATGTCACTATTCAGTTGTTTTTCGTTATGTCATGGAAGGAGCTAGGGTCGTCTTGGTGCGTATGAGTCATTTCGTTTTTGGGTTATGCAATTCAAACGCTCACGCATACACACACGTGCGCAGACCATTTTCTAAATACGTACTTTTTTTCAGATGGTCTCAAAAGTAGTGTTTTCGTTGAAATCTCAATTCAAATTTTTGGATAGAATTCAATACTTGCTATACCTAATACAACAAGATGCTAGAAAAAGAATAAAATATTAGAATAAAATTAATAAACTATACAATATCGTAACATAGAGATGTCACTTGATATTTTAAAGAGGGGCTAGTTTGATATGAAGAGAGTGGAAACTCATTCAACAATAATTAGTATACTTAATTACGGCAGAAATTTTTAAAATGAAGGACCTGTACATTGATTACCAGACGCTAAGTATCCCAGATTTTAACGAAACAGATGTTTTTTACTTTCTCTACTACGTATAGTAAGTAGGGGAAGTATTGCATTCCACCCAAAAATTCGATAACGAAATTTCACCGGAAATACATGTTTTGAGACCTCCTGAATCCAAAAAAAGCATTTTTGGAAACATGTCCGTGTGTGTGTCTGTGTGTGTGTGTGTGTGTGTGTGTGTGTGTGTGTGTCTGTGTGTGTGTGTCTGTGAACAGCATAACTCAAAAACGAACAGTCGGATAAACACCAAACTTGGTATTTAGGTTCAGTATCTTTCAGAGATGCGACACGAAGGTTTTCAAGAAAATCCCCCCACCCCAGACTACCCTTTACATGGAACATTTTTCGAAAATTTTAATTTTCTCAAAAATGGCTCTAACGATTTTGATTAAAATATCATATGTTTAAGATAATGTCATGAGAAATGAAATGTATATCTAGAATTTTATGGGAATGTCTCCAAAAGTATTCTTCATAGTGAACGACTTTTGCATAACTGGTAAACCATAAGAGATAGACAAAATTTTACTACACAAAAAATGTAGATCGCATTAAAATACACAACTTATGTCATATACATTTCTTTTGTTGAGTGAACCGTTTTCGAGATATTGCTTGTTATTTCCTTAAATTTTCCAATACTTATACTTCTTCTCAAATTCGTTAATCATTTTTTTTGTCCTGGACATACAAAGAGAATGGAATTCGCCACATAGCAACCAGCGTTAAAATATTTGACTATCGCTTAAAAGCTACCATGTTTCCCTTGCATCTACAAGAAAATTACCAATAAGATTGACATCTCGATATCACGATTAATATGAAGCATATGGAGAATAGGCGTTTGTAAAAATAGATTGTACAAGAGTAGAGAAAGTCATGTGAGCGTAACACATCAGATTTTTTTAATTTGTGAATCGGTTCACTTACCAGAAGAAAGTTTGATATTCATGACTGCAAGTTCTTTGGCTGCTATCATTTCAACTTCAGTGACAGTTCTGTTTGTAACGACTTTTATACCACTTACCTGTACTCAAACTTTTTTATTTTCCAATCAGCACAGTAATAAATAATATAAAATTGTGTGATTAACTACACTGAACTGACAGCTCACATTAATTATCCATCCATAAACCTCTAAAACAGGCAAAACATGTTTTTATTATAATTAAAAATAATCCGGGAGAATTTTGAATACTTTCCGAGTGCTTAAATTTGTATAGTA
Source organism: Deroplatys truncata (assembly GCA_030765065.1). Taxonomy (NCBI): domain Eukaryota; kingdom Metazoa; phylum Arthropoda; class Insecta; order Mantodea; family Mantidae; genus Deroplatys; species Deroplatys truncata. The sequence continues at coordinate 128,569,093 of CM060988.1, read as the reverse complement.
GGTAATCTTAAAAGTTAGTTTACTGTCGCTGATAATGCATTCGATTTTATCAAATAACTGTGATAAGTGAGACATTTACGTTTAATGTTTTCTGATAAGAAATTAATGTGAAGGTAAAGAAGTATACAAAAGTAATGAGTATCGTTCTCCTGCTTTCTACACCCCGATATTAGGCATAGGAAGGATTATATTTCACTCAAAATTCGATATGGAAACGTTTTGAGGTTCCCGAATACACGGCAGCATTGTTAGAAAAGTTGCGTGTATACATATGTGTGTTTGTGTGTGTGTGTGTGTGTGTGTGTGTGTGTGTATGTGTGCGCGCGCGCGCGAGTGTGAGCACACAGAACACAAAACTAATGCCAAAGATTACTTTCTAAGACAATGCACAATTTGCCGCTTACTTTTCCTGCAAACTTTAAAGGTGCACTCTCAAGTTTACTCTGAACGTCACAGAGAATTGATACAGTTGCATGTAGACACAAACCAGATTTTTCGAGTATCTTTTTGGGGTTTCAATTGTAACTTTGAACTGTATCCTGATTATAGCCATGGCCATTTGCAAATACTATCCTCATAGTAAGGACTTCATCATCTACTTCTTATTTTTGTAACGTATTTAAATATTAATTTTAAATTTTAAAATGCCTGTATATTATACTCAATGCATACAAAAATAATAAAATATGCAGAAACAATGGGAATATGCAATTATATGCACTATAAAGCCTTACGTACAATACAGAAGAATATGAAACATACTGTAAAACGTAATTCCATATCACAAGTAAAAACAAGCTAAATATGCATTTACATACAAATCGGATGTCTACCACGAGTAATAACTAAGAATATCTCGGAAATGCTTAACATCTCAAAAAGGTTTGGTATAAAGTGTGCGCTTTAACCAGATCTGAATTTTTTTTATGTAGTGAGATTTTGCCTGTGTCTCACAGTTTACTAGTTATACAAAAGTCGTTCAGAATAAAGGGGACTTTACTGATTATTCCAAGAAAACGTAAGACATACATTTTATTTGGCACGCATATTTCAAACATATACTATTTATTGAAAAATACTACAGACATTTTTGAGAAAATAAAAAATAAATAAAAACTTTGCGTGTAAAGTGTGGTTTCGGTTGGGGGAATTTTCTTGAAAATCTTTGTGTCCTATACTTGGAAGATGCTGTACTTATGTACCAAGTTTGGTATTTCACCAACGTTTCGTTTTTGAGTTTATGTTGTTCACAGTCACACGGTCACACACATACACACGTACACATACAGGCCTGTTTATAAAAATTTATTTTTTGGTTACAAGGGACATCAAAACGCGCATTTCCAGGGAAATATAAGCATCAATTTTTTGGGCGGTATGCAGTGCTTACTCTACTTACCATACCAAGTAGTAAATAGAGCGAAAGGCGTTTAAAATATTCAATCATTTTCTGCATTTATCACAATTCCCATATTGTCTATTATACTATGCATAACAGAAGTTCTTCTTACTTTAGTCACGATAAATGTTTTTCAGTATTGTTTGTTTCAGTATAGGCAATATCAAATTTGGTTCCTATATGCTAAAGCAAGGGATATGGTTACTTTTTATTTTCTCTAACACTTACCCAAAGTGTCAATATCAAGATTTCACCGGAAGTATACGTTTTGGGATACACGAACAAGGAATTCTGATGTATTACATTTATATGACTTTCTCTACCCTCTATCGTTTATAAGTGGGTATACAAATTATTATTACGAAAGTTTATTTTCCTACCTACTTCATTTTAATCCAGATAAACCTTCCCGGAAACAGCTGCATTATATATTTTGTAAAAGGTACAAAGGGAATAGCTACAGTCAAATGTTTTAGAACTGGACGCCATATGGTGGCCTGAAAATTCCATAATCTTTCCATGACATCGCTAGAAAGAGCTGAAAACCGACAGGATTTTAAAACAATGATACTAAGTAATGAACAATTAGAACCATTAATAACGGATATCTCGGAATTGGCTGATGCAACAAAATAAAGTTATTTAAAATAAATTGTGTGTTTTAATGAGATCCACATTTCTAGTGCAGTACGTTTTCATCTATCGCTTAACGTTAACCAGTTATATAAGATTATAGAAGATATCTTCCGAACGAAGAGGACTACACTGGCTACTCCCAAAAATTTCAACACGTACACTTCGTTTTTCATGCAAATACAATTAATATATGGTATTTTAATAAAAATCCTTAAGGCAATTATTTAAGAAATCAAAAATCTCGAAAAATCTTCCATATAAAGTGTGAAGTGGATAGGAGATTATCTTGAAAATCTTCGTGTCGCATCTTAGGAAGAAATTGAGCTTAAACACTAGTTTGATGTTGATCCGAATTTTCGTTTTAGAGTTATGTTTTTCATACACACACGGACCATTTTCTGAAAATGCTTCCTTTTTGGATTCATCGATCCTCAACGCATGCATTTCCGAAGAAATCTCGGTATCGAATTTTTGTGCGGAATACAATACTTCCCCTACTTACTATATGTAGCAGAGGTAGTAAGAATATGCGACATTATGAAATGCAATCTAAACTTTGTTGAAGCACCTAGATTAGTCAATGAGCTAAACAATGCACTAAAACAGATTAAGGTGCTGTCTTTAATTTTCTTCTGAAGAGCGTTTAAGTGACCTGCCATTTCACTTATCCCATCATAACATTGAGTCATTAATTACTTTCTCTACTACGTATAGTAAGTAGGGGAAGTATTGCATTCCACCCAAAAATTCGATACCGAGATTGCACCGGAAATACACGTATTGAGACCTCCTGAATCCAAAAAAAGCATTTTTGGAAACATGTCCGTGTGTGTGTCTGTGTGTAAGTGTGTGTGTGTCTGTGTGTGTGTGTGTGTCTGTGTGTGTGTGTCTGTGAGCAGCATAACTCAAAAACGAACAATCGGATATGCACCAAACTTGGTATTTAGGTTCAGTATCTTCCAGAGATGCGACACGAAGGTTTTCAAGAAAATCCCCCCACCCCAGACTACCCTTTACATGGATGATTTTCGAAAATTTTAATTTTCTCAAAAATGGCTCTAACGATTTTGATGAAAATATCATATGTTTAGGGTAATGTCATGAGAAATGAAATGTATATCTCGAATTTTCTGGGAATGTCTCCAAAAGTATTCTTCATTGTGAACGACTTTTGCATAACTGGTAAACCATAAGAGATAGACAAAATTTTACTACACAAAAAATGTAGATCGCGTTAAAATACACAACTTATGTCATGTACATTTCTTTTGTTGAGTGAACCGTTTTCGAGATATTGCTTGTTATTTCCTTAAATTTTCCAATACTTATACTTTTTCTCAAATTCGTTATTCATTTTTACTTTCTCTACTACGTATAGTAAGTAGGGGAAGTATTGCATTCCACCCAAAAATTCGATACCGAGATTTCACCGGAAATACATGTTTTGAGACCTCCTGAATCCAAAAAAAGCATTTTTGGAAACATGTCCGTGTGTGTGTCTGTGTGTCTGTGTGTGTGTGTGTGTCTGTGTGTGTGTGAACAGCATAACTCAAAAACGAACAGTCCGATAAACACCAAACTTGGTATTTAGATTCAGTATCTTCCAGAGATGCGACACGAAGGTTTTCAAGAAAATCCCCCCACCCCAGACTACCCTTTACATGGAACATTTTTCGAAAATTTTAATTTTCTCAAAAATGGCTCTAACGATTTTGTTTAAAATATCATATGTTTAAGATAATGCCATGAGAAATGAAATGTATATCTCGAATTTTCTGGGAATGTCTCCAAAAGTATTCTTCATTGTGAACGACTTTTGCATAACTGGTAAACCATAAGAGATAGACAAAATTTTACTACACAAAAAATGTTGATCTCGTTAAAATACACAACTTATGTTATATACATTTCTTTTGTTGAGTGAACCGTTTTCGAGATATTGCTTGTTATTCCCTTAAATTTTCCAATACTTATACTTTTTCTCAAATTCGTTATTCATTTTTTTATGTCCTGGACTTGCAAAGAGAATGGAATTCGACACATAGCAACCAGCGTTAAAATATTTGACCATCGCTTAAAAGCTACCATATTCCCCTTGCATCTACAAGAAAATTAGCAATAAGATTGACATCTCGATATCTCGATTAACATAAAGCATTTGGAGAATAGGCGTTTGTAAAAATAGATTGTACAAGAGTAGAGAAAGTCATGTGAGTGTAACACATCAGATTTTTTTTATGTCCTGGACATGCAAATAGAATGGAATGCGTCACATAGCAACCAGCGTTAAAATATTTGACCATCGCTTAAGAGCTACCATATTTTCCTTGCATCTACAAGAAAATTACCAATAAGATTGACATCTCGATATCTCGATTAACATGAAGCATATGGAGAATAGGCGTTTGTAAAATTAGGTTGTACAAGAGTAGAGAAAGTTATGTGAGTGTAACACATCAGATTTTTTTTTCTTGTATGAAAACTCCCCAAAATCCCAGCCAGAAGATTAAACAAAGCCTCAGATGTTCTATCAGCACTAACATCATAGAGCTCTAGAAAACGCCCAGAAACATTCTCTTCAACAATCACACGTCTATAGAACATTGTGATGTTTCAGTTATACTTGTGCTATCATCAACTTGATGTAGCAAAAAGGTTACTGTTATGCATTTCATTTTACATGATCTTATATATTTAGCTATGCAGTATATGACTTCATTTTGAATTGTCTTCGAGGCCCCACTGATAATACTAAAATTTTCTAAATAGTGATTTTGAATTTCCAATGGACTCCTCGATATTAATAAAGCAACAGTTCCTTGAAATTTCCACGATTTATTGAACTTACACTTTATCATGCCCCCTAAATCCAAGTTCTTGCTTACCTAAATATAACACAGCGCCTATTTCTCAGCATCACAGCTGGGAAAATAGTCCATTCATACAAACATTTTCATTAAATTGAACTCTAAATAGCGCTGCATTTTCCTGTAAGGCATCAGCAATTGTATTTCTATTCTTTAAACAAGTGTACAAATGTAGTTTGCATTCCAGGAGTTGAGCAGAATATTTATGCTTATTTAAAAATCGCGTAATGTTCTTAAAATGCGAAACTCCTTCCTTATTCCAGACATTATGATTAGTATGAGAAAGTCAAGAAGCACTCTCAATTTCACTCTGAACGTCACAAACAATTGTTACAATTTGACTTGGGGTTCATAGGCCAGGCCTTGGGTGCTTTGCAGTGATGGGGTGTATTGACCTGCGCCGGTTCCGGACTCTTTTGTTAGCTGTCACATTTCGCCGTTCTCGAGGTTCACACGGATCATCGTTTCCTCCCACGCACGCACTCTGTGCTCGCTTGGCAGAGACGGGCATCGAGGTGCAGGCGCATCAGAAGCTCTTGATTGTGAGGCGTGCGGAGACGCTGGTCCAGGATAATCGAGCCAGGAGGAGTTCGACTGGAAGGACGTCTGGGTGATGGGGTATGAACAGTTAGGTTGCGGACAGTCGCACCGCGATGGAGGTAAAGTTTGAGACCGGAGTCTCAGGGAGCGTGTGTGTGTGTAATCCTAGAGTTAGAACGGATTTACACTTCAAGGCAAACCTTGACGCGGTCCCAAACAACTTCCTGGATTTGAACTGAGAAGTCGTGCCTAGCAAACGTTATGTTGATTTTTGCTAACACAGGATTGTGATCTGAGTGTAATGCGTTGAGTAATATGACCGATAGGTGATACGGGAAGTGCTTGATGATCGCGAAAACGATAAGGGATACCCGTCTCGGACCTCGTGGATAATGGGTGGGTTACCAGGTGCCCTCTACACTGAGAAAGGGTCCGTATCTATCATGCGTATAGTTTAACAGCCTGTCGCTACCGCCCGGGGGCCGCAATTCCAACGCAACGACAATTTTTTGTTGCCCATATTTATATATTATCTGGGTTCGCCTCCTCTTCTCTCCTCATTGGGTGATGAATAACAAATTTCAGCTCGCTCTGTTAGTAAGCTTTCCATATTGCATGAAGTGCGATTTGCTGTTCGCTTTAAACTTTTTCGGACTATTCCGTGGGAAAATTGTTTACATTATGCCCAAATGTTGACGTCATGTGCCAGGTGTTTAGGGTATGCTCAACTAACACCCTTTACATTCCTATGTGGCTTCAGGGGACATCAAAACGTGTATTCTGTTAAATCCTGATATCGACTTTTTGGGTTAAAATGCAATAATCTATGCTAGTGAAAGTAATAGGGTTTTGGAAGAATATTTTGTAGAAGTGATAAAAGATAAACGACGCTTGATTGAGAAATATCAAGTGGATTTAACACCAGATATTTTAAACATTGATTTTATATATTTTCACCATAAACCACACTCTCCTTCACACTTCCGAACTCGGTGGAGGGGAGGGAATGGTTATAACTAAAGAAATATTCTGCTGCCCAGGAGCCTATGAATTGGAAGGTCAGAACTCTGACCACTCGACCACGGGGAAACAGTTTTTATTAATTTGTAACATACTTTTGTGGAATAGGAGAACTTGAATGTTCAAACTATTTCGTGAAGATATTCAGGGGAGAGAGAGAGGGAGAGAGTGAAGGAGAGGAGGAGATTTTGGGTGATATCCCACCACTATAAGAAAAGCTAAGACGCGATTAGTAGCAAAATGAATATTTAAAACGAATTTTTATGCGGTCATTTTATTTTTATTTTTAATCGTGCTGGTCATATATGTCAGTTATGTCTGTTGGTTAAACATCAAATGGGTAGATCTCTTCGGTGCATACTCCAAAATGTAACAATATGAAAGCTGAAACAAAAAGACAGTGTATATAATATATTATTGTTATGCAAGTTTATTAGAAAGGTATAGGCAGTACAGTGAATGCAGTATAAAAAAAACCATTAATATATGGAATGCCACTTAAAAGAAATATTTCGGAGTGACTGCAATTGACACTTATTCTTCGAAGCCATCTGACCGCTTACTATGAAAATAATGCAGTTTATATTGACAAATGAAAATTAGAACGCGATGTCTCGCCTTGTTTGCTAAGTAGCTATTTAATATAAATTGTTTAATTTAAACACTTCCTGAAATATTTAAGCGTAAAATGTTTGTTTGTTTTTTTCTGTTGGACACTTATGCTCTACCACACAAGCATAATGTGAGAATTATTTTTGGCAATAATTTGGAGTATGCAAAAATATTATGCATTGAGAAATGTCAGTAGGTTAATTTGGCATTTTTCCTTTTATTGGACTTCCAAAGCAACCCCTACAAAACACTCTCCCCAAGTAAGCTAGTAAGCTATTTACCCCACAGTGCTCACGTAATAATAATAATAATAATAATAATTATAATAATAGAAATTCTATACTTCGATACTTCTCTAAAGTGGACCCGCCACAATAAGTTGAGCAATTTCGTGTAAACAGTGCCATAATAATAATCATAATATGAATCGGAAAGGAAGAAAACCCTATCCTGGGTTCTATACTTGGACATTTAAGCTTCTTTAAATAGATCCGCCATAATATGTTGAGGACTTTCTTATAATCAGTGGAATAATAATAATAATAATAATAATAATAATAATAATAATAATAATAATAATAATAGACCCTCTGTGGTTCGACATGATCGCAATGGCAGTAACTGCACAAATAATAGCCCACCGATGACTTCATTCGTGCTATTCAGCCCTAGCGCTTCCATTTCCTTTATATTAATCGGCCCAGTAAAACCATCTACCTATCCACCATCGCACCTATAGATGCGTAGAAGACGTTTACAGCTGCTTCTGCCGCATTATTCTCGCTTCGCGTTATACTTCAGAGATTATCCTGTTCTAACTTGGACTTGGTTAAGGTGTTGAGGAGCTCAACGCTACCTACTTGCCAGTCCTAGCTAACTAAATTACAACTGCCATTCCTCAATCTCAGTCCTATCCCACCCAGTGGTAAAATTCTTCACCGGTCCATTAGACTGGCTTTTATAGCGGTCTAAGGGTGAATGAACCAAACCAATATAAAATCTATGCATATGGCACTTATACTTACCAGAATCGGAGGGGTCTCTCTCATAGTTGTACTTTTCTAGGAAGCACTGGTTACGAAATGTCCATATAACAGCGGAGTTTGAGGCGCACACTGGATCGTCCTCAAAATCACCACAATCTATTGGATATTTTGGTGCAGGGGCTTCCAACTTGAATGCATACGCGCATGCGCACAGCGCTAACATGAACACTGGAACAAGATTGCATGTGGAGCATTCTGATGGCTTTCACTACTAACGCATCTATAAACTATTCTTATTCTTCTGCTTTTGTTAATCTAAATAAAATTTCATTATCCATATACAAATTTTGTTGAAGGTATCGGAATACAATAGGTAAAGCGATAGATTTTTGAAAAGCACTCCCTATGTGGAGGCTTTGAAAACCCACGCATGACCACGAGAAAAAACGATAATCGACTTTCCATTTGAAAAAAATATAAGTATTTACAAATTTAAACTAATAACAAAGAATATCTAGGAAATAGCTCACATCACAAAAAAGTTAGAGATAAATTGTATGCTTTAACAAGATCTAAAAGTTTTGTGAAGTAAGATTTGGCCTCTCTGTCTCTCCGTTTCTGTTTACCGATTATACAAAATTCATAGAGGACTTTTCAGGCTATTACCAGAAAATTCAAGATAATATTTGTATGCAAAAATCTTAAAATATGATACTTTAATGGGAGTCTTATAACCATTCTTTAGAAAATCAAAATTAACAAAATATTTACCATGCAAAGTGTAGTTTTGTATGGGGGATTTTCTTGAAAATCTTCGTGTGGTAGATCCGTGAGTATATGTATGTGCGTCTGTGAACAGTATAACTCAAAAACAAAAAGTAGGATAAACAGCAAACTTGGTGCCACACGAAGGTTCTCAAGAAAATCCCCCAATCTACCCTTAATATGGAACATTTTTCGAAATTGTTTATTCTCCAAAACAATGCCTCTAACGATTTTGATTCGGAAGTAATTTTGTATAATCTTGTACAACTAATAAACGTAAGCAAATTCGAAAACGTACTACACAAAAAATATGAATTTCTTTAAAACACACAATTTCAAATAACTTTTGCTATACTTAAATACCAAGTTTGGCATTTAAACGTCTTTTGGTTTGAATTGTCTTATTTACAGGCACCACACAAACAAATTGGTTTCTAAAAACTCTTTTTCTCTCTTGATTCAGAGGATATCAAACTGTGTAATTTCAGGGCAATCTCGGGATTAAATTTTTGAGTGGTATGCAATACTTCCTCTACTTGGATTGGATTCGCTACATAGGAGACTCGGCACTGATCCACATAGCGCACGTTGTACCTACGCCACAGAAGGGGGCGTCCCCGGGAGGAAGGATTAGGCGAGAGAAGATACCGGGCGGCCGGAACCAGGTGTGACGGCACAGGAATGGAAGGGTCCTTAAGTTTCCAGACAGAGACTCCTCGGCAGACGGACCCCTACACGGAGGGGTCAAGCGCCCCTCAAGGGTATTCGGATACCCCCGACAGACAGCCGAAGGTCGAGGGATGGAGAGAATCTCAAACAGCATCCTTTTACCCTGCCACAGTGCACCGTAACACTATCGCCAACACTTCCAACCCTGAAAGAAACCAACGGATGAAAGATGAAGTGAAATGAAGGGACAGGAAATTCGGGGAATATGACAATCCTTCCGAGTATTCGCCTGGCGACCCGGGAAAACCCCCGAAAAAACTCATGGGTCAGGAAGGTCGGCCACGGGAATTGAACCCACGACCTCCCGAATGTGGGTTACAGACGTAACTGCTCAACCTCGCCGCTTGGTTTCCTCTACTTCCTATAGACAAGCAGTAGAGAAAGTAAAATGTATTTAAAATATTCGAAATTTTTCTGCATTTCTCACAAATTCCCATATTGTATATTATACTATTCATATAACAAGTTATTCTTCTAACCACCATACTTTAGTCACAATAAATGTTTTCAATACCATTTATTCCACTTTAGGCAATATGGGATTTGGTTACATGCTGGAGGTAGGAAAATGGTTAATGCTTTACCTTAGCTAACACTTATGTATGGCAGGCAGGAAGAAGTGTTGTATTCCACCTAAAAAGGCTGTATCCAGATTTCACCGGAAATATCCGTTTTGGGGTACCTGGACCATAAAAAAGGTGCGCGCACGTGACTGTCTGTGAACAGCATAACTCCGAAATAAAAGTGGTTAAATACTAATCTTGGTATTTAGTTTCAGCATCTTAGAACTATGTGCCACGAAGATTTCCAAGAAAGTTCTTCCACCCCATACTACCCTTGCTTTCTTTTCCTCATAAAATCCTGTAACGATTTTGATTAAAATGGCATATGACATGAGACGTTAATATATCTGTTGAATTTTCTGTGAATATCCTATGAACTTCCCCTTATATGACTGAATTCTGTATACTTTTGTGTAACAATGAAACCTAGAAACATAAACTAAAAATACTGTAGGAAAAATGTAAAGCCTATTAAAACACACACCGGGCGGGATGGCTCAAGTGGTAACGTCTGTGGTCCGCATTCGGGACGTTGTGGGTTCGATTCTCGCGGCCAACCTTCCTGCCAATGGGTTGTTTCGGGGTTCCCCGTGTCATTGGGCGAAGGCTGGGAAAGTTCATTACATCCCCCGAATTTCCTGTCCCTCCATTCTCATTTCATTTCAGCTTTCGTCTGCTTTGTATCTTTAAGGGTTGCAAGTGTGTGTGGGAGATCTTAGCGTGTGCATCGCGGGGGAAAAGCATGCTCTAACCAAACCTTCGTCTCCCGGAATGGGGGTGGTCTCCGGGTCCGGGACCTTCCAGGGGGTGTGTAAGCCAACCGGAGAGAGGGGAGCCGGCTGCACCAGTAGCCATCCGTGGAATTTGAATCTGTAAACGATAGGGACCCTGCACTCTGCCTGTCATGACTCCTGGTCCGGTCGCCCTCTCTCTTCTCTCACCTTATCGCTCCATCCCGGGGGCCACGTTAGCGGCCTGGGTACAAAACATCTGTATAGCTCGAGGTGCGAAGTCCACGCCCTAGCTCCTAGTCCTATTCTACCCTATCTTAAAACACACGCTTTCGGTCAAATATGCTTTTCTATATTTATTATTATTTCAGCGGTAGGCGTTTTAGAAATATTCCATGTTACACCTTTCCTAAGCGTCACATAAAGACATGCTCGAACGTTTGCGATTCTTGTTCACTTTTCTTTGCATTGTTAGAGCTTGTTATCATGCATAAACATGCTGTTTCCAGTGTTGAATCCTCTTGCTTAACATGAAACAATCTCTAGGTAAAAAAGTCTGATGTGTTACACTCACATGACTTTCTCTACTCTTGTACAAATTCTTTTTACAAACGCTTATTCTCCATATGCTTCATGTTAATCGAGATATCGAGAAGTTAATCTTATTGCTAATTTTCTTGTGGATGGAAGGGGAATTGGTATGCTTTAAATGATAATCAAATATTTTAAGAGCTGGTTGCTATGTGGAGTATTCCATTCTCTTGCATTACCAAGACAAAAAAAATCTGATGTGTTACACTCACATGACTTTCTCTACTCTTGTACAAACTATTTTTACAAACGCTTATTCTCCATCTACTTCATGTTAATCGAGATAAACATTTGCAGACTCTTATCTTATTGCTAATTTTCTTGTAGATGTAAGGGGAATATATATTTACAAGGGCAATATAGAAATACAGTAGCCTTTAAGCATTAACATATCTCTTAATAGCTGGTTGCTAGGTGCAGCTCCATTCCCTTTGCCACAGATTAATATTCTTTGCAGATCAAAGACAAAAAAATGAATAACGAATTCCCATTTAAGAAAATAAGTATTGAAAAATTTAAGAGAATAACAAGCAATATCTCGAAAATGGTTCACTCAACAACAAAAATGTATATGACATAAATTGTGTATTTTAACGTGATGTACATATTTTGTGTAGTAAAATTTTCTCTATCTCTTATGGTTTACCGGTTATGCAAAAGTCGTTCACAATGAAGAACACTTTTGGAGACATTCCCAGAAAATTCAAGATATACGTTTTATTTGTCATGAAAGTGTCTTAAACATGTGATATTTTAATCAAAATCGTTAGAGCCGTTTTTGAGAAAATTAAAATTTTTCAAAACTTTTCAATGTAAAGGGTATCTTGGGGTGGGGGTTTTTCTTGAAAACCTTCGTGCCGCATCCCTGGAAGATACTGAACCTAAATACCAAGTTTGGTGTTTATCCGACTGTTCGTTTCTGAGTTAGGCTGTTCAAAGTCAGACACACAGACACACACACGGACCTGTTTCCAAAAATGCTTTTTTTGGATTCAGGGGGTCTCAAAACATGTATTTCCGGTGAAATCTCGGTATCGAATTTTTGGGTGGAATACAATACTTCCCCTACTTAATATACGTAGTAGAGAAAGTAAAAATGAATAACGAATTCCCATTTGAGAAAAAAAGTATAGGTATTGGAAAGTTTAAGGGAATAACAAGCAATATCTCGAAAATGGTTCACTCAACAAAAAAAGTACATGACATTAATGGTGTATTTTAACGCGATCTACATTTTTTGTATTTTGTCTATCTCTTATGGTTTACCAGTTATGCAAAGGTCGTTCTCAATGAAGAAACATTCCCAGAAAATTCGAGATACACAATTCATTTCCCATAAAAATGTCCTAAACGTATGGTATTTTATTCAAAATCGTTGGAGCCATTTTTGTGAAAATTAGAATTTTCGAAAAATGTTCCCTGTAAAGGGTAATCTGGAGTGGGGGGATTTTCTTGAAAACCGTCGTTTCGCATCTCTGGAGGAGATACCAAGTTTCGTGTTTATCCCACTGTTCGTTTCTAAGTTATGCGGTTCACAGACAGACACACAGACCTACACACGGACATGTTTCCAAAAATGCTTTATATGCATTCAGTGCACCTCGAAACATGTATTTCCTGTGAAATCTCGGTATCGAATTTTAGGGTGGAATGCAATACTTCCCTTACTTACTATACGTAGTAAAGAAAGTAGTATATAGCAGTAACGAACGAGCATAGAATAATCAATATTTTATGAGTATACTTATAATACATAATTATATATGCATAAATTTGCCATTGGTGGAGTGCACATGCCTCATCAGATTTTTCAGTGGCAATTTCTACCATTCCGGTTTCCGAAAATCTTACATATTATATTCAGATGACTTTCTCTACCCACTATCGTTTATTTTATAAATTTTCTTCAATCAATTCTTATAAAAACGTATTACTTTCTCTACCACGTACCTAGTAGACAGAGAAAGTATTGCATTCTACTTAAAAAAATTGGAGTTCACATTTCAGTGCAAAAATTTTGTCTTGAGACCCCCTGAGTACAAAACATAATAATTTTTAGAAAAAGCTCCGAGTGTGGGTCTGTATCTCCGAACAACAACACTAAGAAACGAAATGTCCGGTAAATATTAGATTTGGCAATTAACTTGAATAACCTCTGAAGATACGATACGAAGATCTTCAAGCAACTTCCCCCATCTCAACACCACACTTTGCGAAAAGTTTAGTTTATTTTCGCTTTTCTTAAAATGGGCTCTAAAGATTTTTATTAAAACCCCATATATTTAACATATTTACATGGAAAACAAAATGTATATCCGAATATCCGAGGCAATTTCATATAGTTTTATTATAACTGGTAAAACCATAAGAGATAAAAACTTATTGATAATAACCAAAACTTATTGCACAAAAATCTAGAATCCTTTAAAGACGCCATTTATTTGAAATAACTTCTTTGTGGCGTCAACCATTTTCTGTATATCCGCAGTTATTTCTGTTATTAGTTTCAATTGTTCAATACTTTTGTCATTTTTTGAAATGTCACTATTCAGTTATTTCTCGTTATGTCATGGAAGGAGCTAGGGTGGTACTCCATGGGGTAGTGATTACAATGCCAGCCTCTAGTACTCGAGGTGGCGGTTTCAAACCCGGTGGAAGGCGGTGGATTTTTTTGGGGGTGTAATAATCCTTAGCGTGGCTTCCTTCAGAAAGGAAATAAGCCGGTGGTCCCGTGTCGTAGATTTACGGCACGCAATAGAACCTCAAGCCTGATAAAGACGATAGATTATTGAGTTAAAATATCTTCATATAAAGGGTAGTTTAAGGTGGGGGATTTTCTTTAAAATCTTGGACTCACATATCTTGAAGTTACTGAACTTAAATACAAACTTTGTTGCGTATGAGTCATTTCGTTTTTGAGTTATGCAATTCACAAGCACTCGCGCATACACACACGTGCACAGACCACTTTCTAAATATGTACTTTCTTCAGATGGGCTCAAAAGTAGTGTTTTCGGTGAAATCTTAATTCAAATATTTGGAGGAATTCAATACATGGTATACCTAATACAACAAGATGCTAGAAAAAAATTAAAATATTAGAATAAATTTAATATACTATACAATGTCGTAACATAGATGTCGCTTGATATTTCAAAGAGGGGCTAGTTTGAGATGTGGAGAGTGGAAACTCATTCAACAATAATTAATATACTTAATTAGGGCAGATTTTTTTAAAATGAAAGGCATGTACATTGATTACCAGACGTTAAGTATCCCAGATTTTAGCGTAACAGATGTGCTTTTAATTTGTGAATCGGTTCACTTACCACAAGAAAGTTTGATATTCATGATTGCGAGTTCTTTGGCTGCCATCATTTCAACGTCAGTGTCAGTTCTGTTTGTCACGACTTTTATACCACTTACCTGTACTCAAACGTTTTTATTTTCCAATCATCACAGTAATAAATAATATAAAATTGTGTCATAAACTCAATTAAACTGACAGCTCGCATTAATTATTCATTAATAAACCTTTAAAACAGGCAAAACATGTTTTTATTATAATTAAAAATAATTCGTGAGAATTTTCAACACTTTACGAGTACTTAAATTTGTATAGTAATCTTAAAAGTTAGTTTACTGTCGCTTATAATGCATTGGAGTTTATCCAATAACTGTGATAAGTGAGACATTTACGTTTAATGTTTTCTGATAAGAAATTAATGTGAAGGTAAAGAAGTATACAAAAGTAATGAGTATCGTTCGTGTGCTTTCTACACCCCGATAGTAGGTAGAGGAAGGATTATGTTTCACTCAAAAATTCGATATCGAAACGTTTTAAGGGCCCCGAATACAAGGCAGCATTGTTAGAAAAGTTGCGTGTATACATGTGCGTGTGTGTGTGTGTGTGTGTGTGTGTGCGCGTGCGCGCGCGCGTGAGTTAACGCACAGAACACAAACTAATGTCAGGATTACTCTCTAAGACAATTCACAATTTGCCGCTTACTTTTCTTGCAAACTTTAAACGAGTACTCTCAAGTTTTCTCTGAGCGTCACAGAGAATTGATACAGATTTATGTAAACACAAACCAGATTTTTTGAGTACCGTTTTGGGGTTTCAACTGTAATTTTGAACTTTATCTTGATTATAGCCAAGTCCCTTTGCAAATACTATCCTCATAGTAAGGGCTTCATTATCTTCTTACATTTGTAACGTATCTAAATATTAATTTTAAAATACCTGTATATTATACTCAATGCATGCAAAAATAATAAAATATACAGAAACAATTGGAATATGCCATATATGCACTATAAAGCCTTACGTACAATACAGAAGAATATGAAACATACTGCAAAACTTAATTCCATATCACAAGTAAAAACAAGCTTAATATGCATTTATATACAAATCTGATGTCTATTACGAGTAAAAACAAAGAATATCTCGGAAATGGGTAACATGACAAAAATGCTTGATATAAAGTATGTGCTTTAGCCACATGTGAATGTTTTATGTAGTGAGATTTTGTTTGTGTCTCACAGTTTACCAATCATACAAAAGGGGTACGTTACTGGTTATTCCCAGAAAATTTAAGACATACATTTTATTTGGTACGCATATTTCAAACATATGTTATTTTAATGAAAAACACCACAGACATTTTTGATAAAATAAAAAAAATAACAAAACTTTTTCGTGTAAAGTAAGGATTGGGCTGGGGGAATTTTCTTGAAAATCTTCGGGACCTATACCCACTTGGAACATGCTGATCTTATATACCAAGTTTGTTATTTCACCAACCTTTAGCTTTTGAGTTTATTTTGTTCACAGACACACGGCCACATACATACACACGTACACATACAGGCCTGTTTATAAAAATTCAGTTTTTGGTTACAACCGACATCAAAACGTGCATTTCCAGGGAAATATAAGCATCAATTTTTTGGGCGGTATGCGGTACTTACTCTAATTACCATACTAAGTAGTAAATAAAGCGAAAGGCATTTAAAATATTCAAACATTTTCTGCATTTATCACAATTCACATATTGCATATTATACTATACATAACAGAAGTTCTTCTTACTTTAGTCACAATAAATGCTTTCAGTATTATTTGTTTCAGTATATGCAATATCAAATTTGCTTCCTATATGCTAAAGGAAGGGATATGGTTACTTTTTATTTTCTCTAACACTTACCCAAAGTGTCAATATCAAGATTTCACCGGAAATATACGTTTTGGGATACACGAACAAGGAATTCTGATGTGTTACATTCACATGACTTTTTCTACCCTCTATCGTTTATAAGTGGGTATACAAATTATTATTACGAAAGTTTATTTTCCTACCTACTTCATTTTAATCGAGATAAACCTTTCCGGAAACAGCAGAATTATATATTCTGTAATAGGTACAAAGGAGAATAGCTATAGTCAAATGTTTTAGAACTGGACGCTATATGGTGGCCTTAAAATTTCATACTCTTTCCATGACCTCGCTAGAAAGAGCTGAAAACCGACAGGACTTTAAAACAATGGCTAAGTAATGAACAATTAGAACCATTAATAACGAATATCTCGGAATTGGCTGATGCAACAAAAAAAAAGTTATTTAAAATAAATTGTGTGTTCTAATGAGATCCACATTTCTAGTGCAGTACGTTTTCATCTATCGCTTAAGGTTAACCAGTTATATAAGATTATAGAAGATATCTTCCGAACGAAAAAGACTTCATAGGTTACTCCCAGAAAATTCAAGGTATACACTGCATTTTCAAAGTAAATGTAATTAATATGTGGTATTTTAATAAAAATCCTTAAGGCAATTTTTAGGAAATCAAATATCTCGAAAAATCTTCCATATAAAGTGTGGTGTGGATAGGAAAATCTTCGTGTCGCATCTTTGGAAGAAATTGAGCTTAAATACTAGTTTGATGTTGATCCGAATTTTCGTTTTTGAGTTATGTATTTCATACACACACGGACCATTTTCTGAAAATGCTTCCTTTTTGGATTCGTGGATCCTCAACGCATGCATTTCCGAAGAAATCTCGGTATCGAATTTTTGTGCGGAATACAATACTTCCCCTACTTACTATATGTAGCAGAGGAAGTAGGAATATGCGACATTATGAAATACAATCTAAACTTTGTTGAAGCACCTAGATTAGTCAATGAGCTAAACAATGCACTAAAACAGATTAAGGTGCTGTCTTTAATTTTCTTCTGAAGAGCGTTTAAGTGACCTGCCATTTCACTTACCCCATCATAACATTGAGTCATTATTTTTTTCTTGTATGAAAACTCCCCAAAATCCCATCCAGAAGATTAAACAAAGCCTCAGACGTTCTATCAGCACTAACATCATAGAACTCTAGAAAACGCCCAGAAACATTCTCTTCAACACTCACACGTCTATAGAACATTGTGATGTTTCAGTTATATTTTTTGCTATCATCAATTTGAGTGGCAAAAAGGTTACTGTTATGCATTTCATTTTACATGATCTTATATATATTCAGCTATGCAGTATATGACTTCATTCTGAATTGTCTTCGAGGCCCCACTGATAATACTAAAATTTTCTAAATAGTGATTTTGAATTTCCAATGGACTCCTCGATATTAATAAGGCAACAGTTCCTTGAAATTTCCAGGATTAATTGCCTTACACTTTATCATGCCCCCTAAATCCAAGTTCTTGCTTACCTAAATATAACACAGCATGCATTTCCCAGCATCACAGCTTGGAAAATAGTCCATTCATACAAATATTTTCATTAAATTCAATTCTAAATAGCGCTGTATTTTCCTATAGGGCATCAGAAATTTTATTTCTATTCTTTAAACAAGTGTACAAATGTAGTTTGCATTTCAGGAGTTGAGCAGAATATTTATGCTTATTTAAAAATAGCGTAATGTTCTTAAAATGCGAAACTCCTTCCTTATTCCAGACATTATGATTCGTATGAGAAAGTAAAGGAGCACTCTCAATTTTACTCTGAACGTCACAAACAATTGATACAATTTGACTTGCGGTTCATAGGCCAGGCCTTGGGTGCTTTGCAGTGATGGGTGTATTGACCTCGCCGGTTCCGGACTCTTTTGTTAGCTGTCACATTTCGCCGATCTCGAGGTTCACACGGATCATCGCTTCCTCCCACGCACGCACTCTGTGCTCGCTTGGCAGAGACGGGCATCGAGGTGCAGGTGCATCAGAAGCTCTTGATTGTGAGGCGTGCGGAGACGCTGGTGGAGGCTGCGAGCGGTCCAGGATAATCGAGCCAGGATGGATTCGACTGGAAGGACGTCAGGGTGATGGGGTATGGACAGTTAGGTTGCGGCCAGTCACACCGCGATGGAGGTAAAGGTTGAGACCGGAGTGTCAGGGGGGGGGGGTGAGTGCGTGCGTGCGTGGGTGCGTGGGGGTGTGTGTGTGCGTGCGTGCGTGCGTGCGTGCGGGCGTGCGTGCGTGCGTGCGTGAGTGCGTGTGTGCGTGTATGTGTGTGTGTGTGTGTGTGTGTGTGTAATCCTAGAGTTAGAACGGATTTACACTTCAAGGCAAACCTTTGACGCGGTCCCAAACAACTTCTTAGATTTGAACCGAGAAGTCGTGGCTAGCAAACCTTATGTTGATTTTTGCTAACACGGGATTTTGATCTGAGTGTCATGCGTTGAGTAATATGAGCGATAGGTGATACGGGAAGTGCTTGATGATCGCGAAAACGATAAGGGATGCCCGTCTTGGACCTCGTGGATAATGGGTGGGTTGTCAGGTGCCCTCTACTCTGAGATAGGGTCCGTATCTATCATGCGTATAATTTAATAGCCTGTCGCTACCGCCCGGGGACCGCAATGCCACCGCAACGGCAATGTTTTGTTGCCCATATTTACATATTATCTGGGTTCGCCTCCTCTTCTCTCCTCATTGGGTGATGAATAACAAATTTCAGCTCGCTCTACGGGTAATATTTCCATGTTGCATGAAGTGCGATTTGCTGTTCGCTTTAAACTTTTTGGTACTTTCTCGGACTATTTCGTGAGAAAATTGTTCACATTATGCCCAAATGTTGACATCATGTGCCAGGTTTTTACGGTATGCTCAACTAACACCCTCTATATTCCTATGTGGCTTCAGGGAACATCAAAACTGTATTCCGTTAAATTCTGATATCCACTTTTGGGTTAAAATGCAATAATCTATGCTAGAGAAAGTAAAAGGGTTTTGGGAGAATATTTTGTAGAAGCGATAAAAGATAAACAACGGATGATTGAGAAATATCAAGTGGATGTAACACCAGATATTTTAAACTTTGATTTTATATGTTTTCACCATAAACCACACTCTCCTTCACACTTCCGAACTCGGTGGAGGGCAGGGAATGGTTATAACTAAAGAAATATTCTGCTGACTCAGGAGCCTATGAATTGGAAGGTCAGAACTCTGACCACTCGGCGACGGATAGACAGTTTGTATTAATTGTACCATACTTTTTTGGAATAGGAGACCTTGTGGAATTTTGAACTATTACGTGAAGATATTCAGGAGAGAGAGAGAGAGAATTAGGGAGAGCGAGAAGGAGAGGTGGATTTTGGGTGATATCCCACCACTATAAGGAAAGCTAAGCTGCTATTAGTAGCAAAATAAATATTTAAAACAAATCCTTTGCGGTCATTTTATTTCCATTTTTAATCGTACAAGTCATTTTTGTCACTTATGTCTGTTGGTTCAGCATCAAGTGGGAAGATACATCGGTGCATATTCCTAAGTGTAAAAATATGAAAGCTGAAACAAAAAGACAGTGTATATAATATACTATTGCTGTGCAAGTTTATTAGAAATGTACAGGGGATATAGTGAATTCAGTATAAAGAATACAGTAATATATGGAATGCCATTTAAAATAACTAATTCGGAGTGACTGCATGTGACCCCTATTGTTCGAAGCCATCTGACCGCTTACTAAGAAAATAATGCAGTTTATATTGATAAATGGAAAGAAGAACGCGTTGCCTTGCCTTGTCTGGTAAGTAGCTATTTGATATAAATTGTTTAATTTAAACACTTCCTGAAATACTTACGCGAAAAAATGTTTGTTTTTTCTGTTGGACACTTATGGTGTACCACACAAGCATAATGTGAGAATTACTTTTGGCAATAATTTGGAGTATGCAAAAATATTATGCACGCATAGAGAAATGTCAGTAGGTTAATTTGGTATTTTTCCTTTTATTGGAGTTCCAAAGCAACCCCTACAAAATACTCTCCCTCAGTAAGCTATTAAGCTATATACACCACAGTACTCACGGAATAATACTAATACTAATACTAATAATAATCATAATAATAATAATAATAATAATAATAATAATAATAATAATAATAATACGAAACGGAGAGGAAGAAAATCCTATCCTGGGTTCTATACTCGGACATTTACGCTTCTTTAAATAGATCCGGTATAATATGTTGACTACTTTCTTGTAATCAGTGGAATAATAATAATAATAATAATAATAATAATAATAGACCCTCTGTGGTTCGACATGGTCGCAATGGCAGTAACTGCACAAATAATAGCCCACCGATGACTTCATTCGTGCTATTCAGCCCTAGCGCTTCCATTTCCTTTATATTAATCGACCCAATAAAACCATCTACCTATCCACCATCGCACCTATAGATGCGTAGAAGACGTTTACAGCTGCTTCTGCCGCATTATTCTCGCTGCGTGTAATACTTCAGAGATTATCCTGTTCTAACCTGGACTTGGTACAGTCGTTGAGGAGCTCAAAGCTACCTACTTGCCTTCCTAGCTAACTAAATTACAACCGCCAATCCTCAAACTCAGTCCTATCCCATCCAGTGGTAAAATTCTACACGGGTACATTAGACTGCTTTTATAGCGGTCTAAGGGAGAATGAACCAAATCAATGTAAAATCTATGCATATGGCATTTATACTTACCAGAATCGGAGGGGTCTCTCTCATAGTTGTACTTTGAGAGGAAGCACATGTTACGAAATGTCCATGTAACAGTGGAGTTTGAGGCGCACACTGGATCGTACTCAAGATCACAATCTATTGGATATTCTGTTGCAGGGGTTACCACCTCGAATGCATACGCGAATGTACACAGCGCTAACAGGAACACTGGAACAAGAACGCATGTGTAGCATTCTGATGGCTTTCACTACTAACTCCTCTATAAACTATTCTTATTCTTCTGTTTTTTTGTTAATCAAAATAAACCTTCATTATCCATATACAAATTATGTTGAAGGTATCGGAATGCAATAGGTAAAGTGATAGATCTTTGAAATGCGCTCCCTATGTGGAGGCTTTGAAAACCCACGCATGACCACGAGAGAAAACGATAATCGACTTTCCACTTGAAAAAAGTATGTGTTTACAAATTTAAACTAATAACAAAGAATATCTCGGAAATAGCTAACATCACAAAAAAGTTAGAGATAAATTGTATGCTTTAATGAGATCTAAAAGTTTTGTGAAGTAAGATCTGGTCTCTCTGTCTCTCTCTGTCCATCCCTTTCTGTTTACCGATTATACAAAATTCATAGAGGAATTTTCAGGCTATTACCAGAAAATTCAAGATAATATTTGTTATGCAAAAATCTTAAAATATGACATTTTAATGGGAACCTTAAAACCATTTTTTAGAAAATCAAAATTAACAAAACATTTTTCATGCCAAGTGTAGTTTGCTATGGCGGATATTCTTTAAAATCTTCGTGTGGTATATTTGGAAGTTGCTAAACTTAACTATCAAGTTTGTCATTTAAATGCCTTTTAGTTTGAATTGTCTTGCACCACACAAATATTTTTTTTTCTAAAAACTCTTTTTCTCTTTTGATTCAGATGATATCAAACTGTGTAATTTCTCGGGAAATCTCGGGATTGAATTTTTGAGTGGTATGCAATACTTCCTCTACTTGGATTGGATTGAACTGGCTAAGGAGGAGACTCGGCACTGATCCACATAGCGCATGTTGTACCTACGCCTCGGATGGGGGCGTCCCCGGGAGGAAGGATTAGGCGAGAGAAGATACCGGGCGGCCGGAACCACGTGTGACGGCACAGGAATGGAAGGGTCCTTAAGTTTCCATATAGAGACTCCTCGGCAGACGGACCCCTACACAGAGGGGTCAAGCGCCCCTCAAGGGGATTCGGATACCCCCGACAGACAGCCGAAGGTCGAGGGATGGAGAGACTCTCAAACAGCATGCTTTTACCCTGCCACAGTGCACCGTAACACTATCGCCAACACTTCCAACCCTGAAAGAAACCAACGGATGAAAGATGAAGTGAAATGAAATGGAGGGACAGGAAATTCGAGGAATATGACAATCCTTCTGAGTATTCGCCTGGCGACCCGGGAAAAACCCCAAAAATCTCATGGATCAGGAAGGTCGGCCACGGGAATTGAATCCACGACCTCCCGAATGCGGGTTACAGACGTAACTGCTCAGCCTCCCCGCTTGGTTTCCTCTACATCCTATAGACAAGTAGTAGAGAAAGTAAAATGTATTTAAAATATTCGAAATTTTTCTGCATTTCTCACAAATTCCCATATTGTATATTATACTATTCATATAACAAGTTATTCTTCTAACCACTTTACTTTAGTCACAATAAATATTTTCCATACCATTTATTCCACTTTAGAAATATGGGATTGAGTTACATGCTAGTGGTAGGAAAATGGTTAATGTTTTACCTTAGCTAACACTTATGTATGGCAGGCAGAAGGAAGTGTTGTATTCCACCTAAAAATGCTGTATCCAGATTTCACCGGAAATATCCGTTTTGGGGTACCTGGACCATAAAAAAGGTGCGCGCACGTGACTTTCTGTGAACAGCATAACTCCGAAATAAAAGTGGTTAAATACTAATCTTGGTATTTAGTTTCAGCATCTTAGAACTATGTGCCACGAAGATTTCCAAGAAAGTTCTTCCACCCCATACTACCCTTGCTTTCTTTTCCTCATAAAATCCTGTAACGATTTTGATTAAAATGGCATATGACATGAGACGTTAATATATCTGTTGAATTTTCTGTGAATATCCTATGAACTTCCCTTTATATGACTGAATTCTGTATACTTTTGTGTAACAATGAAACCTAGAAACAAAAAACTAAAAATACTGCAGGAAAAATGTAAAGCCTATTAAAACACACACCGAGCGGGATGGCTCAAGTGGTAACGTCTGTGGTCCGCATTCGGGACGTCGTGGGTTCGATTCCCGCGGCCGACCTTCCTGCCAATGGGTTGTTTCGGGTTCCCCGGGTCGTTGGGCGAGTGCTGGGAAGGTTCATTACATCCCCCGAATTTCCTGTACCTCCATTCTCATTTCATTTCAGCTTTCGTCTGCTTTGTCTCTTTAAGGGTTGCAAGTGTGTGTGGGAGGTCTTAGCGTGTGCATCACGGCCGAAAGCATCCTCTGACCAAACCTTCGTCTCCCGGAATGGGGGTGGTCTCCGGGTCCCGGACCTTCCAGGGGGTGTGTAAGCCAACAGGAGAGAGGGGAGCCGGCTGCACCAGTAGCCATCCGTGGAATTTGAATCTGTAAACGATAGGGATCCTGCACTCTGCTGTCATGCCTCCTGGTCCGGTCGCCCTCTCTCCTCTCTCACCTTATCGCTCCATCCCGGGGGCCACGTTAGCGGCCTGGGTACAAAACATCTGTATAGCTCGAGGTGCGAAGTCCACGCCCTAGCTCCTAGTCCTATTCTACCCTATCTTAAAACACACGCTTTCGGTCAAATATGCTCTTCTATATTTATTATTATTATTTCAGCGGTAGGCGTTTTCAAATATTCCATGTTATACTTTTCCTAAGCGTCACATAAAGAACATGCTCGAACGTTTGCGACTCTTGTTCACTTTTCTTTGCATTGTTAGAGCTTGTTATCATGCATAAACATGTTGTTTCCAGTGTTGAATCCTCTTGCTTAATACGAAACAATCTCTAGGTAAAAAAAGTCTGGTGTGTTACACTCACATGACTTTCTCTACTCTTGTACAAACTAATTTTACAAACGCTTATTCTCCATATGCTTCATGTTAATCGAGATATCGAGAAGTTAATCTTATTGCTAATTTTCTGGTAGATGCAAGGGGAATTGGTAGGCTTTAAACGATACTCAAATATGTTAAGAGCTGGTTGCTATGTGGAGTATTTCATTCTCTTTGCATTACCAAAACAAAAAAAATGAATAACGAATTCCCATTTGACAAAAAAGTATAGGTATTGGAAAGTTTAAGGGAATAACAAGCAATATCTCGAAAATGGTTCACTCAAAAAAAAAATATTCATGACATTAATTGTGTATTTTAACACTATCTACATTTTTTGTGTAGTAAAATTTTGTCTATCTCTTATGGTTTACCAGTTATATAAAAGTCGTCCTCAATGAAGAATACTTTTGGAGACATTCCCAGAAAATTCGAGATACACAATTCATTTACCATAAGAATGACCTAAACTTATGGTATTTTATTCAAAATCATTAGACCCATTTTTGAGGAAATTAAAATTTTCAAAAAATGTTCCATGTTAAGGGTAATTTGAGGTGGGGGGATTTTCTTGAAAACCTTCGTTTCGCATCTCTGGAAGAGATACCAAGTTTCGTGTTTATCCGACTGTTCGTTTCTGAGTTATGCTGTTCACAGACAGACACACAAACATACACACGGACATGTTTCCAAAAATGCTTTATATGCATTCAGTGCACCTCAAAACATGTATTTCCTGTGAAATCTCGGTATCGAATTTTTGGGTGGAATGCAATACTTCGCCTAGTTACTATACGTAGTAGATAAAGTAATATATAGGAGTAACGAACGAGCATAGAATAATCAATATTTTATGAGTATACTTATAATACATAATTATATATGCATAAATTTTCCATTGATGGAGTGCATATGCCTCATCAGATTTTTCAGTGGCAATTTCGACCATTCCGGTTTCCGAAAATCTTATATATTACATTCAGATGACTTTCTCTACCAACTGTCGTTTATTTTATAAATTTTCTTCAATCAATTCTTATAAAAACGTATTACTTTCTCTACCACGTACCTAGTAGACAGAGAAAGTATTGCATTCTACTTAAAAAGAATGGAGTTCACATTTCAATGAGAAAATTTTGTTTTGAGACCCCCTGAGTACAAAACATAATAATTTTTAGAAAAAGCTCTGTGCGTGGGTCTGTATCTCTGAACAACAACACTAAAAAATAAAATGTACGGTAAATATTAGATTTGGCATTTAACTTGAATACCCTCTGAAGATACGATACGAAGATCTTCAAGCAAATTCCACCATCTCAACACCACACTTTGCGAAAAGTTTAGTTTATTTTCGCTTTTCTTAAAATGTGCTCTAAAAGTTTTGATTAAAACCCCATATATTTAACATATTTACACGGAAAATAAAATGTATATCCGAATATCAGAAGCAATTTCATTTTTATAACTGGTAAACCATAAGAGATAAAAACTTATTGATAATAACCAAAACTTATTGCACAAAAATCTAGAACCCGTTAAAAACACCATTTATTTAACATAACGTCTTTGTGGCGTCAACCATTTTCTGTATATCCGCTGTTATTACTGTTATTAGTTTCAATTGTTCTATACTTTTGTCATTTTTTGAAATGTCACTATTCACTTGTTTATATTTATGTCATGGAAGGAGCTAGGTTCGTCCTCCATGGGGTAGTGATTACAATGCCAGCCTCTAGTACTCGAGGTGGGGGTTTCAAACCCGGTGGAAGGCGGTGGATTTTTTTGGGGGTGTAATAATCCTTAGCGTGGCTTCCTTCAGAAAGGAAATAAGCCGGTGGTCCCGTGTCGTAGATTTACGGCACGCAATAGAACCTCAAGCCTGATAAAGACGATAGATTATAGAGTTAAAAACATAGAGATGCCACTTGATATTTCAAAGAGGGGCTAGTTTGATATGAAGAGAATGGAAACTCATTCTACACATAATTAGTATACTTAATTAGGGCAGAAATTTTTAAAATGAAAGCCCTGTACATTGATTACCAGACGTTAAGTATCCCAGATTTTAACGAAACAGATGTTTTTTTTTAATTTGTGAATCGGTTCACTTACCAGAAGAAAGATTGATATTCATGACTGCAAGTTCTTTGGCTGCTATCATTTCAACTTCAGTGTCAGTTCTGTTTGTCACGACTTTTATACCACTTACCTGTACTCAAACTTTTTTATTTTCCAATCAGCACAGTAATAAATAATATAAAATTGTGTGATTAACTACACTGAACTGACAGCTCACATTAATTATCCATCCATAAACCTCTAAAACAGGCAATACATGTTTTTATTATAATTAAAAATAATCCGGGAGAATTTTGAATACTTTCCGAGTTCTTAAATTTGTATAGTATGTAATCTTAAAAGTTAGTTTACTGTCGCTGATAATGCATTCGAGTTTATCAAATAACTGTGATAAGTGAGACATTTACGTTTAATGTTTTCTGATAAGAAATTAATGTGAAGGTAAAGAAGTATACAAAAGTAATGAGTATCGTTCCTTGTTGTTCCTTGTTCCTGAACACACAGAACACAAAACTAATGCCAAAGATTACTCTCTAAGACAATGCACAATTTGCCGCTTACTTTTCCTGCAAACTTTAAAGGTGCACTCTCAAGTTTACTCTGAACGTCACAGAGAATTGATACAGTTGCATGTAAACACAAACCAGATTTTTCGAGTATCTTTTTGGGGTTTCAGTTGTAACTTTGAACTGTATCCTGATTAGAGCCATGTCCATTTGCAAATACTATCCTCATAGTAAGGACTTCATTATCTTCTTCTTATTTTTGTAACGTATTTAAATATTAATTTTAAATTTTAAAATACCTGTATATTATACTCAATGCATACAAAAATAATAAAATATGCAGAAACAATGGGAATATGCAATTATATGCACTATAAAGCCTTACGTACAATACAGAAGAATATGAAACATACTGTAAAACGTAATTCCATATCACAAGTAAAAACAAGCTAAATATGCATTTACATACAAATCGGATGTCTACCACGAGTAATAACTAAGAATATCTCGGAAATGCTTAACATCTCAAAAAGGTTTGGTATAAAGTGTGCGCTTTAACCAGATCTGAATTTTATTATGTAGTGAGATTTTGCCTGTGTCTCACAGTTTACCAGTTATACAAAAGTCGTTCAGAATAAAGGGGACTTTACTGATTATTCCAAGAAAACGTAAGACATGCATTTTATTTGGCACGCATATTTCAAACATATACTATTTATTGAAAAATACTAGACATTTTTGAGAAAATAAAAAATAACTAAAAACGTTCCGTGTAAAGTGTGGCTTCGGTTGGGGGAATTTCCCCGAAATTCTTCGTGTCCTATACTTGGAACATGCTGAAATTACCAACTTTGGTATTTCACCAACGTTTCGTTTTTGAGTTTATTTTGTTCACAGTCACACGGTCACGCACATACACATACAGGCCTGTTTATAAAAATTCATTTTTTGGTTACAAGGGACATCAAAACGTGCATTTCCAGGGAAATATAAGCATCAATTTTTTGGGCGGTATGCAGTGCTTACTCTACTTACCATACCAAGTAGTAAATAGAGCGAAAGGCATTTAAAATGTTCAAAAATTTTCTGCATTTATCACAATTCCCATATTGTCTATTATACTATGCATAACAGAAGTTCTTCTTACTTTAGTCACAATAAATGCTTTCAGTATTATTTGTTTCAGTATATGCAATATCAAATTTGCTTCCTATATGCTAAAGGAAGGGATATGGTTACTTTTTGTTTTCTCTAACACTTACCCAAAGAGTCAATATCAAGATTTCACCGGAAATATGCGTTTTAGGATACACGAACAAGGAAATTCTGATGTGTTACATTCACATGACTTTCTCTACCCTCTATAGTTTATAAGTGGGTATACAAATCATTATTACGAAAGTTTATTTTCCTATCTACTTCATTTTAATCGATATAAACCTTTCCGGAACCAGCAGCATTATATATTTTGTAATAGGTACAAAGAGAATAGCTATAGTCAAATGTTTTAGAACTGGACGCTATATGATGGCCTGAAAATTCCATAATCTTTCCATGACATCGCTAGAAAGAGCGGAAAACCGACAGGATTTTAAAACAATGATACTAAGTAATGAACAATTAGAACCATTAATAACGGATATCTCGGAATTGGCTGATGCAACAAAAAAAGTTATTTAAAATAAATTGTGTGTTTTAATGAGATCCACATTTCTAGTGCAGTACGTTTTCATCTATCGCTTAACGTTAACCAGTTATATAAGATTAGGTAGAAAATTTCTTCCGAACGAAAAGGACTTCATAGGTTACTCCCAGAAAATTCAAGGTATACACTTCATTTTCAAAGTAAATGTAATTAATATATGATATTTTAATAAAAATCCTTAAGGCAATTTTTTAGGAAATCAAAAATCTCGAAAAATCTTCCATATAACGTGCGGTGTGGATAGGAGATAATCTTGAAAATCTTCGTGTCGCATCTTTGGAAGAAATTGAGCTTAAATACTAGTTTGATGTTGATCCGAATTTTCGTTTTTGAGTTATGTATTTCATACACACACGGACCATTTTCTGAAAATGCTTCCTTTTTGGATTCAACGCATGCATTTCCGAAGAAATCTCGGTATCGAATTTTTGTGCGGAATACAATACTTCCCCTACTTACTATATGTAGCAGAGGTAGTAAGAATATGCGACATTATGAAATGCAATCTAAACTTTGTTGAAGCACCTAGATTAGTCAATGAGCTAAACAATGCACTAAAACAGATTAAGGTGCTGTCTTTAATTTTCTTCTGAAGAGCGTTTAAGTGACCTGCCATTACACTTACCCCATCATAACATTGAGTCATTAATTTTTTCTTGTATGAAAACTCCCCAAAATCCCAGCCAGAAGATTAAACAAAGCCTCGGATGTTCTATCAGCACTAACATCATAGAACTCTAGAAAACGCCCAGAAACATTCTCTTCAACACTCACACGTGTATAGAACATTGTGATGTTTCAGTTATACTTGTGCTATCATCAACTTGAGTAGCAAAAAGGTTACTGTTATGCATTTCATTTTACATGATCTTATATATATTCAGCTACGCAGTATATGACTTCATTTTGAATTGTCTTCGAGTCCCCACTGATTATACTAAAATTTTCTAAATAGCGATTTTGAATTTCCAATGGACTCCTCGATATTAATAAAGCAAGCAGCTCCTTGAAATTTCCACGATTTATTGAACTTACACTTTATCATGCCCCCTAAATCCAAGTTCTTGCTTACCTAAATATAACACAGCATCTGTTTCTCAGCATCACAGCTGGGAAAATAGTCCATTCATACAAACATTTTCATTAAATTGAACTCTAAATAGCGCTGCATTTTCCTATAGGGCATCAGAAATTGTATTTCTATTCTTTAAACAAGTGTACAAATGTAGTTTGCATTTCAGGAGTTGAGCAGAATATTTATGCTTATTTAAAAATAGCGTAATGTTCTTAAAATGCGAAACTCCTTCCTTATTCCAGACATTATGATTCGTATGAGAAAGTAAAGGAGCACTCTCAATTTTACTCTGAACGTCACAAACAATTGATACAATTTGACTTGCGGTTCATAGGCCAGGCCTTGGGTGCTTTGCAGTGATGGGGTGTATTGACCTCGCCGGTTCCGGACTCATTTGTTAGCTGTCACATTTCGCCGATCTCGAGGTTCACACGGATCATCGCTTCCTCCCACGCACGCACTCTGTGCTCGCTTGGCAGAGACGGGCATCGAGGTGCAGGTGCATCAGAAGCTCTTGATTGTGAGGCGTGCGGAGACGCTGGTGGAGGCTGCGAGCGGTCCAGGATAATCGAGCCAGGAGGAGTTCGACTGGAAGGACGTCTGGGTGATGGGGTATGAACAGTTAGGTTGCGGACAGTCGCACCGCGATGGAGGTAAAGGTTGAGACCGGAGTCTCAGGGAGCGTGTGTGTGTGTGTAATCCTAGAGTTAGAACGGATTTACACTTCAAGGCAAACCTTGACGCGGTCCCAAACAACTTCCTGGATTTGAACTGAGAAGTCGTGGCTAGCAAACGTTATGTTGATTTTTGCTAACACAGGATTGTGATCTGAGTGTAATGCGTTGAGTAATATGAGCGATAGGTGATACGGGAAGTACTTGATGATCGCGAAAACGATAAGGGATACCCGTCTTGGACCTCGTGGATAATGGGTGGGTTGCCAGGTGCCCTCTACTCTGAGAAACGGTCCGTATCTATCATGCGTATAATTTAAAAGCTGTCGCAACCGCCCGGTGGCCGCAATGCCAACGCAACGACAATTTTTTGTTGCCCATATTTATATATTATCTGGGTTCGCCTCCTCTTCTCTCCTCATTGGGTCATGAATAACAAATTTCAGCTCGCTCTACGGGTAATATTTCCATATTGCATGAAGTGCGATTTGCTGTTCGCTTTAAACTTTTTCGAACTATTCCGTGGAAAAATTGTTTACATTATGCCCAAATGTTGATGTCATGTGCCAGGTGTTTAGGGTATGCTCAACTAACACCCTCTACATTCCTATGTGGCTTCAGGGGACATCAAAACGTGTATTCCGTTAAATCTTGATATCCACTTTTGGGGTTAAAATGCAATAATCTATGCTAGAGAAAGTAATAGGGTTTTGGAAGAATATTTTGTAGAAGTGATAAAAGATAAACGACGGTTGATTGAGAAATATCAAGTGGATGTAACACCAGATATTTTAAACATTGATTTTATATATTTTCACCTTAAATCACACTCTCCTTCACACTTCCGAACTCGGTGGGGGGGAGGGGAATGGTTATAACTAAAGAAATATTCTGCTGACCCAGGGGCCTATGAATTGGAATGTCTGAACTCTGACCACTCGGCCACGGATAGACAGTTTGTATTAATTTGTACCATACTTTTGTGGAATAGGAGAACGTGTGGAATTTTGAACTATTACGTGAAGATATTCAGGGGAGAAAGAGAGAGAGAATTACGGAGAAGGAGAGGGGGGATTTTGGATGATATCCCACCACTATAAGAAAAGCTAAGCTGCGATTAGTAGCAAAATAAATATTTAAAACAAATCCTTTGCGGTCATTTTATTTCTCTTTTTAATCGTACAAGTCATTTATTTCACTTATGTCTGTTGGTTCACAATCAAGTTAATAGTTGTCTCTGCATTCTCCTATGTGTAAAAATATCAAAGCTGAAACAAAAAGACAGTGTATATAATATATTATTGCTATGCAAGTTTATTAGATATGTACAGGGGATATAGTGAATTCAGTATAAAAAATCTGATGTGTTACACTCACATAACTTTCTCTACTCTTGTACAAACTATTTTTACAAACGCTTATTCTCCATATGCTTCATGTTAATGGAGATATCGAGATGTCAATCTTATTGATAATTTTCTTGTAGATGCAAGGGGAATATGGTAGGTTTTAAGCGATAGTCAAATATTTTAACGCTGGTTGCTATGTGGCGCATTCCATTCTCTTTGCCTGTCCAGGACATAAAAAAATGAATAACGAATTTGAGAAAAAGTATAAGTATTGGAAAATTTAAGGGAATAACAAGCAATATCTCGCAAACGGTTCACTCAACAAAAGAAATGTATATGACATAAATTGTGTATTTTAACGCGATCTACATTTTTTGTGTAGTAAAATTTTGTCTATCTCTTATGGTTTACCAGTTATGCAAAAGTCGTTCACAGTGAAGAATACTTTTGGAGACATTCCCAGAAAATTCGAGATATACATTTTAATTATCATGACAATATCTTAAACATATGATATTTTAATCAAAATCGTTAGAGCCGTTTTTGAGAAAATTAAAATTTTCGAAAAATGTTCCATGTAAAGGGTAGTCTGGGGTGGGGGGATTTACTTGAAAACCTTCGTGTCGCATCTCTGGAAGATACTGAACCTAAATACCACGTTTGGTGTTTATCCGACTCTTCGTTTTTGAGTTATGCTGTTCACAGACACACAGACACATAGACACACAGACAGACACACAGACACACAGACAGACACACACACGGACATGTTTCCAAAAATGCTTTTTTTGGATTCAGTGAGTCTCAAAACATGTATTTCCGGTGAAATCTCGGTATCGAAATTTTGGGTGGAATACAATACTTCCCCTACTTACTATACGTAGTAGAGAAAGTAAAAATCTGATGTGTTACACTCACATGACTTTCTCTAGTCTTGTACAAACTATTTTTACAAACGCTTATTTTCTATCTACTTCATGTTAATCGAGATAAACATTTGCAGACTCTATCTTATTGCTAATTTTCTTGTAGATGTAAGGGGAATGTATATTTACAAGGGCAATATAGAAATACAGTAGCCTTTAAGCACATACATATCTCTTAATAGCTGGTTGCTAGATGCAGCACCATTCCCTTTGCCACAGATTAATACTCTTTGCATATCCAAGACAAAAAATGAATAACTAATTCCCATTTGAGAAAATAAGTATTGAAAAATTTAAGGGAATAACAAGCAATATCTCGAAAATTGTTCACTCAACAAAAACAATGTATAAGACATAAATTGTGTATTTTAACGCGATCTACATTTCTTGTGCAGTAAAATTTTGTCTATCTCTTATGGTTTACCAGTTATGCAAAAGTCGTTCACAATGAAGAATACTTTTGGATACATTCCCAGGAAATTGAATATATACATTTTATTTGTAAACAAAATATCTTAAACATATGATATTTTAATCAAAATCGTTAGAGCCATTTTTGAGAAAATTAAAATTTTCGAAAAATGCTCCATGTAAAGGGTAATCTGGGGTGGGGGGATTTTCTTGAAAACCTTCGTGTCGCATCTCTGGAAGATACTGAACCTAAATACCAAGTTTGGTATTTATCCGACTGTTGGTTTTTGAGTTATGCTGTTCACAGACAGACACACAGACAGACAGACACACAGACGGACATGTTTCCAAAAATGCTATTTTTGGATTCAGGGGCCTCAAAAAATGTATTTCTGGTGAAATCTCGGTATCGAATTTTTGGGTGGAATACAATACTTCCCCTACTTACTATACGTAGTAGAGAAAGTAAAAAACAGTAATATATGCAATGCCATTTAAAATAACAAATTCGGAGTTACTGCATGTGACACGTATTCTTCGAAGCCATCTGGCCGCTTACTAAGAAAATAATGCTGTTTATATTGATAAATGAAAACAAAAACGCGTTGTCTCGCCTTAACCGGTAAGTAGCTATTTAATATAAATTGTTTAATTTAAACACTTTCTGAAATACTTGCGCGTAAAAATCTTTGTTTTTCTGTTGGACACTTATGCTGTACCACATAAGCATAATGTGAGAATTACTTTTGGCAATAATTTGGAGTATGCAAAAATATTATGCACGCATTGAGAAATGTCAGTAGGTTATTTTGGTATTTTTCCTTTTATTGGAGTTCCAAAGCAACCCCTATAAAATACTCTCCCTCAGTAAGCTATTAAGCTATTTACCCCACAGTACTCACGCAATAATAATAATAATAATAATAATAATAATAATTATAATCATAATAAGAAACGGAGAGGAAGAAAATCATATCCTGGGTTCTATACTCGGACATCTACGCTTCTTTAAATAGATCCGCCATAATATGTTGAGGACTTTCTTATAATCAGTGGAATAATAATAACAATAATAATAACAATAATAACAATAATAATTATAATACGAAACGGAGAGGTAGAAAATCCTATCCTGGGTTCTATACTCGGACATCTACGCCTCTTTAAATAGATCCGCCATAATATGTTGAGGTTTTCTTATAATCAGTGGAAGAATAACAACAATAATAATAATAACAATAATAATAACAATAATGATAATAATAACAAACCCTCTGTGGTTCGACATGATAGCAATGGCTGTAACTGCACAAATAATAGCCCACCGATGACTTCATTCGTGCTATTCAGCCCTAGTGCTTCCATTTCCTTTATATTAATCGGTCCAGTAAAACCATCTACCTATCCACCATCACACCTATAGATGCGTAGAAGACGTTTACAGCTGCTTCTGCCGCATTATTCTCGCTGCTTGTAAAACTTCAGAGGTTATCCTTTTCTAACCTGGACTTGGTACAGCTGTTGAGAAGCTCAACGCTACCTACTTGCCAGTCCTCAATCTCAGTCCTATCCCAACCAGTGGTAAAATTTTACACGGGTCCATTAGACTGGCTTTTATAGCGGTCTAAGGGTGAATGAACCAAACCAATGTAAAATCTATGCATATAGCACTTATACTTACGAGAATCGGAGATGTCGCTCTCATAGTTGTACTTTTCTAGGATGCAGTGGTTACGAATTGTGAATATATCAGTGGCGTTTGCGACGCACATTGGATCGTACTCAAGATCACCACAATCTATTGGATATTCTCGTTCAGGGGTTCCCAACTCGAATGCATACGCGCATGCGCACAGCGCTAACAGGAACACTGGAACAAGATTGCATGTGTAGCATTCTCATGGCTTTCACTACTAACTCCTCTATAAACTATTCTTATTCTTCTGTTTTTTTGTTAATCAAAACAAAGTTTCATTATCCACATACAAATTTTGTTGAAGGTATCAGAATGCAAAAGGTAAAGCGATAGATTTCTGAAAAGCGCTCCCTATGTGGAGGCTTTGAAAACCCATGCGCACTACCAGAGAGAAAATCGACATTCCACTTGATAAAAATATAAGTATTTACAAATTTAAACTAATAACAAAGAATGTCTCGGAAATAGCTAACATTACAAAAAAGTTAGAGATAAATTGTATGCTTTAACAAGATCTAAATGTTTGTGAAGTAAGATTTGTGCTCTCTTTCTCTCTCTGTCTCTCCCTTTCTGTTTACCGATTATACAAAATTCATAGAGGACTTTACAGGCTATTACCAGAAAATTCAAGATAATATTTGTTATGCAAAAATCTTAAAATATGACATTTTAATGGGAACCTTATAACCATTTTTTAGAAAATCAAAATTAACAAAACATTTTCCATGCAAAGTATAGTTTGGTATGGGCGATTTTCTTGAAAATCTTCGTGTGGTATATTTGGAAGTTGCTAAACTTAACTATTAAGTTTGGCATTTAAACGTCTTTTGGTTTGAATTGTCTTGTTTACAGGCACCACACAAATAATTTTTTCTTTCTAAAAGCACTTTTTCTCTTTTCATTCAGAGGATATCAAAATGTGTACTTTCAGCGAAATCTCGGGATTGAATTTTTGAGTGGGATGCAATACTTCCTCTACTTGGATTGGATTGGATTGGCTACGGAGGAGACTCGGCACTGATCCACATAGCGGATGTTGTACCTACGCCCCAGAAGGGGGCGTCCCCGGGAGAAAGGATTAGGCGAGAGAAGATACCGGGCGGCCGGAACCAGGAGTGACGGCACAGGAATAGTAGGGTCCCTAAGTTTCCAGATAGAGTCTTCCCGGCAAACGGACAGGCAGACCGGGGATCCCACCCCACTCAGAGGGGATCCAGCGCTCCACAAGGGGATTCGGATACCCCCGTCAGCAGCCGAAACCAAGGGACGAAGAGAATCTCAAAGAGCATACTTTTCCCCTGCCACAGTGCACCGAAACACTTCTCCAACACTTCCAACCCGGTAAGATATCAACGGATGAAAGATGGAGTGAAATGGGAATGGAAATGAAATGATGGGACAGGAAATCCGAGGGATATAAGAATCCTTCCGAGCATTCGCCTGCCGACCCGGAAAAACCCTAAAAAACCCTGAGTCAGAAGTCAGCCACGGGAATTGAACCCACGACCTCCCGAATGCGGGTTACAGACGTAAACGCTGAGCCAACCCACTCGGTTTCCTCTACTTCTTATAGGCAAGTAGTAGAGAAAGTAAAATGTACTTAAAATATTCAGAAATTTCCTTGCGTTTCTCACAAATTCCCATATTGTATATTATACTATTCATATAACAAGTTATTCTTCTAACCACCTTACTTTGTCACAATAAATGTTTTCAATACCATTTATTCCACTTTAGAAATATGGGATTGGGTTACATGCCAGAGGTAGGAAAATGGTTATGTTTTACCTTACCTAACACTTATCTATGCCAGGCAGAAGGAAGTGTTGTATTTCACCTAAAAATGCTGTAATCACATTTCACCGGAAATATACGTTTTGAGCTACCTGAACCATAAAGGTGCGCGTACGTGACTGTCTGTGAACAGCATAACTCCTAAATAAACCTGGTTAAATACTAATCTTGGTATTTAATTTCAGCATCTTAGAAGTATGTGCCACGAAGATTTCCAAGAAAATTCTCCCAACCCATACTACCCTTGTTTATCTTCGTCAAAAAATGCTCTAACGTTTTTTATTAAAATGCCATATGACATGGACGTTAAATATATCTGTTGAATTTTCTGTGAATATCCTATGAACTTTCCTTTATATGTCTGAATTCTGTATCATTTTGTATAGCAATGAAACCTAGAAACATAAAGTAAAAATACTGCAGGAAAATTTTAAAGTCTATTAAAACATACAGTTACCGACCGGGATGGTTCAGGCGGTAACGCCTGTGGTCCGCATTCGGGAGGTGGTGGGTTCGAATCCCGCGGCCGTCTTTTCTAACCTATAGGTTTCTTTTAGGTTTCCTCAGGTCCCTAGGCGAATGTTGGGACGGATCATTACATCCCCCGAAATTCCTGTCCCTCCATTTCACCTCCGTTCTCATTTTATTTCAGCTTTCATCTGCTTTGTCTTTTTCAGAGTTGCAAGTGTCGGTGCTAGTTCTTGGCGTGTGCATGGCGGGGGAAAAGGATGCTCTGTGCAGACCTTCGTCCCCCGGAATGGGGTTGGTATCCGGGTCCCGGGCCTCCCAGGGGATGTGTAAGCCCACAGGGTGAGGGGACCCGGCTGCACCAGTTGCCATCCGGGGAGTTTAAATATGTAAACGATAGGGACTCTGCACTCTGCCTGTCATGCCTCCTCGTCCGGTCGCTCTGTCTTCTCTCACCTTATTCCTCCTTCCCGGGAGCGCCCCATCAGGATCCTAGGTACAAAATATAGGTGTAGCTCGAGGTGCTAAGTATGCCCCCCTCCTAGTCCCTTTCTGTCATATCGTAAAACACACACATATCCTATTCTCAAATATGTTTTATTTATTTATTTATTTATTTAGTATTATTTCAGCGGTAAGCGTTTTCGAAATATTCCATTCCTAAACGTCACATAAAAAACATGTTCGAACGTTTGCGATTCTTATTCACTTTACTTTCCATTCTAGTAAGAGCTTGTTATCACGCATGGACATGTAGTTTCCGCATGTTAAACCTTGTTGATTAATATGAAACAATTCCTAGGTAAAAATACATAGCAGTAACGAACGAACATATGTAGAATAATTAATTTTTCGGGGGTAAAAATCCTTAGCATGGCTTCCTTCAGAAAGGAAGTAAGCCGGTGGTCCTGTGTCGTAGATTTGCGGCACGTAAAAGTACCTCAAGCCTGATAAATAGGGTAGCTTATTAAATTAAAAGTATCTTCATATAAAGGGTAGTTTAAGGTGGAGGATTTTCTTTAAAATCTTCTAGTCACGTATTTTGAAGATGCTGAACTTAAATACCAAGTTTGGTGCGTATAAGTTATTTCGTTTTTGAGCTATATTCATACGCAAACACACACATACACATACAAAACATGTGCTCAGACCATTTTCTAAATATGTATTTTTTCAGATGGGCTCAAAAGTAGTTTTCCGTGAAATCTCAATTCAAAATTTTGGATAGAATTCAGTACATGCTATACCTAATACAACAAGGTGCTAGAAAAAAATTAAAACATTAGAATAAAACTAATAACCTATACAATATTGTAACATAGAGATGCCGCTTTCAAAGAGGGGCTAGTTTGAGATGAAGAGAGTGGAAACTCATTCAACAATAATTATTATACTTAATTAGGGCAGAATTTTTTTTAAATGAAAGGCCTGTACATATGGTTATGGGATGGACTTTATCGTTGGGCGCCGTATTGAGTCGGCTTCTTTGGGTGTTGTCTTCGTTGGGCGCCTTAGTGGGAGGGACTTTATTGTGTGTTTTCCTTTTTTGTACGGTATCGGTGTTTTTTTGAAGGGGGAAAAGGAAAGGTATTGGTGAAATGTCGGAAGAGCATGGATACAAGTAGGTTCTCTTAATCTCGGGTCGTGTTAACCGATGATATTTATATGGTTTTATTACGTTTTATTCTGACCTCCTTAAAATCATTCCCATAACCGATCCGTTTACACAAATATGTTTTATGTCCGATCACACAAATATATCGAACTATGCCATCGCCAAATCAAACTATAGCCACATGATACCCTGTGGTGTTTCACACGTCTGCTCACATGGAATTCCAGAGTACAAGTGTCTGCATTTACCCTTCGGTTCGCATTCCTGAAAGTTTCTTAACCCTAACTTTCTGCCTGCCTTGTTTCCCCCAACTCACACATGTGTCGTTACAATGGGCATGTTCAGCCCGCATTCCGATCCCCTAACGGTACGTTCATTTCCCGGCGTATATCTACTCTGTACAGTCTTATAAAGACATGTTATATGTTCCCACACTTTTCTAGGTGGTTCACAAATAGACTATGTATAATCGATATTATGGCTTCAACGTATCGTTTCAGTTACCAGAAGTTAAGTATGCCAGATTTTAGTTAAACAGGTATTTTTCATATTTGTGAATCACTTCACTTACCAGAAAAAAGTTTGATATTCATGACTGCAAGTTCTTTGGCTGTCATCATTTCAACTTCAGTGTCAGTTCTATTTGTCACGACTTTTATACCACTTACCTGTACTGCAAACGTTTTTAGTTTCCAATCAGCACAGTAATAAATAATATAAAATTGTGTGATAAACTACACTCAACTGACAGCTCACATTAATTATCCATCCATAAACTTTTAAAACAGGCAAAACATGTTTTTATTATAATTAAAAATAAATTCGGGAAAATTTTTAATACTTTCCAAATAGTTAAATTTTATAGTAATCTTAAAAGTTAGTTATCTGTCGCTGATAATGCATTCGAGTTTATCAAATAACTGTGATAAGTGAGAAATTTACGTTTAATGTTTTCTGATAAGAAATTAATGTGAAGGTAAAGAAGTACACAAAAGTAATGAGTATCGATCCTTTGCTCTCTAGACGCCGATAATAGGTAGAGGATGGACTATATTTCACTAAAAAATTCGATATCGATATGTTTTGAGGGCCCCGAATCCAAAGCAGCATTGTTAGACATAGTTACGTGTATATGTGTACGTGTGTGCGTGTGTGTGCGCGTGCGTGCGCGCGCGTGTGTGAACGCACAGAACACAAACTAATGTCAGGATTACTCTCTTAAGACAATGCACAATTTGTCGCTTACCTTTCCTGCAAACTTTAAAGGAGTACTCTCAATCAAGTTTTCTCTGAGCGTCACAGAGAATTGATACAGATTTATGTAAACACAAACCAGATTTTTACTTCTCTACTACGTATAGTAAGTAGGGGAAGTATTGTATTCCACCCAAAAATTCGATACCGAGATTTCACCGGAAATACATGTTTTGAGATCCCCTGAATCCAAAAAAAGCATTTTTGGAAACATGTCCGTGTGTGTGTCCGTGTGTCTGTGTGTCTGTGTGTCTGTCTGTGAACAGCATAACTCAGAAACGAACAGTCGGATAAACACCAAACTTGGTATTTAGGTTCAATATCTTCCAGAGATGCGACACGAAGGTTTTCAAGAAAATCCCCCCACCCCAGATTACCCTTTACATGGAACATTTTTCGAAAATTTTAATTTTCTTAAAAATGGCTCTAACGATTTTGATTAAAATATCATATGTTTAAGATATTTTTATTACAAATAAAATGTATATCTTCAATTTCCTGGGAATGTCTCCAAAAGTATTCTTCATTGTGAACGACTTTTGCATAACTGGTAAACCATAAGAGATAGACAAACGTTTACTACACAAAAAATGTAGATCGCGTTAAAATACACAATTTATGTCATATACATTTTTTTTGTTGAGTGAACCATTTTCGAGATATTGCTTGTTATTCCCTTAAATTTTTCAATACTTATTTTCTCAAATGGGAGTTCGTTATTCATTTTTTGTCTTGGATATGCAAAGAGTATTAATCTGTGGGAAAGGGAATGGTGCTGCCCTAGCAACCAGCTATTAAGAGATATGTATGTGCTTAAAGGCTACTGTATTTTCTAATTGCCCTTGTAAATATATATTCCCCTTACATCTACAACAAAATTAGCAATAAGATAGACTCTGCAAATGTTTATCTCGATTAACATGAAGTAGATGGAGAATAAAGGTTTGTATAAATAGTTTGTACAAGAGTAGAGAAAGTCATGTGAGTGTAACACATCAGATTTTTCGAGTAGGTTTTAGGGGTTTCAACTGTAACTTTGAACTTTATCTTGATTATAGCCAAGTCCCTTTGCAAATACAGTCTTCATAGTAAGTACTTCATTATCTTTTTATTATTTTTGTAATATATTTAAACATTAATTTAAAAATACGTGAATCATATGCTCATTGCATGCTAAAATGATGAAATATGCAGAAACAATGGAAATATATAATATATAAAGCTTTACTTACAACGCAGAAGAATGTGAAACATACTGCAGAACTTAATTCCATATCACATGTAAAAACAAGCTAAATGTGCATTTACATACAAATCCAATGTCTACTACGAGTAATAACAAAGAATATCTCGGAAATGGTTGACATCAAAAAACGGTTTGAGATAAAGTGTGTGCTTTAACCAGATCTAAATTTTTTATGTAGTGGGATTTTGTCTGTCTCCCACAGTTTACCAATTATACAAAAGTCTCTTAGAATAAAGGGAATTTACAGATTATTCCCAGAACATTTAAGACATACATTTTATTTGGCACGCAAATATCTTAAACATATGTTATTTTAATTAAAATCATTAGACATTTTTGAGAAAATAAAAACGCAATCATAAATTTTCCATGTGAAGTCTAGTTTGGGTTAGGGAAGTTTCTTGAAATTCTTCGTGTCCTATACTTGGAACATGCTGAACTTAAACACCAAGCCTGGTGTTTCACCAAGTTTTGGTTTTTGAGTTTATTTTGTTCACGGACACACGGTCACACACATACGCACGTACACATACAGGACTGTTTATAAAAATTCATTTTTTGGTTACAAGGGACATCAAAACGTGTATTTTTGTGAAATATAAACATCAAAATTTTGGGTGATATGCAGTACTTACTCTACTTACCATACTAAGTAGTAAAGAAAGCGAAAGCATTTAAAATATTCAAACATTTTCTGCATTTATCACAATTCCCATATTGTATATTATACTATTCATAACAGAAGTTCTTCTTACTTTAGTAACAATAAATGTTTTCAATATTATTTGTTTCAGTATAGGAAATTTCAAATTTGATTCCTACAAGCTAAAGGAAGGGATATGGTTACTTTTTATTTTCCCTAACACTTACCCAAAGTGTCAATATCAAGATTTCACCGGAAATATACGTTTTGATATACACGAACAAGGAAATTCTGTGTTACATTCACATGACGTTCTCTACCCTCTATCGTTTATAAGTGGGTATACAAATTATTTTTACGAAAGTTTATTTTCCTATCTACTTCATTTTAATCCAGATAAACCTTCCCGGAAACAGCTGCATTACACACTTCGTCGTAGATACAAAAGGGAATAGCGATAGCCAAATGTTTTAACAATGGACGCTATATGTGGCCTTAAAATTCCATACTCTTTCCATGACATCGCGAGAAAAGCCTGAAAACCGACAGGACTTTACAACACTGCTGAGTATTGAACAATTCGAACCATTAATAACGGTCATCTCGGAAACAAACAAACGTTATTTAAAATAAATTGTGTGCTTTAAAGAGATTCACGTTTCTAGTGCAGTACGTTTTCATCTATCTCATAACGTTAACCAGTTACATAAGAGTATACAAGATTTCTTCCGAATAAAGAGGACTTCACAGGCTACTCCCAGAAAATTCAAGACCTACATTTCATTTTTCATGTAAATATAATTAATATATGATATTTTAATTAAAACCCTTAAGGCAATGTTTTAGAAAATAAAAAATCGTGAAATCTTCCTATAAGGAGTAGTTTGGATGGGGGATTTTCTTAGAAATCTTCGTGTCGTACCTTTGAAAGAAATTGAATTTAAATACTACAATTTGGTGTTGATCCGACTTTTCGCTTTTGAATTATGTTTTCACAGACACACACTCACACATACACAATACACCCACGGACCTTTTTCTAAAAATGCTTCTTTTTTGTTTCAAAGGGCCTCAACACATACATTTCCGTAAAATCTCGGTATTGAAGTTTTAGGTGGAATACAATACATCTTCTCCTGCTTATTATACGTAGTAGAGGAAGTAATAAATATATATACATATATATGTGTGTGTGTGCGTGCCTCTCTGCTTATGAACAATACAACTTTAAAAAATCTGATGTGTTACACTCACATGACTTCCTCTACTCTTGTACAAACTAGTTTTACAAACTCTTACTCTCCATCTATTTCATATTAATCGAGATAAACATTTGCAGAAACGATTTTTTGACAAGCAAAGAGAATTACATTTTACACATAGCGAACAGTTCTAAAAATATTTGACTATCGCTTAAGGCGTACTATGTTCCCCTTCTTTTGTATTTGCAAGGGCAATATAGAAATACAGTAGCCTTTATGCTTAGACATATCTCTTAATAGCTGGTTGCTAGGTGCAACACCATTCCCTTTGCCACAGATTAATACTCTTTGCATAGCCAAGACAAAAAAAAATGAATAACGAATTCCCATTTGAGAAAATAAGTATTGAAAAATTTAAGGGAATAACAAGCAATATCTCAAAAATGGTTCACTCAACAAAAAAAGTGTTAGACATAAATTGTGTATTTTAACGTGATCTACATTTTTTGTGTAGTAATATTTTGTCTACCTCTTGTGGATTTACCAGTTATGCAAAAGTCGCTCACAATGAAGAACACTTTTGAAGCCATTTC
The DNA here is from genome assembly GCA_030765065.1 of Deroplatys truncata. NCBI lineage: Eukaryota > Metazoa > Arthropoda > Insecta > Mantodea > Mantidae > Deroplatys > Deroplatys truncata. Next base: position 128,525,368 of record CM060988.1, on the reverse strand, counting down.
CAGAAAATTCAAGATATACATTTTATTTGTCATGAAAATATCTTAAACATATGATATTTTAATCAAAATCGTTAGAGCCATGTTAAGAAAATAAAAAAATTTCGAAAAATTTTCCATGTAAAGGGTAATCTGGGGTGGGAGGATTTTCTTGAAAACCTTCGTTTCGCATCTCTGGAAGAGATACCAAGTTTCGTGTTTATCCGACTGTTCGTTTCTAAGTTATGCTGTTCACAGACACACACGGACATGTTTCCAAAAATGTTTTTTTTTGGATTCAGGGGTCTCAAAACATGTATTTCCGGTGAAATCTCGGTATCGAATTTTTGGGTGGAATACAATACTTCCCCTACTTACTATACGTAGTAGAGAATGTAATAAAAGTCAGTTAAATACTAAATGTGATATTTATTTCAGCACCTTCATAGGATGGGACACAAAGATTTCCAAGGAAATCTTCCGACTCCACATTACCCTTTACAGGCAATAAATTTTCTTTATTTTTTAATTTTTCAAAAAAATGCCACTAATTATATTGATTAAAATGGCATATCTTGAATACATTGACATGAGAAATTAAATATATCCCTTGAATTTTATGGGAATATCTTGTGAACTTCCCTTTATATTATTGAATTCTGTATAATTTTGTATAATAAGAAAACCCTCAAATATAGAACAAAACCTACGGCAGGAACATTTTGGAACTCATTAAAATATAGTTTGTGTCAAATGTATTTCATTTTTATTTTAATTTTGGTATTAGACATTTAATAAAAATACATTTCGTGTTGCAAGTTTTCCTAGGCATCACCAAATTGACATCTTGAACGTTTGCAGTTCTTGTTCACCCCCTTCTTTTCTTTCCATTGCAAAGTCTTGTTACCACGAATAAACATTTGATTGCTATTTCCCATATTGAAATCCTCTTGTTCAATTTGCAAAAATTCCTAGGTAAAAATATATATTAGTTACCAGCAAGGACATAAAAATCACTTTCTGTATGAGGAGTATAATACATAATTATATTATGTGAATTTGTTTTTCATAGAAAAGTCATGTGAATGCATTACGTCAAATTTCTCGGTAGCAGTTCCAACCATTCCTGTTCCCAAAAAAACTTCAATATTATATTCAGATGATTTTCTTCACTCATTACCATTTATTCACCAAGTAGGATGGCTCTGACGTCTGTGGCCCGCATTCAGGAGCTCCCAGGTGCTGTTCCCGGCGACCGCCCATTCTAACCCATTGGCTTTATCGGGGCTTTTCCCAGTTCGTCAGGCGAATGCTGGGGTGGTTTATCTTCTGTCATGACTCTCATTTCCTGTGTCCATCATCTTCCTTGTCATCTGTTTCAGGGTTATAGGGCCAGACGACGGTGTTCGGCGCGCTGCGGCTGGGCGGTGGCTTGCGCTCTGTAAAGGTTTATTCCCTGGCGTCGCTGCGATACTGCTCAGTTAGGTCTCTCCTCAGCGTGGAGCTCCGCTCCGGGGATCCTGGAGGTGTAGGATGCCTTCTATCTGGAAACCTTAGGGATCCCGTCCATGCTTGCGCCCGTCGGCATCCGCATCTGGTCGCCCTTCGGGTCTCTCCCCTCATCCTTCCCTCCTAGGTGCTACGTTGAAAGCATAAAGGGCCGACTGGTCTGCGTGCGGTGCTCTGAGCCGGTTCCGGTTTTGCCCCTCCGTGAGGCGTAGGTACCTTTATCTTTACTACTACTATGTTATATGTTTTTGCCATCATAAGTGCTAGTCTATTATGATACCTACATATTTGTTCGATTCGTTTATAACAAGACATCAGCAGTTTTTAAGATAGCAATCATAATTACACATTTTAACGTGAAATGGCAAATCAAGGTGTTTGAATCCAGCAGATGATAAACAGAAGAGGATAATGTTTCGCTGCTGTTGAACGAGAGAAAACCTGAGTCAAGGCATTTTGTGTTTTTTTTAATTGTTTATTTTTTCATTCTCTTCCAAATAATAAAACTGTGTCATCTGCATATGAAAATAAAGATCCCTTATACCTTATTAATTGGGGGTTACATAAAGCTGATTATATGGCGTTAGTGGACCACCTCGTATAAACTTCAGTAACAATGAAAAGTTGTTCGTGAATATTTAAAAAAAATAAATAAATACATTTATCTGTCATGCTAATGTCTGAAGCTTATCATATGTTTTAGTTACTTAGTCGTGTAGCAGCATTATTTTTAAACAAATATTATTATTATTATTATTATTATTATTATTATTATTATTATTATAGTAAATGTATTATGAAATGTTTGCAGTTTTCCTCTACTGGACTTTGGACTCCATAATGATGAGAAGATGCAATGGATTGCTATAATTTGAGCACCTGGACCCACTGTGATGCTATTCACCAAGTATCTCGGCATTTAAGATGGCCAGAAGTGCACAAGAAAGAAGTTTCGCCAAATCTGTTTAATGAATTTATATACTTTAGGGGCTATTTTTACCGCACCGTTGGAAGAGTCTTGCAATAAATATATTCCAGATTTGATGCTTAAAGTTTTTGGCCCCAATTACGGTCAAATTGCGAGAATATTATTTTTAAAATTAATAGAATATTTATGGCTGCAAGTTATTTAGTCATTCTTCTCTTACATTTAAAATATTAAAATGTTCTTCCTGTAATAAAATATAACTGATATGCTGTAAGACTGACTGCCTTTGTAATGCATTTTTACATTTCTTGCACCTACTTATAGAAGATAGAGGAAGTACTATATTCCACACAGAAATTCGATATCTATTTCATCCGAAAGGCAGGTTTTGAGGTCCACTGGATAACAAAAAGGTTCGTTTTAGAAGAAAGAACCATGTTTCTATGCTTTTGCGTGTGTGTGTGTGTGTGTGTGTGTGTGTGTGTGTGTGTGTGTGTGTGTGAACAGCATAACTCAAATACAAAAAGTTGGAAAAATATTTATCTTGGTATTCATGGTCAGCAACTTCCAAGGATGCGACAATAAAATCCTTCACCACAAACTACCCTTTATATGGAACATTTTGGTTGTTTTCTATTTTCCCAAAAAGGTTATAACGATTTTGATTAAAACTTCATATATTTAATGCACTGACAAAATTAAAATTTATATCTTGAATTTTTTGTGAAAGGCCTATGAACTCACCTTTATTTGATTGAATTTCAATAATATTTATAACTATGAAACCTAAAAGTTAGACAGAAACTTACAACAGAAAAAATGTACAGTTTATTAAAATACACAATTTATACATAACAATTATTTTCGTAGCGTTAACCGTTTCTGAAATATTCCGTGTTGGAAGTTTAAACCTTTCCCAAGCTTTGGGATTCATTTCTTCTTCTCCTTTTCCTTCTTTCTTTGCATCACAAGAGCTTGTTACTTCGAATAAACATTTGAATACTGTTCCATATGTTTGAACCTTGTAGCTAAGCATTTCTTGCGTTTGGAATCATTCCTAGAAAACACTGATCTGCTGCGTTTACTCTAACCATTCATTCATTATCTGTTTACCCTCCTCTTATGTAGGACTTACACCCCCCAGGACTTACAAGCGGGTGCCTAGGGTCAGAGGCCCGTCGAGGAGCAGACACTCATGGAGCAGACAGAGCATCCAGGTATGGGATGAAGGAAGTAGATGAAACGAGATGTTGGTGAAATGGATGAAAGGAAAGGTGATGATGGAGCATTGGTGGAATGAATGGCGGGGGAAACCGGAGAACCCGGAGAAAACCCGCCCAGACGCCGCTTTGTCCACCACAAATCCCACATGCAGGATTGAACCCGGGCCGCCTCGGTGGAAGGCGAGCGGTCTAACCACTCGGCCACGGCGCCGCCGTTTACTCTAACCACCCGCCTACAAACCATTTTACAACTTATTTTTTACCTACTTTATCTTAATCGAGATAAGCATATGTAGAAATGGTTTCATTGCACATTTTGTTGTAGATACTTGAACAAGTTATAAAGTATTTGAAAGTCTAAAGCAATAATAACAAAGAATATGGTTAATGTCACCAAAAATATGACATTTGATGAGTTTTAACAAGAGATACATTATTTGAGTTGTAAGTTTTTGTATACCTCTTACGCTTACATGTGCTGCAAAATTCATTCAGAACGAAGAGGACCCCAAAGGCTATTTTTATTTATTACTTTCTCTACTACGTAGGGTAAGTAAGGGAAGTATTGTATTCCACCCAAAAATTCGATACCGAGATTTCACCGGAAATATATGTTTCGAGACCCCCTGAATCCAAAAAAAGCATTTTTGGAAACGTATCCGTGTGGTGTGTGTGTGTGTATGTGTGTGTGTGTGTGTGTGTGTGTGTGTGTGTGTGTGTGTTTGTCTGTGAACAGCATAACTCAGAAACGAACAGTGGGATAAACATCAGTATCTCCCAGAGATGCGACACGAAGGTTTTCAAGAAAATCCCCCCACCCCAGATTACGCTTTACATGGAACATTTTCCGAAAATTTTAATTTTCTCAAAAATGGCTCTAACGATTTTGATTAAAATATCATATGTGTAAGATATTTTTATGACAAATGAAACGTATATCTCGAATTTTCTGGGAATATCTCCAAAAGTATTCTTTATTTGAACGACTTTTGCATAAGTGGTAAACCATAAGAGATAGACAAAATTTTACTACACAAAAAATTTAGGTCGCGTTAAAATGCACAATTTATGACCTATACATTTTTTTGTTGAGTGAACCCTTTTCGAGATATTGCTTGTTATTCCCTTAAATTTTCCAATACTTTTTCTCAAATGGGAATTCGTTATTCATTTCTTTTATGTCCTGGACATACAAAGAGAATGGAATGCGCCACATAGCAACCAGCTCTTAGAATATTTGACTATAGCTTAAAGCCTACCAATTCCCCTTGCATCTACAAGAAAATTAGTAATAAGATTAACATCTCGATATCTCGATTAACATGAAGCGTATGGAGAATAAGCGTTTGTGAAAATAGTTTGTACAAGAGTAGAGAAAGTCATGTGAGTGTAACACATCAGATTTTTTTCATTTCTTTGTCATTTATTTTGTTATGCTAGGATCTTTTTATTTTATTTATGGACGCTCTTTGACTACTGTGGTTCTTAGCGCCCCATTCTATATTGGACGTGAAAAACAGGTAATTTTGCTCAGATGCCTCTTTATCAGGCTTGAGATTCTTTTACGTGCCATAAATCTACGACACGGAACCACCGGCTTTATATCCCTTCCGAAGGAACCCATGCTAAGGATTTTTACACCCGAAAAAAATCCATCGTCCTCCGCCGGCTTTGAACCCGCGACCTCGGGAACTAAAGGCTAGCTTGGTACCCCTAGACCACGGAGGACAATATTATGCTGGAATGTTTCTATTACATGGTTAAATGTGTTCACCAGAAATAAGGGAAATAAAAATAAATAATAAAAGATATAAAATAGTAACAATTATCAATCCATTGTAGTGTATGTAACGTACAGTAAAGGTTTGAGCACTATTGTCGTTTTCCCACACAATTTTAGTTGCTTTAACACTGAACAAATACACAGTATACTGCAACAGGCGCCGAGGATGTCCCGTCTCACAGTTGCATCCGCCCATCCAAGAGAATCAATTGGTTAGATTCGCCATCCGTTGCAACCTCTGTACGAAATCTGAAGAGCTCGGGTGGGTTGTACATGGTTGGTAGTTTATAAAACCATCTGCTAGTCAAATTTAAACAGATTTGTGGGAGTGGATGTAGGATCCATGTCTAGGAGAGTCTGGAAGGAATAATTGGGATTTACATGTGGAGAAAGAACCTGAAGGAGTTCATTTGTTGCCACACAGTTACTGTCATTCCACATGAAACCAACTTTGCAGGAAAAAAAAACATATGCATTTCGTTTTTCATGGACATTTCTTAAGCATATTGTATTTTAATCAATTTTTAAGAGCCAGTTTTAGAAAATAAAACACAAACATTTTTCATGTAAAACGGTTGTAATGGGTGGGACAATTTTCTTGAAAATCCTCATTTCACATCCTTGGAAGATGCGTAACTTAACTAGTAAGTTTGGAGTTTATACAATTTTCGTTTTTGAGTTAGCTGTTCACAGACACACAAGCGCGGACCCCCACAGTCTCGCACACATAACACAACACATACACACACACACACACACACACACACACACACACACACACACACAGACACACAGGACATATTTCTAAAAATCCTTTTCATTCAGGTGAAATGTCGATATTGAATTATAAGACTTCCTCTGTTTACTGCAGATAAGGTAAGAATTAGAGAAAGTAATACATCCTGAATAAGTAATATGCATAGAAGAATCACTATACTATAATAGTACAATATATAACGCATATATGTGAATTTGTCATTAGTAGAGAAAGTCATGTGAATGTATTACATCAGGGTTTTACTTTTTTATCAAATTAGTTAGAGGAAATACATGTGTATTCCACCAAATACTCGTAGAAGAACCAAACAAAAACTTCATCATAAGATGCATTTATTTTTTTACTAAGCTCCCATGTTTTAGTAAAAACATTTTATTTAATTTTCTTCTGTAGCTACTGCGCTCTAACACTCTCCTTTACGAATCTCGACAAAAGCTGAAACACACAGAAATGTGACATTAGTTCATAGTGTTAAAAGACAAATGACCAATTTGTTGCAGTAAAACATTGGTGTAAGTAATGTTTGCATAAACCGACTTTAAAGATTAGGTATTATAGTGTTGAGTGAACCCATTCTGGGAGGCTAAAGTGGCCTGAAACGGTAACACAGCAGATATTCCAAATATCGATGTTTTACGTCCAATGCATTACTTCCTCTTTATTAGGTGCCTGGGAAACTAAAATTAATCATTTTGATTTTATTTTCATAGAAATTTCATTATTTCTATGTTTTGTTTACAATCTTCCTGGAAATACCCTAAACAATTCCCTTTGGAATTCCATACTATTAGTAAGAGGGAATATCATTTCCGTAATTCAGCAAAATATTTGCAGCTGGTTTCGGAAACTCAGTGCGCATTCTACGATGGGACAAGAGTCATTATACCCCTCATTTCGAATTTTCTCACCCACGATGAAGGAAACCTCGCGACTGATCAACGTTTCTTTCTTTAAAGTATGCTAAATAATTTCGAAAATATGCATTAAGCATATGCACTACAATTTTTAACTTTCAGCTTATGCTCTTTGGTATACAATGTACATTCTTCCTTAAACATTATTCCGGTGGTTATAATTTGATTTTCAGTATACAAAATTATTTTCTCCAAATATTCAATTGCAAGTTTATGGCTTTTATTAAACTGCATGGCCTAAAAGTACAGCTTCTAACACAGATCACATGAGCTAAAAGCTTTAGATTATCGATGCGATAATCTTCAGTGTGACCAATTTTGGTTTCAAGTCCAAATATATGGCAATTACCCTTTGTATTTGCATATGTTTAAAAACTTGACTTGGTTTTATTAGGTTTTGCATTTCATTATGTCTTTTTACATGATTAACTTTTCATGGCGCTCGCATTATCTGTTCACAATACAAATCGTCATACCTTAATTTATCGCAGTGCGTTGTTATATTGACAGCTTTCTTTGATTTAAAACGTTACTCATTTATCTTTATTTACTCGTTTATTTACATATATATTAAATGGCGGAAATTATGAATTCAGAAGAAACTGAAATGGAAGTGAAACTACAGAAGCAGCAGAAAGAATAACGCCAGAAGTATTTATCCAAACAATCCAGAAAGCAATATGATTCGCATTTAATCCCTTCATTGCCTGGTGTAAGGCAAAACATGGTGAAAATAATTTCATTGAAAATGACTGCTAGCGAATCAACAAAATATCTGACATCTTGCTTTTTAACGTCATTTCTCTTGTTTCAAGAACACGTTCTAAACAAGATCTCTGTTAGTTTCAGGAATCAATATAATATTATTGATATTTTACAAATTCGAGCGCTGACTAAAAGAACAGTATATGCTACACGTGTTAAAAGTGGTTTTAGTTTGCTTGTAGGATTGCGAATGCTCGACCTACCGCCTTCGTTTCGCAAGCATTCCTACTCGCAATATAAAACCCTACCTTTACCCCTTGTATCATAATCTGCTATTATCGGTTTATACAAGTTTGTATTCTGAGAAGGTGTTTTCACGTCTACAGATATCATTGGGCAACATTTAAAAGTACTTAACTAACTCTAAAGAAATTTCTTCAGGAAGCACTACGTTTTCACCTTTGCAATATTTATCCACAGAATAGAAAACTCTATTTTCAGGATTTCTTTCTAAAACGTTGCACAATTTACGGTTTAATTTTCCTCCATACTTTAAAGGAGCACTCTCAAGTTTACTCTGAACCTCTGTAGGAGTGTCTTCATAGTAAGTACGTTATTATTTTGTCACTAACATGTTTAGATATTACTTATAAAATGATTTTTTTCAAAATACGTGTATTATATGCTCGATGCATGGAAAAATGATGAAATATGCAGCAGCATCCAAAATATGCAACTATATGCACTATAAAACTTTACATATAAGTGCGAAAGAACATATTTCTTCTTCTTTCTTGTTTACCTTCCCCGTTGTTAGGGTTTACACTTCCCAGGACTTACAAGCGGGTGCCTGGGGTTAGACGCCTGTCGGGGTGCACAGATTATGGATCAGAGAGAACGGCCTGGATGGATGATCAGCCCGAAGCCTGGTATGAGAGTGAGGAAGGAGATGATATGAAATGACGGTGAGATGAATGAAAGGAAATGTGATGATGGAGCAACGGGTGGAATGAATGGCGGGGGATACCGGAGCAAACCCGCCCATACGCCGCTTTGTTCACCCCAAATCCCACAGCGGTTCCCTGGTGTCGAACCCGGGCCGCCTTCGTGAGGGGCGAGCGATAACATGAAACATATTGCAAAACTTAATTCCATAACACAAGTACGAGTAAAAGCAAACTAAATATACATTTGCATACAAATCCTATCCCTAATGATTAGTTATAAAGAAACTATATTATAAGCTACAGGGTGGGGACTAAACAGACCAATAATAACAGCTCCTGTAACACGTAATGCTATACTTACCAGCTTCATTGGAATGCTGACAGTTTTGCATTATCAGCGCACACTGATTACCAAACGTTATGTTGTTAGTGCCATTGGTGGCACAGATAGGCATGTACTGTAATGTACAAAATGTTGGACATTCTGCCAGTACTTGGACTCCACAAAACACTACCAGGATCACTGAAACATCACATGTATGCCAAATAATGTTAATTAGAACAATAATATAATGCTACAGCCGGGACTCGAAACACGGATCTTCGGCTGTGAAAACAACTAAAAATATAAATAAAAATATTTTGGGTCTTCTCCTAGGCATTTAACGAAAATAAAATAAAGTCCAAATGAGTATTTGTATTTAACCATAGCATCCTCCAAGGATGCGACAGAAGATTTTCAAGAAAAACGTATCTATCTGCTTCATGTTAATCGAGATAAAGGTTTGCAGAAATGCTTTTATTAAACATTTCTTTGTAGGTACAAGGAAAATACAGAAAGCTGAAATGATAGTCAAATCTTTAAAAACTGATGGCTTCGATTTTCCCCTCCTTGCATGATCACGAGAGAGAGAGAGTGAGAGAGAGAGTGAGAGAGAGAAGGGCTGATGTGTTGCATTCACATGACTTTCTCCACCCTCTCGTTTATTGGTGGGTATACAAATTATTCCTACGAAAGTTTATTTTTCTATCTACTTCATTTTAATCCAGACAAATCTTTTCAGAAATAGCCACATTATACATTTCGTTAGAATACAAAGAGAACAACGATAGCCAAATGTTTAATAACTCGACGCTATATGCGGCCTTAAAACTCCATACTGCTTTCATGCAATCGCGCGAAACAACTGAAAATCGATGGGACTTAAAAAGAATGACAGAAACGGCTGATGCTACAAAAAATGGAAATAAATTGTGTGTTTAAAAGATATCTACATTTTTTTGTGTGGTACATTTTCGTCTATCGCTTAACGTATACCAGTTATACAAGATTATCAAAATTCCTTCCAAATAAAGAGGACTTCACAGGCTATTCCCAAAAAATTCAAAATCTATAGCTGACAAATTGTGGCGGCATGGCAGAGCAACATCAAATCTCTGCAACAGATGTCACGCGGTGGAAACCGTGCATCACAAACTAGAATGTGCCATCGTACACTATTTGGCACTGGGTATGTGGACGAATCAGTGTGATCTGTAGTGGCGTACAAGTGTCTCCACTGGAAGACTATCTGACACTCGAATTCCATCAAGATGATAAGAAGCTGACGGATACACTTACTTGGGAAATTTTAGTCACCTATTTTTTGGATAATGAAAGTTGGAGACGCGGTGAACCTAAAGGCCTTCCAGAACCTTATACGGAAAGAACGCTGCGAATTGGACAAACCGGACCCCTCTGTCCTTGGATCTCCCGCGTTTACGGAGACCCTAGATGCTAAATATAGAAGCGTATGCGATTAAAAAAAATAGCACTGTAAAGTACTACTATCAGTCATTGTTATTCCAAGTTGCAATATCCATCCCTTCCCATTCCGGTATTAAAAATGTTTATTTGGATTACAATGTAATACCTAGACAGACAGACAGACAGACAGACTTATAAAAAGGCAGCGGATAGAGTGTGCGTTTTCAAACTGGCCTCCCGCTGATGTGACTTTTGTCTGCGTTTTCTTAAATTGGATAGGAAGAACTACTTTGTTGCTTCATGCGCCATATAAAAAAAATAAAGGTAAAAAAAAATTCCCACACCCTCAACTACCCCCCCCGAAAAAGTCCTGTCGATTTTAGTTGTTTCTCGCGATGTCAGGGAAAGAGTCTGGCATTTTAAGGCTAACATGTAGATTGTCCTCCGTGGTGTAGTAGCTATCATGCTAGCCTCTAGTTCACGAGGTCGCGGGTTCAAACCCGGCGGAGAGCGATGGATTTTTTTCGGGCATGGCTTCTTTCGGAAGGGAAGTAAAGCAGGTGGTCCCGTGTCGTGGATTTACGGCACGTAAAACAACCTCAAGCCTGATAAAGAGGCTAGCAGGAAAGGTTTTATCTCGATTAAAATGTAGTAGATAGAAAAGTTATTGGTAAGAATAAATTGTGCACTCATTAATAAGCGATAGAAGGTAGAGAGTGTCATGTGAATGCAGCATTTAAAAATAGCCGTTAACACGTACACACATACCAGACTTTGGGCATGCCAATAAACCTTGTTTAAACAAAATTTTCTCGTGGCCAGCCAAGATAGTGCCCAGGACCCCATGTCCCTCTTGTACCCACAACGAAATGTGTAATAAGGCATTTCTGCAAGTATTTATCTCGATTAACATAAAGTAGATAGAAAATAAACTTGCAAGAATAGTTAACTAAAGAATAGACTAATTCATATTAACGTAACACATTTTTAAATTAAAATCATTTCAAATAAGAACTGCAGGTTCTACCAATTTTCATTACCTTTCACGTAAAATCACTTTTAAAAGCTAAATAGTTTATCAGAAAATCTCTTTTTGTTGGCTGGCTTCTGAATAGTTTAAATTAACTCCTAACTTTTTCGTATGAAATACGCAAATTATTAATCTTTACAAAAGTAAGCGGCTTACACCAGAAACAATAGTAAATATAAAATGCTTACCAATACACAGGAGAGATATGGTCCTCATTTTGTTGCAGCAGAAGTCTTGAATGAAACTGTTGCTCAAATGATGGCTTTAAAAGTGTTGTCCCAACGCAGTATCACTTCCGTTATATGTAGTCATAGATAGCCTATATGTTACCAGACAGATGAACCTTAAGAACCTTTGACTTTCAAATGGCAAACGGTTTCGGAAATTTACTGATATCGCTTAAGAAAATGCATAACTGCAATTTTCGCCCTCTGTAATGGACATTTTTAAAAAACTTTGCCACGTACTTCTAACTATAGCTATAGGTATAATCGCAGGCCTTCACGACTGGTGTTATCAAGCTGGAGTAACCCGGTCTTCAAGCCCAGAATACTCGTTATAATTTATAGTTGGTTATTGATATAGGAGAATTTCAGCACTGCGGCCAATATAAGGTCTACTGCGCCTTCATGACTTTCAGAAGGAATGCGCTGAAGGAGCACAAAGGACGGCTAGATTGTTGGCGGCAGGCACAAAGCAGCGGGGTTCCTAAAATCCCCAGACTGAGCACCCCATCAGTGTCTGTCGATACTATCTCTACCCAAAAGAACAGGTACATGTCGGAGGTATCGATGCCAGGATGGAAACATTTCTTTCCTCAAAGTATATCCGCCAATACTACCGTCCACCGTGCCTGACCCCTGAAAGATGAAAAGGGAAATAACGGACAGGAAAATTCCTGATACGTAAGAATCCTCCCAGTATCCGGATAACGAGCAAGGAAAACTACGAAAAAGCTCCTGGTCAGGATAGTTGCTCACCTGGATCTATCGAATACGAGCTTCAGAGCCTTGGCATCGGTGCTTAGAACTACAATTTCAACTATTTTGCCAGTTATTTTCTCAACAGTTACAATACCTAAAAATTTGAATTCGGGATTTCACCAGAGATACGCGTCTTGTGGTTCCTGAGAACCACCCGCCCTCCCAAAGCATTATTAGAGAAATAGACACACACACACACATATGTGTGTCTGTAAATAGATAACTCAAAAATGTGATGTGTTACATTCAAATTACTTTTTCTACCTTCTATCGTTTATTAGGGGGTATACAAACTATTCCTATGAAACTTATTTTTCTATCCACTTCATTTTAACCGAGATAAACCTTTGCAGAAATAACTACATTACACATTTCTTATAAATACAACGAATATGCTGCCCTTAAAATTCCATACTTTTTCAATACAATTATGAGAAACAACTGAATATTGTCAGGGCTTAAAATGAACAACAAATTATTGAACAATTCGAACCATCAATAGCCGGTAACTTAGAAAGCTTAAGCCACGAAAAAGTTATTTCAAATAGATTGTATGCTTTAGAGAGATTCATTTTTTGTATAGACTAGTACATTTTCGCCTATCAATTAACATTTACCAGTTATACAAAATTCTTTCTAAATGAAGAGGACTTCTAAGGCTATTCAAATTAAATTCAGAAAGTTCATATAAAATCTTCAATATATATTACTTTAATCAGTCATTAGAGCCATTTTTAGGAAAACTAAAAATGTCAAAAATGTTTCATATAGGTTGGGGGATTTTCTTGAAAATATTTGTCGCATCTTTGGAAGATACTGAACTCATAAAGTAAGTTTGGTATTTATTTGACGTTTTGTTTTAAAATTATGCTGTTCACAGACGTGCGGTGTGTGTGTGCATTTTTTTTTTTTTTTTTGCTGCACATTCATAGCATTTGACTGCATTAAGCATCAATTGCTTTAGACAAAATTTAAAATGATGGCATTAGAGGCATTTCTCATAGACTTATATCCTCCTTCCTAAAGCGTCAACTTCAATGCACTGAAATTATTCACAAAACTAATAACAACATAAGTAAGTTCAAATCTCACTTTCAAGAGGTAACAGAGAGTGTTCCTCAGAGATCAGTCCTGGGTCCTGTTTTATTGATTTTATATATCAATGACTTGCCTAAGCCAAACAACATCACTACTACATATGCTGACGACACTAATATCTTATGTTGGAGTAACACATTTAGTAGCTTGCAACAATTAATCCCCAAAACAGTAACATCATTTGAAAAATACTTTGTCTCCAACAATCTGACAACAAATAAAAGCAAAACTAAAATTATTATATTCGATTTGAGCAACGAATGCAAACCTGAAGGTAGTATCGACTGGGATATCTCCCCTATGATCACTGACGAACATTATTTCCTTGGGATACAAATTATAATACATTTCGCTGGGACAAACACACAAATAACATTTGCAATAAACTAAATAAAGCCACATACTTATTCATAAGTATTAAGACCTATGTTAATGACTAGATAATGGGAACTTATGTATTATGGGTTGATCTTTTCACACCTAAACTATGATATTGAAGTGTGGGATAGTGTTGCTAATACTCATCTTAGCTGATTATTTATTCTATACAAAAGAAAATAATAAGAACAATATATAATGTTAAGCACACTGATGCATGTAAAACTATCTTTTGCTCTAAAGGCTTATGTTCTCTTTCTGTAAACAAAGCTATCCTATTTGTGGTTACTAAACCTCAATACAGGCAAAAAATAAGCAGTGAAATTCATACCCACTCCACCAGAACTAGTAATGACATCCATAGAATACTACCCTATAAAAACAAAATAGATTCTGACTCTTATATAATTGGATCAATATTGCACAACAAATTACCCACAACAGTGAAAATTTCCACAGGCAACTTTTTTTTTATGGATGCTATTTAACTGCTGTAGTTCTTAGCGTCCCATTCTATATTGGGCATGAAAAGCCAGAAAGTTTGCTCACAGGCCTCTTTATCAGGCTTGAGGTTCTTTACAGGCCATGAATCTATGACACAGGACCACCAGCTTTACTTCCGTTCCCTTCCCTTCCAAAGGAAGCCATGCTAAGGATTTTTATGCCCAAAAAAACCCATCACCCTCTGCCAGGTTTGAACCTGCTACCTCAGGAACTAAGGCTAGCATGGTACCCCTAGACCACAGAGGACAACACCACAGGCAACACTTTCAAAAATAAACTCAGACATTTTTAATCTCTAAGTGTCTATATTCATTAAAAGAAATGTAAATATTAACAACTAAAAGCATATGCTTTATTATAATTGTGGCTGATTTTTAATTGAATACTTATACTTTGTAACAGCATACCGATAGCTTGATATTTATATAATTAATACTCCTTTACTATTATAGATAGCTCTGCTATTGTCCATGCATTTACACAGAGAGAGAGAGAGAGAGAGAGAGAGAGAGAGAGAGAGAGAGAGAGAGAGAGAGAATGTGCGTGCGTGCGTGCGTGTGTGCGTGCGTGTGTGTGTGTGTGTGTGTGTTTTGTGTGTGTGTGTGTGTGTGTGTTTTGTGTGTGTGTGTGTGTGTGTGTGTGTGTATTAATTAACTTGATGTACTCTATTTCATTGCACTGTATATAACTTATGACTTGTACTTTTTATATGTGAGTATGTGAGTGTATGTAATCAGATTCTACCAATTATAATTACCTGTTGACCATGTCAGATAGCTTGTAAAGCTATTGGCAATAATAAAATATTTATTTATTATTTATGTATCAAATATCTTATATTAAAAAAAAACAACTTTATGGCCATTTAAGTTCATTAGCAAACGAGATAAGTAAAATAGCCTGGAAACAGGTTATAGACAGGAAGTGCCACAAATACTAACACCAACCAACACAGAGGATGCTAGAAGTTCAGAAAGATTACAAAATCAACATATATTACACACTACATTAAATACAACATGACAAGAAGGAGAGGAGGAGGAAGAATAATTTTAGGAAGAAAAGATTAGAGTAAAAGAGTTGAAGTAGAATTATGTTTAGATTGTAAATTAAGCATGGAGGAAGAGACAAAAAAGGTAGAGGAATATAATGGAGCGGATGATGGAGTTAGGAGATGAAGGAGGTTGACAGGTGAAGAGGTGGATGATAGGAGGATGCATTGGGAACAGAAGAAAACTGGAGCAAGGAATTGGAGATATGGAATGGTGGTGACAGGGGATCTTAACTGAGGAGTGGTGAGTAAGGAATGGAATAATGAAGGGATAGGAGTAGTTGAGGGAAAGAAGAGATGGTGGTAGAAGAATGGTGGCAAATATGGTAGGAAAAGAGTTGAGTATGTAGTGATGTGAATTATGATAGAAATAAAGGTTAATGAAAGTGAGTAGAAAATTAATTAAAAGTGAAGAAAATGTTTAAATTGAGGGCGTGAAGTGGTATAGTAGAAATTAAAAATGTGGTAAAGAATTAGTAGGATGTCTGATAGTGCAGTGAAGTGAGAAATATTTAATACAGGTCTAAATGATACATAGATCAGTTTGAGAGCTCAGTGAAGTGAAACATATATTTATGATGTATAAATGAATTGTTAAGGAACTGAAAGTAATAATGTTTATGAACAGATGTATTTTATACATAGAGTAAAGAAAATTAATAGTAGTACAGATTTTATAAAAGCATATAACATACAGATTAAAATATTTTTGTGTTTTGGGTAGGTACCAGCACTTTTGCTGTGGGATACCAGTAGAAATATTTAGTAAATTAGCATTTTAGTAATTTATTAAATAGGTAATTACTGGGTTCCAGTTATTGTGGATACTAGCTTCCAGTATAAATAGTAATTTACAAATATTTTGTTGACTTATAGTTTAATTGTACATAAATTGTTTTATTTTGTTTTAATTTATTTCACTTTTTTTGAGAGTACCTAGTTAGTCAATTCTGTACAACATTACTGTATAAATTAATAAATAAACATGAAATTTGGCATACATGTCCTGTGTAGATAACTAGATACCAGGACGAAGTATTACAATTTTATTTTATTTTTTATCTGCATAAATAACCAAAGATTAAGGAAATACTTTAATAATCAGAAATATTCACAAACAATTTTCAAACTCCATAATCACCTTAAAGCACTTATTTAAAGAAGGTTTTATGCAGTTGCTGCTCTTATTATCACAATGTTGATAACTCTTATGTCCTGCTGCAAATAAAGCGTCTTCAACAGCACAACTTGTGGCAGTATCATGGCATACTCTCTTTTACCTAGTGGGTATTATAATAATAATAATAATAATAATAATAATAATAATAATAATAATATTAATATTATTATTATTATTATTATTATTATTATTATTATTATTATTATTATTATTATTATTATTATTATTATTATTATTATTTGTCTCTCTCTCTCATAGTAAAACATTGTTATATTTTTCCTCAACAAACAGCTGTGTAGTTGAATTACATATTTTTACTTTCTCTGCTACTTGGAAGTATTGTATTCTAACAAAAATTTGATAATGAGATTTCACCAGAAATACACATTTTGAGACTCCTGAATCCAAAAAAGGCATTTTTAGAAAAAGGTCCATTTGTATGTGTGTACAAGAAGTTGGTAAAATAGCAGACTTGATTGAAGTTCAACATCTTCAAAGGATGCAACACAAAGATTTTCAAGAAAATTCTGTCATTCCCAAACTACCCTTTACATGGAATATTTTTCTGAAAATTTCGATTCACCCAAAAATGGTTCTAATGATTTTGATTAAAATACTGTATATTTAAGATACTTTCATGAAAAATTAAATGCATATCTTGAATTTTCTGGGAATAGTCTCTGAAGTTCTCTTCATTTTGAATGACTTTTGCATAAATAGCAAATTAGTCTTACTACACAAAAGATGTAGATCTCATTAAAGTACACAATTTATTTCAAATAATTTTTTTTAAGGAGTTAATTTCCAAGGTATTCTTTGTTATTGATCTTAATTTTCAAATGCATACTTTTCTCAAATGCAAAGTCATTATTCGTTTTTTTCTCATGGTCATACAAAGATCACATAGTGACCAGCTCTTTAAAAACCTGAATATCACCTTACCTACTGATTCATACAATGAAATGTGTAAATGTTAATTGAAGGTTTGTCTGGATTAACAAGAATTAGATAGAATAAGTTTTCTTAAGTATAGCTTGTGGAAAAGTGAGTAGAGAATGTCATGAGAGTTCAATACATAAGATCTTTTTATGTGAATCACAAATTCTGGGGTACTGAAAGCACCACATTTATCATTTGAAGAGCTTTTTGTACCCACATGTTAATTTCTGGATTTATTACAACCAAATCTGCAGACATCTGAAAGTTGATTTTTAATGAGACATATGAGCACAACCTGATTTATCAAATGTGACAGAATATGATGATAGTGTAAATTGGTCACTTGTCCCAAAAATAGTCATAGAGTAATCAAGCCTTTTGACAGCTATTAACAAATCTTCCAGCCTCAAAGATGCTGAGCGCGACTCTTAGGTCCTTAACTGTTATAATATTGCTGTATGTTTTATGTTACTGATAGAGTGGAAGAGAAGATCATGTGTATAAATATATGATTGTGTTTTTTAAAACTTCTATAACCCTCCTCCACAGAACTAAATCCTGACTGCCAAGGCCACGATGTAAATTCTGGACCTGCTAAGTCATGTGTAATATAGTAATGGGAAATAAATAACAGATATGTAGGAGATAACAGCATAAAAATGATATTTCATGGTATACAGTGGTATAAAATTTTGACCCTTTGAGTCCTCCTGAAATCCCTGGCTCTCACTACTGCTTTTGTGCAACCTTGGTGGCTGTGACATTATAGTATTCAATTCAGTTCAGTTTTTATTTATCCTTTTAAATCAAATTTTCTTCATACTATATTCATATTGGATACATAAAAAATTAGAAAAAGTTTTTACTGGTAATGGGACAATCCAGCTATTTCTCAATACTCAATATTGATACGGATTTATGAGCACCAATATTCGATACTTGATACCCACTTTGAAAAAAACTATAACGGCAATAAATTGTTCACCAAATTATGTTCTAATTAGTATTTTTCTGTGTAACCATTTTGAATTGTAGCTTGTAATTCCAAAATTGAATCTGCTTGACATTCTCTGATTGGCAGCAGCTTTTTTATCTTGATAATGCCATAGGTTATATAGCCCCTATTGTTAGTCAAGTTTAATAGTAGTAGTAGTAGTAGTAGTAGTAGTAGTAGTAGTAGTAGTAGTAGTAGTAGTAGTAGTAGTAGTAGTAGTAGTAGTAGTAGTAGTAGTAGTAGTAGTAGTAGTAGTAATAATAATAATAATAATAATAATAATAATAATAATAATAATAATAATAATAATAATGTCTACGCTTCCCTTTTTATGTATATTTTGTCCTGAAAACTTTCTTTTAAAGGATTTTCTATCCTTAGAAAAACAAATACTAACGATTCTTCTTTATTCAGCAATCTTGAAAATATAATATAGGTATATTTCATATGAAACTCAAACAACTAAAAATAATGTGTATGTTGCAGCATCTATCACTATTCACAACTAGCACATAACATATGCATTTTTTCATTTGGTAATAAGAAATTAGCCATTTAACACTCAGGAACATAGTAAGTTTGTGGATTAAGCCTCTCTACTACCCATCCTCATACATTAGCATACACATGTTTAATACAAAGGCATATTAGACACAAACATTTAAAGAAAAAATCAAGGAAGTATTATATGAAATGCAGAGATAGAAAGGGCTCAAACATTTTTGTTTAAGAGCACGAGCATTCTTGAGAGAACAAACATTTCCATATGCTGTATTATCTTACACCTTAAGTTCTGATTTGTTTCTGCTGGATTCACAGATTCTGGTCAACAGAGCAGGTAAATGTAATGGTCGAGAGTGAGACTTTAAGCCAGGCTATTGCAGAAACATGATTTATTGCATCAGCTAAATCAGTTTCATTTGCAACTCAGTTAACGCTGCAAGTTACATTTGATTTTATTTGGTTTGTGTTTACAGATGCTCAACTTCAAGATCATTAGCATCCTACATTTTATGTGAATGCCTCTACTCCTTCCCCCATTGTTTTGCATGCTTTTATTTCAGACTCAAGAGTCTATAGACAGTGGAAGCCCATGTCTTAAGTAGTAGGTGAAAGGCTGCAAACATTAATAAACAATGATAGCCAAATTTAAACATAATAATTTAACAAAATATTAATTATCATGTGACACTCACCTATTTCATTTTTTGTATATTAACTCAATCTTCCAGTCTTCGAGAGCAGCAAACTTATCCTTGATGTCCTCATAAAATGGCATATTCCTTATAAGTTAACCTGAAAGTTCCTTCTGGATAGAGATGTTCACTAATGATGTGAGTCTGCCTTGTGATATAGTGTTTTTAATGACAGATTTAAATCTTTTCAAACATTAAAAAAAAAATTTCCATTGATGCACTTGTGGATGGAATTGTTAAAACTAAAGCAAAACCTTGCATGATTGCTCAAATACATCCTTATTTTCTTGGCACAATTTAAAACACTCCACTGTAGTAACAGACCTATATACCTCATCAGCATACAAAAGATGCAATTCATTGTTTAAACAATCAATTCTTTGAAATATCTTTGAATAACATTGTTGTAAGTTTTCAAGAGTTGAAGAAGGAAAATCTGCAACATAAATTCTTGCCCTTGTGACATCCACAAAGTCAAGGAATTGTAAATTGTCATAATCCTGAAACCTTGTTTCATTTCCACCAAAATGGAATCCTTAATTTTGAAAAATAAAATCTTGAAATTTTTTAAAATTTCATTCTCTGTCAAGTTTCCATGTTCTCTTCTTTGAGTCTGATGTCAGTTTTTTGGCATTCTCAAATAATTCCAAAAAATATTGTCCATTTCATTTATTGCTTATTAAATCATATGTCCCCCTGATCTTTCAAATGCAATAAGCAATGTCCAGTGGTCTCTTTTGCGAAACTTTGAAAAGAATGTCAAATAAAAAATCTGATGCGTTACACTCACATGACTTTCTCTACTCTTGTAGAAACTATTTTTACAAATGCTTATTCTCCATCTACTTCACCTTAATTGAGATAAACCTTTGCAGAAACTGTCTTATTGCTCATTTTCTTGTAGGTGCAAGGGGAATATGGTAGGTTTTAAGTGATAGTCAAATATTTTAACACTGGTTGCTATGCGGAGCATTCCATTCCCTTTGCATGCCCAGAGCATAAAAAAACGAATAACGAATTCCCATTTGAGAAAAAGTATAAGTATTGAAAATTCAAACAAATAACAAAGGATATCTCAAAATTGGCTCACTCCACCACAAAAACAAAATGTATATGACATAAACTGTGTGTTTTAATGATCTCTACATTTACTATGTAGAAAAATTTTGTCCATCTCTTACGGTTTACCCGTTACACAAAGGCCATTCAGAACAAAGAAGACTTTAGGGGACATTTCCAGAAAATTCAAGATATACATTTTATTTTTCATGAAAATATCTTAAATATATGATATTTTAATCAAAATCGTTAGAGCTGTTTTTGAGAAAATCAAAATTTTCAACAAATGTTCCATGTAAAGGGTAGTCTGTGTGGGAGATTTTTCTGAAAATCTTCATGTCATATCTTTGAAAGATACCGAACCTAAATACAAAGTTTGGTATTTATCCAACATTTTGTTTTTGACTTATGCCGTTCACAGACACACATCCACACAGACACACATACAGACCTTTTCTGAAAATTCTTTTTTTTGATTTAGGGGCCTCAAAACATATATTTCTGGTGAAATCTCGATATCAAACTTTTAGGTGAAATGCAATACTTCCCGTAATTACTATACATAGTAGAGAAAGTAAAAATGTCATTGAACACTACAGCCAGAAGAGTAAATTCAAAACTATTCATTTCATTCAAAAATCCCTTACTAAGCTGAAATGATCTGTTATCTGATTGCTTGTCATTCATGATATTCTCAAACATGTGTTTCAATTTTTCCCAATCTTCTACAATTACATGAGTAATTTTGAGTTAGAACATCACCGAGTTTCTCTAAGGTTGGAATATGTCTAGCTGAAAATGAATCTAGTACCTCCGCTCTTTTTGATGAATGATGGAAAAAGGAGGACCCCCACTGATACTTGCAAAAAAAAAAAAATCTTGTGTTACGCTCATATGACTTTCTCTACTCTTGTACGAACTATTTTTACAAATGCTTATTCACCATCTACTTCATGACAATATAAAAATTTGAAGAAACTATAGAACTGCTAATTTTCTTATAGGTGTAAGGGGAATAGTCAAATCTTTTAAGAGCTGGTTGCTATGTGGAGCATTCCATTCTCTTTGTATGTCCAGGACGTAAAAAACATGAATAATGAATTCCCATTTGAGAAAAAGTATAAGTATTGGAAAATTCAAACAAATAACAAGGAATATATCGGAAATGGTTCACTCAACAACAAAAAATGTATAAGACATAAATTGTGTGTTTTAATGAAATCTATATATTTAGTGTAATAAAATTTTGTCCATCTCTTACAGTTTACCAGTTTGCAAAATTCATTCAGAATGAAGAGGACTTTTGGAGATATTTCCAGAAAATTCATAATATACATATCATTTTCCATGAAAGTATCTTAGGCATATGATATTTTAATCAAAATCATTAGAGCCATTTTTGAGAAAATCAAAATTTTCGAAAAATGTTCCATATAAGGGGTAGTCTTGGGGGGGGGGATTTTCTTGAAAATCTTCATGTCACATCTTTGAAAGATACTGAACCTAAATAGCAAGTTTGGTATTTATCTGACTTTTTGTTATTAAGTTATGCTGTTCACAGACACACACATGTACCTTATTCTAAAAATGGATTCAGGGGCCTCAAAACATGTATTTCAGGTGAAATCTCAAAATAGACTTTTAGATGGAATTCAATACTTCCCCTACTTACTATACGCAGTAGAGAAAGTAAAAATATGCGGCAGTTAGAAAAAGCCATCTAAGCTCTGTTGAAACACCAAGTTTAGTCAAAGAGCTAAGCAATGCACAAAAACAGATTGAAGTGCTGTCTTTAATTTTTTTCTGAAGAACGTTTAAGTAACCTGCCATTACACTTACCCCATCATAAAATTGAGTCACTAATTTGTTCTCTTATGAAAGCTCAGACAAAATTCCATCCAGGAGATTAAACAAAGCCTCAGATGTTCTATCAGCACTAACATCACAGAACCCTAGAAAATGCTGAGAAACATTTTCTTCACGTGTCTTACTGTGATAGAATATCATGCTGTTTGAGTTATATTTGTCTATCATCAACTTCAATAGCAAAAAAGTTATTGTTATGAATTTCATTTTTTAATGATCTTGTGTATATTCAGATATGCAGTTTATGACTTCATTTTGAATTGTCTTGGAGTCCCCACTGAATACATTATTAATTTTCAAATAGTGATTTTGGATTTCTAATGAACTTCTTGATATTAATAAAGCAAGTAGTTCCTTGAAATTTCCACAATTTATTCAGCTTACACTTTCATCATGGCCACTAAATCCAAGTTCTTGCTTACCTAAATATAGCACAGCATCTATGTACAACCAGCTGGAAAAATAGTCTTTTCACACAAACATTTTCATTGAATTGAACTTTAAATAGTCAGAAATTGTATTTCTATTCTTTAAACAAATGTTCAATTGTAGTTTACATTTCAAGTGTTGAGCGGAATCTTTAGGCTTATTTAAAACTTGCGAAATGTTCTTAAAAACCAAAACCCCTTCCTTATTCCAGACATTATGATTAGTATTAAAAAGTAAATGTGGCCAACAAAATAGTCTTTCTAACCTGGAGCTACTGCACAAGTTCTGCATAAGTTCTTATATAAGTGTTGCAGAAAAAATGCTAAAAAATCATTCACAAGGAAGTAAAGAAAAGTTAAACCTAAAGCAGAATGAACACACAATATTTTCAACTCCAGTAACATCAGATGAAATAAAAAATGTTATAACAAAATTGAAGAATAAAAAGTCAGTGGGAATAGAGGGATATTCAAACTGCGTTATAAAACAAATGCTTTTAATATCTAACAGAACCACCAATATACTTAATAAGTCTTTCACTGGCAAATGGGCTATCCCCAAGAGATTAAAAGAGGCAAAAGTGAAACTTATTTATAAAAAGGGTAACAAAGGAGAGGTTTAGAATTATACACCAATTTCAATAATTTCATCTTTTGCAACGATATTTAACAAATAATGTATAGAAGAATAGTAAGCTTCCTGGATAGATTTAAAATAATAAATGAGAATATAAATGGTTTTAGGAAAACAATTCCACAAATTCTGTGCTGATAAATTTTATTGAATAAGTATATGATGCACTAAACAATAAACATTTAGGAATAGGCATTTTCTTGAACCTTACAAAAGCCTTTGATTTAGTTGATCATGCATTGTTATTAGAGAAATTATCCACGTGTGGTGTAAGTGGAGTAGCATTAAAGTGGTTTAAATCATATATAGATAACACAGGAAACACTCAGTTGAAATTGGGCATTTGCATACAGAAACCGGCAAAGTCAAAACTTGACTTTCAAGTAGTAGTACAATAAAATATGGGATACCTCAAGAATCGGTAATCACACCTCTTTTATTTATCTTATACATAAACGACTTGGCAGATAATGTAAATAATATGACAGGTGTAAATGTAATACCTTTTGCTGATGATACTAGTATTTTTATAAAGGGGGAGAGCAAGAGTGATCCAAATCCGCATATGGATAAAAGTTTGAAATACATTTTAACTGGTTCAATGCAATGCAATGAAAACAGCACCTCTGTGCTTTCATAATAAGATAAATAGAAATCAAATATATCCGAGACTAACTTTGCGACAAGGCCAAATAAACTATGCAAAACAAACAAGTTCTTGGGTTTAATAATAATGAAAATTTGAGTTGGGAACTGCACATACAGACATTGACAAAAAAATAATTGAGTAGAATATGCTTCCTAATAAGGGCAGTCAAGTGCATGTCTAGGGTAAATATACTTAGAGCAATATTCTTTGCATATGTCCGTAACCTACTAGTGTATGGTATTATTTTCTGGGGAAATTCCAAAGATAGTGTGAAAGTATTCAAAATACAAAAGAAAATCATTAGAAATTATGGCGGATCTCTCAACTATAACTAGTTTTAAATCATACTTTAAACAATTAAACGTTTTACCTTTGGCAAGTATCTACATATATGAAACACTTGTGTATATGAAAACTCACTTAACTTTATTCAAAACAAATTCAGAAGTCCATTTATATAACACCAGAGCAAAGCATATCTATTTGTAAATTCACACAGGACTAAACACTATGAAAACAGCTTCAGATATGCTGGCTTACATCCATATAACAAGATACCTGAATGCAGAAAAAATATTGATTCACAACAAAAATTTAAATGAATCTTATAAAATTTCCTAAAATATCACACTTTTATACCATAGATGAATTTTTAAATCTGTAATTATTTATACTTTTTACCTGATGTAAATAATGTATATTATAAATGATGCATCCTAAAACATGTACATATTTTAATGGATGAATAATAAATAAAATAAAATGAAAAACCACGGAAATTCAGAAAACCAAGATGTTTTAAAATTAACATTATAGCATTTACCATTCTTTTCCTTTTTTATACCTAAGATTTAATGGCATGGTACGTCTTCCAACTGTTAACACGTATTTCTTATCCTTGTCTTTCCACCTGGAGAAGGGTGTCCCAAGTATATTACAAACTATGTCATTATTTGGATTCATTTCGCAAACACAAATGATAACATCCACAAGCCACTTGTAAACACCTCACTCACAATAGGAAATATGACTCTGAGTGTGAGTTTGTATATCTCTCCCCCTGGCCCCTAGGCCCCTAAGCAAGCATGATTCACAGTTAGTTGGGAAGGACATGAAAGGATTCCTATCTGTTGAGACCACCCTAGCACTCACATCTGTAAGTAAAACCACAAGCAGAAAAAATGTTTGACGTCAT
Source organism: Deroplatys truncata (assembly GCA_030765065.1). Lineage (NCBI taxonomy): Eukaryota > Metazoa > Arthropoda > Insecta > Mantodea > Mantidae > Deroplatys > Deroplatys truncata. Next base: position 128,499,674 of record CM060988.1, on the reverse strand, counting down.
GCCATAGCAATCATGTAAACTAGAGGGAGAGACAGTGTCTCTTCACATCTACTAGCAGGTGGTTAGAGAGAGACAGAGCATACACTCCCTCTCTGTTGAGTGTCATATCCCTTCACTGGGCCAGGCACAACAATCTTGGACCCAGAGAAAAACTATTGCAGCAGCTCAGCTTCTGGAAACAACTAGGCTGAGAATTTTCAAATAAACATTGATTGCATGATTCTTTAATTTTTAAGCGCAAATAAGGTGAAAGGCCCCTTCATTCTCTTCACCCCAAAAACTGCCACTGTCTATGGAATGTCGCATTGATTCACCCACAGAAAACACAGTGAAGGTCTATCAAGAACCAAAGTCGAGCAACTCCTTGGGCACATGTACGAGCAATAAATGAAGTTTCAACTACTTTCATTCCTTATTCAGTATAAAGTTAAATGCAATAACTTTCAATAATGCAAAACTTAAAAATTTAAAAGTATCAAAAAAGTATGGAATGTTTATATCAAAGTATTAGACATACTTTGATACCACCCAATATCAAGAGTATCAAGGTATCAATGGTCTGAAGTCCCATCCCTGGTTTTTACATTATAATATGCATAACATTACATTTATGCAAAATGTAAATTTAATAGATAATTTAAAATTACTGCATAAATAAAAAGGAAAAGGATGTAATGCAAGTTAGTCAAGTTAATGTATACATTTTATAGCTTATAGATAGGGATATTTATTACATTTTAAGCATTCATTTACTGTGTAAAACTAGTTTTCCTGAAAAGAAAGCTTTACCTTAGATTTAAATACTACTTGTTTTTCTATATTTTTAATATAATTCTGAAAGGAATTAAATATTTTTATGCTGGAATGTAAGACTCCACTTTTATAGTTCCAGTGAAGATCACTAATTATTTATAGTAAAATTTGTGTGAATATTTCCCAGCTATAGCATTGAGTTTTTCAGTCTGATTCTCCTTTCCTATCTGTTATTTGTTTCTGATTTGTGAGATAAGATTCAAACCAATTATGTACTATACCTCTGATGTGAGGTTTACTATCAACAGAAGTTGATGGTCTGCTGCATCAAATACCTTACATATATTTCAGTTGCCAATGGCTTAATCTTTATTATCTAGAGAGTTAGAGCACTGTTTAAGAATGAATATATTATAGACTCCATTGATTTCTTATGGCTAAAGCCATGTTGAGATTTAGCAATGATACAAACAAAAGAAATCTTCTGTGCATTAAATTTCCAGTATCTTTGAAAATACAGATGGAATGGAAATTGGACAGTTATTAGACACATGAGTTCTTTTTTCTCTCCTTTTTTTGATGTGGAGTATGACCTTAGAAGTTTTTAATGTTTCTGTGAAGGTTCCACTAATAGTGGTTGCATTACTAAGATGAACTAGAGGTCCAATTATGTCCTGAACAGCTTTTTATAATTATCTGGTGTGCCATCAATACCTACAGAATATGTATTATTTATTCCATTGATTATACTAATCTTATCCTCAGGAGTAATTTCTTATAAGCACATTAAATTCACATTACTGACAGTCTAACTTATTGAGATGGTGCCATGCCCATTTTTTTTAAATCAGTTATTTAATTATTTCTGTAAAATAAGTATTGAGGCATGCAATAGTATTTTCATTACATAATGGTCTTACATTACACTACAAATGTGAAACCATCTTTGAGATATTCATTTTTCTCATTTTTAATTAATCACTTCTGCTTTGCTAACACAAAATCTTCTTTGTACCAAAAGGTTTATTATGCTGTCCTAAAATATTATTGTAAACTTTAAAGACCTATCAATATAAAGAATTTTTTTGTTTAAGTATTGATTAATTTGAATTAGTTGGAACTAGAACAAAATGGTTTTGTATGTGAGTTATTGAATTTTTCGATTTTACCAAAATGTGTCATGGAAAATATATAATTATAAATAAGCCACTTAATCGCCTTTGATAATGTATCTGGAGAATCTATGATTCTAGCAGTCAAAAAGCATGGGATAAACAACACCTACTGCAGGTGAATAAAAGCCATGCTGGAAATTAGGAGGATTCTTTTCAATATGTTCAGGGAAAACCTGGAGGTGTCCGCAGTCAAAGGATACCCACAGGGAGGGATCTTATCCCCACTTCTGTGGAACTTGGTTGTATATTAAATATTGAGTTTTATTTATGGACACTCTTTAACTGCTGTGGTCCTTAGCGTCTCATTCTATATTGGGTGTGAAAGACCGGTAATTTTGTTCATAGGCCTCTTTATCAGGCTTAAGGTTCTTTTACGTGCTGTAAATTTACAACACGGGACCACCGGTTTTACTTCCCTTCCGAGGGAAGCCATGCTAAGGATTTTTACACCCGAAGAAATCCATCGCCCTCCGCCGACTGAACTTGCTTGTGGATGATCTGTTAGGCACCTGAAGAACCAAGGATACTACATCCGAGGATATGCTAATGATATAGTCATACTTATCCAGGACAAGCATGCCAACACTGTTTCAGAACTTTTGGTTAAAGCTCTGAAATATGTGGAAAAGTGGTGCAGGAGGTAAACCTTTGGGTAAGTCCTTCTAGGACAACACTTATCCCATTCACACATAAAAGGAAAATGGAGGAGTTTTAGAACTCCAATTCTCTTTAATGAACAATTGCAAGTAAGATCTAATGTTAAGTATCTGGGCTTATTATTAGACAGTAAACTTTTATGGAACCTAGACTTGCAAAAGATAATAAACAAAGGGAAAATGGTCTTAATGGTAGCAAGGAGAACCTTTGGGAAATCATGGAGACTCAAACCAAAGATGATGCTTTGTCTATAGAAAGTAGCTGTGAGACCCATTATCACCTATGGGTCACCTGTATGGTGGCCCAAAGTTAGTCAAAAACAGGCAGCTAACAAACTTGACAGTGTTCAAAGGTTAGCTTGTCTGTGCATAACTGGGTCTATGAAAAGTACCCCATCAGCCGCAATGGAAATTCTCCTTAATCTTCCACCTATTGATATATCAAAGATAATGCAAGGTTTGGAGCATATCGGCTGAACCTAAATTCCCACTGGTACAATCCTAACAATTAGGGACATACCAGAATTACAAATATAATCAACAACCCCAACTTGAAATGGGGAGTGATTATATGATACCAAAATTATGTGTTGCCAGTTCAATATTATATTAGAATGGAGTCAGAACAAGATATATTGTCCAAAGGGTAGTCTGATTTGGTACACAGATGGCTCTAAAACAGACAATGGTTCAGCAGCTGGAATACATGGGGAAGCACCAAAGTGTGACATTTATGTTATTCTTGGTTGCAGTTCCACTGTATTCCAAGCCAAAGTATTTGCAATTGAAACCTCTGTCAGAGAAAATCTAAGAAGGGGCTACAAATGTGGCAACACTTGGATTTTCTCTGATAGGCAGCTTTAAAAGCAATTGCAAGCTATCAGATAAGCTCTATGTTACTCTGGAACTGCCTAATAAACCTTGTACAACTAGCAAAATACAACAAGGTTGCTCATGGGTAGGTGCCAGGACACAAGGGAATTTTAGGCAACGAAAAAGCAGATGCCTGGCAAGGAAAGACTCTGCACAATCATTCACTGCCTTGAACCAGTTTTTGACATCCCTATAAATTCTGTTCGAAAAACCATTGATGAGTGGATTACCACCAACAAAAGTGGGTGCAAACAGGAGGATGCAAGCACAGTAAGAGAATGATGAGTAGAACATCTTCCTTATTAACTGAAGACCTACTTAAATTTGACAGATCCAAAATAAACCTGATAACAGGATTATTGACGGGACATTGTAGATTAAGCAAACATCTACAAACAATGGGAATCTTCAAAGAAGAACCAGTATGCATATTGTGCAATGAAGAGGAAGAAACAGCCTCTCATATAATCTTTAAATGTGATGCTCTGGGTAGGAAAAGATATGAACTACTGTATTTAATAAACCCAGAAGATGATCTTCCTAAAGAAAATTTAGTTAATAGCCTACTGTCTCTCATTAGAGATAAAGGGCTATTTAACCAAAATTATAAAGAAAGGAGATAATGCAATAAACCTATAGGTTTCAGTGTTAATGGCAAATAACCTGACTCCTTCTTTATGAAAAGTCAAGTCAAGCCACTTAATCTGTTTAATAACAGATTAATAGAACATTTTAATTCCTTGATATCTGAAGCTCTCATGTAAATTTGAAGCATTTTGAATAATAAAGAATGTTGAGAAAATTGGACAAAGTTTAACACAATGTTACTATGGGACCTTTAGATCAGGTACTGATATTTAAAAAGAAAGAAAGGAGGGAGGAAGGAAGGAAGGAAGGAAGGAAGGAAGGGGAGGGAAGAAAGAGAGGAAGGAAGGAGGGAGGAATGAAGAAAGGAGGGATAGAAGGAAGTAATATAGCCTGAAATTACAAGATATAAGCATAATACATAAAAAAATAAATAAATGTCTGTCTCTAGTTTGCCAGTTTTTACTCATGTATTGTGTTAAGTCTCAAATTCAGAGAAATTGTTCCAACCAATCTGGTTTTGCTACTTTGAAATTTATTTCAGATGCATTTGTCTTCCTCTTATAACTTGACCACTAAAATAACATAGCCCAAAAGTAGTTCATTCCAACAAGAAAATACCTAAAATCCAAAAATATTTACTCTCTCATTCAAACTGAATGTATGTGAAGTCTGCATATGTTTTACATGTTGTGGGTTTTTCAGTATCATTAAGATACAATGGCTATATGTCAAGTACCTATGCAAAATAAGGCTTTAGAGGATGAATTCAGTGTTTCCAGACAAGGCATGAGCCTAGTCTGGAATATGGGATGAGTCCACTAAAGCTTTTGCAAATGGGTGCACACAATAGATTTTAGTAACATCTCTTTAAATTATATGAGTAATTTAAAGTTACTGTAGATACTCTAAATGCAGATTTAGAACATGCATAAATTAAACAAGTGTCTGTCCATCAGTTTATAGCCATAGTATGTTCATGGTACTTGTTATGTTTGTTATTCTATGTTGTATGGTAACAAGTTACTAACAAAAGAAAACAAGAGTTAGTTACAACTTAAAATGTGATTTTTACATTAAATGGAATTATTTTCATATTTATAGGCTATGTACAAATATGGATTTTATTTACCAAAGGCTTTGTTTAGTTTTTTGAAAATATAAGTAATAATCCTGAGTAAATTTCAATGTAAGCCAGAGGCAATGAATCAGGGAAAAAATGCATAGATTTTGTTTAAAGTGCTACTGAAGGTTCCATGACAACTTCAGTGGCCTAGTATAAGCATTTTTTTTGGCTAATTAGCAGTCCAATAAGCAGCTGTTTAGAGGGTATCTACTAAAAATATGTTAGGCACTTGCTTGCTTTCAAATATTAACTTTCCCAAGGAAAATACAGTCTGCTTGATCTTTCCGGATTTTCTTGACTTCTAAAAACAAAACTGTAGACACAAAGGTAATTTTGTCAGTTTTATTATAAAGTGTAAGCCCAAAGTGCAAATAAAATATTTCTTAAAACAAAAAAGAAGAAAAAAATCATTAGATTTCTATATGGACTGCTTAAGTAGCATGAATATCCAAATGACTGAATTTCAGTGCAAGTTTGCTCCAGTATATCGTGTGATGGTTATTACTGCTTTTTGATTCATGAATTCTGTCAGGTATCCTGATGGAGTACACAATTCTGTACATAGCTCGACAAAAAAAATTTAAAGTGGTTACATTGTATTAGTATAGTATTTATTGTGCTAAGAGTTTTACAAATTTGATTGTCTACTGCACTTTGAGATTATTTGCTACCTTAATTTCATAAAAGGCCTGTACCTTATATGCTTAACTGAATTCCCTGTTTCAGTGTTGTTTGGGGCATCCACAATTAACATGCTGCATGCCAGTGTATTTGTAGCCATTTACAAGCTAACCTCTTCATATATGTGCCAACCTCCTCCATGTTGCTTTTGCAGCTGCCTGTAGCTAAAAAGGGAACTATAATCTGATAGACTTTGAAAATACAGTGACCATCAGAATTTTTCGGACAGGATGGTCTGTATGTGTAATATCCCTGTTATTAAAGAAAATGCGGACAATAAATTGCCTAACTCTGAATTCTTTGCAGTTCATAGGTGCTGTAAAAATGCAATTGCAATTTGTAGATAATTTTACAATGAAGTAACACCTGTTTTTTGCTTGAGATACGAATATGTGCCCATCAATATTTTTCGGACAGGAGATGTTTAGCAACTCCAGGCATGCTTTGCACTTGTTATGCACCATCTGGGGAGGTCTCAGTTAGTGCCTTTCACATGCACAAAGCAGACGCAAGCATTCATGAGTAAAATGGGATGCAGAGGAAAGAACACTACATTTGAGCAAAGACAATTAGTGATATTTCACCATGAAAAAGGAAAAACATTTCAACAAATCACAGATTTGCTGAACATGAAGAAAAGTACTGTTAACAACAGGACTGTGCCGCAGGAGTTTAGTCACATACCATTTCACATTTCTATACTCAGTATTGGTTTTGCATAGCATGTGAATAAATTGTTGTATTTTAACTTCAATATCAAAAGTGAAACCAAGTGCTTCTTCAAAACTGAAGCAGTTTGTTGCTGAGTACAACAACACTATATTTTCGAATGACTGCAGTAGTTTTTCTGTAAAATGCATGGTGTTAAAGTAGCAGCAGAGAAGAGGTTCAATATTGAACATCATATGAACAGGAAGAAATACAAGCATAGACTAGAAGCACAAAGGAAACAAAAAATACAACTTAAGCTGTTAGGGCACTGTGGTACAAGTTCATTGAACTTCCAGTTTTACCAGGATTTGTGTGAAGCCTTTGTCTCAGCAAATATTCCATTCATAAATTGAATAATTATACATTGAGAAATATACCGCAAAATCTGTTCCAAAAGATTCAACAATAAGAAAGAATTATCTTAAATGATGTTATGAAAAGACAACAAGTAAATATGGTTGAAACCAAACAAGAAAAACATTTGGTCCTCAATGGATGAGACTATAGATTTTGAAGATGTTATTGTTTTTACATTATTTGCCCCATGCTTTGGGAGGCAATTTGAAATAGAAGGTTTCTTGTATGAGTTGTATTGTTATTTGCCCCACGCTTTGGGAGCCAATTTGAAGAAGACAGTTGCTTTGTTTTGTTATTTGCCCCATGTTTTGGGAGGCAATTTGAAGGTTTGTTTCTGCTACGTATGGAAAGAGTTTGAAGATGATGTATTATAGTTCAACTGTTGGGGAGCCGAACTTGAAGTAGTAGCAAAGGCACGTATGGTAAAGGATTTCCGGTAGCCTTTGCCCCAAATGTACTTTCCGGTGGCCTTTGCTCCAAGTTTAAAAATTATTAACTTTGTAATTTGACTGTTTCTTTTTATATTATATATTTATGCTTGCCTCGGCTGCGTCAGTATTTTTGTTAGAGACATGGATGTCTTAGCAGGGCATGGTGCGACTGAAGAAGGTAGGCTTACACAGATTTTAAGTTTTTCTTTACTCCATTTATTTGACACGATTTAAATAACACTTCACTGATATAGAGAGCTGTGAGATTCTTTTGTTAATTACTTGCACTTTTTAAACAGTAAACTATTTTCTCACACAAAATACGTATTAACTTTCTCGAGGACGTATCTCGCATCTGATTAGTAACACTGTCTGCTAGCAATGCGTCCAGTTATGAGTACTGTCTACAAGCAACTGACCAGACTTCCACCGCCTAAATTTGTAAATTCTGTATTTCAAGTCTCTGATTGGCTAATCCTACTCCAATAGAATACCTTTATTTCACTTAAGCTTTTTTCTGGTTGTTGATTGGCTATTTTATAAACTGTCACAAAAATTACATTGTTGTTGCTCCAAGAATGACTAGTAGTATTATTAAACTTTCTTACTCATTGTCTCAAGGTTACCTCATTGTTAGCAACTTTCAACCTATTATTTGAAGTAGTATTATCACAAATTTGTATATATGCTTCAGAGCACCACGTGGTGGATAATGTTTCTCACGTAATGTTGCTTACCTCACGCGTGCAGCCATATTGTGTGACGTCATTCGTCGGTCGCCTGCTAACCCATCTGGCGTAGCAATCTATACGAATTAGTTTTAAGGTTATGTATATTGTCTTCCGGCCAGCTATTTAGGTAGGCATTTAATTCTTGCAGGGTGTGAAGCGGAAAAGGAATCTTTTATCCAAAAAATTACTAGTGAAGAAATGTGTTTTATAATGTTTTATTGTCGAACACGTGCACTAACACTTTCACAAATTTATCTTGATAATCGCCATACTGAAACTGTTTATAATAACTTCTCACTTTTAACTCACGTACTTCAATTTTTGTATATAAGTGACTTTGTAATATTTTAGATCTTTAATGATTTTCACTGCGTGTAATTTGGCGAACTGAACGGCCAACGTGTAATGTGCGGACGAAGTGTAATGCTTCGTAAGTTCTGCCGAACTGGAGGACGATGTGTACTGTGTCGAGAATCTTGCCGAACTGGGGACGATGTGTAATGTATCGGGAATCTTGTTGCACACTGGGGGACCCGCTAACTCGACCTGACTTATTTATAGGCTTACCTCGAGATACACCTAAAGATTATAAACGAATTACCATTGGCCAACAAAACGCGCCAACATTAGCGTCTATTTTACTATCCAATGAAAACCACTAATACATATTACTTTTATAGAATCTTCTGGAAGCTTTTACCGAAAAGGCGCGAAACATGACGTAACTTCCTGGTTCCCGGTAACGATAAACAACTCACTCCCTTGCTAAAGTATTATGTTATTGTTAACAGTTTCAGTAGAGCCGAAAATTATTATTTACCATTAATAATTACAATTATTAAACCCCTGAAATCAATGTTACATAAAAATACATATTCATATTATTATCGTTAACCACATCTGAGTAATTTGTGATACAAATTACCGTCACATATGCCCCACTAGAAATATAATTATAAACATTTATAACCTGTTTAGAAATTTTATAATTTTGTTTTTAGTCTCCTAAATCTTGTAACACACGCTATCACTTTCACTTTACACTTCACACGCGTTTAACACACGACATATGTTTTATCTTGCCACTACTTACTGGCTCTGGTTTGATTTGTTTTGACATTAATCTGACGTTACAAACAAAATTTTTTTTTTTTTTTATATCATATACTTTACCCTAAATTATTTAACTAGTGTTACAAAAAATGGTTTACTTTCTTATATTGTTACCAAAAATTTATCAATTCAAGAATTTTTTTTGTAATTACTATACATATTTACCAAAATATTCACCCTTTACATATATTTACATTTCTTAAATCTAGACAATGTTTCACCTGTTCTGTTTTCTACATAAGTATTTTTTTTTTTTTTTGAATTATTTTTACCATTTTTGTAATTCTGAATTTTATTTTAACAATACATTTTGAATTGTATTTACGTACTTTTTAATTTAATATATTAAGTTTCAATCTTTGCATTCTTAACTTTTTTTTTTTTTTTTAATTCTTGGAATAGTATTTACGTACTTTTTAATTTAATATCATATTAAGTTTCAATTATTACCTTCTTCTTTTCAAATACTGTTACAGTTACTAAAAATTTATTTATTTATTTTTTTTTTAAAACATTTCTCTTTCTTTTTTTTTTTTTTTTTTATAACTTATTTCTCTTTTCAAATGACATATATATTTAGTTAACCCTCTTACGTTCCAATACATTTCTCTGCAAGTCGTCTTTAACTATCCAGCATTTACTTTACATCACATTGCTATTTACCCTCCTGGATCAAATTGTGTGTGGCTAAACATTACTCGTAGCCGTAACCTAACCTTCAAATTATTGTTCATGAATAACCTATTGTATTCATATGACATTTCGTTCCCTGATAACATTTGAAAACAATCTACAGTTTCTTGAACAACATATCTTTTAACAACTTTCATTTTGAATTCATCTGCTATCTCTTTAATTTGAGAATACTCTGACAAATCTGTACTAAACTGTACTGGACTGGAGTTTTCAATTTGAACATCTTGGTACAATTTATTTCTTTGCATTTCTGACTCATTCTGAATTTCTGATATCTCCCCTCTGAAATTAACTTGCGCCTGATTTACATCTACATTCCTAACCTCTTTTATCTCTCTTAACTCACTTGTAATGCTACTCACTCGACTACCTAACTCTGCGCCTTCTACATTAACCTCACTTTTAGTATTAACCTCACTTTCTTTGTCACCTATTTCCATGTTCACGTCTAGCATTTTCTTTGAAATTTCTCCTATCTCACTTACTATTACTTCCTCATTTTTATCTCTCATTTCTGGCATACTACTATCTAACTTCATAACTTTCTTTTCAATTTCTTCACTGCTTTGATCTACTGTTTGCTCTACTTTCTCATTCCTCCTACCAAACCTTTCCATAAATTCCCTATGATCCTTATTATTCTTATCTAGTTTTTCACCAAATTTTCTAAACATTTCCATAATTTCCATCATCGTACCAGCATCAATAGTAATATTTCTTGCTATTCTATTCTTACTTTCTGCACTAACATTTCCTCCCTTCAATACTACATTGTTTGAGCTTTTTTTTGTAACCTGTATTGACTTACAGCTAACTGTTACACTATCTCCCTCCATCATTGTTTTTTCTATGTTATTAGTGGCCATTGTTTTTGTTTTCTAAAAAAAAAATACAATCACCTGACTTTGTGATGCTGTCTGTTGATGTATCCTTGATGTCCAGCGTTCTGCCCCTTTCTCCTAGATTTCTATGTCGCTTCTGCGTTGTGTTGTGATGAATCTACGTTGTCTCGATGTTTTTGTAGTTGATTTACCCTGTTGCATCGTAATCTCGGAATTACGATCGAAGTCAATCGTCCCTTTCGTCTCTGGAATCTGCGTCTTGTAGACCATTTCACCGTTGTATTCCTGGTTACTTTGCCTTCCTTTCCTAGTCACTTCGCCTTCCTTTCCTAGTTGTCGCCCCACGTTGATGCGCCAATTTGAAGTAGTATTATCACAAATTTGTATATATGCTTCAGAGCACCACGTGGTGGATAATGTTTCTCACGTAATGTTGCTTACCTCACGCGTGCAGCCATATTGTGTGACGTCATTCGTCGGTCGCCTGCTAACCCATCTGGCGTAGCAATCTATACGAATTAGTTTTAAGGTTATGTATATTGTCTTCCGGCCAGCTATTTAGGTAGGCATTTAATTCTTGCAGGGTGTGAAGCGGAAAAGGAATCTTTTATCCAAAAAATTACTAGTGAAGAAATGTGTTTTATAATGTTTTATTGTCGAACACGTGCACTAACACTTTCACAAATTTATCTTGATAATCGCCATACTGAAACTGTTTATAATAACTTCTCACTTTTAACTCACGTACTTCAATTTTTGTATATAAGTGACTTTGTAATATTTTAGATCTTTAATGATTTTCACTGCGTGTAATTTGGCGAACTGAACGGCCAACGTGTAATGTGCGGACGAAGTGTAATGCTTCGTAAGTTCTGCCGAACTGGAGGACGATGTGTACTGTGTCGAGAATCTTGCCGAACTGGGGACGATGTGTAATGTATCGGGAATCTTGTTGCACACTGGGGGACCCGCTAACTCGACCTGACTTATTTATAGGCTTACCTCGAGATACACCTAAAGATTATAAACGAATTACCATTGGCCAACAAAACGCGCCAACATTAGCGTCTATTTTACTATCCAATGAAAACCACTAATACATATTACTTTTATAGAATCTTCTGGAAGCTTTTACCGAAAAGGCGCGAAACATGACGTAACTTCCTGGTTCCCGGTAACGATAAACAACTCACTCCCTTGCTAAAGTATTATGTTATTGTTAACAGTTTCAGTAGAGCCGAAAATTATTATTTACCATTAATAATTACAATTATTAAACCCCTGAAATCAATGTTACATAAAAATACATATTCATATTATTATCGTTAACCACATCTGAGTAATTTGTGATACAAATTACCGTCACAATTCTCACAGCTCCTACATTATTAAATTACGTAATACATTCACATAACATTGTTACACATTTATACAATAATATAAACATACACAATGACTGTAATATACACTTTTTATATATTGTTACATACACATATTGCTTTAAGACGGGCTGTTATTATATTTTATATTACATAATTTGACTGATATCATTTAAGTGTTAAAAAGTACTGCCTCAATTTTATCGATCACTATGTTGTGAATGTAATTGTTGGGGCAATGAATGAAGTGACAAATTTCTTCTAAATTGTGAAGTCTTGAAGAAAGCAAATTACTCCACAATAAACAAACTCTTTGACAAACAATGAAATATTTCTGGCCTAATGGCATCCACGTGATTCTGTGCTGCTATTTGTCACAATGCAACACCATATATGGTTAGAACAGTGTACTCATAAACAATATGTGTGACCTGCTTGGCACATGCTTGCCACAGAGTTGCAAAGGAAATAAGACATCACTTCCCTGGTATGACTAGATTAATCAGAAGTATAAATAAAGTATTTCTGAAATTGCTATCTCGTGTGGAGAAATTCGAAAAAGAAATCCTGGGATTCCCCTTCCACCTGCTCCAGTACTCACCAGATGGCAAACCTGGTTGGATGTCTGTAATTATTATTGTGAACTTTTTGATTTTGGATGCTGTATAAAATACCACAATTAGAGGTAAAACGGTTATAAAGGGTATATAATACAATGTTAGAAGCACAAATATTGTATGGTATTGAAATATGGGGACTGGTTAATGGATGGAAAATCATGATTTGGTGCACAAATCAAGCTCAAACTCAAATAGATGTAGGCAAGTAGCAAGGAAAGTTTAATTATTAATGGATATACAAACTATTCTTACTAAAGCTTATTTTCTGTCGGCTGCATTTTTATCCAAATAAACGTTAGCAGAAATAGTTACATTACACATTTCATTAGGATACGAGAACAGCATTGGTCAAATGTTTAAGAACTGAACACTGGCCACAACTGGCTTTGTAATTCCATACTGTTTACATGCAATTGCGAGAAACATCTGAATGTTGAAAGAACTTTAAAGCATGACCAAGAAATGAATAATTCAATAACGGATACCTCAGAAATGATTATGCCACAAAAAAACTTACTTGAAATAAACTATGTGTTTTAAAGAGATCTACATTTTTTTGTGTAGGACGCTTTCATCTATCACTTAACGTTTACCAGTTATACAATATTATACAAAATTCTCTCCAAATGGAGAAGACTTAGAAGGATATTCCCAGAATTCAAGATATGCATTTTACTTCTTATGTAAATATCTTTAATGTATGGTATTTTAATCAAAATCGTTAAAGAGTCATTTTTTAAAAATCAAAATTTTCGAAAAATGTTCCAAGTAAAGGGTAGTTGGGTGTGGGGGGATTTTCTTGAAAATTGTATTACATCTTTGGAAGATACTGAACCTAAATACCAAGTTTAGTATTTATTTGACTTTTTGTTTTTGAGTTATGCTGTTCACAAACACACACACAGACCTTTTTATAAAAATATGTGATACATTCACATGATTTTCTCTAACATCTATTGTTTATTACTGGGTACACAAATTATTCTTTCTCAAGTGTATTTTTTTATCTACTATATTTTAATCCAAATAAACCTTTGCGGAAATAGCTATATTACCTACACATTTCATTGTAGATGCTAAGGAAACAGTGACAGTCAAATATTTAAAAGCTGGATGCTATTCCCTGGCCTTAAAATTCCATACTGTTTCCATGCAATCTCGAGAAACAACTGAATATTGAAAGGACTTCAAGAGAATGCTCGAGAAATGAACAATTAAAACTTTTAATAATGGATATCTCAGAAACGGCTTATGCCACAAAAAAGCTTATTTGGAATAAATTGTGTGTTTTAAAGAGATCTACATTTTTTGTGTGGTACATTTTCGTCTATCGCTTAACATTTACCAGTTATACAAGATTATACAAAATTCCCTCTGAATGAAGAGGATTTCATAAGTTATTCCCCGAAAATTCAAGTTATGGATTTTATTTATCATGTAAATATCTGTAATATGTGGTATTTTAATCAAAATCGTTACAGGAATTTTTTAGAAAATAAAAGAATTGAAAAATGTTATGTAAAGGCTAGTGTGGGGGATTTGTTAAAAATCTTTGTATTGCATATTTGGAAGATTACTGAACCTAAATGCCAAGTTTGTATTTATCCGACTTTTTGTTTTTGAGTTATGCTGTTCACAGACAGGCACACACACAGACATGTTCCAAAAAATGCTTATTTGGAGAGAGTTCCGAAATATTGGCATAGAATTCTAAATTTTTATTATAATAACTTACAAAATAGTATGTAATGTATCAAGGATAAAGGATAGAGGATGCATAAATAGCATAAGAAATGTTTTGGAATGCATTGACTTAGGTAATATTAGGAGAAAGGAAGTAACAAGTAACTGCGTATAGAAAACAATTTAATAAAGAAGTTAACATTTTTTACTTCAGTATATCTTTTATTCAGTAGGTGTAGTAATGCATACTATTCATGTAAGTATATTGTATATAGTCATTTTCTGCCTATATCATGTAATGTAATCTAAAAGGCGACTAAGTATAATAAAAAAATAGATACTATAGGGTTTTGGAAAGAGGCAAGAATAAACATTTGAAGATGTGGTGGAGAAACAAAACTTGTTTACAGGCATAATAAAAAGGAGTTCATTGAGATGCTATACTGAAATGTTATGGGATGGAGAGAAAAATATTCATAAAGTAAAAGGAGGAAGGAGAGGGCATACCAAGGGCAATAATTTGGAGTGTGGAAGTTAAAAGTTTAGAGAAATGGTTTTATGCAGGATGAGTCTTCATTATGTGGAGGGGAGGGGAGCTAGAACGGATACTGTTTGATTGTAAAGGAACTAAAAACTGGAGGGAAGAACATTAATCACAAATGGTTTGAAAAAGATAGAAGAATAGATAAATAGAATAATTAGAGAAGAAAACAAGAATGTGAGTCAATATTTATACAATGTAAAAAATAAGTGGAAATGACTGTGGAAATATAGAAAGACATTTAATTGTAAGTAATAATATTTAGTTATTAAATTTCTATGAGTTGTAATAGTCTATTGAATGAGTGGCCAGTGCCAAATTTCAGACAAACCATTTATTATAATTTTGTTATTAGCACTTTACCAAATAAATAATAAATTCTAATGTGATACATTTACATGACTTTCTCTACCCTCTGTCGTTTATTACTGGGTATATAAAGTAGTCTTACTAAAGCTTATTTTTGTATCTAGTTCATTTTAATCCAAATAAACTTTTGCAGAAATAGCTAGATTACACATTTTGTTATACATACAAAGGGAACAGTTATAGTCAAATGTTTAAGAACTGGATGCTATATGCTGGCCTTAAATTCCACACTGTTTCAATGAAATTGTGAGAAACAATTAGATGTTGATAGGACTTTAAAAGAATGGCTAATCATTGAACAATTTGAACCATTAATAATTGATATCTCGAAAATGCCTGATGCCACAAAAAAAGTTTTTGGAAATAAATTATGTGTTTTAAAGAGATCTACATTTCTTAAATAGTACTTTTCGTCTATCGCTTAACGTTCACAGTTATACAAGATTATACAAAATTCCTTCCAAACGAAGAAAACCTCAAAGGTTATTCCCAAAAAAAATTTCAAGATATACATTTTATTTGCCATATAAATATGAGGGCGAGTCAATAAATAAGTCACAAATGTCAGTATACCGTATAACATATTTAAATTCTGCTTGTTATTTTGCCAGCAGATAGCAGCATATAAATGCTTATAGTAATGGGAGCACGACATCACGCAGGGGACTTCGCTTCGAGACTCCGCAGAGGTAACATCTCTATGCTTCGCCGAGATCACCGAAATGGGGAAGAGGAGAAAACGTCAAGCATCTGAAGGATCCACCGCTGCTTCCCCGGCTCCGCCGCTGACTAGGCCCAGCTACGCTTCGGCCGCTGCTTCATCCGGTCGCATTACTGCACCACCGGAGCATGAACTTCGATCACCACAGGTTGCCACCAGCCCTGTTTCTCCTACACAGGGCTGTACGACGCCACAGACTGCCGCCGGCTTACCGCCACTGGTGAGTCCACTGTCGCCGCAGACGCACCCTCCTTCAGATGGCCGTACAGTGTTGTCATCTGTGGAGTGCCGAGAGATCTTCCAGTGCACTTCGTGCTGGATGCTGCAAGGCACCACTGGCGCTCTGCTATTCGGGCCTCCCGAAAAACCTCAACCAGAGGGCCAACACCGCCTCGGCCGCTCAGGCGGCCTTGAGATCAAGCCTGCCTCTTCTCGGGCAGTGTTTGCGTGTCGAGGCAAGCAGGAGTGAACGTCCGGCACCCTGCCGCCGCTGTTGTGCCTACTGCCACACAGCGCAGGCATGCATGCAACGCCGCACCTCGGTGCCACTACTGCGGGGCAGGTTGTCTCACGGCAAACTGCACCGCCCACGTCCTCCGCCGACGTCGCAGATTCTGCGCCACTTGCTCCGGGCATACGCACTTCACGGGGCAGGCTCAATGCCCCCTGTACCCCCGGAGCAAGCCGCCAACTGGGTCAGTTACACTGACGACGACGACCACTAAACCGCTTACGCCGACGGCCACCCAACAGCCTCCGGCGACGACGCCCCGTGTAAGGGGCACATCACAACCGACTCAACCAGACCTACGAGACACTCTTTCTGCAATGCAGGCTACTCTCCAGGGTTTCACCGCTCGCATGGCTGTTACGCTGTGCAACCAACACGCGCCTAGCGGCAGTGGAGGCCAAGCAGCGAACCTCGGCCAGGGCAATCTTCGCACTCTCAAGATAGATCTCAGATCTCCAGGGTGATGACGAGATCCTCGCATCGGTCCAGCGCAAGCTGGCACGAATCGAGGGCCACCTCGTCGAACCAGATGACGCCGAAGATGGAAGCGACGACCGACCCACGCGACTGGGAGCCCTTGAGGCCTCAGTTGCCGCGCTTCGAGAGCTTCAGATAGATGCCAACAACTTCATTTCCAGGGCCACAAGCAGAAGGGGTCATTTTTCAGTACAGAGTTCCATGCGCTCGTCGCCGGACTCCGCATCTCACTTGAACGTACATTCAAAGATGAACTCAGGAAGATTCGTCAACCAATAACTGATCCTAAGGACTGGCCGAGCGCGACACCCAGAGGCCGCGCCAGGCAGCCCAGGCACTATTGTTGTTGTTGTTGGCTTGTTTTTAGACGCTACTGCTCCACCAAAGGTGAGCTACTGCGTCTCAGGAAAACGGTTAGCAGCAGTGATAACAGGCGCCGTATTTAAAATGAGGAGTGGGGACACCATCGTCTACAACTTCATTTTAGTGCGTGTGATGAATCTAAATAAAGCCCTACAAAGATGTCCGGAGAATGGCAGGAGAATCGAAGGTAAATGGTATGGTCCCATGATACCCATGTCGTGTAAATTGGCAAAAAGAGCAGCCGTAGCGGCCTGGTGACGGGGGCACTCAAAAAAAAGGTGATTAACATCACCCCGATGACCACAGGTGCAGAGGTCCGTATCTCGGAGACCGATACGAAAGAGATACGCAGGAGTCAAAGCCACATGAAATAGAAGGCGAAAGTAAGTCGAGAACGCTCGATTAGGTAGTCTTGGATAACTAGATAAAAATGTAGTTAGATGATCTGCAGTTGTATGCGGCGTCTGTCCCATATCGGGCACCACCCGTAATAGATGTCTTACAATGTCCGATGGAGGCGTCCGTAACTGGTCACAGGTCGTCCGGTTCCTCGTCGCGTCCCGCGCAGCTGCATCCACACATTCGTTACCCGGGATTCCTACGTGGCTCGGTATCCAGGTTAGAAATAGGTGTACCGTCCCCGGTAAAGTATGCAGGAGATTCCGGATAAGCACTTCATATATAGGAACCTTGGGCCACCGGACCGGGCATTGCAGAACCGTCAAAAGACTGCGGCAGTCAGTAAATACAATACAGTGTGGTACTAAATGACCATGTAGGTACTTCAGTGCCCTATAGAGTGCAATAGACTCCGCCGTATAAATAGTAGTAGCGTCGTCCAGTCGCCATGTAAAAGTTTCGGACGTTGTGTCAACATAGATCGCCGCACTAGTGCCTTCCGGGGTTTTGGAGCCGTCTGTGAAGATTACGAGTGGGGAATCGTCCTTCCAAGCGATCTTCCGGTCCTCGCGGTACGCGTGCCATAATGTCTTGTAATCTGAAATCAGAATATGGAATGTTCGGGTGTCAACTTGTACATAGTCCGGGAGTGTGTGGGCCGGGATGTCCAGCAGATACGCCGGGTATACCGGCGTGCTATAATATTGTGTGCGTTGTCGGAATAAGGCAAGAGCGCGTATCAGTGGTAAAGGTAAATGCGCCACCCCTTCGGGTTTGGCGCATAGTATTTCGTATAGACGGGTAAGTTTAGGTAACAATGGGGAATGAGAATGAGTCAGTAGGTCAGCCATAAAGTGTAAGCTGAGTGCAAATAGCCGCTGTTCCAAATGATATCGCGGGAAATGTCTTTGCGAGAGGTATTTAGCCGGTTTACCCGGAATGTGAAAGATGATGTTATACAGTTGGTAGAAAAAAGTGTCCAGCGTCCATCTAGTTCCACCCGATAATGGTGGTACAAGAAGTTGTCCGTATTCCAATCTAGCGTGTATCAGTGGTGGTATCAGTCGGAGTAGTAAGAGAGGATGCATGCCCCAGTGCCGGGCCGCACAGGCTCTGAAGAGATTTTTGATACGATTCAAGGCAGTCACAAGAAATTTGAAATGTGATAAGGTGGAGAGATTATGTTGCAGATGAAGGCCTAGATATTTCACCGTCGGTGTCGGGCTTAGATCGTGGTCCAGTATGTGGAGTACAAATGGTGAAGGTCTAGTGGATCTACGGAAATGCTGGAATTTCGTTTTCCGGATGTTAACCCGCATACCCAAGGATCCCAAAAAGCGTATAACACGTAGGCAGTCTAGTTCAAAGAGTCGAAAGTCGGCCCCGGAATTCGGTTGAATCGGTGTGTATATCACCAGGTCGTCCGCATATTGTACCACACGCGCAGTGATTGTCACTTCGGATCGAATATCTCCAATGTATAAAGAGTATAACAAAGGACTTAGTGTTGAACCCTGTATCAAACCGCGAGATGTAGTACGTGTGTGGGGATTATGAAAATACGACGCGAGGTGGTAACGGCGATTGTAAAAAAGGCCATAAAGTAACGCACATATACGAGATGGAATATTTACGGAGACGGTCTATAAGCATCGGCAGAAGGACATGGTCATACGCTGCAGACAAATCAAGGAAAAGTGCAAGCACCTGTCGGTGTGTGTGAAAGGCTATATTAATGTCGGTAAGAAGAATGTACAACGGAAATGTGGTGCCATGACCCTTTCGAAATCCATATTGTGTGGCGGGCCATAAGTTATAGCGTTCCAAGTAAAAGCTTAAACGGTCATGTAGTAATTTTTCAAAGGTTTTGCGTAGAGTAGGGAGCATGCCAATGGGGCGATAGTCTGCAGCGGTCAGTCCCGCGCTACCCGGTTTTAAGATTGGATAGATAATTACCTCGCGCCAAGACAGTGGTAGTACCCCAGTACGCAGGATGGAAGTAAAGGCATTTGCAAGCAAAGTGTACCATGTGGTGGGCAAAGCCTTCAAATGTCGATACGTAATATCGTCCAGTCCCGGGGTAGATTTATCTGATCTTCCAATCACGACACTGCGGACATCAGTTCCGGTAATCGGTCGAAATAATGGGTCGGATACGTTGGTATCAACCGGAAGAGAGAAGGGGGGATCCAGGGCTGAGTCAGGTGCGACATGTCTCAAGAATTCCATCTGCAGTCGTGGATTTCCCGATATCGGTGCCGGTGCTGATTGTCTGGCTTTCGTAAACCACGCAAGACGTTTCCAAACCTGGACTGTAGGGGTACGGGTAGTAGTCGAATTACAGAAGGTGGCCCAAGCTGCACGTTTAATCTGGCGGAACCGGCGGTGAACGTGTGCTTCTTTAGCTCGCACTAGTAAGAAGGTCTCCCTAGTTCGTTCCCGATGATATTGAGCATAAAGCCGACGTTTCTCCTCCACTAGTCGGGCGCATTCTGGGGTCCACCAAGGCGGCCTTGGAATTCTGCGTGGACGTCGAGGTGTTTTAGGATGGAAGTGATCGAGATATCCGGTAAGGGTATTCTCCAGGTGTTCATAACTGGCATCGATGTTATGGAGTAGTCGGGTAACGTGTTGTAGTTGTACCTGAAATTGATGTGGCGCAAAGTCACCTGTTCGGAGAAGTCGTCTGTCCGGCGGTATCACTTCTGTGGTACTAGCGGTGTAAAGAATGAACGGGTAGTGGTCGCTACCCATGGTGTATTCAAGGCGGGATACCCGTAGTTTTTGTGTCACGTCAGGCGTAGCGAATATAATGTCCGGCGATGAATCAAGCTGCTGTACCGATCCCTGCCGAGTAGTAAAATGTTGCGTAAGGATCTGCCATCTATGTTTAGTCGCCAGTTGTCCTAATGGTACGCATCGCCTCCTTTGCGGTGTGAAAGTCGCGAAATGTCCAATATTGAAGTCACCTACAAGTAAGTATTTTGAATCACGGGGGTTAAGAAATCTCTCCCACTCTCGTAGTGTGAATCGAGCGCCCGATGTGTAAACACCGACGACAGTGAGATCCCCCAGCACGACTCGAACCGCCTCGAGGTGCGGTGGGAACCGAATGCCCGTCCTCCAATTATATACGCACAAGTTGTCTGCGACACAAATAGCCACACCCCCACCCGGAGATTGTCTGTCCGTTCTATAAATGTTGTAACCTGGGAGTCGAAATGCCTGCCCTTCCCGTAACCAGGTTTCCACGATAATCACAACCCAGGGACGGACCTGGGCTAAATATGTTTGGAGTTCCGCCTTCTTTGAAGTCACACTACGCGCATTCCAGTAGTAAACGATTGGCTGCCCTTCCATACGTTAAGACGCTTAAGTTTATAAATGCAGCTGATGCTGCAGCCCCTGGAGGGTGTGTAGAACGTAGTCCGGTGCCATCATGCACAATTTTACAAAGAGTGTCCTGAGTTGCATACTGACCCCGGGCATCCCCGTGGGCTCACGTGTCTGTGGTGTGAGCTGTGCTCCTCCCGGAGCTAATACATTGTCACCCCTATCCATGTCAGCAAACCATGTTGTCGGGTTCTCCCGAGGTAAAGTCGAAGGCGTGGGTCTCCCACCACCATCTCTCCCCAGCTTGTATGCGTCCCTGTTCCTACTAGTAGCTGCCTGCGCCCCCTCGGGCCACCTGCCGTGTGGTGCCCAGCGCTCCTGTACCCACTCCGGGGTCGTAGGAGTACTAGACGCCATACATTTACGTTTATTAGAGCCATTAGCCCCTGTACGCCCCAGTCCCTGTGGCGCCACCATGGCACCCGGTACGGGAGTTGTCACCTGTGGTATAGTGGGCGAAATTTCCCCCGTATGTGTCCTAGGTGATGGAACACTAGGTGTACGTAGAGCCTCGGCATCGGATATTCGTCCTGTCGCCATTTGGCGTGCTTCATACCGTGACACTGGTAGCGACGCAATGGTCTGCGTTATTTGTGTTTCCAAGTGAAATGCCGGGCATTTCTCCGTCTCCGTGGGTAGGTGTTCCTGTTTGCAATTGATGCATCTCAATCTATCCGTAAGACATTCAGGTTGCGCATCCAAATGGTCTTGTCCACATTTGAGACAACGTGGTTTATTTTTACAAAATTTGGCCCTATGGTGGAATTTCCCACATTTAGTGCAAACGACTACCCGCGCATTGTATCGGTCCACCTGAAACCTTTGATAATAGAGATATATGGGATGGTAAAGTTTGCGTGCGAAACGTGATTTTCAGTGAACGCGTAGGAATATATTGGGTTTCCCCATCTAACTGTGCTCGGCGATTAAATCGCATGATATGGTGCACTGGTATTTGTGCAGTCATGCTAAGATGATTGCGAATCTCGTCGAGATCCACGCCTATATCTATTCCCCGTACCACTCCTGATACAAAAAGGTTATAGGAAGGTATGTATGATCGGGTATCATGTATCGAATCAAAATCTGAATCTAAGAAATCATTCGCTCCCTGTGCCGAGGCAAAATGTACTTCAATTTGGTTAAACCCCGATTTGTTGCTATGCGTAACTCCTTTGGCGTGTAAAAACAGCCATTTACCGAGCTTTAAGGGGTGAAAATCCCTTATATTTTGGCTATTACCACGCACAAGCACAAAATAAGGTCCTGCATCCGTGTGCATGTATCTTAAAGGTGGCTGTGGTGGATTCGTAGCCGAAGCAACACGTGGTGCTATCACCTCCCCATTTGACTGGTGCTCCATCATGGGCACATTGGACGGGTGTAATGGTTCCGCACTTTGAATCTGAGATATTATCGGCGTGCTAGTGATCACCTCCGTCTCCATTCCTACACACGGCGTTTCACACAAAAGAGTCTCCTCTGCCGCCGCCATGGTACGGCTTGGCACCCCCTTGGGGGCTGCGCCCCTTTCTGTAACTCACAGATCCACGCACGAATACAAAAGAGAAAAAATCACACCTACCAAAAGACGACAGCCACACTCTAAATATACGAAAATCAAGAAAACTACAAGAAACTGCCCAATACAGGCGTAAAGCGATGCACGTGCCAACCTGCACTTCAGGCGAATACACGCTCTAACGTGTATCCCCACCCCTCCCCACTGAAGTCGATATACACTATGCGCCTTGCTAACCTGCTACCGTGCCGTTCCTAAGACGAAATCGAGGCACTATTGAACATCGCACTTCACTTACCACGGCAGCAAGTATGGGAACTGTTGCCATACTTCCCTCTCTTAACTTCCCTCACACTTCACTCCGAATTCCCAAGGGCGCAAGCAGGGCCTCGGTCATGCTTGCGTCCTGGTGCCTTACCTTCACCTGGCTTAGGCCCTAGTGGCCGGCCAATATATCCCTACCTCGAATACGCCGGTGCAACAGCGGTACGGCCGCATTATCACTCCGAATTCCTCTTTCTTCCTTCTTCCATATTTTCCATTCCGGTGGAGGAGTTTTTAGTGGGTATGCCGACTATTGGTGAGTCCCACACTCTCAGTCCCGACTCCCATCGGGGCTGAGGTTAGTGATTAAATCATTTTCTCCTCCACTCGAAAAAAAAATCACGCAGGCATCGGTCAGTCAGTAACAGCCAGAAGAAAATGGCGGGTGCGTTGCAGGAGTGCACACGAGAAGAAAGCGTGCAGTTGTGCGTTTTTTGTGAGTAAAAGGACTGTCCGTAGCAGAAGTGTATCGTGAAATGTGTCCCATGTATGGTGAGAACTGTGTATCGCGGAAAGCTGTGTTCAGTTGGATTCATAAGGTTAAAAATATTGAGTATTATATATGGATGCTCTTAACTGCTGTGGTCCTTAGCGTCCCGTTCTATATTCGGCGTGAAAGATCGGTAATTTTGCTCAGAGGTCGCTTTATCAGGCTTGAGGTTTATATACGTGCCGTAAATCTACGACACGGGACCACCGACTTTACTTCCCTTCCGAAAGAAGCCCTGCTAAGGATTTTTACGCCCGAAAAAAGACACCGCCCTCAGCCGGGTTTGAACCCGCGACCTCGGGAACTAGAGGCTAGCATGGTAACCACTACACCACGGAGGACGACGCAGAAGCTTATAATACGGAAAGGCGAAGCATAAGAAATCAGAAGGGTCCTGCGGAGATGTCAACTGAAACCACAGTGCAGCGAGTGGAACAAACCATTCGTAATGACAGGCGTGTGCCGATCGATGACGTACCGCGTGCTGTAGGTTGTTCACATGGAACAGCTTACATCCCATGAGTAGTTGAAGTTTCGTAAAGTACGTGCACAGTGGGAAACATCCCACACCACATCCCTCCCCCAAAAAATGTTAAAGACGATTCCATCAGCCCGCAAGATTTTGCTCACTGTTTTGGGACATGCAAGGCGTCATACTGTTGACACCTCCGCAGGACAAACAGGATGCTTCTGATCTCTGATGCTTCGACTTCCGTGTTAAACTTTTGAATCCAATTGAACACAGCTTTCCGTTATGAACAGTCCTCACCATACACGGGGACGCATTTCGCGATGCACTTTTGTGGACACTTCTTTCGCCTACCAAAAAACAAACAAACAACGCACAACCACACGCGTTCTTGTCGTGTATACTCCTACAACACACCCGCCATCTTCTGACTGTCACTGACTGGCCAGGTGCCTACGTTATGTCGTGCACCCGCTACGACAAGCATACGTACATATGCGTTAATCTGCTGCACACACGCAGAATTTAAATGTTTAACGTAAACTGACGTTTGCGACTTATTTATTGACTCACCATCGTATCTTTAATATATGGTATTTTAATTAAGTTGTTAGAGCCATTTTTTAGAAAATAAAAAGATTCGGAAAATGCTCTATCTAAAGGGTAATTTGGGGTTGGGAAATTTTCCTTAAAATCTTTGTATCGCATCTTTGGAAGGTACTAAACTTAAATACCAAGTTTGGCGTTGATCCAACTTTTCGTTTTTGAGTTATGCTATCACAGACACACACTCACGCAGGACCTTGTTCTAAAAATGCTTTTTTGTAGGTAATCATTGGGCCTCAAAACATGTATTTCCGGTGAAATCCCGGTATCAAAATTGTGGGTGGAATGCAATATCTTCTCTACCTACTAGGTACGTGGTAGTGAAAGTAAAAAAGCCATAATTTACACAAATTGGAAAAAATTAATAGTAATAATAATAATAATAATAATAATAATAATAATAATAATAATAATATTTAATAACAAAATACAAAAAGATATATGAAGTGCATCAAATATATTCAAGAGTTCTTCAACTGAATTACAGATAGGATTTACAAGCAGATTCTTGACCTTTCTTTTAAATAATTTGCTCTTGAGTGGCTTTGATAGCACGAGGAAGTTTATTGTTTATTTATTTAAGAATCTGACCTAAAATGGGTTTGCCATAAAGACACAGAATAACAGAAAGATAGTAACATTAAAATAGATTTCCCCAGCAGAGTTAACAATTAAAAGGATACAGAGTTGTGCCATCTTAAAATACGTTATAAACTGAATATCATTTAAATTTGAAAATAGATGCAGCAAATAGCAATACATTTAAAAGGGGTTTTAGTAAGTAAACCATCGAGTTAGGAACACACCGAGGGTTGATGGCGAGGGAAGGTGAAAGCGAATGCAACCTTGCAGTGTTCTATGTAAAGAAATACGATCACTCGAAGGCACTATAACCTGCTTCGAAGGAGGGTAGATCAGGATTACAAAGTATCGGAAGAAAACAATATGGATATGTTTAGCTATTGGTAGTTGCAACAAAGTTACTTCATTATTTGATTAAGGTATTAATGTACAGAAATCTTAGTTACATTGACTTCTGTATTACATCGTGAGTTTTACAATGTACAATAATGTATTTTTGTAATACATGAAACATAAATCGCATGTGAGTGACACTTTGAAAAATTACATTCCACATCACCCATGGTAATAGGGGCAAATAAGAAACGAAATATCAGGTTTGCTTGATTCCCTGTCTCAATAATGAGTCCCTTTTTACACATTTCTGCATATCCTGAATTCTACTCTAGAATAGGGTAACGTGAGGTATATTCGTGATATGTTTACTATTTTGTTAATATAATTTTATATGTAGCAAGTTAACTACATCTCTATTGTTTGTAAGTTACAAGTATTCTCCTGCACAGATCAGCAATGAAACTTTCTATAGCGCTGTTTTAAGTACTACTTATTAAGACTTGTTTCAGACAAAAAAGTGTTGGTAGTTTCGTGACATGGTTAGTTAATTTCGTGATATAAGAAAGGTAAGTTCGTGATAAACGAAACGGATATAAACTTATATCAAAAGAATTCTATTTATACAATATTTCTATCAAAACAAAACATGGTAAACAATGCTGGAGCGTTTGGTCTGGTAAAGGGTTGTTGCCCGCAACATTATAATTTATGTAATGTGATAGTAGTTTAATGTATTTTCTTTTTTGTTTAATCAGAATTCTCGGCATCAGAGCTGCAATTGTCATGCATGAAAACTACTTTTTCGGCATTAGAAGCATCTTCCTGATTTGGTGTAAATTAAATTGAGTTTTATTTATGGCCGCTCTTTAACTGCTGTGGTTCTTAGCGTCCCATTCTATACTGGGCGTGAAAGATCGAAATTTTGCTCAGAGGCCTCTTTATCAGATTTGAGGTTCTTTTACTGCCGTAAATCTACGACACCGGCTTTACTTCCCTTCCCATCGCGCTCCGCCAGGTTTGAACCCGCGACCTCAGGAACTAGAAGCTAGCATGGTAACCACTGCACCACGGAGGACGACAAAACTTTTGGTGTGCTAGGCCCTTGCAAGAGCAGTTCTTCGTCACAGGGGTAAGACACTTTGCGCTAGAATCTCTTTTCTTCATAAGGTCCTCCATGCTAGATTTCATTGGTGCTGTTGGTAATAAAAATACATCTCTATTTTCACCCTCTTTGAAATTCCGAAGGTTTCGTAGGGCTGGAACAGGCCTGTTTGTGAGTTGCGAAGGTACAAGAGCTTCTTTGGGAATTGCATTTTTGTTGAGCCGAAAAATCCCTGCTTTTTTAAAATCCATTTTGCATTTTTTCACTGGAGAAATTCTGGATGTATGTAGGATTTAGAATGGTGTGAAAGTTGCTCCCGTTGGGTTTCTTTGTTGGGTGTTCTTTCATGTAGTGATCCAGACTTTTTGCCCATTTGCTTTCAATGATTTATAGATACTCAAGTCAAGTGGATGCAGCAAGTGCGATGCATGAGCAGGGAACGTCAGCAGGAAATTTTGATTGGATTTAGCCAAAGCTATCATTTCAGGATTGATGTGCGATCTGTGTGAATCCATGAGAAGAACGATCGATTGAGCAGGAGGAATGGAATTCACGAAAGAAGTGAACCACTCTAGAAACAAGTCATTGTTGACCCATCCTTTTGGTGAGGGCTTTACTAATGAGTTTGGAAGACTGTCTTTCCCGAGAATATCGTTCCACCAAACTCCTTTAAATATCACCATAGGCAAAATCCACATTTCTTAGCACATACGCAGCCCAAAAGAGTATGCGTCTCCCCACGATCGGCGTAAACTCTCTTGTAAACCTATTTCTCGCCCACTGATGTGATGACCTTATTTGCTTGTACAACATAAGATAAGGCCGTATCGCACAATTCCACAGATGATCGGGAGATTCTTCATGCCTAACTTCCCCAGCAGAGAATCCAATGTATTGTAAAAATCTGCAATCATCTCTTCATTTACCATTGAGACTCAATAGGCTGCCAGATTTCGAGTACGCAGTATAACGTTGTAACTCTTCCTGAAATTTGCCCACCACCATTTGCTGGCACTATCATTTTCTTTTTTGAAGAAATTTTCTCTTCCAACACGTGTTGCTAAACGATATGCAACATTCCTCAACATGCTAACAGTTAACTCAAATCCGAGTTCTTGCATATGTATTATATAATTATACAGTTCCACCTCAAGGTCTGCTGTTAATGCGAATGGTCTTCCTAATTTAGGAGGATCTTCATTAACTTCATTTCCTTTCTCGTTCCTCTCAACGAAGTTTTTAGTGTACTCCAAGGGACAACCATTCTCTTCGAAGCCCGTTATACAGACACTCTCTGCTCTTTTGACCAATTTGACGGCTCCCAGAAGTTGTCAGGTGTCGTATTTGCGATATTTCGTCAGCTCTTTGGGCATCTTAAGTTTATCTGTAATGAATGAGAAGATGGTATTGTTCATGATATGGTAGGTAATTTCGTGATATGCCAAATTAAAAATATGATTATATATAAACATACTTTAGAATTTGATCTATAACTATGTTTAATACTCCATATCCATAAAATGCTTAGGAACCATGTTTTAAAATAAAAGCATCAGAAGCACTTCAAAACACGACAATCTTACAGATACACGTCACTACTGACAAAAACTTCCTCTGGTGTACAGACAAGCAAATTGAGGCTCGAACTGGATGTGCCTCCATGTTTGAGAAGGCGCACGACTACGTGCAGGAAGTCGCAGTTCTTCTCCTGGACAGGTATGTCCATGAAGAAAAAGCAAAACATTATCACAAATATACCAATACCACAAAAATACCTCCCTTTACCCCTCTTTAAGTTTCTTTGTCCCCTTTTCTTTAACACTTCTAGCTTTATACTACACTCAGTGTTTCTGAAATCTGTCCTATTGCCTCAAGAGCTTCTGGTATTTTTAGTGTATATGCTTGCAAAATACGTTATTGTAGTTGCAATATTACTGAAATTATTCTGAATATATGAAAGATATAAAAACAAATCTGGTGAAATTATTTCTTTAACTGCACGTATAGCGGCATTTTTTACTTCATCAAATACATTAATTATATTAACAACTTTGTCGTAATATTGAGCGTAGTATACTGCAGCCTGTAGCCACGTCTCCCACCGAGTTACAATTGGTTGTGAGCCAAGAGAAATCCACGTTACGTCCCCTTAAATATTTTGATTCTTGATAGTTTTGCCATTTTGTGCTGAAGTTTTCGCTCCCAAATTCAGCCACAAACGATGCTAATTGTGACGATAGTTTTGGTTGTGCTTCTTCTTTACTTTAGGCATATTACGGCAGTTCTCCACGGTGATAACAAGCTATAAATACAATTTAAAGCAAAAGAGGACAACCATATAACATTTAGTAATGCACGTACAAACTACCTTTAAAAAAATCATGTAAGAGAAAATTGTTCAAGTTTTCAATCAGATCATTTTGAAGATAAAAGGAAAGGAAATTCAGACCCACGAACTTCAATGTTTAAAAACACAGAACTAGGCAGTTTAGCAGCTACCTTTATGGATTACGAACATCCTGTGCAATCATGATCACTTTATTGTCACAATGCACAAATAAATCTCTTGGCGACTTTGGAGACGCCAGCGCAATCTTTATGACTCCACTCGGAACAGGAAAGACATTTCAACCGAACTTCATTTTCCTTTGCGATAAATAAGTTACAACAATAAATACAGGCAACATCATCGTCTTCATCGCTTGGAATGTCATTAATGTGATCCGGCTCCTTTTCTTCTTCTTCTTCTTCTTCTTCTTCTTCTTCTTCTTCTGATGCTGAAGTAATAACAAAACGTCGCTTTGCACCAACTCTAGCTGATCTGCATTCTGCAGCTTTCTTTTGCATTTCTTTCTCTTTCAACGCACGCAAATTTAGTGTTGAAGTTAATTCCTTATTATCTTCGCCAGTTCTTCGTTTCACCGAAATAGACCTATCTGAAGAGATGGTTTTGGTGATCGGTGTCTTATTGTTCTTATGGAGATTGGTTGCTGCTCTGGTTTCCTGCTTCAGTTGCTCTACAGTAAAATTTGCTAAAAGTTGGTCAGTTGTTCTGCTTGGACATATATGGACAGGAAATATATCGGGATTCCATAGAAAAATTTCAGACTGTCGAAAACCAGATACTGTATTTTTCGAAGTTGCGGCTAACACTAACAAATAAGCTTCTCAGAAGAGCTTTCCTACCTGGCAGATAGATACTGTTCTACCAGGGTTGTTTCGTAGCCCTTTCGTATCTTTTGATTGTAATGTGTGTCTAGTAGCCAAAAGACAAATCAAGCGGCTACAATCTGTGTGTGCAGTGTGCTGGTAGGCAAAGCATCAAAACTCCAGATGTTTTTGCCAGCTCAACAGCCAGAAATGCTCTTACAGATGCTATGGCCATCTAGGATTTGAAGTACCTGTCGTCAGTGGTAGGTTTAACTGAAGATACAAATTGCTGCATCCACTTTACGAAGAGCTCTGATATGTATCCACTTTCATGTAGAGTGCCTGGTGATGTTTCATCACACAACGAGGGATTCCATTTTCTTCCGTGGGAAAATTATACCTGGAGGAGCATACTGCCCACTTGTACACACATACTACTACCATGAATACCACGCTCAGCGTTTGTAAGGCTCCCACTTGTTTTTGCCCCGTTTAGCGATGACCTTTCGTTTTTTTGTACTGATGTTATGCCAGATTCATCCATCTTATAAACCTTTGTTGGAATTGATATTGTGCATTCCTATGGTTGAGGCCAACACAGAGTAGAACTTTTGAGCCCGAGGCCTATTGAAACTTGTGCCCGCACTAGTGAATAGACTCTGGCTGCCGAAGACTTATTTTCGTATTTCTTCTTCGAAATTCAGTCAACCAGTCTTTTCCCGCCATTTCATTTTCTGCGTTGAAAGGGACAGGGATGTCCATTCGATGTACTAAATCTAAAGCTAAATTTCATACTTCCTTAGCTGTAAGTCTAAACAGTTGTGACTCGAGGTCAAAAATGTAGGCAACCAGTTTCTTTTCAAGGTATGTACAAGGCAGGTTGAAATCTGCCTAATTATTACTAGTTTGTTTTTCTCTGCACAATGTCACCGGAGATTAGCTTGATGTATATTATACATATTGGGTGCTTTAGGCCAACCCATTTTATTGCATCAGTGGCTGCCTTCATATCATCCACATTCCACAACCGTCTGTTGATACCTCTCTTGTACTTATTAACCATCCTAAAGACAAAACAAAAGTACACATTATTTAATGGTCTTATTAAGAATATTCATCCGTATTTGACACTACATGAAAGTTTTTTG
The DNA here is from genome assembly GCA_030765065.1 of Deroplatys truncata. Lineage (NCBI taxonomy): Eukaryota > Metazoa > Arthropoda > Insecta > Mantodea > Mantidae > Deroplatys > Deroplatys truncata. The sequence goes on along the minus strand of CM060988.1, from coordinate 128,468,759 downwards.
AAGACAGAGGACGCCATGTTTAATATTGCAGCATAACCCACACAAGAGGGCAAAATGACATAGTAGTATGTCGTTTTGTCTGCCATTCTACACCGGTCGTTTTATGGTGAGGCCACGGATGCGTGCTCTGCACGCTGTCTATTACATTGGGAGAGTTTTCGTTCCGTGACTTCCGCGTTACTTACTCACGAGTGATAGTAACGGACACTATAGTGAGCACTAATCTTGTTATTAGTGGTGGAAGTGGTGTCCATTTGCGTGAAGACATTCCTGGAATCTTCAAATGAAATTTCCATCCACACGCATAAACTATTCTTGCATAACGTTAATAATTTTGGTTTTTATATTATCCTTAAGTTCGTCTATGGTGTGAGGATTGTACCTATTAACTTTATTTTTTTAGGGTTCTCTACAAATAGATGCACCAATTTCGTCAAATTTTTACTTCGTCAGAACATCTCATTTTCGCTTTTTAGGTGTAGCGTTTAGCGATCCCGTTGTCCTAAACTTATTAACCAGACGTCTAACAGTTTTTGTACCTCGAACTGGAATACCAAGAAATGTCTTCAGAAATTGTCTACACATCTGTCTACATGATTCGGTTTTTCCATATGTGTTTTACATAAAAATTCGCTGTTCAAGCGTGAATTTGTAAACTGGCATTGCAGTAGTATAATACATTAACATTCCTAAGTAAATCATACCGATATTTTGAATGTCTTGAATAAACTTTCACCTTTAAGATGCACATTGCCAACTCTCTTTACAGCACGAACACAGCAGCACCTGAAACACAGCTGATGAAGTAAACCTTGAACGACATACGCGCCAGTTGCACATCGGAAAAATACCGAGATCACTGCAGTACAGCGTGCTACGCATATAGAAAAACGTAAAACTTAAAGTAAATCTCAAAGGTACTAAACTATAGCTTACCTAAATGGTATTCCCGTTTCTCTTCGTATAATTCTAAAGTAGTGCAGCAACAGGATGGTTGGATAAGCATTTCAGTGAAATATTGGAAGCAGTAGATACGAAGCCACGCTCACCATTGCTACACGCGCCAAATGCAACCATCACCATTGGATAGCTCACGCATAGATACCAACACCCCGAACGTGCTGGAATGAAGTTTTCCAGCATACCATCTCTATACCCCCGCCGCCGTAACGTTGCACTTGACAGCTAGCGTTTAAGTTGGTACACTCGCAAAAAAACAGATGAAAAGCTTCAACCGTTTGACTTCCTAAGCCAATCACAAGGCAGCATTCCGGATGGCCGATGACAAAGCGGAACCGGAATTAGAATCGGCTCTCTTGCCGGATGTAACTATTCCCAACCACGTGCTTCAGTTTGTAAATCTCTAGCTCGAGCGTCGAGTTGTTCTTTGCAAGCTACATATTGTTCATTGTTATTTATATTTGTGGTTATTGTTTTATAGTTTTGTTATTGCTCGTTTATACATACATATATACTTATATTTATCTATTTTATATATATTTCATTCATATTATTTATTGAAACAAAAATTAAGTGCGACAATGTCTGAAAAACGATGTCGATCGCCGAGTGATGATTCACGAAGTGAAAATCCTTTGCGCCGAGGTGTGGCACTTAATAGTCAGGCATTGGAACTTTTTAAGGAGAACCCGGGAATTCTTTGAACAGGAAAAGGAGTACGTAAAGCTTCATGGCAATCTCTCTATTCCTGCTGATAAAGCCGTACAACGAACTGCAGCAGCTCTTGGACTAAGCACGAGAACTGTTATACACAAGGGAGTGAAACTCCAAGAGAAAGAGGGCACAATTCCTGAACCAACTGGAACGCAACAGGTATTTCTATCAACTCCAGGGAAGAAAAGAAAGCAGTCTCGTCCAGTCACAAATCTTGATGCTTTCCATACGCCATACGTACACATTTATGCCTATTATCATAGAAAGAAGTATCCGACCATACCAAAGCTGCTTATATCGCTTATTTTCAATTAACAATAATAACACGAAATAGTTATTATTCATTGACGTTCGCTACTTGCGTACACTTTTTGTATGCGGCTTAGACACGATAGAAAGGAGAACAATCAGCTGTTGTTGTTTACTAGCCACTCTGGCAACGTCGCAACCGCAATGTAGCCAACCTTACGCGAAGCCACACGAACTGTCAAGTGCAAAGATACAGCGGCGGGGGTATAGTAGGGATGATAATGCCATTTTGCCCGCCTATGTCATTTTAGGCTACTTTACCCTAAGATTTTGTCTATCTCTTACGGTTTACCAATTATGTAAATATTTAGAATGAAGAGGACTTCAGTGACTATTTCCAGAAAGTTCAAGATAATCGTTAGAACAGTTTTTGTGAGTATAAAAATCTTCAAAAAATGTTCTATGTAAGGTTATATGAAGTGAAGAATTTTATTGCAAATCTTCGTGTCGCATCCTTAGAAGATGCTGAATTTAAATAGCAACTTTTGTATTTAACTTATTTTTCATTTTTGAGTTATGCTACACACACACACACAGAGAGAGAGAGAGAGAGAGAGAGAGAGAGAGACTCACTCAAACGAGCGCGCAAACCTTTTCTCACAATGTTTTGTTTGGATTCAGAGAGTCTCAAAACGTGTATTTATGGTGAAATCTCTGTATAGAATCTTTAGGTGGAACACAATGCTTTTTCTATTACAAGCAAGTAGTAGAGAAAGCAAAAAGAAAATGCAGGGATGGGAAGAGTACTGCATTACCGACACTTCATAGGATGAGATTTCGAATTCCACCACGTATTACGTCAGAGCTGTATTATCGACACATCTATGGTTTAGGATTTTCCCCACTACTGAGATCGCATTGCGCACAATGCGTTGCCGCCTTTCTTTCTTTCTTTTTCATGGCGTTAGTACTGTTGGAAGTATATTTAGTTAGTTTAGTACGTTGTCTATGGAAGTAGTTTTCGTGGGTCTAATCTTTCCACGTTTCTGAATTTGTTCAGTAATAACCAAAATTTATGTTGCCGGCAGGGCCATGTTGGAAGTAAATTCTTCTTTTCATAGGCTTGCTTTTCTTCAATTGGATAAGTAGTGCTTCAAATGTATCATTCCACTTTTATTTCGGACATTGAAATTAATTTGGTTTTCTTTAACGCAAGGCAATGTGGCTAGATAACTAAGGTGAGCCACTCCGGGGTGGGAGCTGCCATTGGCTGCCCGCCTGTGACGTAAGTGAGAGTGAAGACGAGAGCGCGGAATACATACACAGCGCAGTGAACACACTAAATTCCTCCCGATTAACTCCCAATTGTTTATTACTAGCACGTTCTTCCAGTTTTGTTTAAAAGGTATACTATTTCAGAGCTTTCTACAAACATTGTGGGCTACCCATAAAGCAAAACGAATGGAAGCTGCATTACATTACAACACATCCAGTACTTCAACGTAAACTGTAGGCGCTACAAGAGATTCAAACATACATCACTTTAGCACTAAAGTAAAATTTACAACTACTCTAAAGGAATCGCTAAATGGATATGCTGGTGTATTTTTTTTATCGTAAGAAATGAAAACAATAATTCCAAAATACATTATTTTGCTACAGGATGTAAAAATGAAAAAGGCATACCTGCAACATTCCACTTGGACCTTCACTAAGTGCATATCCATACCAATTGGGAATGAACTGCTACGGAACTGCATCTGGAAGCAGAATTTTCTTAACCGGCAAACCTAAAAGTTCACTCTTCAAATTCCGTTTATAGTCACTAGGAAGAAAGTGCACTGAACGTGAATTATCAGCGTTAAATTTGTCAGTACGCTTACAGCGAGACACCCACGCGCTTTAATTGCTCTTTTTTTGGGAAATGTGTGATAATTCACACCAACCGTTTTAAAACCGTAATTACGGTATTGTGCTACAGCACAATACATTCCACTCTTAACGTTCTCACTCATTGCACACCGACTTAAATACTTCACCAAAGCAGAGAAAACTGAATCTATATTCAAGATTCTAGTTTAAATATGTGTTTGCAACTTATTTGTTAAAGGGGGGTTAAATGACTGAGTGATAAGGAACAATGCACTTTCGTACATCTGTTGTTAAGTTGTGAAGTTTCCGCCAACATAGCGAGGTAAAGTAGGATAGTTTACCAAAACAGCTAAAAATATATTATACTTTTAAAATAAAGCCAGAAGCATATATTCCCTTTCGATATATGAGTACATCTTGATTTATTACACTTGTACGTGACTTTTAAAGCGAAGAGAAGCTCAGATTAATATCTGTTGCTTTTTGGGCACTTGAGCGGCATAATTATTTCAAAGGAAATGCTGTTTGCTCTTACAGCCAAAGTTTAACAACCTTTTTCCGTCCACTGTGGTTCTGTAAAGGATTATATACCTGGAAAAGCTTGCCATTTTCAGGGAAGAATACCTTTGGACCGCATTACATTTATTTTCATGTGCAGACTTATGAGTCGGCCTACCTGCCAAAAAGGAAGTTCTTTATATTCCTCAGGAATGCGTATTAAACAGTAATTATTGTGAGCAGAAGCTATTTGAAGACCAAGTATCATATAAGCATGATCCGGATTCTGATGACATGCCATCTTTTAATTCTTGCAATAAAGGTATTGCTTAAGTGTACATAAATCCTTATCATGGGTCCCATATTAAGAATATATATATATATATATATATATATATATATATATATATATATAACGTCATTTTGGTAGTTTCAAGTTTTCTGTTTTGGATAATCTTTTTTTCGATATTACACCATTAATTTGTAATTTCTTTGTCCTTTGCCTCTTTATTTGGTAATTTCCTTGCATAAGTATAGAGTATATAAAGATTATTGGTTGGTCTGGAAAGAGTTGCTTGTGGGTGGAGAGATGGTTATTGTCAGGGAAACAGGTATAATTACTGTTATGAATTCATGTCCAAAATTAGGGATGAGAAGGTCAGTTTTCCCTTTTTTGCTTAATAAGTGCGTATTTCTCTTATTTATATATGACATGGACTGTGAAATCCTCTTCATTCGCAATAAACATTGCATATTCTGAGTTCTAAAAAAGAGTTAATGCTACACATTTGTAAGACCTGTTTAAAAACACAATAAGTTAGAAAATTAACTGAAAATATATTTGTTCTATGTTCTTGTTTGGAGAATCTGTAAAGCAAAGAAAATAATGTTCTTACTTGTTTGAAGAATCTGAAAAGGATAGTACGAAACTTTTATTTTCTTTTCAGATCATTTGAACAAGAACATTTTCACTGCACTTTTACTTATTTTTTCTTCTTGTATAGGAGTTATATCAATATATAAATTAATTTATAGTTTTCTGTACACTAATTTTAATAAATCAAATAAATCTCATTTTAGATACTTTTTTGTAACTACAAAGACATTTTAAAACAAATGTCATTTTAAAAAAAAATTAGTCATCAAAATCCGCGCCCTGCTTATAAAACACCGCTCTGACCTTATTTCCTCTCATGTATTTACGTTCATCTCCCGTGTATTTGCTCATATAATATTGATTTGTTTCGTAAAGCCTTTCCTGTCAGTTTGGCGTGAAATGTGTCCATATTTTATACAAAATAACGAAAACTAAGATACGAGTAAGTTATTGCACTTTCCTTGCATAAATACTAAATAATATAGGCACCTAATTACAATTGGCAAGTTCCTTAGATCTACCTCCTTTTAAAAAGATCAGTGTAATATGTTTCAATGATCGCCAGTGCAATACACTAATACACCTCCTTTTAACAACACCCACTTTCCCGTGGTGAAAGCATTACATTTGTGTGCTTTTTAAGGGCATTGGTTGCGAGCGTATACTAAAGCATACAGGAAAGGTTGTTCTAAAATTAATATCTCCAAAATATTAAGGCTAGACGCATCCTTGTTCTTACTCTTTCAAGTAGGAAGGATCAAATTGGAACTATGTAAATTAATCATTCATTAATTAAACAATTAAAACAACTTAATACTAGAAATAATTAAGAAACTAGGTTTATATAAGCACATTCTCAGCCTAAATAATGAAGCCAAAATATTCAAATTCTGAACACATCATTCGAATGTGCACTACTCTGTAAATTCGGTTTATTTGAAAATTGGAGATATTTGCTAGACTTCTGTGCAGATAACTGTTTTTCAGCATGTGGGCACAGTTTCATATGCATAAGTCGATTATTCATGTTTTTACCTAGACGCGAAAAAAAAGGTCTCGGAAAAAATGCACATATATCAAGTTTTCAGCCATCATGACTTTTAAAACTGCTATGTTTACATCATATTACATAATAGCATGATCAACATACAGTTTCTCTCATTAAGCTGCGTTTTTCACAATCCATAAACAAACAATACAATTTAATTTCGAATCAAAGTTTAAGACCCGATAGCGTATAACGTTGAATTTTAAATAGCGTATAACGTATTTTATTTTCGTTGCTAAAATTGGCCGAATAATGTGTTCTTGGTTTTCTTTAACATAATATAAAGTCAAGCAATAGCATAAGCTAAGAAAATGGGTTTAAAGCTTGAAATTTAGAGCTTCTGAGCAACTTTAATATAACAAATATCTACTTTATATCTACATATCTCTCTTTCTTTGAATAACATATATGCTGTAAGTCATCCCTCGAGACCAAATTTCATATATCGACAGCTTTTTAGTGAATATTTCAAGAAGAAATGAAATTGGCGCCAGTTGCGTATTTAGATGTAAAAAGACAGGTTTGTATTTATTATTTCCAAGACTAAGTCTAGTTATAGATGCGATTTTGTTTCAAGTAGTATAGGGTCGAAACAGATCGTATAATGAGAATATTATCCGAACTTTCATGCCGAAAAGTATGGTGCAGAATACTGGCTAGCTAAAACTTCACTCACGATGACGTCATGCAGCAGGCGGACCGAAAGCAGTACAAGCGAAAACGGTGAGGGAAGAGACCCCCTGGATAACTACTTGCGGGAAAAAACGTGAGGTGGGGTGGCACTTGCAATTATCCCACGGGCAGGCAAAACTGGAGCCGGTTTTGGGTAAACTATTAAATGCCGAACCATTGCTCACAAATAGCGGGTGTCCATTTTTGCTATTTTGTTGTTTTTAGAGATTTGTATGTAAAATGTCGAACTCAGGTCTCTAACACCTGTAGTCCAGTTCCCAATACTTTCAGAAAAACACAGTTCTACATGGGCATATATCCACTGTACGATTAAAACACTAAAGGTTGAAACGGGGTTCAGTCCTTGTACCTCCATTTCCTCTAACTTCTGCTGGACTACCGCCATTAGCGACATAGTTTTGAGGACACCCGTCCCATATGATCATACATATTAATGAGAAAATAATGCGGTTGTCCACAACAGTAATGTAATGTAAGCTTCATTATTTATTCTACCGTCAATAATGGAACCTGCTTATGCTGCTCATTGTCTAGGCTATTCTTTAGAAGGATTTCCTATGATGCAGATGTGTTTTTCTAATAGTGATAATCATGAGTATGAGAAGTAGAATTATGGTGAATCATTCCGCAGTAAAGTGGTAAGTAAATTAACTTTTTTCATTATTTGTAATGTATACGGTATGAATTAGCAAGGATTATTCCTGTTAATGCCTCAATTGAGAATAAGAAAATGAATCCTATAGCTCACAAATAATTTACTCGCCTGTTTATGAAAAACATGGTTTCTTGAATTTTATTTAGGAAATTTAACCTGCCCAGCTGATAATATATTTCCGCTACAAATAGCCCTGAAAAAAGTTAGGAATGTTAGGAAGCGGTGACAGTGAAGTTATATCTCTATTTTTTCATTTCAAAACAAAAGTATGACAGCGTCCTGAAAGCTTGCTATCGCCACTAGTTTCAGAAGTAATCGGTGGAAAGGAAAAAGCTGTACCTGAATTAAACCAAAATCTTATACGCAAAAATGTTCTTAATGAATCCAGTAATTATGACATCATCATTGATGATATTCCAGATTATCTAGACTACAACCTTAGTGGTTCCAGTTAAGATGCTAGTGGTGGCATATTGATTCCTTTGGAGGAGAAGTTAGCCAGGAAGAGAAAATATGTCCAGAAAAATATAAGAAAAATGTAAACAAAAGGAATAGGGAGGAGAAGAATATGTTGGAAGGGGAGGCAGGATTGTCAATGAAAAAATATTACATCCCTCTTTCAATGGCCGAATAAAATGTCAAAATTTAGTATCTGAAGATGTCCGCCAGTCGATACATGATCATTCTGGAACAAGAATTACAGTTGAAAACAGAAAAATTCTTTCATCGCAAGTACAAGAAATGCAAAACAAATTTTTCGCCATAGACCTAGAAATGACAGTCAAGTGGGAAGACGAACATTAAATTATATTTATTCATTGTCCCTTAATTGCTCTATAAAAGCTTCAGTTTGCATAAAGATGTATTTGAACATCCTTTCAGCATAACTGAAAAAGGTGCGAGTTGTACTACGAAAGAAACGAGTCAAGAAATGTGTTGATTCCTGGCGATAAAAGAAGTGGTCATCCCCCTATCAATGCACTCTCTGAAAACATAAAACATGGGGCAATAAGCCATATACGCTCATTCCCCAGCAAAAGGCTAAATATACCTCCAATGAAGAAAAGGGTGCATGAGAAGATCTTAAAATGAAACACCTTGATGAAGCAAAGAGGAGATGCAATCTGAAAGAAACGGACAAGATAAGACGCAGTCTTCCTGAATTCCATGAAATAGTTGCCATGATTGATCTACAAAAGTGCTTGGCAACCCCTAACTTACCCAACAACCAATCATTCTACCTCAGAAAACTCTGGACTTTGAACCTTGCAATAGTATATGCTATGTATCAAGAAAGTCACCGCATAGTTTGGAATGAATCAGTAGCTGCCAGATAAGCTAATGAAATATCCTCAAGTGGGCACAATACTTACCGAATGAAATAAAAAATAACAATATGATCTGACAACTGCCCATCCAAAAACAGGAATGTCATACTGATTCTTTACTACTAGAATGACATAGTCAAAAAATCTCTATTGGATATAATGGTAGTGCATAGAACAAGATAGGTGGCATCAGCATTAGTTATACATACGTGATGTTCAGATCATTTAGCACAAATTTTAGAAATAAAGCTAAATAAAAAGTTAAAAGCTAAAACATATATCAGGGCATGGAAAAGAAGGTTCAGTGAACAAAACGTACAGCGGTTTAATAATCTTTCAAAGGAATAAGACTGAATGGGGATCTATTCGAAATGCAATGTAAATAAAAAATCTGATGAGTTTCTAAACATTTTTCTAAATCGGTTCAATGTCGATTCCCATTAAAAATTAACACAGTCAAAAGCAATTGTGAAATCAACCTGAACTATAGAGGGAATAATAGTGTCTGGAAAAAAATTACGATTTCTGAATAGTCTGCAGAGACAGGGTTTGGTGGATAGTGACACAAAATGCTACATCAGCAAGTACAAAAGGGTTTATAAATACGTAATACAGGAGGCTAAAAGAGAGAAAATGAAAGATCCACGTTCCTAAAACAGAAAACAAAACAAACAAATTATGGAAAATAATTCAACAAGACACTCCAAGATCTCCGTGGCAGAACTGCATAAAGGAACTAATTAATGAAAACAGTGGAACAACACAACCAAAAAGCATAGTACAAACCTTTGGCAAATATCTTTCAGAGATTGCAGATAAGTTGGCAGAGGAAAATGATAATTGAACATACATGAATCAAAACAAAATAACAGGCAAAATAACATATTGTCAAAAAAGTATATTCATGTCCCATACCCATGAAATGGAACGGATAGTTAAAGGTTTAAAGAACTTTAAAGAACAAGTACTCAGCTGGAATTTATGAGATATCAAATATTGTAATTTAAAAAATACATCAACCACATTAAGTTTCCGTCATCTTGCACAAAAAAACGCTTCATTGGAAAGGGACGTTTTTTTAGAAATATTAAAAATGTCAAAAGTAAAGCTACTCTTTAAGAAAGGAAAGGTAGAGAATTATAGATCTATATCATTGATATCAAACTTTTCAAAAATTTTAAACAATAATTTGTGATAGAATAATGAATTTAGTTAAAAAACACAATATATTTTCAGATACCCAAAATGAATTTAGGAAAGACAGATCACCACTATCAGCAATGAGGAAACTATTAAATTACATGTACATAGCAATATATAAGAAAATAGACAAAATAGGTTTATTTTTAGATTTAACTAAAACATATTATGTTTAGAATTACGACATTCTGTGCCTTAGTTGAATAAATATGGTATCTGAGGGCACAAATCATCCTAATTAATAGACAGGAAGCGGGTTGTAGAAACTAGCCTGGAAAATGATGCGGAATTAATCAGGCATGCATCTACACCAAAGCCATTGAAACGAGGATTACCTCAAAGCTCAGAATTGGATGCATTGCTGTTTTTGCTATACATAAATGTTCTACCCTTGTATATCCAGCAAGCAGAAGTAATATAATTTGCTGATTATACAATATTTTAATACAAAGGTCAGACCAAACTACTTCACAAGATAAAATCAATAGGGTAATGCATGACTTGTACATTTGGTTTAAATCTAACAAGCTGATCACTAATAAAGGTAAAACCATTTCTATATCACTTCATACATGGCAAAATAAGAATGTAAACAAACCTAAAATATAATATAACGGGAAAACCATAATTTGTGGAAAAGAAACAAAATTCTTGGGAATGTACCTATATAAATGAGAACATGAAATGGGATACCCATGTGAAATTATTTGCTTCTAAGCTTATTTCGCCTAGTATGCACTAAAATGCTTGAAAAATGAAATAAATTTGCACGCTCTAAAATTAGCATAATTTTCATACTTTCAAAACCTGTTAAACTATGGTGTAATGTTTTGGGGAGAAGGTCCACAAATCAATGAAGTTTTTAAGATACAAAAGATGACAATAAAGGTAATGCATGATGCGAGGAGAACAACATGTAGACGGTTATTTAAAGAGTTGAAAATTCTTCAAATTGTACGTATTTTCATAGTGGAAATAATTTGCTATATCAAACAATTTCACCAATGCCTGGAAGTGAATGCAGATTTGCATCAGCATAATACACGTCAAAAGAACAACCAACATGTTTTATTTTGCAGAACAAATATTTTGAAAAACAATGCTGCCCACACAGGTATCAACATATTTAATAAATTACCTAGAGACATAAAATGTGTGAAAAGTCTAACATTATTTAAGAAAAAGATAAACTACTTTCTGCTACGATATGCCTTTTACTCAGTAACTGATTACCTAGGTCACAGATTACGATGCATTTTTATTTATTTTTTATTTCTTTAGGTAAAAGGTCATTGTTTATATGCATTATTTTTAAATGTTCCAGGTATATGTTATAACTTATGAAATCAAAATTTCTGTAAAGAATTTTTACGGAGAATAAATAACTGCATTGAACCGAATGTTTGGCTCCTGAAAAATCAGGAAACTATTAACCATAAATATCTTTTACGTGGCCATACACATTTGGAGGCAGATTCAGTCATGCAATAATTGAGAAAAAGAAGAAGAAATTACAACGATGGCAGTAAACGTTTCACGTGATTGGGAACTGCTGATTATAGCATGCGGCGATAAGCTCTTCCATGTTTACGAAATGGAGACTCAAGAGTTCAAAGATTTCACGTCTCTTGGAAAGTTATCTAAATCACCATTTGTCTTCAGGAAAAAGAATGCTAATAGTGAACCTGTTCTTCTCACAAAAATAGTGCACTTTCAAGTTGAAGAAAAGGACCTAGGGGTGTTCAAGTACAAAACTGATTTCGAAGAGGACTTCAAAATCTTCTTCGAAGATTACACGGGAAGACACTGGCGTTTCCACAGCATTTTCCTCAAATGAAAGATGATTTGAGACCCATAAGCTCTGCAAAGTACAAGGATCTCATAACTGCTCTCCAGTAGGTTCCAAGAAGTCTCCATGATTACTATAAAAACCTTCCACACCCATGTAATGCATCAGAATATCCAGAAGGTAAATGAGACAAAGGTGTATGGATAGATATTTATAATACACAGGAGGCATTTTAAGGATTTTTACAAAATATTTTAGGACACCCGTTTTAGTTTGCGAATTTACTGTAGGGCAGAAGGCCACTTTCTCCCCTTGAAATAATCTTGGGTGAAGATTTTCAGTTTTACATGAAAGACAAAGGTTTATTTTTTAACTTAAATCCATTTAAAGTTGGTAGGATTTTGAAATAGACTAAAAGAAATGCACTGTTTTACATGTTTTTTGCTCTTTGCCATCTCCTGAAAACCTTGGTATTTGTGATTCCCGCTCACTGTGAGCTATGGTACGGAGCATCAAACGAAGCGCGCACAATGTGCAAATTCTTTATAAAGAAGGCTGTGGCAAATTTCAATTCGTGCTTCTCCTCTCTGGAAGCACTGGTTATCGTTGCATGTTATGATTCGTAGTGGACTCTTTGGTGCAGCCACAGACAATAGATGGATCACATAAAATGCGTTGTACGGAATTTCAAGCAGAGAACTGATCCAAAAATCTGAAAGCTGTCCTTGAACACAGCTGAAAGTGGATGTTTGCAAACTTATGCAATTGAACGCAAGGGAAACGAAATCAGTTGCTTTTTGTTTATTGATAAAGGCTTTGACATATATTTCGTTGTTTCTGCGTTCTGGAGGAATCCAGGAGGTTTTGTTTATTTCTAAGTGAACTAATCGCATCTGTATGGGAACCTCTACGTCAAGAAGAATGGACGATAGTGAATCTCGCTCACGGTCTGAGGATAGTGAACAAGATTCCGATTTAGCTACCATCTTGCAATTTCTTATAAGAAGGTTAGTCGACAGTGAAAGGCTCTTTATTCATATACGTAGTAGTATTTCATGTTCACAGACTGTGGTGTAACCACCAAAAACGTTTGTTATTCTGGTTCGTACAGAAGAAGATTTGACTTCAGGAGGAGGACATTTAATGCATTTCCAGATCCCGAACAGTTTGTGTTATGTTTTTGTTACACAATTATCTGCTTTCGTGAAGGACACGTATTTTGGAACGCCATTGTAATCTGCTTAAAACTGACGATTCATAATCACAACAATGACACATAGATATATCTATGTTGTGCTAGGAAGCCCCGTTGACAATACTAGGAGGAGGCAAGTATAGACTGTATTAATACTATTATATCTGTATATATAGCCTCACTTCTACTCCTTTCCCATTACATGAAAGTTCACATGTTACAAATCTTGTATCATATGACAATGTGATGTTACACCTCTATGTTTAGCAATGAGAGGATGGTTTGTACATAGCACTTACAGTGGCGGTTCTAGGCATCAAAATCGGGATAGGCAACAACTTATTGCTAACCAGCATTTGGCACATCTTTGCATCAGTTGACAGACTTCATTATTTCACTTAACATCTAGATAATGTAGGTGGGTAAGGGTGAGCTTCTTGGTTCTGGTTGCATGTTCACTTTCAGCGATTGCCAACTGATTGTTGACCACTTAAATTTGTGACAGATCCAGCCAGAACGAAGAGCCTTACCATTACTGGAAATAATAAATTGGGAGGTAAATATTAAACCTAAGATTTTCAGTTTCCCCTTTAGAAACTTGAGGTGAAGCTTGCCAGTGCACGTGATTCAAAGATTGGAAAAATGGGTAAAAAGCAAGTACTTCTGGCCATTCTCTAAAACAACTGTAAATTGACTGTTTACAAGAAACATAAAGTTTACTGCAAAGATTTGTAACAATAATTAACCTTCTTTATAATAGCATATGCAAAGAAATTAGTTTCTACCACATGTATTTCAGTTATGCCCATTTATTATAATTGTAAGGTGCTGGTTGATTAATTTTTAAAGTCTAAATTAGTTATTTTGATCAACTGCTGACATGTATTGTTATCAGATACGTGAATTTCTCCCTTTTCCCCTCCTTACCCCTCCTCTTCCTGAATGAGACACCGTTTCAGATCCTCTTTAAGTTGAATTCTAGTGCCTTTCAAAGACTAACTACTTCAGTAGACAGGAATTGTTGCAGAAGCTGTCTAGTAGAACTGATAAGCATGACAGAAATACAAGTCTTCAGAAAGTGTACTTTTTAGTAGAGATGATAGAAACTTTCTCTAGAGTGATGAAGCTGATAGGTTTTTAATGTGCATATTTCCTCCTAAAAAACATTCCCTTGGCTACACTTTGAGGCTGAGGGCCCTCAATCTATCGGCTATGCCTTGTGGCCTAGGGCCCTCAATCACGTTTTCAGCTATGTAGGGATTTCAAATGTTGGCAGTGGAAAGACAATGCAACCAACATTCCTGATGCCATGGGTGAGATGCATGCAATGTGACTTCCGAATGGACTATCAATAATATGGAACAAAAGTGACAAAATATGCCATATATTTCTGAAAATAACTAAAGCACCATGTTATTTGTTCTTTATTACATCTAATGATGTTTTGAAAGTAATAAAAGTTGTGCAGTGTATGCGTGTATAGTGATAACAGCCACAATCTAATATCAAAGTTTATCCCATTTCATTTCAATTATCATCAGTGGCCACTGCCTGTGATGCCATATGCTGTAAGAATGGGCGTAAAACACTATATTCTTTCCCCTCAAAGACCATCTTATTGATGTCAAGGCAGGGAAAATATCTTGATTAGGCCTTCATCAACACCAATAACTGAAGCAGCTCACGGCATACTATAAAAAATCAAATGTTAACTTTCTCTACCCTTTATCATGTATTTTTTTTGTCTTCTCAAACTACTACTCTTACAAAAGCTTATTTTTCTATAAACTTCATGCTTTATCTATATAAACACATTTGCAGAAATTGTGTCATTACACTTTTGTTGTAGTCATAGAAATTTAGAAAGCTCAGGTGATAAAAGCAGGTCACTATATTTTGGATTTGAAATTTCATACTCTCTGCATGACATCATGGGAAATGAAAGACTTAAAAAATGTGTTATAAAGTATCAGAACATTCAAATGGAGATCTCAGAAATGGTTAATGCCCCCCCCCCAAACAGAGAGAAAGAAATTGCATAAATGGCAATTCTCTAGTTTTTACGAGATTACATCTTTCATGAAGTAAAGTTTATATCTGCCCCATATAGCTTACCAGTTACACAAAATTCATATGGATGAAGAGAACTTCACAGGCTATTCATAGAAGATTCACGATAATGTTTTACTTAGGTGATAGAGAGGGTAAAAGCTGACCAGGTTTTATTCCCATTATTTACTCTATCACTTCCTCCACATCTTGATTGGACCAAAATAAATCCATTTGGTTCTGAGGTGTTGAGTTATTTTCTAAAGTCCAGCCTTAGAACTGGACTTGATGTAAACAAAACATTTTGTATCCCTCTGCATTAGCTTCATGTTAGTATCAGCTTTGAGAAAGCTGCTACCAAAGTGTGCATCATTATTACATGAATGCAGGAGACGTGAAGGACACCACACAAAAAAAAATGGAAGCTACAACCTTCTCTAGTTTTACTATTCATATCATGTACTATTTCATATTAATTTTCTATTATCATTTCATATTGTTTGATTAACATGCAAACCCACAGATAACTGCACATATTTAAGATACTGTATGTAATGGTGTGTTCTGTGCCATGGTGCTCTGGTTCCTGGCCACAGAATGTGCCTGGGCTCAATTCCACCCACGGGGATGCAGATTTTAAATCCCAGGTATAGGATCAGTGCCCATTCGGCATCATGAGGAAAGTGAGGAGAGCCTATAATAGACAATGATTCCCACCATGTAGACTAACATTCTGGCTGGGGCATACATGATGCTGGCCACATCATCTCCCCACATTGGTTGGATCACCCACCTCCGTGCATATGTGTGCATGAAGGTGGCAGTCGAATTGGTAGACCTGGACCCTTCATGGACTGTAGCGCTACAGTATTATTATTGTTATTATATTTTGTGCTTTGGTTTCCCGGGTATTGCGGTTTAGTTAATGACATATGTTTACACCAAGTTGGTTTTTAAGAATGGAGCAATTATAGCTTCTACAGAGCTTTATCTTCTTCCTATTTTATTTTCCACTCCTTGATTTCAAGGCAAAAGAACATATGGGCCACTTTAAATGCAAAACTTGGCATTTACATTTTTTTATTTTTGTTTTTATTTTTTTATTTTATTTTTTGTGTTATGTCCATACAGTATTGTGTATTATAAAACATTGTTTAAAATTATACTGATTTGCAAATGATGACTTTTCCTGTTTATTTAATACCTACTGTTAAAGTCATTATTGAATTTGAACACTATTTCCCCCTATCTGTTAGGTGCAGCTATCACATTTTTTTCCCAGCCCATAACAAATCAGATCTGGCATACATCAGTCAGTATTATTTAGCTTCCTTGCACACTAATCATATGGTTTGTGTCAGTTTCACATAATAAACCTATTTTAATAGGAAAGAAATAACAATGTGTCCATTTTAGCACTGGTTACAAGAAGCATTGCTTTTTAAGGTGCGGTTGAGTATAGAAAATATATGTTTTGAAATCCACTGAATAAAGGAAAAAATGTATTTTAGAAAGGGCTGTTTCCATCGATCATTGTGGGTGTATAAATGTGGGAGACAACTCAAAAATGAGCATTTGCCTTAAATACTAAACATGGTATTAAAATTCAGCATAATTAAAGGTTGCATATAAAAATATTTAAGAAAATTCCCGACCCCAAACTAGCCTTTGCATGACAATTATTTATTTAGATGTTACAGTGAGGGATAAATTTATATGAACTTGATTTTGTGACATAATTTCACTTCGACAATTAGGACATGTTCTAACTGATAATGAGAGCAATAACCTCAAAACATGTCCTAACAGTCAAATAAGCAAGTTAGTGTCACAAAATTAAGTTCATATAAATTTGTTATGCTTTACATGGAGCATTTTTCATGATTCTTTTTGCTAAAAAATATGCTAGCCACAGTCTAGATTACTGTTGCATGACCATAGATTGATTGGGAAGCAAGTATAGGTGTCAGGCCATAGCAAGCTGCAGCGAACCAAGGAGTTCTGTTTTTCCTAGCTTTAATCCAAGGTTAGCCTTAGGTTAGTTTGTGTGTTGTTATAATTATTGATAATTGAGGTTATAATAATATGTAATGTAAATTGTGGCAACAAGCATTAGCGGCTGAAATACTTAACCTTGTGGTGTCAAAAAACAGCATAAGTTAATGTTGCCATATTTTAGACTGGTTCCAGTGGCCCCCAACAGTGAGGTTCCCCAACATTCAGATTGAATTTCATGTTACTGGTAAACCATAAGAGGTAGATAAAGTCTGACAGCGTAAAATTCATAGAGCGCATTGAAATATAAAATTTACATCAAATAACCTTTTCTGTTATATTAGTCTAAAATTTCAGAAGGCTACAGCCAGAAAACTTGGATATCCAAACTTTATTATCTTTCAAATAAAAAAAAAGCAACAAAACATCTTGATCATTCCAGAGATATGGCATTTTAATATTCTGCCGAAAATTTCATGTGAGAAATGGTGCCTGAGATGCCATCTTTGGCAGCCTGCATTTCTGCCTCGGAATTTTTTTTAATGACAGCAAAAACATACAGCTTTCTTACTTTGTCTTGAATTTTAACATATGTTAAATTGAATAACATCTGAGATATGAAGGTTAAGATTTTTACTTTCTCTACTACCTATAGTAAGTAGGGGAAGTATTGTATTCCACCCAAAAATTCGATACTGAGATTTCACCGGAAATACATGTTTTGAGACCCCCTGAATCCAAAAAAAGCATTTTTAGAAACGCCCTTGTGTGTGTGTCTGTGAACAGCATAACTCAAAAACGAACAGTCTGATAAACACCAAACTTGATATTTAGGTTTAGTATCTTCCAGAGATCGGACACGAAGGTTTTCAAGAAAATCCCCCCACCCCAGATTACCCTTTACATGGAACATTTTTCGAAAAGTTTAATTTTCTCAAAAATGGCTAGAACGATTTTGATTAAAATATCATATGTTTAAGATATTTTCATGACAAATGAAATGTATATCTCGAATTTTCTGGGAATGTCTCCAAAAGTATTCTTCATTGTGAACGACTTTTGCATAACTGGTAAACCATAACAGATAGACAAAACTTTACTACACAAAAAATGTAGATCGCGTTAAAATACACAATTTATGCCATATACATTTTTTTGTTGAGTGAACCATTTTCGAGCTATTGCTTGTTATTCCCTTAAATTTTCCAATACTTATACTTTTTCTCGAATTCCTTAATTAATTTTTTTTTATCTCCTGGACATGCAAAGAGAATGGAATGCGTACATAGCAACCAACGCTTAAAATATTTGACTGTCGCTTAAAACCTATCCTATTCCCCTTGCATCTACAAGAAAATTAGCAATAAGATTAACATCTCGATTAACATGAAGCATATAGAGAATAATCATTTGTAAAAATAGTTTGTACAAGAGTAGAGAAAGTCATGTGAGTGTAACACATCAGATTTTTTTCCTTGCCTACCTGAATTGATATGGACTATGCCTTTATAAATGTAACAATGAATATTTTCAAGAAAATCCCTATCCAAATTCTCTTGCTGTAGCCATTTGAATTTTTTTTTCTTTCTTTCTTCCAAAAAATGCCAATCCCAAACATTTTTATTTTTATACTGTTGATAAGTACCACGTAGTATTACATTCCCTGAAAAGGAGGACTTTCACTTTTGTGTTTAGCAAGTTTGGATAGATTACTTGACAGGGAGATGAACAGGAGGGATATACCTCTACCTGTCCGCACTGAAACCTTGGTTTTATTGTACGGTTTTCTCCCTCTTTTTCCAATCATCACCTTCCTAAACTGTAAGTCTCAGGAGTCCATTGATTAGGTTTTATTAGATACTATCTCATTTGGATCAACAGTTCCAAATTGATTGTATCTGTTCACTTCCAGTGCTTCATACTGGAATATTAAGTGTGAGGCCATTTCCCCCTTTACATCACACATCCTCCATCTTAGGTCCTCTGAAAGCCCCATTATCTGAGGTGTT
Organism: Deroplatys truncata; assembly: GCA_030765065.1. NCBI lineage: Eukaryota > Metazoa > Arthropoda > Insecta > Mantodea > Mantidae > Deroplatys > Deroplatys truncata. Next base: position 128,449,628 of record CM060988.1, on the reverse strand, counting down.
TTTTAAAATTCCCATGACCAGTCATCAAACCCACCTTGAGCCTTATCTGCTTCCTACTTAATTTAAGGACTGCAGTACTCCTCCTAAGGTTGTTGCATCATTAAGTTTCCATGTCTTTGTTCCTGGATATGTTTCCAGTAATCCATATGCTGTCTTTGAATCCAGTCTAGTAGATTTGTCCGTACCATTAATTTGGTAAAGACTGGTTCTGGTCTTATAAATGGGGCCTGCGCTCCCATTTTTAAGAGGTTTTATAAGTAATTGAAAATTGTGCCATACATTAAACCAGATTCTGTTTTCACATCTCACTCTTGTGAAATCAAAGTCTAGTCTTATTTGAAATGGCTTTTCAATTCTTCATAAAGATAAGCAACAAACACAGCGTTCAAAACACTTTAAAGCTTCCCAAAATATATGTGTAAGTACCAAAACATATTACAGGCTCCAAACCACTTCTGTGCAATCTGGACTAAAATTAGCAATTCAATGAACTAAAAATCTTATGTCACATTCACATGACTTTCTCTACTCTTTATCGCTTATTAGTGGGTATACAAGTTATTCTTAGGAATGTTTCTTTTCCTATCTACTTCATTTTAATCAACATAAAGCATTCTGGAAATAGTAGCATTACACATTTCAGTACAGTTACAAAGGGAATAGCGATAGTAAAATGTTAAGAACTGGACGCTATATGCTGGTCTTGAAATTCCGTACTCTTTCCACGACATTGCAAGAAACAGCTAAAAATTGACAGGACTTGGAAAGAATGAATAAGTATTGAACAATTCGAACTATTAATAACAGATATCTCAGAAATGGCTGATGTCACAAAAAAAAGTTATTTAAAATAAATTGTGTGTTTTAAAGAGCACATTTTTTGTGTAGTGTCATTCTCTTATGGATATGGAAATAGCACACTTCACTCTCCTGTGACCCCAGTCAGAAAACATTTCAAACTCAGTCTTTTCCCAAAACAAATTACAACTCAGCAAAATCCTCACAAAAACTTCTAGAGGGTTCTATTATATTATGCACTTATCTGAAAGCTTCCATATTGTTCCAGAAGACCTTCCTCATTTGGAAGTTTCTATGTAAAGAAAATCCAGAAGAATAAAAGCATTTCACCAGTTCCAATTTTGTTTATTATCTTTATTCCATCCTATTGAGCAAATTGGTCTGAGAGTGAATTTTCCATGTGAATAAAAGCATTTCAACAGTTCCAATTTTGTTTATTACTTTTACTACGTATAGTAAGTAGGGGAAGTGTTATATTCTACCCAAAAATTCGATACCGAGATTTCACTGAAAATGCAGGTTTTGAGACCCCCTGAATCCAAAAAGAGCATTTTTGGAAAGGTGTCCCTGTGTGTCTGTGAACAGCATAACTCAGAAACGAACAGTCGGATAAACACCAAACTTGGTATTTAGGTTCAGTATCTTCCAGAGATGTGACACGAAAGTTTTCAAGAAAATCCCCCCACCCCAGATTACCCTTTACATGGAAGATTTTTCGAAAAGTTTAATTTTCTCAAAAATGGCTCTAACGATTTTGATTAAAATATCATATGTTTAAGATATTTTCATTACAAATAAAATGTATATCTTGAATTTTCTGGGAATGTCTCCAAAAGTATCCTTCATTGTGAACGACTTTTGCATAACTGGTAAACCATAAGAGATAGACAAAAGTTTACACCACAAAAAATGTAGATCGCATTAAAATACATAATTTATGTCATATACATTTTTTTTGTTGAGTGAACCATTTTCAAGATATTGCTTGTTATTCCCGTAAATTTTTCAGTACTTATTTTCTCAAATGGAAATTCGTTATTCATCTTTTCTTGGATATGCAAAGAGTATTAATCTGTGGCAAAGGGAATGGTGTTGCACCTAGCAACTAGCTATTAAGAGATATGTATGTGCTTAAAGGCTGCTGTATTTCTATATTCTCCCTACATCTACAAGAAAATTAGCAATAAGATAGTCTGCAAATGTTTATCTAGATTAACATGAAGTAGATGGAGAATAAGCATTTGTAAAAATAGTTTGTACAAGAGTAGAGAAAGTCATGTGAGTGTAACACATCAGATTTTTTTTGTTGAGTGGACCATTTTCGAGATATTGCTGGTTATTCCCTTAAATTTTCCAATACTTATACTTTTTCTCAAATTCATTATTCATTTTTACTTTCTCTACTACGTATAGTAAGTAGGGGAAGAAGTATTGTATTCCACTCAAAAATTCGATACCAAGATTTCACCAGAAATACATGTTTTGAGATCCCCTGAATCCAAAATAAGCATTTTTGGAAACATGTCTGTGTGTGTGTCTGTCCGTGAACAGCATAACTCAGAAACGAACAGTTGGATAAACACCAAACTTGGTATTTAGGTTCAGTATCTTCCAAGGATGCGACACGAAGGTTTTCAAGAAAATCCCCCCACCCCAGATTACCCTTTACATGGAAGATTTTTCGAAAATTTTAATTTTCTCAAAAATGGCTCTAACGATTTTGATTAAAATATCATATGTTTAAGATATTTTTATGACAAATAAAATGTATATCTTGAATTTCCTGGGAATGTCTCCAAAAGTATTCTTCATTGTGAACGACTTTTGCATAACTGGTAAACCATAAGAGATAGACAAAATTTTACTGCACAAAAAATTGTCTTGGATATGCAAAGAGTATTAATCTGTGGGAAAGGGAATGGTGCTGCACCTAGCAACCAGCTATTAAGAGATATGTATGTGCTTAAAGGCTACTGTATTTCTATATTGCCCTTGTAAATATATATTGCCCTTACATCTACAAGAAACTTAGCAATAAGACAGAGTCTGCAGATGTTTATCTCGATTAACATGAAGTAGATGGAGAATAAGCGTTTGTATAAATAGTTTGTACAAGAGTAGAGAAAGTCATGTGAGTGCAACACATCAGATTTTTTTTATGTCCTGGACATGCAAAGAGAATGGAATGAGCCACATAGCAACCAGCGCTTAAAATATTTGACTATCGCTTAAAACCTACCATATTCCCCTTGCATCTACAAGAAAATTAGCAATAAGATTGACATCTCGATATCTCGATTAACATGAAGCATATGGAGAATAAGCGTTTGTAAAAATAGTTTGTACAAGAGTAGAGAAAGTCATGTGAGTGTAACACATCAGATTTTCATTTTTATTACATCCATCAAGCAAATTGGTCCGAGAGTGCATTTGATTTATTTTTTTTAAAAAAAAAAAGGCATTATGGAAATTTTCAGAACCAAAGTAGCATGTCCTCCTTTTCAAGATATGTAGTACCCTTAGATATACAACTTCGTAACATTCTCAGAATTTTTTAAACAAAAAAACATTTATTTTCGGAAATGTATTGATCATTGTTAAATGATGGTACGGATCAACAGTTAAAAATAAGAAGAAAAAAAAGTGCAATTGGCCATTTTTAAAATATATTTTTATTTTTCAAAAAAAATTCAGAAGCCTCAGCAAGAGAACTTGTCATATTTCCAAATTCAGGGTATCGTTTTAATCAGAAAATTATTATCTTTCAAATAAATAAAAAAAAGGCAACAAAATATCTCAAACCTTTCCAGGCAGATTTTAATATTATAGCAAAAATTGCGCTGAGAAATGGCACAGGAATGTATCTTGACCAGGAATGTTTTAAATAAAACAAAAAAAATGTGGGTTTCTTACTTTGTCCTGAATTTTAACATGTTAAATTCAATACCATCTGAGACTATGAAGGTAGCTAAATTGAGTTTTTTATTTATGGGCGCTATTTAACTGCTATGGTTCTTAGCGTTTCATTCTATATTGAGTATGAAAGACTGGACATTTTGCTCAGATGCCTATTTATCAGGCTTGAGATTCTTTCACATGCCGTAAATCTACGACACTGGACCACCAGCTTTACTTCACTTCCAAATGAAGCCATGCTAAGGATTTTTATGCCCGAAAAAATCCAACAATGCCCTCTGTCAAGTTTGAACCTGCAACCTCGGGAACCAAAGGCTAGCATGGTATCTCTAGACCACAGAGTGAGCTGCATGTCAGATCTGTCAATGTTCTAATGAGTCACTATATATACAAAACCAGAGAAATTTCCAGACAACCTACTTATACAAGAATCATTGTTTCGGTCTTCTGCTAGTATTACAAGTCATTTTCATGTCATATATACCGCTCTGTAATATTCTTTTCTGTGGTGCAAAGGTTTGGTCATCACCTTCCTTCTCTGGCATAACCTGGATGCACCTTAAGTGTTAAATTAAGCACTGAATCATACTATGGACTTAATTTATATAGCATGTGTATGTAATTAAATGTTGCATAACACTGTACTGTAATAGTATGAAGAGCAACTTGTAGTTAGTTTTAATATGATTTCAGTGTACTTACGTAAACCAAACAGTTTTGCCCCATCTTTATGCACATTTCTTCCTGTAAAACACAAACAGACAATACTTACACCAAACATTGCAAAAAGAATTCAAATTTCTAATTAACTGCAAAGGTAAGACCAAATAATTAATAATAGCCTAATAACCCAACCAAGGAATAATTAAACAATTAAATGCTCATATAATTAGCCTAATTAATATAACCATAATTAATCTAATGTAAATAGTAATATAATTAACATTATAATCAATGCACCAGTTGGTGACTAAATGGTTGGCGTGTAAATTTTGAACACTTGCAGATATAAAAACAAGGCACCAACGTAACAAATACAATATAACTAACCTTCCCAATGTATATAACAGGTGCATATTTGTGGAGGAGTTTCCTGTTAGAATGAAACATAACTCTAATATCACCAGATTCTAGTGACTTATCCCATAATGTTAGAAAAATGACTAAGTTGCACTTTAGTAACCTCTCATATATTGTAATCTGTATAAAAGTTCATAGATATACACTTACCAATTCCCATTACTGACAGCTGCTAATGCTTGTGACTTGATTAATGGGAAAAAATTGATATTACAAGTTCTCAAACTTCTGCAAAACTAAGACATCACTGAGCAATGCTTGGACATCGAGGTACTTAAAACATTTCTGATGACATCCTTTTCTCCAGCACACTATTTTTTTTTTAATTTAAATAAATTTATATATACAGGGTGAGCCAAAAGACTCCGAACTGCCTGCACGGTGTTTTTCCTGTCCATGTCCTTGGTGCTCATTGCCATCTGCCGCTATCATAGAAAGTCACGGATGAAGCCGTACAACATTTTTAAAACTACTTTTAAAGGCTTTACTTACCAACTTTATGAAAGGAAATGCCGAAACTGGCCGCCGCCATTGTCCATACATTTTTGGCACCTCTTTAGGAAACTATCCATCACGGAATTTTTGGGGGGAATTTTCCAAATGATGACCAAGGTTTATCTAATGTTTCTTTGGCAAGAACCGAATGCCGTCTTTTAGATTTCTTAGCCTCAACACTTCCTGTGGCTTGATATTTACTGTAAAGTTCATGGATTGTTATACGGCCTGGAACTTTTACACCTGAAAATCTTTCTGCAAATCGTACTTTCACTTGGCGAGCTGACCGAGTTAACACATACGAATCATAAATAAATACACGCTGTGCAGTAGAAAACATATACTGAGCCGTAATATACTTTGTGACTAAGTACACAACAAAATAATAAACAACTCGTAATAACTGAACTACATCACATCACCATCAACTCAAAACTGCACTTCACACTGCACAGCAAAACCACAAAAGCGTGACTTTGTTTATAGCAGCAGTGTGTTATGTTTTTATCATATTTCCACACGCCCAGTGAAAAAACACCATGCAGCTGGTAATATTGTTCATAAAATACCCCTCTGGGGTAACTTAAAACATAAAGTGTACAAGACAAACCCACACACCCTGCAAGAATTAAAACAAAATAACCGCCAGGAAATTTCTCGACGTGAACTATGACGAGTGATGGATATTTTCCTAAAGAGGTGCCAAAAATGTATGGACGATGGTGGCCAGTTTCAGCATCTCGTTTCGTAAAGTTGGTAAGTAAAGTCTTTAAAAGTAGTTTTAAAAATATTGTATGATTTTATTCGCGCTTTTCTATGATAGCAGCAGACGGCAACGAGCGCTGAGGACACAGACAGGAAAACACCACACAGGTGGTTTGGAGTCTTTTGGCTCACTCTGTACAATTAGGAAATTCAGTAGGAAAAGAAATTTATTGAGTAAGTTAATTTTTACCTCATATGATATGTATGCCATAAAATATATATTTTTTATTTTATTTGTTTTAAGACAGAGTTACAAACGTTTCATTTCTTTTGCAGAATGTACTTGCTTTTCCCTTATTCTGAATAAAAGGACATGTACTAAGATTAAGCCAATATTATGCTGCAGTGTTAAAACACACTGATTTGAAATATGCCTAAAGCAAATTGTTTTAATTTTGCCACAGGTTTTATTTTGGATCACTGTGCACTGAAACTAAAAATGTATGATACAGGAGTATGGCAAGCTACTTATACAGAGAGGCTAAATTAGTCTTAACCTGCCTGAAACTTACCTTTGTCACCACAAAATGTGAAATGACAATTTAGAACATAAGAGGCATATTAATGCTTATGTTAAGTTGCAAGTGAATTATTTTAGTGCTCCTGTATTTTGTGCTTGTACCTGAAACCTTAGTAGGTGACAATTATTTATTTTTATTATATCTATGATTATGATTTGATGTGAAACCACTGTGTCTATAACATGTAATTCTTATCTTTGGGTTTCCCTCTAAAGCCATTGTTTTCTGCTATATAGGGTTCTTGGTTATGCTCAAGTTCATATTCAGAGTTTTCTAGGGAAGCTTCACTAATCTGTGAATTGTTTTAATAAAAACCGCTTCTTTTTGCTTTCTTGATTGAAACTAATGTAATAACTTTTGTGTAATTTTCTGTGCATCTGAACTTGCAGGGTGGAAACTGTACAATAAACACAGATTGCACAGGTGTAATAATTGGCAATATAAAAAACCAAATTTCATGCTATGTCTACTTTTGAGTCTTTTTTTTTTTGTGCAATGTGCCCACTATTGTATATTTTTATATTGCTTCTACAAACTATTTTTAAGAAAGCTAAGATAAACCTTTGCAGAAAAAGTGTCAATACACATTTTTTGTAGAACAAGGTGGACAAAGAAAACGTAATTGATAGTTGGTCATTATATGCAGCCTTGGCATTCCATACTCTTTCCATGGCATCACATGAAACAAGTGAATAATGAATGACAGCACTTAAAAAAAATCTGATGTGTTACATTTACATGACTTTCTCTACTCTTGTACAAACTATTTTTACAAACGCTTATTCTCCATCTACTTCATGTTAATCGAGATAAACATTTGCAGACTCTATCTTATTGCTAATTTTCTTGTAGATGTAAGGGGAAAATATATTTACAAGGGCAATATAGAAATACAGTAGCCTTTAAGCACATACATATCTCTTAATAGCTGGTTGCTAGGTGAAGCACCATTCCCTTTGCCACAGATTATAACTCTTTGCATATCCAAGACAAAAAAATGAATAACGAATTCCCATTTTAGAAAATAAGTATTGAAAAATTTAAGGGAATAACAAGCAATATCTCAAAAATGGTTCACTCAACAAAAAAAATGTATATGACATAAATTGTGTATTTTAACGCGATCTACATTTTTTGTGTAGTAAAATTTTGTCTATCTCTAATGGTTTACCAAAAGTCGTTAACAATGAAGAATACTTTTTGAGACATTCCCAGGAAATTCAAGATATACATTTTATTTGTCATGAAAATATCTTAAACATATGATATTTTAATCAAAATCGTTAGAGCCATTTTTGAGAAAATTAAACTTTTCGAAAAATCTTCCATGTAAAGGGTAGTCTGGGGTGGGGGATTTTCTTGAAAACCTTTGTGTCGCATCCTTGGAAGATACTGAACCCAAATACCAAGTTTAGTGTTTATCCGACTGTTCGTTTCTGAGTTATGCTGTTCACAGACAGACACACACACGGACATGTTTCCAAAAATGCTTTTTTTGGATTCAGGGGATCTCAAAACATGTATTTCCGGCGAAATCTTGGTATCAAATTTTTGGGTGGAATACAATACTTCCCCTACTTACTGTATGTAGTAGAGAAAGTAAAAAAGTATTCAAAAGTTGAAAGTAAGATAACAGATATCTCAGAAATGGCTATTACCACAAAAAGGCTTTTGTAATAAATTACATGTTTTAAAGAGATTTACAGTTTTGTGTAATAAGTTTTGTCTCTCAAAATTGCTTCCAAATGAAACGGACTTTCACAGGCTATTCCCAGAAAATTCAAGATATATGTTTTATTTGTTATGTAAATATCTTACATATGTGATATTTTAGTCAAAATCGTTACAGCCACTTTTGAAAAAATAAAAAAATATTGAAAATTTTTCCCATGTTAAGGGTTGTTTGGGATGGAAGGTTTTTTTTTGAAAACCGTCATGTTACATCTTCTGTTTTTGAGTTACACTGTTCAAACACATACGAAACTTTTTCTAAAAATCTATGTGTTGCCTTCACTTGACTTTCTCTGTTCAGTCTTCTTGAAAAGCTTATTCTGGTATCTACTTCTTGTTAACCTCTTTTCCGATATGGATGCATATAGACTCCAATGCAAAATGGGTGCAAGTGATATGAATGTGTAGGAGACGTCTGGCAGGAAACAATATAGATGAAAACCTGTTGTTTGACATTCATTTTCCAAAAGAATGGAGTTGATAGCATCATCTGTAGACCATTACATGTCTAAGGTAGGTTTTTAAATAACACCCATGAAAATAATCATGCCAAGTACCCTGTAATCTCATTTTGTGTTATATCTGACCAGTTCCTAATCCTATTTTCGGGTCCTAATAATTTACCTTTTGGGGTCAGATATTAGGTACTTTACATTTATATACATTTGTTTCAGTGAGACCTGCTAAATCTGCAGTAAGAAACTTTGTGAACAAAATCAGTTGTTTGGGCTATCACATATAAGCTGGGTATGAGTTGGTTGTACTCCGGAAAACATGTTTTGTGCCACAGTAGTTTTCAGAACTCCATAAACCTGTCTCTACACTAATACCTGCATCCTCAACACTAGCTTCAAAACCAGAAAACTCCCTATCAACATTTAAATCATTGTCACACACCAAAATTTCTTCAGTGTTCTCTGAAGTTATTTCAGAAGCTCCAATACTTCCTACATGAGTTAATTTAGAAACTCTACCACTATTTGAAGCCTGGATTCAAACATGGAATAACATGTTCATAATACCTACCCAAGAAGATCTTCCCTTATTAGTATTTAGCTCAAATGTAAATATTCTCAAATGCACAAAAACAAAATGATGCGGTGCCCAGAATGGATTCTAGTATCAGTTTGCTTATTTATCTAATCAACTAATTGTACAACTGACTTAAGCATAACTAGCTAAGGTAATTGTGACATGCAGATACAATTATATTTAGTATCAACCTTGTTTAAAGCCATAAAGTATATATTATATAAGCGTACTCTCTTGGCACAGGAAGAACAATAAGTACACGTGTGTGTGTGGCTGGTTTGCATAACATCAAATACTTCTCTTCCATTACAAGATGTATCATGTGATATGTACTAGGTCAGCAACAAACAGAGAGCTTAAAAAAGGAATTTTGATTTGCTACTAATTGTTGTTTGCTTGCAATGCACAAGTGTAGAATCATGGTAGCATTCGGGAAGAAAATATAAGAACTCTATAGGTCTGTAAATCAGAATCAAAGACATGCTTGTTTGCCTTTTTGTAAATAAATCATTTTTATTTGTAGGTGTGCATACTGCATTTAAGATCCATTAATTCAGTTTTTGTTTCATTAAAATATCATAAATAAGCAAAATATAAAGGTTTGTTCTGCAAAGCAGAAATTGAAGTTCCGGGCTGATTTAAATGCCTAGATCTGTTTATTGGGTATCCAAGAACAACCAGTACAGGGTTTAAATGGCTATCGAGCAATGGTTTAATATAAACTTTCATTACACATTTTGTTGTAGGTATAAGAAAATACACTAGGTTAAAGTAATAGGGTTTTAAAAAGCAGATCACAATGTGATGGCTTTGAAATTCCATGCTCCTTCCATGATCATGAGAAAAAAGGGGTAGCAACTTACCACTTCAAAAGAAGTATTAAGTATTTGGAAATTCAAACCGATAACAGAATAGCAATTTGGCATAATTGTGTTCTTTAACAAGATCTACATATTTTTGTAGTTCGGTTTTGTCTCCAGCAGTTTAGCAATTTATACCAAAGTTATTCAGAATGAAGAGGATTTAACAGGATATGTGCAGAAAATTCAATATATACATTTTATTTGTCTGGAAAAATCTTAAACAAATGGTATTTTAATCAAAATCAAGCCATTTTTAAGAAAATACAAAATAACGAACATTTTTCCATTTAACCCTAGATAGGTGGCGCATGTACGTCTTACATTAGTGGTAGCGCAGGGTCACTCGTGACCCCAGGAATAAAACGATTGTTGTAAATGGACCGAATTAATAAATTTATCTAATTATTGCATACATATACTGAGTAATACATTATGTATTAAAATAACTGTTGGTTGTAGAAATCTACTTTAAAAAATAAAACAAAAACTTTGAATTGACAGTTCCTTGCAATTTGGACTGATGCACAACACAAAAAATAATACATCTAAATGTTTACTTTACTCATAATCATAAAGTATTACAGTTAATGTGTTTTTTTTTTTTTTTTTTTTTTTTTTTTTTTTGTTTTTTTTTTTCATCTTGACAGTAAGAGCATATATTGATACTCATATGTAATTCACACACTGCTCCTACACACGACTACACTATGGTCTTTGCACACCTGCTGCTTGCATTTTACACACGAAAGTTTTGTCTTTCTGTCTGCATTCTCGGACACACATTATACCTCATTCTTTTCTTCACTGGCAATTCCTGTTCTTGATTTTCTGGTTGTGCTCATTTATAAAATGCCCGTATTTTCTCAAGCAATAATTCTATAGGAGATTTTGCATTTTTAGCTGCAGATTTTACACCTGGTAAGTGAGTCACTATCTTGTGGGAGCGAGTACGTTAATTTTGAAGAGCCTGAACCATTTTCCATGCCGTAACTCGATCCTCTTCTGCACTTTGCTAACTTTCACTATTTGAACTCAGTATTTCAAGTTCATCTTCGGTTTCGCTGCCTTCCTCTTCTTCCACTTCCCTTATTAGGGCTAATAACCTTGCCTGCTGTTCCTCATAACACATATTGATATAAAAACAGCACTACGTTTAAGACTAAAAAATACGTAAATATTATAACCACAACTTCTCGAAGGTTCAGCTGAAAACAACACTGTAACTACAGAAACAATATGCAGACGAGACACATAACAGGCAACGGGAGAGGTGGCGTGGGGTATTTCCTGCCCTCATTTCAGCCGAAGAACACAAATAGGCTATATTCTAGGAATTTATGACCTGTATTTCAATGCTAATGACCTCTTAACAAAAGCCAAGGAATGCAGCGAAAGGCAGGGTTCAGGTATCCAAAATAATTATATATAACTTGCAAATAAAACTGACTGGGGTCAGAAAATACCCTGCGCCACCTCTCTAGGGTTAAAGAGTAGGTTGGTGACATTCTTGTCTTGCATGCTTTGAACATGCTGAACTGAAATATCAAGTTGTATTTAACTGACGTTTTGGTTTAGACCTTTTTCTTCACAGACTTTTTAGTAAAACTGTTATTATTTTTTATTTATTCAGGAAGCCTCAAAACAAACATATATTTAAGTTTCAAATTTGTGGTGCAATGCGATACTTCCTCTACTTACTATAGATAAGTAGCAGAGAAAGTATTTTTTTTAATTCAGGCATCTCAAAACATGTTTGCATTGAAAACTATGTATCAAATTTTTGGACAGAATCAATACTTCCTCTACCTACTAGGTACATGGTAGAGAAACTAATAATAGCATGACATTCACATGCTTGTATTATCTTGTATAAATGGTATATCTGTCTGCATCTTCAACAGATGTTCCATTTCAGATGTTAATCAGAATAAGGTACTTTCTACATAGCATAGATGGGTGTTAAATGTTACTACTAAATAGCATGGGACAAAATATAAGATGCAGTTCCTAAGAAAGTGTGGTTCCTTTCTTATAACTCAATTCCAACTGATCCCATGACACAGTTGTAAACATTTATTTTTTAAGGAAATACAAAGTAGTAGTGGTAGTGGTAGTTATTAAAGGAAATCATGAAGACTGCATATAAGCATGTTTAACCCTTTTTTGTGCAGTGATGTTTCAATTCTGGTATAATTAAAAGAAAAGTAGTATTGTTTCAGTCGAATTGTCGCATTCATACATCACTTAATTTTAATAGCTAAGGACATGTTTCAAAAGCATGTTGCTTTCATTATCAACTTTCTCTTGTCTCAAATCGAAACAAGATATCTTCATTCTGAATGAATTTTGTATAACTGGTAAACCATACACATAGATAAAAGCTGCAGATCAACAAATCTATCTATAGGTAATAGAAAATCTAGCTTTAAGTAGACAATAAATGTAGATCTTGTTAAAATACAAAATTTATATCAAATTTTGATATTAACCGTTTCTGAGATATGTTTTGTTTTTTATTTGTATTTCCATTCAAGTGCTAAGTTGCTATTTATTTTTTCTTGTTGTCTTACCATCACATGACGACCCACTTATAAAAGATGGTATTATTGCTTCAGCCTGATGTAACCCTCTTATACCTACAACAAAATGTGTAATCAAAGCATTTCTGGAAAGTTTAACATTAAGTAGATAGAAGAATAAGCTTTAGTAAGAATAGTCTGTAGAAGAGTAGTTAGGCTTTAGAGCATACAACTGCTGAGGTCAGTGGTACCATTTTGTAGAAGAGTGAGTAAAGAGAAAGCCATGTGAATGTAACAATTTTTTTTAGATCAGTTTGAAGTATTTATAAATATGTTAAATTTGGAATAATTTCATATTATTCATTCTTCTGTCTTAATAAAATACCAACATCAACAAAAGGTTGTGCTTCTCCTTAAGCCAATGCAGATGTTAATAAGTTTAAGCATTGTTTCCAAGATTACTAATAATTTGTTGATTACTGTCAGAATAGAACAAATTTTCTAAAAGAAAGACTGTTTTTGTAATAAATGACGTAAAATCTGAAGACTATTGTAAAAGCTGCTACAAGAGTAACCTTAGTTGCTGCAATAATTAAGACAACAATAACTTACTCATACATAAACTACTGGTATATAAGGCATTAGTCAGAATTTTATCATATTTATACAGTGTTATAATGAACCTTACAGGAATATTTTCAGCCATGACTCGTAAACCCTTGTTGAAAAGATTTTCTCTGATTGGCAATTAACCATTTATGGAGAAGGAGAAATGATAGAGAAGCTAATTTGGCTCAGTTTGGATTTTGCTGGACACCATTGGTAATTGCTAATGCAAAAAACTCAATGATGCCCCCGCAGGCCATCCCAGGATGCAACAGCAATTGTCTATTACAAAGCCTCCCTTTAGTTCAGCTATCCAAAAAAAAGGGGAAGGCGTAGTTTGTCCAAATTGTCATGTATGTTAAATAACTGTAGTTATCCTTTTAGTTGTTACACAACTTGAGTATATCTTTGCTTCTACACTGAAGATATTTAATTTGCAGTATATTTTAAGGTTTCAAACATGGTCAGGAGGTGTCATTTATGTTACAGTGGGCAAGTACATATAATCTCCTCTGATCGAGATGACAGTGATGATGAATTTGTTGCTGCAGCAAGTCCACCCAGGATGATGGACCTGCAACCAAATACTAAAGAATTAGATGTGAGTAAATGATGAAAAGCATGTATAAAATAAGTATCATTTGCTGACAAAAGCTTACATTTTATTTTAGTAGCATTCTTTGTAAATAAGTCACTAATTAAAGGCAGTATACTGTATATTTAACACTGCTTCTCCAAAGTCTTTTATATTAATCCAGGCCTTTTTTTGGGGAGGGGGGTTTATGATTTTTGGGGCATTATTATCACTGGGGTTATCAGAGACAAATTATTTTTTATGAAATGAAAGTGTAAATGAATCTGAAGCTCAAATTACTGGTATTCACATTTTTAAGGAAAAATTAGTTACAATGAAATTTGAGTCCAGGATTTTTGGATTTGTACAGGATTAGGCAGTATGTTACTTTATATTTAACAGGTTGTATTTTGAATATCATCTGCCAGTAATTACATACGTTGTGAAAGCAATCTGACTACCAGAATTTTAGGATGTGAATCCGTGCAATAAATACTATATTCTGTAATACCATTTTGATCTTCGATCAAGGCATATCATTTTGCCAGAAAAGAAAATTTCTCCAGCTATTTTCAGAACTTGCTAGTATGTCTAGACGTAAGAATGAAACGCATCGTAGGTAATAAGTAGGGACATTAATTTTATGCTCTAATAATCCCTTTAATTTGTATGCATTTATGCATTAAAAACCTCTATAATATGCACATTGTGACCATATAAAAAATATTAAGACAACATACTGACACAAAATAAACATTTATGATAATTTTATATAATTCCTCTGTGAATGAAGTTATCAAATTTAAGTTTATTTAGCTTTAATATTGAAGAGTTAAGATGTACCCCTGTAGCTTTGTCATTCACTTTTACTTTTGGCAGGATTACACGAAAATAAGATCTTCACCTTATACAAGCACTATACTACTAAATTGAATGACCTGAAATTTCAACTGGAGATCAATTGCAAACTTGAAGGATTATTTTCAAAATTGAATTTCTAAAACTATTAATTGTTGCATATTTTGAAATTCTTTCCTTTGTGTAAATTAGTAGGTAATGTTTTTATAAATCTTGAGAGATACTAAACAATAAAATTTAAACTAAATTTAACATTATGTATAAGCACCATACTTGAACTTGATTCCGAGAACTCCTTATTAGCCACCTTAATACCATGAGAGAACAATTATGACCAGATAAGACAGGAATTCATGATGTGATGTGAGCTATTAATTTGCATTGCATGAGAGCTACTGTTAGTGTTGCCAAGTTTTAGACTCGCTCATTGACACATATTTGGAAACAAATTTGTAAACCAATTGTGAAGATAAAATTAATAAAAATATATTTATATAACATAGATGTAAAGCAAGTAAATATGCATTATATGCAACATAAAATATGTTTAAATTGTTGAAAATTTAGTAATTAACTCATATACCTAGTAAGTATTCTTTCTGACAGCAGAGAAAACATGCATTTGCATTAAAATCCTGTCCTTAGTGATAAGGTACAGAAAAAAGAGGAACAAAACAAACAACTTAAATTATTTCATAACTCAAATGTTCCTTGTAGCTTTGCATTAATGGCTTGATGTAAAACCAGCTGGGATAGTAAATCACATATGGCATGACTAAGCAGATATAAAAGAGCTGAATAATGCTGCCTTTCCTTACACCAAAAAGGCCATTTCATAACATTACGCAATAAAGTAATGTGATCTGTGATAAGATATTTATTTCCTCAAAAAATTTGTAATCAGTAATAAAACTTGCACTTAAGTCTTTCCCAATCCCCGATTCTGTAATGTTTGGTCAGAACATTATATTACCAAAATTGCTGTTTGAGATGTAAGCATTTTGTATTTTCAGTTTTAATTTAGACAAAAATCTGGTACTCGTACAAATGCAAATTGAAATACTGTGCATTAGCATATTGTATAGCTAGATTCATTATATACCTTCTAATTAGTACATGTAGAAATTATTTTGTATAAAATACCATTTTGCAAATATATTTTGACCAAACATCATAGAATTATACGTTACCAGCTACTTTTGTTGATAGTGGGTAACTTTGCAAAGTTTTATTACAGCTGAGTAGCTGACATACTCCTAAATGGCCTAAAGTACAGTACATTTGTAATTTTAATTATTAGGTTCCCAAATACGAATTTTGTTTTTTCCCTGTTTATTTTGCATAGTATACAGTGTACATCAAATGGGTACTGGTTAAAACTTATAACCTAATATAGAAATAAGTTATCTCAAGAGTTGTATTATTTTGCTTTCAGAAAAGTGAATTTAGTTTAGCTACACAGCAAGCATGTGGTCTTATACATTCCGTCGGTCAAGAACGGCCAAATTCAGTGACAACTATGATAAACTCCAGAGAGGTATGAATTTTTATCAAAGATTTCTATGTAATGAAAGTATTTTGTAGTTATTGATTAAAATATTGAATTTTTAATGAATAAGCAGCTTGAACTGAAATGTAGTATAGCCCCCTTTGTATGCTCTTCAAGGGACTTCAATCTAAACATGCAATTAATTGAGAAGTTATTTGAGATATGAAAAACAATTTTGAACTATTTTTTAAGAAGTATATTTTATTGTTCAACAGTAATTTTGGCTAATTGCAAGCCGAACTCATTTTATTTACTTGCAGGCAATTTTTAGCAAAATTTATTCTTACATCACCATTTTGCACCATCAAAAGATACATAGTACAGAGTTCAAAGATAGATGTTTACAGAAGTAATAGAAAATTGACAGCATAATGAAAACAGTAGCTACAGAATGTTGTTCCTGGAAGTAGTCACTATTCTGCATGATTTTCTATAAATAGACTGTTGAGTGTAAAAATATCTTTTATTTAAGTAAATGCAGTATTTCAAAGAAATTAAATTGAAACCTAAAGTGAAGATTCTTCATAAACAAGATAACATCAAAGGAATTGTTTTAAAAAATTCAAAATCATAGATGTGGCCTTAGTAATTAACGACAATTTTTCAAACAAAAGAGTAATATGTTGACTGATGTTTGTTTGTTCTCTTTGATGTTCTAGAGAGGAATGTTTGGCAAAAATTGCTTCACTAGAGGAGACCGTTGCAAAATAACCAACTATTATGTACCAAACAAGATGTGGACAGTAGCAATGTATCATAGTAAAGCTTTCTGTGGGACATATTCTAAAGATGGCTCCTATTTTCTCAGTGCATGCCAAGGTGAATGTCTTAATGTTAGCTTGCATGACTTTAAATATGTTATGTGTTCAACAAAGTTATTTACTTGTTACAGGCTAAAGTAGAAGGCTTTATAGATAGTTTAAAAAAGAAAGAAAATATAACTATCAGAAGAAAAATTTAATGTTAAGTTTGGCTTTACTAAGTGAGAGCAAATGGTGTTACTCTGAAGAAGGGGGTTATTAGTTGTTACTACCAGCATTTCCGTTTTACTTTTATTATCACATACATACCTAGTGCGTGTTGTTACCTACCAGCATTTCCTTTTTACACCTTTATTATCACATACATACCTAGTGCCTGGAGAAGGTATTGCACCCCTCCCAAAAATTCAGTATCAAGTTTTCATCAGAAACAAATGTATTTAGTCCCCCTGAATCAAAAACAGAACATTTTTAGAAAAAGGCCTGTGTGTGCGAATGCATGAGAGAGAGAGAGAGAGAGAGAGAGAGAGAGAGAGAGAGAGAGAGAGAGAGAGAGAGAGATAAAGAAAGAAAGAATAGCATAACCCAAAAACAAAATATCCGATAAATACCCAACTTGGTAATTTGGTTCAGCATCTTCCAGTGATACAATAAGAAAATTTTCAAGAAAATACTCCCATCCCAAACTACTCTTCCCATGGAAAAGTTTTCAAAATTTTTTATTTTATAAAAAATGGTTAAGTGATTTTTATTAGAATGCCATGTGTTTAAGATATTTAGATGACAAATGTACTCTTGAATTTTTCGGGAATAACCTGTGAAGCTCCCTTCATTCAGAAGGAATTTTGTATAACTGGTAAAGCATGAGAAATAGACAAAAACATAATATACAAAAAATGTGCTCTCTTTGAAACACAGAAGTTATTTCCAATCACTTTGTTTCATGACCTCAGCCTTTCCAAGATATCTATTGTTGGTTTGAATTTCCAATACTTTGTCTTTTTTTAAAGTACTGTTGCTTCATAGTTGTTTCTCGCGAAGGATATGGAATTTGTTATCCAGCATATAGTGACCTAGTTTTTAAATATCTGATTATTTTCCTCTCTGAACCTTGTACCTTCAATGAAATATTTAATGAATCTATTTCTGCAAACTTTTATCTCCATTAACATGAAGTAGAAAGCAAAATGAGCTTTTGTGAGAATAGTTTGTAGAAGCTATGTAAACATAAACAGTATTATATAAAGCCATGTAATGCAACATCAGATTTTTGCATGACTATTGTTATTTCTATTTAGCTACACAAATATTAGTAGTGTTGTGTGTAGATTATGTCAGTCAAATCTTTAAAATAACAGTATCAATAAGATCAGTCATAAAAATACATGCTTATCCCAGAAATTGTTTTCTTTATTTTTAGATCGGAACCTTAGATTATACAACACGACAGAAGCAAAATTTCAACTGTTTAAAACAATTCAAGCAAGAGACGTTGGCTGGAGTGTGCTGGACACAGCTTTCAGTCCAGATGGGAATTATATTGTGTATTCCAGCTGGTCAGAATGCTGTAAGTGAACATTTTGTGTAATAGCATCTACTGTACTGGGGGATGAAAATACATTTTTCTAGGATATTCTTCTTTTTATTACCATTAATCCGTTTCTATATTAAGGAAGGTACAGCTATACTACACCTTTTTCACTATAAGCTGAAAGGAGAAGTAAACAAAACTTAAATGTATCACTCCGCCGAGCACATGGCAGCACCATGTTGAGGATGACGGGAACTGAGTACCCGTGAGAGGAAACTGCTTCAGGCAGAATGTGAATACAGTATATTGCACAGCTTGAGGATCATTAGCTTTTAAACACTGTATGTCTTGTTCCTATATTTTGCCTTACATCCTAAACTTCTAAGAGTAGATAAATAAAAGTTGTACCTGAACAGTTCTGCATCTGCAGTTAGAGGTACTGGATTAAACTGCCCTTAACTTCAAGCTTTAGAAATCATTCATTTAATGACTAATATCAGTATACCACTTTTGCTTTAACCTTTTATGAGTCAACAAGTTAAGAAAATGATTAGCAGTATAGGTTAGAAAACCACAGAAAACAAATGCAACCCAAGCAATCAGAGCAACAATTCTGCATCACTGACAAAGAAAGTCAACTATTGCTAAATAATGGCCAAAGTATTAAGTGTCGATTAAAGGTGAGTATGTTTCACAGACTTTGTTAAGTGCATTTAACGGAATTGTCTTCTTTCCATTTTCCGCATTTATGTTTTCACAATGGCAGAGGATTCTCAGCCATGACACTCATTTTCTCGACACGTTACAAAAGTACAATGGTGGCTTATCCGGAAACTGGAAATGAACTGCAGCGCCTGCGCATAGCCTCTTAAACCCTCTGCTATAACAGTTCATTTAGTTATAAGGGAATCTGAATAAACACATTTTATTTCATAAATTGAACTGTTATAATAATGCGTTTTTTAAATTATTTGCATGAGAATAACCACAAAATGTTATGATCTGAACCGACTGTTTTATGTAGAAGAAGAGACGACATGCTAAGAGGGAAAAGTTGTAGTTTGCCCACCAGCCAATGAGCTGCTCTCTTTTCACATGGTTTTGTTTAGGATTCCTTTAAACTTAAAGTGAAACCACTATACATTCTTGCTTCTACTGAGGTAACTTTCACTCTCTTGCTTCGAGCACCAAATTATTGCATGGAACATAATTTGGTTCACGTTAGATGCATCCTTGACTGTCTGTCAAGTTATTCCTATAGAGTTAATAAGACCTCTGGTGGTCTTAGAATATGAAGATAAGCCCTCTGCTTCAGACTTAACGAAATTGAGTGGTCAATTTTTTTTTTACCCTCCCAAACACTTTCTGTAGCATTTGAACTGGGTTCATTGACTTGATTCTATGTTGTTCCCCCCACCCCAGAAAAGGGATAACACTACACCCTGGCACTAAAGAATAAATATAATATTACAGCCCTGATAAAACCTAACAAAACCTTACATGTCCATAAAGAGAAAGTTTTAAATTTTGCAACTTTTCTATAAGAAAATTACATTCATCATTGCCTCTTTCCAGTTTTAATAGTTTAGGTACAATCACAACTGTACCAATGAGTTAAACAACTTGATTGGGGTTCAAAATGTATAGTGGATGTTATCATTATCACTGTGAAATGTATACCCAAGACTGTTTACAAATTGAAAATCAATTTAACTGCTGTGTCCATCTTCCCATTGTTGCATCATTATCTCGGTTTGTCTCAATTTATACAAAAACATGTGCAAGCTGTTTTAAAATCATTTTTAAAAAATTATATCTGTATATAACATACAAAGTTCTTCAGGGTTTGAGTCTGTTGCGTACTAGGGTACTCAGCAATCCAGTGTAGTGATATAAAAGTAAAGAAATGTATACTAATTTGTAAAATTATGGAAATAAATAAATCAGTAATAAATCACTCATTCATACAAGTTTCTTAAATGAGGTTTTGGAAAAAGGGGAGGGGTCATTTTCTATTCAGAGGAATACATATAATCTATGCAATAATTTGATAAGCAAGCAAGAGTGTGAAAGTTGACTCAGTGTGTTTGTTTGTATTCCACCTAATGGCAATTACTTTACTGTAATGATCCCATTGTAATTAAAATGATGTAATTTTCTCTTCCATGCAGTTGTATGAGCACTTCAATTATCTCATCTTATTCAGAAAGCATACTGTCTGCTACATTCTGTGCTGTCGCTGCTTATACGTGTACTAGTGGCACCTTTTGTAGATGTCACTTGCACCATCGTCAATCCTCCCTTGAGCAGTGGTAGCCATTTGCATCATCTAGGTTATTTCAAAGATGATCCATGGTTGGTGCAGTAGACTCTCGATTATCCATGGTGATGGAAGGGAATGCTACTGTGATTAATTAAAAAATTGTCATAACCCCATAGTGTACACTAATATGAGATATGTTTATACATATTGAGATAGTAAGCAGAAATTATTATTTAACTTATTTTGTAGAAGATATCTCCATCAGTGTAATCTGTTTAGCAAGCACCTATTGCTAATTTCGCACGTCAAGTATTTTTAACAGTATTGTACACAGTACTTTCTTATAAAAAATAAGCATTTACACTTCATAAAAACTGTATGTATTCTGGTCTATTTATACACTAGCACACCAGTAAGATCTTTCAAGTCCTCCTTATTCAAAGTCTCTTTATTACCTTTTGTTTTAAAGAATCACATACTTTTTTTCATACCATACTTCTTACCTTACGAGGCATTAATTTTTCAGATAGTGAGGAATCCTCATTCAAGATAATCAAATTGTCTGTCCATTCAAGAGCTGCTGAATGACAGATATGCATTTCTGGGTTGAGTGGAGGATCATGATCATCATTGCATTTGTTAAAGCTATCATTCTTTTCGTCCTGTGCATGCAGAAAAATTTCATCAGTCAACACCATGGATCCAGCAGTGTTACTCAGCTACAAAACTTTCTTCAATGTTTTCACTGCAATTGCAGCCAGATGCAACTTTTAATGCAGAAGCTGAGATTATATACTTCTGTTCCTTTATGTTTTTGGGTGACTGGACAGATAACAATAAAGTATCGTAAAAGTGAAAGCTTACTTGTGAGAGCTACTGTACAGTCCTTAGATAATCACAGTCCACAGAAAAGCTTCAAGGTACATATTAATAAGAATTTGCTTGGAATGCTAACTGTACAAGCTGGTAATGGAATTAAAGAAAAAAGAAAGAGAATTTAAAATAGCCATGGATAATTTACAAAGTGGTTAATCCACTTATGGGTAATCGAGACACTGCTGTAGTGTCAACGTATACATGTAGCCATTGCAGTTTGATGAAATAATGTTATAGATTCATGAACCAATCATAAAGAAGTCTTCATTGAATTTCAGTAGTCTGCAAAAGTAAATGTTATTTTCTTTAATT
Source organism: Deroplatys truncata (assembly GCA_030765065.1). Taxonomy (NCBI): domain Eukaryota; kingdom Metazoa; phylum Arthropoda; class Insecta; order Mantodea; family Mantidae; genus Deroplatys; species Deroplatys truncata. The sequence continues at coordinate 128,427,578 of CM060988.1, read as the reverse complement.
TAAGCATTTGTATTTTAAATTCATGAACAAAGCCAAGAAATAATATATATGCATTGCTGTCCTGCATCAAATATTGGTTGCGCTGATATTCAAAGATACTTTAAGCTACTTACTGCTCATAGCCATTTCTAAGTGTATCTCGGGTATATCAAAGTGGGTACAGTTTGTATCCAACTAGCAACATTTAGAATATGTGGATAAAATTTGAATTCTCAATTGTTGTAATTGGTTTTACACAAACAGTAGACTCATCTTACTGCCATACCAACTTCCGATAGTGGATATAATTGAGCTCGAGTGTCCCATATGGCTTGATGCTGCTCTAGAGGTTCCTCTGTGGTCAATATTCTTAACTCTGTATCTAGCTTTTGTAATTAAGTGTTTAGGATGTTCTCATTTTCCTATGGCAAGTTTGGTAGTGTAAAGAATGGCTGCTTGGTTCCAAATTCAAATTTCATGCAATGAACAAATGTTCAGAAAAGTGCACCTCAAATTAAAAAGAGAATATAATAATAGTAAATTGTGTTCTGCAAAACTAACTTGTATTTTACTTAATTTAAAGTACATTTGTCATTGGGATGCAGAGAAATCTTGAAATATCAGAATACTGTTACCTATATGAAAAAATTTTAAAACTTTATAAAATATGGATTTTAACTACTAATTTTCTTTTTTAACAGTACATCTTTGTAGACTGTATGGCGACTCAGAAAACCAAGAAGCCCTCCCACTTTGTCCAGATGACCGACGCTTCTGTATATTTTCATTAGCATTTTCTTCTGATGGTCGAGAAATACTGGGGGGAGCTAATGATGGCTTTCTTTATGTTTATGACAGGGAATGCAACCAAAGAGCTTTACGGGTGAGTATTTAGGAGTTAAATATGGCTTATTGCATACAGTGCTGGATACATATAGTCGAAACATATAGTGCTGAATAGCAAGGATAGTCAAGTGCGATCCTTTAGATGACCATTGTGCAATTTCATACATCTGATTTCATTTGTTTGATAGTTATACTGCTACAAAATAAATAAGTGATATTTCTTCTAAAATGGATAAAATTGAAAGTTCTGCAGTGATTAAATATTTTGTATTTTACAGTAAGGAATTGGGCTGCAAAGTTTAAATATGGCCATTCTTCCATTTTTTATGACAAACATCCATTTACTGCTATGACTGAAGAAAACATTATGAAAATCCGCAATGTAAATGACAGAAGAATCAAGGCACCTGAGATTGCTGACATTTCCAAGTTGTTAGACGCTATTTTGCATGAACATTTGCATACAACAAAGCTCACAGTGCACAAGTGCTGCAACAACTGCCAATCTTACAGGAGTGCTAAAGACTCGGTTCATATGGAAGTTGACTTTTTGCAGGGTTACATCACAGTTGCTAAAACATGGATTTATCACCATATGCCAGAGACAAACCAGCAGTCTAAACAGTGTTATGCAAGTATTCTTCAGCAGGAAAGGCAACAGCCACTGCTGCCTGGGGTGTGTATGATAGTCTATCTCAAAAAGGACAAATCCCTCTATGAGTACTATGCAGCTTTACTGGAGGAGTGGAAGAATGCTATGAAGGCCACACGTCTGCATTTGTTAAAAAGAAAGTTCTCTTCCATTAAAACAATGTGTTAGTGACACTTCAATTGCAATTGCAAATTTAAATCATTTGCATTTTGAACTGCTGCTGCATGCACCATATTTAGCCTTCAAACCTTAAGAAACAGATTTGCTGCATTTCAGATGCAGAGTTCATAAATCAGAAAATTTATTTTGCAGAGTTGGACAAATCATTTTATACTGAAGGTATAAAGAAGTTAAAGGAGTCTGAATATTATAATTGAATTTTAACTTTGAGATTCTTAATAGGTTTGCTGTGTGAAAGCTCCCATGTATACATAATTTAATTTTTAAAGCCAAAACAATATTATTGGTCCAAGTGTATAGCGTTCAAAGGTGTATATATTGAAAAATAAAGTAAAGAGTTTGATTACAAATCTTATATTTTCCTGCTCCAGCTCCAGCCAAGAACTTTTTGAACAACTCATTATTTTAATATATTACTTATGACAGCATTTTAAAAGATGAAATATTTTTATAATGAGTACTACATTTTTCTCATTTCTACTGAATGCTCAGTCTTTCATTTTCATTAGACATTCATATTGTAGTCTAATTGCAATTTACTACCACTAAGGTTGCTTTCCTTGAGTGCCATCAGACTATCAACCAATGGGAGTGTTGCAGTGTTGTCATATTGCGTTCCCACTAGTAGGAAATGGCATGTGTCAAGTAAATCTGTCTCTGATAAAAACCATTTATGCTAGATCCAAATATTCTAATTTTGCAAAAAATAATCCACAGGGAAGGTAGAATTAGTGTTCGTAACACAACCTAGGATACCATATACTAATAACGCAAGTAGTTTTCATAATACAGATAAATAAACACACCCATATCGATCATAGTCACTGAAATGGTTATAATTTGTATGTACATCTATATTTGCAAGGATAGTGCTAAATAAATTCAGTTGAACAACAATGACCAAGAGTATGTTTCCTCTCTCTGTTCAAAATGAGAGCCAACAGCTCACTTGGCCTAGTAAGCCGAATGCTGTATCTGGAGAACGTCAGCTATGACACATAAATGGGCCTTAAGTTTACCCTTCAGAGTTGAAATACTTCACATCAGCAATCAGTTGTTGCTTTAAGTAGCAATAAAACACATGAATTCATGCAATGGCCGTGGTGAATTTAATGGCTAGTCAAAGAGGCAGGTATTGCGAAGCCAGGCTCGAAATATAATTTTTAGGGTATACACATGTTTTTAAAAGATGCAACGAGGAAGAGAGAAATCAACTCAATTTAAAAAATGCTCAGCAACTGCTAAAGCATGTGGTATAGGCAAGGATGTCTCACAAGGTACTTTGCATTACTTTTGCACTAGACTGTGTACAAGTGAGAGGGAAATACAAAAAGAATGGGAATAATGAAATGGCAACTCATAGTTAATAAAAGCATCTGATTTGCTGGAGAGCAAAACTTCTCATTTGAAAGGTATTATAGTTCTACAATTTTACTGTTGGAAACAATTTACCTTCTGCTAATCATCATCTTTGAACTAAGGACAGCTGTGTTATTGAGAAGGGAACAATAAACCTTCATGCTGAATGCTATCTCCTAATTTTGATTATAGAAATGATTTGTCATAAAAGGTTACATGCAAAAAAATTGGTAGCTAATTGTACCTGCAGAATTCGGAAATAAGAGCACTAAGTCATTGTAATGTACTATAGAGAGCGGCCTGGGTTGGATGGCCCTGGCAGCCATTTTGAAGCCTGCATTGGGAACCAGAGAGGGCAGTGAATCATGTGACAATGCGCTTGTGCTCCACTTCAACCAGGGATATTTATGTGCATCACATAATACACTGCTATTGCAAAATTCTTGCTTTGATTTGAAAACCTTGCACTTGAAACTGGTAGCTAATTTTTACTTTATCATGTACATAGAAGTTATTACATTCAATAAAAAATTTGCTACTGAGATTTCAGCAGAAATACTTTTGAGGTCCCCTTAATCTAAATAAAGCATTTTTAGAAAAAGGTCTGTGCATGTGTGTGTGTCCGTGAACAGCGTAACTCAAAAACAAAAAGTTGGATAAATACCTAACTTGATATTTAAGTTCAGTACCTTCCAAAGATGCAAGACAAAGATTTTCAGGAAAATCCCCATCACTACCCTTTACATGGAACATTTTTCAAAATTGTTGGATTTTCTAAAAAATGGCTCTCTAACGATTTTGATTAAAATACCATATATTAAAGATATTACATGGCAAATAAAATGTATATCTTGAATTTTCTGGGAATAACCAATGAAGTCCTCTTCATTTGGAAGAAATTTTGTATAACTGGCAAACGTCAAGCAATAGATGAAAACGACACAAAAAATTTAGATCTCTTGAAATCACAGAATTTATTTAAAATACCTTTTTGTGGCATCAGCCATTTCCAAGATATTCTTTATTAAAGGTTTGAAGTGTTCAGTACTTGTAATTCTTTTAAACATCTGTCAACATTCACTAGGAAAGATTATGGTATTTTTAGGCCAGTTTTCTTAAACATTTGACTATCGCTGAAGTACATCTTGAGCAATGACAAATATGTAGTGTATAAGGCTGCTTGTACATGATCAAATTTTTGTCAAATTCAGTACTTTACAAGACTTTTCAAGAGTTGTCACAACTTCACAACTTTTCTTGTCAAATTGCTTCCAATACTTTTTCTTTGAAAGTCTTGAAAGCAAATAAGGACATGCTCTAAACGGTCAAAGATTTCACAATGATTTGATGGCTTTGGCCAATGAAATGCAAGTATTCACAGTGCATCATGAAATCTGCAACATGGCTGAAAGCAAAAAGTAAACAAAAATGGCTACCCGGCCAAGGTTTGTCTTATGCGAAGTGATTAGGTTATACATAAGCTGGCCATGTCTCTACATCGAGAGCTCCATGTATTATCACAAGATGGAGCAGATGAAGGCGATTATGAAGAAATAATTGCCAGGCAGTTTTCCGAACTAAATATACATTAATGCAATGCTAATGTGGTCAACCTGTCGGTTGGTGTTATTTTCATTGTATTCCACATTCGTAATGTGATTTCATTGGATATAATACGTGAAAGTGCTACATAATATTAGTAAACAACAATATTTTATTGCAAATTGTTATACTGTGATGCAAATACTAAATTGCTTTGTGCGTGATAAATTATCAATGTGTTCTGAAGGGTTTCAGTTTGGCAAAGAGACAACTTGTAAACACACATTTTTGGTATTGTCAAGTCTTGCCAGGTCTTGCCAAGTCTTTTCCATCTTGTCACATATTGAAAAATATTTCACAATTTTGCTTGTAAACTCTTGAATTGAAAAAAAACGTTTGATTGTGTACAAGGGGCTTAAGACAAGACAAGACAAGTTTCCATATTCAAGAGAGGAATTCAAATCAGTATAATTCCTTGAATTGTCCTTCTGACTATGTAAAATTTGGGTACAATGGCTTCATGTAAATCTAAATACAGAATCAGTTTTGTGATTTGCTTTTGCACAGAGAAAAGTATTGAGATGGTAGCTACTGTTAAATTTATGTGATTCTTATGACACTTTTGAGCAGTGATTTGTTACCTTTTCCTGGCTCTGTAATTTAATCCTTTAAATAATAGATTCTTACAGGTTACAAATATTATGCATTTCTCTCTCACTCAACAAACAATAAATTAAGATTTATTTGTTAGTAATATTCTGATTAACTTGATAGTTTGCCATGGTTATTCTTTCTCTACTGTAGTAAAAGAATACTTTTATTATTTTCAGATAGAAGGTCACGATGATGACGTAAATACAGTGGCATTTGCTGACAGTACATCACAGATCTTGTATAGTGGAGGAGATGATGGATTGTGCAAGGTGTGTAAATAGTAATAAGATATTTGTGCTTTTCTGTCTTTGTTTTCAAGCTTGTATTCATTACTTATTTAAAAATGAGACACTTGTAGTAAAACAGCAGCTTAGTTACATTATGAAAGGAAGAAGCCAGAAATAGTTATGTTTTTTCTTTTTAAATTTGTGCTAATGTTCAGAAATTGGGAGCATGAAGGACATTTCTTGTATTTTACTCAGTGAAATATAAGTGTGGACAGTGAAATGGTGGTGTAAATAGCAGTGGACATATTAGTTGGGACATTTAGCAATAGCTTTGGTTTGTTGGCGCTGTTATCATGTTTACATTCAAGTAGATTGTACTCATACATAAGGATAGTGGCTACGTTGGCTGGAAGTTCACAATGCTAGAGATATGTATCTCGAGACATTTATATGTCTTCAGTATTTAGTACCAAGTAATTAAGGCATGCGTGAGTGAATAACAGTGTTAAACCCCTAGTGCAGATGTAGACACTGAATGTTTTATTGTATTCCAGCTTTCCAAATTAACTTTTGAGGAATTAACATTGTGGAGAATGTGGCAAAAATCTTACATACACTCCATTATAGAAGAAAATATGACTTAGCTCTAAAGGCTGCATCAGTAAGAAACAAAATCTACAATTCTCTTTTAATTAAAATTTTTGTATATAGAGAACAAAAAATTTAATTATGACAAACAATGACAAAGAATAATAAACAATTTGTCCTTTAATAAGATCTACATATTTTGTGGTAAGATTTTGTGTATCTCTAATGGTTTACCAATTATGCAAAATGTATTCAGATTGAAGAGGTCTTCATGGACTATTTGCAGAAAATTTGAGATAACATTTTATTTGTCTGGCAAATATGTTACATGGTATTTTAATCAAATTCTGTTAGAGCCATTTTTTAGAAAAATAAAAAATAACAACAAATGTTCCATGTAACGGTATTTTGGATTTTCTTGAAAATCATCTTATTGCATCCTTGGAAGATGTTGAACTTAAATACCAAGCTTGGTTATAAGTAATAATGTAGAAGCGGTTGATAGTGAAGTATTTCAAATGAAAATGAACGAGGAGTAGGAAAACTCGTTTACACTCTTCACTTAAATAGAATTACCTGGACATGTTTCGAGAGTCCCTTACTCTCATCATCAGCTGCTGGCCTACTGACTAGTGGTTGTTTGATTGCCCTGTATCTGACCATCTGTGGTGGTATCTGGTGAGGGTTTGATGTACTTGCTGAGTTTGTCCTCTGCTGGGATATCGAAATTCATTGCAATATTTTTGTTCTTCCAAATGTAGATTTTCTCTCAAGTGGATAGTTCCATAGGTTTTGAGACTTCTTTTAACAGTTTGACATCCGGGTCTATTTCGTGGTTTTTCTCCCAAAAATGATTTGCAACAGCAGATTTTGCAATTTGTTTTGGTGAATGTTCCTGAAGTGTTCTTTTCAATATTTCTTTTGGTTTTCCCAATGTATTTCATGTTGCAATCTGGGCATTCTATGGCGTATATTCCAGACTTTTGTTCTGGAGGGAGTTGATCTTTCAATTTTGAACTTAGCCGATTTTTAATGCTGTGTTTGTTCTACAGTGCATGTTTTACAGGGAATTCTCTAAAGATGTTTTCAAGTTTGTGATAAAAGTGTGGATGGTATGTAAATTTGCGGAAACTATTGCGTTTTGTGGTTTGAGAGTGGAGACTTCTGTAATCATCTTCTTTCTTTTGAATTTATTTATTTTCTTTATTATAGTGGATTTTCTGAAACCATTGGCGACTGCAAGTTTAGTATGTGGTCAAATTCTGCTCTGTACTCTTGTAATTCATGGGGATGTCAACCAACGTATATGCTAGGCTGTTGAACAATGCATATTGCCTGGATTGTAGCTATTATTTGTTATGTATTTGTGTGTATGTGTGGCCTTTCTGTGTATACCGAAACTACTCATTTTTTTTCATTCCTCATAATTTTCAGATCTAAAATTGGGAGGTAGCTGTCTTTTTCAGTTTCTGTTGTAAATTTGATTGACTTTTCTTGTAGGTTTAATAGTTTGAGTGCATCTAGTAAGTGTTTCTCTGGAACTATTGCGAATATATCGTCTACATCTGTAAGCCAAATTTTAAAAATCCAGGGGAATGTTATTGTGATGTGTTTTTTCAAAAATTCCCATATATAGATCTGTGAGCAACAGAGAAAGCTTGGTATTTAACTGACTTTTTGTTTTTGAGTTATGCTGTTCTCACACATGCCCACATACATGCGACCCTTTTTCTGAAGAGTTTCAAAATGTGTATTTGTGGTGAAATCTCAATATCAAATTTTTTTAATGGAATGCAGTACTTCCTCAAATTGCTATAAGCAAGTAGTAGAGAAAGCAATAAGGTCTTGCAAGATTACTTTGTACAAATAATGTAAAAATAATTTTGTTTTATTTATGAATAAGTTATGATATACCAATACAAAATTCCCCTTGCACCGAGTGGTTTATTGTATCTGTCCTAAAAATTGTATTTCCAGCTTTTAAATCCATATTAAAGCTCTCTGAAAATTACAAGCATTAATTTAAAAATTGGTGTGCAGAGTATTTTGAATACTGAAAAATGCTGGGGAAAAAAATGAGAAAATGGCTTTAAGTTTACCTCTTGTTTTAACTAAATGGCACATAATCATTTGAATGCTTTTATATCTTTAAAAATGTTCAATATTAAGAAAAAAACACTGTACATTGCAAGTACAAGGTATAAATAAAAAACAAGAAACAAAAAATCTATGTTTTTATTAATCCTTTTCTCATATTTCACTGATTGCATTGCCTTGAATTAGTTTTAAAATGCAGTGAATGTACTTTCCATTCAGGACAGACCTTTTCGATCTTGAGCTTAACAGAAATCTAAGGGACTTACTTGCCTTTGGGGTAAATAGACATTTTTGATACATTTCTGGAATTGGGTATAACCCATTGTGCATCAGAAGAATTTTATGATGTACCATATATTTGGCATGGATTCTGTTAAGATTTACTCAAAAAGCATTTGAAAATAGTGGCTGGATATAGTGAAAAACTAACAGTGCTTTATGCCAGTCCAGAGAGATTGTGAGCTGGGCATTTAAGTATGTGATTGGATATAGATGACAACTCTGTATGGAGCCATTCACAATGAAAATTAACATTAACATAATATCGCAAGAGAACTGGAATACTTGAACTGATATGGTAGCCTGCAAAGCAACCAGCAACATTACACAGAGATTGTTTACATCAAAATGAACAAGAGCTAGCTACCCACCCAGTTAAAGGGCGTGAAACTTGCAGTTTGTTTTGCTGCAATTTTTATTGATATCCCAGAGATTCCTGGCCTGCAATCTTACACAGAATAGCAGTTTTTTTTTAAGATAAGATAGATAATTTATTGTACTTTTTCCTACATACTTCTTTTTACAATGTTCCACTTATAAACTAACTTAACCTATGTCCCAATTTCCTTACCAGCTATGCTGCTCTTTTTGCCTGGCACCCTGGCCTTCTGGCTCCTCTAAACATTCCTTACTACCTTTTATCCATATTTGCCCATCTTCTCCTTCCTCCATTTGCCTTTCTACCTTTCTTATCTCTCTTACTTTACTACTCCATTTCTCTTTTACTTTCTTTAAGAACTCCCCCATACAGAATAGCAGTTAGTGACTCAACACATGGCAATGGAAAATATGATGTGTGATGACAGAACAATCACAGGATGAGGTGAATGGAGAATTGCTCTTTGATTGGTTAGTTGGAGCTTGCAAACTTGTCTGTTTACATAATAAGTTTTTGGCCACGTGAGTAGTGTGCGGTATAGTTAATTTACATCCAGTTCTAATATTGGAATTGTCCTGGTCATGCTAACAGATTGGTGCTGCACTTTATATAATTTCTAAATGTTGTGCAGTGTGTTTCATCACTGCTGTAGAGTTAGTAGACAATTCACCTAAATTACATATTGGGCTTGAGGAAGATAAGTCAAGCGATGAATGTAATAAAAACTACAAAGGTGCATTCACATTCAGTGGAGCTTTTGCAGCAAATATACTCTGAAAATGTCTGTCTCCAAGTGGAAATATCTTTGTAAGCAGTTAATAACTTAATTTAGACAGCACATTGTTCAATGGAAAGAAGAATATGTCTACTATGTATCGAAAAGGAGTACTGTACTATAATAAAAGTTGAACATAGAAGAAAAGAGAATAAAGCTCAGTGGGGTACACTTATCCATTGCTAAACCTAAAACTTATTACATATAAGTAATGTTAAAGCAACATCCTCAGTGACCCAGAATGAAGCAAACTGCATGTGCAACTCTTAGGTGTCGCCCTCAGTGGTCATGGGGTACCATACTAGCCTCTAGTTCCTGAGGTCACGGGTTCAAACCCAATGGAGGGCAATGGGTTTTTTCAGGCGTAAAAGAAGGACTTCCTTTGGAAGGGAAATAAAGCCTGTGGTACAGCATGTAAAAGAACCTCAAACCTGATAAAGAGCCCTCTAAGCAAAATATTTCCGGTCTTTCATGCCCAGTATAGAATGGTGTACTAAGAACTGTGGTAGTTAAAGAGCATCCATAAATAAAAATCAATTTAATTTAACTCTTAGGTGCCATATTTTTTTGGTGCAAAGCCTCAGTAGGCTAAGTATCCCCAAGGTTTTACCTGCTGGTGCTTTTATAGTAAAAGTGTTGAAGAAAGAAAGGTATCTTGAAGCCATTACAAAATACCAGTCCTGCATACAATGAACTGTTGTCCCACGATGTGCATAGTGTTACACAAAATAATGAGAAATTGACTTGGCTGAGGTTCTTTAGTATCTTTGTTGTCATGCAAGAGAATTGAAATTGTGCAGCTGGTGCTAGCAGATTTGAACATGAGATGTTTAACAGAAGATTTGAAATATGTGATAAATACCCCCACATTATCCAGTGAACAGAAGAACATTTTGAAGAGCAGACACAATCGCAGAATCTATGGTAGTGCACAAGACTCATCACCATAAAAGAAAGCAGATTCCACAAGAGTAAATGAAAACGAAAGGAATGTATACCAAACAAAACTGAAACGGTGTTAGATATGCAATAGGACAATTCTGATGCAAGCAGATAATCTGAATGTTGATCTTAAAAAATGGTTTTAGGAAGTTTTTTATTTATGCTTTCTCTACTTCTTGCTTGAAATAGCGGAAGTATTATATCCCATCCAAAAATTCAATATTGAGATTTTACTGGAAATCCAGGTTTTGAAGTCTCTTGAACCCTACAAATCATTTTTAGAAAAGTTTGTGCATGTGTGCATTCTTTTGAGACTCCCATAATTTAAAAAAAAAATTTAAAAATGGTATATGTGAGTGGGTGCATGCGTGTTTTTTTCTTCTTTTTCTTTTCTTTCCAGGAGTCCTTTATGTGTACACCACTTCTGCAATTTTGTTTTAACACAGATATACATCCAGTAGTAAACCATTTAGTAAAATTAACTATTACCTTCTCTTTTAATCCTTCATCCCTCAACTACTATAATGATAATGTGTATAGCACATTGTGCAAGGCTACTTTTTCACCAGTTATAGAGAAAGACATGAACAGAAAACTGCATGGAAGGATGATTTCACTGACTTATTTTTTTGCAAATATTTGTTTGAAAGAACAGTTTTAACATGCAGTGTACAGTAGCTTTATAACATTAAAATTCTCTGTCTTTGTGATTTCTGTATATGAAGGAAAGAATAGCTTATAATTGACTGCTTATTAAGGGACAACTTGTGGTGACTTAGGCAGCAGAGCATTACATATAGAGGGCAAATTTTTGCATATTTGAATGTTTTCTTTGGAAGTTAAATGCAAGCATGGAAGAGATAAATGTGTTTCATGAGGTGAAGAATCGACTGGAGAAGTTTTATAATGCATTCAAGGGGTTAGTGCTTATTTCACTAATATTGGATTATGGATGCATCTATTAGGGTTTTTCTCTACTTGTTATTGAAATATTAATTTTGTTTCCATAAGATGGTGAGCTTCTACCTTATTGCTGGGTGCATCATGTTTTCATACAACCTAATGCCATTCCTATTTGTATAAAATATTTTCCTTTTTTCTCTGTAGTAACAAGGCCACGCAATGCTGGTGAGGCATTTTCTGCAGTCTGTAAAGGTTAACATGCATCTTGCTTTTGCTTATCAGTAGGCTTTAGGCTTTCAGGTGTTTTTTTTTAGGGGGGGTTTCATTTGCTGAAATGACACATTCATTGGTGCAATGTGAAATATCAGCATTGTTTTCTGGAAAGTTGCTGAATGCTTGCAGTGAGAAGCTTCCAGTCAAAATTACTGTTTAATAAAGCTACTTTAGCAAACTACCAACTGCTGCAAACAGAAATCTGAAAGAAAGAGAGGTGCAACAATACGAAACAGCTATTGCTGAAGATAAGCATGGATATTTTTCAAGAGAATCTTTGTCACAAAATGGAAGAAATCAAAGCCAAGAATCGAGGACTAATGTTTCTTTGGAATGTTAATTGATAAAATTATCATTGAAAGACTTCCAGATTCATGCTAGATTATTGATTATAAATATAATAATGTGAAAGATCATTAATACTATTTTCAATAAACTAGGACAGATTAAAAATCAGTACTTTTATTACTTTATAAAAACCAATAAAGTTATATAAGAAAATGGTATAACTCATTATGCTATTAACATATTTTGGTGCATATTTTTGCATTTATAATACATATAAATCTGCCCTCTAGTTGTATAATTTGAAACAAAAGAATGAAAAGCTACTATAAATTGCTTCCAGTTAAGGCAGTTTTCACAGATTTTAGAAAAGAAAAACAACGGAGGAACTAACAACTAGCTGCAACTCCCTTCATCTAATTTCAATAGAAGCTTAATAAAGGAAACTCAGCAGAGCAGAACTGCACTATTTCATGAAAAAGTTCAGCTTCCCAAATCTTTCATAGTTAGAACTTCCCTGAATGAAGAACGTAATGTTGGGAAGAGGAAGTTTAGAATGTCAACATTTACTTGTCTACGTACTACACTGGAATCACCCAATGCTTTGCTATGTTGTATGGAGCAGCAGGAACTAATACAGACACTTATTTGTGAAAAACAAAAACAACCTTTAACAAAAAACTAAATACATATAAAGATTCAAAAGAAAGTTATAAATTTGTTCATAGCAAAGTGCATGTAAATTTTCTTCCGCAATAAAATAGCCTATCCATGGTTTATGGTTATCCATCGGCACCTCCCCATCCATTTTAGCTGATAATCAAAAGCGTTCATGTATTATATACCTTTTAAATGTGCACAGCAATCTAGCAGATGTTAATTTCTCTGTTAAACTCCAAATATTTGCGGGGCACTATTGTATTCTTTGGTTCTGCTATTTAAAAACCATTTTAGGGACACATTGAAAAAGAGATTATAAAGCACATTTACTGCATTTGCACAGGTTTGGGATAGGAGGACATTGAGTGAATCAAACCCAAAACCTGTAGGAGTTCTTGCAGGACATATGGACGGTGTGACATACATTGATCCGAGGGGAGATGGCAGGCATCTCATTTCTAATTGTAAAGACCAGAGCATCAAGCTTTGGGATGTTCGTGTTTTCTCAAGCAAGAATGGACAAAACAACACACGCAAGGCTGTGGCAGATCAAACTTGGGACTATAGGTGGCAGAAAGTACCTAAAAAGTGTAAGTACTGAATATTATAATGCAATGCATATTGTATTAAATGTCAGATTTTGATCATTCATTTGTTCTCTCTTTATATATAGTGAGCAATCCAAAGAAAAGCTTAGATGGTGACACTTCTGTGATGACATATCGAGGCCATACTGTGTTACAAACATTGGTGAGGTGCCATTTTTCTCCAGCATGTACTACTGGACAACGATACATTTATACAGGATGTGCTGCAGGCAGGATTGTTAGTAAGTATAAATCGTAATATCAGAATCCTGCAATTTTATTGTTTACCTGTAGTAAGTAGAGGAGGTATTATATTCCAATAAAAAAATTGATATAAAAATTTCATCAGAAATATATGTTTTGAGGCCCCTGAATAGAAAACATTTTCCTGTCCCCCAAACTGTACTTTACCTGAAAAATTTCTGCTATTTTTTGTTTTCTCAAAAATGGCTAATGATTTTGATTACAATAAGTGTATTTGCATGACAAATGTATATCTTGAATTTTCTGCAAATAGCCTTTGAAGTTCTCTTCATTCTGAAAGACTTTTGTATAATTAGTAAAACATAAGGGCTAGACAAAAAGATGTAGGTCTTGTTAAATCTTTTTAGCATTTACTATTTCCGGGATATTCTTTGCGATTGGTTCGAATTAGAAAAAATAAGGTTTATAATTTATATTGCCTCCTGATAAACACTAGTTACTGTTAGTTCTTTACATCTCTCAAGCTTTGTGGATAAAGATTGTTAAACTTTTTCAAGTGGTAAGTCCCTATTCTTTTTTCTCATAATATGCAAAGAGCATGAAAGCCATCATTTAGCAATCCACTTTTTAACAATATGATGCACTTTAGTCTACTATATTTTTTTTATACTTACAACGAAATGTGTAATGAAAGTTTATCTCAAAAGTAGATAGAAGAATAAGCATTTGTAAGAATAGTTTCTAGAAGAATGAGTAGAGAATACTGTATGAATGCAACACATAATATTTCTTTTAAAACAGCAATGTTTTGTTGGGATAGAATATGTATACAGCTACAAATAATGTTATTTTACATCATCACTTCTTAGAGAAGAGAAAGTAGATCTATATATAAGCTGAGTATTGTATTTTTGTCACATCCCTTTTTAATTGGCCACTTTTAAGCAAATTTCTGTTTTAATGGAATCTATAAAGATTAAATCATTTACCAAAGTATTGAATGTCATATTTTACTACATTTTAGTAGGGTGTTTCATCCTTCTAGCAGGAAATTAATTCTAACTACATCTGAACAACAAGAATTGAAATAAAATGCAGTTAAATCCCTCTTTTACACTTCCCAAGGTTCCTGCAAAAAAATGTAATAAATGGAAGGATAACTTAAATTGGAAGAAATTATATTTTTACTTTCTCCCCCACATACATAGTGGTTAGGGAAGGTACTCCATTCCACTCAAAAAGGTGTGTGTGTGTTTTTTTGTTGTTTTTTTTTTGTCTTTTTAATAAATTACATTTTAATAGCTTTTAAAAAAAAACTCCATAGCAAGAATGAAGGGCATATATGAAGCATTAGATAATGCAGTCATGGTTAGATAGCACGTTTTTTAAAAGCTTGTTAAACTTTGCAGCAGCTTTTTGTAATTACATATTATGTGTAGATTAGCTTTACATGCATATGACCTAGCACATGTGCTCAGTCTTTACCCAGCAGCAGTCTTGAAATGTATTGGCAAATTTGTTATTAAATAACTGCTTCAACATACTTAAGCACACTTGCATTCATATACCAGATTCTAGGCATGCCAAGAAATAATAAAACTTTCTTGAATCCAGGGCCCTTGCACAGTAAACATATGCTGTCTGACTGTTTATGGGACCAATCAATACACTTTATGCATACCAGATGTATGTATAATGCATGCCACACAAAGTTTGTAGTTAAACCAAAACAAAGATTGAGAGAGCCATAAACAAATAGAGATTTCTACAAACCAGTGCAGTATTTTTTATTGGTCTTATTCCTTTCCCAAGATTGTCCCCCCCGGAGATCCAACTGAAGGTGCTCCGGAATATTTAACATTAGGACTCATCGTGAGCTTTTGTTATAACCATTTTTGAGTGGATCCGGTTTTTACATTGCAGTTTTAACGTGCAAGATGTGCTTTTATTTAACGCCGACAAAAAGTCTCAGATTTTATTTCCAATCAAACCTCCATTCCATGGAGATTTAAGCTAATAAATTGTTAGACCATTCCCTTCACTAGTCAGTCTTGGCAGAGGTATTGGTAGGAAAATGCGCTCATATATTCAAGAACCCCTCACAAGTAGCATTATAGTGGTGTGGAAAGATGATTTGCTGGCAATTGAATATAAGAATTTTAAATCCCCTTTTTTACCAGAAGAATCATGTAATGCTGTGATAATGCTTCTGTAATGTATGTTCATTCCCCACTTAGGAGAACAGTTTGCCTAAATAAGATTTGTTTTGAAGCCTTGCAGTGTTTTTATGCAAACATTTATTTTATGCCATGTGTATGAAAAAATAAATTATTTGCTAAATAATGACAACTTTTTAACATACTTGGTTTATATTATATAATTTGTGTTTCCTTAATAGAAAAGTGCATTGAAACTGTATGGTTGACTATTAGTAATTGCTCCTTTTTTAAACATATTCTAAAATTACTTACTATTTTAAACTTCTGATACTTCTTTTTGTAACTCCTTAACAGAATTAGTTGGTCAACTCTTAATTAATATTACCAAGCAAGCAAACACATTACAAGAAAAACAATCTAGTAAAAAGCTACACTTGAACTAGATTTTATAACAAATTGTGCATTCAGAATAATGATAAAACCTATTTCAGTAGTTGTTTCCAGTAAGATAGCAATTGTTATCTACTAATTTTGAAGATTTAGAAGCTAGTAACAGTGATGTGTCATAATTTAAAATAAAGATAGTTGAAGGTTGTTACACTACATCACTAAAATATTCTTACTTGAATGCGTTTTGGGAGACGGCTTGTTCCCATCGTCAGCATGTACTCAACTGATTTTTCCGGGCATTGTCTGGGGGATGTGTGTGGCTAGTGGTGTTCTCTGGTGCTGGGCTGATGAACCTCCAAAGGCTGCTGGGTGGCTGCAAGGTTTGAAAGACAGAAATACATCCAACAAATGACTACTTTACTCAGACAACAAAAGCCACAACCATATAGAAAATTCACTTATCACCCTTGGACACATCATAAATTTCAAAGGATTTTCAAGAAATACATCATCACCCTGTCTCCACAGAATAACCACAATATACAGAAGCTACTATGCAACAGAACAAAAGATCCTATCCCCAACGATAAATCAGCTGGTATATATCAAATTGATTGTAATGAATGTAACCTGGTATACATAGGAAGAACCAAAAGAAATCTTGAAATAAGACTTAAAGAACATATGAGATGCATATACCAAAAGCAGCCAGATAAATCAGCAGTAGTACATCATTTCTGGTCTTCAAACCATGATATCACTCCGAACATAAAACTCTTAAAACCGATCAACAGCAGCAATGAATTGGACATCTGGGAAAAAACAAATACATATTGTCAAACACAGGAATCACCTAATGAATTTCGAACTGCCGCCACCCAGCAGCCTTTGGAGGTTCATCAACCTGACACCAGAGAACACCACTAGCCACACACATCCCCCAGACAATGACTGGAAAAATCAGTTGAGAACATGCTGAAGATGGGAACAAGCCGTCTCCCGAAACGCGTTCAAGTAAGAATATTTCAGTGATGTAGTGTAACAACCTTCAACTCTCTTTATTTTAAGTTGTTATCATTTTTTGGGGTATTTTTAGTGTCTTACATGAGATACTTTTCATTATTTTGTTTTTGTATATTTCTAATCATGTTGGTGACTAATATAGTATAATTTCATTTCAGTATATGATGTACTGACAGGAAAGATACACAGCATTCTGAAAGGTCATAGGGCGTGTGTCCGAGATGTGTCATGGCACCCATTTAGGCAAGAAATGGTTAGCACATCGGTAAGTCTTTGCATAGATGGAATCAATATTTATGCACAATGAGCCCAAAAGAAGAAAGAAAAAGGCTTTCTTTTGTGACTGGAAAATCTACATTTATTATTTGTAGTTTCCATGTAAATGAAAATCAGTGATCTATTTTTTGGTTTAAGTAGCTCACAAAGCTCACAAGAAAAACTTTTGTTTGAGACTTAAAAATGTGCAGAATTTATATCCATGACCACCTTGTTTCTAAAAGGAGCTGGTGGTTTCTGCATCTTCTAATTTTCATGTAAATTTAAAGAGTTTGGTTAATGTGCACTGATCTCAAAACAAAAGCTTTTGTTTATGACTAAACAATTAGTTACTGTATTTATCCGAATACAAGACGACTCAAATGCAAGATGACCCGCATATACCATAATCTAATTTTGGAATAGCAGTAGTAATTGTTTCATTTTGCTAAATGTTTTCCAGTTATCAGTATCATACAATGAGCAACAGCAGGGGAAGCAATGATAGATGTGATTTTCTATCTAAACCCCATACAATGTATTATGTAAATAGTTATGTTTTAAATTAGCACAGAAATACACATGATAGTTGGAGAAGCCTGGCAGGAATGAGAACACAGAAATGTAAATCTGTCTTTAACTGCAGATATTGCCATACAATATTACAGCTATGGATGCAGCAAGGAAGTCCTCCAATTTCTATTTTAGCCTTAAAAGAATGTTTTTTTGCCAATGGAAAACCACCACCACCACCAATTTTGTTACATTAATACAAGTTTAATTCACATTATCTAATATTTTCTGAAAATTAATTTCTGAAAATATTTTTTATTTTATAAGATGATTATTATTTACAAATACTATGGTAAAGATTTAGCTTCAAGATCTGCTAGTTATAACATGCACAATAAAAGAATCGGCATATGTAGCCAAGTACTCATTTTGTGCCAGTTTTATTTTCAGTCATGGTTTCCTTGGTAACTCATAAGTTATGGACCGTACATTCCTGAAATTTTTGTTTTTATTTATGCAAGTTATAGTTACAAATGATATAAAATCACCCTCCTCCCTTGATTATGTATTTTCTAAAAAGTAATTTAGGACTAAAAATTATCATAAAAACAAATTCACTTTCTATGGAATTAAAAACATTATTTATTAATACATTTGGGTAAATGAGCATGGTAATATGAACCTTATCATTATATTAAAATAAAGTCACAAAATTTGAAAAACAGCTAATTTGTCCAGGAAGCACTTTGTGCCCACAAAGCAAACAGCCACCATTTTACATGTTTTCAAAAGCTATAAAACAGCATATTTCATTGTAGAAGTACCATTTATAATAGAGAAAAAATATTGTTTTTGACTAGTTTAGCTGCAGCAGCAGTAGAGAGAAAAAAATTGGTTGGTTGGTATGTAATGTTGGGTAGTTGGCACAATGAAGCCCTTCACTCTCTTGCACTACAGTATTTTGATGTATTGAAAACTTGAAAAATCTGCCTGGTGTAAACTGTATGTACATTCTGAACTGTTGCTACTTTGCTAAAACAAGTTAAACTTTTATCAAGTCACAAAGACCCTTGACTTATTTGGGTTTTAATCTTAACCCAAAATGATCATCACATGATTTTATGGGTTATCACATAACCAACAGACAAGGGTTATGAAGCGTTGTTTAAAGAAGTTATTAAAATACAGGGAAATCATAATTAAACTAAACCAAAACCAATTACTAATTAAACCATAAACAGATTTTAAATGGTGTTTCAAACTGAGATTAGGTTTAGGAACCAAAATTGGTAAATGAGAGAAAGAAGAGAAAGAAATACAGGGGGAAGAAGTGTGGTGCCCAGCAAATAACAAATGTGCTGCACATCAAATAATGGAAGAAAGAATTAAGACAAACTTAACCTTTTTATAAAAAGAAAAGTAACTGTTACAACAAATGACAATCTGGGTAGCATTACATTTTTCATCCAATTTGGGTGTGATCCAACTTTCTTATTGCTTGGCGTTATCCCCTTACATCTTTAGTTGCTAATGTGAACTTCATACTTTTTTATTTGTATGTACTTTAAAGCCATTGTCCCAAATTGAGGCGTTAAGAATATGATGCACAGTTAGAAGTCAACTCATTGGGGCAGATGCCTGATATGCTCCAGTGGGCTTTGCCACTCTATGGCCTACGATGCTATTACTAAAGGCAGAAATTACCAGCCTTGGTCTTCTCTGAATTTGTCAGAGGCCATCTGATGATGCACAATTGAAAAATTTCCCCAAACTAATGAAGTTCTCCCGGCTAGATGACAGCTCTTCTCAAAGGTTGCCTCACAAAGGAATGTGACTGCTTTACTATTTGTATTGGAAGCTAGGTGTTAAATATTGAAAGAATCTCACACAGAGTAGCATGCCAGTGAGCTTATTCACAAATATATACATCACAGAATTCAGAAGATTTAAGTAGTACAATTTTTAACACTATCAAGACTTGTCTACATTGGTAGTATTCTTCTATATTTCAAAATACTATATGCGTTGATATATCGATAAAATTTATAAATTCTGCAGAGAGAGACAGCCAGCAGTGTGTCTGTCCGCTATGAAATCTGAGACTGTGAGTTGAAGAGATACTAAGAAGAGAAGTAAAGCCTTCAATGGCTGGTCACTGGCTTCCCTTTCCCAATCCTCTAGTAATGTCAAATCATATATTAACATCAATTTGTGAATCATTGCGATGGCAATGACTACATGTAATGCCAAATATTACATATGGCAATGCATTTTAAGTATACATTAATTATGCATTATTAAAATATCCTTTGATTACAGCTCAATATTTAAAATAAATAAGCACATGTAAAATAATGCAAATTTGTAGGCTTTCATTAATAAAATAACATTAACTCTGTGGAATTATGCATTTAGCAAAAATTCAGTAAATGATGTACATAAATAAAATGGCTTGGACATAATAAATTTGGCTTCAACTTATAACTTCTAAATTATTCATGTCATCAATTATTTACAATTTGCTAATAGTTATTTAAGTCCAACATTTTATTTAAAAAATTACAGTTTGTTGTTGTTTTGAGTACATCTGTATTATGATTGTTCCTTGGAAATTTCAACTAATACTTAGGAAACATGTATAAGAAAGCTATATGTTGATGCGTTGTTTAATGTGTCTGCAGTGGGATGGTACCTTGGGCAAGTGGACGTACTCCAGCAAAGTGGTACAGTTTGACTCAGATGATGAAGAAATAGAAGGCAGCAATTCACCTGATCAGAAAGGCCCTCGCCGTAGCCAAAGGATAGCAGAACGCATGCAGAAGATGCAAGACATGCCTGAACAGAAGCGTACTACAGCCTGTTGACTCATGTGAGTTAGCAAATCAAGCTTGACGCATTGTGATCAGCTTTTGTTGCAGTGTGTGCTAATACAGCATCTCTGCCACCAAAAAAACTGCTCAGAGGGAAAAACAGCGATGTCATGTTTTACCTCACACCTCTTTTTTGCAAGAAACAGTGACACAGTTTCCTATATGTGATATTAAAAGAGTGATTATTATTAAATCTGTTGCTTTTCCTTTATTTTTATTTTCTTTGTCTCCCTTTAGAATCTGCTGTGAGATTAGGAAACTTTTCATGAATGGTATGGCTATATCAAATTTGTTTTATGAAGTTTATACATACAAGTTGGTGATCATTGTTCTCTCCATCTAGATGGAATGTTATATTTAATGTACAGTGAAGTATGCTGAAGAGAGATGTAAAATATACAGGAATTTCATAAGAAAGCTTATTTTCTCCTTAAACTTCCTCCAGAATTTCCCATGCAGTTTGATCTAATGAGGAAAGTGGGAAAATTATTGTATTTACTTGGCTATGGGAACGCCCTTTTTTTTTTCTTTCTATATTCTCTAAAAAGATCTGATATTGGGGAGGGTCCTAAAAAGACAAGCTCAATTGGTAAGGACGGGGGATCAAGGAACATGTCATATAGGTTGAAACTTGAATACAAGATGGCTACCTATAACACAAAAACCTTTGTTTTATCACTGTTATTATGTTCATGGATCACAAAAATATTTGAGAAAAATAATATGTACCTATTGTTAGAATCACCGGCTATCCTCATCACTGTCATCATTGTTGCTAGAGTCTGGGTCTTTATTTTCTTTCCATAGAAGATCGTCTTTGGAACCATCTAAAGCAAATGTTATTCCAGTCTTTTTAAAACTCTTCAAAATTTCAGGAGTGATCAGTCCCCAAACATGCAAAATCCACTTGTTAATACATTTTAGTGATGTTTGCTTGATTTTTCGAGTTATTGCTATCTATGCACATTATACACCACCCAGTTAGTGTAAAAATGTCTTATGTGCTCCTTAAAAGGCTTATTTATGGGGACGTCTAATGGCCACAAAATGAATGCAAGTCCTCCTAGGATAATTACTGGATAGGTAATGTGCCAATGTGTCAGCTAAGTGACCGTGTCATTTCAGAACACAGTATAGCAAGAGTTTCTGCTGTCTGCAGTCAGACATAACATCACAGTACAGCGTAACTTCTCAGCTCCAGTGGTTTTCACTAAAACACTTCTGCTGTGTTTATTATTGTGAACACTTCTCTTGCTGCATTTATCATTGTGCTTGTTGCATATCAAAGAAAATTGGGGTTTGGTCAATGTTTCTAATTGTTTCTATGCATAAATCATATTGACCAGCCTCAGCTGGTCTTAAATTTTGAACCTGAGAATTCTTGAATTTTTGCAATTTCATATGCTCTGAATTGCAGCATGATCATTGTTTCTTGTTTCAATAAATCCACTCTTTGTGCACTTCTTTCAGTATTCCACAAAAAAAATATTTACAGTTGTTTTTTTACTAGCATTAGTTTGTCTTTCTGATTGCGCCACTACCAAATCAAATTAGGAGTGGGTACAAACTATTCTTACTAAAGCTTATTTTTCTATCTACTACATTTTAATCCAAATAAACTTTTACAAAAATAGCTACATTACACATTTCATTATAGATACAAAGAGAACAGCTATAGTCAAATGTTTATGAACTGGACGATATATGCTGGCCTTAAAATTCCATGCAATCACTAGACGCAACTGAAAATCAATGGGACTTAAATGAATGACAAGTATTGAACAATTCGAAGCTTTAATAATGGATATGTCAGAAACGGCTTATGCCACAAAAAAACTTATTGAAGTAAATGGTGTGTTAGATCTACATTTTTTGTATGGTACATTTTCATCTGTTGCTTATAATTTACTAATTATACAAGTTTATACAAAATTTCTTCCAAATGAAGAGGACTTCAAAGGCTTTTCCCAGAAAATTCAAGATACACATTTTATTTGTAATCTAAATATATTTCATATATGGTATTTTAATCAAAATTTTCGAAAAATGTTCTATGTAAACGGTACTGGGAGTGGGGATTTTCTTGAAAATCTTCATGCCGCATCCTTGGAAGACACTGAACTCAAATACCAAGTTTGATATATATTCAACTTTTAGTATTTGGATTATGCTGTTCACACACAGACAGACATGTTTCCAAAAATGCTTTTTTTGGATTCAAGGAGTCTCAAAACTTGTATTTCGAGTGAAATCTTGGTTTCAAATTTTTGGGTGGAATGCAGTACCTTCTCTACCTACTATATACGTGGTAGAGAAAGTAAAAAGGTTTTAAAACTCATCCATCGATCTCTGGTACTCACAGTATGCATAAAAAATAAAGACTGGACGTTTGAGTAAAGGTGCAAACCAGCAGTTACTATAGGCAATGGGGTCCTATAGCCAAGTAAATACTGTACTTTCAGGTAGCGGATTGATATGGTGATTAGCTGATTTTACACAATTGTGTCCTTCAGCTGCAGTGTCTTGTCAAAACTTACTCTGATATGCTTTTCTTTTGCACGTAAAATGTTAGTTCAAACTGAATAGGAGTATTAAAGTATCCCTGTAAAAAAGATATATGTTGTATAACAAGCATGCCAAGTGTAATAGATACAAATTCTGTGATTTTAAAGTGGTTTACACACAAAGTAATTTTACTTGTTTTGGTAATGGCTATAGCTGTCAGCTTCATTGAAGATGAAAATAATCCTGTATTTATTCTATGGCTAGCACTGCTCCTTATCAGCAATTTATTGTGCATTTAATTTATTGAATGTTCATATTCACCCTCCACATCTGCATATGGATTATTTCATCTCAAATACAGATGTAATCAGCTTGCAATTTTTAACAAAACAAAATGTTTTATATTTGGAGATATGATACATTGCTGTATACAGGTTAAATTTCAAAACATATTTTGGTAATTAAAATTGTTCACATTTATCACATCTTACTAAACTTTTAAACTGTTACAGTTCCAAAACCAGTAAACCAAATTATTTAAACCAAATTTATTTTGATTTTTCTAAAACTTTTAATTTCATGGTATGTAAACATGTTAATTTTATTTAAGAAAAACAATTTTGATTTTTTTCAAAATTACACAGTTTTGAAATAAAAATAAGTTTATCATATATTGTATGATTCCATAATTTACATACAATCAAACATAGTATATTTTATTGTGGTTGCATCTGATAAGGATTCATTTAAAATAATTAAAGAAGTAATTTAATTTACGCACAGGGGTAACAAACTTGTAGTCAGAGTTGCCCTAGTACACTTGTTAGTTAACTGAAAATCAATCAATTCATCTGGTATGCATAAGATAAACATAAAAACGCTTACTATCCAGTGTGTAGTCTGATTGTTCCATCACAGATTCACACTAATGCAGGAAAAAGCATAACATAATACTGTGACCTTATCCAGTTTATTAACTGTCACTTTTCTCAGTTCTCACTATGCCATTATTTCATTTTTATGTAGTTCACCTTGACTGGGAGTTCACTTTACTAAGGTGAATTAGTTCAATTCCCTGTCACTTCACTCGGGAATTGAACCCAAGACCTCCACAACCTGTCGCTCCACAGTAGCATTTGCTGCATGTCACAACAATCGTCACCAACTTGTTTGGAGAATCGCTGTGATGTCACGCCAGAAACATCGCACTCGACTCACAACTGACTGACTGCCCATGAGAGCACTTGCTTGTATAGTCAGTGGAATCTTTCCACAAGGTTCTAGAATTATTTCCACACATTTTCTGGAGGAGCAGGAGGAGGGGGAAAAGCTTCTGGTAAGTTTAGTTAGCTCACAATAGCACACCAGTATTTATGCTGGCAAGCAGTGGTTATCTAGTTTACTCCAACCGCTCGGTGCCGACCTCTCAATAACCTGGTGCATAGCCGCTGCGTCACAATACTAAGTACCAGGACTAGCATTTACTTTCCAATTTTGCTACTTCCTGCAAATACTCACAGTTGCTCTCTTGCAGCAAAAGAAGAGCTTTTGTTGCAGTTTTGTCTTTGAAGCAGGATTGTAGATTGCTGAAAACTGCAAGTCATTTGTAACTAGTCAAACTGTTCTCTACCACTAAGACAACCTCTATTTCATGGTTGGAAATATGTTGTTAGTGGAATGTGGCTAGAGCTGCTGGCTGCTCTATTTCACCTGTGGATTAGGATGGGGTAGACCCAAGTTAAATAATTGGTGGTATGACAGGCCTGGATACAGGGCACTAGAAGTACCCAGTGTGATACCTGTTATGTACATTTTTGAAATGTATTATTATAACCACTTTGTCATTTTTTAAAATAAAGAGAGTTGAGGGTTGTTACACTACATCACTATAATATACAAGTAATATATTACAAGTAAGAATATTATAGTGATGTAGTGTAACAACCCTCAACTCTCTTTATTTTAAATTATGACACATCACTGTTACTAGCTTCTAAATCTTCAAAAAGTCAAAAAAAAAACTTTAAGTCATATTGCATTTTGGGGTTCCTTGTAATAAACCACTTACATTATTTAAAAGAATTATATTTTACTGGAATAAATAACAATATCAATTGAAACACAGAGCTGTTGCCTGTTTGAAAAAAGGTGTATGGCACAGTTGTACTCCTAAGGTATTTAAAATTTTAAATGCATCCAGAGATGAAAAACAAACAAAATATCCTTGGAACATGTGCTCATATGTCTAATCGATCAAATAAAAATGTTAGAAAAATCAGTTCTTTGACAAAATTTGCCTACCATCTTCCCTTAAGTTGGTAACATGACCACACAGGATCATTGACATGGCCGTGTCTGAGATGACCTTGCTTTTGCAGAGAGGTATATCTTTGGCATTTTCCAAATAAAATCTTTGCAAATATTACACTTCCCTGTATTTAATGAAATGTTGACTAACGAAAAATCTCTCAAAATTTTGAAAATAATTCTTTCAACTCTAAGATATGGCCATGTACAAAATTGTGTTGTATATGCATTCACATTATTGATAGAATTTACTTTTTAGTAGCTTTAAATGCAACAACCACTATTAAGTTTTCTTTTATTACACTACAGAGTGTAAAATGTGGAAATGTACAGTATTTACTCTTATTATTTCATCACATATTAAATATTCAATGCAGGAGAGCAAAACAGCTAGTTGCTTAAAAATAAGTTATGGCAGCATAAAGAACAACTAGATTGAGTTGGTGGGTGTAGCAGTGTACAAAAGATTGCAAGAGGATAAGACTGTCTTACAATTGTCTGAACGCCACCCTTATAACCTGACAACTGTAGCTCTTCATATATTTGGCATATGTTTATTTTCATCAATGTTCCACTCTTTTGAGATTATGACAGCTAAAGTTTCAGTAATCTTATCAGAAGATAGATAAAAAAAAACTAGAATACACTCTTCAGCTTTTCCATTGGTGCAGTACCTCACAATTATACTCATTTGTGGTTTTACTGAAACATCTGTAGTTTCGTCAGTTGGTTGGAAACTATCAGCAGATTCAATTTCTCCTTGAATACGTTACTGAACAGCAAGAATCACGTCTGAATTACATCATTTTGTATGTCGCTAAAGGTGCCCTTGAAAGTATTCTCTGACTCTAAATGATCTACCATGAAAGATTCTTCAGAAGCCAGTAAATCAACAGTAGCCAAGTAGTTCCCTTTATTAAATGAAATTTTTGCTTTCTCTATGATCCCCTAAATGGCAATTCTTGTATGCCCAAATACCAAACATATAATCTCTCTACAATTTTTCTGTTTTTTGACAGTGTTTCATTGTGAATAATGGCTTGTAACCTGCGTCCCTCTGAAACAGCATGATCTATACACTTTGTCCTATTATGTGAAACTTTTCCACATAGGTTATGTAGTTCTCCAATGGCTATTTTTTTTTTTTCAATATTCTTTGTAATATTCATGCAAGTTTTGCACCAAGGCTCTTCCCCCTTCTGCCAAACATCAAGTCAACAAAACAGAAGTTCTTGATCAGCTCCTACCTTACTTCCACACAACCATCAATATTCATGATACCAGCTTTTTTTAAATATTTGCATACCTGTGCTGTGATAAAATTAAGTCAGATCTCTTCTACTTTTTTTTTTATTGCAAACTTTTACTTTAGCAGAAGTGAGAAATATTACTGTTAAGCAGGTACAGAACTGCATCGAAGTCAGGACTGTTAGGTTTAAATTCAGAAGCCATTGTCCTGGGAAGTAGAACAGGATGACACAAACACACTGCGCACTTGTTAATATTATCTCTGACGAACTGAACACACTAAAGTACCAAAGCTTACTAGCACAGCAGACCTTTTTTCTGTTAAGAAACTGCTTGTCTTTGTGGTTCTTCACCAATGTAGGCAGCAAAATCAGCACATGCTTTTAGAGCTTAAGTTGCAGTTTGTTAATTATTTACAGGTATACTGCAACAATGGAAGCGGCCCTCTTTGTACTGGCATGGAGCATTAAACTTAGTCAAGTCCAGGTCTTTATCACAATGCCTGAAGAAAAAATCTGATGTGTTACACTCACATGACTTTCTCTACTCCTGTACAATCTAATTTTACAAACGCTTATTCTCCATATGCTTTATGTTAATCGAGATATCGAGATGTCAATCTTATTGGTAATATATGGTAGCTTTTAAGCGATAGTCAAATATTTTAACGCTGGTTGCTATGTGGCGCATTCCATTCTCTTTGCATGTCCAGGACATAAAAAAATCTGATGTGTTACACTCACATGACTTTCTCTACTCTTGTACAATCTAATTTTACAAACGCTTATTCTCCATATGCTTCATGTTAATCGAGATATCGAGATGTCAATCTTATTGGTAATTTTCTTTTAGATGCAAGGGAAATATGGTAGCTTTTAAGCGATAGTCAAATATTTTAACGGTGGTTGCTATGTGGCGCATTCCATTCTCTTTGCATGTCCAGAACATAAAAAAAATGAATAACGAATTTGAGAAAAAGTATAAGTATTGTAAAATTTAAGGAAATAACAAGCAATATCTCGAAAACGGTTCACTCAACAAAAGAAATGTATATGACATAAGTTGTGTATTTTAACGCGATCTACATTTTTTGTGTAGTAAAATTTTGTCTATCTCTTATGGTTTACCAGTTATGCAAAAGTCGTTCACAATGAAGAATACTTTTGGAGACATTCCCAGGAAATTCAAGATATACATTTTATTTGTCATAAAAATATCTTAAACATATGATATTTTAATCAAAATCGTTAGAGCCATTTTTGAGAAAATTAAAATTTTCGAAAAATCTTCCATGTAAAGGGTAGTCTGGGGTGGGGGGATTTTCTTGAAAACCTTCGTGTCGCATCTCTGGAAGATACTGAACCTAAATACCAAGTTTGGTGCTTATCCGATTGTTCGTTTTTGAGTTATGCTGTTCACACACACACAGACACACACACAGACACACACACACACACAGACACACAGACACACACACGGACATGTTTCTAAAAATGCTTTTTTTGGATTCAGGAGGTCTCAAAACGTGTATTTCCGGTGAAATCTCGGTATCGAATTTTTGGGTGGAATGCAATACTTTCCCTACTTACTATACGTAGTAGAGAAAGTAAAAATTAATAATTATTTACTCAACTCTACTGCTAATTTGTGGGTGTTTTATATTAGTACAGCGAAGGCAATAAAACATGAATAATTGAAAATGAATGCTGTGATATATGCATAAGTTCAGGACAAGCCATTGGTCTCATCTCATGTATGTTGTGTATGCTATTTGCCACAGTGCACAGCTGCTTAGCTTTATTTCCAGGAAAAAGATGTGATTAAGGGTTTGTTCCATAATACAGTAGTGGTGACGATGATGACAATAATATGAAGACAAAATAGGTTACTAGTTATGTTATTCAACACATACTTTCCTCAGATTGCAACTGCCTTGCTGGCTTTTGTTGCTTCTATTTCCTTTGGCTTCCTCTGGACTTTCCCCTCACAATTTCAGTCATTGTAAAACAGCACAAACAAACAGAATCCTTCTTACACTTAGCACTGATTAAGATAACAGCTATTACAATTTCAGGGTAACCATCATGAGAAAAATGCCTGCAAAAATAATATGGTTTTCAGCAATTGCAAATGTGGACATAATACAGTTTCCAATAACAGACACTTTCCGCATGTCAATTGCATAGGGACAAAATATGTCACAAGAATAGAGTTCATAGCATGAAAGAGCATGCTAACTCTCGAGTATTCATGTAAAACTCGATTTTGTCCAAGGAATGGACATTATACAGTTTGCAATCATACTTCTCATATAATACCAATATATTACAAACTGGATATTTGCAAAAGATTGTATGAACACGGCCTGCAAAAATGAGCAATTGGACAGAATTAGATTATGTTTGTACACACACATAAATTGTGAATATTAAAGAAACTATTAGTGGACTTGTTTCTAAGTTTCTGGCGGCCAGTAAAAAATTATACCTTTTAATGGCATTTAACCACCGTTCCTTCAAATGTTCATCCTTTGAGAACTTGAACACATAGACTTTGCTGCTATGTTTATAATTTCCCATGCACTTAAAAAACATTGTCGTCTTCCATTGATGTAGTGGTTACCATGCTAGCCTCTAATTGCGGGTTCAAACCTGCCGGAATGCGATGGATTTTTTTGGGCGTAAAAATCCTTAGCATGGCTTCCATCAGAAGGGAAGCAAGGCCAGTGGTCCCGTGTTGTAGATTTACGGCACATCAAAGAACCTCAAGCCTGATAAGAGAGGCTTCTGAGCAAAATTACTGGTCTTTCACGACCAGTATAGAATGGGACGCTAAGGACCACTCACAGAACGTCCATGAATAAAACTCAATTTAAATAAAACCCATTGTTATAATCTTCTTAAATCAATCACCCAAACACATTTAATTTTCATTAAATTTCCATAAAACCTGCAATACTCTCTCTAGCATACATTAACTAGGTAGACCAGCCATTTTGTTTTCTGCATAAGCAGTGCTCAGGCCTTCCTCTCTAAATGATATTGCTTCATTTCTCCCCAAATGGTCAGCGGCCTTTGGGGAGACCTTATTCCACCAAATGATGGCTGGACCCTTTATCTCCTGGCACCCAGGAGGTGGTGTCCATTATCCCTGTTAAGGTGATGAAGATGGTGATGGAACAAGAGGACCTACAGCTTTTACTGTGGACTTCAAACCACATTGGGCTTTGGGAATACCTCACATTAGACTTAAAAGTATCCATCCCAGAGCGGGAAATCCAACAATGGACCTTAACCACAAGAGCTGTAAACAAACCACTGAGCTATCCTGGTGTCTTAATGTATAGAAGGTAAGATTATGCAGTATTTTCTGTTTTAGCATTACCAAGAAACTTTGTTAAATCTTCAGATAATTAACAATATACTATTACAGAATTTGAACGGACAAATGGGTAATATCCTAGATGTAAAATCCATTCACTTGAACGTAATTGGGTGAGATTTTGTAAAAGTATGTCTTACTGTTCAAAAATGTCTACTAACAGTATCAACCTTGAAAACACAAGATTCATTTACTATTTTGGTAAGAAATTACAGTTGTAATTTAGCTGTGGACAACTACATACTAAACAATAAGTACAATCTTAAATCACACCAACATGCAATATTCCACAACTTAACCTATAAATTAGTAAACTTACCACTCTAAGAAAATGAATACAACAGGGAATCTCAACATACTCAGAAGTAGCCACACAGAATGGATTCACCACACATATAGTGAGCAAACTACTCGTAATACAAAAGATGAAACAGGCTAAAGGACAATCAACAACAATATCTCACTGAAAAGATATAGTAAATTCACATTCCACCCAAACATTCATTACAAATTCAATAAACTATTTCTAGAGTATGACATAAAATTGGCTCCATACAGTACAGCCTCAGAAACTTACTTCATTATCTATTAAAGGAAACTTTATCAACAGTAAGAAATCAGGGATTTAGTAGACTGATTGTGAAAATATGAAATACACATAAGAAACCTAGGGAAACTCATAAACCTGACTAAAGGAACACTTTAAGAAAAATAAAAATTATCAAATAGACAGCTAGAGGGCAGTCTAAATGGAACTGAATTAAAGGATCCCCTTCCAGATGCCAGTGGACAACCAGCAAACAATGGAGACAAATATATTTGAAACATATTTTTGTGAAAACTTAAAAGGTGAAACTAAAGTGTCACCAACCTACTCACAATTCCAATTATATTTCACTTGCATTAATTTTGTTCTCAAGCAGTACATCTAATTTTTCTGTGCAATGTGAAGGGTTCAAACGGATGTTAGAATACACATGATGTGCACACTGCATATTTCAAGCAGATGCGTATCCAAAGCCTGCTCATTCTCCAGCATTGTACTGTAATCCTAGCAAATTCAGTTTTGTAGTGCTGCAAATAAATCTTATAATTGGTGATGCAGCCAATCATGTTCTTAGTAGATATTGTGCTGTGTGTTATATGTAATTGTTTCGGCTGTAATACTTTTCTAATTCTCTGCAACTTGCCTATAGTAGGTAGTGGAAATATTGTATTCCTTTAAAAAATTTAATATTAGGTTTGTTCCAACACACGGTTCTGAACGGGTTCCGAACTAATTCCAACACATGCTAATGCACATGCGCCAGTCCGGTACGCTCACAGAACTAATTCGGAATTTTGTGTGGTTGGAACACTACTTGAACCGTTCGCGTTCTGTCATGGCCTTCTTCGTTGCACGGTCAATCAGAAGACGATCAAATATCTACGTTTACAGCGTTGATGAATGAAATCAAACTCCGCCGATGTATATATATATACACACACACACGCGCGTGCACGCACACACACACACATATACGTACATCGTAAGCGTTTCTTTCATACTGATTCCAGTCCTAATATTCGAGCAAAAATAAATCGCGTTCATTTATCGGCTTAAAACCATTGATACTGAGTTATTGCGAATAACAATTGTAATTTATAGATATTATATTTAAACCAGAACCCGGAAAAAGTAATTTAACACAATTCCAATTTAACATTAGGTTTCCTGCTACAGAAGCTTCTAAACACAATGTTTAATTTAAAACTACAATACTCTGAGACAATGACACCCCACATAAATTCTATTCCGAACGTAATGCAAATAATACGAAACTACATGGTACCAATGTATGCTTATGATCAGGGTTAGGATTTTTAGTTGCAAATTTCAGATGAAAAAGGAAGGGAAAAGGTGCTCAAATAAGGTGAAAAAGGCACAATAAGGTGCTGGTTTATTTAAGGGGATGCACAACTGAAATTGCTATTTTCTAAACTATCCATTCAATTGGGCTGAAATTTTTATTTCTTTATATATAATTGTTTTGTGAATTATAGCCCAGTCTTAATAATTCTCGAAACTGCGCGGTTGAGGTTATTGTCGTCTCTGGCTGCCCAGGCTTCGTCTCCACGTAAACAGATGACGTCTCTCACAGCAACAAACTTACATTCACGAACAGCAGGCTACTGATTCTGGTGGGATAGAATCACTCATTGTCAATTGCATTATTGCGGGCTACTTTATAGCAGTAAAGTGAGAGAAAGAGGTTTTCGTCGAACACACAATTATTTTCCATTGTTGCGGGTGTGCTTTCAATTCCCGCGCAGCGTTTACTGAAAGAGGTAGACTTACTATTCGCACGTATACAGCAAGCTGAGGAGACGTTAATTGAAAGTTAAAGAATAAATTGGAATGAAACTTAAAAGAAAAAATCTGATGTGTTACACTCACATAACTTTCTCTACTCTTGTACAATCTAATTTTACAAACGCCTATTCTCCATATGCTCCATGTTTATCGAGATGTCAATCTTATTGGTAATTTTCTTGTAGATGCAAGGAAAATATGATAGCTTTTAAGCGATAGTCAAATATTTTAACGCTGGTTGCTATGTGACGCATTCCATTCTCTTTGCATGTCCAGGACATAAAAAAAATGAATAACGAATTTGAGAAAAAGTATTGGAAAAATTAAGGAAATAACAAGCAATATCTCGAAAACGGTTCACTCAACAAAAGAAATGTATATGACATAAGTTGTGTATTTTAACGCGATCTACATTTTTTGTGTAGTAAAATTTTGTCTATCTCTTATGGTTTACCAGTTACGCAAAAGTCGTTCACAATGAAGAACACTTTTGGAGACATTCCCAGAAAATTCGAGATATACATTTCATTTGTCATGACATTACCCTAAACATATGATATTTTCATCAAAATCGTTAGAGCCATTTTTGAGAAAATTAAAATTTTCGAAAAATCTTCCATGTAAAGGGTAGTCTGGGGTGGAGGGATTTTCTTGAAAACCTTCGTGTCGCATCTCTGGAAGATACTGAACCTAAATACCAAGTTTGGTGCTTATCCGATTGTTCGTTTTTGAGGTATGCTGTTCACAGACACACACACACACACACACACGGACATGTTTCCAAAAATGCTTTTTTTGGATTCAGGAGGTCTCAAAACGTGTATTTCCGGTGAAATCTCGGTATCGAATTTTTGGGTGGAATGCAATACTTCCCCTACTTACTATACGTAGTAGAGAAAGTAAAAAGGGGATTATGGGCATGGTTGGGGGGAAATGGTATAAAGGTGCCAAAAAGGGGTAAAGGTCCCAAAATAACGGAATAATGTTTAAATGGAAATAATCCTCTTCTTCGGAAGTCGATGCATCATTAAAAAGATCACTGTCACCTTCTAAATCACTCATTATTGTTATCTTTGAACGCTGTTTTGCTCCCTGGCTTTGTTAAAACGTTTGTTCTTTTCCTCAAGTATGTCGCCATACTACTCAACAGCGAGCAACTACTTACCAAACATCTTTGCTATTCCGTATTGAGAAATAAACACGAATGGAGGAATGAATTACATATTCAAATTTATTTTCTACTGAATACAGAGAGTATGTCGCTTTTTCAATACTCTCTGTCGGGTTTGTTCCAAGCGATTAGAATGGATTCTGAATTAACTGAGTATGCGCTGTAGACCATACAATCTGCGCATGTCTGGAATTTTCAGTTCCTATTCTTAATCACGAACCGATTTCACTCGTTCCGAACTAGTTCCCAAATACGTTGGAACAGCAAACTGGAAATTCAGAATTGGTTCTGAACTGATTCTCTGTCGTCTTGGAACGCCACTTAGCTACTGCGCACACTCAGATAATTCGGAATCGATTCTGAATCGTATGGGAACAAACCTATTGTGATTTCACCAAAAAAAAAAAACGCATTTTGAAGTATCCTGAACCCAAAAAGAAAACATTTTTATGAAAAAGAGAGTGTGTGTGCATGCATGTGGTATCAGCACAAGGACTATAACCACAGCATAGAAAATAGCATTTATCTTTTAAAACATATTCAACATTGAAAAGAACTGAACACATGGGGGAAGATATAAAGAAATATAAAGCAGATTTAATTAATTTGAAATTACTCTACAAGTTCATCAATAATTCAGTAGAGAAAATCCAAGGTCAAGAAACATCATCATCTCTGGCAGTTGACCATAGCTGAGGATGTAAGCAATATGTCTTGAAACATGTTCTATATCAACAAAAGTTACTGAAGCTAGTTAATGCAAACTTGACTCAAATTGTGTTAAATAAAATGATTATATTGCTTTACTGTGTACTACTTCCAGTTTTAATTCTTACTATAATAAATATTGTATTCACAATTTTTTGTATCTGTCTGTATTATTGCTGCACTGTGTTACCTGCAAAAGCAAATCATCATATTCATAAATGCTGAATATGCCAGTTCCAATTTGCACTTTCTCTCTGAAATGTTACAGAATATTGCTGCTGCATATGACAGAACCGCAGTGCTACCTTGTGTTGTTTATTTTAGCTATACAAGTAATGCCTCTAGTTGAATGGAAGATAGATATATCACTGCAGTGTTATGCCAAATAGCACAAGTTATATTTCAGAAATATGAGTAAATTATATGCTAATATTTGCAATTTCTGCCTTGATTGGTAAAAGTAAAGGATCAGCAGCATAGACAGTTGTCCACTGTGGTGTAGTAGTTACCATGCTAGCCTCTAGTTCCCAAGATCGCGGGTTCAAACCGGGCAGAGGGCGATGGATTTTTTGGGGCGTAAAAATCCTTAGCATGGCCTCCTTCGGAAGGGAAGTAAAGCCTGTGCTCCCATGTCGTAGATTTATGGCACGTAAAAGAACCTCAAGCGTGATAAAGAGGCCTCTGAGCAAAATTAGCGGTCTTTCACGCCCAATATAGAATGGGATGCTAAAGACCACAGCAGTTAAAGAGTGTCCATAAATAAAATTCAAATTTTAGCAGCATAGACATAAATCAGGAGCATTGTATTGTACAGCATCGAACAGCTTTCACAATATGTGACCCTGAAAATGGGTTATGTTCATTTGAATAAGTAGTCAAATTAAGAAGTGGCATACCCATAATGCTCATTGTACTTTCTGCAATGACAATCTATATTGCCATTAAAATTGATGTTATCAAATTTTGTATCCAGTTTGGGTACAAATATTTTCCATATTTGTTTATTGCATGCATTCAGTATGCAAAGCCATATCCAAAAATCTAATGTGTTACATTCAACTGACTTTCTCTACCTGCTATAATTTATTGTTATATAGTTTCCGTTCATTCAAAAGCTTATTTTTCTATTTCATGTTAGCTTATATAAACCTTTACAGAAATAGTTTCACTGCATATTTCTTTGAAGGTACAAAGAGAATAATGGAAACCGAATTGATAGTCAGATGTTTAAAAGCTACTTGTTTTATGCATAATACATAAGTTCCATACTCTTTCCATAACATCACAAGAAACAAGTAAACAAACAAAAAATGACAAATTGAAAAATTCAAACCAATAAAAATGTATCTCCGGAATGGTTAATGCCACAAGAAAGTTATTTGAAATAAATTGTGTGTTTTAAAAAGATATACATTTTGTGTGTAGCACATTTTTGTTTATTTCTTATGGTTTACCAGTTATACAAAATTCCTTCCAGATGAAGAGGACTTCAAGATATACATTTTGCCATGTAAATATCTCGGACATGTGATATTTTATTCAAAATTGGAGCCAATTTTAAGAACATGTAAAATTTCAAAATATCTTCCACATAAAGAGTAGTTTGTGGTAGGATATTTTCTTGAAAAGCTTTGTGTGGCATCTTTGGAAGATGCTCTATTGATATACCAAATTTAGTATTTATCGGACATTTCATTTTTGGGATATGCTGTTCACACAGACAGACCTTTTTCTAAAATGCTATTTTTTATTCAGGAGCCTCAAAACATATATTTCTGGTGAAATCCCAATATCAGGAGGCATGCAATACCTTCTCTACCTGTTTGATACATGGTAGAAGAAGCAAAAAGGGAGTTGGTAATTTTTCGGGCAGGCATGCAGGCAGGCAGGCAGAAAAAAAATCTCTCTTTCTAAAGTTGCTATTTTTGGATTCAGGGAGCCTCAAAATGTGTATTTCTGGTGTACTTTTTGTGGAATGTAACGATTCCTTTACTTAGTAAGTAGTAGACAAAGTAAAAAAAGCTTTATTATTTTAGGTTCTTTCTGTGTGATGTACAAAATGTGAGGTAAAAAATATGGTTCTTTGAAGTTTTTCATGACTTTGGTTCCAAGCCACTCTCAGAACTACTGATAGCTTAAGTGCATGTACATTCAACTTTAGTGCTACAGAAATGTTATGCCAAGAGAAACTCTAATCATCAGGAAGATACCCATTTAATGGCCAACATCAAAATACTCAAAATTTGCCCAGTACATCCCTTCAGTGTTAACATTTTTATAGTGATTTAAAATAATGAACATGGGTAGGTGGTGAAGTCAAAGAGGAAGATGAATTAAGAAGATTCATTTAAAGCCTTGAAAACCATAATAACAACCACATTGGGTGAAGCAGTCATCTTAAATATCTTGTTTACTTACTTAAAGGATGACTTAGCAACAGTGACCAAACTAACAGTCATGATTAATTGTAAGAGTTTGTAGTAAAAACTATTAAATCACTTACTAATTATCAAGTATACTATTACAGATATAAAGAGCATTTTTCACAAAAGTTATGTTTCTTGTAAGTGAAGGCAGGAGTGATATTTCAGTTTCTGCTTGGGGAGGGGGTATAAGGTTTCCTGAAGCAGTTTCCCAAATTTTCATTGAGTTTTAATGACACATTTAGCCTAAAGCAAATTATTCTTTTATGTTTTAAATGTGAAATATTTGTATTAAAAGTACAATTGTAATATTTTTTTTAGTAGAGCAATAATAACCAGTAGTTATCCCTGATTCCCCTGAATGAACTAGAAATTAATTAAATGAAATAAAAGTACTGAGCTAAACCACGTGCTTCTAGTGCAAATAGCTAATGAGTAAAGCATGAAACTTTATCCATATTATTTCTCCTACAGTTTGATGTAGCTCAAGAAGGAACTTTCACCAAAAGCTGATTGTTATGTTACTTTTGGAGTAGTATAAAAAAACAAAGTTCTACATCAGCATTTGTTAAGTTGTTCCAGAACTATTATTGAATTTTTACTTTATCTGCCATCTCTAGTTTATCTCCAATCAAAAATGTGATAACAAGATTTCATTTTAAAATACACTTTGGAGATTCACTGAACCCAAAATAGTGTGTACCTGCATCTATCTGTGAACAGTATAGCTAAAAAACAAAAGCATGGTAAATAGCAAATTTCATACTTGAGTTGGATAGTGTTTTAAGCATGCCAGATGAAAATTTCCAAAAACATTTCTCCATTTCAAGCTACTCTTTACGTGGCAAAATGTTTATTTTTTTCATTTGGTCAAAATACCATTATAATAAAATGTACTTTAATTCTGAATTCTCTATGAGTAGCCTTTCTGATCCCAAGGTTGCAGGTTTAAACCTGACCTAGACCAATGGTTTTTAAGTGTGCTTAAAAACGAAAGCCCCATGTCAGATTTACTAGCATGTAAAAAATCTGCAGGATGAAATTCCTGCACACCAGTGGCACTAATATTCTGGCAATTGCCAGCCAGGAACCAAAAACATATTTATTTTTATGAATAGCCTTTAAAGTTCTCTTCATTATGAATGAATTTTGTATTGTTTTGATAATTGATAGGACATACCCAAAAACTTTAGAGGTGATTGAAATTTACAATTGATGTTAAATAACTTCTCTGTAGTATTAGGTGTTTTCAAAATGTTTGTTGGTATATGTTCAAGTTTTTCCAGGTTGAACTGCCAATAAAGTATCTTATGCAATTCTTATTCCCAGTTGTACTGCTAAATAAACACAAATCACTTCCTAGCTTCCTTTTAACCAAATTTTGAAGTCTATCTCTTTTCACAAATTGAACATATGCCATTAATGTATAGTCTTTTTGTTTTAATCCTTCCTTTCCATAATAATGATAACCAGCAATATTAATGATAATATTCTTTAATAACCACATTTCTTCACATTTGCCAGCCTGGTTATTTGATAGATTTGAAGTATGTATGATGCTGTAATATAAATGATGCAGTGTTTTCAAAAGACAGGAACAGTGCAAATTGAAAGCTTATCCAGTTCTTTTATGAACTGCCCAAAAGTAGTAGTGTAGGCTGCAGCAAATTTTCCCATTGTGTATGGAATTAACACACTTGACCCTGAATCATAATGGAGTGCCTGCTTAGTTATCTAAAATTAACATGTGTGTCATTCAGCTCACATACAAGAGACAAAAACTAATATCTGATTATGAGGTATTGTGCATGCTAAATGGTACTCTATTGTAATATAGCCTCAACAAAAACATGGCACAGTGAGGTGTATTCAGCTAATCACTGATGTGGCATTTATCCAATGATGGTGGAAAAATATCAAGGTGAGAGGGGGGAATAATGAGTTTTGTAGTGTGGTAGGGAATGGCATAAACTTGAAGCAAAAAACCAATGTTAAGTGGTGAAGGCTGCAGAGAGAATGTGTGAACTTGAATACAGTGGAATAGGTTGTGTTTTCCTGCTTAGCACAGGATCCCTGTTGAATAAGTAATGACCTTAATACTGTGATTATGAATCACTACATTCTCCTCTGTGAAAGTGTCAATTGTTCTGGAACAATATTGTGGTGATTGTTTTCCTGTGTGTAAGAATTTGTTTAGAACACTAATATGTCTGGTGTACAGCTTCATCACTGACTTCTACACTGACACTCTCTTTCAGTAAACTGTAAAACTAATAAGTGCATGTGTTTACAACATTTTCAGAGATACTATACTAGATTTACTATACTAACATTAGTTCTAAAATAAATTTATTCAATTATTCAACTGTAGCTTCTCACTCCCAGGTTAATATGTTTGTTTGTTTTTTGTTGTTTTTTTCCTTCGCTTATTGTTTTAAGGGAGACTATTCATTATTGATTCAGTCAACTAAACGTCTTTCTGAATAGGAAGTACTAGTAGAATAGCATATGTTTAAGCACATAATAGGATTTGAAGCCAAGAGATGGCTAGCAACCTGGAAGTTCATTGGCTAAATATCAGTTCTTTAATATGGCTGAAATAGCAGTGTTTCAAGCCATAGCTTTAGAACTGTTTATTTTTATGCATTTCTTTGTTGCAGTTTTACCTGCTTAGAGCTTTTCCTTTGATCATAACCAAACCCACCAAGGATGACAAAAAGTATGGAAAACTTTCTAATTTGAATGCTTCTTAAAGATATTAAATATATTGTATTTAATATTCTGCACATGAAATGGAAAATTTCCATCATCAATTCATCAGGATAAAGGGGCATCAACAGATACATTTTTGTTTAATAACAAACCTATACTTTCTTTTACATTTCTGAACTGTACCATCATTTCTATGTGAGGTGAGTTTATTTTGGAAGATGAAGAAGAAAAATGTTTTTCGGCTGCTCTTAGCTTCATAACAGGTGTTTGAAGAGAACACCATTTTCTACCAAATAATATCCAAGTCTGTCACAAACACTATGCATTTGGCAATGAAGTCATTAGTATTCTTGCTCTTCAGTATCTTTCAGTCATTGATCTAGCAGGTAGAGCTTCACAGGTGTGAACATAATCTCTGGTCATTTTATTAGTTTGTTTATTAGGAGGGCAATATGGATTGCTATAAATTCCTATTATATTTAGTGTTTTGTAAAAGAATCATGCTCTGTAATGAGTCTAAATTTGGTTACTACAAATACACATGGTGCTTGCAGGATGGTTTCCACACTAATGGTGATATTCCAGTTCTTATCCTTGCTTTTATTTCATTGTTAGATGCAAAAATGTTTATACTATTTTTAATTATTCTTTTTATATGTATAGGTTTTTAAGTTTTTAATTTTGCTCTGAATTAATTGAAAGTCATGAGGAGGTCCGTAGCCTCATTTCCAGAAACTGCACCGTGTACTGCTATCCACTGTAATTTTCTCTCCTTTTTTTACTTTCTCTACTGTTTACCTACAGTAAGTAAACAAAGTATATTATTCCTATGAAAAATATGACAGAGATTTTACCAGAAATAGTTTTGAGGTCCCCTGAATAAATAATAATAATAATAATATCTAAGCCTTTTCAGAAAAAGGGCAGAGAGAGAGAGAGAGATAACAACCTAGTCCAGCATCTCCCATTTACATGGAAAAAGATTTGTTACTTTTGATTTTTCTCAAAAAATGGCTGTAATGATTTTGATTAAAATACATACATTTAGATATTTATATGACAAATAAAATGTATATCTTGAATTTTCTGTGAATAGCCCATGAAATCCTTTTTATTCTGAATTACGTTTTATAATTGGTAAAGTGTAAGAGTTAGACAGAATCTTATTAACTCACTCTGGAAACATCTTGATTTTTACCCAGCCTTTAAATGCATATCATTGTTAGCCTGCATGCAAGTTGTTTATGAATGCGCTTTTTTCCAAATTGAAAATGAAGGACTATACTTTTCATTTGTGAAAATAGTCCTACCAGGCCACAATATCAAATGTTTTGACTGACATTTTGAACATAAGTAATTTCTTAGAACTAGTGATTAAACAGCAATCCAGTTAAATTTTTAAAAGACATAGAAATTGAAAGGGAGAACTTGTGTATGTACCCTGACAGATAGGAATCCAATAAACTTGTATTTATAGTGACCTCAAAGCTAGGCTAACCAAAGCCATGTTTCTAACCAACCCCCGAAAACCATTTCTCGGAATTACTGCAAATCCAGGGTCCTTAGTAATGTCATTACAAATCAAACATAGGTAATACTTCCTCGTGCTATTCTGCTTAATAAATTTGTCTTATTTCAATAAGGATGGAGAAAATTAAAAATAAACTTATTTATCCATAGAACAGATTAGTACAGTGATAGAAAAGTAAATATGGATTGTCATTTGCAAAAGACATATTTTTCATTGTTCACTGTATATAAAGGGATACACAAACTAATCACAGAATACATTTTTTAAGAAACATTTGAATTACAAAGTTATAGATAATATTCCATACTTTTTGTTTGCCTCATATGTTCATTATTTCTTTACCCCTGAAGCTGAGGCCTGAGAAAATTTCACAAAAAGCAGAATCGGCTGTTCATTACAAAAAGAGAGATTTGAGTTGTCCTTTTCATAAACATTAAATCCAATTAATTAAGCAGGTTCAGAACATTTTAAAAATGTTATGGAACTGTTACACATAATCTTAAATTTAAAAAATCTGATGTATCGCATTCATCTGACTTCCCCTACCCCTTATAATTTTACATAATCCCTTATTTTAATAATAATAACAATAATAAACTTATTGCCATTAAGCATTACAGCAACTGACAAATATTCATATAAAAAGTGATTTTTCTATTCTCTTTGTTATAATAAATTTTTGAGTAGAAATGATCTCAAATTAAGCACTATGGACCTAATTGCTTGGACAACATGGAAAACAAAACACAATTGTTTGCATACCGTAATTCACTTTTCTGTTACTAGTGAACCCATGAAGGCAAAAAAAGTTTTGAATAATTCTGTGGTATATAAATATACATCTCATTGTCTTGAGCAAAGGTGAATTATGGACTTGTTGCAGTAAGCTGACCGAATTTGATTTTGTATTATACATAACTTAATGTGAGGCACTCTGCAGCAAAAGTGGTAAAACCACTTTTATCTCTCAATAAATTGCTTCCTGCTTTTGGTATTTCATTCCCAACTTGTTCTACATTTAGCCGTCAGAACTTGACATGACTGCTTGATGACCTTGAGCTAAAGAGCTCAGGTTTAACAAGGCAACCAACTTCTGACTATTGATTTATTCTGACTGGCAAGACAGGTCTAATTGGATATATCTTTTTCAGTGCTGATCCCTTGTATTAGTAATATTCATATCATTTGTCCAATTAAATGACCAGTGCAGCATTCATATTCTCATATTCCTGCAATGAATAAACCAAACTTATCTTCCTAATTAATCTGAATGCTTGAATACGCATTTTTCTAATAGTAATTAATTATTAAAGTTAAAAGTCACTCACTACATTTGAACAGAACGTTATTAACCTTTACTATTTAGCATGCACCTTTTTTTAAACCCATAAGCATATTGTGAATAAGATTCCTGTAAAACTACTGGATTTACTCTTTCTATATTAAGATTTACCAAAATTTCTCCTAGAGCAGTATTAGTAGGAATATTGATCTTTTAAGTCATAACTGAAATAGATTACCATTGCAATTACCACCTGAGCATCAAGTGCTCGGATGGAAGAATCATGCAAAAATTCGGAAACTTTGTATTGTTATGGTTTGATCCACCATATATAAATATTTACTCCTTATTGTTTTGTTTACATTATTTATTTTTATTTGTGCATTGATTTATTTTAATGGTTTTCTTTGTATAGCCCCCTATTAACTTTTATAGTCACAACAGAGCCTTTGGCTTGAGATGGTATTACAACCAATTGAACTGCAGGTTTTAATGCTGATTTTATTCATTTTTGTCATCAAATACATTCACATTCATTCTTCTGTATCCTGCAGAGAGTAGAGAATGGTTCTAGCAAAAGAAAAATGCTTCCACCCTGTTGGAAATCAAACCAAGGACTCCTGGGTTGAGAAGCCACAGTGCTGTTTACTCAGCCACATAGTCAGCCATTTACATGAATGATTTAAAAGTACAATGATTACAAAAGCTATTGAAGCGCCAAGAAAGCTATTCAGCAATAATAAACAATTATTAAAATTGAAATACATTCAACACAGATAACAACATTGCTCCGGCTGGCCCCATGATTCAGTTGGTAGAACACCTGCCTGCTGTGCAAGGGGTCCCAAGTTCGATTCCCTGCTGGGAGGTGGGAATTTTTCTGTAGCCAATATTATTCCCTATCCTCCCCAGAGTCTGGAAGTATGAATGAGAGTGTGAGTGATCTAATGTATAAAACCCAAAGAAAAATCAGAAATTCAATGACAATAGTATATGAGTTAACACCATTACCATTAAACAATATGTTCCAAACATAAAAGGTTGCTGAAAAAATTGAGTTTTATTCATGGATGCTCTTTAACTACTATAGTCCTTAGTGTCTAATTCTATATTGGGCGTGAAAGACCGGAAATTTTGCTCAGAGGCCTCTTTTATCAGGCTTGAGGTTCTTTTACGTGCCGTAAATTTATGACATGGGACCACCGGCTTTACTTCCCTTCCCTTCCAAAGGAAGCCATGCTAAGGATTTTTACACCTGAAAGAATCCATCGCCCTCTGTCGGGTTTGAACCTGCGACCTCAGGAACTAGAGACTAGCATGGTAACCACTACACCACAGAGGGCGACAAGGTCACTGATATGACCATTGCAGTTAAAGGCAAGGTATAAATGGAACAATTATATATATTTATAAAAAAATGCTCCAAGTTCATTAGCTAAATTGAAAATGAAAGTGTAGTAGTTTCAAACAGATTTTTAACATGACAATTACTGTATCATATAACTATTTTAGCAGAACTTTTAAATGCATAAGGAACGTCCATATTAAAAAAAATGTGATCTGCGGCACACAGCCTTCTCTTACAAATTAACATATCCTTTATGATAATACTGATCACATAAAAAGTGATTGTTCCTTCACATCACGTTATTCAAGATAAAAGTCTGCTTAAGAATGATTGCAAAGTAAGCAGTATTATGGACTTAGTTACATACAAAATGCAGAAACAGCATTCATTTATATCATTTTGGTTTTTGTTACTAATAAGCTCATAGGTAAGAAAAGAAGAAACAAAAATTGCAATATTTTCAATAAATAAGTGATGTAAGTGTTACAAGTTTGACTCAGCTTTATCTAAATAATTAGTGCACATCACTGTTACAAAAGTCCACCACACAAAATAAAGAATCGCAATATTCCAAGAGGTGTCCATTTCCAAACGGGTCCTTGTCCCAACATTTTTGAAATTCAGATATTTATATCAATCCCTTCCTCTCAATAGTTTCTATGGATCTATATTTGCTGTACAGCTCCAAATCCACTCTTAACCCATTATAACTTGAGTAAAGGTTCCACACATTTCCAAACAGCCCCTTGTCCATCCAATATGGAGGACCCTCATCATCACCTGTGCTACAGAACCAAAACTATAACCACCCTTGTCCACAGATGGTATATTGTATATTGACCTTTGTCGAATAAAGAAATAATCCTGATCACTACTAATAAAATTGCCGTAAAAGTAAATTTATTGCTGTTAATAAGAGGAGGTAATGTTCTATTTAGATGTTGGTGAAAGTGTTCTAATCAAATGGAATAAATGAAAAGCTTCTGACAATCAGAGTAGCCGAGTGGTTGTTGTGAACTAGCATGGTC
This sequence comes from Deroplatys truncata, assembly GCA_030765065.1. NCBI lineage: Eukaryota > Metazoa > Arthropoda > Insecta > Mantodea > Mantidae > Deroplatys > Deroplatys truncata. Next base: position 128,382,960 of record CM060988.1, on the reverse strand, counting down.
TGCTTTGATTGTGTTTACTGAAGTGTGTGGTTTATCTAAGGATTTTCCAGTGTTCTGCAGCTTTAAATAAAGATACTTCTGGGATTTATCACATAGCTAGTTTGTAACAATGTCTGCAAAAGGTTCTAACGATGGATCTAAAATGTTCATGAAACAGGGAGGCAAAGTGATACCTGTTCCTGCCAGCAAGAACGCAAAAAGAAATTAAATCATGCTGCATGGAAAAAGAATGGAGATAAATAGGTTAGATATTCATCTAAAAAGCTTACCTATGTAGGTTCCATGAAATGTTCTACACCTACCATAGCACTTATGAAATTATTACAGCAAAGCAGGATTTTTCAAAATATATTATTTATATTTATAAATATATTATTTTTTTAAAAAAATTATTTCAAAATATATTAGCACTGAAACTCCAAAATGTGACACACATAGGAGAGAATGTAAGCAAAATACACAATTTTGGCACAAGCACTATATGCCAATTAAGAAGGGAAACTATTAAGCAAATCCAGAACTGTCAGCATGCTTTCTTGGGCATACTAAATATCAATAAGAAGAGAGTGCAGAGGATTTGTAGGGAACATGCACAAACAGGAATGCCTGCAAAAGATAGTAGAGGTGGTGACCATCATTCTCATTTGTATGTTGATAAACACAACAATGTGAAAATGTCTATGAATCTTTGGTACCATCGAGAGTCATTATTGCCGAAATAAAAGTACAACCAAGATGTACCTCGATTCTACACCTATAATTAAAAAATTATGTGACACCTATAACAATGATTGTGATGATAACCTGAAGGTGAATTATGAATTCTTTAGAAATATTTTTACAATGAATATAATTTAAGCTTCAATACACCTGCAACTGACAAGTCCTTTAAATGTATCCAATATGAAGACAGAATCAAATCCTTCTTTTCCCTTTTCCTTTCTACACCTATATACATTCTCTTGTTTTTCCCTCAAACCTTTATTCCTGTTTTCCCCCCCCCAAAAAAAAAAGAGACTTAAGGTGGAGCAAAATAGGTATTTAGAGACTGAATTTGAAATGCACAAGCACAAAGCCAAAGCATTTTTTGAACATCTTCACACAGATATTAAAAGTGCAGTCACATTTTCATTGTATAAGCTTTGCCATAATTCAGGGAACATGAAAGGTGCACAAGCTCTGATACTGTGTTTTTGTATACTTGGACTGAAGGAGCTCATCACAAAGGGTCAGCTGAAATTGCCTCTGCTATTTATCACAAACTTATTCACACTAATTTTGGTGAAAATGAAGTAGTGCAGCTTTTCGCAGGGGCCAAAATAAGAATACTGTAGTGATGTCTATGCTGATGATATGGTTGGATTCTGAAGCTCCAGCAAGCATTCGTGAAGTTCAATTATTCTATCTAGTACCAGGCTATTCATATATGCCTCCTGACTGTGCTTTTGGTTGTATCAAGAAGGAACTGCAGACAATAATCAAAGTCAAAAAATACTATCAAGTGTTTAGTCATCATGGAGCAGTTCTTACAGTAGTAGAAGATTTTGAAATGTATTACTGGAGAAATGCCACTTTTGGAATTGGGAAGAAGCCAAAACAGTAGCACATTTGGTTTTCTACCTGCAAGAGATTCATTATAGTATGATGTAAAATACCAACAGCTACAGTGCTTGTGCATGGAGAGGTATCTTACAACATTAACAGTGGAGTTGAGAAGAAAGTTTGCAGAACCAGGGAGAAATGCTAGTTAAATACCGCTGAAGCAATCCAAAAAATCTGATGTGTTACACTCACATAACTTTCTCTACTCCTGTACAACCTAATTTTACAAACGCCTATTCTCCATATGCTTCATGTTAATCGAGATATCGAGATGTCAATCTTATTGATAATTTTCTTGTAGATGCAAGGGGAATATGGTAGCTTTTAAGCGATAGTCAAATATTTTAACGCTGGTTGCTATGTGGGGCATTCCATTCTCTTTGCATGTCCAGAACATAAAAAAATGAATAACGAATTTGAGAAAAAGTATAAGTATTGGAAAATTTAAGGGAATAACAAGCAATATCTCGCAAACGGTTCACTCAATAAAAGAAATGTATATGACATAAATTGTGTATTTTAACGCGATCTACATTTTTTGTGTAGTAAAATTTTGTCTATCTCTTATGGTTTACCGGTTATGAAAAAGTCGTTCATAATGAAGAATACTTTTGGAGACATTCCCAGAAAATTCGAGATATACATTTTATTTGTCATGACAATATCTTAAACATATGATATTTTAATCAAAATCGTTAGAGCCGTTTTTGAGAAAATTAAAATTTTCGAAAAATGTTCCATGTAAAGGGTAGTCTGGGGTGGGGGGATTTTCTTGAAAACCTTCGTGTCGCATCTCTGGAAGATACTGAACCTAAATACCAAGTTTGGTGCTTATCCGATTGTTCGTTTTTGAGTTATGCTGTTCACAGACACACACACAGACACACACACAGACACACAGACACACACACAGACACACACACGGACATGTTTCTAAAAATGCTTTTATTGGATTCAGGAGGTCTCAAAACGTGTATTTCCGGTGAAATCTCGGTATCGAATTTTTGGGTGGAATGCAATACTTCCCCTACTTACTATACGTAGTAGAGAAAGTAAAAAGATGATGTACAAAAACTATTACAGCTTCACTTTGGTCCTACATGAGAAAATCTTTGTCTCTCCAGTTCTACAAAAACTTACTTCAGTCCAACCCATCACAGAAGAGGAAAACCTTTCAGAAAATGGAAAAGAGGTTGGTCTAATGGAAAAAATTGATGACCTAGTTTAATATAGGGTGGTACTCTTCTTTCTTGAAAAGAAAAGCATGATAATTTGTTTTTCTAACAGAGTAAATACAGTAGAATATTTTGGTTTTTTCAATGTTAAGAGTGAAGTTTAAGAGACTAATTCCTTTTACATGAAATTAAAAAAATAAAAAATAATAATATAAAAAAAACTATTCCAAATTACTATGTAAAGCAGTACATGTATTATGTTATACACATAAATTATTAATTTTGTCAGAAGATTATACAACATTTAAAAATGAGATAATGTTTCAATGACATTAAACAACTTATCCTGTACTGTACAACTTTTCCCACAGAACCAAACTGTCCCTTGTCCATTTCCAAAAAGCCCTTTGTCCAAATATTTTTATCTATTTACGGCAATTATATAGGCTTTATTACAGAAAGATCTACTACAAATTATTATGTAAAACAATACTTTACGCTATAATATTATACCATAAATGTATTGATTCTGTCAAAGCAAAATCACTGTCACAGTTTTCGTCCTTTTCTCAAACATTTTCATCTTGGACAAGGACCATTTTGGAAATGAACACCTTAGTATGTTGCATCGAATGACATGTTTAAACTTCAGAAAATTTAAGCATACAGCAAGGAATATTTTGGAAATGACTAATGCTGCAATAAAAATTATTATATATAAATTGTGTATTTCAGTGACTGCACTAAGTTTTGTCTATCTCTTATGGGTTGAAGATAAATAAAATACAATAAAAATGAAAGGGCTTAACAAACAATTCTATTTTATTCTTCATAATAATAATATCTCAAACATATATTTTAATCAAAATCATTAGTACTGTTTTTGATAAAATTGATTATTTCCATATTGGGTTGTTTGGGGGGGGGTTTAAAATGTTTGCCTTCCATAAGTATAATTTTGGTCAATGACTTTCTTTACTTTCTCTACCATGTACATAGTAGCTAGAGAAGGTAATTGCATTCCACCCAGAAATTTGATACCAGATTTTACAGAAATGCATGTTTTGAGGACCCCTGAATACAAAACAAAAGCATTTTTAGAAATAGGTCCATGTGTGTGTCTGTGAACAGCATAACTCAAAATAAAAAGTCGGATAAATACCAAACTTGGTTTTCGAGTTTAGCATCTTCCAAGAATGCGACCAAAGATTTTCAAGAAAATCCCCCCCATCCTAACTACCTTTTACATGGAACATTTTTCGAAAATTTTGATTTTCTAAAAAAATGGCTCTAAGATTTTGATTAAAATAACATATATGATAGATTTTTTATGACAAATAAAATGTATATCTTGAATTTTGTGGGAATAATCTAAGAAGTTCTCTTCATTTTGAAGGAATTTTGTATAATCTTATATAACTTGTAAATATTAAACAATAGACAAAAACATACTGCACAAAAAAAATGTAGATCTCTTTAAAACACACAATTTACTTAAAATAAGCATAAGCCATTCCTGAGATATCCATTATTAAAGGTTTGAATTGTTCAGTACTTGTCATTCTTTTAAAGTCCCATTATTTTCAGTTGTTTCATATGATCTCATGGAAACATGGAATTTTAAGGCCAGTATATAGCATCCAGTTTTTAAACATTTGACATTGTATTTTTAACGAAATGTGTAATATAGCTATTTTTGCAAAGGGTTATTTAGATTAAATGCAGTAGATAGAAAAATAAGCTTTAGTAAGAATAGTTTGTATACCCACTAATAAAGATAGAGGGTAGAGAAAGTTATGTGAATGGATCACATCAGATTTTTACTTTCTCTATACGTATAGTAAGTAGGGGAAAAATTGTATTCCACCCAAAAATTCGATATCGAGATTTCACCAGAAATACATGTTTTGAGACACCCTGAATCCAAAACAAGCATTTTTGGAAAGTGAGTGTGTGAGTGAGTGAGTGAGTGAGTGAGTGAGTGAGTGAGTGAGTGAGTGAGTGAGAGTGTGTGAGAGAGTGTGAGTGTGTGAGAGAGTGTGAGTGTGTGAGAGAGTGTGAGTGTGTGAGAGAGTGTGAGTGTGTGAGAGTGTGTGTGTGTGTGCATGCGTGCGTGCCGCATAACTCAGAAACGAACAGTCGGATAAACACCAAACTTGGTATTTAGGTTCAGTATCTTCCAGAGATGCGACACGAAGGTTTTCAACAAAATCCCCCCACTCCAGGTTACTCTTTACATGGAACATTTTTCAAAAATTTTAATTTTCTCAAAAATGGCTCTAACAATTTTGATTAAAATACCATATGTTTAAGATATTTTCATGACAAATGAAATGTATATCTCGAATTTTCTGGGAATGTCTCCAAAAGTATTCTTCATTGTGAACAACTTTTGCATAACTGGTAAACCATAAGAGATAGACAAAATTTTACTACACTAAAAATGTAGATCGCGTTAAAATACACAATTTATATACATTTTTTTGTTGGGTGAACCATTTTCGAGATATTGCTTGTTATTCCATTAAATTTTCCAATACTTATACTTTTTCTTAAATTCATTATTCCTTTTTTTTTTTTTGTCCTGGTAATGCAAAGAGAATGGAATACTCCACATAGCAACCACTCTTAAAATATTTGACTATCACTTAAAACCTACCAATTCCCCTTGCATCTACAAGAAAATTAGCAATACGATTAACTTCTCGATAACATGAAGCATACGGAGAATAAGCGTTTGTAAAAATAGTTTGTACAAGAATAGAGAAAGTCATATGAGTGTAACACATCAGTTTTTTTTTATGTTCTGGACATACAAAGAGAATGGAAAGCGCCACATAGCAACCAGCGCTTAAAAAATTTGACTATCGCTTAAATACTACCATATTCCCCTTGCATCTACAAGAAAATTAGCAATAAGATTAACATCTTGATTATCATGAAGCATATGGAGAATAAGCGTTTGTAAAAATAGTTTGTACAAGAGTAGAGAAAGTCATGTGAGTGTAACACATCAGATTTTTTTTAGGTATGCTGTTCTCTTTCTACCTCTCATCTTTTTCTGGAAGAGATGATCATCATCATCATCATCATCATCATCATCATCATCATCATCATCATGATTATTATTATTATTATTATTATTATTATTATTATTATTATTATTATTATTATTATTATTATTATTATTATTTCTTCTTCTTCCTCTTAATCATTATCACATTTCAGCATAATAAAAATAATGCAAGCATTATTTTTTTTTCTTACACACAGTACATCAGTGGACAAAATGGTTTTAAAAATGTGTGTTCCATTTATAGCATGGATGCACCCCATAAAATTATTGCAGATAATTTTTCTGGCTCTGTTTTGTGCATTATTTAGAATACAATGAAGGCCTGATGTTATTCTACTTAGAGCTAGAAATAAGCCATTTTTGCTAAAGGTTATATTGCCAGTACTTAGAGATAATGGACATATCCAAATGAGTGAAGTCTGGATATGGTATACCTTATCTATGCAGGACAGGTCATAAGGGTATCCATAAAATGTGCCGTAAATTGGACATTGTTGAAATGTTTGTTTATTCAATAGGTACCAACCAACCTTTCCCCACCTTTTATATTAATTACTTTCCCTTCCTGTTTCCCCTTATTCTATTTCCCCCTAACCTCATCTCCCTTCTCTAATGCTCTGAAGTCCTTTAATTTTATTTTTTTCTTTCCCATGTAGGGAAAGAATGTTCCATGATTTGTTTCTCCTTGAACATGTAGGTATCTAGTACAAAAGTAATATGATATACCTATTAGACCATTGGAGACAGTAATTTCTGATAGAATGCAATATACCTTCTTATGAAATATGATAACATGTTAGGCTTTAGTGAATATTAAGCAAACCACAAAATATGTTTTTGTTCATGTAATATTCTATGCAGTACCAGGACTTCTTTTTGGTTCAGTTTTGCAGAGAATTATTAAGATAATAGTAGCACAGAGTTTTAGTGGCCAGTGAAACTATGATATTCAATCTGTATTTAATACTGCTTCCAAGATTATTAGTTCAATTTCTTTCATACCTAATAAATTACTCATGAGGTGGAATGCATATTTTAATAGATGAAATTGAATTTCTTCCATCCCCCCCCCCCTCATGAATTCTGTTTTGCTTTAAAAGAAAAAGTCCCCAGTATGAGGACTTCATTAATTCTCATTTCACAGTTTCACTCTCTGATACCTTTAAAACCCACTCTAAATCGACTAAATTATTATTGAGTGTGTTTTAATTTTTTTTTCTTTTTGTTTTATATATATAGCTTAACATTTAGCAGCAAAGCCTTATGCCAACTGATATACTTTGGCTCATAATAGAATGTGATTAAGCAATGTGTATAATGCAATACTTTATTACTATTATTAAATCTTTGTCATCATCATTGTTAACCATCTCTCCGCTACAATTTTCCCTCATACTATATTTATAAGGATTGCAGCAAGTATGCATGAAATTAGCCCCACCTTGAAATTATTCATCATCATCCAGGACCATACCTCTTTACTGTGTTTATATCGTTACAGCATGAAATACAATGTTCAGTAGCAACTGGAAAGAGAATTTGCATGATACATGCATCATTTAGTATGGCCTTGCTCAAGGAAATTGCTATTATTTCTCAAATGCAAATGTATAGTCAGTAATTACTTATGACTGACCTACAGGAACAGGCTGGAGAGTAGGTTTACACAATATTTGTGCAGTAACAACACAAACATGTATAGTTTTCACATTTCCCTAAAAAAAAGCAATATATAACAAGAATCATAAAATCTTTGTAGCTATAGTTAAATTAGTGTTTGCATATGTTCTCAAAATCAGCAATTGTCTACAGTTTCTTTTGTATAATAGTGTAAGTGGCTTTGTTATTCTGCCATCATTTTTTATCACAGGCATAAAAGTCAACAAACATATTGGAGGATATAGTTTCCATTACTAATTATATATTTTATTTAAATGTAAGGAGCATTCATTGGGCAAATCTATTGAAGACTGAAAACTTTAATTATTTTTATTTACCAAACATGGTTTATACATTTCATATATAATTTCCCAAGCAAGTGGAGAAACTTCACTGGGGTAAGACGATGTAGTAATCATTTTTTTATTCTATAAGATGTGTGTGTGTGTGTACACAGCATAGATACTTTTACTTATTTTCCACGATTTGTAATGGAAAAATCTATGATAAATACATATTCACTTATCTTTTTGGGCTATAAGCAGCAAGGATCTTTTGTGTAGCTCTAATCCCATAACATTTCCAGTGACTATACCAATTATAAATTAGAAGGAAAAAGTGAATTCAATGTTTCTGATATACACAAACTGAGGCTCAAGTAATAACAAAGAGACTTCTTTGTTTGGGGCTTACTTTTTTGATAAAATTCAATATGGGGGAATTAGGAGTATGTTATCTACACAACACAAATACTAATTATAAATTAGAAGAAAAAAATGTGCAACGCTTCTGCTATACATAAACTGAGGCTCTAGTAATAACAAAGAAACTTCCTTGTTTGGCAGTTACTTTTTTGATAAAATTCAATGTGGTTGGAGTAGGAGTATGTTATCTATACAACACCAGAGAAGAGGTGGGGGAGGACTGACCTAGATAAGAACAATCCTTTTAGCAGCAAAGTTACTAACAGGATCATTACAGCCCCACAAGTGCAGCTGAGACATTACCTAAGCAGTAGCAAGCTCATCAGCATGCCAGCCATAGAGAAGATTGGACGTCGCAATGCCATACCCATACTATACACAAGGGGCACGCACTATGAAGTTGGATATGACACTGTGAGTACACTGTATATTTTTAAATGATTATTTTGGTTACTGTGTTATACCATAGAACAGAACAATTAAAAGAATAACTGTTTGGGATTTAAAACTGTAAGCCACAAGTTCTTCAGATTTTAATTCATGTAGCTGATGCATGTCAACCTGCAAACTCTTGTACAACATAATTAATTATGAAAAAGTAAAATACTTCAATATCATGTAAACTTAAAATCCTACCGAAACCGGAGAAGCAAGCCCAAGTGAGCCACAAACAAAACTTACTATCAAGTGTATATTTAAAAAGTTAAATATTTGTATTGATAAATGATACAAATAATATATTTGGAAAATAACAACAAAAGCAATTTTTTTTCTTTCTTTTAAAATTTTAATTTTGTAGCATATGGGCATTTGCACTGCAATGAGCTGAAATCAGTTTTTAAGGTTTGTAAGTTTGGTACAAATCATTGTGAAACTTTAAAAACATTAGATTAGAATGGAAATATGAAAAAACTATTATTGACTATAGATTCAAATGCAGTGTTTTTATAAGTATTACATTAGCATGAAAATCTAGTATTAATATTATTGTGTTTCTGAGGTCAACATTAGAAACTTATTTGTTGTTATCAACTAAATAAACTGTAAAAAATATTTTTGAATGTCTGTTTATCTTGTAGATCTCTCTCTCTCTCTCTCTCTCTCTCTCTCTCTCTCTCTCTCTCTCTCTCTCTCTCTCTCTCTCTACTCCATTGGTTTTTGAAGTCCATATTTTCCTTTTAAAGATAAGTCTAAAGGGAACTTCTGTTCCTTCTGGTCTTTTATCTTTGAAAGTAGGGATTATATAGTTTGGATAAAAGAACTTTGAAGTGAATATTTCTTTTTCTACCCCCACTACTATCAAAAACAACATTTCTCCTCTGTGCTCATCAAATACCTAAAAAGAAAACTGAGATTCAATGGAAAAGCTTCCTATTTAAGATGTATGGAAACTATATAGTAGTAAATGAATGCTTTGCAACTATAATGCAGTGGAAATGAAAAGAATGACATGTAGTAGTTCATGTAAAAAAGAAAGTGCGTAACCATTCTTTACCAGTTAATGCTGAAATGCATCAGTTTAAAGAAAACAACTCGCACACATGCTACAGTTGAGCAAAGTGCACCAGCAAATACATTTATTTGACAGCATAGTTGGTTTAAAGCTTTAGCATTGTCAGTAAAGTAATAAGTAAAGAAAGAAAAAAAATGTAATGCATGTTGGACATCTACAGTTCAAATCCATATATAGACATTTGTGTATAAGATACACTTATAATACTTTGTAGAAAACAGTACCTTTATCAGACTTAATATTACTTGGCAGTTGGCACAGGTCTGGCATGCCCGTACCCAGAAAAAAATTTCGGGGGGTTCCATAACTAGATCTAAACTTGCCACCTTACACAGTTACCGTGTACCTACTCAGTAGTATATAGACGTTATGTGAACAAGAAAATTGCTTGGAGACATTATATAGACAGGAAAATATCACCAGAATGAAGATATTCCACCTTACAACACAAAACGCCGAGACTGCTTCGAAAACCAGGACGTGGTCACCTTATCTATGTAAGGGACATTATTAAGTTTACCTTTTCCTTCTAAATGTGCTACTAGCAGTAGACCTACTGTAATCTAACGAAATTTCCCCCATTTTGGTTTGATATGAATTTAAATAAATAAAACTGTCAGAAGTTTCGGGCGTGGTTGAACCCTAAAAACATCCCCTCTAAATGCGGCCCAGGTCTGGGGTACAATTTAATTGATTCGATCTTTCAGTTTCTAAACGTTGCATTAGTGACAATGTGGTCAACCTAATATGTTGCTGTGTAGCTTGAAATTCCAATCGCGTCAATGCTTCAGCTCAGCCGCGTGCTTCCTAGAGGTTATCAAATAAACCGAAAAGTGAACCACGTCTGAGAAGAGCGAATCAAGGAGCCGGCACCTTAGGTGTCAACAATTTTTTAAAACAGCGTTAGAACTACTTGGCTTCTATCCAGCCCAAAGGTGAGAGTAAAACAACACAATGCAGACGCCAACGAACCAGGCGTTTTGCCAGTACTGCCAGGCGTATTGCGCATACATTGAGCAGTCAGCATGATAAATTAAGAAAAGATAAGATTGTAACTTTGGGAATGCTAAGAATGATAATCGTGCAATGCCGGCTCGGGTCGTAAGTCTGTAGACAATGAGCCTTTGAGGTTCAGTTCAGGTACTATACTGACTCCACAGCGGACTGCAGACTAAAACAGCTTGGCCTTCAGCAAAGCGACGTGTGACCTTGGGCTTGATTACTCAAGTGCAAGGCTAGTGACAACAAACACTAGCTCTCCTTGCTGAATAACCATTAGGTTAAAACAGTTTCCATTAATAATCATATTTCTTGTTTAGTATCTATAGAATCATATTTTATTGACCTGTATAGGGCCTATTTATCAGCTTCCTGTTTTAATTTAATTCTTAATTAATGCATTATAGTAGTAATTAGTTTTGTAGCAATACACTGTGTGGAGAAGCGTAAAATTGCCATCATCTAAACCAGAGACAGATCTCGATGAGTACATTAAAAGAGCTTACAAGCACATTTGTTTCTGTTTCACAGATTTGCAGAAAAACACTTTAAAATGCAGAATCGTTTGGAAACAACGCTCTTTCTCTTACAGGTGGATGAGAAAATAACACTAAGTTCAGGCCCACTGCAGAGTAGATTGCGACTACTTTTCCGATGCCACTGCGAAGTTATTGCTCCATTACTGGAACGATACTAACTTTATTAGTGGTGTTTAGTTCCCAAGACAATTCTATTGTGCATTTTTAGCGAAATTTTTAATCAAAGCAACTAAAACCGAAACGCATTTAAGTTTGAAGGAAATAACAAAAGAAAGTAACTGTTTTAATTTAAATGCCTACCTATTATTGTAAAAGCTAAATGGTTGCAGAATTTTATACCTATTAGATAAAAAAAGGTAGATGTTTTACACTCACACGGGATTTCTCTACCCACTCTTCTACAAACTATCCTTAAAAACTTATTATAGCTAGTGTTATAGTGTTAATCAGGTAAACATTTACATAACTAGTTTTATTACGCATTTCGTTGTAAGTGTAACGGAAATTTTTAGAAAATAACAAAATAACAAAAACATTTCCAGTTTAGTTTCAGTAGTTTAAGGCAGGAGGGGGGTTCTTGTAAAACTTCGTGTCGCATCCTTGGAAGAGGTAAACTTAAATGCCAAGTTTGGATGTAACTGAATTTTCGTTTTTGAGTTTACGCTGTTCACAGAGGCGCGCACGGACTTTAAATGCATATTTTGGATTCAAAGAATTCAGCGCCACTATACGCGAATTAAAGAAAAATAAGGAATAAATAGGATAATTACTGCGCGGCTAGTAACCAGTACAGTGCAGACAATTCTTTAGCAACGTAACTAGCATGGAATGTATAGCATGTTGTGTTTATTCTTAGATAAAAGTTTACCGCCACCTATTAGTATTAGAAGGAGCATATTTGCTCGTTAGTCGCGGCCTAGAAATTCGTTGTGTGTAATAACGATTAGCTAGTAGGTTCTTTCTTCGAAAGGCCAGGATCAAAACATAAAACTGCAAACCCTATCAAACAAAAGCAGAAACTCATAAATGCGGATATTTTGTTGCTCGCATCAATACAAAGAGATATCGAAACTTAATGGCAAAACAGAAGAGTTGTGAAAAACAAAATTGCCACATGTGTTATTTTCAAGATGTTAGCAAATGCCAGGATCATGTCAGGGACTTGTGCGAACATGTTTTCTTGCCGTCGTTGGATCGAGATCGAACACGCAACTTCATTCCCAAGAGAGCAACGCTCGTCCAACTGCGTCATTCGGTCTCTCTCTCTCTCTCTCTCTCTCTCTCACACACACACACACACACACACACTCAAACAAGGAGATGGACTAGTGCTTCTGCAACCCTTCTGAGGGAATTGCTTTATCAGTATATTGCTGCCTACGAAATATGAAGAGGACTGACAAGTTGAGATTAAATTAAGAAAAATAGACTGAGAATGAAAGTTTTATGCTGATATTATCTTTATGTTTAATGTTTCACAGACCTGCGCATGTTTTATATAATTCGAAAAATACCGAAATACTGTTGCAATACCACTTTGGCATTTAACCTCAGTAATCTCAAAATAGAAAAGCCCCCTCTTTTTTTGCTGTCAATAACTCACTACATGTCATTACACCAGCGACTTCATATAAGCGATTCTCTCATTTTCCGAGTTATAAAAAATATTAATTATAAACTTCAAAAAGGATTTCACTTCGTGTAACTAATATATATACAATACCCCGCCTTTAACTTATCGGCGGCCTTTTCTTTGAAACATGTTGCCTATAGGTAATGGTCTTAATTCGTATTCGCTTGACGTTGGATTTCTGGTACACTTGGGGTGTTATTCATTAGATCACGTGCGCGCACACGCACTCCCTCTCTCTTACTTCCAGACTCAGGGGAGGATAGGGAATAATCTTGGCTAGAGAACAATTCTCACCCCCTCCAAACGGGAATCGAACCCGGGACCCCTTGCACAGCAGGCAGGTGCTCTACCGACTGAGCTACGAGGCCAACACAATCTTATTAGTACTCATGATATAAAGCTGTTAACAAACTACCGAAAAAGAACGAAGTAAACACTCGAGAGTAAATAAACTCGCTTTGGCACCTAATTCACGTCGAGAAGTGAGTGCTTGCGTATTTTCAGAATATAATTTTATTTTCTAAAGCACTGAAAACACGCGTTCATTGCATTAAAAAAAAAGAGCGAATTCGATTGCTTCTTGACCAAGGTAATACAGTAGAGCTGATACAGTGAACTCTACTTCTGTTGCCTAAAACAAATATTATTTGTAAGCAATTCTGCAACTTTTAAGTTACTACCTTAAGAATTATGGAAACTACTGAGCGGGATGGCGGCAACGTCTATGGGCCGCATTCGAGAGGTCCCGGGTTCGAATCCCGGTGGCCGAACCCTGACCATGGGGTTTTTCGTGGTTTTCCTCTGGTCGCCTAGGCGAATGCTGGGGCGGTGTATTCTTCCACGATTTCTCCTTTCTCCCTTTTCCTATCATTTCATCTCTCTCCCTTTCATCTTTCAGAAAGGTATTTAGCTTCCGCAGGGCAGATGCCATGGTTGCTGCGCTTTGTAAAGGATTTCTCCCCGTAAAATGCCAAGGTGCGTTAGCCCGCTTGCTAGGGTCGCTTCGTTGCCCTCTCGCGCGATTCTCCATCTCTGCTGGTGACGGCGGGTGTTTCAACTTGAAAATATTAGGGACTTCCGTGCGTCTCTGTGGACCTGCCTGCCTGCGGTCCTAAGGCCTTCTACGACTCCTTTACTTCATCCCTGCCTCCCGGGGGTGTAGTCATAATAGATCTAGTTGGTTGCAGTGGCGAGGTATCCCCCTCCGGTAAATATTTCATACTTCATGACCGTAAATCTCCTTCTACAACTTATCTCCATTTTCAGTGCAAGCTACAGACTCACTCTGGTTATCTATGGTTGAAAGTGAAGCCGGCATGAATACTGAATAGCGAGAGTCAGTGTTTATTTATTCAGTGTTTAACGCCCGCTCTTACTATAGCAACACAGGTGGTGGACGCTGTTGATTCATGCAATAAGATGATAATTCGGAGAGGAAATCTGGAACAGAAACGTTCCAGGTCTAAGTCAAGGTGGCTTTCTGGTATTTGCCAATTATGAGGACCAAGGAAAATCTGAGAAAAAGAAAGAAACCTCACTCAGGGAGGACGGTCCTGACTGGAGAGTTGGAATTGCTGACGAAATACAACAAATATTTATAATTTATAGATGATGAGTCTATATCTTAAGTAAAGAAACTTTCATTTTAAAATGCCTTTATTTAAGGTTTAAAACGAAAACTATGAACTACAGAAAAGAATAGGTTATAATTCTAGCATGGCAAGAAACACAGTCGTATCTGTGGTAATTAGAAGTCATTATAATTATTTTCACTAGCCGTGCAGGTGCAGTTGTTGCGGTTGTTTTATAAATTACGTATACTCTTCTTAGTACCGCATATAATAATAAGATAATAAGCTAGATTTTAGCACTTCAGTTTTATAATATGCACTAAACGATGCATATAGAACATGAATTCGTTTGCTGCATTTAAATTGGAGGATACAGATGCATTGGCATCATTTTAGTGCAAGGATCCAATGAATAAAATTAACAAATAAATGTAACCAGAAATCCAAAATTGCTTACCGTTAATGTAGCGATAGGTGTGCACTGTATGCAGACGCTGTTGCGCAAACGCGATGAAGTCAAGCTTCTAATGGAGGATATCTTTTAAGTAGACATTTAGGATCTTGTTGGATCTGTTTTTGATTCCATGGCTATGTTTTGTTAGGAAGAGAGACACACGCAACAAAGAAATGTACCGCACAGGCATTAGCTCACTACGTGTCGACACCACTCTACTTCGGTGAAGTTCGAAAATCGCGCTCACTTGTTAACATACCTGTTCTCAAAGGTAAGGTACTCTTCGGATTTTTATATACTCCGTGGAATTGAAGTGATGTCATCATACTGATGTCTATATCTCCCAAGCACATTGACATTACTAGCAGCGGTTGATAACGTAGCTGATAGATATACCAAATACTTATATTCAGAATATACCTCATATTAATTGTTCGTTCTTAAGTAGGAAGCATTTAAATAGTTTTAAATGATAAACTATAACGTTTAGTGATATTTCCAAGATTGAGAAGTCATGATGCTAGAAATGAGATAAATGGCATGGGTAGGTTTAAATCCCCCCCAATTCTGAGGGTGAATTATATGTAGGTACTTTTCTTTCACACCACACGGCGGCTCTCGTGCTAAATGAAATTGAGTTTTATTTATGGACGCTTTTTAACTACTATGGTTCTTGGCGTCCCATTCTATATTGGGCGTGCCGCTACAAATCGGACTTCGCCAAAATAGGTATAATATCCGTGTAACCGCCTCATTTTCTCATGCTTGCAGTTAAAATTACGGTGATAATAATCACATACCTTATCATGAGAGAGGTTGGAAATATTATCCTTCTCTATCCACGTATTTCTGGCATCTTCTCAGGAAATTTTCATTTACACTCGAGAGTTGAATATCTGAAATTGAGTGAATTTCTCGTCCGATGTTTTCTTTTAGTTCTTCCAATGTATGGGGTTTGTTGCATACACTTTATTTTTCACTTGATTAAGTCGGGTAAATTTCTGTAATTGGATTCTGCGAAATGTCAGTGATAAGAGTAATTAACCCACGCTTAATATTATTCTTCTCTGACGAAGCATGGTTCCATTTACATGGTTATATCCGTTGAAAAATAACAGATATTGAAGTACAGAGAAATCCGATTTTACACACGAGATGCCCTTGCTCGACGCGAAAATTGGTATGTGGTGTGCAGTAAATGCACACAGAATAATGGGGCGTATATTTTCTGAACAAACAATAAATGCAGAGAGGTACAGGGATGACTTACACAATTTTTTTTAACAGCTTATGGACGTTGAATGTCAGTCGTTTTTCCAGCGAGACTTTGCTACCGCGTATACAGCTGATGAGCCATTAAGTTTAATTCTTTCTCCTTTAAGCAGGCACAGCCAAAAGCTGGCCTTGTTTACCAGAAAAGTTAAAAAGATTGTTCTAAAATGGCGGAATTTACTTTTTTTTTTGAAGTGTTCTACAAAATAAAAAGTGTAAAGCTCAAATAAGAAGCAGTCTCTATATGTTCCGTCCAACGTTGTCGTTATCCGAATATAGCAAAAAGAAAAGCTAATAAAAGCTTCTGAGTACAATAAATAGCATAGAGTAATAGCCCTCAAGAAACAGAAGCTAGTTTTACAGTTCAAGTGAACTAACGAAGAGCATCAAAGAAGAGTAAGCGCTGTCATTTTGTGTGCTGAAAAGGCAGCAACAACAAAGTTGAGAACACATATAAGAACAATAAAGCTCGGTTTAAAGAAAGGTAATACGAGTGACCCCAATACACAGAGTTTCTTCATTGCCACACACTTCATACTACTTAGATCAATAGGTACCGTGAAAAATAATCTCTTTGGAGTCTAATGACTGCTTCCCAAGTAGCAGAGTAGTAATGCCATTGAACCTTTGAAATTTGGCTCTCGAATGCATTGATCGCTCGTATTCATATCATTTCGCGCTATAAATGCTGACGCTGAAAATGAATTTTTCATTTAGGGTTAAA
This sequence comes from Deroplatys truncata, assembly GCA_030765065.1. NCBI lineage: Eukaryota > Metazoa > Arthropoda > Insecta > Mantodea > Mantidae > Deroplatys > Deroplatys truncata. The sequence goes on along the minus strand of CM060988.1, from coordinate 128,366,039 downwards.
AAGTTATAATCAGTAGTACATATATCCGAAATGTAAGGTGGTGAGGGAGTGCACATTATATTGTAATAGGCAACACGTCCTCACCGAAATACAGTCTTGCATTAGGTATTATGTAGATGCTCTGTTAAAATGTACTTTACCAATGATTCGGATATACCTTCCTGTCACATACACGGACTTCTTCACAAGTCATCCACCTACTTTGTTTTTTCCCCAAAAAACATTTACAATGGTAATGGAATCCTGACGAAAACATTAATTAAACTTTAGTCAGTAAGTTGTCTATGATTAAACCATAGGGAATCAGTGTTTTTGTCTACTTTAGAGTCACCGAATACATCTCGAAATAAGTCATCCACGACACTAACACGACCTGACTAAACTAAATGTTCACCCTAATAACTTTTAGACAAAGAATTTTTAAGAAATTTAATTCAACCTGAATAAACTCAACGATATATGTATATTAATAACGTATAACCACGTATTTCCATGGAGATGGGATCTCATGCACTTTGTGCATTATTTTGGGGATCAGAATAACCCTAGTATTTATTATATTGAAGGGTAGCGAATATTTTGACATTAATAACGAACGGAATCTCGGCGATTTTCTCCCAGCTTCCAACGCTTGCAATATGTTCTGTAATTATTGTTGTTGATGATCTCAGGCTATGATCTCAAGAGAACAGAGCTTTTCAGTTTTGAAAACAGTGGGGGGAAATAGTGGTTCCTAGCTTCTACAGTCCTGCAAAGATTCAAGCCTCAAGTAAAACAAGAAGAAATTATTATAAACTGGGTTATTGGAATCTATATTGCTCGCAGAAAGATTTCTCCATTTATCTTCCGTAAACCATTCCTATGTAGAATAATGCTTAGTTGAAATTATTTAGGTACCTACTTGGTCTTGCTACATAGAGCGACAATAAAATGTGCCGAAAATACCAAAAGCAGCACATTTAAGATTTTTTAAGAGTTGTAGTGTGTGTTAGATGTCTTACAAGATGTAAACGGAATGCAAAAACACGGTGCTCATTAGGAGCGCTTTCCTTGGATAATTGGTAGATTCCATAATGAATGCCGATCATGCCTGCCAACGTTTCCGAGTCTTTCTTTAGAAGATGACCTCCCGGACTCCCGATGCCAACAGATACCACAAAACGGACAAGCTGAGCTAAATTCTCGAGAACGCTGAACTCTTGACACCACAAGCATAATAAATAATTATATCGCGTATCTTTGCATATAGATGAAAATATAGTCCTTTGTGGTCTAAGAGTACCTCTAGCTCTACTGCCACTGGTTTCCGAGGTCGCGGGTTCAAGCCCGGTGGAGGAAGGTGGACCTTTCTGGGCGTAAACAATCCTTAGCATGGCTTCTTTCGGGAGGGAAGTAAAGCCGGTGGTACCATGTACATTTACGGCACGTAAAAGAACATCGAGCCTGATAAAGAGGCCTCTGAGAAAAATTTCCGGTCTTTCACGCCCAATGTAGACTGGGGACTAAGAACCAATGCAATTAAAGATCGTCCATAAATAAAACTTAATTTAATTTATATAGCTGAAAATGGTACTTTTATAATAGTGACAAAGTGAAATAGTTTTAAATTAACTGGCTGTCATTCTATCCCGTAAACCACAAGGAGATATCAAATCATATTTGAGATAACATACCACAATGACGACTTAATGGCATGGCATGTTGCCAGGGTAGCTCAGTTGGTTAGAGCCAACGATTTGTATACACCCTAAGACAAAAAAAGAGCAGACTCTCGAAGTGTATATTTATCTAAGTCTAAATCCTTTCCGCGACTGGTTCACCATGGTGTCTTGGGACGCGTGCCTTTAGTTTCGTTCTATTGATACCTTTCATACTGAGCCCCAGCTACTGAATACGCGCTGACAGGCGAGCGGTTATAAGCAGGTACGCGGCAATGAAACCTACCAAGGTTCGTATTCGACCATAATGTTTGTTTCTTTGTTTTCGCAGAAAAACCCAATGTTTATTACGCATATTTTAATACAATTTCCCATTGCTGAGGCTTATTTGATTTCAAGGCATTTATGCTCACACATAAAAACTAAGACACTCTCCTTTTCGTTTTGAAATTAAATATGAAATAAGTAAATATTATATTCCTAAATTAAAAAGCAAATACAAATAGAAATCAACTTAATATGGGGCGTGTAAACCCTTTACTTCTATTACTGTCCTCATTCTACGAGGATGGATGATCTCAAATGTCTAGTCAAATTTTCACGAGAGGATACTTTCTCCCAAGCATCCTGTATTTGATCTCACAAAACCTCCTCTGTCTTGCTTCGTCTTGCAAGCCAATTTAACCCAAAACTTTCATCTTTGCCCACACATTTACAATAGGATTCAAATCTGGTGAGCAAGGAGGCTAATCAATCACTGTGATATCTTGCCTTTTCGAGAATCAGTTTAAAACCTGCTGATTTGTGTGGACAGGTTCATTAACTTGCTGGAATTCAGTCATTCCATCGGGATATCTAGTCCTTAGACAATGAACTATGATGTTTTCGAGGATGTCTTTATACTGGTGGTTATTTAATGTGACATAAAGCTGCCACAACACACCTAAATTATCCCGCGACACCCAACCCCAACACGACACGATAAGCGACCTTGGTGATCCATTTATGCCATGTATTTTGCGTCGTAACGCTTTTCTCTGGGGCGGTAAACAAGTAATTTTCCCCCATTTTAAGATGAAAAGTCCCCTCGTCTATGAATATAACCCTATTCCAGTTATGGTTGACATTTTCTTCCGTAAATGTGAGGCGACATAATCTGTGATCGTCTGTAAGATGCTGGTTCTTAGGGCCGATCGAGCAAATAACCCTGCTGTAATCAAGCGACATAAGGCTAAGCGGTTCGACCCAGGCACATTAGAATGCCTTCTAATTGTAGAACACACTGGAAGGGATTACTATAAGCCTCTTCTATAAGTGTCCTGCTGACAAACGTTTTCGACCTCAACCAGGTCGACGACGAACAATTCCCTCCCTCAGGACTTCAAGTGCTCTTGCAGCCTGAGACACAGAGTATCCAACAACGTTCACTTCTTAACTCCTTCTAGCTTTGTCTTTATGCGTGAACACAGCCATAGCAAAAGTCAGTATGGTTGCTAACATCATGCAGAATTCCAAGGCTAAGTACGCGCGCATGATCGCGCCAGCGCCATTCATAACTGAAGAATGCCCAGTATGGCATTTATTTTGAAAACGAAAAGAGTAATTTATGTATGTTTTATGCATGAATGTATTAAAATTAATATATATCTTATGCATGGAAAACATACGGCATTGCCATATATTTAGCAAATTAAAATTTAAGTAATAAAAATATTACACTAAGGATTCGAACTCAGGTTGTTTCAATTACGAGATACGTGCACTTCAACGCTCGGCTACTACCATGCACACAATCAATAGGAAAGACTCCTATTTATCGCATACGAGAGCAGTCCCAGAAGTACCCGACCTGACGTATATATAGCGGTTGTTGTTTCAAACAAATGACTATAGTAGAAAGTACCTACCACCCTTATAAAGCTTAAGCTTGAAGTTTGACGATGCTATGTTGTTTAGTAATTGTTTGGCAGCCCTTAATAGTGAACTCTGGGCGAATTTGTAAATATGAATAAAACTGGCCATCGTTATGTGATACAATGCTTTCATTTGAAAGGTCTTAGTCCAACTAATATTACAGCTGAGCTAGATTCTATTCCGGGGGGATCTGCGCCTTCGTTTACAACAGTAAAATATTGGGTGGCAGAGTTTAAGCGAGGTCATACGAGCTGCCAAAACGAACATCGCAGTGATCGACCAAATGAGGTGACCACGTCAGAAATTGTGAAGAAAATCCACAAAATGGTATTGGATGACCATCGACTGAAAGTGCATGAGCTAGCAGACATCGTAGGCATTTAAAAAAGTACCGTACATCGCACACTAACTGAAAATTTAGATATGAGAAAGCTGTGCACAAGATGGGTGCCGCGTTTACGCACAATGGAACAAAAGCAGCATCGTGAGGATGTTTCAGTCCGGTGTTTGGTGATGTTTCGCTGCAATAAAGCCGAGTTTTTGCGCCGATTCATAACCATGGATAAAACATGGGCCCATTACTTCACACCTGAGACGAAGGAACAGTCGAAACAGTGGATTGAAAGGGGAGAATCGGCTCCAAAGAATGCGAAGACAGTTCCATCTGCAGGCAAGGTCATGGCGTCAGTTTGTTTTTGATGCGTGGGGATAATTTTCATTGATTATCTTAAAAAAGGAAAAGCAATCAATGCGAGTACTATGCAAACTTATTGCAGCGTTTGAATGATGAAATCAAGCAAAAACGGTCGCATTTAGTGAAAAAGAAAGTTCTGTTTCATCAAGACAATGCACCATTTCACACATCCATTATCGCCATGGCCAAAATCAATGAGTTAAAGTTCGAATTGCTTCCTCACGCACCCTATTCGCCAAACTTAGCCCCCTCTGAATATTTTCTTTTTCCAAAGTTGAAGAAATGGCTTGGTGGTAAAAGATTTGCCAACAATGAAGAGGTGGAGTTTGCAGTTGATGGATATTTTGCAGAACTCGACGGTTCTCACTATAAACAGGGTATCGAAGCTATTGAACATCGCTGGGAAAAGTGTATCGACCTGAAAGGAGGCTATGTAGAGAAATAAAGTGTTTTTTCCCAAAATTTTTGTTTTCTTTGTTAGATCGGGCACTTCTGGGACAGCCCCCGTAACTTTGAAATGAAGCAGGTGGTATTAAACCACGTACTGTGAACGCAGCGTCAGCGAATGCTTTCGATGTTTTTTCGAATTGAACTCCCTCTCTGGCTGTTGCTCATTTATTTTGTCTTAGGCTGTACATATGGATAGCTAGCCGTGTATTCCGAACGCGAGCTGTCTGCAGCAGTCTGACATGTCGATGGATGGTAATCAAGCTTTCTTTCATCACATTTCCTGCATGTAATACAGTTGTCCTATAACGGAAACTCCAACATCTGCACATATAGTGCCGCGCATATGCTCATAGTAATAAATACAGGACTTTAATAAGTTAAAAGGCATATTATTTGGTAACGTTTTATTTTCCCGAATTGTTTCTTCTGAATGTTCTTTTTATGGTGAACAAGGTTCTTTCTGACAGGCGCCGATTATGGCAGTTGACTCCTTGAAAAAACATCATGTCGTTGCTTTTAATCAAGTAAAAGTAAGGGCAAGTACTTTATGTGATAAATAAACGATTGGGTATCTTAGATAGCCATTTTCAATAATAAAGAGTGGGATTACTCTGAATTTTCACTTTTACTAAATGCCTATTTTAATTATATTACTGCCTATTTTCAGTAGGTTAAGTGCCTTTTTGCCTGTCTATTTTAACCAAAGCCTGAACTTCTGGACTCTATTCATGAGTCACCAATGTAAGCAGATAAACTAAAGTAGTGGCTTGAAGCACTTCTGTTCATAAACTGGTGGTTTTTTTTTTGTTGAACACCTACCGCGCAAGGGATGTTTTGACGATGCTCATCAATTAAGAGTATCGTATCTAAATCCTCTGGCACTTCATTTGTCACCAATTTCATAACAAAAATCTCCAGAAATTCGCTAGATTTGAAGCATGTTTTTCGCATATCTTGTTCATGTGCCACCACCCCTAAAACCTAGGCGGTGGCATGGTTCGACCCCCGCCGCCTTGAGTTGGCCCTGGCTACACACCTATACACGGCCTTGTGTAAAAGAACAATTAATTATCATTGAAACAGTTTTCTTCCGCATTTGGATCCTCTAGCCACAGACATCACCTTCGCTAACCTTAACTGGCACGCTTCTACACAAAAGGTCTTGCGGAATTAATGGAGTGCGAAGCCCATAATCTGTTGCAATAAGTACTGATAATTCCGTGTTCAAATACTCTTATCACTTATCAAACTTTAAGTGGTGGTGAGGCTTAGCAAATTAAACAAATAGAATCAGACATTCTGAACTTTTTTTTTTTGTTTGTTCAATTTATGTCACCTTGAATGTGTCATACCAAGGGCTTTCACTTTAATAACATTGTTTTTGTTCGTTAATGATGCTGTTCCCGAGATCGTGGGTTCAAACCCGGCGGAAAGCGATGGATTTTTTTCGGGATAAAAATCCTTAGGATGGTTTCCTTCGGAAGGGAAGTAAAGCCGGTGGTCCCGTGTCGTAGATTTACGGCACGTAAAAGAACCTCAAGCATAATAAAGAGGTCTCTGAGCAAAATTTCCGGTCTTTCACGCGCAATATAGAATGGGACCCTAAGAACCATAACAGTTAAATAGCGTCCATAAATAAAACTCAATTTAATTTGTGATGATGCTATTAATTGCCAGGATCATATCAGCGCCGCCGGTGTGTCGGAATTTCGTCCCGCAAGAATTCTTTTACATGCTAGTAAATCTAGTGACATGGGGCTGACACTTTTAACTGAACCACCCAGATGGATAGCTTTGACTTTGTTAATCAACACTCCTTTACAGTTTGTGGTATTCAGTTAGATTTTCCTTAAATGATTAACTCATACATACACTTTTGATCTAAATAATGGTAGATACATATTTCTAGACTTAAAGGAGGATGCAGAATAATTCTTCCCTAACTTCCTGACAGAAATTGAACCAAGGACCTCTGGTTTAAAGGGTGGCATGCCTATCAGATCACAAATACATTCTGTACTTGTTGCCTATGTATTTTAGACTACTTATCTTCAGAGTTGTTCCATTCTGTTTTGCTAAATTAAAAATGGTTTTGCCACACTACAGCATTTACTCATTTAAATTAAAGATAGTCCAATCAGAAATTAAAACGTGACTTTTATGGCACATTCCTTTTGCAGAGAAGATAAAAAAATGTTACATGCACAGGGGTTTGGAAATGTCTCTTCTCTCATTACAGCCCTCCATCATATGTTGCAAGATAGGCAAGCTATTCTACTTTTATGTGGAACAATAACCCCACACCAGAACAATCAAATTACAAGCAACATCTCTACTCAGACCATAATTACAAATGAGGGGTGAGGGTGTAGTGGGAGGTTGTAACAAATTTTCTGGCAGTATTTAAAAGCTATTGTATATGAAATTTTGTGACACATGACAATAGTTAATGTTCACATTGTGGAAGCATGCAAGACAATAGAGCATTCTCCAGGAAACTTCAGCACATCTGAGTTTACTGTGAGGAGCTATTTTATCCACTTATTTTAGCTTTTCATGTGATATTATAATTTTATTTTATAACATACCACATCATACTGTTTAAGCAGAACTGTACAAAAGAGCAGAAAGAAGGGAATAAAGCATTTCAAGATTCGTGTTCAGATACTATATTTTCATTCTACATGTAAGAGGAAGATCATCTTATGTTGTGATATGCATTTTTGTGACATTCTGTATTTATAAAAATGCATTCAACTGTTATTGTTATGGGATCTATGAACTGAGTTATTGTATCCTTAGAAATAATTATTATTCTTTTAATCCAAAACCTACCATGGTCTTAACAATCTTTGTTTATAGTACATACATTAAAAAGCAATAAGCAATATTTTTACTTCCTCTACGATGTACAGAGAAGGTATTCATTCCACCTAAAAATTTGATATCTACATTTCACCAGAAATTTTTAGAAAAATGTCCATGTATCTGTGAACAGCATAACTCAAAAACGAAAAGTAGGATAAATACCAAACTTGGTATTTAGGTTCAGTACCCTCCAAAGATACAACACAAAGATATTAAAAAAAATTCCCCCTCCAAATACCCTTTACATGGAACATTTTGAAAGTTTTGATTTTCTGTAAAATGACTGTAATTAAATTTTGATTAATTACCATATATTAGAGATATTTACATGACAAATAAAATGTATATCTTGAATTTTCTGAGAATAGCCTGTTAAGTCCTCTTCATTTGGAAGGAATTTTGTATGATCTTGCATAATTGGTAAACATTAAGCGATAGACGAAAATGTACTACATAGAAAAAATGTAGATCTCTTTAAAACGCAATAGGTATTTATTTCAAATAACTTTTTTATGATATCGGCCATTTTCAAGATATCCATTATTAATGGTTCGAATTGTAGAAAACTTAGCTATTCTGTTTAAAACTTAGCCATTCTTTTAAAGTCCTGTCAATTTCCAGTTGTTTTCTCACAATGCCATGAAAAGAGTGTGGAATTTTAAGTCCAGCATATAGCATCCAGTTCTAAAACATTTGACTACCACTCTTCCCTTCATATCTATAATGAATGTGTAATGCAGCTATTTCTGGAATGGTTTATCTTGATTAAAATGAAGTAGATAGGAAAATAAACTTTTGTAAGAATAATTTATATAACCACTTATAAGCAATAGCAGTTAGAAAAAGTCATGTGAATGTATCACATCAGATATTTCCTAAATATGCTCTGCTCTTATAAAAATCACAGTTATTTTACTAAGACATTTTTCACACGTAAGGCACAGGCAGTATTGGTTACACAACTCCATCAGAAGTTGCTTTGAGAAATTAGGAAAGTCTAGAAGCAGTCTATCAACAGCTGAAGCTAATGCTGACTGAGTGACAACAAAGATCAGAGATCACAATGGGGTTATGAATGCAGAAAAACTAGAGAACCTCATGGTTGAAAACAATCTAAAAAGTTGTTTTTCCTGAAATGAAGATCACAAAACCTAAAATTACTTCTTTTGCTTATTAAACTATGCTGTCTATCTGCACTTCAATTTATTAAACTGCAAAAATATTGTAAGAGTATACAAATATTTCTGCAAGAAAATTTCAAAGTCAGGTGAATATCAGGTTTCCCTTTTATAGCAATAAAATTGCTTGACCTGTATATCTGAAACTGCAACCTTTTCAGAGGATCATTAATAACATATATATGCTTGTATAAATCAGTGAATTCCAGTATCTTAAAAATCTCTTTATATTCCTCTTTGTCAAGATGTCACTGCTGAATATTCTCCTGCACTAAAACTGAATTTCCAGGTGTTTAATGATTTGATGCTTGTAACATTTTGTTAGATTGTCATGTTATTCATCGTCAATGTTATTTTGTTTTTCATAAACTGTTGTGTTTATTTGTGTTTCTTTTAGTAGTGTTTAATGCCCCTTCTTACTACACAGAGCATCATAGATTGTGAACACATGATGATACATGCAAATGAAATGGTATTTGGGAAAGGAATTTTATGAAGGAAACATTCCTAAGTTTAGGATAGCTCCCTACCATTTGCCAGTAATGAGAACTGAGGAAAACTTGGAAAAAATCCCAGTTAGGGAGGAAGGTCCTGGCAGGATTTGAACTGCAGACCTCCTGAATGCAAGCCTCACAGTTACCATGGAGCCAAATCACCCTGAAATTTTATTTTTGTATAAAATATAGAGATCCAACCAACACATATATTAGGGATGCCATGATTAAGACTAGAACCTGGGTATTTAGCAAAATGCCTTTTTTACTGGGTGGTAATAAATGTATTTTGAGGTGTTAGTGGTAGAAGCACTGCCTAATTCACTTTTTTAAGGCCTAGCTGTTCTTGTGAATTATAAATGTCATTTTGCCATTTTTAATTTATTTCCAATTTTTCTATTACATTCAGGATACTCTAGATCAGAGGTGGCGAAAATGTGACTCGCGAGTTATTTTGACTCCCAGGTGCTGTTCCCTCTCTGCAACCGTCCGTTTGTTTTTCACATGCTGTTGAGTGATGCAGTGCGTGTTGCATATTTGGTGACTCACGGAAGGAAGGCATTTTCGCCACCCTTGATCTAGAGTAAGGGTGGCAAAAACGCCTTCCTTCTGTGAGTCACTAAATATGCAACACGCACTTCATCACTCAGCAGCATGTGAAAAGCAAATGGAATGTGGCAGAGAGGGAATGGCACCTGCGAGTCAAAATGACTCGCGAGTCCCAATTTTGCCATCTCTGCTCTAGATGATAAACACTATTTTGAGGTGTTTTGTTTATGTAATTTATTAGCCTCACGCTTGGGAAGCTAACTTGAAGTTGTATTGTTCTTCAACTGTTGTAGTTTATTGTTGAATTGTTGTTTATTTATTTATTTCCACACTTGGGAAACCAATTTGAAGAAAGTGTTCTGTTGTTGAAGTTTGCACCACGCTTTGGGCGTTAATTTGAAGTGGATAGTTTTGTTTACATAATTTTGCTGCTACATATGTAAAGCCAATTTTTAAGATGTACTTTTGTTGTTACGCTCCAAGTTTAAAAATATTATATTAACTTTGTTATTAAACTGCTTCTATAGATAATATTTATGTTTATGTTTGCCTCGGCTGCATCAGTCTTACTTTAGAGACATGTTTCTCGTAATCAGGGCGTGGTACGACAAGAATGTAGGCTTACACAGATTTTAAGTTTAAATTCACTTCTTTTTATTAATTCTTGGCACAAATTAAATAGCACCACACTGATATTAAGAGCTGTGAGATTCTTTAATTTAAAACTTGCACTTTGTTATCACGTATACTTAATTTTCGTTACACACGAATATGTAATATTTCTTTAGAGAACACATCTTCCATCCGGTCACTATGAAGGTCTGCCAGCAACTGAACATATTTCAACCGTATGAACTTTTAACTTTTTGTATTTCAAGTCTCTGATTGGCTAATCCTAGTCCAATAGAATACCTGCATTTTACTAAAGCTTTTTCTAGCTGTTGATTGGCTAATTTTAAACTGTCACAACATTTACATTATTGCTCCTCTAATCATGACTAGTAGCATTTAAACTCTCAAACTCATTATTGCCTCAAGGTTACCTCACTGTTAGCAACTTTAAACTTATTATTCTCACAGCTCTTGCATTATTAAATTACATAAATGCATTCACATAACATTATTAACATATGTTTACAATAATATAAGCATATGCAATGACTGTTACATACATTTTAAAAATTATTACATACATATTGCTTCAAGGCGGGCTGTTATTGAATTTACATATTATATAATTCAATTGAAACTATTCAAGTATTAAAATACTGCCTCAATTTGCACATTTGTTATTTTGGAATGTGACCATTTTTTGTATTGTAATGTTTGCTACCTATTAAGGGTTCAGCATTTCTCTTTGAAAGTGGGTTACCTAATATCAGGAAGTATTGTAAGGAAAATATTTTGACAAATAATGTGGGTCAGTTACTGTTACATAAAAGCAGATATAACTTCATTTGATTACATTGCATAGATTCAATCAACCATTGAAAAGTAAACTTCATAGTTACCTATATTAGTGAATTTAGAGCCCATGTGTTTTCAACTGATGGAACAGTTATACTGTGTAAGCTTTGTGAAATGATAATCATAAAAAAAAGAAGTATTTTATCAATCAACACATTTTAACAATGAAGCACAAATGAGCTCTCGCTTGAAAGAGTGGTGATATGAAAATAAGAATACTTCCAGTTGCCATTGTCACATCTAGCAGTCACAATTTTCATTAGAACTGCGTAAATCATTATTTGGTGCCAGAAGAATCTAATACAAGAACATTTACAGCAAATCCTTGTGGCAATGCACAACAGAGAAAAGTATAATTTGTATGATTTTTAAACCAAATATTGGTTAAAAGTATATTATGATTATGACTTTTTAAAATTTATAATGCCATTTTTACATTTTTGTTATCTATTTTGTCTACCTACTCCAATGTAAATGCCTAAACATCTGGACTCTAATTATTACGCATCACTCACAGTCATTTTGAAGTAGCTGGTGTATTAATTTATATACTACTGAAATAAATGCTGCATTAAATTGATAACAGTTACTTAAACTTAACCTAGTTATCAAGTAAATAAATTATGAATATAGCATCAGTGAGGTAAAAGTACTTTAAAATACTGTGACCGACTGTGCTAAGTTTCTACAGAATGGCAGTGCAAGCGTCTGCCGGCCCATCTACCTGCTGTCATTAGGCTAATGATTTCTCAATTTGAGTAGAGTATATGGCAGTCTTGTATATGGCAATCTTATAGCCCTTCTATTTTTAATGCATTAAATATTGATGCATATTGCATCAATATTTTCAACAACACAGATTTTGTTGTTTTGAGGTATAGCAAAATATAATAGGCTTAAAACAATGATTAAAGTCTGTAGCAGGTATGAGCCATTTCATTGCCAATGTTGTTATTGGACTATTAGATCCTACGAAGATGAATCAATGAAACCATTCCTGCTTACAACAGAGTGTCTTGAGAAGGTTAACAATTCAACTATCACGCAGTTATTCACCAGTTCATTAAAGTTGCTGTGGCTCTGAAGAGATTCAATACAGCGTCTTACTTTTCATCAGTGATGCTGCACCATATATGAAAAAGGCTGGAACAGCGTTAAAAGTGCTATTTCCAAACATGCTTCACGTGACCTGTGTAGCACATGGCTTTTTCAGGGTGTCAGAAGAGATATGATGCTTGTTTCTGGATGTTGACAAATTGATTTCCAGTATTAAGAAGATCTTTGTGAAAGCTCCATCAAGAATCCTGACATTTAAATCCATTGCACCAGATGTACCTCTGCCCTCCCAGACTATTATAACGAGATGGGGGACATGGATCTCAGCAGCATTTTACTACGTTTCAAATTTCCAGAGTACAACTGACGTGGTGAATGCTCTGGAGGATGAAGCATCTTCAATTGTAGCAGCCAAGAAACTTCTCAAATGACTTTCATTGCGACCAAGTTTGGGTTCCTACCACAAGAGATCTGCCAGCTTCAAGAAAGAGCACAACCTTTAACGAAGTCAGTGCAAATTGTGGTTGATGCAGTGCAAAGACTGGACAGTGTACCAGGGAAACGGGGTTCATTAGTTAGCGAAAAGTGTAAAAAAGTGTTATCAAAAAATTGTGATCTGGATAAACTTAGAAACATTTCAAAAATTCTATAAGGTGACAATTCTGTTGCAGTTGAAATGGATCCTACAATGATGCTATGTTTTAGATTTGCTCCAATAACCTCTGTCAATGTTGAGAGGTCATTTTCTCATATGAAAAATGTGTTATCTGACAGGAGACTCAACATGACCCTAGAGTACTTAAAAAACATTTGGTTGTCATGTGCAATGAATAAGGATTTGCAATACACAGGCCTTTTTTTTTAAAAAAAATTCATTTTTATTTCAATTACAACACTAGCATTTTGTTTAAAACTTTGAGTTTCTTTAAAATATGACGATCAAGTTATTGAGTAGTGTAATCTATTAAATAAATGGGTTTTTATAATTGCCTTTTATTGCCTGTTTTAGTATTTATAATGCCTTTTTACCTGCCTATTTTAGGTATTTATAATGCCTTTTTGCCTGCCTATTTTAATGATTTATAATGCCTAAACTTCCAGTCTCTGGTGATTACTGACTAAGAGTGTCAAACTCAGGATTCCTCTTCTCTCTTCTGGTCGCTCAACAACTACTGAACACAAGACTTCTCTTCTCTCTTCTGGTTGCTCAACAACTACTGAACATAAGACTCCTCTTCTCTCTTCTGGTTGCTCAAAAACTACTGAACACAAGACTCCTTTTCTCTCTTCCGGTTGCTCAACAACTACTGAACACAAGACTCCTCTTCTCTCTTCCGGTTGCTCAATAACTACTGAACACAAGACTCCTCTTCTCTCTTCCAGTTGCTCAACAACTACTGAACACAAGACTCCTCTTCTCTCTTCCAGTTGCTCAACAACTACTGAACACAAGACTCCTTTCCTCTCTTCCGGTTGCTCAACAACTACTGAATGCAAGACTCCTCTCTTCTGGTTGCTCAATAACTACTGAACACAAGACTCCTCTTCTCTCTTCTGGTTGCTCAACAACTATTGAACACAAGACTCCTCTTCTCTCTTCCGGTTGCTCAACAACTACTGAATGCAAGACTCCTCTCTTCTGGTTGCTCAATAACTACTGATCACAAGACTCCTCTTCTCTCTTCTGGTTGCTCAACAACTACTGAAAACAAGACTCCTCTTCTCTCTTCTGGTTGCTCAACAACTACTGAACACAAGACTCCTCTTCTCTCTTCTGGTTGCTCAACAACTACTGAACACGACTCCTCTTCTCTCTTCCGGTTGCCCAACAACTACTGAACACAAGACTCCTCTTCTCTCTTCTGGTTGCTCAACAACTACTGAACACAAGACTCCTCTTCTCTGTTCTGGTTGCTCAACAACTACTGAACACAAGACTCCTCTTCTCTCTTCCGGTTGCCCAACAACTACTGAACACAAGACTCCTCTTCTCTCTTCTGGTTGCTCAACAACTACTGAACACAAGACTCCTCTTCTCTCTTCTGGTTGCTCAACAACTACTGAACACAAGACTCCTCTTCTCTCTTCTGGTTGCTCAACAACTACTGAACACAAGACTCCTCTTCTCTCTTCTGGTTGCTCAACAACTACTGAACACAAGACTCCTCTTCTCTCTTCCGGTTGCCCAACAACTACTGAACACAAGACTCCTCTTCTCTCTTCAGGTTGCCGAACAACTACTGAACACAAGACTCCTCTTCTCTCTTCCGGTTGCCCAACAACTACTGAACACAAGACTCTTCTTCTCTCTTCTGGTTGCTCAACAACTACTGAACACAAGACTCCTCTTCTCTCTTCTGGTTGCCCAACAACTACTGAACACAAGACTCTTCTTCTCTCTTCTGGTTGCTCAACAACTACTGAACACAAGACTCCTGTTCTCTCTTCCGGTTGCTCAACAACTACTGAACACAAGACTCTTCTTCTCTCTTCTGGTTGCTCAACAACTACTGAACACAAGACTCCTCTTCTCTCTTCCGGTTGCCCAACAACTACTGAACACAAGACTCCTCTTCTCTCTTCCGGTTGCTCACTAACTGTTAAACATAGGATTCCTCATCACTTAGAGAACTCCCGGAGTAAGCACATCACCTCAACAACAACTAACTCTCACAAGCATGCTCACTGATATGTAGTCACAGGAGCTTTGAGAGAGTTTGCAGAAGGTGGGGGAATTACCCAGAAATATCTCCTTTGGTTTCAATAGTGCTTCCGAAACTTACATTGGGCAAGAGTGCTCCCTCTTTATCTCCAGTCAGTCATGTCCCACTTAGCACACATGGATATGCCCTGCTAACCATACACCATAATTCCCAACTTCATCACAGTGTTTTACATATTTCAATAGCTTATTAAAATTCAGTATAATAATTTGGGACAACTGTGATAAAGAAAACATAATCTTCAAAATAAAAAAAATGACAACTAGATCAATAAACGAGTTAAAACAAAGGGATTGTTGCAAAAGTTAATTCAGATCACTCTGTATATTATAGTTTCCTTGTATGTCAATATATTTGAAGTTGTAGTTACTAGTTAGAAAACACTAAACATATATTTTGTGACTAAATATGAAAAACAAATACAAGATACAGGTATTAATTAAGATAATTATTCATAATACTTCATTATTGAGTAAGACCATGAGATATTCTGGGATTAAATTACATAACAAGCTACCTACCCAATTATTTTTAAAATCTCAAAAGCTATGTTTAAAAACAAAATGAAACATTTATTGTTGCAACACCGTTTTTATTCAATTGAAGAATTTCTAAACACATTTTCATAAGTATGGTCATATATTTCTTTGGGTGAGTCATTCACCTGTATATAATTAATTGTATATATTTATTATTTGTTCTATTATACTCTGACAACACCTGAATTATTGTTAATTCCTACAGATGCCAATAAATCTATTCTAATCCATATTTATTATATTACAGGGTCGCACATTTAGTGGTTTAATTCACAGCTATGTGAATAGTTCTAAACCTCTTAATGATGAATATCTGCCTTTGTATGAGACAGATGCAGGAAAGAAGATTTATGAGGAAACCTTAGCATGTGTCCGGAAAAATTTCCCACAATATGTACGTGAACTGGAAGGAATTGCAGAAGGAGCAAAAGTACCATTCTACAAGGTAAATTCTACAAGCCTCATTTTTTAGGTAGCTTTTATATTTCTTTTTTGGTGAAAATAATTAATTTTGCTTGTTAAATTCGCAGAGAGGATACACACATTATAAAAGGATTAAAAACATGAACACATTACTTAGCTTTCTAACGATGGCCATAATATCATCATGTATTTTGTATGCATATGGTTAACAATATCTTGAAGTCTTCACTTGGTTATTAAGTAAACAAATTATGAATACAGCATCAGTGAGGTGAAAGTGCTTTAAAATATTGTGACTACCTGTGCTAAATTTCTACAGACTGGTGGTGTGAGCGTCTGCAAGCCCATCTACCTGCTGTAGTTAGGCTAATGGCCCCTCTCTAGAATAATGGACAAATAAAACAACAGCCAATGTGTGCCACTTCCATGCTCCAGAGGATTCCTTTTGGGTGTTTCTAGTAGATTCTCATTCTCACTTTGTATGCGAGGGTGGGGGACACTTTGGCAGGATGAGGGAGTATTGAAGTGAGTCGAGTGTCAAGTTCTGTTAGAAAAGACAGTGCAAGTGGACAGAGTCGTGCAGTTCAACAGTTCAATTTTGATTCTGTGGATCAGTTGTAGATGTGTATTCCAAGTGGATGTCAAAGTGACTCAAGTGTAACGTCTGTGTTACTCTGAGTACCTAGTGATAAACAAAGTGTGTTTTTGCAGTAACTGACGTTCTCATTTGTTACATTGGTGTCAGGAGTGGGATACAAATGCAGCAATGAAGCAATTACTTAAAAAAATATTAAGTGAAGTCCAGACCATAAAATCCGGAATGAGAAAATTGAGAGTGCAATGGAGAAGATGGAGAATGTAAATTCTGGAATTATTAGATGGGAAGTGAAATAATGACAGTGAAGAAGATGGAGGAGAAGGTGAAGGGAGAAGATAAGAGACAGAAATGTCTAAGATGAAGATGGCGCTGTCGACCAAAATTGACAAGCGACTGATCGGCATGGAGGAGTTCGATGGAAAGCTGAAAGACCTCGACCAATGCGTTGACGCCCTGGAGGACGTCGGGGAACGGCGTAGCGTCCTAGAAGGAAGAGTCGGCGACAGCGCCAAGGAACTGATGGCATGGTGGAAGAAATACTTAGCGGGAGACTAAAGGACTTGAAGGTCGAGACGACCTCAGGACACGACACAACATCCACACACATCAAGGCACACAAATATGACGTCAACTTTCGAAGTTTTCCGCTGCTGCCGCCCACAACCAATGGTCAGCAGAGGAGGAAGCCACACAGCTAATACCCAGCCTCCAGGGACGGGCAGCAGAATTCTAAATGCGATTCCAACGTCGGCGAAGTAGGGAGACATCTGAGAGGCTCTCGAAAACCGGTTCGGGAACCATCGCTTGGCCTCAGCCTATCGTAGTCAACTCAAGTCAAAGCCGCAGGAGCTGCCAGGGGAGACACTGCAGGAGTTCGCCCTGACAGTTGAACAGCTAGTGAATAAAGCTTTTTGTGGACCTCCCGCTCAGTTTCATATCCGAGAAAGCTGCCTACTGTTTTGTCGAAGGCGTCGAAGATAACAGCGACACCTACCTTGAAGACCAGGAGTATTCGATACCGCGAGGATCGAGGATCAATCCAAGGACATCGACGAAGATTTTCAAGCGGTGTGTGTTGAGGGTGTGGCCAGCCAGGACTGTCTACATCGAAACGACGAGCAGGCGGGAAACGAATAAGCACCGGCATGGAGGGGCATGTCGGGGCCGTCTTCACCGCCTGTGTCTTGGACAGACGAATGGATTACAGCCTCTTCACGGAAGACTAGATACAAGGGAAGCTGTACCGGGTACTAGTCGCACAGGTGCACCCGTGACCGTAATCAGACCTGGCGTGGCAAAGGGCCTGCCGTCGAGGAAATCGAGTCAGCCCTATCAAGTAGTGAAGGCATCGGGTGATAAGGTTGTCGCAGTCTTTGGATCCCCAAGCGGCGGCCTTTGTACAGTAGCCAAACACTTGTCCCCTACCTTCCCTAACCGCAAGCACCATAAACATCTAAGTGACAACCATATACCATGTGCGTTGTTGCCAAAGTTTAAAATAGTATTTGAAAGCAAAACTTTGCCGCCGATTTCCACATGTACAAAATACAATCATGCAGTTTGTCTTGCTTACTTTACATACAAATGCAGTAAATAATATGCATCGCATAATAATCACATTTCTGTTAGGAACGCTTTAGAATATGACTCAGGAATAGCTGAACTTACATTACGCTACAAGAATGGAAATGCATGTAAACATATCCGAGAGACACTTAGAAAAGCGTTCCAAATAAACTGTAGGTTGTTGGACTATCATTAAACAATTAAAATGCATTAATACGAATTTATTTTGAAAGGAACGTTTACTCCCAAACAAAATTATCATTTTTATTGTTATTTACCCTAATAGCTCGTTTACACTCAAACAAGATTATAATTTTTTTTTTTTGTTATTTACCCTAATAGCTAATTTTTATAAGTACGGGCTGTATATTTGCAGTTCGGCTTATTGTAATTATTACTGTGCTATGGTAAAAGTATTCTTTATTTTGTCTGTCCTACAACCACAGAATGTAGAAAAAACCATGTTCCAGAAGATGTAAACAAAAACACTATAGGTATATGTAAAAGTTAAAAAAGAAGAAACAGGTGAAAAAAAGCAAAGCGAACGCAAGTTTTTTGTGTCACTCTGGGGAGATAGGTGCTTTTTTCGTACTTTTGAAATTTATAATAAATTTGCTTCACAGCGATGTTTTATTAATATAAACTTAAATAAAAAGAAACTGGGCATTGTTTAAGATCCGTGAGATTTATTAGCATAGCAGCTTGTGTTTAATTAAATTAATAACTTTATTATAAAATGCATGACAAGTAAGAATACGGAAGACAAAAGAAAGAAAATAAAACATCTTATGTGTTATATTCACATGATTATCTCTACTCACTCTTCTATAGCTACTTTTACGAAAGCTTATTCTTCTATCTACTGCTTCTTAAACGAGATAAACTTTCATTGCATATTTGTAATTATAAGGGCACACAGGCTAAAGCGATAGTCAGATTTTTAAAAACAGATGAATATACCATGACTTTGAAATTCCATGCTCTTAGCATGACCACGAGAAAAATACAAATAGGGAATTGCCATTTGTAAAAAGTACAAGTATTTCAAAATTCAAACCAGTAACAAACAATTTCTCGGAAACGATTAACACAATTTGACATAAACAGATTGCATTTTACTCACAGTAAGATTTTGTATATTTCTTACGGTTTACCAGTTATACAGAAAGTTGAGAATGAGAAAGAGTTTACGGGTTTTTCCCAGAAAATAAAATTCAAAATACACATTTTATTTTTCATGCAAATATCTTAAACATGTAGTATTTTAATACAAAAATCGTTATAGCTGTTTTTGAGAAATTCAAAACAATAACGAACATTTTTCCACGTAATGGGTAGTTTGGGATGGGGGGGATTTTCCCGAAAATCTTTGTGTCGCATCCTTCGAAGAAGCTGAACTTAAATACCAAGTTTGTTATTTAAGCTTTTGTTTTTGTTTTGCTGTTCATAAACACAAACACAGAGCTTTTAAAAATGCCTTTTTGGATTCAATGAGCTCAAAACGTGTATTTCCGGTGAAATCTCTACATCAAAATTTTGCGCGGAACACAATACTTCCCCTACTTGATATTTGGTAAGAGGAAGTAAACATGGCTTGTTTTCAAACTACGAGTTAACTTGAACAAATTATGAAACACAAGAAAAGGATTGTAAATTTATAGTTAAAAAATAAAGTTTTGAACTTACGTTTACTCGTCGTTGTCACTTTCTCCTACATGTATCACAAATCTCTCCTGGCTGCTGTCTGCATCGTGACATGTATTTGTTCTCAATTTTGATAGTATGCTGTACACAAGATGCCCAAACCTGGGATCCAATTTGTTTAGTTCCCTCACGTAACAGCTCACATACACTGGCACTTAGAGTTGGTGTCACATTGTTTTTCCTAGCAAATCCTTTCAGTTGGGCCCATATTAGTTCTATAGGATTAAATATGCAGTGATAGGGTGGAAGACGCAAAACTTCATGACCGCGAGAAGCTGCAAGTTCATCAACTACATACTTTTTGACTATGTTTGCAGATCGGATTGTTTGTATAAGGACGGCTTTTATGGGAACGGGGTTCGGTACCGGTATATTCCGCTCTTCCATGAAGGAAATAATATCATGAACCCTCGTGTTCATGCTGGGAATTTTAAATAGCTGCCGCGAATGATAGCTTGCATTGTCCATTATTATTACACATTTTGTGTTATTTGGCAAGTTTCCAAGCCACTATTCTTGCAGATTCCATTACCACGCTCCTCTTCTTTACGCGACGAAAACGAAAACCCAGCTTCTTGAGCAGCTCGCGAAGTGTAGTTTCTTCGTAAGAAAAGTCTGCTACAGTTTTCAAATGCTGCAATAGTTCACGGACTGTGGGCGATTGTCCTTTATTATAAAATCGGTAAACTTTGCGCCTGATAAAGTCACAACCAAAATCGTCCACTTTATTAAACTTGGCCCTTTTGTTGCCTGGTTTTTTAGGAGTCACTGGACATCTCTGGATAACATTCCGCACAGTTTTTCTGTCCAGCTTCAGGATTCTTGCGGTCTGCGATATTGAACCCTTATCTAAATGGTTCTTTTCTACATATTCGTGAACATTACACACAAACATCTGGCTTTGCTTATTCAAAGCTTTTGTAACTCTTTTCTTCGTGGTCCTGGTGGTACTCGGTTGGGGGTCATTTGCTGGTGCGGCTGGAGGGGCAGCAACTTGGTTCATTTCCCAAGGTCTCCACATCTTAATTAAACTATTAAACGCTAATAAGTATTAAACACTGCTAAATTTACAAAACTGCACTAAGTAAAACACTATATAACTTCACTGAAGATACAGATACAAATTTAACTAAAAGACGGCAGAAAAGCACGCGAACAGTCACAGCTGCTAAAACGTACTGAAACCGAAGAAACAACACAAATGACATTGCAACAACGCTTTGCTTTGGTGAAGCTAAAGAAAGGACCACGTATTGTATAGTTGGGGGATGGGAAGACCCTACTAATCGTTTACAGATGGGTTTATGGTCAGGGAACAAAGCTTTCCGTTCGCTTTGTAGCCGGTTGGGGAAAGGATGCCCGGGACTAGTATACCTTGCCTATGGAAGAAGCCCTGCTAGAGTTGACCCTATGGAGGAACATCGTAAGGCTGTGGTTATTCATCGCGGGAGTGGCTGAAGATGTCATACTGGACTGGATGCCCTTAGGAGCCACGAGGCGATGGTTGACATCGGCAGGAGGGTCTTGAGACTCGCCGAGACGAGGTGACGCTCCGGAGCTTCAACAAACATCCGAGGATCTGCAGGATGATCCTGACGGAGGATGTGGTTGTGCCCGCAAGAAGCGAGGTGGTGGTGAGGGCGCGTCTGGAAGGCCAGCGTTCAAGGAACCTGGTTTTAGATCGGAAGACACCATTGGATGCATTATGCGTCGCCAGGACATTGTTGCCTTGCCGGAAGGAAGTACCAGAGAGACTGCTGAATCCATCCGGACACCGATCCGGACATACAGGCTGGAACGGAGTTAAGAGAATGCGAACCAGCTGCGAGCGTATCGTCGTGCGACGGACTCGAATTACCAGCATCACCTCAAGATCTGGGGCCCTGGCTGGAAGATTTGTTGAAGAGAGCGGCCAACCATCTGACAGCGGAACAACTGAAGAGGGACTGGCACCTCCTTAGGCAATCCAGTCCGCTTTTAGCCATCGGGACGGCGATTATGGCCGTACCCACCGAGTACTCCATCACATCGACATCGGAGACTATCCGGCAACCACTATCTGGCGAAGCAAGCGGAGGCACGAGACATGCTGGCGGAGATGAGATCTAGGGGAATCATCGAAGAATCGGACAGCCCTTGGTGTTTCCCTGTAGTCTTGGTGAAGAAGAACGCGGGCTACGTTTCTTCGTGGACTATAGGAAGTTGAACGCTGTCACTCGATAGGATTGTTTTCCCCTACCCCGAATTGACGATAGTGTGGACAATCTTGCTAGTACCGAGTGCTTCTCGACCTCGGACCTGAAATCGGGATATTGGCAAGTACCTCTGGGCCCCAGAGACAACGAAAACACCGCATTTTCGACAGGCCAAGGACTTTGGCAGATTACAGTTATGCCCTTTGGCCTCTGCAATGCACCAACTACTCTCTAGCACTTGATGGAATCAGTGATGAAGGGATTGACATACGCCTGCCTGCTATGCCTGGACATCATCGACATTGGCAGCACTTTCGAAGGTCATCTAAAAAAAATCTGACCAAGGTATTACAGAGAGTGCAAACTACAGCCTACCTGAAACTGAACGCCAACTTTTCTGCAAGGAGGTTAACTACTTGGGTCATATAGTCTCACCAACTGGGGTGGTCACGGATCCGGAGGACGCTCAGGCTGTGAGAGATTGACCTCGCCCGAAAGGTAAACGCGAGTTGCGTAGTTTTCTGGGCCTACTACCACCGGTTCATTAGAGGCTTCTCCGACATTGCGAAGCCCCTCACTCGTCTGACGGAACAGCATCGGGCTTACGTGTAGACAGAGGACGCGTTCCAGGCGCTCAAGTCAGCACTCTGCAGTGCGCGTGTTTTTGGGTTTTCCATAACCGGGCGGCGACTTTATCGTAAATTAAACATTAAATTGAATTTTATTTATGGACGCTCTTTAACTGCTGTGGTCCTTAGCGCCCCATTCTATACTGGGCTTGAAAGACCGGAAATTTTGCTCAGATGCCTCATTATCAGGCTTGCGTACCGCAAATCTACGACACGGAACCACCGTATTCACTTCCCATGCTAAGGATTTTTACGCCCGAAAAAATCCATCGCCTTCCGCCGATTTTGAATTCGCGACCTCGGGAACTAGAGGCTAGTATGGTAATCACTGCATCACGGGGAGGACGGCGACTTTATCGTGGATACCGTTGCCAGCGACAGCGGTATTAGAGGCGTACTATCCCAAGTCCAGGATGGGCAGGAGCGGGTAATAGCGTACTACAGCAAGATGCTCTCCAAGGCGGAAAATAACTACTGCGTTACCCGGCGGGGGCTCCTGGCAGTTGTGAAGGCGTTGGAACACTTCCATAGGTACCTGTACGGTCAGCCATTCCACCTGAGAACTGACCACTCCGCCCTCACCTGGCTATTGAGCTTTAAGAACCTGGAGGACCAGGCAGCCCGTTGAGTCCAGAAGCTTCAGGGCCCAATGCACATCAGAGCATTGGAGAGGCAGGAGTGCGCTGCCCGGAAGAGTGCAGCCAGTACACTGAAGGAGGAGCGTGCTGCAACTATCCCAGTGATTTCGGAGGTGCCTGCAAATGGATAGGATAGTGCAGCCTGAGGAGGGAGCAGCTGGTGGACGCCGTCTTTGGACCGCTCCTGTAAGAAGTGTAGGCAGAAACTAGGCCAAGCTGGAAGGGCATTGCCTCTAGGAGCAGTGTGTATAAATCCTATTGGGCTCAATGGGACTCGCTGAAAACCAAGGAAAGTGTGTTGTTCAGAGTATGGGAATCATCTGACATGAATACCCGGAGAGAGCAATTGAACTTCCTCGAAGTAAGGTGCCGGAATTCCTGTAGGAAGTACATGCAGGGGCTTTGGGGGGGGGGGACATCTTGGATGCAACCGAATGATTGACAAGCTCCAACAAAGGTACTATTGGACGAGACTACGGGCGGATGGTGAGAAGCGGTGCTGCCAATGTCATGTGTGTGCAGCAAGTCACGGTCCACAGGCTAGGAGCACCTACATCTAAATTCCTTGCAATATGCATTTCTAAGGTATTGCCTTGCTTCAGAATGGTTTTGTCTACACACAAATTGGACTGATAATTTGCTTCACCTCCCACTAGAACTTTGCGATATAAATATATAAATAATATGTTTAGATGCCTTTAATTTAAAATGCCAGGATCCTGGTGATTTCAATGTTTTCTTTGCAGCATACTTCCAATCTTGTACAGATACATCTGTCCCTAGCCTGATTACCTTTCTATTATTTTTGTAGATTTCAAAATACTCTTCAGGCCTACGATAGTGTTTCTCATTCTTATTTCTTTCTCTATTAGCCCGAAAACATGATTGGGAGGGGTGAATGAATGGCCAGGAATAGGAAAGATCATTTCTATCACCTGCACGATCTGTGGTGCTTGAATAGCAAGCCATTTATTATACATGCCATCACAGTGATGTTTTTATTTTGTCCACAGCAGACATCTGCAAATAGCCTTACATTCTTAACTCTAGAAAAATTGAATTTGCACAGTTAGCGTATGCTGCTGACACAATTTTGTTTGAATCTTTAGGATGTTCATTTTCTGTCCAAACAGAATTACAAATATTCTGATTTGTCAGTGTTGTCTTGGATGAATCCTGCACAATGGAGAAGTTATACATGTATAACTGCCTGCTGTAGTATGCTGCTTGATCCTGTACTTTTGACAGTACCATATTTTTCTGACATCAAATGAAAATGATGCTACTTTATCACATTCTTTCAGATCAAAATATGCCTTAGCTCTAAGTTTATGTATTCGTTTAGCTATCAGTAAATCAGAATGTTTAGTTTTATCTGTTTCCAATTTTATTTTCTTGTCTTAAGAAAAACAAAGTGAGCATACATAAAAAACAGGGCTTTTGAAGCCTATATTAAATTTTGTATTAAAAATATTACGAAAGAACTCTTAAACACTTTCAATGAATTATATGCTTCTGCATTATACATGTCTCATTTTTTAATGCTTAATTCCCTTGGTAAGTATTGCTGTGTTGACGTTTTTTTGTTCCTACAATAATGGATGTAAAATACTTTAAACTTCTGCATGAATTTAATTACAGATTCTCTCTTATTACTACTTTTTGTGACACCCTGTCTCCATCTCGGAATTCCTTTGGTGCCACTCCAGTTTCAAGGTGTCTTTTGTACTCTATCTTTTCATATTTGCAAAATGTCCAGAAAAGTTTTCTGACACACCTGAAGTGGCAGACCTTCTACACGTTTCATATGTTGTAAAACCCTTCTGAGAATCATCTTTGACTGCACGCTGCCGTTTAGGTATATCAGTTGAACAGAGTGTCAGTATAACACAGTCTTGTTTAATTTTAGAACTGCAGCTGTAGAAGGCTTCGTGGAATTTCCTTATGTCCTTCTGTGTCAAGTTACTGCATTGGAATGACTTGCTGTTGTGATTGCAGGCAGGCAAGTGTAGGCTGAGGCTTTCTGAATGCCTTTAACAATCAAGACTGTATTGTAAACATATTCTGCTTATTTCTAGATGAGTCATATTTGTCAACAATAGAACAATATTACTTAATTGTGATTCGATCATAAATACCTTTTCCTCTTCTCTCTTTCACGTTTTGATTCACAGGATGCCCGTTTCCTAGTTCTTCCATAATAACATGTCTGCACCTTAGACTAGTCAAAACTAAATTAAAAACAGTTGGAATCACACAGGACTGCCAATGCAGGGAAACAGAGAAGCAAAACTGCTATATTTCTTAGTGCTGGATAAGGCGAGTTTTGCTCTTCACACAGCACAATTGTAGTGGAACAAGTATTGGATAAGGCAAGTTTTGCTGCGAATTGTAAGATGGATTAGACGAGTTCTGCATCAACTGCAAATTGATGAGTTTTGCATTGAACAGCAGTTTTCAGGGCTCTTTTGTAGGTGTATTAGATGAGTTTTGTTCAAACCCAAAGTCACCAGTTCGAAGAGAACTGCAAGAAGTATTGAATCCCATGCCTAACTCAATTTTTTTAATTTTTGGATAAGATGAGTTTTGCACTTGACGGCCTCATTTATTCAATAATATACAAATGTAAATAAAACTAAAGAGTATTAATGCTGCAAATTTTGAAAACAAAGTCAGTAGGAAAACAAAAGAGTTAGCAATATTGATTTTATAAATTTATTTAAGTATTTTTTTTTATAAATTTAAACATAATTATCCCAAATACTATTGAAATTTATTTTTACTTTCACTACTGCTTACCTACAGTAAATATAAGTAGTATTATATTGCATCCAAAAATTAAATATATATAAATAATTAAAATTATATAATAATTTAAATAATTGCATAATTAAAAAACAAAAGTCATTTAAGTACCAAACTGTGTTTTTAAGTTCAAGATGTGATACAAAGACTTTCAAGAAAATCCTCTCACCAAAAATTACACTTTACATGGCAAAACTGTCATGATTTTTTATTTTCTCAAAAATGCCTCTATCAATTTGGATTAAAATGCCAATTTAAGATATTTTCATGACAAATAAAATTCATCTTGAATTTCCTGCAAATATCCTGTGAAGTTCTCTTCGTTTTGAATGAATTTTATATAACTTGTAAACCGTAAGAGATTGACAAAAACTTACATAAAAAACTACATAGCTTGTTAAAATACACAGTTTATGCTAATTTTTACTTTATCTACATGTGCCTCATATTCACTCAAAAACTGGACATTGAGATTTCACCAGAAATGGATGTTTTGCAGCCTCCCAAATAAAAGAAAAAAGCATGTTTAGAAAAAGATGTTCTATATCTCTGTGAACAGCATAACTCAAAAATAAAATGTTGGATAAAAATTCAACTTTGAGTTCATCATCTTTCAAAGATGTGACACAAAGATTTTCAAGACAATATCTCACCACAAATTACCCTTTAGGCGAAAGGTTTTCAAAATTGTTGATTTCCTCAAAACTGGCTCCAACAATTTTTATTAAAATACCATATATTTAATATATTTAATATATTTACACTGCAAATGAAATGCATATCTTTAATTTTCTGGAAATAGCCTATGAAGTCTTCTTCATTCCAAAAGAATTTTGTATATTTTTGTATAACTGGCAAGCCATAAGAGATAGACAAAAACTTACCATACAAAAAATGTAGATCTCTTTAGAATATACACTTTATTTCAAATAACTTGTGTGGGACATCCTTTATTATTAGTTTGAATTTTTCAATACCTTATCATTTTTAAAGTGCTGCTGCTATTCAGTTATTTCCCACAATGCATGGAAAGAGTATGGAATTTCAAGGCCAGTATATAACAAGCTGCTTTTAAACATCTGACTATGAATTCAATTTCCCTATTCTGCTTTTGCCTAAAATGAAATGTATAATGAAACTATATCTGCAAAGATTTATTTAAATTAACATGAAAGAGATAGAAAAAAAGGAAGCTTTTGCTTCGCAGAAGTTATATAAAAATTATAGTGGGTAGAGAAAGTCATGTGAATGTAAAATCAGATTCTGATTATTATAATTATAATAATATTTTTGTGGCATTTACTATTTCCAAGATATTCTTGGTTATTTATTGTTTTTAATTTTTAAATCACTAAGTTGCTATTTATTATTACTTTTCTCATGGTAATGCAAAAACTAGGATTTCAAAACCATCACATGGTGACCCACTTTGTAAAGATTTGAGTATTGCTTAAGCCTCCTGTACCACTTACAAATAAATATGTAATAAAATGATCTCTGCAAATGTTAATCTCAATTAACAACATGAGATACAAGAATAAGCTTTTGTGGGAATAGCATGCAGAAGAGTGGGTAGAGTCATATGAATGTAGCACATAGTATTCTTTTCCTTCGAGTGCTATCAACATTGTTCTTAGTTTTTTAATAAATTTTTAAATACCTTTTATTTTTTCTGTTGTTCTTCTAAGGTATTCTATAATACTAAACATATGTGATAGTCAACTTTCATTGGAAATACCTGTTTTGAGGATTCTTTAATTCAAAAGAAGCAATTTTACTTAAAGCTCCATGTGTGTTGTATTTACCATTGCTGAATTTTATGCTTATTTTGACTGTAAAAATGTAAACAAAAGTTTTGGCTGTTTGAAAACTAATATATAGACCAATAAATAAAATGCACATATTTTCATTTTCTCCTTTGATTATGATCATTTAATACATGAAAATCAACTTTGCTGTTTATGATGTTATTTAAACAGCCTCAGTGAGTGTATGTCTTGAATTTTCTCTTAATAGCCAGGAATTCCTCATTAATCTTATCAAATTTGTTATAGCTGTCAAACCATAAAAGATAAACAAAAACTTATGCAGGGAAAAGGTACATATCTAGTTGATTAAAGCATAAAATTTAAATTTTATAGCCTTTTTCATATCATTAAGCATCTCTGGAGTGTTCAATATTGTGTGTCAGCATTTTCCCAGGTTTAAGTTTGGGTACTTCAGTATGCCATTTACAAATATTTTTTGCACAAGCTTATAACCACACTTTCCAAAAGAAGTTAAACTTTTATTATCTCGGTTCCTGAATATAACAAGTTGTTTTTGCCAGATTTGAAGAAGGAAGAGTTTTTGATACAAATAGCAATTTGCAGTACCTTCAAAGTGGAAGCAACAGAGAAAGTTGCACAACTATTAAAAATAAGATACTTGGAATTTACATTACATTATTTTCATGTTCCAGTTGTTCCTGTTGCATATGGATGATATTCTGCCAAATGTTCTAGGCAGACAGAAAGAATCCAACAATGCAGGATGTTCAACAATCTGTACCAACAATCCTGGTGAAGTATGTTTCATTTAATTTGTTTATATTGGCTCAACTTTATATTTAAAACAGTAATTTATACCAAATGATTACAGATACATACATATTTGTTTTAAAAATTATGCTTTTTAATATACCTGATTATTTCCATCCAATATTTTTCTTTTACTGATTGCCATTAATTTCATTGCTACAGTGATGGAATTGTAGTGGCAATATAGCAGAAGATTTGCAATGTAAAGCAAATACAATTTTAGACACAGTCAGTACACACTTGGCAGAATTAATGGCATTAAATACCAATAAGAAGAATGGATGCAAATCAGGATAAGTAATAAAACACAAGCTAGCTTCTCCTCAGAAATAAAAAGGTGAATTAGGCCTTATGCAAACAAGCCTTTCTAAGACCAGTTATAGATAACAATTTGAAACTGAATGGACAATAGAGACATTTTCTAAGAAAATCAATAATGGCATATATTTTAAAACAGATCATACAAATCATGGATAAAGATAGCACAGTACAAGTATATTATGCATTTATACTTCACATTTTGAGTTGTGGAATTATTTTATGGGGATTAGCAGGGAAGAAATATGTATTAAAAATATTTAGGTTAAGCAAAGTGTTGTTACAATAATCCAAAAAAGAAATACCTTAATTTTAAATACTCAATACACTAATATACTGTCATGTCTATATACGTGAATGTCTAAAATAACTTGTAAAATCCCATAAAGAAGACAAAAATATAAACATAACACTTGAGCAAAGAAGAACTACTTTAAAAACAGATTAAGAGGCTCACTAGAAACTTCATTTTTGAAAGCATTGCAAAAGATTTATACAATCATTTATCTCACTGGATTAAAAAAATAGAAGAGGAAGCAACAAAATAAAAGAAATTAAGTCTTATCTTATTAAGAATGCCTTCTATGCAGTATAAGAATATAAAATAGGAAAACCAAATATTAATTAACTTATTAAAACTTTATACTAAAATTGTAGGTACATACAGACAGTAGCATCTCTATTCATATTTATGCTAAATTGTAATCTATATACTTTATTTCATTTGATGGAACCTTGTAAAATCATTATAATTGGTGAATACATCTGAATCTTAAGGAAAGATGTTTGTGAAACAACATATCTGAGATAGTTTTTTCTGCTTCAATAAACAAAATGTTTACTTGCAGCTGTGGTTTTAATATTATAAAATCAGCTTGAAGACATTTAGGTTTATGCATGTTATGATGTGATTTTTATACAGGAAATTTTGGGACATAATGAGGATGCATTAGCAGAGACATTGAACCATATTTACTTTGTATCGGCTCATATCATCTCAGACTCACCACAAGGACGATGGAATATATCAGAAGAACATTTCACATCTCTCTGCT
Organism: Deroplatys truncata; assembly: GCA_030765065.1. Classification (NCBI taxonomy): domain Eukaryota; kingdom Metazoa; phylum Arthropoda; class Insecta; order Mantodea; family Mantidae; genus Deroplatys; species Deroplatys truncata. Next base: position 128,335,939 of record CM060988.1, on the reverse strand, counting down.
ATGCTGGACATCTTCCAGGATTCACAATGAGCTACAACCATCATGGTTTTGTCTATTCAATCAATGTTATTAGTGCAAAAAAACTGGCATCTGGCAAAACACGTATGTACACATTTCTTTCTTGCCTATGCAGATAACAACTCTAATAACAGGAGAACCAAGAAACTACAAACCAGCTGTGCAGTGTGTTTTTACTGGGCATGTGGAAACATGATAATGTATGCTACTATAAAAAGGTCACATTGTTGACGTGGTTTTGCTCTTCATTGTGAAGTGTAGTATTGAGTTAGATGGTGATGTGATGTAGTTCAGTTATTATGAGTTATTTATTATTCTGTTCTGTGCTTAGTCACAAAGTATATTATGGCTTAGTATATATTTTCTACTGCACAGCGTGTATTTATGATTCATATGCATTAACTCAGTCAGCTCACCAAGTGAAAGTATGATTTGCAGAAAGATTTCCAGGTGTTAAAGTTCCAGGCCGTACAACAATCCATGAACTTTACAATAAATTTCAGGCCACAGGAAGTGTGACTAAGAACAATTTCTTCAGGCTAAGAAATCTAAAAGACAGCATACGGTTCTTACTGAAGAAACATTAGATGATATCGGTCATCGTTTGGAGAATTCCCCCCAAAAATCACTTAGGCATCTTTCACAACAGGCAAGCATTTCTTATGGCTCCCCATAAAGAGCTACCACATTGCTGAAGTTAAAGCTATATAAAATATCTGTGGTACATGCTCTTCAACCATGATCCTGTAATTAGGCACACATTTTGTGAGTGGAGTCACAATAGTGAACACAATGGTGAAATAGACCCATATTTAATGTTTTTCACGGATGAGGCTTGGTTCCACCTTCATGGATATGTATGCAGACAAAATAATCGTTATTGGAGCTCTGACAAACCTAATATTGTTCATTAAGTACCCCTTCATGACGAAAATTGGTGTGTGGTGTGCCATGAGCGGAGAAAGAGTTATAGGGCAATGTTTTTTGAGTCAACAGTTGACGCCCGTACATGCATGAATACAATTTTTCCCCCTGTTTTTAGAGAAATAACAACAGATAGGGAGCATGATTTTTCCTTTTTTCAACAAGACTCTGCAACAGCTCATACAGCCAATATTTTGATGAAAACAATTGAAAGTGCATTTGAGGACAGAATTATTAGTAGAAATTTGTGGGCCCCCTTGCAATTTCTATCTCTGGGGTAACTTAAAACATAAAGTGTACAAGACAAACCCGCACACCCTGGAAGAATTAAAACAAAATATCCACCAGGAAATTGCCAGCATTTCTCAATGTGAACTGATGGATAGTTTTCTAAAGAGGTGCCAAAAATGTATGGACAATGACGGTGGCCAGTTTCAGCATCTCCTTTCATAAAGTTGGTAAGTAAAGCCTTTAAAAGCAGTTTTAAAATGTATGTTTTCATGCGCGCCTTTCTATGATAGTGGCAGATGGCAACGAGCACCGAGGATGCGGACAGGAAAAACACTGTGCCGCCGGTTCATAGTTTTTTGGCTCTCCCTGTACAATAATTGTTGCTATATATTATTATAAGTTTTAGAAGCTACTATGTATGAATCTCTTGATAGTCAGAATCCAGCAGCTCAGGTGCAAAGAGCATTGCCATAGAAAGCCAAAGGTTTTTGCTTTAGGTACTGGCATTGAATTTTTCAAGTCTAATTCATCCTTACATGTTTAGCCTATACATTTTTAGTGTGAATAAGAGTGATTTCTACAAGTTCTGTAATTACATTAACTCTAGTATGTGGTTATATGTTCAGTAATAAGATATTTGTACTAGAAAGTTGCCTTTGAGTTTGTAATACTCAAATGATCCTGCATTAAAGATCTAATAGACAATATAAAAAGAAGTATCAGAGAAGAAAAATTCATTGCAGGATGGTCACAACCATCATAGCTCTGGTGGAAACAGCATCTTAATGGAGAGCCAAAGATCCATAGTTCATATTCCAGCCATGCCAATGAATTTGTCAAATTTTATTCAGTTTTCAACCACATTAGACATTTTATTTCCTTAAATGGTGATGGTGGCAGTAAAGTTGGTTGTCATATATTAATTTTCGTTTCTATTTTTGGTTCTCTATGCAAAGAAATGAATATGAGGCATTATGCATATCTTAACATGTATATTAAGGTATAATTTCTTTGATTTTGTTAAATATAAGCTTTTAAAAAAAGAAGGTAATTTTCAATAAGTAGCTAATATTAGCTTCATTAAGTACCTGCAATTTTATTTATAATACAAAAATGATTATTAATTACATTCATTTATACATAATTTTCTTTAGAGCAGTTCTTTTTATTCTGACACACTTTAGGCAAATGTGTGTGAGATGTCTGGAGTACTGGTGGTGGTGAATCCATTTGTTTTTATGTCTTTGATACTTGCAGGACCTTCACAAAGAATTTTGCAGTGCATGAACTTATGCTTTTTCATTGCTGATTCACCATAAGATTTTTAAAATGCTATTAAGACCACTAAAGAAGATTTCAGTAATAAAACTTAGCATTTATTGTTTGCTCATTGTTGTAGGATTATCTTTTTGAAATGTGACTAATGAATAACAAGAAGAGTTTAATTAGTAATAAAATGGTAGAGATTCACATACAAATGCCTTACCAAAAATAAATGACTTTATATACATGTATATATTTGGAAACCTAATAAAGCGAAGTGATTATAATAATTATATTACACTGAGTTACGTTTAAATATGTGAACTTCATTAAAACTACATGTTGCCTTATGTAGAAACATGTTTTCAGGGTAATCACACCATCCTCAGCTAGTTTCTGACTGCCACATAATCCTCTCCTGTGGTGCTCTTTGTTGAGGGTTGAAAGATCCCTTTCTTTATGGAGTTCAAAGTTCATTACTTGGTGGCTATTTTTCAGATAAAAATCTTCCATACGGTTAATGGAGTTGGTCTACGGTTTTGAGTAAAGTGATACTACTTTGAATGTTGTAGTCACTGTTTCTAAAATGTGATGCTATTGCGGATTTGTCCACTTGCTTGTATTTAATACATAAATGGCTTTAGGTATTATTTATTTACCCATACATATCTTATTCACCTTCTTGCTATGAACATCCTCTCATTTGTCTGCTTAACTGTTTCATAGTTACAAGTAATAGCATTTGATATTTGAAAAACTTCTCTAGACTACACATTAATACAGCACTAAAATTAACTTTTTAGAATTTTGTTTTGCTGATTCTTATGTACAGTATCTTTCCCATTTCAGTACTGCTTTTACTTTGAATAATAAATAAGCTAAACAAATTTACTATTATATGTTTTCAGGTTATCATATTTCAATCCAATGAATTAAGCTTTACATATAAACTAATGGATATACATTGCCTACAGCTAGGTACTTCCTTACTCGTGCCCTCCTGGCAGCTGAGAATTTTGCCCAAGCGCAGCAAATTCTCAGAGATTCTGGATGTGGGAGTGGAGAGGCTTTTAGTGTCAACATGACATTCCTCAATCAAGAAGGAGATAGACTCTTTCATAATGCAGAAGTTGGACCAGCAGTGGATGCTGCAACAGAATCACCCTTGAACATTTTCACTGCCAGCCCAGGAGAACGCATCTATCACACTAACAAGTAAGTTTCATTTTCATCTTTTTATACCAAATGGCTCAGTCACGTAGTTTGATATGTACCTAGACTATGCATACACATAGTTCCATCACTAGAAAAGATAGACATTTTAAATTAAGAGTTTTCTAGTCATATGGACACCTTTCTGGGTGAAAGCACTTTTACAGTAATAACACAATGTGTTTTGACACAGTAAACATACAGCACATAGCAAAAGAAATGTTGCATATATGATTGATTTATTTACCAAAGTTTAGATATTCTGATCCCAAGGCCACAGGTTCATACTTGGCCCAGACCGATGGTTTTTAAATGTGTTTAAATAGTGACAGCCGCATGTCAGTAGATTTACTAGCATGTAAAAGAATTCCTGTAGGATGAAATTCTGGCACACTGGCAGTGCTGATATGATCCTGGCAATTGACAGTGTCATTAACAAACAACATATATAAATTTAGATAAAAAAAATCTGATGTGTTACACTCACATGACATTCTCTACTCTTGTACAAACTATTTTTATAAACGCTTATTCTCCATCCACTTCATATTAATCGAGATAAACATTTGCAGACTCTATCTTATTGCTAATTTTCTTGTAGATGTAAGGGGAATATATATTTACAAGGGCAATATAGAAAAACAGTAGCCTTTAAGCACATACATATCTCTTAATAGCTGGTTGCTAGGTGCAGCACCATTCTCTTTGCCCCAGATTAATACTCTTTGCATATCCAAGACAAAAAAATGAATAACGAATTCCCATTTTAGAAAATAAGTATTGAAAAATTTAAGGGAATAACAAGCAATATCTTGAAAATGGTTCACTCAACAAAAAAAATGTATATGACATAAATTGTGTATTTTAATGCGATCTACATTTTTTTGTAGTAAAATTTTGTCTATCTCTTATGGTTTACCAGTTATGCAAAAGTTGTTCACAATGAAGAATACTTTTGGAGACATTCCAGAAAATTCAAGATATACATTTTATTTGTCATGCAAATATCTTAAACATATGATATTTTAATCAAAATCATTAGAGCCATTTTTGAGAAAATTAAAATTTTCGAAAAATCTTCCATGTAAAGGGTAATCTGGGGTGGGGGGATTTTCTTGAAAACCTTCATGTCGCATCTCTGGAAGATACTGAACCTAAATACCAAGTTTGGTGTTTATCCGACTGTTCGTTTCTGAGTTATGCTGTTCACAGACACACACACACACACACAGACAGAAACACAGATGGACATGTTTCCAAAAATGCTTTTTTTTGGATTCAGGGTGTCTCAAAACATGTATTTCCGGTGAAATCTCGGTATCGAATTTTTGGGTGGAATACAATACTTCCCCTACTTACTATACGTAGTAGAGAAAGTAAAAAAGCATATCAGTTGGCCATTTCCAAAACTCACTTTATGCACTAAGAAACCAAAGTCAAAGACAAACTTACTTCTGGATTATTGTAGATTTCATAATAATATACAATTTGTTATATAAGAGTGTTTAATGCATTAACCATTACTGAAATATTTATTGTTTTTTGGTGTTTGATTTTAGGAGTTTAACATTCTATGACCAGGTAGGTCTTATCAGACGGTGAAAGAATGAAACGGTTGAAATGATAGTTGAAACTTGGGTCCATACAGCTTAGAGTTATCTGACATTTGTCTTCTGAGAATAAGGGAAAATCCCTTAAGAAACCTTATCCAGGCTACTCACCCTAACCAAGATTCAAACTCAGCACCTCTTGAATATGAGGCAAGCTGTTTTTCACAAGCTCATACACAGAGTATGTAATACCAACAGCTAACATATACAAAACAGTTTATTACTTTCTCTATTACATTAGTAAGTAGGGGAAGTATTGCATTCCACCCAAAAATTCTATACTGAGATTTCACCGGAAATATATGTTTTGAGTCCCCTGAATACAAAAAAAGCATTTTTAGAAAAAAGGTCCATGTGTGTGTCTGTGAACAGCATAACTCAAAAACAAAAACTAGATAAATACCAAACTTGGTATTTAGGTTCAGTATCTTTCAAGGATGTGACACAAAGTTTTTAAAGAAAATCCCCTCCCCCAGACTGCCCTTTACATGGAAGATTTTTCAAAAATTTTTATTTTCTCAAAAATGGCTCTAATGATTTTGATTAAAATATCACATGTTTAAGATATTTTCATGATAAATGAAATGTATATCCTGAATTTTCTGGGAATGTCCCCAAAAGTCCTCTTCATTGTGAATTGCTTTTGCATAACCGGTAAACCGTAAGAGATAGATAAAAATTTTATATACAAAAAATTTAGATCTTGTTAAAATACACAATTTATGTCATACACCATTTTTTTTGTTTTTGTTTTTTGTCAAGTGAACCATTTCTGAGATATTCCTTGTTATTTGTCTGAATTTTCCAATACTTATACTTTTTCTCAAATGGGAATTTGTTATTCATTTTTTTATGTCCTGGACATGCAAAGAGAATGGAATACTCCACATAGCAACAGCTCTTAAAAGCTTTGACTATCGCTTAAAGCCTACCATATTCCCCTTGCACCTACAAGAAAATTAACAATAAGATAGTTTCTGCAAATGTTTATCTCGATTAACATAAAGTAGGTGGAGAATAAACGTTTGTAAAAATAGTTTGTACAAGAGTAGAGAAAGCCATGTGAGTGTAACACATCAGATTGTTTTTATCTCATTCCTCTTTGTGCTCCTGTGTGCCTGCAATAAAAGGTACTTCAAAACTGTTTCAGGGAAGCCTACATTTTTCTTCTTCTGGTCTTGATGGCAGAAGTGCATAGGGTTCTGAAGAACCCCCCAAAAAACTGCACTTTGCATCTTCAGGAGGATGCAGAATGCAGTTTTCCACAAAACATTGGGATCTCTGGAACCCAAAGGATGACCATCAAACCCAGAAGAAGAAAATTTACTGATAATGGCCATTAAAACCTTAGCTTGTTACATTTTTGGAGAATTTATATCAAGGTTAGCAGGAAGATTTTGCATCAGCAATTTGTAAAGTAACTCTGAGAATAAATAATAAGTAGAGAAAGTCATGTGATTCTTACCAACAGTTTTTACTTTCTCCACTACTTATAGTAACTAGAAGTATTGTATTCCACCCAAAGATTTGATATGGAGATTTCGCTGAAAATACGCGTTTTGAGGTCCCCTGAATAAATAAACAGAAAAGCATTTGAAAAAAAAGGGTGCATGTGCATCTCTCTCTCACTCTTCTTTCTGTGAACAGCATAATTCAAAAATGAAAAGTTGGTTAGATATCAAAGTTGATATTTAAGTTCAATGTCTTCAAAGGATATGACACAAAGTTTTCAAGACAATCCCCCACCCCAAACTACCCTCTACATGGAAAATTTGACTTAATTTTCTCTAAAATAGTTTAACAATTTTTATTAAAACACCATATGTTTAAGATATTTGCATGGCAAATAAAATGTATATCTTGAGTTTTTTGGGAATAGCCTGGGAAGTCCTCTTCGTTCTGAGTGAATTTTACACTGGTGTGCAAAACCTAAGGATGAGATGGGTAAGATAACATAACAAATGAACTACTTGGTGGAAGTAGATGAAGGTGCGGGAGCATGTTGCCAGAGATCTCTCTCACATGTACACAGAAAGCTAGACGTCACATGGTGTGGGTGTAGCGAGCCTATAGTGCCAAATGGATCTGGTCCCGCAACATGGGGCAGTTGACGAAACAGGACAAGACAGTGTGTGGCAATTAGCGAGCTGTTACAGTGCACTGTAGTGGTGTTCTTCATTGCAACATGGCCCATAGACACCTTTGGATGACTTTACATGGAGAAGAATCATCGGGAAACTGGAAGAAGGGCGAAGTGTGACGAGTGTTGCTCAGGAGTTTGGAATTGCTCACAGCATTGTTTCAAGTGCATGGGGATCCTTCCAAACCACAGGCATTGCTGTCCCAAGGAGAGGTGGTGGTTAACCATGCTCAACTACAGCAGCAGATGACCGCTACATTGTGCAACAGGAAAGAAGGGATCCATGCCAAACAGCGGGCACAATTGCAACCACATTTAACAGGGCAGGTAAGCACGCAATCTCACGATACACAGAGATGGCCTCTTTGCCCGATGGCCAGTATGTTGTGTTCCATTGACATCCGCACATCGGCGGCACTGTTTGCGATGGTCCCAAGAGCATCAAAATTGGACTAACGAGGAATGGGGTCACGTGCTCTTCTTGGATGAGAGCAGATTCAGTCTAAGTAGTGATTCTCGACATACCCTCATCTGGCGAGAGGTGGAACACATAATGAAACCAGGAACATCCTTGAACATGATCGTTTTGGTGCTCCGGGTGTTATGGTTTGGGGAGGCATAATGTTGCATGGGCGCACTGACCTCCATATCTTTAAACACGGTATGCTCACTGGTCAACGTTATTGTAATACTGTACTCCTTCCCCATGTACATCTTTTCAGGGGTGCAGTCGACCCTGACTTCATTTTTATGGATGACAATGCTCGACCGCATCGAACAGCGCAGGTGGAGGATCTCTTGGAATGAAAGGATATTCGGCGAATGGACTGGCCTGCCCATTCCCCCTGATTTAAATAAAATTGAACATGTGTGGGATGCTTTGGGGAGATGCATTGCAGCACATCCACATGCATCAATGACCATCCAACAGTTGTCAACAGCGCTGGTGGAGGAATGGAACGCTCTACCACAAGAACTGCTTACCAACCTTGTGACCAGCATGGGAGCACAATGCAGAACATGCATTGCTGTCCGTGATGATCATACACCCTTTTACACACCATGTATCTGTTTCTGTAAATCTAGAGAGCCATCATATGCCGTATTGACTTTAGTGTAGCTTATGGTCTATGAATAAAAGTGGCATTTTTGTTCGTCTCATTGCATATTTTGTTTGGTTGCCTACTGTAGCATACTGTAGCAGTTCCCTCTATGTATGATTCAAGTTTCATTGAGCTATGTTACTTGGCAGTGTCACAGCATGAGTAGATTACTTTCGTCCTTAGGTTTTACACACCAGTTGTATATAACTTGTAAACCATAACAGATAGACAAAAAAGTACTACACAACAAATCTGGATCTCATTAAAAGAACTATGTCAAATAATTGTTTTTTGTGACATTGGCCATTCTTACAAGGTCTTTATTATTGGTTTGAATTGTCATATACTTTATACAACTGGTAAGTCACTATTTGGTTTTTTCTCCTGGTCATGCAAAGATAGTGGAATTTCAGTCATCACAAAGAGATCCACTTATAAAAGATTTTAATATCCCTTAAGCTACTGTATTCCCCTTGTGCTTGTAATAAAACAATTTCTGCAAATACTTACCTCATTAACAAGAAGCAGATAGCAGAATAAGCCCTTATGAGAATGTCTTGTAAAGGAGTGGGTAGAAAAAACCATGTGAATGTAACAATCAGGTTTTTTGTTTTATTTTAAGGAGGCGATTAACTGTGTCATTTATTTCCATTATTTAAATTGCATGCTACTAATGACTCTTGATGTAAAGTCTTTATTATGCTCTCTACCTAATTACTTTTATAAAATAACAAATTCTGTATGTAGGTACCTGAGGCTGCAGGTTCCTGAGGTTGGAGGTCTGATGATGGACAGCAGCAATCATCGCCATGCTACCATGAACAGCTATCCAGAACCATGCAATAGAAAAGATGTGATGGCAATATTGAGTGATGAGTCTGATAAGGAGCATAAAATATTCAGGCGTGATGATGATTATGTCAAAACAGTAGCAGTTGGTAAGCACAAAATCTTATTGCATTTGCTTATATGTTGTACACATATTTAAAACATATTTGAGAAACAGTGTGTCTTTGTGCATCTAACATGCATAAACGGTGGCCCATTTTCCTAGATTGCAATAGTAGTTTTCCTTCTGCAAAGTTTGCACCTTCAGGTAACCAACCTCTGACTCCACTCAGCAAGCAGGATTTCTCTATGCGACTGGCCTGAAAATAATCCATACGCACAAAAACGAACCAATGAATGATATAATCATGTGAAGGAATGGTTCAGATACTACCTCTATGAAAGAGTTTCACTACAATTGGCACACAAGGAAACGCTATACCAATAAAACATAATTTGAGCTTCTAGAGGAAGGGGTGAAGAGTTATTTGCATGTGTCATTAAACTGAATAACAGCTATGCCATTTATATGAGAGCTTACATCAATAACATGATGAAGACAAAATGTTTTTTGTGTTTATTTCTATATTTTTATTATATTTTTGTACCTAAATTCAAAGAAGCATTGGCGTAACAGTACCCATAATGACAACATATAGGGTGATATAAATAAAAAAAAGCAAAAGCTTGTGAGCTGTAGCTCCAAGCAAGTTGAGAAACGAGCAACAGGTCGTGGTTTGGTATAAATAAAAATTTCCCCTCTTCGATGAGCTATTGCTATCACCTTCCAAGCTTTTGCTCAGTGACCTTCACCATGACACATCATCTGAGTAAACAAACACGCCCATTCTTTGTCAGGAGGTGATTTAAATCTTTGCTGCATCTAAATATACATATACTCATTTATGTTAATCATACTCTCATTTATGAAATCTAATAGACATGCAAATTTTAAATAACACAATTATAATTAAAGATTTCGCAAATGAAACAGACATTGAGATTCACCCAACTTTCAACAGATAACGCTCATCCCCTTTCTAAATCCAATCCCTCATTTCCTTATTTGATAGTATTACAAACGTGTCACCAACTGATATATTGAAACTAGATTATTGTACTTCTGTTTTTGCACCTTTATATTGATATCCTCTGCATCTATATAAAATATCACTACATAATTCCAAGAATTTATAAGATGTTATCATGAATTAAAGTTAAACTGGATTAAAGAGTTTCATTTGAAAGTTAAATTTAAGTTTGGTTTTAATTGAAATTCTTTAGTTATAATCCGGTTTTGATTTGTGCGAACATTCTGCTCTATGTAAGTGTTTATTTGTATATTGCTTTGATTATATTACCAGTCTTCCAGTAATAAGAGCGGCTCACTATGACCTCACTCACATTCTGTTTAGCGTTATAGTACCCAGATAAAAACACGTCAGGATCTTTTCAGCATTGTTAGAAGGTCCACCCCGTGTTTCATTTGCCTCTGGAAGAAAATGTTACGCAACCTTTTACATTTTGTCTTTTAGATAACTGTTTATATCACCACACATCCGAGTTCTTGCATCTTTAAACATGTTTAATTTCACTACTACTTACGTATATCAAGTAGAGGAAGTATTGCACTCTACGCAAAAATTCGATACCGAGATTTCATCAGAGATACACGTTTTGAGAGTTCCTGAATTAAAAATAAACATCTTTAGCAAATGTGTGTGTGAACAGCATAAATAAAAAAAACTATTTCAAACTTAGGATCCTCCAAAATGTGATAAGATTTTCAAGAAAATTCCTCTACCCCAAAACTAACCCTTTTCTCAAAAATGGCTCCAACAATTTTGATTAAAATCCGTTATTGTTTAAGATATTTGCATGGCAAATATAATTAGGTAAATCTCGAATTTTCTGGGAATAGCCAGTGAAGTGCTCTTCATTCTGAATGACTTTTATGTAACGCTAAACTGTAAGAGATTCTACTACAAGAGTCCTACTACGCATCTGTGTCTGAACAGCAAACTCCGAAAGGAAAAGTCGTTAAATAATAAGTTTGGTATTTAAGTTCAGCACCTTCCAAACATGTGTTAGGAAGGTTTTCAAGAAAGTCCCCCCCCCCAAAAAAAAACTGCCCTTAACTTGGAAACTTTTTCCAAAAGCTTTATTTTCTCAAAAATGACTCTTAACGATTTTGTTTAAACACGGCATGTTTAAAATGTTTTCATGTCAAATGCATATATTGCATTTCCTGGGAATATCTTCCGATATCCTCTTATTTCTCAGTAACTTTTGCACAATTGGTAAACCATAAGATAGGCAAATCTATCTACAAAAAGAAAATTGTTCTGGTTAAGCACACAATTTATGTCAAAGTATTTCTTTTTTACTTTCTTTTTTAACTTAATCGTTCCTGAGATATTCCTTGTTATTGGTTTAAACTTTCAAATAACTACTTATAATTCTCTCAAATGGGAAGTCGGTATTCGATAATTTCTCGTGGTCATCATGCAAAGAGCATCGAATTTCAAAGTCCTCATATAGCCAGGCGCTCTTTAAAAAGCTGACTCACTTTACCTACTGTATCTTATAATAAAATTGTAAATGTAAATTGAACGTTTATCTGGATTAATAAGAAGAAGCTGGAATTAAGCTCTTGTAAGTATAGTTTGTAGAAGAATGATTAGAGAAAGCCATGTGAATGTAGAACATCAGGATTTATTTTCTTTTTGCCGCGATCATCTGAAAAGAACGGAATTTCAAATCCATCAAATAGCGACCCACATTTAAAATATTTGACTATCCCTTTAGTTTACTGCATTCTTCTATTCCTACAATGATAGTTTATCTCGATTAACAAGTAGTTACCAAGAATAAGGTTTTGTAAGAATTGTTTGTAAAAAGAGTGATAGAGAAAGTCGTGTCATTTTTATTTTCCTCTCTGGAACCATGATCACCAATGTATTAAAATGCAGTTGAGCAAGCTGAGGTACCTACGGAGGTACCTCAAGAAATAGCAAGCAAAAGCTTACTAAAGGCGAGCAGGACTTGTTTTTATTTATACCATATCGCGAGCAATAGCTCAGCGATCAAGGTCAGCAAGCTTTTTCTCGCGAGGAGGTTGAGCAGAAAAGTTTTATTTATACGAAACCTAGCAAATGCTTGGAATTAGTGAGAAATGAGCTAATGCTTACTTTTATTTATACCACCCATAGTATCTAATGTTACTTTTTGGCAGTTTGGTAAAATTTTGGGGTGGTGAAAGTATCCTGTCAGTCCAGTGGCTAGAAATTATGCTCAAGAAATAAAGCCACTCATGCTAGAAGACGGAGGAACTACATTTTTCATTACCAACATAATCATCTGCATTCCATTATGGGCCACTTTTTATGCACGTCAATGAACATGCTAAATTTATGTAAGATAAGAACTCTTTTCACTCTTTCCTTCTTTTAGTTTAAACACTATGCAGAGTTGAGGGATATATTGAAAGCAATAAGATATTTTTTCCAACTCTTTTCAAATATTTTGTACAATATTTATTCCAGGCATATTTGACTGTGTTGGGAAGACTTGGAGTATATACACAGATGATCCAAAAACAAATGAACCAGTTGTAGTACTTCCTCTTCAATTGAGACCATCTCGTAAGTGAAAGGATTGAGAAATTCAAAAGATGCTGCTATTACAAATGAGATTCACAGTTCTAGTCCAAGATGAAGCATTGTTGTACAGTATAACATTGTACTGATTACACTATTTGCTGAAATAGTGGCAGTGATCATCATTCATAAGTACATTCCCAAAAATGTGTTTCAGAGCTTATTGGAGGGCAATTCCATGGAAACACTTATCTGAAATCCTAAAAAGTAGAAGTCTAGCTATAATAAACTAAACATTCTTTTAATAACTATAAACTTTGAATTTTCCATTTTAGTATTACTTCATGACTAATCTATCTGGTGTTTTTGACAGACATTCTCTTGCAGATCATTTTATATATCAGAATTTCAAAATATTATGCTTATTTTAATCTGTTGGCTTATTTATTATAATTTTTATTAACTCAGGTGGCATCTTTGTTTGTTTGTTTTTTGCATGTTTTTTTTTTTGTAAGCAACTAACTGTTTATGCCATAAAGATGGCTGTAGAATTGCCATCTATACCATTGTTTATTTCTGGTTATTGTGAGCAGCCTTATAGTGTCCTTCTTAATGTTCATTTTACTTTTATTGCTTTTTGCTGCCACTTGATCCTGGGGATCATAGAAAACATAATTATATCAACCTAGCAATCACTGGAGGGCAGGGGTATGGCAAACACATTACTGGTGTTACTGATAAAACAAAACACTATAAGAATATATTGCTTCCTATCATTTTAACTAATGTAACCACACACAAGTCTGTGGGTTCAAACCCGGTTGAGGGCGATGGATTTTTGTGGGTGTAAAACTCTTTAGCATGGCTTTCTTCGGAATGGAAGTAAAGCTGGTGGTCCCGTGTCATGGATTTACAGCACACAAAAGAACCTCAAGCCTGATAAAGAGGCCTCTGAGCAAAATTACTGGTCTTTCATGCCCAATATAGAATGGGATGCTTAGGACCACAGCAGTTTAAGAGCGTCCATAAATAAAACTAAATTTAATTCAATTTTAACACACAAGTCTAAGAATTACTATTTCTTTCTTTTTAATACAACTATCACTGCCAACATACAGTCTCTCTGGGTAGCAACTTCAGGTATGAAGAAAAACCATGTTATTATCCATTTTATGTGTGCTTATTGTGTGCTATACATTAATGCTGTTTGCATAAGCAGGCAGCAATACACAGTAAACTGTTTACAGCTGCTGGAACACTATGTTTTTCTTGCTTAGTGTGTGCAATATTCTGGCTTGATATTGTGGTTGTTAAATCTGTCTTATGTGATAACCATTACATCCGCTAAGGCCAGGATTATGATGAACTTAATGTAACATGACTTAACTTAATGTAACATAACATGATAGTCTAACAAATTGTATTAAATGGAGCTATTTAGGGTTGACTAGATGTGATTTAATGCAACATAACTTAAGAGTTTGGCAATGTCAAACTTTTCCTTCTCATTTCATAAGTTAGATGTTATGTGATAATTTGAACCAATCAATGTGAAGCAGTAGCATGGAGTAATAAAAATAACTACCAATCAGAGTAATTCTCGTTATGTTAAGGTATCCTAATTAGACCTTAAGTTTAGCAGCATTTCTTAACTTCACATTATGTTCTGTCACATTGTAACCCTGTCATCATATGCTTACAAGTCATCAACCCATATAAATAACTCTTTCATTGAAAATATTTTAAACAGGCTTTCGGTTCATATTCATTTGCTCAAACGCTATGATGATCCAGTATAATAAATTTCATAAAGAAGGGATACAACAACCATTTTATCACTTCATGATAAAGAGAACCTTTGGCTTTGTGAAAAGAAGGAAAAAGTGTATAGAACACAAATTATATTGAAAATACATACAATTTATGAAACTTTTGCAGTGCTATGTTGTTATTATTATTATTCCCAACCCTTAATATTATATTATGAGAAGCCATAGTCGGTTCTGAATGTCACCACCGAGCAGCCTCAATATTTTTTTTTCCTTTATTTAACCCTTTTTTCTAAGGACTGCTTACTGAGATTAAATACGTTATAAATAAAGGCAATACGAGGTGTGATAAAAAAGTTTCTGGAATGACGTCAAATACTACAGAACAGTTTGTTTTGTCTAATCTGCACTGTCACCCTCGTAGTAGTCTCCTAGGGAGCTGATACACTTGTCCCAGCGCTTCTGCCACAACTGGAAGCACCTCTGGAAGTCCTCTTCTTTCAACATGTTCAGAGCCTTCTGCGATTCACGATGGATGACATCAATGTTCTCAAAATGGTGTCCTTGGAGCCACATTTTGTCACAGGAAAAGAAAAAAGTCCGCTGGTGTCAAATCTGGAGGATAGGGAACAGTATTCATCCTATTTGTATCCAAAAATTGGCGAATAGAAAGGGCTTTGTGCATGGGCACATTGTCATGATGCAGGAACATGTCCAAATTGTCTTTCAAAATGCTTTGAACACTTCCAAAGGAGAGTCCTAATGAGTCAGAAAGTTCTCTTATTGTAATGCGCCTATCATTTAAGACCATTTTCCTCACCTGATTGATATTTTTATCAGTTTTGCTGGAACAGGGTCGCCCCGAACGATCTGCATCTTTAACTGATGTCACAGCACTTTTAAATTTCGAAAACCACTCAAATGCTTCAGTTTTGCCTATAAATTCCTCCCCATAAGCTGTTCTTAACATTCATAGGCTTCTGTTGCAGTTTTACCGAGTTTTAAAGCAAAATTTGATGTTCGCTCCTTGTTCTTCGTAATCTGACATTTTTGCTACATGGAAAAATCACAGCACATGCAAAACACGTGTTCACTTCAGAGCTTCTACCTCATCACTGCATGGTCACAGGAAGTCACGTGATCTCTCATTTTTATCGGAAAGGAACCCTGCATGTACAGCCTGAGTAAGAATTAAAGAAATCTCAGCATCAGCATGTGAAGCCATTCCGGAAACTTTTTGATCACACCTCGTATGCCTGATATACAAGGTCAAAGGGTATATATGACATCCTTTAAATATGAAAAAGTTTACGAGTATTATTCTTCTATCTTTCATAGCACTGTACAGATAGGAGATTTTTGACAGCCATGTAATTTGTGTGCAGGAGAGTGAGAAATTTTGCAATAGAGCACCTGGTATAAGTACCATATGCAGCTTTATGGAACTTTTTCCTGCTTATAAATAAAACATTTTAATATGGTATTTATTTACCTGGTAGCACTCTCAAGCAGCAGAAAACGCCATTTTAGGAGCTACTAGCTAACATTTCATATAATTTGAAAAATTGCTGCTTCAGTCACAAATGGAATTGCCCTGTACATATACCTCAAGCATTAACCTAACTGTATTTCTTATTTGTTGATATTTGGTACTTGTAAATGCTAATGAGCCAAAGATGTATTTATATTTAATAAATTACAGAATTATTGATAATTGTTCACATAACATTTGTTCGGGAAGTAAAAATTCCAAGTAAATTGTAAAGCCATTTTAATTACTTTTTATCCATGTTATTTTACTTGTATTGACAGAAAAACTGCTTGATTGTTAATATTTGCATTAATTAATTCTGGTTCATCCTTTTCTGTCAAGAATATACTGTTTTCTGAATAAAATACATGGAGATCACTGTATAACACATGAAACAACCCTTGCAAAAATAGTTATTTCAATTTTAGTGTGTGCTGAGAATGATTGTGCTTTATAACTTCAAATCAGTATTTGCTCAATTGGTTCTGATTAATCTTGTGTTAATTATGAAGGGTAATTATGTACATGAATGTAAATTTAAAAAGGCTTGCAATAAATGTTCAGAAAATAAATTTTATATTTTTAAAAATGTTATTAATCAACATTGTATACAGACACACTAACAACAAACATAATTTCAAATAAAGATATTAATTTGGACTTTGATACACAGAAACACAAACTTACTAAAAGTGCTGCTGAGTCATAAAGCACACTTAACACTTCACTAATTCTTGGTTCTTTTCTGGAATATATTTCATGAGCTGTTGCCCATATCATCAGCTTGGATTGGCTTGATAAGCTTCCCTTTAGATCAACTGAAATATTCTACTCATAGCTTGAAGTTTGTTTTATTTTCTCTAGTACCTATTTATAGTAAGTAGAGAACAACAAAAAACATTTGATATTGAGATTTCACCAGAAATACATGAGAGAGAGGGGGGAGGGAGGGAGGGAGGGAGAGAGAGGGAGAGAGAGAAAGAGAGAGAGAGGGGGGTACAACATAACTCAAAAATGAAAAGTTGGATAAATAGGAAACTTCATAATTAAGTTAAGCATCTTCCAAGGATGTGACAGAAATTTTCAAGTAAATTACCCCATGCCAATACTACTCTTTACTTGGAAAAACTTTGTTTCGATTTTCTCAAAAATGAGTCTAACAATTTTGATTAAAATGCCACACATTTAAAATATTTAAATGAATAATAAAATGTATATATTTAATTTTCTGTGAATATCCTGTGAAGTCCTCTTCATTCAAAGCGAATCTTGTGTACTGTTGTACAACTGATAAACATAATATACAGATAAAGCTTACACCAGAAAACAATAATTTTAAAATATGCTGCTCCCATCACAAGCACAGTATCAAGCGCTTGTTAATGAGCTGTATTCTAAAGCTGCCATTTGGAAGGACTTCTGCCTAATGATGCTATGATATCATCAGAATGGAAGAACCCAGAGTATAAACTGTGATACACTGTAACACGTTTTGCTGTGCATGGTTTTTATTACAAGCTGTGCCAACGAAAGAACTACCATGGCCCAGAATGCATACTGTGTGTATGAATTGTGTGGAAACTCATGTGATCGCTACTATGCCAAATAATGTGAGAAAAGATCTGCCTCACTAACTGAGCTTTGCACATAAACTTACTTGCACATTGTGCGCTATTCTATTATTATTGAAAACAATAATTCAGGAGTTCACTTGAACATGGGCCCATACTGAAACAAGTAGTTTTTCAGTAAACCTGTTTGAAAGTTTCTATCATTTAAAATGCATCGTCCTCCATGGTGTAGTGGTTACTATGCTAGCCTCTAGTTCCCGAGGTCGTGGGTTCAAACCCGGCAGAGGGCGATGGATTTTTTCGGGTGTAAAAATCCTTAGCATGGCTTCCTTTGGAAGGGAAGCAAAGCCGGTGGTTTCGTGTCATAGATTTACGGCACATAAAAGAACCTCAAGCCTGATATAGAGGTATCTGAACAAAATTACAGGTTTCCCATGCCCAATATAGAATGGGATGCTAAGGACCGCAGCAGTTAAAGAGCGTCCATAAATAAAATTCAGTTTTTTTTTATTTAAAATGCTTCAAATTTACAGTGTAAATAATATTCAAAAGTGTGGTTTTGTTCCCAGTATAGTCTAGAATAAACTTATCCAAAAGATAGAGATAATAATCTCCACATATATACCAGGCGAGTCAGCTGTGCCATGGCTGTACACTGAAAAAAAATTCAGGGAGGGTTTTCCATAACTAGATTTAAACTTAACAGTACCCCACACAGTTACCATGTATCTACTCCATAGTAAATAGATGTTACGTAGATAAGAAAATTGCTTGGAGACATTATATAGACAGGAAAATCTCACCAGAATGAAGATATTCTACCTTACAGCACAAACATTGAGACTGCTTCGAAAACCAATTAAGTTTCCCTTTTTCTTGTAAATGAGCTACTAGCAGTAGACCTACTGTTATCTAACATTTTCCCATATTGGTTTGATATGAATTTAAATAGATAAAGCCATCAGAAGTTTTTTTTGGGGGGGAGGGGTTGAACTCTAAACCTCCCCCCTGTGCCTATTTATTTTTGAATTTATGCCATGTACTAAGCAACATATGTGACTTACGGCTTTCTTGAACGCCTTCATGGCTGATTTGCATAACACTTTATAGAGGAGGGATAGATAACTCAGTGCATAAGTGTTTTACAGGACAGAATGCAATCACTAAGTATGTCGATACAAAAAACATCCCACCCTAACACTGGGAGCTGCATTAGCATTTTTAGCCAATTTTACAAACTTTTATTCTTTAGCATACATTCATGCACCCCTTTGAAAATGCCCCTGAAGGAACAGCCTATCACTTGTATTGGTTGACAAAACCATTTGAAAACAAAATGGCAGATCTATGCAGTGCGACCAATTGAATTTAAGCCTTGTCAAAAAGATAATTTCTCTTCTGTCCCAAACTATGGCATATTTCAGTTCATACGTAACTGTAATAATTGGTACAATTTGTTTATTTGAGTTAAAACTACCAAGCCGAGCTCAAAACACTGTATGAAGCTGCAAAAATCGTGTAGTTCTGCAATTACTAATTCGTATGGGAACCTAAGCTCGCAAGATAGCATTAACCAAATGGTATTATCATGGTTGCTTTATCACTGTGCCATTTCAGTTTGAGTTAAGTGGAGAACATCCATCTAGTTCCCGAGAATGGCCCCGTTTTACAGAGGAAAGGGCGATCCAGGTTAAGTTCAAGTTTTCAGTTAATGCATATTGGAGCTGATGTACATGCTCCCTCGTGTGAGAATTCTCCACAGTTAATGCAGGTAGCTTCACCGAAACAGAAATCACTTGTATGACCAAATCGCTGGCACTTATGCTAAGCAGGTTGGGGATATATGGCCTAACTTCAATGGCTTCATACCCTGGCTTAATCCTTTGAGGTAGTTCTACTCGATCAAAGGTAAGAAACAGGGTATGAATAGGCACAAATTCACCTTGTCTCCGATGAACCTGATATACAGATGTCACACCTTGATCTTCTAGATTCTCTTGAATCTCCTTATTGGACATACTGTCCAATACACGGGTGTTTACAACACCGCATGAGGAGTTCAAGGTCTTGTGCATCTCCACTCTAATTGGATAGCTTCCTAACAAATTGTCTTTCAAGATAGCCACTGCCTGGGATGCTGAATTTGCTTCAACTAGGAGCATGCCATTGCGAGTTCTAATACAGGATTTTACTGCACCAGCAATTTTATACAGACCCTTTTGGATGGTGAATGGACTAACCGTACTGAACTTCCTTCCTTCCTCAGTTCTACTGATAACTAAGTAGCAAGGACCACAACACTCGACTACTTCTTTAACAACTACTTTGGTGTTTTTTTGTTTTTGTATCTATAGCGCTTGGATCCTCCACCATTACAAATGTCTCCAATGGCATGCTCACATCCTGGGGGCCACCCCAGCTTAGGTGAGAGTCCTGGCCTGAACCTTGCTCACCTTAAGGTCTCACCTCCCAATTAATAGATAGAGGGACTCAATCGCCTTCAGGAGTGAAACAGCTCATGTAATGCCCCTCCCTGGGACTAACCTTTATCAGCGGATACAAACACAGACCTACACGATACTCAGGGGCTGGGAGTTACGCATTACCCAGTCACCCCCTGTGACTCCCCTCTTCCGTCCCATGCAGCAGTATCTGTCAGACTGTGTTCAGGGAGGTAACTAGATGTTGGTCACACACACACTTGTGGACCACAGCTGATTGGGCGTTTGGCATACAACCTTTCACCTCTTAGAGGAACCCAATCGAGAGTGTGGCTCGGGACCCCAGGAGCGCCAATCCCGTACCAACCGTAATAGGCCCCTGGGGGGACAGACAGGCAGGCAGATATACAGATATTTTTCCTGCAATGCCTTTTTTTTAATTCAGAGGACAAAGTGGGTATTTTGGGCAACACAGTATTTCCACTATCTACATCTAAGCACCATAGAAGTGGATGTACAACATTAAAAGTCTGTAAACACTTGCATTAACTTTCTCTACCCATGACAAATTTATATATACCTGTTAAGTAGTATAGTATTCAGATAAAATGTGATTCTTCTATCTACTTCACGTTATTCATGATATATTTTTATCTTGGGATCATTCCAAACTAAGCAACAGCTGTTTATTACATATAATATGTAGAAACAGCTTTCAATGTCAAACTGTCAAACATGTTTGTCAGATGTGTGTTTGGGAAACTATAAACATGCAATATAGAATATTTAAAAGAATAGGTAATGTTATAACCATTATTTCACACAAATTGTATATTTTAATGAGCTCTACATTTTTCTGTAGTAAGTTTTTGTATGTCTCTTAAGATTTCCCAGTTATTGTGCAAAATTCAGGCAAGGCAGTATGAAGAGGACTTCACAGGCTATTCACTGAAAATTCAAGATGTGCATTTAATTTGTCATGTTAATACCTCAAATATGTTATATTTCAATCAAAATTGTTAGAGCCATTTTGAGAACATTAAAATAACATTTTTTTCCCATTTAAAGAGAAGTTTGGGATGGGAAATTTTCTTGTAAACTTTACCTGGCATGCTTAAATAATACGTGGCTCAAGTACATAAATTAAAAATTTGGTATTTATCCAATTTTTTGCATGCTGTTGATGCGTGCACATGTATACATCCACCTTTTCTAAAAGCTCTTTTTTTT
Source organism: Deroplatys truncata (assembly GCA_030765065.1). Lineage (NCBI taxonomy): Eukaryota > Metazoa > Arthropoda > Insecta > Mantodea > Mantidae > Deroplatys > Deroplatys truncata. Next base: position 128,314,469 of record CM060988.1, on the reverse strand, counting down.
TGGTGGGGGTTCAGTGGACCTCATAATGTGTATTTCTGGTGAAATCTTGGTATAAAGTTTTTACATGGAATACAACACTTTTCTACCCACCATGTGTTAATTTCAAAGTAAAAATATACATATTGGAAAAGAATACCCTAAAAGCTATAGTAACAACAAAGAAAGACTAAAATTCACAAAGGATGCTATCCAAAGAACATGAAAGTAAATGCAAGTAAAACAAAAACTGATGTGTTGCACTCACATGACTTTCTCTACTGACTCTTCTACAAACTACTCTTTCAAAGGCTTATTCTTCTGTCTACTTCTTCTTAATTGCGATAAACTTTGATTACAATTTATGCATTCATTAGAGGTATAAGAAGGAAGAAGAAGGCTAAAACCATAGTCAGATTTTTACAAAGTGAATCACCATCTGTTGCTTTAAAATTCAATGCTATTTGCATGACCACAAGAAAAAACGAATGGCAACTTGCTACTTGAAAGGAGTAAGTATTTCAAAATTCAAACCAATAACAAAGAATATCTCAGAAATGGTTAATGCTACAGAACAATTTGGCATAAATTATTTTAACAAGATCTATATTTTTTGTGTAGTAGTAAGATTTTGTATATTTTATCAATTATACAAAAGTAATCCAGAATCAAGAGGACTTCACAGGCTAGTTCCAGAAAATTCAAGATATACATTTTATTCGGCATGCAAATATCTTAATCAAACACATTAAGTCAATTTTGAAAATTTTTCCATATAAGGATAGTTGGGGTTGGGGATTTTCTTGAAAATCTTCGTATCACATCCTTGGAAGAGAGTGAACTCGAACACCAAGTTTGGTACTTAAAGCACTTTTCATTGTTGAGTTATCTGACACACATATATGCATGAAATAAAAGAAATGAGCTATACATGTTCTACACACTAACCTAATTATATAAAAAAAAAGCACATTATATTTGTGGGTGCTTCAGATTTTTAGTAATTAAATGCAAAGAATATAAGCAATATATAAAACATGTAACATTAAATATCAAACAGTTTTATTTGAATAGTGGCTTTTAAGTAACATTGTTAAAATGTCATGTCACTAATAATTAACAAGGAGCATCCCCTAATTCTTTAAGAAATGGATATACCCTTTCTACATAATGACTTCTTTGAGCTGTTGCAAAAGATGGCCAGTAACTTGGTCCACGAAATTTTGAATCTGTGCTATCATCAGGTGCTGACACTCCTGCCAACTGCTGTATATATGCAGTATTGTCTGTTCGTGGCAGTGATCCAGCTTTAGCAATTTCTCCTGGTATATACCTTTCAGGTCGTTCTACCTCTATCTTTTCTTTAAGATCAATCCTATATTTCTTCTCAAGTTCTACTTCATCAAGTCCAAGAAAGCTATAGTCGCTCATATCTCTAACTGGTGGTGTTGGACAGATTGGCCCCTTCCACCAAAATGTTGGAATATGCCATTGAATGCAATAGTTGTGATCTGTAACAGACCTAAGAAAAGAATTTGCTTGTTAGCGAAGACTTAGCAAGGAATGTATACTTAAAGATATGTTACCTGCAATGAAGAAACTCAAAAAATCAGTGTTGTGTGATAGCAAGTTAAATCTGCATATGTTAACATAAAATAGTATCAGTTTATCAGAATGAATGCTCTCAATAAATAAGTTTTACTCTATCTTAAGGGTACCTTTCATGGAAGAATCTGCATGAAAATGGACCTTTTTGATAATTATTATTCACATTTGTCTTGCATATAACATTTGCTGTCTGTCTATAACAGAGGTGGCGAAAACTGCTTCGCGAGTTATTTTGACTCGCAGGCGCCGTTCCCTCTCTGCAACCGTCCCTTTGTTTTTCACGTGCTGGTGAGGATGCAGTGCGTGTTGCATATTTGGTGACTCACGGAAGGAAGTGTTTTCGCCACCCTTGGTCTATAACATTAGCAGTTCCTAAGAATGTGTGCAACTGAAATTAAATAATTTGGAAAAAAAGAAGTTCTTTGAGATTATGTCCAATTAATATCAAATCCCAATAAAAACATGTAGCACATTCTTTCTCTACAATTTACCTGTAATTAGTAGAGGAAGTACTGCATTCCACCCAAATTTGATGCCAAGATTCATCAGAAATATATGTGTTGAAGCTCTCTGAATAAAATGAATAATAAAAAAAACCATCTTTAGAAAAAGCTGTGTGTGTATGTGAGCAACATATCTAAAAAATGAAAAGTTGGTCTGGTATTTAAATTCAGCATCTTCCAGAGATTTAAAAACAGAAATTTTCCCATTCTAAACTACCCTCTATGTGGAAAAAGTTTGGTTATTTTTGGTTTACTCATAAATGGCCCAAATGATTTTGATTAAAATACGAGTTTAAAGATATGTGTATGACAAAATATATAGGTAGGTAGCTTGAATTTTCTGGAAATAGCCCATGAAATCCTCTTTTGAATGACTTGAGATACACAAATTTTACTACACAAAAAACATTGAGCTCTTTAAACCACACAATTTATACTCAGATAAATTGCTTTGTGGCATTAACCATTTCTAAGATATTTTACAAGTGCTCAGTCACTATTTGTTTTTTCTCGTGTTCATGAAGAAATCAAGGAATTTCAAAGGATCATGGAGCAATTAGATTTTTTTAAAATCTGACCATCACTTTAGCGTACTTTATTCTTATACCTACAGCTAAATGTGTAATGAAAGTTTATCTTCATTAACAAGTACAAGGGCTGTCCCAGAAGTACCTGACCTAACAAAGAAAATGCAAAAATTTGGGGAAAAAACATCTTTATTTCTCCACATAGTCTCCTTTCAAATCGATACACTTTTCCCAGCAGTGTTCAATAGCTTCGATACCCTGTTTATAGTGAGAATAGTCAAGTTCTGCAAACTCCACCTCTTCTTCATTGTTGGCAAATCTTTTACCACCAAGCTGTTTCTTCAACTTTGGAAACAGAAAATAATCAGAGGGGGCTAAGTCTGGTGAATAGGGTGCATGAGGAAGCAATTCAAACTTTAACTCATTGATTTTGGCCATGGCGATAATGGATGTGTGAACTGGTGCATTGTCTTGATAAAACAGAACTTTCTTTTTTACTAAATGCGACCGTTTTTGTTTGATTTCATCATTCAAATGCTGCAATAAGTTTGCATAATACTCGCCATTGATTGCTTTTTCTTTTTGAAGATAATCATTGAAAATTATCCCACGTGCATCCCAAAACCTGACACCATGACTTTGCCTGCAGATGGAACTGTCTTTGTCTTCTTTGGAGCCAATTCTACCCTTTCAAACCACTGTTTTGACTGTTCCTTCGTCTCAGGTATGAAGTGATGGATCCATGTTTCGTCCATGGTTATGAATCGACACAAAAACTCGGCTTTATTGCAGCGAAACATTGCCTAACACTCAACTGATACATCCTCACGACACTGCTTTTGTTCCATTGTGAATAAACACAGCACCCATCTTGCGCACAGCTTACTCATGTCTAAATTTTCAATTAGTATACGATGTACAGCACTTTTTGAAATGCTTATGACGTCTCCTAGCTTGTGCACTTTTACTCAAGGGTCATCCAATGCCATTTTGTGGATTTTCTTCACAATTTCTGGCATGGTCACCTCATTTGGTCCACCACTGTGATGTTTGTCTTGGCAGCTTGTACAACCTCGCTTAAACTCTGCCAACCCAATATTTTACTGTTGTAAACAAAGGAGCAGACTCCCTCAGAGTAGAATCTAGCTCAGCTTTAATATTAGTTGGAGTAAGACCTTTCAAATGAAAGCATTGTATCACATAACGACGGCCAGTTTTATCCATGTTTACAAATTTGCTGAGAGAGTTCACTATTAATGGCTGTCAAACAATTGTTAAACAGCATTGTCAAACTTCAAACTTAAGCTTGTAAGGGTGGTACTTTCTACGATAGTCATTTGTTTGAAACAACCACTATATACACGTCAGGTCAGGTACTTCTGGGACTGCCCTCGTAGACAAAAAATAATCTTTTGTAAGAATACTTTGTAGAAGAGCAAGTAGAGCATGTCATGCAAATGCAACATATCCAATTTTTTTTTTCTTATTCTGCTCATGGCTAGTAAGTATGACTTCTGCTTAAATGACGACACACTATCTGATTCAAGGATTCCATAAGGCAGTCCCAAATACTCCAAGATAGTACATCTTAAAGGCAAGTTGCAGTAATGCTAGCATTTTTAATTTCTGGGATTTATAATTAACCATTATTAGGGTTAATTTGTTTTACTAATAGCTAACTTAGTTTGGTTGCTGTCTCAAGACATATTGTATTTTACAACTTTGATTCAACTCACCCACTTATTATAATAATAATAATAATAATAATAATAATAATAATAATAATAATGTTTATCTTGTGGTTAAAGTTTATAAGTGTTTGTTCAGCTTTATCTGAATTACATTTTAAGATGTTGATTCAGCACTCTGGTTTATCTTATAGTCATTGTACAGGTATGTACATCACAGCATAATGTAGATACTAAAGAGATAATGCAAAACATACAGTGAAACTGTCAAGATTATTCTGTTCACTTACTGTTGCATAATAATGTAAACTATTCTATACAGACATAAGAAAAAAGAATCTGATGTGTCATATTCACATCACTTTCTCTATCCTCTATCATTTACTTTTATATCGTGCTTCTACAGCTATTCTTCAAAAGCTTATTCATTCTCTACTTCACTTTAATCTAGATAACAATTTGCAGAAATAGTTTCATAACACATTTCATTGTAGGTACAAGGGGGGATAGAGGAAACCAAAATAGTCAAATGTTTAAAACTGGGTCAGTATGTTGGCTTTGAATTCCGCTCTCTTCCCATGACATCATGAGAAATAAAAAAATACTTAAGCATTGAAAAATTAAAACCAATAGATATGGATATCTCGGAAATAGCTGACACTACAAAAAAGTTATTTGAAACAAGTTTTGTGCTTTAAGGATATTACATTTTTCTGGGTAGTGAGTGTTTGTCTCTCTTTTATGGCTTATTAGATATTTCAAACTTCTTCTGAATGAAGAAGACTTCACATTCCTAGAGAATTCAAGATATACATGCACATATCTTAAATATAAGGTATTTTAATCAAAATCATTGTAGTCATTTTGGACAAAATAAAAAATTTCAAAAAATATTCCATGTTATGGGTAGTTTGGAATGGCAAGCACACACACACAGACCTTTTCCTAAAATGCTTTTTTTTATTCAGGGGGCCCAAACATGTATTTTTGAAGAAATCTCAATATCAAATTTTTGGGTGGAATGCAATACCTCCTAGGTATGTGGTAGAGATAGTAAAAAGGAAATAAACTACATGGGCCTATTAAGGACAAAAAATGTTTTCTTAAGTGTTACAGATTTTTTATTTATTTCCACAATTTTTATCAAGGGTGAAGAAAAGAAACAGAGGACTTTGTTCAGTATCTATCTCCCACTAATTAGTTGACGGTTTGGCCAGTAGTAGGCATTTTGTGACTATGCAGTTCTTCCTGAAGTGTCACCAACATTTGAGTGAAAAACACTGCAAGATTGAAATGAGCTATGTTAATGTCATTCTAAATAAAAATGAAAGAAAAGAGTATGAGACAAGCGAAGGCCATACCAAGTTGCAGTAAATCAACAGGGTCTTCTGGTTTCAAGATGAGTTAGGTTTATGTTAGTGTATGTGAATATGGATTGGTTTCATATAACAGGTATATCAGAAATTCTGCAATAAAGGAGGCGAGAGTGAACTTTACACCCTCTCCTAAATCTTAAGCTCAGTGATGATGGATACAGTTGAATTCTTAATGAGTTACAAGAAGAAGTGAAAACACTGCTGTTTTCACTGATTATGCTAATGGGTTGGCAGTTTCCTCTGCACATGCACAATATTAACAAAATGGAGTAGGTACTTTATTAACATATTGTGATGAATTTATTACATAGGAGTCTTAAAAAGGGAGGGTGGGTGGTTTACAAACTGTGGAAGTATTCACATCTCCTCAAAACCACTCTTATGAGCATTTTTATTCCTTAAATCATTTTTATGGGATTACATATGTAACCATTGCCGAAAAAGAAGTTATGCTCTCAAAAGATCTCACAAGCGAAACTACAGGCAAACAACTATCCATTTCCACTAATTTAAACAATTACTTCATGAAGGCTGGACTGTCCTTGAATATTGCCGAGTTCATTTTTTTTTATAATTTTAATGACTTTTATTAACGTTCTATTTTATTACTTGCAGTTGTTGAGAATAGCAAGATGAAATTGTGGGATCTATAACCATTATGAACAGCTTTTAATAACAGGTAAAACAACCTAACATAATTAGGTTCTACACACTCATGTGCACTTACCTTTTACATTGTTTTTCCTTTTCAAAAGATGTGTCTGTATCTTCTTCCTCATATTCCATTGTGGCTTATTTGAAATATCTACAAACAACAATAACTCATTTTGTAGTTTGCATTAGTGCATAATTTAGATATGCATTAGAAATGCAATTATATAATGCATTGTGATTCCATGTTTTGGTTTGGAAAAAGTGAAAATTAGTGATTATGCTCCAGCACTATAGGCATAAGTTATCACTTGTGCTGTGCATTTGAGGTATGGAAATTGCAATAGCTAATCTGCAACATTTTCATGAGCTCTGCTCAGCTGTATTCCTTCTCGGTGAGCAGATTTGCTAGTAGGTTCACCAAGCACAGAGCTACTGATTCAGGATGCAGATAGTTGTGGTATTGTGTAGTTTTGAACAGTATAACTAAAATGAGCTTGGTTAGTTCTTAGTCTCTTCTTTTAAGTGGTTAAATAAAAACATTTATTTTAACTGAATTTAATTTTACTTTTATTTGGTCTCACTGAACACAGTACATTTCTTATTTGTAGCAACTACCACACTTATTAGGCTTTTACTTACGTATTTCAGTTAAATCACTGATTTTATTTCATACTTCCCTACAATGTTAAAATAAGCATGTTTTGGTTTTACTTACAGCAAACATCAAAGTTTTGCTTAAATGCATGAAAAATTTGTCCTGAAAATGAAATATGACTTGAAAAAGCCAATATTCCTATAATCTGTAATAAAATTGCAGCCAGGAACACAGTACACATTCTATGAGGCAGACATCAACCTACTCTTAAGTACAAACTTCCTCACTCACCTACAAGATGGAGCATGCAGTTAGCAAAGTCTCTTTTTTTCCAAAGCTTTTCCCTAAAACTCTAAGATAGAAACCAATTGAAGATAAATATTTTCACTGTGCTCATCAAGGTCTCTCTCTCTCTCTCTCTGGTTTAAAGGATGAATTCTATAACTCTACGTGAGTGTGGTATTCCCCTCTGCCATTCGATTACAGCCATACTGTATGTTTATCACTCTAACCCTATTACATTTTTGGCCAAACTTCTGGACCTTGATTGTTATAGGTTTTGTTCCTACATCTTGCAATTTCAAATTGTATTTTTGTAATTAACATTCCTATCACTAAATTACTTTTATTGCAATATTGCTTACTTGTGATCATATAATGCATTAAGAATTCAACTAAACCAGAGACAATTTTGTCATTCCCTTTGCTCTTAAACAGAAGAAAAGTCACTTCCTTATCTGCCACAATCCAACATATTTATCATAAATGCAATGTTCATTAACAAATATTTCTTTAAAAATCACTGCACATGTTTAATTTGGAAATTCTTTCTATAGCAACAGAAACAGCTGCCACATCTTTACAATTATATCATTAAATTATTTTGTTTTCCTTTTTCTAGCCAGAGAGAGACTCAGAACAATTGATTTTGTCAGTGTCTAAAAATAATTTTATTTATAGGATCATAACAGCTGTTTGATTGACAACCCTAACAAGACTTTTCTTTTTTCATATCAAATGCTAAAAAATGTACTCTCTTTAAAATGATGACAATCTCTAATTAGTATTAGATGCATAATAATTTCCCTAAGAGATATTTCCTGTAATTTTATTTTATTTCTGAATCCTTGTAAAAATGGGAAGAAAACAAGTGCTGACTGCTGATTTACTAAACTGTACAAAACAAGATGTAAGCAATGACAGCTACACTGGTGAAAGATATATTGAAGTAAATATTTAATTCTGAATCCTCAAAAACAATGACATTGTGCCACTGCTACCTTTCTGCATAAATGTTGCTTTTTATTTTTGGATTAATAGAACCCACAGCTCTGCTTACATTATTGTGCTATATGCAGAGATTCCTCTCTTCCCTCTCCTTCTCTCACTCTTCTCCATATTCTATCTTTGCATTCTCTATCCCTCCTTTTTTCTTCTCTCTCTCTCTCTCTATCTTCCCCTCCATCACCTTCACCTCTGTATGTAAAACAAAAACCTGTAATAATAACACTTTTTCTGGGTTAATACAAATTTAAATGTAAGAAACTTGAGCCTACTCCATATATATGTTATGCAAGCAGAACTATACTCTTCCTCATAATTGGATTAAACAAACAGCAATGAAAAGTTTGTACAACTTCTTAAATATAAAAATTTTGCAAATAATAAAACTTGTCAGAAGCATTATGCTTATAAATAAATTATTTATGTTGTGTAACAGTTTTGGAAAAAAAGAAGAAGAAATACACTACTATACTATCCCGTTGCGAAGTAATTAAGATACCATACAGCCTATTTTCTAAGTGGAATCTGGTGTTGCATACTAAATTTCATATTAATTCGACTTAGCCACTCTTGAACAAAAACGTTTTAAAAATGCAATCTTTATTTTCAGAGTAGTCTATTATAAACCTTAATACTATTTCCCCAAATTAAAAATAAACAAAACTTTTTTTTTTTTTTTTTTTACAACTTTATTATATGTAATTATGCGGAGAAAAATAAAGTGTAAATCAATACAATATGCTCCTCATACAGTTCTAGAGAATGTGATAATATACATCAACTGATGTGCAAAAATGGGACTAGCTGCAAGCAGAATCATTTATCATTCAAAAGAGAGCAGCAGCTGGGAGAGATACACAAAAATTACTAATCATATCTCAAAAGTATAAAAAAAAATTGACAAAACTTACCTAGAAGATGATCCGAATTTATGAACAAATTATTAGCAATACATAACAGGATGAAGTTATTAATTGCAAAACTATGCTCATGTAGTTCTTGACTATTGTTGAATTAACACTGATAACAGGATTATGAAGAAGTTGCTGTTGTTGTTTTACAAGCTCACACTCTGAACATAAGGAAATGAGGAAAAAGAAGAATACATTTGTCATAAGTTACTTTATTTTATTCTGTAATTATCTAATAAATAATTCATTTTATATTATATAAAAACTGGCTGGTATCTTAGGTAATGCTGCATTATTTTTAATTCAAGTATTTTATGTTATAATTATTTGCCAAATTACATTCAACTCAATGTTTGCAAAAATATACTTATTTACATTAACAAAGTGTGACCATTCTACCTCAGAAGTACAAGCGTTTGAAAAAAAAAATCTGTCATCATCATGAAGACGAAGAATGGGACTTTAAATAACATATGCAGAAAATAGACAGCCAACTAATGTTATGTGACCTTTATTTTATTATAATTTTGCTGACTAACATGTTGTTTGATATAAAAATAAACACTATTAGACACTCTCTACAACTCTGGGAGAAAAACAATCATGAAGCTAATTCCTCTGCTTTAAATGTATTATTATCCATCCATCATTGCATGCAATGTATAAAGAGTCCCCTTTATCTTAAAGCTCTCAAAAAAGTTTTGCGCATGGCTATCCTTTAATAAGGAGTATTAAAAAATAACATACATTACCAACTAGGAGTCCATAATGACTAAAATTCAAATACACTTTTTAAGAGATTCACAAGTTTTATTCACTCACAGTGTTATGATTATGAGAACTGCTGCTTTATTATAGTCTCTCTTTCTAGTTTATCTGAACTGTTAAATAGTACATGAGTTGCAAATAATTGGTTACTCAAGCAAATCATGTTTGATACCAAGCAACATTACACTTAATGTCCACTGGAGTTAGCTTTTATAAATAATAATAAAGCTGTGAAAAGATAAAGGTTATTTTTAAATACTGCATCTGTACATAACATAAATTGATAACTAAAATATTCACATTAAACAAAATCTATGCGCTTCTATACATCAAAATGTCTCCCAATGGCTTTGGAGGAATATAATACTTAAAATAAATAGTGTTTACTATGAGAATTTCTTTCTGTACAGTTAGTTATACTTAACAGCTTACAAGGAAGAGGGAACAAACTGCTAGATAAAACAATACTTGTTTATAATTCTGCCAACATTTCAATTCAATGTGTTTAATTCTGATATCTAAATATCAGGTACTCAATTTTTTCACAAACAAAAAAGAAAAGCTATCTTATTTAAACAATAAATACATACACAATATTTATTAATTTATAGTCTAAGCTTTGCTGAAATCATTGCTAACTGCTGCACATAAATATTCTTGCAGATATAAATTAACAAAGTTTATATTGCTTTTTTAAAGAATATCTTGATGCTATGCAACTCTTTTAAACATTTCAATCCTCTTTGCATTAAATAAACATATATGACATTTTTCTCTTAAAAGAAAATCAGCCTTTACTACCTTAGCTTTAAATTCTGTTTGAAGTAATATTTATGCATAATCTCTCAAATTATTTGAGTATTACATAATGAATGGAGAGCCTATCACATTTAAATATGAGAAGGCAGTTCCAGAAAGGTATGGCAGCAACTGTATTCATTGTTGCCTAGAGCTTGCAGAGAGAAAACATGTAACTGCCACGTATAAAATGTTTACTATCTCTTATTCAACTTAAGGTTAAGGTCTATTTATGACTTTATTATTCCATATAAACATTAATATCATCTTCTGTAATATCTGTATGTTACAAACAGTTTAGAAATGAACAAGGACTGGCAATAATTTCACTTGCATTCATGATTTGTCATTCTAATGCATGAACCCAGAATAACCAAAGAAACTGTGCAATGTTCTGCACATAGACAGTAAAATTCCTATTGTGCATTATTGCACTGATTTACCACTTGTACACACACACACACACACACACTCAATAACTCTCATTCATGCACATATCACTACATGCATACTTATGTTAGGCACAAGGACACCAACACTTGGCTTAAACCTAACTAGAGTACGTCAGTATTTATTCTAGTTTGAAAACTTAAATGTAATGGTATTGGGCCTTTTTTACAACCCACCAAGCACCCATTGATTTTATTTAAGGGCCTCTAGGGCCAATTAAGGACACAACTTTTAATATTTTTAATGTGCCATTAACTCTGATAACAATGAATTTGAACTATAAAAAGAAGTGTATTTGTTTATTGCCTCAACATTAATTGCAAAAAGCAATCCGAATGGTTAGGATAGACATATATGGCACAGTTACACATATCACTGATACTGGTATGTTTCTATGTTGGAAAGAATGCAGAAAAAATATATAAGTCTATTTCCTTTAGATATTGTATATATAATGCTTAAAGGGATGTAGAAGTATTTTTTCATCTTTTATAGCCTATGATTAACCTGCACAATCCACATTCTAACTGTATTCAAAACAATTTCCACATACGGAACGCATATATAAAACTTTTTCTTATAATCATTACATGTCTTTATTCTTTGTGTGATGCACTCATAAGGAAGAAACACAGTGACAGCAGAGGCTGGGACGGCAAAGCATGTCATGCCATGGGACAGAATAATATATCATGTAACTTGGAAAACACATACTGTGCTGCTTAGTGCTGGCAAGGCATAGCATGCCATACTGGAATCACATTCCAGTCTTCACCTGCCCTCCAAAGCAATAATGGAAATGAACTGTCTTGCAGTTCTTTAAAAATTGTGTAAAAATGCAGTCAATGCTATATTATAATGGGTGATAAAATTTATTTGGAGCTAAATTTAAATGTATGACATCACTACTAGTCAGTGAACAATGTGGGTAACACAAAGAACATCTTCAACATTTTACAAGGGCAGTCCCAGAAGTGCCCAACCTGATGTATAGATAGTGGTGGTTGTTTCCAACAAATAACTATGGTAGAAAGTACCACCCTTATAAAGCTTAAGTTTGAAGTTTGACGATGCTATGTTGTTTAGTAATTGTTTGGCAGCCATTCATAGTGAACTCTCTCAGTGAATTTGTAAACATGGATAAAACTGGTCATCGTTATGTGATACAATATTTTCATTTGAAACGTCTTAGTCGAACTAATATTACAGCTGAGCTAGATTCTACTCTAGGGGAGTCTGCTCCTTCGCTTACAACAGTAAAATATTGGGTGGCAGAGTTTAAGCGAGACCGTAGGAGCTGCCAAGACGAACATCACAGTGGTCAACCAAATGAGGTGACCATGCCAGAAATTGTGAAGAAAATCCACAAAATGGCATTGGATGATCCTTGAGTGAAAGTGCACAAGCTAGGAGACGTCATAGGTATTTCAAAAAGTGCTGTACATCGCATACTAATAAAAAATTTAGACATGAGAAAGCTGTGCGCAAGATGGGTGCTACGTTTTTTCACAATGGAACAAAAGCAGTGTCGTGAGGATGTATCAGTTGAGTGTTAGGCGATGTTTTGCTGTATAAAACCGAGTTCTTGTGTCGATTCATAACCATGGATGAAACATGGGTCCATCACTTCATACCTGAGACAAAGGAACAGTCAAAACAGTGGTTTGAAAGGGGAGAATTGGTTCCAAAGAAGACAAAGACAGTTCCATCTGCAGGCAAAGTCATGGTGTCAGGTTTTGGGATGCATGTGGGATAATTTTCATTGATTATCTTCAAAAAGGAAAAGCAATCAATGGCGAGTATTATGCAAACTTATTGCAGCATTTGAATGATGAAATAAAGCAAAAACGGCCGCATTTAGTGAAAAAGAAAGTTCTGTTTCATCAAGACAATGCACCAGTTCACACATCCATTATCACCATGGCCAAAATCAATGAGTTAAAGTTTTAATTGCTTCCTCATGCACCCTATTCACCAGATTTAGCCCCCTCTGATTATTTTCTATTTCTAAAGTTGAAGAAATAGCTTGGTGGTAAAAGATTCGCCAACAGTTAAGAGCTGGAGTCTGCAGTTGATGGCTATTTTGCAGAACTTGATGCTTCTCCGTATAAGCAGGGTATCGAACCTATTGAACATCGCTGGGTAAAGTGTATCGAGCTGAAAGGAGACTATGTGGAGAAATAAAGATGTTTTTTCCCCAAATTTTTGTGTTTTCTTTGTTAGGTCGGGTACTTCTGGGACAACCCTCGTAGCACAACTGTGACATATAGTGATTGCCTCAAGAGCGAAGGCGTGGTCCACACCTGAATACAATTGCCCACAAAACAAAATACAGTATTTTCAAACAAATGCACAGAATGTTTATAAACAGTCTGTGACACCTCACTAAATTTGCATTAATGCTTAAAGAGTATCCACAACAGTTGCAAACACGTCTTTGTGTAAAATAGCTGTGGGTATTGTGCTCCTTAATTATACTTCTCATTCAAAAAAAAGACAAGTAAAAAATGTTGGTGGACATGTACATTTTTTCGACCTATTGTAGAATATGCTGGAAATATTTTAAGAAATTTTAAATTAAACAATGGTGCTGGATCTAAAAATTTGCTCAGAGTGACACCAAATGGCTTTGCACTACTGATTCAAATGACAGCTCCTTAAACCAGCACTGTTCTTACAAATGAAAGATGTATCAATCATACATTTTTGAAAATAAATACAAAGTTTGCTTCATTGTTGTTGTCATCAACATATTTATTAGTCGATATTGCTCCCTCTAGATTTGGAGTAAAACAAATTTTCATACTCAAATTAGTGTGTGTTTTTTGGAGAAAAACCACTGTGTTGAAAATCCACTAATTTCTTACAATCACTCTGAAATTGATTTTTTAATGCTTGAATTTTATTTTCCAAGTCCATTAAACTAACTTCATATTTTCTTGAAAGGTTTTCGATTACAATGATTTTCTTTGTCTTACTCTTATAATTCTCATTGAGCATGTCCACAAGTATGCAGCAGAATGCACATCTTCAATCAATGACAATGTTATAGCTACAATTCTCATTTTCCAAAATATCAAATTGTTTCCTGATTTTATCCACACACAATGCCGTACTGTTGGTGCCATATGTATCTGCCTGGAACCACGTCCAGACCTGTGTGTTCATGATTGCTATTGCATGTGTTTTCCACAATCTCACATAGGAATTAAAAACATTTGCAAACATCAGAATACTGTTCTCAAACAAACATATTTGCATACATTTGTTTGCTTGTTTGTGGGTAATTGCATGCAAGTGTGGACTAGGCCTAAGTCTGAGAAACACAGTAAAAATCTTAGGTAAATTCTAAGGTCTAGCTGTTGCCTCTGATCTGCAATAAATTAATTTTGAATACAAAATTAATTATGATGAGCTTGCATGGTAGCATTCTGCTCAATCAAGCTATCCTGGTATGGATCTCACCACATTGTTTTCAAGAGAGAAAGTTATTTTCGAACTGGGAGGATAATCCAAGGTGCTTGTCATTACAAAGTTGACCAATGCCTGAACGATTTTCTCCTAGGTTTCCCAAAATTTCAGTGAATTTCTAAAGAAGTAAATAGGTTGGAATCATGGTCATTTTAACTGTGGTTCCTTTTCTTAGGATAGATTGCCCCCCTTTTGCATGACTGATTCAGTTATGCAGCAGGAGGAGACAAGTGACTACAAATTTCAAAATAAAGATCAGAGATATCGCTATGACAGATTAGTAAGGAAGTTGTATTCTTCTACAGCTCATGCAATATGACATAATCATAGAATTATCCCCTTATAAAAATAACATGGCTTCACCAGTAGCAAGAAATTGACTTCCAAGTCCATAACAATTTTGCATGACACAAGGCTTAAAATGAAGGTTCTCTCCCTCCTTCTTCTATTATTCTCCATAGTACTCTGGCACCCTCCATATCAATTCCTTGCAACTACACTGAGTTACCGCTCACCTGAACAATAACACTGATTCATAATGACCAGCAGGAATTTCTGAATAATTATCCGATTACCCAGTATCTGAGGAAAGACAATGTTGTAAATGTGTGTGGATGAGTATAAAACCACAAAAGGAGGTAATTTACCTAATTTCACACTTTGTTAAATAATGACTTTGAGCATGAACTACGTTTCCAGAAATATTTTTGTATAAATATGGCTGACTTTTAATTTATTCACAATTTAATATAAATATAAAAGCAGTATAATTAATTTACAAACTGCAGCTGATACTCATTAAAAGCTTGTGGTGTGCTTAAGAAGTATAAAACACAATTTGAAATATTCTTACGATAGATTTCTGTTAACTATAGCATCATTTATAAAGTCTTATCAAAAGCACTGTTTCTATCTTGAAAATATCACTATAGCTCATTACTTATTTTTCGCATGCCCTCATACTAGCCACCGATATCTGGTGTACCAGTCAAGTGTGTTTGTGATGACACCAGAGGTATGCAGCATGGCATGGGATATTGTGAGGACAGCATGATTCAAAGCTGCAGAAGTAAATAGGAAAGTGAATATTGCATACATAATCAGCAATATGATGGAAGGCAAATCCATGTTCTATGCCAAGCTGTAAATGTGTTTCTGCCTGAAGATGAAAAATAAAATAACATTAAAGTTGCTTGTACATGTACATAAAAGCAAGATGTTGTGAACATTTACCTACATTTATATTTTCATAAATATCTCCATGTAACTGGTAAAAACTGAAGAGTTTATAACTGCACTTATGCATGTTTTTACTTCATATGTTCAACTAGATTACTTATGAATATACAATAGGTTTGTTCCTACAACAGTCCCTGTTAGTTCGAGTATGCACATAAAGACATCAAATCTAGAATGTTCCAACAAACTTTACTGTGTCCACATACTACATTCAATTGAATTAACACACCTCTGCCTGATCCCTTCAGTGTCCATCAGAATCAGTATTTAGTAAATAGCATGTGCCAATTCTGACTGGTAGCAATCAATGCATAACCAGTGCTTGTGCATTAGGCAATAATGGACCCGCAGATGAACTGATCACAGACTGTGTGTTGGAACAAACCCAAACCATACTGTTAATCAGGAAAAGCTATGACGGTTATAGTAACAAAAATTAGTTTATTTCACCTTATAAAACATTAGTGCATCATATGGCTGTCATAATTTACGAACTTAATTAGCACTAACAGTGAAAAACAAACATAAATTCAAAAACCTCCATAGATTTTTGGATTTTAAACATTTTTATACTAAAGAGAGACTTTTTTCATCTTTATTTACTGCAGTTTTTAAAAAGTTTGAGCAAAAAAGTGGGGCTGCAGAGGAAATACAATAATATCAACATTTACATTGGAAGATATACCTTGCAAAAGAAATAAACAATCTTAGGTTCTATGCTCTTGTTGTGGATTCATTAACTGCATTTTCCATCATGAATTATCAAGTTTCCAAATTCAAATGTGAGTATATGCACCTTAAGAATTTCCATAAATGACATATTTAAAAAAGAATGAATAAAATTTATGACATGGTTTTGGCTGTTGCTGAATAAAGTTGTATGAGACTGACCAAAATATATATGCAACTCACAGTTTAGAAGTAAATTGGAGGTAAAAACCAGCATATTAAACCTTATGCCTTTATTTGCTCATTCTAGATTAAAGTTCACTGAGCTCAAACAAATGTTTAAGAGGAACCACTAAGATTTGAAGAGATGAATAAAGACAATTGATGATACCCAGATTTCTGGAAAAACAAATAATTGCAGTAAAATAAGTGAAGGTGAGTTGATTTCAAAGAAAGCAAACATCACACATAGCTGTAAAGATGATACTAATTGATTATCTTGATAAAGAAAAATTGAATAATTCCATACAAGTTCATTTTGAGAAAAATTACGAGGGCTGATCAACAAAGACTGAGACTGATTTTTTCCTATAGCTTCCGTGATAGTTTCGTATCTGTAACATAAATATTTGAGAAGAGCAGGTTTTTATGTATAATGTTGGTTGGCGGCAGCACTCTCATATTGGTAGGTTGGTAGTAATGCTCTATTTTGTAGACCCTACGTGCATTTCGCATACCAGACAATGGAGGTGATGCATTTTTTAAATCGATTATCACCGGTGATGAGTCATGGCTGCATCATTATGATCCTGAAGGAAAACAAGCCAGCACAGTGTGGAAATTGCCAGGTTCTCCAACACCAAAAAAGGCAAAAGTTGTTCCATCTGCAGGGAAAGTGATGGTGATCACATTTTTTGACTGTATTGGAATGATTACCAGCATGCAGTTCCCCCTCACACTACTGTTACAGCAGCATACTACACGTCAGTATTGGCTACACTGAGGAAGCACATTGCAAAGAAATGACCAGAGCTTTCTCGGACTGGGTGGCGACTTCATCATGACAATGCACGGCCTCACGTCGCAAATCAAGTCATGCAGTTTCTGGCTCAATTCAACATTATCTGTGTACCACATCCACCTTACAGCCCCGATCTTGCACCCTGTGACTTTTTTTTATTCCCATCACTAAAGGCAAAGCTTAGGGATATTCTATTTGAGAACTCTGAAGCAGTGCTCAAGAAAAGTGAGGCGATTCTCAAGGACCTGACAAAGAATGGTCTGCAGCACGTGTTCAAGGACTGGCAGAGATGCTATAAAAAATGCATTGAAGTAGGAGGAGACTACTTTGAAAAAGATCATGTAAACATTGAATCGGAGTAATAAACATCTGTGAAAAAAAAAATCAGTCTCAGTCTTTGTTGATCAGCCCTCATACTTAAAACCCCCAAAATTAAGTCTCTCTGTTAAAAAAGGTGCTGAGCTTTGAAAAATAGTCTTCACCTCCAAATGATCTTTGGTTAGGATCTGTCATTACTCTGAATATCTTAACTATTTCCAACCAAAAAATGCAGTATCTAGCTCTGAAAAACTCCCTAGGATGACAAGAAATATACTATTTCACAATAAGATCCTGTCCTTCACATGTAAGGTTGACAACTGCAAAGCAAATTCCTTGTAAAATCTCAGCATAAACCTAATTTGCCTTCAATGGACTTAATATTTTTCCACAGCTGGGTTTTTTATTATAGTCAGAGATTATTGAGGCCATACATCAAGGATGGGTAACTGCTTGCAATGTAAGAGATGTAGGCCTTCAGTACAAATATTCACAGAAGCAACACTTCTAGTTCACACCCTATAAATTTCATGTTTAAGCAAAGCATATTACAGTGATAGTTTGTATAATCTAAATTGTAGCTGGTTTCACCCATCCCTGCCATGGAAATTATAAAAACTGAAGAAATGCTGGACCAAGTGTATTGGATCTTATGGATACCATAGTTAAAAATAAGTCTATGATGTTTTCACTGCCTTCTGAAAACTTCTCAATCTACTCTCATGAACTATGATTTATAATTATGAAGGGCAGCCAAATAAAAATGGATCAGATACACGAAGGGTGCCATTTGCTACCTGAAAGTTAATCTCTGTAACTCTTTAATATATTTACCCCAATGAGAAGTAACTCAGTCCCATCTATGTAGAAGCTTTTAGAATAGTAACAAGTTCACATTCTTAAGCAGTTGCAGAGTCCTTCTTCAGCTAAACAATGTACTACAAGAATGACTCTTTTTGCAAGAAAATTACATGGGAAAGCTTCAGGTTTTAAGAAGTATGCTAATGTGTTTGCTGGTGAAATTGGCTAAGGCTGTGTGGCTGAAGGAATCCAACAAATTCTAACAATGTAATCAAACAATGCTATCCTGACATTGATAGAAACTGTTGTAAAGCTTTGTATTTGCTTCCATTGGTTTTTGCTTGCAATTTTTATACTTTTACAGTATGAAGAGAGATGTTCATGGACACTATTATGATGTGGATTGGATGAGCCTATATGCGACTTTGTAATACTGTGGATTTATTAACAACCTAACATTTTCTACAGTAATGAAAATGACCAACTGCCTGTGGGATAAATGTGTTAGCACTCGAAGGGATTACTTGAGATAATACAGATTCACTGGCACATTTTGCTGCCTGACCTATTTTCATTTGACTGCCCCTCATATAAACATGGAAAACTATACCTAGTTAGGCTTTGCGTCCATAGCCATAATGGCTATGAAATCAAAATATCTGTCACTCACAGCCACACATTTTTGAAATCATCATTACAGGTATGCAGATTACTCATAACTAAGATATTGCAGGCCAAAGCTTCCCTTCTGATCTCTTATAATACTTCTTACCACACAAAGATAGGTGTTATTTGTTTTCCTTATGGCGCAAAGCCAAATGTAATTACCTTAATTACAGAGTAATTTTAAACATACATGTTCTATATAACCAAGTGAGCAAACTTATGCTATTAGCAATTCTATATACTTAAGTCAATTAATGCCAAAACCTGTGCAGTTCATATCTTTATTTTCAACAGACATAAGTACCAATAAGAATCCACAAGTTCAAGCTTTCTGCCAAAGCGTAATTTTACAAGGTACAAAAATTTCAGTATATATCATAAGCATAGAAATTAATATATTTTTCTCTCTCTTTTATTTTTATGCATTTAGAAAAAAAAAGTGGAGATGACTTGTTTTTGGATTCATTATTTATTCCCTTATTATATCAGCACATTTAGAATACTTTTGGACTTATCTTTACTAAAAAGATTTTTCTTTTTAGTGAAGTGAAAACTTAAAAATTGTTAAATGATTAGGCATTCCTCAAAAAATTACTAGCTATTCAAAAGAGAAGAGCTATAACTTTTTTACATGAAGTAAATTTCTTACTCTATTACAACACTAAATGTTAAAATGTTGAAAAATGGCATGATGTTACAGCAGGAGTCTTTTACAAAAAATTCCTTTTGTGTTTTCAAACAATTTAAAAGCAGCCTTTTGTCTCTTTAGAGGCAACATATATTTTTTTTAGATATGAAGTGCATACAGCAACAAACAATATTTGTTTGGGAGGTTAAAAAGTGTCTTATTGTAACCAACATCCCCAGTTTTGTTTCTCATCAAAACTCATTAATGCTGCTCACATTGGAAAGAAAACTCAGTTAACCTATTAGTTAAATTAACAAAATCCCACTACTGCTCTATCCTTGCATTGGAATTCCTTGGATGTAACTTTGATCAAAATCCAGCTTCTGTTGCTCAACATTTCATGTTATAAGTATTATAGTGGCTTTTAATTAAAAAATATAGCTATGTTACTGCCTTATATTTCTGTATTCTATGTCAGCTAAAATGGAATGCTTATAAGACCTGGCATCTGTTCACTGTGTAATCAATTTGCTAGCTGGCTGAAGAAAGGAATCCCAAATCAGTGCATGAAATAGTACCAATTCACAGTGTAGCGAAAGCTAAGGGAGGAAACACAGGGAGGATTAATAACTTATAATTATAATTCATTAATAAAAATGAACATTTCACTCACTCATTTTACTCATACAAAAGAAAGCAGCTAGCTTAAAACAGTTTCATTATTTCTTAGTGCTTATCTGTTTTATTAAAGCAACCTGGCTAAAAAACTGAACTTAAAAAAACTTAAATGCTGATGGAAAAGTAGTTTATGGAGCTTTTCCTTTTGATGAAGTAAAATTGTAAAATTATACCTTTATTAAGCTTTTCTCCACTAAGGGGAGTCTAAATACCCTACTTCGCCAAAGCTAAATTTATCTAATTAATAACCCATGATCTAAAAAACTATTTAGATAATTAGCTGAATTTTTCAAGGCATTTTGCAACACTTTTACTATTGACTGATGAAAAAAATAAATTTTTGTTTATCGGAAGGAAATATGATTTATTTTTAAATATAATACCCAATTTTTATTAAAAAATAATGTGTTCTAAGTTCTTAAAAAATAATTATGTATTATACATAAAAAACTTTTCATTAAAATAAGGCTTTAGCTACAAATGGGTGGTAAAAATTTCAGCACTTTGAACAATTAGTTTCTAAGATATAACTTGTAGTACTTTAGAAATTGCTGTTAAATGTAAAATTTCAAGAAAACTCACAGTTATGCTGCACAGAATCTCTCATAATCCTCCAGGCTTATAGTTCTGTGTCATCTGTTTGGTTCTGTCTATAACTGCAGTGAAACTTCCCGATCAAAATAAAAACAAGGAACTCCTATCTGGCACTAATATTTAATACATTATTGATGTTTTAACAATATGAGTGAACCTGAAAATTATAACAAACAAAGAAAAAATGCTATGCAGCATTATTTTCAAATTATTTACAATTAGTGTACAGCTATAAAAGTTACATAAAAATGAACGGAATATTTGAAATATTTATATGTAATCAAAACTTGCAAATACAAGAAAATCACCATTTAGAATCCCCTTAACTTCCCTTCCCAGTAACCAAATTTTAATCTAAACAAGAAAATACGCCTGTAGCTAAAAGGAAAGTTTTAAACATATACCACATTAAGATATTGCTATAAGTTGTACACTTCAATAACATTTTTATGTTTTCATACCCAAATTATCTGACAATGAGATAATGTGATTTGCCTGTACAAAATACCAACTCCAGCCTTCTTTTCATGTGACCATTATGAAATCTGGAATGAATTTGCATGGCCTAAAGGTGTCACCTAAGCTTCTGTCTTATAATTCTGAAATTCCTGGCTTGTTTAATCTAGATTTTTCTTATATTTAAAGAATAGACATAAGCATTAGTTGAGAGTGTAAATGGAGTTTTTTACAGCTTACCCTGAATTTTCGTATGCATTAAAGCTCTGCACATGTGTCACTTTGTGGTAACAAAAACATCAATAAGGCAACATGACAGTTCGATATATAAATAACAAAAAGTATTGTATATAGTGGAGTGACATAATTAATGTTGACATGAGTCAACAACTGATTTAAATGCTTTTTTCTCCACTTACATCTATTTATTGGGAAAACCAAAAGAAATTTAGTGGTCAGAATGGAAGAACATTGCAGAAACATCAAATTCAAGTACATGGACAAGTCTGCTATAGTACATAATTTTTACTTTCTCTACTACGTATAGTAAGTAGGGGAAGTATTGTATTCCACCCAAAAATTCGATACCGAGATTTCAATGGAAATATATGTTTTGAGACCCCCTGAATCCAAAAAAAGCATTTTTGGAAACATGTCCGTGTGTGTGTGTGTGTGTCTGTGAACAGCATAACTCAGAAACGAACAGTCGGATAAACACCAAACTTGGTATTTAGGTTCAGTATCTTCCAAGGATGCGACACGAAGGTTTTCAAGAAAATCCCCCCACCCCAGATTACCCTTTACATGGAATATTTTTCGAAAATTTTAATTTTCTCAAAAATGGCTCTAACGATTTTGATTAAAATATCATATGCTTAAGATATTTTTATGACAAATAAAATGTATATCTTGAATTTTCTGGGAATGTCTCCAAAAGTATTCTTCATTGTGAACGACTTTTGCATAACTGATAAACCATAAGAGATAGACAAAATTTTACTACACACAAAATGTAGATCGCGTTAAAATACACAATTTATGTCATATACATTTCTTTTGTTGAGTGAACCATTTTCGAGATATTGCTTGTTATTCCCGTAAATTTTTCAATACTTATTTTCTCAAATGGGAATTCGTTATTCATTTTTTTGTCTTGGATATGCAAAGAGTATTAATCTATGAGAAAGGGAATGGTGCTGCACCTAGCAACCAGCTATTAAGAGATATGTATATGCTTAAAGACTACTGTATTTCTATATTGCCCTTGTAAATATATATTCTCCTTACATCTACAAGAAACTTAGCAATAAGATAGAGTCTGCAAATGTTTATCTTGATTAACATGAAGTAGATGGAGAATAAGCATTTGTAAAAATGGTTTGTTTAAGAGTAGAGAAAGTCATGTGAGTGTAACACATCAGATTTTTTATCTTTAATTTGTAAGTGTAAACAATGCAGCTGAAAAATACATGATATTAACCTGCCTTCCCAAAAGCTGGAGTGAAAAAAAAAAGTGTTCAAAGTTTGGTGTATCTAGGTATGTGGCACATATTGTAAAATTAATGCCGGCTCAAAAAGACATTATGTCTACACCAGGCAGGAACTACCAACATAATCTACCGGATGATGTTAAAACAGTGAAAAGGTTTTTATTAGGAAGATATCAGTAGAATGATACCAGACATGAAGGATGTAAAATCTATACAGGAAGAAGGAAAAAAGAAAGAAATAAACCTCAAGAATCTCAAACATGAGAGTGACAATTCCTTCACAGAACTTAGCGATCTGGTGCATAACTTAATGTGCTTTGATTGTTATTTAAACAATTGGAAAAATGCCCTACAGATACAGTTCTGATAGAAACATTGACAAACTTATTCCAGCCCAATCTAATAGAAGAAATTACCTACAGGAAGTGGAAAACAACAGAAGAGCACAGATGACCTTGATAAAAAAGAATGCCTCCAAATTTCATCCATAATTTCATAATAAATTTAAAATAAATTAAAATCACACAGTTTTATTGCAAAAGCACAATCTAAATACTTAAGGCATCTGAAAACCCAAATAAAGCAGCAAAAACTTATATTTATTGGCAATTACTCAGAAAATTATGGTTTCGTCATATAGGATGCTATACATGGGTACCATTGGAATCATTCTCAATATATCAGAAAAAAACCTTTGAAAACTTGTTTCATCATGAAGATTTCAACGTGCAAGCCATGGCAAATGTTTGTGATGGTGGGGGTGGGACCATAAATGATTAGCTGCGCATGCAAGTATTCAAGGAACAATGATTAACACAACCGAAGAACTCTATGAATGGCCAAAGTCCAACGTCAGTGAAATTATGTGTTCATTAATGACAGATGAACACAAAAATGAAAATGATTTTTTAAATTCTACGAGGTCTGTAGGTCTAAAGACTGTTCTGGTAACAAGAAACACTTATTGTGTTGTGCCTGCAAATGCATTCAAGCTCTTCGGAAATGTCAAGAGAAGTGGAAGTGCGACGTACGACGCTCCCTGCAAGCAGCAGGTGCAGGCATGCAGCCAGTAGCACCATGCAGTGGGGAGGAGAGTAACTGTGTATTGCACATTGATGAATTATTTAAAATTTAACCAAATACTTATTGAAACATCAACGTGAAAATTTGGCAGCTTACAGGCAAATGTCAGTTATAATCATGGGTAGCAAAATAACCATTTTCAACAGGTTATAATTTTACATATAAACATTTATATAGAGATTAATTAGTTTTCTGTTATATTAATTTCGAAGGTAAAAGAACAACAGGGTATATTTGAAAGCATTGACATTCTTCTACTTAAAATTACCTTCAGAATTTGTATTCAATATTTATTATGATCATTAAAAATATTCATTACAAGCATGTCAATGGTAACTTTGAAATTTCAACCCCCTATAATACGAAAATGGTGGGTGTTAGGGACTTCATATTAGATGTGGTATTCGTGCATCATCTGCAAACTAACATACCTAAGAATAAACAATTTTCGAGATGTTGATGTTTTTGGCTGTCTGTTTTGGATGGAATTACCCTTGTACAAAGTATATTACTCTATGGAGCAGAAATTTGGACAATGAATAGCAACAAGAAAGAAAATTATTAACAACAGAGATGGATTTTTGGCAGAGGTCTTCTCGAATCTCAAGAAGGAATAAAATTAGAAATATAAAAACTTGGAAAATAATGGACATAAAAAAGAATGCATTGGAAACAATAGAAGAGAGAAGATTAAAATGGTTTGGCCGTGTGAAAAGAATAGGAAACAATAGAATAGTATGAATGGTGTTAGAATGGGAAGCAGAAGGAAACAGAGGAGGGGAAGACCAAGAGAACAATGGATGGATGGGGTCCAAAGAGGCATGGTGTCTATAGGACTAACAGATGAAGATGCGGAGGATAGGGATTTATAGAGAAATAAAATTATGAATGGGTTGTGGGAAAACTACTGTATGGTAAATGATTCCTAAATAAATAAAAAAATCTTTTAATAAATCTTTTTCAATGCCTTCAAATCCAAAAATGTGAACTAAGTCCTCCGCTAATTATATTATGAGTGCTAAGCAAGCAGTGGAAGAGAGTGGATGTGTGAGGAGGAAGCTCCTGGAATGGAAGAAAGAAGGGCTCAAGAAACTATGGGAATTAGTATTGAGGTGTACAGAGCAAGAATTGGAACATTTAACAAGTTAAAATGGAAGGAATTTAAAATAAATAAAGGTGCAGAAGAGATGGTAAACATGTTTCTTCTCACATGTGTAATAGGCATACTATTAGTAATCGGTGGAGTTGAAATCAACCCTGGGCCAAATGGAAATCGAAACATCAAGGAAGAAATTTTGGCTAGCATAAAAGATATGGATGAGAAATTAGGAAATAAACTTAATGGAGTGGAAAAGCAACTAATAGATATTAAGGGAGAGATTAAAAATGAAATGCAAGATGTAAGAAATGAGGTACAGAAAGTCAAAAGAAGAGTAGAGCTGTTGGAAGAGAGACACCGCAGATTTAATTAGTTATAGCAGGAGTGAAAGAAAGGAATGGAGTATGACCTGTAGACGAGGTCAGAGAGATAATAGAAGGAAAGCTTGGAATGGTGCTACAGGGCTGGGAGATTAGGGAAGCATTCAGAGTGGGGAGATCAAGAGGAGCCACAATGATAGTTGCAAGATTTATGTCAGTGCAGTTTGTTTATGAAGTGTTGAAGAAAACAAAGCAACTAAAAGGAACAAGCATCTTTATAATCAGAGATTTACTGGTGGAACAATGGGCCTTGAAGAAAAATTTAATACAACAAATGAAGCTGGCAAGAATGGAAGGGAAACAGGCCTTCATAAAGAATTTACAATTGTGGGTAAATGGGTGCATGGTGGCTGGATACTAAAGTGAGACAAGGAGCAATATAACATGATAGTTGAAGCTAAAATGTTATATGGAAGTGAAATATGGGGAGTAGATGGAGGCTGGGAAGTGATAGACATGGTACACAGGAGGTTTTGTAGAAAAGTTTTAGGCCTGTCAAATGCCACAGTAAAGAAGTTTGCTGTAATTGAAATGCAGAGAGTGGGGAGAAAAGGAGTAATAATGGAGAGAGCTCTCAAATAATGGTATAGACTATTAAATTTAGAAGAAAAGAACTTGTTGAGGCAGTGTCTAGAATTTCAAGAAAGGAGTTTAAAGAATAATGGGTGGAGTTTTCTTAACTTGGAAAACAGTGGTCTGGGAGAAATTTGGAGAAGGAGGGAAAATAAAGTCAAGGGTTTTTGGAAAGAAGCTAGGCGGAGGTTTGAAGATAGAGATACAGAATACATTTAGTAGTGTTGGGATGAAAAGTTCCTTGGAATTATACATATTAATAAAAAATGCTTGGGCAAGAGAAGAGTATGTGGACAACTCAAATAAGGAACAAAGAGAGTGTATAGCATGGGTACAAGCAGGTGTATGGAGACTAAAAGGAATAAGAAATGGGCATCCAATATGTGGGGAAAGAGAAGATTTGGCACATATTGTGTTTAATTGTAAAGGTACACAGCATTGGAGAAAGGAAGGCATAAATGGGAAATGGTTAAAACTAGACAGAAAAATAGTCTTAAGCAAGATCTTTAACAAGGATAACAAAAAGGTAGGAGAGTACCTGTCTAAAGTAAAAAAGAAATGGTTATGGTCAAAAAAAGAGACGTGAATTATACTTCATCATGAGATGTTAAGATATATTATATTTATTATTATTATTATTATTATTATTATTATTATTATTATTATCATTTTTATGTTATATATAAAGAAAAACATATGGGTAGAATATGGCAAAACAACAGCTGGGCTGATGTGTAGCCATACTCTAAGGAAGATTGCTAACACAAATAAATTAAAAAAAATAAATATATATATATATTGTCAATATGTAATCCGTAAAGGAGGCAAACACTATGGTGGTAAAAGATGTTATTGTGTTTACAGTATTGGGTAACATGACAAAAGACTATGCCATATCAGAAAACATGCTATAACAAAAACATTGTAATATATATCTTAAATACTATATTACAGCCAATATGATTCATTATAAAACTGCAAACAAATTATGACTGATGGATTGCTCAGCAACTACCTGAGTGATACAGAAAACCATTAAGAACTTTCATGAGTATAAGGTATAAGGAACAAGCACTTCAGAATGTTACCTGCTGAACTTGTATCATGCAAACAACAACTATAATGCCTTTAATAAAGCTTTCAAAAGCTGGTATAGGTACATCTGGGAATGATGCCAAACTGGTCCAACCAGTATGTGGTGTTATACCAGGCTACCTGCTGTCATCAGCAACAAAACAACAAATTACAGCCATACTTAGTAACAATTAAAATGGTCTCTGCACATTTACAACAGTTTTCTTTTGCAAAACTCAAGTCGCACAGTGTGGAAATGCATTGCAATGTCATTGGGGATATTGCATTATCCTGCCTAAGAGTAAGATCACTACGTACCTTCAATTTTATGCAAGAAGCCAAACTCCTGTGAAGGCCGTTGACTGTAATGCATGAAATTTCTTGCTACTGTTGCATAGTAGAGGTAGGAGAAATATAATGTAATTGTTATTAAGTCTGATAATATAATCATTTGCGTACTTTTATTTCTCTACTACGTATAGTAAGTAGGGGAAGTATTGCATTCCACCCATAAATTCAATATCAAGATTTCACCGGGAATACATTTTTTTAGGCCCCCTGAAAAAAAAAATTTAGAAAAAAGGTCCATGTTTGTGTCTGTAAACAGCATAACTCAAAAATGAAAAGTCGGATAAATACCAAACTTGGTATTTAGGTTCAGTATCTTTCAAAGCTGCAGCTTGAAGATTTTCAAGAAAATCCCCCCCACTGCAGACTACCGTTTACATGGAACATTTTTCCAAAATGTTTATTTTCTCAAAAATAGCTCTAATGATTTTGATTAAAATATCATATGTTTAAGATACTTTCATGGCAAATGAAATGTATGTCATGAAACACAAAAAATGTAGATCTCATTAAAACCACAATTTAAGTCATATACATTTTTTTTTTTGTCGAGTAAAGCATTTCCAAGATATTTTTTTATTATTTGTTTGAATTTTCCAATACTTATACTTTTTCTCAAATGGGAATTAGTTATTTGTTTATTTATGTCTTGGACATGCAAAGAGAATAAAATGCTCCACATAGCAACCAGCTCTTAAAATATTTGACTATCGCCTACCAATTCCCCTTGCACCTACAAGAAAATTAGCAAGAAGAGTTTTCGCAAAGGTTTATCTTGATTAATATGAAGTAGATACAGAATTAGCGTTTGTAAAAATAGTTTGTACAAGAGTAGAGAAACACATGTGAGTGTAACACATCAGATTTTTATAACTGGTTCCAAAAGTAATGCTCTGATGGTAGAATATATTGCATTACAATATAACGTACTTTGTAGATAGTTAAGTAAATTGAGAATAGTTAAGTAAATTGTGAATAGTTAAGTAAATTGTGAATAGTCAAGTAAATGGTGAATAGTTAAGTAATTGTGAATAGTTAAGTAAACTATAAATGGTTCAGTAATTAGGGATTTTAAAAGCTTCGTTAATATTTAAAATTAATCATTTTGTATTGTTAGTCTTGTTTATTATTATTATTATTATTGTAAGCTAGTCATGGTGATGTAAATTTTGTACGGTTTAATTCTGCCACCGGGAAGTACCCAATTGCAGAATAAATACATACATACATACATACATGATGTGAGAACTTGGAACCATCCCTGCTTTAGTGTCTTCAATTACAACGGAGGGCAAAACTCACTATAAGTCTTCTGGCCAGTCAGATTTATTTATGCTGTGGAGCTCTTGTGATACGCAAGCAAAAGCCATTTACCGAAGATGACATCTTATAACCATATTCATTGCATCATGGAAACATACAAGACAATTCCTTTATGCGGGTTACATACGCAGGGGGGGTTACCATGTCAGACAATTATTTATGCACTGCAAGTCACATAATACTCAAATTTAAAGAAGCATGTTTCATCCATATATCAAATGAAGAGTTTTCAGAACCTCTATGGAGAAAGCAATGTACAAGTTTCCCGCCACTGTCAGAACCTTAGGCCACAACATCTGAAAATGAAGAGCAATGTGATAGTTTATCTACAAACAGGCCTGTAGCTTTTGCCATATAAAATATTGAAAATGTTCAGCCATAATATAATTATATAAGAAGATAAACACAGAAATTATTTTTATTCGCTTCACAATAAGGGATATATGATTTGTAGCTTTATTGAAATGAAAGAAAACAACAATTTTTCCAATTGAAGAATGTACAACAGTCACAGAGACCAACATGGGTAGCCAAGATCATTAAAGTATGGACTCATGAATGGGAGGTCCCTAGATCAAATCCAATCAGGACCATCCTCCCTAATTGGGCTTTTTTAAAGGATTTTCCTCAGCCTCATAACTAGCAAATGCTGTGGAGGTACCCTA
Organism: Deroplatys truncata; assembly: GCA_030765065.1. Taxonomy (NCBI): domain Eukaryota; kingdom Metazoa; phylum Arthropoda; class Insecta; order Mantodea; family Mantidae; genus Deroplatys; species Deroplatys truncata. The sequence goes on along the minus strand of CM060988.1, from coordinate 128,284,755 downwards.
AATGACTAAGGTCTGGAAGTTTCCTCCCCAAATTTCCTTTCCCAATCATCATTTCGTGTATCACATGTATCACTATTTAAAAAAAAAAACATAATTAGCACATGATATAAAATTGGTTACAAAATTTATACAATGAAAACTGAAAATAATGTCATAATAATTCACTGAACATGCTACTTCCTTTTTACTTAGTTTCATTATTTTAAAACAGAAATATCAAAAGATTTTAATCTGGTCATCCACAGTGAGCTGAATACTTATTTTACTTTTAGAGCACTGAGTTGAGATCTCTCTGCTGTAACAAGTAATTATCTGCCATATATTTTTTCAGATATTTAAAACAAAGTAATAGATTTGAGCCGTATACAAGAAATGCTTTCACATATGTGAAGTATTCCTACTCTCACTAAGCTAGACCGCTGCATTTAAATATCAGTTTATTGCACATAAATAATAATGCCTTCTTGTATGACCTTTGGCTTTAGTGTTTTAGGCCCTTTTTGAAAACTTATTTCTTGGTTTTGAGAGTTTGATTCCATGAAAACATCAACTGATGTAAACAGACATGATACTAGAAAAGAGTAGCAAATACAGCATACAAAATGTTAATTTATAACTTCTTTAGAATATGCCATATTTCATATATAATGATTCTATGAATAATGAAAATTAGAAGATTTGAACAGTATGAAAATTAAACTTACATTTACAGTTCAGAGGAGAAACTTCATTGAATTATACCTTCCCCACCCATCCCCCAAAAACATATATTCCAGTGCCTTGTAAGCAAACACACACCTTTTTCATTTAAGTTATGACATCCAAAATCAAAAGCTTTATAATATCTGCACAATCATGTTGTCCAAGTTTTTTAAGTTTGCCCATATGCTAATGTAACATCTTACATTCTTAATAAGCTGGAAACTGAAAATGAAGGAATGAACAGATATCTAATAAAGTTACGTCTGGAAATACTGAATTATTCAAGAAAAGAATCACATATATACATACATTTATTCCTGGAGGAAAAGATATGTCATCACAATGAGTTTTACTCCAGCTGAAGAGCATCTAATTTTAAGCTCTACTGCCAAATTTCAGTATATAGCAAAATGCTTAATTTAAAACCCCATGTTTTCATCTAAGGTTTAAGCAATCTATGAAGTTACAAATTAGTCAACTACTTCTGATAGAATCTGAGAGCATAAGCGACGGAAAGTTTGGAATGAGATTGAAGTATGGAATGAAAGTAAAAGGTAAAAGGTTAATAATAATACTAATAATTAAAAAACAAAAATAGCAAGTTGTTAGCAAAACAAATATCCCATTTATATCTGCATACTATTTACGACAACCACTTACTATCCATTTCCTCTTAGGTTTTCTCTCTCTCTTATGTACACAAAGTACCCACACACTTCTTAACCCCTTCACCAACATTCATTTAAATATCTGTGCTATAGCTGCAAGTCACATAATTTTGGTTTAAATTACTGGCAGTGATATAAATTTACTGGTGTTCATGAGGATACTTTACTTATTATTTTTCAGGTTGTCTGAGTTAAAAAACAGTATAATACCCAACATGAAAGTGTGTCAAGTAAAGTTTACTGGGTGTTCAAATATATTTGGGTTATTATTGTTATCATTCTTAGTCAGTGAGTCTTTCTTTAGCTACGTGGGTTCTCAGAAGACCTGTTAGTGAATTTTGTTTAAACCATTTTTCTGCCATTTCATCTCTTTTATTAATGAAACAGATTTAGTTGAGTTTTGAAACTTATTGAACATTCTGAGAGCAAGCAGTTACAGCAGTTATTTTGCAAAAGATGACCACTAATCCGCCGCCAAGTATGGCATCATGGCATTATTCATTAAGTCATAGTACACATTTGCAATGTAGCTTTCAGATAAACATACAAATAATATGATAATTTTAAACATTGTATTTATATGGCAATCATAGTAATTTAATTGCTTTTATTTGTTGTCTGGTTGTGAACAAATTTCTCTCTTTTTTATATTCTTTAGTTCTTGTTTAATTGCTATATTTATTGGGTTGTCTCATAAGTTCTTCGTTTTGCTTGCAAGTTCCATCTACAGTGCCTGAAAGCCCTGAACCCTCTGTACACTCAAGTTATCCTAGTTGCCTAACCACCCCTACGACTTAGAGAACAACCACACTCACTATTGGATATGTCAGTGTGTATTTGTGACTGACGTTGGATAGAACAGCGTGAACTTGTGTTAACAAACTATGGAAAGCAAAAAGGAACATTTCCGACATCTTATGCTGTTTTATTATCGTAAGGGTAAAACGCCTGACAATGCCAGCAGAAAATTTGTGCTGTCTATGGGGAAGATGTAGTAATAAAGCGAGCATGTCAAAAGTGGTTTAGTTGATTTCGAGCTGGGAATTTCTCCCTAAAAGACAAACCTCAGTCTGGACGGCCAATGGTTACGGAAGTGGAAATAATTCACGAAACAATAGTCAACAATCCACACATTACAACTCGGGTGTTGGCATTGGAGCTCAATTTAGCTCGTGCTACTGTAGCCAGGAACTTGGCAATCTATTGTCGACAATAATGGTGTATACTGCAGGAAATAAATCATTTGTTTACAAAACCTAACTGCCATAGTTATTTATCTTTTGAACTACCTTGTGTTTAAAGTTTGTAAACGGAAAGTTCGGCAACTACGCTGTCATAGCTATGCTGCAGGTGTGGTGTGTTCCCAGGCGTTCTTAGTGATTGAAACGTAACGAAAAGCAAAAAAAATTATGAGACAACCCTATATATTTATTTTACTGCTTTCAATTATTTTTATAATGAGAGGTACACTACTATACTTACATCATGGTACATCCATGGCAGCAAAACTTAGAACCAAAATAGAGCTTCTGTCCTATTTGTAAACAGCATACATATTACTACGTAATTGTTCTTGTCATAGCAGTCGCTTTAGGCCTACAATTATAGTTTAGATCCAAAAAAAAAAAAAAAAATCTAACAATCAGTATACTGTATATGTTCCTATATTTTGATTTACTTTTCACAACATATTGGTATATCACATTGTGAATAGTAAAATAGAAAAGTAAATTGCTTACTTTAGTTCTACATGGACTGAAGACCATAGAAGCAAGATGCAAATGAAAACTCGCTTGTTTGCGTCGCATGACATAACAGTGACAACAGAATGAATGATTTTCTTCATTTGTTCTTGGTTTCAGACTGAAATACAATTGTATAAAATTATTTAAATTATATGAAGTGTTTATTTGTACCAGTACGAATAAAGGAAGCAATAAATAACTCTACTGCACATTTCACCTGCTTTATGAACTCATTGGCATTTTTTAATTCTTTTTTCTTTCTTTTTTTTTTTTTTAAACTTTGAATGAGTTTGAATGAGAATGAATTTGAATAAGTCATCTCCATAAATTGCATTTGGTACCATGGATCAGAAGTTAAGGGCAATAAAACCCATATTCATCTCTCTTAGAAGCAGAGCAAGCAAATAGGAGCAATTTACCATTGCAGTAAACCCGTGAACTAATATTATAAGCATGCAGAGATGCTTGATGTATAACTAAGCCATTAAATCACATAAAAAGCCTGAGAGGGGTGTAACTTACAGATGACATACATTTGTTTCAGATGTATAATTGACTGCATCTTAAATAAAATTAGAACAAATCTTTGCAGCTTCCAACTGTGCTGAAAACTTGGTATAGCCATTCTGTCCATAATGGTGAAGGGGTTAAACATGTGATCTAATGCAAAACATTCCGAAAGAAAACGTTTAACATTTTCATTTATTTTTTTCTAGGCCAGCAATTTAAATGCAAATTATTTCAGTTCACACCTGAGATAAGGTCATCTCACTACAAAACTATACAAGAGACATGCAGTGGCAAAGAATTATTTTAAATCTATTTCTGGACTGTCTAGACGAAAAGGTTTAATGAGCTGTCCATGCTCAACAATAGGGGTCTGTTCCTCCTGGTTATCTACACGAATACGAATCTTGTTATGGTCTGGGAGAGAACGGGGTAAGGATCGTGGAACTTCACCATTCTGAGGCGATGGTGTAGGTGTTGGGCTTGAAGAGGTGTAGGGCACATATATCCTCACTACATCCGGACTAGGCGCATGAGGGGTTGCACGTGGAGTGGAATGTGCAGAGGGTCCTCGTTGCACACTTCCTGGATGTCCCACCCCTGAACCTCCTGAGCTTGCCCCACCTCCACTACCATCCGATGCATTGCTGTGGGTGTCCAGGCTATTGTCCAAGGCTTGAGAACGTGTGGCAGTAGAGAACACAGAGAGATCAGCAGTTGAAGTAACGCTGGTGTCTGCCAGAGACCTCCGTGAACCGCTATGATGGCAATCTAATAAGGAACTTGCATCATCTATGCTTGGGTCAAATGAGAACTTTGATCCTGGAAGTAAGCAAATATGGGTTTCGTCTTGAATGATTACGTTCACACCTGGAAGTACACAGAAGAAAAATGTAAATTACCAGGAAAGCAGCAATGCAGTGCTTGCAATAGAAGGGTCATGGTTAGTAAGCATTGTAATAGCTATTAGTAGCAGATATTTCGTGCAAATACAAAAGAAGGAGAGAAAGAAAAAACTGAAGTTACAAATGCTAACATGCATCTGATATATCATAAACAATTCCCATACTTTCACAGTTCATTTCATTAGAAAATTATTAATTCTAGTGAAAATAAGTGCTTTGTATGAATAATATTGTAAGTTTGCTAAAAATATGTATTTTCAGCTGATATACAGGATGGAACAGGTTTGAGTACTCCCATTTTATGGGGCAATTCTTTGCAATAAAGTGAAGTGCTGCATGACGGTAACTATACTTATAAATTAAAATTTAATCATTCATATCATAAACACCAGCAATAATTAGATGACTATTGGTCTGTCTATTAGTCTAAGATGGCTGTAACACATTCTAATAAAATGTTCCTCTACTTGTTTCCGCATAAATTAATATTAAAATGGTCAAGTAACTTTGGAAACATTGTGCATTAGGGGATAGAATCCTGCTCTTGCAGTATTTAGACATGCTGCAGGTCACACATGCCAGGCTTTTAAACATATGACTTTTACTGCACTGCATTACAACTGGTTGTTACAAAACATCATTAATAACATCAAAACTGTGAAAGGTTCAACAAAACTGAGTTTGTTCCTCTAACTGATTACTACATGCTTTCAAAAGAAGTACATTCTAACTTTTTCCACTCTGTATATACATAAACAATATTAAGCACGCTCAAAATCTAAAACTATATTAAAAGGTTATCATGAAATGAGCTGGATAATGTTAATCATAATACACAAAAGTTTGTGCATAAACTGCACAAATGAATGAACAACTTATGATACAATAAGTATAGTACAAAGAGGATGATTCTTACTGGATGGATGCTAGGTTAACTTGTCTAAAATATGCTGCTTTGCTAGGTGAAAACACACCTGAGTATTTTATTATGTCAAAATTAAAACTGGCTTGAAAACATTCTAATGGAAATAATCTCTAAAATGCAAGTTTTTTTCTGTGTCACTTAATAACAAGAGCTAGCAAATGTTTTGCTGTTTAGTGTACTGATCTTTTATGAATTAAGAATCTTCAAACTTTACCACATTATGAGCAAATATGAACATGTTATGCTAAAATAGGAACATTTAGAAAAGAAATGCCCTTAAAACCTATATTATCACACTTAGGTTGCTTTATTTGCTAAGGAACTGGATAAAGATTTTATAATCATTGAACACACACACTCCATGGCCATTAACAAAAAGGTTATACCTATGAGGAACCCTAAGATTTTATGTAACTCAATGCTGCTTAACGTCCAGGTTGTCACAGTTTTATTCACATTAAGAAACATGCTTCCATATTAGCTTCAGCAGTATGAGAGCTGATAAGTTTTCCAACAATTCAATTATGCTTAACAAATGCTGTCATGACAATTATTCTGAGGCCAAAGGTTGAAAACAAATATGACAACTTTATGACAACAAACATGAGCTTAAAAGCAAAATTAAATTACCAAAACGGAATTATTTGTTTTTAGAGAGTTGTATTCAGTGAGATGACTATGGTGAGAGGAAATGCTACCTTTTTTTCATATTTTTATTATGGCAGTGACTTACCTATTTCACTTTTCTTAGCAAAACATACCATTTTATTATTTTTTATTCTAAACAGAACCAGGTAGATATCCATCATTAAACTACGTACTACATTAATGACTGAATCTGCCAATAGAAGAAAACGTGTTTCCTTGTTCTGTAAGTAAAACTGAAGCAGATGTAGTAAAACAAATACAGAAGCAAAAAATGTTCAAATATTAGTTTTATGCTATTATCAATATAATTTGATTGTCACTGGTCAATCAAATTATCTTATTCAACTATGTTATATTATTGTGATATTCAATGCCACTGATGACCAAACATGAATATAAACCTTTTTAAGAAAACCCTGCATTTATTGTTGCATTTGATTGCATTGGTATTAAAGCAGTTATCTACTCATTATAATCTAAGCTGCGACGGCTGTCCCAGAAGTACCCGACCTAACAAAGAAAACAAAACTTTTGGGAAAAAACATCTTTATTTTTCTACATAGTCTCCTTTCAGCTCAATACACCTTTCCCAGCGATGTTCAATCGCTTTGATACCCTGCTTATAGTGAAAACCGTCGAGTTCTGCAAAATAGCCACCAACTGCAAACTCCACCTCTTCATTGTTGGCAAATCTTTTACCACCAAGCCATTTCTTCAACTTTAGAAGAAAATAATCAGAGGGGGCTAAGTCTGGCGAATAGGGTGCATGAGGAAGCAATTCAAACTTTAGCTCATTGATTTTGCCCATGGCGATAACAATGTGTGAACTAGTGCATTGTCTTGATGAAACAAAGCTTTCTTTTTCGCTAAATACGGCCATTTTTGTTTGATTTCATCATCAAAACACTGCAATAAGTTTGCATAATACTCGCCATTGATTGCTTTTCCATTTTGAAGATGATCAATGAAAAATATCCCATGCGCATCCCAAAAACCTGACGCCATGACCTTGCCTGCAGATGGAACTGTCTTCGCCTTCTTTGGAGCTGATTCTCCCCTTTCAATCCACTGTTTTGACTGTTCCTTCGTCTCAGGTATGTAGTGATGGACCCAGGTTTCATCCATGGTTATGAATCAAAGCAAAAACTCTGTTTTATTGCAGTGAAACATCGCCAAACACTCAACTGAAACATCCACACGATGCTGTTTTTGTTCCATTGTGAGTAAACATGGCACCCATTTTGCACACCGCTTTCTCATGTCCAAATTTTCAGTCAGTATACAATGTACAGCACTTTTTGAAATGCCTACGATGTCTGCTAGTTCGTGCACTTTCAGTCGACAGTCATCCAATACCATTTTGTGGATTTTCCTCACAATTTCTGGCCACCTCATTTGGTCAACCACTGCTATGTTTGTCTTAGCAACACATACAGCCTCGCTTAAACTCTGCCACCCAATATTTTACTGCTGTAAACGAAGGAGCAGACTCTCCCAGAGTAGAATCTAGCTCAGCTTTAATACTAGTTGGACTAAGACCTTTCAAATGAAAGTACTGTATCACATAATGATAGCCAGTTTTATCCATGTTTACAAATTTGCTGACAGCGTTCACTATCGATGGCTGCCAAACAATTACTACACAACGTAGCATTGTCAAACTTAAGCTTTATAAGGTTGGTACTTTCTACCATAGTCACTTGTTTGAAACAAAAACCGCTATCTATATGTCAGGTTGGGTACTTCTGGGACTGCCCTCGTACCTACATTTATGCACTTTTATTATTCTGTTTGCATACTTAATGATCACTAGAATTAATGCTGTTCTATATATTTAATATAATCCTGCAATGCTTCACAAGCCTGAATTTACTACTCCTTCTCTGTGTTATTGGTAGCCATGCATTTAAATAGTAGTTTTTTTATAACAGGTTCATACAATGACATCGAGATCACTGATATTGTCATACCTATGTAGTCATTTTTAGCCACAACATCTGAGCCTCATAATATGAACTTGATTTGGAAGCATTAGCATTTTGTCTAATGGCATTGTCCATGAGAAGCTGCTTAATTACTATAAGTAATCACTTACGTTACATTGAATCATTTACATACATGGACCTTTTTGGGCCATCTGGAAGCCAAATTGTTTTGGAACATCCAAAAATCTTCTCTTCTGCAACACTGTAAATGAGTCTCCAGGATTCCCATTTAAACTACACAAGGCTAGATTTTGCATTTAAAATATAAATGTAAGTGTTCGCTTTATTAACAAGCAACTTGTAGTAGATGAATGAATGAGTTTATTTATAACACCGAAATGATACAATTCATGTCTTTAACAAATAATTCTTCCCGCTAATTCTGTAATTACATATATTAGGTTATAAGACTGCATAAATATAAAAATAATAATTCTTTCACAATCCCTATGTAATACAAAAGAAACAGTCCACTGCTGGTTAATATTTATCGTGTTGTGTACCAAGTGGACTGGGCAACTTCAACACTGTGATTATTCAATTATTAATTTATGGTAAGCACTATCTCTAAGAATCATCCTCTCCATATCTGTAGAGATTTATCTCTGGAGCTTTAGTTCATAACTGGAAAATCTATTTTTGTAAGTTATGGTCCGAGATAGCTTTATCATTTCTATTTGAGACATCTCAGATAATTTACTCATAAAAAAGACTTTAATAACAAGTGTTTTAAGTTTGCAGTAAAGGCATATAAAAACTAAATTGTAATTAATGGAAAAATTTAGAGATGCTTTTTATGACTGCCACATTAGTACATAATTTTTCAAATAATGTCTTTAAACTTTATATATTTCATAAAAACCAAAGCATGTTAATTAAAATATTACATAATGCAGATTAATTATTGTCCAATCATGCAATTTTATAATGTGAAAGTGTAAATCTACACCCGCATTCAGTGTCAAGCAGTCAATGTAAAGTGGCAATGATTTTGTTTAATATTAACTGCTTTTGGAGTAAGAGCTCCAAAAGCAGTTAATATGTGAATATTTTACTTCAAAATGCAGGTTTTAGTTTCCAACTCACTTTCTACTTACTGCAATGCCTTGGGGAAGATAAATTAAAATGTTTTTGATCTGACACAATGATGATTTTCCTGGACTAGACGAAAGACGCAGAAAATGCTATTAAGCAAGACTGTAACGCATTAACAGAGCTATGCATAATTGAAAACTGAGAGGGAGCAGTTGTCACATTAATGACATAGTTTTGTTGGGGGATTTCTTTTAATTGAAAGCATATTCAAAATAAAAAGACCTTTATCTTGGCTTTTGCTCTTGGAGGTTTTATACATGAATGGATGAATGAATTTATTTGTACATAAATTACAATTTTTCATTTATCTAAACTAAACTATGTACAAATTTGACTTTGTTGCTATCTCAGCTTACATGGCACCCAGGTTGTTTGCCCCACCTGGTAGCTCTTGTTGTCCCTTCCCCTTTATCTTAATTATTCCCTCCTTCTCTCTGTCTTCTTCTCTTGTACTCCTTACCTTCTCTGCCCATTTTTCTTTTGCTTTCTGTAAAAACTCACCTATGCTTCTAATTTTCCTTTGCTTTTTCCCTGTTAGCATTTTTATAGCTACAATTTTCCCCCCTATTTTTTCCCATTTTTCCTCCCAAACCTTTTTTCTTCATAATGCTAACTCCTTACATTCTGTCATGTAATGTTATACTTTCTTTCTCACCGCACATTTCACATATTCCTTTATCTCTACCTCTTATCACTCTTAGAAATATTGTTCCTGTTCGTAGTTTCTTTTTATCTGTTTATAAAATTGTAATGATTTTTTGTTTTCTAAACTTCTCTATATCTCCTGCTTTTCTATGTCTTCTATTCTGCCTTTTACCAGTTTACCTACATCACTTTCATTCCTTTCTTCTAGCTTCCATATCTCTCCCATTCCTATTTTCCCCACAATTCTTCCTATCCATGCCCAACAACTGTTTGTGCACTGTAAGCTTTTTTGCTGCTTCATGCATAACGTTAAGATTTCTCCTTGTTCTTTAACCAAACATCTGTACCAGAATTTTATGATTCTCTCCATTATTATTCCTTTCCTTCTTGTTTCTCTAGTTCTACTAAAGCTACTTCTCTTGGCACTGATCTTGGTAACCCTAATTTCTTTACATCTGTGCACCCCCCCCCCCCAGATCTCTATACTGCATAAAGCGTTCTTGATTCCACTAGAGCCTCGTACATTCTTTCCAGCCACTTGGTTGTCATTTCTAGCTTGTATTTACATATTCTTATTCTGTCATTGTAACCCTCCCTTTTGCTCCTATTTTCCTACTATGTGCCTCCCATTCCCCTTTGTTATTCAGCCTCACTCCTAAATATTCAAATTCTTTGACCAGTTCTAATCCTTTCCCTTTTAGTACCCACTTTTCTCAGTTTAGTTTTTTTTTTTTTTTTTTGAAAACCATAACTTTCAACTTGTTTATATTTATTCTGATTCCCCATTCTTCACAGAATTTCTGAACTTCATTTATTGCCCTTTGTAACCATTATAGATCCTACCATTAAGTCATCTGCATATAATAATCCAGGAATTTCTTTACTTGCTATTAACGGTCAGAGCTGATTTCCTTTTTGAATTTTGTCAATTATATCATCTACGAATAAATTAAATAAAATCGGACTCAATTTGCATCCTTGTCTCAATCCTATTTTTTGTTTTGCATCTCCAGTATTTTGTTTTTTTCCCACCTTATACAAAACTTTACCCTTTACAGATTTTTTCTACTTCCTTTATGTAGTTTTCATTTACTGCTTTTCTCCTTAATTCCCATACTAGAGCTTTTCTGTTTATCATATCAAATGCTTTCTCAAAATCTGCAAAAAACATGTATACCTTTCCTCTCTTCTTACTGAGGTATTTGTCTATTATTGTCTCTATTATGAACACATCTATTGTTTGTTTCCCTTTCCTGAAACCTGCTTGAAATTCTGATAGCTTCTTTTATTGTTCCACCTAACCTTTTAACCTTCCTGCTAATACCCTTTTGTATATTTTTCCTAAAATAAATTTATTCCACTATAATTTTCTGGCTTATCTGGTCCTCCCTTCCTCATATATACAGGCACTATCATGCTTATTTTCCAACTTTCTGGGATGTCATCATTTTCTTTTGTTTTGTTTAATACCTTTGTCATTACTTCTAAGCTCCTTCTTGTTTTATACCATACACCACATCTTGCTTTATACCACATAATTTCCAAAATTCTTCTGGTATTCCGTCATATCCTACTGCCTTTTCTTTTTTATACCCTTTAATTGCTGCTGGACCTCTTGCATTGAATTGCCCGTCTAGTTTGCCACTTGTTACAGAATATTATATTTATTTATACTTAGTCTTTTTTCTCTCCTCAATCAGTTCTCCAAAATATCTCTGCCATTCATTTAGTGTGATCTCTTTTACCCTCCCTTTCTTGTTTACCCTTGCTACTTCCCATATTGTTTTTACTGTCCTTTCCCTCTTTAGCTTCTTTTATTTTTTTTCCCTGTAATTTCCTGCCATTTTTTCTCTTCATTTCTAGTGGGCATTTATATCCCCATTTCCTAGCCATCAGATTTTTCTTATCTGCTTCTTCTTCCATTGTCCTCCATTTAATAAGATCTTTAAATGCTTATTTTTTCCTCTGCTCTACACTTATCAAACCACCCTTTGATTTCCTGTTTCCTACTCTATTTCCATTTCTCTCCCTACTCTTGTTACTAGTAATTCCAGCAGCTGTAATGCTTTTTTCCTGAATTTTCTTCCCTAATATTTACCATTATTCCTCTTTCTAAAATCTGTCCTACCTTTGAATTTATGCCTTGTATAAAACCCTCTCTTTGTTCCTCCATTTGAATGTCTTTATTTTCCTTGTCTTGTTTCCCCCCCCCCTCCCCCTTCTTTCTACCTGTTGTTCTCCTATCTTTGATTTCAGATTTATGGTGTTATTAGTGGAAAATGACCACCATTTGAACATAAGTTTGTGACTTTAAAGTTTTTCACTGTGCATTTGTTGTTACTTGACCGTAATACATAATCAATTACACTTTGGCTGTTTATACTTATAAATCTATATTCCCCATGTTCCTCTCTATAGCAGTTCATCCTCTCATCCTTCCTGTTTAGAATATAAAGTGCATTTAGTTCACAAAAGTCAATAAATTTTTCACTTCCCCTGTCCACAACTTTATCTTTACTGTGTCTAAGACTCTCTCTTTCTTGTAATACATCATTATTATCCTGCCATCCATTAAATTTACATCATTTTCCCATATTCTTACATTGAAACCACTGATTATCATTATCTCTGCACATGAAATTCACTTTTCTCCATTCTCTATGAAGCAACACACATCTGCTTATGTTAGACGCTCTCAACAATGTTCTAAGAAACAAATGACCATGAATTTTTGCAATTATACCCAGAATAGATGTAAGACTTTGGTTGCAAACAAGAAACCTGTGATTAGAATGCTATCTCTCTTCAAAGTTGATGCAGTAATTTGTATCACAAATTACTTAAATGTAAATAATGATTGTAATATGAATATGCATTTTTATGTGACATTGATTTGAGATGTTTGTTGAATGTAATTATTGTTGAGAAGTAAGTTTATACGACCTTACTGAAACTGTCAATAATAGCGCAATAATGCAGAGAGGGGGGTGAGCTGTTTATCATTATTGGAAACGAGGAAGTTACGTAATGTTGGCGCGTTTTTCCGTTGAGAACCTTCTGGAATGTTTTCTCCCTAAAGCATATGTATTCATAATTTTCATTGGATATTAAAATAGACGCTAATGTTGGCGCGTTTTATTAGCCAATAGTAACTCAGTTATAATCTTTAGGCGTATCTGGATGCAGGAGTATAAACAGAAGCTACGTTAGAGGTAAAGTCAGTCAGTTGCTCAGTTCATCGAAAATCTCAATACATTACACGTCGCCTTCAGTTGCTCAGTTCATCAAAATTCTTTGTGCACTACACGTCGTCTTCAGTTCGTCAGTTCGTCAAAATATTTGTATGAGATACGTCGGCTATAGATTCACAAGTTACAAAAAATCTAAAGTATTATAAAGTTAATTATACACAAAGTTGAAGTACGTGAATTAAAAGTTATAAGTAAGAAGTTATTATAACAGTTTCAGTTTGGCGAGTATCTAGATCAATGTGTAAAAGTGATAGTGAACGTGTTCGACAATAAAAATTATAAAACAAATTTCTTCATCAGTGTTCTTTTTGGATAAAAGATTCCTTTCCGTTTACACAACCCTGATCAAGAGACATGTTCGACCGAGAGATAATAGCTAGCCGGAGTACAGTAAACAAAATTTAAATCAAATAACAGTCGCATTCTTTCGAACACTAACACTGATGCAAATTGCTAACACAAGATGGAGCTACAAACCGAACAAATGAATGACGTCACAAGATGGCTTCAACACTGATGTAAACAAACATTATAAGAAATACCGTTACAAATTGGCTACCACAACGTGGGGCTACAATTAATGTTAAATAAATACAACATTAATACCGTTACAAATTGGCTCCCATACGTGGGGCAGTTAAAATTATGTAACCAAACAAAACAAAAGCAGCATAATATAAGATCTTCAACTTCTAATAATTTACGTAAAAACATATTACGTAAACATGAAATTACTACAAATTGGCACCCAGAACGTGGAGCATAGTGACCAGGAAAGGAACACGATGACCAGGAAAGGATCAGCATAACCAGGAAGGAGCAGAGTGACCAGGAAAGGAACCAGGACGTGGAACGAATGCAGCAGTGAAATGATCTACAAGACGCAGATTCCAGAAACAACAGGGACGACAGACTACGCGGATGATTGGACATCGTAATTCCGAGATTACAAAGGCAACAGGGAAATTCAAACTACAGGACAACAAAACGACGCAGATTCATCGAAGCGACATACAAATCTAGGAGAGAGGGGCAGGAAGCTGGACATCAAAGCAACAGCAACAGACAGCATCACAAAGGTCAGAGTATCGTAATTTTTTTTTAGAAAACAAAATTGTAACCTTCAAATGTACTTAAGGAGTGGTAGGATAAAGAAAATAATGGCTACTAATAATATTGAAGAAATAATTATGGAGGGAGATAATGTAACAGTTAGCTGTAATTCAATACAGTTTACAGATAATAGCCCAAACAATGTAGGATTTGAGGGTGAAAATGTTAGTGCAGAAAGTCAGAATAGAATAGCAGGAAATGTTAATTTTGATGCTAGTACGATTATGGAAATGTTTAGAAATTTTGGTGAAAAATTAGATCAGATTAAGAAGGAATTGAGGGGAGATATGCAAAAGAATAATGAGAAATTGAGGGAAGATATTCGTAGGAGCTTTGAACAAAACAGAAAAGATATTGGTAGGAGTAATGAGGTATTAGAGCAAAAAGTAGATCAAAGCAGTGAAGAAATTGAAAAGAAAGTTATGAAGCTAGATAGTAGTATGCCAAAAATGAGAGATGAAAATGAGGAAATAATAGTAAGTGAGATAGGAGAAATTTCAAAGAAAATGTTAGATATGAGCAGGGAAATAGGTAACAAAGAAAGTGAGGTTAATACTAAAAGTGAGGTTAATGTAGAATGCACAGAGTTAGGAAATCAAGTGAGTAGTATTTCAAGTGAGATAAGAGAGATAAAAGAGGTTATGAACGTAGATGTGAATCAGGCACAAGTTAATTTCAGAGGTGAGATATCTGAAATTCAGAAAGAGTCAGTAATGCAAAGAAAAAAATTGTACGAAGAAGTTAAAGTTTTGCCTGTAAATAATCAAAAGCAAGCTTCTGAAATTAACAAGTACCAAGCTGTTCAGAATGAAAACTCCAGTCCAGTACAGTTTATTACAGATTTGTCAGAGTATTCTCAAATTAAAGAGATAGTAGAAGAATTGAAAATGAAAGTTGTTAAAAGATGTGTAGTTCAGGAAACTTTAGATTGTTTTCAAATGTTATCATGGGATGAAATTTCATATGAATACTTTAAGAGGTTATCCATGAACAAAAATTTGAAGGTTAGGATACAGCTACGAGTAATGTTTAGCCACACACAATTTGATCCAGGAGGGTAAATAGCAATGAGATGTAAAGTAAATGCTGGATAGTTAAAGATGACTCGCAGAGAAATGTATTGGAACGTAAGAGGGTTAAATAAATATGTACGTCATGTGAAAGGAGAAATAAAATTTTTTTTTTAAAAGAAAAATAACATTTTTTTTTGTAACTGTAACAGTATTTGAAATTAAGAATGTAAAGATTGAAACTTAATATGATATTAAAGTAAAAGTACGTAAATACAATTCCAAGATTATTGTTAAAATAATAATAAATTCAGAACAAAAAATTGGGTAAAAATAATTAAAAACAAATACTTATGTAGCAAACAGAAAAGGTGAAACATTGTCTAGATTTAAGAGATGTAAATATATTTGTGTAGAGGGTGAATATTTTTGGTAAATATGTTTAATAATTACAAAAAAATTCTGGAACTGATAAATTTTTGTTAACAATATAAGAAAGTAAACCATTTTTTGTAACAGTAACTAAATGATTCAGGGTACAGTATTTGCTATAAAAAAATTGTAATGTCAGATTAATGTCTAAACACATTAAACCAGAGCCACTAAGTAGTGGCGAGATAAAAAAAAAACAAACATATGTCGTGTGTTAAATGCGTGTGAAGTGTTAAGTGAAAGTGATAGCGTGTGTTCCAAGATTTAGGAGACTAAAAACCCAATTATAAAATTTTCAAACAAGTTGTAAATATTTATAATTATGTTTCTAGTGGGGCATATGATGCAGTAATTTGTATCACAAATTACTTAAATGTAAATAATGATTGTAATATGAATATGCATTTTTATGTGACATTGATTTGAGATGTTTGTTGAATGTAATTATTGTTGAGAAGTAAGTTTATACGACCTTACTGAAACTGTCAATAATAGCGCAATAATGCAGAGAGGGGGGTGAGCTGTTTATCATTATTGGAAACGAGGAAGTTACGTAATGTTGGCGCGTTTTTCCGTTGAGAACCTTCTGGAATGTTTTCTCCCTAAAGCATATGTATTCATAATTTTCATTGGATATTAAAATAGACGCTAATGTTGGCGCGTTTTATTAGCCAATAGTAACTCAGTTATAATCTTTAGGCGTATCTGGATGCAGGAGTATAAACAGAAGCTACGTTAGAGGTAAAGTCAGTCAGTTGCTCAGTTCATCGAAAATCTCAATACATTACACGTCGCCTTCAGTTGCTCAGTTCATCAAAATTCTTTGTGCACTACACGTCGTCTTCAGTTCGTCAGTTCGTCAAAATATTTGTATGAGATACGTCGGCTATAGATTCACAAGTTACAAAAAATCTAAAGTATTATAAAGTTAATTATACACAAAGTTGAAGTACGTGAATTAAAAGTTATAAGTAAGAAGTTATTATAACAGTTTCAGTTTGGCGAGTATCTAGATCAATGTGTAAAAGTGATAGTGAACGTGTTTGACAATAAAAATTATAAAACAAATTTCTTCATCAGTGTTCTTTTTGGATAAAAGATTCCTTTCCGTTTACACAACCCTGATCAAGAGACATGTTCGACCGAGAGATAATAGCTAGCCGGAGTACAGTAAACAAAATTTAAATCAAATAACAGTCGCATTCTTTCGAACACTAACACTGATGCAAATTGCTAACACAAGATGGAGCTACAAACCGAACAAATGAATGACGTCACAAGATGGCTTCAACACTGATGTAAACAAACATTATAAGAAATACCGTTACAAATTGGCTACCACAACGTGGGGCTACAATTAATGTTAAATAAATACAACATTAATACCGTTACAAATTGGCTCCCATACGTGGGGCAGTTAAAATTATGTAACCAAACAAAACAAAAGCAGCATAATATAAGATCTTCAACTTCTAATAATTTACGTAAAAACATATTACGTAAACATGAAATTACTACAAAGTCATGGACTTATCAATCTGCCCTCGCGTGCGCGCCCACACCCACACACACTCTCTTATCCGTTAATCTCTCCATTTCTATCTCTAAAAGCTGGTATAATTAGCTGGCAGATTATATACTATACCTATGCATATTTTAGCTTCATTTAGCTGTTTATCTTGAATTATGACCCATAATGCTTCCTTTGACCAGGATCAAGTATCTTTAATTGTTTTATACATATACAATATATTATAATGATAGCACAAACTGATAGAGCTGGCAGCACATACAAATAGAAGCAAAAAGGTCCCAGCAAACATGACTCCACAAACTGCAAATGTGTGGTTATGAGATACAGCAACTACATTGTTTTGACCATTGTATGCTTTACTGTTTGCAAGACAAAATCAGTTGTATGAGGTGAAGTTTTCTTCAAACCACAGAACTTTCAGGGTGGATATCAGCATACAGTTTCAAACAATGGCAGTCAGGTCACCTGTCCAACTGTAGTCAAAACAGAACCTTACAACAATAAAGAGTGTGCAGATATGCATTTCATGTGGCAGGACAAGAGACTGCATGCTTGTACCAAGAGGCATATTTTCTTTGAAAACACTCCGAAGACACACATTTGCAAGAGTCCATCAGCACTTCAGAGATCTGCAGAACTTTGCAGATGGGAGGGAGCAAGACAACCTGCATGCATTATCCTCACCTGAGGTTGAGGATAGTGTCAGAAGCACTACAACTCTCTCCAGGAATTACTTTATTATTAGATATATAATTAATTATACTTTTTAAAAACCTTAGCTGGTCTTGGCAAATTATTAATAGAATCAACTGAAAAATTCAATGTCACAGCTGGGATTTGAACACGGTTCTCCCGCCCTCTGTGCGGTTGCTCTAACCATTGAGCTACTGCGACAACATGTCGGTGGGATATTGAATTCCCCAACTGACTCAAGTTTTGTTCCCAGACAGACCACCAGGGCATCTCACTCGAGAAGACAAGCTGCAATCACAAGCACTTTAGTGCTGGGTATGTACATGTTTCTTAAGGTTTTACTTTATTATTATTAATTATTATTATTAGATATATAATTAATTATACTTTTTACAGACCTTAGCCAGTTTTGGCAAGTTATTAATAGAGTCAACTGTCCCACCGGCATGTTGTCACAGTAGCTCAATGGTTAGAGCAACCGCACAGAGAGTGGGAGAACTGTGTTCAAATCCCGGCTGTGACAATGAATTTTTCAGTTGACTCTATTAATAACTTGCCAAGACCGGCTAAGGTCTGTAAAAAGTATAATTAATTATATATCTAATAATAATAAAGAACAACCTTAAGAAACATGTGATACACAGCACTGAAGTACTTGCGATTGCAGGTCGCCACTGAGATTGTCATCTCGAGTGAGATGCCCTGGTGGTCTGTCTAGGAACAAAACTTGAGTCAATCAATTCAATGTCCGACCGGCATGTTGTCACAGTAGCTCAATGGTTAGAGCAACCACACAGAGAGCGGGAGAACCATGTTCAAATCCCGGCTGTGACATTGAATTTTTCAGTTGACTCTGTTAATCTCTCCAGGAACTTTGACAAGGAGAATTGCCACATAAGTGCCTGTGCTAAGCCACAGTAGTATGGAGAATTTTATACTGCAATCACTGTAACCTTACTACCTCCAATGAGTTTAATGTCTCAGTGAACTGGACTTTGGTCCTATGCGACCTTTTGTCAATGAATGCAACAACAGATTGCAGTCAATCCTCACTTTGCATGCAATATTTTATTTAAAGACAAAGCGGGGTTTACACTTAATGGCATTTCTACTTTCATAATTAACATTTTTATGATAATGATGATAATATAATATTATTATTATTACTACACTCAGTTTAACAATACATTTGATTTTGGACATGTCATATTTTATACAGAATTTACAAATTATATTTACTGGAATAGACAATAATTTATAATTCATTTAAATTACATAAACATTTGGTTATCAGAAACAGTTTTCATTTCCTTTCAAATTGTCATTTTGAAGTATCAACTATTGATTTAATTTCTGGCGCCAATTTATTATAAAGTTTAGTTCCAGGAAAATGTATTGTTATGGGTACACGTAATCGTCTCATTGGGCCACACATTCTTCCAAGAAAACCAAAATGGAGACACCTCCGGTTTGTGCAGCAGCATTTCCCAGGATTGCTCAATAATGTTTACCTTGAGCAACAAGAGAATATGTGGTACATGCATGATGGAGTACCAGCACATTTTGCTATTATTATGAAATGACTCTAATACACAGATATGGTACAAGATGAATAGGTCGAGATGGACCTGTACTTGGCCTGCAAGATACCTGATATCTAAATACTTTAGATCACCTCAAAAGAATAGTTTAAAACACTCACATTAATAAGGTTGGAGAACTGTAGCAAAGAATTGTGCACACTTGCCAACAATTCTGAAATTACTTGAGAATGCTCAAAAGAATTCAACACTTACTGCAGAAATGAGTACAGATACAAGGACAACTCTTTGAATACCTCCTTAACCGGTAACAGTGTAGAGTAATTGTAAAATATAACATAAAGAGGTAATGCACCTCTTTGTTAAGGTATGCTATACGAGGGTTAGCTGATAAGTCCCGGGCCTCTACATGAAAACAAGATTTAAAATTTCTTTTTTTTTTTTTTTTCTCAACATAATCTCCAGAAAGGTCATACATTTGTCATACTGGTATTCTAATTCAATTAAACCATCTTTGTTTTGCGATTTATCAAGGTCCTCAAAATAGCTGTTTACCGCATCAATGGCCTCCTCGTTGCTGTGAAGTCTTCGTCCTCCAAGAAATTTTTTGAGATTAGGGAACAGGTGGTAGTCACTGGGTGCTAAATCTGGTGAACAGGATGGATGTTCAAGCAATTCAAACTTTAATTCACAAAATTTCCCCATTGCAATGACTGAATGATGGGCTGGAGCATTGTTGTGATGAAACAAGATTTTTTTTTTTGCCAAATGAGGTCTTTGTCTTTTCACCTCATCACTCAAACGTTGCAGTAAGCTTGCGTAGTAGTCACCAGTGATACTTTTACCCTTTTCCAAGTAATCAATAAAAATAATTACCTGTGCATCCCAGAAAACACTCGCCATAACCTTGCTAGCTGACAAAATTGACTTTGCCTTTTTTGGAGTTGGTTCACCTGGCACAATCCACTGTTTTGACTGTGATTTACTTTCTGGAGTGTAGTGATGTATCCAAGTTTCATCCATGGTAATAAGCCGCCTCAAAAATTCATTGGGATTTTTTCGGTAGAGCTCCACATTCTTAACAGAAACAGTTTTTCTATGCAACTTTTGATCAGGTGTCAACAAATGCAGCACCCACCTCACACAGACCTTGTGAAAGCCCAAAATATTGCTTAAAATATTACCTGCACATTCTATTGATACGTTTACAGCCTCTGCTATCACAAACAACTTTAATCTGCTGTCTTCCAGTACTAAACGATGAATTTTTTCAATCATTTCTGGAGTTGTGACTTCCACAGGGCATCCAGAGCGAGGCTCATCACTAGTGCTCGTACATCCCATTTTAAACTCTGCAACTCACCTTTTAATCATTGAATATGAAGGGGCAGAGTCTTTCAATGTACTGTCCATTTCCTCCTTGATTTCTTTAGACGTTAAGCCTTTCAAATGGAAGTATTTAATCACTGCTCGTTTTTCCAAATCCTCCATTTTCGTGAAAACTCTAAAGTTGTCTTGTTTAAAATGCTGTCATTCAAAAACTAGACAAGCTATTGACCTGTAACTATGGATACAAGCTAGTCTAGAGTAAAACTATATGATGCTAATGTTTAAACTGGCCTAGTGGCGCCATCTCTGTGTGAGGCCCGGGACTTATCAGCCGACCCTCGTAACTAAAATTTGAAATTATGTGAAAAATTAAACAAAAACTGTTTCAAATTAATTTTTTGTACCTACTAGAAAGATGTTTTAAATGAAGTCAGCAGGGGGGGGGGTGCAATCAAATATCCTCAATTATCTTGCAAACAGCCTAGTTGCAGACCCATGTTTTTTGGGACTATTTTGCTTCTTTTTTGCATGTACTGTTAACTCTAAAGCTGTATTATCCATAAAAACCATCAGTGTGCTCTTTAGCTCTTCTGCATTTGATGAGTACAAAGCATTGCAAGACCACTATTCAGGTCCATATATACAAATTCTACCACACTATGCTGCCATAATACACCATCACTCTAAAATTTGAAGTTGAATTTACAATGCTGAATTAAATGACAAAAAAGTTGGAAGATATAAACACCACATTTCTTGCTAATATTTTGTCAATTTTAGCCTCAAAGTAGTTATTCATATTTATTAAGGGCAATGCTTTCAAAGTTTATTTTTATTTCATATTTATTTTGCTCATATAGTTATTTAACAATATATATTACTTTGTTTACATCTAAGCCTGCTAGAAAGCAGATAGTCAATGCATCAAGTGCTCTGATTGGTCCATTGGTCACAACAATAAGCAATTAGTACTTAGAGGCCAACAGCCAATCAGAGGCAACCTTGTAAAAGAAAATGGTTCACTAAGAACTGAAGCCAAACCAAAATTCTCTCTCTCAGCAAGGATAGATGCGCATACAAGTTGTCTGCAGAAAAGTGTCTGTAAACAGTGTGCAAAGTGATTTGATGAAAAATTTAATTGTGAATTAGTGAAAATATACAGAGTTCATGGAAATTGAGAAAAGTGTTGTGTATTCAAGGAATTCCCAACCCAACACATTCCCTATCCTCTCAAACAAGCTGGCTATGCACACTATCCTAAAAATACAGTAGAAAATAAAGTAGAAAAATATATTAAAATCGAGTGGGTTACCGTGAAGTGAACATCACCGGTGGGCTTTGCCTCACTGAACTTCATTGGGGGACTGCTCCTCATGATTCAGTTAAAACCAACATCCTGCATGGGGCATCCCATATTAGCTACGAGGTTCTCTGTCCCACTACAGCACTACCAGGGAGCTTCATACAGTGGCTTCCCAATGGGATAGCTTCCATTTGTAAGGTCAAGGCTGACCACAGTATTTCTAATTCATATTTTTAAATATGAATTGGTTACATCTACAGCACTGCTTGCTTCAATCATGGATGAGAAGGATGAAAATTTAGTTCTGTATTTAATTTTATTTTGCATTTTTTAATGAGATGCATTGAAAGCTGAAGGTTGCTGAAGAGCAACTAGAATGAGCTATGCATCACTAGATACCTCTTCAGACCCCAACAATATGGATTACAGCACTCATTATGCCATCATCTCTAACGCTCCCATATATGGCCTATGACCTTCGGGGTTACCTTATTCCAGCAAGCAATGACTGGTTCCATGGTGGAGACACCCAGTAGGCAGAATCTGTAACCTCTGATGATAGAGTGATAAGGATGGCAGTGGAATGAAAGGACCTACAGCTCTGAACCATGTTGGGCCTTGGGGATACTTCACATGAGCAAGTCAGAGGTGAAGGCATGGATAGGACCAACTTAAAGCGCCACCCCAGAGCCTGGAATCAAACCTTGGACCCTCAGTACGGGAGCGGTGCCTGCACTCATTTCAAACACTTCTAAAGATGTCAATTTCATTCTTCTCTTATTGCAAGGAAGCAGAAAACTATGTTATTAAGAATATGCTCTAACAGTGCACTGTAGCACCATCTAGATTTGATATATAAACTGGTTGTAAATGCAACCAAGGCTAAGGAAAGAATTTCATTTGAGAAAAATTATCTACAGCTATCCAAGCTCTAGCAAGATAACCAGCTGCAGAAACAAGGTCATGTTACCTATTAACCTAACGAGTATGGTAATAATACAATAACTACAATGGAAATCTCTAGCTTGCAATGGATCTTTAGGCACTTCATTATACATGAGTTAAGATAACTGCCAACACTGACATTTGATTCAATTATTTTCTTAATGTAATTAATGAGTAACAGTTGCAAATAGGAAACATATTGTTAACTGAAAAAAAAAAAAAATTAAACCATTAAAATTTTCAGCATATGCATGTGCTCATATTACGTTTCTTCCCCTGTGCAGAAGCAGAGTTTTGCCCAAATCTAAATACAGTTACTTGTACTGTTTAACAATGCAGAAGGACTGGAAAAATTATGTATGCAAGTTAGTGGCCTGCAATGGTTATGGTTTTGTAACATTTGTTTGAAACACATTAATAAAAACACTAAGCCATGTACCAAATATGTTTTAACTATGTAAGTTTTGAAACATTGGCTGATTTAATAAACAGAATAAGCATTCTAAATCTTATAAAATTTATTTTAAATAATTTTTCTGGAAAAAAAAGGGCCTAAATGAGTAAACATTCAGAAATATATAGGTATTGCTCTATTTTTGATATGTTTGAATAGAAAAAAAATCCCATAAGACAACCTTACATTATGAACTACAGCAATGAGAGGTGTTGAGGCAAATTAACATTTAGTTCCACTTGACACTGATGCAACTAAGATGATGTTTATGATTCTACTCTTATAAATAATGATCAACCTACAGGATGGAATATATTTCTATAGCTAAATGTGCTGCATTAAGCCAGTGTTTCTGAATACTTTACAAATTTACGATAAATTATTTTGTCATACATATGTAGTTTTAGATTATTTACTATATTTTAAGCATAAAAAATATGAGTGCAAGTCAAAAGGTAGACATGGGTATTTTATTCATGTAAATCATTAGGTAGGTTACAGAATAATATAGAAATGCAAGATTCTGTCAATTAATGTGTCTTCAAAACCACCACCACCATCCTCAGCAGTTGTTGAACTGAATTTTGACACATCAGAACAATGGGGGGGGGGGAATAAGAAAAAACAGCCACATATCATTCTCCATTCACATTTCTACAAATAACTATACATAATATTATTTTTCTATCCACCTCATGCTGACCATGATAAATATTTGCAGAGAAATGGTTTCATTAAGGCAATGCCATGGTGATCAGTAAGTTAGTAGTACTCTTGGCGATGTTCTAGCAAGCAAGAGAGACAGAGGCATAACTCAAAAACAAAACTCTGATGTTTTGCATTCACATGACTTTGTCTACTTGCTCTCCTACAAACTATCCTTACAAAGGCTTATTCTTCTATCTACTTCTTCTATCTATTAGTAAGTAGTAGAGGAAGTAAAAAATGGATTGAATATCAAACATTGTATTTACGAAGGCGGATTGATAAGTCAGTGACTTTTAAAAGAAAATAATAAGTTTTTCCAAAAAATCAATTTTAATTCTCAACATAGTCTCCTTTCAATTCAATATACATCCAACATTTCTCCAATTGTTTTAACCCTTCCAAAAAAATATGATTTTTCGAAGTCTGCAAAATATGAGGTGGTTTCTGCCATGGAGTGTTCACTGGACGTGAATTTCTTTCCAGCGAGCCAATTTTTCAGGTTTGCAAAGAGGAAGAAGTCGCTTGGAGCCAAATCTGGAAAATGTGGTGGGTGAGGTAGCAGTTCGTAGCCCAATTCCACAGATTTTGCGATGGCAATGCTTGACTTGTGTGCAGGTATATTATCTTGGTGAAAGAGAACTTTTTTCTTCACCAAATGGGGTTGTTTCTTTAACAATTCATTGTGAAACTGATCTAGAATTGTGGCATAATATGAACCTGTGATCATTTTACCCTTTTCCAGGTAGTGGATGTCTATCACCTCTTGTGAATTCCAAAAGACAGCTGCCATGAGTTTTCCTATTGATGGAATGGTTTTCGTTTTCTTTGGAGCATGTGCACTGAAGGAAATCCACTGCTTTGATTGTTGTTTGGTTTCAGGTCAATAGTAATGAATTCAAGTTTCATCAACCATGATATAACGCCACAAAAACTCATTTGGGTTGCACTGGAACATGTTCAAACATCCCTATCAAATGGTCACACGATTCTGCTTGTTTTCAACTGTGAGCAGTCGTAGCACCCATCTTGCTGACGGCTTTCTCATATCCAGAAATTCGCGCAGAATGTTATACACCCGTTCACTCGAGATGTTTACGGTTTTGGCTATCTCACGCATTTTCACTCAGCGGTCTTCCAACACAATATCGTGAACTTTGTTCACCATTTCTTCTGTTGTGGCCTCAATCGGTCGTCGTGTGTGCATGGCATCTCTTGTGCTTGAACAGCCACATTAAAATTCTGTGAACCACTTGTGAACAATGCGATGTGATGGAGCAAGCAGAGTCCCCATAATACTTGTTCAGCTTTTCTTCCATTTCCTTCACTGTTTTTCCACGCAAAAAGTAGTGCTTTATCAGAATATGAAATTCACTTTTCTTCATTTTCTATGAGGCAACAAACATCTACTTATTTTAGATGCTCTCAACAATGTTCTAAGAAACAAACAATGACAAATTTCTGCAGTTATACACAGAATAGATGTAAGATTTGGGTGCAAACAAGAAAGCTATCTCTCGTCAAAGTCATGGACATATCAATCTGCCCTCGTAAATGCAACTTCTTTCAAGGATGAAACTCACAAATATTCATGAAATTCTCATTTCAAAGGTAGCCTTGGAAAAAGTTTCATTATTTTTTAAAAAATGGCTCCAATGATTCTGATTAAAAGATTCTATTTCTGAGAGGTCATGAATAATAAAATGTATATAGAATTTTTTTTGTTGATAGCCTGTGAAGTCCCCTTCATTCTGATTGAATTTTGCTAATTTTGAAACCAAAGAAATGGGCAGAACCTTAAAAACTGCATGCTGAAATTTCACCAGAAATACATTTTTGAGGGGACCTGAATCCAAAAAAAGCAATGTTATAAAAAGGTCTGTGTATGCATGCCTATGTGTCTGTGAACACTATAACTCAAAAATGAAATGTCAGATAAATAAAAAACTTGGTATTGAGGTTCAGTATCTTCTAAAAATGTGACATGAAGATTTTCAAGAAAATTCCGCGCTGCAAACTAACCTTTACATCGAAAATTGTTCAATATTGTTTATTTTCTCAAAAAAGGCTTTAATGATTTTGATTAAAATATCATATAAGATATTTACATGATAAATAAAATGTACATCAAAATTTTCTTAGAATAGCCTTTGAAGCCCTCTTCACTCAGAAGCAACTTCGTATAATTGGTAAACCATAATAGATAGAAGAGTTGGTATAAGCAAAAGCATAGCATTATATTTTATATTTAAATTAATAGAGTAGTTTCCAACTATAATAACTGTTTATTATGCTTATTGCAATTATCCTATAATGACAAAGTGATCAGGTTCGCCTAGTGTATGTATATTTACTATTATTAAGCTAGGAGTGAGATAAATATCATCACTGTTCTTTTGTTACCATGCTAGCCTCTAGCTCCCGAAGTTGTGGGTTCAAACGGCGGAGGGCGATGGATTTTATTTGGGCGTAAAAATCCTTAGCATGGCTTCCTTCGGAAGGGAAGTAAAACTGGTGGTCCCATGTCGTAGATTTACGGCACATAAAAGAACCACAAGCCTAATAAAGAGGCCTCTGAGCAAAATTACCGGTCTTTCACGCCCAATATAGAATGGGACGCTAAGGACCACAGCAGTTAAAGAGCATCCATAAATAAAACTCAATTTAATTTTATTTTATTGTTCTTTTGCCATGTAGTAATATATTTAAACAAGTACTGGAGTGCCAGTGCCATGGAGGAGGTAAGCAGGGTATCAAACCAAACGTTAGCATTTACTTCCTTTGTTTCTCATTAGTTCACACAAAGTTTATGTAACATAATGGCAAACAATTACAATGATTTGCTTTTTAGCAGTTTCAGTGGAGAAACCATGATTTTTTGTTTTCTGTTTACCTACCCTGTTGTTAGGGCTTACACCCTCAGGACTTACAAGTGGGTGCCTGGGGCCAGACACCTGTTTGGGAGCACAGACTATGGATCAAAGAGAACAGGCAGGATGGGTGATCAGCCTGAAGCCTGTATGAGATGAGGAAGGACATGATATGAAATGACAGTGAGATGAATGAAAGGAAAGGTGATGATGGAACAATTGGTAGAATGAATGGTGGAGGAAACCAGAGAAAACCTGCCCATGTGTCACTTTGTCCACCATAAATCCCACATGCAGTTCCCTGGGATTGAACCCAGGCTACCTTAGTGAAAAGCAAGTGGTCTAATCACTCAGCCATGGTGCCACCTACAAATCATGGTATTTGATATTTGAAACCATTTCTTGCTAATGTTTATGAGTAACAGCGAATAGGTAGAAAAATAAAAATGGAATGTTATATGCATTACTGTATGAAAATAAATTTAAATAAAGTCACATGGGTACTACCACAAGATTTTTTATTAAGGTTCCTAATTGACAGAAATGAGGAAATAAATCAGTTTGATTTAAACTAAGCATTTTAAATGTGCTATTGCATTCTTCTTGTTCTTCTTATAACTGTAACTATTACTATTATTGCTATTATTATTTTCTTTTAAAATAGTTAGTGTTTCATTTCTCTGAAAAAAGACAAAAAATAGTTCAAAAGCATACTATTTAATGCATTTCATTATATGGCTTCACACTTTACATCAACCCCCAAATTATGCTCATGGAGATCAACATTATCTTCCAATTTTTGCTACTTCCTGTAAATAGTTACACAATGCTCTCTGCTGCAAAAGAAGAGTTTTTATTGCAGCTTTGTCTTGGAAATGATTGCAGGCATGTAATGACCTATAATGCTGCCTTAGGATACACTGTAAGTTGGTTAAAGCTTCTTTTGAATTTAACTCTCTTACCTAGTTGAAAAACTTACCAGAAATTATCATTAATAGTAACAGAAACACAAGCAATAACCACTTGTGCTTAATTTAATCTCAAGACTTCTCACTATTAACCTTGCCATGGCATGGAAAGATTGAAGAAAACGGAAATAAATATGAAATGCGAGTTTGTATTGTATCATGTTGCTGTATCAGCCTGCCTTCATTGTGCATATACCATCTTAGATAGTTATGTATTTATTTATTTATATTTTATTTTATAACTTTTAAATGACCTAAACTTACCATTTTTACAACATTGCCGGTTCTCTTAATAATACTTGGTTTATTTTTAATCTAATACTTCAGTTTTGCAAAATTCAATAACTTAAAATAAGCAAAAACAGCGAGCTTGAATATTATAAAAAATAATTACTATATGCTGTAATAAAATAAGAACTTTTATCCACAGAATGACAAGAAAGGACTAAAAGAAATGACTTTGGAGTTTGAGCATTTAAAATGGCGCAAAATGCACTAAATTTGTCATTCCATAGTGTTTGGTTTTAGATGGCAATATTTAAATATGCTTTCTTAGCACCATTTATCAAAAGGAAAAATTATAATTGAAACAAAAGTATGATGTTTTTTGAAGTTTGATTTCTTATAGAATGTCCCATATGAAATTGTAGAAAATTTGCTGAATCATTTCAAATATGGTTGAAGTAGTAACACATTTTTAGGCAGTTTGTATAATAGTCTCTTAAAAATCTGCAATTTTTAGAGTTATTTCCCAAAATACTCATATTAAAAAGGTTTTACAAATGGTACTGCATTATTTTAGTACAAAATGAATGCACTTGAAACTTAACATTATGCATACATTAAAAGTGTGAACTTTTTTATTTAATAGATCTACAAAATATTTAGCTTTAATAGTGACAGTTCATTACTTTCAGAGTAACTCAAATAAAATTTTATTGTTCCCTAATAGTTTTCTTAAGGTATTTATTAAGGTTATATGCATTTACAAAGAATTGCGACTTGGATGGCATTAAAATAAATTATTGTTCTTGTATATTTACATCACAGAATTAATGCAGCACATTTCTTTAAGCTGCAACTGAAAATACTAAAAAACTGATTAACATGTTACCTTAATTTCTGCTCGTCATGCTCATGCGTGCTTCTTAGCAGAAGAGTAGGATGCTTTATGAGAGATATCTAGGTGTTCGTGCTTTACTAGAGGATGGTTTTGGAACAAAGGAATCATATTCTTATTTACTGAAATATATTGGGAAGATCTTGAAGATGGTAGCTGGTACCTCTGCTGCACCTCTGAATTTAAAGTGGCTTGTTTTTGGTAGGTGTCATCAGAATAATCAAAGGAGCTTGAAGCAGCATGTTGTGCTGAGAGAAATTCTAAAGGTTCATGATCGTGCCTCCTGGAAAACAAATCTGGAGACTTCTTGGCTTGATAAATGGAGAGTCGAGGTAGTGTGTAGGCTTTGGAGCATGTAGGAACTGGTAAACCTTAGAGGATACAAGAAGGATCAATCAGCTTTTGTATTACTGTATATTTTAAGGATAATCTGAGGGGTAAGGGAAGGATGATAGAATGTGGAACACTTAATTATCTCTGTCAGCATAAAAATGAAGCAATAGAAAATATTGTTGGCTTAATGGAAAAAGTTGGCAAGCACATTTGAGATGTTTACAAATTAAAAGCCACTTAGCAAAGCTTGCTGTCAGTACAAGGCTCATTAGATAAGTTCTGAGATGCTCAACATCATTTCTCAAAGCACTCTACTTGGCAATGTTTTAACATATATGAAAACCAGATGAATTGTTATTTTACAGTTTAATTGTATTTTTATAATGCAAATACCCAAGATGATACTCAGAAAGATACTTATGTCCATCTATGAGTGGGGGTAGCATGTCTGCCTCACATTCAAGAGGTCCCTAGTTCGAAGCTCGATTATGCTAAGTAACCCAGGGTTTTCCCTTATCCTGAGAAGATGAATGTCGGGTAGGGCAAATGGCTGTCAATTATATTGTTAAATTATATAAAGTAAGGCTTTCATTGTCACATAAACATGATAAAATGAGTGTAAACTCAACTCAGTTTTCCGGTCATCATCCATTTTGATGTTTTGTTGTCTTAAGTCAAAATACATTCAGGACGCTCTCTCTGCAATGTATATCTACAGCGCCTTATTTTCGACTCCTGGCCAGCAGCTTGGCAGATGTAGCTACGTGCGCACAGTACTTCTAACCGGTTCTGGCTCCCGCTGTTCTCCCTCCATTCCACGTGTCAATGCATGTGCGACCGTTGCTAGCACGTGTTCGTGTTTTGTTCTTTGTGGTTAAACTGTGATAATTCTGTTATAATGCCAAGAAGTACGTTTACTTTAGAACACCGCATATTCATGTATGATTCCTAAGTGCAAACAGTGTCTTGTAGAAAGTGACACGGCTATTTACAGACAGATTCCCTGGAATCTGTGCGCCTCACAGAGAGACATTTTGTAGTCTTGTTAAACGATTTAGAGAAATGGGTTCTGTTCTTGACAAAAAAACCCAAAGTAACTCGCCATGTTCTTACAGAGGAAAAACTTGATGAGATAGGACAAAGGTTAGAACATAGTCCAAATAAATCTCTGAGTAGTTATCACAGGAAACGGGGGTTTCAAAATTCTGGGCTTGGAAAGTCAGTAAACTTTTAAAATTAAAACCTTATAAGATAACTGTAGTTCAGGAACTGCAATCATGTGATACTGTAAGTAGAGTGGATTTCTGCAATTGGGTGTTGGGTAAAGTTAATGATGGCCCTATGGACCCAAAGTTAATTTTTTTCACAAAGGAAGCATGGTTTTCTTTAAATGGCCATGTATCGACACAAAACAACAGACACTGGAGTGCAGAAAAACCCGATATTGTACACGAAATGCCATTGCATGACCAGAAAATGGTGTTTGGTGTGCTGTGAATGCATATCAAATTATAGGGCTTATATTCTTTGAGGATACAGTTAATGGACAGAGGTACAGGAATACAATAATCAAACCATTCCTGGAATATTTGTGTGACATTGAATGCACACAGGCATATTTTCAATAAGACTCTGCTACAGTACATACAGCTGATCTCTGAATATTAATTGCGGAAATTTTTGAAGATAGGGTCATCAGTAAAGGACTATGGCCACCGCACCCCCCCCCAGACCTTACGGCATGCGACTTTATTTATGGGATAACTTAAAAAATTAAGTGTATTGGAACAATCTGCATACGTTGGAAGAACTGAAAGACAATATCAGAAGAGAAATTACTGCAATTTCAGAAGAAGAATTAATGTGTGTTAATGGAAATATTCTTAAAAGGGTGAGAGATGCATGGCAGCACAAGGACATCATTTCCAACACCTTCTGTGATAAAGGTATGAGGTTATTGTATGCATGTAAGTCTATGCGCTTGAGTTCAGGGTCTGTGAATATTCAACTCGGCCGGCAGCAGCCAGCCAGCAGTCAGAAATAAGGCTCTGTATAAAGCTACATATAAGTGTGACCAAATACTGTCACTTATGCTGCTTAGTGTAGATATATTTGCAAATATTTAATTATTAAAAAGGAAATTACCATGGCTTACAACCTTTAATTGTTCTGCTGCAAAGAATGCAATGTCTCTCAGCCAGAAACCAGGGCTTCCAGGTAGCAAAAGACAGTGGGAACTGCAAACACTGCAAGTTGTCCCTTGTAGCTGTGACATATGTAGAGTTGCATTGCAGAGAACCCCTCTAAGAAAGAGCTGTTTGTACTTAAGGTGTTGGCTTGGACATGCCTGCTCTCTCAACCTTGTGACTTAGTTGTGTCAAATAACGTCACGATAGGAAATTAGAAATCAAAGTTTGTAATTGCAATTCAAACTTTAAGATAAATTTAGGATACGTCTATAAACAATGATCATGGTACACCACATAGCTGCTGCAATATATGGGGTAAAATGAACCAGTTCCTATAATTCATTCTTGAAATTTATAGTAATAAAAGGTTGATTAGATGAGAGAAGTATTTAGTATCATATTCTGGTCCCCTTGCTCCCCTTGGAATTGCAACAATATCAATATCATGGGGAGAATCACAGGAACAAGAGGGACAGCTAGAAAGATCAGCAGTGGCTGCTTTGACGGCATAGAAGTCCTAGGTATAGTAACTACAGATTTCATGTAAGACCATTGAAAGTCATAAACACAACTTACATAGTGGTAGATTGAATCACACTTTTTGACACTCACCTTCACTAATTAAATGTTGTAAAAAACAGAAACGTTTTCAGGGGCATTCGTCCTCATCATCAGCGACTGAGTGACTAAGGGTCTCTTTCTCCCATATGCTCTTCTT
Source organism: Deroplatys truncata (assembly GCA_030765065.1). Classification (NCBI taxonomy): domain Eukaryota; kingdom Metazoa; phylum Arthropoda; class Insecta; order Mantodea; family Mantidae; genus Deroplatys; species Deroplatys truncata. Next base: position 128,252,422 of record CM060988.1, on the reverse strand, counting down.
CCTCTTCCTGCGGATTCTGAACCTGTTGCCTTCTGGTGTTAGGGGCACAAAGCTTTAACACATTGTTTGCAGGCAGGATTTCAAAATTAATGACGTTGCCATTTTTGATGATGTGTATTTTTTCCCAGATGTTCAATTCTATTGGTGTGGTGAGGGGTTTTAATAATTTTATACTTTGACCAATGTTGTGGTTTTCTGTCCAAAAATGGTATGATACAGCAAATTTTTCTATTTGGTTTAGTTTTATGTTCCTTTGGTGTTCCTTAAGTCTGGTTTCCAAGTTTCTTTTTGTTTTGCCTATGTAGTATTTCTCACACTCTTCACAATTAATCTGATAAACCCCAGATTTTAATGTGTTTGGGATGGTATTTTTGAGAGGTGTGTTTAGCAAGTTCTTAAGGCTGAATTTGTTTTGTGGAGCTAGTCTTCTGTTAAATTTATTGAAGATACATTCACATTTTCTAAAGGCCCAGAGGTGGTATGTGAATTTCCTGTATTTCCAGTTTGTGTTTGAGAGAGGTGTTAGAGTGGTAGTTTGTGAAATTGCCCGAGTTTCGTCTTCTTGTTTATCATGTTCCTTATGAGTTCTGAATTGAATCCATTAGTTACTGCTATTTTCTCTATATGTTGTTATTCTTCTAAAAGTTCTTCATTGTTCAAGGGGACATTATGTAACCCGTGGATCAAACTTTTAAAGTCGGCTAGTTGGTGTGAAGTTGGGTTGCAACCATTTTTCTCTATATAATTGTTGTTCTCTTCCATTTCAATTGTAAATTTAATGTTGTCCTGCAGGTTCAGCAGTTTCAATGCATCTTCTATTAATTTTTAGGATATGATGGAAAAAGTATCGTCAACATACGAGGGTAATCCCAAAAGTAAGGTCTCCAAAGCGCTGGGATCACAGGGAAACTGTTTGTGTGGATGTTGGCCATACTGCTTTTTTCCTTCCTCCCTCCACTCTCTTCAGAAACCACCGCACATCCCTTAGCACCCTCAGTCTTGGCTTGGCAGCCAGTTATAATGGAGCTCCCATTAGCCACTACCGCCAGGTGCAAAGTTCATGCAGTTATTCGCTTTTTGAGTGCAAAAGGGGTTAAACCTGTCGAAATTCATTCACAGTTGATGGAAGTGTATGGATGTCAAAAATGTCCGCAAGTGGTGTAGAGAGTTTGAAAATGGTCGCACGGAAATTAATGAGGAAAGAAACGGGAGACCGTCCATTTCTGACGAAACAATTGCAAAGGTTGAACAAATCGTGCTTCAAGATCGGCAGATCACTCTCGATGAGCTCTGCATTGTTGTTCCTAAGATTTCTCGAAGCACTATTCATCGGACTTTGAAGAGTTGAAATTTCGGAAGGTGTGCGCAAGATGGGTCTCAAGAATGCTGACAGAAGATCACAAAAGGCAACGCGCTGAAACTTCCCGCCAATCCTTTTGGATTCAATAGTCATGGGTGATGAAACCTGGGCTTTCCACTTCACACCTGAGACCAAACAACAATCACGTGAGTGGCGGCATTCCGGTTCACACAAGCCGCAAAAATTCAAGAGAACACAGTCTGCCAGTAGTCATGGCAACTGTGTTTTGGGATCAAAAGGGGATATTGTTGATCGACTTTATGGATCCTGGGACAACAATAAATGCTGACAGGTATTGTCAGACATTAAAAAAACTCAGACGGGCAATTCAGAACTGTAGAAGAGGAATGTTGAGCAAGGGCATAAGCCTTCTCCATGACAATGCTCGCCCCCACACCGCCCGTCAAACCATGAATCTTCTGCAACAGTTTGGATGGGAAACCATCACCCATCCACCCTATAGTCCGGACTTAGCACCCAGTGACTACCACTTGTTTCCCAAGTTGAAAGAACACTTGGCTGGAAGGTGCTTCGGTGATGACGATGAAGTGAAAAATGAGGTCCATCACTTTTTCAAGAGCATGGTGGCAAGCTGTTATGACATGGGCATGCAAAAACTGCCACAGCGTCTACGAAAATGCATCGACTGAAATGGTGATTATGTGGAAAAATAGACATATGTTAAAGCTTCAAAACTATGTACCATTTGTTATCAATAAAAGTTTCTTTGTATTTTAAAAAAAATTGGAGATCTTACTTTTGGGATTACCCTCGTATCTGTGCCAAAATTTGTATATGTGAGGGTAGGCTTTCACTATGTGGACTTCAAGTTGGCTCGTATATAGTTCTGCCAGAATGGGGGACAGTGGGCTTCTCATTGCTAATCCTTTTGATTGTTTATAAAATTTATTATTAAATGTGAAGAAGTTGTGTCTCGTGCATAATTCTGAAAGGTTAATGATGTCATCTATTTCTGTGGGGTCTATTGTAGTCTGGTTCAACCATTTTCTGAGTAGTGTAGCTATTTTTTCTACGGGAATGCTTGTGAAAAGCGCTTTAATGCCAAACGATACCATTACGTGGTTTTTTGGGATATTGTAGTTCTGTAAATGGTTTATTAATTCAGAGGAGTTCTCAATTCCCAGATTTTCAAATCTTTTGTATGCTTTCAGTTTGCAATGTGGTAGGTAGGTGAGTTAATAACAACTTACATTAGAAAGAGTAAACAAGAAAGATTAACATGACTTAGTTTCTGTGAAAGAAAATTTGTTATAATTGCATATATATGACAGAAATGACGGCCTTCTGCAATTTAATTGGTTTAATCAATGATAAGCTAGTGTGGAAACTAACACTTAAAAACATTAGTTAATTTGTTGCAGTTTAGTGAAGTGGAAGGTTATATACTACACACTGATAACACTTGACACAGTCCATTGTAAAATACCAGGTGATTTCAAAATATCAAATGGACTACGGTTTGGAAACTTGGCAAAGGTTTACACTCATTTTATGACATTATTAAATTAATTTCATAATTATTTGCAGAGTTTTGTGAATTTTGCTGTAGCTAGTCATACTTCTTTGCAATTCATGGTCCAGCATGTGTTAATACATTTTGTTAAGTCTCAGATTTAAACTTGAAAATTCTTGTCACTCTAGCTGCCAGTGTACATCACCAAAGTACGGTAACTGTCATAAATAAACATACGTTAATTTTGAGTCTTGTGATCATCTGAGTAGTCTTCAATTATAAATAGAAATTTGAAAGGTCATTGAACTGTGATTTGCTCTAGCAACTGATCCCTACAGTTTCTTATGAAGCAATGCCTGTGTTACATCAAGTTCTGCATATTCTGCTGCAGATACCTTGGTAATAATTATACTTATGCTGCACTTGGTTGCCAATTTATACACTTTCATACTGCACTGGTAGATGGTGTGCTATATACAATATTCCAACCTCTGTAAACACTTATGAAAATGCTCATATCACTCTTTTCTGACACCGCATTTAATTACTCTTTGTAGGCTGCAACTGCTGCTTCAGGGTTGGGAAATCACTGGTTCTTCACTATCAGAAAAAGAAGTGATATTGCTTGAGGTCAGGACTTCAAGGATGATGTGTGAACAGTTTTGCATCTGAGCTAAGAATGTTATTTTACTGGCAGTAGGAACACTGTCATGATGCAACAAAATGTCTCTTAGCCCACTGATTAGTTGCTGTTTGTATATTTTGTTGAGCGCCCTGGTAAAGTCAGACTACAGTTTAACACGCTGTAGCAACTGTTCTGACTTTCTAGAAAATGATTTTGAGATGATCACTTTTTGAATAGAATGTAGCATCTATTTCCCTTCCATCACTCCATGGCATTTTGATTTCTGTGGTTGACTGGTCATTGGAAGAATTTTTTTTTTCTTTTTTTTCTCACAGCTATTAATGGAATGGTAGACACACTTCGCAAACAGATCCCTAAAGTCATCTCTAAATTCAGATAGTTCAACCTATGATCTTCTGTGATCAGTTACTCTACATGCAAGATGTTTTCTTCACTCCGATTGTTGACTTGTCAGATTGTTGTTCACTCTAAAACTTTCTGAACCAAAAGACAACTGTTGCACATGAAGCGGAAAGATTTTCAAAAGTGTGACAACATAGGTGCTCAAATTAACTAAGTCTCATTTAAGTCACTTATTATAAAATCGAGACTCAAAAATGCTCTCTTTCAATCTCCAAAACTTCACTTCAAATATTAGCAGTCTGAAAACTTCAAATTTTGATTGCACAGAAAGAATACTAATCATCATGACAATAATACATAAAAATTAATAATTTCTGCAGTTCAACTATTTCCAATTCAAGAATGTCAAAACTTAATCTAATGACCACCATCTTGTAAGTGCATCAAGAAGTATTATGTGATATTAAAACATTTGCAATATCACATAAGAGATACTATTCATAAGATTTAAGTTACTAACTTTTTCCACATGCCAATTTTAAACTATAAAAATTTGCATCATCATCCTTCCCTTACAGATGAGTTTCAGTTAGTCTTCATGCAATGAAATACTAGGAGCAGAAAAACAGCAATATACAATGACCAAAGATAAAGCATGGAAGCCACATAAGTTGTTATGCACAAGACTACTTGTTATTGTATCACAGTGCTACTGCTATAACTTTAATGTATATTTGAGTGAAATATTTATTTGAATTATATATTAAAATAGAAGATTTATGCATTCATAAGAATTACTTATAACTATTACAGTAGTCATATGTTATTAAAATTATAGTTATTTAAACATGGAAAGAGAAAAAGTTTGATATTATTACAAGGTACAATTGTTAATAAACATGAACATGATTGCCCTTCTGGTGTCTATGGGTCAAGTTGTAGAACAAATTAGAAGGGTACTGACCTCAAACCTTCAAAGAAGCAACAAAGTAGTTTCATCTCACAGTAGTGCTTTTTTTCTGAGTTGTCTTTCAAGAAAATCATACTACTTTAAAGCTTGAAAACATGTAAACAGACCACCTTTATGGTATGAGGGTAACTGTCTACCTCATATAATGGAAAGCCAAATCTAAATGGAGTTACCTGAAAGTGGTTTTTTCTGAGGTTTTTCCTTATCCTAAGAAGACAAATTTTGGGTAACTCAGTTCTATGGATGCCGAGCAACACTGTACCAATTTCTTTCATTGTCCTGCATGACCTGCTGCTTAAAGGCCACCAAGCATACAAAATAAATTTAAAAAGAAAATGTAAACATGAATGTTTCAAGTTAACATATTTACAACCTATATAAATTAATTTTTAAAAATTTCAGGAAACTAAAAGCAAGCTATGAACTTTAGCTGAAATGCCTTCATTTGCTGGGTCTTTCTTGGTTGTCACTACTTCATGAGAATGGGCAGGTCGGCCACCGACAGCCTTACTTATGGCATTTCAGGCTTTGCAATTATGTTATGGCCTTTGCATAACTTCAAACAGATTGCAGTTTTTGAACAGTTTTTGTTGCACTTATGAAGTGTTACAGGCGTTATTAGTGCTTTGCTATAGTTTTCATTATGCCTCTATAGCCACTCAAAGAACTGAATTTATTAATTTCTAAGTCACTTAGGGCTGATTTCACCAACAATGTTACATTTTAACACAATGTTGAAGTGATTTAACACTGAAGTTAATGCAAATTCTGTTTAATCAAACAATGTTAGCTTTAACATTGTGTTAAACTCAGTGTTAATTTAACATCCCCATACCCTTGTGTTAAGGCATTTAACAAATATTAGGAGTCGGAAAATGGCTGCCTCAAACCAGGCTGCTGATGCAAGTTTACTGTATTTGGCATTTTTCAATGCTATTCCTAACCAGAAGAGCTGTGTACCATAAATTTGAAAACCTGCAAAAGGAGAAATTTTTAAAATGATACAGACTGTCCAAAGCAATCATGAGTTTGGTTTTATAAAATTACAAGAGGTTAGAGTACTACTAACAGAAGCATGCCTCTTTCTCCTATGCTATAATTTATAATTACTCTTGAGATTTTATGCTACTGGCACTTTTCATTTAATAGTAGGTGATAATGTAGACATTTTCAAAAGCTACCATTTTTGGGTTTATCTGGAAGGTTTCTGAAGTAATCTGTTCAAGAACAAACAGCTGGTGTCAGGTGAGTTATTGAAAAAGCTCACCAGCTCGCCAGCTTTTTCAATAACAATGGTTTCAATGAGCTTTAAACCATTCTAAATGTTCTTAGCACCTGGTGTTTTTGGTGCTGCATTTTATGTTAGCATAAAATTGCCGTAGTTGCTTACTGGACCTCAGAGAAATGCGTGTGATTGCAATCAAATTTATTGTGAATTTTCTCCCAGGTTTCCCCCTTTGTTACTTAAATTTAAAATAAAAAAAAAACATTCCTTTATATGGGGAGCTGTATCAGACAAAAAAATTCAATGCCATAATTAGGATTCAAGACATGGACCTTCAGCTCTTTCACTGAGCTACCATTGCTCTTGTTTGTGAATGTACATTGAACCCCTCTTGATTTATATCTCTCTCTGCCACTGTCTCAACATGTCTCACTCCCTCTTTGTTTTCCTCTCTCCTTCTCTTCTTACATCTCCACCTTTAGCCCTTCATTTCTTTGCCCTCTCCATCTACCCCCTTTCTCATTTTTCAATCTTTCTCTTGCACTAGCCCTCACACTCTTGCTTTCCTTCTCTCTATACAACTTACATGTCATAATGTTTTGTCAACTGGTAATATAATGGCTTTTTCTGTGATGTTAATAAATATAAGTATGAAGAAAGAGTAGGATGACTAGTTTGTCAGCAGTCCTTCTTGTTTAGCTGTTTCTTTGTTGATGTATACAGAATGAACCACCTAAAACTTGTACTGCAAATATTTCAGAGATGGAAAGTGCTATTGATGTGCAGTTTTCACAGACCTGAATGGCAGTCAGGGACTTGTATTTGCAGCCTAATCACAGAGTTTAATAATGCTTAGAAACTGTATTTTTTGAATAAACATACCATTTTTTTAAACAGAACAATGCCTATTGACATTAACAAAATAAAAATAGAGTAAATTAGAATGACAATGGTTGCAGGATTCTAATGCAAATAGTTTGCAAGAAATCGTATTTTGACAAATTTCCACACGACAGTTGCTTGTTCCATTCAACTGATTAGTTACTATACTCCATTCCAAACCAGAGTTCCCTCTGATGTAAACAGAAGCACGTGCTTCGGCTTGTCACGAACCCAAGAATATACTCTTACGCCAACGTAAATAGTTCCTTAATACCTGTATTGTATTATGAAATATTAGAGCAGGAAAGGTATAGAACTGCACATTTTATTGCGGTTATCATAAGAACTCATCGTTAAAGGTAATGAATATATACTAGCTGTTAAGAGATTGCAAAATATGACTTTCGCCTGCTATTGCGCTAACGCCGAGAGCATCTTGGTTGTTAATACCAACCGTATAAATGACTGCCAATCTCTTACATACACAAGAAATGCAGCAATGAATTCCCAGAGGTGCTATCTGAGTACCGAATAAACACTTTGCGTAACACAGGATATATGATAAACGAACAGTCATTCATAATACACTAACACACAGCTCAGCTCAGGTCAAATCTTGTGATTTAGTCAGTTGGTATTTGAGCTCACTGGCAGAGGAAGGTGCGTGTAGTGCGAATAGACTGGCCAAACACAGATGCGGGAAACAGTTAAAAAGTGGCTAAAAACAAACAATACTTAATATATTCAACTTGGAATACAAACAGACATAATACAACATAGAAGAGAATAAAGTTTTGGTGCGACAGTGCTATGGAATTGTGGATAAGCTGTCATTATTTTGGAGAGTAGTTCGTGATTCCGATATGTCAGCTGAGTTACCTTCGGAGAATTCGGATTTGGGTGTTGCACTTTTGCCCGAGGATTGTGATTAACGTAAGTAAAATGTTCATTGCCGCATACTTATAAAATCGATTGTTACCTCAGGTTGCATTTTGAACCATGATTCTCACGCAGGGCGCCTTTTTATATATTAAATAGTGTTCAACAAGCACGTGGGAGGGGAACAAGCAGACATTATGGGCGGGGATTGCGAACTACTTTCGCGCGGATAATACAAAGAGTTTGTTTTCAGTGAAAGGCACTCTGCTTTGGAATAGATAATAGGTATGATGTTACGTTTGTTTACATTGTGTTCTCTATTCATTGTGTTGTGACTTTCTAGTCAGTTTGTGACAGTTCAAGCAATAGGTCATGAGTGGAAGATGGGATTTACCAATGCAGAAAAAATCAACTTGCTCATGGTGTATGGAGAATGTTTCTTGTACCGTATACGTTGAAACATATTCAAACAGACCTCAACCATCTTAGCAATTGTTTATCAACTTCTACAGCCAGTTATGTGAAAGTGGTAAACACCTACAAAATGTAACAGAAACAAAAAAGTGACTAGAGAAGAGGGAGACATTAATGCTTTAGCTGCTGTTGCAGATCCACAAATTAGCTCCAATTACAATGCTTGAGGGAGTGGCAAGAGTCAGGCAAGTGTACGCTGCATTCTCCATCGGCATAGGTTCCATCCCTATCACATCTCCCTCCAAAAAGAGCTCATGGAAACGATTTTGAGAATGATGTTAACTTTTGTACATGGGCATTAAGACATGATACTCCAGATTTATCATGTATCTTGTTTAGTGATGAAGCAATATTTACTAATCATGGCTAGGTAAACTGCAAAACATGTACTATTGGTCTGTTGACAATCTCCATTGGCTTCGTCAAGTGGAATGGAGTTTAAACGTGTGATGTGGGATAATGAACCATCAGCTCACAGGCCTTTTTTGTAGAAGGAATACTGAATTCACACAAGTATTGCAGCCTCCTAACAAAACATCTTCCACAAATGCTAGAAGCATTCCCCTGCAGACTAGGAAGAACCTGTCGTACCAACATGATGGCTTTCTGGCACATAGTGCACGAATTATTACAGCTTGTCTTCACAGATTGTTTCCAAATCTCAGATTGGACGAAAGGACTGTATTCGACCCCTTTAGATATTTTTTCTGCTGAAAGACACTGTCTATAAGGGCATACCAACACCAGATGATATGAAACAGCGTATTACTGCTGCCTGCACTGAAATGCTAGAACGTGTGCAGCAGTCTTTCCATAACTGATTAAAAGCATGTATTGAAGCTGGCGGTGGTCATTTTGAACACAATCTTTGAAGGTCAATTTTCTCTTTACTTGTCAGAATTCACAGAAGTAGTGTATTCATATTTGTTTTGCTTCAGTTTGTGCTACCACAGGTATATGACAAGTGTCGGCATGTAAAATTTTCGAAGTAAGATTTCTTGTAAACTACTTGCATTAGAATCCTGCGACAAACACATTGAACATTGATATTCTAATTTACTCTACATTTATATTTTATTGATGTTATAGGCATTGTTCCGCTTAAAAAATTGCATGTTTGTTCAAAAAATAAACTTTCTAAGTATTATTAAAATCTGTGTATAGGCTACAAATAAAAACCACTGACTACCAATCAATTCTGTGAAAACTGCACATCAATAGCACTTTCCATTTTCAAAATATTTGCGGTGCAAGTTTTAGATGATTCACTCTGTATATAAATGGCTTGCTGTTACCAGTACCTTATTAGGGACTAAGCCTATTATTTAGTTTGAAGTCTGTAATACAATCATACATAAACTAGTGTTCGTATTTAGCTAGAAGTCTGGTAACAAAGCACTTAAAATGGTAAATCATCTTTTAGGTTATGATAGATAACTTAGTTTTGTGGAGGCTTACCCATAGAAAATATATATGTATGAATCAGATAATTCATGTTCAATGGACGTTTGCGGTCAAGGGTCATGTTAGCTTGGTAGCTCAGTGGAGGAGTGTACACACTGAAAGCTGGAAGTCTGTTTTCAAATGCTAGCCATGGCAATGAACTTTTCCAAGTACGATTCAACTTTCCAACTTCAGTTTACAAGTGAGTATGTGAAAGACAATGATTTCTGCAGATTTTTTTTTATGATTCTTTATATTTTTTTAAACATATTTTTCCCTTTTGATTTATTTATTTAATAAAAATAGGTTAGCTCATTCAAGCATAAACCTATTTTCATTTCTTTTCCTTTCATTCGTTTTTACTGTTACTTATTTTATTTCCTTCCCTTAGTCTGGTTTATGGTGCAAAAGAACTGCAATGTTAGAAAATTACCTCTACATTTTCATCTTCATTTTGTAGCAGTTTACTTTCCCCTAAATAAAATATACAATATTAATATACAGCACATTAAATGAACCTATAATAAAGTTTTATTTACAAAGAGAACAGAGATGGGAGAACATCCTTAAACAGAACACAATGTACATTGTGTGTATGATCAGGTAGAGGTGGGGCGAGGGAACATAAGTGCAAGCAAAGAAAGAGCAAGCTGAAGTATATGAAACCTTACATTAATCTTCTATTAACAGCTTTTAAAAAAGCATTCTACATGCAAGCACAAACATATTTAATTGCATATGTTATACAAGGCTTCCCCTATCAGCCAGAAGAAGAAACAAACAAACTTGGAAATGTAAAGAACATAAGAAAAATGCAAGTGAAAGAACAATTTCAGTAAACCACTTTTTGGTTAAAAATTTATCACTTATTTTTATTACTCTCTGCTCCTTATTGCTTTTAAGATTATGTTACAACTTTAGAGTTGTTTTCTGCTTTAGGAGGAAAAAAAAAAATGCATTTTACTAGTTGTTTGTCTCTTAGTGGCAGAAATGAAAGACTTTAGTGAGCTGTAATTTGAGCAAAGCATGCACAAAATAAAGTCTGAGCCATAATATTGCTCACATTAGTTATATCCTGGCATGTCAACAATGCAGTAGCTATGAAGATGACAAAATACAAAACTTCTTGTTCACTATATACAAAATTTAGATGAAAAAATGATAGCATTTAAATTGTACATTCAAAACATAACAAATATTATGGTATATGAACTGTACACTTAAATGTAATAAAGATTAACAAACACAAAGGTATCACAGTAAACTTGTTGAAACATCAACTTATACATCCACTTTGTAACACAGCATTTCCGTTAAAAGGGAATGTTAAAGATGTGTGAGGATTAACTTACCACCAAGACCACCTCCTTCGACTGATACCCGTGAATCTCTTTGATGACCATTAGTGCTGTTTACCACAGCTGAAGTAGAAAGTTCTGTTACGGCAGCGTCCCTCCTAAGCACTACACTTTCTTTAGTTGCTTGTTCTGCTGCACTAAATTCACTAGTTCTGTGTCCGACTTTATGTTCAAAGGTTGGCTCGGTAAAAAGTCCAAATGGGCGTTTTGGCAACTCGTGTGGCGGAGGAGGTCCTGGATAGTCCAACTTGGATCGCTTCAGCTCATCAAGGGCACGTTCCAAATTTGTCATGGCAGTGTCATCATCAAAGCCGAAATCCTTTTCAAGCCGTACCTACAATACATACATCTTACATTAAATTCTTTTTCCCTTTTTTTATCATTTCACTTTATTTTTAAGGATGTCAAATTTGACAATTCCTTTTTTTGAATAAAATAAATTCTGTGATTCTTTCTGGTTTATAATTAAATTAAATTGAGTTTTATTTACGGATCCTCTTTAACTACTGTGATTCTTAAGGCTGGTTCACAACCAACGAGAACGGTAACCAGAACGAGAACAAGAAAGTTGAAATACATGTATTCAAATGGGAATGTTCACAACCAACGGGAAGCTTCCCGGGTCCCGGGAACGGGAAAGAAGAGTTGCCCAACTTTTAACTTTCTCGTTCTCGATCCCGGGCACGGCATATTAGATCCCTATTGTGCATATTAGACTATTCACTCTGGAGGTTATTCTAAGCGGCCGTGACATGAAACAGCCACTAGTGCTATCTATAGTCGTAAGCTGGAAACATGAAACTGGAAGGAATTAGTAGTAAATGTGCTTCCTAACCTCATCCCGACACCCGCAAATCTAATCAGTGTTGGTCCTTGCGTTGGTTCTTCTGGTGAAGGGATCATTTGTAGTTTGTTTATATGCAACTCAAAACTGGCTATTACCTAAAAAACAATGGCAAAAGCTACAAAGAACAGCTAAACTGGTGGAAATGAAGAAAGAACAATAAACAATTTTAATGTATGCCATTAAATAAAGGAATGAAAGTTTGGCATAAATAGAAGGATCGGAAATCTAATGAATATGCATTTAGATAATGTTTGCTCTATCGAATTTTGACGTTGGCTTGGCTAAATTGGAAGTAGGTGAAAAAATGTCATTGGTCAGCTAAAACAAATGAAATCCCAATGAGCAAAATCGACTTTCACTTTGTGATCGATATGCATTCCCGTTCTCGTTACCGGGCTGTTGTGAATCACAATTTCTTGCTTCCCGTTCTCGTTTCCGTTCTGGTTACCGTTACCGGGTGGTTGTGAACCAGCCTTTAGTGTCCCATTCTATATTCGGCATGAAAGACCAGGAATTTTGCTCAGAGGCCTCTTTATCAGGCTTGAGGTTCTTTTACATGCTGTAAATCTACAACACAGGACCACTGGCTTTACTTCCCTTCTGTAGGAAGCCATGCTAAGGATTTTTACACAAAAAAACCAAAATCCATCGTCCTCCGCTGAGTTTGAACGTGCAACCTTGGGAACTAGAGGCTAGCATGGTAGCCCTAGACATGGAGGATGATGCTTTATAATTAGGGGTATTATTTTATGTTGAGTAAAAACCTTACATTTTGATATAAAACTGGGATTAAGTTGCATTATTTAATAGAAAAATGCATAAATACAACATTGTTTCCTGTAAAAACAAAACAGATTTACATTCCTTACAGTATTTAATATTGGTATCTCCACATACAAAATTAATTTGTGAAATAAACATTGCAAAGATAAATACAAAATTATGGAGACTAATGTTGAACATATTATTTTTGTACCCAACTTCAGGAGAGAGAAAACAGCCAAAATGATATGCTGTCAACATAACATTAGCAATCTTTAATTCTGAACAGAAAAGCGAAGTATGGCCCAAGATGCAAACTGGCTGGATTACTGTAGTGGTAATGAGCCATGGCACTGTAAATGTTTTCCATCCACATACATTTTTCTCTCTGTCTGGTTTTTCTGTCTTTTGTACCACCCGTGGTTTACTTGTTACTTTCAACACAGTTCTATGAACCTCACGCTAAGGAAAACATTGCCTCATTTATGAAGTATAGTAGTGGTTGATTAACCTACATAACAAAGCTTGCAATTCTAGCTTGGTTCAACATAGTATGTTGCACAAGAACTCACCAAGCAATGATTCCCCATTATATAAATGTTCCGTTGCTTTCTAGAGAGCCTGAAAAATCCCAAATTTAAAATATGTAATTGCTGCCTGTTTATTATTAAAATCAAATTTAAAGTTTGGAATATTGATGGAATGTATCATAAGGAATTTATACAAATTGAGGCTAAAGGCTTTAAAATTTTGCTACCTAACAGGAGTAAAAGAGTTGAATTTGATTTGAATTTGCTTAAAATCTATAATAAACAATTTTTGATTATTTATATTAAAATTCATGAAAATGATCTTAAAATCATGAATTACAGCGAGCAATTGTGATATGATCCTACCATCTAAAGCAGAAAATCATAAAAGCCTCTTAAAGAAGAGGCTATGACTTTCCTTGAAGAGCACAGCTATGCTCAGGGAAACATTAAAAAGGCAATTTTAAAATGCAGTAGATCCAGATTGGAACCTTATTTGCATCCAGCTCCCTTGCTGGCCCTTTTATTTGGGATTTTTCCTCAGTACTTATGATTATTATCAAACAGTGTTAGTGCTTTAGGCCACCAAGCTCATTTCCATATTCGTTTCATTAGTTTACTGATCATCTGATATGACCTGTATAGTCTAAAAATGGTAAAGATGACAAATGAAAATTAAAAATGCTGCACATTAGTGGCTACTGGCAGCTACTAGCCCTATGTTTATGAAAACATTGAAAAGGCACTTTAATATATTTTAGTCACTGAGTCAATGTACAGGTTTACTTTCTGTCTTTTACAAAGCAAGCCAAGTTCAAATCCCACTTGGATTAACCAGGTTTGCTCATTAAATTGGAAGTTTTAATGCTTTAGATTCTTGAATCATCTCTGTGTTCATTTCATTCATCTATCACATGATGTAGGGAAAAAACAACAACAAACAAACAAACAACAAACCAAATAGGATATCCCAATTAAAATTAAATTGGATTTTATTTATGTATGCCCTTTAACTACTATGGTTCCTAGTGTCCCATTTTATATTGGGCGTGAAAGACCGGAAATTTTGCTTAGAGGCCTCTTATCAGGCTTAAGGTTCTTTTACATGCCGTAAATCTACGACACGGGATCACTGGCTTTACTTCCCTTCCAAAGAAAACCATGCTAAAAATTTTTACGTCCGAAAAGATCCATCACCCTCTCCGGGTTTGAATCCACAACCTCGGGAACATCCCAATGCAAATGGTTGCTTTAATATGCTCAATGTGTCCTGGGGATTTCTGCATATGATGCTGTAATTTCTGATGAAGGGCAGCACACCATTTTTTGATTTCTTCCCGCTTTCCTTTCCAATCTCCCACTGTAACAAGCAACACCATAGTCTGAGGCAACTTTTTGAAGTGTTTCACCTTTGTCCAGTCTCTTTAATGCATTTAATTTTTCTTCCATGGAAACAACCACTTTCTTCATTTTACTGGCCATAGTCACAAGGAACACAAAACAACTCACAAGAAACTTAAAATGACTGTGACCGTACTCTACAAAGCCTTGCTCAACACTTGAGTCACAGACAGCAGAGTAGTGTAGCTGCCGGTCCAGCACTAGCGCATAAAGGATGCGTACAGCTCGGCATTGATGAATACTACAGTCAAAACCCCCGTCAAAACTACAGTAAAATAAAAATGGTCTACCATGAACAGTGTTGGATAATGCAGAATGTTGGATGACTAAAGTTTGGATAACTGGGACTATATTATATTAAAAAACTTAAATACTTACATCTTAAGACTATGGGGTACTTTAAATAATCATTCTGAAGAAAACGTATGAAGATATTTTTACAAGTTACCCGATAAAATAAATTCTTCAAACAGAAAAGAAGCACTTAAAAAGCATTAAAATTGTATTTAATACAACATGCAATTTAAAATGTATCTAATACAACATGCAGTTTACACTGAAGAAGAGTTTAAAAACAGTAATAATTTAGTCCTTAAAGCTAATGGTTATTTTAAATATTCAGTATATCCAAACTCCATAAATAAGTAAACGTGAGATTACATAAAATTGATAATCTCTGTGCATCTGATGAATGTTTATCAGTTCAGCTACATAGGAGTATACTATATCTGAATTTAAGCTAACCTGCAAATACTGCAGTATCTCATCCATACCAAGGCGTGACAAATTACGCCGATGCATTTTGAGCAAGTTGTATGCCATTCCTGTTAGTACCCGCTCTCCTTCTAATAAGTAAACATCCCATACTCTCAGAGTTAAGGTGAAGGGAATCTGAAAAAGACAGAATTCTAGAAAACCTAAAATAACAGGTTACACTCCTTTATCATTAATAAAAAAAAAATACCTCTATAGAAGGAATAAAAGAACCATAGCAGAATTGCATAATAATTATAATAAGTTTGTAGAACATGATGGCCTTTTTTCCTGGGGAGGGGGGATACTAAACATAAAATCACAGTAATAGCATAAGAATAATTAAAAGCAAAGAACTGAAAGAATCAAGTGTTTCATCTCATAAAATGTTGGAGAAAAACTTATACCAACAATCAATATATCCATTGATTTAATAAATGTTATTAAATACAGGTTTACATCTAATGATTAATGCTACTATAACCTACAAACACCTCCCCTTAGAACTGAGATCTTTCTGAATGTTTTTTAATAAACTGCTAAAACATACAGGAAATAAAAGATTTAAAACAACTTAAAAGGGAATTAAAAAAATACAGCGTTCAAGGATGTTAATATTCAATAGTTGAGTTTATAAATGAGTAAATTTTTACTATTATTACGTTTTGTGTATTATACATTATTAAATTTTTATACTGACAAAGCCTTGTACATATTTTAGCATAAGGATAAGCTCTGTACATTAATTTTCTTTGTTATAACTTGTAAAAGTAAGAAAGTGTTTAGGTAAGGCTTAATGCATTATATTATATAACTTCTTTTGTACTTCATCTTTACTTGACAATGCCATTATTTAATGTAATTTTAATGGTAGATAAATAAATGAAATCAGTTCAAAAAGAAATTGCTCAAATATCTAATCGAGAAATACTAATTCAAATTAGTTTTACTCCTAAAATCTACAAGAATTGATTAATACTATAACCACAAAGTTACTTTTGGAACTTACTTGCAACACACTGATGTATACATTTTTAGCTATTACATTTTTTTGATTTTCCTGATAACCATGTTAATTATAAAGGTACGTCCCCTTTTAAAGCTGTTAGCCATTGGGACATTCTGAAGGAATAAATAAATAAAACAATCAATAACAAACCCAAATTTTGTTTTACTTCCAGCAAAGGCAAATCATCCCTCCAATTAGAATTATTATAATCATTCAGGTAGATATACAAAGTTAAATGCATTTTGTATGAAATTCAGGCTGTCCACAATAAACCACGGGCAGGAATGGAAACTGGCATAAAACGGAAAGCAGAGAAACATCCATAACAATTTTACTTTACTTACGATATTGAAAGTTGCCATTGGGGTATGTTATCTCAAAATGAATTTGAGAACGCCTTGTGGCTGACCAGAAAAAATGTAAGGCAGTTGGGGAATTTTGTACTGGCACATTGCCATGGTAGCTCAGTTGGTTACAGAAATGGCATGGAAAGCCAAAGATTCGTGATGGTTCAAATCCCGGAATGGCATTGAACTTTATGGTCTGATTCCGCTTTTCCAATTAGAGCCTATACATGGCAAGTGTGGAAGAAGAATCATTGTTCACTGATTGACCCAATAGTGGTTAACTATGAAGCCTGGAAATTGAAGTATTTGCAATATTGTAAGTGCCATTAGGATATGTTATCTCAAAATGTATTTGAGAATGCCTTGCGGTTGACCAGCAAAAATGTGTCAGTTGGGGAATTTAATGTTGTGCCGGCATGCTGTCATGGTGGCTAGTTGGCTAGAGCAATGACATAGAGAACCAAAGATCTGTGGTTCAAATCTAGACTATAGCATAGAATTTTCAGGCTGATACTACCTTTCCAACTTGAGCCTACACATGGCATGTGTGGAAGAACAATTAATTATCACTGATTAACCTAAAAGTACTGTACGCATTGCAAAGATTGACTCCAATTATGTATCTTACTTTGTCATTCCTCTTCTGGTTGCTCTTACAGTCATTAAACCAGAACAGTGCTTGCAGTTGAAACTGAGCTAAGTTCTGTTGAGTGAAATGGATTCATTATAAAGGATTGTGTTTGTTACAGTTCCTACTCTGGAAAAAACTGGGACATGGATAATAAACTGACACATTCTAGTTTATACAATTGCATAAGTTTGTAATGGTAGAATCCTTCTCATTTTGAGATCTTACTTTAACAAAAGGAGATGATGAGCGATAAATACAATGTTTCCAAGAGAAAAGTTTGTAAAACCACCCATGTGTAGTGAAAAATAATTGCCTCACGACCATAATATATCATTAATCAATACTTTAAAACGGAAAATCAAGAATCGCTAAAAATAGAAAAAAATTATTCTATATATGGACTATCCACATGACCAAAGAGACAGAATGACAAATGTAGTAAAATTATGGCAACAGAAACAGTTACAATGATTCAAGATTTCACTGTACAGACAAAGAGTATTATTATGTATAATAATAATAATAATAATAATAATAATAATAATAATAATAATAATAATAATAATAATAATAATAATAATAATAATAGCAGACTATTATACAAGGGGTAAAAGTAGGATTTTATTTTGCCAGTAGGAATGTTTGCAAAACAAAGGCCATCGCAACCATATGAGCAAAATAAGACTTTTAACATGTGTGGCATATACTATTTTTTAAACAGTGCTTGAATTTGTAAAATATCAATAATATTATATTGATTCCTGAAACTAACAGAGATCACATTTAGAACACCTTCTTGAAACAAGAGAAATGACGTTAAAAAAGCGAGATGTCAGAGATGTTTTGTTAATTCGCTAGCAGTCATTTTCAGTGAAATTATTTTCACCATGTTTTGCCTTACACCAGGCAATGAAGGGATAAAATGCTTTATCAATTTGCTTTCTGGATATTTTTGGGTAAGTATTTCTGGTGTTATTCTTTCTGCTGTTTCAGTAATTTCACTTCCATTTCAGTTTCATCTGAATTCATAATTTCCACCATTTAATCTTTATGTAAGTTAGATAAAAGAGTAACATTTTAGATCAATGAAAGCTGCCAATATAACATATAGGTTAACTCTACAATGAACTGCGATAAATTGAAGTATGACGATTTGTATTGTGAACAGATAATGCGAGAGCCATGAGAAATTAATCATGTAAAAAGACAAGCAAAAAGTAAAACCTAATCAAACCAAGTTGAGTTATTAAACATGTGCAAATATAAAGGGTAATTGCCAAGTGATTGGACTTGAAACCCAAGTTGGTCACAATGAAGATTATCACATTAATGCGATAATTTAAAGCTTTTAGCTCGTGTGCTCTGTATTAGAAGTTTTACTTTTAGGCCATGCTGTCTAAAAAATAATTTTATTAGGTGTAATCAATCACCTGAAACCTAAACCTATGTATAAATACAAACTAAATGCAGCAAAAACCAGAAATACTGAAGAAATAAAACTGAAGTACATTCTTAAGAGAAGTCATCCTGGGCATTCAGATGCACATTCCAGTGATCTCCATACAGTCTGAAAAGAAGGAACATTCTGCACCACAGTATTGATTCCATCATTGTTGTAGAGGCATTTGCCCTTCAGAAATTTCTTCAAAGGTCAAAACAAGTGAAAGTTGTAAGGAAGCTGATGTGTATGGTCAAGCATATCTCACTGTTTCTTTGCTAATGACTCCTGAGATATGCATAGCTGTCTCACCATACACAATTGGGAGTTTCCTTGTGTGACTGCCCTCCATGTTAAAAATTTAATCACAATATAATCATGGTTTAAAATAACTGAGTAACAGCAAAGCAAATACACAAATTATAAATTACTTATATGTATTTTGTGATTTATAATCACTGTATATGCTCATACCCCCAAAACCAAACACTGCAAGCAAATTCAAGCCCCCACTATGAAACAATAATCTACAAATATATACAGCTGCCTCTTGCCCTAACTTCTACCGCTGCTGAGTGGCATATGTAACTTATTAAACAATGACGCCCAGATGGATTTCATATGATCACGTCTTGCATTCACAAGGAGAAAAAGAAAAAAAAATACTTATTTAAAGTTAGCATGTGAAAACTTGAAATACACTGGTTATATCCACTTCAGTGTTTAAAGCATTTCATAAATTCAAATTTGTTAACACCAGTGGCAGTTATATGAAAACTGATGTAGAGGTTTCAAAGAAGAGAAGTTCTGAAATGTAAGAGGCGATTCACAATGAAAATTAAACATTAACATAACGACGTAAAACTTAAGCATGTCATATGTTTGTCATTCACGACAAATGGAAACACAAATTGCAGGCAATCTGCAAAGCAACTCCAACAGTACACACGACAAAACAGATTATGTACATATATCAAACTGAATGAGAGTTAGCTACCTGGTTAAAGGACATTAAATTCACAAGAAAGTATAACCTACCATCATAGATATCCCTGTGATTCCTTGTCCATGAACCTACACAGAGAGGCAGTTAGCAAGTTAACACATGATGACGGATAATCTGATGTGAAATGGCAGAAAAATCATGTGATGAGAATCATCACTCTCTTGACTGTCTAGTTTATGTTTGACATAGACATAAACTTGAAAGCTTGGACCTGCCAAACTTCTAAGTACACGTTTTAATTCAATGTTTATTTTCATGTCTAAATGATCCATTATGAATGGTACCATTACAATATAGCATCCAGTTTTTAAGTTTACCTTATGCTTACATTTAATTTTCATTGTGAATGGTGCCTTACACACATCATTTCAATAAGATGCAAACAAGATCTAAAACGCAATGTATTCAAATAGCAAAAAATTTCTTAAGAGTACATAAATTCACATAAATTTAATTTAAAACATACAGTATTAGGATCAACAACCACAATAATGGGAAGATATTTGGTGCTAAGGATAACCAACATAGGTATATGCGTGATGTTAAGGGAAAATTAGTGGTCAGCTCTTCTTTAATATCTAGGTGTACTTAACATACCATTAAGTCTTAGTGAAATGATACCAATGTCATATCTTTTCCTCTGGGCAATGGTATGCTTTATTATTTTTCTCACCTGAAAAATCCACTCACTTTGGCAAAGATCCAACTAATGATCCTTAAGCAGAGAAACAACATGGGGAATGGAAAGAAGTAAAATGTCACTTTGGATATAGTGCAGATTTTGGGGTCTCTTTGCCTTCTAATTTCTTTCTGCATACTACCCTTAAATTGCAACTTTGTCAGAACATAACTAAGAGAAATACAGAAAAATATTCTCCAGCTGTTATATATATATTCATGGACATTATACAGAATGTTTACAAAATGATGGTCCAAAATGTAGGGATAAGAAGTAAAAATGATGAGAAGCAAAACATTCCATTAAACATGGGCCCAGAAATTAACCCATTAAGAAATAATGCCATTTTTTGCTGATTAGGGCCTGTTGAATACAAAGTATTAATTCGCCCAAAGGTACTGAAAATATTAGTTAATTTATCAATCACAAGACAATCACAGCATTTAAGTGCAAAGCAAGCTCTAAACTCCAGTCCACAAATTAACTATTTATGAGGTAGGTATTCCCTATGGGATCCACCACTTTATAAGGTTGATATTTCAACTGTAAAGGTTTGGGATCGGTGCATTTGAAACACCTGGTCAAGTAGTTAGAGTTAAAGGTTGAGATGTCTGCTCTTAGTAAGAAAATGCGCATTATATCTATGACAGTTAACTTGAGAACCATTGTTTATTACAGCTTTTAGGGTATGCTTCTTTCAGTTCACTTTTAAAACACCACAGAAATGTGACTGAAGTACATATGCTTTACAGCAGTAAAGTTTGTAGGTAAACGAGATATAATACAGACAATATTTATAGAAGTTTGTATGGTTTCTATTTGTACTTGAATGCTGTGGTTGTATTGTGACTGATAAATTACATAAAATTGTCAATACTTTTGTTGGAATTAGTAATTAGTATTCAGCAGGCTTCCACCAGCAACAAAATAGCATTACCTTGTAAGTAGTTAATTTCCATACCAATGTTTATTGGAACCTTTTTGTTCATTCCTAAATTTTATGCCATCACTCTTAAAACATCTTGTGCCAAGCACAAATCAAAAGTGCCAACAATAAGCTGAACTTCACTATGATTGCTGCACAAGGGTCACATGTATCTCACAAGCCAAAAATACAATAGTAAAAACTCCTATGTTTCACATTTTAATTTTCCTCAGCTACTTATCCTCCCAGTGGTGCTTCTGTGCACAAAGACAACTAACTGATTTTAGTCTGTGAATGCTTATATCTGCAGAAAAAAAGGTTTCCCACACTTCTTGCTGCATTATAATTCACATACGAAACTATTAAGGTAAATCATATTGAAATGCACGATAGAACAGTGACTAGTCTACTTCTTTTTACTTTCTCTACTAAATATGGTAAGTAGGGGAAGTATTGCATTCCATCCAAAAATTCGATACCAAGCTTTCACCGCAAACACATGTTTTGAGGCACCCTGAATCCCAAAAAAGCATTTTTAGAAAAAGGTCCATGTGTGCGTGTGTCTGTGAACAGCATAGCATCTTTCAAAGATGCGACACAAAGATTTTCAAGAAAATCCCCTCACCCCAGACTACCCTTTATATAGAACATTTTTCGAAGATTTTCTTAAAAATGGCTCTAACGATTTTTATTAAAATATCATAAATTTAAGATATTTTCAGGACAAATAAAATGTATATCTTGAATTTTCTGGGAATGTCTCCAAAAGTCCTCTTCTTTATTAATGAATTTTGCATAACTGGCAAACTGTAAGAGATAGACAAAAGTTTTCTACACAAAAAATGTAGAGCTTGTTAAAACACAATATATATATATATATATATATTTTTTTTTTGTGGAGTGAACCATTTCTGAGATACTCCTTGTTATTTCTTTGAATTTTCCAACATTTATACTTTTTTTCAGATGGATATTCGTTATTCATTTTTTTATGTCCTGGACATGCAAAGAGAATGGAATGCTCTACATAGTAACCAGCTCTTAAAAAATTTGACTATCGCTTAAAGCCTACCACATTCGTGTTGTACCTAAAAGAAAATTAGCAATAACATAGTTGCTGCAAATGTTTATCTCAATTATCTGAAGTAGATGGAGAATAAGCATTTATAAAAATAGTTTGTACAAGAGTAGAGAAAGTCATGTGAGTGTAACACATCAAATTTTTTTCTTTTCCTTCTTTTCCATCTTCACTTTCTTGCTTAAGTGCCTTATTTTGTCACAATTTACTGTTTTTGTTTTGTACAAATTTAAATGATGTTGCAAAAATAGCTGAATAATTGATCATGCACATATGCTTCATATGATATAGTATCTCTATCCACTTGCTATAAAATTTATATCTTTGGTATACAGTTGTTACCAACATTGTATATCATAATCTTGTTTATTAAATATTTAAATAATTCATTTACACTGTTTTATTTCATTCTCCTACACTCATATAAAAACACCTATTTTACCTTATTTGTTTTCATTGAAACCATAACCATTTTTTATCTGATAGTTATCAAACCGTATCTATTTGATTTTAACATTAAATGCATAATAAATAAATACTTAAGTTAAAACATTTTAAAATTAAATTAAATTGAGTTTTATTTATGGACACTCTTTAACTGTTGTGGTCCTTAGCGTTCAATTGTATATTGGGTGTGAAAGACTGGTAATTTTACTCAGAGGCCTCTTTATCAGGCTTGAGGTTATTTTAAGTACCGTAGTAGATCTAAGTTTCCCATTAAGTGTGATTTTCTCACCCACCTGCAAGCAAAAGCATGCTGCTGCCAAAGTCTCTGCATTTCAGTGTGTTTTTCTACAAATCAATGAAAGAGATATATATATATATACAGAGTTACAGAGTGGAAGCGCAATAAGTGTGCAGATTCAAGGGAATGATAGGTTGCAGTGACAGGAAGAAAAAGTTTATATGACTTTCTGTAATTATGTGCATAGTTAATTAATAAATCGGGTACAAAGTTTGCAAGTTATAGCAATGCTGCAGAAGCCCAGAGATGTCAAAAGAGGCGAGGGCTTGCATTATTCCGCTAGCATGTAAGCATAACAAGAAGTAGGGGTGATAGCTTCAGATCTGTATGTAAACAAATCAGCAGGTAAGCAGGAAACCTTTTGCTTCCGTGTATTGGTAATGGCTAATGATTACGAAGACTCATAGTCAATGGTCAGATTATGTAAAGTGATGTGTCAAAATACTGGTCTAAAGTCCCTACGCATATGTATACCCTGTAATTCCTGATACTAAGAACTGAGTAAAAGAATAATGTGCTGTTTTTCATTTTGTCATTTCTCTTACAGCATTATTTTATTATAATTGACAACATTGCTTACATTTTAGTGTCACAATGAATGAAAATAAATCAATACTATTTTGCAAATGATACAACTACTTTTTCCCTAAATGCCAAAGTACCTTTAACAGCTGCAGATATTAGAATTGGCTTCATCTAACAGCATCATAGCAGATGTTCAAAGTGGGCACCATTGCTCATATGCATACTTTGTATCTCTTCTGCCAATTGCGACACACTCGCATGAAGATGCCTAAATTATTTCTAATATTTTCAGCTGCTTGGAAGATATTTTTATGAGCCATTTCACACATGTAAATTTTACTTTTCATGTCACCTCAGATGTAAAAGTCAGCGGATTGAGGTCTGGAGATCTTGCAGGACATATTAAAGGTCCAAATCGTCCATTCCAACCACCAAGAAAGCTTCTGGTTAAATGACAATGTACTATAACACTTATGTGAGATGGTACCATCGTGAAGATACATCATTTTTCTAGTCTGCAATGGCACATCCCCCCAACAGACTGAGCAAATCATATTTTAAAAATTTATGGTAGTTTGTACCTGACATATCTCTAGAAGAACAAAAGATCCAATGAGAACGTCTCCAATTATACTTGCCCAAACATTAATGGAGAATCTGTGTTGAAAATCCCCTTGTATTATAGTGTGTGGATTTTCATAAGCCCACGTGTGCATATTGAGTTTATAATGCCATTTCGGGTGAAACAAGCTTCATCTATAGCCATGACACACTAGAAATGCTGCATTCTGTGTACAGTTATGTAGTAGCCATCACAGAACCTCACACATGGGCATAATCATTTGGTGACAAATACTGTACTTGTTGAATATGATAAAGGTACAGTAGTAGTTCCCTTATTGTCATTATGAGCAATGTTACGACAGCTACTATGAGGTTATTGATTTAACACTTCCTCCTTTGTTCATAATTTTGTTGGGTTGTCATCAGCCACAATTATGGCATCTTGGCACCACACTTCCTGTGTCGCAAATCTGGGCATACAGTAGTGAATGTTTTCGTATTAGGCACATTTCTTCCTGGAAACTATTCATGGTAAAGTCTCTGGGCTTCACGTGAGTAGTACTTTGTTTCGTCATAAATTAACATCATGTCCAGATATTCTGCATTCAATATTTTGGCATGTTTGTACTGCATGGCAGCAATTGCTTTAATCTAACATTTGCCTACCTTTGCACCTCTTTTGACACGCACGAACCAAGGTCAAGGCATACCTGGTTGATGACCCTCAGATAACAGCAAAAACAGCATTGCAAAACCGTTGGAACTGTTTATGAAATCCTGGAACTATTTCAGTGAATTTCTGAGAAAACGGTTCAGCATATGTGAAAATTGCAAAGGAATAAATTGTTGCTTATGAACCATTCTCACAATGCAGCTGAAAATCAGGATCATATGCCTAATTCTTATCAAGATAATTGTCACGTAACTTTGCGGAGAGCTTTTTTTTTTCTCCCATGTAATATATGCAAGTAAGAGCAATATGGTATTAGACTTATCTAATTTATTTAATTAAGGGAATGCACTGGTGAAAGCTGTATACTTATTTCACTTTCACCCGGTATATATACACTATGTGATCAAAAGTATCCGGACACCCCACAAACATATACTTTTCATCTTAGGTGCATTGTGCTGCCATTTACTGCCTGGTATTCATTATCTGCGACCCCGGTAGTCATTAGACATCGTGAAAGAGCAGAATGGGTCACTCCGTGGAACTCACAGAGTTTGAACGTGGTCAGGTGATTGGGTGTCACTTGTGTCAGAAGTCTGTACGTGAGATTTCCACACTCCTAAACATCCCTAGGTCCACTATTTCTGATGTGATAGTGAAGTGGACGTGAAGGGACATGTACAGCACAAAAGCGTAGAGGCCGACCTCGTCTGTTGACTGACTGAGACCGCCGACATTTGAAGAGGGTCATAAAGAGTAATAGGCAGACATCTATCCAGACCATCACACAGGAATTCCAAACTACATCAGGATCCACTCCAAGTACTATGACAGTAAGGCGTGGGGTGAGAAACCTTGGATTCCATGGTCGAGCGGCTGCTCATACGCCACACATCACGCAGGAAAATGCCAAATGACGCCTTGCTTGGTGTAAGGAGCATCAACATTACACGACTGAACAGTGGCAAAACGTTGTGTGGAGTGACAAATCACGGTACACAATGTGGCGATCTGATGGCAGAGTGTGGGTATGGCGAATGCCCGGTGAACGTCATCTGCCAGCATGTGTAGTGCCAACAGTGAAATTCGAAGGTGGTGGTGTTATGGTGTGGTCGTGTTTTTCCGAGGGGGCTTGCACCCCTTGTTGTTTTGCATGGCATGATCACAGCGCAGACCTACATTAATATTTTAAGCACCTTCTTGTTTCCCACCGTAGAAGAGCAATTCGGGGATGGCGATTACATCTTTCAATACAATCGATCACCTATTCATACTGCACGGGCTGTGGCGGAGTGGTTTACACGACAATAATATCCCTGTAATGGACTGGCCTGCACAGAGTCCTGACTTGAATCCTATAGAACACCTTTGGGATGTTTTGGAACGCAGACTTCGTGCCAGGCCTCACCGACCTACATCGATACCTCTCCTCAGTTCTGCACTCCGTGAAAAATGGGCTGCCACTCCCCAAGAAACCTTCCAGCACCTCATTGAAAGTATGCCTGCGAGAGTGAGCGCTATCATCAAGGCTAAAGGTGGGCCAACACCATATTGACTTCCAGCATTATCGATGGAGGGCGCCACGAACTTGTACGTCATTTTCAGCCAGGTGTACAGATACTTTTGATCACGTAGTGTACAGTAGAATCTCGTTAGCACTTTTTGAGGGACCTAAGGATTTGGACGTCATAGGCGGGAAAACGTGTTAACGAAAATGCAAAATATGCAATTTAAGAGCATAGTTATGTAATAAAATCTAATAATTACTATGTTTCCATGGGTAATTGAAATCGATTTAGAGTACAATCCGTGTAGAATTCAATACGTGTTCAAATGGATTTGGATACACAAAGCCTGAGAATAAATAATTCAAGCTTTTATGTTGGTCAACTTGGATTTTTGAGGTTATGAATGTTTTTTAGAAAATAAATTGCGAATTATGGAAGCGACAAGAGTGGCTTTGCTGTGCATTTTATTACACATGTGATAACAATTTCTGCTAAAAAAGAAAAAAAAATTATGAGCGTGCATCATGTTACGAGTACAATAGACGAATGTATCTTTGGCGTATTCAATACGATTTGAATACGGTAAGTGTTTCCATGCAACAAATTTCGTTCTGAACCTCTTCTGATCCTATTTTCCAAGAGGAAAGTTTTGTTTTTGCATTTTTCCCTTCTTTAAAAGCAGTTTTAATCAATTTAGGTTTGCTAACAATTGCGTTTAAGGTTGACGGAGGAATGTTTAACTTCCGCACTATATCCGCATGTTTCATATATGGATTGTGATCTATTTAAAGGATTTTTAGTTTTTCACTATTAGTTATTTACTACACTTTCTTTTTTTCATTGCAAATAAAAAGTTAAAATACAATCTACGTATGTTTGGTCAACACTCAACAGTAGAAACTATCGCTGGCATTTACCACGCCAAGGTAAAGCATTCTCTATCCCGCCCACACAAATAGTGTCACACAAATATTTACATACATGCATGTGATTGGCTGCTGGTATCCACCCCGTGACCGAGGATTGACCAAAGTAGCCATTGGGGACGTCAAGCTTTGAACTTGTTAAGCACCTTCTCCCACTGGACCGATCAAGGATT
Source organism: Deroplatys truncata (assembly GCA_030765065.1). NCBI lineage: Eukaryota > Metazoa > Arthropoda > Insecta > Mantodea > Mantidae > Deroplatys > Deroplatys truncata. The sequence goes on along the minus strand of CM060988.1, from coordinate 128,224,849 downwards.
GGCCAAAACAGTGAATGAGGACGTCAAACTTCAAAGGTAGTAAGCAGGACCGGGAAAACGCACTAAACAAACATTATTTATTACATTTGGTGATTTGGTACCGGGATTTTTATAATGGAACGTAATACACGGGGAAACGTGTTAATGAGGAATGTGCTAACGAGATTCCACTGTATATATATATATATAGATAAGGGTGGTCCTTATATGGAGAGTTACATACAAATGTAAGTGTTTTGAGCGCACACCCTCCTGTTTTTTTACTTTTGGCATGTTTTGAGAATGTGCCAAATTTCATTACCATTAATTCATATTAACCCGTGCCACACAGGACTTAAATATCTAAGTAAATTTAAGTACTGAAAGAGTGTTTGTATTTTTCTATTTGGCATAGACAATTGAAACCAACCTATACATGTTTTGCAAATATGCTTAAATATATTTAAACAGAAGAAATATGTGTGTTAATATGTAATAGAACATACAAAATGTGGGAATGCAGCTTAAATCAATACTAGTTTTAACACAATTTTCTTTTTAGTCTTACTTTTTTACATTTAGGGTATTGTCTCTCAAGATCTTGCACACATCACAAAATGTATTGATTTTGTTCTTCATCAGCCGTTAATAATCCATTCAAATCTTGCATTAACTTCACTCCTCTCTCTGCCGTATCATTTACCACCTTAAGATTTTTCATAGTCTCTTTGGCACTAAGATAGGAAGTGTTTGAATCCCAAGAAATTGGATCATTATTTAAAAAATCTAAATCTTGTTTCACTTCTTCAATATGTCCAAACTCTTGACTGAAATGAACTCATGAATATCTGAAATAATAGAGAGATTCAAAGCTCAGTCAGTTAGTAGATAGTTTCATACATTCTGAATAGCCTATGCAAACATGCTAAATTTAAATTTATAGAATTATATTAGGCCAAAACGAAAACTTACCCAAAAGTTTTATAACTGCAACAGTAGAACAGTGTACCTCCTTTCAGTTCCCAAGGTTTCCTGTTGCAGATTTCTAACCACACGTGTTTTTGTCATTGTTAAGGTTGTCATCAAACAGTGATAACATACAAATCTCTTCATTTATATACCATAAGTGCTGACAAAACTTATTTAGAACACTCGAAGAAACCTTGCATTTACTTTTTCATGCAGTTTTAATTCTTTTAAAAAGCACAAGTAATTGTAAGGTGCACTGATTGCTGATGAACTCAGAAATCACCATTTTGCATATACTTTCACCACAAACAAACAGATGTTCTTCAAACCATAGAATTCACCAACACTGAGGGACAGTTGAGAATGAAGACGTACATCTTCAATGAATAAATTCCTTTGGCCATCCAACTTGCATGATGGAAAACTCCAGGCCTTACTTTTAGATTCAAGTCCAGTTGTCCCCAGAAAGATGATTCACAAATCAATGAGTTCACAGTAGCCATTTTCCAGGTATTTTTCTTTTAGTAGTTTTTGGAAGAAAGTAAGTTCATGAATTTCGACACCACTGAAAGCATCATGCCAATGTTCATGCCCATCTTCATAATTTGCTTTTTCCATGCCATTCCACTTTTCTCTAGTTTTTTGAAAAATGTTACATCGGGACTAACTGCCACTTGGGGTAACTCAGTTTTGAACACACTCTGTAACATTAGCTCATACATGTGATGAAGGCAAGGGAAAAGCAGCAGCTCTCTTCCTGTTAACTGTTTCAGCAAAGTAACAGCTCCACTGAAGCGATCTGTGTTGGATGCGGTGGTGTCACAACAAACAATTTGAACTTTCTCTTCCAGTCCCCAAACTTTTATGGCATTCCAAACTGCCAGTGATTGTTCTTTCCCACTACATTTCGGTAATGTAGGCACGCCTATTAATTGTTCCTGATTTTCATAAGTTATGACAATTGGTAGCCTTTCAGTTCTTGAATCCCTGACATTTAACACTGGTGCCAACTTCTGTGCCAACGAACAGTCACAAATGTTGGATTCTTCTCTTTAAACCAATATTTAATATTTTCTGCCTGTTTCCTTCTGAATTGTTTTTAATATCTTTGAATCAAACTATGATTAAGTGCTATTTCATCAACATTATGTCCCAAGGCCTCAACTACAGCCTCAAAGATGAACACAACATCGCTCTGACTTAACGACCTCTGTCTAAAATGGTGGCTAGTTTTGATGTCATAAAACACTTTCTTCCACACTGGTTTTTCTTTTCTGAATTTACCTTATTTCCATCCATGGTTGCATTACTACCAGAAATTAAAGCTAAGCTCATGGAGGGTTCTGTAAAAACGGTATCACTATCAGACTCACTCACTTCAGTTGTTTCTTCAGACAAATCATTAGTAATTTCCAAACTATCAGCCTTCCTCCTCTTTCATAACTCTAATCCTTGACCTTTTCTCTTTTGGCACCAACTTCCAGTCAACTCCTCCAAGATAACCTCTATGGCCAGGCTCTCATTGATGTAATAGAAAGAGATTATCCTCTTCTATTTTCATGATGTTCAAAACAATAGCATGGACAACGTTGAATAAATTATTTAGATTTGCAGAAAACATATGCTCTTGTTCTTTGTAAGTATTTGTCTTTCTATGAACACTTTTTTGCAGATTGCACCACTCTGAATACAGGTCTATAAGTTTCTTTGTGCACTGAGGTAAAGCTCTTGTAGGAATCCTAGCCTTCTCCCAAAATATTACACATTCACACGCAACTAAATTAATACTTTCACTGATAGTCGATTTCACTTCACGTATGTTATAAAACAAGACTGACATAATCTGTTGATCATGATGTAAATAAATATTCACAACATTACCGAATGGAAACCGAGGCTTAACTGAAGGTGGATAGTATGACAGCAGTTGAGCACATGCATAAGCAGGAACAAGCCACACATAAACAAAGACATGATGCAACTTCCCGGCCACTGCAGTGGATTCCTCTTCAATTTCAACAAAATTGGTATTAAAGTACTTCTTAAAATAAAAGGAAAAAAACTAAGGGTGTGTGTGAAAAAATATGAAATTCGAAAAATAAGGACTACCCTAATACAGGGAGAGCCAAACGGCTACGAACCGTCTGCGCTGTGTTTTTCCTGCCTGCATCCTTGGTGCTCGTTGCTGTCTGATGCTATCATAGAATGGCGCAGATGAAACCATACATTTTTAAAACTACTTTTAAAGGCTTTACTTAACAACTTTATGAAAATGTGTTTGAGGACAGAATTATTGGTAGAAATTTGTGGCCCCCTCGATCCCCCGACCTAACCCCCTGCGATTTTCATCTCTGGGGTAACTTAAAACAAGTTACAAGACTAACCCACATACCCTGGAAGAATTCAAACAAAATATCCGCCAGGAAATTGCCAGCATTTCTCAACATGAACTACGGCGAGTGATAGATAGTTTCCTAAAGAGGTGCCAAAAATGTATGGATGATGGTGGCCAGCTTCAGCATCTCCTTTCATAAAGTTGGTAAGTAAAGCCTTTAAAAGTAGTTTTAAAAATGTGTATGGTTTCATCCGAGCCTTTCTATGACAGCGGCAGATGGCAACGTGCACCAAGGACGCGGACAGGAAAAACACTGCACAGGTGGTTTACAGTTTTTTGGCTCTCTCTGTATATATATTAGTGTTCATAAACTTTTTCAATGTACTCATTGAGACCTATCTCTGATTTAATGGATGACATTTACTCCTGCACCTATTATTTCATTGTTGCAGAGCTGGTTGTGATGATAAACTCCACATTTAGCATTTTCCTTGATTATGAAACATGGGCCATTATTCATCTGGATACAGGGACCATGCAATGATAATAAATGCTACATTCTACATTTTTTAAATTTCTGAACAAGGGACACTCTACATCTAATTCCATTAAACTTTTTCTACTTAATTTCTAACTTTCACAACACTGGCACACCAGGAACTGCTGCTGCTTTTGTACTGTTCTGATGATTTTACACAGTCTTTCATTTGCAATGCTGGAATGCTGTTGGTGACAGTAACTATGATTCTGGTGAGTTTGCACCTCACCCTTTTCCCTTAACAGCTCCAACTAAACACACAGCTGGAAATACAGCACCCTCTAGCAAGTAAAGCTTAAACAAGAACAATTTCCAAGCACTATGCTATATCCTTATTATTTACTAACAGTGGGGTTCAAAACAATTAAGATTTGAATAACATTTAAAAAACATTCAAATAATTTGTTTAGGAATCAATAATTTACGGACTTTTTAATTTTATTATGTCAAATCCTATATTTAACATTTAACTTATGTTAAGAAAGCCTGTAAATTTTTAATACAAGTGTTTTATCATGGTTAATACAGAGTTGTGTTACCATTTGTCCTAATTTCTTACTTTGATGATATATATGATTTAAATCTATGAAAAATACATACCCTGTCTAGAAAGCATTGAAAAAACCATTTCAATGTGTAAATCCCTGTATCAACTCCATTGCGATCCAAATGCTTCTTTAACTTGGGAAGGAATTTATTCATTATTTTATCATGATGTTCCTGGTATCGCAACAGTTTGGGAAAGCCAGGTATGAAGAAACCTATAAATAATATTTAAAAACACACTGGTTAAATTACTTTCAGTTGTTAAGCTACCTTTTGCCTTCTTTATTGCTTACCTAAGTTAAGAAATATGCATTTGATTCATAAATTCAATATTGTTGTATTTCACTGAAATACATGTTTTGAGAGATCCTGTATCTGCCAAAAATCCATTTTTAACAAATATTGATAAATTATACAAGGGAGAACAGGATAATTGAAAAACAAAAAGCTGGATGCACATAAGACCTTGTTTTTTAAGTTTGGTGGAAACATTTCCTTGAGACGGATATCGATAAAATGCAAATGCAATAAATTCAGTTTTCTGCAAGATTGCAGTTCATAGACTTCATACTTCTGAGGAAAGAATGGAGAAAAATGAGCACATATTGCAGCACCAAACCCCTTAGCAGCTTCCACATTTATTGGAAGAGAATTCAAATATAATTATTCCAACAATTTCAAGATTTGCTACAAATGATAAAAAGACAGTTTGTATATTTGCTAAACTGTGTTCAGCCTCTTATTACTGCAATGTACTGACCTCAGTAAATTTCAGCAATATGTACAGCATGACCAAAAATCAAGCAGCTATGATCTTTTCATGACACTACAATGAAGCTGACGATGTCACATCAAACACCACAACTCCACAAGTACAAGGGCATGTAATGGAAAGCAAGGCTCCATGCATGATTTGCATTCTATGTAAACCTGGCAGCATAAGTTCGAAATATTGGTATAACAAAATGTGTTCCTTGAAATTTTCTGTATATAGACAGTGAAATCCTCATTATCAAAGAATTCTATATAACTGTGAAACCACAAAGACAGACAAAACTGACTAAGAGGAAAACTTTTAGAGCTCATACAACCTATGATTTATAGCATTGCTTCCAAGTACTTCCTCCTATTGTATGCTTTACTTCTACCAGGTTTAAATCTACTTTGATGTGCCATCTACACTAAACCCATTTTAACATCCTCCAATTAACAGACTTCGGATTAACGGGTGGAATTTGACTAATATAGCAAACATGATTGGAAGAAAGAAACCATTGAGGCAAAAACTTCGACTAGATATTTAAAAGGCAAAAGCGATTATATTTTGGCAAATGGCAGTAACTCTCACAGTTTACACACAGAACAAGAGTTTCTCCATCACCACAACTTGTTCAGAATTTTGGGTTGTATTCATAAAAATTTCTGCGCACTCGCAGCTTCAAACATCAGATTTGATCAGTGCGCCACATCCAAACACTTCAGCACTGTTTACTCTAGCACATAGTGGTTTTCTTATGCATGTGGTTGCATTTAATAGTGTTATAAAATATATTAATCTATGAATGTTTCAAATATAAGTAAGTTATTGTAGCTACTTGTAATAACATCTGTAGTTAAACAAAATTGTGTGAACTTGAGATAATGAAGAAAATGGAGCTAATTAATAAGTTGGAAAATGGTGTATCCGCTGCTCATGTTTGTGAACTCTATGGCGTGAAGAAACAATATTTATTTATCAACAATTGCATACATTTCTTACAATTATATACAATTCTTGTAACTGAGATTGTCACACTTTCCTACAGGTTCAGCATGTTGTGACTCCCATGTTGTCTGCATGCATTAGGGCCCTAATTTGACTCCCATCTTTTTCTCTTTTTACTTTTCTACTTCATTTACTCTTCCTAAAGCCACCCATGCTCCTACTTCTTTCTCATTCTCTGTCAAAATTTTTATTGCCACTTAATATTTTCCAATTTAGCCCATTTTTACTTTCTCTACTACGTATAGTAAGTAGGGGAAGTATTGCATTCCACCCAAAAATTCGATACCGAGATTTCACCGGAAATACATGTTTTGAGACCTCCTGAATCCAAAAAAAGCATTTTTGGAAACATGTCCGTGTGTGTGTCTGTGTGTGTGTGTGTCTGTGTGTGTGTCTGTGAACAGCATAACTCAAAAACTAACAGTCGGATAAACACCAAACTTGGTATTTACGTTCAGTATCTTGCAGAGATGCGACACGAAGATTTTCAAGAAAATCCCCCCACCCCAGACTACCCTTTACATGGAACATTTTACGAAAATTTTAATTTTCTCAAAAATGGCTCTAACGATTTTGATGAAAATATCATATGTTTAAGATAATGTCATGAGAAATGAAATGTATATCTCGAAATTTCTGGGAATGTCTCCAAAATTATTCTTCATTATGAACGACTTTTGCATAACTGGTAAACCATAAGAGATAGACAAAATATTACTACACAAAAAATGTAGATCGCGTTAAAATATACAACTTATATCATATACATTTTTTTTGTTGAGTGAACCGTTTTCGAGATATTGCTTGTTATTTCCTTAAATTTTCCAATACTTATACTTTTTCTCAAATTCGTTATTCATTTTTTTATGTCCTGGACATGCAAAGAGAATGGAATGCGCCACATAGCAACCAGCGATAAAATATTTGACTATCGCTTAAAAGCTACCATATTCCCCTTGCATCTACAAGAAAATTACAAATAAGATTGACATCTCGATATCTCGATTAATATGAAGCATATGGAGAATAGGCGTTTGTAAAAATAGATTGTACAAGAGTAGAGAAAGTCATGTGAGTGTAACACATCAGATTTTTTTATCCCAAATACACTCCCTGCACTTACTTGTTTCTTTACACTGCATCAAACAATGGTACATGCCCTTGATTCTCCACACATAACACATACTTCTATGTTACTGTTCCTAAAACCTTTGGTATACAATACCTCTGATCGCACTCCTCTCTTCCTTGCTTGTCAACTATCGACATACTTCCCTTCCCCATTTTTTTCTGTATTATCTTGTACAACCTCAAAGAACTTTTATTCTCAAAACTTGCCCATGCCTCTTGCCTCTCAATATCTTCTAATCTCTTCCTCATTTTCTTCCACAAATCGATTGAATACATCCCTCTGTAATACATCCGCCATACCAATCTCTTCCAAAATTTATTTCAATTTCAATTATTGTGCCCTAATGCATTTTGGTACTTCATGCATGTTTTAATTACATCCATCATCTAATTCCAGATTCCTAAACCAGTATTTCAAAATTCTTTCCATCACTATTTCTTTTATTCCTGTTCTACCTAGTTCTGCCTCTTGGTGATGATTTTGGCAAGCCTAAAAATTCTTTACAAAACATCCTATGTGTTGCATAAATTTTATTTACAGTTTCTGATAAACTCTAAATGTTCAATTTATTTAAAGGTGAGTCGGAATTGTTACACTAACATCACTTAAGTTTACTCACTTAACATGTTTCGGGAAACAGTTGTTCCCATCCTCAGAAGGTTAATTCTAAATGTTCACTCCATATAACATCTTTGATTCCACCACTGCTTCATACAGCCTTTCCAACCAATTTACAGACATATCTGTTATCTTCTGTAAACACACTCTCACTCCTTTCATAGCTAGTTTTTCTTTGGCCTTAAATACCATTATTTTAGATTTCTTGATGTTTATTCTTATGCCCCACTCTCTGCAAAAATTACTAATTTCATTAATTACTTTCTGTAATCCCATAACTGTTATTGCACCTACCATTAGGTCATCTGCATAGAGTAACCCTGGCATCTCTTTGGTTCCTATCACTGGACTATATGAATTGCTTTTCCCAACTCTTTCTAAATGTCATCAATAAATAAATAGTAAAGGACCTAACTTACACCCCTGTCTTAGCTTTAGCTTTTGATCAACTATTCTGTAATTCCATTTGTGTTGCATCTGATACAGAACTTCACCCCTTTGTATATTTTCATGATCTCTCCAATAAACACATTACTTATACTCTTTTTTCTTAACTTCCACTCTAGAGCCTCCCTGGATAGTGTCAAATGCTTATTCGAAATCGGCGAAAAACATATAAACCCTTCCTCATCTGTAACTTAGATATTTATTTACAATTGTTAGTATTACCATTATGTTATCCAAGGTCTTTTTCCTTTTCTAAATCCTGCTTGGAGCTCAGACATTTTGTTTTCCCTTTCTGCCCACTCCTATAATCTTTCAGCCATCACCCCTGTATATATTTTTCCTAATATTGACAGAAGGCTAATTCCTCTGTAATTACCTCTGTAATTATTTATATCTTCTTTATCCTCGTATAAAGGTACCATTATGCTTACTTTCCAGTTTTTAGGTATGTCTGAACTCTCTTTCACTTTATTCATAAACCTCACCATTATTCTCATACTCTCATCATTTTTGCTAAACATTTTCCAAAATTCCCCTGGAACTCCATCTATGCCTACTGCTTTATTCCTTTTCAGGTTTCTTATTTGTTGTTCTACCTCTATACTAGTAATTTCTTAGTCCAAGTTATTTTTTATCTGCAGCCAATTTTTACCCACTTCATAGTTCCCAAAATCATCTCCAACTCCATCCAATTTTTCCAAAATATTTCAACCATCCCTTAGGTGGATTCTATTCACCCTTTCTCTTTTCTTATAGATATGTCTCAGGGTTTCATCTTTCTCCCTTCTTATCTGTCTTATTTGCTTCCTCATTTTATCTTGTCATTGCTTTCTTTCTTATTCCTACAAACATTTGCATCCCCATTTGCTTATCAAAAAATTATGTCTATCCCTATCCTCTTCTGACCACCTCCATCTCCTCAACTCTTTGAAAACTTCCCTCTTTGCTGTCACACTTCATCAAACCACCCCTCCTTTTTTATTTGCATTTTGTCTGATCTAAATGTTTGAGCCTGCTAGTTTCAGTAACAACTCTAGCATTTTCAGTGTTTCTTGTATCTTATTATCCTTGATAGCTGCAATATCCCATATTAGAACTTTCCCTACCTCTGAATTCATGTCTTCTCAGAAATTTTCCTCTAACTCATCTTTCCATTTAAAGATTGTAATTTTTTGCAGATTCATTTGCTCATGTATTAATATTTGATCGTTTACCCTTAGTGTCAATATTAATGGAAAGTGGCTACTCATCCACCCCTTCACTACATAATATAGTCTATAACATCTGCCCATTTGAAGATGTAAATTCACCTTCCCCGTCTTCCCTTCTTGCACACCATTACACACTAATAGGTTATTAATTTCACAAAATTTAGTAACATTTTACCTCCCTATTAATCATTTATCCCTACTTTTGCTCACAATTGATACATCTCTCTCCCATCCACATTTGTTTATTGATTTTTTCTTCACCTATTCTTGCATTGAAATACCCCATTAATATAAATTTCACGCTTGAGTCTTTCTTCTTTAGTTCCTGCATATCTTCACCCAGATTTGTAAATAACCTTTCATCATTACAGTCTGAAACTTCTGGCGAGTTATAAATAACACCAAGTGATATTTCATTTCCGTATCTTTTATCTTGCTTATGAGGGTAATCCCAAAAGTAAGGTCTCCAAAGCGCTGGGATCGCAGGGAAACTGTTTGTGTGGATGTTGGCCATACAGCTTTTTTCTTTCCTCCCTCCACCTTCTTCTGAAACCATCGCACATCCCTTAGCGCCCTCAGTCTTGGCTTGGCAGCCAGTTATAATGGAGCTTCCATTAGCCACTACCGCCAGGTGCAAAGTTTGCACAGTCATTCGCTTTTTGAGTGCAAAAGGGGTTAACCCTGTCAAAATTCATCAAAAGTTGATGGAAGTGTATGGATGTCTAAAATGTCCGCAAGTGGTGTAGAGATTTTGCAAATGCTCGCATGGAAATTCATGACGAGGAAAGAAGCGGGAGACCGTCCATTTCTGACAAAACAATCGCAAAGGTTGAACAAATCATGCTTCAAGATCGGCGGATCACTCTCGATGAGCTCTGCATTGTTGTTCCTGAGATTTCTCGAAGCACTATTCATCGGACTTTGATTGAAGAGTTGAAATTTCGGAAGGTGTGCACAAGATGGGTCCTAAGAATGCTGACAGAAGATCACAAAAGGCAATGCGCTGAAACTTCCCGCCAATTTCTTCAACGCTATGTAGATGAAAAGGACAACCTTTTGGATTCAATAGTCACGGGTGATGAAACCTGGGCTTTCCACTTCACACCTGAGACCAAACAACAATCACGTGAGTGGCAGCATTCCGGTTCACCCAAGCCGTGAAAATTCAAGAGAACACAGTCTGCTGGTAAAGTCATGGCAACTGTGTTTTGGGATCGAAAGGGGATATTGTTGGTCGACTTTATGGATCCTGGAACAACAATAAATGCCGACAGGTGTTGTCAGACATAAAAAAAAACTCAGACGGGCAATTCAGAACCATAGAAGAGGAATGTTGAGCAAGGGCATAAGCCTTCTCCATGAAAATGCTCGCCCCACACCACCCGTCAAACCATGAATCTTCTGCAACAATTTGGATTGGAAACCATCATCCATCCACCCTATAGTCCGGACTTAGCACCCAGTGACTACCACTTGTTTCCCAAGTTGAAAGAACATTTGGCTGGAAGGTGCTTCGGTGACGACGATGAAGTGAAAAATGAGGTCCATCACTTTTTCAAGAGCATGGCGGCAAGCTGGTATGACATGGGCATACAAAAACTGCCACAGCGTCTACAAAAATGCATCGACTGAAATGGCAATTATGTGGAAAAATAGACAAAATGTTAAAGCTTCAAAACTATGTACCATTTGTTGTCAATAAAAGTTTCTTTGTATTTTAAAAAAAATTGGAGACCTTACTTTTGGGATTACCCTCGTATTAACCATAGAACTTTGCTTTCTGATCTTACTACTACCTCTCTCACACTTATTTCATTATGCTTCTTAATAAACATGCCCAGGCTTCCTGAGGCCCTCCCTTTGTCCTTTCTTCTGCTGGCACTTCTGCCTATGTAAACATATTTGTCTAATTTCATTCTTTTCCCTTAATCAATCCATGTCTCTGCCACTGCTACTATACCTTTTCACTATAAGCTGAAAGGAGAAGTAAACAAAACCTAAATGTATCACTCCGCCGAGCACATGGCAGTACCACGTGGAGGATGACGGGAACTAAGTAGACAAATAAAAGTTGTACCTGAACAGTTTTGCATCCGTCAATAAAGCTGGATTAAACTGTTCTTAACTTCAGGCTTTAGAAATCATTCACGCAATGACTAATATCAGTATACCACCTTTGCTTTAACCTTTTATGAGTCAACAGGTTAAATAACGAATAGCACTATAGGATAAAACACAACACGCGACCCAAGCTATCTGAGCAACAATTCTGCATCACTAACAAAGAATTCAATTATTGTTAAACAATGGCCAACCATATTAATTATCGATTAAAGGTGGGTACTTTTCACAGAATTTGTTAAAAGCATTTAACACAACTGTCTTCTATCCATTTCCCGTGTTTATGTTTTCCACAGTAGCAGAGGATTCTCAGCTGGAAACTGGAAACGAACTGCAGTGCCAGCCTCTTAAACATTTCATTTAGTTATAGGTGAATCTAAACAAACACATTTAGTTTCATTAATTGAACTGTTACAATAATGAGTTTTTTAAATTTCTCTGCACGAGGATAACCACAAAATGTTACGATCTGAACCAAACTGTTTTTTTGTAGAGGAAGAGACGACATGCTAAGCGGGAAAGGTTGTAGTTTGTCCACCAGCCAATGAGGTGCTGTCTCGTCACGTAGTTTTGTTTACTTCTCCTTTCAGCTTATAGTGAAAAAGGTATACATCGGTCTTTTTAATACCTCTACACCTCACCTCTAATTATTTTTCTTCTTAAACCTTCTACATTCTAATATATCACTTGTATTGCAAATCCCTATCTAGAACTCAATCGCCCCATTGGTTTGAACCTCTCTAATTTTGCTTTGTATCTGGTTGTGACTCCATCTCCTGCATCTGCCATAACCGTATTGTCCCTTACTTCAAGAATGCTCCCCTCCCGTGTTGACACAACCATTAGCTCACCTCCACTTGTCTGCCTACCAGCTGATACCACAGCTGCTGCTGCTTCTCTTTTTTTTTCCCCAGTGAAATCATCCATCTCCCTGACGTCATGCGATTACCTGCTTCCCCTTCCCTGCTTCCTTGTCGCACGTGCCAGTAGTCGTCTTCCAACCCGCCACAATATTGTTCTGCTTCATCAGCTGCTTCCCTCCATCTGTCTCCTTACCACACATGCTGTTGATGTCCACTCTTCCACGCCGGCCTTGTTTTTCTATGTCATCCTCTACCATTTCTTGCCTGTCTATTGTTTCATTTCTTGTAGGCTGTTGACCTGCCCATTCCACTAAATGTGTGCACTTTTGTTGATGTTCACGCATTTTTTTTCTTGTTCATTCCTCTCATTATTTTCATTGGTTTCCACTGTCATAGCATTACTTTTTTCCTCTCATTTATCCATAACTCAGTTCCTTTAACAAATGTTCTTTTTCCTTCTGCTTTAGCTTTTCTCATTTCCTCAAATAAAATTATCCAGTGTTCTCTTTCTTCCTTGCCAAAGTCTTGATGAATAAAATCTTTGTTCATTTTAGTTTCCTCACATTCCTCAAAATTTGCTATTTAAACCCCATTGTCGGTACTTTTACAATTATCGGCCTGTACTTGTCACCTCTTCTTCCTATCTTAAAACAGTCAACTATCTGTCATCCTTCCAATTTCAGTTCCAATTTTTCCATGAATATTTCTTCAACTAACTGTATTAACCATTTTCCTTTGCTTTCTCTTATTTCAAATATCACCAAATTCATTTTCCTTTGTTCCACCCTGAACTTTCCTTTCATTTTTTTCTATTCTCTTCTTACATTCTCTCAATTAATTATTCATGCATCATTCCTTTAACCTCCTCCATCCCTTTATCAACCCTCTCAATCTTCTTCTCCATTTTCTTCATCTCGATGAGGTCTTCTGAAATTGTCTTTAGCAATGCCATCACTTGTGTCAAATCTTCAGGCCTCATCTCTACTCCCCCAATTATCAATAATATAGCTAATAACAATGCTAATGTTCCTTTGCTACCATCATGGACTCTCCTTCTTTAATAAATGTTCTTAATTCTTAATCTTCCAATTCTCACCCGATATACTTCTAACTCAACACCCATCCTCGTAGCGTAGCGTACAGAGCGCCACACTGACACGTCCACTGTTGCTTATACCAGACTCCCTTTTGCTTAATTACAGTGCCAACAGCTTAAAGAGTGTTCTAAAATATGAGATGGAAAGCATGTGAAATTTGACAAACACGAGCAGTTAGAAGAATCTACATACAAGTGGTTTGTTCAACAGCGTTCTGCTGATATTGTTGTTTGAAGTGTGGAATCACAGGCTGTTGCCGTTAAAGTTGCAAAGCCAATGGGCATAGAATTTTGTGTGAGTGACAGGTGGCTGTGGCGCTTTCAGAGACATGGTATCCTCATTAGGTGCAGACGTTAGGCAAGTTGAACTGTTTCATAAATGCATCAATGAACTGACTGAATCTGAGGGCCTCATTTTTATATGATTTGTGATTTAAAAGACTTCAATCTTATGGATACCCTTTCACCCCATTAGTCTGTTAAATCGAGGGTTTACCATACTTCAAATTTGTTTACTATTTCATTCTTTGTTTTCCCTCTCATGACCTTACAATCAACTTATGGTATAAACATTTTGTATCCACATCCTATATGTTAACCAGAGGCAAATCCAGCATTCCTTTTGAGAGGGACTAACATGTTTTGAAACATAACCTTACCAATGAGCAAAATTCAGTCAGTAATATAGATTTTCAAACATATAAGTGATCCCTTTGGATGCAAACATTAGAAAGATTTATTGATTAAACATGCCTTGTAATTGTAACATTTAAGTAATTTGATTAGTCAGTTTTTGCTCCTATTGTTTCAGAGCTTAATTTTTATTCAGAAGTTATTTACTAGCAAATGTAAAGCATATTTGCTTCTGGCTATCTGTTTCTTTTTCTTCATAAGTTAGTGAAACATCATTTTAGACATAATCCACTGCTAAGATAAATTCAATCACTGACTAATGTACGGATGATCATCTGGTTTAAGTAAATAGGGTGGAAATAAAAGTGTTGGTTTTGATTCTACCAAAGCAAAGCAACACCATAACCTTATTATAATAAATGCCATATTTTTTCTTTAAAAAGGGAGAGGGGGGCTGTAGTCCCTCTCAGTATCTCCCTGAATCCGCCTATGATGTTAATTTAAAGCCATTTCCTATACTCCATTTTATCATGAAAGAATAACGTCTTTATATGAATAGTCTATTATACATGGTGTTATAAATCAATAGTAGGTACAGAAAGTCATGTGACTCACCATGCATACTATATTTCTTGTCTGAGACAAGCACTGAGAGAGCCCAAAATGCATCCTCTTCATTCAAATACATCAATAAAAGTGCTGCGATCTGAGACATTCCTTGGCAATATCCAATATCTAAATTGTATACACTATATGCTCCCAAAACATTGAAGAGAGCTTGCTGTTTTAGTCCATATCGTTCACGAAACATTATATGATCACGGTATGTTCTGTTAACATCCAGGTCTATCTGTCGGATATCTGGAGACCAACGCCAGGCCAGCTGACGCATTTCCTGAAAATTATAATATAATTTACTTGGTGCATAATCAACCAGAAACCCACATACTCTAAATTTTAGGTTTACCTCATAACTTACTTCATATTTTCCCTGCTGCTCATCTCTCACTGTGGCAAGATTCAGCAACTGACTCCATACTTGCCCTCGTAAAGAGTTAGGTATTCCTTTATAGATACGTCTTCTGAGTTTCTCTGAATTAGCCATAGCATCCCAATTCTTGAGCATTTTAAGCCACTTTTTGACTCTTTCCATCTCCACCTGTCTCTGACGCAATTCCTGTGGGTCAGCCTTTTGTGGTAGCCTCTTGTCACTGTGAACATTTTAAAATTGAAGCTTGTTACTCTCCAAAATTTGTATTGGTTAATCAGGAAAACCAAACACATCTACTTGGCAGCATTTTCTTTAGAACCATATTACAGAAGAAGAAGAAGAAGAAGAAGAAGAAGAAGAAGAAGAAGAAGAAGAAGAAGAAGAAGAAGAAGAAGAAGAAGAAGAAATTGGGAGTGCCATGTCTTCCTCAGAGAGAGGAGGGAAAATGGACAGAGAGTCAGTGAACAAGAAAATGTGAAAACTTATCCAAATTGTAATACTTTTCTTCTACATTTGCAACCATATTCCACAAGACTGCTTCTGCAGCTGTTGTGTCACCTTTTCATACATGATACTCAAATGCTTATAATGGTGGCTTCAATATGTAACAAAATTTACTGAAGTGTTCATATCCCATTCTCTTCTTTATCTCAATTTCACTTACTGAATGAATCCATATCGATCTGTGACATGATATATTTCAAAAGCTGGATCTTCCCAAGGGTCAATCTGTGCTCCTTCTTCTCGGCCACGTTGATAGCGGCTAACAATAAGGGCTCTTTCTTCTGCCGCTCTTCGCAGCAGCTCCTCTTCATTCATACCGCGAGACTGGAAGCTCTCGCGCCACTCACCATCCCGCTCCTCTGAAAAAATATGAAAGATGCTCACATTGTGAATACATATCAAATATATTTTAAAAGGTTTGACACATACATGTTTAATGGGAGCCCTGTAGTAGGGCAGCTTTTTAATGAAGAGAAGGTACTGATATCTGCATATGGAATATAGAGAATAAAGGAATTTTTTACAAATATTATTTCTACTGTACAGCAGAAAAATCTAGTGCGTCATTTTTTTCCCTTCTGAAAGTAAGATTTTCCAAATTCAGATGTTTAAGGCTACAGTACTTTATTCTAATACACAAATTAAATGAAAAATGTCTCTAGATAAGTTTGGTTGTTTGTAATCTTTTCAGAATATTGCATTTCATAAATACATATAACTTAGTTCGTTTGTCATTACATATAAGTAAGAAGCTTACAAAAGCATACTCTTATGTTTGTACAGTCAGTTGTAACCCACATCATTTACATTTTAATTATGAGGATCTAGTTTTGGAATCCCTTGCTTCCATTCTCAACCTCAGGGGTGCAACTGCCATTGCTGATTATATATGCCTGCAGCCTTCTCTCTGGAGAGAGTTCATTGGAGCTCAGCAGAACGATGAGCTTCTTCACCAAGGTGTCACCTGGTGATGAAGTTCATTGTTCCACTGCCAGAGAAAAGGCTGCAGATAACTATAACTAGCAATGTCAGTCGAAACCCCGAAATTGAGAATGGAAGCAAGGGCTTCCAAAACTAGTGCTTCGTAAATACAATGTATGTGACATAGTGTTACAGCCAATTCTGCAGATATAAAAGTATAATTTGGACATCACTCTTACTAAATTCTTCTAAGCATTATACTCGGCGCCAATCAAGAAGGTGATTGACAGTTACTAACCAAGTGGCGGAAAGCTTTAAATGAATGGGAGGGGATGAATACGTCACAGCAGTCGTCATAGCAACCATTAGGACCAATTAGAACTAAGACGTTTCTATAGCAATGATAGACGCAAATGCGTTGTTGCGATATTGTAACACGTGATTGGCATGACGTGCGGGCGAGCGACCGTTGCAGGTACATGAACTAAAGTATTATCTTCTGCTGTGACTGAAGTTATAAACAATTCCTCCTTTTAGCCAGCTTGCTTGTGTGTTTGTATCAGTTTAGAGATTGCCTGCGTACTGAAATGTTCTTTTGCGTTGTCGTATTTGTATGGTATTTGCCTTGTGTTATGTGTATTTGAGTTCGTGTATTTGTGCTTGTGTGTGTTGTGTGAGCATTTATAATTGTGTTTAATGGATATTTAACAATGTCCAAAAATAGTGACAAAGATAGCGTAGCCAAACGAAAAACTGGGCGCACTCAGGAACCAAATAAGTCTATCAAGCAAGCAGCAGCAACAACAACAGCGATGCAAGCGATTCAGAAATCAGTGGCATTTTTCCATTAGAATAAGCATCAATATTTCACAGGTACATTTCTTCTGTTAACGCAGATCTTTACACTGATATATTCTTGCATGATCTATCCTCTGCACGTAGATTCATTATTTTACAATTGTCTTCGTATACAAATATAAATAGTATCCGCTCTACAATGCAGGCACAACTCAGTCTCCTTCGACACGCTCTCCACGTGGTCGCGATGAGCGGCAACGTCGCCTCTCTCGCTCCGCGAAATGTGAATCACCTTCTTGATTGGCGCCAGGTATAGTTAAAAGCATATTCAGAACTTTATAATTGTCAGTATGTACTTTCAACCAGCTGGTCTGATTCTATAGTTACAGTTCTAATATAGTGAGGTAGGCAAGAAATTATTATTTTGCTCCATTTGCACTATTTTCACATAGGCTTTTTCTTCTTCACATCTGTAGAATCTTAGGCAGTAGAGTCATGATGACCATTATATTACTGTTAGAAACTCAGTATTTGTTGTCAAAACATACAGTGAGATCTGGATCAGCATGGCTTTAACTGAATCATCTGATTTATTTTGCTTAAGCAGAATGGGATATGCAGAACTTCACTCCTGCAAATATATTAGTTTTTGAGTTGTTAAGAGTTTTAGGTATATTTAAAGTCATTAAAGTGGTGAACAAATATACTTCAAGGAGTATTTATGTGCATACTACACAATTGGAACAGTCACAAGCAAACCATCCATGCAAACTAGTATATGCACTTATGAATGAACTCTAATGTCAGCCTTCAAGCAACAGATAAAACAAAAATCTGTTACATCAGTGAAATTCCTAATGGATAATTACTTCCAGGGTATATATTAATGAAGGAATGGGGGATTTCCCTCTCTCACTAAGAAGTATCTCCAGTTTATAGTGGGGAAATGTTTTCCTCTGCCAGGTTAAGTTCTTCCCTCTTAAGTTATAAGACTAAGCTCAAGCCCCAAACCAAAAAAAAGCATCATAAAAATTCTCATTTTAGACAAATTCATCTAGTACAC
Organism: Deroplatys truncata; assembly: GCA_030765065.1. Lineage (NCBI taxonomy): Eukaryota > Metazoa > Arthropoda > Insecta > Mantodea > Mantidae > Deroplatys > Deroplatys truncata. The sequence goes on along the minus strand of CM060988.1, from coordinate 128,206,319 downwards.
TAAATATTCCCTTTCACTACAACCCCCCTCATCAGAATGCTTAACTCAAATCCTGTTTATTTTCTTGCCATTTTCTCATTGAATTTTCCAACAAAAATGGGTGATATTTCTGCCAGTATTTGTCCCCAAAATTGACCTTTGATTGCTGGAGGCTTATAATACTGCACCAGAATTTATCAATATTCTGTCAATCTGAAAATCTAAGCATCTATTTTTATTACTTTATGTAAAGAATGGCATAACAGAAAATACGCTCTCTGCAAATTTATAAAGAATGAAGATACTACAAATACAAAACGTGGAAGATACTCCAGATGTTTGCTGCAACATTTAAGCACAAGATATGTCATACAGATATTTTATATGAAACTATTTGTATTGCAGAGTGAAGTTTACTAATTTGAAGATGAAGTGCTTCACTAGTAATCATGGTACCAATTAACATACAGTGAAATAAAATCCCAATTAATTCAACCTACCATACTCAGCTAACAGGAGAGAAAATATTTTAATACCTTGTGAAAACTACTTATTACTATGTTAACAACAGTTAATAGTTCATCATATTTTAGAAATTAATTCCTATGTATACTATACGTTGTCCACTATGGCAGCTCGCAAATGCAGGAAGTTGCTAATTTTTTTTTCAAATAAATAATATTATATAGGGTGATTCAGGACCTCTGCAACAAACTTTGTAGAATAATAGGCCTCACAAAGAGGATCACTTTTTTTCATATGACTGATGTTGGCTGATGTGTTGTTTCGGAGTCACATGACTGAACAAACAAGATCCAGAGGTTACACAAGCTCACTTGTTGCTGTAAGAACAATGCAAATTAAACTGAAAATTAATTCAGAGAAGGCCTTCAAAGTGTCCACCTTCAGCCCCAGTACATTCACGACACTGTCAAACCCTCTCCAACATATACAATATCTGACAAATAAGGTCAAAGATATGTATGTGCATAATCAATTCCTGGTGTCAACTGTAGAAGTATACATGGCATGCTTCACATGCCCCAAAGAAAGAAGTCAAGCAATGTTAAGTTGGGTATCGCACTGGCCACAAGTCCTCCTCTCCCTATCCACTTCTTCCCAATTGAGTCCTCTTCAGCATGACTGAAACCACACATCATAGGACACGGGTTGACTACTCAATTATGTGGCTTCTAAACAATACATCAGCCAACGTTGGCATTTGACAAAAAATTATCATATTTGTTAGACTACAATAAACTCCACAAAGTTTGTTGCAGAGGGCCTGAATCACCTGTATAATGATAAAACTCTTTTATCTAACAATGAATTTGTATGTAATGAGCCATTATTCTGCAAGAGGATGCAATAGAGTTAGTGTGCCAACTGTTAACACAGTAACGCTTCATTTTATGTAAACATTTTACTACAATAAGTTAAAACTACATATCTGTCAAAATGCATTATCTTGAAATTAACCATTAGCATTTTAACCCTCTTATGGATAGCTACAATGGGGATAAAAGACCATTTAATTGCATTTTTGTATACCTAACAGTCAGTTAAATAAGTGAATTTTAATTTCAAAACTATCTTCTATTGGGGGTTACATCAGGAAGTCTATTTCAATGCAAAAATATCTTCCCATCATGTTCTGTACCATTCTGTCAGACACAGACCTCATGGTTGATATAGATTTTAGATATTCACAAAAACATGTTCTACATGTTACAAATATATTACATTATGAATTCCAGAAATATGACATCACAAACACAGAAGAGAACAGTTGAGGCATTTTTTTTTAACTAATGTGGAGCTGTAAAAGTGATTTCCTTCCCACACCTTTAGGGAGAGAGCACTTACACAGCTCCACAGACATGGTATCTTTGCTAATGTTTCCAAGCATTACATTATGAAGTTTATCCAAAAGGTTTAAAGCAGCCATCTTATTTTTAATACACTACTTCCTAACCTCTTAAGTTCCAGAGTGCTAAAGTATAAACAATAAAAATCAAATCATTATTTCCTTCGCATGAATATGGCATTTTCCCTGTAGATTTTAAAACCCAGAAATTTTATTACATTGAAAAGACAATTCAGATAATACCTCTGTAGCATCTAAATTTCTAATAATTCAAGCCAATAAATAATATCACATGCTAGAAACATAAATGCATCAAACTAAGCTTTTAACACACAACAGTGATATCATTAGGTATGCCCTTGAATTCAGTCAACTGTAACTGTGATGTCACAATGTAACTGTCTTCATGCTTGGGGACTAGCCTTCAGTGTGCGTAAGATGGGCAGTATTCATGTATGAAATTCTGTAAGTATTGATTTATAAATGGAAATCATTATAAATTTAAATTATGCATAATTTTGGCGACAAAGGAAATTTGTCTTTAAAAAGAGATTTTATGCCTTAAGGTGCATATAGATATTTGTCGAGTGGTATAAATTTAAAAAAATCATCACTGGACAGTTGAATGAAAAAGAAAAAAAATCTGATGTGTTATATTCACATGACTTTCTCTACTCAGTGCCAGAAGTAAATAACAACACCAGATCAAAGTCTAAATATCTTTCTATTTTTGAGAAAATAAATATTTTATCTTTAAATAAATGATCATGTGGCTATATGTGATTACCAGGAAGATTCTGATGATGTCATCTTGTAATTGTTTCGTCACAGCATTGATAACATGTGCATTAATCCTTAACTTAGGTCTCAGAATATGAAAATGCATATTTATTAGGAATGTTTTGGTCATTTTCTATTTTTGGCGAGTTCTTTTTTACTCTACATCACTATTTTCTTGTTTTCTTGCACTTTGTATCTTTATTTAGTCACTTTGTCATTACATTGAATATTTAAAGAGTTTATATTATTTAAGTGTAACTTAGATTTTACTCACATTCTTGGAAAAAGAAAAACATTCCTACTTAATAGTTAGTCTGGAAAGGGTTGCTTGTGGGTGGAAGGGTGACTATTGTCCAGGGAGCAGGCATCATTACAGTTATGAATTCATGTCCCAAACTAGGGATGAGATAATTTAGTTTTCCCTTTTACGCATTAACAAGTGCATACAGTCAGGTTGCTATTGTCCCTGACCTTGGGTGTGTCATAGGCTGTGAAGTCCTTTTCATTCGCAATGAATTTTGTACAAACTAAGAACTCAAGAAACTTAATGCTACAATTTTGTAAGACGTGCTTTAAAAACAACTTTCTTAATTTTCTTTTTAGATTCTTCAAACAAGAACAAGGAACAATATATATTTTTAATTAATTTTAAATGATCTCATTATTATTATTCCCTTTTCTACTTGTATAGCAGTTATATCCATGTACAAAGTGAGCCAAAAGACTCTGAACCGCCTGTGTGGTGTTTTTCCTGTCCGCATCCTAGGCGCTCATTGCCATCTGCCGCTAGCATAGAAAGGTGCGGATGAAACCATACAAAATTTTTAAAACTACTTTTAAAGGCTTTACATACCAACTTTACAAAAGGAGATGCTGAAACTGGCCACTGTAGTTGTCCAGGCATTTTTGGCACCTCTTTAGGAAACTATCCATCACTCGCCGTAGTTCATGCTGAGAAATTTCCTGGCGGATATTTTGTTTTAATTCTTCCAGGCGGTTTGTCTTGTACACTTTATGTTTTAAGTTACCCCAGAGGAGTATTTTATGAACAATATTACCGGCTGCGCGGTGTTTTTCCACTGGGCTTGTGGAAATAGGATAAAACCATAATAACGCACTGCTGCTATAAACGAAGTCATGCTATTGTGGCTTAGCTGTGCAGTTTTGAGTTGATGGTGATGTGATGTAGTTCAATTATTACAAATTATTTATTGTTTTGTTCTGTACTTAGTCACAAAGTATATTATGGCTCAGTATATGTTTTCTACTGCACAGCGTGTATTTATTTATAATTCGTATGTGTTAACTCGGTCAGCTCACCAAGTGAAAGTACAATTTGCAGAAAGATTTCCAGGTGTAAAAGTTCCAGGTCATACAACAATCCATGAACTTTACAGTAAATTTCAGGCCACAGGAAGTGTTCAGGCTAAGAAATCTAAAAGACGGTGTTTGGTTCTTACCGAAGAAACATTAGATGACATCGGTCATCGATTGGAAAATTCCCCCAAAAAATTCCATGATGGACAGCTTCCTAAAGAGGTGCCAAAAATGTATGGACAACGACGGTGGCCTTTCAGCATTTCCTTTCATAAAGTTGGCAAGTAAAGCCTTTAAAAGTAGTTTTAAAAATGTATGTGCCTTTCTATGATAGCGGCAGACAACAACGAATGCCGAGGACGCGGACAGGAAAAACACTGCGCAGGCAGTTTGCAGTCTTTTGGCTCACCCTGTATAAAATAAGTTATAACTTTTTGTATACTAATTTTAATAAATTAAACATTTCTCAGTTTTATATATTTCTTTTGTTTTTACTGTTATTTTTTAAAAATTGTAGTCATTTTATAGGTAATTTTTAAAACATTTTTAGGTCATCAAAACCTGGTGATTACAGTCACCCTTTCATTCCTATCAATGAAAATTCCTTGAGAGCGATGTGGTCCTTCATGATCTTCTGTCGTTTGGTCCAGTTTCTTCCCTCATGGAGATGTCTTTGTTTTCTGGGATGTGCTACATGTCGTTAGATTGATCTGCAATTATGACTTTGGGTCCTTTGTTTGGCCTTTATTTTGGACTTCACTATTTACACAATAATGTGCCCATGTTTATATAGGTATTATTACTTGTTTAATTTACATTTCCTGAAAATCCTCCTAGCTCCACCATGTTGACATGGCTGCTATTGGCTTTCTGTACATGCAGGATGGGATAACTAGAACATGCACAGTGTGAAGTAAATAAAACTTGATATAAAACATGTTTTTCTAATACACAGAGATTAACTTGTGCCAATCATTGCATATCTAATCACCTGCTGCTTCTATTGAGATAAGAATGATACATATTTTGTTACATTTAAAGCTAACAATCATAACAGCAATAAGTAAAACATGCACTTGTCATTTTGGGGCCTTGTGATATAAAGTACATTTTAAATGTGCTTAAAATAAGAAAGGAATTAACTTTTCATATATCAATAAATATTTTAAACATTAAACTGTTTTGCATGCTTAAGGCATTCAAATATACCTTCTCCAGGCTCCAGTTGATCCTGGGTACCTAGATTGAGGTTTGGTGTTGCTTTCTTCAGCTCCATCAAGGCAAGTTATGAGGATGTAACTTGTAATAGGTCATGACTGCCTTCTTCCTGATTCGTTTCTCAATATTTCCATTTCTGTGTTAATGTACATTCCAGCATCCACAGAAAGCAAGAAAGAAATGTTCCAGTAAAGTAATACTTTCAGCCATTTCTTAGAAATGCTGAATAAACATGCATATTTTGAAATCATAATTCATTGAGTAAATCCTAAAATTAGGATTTTATAGCAGATAGTCTATCCTTTGATTTCAAGCATTCAAATATTTTATCCTGAAAAAGTCATCTGTTACAGTTTGGGTGCAGGGTGAACATTTAAAAATGGGGACTTCAGTTGAACATGTACATTTTAAGAATAGAAGTAAAAGTTTGTTCATGAAGTTTAAGTCCAGACTTTTTGGCTAATCTCAGTGGCACTTGGTACAGCTAGATACAAAGAAAGGTCCATGCATTGTTCACTTGCTGCATTTCCAGTTTATGTGACTCACACACGCCCACTAGTATCCTGCTTATTCATCATACCAGAACCAAATGGCCTGAAGTTTCATGCCGTATGGTTCTGTTTAATTTCACAATTTTATTTAACATTTGCATTAATAGCAGGTAAAATTTGTATCCGTATATCTCTTAACTAGTTGAAAAACAATATAACACAAAAATGCAACAAAAAATCAACTTTATTCTCTCCAACTAACTGATTTAGGTATTGTATTGTAAAAACAAAAAATGTAAATCTATCAAACACTAAAATAAAATGGCAACATAAAAGGAATTCATACCCTCATAATAAACAAACAATGCCTGGTATCAAACCTAAGACTTATTATATTGTTGAGATAATTTAACATATGCCAATGCTTTCTTGCTTATTGCACATACATAGAATGGGAAGTATCTGTCCTATATGAACAACAGGTTGAACCAAACTGGCTGCAGACCTATTCAAGTTTCTTTTATTTATTTGTTGGTCGAAAGTCATATTCAGAAATACAACAAATCCTAGATGTTAGAATTTTCTAAGTTCAAACACAAAAACACAAATTCTGAGGCGACTAGGAGTTCCAAGAAAATTAATTTTCACCTTGCACATTCAAAATAATTTTTCAAACATTTGTATATAACCCTTACTTTGGCTTTTATTTTACTACACAGGGAAGAAATATTTGGATGTGATAATATCAGATTTATACAAATAAATATAATTAAGAATGTGAGTGTTAAAACACTATGCTTTTTTTCCTGCAATTTGCCATCAGTCAGATGCCAATTCTTCTCTGACAAATTCCAAAAAGTCTAGGTACTTAGAGCACTAAAGTTACAATCATTCTTCTTTTGTATGTCAGATTCATCTCAATTTATGTTCCTCTGGGTCATGGGATTTTATCACTCTGAAGACATTTCAGATCACATTTTAATTCTGTGATGATAAATAGAACAAAGCACATGGGAAATTGGCACCCTTGCCATATATAATGCAATAAGTTTACATAATACATCAGCATACTAGCATAAGTGCAGTGTACACACAGATGTTTAAGCAAATAAGTTTTATACATTACAAATTTTATAAAAAAAATGCTCCTCTTTTTTTATATTAGTTTCATCAGTTTTTGACAGTTTATACGGTTGTGGTAAGAGAAACAATAGTAATGTTTGCATTGCTGAGATTTCATGTTATTTAAAAGTACATGATGAATTAAGAGCTTTTACTCCATAAATAGTGATGTTATTTTATTAAACGTAATCTTTAAAGTTATAAGTTTACTTATATGTAGTTTTGTTTACAACATAAAAAAATGTGAGAAAGATAATTATACAGGTCAGAAGGGGTATTGGTACCCATATCTTAACTGGTGATTGTACACATACAATGAGTGAAATTTAATCCCCCCCCCCATCTTTTGAATATTGGATTCTCCATCAAAAATAAATTTTTATGAAGTATTTATCATGGCATTACTCTATGATGCACTTCCTGATCTGCATCACATTGCTTGTGTTTGGAGTTTCAGTAGATAACAGTGGTTGTGCTTTGTACCAAGACAAAAATAGGTCATCAGAGTGCAGCATAAAAATTTCAACTACAAAGCTTTTCATGTAGTAGTAGTAGTAGTAAAAATCATACATTATACTGGAAGTGTCGATGATAAAGGACATGTCAAATAAACATTTAATATATACAATAAATCTTTGATATATGCAGATTTTAACATAAAAATAAAAAAATGTCTAAATTACATACAATTATTCATAACATACATTTATTTCACTGTTTAAGAAATTCCTCCTTTGAGTAGTAACAGTGTTCATGCAAATGTGCCAATAGTGTTGATTTAATGGTAATAAATTTCTTTATAGACTTCAAACCGACAGGAAGTTTGTTACATAATTTGGTACCTGCATAGATTGTTCCATTTTGCAACACTTTTGTATTGGTTTTCATTACATGTATATCTGATTTTTGTCTAGTATTACAATTGTGAAATTATTGGTTTGCTGAAAATATATTACTGCAAAACCTTGAGAAATTATCTTGAAAAATTGTGATGCAGCTAGAATTTATTAATATAAATTGTCTAGTAGAATGTTCTCCAGGGAATCTCTTTGTGTTCAATGCAGAAATGGGAAATCTGAGTCCTAACACCTGCCTAACATTCTTGATGAAGAAAAATGCATGCTGAGAGAGTAAAACCTGAAAATAAATAATAGGCTTGATGGTTGAAGTTCCTTACTGAGTTGTGATGCAAACAAATATACTTAAGATTATGAACATGTGCCATACACCAATTCTTAATCTGAACTACCAATAGGATTTGTCAATGACTACTACATTAGGACCAACAATTGCTTTATAAGATACCAATGGATGTGATGTGATGTTTTCTATTTTCATAACATCCCGTATGCAAAGATAAGAATATGTAGTCTAAAGACACATGTATTTTCAAGATTATTTGCCAACAATATATTGTTGTTTCATTCCATTTTCCTGTGCAAGATACTTATTAATACGAGGTGCATCGAGAAAGCAAGTTCCCGATTTTGTTTCTGTTAAAGTAAATGTATTTAGCCAGGATAATTGTGCATGCATAACAGATCTATGATGTATCTATCATATGCCAGCCGGAGAAATCCTGCCTGGTGCCAGTAGCATGGCAGCAGTGGCCCGAAATGGTGGCTCTTATTTGTCCTCCCACTGCCTGCGAGGTACGGTCAGTGATAAAGTCCCTATCTGCACAAAACACAGTGCCAATTGAAATTCATGTCAGGTCTACGAGCCGAACGTCTTGAGCAAACAGATGGTGCATCGCTGGTGTAAGCAGTTTTCCGAAGGTTGTCAAAGTGTCCATGATGAAGGGCACAGTGGGCGGGCATCCCTCATCAATGATGACACCGTGAAGAACTGTTGGTTCACGATTACGGAGCTCAGCAGCTATTTTCTGCAGATGTCGCAATGCTTATTGCATGAAATTGTCACTAAGCACCTGCTGTTCAGGAAATTGTGTGCAAGGTGGGTGCTGAAAAACCTGACACCGGAGCACAAAATGAAACGCTTAGGAGAGGCACAGACATTTCTGCAGCGGCATCATGATGACGGCAATGAGTTCGACAGGATTGTCATGGGCGAGGGGATGTGGATTTTGCACTTTACCCCAGAAACCAAGCAGCAGTCAATGCATTGGCATCACAGTGGATCTCCGGTCAAGACAAAATTCAAACAAACTGCATTGGTGCAGAAAGCGATGTGCACGGTGTTCTGGGACAAGAAGGGCATTCTGCTCATTGACTTCCTGCCTAGAGGTGAAACAGTGAAGGCTGACCGTTACTGTGAAACACTGCAGAAATTGCGACGTTCCATTCAAAAAAGAGGTGTGGAATGATTACTTCTGGTGTTGTGCTGCTCCATGACAATGCTTGTTTGATCATCCACCATACAATCCTGATCTTGCTCCCAGTGATTTCCATCTTTTCTTGCATCTCAAGAAATTCCTGTTCTCCGGTCAGCATTTTGACGACGAAGAGCTAAAGACGACTGTCACACACTGGTTCCATTTACAGGCGGCAGACTTCGACATAGGAATACAAAAGTTGATCCCACAATATGAAAAGTGCCTGAATCCTTGTGGTGACTATGTCGAAAATTAGCTGAAGCATTGCTGTACCTGTTGCCAAAGTTTTTCCTGTAACTATGTTTTCTTTGTTTTAAAAAAATAGGGAAACTTACGCATTGTATTAATTCGGACACTTATTTTGCTTTAGTGTTTGGCATAGACATGTGTTCCCAGTATATGCAAAAGCATAGGTGATAAATGCAAAAGCATAGGTGATAAACACAGTGCATATTTATGATAGTGTATAAATTCATCCTTGCAACCAAAATAATTTCTTAGTAGAAGTTCAACATTTGAATTAAAATATGTAGTGATGAGTAGAGATTTTACCTTAATTGAGGCCATAATATTGAATTATACTATAGAAAAAAATCAACATTAAAAATAATATGTTCATTACAATAATGCTAGTTGCTTTTCTACATATTTACAGTATTTTCTTTTAAATAGATTCGGTTTGAAACACTTTTGAGATAAAAGTCGCAATTGCTGAGTCATTGGTGTTGCCATGGTAGCACGTAATGTGCCATTCATTTTCCTGCATTTTAGTTTTAAGTCTAGAAAGTGTGAACGTGCTTACAAGTGCAAATGCAATGGAGAGTTTTAGTGTACTTTTCTTGTATAATTTCAAAAGTGGTTTAAATGAAATGCAGTCACTTGAGCAATTGAAGGGGGCTTTTGAAGACTTCTCTCCTTCACATGCTGTGTTCCCTGGTTTAGAGAATTTAAGAGGAGGCAAAAATTTCTTAAAGATGAAGAGAAAAGTGGCAGACCAAAATAATAGTGACTGAGAAAAACATCCCCTCTGTGGAAACAATGATCTGGGAAGATCCATGGAGGATACAAGGTGTCAAGCTGGCATTTGAGATTTGTTCACTGAGTTCAACAATTCTCCATGAGTACCTTAATGTAAATAAATTACTTCAAGATGGGTGCCCAATAATTTTTCTGGAGTACAGAAACTCCACAAGGTGGAAAGATGCCAACAAATGTTGTAAAGATTTAACTGTGGAAAGTGTCATGTTTCAGATATTGTCCCAGGTGATGAACAATTTGATCCAGAAACAAAACAACAGTCCTATATTTGAGTTTTCCCTAATGACCAACCATACATCAAAGTCAAGGGGCCAAGAAATACAGAAAAGAAAATGGTTATTTCTTTCTTCTCAAGTGGTCATGTAGCAACCATTTGTGCTCGAAAATTAGAACTGTAACTGCAAAATGGTACACAGGGGTTTGCCTTCAGAAAGCGTTTCGGAAAAATAGACCTTCAAGGAAACGAGACAAAACAATTGACTTATCCACCCTACAGTCCCGACACCATGTGATTTCTTCCTGTTCGATACTCTGAAGAACCACTTTGAGGTCACCGATTTTCTAGCCTCAAAGAGGCAGTTGGAGCATACAAGGAGCAGTTATCTGCAGTGCCAGAAACTGAATGGCTTGGATGCTTCCATAAAAGACTCCAGAGGATGGAACATTACATGTAGTGCCAGAGGGAATACTTCAGCAAGAAAATATTACTTAAATACTGCTCCCCCTTTTATTTATGTTTCACATCTGTAACAGACAAATTAAAATCAAATAAACTCAAATGTGTAACAGCACAAAGAGGACCAGGTACTAAAGCATGACTACTGCATCTTCTGCCTTCATTATGGACAAAGAAATACTGCGATATCATATGATCAGCACAATCGGTTCCCAAAGCTGCTTAAGCTCAGTTTGCTAGGCCATGAATAGCCACTTCTCAATCAAGCACCTCCTCTATTGATTCCTAAAGACTTCAAAAGGCTCAGTGCAACCCATATCAGACCTTTCAGGAGGAGAAAATCTGCATGCCAATATCTAGAATCAAACTTGGGTCCCTTCACACCACCGGCAGGGACACTTATCACAGCACTACAGGGCTAGAGGCAGATGAGATTATACTACAATAGAACAAATTGACAGAAGTTACATAACATCAAAACTGCAATGCAATATATGAGGGCTATTGTAAAGAGCAATTAAAACTATTGGCTATCAATAGTATAGTCAACTATCGCAGCATCTGTTAAGATATATTCATCATCAATACCTCCAATGTTGTTTATCCCCTCACATCTAACATTCCTACTGCTACAGAGAAGAAACTAAGAAACACAAGAAGATATACTGCAACAATGTGCTCCAATTGATGTGTAACTACATAAAATATTAATTTCACTGGAGGAAAATCATCTGGCATACTAGGCATGCTGCACTTTCTGAGTCCAGTGGTGATACATAAAATCACAGTGGTAAACTTTGGTTTACAATGAACACTTGAACTTCTCATTTTGTTACAAGATAGTGCATGGTGTCTTTGTGTACAGTAGAACCGCAGTTCACTTATAATGGAGGGGACGGGGTTGATGGTTAACCGAAAATGACAGATAATCCATCTTAATATAAACAGTACATTTAATAAGCAATTACACAAAAGACTCACTAAACGTGTGAGTCCTATATGACATTTCTTGTACATTTAGAAAAATGACAATAAAGGTGATGCTATCCGCAGAGCAGGACTGTCGTCCTCCATGGTGTAGTGGTTACCATGCTAGCCTCTAGTTCCCGATGCTGCGAGTTAAAACCCGGGGGAGGGCGATGGCTTTTTTTGGGAGTAAAAATCCTTAGCATGGCTTCCTTTGGAAGGGAAGTAAAGCCAGTGGTCCAGTGTCATAGATTTACGGCACGTAAAAGAACCTCAAGGCTAATAAAGAGGCCTCTGAGCAAAATTTCCGGTCTTTCATGCCCAATATAGAATGGAATGGAACGGAACGCTAAGGACCACAGCAGTTAAAGGGCGTCCATAAATAAAACTCAATTTAGAGCAGGGCTGCACATTAAGAGATAACAGTCTTTTGTTCAATAAAATCAAAACAAGTGTGCATGCTTACTCACCCGCATATGTTTTTCGTCAATTTTGTAAACACATTGCTAGGCAACAATAGTACATTATGATCACTACTATTGTCTGATTGCAAGACAAGTTTGTGATTTGAAACTAAAACTTAAGTAATACACATTCAAAGGCATCAGAACAATCTATTGACAAAATGTGAAACAAAGAAGAAGACAGTTAATGAGCCAAACGGTTAATTGAGTGACGAATAATCAAGATTCTACTAGAGAGAGAATCTATTGCATGGTTAAGAACCGGAGCATGGAGGCTAAAAGGGCTAAGACAGGGTATTCCTCAGAACCATTGTCCGATATGTGGTGGTAATGAAGACATTGAACACATAGTATTTAAGTGCCAAGGAACAGAAAATTGGAGAAAAGAAATTTTTAATAAGAAGTGGTTGAAGGGGGATAGAAATACACTTATGATTGAAATGATATGTAAGGACGCTAGAAGCATTGGACAGTTTTTGTGTAAAGTAAAAAATAAATGACTTTGGACAGTGGAAAGAGAAAAGTAAGAGGTAGTGCATCTTACTTTGAATGGAAAACTATATTGAATGCGTGATGGTTATAATCAATAAATGAAAAGTGAAAAACAAGTGGAAATGGGACATGAAAAAAACTGAAAAAAAAGAGCAAGATAATTTATTGACAAGAAATTGTAAAATGTAAATAAACTGTAGTGATTGTCTACTGAATGAGTGACCAGGGTCAAAGTGCAGTAGACAATCAAATTTGTAAAACTCTTAGCACAATAAATACTATACTATACTAAATGCATCACGACTAACAATGACAATGCTTAATTAAACTTTTAACTTAACATAGTAGAGAAAGCAGTAGTTGTAAATAAGAAAGAAATGGTAACTGAATAAAGATATGACAAATATTTATCACATGCCATACCCATGTTCTTTCTTACAGCTCTGTGAACCCAAATAGCTTTGTGTGGATTTAAGCTTCATACGAGGGGCACTATTTATATTTTGAGCCTTGGCAACCCTGAATGTTGTAGGTGCCATCTGACGTTTCCAATGGAAAGTTTGACATTTTTTACCATAATCTACTTCAAACATTCTGTCAATAGAGCGTCATTTGTTTTGTTTACACTAAATTGAAAATTGTGTGTCAACAAAAACATGCAATTAACTCGCGAAAATGTTCGTGCAATTATTTATTACGACTTTCAACGTGGATTATCAAGACAGGAGTGCATCAAACAACTAACTTCCACATTTGGCGACGAAGCTCCATCCTTTGCCATTGTGAAATGCTGGTATAACGAATTTAATTGTGGCTGCCGTTCACTCAATGATGAAGTTTGTGAAGGTCGTCCAAAATCAGTTGTTGTGCCAGAAAACATTGATGCTGTGCAAAAAATAATAATGAAAGATTGTCATGCGACATATTGTGAGATTGAGGCAACCCTAGGCATTAGTTCCACCAGCATATATAAAATATTGCATGATTATTTAGCCGTGAAAAAGGCTTGCTCTCGTTGGATCCCACATAATTTGACGCAATCTCAAAAAGATGCTCACGTCGATTGGTGTACAAAAATGCTCAAGAAATACAATGGTGGTGCCTCAAAAGACGTATATAAGATTGTAACAGGTGATGAATCATGGATCTATGCGTATGAGCCAGAACATAAACAGCAGTTGACTGTATGGGTGTTTCAAGATGAAGCAAATCCAACAAAAGTTGTTCGCACTCGAAGCACTTGGAAGCAAATGGTCGCCTGCTTTTTCAGCAAAACTGGCCATGTGGCAACAGTGCCTTTAGAGGAACGTAAAATGGTCAATGCCGAATGGTACACAACCATTTGTTTGCCAGAAGTCTTCGGTGAAGTAAGAAAAACCAACAAGAACCGTAGGATCGTTCTTCATCAAGACAATGCGAGCACACACACACACACATCTCGTCTAACAACAGAGTATTTGAAGGCTCAAAAAATTGAATTGATGGGTCATCTGACATACAGTCCTGATTTGGCACTCAATGACTAAATTGCGTGGACAGCGATTTTCGTTGGCAGAAGAAGTGTTGATGCCTTCAAAACCCATGTTTTGGAGGTGTCTCAAGAAGACTGGAATAAATGCTTTGACAAATGGTTTAAAAGTGTATTGATCATAAAGGAGAATATTTTGAAAAACAATAAAGCAGTTTTCAATCAGAAATTACTTTGTTTTAATTATTAGGCTCAAAATATAAATAGTGCCCCTTGTATGTAATACAATTCACCCTGAGTTATAGCATCATAAAATTATAAAGGAGTCTAATCTTTCAAATATCAATGTTTATTAACATTACAAACCATTGTGGCAGCCAAGTGAAACTGTTTAAAGAGGTCAGCAAGGACTAAGGCTGAGCATCAATGCAAGAGAAACTGATTTCAGTTATTCACAAATACCTTCATTTCTTACTTGAATTTTCTCTTAGTGAATATAATCTGCACATGCGGTCATTCAAGACTAACTGGACTACTAAAAATGTCATCATGGTGGGTTGTAAACTGCGACGGAAATTGTTGTATTTATTTTGAGCCCCACGTATGGGAGCCAATTATGCGACGGAAATGTTTCTTACGTAATATTTATAGCGTAAGTTGTTAGAACTTGTAGATCATATGTTGTGCTGCTTTACTTCACGCGTTGCCATCTTGTGACGTCATTCTTTGTTTGGTTCGTAGCTCCCTCTGGCGTTAGCAATTTGTATCAGTTTTGAAATAATTCACTTTAAATGTTCTCCGGCTAGCTATTTAGGTCGAGAATGTATCTCTTGCAGGGTGTAAATCGGAAAGGAATCTTTTATTCAGAAATGATACTGATGAAGAAATTGTTTTTATAACTTTTATTGTCGAACACATTCACTAACACTTTTTACATATGAATCTGGATACTCGCCAAACTGAAACTGTTTGTAATAACTTCTTATTTATCACTTTTAACTCGCATACTTCAACTTTATGTAATTTTTTTAAATGTATAATACTTTATAATAATTCTCGTAATTCTGCTGCGTGTAACTTGACGAAATAAATGAACTGAGAGACCGACGTGTAGAGTACAGAGAATTCTGTTGAACTGGGGTACCGACGTGTAGAGTATTGAGAATTTTGTTGAACTGGGGGACAAGCTACCTTGAACCTACACTATTTATAGGCCTGCATCAAGATACGCCTAAAGATTATAAATGAACTGCTATTGGCTAATAAAACGCGCCAACATTAGCGTCTATTTTAATATCCAATGAAAACCACGAATACATATTGCTTTAGGAAACATTCTAGAATGTTCTAAACGGAAAAAACGCGCGAAACATTACGTAACTTCCTGGTTCCCGGTAATGATAAACAACTCACCCCATCGCTGCATTATTGCGTTATTGTTGACAGTTTCAGTAAAGCCGTATATTATTATTTACCAATAATAATTACAATTAATAAACCTCTGAAATCAATGTCACATAAAAATACATATTCGTATTACTATCATTAATTACATCTGAGTAATTTGTGATACAAATTACCATATCAAAACATGCTCACAACTGGAAGAAAAATTAAAAGAAATTCACTATACAATAAGAACAGAGAGGTAAACATTTTCAAAATGTCACTTTAGAAGAGTTTGTGCTCAAGCGGTTGCAGATATGTAGATCTGCTTTCAAGGAGACTGGGTTTTCAAAACTCCACACACATGCTGGCAAAAATACGAGTTCTTATAAGGTGACTATGTAAGAAAAAATGTATTATTTATAAAGTCATACACTGCAGTAATACTGTTCCAAATGGAAGATAGACACATGAACATATGTTCCTTTATTGGCAAAAGAAAATCATGAGAAAATTGTTTTGTTTACCAAAAGAAAGCAAGTGAAAAGAGTCATTCAACCTGACCAATCACAGAAGCAAAATTTAAAAAATGTGAGCCTTAATCTACAATAATCATCAGCGGAGCAAAGCATGAGTTTGCTTCTGAAGACAAACACAAACATGCATTTTTATCTATCATTTATTTGGTCATGAGCTGACAGACAGGATGAAACAAAAGTCCACAAATGATACAAATTAAGGCACCAACACATTTTCTGGATGTCATTGCAAGCATGCACCTGGTGTTTTTCTGCCCTGTTATACAAAATTTCATAAGATAGCAATTTTTGTGGCAGGATAATCTTTTGATTTAATTTTCCTTACAATGGGGTGCTTTTGGTGATAAGAATAAACCTGGTCTAAAGCTTTTTTGGAATTAGTCTGAGATCTACCACTTTTATCCTACACATTAGTGCATTATTACACACATGTTTTATCTGCTAACCTGCATATACACATAACAAAAATTCTAACAGTTGCTAGCTCAATTCTCACCAAACAGGTGGTACAAAACGAATAGAAACTTCCATCTTCAACACATGATTTTCATCTTGCATAACAATCTATGACCGTGCAAGTCAAACAATGGATAAGAATTGTGTATATGGTTGCCATTAGTGATACTGTAATGTATGGAAATCTCATAAATATGATGTTATACACTGTTAAGCAGTTGAAAGCTATTCCTTACATCATTTAGATTTATGTTATTCAATGAACATCTATAGACACCAAAAGCAATAAGGAACACTTCTAAACACATAATGATCAATACTGGTACAATTTTCATATGAATTGGCTTCTTCTCTTATTGCATTTCATGGAATTGAAGTAACCAATAGCAGTACTTCAAAGCAATTCACTTCTATACTTTTCTTTTTCTTTTTTTTTCCCCCTTCTTTTTAAACAGTGTTTAATGTACCTCTTACATATGACATCACAGGCCATGACACTGGCGATAAATGAAATGAAACGATATTTGGGAACGAAATGTTCCTGGTCTAAGTTTAGGGTACCTTCCTGGCATTAGCCAGTTATGAGGACTAAGAAAAACCCAGAAATAAACCTCAGTCAGGAGGATGGTCCCGGCAGGATTTGAATTGCAGACCTCCCATTCATGAGTCTGTGTCTTAACAACCTTGGCTCACCGTGTCAGTGTGCATGTATGTGTGAGCGCACACACTTGTTTTATAACCTCAAGCATCAGCCCTGGGTTTGTCTGTGTATACAAACTGTTAACTATGAGCCACAAATTGGTACTGCTGCAGAAAATCTTGCAGTTCTGATGTTAAAGCTATTTTAAAATGCGTACTGAAATTCTTTCATAGAAAAAGTTGCTTTCATTCTTGAGATCCTATAAGTGTCTGGGTATACTGAACACATATACAACAAAAACATCAATCAATGATCAAAAATAAGACATTAAGTAACTGATATGTTTCTCACATCCATCACCATAGTATCGTCATATAATTAAGGAATAATTCTGTTCTATATAAATAATGGTCAAAGACTACTACTGGAAAAAGTAACCTACATACTGTTAGAAACATATAAGAGGTGGTGTTATGTAGGATATTTTACTACCCAGAATATTGCAAATTTGGCATAGGGAAGTGGCGACCCCATTGCCCAGTGGGAAACCAATGCAAACAGCCACCTGAGTATTGGCAGGAAAACCAAAACCTTAAGGGACTGGGAGGAAATGTCCAACCCTACCTCAAGAACTGAGGCTCCCTTAGTACCCTGGGGGTAAACAGGGACCTTAAGCGTTGGGCTAATCCCCAACCTTAAGTATTATTGGATTCAAAAGGATAAAGTGAGCCTCAGAAAGGAACAGAATAGACGAAGACTTTGCGAGAAAATGGTTTACGAATTGGAACATGGAATATAAAAACACTAGTTGGAAAGGAGGTAGAGATGATAGAGGAACTGAAGAAATATAAGATTGGAATATTAGGGGTTTGTGAGACAAGGAAGAAGGGACAGGCACTCAAACACTATATGGTAATTATGAAATGAGATATATAGGTGTCCCATGGAAAACAAGAGCAAAGGAAGGAGTAGCAATAATTGTAACGGAAGAAAGACAAGAAAGTGACATCATGGGAAGCATTTAGCTCGAGACTGATGACAATAGATATGGAATTGGAAATTCCTTTAACTATTATTCAGGCTTATGCACCCACTGAGGATGCTGAAATAGAAGAAAATGAAAAGTTCTTTGAAGATCTACAAAACTTAATAAACAAGGCAGAAAGAAAGAAAAGGAAAGTAATTATGATGGGAGACCTAAAGGGAAGAGTAGGAAATGATAGGAAGAAAAACAGAAAGGTCTTAGGCCCTTATGGAGGAGAAAGTACAGTAAATGGAAACGGAAATAGAATAATAGATTTGTGTATTGACAACAGATTTATTGTAGCTAATACATTTTACAAACATAAATGTATACATCAAATTACGTTCAAATCTACTCAATATGAGAGTATAATAGACTATTTCCTATTCCCGAAAGGAATAAAAAATTTCTGTAGGGATGTAAAAATAATAAGAAGGGCAGAACTAGCTACAGATCACTTTCTCCTGGTGGCAGATATGACCTTCGCAGGTGAGAGATGCAGGAGGTGAATAGGCTACCAGAGGATAAGGTGGGAAGAGCTGCAAGAAAAAACTAAAAGAGAAGAATTCTGTATGAAGTTGGAACAAAAATGTATCAAAAGAAGTTTTCCAGAGGAAGAAGAAAATAAAGTAGAGGATAAATGGAAACCCCTTAAGGAAGATATTCTGATAGTGAGGAAGTATGTGGTATGAAAAAAGTGAGAGAAGGGGTTAAGGCAACTAAATGGTGGAACGAAGATGTACAAAAAGCCGTGAAGGGGAAGAAAAAAGCTTGGAAACATACTTAACCACCATAAATATAGAACATAAAGAATGTGATAAAAAGAAAAAGGAGTGCAAAATAGTGGTGAAAAGAGCAAAAAGACAAACGTAGAAAGAATTTGGTGAGAGCATGGAAGATAACTATATACATGACAATAAGAAATTCTGGAAGACCATGAGATACCTAAGCGGGAAACATGGCAGAAAAGTGTATAGTATAAAAGACAAGGAAAATAGATTGAAAACAGAAACACAGGAGGTACTATGAAGAGAAATTTAGGAATGAGCATGTTATGAGGGAAACAGAGATCAATTGGGAAGAAGAAGAATGGACAGGGATAGGGATTTAGAGATTGATTACTGGGATGTACAGATAGCAGTAGGGCAAATGAAAAGCGGTAAGGCAGCTGGAGCAGATGGAATAGTTCCTGAGATGATTAAAGCAGGAGGTAAAACCATGATTAACCAGATGAAGGAGTTGTTTAGAATAGTATGGAGAGAAGAATATATCCTGAATGAATGGAATTGAAACATAGTAATCCCCATATATAAAAAGGGAGAATCATGTAAATGTGAGAACTATAGAGCAATTTGCTTAACAAGTACAAGAAGTTATAAGCAAGGA
The DNA here is from genome assembly GCA_030765065.1 of Deroplatys truncata. Taxonomy (NCBI): domain Eukaryota; kingdom Metazoa; phylum Arthropoda; class Insecta; order Mantodea; family Mantidae; genus Deroplatys; species Deroplatys truncata. The sequence continues at coordinate 128,186,675 of CM060988.1, read as the reverse complement.
TTATGGAAAGGAAATTGAGAAGGTATGTGGAAAAGGATTTAGAAGATGAACAAGCAGGTTTTAGACCCAGTAGACAAGACTCAGGACCAGATATTTGCGCTAAGAGTCATCACAGACAAATGGATAAGTAAAAACAAAACAGCATACCTTGCATTTTTGGATCTACAAGCAGCCTTTGACTCTGTACCAAGAGTAGAAATATGGAAGGCACTATATATGAAGGTGCCCTTAAAATTAATAAGGGTAATCAAATCTACAATTAAGAATGTAGAGGGCATAGTAAGGCTGAAGGGCAGAGCATCAAAACCTTTTAAGATAGAAAAAGGTGTTAAACAGGGAGATAGTTTAAGCCCATTATTGTTTACAGTATTTTTGGATGAAGTAATGAAAACTTGTAAAATGAGAACAAGCAAGGCACTAGTGGGAATGTGGAATTTAAGACCTATATACTGCCAAACTTTGGCTTATGCAGATGATATCATGCTTATAACAGATTCAGAAAATAAATTACAACAAGCAATAATAGAATGGATAGAAACACTATAGGAAAGGAGAATGACAGTAAATCTTAATAAGAGTAAAGTAATGATGCTAGCTAGGACAGAATACAAGATAAAGGAGATCAAGATAGAAAAAGAGGGAAGGCAGTTAGAGTTAGAGCAAGTGGAAAGCTACAAGTATTTGGGAACAGTGATACCAAAAGGTAAAATATAAGAAGAAATAAGAAAGCATGTAGAAAAAGCTACTAAAGCGTATTAAACACTAAGTAAATGTGTTTTTGGGAAAGAAGTAGATAAGAGGACAAAAACTAAAGTATATATAACAGTTATAGAACCAATACTTATCTATGGAAGTGAAAGCTGGATAATAACAAAAAGTGAATTAAGCATGGTGAATGCAACGCAAATGAAATGCTTAAGAAGAATAGTCAGAAAGACACGACAAGATAGAATAAGGAATGAAAGGATAAGAGATGAACTCAAAGTGCCATGGGTAAATACGAGGATAGAAGAAAGACAGTTTACATGGTATGGACATGTGAAAAGAATGGATATAGACCGCAAAGTATGCCTATTTTTAGAAGCAAGACCATTAGGAAGGAATCTGAAAGGAAGACCAAGGATAACCTGGGAAGAAGGGATTAAAAGACGAAAGACTTGGGATCAGTTTAATAGAGTAGTAAAGGATAGGATGGAGTTTAAAAAATGATTCCGAGGCAAACCCCTGACACCTCAATAGTGGTAGAACAAGGAAGTTGAAGAAGAAGAAGAAGAAGAATATTGCAAATTCAAAAAATGTTGGATATCGCACTTCTGTATTCTTACTGAGTGTGCCTTTCTTCCCAGGCCCTCAATGACTTAACATCTTGGTTGTCAAACAAACTACACTATTCAAATCTTTCAGTAGGGCAAATTTACATTTCTTGCAGTTGATTTGTATGCTTATTAACTATCCCTAACATTCTATCTGTACATTACTTTTAATTTTCATTTGCAAGTACTGCATAAATATGTGTCCTTCTTTTAATTAACCAATGACTGTTTATCATCACTGTTGATTATAACCTTATTAAGGACAGGGAGATGGTAGGGCGGATGAGGGGTAATAAGAGAGAATAGGCAGTTGGCTAATTTAAAACTATACTTGTACCATTTAAAATTCGACTTCTTTAGAACAGTGTTCTCAAGCTTTACTCTTTCCCTGATATAGACATGATTTCATGTTGAGAAAAATCTAAAAGTTGTCTGATATTGGCATGTTTTGACATTTTGAAACCTGCCTACCTTCAAGAGAAAGTCGAGGTTCAGTTGTATGAGCCACATAGCTTATCACTGAATCCAGAAGTTTTTGGCCAACCTTCTGAGCTGTATGATGAAATGTAACTGCAATGTAATCACACAACCAAGTCCGGAATAAGGAATAGTGTCTTGAATGAAGGCACGTATCAAAGCATTAAAACATGCCAATGTCAAGCAATGTTTGGATTCATCTTATGTGAAATTGTGCTGATGCCAGGAAAAAGAATTCTATGATCATAGTAGCCTTCTGCATTAATTAATGCATTTTAGACACCTGAATGCCATATTGCCTGCCAGATCAAGCCTTAAAGCACCTCTCTCCAACTGCCTGCGAAAGTGTTAAGCTATGATTAAATAGGATATTTTATCAAAGTTAATAGTCACTTCTGAAACTTTATACCTGATCTAATCTATGAGGTCATGATTAATTGCTGCAAAATTAAAAATCTGCATGATCTTTTAAAAAAATTGTGATCAGCTTTATTTACTGTTTAACACTGGAATTATAGAGCATCTAGGCCACATTATTCAAGAGCTGTTTACCAAACAACAAAACTATACATCTATTGGCATAAGACCCATTCATCGCAACCAATACTCATTGGGGATTTACATGTGCTTTAAAAGTCAAATCACTGACAAAAAATGTAAAAAATTTGTCTTATTAATTCCACCAAAAATTCACAAGTACGAAGCACGAGATAAATGTAAAAACAGTAAATGAAAACCAATAATGCATAGGTAATACTTAATGTAAATGAAAAGCTAAAAACGTAACAGCAAAAAGCAATCCATTACTGTAATAAGACAGTTATAATTAAAAGTTCTCAAAGTAAGATCTGTAGTGGGCAATTGCATTGATTTTGTTCATTTGCTAAGTGGGCCTAATTTTTTTTATTAAATTTTATTTTGATACTTTCTGGTGACATTTACTGAACACTATTCTTCTGTTATTAATTTTCTATAGTTTGTACTCATAATTTTATAAAATAGTTTTTTATGAATAACAGCCAGCATTGACATTTTAACTTAAGTGTTAGTTTGGTAATGTTCCACATTTTCCAAGTTTTCTGTAATATAGCTGTGTTGTTTACAGAGGTGTGTGGAAGTCCTATATATTACTCCTGTTTATTTTAAGTATCTTTCTTTTTATCATTTTCCATTAAGGTAGATCCATGCTAACTACACATTCAGCTAAGAGTTCTTTTAATGTGGTTAATATTTATAATAAGAAAGTACAGCACGGAACGAACAAACAGTTTTTATTATAGAAAAGGACAGCTGAAATGCACACCATTAATAATGTGTTCAATGTAGGTCACAATTAGCTGAACAAAACTTGTAAAACACACAGCATTTCAAAGTAGTTAAATTAATATGTTACACTAACATATAGTTAGCGCCTTACCAGTTCTTCACACCAAGAAATACACTAATGATAATTATCTGGGTAAGTCCCACCCTGTCATTACTCAACAAGTAGTGATTCAAGCTAATAGTATTAAGGAAGAGCGCTTTGTTGCAAAATTGACGTTTGACAGAGCTTACGGAAAGCAGTTAGCAACTAATATGCATATGTTTTCAAAGCTGCTAGGTTGATTTTTCGCAACATGAAAAAGAACTTTAACCTATAATACCTGATAATAGTTGTCACACAGTTCCTGAGCGATGACAGATTATATTCTTCGAATTCATGTAGTCGTTTATCCGGTGATAAGGCTGATAAACAAACAGTAAACCATTGCTTCTTTTTAATGAGATAATAATAACAGCTGTGATCCCAAATTTATTTACATATTTTCATTGTAATATTACAACTTCAAATCTAGGACCAACACGTACAGATTTCCTACTCCACAACCGGATTGCATCTCTTTCTGTTTACGACTACTAGATCGCAGCATAGCAAACCGGTGTTCAAAACGGAATTTCCGGTTAAGGTCTTTGACGATGTTCAATTTTTCATGTTAAAGCGGTGAGAGGTTAAAAGCCACGTATTTGGTTCAGATCAGTTTATATTCGTCTTGAATATAGTATCCACTATAAAAATGGTACGTATAACTGGAAATTTGAAGGCTGAGAAGCTATGTTAATTTATTGCTTACTACTAAATACAAATCTGTTTGTAACAGTACTCAGGTCACTTAAGGTTATGTCGACGTGTAAAGCAAAGTGCAGTAAATATAGCAAGCAGTGTTCCCTTAGCGACAATAGAAGCCCAAAATTAAAATGCTGAATAGGAGTAGCCAAATTGGGGGACTGCTGAACCGTTTTCTGTATTATATTAGCCACATTACCGTAATGTGACAGGCCCAATGTAAAGAGACAACATGTCTCAAAATGTAATGGACTGCTACTTGCAATAGCTGCTGTTCCGCAGTTCTTTGTTAATTCTGTAGATCCCACAGTAGCCCATACCCACATCTTCAAGCACTTTTCCTTTCCATACATGCTGACTTCTGCTTCTCCAACCTTCATTTTTTCTCTTCTTATTCCTTTCTGTAATAAAACACTACTTGAATGAAACAAATCTGTACAATATGCAAGGATAATTCAGTCATATAGGCAGAAAGCCATCAACTGTAGATAAGCTTTCTGCATACCTGCTGTAAGAGCAAAAAGTTGTGGATTTGCTTCATTTTATATTTTAACCATCACAGCAGCTTGTCCAAACCAAAGATTACAAGTTAAATTAATAAAATGTAAAGTTACTATCGCAAACAAATAAGTAGCTGTATACAGTCGGCAAAAGCTACATAAAACCTCATGTCCAAACTTATGCAGCACTCTTGCAACATTGGCTAAACTGTTTCTGCACTTACGTGCCATATCCAGCCATTTTCCGATTCCCCTCTGAACAAGAAGGTGTTACCAGTGATTACCTCCACTGCTATTTCCTTTCCCCACCCCTCCGCTTGAAATCTTTCTACATGGAAACACTCCTTAACTTGCCCTATTACTTTAAAATAAATAAATTACAGTGAATTCCTTTGCATGTAAACTTTACTTTCCTTTCCTTGTCCCATTCCTTTAAAATAAATAAATTACAACGTATTCCTTTCATGTCCAAACTGTCCTCTCCTTGCCCCATTCCTTTAAAATAAAATAAACTATACTCCTTTCATGTGCAAACTATCCTTCCCTTGCCCCATTGCTTTAAAATAAATAAATTACAATGTATTTCCTTTCATGTGCAAACTTTTCATTCTTTGACCCATTCTTTAAAACAAATACCTGACTTACAATGCATTGCATAACAAAAGAGAGGTGTCAATGAGAACAATGAGGAACCCATCACATTATTGCGAATTTCGATTCCAACATTTTCTCCCTCTACATGGCTAAGGCTCACTTCTCCATCACCTCTAACCATGTGATCTACCTCACCCTGGCCCACTTATTTCAGTGATGGGGAACCACCTTGTATGGAGAGGAATCAGAAAATTGCTGGGTATGGCAGGTAAGCCCAGGGTACCGCTAGTTCCAGTATTTCTGTAATATTTATATGCATTCAATTAAGCTATTCACATTCAAGTTGTGTAAAACTGTGCTCAGCATATTTTCTGAGATTTAATTTGTAATCAACTTTTTATGTGGGATGTATGTTACACTATTAAAGCCAAGAATTGTGACCCATAATTAAAGCAGCAACAGCATGTTCTGACATCAGTATAGGTGATAATGTGCTTGGTTAAGCATTGCATTCTGCACCAAAGTTTGCAGGCCTAATCCATTGTTGTTAGATTTATGGTATAAAAAGATCTTATGTGTTACATTCACATTACTTTGTATTTTTATATAGCTTCTACAAACTATTCCTAGCAAAGGTTATTTTTCTATCTTCTTTGTGTTGATCGAGATAAACCTTTGCAGAAATAGTTTCATTACACATTTCATTGTAGGTAAAAGGGGGTCGATAATCATGTGTTTAAAAGCGAGTTGCTATACACTGGTCTTGAAATTCCTTACTCTTTCAATGACAGTGTTAGAAACAATTGGATAGCGACATATTTTAAAAAACAACAAAGTACTGAAAAATTCAAACCGATAACAACAGATATCTAGGAAGTGGCTGATGCTACATAAAAAGTTATTTGAGATAAATTGTATATTTTAAAGAGAGCTGCATTTTTTTGTGCAGAACTTTTTGTCTATCTCTTGTGGTTTACTCGTTATACAAAACAATACAAAATTTCTTTTGAATGAAGAGGACTTCACAGTCTCTTGCCAGAAAATTCAAGATATATATTTTATTTGTCATGTAAATGTGTTAAATATATAGTATTTTAATAAAAATTCTTAACCATTTTTGAGAAAATCCAAAATACAGAAAAAAATTCCATGCAAAGATAGTTTGGAGTGGGATAATTTTCTTGAAAATCTTTGTGTGACATTTTTGGAAGATACGAACTTAAATACCAAGTTTGGTTTTTGTTGATCTTTTCGTTTTTGAGTTATGCTGTTCAGACACACACGTGTGCGCATATACGGACCTTTTTCTAAAATTGCATTTTTTTGGAGGGGATGCAATACTTCCTCTATTTCCTGTAAGTAAAAAGAGCTGCAGAACAGAATTCCGTTATGATTGTGGCAATTGCTAGCAGTATTAAGTAAACTTAATAGTAATTCCTGACAAGGAATATCTAAACTGTATGTTAATAGTATTTTACATTGGATATAATAAAACATTAAATCAACAAATTATTATAAACAAATTTGAACTGTTAAATGGCAGCAGAATGGCATGTAAAAGGTTGAAAAACAATATGTATGTGGTCACCTCAACAGATAAAATGTGCACCCAACAGATAATTTCTTGGTTCTACTTCATTATTGGATTATGAGCAAAATTGAAGTGTTTTATTTAAGAAATCAGGGGTTTTTGAGTATCCTTGGACTATGAGAAATATTTTAGTGTATCCACCACCAGAATAAAAAGTGAAAATATTTGTTAACGTGAATCATTTGAGTTTGTCATCCCGAACCTATGGCTATGCCCAACTGCTCCACTCTTTTACTTCTAAAACCCGTCCCTCAGGTGCGCATTGCAGCTTAGGGCCCTCAATATGTAGTAACATTCAGCCTTGTATATAGTGATTGTGCCCTAGACCCAGATACTTTCATCATCATAAGGAATCTTCTAAAAACTAGCAGGAAGTGAAAGATAAAGAATAAGTTCTAAACAAGGTTTGAATTTTAGAAGTGCAGTAAAGATGGAAGCTGCCTGCATTTAGTATGGACATTCTTGAATTTTTTTCATAAAATCAGCTCTTTGTTTGATTTATTTAATATTGTAATACCAAGCTGAGTCTAGTTTTATACACAAAAACTCCCAAGTTCATCTTTAGTGGCAAATACCTCTTTGTTTTTGTTTTAGGTAGCACATTTTAGTATTCATTAGAATAAAATATTGTACACAGAATAACGTCAAACATGTGTTAGGCAGCAGCAGTCCTGAGATAAGCTGATCAATTCATTAACACACACATATACATGGTGGTCTCTGGATATGCGAATGTAACATTCATAATTAAAAAACTAAAAGAGGGTTTCCATCTTTGTAAGGGCTTCAAGTTCTAAGGGACTGCTGAAGAGAGTGGTAGTCAGAGTATCTAGGATGGGAATTTATACAGGTAAAGAAGCATGGAAGAGAGAAAGGGGGAAGCTTAGCATTATTCCTTACCATGTGTTATTAGTGACCTTTTTTTTTTGTGGTGCACTTGCACTTTCATCTAAGATATTGTTTTCTCTACCAACAATGACATCTTTTCAAATTGGCTTGTGGGAAGTTCTTAATAAGTTATATCACCTTGTAGTTTTTAATGTAACACTCTATTATTAGGAATGCACTTTAATTTTTTAATTGGTATGAACAACAATTGTAAACAATGTTTTAGCAGTAGTAAGTTACTTCATAATTTATCATTTATTTTTATTTCAATTACATTTTATTAAATGTATTCATAAAGTTAAACTATGTGCATACTTAGCTAATATAAAAGTGTACCATCAATGTGATCTATTAATGTTTTATTCACAAAGTGCACATAGTGTATGGGAATCGGGTATATCGCTTATAGAGGGTTGACTATTTAAGTTGAGACTACACAATATCTCCAAAAATAAGCATTGTAGAAAGAAATGCCTTTAATAAAAGTTGCTTTACATTATGAGGGAAAGTAAATACCATTAGTCGTGTTTCGTTTGGAGGATGTTATGATGGTCAGTTTAGGGTCAATTTAATTTTTACTTTCTCTACTACGTATAGTAAGTAGGGGAAGTATTGCATTCCACCCAAAAATTCGATACCGAGATTTCAACGGAAATACATGTTTTGAGACCTGCTGAATACAAAACAAGCATTTTTGGAAACATGTCCGTGTGTGTGTCTGTGTGTGTGTGTGTGTGTGTGTCTGTGTGTGTGTGTGTGTGTGTGTGTGTGTGTGTCTGTGTGTGTGTGTGTGTCTGTGAACAGCATAACTCAAAAACGAACAATCGGATAAACACCAAACTTGGTATTTAGGTTCAGTATCTTTCAAGGATGCGACACGAAGGTTTTCAAGAAAATCCCCCCACCCCAGAGTACCCTTTACATGGAACATTTTTCGAAAATTTTAATTTTCTCAAAAATGGCTCTAACGATTTTGATTAAAATATCATATTTTTAAGGTATTTTTATGACAAATAAAATGTATATCTTGAATTTCCTGGGAATGTCTCCAAAAGTATTCTTTATTGTGAACGACTTTCGCATAACTGGTAAACCATAAGAGATAGACAAAATTTTACTACACAAAAAATGTAGATGGCGTTAAAATACACAACTTAAATCATATACATTTTTTTTGTTGAGTGAACCGTTTTCGAGATATTGCTTGTTATTTCCTTAAATTTTCCAATACTTATACTTTTTCACAAATTCGTTATTCATTTTTTTATGTCCTGGACATGCAAAGAGAATGGAATGCGCCGCATAGCAACCAGCGATGAAATATTTGACTATCGCTTAAAAGCTACCATATTCCCCTTGCATCTATAAGAAAATTACAAATAAGATTGACATCTCGATATCTCGATTAATATGAAGCATATGGAGAATAGGCGTTTGTAAAAATAGATTGTACAAGAGTAGAGAAAGTCATGTGAGTGTAACACATCAGATTTTTTTAAATGGGAACCTACATTTTGTAAGACCCTAAAATGACCATCATAACGTCCTCCAAACAAACCACGACTAATGGCATTTACTTTCCCCCATAATATCAAACAACTTTTTATTAACCCTCCGTCAGTCGCTAGGGGCCTGAGAGACCCCTGGCATTATATAAATGTTATAATTTTCGAACGAACGCACCTATGCAACCGCCTGACTAGGACATCTAACATTACACCTTGCGCGATTATTTGCTGCAGCGATAACCTTATCTGTTTATTTGTTTGGCTGGAGGAATGACTAATCAGCAGTTACGTATCGCTCAGGTCAACCAGGCCCCGCGCGCCTGCTCTTGTTACATATTGTTGACAGATTTGTTTCTCATTAGCTTTTGTACAATATTGTTTTGCTATTGCAAGGAGCTGTTACTGCTTCGTCATGAATACGAGTAAAAGGTACGATCTACAGAATCCGAATAATTTGGAAGAAGTACATTGCCTACTTTGCGATTATGATGCCTTGCTCGTGGATGACAACTTATATGAATCAGATGATTCTGATTCAGAAGATAAACTCGAAACGAGATCTTTAGATTCAGAAACGGAGCATGAAGATGAAGAAAAAGACGATGAAAGCAGCTTGTGTGATAACATGTATTTTATAGGTAACATCATATGCTTATCATACTAATTATTATTATTATTATTATTATTATTATTATTATTATTATTATTATTATTGACAATACATTCTGTTGTTATTTACAGGAAGAGATGGAACAACATGGAAAAAAAAACACCTTGGAATATAACACAGACAAGAGATCACAATATATTGACCAAAATTCCTGGTGTGGTAGGAGCTGCCAAAAATGCGAAAACGGAAATTGATTTTTGTTACCGAAGATATAGTTGATTTGATTGTCGAAAGCTCAAATACTTACATTAGCAGTGTGCAGCACAAATTTGATCGTGAAAGAGACAACAGACCTACAAATGTAATAGAAATAAAAGCTTTCCTAGGCTTATTGTACCTGGCAGGAATTTTTCGTGGTGGATGCCAGAATATTCACGAGTTTTGGAGAACCGATGATCTTGGAATTCCTCTATTCTGAATGGCTATGTCCGAAAAACGATTCATTTTCTAATACGCTGTATTCGCTTTGATGACAAAAGCTCAAGACTGGAGCGACGAAGATTGGATAAATTGGCTGCTGTAAGAGAAATGTTTACATTGTTTCTGAACATCTGTCAGAACCATTATTCTCTCGGACAAAATGTCACTGTCGACGAACAGTTGGCGGCATTTCGTGGTCGATGTGGTTTTAGACAATATATACCATCCAAGCCAAATAAGTATGGCATAAATAGATTCTGTTTGAGTGATGCAAAACTGTTTTATACAACTAACATGGAGATTTATCGTGGACAGCAGCCGGACGGACTATATTTGCAAACTAACTCGGCAGAGGCTGTAGTGCTGAGACTAACTGAACCAATCTCTGGCACTGGACGAAACGTTACTGCAGATAATTTGTTTACCACTGTATCGCTGGTGAATGAATTGCGCAAAAGACAACTTTCTTTCGTCGGTACAGTGGGAAAGAACAAAAAAGAATTACCCACTAATTTCACTTCTCCAAAAGATCGCAGTCAGTACGAAAGCATATTTGGCTTCACAAAAAATGAAACGCTTGTTTCATATGTTCCAAAAAGTGGTAAAACAGTAGTTTTGCTCTCAGGTCTACATGTTTCATCCACACAGTTATCAGAAGGTGCTGAGAAAAAGCCTGAAATAATCCTGCGTTACGACAGTAAATCTGGAGTTGATGTAGTAGATAAATTGTGTGCTACATACAATGTAGCAAGAACAACGAGAAGGTGGCCCATGGTAATTTTTTACCATATCTTGAACATTGCAGGTATTAATTCTAGGGTTATCTTCCTTGGAAACCAAAATAAATATTCCACAAGGAAAGAGTATTTGAAAGCACTATCCTTAGCTTTACTGTTACAACAGCTACAAAGGAGAGCAACAGTATCAAATCTACCCGGTGATTTGAAAGGCCTTATGACAAAATATAAACCTGAAGAATCCGGGATAGATGAATTGTCAAATACACCACTATGCACATTGAAAAGGAAACGATGTGCACCGTGCAACAAAGACAAAATGAACTGCAAAACTAAATATGCATGTGGGAAATGCAACACCCCCCTGTGTTTGAGCAAACATGATAAAATTATTTGCGAAAGTTGCTTAGTTGGGGAAAACACGGGTGAGGTAGATGATTCTGAGTAACTGAACATTTGGAATTACAAGTTGTATGTATACCTGGAAATGGCAATGTATTTCTTTATACTTACTGTAATGCAATTTATAACGTGTATGTACTCATATTTTAGCTTGTATTTTTGTGTTGTAACATAATACCTACTAATGAAAGCCTTGTACCCTTAATCTAAATAAAGGTAAACACAGGAAAAAAGAAAATAAACGAAAGAAAACAAAAATGCAAACAATAACAACAAAAATATAGCGCGGATCTACAAGGCCCCGCGCGACTAACGGCGTTCTACCAAAGCGCGCGCCTGACGGAGGGTTAAAGACATTTCTTTCTACAACGCTTAGTTTTGAGATACTGCACAGTCTCAACTTCAATGTTCATCCTGTATAATCATCCACTGAATCTAGGAAACATGTATACATATTTCAGGATGTAGTTGATAGATCAATGTAAAACCAACTGGGTAGCTGAGGTTATTAAGGCTGGACTTGTGAACAGGAGGCCTGTAGTTCAAGTCCCACCAGGATATTGATAGACCAGTGTAAAAGCAACATGGGTACCTGAGGTCTTTTTCAGCACAGACTTGTGAAGGAAAAGTCTGTGGTTCAAATTATGCCAGGACCCTCCTCTATGACTTAAGTTTTTTTCCAGATTTTCCACAGTCCTCATAACTCAGATGCTGAGAAGGTACAGTAGGTCTGGAACATTTGCTTCTTAAATTTTCTTTTCCAATTATCATTTCATGTATGTATCATCTGTTATGCTGTATGCAATAAGAATGGGATTGCATTAAAAGCTACCAAAATAATACCAAGAACAGTATAAACAAAAATTGTTGAGACATCTCTTTGTGAGTGTGTTTTAGGTTTCTTTCCTCTCCCTTGATTTTGTAAAGTTTCATGTCATATGTATGATAAAATTTAATTTAATTAGTAATAGTATTAAATTTAAAAATATTGGGGGGGGGGGGAGAAAAACTTGCAAAACATTGGCATTTTACTCGCCTCTCTTCTCATAAACTACTTGAAGCAGAGGATTAGATTTTTTACTTCCATTAAAGAGTTCTGTTTCATATCTCAGGACTGGAGGAACTGAGCTGCTAACAGTATTTAATTACTTTCTCTACTACATATAGTAAGTAGGGGAAGTATTGCATTTCATCTAAAAATTCAATCCAAGATTTCACCAGAAATACGTGTTTTGAGGCCCCTGAATGCAAAAGAAGAAGCACTTAGAAATTGGTCCATGTGTTTGTGGTATCTGTGAACAGCATAAGTCAAAAATGAAAAGTTGAATAAATACCGAACTTTGTATTTAGGTCAGTATCTTACACAGATTTTCATGAAAATCCCCCCACCCCAGACTACCCTTTACATGGAGCATTTAAAAAAAAATTATTTTCTCCAAAATGGCTCTAACAATTTTGATTAAAAGTCATACATTTAAGATATTTTCATAACAAATAAAATTTATATATTGGATTTTCTGTGAATGTCCCCAAAAGTCCTCTACTTTCTGAATGGCTTTTGCATAACTGGTAAACCATAACAAATAGACAAAATTGTTCTACACAAAAAAATGTAGAGTGCCCATTAAAAACACAATTTATGTCATATACTTTTTTTTTCTTTTTTTTTGTGGAGTGAACCATTTCTGAGATATTCCTGTTTGAATTTTTCAACACTTGTACATTTTTCAAATGAGAATTCGGTTTATTATTATTATTATTATTATTATTATTATTATTATTATTATTATGTCCTGTACATGCAAAGAGAATGAAATGCTCCGCATAGCAACCGACTCTTAAAAGATTTGACTATCGCTTAAATGCTACCCCCCCCCCAGGGGCTCACTTCATGTGAGTACGGGTTTGGCGCACCTGGGGTCCCGAGCCACTCCTCTCCATCGTCATCCCTCCACCCTCGTCCGGTCGAGGTGGGTTCGTCCTCGTGACCGGGAGACACAAGGTAGGCTCTCGTGCGTTCTTTGCATTTCGTTCCATGCCGCCACTCGCCATCGTTTCTTTCTTCTCTAGTCTAATTCCGAACATTTCGCACCACGACCATTCGCACATCTTTTTCTTCTTCGCCGGCCTACCTTGCCTGCGAAACGCCCACACACTTTTTGGTTTATTTACGCATTTTTTTATTTTTTTTTGGCTTTTCTTTTAATCCTCCGTGGACACAGCCTGACGGATACCCGCAGCTGAGTGAGTGGGTAATGGCGTCATCCCCACCACCCGGGGTGGTCATGTGGGGTGTGTGTTCGTATCCACTGTTCAACTGCAGTCCCGCGGGGGGGGGGGCCATTGCATGAGCTGCTGACTTCCCACGGCCATTAGGTCCCTCTGTCAATGTTCTGGGAGACGGTTGCAATGGTGGAGGATTTCTTTCACTATGGAGCCCTCTTTCTCCATTATTAACAACAAGCGCCGAAAAGTCATTGTAACGGAAGTAGCACCACCGACATCTGGTTGTTACTTAGTCATTACCCGAACAGAGGAAGGCCAGTCTTTTGAGAAGGTAAACCCTTTTATAATTCAGAAGGGCATTGACGCTATTGCTGGTGCGGTTCAGTCCTGCACTCGTCTTCGGAAGGTTCATTGTTGGTTCAAACCAAGTCCAATGCACAAAGTAAGTCCTTGTTGCGCGCCACGCTTCTCCAAGGTTATCCCATCCGCGTTCAGAAGCACCGCACCTTGAATTGCTGTCGAGGAGTCGTTACCATCCATAGCCTCGATGGTATGTCGGGCGATGAACTGGTGGAATATCTTTCCGACCAAAAGGTAACAGCAGTTCATCGAGTGCAGGCTAAACGCGACGGGGTGTTGGTACGCACTCGTACCCTGTTTCTCATGTTCGATGGCGTTGATCTGCCCACGAGTATTTCCGCAGAGCGCGAACGAATTGCAGTGAAGCCTTATATTCCCAGACCTCTGCGTTGTTTTAAATGCCAACGTTTTGGGCATACGCAAGTCTCTTGTAAGAGTGCCGTTACCATCTGTGCTTCATGTAGCCAGCCGTCACACGATGGTACCTGTTCATCAGCCCCCGTCTGCGTTAATCGCAAAGGGTTTCACTCTGCGTCATTTGCCGACTGTCCGCGGTACTTGGACGAAAAGGAGAAACTGACCTTCGCTGAAGCCCGGAGGCGTTACCATGCGCGCCAACCTTCGCTCCTGCGATCATGTACATTCAGTTCTGTTGTGCCTCGCCAGTACCACGGAAGGATGCCGAAACTCAGACCTGGACCATGACTGTATTGACCGCCAATACCATCCGGCCGTCCATTTCTGCCATAGTTATCAAGCCATCTAAAGCTGGTCCTAAGGTTATGAAGTCACAAGGCACTGAGAATAAATCAAAGCAGAAACTTCGTAGGGATGATTTTCTTAAAGACCTTCCGCGTGCGCGCGTAAGAAAAGTTCACCTTCTCCTCCTCGAAGGTCGCAGTCCCAGGATGCTCCTGGAACAAGCCGCGCTCAGCGGCACCCAGAACCGATTCTCGGCGCTTGAATCGGTTTCTGGCACTGAGCGCGTGGGCCCTCCCTTCGAGGAGCCTATGGAGTCTGACCAACTCCATACCAAAAGCCCGAGCCCAAAGGTTAAGCAGAAGGTTATTTAGAGCCGCCCTTCTAAGTAGACAGTTTATTCCTTTTATTCATGGCTATCCTGACCTGGAATTTACGTGGTGTACGATCGCATAAGGCGGAACTGCAACGTTTATTGCGTTCCCATTCACCTATGGTCGTGTGTTTGCAGGAGACGAAGCCTCGCCCTTACGATCCTTTTGATCTCCGAGGGTATACTCCGGTTCGCTACGATCTTGCACCGGATGTGGGTTCTGCTCATGGAGGTGTCATGCTATTAATGCGTAATGACGTTCATTTTCAGACACTCACACGTCCGACTTGCAAGCTGTTGCCGTTAGGATTCAATTACCCGGCTTTTTCTTTTCTCTTTGCTCCGTCTATTCACCTCCATCGTCTCCCCTCGCTAACACGGACATTCGAGGTCTCCTGTCCGCTCCATTTCTTCTGTTGGGAGATTTTAATGCTCATCGGCCCCTGTGGGGTTCACCTACGGCTTGTGCAAGGGGAACACTTCTTTCCGACATTTTTGCTCAGGTCAACCTCTCCATCCTCAATACAGGTGAGCCTACGTTTCTTTCTGATTCTTCTGGTACATTCTCTCACTTGGACCTTGCCGTTTGCTACATCCAGCTTGCTTGTCGTCTGCTTTGGAACGGCGTCGCTGACACCTACTCCAGCATTCCAGAGCACCTACCCCAGCATTCCAGAGCACCTACCTGGATATTCAGAAAAGCCGACTGGAGATTGTATTCCAGCTTCGTGTGTTTTGAGTACTAGCCTTTCACTGACGTTAACCAAATGGTACAGCACCTTACCTCTACGATGCTATCTACCGCCGAACACACAATTCCCCGTTCGTCCTCCCACCCTCGGCGTATTCCTGTTCCGTGGTGGACCGAGGACTGTCGAGACGCCGTTCGTGCCCGTAGAACTGCGCTTAGGGTGTTTCGGCAACACCCTGTTGATAATTTGGTTACTTTTAAACAATCGCGCGCCAGGGCTCGTCGCATTATTCAGGATAGCAAGAAGGCGTCCTGGACTCGGTTTTGCCGAGTCTTTTAATCGCTTTACGCCTTCCTCTGTTTGGGATAAACTTCGTCGCTTCTCCGTTAAAGTGTCGCATAGTACTGTGTCTGGCGTTCAGGTTTCCAATGCCACCATAGTGGATCCGGCTGCCATTGCTAACACTCTGGGTGCTGCCTTTGAGACGGTATCAAGTTCTGCCCATTATTCCGCCGGCTTTCGCACTCTCAAAGACAGACTGGATTCCGTGATCTATAGTTTTCGGTCTCCTAACCAGGAGTGTTATAATGAACTTTTTACAATGAGGGAGCTGGAGCACGCCCTCCTTTTATCTAGGCACTCCGTTCCTGGGCGGGACGGCATTCATGTCCTGATGTTAAAACACCTTTCAGCCGACAGTAAACTCTTTCTCTTACAGGTCTATAACAGTATTTGGCAAGACGGCGTTTTTCCTTCAGTTTGGCGCGAAGCCACCATTGTCCCTATACTTAAGCCTGGGAAGGATCGCCAACTACCGCCCTATCTCCCTCGCCAGTGGCATTTGCAGGGTGATGGAGCGCATGAACTGGCGGTTGACATGGTGGCTTGAGTCTCAGAAACTTCTAGCGACCGCTCAGTGCGGATTTCGTCGCCATCGCTCTACCGTCGACCATCTGGTGTCTCTGTCGACGCATATTATGAATGGATATCTGAGAAAGTGTCAAACGGTGGCTGTATTTGTTTACCTGGAGAAAGCTTATGACACTTGGAGGGGCGGCACTTTACGTACACTTCACGCATGGAATTTACGCGGTCGTCTTCCCATATTTCTTCGGGAGTTTATGACGGATCGCGTCTTTCGTGTACGCGTGGGCTCGGTTTTATCTAGTCGTTTTATTCAAGAGAATGGTGTACCGCAGGGCTCTGTACTCAGTGTCACACTTTTTGCGATTGCTATCAACCCCATTGTTGAGTGTATTCCCCCTGGCATTTCATCGTCCCTTTTCGTTGACGATTTTGCCATTTATTGCAGTTCACGGCGGACGTGTCTGTTCGAACGCCATCTCCAGAGCTGCATCGACCGTTTCTACGCCTGGAGTAACGCCAACGGCTTTAATTTCTCCGCCGAGAAATCCGTGTTAATTTCTGGCGCCGGAAGCCTTTCCCTCCGCCCTCTCTCCATCTTGGGCCGGAGGTACTTCCATTTGCAGACGAGGTGAAATTTTTGGGGTTGATCTTTGATCGAAAGCTGAGCTGGACTTCGCACATTTCTTTTTTAAAAACAAAGTGTGACCGTTCTCTTAATCTTTTACGTGTTTTAAGTGGCACATTCTGGGGAGCTGATCGGACCGTCCTTCTGCGTCTTTACCGCACTTTGGTCCGATCCAAGCTTGATTACGGGTGCATTGTCTATTCATCGGCGCGTCCATCTGTGTTACGTCGCCTTAATGCCATTCACCACCGTGGCGTAAGAGTCGCATCAGAGGCCTTTCCAACCAGTCCTGTACCCAGTCTGTATGCTGAAGCTGCAGAGCCTCCACTGTCCTTCAGGCGTGAGATTTTGTGCAGCTATGCATGTCGACTCTCAAGCTTGCTTGACCACTCATCCTTCGAGTTATTTTTCGAGGATTCGCTTGATCGGCAATATTTAGTTAGCTCCTCTGATTGCTCCCTCCAGTGGTTCGATTTCGACAGCTTCTTCGGCATTTGGACGTTACGCCAGCGCCGGCCCTTCCCAGGGGGAAACGCGTTTTCCTCCTTGGTTGCGCTGAGGCCCACTGTCACCTTGGGTTAACGTCGCTGCCGAAGAATGAGATCCCTTCATCAGTCCTTAGATCAGCGTTTCTAGAACTTCAGACACAATTCGGGGACTTTCATTTTATATATACTGGTAGGTCAAAGACTGATGTTGGAGTAGGGTGTGCCTTTGTTTTTGGTCAACATAGTTTTACCTTTCGTTTACCGGGGCAATATTCGATTTTTACCGCCGAACTTTTTAGTATTTATCAGTCACTTTTATACGTCCAGCGGCACGACTTACGGCACTGTGTTCTTTGCACAGACTCCCTGAGCGCCCTTCAGAGTATTAACGCGCTGTACAATTACCATCCACTCGTACAGCGCATACATGATCTCTTCCACTCGCTCGGTGCCTCTGGCATCAGCGTCTCCTTCGTGCGGATTCCAGGTCATGTGGGCATCTCAGGTAACGAGTCTGCCGACGCCGCTACCAAATCGGCGCTTTTATCATCCATATGTTTTACCTGTGGTGTTCTCTCCTCATATTCTTATGTTATTTTACGACACCGCATCCCCTCGCTTTGGCGCGATGAGTGGACGGCCCTCTGGGGGAACAAGTTGCAGGAGGTTAAACCTCTCCCGTTAATCTGGAGTATCTCTTCTCGTTCTTCTCGTCGGGAAGAGGTAGTTTTAGCTCGTTTACGAATTGGACATTGCCTTTTTAGTCATAGATACCTGCTCAGTGGTGATCCCGCACCACTCTGTGAGCAGTGTGATGCGCCCTTAACGGTTTGTCACATTTTAACAAAGTGTCAGGTTTTAGCTCCATTGCGCGTTCATGTGTCTCTGCCTGTTGGCATAGCCAACGTTTTGGCAGACGATGCCCATGCTGTAGAATGTCTCTTACGTTTTATCATTGTCGGCGCATTTGATGCACTGAGCGTCTTTTAGTTTTATGATTTTATATTGGCAGTTTTAATGGGGGCCTCTTCTCCCCTGGGGACATATGGTGCTCTAGTCCCTTGATTTCTACAGTTTCTGACACGTAGTTTAAACTTTTATTGTTTTATATGCCAATTTTTATTGTGGTTGTTTTTAGACGCTGATATGTTGGTTTTTATTGTTTGAGACTAAGCGGGTTTGTGTACCGTGTTTTAGTTTTTGGGTTTTAAATTTTATACGTTGTAAGGGCGCTGATGACCATAGCTGTTTAGCGTCCTTAACCCCCATATCATCATCATCATTAAAGCCTACCATATTCCCCTTGTACCTACAAGAAAATTAGCAATAAGATAGTTTCTGCAAATGTTTATCTCAATTAACATGAAGTAGATGGAGAATAAGCATTTGAAAAAATAGTTTGTTCAAGAGTAGAGGTCATGTGAGTGTAATGCATCAGAATTTTTTTTTTAATTGTTCCCACTGAAGTAAATAAATGAGAATTTTTGCAAAATATTGTGTTCAAAAACATAATTGTAGTTCAGGACATTTAACACATTATCATTAAGTACTTAAAAGTCTGAATTTTGTAAATAATACAGTTTTTGAGGAAAAAGGATGTTTGTTTAGGAAAATGTCGTTTCAAGATATTCTGAATAGAAATTCAACTGGAGAAGTGTGATCCAGTTATATGAATTCTAAAGAGTAGCTGATCTCCGTTGCTCTGTGGTTGAAATAGTTTGTTCTAATAGAGCTGAGACTAGAGTGAAAAATAAAACTTACGCCCAGAATTGTTTATTAAACCTGAATTTCAATAAAAAGGGTATGGCGAACCAACCCTTCAAAAGATATTCATTTCATTTAAATACTTTTTTCGAAAGGTTAAATGATTCAAACTTCCAATATATATTCTGAATCAGAAAGAACCACAGAATTTGTTTTCATTAAAAGAAGACTTGGATATTTTAAATTTCTGTCTTACCTTAAGTGTCCGATAATACTTAGGTTTTAGGACTTTTTTGGCACACATTTAACCCAAGCCTCTTGAAAGCCTTAACATGTTCACTTGACTACTTCTACAGAGCCTTCATTTGAACACACGGCCAGCCTAACAGGAATTTTCTTGGCACTGGGAAGTGTGCTGTGTGTTGGCGAAGTCAGATATTCATAGCCCTTAAATTTAAGAGTATAGATTTCTCATGTAAATTATAATTACTACATTTATCATAGATGTTGGAAATGATATTCTTGCGCCATTAAACATCTCTTCACCTTTTAAGAAAAAGTGCATTAATGCTCATTAATTCTTCCTGGCCATGTAAAGAAAATCATGCTTTGTTCTTAAAAAGAAATTAAATGTAGATCAATAGAACAGTCATTAACATTATCCAACACTGTATTGCAGAAATTAACACTGTTCACATTATCGTGTGATTGCAATTTCTGAACTACAGATATCTTATAGGGTTTTAATTTAAAAGTTTAGCGGCATTCCAAGCTGAGGTTTATGAAATTCTTGATTCCTGTGCAAGCTTTCTCAGAGATTCCTGTTGATATCATTCTAACTTTTCTCCGATGTCAAATTTTTCTCTGCAAAAATATGGCAATTTAATTTTGGTTTTTTGTCAAGAATATTTGCCTTAATCTACTCACAAGTTTATAAACTGTTTGTCTGTGAGGCGCATGAGCAGCAGGAAATCTGTCTATAAATTGCTGTCTTGCTTTTCTAAAGAGTTTGTTGTCACATAGGAATCATATATGAGCTAAAGTACACACATTTTGGCATTATAACAGCACTAACACACTATAGCACTTGGTCTCATTGTGTATGAATCTCTTTACAAAGACTTCGTGCCAAGTGATAGCCAGTGACATGGAGAGGAGGGAAAGTGGAGGGGGCACAACTGATTATAAAAGCCTCGTGTAGGGCAAGCAATTCCATGTAATATGGCCATACATCAAAATGAAGGCTCTATGCTATAATATTATGAACCAGAATAGCCATTCTGTGTTTCATCACATTAGATTTCTTTACATATTTTTCTGCATTACTCTTTGAGTGTAAGATACTTAATTTTGAGTGCTAATTCAATGTTGTATGCTATACTTTCAGATTGAGGTCGAATCCATGTCAAGATATGTCTCCCCTGTGAATCCTGCAGTGTTTCCACATTTAACAGTGGTTCTTCTTGGAATTGGCATTTTCTTCACAGCGTGGTTTTTTGTGTATGAAGTAACCAGCACAAAGTTCACAAGAGATATCTTTAAAGAGCTCCTAGTTGCGCTTGTAGCTGCTATCTTTTCTGGCTTTGGAGTTCTTTTTCTTTTGCTCTGGGTGGGGATTTATGTGTGACAAGCTCTAGCAGTGTGCTACACAATGAAAAGTGTTCACATTCCTTGAATGTTAATATTACTGCTGTACTTTATAAACTTTCATTTGTTTTATAATGTCATCATTGTCTGGTTTAAAATAAAATGTTTAACCTAAGTTAAAGCTAAAATGCAGTTAAAAAGAGGCAGGCATTCATGCAACTTGAATCAAGGAATGTTCTGAGAGTGCAAAATTTGGACTTTTGCTGTATGTACAAGAAACAAAAGTTTTTAAACTGTCAAGGAAAAAGTAAATACAATACATTTTTAATTAAAACTGCAAATATGAAAAAGTGGATTGGGAGAGCGAGAGAAAGCAGGGAGCCTGTGCTGGCTGCAGTTTCATTTTATTATATAGATTGAGTACAAGAAATCCAAAATATACATTAAATTCACATTAATGTGTTCTTATGTTTTTGTAATCTTTGTTATTGAATACATTTAAGCAGAAGTAATAAAATGCTGGTGCTTATAAAGTAGTTGCATTGCATTAATTGGTGTAAGCTAGGCAAGCTGTGTCTTATTAAATTTGAAACTCAGACCTACATTCATCTCAACACTTAACAGTTTTAGGCAGTGAAAGTGCAGTAGCAAAACTTATTATCCATACAAATGCAAAACACTATCATAAGTTTGGAAAGGTAGAATCAGATGACTGAAAAATTCAATGCCATTGCCGGGAATTGAATTTTTCAGTCATCTGATTCTACCTTTCCAGCCCTGTCCAACACATGGCTTGTGTGAAAGAACAATTAATTCCATTATCATAAGTTTTGTAGCAATCTGAATATTTCATGGTCTTTAAGCCACAAAATACATGACAGCGTAGACTTTTAGATGGTTAACAACTTTTGCACTGGATGAATCAAATAGTAATTTCAGATGCATGAGGTGTAGGACATGATAACAGTACACTGTAATTGACAGCTGCATTTTGTAAGTCAAAAATTTAATTGGTAGGACTATTAAATTAAAAGTTTTTGGCCGTATAATTATGTCACATGCTATGTGGGCATCATCATAGTATAATGGTCAATTATTAACATCTGTGCAACTGAATCCGCTATTATTCCCAAAGGCAAAAGTTAGAGGAGGTAATGGAAGAAGTAAAGAAGTACGAAGTGTTGCTGGCAGCTATGCTCCATTTACCTAAACTTTTTCATTTTAACTTTCTCTACTACTTACCTATAGTAAGAAGAGGAAGTATTGCATTTCATCCTAAAATTTTATACTGAGATTTCACCAGAAATACATATTTTGGGACTCCCTGAATTGAAACAAAAAAGCACTTTTAGAAAAAGGCATGCACACGCACACCTCTGTGTGTATATATGTGCGCGTATGTTCATAACTCGAAACCAAAACGTCAGCTAATACCAAACTTGGTATAAAGTTCATTTTCAAGAAAATCACCCCATCCCAAACTATTCTTTAGGTGGAAACATTTTTCATTAGTTTTGATTTTCTCAAAAATGACTCCCAACAATTTTGATTAAAATACCATAAAATGTATATCTGCTAGAAGATTTCTATCCAGATTTTCATTCACTACTGCAGTGTAGTGATGATGTGATCTGTCCCAAGCCAATCATGTGGGAGCAGTATCAGTATAAATACCATGGCACTATCAGGTAATGTAAGTCTTGGTTGAACCCTCACTGAGGATACCTTGACAGCGTCACAAAAGATTTCCAATACACTAGTAGACAAAAAGTCTGGACTGGAATCTTACAGCAGTCCATGGCCTCTCAGCCCAAATTGATTTCTAGTTATATCAGATTTCAACCATGGAAGCTTTTGTGCTTCAAAGGCTATTTACAGAGCATTTTAAGTTATCATTTTTATTAATTGCACCTCTCGAAAGCATTAAATTTTAATTGAAATATTTAGAACCATTATTGAGAAAGAAATCTTTTCAAACATAAATATTGTGCCCTAGCATCCATGAAAACAGTTGACTTAGATACAATGTTTAAAATTTAGTATTAATCTAACTTTATTTTTAAGAATGTTAATCACAGGCACATGTTTCCAAAAACTAGTGTTTTTTGGGTTCAGGGATCTTAAAACATGTATTGCCAATCAAATCTCAGTGGAATACTTTATTTTCTCTGTCTAGTGTAGGTGTGTGATAAAAGACGTTAAAGATTAGCTTCTGACTTCAATTGCAACATATCAAATTGAATCCGGAATATGATTGCAGATCATGGACATCCCTTCTTGAAGCAATCAATGCACTTAATTCTCTCTGGTAGCCAGGGTCATCTAGTCTAATTGGTTAATACAAGTATTGCTTCCTTATAGAAATATTTGATTAGGCACTCAATTTTGAACTTTGCCATTCAATATGGCAGTTAAGTTTATGCATACAGCTCTTTCTGACAAACTGCATCTTAAATGAAATTATAACATTTCAGCACAAAGGATTTGATACTTCACTTGTCAAGCCAAAAAGGGTGCATTGTAACTTTCGTGTGTGTTTAATGCATCTCATATGACCATCACCTCTGCTCTTTTTTACTTTCTCTACCTACAGTATGTGGCACAAATATTATATTCCATCCAAACATTTGATATCAAGATAATACCAGAGATACTATTTTAGGTCTGCAGAATCCAAAGATTTTTAGAAAAAGCATGTTTGCAGGTGTCTGTGAACAGCATAACTCCAAAAAAAAAAAAAAAAAAGTTGGACAATACTGAATTTTTTATTTGGGCATCGTTTAATCATCCAGGCAAAGTTTTTCAAGAAACTTTCTCCACACCAAACTACCCTTGAAATAGAAAATTTTTCATTTTGTAAAAAATGTTCTAACAATTTTGATTAAAATATATTTGAAGTATAAATGCGACAAACCAAATGCATATGTTGTATAACATGTGAAGTTCTCTTCATACTGATTGAATGTTTGCACAACTGGGAAATCATAACAAATAGACAAAAACCTGAGTAGGAAAAATGTAGAGTTCATTAAAGTAAACAATTTGCGTCAAATTTCTGCTGTTTCTGCATCTTTAATGTATTTAAGCACTTACTATTGAATTCATTTTGTAAAAATATATGGTGAATAATGTGAGATGTGTGCAAAGTTACCTGTGGCCGGTAGTGTGAGCACCTCCCAACTTGTCTACCTGGCCACAGGTGGTGCTATGGCCAGTCCTCATCAGAACAATAGCCCATTATGTGCTGCTTCCCTGGATCAGAACATTGCTTTCAGCGTGTACTACTAGCCCCCTTTCTAGAACATTCCACTTTGTATGTGAGGCCTGTATAAGGTGCTGCTCTTGCCTGTGTGTGGATTTGAGTTACATTAAGAAGTTATACCCCCGCCGTTGAAACATTGCACTTGACAGCTAGCGATTAAGTTGGTACATGCACAAAAAAACAGATGACAAGGCAGAACTGGAAGCGGCTCTGTTGCTGGATATGGCTATTTCCCACCACGTGTTTCAGTTTGTGAATCTAGCATGTACGTCGAGTTGTTCTTTGCAAGCTAATATTGCTCATTGTTATTTATATTTGTGGTTACTGTTGGTGTTCATTTATATTTCATTCATATTATTTATTTGAAGTGCGACAATGTCTCAAAAATGACGCTGATTACCGAGTGATGATTCACGAAGTGAAAATCGTTTGCGTCGAGATGCACCACTTAATATGCATTGAACTGTTAAGAAGGACCCAGGAATTCTTTGAACAGGAGGAGTATGTGAAGGTTCATGGGCATCCCTCTATTCCTGCTGATAAAACTGTACAACGAACTGCAGCAGCTCTTGGACTAATCACAAGAACTGTTATTTACAAGGGAGTGAAACTCCAAGAGAAAGAGGACAAAATTCCTGAATTATCTGGAAAGCAGCATGAGTGAAAATAATTTTGTTATCACAGTTTACAATTTGTTTTATTTCTCCTCATTGCAGCAGGCACGTTTGCATTATTTTGTTTCTATATTGTCAAAGTGCTAATTTATTCTACATACGTTGCAATGTTTATGCTGAGTTATTTTCATTTAATAATAATACGAAAGTTATTATTCAATGAATGTTCACTGCTTACATACTCTTTTTGTATGCGACTTAGACACGATAGAAAGAGCAATCAGCTGTTGTTATTGTTTACTAACCACTCTGGTAGCGTCACAACCACAATATAGCCAACGTTACGCGAAGCCACATGAACTGTCAAGTGCAAAGATTCAACAACGGTAGTAAAGTGGACCATGCCAAGTGCAGTTCAGTTTTTGTTTGATTCGACAGATCAGTTGTGTTCTGTTCTGAGTGTGTATCAAAAGAATCTCAAGTGTAAAGTTTGTGATATGCTGAGCACCCAAGTGACAAGTAGTATGTTTAGCAACAACTGGTTTTCTCATTTATTACATTGGTGTCAGGAGTGGGATATAAAAGCCAAGTTGGAGGAAATGCTTAAAAAGTTATTGGAGAAGATGGGAAGTGAAATAACGGGAATGACTTCTGTAATGGAAAAAATGCAGGCAGAAATGTCTAAGACGAAGACAGAGCTATCGACTGAAATTGACAATTAACTGGCCAGTATGAAGAAGGATGTGGAGGAGCTCAGTGGAAAGGTGAAAGACCTTGGCCAACTTGTTAACACCCTGGAGGACTTTGGGGAATGGCTAGGCATTTTAGAAGAACAAAGGTCTACATGGAGCCGAAGCCCCCCCCCCTTCTTGACTCAGGGGAAGGCATCCGAGTGTCACTCCCTCCCATGGGGTTTTCCTTAGGCCAATACCTTATAACTTTAAGAAGGCTCCCTCATTTGCGCAGGGATGGAAGTGGATACGTTACTTATGCGCGTCAACCCCAAAGGAGAACACTACCAGAAGACCTCAGTAGGGCCAAAAATAACTAGCACACCGTCTACCGGTTATCCAGGACGGTACTGGAGGTCCTTGAGGCATCTCACAACTGAGCACCACCGCCCAGACATACCCTGTCTCCCATGGATATCGGGAACCATTGCCCCGTCGAGACCAACCCTATTGAGACAGCTTCCATACAGGAGGGGTTCAGACAATCAGCCTGACATGCTTCTAGTAACGCCAAAAGCACCACGAATGCTAGGGATACGCAGCTCCCGCATCACGGCATCTGAAGGGATCGGCTGGAACGAAGAGTTGAAGGCAGCACCAAAGAACTGATGCCATGGTGGAAGAAATCCTTAGCAGAAGACTCAAGGACTTGAGGGTCAGGATGCCAGGATACGACCAACATCTGCACACGTCAAGCCACCCAAATCAACTTTCAAAGTCTTCCGCTGACAATTCACCACTGTCGCCACTTGCAACAGATGGTCAGCAGAGGAGGAAACCACACTTCTGTAAGTCGGGCCTCCAGGGATGGGCGGTAGAAGTTCTGAATGCAATTCCAACGTTGGAGGTGTCCAGAGATGTCTGGGAGGCCTTCAAAAACCAGTGTGTTCCATGAAGCTGTTCCTTAGTCGACAGGATGCATGGCGCCAAGATATGACAGCATCTGATGCTTGGCAATTAAAAAGACTATCCACAATGATGTAGGCAGCCAAGGTAACAGTTGCCCCCACCTCGGGGACCAGGAGTATTTGATATGATGCGGATGAGGATCAACACACAGACATCGACAAAGACCTTTAAGGGGTATGTATTGAGGATGGGCCAACTAGGACACCTATTGAAGGGCAGTCAGTGTCTGCAGATGGTTAGGAGAACATGCCATACCTTTTGGTATGTTCTAGTAGCCTTCCTTTCCAGAACATTCTACTTTGTATGCGAGGTCTATATAAGGGGCTGATCTTGCCCATGTATGGAGTTGGTTAAGAAGTTATGAAATTAAGTGCAGTGGACAGTGAAGTTAGTGCTATACTGGGTACCTAAATGGCAAATAAAGTGTATTTAGCCACAACTGGTGTTCTCATTTATAATATGGCTGTAAGAATAACTTTTTATATAAACACTGTAATATTTGAATTTTCATGAGTAGAGAAAGTTGTGTGAATTTTCACAAGATTTTTTCTTTGTCTAACCCCTACTTAGATGCATGGTCAAATTTTCATTATTTTTTTATTTTCATAAAAAGGGCTCTAACAGTTTAGGTTAAAATATATGTTTAAGATATCAACATGGTTAATAAAATGTACACATTGAATTTTCTGTGAATAGTTTGTGAAATTCACTTCATTAGGATGAATTTTGTATAAACCATAAGAGAGACAAAAACACACATGCAAAATGTAGATCTCTTTAAAGTACACAATTTAAAGTAATTTTTACTTTCTCTACTACGTATAGTAAGTAGGAGAAGTATTGTATTCCACCCAAAAATTTGATACCGTGATTTCACCAGAAATATATGTTTTGAGACCCCCTGAATCCAAAAAAAGCATTTTTGGAAACATGTCCATGTGTGTGTCTGTCTGTGAATAGCATAATTCAGAAACGAACAATCGGATAAACACCAAACTGGTATTTAGGTTCAGTATCTTCCAGAGATGCGACACGAAGGTTTTCAAGAAAATCCCCCCACCCCAGATTACCCTTTAGATGGAACATTTTTCAAAAATTTTAATTTTCTCAAAAATGGCTCTAACAATTTTGATTAAAATATATATAAAAGATATTTTCATGACAAATAAAATGTATATCTGAGATTTTCTCCAAAAGTATTCTTCATTGTGAACGACTTTTGCATAACTGGTAAACCATAAGAGATAGACAAAATATTACTACACAAAAAATGTAGATTGCGTTAAAATACACAATTTATGTCATATACATTTTTTTTTGGTGAGTGAACCATTTTCTAGATATTGCTTGTTATTCCCTTAAATTTTTAAATACTTATTTTCTCAAATGGGAATTTGTTATTCAGTTTTTTGTCTTGGATATGCAAAGAGTATTAATCTGTGGCAAAGAGAATGGTGCTGCACATAGCAACCAGCTATTAAGAGTAATGTCTATGCTTAAAGGCTACTGTATTTCTATATTGCCTTTGTAAATATATATTCCCCTTACATCTACAAGAAAATTAGCAATAAGATAGAGTCTGCAAACGTTTATCTCGATTAACATGAAGTAGATGGAGAATAAACGTTTGTAAAAATAGTTTGTACAAGAGTAGAGAAAGTCATGTGAGTGTAACACATCAGAATTTTTTTTAAGGTACTCATTGTTATTAGTTTGAATTTTCAACACTTTGTCATTTTTTCAAGTGGTCACCATTCAGTTACTTCTTGCAAGTCATGGATAATTGTATGAAATTTCAAAGCGACCCAGTTAACCATTTCTATCAATGTTTATCTTTATTAATGTGAAAGTGTATAGAACAATAAGCGTTTGCAAGAATATTTTGTAGAAAAGATATAAAAATAAACTATAGTGACGAGATAGCCCTGTGAATATAACACATTGGACTTCTAATTATCTATTTGTAAAGTTTATTCCAATTTAATTCACAAATTTGAAAATGTTCAGTACTTTGAATACCATCTTTTATATGAATTAGTTTACTTACCCTCTATTTCTTATTTTCAGATACATATGTAACTATAAATCAGTTAGGATCTCTTCTGAAAATTGTCACATGCTAGTGAAGCATCAGTAGATAAAATGGTGTGTTTGCTTTCTAATGAATATCTTACTCAAGTTGTGGCTAAATGCAGAATAACACAAAGGATGTGCAACACATTAAGCACTGTCAGTATTTTCATGCTTTAATCCTGCAAGTTACATAATGACTTTCAATGCAAGTTTAAAAGCAAACATTATTGCATTCCTCATGCACAGCCTACTGCATGAATCTAAAACACAGAGTCTGGTTATTTTGGTGATCATTTTTAAAAAATTTTCCTGCAACATTTCAGAATTTTGTATTAATTGTTAAAAGTTAACAAACTTTTGCAACTGTCGCGATTTTTATATATGAGCCAGTACATCAAACAGAATGAGATAAATTAACAGATTCAGTTAAATCACAAATGTTATGATATTTTAAGAGCTCTATTATTATATGAAAGGCACGAAGAAAATCTATTTATACAATCTGCAAAACAACGGATTAGAATACTGCAACAAATGAAAACACCAGTTGCTGATAAACACACTCAGCATAGCACAAACTTTATACTTGAGGCACATGCACTTTTGACACACACTCAGAATGGAACACAACTCAACTGCACTCGGCACTGTCCAATTTTTTCGGCTGCACTTACTTCTGAACTAACCAAATAGATCCGTGAGCAAGAGGAGCCCCTTATATAGGCCTGTATGCAAAGCAGAATGTTCTAGCTGGAGAACCTACTGGAACTGCCAAAAGGAATCTTTCCAAGTAGGGAAGTGGCACATAATGGGCTCTTGTTCTGCACTGGGACCGGCCATACCCCACCAGCATGTGTTTATCAAATGCTTGCAGGTAACTTTGTATGAATGGTCACAATATTTATTTTTCCCAAATTGTAACATAATTTTCCTTCATCATCCTCTTCCATCCTTGATGGTAGAGGTAACCTTGAAGAAGTAATTAACACACATAATAGTTTCCCAAACAAGAAAAGCACAAACCGGTAATTTACACCAAAGACAAAGGTGCAAATTACTAATCTTTGACAAAGATTACATTGCCAGAGTGAAAAACCTATTCTAAGATGACACATACACCGAAATCAAAACAGACCCACTAAAATCTCAAACAAAATCCTTCAATCTCTCCTTGAACACAGTTAAAACCTTAACAGACAAAGAAAAATCCATAATCAAACCAAATCATCCCATAATGTCAAGATTGTATGCACTCCCGAAAATCCAAAAACCAGGCAACAAAATATCACCCATAATAAACAATATTGGTTCACTCTCATATAATTTGGCAAAATGGCTTATACAGAAATTCATATCACTACCTAAATACAGCAGCTTAAACATCAAGAACTCTCAAGAATTAATTAGAAAAATAGAACACACAAAACTAAAACCAGAAGATAAACTACTATCTTTTGACATCACTGTCCTTTTCTCACGTATCCCAATAGATGAACTCCTACACCAACTGAAAAAATCTGATGTGTTACATTCACATGACTTTCTCTACTCTTGTACAATCTATTTTTACAAACGCCTATTCTCCATATGCTTCATCTTAATCGAGATATCGAGATGTCAATCTTATTAGTAATTTTCATGTAGATGCAAGGGGAATATGGTAGCTTTTAAGCGATAGTCAAATATTTTAACGCTGGTTGCTATGCGGCGCATTCCATTCTCTTTGCAAGTCCAGGACATAAAAAAATGAATAACGAATTTGAGAAAAAGTATAAGTATTGGAAAATTTAAGGGAATAACAAGCAATATCTCGAAAACGGTTCACTCAACAAAAGAAATGTATATGACATAAGTTATGTATTTTAATGCGATCTACATTTTTTGTGTAGTAAAATTTTGTCTATCTCTTATGGTTTACCAGTTATGCAAAAGTCGTTCACAATGAAGAAGACTTTTGGAGACATTCCCAGAAAATTCGAGATATACATTTCATTTCAAATGACATTATCTTAAACATATGATATTTTCATCAAAATCGTTAGAGCCATTTTTGAGAAAATTAAAATTTTCGAAAAATCTTCCATGTAAAGGGTAGTCTGGGGTGGGGGGATTTTCTTGAAAACCTTCGTGTCGCATCTCTGGAAGATACGGAACCTAAATACCAAGTTTGGTGCTTATCTGACTGTTCGTTTTTGAGTTATGCTGTTCACAGACACACACACAGACACACACACACACAGACACACACACGGACATGTTTCCAAAAATGCTTTTTTTGGATTCAGGAGGTCTCAAAACATGTATTTCCGGTGAAATCTCGGTATCGAATTTTTGGGTGGAATGCAATACTTCCCCTACTTACTATACGTAGTAGAGAAAGTAAAAAATGGCTTACCAAAAAACAATATAACACAAGAAGAAATAGATGATCTTTTGAATCTCACAGACCTTTGCATCACTCAGAACAGCTTCACTTTCAACAATAGATACTATTAGCAGATTTCTGGTTTAGCTATGGGCAACCCACTCTTACCTTTCCTTGCTGACTTTTTCCAGAGTAATTTAGAAACACACATAACTAACTCCTTTCTGCACATTTACAAAGTTTTGCTTAGATATGTCGATATATTTGCAATAGCACCCAACAAGCTTATCCAGGATTCCCTCAAATTCCTCAATTTACAGAACAAAGCTATAAAATTCACTATGGAAACTGAAAATGAAGGCACATTACCATTCCTAGATTTGAAAGTAATTAGAAACCATAACAAGATCAATTTTGATATCTACGGAAGTCTACACATTCTGAAAACCACATAAAAAGCAATAGTTTCAATCCAGTCCCACATAAACATGCAGTCCTAAACAGTTTGATCCATAGATTGGTGTACACACCATTAACAGAAACAGAATACAAACACATACTTAATACAGCTATAAACAGTGGCTTCACCAAACAAATCAACAACAAAAATAGCACATTTCAAGAAACAGAAACACATTAAGGACACCACAAAGCTCACCCAACAAAAAATCAAAATGATTTTCAAAAAGCTTACTTTTCACCCAAGTGGAAAAATTCCACATCATCTTCAAAAATCACATCTGTCTAGCTCCACAAAAGAAATTTTGTATAGAGAAATTACTCTGCTACTAATCAAAGGTCCAAATGCCTCCGAACAAAAAAGCAGGAATCTATCAAATTAATTGCACAGAATGTGACCAAATCTACATAGATAAAACAAGAAACTTAGAGACCAGATTAAAAGAGCATATGAGACACATCAAATACAAACAGATGGATAAATCTGCAGTTGCACAACATGTTTAGATGACAATTCATATCATCACACCAAATATAACACTTGGCAAAATATGCAACAGAGTTGGATACTTGGAAAGAGTTATTAATCACAAAACATAAACACAGTGTAATGAATTTTGAATTACCATCACCAAAACCCACTATGGAAATTCATCAATCTGCCA
Source organism: Deroplatys truncata (assembly GCA_030765065.1). Taxonomy (NCBI): domain Eukaryota; kingdom Metazoa; phylum Arthropoda; class Insecta; order Mantodea; family Mantidae; genus Deroplatys; species Deroplatys truncata. The sequence goes on along the minus strand of CM060988.1, from coordinate 128,154,769 downwards.
CCAGACAACACCACGAGGAACCAGTCTGCCACTTCTGATGACAGCAGCAATTAGCTCTTGAAATTGGCTAAGATGAAAAACATGTAAGTGATGTTAAGTGTTTCAGTGTTAATTTTCGAAATAATTTCAAATTCACATCACTGTTACTAAGCTTATCCATATATTATAGAAATGATAATCTTATATAGCTCAGGTAAAGGGTGCTAACACCAGTTTTGGTAAAACAGGTGTTTCACCAACAGGTGTAATGGTCACCTAGGCTTGAAAACCCGTTAAAGCACTACCAGTAATTTTCTACCATTTATAGATAGAAATAAATAGTGAAGCAAAAAGAAACAAAATGGTGTGGTAAGGAGTAATGGATTCGGTTATGGAGAACTAGAAATACGAAAATAAAATGAATGTGTGCAGCTTGAGAGAAATAGAAGGCATCAAAGATGGATTAGAGAATGAAGCAATTATTGTTTATCACATCAATTTTGCGATGGGGTTTCATCTCTCAAAACAATCTGTACTCTGTTTTGGAGCAAGAATTGGAATTCCATTCCAGCATGTACACAGTTATTTCATAAAGGGATATAATTTCACTGATCAAGATTTGTGTACCACAGGATTGATAATTATTACTTTTGGTCATCAAACCTAACTCTAGTTCTCTAAAACTCGTGTAATGTCACTGCTGAAATATGTTCCACTGCTCTTTGCACACCAAATGTTTGTATATTGTGATATTGTTTCATTCTCAACATTTTTATGGTGAAATAAAATATAATGAACTTTTCAGATTCCATTTCCTCTCTCCTTTCCACAGCCTAGGTATTTATATAGTTAATTTTTTTATGAAACGTCCTGTGTGACCAGCATAATGTTTTCAGAAGAAAGAAAGAAAAAAAGCAATTTAATGCATCATAATTATTTAGTGTGTTATAAGCTGAAATTTTAGACACAAGGATACCATTTTATTCATATGAGTGGTTTCCAAACGGCAGAGCTTCAAAAGAAGAACACTACCTGTGCTTCTATCAGACATGGTTTTGATTTTCAACATGAACAGGAAACTGGAAGCAGTAGACAGCATTTCTCGCTCGCATGAGAAATTTTTGGCTCATATAACATAAACCAAAGCTATAATTTCTTTACGTGGGTTTACATAAACCAAAATTACAAAACATTATCACTGCTCTTAATGTAAACAAGTTTTCTGCATTTTTTTGCTGGATAGCAATTTACAGCTATGTTTCTAGGTGTTGGTATGCAGTATCCTCTACGTTGTAAGTTATCTTGGTATTTCCCAAAGGCGATGGATTTTCTTTTGGGTGTAAAAATCCTTAGCACATAGCTTCCTTCGGCGGTTTGTCGATTTACAGCACATAAAAGAACCTCAAGCCTGATAAAAAGGCCTCTAAGCAAAATTGCTAGTATTTTACGCCCAATATAGAATGGGACGCTAGGGACAAAAAAAAAAAAGCTTTCTTACTCTTCTGAAATTTCATTCTGATGACAGCTGGAAGGAGGATGAAACCCTGAAATTTATGTTGATCTACTTGGAGAAGAACCTGAATATGATATGCTCTGAGACATAATATTCATTCAAATTTTAACTAAAATATGATAATAGTTTTGAAACTACTTTTGATGGTGATTTTCTAATACCTGCCACAAAAACAGGGGTTTTACTCTTTATTTTAAAGCTGGATAATTTTTTACTCCTTCATTTAATGAATAAACATTTTTTTGTGAATTGTTAACCCAAATGTGTCATTTAAATTTCTACTCAACTAACCAAGAAATCAGATTTAAATCCCCTAGCACTGAGGGTGGTAACACTTAATGCTTAAAAAAATCATTTAAAATCAAGCAATAAGGGTTTTTCGCTGAAAATTTGTATGCACAATATTAAAAGCATATATTCACCAGTACTGTTGTTGTGTCTGATAGACCTCAAAACAATCTGTTAAATGACGAGCAACATCATCTTTTTTTACTTACAATTGGGGTTCAAGCCATTGGTTTTTGCTTCAGTACAATCGAATACGCGACTTTTGCACTTGAGACATCAAAATAACAATATAGGCCCTTCTGCCGCAGTGTTAGACCATCTTTCTGTTGGATTTTTCAACTGCCTTGTTGCATAAGTATTAGTTTCATAACACGTTTTGTCCAACAATGGGTTTGTGTATTCCGAAACACTTGAAAGCACAGATGGCATCTGTGACACATGCTTGTGTAAGACTTTACAAACACCACTATTTTCAGTAAAAGAGTAGAGAATGGATTATTGTCAATTTTAGACCAATTCTAGTCACTGTTTTTTCTGCGTCATAATACGAACAGGTTTTGAAGGGCCTAGCATATCATCATTGGTTTCATAATTATATTCCTTACTGCTTTCTGCACTAGATTCATTATCACTGTCACTAGAACTTTCTTCAGTCTCATATTCAGAAAAATCACCACTTTCACTCTCCAATACACTTTGTATCAGTTTTGTTAAACCTTTCTCGTCATCCACATGGATTTTTTTTCATGGCATTGATGGCTAATGACACGAGTGCAGGAAGAATAAAATTATTTTTCCTTGGTTGAAACACAGTTGGTAAGGTTATACTGCAGGAATTACAAACATATACAAATGGCATCTAAGAGAAGGAACCTAAACTCATGTAGTTAATAGAGCAATGCAGCATTGCGAGCTGAGCTCGTCGTACAATTCATATGCCAAAAAGCCGCATGGCCTTGGTCGTGAAATGATGCAAATGGGTTAATATTAGCCAAAACAGAACTTTGCAGATTGTTTTATTAATTAAAATATATGGGCATGAAAAGAAGTTGTTGAATTATTAATAATTTTGATTGAATTCCTTAAAATATCTTTGCAAAAATTTGAAAGAAAAAAAAGATGTATAATTAAAGTAGGTAACAATATTTACCATGTTCTTTAAGTAATGTTTGGACATTTCTCAAAGAAACAGTATGTAACCTTAAAACAAGTGACTAATTTTAATTGTATTGTTGAAATAATTGGTTGGGAACATCTTTCTGAATTATTTGGCTAAAACTAAAAATTAAAGAATACATTCTTGCATTATTTCTGTATAAGTTTGTTTCAAAACACAATTTTTCCCTTTGATTGGAGCAAAATGAAAAAAGTCCACAGACTTTCAAAATTCAATTAGAAACCTTGCCTAAACAGTGAAATTTTTCCCACTTAATCCTATTTTTCTATTTTCAGAACTGCTAATAAATCCTCATACTTAAGATTATAAAACTTTACTCAATATTAGTTTTTTGCTTCTCCTGTAAAATTTGTATTGTGGACTTATCACATTTTGAAAAGTTACAAATTTCTCTTTTTCGAAATCTTTAAATATTGTATATATGAAGTACAGTATATTACATACAATTACAGCAGCCTTTGATACTTCTACAAGTAGAATAAAATCCTCCTGCCTCTTGTCAAAATGGCGCACCAAGATCAATGCTATGACCACCACTGCTGAAGTGAGTGTGTGAGAAGCAAAAGAACAAAGGTCCTAACTTCAGCTTTGAGGAGAAGGGTTGCTAAGAGCCATTTTTTGTCATACCTGCTGTAATTCTAACTTTAGTCTTGAGAGTTTGAAAAAAAAATTAAGCATATCTGCTATGAACATATCAATGTTGTTGACTAGGATGTCTGGTTGGTGTCACATCATTTCTTTCTTTACCAATGTTTTCCTTAAGTCAATACAGCACTGCATGCTGCAGTTTGGTTATATACTGGTGCTCAGGGGAGCCACTATATAACCATAAAAGCTGCAGCACATGGTGTTGTTTTGCCCTGAGGAGGGTCAGAACCCAAAATGTTGAAGAAAGAAATGACATGGTATAAACCAGACAGCCTAGACAACACTGAATCTGGCGCAGAAGCCTTCAAGAACTCTACATTAGCATTGTAACCTTCAGGGGTGAAAACATGTGAAATAAGCACATGCAAGTCTATACTGTTCTGGATCAAATTCAAGAGCAACAATACTTTCTCGCAATTTGTATTCAGTAAAAGTGTCTTCATAGAATACCCAAGTGGGAAAATGCTGCAAGTGCCAAATTTAAAATTCCATAGGAAAAGGGGGGAGCACTGTTTTTTTTGTATTACTCATTAACAAAATGCTGTATTCATAATAAAGAATTATGTCTTGCAGTAACACAGTTCAGCTCTGTATTATATTAATAAAAATCTGATGTGTTACACTCGCATGACTTTCTCCACTCTTGTACAAACTATTTTTACAAACAATTATTCTCCATATGCTTCATGTTTATCGAGATGTCAATCTTATTGCTAATTTTCTTGTAGATGCAAGGGGAATATGGTAGGTTTTAAGCGATAGTCAATTCTTTTACGAGCTGGTTGCTATGGGGCGCTTTCCATTCGCTTTGCATGTCCAGGACAAAAAAAATGAATAACGAATTTGAGAAAAAGTATTGGAAAATTTAAGGGAATAACAAGCAATATCTAGAAAATGGTTTACTCAACAAAAACAATGTATATGAATAAATTGTCTATTTTAACGCAATCTACATTTTTTGTGTAGTAAAATTTTGTCTATCTCTTATGGTTTACCAGTTATGCAAGTCGTTCACAATGAAGAATACTTTTGGAGACATTCCCAGAAAATTCAAGATATACATTTCATTTGTCATGAAAATATCTTAAACATATGATATTTTAATCAAAATCGTTAGAGCCATTTTTGAGAAAATTAAAATTTTCGAAAAATGTTCCATGTAAAGGATAATCTGGGGTGGGTGAATTTTCTTGAAAACCTTTGTGTCGCATCTCTGGAAGATACTGAACCTAAATACCAAGTTTGGTGTTTATCCAACTGTTCGTTTCTGAGTTATGCTGTTCACAGACACACACACTGACATGTTTCTGAAAATGCTTTTTTTGGATTCAGGGGGTCTCAAAACATGTATTTCCAGTGAAATCTCGGTATCAAATTTTTGGGTGGAATACAATACTTCCCCTACTTACTATACGTAGTAGAGAAAGTAAAAATCCTGCAAGTTCATTTTCCTTACTATAGAAAAACATTGTAACAGACATACAAACATTAATTCTGAACCCATCTGTCTACAGTATGCCCTCAGAATCAGATACAATGCAAATATGTATTAAAGGAACCATATTCACATGTGAGTAATTTTCATGTCTTGATTGTTTTCCCTTGCTAGGACATTTGTCTACATACAACGTGGGCAAACTTTCTGGCTCAAGAAAACTAAAACATAACAGTTAAACAGCCATGATGATAAGCATCCTAACATTTGTCCACATCTACCATATTCATCCTTCTGCACTGAATACTGTACTTTCATTTTTAACATTTATGTACCCATGCCCACATCCATTAGCTGCAAAATAAAATACAACTGCCAGAAGTTTTTACCTTTGGAGAGTTTGTAACCTTTATTACTACATATGTCTGTACTCTATTTCAAATAAAAAAGGAAACTTTTAATTTTGATGCATGGATAAATCAAATGAAAACAAATAAATTTGTTTTTTGCTGAGGAATTTTATTTCCCAAAATAACCACCCATGTTTAGGGACATATCCTACCCACTCAACAGATTTTTTTTATGTGTGTTCATAAGTCTTTAGGCTGCTGGTGTCATCACTGTTGCACTGCCTCACCATCTATTGCAAACCAGTGTCTTTATTACTTTTAAGCTTCATAAAAATCTGGAAGTTGCAAGGTAACGAGTCCAGGCTATAACGAGGATGTTCGAGCAGGTTCCAAATGATATCTATGGTGTGTGCCAAGCTATGTGGGGGGGGGGTGGTCATGCATTGTCTTGCAAAAAAAAAAACTTCACTCAAATGTTCAGGTTGCTTGTTTTTGATCACATGATACAAATCAGTATTGAGGATTTCAGGGTACTGAATGGAGATAATAGATTCTTCCTTCTCTTGAAGTGGCAGAGTAATGGACCCTGTGAAGGTTACAAAGGTATCAATATCTGTCTTCTCTGATAGGCTGCTATTCAAACCTTTAAATGGAATGAAATTACGTCACCTTACACTACTGCCACACACAAAGTAACACTGGATGGATGCCAAGACATAAGAGTATTGAAGGCAATGAAATAGTGGATACCCTTGCAAGGAAAGGATCTGTAGGTACATTTACTGGATCTGAACGAGTATTTGGAATTCCAATAATCACAGTTTGACAAGTAATATATGAGTGGATAAAACAGGCTACCACTAGCACTAAACACATGTGGCTAGAATTAAACATAATAAGGTTATGATGAATAAGGCTCAACAAATCCCAGACCAGAGAAAAAAAAATCTCCCAACAGTCACCATAACCTTGGGAAAATATTCACAGTGGCAATCATCAGAGAAATCCATTATGCAGGCTTTACAAATAAAAAGGATAATGTATCTCATTTCACTCTAAAGTGTCATGCTTTAGCTTGTAGGAGACAATATCCTCGTGGTAATACACCCAGAAAAATCTGATGAACAAGTTACAAGCCTACCTTTAGTTTAGAGGAAAAACAAACGGTAAGGCATATATTTTGCGAATGTGAAGCACTTGCCTGACAGAATAAGGCACCTAGTTTGCTTTGCCAACTCCAGGACAGATTGCCTTAACATCACCCAAGAAAATTATAGACTATATTAAAAGCATTAAATTAAAATAGGGTTTATAGAGTAGGGTATTCACAATAGATCTGTTGGTCGCAGCGTTGAGAAGTCGAAAGGCTCCTGCCTCCTTTTAATCTAATCTAATCAACGTACCTTTATATACAAGGAGTTGATTTGTTCTCAAAGAAGTTTTAACAAAAATGGGAGTTGTGTGTATTGAGACCGTAGATTAGCATAGGCAAGCAACCAAGAAGTGAATTTATAGCGTAAATAACCTAATATTTTAAAATATTATTATAGTCTAAAATGTATGTAATTTTGAGTACTGAGAAATAAATATTATTCATTCATAAAAGCAAAAACGAAAGATGGGAGAATAATACAAGAGTCCTTCAGGCTTCACTGTTAGGGGTTGTATAAATCTAACCCTGCCTTTACAATAATCTAATGGACCCTGTGAGTCAATGTTCATAGTATTCTTACCTTGCCTGTGGTTGAGAATTTCTTAACCTTTTAGGATGTGATGATATGACGTGCTGCAACACTTTGTAGCATTTACACTGTTTCATTTATTGCCAGTGTAAGTTTCAAGAAAACCTCCTCCTCCTGTTCATAGCATATCCGATGTTGCAAACTCAGTCCCATTCACTTGTTTCTGCTGCGAGACATTTTGGCACCCACTTTGTGTACACGTTATGGTACTTCAACCATTATGGCTTACTGAGTATGCAGACTGGTATCCAGGTTCTGAACCACTGTAGACGAATGATCTGCACAGATGAATTGTCTGCTAAAACATTTTCCTCTGTGATGACTGTGTAGTACTATACTTGCTGCCAAAGAAGAAAGGGATTGACATTTCGTAGAGATAGAGAGGCAACGCCGCTTATTGCAACCACGTGGACAGCGCGTTAGAAATGTGTACAAAGGCAACTGGGTTGCACCTGCATTGTAGGGCAGGTATTATTTATATTCGTATATAAAGACAATTATAAAATTATGAATCAAAGGATAGAACATGCAAGGATATATCAATGTAAAGATCTGCATTAACAAGACATACCTGTGAAATATTGATACTTACCCTAATGGAAAATGCCACTGATTCTCTCACAGAGCATATTATTTCCCGTGCTTGTCCTTTAATTGGGATACCTTTACCAAATACATTTTATTCGGTTGCCAAGTACGCTCAGTTTTTCATTTGGCTTGCTGTCTTTGTCACTATTTTTGGATATTAATAAATATCTATTAAAAATGTTAAATCAATTGCAAATGCTCACAACATGGACTCAAACACACATAAGCACAAAGCAAATAACTGTACAAATAGGATGATGCAAAACAACTTGTCAGTACACAGGTAATCTTTAAACTGATGTAAATACATTAAGCAGTGGCTAAAGGAAGCATTGTTTATAACTGCAGCGACAGCAGAAGATAAGACATGCAGTTCTATTAAAGCAAAGGTTGCTTGCCAGGGACGTCATGCTGATCATGTGTTATAGTATTGGCAACAAGGTTTTTGCATCTATTGTTGTTATGGAAATGTCTTAGTTCTAATTGTTACTTCTAATCGTTTCTATGACGACCGCTATGACATATCCATCCCCTCCCATTCATTTAAAGCTTTCCTCCACGTGGTTAGTAACTGTCAATCACCTTCTTGATTGGTGCTGACTATAGCAAGGACTCAGGTCATCCTTCAGTGATTCACCCTCATTCACATCACTTTGTCCTCACCTATACCAGTATGTATGACAAGCAGTTGTCCATGTACACCTTCATATGGTGATAAATCTCATTTTGCGATAGCTAGAAACTGCACACTACGCTGCGAAAATGTTGATGCTCCCATTACTATGCCTGCCAACTTAACCCAGCTGCTACACATTATTCCTGCACATTGGTCCTCCGTGATCTAGGGGTACCATGCTAACCTTTAGTTCCCGAGGTCACAGGTTCAAACCTGGCAGAGGGAGATGGATTTTTTCGGGTGTAAAAAGCCTTAGCATGGCTTCCTTTGGAAGGGAAGTAAAGCCAGTAGTTCTGTGTCATAGATTTATGGCATATAAAAGAACCTCAAGCCTGATAAAGAGGCCTCAGCAAAATTTCCGGTCTTTTATGCCCAATATAGAGTGAAATGCTAGGAACCATAGCAGTTAAAGAGTGTGCATAAATAAAACTCAATTTCAATTTTTGCACTGCAGTTTGTTGAACCTCAGACAATAGTGTTCTCAATCAGTAGTATGAACTCCAAAACTTTCCCCTATGGTGGCACATTATCTGACTTTTGGCAGCTGATTTCTCAGTTTCATTTGATTAACCCACATTGTTTATTTAGTTTAAATGCAAAACAGATGCTTCATCACAAAGCTTATAAACACACACACATATACCCATACTTGCCAATTTCTTGAAACTGGAACCCGTAAAACTTTCCATGGTCCAGCAAATTAATAATTTTGCAATGACATTAAATTTAGAATGCATAAAAATTGTTCAGTGCAGTAAATGTACAAAAATTACAAATAAAATAAACGGGAATTCTTGAAGACCTGGTAGTACAGCTTCTATGTCACACAAGCTAAAATTCTTCCTGGTACCACAATAAACACACATTAAAGCAAAGAACACCACTTCCTAGGCTATCAAATTTCTAGTCAATATTTTACACTTTATAACATGAAATATTTAAAAAAAAAAAAAAAAAAAAAAAAAAAAAAAAAAAAACTCACAAAAAGTTAAAAAAATCCACCAACCATAGAATCTGAATAAAATAATGTAAGCGAGGGGGTTAACTTTACAATTACATCGTCCATTACCAAATCCTTGTACCCATTACTGCTGGTTATTACAGGTCACTAGAGGTGCAGTAAAATTTTATGTGTATGCTATGCATTTTGTTACAGCCTAGTGAAAGGGGTGAAGGATAGACACACAGTTAAGCTGTGATCTATCATAACATTGCACATTAATTAGTGCAGTACATTCAGTCTGTAATCTTAAGTTACAATATAATGCAGCAGAAGTTAATGCAACTGCCAATCTCCAACAATGAAATCCTGCCAGTGATGGTAAATGCTTTAATCAACTTACATGCAAGAACATGTGGTAGTAGTTATTTTCGAGGAGTATAAGTATTGGCAATATGCTGTTAAGTTTGAAAACGGATTTTTCTTGAAAATAAATCAGTTTTCTACGATATAAAATGAGCATTTGTAATCTTTTTCCACTGAAATACTATACTTGAAACAAATTTGCTTGCAATGTTTTTCTACCTGGGTATTCATATATGCAAAAAGTAAATCATTCTGAATTTGCATTTGAATTTCAGCAGTCATTATATTTTAGCATTTCAATATTTACAGAATACAGCAGAGTATGTTATGAATCTTTATAAACTACCTTTTTCTTCACATGTTGGCAAATACTTATATAAAAGTAATGTCCATGTACTGGTTTAATAACAAAAAATTTAACTTACTGAAAAAACATTGGTTTCAGTAGTAGTTACTGAGCTGCTAATGGATGATGTTCAGCTAGTAGTATTAAAATGTCTTTCTTATGTTGTAGTAGTGTGAAAAATGCAGTTTATTTTCACAATAATCCATAAAAGGCACCTTTTAAGAATTGTGACAAAAGTGCTTGGTGAATACAAATGCAAGCAAAGCTACTGGTGATATCTTATAATGTTATAGATACATTTCTTTCATTGACATACTTTATACAGAATATAAAACTAAAAGAAAGATGTAGAAAACTATTCTACAAAGAAATGATTAGTTTTTTAACATAAGTATATACAGTTTAAGAATTAACATGTTAGTATATCTAAGTTCCAGAACAGAATAAAGCTTTTTAAGTTGGGGAGTTCTAAGCATGAGATAGTGCATCAATTACTGAAATACACATTTCTCACAAAGCTCAGGTAACATGTTTATGGGGATGAAGGAAGACGGAGCCAGTAACACTGTCACCATTCACAGAAAATATATACTTTCCTATGGACCGAAAGACTATGTATTGTACAGTGTTCAACAAGTAAAACTCTCAGATATGCAAACTAAAACGATAACTAGAAAGCAAAATGTCTTGTGTAAGACTGCCCTCAAGTTCTTGAGTAATACTGGGATCACCTTTCTTGATTATAGTGTAATTAAAACCTACTGATCTGTCTGTCAAGCCCATTTTTGGTGGCCCATTGGTAAATTGTGAGGATGGGAAAGTCTGAAACTATGGAGCCTTCTGGAAATAGAGATGGCATCTAGGTTTATACGGAAGACAGCTTCTGACGCAGCAATTCTTTTGGAATCAAAAGCCATAACATGCAGAAAAGCACAATGATTGTTAATGTAAATGAAGTGCTGTGAAATTCAAGTGGTGTTGTCTTTTGTTTGCATCCTGAGAGATTATGAAAACATGGGGCAACTGAGTTGCACGAGTGCTAACAGGCATAGATTTACCAAAGATATGAAACTAATGAACCAAAGGGAGCTAAATGTTGGCAATGTTCTTTTGTTGTCTTCTTGTACCAAGGCAGCTGTTTATTTATAGTAATAATAGCCTGTGAGTAAAATAGCACAAATGTCACAAAATTCATACTGCTTTATAGTTATTACTCAAAAGTTTTTTCTTTCTTCACAAACAAAGGTAAACTTTATGAATGGAGGCGCATTTTTTTTTAACTGCCAATGATTTTCAGGTGAAAAACTACTTAATATACCTTGCATTGCTCTATAAACACTTTTTGTGCAGTTTTAGTAGTACTTAGTTTTATCACAAACACAGGAGACAAAATTTCCTGGATCTCTATTCATATCATTACTAATGAAAAAGATTTTATACTTGTTAAGGAAATTATTGTTCCAGTAATTGATGCAATTTAGAAATCAAAAGAAATGTTAATGAATTATTCTGTTAAATTAGGGCCACATCCATACTCTTTACTTGACAGAAACATGCTCAACTCATTTGTCACTAAATGTGAGTGCCAATTTATTCTCAGTTAGGTAGCCAGAGAAACTTTTCTGAGTAGTATGAATTTAGTGTAAGGTAAGTGGTCATGTACTGCAATAATCATGGACAGACTTTCAATGATAATTTTTATCTTTTCTTGAACAAGCATTAGTTCCGAAACTAGAGAACGCTGTGAAATATGTGGTTATTGCATTATTCACTGGTTTAACAGTCTTCCATGTGGGATGTGTTGTTCCATGGTGTTCATTTGTGGATTAAAATGTGCTTCATGCAACTTGCAGAAAAGCAAAATTGTTTTGGAAAATAACAAGCCAGAGTGTGTCAAAGTCTCAAAAAAGAAATCTGCTTGGGAAAGTTTGTTTATGAAAGTATATTTGTTTTAATATATAGAAAGACAAATCACTAACAGGTTCGTTACCACATCCTACAGTGTTTTGTTACTATTTCTTGATGTTACTTACGTAACATTTATGCCCTAATTGAGAACGCCAAGGAAAAAAAGAAACTTGCATTTATGACTGCTGTTTAATAAGAACAATCTGTATTTGCTATCAGGATCTTTTTATGTATAAATTGAGTAAGTCATTGCAAATAATTATATAAATGACAGTGGAAAACATTAACAACATATAACTGCCTGTGAAGAAAATGTTTTAATGTAAATTAAAAAGATGGAAGTTTAAAATGCAAAAAGTGATGCACTTGTAACCTTTTTGAAAGTAAACTGTTGGTGCCTCCAGCTAGATGTGTAATGGCACCCTTTTGATTTAAAAGTTTTACAGTTCTTTAGAATAATAACCCTAAAGGCTGGTTCACAATAACTCCAGAACAGTGATCAAAACGAGAATGGGAAGCAATGCAGCATAAAAGATTTTGGTTCACACAGCACGGTAACGAGAATGGGAATGCATATCAATGATCACGTCGATTACAAAGTGGAAAGTCAACTTTTCACATTAGGATTTCATTTGTTTTAACTAACCAATGATATTTTTTCACTTGCTTCCAATTCATCCAACATAGTGCGGGTTAGACAACGTCAAAATTCAATAAAGTAAACATTATCTAAATGCATATCCATTACATTCTCGATTCCTCTAGTCATATCAAGCTTTCATTCCTTTATTTAATGGCATACATTAAAGTTGTTTATTGTTCTTTGTTAATTTCTACCAACATTTTTGCTGTTCTTTGTAGCTTTTACCACTTTTTTTGAGGCAATAGCCAGTTTTGAGTTGCACAAACTATAGATGATCCCTTCACTAGAGGAACCAGGATCTGCAGGTGTCAGGATCTGAGGTTAGGAAGCACATATGCTTCCTACTTTACTCAGACAACAAAAACTACAAGCATATAGAAAGTCACTTATCATCCTTAGACAAATCATAAATTTCAAAGGATTTTCAAGAAATACAACATTACCCTGTCTCCACAGAATAATCACAATATACAGAAACTACTATGCAACAGAACAAAAGATCCTATCCCCAATGATAAATCAGCTGGTATATATAAAACAGTTTGTAATGACTGTAACCTGGTGTACATAGCAAGAAGCAAAAGAAATCTTGAAATAAGACTTAAAGAGCATATGAGAGCATTTACCAAAAATAGACGGATAAATTAGCAGTAGCACATCATTTCTGGTCTTCAAACTATGAAATTACACCAAACATAAAACTCTTAAAACCAATCAACAGCAGCAATGAATTGGACATCTGGGAAAAAATACATATCGTCAAACACAGGAATCACGTAATGAATTTCGAACTACCACCCAGCACCAGAGAACACCACTAACCACACACATTCCCAGACAACAACTGGCAAAATCAGTTGGAAACATGCTGACGATGGGAGCAACCGTTCTCCGAAACATGTTCAAAGTAAGAACCTTTTAGTGATGTAGTGTAACAACCTCCAACTCTCTTTATTTTAAAAGCACATATGCTATTAATTTCTTCCAGTTTCAGTTTCCAGCTTGCAACTAGAGAGAGCATTAGTGGATGTTTCACGTCATGGCTGTCTAGAATAACATCCACAGTGAAGATTTTAATATGCACAATTTGGATCTAATATGCCAAGCCTGGAAATGAGAAAGTTAAAACTAGGCCAAGTCGTCTTTCCCGTTCTTGGGGCACCAGAAAGCTTCCCATTGATTGTGAACACTCCCATTAAAATACATGCATTTCACTATGTGATTCTCGTTCTGGTTACCGCTCTCAGTTGTTGTGGACCAGCCTTAAATCTTAACATTAAGTTTAAATAGGTACATAAAGACAATTTAAAAAACATGCGTTAAACATGTTTTGGCAAGATACCTACATTGCTTATGTGCAATTGTATGTAATTTTTAAAGCTTACAGTTTCAGGTTACATTGTTAAATGTATGACCATGAACATATTATTAAAGAGCAAATTTAAAATTAAATCAAGTAAATATATTATGTAAGCCACCAAATTGACACTTTAATTCCCTATTGTTTTGCTGCTGCGGACCTGCAGTTGAGTGCCTGTTTATATGATTGCGCATGCACTTGAGACTGACATATTTCTAAAGCATCTCTATTTCATTGCCATGAATTTGTTCACCATTTTCTGAGTTTACAGTGTATTTCATTTTCTATGCTCACAACAGATAACACATTAAACTCAGCTTTTATCAATCATTTGAAAGTTACTTTTCAACTATTGTCAATGTTACTGGTAACTTTAGATATAACTGAATCACTGCACACAGATAATGTTAATCATGATCACACATACTTAACAGATATTAACAAACATAAACATCTGTATGTTACATAACAGGACGTTAAGACATCCATTCTTGTGATACCTTACACTTCTCTAATGGCAATACTGAGTGCAACAACTAGAAATATTGAATCTGAGCAATGATACTGAGAGCATTATTATTTACTGATAGCATTCTCCATTTTTTGACAACAACAATACAATTTCGAATATCATCCTGTTGCATTTGTGTCATGCAAGTGACAGCGACGACGAGTTCATCTCTGCATTGATTTTGGAGTAAACCTACATTGTAAAGATGCACAACTATGAATTTGTTCTCAAGTAATTTACTGCATTAGAAATAAGGGTTCTAGAAGCCTAGTAAGGGGTTATCATTGGTACTCCCCTTCACCGCATTGCAAAGCCTGTCTGACCTTTCGCATTGCCACTCAACTTACACATAATTAGCAAATTATGCAAATTGGCATCAACATTCACACTTGTAGCTATTACTTACATGTTTGAAAATGTTTCTGAATCTTTTGAAATCCCAGTCCGCCAAAAAGTATTTTGAGTGAATCTTAAGTCTACACCAGACTTCACTAGAAAAATACTCAAATTTTACTCAGTTTTCACCCATACTCCATTCACTTTTGAGTTTAGTTTTGTTTCACACTGGTATTGGCACTTAAATGAGAATTGAGTATAAGTATCCCTCAAGTAAGGGCTATGAAACTTTCCCCTTAGTTATTATCTGAAAATGAATATTTTCTTAATCTATTTCACTGGTAACATTCTCAGTTTCCATAACAGGAAACAAAGCAAAAAGTAACATGTGGAAACCTATATTATTATTTTTACATAAACGTTGCAGCAAATTCATTTTTCTTTAAATATAAATTTGAAAAATTCTTCTAGCTAGCTATACAGCATTAATAACTGTGTATGAAAACATATCATCAGGATGTCAACAACTTTGGCTAATAAATCATCTTAAAATATACTGCATTAAAAAAAATATTTTAGTATGTATATATGTATATATATGTATGCTCTCAGTATAGTATAGATACAGATGCTGATACATAGCTGAGAAGCTGTAATAAAACCAGTCAAGTTGTTTGTTTCTTCATCCAGCAAGACCAGCTTTTTGACGGCACTTGTGCATAAGAGCACGCAGCATGAATTGTTTACGTGACAAGCTACGCACTTGTTTCAGAAAAACATCTAAATCAATTACTCCACGTCTCAGAGCTTCACCCATATAATAAATAGCATCTTCTGTAGCAGCCTCTTCAGCAAAAGCATTGAGAAGTCTGTCAAAATAAAAATAACACATTTTTAGTACAACACACCAGAGAAAAACTAATTTACAAACATTTACATAAAAATGAGGTAATCTATACAGTCTGCAATAGGAAAGAATAGAGCTTGATCATTTTGGGCAAAATAACATATTTCAGAGGCCAATAAATGGCTGAGCCTGCTGTAAATCAGCAATTGCTGAGTGTGATCATCTCTGAGCAAGTGGACCAACATGAAAGAAAGCATACTGTGAAATATACAGTGTATAAAATGTCGTGGACATGTCCTTTGGCTTGTATACACTGCTGACATCTGTAGATGAAGTGCAGTTTAAAACAATTTTTAAAATTACATGGCTCACGAAACTATGCAGCACATGAAAATAAGGCTGTATTACCTTAAGTTTTTGACAATGATTATTATAGATAATAATGTATGGCCAGTAACTTTTTTCTGTATGGAAAGCTAAAAGGTAGAATATACGGATCAAACTCTACACCAAGGAAGAACTGATTAAAAAGAACCATTTACCATGAAACTTAGTTAATTTCTTATAACAATTGTATCAAGCTAATGGAAATTTTACCATCCACAGATGTCAACAATGTACACAAGCTGAGAGAATACACTACCAGCATCTTCTATAAGAGATGAGTACTGTGTTTATGTTAGCGCAGATCCAGTCCTGCTCTGCAAGTAGCTGGACTGCAGCAGGCTTGACTGCCAGTTAACGGCCTCTAAAATGTTTAGGGCACTTGCCAAAAATGATTCCTGTATTATCAGAGATTCCACTCTATAGCACCCATAGTTTAAATGTTATGAAGTACCTGCTCAGCCACATAGCTGTTGCTCCCAGTTCTGTGCCAATATCTTTCCCCACGAACTTGTGGCACTCTGTTTTCACATTTAGCAAACATTATATAAAACTACCTTCATACATTGGAGAAACTATGAACCAACACTCAAGTAAAATTAGCTCTATTAGTGTTGGGGAGCTGTAGAAGACTTGAAAGCTACATAAGCACAGATGGACTGTGTTTCAAGATAAATGGTCCAAGCACAGATGGACTGTGTTTCAACATAAATGGTCCACATTTCCTGCATTTGCTCTGAGGAATGTAGATACCTAATTCAAGCACCTATTTGTATATATAGGAAGTATTGCATTTCACCCAAACATTTTATATCAAGATTTCACCAAAAACACATTTTTAGGAGAAAGTATGTATGTATGTATGTGTGTGTCTTTATGTTTGTGAAGAACCTAAAATGTAAAGTTGGATATTTACCAAACTTCGTATTTAAGTTTAGTATCTTCTAAGGACTCAACACGAAGATTGTAAAGAAAATTTCCCCAAACCTAACTACCCTTTAAATGAAAAATGTTGTTATATCTGATTTTCTCAAAAATGGCTCTAACAATTTTGATTACAATAACACATTTTAAGATACTGACATAACTTTAAATGTATATGTTGAATTTTCTGGGAATAGCCTCTGGTCATCATCATTCAGAATAAATTTTGTACAGTTTTGTAAAACTGGTAAAACTATGAGAGACAAAAACTTACAACACAAAATATCTCTCTGTCTTTAAAACATACAATTTATTTAAAATGGCTCTTTTTGTGCCATCAACCTTTCCGGGATATACATTTTTATTGCTTTGAATTTTTTAAGCTTTCCATTTTTAAACATGTGACTATCGCTTTAATCTCCTATATCCCCTTTTACCCACAAAGAAGTGTAAAATGGAACTATTTCTGCAAACATTTTATCTGAATTAAAAACAATAGTATAGATGCCTTGAAGATGCTACATTGCCAATTTTATTGGCCACATTAATGAAGCAATAAGGAGAGGTGGCACCAGCAATGCGACATCTATGCACCTAGTCTGGGCCACAGATGTGCAATTGAGGCCAAAAGTGGCAGAAGGAGCACCCTTCAAATGAATTGCCAACAATGTGGCAGATCTCTTTCCTAGGACTGACATAGGAAACTGCTGTCTTTTACTTACTATGAAACTGCATCACAAATTTGACCACATACTAACATGTTTGTGGTCAAACATGACCACACATTGGCAGTCACCAATGGTTACAGGAAATCCACTATAATAAAGAAAATAAATAAATTCAAAAGAAGATGATTACAGAAGTCTCCACTCTTAAACCAATCAAAACGCAATACAGTTTCTGCAAATTTACATACCATCCACATTTTTATCAGAAATTTGAAAACATTTTTAGAGAATTCCACGTAAAAATTACAACGTATAACAAACACAGTATTAAAAATCTCCTAGTTCAAAATTGAAAGATCAAGTCCCTCCAGAACAAAAGTCCGGAATATACACTATAGAATGCCTAGATTGCAACATGAAATACATTGGGAAAACCAAAAGAAATATTGAAACACAAAAAAGAACACTTCAGGAACATTCACCAAAAACAAATTGAAAAATCTGCTGTTGCGAATCATTTTTGGGAGAAAAACTACGAAATAGACCGGATGTCAAACTGTTAAAAGAATTCTCAAAACCTATGGAACTATCTGTTTGGGAGAAAATCTACATTTGGAATAACAAGAATATTACAATGAATTTTGATATTCCAGCAGAAGACAAACTCAGCAAATACATCAAACCCTCACCAGATACCACCACAGATGGTCAGATACAGGACAATCAAACCACCACCAGCCAGTAGGTTAGCAGCTGATGATGAAAGCAAGGGACTCTCAAAACATGTCCAGATAATTTTACTTAAGTGAAGAGTGTAAATGAGTTTTCCTACTCCTCATTCATTTTCATTGTTTATATTATCACTAATTTAAAAACTGTGTGCATTTACACTACTGCTCAAAAGCTTTTGAACACATTTTTGAAGCCATTAGAAAATAAGCAAAATGGAAAACAAACAAACTTGCAGGGGGGTGTTTAAGAATCAAAACTTGTTAACAGTGCCATGTATATGTATATATATATGAATGCATAAAAACTGTGCTAAATATAAATATGCAAAAAAATTCCACTGTACATAACCATAATTTAAGAAACAATGATGATTATTATAGAATAACATTAAGGGGAACTCTAAATAATCATGCCATAGAAGTTAGAGGAAGAGAATTATTCAATAAATTACCTAGCATAAACCAGCCAAATGTAATGATGAAAACAATAAAGAAATACTTAATAGCAAATGAATTTTATAGTATAGATGAATTTAGACACGGTAAAGCAACGTAAAAGAAGTACTGTAAAATTATAAGGTGTACTTGTTAAATTATTTTATATTTGTAATTGGACATGTCCTTTAAATGTATTTAAAAGGATAATAAAAATCCAATAGTTGAAAAACACCTCATTTTTTGGATTTATTGAAACAATGGAATAAAAAAGACATAATTTGTAGTCACAACAGTATATTTAATGAAAATCAGCAATACATGTTAGATTTTGCTTTCTTCAAAGTAACCTCCCCTTGCTTTAATTACAGCTTTGCAAACTTTGGGCATTCTTTCTATTAAGTGTGCCAGTGTATCTTCCGAAATATCCCTCCGTATGTTTTGCACATGACTCCACAATGCATTTACATTAGTGGGTTATTTCTTTCTTACCTCTCTGTCCACATGATCCCAAAGTAGTTCAATAGGATTGCAGTCAGGACTATGAGGAGGCCAAACCATGTTTTCAAGACTTGTGTCTCTTCCAATCGTTCAACGTATCTTCTACAGAGTATAGATGTATGCTTGGGATCATTGTCCTGCTGCAGAATGAACCCCTTGCCAATTAACTGCATTCCAGATGGTTTGGGATGGCATTGGAGAATATTGTGATAATGCTCTTTCTTTATAATTTCTTCTATTTTCACAATATCACCTGTCCTATTGCCACCAAAACAACCCCATACCAGCACCGAACCACCTCCATGCTTGATTGTAGGGGATAGGCACTGAGGTGCCATGCGTTCACCTTTTGCACGTCGAACTGGCGACATTTTGAGCCAAATAGCTCAAACTTAGATTCATCAGTAAATAATACCTTTTTCCACTGATCAACAGTCCAGCTTACATGTCGCTTGGCCATTGTAATCTTTTCCGTTTATTGACAGCTCTCAATAGGGATTTCTTTGCCACAATGCAACCTTTCAGATGTGCATCCTGAAGTCGTCTCTTCACTGTAGAAACACTCACAGATTCATCCTTCCACTGGTTCAGTTCTGCTGTCAGCATGGGTGCTGTTTTGAAACGAGCACGTTTGCTGGTCACTATTAAATGTTTATCCTCACTTTTCGAGGTCACCCTAGGACTCCCCTTTCGATAACGATCCTTATTGCTATTTGTAGTTACATAGCTCTTTACAGTGTAATGAACACTTCCCAAGAAAATGTGTTCTTGTGTGGGAATTTGATGCAGTGTGGCCTGCTTTATGTAAGCTGACTATTGCAGCACGTTTTTCTGCTGAAAGCTCGCTTCTTTTATCCATTTCAGACTTTTCAACAGCACAATAACAATGTGTACCATTCACCTGCTTATGAAGCACTGAAGTGCTGTTCGCAGCCAATACCTATGTACAGATGTCTGTGAACGACATCTAGGGAATCACAGACATACTATGACATCCAAAATAACATTAGGGAAATTGTTCCTATAAGGGCCAACAAATGCTACATTTTCAAACTGCACGTAATTGACAAACAAAAGGTAGCATAGTAAATTTCAATTATGTCTCCATGGATTTCTACCATTTATAATATGACATTGGCTTTGTTTGGCGTTATACACTTGTAAATTGCAGCAAAACAGGCTGTTCAAAAACTTTTGAGCGGTAGTGTAATTAAAAAACAGCTTGCTTCATATATCATCATACTTTTGCAAGGTTGTAAATCTTAGTAAGTAAATGATGCATATAACAGGACAATTACACAATGACAATGTCTGACTTTATATACACAGAACTGACAGATGTACATTTTGTTTATGTAATGCAAGGGGAAATTCTAAAGGCCATGTGATCTTTACATTGAGCTTTATCTACGGAGATATTTGTCTCACTGCAGCAGCTTTACTGCCATAAATCAACTGAAAAAAATGGGAACTTTCTGAAAGCAGACACATCCTTGTTTGGCCTAATTTCATCTAACTTGAGGTCACTATTTAAATAGATCACTTGCATCATGCCTGACAACATATGTGAGCCAAACACGAGATGTTCAATGCACATGGTAGCTCAGTGGAAGTTGGCACAGAAAAGTCTAATTTTATTCATTTTTCATCTTTAAGCTTACATGCTATTAGTGTAAGTTGGAATAATTTCTACAAATACTAAAAAACTTCTTAGCAGATTTATCTGTTGATTCTACTTCTATGCATTCTGAAACAAAGATGAATTATTGGTTCCTTTTTCAGTAATACATAATTTAATATTGCCATGACATATTTAGATGATGATAGCATTTTATATAGGGTTGCCATAATCTGATAGTCTAAAACCAGGAGATTTTTTACCGTTAGTTAAATCGATTCAAGGAAATGAAATTTTGAGGAATAAGGAAACCATGTAGTAGAAATGTGCATTTAATTAATAATTCAGAGTTTTGGAAGGACTGCTTTATTGTATTTTACTTCAAGCAAGCACACATAAAAAATGTACTATATGTATTCAGTATCAACATGTAGCTGTTTTTTAGACCAATTGCATTTCTCAGAACCT
The DNA here is from genome assembly GCA_030765065.1 of Deroplatys truncata. NCBI lineage: Eukaryota > Metazoa > Arthropoda > Insecta > Mantodea > Mantidae > Deroplatys > Deroplatys truncata. The sequence continues at coordinate 128,133,387 of CM060988.1, read as the reverse complement.
AGAACAGAGAAAAGAAACTTGGTATTGTTCACAACAGGTTTTTATGAAACTCACTACAACTTATACTCTTCATATTGAGTTGTATTTGCAGCATTGCATTACTTGATTTTACTGTTAACCTATTCCTTTCTTGTGTTCACTGAGCACTCATGAGAGAAAAATTTTCTCTAGATTGGTGTTATGATCAGGAATGGAGAAATAATATCCCACAATTTTAGCAACTTCGAATACTGCTCACTAGAAATGCAATTATGAAGACAACCCATTTATATGGCAACAAATTCTTAAATTGAAATTGAGTTTTATTTATGGACGCTCTTTAACTTACTATGGTTCTTGGGCGTGAAAGACTGGTAATTTTGCTCAGAGGCCTCTTTATCATGCTTGAGGTTCTTTTACGTGCCGTAAATCCACGACACGGGGCCACCCTTCCGAAGGAAGCCATGCTAAGGATTTTTATGCCAAAAAAAAAATCCATCGCCCTCCGCTGGGTTTGAACCCGTGACCTTGGGAACTAGAGGCTAGCACAGTACCACTAGTCCACAGAGGACGACTAACAAATTCTTAAAACTATCATTCTCGGCCTCCCCAAAAAAAGCATTAAATCTGTTGAACTTAAGTTCAAATACAGTAAGTATTGTGGACTTTTGTTTTTTTCGGCCCGAATGTTTTCAATTGCCATAAAATCACGGATTCCATGAAATCTGTGGCGTATGGCAACCCTAATTTTATTTTATATGCTGGTGAGAGTAGAATCTTGTTTTTTGTTATTAATCAAAACTGTTTCTTTAATTTATTATTCACTCAGTTTTACAATGTATAACAGCTTCTGGCAGTCAAATACAAATACATACAGCTGCATATATAATTTGAACATAAAATTTTAATACACAATTAACTTGTTCAAAATGTGAACAAGTGCATCCACTGTCCTTGTACATGTATTGTATTCATAGCTTCTATAATTCCCATCTTCCATGTTGTTTATGGTCATTCTCTATCCCCCCCGTGAAAAAGCAATTTACTGTTTACAATTTGAAGATGACCATATAGTTTGTAACTCAAAATTATGATGAATTATAATATATGTTCAAAATATATATACAGGATGTTAAAAAGAAAGTATTCCATATTTTCCAAGGTAGTAATATGGACCAAAATAAGAAAAAAATGTACAGTAAACAGGGATTCTAAAATGTATACCTATATATGCTATGAGCACTTGTTTATCTTCACTGTTGTGAAACAACATCTGTTCTACTACAAACTTGTAGTAGAACCGAATGCAATAAACAAATGATTGTGGAACAGCATAGCTTCTAATATAATCTGCTTGCAATTACATATGGCCTGCACTTGTAAATCATCGCTAAAGATGCTCAATATGGTGCCCATGCATAATAAGGGATGCTTCTGTCTGATGCCTTCCTGTAGTGTTTGTACATCATTGATGTACACCAAAGATTTCAAGATAAAAAACTGTAATGTAAAAGCATTTCACAAACCGAGTCCATTAGAACTATTAAGAATATGCGTTGGACTTACCCCAAATTGTGAATACGGTTTACAGTAACAACACTAACAGATGTTTACTGCATGTGGTATCCATAGACAATAACCTGTTCATTTATTTACTGCCTTTTGTAGGTCATACATAATAGCAAAGAGCTTGTAGTAGAAGAGATGTTTTACAGTAGAAAGATGAACAAGTGCTTATAGCTCTAAAGGTATGCATTTTAGAACCCATGTTTACAGGAAATTTTTTTCTTGTTTTGGCCCATACTACCACCTCTCAAAATATGGAATACCTTTTTTTAAACACCTGGTATGTGTTAAAAAAAGTATTTATTATTATTATTATTATTATTATTATTATTATTATTATTATTATTATTATTATTAACTGAAGAATATTATCAATGGGAATTAAAACTAAATTTAAAAAAATTAAAGTACATGGTTACAGAAGGTGGGAAGCAAAATTCATAACTGAAGATAAAGCAGTGATCAAACATTGTGATAAATATAAATAATGGGGTTATAATCAGTAATTATCATTTACATAATTTTTTGTCAATTTTGTTCAAAACCATCCAAGCTTCAAATTCTCTTTCTGCCTCCAATATAACTGATAATTAAATTGCATATTCTTTCCCAACTTTTACTTTTTTTTCTCACTTTTGTCTTTGCACATTTATAGTTAATTTTATCCCTAATTTGTCCTGTATTTTGCCATTTCAGGTACTTCTATTTATTATCATATATACTCTTTTCAATTTATTGATTTCAATAATATAATTTCTTTTAATTTATTACCTAATATTCTCCAAGTGATTCTTTAGCTGCTTCATGAATTTTACTGATTAAATATTCATATAATTGTTCAGTTGTTTCAAACACAATATTATCAATCTTTTTTTATACAAATAAGTGCTTTCATCAGTCAAATTCTCCAGATTAAAAAAAAAAAGGTTTCTTTATTTTGAATGTATTTTCATGTATTTCATTAACAATAATATTTTTAAAGAAAGTATTTTAGATTTTAATAAATAATAGTGAATGTCGCATGTAATTCTTCTGAACACTCTACATCATTAACATCCATCTTTGCATTTTGTTTGAAATTATATAATCTATAATAGACTAAATATTCAATGCATCTTGATGCCAAATAAATTTATGAAGAATGTTCATAAAACCCATTTAATATTTTAAATAAATGCTGCTCATAATATTCAATTAAATGTTCATTATCATTAATAATATCAACTTCATGTGGGAACAGCAATCATTTCTCTTAACCTTTATTTTCATTCATTCATTATCTGTTTACCCTCCTCTTATGTAGGACTTACACCCCCAGGACTTACAAGCGGATGCCTGGGGTCAGAGGCCCGTCGAGGAGCAGACACTCATGGATCAGACAGAGCATCCAGGATGGGTGATCAACCCGATGCCTGGTATGGAATGAAGGAAGTGGATGAAATGAAATGTTGGTGAAATGGATGAAAGGAAAGGTGATGATGGAGCAGTTGGTGGAAGGAATAGCGGGGGAAACCGGAGAACCCGGAGAAAACCTGCCCAGATGTCGCTTTGTCCACCACAAATCCCACATGCAGGTCCCTGGGATTGAACCTGGGCTGCCTCAGTGGGAGGCAAGCGGTCTTACCACTCGGCCACAGCGTCGCCACTACTATTGAAATCACCTGCTAAAATTATTTCTCTTGAATTTGCTATGTCATCAATAGCTATACTTTATTTTCTATGAAATTCATGTTTAGAAGCAGACTGCATCCTCACTTAATACAAAAATTCCAACCACTGTGATGTACTTTCCAAAAATATTCATGTTGACTTTTATTGTATTTTGTATTTTCTTTAATAATGTTGTAATTAATAATAACTGATTACAAAATTTAAATTTTTAAAGTTATGCTCTACTTACTGTTTATACAAGGGAGCTGTTGTTGTCACTGCTTCATCCACATCAATTGGTTGCTGTTCCGAAAGTCTTTCAATTGCTTTCTCTAGTTCTTGTTCTTTGTCTTGAAGGATGGTTATGTTTTTATCTAGCTCCACCTAAATAAAAGAGAGATTCATTTGCTACTTATGTAAAACAAGTTATACTTTTAGTTTCTCTGCCCCTATCTGTAGTATGAATGAATGAATTTATTTAGTTATTTTTACCACTGTCATGTAGTACTCATATATTTTCCTTTTCACATATAATGCACAAATTCCTTTTCCACTACCTCTTAACCCTCTTAAGTAAATTGACCTTGTTTTCATCCATGCTAATCCTTCCTTTTCCATATTACATTAGTCAACCTACACTTCTCTTCCCACTCTCTTTTTATTATTTAACGATTTTTTATCTCTCTAAACTTGCCCATATCTCCTGCCTTTCTATGGATGACATGTACCAGCCTAAAGTAAGCTCTACTTTTGTAGTAAACTACTATTCAAGTCAACACTGCGACTTCCATATGAGAGTAAACTACTTCCAAAGTATTTTACTCCTTTCAGATACTCCCAGATTATATTACTGCAGAAGTAAATGTCGGAGAGCAAGTCATGTAGTATGTTACTATGGAATTACGTAGTGCACACATATTAGTTAGAATTTACTCTTGCGACCTGAATGGAGTAACTAACCTGTCGATTGAACTAGAATACTGTATTGTATTTGGAGGAAGATATTTTTGACGCATTCATGGATTACATAGATTACATTGATGATCTTGATGAAGAAAACAGCGATTACTTGGGTTACATTGATGATCTCAATGAAAATTGATAGATAGATACTTTATTTGTACATATTCTTCTACATATTCTTTTTACAATATTCCTCTTACAAACTAACTTAACCTATGTACAAATTTTTTTTCTTGCCAGCTATACTGCTCTTTTTGCGTGGCACCCTGGCCTTCTGGCTCATCTAATCATCCCTTGCTATCTTTAATCCCTATTGCCCATCTTCTCCTTCCTCCGTTTGCCTTCCTACTTTTCTTATCTCTCTTACTTTTCTAATCCATTTCTCTTTTACTTTCTTTAGGAACTCCCCCATATTCTTATTTTGCTTTTCTTCTTTTCTCATTAGCACTTTAATTGCTACTATTTTCCTATCCATTTTTTCCCATTTTTTTTCCCATACTTCTTTTCTCCATTCTGCTAATTCTTTGCATTCTGTCATATAATCTCAATGAAAAAAACAATGGGAATGCAATAGTGGTATGCGAGAACCATATGATACTTATACAGAGAGAGAGAGCTCAAAGAACATTTCGTATTAGGAAAGAATTGTTTACATGCCTTTTGAACCTGCTTGGAGAGCACTTACAACTAAACTCAGACAGGAATTCAGCTCTAAAACCAAACTGCAATTATTGTTATGCATCCTATGAGTGTTCCATACCGGAACATTTCAGTTACTTAAGCGAGTATTACAATGAATTTAATGTAACGTAGCAGTCTAATACTGTATTAAATGGAGATATTTAGGATTGACTTAATGCAATGCAACTTAAGAGTTTGGCAATGTCAAACTTTTCCTTCCCGTTACGTCAAGTTTCATGTCACATGGTATTTAGAGCCAATTGGCATGAAGCACTAGCTCCAAGTAATAAAGGAACTATCAATCAAGTCATTTCCATTTCATTAAGTGCATGCCAATTAGACTTTTAGTTTACCAGCATTTCTTAGCTTCATGTCACGTTAAGTAAGTTCATCGTAATCCCTGCAGTACAGTGATCTTATAAATAAAAGTTCACCATGCATCCGCTGGTTGTGTATATCACTGCGTTGTTACAGCACTTTTGGCATTAAGATCAAGGTACCTACACATATAAATATAATTGAGTGTTCAGAATACAAAAGGCAATTCTTCTTCACTTTTGCAGATTTCCCACACATTGTGGGTGTAATTGACTGCACACATGCTACTATTTTGTGCCCATCAGTGAATATGGTGAATTTTTCCGAAATTGGAAAGGGTATTTCTCCAACACGCAAGTGATCTGCGATGAAAACTTAAGATTAGAAACATTGCTTCCCGAATTTTAAGCTGCTCTTCAGTACGTTTCCCATTGCTTGAAAGATTAAACTTGTCCATCATAACTTTCCAGCATCTTTATATCACAGTTTTTACACTCATGTTGTTCGCACATAACCTTATCCATGATCGCATCAAGTAAATCACACAAACAAAACAATACCTCCGGGAGTAATGAGCTCTTGCTTCCATAGTCTAACTAAAAGAGTAAATTGTAATAGAGCTCCTCAATATTACTTCTGGAGTAAATTGTTAACATAGTAACCTACTTCCATAGTACGGACTTCTTAAGTAAACGTTATTTCCGAAGCAATTTACTACAATATGGTGCACGCTGACCCAAGTCTTCCATTCTACTCTTCTGCCTTCCAAAACCCATTTATGTTTCTCTCCCATAACATCCATGTACCTCCCATTCCTATTTTTGTCATAATTTTTCCCATTCTTGCCAACCAACTATTTTGGTTTGTCATACTCCTTTATTGGTTCATGCATATCTTTAAATATCTCCCTCCTCATTTGTCAAACATTTAAACCAGAATTTTAAAATTCTTTCTAGTATTATTCCTTTTATTCCTTTCTTCTTAATTCTACTAAAGCTACCCTCCCTACTGCTGATCTTGATAGACCTAGTGATTCTTTACAAAACATTTCATACATATGATTGATTGTTTTGCTTAATTCAGAATCCCCCCCCCCCCAGATTTCTGCTGCACAGAATAACCTACCTGTAGTAGATGATATTCCACACAAAAATTTGATGTTAAGATTTCACCAGAAATACATGTTCTGAGGGCCCTGAATCTCAAAAAAAGTATTTTTAGAAAAAGTTTGTGTGTGTTTGTGAAAGCATAACTCAACAAAATGTTGGATAAATACTGAACTTGGTATTTAAGTTCAATACCTTCCAAGCTGCAACATGATTTTCAGAAATACCCCCACCCCAAACATCCCTTTACATGGAACATTTTTTGTAATTTTTTATTAAAGTACCACAACTTTAAGATATTTACATGACAAAATGTATATCTTAAATTTTCTGGGAATAGCCTATGAAGTCCTCTTCATTCAGAAGGCATTTTGAATGTTCCTTTAACTGGTAAAGTGCTTTTTTAAAATGCTGTTGTTATTGAGCTGTTTCTCCCAATGTCATAGAAAGAGTATGGAATTTCAAGGCCAGCATATAACGGTCTGCTTTTAAAGATCTATCGATTCGGTTTCCTTTATTCCCCTTGTAGATACAACAAAATCTGTAATGAAACTATTTCTCCATTGACATAAAGTAGATAGAAAAATAAGCTTTTGTAAGATTAGTAGACATTATATAAAGCTAAATGATAATGATTAGTCAAAGTCATGTGAATGCAACACATCAGATTTTTAATTACAGAGCACTTATAAATTCAAGTGATGTTTAAGTGATTTGTATCTCCAACCTAAACCAGAAGGTTGCTATCACTTAATAACTATGCAGTGCCCTCTTGTGTTGGTGTGATGAGTTTTGGGTATATTCTGAGGCAGAAGTTCAGAATGAAGCTATGTCCTTGTGCTTAATGATAAGCATTTTCCTATACTATCAATTCATTTTTACCAACTCTGCAGAATTTTCAAAGTTAGACTTACTTTATAATCTTTGCACTAAAAATGGCTTGTAACTACTGACTTTACTATTTGTTGGCTTTTATACTACATTTGATATTTAGGTTCCTTGGTTAGAATCAAAACTTTTGAGGCAACCTCATTTTCTGAGCCATATCTGTAACTACCAGCCAAACATGATATAACTCTCATGACCAGATTCCAGCACTTCAAGATTTTTGTTAATTTTTTCTCATTTTGTCCTACATTTCATGGACAACTTGAGTTTTCCAATGGTGAGAACCTGTTTCTTGTTCATTTTAATATTTTATTCATTCTTTCCTGCATTCAGAATATTAGATGAACTTTAAAAAAAAAAAGTTGCTTTTGTTTCCTACCAACCAAAAATGACATTCTACATTTGTTATAGTGGTACCTACTTGCTCCTTGTCCAGCCTTGTAAGAATATCATCCAGTTTATTTTTGCCCTGCATTAGCTCCTGCTGAGTTCGGCCAAGTGTTTCTAGCTCGGCCTGTGTTTGTGAGAATTGCTCCCTCAGCCGTCTTCTCAACTTATCTTCTACTGCAGACAAGAGTGATGCCCTAATATGTTCCTCAGTAATTGTTCCTGTTGTGCCACCTGAGCTACTGGCTGAAGTTGCTGGAGGGGGAGACTGAAAACATTTTTAAAAAACTTATTTTATTTGCAAAGAATATTTTGTTTAAACTTTTATCTCATTTTATTTGATAAATTACTTGAAATGATTGTTTTACACAGAATACTATGCAAGTTCTATAACATGAAGACATGGATGTCCTTGGATTAGATTTGCTGAACAGAAAAGGGGAAATAATTTGCTGTTGCATCAAATAACTGTTGTGTTGGTCAATTTGAAGCTTTTGAAGTGCAAACATCCCAGGAAAGGTTTAGAGATGCAAATAGGGCATTTTTGAGCAATGATTTTGTACTATTTTAAAAAATGCATCATTTGAGCATCTGCAAGTCTTTTAATGACCTTTCTCCTTCCCATGTAACTATTTTCTGTTAATGGAAGGTTGAATCAGACTTAAGAAATCAAATGACGACTCAAACCCCAAATCTTCAGGCTTTGTGTCAATGTTCTATCAATGGTCATTCATAACTATGGCCTTGCCCACAAACTGCTCTGAAATTTCCTTATTGATTCATATACAAATTCTCCGGAAAATTTCATAAATTATGATATACAGACAAATGAGATCGACTTGTATGCATAATGGAGGGAGCTATACATAAATCAGATATGAAAGGTGCAGCATTTCAGGGGCAAGGCCATGGCTAGTTCTGCAGTGGAGCAAAGGCGTCCAAAATAGGACTCGCGGTTACATGGTGCATCACAATTACATCCCCGTAATCGCTGGTAATCACCAGTGTCTTTCCTTGCTTTGCGCGCAACCAAGCAGCTTACTCGAACACACTCTACCGAGGTCAGTCTATCAATAGCCTTGAGCGATAGTAACAAGATTCATATAAACTTTGAAAAAACTAAGTATATCAACTTTCGCACAAAAAATAAAGGTATTGCAGACATAAGAATTGAACATGAAGGCAATGAAATTACTGAAACTTGTAGCATAAAATTTCTTGGGCTTATTATAGATCATAATATGAATTGGAAAGACTATTTTGACTACATCCTACCAAAACTAAGCTCTGCATGTTTTGCAATTAGATCATTAATTCATTTTACAAATAAAAGCATCCTAAAAACAGCATATTATGCTTATTTTCATTCAATTATGACTTATGGAATAACATTTTGGGGAAATTCAGTAACACAAAAAAAATATTTCTTTTGCAAAAAAAGGTAATAAGAATAATGGCAGGTGTAAAGAAATCAACTCATTGTAAACTATTATTCAAAACATTTGGAGTTCTACCATTAGCCTGTGAGTATATTTTAGCTATGCTTTTAACCGTGATTGACCACCCAGAAGTGTTCCTAAAAAATTCAGACATACACAGCAAACAAACCAGAAATGGGCAGGACTTACACAGGCCAAGCAATAACCTACAAGTATTCCAAAAAGGGGCTTACTACAATGGTATAGTATTATTTAATTCACTTCCATCATATATTAAGGAACTGAAAACTAATAAAAATAAATTCAAGTTAGCATTAAAAAGATATCTCATCACTCACACCTTCTATACAGAGGAGGATTTCTTTCATTCAAAAAAATAACTGACTATAAAAAGTTACCAAATTTTATAAATACATTAAGTATAAATAATATTGTTATAAAATTTTTTAGCTCTAACGTACTCTACATAAGAACTACAATTTATTTACATACAAGTACACAATGTAATTATGTATTTATGATGTAATCTACATCCTAGAGTAGACTAGCTTTCTTTAAGCTGGTCTAGCTCACTATAGGGTCTACAGATTGAGATGTTATGTTATGTTAGAGGCATATACACACACAGATTAACAGTGGGTGTGCTACGAATAATAGCATTGTCAACTCCTTCAACATCAAAGAAGAAGTTTCAAACGTAATGGGAATATCTGTTTTTTTTTGTTCTGAATATAACAAAAACATTAAGTGTCTGATATGTTCGAAAATTATACATGGCATGCTACGAAATAATATACAGTGCCACTATTGCACATGCCATGTTGAATATGCAGAACTAAAAGTATTATTATTATTATTATTATTATTATTATTATTATTATTATTATTATTATTACTACTATTATTGAACTGCAGATTATTTGTATGGTGTTTATTGATTCATTACTTCAGGATTGGAACGAGCCAAGAAACCAACCGAGATAAAGGAGAAGCACACTGTTCCTGCTACTAAATAACAAAATATGACAGAAAAACAACTACTGGCTAGTTATGCTGTGGCATGGAACATAGGTAAAGTCCTTTAAATTTTTTCAAAAGGGGGAGTTTGTTAAATCATGTATGATGGACGTGGTAAAAATTGTGTGGCCCCAGGAACTGATTAATTTTAAAAACAACTTGCTCCTTTTACGACAAAGTATCTCTTGAAGAATTGGGTTGTTGTCCACTGATACAAGTAGACAAGTGAATGTGAAAATCCGTACATTTGTGTACTTCTCTAGCTCTTGATGAAAGTGCAGATTTGATTGACACAGCTCAGTTGGTAATATTTGTAAGAGGAGTTGATGAAGAAATAAATGTCTGAGAGTATGTTCCTAGAATTATTTCCTTTAGAAGACACTACTAAAGTAGAAGACATATTCAATGCTTTTGTATGTATGTAAATAAACACAATTTAGAGTGGTCCAAGATAGCGTCAATTGCAACGGATGGAGCTCACTCAATGATTGGAGATAAGAAAGGGTTAGTTGGCAGGCTCAAAGCCTTTCTTAAGGAAAAGGGTGTTGTAAATGTTTGTACCTTGCATTGCATTCTACACCAAGAAGCCCTTTCTGTATTAAATAAATATTTCTAAGTGTACAGTGCAGTACCATTAGCTGTTAGCAGATACATGACATTTGTGAAACATAACGTTGTATGTATTAATTGCAAGTGTTTCTTTGTAATTAAACACTGCTACTGTATAACTCTACAAATAATACAGTTCTCTGAATGAGTAAATTCATTTCGAACAGTCATGTGCATCCACTCTGAGGACACCTCTTGCTGTCTGTGTTACGCTCAAACAGTGCAACCGTTGCGACTGTTTTGCAGGTTGCATTTCCAGTATGCCTCGGAGCTGAAGGCTCTTTTGGCCGCCCTTGTAGTAGAGCATCAGTACAAAAAGCTGAAGGTTCATGGTTGTAGCCAAGCTGTGGCACTGGATTTTTCAAGTCTGACTGAACTTTCTACCTTTAGTTATTTCTTTTTATATACATAATTCTTACAGCATATGGCACTACAAGTGGTGGATAACATCGGATTTGTATGCAAACGTATATTTATTTTGTTTTTACCTGTGATATGGAATTAAGTTTTTCAACATGTTTCATGTTCTTCTGTGCTTGTATGTAAAGTTTACAGTGCTTATAAATGTATATTTATAATGTTGCTGCATGTTTAATCATTTTTCCATGCATTGAGCATATAGTACACATATTTTAAAAAATTTAATTTTAAAATTAATATTTAAACACATTAGTGACAAAATAATAAAATCCTTACTGGAAACACTTATATGAAAATTAAGAGTAAACCTGAGTGCGCTCCTTCATAGCATGCAGGAAAATTAAATGGTAAATTGTGCAGTGTTTTAGAGAGAAATATAGACATTTAAGTTTTGTGTTCTATAGATAGATATTTTCAGGTGAAAATGTAGTGCTTCCTTTAGAAATTTCTACTGAGTAAGCGCATTTAAATTTTGCCCAATAACTTCCGTAGACATGGAAAAATCCTTCTCAGCACACAAACTTGTGTTAACCAATAAACATCATAAACTTACACCTGGGCATTTAGAGAAAATGATCATTGTGTATTGCACATAAATTATAACCACCAGAACAATGCCTAAGGAAGATTGTATGCTTTAAGTACCGAAAAGTATAAGCTTAAAATTAACAATTTTAGTGCATGCTTAGAGCATATTTTCAAAATTAAAGAGCATATTTTAAACATTTTGAAACCATAAATGTAAGTATATTTTAGATACTTTTAAAGCATACAAAGCTGATGTCCACTGATGATATATGATCTGAAACAATTTAGAAAGAAACATTCCAGGCAAAAGTTAAGGGTACCTCCTGAACATTTGCCACTTATGACCGAAGAAATCCTAGAAAAATTTCAGCCAGGAAGGATCTGAACTGTGGATCTCTCTATCACAAGTCTATGTCTTAAAGCATCCATGTCAGTATCTTTAGTAGTACAAAGAAAAGTACTGAAAGAAAATTTCTATATGTTTTATGTTGGTTTGGCAAATTTAAAAGGGGATGACAACCTCTTACAAACAAAGGAAGAAGTGACAGGCTAACAATGGTGGTGGTTGAAGAAACCATCTTGCATACAGAGCAATTGATCAGAGAAATTTAAAGTTTGAATTATATGGGTTTAAGATGGCTCTGGAGATCAGTTTGCCAAGTGTTTTACCATTCTTCAATAGCAATTGCAACTGAAAGAATTGTTTTGTTCATAGCCACCTCATATCTTAACTAAAACACTTAATGTGTGGAATGGTGTAGAAGAATGCTTAAAAAATTAAAAAATGTGAATTCCGCATATAAGTGACAGTCAAAGTTTTATGCATCAGTTTGATCCTGATACCAAGCACCATTCCTTCATTTAGCTTTCCTAAGGATTAGACATCTATGAAAGTCAAATGCCAAGAAATGCTAGAAAGAAAGTAGTTACCAGTTTCTTTTCAACTGGTAACTGTTCTAGAAAATTAGGGGACCATTATTGCATAGTGGTGCACCAAAGCCCGTCTTCTCAGGGTGACGAAGTCTGTGAAGAATGTCCAAGGAGGGGGCTAAGGCACATTTTGTTGCACCATGACAATGCCTCTGCCTATGGAATAATCATAGCACACTAGTAACACATCCATCTTACAGTCTTGACTTCATACTATGCAAATTCTTTTTTCCAACAATGAAGAACTGCCTTCAAGGTTGGTTTTCCAGCCCTGAAGCTGCTTGTTGCAGGTTATGGAGAGTAGTTAGCCCTCAATGTTGTACAAATAGTTGCAGAGGATGAGATTTTAATACAGCACCAAGGAGAGTACTTTGAACAGATGAGAGAAACAAAACTCCTTATTGATGTTACTTATAGAATCAAACTCTAAATAAGCTGACTGCCATAATTACATTACATTTTTAAACCTTAAAATTGTGAATCCCTTCTGTGAACCCTTGTACAACTTAAGTACTGCAAACTTATAAAGAAATTATTTTCCTTAAAACATTTGTAAAAAAAAAAAAAAAAGCTATGGATCAAATGCATTATTTTTATTACTTGATGAATTTCTTACCGTTTGTGATGTTGGCGGATAGGCTGGGGGATATCCTGGATAAGCATGACTATTACTAGAAGGATAAGGAGGATATGGCATTCCAGGAAAATTTGAATAGCCTGTTGGTGGATATGGAGTAGGATGATATCCACCAGTATAAGCATTACTTGTGCTTGTTGGGTACGGTGGATATGGTGTACTGCTTGATGTTGCACTTCCACTTGCAGTAGGCATAGGCATATAAGCTGAACAGAAAACAGAAATAGTCTATAAATTACACAAATCATCAGTATGTCCTGTAATTTAAAAAAAAAAAAAAGCTTGTCAAATTGAGCAAAATAAATGACTTAATCTTAATTTTTTGGATTGCAGTTTACAAGCATTCTATTGAAATATGTACATAGAATCAGGTTACAAAAATTACATGTTAGAGTTTGTTCATGTTAGCTGTTAAGTAATTTAGCTTCTCTTGGGAAATGATTTTACTTTACAAGCTTTTGACCATAACAATGACTTAACTTTTCATAACAATGAACACTGACCAAACTTTTCATAACAATGAACTGAATGAACAATATTACAAGCCAGCTGCAATTAGTCAGCATATCTGGCTGCCACTGCCAAAGATCCATAGTGTTATCCACAGACGTAGAATTTTATTGTTAATCTTAGATAAACAAACTTGTTATTGAGTTTAAACATTGAAGTAAAAACATATTTTTCCTTCTACTGTAAAATTAATAAAATGTTTGATACACACTTTTGCAAGACAATTTATGTATATGAACACATTACAGCTGCATAAAGGTGCAGCAAACAATAATTGTTATTTCCCATTCAGCAGACACATCTGCAGGAATACATTCCTTTTAGATGAAAAATTATTAATGAAAGTAATACTAATATTAATTAATTAAATGTTTAGTGGCTACCTTTTGCCTAGCTGAAATCTAGACTTTTTCTCTTATAACCAAAGACATGAAATAATCCAAATGAGAAGTGCCAAAGTTCTCCAAAAGTGTTCCACTTGCTCTTATTTGTGATTAAATTAACTGCATTTATCCCAAGAAAGGCAAATAAATGGGAATATTTGTAGTGTTAGAAAGACAGACACAGCACTAATGTGGAAATGCCAGCAGATACAACACACATTGTGAGCTCAGGTTCAAGGAATGTGTTAATGTTTGATTTCTGGCAAGGACACAGGTTGGAATTCAATTTTGCACCAAACTCAATAGTTTTCTAAACTACTCCAAAACGCTACAACTGCAGTTGGGATGTAGTAAACTGAAAAGATAAAAAATAAAAAGATAAAAAATCCTTGTACTATAATTTAATTCAACTAATACACTGGTATTATAACAGTATATTATCTGAACCATTCCCTGCTTCAGTGCTGTCATTACATTGTTGTTCATAACAATCTTGGTAAACACATGTAATTGAAGACAAGAGGTCATGACATAGGATGTATATGCTGAGTATTGGCCCACACATTCTCAAACATCAAAGGAATAGCGCTGAACTTAAAAAGTACAGCATGCACAATTGCACTATGCCTGAATAAACAAAAAACTAAAGAAATGGGAGTAAATAATGTAACAGAATCACCTGTGTACAGCCCAGAAGAGAGGTAGATGAATATCTCTATTCAGGAAGCATTACATCTAAGAAGGGATGTTCAGGTCAAAAATGTAAATGTCAGAATTACCAAATCTAAGGGTGCATTCTCACAACACCTATGTATTTGGAAATCTAGCCTAATTTGTTTAAAACACTTATCATAAAATCCATATTGCTATATGGATGTGAAACTTAGAAAAGAACAATTGAAATCTAGAAAAAATTGCAAGCTAATATAAATACATGCTTGAAATTAATCTGGGAACCAGCTGGATAATGACTGTTGCCTAATACAGATCTATTGAAGAAAACATCTCAAAATGAAATATGACAGATTACATTTGATAAATGGAAATGAATTGATCATGTACTTGGAAGAGATCATCAAAGTATTCCCTGGGCTGGAATCCTCAAGGACAATAAGGAGACAGGAGGACAGAGTTAAATGCCACAGCACAATGAGGACAAAAGCTGAATAACAATTGAAAAACTGAAATGAAAATAAGAGCTCCTCTGTGGCATACTTTCATTAAGGCTCTATATTTCCACATGGTTTAGGCATTACCACTATAATTTAGTTCTTGTAGCATAATTAATACTAGGTATTTTACCTATTTTTCCTCTTTCTTGTTTTCTATTTTAAACAATTTATTTTGCCCTTTCTTTCCCCTTTAGTGTTCTCAAATTAAATTCACCACTGACAAACAGGCAAGTAATATTTTCAAAGGATGAGAGAATATGCAGCTAAAGTCATTGAATAAACTGTACCCAACTTACGCTGAGTGGGATAAGGTGTTGGAGGCATATCCGTTCTTTGTTTGGCATACACAGGTGGCTGCTCTCCAAAAGTTACAATCATTACTTGAATAAGGCCTAGTAGATCTGACGAGTTCTGTAAAACAACAAAAATTTATGTTACATTCACATGACTTTCTCTACTCACTATTGCTTATTTTTATATAACTTCTGCACATTATTCTTATAAAGTTTATTTTTCTAACTACTTCATATTAATCCAGATAAATTCCACAGAAATAGTTACACTACACATTTTGTTATAGGTACAAAGGGGATAGAGGAAAAGTGGGCCACTATATGTTGGCCTTGAAATTTAATACTCTTTCCATGACATTGCAAGAAAGAACTGAATGTGACAGCACTTTAAAAAAATCTGATGTGTTACACTCACATGACTTTCTCTACTCTTGTACAAACTATTTTTGCAAACGCTTAATCTCCATATGCTTCATGTTAATCGAGATGTCAATCTTATTGATAATTTTCTTGTAGATGCAAGGGGAATATGGTAAGTTTTAAGCGATAGTCAAATATTTTAACGCTGGTTGCTATGTGGCGCATTCCATTCTCTTTGCATGTCCAGGACATAAAAAAATGAATAACGAATTTGAGAAAAAGTATAAGTATTGGAAAATTTAAGGTAATAACAAGCAATATCTCGCAAACGGTTCACTCAACAAAAGAAATGTATATGACATAAATTGTGTATTTTAACGCGATCTACATTTTTCGTGTAGTAAACTTTTGTCTATCTCTTATGGTTTACCAGTTATGAAAAAGTCGTTCATAATGAAGAACACTTTTGGAGACATTGCCAGAAAATTCAAGATATACATTTTATTTTTCATGACAATATCTTAAACATATGATAGTTTAATCAAAATCATTAGAGCCGTTTTTGAGAAAATTAAAATTTTCGAAAAATGTTCCATGTAAAGGGTAGTCTGGGGTGGGGGGATTT
This sequence comes from Deroplatys truncata, assembly GCA_030765065.1. Taxonomy (NCBI): domain Eukaryota; kingdom Metazoa; phylum Arthropoda; class Insecta; order Mantodea; family Mantidae; genus Deroplatys; species Deroplatys truncata. Next base: position 128,116,926 of record CM060988.1, on the reverse strand, counting down.
TCTTGAAAACCTTCGTGTCGCATCTCTGGAAGATACTGAACCTAAATACCAAGTTTGGTGTTTATCCCACTGTTCGTTTCTGAGTTATGCTGTTCACAGACACACAGACAGACACACACACGGACATGTTTCCAAAAATGCTCTTTTTGGATTCAGGGGTCTCAAAACATATATTTCCGGTGAAATCTCGGTATCGAATTTTTGGGTGGAATACAATACTTCCCCTACTTACTATACGTAGTAGAGAAAGTAAAAATTAGAAGTACTGACAAATTCAAACCAATAACAGATATTTCAAAATGGCTGCTGTATAGAAAAATGTTATTTGAAATAAACTGTGTTTTAAAGGAGTTCCATATTTTTTGTCTACTACATTTTTGTTTATCTCTTAAGATTTACCAATTTACAAAATTAAACAAAATTCCTTCCAAATTAGGAATTCACAGGCTATTCCCACAAAATTCAAGATATACATTTGTCATGTAAATATCTTAAATATGTGGTATTTTAATCAAAATCATTAGAGCCATTTTTGAGGAAATAAAAAATTTTTGAAACATCTTTCATGTAGAGGGTATTTGGGAGATTTTCTTGAAAATCTTCATGTCACATCTTTGGAAGGTACTGAACTTAAATACCAAAATTGGTATTTACCCAACATTTTGTTTTTGAGTATGCACGCACGCACGCACACATATAAACCACCAACTCTTTTTTTCCAAAAATTCATTTTTTTATTTGGGGGCCTCAAAACATGTATTTATGGTGAAATCGCCAATACAATACAAAAATTGGGTGATATGCAATACTTGCTCTATCTATTAGGTATGTGGTAGAGAAAGCAGAAATACCCTATTATTTCCGCATTTATGTACAGGGAGTATAAACAAACAAATGTGGCTTGGAAATAATAAAACCTTGGCCAATTATTGTTCCAAAACAAAATATTCCAGAAAGATTCAAAAAGTTGATTTTGAATTTGCCAAAAGTACAAAGTGACATAGGCACATATCATGCAGTAGCTTCCACAGCACTGACTCAAGTTTTTAATAAATTTCTTTAATTACAAAGTATTAGGAGTTAGGGTTTTAATGAAAGTGATAAAAATAAGTAACCTGCAAAAGGCAAAATTAAATAAAATGTTTAATGCAGTGTATTTTTATTTTTAAATCAGTTATATGAAAGTTAATTCCTATGAGTTATTGCAGTTTTCAATTATATCTATTTTGCTGTAATTCTAGATATACAAATTTTCTGTGTAATGCTGGGTGACACAATTTGCATTTCATACAGTTAAACAGTAGGTTATACATAAAAAACAGACAATAAAAACAAACACAAAACATATGAACATAAAAAAATATAAAGGATTAAAAGGTGTTGCCTTATAGTCTCCGTTACATGTACTAAAATCCAGATCCCTAATTACATTTGCTAACAAATCCATGGAAATTGATTATTAATTTTATTTTATAATTATTTTATCCTGCATAAGGAAAAAATAGCTTATGGTAATGTAAATTATTATTAAATGACAATATTTTATAAATATGCAGTAGTTGAGATGGGAGTTTGCAAAGGAAATTTATTTTATGACGGATTCTGCTGCATGCTTTCATACTACATATGATAGGACTGTCAATTTCCTTATGGTGAGCTCTGGTTTGCTACAAACTGAGTAAGAAAATTTATTTTGTTTCATACTATCCGCAATTTCATGTTTTTCATCTCCAAACGAAATTGGGAAATTGAACTTTTCCATTCAGTTACTTTCCGTACTTCAACAGCAACCTTTTAGTATTCCCTTCAATTTTTAATCAGCAATTTAACTGAAACATATGACTTCATCTATGTCCAACATAATGCGCAGTACAATATTTAACCAATATATAAAGTATTTCGACAGCGTATGAAACAAAATATTGTACATAAGTGCAAATAAAAGAGTTTTTTTTTTTCAGGACTCATTTTGATATTCGTCTTACTCGTCCTGAAAAACCCCACTTTTCTATGCAGTTACATAAATAACTATTTGCAATCTCTCTGAACACTGTCAATTTTTTTTAATCACTCTGTGGCAACATTAAACATTCTGCACCAAGTGCAGCTAGTGCTACCATTTGAAAAGAAGAAAAAAATGAAAATTAAGAAGAATCCATCTGAAGATCAATTAAAAGCTTTTCTGTTGAAATTGAATTAAAATTTTATAAATTATTGGTGTTACTATACATGAGTTGGCAGTTGGAGCTTGGGGTAGGGGGAATTAGGAACCTTAGGTGGGAAACGCGTCCCCGACGCTTCAGGAAGTGTCGTTTGAGACAGAGAGTCAGTGGGCAACCCTCTAGCAGTAAGGTCGTGGAACGGCCATCTCCGTGCAAAGGCAAGCATGGCGTCCTCGCCCGGCAGATACATGGGGTAAGAAATCCATCTTTATATAATAAATTCATCAGCCATCCATTCTCTTGAAGTTTTAATTATGCTAGTGTAGAGTCCTTTCCTTCCTTTAAGCCATGTAACGTTTCTGATTAGTAATATTTTCTGTACTTTCTTTAGCTGTGTCCCTCGTCGTAGCCTCGCCATGTAAGAAGTTGGTCAATTTTCCGGTACACCTCTGCAAGCGAGTAGGTCCCCATCATTTTTGAGTATTAATAAGAAGAGGCTACAACAATATTTTAAAAAAATTAAAATGAAAATAACTTCAAAGTTATGAGGGCTTCTGTTTTTAATATTTATTCATCAATTCTCTTCTTGAGAAGGATTAGATTTGGGAATCAGTTTGAACTTAACCCCTGTTTACATGTACTGAATACAGAAAACAGACCTAAATCAATTTCAATCCTACATATAAATGTAGTAACAACTTACAGGAACCCAATCATGAAGATAGGGCAAATAAATTTTGCCGTTATGGTCTACAAACATTGAGACCTTGATCTGCATCTCTGGTGTTGGCTTAACATAGCACATGGGAGCATTGTTTGGGTGAGTATCCATAAGCCAAATGCATATGGGAATATTGTACACATTTCCTGCAAAAACAAAAAATTAAAGCATATTACATAACTGTTTTATGTGAGCTTTAAATACTCTATTTAGCATTTAAGCAAATAATTTTAGTAGTTATTATTACTATACAAAATGAACTGCATTACATAAATGCAGATCTTGCAAGCTTAAGAAAATCTGCAGTCTTTATCAATAAATTATATTACATATTTGCTTTTTATCAGCTCTCAAGAGATATTCATGCTAAAATTACACAAACTTTCTACTATTCTTTACATTATGGCTGAAAGCAAGGATCATTTTAAGGTAGGCCTAATTAATTCATTTAATGCCTTCCTATTAGATGTTGTGCCAAAAGTACACAGGCAGAGACAGTTAAAAGTTTAACTATGTATACTATCTAGTGTGTAATATTATATTTATACATCCTGAAGACTTTTATCACCACCGTATGGGAGTGGAGTATGCAAAGAATTCACAGCTCATAAAATTTGTAACGTTGCTATTTGAAATCTACAAAATGTAATATTGACACATACACATGACTGCAAATAAATTAACAAGGTAAGCCTGACACATACTTTACTGATGTAGAGCTAACCCAGATACTGTGCTTATTTGATATGTCATTACCTGCCTATCTGCAGGCAAAATGGATCTCCAGATTTACAGGCCATAATGTAAAGAACAAAGACATATTTAAGGCAAAGTTTATGACATCCAAGAGTTTAATTTTTAAAATGAGAGCATACCTTCCTCTTTTAAGTTCTCTGGCCATAGAACAGTCATTTCCAATTGTGCAAGTTGTGATGTTGAACACACTTCTCTTTTTGAAGCAGAGGCATGGAGAAAGGGCAAGAACCACGGAAAGAACTAGGACTATTTGTACCATACTGCTCAATGTTATAAATAACAAGGAGGACATGCTAAAATGACCATAAAATTAATGACAGAGAGCAAGAGATTTTTTGTCCCCCTCCCCCCATAGCTCTCAAAATCTGCTTGTTGCATTTTGAAGAAATTCACTGGAAAATTTGGAAGATGAGAAATAGATTTCCAGATAGACTTCATTTACAGTAAAACTGATTTTTCCTAGACTTTTTTTAAAGCATTATTATTGGAAACACTTACCCACCAGCAAAGTCAAACCTTAGATGTAAAATGTGGCATTTAAATGGAATCAATACAGTCATGGTAATACTTGTGTCATACAAAACACTCATACATTTAATGTGCACTACTTTAGTTAAAGCATGATGTATACATGATATATCATATACCGAGCCTATAATGGTAATAATTAAGAGATGAGTAGATTTTTTAAACAAAAATAGGCAAGTTTCATAATTTCTTATCAGTGTCTTAATTACCATGCAAGGTGCAAACGACTGTTTCTGTTCAACCGTAATTTAAGTTTTTAAAAATATCTTGTCTTGTTAATTTATTGATAATGAGATGGTAACCATGTCTGTCTTTATAGAAAATGATGCAGTGACCATGTTTTGGCTTTCTTCCCTTTATCTGTAATTTTTGTTTCAAGGCCAATTTCAAAGTTGATTAGTATTATATTTTCTGAAAATAATGCTATGGCCTTAGGTTTTCTCCAGTGCACTATTTGCCTACAGAAAGTTTAATACATCTTCCTTGGCTTTTGCAGCAATAAACTGTTAGTAAGTTTCAACACCTACTGTATTAGTGATATGAAATCAATGTCAGTTTCAAAATCTGCACCTGTCATTTTAGACTGCTGCTTTCAAGGCTTGCTGATTGTTGCCCTGACAAGATTAATTGTAATTACATATACATAGTTGAAAACTGATAGTTGCAGTACCTTAATGAATAGGAAGTGCTTTAATGCATCTCATAAACTAACTACATCACATTTAATTAGGAAGTTATATAATGGTCAAATAAAAAGAAATTTAAATTGATTTTATACACCCATACTTATTTTATAACGCAGTTTAACCTTAAGGTAGCTAATTCACGGAATACTATTCTATCCTATACTATCAAATGATTTAACCTGTGTATGCAATCTAAGGTCAAGAATCGAGAAGAGCACGTCAATCATTGGTTAACCTTTAAGATGATTCATAAAAAGTAATTTATTATGAGTAATGGGCTTATTAATCAGCCGAAGTATAAATACGGTTGTATACATGTGTGATATTCTGTATCATAGATAATGTTGGTTTAGTAGATTGGTTTCACACATTTATTCACAGTGAGTTTTGTATTGAGTTGGTTCAAGGCCTGGACATGAAATGCTTATTAACTTAATATATGCAATGAACATAACAAACCACGGTATGAATGCTTAAACTTATCAATAGTAACAGCTGTGTCCTGAAGGAAATACTATATCATCTGCAACAAAACGCTATCCTCAAGCCAATAAGCCTGTTCTTTGCCCATCACAATTGCACTAATACCATGTTGTATGTAATTCATCACTGAGAAAACCTACACAAAAAGCTTATATCACATGCCCAGAAACCATAAAACACATGGTTTGTTCTACACACAATGAACTCAGTATGTTGTTGGCCTACCTATTATAAACAGATATGAACAGTAATGAAAATCAAAAGTGATAATGAAGTTTGAATTAAAAATGAGTCTAATTTAAACTCTGATTGTATCTAGTTTCATAATGTGTCTACCTCATTCTGCCTCAATGTCAAATGCCTATCTATAAGAGGGCTACCTTTTAAACTTTTTCAAATGAGCACTAGGTGGCTTTATTGACGAGATATTGTGACGTATGCGCATACGCCCCTTTGGTCACCTGGATTGTAGATGGCGGTTGTAGTTTAGGTGGGGGTAGTTTGCATGGCGTCCCCCACGCGATAAGCGTGGCTTGGGGCTGAGAGAGTCAGTGAGTAGAAGCCAACCAGACCAGACGTGTGTTCGCTCTCTCCATGCAGGACTGCATGGCGGCCTCGCCCGACAGGCATGGAACTAAGGAGATGGGGGTAAAGTATTAAGTTTTATCTAATAAACCCTTTGTCATCCAGATCTTTATTGTCTTATTTATGATAGTGTAAAGCTCCTTCTACCTATTTTGAACCATGTAAGTGTCCTTTTGCCAGTATTCAATAATATTTTTGCACTTTCATTGTAGCTGCGTCCCTAGTTGTAGCCTCGCCTTTTTACAATTTGTTAATTTTCTGGTACCTTCAAGCGAGTCGCCTACCTCCCATTGAGCATTTGATTAGAGGCTACGACAATATGTAATTACCATTTTTGCAAAATTTCACATTTGTTATTGTAAAAACAGAGACAGTTTAGAATGACTGAGTAATTTGTTTACAGTGAACGTTTTAAAAAAAGCAATGCTGTGAAAAAACGGAAATTTCATATGAAGGTTTTCTTACTTCGCCTACCCTCCTCGTATGTAGGGCTTACACCTCCTAGGATTTACAACCATATAGGGTCAGAGGCCTGTAGAGGAGAGACAAATACTGAATCAGTGAATGAAGAACCCAGAAAAGGGGTATACATACTTGAGCTTTCACGGCTGGTGTCAAAATTATAAAAATTATTGTTAAAATTCTTAAAACATACCGGGCTTTTTGGCTGTAGTCTAAACGATAAAACATCGCCTATTTTATCGTTTAGACCATGGCCAAAAAGGTCGGTGTGTTTTAAGAATTTTAACAATTTTTATAACCCAGAAAAGGGGATTAGCCCATAGCCAGGTATGAGAGTGAAGGAAGGTGATGATATGAAATGATGGCAAAACGGGTGAAAGGAAAGGTGATTATGGAGCAATTGGTGGAATGAACAGTGAGGAAACCAGAGAATCTGGAGAAAACCAGCTTTTGTCCACCATAAATCCATGCAAGTCCCTGGGATCAAACCTTGCCTTGGTGGAAGGTGAGCGGTGTGAAGGTTTTCATTAGATGATTTTTTTACGATTTCAGTAGAGGCCTGACTCAACAGCAATGCAATGAATCACTTTGTTTAACTTTTTTGGTAATGAAGCACCATCAGAAAAGACTGTTTACAATTGGTTTGCAGGATTTCGTTGTGGTCATGTGTCTATCATGATGAATTTTTGAAGACTAACCAAAATCAATTGTTATTCCAAAAAACATTGATGCTGTGCACAACATGATTGAAGAAGATTGGCATGTGACTTCAGCGAGATAGAGGCATTCTTAAGCATATTAAAACTGCAGTACATTTGATTTTGCGTGAACATTTAGATGTGTAAAAGATTTGCTCGTATTTGAAGCCAAAAGCCCACCCCTCCAAAAAAAAAGAATTGCTTGTCTTAATTGGTGTAAGGAAAAACTCATAAAATTCCACTGAGGAACTGCAAAATCCATATACAACATGGTAACAAGTGACTAAAGTTGGATATAGTCATATGAACTGGAAATAAGCATCAATCCACTGTTTGGGTATTCCAAGATGAACCGAATCCCACAAAAGTTGTTCATTCATGAAGCACTTCCAAGAAAACGATCACCTGTTTCTTTGTTGTACTGGAAATGTTGCAAACTTTGCTTTAGAGGAGCAAAGAACAGTTAATGCTGAATGGTATAAAACTTTATCCGAAGTAATTGATAAAAATCAGGAAAAAACTACCAAAAATGTCACATCATCCATCATGACAATGCCAGCTCTCATACAACACATCAAAACAATTGATTTGATGGAGAAAAACATTGAATTAATGTCTCATCACAACTTCACTTTGTTCCCGAATGTCAAACAAAAAATGCATGAACAATGATTCTCATCACCTCAGGAAGCTGTTGAAGCATTTAAAACACCATACTTTTGAGATTACTACTTATTCTTCTTTTATGTAGGTTATCAACCTGTTTTTCCTCACGCTTTATCCCGGAGATTCACTGTTGACTGCAGATCTTCTCTCCATCTTTTCTGCGGCCTTCCGATACTACTTTTTCCTAATGGCTTCATGTCCCTGGCTATTTTTGCCAGTCTATCATCTTTCATTCTTGTAATACGATTATTCCATTCTTTTTTTCTTCTTTTCACAAATTTGTTAATATCGATTATTTCACACAGATTCCTTACATCCTTATTTCTTATCCTATCGCTTCTAGTCTTCCCTATTATCGATCTTAAAACATTCACTTCTACTGTTTGATGTAACTGCTTTATTTTCTGTGACAGCTCGGGTTTTGGCTCCATATGTCAGGATCAGTCTTAACATTCTCTTATATATTTCAACTTTCCCTTCTATACTAAGATATTTATTTTTTCAGGTTGCATGTCTTAAGTATCCTGATATGCAAATTCCTTTCATGGACGGCTCTTTAGCTTCTTTACACACTTGATGATCACCCAATATATCCACTCCCAAATTTTGAAACTCCATTACTTGCTCAATGACTTTCCCTTCTGCTTCTAACTTACATCTTACCGGCTCCTTAGATATAACCATCGCTTTAGTTTTTTCTGTTGAGACTGTTATGTTATATAATTTGGATATCATCACAAATGTATGCAACAATCTCTGTAAATTGTCTTCAGAATCTGCCATGAGCACTACATTGTCTGCATAACCTACTATATTTATTTGGTTACTAGCCATTGCATAGCATTTCATTGTTTTTACACTATCAATTAATTTATCCATTATTAAGTTGAAAATTACTGGACTTAAAGAATCGCCCTGACCTATTCCACCTTCACATTTTATTTCGATAAAATACCAACTTCAGGGTGGAAAAAGTGTTTCAGAGTTGGTTTAAACTCATGCAAAAGTGTATAAATCTTAAAGGCGAATATTTTGAAAAACAATAAAACCGTTTCTTCCAAAACATTTTCTTTGCTAGTTTTTGTAAAAACTTAATCATAATTACATACATACTATTTTGTACCTTTACTTTAAATCCTAATGCATATTAAAAACTCATCTAAGTTATTCCTCACTCAATTTTGAAATAGTAGAAACTACCTAAATAAACATCTTGTTCTTCTCATTCTAGACAACAGCTGATGATTTCGACAAACTTTAACATTGGAAAAAATCAATTTTAAAAGTTCTCAGAACCATAACATTACTGACCAAAGTTTCGGCATACAGGTACTAATGCAATTATCTATTTATGTTCACAGAAGTGATTTTAGAAATAAGAAAAAATTAGCATCTATGAATGAAGTTGAATCGCAACATAAAGAAATTATCTGATTCATTAAGGTTGTATGTCACATCCTATATGAAAATTCTAAAATACAATGGAACTGACTTTGCAAGTCATAGAATATCTGGTGGCCAACAGCAAGTGTTGCAAAGAATGATTTCAGCTGCATTGTGTTGCATATACTAGAAGCTTTAATCACAAAAATGTATGCATGTTTCAGCAAATCTGCATACACAAAAATTCTGTCCCTAATTATCACAACATTCAATGTACCCACTACTTTGACAAGGTAAAGGGGTACTCTCTGCTCTGCTTTATCACCGAGAGTAAGGAGCTGCCCACTGTGAAGTCATAGAGTAACCAATTGGAAATGACTGTCTAAAAATATCTTTACTGGTAAACATATGGTGCATAGCTTCTTTACCTGACTCACCTGCATTGAAATCATCATGTTTGTCAATACTTACTTCTCCACAATGGCATTTTCTCACTTCAAAAGGCTTTATTTGTACCTGTGAAAAAGCGGTGTTAAGAAGAAAAATGGAATGGTGGTAATTATATACATGCACCCGTACAAAGGCCTTCTTTTTAAATGCATTTGATCAACGGTACAAATCACCAATCCACAAAATTAAATCTGAAAAGGGCTTTAAATAGCGTTATTAAACTAAGCTTAACACTCTGCAACTTTATTTTCTTTTTTGTACAGAGGATGTCTTTTATGCAAGCTTCCTTTATTAAATTCCATCACCATTTACAAGGTTAGTCCTTATTTGCAGAATATGTTAAGCCCAAGAGGTGAAGTAAAAGTGAATATCTTCAGTGCTTTGCTTTATATATTTTGTATTGCTTGTACAGTAGTAGAAAGCATAGAATGAATGTTAATAAACGTAAAAAGGAATTACTTAAGAGGGCTTCAAAAGAATTCCATAATCCCAATGTATCCATGACTCAATTAGTGAAAGAAGATAATGAAAGACAGCTCTAAATTCTACAAATGTTTAAATTTGAAATACAGATAGTCACTTTGGAAAAGGTCCCAATGCCATAACGCTTCTTGTTGTCTATTTCATCAGCAAAGGCAGGCTTCCCATCAAAACTGCTAGGTAGAATAATGGGCAGGACTTTCACAAATTAACTGTTCCTACTGAGATAGGTGATTATGGGAGCACAAAGTGAAATTTAAGCAAAATTTTTGAAAAATACAGTTTTTGTTTTCATTTAATCTGAATTCTAATTTTTCTAGCTATAATGGTGTTGCTTCTGAGAAATAATAAAGCACTACTGCATGAACTATAAGATACCTAGTCTAGCTTAATTCTACTCTTCATTTTTGGCTTCCTTTAATTTCAAGAATATTTCACAAAATGCTGTAGAAAAACCTGTCATGCACTTGGGATGTTGTATATGGCTTGAAAGATTCAAACCATGACAGACTCAAACCATGGATTTTCAACTTTCCATATAGATACTTCATTGCTGAGCTGCCAAGGCAAGAAGCCTGAATGTGCGTCAAACCTTATCTTATTTGTTCATCCCAATAAACCCTTAATTAGATCTCAAATATTATGAGGTATCATACCTAAAAGGTGAACAGTCTTTGTACACTTTTTTGGCATTTTACAATAACAACAAGGTTTTACTGTAATGCTAATTTAAAATCAATTAGACCTACATACTTCCTTAATTTAATTACTTTTTTGTTAATTAATACTTATTTCCAATACTTTATGTATTTGAAAGCGCACGCGCGCACGCACGCACGCGCACACACACACACACACAGTTTCTGTCAATTCAAACACTACTTTAAGCAATGGTTCTAGGGCTTATGTTCACATCTTCCTTTTTCCTATTAACAGTTCATATCAACTTACTTTAGCTTTGTATAGCAAATGTCCAGGTTTGCTATAATCATCTTTAGTAATCCCCTTTTTGCAGCTCTTTTGTCTGTATTTGATTTTATCCCTCCAGTTCTTTGTTCCTTATAATTCAATACTATGTACTTAATATCTTCCTTCCCATTACATAATGGAGCAAACTTTGCTCAAAACCATTTCTTAATCCTTTCAGCTTCCATACACATGCCCTTAACCACAAATCCTCTTTTTCATTTCACCAAGCAAGATGGCTCCACAGTGATATATAGATAAACTATGTGAAGTTCACATTGGTAGGTCCCAGGTTTCATTCTCATTGGTGAGGCTTCTCTGACTTGGGTTTTTTCACAGTTTTCCCCTTGTTGGTAGCCAAATGCTGGGGTTGATTATATAATTCCACAAATTTTCTTGCTCCTCATTTCCTTATGAGGGTAAGTCAATAAATAAGTCACAAACGTCAGTATACGGTACAACACATTCAAATTCTGCATGTGTATTTTGCCAGCAGATAGGAGCATATGTATGCTTGTTGTAGTGGGTGCACGACATCGCATAGACACCTGGTCAGTCAGTGGCAGCAATGTCTACTACTTAAATTGCGAGTAAATCTAAATGGACTACTTCTTCTTTAATGGATTATCTTCCTCTTTGTAGTATTTACAAGCCAATGCCTTGGGTCAGTAGCCTGTTGAGGAGCAGGCAACACTGGATCATAGCACATCCAGGATGGGGAACAGCCCAATGCCTCGTATGGTGGTAAAGAAGCAGAAAAGGAAATGTAGTGGTGAAAGGGATGATAGGAAAATTCGTAGATCAAATTATCCAAACCCAACATTCGCCTAGCAACCACGGAAAACCTGAAAAAAACCTTTGGTTGGGTTGGTTGGTCCTGGGGGTTTGAACTTCCAAATGCAAGTCGCTCACAATACCACGACACCACCTTGCTTGGTATCTAAATGCACAGCACTGCATATTTTGGAAATGGTTAGCACGACAGACAATTGTTCTGACACAATTTTAATGAGAGCTGGATTTTTTCCCTTTAGCAAACAAACTCTTTTTTCTGGCTTCTATGTTATACAAAAATCAGTGTGAATGAAGAGGACTTCACAAGTTATTTGCAGAAAATTTAAGATATACTTTTTATTCACCATGCCACTGTCTTAAGCACATATCAAAACTGCTGGAGTCATTTTTAAGAAAACAAAAATAACGAACCTTTTTCTATATGAACAGTTACATATGTTGAAAGAAAACTCCTTAAAATCTCCACGTTACACCCTTAAACAATTACAGATAAATATGAGGTTTGTTATTTATCCATTATTATTATTTTTTTTTATTCAAATTTTTTTTTTTCAAGTTAGGCTGTTCACATACTGACAAACACAAACATTTTCTAAAAATGCTTTTTTTTTGGATTCAGTCATCCTCAATACTTACATTTGCCTTAGGTACTTAAATGTACAGAACGTAAAACAGAAAATTCTGATTTATAAAATTCACATTTTACACGGGAACATCCTGAATTTACCTCATATTGATATAAATGAATAGGTATTAAATTAACGTTGTAATAAAGGTTAATATGAATGGTTATTGTAAGGACGGTTATGTTCTTGCTTTTCACATTACAGAGACAGATTGACCTTGGCTATTTTTCTTTTAACATTTGTTGCCATTGTATTACATAATCCTTATACAGCTGATATTTAATTTCAAATTCTTTATGCTTACTGGCTGAGACAAATCCTATGACTACATGTACTCACACCTTAACTGCAGCATACATATTGTATCGCAGCTGTTAAAGCATAATAAAATCTTACTTCTACCACTAGATCCCTTGACAGTGCATAAAAATCCCCAATATTTGATGCAGTTACAAAAACAGAAGTAAACTTCCCAGCTTGTATTTACTCTCAAAGAGCATTACCAAGCGCTGAATTTCACTGTGAGGTATTTTGCCATTTTCCTTATTCTTAAAAACAATTTTTACTTTCTCTACCATGTACCTAGAGGTAGAGAAAGCATTGTATTTCAAAAAAAAAAAAAAAAAATATCAGGATTTCAAAAGAAATACATGTTTTGAGGCTCCATGGATAAAAAAAGTATTTTTAGAAAAAAGTTCATGTGTGTATCTGTCTGTGAATAGCATAACTCAAAAGCAAAAAGTCACAAATTCCAAGCTTCATATTTAGTTCAACTTCTTCCAATGATGTGGCAAGAAGATTTTCAAGAAAATCCCCCCACCCCATTATGCATTTCATTGTAGGTACAAAGGGGATACAAGAGGCTGAAGCAACAGTCAAATCTGTAAAAAGCGGTAACTCAATGCTGGCTTTGAAATTTCATACTCGTCCATAATCTCACAGAAACAAATGTGTGATAGCATTTCAAAAATCTTCGTAGTAATGAAAATTTAAATCAGTAACACGAAATATCTTGGAAGTGGCTGATAACCCCCCCAAAAAATAATTTTTTGCATAGTTAAGCTTTTGTCTACCTCTTTGGTTTAGTTATACAAAATGCATTCCTAATGAAGTGGACTTCACAGGCATATGCAGAAAATTCAAGATATGCATTTTTTTAGTCATGTAAATATATCTTACACACATGACATTTTAACCAAAGTTATTAGAGTCATTTTTGAGAAAATCAAAAGTAATGGAAAACATTTCCATCTAAGGGGTAGTTGGGGGAGGGATTTTCTTGAAAGCCTTTGCCATATCCTTGGAAGATGCAGAACTTAAATATGAAATGGGTATTTATCCAACTTTTTGGTTTTAAGTAAAAAAAAAACCACACACATGCGCGCACACCCCCACACACACACACACCCCCTCACTTTCACTCATGTTTCTACAAATGCTTTTTTGGATTTAGGTACCCTCAAAACATGTATTTCCAATGAAATGTTGATATTACATTTTTGGGTGGAATATAATCCTCCTCTACCTACTAAAAGTAAGTGCGAGAGAAAGCAAAAAGACCAGTAGTAGTAGTAGTAGCAGCAGCAGCATGTGTTTACTATCTCATCCTTCGCAATAGTTACAGAATAGTAAAAGAAGTGATTTAAAATATATCAAGAACTCAATTATATAAACCAAGACGGCATAAATGTTTTGATGACATTGATACTGTTGCCTAATAGACAATGCTGTACTTCAACAATAAGTGTCTCCTCAGTTGATAAGTAGATATTATGTATGAGTCGCACTGAGGACAATGGTTGGAGCTCAAAATTTGTAAACACCCCTGCCCATCTCTGCTATAAACTTCTTCTGCATAAAAGTAAAGTTATTTCATTGAATTTACCCAAATAACTAAATCATTTGAAAATATAAACAAAAACAAACTTACTGTTATTGTACGTTTTTATTCTGGAATTTCATTTATAGAAAGAAATGTTACTGTTCATTAAAATTTATTTTTAATATAAACAAGAAATTTATAATCACAAATATAAAAACGGCATCACTTTCGAAAGCTAAACAACTGGAAATAAATGAGGTAGGCTTACCTTTAAACCATACCGGGATAGTGCCACTTAGGTTTACCAGGGACTTCTTGACACCATTTGAAAACACTTGATAGGAAAAGCAGACATAAGAATTAATACAAAAGCAGACAGAAATTAAGACTGGTGATGCCCTGCACAAAACAGTGTAAACTTTTAGAAAATAATAAAAGTAGTGTTAAAAGAATTATATAAATATTTACTCACCTTCTTTGGTTGTCTTTTGGCAGTAATCTAAGAGATCTTCTGCTGGCCAAGCAATAATTGATTTTACTCATGCAAATACCAAAGTTGGAATGTTGGGAACCAATATGAAAACTTCTCACATATTTTCTATTTAGCAATTAAAAATCTTGTTATTTCTTTGAGTCTTAAAATGAGGTATTTCATTAATCTCTTACTTTGTTTTCTTTCTTCTTTTCGGTATCTGCCTAGATGCAACAAGCAATTAGCACTTTTGAATGATTAATGAATGCACAGAGCTCACTGAAAGTTACTTGGCATTATCTTTTTAAAGTGAGTGAAAACTTTGGAGATAACTTGTACCAATTGAGAATTGAATAAGGCCTGCACATTGGAAGGCAACATGCACTATGAGTGATTGTGATACACATCTGATTATTTCAACATATTTTCACACCAAAAATTTCAAAACATCAGTCTAAACAAGATCTGCTTGTATGTAAGACAATAGAAACACACTAAAAAATATTAAAAAAAAATAACTAAGACTCCCTCTGTGGTCGAGTGATCAGTGTTGTGGCTTCTCAAACCCAAAGGTCCCAAGTTTGATTCCTGACTGGCACTGGATTTTTAACCAAAATCATTTCATATCCTCTGTAGAGTTAGAAGTATGAATGTGAGTGTTAGAGACGTTAAATAAATGAAACAAAAAAAATGCCAATTATTTGTTTGCATGGGAAGTTTCAAATATTAAAATAGAAAGGAGAAGTACATTATTTACATTCCATCTCATACTTTCAGCTGAAGAATATCCCACTGTGACTGATTACCAGTGTATGTTCTATGTATGGTATGAACTGTAAGAGCTTGTAAGTATGAATTATCATGTCCACCAATCGCTTATAACCAATCATTGCATTTGGTTTCATGCAACCCATCATTTACAATCTATAAGCATTGGTAACAGTGCCCTTCAGGAAATAGAATGATATGCATGGGGAGAACCAGAAGACAGAAGGTATCATTAACGTTCATTTAAACTCTAAGTTACAAAGTATTGAACTATTAAAACTCCCACAAATGCTAAAACAGGTGCTGTGTGGACTATAAACTGCAATGCATCTCTCAAGCTATGCAACAGTTAAATTGGACAAAGCATGTGTAGTATTGGCCTACAGATTAAAGCATATCAACGCAGTTTCAAACCTTCAGTTTTTATGTCTAGAAGGCATAAAAATATACAAGGAATCTAAGTGTCTCTTTATTTTACTTTACTTTTTTTTTTCCTTTCTCTTATTGTTCAGTATTTTATGACTGCTTCTTACAATAGCAGTACAATAAACTTTTGATCATATGGAACAGTACATTGATTTGGATGCAACTAAGCAGTGTAAGCACTAAATACAGAGTTTTGTGCCATGACATTGTTAACAAGACAAGTTATAAATGACACATTAATAACAAAATATGTTCTGAATGGGCCTGCTTACACCAAATGTACACTACGTGATCAAAAGTATCTGGACACCTGGCTGAAAATGACGTACAAGTTTGTGGCGACCTCAATCGGTAATGCTGGAAGTCAATATGGTGTTCGCCCACCCTTAGCCTTGATGACAGCATTCACTCTCGCAGGCATACTTTCAATCAGGTGCTGGAAGGTTTCTTGGGGAATGGCAGACTATTTTTCACGGAGTGCGGAACTGAGGAGAGGTATCGATGTAGGTCGGTGAGACCTGGCATGAAGTCGGCATTCCAAAACATCCCAAAGGTGTTTTATAGGATTCAAGTCAGGACTCTGTGCAGACCAGTCCATTATACGGATGTTATTGTCATGTAACCACTCCACCACAGCCCGTGCACTATGAACAGGTGCTCGATCGTGTTGAAAGATGCAATCGCCATCCCCGAATTGCTCTTCAACAGTGGGAAGCAAGAAGGTGCTTAAAATAGTATCAATGTAGGTCTGCACTGTGATCATGCTATGCAAAACAACAAGCGGTGCAAGCCCTCTCCAGGAAAAACACGACCACACCATAACACCACCACCTCTGAATTTCACTGCTGGCACTACACACACTGGCAGATGACGTTCACCGGGCATTCGCCATACTCACACCCTGCCATCGGATTGCCACATTGTGTACTGTGATTCGACACTCCACACAACATTTTGCCACTGTTCAATCGTGTAATGTTGACACTCCTTACACCAAGCAAGATGTCTTTGGCATTTTCCTGCGTAATGTGTGGCTTATGAGCAGCCACTCGACCATGGAATCCAAGGCTTCTCACCTCATGCCTAACTGTTATAGTACTTGGAGTAGATCCTGTGGCAGTTTGGAATTCCTGTGTGATGGTCTGGATAGATGTCTGCCTATTACTCTTTACGACCCTCTTCAAATGTCGGTGGTCTCTGTCAGTCAACAGACAAGGTCGGCCTGTATGCTTTTGTGCTGTCCCTTCATGTTTCCACTTCACTATCACATCAGAAACAGTGGACCTAGGGATGTTTAGGAGTGTGGAAATCTCGCATACAGACTTCTGACACAAGTGACACCTAATCACTTGACCATATTCGAAGTCCGCGAGTTCCATGGAGCGTCCCATTCTGCTGTTTCACGATGTCTAATGACTACTGAGGTTGCGGATAATGAGTACCAGGCAGTAGGTGGCAGCACAATGCACCTAAGATGAAAAACAATGTTTGTGCGGGTGTCAGGATACTTTTGATCACATAGTGTATGTAATGAATAAATACAAAAATATGTTAATTAATAGAGTCAACTGAAAAACTCAATGTCACAGCCAGGATTTGAACACGGTTCTACCGCTCTATGTACGCACCTCTTAGTACTTGAACAATTTAACCCAATACGTTGCGGACATGGGACCTATACATGAACCACTTAGAAACCGTATTAAGTACAGTGCATATTCTCCCCAGTTCTGCACTTAATATCTATTTCTTGTTCCTTTTCAAGGCTTAAAGCATTTGCTTAGCATTATATCTGTTATTTTGAATATCTCAGATTATGGCTGAAAAAACCTATACATATCTTATAACAATTGATTCATACTGTGTAGAAATAAAACAAAATTAAAAAATCAATAACCAGTCAGGAAACCTGGTAAAAATTTGTGAAGAAAAATAATCATTAAGGTATCACATTGCTTCCCAATATTCCAAAAACTTATCGTTATCACTCACCCTTGTAAGTCACAGGGATAGTCCCTTGTACATTAAACAGCTCCTTCTTAGTCCCATCATTGAAAACTGGCAATAAAACAAAACAACACAGGGGTGGAATATCAATAATTAATAGCTTTATGCTCAGGTGACAGCAAGCAAAACATTGCAAATTAAGCTTTATGTTAATTAGCAATGGGATAAAGCAACATAAGGATTTAGGAATTCCAAATCTGCCTGTACATATGCACCTGTCAACAATGAGCCAAGTCTTCTTCAAAATGGAAAAATACAAGTATCTAATGTAAACACATTTCTGGCATCGAAGTCTAGCATTTACAGCATTTTAACACTACGAAACTATCATGTGCATGTGAGAATGGCTCTTCAAATTAAGTTAGTGTAAAAGTATCTCTTATTAATCACAAATGTTTATTTAAAACACTTAATTTGACCCTAATTCAAATGGGTATTCTTCAGATCCTTAGTTACGATATTCTACTGAAACATACAATAAGCTTTTAACTTATTTTGAAAGCATTTGTATTCTACAGAGAGAGCCAAAAAACTACGAACTGGCTGCGCATGTTTTTCCTGTCCACGTCCTTGGCGCCCGTTGCCGTCTGCCGCTATCATAGAAAGTTGCGGATGAAGCTATACAACATTTTTAAAACTACTTTTAAAGGCTTTACTTACCAACTTTATGAAAGGAGATGCTGAAACTGTCGTCCATATATTTTTGGCACCAATTTTTTTTGAGTCAATAGTTGAAGCCCATGCATATGTGAATACAATTTTGCCCCTTGTTTTTAGAGAATTAACAGACAGGGAGCGTGATTTTGCCTTTTTTCAACAAGACTGCAACAGCTCTTAGGCCAATATTTCAATGAGAATTGAAAGTGTGTTTGAGGACAGAATTATTAGTAGAGATTTGTGGCTCCCTCGGTCCTCCGACCTGTGATTTCTATCCCTGGGGTAACTTAAAACATAAAGTGTACAAGACAAACCCACACACCCTGGAAGAATTAAAACAAAATATCCGCCAGGAAATTGCCAGCATTTCTCAACATAAACTACGGCGAGTGATGGATAGTTTCCTACAGAGGTGCCAAAATGTATGGATGACGGTGGCCAATTTCAGCATCTCCTTTCGTAAAGTTGGTAACTAAAGCCTTTAAAAGTAGTTTTAAAAATGTTGTATGGTTTCATCCGTGCCTTTCTATGATAGCGACAGACAGCAACGAGCACCGAGGATGCGGACAGGAATAACACTGTGCAGCCGGTTCGTAGTTTTTTGGCTCTCCCTGTAGTTTCTACAAAACTTCCAAAAACTGTAAATTATTGGCGTTTGAACTATTAAAATTGAATTTAAAGCTAAAATTTATCCATAGCTAAGTATTTCCAAAGCGGAGTAGCTGAATGTTTCCGAAGCACTTGTTAGCTAAAAGTGAAATACACTGGGATCAAATGTATATGTAATGGGCTGCAGCTCGATCAAGGGAACAGATCACCTGTTTCACTTCATTGTTATCAGAGGTAAAATATGAACAATACAATTCTGTGAAGTGATTGTACTGGTATTAGTATTTTTATAAATCATAAACATACATAACTTCTGTGATGTAATGATTAAGATATTCGTCTGCTGCATGCATCTCTATTTATCATATCGAAAGCCTTCTCAAAATCTCCAAAAAATTTATACTCTTCCCCATTTACTTCTAAGGTATTTATTTGTTATAGTATGTATTATTATAATATTGTCTATCATTCTCCTTCCACTTCTAAAGCCTGACAGAAATTCTGACAATTTATCTTCCACTTCTGGCCATTTTTGGCATATTACAGCTAAAATGCCTGCCTATATTTTACCTAGAACAGGATAATTCCTCTATAATTATTAGGACTATTTATACCTCCTTTCCTTTATGTAAAGGTGCAATCATATTTATTTTCCAAGACTCTGCGATTGCCTCTCTCTCTTTAATCTTACTTACTAATTCAGTTAACAACCTCATGCTATCATCCTTTTGCGAAAACGCTTCCAAAATTTACCCGATATTATATATGGAGGGTGCCCCACTTAAGCTTGAACGACTTTGAACCGCCCTCCCACTCCTGTCATTGGTCAAACTGCTTATGTTTATTATTGCATCAGCTCACTGCAGTGTCAGCTGTCTGCTGGGCCAGCCTGAGGCAAAGTTTACTCTTAATGGCTTCAACAATCACTGACTTGTGGCAGGGGTACATTGTTGGGCTTTCTGATACCGGTTATAGCCTTTCAATGATAGTGGAAGTGCAAACAAAAAGGTCTTACCATAAGTCAGTCATGTGTGGGGCATATAACACAGCTGCATAAAAATGGATTCCCACCTGAGGCTATATGCAAAAAAACTAGCAAGAAAAAGGCCACTAGCAACACTACCTAAAGCAGTAGCAGCCAAGGTGAGTGCAACAGTGATTCAAGAAAACCCACCAACCCAAAGAAGCATTTCCAGCCACATTGGAATATCCAAATACACAGCAATTTGGGTCTAGAGCAGCGCCATAAAGCATGTGGAACCGCCTTGAAACAGCGGCACATCAGCGAATGCTTCACCAATGCAAGAAAACTCTATGAACACCACCTGGCAGGTGAAAAGTGACAATGGGTGGTTTCTTTAGATGAAGCATGGGTTTATCTAGATGACACAAAAAATCCTGACCCATTTATTACCATCAATTGAGCCAAAAGGGGTGCTCCAACTTTATTCCAGAGAACAAGGAAACATTTTCCGAGGGATTCATGATGGTTGCAGGTTATTGCTCTCGGGGGAACCTCGGCATTCACAGAGTTGCTAACAATGTAAAAATGAATGCAGCCTACAATCAAAGGAATGTTATGGACCCAATTTCTGATGAAGAGTGTCCTCAGTTGTATGGTGAAGAGGCCCCAAATGTTTGGATCCACATGGATAAAGCATCCAGTCACACTTCTCGGTCTTCCCAGCATTACTACCACCAGAAACCTATGGAAACGGGTGTCAATCATTTAAAAGGATCTCTGTGAAATCACCAGATGCATCGCCAAAGGATTTTTGCAGATTTGGTCTGCTGAAACAGTGCCTTGCTTCTCGGCGTCCCACCACAATTGAAGGACTCTGGAAAGCCTGCCAGGAGAAGTGGGCTAACATCCCCGTTCCTGTCCTTAGATGCAGCCTTCTTCAATGGAAATTCCACTGCAGAGCCATAGTTAAAGCCCGTGGAAATCACAATGAACGCAACAGGTGGTGGCAAAACGGAATCTCACCATGAAAAACATAAGCAAAAACGTCCGAGCTTTAGTGGGGTAACCCTCTGTAATTGTATATAAACAGAATTATATTCAGGGTGGTATCACATTTGGTAGTTTTGCTATGAAGGTTAGTCAATTTTGAAGGAACATTTGGTTTTCTACTTCCTCTTACTTTCCCACAAATTACCGCAATAATGTTGGGAACATTTGTTTAGTCTGCTCTACATCTTTGATTACTTAATAGTCCTTGTGCATTACTATATATTGTCAAGACATTATGAGGGCTGTTCAATAACGACTGGCAATACTGTCCCTAATAAAAGTGAGTGCCTGCGCTCTCTCTCAACATACTCAGTAACTTCATGTTTAACCTTGAAATTCCTGAGAGTTTTGTAACCATAGTCCTACTAGTATAGGTGTGATAACTACTCTATTTGTTCTTTCTCCCCTGTGGTGTTACACTACATCAGATGTTTTTGAGCAGCATTATGCAATTAAAGTTTCTTTGCATTTGCTTAAACAGAAATTTTTCTGCAATTTATGAAGAATTAATAAGAGCTTACACTGAATCCCATACAGTGTATTTGTTTTCAATGACAAAAAACTTAAGACCTGTGAACTGTGAACAGATGGTACACTTTTAAAACCTTAATGGAGTCAATGATCAGCAATGTAGCTTTCATTATTTATTCAATAGCTATAGCCAAGTACTACAAGAATGTTCTGTACTAATTACGTTAAGCCCCTATACAGAAAGAAAAGGAGGAATTTTATGACAGTGGAAACTGCATCAGCAGGCTTTATTCTATTAATGTAGCCAGCAAGTTCCTGACAAAAACAAGATCTCAACTTTAATGTACCTATCTTACAGCCTGAGCCTAGGTTCAGACTACTTTTTTTTTTTCAACCCAAAGGCCAAAAAGGAGCTTGAGGGATGTTGGTTTGATTATGAAATCCATGCAGTCAAGAGCTTTAGAGGTGGACCTGAAGCAGCTCTCAAAGAATCATTTCTGCACCAATTCAAGAGTTTGCTATATTGGTTAGACGAGGAGTACACTGAAGGGAATGGAAGTTTAAATGTGTAAACTTTGATAGTAAATTGATAAATGATAAATTGATTCAGCGATGGAGGATCTGAGGTCAGAGAGAAGTCCAATTCTGATTAATATCAGGGAATATTCAATATATGATGAGGTCATTCATTTGAACTCATAACATTTTTATGTTGCAGCTGGATTAAATTAACTTATG
This sequence comes from Deroplatys truncata, assembly GCA_030765065.1. NCBI lineage: Eukaryota > Metazoa > Arthropoda > Insecta > Mantodea > Mantidae > Deroplatys > Deroplatys truncata. The sequence goes on along the minus strand of CM060988.1, from coordinate 128,094,494 downwards.
CCACTCACAAAATAAACTCTTAAGTTGAGGCAGTATTTTATATCACAACACTGTGAATGCCAAAGTGATTGTAGTATAAATTAACATTATTGTATGACAATGATTTGGGATGTTTGTTAATTATAAGCATTGTTAGGAAATAAGTTTACACGGCCTCACTGAAACAGGCAATAGGAGCGGATAACAATGAGCGAGGGGGTGAGTTGTTTATTAATTAGAAGAGACAAACAAATGACGTCAGAGTAGCGCGCTTTTCTGTAGAAATGGAGGGAATTTCTTCCCTAGAGCATGTGTGTTCGTAATTTTGATTGAATATAAATATAGACGCTAATGTTGGCGCATTTTATTAACCAATAGCAGCTCGGTTATAATCTTTAGGCATATCGGGTGAGGGAGTATAAATTCCGTGCCAGAGACGGGTAACGCACAGTTTGACAGAATAATTCACGAGGTAAATGTCGCTCAGTCCAATAAAATCATACAAAGGTTATACGTCGCACAATTTAAGAGAATAGTTCACGCGTTATACGTCGCGCAATTCTACAGAATCTCTCGCGTCTTAAAGTTTGTTATAAATGTGAAATACACGAATTAATAACATGCAGTAAATAAGTGATTATAGTGATATTAGAAAATATAACAGTTTCAGTCTGGCGTGTATCAAGAGTCAATATGTGAAATTAATTAATTGTGACGGTAATAAAAGTGTAAAAACAAATTCTTTTATAAGTGTTATCTTTCAGTAACAAATCCTTTCCATTTACACACCCTGTTCAAGAGATATGCTCGACTGAGTAGTAATAATAGCTTGCCGGAGGACAAATGACCCAAAATTTAAACTATTAATACAATAACAGGCGCCCAGCAATAGATAACACAAAGTGGAAGTGACAAATTGGCTCCCATACGTGGTGCAGATAAACATGGAGCATCTTCCAACTACCAACAAAAATATTCTACTTCAAATTCAGCAAACTTAATAGACAGATTTGAAAACAACTGAATGATTTCAAAGAAATCTACTGCAAGCCAAAAGTTATCTTTGCCAGTTTTTGTCCATCACCACAAGTATGAAATTAACATGCAGCATGGCTTTAATTTCACAGTCGATTAACTTGTAGCGCTTGGGTGGCTGCAGATACCTTTCCACCAAAGAAATTATTTATTTAGCCAACTGCTGCTTGCATTTACAATCGATAGTTACATATCAGCAGCATGTGGCTTCAGAATAAACTGATCTACTTCTTAAAAGTCCGGTGTATTTCTCTGCACTGACAGCAGAGTGAGAAGTGGCAATAATCATTGAACAAGTTCTTCTAATTAGTCTTCAATGACTTCAGATGTCCTATATTATGTTTTCAAAAAGGTATGCATTAAACCTGGGCAAGATTAACTGCAATTGTATGCTGGGAACATGCCACAATTAAAGAAAAGAAATATAGCTATCTTTGACATCAAATTTCATGTTTAAAAGCACAACTCAGGAAAACCCTCACCCAAAGAGTCAAGAGATGAATCACCTTATAGCTGCACAGGATAATAGATTTCATAAACACAGGCCTGGATTAGTTAGACTGTACACTACAAGGTGCAGGGGCTTAGCATTTTGTGCTGTTAATGTGGATTCAAACTATATATCCATAGTATCTGCATTATTAGGATAGAGGCTGTGGAAAAGGGGATATGCATTCTACTGTTACAAACAAATGTTAAACCAAATATATTTGAACTAATACTTATTATTCCTCTACACTACTTTAGAAATTTGTTGGCAAAATCAAAACATGCATTACAAAATGTGAACACTACTGCTAATATTGCTTAAACCAACATGGATGTGTTTCCTCAACTGTTTTAATGTATATTAAATATACATGTAATATTTTTTATTTATGAAAAATTACAAAAATATTCTATAGGAAGTATACATTACATATGGATATTACATCATATCAATCTAATTCCACAATAAAAGAAAATATATCTAAAATTTATGGACCAATTGCATGAATAAATAAAAATAATGTTTAATAATATTTTCAACATAAAATTTGACTATAAAATAACATTTTATTTTTCATGAGCTATATTGTGAAGAGTTGATATGTATAAAATCATAACACTACCCTATACTGTTCCTGTGGGAAAGTTTGAAGTAAACATATGTACTACATTTTGCATACATAGACATGGTTCTATTACAAAGCAAATGTTACATAGCTTAGCGTTTATTTTTTAGTAAACATTATCACTTAATACTTCTTCCTTGGGAAGTTACAATGAGATAGATTGTCAACACAAACACCTAGTCATGAAACTGTGTGTAACCTAGTAATAATTATTAATTAAAAGATTGGTGGACACTAGCAGAACCCATTGCTCTACTCAACTGCCAAGATCTATTGTGTTGCTCCCTGTCTTACTCTCTTTTTCCCTCTCTCTTTCATTCCCTCCCCTTCTTTTCTCCTCTCTCTCTCTGTCTGTACAATATACATGCATATGACATTTTGGGAACTGGTAATAAACTGCTGTTTTCTGTAGTGTTAATAAAAATTAAAACCATAAACAAAAGATTTAACAACACACAAACTTGTGTTGCTTCCTTATGCTTGCAATCAGTCACAACTATACAGCTTCTCATGGTTAGCAGTTTGCAGACATGAATAATACAGAGTGAGCCAAAAGACTCTGAACCGCCTGTGTGGTGTTTTTCCTCTCTGCATCCTCAGCGCTCGTTGCCATCTGCCGCTATCATAGAAAGGGCAGATAAAACCATATAACACTTTTAAAACTACTTTTAAAGGCTTTACTTACCAAGTTTACGAAAGGAGATGCTGAAACTGGCCACCGTCCTTGTCCATACATTTTTGGCACCTCTTTAGGAAACTATTCATCACTTGCCGTAGTTCACGCTGAGAAATTTCCTGGCAGATATTTTGTTTTAATTTTTCCAGGGTGTTTTGGTTTGTCTTGTACACTTTATGTTTTAAGTTACCCCAGAGGGGTATTTTATGAACAATATTACCGGCTGCTGGTGTTTTTCCACTGGGCATGTGGAAATATGATAAAAACATGATAACGCACTGCTGCTATAAACTAAGTCACGCTGTCGTAGTTTTGCTCTGCAGTATGAAGTGCAGTATTGACTTGACGGTGATGTGATGTAGTTCAATTATTACGAGTTAATTATTATTTTGCCCTGTACTTAGTCACAAAGTATATTATGGCTCAGTATATGTTTTCTACGGCACAGCGTATATTTATCTATGATTCATATGTATTAACTCGGTCAGCTTGCCAAGTGAAAATATGATTTGCAGAAAGATTTCCAGGTGTAAAAGTTCCAGGCCGTACATCAATCCATGAACTTTACAGTAAATTTCAGGCCACAGGAAGTGTTCAGGCTAAGAAATCTAAAAGACGGCGTTCGGTTCTTACCGAAGAGACATTAGACGACATCGGTCATCATTTGGAAAATTCCCAAAATTCCATGATGGATAGTTTCCTAAAGAGGTGCCAAAAATGTACGGACAATGAAGGTGGACAGTTTCAGCATTTCCTTTCATAAAGATGGTAAGCAAAACCTTTAAAAGTAGTTTTAAAAATGTTGTATGGTTGCATCCGCGCCCCTCTATGATAGCGGTAGATGGCAACAAGCGCCAGGACAGGAAAAACACTGCGCAGGTGGTTCGGAGTCTTTTGGCTCAGCTCACCCTGTAGTAAAGAAACATTTAACTCCTTGTAAACATATGTACTATTTTAAATGTTCACTGAGCTACAGTTCCTGCAAGTCTCGTTTTTGTACCCAAGATGAGATTCACATAATCATACAATATCCGATTTCTCAAATCCTTCTTAAAAGCATTCACTGACAAATATTTCTTTATAGGCATTTCATTAAACATATGCAGTATTTTTAGTCAGTTTAGGGTGTAACACAAGTGAAATTTAGAGCAGAGCAAGCTGTTTTTCCCAAAATTAACAGAAAAGCAAATGTTTTCATTTTTTATGCATTAGCAATGGAATTACTGCTTAGCCTGGAAGTAAACTCTGTGTAAGGCAGTTTGACAAAGATACAGTGAAGCAAAGAAATATGCACCAATGTGGAAAGAATGTGATTAACAAATAGTTTGGTTCCTTTGTTACACTAATACAGAAGTTTGACGTATGTGTCCAATTGTCTGTATCATGTGCATTGGACAGAGAAAACATCAGTTTTTTTTCTACCTCTGTGTATAAAACCTTGAATTTCCTAACGAGTATTACTGGTTCAGTCTCTCCTTGCTTCCATGAAAGGAATGTGAATGCAGTACTGGGTGTTATAATTAAACTGACAGCATTCAGCATGGCACAGCATGGACTGTAATGAATGTAGGAGTCTAACACCTCTTAGATATGGTAATAAAGTAGTGTGCTTGCTGTGACAAAAAAAAAATTACTTCCAAATCTTGCCACCAGGTGGAAGTATGGTGTTGTAAGCAGTCAGAACATGGCATGGGCTCAGGAAAAAGGCAGAAAAGAACAAACGCTTATTAATAGTGATTCTGGTATGTTTGTTTATTTCCATAAATTTTACAAATTAGTATACATTTCTTTACTTTATCACTATACTGAGTTGCTGTGTACCCTGGGACCGAACAGACTCAAACTCTGACATATGAACTATTGATGTAGATTGAGTCACACTTTTTTACACTTACCTTCACTAATTAAAAGTTATAACTCTTATAAAAGTGTGACTCAATCTACATCATGATGAATACTTCACTGTTATTAATGCTTCTGTTTTTAATCTTTAAAATATGAACTATTGTTAAAAACACTGTTCAACATGGCCTCCAAACTCGGCAACATTTTGCCTCCATAGCACGACATGGTCGATAGTTGCTCACAGCATATCTGATGAAATCAGAGCCTTTAGATCAGGCAGACATCAGATATGTCCCTGATACACAATCTTTTGAATATCTCCACAACTAGAAGTCTCATGGATTTAGGTCAGGGCATTCTGAAAGCCACTCATCTGGAAATTACCTAGAAACAATGTGGTCACTACCAGAGGTTTCTTTTACAGCAAATCTTTCACCTGGTGAGAAATATGTGGTGTTGCCCCATCTTGCATGAAAATAAATAATGGGGTGGTAACAATTGCATTCTTGAGTGCAGTGCCATATTTTTACCTGGTGGCAAGATTTGGAACTAATTATTTTTGGACATAATTTCAAGTCCATTTCTCAATTAGCATATCTATGAGGTATAGACTCCTACAATCATTACAATCTGTGCTGTGCCACGCTGAACATCGCCACTCGAATTATAACCACATGGTACTATCATGTAATGTAGGCATTCTTTGCCTCCCTTTTTTGCATCAAAGTTTGAAATAGCAATTATGCTGTAAGAAAGCCCTTGATTCATGGCTATTTCTGCTGTCCAGAAATGTCCAGTATAGAAGGAAGCTATATTTGGCGATTGTTTCTCAAAGGATCTCAATGTTTAGAACAGGGATAAAAGGAGGCATAGAAATTTCTAAACATTAAAGCCAGGATGAAAGGAAATAAAGTTGAACTGTTACTGAACTACAGGTAGGGACTTCACAGGCAATTAACTACATCCCATCCCTTGTACAGTCTTTTGGCATTTGCAGACACCACTCAGACTGGTTTTTACCTGCCTATCAATGACCCTTGGCCACTGTTGCTTTGCATTCTTTGTAGTGATAATGGTCTGAGTATAAATAACTTGAACCCATTGCTTAGGGATTCCTATGCCTGAATATAAGGCATACAGCGATAATGAATGCAGTTATCGAAAGGATAGAAGAAAAATATTGCTCACTATAGTAAACAAATAAGCATCAAAACAATTGCAGAAAGTTGTTTTACTGATTTTACTGCTATCCAAGTAAGAGTCACCAAGAATCTAAATTATGTTTATTGATTTGCTAGTATCATTCATTTCTCTACATTTTAACTTCCTTGGCACATATCCGGAAAGCTGCAGCATTATGGTTGGTTGGCTGATGCTCCATGGAACAAATCTGAATAAGTGGATGGAGTTGCATTTCACTTCAAGTAAACACTGTTTTCTTCTACACAAGTGGATTAGTTCTATGCAGTACTTGTTAGTCTCTCTCCCTCTCCCCCCCCCCCCTCTCTCTCTCTCTCTCTCTCTCTCTCTCTCTCTCTCTCGCACGCACATATGTGCACTATTGATGTAAATAAGGTTGAGATTTTTAATCTGATTTGTATTTTATCATGCATTTCGCAACAAGGAGCTTTAAAAAGGAGGACATACACTTTCCAAAAGATATAGACCGAAACTTTCCTAAATAATGTACACAAACAGACAGCTTGTAGTCCTCTGTGATCTAGGGGTACCATGCTAGCCTATGGTCACAAGGTCGCAGGATCAAACCCGGCGGAGAGCAATGGATTTTTTTTCAGGCATAAAAATCCTTAGCATGGAAGTAAAGCTGGTGCTCCTGTGTCATAGATTTACGGCACATAAAAGAACCTCAAGCCTGATAAAAAGGCCTCTGAACAAAATTTCTAGTCTTTCACGTCCAATGTAGAGTGGGACACTAAGGACCATAGTTGTTTAAGAGCATGTATAAATAAGACTCAATTTAATTTACACAACTTGTAATTAGAGATGATTTAAGTGTCATGAGAAGACTTGCATCCTCCAATGTTTTATCCGTTCAATATTCGACATGGAGAAAATAGTATTAAAATGTGTCATAGACAAGTTTTCACTCCTCTGAAACACCACTGTGTCAGATTGATAGCAATGTAAACAATTACCAAAGATTATGTTGTATTATAATATTTTAACTGGTTACTGCAGTCATAAAAAATTCAGCCTGCCGTGATTTATAAATCTGATGTGTTGTACTCATATGACTTTCCCTACTCTTGTACAAACTATTTTAACAAACCTTTATTCTCCAGCTACTTCATGTTAATTGGTATAAAAATTTGCAGAAAATATTGTATTGCTAATTTTCTTATAGGTGCAAGGGGAATTGGTAGGCTTTAAGCGATTGTCAAATCTTTTAAGAGCTGATTGCTATATGGAGCATTCCATTCTCTTTGTATGTCCAGGATATAAAAAAATGAATAACGAATTCCCATTTGAGAAATAGTATAAATATTGGAAAATTTAAACAAATAACAAGAATATCTTGGAAATGGTTCACTTGACAAAAAAAATGTATATGACATAAATTATGTGTTTTAACGAGATCTACATTTGTGTATAGTAAAAGTTTGTCTATCTCTTACAGTTTACCAGTTATGCAAAATTCATTCAGAATAAGATTACTTTTGGGACATTCCTAGAAAATTCAAGATATACATTTCATTTGCCATGATAATATCTTAAACTTATGATATTTTAATCAAAATCATTAGAGCCATTTTTGAGAAAATCGAAATTTTTGAAAAATGTTGCATGTAAATGGTAGTCTAGGGTGGGGGGACTTTTTTGAAAATCTTTGTGTCGCATCTTTGAAGGATGCTGAATCTAAATACCAACTTTGGTATTTATGCGACTTTTTGTTTTAGAGTTATGCTGTTCACACACATACACACACAGCCACACAGATCTTTTTATAAAAATGCTATTTTTGGATTCAGGGGACTTTAAAACATGTATTTATAGTGAAATCTTGATATTGAATTTTTGGGTGGAATACAATACTTCCCATACTTACTATAATAGTAGAGAAAGTAAAAGTTCTACCGTTATAGGTTTTGCATCTTGTTTTGTTGTATAATGTATCCAGACTATATTACCATACTAGCCCCTAGTTCCCAAGGTCGTGGATTCAAACCCAGTGGGAGGGTGATGGATTTTTTTCAGGCATAAAAATCCTTAGCATGGCTTCCTTTGGAAGGGAAGTAAAGCCAGTGATCCCGTGTCATAGATTTATATCAGAACTTCAAGCGTGATAAAGCAGCCTCTGAGCAAAATTACCAGTATTTCATGCTCAATATAGAATGGGACTCTAAGGAGCACCGCAGTTAAAAAGCATCCTAAATAAAAGTCAATTTTTGATCCGGACTATTTATACATACAATGCAGGAAGACAGGTTTCTTCTATCATAGAAGCTGAGTAAAAATACTCAAGCAAACTCAAGACTTATCCCTAATGCGCATTCTTGGTTATACAGAATAAAAACATGAAAAATATTAATGTTTGATCAGATCAAATGTGAACCAAACTATGTGAGTGTATTCTAACATACAAATTCTCTAATAGCATGAAGATTCAAGAGCTTAAAAAACAAAACCCAATCTAAAGCCATGACTTACTGCCTGCACTCTGTTATCCGAGTACTATGATATGCAGAAAAATAGCTCAAGTAATTGCATTTTGCACAGCTCAAAATGTAAAAGTTCTCACAAATTAAGCAAAAGATAGTGACTAGCTTCATTCACACAGAGTGCCACTTCTTGATACCAATTATGTATTCATTGCAGCAAGCATTATGGAATAAACTTACAATAAGAACAGATGATAATGAAAAATAGGAACAGTATGTTAAAATATTAGGCTATTAAAAACTTCAAGAAGAAATGGTACAGGGAAAAGTATGTAGATATCTGTGTTAAAGTTGAAAGAGAGGCCCTTGCATATGAATAGGAGTAACATGATTAATTAGACTATAAGTGAGATAGGCATTGACCTATTATGAAGAAATAAAAATAAAGATCTGCACTTTGTGGCAGAATATATGGAAATCAAAGTATGGAGGAAAGAATTATGGAACAAGAAGTGGGAAAGTTTAGATAAAAATTTCAGCTTTGTGGAAACAGTAGACAGAGTTTTTAATATGATCTGGAAACTACAGAGGGTGGGTAAAAAACAAATGATGAAAGAGGGTTATTAAGTCAAACAGGAGTAGCCTTTTAATATGGTAGCATGTTTGTGCTACAACCATATACTGGCTTTCCCTTTAATGTACATAACTACTGAAGTAGTTTATTTCTGCCCCACATATGGAAGCCAATTTGAAAATGTTATTTTATTAGCTTCACATATGGATGCCAATTTGAAGAAGATGGTATCTTTGCGTTATTTGCACCATGCTTTGGGCATCAATTTGAAGTAGTTTGTATTGAAGGAGTTGTATTATATTTCAACTGTTGGGGAGCCGAACTTGAGGTAGTTGCAACCATACGTATAGTACCCGCTTTCCGGTAGCCTTCGCCCCAAATGTACTTTCAGGTGGCCTTTGCCCCAAGTTTTAAAAAACATTAACTTTGTAATTTAACTGTTTCTTTAAGTATTAAATATTTATGTTTGCCTCGGCTGCGTCAGTATTTATTTTAGAGACATGGATGTCTTGGCAGGGTTGTGGTGTGACTAAGAATGTAGGCTTACATAGACTATAATTTTACTTCACTCCTTTTATTAATGCTTGATACTATTTAAATAACACGTCACTGATATAGAGAGAGAGCGAGCTGTGAGATGTTTTTATTAAATACTTGCACTTTTTAATACGTAAACTATTTTTGTCTCACACGAATATATATAAATTTCTCGAGGATGCATCACGTCTGATTAGGAACACAGTCTACTAGTAACTGACTTCTGAATTTGTAAATGTTTCTCCTTTTCAGTTTCTGATTGGCTAATCCTAGTCCAATAGAATACTTTCATTTAACTAAAGCTTTTTCTGGTTGTTGATTGGCTATTTTTTTAAACTGTCACTAAAATTACATTATTATTGCTCCAATAATGATTAGTAGTATTATTAAACTCTCAAACTCATTATTGCCTCAAGGTTACCTCATTGTTAGCAACTTTTAACTTATTATTCTCACAGCTCCTACATTATTAAATTACGTAATGGATTCACATAACATTATTGAGCATGTTTACAATAATATAAGCATATGCAATGATTGTTACATACATTTTACAAAATTATTACATACACATATTGCTTCAAGGCGGGCTGTTATTGAATTTACATATTATATAATTTGACTGAAATCATTTAAGTGTTAAAATACTGCCTCGCTACACAATTTATATATACATTTTGGTTTCATTCCAACCCGATCTTGTGTGGTGGACTTCAGCAAGCGGTATATTGTTTGCAGATGCCAAATAAAGCACTCCTGGCTGCAAGCCACAGTCATATAATGGCTAGGTATAGGGCATAACAAATCAAAGGATCGTGGAGGTGTGTGATGGGGAAGTACAGGGATAACACTCTATGTTGTTGGTTAACCTAATAGTCAGTAGAATAGGATGATCGTTTGACTTTTGCCACTTTGTCACATTTTGGCTTTGTAGTAATGTTTGCCTCACTTCTGGTTATTCATATACTGAATATAATGTTGCCTGTACGTTGTACATGATTGTGCTGTGTTTCAATGGTGAATCAGAGTGAAATAAAGGTAAATGGTGCTATATATAGAATCAATGAATTGACTCTCTTTTAGCACCACCTTTTTTAACTTTAAACTTAAAAGAAAAAGGAAATTAGTTTTGGTAGACCTTCACCAAATCTAAAAATCATTCAGCTGTTAAAACAAAAACAAGATGTTTTAACAGCAATGTATAGGAGAATGCATTTTCTCGTATACAGAGCTGTAATGTTAACAATACCCTATTTTGCTTTTTTCAAGTTGTATTTGGTGGTGAAGATGTACTGAACAGCCATGGATAAAGCATGGTGTGAATGATTTGTAGCACTTCATGACTTCTCCAAAAACATGGCTTATGATAGCACAGCTACAGATAAATTTATAATGAACATACTATGACGTTTGGAAGTGTCTAATTGTTAATAACTAACATTTATAAGTAAAACTGACAGTACAGCGTTTATTACTTTAACAAATTTAAATTGCAGCTACCTATAACTTTGTGAACCACCAATGTTCAGTCACCAGTTGCCCTGAAGGCAAAATAAGAATTCAGTGAATAAATGTTGATACAGCAATAAAGTAAAAATAGAGTAAAACAGAGATAAAGGATAGAATTCCTTAAAACAAGGTAGTACAAAAAGCCTGAATTGCTGAGCAAAAATAGTGTACAAGAAAACTTTAGGGTCTGTTATAAATAAATAAATAACTAGGGTGCTACGCATATGGGATCCTGAATATCATGTAGCTCTGTAAAAGATCATCAACATAACAATAAAGTTGATGACAATGACAATCATAATTCATCTTTTTCAGCCTCCCTAATTCAGGGTTACCTGAATAAATAAAGCATGCTGAAAATATTTTTTAAAATAGGCATGGAATTAAAAACAGGAAAAGCTATGAAAATAGTAAAACCTACTTAATAATAACACAAAATATTTCGAAATACAAATTTTTAGATATAGTTTACAAGGCAAAGAGAGTGAGATACAGAAAAAGAGGGAGGGAGGGAGAGAGAGTTACCTATTATAAAAATGATTCTTTGGTATTAACAAAGATTCTTTGATGCAGTAACTGTTATTTCTTGCAACAGACCTTTATTAATGCTGAACAGCTTCCAGAAGTTCCCAGTTGGTGAGGTATCATGCCTCTAGCCTCAACCATGAGTCTGATTACCAAGATGGCATTTTGTTAACAATACTTCTCCTTGTAATATGAAACTACAAGCTTGTACATTCTACATTTTTCCACATGTGCCTCTGCCAGTTGTTGCTCATGAAATTCTTTTGATATTGATAATTATTCTTCAATATGAAACCAGGGTTCGAGACAGGTGGAATGGCAAGCATATCTACTGCAATAAGACCCATCAGTTGCTTCTTCATAAACTTCTTCATAAACTGTGTAATGCTTTTTTAGTGCTTTGGCAATCAGAGAATTGTATGATGACAGCTAATCCTTTAATTTCGCTAAACAGACAGGTGCCCAAGATGTGACCAGGAGTTTTCATCTCACTGAGGCAACACTTAACGGTGGTTTAATCTTGGGTCCTGCTAGAAATTGTACACAGTGGATACGCATATAAATAAAATTGTTAAATGCGGTGTAATAAGTGAAGAAATAAACCATCCCTTCATTCATAGTATTGTAAAATTTGCCAAATTTATAATAATATCATAGATATCTTCCTGTTGAAAACAATTGCTTTGCCAGCACTGAAAGCAAACTGTTCCATTGATAAGGCTAGTGACTGTCACAATAAGTAGTACAAATGCTGATACAATAAAAGCCCCAGAGAAACACTACAATACTGAATCTACCACTACACCTCTAAAGCCACATTATAAGCCCATTTCTCATAAGCTACCATTTCCAAAACCAAAAAGCTGCAGCTCCTTTGGAATGAGTCCACAACACACTAAAATCCCCAATATTTCACACTCCTACGCTGAACAACATAAAACGCAACCCAAGCAACTAGCACTTAGGAGGTTACCTATCTATGCTTTATCCCAAGTGTTCAGTGATATCCTAAAACCCAATATGAAATTACTTAACAATGCTAGTTTCCTTTAATTTCAAACCAACATGTACACAAATGCTTTAAAGAACCATACCTTGTATTTCTCTTTGAAGAACTCAAGTGCTAGGACTATTTGTTGTAAATATTTATCCTATGTTCACCTAAATTAAAATTTCAATACTGAAAAATAATGCAATTATATTCAAATTATCAACAGTTTTGATACAGTATACCAATCACAGAAAATCATAGCATTTATATTTGATTCATAACATTATTATATGGTATAAACCTGTTCTATTAACAGGAAAAAAAAAAATAAATAAATAAAATTCAAGAAAACAAAACATGCACGTACATTTACTGAGTGTAAATATTTCCTATATATTAAAAATGTATTTCTCTGAAGAAAAGTAAAACAAAATCAAAAGAAGGAACCACTGAAAATATTTTGTAAAAGAAAACAAAGTTTTAGAAGCATTACTTTTAAATTATCCAGATTCTTTGAAAAATTGTGTTTCATCAACACCTAATTCTTTCTTCTCAAAGGATGGTCCACAATAAACCAAGAACAGCAGTCAAAAGAAGAAAATTTTTGATGTTATAAAAGTGAGCATTCCCAATTAAGAGGACGCTTACTAGATCCCAGGAATGAAGTTTCAAATCAGGTGTTGCATTCTGACTCACAGTAAATTATATGCTAATGATGTGTAACTGTTTTCATTTAGGAGACCATGGTGACCTTTTATCATCATGAGCAACTAAAAAGACATGACAGCCATGCTCTGTTATGGAACAGGCTTAAATCTTTATCTTGGACCTACAAGAAATTTCAAACAATCTGATGTATAACATTCGCTTCTCTACCCACTTCTACAAAATACTCTTACAAAAGCTTATTCTTCTCTCTATTTCTTGTTAATTGGGATAAATGTTTGCAGAAATGGTTTCATTACACATTTCATCATTGGTGTAAGAAGAATATTGCAGGTTAGGCGCAATAGTCAGATTTTTAAAAACTGAGTCAATATGTGATGGCTTTCAAATTTGTCTTTGCGTGACCATGGTAAAACAAATAATAACCTAGACTTGAAAAGAACATAAGTATTTGAAAATTCAATACAATAACAAAGAATATCTTGGAAATGGTCAGTGCCAAAAAAAATTATTTCCAGAACTTGTGCGCTTTAATGAAATACATATAATTCTGTGTAGCAAGATTTTGTCTATCTCCTAAGGTTCACCAGTTATGCAAAAGTCATTAAAAATGAAGAGGACCTCACAGGCTATTCACGGAAAGTCAAGATACAGATTTTATTTGTTATGCAAATATCTTAAACAATGGTACTTTGTTCAAAATTATTAGAGCCATTTTTGAGAAAATAAAAAATATTTAAGGATTTTCACATAAAGGATAGTTTGGGGTGGGGAGATTTTCTTGAAAATCTTTGTTACATCCTCGGAAGATGTTAAACTTAAATACTGAGTTTAGTATCTTTCCAACAATTTTTTTTTGAGCCATGCCGTTCACAGACTGACAAACACGTGAACCTTTTTCTACACATGCTTTATTTTTTTGGGGATTCGGGGCACCTCAAAATGTGTATTTCTGGTGAAATCTCTACATTGAATATTTGGGTGGAATGCAGTACTCCCTATTGAGAGGTAGGCAATAGAGAAAGTAAATACATATAATGGTAAGTCTTCAAAGAATGAATAAAAATGTAAAGATGTTAATGGTCAAAGTTCTGAATGCAAATATCCTTTTATTGCTTTTAACTCAGAACAGTAATCCCAAGATTATAATCAAATACAACAATGTCTCAATGTCATATCCAAAAAGTGATGCAATTAATCTGAAAATTAATTAATCTGCATTATGCTCGCTGAATCACATGCAGATAAAAGATTTCGCCTGAACTACAAAAATATGACATCCAAAATTGACTTTCCAAGCTATTTTCAATGTACCTATGAGTATTTCCATTCACAAAATCCTTCAAGTTATCACTAGTTTCACCATCCCAGTTTAATGTGCATCAGGTGCATCCTCTTTCACTGAAAATCCAAGTTGCATGTTTTAAAACCAGTCACAATACTTTTTTAATGCTGGTTCACAACCACCACAAATGGTATCCAGAACAAGAACAACAAAGTTGAAATATGAGGTCTGTTCAAAAAATTCCAGAACATTCCTAATTTCGAGCCAATGGAGTGATGGAGCGAAATGCAGTTGGCATCCCTGCACATGCCTGTGTTTAATGTGTAACTGCCAGAAGTTTCATTATTCTATGTCTGTTAGTTATTGTTCACAGCTGTATTGAGTAGAACGTTGTGTCGCCAGTTTGCAAATTTTGAGATGGCAGAGTTAGAGGAGCAACGCATCTGCATTAAATTGTGCGTGAAACTCAAGAAAACCTTTACAGACACATACCAAATAATGCAAGAAGCCTATGGTGATGAGTGCTTAAGCTGTACTTGGTGTTACAAATGGTTCACGCGGTTTAAAAATGGACAAATGGAAGTTAAAGATGACCCTCATTCAGGATGCCCCTCGACAACTACCACAACGCTCATGTCAGGAACTTCAACGAAATTGTGTGTGCCAATTGAAGACTGACTATCAGGACATGTTGCGACGCCTGCAAGAAAATGTGAGAAGGAAATGGCTTGAAAAGAGGCAAGACAATTCATGGCTCTTGCATCACAATATCGCACCCACACATTCATCCCTGTTGGTGCATGACTATTGCACAAAAAACAATATCACTGTGCTGCCTCATCCTCCATACTCCCCAGACCTGGCCCCTGCGGACTTTATTTTATTTTCAAACTTGAAACCCCTGTTGAAAGGACGAAGATATGCAACAAGAGAGATAAAAGAAAATTCACAGATGGCGCTTCACGCTATCCAGAAAGAGATGTATCAAGAATGCTTCCGGAAGTGGAAACAGAGTTGGGAGCGGTGTATCAATTGTGGAGGAGAGTATTTTGAAAGAGACCATGCACAATAAGTAAAAGCTAGGTGTAGAAAAATGTTGTGGACAAAGTTCCAGAATTTTTTGAACAGACGTCGTACATGCATTTTAATGAGCGTGTTCACAATTGACAGGAAGCTTTCCCAGGTCCTGGGTAAGGGAAAGAAGACTAGGCCAAGTTTTAACAAACAAACTTCCTCATCCGGCCCCTGTTGGTTAGTTTGCACTTCTGCCAGTAGAGAGCTCTGTCCTCTCATTGTTGATGCACTTCAGAAGTGGAGTTGCCAACATATGAGTGAAAAGCACACTGTAAAACGACAGGGTCCTGTGGTTTCAAAATTTAACTTGAGGTTAGGCTACGATACCTAGGTTGATAAGTGTATACGAATAGAATGACAGGGTCCTGTGGCATCCAAATTTTGCCCAAGGTTAAGTTACAATGCCTAAGTTACAGTATGTATATGAATGGGATTCAAATCACCTATTCCTGCAGATTACACGTATTTCTCTTGGGTTGGCAGTTTCTTCTGCATATGCGCAGCAATAACAAGAGCCTTTGTTGACATTCTGCAATGGTTTTGCTATAAAAGAAAGTGTCTTAAAAAGGGTGGGATGTTGGGTTCCAGGCTTTCCAAGAGCTCAAATCTTCTCCTAAACCTCTTAATTTAAGTATTTTCAATGTATCTGTCTCTGTTTTTTACAATTTTTTGCAGGAGCTGAATACTGGAGTTTAGCTGTTTTAACTTTTTTCTTCTCTATTTTAAAATAGAGAGTTGAGGGTTGTTACACTACATCACTATGATAATCTTACTTGAACGCGTTTCGGGAGACGGCTTGTCCCCATCGTCAGCAACGATGATGCTGACGATGGGGACAAGCCGTCTCCCGAAACGCGTTCAAGTAAGATTATCATAGTGATGTAGTGTAACAACCCTCAACTCTCTATTTTAAATTATGACACATCACTGTTACAAGCTTCTAAATCTTCAAAAATTGAGCTTTTTTCTTCTCATTCCCAGATGGCATATTCAATCCATATCTTTTCACTGTAGAGATTATTCTAGGCAGCCATGACATAAAACATCCACTAGTGCTCTCTCTAGTCGCAAGGTGGAAACATGAAACTGGAAGAAATTCTAGCATATAAGCATTCTAACCTCAGGTCCTAAAATCTGCAGATCTATTGAACATTGGTTCTTCTAGTGAAAAGGTCATCTGTAGTTTGTTTAAATGCAATTCAAAACTATTAATGTCTAAAAAACAATAGTAAAACCTACAAAGAACAGCAAAAACCAGCAGAAATTAACAACAAACAACTTTAATGTATGACATTAAATAAAGGAATGAAAGCTTGGTACAACTAGAAGAATCGGGAATGTAATGGATCTGCACTTAGATAATGTTTACTCTATCAAATTTTAACACTGGCTAACCCACATTATGTTGGCTGAATTGGTGAAAAAATATCATGGTCAGTTAAAAACAAATGAAATCCAATGCCCAAAATTGACTTTCCACTTTGTGATTGATGTGCATTCTCATTACCAAGCTATTGTGAACCAAAATTTTGCATGCTGTATTGCTTCCGTTCTCATTTGTTTTGGTTACTGTTCTCGGGTTATTGTGAACTAGCCTTTAGGTAATACTTCACTGTGCAAATTCTTCATGTGAGATAAATGAGGTTCTTCAAATTCTCTTAAATGATTTTTCTAAAGTGAAATTACACCAATGCAACTATATGCAAGATATGGCTGAAAAATATAGTTGCACAGTGTTTCCTATCAAAGAACGCTGCAGTTGTAAAGCTGTTCAGCAAAACTGAAGAAAAACACTATTTGTTAAGCTTAACCTTATAAATTATTACAGCTTTAACATTTTCCATTACATGTCCACAGGGGCAAAAAAATTATTAGCCAAGGAGACAGCAAAGACATAGAGCTGTATATGCATACTTTTATCACAAACATCCACATCCTGGATTGGAAGAATACATTACCTTTATATGTTCAAATAAATCTAAATATTTATGTTCATTTCATTTCTCATTTCTTCTTCTCTGCTACACAAGCTTAAACTGTTCTTTTGACATTTTTCTTTAATTCTACTTCTTATTTTATTTACCGGAAAGAATTTTCTCATCGCTGCACTTTGGGTTAAGAGTTTCTGTGCATTTCAACAATGTTAACCATACTTTTTTGGGGAGGAAAGTTTCATGGAAATGTTGCTTACTAAAATACAGTTCATTATATGTCAAAGATTCCTGTAGTAGACAGTGAATGAAGCATGTCGCAATTGTATGCTTCCTACTCATCTTGGGAAACCATAAATGGCCTGCTCCAATCAAATTTGGCAGCATGTCACATTTTGCAAGTAAAATGGACCCAGCAACATATCGCATGTTCCTAACCTGGTGTAATTCCATCTTTAACGAAACAAAAGAGTTGCAAGTTAGGTTTGTACACATCCAACCTTAAGTGTTTCAAGGAATATCAGTAGGAATGCAAGGGAAGTTCAATATTCCACACTTCAATGATGCAAGGTATGCATTTTGAATATATATTGTTTTCAGCAGCTAAGTAGCTGTTGTTTGGTTTCAGGTTGATAGTAATGGATCCAAGTTTCATCACCATGACATAACACTGCAAAAACTCATTTGGGTTGCGCTGGAACATGTTCAAACATCCCTGTGAAATGGTCACACGATTCTGCTTGTTCTCAACTGTGAGCAGTCGGGCACCCATCTTGCTGACAGCTTTCTCATGCCCAAAAATTTGTGCAGAATGTTATACACTCATTCCCTTGAGATGATTACGGTCTTGGCTATCTCACAGATTTTCACTTGGCGGTCTTCCAACACAATATCATTAACTTTGTTTACCATTTCTTCTGTTGTGACCTCAACTGGTCGACCTGTGCCCACCGCATCTCTTGTGCTCGAACGGCCACATCGAAATTCTGTGAACCACTTATGAACCATGCCATGTGATGGAGAAGAGTCCCCATAATACTTGTTCAGCTTTTCTTCAGTTTCCTTCACCGTCTTACCATGCAAAAAGTAGTGCTTTATCAGAACATAAATTCACTTTTCTCCATTTTCTATGAAGCAACACACATCTACTTATTTTAGATGCTCTCAACATTATTCTAAGAAAGAAATGATGACAATTTTCTGCGATTATACCCAGAATAGATGTACAAACAAGAAACCTGTGATTAGGATGCTATCTCTCATCAAAGTCATGGACTTATCAATCCGTCCTCATATACCATATGATTGTACCTATAAACTAAAATCTTCTTTAGGAGCAAAAGCCATGTATTACAATTGTACCATCAGCTGTCCCTGTAGTAACATTGCTAGCTGATATAATGGCACCCTGGTTTTATTTTTGTTAATGACAAGGGGAATTTTATCCTGCTGGGAGGTCTGGCACTCATTCTCGTGACATTCCAGTGTTGTTAAACCATGCCTAAGTAATCGGAGGTGGCAGCATGTGGTGTAACAGCCACAAATTCAGCCTTGGACTTTCCAGACTATTGCACCAAAGAGTCAATATGTTCTCATCAATGCACATTGTTCTTTCCAGCAAGTGAACAAGAACTTTTCTCTCAGAATCTGGATAATTTAAAATGGACCATCTCAACACAATTGTTGGCCAGATTGATCTGAATCACTTCATTATATGAATAGGAAACATGTGCATTCAGTCACAGCTTACTTATCTGAGGACAGTTTACCTGTTGAGGTATATATACTACATTACTAAGCACCTACATCAGCATACTCGTTATGTACTCTAAAGTCAAGTTTCAGTTTTTACTACCAACTTTGTTGAGAGCTATTGTAAAAGTATGTGCCACTGGGTAATAAACTTACCAAATGGTTCTAGCTTGCAGCTGAGGCCATGATAGTGTCCCAATGTGTTCATCACATCACGTCTTGTGATGTCTGGATTTTGATACTGAAAACATTAAACAACTCCTTCAGCTCTTATTCTACCTATTAGTTTACATAGGAAAAGAATTAAAAAAATAAATAAAAACTACACTACTTTGTACTTTTTTAACTGTTCTAATTATTTACGCAAACACTTGCTTTTCTATCCAATTCCTAATATGTAAATTCAATGCGTTTCTTTTATAGCTGGGCCATAGATCACGTTATGCATTGTTTGCTTGCACTACGGTGACCTCAGTATGTCCTAGGAATGAACAATTCACTCAACATGGCTGGGGTGCTCGTTTGTGAATGTTAATTGTCAGTTGCTGCCTTCTTTTTGTACTGTAAAGACTGAAGTTGTCCATTGTGCACCTAGAAAGTGAAAGTTTATTCAAGACATTTGTGTTGTGTGTGGATTACGTTAGATTATTCTTATTAGTCCACTGAAATGCTGACTGAAAAATTCTCACTTAAACAGAGTTTTGTGTATGAAACATACGTAAAAACTGAATCATGTAAACAGGTCTGTAGACAACTTCAGGAGAAATTTCCTGGTATTACAGTTCCAGGTAGAGAAACTGTCTGTTTAAGAAGTTTAGGACAATGGGATTGCTAAACCCTAAACCTAAGAAGCAAAGCAAAAAAGTTCTAAAGGAGGAAAAAATTGGTGCATCATACAAATGTTCTCCAAAAAGGTCTCTAAAAAGTGTTGCACAGCAAGTGGGTATTTCAAAAACTTCTGTTCATAGAGCTGCTAAACTTTTAAAATTGAAACCCTACAGTGATTATAATAGTTCAAGAATTGAGGCCGTCAAGTGAAAAACCCGTCTTATCCAAAAAACTAAAAAAACAGTTAGAAATGGGATTCAATACTTCTTGCAGTTCTCTACAAACTGGTGACTTTGGGTTTGAAGAAAACTCATCTAATACACCTTCAAGAGAGCCCCAAAAACTGCTGTTCAATGCAAAACTCTTCAAATCCATGGTGGTGCTTGATGCAGAACTCGTCTAATCCATCTTGCAATTCAGAGCAAAACTTGCCTTATCCAATATTTGTTTCACTAAATTGTGCTGTGTGAAGAGCAAGCACTGGCACTTATCCAGCACTAATAAATATAGCAATTTTGCTTCTCTGTTTCCCTACATTGACAGTCCTGTGTGATTCCAACTGTTTTTAGTTTAGTTTTGATGAGTCGAAGGTGCAGACGTGTTATTATGGAGTCCTCTGATATCCCCGAAGTTGGTGGAAAGGGTAGAACTAGAAAATGGGTATCCCATGAATCGAAACATGAAAGAGAGAATAGGGAAAGGTATGTGATCAAATTATAATTAAATAATATTATTCTATTGTTGACAGATATGACTCATATGGGAATAAACAGATGTGTTTACAATAGTCTCTATTGTTAAAGGCATTCAGCAAGCCTCGTCGCCCGCTTGCCTGTATGCAAGCACAACAGCAAGTCATTCCAATACAGTAACTTGACATAGAAGGACGTAAGGAAATTCCACAAAGCCTTCTACAGCTGCAGTTCTAAAATTAAACAAGACTATGTTATTCTGGCTTACTGTTCAACTGATATACCAAAACAGCAGCGTGCAGTCAAAGACGATTCTCGGAAGGGTTTTACAACAAAGTATCACGTAAAACGTGTACAAAGTCTGTCAGTTCAGGTGTGTCAGAAAATGTTTCTGGATATTTTGTAAATATCAAACGACAGAGTACAAAAGACACCTTGAAACTGGAGTGGCGCCAAAGGAATTCCGAGGTGGAGACAGGATGTCACAAAAAATAGTAATAAGAGCGAATCTGTAATTAAATTTATACAGAAGTTTAAAGTACTTGACGTCCATTATTGTAGGAGCAAAACATCAACATGGCAATACTTACCAAGGGAATTAGCATTAATAAAATGAGATGTATGTATAACGCAGAAGCATCTAATTCATTGAAAGCATCTACGAGTTTCTTTCATAATATTTTTAATGCAAAATTTAATATAGACTTCAAAAGCCCTATTTCTGATGTATGCTCACTTTGTCCTTGTTATTATGAAAAAATAAAATTGGAAACGGATAAAACTAAACGTTCTGATTTGCTGATAGCTAAATGAATACATAAACTTAAGAGCTAAGGCATATTTTGATCTCCTGAAAGAAGATGATAAAGTAGCAACATTTTCATTTGACTGTCAGAAAAATATGGTACTGTCAAAAGTACAGGACCAAGCAGCATACTACAGCAGGCACTTATACATGTATAACTTCTTCATTGTGCAGGGTTCATCCAAGACAACACTGACAAGTCAGAATGTTTGTAATTCTGTTTGGACAGAAAATGAACGTCCTAAAGGTTCAAACAAAATTGTATCAGCAGTATATGGTCAACTGTGCAAATTCGACTTTTCTGGAGTTAAGAAAGTAAGGATATTTGCAGATGCCTGATGTGGGCAAAATAAAAACATCACTGTGATAGGCATGTATAATAAATGGCTTGCTATTCAAGCACCACAGAACGTGCAGGTGATAGAAATGATCTTTCCTATTCCTGGCCTCCCGATCGTGTTTTCGGGCTAATAGAGAAAGAAATAAGAATGAGAAACACTACCAGTAGGCCTGAGGAATACTTTTAAATCTATAAAAATCTTGGAAAGGTAATCAGATTAGGGATAGATGTTTTTGTACAAGATTGGAAGTATGCTACAAAGGAAACATTGAAGTCACCAGGATCCTGGTATTTTAAATTAAAGGCATCTAAACATTATTTTACAACGTTTTACCTCAGGCAAGGTTCTAGTGAAAGCTGAGGCAAATTATCGGGCCGATATGTGTGTGTATGCAAGACTATGCTGAAGCAAGGCAAAACCTTAGAAATGCTTATTGCAAGGAATTTAGATGTAGGTGTAAAAGTAAAGGAGGAAAAAGTTAAAGGTGTGCAAAATGTATTAAAAAAACGTTTGGTGATAACTGGGAGTAAAATGAAAGCCCGTATTTTACAAGAATTTAATATCTAAAAACAATACTGCCAATGACGATAAAGAAGTGAATGCTGTTTGTGAGAGTTTCTTGGATAGTGAGGAAGGAGAACTTAGAATTTGATATGTTTGTTTTTGAACATTAGTTATTAGTATTACATTTTAAACATAATACGTAAATTTTACAAGTCATAAGATGTGTGTGATATGAAAACTGGTCAATTTTAGTGATCAAACTATGAAAGGAGTGATTCATGGACATCCTTATGCAAAATTGGTGAAAAAATTGTGAAAATTTAGTTTTTTTTAACTAAAATGAAGTCAGAAATGGTTATAATTATACAAACATTGCAAGAAGTCATTTATTAACATTGTCAAACATGAATATTGAGAAGTAATCAAAAATGTTTGCACTTAATTCTAATTTAGTATTGTGTTTGCACCAAAACTCGCCAAATTCACTACCATTGCGTGCAAAACTCGCCTTATCCAAAATTAAATTTTGTTTTACCGCCATATTATTTGAGACTGATTTTCAAGAGAATACATGCATATTTAAGCGTCTAGTCTGGACATTATAACATTAAGAGAATTTTCAAATGTTATGCTGTTTGCCTAATATTAGTTTTTCACATTTTCTGAAAACTTGTTTTACCTAGATAAGGCGAGTTTTGCACTTGACGTCCTCAATTACAACCTCATGCTGACGAGGAATGTCTCAATGCAGATGGGCAGTACTTATAACTCATTATATAGCATGTTACTATCGCTCCTGCGTAAGTAACGCAAGAGTTTTAGAATGGAAAACCCTCCAGTGTAATAGACAGTGTGCGGAGCACACATATGCATGATCCATGGCCCAGCAATATAAAGGATGCACTGTATTTACCAGAAATGGCTTCAGTTACAGATAATACTCGGGTAACACAAATTTGGAGAACATTTCAGTAAGTAAAAAGGAAATGGTAATTACAATCTACCCATAAAATTATGTATGTTTTCTCTGAGCCACTGCATTTGTTTAACATATTAATACCAGGCTGCAGATCACATGACTACATCAGGCTGATTGCCAGTGTGATGAATGAATAAATTTATTTATCTCCAACAAGTACAATTACAGATATATAACGGGAGAGCCAAGAAACTAGAAGCGGCTGCACAGTGTTTTTCCACTGGGCATGTGGAAACATAACGCACTGCTGCTATAAACAAGTTCACGCTGTTGACATGGTTTTGCTCTGCAGTGTGAAGTGGAGTATTGAGTTGATGGTGCCCTGATGTAGGTCAGTTATTATGACTTATTTATTATTTTGTCCTTACTTAGTCACAAAGTATATTATGGCTCAGTATGTTTTCTACTGCACAGTGTGTATTTATTTATGATTCGTATGTGTTAACTCAATCAGCTCGCCAAGTGAAAGTACGATTTGCAGAAAGATTTTCAGGTGTAAAAGTTCCAGGCCGTACAACAATACATGAACCTTACAATAAAATTTAGGCCACACGAAGTCTTCACACGAAGAAATCTAAAAGACAGCATACGGTTCTTACCAAAGAAACATTAGACGACATCGGTCATCGTTTGGAGAATTCCCCGCCAAAAATCACTTAGGTGTCTTTCACAACAGGCAGGCATTTCTTATGGCTCTATGCGAAGAGCTACCAAAATTGCTGACGTTAAAACCATATAAAATAACTGTGGCACATGCTCTTCAACCAGGTGATCCTGTAATTACGCACACATTTTGTGAGTGGAGTCTCAATAGTGTATACAATGGCAAAATAGACCCATATTTAATATTTTTCACGGACAAGGCTTGGTTCCACCTTCATGGATATGTGTGTGTACACAAAATAATTGTTATTGGAGCTCTGACAAACCTGTTATTGTTCATGAAGTACGTCTTCAAAACAAAAAAAATTGGTGTATAGTATGCCATGTGGGAGAAAGAATTATAGGGCCAATTTTTTTTGAGCCAACAGTTGACGCCTGTACATACGTGAATACAATTTTGCCCCCTTTTTTACAGAATTAACAGACAGGGGGTGTAATTTTGCTCATTTTCAACAAGAATCTGTAACAGCTCATACAGTCAATATTTCAATGAGAACAATTGGAAGTGTGTTTGAGGATAGAATTATTAGTAGAGATTTGTGGCTCCCTCAGTCCCATGACCTAACCCCCTGCGATTTCTATCTCTGGGGTAGCTTAAAACGAAGTGTACAAGACAAACCCACACACCCTAGAAGAATTAAAACAAAATATCCGCCAGGAAATTGCCAATATTTCTCAATGTGAACTACGGCGAGTGTTGGATAGTTTCCTAAAGAGGTGCCAAAAATGCATGGACGACTGTGGCCAGTTTCAGCATCTCCTTTCATAAAGTTGATAAGTAAAGCCTTTAAAAGTAGTTTTAAAAAATGTTGTAAGGTTTAATCCGCACCTTTTTATGATACCAGCAGACGGCAACGAGTGCCAAGAACGTGGACAGGAAAAACACTGTGCAGCTGATTCATAGTTTTTTGGCTCTCTCTGTAGTTGTCTGCTACTGACACAGAGAGCACTGTGATGCATAGACAAAAGAGCTTCGGAGTGTGTTCAGAGGCCATATAGTTCGGTCACCACCTTCCTGAAAGCTTTTGTTCACAGTTGTCTTAAGTTAAGAAGACGTTAACTATTATTCATTTTGAAAGCTTGAATTTTTTTTGTTATAATTCTTCCATGTTATTTTCTTGTCAAGTTTTAGGGAATAAGGAGTAGTGATACTCCTTCTATAAGCCTCTCCTATTCAAATCCCATCTTCTTCCTCCCATGGTGCACCCTGCTTTAACATATGAGGCTCTGGGGATCAAGTCATTATTGTATTTGTCAAAATAATAAATTTCTACAAATTTGTAACTATAACTATAAATTTTAGAAAATGTAGCTAATTCTCTTCACAGTCTGCAGCAACACTATTTGTATAATAAAAAACAAAAACAAAAAAATATATATGTAGTGTTTAAGAAAATACGTATTCTTAACGAAGTCAAAATTGTATACGTTACACTTACCTTGCCACAACTTCCTAGAATACGCCTATAATATTTTTAAAATTTGCATATATGCTTTATCTACTGTAATGGTTTTTCTTGCAGTTTGTGCACTAATCTTAGAGATTAGCGTGTTAAATTGAATACCTAAAAAGCAGTGCAGCAATTTTTTTTTCGGCTAACTTGTGATTCCTTGAAAAGTTATAAGCACATTTCATTTCATTTTGTTTCATTTCAATAAGGAGATTTGTTTTACAGTCACTTTAACTACACTTAAAATAATCATTACAACAGTATAGTTTGCCCATACTGTTATTAATCTAAACAAATGTTTAGCACAAAATAAACAAAATAAATTTTTATCACATATTTATAAGCTTCAATGTTACATCTCTCAAGACACGTGATGAAAATTACATGCAGGCTTTGTATTAATACAATCAAGAAGATAGTGCCTGAGCTCATAAAAAGGAAATCAATAATCACTTAACATTTCAATATCTACTCCTTAAAATGCAGAAAAAATCAAAACAGCAGCAAATATTTTGAAAATTTTTAAAGGTACAAAAAATTATTTGAAACAAAACTATATCTTAATGAAATTAAGGATATGTGGAACTTCATGTAGAATGATTTTGTCCTTCCCTCAAGGTTTCCCATACATTAAACTTGTTAAGAAGGATTTCGAAGATCATATGAAAAAAGTTTATATATCTATACTCTAAGACAAACAAAATGAGCAGAGGCTCGAAGCGTATATTTGTTGAAGTCCAAATTGTTTCCATCACTGGTTCACAATGGTGTCTCGGAATGTGTGCCTTTAGTTTCGTTCTATTGACACCTTTCATATTGAGTCCCAGCCACTGAATATGCACTAACAGATGAGTGGTTATAAGCAGGTATGTAGCAATGAGGCCTACCAAGGGTCCTATACAGAGCATAATTTTTTTTTTGGTGCAGAAAACGCAATGCTTATTATATATTATATTATAATTTCCAATTGCTAAGGCTTATTTAATTTCAAGGCATTTTAGCTCACACACAAAAACTGAAACACTCTCCCTTTCATTTTCAAACTAAATATAAAATAAGTAAATATTATATTCTTATCCTAAATGAAAAAGCAAATAAAAATAGAAATTAACTTATTATCAGGTGTGTAAACCCTCTGCTTGTATTATTGACCTCATTCAACAGAGCATGAATGATATCAAATACCTAGTCAAATTTTCGAAAGATACTTCCTCCCAAGCATCCTACAAAACCTCTATTGTCTTACAGGCCAATTTAATTCCAAAACTTTCTTCACCTCTGCCCATTCATTTTCAATAGGATTCAAATCTGGTGAGCAAGGACGCCAATCAATCACTGTGATATCTTGCCTTTGCGAGAACCAGTTTGAAACCTGTTGACTTTTTTTTTTAAAAAAAATAAAGAGAGTTGAGGATTGTTACACTACATCACTAACATATTCTTACTTGAATGCGTTTCGGGAGACGGCTTGTTCCCATCGTCAGCATGTTCTCAACTACTGCTGACTTGTGTGGACAAGGTAGTTATCCTGCTGGAATTCAATCATTCCATCAGAATATCTAGTCCTTACAGAAGGAACCATGATGTTTTTGAGGATATCTTTTACTGCTGACTAATGTGCAATCAAGCTGTCACAAGCCACCCAGACCATCTTATGACATCCAAACACAATACAGATATGCAACCTTGGCAATCCATTTGTGCCATGTATTTTCTGTCATAACATTTTCCTCTGGAGCAGTAGACAATTACCTTCTCCCCATTTATAGATAAAAATGTCACCTTGTCTGTGAATATAACCCTACTCCAGTTATGGTTGACATCATCTTCTGCAACTGCGAGGCAACATAGTCTGTGATCATCTATAAGATGCTACTTTTTAGCTGCCAATTGAACAAAGAGCCCTGCTGCAGTCAAATGACAAAAGGCAGTTCGACGCAGGCAAATTATAATTACTTCTAATTGTAGACACATGTTGGAAGGGATTGCTGTCTGCCTCTTCTAAAAGTTCAGTGTCCTGCTGAGGAGTGGACAAACGTATTCGATCCGAACCAGGTCAACAACAAACAACCCCTTCCCTGGATAACTGTACCTGCCTCGTAGCCATAGATATAGGGACTTCAAGTGCTCTTGCAGCCTGAGACACAGAGTATACGGCAATATTAACTAATGTAAGGAGAGATCTCCTTGTAGCTTCATTTTTATTTATGCACTCAGCCATAGCAAAAGTTAGTGTGACTGATAACATATCATGCAAAACTCCAAGGCTCTGAGGTGCACGCATATGAACATGTCAGTGCCATTTATAACTGAAGAATGAGACAGAAGGTTTGCACATCTGATATTAAGTCAATTAAATATTTGGGTTAGTTTTTTACTTCAGAATTCTTACTAATATGGCATATATTTTGAAAATGAAAAGAGTAATTTGTTTGAAATTAAAATTGAGTTTTATTTATGGATGCTCTTTAACTGGTTCTGAGTGTCCCATTCTATATTGGGCATGAAAGATCAGAAATTTTACTCAGAAGTCTCTTTATCAGGTTTGAGGTTCTTTTACGGGCTGTAAATCTATGACACAGCACCACCAGCTTTACTATAACTTTGAAATGAACGTAGGGTAGTATTAAATTGTGTATTGTGAACCCAGTGTCAATGAATGTATCTGATATTTTCTAAATCAAACTCCCTCTCTGGCCGTTGCTCATTTATTTTATCTTAGGCTGTACATTTTAATTATTATGCCAACATCTGAAACATATCACATGTAAAGAAAATGTTTTTCATTTGAAATGAATTCCCTAAAAATTCTATACTGAATGAATAATGCCCAACATTTAGAAGTAACAACATATCGGCAAAAGCCCACAACTCAATATATTAGGTGGTGAATAACCATCTAGGATAAGCAATGCAAATGCTTCAGTGCTTGATGTATCTATTACAAATAGGTTTTTCTGCTGGTGTTATACAGAAATTGAATATGAATGCAAAATGTTCTAATCATACTGATTTATCTGAATTAACCTTTCAGTTGTACCCAATTGTTTCTTTAAATGCTCTGAAATGCCATAATATTTTAAATTATTCTGCTTACTTTCAAGGCAATTTTAATGAATGTGCATTAATAACCAGATAAAAATTGTAATATATGAGAAACTTTACTTACATTCAACAAATATTGTTTAATTTTTGCCTCGTCTGTATGCATCATTTTTCCTTATGGAATTCCAAATGCAACAGCGTAGTCCTAGTATATTCTAATGCTATAAAACAGAAGAGAAAAAACATGTTTTGCATAATTAATAATCCTTCAATAAATGCTGTTAGACCTTATTTTATATATATATATATATATATATATATATATATATATATATATATATATATTACTACAATAATGTTACTATAACGTTACTATAATACATGAAAGCTCAGATAAGAAAAGTTTAAATGTTTAAAATTTTCTGTAGAGTAATGAAAAAGCATTTTTTACAATAAGGGAAATAATAACTAGGCTCTGAATCTTTAAATAGAATTTAACATATGATGAAATTGGATTGAAAAAAAAAGAACCGCAATTAACATCCAGAAGAATTTAGTATGAGAAACCTATGAAATTAATATATATATTTTTTTTTTTTTGCTTTTTGTGATGGGCAATTTTTAATGCAACAGAAGTAAAAAGCAATGATTTAAAAATCATCACATGTATAGCAAAACAGGAAACTCGCTGTGAACTAAGAGGAAAAGTCAGAATGTCTTCACTAGTTGCCATTACACATTGTTAAACTCCCATGACTTTCTCTATCCTCGCTTATTAGTGGGTATATAAACTATTCTTACTAAAGTTTATTTTTTCTATCTACTTCACTTTATTTGAGGTACGGTCTTTCCAAACTGCATTACACATTTCGTTATAGATACAAAGGGAATAGCAATAGTCAAATGCTTTAGATCTGGAAGCTATACACTGGCCTTAAAATTCCACGTTCTTTCCATATGAGAAACAGCTGTAAACCAACAGGATTGAAAAGAATTACTAAATATTGAATAATTCAAACCATTAATAATGGATATCTCAGAAATGGCTGGTCACAAAAAAAAAGCTTATTTGAAATAAATTGTGTGTTTTAAAGGGATCTACTTTTTTTTTGTGTAGTACATTTTGTCTATCCCTTAACATTAACCAGTTATGCAAGATTATATAATTTTCCTTCCGAATGAAGAACACTTCACAAGCTATTCCCAGAAAATTCAAGATACACATTTTATTTATTATGTAAATATCTTTAATATATGGTATTTTAACCAAATTGTTTAGAGCTATTTTTCAGAAAACCAAAAAATTTTAAAATGATCCGGGTTGTTTGGAGTGGAGGGATTTTCTTGAAAACCTTTGTGTCACATCTTTGGAAGGTACTGAAATTAAATACCAAGTTTGGTATTCATCCAACATTTCATTTATGAGTTATGCTATTCACAGACATACACACATGCACAGGCATTTTTCTAAAAATGCCTTTTTTGGATTCAGGGGGCTTCAAAATATGTATTTCCGGTGAAATCTCAATATCAAATTTTTGGGTAGAATACTACGGAAGGTTACCCCACTTAAGCTCGGACGATTTTGCTTATGTTTTTTCATGGCGAGATTCCCTTTCGCCATTGCCTATTGTGTTCAATGTAATTTCCACGGGCTTTAACTATGGCTCTGCAGCTCAATTTCCATTGAAGAGGCCTGCGTCTAAGAATAGGAAGGGGGATGTTAACCCACTGCTCCTGGCAGACATTCCAGAATCCTTCAATTCTGGTGGGATGCCGAGAAGGTGCTGTTTCAGTACACCAAATCTGCAGAAATCCATTGGCGAGGCACTTGGTGACTTCACAGAGATCCTTTTAAATGGTATCACATTGACACCCATTTCCATAGCTTTCCAGTGGTATAATGCTGGGAAGACCGAGAGGTGTGACTGGATGCTTTATCCATGTGGATCCAAACATTTGGGGCATCCTCACCATACAACTGAGGAATCTCTTCATAAAAAATTGGGTCTATAACATTCCTTTGGCTGCATTAATTTTTACATTGTTGGTAACTCTGTGAATGCGAGTTTCCCCCGAGAGCAATAACCTGCAACCAACATGAATCCCTTGAAAAACTTTTCCTTGTTCTCCCGAATAAAGTTGGAGCTCCCTTTTGGCCCACTTGATGGTAATAAATGGCTCGGGGTTTTTTTTTTTTGTCACCTAGATAAACCCATCTAAAGAAACCACCCATTGCCACTTTCCACCTTCCAGGTGGTGTTCATACAATTTTCTTGCATTGATGAAGCGTTCTCTAATGTGCCACTCTTTCAAGGCATATCCACGTGCTTTATGTCGCCATTCTAAACCCAAATTGTTGTGTATTATCTGATAGACGGTCCCTTTGGATATTCCAATGTGGCTGAAATGCTTCTTTGGGTTGGTGGGTTTTCTTGAGTCACTGTTGCGCTCACCTTGGCTACTACTACTTTAGGTTGTGGTCATGTTGGTTGTGACCTTTTTCTTGCTAGTTTTTTTGTACACTGAACCTCAGGTGGGAATCCATTTTTATGCAGTTGTGTTGTACGCCCCACACACCACTTACTTATGGTAAGATCTTTTTGTTTGCGCCTTTCCACTATCATCGGAAAGCACAATAATGTACCCCTGCCACAAGTCAGCGATTGTTGAAGCCATTACGAGTAAACCTTGCCTCAGACTGGCCCAGCAGACAGCTGGCACTCGCAGTGAGCTGATGCAATAATAAGCATAAGCAGTTTGACCAATGGCAGAGTGAGAGGGTGATTCAAAGTCGTCCAAGCTCAAGTGGGGCAACCCTCCGTATACCTTATTTACCAAGTACATGGTAGAGAAAGTAAAAATTGTAGTTATCTATGTGAATGTTACATGATATAACTAAAGATTTAAGATGAGAATCTAACTTAAGTATCTATACTATAAGATATTATTAGTAATTTAAACAAGCATTCAATTCAGCTTTTCATCTCTGAGTAGCAGTATCCATTAAAAATACTCTAAGGTATATTTTCTAGAAATGGTAAGAAGTTGATATAGAAAAGTCTGATGCATTACACTCACATCTCTTCCATCTATTTTAGCTCCACATAATGCCTTATATATATATTATTTACAGTATTCACATAAGAAGTAACTCTTCTATTCATGTTACTTTATTCAGGATATATTCTTTACTACAATCTCAAATTAGATAATATGGTCTTGGTTACATGCACAACATGGAAAAGAAACCACACATTTGCGTATTACAAGTCAGTTTTCATTACTGATGAACCCAAGCGGGAAAAAATAAGAATTGCATAGCATGCTTTATACATGCTGCATGGCAATTCAACCTGGGAAAGCTTAAAAGATGTAACAATGAATGGTATTTTGAAAATGTCTAATGCTACAAAAGGTTTGACATATGCTTCTTCAGGTTTAAGGTGTTGTCTATATCTTGTAGTTTACCAGTTATACAAAATTAAGGAAGTTGAAGAGGACTTCAAAGGCTATTCACAGAAAATTCAACATATCCATTTCATTACTCATGCAAATATTTCAGTCAAAATAGTTGTCATTTTTTAGAAAATAAAAAATTAAAAATTTTACATGTAAACTACTTTGAGGTAGGTGATTTTGAAAAAATACCTGGCATGTTTAAATAATGTTACTCAAACAATAAATACAGTATTTGTCTGACTTTTCATTTTAGGTCTTTATGTTTCTTTGACACATGATGCAAGGCATTTTCCAAAGTCTAAAAAACAATTATGTGCACATAGCAGATGTAAGTACCAGACGGTCACAAGCAAATAAATTTGAAGTACTATAAATATATACATAAATTTGTCTACATAGGAACCCCATGTCACAGAAAATTAATTAAAAATGAACATTACCTCATTATTTGCACATGAGTATACTTCTTGCTCATTGTTTAAGAATTATAAAAAGGCTTCTGTGATTTCAGACTTACAAAATATCTATTTATACAAACTGTTCTAAAGTTGAGCCAATTTAGGCACTATGAACAGCAACAGTGGAGGTTAAAACAGCACAAAACAAAGTCAATTTCTGGAGTAATTCCTCTAAAAAACACTGGACTTAAATTGCTGTAAGGCTACAGTATTATTTGTGGATATGACGAACAGAGAGCAAAATTTTCTGGAGAACCAAATTGGTTGTGAGCATCATAAATACAAATTGAATCAACTGTTGTTTTAAAATATTCTTTCCTATGTATTATATAAGCAGCATCAATGAGCGAAATAGAAGAGAATAGTAACACATGTACTATTCTGTATGGCTTAGAAAACAGCAAATTCAATCCTTTACATTACAGTTGGGAGGACAGTACTTCATTTTATGCAATTTTAACAAATGTTGTATGTTAACAGCTGAAAGCTCTAAAAACAATGTTATAATAGAAAAATGATTCTGAGAGATTCACAAAAGGAGTAGATATACATAAAGTGCTACTCTCCAACGTTATCTTTAAGAATAACTGATTTTAATACTGCATATTCATGAATAATATTAGTTCATTCCACCATTCGAAATTGCAGGAACTTCTGAATATCCTGACATCAAAACAATGATTAAATGAGTGAACAACTCAAACTTCAAGCCAGTAGATGATTCACCAAACATCAAGTGTATAAATTGCGGATGCGTTTCCTTTCAATGTAGGCTTTTAAAAGGCATATGGCATTGACATTACGTCATATCATAAAATAAGTAAGCAGCCTGAGTAACAAACTGAAAGGGAAATTACGTCGCTATATATATTGAACTAAATATGGTAAATAACTTTTCCAAGATAAATGCAAAATTCCTAAAACATTAGCAAATTTATGGAATATCCAGGTTAATGGATGTGCAATTCATTGGTACAACACATATTTCAAACACATCTTAACTACAACATATACATTAGGTATTTGATACATACTAAGTTCTAAAGTCCGATTCTGAAACTATAAAAAAAGGGACATATTTCCTTCTTTTGATGCAATACATACCAATATTACAAACAATAACCAACTTCACCAATCTTCAATTATTTGTCTTCGAGCTACCAACATGTCGGACTCATATTCAATTTCCCTATTGCTCATTTAGAGAGAAATTTAATTTTTGGCAATATACATGTAATTGGAAGCCTGGTTTCCAATTATAGGCCCATCTATCTTTTGACGGCCTTTTCTAAAGTAATGGAAATTTTTTTATATAATCGGGTTACAAAATACTTAGAGTTCAACAACTTCTCTCAGTATCCCAGTTCAGATTTAGGAAAAAAATGTCAATAGTAAATGCAACATACACGCTGCTTCTGAAGTATTAACAGCCTTGGATAAAATGGAACTACTATTAGGAATACTTTGTGACTTAGCTAAGGCATTTGACAGCATAGATCACAATCTCTTGCTGCAAAGTTAACAGTTTATGGCCTCAGAGATATCACTATAAAATAGTCAGATCTTACTTAACAAATAGGATCCAGAAAACCAGAATTAATGCTTGTGATTCAGAACCAGATGTTATTACTAGAGGTGTCCCACAAGCTTCTATACTTGGCCCTTTGTTATTTTTAATATTTATAAACGACCTGCCATATTATCATTGCAAAGATTTAATATCTGTGATTTTTGTAGATTATAACACTGTACTTTATATCTCAAAAGTCACATCAGCATTTAAGTAATTCTTACAGTGTTCGAACAGCTCAAGTTTTGGTTTTAAGCTAATAAACTTCCATTAAACTATTATAAAACCAACTTTATTTAATTTCAAACGATGCATAAACAAATGAGTTAATCAACAACCAGCTACAATTACATCATAAATAAAGTATCTGATACAAAATTTCTTGGGTTTCAAATAGATGGAGAACTCAGCTGGAGAAAACAAATAAAAATCATGGTTGCTTTGCGTTAAAAACTTTAAAAATGTGCTCCATCAAAACACATTAAGAACAGCATATTTCGCCTACTTTCACTACGATATAGAATAATGTTCTGGGGTAATTCGGCACATAGCAAGCAAGTATTTATATTACAAAAAAAATTATTTGTGGTGTTGGGTTCCCTCATTCCTGTAGATCCTTGTTCAAAACCCAAAAAATTCTTACTCTTACTGGTGAATACTATATTCTCCCTTGAGCTACCTTACAGATAATTGCAACTTCACAACAAACCTTGCTGTGCATGACCACAATACAAGGCATGCAGGTGATTTGCATAAACCTGCAAATAGCTTAAAACTGTTCTAAAAAGAAGGTTACTATTCTGCAATAACAATTTATAATAACCTTCCATGCCCCTTAAAACTATTAGGCAAGCCTAATCAACATAAAATCTTTAAGAAAGAGTTAAAGTCTTTCTAATATACTCACTCCCCATATACTACGGAGGAATTTATATCATGCAACATATAAATATTCAATACATAGGACAGATGACATATGATGGTGACTTATACTTATTTGTTATTGTCCTATTATAATGCATGTTGAGATATTTACCGTTGGAATGATGATGGTTTACAAATTTTCATTTCTTAGATATACATGGTGTGGAGAGAGAGAGAGAGAGAGAGAGAGAGAGAGAGAGATGTTCTTGGTGTTGGGTATGTTATTAGTTTAAAAAAAACACAAAAAAAGGTTCTTGGTGTTGGGTACGTTATTAGTTTAAAAAAAGTTCTTGGTACTGGGTATGTTTAACAGTTATGCTGCATATTTCATAATTGTATGACGTGTTCAATGTCCCTGAGCGTTGCTCACAGTGTGGTCAAACAAACAAATAAACACAGAATTTATTAACAAATTCAGCCTCCCCTAATTTGAGGCTGCCATAGCCAACGTAAAACAAACATATAAATACGCGACTTAAATTATAAACAATACTCTATTAATCTGTGCTCTGTGGTTAGCGTGCTAGCTTCCAAATCCAGAGGTCCAAGATATGATTCCCAGGTGGAGGATCACCTTATGTAAATAAACAAATTTCTGTTATGAAGAATTGCGTTTTCATACCATATAAATTATTTTAAATATAATCAGTGATCATTTAATAACCAGGGGCTATTGCTTTATAAATGAATTGTTTAAATTTTATTCTCTGCAAAACGTTACAAAAGAAAATCGCACAAATCTTCTTCTTCTTCTTTTAGACATCTCCTAAACGTTGGACGTGGTAAGCTGATCAAGAGTTATGGCCACGACGGAATTACACTACACAAGAGTATAGTGCACGTAAAATATAATTCCTAATACTGAACATAGCTAAAAACCTTACTTTTAATTTTGCATTTAAAGATATGAATTGATGAACTTTTTAAACATAGGAGATCCATAATATTGAAGAATATACGTAATTTGAAAGACCCAGAGTTTATACTGTTCGACCACCAGAAGAAGGCGAGAGGTGCCTAAGGTGCGACAGAGGCTTGAGCAGTTTATCTGCTTAGTCTATTTGTTTGCTACGAAATGTGTGAGTGAGTGAGTGAGTGAATCACCCATGCTGCACTTCTATCTATTGGTGGGTTATCTGACAACTATTAGTTGTCACCAGCGTGCATAACATTATGGGGATTAGAAAATGTTTACATAGCACATTCTTCTCGCTTGCCTTCTTTTCGTGGTACAGGTGTAAAATTGTAGTAATAATTTAGTATTTTATTGAAAAGTGTATAGACAGCCAAATGCATATGCTCTAAAGTTCCAAATTGGTTATATGAACACCTTTTACTAACTGACTGGCCTAATTTGTATTGAAAGTGGGAACTACTTTTAAACGTATTTTCGATGTAATCTGAAGGTTTTCTTTCTTGATATTTGCAATGTAGAGGCACAGTTTATTAGGTACTAATTGTAGAGCACATTAGATATCTGTTGTTCATAAAAATTATGATAGTTAACTTGGTAATGTAACTGTACAACCAATGCAAACAATCCCTATAAGATGAGCGACAAAGTCGTCGAATCGACGGTCCCACGCAAAATATACTTTGGGGCTAGTGTGTCTGGGGGAATTGAAATTTCTCACATACATATGTCAGTCTGAAGGAAAAATTTGAGTTTGCTAATACTTTTGCCAGTTTTATTTTTTTTTAAAAAAAGCAATGACCCATGTTCATCGGACTCCACCAAAAGCACATACATACAATAAAACGGTGGAGGTTTGAAAGAAATATATTTAAAAAGACCAATCAATTGTTTGTCTAGTCTTATTAACCCCTTTTGTGATGCTAGTGCGAAGACAGGACGAGAAAGTCCTTTGACAATATAGATGCAATTGTCTTTTATTATTTTATTATAATAACCAATTTAGTTCAGACGATACCAAAATGATCGTCATTAGAGACCACAAGACAATCAAAATTATTCCCATAAAAGAGGGAACAGTATGTAGTATATAGCATAGATAACTTCAAATAATAATAATAATAATAATAATAATAATAATAATCACCCTCGTCTGGTGGCCGGCTCTTCTGTTTGCTCCAAGCCATAAACTCTGCTCAACCTTACCTGGAGATACTGGGACCCCAATAGTAACACTGTAAAACCAATGTTTTGCTAGACCAGTTTATTTTCTTATGTGAGAACCAGTGCCTTATACTATGGATATAAATTTCAAATTGAATAAAATTTAGAGTAACATTTTAGGGGCTATGCTTTTTTCTGCATAATATTGCAGTTACAATTTCCAGACATGCTTGATATCCCCATATAACTTAAACAGAAGCTTATGTTCCTTGCAAAAATGTCTAATTTATTTTGAATGTTTTGACTCGTACGCGCTGAATATTTTACATACCAAAGAGATTCGCAGACTTTCAGTGAGGCACAGGGTACTAGCTCTTAAATTCTTTATCAGTGCAGGAAATGCAGTATGTAGTTATTCTCTATGGCCTGTTTTGCTTCCCGTATAAATCAAAAACTTAGGTCATAAAAGATAATAACCTCATAAAAGGCTATCTCAAAGTATTCCAAGCTTATGCATCTTTAACTTACGTGAATTAGTGCAGAGGTGGGCAGAAGTCAGTTTTGCGCCGACATACAACACAACGCAACCCTCACGAGAAACACAGAATTAAGCCATTGTTGCAAAGAAGTGGGGAGAATTACGGTTGTAGAGCTAATGCAGTGACAGTTGAGAGCAGTCCACTGTTATATGTATTGTGTCCCTTAGTTATATAATAAAGTACGAGCAAATATATTCCGTAATTTAACTTTCCCCCTCTACTTCTTCTTGCTTTTCCTGTCTTTTTTCCTCCTCTACACCACATCCATTCACAAGAATTTCAAAATTTGGTGTAATGTCTGTAATGGCCAGACGTAACTGAGCCAATAGATCGTCATCTGAGGGACGGATTTTGCTCTTGACTTCGTAATGTTAATTTGAGAAAAATATTCACACACATGTATATATATATATATATATATATATATGTGTGTGTGTGTGTGTGTGTGTTGAACTAAATATTGTCATTAGTACTGTGGAAAAAGTTCGAAGGTGTGCAAATTTAATTTTACACAACTGTTTGAATATCATACCCAATCAAACCTTTAGGTTTGTTTTTGAGAATTAAGTCTGTTTGAAGATCGATGAATCTAGTTTACAGCTCCATTTTTACAAATGTAACATCAACAAAAAAAAACGGAGCTACAAATACGAGATATCATTCTCCATTCCCTGAAATAACTGAATCTCTTCGTGGCAGTAATTTTCCAGATCTTTAAAATATTGATATAAATGCAAACTTTATCTTGACCAATATGTGCAAGCACATTTAAACAGTTACAATGGAAAAATTGCCCTTCTCTCATGTAGCCAACCCATAAAATCAAGTTTCTTTATAAATGATTATACAGCACCATACATCTCTATAATAGTTTGGTTACGACTTTGAAGACAATTATTGAGATCATTCAGATGTTGCCATATGTCGCAAAGGAATCCCAAATAGCTGACCCGGTCTTCATCCTCTAATTCTGGTACATCCTGTCCTGCTTTCATAAAGCTCGCGACAACGTTCGCAAGTTGAAGAAACGACACAACATGGTACCCCGGCTAAGCCAACGCACGTCACAGTAGTATGGCAACTTTTCACAATTCTCCTGGAGTTTCACTAACAATTGTTTAAATTTTATTTCTTTCAATGAACTTCTCCTTATTTTATTTACAATTTTGACGAGGTCCGTTACGCACAAAACGTTCTTGTTGAATAATGCAATGAAAATTATATGATTTTTCAGACTTGCCTTGATCTTGTAAGTAACTATTTGCTCTCCATATCAAATCTCTTTTGCCACCAACCATTGCTAGTTCTCCGTCTATTGTCATTGACACTAGTTTATCCCACTTCAAATTGTATTTGTTCATCGTCTGATATAGTGCTTCAAAAATTTATTCACCAGTTGTATGCTTTTGTAAGGATACCATGCCGAACAAATATTCACTAACCACTAGATCATTGACAGCACGAATATAGATTACTAATTGAGCTGTGTCTGAGGTATGTGCTCTCATCCAATGCAAGGGAAAAGGCAACAAATAGCGCATTTGTGTTTAAGTTGACTCTAAATTTTTGAAAGGTTATACATTCTCATTGTAATGGTTCTTAGAGATAAATTAATATTATTAAAATTGGGAAGTTCTTGAGGGCACATAATTTCCACAGATTTTGTCAGACATAGCTTCGGAAATTCGTCTTTTTGAAAGAGTTTTAGGAACCGAGCGATTTCCCAGGTAAGTATATAACTAGCATATTTAGTTTTGTATTTACAGTCATCAATTTTGGGACTTTCTGTACAGTGTTCTTTGCAGTTAACTCACGCAATAGTTTCGCACGTTCTATTCATAAAACAAAATAATAATAATAATAATAATAATAATAATAATAATAGTAATAATAATATTAATAATAATAACAATAAACTACAATAACTTCCTCGTGCAACACATGCCTTTAATTTTACCATATGAAGCATGACATCAAACGTAGTATGTTTGGATGCTGCCTCTAAATATGCCATGTAATGTTTTTGAGCAAAGTAAACATCTCACATCCTATCCTTCTACACAGCAAAAAAAAACTCATTCTCCCATTCTGCACGAAAATTCCGTTTTCCGGAAAACGATGGATTAGTATACAATGTCATCACGAACTCTACCACTGAACTGTTTACTTCCAACTACCCTCTCTCTCTAGCTAGCAACACTAACCCAGGCTGTGTGCGCTTTAAGTCGCGTTACGTTGTAACTACACTCTGATTCGCGACACAAGCTTTGCCCACCTTTGTATTAGTAGTATATTGTAAGAAACTGTTTGGATCAGATAAACCAGAAGTTTTTAAATTTCTTACAGCCATACAGTACTCAAGATAGGGGAGATGTTTTGAAAGGTTTGCTGGTTCATCCTGGGTATTGCTGTTGGCTTCTCCATGCAGAACAGCGAAAGTCCGGTGACTTCTGACGTCGGAGTGCTTATATCATATAAGGGCAAAAGAACAGTACATCTCTCTCCAGTGTCTTCACGTTTTTCATATCTCTCTCGGCTTATTCTTCTCAGTGACCTTAGAAATAAGTTTAATATGACTTCACATAAACAGTGAAGTCAGTTGTGTGCGCTATAGAGCTTACTCCTGTACATTCTAC
This sequence comes from Deroplatys truncata, assembly GCA_030765065.1. Classification (NCBI taxonomy): domain Eukaryota; kingdom Metazoa; phylum Arthropoda; class Insecta; order Mantodea; family Mantidae; genus Deroplatys; species Deroplatys truncata. Next base: position 128,054,406 of record CM060988.1, on the reverse strand, counting down.
ATTTTATGACGCTATTTTAATTACTGCAAATTAAAAATAGGTTGTAGTAGAATCTCGATGAGACCATAGAACTCATGCATTACTTAACCTCCCTTACTTATATAAAATCTAAAGTATTGATAAACAGCAATGATGGTTACCTGGGTAATGTCTGTATTTAGTTTCGAAAGTCTGTCAATCGTCGTTCACTACTTATCTGTTCCAAATACAGCATTCATTTTGCTGTATATGCTAACAAGTCTCAGCAGCATCGGCAACGTTGCGAACTGAGTGCGAATGTAAGTGTATCTAAGTTGATGGGTTTTACGTTTGTTGGAAAGGTTGTGGGGTTTCTGGTGAGCATCAGGTAGTGACTCTAAGGAGGTAGTAAGTTTACTCCTCGACGACTCTGTGTCATGGTACAAAGGCCCTTCTGCACCACTGGTGTGTTGTGTTTTCCAATATTTTGTATTGATGCTGAGGGTGCTATTGCAGTTTAGGATCCAAGCATCTCTTGAAAGCATCGTAAAGGAGCTCAGATTTCGTTACTGATGGAGTCGCTCCTAGTAACCTCAGATACTCACATAAGGGAAACCCAGTGACGACTAAAGCGGCCTACTCTGAGGTCGCAATTCCCCCCAAAATAGAACGAGGGGCTCTGATTTAATGGAGAAATGTAAAATATTGCGGCCCGGTGCCTAATTTCAATCTGCACGTAGCGAAAAGTTGGGGCTCAGTAAAGTAGTCTCACGAGGAAGTGATGAACCACACAATAAATGGCTCTGAGGCCATGACTGCCTTTTGCATTTGTGAGAGCTCGAAAAAGAGAAACAGTCGTCCCTGACCAGATCACAAGGTACAGTGAAGTAGTAGCACCTGTAGCCAAGTGCGACGGATCTCTAATGTGTTTCTTTAAAGTTAGACATTTCACTCCCAAGTAGGTTACGGCATTCGTGCATACAGTCCTTCGGCAAGTGAACGTGGTACTCTGTGGGGAAACAGCACATGTTAAAAGAATAACATGGCTTTTATCCGGGTTAATGGACGTACGCCAACGCCGCACCACTCTTAGATGAGGTAGGGGTGTCACTGTATGGGGTTTCGGTAAACAATGAATGCCTATTAATCAAATTGCATGCATGAATAGGTTTCCCGCAGCCAGTTATACAGAGAAATGAAAATGCATCAGGTGCCAGTGACTGACCGACAGATTGACCGAGCTATCTCGTAGGATTGTGGTGATCCTAGGTGTTGTTGCTGTGTACCTTGTTAGGACTTAACCACAGAAAAGGGTAGGATTGTTATAGGATGGCTTGTTTATGTTTTGGGTGTGAGGCAGAAAGGATGTATCCCTCATGTTATAGCCTCCCCAATGGTTGCATTTTCAGTAGCAACATCCTTGTTCCACTGGGTCTCTCTACATCCAAAGATGGTGTTATATTACATTTTAATGACATTCCAAATGGGTACCTGCGTTCAGCTATATGCTGTAGCTGGTTTAATACTTTCATGTCATCCTGCGTGGTATAGGAGTACTCTAATTACCAAGGTTGCTGATTGAAACTCGGCGGAGAGATGGATTTTTTTCGGGCGTAAAAATCCTTAGCATGGCTTCCTTCGGAAGGAAAGTAAAGCCGGTGGTCCCGTGTCGTAGATATATGGCACAGGAAAGAACCTCAAATCTGATAAAAAGTAAATTAAATGAGTTTTATGTGTGGACGCTCTTTAACTGCTGCGGTCCTTAGTGTCCCATTCTATATTGGGCGTGAAAAACCGGTAATTTTGCTTAGAGGCCTCTTTATCAGACTTGAGATTCTTTCAACGCATTTTCTGCTTTTCATTTGAATTTAAAACTAATTTTTTACAATCCAGATATACACAGTGAGATGTGAACTTTGACAAAACAAACTTGCAATATAGAACAATGACCTCAACATACAGCATCACACACTAATTAGTCATTTAGAGTTATTCGCTGATTTATTCACGATATAACACACAAAATTCTCAATTCCTGAATAATCTCCTTAATCTCGATGGAATAGTAATTTCACCAGCTGGCTGTACCACTGGCAGTCTTAGTCGATTTACTAAGTCATTGGGATTCACCAACTGAGTTAATATCCTCTCATTATTCACTACAGGTAAATCAGCTTGACTCAATGAGGTAGCGCCAGAATATTTTATTTTACTACTTTCACGCATTTGTTTATTCAGAGATTGCTCATCCAAAGGCTCCACGTTTCTTGAGTCTAACACTGCAGGTGAAGAAGAGCTTCCAGGATCACCTACGGATGTTCCAAGCACAGTACAGTTCAATACTTCCTTACTGCATCTTCTTCTATGTACTTTAAGCCTTGATATATATCGTTCTTAAAAATCCGACTACATATGCAACACTTAACCAAGCGATTCTCTCGTAGATAATATACGAACAATTAAGCGTATCGTAAGTTGGCTGTAATGGCATGTCAATGCAATAACGCATGCTTAAAAACTAACAAAGTCATATATCTCTGCTAGACAATGTATATAGTATATACTATCGAAGTTGCATCCATAAACGAGGGGTGGTTATAAAGTTTTAATTGTCACCTCGAAAAAATAAGGTTAAGAAATTAATTTTTTGCATATACATGTCCGCAGTCCTGATAAAATTTAAAATCGTCGCGCTACAGTACTGAAGAACGCCGATAGAGAAGCCAAACAAAACGGCGCACCCCATTGATAAAATGGAGTATCCTGCGGTAATTCTTTTTCTACATATGAAGGGAACAACGCTACAACAATCCATGCTGAGTTGGTGGAAGTGTATGGCAACAATGCACTATCATATGATTCAGTGGTTAGGTGGCGCAGACGCCTTTAGTGTGATAAAACAAGTCTGAATGAAGAAGAACGAAGTGATTGGCCGTCTCTGAGGAATTGGAAATCTGAAGAGAAGTGTAAGCTCTGGTGCTCCAAGACCGACTTATCACAATCAATGAGATAGTAGAAAAAGTGAAAATCAGTTATGAATCTGTTTTCAACATCTAGCACGACAGTTTAAACACGACAAAGGTCTTAGGAAGCTGTCCAAGGGGATCTTTTTGCTCTACGACAACATTCTAGTTCATTCTGCACAAGACACAATCACATATATTGTTTCTTTGGGTTATCAAATTTTGCTTCATCCCCTGTATTCTCGTGACATGGCGCCCAGAGACTTTCTCTTTCCTTTGATGAAGAAACCATTGGGTGGCAGGCATTTCCAGAATGATGACAAGGTGATTTTCGAGATCGAACGATTCCTGAAATGCCAAAATGTAGACTTCTACAATCAAGGTCTCCGCCAAGTTATAAATCGTTGGGAAGGATGTGTCGCATATAAGGACGAATATGTAGCGATGGACTACCACCATTACCAAGTTTCATGATCGCAGCCTGATTATTGGAGATGATAACTACAATTGTATGACCACCCCTCATGTCAACAGAGGACTGAGCTATTATTCAGATATTTACTGATGTTTAAACATAATCCTATATCATTGATAACTATACACTGCAGGTACCATTAGAGAGAACAATGAATGAGAATCGACAGCGTATCCTTTAGCATCTCCTGTTTCCGTTGAGCAAGCATTTGAGACATGTGCCCGGCACCGACACATGTCACTAAACCTAAAAGGCATATTTCAATGTAAGTAGATGCAGTAAAAGTCACCAAAAGGTGACAAAAATAAACGATAGTCACCGAAATGTAACCGACATATTGTAGAAGTATCCAGAATGTTCCCAAAAAGTACAACATGCTACTAAAAGGCACCAATTCACCAAAATTTAGTTCGAATATAGCCACATGCAAGCAAAATGTAATCATACGTAACAAAGCTCCTTCTGAGTTCATAACCCAGGCTATCCAACGATAACCTAACCTAACCTACACACTTCTATCCGGAATAAAGTGTTAAAAATATACGATTCAGCGATACTTGCATGTTAGTGGTAGTTAATAAACGTGAAAGTTAGATACTATATTAATTACTTTAGAACGAATTTCAAAAATAATTCATGAAAAATCCTTACCTCGTACATGCTCGGGAGTCCGGCCATTGAACCGCATAGCCCGCACGAAATGGATTACGCTTGATCTGAACATCTGTGTGCCAATCGATGAAGTTGATGAGTGTATTGGGTTAGACATTATATTTGAGCCATTGTTAAAATATTTTAGAATTAATTTCAAGATAATGCATACAAATACTTACCCCTGCATGCTCGGGATTCTGGTCACTGAACTGCATAGCTGGCGCAAAATGAATTACGTTCGATCCGTATGAAGATAAGTGTAGATCGTAATATTAATAAAATATGAAAAGCTCACATTCATATTTAATTCGTAAGTTACTTCTAATCACTGTGTGAATAGTAATGAATTTCAATGTCATTACGTTAGTTGAAGGTACATTTCATATGGGTATAGCAGCTTTGAGTGACTTATATAAGAGCGAGTAGAGAAAGCCATGTGAAGGTGTTACGTTTCTAGCTGCTCGTCTTTCCTAGTGTAAAACAGCTTTGTGTAGAAGACTGGGTAGAGGAAGTCATGTGAATGTGTCGGGCTTCTAGCTGATCGTTTCTCCTAGTATAAAACAGCTTTGTTTAGAAGACTGTATGGAGAAAGTCATATAAATCTGTTACGCTTCTAGCTGTCAGTTTCTTCTAATATAAAACAATTGTGTGTAGAAGACTGAGTAGGGAAAAGTGATAATACTCTATCATGTAGAGTATTTTTTGTGTGAATTTGCTTGTAGAAGTGTGAGTAGAGAAAGTCTTGCGAATGCGTTACTTTCTAGATCGTCTATTTCTAACATGTAGGATATTTTCGCATGAATTACTTGTCTGAATGTGTTACGTTTCTAGCTGGTAGATTTGTATCACATAGGAAATTTTGGTTTGAGTTTCATGCAGAAGAGCGAGTGCGGAAAGTCGTGTGAATGTGTTACATTTCTAGCTGCGCATTTCTATCTTGTAGAAATGTTTTATGAATCCATGTAGAAGATCGAGTAGAGAAAATCATGTGAATGTGTCAAGTTTCTAGCTGCTCGTATTATCACGTGGAAAAGTTTTGTACGAATTGCTTCTAGAAGAGTATTAGAGAAAATCAGTGAATGTGTCACATTTCTAACTCTTTCTATCATGTAGGAAATTTCTTAATCAATTGCTTGTAGATGAGTGAGTAGAGGAAGTTACATGAATGTGTTATGTTTCTAGCTGGTCGATTTCTACCATGTAGGAAATTTGCTGTAGAAAAGCGAGTAGAGGAAGTCATGTGAATGTAATATAGTGCACTATTTTTGTTTATAAAAAGCTTTTAGTTTTCCAGTTTCTTTAGCGAAAGCAAAATACAGTGTAATGTTATGTTCATGATATTGTGTACAATGTAATATTTAGGAATTATACGTGTGTAGATAATTTTCCGGTATAGGAAGGAAAACATAGAGTTGAATTTGTAAGTTGAACAAGTGCTTTGGATATATAATGATAACGTATTCTCTGTATTGCTAGCTATATGCAAGAATAGAAAACTTCAATTTTTTTCGAATGAATTCTATTAATACATTTGTCTGGATCGAACTATTCATGTTTACTAATTTAAATATAGTTTAAATTAATTTTCACTATGGTAAGTATTTGAATAATTATTGAGGTAAAGGGTATTATATTATCAGCACTAGCACTTCGATCAAAGTAACACTCTCGATTCTTCGCTGTTTAAGCCATACGGATTCACTATTGGTTTGTACTCGTATTTAAAACGCGCGTTATTACGAGTCTATAATCCACTGTTGTTTTTAAACGAATAATTCATTGAAGTAATATGTTTTTTTAAACATTTGTTTAAACTGAAATTCACTGGAGACAGATACGCCTTTTTAGAAACACATGAAAATAAAAAAAAATTAAAAAAGTCGCTCACCTTGCACTGCGAAAACTGATTAGTTGAAGATTGATGCACTGAAATATCCTTCTTTTACCTCAGGCGATAGTTCTTAATTGGCATTATTAATATCGCTTTCGCACAAAATTCAATCGGCAAGTAGCTTCAGCGAAGGTATGTCTGAGCGTTTGTAACATTAGAATTTCATTCCTCACCTGCGCTTAAATTCACTATTTCTGAAAACTGACACGTCATTGGTCTCAGAGTTTTATGTTGTGTAATGGCTTAAACCAATGAGGTTACAGTTTTCACCTATTTGCCATTCAGCTTCTGTAGAGAAAACGCATTTATGCACCTTGCGCTTTTCTTTGGTACATATCTGCCGGTTATTCATATTCTTTGATGTGTTCACTGGCTTTTAACTTAACTTAAAATGTCCACGTTCAATAAACGAAAGATTTATTTGTTGTTCGAAAAAAATACCTGTATAGGCCTGCTTTTTAATTTTTCTTTTGAGTATTTTCGTATGTGTCTTTTAGCATGGGAGAAATGAGAGATTTATTTTCGCTAACTGAATAAGCCAAGTTCTTTTGAAGATTCCTGGAAATACTTCGTTGTGCTTTGGTCCAGGTTCCTGGATGTGAGGATTCTTAGCTATGAAAGCATATAAGATTTTGCAGTCTACTTTTCACTCTAAAATCGTAGAAGCAATGAATGTTTGTATGCATATACAACCTCCGCTTCTGGAATGTTCGCAAGCCCACATTGAGAGGAGTCTTTTATAAAGCTAAAAATATCAATGAATCGCCTTTCAAATGCTAGGAGCTATCCTCTGACAATAGATATAAGCGTGGTCTTTTTGTGAATGCCTGCAGAAAAAAGGGGATCTCTAGCAATATTGTGGTCAACGCTCTCTCGCTTTTAATGAGCATTATGAAGTAAATATATTCGCGTCTTTACCTGCATATTGGCAAGTGCCTGAGATACGTACATACGCATTCTCCTCTTTCTCTCTCTCTCTCTCTCTCTCTCTCTCTCTCTCTCGCTATTTAATGCTATTTTATACTTGGAAATAATGAATGTACGTGACCCTTATAGCCTGCTTTCCTAACTTTTTATCGAATAGTCTAATTTCCAATAGTTTCAAAAAAATTCTGTCGTCTTTTCGTAATTACAGTGACTTGTTATAGCGCCAATGGGGTATAGCATTCATTTTCCCTTTAATTTGCACTGTGATAGGCGTTAGGAAAAACCGATTAACACAAAAAGGCATGTCAATGGAGGATAGAGGAATGTACACATGTTCCATGACAGGAATTTGGTAGAATGGGTGATTTCTTTGAGCCCTGGAATGTACGCCTCCCACGCATATTCTCACTGGTGTTCGCGGTATATCTTCTTTTAACAACAATAGAATGATGCAGGTATTACTTTGTTTTCTGAAAACAATAGAATACTCGAATAACACCTGCGTTCCCACAAAATTGGGGAATACTTACAGCGTGGCCAGGTATCTGGAGATAAGCGGAGGGTCTAACAAGCCTTGCAAACCGTGAATAGAGACTGTAAACTTTGTCTGAACAAAGAATATTAATGAGGGCACCTTTTGTCCGTGACAAGCGGGAAAGGGGCTAAACACCTGGCAAAGCATAAATGGAAGCTGCCAACCACTGCCTGGTGAACAAAACAGATTAATGAGGGTCAACCTTTGTCGGTGACCAAGTGGGGTGAGAGAGGGAGCGGGTGATTTATGGTAAATTCCTGCATAAATTAGCATTCCTTTGCATTTATAAGTATGCTGGATATCCCATTTCCCCTACTGATTATCATAGCATATAGTACACTGGGACGTCAGTGCAGTACGAGATAAAAGAACAAATTACTTAATATTGACTCATATAGGCATAACCCAAACCTAACCTAGAAATCACAAGGTCTATTATGCTTCAATGTGCTTGATATAGTGTGTTAGGCTGTGTCTATCTCCCATGCATAATAAGATTGAGTAATTACATGCGGTTAAGCATATTGAATACTTTCAAATGAAAGTGCAATATGATAAATTAGTGTCTTAAATGGAAGAAAATGTAAAAGTTTTATAAGCATAGCTATAGCATTATAAAGACAGTACTGTTATAATTACCTCAACCTGTTCACACACCCTACCTAACCTACAGCATTGGCTTCACTGTGCTTGCTATAGCCTATAGTGTGTTGGCTTATGCTTGCCACCCTCACATTGTAGGTTTATATGCTAATTTGGTTTAACATAGAGAATATTTTCAAATGAAAGTGCATTACATAAATTAAAGTAGGTGTCTTAGACAGGAAAAAATTGAAAAGATAAAAGTTTTAAATGCATAACTGTAACATAAATGCAGTACTGTTATAATTACATTAAACAAATTAAACTGAGCTTTATTTATGGACACTCTTTAAAGGAGACACTTTGGCACCAAATGAAGTTGCTTTCCTAATCAACCAATTTTAAATTTTTTTAGGTTAGATTGCACCTGTCATGACATATTGTTGGTATACGTTTCATTGATACAGATTGAATAGTTTTGTAACTAAAATTATTTATTATTTTCTTTCCAAATAATTGGATAATAATAAAAGGTACACTTTTCGCAATGTAGGATTAAAATAGAGGCCTGAAATTTGCCATGCTGGTTGTTCTGTCCCTATGCAATAAAGGTGTGCATTTGTTTTTCAAAATATTAATATTTATTAGAAATATGGGCTTTTATATTTAGAAGAAAAGTGCAATAAATTATTACTAATAATTACAAAGAAAAAATCACATACTTTGAATGTGAGTAGTGAACAAAACAACGCACAATTTTGTTTAACATTTATATTCTACATGTCCTGAAAATTTCAGCCTGATTCATCAATATTTACTGCAAAAAAGTATACCTCAAAGAACAAACTTTGCTGTATGGAGAAAACGCTATTTAAAGTTTGGGGACACAGCTGTTGGAGGCATCATTCTTCACTTATCAATTTGAGTATATAAATTTCCAGACATATTTCAAATGTAATAATTACTGGATGTATTCTAGACACACGTTAAAGGTACCGTTTTTTTCAAACGCTTTTTCTGAAAAAAATTACATTTTTTTGCCATTTTGGTACCAGAGTGTCCCCTTAACACTGATCACACACCCTAACCTAACCTACAATACTAGCTTCACTGTGTTTGCCTATAGTGTGTTGGCCTATGTTTGCACCCCTCACTTTGTAAAGTTTTAAACAATTATTTGCAATTAACATATAGAATATTTTCAGATGAAAATTTACAACGATGGATTAAAGCAGAAACATAATATCTCTGTGTTTAACAAATGATAGACAAATGAATTGATTCATATCAAGCATGTTAATTCATTTTGTAAGAGTATAAATGAAATAAAAATGATACAAAGTAGCAAGCAAGGTTGGTATTTGAGAATTATATTGTTAATAAGATAAATCTGATATGAATATAAATGCTTTAAACATATCCCTTAACTTATCCCTAAAATAATTTGTTTGCCCTGAGCAATTTGGTTTACTTCTGGAAGGCAAGTAAAGCCGTGGGGACCCTTGTCACACATTTAAGGCACTGAAAGATCCTCACGCCTGAACAAAGTTTATTGGCCCTTCACATCCTAAGTAGAATGGTATGTTAATGACCAAGAGATGTTAAAGAATATCGTTAAATTGCGCAAACAAACCGTATACAGATTTTATTATATGCGTTGTTAAACTTTCTTAAATGTCCTTAATTATTTGTAGTCATATTTACTGGTATGAGCTGCAAACATGAGTCTTGTTCTTAAAGTAATATAGATTATTATTATTATTACTATTATTATATTAATCTGTAGAGTAAGATGTGATGTGTAGTACCTATTGTTATGGTGTGCTGTGGATTTTCAAGTGTAATTAATTTTGTTATTACTCATATTCCATTAAAGATTTTCATTAATAAACTATATTTTCACTTGTTACAGGTACTATTACCTATTTTTTGCTTGGGTGTCCTTGCTATTTGTCAAAACACTCTACTTCAAGAGGAGATCCCGAAGTGCATTTAGAAAATGACTCCATTTTGCCTGCAATTTCAAAGAGCCTGTGTGCTAAAAAAGAGCCTATCAGGAAAACCCACATTTTGTACTGTAGAGGAACTACTTGAGAAGATTGTTTGCTGTGAACTAATGAATGGGTTATTAGAAAACAAACAATGGCATATATTTTTATTTTAGTGATGTCCACTGTCAAAAGTTGCATGTTACGCTATACTTGAGAAGTAGGTTTCATCAGTTGTTGTAATGATGCTGAATTGCACCGGGTAGGAAACACCGGGTAACTCTAATCAAGTAGGATCACATTTTCATGATCTTTGTCGGAATTTCAGCAATCGGGGTGAAAATCAACACATTGACAATAGCATGCACTAATAAGGGATGCTTTAACAAATTTATTAAGTTAGCAGAGAAAAAAGAAGCAATTTCATTTATGAAAGAGCAGATTTTTTTGCTTAACTTGTCATAAGTTAGAGGCAAACTATTAATGGAAAGTCATAGTTTTCTGTTCTATGATACATACCATATCACCTCATTGTTACAAGCTTTTAAGGAGTAGTACCTAGTTTGTTAATAATGTCATGTACAATTTCTTTGTTTCGAGTATGTATGTAATAGCCTTTCCACAAAACCCATAACCGAACAGGACCCTGCTAACTTTCCGAGTTATTTGGCTAAAAGGATGAATTATTAAGCGAAGAGGATACAACTATTTTCCTCTTAATGGACGAGATTCACCTGAGACCCTTTTGGGATTATAAGGTTGGAAACATTGTTGGCCAGACATACAATTAATTAAATCGAATTGTATTTATGGACACTCTTTAACTGCTGTGTCCTTAGCGTCCCATTCTATATTGGGTATGAAAAATTGGTAATTTTACTAGAGGCCTCTTTATCAGGCTTGAGGTTCTCCTGCTTTACTTCCCTTCCAAAGGAAGTCATGCTTAGAATTTTTACGACCGAAACCCTCCGCTAGGTTTTAATCTGCGACCTCGTAGCATGGTAACCACTCACCACGGAGGACGACAGGTATACAATGGAGCTGAGAGCGCATCTGCTCCATATGCGTTTATGATGCACAGCTAAGAGACGCAGTGCATTGATATATATTGCCCGTCAAAAAAATACAAGCTGAAATCTGTTTGAATTTCTGAAAAGCATTATATTGAAATTGGAAAGCATAAGATATGAAGTAATTGCTGTGACATCAACAATATCTAAATTAATAAGAAATCAGCTTCAGACTTTATATTAAAAATTAAGCATTTCCACTACACTACTTTATTAGAAAATAATGTTTTCATGTCATCTCTGAGTGTGAAAATTAAGAATACCTATTATAATACATCCTGTATAGGAATTCAAATGTGTTACTTTAAACTGATGTTAAAATGTTTCAACATACAATTAACTAAAGTTCTTCTTATAATTGGGCTGCTTCCTATTGTCAGAAATATTTTGTCCATTTACAATGCATACAACAAAACTGTTTATACAATACAAATATGGAATAAATTAACATATACCGTGTGGCCCAAAAGTCACTTGACAAATGGCAGTATTTTGAAATATTATCGGGCGTCTTTTAGAATCTGATTAGCTACAGTGACTGTTGGTTGCAACATTTGGTAACATGACAGCAATGCAATGACTAGTTTGTCAACAATACCATAAAACAAATGAAAATTTTAAATACTAATGCAGAAGATAAATTTCATTGTACGAGGGGCACTATTTATATTTTGAGCCTAATAATTAAAACAAGTAATTTCTGATTGAAAACTACTTTACTATTTTTCAAAATATTCTCCTTTATGATCAATACTTTTGCATCCGTTTGAACCATTTGTCAAAGCATTTATTCCAGTCTTCTTGAGACACCTCCAAAACATGGTTTTTGAAGGTATCAACGGCTTCTTCTGCCAACGAAAATCGTTGTCCACGCAATTTATTCTTGATGTTCGGGAACAAAAAGAAGTCATTGGGTGCCAAATCAGGACTGTATAGCGGATGACCCATCAATTCGATTTTTGAGCCATCAAATACTCTGTTGTTAGACGAGATGTGTGTGCGCTCGCATTGTCTTGATGAAGAACGATCCTACGGTTCTTGTTGGATTTCCTTACTTCACCGAAGACTTCCGGCAAACAAATGGTTGTGTACCATTCGGCATTGACCGTTTTACGTTCCTCTAAAGGCACTGTTGCCATGGTCAGTTTTGCTGCAAAAGCAGGCGACCATTTGCTTCGAAGTGCTTCGAGTGCGAACAACTTTTGTTGGATTTGCTTCATCTTGAGACACCCATACAGTCGACTGCTGTTTACGTTCCGACTCATACGCATAGATCCATAATTCGTCACCTATTACAATTTTATATACGTCTTTTGAGGCACCGCCATTGTATTTCTTGAGCATTTTTGTACACCAATCGACAGGAGCATCCTTTTGAGATTGCGTCAATCTCAATTATGCGTCAATTATGTGGGATCCAACAAGAGCAAACCTTTTTCACGGCTAAATAATCATGCAATATTTTATATATGCTGGTGGAACAATGCCTAGGGTTGCCTCAATCTCACAATATGTCGCATGACGATCTTTCATTATTAGTTTTTGCACAGCATCAATGTTTTCTGGCACAACTGATTTTGGACGACCTTCACAAACTTCATCATTGAGTGAACGGCGGCCACGATTAAATTCGTTATACCAGCGTTTCACAGTGGCAAAGGATGGAACTTCGTCGACAAATGTGGAACTTAGTTGATCGATGCACTCTTGTCTTGATAATCCACGTCGAAAGTCGAAATAAATCATTGCACGCACATTTTCACGAGTTAATTCCATGTTTTTGTTGACACACAATTTTCAAGTTAGTGTAAAAAAAAACAAGTGACGCTCTATTGACAAAATGTTTGAAGTAGATTATGGTCAAAAATGTCAAACTTTCCATTGGAAACGTCAGATGACACCTACAGCATTTAGGGTTGCCAAGACTCAAAATATAAATAGTGCCCCTCGTATTGCACAAGGAATGTATTTTACTTAAACCATTTCATATTGATCATGCACGAGGAAAAAATGGCAAAGAAACAATTGGTTTAGATTACCAAATGAAATTATAGGTAAATGGATGTTAAGAGTTAAATCCAAGGAACGTTTATTAGAAATAGGAAAATATTGGTGTAGTGAGAAATAAATGGCTGAAAAAAAATAGAAATACGGAACAGAAGGAAAAAGTAGATTGGTGAATCATAAAATTAAATAGGACCTAGTAACTCGACAACCATGGTGTTGGATGCTACGGGCCCTTAGAAATGCAGCAACTTAGTATAAGCGAAAATATGTAAAGGGTAATGTATAGAGATAAAAGTATGTATTATAGAACTTTATATGACAATTAATTTATGTAATTAATGAAGTTAAATAAAGTATCCATCCACCCACTCTCTCACCCACACACCCATCCATCCATCGATCCATCCACACACCGACCCATCCATCCCTCCCTCCATCCATCCATTCTATCTTATCTATCTATTGATCATGCTCACTCCTTAACAGCGATTGAATTGATATTGCTTCGTGACAACCGCAGACTATGAGACGGGTGCAGAGTAGTTTCATAGGAGACATTCTGAAATTATACAATTTTTAAATAAATTTAAGAGGACCTTTTTTGTGCTGGATGCAAAACATTGCGGTAGGCTGAGGTCAGCAACTAATGAAGAAAATACTATTAATGTGACTGCAAAGATCATAAAGAGACCTAAGAAATCAATTTGCTGTGTGGCAAGACGGAGTGGAGTGAGCAAAGAATCTGTTCTGCGAATTTTAAAAGTTGCACACTTTCATTCGTACAAGTCGCAACTTGTCGACACAATGCGAAAGAATGATCCGCTATACAGAAAACAATTTTGCAATTGGATCAACATGATTTTCTAAAGTGCATTATTTTTATTGATGAGTGCTTATTCTAACTGAACTTAAAACTACTCATACTTAAAATGCAGGATACTGTTCTATGCAGAATCCAGTTTGGATGCGTGCTCCTAAATTTATGGTGTGGTGAAGTCGTTTAGATGATGTAGTGGTAGACCCACATTTCTTTGAAGGTAACAAACAAGTATTCATACAATGAATACTAGATTCTATCGTATCGGAGTTTCCTAGATGACATGTCACTGGACAGGTGGCAGGATTGTAGTTTCAGCAATATGGAGCTTCCGCTCACTATGACATAATAGTTCGATGAAGACTGGACGGCTTGTATGGTCGCCAGTGGGTTGGATGGGTTGGTCTTTAGCCTTGGCCTGCCCACTCACCTGATCTGACACGCCTAGATTTGTTTTTCTGGGGATATGTGAAATAATATGCTTTTGGAGAGTCAACCAGCATGTCTGGAAGATCGCAAGAACGGATCGATGATGCCACTCGTCGTATTTCACTGGCTACATCTTCAAATTTTATTGATGAATTGCAGGATCGGGCGAGGCATTTGTCTTCAGGTTAATGAACAGCACTTTGAGCATCTTGCGTTAGTTATTATTGCTTATCAAATTCCAGTTACTGTAGTTAATTAGATTCTAAAAGGCCTATATAGTCTTGATGTGAAGTATAAAGAAGGATATCTATGCAGAAAAACAGATATAAGAGCAATTAAATGTAACTATACATAAAGATATTAAAGTCCAAATAAAAATGGGGAAAATGTGTTTATTTTTGGTAAACTGTTGCCATTTGTTAAGTGACTTTCGGGCTCCACCGTATATGCTTTAAATGTTACATTATTACAACCATATTCAATTATGCAATTAAATAGTCCACTATTAAACATAAGATTTTAAATATATGTACATACATATATATGTATATACTACATTAAATTTTCATTCTACATTTCGAAAGAATTCTAAATATATTACAAACCTTTGGCGATGGTTTGCTTGACAAAGATTGCTTACTAATGGGATTTCAAAGTTGTTGTAATTAACTTGGAATACAGCTCACTTTACACGTTAGGACAGTCAAAAGGAAATGGTTTACTGAACCCTGCTCTCTTCAATCACAGTAGAAATAATTTTTAATTTTAATTCTTGTATTTGTTCAGTGTGGATATGTGCCCTGATGTGATTCTAAGTATAGTAGCTTACGTTTCCAGGAAGAACTTAAGAAAGTTCACAAAATAACTAAAATATGAGCTGAAGCTTTCTTGGCGCTGTGAATACTCTAGATTTCTTCGGGCTTCCAGCTAGGTGTAGAGTTGGTTCTTAGAAACCGACGTTTTGGGAACGTACATCGCTCCTATCTACATTCCCGAAACGTCGGTTTCTAAGAACCAACTCTACACCTGGCTGGAAACCCGAGAAAATCTTGAGTATGAAAGGACTAGACAATATTCAATATAATTTTCTGAATATTGTAGAACTTAGATGTTTTGCAGCAGCTAGCTGGTCCTATTTTTTCTTGCCATGTATCAGTTATTAATTGTTTTAACGTCTTAAAATTGTGCCCGCCGCTTGTTAAGTATATGGCAAACTGTAGTCAAAGAATTCTCCTTCTCCTCTGCATAATTTTGATAATTTATCTACCGTTTCATTGCCTCTAATGTTTGTATGTCCAGGAATCCAAAATTGACAGATGTTATATTTGTATTAAGTACTTTAAATTCAGTAAGTGTCAGTTACAATTGGAATAGTAGTAAACAGATTTTAGTAGTTCTAAAGCCTAAAGACAATGTTAAAATTACTAAATCCTTCAGAAAATTCTCAGCTGCATACAGAATGCTCTGTTTAACAGCCAATGTTTCTGCCTTAAATACAAAAATAGAAAACGCTGGTTTGAGGGTTTCTGAAATGAGATTTTCAATATAGAAGGTGGCACCTACTGAATGATCTTCAAAGCATTCTGAATCATCGTTGTTGATCAACTGTGGTTGATTCGCATATCATATTCACCTGAACTCCATCTAATAATTCCTTATTTATATCAGGTTACACCTATCATTCTATTCAATGAGCGAAGTGTCCAAATATACTTCATGGATGTGTGCCTCATAAGAATATAAGATGTAGGTAGTTGTTGAATTTTTTCAAATAAAATATCACTGTAATTGAAACATTCTAATTTTATAATTACAGCTTTAATAACAATTCCCTTCCTCTTCTCGTCCGTTTTATTATCTTAATACTGGGGATTTTATTTCTGACTGTAATAATTGCCCATGTTCCGCTTTTTCTTACCTATACTCCTATAATGATATGTAATAAAACTATAACAAAAATGTATCTGATTAATTTGGGATAAATAACTGATTTTACATGAATTCAAAAATTGTATTTTTAAAATGTTGCTACGAAACTAAATGCATAAGTATATTTTTTTCCTAAGATAATTAAGCTATGTGGCGTTTTAGCAATTTCCCGAAGTGATACTGTAAAGGGGCACACTCAAAAAAACTAAATAACACTTATTTTAAAATAATTTGCATAGTAAAGTTGGAACTCTTTGTCATTTATTGCTATTTAAAATTTTTGGTCATATAATGTTTAGGAAATAACATGAATCTTTTCTTATTGCTATGTAGTTGTGAACGTCAACCAATTTCATTGTCTTTTTCTGGTTGCCAAGAGAAACCTTTTAACAATTTCGATCACAAAACAAGCAAAGGGACAGGTGCGTTTTATACAGTTAACCGTTTACGCATTTTAATGTTTATTAACTCCCAGAAACGGACACTAAATTTTAATAACTTCGTTCCACTGCTAATTGTAACGTTCAAATTAAATGACATCATGATTTCTCTATTTGTTTGAACCTGAGCTTCTCCCGCCCCTAAAATTAAGTTTAAAATACGAACCCCGAGGAATGGAAAGTAGCGCACTGGGATTAGTGTGCCTGGGCTGAGATTGGTAATGGCCTCCTATTGTGACATCATACGAGCAGTGTTGCGGCCTTATACCTAGGAGGCGTTGGCTCAGTTCCAAGGAATGTCGCTAATGCGCTACGATTTCCACTCAGGAAGGAGCAATGACTGACTGATACTCATTGGTTGTCAGGTCATGTGACTCAAATCAGTGCTACTGTGCAACCTACACTCGCCCGCCTTCGTTTGTGCTCCCGACTCTATGTCAGCCTCTAGTTCCGGAGGTAGCGGGTTCACACAGGCGCAGGGCGATGAATTTTTTCGGGTGTAAAAATCCTTAGCATAGCTTCCTTCGGAAGGTAAGTTAAGCCCGGGTCCCGTGTCGTAGATTTATGGCACGTAAAAGATCCTCAATCTTGCTAAAGAGGCCTCTGGGCAAAAACTTCCGGTATTTCACGCCCAACATAGAATGGGGCTGGTAAGGACCATAGTAGTTAAAGAGCGTCCATTAATAAAATAAAACGAATAAAAACTCCCGAATCTATAATATAGCTACATCCCACAATGACTCAGAATTGTACGACAATATTTGCAAAGGGAAACACAATCCTCTGAGTTTTAAGGTTTCATTAGTTAAAATCATGTTGTTTTAAGGCCGTTGTCGCCAGTAACACATAATGTTTACCCCGCCGCTGCGCCTACCCTATGTCCTTCTACAGCCAATGTCAGCGTATTCCGATTCTCAACGAGTCGCTGGCCATCAACGACGTCGTTATGTAGCAGAGTAGAAATGAAACCTCTGATGTCTGATCGATATTAACATGGCATCTGAAAATGCTGTCATAATTGCTGCAATAACAGATAAGTGGAAGGCACATTAAGGTCACTAAATCTTAGGATAAGAATATGTGTACGATGATGAAGAAACAACTGAAAATTTTTCTCCTTTATCATCACGCCTAATTTAAAACTTTCAGAAGACGTTTCCGGATACAGATACGAATAAAAATCCAAATTAAAGTAACCCAGCAGTGAGTGAATTCTGAAGACAAACAACGCCAAGCCTGAAGTCAAGAGGAATAGATTGCCAATCGTCTGCTAATTCCCGCGCTTTTATGATTCATCGATAGATAAGCAACCATTTGGATAAGCTGATGGCATCGATGTGCCTTCGCTAGGGCATCAATGACGTCATTACTGAAATTAGGAACACGAACAGTGCCATCAATGCCTTAGTGCTGAGATTCGGAATATGTTGCATTGTTTAGAGGAGGCGCGAAGTTCAGTGTAGTACATTTTCGTTCACAATGCAATTTCTAGTTTTTTCTATGTTTGTTTCGTTCAGTTTTTGTTTATTTGTTTTCCTGAAGCAGCCCCTGGGAAGTGCGCAACACAGGTCGGGAACCCCAGCCGCACAGCAAGCAAATTCTGAACATGAAATTATTCACACTGGATGTGTTTATGTGTAGTTGTCATTGCGTAAGACTCAACACAAAAAATCTGTTTTACTAAGTTTTAATTACTCATGCAGTGCTACTAAACGCTTGATTTAAAGTCGAAATTTTTCACTGCGGTAAATACAGGTGAAACTGCATCTGTGTAGGGATGAAGTAATTCTACAGTCTTATACTTAAGTTATATCCATTCATATAATTTACAAAAGTGTTTGATTTGGTGTTATAATATATCCACTACACATGTATAACACATAATTTAATTAACCGACCAAATTATTATCTAAATATGTTAACGAAGTTCCAAAACAGAATTAGAGGACTTCTACTTTAAAAAATGTATACAATAATAAATACAGAATAATAGAAATCACCAATTAGAGAGAAGCTCATATTTGAGATGTGTATTTGGATACAGTTAGCTAGCTACCATTTGGCGCTCTGTCCAACATTAGAATGCTGCGTAGATAGTACAGAAATAACATTTTATTGATAAATAATTATACTCTGAAATACTTGAAGAATTTGGAGGTAATGTATATTAGTTTGTCGATCCAAATGCTTGATAATGCTCTTCTCTCTGCATATAGTAGCAAGCCTTCAAGTTTATTTCTTGCCTCTCCTCTTATGTTTACCTTTTTTACCTTTCCCTTTCCCAGCTTGTTGTTGAAGAAAATCTTCAGGAGTGCACTGCGTTTCTTCATCGGCGCGAAATGGCGCAGGTCCCATTGGATGACGCTTTGGTGTCCTCAACTCTAGATGAAGGTCCTCTCTTTGCTCCTCACATTCGTTTTTCTTTGCTATCTTTAGAACAAAAACATCTCTCTTAAGGTCATTGCAGGGTTCATAAGTTGGGGTACAGCAGATCTGAGGTTCAATTTTTATCGCCTTAGCGCAATTTCCTCCTCCACTACAATCCTGTGGATAAGCCGAAACCTTGTAATAAATGGATGACCCAGGGCAGGCCTCAGCCGGGGCACAAGGTGGTTTCAAAAAGATGCTCGGCGGCGGTGCACAACATGCTGCAGGAGCATCGCATACTTCGGGAGCACATGGATAACCACAGCATTCGCCTGGGTGGTCACAATGCATTACACACGCTGGTAGCACTGGAGGATCGTAAGCACAGCGTACATCGCCGCAAGGATATGAGGGTGGTAAACAATATGATGGCATCCAGCAAGTAGGGGTTGGAGTCGAAGTAGAAGATTCAGGAGAATATCCTACGTATTCACCAGCATCAGATAGACATGGTGCTGGTGAAGTGCAGGCTTCTGCACAACAGCTGTCTTGATACATAGCATCTACAGAAGTTGTATAGGAGTTGGATAAGAATCTTGTATCAGAAAGGATTTATAAAAGATATTGTTGGGCTGTATCCAGGTATGACTGTGGGTGGGTGCTGCAGTCTGCGGAGCTTCCTACTTGCCGACAAAGCCCTGCAACAAGAGCGTTGTTGCATTAACTAGTGATCTTTAAAACCCGTGTGTTTCAACAAGACATATTTACGTTCTCTAGAGGAAGTATCGTATTTCACCCAAAAATTCGGTACCGAGGTTTCACCGAAAATGCACCTTTTGAGATCCCCTGAATTAATAAGAAGGCATTTTTAGAAAAGGTGTGCACGCAAGGATCGTCCTCCCTGACAGGTCTTTTTCAAGTTTTCCCAAGTCCTCATAACTGGCAAATGCCGGGCAGGTAAACTTAGGCCTAGAACGTTTACTTCCCAAATTTCCTTTCCCAATTAGCATTTCATTTCATGAATCACCACTATCACTGCCTGTAGTGCCGTATGTAGTAGCAGCGGGCGTTAAACATTTAAAAAAATCTGATGTGTGACACTCACATGACTTTCTCTACTCTTGTACAAACTATTTTTACAAACGCTTATTCTCCATATGCTTCATGTTAATCGAGATGTCAATCTTATTGGTAATTTTCTTGTAGATGCAAGGGAAATATGGTAGGTTTTAAGCGATAGTCAAATCTTTTAAGCGCTGGTTGCTATGTGGCACATTCCATTCTCTTTGCATGTCCAGGACATAAAAAATGAATAACGAATTTGAGAAAAAGTGTATTGGAAAATTTAAGGGAATAACAAGCAATATCTCGAAAACGGTTCACTCAACAAAAGAAATGTATATGACATAAATTGTGTATTTTAACGCGATCTACATTTTTTGTGTAGTAAAAGTTCGTCTATCTCTTATGGTTTACCAGTTATGCAAAAGTCGTTCACAATGAAGAATACTTTTGGAGACATTCCCAGAAAATTCGAGGTATACATTTCATTTGTCATAAAAAGATCTTAAACATATGATATTTTAATCCAAATCGTTAGAGCCAGTTTTGAGAAAATTAAAATTTTCGAAAAATGTTCCATGTAAAGGGTAGTCTGGGGTGGGGGATTTTCTTGAAAACCTTCGTGTCGCATCTCTGGAAGATACTGAACCTAAATACCAAGTTTGGTGTTTATTCGACTGTTAGTTTCTGCGTTATGCTGTTCACAGACACACACGGACATGTTTCCAAAAATGTTTCTTTTTTGATTCAGGGGGTCTCAAAACATATATTTCCGGTGAAATCTCGGTATCGAATTTTTGGGTGGAATACAACACTTCCCTTACTTACTATACGTAGTAGAGAAAGTAAAAGCATTATTATATACCTATGGTTAATAGGTAGTAGGTATACGCTGCCTTAAAATTACATACTGTTTCCATGCTATCGCGAGAAACAACTGAATGTTGACAGGATTTTTAAGAGAATGAGCAAGTAATAAAAATTCGAACCTTTAATAACGGATATCTCAGAAACGGCTTAAGCCACAAAAAACTTATTTGAAATAATTGTGTGTTTTAAAGATATCTACATTTTTTGTGTAGTACATTTTCGTGTATCCCTTAACGTTCACCAGTTATACAGTATTATATAAAATTCCTTCCGAATGAAGAGGATTTCAAAGGTTATTCCCAGAAAATTCAAGATCTACATTTTGTCTTGTAAATATCTTTAATATATGTTATTTTAATCAAGATCGTTACAGCCATTTTTATAATATAAAAAAAATTGAAAAAATCTTCCATGTAAAGATTAGTTTGGCGTGGGGGAGTTTCTTGAAAATCTTCGTGTCGTATTTTTGGAAATAAAAAAGAAAGAAACAAAGAAAACGCATGAAAGAGGGCTGTCATGAAGTTATACTTAAGTGTTTCTATCATAATACTGATTTTTATCGGTATTAATGGCATTAGATTGTACACGCTCCACAAATCTTGTTTTACCTCCATATTGTTGATCTACCTTTCTTCGTTTTTTTAAATCTCGTTAACTTTACGGCTTCTATTGGTGCCATGTGATTGTGCTGATTGTAGATTAACTGTTATATTTAAATAACTTGGCACGTATGCGCAGGTTTTTGCTAAGTGGCAGTCAAATCAATATCAATTTTGATATTAATCCGACATTACGTTTTTTAGTCATGTATGCTGTGTCTTCTTTAACTTTCTCTACCACATACCTAGAAGCTAGAGAATATATGGTATTCCACCCAAATATTAGATATCGAGATCTCACAGGAAATTCATATTTTGAGGCCCACTGGATCCAAAGATGCATTTCTTGAAAAAAAAAAGCCCTTGTGTGTCTGTGATCGAACAACTTAAAAACGAAAAGCCGGATAAATAACAAACTTGGTTCTTTAGTTCAATATCTTCCAAATATGCGACAGAAAGATTTTCAAAAAAGTCTCCCCATCCCAAATTAGTCTTTACATGGAACATTTTTGGAAATGTTTTATTTTCTCAAAAAAATGCTCTGAGTTTTGATTAAAATGGCATGCGTTTAAGATATTTACATGACAAAATTTATATCTTGAATTTTCTGATAATAGCCTGAGAAGTCCTCTTCATTTGGAAGAAATTTTCTATAATCTTGCAAACGGGTGAACTTTAAGAGGTCCGGCCTGTGACATTTTCAAAATTCAAAGTATTCTATTGAGTTTTTTGAACTTTTATCGCATCTAAAGTGTGTATAAAGAAAGTGGTTGCAAAGTTTGATACATACAGATGAAGTCCTTCCTGCATCATGCATTTTAAAATACAAACTTAAAATATGTTATAAATAATGCTCCTTATGATGCAATGTTCATAATTTTAAACACTCTTTCACATTTATATTCCATATTGAGGTATAACATAAGTTTTCCAGGATATATATGTAATTTTGAATTAATTTTTGCTTTCTCTACTACGTATAGTAAGTAGGGGAAGTATTTTAAACTAATTTTCTTTCATTTGTAAGATTCACATTTTGCAAAAAAAATATATACCTGATAAACTTGGGTGTGCTTTCTGGGTAGCACTTTTGATTTACAGTTATAACTGTTTTAGTTAGTATGTACACTGGTTTCCATTTACGTCGTTCCCGCAGCTTTGGGAGGCATTCTACTGATCTTCACAGGTATCTTTAGCAAGGAGGAGGTGTCTGCATCGTTTACCTTTTCGTGCATGCAATGGTGTCCTGTATTACGTGCACAATTCTAGGTTATTCTCATATGAATATACAACTTTGAACAATAGCTTTACTCACCATTATCTACATATGATCATGTTTAAATACGAGGGCTGTTTGATAAATCCATGACTTTGACGAGAGATGCGTTCTAATCAAGGTTTTTTGTTTGTAACCAAGTCTAACATCTATTCTGGATATAATCGCAGAAATTTATCGTCATTTGTTTCTTAGAAAATTGGTGAGAGCATCTAAAATAAGCAGATGCTTCATAGAAAATGGTGAAAAGTGAATTTCGTGTTCTGATAAAGCACTACTTTTTGCGTGGTAACACGGTAAAGGAAACAGCAGAAAAGCTGAGCAAGTATTATTGAGACTCTGCTCTATCACATGGCATGGTTCACAAGTGGTTTATAGAACTTCGATGTGGCCGTTCGAACACAAAAGATGCCGTGGGCATAGGACGGCCGGTTGAGGTCACAACAGAAGAAATGGTGAACAAAGTTCACGATTGTGTTGGAAGACCGAGTGAAAATCCGTGAGATAGCCGAGACCGTAAACATCTCGAGGGAACGGGTGTATAACATTCTGCACGAATTTTTGGGTTAAATTACATAATTTATGTCATATACATTTTTTTTGTTGAGTGAACCATTTTCGAGATATTGCTTGTTATTCCCTTTAATTTTTCAATACTTATTTTCTCAAATGGGAATTCCTTATTCATTTTTTTGTCTTGGATATGCAAAGAGTATTAATCTGTGGCAAAGAGAATGGTGCTGCACCTAGCAACCAGCTATTAAGAGATATGTCGATGCTTAAAGGCTACTGTATTTCTATATTACCCTTGCAATTACAAAACAAAGGGAACATAGTAGTCCTTAAGCGATAGTCAAATATTTTTAAAACTAGTCGCTATGTGTAAAATGTAATTCTCTTTGCATGTCAAAAGATCGTTTCTGCAAAGTTTATCTCGATTAGTATGAAATAGATGGAGAAAAAGAGTTTGTAAAAATAGTTTGTACAAGAGTAGAGAAAGTCATGAGAGTGTAACATATCAGATTTTTTATTATCAGTTAGACCTAAAACTGAATTCAAATGGAAGTCAATAAGTTGAAAATCATAAAACCAACGTTTAAAATAAGTATACAGAGGAGCCCAAAAAATGTATACACTTGTTTAATCATCAATAGCTTTGTAATAAATTGAGATACAAGGCACAAATTTGGTGAAGATGTAGCTTAATGTTCAACTTATGCAAATCACTTGCGGTGCTCGAACCATTAGCAGTCACGATGCCGCGAATAGTGCCACAAGCAACGGGCTTTAAGGTGTAGGTATAGTGGAATCGCTGCATAGAATTCAATATTTTCGCGCAGTGCAGCCAGTGTAGGTAGCCTGCCGATAGAAAATATCCTGTATGGTCCCCCAGAGGTAAAATTCTAGAGGCATTAGGTCTGGGGGCGTGCTAGATATTCGACAACGCCTCTTCGGCCTTTCCATTATCCAGGGAGTTTCATCAAGGTACTCTCTGAAGTCTTGATGGTAGTTTGCTGGGGCACTATCTTGTTGCAGGTAAAGTCTCTTGTCCCATAAAGCTCTCGGATCGCAGCTAAAATCGATGTCTGCAGCTTTTCGAGATAAACCGCACCGGTTTCTTCGAATGGTAGTCTTGTAGTCGCTGTTTACGTTACCTAAGTAAACCAAACAAACGCCACCGATCTAAGGCCACCTAAATCCTAGACACTAAGCTACACTTCACCAAAATTGAGATTTTTATCTCAATGCATTACAAAGTTATTGCTGATCAAACAGTATATACATTTTTTAACTCCTCTATGTTTAATAAAGTAGGAGTGTTCGTAGGCTCTAGACCTGTCATTGTACAGTGAGAGATATTAAAACATCTTGGACAACTTGCAGGTACCTAAAAACATGTTTAAGTCTGCTCCTTAACCTCTAGGTAACTCGTTTGTTACAACGAAAGCTGTGAATGAAATAATACAAAAATACATAAAACGAATGAAAGACAATGTTAATGTATATATCCTCAAGAAGTTTTAATGTCCCTCACTGTACATAACACGGCACATAAGTATAACATAATTTGCAACCGGAGTACAGTTACGTGCAAAAAATTTTCCGGTAGCTTAGGTTAGTACTGAAACGTAAATAAACTCCCTCTTTTCCCCTCGTACGCTCCAATATACTGAAAGAACCGTAATACTCCTACTTCTAGAAGGTTATACCACTGGGTTGGTGATTTGGACCAACCCACTCTCATCTAATTTGCATCCAGGCAGAGCAAACTCACTACAATCCTTCTTACTCCTGTAACATGGTTAATCGGTTACTCTATCTTGACAGCTGCTTTAGGTCAATTAGATACAGTAACAAAAAGATATTAGGGGTGTCAAATGTTCATTAATTGCAGTAACCGTACATTAGTGTTTAGCGGGCTTATAAATAATTGTTTTTTACCCAAATAAGTGTGACCTCTTCAATCTCTATAGTGGAGCCGTCACCGATGAGAACAATCTTCACAGCTATTGAGTTGTAAGATCGTCTGCTTCTCGGAGAGTTGCTGTTCTACCTACTGGAAAGCTGGGATTTTGCCTTCCGCTTCTGATGCATATCTAGGATAGCAGACCTAATTTGAAATGCTAAATTAGTCACTCACATGCAGATATAGGAACATTATAACCTACGATGAATTACGAACAATCTTTTAAAACATATAAGCAAAATAACTATAATTAAAATGCCACCCATGATTCTATAGCCCAAAATATGTAGTTACATTATCAGGATTATTGCAAGAATGATATAGTTTAATTTTATAAAGATTTGAATTATTTTATATATATATATATATATGGGTGGAAAGAGCATACATTTTATCCATCAAACCAGGAACAGATCTCTATGAGTACATGGAAAAAATATTTTACATTCACATGACTTTCTTTATTCTTTATCGTTTATTACTTTCTCTACTACGTATAGTAAGTAGGGGAAGTATTGCATTCCACCCAAAAATTCGATACCGAGATTTCACCGGAAATACATGTTTTGAGACCTCCTGAATCCAAAAAAAGCATTTTTGGAAACATGTCCGTGTGTGTGTCTGTGTGTGTGTGTGTGTGTCCGTGAACAGCATAACTCAAAAACTAACAGTCGGATAAACACCAAACTTGGTATTTAGGTTCAGTATCTTCCAGAGATGCGACACGAAGGTTTTCAAGAAAATCCCCCCACCCCAGACTACCCTTTATATGGAACATTTTTCGAAAATTTTAATTTTCTCAAAAATGGCTCTAACGATTTTGATGAAAATATCATATGTTTAAGATAATGTCATGAGAAATGAAATGTATATTTCGAATTTTCTGGGAATGTCTCCAAAAGTATTCTTCATTGTGAACGACTTTTGCATAACTGGTAAACCATAAGAGATAGACAAAATTTTACTACACAAAAAATGTAGATCTCGTTAAAATACACAACTTATGTCATATACATTTCTTTTGTTGAGTGAACCGTTTTCGAGATATTGCTTGTTATTCCCTTAAATTTTCCAATACACTTTTTCTCAAATTCGTTATTCATTTTTTTATGTCCTGGACTTGCAAAGAGAATGGAATGCGCCGCATAGCAACCAGCGTTAAAATATTTGACCATCGCTTAAAAGCTACCATATTCCCCTTGCATCTACAAGAAAATTACCAATAAGATTGACATCTCGATATCTCGATTAACATGAAGCATATGGAGAATAGGCGTTTGTAAAAATAGTGTGTACAAGAGTAGAGAAAGTCATGTGAGTGTAACACATCAGATTTTTTTATATACACTGCCGTTTGTGAAAATTGCAACATCAAGAAGGAAACGTACGAATTCAATAAATTTAATACCACAGGTTAGGTACATGACAAGTAACAAATGATAAACTTTTCAAATCTATACATGACCTTTGAGCCCTAATATTCAGTATTTGGTGTGGCCTCCATGCACTGCAATTAGAGCTGCTATACGCCGTGTCATTGAATCAAAAAGGTTCTGAATAAGTTCCTGAGAGATTTCCCTCCATGCAGTTTGTATTCGAACCCACAAATCCGTGACACTGGTTACTGGAGGACCGTGACGCACCAGGTTCCGACCAACATGTCCCAGACATGTTCGATGGGCGATATCTCAGGGGAACGTGCAGGCCAGGGAAGCAATGGTACCACTATCTCTTCGAAGAAGGCTTGTAAATTCCTCGCAATATTGACCGAGCATTGTCCTGTTGAAATGTGGCCTGTGGAGATGCCTGAAGCAGGGGAAGTACCTCCGGCTCTACAACCACCGTTAGGTACCGGTTGCTGTTCAAAGTGTTCAATTCGTAGGAGGCGAGATCGGTTGCTGTAACCAATGGCGCCCCAAACCATCACACCTGGCGTTTTCCCGCTATGCCGCTCAACAATGCAACCCTCCAGGTTGCGCTCACCACGGTACCGCCGGACACGTATGCGACCATCACTGTAGGACACGTAGAAGCGAGACTCGTCCGAAAAGACTACAGTTTGCCACTCAGCACCCCAGTGACGGTGTTCACGTGCCCATTGCAGTCGGAGGAGCTTGTGGTTTCTGAACAATGGAAGCCGACGTAATGGCATGCATGCAACCAGTCCAACCTGCAGCAGATGGCGACGAACCGTTGATGCAGACAAGTTCACACCTGTTGCAGTTTTCCAGCGTCGAACCAACACTGTGGATGAAGCTGTACGCTTCGTTATGGCCATGCGGACAAGATGACGGTCATCCCATGCTGTGGTCATATTCCGTGGTCCAGTACCCGCTCTTCGCTGCATACGATCTTCATCTATCCACTGCTTCCACACACGCATCACTGTCGTAGCAGCATGCCCTGTACGAGCCGAAATGTCACGGTATGACAAACCCGCTTCTAGGAGACCGATGATTCTGCCCCGTTCGAACTCATTCATATGCCGATATGGCTCGCTTTGACGTCGACGAGGCATACTGGCACTCACTTTATTGTTTCCACCTTGTTTGACAGCTCCGCACTGACTACACTGGGTGCAACACTGACCTTGTCGGACCGGCACGAGAGGGCTCTGCTCGGCCTACGTGTGCCCCATCTCTCTGCAAACATAATCACATACTGCTTGCACACTCTTCTACACTTCAACCAAGTTTGGAGTTATTCGGGAAATTCTTTCTTGGTGTTGCAATTTTCACAAAGGCAGTGTAGCTTATACAAACTATGTTTATAAAAGCTTATTTTCCTATCTGTTAATCGAAAATGTTTACAGAACAATTTCATTACACATTTCGTTTTACATACAAGAGGGATAATGGAATCCGAATCGTTAGTCAGGTGTTTAAAAGCGAGTCGCTATATGCTGGCCTTGAAATTCTATATTCTTTCTATGACATCGTGAGAAACAACTAAACAATGACCACTTCAAAAAATGACAAAGCATTGGAAACTAATAACAACGGATATCTCGGAAAAAGTTACTTAAAATAAATTATGTATTTCAAAGGTATCCACATCATTTGTCTGTCTCTTATGGTTTACCAGTTATATAAAATTATAAAAAAAATCCTTCCGAATGAACAGGACTTCATAGGCTACTCCCAGAAAATTCAAGATATACATTTTATTTAAATATCTTAAATATTATATAGCATTTTAATCAAAATCGTTAGAATCAACTTTGTTAAAATCAAAATAGCGAAAAATGTTCCATGAAAAGCGTAGTTTGGGAGGGGGGAATTTAACATCCTACCGCAGTTTTGGAAGGTAAGTTAAATACAAGTTTGGTATTCATCCAAAATTGATTTTGAGTCATGCTGTT
This sequence comes from Deroplatys truncata, assembly GCA_030765065.1. NCBI lineage: Eukaryota > Metazoa > Arthropoda > Insecta > Mantodea > Mantidae > Deroplatys > Deroplatys truncata. The sequence continues at coordinate 128,025,739 of CM060988.1, read as the reverse complement.
TACAGATAGGTAGACACACACAGATGGGCCTCTTCCTAAAAATGCTTTCTTAGAATAAATTGGTTATCATTTTCAGGTTGGATTTTTTAATAGAATTTTGTTTGAAGTTAGTGAATTTTTGGATTCAGATGCCTCTACGTAGTAGAGAAAGTAAAACGTTAGGCCATAGGAGAGTTAGGGCTGTCAGAGAAATATATGGCAATTTATAGTTTTAAATATCCACGCATTTTGATATGACTATGAAAATTATTTACGGAAAAATAAATGCACAGCAAATTGTACATTCATAAAAACGTATATTAATTGTGATCTAATATGAAGTAATACATATGAATCGTTTCTACTTTCTCTACCACGTACATAGTAGGTAGAGAAGGTATTGCATTCCACCCAAAAATTCGATACCGAGATTTTACCGGAAATGCATGTATCGAGGCCTATTGAATAAATAAAATAAAAAAATTATTTTTCTGTACCAGGTATATAATAGAAGGTATTGTACTCCACCCAAAAATTCGATATCGAGATTTCACCGGAAACATATGATCTGAGGCCCCCTGAATACAAGAAAAGCATTTTAAGAAAAAGGACCATGGTGTGTGTGTGTGTGTGTGTGTGCGCGCGCGCGCGCGTGCGTGTGTGCGTGCGCGGGTGTCTGTGAACAGCGTAATTCAAAAACGAAAAGTCGGATAAATACTAAACTCTGTATTTAGGAACCTTCCAAAGATGCGACACGAAGATTTTCAAGAAAATGCCCTCACTCCAGTCTACCCTTCACATGGAAGATTTATCGAAATTTTTGTTTTCCTAAAAATGATTCTAACCCTTTTGGTTAAAATTCTATATATGAAAGATATTTACATTAAAAATAAAATGTATATTTTGAATTTTCTGGGAATAGCCTGTGAAGTCCACTTCATTTGAGAGAAAGGTGTAATCTTGTATAACTGGTAACGTTAAGCGACAGACTAACAAAACATGTAGATTTCTTTAAAACACAGAATTTATTTTAAATATGTTTTTTGTGACATACGCAGTTTCTGAGATATCCGTTATTAAAGGTTCGAATTGTTCATTTCTTGGTCATTCTTTTAAAGTCCTGTTCACACTAAGTGGTTTGTCGCAATTGTATGGAAACAGTATGGAATTTTAAGGCCAGCATATAGCATCCAGTTCTTAAACATTTGACTATCGCTGTTCCCTTTGTATCTACAACGAAATGTGTAATGCAGCTATTTCGGAAAGTTTTAACTCGATTAAAATAAAGAAGGTAGAAAAACAAACTTTCGTAGGAATAATTTCTATACGCACTAATAATCTATAAAGGGTAGATAACGTAATGTAAATGTAACACCTCAGATTTTTTAAACATACAGTTACTGAAACCTGCTGTTTTATAATTTGAATACTGCAGTTATTAAATCGTTTCATTTGAGGTCATGTTGGAAATGTGACCAAATATCCTCCCTGCTAAAGGTTTGGCCTAGACAACAGGGTAATGAAAGACACCTCACTTGTGACCATTAGAGGAGCTTTATCCATATTAAAAATGATGCAGTAATTTGTATCACAAATTACTTAAAATGTAATGAATGATTACAGTATGAATATGCATTTTTATGTGACATTGATTTGAGATGTTTGTTGATTGTAATTATTGTTGAGAAGTAAGTTTATACTGCCTTACTGAAACTGACAATAATAGCGTGCAATAATGCAGCGAGGGGGTGAGCTGTTTATCATTATTAGAGACGAGGAAGTTACGTAATATTGGCGCGTTTTTCCTTTAGAATCTTCTGGAACATTTCCCTAGAGCATATGTATTCATAATTTTCATTGGATATAAAAATAGACGCTAATGTTGGCGCGTTTTATTAGCCAATAGCAGCTCAGTTATAATCTTTAGGCATATCGGGGTGTAGGGGTATAAAAAGGGCTAGGTTAGAGGTAAAGTCCTTCAGTCCGTCAGTTCGTCGAAAATATTTGTATGCTACACGTCGCCCTCAGTCCAGCAGAAATATTTGTAAAGTATACGTCGGCTATCGATTCGCAAGTTACGCGTAGCAGAGTTAGGAAAATTCTCAAGTGTTGTAAAGTTAATTACAGAAAAGGTTGAAGTACGTGAATTAAAAGTGATCAGTAAGAAGTTGTTATAACAGTTTCAGTTTGGCGAGTGTCAAGATCAATGTGTAAATGTGATAGTGAAAGTGTTCGACAATAAAAGTGTAAAACAAATTCCTTCATCAGTGTTATCTTTGGATAAAAGATTCCTTTCCGTTTACACAACCTGTATAAAGAGAAGTGCTCGACCAAAAAGATCATAGCTAGCCGGAGGACAGTGAGCAAAAATTAAATAAAATAACAGTAGCATTCTTTCAAACAAAAACTAATACTGCCACAAATTGCTAACACCAGATGGAGCTAACAAACATTATAAAGAATCACGTCACAAAATGGCTTCACCACGTGAAGTAAACACAAATACACAAACATTATAAGTAATACCGCCGCAAATTGGCTACCACAACGTGGGGCTAACCACAAACTATAATTTTACTTCAAATTGGCTCCCAAACGTGGGGCTCAACAAATAAATATATAAAATAACAAGTATATTACCATCGCAAAAATCACTTTCTATATTACGCGAATCCTATTACATTTTGTCTTCAAGAAAATCCCCCATCACCAACTAACTACTTTTTACATGGAACATTTTTCAAACATTTTGATTTTCTAAAAATGGGTCTAACGATTTTGATTAAAATATCATATATTAAAGACATTTACAGGACAAATAAAATGCATATCTTGAATTTCTGTGAATAGCCTGTGAAGTCCTCTTCATTCGGAAGGAATTTTATATAATCTTGTATAACTGGTAAACTTTAAGCGATAGACGAAAACATACTACACAAGAAATGTAGATTTCTTTAATTTCAAATACATTTTTTGTGGCTCAGTCATTTCCGAAATATCCATTATTAATGGTTCGAATTGTTCAATACTTTGTCATTCTTTTTAAATCCCGTCGATTTTCAGCTGTTTCCCACTACTGCATGGAAAGAGTATGGAATTTTAAGGCCAGCGTCCAGTTCTAAAACTATCCCCTTATATTATTTATATATATATATATATATATATATATATAATGTAGTGTGTAATGTAGCTATTTCCGAAAAGGTTTATCTTGATTAAAATGAAACGTTAGGAAAAAACTTTCGTAAGCATAATTTGTATACCTATTAATAAACGCTAGAAGCAGAGAAAGTCACGTGAATATAACACATATGATTGTTACTTTCTTTGCCACGTACCTAGTAGGTAGAGGAAGAATTGCACTCCCATCACAATTCGAGATTAAAGTTTCACCCATAAATTCCAAATTTGATATTTATGTTCAGTATCTTCCAATGATGCGACACAAAGATTTTCCAAAACTAACCTTTACATGGAACATTTTTCGCATTTTTTATTTTCTCAAAACTGGCTCTAAAGATTTTGATTCAAATACCCTACATTTAACATTTAAGATATTTAGATGACAAAGAAAATGCATATCTTAAATATACTGGGAATAGTGTGTGAAGTCCTTTTCATTCAGAAGAAAGTTTGTATAATTCTGTTTAACTTGTAAACCTTAAGTGATAGACAAAAACATTCTACACAGATGCTGTAGAACTCTTTAAAACATACACCTTATATCAAACAGCTGCTTTTGTGGCATCAGCCATTTCCGAGATATCTTATTATTATTGGTCTGAATTTTTGAATGCTTTTATCACTCTTATAAGTGCTGTTATTATTCAGTTGTCTTTGGCGATGCCATGAACAGAGTATGGAATTTCAAGGCCAGAATACAGCAGCACGATTTTAAACATTTGACTGTTTATTCGGTTTCTGTATCTCCGTTTATTATTAATTTATTGACATAGAGCTGTATTGCTCCGCAAAATTTATTTTTAGTTACTTTTAGTGGTAGGTAGATATTACATTGTTTTAGCCTAAAAAAACACGTAAAAGGTGCCAGGAATATAGAGGCATGCCCTGAGATGTAAAACGATGGGTTTATAATCCTGGCATAATACTATAATAATGGCAATATCATAGTATAATAACTAAAAGAGCACCTATGATCGTCACATAAACTGCACACCTACTAATAGAAATACGCAATGAACTATTGCATCTATGGTCCCGGTAGTTTCCCCACAGGTGCCACTTCCTCCGTCTTGCTGAGCTCGCTTCATTTTGTTTTCAGAACTGCAGAGCTGCCAACGTATGGCTAAAAAACAGCGCCTTCCTTTCGCGAATAACGAATACTCCTTGTACCTCTTTATTCACAGTAGCGTCCTTAATATTACTAGTCCTTGCTTAGGTTAATTAGCAACCAGTGGTTACACGAAAGCACACGAGCAAAGCTCGCGTGCGTTCTTTAACGATGTTTATGATTCACTATTCATATAAGCTTAGGTTTCTGATTCACGGGAGGTTGGATTAGGTTTAGTTTTTTTATATATAATCTTAGGTTAATTAGCAACCAGTGGTTACACCAAAGCACACGAGCAAAGCTCGCGTGCGTTCTTTAACGATGTTTATGATTCACTATTCATATAAGCTTAGGTTTCTGATTCACGGGAGGTTAGGTTAGGTTTAGTTTTTTTATATAATCTTAGGTTAATTAGCAACCAGTGGTTACACCAAAGCACACGAGCAAAGCTCGCGTGCGTTCTTTAACGATGTTTATGTTTCACTATTCATATAAGCTTAGGTTTCTGATTCACGGAAGGTTAGGTTAGGTTTAGTTTTTTTATATAATCTTAGGTTAATTAGTAACGAGCGGTTACACCAAAGCACGTGAACGCAGCGAGCCCGCGTTCCTTAACTCCATAGGCGATTTTCTTTGGTGTAATACATTATGAACAATACAGTGCCTTAGCATTTACGTTTATGTGAGCGGAAAGCGAAGAATATAAGCTTAGGTTTCTGATACACGGAAGGTTAGGTTAGGTTTAGTTTTGTATATAGGTTAATTAGCAATTAGCATTCGCTAACTCCACAGGCGATTTTCTTTGGCTTAATGCATTATCAACAATACACAGCCTAAGCATTTACGTTTATATGAGCGGGAAGCGAACAATAAGAAGAACAATAAAATCAAAATATCGGTAATCTAGCGGATTTGCCTAACTACGATAAGTTGGAAATTCTCTATGCGCATGCGCACAATCGATAAAATGGTGAAGTTTGTTGTGGTTAACCAAGAAGTTTACTATAAAAGAAAGGATCCTTAAAAGGGTGGATGGGTGGGTCACAGACTCTGGAAGTGTCAACATTTACTACAAAATAAAATTCTAAGGCAATCTTACTAATTATTTTACGCTTTTTAACATTATTTAACGAGGACATAAATACAATAGTTTTACGTTTGACACATTTAGGGTGGGTAAAATTTCTACCTCCTACGTAGTTAAATGGTCCTGGATTTCCCATGTGACAAGCGCTCATGCTAAATACATCACTGAAGATGACCCAATCTGTGTGTGTGTGTGTGTGTGTGTGTGTGTGTGTGTGTGTGGTAATGTGCGCGCGTGCGCTGTCATCTACTAGGACTACAAAATTCGACAGTCCTGTGCAGTAGCCAAGCGTTTCTATCATGCTTATATTCCATTTCTGACGGTAATAAAAAGAACGCATTTAGTTCTTCCTCCCGAGCTAAAGACAATTCCTTTACAATACGCAACGATGGCACTCGAATTAGGGGCGATTTCAGTAACGAAGTAAACCTCTTTAATACTCCTCGGTTCTGAATATGTCCAGCGCCCTATGGAGATATGTCGATTTCAAGCGCCCATTACTTTCTTCTTAAGGAACTCTGACGAAATTTTGTAAAAATTGTCGTAAAATTGGAAATTTTATTTCTAGATCTAAAAGTCCTTTAGACCTTTAACCAATTTCCTGTTACACTTTTTGCCCTCTGAGAGTTTTAAACCTCATCAAGCGATCATTTAAAAGCACATTGTCCAATGGCCTGTAATTTTTAAAGCTCCATTTTCTGGACAGTGGTTTCTCTTATTATTATTATTATTATTATTATTATTATTATTATTATTATTATTATTATTATTATTATTATTATTATTATTATTATTATTATGCATTTAAAATGTTCCACACGATGCAGTTTGTAATCAAATATTTTTCAAACGAATTAGTAAAACTAGACTTTTAAATTACCCACGATATGAAAATTGATTTGACCGCTAAGGATAAACTTCATGATATTTAAAAGCTTAACAATTTTCCCTGGCCCGTCTCTGTGGTGTGAGGGTAATGTCTGCCTCACAATCAACAGGCCCCAAGTTCGAATCTCGGTCAGGATGAGTTACCTGTGTTATGTTTTTCCAGAGTTTTCCCTTATCCTGATAATATGAATGTCGGGTAACTCTAAGCTCTACGGATCCTGGGCTCATTTGTACATAATTTCAACCATTCCATTCATTCACCGTCCGATATAACCTACCACGCTAAAGGACGTTAAGCTTTTTAAAAAAATAATAATTCTGAAGCTATAAGAGGAGAACAAAAATTCTATTGCCAGATTTCCGACTTTGGTACTTACCTTCAGCGATTAGTTTACGGTTCGGCCAGTAGTGGGCGCTTTGTGGCTATCGTAATTCATGGATTTCATCTGAAGGGTCACCAACGTTTGAGCAAATAATACCGCGAGATGGAAGTGACGTACAGGAGTATGAGGCAAGAGTAAGTCATCACGCCGTAGGGAGCCGCCGTGAAACCACAGGGTCCTGTGTTTCGAGATTTACCCAAGAAAAATGTAGTTTTATTTATGAACGCTTTTTAACTGCTCAGGTCCTTAGCGTCCCATTTTATCCTGGGCGTGAAATACGAGTAATTTTTCTCAGAAGCCTCTTTATCAGACTTGAGGTTCTTTTACGTGCCGTAAATCTACGACACGGGACCACCGTCTTTACTTCCCTTCCGAAGGAAGCCATACTAAGGCTTTTTACGGTCGAAAAAAAATCCATCGCTCTCCATCGGGTTTGAACCCGCGACTTTGGGAACTAGAGGCTAACATGGTAACAACTACACCACGAGGACGACATTTCCCAACACCGGGTTAAGCTAGCATGTGTGTGTATATGAACTGCATTCAAATAATCGGCATTTACCTTCTATTCTTGTGGAATAAACTAGTATCGTTGGGTTGGCAGTTTCCTTTGCACATGCGCAGTATTAAACAAATGGCGTAATAAGATATATCGCGATGGCTTTACTACTTAAGAAAGTATCTTAAAATGAGCGGGCGGGTTTTAGGGCTTTCTTAAGTATACACATCTCCTCTTAAAGCCACTATTATATGCATTTTGGTTCCCTAAGTTATTGTTTTTACCAAATTAAGCAGAAGTTAAGTATGGAACTATTGCTCAATTTTCTTTATTAATATTAAAATAACATGTTATTGTTTTATTTTTTTAAGTGATGATTACTGCAACGTGAGAAACATCTGATTAACGAGAATAAAAGAAGTAATTTAAATGTCCTTTTCTCAGAATCTGTCAGAGATATCTACTGGCATTTAATACACAGTTATACTTGTGATAGAGCAGCAAGAGAGAAAATTTGAAAACATTTGCTTAAAAACTGCAAGATTTAGAAATTTCACTCGTGAGAGTACAAGTATCCAGCTGAATTACATTTTTGAGAACAATAGGAGTGACAGTTTGAAATTAATTTTTATTATTAATAAAAACAATTTCCTACAATTTATCTTATAGGAAATGTAGATCAGGTTCACCAGTAAGTTACACAATTACATCAGTAAAAATTTAGTTTTATAGTAGAAAATCTATTATAATTGTCGCTCGTTTCCGTAGGGTAGGGGTAGCATCTACCTTCTAATCCGTAGGATCCGAATTCGATTCTCGGTTTTCACGAATTGCATGGATAAGGACATAATAAATAACTATGGGCTTCAATAAATTAACCACTATACATTATCCTTTATCATTGGGTTATTGAGGCTATAAGATGTTCTATTGCTGTTAACTCATAACGTGTTAAGTGCTCGGAGATTATACAATACCTTTTAGGTTACTAATTTAAATATGTATCAATAAAAGCCCAATAGGGGATAATTGAACAAATTATCGCCGAAAATACTGGTCTTTTGATGTTAACATTTTATGTAATAATGACTTATAACATACCTGAGAGTGCATCCATTATTTTTGTAAACCATTTAATGATATATCTTCTTAGAATGCAAAATTAACAAAAATTTAGGAAAATTTTGTCATAAATAGCGTTTGAGAAAACAAATGCAACATAGCATCCGTTATCTTTTGTTCCTATTGTTATGCAGCTGTCTGCGTTCTATGTATAAAGAAAGGCTAATACCAGTCCACTTTCGGTAATGATCAGATAACATCTGCAAATTCAAAGCTTAATAGTAACAATGACAAATAGAGAAAAGTAAACATTCTGTCAAATTCATTTTCGTATTTCATTTGCTCCTTCATTATCGGTAGCAAACATTTTTCTGATTCTAGTTGGATGTTCGTATACTTCTTCTTCGTCTTCACGTTTATCATCAGCACCACTATCATGTACGTAGCCCACAATACTAGGAAGAAAGTAATTTTTAGCAGTAAAAAAGTAGTCCAGACCGATGTTTCTCTTCTTTTAAAATCTTCAAATTATTCGTACTTAGGGACCAAAGATCTCTGTATTAGCAATACTGCATGGATGAATTTAGGGGATATTAAAGTCCACAATCTCCTCTAAATTCAGTTTTTACTTTAATACATATAGTTGTTTATCGTGATTGCATGGAAACAGTATGGAATTTTAAGGCAGCATTTGAGTATCGCTGTTCTCTTTGTATCTTATAGCGAAATGTGTAAACTCGCAGTTTACGATGACCGATGACAACTGCATAGCAGATTACGTACCAAAGAGTTTGTAATTTATAGGGGACTAGACAGTGCTAGTAGGACATACAAAATTGAACGGCTATAAGGGGAGATGAAACATAAATTCAACTGTAACAATTTCGCAACAATGCAACGCCCTCGAAGAATAAAATTACAAACCTAACATGCCGACTCAGGCATCACTAGGTTCCCTGCAGCATTGCATTTAGATACTTCCGGTGACATACAGCAGCCCGAACACAAAAAATAAACTAAATAAATAAATAATTGCAAGCTCTCAAAAAGCTTGTTCGAATACAAAATTACTTATTTACCAACAAATAAACTGAATTATATATGTGTGTCTGCGATATTGCGATACAGCGTTAAGTTACTATCATGGGCCATCAAGAAAGCTCTAAATCTACCTCCATCACTCCAATCACAAATATTCATGTTATGTATCTTATGCAATAGCCTAAGTCCCTCTCGGGCAGATGCGTAGCATATTACGCACAGTCTGCAGTCTGCCCTAAATTAATTGGGAATGGTTTTGTTTTGCTCAGCAATAAAATCACAGTCACATAAGAAGTCGAATACTACGTTTAAATAATAATCGTGGAGTTTCAACCAGAACTGGCGTTATGCATCGAACAAATGTTAAGAAAACAGATACTAAAGAAATCAGGTATAATACTAAACCAACCGTAAAACATTTATGAACATAAGGCGGGGTTATGAAATGCCGTTAAACAGCGAGTAGCTAATGCGATTACCACAACTTTACTAGTTAAAGAAACGCACTGGCGCGCTGTAGCAACAAGCTTGGCTTCTTTGTTTGCGCACATAAAAATGGTTTACGTTTAGAATTTCTTTGATAAAGCTATGAAATAGGGATAATTATTTTGAGACTGACTGTCCAAAGCCCATGTATGTGCGATGTTCCGCTGAGGAGACATGAACTGATCTTGAACTTGACAAAAACCACCCGTCCCAGTCAAACTGATTTACAGCAGTGACACATTCCGGTCTTTTTTCTTTCTTTCTATTTGTTGTTATTGTAAACAATTAGCTATATTTCAGTTATATGTTAGTGAGTAGAGAGTAGGCACGTAAGTTTGAAAAGTGACTATTTTCAAGTGTTAACAGTTTTAATTGCTTATAATGCCTCCTAGAAATCCCGGCACGAACACATCGCGTGATTGTGGTAGTGAGATTACGCCCAAGACGTTGCACAAACAAGCAATCTGATTTTTGATATGCGCTCTTTTTTCAAAACTCTCGCTTAAAGAAGTGCGCGGTGTACGAATTTCACCCGGAGTGTAGACTTAACAGCTCAAGCTCGCCGAGAGCTGTTTTTTGAAGGAGGGAAAAGAGTCTGCTGAAAGGGATGTGTGCCCACATCGCCAGGATAACACCGTACTGTCCAGAAGCGTGACGCGAATTTACACAATTTTCAAAAATTGTTTTACGCCGAACTATTTATGAACTATACGATAAGGGAGAATTTCCAACGGCAAAAAGATTGGTCAGAAGGAGAAAATAGAATAAAAGGGCTCTATGCCTTCCATGTACACGATTTTGAAATCTCTGGGATTTATATATAGGCGAACAAATTATGGTCGGAGATTTCTTTTGGGAAGAAGTGACATTGTGGCAGCCAGAATAACATTTCCGCGCACGGTCCACAACATTGGAGCTTCAAGTGATGCCAGGCCTATATTTTATCTGGATGAGACTCGATAAATCAAAATCACATAGATCAAAATCACATCAGGAAAGACAAATGGCAGGATTATTCTGGAAGACGGGGCGTTAAAGTACCGGTATGAGGTATAAAGTATTAAACGGAGTGGGACATCTCGCCACTCCGACCAACTAGGTCTATTGTGCGAGGCAGGGATGAAATGAAGGAGCTGCAGGAGGTCACATGTCTGCAGGCAGACGGGATTACAGAGACGCAAGCAAGTCCGTCTCATTTCCAGTTCGAAACACCCGCATTCGGTCAGTAGACGTGGAGTCCCGTGAGAGGGCAAGGAAGGCAGTTGCAGGCAGTCCAAAGCGCAGCGACCATGCACTCTGCCTACCACCAAACGTACTACCAGAGGCAGTGCCTGAAAGATGAAAGGGAAAAATGACAGCAAATGAGGGAAGGAGAAATCGTGGTAAAATACACCATCCCAGCATTCGCCTAGGCGACCAGAGGAAAACTACGAAAAACCCCGTCAGAGTGGGTGTCTACTGGGAATCGAAACCGGGACAGACGTTGCCGCCTCAGCCACCCCGCTCGGTTAAACTACCAGTAGATTAAAGTGCTCGACCTATCGTATGTCATGTAGGGTCAGCAAAAACCGCCTTTCTTCCTGAAGGTAAGCGGGTGTTTTGCTCTCAAACGCAAAACAAGGATTCCGATTATCATTCAGAAATTAATGCCAATAGTTTTAAAGATTGGTTTATTAACATATTTTTAAACCATTTGGAGGAGGGTTCTATCATAATTATAGACAACGCTATCTATTGCTCTAGAAGATTAGATAAACTACCGAAACCGAAAAGCAGAGATTCTGGAATGGTTCCAGGAACATAATATAGCCTTTGAAGCAACAGAAACAAAACGAGCTGCTTGTTCGCGATGCTCCTTAGAAAATAAGGGGAAACGTATGGATTCGATCAGAGATCATTGCTAATACAACCCTATAGAATTTATTTGGGCTACAGTAAAAGGTGAGGTGGCAATACAACAATACTTTGAATAATATATCTGGATGTTGAGACACTCGCAAATGAAGCTCTCGACAGAAATTATGAGAGAGGGCTGGTATCTCTAGTTGCACATGTCCAAAAGTTACAGGAAGAAGATTTTCGTAAAGGAATTACAAGAGTGAACATGGTGCAGAATGTCATTATTAACCTCTAGGACAGTGATTCTGATTCCAGTAGCCGTTAATATGACGAGAAAGAAGATGACAACTACAATGAGGTTTTGGCAATTCCCTTAGAGTGAGGATTTTCTACTTCTGTAAACAGATAATTGCTTTCCTATTTTAAAGTTTGTATATAAAAGAATCTATATAATGTTTTATTTTTAAGGTTTATTTTAGTTGCCTCCATTCGTTGTTTTACGTCTCGCAATTCGCGACTGCGCAAGGTGCAGTGTGCGACAGAGAGGAGGGCAAGTATCGTTGTCTCTGTCGTTATGCCTTATCGGCAACGCCGCGTCTTGGGTAGCACTGTATTAGGTAAATCCATGTTCACGTATGTTTTGTGTTTCCTATAATAACCCAAGTTGTAGTATAGTTTAATAAGTTGCAACATTCATCAGTTCTGCCATCAACTATTTCTGTACATATTACAAATTCGTGAGTTGTACATACCCTAGGATTTAGAACAGGCCCAATGGACGCCATGGAAGTTATGACAATCCAGCACAAGGAAGAAGGCAAATATCAACTACTTACACTAATCGAGGCACAATGCCATCTGTAATAGTACCTTCTTAGCAATATTTGGGATATCGAAGAAGAGAAACCAACTCCTCTTGGCGAATGAAGAAAGGGGACTTTGTGTCCAGGGATGCCCGAGGCACATCCGCTGCATCACACAAGAGAAAATATACTGAATCAGCCATACATCTCGTTAAAGATCATGTGCGCTCATTCCCTACAGAAGAGAGTCACTTCAGCAGGCGGAAATCAGCAAAGCAATACCCAAATCCTGACTTAAGTATTCATCGGCTGTATCTTGGATTCAAGGAGAAACTTCCTGAGAGCCATATTGACAGTCGATTTTAACGCAGAGTTTTCAAAAGGGAATTTCACAACTTCCATTGCATACGGCCGAGAACAGATGCCTGCCCCACCTGTGATAAACTGAAATAAACGCATGCAGCGGAGCGTCCAAATCCTCTTTGACTGCTAAAAGGGAACCTCATCACGGGAAAGCTGAGAAAGCTCTACGGCTTCTTTCAAATTCCATGGAATCTAGTCAGTATCATTCAAGTACTGTAGTGACTGTGGCTATTGATATGCAACAGATTATGTTTACACTAACATTGACATACAGTGATATGTTCTATATGCGCCAACTTCCGAATTACAACCTGTACATTCATGTGGGGAATAATGCTTTAATGTGCAGTTGGCACGGAGGTGTTTGCAGGACGTGGAGGCAACACTGTTGCATCGTGTCTTTTGAAGGTTTTATCAGCTCAGTTTACACCTAAACGCCAGCTGGAAATGTGGCGTGAAAACTGTACCGGACAAAAAAGAACAGAATGGTCTTGCTGCTTTCTGGTAGTTAGAGGATACTATGATTCCATTGATCTGAAATTTCTACTCTCCGGATATTCTTATACATCATGTGATGGAGATGTTGGCATTATCGGGAAACGAAAACGGGTCAATAAGGTCATTGTGCATGAAGACCTTCGCATTGTAGTGAGAACATAACGACTTAAGAATTCATTTCAGGTGGTACCAATGGAAAATACCGACTTCTGTGATTTCTTCAGTGCATGAGATAAGTTTGTTTATAAGTACAACAGCATTGCATATCACTAACAAACCATGGATCATAGTGTCATTGGCACATTTACCACAAATTAACAAAAATCTTCAGTGAAGCAGAAGACTAGGAGAATCATGCTGTTTACAAGAAGGATAAATATGCAGAATTCCAAAATATAGAGTATTTGATTATCATACACTGGTAAAAATACATAGGTGAAGGAATAAAAATTCTTAATTGCTATGTTAGATTACCTAGATGCAAAATATCATCAGTTCTACAAGCAAGCCTTTTATTTCTAACTTTGAAATTGTTGTGGATAATGTTTAATACAAATTATTGATAACATTTAAGTGATAATAGTTCACAACACAATACATCACTAATCGTACACGGAAAATACACAAATAAACAAGTTTTGTGATCACAACTACGTTTTTTTCCTTGCCTGAAAAATTTACTTTTTGGCACTTACATTCATTTCTATGTCAACTCTTCAATTAAGTTTAGAAGATGGAATATCTCCATGTTTGCATTGTTATTTCGTAATTAATTACAATTTGAAATCAATCTAGAAACACACCACATGTATGTGTGTGTATACACATACAGAGTGAATCACCTAAACCTTGCACCGCAAATATTTCGGAAATGGAAGGTGCTATTGATGTGCAGTTTTCACAGCATTGATTGGTAGTCAGGGGTTCGTACATTTAGCCTATAAGCAGATTTTAATAACACTGAGAAAGTGTATTTTTTTGAGCAAACATACACTTTTTTAAACGGAACAATGCCTAGTTACATCAACAGAATGAAGGTAGGGTAAATTAGAATGTCAATGGTCTTTGTTGCAGGATTCTAGTGCAAGTGGTTTACGAGAAATCGTATTTTGAAAAGTTTCCACCCCCACAATTGTTTGTCCCATTCAACCTGCTTAGTTGCTAGGTACAATATTGTTATGTTTGTTTGCGTTGTGTTTTCCGTTCATTGATTGTATTGCGACTTTCTGGTCAATTAGTTTGTGACAGTTCAAGCAGTAAGTCGTGAGTGGAAGATGGGGTTTACTTCTCTTTGCATGTCAAAAGGTCGTTTCTGCAGATGTTTATCTCGATTAATATAAAATAGATGGAGAATAAGAGTTTGTAAAAATAGTTTGTACAAGAGTAGAGAAAGTCATGTGAGTGTAACACATCAGATTTTGTTTTTCTTTAGTTTGTGCTACCACAGGTTGTACAAGTGTCGGTGCTAAAGGTTTCAAAATAAAATTTCTCGTAAACCACTTGAACTAGAATCTTGCAACAAACGCCACTGACATTGTAATTTCCGCTACCTTTATTCTGTTGATGTAACTAGGCATTGTTCCATTTAAAGAATTGTACATTTGCTCAAAAAATACACTTTCTCGGTGGTATTAAAATCTGTTTATAGCCTAAATGTACAAACCCCTGACTACCAATCAATGCTGTGAAAACTGCACATCAATAGCAGCTTCCATTTCCGAAATATTTGCGGTGCAAGGTTTAGGTGATTCACTCTGTATATGTCAGTTCATTTTATATACTAGAATATTACTAAGTTAGGTGTAAACTGTAATGCTGTACACCATTTTAACTTAATGTATATTCCGTGTATGTGATTATTATTATTATTATTATTATTATTATTATTATTATTATTATTATTATTATTATTATTATTATTATTAAATCCATCATGAAATGCGCCTTGTATCTATCACAGAGTGTAATTTCACTGCAACAGTGTAAAGCATGTGCCAATGTGTCAAGTGCATGTTATAAAACGAATACACTACTAAATAGTAGCCATTCGACACTGAAGTCGCTGTGTTGCTCTCCGCCATGTATCACGCGACCTCTTTGTAACTCTAGTTTGGTCAAGGATAAGAGCGTGATCATACGGGGTAAGAGCGCGATCGTACCGGAAAAGCCTGCAAAGGCCTGATTTAGAAGAAGATATTTATCTCCCATGCAATGATGAGCCTCTACTTCTAAGGCAAATTACTGAAGCTTGGTTTATATTGGCAACTACTTTGATACCAACACTACATTAATCTAGCAAACAGATTATACATACCTTAAACAGGTTTTCCCACATTTTTATCAGGTCCCTCTGAAGGAGGCGGTGTGTCTTCAGATGGGTTCTCTGAATCTGGCTCATCTTTTGGCCTGCTTTCTTTCCTCCTTTTCGGTACCTTGATTTTGATAGCATGGCCATTTAATTCGGCACCAATTTCTTGGTATGCTTCACAGCAAGCTGGCTGAGTGGGAAAACAACATTGAGGAGATGCGGGGCAAGGCATATAACATGGAACCGGTGCGCAAGATGGAGGTGGGCAGCCTGGAGGAGAGCAGCCTGGAGGAGCGCACCCTGGAGCAGCGCAACCAGGAGGAGCACACCCTGGAGCAGCGCAACCTGAAGGAGCGCACCCTGGAGGAGCGCACCCTGGAAGAGGGCACCCTGGAGGAGGGCAACCTGGAGGAGGGCACCCTGGAGGAAGGCATCCTGGAGGAGGGCATCCTGGAGGAAGGCATCCTGGAGGAGGGCATCCTGGAGGAGGGCACCCTGGAGGAGGGCACCCTGGAGGAGGACAGCCTTGTGCAGCCGGTGTGCAAGATGGAGGTGGACAGCCTGGTGGAGGGCAACCTGATGGAACATAACGTGGAGCTGGTGGGCAAGCTGGAGGTGGACAGCCTCGTGGAGGGCAACTTGATGGAGCATAACATGGAGTTGGTGGGCAACCTGGAGGTGGGCAGGCTGATGGGGGACATCCTGGTGAAGCATAGCATGGGCCTGGCGGGCAACCTGGAGGTGGACGTGCTGGCGGTGGACAAGCTGGAAGTGGGCAAGCTGATGGAGGGCAACCTGGTGGAGCATAGCATGAAGCTGGTGGGCAAGCTGGACGTGGGCAGCCTTTAGGAGGGCAACCTGATGGTGTATAGCATGAAGCTGGTGGGCAACCTGGAGGTGGGCAATCTGGTGGAGGGCAATACTGTGGAGCATAGCATGGAGCTGGTGGGCAAGCTGGACGTGGGCAGGCTTTAGGAGGGCATATCGATGGAGTATAGCATGGAGTTGGTGGGCACCCTGGTGGAGGGCAAATTTGTGGAGCATAGCATGTAGCTGGTGGGCACCCTGGTGGAGGGCAAACTTGTGGAGCATAGCATGGAGCTGGTGTGCAAGCTGGACGTGGACATGGTGGTGGAGCGCAGCGAGGCAGAGGGCAAGCTGGAGGAAGGCAGCGAGGAGTAGGACAGCGAGGTGGAGGGCAAGGTGGAGGAGGACAGCGAGGTGGAAGGCAAGTAGGCGTAAGACAACTTGGCATTGCTAGACAACGAGGGGGTGGGTATGCTTGAGGGCAGCGAGGTGGAGCACAGGGAGCTGGAAGGCAGCGGGGAATAGGAGGGCAAATTGCAGGAGCTGGAGCACAGCAGGGATGAAGACTTGGAGGGCACTGCACAGGCTTAGGTTTTTTCACAGCAGATTTTTTATCCTTCTTGTAACTAAAAACGTCTGAATGTGGCCGTCCTTCGAGAGCGCAGGGAGCCATTTTTTCACACTGATAGAGTTCTCCCCCTTCTTTTCCTTTGAAAACAAAGGCAGATCCTGCCTTACCTAGTTGAAACTGAGTAACTATCATAGGTCCATAACAAGAAAGTCTAACGAATAAAATCAGTTCTCCAATACCACCGCAATAATTTTCTCTTTTCAAGCAGTCTATAATTTTGATTGTCTTGCAAGCCGGCATATCGGTTGGCTTGTTGATATACATACTTATGACGTCGTTAAAAAGCTGGCTTAATTCTAATTCCATGAAACCCACAGGCATAGCTTCTGGCAATATGTCAGCCGGAAGTTTTCTGTTTACAGCAATTTCTACTTTAAATTCTGGTATTTTAGCTGAACATGTCTTGCCAGAAAGCGGGAACAAACAAGATTTTCCATTTCTAAATTTGGTTGCATATTCTTTTCCTCCTGGTTTGGTTATAAAATCTTCTTCACAAATTTCCAGGTCGGGAAAATTTAAGAAGGAAAATCTTACACACATCTGCCCTCGGTTCCATGCCCATTCATCATTGCTTATCAGATTCATGAGACTCAAAGTTCTAATAACTTTTATACTCTCGGCTAAGAACTCCAACAGAAACAATTTCTCCACGCCATCGTCCTCCATGTTGGCTCCAAAAAGTTTTATCCTGAAACAAGAATAGAATATTTGAAGGAAGTTATGTGGTATAATTCAACATGTAACGCAAAACTAGGAGAGAAAAGGCAGACTCAATATTTGATTTAGTGATTGCAACATGGAAACAACTCCGGCTTCAAGTTTTGAGAACAATGCAAACAGATCTAAAAATCCTGAAGTTAGCCGCCAAAAACATGTGTTCTTCAGAAAACTTATAGGACTATTAGTCATTCTTTAGAATACTAAGTGACTTCATAATTGCACAATTATCATTTAGAAAAAGTTTTTATGGCTTTAGAACCAGTTTCTTTTACCAGACACAAATTTTGGGATATCATGAAACTTTCAACGCTTTTCCCACCCTTTGGTTCATGAAACCAAACATTGGATTTTATGTCATAAACAGACATGCAAGAGAAAATTTCTGACACAATGACTATATTCGATATCAAATTTTCGCCATGCAAGCACTTTTTGTATTATATACTGTCACGGTGCATTTGGTGTTGGCATTGTTATACTATTAATACTTTTTTGGCAGATTAACTATGCTTTAAAATCCTGAAATATAAGCCTGCTATACGGTAAGACGAGTGTCGAAACGTGGAAGTATCCAAGTCAGGAATCGATCACCACGGCTCATTCCCCCACAGATAGCTGAGCCGCAGCCAAGCTATTCAACTGATAATGACATATTGGTGCGTCTAGCCCGGTTTTGTTTATAAACCCCCGGTTTTGTACTCTCATGGCTGATTCGGAACGTCTCGCCGCACGAATTCATGTCGGTCGTCCTATTAACGACTACGTGGTCCAAAAGTATCCTATTAAACGTATGATACCGACCAAGTACCATGCACCAAACTCCTGCAGTGTAAGTAAGGTAGCCTTCTGTTATTTGTAAACTCTCTTTCTGGCCTTGAGCCATGTTTCCTAATAAATTATATATTTTTATAGATGTGGGCTATCATGTAATTTTTCAGGATCGCTCTGGTTATAATAGCAACCTTTCGCTTGGCATTTTGGAGAAGGAAGCCTTAAAGAACTTTCCCCCATTTTGGAATTACGTTTTAAGTGGGTGCTTGGTTCGTGACTTTGAACCGTACGTTAGAAGTAGCATGTGGGAGAGACGCACGGATATCCTTCCACATGGGAGTTAATCACACCCCTTGGATCCCTCTGAGCTACCCTTCCAAATACCTGACACTCAATCCCATCCTTATCCCTTCCATTGTAATGGTAACATTTGGTGATGGATACAGTGGTGGATCTGATAGCACCCCTCGTTCCCACCGTGACGTGTGCTGGAGGCGCCTGTGTTGAGCGTATCTCACCCCGACCACACCCCCTAATTTACTCGTGACATGTGGAGTCGCACGGGTCAAGATCGAGTTGGGATAGTTACCCCATGACCCGTTGCGGAGCAAGAGTTCGATCCCAGAATCCTGTTTTTGTCCCCGCCCACCCACTCGCCCGCCCGGCCTTCCAAGTGCTACAGATATTTCTTTTTTCCCCGTCTGCCCACCCGCTCAAGTTTGTGAGATGTCTTCTTTCTCCCTATCCTCCCGCCCCTGCAATATTTATAAGTTCAGTACTTCTTTCTCCCCAACCTCCCTCCCTTGTAACCAGGGGCAGTATGACCAGTTAAAAATAGTACCCCTGAAGATTGTAGTTTGCTAATGCGATTTTTAACTTTAGGGTAGCTAACCAAAGGAACTCTTCCTTCTCCGAAGTTTTCTAGTATTTCAGTAATTCCTAAAGTGGATTGCCATCAGGCAATTTTTAATTTTTGTTATTATCTGTTTCAGCTGGGACAGTTGAGTTTTATTAATCGAGAGTAGGGTATAACGTAAGAAGAAAAAGCGCAAGAAAGATTTTTTGGACAATGTATTAAAAAGCCCGCTATTATTGGTATACATGTAGGGAAGTGAAATTAAAAACTAAAGGCCGTATTCGGCCAAGTGCTGAGTATGAAACACTTCGCTGCTACGACCAGCACATACTTCCGGGCCCCTGAACTAGTCTAAGACGGGTGACAACAGGAGAATAAAATATAGAGGAAAAATTAATGCTAATTGATGTTTCCATCCTGTTGTTGTGTCTTTTACCCCTTTTGTGTAGTACTCTGCAAACCCTTACTGTCTTTGTGAGAATCTTCCTTTGTTTTTAAAAGTGATGTGTTGGGGTTCACAGTTTATTACTTCAGCTAGGATTTTCAACTGTTTAAAACAGCCCCTTTCCAAATGGTGACTGCTAGGGACAGCAAACGTATAATGTGTTTGATCACCTGCCCGTTAAGTTTACTTGACTTAATTTGTGAGTTCCGAGCCCTAGAAATTTTGTGAGAGCGGTATTGAGTATTTAAGTATTTTTTGTGGTGTATAACAATGTATAGCTGACCACATGTATGTCGATGGCACGTCAGGAACTATGTTTGGGTGTGGTCATTTAGTTACTCTGCTTACGTGGGTGGATGTGGTTAGTCTCCCCAGAGAAGTCGCAAGGGTTTATATATAGTTAAGGATTGCATTGGGGCTACCATCGTCCAAAGAATCCAAGGAAAGTCGCCAATGGAGCCCTATTTGTAGGAGAGTTCGCAAGGCCCTATTAGGAAGAACTCTTTGTGGTAGAGCGAGGTTCGCTCTATAGTGATGTGAGTAAAAGCCCACAGGAGTTGCTGGATTGTTTTGTTTATGGACGTTCTTTATCTGCTGTGGTCCTTAGTGTCCCATTCTATATTGGGCGTGAAAGACTGGACATTTTGCTCAGAGGCCTCTTTGCCAGCTTGAGGTTCTTTTACATCCTGTAAATATACGACATCTGTACCTATTTAAAGCTATGTACTATGCATGTCAGCGCGTAATATGTGACTTTTTGTTGCACACTGGTTCGAAATTGTTTTGAAAATTTTGATACTTACATTACATTGTTATGATGGTATACGTGATACACAATTATGTTAAATTCAATTTTGAATTTCGAGATTTGATTACATATCGCCAGAGCATAGGTTTACTCTAAGCTTATTTTTTCTAATGAATGCTCTATTATAAGTAAAGTACGCTCAAGTTATTGCTAAATGTTTTTGCATGTTATGTGTGCTTACAGTTTAATCTATAGTTTGACTATAGACTATGACTATTTTCAGTTTTATTGTCCCTCTGTGTAAAGTTTTAGAGATATTAACGTGTTGCTAACGTAGCTAAAGGAAATCGTTAGTGTAGGTTTTTTAGAAATTTAAGGTCGCTTTTAACTCATTTGAATTTGAATTTGTAGTACATAATATTTCCAAAAATTAGTCCTTTTTATCTGAAAGTAAGAAAGCTTTCTTTTACCTGTTCGTGAAACATGAGATGTTTAGTTTGTAGCGTTAGGTTCTTCTAGTGTACAATATAGTTAGTAGTATCAGGATTTTATATAGGTACCCCCTTCTTCTTTTGTGATTGATAGTGTTTACGTATTTCATGTACTCCCCCAGCTTTCTGTACTTGTGTTTATGGAACCTTAATAATAACTTTTCCCCCGTGTCCTGTTTCTGAATGCTATATGTTTTTTGTCGGAATTCATTACTAATGCGCTCTTGTTTCTATTTTATACGCCACCTGATTTGGGAGTGGGCACGAGATCTGATGACCTACATTTTCACCCCGTCAGCTGAAGCTGGGATACGAGTTCTGGACAGCATACACACGACTCTGACAATGCTAACATCATACAAATGTTCCACGAGGGAAAACCTCACAAGAACCAGCGCCACGCCAGCGCAGGAAGAATACTGCCATGTATCTGCCATATTTAATAATTTGTAAAACCAGAACGAGCTTGTTCTAATCCATTCGATAGGACTTCTTTAGCTGTTTGAAATTGTATCTTCATTTGTCGACCCACCCTGGGAACACTTGGGAGTCTCATACGGTAATTCTAATTTGCAAACTCTTGGTTGTATGCGAGCCATGCACTACAATACAATCTTTTTTTTATGTCTCAGCATACGTTTTGGTCAGTTATTGGGAGACAACATTTCATTTAAACTGTTTTAAGCATGTATACACATAGCACGACAGAAAATGAATGTTTTATTTATGTTTATCATAGATTTGCATTACCTCTAGTTATTTCATGAACACAGTACCCCACTAACTTGCAAAATCAGCGAGAAATGAGCCATTTTGTTTCGGTATATGAATTGATGCGCACGTTTTTGTTGATGCAGTAATTTGTATCACAAATTACTTAAATGTAAATAATGATTGTAATATGAATATGCATTTTTATGTGACATTGATTTGAGATGTTTCTTGACTGTAATTATTGTTGATAAGTAAGTTTATACTGCCTTACTGAAACTGTCAATAATAGCGCGCAATAATGCAGCGAGGGGGTGAGCTGTTTATCATTATTGGAAACGAGGAAGTTACGTAATGTTGGCGCGTTTTTTCCGTTGAGAATCTTCTGGAACGTTTCCCTAGAGCATATGTATTCATAATTTTCATTGGATATTAAAATAGACGCTAATGTTGGCGCGTTTTATTAGCCAATTGCAATTCAGTTATAATCTTTAGGCATATCGGTGTGTATGGGTATAAAAGCAGTAGGTTGGAGGTAAATTCAGTTCAGTTCATCAAAAATCTGTGTACACTACACGTCGTCTTCAGTCAGTCAGTTCGTCGAAAGTATTTGTACGGCAAACGTCGGGTATCGATTCACAAGTTACACGCAGCAGAATTATGAATAATCTAAAGTGTTGTAAGGTTAATTATACAAAAAGTTGAAGTACGTGGATTAAAAGTGATCAGTAAGGAGTTATTATAACAGTTTCAGTTTGGCGAGTGTTAAGATCAATGTATAAATGTGATAGTTAACGTGTTCGACAATAAATGTGTAAAACAAATTTCTTCATCAGTGTTATATTTGGATAAAAGATTCCTTTCCGTTTACACACCCTGATCAAAAGACATGTTCGACCGAGAAATAATAGCTAGCCGGATGACAGTGAAACAGAATTAAATAAAAAAAAATAAAATTAAAATTCTTTCAAACAAAAACTAACACTGCTGCAAATTGCTAACACCAGATGGAGCTACAAACCGAACAAATGAATGACGTCACAAGATGGCTTCCACGCGTGAAGTAAACATAAATACACAAACATTTGTAAGTAATACCGTAACAAATTGGCACCCAGAATGTGGGGTAAAGTGACCAGGAAAGGGGCAAAGTAACCAGGAAAGTAGCAGAATTAACCAGGATGTGGAACGAATGGAGCAGTGAACTGATCTACAAGACGCAGATTCCAGAAACAACAAAAGGGACGACAGACTACGCGGATGATTGGACATCGTAATTCCGAGATTAAAAGGCAACAGAGAAATTCAACTACAGAACACCAAAACGACGTAGATTCATCATAACACAACGCAGAAGCAACATATAACCTAGGAGAGAGGGGCAGGAAGCTGGACATCAAAGTAGCAGCAACAGACAGTATCACAAAGGTCAGAGTATAGTAATTTTTTTTTTGAAAACAAAATTATAACATTCAAATGTACTTGAGGAGTGGTAGGATAAAGAAGACAATGGCTACTAATAATATTGAAGAAACAATAATGGAAGGGGATAATGTAACAGTTAGCTGTAATTCAATACAGGTTACAGAAAATAGCTCAAACACTGTAGAATTTGAGGGAGGAAATGTTAGTGAAGAAAGCTAGAATAAAATAGCAGGAAATGCTCATTTTGATGCTAGTATGATGATGGAAATGATGAGAAATTTTGGCGAAATAGTAAATAAGAATATTCAGAATATGAGGGAAGATATGCAAAAGAATAATGAGAAATTAGAAAGGAAAATAGATCAAAACAGGGAAGATATGCAAAAGAGTCATAGGGAATTGAGGGAAGATATTGGTAAGAGTATTACAGATCAATTAAGGGAAGAAATTTGTAAGAATAATGAGAAATTAGAAAGGAAAATAGATCAAAACAGGGAAGATATGCAAAAGAGCCATAGGGAATTGGGGGAAGATATTGGTAAGAGCTTAGAACAAAACAGGGAAGAAATTGAAAAGAAATTCATGGAGCTAGATAGTAGTATGATTAGAATGAAAAATGAAAATCAAGAAATGATAGCAAATGAGATAGGGGAAGTTTCAAAGAAAATGTTGGACATGAGCAGGGAAATATCTAACCAAAAAGTGAGGTTAATAATAAAATAGAGCATGTTGATGTAAAATGTACAGAGTTAGGTAGCAGAATGAGTAACATTTCAAGTGCGATAAGAGAGATAAAAGAGGTTATGAATGTAGATGTGAATCAGGCGCAAGTTAATTTCAGAGGGAAGATATCTGAAATTCAGAAAGAATCAGAAACGCAAAGAAATAAGTTGTCCGAAGAAGTTAAAGTTTTGCCTGTAAATAATCAAAAGCTAACTTCTGAAATTAACAAGTACCATGCTGTTCAGAATGAAAACACCAGTCCAGTACAGTTTAGTACAGATTTGTCAGAGTACTCTCAAATTAAAGAGATAGTAGAAGAATTGAAAATGACAGTTGTTAAAAGATGTGTTGTTCAGGAATCTTTAGATTGTTTTCAAATGTTATCAGGGGACGAAATTTCATATGAATACAAGAGGTTATTCATGAACAAAAATTTGAAGGTTAGGTTACGGCTACGAGTAATGCTTAGCCACACACAATTTGATCCAGGAGGGTAAATAGCAATGAGATGTAAAGTAAATGCTGGATAGTTAAAGATGACTTGCAGAGAAATGTATTGGAACGTAAGAGGGTTAAATAAATATGTACGTCATGTGAAAGGAGAAATAAAATTTTGGACATAATTAAATTTTTTTAAAGGAAAATAACATTTTTTTAGTAACTGTTACAGTATTTGAAATTAAGAATGTAAAAATTGAAACTTAATATGATATTAAAGTAAAAGTACGTAAATATAATTCCAAGAGTATTGTGAATATAATGTACAAAACAACAAAAATGGGGTAAAAGTACTTAAAACAAATATTTATGTAGCAAACAGAAAATGTGAAACAGTGTCTAGATTTAAGAGATGTAAATATATTTGTGTAAAGGGTGAATATTTTTGGTAAATATGTTTAATAATTACACAAAGTTCTTGAATTGATAAATTTTTGTTAACAATATAAGAAAGTAAACCATTTTTTGTAACAGTAATTAAATACTTCAGGGTACAGTATTTGCTATAAATTTTTTTTTTTTTTGTAATGTTAGATTAATGTTTAAACACATTAAACCAGAGCCAGTAAGTAGTGGCGAGATAAAAAAAAACATATGTCGTGTGTTAAATGCGTGTGATGTGTTAAGTGAAAGTGATAGCGTGTGTTCCAAGATTTAGGAGACTAAAAACCCAATTATAAAATTTCCAAACAAGTTGTAAATATTCATAATTATGTTTCTAGTGGGGCATATGATGCAGTAATTTGTATCACAAATTACTTAAATGTAAATAATGATTGTAATATGAATATGCATTTTTATGTGACATTGATTTGAGATGTTTCTTGACTGTAATTATTGTTGATAAGTAAGTTTATACTGCCTTACTGAAACTGTCAATAATAGCGCGCAATAATGCAGCGAGGGGGTGAGCTGTTTATCATTATTGGAAACGAGGAAGTTACGTAATGTTGGCGCGTTTTTTCCGTTGAGAATCTTCTGGAACGTTTCCCTAGAGCATATGTATTCATAATTTTCATTGGATATTAAAATAGACGCTAATGTTGGCGCGTTTTATTAGCCAATTGCAATTCAGTTATAATCTTTAGGCATATCGGTGTGTATGGGTATAAAAGCAGTAGGTTGGAGGTAAATTCAGTTCAGTTCATCAAAAATCTGTGTACACTACACGTCGTCTTCAGTCAGTCAGTTCGTCGAAAGTATTTGTACGGCAAACGTCGGGTATCGATTCACAAGTTACACGCAGCAGAATTATGAATAATCTAAAGTGTTGTAAGGTTAATTATACAAAAAGTTGAAGTACGTGGATTAAAAGTGATCAGTAAGGAGTTATTATAACAGTTTCAGTTTGGCGAGTGTTAAGATCAATGTATAAATGTGATAGTTAACGTGTTCGACAATAAATGTGTAAAACAAATTTCTTCATCAGTGTTATATTTGGATAAAAGATTCCTTTCCGTTTACACACCCTGATCAAAAGACATGTTCGACCGAGAAATAATAGCTAGCCGGATGACAGTGAAACAGAATTAAATAAAAAAAATAAAATTAAAATTCTTTCAAACAAAAACTAACACTGCTGCAAATTGCTAACACCAGATGGAGCTACAAACCGAACAAATGAATGACGTCACAAGATGGCTTCCACGCGTGAAGTAAACATAAATACACAAACATTTGTAAGTATAACCGTTACATTGTATAGAACAGAAAAATAGATAGGTTTTTGTTTCTTTCAGTATTCCACACTTAGTCATTCGATTAGGATTATAGTATTTAGATATTAAGTCTTGCTCTGCTGTTATGGATAAAATAGTAAGTTTATGTTAAGTATTTTTATATCTGGAAAAAATAATTAAGTAGTTTTGTATTAGTTTATAGCTTTGTTATGTGACCTATCAGAGACACCAATGTTCTATGTGTGTTTTTATGTACCTGTGCATTATTCGTCTGAATACTACACAGGTTACCTTCCAGCTAAATCTTATGGTCTGGATAAGACATTGAGTTGAGCCATGCTGAGCTCTGTTGAGCCGATGTGTTTTCGTTTTTGAGAAGTTGAGTATAAGGTAGCTTAAACTTGTTTATGTCTTCATTGGTGTCCCTGATGGATATCAATATGTGCAGTGAACTGGAAAGGGGATGTGAGCATTAATTCAGATAGATTATTCTCACTGTTAAGGAGATGCGTGTTATGCTTACATAACTTGTTGCACACAATTTTCCTGCTCATACGGCTCTATATTTAAGTTATTTACCCGCTAACTTTCGCTTGTAATTTGGATTGGATTCTCGACTCACTTGCCTTTGTCTCCATGTACTGTATCCTGTGTTTGTCGTGTGCCTTCTTTCGACTCAGCACGTATTTTTACTTTCTCTACTACGTATAGTAAGTAGGGGAAGTATTGTATTCCACCCAAAATTTCGATTCCGAGATTTCACCGGAAATACATGTTTTGAGACCCCTGAATCCAAAAAAAGCATTTTTGGAAACATGTCCGTGTGTGTGTCTGTGTGTCTATCTGTGTGTGTGTGTGTGTCTGTGAACAGCATAACTCAGAAACGAACAGTCGGATAAACACCAAACTTGGTATTTGGGTTCAGTATCTTCCAAGGATGCGACACGAAGGTTTTCAAGAAATCCCCCACCCCAGAGTACCCTTTACATGGAAGATTTTTCGAAAATTTTAATTTTCTCAAAAATGGCTCTAACGATTTTGATTAAAATATCATATGTTTAAGATATTTTTATGACAAATAAAATGTATATCTTGAATTTCCTGGGAATGTCTCCAAAAGTATTCTTTATTGTGAACGACTTTTGCATATCTGGTAAACCATAAGAGATAGACAAAATTTTACTACACAAAAAACGTAGATCGCGTTAAAATACACAATTTATGTCATATACATTTTTTTTGTTGAGTGAACCATTTTCGAGATATTACTTGTTATTCCCTTAAATTTTTCAATACTTATTTTCTCAAATGGGAATTCGTTATTCATTTTTTTTGTCTTGGATATTCAAAGAGTATTAATCTGTGGGAAAGGGAATGGTGCTGCACCTAGCAACCAGTTATTCAGAGATATGTATGTGCTTAAAGGCTACTGATTTTTCTACATTGCCCTTGTAAATATATATTCCCCTTACATCTACAAGAAAAATGTTTATCTCGATTAACTTGAAGCATATGGAGAATAAGCGTTTGTAAAAATAGTTTGTACAAGAGTAGAGAAAGTTATGTGAGTGTAACACATCAGATTTTTCATTTTACACTGTAGCGCACTGAGCTTGTCACCTACTTCCTTGCGTTACCTTGCAAGGTCTGCCACGCGTATGTTCTGCTGATAGCTCAGAATTTGCTGCGCGAGCAAAATCCATTGCGGTAATACTCTGTGTTTTTTATGCATGTACACCTCAATTTATGCACTATTCTTCCCTCTTCCTTCACCCATCTCGATGGTACGATACTCGCTTGCACTTCCTTGTGACCTTTGTCTGTTGTGATGTCCTTCCTTAACTAGCTCCATTGGTTTCTACTTCCTTGGTTCTTCTTACATTCCCATCATTGTTTTATGTCTATCCCGTTATTCCATGTCCACGCAGCAAGAGACGTATTATACCGCTATACTTGCACGCATATTGTGGTTTCTGCTTCGGCTATGTGAACAGCTGTCGGGTTCAACGATGGTATCTCACAACACTCTGATTCATCTGGATACCAGGATTCGCGGTTATAGCGCCTGATAGGTAGGATCCCATTGGGCTCCCCGCTTTACAACTTGCTGGTTGTCTTTCGCATCAAATCTGTCCTACGGAAGTGTTTGCAGTGTTCCTCTGCCCTCTGGCTAACCCGTATCATCGTCTTCTTCGCCCTGGTACACCTAGTAGTGCCTGTGTGTGCGCTTGCGCCCGCTGCGAGGCCTTCTCGTATGTCGAAGAACCCAGCTGCGCTGGCCAACTTCCATCACTCTTGTCCATATAAAGGATGTGTCTGGTGGATGTGCGTGCGCCACCTTCTACTCTTCTGGTCTGTGCGTGGATGTTCCTGTCTTCCTTTCCTTGCCCATTCTCTTCAGTTTTCTCTCCCTGCGAGTGCTCTCTTTCTCTCTCTCTCTCTTCTGCTCTCCTTTTTAGTTTGCTCTCCATCTCTCCTTCCTCAGTTCGCCCCTGCTTCCTTCCAGATTGGTTACTCTCCCTAATTACTTATATATCTCATTTATCGGAGAATACAGGAAAACAACAAAACACAAACAAATTAATGAAAACAAGGTAACAAACTTAGCCTTACTACTATCCTGTTTTGTACATGTTTCATTTTCAGTACGTTTGTAGATGTTACTTTGTTCCATGGTGTCAGTCGATGATTGCTTTTCCTGTGTGGAGGATGATGTCACGGTGCATTTGGTGTTGGCATTGTTATCTAATAATACGTGTTTTTGGTAAATTAACTATGATTTATAAGTCCTGGAACATAAGGCTACTACACGGTAAGACGAGTGTTGAAACGCGGAAGTAGCTAAGTCAGGAATCGTTCACGCCGAGCCATTGCTCAGCAGATAGCTGAGTTGTAGCCAGAGCATTCAACTGAATAATGACGTATTGGTGCGTCTAACCAGGTTTTGTTTATAAACCTTGGTTTTGTACTCTCGTGGCTGATTCGGAACGTCTCCATGTCGGTCGTCCTCTTGGCAACCACGTGATTCAAAAGTATCCTTTTAAACATGTGATACCGATTAAACATCATGTGCCATTATCCTTCACTGCAAGTAACGTAATCTTTTATTATTTGTAAACTCTCTTTCTGGCCTCGAGCCATGTATCCTAATAAATTATATATTTTTATAGACGTGTGAGTTATAATGTAATTGTTCAGGACCCTCTGGTCATACTAGCAACCCTTCCCCTGGGTATATACCTTAGAGAATGTAGGAAACCTTAAAAACCTTTTCCCCATCCCGGAATTCCGTCTTAAATGTGTGCTCTGGTGCATGGCTTTGAACCTTACGTTAGAAGTAGCATGTCGAAGAGAAGCACGGAGTGCTAATGGGAGTTAGTCAAACCCCTTGCGATCCCTTAAGCTACCTCTCCAGTTTACTGTGACACTCAACCCCATCTTTACCCCTTTCATTGTAACGTAACATCTGGTGGTGGACCCAGTTGTCACCTCTGATAGCACCCCGTCGTTCTCGCCATGACATGTGCTGGAGGCACCTGTGTTGAGCTTCTCTCACGCCTCTTCACCCCTCAACTGGATTTCTGCTGAGTGAAAAGGCAAAACTTGTTCATCTAGGCTTCCCACGGTTGTTGTTGACGTAAGAGCACGATGGATCAGTTACCCAAAAAATCTTTAAGACGTTTGTCGCAGGAGACAGGGTACAGCTACTCAATGTGTCAGACAGCTATGAAAAGTGCAGGCTTAAAGCCGTATATCGTTACCGTTGTCCATCAGTTACAGGAACCAGATAAGGATAGACGACTAAATTATTGTCGTTGGTTTCAGGCGTTCATTGTGCAAAATCCTGCCATATTGTCCATCACATGGTTCACAGATTAAGCATGGTTCCATTTATGTGAACTATGTGAACTCAAATAACTCGCGCTATGGGCCAGCGAAAATCCACATGTTATTCATGAAGCACCTATGCACCCGGTTAAAATCGGAGTTTGGTGCGCAATATCCGCACAGAGAATAGTGGGACCAATTTTGTTTTAAAACAATGTGAACACTGCAGAGTACTGACGGATCTTCATGTGAGCAACTAGACGATGTAGAGCTGAGTCAAGGATATTTTCAGCAGGACGGCGCTACATGCAATACATCAAATGAATCCATGACACTAATTGCAAGTTTCTTTGACGACCGGATAATTTCCAAGAACCTGCCCCCGAGATCTCCGGATTTGACATCGCGGAGGTTACTTAAAAGACAGAGTTATGCCACACGTTCCCAGACATTGGACGATCTGAAGCACAACATTACACAGGAGATTCAAGCTATTGACAACAGAGTCCTCTAATGAGTGGCCAGTAACATACATGGAACGACGTGTT
Organism: Deroplatys truncata; assembly: GCA_030765065.1. Lineage (NCBI taxonomy): Eukaryota > Metazoa > Arthropoda > Insecta > Mantodea > Mantidae > Deroplatys > Deroplatys truncata. Next base: position 127,995,331 of record CM060988.1, on the reverse strand, counting down.
GAGTTGTGCCTTATGCAGGATGAAGGACATTTTCAACATTTGCTACAGAGGTAAATAATCTCCCAAAATTCCACTTCATTTCAGGTATAATAAGTTGTCGCTACCATAACTCATTTTGAAACAACTAAAGAAATAAATGTGACAGTTCTTCATAAATCACTCTGTAAGATAAGTGTATCACCTGTATCCAGGGAATGTGGTGACAGAAAGCTGTCGAGTACCACCAAAGCAGGATGGCTGCACTATGTGTTCCCTAAGCTTATGAATTCTCCTCGTTCGTTGAATTGGAAACTAATTCCTAACTGGTGTATACCTACTGTCAACCGTACTGAGCAAGATGGCTTGGCGGTAAGGTGTAATGCCGGTCAATGCTTGCACACGTCGTATTCCGGATCTGATCGCCATTCGTATCTCTCCCTTAGCCCTCCCAGGGGTCGCGTTCGAAGCACAATGGGCCACAATGACCTACATGCGATGCTCCTCCGCGGATTTGGGGACCCCTCCGTGATTCTTCCTTTATCTTACTGTTACCCGTAAAACTCGGTAGAGTGTGCCATTTTCGTATTATAATTATTATACGTTAATTCAATTGGTAATAGTCTCGACACTTGAGTAGCGACTACAACATAGATGTCGTATTCAGATCTAGCCTTTTTACTTTCTCTCACGCGTAACTAGTAGGCAGAGAAGATTCTGTATTCCACCCAAAAATTCGATACCGAGATTTCACCGAAAATATATATTTTGAGGCCCCCTGAATCCAAATAAAACCTTTTTGGAAATTTTTTTATGTATGTGTCCGTGTATCTGTGTGTCTATATATCTGTGAACGGCATAACTCAAAAACGAAAAGTCAGATAAGTACCAAACTTGATATTTAAGTTCAGTATCTTCCAAGGATGCGACACAAAGATTTACAAGAAAATCCCCCACCCAAAACTACACTTTACATGGAAAATGCTTAGAACATTTTTATTTTCTAAAAAATGGCTCCAAAGATTTTGATTAAAATACTATCTATTAAAAGATGTTTACATATTTACAAAATATATTTGTCTTAAATATTCTGGGAACAGCCTTTGAAATCCTCCTCATTCGGAAGGAATTCTGTATAACCTTGTATAACTTGTAAACTTTAAGTGATAGACGAAAACGTATACACAAAAAATGTACGTCTCTTTAAAACACACAATTTATTTCAAATAAGTTTTCTTTCCGTGGCATAAGCCATTGCTGAGATATCCATTATTAATGGTTCGAATTGTTCATTTGTTGGTCATTCTTTTAAGTCCTTTCAACATTCAGTTGCTTCTCGCGATTGCATGGAAACAGTATGGAATTTTAAGGCCAGCATATAGCGTCCAGTTGCTTAAATATTTGACTGTCGCTGTCTCTATAACGAAATGTGTAATGTAGCTATTTCTGCAAATGTTTATTTGGATTAAAACATAGTAGATATAAAAATAAGCTTTAGTGGGAATAGTTTGTGCACTCACTAATAAACTATAGAGGGTAGAGAAAGTCATATGAATGTATCACATCAGAAGTTTTGTGTACGAAAATCATTAAAGAATGTAGGAGGATGCATAGGTTGGGTTATAGACTTCAAATTGCTCACACCTTCTCCTAAATGGACTTTTTAAGTGCCTACTGTTTGGTAGGCAACAATGTATAGCTGTACATCAGTATGGAACCTTAGCCTTCATTTACCAGCAGAATGGCTTAGGCGGCAACGTCTGTGCCCTACATTCTGGAGGCCCCTGGTTCTATTCCTGGACCCCGCCGACTCTGGCCCATGGGTTTTTTCGTGGTTTCCCCAGGTCGACAGGCGAATAGGGGTGATTCATCTTCTGTCACAACTTTCCTCCCTTTCATTCCCTCTACCCCTCATCTTTATTGTCATCTGTTTCAGGGTTGTAGGACCAGGTGACGGTGTTCGGTGGATTGTGGCTGGACGGTGACTTGCGCACTGTAGAGCTTTCTTCCCTGGCGTCACTGCGGGAACTGCTCAGTTAGCTCTCTCCTCCGAGTGGGCTCCGCGCCAGGGACGCTGGAGGTTGATTGCTTGTGGGCAGGCCCGGATGGCATCGGATGCGTTCAATCTGGAAACATTAGCGACCCCGTCTGTGCTTGCACCCGTCGTCATTCGAATCTGGTTGCCCTTCGGGTCTCTCCACTCATCATTCCCTCCCGGGATCACTAGTAGAAGCGCAAGTGGCCGACTGGCCTCGTTCGACTTTGCCCTGGTTTCGGGGGGCCCCCTTCGTTCGTTCGTACCTGTACAATTTAGCCTTGATTTTTCCTACAGCCGTTAATGAACAAAAATGGCGCTGGTGCGGTTCGTGTATAATTCTGGTGTGGCCTACTGTAAGAACGTCTGTGCTCATAGAGTATCTTCAATCAGTGGAAATTAACGAATAAAGTGTTTAAAAGACTCGTGACATGTTGCAAACATGCAAGCGGAACCGAGATCTTTCCCCGCTATGGCTGAGACGTTTTATTCCTGCAGAAACTTCCACCTGTTTCAGGCCTGGTTGTATATCACTTCATACCTACAATCTGGAAGGCAACGGCAAAGCACAGCACTATTGCCTACATTGCCCTTGGCGAGTCGTGGTTGCCACCCACTGTCTAACCCCGTGTCAACCAACTGAATGCCCTGCCCTATGATGTCAGCGAGTAAATATCTTCTTGCTCCCAGATCTCTGCTAGGAGCTTTATGCGACATATAGGGCAGGTCAGATAAGGGAAAAGCGAAGTTACTGTTAATAAAGGACTAACCGGGCAAGGGAATGTATGTCGCACTTTGTACCCACGTGGTTGTGAGACACAAAACCTGTCATTCCCTTCCCTCCTCATCTCTTGCCAACAAATTTCCGATTTGGTGTTGCGTCACATGACTGTGAGACGGCAAACATAATCGAGTTGGTTGATTCTCGTGCTAGACTTGGACTTGCCCTACAAGTTTACCTTCTGTCCGGCGTACGCGGGAATTTCTGAAAAATATGGAATGTCCTACACTGACGAATGTAAACATTCTTTAGTTTCAGATTGATTACAAACTCGAGAAGGATTGGAAAAATGTTTGTTGAAAATACTGACTACCTTGCTATTCCTGTACACAGCACTAATATTGAGAGGGCTTTATTTACACTTTCATGCGTCTACTGTGTAGATCCACGAAAGAAACAGGCGATTCATTGACTCAGTCAAAGTTATTGTTCTTGTACAATACAACTTTAAGCACTCACGTTGTGTAAAATGCAAGATCATGTGCCAAAGCCAGATGTTTTATATAAAATATGTTATTCACGGAAGTATAAATGTTAAAAGTTGTTTGACAAAGGTTGTTACTCTTTTTATTGTATGAACACTTAAGAAAATATAAAATCAATGTGTATACATTTGAGCACTAATTTAGGTTTAGAGTTTAATTTTTCTATGTTTAAAACTTGCATAATGTTCTACATTTCTGTATGTCCTACACATTAGACCACTAGTGTTCTACATTTTTTTTAAAAGCATATGGTAACTCTAACTAATTGGCTACCTCTAAAGCATACTTTAGCAATTAATTTGAACCGATTGACAACTTTAAAACAGGTTATAAACAAAATTATATACCGCTGCGTAAATACGAAGCACTACAAACTTATAGATGAACACACCGTAACTTAAGGTCTGTGGTCATGCTCGCTGGGCGAACAATCGGTTCATCGGAAAACGTTTTGTCCCGAAACAGGAGGAGAAGAAGAATAAAAAGAAAGTGTCTACCCTATTAGTTAGTTCATGCTTCACCAATGATTGTTGTCAACACCAGCATCCAATAAACTATTGTATCTATGGCCCTGGTAGTACTTTGGAAGTTTCCCGACAGGTGCCACTTCCTCCGTATTGCAGAGCTTAGTTCATCTTATTTTCAGAACTACAGAGATGCCAACACATGACTAACAAACACCGCTATGACTAACATACAGCGCCATCCTTTAGCGAATAACGAATATTCCTTGTATATCTTTATTCGCAGTAGCGGCCTTAATATTACTACTCCTTTTTAGGTTAATTAGCAACCAATGGCTACACCACAGCACGCGAGCGGAGCGAGCTTGAGTTCCTTAACGATATTCATGATTCACTATTTATACAAGCGTAGGTTTCTGATTCACGGCAGATTAGTTTAATTAGCAACCAGAGCACGCGAGTGAAGCAAGCGTGCTTTCCTTAACTCCACAAGCGATTTTCTTTGATGTAATTGCATTATCAACAATACACTGCCTTAGCATTTAAGTGTATGTTAGCGGAAAGCGAACAATTAAATCAAAACATCGACAATCTAGCGAATTTGCCTAACTATGATAGGTTGGCAATTTCCTACGCGCATGCGCACTATCGACAACATGGCGAAGTTCGTTGTGGTTAACCAAGAATATTCCTATTAAAGAAAGGATCCTTAAACGGGTGGGTGAGTCACAGGCTCTGGAAGTGTCAATATCGGTAGTGTTGCTGCCAGCCTCTCCCTGTCTTACGTCACGTCACTAAACCATACCAACATTGTAACGTTGAAAAACGCGAGAGGAATGTGTTGGTTGACAGGAAGGTGAGTCTGTCGGAGTTCCATAGAGGAACGGAACTGACGTATGAAGGAGGTAGTGTTTGCGGAAAGGACCGGAAGTGGAACTTAAACGGATCGTAGAAAATGCGAATATGAATGCGCAGATAAAAGGAGGCGTACGATGCGGAACACACCCATTACTTGTCGAGTATTTGCACGATACATGCATTAGCTTAAGTTCATTTCATTAGAAATGTAATCCCGTTACGAAATGCATTGGGGAATTGTGCGAGGTTATGATTTAAATAGTTATTTGAGGTTATTTCATCACAATATGAAGAGGCCTTCATTTATTCTGCAACTGTACTGCTCAGTCTTACATTGGATAAATTATATTTTTGGTTGAATTAAGGAATGTAATGCATAGGCAACATGCCACTATCAAATAATAGTGGCATGTTGTGTTGCTAACAGTTAATATATATGGCAGTAAAAGTCGTAATTAAAGTAAATAATAATCTAAGTTTAAGAATAATTGTCAGCCCGACCAGATCTTCACGTTATTAAGCAGCCAATTAAAATGCGGAGATAAACGAAAGCAAATAATGCCTATTAGTAGTAAATAAATAATAATCGCAACTTTAAGAATAATTGTAGTCCAACCAGGTCGACTTGCTCTTTTATGATGCAAATGTTACCCTTAAAAGAGGCTTTGGTTAAAGAAACCGCACAATCTTAAATTTACCCCAGCAGGCCATTTTGAGCAGCAATAACTTCTCCCCCTGCCTTCTCCCTCTCGGCGTCGGCGACATGGATTACCTACTGCCAACAGCAGTTGTATTCTGTAGTTACTACTACTGGCGTATTTTTAGCGATTTTTAATTATGTAGCTTGGCATCATACAATAACGTAAGACAGGGAGAGGCTGGCAGCAACATTACCTCAATATCTACTACAAAACACAATTCTAAGGTAATCTTGCTAATTATTTTACGCTTTTTAACACGATGTAATGACATAGATACAATAGTTTCAAAGTAGCAGTGTGCTATATACAGCAGAAATTTCTCTTTTTCATTAATATCAGTCGAAGACTAAGAAACAAACTTAATACACGGATGTATTTCTTTTCAAAATTGGGTTTGATTACATTTTACAAATCACTCATCGTTTTGTTTATACCTATGAGAAATCTTGTTTTCCGCTGGTCAGCGGTATCATCCTTAACGACATTTATCCAGTAAGCCTATGGAGAGCAATGGAAGCCCGAAATGTACCATATCATTATTTTCTATGCTGTTCGATTTACTTATTCAATACACAGTATATACAGTCGTACGTCAAATATTTGCTATCGAATAACTTATAGAATAGTTGAATAGCTATTTTAGAAATACTTTCGCTTCTTTTACAGCTTATTCATTAAGCACTTAACCTGATAAACGTCAAAACAAAATTCAGATATTGCACAATCTAAATTCCATTTTATTTTTACTTACAGTCTGTTAGTCTGGATATACTGAACAAATTTGAAATTTTATTTTCAAACCGTAATTTTGAACACCAAATCCAATGTCTTCTAGGGTAAAGTTTGTTTTTGTTTTACAAACAAGCAATGCGATTCATAGTAGGCCACTAATTATTATAAAATGCTGCGAAAAAAAATCGATTCCAGATTTCTTACAAAGAGCAGCAGAACATATTCACGAAAATACCGAACGAAGATTAATATGGAAGATAAAACGTGACATTCTTAAATGCTTTACAATAAAATATTTATCTGTGTATTGTATATAAAATTAGCATTTATCATGATCGCTGTTATTTATCTGTCTTAACCACAGCGTAAAAATCGTTTTACACTGGTACGCATCGTTGATTAAAAATGTCCTGGAAGTGAGAAGATCGATTTAAAACGTCGTCTCCGTTTAACAATAACAGGCAAGGAAAGTTTCGATATGGCTCATAAGATAAATGGACCTAATAATAATAATAATAATAATAATAATAATAATAATAATAATAATAATAATAATAATAATAATTTCCTCTGAACTAGCCGTGTGTGGATCTGTAAGTTGGTAAGTTAAATCAGACATGAAAAATGCAATGTTACACCTGAGAGTCGAAAACGGATTTTTGGCTCTCCGCGCTGACGCTCTTACCGCTTGAGCTGCCAAGGAGATACGTACACCCTTAAACCTTCTCATTTGATTCATGGATCCCGGTAAACCTTAGGAGTAAAGAGTATGCAGACGGATGGGCCCCCAGTAACTGGAGCTCCGCACCACAAGTAGGCCACAGTGGGGCCTTTTTTGCCTCTAATGTGACCCCTGGGAGGAAGGGACGAAGAGCAGACTCGAAGGCTGACCAGGTTCGAACGACAATGTGCGTTAGCAATGATGGGGCCCCTAACAATTCTAACATAGTATTCTACAGTCCTGACGCCGGCTAGCTCTATCGAAGTCCCGCGTAGCCCAGGGGGGGCCCGTGGCAATCGAGACAGCTCCCAGCAAGGGGGCTTCAGCAGTCCCACCAAACGCCAGGAAGAAATCTTTCCAGAGCGCAAATTCCACCGCAAATTCCTGCCGTAACATACCAACGTCGTCTGAGTCTGGAACCCTGAAAAGGATGAGGTGAATCAAATGGAAAGAAATGATGGGGAGGGGAAATTCGTGGTAGTAGAGGAACCCCCCAGCATTCACCTACTGACCTGGGGAAAACACCAAAAAAAACAAGGTCAAAGCGGCCGCCCCGACGGGAATCGACCCCGGATCTCCCGAATGCGAGTCTTACCCGTTACCGCGGTGTCATATGGCTCGGCCTAAAATTTAGGGAGTTAATAGATAATTCATAGAAACTTAATATACACTGCCGTTTGTGAAAATTGCAACACCAAGAAGGAAACGCACGAATTCAATACATTTAATACCACAGGTTAGGTACATGACAAGTAACAAATGATAAACTTTTCAAATCTATACATGAACTTTGAGCCCTAATATTCAGTATTTGGTGTGACCTCCATGCACTACAATTAGAGCTGCTATACGCCGTGGCATTGAATCAAAAAGGTTCTGAATAAGTTCCCGAGGGATTTCCCACCACGCAGTTTGTATTCGAGCCCACAAATCCGTGACACTGGTTACTGGAGGACCGTGACGCACCAGGTGCCGACCAACCATATCCCAAACATGTTCGATGGGCGACATGTCAGGCGAACGTGCAGGCCAGTGAAGCAATGGTACTCGTCGCTCTTCGAAGAAGGCTTGTACATTCCTCGCAATATGTGACTGAGCATTGTCCTGTTGAAATGTGGCCTGTGGAGATGCCTGAAGCAGGGTAAGTACCTCCGACTCTACAGCCACCGTTAGTACCGGTTGCTGTTCAAAGTGTTCAATTCGTAGGAGGCGAGATCGGTCGAGCCAACACTGTGGATGAAGCTGTACGGTCCGCTATGGCCGTGCGGACAAGATGATAGTCATCCCGTGCTGTAGTCATGTTCCGTGGTCCAGTACCCGCTCTTCCTTGCGTAAGACCTTCATCTATCCACTGCTTCCACACACGCATCATTGTCGTAGCAGCATTCCCTGTACGAGCCAAAATGTCACGGTATGACAAACCCGCTTTCGGAGACCGATGATTCTGCCCCGTTCGAACTCACTCACATGCCGATATGGCTCCCTTTGACGTCAACGAGGGATACTGGCGCTGCGTTTATTGTTTCTACCTTGTTTGACAGCTCTGCACTGACTGCTATGGGCGCAACACTGACCTTGTCGGACCGACACGAAAGGGCTCTGCTCGGCCTACGTGTAGCCCATCTCTCTGCGAACCTAATCACTTATTGCTTGCACACTCTTCTACACTTCCACCAAGTTTGGAGTTATTCGGGAAACTCTTACTTGGTGTCGCAATTTTTGCAAACGGCAGTGTATTTAGCCTGAGGTGTTTTCTTGCAAATCTTCGTCTGGCACGCTTAAACAGTGTCTGGCTCAAGTATAAATTTTGGTATTTTCCCGATTTTTTCGATTGGAACTTTGTTGTTCACACACACACACACACACATGGACGTTTTCTTCTACTCAAATATGCTTAAAAAGTCCAAGAAATCTTGATTTGAAATATAGGGTAGAATACCATTCTTCCTAAAACCAAAAATAGACTTCTTCTTCAAACCACAAATTCATATATATCTATTATTACTTTCTCTCCACGTACATAGGTAGAGAAGGTATTGGATTCCATCCAAAAATTCTATACCGAGAGTTCACCACAAATACATGTTTTGAGGCACCCTGAATAAAAAAATATAATTTTACTTTCGCTACCACATACACAGTAGGTAGAGAAGCCATTGCATTCCACCCAAAATTTCTATGCTGAGAGTTCACTGGAAATACACGTTTTGAGGCACCTTGAAACCCCCCAAAAAATTAGAAAAAATCTGCGCGCGCCTGTGTGTGTATCTCTTTATATCCTAATGGCATCTGTAATGTACATAGCTATTTCTGCAAAGGCTTATATGGATTAAAATGAAGTAGAAGAATAAACCTTCTTAAGAATAATTTGTATATCCACTAATAAATAATAGAGGGTAGAGAAAGTCCTGTGAATGTAAAACATTAGATGTTTAGAAAAAGGTCCGTGTGTGTCTGTGTGTGTGCCTATGAACAGCATAACTTAAAAACGAAAAGTCGAATAAACACCAAACTTAGTGCGGTGTATTCGTATTGCGCCGATGGTCAATTTGCGTTAGAGATCCGGATAATGAGAGTCATTAAGATGGAGCTGTCAATCAATGGGGCTTAAGTGTAGCGGTTACCATGCTAGCCTCTAGTTCTCGAGGTCGCGGGTTCAAAACCGGAGGAGGGCGATAATTTTTTCGGGCGTAAAAATCCTTAGCATGGCTCCCTTCGTAAGGGAAGCAAAGCCGGTGGTCCCGTGTCGTAGATTTACGGCACGTAAAGAACCGCAAGCATGATAAAGAGGCCTCTGAGAAAAATTTCCAATCTTTCACGCCCAATATAGAATGGAACGCTAAGGACCACAGCAGTTACAGAGCGTCCATAAATAAAACTCAATTTAATTTTTATTTAATGGGATTTAAGGAAAAACTGCCCATTTAGACCAATGTATCGTATTGCGTCGATGGTCAACCTCTATTAGGAATCCCGCCAATGAGGGTCATTGGGAAGAAGCTATCTAAACGGGTAGTTTTTCCTTAAACACCATTAATTGACAAGTAAGACCCTAGCTACAAGGAGGGAAAAGATTAAACAAATATTCACAAAACATTAGTATAACCATGTATTTGTCTTAGCTAATAATTTCATGAGTTATACATACATGCACATACAATACAAATAGAATTATTGGAGAAAATAGATTCACTTTGTTCTTTTAGTTAATATTAAAGCTTATTCTATACGGACAGTTTTGTGTAAAATAAGTTGTTAACCCAATGGACCTGAACTGCTTATTAGAAGGGAATTTCCACATTTATCGAAATCTCTACTCCTCCTCTGTCCCACATTTGCTAAAAATTGTTGGAACGTCTCCTGTTTGCATGTTGTGCTGTTAATGGAAATAGGTGCGTAATGAAAAAGAAAGAAAGAAAAATAAAGTTCTGAGAAATCATATCTAAGACATTTTTCGGAACTTAAAATCCTCTTTACGATACAGCTTACAGTGAAACATTTTTACATTCTCTACAGCGTACCCATTGATTTTCTCAAAAGAAGAAGAAGAAGAAGAAGAAGAAGAAGAAGAAGAAGAAGAAAGAAATAAAGAAAAAAATAAGAAAAAGTGTTTCACCTAACCTTTCAAATATTAGAATGGTAAATAAAATGTATACCTTGAATTTTCTAGGAATAGCCCACAAAGCCATCTTTATTGTTTGTGAAGTTCATGCAACTTAAAAACAATACGGGATAGGCAAAAACTTATTACATAAAAATGTAGATAAAAGAGTTGAAAATATTTTTACTAAGGCTTTATAAATATTCAGCATCGTATGTTTACATGTGTCCATGTGTAAGTATACCTGAACGGGGATCTTTTAAAAGGAGCCCCCCGCATAATCTCATTAAAATAAAAAACATGATGTCATACGTTCACATGACTTTCTCTTTCATCACAATTTCACAGCTCATTTTTGTTTATCATGAGATCATGGAGGTTAAAAACCAAACTGTCGCGAATTATCAAACTACCTAAGTATTTCTGTCAAATGTGCTTAACTTGGGAACTTATACATATATTACGGCATGAAATATTTCGAAAAAGTTTGACCCTAGGGAAAAGATTATTTTGGGGAAGTTGTGTATTTTAATGAGCTCTAACGTTTATCTCAAATATGTTTTTGCCTATTTCGTGTGTTTCCCAGTAAAATACAGTTTTGTAGTGCTAAAGGTAACGACATCACAACCTATTCTAAGAAATTCAAGGTATATAGTCTATTTGTTACGTTGATTTCACAAACATTTGGTATTTTAATAAAAAAAATTGTTAGCAATTTTTAAGAAAATAAAAAAACAAACCAAAATTCTTCCACCTAAGGGTAGTTTGGGTGAATGGAATTTCGTGAAAATCTTAGTGTCATATATATACTTGGAAGATTCAAAGCTTAAATATAAATGCTGTTGGTTTTTAGTTATGCTATTTACACACTCACACATACAAAGATACCCTTTTCGAAAGTGCTTCGGGGACCTCAAACCATGTATTTCCAGTGAAAACTCGCTTTCGAATTTTTCGGTGCAACATGAGTCAGTTATGGCTCCCCTACTCACAGAATATCTTTCCAGCCTGCACCAAGTCTTTTGTGTCTGGCCACAGAAACTATATTACTGCCTCACGTCACCTTCGCCACCCACTTCACACTACCTGTAATATCGGCCAGCGCTTATCAGGAGAAACCAAGAGAGGGCAGGCTGAGGAGAGCATGGTTTCGGTGTACTTGACGACTGACGTCAACGCACATGATCGCCGTATCTCGGATCGACCCCGGGCGACCCCAAGGCACGTGAAGAGAATTTGTCTCTGTCAAGCCACTACTCCTGGATGCTTATGACGGATAATTATACTACTATACTGGCCACCTTGGACAACGGGATTTTCCCCCTGACTTGATTTTGGCGACTGAGGACATTGCGCACTGTCTTAACTTAACAAAAAAAACCAATACCTTAGGCAGCAATCATTTCCCCTTCCTTGTACATCATTTTCAGTGGCCGAGACGAGAACATATTTGCTATCGTAGACGAAGGCAGGGAGTGATCGTTCCGGGTCACTTGCAGACATGTCTTCATAACCCTACCCAGATGCTTACAGCGGACGAAGTAACATACGACGTACTAGAGGAGCAATTAAGACATTACCGAGATACATATCATCCTTGAACCACGGTGAACATGCCGCGGATTCCGAAACCTCCATAGTGGAATCTTACATCTGCTCGCCTATTGGCGGAAAAAAGATTAGCATATTCCCGTTATATTGGCTCCCGGACGGCAGAAACATACTTTGCAGCTAAATGTACGGAGGCCCGTATGCGACGTCGTTTGCGTCGTATTAAACGTGCTTCTTGGCTCAATACTGTAATTTCATTACGATGGCTACCCCGGAATCGCAACCTTGGAAACAGCTTGGTTTAAAAACACGCGACAAGCTTCAAGACTCTCACCTTTGACTGGGAACCCTGACTTACAAGCACAATTTTTACGACAGATTACGCCGGACTCAGTACCGGAAGCAGTCCAAATTCCTGAGTCTCAAGTGGAACCACAGGACGTGCTTCTCTCGCCTTTTACTACGAAGGATATTCGACACAGCTTACATGAAAAAACTGTCAGGTCCGCTCCGGGAGGACTTCTTGAAACTCCTTCCGGAGTCTTGGTATCCACTTTTGGCCAAGGCTTATACCCGCATTTTACACCGGTGATATACCACAGTCGTGACAACACCTTCTGGTACATCCTATACTGAAACTGGAACACACGGGACATGTAGCTATAGACTATAGACAAATTACTCTTTTGTTTACATTAAGCAAAGTTTTTGAAAAGAACCTCCAGGACCGCCTTAGTCATTATTTAGAATAGTACGGCCTTTAGCCAAATACAAGATACGGCTTCCGGAGAGGATATGAGGTGAGTCTGGGTTGCAGATTGTGAAATTGATGACAAATTCACGTTACATATTATTACTAAAACATATTCGCTTATACGAACTTCTTCGGAATCTTTCACCGGACTTGAACCATACTTCTTTTCCTCTGATCCGGTGTATGGCACTTTTTCTTTCCAATGACAATGTATACCATACGCCAACCCGACCAATTTATCTCCTTGACATAACTACTTATTCGCTTCAGTCTGCGGTTCAGATTGACTCTGATTCATTTCGGGAACCTCACATAGATTTTCATCGGTTATGGTTGAAATTTATGTCGTCTCGATTTGTTGCCTTTGATACGGGTTCCTTACAGGTTTTATTTATGGATGATACTAAAACTCTTCATGGCATCAGCGCGGGAGTCTACCTTTGGACCGCTCGAGAAACCTATACAGGGCGCCTATACGATTCTAGATACAGAGAAGATTGCCATTTATAAGGCTTTGAAGGTTGTACAAAGACTATCTCTGGTAGAGGCTTTTATTTTTACAGACTGTCTTAGCTTTTTGGCGGCCCTTAATCGTCCATATCGCCATATTCATCGTCAGATCTACGAAATTCTTATTCTAAATTTGTTACACCTCCTGCCTAGTTCGCTTTCTCTTCATTTGTTTTGGATACCGAGCCATGTTGGAATACACGGAAATAAGATATTCGGCCAAGCCGCGAGAACGGCGGCGGCATCTGACACGATCACACCAGATCTTTTGACACCTCCTGACGACATCACCCTGGACATATTAACACGCGACCGCCCACGAAAATCAACGTATGCTGTTACTCGGGACCAATGTACCACTTACTTTCCTATTTACCGCGCATACCCAAGATTCCCTACTCCTATTATTTCCGTGCCCTTTTCAATGTGGGATTGACACCAGTCTATCTTTGCTGGGTTAATCTACGAGCTTTCCCGAGGCGTGACTGAGGTCTGTATGGGGACATAAGTCAAGTCGTTTTTGCTTGTCCTTTACATTTAACCACTACATCCGTATTTCTGGCTACATTATACCAGGTTTGCATTGGCCCCTTTCAATTTCCTTCGCTACTTTTTCCATCTTGCATTCTTATCTGTAAAGCACTTTTCTGTTTTATAGGTTGAAAACAAAACTCTTTTTTTCTGCCTTATCCCATCGCACCTGTGATCTTAGAATCTCCTCTCATCACCGTATTTGTCCGCCGCAGGGGCCACCTTTTCGGGCTGGCAGAAGCGTCTCTAAATAAGTTCCAGACAAGACAAAAATTCGTCTTTCGCCGGGCGTTGAGGAAAAAACACTAAATTCTGGGTTCAGGAAGCGGCTGGGCACGCGCCATTTCGGACTATTAAAAATTTAGTAACAGCATATTTTGCGTAAGTAATTCTTCGAAATTTAATGATTTAATGCGTGTGTGGACTTTCTAAAACTACTGGACTGGGGCGAATAAATAATATATTACCGAACATTTGTAAAAGTGGAATTGTACAAGTTTCAAAGTGCAAGAGATAGCAAAGACATATATTGTTCTTGATGTAGTAAAGCCAAGTTATTTATAAAGTTAATTCATTTGTTATAGAGAATACAGTGTTTTCATATAGCTGCAAGAAATGTAAAACTTAATTTTTTTCGTGTAGATTTTTTTTCAGTCCTTGTTAAATTCCTTTCTTAATGTATTATTACGTTAAAACATTCACACTTCTGGGGATACTTCAACATTGCGAGTATTTAGAATAAAATGGGTCCAGTACTTAAACATTATATTATTTGAATGTTTTTTTTTATCTTATTGTGGCTACCAAATGGTAACAGAGCATAATGTAAAACGCTAGCCTTTAATTTTCTAGAAGCACTACCATTACAAAATGACAAAAACTTGGCGTGGAATACTCTGTTCTTTTTTACCATATTACAAAATGATTAGTGTCAGACATTCCCATTAACGAGTATGCTTTTATACAAAAGATTTTAATGCTTGTGTATATATTTATGGCTTTGCTAATTTGTTAGCTAGCGAACTTATTTCTCTACATTTCTTATTCCACTTGCAGCTATTATAAATTGTTTTAAGCTTTATGTCTCTTGCACTCGTGTTATTCGCTCGTTTTCCTACGTGCAGTATTATCGGCTTGAGTTTGCCTTTACCGTATTTAAACTCTTTTAAAAATGGCAAATTGTAACCTGGAATTACTTCGTAAAGATGAATTAATCTTCGCTTTAAAATTACGCGGATTGCGAGTGGACACATCGTTTACTGTGCCACTGTTAATAAAAAAATTTAAAGACAATCTACAACTTACACCTGACATTTCAAATTTTTTCCGAGAGTGAAATAGCAACAGTCATACAGGATTGTAAGTTTCAGCTTTGAGAATTTACCGCTATTCTTTCTGAACAAAATGTACCGTTTTAACCAGCAACTTGGCGATGTTTGCGAGCACGTCTTTCCCATTACATAGATCGAGTGGAATTTTTTGCAACTTTCGTCGTTCTAGATTTATGAAATGGAGAATTTGAAGGTACTTAAACGCGATTATGAGACTTTACTACAAAATTATTCAACTTTAGACCCGTCGGTTAAAGATGTTTCAGATTTAGCTGCAGATTTGGTTTAGTTTAGGGTCTATAATACCGTCGTGTCATGATAATGTAGCGCAAACTGTATCGCAATTTCAGACACATTTCAATTTTTTACCTATTATCTTCATACTTATTTATTATATAAATTTTAATTATCATATAAATCTATATGAAAATATAGTAATTAGAATTAATTTTATACCAAATAACTTCTTATTGAAGATATATAATTATCCTAAGAGACATATATATATATATATATATATATTCTTAAATATATTATTATACACTAAAGTATTTCCTTAACCAAAATTTCATCATGATCTAATATTTGAAGGTGTAGCATGGAGAGTTCGTAAACATTGATCATCCAGTGAAAATTTACTCGATAAACTTTGTGGCATCTTACAGTTAATACGCCCAACAAGCGTTGGATTGTTTGTCTTAATTATCCGTCTTTGTAAAGGTTTAAGGGTTTACATTCTCGTTACCTTTACCGACTTCTTCACACAGTGGTAGAAGGTAAATTAGAACGCTTATTACAGACAGCTTTAGACTTATCACGTAAAATACTACATTTTCATAATTCGGTGTTGCAATTTTTCTTCCCTCCACGATTACGCTCCTCTTATTTAGCGAAATACATATGCAGTCCAAACCTCACATGAGGATTTAGTTCATAAATATGCAAAAAAATTATGGTGCAAGATATCGAAACTCAAATTTGTGATTTTTTTCTGGTGTTAATGTAACTCGTTTAAGGTGCACCTTTGCGAATCGACCGACTTTATTCGCTGATCTTGGCAAACTACTAATGTGTCATCAACAACATCGAGGCTACAACAGCAGTTTCTGATAGTCAAATGCAACGCAGCGCGAATAAGATAACGCAAATTACACCGGATCCAATGACTTCAGTAAATGGTTCGGCGCAAGCTCATGTCTACTTTACATCGTGCATTTTGTAATAAACCAGGTCATACATTTGACGGTTGTTTTCGTAGATGATACTTAAGTAAAGCAAAATCACTCAATGACAATTGCAGTTGGTTCAGCGTTGGGAACGACAGCAACCGCAAATATTCGTTGCCATTTGTTCCGTTACCCGTAATTTATTTGCTTTGCAGTAATATGTCTACTCAGGCATAATTGGATTCAGGCAGTGCTTATAATTTAATTTATTTACAATTTTTTCATTCTCTGCCTAAGGCAGACTTGATTACTGGTGATAAATGCATTTTTTCGGCTACAACTGTTTCGGGCTGTTTGGTGAACAATGTAGGGGATCGTATGTTTATATATTAAATTCCAAAGCTTTTCTTGGGACGTTAAATTTTGCCTTGCACCACATCTTCCCTATTCACTTATTTTGGGAGTACCATTTATGCAACATTCGCAAATGCCAATAGATTTTTCGGACTTTACTCTGCGGTTTGCGTTTAACTCTAACCAAAATATTAAATTTTCAATAGGTGCGCGAACGGTCGCTTGCTTAATGCCTTCGCCAGGTTTATCCTTGGATTCTGAAGTTAACTTGTTACATTTATCGGACGAACAAAGTCAAATATGCAAACTTCTTTTAAACTATGGGCATGTTTTGGCCAATTAACTTGGGCTAGTTCGTGATTGCCAACATGAGATTAAGTTGTTGGATGATAAGATTGTTCGTTCATCGCCATATAAATTATCGCCTCCGAAGATATAAATTCTTCGTGATAAGATACATCACGTATTACATCAGGGGATTATTGAACCTCCGAATAGTAGTTACGCTAGTCCTTGTTTTCTGGTTCCCAAATCGGACAATGACTCAAGGCTGGTAATTGACTTTCGCAAATTGAATAAGTATACCCATTTCGATTATATGCCGTTACCACAATTATGACGCTGCTCATTATTTCAGAGACGCAAAAGTGTTTACCACGTTAGATTTAAATCAGGCATATTATCAGATTCCATTAGCTCCTTCATCTAGGCCTTTAACTGCGTTGGAACGCCATGGAACGTGTAACAGTTTCGCAGGGTCCCCTTCGGATTGTCAAATGAGGTCACTGTAATTCTAGATCACTGGATCGCATTCTGCATAAACTTAAATTCACTACTTGGACGCTTTAGTCAAATGTTCTCTAGAGTTTGGCACATCTTTGTCATTTAGTACAATTCTTTACTGTCTTAGGAATGCCGGTCTTAGTTTGTCCTTCAAAGAAAACTTTTGCGGTTTCGCAGATTTAAAGGTGTGTCATTTACAAGGCTACTTCGATCTCAAGACTTGTGCATTCTGTTGCCGCAATTATTAGTACCAATTGTCTCAAAAAAATTCCATTCTACTCCATTTGGAGCTCATTTAGGCGTTTTAAGGCAAAATGCAAAATGAGGCGCTATTTCGTTTGCAGAATATTGTGTAATTTGTCCGGCACTGCCAATGTGCCTTGCTTCTAAACCTCCACAGTCTACCAAATTTGGGTTATTGAATTCTAGAATAGCCGCTTATCCCATGGATAGGTTATTTCTGGGTTATATCGGCCCGCTACCGCGATCTCTCGCGGAAACGTTTATTAATGCTTGGTAATCGACGCATTTACAAAATTTATTTGGTTGTTTCCTGTACGCGCTTCTACCGCCTACAACATCATGCACGTATTGTCAGGAATCCTTACGTCTTTTGATCTTCCAGAATTTGGTATCTGACAACGCTTCTTATAGTTCGTAATTTTTATTAAAAAAATAATCTCCATTTGGTACACACCTCTCCATATTATCCCCGTCTGTCGTTAGCGGAGAGTGTCAATAACAATCTCAAGAGTGCTTTGATTGCATACCATACTGAAAATTATCGCCTTTGGGACACTCGTTTCTATGTCTTTCAACTTGCCTTCAATTTAGCTGTAAACGAGTCCCATAAGCAGGTTACAACCCAGCTTATGTTTCGTGTTCAACCTGCATGTCCTTTATCCATTGTCTGGTGTCTCCGTGATTTGCTACCGGAACATTCTGATCCAGCGACGATGAATGATTTGTGGTATTCTAGCTTCCGCCAACTTTATGCGGATCGGCGTCGGCGCGAGCATTGATATAACAGTTTTCACAAACCAGCACCCTTTCAGGTTGGAGATTTAGTTATATTAAAAAACTATCTCTAAGTACAGCTGTACGGCATTTCGCACACAAGTTAGCACCACGTTATATCGGTCCGTAATGAATTATTGAAGTGATAAATCAGGTTTCTTTTGAAATTGACATTGTATCTCTGAGGTCTCCTCCGTGGCGTAGTGGTTACCATGCTAGCCTTTAGTTCCCGAGGTCGCGGGTTGAAACCCGGCGGAGGGCGATGGATTTTTTCGGCCGTAAAAATCCTCAGCATGGCTTCCTTCGAAGGGAAGTAATGGCGGTAGTCGCGTGTCATAAATTTACGGTACATAATAGAACCTCAAGCCTGATAAAGCGGCCTCTGAGCAAAATTACCGGTCTTTCGTGGCCAATATAGAATGGGACGCTAAGGACCATAGCAGTTAAAGAGCGTTCATAAATAGAACTCAATTTAATTCAATTTTGTCTCTCTGATAAACGCACTAGGGTGCAAGCTTCGCAATTGCGTTTCGCTTCGCCTAGTTCTCTTCCTTCCACACAATAATTGCTTTGCGATCTCGCGTTTGGCATAGGAACTTTTTGCTCCTTGTTTTTTTGGGGGGAGCCCCAGGGTCCTGCAAGTCGGGTGTACTATGAAAATATTTTCTTTTGTTTTGTGTATATTCCCTGTTTGTGTTTTCCGTGTCGACACTTCCCCCATTCCGTTTTCCTTTTATTTTGGTGGCGCATTGTATTCTGTGTTTGTTGTTGTACTTGGGCATAAGTGTAGTTTCTTGTAAAGTAGTAGCGCATGTCATCATCGTAATCATGGCCGTAGAGATAGTTTCTGCGTGATTTTTATAGGTATTTTACTATTTTATTGGTGTTGGTTATATTTATATGGTTTATATAAAATTTTAGTTACTGTGTTCCACATACACACATATGTATTATTATTCAGCTATAATCCCCTTTTTTACAGTTTATACTTCTCATATTTTAAGTGATGCATCACCTTTGTAGTGTTTCTAGTTAGTGTTCAACTTGGCTTATCACATTTCTCACTTGCTTTTATATAATGGTTCCATTTTGCCACATTTAGCATTCAGAATGTTTATTGTGGGCTTTATTATACATCTTTGTTTTGTACTCACACTGCCCCTGTTTATTATTTACTGCCCTTCCTTAAACCCTTAACTATATTTGCTGCTTGATGTTGCTCCACGAGCTTGTTGCCCAGGAATTGTGGATGGCTTCCGGGACGGTTGGTGGATCGCTGGCGCGCCTTTTCGTCGGAGGGGGAAGCTTGAGCCGGTGAGGCTCCCCTACTCACAGAATATCTTTCCACCCTGCACCAAGTCTTAGTGTCTGGCCTCAGAAACTGCGTTACCAGCAAAAGGTTCACATCACCTTTCGCCTTGGCCGAAGGAAGATATCACCTGTTTCATACCACCTGCATTATCGGCCAACGCTTATCAGGAGAAACCAACAGAGGGCAGGTTGAGGAGAGCATGGTACAGTGGTTCTATTAACAACAGTGTGGCCATTGGAGCGGACACAACCATCTCCCGCCATGAGGATTCCAAACAACCACATTACTCTTATGGAGGCTAACCGAAATTTGCCTAGTATTCATTTACTTGGTATTACTGATATAAAACTTCTTTAAGTAACATCTAAAATGTATAATAATCAGCACAGTAGTCTTTGTTTGCACCTCCTATACGTTGAGTAAAATAATACAAGTCTTAATCGGACAGCTAGTTTAGGTATACTACCACGATTACGAAATTTTCGTTCAAACAACATGTTTATGTAATTTTACAGTAGTATTGGACATTGTTTTACTGCCTCTACTTGGAACCCTAGGAGTAAGCATATTCTTGGTCCAAAAATTTCATGGGATCTATGGAGATTTTAGTGGATATACATGTCTTGGGATCCCCTGAATCCAATGAGGCAGTTTCAGCAAAATTACCAAGTGTCTGTCTGTGAGCAGCGTAGCTCAAACTCGTAGTATCCATGTTTGCTATGAAACATGCTCAGAGCAAACTAAGCCCAACTTCTGCGATTTTGTGTATTCAAACTTTACGTTATTGTTTGGGCCAATTCCCAAATATGTTAACATTTATGCGAAATATTGGAGGTGTACTTCACAAATGATTCATCATCAAAATACACAGCCTCTGTGTACTTCGAAAACAGAAATACAATAACAAGAGGTGCAAGTGCAGTAAATTTAACCCTCTAATGTCTTTTCAGAATAGCAATAGAGTCCAGTTAAATTTAATAAATTTCGAATCTCAAATTTTATTTAAATCCTATTTGTATGTAGAATAGCCAACGAACCATCTAAATTCTTTGCCCAAGCTTCAATTTCATCACCTGCTAATAGATTGAATACGGCGATAAATACATCAGTTTCAACGCAGAAAAATAATGGAGCATGAATAACTAAAATATAATTTCCAACTCCTATATATGCGAAGATTTAAATATTAACTTCAGCATTTAAAATCTATAAAATATGTGAATAAAACACATACTTTCAGCTTTTCCTGTTATAGCTCAAAATCTACCTAGATTAGGTTTCAAACACGGAAACACATATACCATTACATGCCTAGGTAACTTAATGAGCTCATTTTTGCGGTATATCCACAAAACAAGTTGAAAATCGTCTATAATTCTCGATTTTCTGCTTCTTCAACAAGAACTCCAAGAGATTCCAGGGTTGGTTTGGAATCCTAATGACGAGATTGTACCACGTGACCACAGTAGCCAATAAAAACCGACACGGCAATGGCTATACTGTGTTTAATAGAGTCACTGTAAGCATGGTTTCGCTGTACCTGGCGACTGACGTCAACGCTGTCTCTCGGATCGACCCCGGGTGTCTCCAAGGCACGAAAACAGAGTTCGTCTTTCGCCGGGCGTTGAGGAAGAAACAGTTAATTCTGGGTCCAGGAAGCGTCCTCGCGCGCGCGCCATTTCGGACTATTCAAAATTTAGTAACAGAATATTTTGGCGTAAGTAATACTTCTAAATTTAATTATTTAGTGGGTGTGTCGAATTTCTAAAAGTACTGGACTGGAGTGAATAAGTAAATATTACCGAATATTTGTAAAAATGGATTTGTGCAAGTTTCAAACTGCAAGAGATAACAAAGACTTATATGTTGTTCTTGATGTAGTAAAGCTAAGTTCTTTGTAAAATTAGTTCATTTGTTAAAGAGAATACAGTGTTTCATATAGCTGCAAGAAATGTAAAACTTATTTGTTTCGTGTAAATATTTTTTCACTCTTCCTTAAATTCCTTTCCTAATTTATTATTACGTTAACGCATTCATTTTCCTTCGGAAGGGAAGCAAAGCCAGTGGTCCCGTGTCATAGATTTACGGCACGTAAAAGAACCTCAAGTCTGATAGAGAGGCCTCTGAGCAAAATTATCGGTCTTTCACGCCCATATGGAATACGACGCTAAGGACCACAGAAGTTAAAAGAACGTCCATAAATAAAACTCAATTTAATTAAATTTAACCTCTGGGGATACTTCAACATTGGAAGTATTTAGAATAAAATAGCCCTAGCACTTAAACAATACATTAGAATATGTTTTGTCTTGTGGTTACCAAATGGTAACAGAGCATAATATAAAATGGTGGCCTTCAATTTTCCTTGTAATAACACTACGATTACAAATACAGTACCCACTTCCTCTTTATACCATAGGTAGGCTGCAGAAAGTAAAAATCAGCTGAAACAGCTGTCTTAAATAAGTATAAGCATGGAGGGACAAATATAGCAAAGTGAAAAGTTGCACTTAAAATAATTTCTAGCCAGGCATTTTGAGCGTTATTAAGCGATGGAATCTTGATTGGAATACAACACTTTCTTAGCTAACATGTGGAGAAAGAAAAGCGGGAATCTTAACTTTGTAATAATTGCCGAGTTTTACTGAAAGTTTCCATTTAAGTAGTCAAAAAGTATGTAACATGCTTCATTTTACGTAATATAAAATACTAACAGTAAACGCATTCTAAATACTTTTAATGTGCATTGCAGTACAATACAGAGGGATGTTTAATTATATCTATGCATAAAGCTTTAATTGTTGCAGAAATTAACTAACGAAGCTAAATGGAAAGTTTAAGATGCAACTACATCGTTAAAGATTTTGAAAACTAAGTTTTTAACGTTTTATAACTTTTACCAATTTTCATAGGCACATTAACTTAAAAATACTTTCTCTCGCACTTTTATCCAGGCTTGGTTCTGGCAGTTCTGTTATACAGCTTTGCTGGTGGTTTAAAAGTTGATTTGCAGGAAATGGTTTTGGCCAGTGCTTTATATCCAGAAATTTTCAGCAACTCGCAGCTCGCGGTTCCGTTTGCTTCAGATTGACTTGTAAACACAGTAATACAAACCAAATGAAGTCTGAACGCAGACCGAAGAATAGACTTCGGCGCAATACCGTACCTATTAACAAAGTATTAACAACCCATCGTGCATCTTAGGGGTTTAATGACATTCCGTGAAAAAGGGTTAAGAGGACAAACTGTCCATCAGCGCAATACGGTATTATTTACCCTTTTAGACAAGTGAGGGCCTAGGTACAGTGAATGAAACGTCCCACATTTGATAAAAAAGTGTTGCAGCTTCCTGTTAGATGTTTTTATGGAAATAGGTACGTAATTTAAAACAGACAAATTTATCAGAAATTATATTTTAGACATTTTTCGGCACTTAAAATGATCTTTACACTGCAGCCTATCAGCGAGAATTTTATCTTTCTCTATAGTCTACCTATTGATTTTCTCAAAAACGTTCATCAAATGTTTCAGATGTTAGAACGGAAAATATCTTGTATATCTTGAATTTTCTAGGAATAGCCTATATATAATAGCCTAGATACAAAGGCATCTTTACTGTTAATGAATTTCATGAAACTTGAAAGCCATAAGAGATAGGCAAATACTTACTATATAAAATTTAGATATTAAAGATAAATAAAAATAAAAAAATTAAAACTTTTTTTCTCTACGGTTTTAGAAATATTTCGCGTCGTATGTTTATATGTTCCCATGTGTAAATATATCGTAACGGAGTCCTCTAAAGCTGTGCCATTCATGTTTTCCTTTTCCCGCATAATCTCATCAAAAGCAAAAACACATAATGTACACACATGTTACTTTCTCTTTCATTACAATTTCACAGGTGTTACTCAAAATATGAAACGCGATTCTTCCATTTCTTTATGTTCATCACTATGATAAAATATTTAGCTAGAAATGACAACTTTAGTGGAATTAATATTTTTACATGTTTATACGCAACGCAGTGAGTCATCTTCCGTGGTGCAGTGGTTACTATGCTAGCCTCTAGTTCTCGAGGTCGCGGGTTCAAACCCAGCAGAGGACGATGGATGTTTTTCGGCGTAAAAATCCTTAGCATGGCTTCCTTCGGAAGGGAAGTAAAGGCGGTGGTCCCGTGTCGTAGATTTACGGCACGTAAAGGAACCTCAAGCCTGATAAAGCGGTTCTGAGCAAAATTACCGGTCTTTCACGCCCAGAGTAGAATGGGACGCTAAGATTCACAGCAGTTAAAGAGCGTCCAAAATAAAACTCAGTTTAATTTTAATTTAGCAACGCACTGAGCTGTTACAACTTGTTTTTGTTTGTCTTCAGATCATAGAGGTACAAAAATCAACAATCGCGAATTATCAAACTAATTCTGTCAAATGCACTTATCTGGGAACATATAAATGTATAATGGTACGAAATATTTCGAAAACGGTTGACGCTAAGTAAAAAGTTATTTTGGGAAAGGTGTGCATTTTAATGAGTTCTAACTTTTTCCTGAAGTATGCTTTTGCGTATCTCCTATGATTTCCCAGTCTAATACAGTTATGTAATGCTCACTGAAAGTAAGGAGGAGTTCACAGCATATTTCGAGAAAATTTAAGATATACGATTTATTTGTCATGTTCATGTCACAAGCACTTGTATTTTAATTTTAAAAACTCGTTAGAGCCGTTTTTAAGAAAATCAAATATAACCAAAATTCTTCCAGTAAAGGCGTGGATGGAATTTCGTGAAAATCCTCGCGTCATATGCTTGGAAGATGCAAAACTTAAAAATGTATTTCGTTGTGTTTTAGTTATGCTATTATCTATCTCTATCTCTCTCCCACACACAAACACACACACAAACACAAAAGGACCTTTTTTCGAAAATGCTCCGGGGACCACAAAACGGTATTTTCAGTGAAAACTTGCTTTCGATTTTTATGGGTGGAATACAGTACCTACTTCACCTGTATTCCACCTGCTAAGAAAGTAAAAACAACCGACTGTCATACACAAATAAAAGCATGGAGGAATAAATATAGCAAAGTCAAGTAGCTTCACTTGAAATAATATCTAGCTGAACATCTTGAGAGTTATTAAGGCAGGATTTGAAGTATCACTTTTGATACGAAGCAATAGAATTCTTGGTTGGAATACAACACTTTAATCTAAATTGGAAAGATAGAATCAGTCGGCTGAAAAATTCAATACCAATAGAGTAACCGGATGGAAACCGGGAGATCCGTGGTTCAAATTTCGGCTATGGCACTGAATTTTTCAGTTCGTTTGATTCTACTTTTCCAACGTTGCCTTACACACATGGCTAGTATGGAAGAACATACTAGCCACGTATGTTCATTTTTCTTTCTTTCTTATCTAACATGTAAAGAAAGTAAAAACGGAATGTTAATTTTGTAATAATTGCTAAGTTTTGCTGAAAGTCTCCATTTAAATGGTCAAAAAGTATACTTTAAGGTGAGTCCACACTGTTCAACATATCAACAGTTAACATTCAACAATTAACAAAATGTCTGATTCAACATGTTAAATGCCTTCAACATGTTGTAACTGTGAACGTTTAACATTCTATCCACACCAGTTGACTTGTTGGGACAACAAAATCTAACTAAAAGCAAAATGGACTCCAGTGATTAAGATTTGACTATTGCTATTTGTATCTGTGTTTTATATGTAATAAAAAAGTGGAAGGTGATGAGGCTCTATCTTGTTAATCGGCACAGGAGTGAAAATACTTTGAATGAGTTTAAAATTCGGAGCAGGTTTGACTTCAATTTCTTGAGAACAAGTCAAAGTGACTTCAGCTTTGTTTTAAGCAAAGTTTCTAACCTGTAATTCACAAAAAGAACACACATTTGAGAGCAGCCATTCCAGCTGCCAGACTTGAGCCTGTTTTGCAATTTTCTAGCAAAGTGAGGTTTTTATTTTTTTTTCTTATATTGCCTCTGGAACAATAATAAATTGCACGTAGTTTGGTATAATTGTCCATCCTTTTTATTACATATATTACAGTGTTCCATAATGATAGCCTCAAAAAAGATTTTATTAATGAAAGTGTCTTTTCTTTCGTCCATTCCATAACTTCACATGAAGCAAACCAAATCAAAGATATAAGCACAGAACGAGTCAACATGGAACTACAAACACAATAGCATGAAGGAATCACAATAGCTGCCATGTTTATAGTCTGGAAACTTCCGAAATTCACCCAATCACATACACAGAGAGCGAATTGACTTAACAAGTTTTCCATTAAAAGCGGAAAACATCCAACATGTTAAAAGTGTCAAGCACAACTGTTTCGGTTAACATGTTATGTCAATGCTGCAATCGAAATTTGGCCAACATGCAAACTGTTAACATGTTGCATTTGACAAGTTTTGTTAAATGTTAATCAGTGTGGACAGGGCTTTACGTAATACAAAATATTAATAGTAAAAGCGTTTTAAATAAGTTTAATGTGAATAGTAGTACTATGCATTTTTGCCGAAATTGATTAACTAACGAAACTAAATGAAAGTTTTGGGATATAACTAAGTATGCTAAAGATTTTGAAAATTAGTTCATTACTTTTTATAATGATTTTCACCAATTTTCATAGCACAATAGCTTAAAAATACTTTTTCTCTCATACTTTTACCCAGGCTTGGGACTGACAATTCGCTATACTCCTTTGCTGGCGTTTTAAAAGCTGATTTACAGGAAAAGATTTTCTTCGGTGCTTTATATCCAGAAATTTTCAATAACTCGCAGCTTGCGGTTTCGTTTGCTGTACATGGAATACATATACTAGTAAACACAGTAATAGAAATCAGATGGATTTTGAGAACGAACTATTCATCGGCACAATACCAATATCAATTAAGAAAGTAATTATAAATCCACCGTGCAATTCAAACGTGTAACCACTTTCCTGGAAAAAGGGTCAGGGAACAACCTGACCATCGGCACAATACAATATCACCGGCCACACCCACTTGGTATTTACGTTCAGTACCTTCTAAAGATGCGACACGAAATTTTCCAGAAAATCTCCCTACCCCAAACTACCGTTCACATGAAAGATTTTTCAAAATCTTTTATTTTCTAAACAATGGTTCTAATGATTTTGATGAATATACCATATATTAATGCTATTTACATGACAAATAAAATGTATCTTGAATTTTATGGGAACAACCTTTGAAGTCCCTTTCATTCGGAAAGAATTTTGTATAATCTTGTATAACTAATAATGTTAAGCGATAGACGAAAACGTACTACACAGAAAATGTAGATCTTTATTTATTTCAATTTATTTCAAATAACCTTTCTGCGACATACGTCATTACCAAGATATCCGCTATTAATGTTTTGATTTGTTCATTAGTTGGTCATTCTTTAAAGTTCTTTCAACATTCATTGTTTCTCGCGATTGCATGGAAACGGTATGGAATTTTAGGGCAGGTATAGCGCTCAGTTCTTAAACATTTGACTACCCCTGTTCCCTTCGTATTTTAACGTCATTTAACCAGATTGGTCATATCCGACGGTGAAGGGATGAAATGGTTGAAATGGTGCTCAGATGGACCCGGGGTACCTAGAGCTTAGAGTTACCCACATTCGTCTTCTCAGGTTAAGAGAAAGCTTCGGAAAAAACCTTATCTAGAAACTTACCCTAACCGAGATTGGAACTCGGGACCTCTTGAATGTGATGACGATTTTTGTTGGAATAAATACTTTCTCTCCAGGTGTGTGGCACAGAAAGTATCAATAAATCTGCGACGCAAAATGTATTTGACAGTATAAAACGCTATTAAAACGTTATTAGCTAGAGCACTTCGTATGAGCTACGAAGTTCAAATGTGAATTCAGTGCACATATCAATGAGCAAGTCTATGATAAAATGCTAAAACTCTTTGCTTAATACATGTATAATTTGAAAATTTCAGCACTATACAGCCGCCTTTCACCTTTGCCTTAAACAAACATTCTAATTTTGCAATGCTTTTTTGTTACTTCATTTAGCATTTGAGCTAAAGGGGGCCATGGAAGTAAAACAAGCCATGAATTAACAATGGCTTGAATTTATGCTTTAAATATGGAGAAAATGTGTTAAAATTATCAAGTAAATTTCACTACATTCGCGATGTACACAATTAAAGTTAGTATTTGTAACTAAAGCTAAAGGAAATATATTCAAATTATAAACCTGCAAGTGTTTCACGGAAGAATAACATCATTAAAATGGAAGAGGCAAGGCCAGGCGGGAGCCAAGGTTATTTATTCTTGCTTGAGTTTCTTGTAGACAATCTGCAAACATTAGACTCATTTGATACGATGAGGAAAATAGGCAATGATAAATGTGCATGGTTTCGTGCGCAAACTCGAATAACCTTCCAATTTGGACCTTACCAGCCAGTGGAAATATGGGATGAAGAATTTCCAGACAAAAGACCATGTAGTAGCGAAGAAAGCAGATGGAAAAGCGGAAAATCCTGCCTATTTGCGCTGAAAGGTGTAGATATCGACAAGGGGATATCTAGTTTCATTGTGTTTGTTAGTGCTTACAGAAGACTTAGTGCTGGATTTCATCCTGGCGACATCTTGATCGGCACTGGAGATCATGAAATTAAAGATGCATTTAATGGAATTCTGAAGATGATGCAGAATGATCCGTACGAAATTCCTGCTTCCAAGACTATTAAACTAGGAAATTGTCTTAAAAAGTGTGCTAATGATATAGATGAAGGAGAAACACCGTGCATTGGTGGAGATCTTCAACTATATATACGCCTTTCATGTTATGGGAAACGTATCTGCACAGCCTTTCATATAGAAGAAGATGAACAGTCTTTCTTTATAAAACCAAAGGGCGAAGCTCAGACGATTCACTGCGACAAACTTCCCGTGCCATATTGCCCGAGACCTCCTATATGTCGTATGACTGCAGCGTTTCCGCCATTGAAACCAGCGAAGACCCCTTGCATGCCGAAGCCACCGCCACCATGTCCCCCGCCATCGTGCCCCCCGGCAGTTTGCGCCCGTCGTGTGTGCTTTCCGCCTCCGCCAGGTTGTGTCACGCCATCGTGTCTTCCACGCTCATGTTATCCTCCTTCTTGCCCCCTACCAATGTGCCCTCCGCCTTCATGCCCCCCACGAAAATCTGAATATGAAGTGCCTCTTAAAAAGATAGCTGAAGATCGAGTACCTAATGAACTTAAACAACCCCGCTGCAAAAATCGGAGCAATGCCGGTAACAATACGCAAAAGGCGTGCCCAAAGACAAAATAAAGTAAAAGGCATCGAACACGTGTCTCATTTTATTACAAATTTAAAGGTGGATAAGCGCAATTTCAGTCTAACAGTGAATATATTTTAGTTTGACAGGTCTTCTACACATTTTAAGTATAATATGCTTGTCATTATAAATGTCAATACATAATGCTGCATTCGGAATTTGCAAGGAATACAGGTTCATTTCTCCAATAAAATAAAGCGTACAAAAAACTGAATTCGTTGTTCTAATTAGTTCCTCTAGCACTTATGGACGTATTTCACCCTAAATTTGTATGTTAGATTTGACGTGGCATTTTGTGTTTTGTTTGTTTTGTGTTTTACGTTACGTTATATCCGCTATCTTGAAAGACTACTGCATACTTGTAAACCGAGCATTGCATATTAATTTTGACAAAATAGTGATGAATATATTAGGTTAGGTTAGATGTTTTTTTCCCTATTCTGAGGGATTATTCAATTTTACCCGTCAGTGAAACGAGCAAAGCGAGTTCCACGCACGAGTGTTGCCAAGAGATAGATGGATACATTACAAACGACATAAATACCAAATAATTATTAGGAACGTTATAAAAACTGATACATGCAATGAAGCATAGGAGCTCTGCGTCGAGAGCAGACAGAGCAAAGTATGAAATTTCATATTCTAAAGTAAACCATGCTTGCTATCATTATGGGGAGAAGTATTTTTACGTTTTGCAGCGTGTAGAATTCAATGCATGTGACAAAACATTTCATATTTCATAATATTTTAGTAAAATCTTCATAAAAATAAATAAATAAATAAAATTCTCATCTTTCTTCATTATTTGTAAGATTTACGACTTTTCGTTTTTATAGTAATTTCCGTTGGAATGAACCGGGCATTCCAAATATTCTATTTGGGCAATTTACTGTGAAAAACATTTAGGAAACCAAAGTCACTCTTTTAAGGAAACGCGTGTGGAAAAATCCACTTCATCCTTTCCAACAAGTCCGGTACGGTTGAGAAAATATAGTGTTACCTATATGTAACGTTGCGTGGGAAATTAAAAGCCCTCTATTCTTGAAGACTTTTTTTACTTTTGCGAACCGATACCTTATTGGTATATTCTAATTAGCGTTAAGGAAGGACAAAGCAACCAATATTTTATTTTTATTTTTTTTTTCTAAGTATAAAGTTTTCACAATTATGAAAATCTATAAATTTCATGTAATTGGTTGTATTTTGTTTGATATTTATTACTTTCTCTACTACGTATAGTAAGTAAGGGAAGTATTGCATTCCACCCAAAAATTCGATACCGAGATTTCACCGGAAATACATGTTTTGAGAGCTCCTGAATCAAAAAAAAAAACATTTTTGGAAACATGTCCGTGTGTGTGTCTGTGTGTGTGTGTGTGTGTGTGTGTGTGTCTGTGAACAGCATAACTCAAAAACGAACAGTCGAATAAGCACCAAACTTGGTATTTAGAATCAGTATCTTCCAGAGATGCGACACGAAGGTTTTCAAGAAAATCCCCCCACCCCAGACTACCCTTTACATGGAAGATTTTTTTAAAATTTTAATTTTCTCAAAAATGGCTCTAACGATTTTGATGTAAATATCATATGTTTAAGATAATGTCATGAGAAATGAAATGTAATCTCGAATTTTCTGGGAATGTCTCCAAAAGTATTCTTCATTGTGAACGACTTTTGCATAACTGGTAAACCATAAGAGATAAACAAAATTTTACTACACAAAAAATGTAGATCGCGTTAAAATACACAACTTATGTCATATACATTTCTTTTGTTGAGTGAACCGTTTTCGAGATATTGCTTGTTATTTCCTTAAATTTTCTAATACTTATACTTTTTCTCAAATTCGTTATTCATTTTTACTTTCTCTACTACGTATAGTAAGTAGGGGAAGTATTGCATTCCACCCAAAAATTTGATACCGAGA
This sequence comes from Deroplatys truncata, assembly GCA_030765065.1. Taxonomy (NCBI): domain Eukaryota; kingdom Metazoa; phylum Arthropoda; class Insecta; order Mantodea; family Mantidae; genus Deroplatys; species Deroplatys truncata. Next base: position 127,964,408 of record CM060988.1, on the reverse strand, counting down.
TTTCACCCGAAATACATGTTTTGAGACCTCCTGAATCCAAAAAAAGCATTTTTGGAAACATGTCCGTGTGTGTGTGTGTCTGTGAACAGCATAACTCAAAAACGAAGAGTCGGATAGACACCAAACTTGGTATTTAGGTTCAGTATCTTCCAGAGATGCGACACGAAGGTTTTCAAGAAAATCCCCCCACCCCAGACTACCCTTTACATGGAACATTTTTCGAAAATTTTAATTTTCTCAAAAATGGCTCTAACGATTTTGATTAAAATATCATATGTTTAAGATAATGTCATGAGAAATGAAATGTATATCTCGAATTTTCTGGGAATGTCTCCAAAAGTATTCTTCATTGTGAACGACTTTTGCAGAACTGGTAAACCATAAGAGATAGACAAAATTTTACTACACAAAAAATGTAGATCGCATTAAAATACACAACTTATGTCATATACATTTCTTTTCTTGAGTGAACCGTTTTCGAGATATTGCTTGTTATTTCCTTAAATTTTCCAATACTTATACTTCTTCTCAAATTCGTTATTCATTTTTACTTTCTCTACTACGTATAGTAAGTAGGGGAAGTATTGTATTCCACCCAAAATTTCGATACCGAGATTTCACCGGAAATACATATTTTGAGACTCACTGAATCCAAAAAAAAGCATTTTTGGAAACATGTCCGTGTGTGTGTCTGTCTGTGTGTCTGTGAACAGCATAACTCCAAAACGAAGAGTCGGATAGACACCAAACTTGGTATTTAGGTTCAGTATCTTCCAGAGATGCGACACGAAGGTTTTCAAGAAAATCCCCCCACCCCAGACTACCCTTTACATGGAACATTTTTCGAAAATTTTAATTTTCTCAAAAACGGCTCTAACGATTTTGATTAAAATATCATATGTTTAAGATATTGTCATGATAATTAAAATGTATATCTCGAATTTTCTGGGAATGTCTCCAAAAGTATTCTTCATTATGAACGACTTTTCATAACTGGTAAACCATAAGAGATAGACAAAATTTTACTACACAAAAAATGTAGATCGCGTTAAAATACACAATTTATGTCATATACATTTCTTTTGTTGAGTGAACCGTTTGCGAGATATTGCTTGTTATTCCCTTAAATTTTCCAACACTTATACTTTTTCTCAAATCCGTTATTCATTTTTTTATGTCCTGCACATGCAAAGAGAATGGAATGCGCCACATAGCAACCAGCGTTAAAATATTTGACTATCGCTTAAAACCTACCATATTCCCCTTGCATCTACAAGAAAATTATCAATAAGATTGACATCTCAATATCTCCATTAACATGAAGCATATGGAGAATAAGCGTTTGTAAAAATAGTTTGTACAAGAGTAGAGAAAGTCATGTGAGTGTAACACATCAGATTTTTTTATGTCCTGGACATGCAAAGAGAATGGAATTCGACACAGCAACCAGCGTTAAAATATTTGACTATCGCTTAAAAGCTACCATGTTTCCCTTGCATCTACAAGAAAATTACCAATAAGATTGACATCTCGATATCTCGATTAACATGAAGCATATGGAGAATAGGCGTTTGTAAAAATAGATTGTACAAGAGTAGAGAAAGTCATGTGAGTGTAACACATCAGATTTTTTTTAAATATGGACAAAAATCTAGAAAATCTATTTTTTAAACTGATGAAGTGATCCTGCTCCAAAACTTTAAAGTAACGATATTTTGCTTTTATAAAAATATATACATATTTCATAATATTTTGGGATTTTCTCTTTCAACTTCATATTTTGTTAAAAAAGTACATATTTTGTCATACTTTTCTTCATATTTTGCCTGTCTCTAGTCATGAGAGAGTGGCTAGTGGTTGCTGTGTCAATCCCAGATGTAGCACGAGGTGTGTATATCTTATTAAATAACACTAATTTACCCAAAACGGGTACAAATTGAATAATTGTAATTTATGCAAAGAGTGGATAATCTTGATGCTTTGGCACGAGTGAATATGTCGCACGAACGACAGTGAGTGAGGCAATTTTCAGGAGTGTCATATTAAGATTATTCTCGAGTAGGACATTTTATGCAATTTTAGCATTATAAATTGTACGATATAAATCATGGGTAAAGCCATGTGGTTAATTTGATAAAAAGTGGTAACTCAGGGAAGGAAAATGAATATAATAGTGAACACTTAAGAAAGCTCTAGCCACCTTCCCGATGTAAACAAATTAGACTATTTTGTTGACACTGCGCATGCGCGTAGGAAATTGCCAACCCAACGGTATTACTGTAACCCACGAGAATAGCGGTAATAGAAATGGCAAATTCCCAGTTATTGATACATCCATAATTTGAATCCAGTTCATGTAAGTTATGTCCAGCGGGAGAACGAAGTAGACGTAAACAAAACTCTTGGCCGCAGCTGGTCGTCTTCAGGTTGTGTAGCGCTTCCGTTCTCCTCACTTCATTATTGCTAAAGCACAAAATATTGAGCACCAACCCTAATTAAATTATAAAAAATGCAGTTTATTGAATTTCTAACAAACTTATTCATACGGCGCGCGCAACTGGTTTGCTAAGGGGAATGACGCGAAAACTGACAGTTTGAAAATTAATATGGTTGAACAAGTTAATGTTACAAATCATAAGCGTGGAAAACAGCTACGAAGTGACGAAATGCAATAATAATGTGTTTAATAAGTTTTGTGAAAAGCATTCAGAACTTCTTATAAATGAAGTGGTGTAATTAACATCCGAATTTACCGGTATGTCAGCTACAAGCATTTGCAGACTACGCAAAGGGAAGTCCACCGCTGGTGAGGTTAGAAACCCCGGCAAGGAGAGACCGCACTCCAGGCAAGTGTTGGTTGTTGTGTGCAAACATTTTGTGGGGTCAGTAATCTGCCGTAAGGTTCACCAGTTCTTTGCTAATAATGAACCCCCCCCCCTCTTCCAGCTTAAACAAAGTGCATCAGTTGGAGTGCTTGTGTTCAACACGTGATTAGGGAAGAACAAAACATTTAGGACGTGGAGGGCATTATCGGTGTCGTGATAAATCTGATTGATGATGAATTGGGCGACACGGAGACGCTCAGATTAATGTAATGCGATCATGTAAGGAGCAATTAATTTCCATATCTGTGTGCTACGTGCTATTTAGACATACGATCAAATAAATGTGTCGTGTGTGAAAAATCCATATTATGCATCACGTAGCCAAATTCTATGTTCTGTCCATGTTGACATTCTTTCATTGTGATCGCACGTGGGCGCGGAGTGATACAAACCGATGATAAGAGGGCTGTCCCAGAAGTACCCGACCTAACAAAGAAAACACAAACATTTGGGGAAAAACATATTTATTTCTCTACATAGTCTCCTTTCAGCTCGATACACTTTTCCCAGTGATGTTCAATAGCTTCGATACCCTGTTTATACTGAGAACCGTTGAGTTCTGCAAAATAGCCATCAACTGCAAACTACACCTCTTCATTGTTGGCAATCTTTTAGCACCAAGCTATCCCTTCAACTTCGGAAATAGAAAATAATCAGAGGGGGCTAAGTCTGGTGAATAGGGTGCATGAGGAAGCAATTCGAACTTTAACTCATTGATTTTGGCCATGGCGATAATGGATGTTTGAACTGGTGCACTCTCTTGATTAAACAAAAGTTTCTTTTCCACTAAATGCGGCCGTTTTTGCTTGATTTCATCATTAAATGCTGCAATAAGTTTGCATAATACTCGCCATTGATTGCTTTTCCTTTTTGAAGATAATCAATGAAAATGATTCCACACACATTCCAAACATCTGACGCCATGACCTCTGCTGCAAATGGAACTGTCTCACCTCTTTGGAGCCCACTCTCCCCTTTCAATCCACTGTTTTGACTGTTCCTTCGTCTCAGGTGTGAAGTGATGGACCCATTTTTCAGCCATGATTATGAATCTACGCTAAAACTCGGCTTTATTGCAACAAAACATCACCAAACACTCGACTGAAACATCTTCACGATGCTGCTTTTGTTCCATTGAGAGTAAACGTGGCACCCATCTTGCGCATAGCTTTCTCATGTCTAAATTTTCAGTCAGTATGCGATGTACAGCACTTTTTGAAACGCCTATGATGTCTGTTAGCTCGCGCACTCAATCGACGGTCTTTGTGGATTTTCCTCACAATTTCTGGCGTGGTCACCTCATTTGGTCGACCACTGCGATGCTCGTCTTGGCAGCTCGTACGGCCTCGCTTAAACTCTGCGTTCACTATTGATGATTGACAAACAATTACTAAACGACGTAGCATCATCAAACTTCATACTTAAGCTTTATAAGGTTAGTACTTTCTACCACAGTCATTTGTTTGAAACAACAACCATTATCTATACATCCGGTCGGGTAGTTCTGGGACTGATCTCGTATGTTTACGTCTACTTTATTCTCCCACTGGACACTATTAGTACGTTTGTATGAGGAATTGAAATCGATTTGAGTACACTTTCCGTATTGAATACTGCATGGAAACGCGGATATGAATCGTATTGAGATCATTTTGAACCTTGGATCCGATCCTTTTAGAAAGTAGGATCGGATCGAAATTTGTTGGATGGAAACACCTACCGTATTCAAATCGTTTTGAATACGCCAAAGATACTATCCTCTACTATACTCGTAACATGCTGCACGCTCGTCATTTTGTTTTTATTAAGGGAAATCGTTAATCATAAGTGTAATAAAACACACAGGCAAAGCTACTTTTATCGCTTCCATAATTCGCAATTTATTCTCAAAAACATTCACTAATCTCAAAACCCACATAAAATATACAGAAAAATTAAATATGTTTAACAGTTCGGCAACCTAAATCTAAGTTGACCAACATAAAAACCTGAATTATTTTATTCTCGAACTTTCTGTATCCAAATCGATCTCAATACGTATTGAATTTAACATGGAAACGCGGATCGTATTCAGTAAGGAATTGGACTCAAATCGATTTAAATTCCCCATGGAAACGTAGTGAGTGTACACATACTAACTTTAACATAACCTCGGGTGAATCTCGAAACCATGTTTGCTACGGCCTGAAGGCCTATGCCTCATTCTCATCCAATGTCATTTCTATCTCGCGGTATTGTTTGCTCAAACGTTATACATAAGCTTCATGAATTGCAATAGACACAAAGCGCCCACACTGGCCGAACCGTAAGCTAATTAGGGAAGGCAGTGTGGTAGTATGTCGAAATCATTAAATAATTCGGCATCATTAGCTGACATAAGAGAGAGCATCTTTATATGTTCATAAATGAGAGTTTAGCTTCTCTTCCTGCATTTAATTTATTATTACTTGGCGCGTTGAACCAATAATAAGCAATACAGCCATTTGCATTCCATTCCTGGGAAAGAAATGAGCAGGTATTACAGACTGTGATGTAGCTTATTATCAGCGCAGCATAGTAAGTAATTATAAATTCAAGGTCTTAATTATTCTATATTTAATAATATATAGAGCTTTTTTGATCTTCATTGCTTAGAGAGAAGAATATTTAAATGAATTGCTAGGTATAGGGAATACGTCATTACTATTACTGCCACGCGGATCATAATGAGTCAATTATGCACGATAACGAATACAGGAATAACCTGTTTATAATGGTAGGGTTGCATAATAGTATATTGTGCAAGGAGATTATAATGGTAGTAATTAAGACGCGAGTATATTACGCAACAAGACTACAATGCTAGTAATTAAGAAACGAGCTGTAGCGAGCATTGTAGTTAAATTACATACGACTGTTTCTGGTCGACCTCACTATAATTTCAAAACTTTGAGCTTTTACAAAAAGATCTTACTTTGTTAATTGCGTGTAATTAAATGCCAATCGAATGGCAGCATTGACGCTAAAACCTTGAGCGTGTTTGCGAGTAGTGCAACAGATAGCAGCACTGTTGCGTCCACGCCGTATTTATTGATGTTTGCAGTTAACGTGAAAGACACACATATTGAAGTAAAGGAAATGAACTCAATTTATTGGAATTTTAAAGTTACAATGAACAGAATTTATTTTATTTTAAATGCATATACTTCATGATTTATCTGATGAATGAATCCCAGTGGACTGCTGCTTTGAAGGTGTTAAAAGGTATGGGCGAAAGGGGAGGTACGCGTCGTCTAATATCATAATGAGTCGCTGAAATGTTATGGGTGCCATAACAATTCAGTTATGTCACATGTAATCAGCATAGTATACTGTAGTCGACCAAAAGTATATTCATGAGCATATAGATGGGTTTTCTACATTGTGTTTTATGTGAAAAAATTAAATTGAATTTTATTTATGAACGCTCTTTAACTCCTATGGTACTGAGTGTGAGAAAGATGGAAATTTTGCTCAGAGGCCTCTTTATCAGGCTTGAGGTTCTTTTACGTGCCGTAAATCTACGATACGGAACCCCCACCTTTATTTCCTTTCCGAAGGAAGCCATGCTAAGGATTTTTACGCCCGAAGAAATCCATTATCCTCAGCCGGGTTTGAACCTGGGACCTCGGGAACAAACGGCTAGCATGGCACCCCTAGTCCACGGAGGACGACTGTTTTATGTGATACACAATATTAGCTTATATACTAGGTAATGGGGTGTGCTTTGGGCCATCGTCATTTTAGAGACACACTGAACTAGAGGAGTTTTCTTCTGCAGCAGTGCCAGCGGACAAGAGAAGTATATACAATACAGCAACGTAATAAAGTAGTAATGTTTAAGTCTCCTGTAACACATTTGCATAATCAGATTTTAGAGTTGAAGGAAGATGTCGGTAAGAATCGTCAGAAATTCAGTTTCCGTTTTGACTTTGTTCTTTAATATATCAGGAATGTGTTCCTAAAATTTATATCGAAATTCGCATGGGAAGAGTACCTCAAAAAAATTAAATCGAGTTTTATTTATTGACGCTCTTTAACTGCTGTGGTCGTTAGCGTCCAATTCTATATTGGGCGTGAAAGTCCCGTAATTTTGCTCAGAGACCTCTTTATTGTCGTAAATCTACGACACGGGACCATCGGCTTTACTTCCCTTCCGAAGGAAGCTATACTAGTGAAATTTGGCCCGAAAAAAATCCATCGTCCTCCGCCGGATTTGAACCCGCGACCTCGGAACTAGAGTCTAGCATGTAATCACTACACTACAGAGGACGACAAGGTATACCACAGGATAATAAAATAATATAATAATAATAACATACTTTAAAATGCGTTCTTTTAATGAAATAATGTTTTTACCTATTTCTTACACTCAAACTTAGAAAATTTACTTTGTTTTAGTTACTAAATACTGTATGATAACTGGAATATTTTAGTTTTTAATAATTACTCACCTATATCGCAGAAACTAGGTAAATGTTCATATCATGGAGGGGCCCACGAAATCGGAGCAGAGCACCGCAAGTAGACCGTAACGGACCTTTTTGCTTCCAAGCGACCCCTGGGAGGGACGGATGAGAAGAGAGACACGAAGGGCGACCAGATTTGGATGACGACGGACGCAAGCGTGAATGGGGTCTCTAACGTTTTCAGATAGAATGCATCCGACGCCGCCCGGTCTGCCCACAAGCAACCAACCTCCAGCGTCCCCGCAGCGACACCAGGGAAGAAACCTCTACAGCGAACAAGCCACCGCCCATCCGCAACCCGCGAACACCGTCAGCTGGTTCTACAACCCTGGAGCCGATGACGGGTTCAGGAAATGAGAGGGAGGAGAGTTGTGGTAGAAGATGAACCGCCCCAGCATTTGCCTGTCGACCCTGGAAAACCACGAAAAACCCTTGGGCCAGTGTGGGTGGTCGCCAGGATTGACCCGGAATCTCCCGAATGCGGGCCACAAACGTTATCGCCTGAACCATCCCGCTCGGTCAGAAACTAGATACCTCACGAACTTAGTTCAAATTTGGCGCACTTGCTTAAACATTACGTAAACTTTATTTCTGTGTAAGGGAATCATAAATTAGTAATTATGAACAATGAACTGAACTGAAAATAAAAAATGAATTTCTGAAGATAAGTTAAAAATGTATATAGAGCAAACACAATGTCACAGTTAGGATTCCTCACATGAAATTGCTCAGCTATAATTTTCTGGAAATGTCTCCAAAAGTATTCTTCATTGTGAACGACTTTTGCATAACTGGTAAACCTTAAGAGATAGACAAAATTTTACTACACAAAAAATGTAGATCGCGTTAAAATACACAATTTATGTCATATACAGTTTTGTTGTTGAGTGAACCATTTTCGAGATATTGCTTGTTATTCCCTTAAATTTTTCAATAATTTTCTCAAATGGGAATTCGTTATACATTTTTTTGTCTTGGATATGCAAAGAGTATTAATCTGTGGAAAAGGGAATAGTGCTGCATCTAGCAACCAGCTATTAAGAGATATGTATGTGCTTAAAGGCTACTGTATTTCGATACTGCCCTTGTAAATATATATTCCCCTTGCATCTACAAGAAAATTAGAAGATTTATCTCGATTAACATGAAGTAGATGGAGAATAAGCGTTTGTAAAAATAGTTTGTACAAGAGTAGAGAAAGTCATGTGAGTATAACACATCAGAATTTTTTTTTTGTCCTGGACATACAAAGAGAATGGAATGCGCCACATAGCAACCAGCTCTTGGAATATTTGACTATAGCTTAAAGCCTACCAATTCCCCTTGCATTTACAAGAAAATTAGCAATAAGATTAACATCTCGATTAACATGAAGCATATGGAGAATAAGCTCAAAACAGTTTGTACAAGAGTAGAGAAAGTCATGTGAGTATAACACATCAGATTTTTATTAGTGAATTTGAAGAGGTGGGATTTAGTTCCACATCTCTTGTTATCCTGGAGGAGGCGAGGAATATAAGCAATAATTTACTTCCTGAAATATCAAAGAAAATGTATTAAAAGTTCTATGACAAGTTCATGGTTTTCCGAGCAAGAAAACTGTAACTTCATTGTCAGAAAATGTGCGCATAGTTTACTTTGAAGAAATGTCAAAAACAACGAAATCCTCAACCTTTGGACAAATTATTCGGTATTGAAGACTACTCTAAATGCAAAACATGGAACTGATAAATCCAGTATAAAAAGTTGTACTCGCATTACCCGTTAAGACAGAAATCGGTAGGGACAGAGGAAAGAAAAGCAAAAACATTTTCGACAAATGAAATTAAAACCTTCATTGATGAAGCACCTAACAATACGTATCTACTATAAAGGTATGTAAATATAACTATTTCAGTGGCTCTGAGTAGGATAGCGTGCAAGTGCAGAAATCTGTATTGAAATGAACTTCATTTCGATACAGATTTCTAACAGCAAGTGATCACATTTAAGTATTGGAGTCGAAAAAAGGATAAGTTTTGTTACATAAAGGTGAATAAACCATTTAAGAGAGGCCTAAGGAACCTCAAAACACTAAATTAGTTGCAGAGGAGCAGAAAAATATAAAGGAGAGCCGTATACACAGTGTATGCTTTTTAAACAATATTATGCCAGAAACAGTCTTATTTTAGCGTTATAAGTGTTAAACTCTCTTTTCTCGGGTTTTCATTTGTGGCACATTCTCATCTTAAAATTGTTCCATACGATGTAGTTTTCCGTATAAACCAATGACATCTTGTATACCTCCGTGTAAACAGAATAAAAAACTGATGTGATGAATTTTTGTAAACATGCTTAGTTGTGATCTTATTAAACAATAATGTTGAATTGTATAAATTTTTAAGCAAAAAATTGAATTCTCATATTTAACATTTATTTTCTCCCAAACTAATAAGATAATTAAAAATTCATCTCTACAATCTATTTATATACTATTAATGAGTTTAACTACTAGATATTAACATTTTCAAAAAAGAATTGCATCGTGTGCAGCAATTTCTCAAAATAGTAATAAAACAATAAAAAATATAATATCTTTGGAACTAATTTTTAAAAATCTGATGTGATACATTCACATGCCTTTCTCTACCCTCAATATTTTTAGTGGGTATAGAAACTATACTTACTAAAGCTTATTTTTCTATCTACTACATTTTAATCCAAATAAACCTTTGCAAAAGTAGCTACATTACACATTCCGTTATAGATACAAAGAGAACAGCGATAGTCAAATGTTTAAGAACTGGACGCTATATGCTGGTCTTAAATTCCACACTGTTGCATGGAATCGCGAGATACAACTGAAAGTGGACGAGACTAAAAGAATGACAAGTATTGAGCAATTCCAACCTTTAATAACGGATATCTCAGAAATTGCTTATTTTACAGAAAAGATTATTTTAAATAAATTGTGTTTTAAAGATAACTACATTTTTTGTATTGTTCGTTTTCGCCTATAGCTTACCGTTTACTAGTTATAGAAAATTACACAAAATTCCTTCCGAATAAAGAGGAGTTCACAGGCTATACACAGAAAATTCAAGATATACATTTTATTTGTCATGCAAATATCTTTAATATATGATATTTTAATCAGAATGTTAGATCTATTTTTTTTTCAAAAATCAAAATTTTCAAAAGATGTCCCATGTGAAGTGTAGTTGGGGGTTGGAGGATTTTCTTGAAAATATTCGTGTCACATCTTTGGAAGGTATTGAATCTTAATACCAAGTGTGCGTTTATCAGGCTTTTCATTATTGAGTTATGCTCTTCACAGACACACACACATACGAGTAGACACACCTTTTCCTAAAAAAGTTTTTTGTATTATTATTTCTTCAGGGGTCTTTGGTTCCTGTTCAACTTCAGTTTCGGGCCCTTTTGACCAAGATGAGGCACACGAGGTTGTAGTTCAGAAACAACCATAATTAGGTACTCTGTATGGAAAACCAGTAAAGTCGCCACGTCGATTGGACTTGAAATGGTTTCAGTAATTTTCTGTTTCATAAAATTAGGTGGAGGATGTCAGAGATCCTGTGACATCTGCTTTTTGTTCCTTGGATATTGATATCTTGATGTTTGATTCTATGCAATGTTTTTGTTTGTTGAATACAACTACCAGTAAAAAATGAGTCTTCTTATTAACTAAGATAATCGACAACTACTATAAGCGACTTGGGCCCGTTGCTGCTACTGCTTTATACTCTGCGCCACATAAACATATAATACAAGGATGGTCTGAAAAGTTTCCGACCTCAACATGAGATGGCAGCACTCGTAAATAAAAGCTAGTGAATTTCGTTGTTCATCTGTTGACAGTTACTCACCGAAGTTTCAGCCATTTTGGACGCTCAGTTGTTATGTAACAGTCGATTGAGTGAGGTGATGCGAGTGTTTTTATGAACATGGACAAAATCTAGTATCGAGCTGTCATTAAATATTTATTTTTGAAAGGCAATACGCCTACGCAAATCAAAGATAAGCTGGATTCTGTGTATGGGGACTCTACACCATCATTTATCACAGTGAAAGTTTGGGCAGCTGAATTTAAATGTGGCCGTAAGAGCTTGGGAGACAATGAACGTTCGGGACGTCCAAAAACTGCAACTATTGACGAAAATATCGCCAAAGTTCACCAAATGGTGCTAGACGACCGCCGAATTAAAGTGCGAGAGATATCAGAGGCTATGAACATGTCAAAAGAACGTGTTTGTCACATATTAAATCAACATTTAGACATGAGAATGCTGTCCGCGCGTTGGGTGCCGTGTTTGCCCACGTTTGACCAAAAACGTGTTCGAATGAACATTTCCAACGCAGTTTAGGCGCAATAAATCCGAGTTTTGGCGCCGATTAATTACTGTAGATGAAACTTGGATACACCATTATACGCCCGAAACAAAAATACAATCCAAACAGTGGACTGCAAAGGGGGAACCGGCTCCAAAAAAAGCAAAATTTGTTTTTTCGGTTGGGAAAGTGATGGTGACAGTTTTTGGGATAGTCATGGAGTTATTTTAATCGATTATCTTCAAAAAGGAAAAACCATTACAAGAGCATACTACGCATCATTATTTGATAAGCTGAAGGCAGAACTTGCTGCAAAACGGCCACATTTGCAGAAAAAGAAAATCCTGTTTCACCAAGACAATGCACCGTTTCACACCTAGGCGGTTGCAATGGCGAAAATCCACGAATTACGGTTTGAACTGCTTGACCATCCGCCTTACTCACCAGATCTAGCCCCAAGCGACTTCTTTTTGTTCCCTCATATGAAAATTGCGCTCGGAGGACAGAGATTTTCGTCAAATGAAGAGGCAATTTCCTTCGTGAACAATTATTTTGCAGAGAAAAACCCGAGTACTATTTGGACGGGTTACAGAGATGGGAGCATCGCTGGGAGAAGTGTATAGAGTTACAAGGAGACTATGTTGAAAAATTAAAAAAAAAATTCTGAAAAAAGTCTTGTATCTTTATTAGGTCGGAAACTTTTCAGACCATCCTCGTACTCACAGGAAAGCGTGTCACTGCGGCACTTCCCCAAGGAAATGATAGCACTGCAGAAAATAACGGACAACTTGCTGTAAGGGGAAGCTTTCGTATCTAACAGGCAGGATTTGCAGGGACGACTGAAAACTTATCTTGTGATTGTGAGTGGGGTGGGGTTGGAGAAAAGAAATTTATAGCTGATGAAAATGTCTCCGTCGTAAGGGAGGAAGCGCTATCGGCAAGAAATACTGTGATGTCGTGCATTCACTGTTGACCTTTCTGGAATCGATGTCTGAGGAATAAAAACTCACCAAGAAAACACGTCACAAAATAAAATGGGCTTGGCGGTAGAAAAGTTCTATGCCTATTCTAATACGTTATTAGGCAATAACAGCTAAAGCTGTGTGCAAGAAGACTGCGAGAGTGTGTTCAGTACATCATCTATCCTTATAAGTGATTTTCTTTGCATCTTAAATGGGTTAAATACTACTCAGGAATCCAAAGCCCTTTTAAGTGAAGCAAGAAAACTAACCGTCCTGTCGAAATTACCTCTGAGCAAGGGCCAACATTTCGAAAATGCAACCGAATGAAACCCAACTATCTTTTGGAGGCTACCCTTGAGCTGCACAGGACATCTTCCCTAAGAAAGAACAAGTCATTGTTCTGGGTTCTGTAGATGGACTCACTCTAAAGGAATACATGTACGCTATTAATAAGCTAATTAAACCTATAAATATACTGTGACTTTGTCCAGTTCTCACTGTCACTTCACTAATGTGAACTAGTTCAATTTTATCTGTCATTCACTTTTCTACACGAAGTAGCGGCGCAACGAAATATGCGCGAATCAGCCTCTGTTTTGAGTCGAACACAATACGTCTCTAATCTCTCGCAGTAGCTACAGCAACTTACGTTACAACTGTCGTCACAGACGCACTTGTAAAACCGCCCTTGGTGTTGCATCTGAGGAAAACCTGAAAATCCTGTCATGTAGGAAGGTCCTGTCGGGATTCAGAAGTGGATATCCATTCATGAGTCCATGCCTTAAGCATCTCGACCACTCTTATTTTTGTGTGTGTGAACTATTAGATAAATCCAACTTGGGAGCTATTGCTGGTTCTCAAGGGTATGGTTTCAGAACAGAGTTAAAAAGCAAGCTCGTTACTCATTTACCTTAGTCTTTAAACTCCCATCCCTTGGGTTCAAGCCCGACGGAGGGCGATGAATTTTATCGGGCGTAAAAATCCTTAGCATGGCTGCCTTTGGAATAGAAGTAAAGCGACTGGTCCCGTGTCATAGATTTATGACATGTAAAATAACCTCAAGCCTGATAAAGAGGCCTCTGAGCAAAATGTCCAGTCTTTCACGCCTAATATAGAATGGATCGCTAAGAACTATAGTAGTTTAAGAGCGTCCATAAATAAACTCAATTTTAATTTTCCCATCCCTTTTTGTGCCTCTTACTATTTACATGTGTTTGGGGTGGTAGTTTAATTGGATTTCAGGTTGAACTATTTTAGTAGTTCCGTGTTCACCGTGACCTTAGATTTCTTATAAACCTTTCTGACCAAGTTTTCTATTTCCATCACAACGGCCACATATTGATTCAGTTTCTCTCTCACAAAGTCGTTAGAGTGAGGGCGACGGGCATAGGCATTTAGATCAATGGCAATTTATGAGCCAGGCAAGCTAGGTGAAGGAGGGCTTGGGAAATATAGTTTAGGAAGGGGGAGACATGGAGGCGTTCAAAGAAAATTAATAGACTACAGGGACACAGAGGGAAAGAGACCACATGCCCGTTGCTTAGGCGTTCCCACCAGGTTTCGTAAAACATTTTTCACATATAGGAAGTTTCAGTTCATAACAAGGGAAAAACATACTGATTGCATCAAATAGATTATAAAGATAATAGAGAAAACACAACTAAATTATTGATTATGCAGGACACAGTAGATAATCTTCATAGAGCCATGTTTACTTAATCAGATTTGTAAATAATACAGTTTTAAAATCTCGTTCAAAATCAGTTAACATGGCATTCCAAGGAAAACACTTGGTCAGAACAAACATTGTTTTAGATAATACCATTTCAGCACAATATTTAGGTTGTGATATTTCATATAACTGTGATAGAGATGTACATACAAGTTAGAGATTTTAATGTACTATCAGGTGGCAATGTACTATCCGCAGACTATTGAAAATAGCATGGACTAACACAGCTGAAGCTGTATATAAGATGATCCGACAGTGCCGGCGCTTTGAAGCCGGAACTTCATCATAATAATTAATGGTAAGCACACCAAATTATCAGTCATCGTCAGTAATAAATTATAGTTAAATTAAATATAAAGCTTAGAGTGTGAGTACTCTAATCAAAGATAAAATTATGTACTTCTTATTGCCGTATTTTCTATTAATGTATGCATGCATGTTTAGTGGTATAGAAGAAACATGTAAATATACAGGAAGATTTATGAAGAACTGGCACATTTCTTTCTTTAATTATTCAGTTCGAAATTCACCCAATGCCCCAATTTTAGCACCAAATTAAGCGGAATGTTCTGGAGTTTCGATTGCTTATCACTAGATGAGCAGATGTTTATGGTTTATCCGTAATTGCTAGTTTTATTGACGGCAACTGTATTTGAGATTTTGTTCTAGTCAACGTCAAAATGGAGTACACATTAAATGAACGACTTTTCCTTGTAAAGCAATACTGGATTACGAATTCAATTACAGCTACTCAAAGGGCATACCAGAGAGAAGTTGGTGTTCAGAATCCTCCCCAAAGAAACACAATACTGGAACTGGTAAACAAACTGGAAACAACTGGATCTCTGGTGAATGAAAAAGGCAAAACTCGTTCATCTAGGCTTCCCATGGTTGTTGACGTAAGAGCATGACTGGATCAGTCACACAAAAAATCATTAAGAGGTTTGTCGCAGGAGACAACTGAGCAACTGGGCGATGTAGAGCTGAGTCAAGGGTATTTTCAGCAAGACGGCGCTACATGCCATACATCAAATGAATTCATGCAAGTTTCTTTGACGACGGGATAATTTCCATGAACCTGTGGGCACCGAGATCTCCGGATTTGACATCTCCGGACTTCTTTCTATGGGGTTACTTAAAAGACAGAATTTATGCCACACGTTCCCAGACATCGGACGATTTGAAGCACATTACACAGAAGATTCAAGCTATTGACAACAGAGTCCTCCAACGAGTGGCCAGTAACATGGAACGACGTGTTGAGTTGTGCCTTATGCAGGATGCAGGACATTTTCAACATTTGCTATGAAGGTAAATAATCTCCCAAAACTCCCCTGCATTTCAGGTATAATAAGTTGTCGCTAGCATAACTCGTTTTGAACAATTAAAGAAATAAATGTGTCAGTTCTTCATAAATCAGCCTGTATTTGTAAGTTCGTAACAATCTGGAGATGTGAATAATAATTCGAGCTTTCAAAGCTACAAGCAGTTGCATTCGCTGAGTGTATTAAGAAAAGAGAATGCTAGGTAACAGAAGCTGTTGTTCAATTACGTACTGGCAACGTATTTTTAAGGGATAAATCGAAGATTGTCTATGCAGGAGAAAAATGGTTGAGGAGATGTTAGTTCAAAGATTCAAGTGAGACGTCACATGATTTGAATTTAGTCTATAGCAAAACAGTAATGTAGGATGTTAAATCTGAGTGTAGGAGACACGCATAAATTCAACCAATGAAATGATAGGAAATTGTGGAATATTCCGGAGTAGGGAGAATATATAAGCTGGAAATTTTAGAAGGAAGCCAAAGTGATCTCGAAGTTTACACACAGCGTGTCTGTGCTGGTTAGCATAAGGAATATGCACCAAAACATATTGTTACATGCTGGGTAGAGGCCTAAAGGTTCACATGAAAAAATTAAATTAATTTTTAGTACCCAGCACGTACATTGAGGGGACGTATACTCACTTGGCTGCTGAGGACGTTGTGTGGAGGTTAAGAGGAAGGCGTGGGTTTTCACTGTACAAAATCCATAACACAAATCTACGTACACATTTCTAGGTTTATTTCCCAACCGTTTGGGGTTTCTACATTATCAAAAATGATAGGTGAGGGGAGATATCCACCGATCCAAAGGTCAGCTTGCATGCGCGATCCGCTTCTCATGAAATACTCACCTAGACAGACGCTAGCTCCCCACCACTCGTGGCTAGCAAAAACTCCCAGCCAGGAGTGACGTTATCCCAAACGAAAACATCAATATGTCTGGTAATGACAATGAAACACCCAAATTATTAATACGCCACAATATAAAAGTAGTCATTCCAGTAATCAAGTTATAAATGATAAAGAACGTGCTTACCTGGTAATCTAAGTTTTGAAAAATGTGAACGAAGTCTGTAAGTAAAACATTTATAGGATAACGGTCTGGAACTAAAATATAGAAGTAATACACTGATTAATCACAAACATTCACATCAGGGGCGGCTTCTTAATATGGTGGCACGTTTGCGCTACAACCAAAATTCTGGCTCTTCCTTTAATGTAAATAACGTAAACGATTCAAGCATTTCCGTTATCATTCTGACATGATCTTGCAAGCGTTGTATTGTTTGCAGGTGCCAAGTAGTGCACTCCCGGCTGCAACCCACATTGGTGTAATGGTGAAGTATAGGGAATGACGAACCAAGGGAGCGCAGAGGTGTATGGGGGGGGGGGGGGGGGAGTGCGGGGCATAAGCTGCATGTTGTTGGTTAACCTAGTAGTCAGAGAGCATAGAATAGGATGATCAACAGGAACAATATTTTTCGTTTGTCCCATACACAGAGCCATCTATTGAATGCACAGTAAATGTTTACTTCACTTCCGGTCTTCTATCTACTGAACTGCATCTCTGATCATTACGTTGCCTGTATGCCACGTGGTTTATGCCGTGTTGTGTGTATCTGTTTTTAATTTATGAATCAACGTGGTTTATTTATCTAAATACAGGTAAACGCTGCTATAAGGAGAAACAATGAATTCCGTTCAGTCTCTTTTAACGCAACCGTTTTCAACGCTAAACTTGGAGGAAAAGAATGAAATTAAACGCATTGGTAGGCCCACACCATACCTAAAAATCACTCAGGTAGATCAAACAAAAACAAGAAGTTTTAACAGGAATTTTAACAGCAATGTATATAAAAATATGATTGGATGTGTGGTTGTGATATTAAAAACGCACTAGTTTGCTTTCCTTGCGTTTTGTTTGGTGGTGAAGATACACGGACAAAGCATGGCGTGAATGATTTGCAGCATCTTCATGACCGTGCCAAAAAACATGTAGCCTCAAAGTTGCACATGAAAAATACTGTCAGTCTTGTTATGTTTGGCAATGTAAATATAGCAAAACAGATGGAACAGTGCATATCGGAGAGCAATTGAAGAACACAACCAGAAGGTGGCTCAAAATAGAAATGTTTTAGACATTATTATTAACTGCATTAGGTTTTGTGGGGCCTTTGAGTTGGCTTTTCGAGGACATGATGAGTCAGCAACTTCAAGTAACCCTGATATTTTTCATGGACTGGTAAATTTCAGTGCAGAGCTGCACTGTGTTCTGTAAAACCATTTGGAAAATGCAACAGTGTTTAAGGGAACGTCAAAAATGATTCAAAATTAAATTTTGCAATGCATGCTTGAAGTCTATCATGAGGAGATATCGAAAAAAATAAGACTCGCCATTTTTATCTATCATAGCAGATGAAACCAGCGACGTAGCATCCAAGTATCAAATGGTAATTGTCTATAGATATCTGGTAAACCATAAGCCAGTGGAAAGGTACTGGGGTTTTGTGAATCCTATAGGGCACAAAGCAGATAACTTAGCTGCGTGCATATTGCCAGAACTTGATCGACATCTGCCAGGCTGTGAACACAAATTGATTGCTCAAACATACGATGGGGCTAATGTTATGTATGGGTCGAAAAATTCAATCCATCATAAAACAGAAGTACAGGCCTGCAGAATACATTCATTGTCATGCGCATCAGTTAAACTTAATTATGTTAAATGCAGCATCAGCAAATAGTAGTGTACGAATTTTCTTCATAAATCTTCAAGGAATTTGTTTTTTTTTCTCTAACTCTCTTCAGAGAACATCAGTTTTAGAAGAAGTAGTGCAGAAGCGGCTACCAAGATCAGTGCAAACGAGATGGAACTTTCAATCTAGATCTGTCAAAACGGTTTTCGAATACAGGGAGGAGTTAATAGAATGTATGAAAATCATAAGGAGAGGCAAAAGAATCACCAATTCAAGTTCTGTTCTTCAAGCACCTGGTTTTATTGGAATTTTGAGTGATGCAGATTTCATATTTTGGTTGTCCTTCCATAAAATTATGCCCCATGTCGATATTTTCTACAACCAACTTCAGAGGAGCGACATTACTGAAATGAAAGACAGGTTCAGATTTGTTGCTCATATGGGAGTAGCAGTTCTCTTTCAGCCTGACAGATTTTCAGAATATAACATTCCGTTCCCGGAACAACACATTAAAGTTGCCCTTAAGACACATTCTTTTCTGAAGAAAAGAAACTGATTACAGAACTTTCCACAATGTATAGTACTGAAGAATTTAAAAACATAACTGGGGTTGTTCCAGTAATGGAGTTTTTCAGAGACAATAATTTATGTTCCACTTTTAGTGAATCTGTTAAACTATTAAGTGTCATTCTAACAATCCCCATGACAACATGTGAGGCAAAAAGATGCTTCTCTACTCTGAAAAGAATTAAAACATTTCTGCGTAATACAATGTCTGAGGAGAGGTTATCTGCGTTGGTCATGCTTTCCATTGAAAGGGATTTCATCATGCAGATCAAGAACTTCAATGAGGTGGTCATCGATAAGTTTGTTGGCAGGAAGGAGAGAAGGACTGATTTTCTCTATAAATAGGTGAGTGCTATATGCTACACTGTTTATGAAATGTGCATTTGTTTTACATTGTGAATTCCCATTTCTTGTTTATTTGCTTAAATTAAGCAGCCTATAGTGAGAAACTTATTCTGTATTTATTATTTAAAACATTTCAAATTGCAAGGATAATTTTGTGAACCACCAAAGTTCTGGTTCACATCATAATTGTTACCTGTGAAAAATAAATACAAAATTTTAATTTGTGGTGATGGAAGTAAAATTCTACAGTTAAATTTAATTTCAGTCTAATCATTCAACAACGTCCATACCACATGTACAACCTGAGACTCCATATCCATGCTCGACCGCAACGTTTAAATGACTAACCAGGGAACTCATTAATATAATCATTCAATTAATTCATTCAGAACTCATTAATCGCCGAATATCCATTGATACACTGAAGGAGAAGAAGACGGTGACCAGAGGATGTCAACATCTTCAATTGTGTAACAAGAAACCGCTGCAGCTTCTTCATGGCAGTGATTTCTGGACATTGGGACAGAAGGACCACAGCCACATACAAGCTATAGACATAACTGGGACACATGTGTCTAGATAAAATAAGAATTAGGATATATGGAATCAGTTACAAATATTTTCAATAAGGGTAAATGGAGGAATATGGGTGTAATTGGGAGGAGTATTAGAAAGAATGGATAGCTCAAGGATTATAGACCTTGTGTTTCACAGATGGTTCAAAGGATGGCTAAGGAACTGTATCTGGAGTATATTGCCAAGTATAAGACCAAAAATCGTTCCCCTTGAGTGAATATGCTATAGTTTTTGATACAGAAAATTTTTCTCTTATTCAATGTATGAATCAAAATATAAGGAGAGGCTACACTAGTAAACAGATTTTTATTTTCTCAGATAGCTGGGCCGTACTTAAGGCTCTGATAATATCAGCGCTGGTCTTAAATTACCTAAATATGCTTCATAAGCTTGGCAGAATAGAATGAAGTATAGTTCATCTGTTGCCAAGTAACTGTGGCATTGAGGGAAATGCAAAATCTGATGAATTAGCATGGCAAGCCGCAGCTTCCCAGTTTATTGGACCAGAGCGACTCTAGGAAGAGAGTTTGGTAAGAGGGGCTATTAAGAACTGGTTCAAGGAATAGATTATGAAACCTGGCTTAAGGATACCCATCTGTGAAAAAAGTTCAAAATTTCCCAATATTCATAAATATGTATTTTGCTGCTATTAAAATCTTCTACTTTAATTCTATTTAGCTTTTATAACTGTACGACCTTTTAAAGCAATTTAAATGCCTGCGTGTAGGAGTAGCTTCCCATAAAATTGCAGTAAAAAGCGATAAGTTTTATCTACATAAAAGTGAACAAGCCATTCAAGAGAGACCTCAGGTAACTTCAAATACAAAATTAGCTGCAGAGGAGCAGAAAAAGGAGAATCTGTATAGCACTAAATGCGTTTTAACCGCATAAAGTCAAAAACAGTATTATTTTAGTGTTATAATTTTTAAATTCTCTTTACTCGGGCTTTCATTTTTCGGCACATTCTCAAATTCAAATTGTTCCACACGATGTACTTTTCGGTATAAATCGACAAAATGTTGTATACCTCCTTGTTAATGACAAAGTAAAAACTTGATCAAATAAATTCATGTCAGCATGTTTAGTTGTAACGTTATTAAACAATAATATTCATATTGTGTAAATTTTAAGCAAAAAATCGAAGTCTCACATTAAACATTTATTTTCCTACAAACTTGTGGCATAATTAAAAATTCGTCTATACAATTTATTACTATAGTAGTAACACTTTAATTATAAAACAGTAATTTTTAAAAAACTAAATGCATCATATGGAGAAATCTTTCAAAACAGTAATAATACTTAAAAAATTAATATTATTTGAAATAATGTAAAAACATGTATGAACTTTGTCTAGTTATGATGCATTAAACTCTGGTTGCTATATTAAAATTTTAAATGAATCGATCTAAAATTGTGATTTTTTTTTTAAATTTCACTGATGCGTGTCCTAAAAACCCCAGGAGACAAACATGCTAAACAATTTATTAGGAAACTATGCAAGAAAAGGGCTGAAAACTTGCTTAAATGCAATAGATTTCAGCTGGGAACAATTACGTGTTTTCTTTTTCACAGCACATGCACCTGTGAAAAAGCATCTTAATACGGCAGGACCACTTGCGGGTAACTTAGATTGCGGATTATGTAAGAAAGGAATTGAAACAGTCCACCACATTGTTGCTCCTGTGAGGTCTTAGCTTGCATTTTGGGGAAAATGCTTTTAGTACCAGAAGATTTTAACTGAATATTTGTCATGAGATGGAGGATATAGGCATAATGATTTGGTATTAAATAGATAAGATAGCATATAAGTCTGAGGTGCTTCCGGAGTGAATAGCAGAAGAAACGAGACGCAAGAGTTGATAGTACTCAACATACTGATTGCATCAAGTAGATCATTAAGATAACAGAAAAAAACTCTCTTGAAAGTGCGTTTTTTCCATGATACAAACCATCTAGAGGCAAGAGTTGACAGTACTGTTTATGACATTAATCGCGTTTAAGGAATAAAGAAAAGGTTTCAGAATTCATGCACGTAACATTAGTCAACCTCAAACTCTTTCGCATTTAAAAACAGCAAATTACTAGTCATTTCAACGAGAATTAAGCGATATAACTTTGCTTAGTTTCGTTTTCTCAGAAAAAAAGACATTTTAAATTGGCCCACTGTGTAAATTACATTTCGTTCTAGAGAAGCTATTTTGATTGCATAATATTTATTTATGTAACAAGTGTATAATTAAGATTAAGCACGAATTAAATACGACGTTTTTGCAATTCAATGATCAATTGGTAATGATTAATTAGTAATTCATGCTACAAAAGTATTTAATTTTTTCCCTATGATTTACCTTTACTTATGATACCATTTCAGCAGTAAAGTTTCTGTCTTTTATTTGTTTTCGTTAGCGGTGTATATGGATATGGAAAGCCTCGATAAAATGTATATGATGCAGGAAATAGAATGCTTTGTGGAGAATAATTATATTCCGCTAGAAATTATTGACCAGGCAGATGTTCCGGACTCATTGATTCTTGAAAAATTGAGAAAGGGAATATGAAAACTTTTGTGCTCTGGATTATATGGAAGGTCAATTAAAAGCAATATTCAGATCTCGAAAAAATAACAATAAGTAAGCCACATGTTCAATTAATAGATTTCAGATAGAGGCAGCAGCAGCAGCAGTAGTGGTAGTGGTAGTGGTGGTAGTAGTAGTAGTAGTAGTAGTAGTAGTTGATGCGGTATAATGTTATTTATTTAACATTAATGTGTAGCCCCACGTTGTGGTAGCCAATTTGTAACGGTATTACTTATAATGTTTGTTTACATCAGTGTATTGAAGCCATCTTGTGATGTCATTCTTTGTTAGGTTCGTAGCTCCATCTGGTGTTGGCAATTTGCGGCAGTATTAGTTTTGTTTGAAAGAATTTTAAGTTTTGTTTACTGTCCTCCGGCTAGCTATTATCTCTCGGTCGAACATGTCTCTTGATCAGGATTGTGTAAACGGAAAGGAATCTTTTATCCAAAAAGAACACTGATGAAGAAATTTGTTTTATAATTTTATTGTCGAACACGTTCACTCTCACTTTTATACATTGATCTTAACACTCGCCAAACTGAAACTGTTATAACAACTTCTTACTGATAATTCTTTTAATCCACGTACTTCAATCTTTTGTATAATTAACTTTACCATACTTTAGATCTTTCATAATTCTGCTGCGCGTAACTTGTGAATCTATATCCGATGTATGCCGTACTAATACTTTCGACGAACTGACTGACTGAAGACGACGTGTAGTGTACACAGATTTTTGATGAACTGGCCTCACGCTACCTCTAACCTACCCTATTTATACTCCTGCATCCAGATACGCCTAAAGATTATAACTGAACTGCAATTGGCTAATAAAACGCGCCAACATTAGCGTCTATTTTAATATCCAATGAAAATTATGAATACATATGCTTTAGGGAGAAAACATTCCAGAAGTTTCTACCGAAAACGCGCCAACATTACGTAACTTCCTCGTTTCCAATAATGATAAACAGCTCACCCCCCCCCCTCGCTGCATTATTGCGCGTTATTATTGTCAGTTTCAGTAAGGCATTAAAAACTTACTTCTCAACAATAATTACAGTCAAGAAACATACCAAATCAATGTCACATAAAAATGCATATTCATATTACAATCATTATTTACATTTAAGTAATTTGTGATACAAATTACTGCATCATAGTAGTAGTAGTAGTAGTAGTAGTAGTAGTAGTAGTAGTAGTAGTAGTAGTAGTAGTAGTAGTAGTAGTAGTAGTAGTAGTAGTAGTATTACGTCGATAAGATTTTCAAATGTGACAAATTGCACATTTAATACGAGTACTATTTATGGACAAAATGACCTGATTTTATGTTGAAGCTTGCTTGGCTAAGGCCTAAAACAGAGAAGTATTTACAACAATTAAAATAATTGACTACGTTCTGTTTCTTAATGAACAGTCTTTTAATATGGCAATACTCGTATTTAAATGCTGTCATGCGTGTCAGGGTGGCTGAAGATTTTGGATTTTTCCTACAGGTCACTTGTATAAATTGTGTTTTCAGAAGGGAAAATGACATATTTCCTTAGCAACGATTACAGCACATATACCTAGTCAAGTATGCATGATTTAAGAGCATGAAAACTACTTACTGATAGTAGTATAAGTGATATCACTTTAAACCGTTATGATGGATAAATCGTGCATTATTGGCTCTTTATATTACACATCCTAAAGGTTGACTAGACACACTATTGAAATGAATACATTCATACCTGATAACATTTTAGTTTCCTTTAACCCGTAAAATTTCTACAATTTTACAGTCTTCTCTAACAACTTGCTTTTGATTCCCTTTGGCTTGGGTTGGCAATGAAAAAGATAAAGTAATATCCACCACAAAACATTTGCCTTATAAGGTCACGCATGGAGGAGTATATTACAATAGGAGGAGAAACTGTTGTATCTCAGTAGTTTTGCTGTATCTCTTGCACAACTACTACCAACTATACAATAAAATATATTATACATTCCCAGTGCCTAATAGATGGCTGTAGCCATTTGGAGCGAAGCCTGACAAATGATAGGCGCGTGACTATTAAATATGAATAAGATTAGCCACTTTGTTATTGTACCATTGAATGAGGTGTATAATTGTAAAATAAGCGTGAGAAATAATGCTCCCCCTTGCCTTTAATTAATTAAATTAGGCAGCACGATGATATCTATACGCATAAAAAATTTCATAAAGTGAACAGGAGTAGTGAGATTACCTTTGTATTGCCTTTTGGAGTAGATATTAACACTTGAGTCTGTAACCTACTCACGGACTCTTTTAAGGATCATTTCTTTTATAGGAAAATCCTGGCGTAATGACAACGAACTTCGCCATATTGTTGGTATTGCGCACGCGCGTAGGTGATTGCCAAACTATGAGTGAGACAAATCCACTAGATTGGCGAGTAACTGTAATGCTTGGTGGCTAACCTCACGGATCCTACGGCTACGCCCTGTCGTTGTTCTGCAGTTGGGGCATGGCCTGGTCCCAACTGCTTCACTCCTCTACTTACAAAAACATCCCTCGGCTAAGCTTTGCTGCTTAGGGCCCCTAGCAGTTATTCGAGAAAGGCTGGCGGTGTTTGTAAGTCATGTGTTGGCAGTTCTGCAGTTGTGAAAGCGAGAAGGAGAAAGCGCAGCGAGAGCGAGCATCATCTGCAGAAGAGTACTGTCGTGTGTATAGATACCGCAGTTTGTTTAATGTAGTGTCCCTAGGTGTCAAAAAGTATACATGCCAGGGTGCGAAGAAAGCTATTTTGCATTTCCAAAAGAACACACAAGGTAAGTAGATTTACTTTTTTACTTTCTCTTCTACGTATAGTAAGTAGGGGAAGTATTGTATTCCACCCAAAAATTCGATACCGGGATTTCACCGGAAATAATGTTTTGAGACCCCCTGAATCCAAAAAAAAAGCATTTTTGGAAACATGTCCGTGTGTGTGTCTGTGTGTGTGTGTCTGTCTGTGAACAGCATAACTCAAAAACGAACAGTCGGATAAACACCAAACTTGGTATTTAGGTTCAGTATCTTCCAGAGATGCGACACGTGGGTTTTCAAGAAAATCCGCCCGACCCCAGAGTACCCTTTACATGGAAGATTTTTCGAAAATTTTAATTTTCTCAAAAATGGCTCTAACGATTTTGATTAAAATATCATGTTTAAGATATTTTTATGGCAAATAAAATATATATCTTGAATTTCCTGGGAATGTCTCCAAAAGTATTCTTCATTGCGAACGACTTTTGCATAACTGGTAAACCATAAGAGATAGACAAAATTTTACTACACAAAAAATGTAGATCGCGTTAAAATACACAATTTATGTCATATACATTTTTTTTTGTTGAGTGAACCATTTTCGAGATATTACTTGTTATTCCCTTAAATTTTTCAATACATATTTTCTCAAATGGGAATTCGTTATTCATTTTTTGTCTTGGATATGCAAAGAGTATTAATCTGTGGGAAAGGGAATGGTGCTGCACCTAGCAACCAGCTATTATGAGATATGTATGTGCTTAAAGGCTACTGTATTTCCAAATTGCCCTTGTAAATATATATTCCCCTTACATCTACAAGAAAATTAGCAATAAGATAGACTCTGCAAATGTTTAACTCGATTAACATGAAGTGGATGGAGAATAAGCGTTTGTATAAATAGTTTGTACAAGAGTAGGGAAAGTCATGTGAGTGTAACACATCAGATTTTTTATGCTGTTACAAGTGACTTGGACATTATCGCCAGTCCGATACTTCTTCCTCCTTATTTTTAACGTCCTTTACCAGTTAGGTCATAACAGACAATTATACCCCCGCCGCTATAACGTTGCACTTGACAGCTAGCGTTTAAGTTGGTACACTCGCGAATAAACAGATGAAAAGCTTCAACCGTTTGACTTCCTAAGCCAATCACAAGGCAGCATTCCGGATGGTCGATGACAAAGCGGAACCGGATCTAGAATCGGCTCTGTTGCCGGATGTAACTATTCCCAACCATGTGCTTCAGTTTGTGAATCTCTAGCAGAGCGTCGAGTTGTTCTTTGCAAGCTACATATTGTTCATTGTTATTTGTTATTTAGATTTGTGGTTATTGTTTGATAGTTTTGTTATTGTTCGTTTATACATTTATTTATTTATATTTATCTATTTTATATATATTTCATTCATATTATTTATTTAATCAAAACTTAAGTGCGACAATGTCGGAAAAACGACGCCGATCGCCGAGTGATGATTCACGAAGTGAAAATCCTTTGCGCCGAGGTGTGCCACTTAATAGTCAGGCATTGGAACTATTATGGAGAACCCGGGAGTTCTTTGAACAGGAAAAGGAGTACGTGAAGCTTCACGGAAATCCCTCTATTCCTGCTGATAAAGCTGTACAACGAACTGCAGCAGCTCTTGATTTAAGCACGAGAACTGTTGTTCACAAAGGAGTGAAACTACAAGAGAAAGAGGACAAAATTCCTGAACCATCTGGAACACAACAGGTATTTCTATCAACTCCAGGGAAGAAAAAAAAGAAGCCTCGTCCAGTCACAAATATTGATGCTTTCCAATTAGACGCCATACGCAGACACATTTATGCCTATTATCATAGAAAGGAGTATCCGACCATACCAAAGCTGCTTATATCGCTTATTTTCAATTAACAATAATAATACGAAATAGATATTATTCAGTGACGTTCGCTACTTACGTACACTTTCTGTATGCGGCTTAGACACGATAGAAATGAGAACAATCAGCTGTTGTTTACTAGCCACTCTGGCAACGTCGCAACCACGATGTAGCCAACCTTACGCGAAGCCACACGAACTGTCAAGTGCAACGTTATAGCGGCGGGGGTATAGACGAATAAATGAATGAACTGGTTTAAATAAATGCTCAAACAGGCCCAAGGTCAGAACTTCTGAAGTTAAGAAAAAAATTCACTGAACTTCTGCTAGGTGGCAGAATTATCCTTAAGCTGAATTTAACACTAGATCGCTGAGTTTCGTAGGGGGGGGCTCTGGAGCGGTCTAACGGCCAGTAAGCCCTTAAAGCTGAACCTTGAGAGGGTACCGGATGCATTGGCAGATGGTGTATAGCCGGGACATGACCGGCGTTGTCGGCTGACTACCGACAAGCTGGACAGGTCTGTCTCCGAATAACCAATAGGAGACCGCGAATCAACTCCCCAGCTCCAAGGTGTTATACGTTTCCGTGCCGAAGGGATGTATAGCACAAGGAGAATGTGTCGCTAACGGAGTCTGGGATACCAGGCGACCTCACAGAGTATTCAGCCTTGCCCCGGTATAGGGGGCTCTGCCGGGTTGACTGTTCTTTCCTTCATATTCGTAGGACTGAAATGGAAACGGTAAAACAAAACCATGAAACTGTTCATGGATTTCTAGAAAAATACTTAACAGTACAAAACATCTCTGAACCATCTGTAGAGGATCTGGCTGCGGTATTGTAAAAATGAGACTACAGGCCAAGAAACTCTCAGGTGCTCAAAGGAATGATGAAGATTCTGCTGTCCTCTGTGTAAAGATGATGGCCTGTGGTGTGGCACTCATTCAGGAACCCTAGTGTTACAAAGGGAAAATTAAAGTTCTTAAGGAGGCTGGCGGGAAATTAATTTTATCTCCTACGAGGGAATTAGAACAACTGATAGCCACAGAAGGATTACAACTGGATTTGTCTGTGAGGCTAACTCACATCACATTACGTGGGGGAGTACGGATAAATCTGAAAGAGGTGAGTCTCTCTATTATTTTATTGTGTCGAGTAATGTTTAGATACTAAATGTGGGTAAAAGGCCTACCTTTGTTATTACAGAAGGCGGGAAGTTATCGACATAACTTTAGTAACCAAATTTATGGAATGCTTTGTTAAAAATTAGCGTGTGTCTGAGGATGAAGGTTGTTCAGGCCACAGATACATCCAATTTGAAGTAAGATGTACTTCTAAACAAATCATAACTTATCGAGATCCAAAAGGAACTGATTGTGATTCCTACGGAAAGACCTAGTCAGTAATCTGAGTAAGATAAAGATAGGATTCATGATTGTGAAGATTTAGAAACTGCTGCAAAGCATTAGCAGGAAGCAATAGTTTCAGTATTTAACGATAACTGTCCTCTGAAAACAAGGAAAGCCAACAGAATGTGCCCTGGAGGTATATCATGGAATACATTGCCCTGCAAGTAAACGGAAGAAAATTCGCAGATTGTTTATCTTTGCGAAACGAACCAAACAATGAACTGCTTATAGTAGATCGTTGACAGAATACAATCAAACCTTGAGGAAGGCCGAGAAGGACTCATGGAGGAAGCACTGTGAGGAGATAGAGGTGGCCCCAGAATGTGCTAAATTTCAGAAGACTCTTAGACAAGATCCACAGAGCTTTATTAGCAATCTTCAATTGGAAAATGGAGAACATATAAAAACAGAGGAGACAATAGAAGAACTTCTTCGAGTTCACTTTACTGGATCGAGTATAATTGATGGGCCTGAGGAAAGATGAAACTCTGAGATTGAAGCTCTCTGGGGAGAAAACCTCCAGAGCAGACTGGGTAATTGCCAAGGAGTCATCAAATATGAAAAATTAAAACAGACAGAGTTCTCATTTCAACCTTATAAATATCCAGGAAGTGATGGAATAACGCCCACTATGCTTCAGCGAGGTTTTGAGGAACATACAAAGAGCAAGTTTGGCCTTAGGATACATACCAATGAACTGGAGGCATCTTAGGGTGGTATTTATACCAAAGCCAGGGAAACCCTTGACCGTGGCTAAGTCCCTAAAACCCGTCAGTTTAATGTCAATAATTCTGAAGACTCTTGAGAAATTAATAAACGTAATAGAAGAGGTGCTTTGGAGGTATAACATCTGCACCAGAATCAGCATGCCTATCGTACAGGTAGATCAAATGAAACTACCCCTTTTCAGGTCACCTATAAACTGGAAAAGACTGGGGAAAACGGAAAATAAGATGGCACTTTATTGATATTGAGGGTGCCTTGGATAATATCTCCTTTAATGCAATAACTACTGTTGCAAGGAAGCATGGAATTTAGGAAACCTGTTATCGGTGGATTCAATCCATGCTGAGACATGGGTAGTTCATACAAGTCTCATGGATAGTAGCGTAGTTGCAAATGTCATGAGTGGTTGTCCACAGGGTGGGGTGTTATCGCCCCTGCTATGGAACCTGTGGTTGATGGGTTACTTGTGCAAGCAAGGCCTAGAATTTTGATATCACGGTCTATGCTGATGATATCGTCATCATAGTTCGAGGTAAATTCACAGGAATAATCAGAGAACTCATGCAGTTGGCCCTGACTACTGTGACAAAAAGGGCTGTGAATGAAGGCTTAACTATTAGTCCTCATAAAACAGCCATAGTACCATTTACCAGAAGAAGAGACATAAAGGGATTAGCACCTCTATATTGTGACTTCGCCCAGTTTTTCATCTGTCACTGTTCTCATTGTTTTAAGCTCTTATCTGTTCAGCCTCACTGCGAGTTTACTTCACCAATGCCACTTCACTCAGGTGGACTAGATCAATTCTCCGTTATTTCACTTCCTTCGTTACGCAGCTTCTTCTCGCCGACGGTTCACTTCACTCGGGAGCCGAACACACGTTCTCCGCAACCGGTCGCTCCACGGTAGCACTCGCTGCACGTCACAGAAGCCTTCACCAACTCGCTCGGAGAATCGCTCTTGATGTCGCACGGGAAGCTCAACCGCAACACGCTCCCTCACCGACTGACCGACGTGACTCACTCTACTGTCGCCACTCCTCACCTGACTCGACACGCACTGACTTCGCACTCACTCCACTCTGTGGCACTCGACTCGCTTTCAACCCGCGACTGACTCACAACTAACTCGATTGTGCGAGAACCCTCGCTTATATAGGCAGTGGAATCTTTCACAGAAGATTCTCGAAGCTTCTAGAAATATTTCGACACATTTTCTGGAGAAAAGGGGGAGATAAAGCTTCCAGAAAGGAAGCTTCCAGCGCCCGGTGTTTAAGCTGGCAAGCAGCGTTATCGTTGTTTACTCGGTCCGCTCGGCGCCGACCTCCCGATAACCTTGGGCCATAGCCGCTGGTCCACAATATCTTCAAGGTAAAGAACTTAAAATTTCTGAGGAAGCCAAATACTTGAGAATCAGTTTGACTCCAAGATGGACTGGAATCAACATTTCAAGAAAACAGTAAAACGTGTAGAAACAACCTTTGAAGTAGTCAGACGCACGCATGGTAAAAATGGGGAATAAGAACTTCTATGATTCATTGGATATATATACCAGGATAATCATACCATCGATAACCTATGGAGCACTGATTTGGTGGCCTAAGGGCCTTCAACCGGCCTAAAAGTCAACTAAAAAGTTCAAAGAATAGCGTGTATGGCTGTTACAGGAAAACAACTGAAAAACAACATGAAAACAACTCCAGTGCAGCAATGGAGACATTCTTGAACCTGACTCCACTGCATTTAGTTGTAATGAAGCAGGCAAGAATGGCACTCTATAGACTGCAACATGCTAAGCAACTGAGAATTCCTGAAATAGACCCAAGTTTGCAACGAATTAGGAAATACATAGGAGATGCATCTTTAGAAATGCTGTCAGATTATATAATTCCAATTAGATACTTTATAAAGAACTTAGGGTCATCATTGATCCCAAACATTGAACGACTCTGGAAACGCCTGAGAAAACTTTGATGTGGAATGGCTCAGGAACAGGATCCGCAGTATATAGCATAAGACCAAGGTGCATAAAGTTTTTCCCCTTAAGTGAATATGCTACTGTTTTGAAACAGAAATTGATGTTATTTTCAATGCATACACGAAAACATGAGAGCGTACTCTGGTAAGCACATCCTTATCTTCTCAGATAGCCAGGCTGCACTTTAAGGCTCTAAGTAGTCATAAGGTAACGTTAGGACTGGTTTTAAAATAGCTAAACACGCTTACAAGCTTGGCAGAACAGAAAGAAGTTCAACTCCTCTGGGTGCCGGGTCATAGTGGCATAAAGGGAAATCAAAAAGCTCATGAACTTGCAAGATAAGGAGCAGCCTCACAATTTATTGGGCAGACCCAGCTCTCGGTGTTTAGTAAGAGAGGCTATTAAGAACTGGTCCAAAATAGAACATCATAAAACCTGGCTTAAAACTCCAGGAAACAAATATGATAAACTATTTAATAGAAAATGATGTAAGAAAAGAGCCGCAAGCTTACTTAAAAGTAACATACTTCAGCTGAGAACAATTATTGTATTTCTCACAGGACATGCTCCTGTGAAAAAGCATCTTAACACGATGGGAGTGTTTCAGGGTAACTTAGATTGCAGATTGTGCAAGAAAGAAACTGAGACAGCCCAGCACATTATATGCTCCTGTGAGGTTTTGGCTCACAGGAGATATATTGCTTTTGGGGAAATGTTTTTAGAACCAGAAGTACTTGAAACCGTGTCTTTTATGAGTCTGTATTCTTTGTAAAGGGTGCAGGTATAATTAATTGGCTTTAAAATGATACAGGTAACACAATAAAGTCCCAGGCTGAAGTGCGTACGGAACTCTGACGGAAATCTGTATCGAAGAACAGACAAGATGGCTGAGTAGTCCGCGGCAATATTAATGGTTTATCACCAGATAGCGCGCAGGTCCACTTTGGTTCAATTCTAACAGATGGCAGGGACGTCAGTTTGTCCTCCTATTGTAAAGTATTCCTCCTTGAGCTCAGGACTGAAGTTTCCGTTCATCTTGATATGCCAACTTTACAATCATTATAAGTTTATCTCTCATTCTAATTCTTTGCTGAATAAAGTCAGATTAGGGGAATATTTTGTTGAATAGAAGTGTGAATAGAGATTTCAGGATTTAGAAATCTTCTAAAATTCGTCTTTGTTATTGGTGGAAAGCAACGAAATTGCTAACACATTTTTACGTTCGCTGGAAAATGTAGTTATAAATTAATGACATTTAAAATCTTAGTATTACATAAAACGCTGTATGTAACTCTTGTATAATCTTTGTTTTGACACTAGTGAAAATTAGTTAATTTGCTGCCGCGCAAGCGTTAAACATTTACTCAGGGCATAATCTAGAGCAGCGGTTCCCAAACTTCTTCAGCTGGTGACTCCGTTTTTAACCAGTGCAAATAATATGACTGCTTATAACAAATATTTGTCTTGAAAACCCTTATGTTTCAGAACAATGCAGAGCAGATGAGAGTATTTATTAGTTCGGAATAGTACAAAAATTTAATTTAATACAAGATTGCAAATTTACACTATGCATTACACTTCAGGTGCATTCGCAAAATTTTGTCCTTGCGTTTTTACTTTCTCTACCACGTATTGTAAGTAGAGGAAGTATTGTATTCCACCCAAAAATTCGATACCGAGATTTCACCGGAAATACATGTTTTGAGATCCCCTGAATCCAAAAAAAGCATTTTTGAAAACATGTCCCTGTGTGTGTCTGTGTCTGTCTGACTGTGTCTGTCTGTGAACAGCATAACTCAGAAACGAACAGTCGGATAAACACCAAACTTGGTAATTAGGTTCAGTATCTTCCAGAGAAGCGACATGAAGGTTTTCAAGAGAATCCCCCACCACAGAGTACCCTTTACATGGAACATTTTTCGAAAATTTTAATTTTCTCAAAAATGGCTCTAACGATTTTAATTAAAATATCATACGTTTAAGATATTTTCATGATAAATAAAATGCATATCTTGAATTTTCTGGGAATGTCTCCAAAAGTATTCTTCATTGTGAACGACTTTTACATAACTGGTAAACTATAAGAGATAGACAAAATTTTACTACACAAAAAATGAGATCGCGTTAAAATACACAATTTATGTCATATACATTTTTGTTGTTGAGTGAACCATTTTCGAGATATTGCTTGTTATTCCCTTAAATTTTTCAATACTTATTTTCTCAAATGGGAATTCGTTATTCATTTTTACTTTCTCTACTACGTATAGTAAGTAGGGGAAGTATTGCATTCCACCCAAAAATTCGATACCGAGATTTCACCGGAAATACATGTTTTGAGACCTCCTGAATCCAAAAAAAGCATTTTTGGAAACATGTCCGTGTGTGTGTCTGTGTGTGTGTGTGTGTGTGTGTGTGTGTGTCTGTGTGTGTGTCTGTGAACAGCATAACTCAAAAACGAACAGTCGGATAAACACCAAACTTGGTATTTAGGTTTAGTATCTTCCAGAGATGCGACACGAAGGTTTTCAAGAAAATCCCCCCACCCCAGACTACCCTTTACATGGAACATTTTTCGAAAATTTTAATTTTCTCAAAAATGGCTCTAACGATTTTGATTAAAATAACATATGTTTAAGATAATGTCATGAGAAATGAAATGTATATCTCGAATTTTCTGGGAATGTCTCCAAAAGTATTCTTCATTGTGAACGACTTTTGCATAACTGGTAAACCATAAGAGATAGACAAAATTTTACTACACAAAAAATGTAGATCGCGTTAAAATACACAACTTATGTCATATACATTTCTTTTGTTGAGTGAACCGTTTTCGAGATATTGCTTGTTATTTCCTTAAATTTTCCAATACTTATACTTTTTCTCAAATTCGTTATTCATTTTTTTATGTCCTGGACATGCAAAGAGAATGTAATGCGCCACATAGCAACCAGCTTTAAAATATTTGACTATCGCTTAAAAGCTAGCATATTCCCCTTGCATCTACAAGAAAATTACCAATAAGATTGACATCTCGATATCTCGATTAACATGAAGCATATGGAGAATAGGCGTTTGTAAAAATAGATTGTACAAGAGTAGAGAAAGTCATGTGAGTGTAACACATCAGATTTTTTGTCTTGGATATGCAAAGAGTATTAATCTGTGGCAAAGGGAATAGTGCTGCACCTAGCAACCAGCTATTAAGAGATATGTGTGTGCTTAAAGGCTACTGTATTTCTATATTGCCCTTGTAAATATATATTCCCCTTACATCTACAAGAAAATTAGCAATAAGATAGAGTCTGCAAATGTTTATCTCGATTAACATGAAGTAGATGGAAAATAAGCGTTTGTAAAAATAGTTTATACAAGAGTAGAGAAAGTCATGTGAGTGTAACGCATCAGATTTTTTAACTTAGTACACAGTTTAGCAAACACATCTAAAAATAGCACATTGTTAGGAAACTCCCCATGGAAATTGCTCTTAAATTTCTATCGATTTCAAAATAAATTACATCCATGAATATTTGCTTAGCACTCGTTAGTATTATTTGTTTAAAACCTTCAATTGTTCTCTCGTCTTTTAAATAATACCAACATAATCGCTATCTCGTTTCATCAAATAAATCAGTGTGCAGTTAGCATTTTGTAAACCTATCTAGCAAACAACTGTGTGAGGTTTTGCCTTACGTTGTATTATAGGATGTGTTGTAAATCTATGAGATTACCCTATGTTTTATTTTCTTTTAATGATAGTTTTTGTATTTTTTTAATCTGTGAATATATCTTAAAGGGTAACCAAGGAAACTTGGCTCAATTCATGGCCATAAAGTTAGGGCAAACAACATAGTTACGCCCTTCAGTCGATTTGCAGAAATTAAAAGTGTGTTTAATCCCTTTAATCCTTAATAACATAGATTAAAATGTTTATATCCGGTGGGGAATCGAAACACGTCTGCCGTATGACAAACGCAGAAGCAAAGCTATACACCGCATAGAAACTGTTTCGAATGGCAACATATAAACACATTAACTAGATCTCAAGAGTTCATTATCACCATATTGCATTTCTAATGCTAATAAAAACTGAATAAAAATAAAACGATGTATATATTTCCTCTCGTCGGTTTGCAGTCAATTTTTATTACGCGTATATTTCAAATCAGTATTTCTTTTAGCTAGCAAAATTCCATAGCCTTTAGCCTCGGTTCGGAAATATCCAGTTCTAATCTGGATTCAAAGGATATTTTTCTTAATTACTCTTAGTTTGTAACGATTATAACCAAATTTTAAATTTGTTGATAAATTTTATTCAGACCCTTATAAATAAAATTTCAATCCATACGTGCTGTGGTTCACCTAAAAATTGAAACGGTGCAGAAGACTCTCCATTTAAAGTATCCAACATTTTGTACCGCTTTCCAACCAAATTTGAAATGGTCAACAAGTTTTTCACAAGCTTCTGTATATAAATCTACACTCCACACTTGCGGCGTTTGACGAACTTTTTCATGAGTATGGACGGTCGAATGGAGGGACGGATAAAGCTGCACATAGCCTACGTTTTTAAAAACAAACACTGAACGTTGACATCTATAACTATTTATATACATTCGTCAAAAAAATTGTCAATATCTGGCTGCTGCTTCCAGTCCTAAGTGCTACCCTAAAGAGGAGTTGAATTAAACTTGCCAAAAGGATTTATTAATTAGTCTATAAAACATTTTAAATCACTCGGTTTCCTGAACCCTGTTTTTAAAGTGCATAGGAGCTATGTTCTCTGTTAGCAATTGCTTTTTTATTCACATATATGTAAGCAATAAACACAATGCTCATACTGAAGCCTTAAACACCAGCGCATCTAACAGGGATACTATGTTACTGTAGCTCAGTAAATTACCAAAATATATAAAGAACATACACAGGCAAGCATTTTGAGAGACAGTTATATTGAACGAACCTGTATATTCCGCGAAACTTGAGTTAAATGTGTTTCTAATGTAATTTAAAGTTACATATTTTCTGTACACTGACGTCTGAAAATTTATATGGAACTTATTTACAATATACCGATTACAATTGTTTTATTTTTTTGATTGTTTCATTTGTATAGTCCCCTTAACTTCTTTGGTCATGTGTGTTATTACTCGCTGAACTATAGGTTTTCTTAACGTTGGTTTCATCAGCTTTTTACTGTTGAACACACATTCACTCCCACATACATACTTCCACACTTTGTTGGGATAGGGAATGATTCTGGTTAAAGAAAACGCCCCCGCCTCAGCCGAAAATGGAACCCGGGACCTCTGGGTTGAGAAGCTAGAACGCTGGTCACTCCGGCGTAGAGGCAGTCTATTATTGTTATTATTATTATTATTATTATTAAATTCTTTACTTACAAAATCGTATATTTCCCCCCCCCCTCTGAGTTAGCAATCGGCCCCTTCTGTAAATCTCTCACGACCCGCAGTTTTGGAAGAGTTGATCTACAGAATTCTACACTTGGTATAAAATCAGCTGTTGTTATTCTTAGTATTATCATTACCATCATTCTTATCGCGTTTATGAAAACCTGTATAAAACTACTTCTATAGGACTGGGAGCGGAAGGGGACTTAGCGCCTCGAACTTGGAAGATTTTTTTGTGCCCTAAGCCCTTGTCGGGCGCCCCCGAGAGGGAGGGAGCGATGGGGTGAGAGGAAACAGAGGGCGGCGGACCGGAGGCACGACAGGCCAGAGGGCAGGTTCCCTACCTTTTCCAGATGAAACTCCCTGGAAGGCAGCTGGTGCAACCGGCTACCCCTCAGCAGGCTTGCACACCCCACTGGAGGATCAGGGACTCAAGGCCGCCACCATTCCGGGGGACGAAGAGCTACATAGAGCATCCTCTTCCCCTACCATGCAATGCCGAGACTTCCGCGGACATTTGCGTCCTTGAAGCAGTCAAGCAGATGAAAGGTGAAGTGAAATGAGAATGGAGGGACAGCAAATTTGGGGGATATAATGAACCTTCCCAGCATTCGCCTAGCGACCAGGAGAAACTCCGAAAAAACCCATGAGTCAGGAATCGAGCCCACGGCCTTCCGAATGCGGGTTACAGACGTTGCTGTCTGAACCATCCGACTCGATAGGTACTGTATAATCCTCTGCTGTTTCCCAATAATTTCGCTATGTTTGAGGGTTTAATTTAGACTGATTTCAGGAGTAAATATCGTCGAAAACTCAACAAATCAATCATAACATGAAAATCCTAAGGATTTACATTAATATTTCTTTATTTATGCATGCAAGCAACTCAAACAGCTGGAGATACTATAATTACAACAGTAGTTCGCTGCCTCTCTGCGTGAAATTCATTATGACCACTCTCGTGATATAACACCACACGATTAGACAATTTTATGTATGTAAGTCGATAATCTAATTTGTATACAACCCGCATCTGCTTTCTTCCCTCCTCTGGATATCTCGTTTCCTCCCACATATAAACACGTGCACGGATAATAATTAGCGTGAATGTGGGTGTTGGTGAGATGGCCTCCTCTCTGGAGTTGATTCTTGTCTTACGTGATGATCATACAAAAAAGCGGCAATAAACTACACGGCAGAAAAGGCCTCAAGAATGTGCAACATGTTTTGTTTACTTTGACGTTTCCATCATTTCTCTTACATTCCGTTTCCTTCTCATCTTTCAAGTGTGCTTCTAGGTTCGTGGCGTATGGCGGTGCCGGACAAATGGTTTGCTAAAAAAAAAAGAATACTCCCCGTGGACATTAGAGAGTTGCTTGATCGACGGATCGTTCATTGCCCTCTCTAGACAGCTCCAGCGCTGGGACGGTTCTCGAGCCTGGTTATAATAATAATAATAATAATAATAATAATAATAATAATAATAATAATAATAATAATTTATGGCCCATTAACTCAATTACAAGCTTCGAGCGCCGAGCGGGATGGCTAAGGCGGTAAAGTCTGTGGCCCGCATTCGAGAGGTCTCGGGTTCAATTCCCGTGGGCCGACCAATGTATCTGAGGTTTTTTAGTGGTTTTCCTCAGTCGCCAAGGTAAATATCGGATTGGATATTTAATACCACCACCCAAAGTTCCACCTTAAGACTAAAAAATAGTAAAATGAAAAATAAGTGGTAATAGCGAATGCTATGCCATCTATCTACAGACAATGTAAGCAATTAGAGTGGACGGCACCCTAATGCTACCTGCATGGCACGAAGCAGAAGATCCGGCCGCCATGTGCTGTGGGTCTTGTCGGCAGGTGACGAAGCAAGATGGCATTTCCAAAGATGAGACCTAGAAGGCTAACTGTCCATCTTTCTGTGTGAAGACGGGGGTTAGACTGGACGGCACCCTAATGCCATCTGCACGGCATGAAGCAGGTGGTTACAGGGATGAGACCTAGAAGGCTAACTGTCCGCCTTTCTGTGTGAGGGCGGCGGTTAGACCCTAATGTCATCTGCATGGTATGAAGCAGGTGGTTACAGGGATGAGATCTAGAAGGCTAACTGTCCGCCTTTCTGTGTGAGGACGGCGGTTAGACCCTAATGCCATCTGCACAGCATGAAGCAGGTGGTTACAGGGATGAGACCTAGAAGGCTAACTGTCCGCCTTTCTGTGTGAGGGCGGCGGTTAGACCCTAATGCCATCTGCACGGCATGAAGCAGGTGTTTACAGGGATGAGACCTAGAAGGCTAACTGTCCGCCTTTCTGTGTGAGGACGGCGGTTAGGCCCTAATGCCATCTGCACAGCATGAAGCAGGTGTTTACAGGGATGAGACCTAGAAGGCTAACTGTCCGCCTTTCTGTGTGAGGGCGGTGGTTAGACCCTAATGCCATCTGCACGGCATGAAGCAGGTGGTTACAGGGATGAGACCTAGAAGGCTAACTGTCCGCCTTTATATGGGAGCGGCGGTTGGACTGGACGGCACCGTAATGCCGTCTGCACGGCACGAAGCAGAAGATTCGGTAGCTATGCGCTAGGATCTCGGTGACGTGACGGAGCGGGTGGTTACAGGGATGAGATCCAGAAGACTAACTGTCCATCAGAGTTATCCACCAACAGATCCGTCGTGATATAACCAGGGAGTTAAAGCGATGTAAAATAAAATAGAAAAAAAAGTTTCGAGCATTGTCAAGTGCAAAGATAAAAGGTTAAATTACAGTTTAGAAAATATACATGATTGTTTACACTTTGTTGAATGGTTACAGTATGAAAATTGTATACAGGATTGTTACAGTAGGTTAAGGAAATCACTAATATTATATGCAGGCTCTTTAAGCATTGTTAAGTACAAAGAAGAGAATCATTAGCACAAAGAAGAAAATCATTAATATTATATGCCGGCTCTTTCAAGCATTGTTAAGTACAAAGAAGAGAATCATTAGCACAAAGAAGAAAATCATTAATATTATAT
Organism: Deroplatys truncata; assembly: GCA_030765065.1. Taxonomy (NCBI): domain Eukaryota; kingdom Metazoa; phylum Arthropoda; class Insecta; order Mantodea; family Mantidae; genus Deroplatys; species Deroplatys truncata. Next base: position 127,924,750 of record CM060988.1, on the reverse strand, counting down.
ACAGGCTCTTTAAGCATTGTTAAGTACAAAGAAGAGAATCATTAGCACAAAGAAGAAAATCATTAATATTATATGCAGGCTCTTTAAGCATTGTTAAGTACAAAGAAGAGAATCATTAGCACAAAGAAGAAAATCATTAATATTATATGCCGGCTCTTTCAAGCATTGTTAAGTACAAAGAAGAGAATCATTAGCACAAAGAAGAAAATCATTAATATTATATACAGGCTCTTTAAGCATTGTTAAGTACAAAGAAGAGAATCATTAGCACAAAGAAGAAAATCATTAATATTATATACAGGCTCTTTAAGCATTGTTAAGTACAAAGAAGAGAATCATTAGCACAAAGAAGAAAATCATTAATATTATATACAGGCTCTTTAAGCATTGTTAAGTACAAAGAAGAGAATCATTAGCACAAAGAAGAAAATCATTAATATTATATACAGGCTCTTTAAGCATTGTTAAGTACAAAGAAGAGAATCATTAGCACAAAGAAGAAAATCATTAATATTATATACAGGCTCTTTAAGCATTGTTAAGTACAAAGAAGAGAATCATTAGCACAAAGAAGAAAATCATTAATATTATATACAGGCTCTTTCAAGCATTGTTAAGTACAAAGAAGAGAATCATTAGCACAAAGAAGAAAATCATTAATATTATATACAGGCTCTTTAAGCATTGTTAAGTACAAAGAAGAGAATCATTAATATTATATACAGGCTCTTCAAGCATTGTTAAGTACAAAGAAGGGAATCATTAATATTATATACAGGCTCTTTAAGCATTTTAAGTACAAAGAAGAGAATCATTAATATTATATACAGGCTCTTTAAGCATTTTAAGTACAAAGAAGAGAATCATTAATATTATATGCAGGCTCTTTAAGCATTTTAAGTACAAAGAAGAGAATCATTAGCACAAGGAAGAAAATCATTAATATTATATACAGCTTCTTTAAGCATTGTTAAGTACAAAGAAGAGAATCATTAGCACAAAGAAGAAAATCATTAATATTATATACAGCCTCTTTAAGCATTGTTAAGTACAAAGAAGAGAATCATTAGCACAAAGAAGAAAATCATTAATATTATATACAGCCTCTTTAAGCATTGTTAAGTACAAAGAAGAGAATCATTAGCACAAAGAAGAAAATCATTAATATTATATACAGCCTCTTTAAGCATTGTTAAGTACAAAGAAGAGAATCATTAGCACAAAGAAGAAAATCATTAATATTATATACAGCTTCTTTCAAGCATTGTTAAGCACAAAGAAGAAAATCATTAATATTATATACAGGCTATTTCAAGCATTGTTAAGTACTAAGAAGAGAATCATTAGCACAAAGAAGAAAATCATTAGTATTATATACGCTCTTTCAAGCATTGTTAAGTACAAAGAAGAAAATCATTAATATTACATACAGGATTGTTTAAAAGATATCTTTTACACTCTGTTTAAATATAATGCTGTTACTATCACGTTTTACTTCAGTTGGTGGTCGGTTGTGCATATATAAACCAATTATAAAAGGATCTTTGTTTATAGATTTTAAATTATAACTATTTTGGTGCAAGTCCAATTTGCACCTTGTGTCGTGATCATGTATTTCACTATTTGTTTTTGGTTTGTGCAGTTCAATCAGACAGATTACTGTATATATATACAAAGACACTACAGTAAATAGTTTTTCTCTTTTGAAGACTTCCTTATAGGACTCACGTTTTCCCATTTTGAACATTGTTCTGATACATTTCTTTTGGAGTACTAGAACCCTTTGGATGAGGGTATTACTACAGCCACCACATACTTCTATGCCATATTGGATTTGCCCTGAGGCCGTCCAGGTTAAATTTAAACCCTAATACCAAATACTTGAAGCTAGACTGTTTACATTAAACACATTGATCCTGCAAAATTTCACGACCATTTGTAAAGACGTTTAATGCAGGTCACTTGTAACATATACTACACGCTGTCGTTAACGGAGAAAAATAAATATGTTTCCCTATACTGATCAATTGCTTTGGGTTAATGTCCTCTAAATCCTATGACACCTCCTAAAGTCACACTAAACTTGTGTGTAATTCAAGAGAAGAGAATTTTGAAGATAAAAAAGTATACTATATGTCATAACGCTTCCAGTTATTGTGACGTTCGTTGGAGCTATCTTTAAATCTCCTTTGTGGTTATTACTCATAGATTTTGGTTCTTTATACTCTAAGAATACAAAGTGAATACGTATTCCAAGAATCTCTCTCTCTCTCTCTCTCTCTCTCTTATCTTTCCTTTTCTGGACATACAACTACATCGCCTCCTCCATACAGTTTAGAATCTAATATGCAGGGAGTATTGTTAAGGTTAGAGCGGTCCGACTGAATGCTGGCAGGCTAAGTTATAGCCCGAGTGAGTCTTTGCTGTGTGCCCACCCTCAATAGGGTTTTACCACAGGATGTGTATTTCCAGGAATGATATTTTTAGGAAGGCGGTTTTGTCTTAGATTGAGTAGAAAGAAGGGAGGTAGCATATAGCTCCTCGAACTGCCTGTTAGGATGCAGCAGCCCTTCTGCACCCTGGTGTGAATTTGTTTATAAATTTAAGTTAGAGTTTGGAATTTGATTTTGAGGCCAATCAACTCTTGAATGGGATTACTATGGAGTTCAGCTTTAGCTGCTGTTGGTTTAACTCCTTGGTTATCTGCCATGCGGGGAACCCGATGACTCCGAAGACGGCGATTTTTGGGTCGTAATCCCCAAGTGTAGAGCGGTCAGTATGTCGGGTCTCGCATAAGCAACCCGGTTAGTTAATGTTGTTTGCTGACATGCGATGCATGCGAGCGCAAAAACAATACCTGGTGAAATATTAAATTAAAGTAATATCCCATTTTGCCTGAGTGGAACTAAAACATTCGTGACAAATGGAATGGCTCTATAAAATTGCTCAGCAACCGTATTGAAAACTTAAGAAAAAGAAAGTTGGTCTCTAAGGAATCTGCTACGTTGAACATATACTGCTGAAAACCACATAATATAACAGCACTAAAAATAAAGCAAGACGTTAAAAATTATAACAGCAGGAAGAAAAGAATAAAAAAAAGAAAAAAAGAAATAGCAATAACTGGTAGAAGCCATAAACACCAGTATACACGGCTACATCGATCGTAGCTGGCACATTGCCAATTGATATCAAACACTTTTTCCTAATTTTTCATCGCATCTTCAGAGAAAAGCATCTTGCATTGTGCTTTCAGTACATATCTCATCTTAATGTATACAGCTGTATGTGAATGCGGCATCATCGATAAAAATGGCAGCTATGAATTGTTCAGATTCCGGATTTCTACAGTCCTGATAGATTCCAGCAGAGGTTACTTTTTCTTCCTTTTGCTCTATTCTTTTTCTTATATTCGTACTCTTTATCCTTTCTCTTATTTTCGTTATCTTGCTTCCTTTCTCGGGAGGTGTTTACGATCGCATATGTCTGCCCATCTAAAATGTGGGCTAATACAGAAATGGCGTGACTTATTCTCTGCAGCAGCCTTCCTTCATTCAATTCCATAATGGCGGCGTGTATTTTTCTTTTCTTTCCTTTTACTTGCTCTACTACTTACCCGTAATAAGTAGAAAAAGCTATTCTATTCCATATCGAGATTTTACCGGAAATAATAGATTTGAAGTCCCTTGAACCTGAAAGAGGAATACTATTTTTACTAAAAGGACCATGTACTTACGTATGCGTGTGTGTATGTCTGTAAATAGCAAAGTCAAAAACGAAAAGCCAAATGAATACAAAACTTAGTGCATAAGTCCGGCTTCTTACAAGAACATTTTCACGAAATTCCTCCCACTCAAAACTACAGTTTACACGGAACATTTCAGTTACATGTTATTTTCTCAAAAACTACTACGACGATTTTGATTAAAATATCGTATGTTTCGCATATTGACACGAGACATAAAATTTATATCTTGAATTTTCTTTGAATAGTCTGGAAAGCCTCTTTTTATTATCAATTATATATAACTTGGAAACCATAAGAAATTGACAAAAATTTACTTTAAAAAAACACTAGAGCTTATTAAACTATACAATTTGTGTGAAATGATTCCCTTCGTAGCGTTAGCCGTTTTCGAAACATCCCTTGCTGTATTATTACATTTCTCCAGATAGTACTGCATCATCTCATGGAATATACTTGAAAGTTTCCTATTATTTTTTTTCCTTTCTTTTTCTTCTGAATGTGTTCCTCCATGCTTCTGATAAGCAGCTGAACGTTGTTTTCGTGTATTGTACATAACTGAGTACTTATTGTTTACTTTAAAATCATTTCTAGACAAAAACGTGTCATGAATAACGTGGATAGAATAATTACTTTTTAATTATTACTATAATATATAATGTATGCAAAAAATTGTAATGCGTATAGAAAATTGTATGAAAGTACATCAGATCCTCCCCCATCCTCTGAAAGGATGAATGTTCTTGATGCAGCTTTAAATTGCAGCATCTATTTCGTTCAGTTGAGTGATGGAGAATGAGAATTTTCTCATTGAAAGTTGTAATTTATGTTATTTTATTTACTTTTTTTTGTTGCGCTCTCTGCTTCAAACAGAGCATAGACTCTTGTGCTCTGCAAGTTACACGAGTAGGGCCTATATTCTTAAAGGACAGCACATGTGTAAAAGCAGGATAAATCAACAGTTCATTAGGTCTGAGATGAGAAGGAAAAGGGGCCCCCTCCGACTACTAGTGTTCTGTTATACTAGGCATCAATGCTTATTGTTTACACCGATTATGAAGTTCCAAGTGCTAGGCCCAGCATTTTCTTTGATAACTTCCTGCTCATCACTCGTAAAAAAGATTGTCAATTGTGAACACATTTCGTAGTATATTCTAGCAGAGGCATATTTATAGCCTACATTGTACACAGTTTATATACCCAGTGGAAGTGAAATAAGTACGCAGCTGTCACCAGTGCGTTCCCTTAGTTAAATAAAGTAAATAAGTCTAATACCATGTTGTTCTTACTTGCATAAGTTACGTGAAATTCTTTTTTTTTTTTTTTGCGCAAAGTTGCATGATAATTATCTCGATAAGTATTAGGCGAATGATCCTGATTTTCAGCTACCTTGCGAGAGTGATTCAGGAATGTATATTCACAGAATTAAAGATAAAAATAAAGAAAATACTGGACACACATAATATAATAAATAATTTGAAACTAAAGGATTCACACTTCATAAGTAATAATTTATTCCTTTGTAATGTTTTCTCAGAAATTAACTGAAATAGTTCCAGGATTTCGTAAACAGTTCCGACTGTTTTGCAACGCTGTTTGCACTGTTATGTGAGGGTCGTCAACCAGTCAACAATATTCAGCGTGCACAGTATTTGTCACCAAACGATTATCCCCCACGTGTGAGGTTCTGTGAATGGCTACTACATAAGTGTACGCAGAATGCAGCATTTTTAGTGTCTCATGGCTATGGATGAAGCTTGTTTCGCCCGTTACGGCATTATAAGTTTTCACACGTGGGCTTGTGAAAATCCACACGTTATAAAACAAGAGGATTTTCAACACAGGTTCTCCGTTGGGCAGGTATAATCGGAGACGTTCTCATTGGATCTTTCTTTCCTCCAGAGCGTATGTGGGGTGCAAACTACCATAGATTTTTAAAATATGATTTGCCCCGTCTGTTGGAGGATGTACCGTTGCAGACTAGAAAAACGATGCGGTATCTTCACGATTGTGTACCACTTCATATGACTGTTAGTACGACGTCATTTAAAGGAGCTTCCTGGTTGTTGGATTGGACGATGTGGATCTGTATCATGGCCCGCAAGATCTCCAGATCTGAATCCGCTGGACTTTTACTTCTGGGGTGACATGAAAAGTAAACTTTACAAAGATGAAATAGGCTCTTTGGAGGAACTTCATTAATGCATCTTTCAAGAAGCTGAAGATATTAGAAATAATGTAGGTATCTTCATGCGAGTGTGTCCCAATTGGCAGGAGAGGCGTGGGAATCATGCATGCAAACAAGCGGTACCCACTTTGATCATCTGTTGTGATGCCGTTAGATGAAGCCAGCTCATATAACTGCAGTTATTAAAGGTACTTTGGTATTTAGATGAAAAAGTAGTTGTATCATTTGCAAAATATCATTTATTTATTTTCATTCATTGTGATACTAAACTGTAAACAATGTTGTTAACCATAATAAAATAATGCTGTAAGAGATATGGCAAAATGAAATACAGCACATTATTCTTTTACTCAGTGATCACGAATTCGAGAGTATGTATGTGCCTAAGGACTTTAGACCAGTAATTTGACATATCACCTTAATAATCTGACCGTTGACTATGAACCGTCATAACCATTAACCATTACCAATACACGGCACCGAGGAAGCGAAAGTTTTACCTGCGCGCCTGCTGGTTTGTTTACATGCAGATCTCAAGCTAACACCCTTACTTCTTGTTATGCTTACATGCTAACAACACCCGCGCCATACCATTTAATTTTTAAGCCGTAGCTCTTACGTATCCCTGTCACTGCCACCCTAACCTAACCCGTACTAACCACCGAGCGCCAGCCAGAGATATTTAATACCATTTAATTTTTAAGCCGTAGCTCTTACGTATCCCTGTCACTGCCACCTTAACCTAACCCGTACTAACCACCGAGCGCCAGCCAGGGCTTGCCATGGCTGGCGCCGGTAAACCCAACCTGGCACGCTTGCATGTTCTGCATGCTCGCATGAGTAGTTTAACTTTACTAACCGGGGTGCTTCCGCGGAACCCGGCCATGTTTAACTCACATCTTTCTACACGCACTAGCACGTCACTACTAACAAAGCCCCCCCCCAAAAAAAATGCTAGCGGAATAACACAAGCCCTCGCCTCTGTTGATATCTCTGGGTTTCTGGAGCGTTACCATAACTTGCAACATTTGTATCCGATTTATTAATTAACTATGCACGTAATTACAAACTGTCACATAAACATTTTTCTTCCTGTTGTTACAAACTATAATTCCCTTGAATCTGCACACTTATTTCACTTCCATCCCGTATATAAAGGGTGGGCATTTAAGTTGAGACTGTACAGTATCTCCAAAACTAAGCGTTGTAGAAAGAAACGTCTGGAATAAAAGCTGCTTGATATTATGGGGGAAAGTAAATACTATTAGTCGTGTTTATTTAGAGGACGTTGTGCTGGTCATTTTAGGGTCAATTTAAATTCACCCTAATTGTAGGTTCCGATTTTAAAAAAATTAAATTGCTCCTAATTGACCATCATAATATTCTCTAAACAAAACACGACTAATGGCATTTACTTTCCCTCATAACATCAAGCCACTTTTATTGAAATTTCTTTCTAAAACGCTTAGTTTTGGATTGTTCAGTCTCAAGTTAAATGGTCCATCCTGTATATCTCGACCAAGCTGCCCTTTCCACTGGTGGCCCCGCCTGCTCTTAGTGTGCATTTAACGCAAAATATAATCTCCGATTTTCTACCAGTAAAAGGAAGTAATATTCCTACCACTTTTAGTTTACTCAGCTGACGGAAGAACAGAAATCATATTGCTGTTTTCCGCAAAATTCAACACGGCGCATACATTAATTTGTTAAAATACGCAATTTGTGTCAAAAACGTTTCTGTAGCATCAACCATTTCCAAATATTGCTTTGTATGATTAAATTCTTTAAAAATAGCTCTGTGCTCTGATATATTATGCGCTCATTTTTTTTTTTTGTTTGTTTCTCATGAATTCAGGCTCCAAATATCGCCTTGTTTTATGACCAATTGAGTGCTGTCTCAGTCTTCCGCGCATAAGGAGACGTGTGTTGAGTTTGACACATGATGTAAGATGTTGCTTTTACACATTTTCAAAAAGAGAATATGTATTCCACATTATGACTAGTTTCATAACTAAATAAGATCATATAAAAGAAAGCGGAAAGCGGAACATTAGCTTAACGAGGTTGACTTTAACCATTCAGCTATTTCTAACTTAACACATACAACCACAAAACCTTTTGATGTATGTACAACCTAACCCATATATTATAAAGAGGCTAAGGATCTGGGACAACTAAAGATTGAAGTGAAGTTTACTGTGCATCGAGTAGGATGAAGTGAGATGGCGTATTGGGGTGTTGTTTACCTATGAGGCCGTGTACAGTCCGCTTCTGACTAGAGGTACAATACACTTCTGTCTCTCATTCCGATGTATGTTCTATTTTATTTTCCACCATCACTACTCTGTACTGTTTACAGTAGCAGCGCATTGGCATATGTTTACATTAACAGTACTGTGTTTCCGGAACTTTACAGGATGTATCTTTATTGGTGTCATATATTTTCGGGACGTGTTCCTGACATCAAAACAGTAAAAAATGTTCATATGAACATGGATCATTTATCATTTATTTCAGAGTTACAACACAAAATCGAAAGTTACGAAAATTGCTCGAAGTGGCTTCCTCTTGCTTCGATGCATGCAGTAAGCCTGCGTTCCATGCTCTGGTGTACTCTGTTGAAAATTCCTGGTGTGTTTCGTATTTGGTCAAATTCAGTTTGGATACGTCCTCTCAAAATGTCAACATCAGGTACAGGAGTCGCATAAACCAAGGACTTCAAATGTCCCCAGACGAAGAAATCCATTGGATTCAAATCAGGCGATCGAACAGGCCATGCAATGGGTCCCCCTCGATCAATCCATCTTTGCGGAAATCGATCATTCTAAAACTTACGAACTTTCATACTGAAATGAGCTGGAGCACCATCGTGTAAAAACCACATTCGTCGGATGATGTCCAGAGGCACATTATCAGTTAAGCGATGCAACTCATTTCTGAGAAACTGGAGATAGGCTTGTCCATTCAGACGCGGAGGGAAGAAGTAGGAACCAATAAGGTGATCATGAATGATTCCACCTCAAACGCTGAGAGAGAACCTCTGTTGATGGTTGTCCTGTAGTACTTTATTAGGATTTTCAACTTCCCAGTTATGAGTGTTATGGAAATTGAAGATGGCGTCGCGAGTAAAACAAACTTCATCCGTGAATAAGATACAGGCTAGGAAATTGATGAACACAGCGCACTGCTGTAACATGCGTTTACAGAAACGTCTTCTTGGCTCAAAGTCCGCCTCATTTAATCCTTGCACACGTTGAAGGTGATACGGGTACAGAAGATTTTCATGCAGAATTCTCCAGATAGTCATATGACTAACTCCTTCCCTTACAGCCATACGTCTTATTTGTGATAGGTCTGCATCCACAGCATAAAGAACTCGTTCTTCAAGCTCAATGCCCCGTACCGCTCGTGGTTTCCCAATATCCCTAGTACTCCTCTCAAATGCGCCATTCTCTCTCAAGCATTGGTGAATTCGTGCGAATGTTCTTGCCTGTCAGGGTACCTTTCTGCATAAAGTTTACGTGCTCGTGCTGCATTGCCGTCTGCACGGCCATACGTGTAGTGCATAGCCGTCTGTTCACTCATGGAATACATCTTCTTTGACCTATAACAACGAAAAGGTTTATTTTCAGACCCATGTACATATGAACTTCTTTTACTGTTTTGATGTCAGGAACACGTCCCCCAAATATATGACACCAACAAAGATACATTCTGTATAGTAAGCTTGCACATACATTGGTTGCTAAATTGTCCCGAATCCTTAGCCTGCTTATAAGAGCGACCCACTGCCTCCCATCAGCTGTCTTAAGAAAAATCTATTGTAGCAGTCTCAGTCATAACCTTCCACTTGATAACAAAATGAGGTACAGCACTAAAAGTATTAATTCGTGACACTGAAAGAGCACAATGAAATTTTAAATATACTTATACATATAATTCATTTATTAACATAAATATGTATTTATTAATACGAAACAAACTAACCTGCATGTTTATATTAAGTTTGCAGTACAGTTTTCATTTGTTTCCACACAAATGGAAGGTATATTCCTACTAGCCATATATATTTGTGTATGTTCGACTTTAATAACTATTGTAAAATGTTCTGTAGCTTGGATTTTCTTGGAACTTTCTTTTGATTGAATTGAACATTTATCTCATCAACAGAAGTATTTCCCCCCTCCCTACATTTTTGGTAGTCTTTAACGACGGTTCTTATTGCTTACGCCACCATAGGTGGTAAACACTGATGATACTAAAATGAAATGATAATTAAGAAAGGAAATTTGTGAAAGAAACGTTCCAGGTCTAAGTTCAGGTACCTCCCCAGCATTTGCCAGTTATGAAGACTGAGGAAAGCCTGGAAAATAACCTCAGTCAGGAAGAGCGATCCCGGATTTTCCTGCATTTTGTTACTGGAATAAGCGATGTAGGATGGGAATTTCATTTCATCTATCGGTGCTTGTTGAATGGTATCGATTCTTTTACTATGGGATCAATTTTTGAACTTGCGGGACCCGAATTAAACACTGCTTTCATTTATTATTATTTAAATAAAAGTAAATAAATTAAAAACAGTATGGAATAAAATAGTTTAATTTACAAGGATGAATTATGTACTCATTTAGAAATTCTGGCCTTATCTTAGATTTCACTTTCAGAGCTTATAACGTGCATAACTATTTTCGACTATAGTGGTTTTTTTTATCGACTTCTCGTTCATGCTGTCATGGTGGAAAGTTCAATCTCCTGCATTCAGCGCTGGTAATCTAAGCTACACCATCTAAACTGTACCTGCGTGTTTTGGCTGTTTCCTGTACGTATGTGAAAGAATTATATTAAATCTTCTAACTTTTTTAAATATTTATTATTGCAGACAGAATATAATCAGCTCTGATAGCTGAATTTTGCCATTTCAACCTTATCTGGAAAGTTACTTCCTTTTTATTTCTTAATATCTACTTACGATTTTATTTACGCAGTAGCTAAGCATGATCTACAAGTTGGTCGTGTTTAAGATCAACAATTACATTTGCATAATCGATGGTCGTCACTTCTCCACCAAAGTTAATGTTGGTGATCTTGCTGCTGGAAGAGCAGTATATAATTTTATTTTCGTGTTTGCTATCGTCGAAAAAATAGTATGTAATATACATGCGTTAAGTGCATTGGAGAATTTCGGAAGTAGAAAATCCTCTTGGTTCTATAATGATGTGCTTACCGCATTTTATTGCAATATACTATTCCTGAATGCATATAGAAAATAATTTGTGGCCTTTCAATGCATATAAAATCCGCGTACTGTGTGAGTGTGTCACAGCACTAAAACGTAAAACATACGAGCTCCTGGGTGTTGCACTAAGGGTGCAGTATGTGGTGAGTTTTAGGAATGGGGTATGTCTGGTATGCGACTCGGAGCAATTTCCTGGCAGCCCAGTCACGTCACAGGTTAAATATATCGCACAGTGCACGGTGTTGCAACGTCCTTCCTTCCTTCGTTCAGCTAACATCGAAATTTACGCTAACATTGTACAAATGAATAATCTGATTGGACCGCTGACGTTCTCCCTACGTAATGTGGCACTGATGCTCTGATGTTAAGTCACAAGTCAAGGTGGGGAGCATAATTTCAGGCGGAAAATGAGACACTCTGTAGCAACAGTGCCATAAACATTAGTATAGTATTTTGGTAGAAACCACAGCTATGTTTGAGCTATCCTGCTGAGATCTGTCTTTCTGTTTTCTTTCTCTCTTCCTTTCTTTCCCTGTGTTGCATCCTATTAGCTAATAGAGTGCTTCTAAAACGAATAAAAATACTTCTTTTTTGAACATGTTATAAAAATTAAAATAAAGCAATTGATTAATACAGATTTTACTGTTCAGTGAAGCTTACAGACAAAGCAAAATATTATCAAGCACAGGAAGAGCCATAAAACAGCAACATTAGTTGTCAAAAAATTGTTTTGTCATCACTATCAGCCTTTCGGCCAGCTTCGGCCCCAATCCATCTTCGCCTCGGTCTTCCTGGGTTTCTTGAGCAGTATTACTTCGGCAGTGCTACTGTATAGCAGTACTATTTTCGGAATCCCCGTGCTATCCATTGTTTCTAAACGCTCCTCCCAAATACACCCACATTCCTTCATTTTTCCTCTATTGAAAATATGTGTAATGAATTCCGTATGTCCTGATTTCGTATTTCATCCAGACGCGTTTGTCCCAGTAATGCCTGCAGCTTGTATACCTACGGCTGTGGTTCTCCTGTCCTGATGTACTGGATTCACTTGCATAAAGAAGCGCCGGCAATGTCATCATCTTATATAACTTCAACTGTATGTTAATCCCTGCTGGTTTCAATGTAGGTACTTCGGAATATACCACATATTGCCTGATATTCTCTAACCTATTATGTATTTCTATGATGGTTAAATGAAATACCAAGCGGTAGGTGACGCGGATTCTTGCTCCAAGGAAAGAGTATTCCCCTGCATACCAGAGGGCTGGCTGTTTACAAGGATCGTTCATCGTCCTCTCTGGGAAGCTCTACACAGGTCTTCGAGACAGAAAATTTAGGGACTTCTGCGCGTCTCTGTGACCTGTTTGCCTGTGGCCTGAAGCCCCGTGTAGTTCCTTCACTGGGAGTGGTAGCCGCAATAGATATATGTAGGTCGCAGTGCGCGAGGTGTCGCCTTCCGTTGTATAACCTAAACCTATATTAAATATCACGCCCTAAATGGTCAAAATGTTGAACTTGAAATTGTTATCTAAAACAATCTTTGTTTTGAATAGATGTTTTCCTTGAAAGCCACGCTAAATGATTTTGAAGTGGGGAATCTAAAATTATATTCTTTACAAGTCTGATGAAGTAAATAGGTAGTTTTTTGAAGATTTATCTTATGTACCTTGCATAATCACTAAATCATCGGTGTATGCTAAAATATTCAAAGTAGTCCCTCCTAACTTAATTCCAGGTGGTGCGTGTTCCTTCCATGTTTCCAGATATCGCCCATATTATTACATGCTGGGTAGATGGCCTAAAAGTTCACATGAAAACTGAATTAATTTTGAGTACCCAGAACGTACAATGAGGGGGCGTATACTTACGTGGCTGAGGAGGACCGAAACGTGGTATGGAGGTTAGAGGAAGGCGTGGGTTTTTACTGCACAAAATCCATAACATAAATCTACTCACACATTCCTAGATTTATTTCCCAACATTTGGGGTTCCTACATTATTAAAAATGGAAGGTGGGAGATGTCCACCGATCCAAAGCCTGGCTTACACACGCGGTCCGTTACTCACGGAATCCTAACTGAGGGTGATGCTATTCCCCCACTACTTGCGGCTAGTCAAACTACCAGCCAAGAGTGACGTAAAAAACAATGGCTGAAATGATAATGTAGAACAATAATGTAAACCCCAAATTGTAATACGCTACAATATAAATGTTAAACTGTGTGGGTGATAATACACACCCTTGTTTTACTCTCTGGTTTAAAATTATATTTTCCCCTTTGTAATGAGGTTGAGTCTGAAGCAGATGCCATTATATAAATCTTTTACACATTTTGTTTTGTATACCTCAATAATAACGTACAGAAATTTACTGGCACCGGTTGCTGAGGTCGTTAAGACATGGACTTTTGAACGGGAGGTCTGTGGATCAAATTCCTGAGCATCCTCCAGGTTTTCCTCAATGCTAATAACTCGCAAATGCCGCGGAGGTACCCTAAACTTAAGCGTTTAGAACGTCTCTCAAATTATTTTCCCAATTATTTCAAATCATGTATCATCAGTGCCCATCACCTGTAGTACCATCTGCAGTAAGAACGGGCGTTAAACACTACTAAAATATTGAAATGTTGTTATCAGTAAATGTTTTTCTTAAAACGCATTAATAAATTAGCTATTTAGCATTTTTTTTTATTTCGGTCACCACTATAACTGTCATTAAGGGGGTCGTGCTCCGTGGACTAGTGGTTACCATGCTAGCCTCTAGTTTCCGAGATCGCGGGTTCAAACCCGGAGGAGGGCGATGGATTTTTTTCGGGCGTAAATCCTTAGCATGGCTTCCTTCGGAAGGGAAGTAAAGCCGGTGGTCCCGTGTCGTAGATTTACGGCACGTAAAATAACCTCAAGCCTGATAAAGAGGCCTCTGAGCAAAATTACCGGTCTTTCATGCCCAATATAGAATGGGACGCTAAGAACCACAGCAGTTAAAGAGCGTCCATAAATAAAACTCAATTTGCCATTATGGGAAGATAGTACATAAGTGTTATTAGGTTGCACTCTGTTATGTGTGTACAAGCCTTAAGATTGGACACGAAGGTGAATCAGCGGTGTATTGTAGTGAGTCTTAATATGGAACGGTTAATGAGCCAAGGTTATTACATCACTGTCTGCAGGAGCAGGTGCAGTTGTTATGGAGATTTGCCCAAAAGCTACTGTGGAGGTCATTTGTTGCATTCAGCCATGGATGTTTCTGAAATTCAATGTTGTTAGATCATAAATAGAGCTAATAAATGTCCTGTACTGTACGGGTTTCCCTTATTTGAGGCTGTCGAAGCTTGTCGTTCATTGACTTCATCCCGGACGTCCAAAATCCTATATTTACGGATAAGCAAAGAAAGTATCTTTTTTATGAGGTACAGTCCGTACAGTCTTTCGAGAAAAAAATTATACTGAGGTTTATTTATGGACGCTTTTTAACTGCTGTAGTCCTTAGCGTCCCCTTCTATATTGGGAGTGAAAGACCGGAAATTTTGCTCAGAGGCGTCTTTATCAGGCTTGAGGTTCTTTTACGTGCCATAAGTCTACGACACGGGACCACCTGCTTTATTTCCCTTCCGAGGGAATCCATGCTAAGGATTTTTACGCCCGAAAAAAAATTCATCGCCCTCCTCCGGGTTTGAACCCGCGATCTCGGTAACTAGAGGTTAGCATGGTAACCACTATACCGCGGAGGGCAACGTATGTACAGTCTTTTGTCATGTTACCCAATACCGTAAGTGCAGTTAATATCTTTTACCATGAAAGCGATTTTACTGATAGACAAAATTGAGGACATGTTTCAGATCGCCACATTTGGAGGCAATGAAAACGATTTGTTAAAGGATACGATTTTTCGGGAACTGGACTTGCAGATTTCTAAATTAGATTTAAATAATTTAAGCGAAGGACTACCGATTGTAGTTTCGTTTCGAAAAGGTGTATCCACAGAAATTATTTGATACGTTTGAGATTATGGTCGCATGAACTCTATGTTTTGGACTTCCAAAGTTTATATTCTGGTAAGCACTTGTGGCAATAACCCTTTGCGCAGAACATACTTACGTTGAAACGAAGCCTTTCTTTATTCTCTTTCAGCATGATAATTACCATAAACCTTCATGTTAAATCAGTCAGAATGTCGTGGTACATTATTGGTGTTTTCGTTACGTAAAGCGAAACAGAGGTCACGTGGTTTTAGCGTTTACGGTAACTCAGAGTAGGCTATGGCAAAAGCTCTCTAATTTCCTTTAATATCCTATGTATCTTTTATCATGTCAAAAGCCCTTTGTATGTGTTGTCGACTAACAGTTAAACATAGAGTTTATACATCACACTGTAAACTATTTGCGAGTTGGGTTGTACAAGGTACATTTGACATCTCTTTGTCAAATCATCAAGTTAGAAATTAAAACTACCAAATATAATGCTAATATGTACTATAACTATTGTATACTTATGTGTTGTTTCTATATCCTTCTGCTCTTAATTATAAATAAAATAGGAGGGTTTTAAACTTATGTTCTTGAGCCTCCAAGTTGTTTATGGTTTAGTTCTATTTGTCTTTTTTTTAATTTATTTAATTATATAGCTGCCTTTAAATTCTTGGACATACCGGGGATCGGGGACTTCAACTTAAGAAACAAACGATGGTGTTATTGCTCGCTGAACTATAAGGTTCCGTTATTTTCGTTTTTATCAGTTTTAACCATTAAATACACTCACATTCACTCTCACATTTAAACTTTCGGACTTTGTGGGGGATAGAGAATGAACATTTATTTTCGTGAAGCAGTAAAACAGAAGATAGCAGTAGCAAATGAAGTTATTGATAGAGAAAGAAACATCTTCAAAGATCGAGATTAGTGAACCACTTGTGTGCGAAGAGTGGTATACTGATATAGTAGTACACTGCGAAAATTTTAGCGTTGCAACGAAGAGAAACGAGTGGAAGCATTTAAATCTGGATATGGAGAAAAAATGAAGGGTGCAAGATAGGCAGAAAAATAACAATGAAGTTGTTTTATAAAAGGTAGGCGAAGCAGGAACAGTCCTAAAACTTACCAGGAGGAGGAAAAGAAATAGACTGGGGGCATTGGATCCAACGAAACTGCTTGCTAGTAGATGCACTAGAACAAGCAGTGAATCGGAAAACATTCAAGACACTAATCGACAAAGTTAAGATAAACGATTCACATGCGGAAACGAGGTAAAATGGAGGTTACTGGGGTTGCTTGAAGGACTCCGCTTCAGCACAAAATTAATATTGACTAAACATTTCTAGGTCTAAACGAATGATTCTTCTCCAACCAAAGGATAAGCCTGTTAGTTCTGAAAGTTCATATGGCTATTGTTGTAGAGATCGGAAAAAAAAATATCCCTAGATCCAGCTATATAGCTGCAAAATAACAATCCTCTAACTTCGCACCAAAGTGATTATTCGAGTATTTTTATAACCCATTCCAAAAGTAACGCTCTCATCGCCTGAGTGTGTTACGTTACAATACACTATCACAAGAAGTATGTAGGTATATGATGCGAGACTTCGGAACCCACCCCGCTTCCAAGTTCCTACAGATTGCGGTGGCACTGCATGGGAAGTGCTGTGCGCCAATTTAGCGGCACGGAATCTGCAGGAATGGTCCCGGGTTCGATGCTAGCTCAGGGATTCGCATGGATCTTGGATCTAGGGTTGGTGGTTTATATAACTGGTTCATTTTCTTGCCCGTTTATTTCCCGTCACCGTTTTAGAATCTGACTTCTGATATTACCTCGCCACACACACCCGCGCGCTTTTCTTTACTGCTGTGTTTCATACAATCGGCCCTATCTACCGGCACTCACATTTATTTTCAGCACAACCTCCAAGGAAATACCATGAGCAAGTGTTTACTAAACTCTCCTGTTTCTTTATTTCAAATTTCCCATCTCCCCATTTCACTATTACATGATTTCTACCTTCTTTATTATTGGGTGCCTGCGGCTATCCGAGCACTGACCAATTTCTGCACATCTGGTTTTCAGGCGACCTAACAAAGCGTATTTTCTTTTCACTTGGCTACAATGAGGGAAAAACCAACCCCGTTTCCTGCCTGCTGCTGGTGTTTTCAACCCATATTCACCTTTACATGTAATACTCACTTCCCAGTCTCATTTAATAATACCATTCCTACTGTTATTAATATTTATTTTCCCTGTGGTTATCATTTTATATTTAACTACCCCGAACGTACTGTCTCAAGATGGTAACGCGCACTAGAAATCTTCTGATCAATCAGATTTAATTGTCTGTTTTGCAACGTATAACCATTAGCATTATGGAAACTGATACATTATGGTTAACACAATAATGACGAACGTGAGTTTTCTTGATATGAGCTAAATGAGCAGTATTATAAAAAGTACATATGCATTGTTGTTAACAGTACACAAGGGTGGAAGGGAGCGGAGCATCGTTTTCTGTTTCCGGAACGAAGATCGCGGTTAATAGGAGACCAATGGTATTTTAGTATCACGGCTATTCGCAAATACTCGTGGAGTATTTTATCTATTTTGGAACGCTATTTGGAAACTAGATTTTTTTTAACTGAAGCTGTCGGATCGGTTACTGAAAACTAACCATTTTCACCCAACTATGCTGTTGGCTATTTCTGAATGTAATACGCAGTGCGCATTCAAGAGAGCCTGCAGGTTTATCGTCAAGTAAACGAGATAAATAATACAAGGAATGAACATCGGGATGCTAAAATACATTCTGCGCCTTCTCTCACAAAACCTAGCATTCCACGTGGTCCTGTCCCATATCAGCATTCTCAAAAGCCGGTGACCTTAATCGTGAATGAAATCTGTTATTTTGCTAGGAATCACAGCACAACTGGCAGTGTTCCGAAAAGTCTATCGTTGAGCTAATCTCGAAAACAAGACATCTAATCCTTTTGGAATTTATGAAATAGCGCTGTTAGTACGTCATGGCTCCATAATGGTCTTCGTTGAAAGCTTTTCAAACATTTTGGCACCACTCCGCTAGCAATTAACAAAGACTGAAAACACATTCTCCGCTAGTTTCGCTTCCCTGCCTGAATTATTTAAGAAATTTAATTCCAAAGTGTATGGCGAATAAACAGGCCTTTACAACACTTAATTTTCTTAAAAAGTAAATAAAAACTTTGATTAAAATACCACATATTTAGCACATTTGCATGAATAATCTTGAATTTTCTACGATTATCCTATGGAGTTCTCATTATTCGTAATGAATTTTCTATAATTTTATATTACTGGCAAACCATAAAAGATAGTAAAACATTTACTACCCCTAAAGAGCAGTTCTACTACAAGATGAAAAATAAACGGAAATGGACAGTGAATATGAATAAAGAATTGGCACAGGGCCAGAAACCATTGCTGACGGAGAATTATAGAACCAGTATATATAGTAATTAATATCTCTATTAGCATATTTGGCATAAATTATGGTCATTATATTATAGAAGAGGCAGTTTTTCCTTCCAAAAGGTCTTATTAACAATTCCAACCATTTCCAAAATTGTATACTCGACATTTGCGAAAGAAGAGGGATATGTTTCTTCAAATTATTACCCAGCTAAACAAGTGTCATAACAGTCTATTGCCTAATTTGAAACCATTAAGCCAATCATATGTCGTGATTAACGTATAATAGATAGAATATCATCTTATATAAGTAATAGAGTTTATAAGGGATACCCATATAAGAAGTCATGTGGTTATTTCAAAGCAAAGGGCTAAGACGGTTTGTTTTGCAGTTGGTTACCTGGGAACTGACATTTCTTCTGATCAATAGATACAAGCAGTTAACACCGCACACACTTGGTACTCCAAAAGACCCTCTCTCAACAAGACAAAAAGCAGAGGGAGTTACAGGTTTAGGAACATCAAATAACGAAAATATTTTGTTTAAAGGGTAGTATGGGATGAATTCCTAGATAATCTTCGTGTCGCATCCTAGGAAGACATTGAACTTACATAAATGTGAAGTTTGCTATCTATCCAACTATTAGATACACACACACACATACGCACGCACACAGGCTTTTTTTTACTAGAATTATATTTTTAGATTCAGGGAAACTCAAAAGATATGAATGTTTTTGAAGAATGCAATACATCCTCTACCTGCTATAAGTAGGTGCTAGAGAAAGTAAAAATTTGAATGTACAATTTTCATTTTAAAGTTTCAATTCTTTAGGCTGCTACTTAACATATCAAAGATCAATTTATCAAGAAAATAACTCTTACTAAAACCCTTTAAAACTTCATCCGAACATCAGCATAAGGAATCAGAAAATCGGACTGTGACTAAAAATCAAAGAAAGAAAGAAAAAAATCTGATGCGTTACACTCACATGATTTTCTCTACTCTTGTACAAACTATTTTTACAAACGCTTATTCTCCATATGCTTCATGCTAATCGAGATGTTAGTCTTATTGTTAATTTTCTTGTAGATGCAAGGGGAATTGCTAGGCTTTAAGCGATAGTCCAATATTTTAAGAGGTGGTTGCTATATGGAGCATTCCATTCTCTTTGCATTAGCAGGACATAAAAAAATCTGATGTGTTACACTCACATGACTTTCTCTACTCTTGTACAAACTATTTTTACAAACGCTTATTCTCCATATGCTTCATGTTAATCTTATTGCTAATTTTCTTGTAGATGTAAGGGGAATTGGTAGGCTTTAAGCTATAGTCAAATATTTTAAGAGCTGGTTGCTATGTGGAGTATTCCATTTTCTTTGCATTACCAGGACAAAAACAAAATCTGATGTGTTACACTCACATGACTTTCTCTACTCTTGTACAAACTATTTTTACAAACGTTTATTCTCCATATGCTTCATGTTACTCGAGATATCGAGATGTCAATCTTATTGCTAATTTTCTTGTAGATGCAAGGGGAACATGGTAGGTTATAAGCGATAGTCAAATCTTTTAAGCGCTGGTTGCTATGTGGCGCATTCTATTCTGTTTGCATATCCAGGACAAAAAATTGAATAACGAATTTGAGAAAAAGTATAAGTATTGGAAAATTTAAGGAAATAACAAGCAATATCTCGAAAATGGTTCACTCAACTAAAAAAATGTATATGACATAAATTGTGTATTTTAACGCGATCTACATTTTTTGTGCAGTAAAATTTTGTCTATCTCTTATGGTTTACCAGTTATGCAAAAGTCGTTCACAATAAAGAATACTTTTGGAGACATTCCCAGGAAATTCAAGATATACATTGTATTTGTCATAAAAATATCTTAAACATATGATATTTTAATCAAAATCGTTAGAGCCATTTTTGAGAAAATTAAAATTTTCGAAAAATCTTCCATGTAAAGGGTAGTCTGGAGTGGGGGGATTTTCTTGAAAACCTTCGTGTCGCATCTCTGGAAGATACTGAACCTAAATACCAAGTTTGTTGCTTATCCGACTGTTCGTTTTTGAGTTATGCTGTTCACAGACACACAGACAGACACACAGACAGACACACAGACACACAGACAGACACACACACGGACATGTTTCCAAAAATGCTTTTTTTGGATTCAGGAGGTCTCAAAACATGTATTTCCGGTGAAATCTCGGTATCGAATTTTTGGGTGGAATGCAATACTTCCCCTACTTACTATACGTAGTAGAGAAAGTAATAAATAACGAATTTGAGAAAAATTATAAGTATTGGGAAATTTAAGGGAATAACAAGCAATATCTCGAAAATGGTTCACTCAACAAAAAAAATGTATATGTCATAAATTGTGTATTTTAACGCGATCTCATTTTTTGTGTAGTAAAATTTTGTTTATCTCTTATGGTTTACCAGTTATGCAAGAGTCGTTCACAATGAAGAATACTTTTGGAGACATTTCCAGAAAATTCAAGATATACATTTTATTTGTCGTGAAAATATCTTAAACATATGATATTTTAATCAAAATCGTTAGAGCCATTTTTGAGAAAATTAAAATTTTCGAAAAATGTTCCATGTAAAGGGTAATCTGGGGTGGGGGGATTTTCTTGAAAACCTTCGTGTCGCATCTCTGGAAGATACTGAACCTAAATACCAAGTTTGGTGTTTATCCGACTGTTCGTTTCTGAGTTATGCTGTTCACAGACACACAGACACACACGGACATGTTTCTAAAAATGCTTTTTTTGGATTCAGGAGGTCTCAAAACATGTATTTTCGGTGAAATCTCGGTATCGAATTTTTGGATGAAATACAATACTTCCCCTACTTACTAAGTAGAGAAAGTAAAAATAGGCAGCGGGAATGATTTCATTAAGATCATTGGCAGGTTGTAGACTACAACATCCAAGAAGAAACACGCATATACGCTCGGAATTAAAAGCTTAAAGTTTAATAGAAATTATAGATTTATATAGAACATCTACTGGTAATGAAGACTGATAGAATTCCTGTGAAGGTTTTTAATTATAAACCAATTGGAAGAAGATATTTGCGACTGGCACAGAAGCGCTGGAAGAAGAGGATTTGATGTCGAAGGATTACATGGCCAATGCTGAAATTGTAAATGATGATGATCATGATGATGATGACGACGACTGATAACCAAGAGTACATATCACTCTATAAATTCTAGTAGATGATATATCCTATGCTTTTATTTAGTATTTTCGATATTATTACAACTCTGGTGTGATATCTTTCTTCCTCTGACATACCATTCAGTGTAGGCTTCAAATCCATCAACATTTGTAATTAATGTCATTCGTTCATCAGTAACTGCAGCATTTGTCATGAAGTGTTTGAAATATAGACGTGGGCTGTGTTTAAATCCTCCACAGTTGCATAAGTTGACATGTGGAAATGTAGCCAATGAATGAGAGGGAAATATGTGATCTGTGACGTCAGAGCTCTTGTCTGGCCTTTCGAGGTCGTTGAGTCACTCTTCCTCTAACGAAGCAAGTGCCCACTTATGGTCATCGGTGAATTGCTTTTGAATATTTTATTCCAGTACGTTCTCTCAAAGAGATTGCATGAAGGTTACAAACTGATTACCTGCTCTGAATATTCCATGTTACAGTGTCATACTGTTTTCGTTAAAGAGTGATCAGCACTCAGGCTTCTCAATTCAACGGTCCCGGGTTCTATTTGCGACCGGGGCAGGAAATTTTCTTTAACCAGAATCATTCCCTATCACCCAAAAACTCAGGAACTACGAATATATGTTTAATAGATAAAATCTACATTATACATCCCTACAGTTCAGCGAACAATAATACAACAATAGTTTCCCAAGTCAAAGCTGCCGATATGACCAAAGCAGTTAAAAGGGCTATACGAATGTAATAATATAAAAAGCAAAATATATGTGTTGCACTTACACGATCTTCTCTACTCACATTCTACAAAATATTCTTACAGGAAGGTATTCTTCTATCTGATTCTTGTTAATCCAATTAAACTTTCAATTCATATTTACACATTTCGTTGTACGATACCTACATTAGGTCAAGCGATAGTCATATTTTTAAAGAGCGTGTCGCTATGTGATGACTTTGGGGGGGTCAGAGAAATGAAAATGTATAAATATGTATAAACATGTACAGGTTGATTTATGAAGAATGGACATATTTCTTTCTTTAATTATTCTGTTCGAAATTCACTCAATGCCCCACTTTTAGCACCAAATTAAGCAGAATGTTCTGGAGTTATATTGCCTGTCACTAGATGCGGAGATGTTCATGTTTTATTCGTAATTGTTGGTTTTATTGTCCGCAACAGTTTTTGAGATTTTGTTCTAGTCAACGTGAAAATGGAGTACACTTTAAATGAACGACACTTCCTTGTAAAGCAATACTGGATTACGAATTCAATTACAGCTACTCAAAGGGCTTACCAGAGAGAATTTGGTGTTCGGAATCCTCCCCAAAGAAACACAATACTGGGACTGGTAAACAAATTGGAAGCAACTAGATCTCTGGTGAGTGAAAATGGCAAAACTCGTTCATCTAGGCTTCCCACGGTTGTTGTTGACGTAAGAGCACGACTGCATCAGTCACCCAAAAAATCATTAAGGCGTCTGTCGCGGGAGACAGTGTACAGCTACTCAATGTGTCAGAGAGCTGTGAAAAGTGCAGGCCTAAAGCTGTATAGGATTACGGTTGTCCATCAGTTATAGGAACCAGATAAGGATAGACGACTGAATTATTGTTGTTGGTTACAGGCGTTCATAGTGCAAAATCCTGCCATATTGTCCATCATATGGTTCACAGATGAAGCATGGTTCCAATTATCCGGCTATATGAACTAAAAAAACTCACGCTATTGGGCCACCGAAAATCCACATGTTATTCATGAAGCACCTATGCACCCGATTAAAATCGGACTTTGGTGCGCAATATCCACACAGAGAATAGCGGGACCAATTTGTTTTGAAAACAATGTGAACACTGCAGAGTAGCGACGGATTTTCATGGAGTTTACTGAGCAACTAGACGATGTAGAGCTGAGTCAAGGATATTTTCAGCAGGACGGCGCTACATGCCATACATCAAATGAATCCATGGCACTAATTGCAAGTTTGTTTGACGATCGGATAATTTCCAAGAACCTGTGGCCACCGAGATCTCCGGATTTGACATCGCCAGATTCTTTCTATGGGGTTACTTAAAAGACAGGGTTTATGCCACACGTCCCCATACACTGGACGATCTGAAGCACAACATTACACAGGAGATTCAAGCTATTGGCAATAGAGTCCTCCAACGAGTGGCCAGTAACATGGAACGACGTGTTGAGTTGCGCCTTATGCAGGATGGAGGACATTTTCAAGATTTGCTATAGAGGTAAATAATCTCCCAAAATTCCTCTGCATTTCAGGTATAATAAGTTGTCGCTAGGAAAACTCGTTTTGAAACAAAAATCAGCCTGTATAAATATTTGAAAGAGTTGAACAGGGCGCGAAGCAGCTCACAATAGGTAAATAAATTGCGTAAGTGCCGTGACGGTAGTAGGTGTTGCAAGGAGAGAATAAGGAAATCTACGTATAAGTAAATGGGGCAAAACTGGGGACTGAAGTACTGGAATGTAGCAAAGCGGACATAACCTAGTGAGAATATTAGTATAAAGGAATAGGAAAGTTTAGAGACAGAATCTGAATAGTATTTAATGATAATGCTCAACAATACGATAAGTAGCAAAATGATAAGATGGGCAATGATAGGAACTGTTAGCGTAAAACAAAACCAACGCATATGATTGTTAAATACTGTAAGCTTAGAAATGATCGGCAATAGGAGGCAAGGCTCGACGCTGATCATGGCCATATGAATTGTAATAGCTCAGCACTCAATAAAGAATTACTGAAAATTCCTTCCGCTTGCATGACCAGGAAAAAAAACAAAAGAAACAAAAATAGCCGAATAACAACTTCCTCCACCCCCAAACTACGTTACATAGAACAGTTTCAGTTATTTTTTATTTTATCAAAAATCGTTAATACATTTTATTCAATACCGTATATTTAAGATATTTTCGTGACAAACGAAAGGTATACCATGAATTTTTTCGGAACAGCCGTGAAGTTTTCTTCATTCGGAACGAATTTTATATCCTCTTATCGTAACCGCTAAACCACAATAGATAGAAAAAAGCTTGTTAAACAAAATGTGTATGTGTCTTTAAAGCACACACTTTATTTCAAACTGATAATATAAATGTTGTGTTTTGCGAGTTCTACGTTTTCAATAAGTTTTTGTCCATCCCTTATGTTTACCAGTTATGCAAACACTTACAGTGCGGTCATTTTAAGGCGAGGCCACAAACCGGCTATATGTGTAGTACGCTGTACTGCAGTGACCGCGGTAGATACTTTTCCGACATGCAACTGACGGTGCATGACGCGTCAATATCTTATAAGCTGCGCTTCAGTACCTGCTTTGTGTTCGTGCTGTACAGAGAGTTGTGCATTGTGCATGTCAAAGGTGAAAGTTTGTTCAAGACAGCTGTGTTGTGTGTGATTTGCTTAAGAGCGTTAATGTCCTGTTATTAGTCACTGCAATGCCTGCCGACAAATTCACGTTTGTACAGCGAATTGTTATGCACGATACATACGTAAAAACCGAATCATGTAGACAGGTGTTTAGGCAGTTTCAGGAGACATTTCCTGGTATTCCAATTCCAGGTAGAGAAACTGTTAGACGTCTGGTTAATAAGTTTAGGACTACGGGATCGCTAAACTCTAAACCTAGGAAGTGACGACGAGATGTTCTAACGAAAGAAAACATTGACGAAACTGGTGCATCTATTTGTGGGGAACCCTAAAATATAAAGTTTATTGGAACAATCCCCACACGATAGGCGAACTTAAGGACAATATAAAAACAGAAATTATTAACATTAGGCAAGAAGAACTTATACGTATGAATGGAAATTTCATTCGAAGATGCCAGGGATGTCTTCACACAGATAGACACCAATTCCACCACTTATAACAAGGTCAGTACTCATTAAAGTGCATGTTGCTATCATTCGTAAGTAATGCAGGAGTTTGGAATGAAAGACCTCCAGTGCATTATGCGTGCGGAGCACGCATACGTGCGATCCGTGGCCTCACCATAAAACAACCGCAATGTAGAAAATTCAATCAGCATGAAGAGAACTTCGTAGTCTATTTTCAAACAATTCGAGATATATATACATTTTATTAATCATATTAAACACACTGTCTTAAATTGTTACAGCAATTTTTTTAAAAAAAATAATCGGATGTGCTGCACTTACATGACTTTCCCTACTCTTGTACCAACTATTTTTACAAACGCTTATTCTCCACATACTTCATGTTATCGAGATGAATATTTGCAGAAACTATCTTGTTGCTAATTTCCTTGTAGGCGCAAGGGGAATATGGTAGACTTTAAGCGATAGTCAAATCATTTAAGAGCTGGTTGCTATGTGGAGCATTCAATTCCCTTTGCATGTCCAGGACATAAAAAAAAATCTGATGTGTTACACTCACATGACTTTCCCTACTCTTGTACAAACTATTTTTACAAACGCTTATTCTCCATATGCTTCATGTTAATGGAGATATCGAGATGTCAATCTTATTGATAATTTTCTTGTAGATGCAAGGGGAATATGATAGGTTTTAAGCGATAGTCAAATATTTTAACGCTGGTTGCTATGTGGAGCATTCCATTCTCTTTGCATGTCCAGGACATAAAAAAAATGAATAACGAATTTGAGAAAAAGTATAAGTATTGGAAAATTTAAGGGAATAACAAGCAATATCTCGCAAACGGTTCACTCAACAAAAGAAATGTATATGACATAAATTGTGTATTTTAACGCGATCTACATTTTTTGTGTAGTAAAATTTTGTCTATCTCTTATGGTTTACCAGTTATGAAAAAGTCGTTCATAACGAAGAATACTTTTGGAGACATTCCCAGAAAATTCGAGATATACATTTTATTTGTCATGACAATATCTTAAACATATGATATTTTAATCAAAATCGTTAGAGCCGTTTTTGAGAAAATTAAAATTTTCGAAAAATGTTCCATGTAAAGGGTAGTCTGGGGTGGGGGGATTTTCTTGAAAACCTTCGTGTCGCATCTCTGAAAGATACTGAACCTAAATACCAAGTTTGGTGTTTATCCGACTGTTCGTTTTTGAGTTATGCTGTTCACAGACACACAGACAGACAGACACACAGACACACAGACAGACACACACACGGACATGTTTCCAAAAATGCTTTTTTTGGATTCAGTGAGTCTCAAAACTTGTATTTCCGGTGAAATCTCGGTATCGAATTTTTGGGTGGAATGCAATACTTCCCCTACTTACTATACGTAGTAGAGAAAGTAATAAATAAAGAATTCCAATTTTAAAAAATCTGATGTGTTACACTCACATGACTTTCTCTACTCTTGTACAACCTAATTTTACAAACGCTTATTCTCCATATGCTTCATGTTAATCGAGATATCGAGATGTCAATCTTATTGCTAATTTTCTTGTAGATGCAAGGGGAATATGGTAGCTTTTAAGCGATAGTCAAATATTTTATCGCTGGTTGCTATGTGGCGCATTCCATTCTCTTTGCATGTCCAGGACATAAAAAAATGAATAACGCATTTGAGAAAAAGTATAAGTATTGGAAAATTTAAGGAAATAACAAGCAATATCTCGAAAACGGTTCACTCAACAAAACAAATGTATATGATATAAGTTGTGTATTTTAACGCGATCTACATTTTTTGTGTAGTAAAATTTTGTCTATCTCTTATGGTTTATCAGTTATGCAAAAGTCGTTCATAATGAAGAATACTTTTGGAGACATTCCCAGAAAATTCGAGATATACATTTCATTTCTCATGACATTATCTTAAACATATGATATTTTAATCAAAATCGTTAGAGCCATTTTTGAGAAAATTAAAATTTTCGAAAAATGTTCCATGTAAAGGGTAGTCTGGGGTGGGGGGATTTTCTTGAAAACCTTCGTGTCGCATCTCTGGAAGATACTGAACCTAAATACCAAGTTTGGTGTTTATCCGACTGTTCGTTTTTGAGTTATGCTGTTCACAGACACACACACACAGACACACACACACACACAGACACACACACACACACAGACACACACACGGACATGTTTCCAAAAATGCTTTTTTTGGATTCAGTGGGTCTCAAAACATATATTTCCGGTGAAATCTCGGTATCGAATTTTTGGGTGGAATACAATACTTCCCCTACTTACTATACGTAGTAGAGAAAGTAAAAAGCATAAGTATTGGAAAATTCAAACAAATAACAAGGAATATCTGGAAATGGGTCACTCGACAAAAAAAAATGTATATCTATGACGTAAACTGTGTGCTTTAACAGATTCACGTTTTGTGTAGTAAACTTTGTCTATCTCTTACGGAGTTATGCGAAAGTCATTCAGAATGAGACAGAATGGGGACATTTCCAGAAAATACAAGATGTACATTTCATTTACCATAAAAATATCTTAAACATACGATATTTTAATCAAAATCTTTGAGATAATAAAATTTTTCTAAGAATGTTCCATGTAAAGGGTAGCGGGGGTGTTGGGATTTTCTTGAAAATCTTTGCGTCGCATCCTTGGAAGATACTAAAATCAAATACCAAGTTTGGTATTTATCCGACTTCTTGTTTTTTAGTTATGCTGTTCACAGATACACACACAGGGGCATGTTTCCAAAAATGCTTTATTTGGATTCAGAACACCTCAAAACATGTATTTCCTGTGAAATCTCGGTAACGGATTTTTGGATGGTATGCAATACTTCCCCTACTTACTATACGTAGTAGCGAAAGTAGTAACGGAATATTTTCGATTTAAAGGGTAGTTTGGTCTGAGAGAATTTTCTTGAAAATCTTCGTTTCGTATTCTTGAAAGATGTTGAACTTAAGCATTTATCCGATATTTCGCTTTTGAGTTAGGCTGTTCATAGACACACAGAACAGGCTTCAATACACACGCGCGCGCATCTTTATCTAAAACTGCATTTTTTATTCTGTGGACCTCACAACAGAAATTTCCGGTGAAATCTCAGATCGGAATACAATACTTCTACTTATTATCGGTAAGTGATAGAGAATATAAAAATGAAAAGATATGAGACCGGAGCAGGCATAAATAAATAACGAATGGGATACTACTACTACTACCACCGCCACCACCACTACCATTACCACTACTACAACTACGACGACGACTACTACGACCATGACCATCGTTACTACTACTACTACTACTACTACTACTACTACTACTACTACTACTACTACTACTACTACTACTACTACTACTACTACTACTACTACTACAGAGAGAGACAAAAGACTACGAACCGGCTGCGCGGTGTTTTTCCTGTCCGCGTCCTCGGCGCTCGTTGCCGTCTGCAGCTATCATAGAAAGGCGCGGATGAAACCATACAGCAGTTTTAAAACTTTTTTTAAAGGTTTTACTTAACAACTTTATGAACGTGTGTTTGAGGACAGAATTATTATTAGAGATTTGTGGCCCCCTTGGCCCCCTAACCTCCTGCGATTTCTATCTCTGGGGTGACTTAAAACAAAGTGTACAAGACAAACCCACACACCTGGAAGAATTAAAACAAAATATCCACAAGGAAATGCCAGCATTTCTCAATGTGAACTACGCCGAGTTATGAATAGTTTCCTAAAGGGGTGCCAAAAATGTATTTACAACAACGGTGGACAGTTTCAGTATTTCCGTTCATAAAGTTGGTAAGTAAAGCCTTTAAAAGCAGTTTTAAAAGTGTTGTATAGTTTCATCCGCGCGTTTCTATGATAGCGGCAGATGGCAACGAGCGCCGAGGACGCGGACAGGAAAAACACCGCGCAACCGGTTCGTAGTCTTTTGGCTCTCTCTGTACTACTACTACTACTACTACTACTACTACTACTACTACTACTACTACTACTACTACTACTACTACTACAACTACCACTGCTACTACTACCACCACCACCACCACCACTACAACCATTACCACTACTACTACTGCTACTGCTGCTGCTACTCTAGACTTTTAAAGGAGCATGTACCATGCCGAGAAATACGAGTACACATGTAATTTCTCTATATTTTATCGTCCAGTTCCGTCATATTATTAATGACGCAACTACAGTTGCTTCCGGCGTCGTTGCCTTAAGTTACCTCGAGATAAATATCCGTACAAAAAAACTGAGTAGCTGCCCTTGTTAAGATAACTACAAAGTTCATTTCATCTTGCAGACATCACAATAGTAAAAGAGAATGATGGGTTGCAATGTGCCCGAGATCTGAAAGATGTGTATATTGAGGTCAGGCGGAGGACTCGAAGACGCCAGCAGACCCACATAATTGTGTGTGTGGGAGTTTATACAACCTGCTTTATGTTCCTGTCCTTCTTCTGCAGTAGCTCTAGAAATGTCTGTGAGAAAGCCAACATAACAACAAGACTGACATCCCGGAGTAGTCCAGCGACTTGTATATTCTTCAATGTTTTATTTAGCTTTTTATTTTGCACTTGGCACTCGTCCGAACAATTTGTATTGCTTTCGAACCTGTATTCTTGTGTTTATGTTTTTATTTTATTTTCAAGGTACTATAATTCTGTAAAACGCGATATGCACAAGTCAGAATTACTAGCAATTAAACCTGGTGTTCCTCAGGAACTGTACAGTATATACGAGGGGTCTTTTAAAGGTAAGGTCCGTTTTGCAATTAAGTACGAAGCGCTAAATATTTTCCGATAGTTTATTTTTTACCCAAAAATTAAAGCCTCACACTACTTTTCTACAATTACCTATGAATGTTTTTCGAACATTTGTCTTAGATTAGCATAAGTTGTTTTTCTTTTAACTTCGTCACAGACTTTTGCTGCCAGTTCACCTAGGAAACTGTATAGCTGTTTCTGGAGTTAATTTTTCTATGTTGAAAATGAGCTGTGATAATCTTTTAGGGGACAATTGTGGCAGGTGTACGAAAGCTTCTTGAACGGTATAAAAATGAGTCGTCTGTTCTGGCTAACATAACATTAACTTGCAGATTCAGAATTGTTTCCTTTCAACTACTCTGTGATGAACATCTGACTTCAGGACCTCTAGTTTCAGTCCCCATCCTCTGAAACGAAGGATACCAATTACACGACTTCCACTATCATGGAATCTTAAACACAGAAAAAATGCATCTTAGAAACTGTGCGTTTGTTTCAAGGACTGGCGGCGAACTTCTTTTAGGGGGAGGCACTAAAATGTATTCCACGACAGAATGAGAACTTAATTTAATGTGCAAACTGTGTGGAAAGAAAGCTATACAGAACGGAACAAACAATTATCCAAAATATTCAAAAGTTTTTAATTTATTGCATAACGTACCATATTTTAAAAACATTCCCTCGAATATCCAACTTCCAGCGCATGTACACATTGCACTTTGCGCTTTATGCTGAAGACACTTCAATTCTAGCAAAGGTAGTTGTGAACAACAGCCAGATATCTTAATACTCTCTGTAAAGACATGGACGCATGTGCAAACGATAGGTACTCATATTTATTCTTTTAAAAAGTACCAAGTTCACATATTAACAGAAACATCACTGACCATGATGCAGTAAAATCCAAATCAAAACTTCCTGGTTATCTCAGTCCGAATGTAAATAATAGATGCACATGGCTCAAACAACATACCAATCACTAACGTATTTCAGAAAAGTCAGAAAGCCCATCATATCAAGTAAAGCACCGTTTGCTCTTCAGTAAAAAAGAAAAGTTCCCTTAACACTCCTATAAAGTTATAAGACAAATAGTACAGTTTGAGAGAGTTGCATTTATCCAATAGGCATTTTTTGTTTATTTTTTATGATCTTCCGAATTATACAGTCAGAACAGGGTGCCATTTCAAAACACTCTAGCAGTCAAAAGAAGTAAAATCTATCATTTTAAAGATGTATACAGAACAATCGCCTAACGTGTTCTGTATGTTTGATTTTACGTGGTTCATAATTTTTTTAAAATTCCGCTAACATTTCAATTGTTTGTGTGTAGTAGCTTCAAAATTGGTAATGCAGCAGATATTTTATATATACTAGGAAATATCATAGAGATATAATTTAAGTTGAGCGAGATATAGATTAGTAAAGTGGTAACATGCACAGCATTAACGAGGAAATTCAGCAAAAACATCGATTGCTCTTTACTTCAATTTTTTTATTCCTCATTCAGATCTAAGTCGATTTTCACCAAACTTTCAGGTTACATAAAAAAATTGCTTTGGTAAATACATGCTAACTAATTTTGGAAATGCCATTTACACGTATAAGTTCTTCTTGCGTAATGTTCATAATTTCTACTTTTATATTGTTCTTAAGTTCGTCTATGGTGTGGGGATTGTTCCTATAAACTTTATTTTTTAAGCGTTTAGCGATCCCATTGTTCTAAATTTATTGACCAAACACCTCACAGTGCCTCTACCCGGAATTCAATAACCAGGAAATTGCTGCTGAAATCGTCTACACACCTGTCTATATGATTCAGTTTTTACGTATGTATCGTACATCAAAATACGATGTTCAAGCGTGAATTTGTTGGCAGGCGTTTCCGTGGACTAATAAGAGAATAACATTCCTAAGGAAATCACACACAGCACACGTATTGTCAAAATACTTCACAGCACGAAGACAAAGCAACGACTGAGACAGCCCTCAGCTGATAACGGTACCCTTGACATGTATGTATATATATTAAAAAGTGAAGTCTGTGCTTTCCTTTTTGAATGTATAAAATGCAATGAAAATGAAAGGACTTTACCATCTGTTCAGAGAATATTAATAATATATCTCTAGTTAATTGTTTTTAATAATTGAATCTTATAGCACTGTAATAAAATAATCTTTACAGCAATTTTTGAGAAAATGAAATAAATAAACACTTTTCGTGTAAAGAATTGCATGATGGATATTTTTCGAACTTTTTAGTCGAGTACAGTACTTTCTCTTTCGTAAGTGCGAAAAACAAGTAAAAAAAATTGCTGCACCTACCCGAATTAGCAAATCCTGCAGCGTTCTGATTGGTTGTGAATTGTTGCAAAGAAGATCTGCTGTCATGTTATTTCGTATCTTTTTAACGAATTTACTCAGTATTATTTTGCATTTGTATACTGCAGACAGATATCCACGATTGACTTTTACCTAAAGGAGCTAGAGGCAACAGACTTACTCGGCATTCTATTCTGTTTATTCACTGTGTATGAATAAAACATAGAAGCGCCCCGGCTTTCAGTCGATTCCCAAGTTGACCAACGTTTTAAAGCCTTATTCGTCGTCGCTAGACTGGAAATACTGGCTAGTTGCTTCCAGACATATTTCTGTGAAAATCTGATGTGTTACATTCATATGAATGCATTATTTCTTGTATGTATTATGGAGCAATAGCCAAATATAGGGGCTCCTTATATGCTCTCTGTGAAATTCCATGCTCTCCCATGACATCTCGTGAAACAAATGAATACCGATAGCATTTTAAGTATTGGAAAGTTCAAACTAATAATAATGCATATCTTGGAAATGGTTAATGTCACAAAATATTGACATAAATTGTGTCTTTTAAAGCTATCTACATTCTTCGCGTAGTAACTAACCGAGTGGGATGGCTCAGGCGGTAACGTCTATGACCCGCATTCGGGAGGTCGTGGATTCGATTCCCGCGGCCGAACTTCCTGACACATGGGTTTTTGATAGTTAAATACTTTTTGAATGCAAATAAAATGTTACAATTAGCTATAACCCGGGGGTTTCCCCGGATCGAAAAGCAAATGCTGGGAAAGTTCATTATATCCCCCGTATTTCCTGTCTCTCCATTTCACCTCCATTCACCTTTCATCGCTTGGTCTGTTTCAGGATTTCAAGTGACGGCGGGAGACTCGGCGTTGCGTGGCAGGGGAAAAGGATGATCTATGTAACTCTTCGTTCCCCGAATGGGGCAGTCACCGAGTCTCGGTCTCCCCCAGTGGGATGTGCCAGTCTTCAGGGGGAGAGGAGCCGCTTGCACCAGTTGCCATCCCAGGAGTTTCAATCTGTAACTGTAGGGACCCTGCCCTCTGCCCTGTCGTGACTCCTGGTCCGGCCGCCCTCTCCTCCTATCACCTCACAACGTGCGGAAATGCAGCAGTGTTTAGCAGTGGTAATGGATTCTTGCTGTGGAAAGGAAAGGTAAGAATCGCAAACTTTCAAGCGTAACGGTCAGGCGTGCTTGGGAAAGTGCAAACGTGCTGCATGGAGTATTTTAAAAACCAGTAAAGCTATTTAATACACATGTTTGACACAAATTGCATACTTTAAAGAGCTCTACATTTTTCTTAAGTTGTATAAAATACTATTAGTGCGAAGAGGAATTCACAGAAAATTCAGGATATATATATATATATATATATATATATATATAATTTGTCACAATCTCAAATATATTAAACGTTAATCAAAAGCGTTAGAGCTAACGAAAATGATTTCATATAAAGGGTAGTTTGGGGTGGGGGAATTCTCTGCTGGAGTTAAGATGTATTATGTACGTATACTGAAGCCAAAATCCCATTTTTAAATGTGTATGTGTGTGATCGAATCGATAGTAGTATAACTTACAAGGGAAGCGACAGACCTCTCATGCCGAAGTCGAACCTGAAATTCCTATGGCAGAAGCGAGGTAGCATTAGAAGGCCACACCCAAAACATCAGCTGCCAGTTTTAACTCCAAGATGCCGAAATCGAAGCTAGAATCCTTCGCCGGCAACTCAGTGTGCGATCCAGAAAGACATTTCAGCTTTAGTTAATGCTTCAGTGTAAAGCACGGAGTTTGAATAACTAGACAGAGCACCCTATTACCAACCCCCTACTCTCGCGATATAGAAACTGGTAATCTGAGCCCCGGTTCCCACACCCCACGCGCCAATCCAGTCCAATCGAGCTAGTTAACAGAAGTATTATTTCCATGTAGTTTACAAGAAAGACTTGACGTTTCGTTTTCGAGGGTTTCAAGTAAAACTGACAGCTAATGTTATGGGTGTGGCATCCTTATACTGCATTGCTTCTTTCGCAGGAATTTCAAGTGGGTTTCGGCATGAGGGGTCCCATAATTCCCTTGATCGGTTTCTAACAAATAGTGCGTGAACTCAAAAAATAGAAACATCTCAGTATTGTTAATTTTTGTGCGAAAAAATAAAACAATAGAACTTTATACATATATACCTAGGTAGGGTTATTTTTCAAACATTGTTGTTTACAAGCATTCGATATAACGAATATATAAGAAGTTATACTACTATTTCGTTATGGTAGGTAAGCAAATTACCACGGAACAAATAATATACTGATAGCAAAATAAGTATTAGAAACAGCCATAATTTTGTTACGTTTTACATAGGTGTTAAAGAAAAACACCTTTATTACAGATTTACGACACATTACATGACTTGTACTTTCCACAGAGAGGAGAGAGTATGAGGATGGGAGAAGGAGAGAGAAAGAAGAGAGAGAGAAAGAAAAATATGGAAGGAGTAAAAGAGGGAGAGAAGAGTCTCCGCGTTAACGCAATAACAGATGCTAGTTTTTAAATCATTTCGTTATGAGTTGATTTATTATATTTGATAATAATTTAGGAGGCGATAACAAAATAGGATACTTTTCCCCACAGCCACTCCTGGCTAAAGGCTTGGCTTAACTTATGCCTCAATCACCGTATTGCAAATTGCATTAACTCGAATGACAGCAGGAATAATATAGCTACTCTGCATGAAACTTGAGCCAATTATACTTGGAAGACGCTCCATCTTGATGGACCATTTTGGTCTATCTGTCCATCAGTAACTCCCCAATTGGCGTAACAACTTCCAGGCCCACTCCTTTCGCAATAATTCTTGGAACACCGGGTGAAGGCATCTCGCACCTCTAGCTCAACTTCAGTACCATGGAGCTTGCATAACACAAGAACTTCCTGCCTTTGTGAGGATGAAACCCTTTAAACAGCAAACTTTACAGAATGTATCAAGTCTGCATTAATTCAAATAGATATTACGGCGATTCTACTTAGATCTCATAATAAGATGAGAAATCTGATGTGATACATTTACACAACCTTCTCTAACTTACTTATTACTTTCTTTACCACGTAGGTAGAGAAGGTATTGCATTCCACCCAAAAATTCGATACCGAGATTTCACCGGAAATACATATTTTGAGGCCCCTGAACCTCACCCCCCAAAAAAAGCATTTTTACAAAAAGGTCTGTGTGTGGGTCTGGGTGCCTGTGTGTCTGTGAATAGCATAATTCAAAAACGAAAAGTAGAATAAATACTAAGCTTGGAATTTAGGTTCAGTACCTTCCAAAGATGCGACACGAAAATTTTCAAGAACATACCCCCACCCCAAACTACCCTTTACATGGAACATTTTTCGAAACTTTTTATTTTCTCAAAAATGACTCCAACGATTTTGATTAAAATATAATATGTTAAAGATGTTTATATGACAAATAAACTGTATATCTTGAATTTTCTGGGAACAGCGTGTGAAATCCACTTCATTCGAAATGAATTTTGGTATAATCTTGTATAGCTGGTAAACGTTAAGCGATACACGAAAACGTACTACACAAAAAATGCAGATCTCTTTAAAACACATAATTTATTTAAAATAACATTTTGGTGACATTAGCCATTTCCGAGATATCCGTTATCAATGGTTCGAATTGTTCAGTACTTTGTCATTCTTTTCAAGTCCTTTCGATATTCAGTTGTTCATCGCGATTCCATTTGAGGAGGGGGGGGGTTCAACCCCTGCTGTGGAGCGGGCACTCGCGGTACTTCTGACGTAACTAGAAATACGCTAGGCCGGACATTCGAGCCCCTCCCGTAAGGGAGTTATTGGGATTGGGTTGGACTCGGCGGGGAAGTGGTTCCCGATACCCATGGGAATTGGATACATCTGGCTGGTTT
Organism: Deroplatys truncata; assembly: GCA_030765065.1. Taxonomy (NCBI): domain Eukaryota; kingdom Metazoa; phylum Arthropoda; class Insecta; order Mantodea; family Mantidae; genus Deroplatys; species Deroplatys truncata. The sequence goes on along the minus strand of CM060988.1, from coordinate 127,888,013 downwards.
TTTCGATGTGAGACGCTTCAAGGTCATCCGGTACCGCACTGGATAACCAGTAACAGTATGCTGGGTTGTTGTCGGCCCTAACGAGGTTTTTCGATAGTCTTTCCCTTTTGGGGTTGACACCGTAAGTGGCGTATCCACTTCCGTCCCTGTAATGTGGGGGCCGGATTTAAATTTTCAGGTGCCGTCCCAAAGGAAAAGCCCTCGGGAGTTGGGAGAGTAACTTGGATGACGGCCTCTTCCCTGGGTCCTGTAGGGGACGTTGGCCACCTGATGGCTTATGTTCATCGCGATTGCATGAAGAATGTGGAATTTTAAGGCCAGCGTATAGTGTCCAGTTTTTAAACATTTAACTGTCACTATTCTCTTTGTATTTATAACGAAATGTATAATACGGCTGTTTACAGAAAGGCTTATCTCGATTAAAATGAAAATAAACTTTGGAAAGAATAATTTGTATACCCACTAATAAGCGATACAGGGTAGAAAAAGTCATGTGAATCTTTCTCATCAGTTCTATACAAACTATTCTTCAAAAGCTTATTTTCCGATCTACTTCGTTATAATCGAGATTGCAGAAGTAGTTTCATTACACATTTCGTTACAGGTACAACACGAGAAGCTATAGTGGAATCTTTAAAAAAAATTGTTGCTATACGCTGGTCTTTAAAATTCCCTGCTCTTTGCAGATTTTACGAGAACAAACTATAATGATAGCAATTTAAACATTTACCAAAAAGTGTTGTTTTATTCAGCGAAACTCAAAACGTGTATTTATGGTTAAATCTCAATAATATCGAAATGCTGGATGAAATACAGTACTTTCTCCACCTACTAAAACATACCTGTCGTTCTCGTGATCTAGGAATATCATGTTAGCCTTTAGTTCCCGAGGTCGCGAGCCGATGGGTCTTTTCGGGCGTAAAATTCCTTAGCACGGCTTCCTTCGGAAGAGAAGTTAAGTCGATGATACCGTATCGTAGGTTTACGGCACGTAAAATAACTTCCAGCCGGATAAAGAGACCTCTGAGAGAGATTTCCGGTCTTTCACACCAAAATACTAGAATGGAACGCTAAGAACCACAGCAGTCAAATAGTGTCTATAAATACAACTGAATTTAATTTTACTAAAAACACTTGCTATAAAGATAAAAACTCATTTCATTTGCACTATATCAGACAGGTCAATCAAAGCTCGGTGAGGATAAGGTATAATTTAGCTCCTGGCTGAAACTGAACTCTTTAAAGCAGAAAAGATCGACAATCCGATTGGTGAGGTCACCTGACACACCGGTGCAAAAGGCTGGATAAAACGCACGAGGTGGATGAGGGATGGAGGACTAAACTAAAGAAACATTGAGGTATTATACACATAAATGTTTGGGAATGCCGAATGCAAAAAAAATGAACATAATAAGCAAAAAGGCTTTATGAAATTCAGCATGCGTTCAATGATAAATGCCATTGTAGTTTGGGAAATACATAAAAAAGTGCTTTTACTTTCTGGATTTAGAAAGAGCTGTTTTAATACTACCAAAGCCATATTGTTTTATATTAAATGTAGTTTATCCAAATAAGCAAAGATTGTGGATTATCCCGTGCAAGTAACCTCTATTTCAAACCGTGACCAACCTTAATACGAACGTCAACCATCTTAGGTTAGGTCAAAGGTGACAATTTGTTAAGTTAGCCTCTTTAGCTCAGTGGCAGAGCACTGGTCTTGTAAACCAGGGGTCGTGAGTTCGATTCTCACAGGAGGCAATTGATTTTACTTACAGGAGATACAGTCACGGAACAACAAACGACATACTGTTACTCACTTTTATCATTAGACAGGTCACTACCTCAAATAAAATACTTTGTAGGATACTAATGCGACATTTATAGAAAACTCGCTGAATAAATGCCAAGCTGTGTTGGTGCTTATTAGGAGTATTACAGAAACTAATTACTTCAAACTTAGCATTAGTATGAATGATAATTCCAATTATTTTAAAAACATATTTCATAATGCTCCTGAAAACAAAGTGTAAACATCGTTCTAAGCATAGAACAAATTTATTGAAAATTCTAGTTCCTCCAACTGGATATAACTAATACAAAACATACCATAATGCATCTATGTTAATATTAGCACCTTGGAAATAGTTAAAATAATACTAACATATAATTATACATGCACTGGATAAAATAACTATTACTATAGAACAAGTGGAGAAAAACAAATAAGCAGAGAAACAAAAATGCATTAAATAAGCATATAATTATAAATTACGGAATGGGAAACAAGAAGATACATTCATATTTTTAAACTCCAAGCAAATTATTTTTAAGGTAAATAATGATTTTTTGACCACAGAAACGAGCGCTTGTTCACTTTAAAGTATCTGCAAAGTTTAATTTAAAAAATGTTGGAGTGGTACATACCATTGGCCCCTCTCGTAAGTACAGTAACCTTGATGCAGGCCAGATAATATTTTGTGTAGTAATAATGAATGGTAGGTTCATTAATGTGCCCTCAGCTGCCTGGTCACATTAATTTATCTGATGGTTGGATCGATTATGGTTGCCATGGAAGAATCGAAATGTAAAGTGATTATATCTATGCTTAATAACACTAATTAACTTGATAACCACTAAATAATGATTTTTAAGTAATTGTCTCAAATAGAACACTAGATTTAAATGGAAATTGATTACTTACGACGATTTTTTAAAACTGTTATTAAAACATTTCTGCAGTATGCGTTACACCCACATGTATTATTAAAAGAATAACTGGAAATACCCATAAATATGCAGAACAACAGGCATTTTTGCTAATTCTGTAAAATTTCAAAAGTGATTCCAGTTTTAAACATGAGAGAAAAAAATCTTGGTAATTATGGGCCCATCTCTTTAATGTCTGTATTCAGTAAAAACAAACATCAGACAGTGAAGTATACTAATAAATTATTTTATGAATATGAGTTTGACTTTCGAAAAGTACGGAATGACAGTGGTGCTGTGTGCAATTTTGTACTAATAAGTATACGAAGTATTTTTGAAGAAAATAATTAGTTAATGATACTTTATTTATTTATTTTGTGAACATTACAGGTTTCCCCAGTTATAATGTTCACTTGATTAAATACAATATTCTTACAATTACAGCTCAACGAAAAAATGTACACAAAATACAATCAGTCGAACATTAAAAAAAATACAACATAAAAGAAAACACATAACACAAACATTAGAAAATTGGTAATTTGGTACATGATAAATTAGTCAATGTATAATTTGTAGTAAATGATCACAGGATAAAGCGAAATTGTTATGATTCATATTGAATATATCAATAGTTAAGTAATGCAATTTATTATATAAAGATTGCATTCTTAGCATAGGGGAATATTTATGTACATCAGTGTTGACTCTTGCAATAAAGAAGATATTACAAAACGGTTTGGTGTAATACTGGGAACATAAAAGTATATTAATTGTCTTAGGTTTGAATCATCTACCTTATTATTTAATAATTTGTAAAGGAAAAGTAACAAGTGACGATTCCTTCTATGAGATAATCTTTTAGTCCTTTATGTGATTTAAGTAAAGCATTTGATATTGTGGCATATTGCATTTTGTTAAGCATGTTATGGTATAAACGGAAAAGAGTTTAATTCTTAAACACATGTTTATCAGTGCCAACTCAGATAGGTAGCATTTTAAAATTTAGCACAGCAAAATAATAGTGTACCTCACGGCTCGGTTCTAGGTCCCTCTTTATTTCTGATTTAAATGTATCACTTTACCTGTAATATGTTTAACAAAGTTTAATATAAGCAGAGAACACCTGTTTGCTGCAGTAGTAATTGTTTATCGGAACTCATTAAATTTATTGTTTCTTTATTAAGTTACAAAATGTTGGTTTAATGCTAATACATTGTATACACAAAGTAATGTTTAGTCTTACAGCTAACATTGAAATATTGTTTAGATTTTGAGTGAATAATTCAAAGTTACCGTGAGACAACCGTGTATATTATGTATTCAGCTTAGTGGGGTAGTCTAGTCGCTAATACGCTTAAAATTAATGCTTACAACTCAGTTTATGTGAGTTGCCTATTTCGTACGTTTCCATTATGGTATTTATTATGGGTAATGAAAAATAAGAAAAATATTTTAAGAATATTAGCTAATGCTATGTTGCTCATTGTCTTCAATAATACTTTAAGGTTAACAATAATGAATTTGTATACTTTTATTATTATTGTTGTTGTTTATAAACATCTGCTATGTCACTTTAAGATAAGTTTCGTTAACTACCATCGTTTATTTTTATACACGGTGAATCCAAATTCTACCGACAAACTTTTACAAGTTATTCAGGGATGTTTTCTGAGAGTTTTGATATAAGAATCCCATGGTCCCCGGTGGCTCATTACCGAACAATTTCACTGTTTTCGTTTTGTAATAACGTTACTATCTTTGTACCCGTTTACTCGTAATACAATTGTTTCCAAACAAAACACAACCTTTTACTGTTGTGATAGAACGTAGTAGAGCGTTTTTTTGCCATGTCACGCATAGATCAGGTTGTTTAGTTTATTTTGGGATGAAAAAAAAGAAGCCTCGAGAACACACCGCTGTCCTACGACGACACATTGACTCCACCGCCGTCTACGCCAGCTCAAGCAGCGCCAGCTCCATTGACTAGCCGAAGCCGCCACCGCAGAAGCAGCGGCCGGCCGGGCGGCCCCTTACCATCTGCAACATCACCGCAGCTACTCCTGTCGACTCGCCGCCGACAGCGAATAGCCGACCACATCGCAGCATCAAACGCCGCAAGAAACCAGTCGCCCGGAAACTCCCGGCGCCCCAACGGGTTTAATGCTGGCGCTACTAGCACAATTCCGTCGCGACCGCCGACACCGCAGCAGCCTACGCAGCCAATCAGCGGCCACCCGGCAGCAGCCGGCACCTCTGCCCACTCCACCTCTCCTCTTCTGGAGGTCTCCGAAACAGACCGGACGCTTCAGCGCCTTCCCCGTCGGTGTCCATCGCCGCATACCTTCGCGGATCCTCTTGGAGGAAGGGCAGAACCCTGGAGCTCCCTGATTTCAGCGACCAGAATCCGCAAATGCCATGGGCCTTGTTTTCTGGAACAGGGCGCACTACAACGCAGCCATGACCACGGGCATGGGCTTACTGGAACATGCCATCCGGATTGAGACCAGCAAGACCAAATGGACACCATCGTGCCGCTGACGTTGCCAATATGGCCACTCGGCGGACCATTGCACAGCACCCCGCATGGCTACTACTACGGCGCACCTTATGCCATATCTGCCTGCCAGTCGCGTGTCCTCATGCAGTGGCGAAGGTTCTGCGCCACCTACGCTGGACAGACCACGCCACCTCCACCGTTGCGGAAGGCAGGTACATCACACATGTTTACACAAATAAACTCACGCACATCATCATTCTTCCTCATCCGGAGACAGGTGGAGTACGGCCTAGACCCCGGCGAAACATATAAACGACCCAGACTTGTGTTAGGAAATCCATAACAACCCTCAACTCCTTCCAAGACACCTCCACCACTCCACACACACTCTAGGCCCAACACCATCAAAAACCCTACAGGGCAGAAAGAAAGAAAGAAAGAAAGAAAAGAAAACCCTCACCCATCATCAACTACCGCAAAAATAACGTTTTCACTACTACTAACCTTCCACGGCCAGTAGAGGGAAATACTCTGAAACAGACGGGGAGGCGGTCAGCAAGATCTTCTGCAACCCTGGCCTCCCAGCGTCAAGCCCGCTGCTACTGCTCAGCTTTTGTTTCCTGCAGTATACATTATTGTACGTTGTTAAGTGATAAGGTATGGATAACTTTACTTATGCAGAATAAGCCGATAAGCATCTCGTCTGAGGTGTCACTCAGTGCAGTGAAAGAGTGGCACAACGACACTATGCAGAGCTGTTCTCGCAGCGAGGACAACTTCATCGCAGAACATTTGCAGCTGATTAGACCTTTGTACTACCCGACAGACTGAATGGAATAGTCTACAGAACGTTCCTTCAACATGCCCTCCTACATTTTTGGATGATGTAACGCTGATAACTCTCGCAGGCGTATGTGGTTTCAACATGATGGGGCCCCAGCACGTTTTACAGCCCATGTTAGGGAATACCTTGATGAGCAGTTCAGTCAAAAAAGGACTGGTCGTGGTGGTCCTGTTCCATGATAAAACGGTCACCAGAATTAACACCCATGTACTTTTTCTTCTGGGGCCACGTGAAGAATCTAGTTTCCATGACTCCTGTCTAAACTAACATGGACCTATCTGGTTGCTAGGAGTGCAGCAGCCACTGACGACGTGCGCCAATCTTCTGGGATGCTAGAGCGCGTGCGACATTCCATGAGGCGTCACTGAGAAGTTTGTCATGTTCATGGCGGTCGATATTTTGAACACTTACTTTAAACAGTGTTATGGCGTATTTTGGGTTCGTTCGAGTGATTTTGTAATGTTTGGTTATCTGCCCTTAAAATAAATAATTGCAATTGTCAGGATGTGATGGGTAGTGGATTAATTTGTAGCGAACCGTAATGTTAACACGTTCTACAGTAGTCAAAGTTGTATTTTGTTCGGAAACAATCATATTCCAAGTAAACGATCCAGAGGTGGCTGAAAACTATGACATTACATCAACCACCGGGTACTATGGGTTTTTTTATATCAAAACACTCGGAAAACATCGCTTAACAGCTTATGAAAGTTTGTCGGTAGAGTTCGGATTCATCCTGTATAGTTTCAGCAAACTATTCATACAAAAGCTTATTTTTCTATCTACTTCATGTTAATTGAGATAACGCTTGCATAAATAGTTTCATGCTATATTGCATTCTAGCTATTGAAGGGATACGTAGGCTGAAACCATAGTGAAATGTTTAAAAAGTGAGTTACTGTATGCCACTTTTAAATTCTATTCTCTTTCCATGACAACAAGAGAAACAACTGAATGGTAACAGTGCTTAAAAAATGGCAAAAGTATAGGTCAAATCCTTCCTCGTGACACGCTTATCTGTATGCGCAGAGGCTTCCGAGTGAGTGTTTTTCCACGCAAGGTGAATACTGCCAACCGTTCCCCCACCTTAGACCACCTTCTCCTCCTCTTCATTTCTGCCATGTCACGACGAAAAAATCGACCTGTATTGAAATATCCAAATCAATAGCAACGAATATCACGGAAATGACTGATACCATAAAAATATATTTGAAACCAATTATGCTTCAAAGAGATCTACATTTTTTGGTGTGGTTAATTTTTATCTACCTCTAATGGTTTATGTTACACAAAATTACTCAAAATGCATTGCAAATGAAGAGGACTTCTCAGACTATTCGCAGAAAATTCAAGACATATATTTTATTAGTCATGTAAAGATCTTAAACATGTGGTAGTTTAATCCAAATCGTTAGAGGGGCTTTTCAGAAAATAATTTTTTTTCCATGTAAAGGCTAGTTTGGGGTGGAAGGATGTTTCTTGAAAATGTTCATATCACATTCATAAAATATGTTGAATTTAAATATGAAGTGTGATGTTTATCCGTGGTTTTCTTCGTTGAGTTATGCTGCTCAGAAACACAAACAAACAAACACACACACACACACACACACACACACACACACAGATGTTTTTCTAGCGAAATCTTGATACCGAATTTTTGGGTGGAATACTTCCTCTACCTATAACGAGAAAGTCGTAGAGAAAGTAAAAGAACATGTAAATTGGTATTCTGTAAGTCAGGATGTTATTCAACATTTCACTGTTAGCATCAATCACCTTGATATTCCAAAAGAGACTAAGCAAAACGCGACATAATTTGAGTACACTGGAACTAAAATTTTTAACGTTCTCACACAAAGTGTTAAATCTTGAAGCAAAATATTTTTAAAGATCAAAACGTTAGCTATTAAAGAGTCCTAGTTATGAAGTTGATGAATACTTTGTTTCAATTTGTTGTCGCTTCGTTTTGTAATTATTGACTTATGACTGCAACGAATACACAAAGAGAACATTTCCAGGTACATTGAGTACAGAAGAAAAATAAACATTAAATAATACAAATGTATAGTTTAATTGACTGCGTGCACTTAAGCCAATAAAGGGAATACAAGAATTAGGAAAATAGGAATGACGACCACCTTCGATGAAGGTTAACGTTTGCTTCTGGCTTTAACATCTCTCCGAAAACTGAAGTTAGTGGAAAAATACAACGTAGTATTACAATCACGAAATTAATTGCGTGTACTTTATAGTATACAATATAGGGCAGATTGGCGTAAACGAGCTCCCACTCTGGCTGACTTTCCATTTCTTTTTCACATTTGGTGATTCGTATAAGAAAGGCATTTTCACTAGCCTTGACATAGAAAATACTAAAGTAATGTTTTTGTTTTGAACCGGTAGAATTGCTCGGGCGGTAACATCTGTGGCCTGCATTCGGAAGATCATGGGTTCGATTCCCGCGGCCGACCTTCCTGACCCAAGGGTTTTTCTGGGGTTTCCCCGGTCGATAGGCGAATGTTGGGAAGAGTCAGCCCCGAATTTCCTGTCCTCCCATTTCATCTCCATTCTCATTTCACTTCACCTTCCACTTGCTTGGTCTCTTTCAGAGTTGCAAGTGTCGGCGGGAGGTCTCGGCGTGTGCATGACTGAGGAAAAGGATGCTCTGAGTAAAACCTTCGTTCCCCGGAATGGAGGCGGTCTCCGGGTCCGGGCTCCCCAGGGGCTGTGTAAGCCCAGGGGGAGGGGAGACGGCTGCACCAGCTGCCATTCGGGGAGTTTAAATCTGTTAAAGATAGGGACTCTGCCCTCTGCCTATCGTGCATCCTCGTCCGGCCATCCTCTCTCTCCTCTCACCTCATCCCTGTCTCCCGAGGGCGCGCATAATCACGTTTATGTGGCAGATGTATTTAAAATAAGATTATTGGTTAGTTAATAATCCTATTCATAACGTGATATTTTAAAGTTCTTGGTTCAAAAGGTGAAAATTAAGATGCTTTTCTCATATGTTTTTTTTCTGATTGAAAGATATGGTTATAATTGACATTTCTAATATTACTACACCATTTCAGAATTCATGTGCATTTCTGCAGTTAACTGATTAAATTTTCAAATGTAATTATACTGCTGCTGCCTGACGTTGCACGGGTAGCTTTTTATACTCGAATGACGACTTTATTGATTTAATTTACCCTCCACTCCGTTCTTTATGAAGTTATTGTAGAATAATCTAGAAAGGTTTTATGATATATCCTCCCCTTTAGCCCTTCTAATTGTAATATCGAACAGGCTCGGCTACTCCAAATAGCGGATGAAAAATCATGTGATATTTACGCAAAAGGATGTGAAACATCGGTTGAACATCTGGCTTCCTTAATCACCCCCCAACAGTCCCCCAAGTTCTGAAATGCTGCAGAGCCTATAAGTATCCTTCAACTGAGGGACAATCATCGATCGGAATGGTAGATAATGACTAGCTGTCATTTGAACCTTTTTACCTTCTCTTTGGTTCCGTATATATTTAATTATATAAAAATTGATAGTTTTCTACCATACATAGACCTTTAACATATACAACGAAACAGGAGTGAAGCTGGTGAATATGAAGATTCCCTACTCCCAGGTCACCAAGTTAATCGCTTTGGACAAGACGCGCAGGTAGTCTGCAACCATCGACAAAAATAATCTCAGATATTTATCATAAAATATAGGCTGAGTGATTTCCAATATTAGCTGGGCACAATTTTGTCTCTGTTTACAATTATTTAACATATTCTGCTAACGATCTTGATTATTATAACACACAAAGGAAATAAAGTAAAATGTTCTTACTTGAGGGTTATTAAAATATGTTAGCATTGGCAGATTCGATTTTCTTTTGTTTTCTTGTGTCCTAGTTGCTAAATCGTGACCATCTACATACATCTTGCTTGGAATAAAATATTCGCGGCATTTCACTTATTCTACATGTATATTCTGTGAAGTAACAACTAATTTTTACTCAATGGCATTCTCAACTAAAAGTCAAAGCATGTTCTTTTATAACTTGTTTGTGCTCAAGTAAAAGGGCTTTGTAAATTCTTTTTAATCCTTTAGTTATTTATGAAATGAAATACAAAGTGTTTTAAAGACCATGTTCGTCAGAAAGAATTGGGCTTTTCAATTGTGAAAGAATTATCAAAATCGGCTAAATGGGTTTTGGGATTATCCTACATATGTGTATGTTATATTGTTATATATACAAATTTTCTTTCTTATTAATATTAATATAGATTAGAGCATAACCTGCTTATTTTTGTTGTTACTAGCGATGTTAAAGCAAAGACAGGCCAGGCATAAAGCATCCATTTCGTTTAGCGTTTGTACACCACTGTTCCTGATACACAACGGAAGGTGGTGTATTTGTGTTTACATTTACTTCGCCATAGCGTTGGAAGTCCACCATTGTGCATCCCTGCACCGTAACGAAAATATCAGGAGACCCAATTCCTCATAGGTTCAATGACCTGAAGAAAGCCCTCAGTCAAATAGATTTGCACGCTTGTGTGTGAGGGAGTGCCGGCTGAAATGCACCTCACGCATTGTCGACAGCTCTCCTGACATGTCTTGATCGTATGATATTAAGAAATGAATCAAAGCATTTCCGTGATATAAGATAGTTTAAGCAGCTGGAGACATGGGGAACTTGGCTTCTCCTAGTTGAAAACAAGGTTATGTATGTCCTTTAAAACAATACAAGACTAAAATCACCGATATTTTATGAAATATCATGAAAGTATACTGAAAATGAGACAATAAGAGTCACAGGGATCTGTCCTGGAAAGATCTGAAAAATGGAAATAAATATTGGAATTAATACTCAATTTAGGACCTTTGGAAAGATATTTGGTGTAGCATGTTTTGCACTATGCTTTCAATTCGAATCGTATCATATTATGAAGAGGAAGCTGAGTATTAGGGTAGTTCTACCCAATGAGGATGTATATGCTATTATTTTTATGTATTTTCACCGAATAAATTTCCTTCCAGCTGACCACACTTACAACGGATCAACTTTAGTTGCAAAGTGTATGACAGAATAATGGAGTGGATTTACTAACGCCATCTCAGAAGTGTGTCTGGCAATGTCTCGTTATAAGTAGTGCCCAAAATATACATATACATTACGAATAAAAGGAGCAAACGACTTGTAGTGCCTTAAGTTCAAGAACCGCAGAATTACCCACTCACCACAGTGAATAATCCCACAGCTTTTCTTCGAACTGTGTCATGCGCAATTACTGACAATTGTGGTACTTGTATCTCATTGCAACAATTGCGCTACAGGGATGGTGTATTTTACTTTCAGTAGACATGAGCCAGACAATCACGCGCACTCATTTGTTTTCTGGGGACAAATTACCGGGAGAGACAAACTGATAACAAGAAATTCTTATAAAACATAACCTATATACCTTCTTAGAAAATCTCTGCTTTCATTAAACTTTATCTCCCCTCTTCCACATATAGAATTTGCTATAATACAACAAACTGAGAAAAATAGCAATATTGAATGAAAAACTTTGTTTTTAAAGTGTTTATGACTTCAAATTCTGATAGTGTTGTTTTTGAAATCCATAACATTAGGGTCTCGTGGGCGCTTAAGAAGAAACTTGCGGTGATAATAATCAGTGAAAATATAAGCAGACAAAATATGCAGTAATTGACTGCCAGGTTTTAACTCTAATGAAATACGATTATGAGTAATCCATAAAAAAAAGTGTTTCCTCTTTCCAAGCGCGGTAATGGATGAATAAATCTGATGTGGTAAAGTCATACGATATTGTCTACCCATTACAAGCTTGCTTGCATACCTTATGTACTATAGCATTCACGAAAAAGTTATTCATTAATCCACCTTTCGTTAATCATATATATGTGCACAGATATTATTTCAAAATAAGTAATACGTGGTTAGTCACTTACATCATGTGGAATAGATGTCCAAATGTTATCAAAAGCAATGAGGAATACACTCAAAAGTTGCAATTATGGAAAATAAAATTACCTCCCCCCTATGATTGCAGTAACAGGCTCTTGCAAAGGAAAATATAAAAGGACAATGCTAACTTTCAAGCATCTTCTGTTAGATGATCTCACATTCAGGAAAATATAATCATGGAGTATTTACACTACAAGAAAATTATTTCACACAGTTTGTATATTTCAATGAGTTCTGTATTTTTTCCCTCAAGTATGTGTTTGTCCATCTCTTAACTTAGGGTTTTCTATATAAAATACAACCAGAAGAATGAGACTTCGCAAATTATTCACAGAAAGTTCAAGATATGCGTTATTCCTCATCTGAATTTGTCAAATACATAATACTTTAACTAAAATCATTAGAGCGGTTTTTGAGAAAATGAAAGATAAGGGAAAAATTCCATGTAAAGGAGAGTTTTGGATGGGAGAATTTTGTGAAAATGTTCGACTCACATCCTTGAATATGTTGTACTTAAATACTGAGTTTGATATCTCTTCGGCTTTTCGTTTATGGGTTATGCTGTTCACAGATACACGCAGGCGCACGCGGAACTTTCACAATTTTTCACACGTATTTTGGGTGAAATCTCGATATCGAATATTTCCGTGGAATACTATGATTCTCCTACTTATCGTACGTATGCAAGAAAGCCTTCGTTCGCCGAATCACCATATATGTAACATGCATGACACCACCAAGCAAAACACAGTATAAATGGACAGCCGGCCTAATCCAGGGAGGGAAAGGAACTGGGAACCCAAAAATAATCTCATAACGCTTTTTTTCGTCCCTGGTATAGGTTACAGTGACGTTAACAGTCAGTGCGACGAGAAATGCCATCTACACCAAACGAAAAAAAAAGTGAAAACATCTGTAAAATGTTTACGAATCCTTGGTAGAAAGGTGAAGCAATTGAAAATTCGTAAATATTTCCTCCAGAGGATCCCTTTTGATGCATAAATTATGCTACGGAATCGTGTTTTAATACTAGAAATTAAATTTCCCTCAGCAAGCTTTGGTAAAAAAAAAAAAAAAGAAACGTTTAAACTCGCTTGGAGGGATTTGAAAAAAAAAAGTAGTTTGTAACAACTTGGCCTGTATTCGTAGTATAGAGAGTGACCTAATATAATAAAATGCATTCATATTCGGAGCGAAAAAGAGCACAACGACAGGCGTAAAAGCAAAATAATGGCAGAAGTCTGCAGTGACCGAGTTTGGCAACACTGCTAAAAATCTTCAGAAAAAATATAATGGCTCTCTTCTTGGAGCTGGCGTAGTGTGCAAACCGGGATGCTTTTTTCTTTGAAATTATAACCTATATCATGTTAAGATGAGGCAATTGCAATATACAGTTCTGAAACGCGTGATTATACTTATGTGGATAAAGTTTTGCGATGATGCCTTGCATTAGGTTCATTCTACTCAGGAAAACCTGTGGTGATTGCCTAATCATGCCTATCCCATGTCATCCACTATCGATTCAAAGGCATCTTAAGTAGTCCTACTCGCAGTCAGGCATTTCTTTTCTCTTAGTAGACATAATTTCGTATGCCATCTGATTTACAATTACCCAGTTCTTTGCAGAGTGCAACATTGTCGAAATGAGGTTGAAGGTATAAGTTATACCAATATACAGGTTGTTTCAGGACCTCTGCGACAAACCCTGAGGAACGATAGATTTCGTAGAGGGGAACGCTGCTGTATGTCAAGCAACCACCTTCCTCCGCCGTATCGTTACGGAGTTATTCACCCCTGTTTGAAGCGTATCCGGTAGGATAGGTTTGGGAGGCACAGCGAGATCACTTTGACCCTCTGTTTGTTTACGACCCTGAATCAAGTGACATCACCTCTTTCTTGTCTCTTACATATGGTTAGGTTTCGTAGTCTGAGGTGCACAGCCCAGTTTAACTCAAACGGGGTGGCAAATCGAAAGATCCCAGCAGATGATCACTAGAGATTCCAGACCAGATGTTTACGGTATACTTTCGTTGGTGATGTCTAACGAACACTGCATGAGGGTTCTCAACATCCCAGATGTGACTGTTCTTGCTGTTGAAGTATCAGTCTCGTATGAAGCAGGCCTCATCGGTAAACAAGACGGGCGAGAAACCACTGGACAAACTGAACACGAGGTGCAAAGTCGTTCGACCCCAGTCCCTGTACTTTTTGGAGGTGGTATGCGTCGCGGTGTTGTTCACAAACACTAAATTAAACTGGGCTATGTGTCTCAGACCTACCAAACCTAGCCAGACGTAAGGGACAAGAAAGAGGCGAATGTCACTTGATTCGGCAGTTGTATACAAACAGAGAGTCAAAGGTACTGGCTGAGCCTCTCAAAGCTATCCCACCGGATACGCTTCAAATAGAGGTGAATAACTCCGTAACTATGTGTTGGAGGATGGTGGTTGCTTGACAAAAAATGTTCCCCTCTACGAGATATATCGTTCCTTAGAGTTTGTCGCAGATGTCCCGAAAAATTCTGTAGACTCCGACGTATGTCGCTGTCTGTGCAATCGGACACAGTCAAGGGATGTGCGTTTCGCAGTATCTCTTTGTTCACAATTCATCTGTTACAGAAATCCGAAGACGATCTGAATACGCTTTGAAGCAACCATGGCCTGTTAAAACTTGACTTAAGTAGAAATTTAACTCACCATGCAAGACCATAAGTCAGGTATAAATTCCTTGATCCAATGTGCAGTTCCATCGTCGGTATCACACAATTCCTGCCACTGTGCGATCAACACATTGTGGGCTGCAGCGCGGTCGTCATCTAGACTATCCGCTAGCGTCCCGCAACCAGTAATGTGATTGGAGGAATCCCCGCAAGCACCAATAAAGTCGTAATGGAAGTAGTTCTTTAAGCACTAAGGATGCGTATTGCTAACCTCCGTTGTACACTGAAGAGAATACGCCGATAAAGCTGTTTATCTAAAGCCCTGCTCCAGATAGGGGCTGAATACATTATTATAGAATCTGCCACTGAGAATAGTAACCGTCTTGTACACCCCCGGGGTTCCCCTAGGGCATTAGACGAGTAAAATGAACTATAGCCAATCAAGCCTTCGCTGCAGAGGCGCATATGTTGCCCCATGCGCATATTTGTGTCAAAAAGTATCCCAAGATATTTGAGAGTGGGGGTGTTGCTAACACCGTCAACATGAACTGTAATGTTTGTAGGTTTTCTAGCTTTCCGGATACCTGCCAACAGTAGAACTCGCTCTTGTGTGGTGCCAAGTGAAGCTTCTTACTCCTTCACCAAGTTGCAATAGCACGGAAAGTCGGTATTTCTAATAAGCAGATAAGTTATAGGAAAAGTAAAAATGCAGTAATTGAGTTTGCTTTATTTAGTATTACATTCTAGTGACTTACGGACTTAATTAAAGGGAACGTTAATGTTTCCGGTAAGACTCAAGAAAGGTTTCCCTAACCGCAATGCAACCCTCCACTGCTTTGCATGAATGGGTAAAAGATCTTCTAAGGTTTCAGCTACATATGACGTCACACGGGTAATTTTATCTTAATAGAGTCCGCTGAATTACTTGTTTTCTTGAGGGGCAAAAAAAAAACATGCGTTTTCTCCGTAGCAATACCGTTGGCAATGCATTCACTGCTACAGAGCACCTATAGACTTTGTTTTGTCTGTCTGTCTGTCTGTATAAAACCACATACAAAGCGCTACATACACACGGAAGGGGTTTATATATTTAAGAGTTTAATTAAAAACTTCTCAACACATTTTAAATTAGGTTGAAATCGATATAAAATAGAGCGCAGTTTACTTGCAGAACCCCATAGGAATTACAGCTTTTAGGCAAGCTACTGAATCTACAGAGTTCGACATATTTTATGTATGGTTGAAATTGGTACAAAGTTAATTTATATAGGGTGGACCATTTAAGTTGAGACTGTACAAAATCTCCAAAACTAAGCGTTGTAGAAAGAAACGTCTTGAATAAAAGTTGCTTGATATTATGGGGGAATGTAAATGTAATTAGTCTGTTTTATTTGGAGAACGTAGTGATGGTCATTTTAGGGTCAATTTAAATTGACCATAATTAAAGGGCTTATTTCCAAAGTTATTATCTCCATTATGGTTTTAAAAAATCTAATGTGTTACACTCACATGGCTTTTTCTACTCTTGTACAAACTATTTTTACAAACGCTTATTCTCCATATCTTCATGTTAATCGAGATATCGAGATGTCAATCTATTGGTAATTTTCATGTAGATGCAAGGGGAATATGGTAGGTTTTAAGCGATAGTCAAATATTTTAACGCTATGTGGCGCATTCCATTCTCTTTGCATGTCCAGGACATAAAAAAAATCTGATATGTTACACTCACATGACTTTCTCTACTCTGTAAAACTATTTTTACAAACGCTTATTCTCCATTTACTTCATGTTAATCGAGATAAACATTTCCAGAGTCTATCTTATTGCTAATTTTCTTGTAGATGTAAGCGGAATATATATTTACAAGGGCAATATAGAAATACAGTAGGCTTTAAGCACATACATATATCTTAATAGCTGCTTGCTAGGTGCAGCACCATTCCCTTTGCCACAGATTAATACTCTTTGCATATCCAAGACAAAAAAGTGAATAACGAATTCCCATTTGAGAAAATAAGTATTGAAAAATTTATGGGAATAACAAGCAATATCTCGAAAATGGTACACTCAACAAAAAAATGTATATGACATAAATTTTGTACTTTAACGCGATCTACATTTTTTGTGTAGTAAAATGTTGTCTATCTCTTATGGTTTACCAGTTATGCAAAAGCCGTTCACAATGAAGAATACTTTTGGAGACATTCCCAGAAAATTCAAGATATACATTTTATTTGTCATGAAAATATCTTAAACATATGATACTTTAATCAAAATCGTTAGAGCCATTTTTGAGAAAATTAAAACTTTCGAAAAATCTTCCATGTAAAGGGTAATCTGGAGTGGGGGGATTTTCTTGAAAACCTTCGTGTCGCATCTCTGGAAGATACTGAACCTAAATACCAAGTTTGGTGTTTATCCGACTTTTGGTTTCTGAGTTATGCTGTTCACAGACAGACACACGGACAAGTTTCCAAAAATGCTTTTTACTTTCTCTACTACGTACAGTAAGTAGGGGAAGTATTGCATTCCACCCAAAAATTCGATACCGAGATTTCACTGGAAATACATGTTTTGAGACCTCCTGAATCCAAAAAAAGCATTTTTAGAAACATGTCCGTGTGTGTGTCTGTGTGTGTGTGTGTGTGTGTCTGTGTGTGTGTCTGTGTGTGTGTCTGTGTGTCTGTGAACAGCATATCTCAAAAACGAACAGTCGGATAAACACCAAACTTGGTATTTAGGTTCAGTATCTTCCAGAGATGCGACACGAAGGTTTTGAAGAAAATCCCCCCACCCCAGACTACCCTTTACATGGAACATTTTTCGAAAATTTTAATTTTCTCAAAAATGGCTCTAACGATTTTGATGAAAATATCATATGTTTAAGATAAAGTCATGAGAAATGAAATGTATATCTCGAATTTTCTGGGAATGTCTCCAAAAGTATTCTTCATTGTGAACGACTTTTGCATAACTGGTAAACCATAAGAGATAGACAAAATTTTACTACACAAAAAATGTAGATCGCGTTGAAATACACAACTTATGTCATATACATTTCTTTTGTTGAGTGAACCGTTTTCGAGATATTGCTTGTTATTTCCTTAAATTTTCCAATACTTATACTTTTTCTCAAATTCGTTATTCATTTTTACTTTCTCTACTACGTATAGTAAGTAGGGGAAGTATTGCATTCCACCCAAAAATTCGATACCGAGATTTCACCGGAAATACATGTTTTGAGACTCACTGAATCCAAAAAAAGCATTTTTGGAAACATGTCCGTGTGTGTGTCTGTCTGTGTGTCTGTGTGTCTGTGTGTCTGTGTGTCTGTCTGTCTGTCTGTGTGTCTGTGAACAGCATAACTCAAAAACGAAGAGTCGGATAAACACCAAACTTGGTATTTAGGTTCAGTATCTTCCAGAGATGCGACACGAAGGTTTTCAAGAAAATCCCCCCACCCCAGACTACCCTTTACATGGAACATTTTTCGAAAATTTTAATTTTCTCAAAAACGGCTCTAACGATTTTGATTAAAATATCATATGTTTAAGATATTGTCATGATAATTAAAATGTATATCTCGAATTTTCTGGGAATGTCTCCAAAAGTATTCTTTATTATGAACGACTTTTTCATAACTGGTAAACCATAAGAGATAGACAAACTTTTACTACACAAAAAATGTAGATCGCGTTAAAATTCACAATTTATGTCATATACATTTCTTTTGTTGAGTGAACCGTTTGCGAGATATTGCTTGTTATTCCCTTAAATTTTCCAATACTTATAGTTTTTCTCCAATTCGTTATTCATTCTTTTATGTCCTGGACATGCAAAGAGAATGGAATGCGCCACATAGCAACCAGCGTTAAAATATTTGACTATCGCTTAAAACCTACCATATTCCCCTTGCATCTACAAGAAAATTACAAATAAGATTGACATCTCGATATCTGGATTAATATGAAGCATATGGAGAATAGGCGTTTGTAAAAATAGATTGTACAAGAGTAGAGAAAGTCATGTGAGTGTAACACATCAGATTTTTTTATGTCTTAGACATGCAAAGAGAATGGAATGCGCCGCATAGCAACCAGCGTTAAAATATTTGACTATCGCTTAAAAGCTACCATATTCCCCTCGCATCTACAAGAAAATTAGCAATAAGATTGACATCTCGATATCTCGATTAACATGAAGCATTTGGAGAATAGGCGTTTGCAAAAATAGATTGTACAAGAGTAGAGAAAGTCATGTGAGTGTAACACATCAGATTTTTTTGGATTAAGGGGGTCTCAAAATATGTATTTTCGGTGAAATTTCGGTATCGAATTTTTGGGTGGAATACAATACTTCCCCTACTTACTATACGTAGTAGAGAAAGTAAAAATGAGTTTGGAGTGAAAATCAATTGGGAAGATCATTTCTAATTATGTAAGAGAGGCATTATTTCAAAAATGTTTATCCCGACTGACTTGGCAAGCATTTGAAAGTTGGGTTTATTTCTAAAGTGACATTTCCAATCTGCTTTTATTTCCAAATCGTCTTATTTCCACTGGACCAATTGCAAAGCCGCTTGTGGTCTCGTGAAGTTGGGAGATGTCATGGCAGCATTGTTTTCTGTTAGGGATTACTTTGCGTCATTGTGATTGCTTTTTTGTTTTACAAAATGTGGAGAAAATGTTCAGGAAAACTGAACTGATACTTTTTCCAGAGGAATATAACATTTTTTTTTCTAAATGTAGGCCAAGTCCAAGTTCTTGTAAGAGATTGGCATGTTTCTAACTGGAAAGATGCTGTGAAATTATACATTAAGTCAAAAATTAATTCTAAAATCTCAGAAATGAAAATGGTTTGTGTTAGTTGCCTGCCAAACTATTCAAGTAAACCTGCATGCTCTCATACATTACTAAAGAAAGGTAAAAAATGGTCCTCCCTACAAACAGAAAAACTTCCTCTATGTAACGAGGTAAAGAAAGAAAAAGTTAATGATGTGAAGGTTTGATAGAGAAGCTTGGTGTTAATGATAGACATCCTGCTATGACATTTTATAATAAGGTGTTTTCTTTGTTTTGTTTTTTTTTTTTTTTTGCTCTGATGTCACTGGTAATGAAAGTGATGACTCTGAATAATAATCAGCTTCTTCTCTGATATGTATTGAATTTTTCAAGAGTTCATTCGTACAATGATATATTCATATCGTACTAGTTTGAACCGTTTGTATTGTAGGATATGTCTGCTATTTTGTTTACTTTAATGGAAATTATTTTTCTCAATAAACAGTGCACATTTTGTCAGAGTAAAATACAAAATTATATTTTGGAACGTCATTATAGCATTAATTATACCCTTTATACATATTATAGCTGTTAAAATAATGAATATATAAACGATTTAAGATTATATTAGTCAGGGGCTCGTACATTTAGCATATAAACAGATTTTAATAATACTCAAAAAGTGTATATTTTGAGGAAACATACAATATTTTAAATGGAACAATGCCTAGTTACATCAACAGAATAAAGGTAGGGTAAATTAGAATGTCAATGGTCTTTGTTGCAGGATTCTAGTGTAAGTGGTTTACGAGACAATTGTTTGTCCCATTCCACCTGCTTAGTTGCTAGGTATACGATGTTATGTTTGTTTGCATTGTGTTTTATGTTCATTGATTGCATTGCGACTTTCTGGTCGGTTAATTTGTAACAGTTCAAGCAGTAAGTCGTGAGTGGAAGATGGGGTTTAGTAATGCAGAACAAGTCGACATGCTCATGGTGCATGGAGAGTGTAAGAAGAATGCAGTTCATTCCTGTACGGTTTATGCGGAAACGTATCCCAATAGACGTCAACCATTTCGCAATTATTTATCAACCTCTTCAACCAACTACGTGAAAGTGGTACTGTAACACCTAGAAAACGTAACAGAAACAAACAAGTGACTGGAGAAGGGGCAGAAATTAATTTTTTGGCTGCCGTTGCAGTAGATCCGCAAATTAGTCCCCGCACAATCAGTCAGGCAAGTGTACCAGGCATTCTCCATCGACATATGTTGGTTCCATCCTATCACATCTCTCTCCATCAAGAGCTGCATGAAAACGATTTTGAGAATCCTGTTAACTTTTGTACATGGGCATTACGACTGATACTGCAATTTCATCGTGTATCTTGTTTAGTGATGAGGCAACATTTACTAATCATGGCCAGGTAAACCGCAGAAACATGCACTATTGGTCTGTTGACAATACCCGTTGGCTTCGTCAGGTGGAACGTCAGTGTCCATGGAGTTTAAACGTGTAGTGTGGGATAGTGAACCATCAGCTCATGGGTCCTTTGCTCATAGAAGGAACAATAAACTCGCACAAGAATCGCAGCCTCCTGACAGACCATCTGTCACAGATGCTAGAAGACGTTCCTTGCAGACTAGGAGGAATCTGTGGTACCAACATGATGGCTGTTCAGCCCATACTGCACGAAGTACTACAGGTTGTCCTAACGGATTGTTTCCAAATCGTTGGATTGGACGAAGAGGACCTTGTACCTTGGCCGGCCCGTTCACCGGATCTGACCCCTTTAGACTTTTTTCTGTGAGGACGGCTGAAAGACACTGTCTACAAGGATGTACCAACTACACCAGAAGATATAAAACGACGTAAAACTGCTGCCTGCTCTGAAATTTCCACTGAAATGCTAGAAAGTGTGCAGCAGTCTTTTCACAGCAGACTGGAAGCGTGTATTGTAGCGGACCAGGTTGATCGCCGAGAATTACATCAGATGAGGTAACCAGGCAGAAAGTGTCGAAACGAGGTTACCTCAACACGACCGCGCTAGGAACGCCGAGTCAGCTCTTCTGTATGTATTTATACTACGGGGGTTTGACTCGACGGGGGGGGGGGGAATTGTCAGGAGCAATTGTCGGAAGGAAGTGTCGGAAGCGATTGTCTGAATCATTGTGGGAATAGACGTAGTAATCAGTTGAAGGGAGAGTTGTATCATCGACGACCTCAGGTCCCATCACCATACACGAGTCACCAGCACAACACCAGTCGAACAGGTAAGGATGTATCTCCTCTAAGTTCTGCTTACTTGCCGGGCTTCACCCCAATCTGAGTGGCCCACCTACGGGCCCTAATGTACTACCACTAGAACAATAATACAATTTATTGGGTCAATACATCCCCTGTGCATTATTTAATAACCCCATCTTAGAACGCCACCTTGGCCTACCTACCACCCCAGTACCGACGCATCCCCTACCTCTGAGCTATCACCCCCCTAGTGTAACCAAGTACTGCGTGGTAGCCACCCCCGGTAGGGGTGTTACAGTATTGAAGCTACCGGTGGTCATTTTGAACACAAACTTTGAAAGGCTATGTTCCCTTTACTTGTACGAATCCACGGAAGTATTGTAATTCCCTTTTGTTTTTCTTTAGTTTGTGCTACCACAGGTTGTACAAGTGTCGGTGCGTAAAGTTTCAAAATAAGATTTCTCGTAAACCACTTCCCATAGAATCTAGCCACAAAGACCATTGACATTCTAATTTACCCTACCTTTATTCTTTTGATGTAACTAGGCACTGTTCCATTTAAAAAATTGTATTTTTGCTCAAAAAATACACTTTCTCAGTGTTTTAGATGATTCACCTTGTGTGTATATATACCTATATATACCTATATATATATATATATATATATATATATATATATTTACGATAAATGAAAGAAGCCTAGTGCCAAAGTTAAAAATTCTATCAGCAACTTACAAGAAATTATTTAAAATTTGTTGTTTGTGAAAAATATGATTTCATGGAGAGCAGTCACTTTCGAAATAAGCCCTTCAAATGTAGGTTCTCATTTAAAAACATTAAATTTACCCTAAAATGAGCATCATAATGTCTCCAAACGAAACACGACTAATACATTTACTTCCCCCAATAATATATTTTATTAAAGATATTCTTTCTACAACGCATAGTTTTGGAGATATTGTGCAGTCTCAACTTAAATGGTCCACCCTGTATAAAGAGCTCTCTCTCTCTCAGTCTATATATAATAAAGCATTCGTCTCTATTTTAAAAAATTCTAGGAGCCTCATTTAAGGAGAGAGAATTCAATTCTTATTTTCAATAATCAGCTAGAGCAAACTATATTACAGTTTTGAAAGATCATTAATTTATTTATCCTTGCTTTTAAATTGGCTCCTATGTTCTAGCTTTATTATGTGTGGTGTGTAAATTATTAATTTATATACATTCAGTAGATTAATTTGTTTTTGTATAATATCTGAAATTGCGGTGAAAATCTGTTTTGATCTGATAGAAGGAAACAAGGTCAAATTTAAGAATTATCAACGGTTTTGCTGAATTTCCTCATTAACGCCTCAGATTTTACGTAAAATGTACTTTTATTTTAACTTAGCTCAAACGTCCGTGGTATTTTCAAGTATTACATAAAAATTACTCTACTAAATGCATACAAAATAGTTTTGTTAATACCATCGGTGCAATTTTTAAAACATTCTAAAACTAATAAAGTTAAGCTGTAATATTGTTTGTTCTTTCTGTACATTAAAATGATAATTTTTCCTCCGTTAACTTGGCTGCTAGAATAGAAGTGGAAGCGAATACTTTCTGGAGTCACTGTAAGCACTGAAGAACATTGGCATATTGTGAATTTAAATTTAGTTGAAATCACAACGAATTCAAAGGTAGTTTGATTGTAGGGCTATTTTGGGCTACCCGCAACACGTATGGAGCTGAATTTTATTTATGTATTAGTTTAAGGAGCATTAAATCACACATTTAAAATATGGTTGACATTGGTACAATTTCAGATTATGTGGAGTTGATGTGAGACAAAATACACTACTGTCATTTTGGAACGGTTCCAAAACTGAAGCGTTTCAGAAAGTAATCATAGATCCAGTTATATATGTTCAGGGGCTTTTGAGACAGAGGAGAGGGGAGATAAGGAATTCGCGAGGCGGCACGGTAGAAATAACAAAGAGCCGCCACACGAACCCGACCAACCGTTTCCTACCTACGTCTACTACTGTCTCAAAAGACTCTGAACAGACAATAACAGTCCTCTGATATTGAACTTACACGATAATTCGAGAAGCTTTATGACCGGTTCCGAAAGTAATACTGCGATCGTAAAGTCGTAGGCAGTCGCATAATACAAGGTTATTCAAAAAGAAGGAAGAGACTTTACACATTTATTTCTAATGAACGAAATAGATGGCGACAATGCAATACATCACTGAATAGAGAAACGTTCAAAGTTTTATTTTGTGTTCAAAATGAGCACCAATTGTTATTGCGAGAACGATCAGTGCTTTTTCGTTTGCATACGCAACCATCTTCTACGAATTTATTGTATTAATTGTAAATTCTTATGACGAGGCGGCTGGTTGTTGAACTTACAACGAAATGCACGCTGCAATGAAACAATGGTTTCATTCTTTGCATAATGCTGCACACAAACAGACTTTTCCTGTGGCGTCGCCATTTTCTCGTAAACATACACAGCGCCGCTGTAGGCACTGAATGGAACTAATAGATGGGGGCTTAAAACTTTGAACTTTCTTCTATTCAATGATGTGTCGCTATGTATTGTCGATCATTAGAAATAAATATGTAGTCTGTTCCTTCTTTTTGAATAACCCTGTATAACAATTACAAGCATGTAGGCCTACATATGATGTGAGAGCTTGGAATCGCTATAGGTTATTCTTTTTTATTTATTTATTTATTTTTGTTATGAACTATAACAATTGGAACTGTTACTAAAATACTGGTTTCTTCATGTTCTTATATAAAGAAACTCTTTTGTCAAAGTTTAGAGAACCGCATCGTGTTATCGTGACTTTCTTTTACATATTACGGTAATTGAACTCAAGAATAATTTACAGCTTGTCCTCTAACACTAATTATTATTAGCTTAGCCATATTTGGGTAAAGTGTATTATTAATATGTCCTTTAAGCTCATATTGCTCCAAACAAGTCAGGCATTTCATGAGTAAAACAGCATAAAGTTAACATATTAATAATACAAGAAAAGAGTAAGAAACGTTTTTAATTGGTAAAAATAATATTCCAATCTACTTGTAGCCCATTTAAACCGCTGTTCTGTAATTTAACACACAATATTCTAACATTTATGCATAAATTTACGTTTGTCACATCCATAAAAAAAATGTCATATTCTTCACGAAGATCATTACAGTTAAAGCCTATTATTAGACAATTGTCTTAAAATTATGGCTGCCGAGTGATCTGATTTCATGGTTTCCCTAGCAGTTAGATTTACTGCAAAATCTTGTCACATTTCAACAAAATTTTGTGTGCGTTAAGCGTGTTGGGGCAAAGATTTAAAAAATGTAAATGTCCTCTTATTATTGTTTTTTGTGCAAAATGCTACATAACAAAGGCTTATAAGCGTTTTTCCGCCAATTTTCTTTTTACAAAATTCCTATACAATGAATATTTTAAAAATTATAGCAATGTTCCTTATTATTTGTATATATTAACCAATTAGTGCAACACAAAATTCTGGATATTTTACTATCGTTACAATAGAAACAGTACAGTCTCGAAAGTATAACAAACATAACTGTAAAGTTACTTAAGTTTGGTTATTAACATTCTAAAGTTGTTTTATTCCCGGTTGTGGAAACACCACAAATCTCAAAGAGAGAAAAGAACAGATGGAGAAAGGATCGGAAAGAATGTAGAAGAAAAGGGAAATAGATTAGAAAAGAGAGGTAAAGAGAAGCGAATCTTCGCAGTGCATGCATTAAGGCGAATAGATGATCGTCCATCTCTGCCGTGCACATGTGGGCGTGAAGCCGGTAGTCAGTTCTGTCTTTGGCAAATAATTTCATTTTTATTCTACCAAAACTTGAGTGAGCATGCATGAAATACATCTAACAACATAGGACGTAAGAAATTGTTCTTATCATTTGAAAATAATATGCTTCAGCCGAGCGGGATGGCTCAGGCGGTAAAGTCTGCGGCCCGCATTCGGGAGGTCCCGGGTTCAAATCCCGTGGGCCGACCAATCTGTCTGAGGTTTTTTCGTGGTTTTGCTCAGTCGCCAAGGTAAATATCGGATTGGATATTTAATACCACGACCCAAAGTTCCATCTTAAGTCTAAAACAATAGTAAAATGAAAAATAGTGGTAATAGCGAATGCTATGCCATCTATCTACAAACAATGTAAGCAGTTAGACTGGACGGCACACTAACGCCTTCTGCACGGCATGAAGCAGCAGTTACAGGGATGAGACCTTGAAGGCTAACTGTCCGCCTTTCTGTGTCAGGGCGGCGGTTAGACTGGACGGCACCCTAATGTCATCTGTACAACATGAACCAGGGGTTACAGGAATGAGACCTAGAAGGCTAACTGTCCATCACATATCGTTCTAAGAGATATTCACCGACAGATCCGTCGCGATATAACCAAGGAGTTAAAGCGACGTAAAATAAAATAGAATTAAAAAAATAGTTTATTTTCTTCCTTTGTCAATACTTTATGTAGCTTATTTCCGTATAAGTGTAGAGAGCTGTGAAAACGAAAAAAAAAAAATAAATAAAAAGGAGTGTTCTCTAGGTAAGCCTGTTTACGCGGATAGACAGATACTACGGACATTTCCTTCTTTTGTAAGCTTTTGTTGGTCTGATCGGTGATATTTTGCAGCAGAGCATGTCCTAGGAGATCCTTTTCTTCCAAACTGAGTCTCCCCCTTGCTCACCGGTGAGCTAATTTAACACCCGCTGTGCGATAATGCAGGTGTTCTGCGGGAACTGTGCTTCCCTGTGGGGTATCAAGTGTAACTACCATTCTCTGAGGCATGGTCACAAACTAGGGTTACCATAATTCCAGAATAAAAACATATGATGTATTACGAACACACGATTTTCTCTACCCACTATAAATTACTTTCATATCTTTCTGCGAATTATTCGTAAACAAAAACATATTTATCTACTTATTTTTAATCATGTTAAATGTATCCTAAAATATTTTTATCTATTACTATAATAATCAGTTATACTTAGTTCGTAGTCACTAGGCAACAAAGCCTATACTTTATATTTTAACAAAACACAAAACACGCTATCAAAACATAAAATACAGGTTCAACAAAACGTAAAATAAACTTTAATAATGATCATATTGTCCTTGATAATAATATGTATTAAAACAAAAACTTTCTCCCCTAGTTGATAGTTATTATAATATTACCCCTATTACAATTTGTAATACTTATTGGAGGCACATTTTCTCTATTATCAGAAGTATTGCTTTTCACAACTTTTCCTGTAGTTGAACTTTCTCTAGCATCCAAAATTGTAGAATATAACAACAAAGTTTGCTGATATATCGTGTGTTTTTTTCCAAAGCCCGCATTATTTTTTCTAAACATGTCGTTTCTGCAATAAATACATTTCGTTAAATATATTAAATATACAACATATACTAAAATACTCTGAACTTAGATCAAATATTGTAGACAACACGTTATAAATTAGGTTTAGTAACTCGCTGCTCTTAGAATACACCCTTGGTTCGTTTCTAACTTGAGCCTCTCGTTACTAAACCTCTACTTTTGTAATTAGTCTAAATAACTTTCATTACACACCTTGTTGTGGCTACATGGAGGCCTAGAGAGCGCAAATACGGAAGTCACATGTTTAAAAAGAAGTTTGCTATACTCTTATATAATATGCTGGGCATGATTTTGGATACTCTTTGCATAGCCTGATGAGAAACCAAAGAACGGATATGTTTTAGAAGTGCGTAGCTTGAAATACTGGCAATTCCGAGCAACATCCGGAAATGTCCCTATGACGTGTAAAGTAAAAAAAAAAAGTTATTTAATACAAATTGCACATTGTTGAATCATCTACTTTTTTTCTGGAGTAAGACTTTTTTTATCTCCTCTATTTCATAGTTACATAAATTAACTCAGAATGAAGTTCGCAGAAAGTTCAATATATACATTTTAATACTCATGGCATATATCAAATATATTATATTTTAATCAAAACCCTCAGATCCATTTTGATAGAATAAAAAAAGAATTTAAAATGTTCATGTAAACGAGTAGTTTGGAATGCGAGGATTATTTGAAAATTGTTCTGTCGTATACTTAGAAGATGTAGAAATACTAAGTTGGGATTTGTCCGACATTTTGTTTTCGAGTTACGCTGCAGCATCTTTGTTTAGGGATCTCAAAACATGTATTTACGCTAAATATCTATATCTAATGTTTGGGTGGAATATAATACCTCCTCTAGCTACTATAGGTACATGACAGAGAAAGTAAAAAGTAGAAATGAATGCATTTTTTGCTGAAACAGAAATAGTACATTTAATAGTCGATATAGAAATATTAAAAATTCTGATGTAATACATTCACATGACTTTCTCTGCCCACTTTCCTTTATTATTGAGCCTACAAAACATTCTTACTAAAGCTTATTTTTATATCTACTACGTTTTAATCCGAATAAACCTTTGCAGAAATAGCTACATTACAAATTCCGTTATAGAAACAAAGGGAACAGCGACAGTCAAATGATTAAGAACTGGACGCTATATGCTGGCCTTAAAATTCCATACTCTTTTCATGCAATCGCGAGAAACAACTAAATGTCGAAAGGACTTTAAGGAATGACCAAGAAATGAACAATTCGAAGCATTAATAACGGATAACTCAGAAACAGCCTATGCCACAAAAAAAGTATTTAAAATAAATTGTGTGATATCTACACTTTTTGTGTAGTACGTTTTCGTCTATCGCTTAATGTTCACCAGTTATACAAGATTACATTTTTAGATTAGATTGTATTCTGTGAGTTCACTGGCTTGTGAACATAGAACATGTCAAAGAAATGTACAAAAATTACATATAAACATAAATATTACATAGAATATGGAACATTTGAAATAAAATAGACATACTATATGCGTGTCAAGGAAATGTACAATAAAGTTACATATATACATAAATATTACATAGTATACAGAACATTTAAAATAAAATAAAGACATATTATATACAAAATGAAACAAATCAAGTGTAATTTTGTACAGAGTTGAATACCTCCTTACTGTTATAAGGTTAACATACGTATAGGCAAGAACAGTTATTTTAACATTCACTAGGATTTTACCTTCAGAATAAAGACTTCAAAAGCTAAAAATATTCTATGTAAAGTTAGTTGGGGGTGGGGGGGTTTCTTTAAAATCTTCGTGTCCATCCTGGACGATACTGAGCTTAAACATCAAGTTTGGTACTTATCTGCGTTTTCGCTGTTGAGTTATGCTGTTCACAGATACACAGAAATACACACATGGACCTTTTTCTACTACGTCTACTACGTAAAGTAGGGGAAGTATTGTATTCCACCCAAAAATTCGATACCGAGATTTCACCGGAAATACATATTTTGAGGCCCCGTGAATCCAAAAAAAAAAGCATTTTTTTGGAAACATGTCCGTGTGTGTGTCTGTGTGTGTGTCTGTGAACAGCATAACTCAGAAGCGAACAATCGGATAAACACCAAACTTGGTATTTAGGTTCAGTATCTTCCAGAGATGCGACACGAAGATTTTCAAGAAAATCCCCCCACCCCAGGTTACCCTTTACATGGAACATTTTTCAAAAGTTTTAATTTTCTCAAAAACGGCCCTAACGATTTTGATTAAAATATCATATGTTTAAGATATTTTCATGAAAAATAAAATGTATATCTTGAATTTTCTGGGAATGTCTCCAAAAGTATTCTTCATTGTGAACGAGTTTTGCATAACTGGTAAACCATAAGAGATAGAGAAAATGTTACTACACAAAAAATGTAGATCGCGTCAAATTACATAATTTATGTCATATACATTTTTGTTGTTGAGTGAACCATTTTCGAGATATTGCTTGTTATTCCCCTAAATTTTTCAATACTTATTTTCTCAAATAGGAATTCGTTATTCATTTTTTTGTCTTGGATATGCAAAGAGTTATAATCTGTGGCAAAGGGAATAGTGCTGCACCTAGCAACCAGCTATATTAAGAGATATGTATGTGCTTAAAGGTTACTGTTTTTCTATATTCCCGTACATCTACAAGAAAATTAGCAATAAGTTAGAGTCTGCAACTGTTTATCTCGATTAACATGAAGTAGATGGAGAATAAGCGTTTGTAAAAATAGTTTGTACAAGAGTAGAGAAAGTCATGTGAGTGTAACACATCAGATTTTTTTTATTTCGATCATGCGACTTCAGATGTCTGCCGCAATTGTGAACGAAACATCTGGGTATACCAAATATCTGGCAGTCAGATTTTGTCTTCTAAATGAGCTATGTCTTTCATGTTTTCTTCTGCGTTAATGAAATAAGCCTAAGTGGACCTTAATACAAATAAATGAGTAAATAAAAATCTGAAATACTCCGTCCTGCTACTTAGTTTCCAAAACCGAGGCATACATATCAAATCTCTTTTCCTTTATTTCTATTATAAATTATAAACAAATTACACAAACACAAATGATTGTTCAGATTAATAATAAAACAAAAGAAAAACAAAAACTACAAAAACGTCAACCCCAATTTCACTATCCACTTTAACCAAAATGTTTACATAAACACTGGCAACCAGTATTTCTTATCAGCGGTAGCAGCTTATACTCTCTAATTACATACTAAATTACAAGAACAAAACAAACTTCTCTACCAAACAACTTAATGAAACAATTTAACAATACAATTTCCTAAATTTACCATTTACCGTTAACCGGTAAACTAAGTACTGGTGCCCAGTACCTTTTCTTTCTTCATTTATAAATCCATTTTGGTTTAAAGAAATAGTAAAACTTTAAAGAACTTAGACTTTTGTTTGCTTATTATACACATATTATTATTTAATACAATATGTTTAAAAGGAATTATTATCAAAGTATCAATTATTTATATTTTATTTTTATTATATTATGTTATATTATATAATTCCTTTAATATCAATTTTCAGTTACTTTTAAATTTATTTTTACACTTTAATTATACTTAATAACATTAAATTCCCTTTTATTTTATCTGCTACTATTACTATTTATGCATTTACTTCTTCACTTACTTTCTCTTAATGTTTTTATTTATATTTAATTTCTTTTAACCTTTTTATTAATATATACCTTAAAACTCCCGTTTCGCATGCGAATCAATTGGGAAATTTAATGTCGTACCGGCATGTTGCCATGGCAGCTCAGTGATTAGAGCAACCGGCCGGAAACTGGGAGATCCGTGGTTCAAATCCCGGGATGTCACTGAATTCTTCAGTCGTCTGATTCTACCTTTACAAGCACGTATTTGATGCGAGACCTGGGAACCGTTTTCGCTTCCAAATTCCAATAGAGGACAATGCTACTAAAATTCTTCAAGCCAATCAGATACATATAATTATACTACTGAGCTCTTGCGATACACATGCGATAAACCATTACCCCGAAATGCCATTTTGGAACATATAATCATTAGCGTCATTAAAACTGATATGATGATGGGCATCATTTCATTTAACAAGACTAAGTGAGCAATAATTATAATATGTATTTAGGTGTAGTGCAACATATGTTAACAGTACGTTGTGAATTCGCGCGTGCATGGCTGAATGTAGGATGGGAAGAGGAGAGGAAAGGAGGGATCACCTTGATGCTTGATAATATTCGTAACAGACGAAGAATCACGACTTGACGTGAAAGACCTGAGTCAGTACCTAACAGCGGACCCTTGTTGTTTCGGTTATGCGTAAAATACTTGTAGACGTACTCGTCTCTTATTTTGAAACCGTTCTGAGAGCGGAACATGGCACATGCCGCATAGTAATTGATTTCGAATTTTTGTCACTATAAGGTAGATCTCGCGGTCTAGTGTCAGTTTTATGAACTTTCTGAATAATAAAAAGTACCAATTCTACCAGAAGCCTTTAAATTACCAGTTGCAAAGCGGAATTTCAGTGAAAAAATACACTTGTCATTTTTCCTGTTAATGCTCGAGAGGCCTGAACTGTTACTAGCCGATTTATGAGAAACAAATCAGAACGCTTGTGATATATTATGGCATGCTTTTTAAGACGAAGACTATATGTATGAGATTAGTGAAGTACATGAACAAATATAATATCGAGGGGAAAACATTCATCTAATACAAACAAATGGAAAGGCAACAAATTAATATTGCCTCTTTGCCGGTTTAGTTTTGTATACTATTAATAACAATGAGTATAATATTGTCCTGAAAGCAAAGTAAGAAAAGAAAATGATATGATATTTTTATTTATATGATAATTTAAAGAATGTTAACATGCAAGTAATAACATTAATTCTTTAGGCGGCATTTGATAGTTTTAATCAAAATAAAACTTTCTATCAGTACCAGTTCAAATAAATAAAGGCTTTGAGTAAAACACGATTTTATTTTACAATGCCTTCGTGTAAAATCATATACGAGGGTGATCCAGAAGCAACGACCGTTTGCGCATTGCAGCTACGCAGAAAGCCATCGGGCTTCTAACCAAGGTAGAATGATGTGTTTCCTCGACATATTTTCTCTATTGTGTAAATGCCTCTCGAAACAACTGTTATTGTGCATTCTGTGAATGTTCAAAATGAACTTTGTGATACAAAATACCGCCTATTGTGAGGTGAGAGGTATTCGATCCTTGAATTTTCGTGAGTTGAAATGGTCTGCAGAAATTTACCATCAACTAAAGATAGTGTATGGCGTTATAGTAATGAACAAAAGAAAAGTGTGAACGTGGTGAAATGTTCAGCAATGGACGAACAAATGTGCATGGCGAAACTCAACCCGGACATTCATAATATTAAAATTAAATTGAGTTTTATTTATGGACCCTCTTTAACGGCTGGGTCCTTGGCATCCCATTCTATATGGGATGTGAAAGACCGGTCATTTTACTCAGGGGCCTCTTTATTAGGCTTGATGTTCTTTTACGTGCCGTATATCTACGACGCGGGATCACGGCTTTACTTCCCTTCCGAAGGAAACCATGCTAAGGATTTTTACGCCAGAAAAATCCATCGCTCTTCGCCGGGTTTGAACCCGCGACCTCGTGAACTAGAGGTAACATGGTACCTCGTGAACATGGTAACCACTACACCACAATCGAAGACGACAATCCGGACATCCGTCACCCATCGCAGAAGATTTGAGGAATCAGATGGGAAATAGAAAAGGAAAAAAAAAAAAAGATCCTGCAAGACAGACTGTAGCCCTAGACGATTTACAAATTTCTTTCCCAAACAGTTCGTTCTTTGCTTGGTGAAATTGTTGTGTCTTGAACATCTTGGCTTAACCGACTGGCGCCAGCCGACTACAACATGGGAATTCTACAGCTCATGGCACATATGTTAAATGCTTAAACAACGGAGGTTGTTTACATATGGAGATATGGAGAAATAAAGTAAGCTCTTCAATTTTGTGAGTGACATGTTTTTGTTTAAATATATGTTTTTACTTTCTCTACTACGTAAAATAAGTAGGGGAAGTATTACATTCCAGCCAAAAATTTGATACCGTGATTTCACAGGAAATACATGTTTTGAGACCCCCTGAATAAAAAAAATCATTTTTAGAAAAAGTCCGTGTGTGTGTCTGTGAACAGTATAACTCAAAACCGAAAAGCTGGATAAATGCCAAACTTGATATTTTGGTTCAGTATCTTTCAAAGATACGACACGAACATTTTCAAGAAAATCCGCCCATCCCAGACTACCCCTTACATAAAACATTTTTCGAAAATTTTGATTTTTTCAAAAATGTCTAACGATTGTGATTAAAATATCATACGTTTAAGATATTTTTATGGCAAATGAAACGTATATCATGAATTTTCTGGGAATGTCCCCAAAACTCCTCTTCATTCTGAATGACTTTAGCGTAACTGGAAAACCGTAAGAGTTAGACAAAATTTTACTACACAAAAAGTGTGGATCTCGTTAAACTACACAATTTATGTCATACAAACATTTGGGGGGGTCTAGTGAACCACTTCCGAGATATTCCTTGTTATTTGTTTGAATTTTCCATACTTATACTTCTTCTGAAATGGGAATTCGTTATTCGCTCCACATAGCAACCGGCTCTTAAAAGATTTGACTATCGCCGTAAAAATATTTTGTACAAGAGTAGATTTAATTAATTAAAGCCAAACGATTGTTACTTTCTGGATTACCCGGTATTAGTGGCATGTGCCTGTTTCCACTGGTTCCTCAATTGTCGGAACTGTTACTCAGAAACAACCATTTTTTCCCACCTCGTTCCAGCATTAACACTACAATTTGCGTTTCACCTGTAGTTCTAATGCACTTCTGATTGGGGATCATTTTCACGACTACTCAACCGAAACAAAAGCTTAACAGCTGATTCTCTAAAACATTTCTGCAGCTCTCTGCGTTCACAAAAGAATACTTACAGCAGGCCGTTCACATTTTGAATCTTTCATCTCGTATCTACATGTTTTTGTTTTCCCATTACTCAAGCAAAAAAGGTATGCAGATGCTAACCACACCCATAAGAGTAACAAATACATAGTGCAGCCAATATCCTAAATGAGCAATCTGGATAATGTTTCCATGGCATATTCAGGCCACGCCGGTAGGCGTATCTTCTTGTGACTTGGACTGAACCATTGTAATGTAATAAAACGCTCTAACAGAATCACTCTATTTATTTTCTGTAATTTGTAAATATATTCCACAAGGACGAACGTTTTTCTAGATTAGACAACAAGGTCCCCATCATTACATACAGGACATATTCTTATCTGAGACTAATTCCTACTGTGTATGGCCTAAGTAGTATCTGAGGTGTAACCAGCCCAAAGACTTTGAATATCCTTGTCTGACATCATGAAGTTTCACGGCTCGCTAAGCATACACGAAAATTTTCACCAAACCTAGAGGAAGAATTCGGGCGATATCAATATAGACATTTAGAGGCAACATAATTGGTGTTCATCTCAAAGACCAGCTATGGCCCAATGTGTCATACAAATAGTCACGGACATCTTTTGTCCTGCGAGGCGGTGCACCATCATGTTGAACGCGATATATATGTCTTACTGTTTATAATGTAGTGCGAAAATTTAACATCCGTGATGCATTGGAGCTATAAACGGCATTTTGTTCTTTGTTGCTAAGATACTTCTTTTGTTCCTTATGAAAAACAGATCGTGCAAAACTCTGACATTTTTACTTTCTCTGCTACGTATGCAGGGGAAGGATATGCATTCCATCAAAAAATTCGATAGCGGGATTTCACCAGAAATACGCGTTTTGGGGCCCCCTGAATCCAAAAAAAGCATTTTTGGAACATTTCCGTGTGTGTGTGTGTGTATGTCTGCGTGTCCATGCGATTATGAACACGATAACTCAAAAACGAAAAGACGGATAAATACTAAACATGGTATTTAGGTTCCACATCTTTCAAAGATGCGACATGAAGATTTTCAACAAAATTCTCCACTCCAAACTACCCTTTACATGAAAGACTTTTTCGAAATTTATGATTTTTTGAAAATGGCTTCAACGATTTTGACTAAAATACCATATATAAACGATATTTACACGACAAATAAAATGCATATCTTAAATTTTCGGGGAATGGTCTATGAAATCCTCTTCATTCGGAAGGAATTTTGCATAATCTTGTATAACTTGTAAACGTTAAGCGATAGACGAAAACGTACTACCAAAGAAATAAAACAAAATGTAGATCTCTTTAAAACACACAATTTATTTAAAATATGTTTTTTGTGGCATAAGTCATTTCTGAGATATCCGTTATTAAAGGTTCTAATTTTTCATTTCTTGGTCATTTTCTTAGTCCTTTCGACATTCACTTGTTTCTCACGATTGCATGGAAACAGTATAGAATTTTGAGGCCAGTATATAGCGACCAGTTCTTAAACATCTGACTATCACTGTTTCCTTTGTATCTATAACAAAATGTAATATAACATTTCTGCAAAGGTTTATTTGGATTAAAACGTAGTAGATTATAAAAATAAGCTTTAGTAAGAGTGGTTTGTACACCTACTAATAAACGATAGAGGGTAGAAAACGTCATGTGAATGTATCACATATTTTTAAAGGTGTTTACAAGTTAGAGAAAAAAATATGGTATGTTACATTCACATTCTCTACCTACTATTGTTTATTTTTATATACTTCCTAACAGCTATTCCCACAGAGTTACAGTTTGCTATTACTTCGATATGCATAAATGGTTTCCTCCAACAAAACACGACTAATGGCATTTACTTTACCCCATAATGTCAAGCAACTTTTATTAAACGCATTTCTTTCTACAACGCCTAGTTTTTGAGATATTGTCCACCCTGTATATGCGCAAATTTGAAATTGCTCTGTCATCGGGGTTATGATTAACGTCGACTATTATTACGAATGACCCCGAAACAGGTAAAGCTTATAGTGCATCCTACTTCAATCCTTTGTTGCTCTGACCACATTCTCCTATGCAAATGTACAAGCAATAGTCGATCTCCACCCAAGGCTATTACTTGCGTAACAGCTAACTTCCTCTTAGCGCTTGTTTTGGATTTGTTTCTCTCTTCATGTAGGTGTTGCATTGCCTGGCACATCGGTTGACAAATACGATATCAGATTCACTCATTATTTCAACATGAATAACTTTTTTCACTGAATCACTGCGGTCCAACTGCTGAGGGAATAACATTAAAAGTTGCAGCACTCGCTAATCAGGATTAGTTTACTACTATTGCAATAACAAGTCAATTTTGAAGCTGGTGTGTTCCATTAACAGAAAATTTGTAATAAATAGAACAAATTATTTTATTATTATTATTATTATTATTATTATTATTATTATTATTATTATTATTATTATTATTATTATTATTATTATTGAATAAATAAGCCAGTTTACAGCAATGCATCACTGCCATTTGCTCAAAATCATCACCATCTTTCATTGTTTAAGGCCTTTGGCTTGTTCCGGTCTCATCATTTAAACTGTTCCGTCCATCTTCTTTTAGATCTGCCGATGTTTCTCTGGTCTTTTGGTGTATATCTTAAAACCTACTTCGCATAGCAGTTATCATCCATCCTCTTCACATGTTGTTTCCAGTTGTTTTGATTTTCTTTAATTCTTTCTAGTAATTTGAAAATTCTCAATTCTTTAAGCATGTCTTCACTTCTCCTTCTGTCTTTTAATGTATATCGTGCTACATGTCCTTAAAAGCGCATCTATGCTGCTTCTAACTTTCTTTCCATTTGTTTGGTCATTATCCAACATTCGGAGCCATACGTTAACACTGAAACAGCCATCAGTTTGTAAAATTTTATTTTTACTTTCTCTACTACGTATAGTAAGTAGGGGAAGTATTGTATTCCACCCAAAAATTCGATACCGAGATTTTACCGGAAATACATGTTTTGAGACCCCCTGAATCCAAAAAATCTGATGTGTTACACTCACATGACTTTCTCTACTCTTGTACAAACTATTTTTACAAATGCTTATTCTCCATATGCTTCATGTTAATGGAGATATCGAGATGTCAATCTTATTGATAATTTTCATGTGGATGCAAGGGAAATATGGTAGGTTTTAAGCGCTAGTCAAATATTTTAACGCTGGTTGCTATGTGGCGCATTCTATTCTGTTTGCATATCCAGAGCATAAAAAATTGAATAACGAATTTGAGAAAAAGTATAAGTATTGGAAAATTTAAGGAAATAACAAGCAATATCTCGAAAATGGTTCACTCAACTAAAAAAATGTTTATGACATAAATTGTGTATTTTAATGCGATCTACATTTTTTGTGTAGTAAAATTTTGTCTATCTCTTATGGTTTACCAGTTATGCGAAAGTCGTTCACAATAAAGAATACTTTTGGAGACATTCCCAGGAAATTCAAGATATACATTTTATTTGTCATAAAAATACCTTAAACATATGATATTTTAATCAAAATCGTTAGAGCCATTTTTAAGAAAATTAAAATTTTCGAAAAATCTTCCATGTAAAGGGTACTCTGGGGTGGGGGGATTTTCTTGAAAACCTTCGTGTCGCATCCTTGAAAGATACTGAACCTAAATACCAAGTTTGGTGTTTATCCGATTGTTCGTTTTTGAGTTATGCTGTTCACAGACACACACACACACACAGACACACACACACACACACACACACACAGACACACACACGGACATGTTTCCAAAAATGCTTTTTTTGGATTCAGGAGGTCTCAAAACATGTATTTCCGTTGAAATCTCGGTATCGAATTTTTGGGTGGAATGCAATACTTCCCCTACTTACTATACGTAGTAGAGAAAGTAAAAAAGCATTTTTGGAAACATGTTCGCGTGTGTGTCTGTGAACAGCATAACTCAGAAACGAACAGTCGGATAAACACCAAACTTGGTATTTAGGTTCAGTATCTTCCAGAGATGCGACACAAGGATTTTCAAGAAAATCTCCCCACCCCAAATTACGCTTTACATGGAACATTTTTCGAAAATTTTAATCTTCTCAAAAATGGCTCTAACGATTTTGATTAAAATATCATATATTTAAGATATTTTCATGACAAATAAAATTTATATCTTGAATTTTCTGG
This sequence comes from Deroplatys truncata, assembly GCA_030765065.1. Classification (NCBI taxonomy): domain Eukaryota; kingdom Metazoa; phylum Arthropoda; class Insecta; order Mantodea; family Mantidae; genus Deroplatys; species Deroplatys truncata. The sequence goes on along the minus strand of CM060988.1, from coordinate 127,849,631 downwards.
GAATGTCTCCAAAAGTATTCTTCATTGTGAACGACTTTTGCATAACTGGTAAACCATAAGAGATAGACAAAATTTTACTACACAAAAATGTAGATGGCGTTAAAATACACAATTTATGTCATATACATGTTTTATGTTGAGTGAACCATTTTCGAGATATTGCTTGTTATTTCCTTAAATGTTTCAATACTTATTTTCTCAAATGGGAATTCGTTATTCATTTTTTTTTTGTCTTGGATATGGAAAGAGTATTAATCTGTGGCAAATAGAATGGTGCTGCACCTAGCAATCAGCTATTAAGAGATATGTCTATGCTTAAAGGCTACTGCATTTCTATACTGCCCTTGCAATTACAAAACAAGGGGAACATAGTACGCCTTAAGGGATAGTCAAATATTTTTAGAACTGGTCGCTATGTGTAAAATGTAATTCTCTTTGCATGTCAAAAGATCGCTTCTGCAAATGTTTATCTCGATTAATATGAAATAGTTGGAGAATAAGAGTTTGTAAAAATAGTTTGTACAAGAGTAGAGAAAGTCATGTGAGTGCAACACATCAGAATTTTTTATTTTTATTTTGGTATTTTTTAAATTTCGTTTGATGGTGCCGCATATTTGGTTGAATTTGTTAATTTTATTTATTATGTCATCATGTTCTAAGTATGAGGCGTTACAGCCTAAATAATTAAAACAGTTTATTTGTTCTAATAATGTCTCTTGTATTATTATTTTTGCTGTATGTTTCGGGTCCTCTGAAAGCCAATGTTTTACTTTTATGTGGTGATATTTTTATTTTATTTGGTCAAAATCTATACACATAATACAACTATAACCGAAGTTTTCTGAACTTTTTCTTTCTATTTTGAATGAATAATAGATATTAGGTATAAAAAGGGTGATATTTTATTTAAGTGTTGTTTTTTTAATTTACACACAAGAATGTCAAACCCATTCTAATGGAACTTGGTACATACCAATAAACATAATAATTGCTTTCCAAAGGAGAGGGGTGTTCCAATGAGACATAAAATTAAAAAAAAGTTAAAAATAAAAACAAATATATTCGCTATTTATGAGCTTTTGAAAAAAGTCAGAACCAAAGTTTATAAGCATAATGTTTCTGAAAAATGACGAATATTTAAGAATTTATACCAATTGTTACAGTACCTAACCGATGCCTTTGGTTGGTAGAGAAAGTGCCCACCTATAATATTCCATCCAAAAATCCTGTTTCGAGATTTCACTATAAATACGTTTTGAGGTCACCGAACTCCAAAAAGACATTTTTAAAACGAACCACGTGTGTGGGGGGAGGGAACAACATAATCAGAAAACGCAATGTCGGATAAATACTAATCTTGGTGTTTAATTTCTGCATCTTCCAAAGTTAACGAGGTTTTACAAGAAAATCCCCTCACCCAAAACTGCCCTTTGCGTGGAAAACTTTTCGTTGCTTTTTATTTACTCAGAAATGACTGTAGCGATTTTGATTAAAATATTATATGTTTAAGATGTTGCCATGACTAATAAAATTTATATACTGAATTTTATGCGAATAGCCTGTGAAGTGTTGTTCAATCTGAGTGAATTTTGCATAACTGGTAAACCATAAGAGAAAGATAAAACTTACTTCTTCTTCTACTTCACGGTTGAAGGCCGTTTAACCTGTTCCGACTCCAAAATCTTGTTGTGTCCATCTCTTTTTTGGTTGTCCTGGGTTTCTGTATCCTTGGGGTCTGTAGTTATATGTTGATCGGGGTATCCTATTTAATGGCATTCTTTCTAAGTGTTGTTTCTGTTTAGTTCGATATTCTATTTTTACTTTATTTAACTCTTCTATTTTTAACTTTTAGCCTTATTTCGTTGTTTGGTTTTTTTTTACCCAGTCTTGTGTACCTACTATAGGTCTGAGAAATTTCATTTCAGTTGTCCGTATCCTTCTTTTATTTTCCGCTGTCACTGTGCATGTTTCAGACCCATAAGTTACTGTGGGAATGGCCATTGCTTTATACAATACAAATAACACACGCAAATAACTCTTCACCCCTTCTTCTATACAATACAACACAGTTCTATATATAAAACTTACTATATTATGAAAAATTTAGATCTCGTTTAAACACAAAGTTTGTATTATTTTTGTGTGTCACTAACCTTTCCGAGATATTCTTTGTTCTTGGTTTGAATTTTCGAATGCTTTTATATTTTCTCAAGTGCTTGGTCACCACTCTTTTGCTTCTCGCGATGTCATGTAAAGAGTATGGAATTTCGAAGACAGCACATACCGACACACGTTTTAAAGATATGACTATTGCTTCAGACTATATGTATCCCCGTTGTACCTACAACGAAACGTGTAATGAGACCATTTCTACAAACACTTATTTCGATTAACATGAAGTAAATAGAAAAATAGTAAATTTGCATTTTATAGGAATATAAAATTAAATGATAATGAGTAGAGAAGTTTACGTGAAAGTATCACATCAGCTTTTTACCTCCGCTGGTTCTGCAATGGAAATGTCAAAATAAAGTTGCATAATTATAGCTTATTCCCTATTTTCTACGGTAAAACATTTGACAATGCTACCAAGACGTGTATTTCTATGCGAGTTGTGCATTGGAAATGGAATACTAATCCAGCATTCTGTTAGGAACCGGCTTGATTGCAAAGGTCGTTCCGTCGCGTCAACGTTTAACCGCTATTCGTTTATGAGAAGCTGTTCTTTATTCCATGTTTAAAGCCCAAGCAATTCGTACAACATCCGTTAACTGTTTGTAGAATTTGGCATTGGGAGTAAGTCGAGAACTCCCGTCAACAACAGCTGCTGTGCAATACTTTCGTCTTATGCTTAATTTGTTGAGACTGCAGGGACGGCAAAAATATCTCAACATGAGTATGTTTTGCTACTGGGAAGTAAAAGGCACTAAAAGTTTTATGCTTGCTGGCAAACAGATGTAGGATCCTGATGAGCTGTTTCAGCCTTGCGTGCACTATGATGCTACTTCCACGAAAAATAATTAACAAGTTCGTATTTAGTCTTGAGGTATGGTTCCTTTTCGGGGAGGTCAGTATTCTAGAAGGCGTGTAGTGACGGCACGCGTGGGAGCAACACAAATCTAATGCTGTTGACCAAAAACAAAGTGACAAACGAAGCTTAGAATACTTCCATTTGTGGGGCGTTCGTCACACAGTCAAGTGTAGTATCGATCTGGGCGCTACGTCACACGTGACGGCTCAGCCAGGCCTTCCCTCCGCCCCCCGCGAAGCTATTTAAATACTCAACCGCTCCCAGTCGAGCGTTAGTCGCTGAGAAGAGTGCGTGTTGAACGTAAGTGTGTGGAAAAGCAGAAATAATGGCGGAAAGTGGCATCAAGCGCAACATCCCCATCAAGCTCGGGGATTTCAGCGTCATCGACACAGAATTCAGCAACATCCGAGAAAGGTTCGACGCCGAGATGAGGAAAATGGAGGATGAGATGGCTCGCTTTCGATCGGAGCTTATGAACCGCGAGTCAAATTTCTTCACAAAGAGCACCACCAGGTATTGTTCCTCAACACCACGTGTGCACTGTTTGCAATTAACCATCACATTAAACTTACAACTAATTGAGTGAAAGTCTCCCCTGGGGAGGGAAATTACATACAAACTCAGCTACTGCGGCACAAGTGTGGGTGGGATAATCTTGAGAGGATTTACCGGTGTTAAAATTCGATCACCATACACACCAACAAGGTTTCGTTTAACACTGAAACATAAACGAGCATAAAAACAACAGGCAGTTGATCTGTAATTTCAAGCATCAGTATTGCGAACAGAAAGCTGAAGCACATGTCCATTGGACATTTTAATGAAGCTTTGAGAAACCTGAAATAAGTTTATCGAGGCATTAGGAAATGTTCATATTTCGTCAAAAAACAATTTCACATTTTAAAGATACTTTTTCTGCATATTATGCCGGTCTCTCCGATACCGTTGTGTTATTGGTACACAAGAGTGGTAAAGCTTTTTGTCCAAAAACAGTTACAGACAACATGATGTTAAATACTGAAACAAAATAGGTAATAGTTATCATATAAAAGCAGGGCGTCCCGCTAACCTCAGCACTGCATGAGGATATTTTCCCTGCTGGGAGGTATGGTAGTAGGGATGCGCTGATCCTATTGAGGTCCCAGGGGACCGGTTGAGGAGCTATTGAACGGAAAACTGGAAAGGCTGCGGCTTCCAGTCTAAAGAACTGCTCATATCCAGCAGGGGGAGGCGACATGCTGACTACATGCCACCGCTTCTGCTTTACTCAGCCCATAAATTAACTTGAGTTTTATTTATGGACGCTCTTTAACTGCTATGATCCTTAGCGCCCCATTCTATATTGGGCGGGAAAGACCGGAAATTTTGCTCAGAGGCCCCTTTATCAGCTTGAGGTTCTTTTACGTGCCGTAAATCTACGACACGGGAGCACCGACTTTACTTCCCTTCCGAAGGAAGCTATGCTAAGGATTTTTAATCAGCCCATAATGGCTTTGTGTGGGTCAAGGTAAAAATACAGCGGCTTTGACCCACTAGGACTAAAGTAACAGGAGTTATCCATCTAAAAGTAATGTGGTAATGTTGATCAAAATTCAGCGATAACATTTCACAGAAGGTTTCGTGTAACAAGGGACTTAAGAACAGTATGATAGGCGCAGCGAAGTGGAAATTCTGCATAGGAAAATTTGGACTTTTATGGAATTCTCCCTTTGAACTATTTCACGAAACTACTTTATCATGGAATGTTACACAAGCGCATCTAGAGCACATGTTAAGGGCTTGAAACAAATTTTGATGTTTTCCTTGATTTTATCACGCCAAAATAGCCATTTTGATTGCATGCATCGCCTAGTATAGTATTGCAGTATCACAATTCGATTTTAAAAATGTTTGAAAGCAATTTATCTTAATTTTAAAACCATATTTGAAATACTCTTTCACTTACAAAATCAACTACAATGACACTATTTTATGTGAATGAAAGCATAGGCAAATCTTTTTATGTAGTTAATTAAACTATGTATACTTGAATGTGTATTCAAAAGAGAATATTTTTTTCTGTTTAACTTTCCCAATCCCAAAAATAAACCGAAAGAATTTAGCTGCATAATGAGATATTAGCATTAATTATTTTTTTTTAATTCTTGGAAACAGCCAGGGTTAACATTTACAGCCAGTTTAAATACTTCTCATGTATTTCTTAAATCTATTCAAGTATTATAATCCTAAATGTGAACTTCCAGCATATTACTTATTAAACATAAATGGAGCCACGTTATTTACTTTGAGGTGAATAGCAGTGCAACCTATGCTTGAGCGAAAACTTGACGGCGCGGTTCTCTTGGTGCCTCTTAGAGAAAATTAGAAACATTGTGATGTAGTATGTAGCAAATATTTGGAATTGCAGTAAAGCATTAGAAGAACTCAGTGTTTTGAGTGCGTGGGTAACGCCCAGATTGAATAGTTCTGTGCCATGTGGCAGCCAACTGGCCGCGTCGAAATCTTCTCCACGCCTAATCAAACCGATAGACACGGTAATTCATTAAGTTGAATGCGTGTAGCCGAACTAATGGCTCTGGAGTTAACGGGCTATAAGTTTTTCAAGGCAGAAATGTGTAGCACAGTCATAGTTTCCGTTGCTTAATACTGCACAGCTGCAAATCAAGTCCATATTTAGCTGCAAAAGTAGATAAGCCGGTTGGACAGCACTGAGTACATGCCTGGAAACTGCCGCACAGGGGATGGAATCGAATTCCATAAAATTAGATATCACTGAGCTTAGCCGCTTTGCTGTTTATTTTGAGATACAGAAAATACTTTCTTTTTACATCTGTTTTAATTACAAGGTCTTTTTGTGAATATTTTTGTGTGTGTTTTTGGTGTATGTCATCAATAGGTTTACGTCAGATCACCTTAATTGTGTAGTCGCCTTGCTGTGGGATTTGTCATATTGCATTGATTTAATCACAATTTGGATTTTATGGGACAAGGGGTCTATGGCCAGATAGGTGGCTTAGTTGCCGCAGAAGCTTTCCTGTATCAATTTTATTTATATATTATTTAAAATGCGGCATTTGGTTCGTGGCAAACCGTCATCTTTCTTGACCACTAAGGAAAACCACGAAAATCCGCTGTCAGATTGACTGGTATACCCACAAACACCTCGAACCCAAGCTGTAGACACTACCGCTTGAGCTCTCCGTATTAATCTCCGTCACCGGGCTTAGTTCTGACATTAAGTTCCTGTCTACCAGCACAAACATAAAATGTTATCCTAGGCTTCTAGAGCATTTGAAAATCTTAGATCTAAAGTTAGATGCATACATTTGTGCGTGGTGGGAAAAATGGAAATCCGTAATTTGTATATTTAGTTCGGGACACTGGACTGGATATTAAGGACTTATTTAAAAGTATTCAAATTCCTTTCTTTTGACACTAAACCAGATTTGTAGTTTAAGTGTATTTAGTTCATTTGAGAAGTGCCTAAATGTACCTGAAAGGATAAGACTTTTTATGAAATATTAGATTGAAGAGATGATGACACGTAAATCTCCATTCTGAAGCAGCAGTAGCGACTTCGGCATTTCTACTTCCTTCCTTGAATGAATGAATGAGTGAATGAATAGAATGAACGATCAGAGAGCAGAGCGAACACCTCGCACCTCGACCCAACGTGGATCTTTTGTGCTTATCAGTCTCAGGAGAAACGAATGAGGAAGAAACCGCAGAAGGCTATAGGTCGCAGGTATTCCGGCCGACAGGGATGCGCAGAGGTTACTAACGATTCCAAGCTTGATGACCCGGTCACACCGGCGGGATGCTTAGAGAAGGCTTTCCACTGGCGGAACTGGGGAGAACTCGATCCACCTGAGGTGGCTCAGCGAAGTCTGCCATTTGGCAGGCCCGAGAAAAACAAGCAAGCATCTGCGCATCTGTCAGACACCACCGATCGACACCTCGCAGCCCCTATGCCTACCTTAGGGATACGAAATGATAGGAAATGAGGGAAAGGAAACCCATGGTAGAAGAGAAACCATTCCAGCACTCGCCTTGTCAACCAGGGAAAACCACAAAAAAACATGGTCAGAGGGGCTGGCCCCAGGAATCGAACACAGAACCTCCCGATTGCGACTCTCGCACGCAAACGCGGAGTCATTTCATTGGGTATAAAATCTGCCTCAGTCAAGCTAGCTCCAAGACTTGAAAAAGAAAGCTCCTGATTTATTATCCATCAACCTTGCTCGCCAAGGCCTGATCAGCACCCAAGTGGTAATTTTTGCAGAATTCTTTTGTATGGATCTGAATACTCCTGTGCCAGATAAGCACTAAAATAGCAACGTCAGCACTGTTAAATGTCTATAAACACAATTACCTATACCTTTCCACAGTGTAAATATCAAGGTCATTTAAATCACGCGAACGTAGGTGTCCTGAAATGTAGGCAAGATACAAACATTTATGCCATGCTTTGTGCATAAGTATCGGGGGACTACCATACAGAGAGCTCTTTCTTTAAAATAAAAACCGACAGAATGGCAAGGAGATCCAATATCCATGTAAAAGCGTTTCTCTGCATTTTGGGTAATTCTTTCCGCATGGGTCTTCATTTATTTCATTTTTCCCGTAAGATTAGAAGCTAATGCAGCGCTGTTACTTATAGATGATCGTCTCATGTTGTAAATCTGGGATGAAGTATTCTTCTTCTATTAAGAACAAACGATATTACAGTTTACATGTTCTTTTTCTAGATTTTTAATTTTACTACTTTTATATTTTTTCGGAAAATTGCATCGATGTTTCTAACTTTTTCCTAAGTGGTGTTTGCATTTATAGACAAAAATTGTAGGTATAAGACCTGAAATTCCTGTGAAAATGGGTTTTGATATGATGAGGGACATTTTACTGATCTTCAGCCAATTTAAATCACATGTCAGAGACATAAGGTATTATACAAAAATTGCCTCACTAAACGCATATGAAATACCTTTATAAACATAAAAAATTGAAAAATATGAAAAAAGCAGAAGTAATATAGTTTGTTATTTCGGCATATTAAAAATAAGATTTTTTTCTTTCTGTTAATCTGGTTACCAGAAGTGGAGATGAATGCAGCAGCACATGGAAAAAGATTATTTTCCAAATCTTCAAGCACCACGTGTAGATTTATTGACCCTCCACTTCAAAGAATAACTATTGGAGGCGAATTAATTAGCTTCTTCATAAAATTAATGAAATAACTGAATAATAATGGCGCAGCTGAGATTGGAGTCCTGGACGCTGACAGTTACCTGGCCGTTTTTAATTTCTCAGGAGCGTTGAAGGAAGTTTTAATTCCCTTACGAAAATCTCAAGTCGTGGCAGGTACTTAGGCATAGTAAGAGTGACCCACAACGATCGGGAATTGAATCTGAGTTAACAACCGACAACATTGCGCCCTGGGGAGGAAGTCAGACTTCAGAACAATGATGCGGATGTTGTTTTTAGCATTGGAGAGCAGCAGACCGCATCTCATTCCAAAATGCAAATCACGATTTTATTTTTGTAGGTTATGCGGAAGTTGTAAAACAGCACACTGACCCCGTGATGCATTGAAACTTATTTCCTAACAGAAACTTTGAAGATGCACTTCTGATGCGTGTTATATTTTATTTAGCGTTGTAACTCGTGCATTTAAGTCCTGAGACATCTTAAAGCCAGTTTAAAAAATACGTGTATTTCAAAAATTCACGGACTCTTCAATAGTTTTAGAAAAGGTATGTAAGCGCCACACTAAAGTGCGAAACACCAGATTTGATAATCTTAATCTGGCTTCTTCCATAGACTTAAAGCGAAGATTCCCAAAGCGTTTCTCCCACCCTATTTAATACCATGTTTGATAAATTTTCACTAGGGTTGCCTTTTTTATGACTTTAAGATTCTCACTAAATATAAATTTGCGATAATGGTCAATACACATTCTCCAAAATTCCTATTAACTTATTGCATTCTAGTGAAATTTTTCAGGCAACCATAAAGATAGACAAAAACATATAGAAAAGACTCAGACTTCGTCAAAACGTACCTTGTACGTAGTTTTCGTAAAAGACGCAGACTTTGTTAAAATCTATATTATACTTCCTTGCATTAGATATTCCTGAAATATTATTGTTGAACTTAAATCCACACAGAATTTTAAGCAGTACGTTTACGAAACGTTAGGTTCTCGTTCTTTTATTTCTCACCGACACAGATAGCGGAGATCGTTAAGGCATGGACTCGTGAACGGAAGTTCTATAGTTAAATACTGCCAGGAACGTCCTCCCTGACAGGTTTCTTTCAGGTTTTCCTGTCATATCTTTCAAATTCTGGGCAAGTACACTAAACTTAGGCCTAGAACGTTTGCTTCCCAAAGTTCCTTTCCTAAACATAATTTCATTTCATATATCATCAGTGTCCACCGCCTGTGGTGCCATATGCATTAAGAACGAACCTTAGGCTTTTTCCTTAATAATAATAATAATAATAATAATCATAATCATAATAATTTATTTTAATATTATTTCGAGGGGGATTAAAACATTGTTTCCGGTGAAATCTTAATATCTACTGTTTGGATAGAATGCAGTCCTTCGGGAAGTTTTGTGAAATAAAAGGCGATCGGGGGAAGAATGCTGTACTGTATTGGTTTAGGACAAAAATAAAAGAAATATTTATTGCCCTTTCAAAAGCCGAATATGATTACATCAGATTCGTTATAGGTTATGTGGCAGTTCCTATAAAATTTTCCACGAATCGCTTTGGTTTATTATTACACGCTGATCTCAAGATGTGAACTGTTTTCCAGTGATAAGATAATTATGTCATATGTCGCCCAAATAGTTGTAACTGGTCTGCAGGATATGTTGCTAGTCATGCAAATTATTACGGGAATGAGTGACATCATCACTATTAATACATTGAAAGCCTCGTCATCGCGCGCAAGGCTCTTAACACTGTCATGCCGTTGAGCAAGCAATCCTGTATTTGCTTGGTTCCACGCCGCTAGCAGCAATATTCAACACAGCTGTGGAGCTTGGGCCAGTCTGTCACAAAGTACATATATTTATCCTTTACAAATAACCTTTCACTGCTAACGACTCCAGAAAGTATTCGTCTCCACTTTAAAAAATTCTACCAGCCAAATTAATGGAGAGAAGATTATCACAAGAAATATCACAAGAGGGTCCGAGGTTGTCGAAAAATTCACGAATGCGCAAGTCTAGACTCTCGAGTGATATTTATTAGGACTATTTAACGAATAAAACAAGATATAAACATGATTCCGCTAAGCTCGGCTTAAAATAATAATAATAATAATAATAAAGTATTATCCGGGCTTGTTTCCGTGGTCTACTGGGCTACTTCTTCTTCCCAGACGTTTCGTCTGCGGCAGACATTTTCAGTGGTAGTGGCGAGGTCGAAGTTTTGTGGCAGAAGTTTTGACAGTGACTGAAACAGTCTGGGAAGAAGAAGAAGAAGAAGAAGAAGAAGAAGAAGAAGAAGAAGAAGAAGAAGGAGCCCAGTAGACCACGGCCCACAAGCCCAGATAATACTTTACTTAATATTGGCACCGGTCGTGAAAGCCTACGAATTTTGGTGAATAATAATAATAATAATAATAATAATAATAATAATGTTATACTTAAATTATGAACACTTTACCTTTTAAGGCCGTCTTGCAACAGACAAATTCGATTAATTTGAGAATGAAATAGAAGACAAATGCTAGCCGCGGCGGTAAAAGGATTTGGTAATTTCACTGCGATATCCGGCTGTGAGTGGTCAAAATTCAACATTTGCTTTCATTTCATTGGTTCTGATTACGTCACGCAAGTTAAACAGTCATTTTTAATATACAGGAGGAACAAACAGTATTACAATTTAGCGTGTTCCAGTTTACAAGATTTTCGTGTTATTATTTTTATAATTTTTTGGAAATTGCACCCATTTTTCAACCTTTTATACATGTCGTTTACAAAATTATTTTATATGCACTTAGTGGAGTAATTGTTTTGATTCAATACCCACAATGCCACCGATATATGATTTAAACTGAGAGAAATAAAAAAAAAGTTGAAAATTCCTGATTTTGGCCATTTTTCTTCCATTAGATAAAATCAAATTTCACCGCAATTTCAGGTATTATACCTAAACAGAATGGTTTAAAGTGGAGCCGAATACTTTCAAGAGTCACTGTATATATTTGTCGGAGCGCTGTCTTCTTTCGTGATCATATTCGCGGTTCTATGTTCTTTCCTAAAGACGGCACCCGTATGCTCTGGGTTGCACTGTCTTTCCCCTGAATGGTCAGTGTTTATGACTTGTGCTCCAATTTTGGCTATAATTTGGATATGGACACGATTTTGGACTTGTATAAAATAACGTGAAACATACTATTATCTTAACGTGATGCATAACGTAAGGAGGGTTTAACACATTCATCTAAAATGTTTTATTTATCTTTTTAAGTAAAGTAAAGTAAAGTAAACGTGCGAAAAAAATTGAAGATTTCGTGATGTGTTAATCTGAGTTCGTTTTATAGCGGTTATCATACAGTATCGTTGGTGAAACATACACATGTTGCTATTTAGGAAAATAACCCCTGAAAGTTGTGATTTTACTGGAGACGCTCAATATAAACTATCCTTAGCGTTGTACGTATTTCAATCAAATTCGAAATATTTGGATAATTTTTTCTTAAACTCTTGCGTATAATCGTTCAACTCCTTAGTGCAGCGGTTTAGACGAACAGACAAAAATATGTTAAGAGGTGCTGTAAATAACGAATGCGCCTAAAAACAAAAATAATTAATATTTGAGGGTTTTAAATTGGAAAGGGATGGAAGTGCAAATATTTAGACATTCACTAATGAGTAAACAAATGCCTCTATTGTGTGTTTTGTTTTACTGGCTAAGCAATAAAATGGTCACCCATTTCAAGACCAAATGTGTTGTAAACGGCTATAGCATAAACTACTCGACTTGGCCTCCTCGGCTCTGATAGCCAACGCCGGAGGAGGTTTAAGGCAACAAAGTTTTTCACAAAAGGGCGTTTTATCACTTTTCATTCTTATTCATTTGAACTTAGCTTTAAACAGTTGAAATGTACTATAGATATTTTGGTTGATCACATAATTCTCAATCACTATTGCAAATATCTGCATCTATCGCTTCTTTTGTTTGCTATGAACCCGCTTACTGCTACTTTTACGTAATTTACCTGTGTTTGTGCAGAGATATACAAGTTAAATTTCTCAGCAGCAGCTGTTGTATAGTCCAATACCGTTCAGGAATACATATTCTGAGCGCCGGATTCCAACGAGGCAGATGCTCAAACCTGTTTTGCAGAATACAAAAAGATTAAAAGGTGCAAAGCTTGCTGCAAATATAATTCCATTTAAAATGTCCTTGAGGCTACTTTCTAATGATGTAAGCTAATATAGAACTAATGAGGTGTGAAAACTTGAAGAACAACTTCTTTAACATTGTATATTAGCATGATATAATCAATCTGCAATATAAAATTCACTTTAAAGTGTCGTCTTTCTAAAGACGTGTTAAATGGGTAAAAGAACGAAGCTTAGAACAAGATATGGCTGTGTTGATTTAGTTCTCTCACTTTACAGTGTTCTCCTGATTTACCTAATTTATATCTACTTTACTTAACAACCAGTTACCAGTCTTAGAGTTTCGTTCTGTACTGCTCTAGCTCGTTTTATCTATTTTACTCTTACGTGGCTGTAGAGAACCATTACCAATCTAATATCAATTTGTGTAGTTGGTGAAACTACGAGAAAACCAATCAGATTGCTCGGAACAACGGTTATAAGGTTAATTTCTTTCGAGTGTGAACCTCAGCATTCACTGAGTCATTCGTTTCATTTTAGATTATTGTAATGAAAAGAAATATGTTTGTTAATGTTAATGCATTTCACCCAAAGTCAGGACCCCACGTGCTCATTTAAATACCCTTATGCACATATTGAGCCTCAATTAATGATTCTAAAACCCTTTTTCTAGGTTTAAGACCAGTTCACAATAACTGGTAACGGGAACCAGAACGGGAACGACAAAGTTAAAATACGTGTTACAATGTGAGCGTTTGCCATTAACAGGAAGCATTTTGGGCCCGGAATTGGAAATCATATTGTATTTGATGATAGAAATTATTAAAGCAAACCATGAGCTAAAACTGCCATTAGAGCTTTGAAAACAAAACCGTAACAACCTAAACAGCTTAGAACACTTAAACGTACGCCATTTAATAAACGTATTTGGATGACGCTTTCGCAATAGATATCAGAAATAGTAATGGGGTGGCTTTTTAGATGCATTTCGGTATTAAAAATCATCATCAGTAATTTATCAGTTACATTACACGTAGTAATAATTTCTGTAAATAAATAACAAAAGACCAGCAATATAGTGAATATGTGATTGCTTGCAAAGGAACAACGAGAAGAAGTGCAGTGCCCAAAGCTTTCGAAATGCAGCATTTGATGAGATTAACGTTCGGAAAATGTTTTAATATTCTTATATCACGATATGGGCTTATATTTTGTAGTCAAATTGAAATAAGGCAGGCTGAAAGTCACCAATTTACGATAAATGTGTTAAAAATCTTCGGACACGATAAACTGAATAATAAATGGCGACAGGTGGGTTATAACAAGCATCACGAGAGGCCGTACACAAGGACGGCAGGATGCTCTGTCCTCTCGTATGTGCATGTGCGAAATGTGAAACCTTGACAAGTAACTGGGTCAGTAAAACAAGATGTATCTGGAGCGTCCTAGTTCACTCAGCGATGCATGGGGATATTACTCTTAACGTGGGAATCGCATTTAATTTTCATTAAAATATTTTGAGTGTAAGCTCAATTGAAATGTTTGCCAGACAGATAGTAGTTCAAACGAATGTGAAAGTCTGCGATTCACTGCGGAAAAATGTCTCAGAGCCACCAGTCTAGTGGTGCCAGTTCTCCCGGAATGACCGGGAACATTTTAATATCACGTGTAACTAGAAGAGAATGTGTGTTATCGCTGCTCTCCTTAGATTAACATGCCGTGGTTTGATTTTGTGACCCAGAGCTCGCATTCTAGATACTTTCCCTACAGTTAATTTTATTTCTCAGGCAATCGCTGCTTGCGTTTACAGTCACATAACACCACGCGTGCGCAGAGAGAGGAACACATATACACATTTTAGTGACGAAATGCAATTATGCAGTGGTTTTTGTCATGTAAGAGAAGCGCAAGCATCACGATGCTTTACTAATATAATGGATGCACTGCGTAGAATTTAAAAATAATATTATGTGTTACAATCACACGACGTTCTCTACGCGCTATAATTTACTTTCGTATATATTCTGAAAATTATTGTGAAAAAAAAGGCTCGTTCTTTTACATCTTGTTGATCATGATATGTTTCAATATAGAATACCTAGAATCATATAGGACGCCAGAACGACAGTCAGATGTTTAAGGAACCCGCTATATGTATACGGGCTTGATATTATGAACACACTTTGCATGGGCTGTGACGAGAAACAAAAGAACGGACATAAGTGTGTAGCTTGAAAGACGAAAATTCCGACCAACCAGTACATATCTCATAAGCGCCTAAAGCTAAAAAAAAAAAGAAATTTAATACAAATTGTATATTTCTGAAATCGCAATATTTTTCTGAAGTAAGTCTTTATCTATCTCTTATGGCTTCACAGCTATAATTCAAACATAATGAAGGGGTCTTTACAAGCTATGCACAGAAAATTCGAGGTATACATTTTATTCCTTATGTCAGTATATCAAACACCGGTACTTCAATTAAAAAGCGCAAGAGCCAGTTTTCAAAACTAAAAAATAACGAGACATTTCCAATGTAAAGGTTCACTTAATGATTTTGCAGAAAATTGTGTTGCACCCTTGGAAGATGCTGAACTTAAATACGCAAGGGTAGTATTTATCTGGCATTTCGCTTTTCGTTATGCTGTTCACAAAACACACGCAGACCTCTTCCTAAAAATACGTTGTATTTTTGGGGGGGGGAAGAATTCAAAGGACCTGTGGAATCAAATAAACGTTTTTGGGTGGAATACGATATTTTATCTAACATAAGTAAAGGACTTTTACTGTCGAACAGTTTCCGACTACTTTTAGAAAATACTATAATGTATGGGCCTCATGGCTGTATATGCTTTTCCTTCCCTGGAATCGTACAATAAGATATAATAGTAAATTTACATATTTAGTAACTACGTACTAACATAATGAATAAAATTACAATGAATAAAAAATAATTAAAATTACAAGCGTAGCCTAAAATATTTACAATGCTCTGATCCTTAAGAATTCGCTCTTATGTACCCTCCCCCCTCCTCCGTTCTCCGGGCAATTTAACCTCCTTTGGCGAATCTTAGATAAAAAAAGACCACATTTTGTGAAACCCAGCATCCAACATTACACTCAAGCAAGCCTTCATTCCCCTAATGGACTCCAGAAACTGTGGCGTTAAATATTTCGTTCTTAATAATTCTGGTTCTCTGCACTCAGCCAGAAAGTCAGTGATAGAGAAAGTAAAAACTTATGAACTTTAGTAGGAAGTCAAATTTAGAAATTAGAGTCATGTATGCTATTAACACCAGTTCCCATTTCAACTTGAAAGCCAGTTCAGTACACTAATTCAGACTTTTACCAAAGAAAAACAAAAATGGTCACAGAACTGCTGTAGTTGGTCTTCATTTATGACATAATAATCAAATACCATGATTTATAGTGCATTCCATAATAATATATTTAAAAAAAGACAACAGTTCTTCAGGAAGCAAAGGAGTAAGGCGAAATACAATCCCAAGAGAAGTTTAAATCATCAGGTGGCCATAACCTGGCCAGAAATATCAAAGAAGCAGCAACAGTGCTAGAATATTAGCTCTTCTACTAGGTTATTTTTACATATTTATTAGAAACTTCTAACGGTCCGTATACCACCTTCGTTGTAGCTGTAATTTTAACATAAAAAATGTAGTTTCATAAAAATGCTCTCCCTCCGTGTAAGGTCGCTATTTCTATTACGTGTTTGTTATCTTATATAAGTTGCATCTTCTCCACAGTAGACGTTAGCTATGAAAGGAGCAAGGTTGAAACACAATAAATAAGGGATGCATAATATAATTGTTACCTCCTCTAATGGTAAACTCAAAATTGGCAAACCTGTTTGTGGCATGCAGACATGGGAGTTACTCAACACTTTCTGCTTGTCTCGCAGAGACAAGGGATATTAAGGGTAATACCTTAGTCGACAAAAGCGGCCGTTTCGTGTGTAATGATGCTAGGTGTAATGATGCACTCAAAGAAGTGATTTCATCTTACTCTTTCGTGCTAAAGCTCATCATATTGAAGAAGTGTTAATGACGGAAATTAACGGGATGCCTCTAAAAGAAAGCGTGCCCGATGTTCATTTGTCTGGTCTTGCATCTCTTCCCTCTACCACGAATCTCTACAGAAGCTAATTTTGGAATACAAATGTACAGGAACGTAAATGCGTACCGGAGGAATAGAAAGTGATGCAAAAGTTTTGTCAAAATAAAGTCCCTTGTTAATTATTGTTTTTCCATTCTTGGAGTGAGAGAGAGAGTGAATGTGTGTGTGTGTGTGTGTGTGTGTGTGTGTGGGTGGGTGGGTGGGTGGGGATAATAATTAA
This sequence comes from Deroplatys truncata, assembly GCA_030765065.1. NCBI lineage: Eukaryota > Metazoa > Arthropoda > Insecta > Mantodea > Mantidae > Deroplatys > Deroplatys truncata. The sequence continues at coordinate 127,832,881 of CM060988.1, read as the reverse complement.
ATGACGGCACAGCTGAGCATTGAGTCCTTGGCGCCGAAAGTTATTTGTTTCACATTTTACGGATGAGAAAAGTTAAGCGGGTAACATTCCCCTACCGTGAATCGAACCCGGTCCGCAGTTTAAACTGTAAATATGTCACCTCCAGGGTGTACCTTAAGGGAGGGGTAACAATAGTAGATAAAAATATGGACCAAAAAGTATAACTTTTCATCCCCCAAAAATGAGTAATATAAGAAAATTTAATTGTTAAAAACCGCATTATAGATTTATATCCTTCTTTTATTAGTATACCCTAAGAGCATTTCTCGAAAAAGCCACTTTTTACACTTTTCGATTTCCATTACGTTTCTGCCCCTATATTCTGTTGTTTTCTTAATGTGTGATGGGTGCTCTTGAAAATGAAGTAAGCGTAGTAATGATTATTTGTATAACATCTTGCATTAAAATCGTTTAGCCTTCTCCTTAAAAATACACATTATTTTGAAAAAAAACCAAAAAATTCACAACATTCTTAAATATGGACATTACAAATCTTCTCCTTTTGTTCTATGTAGCTTTTATAGTGTACAACCTTTCAATGCATATCATTTAAAGCTTGCCTGTAAATCTGGGCACTTATAAAATTGCAGTAAAACACGATGTTTTTGCCTACATTAAACTAAAATTATTCAAGGGAGCTCTCGAGAATCTTAAAATACTAAATTAGTTGCAGAATAGCAGAAAAAGATGAAGGAGACTGTATATGCTCTAAATGCTTTTTAAGGGGAGATGTAGGCAAATTTTGTCAAAAAACTGATTTTGTTCTAACATTTTTACTTGTAGATTAGACATTTGCTCACATGTTCCAAGGGTATTTTGTTTGTTTTTCCAGTTCTAAATTAATTTTAAATTTTAAAAGCCTTAGCAGTGCAACTGTGTCACGCCCCTTTTTCAAACAGGTACCGGCTTTACGTTTGTTTGAGTTTATATTGTAATTTGTTCCAGTAAAACGGTAAATTGTTTTAAATAACGTAAGTGGTTTATTATAAGTAATCCCAAAATTCAATATTATTTTAAAAAGTGACTAGTAATAACTTACAAAATTATAAAACAGGTATCACACTGGGTTCTTCTGCCTGCCCCGTTATCATCCAGGCATGCTGTACATTAGGGAAGGTAACTATGAAAATGTTAATAATATGGAATAAAATATATAATTGGGCACAAAGGTTTTGGTTGAATATTTAGAAAAATGTACCATAAGAAAAATTTGGTTTTTAAATTTTATCAATGGTCATCTTAACATGTCAGGAAAATGTTAAAAATTTTCATCATAAGTGAACAAATGTATTCCAAATGTATTCCAAATTTATACCAAGTTTCATTATATTATCTTAAAAACTTTGGAAGTTTTGTGTGTAAGCATTCTCGCCTACATCCCTCTTTAAACAACATAAACTCGGAAATAGTGTTTTTTAGCGTTATAATTTTTACTTTCTTTACCACGTACCTGTAGGTAGAGAATGCATTGCATTCCACCCAAATGTTCGATACCGATTTTTAACAGGAAATACATGTTTTTAGGCTCCCTTAATCCCAAAAAAGCATTTTTGGAAACATGTCCGAGTCAGGTGTGTGTCTGTGAACAACATAACTCAAAAACGAAAAGTCGGATAAATACCAAACTTGATGCTTAAGTTCAGTATCTTTCAAGGATGTGACAAAGATTTTCAGGAAAAAACCCCACTCCAAACTATCCTTTACATAGAACATTTTTCGAAAATTTTTATTTTCTCAAAAATGGCTCTAACGATTTTGATTTAAATACCATATATTAAATATATTTACATGACAAATAAAATGTATACTTTGAATTCTCTGGGAATAGCCTATGAAGTCCTTTCATTCGTAGGGAATTTTGTATAATCTTGTATAACTGATAAACGTTAAGCGATAGACGAAAACGTACTACAAGTTCTACCTGAGATATCCGTTATTAAAGATTCGAATTATTCATTACTTGGTCATTCTCTTAAAATCCTGTCAACATTCAGTTGTTTCTCGCAATTGCATGGAAACAGTATATATAGCGTCCAGTTCTTAAACATTTGACTATGGGTGTTCCCTTTGTATCTATAACGAAATGTGTAATATAGCTATTTCTGCAAAGGTTTATTTCGATTAAAATGTAGTAGATAGAAACATAAGCTTTAGTAACAATAGTTTGTATACCTACTAATAAACGATAGAGGGTAGAGAAAGTCATGTGAATATATGACATTAGATTTTTAAACTCTCTTTTCTGGGGTTTTCATTTGTCGGCACATTCTCATTTTAAAATTGTTCCAACGATGTATAGGTATAAGTGAATGAAATGTTGTATACCTCTTTATAAATAACAGGATAAAAACATGATAAAGGTGAACCTTTGTTAACATTCTTTAAACAGTAATATTCATTTTGTATAAATTTTAAGCAAAAAATGAAAGTATCATATCTAACATTTAGTATCGCCTAAACTAGTGCATAACTGAAATACATCCATACAATTTATTAATGTATTATTAAAGAGTTTAATTATACAATTTTTTCAGAAAAATATCATCTACGGAAATAATTTTAAAATATGCATAAAAGTTGTACTATTCTACATTAAACTCTGACTATTAAAATTTCAAATGAATCGAATTGAAATTGTGGATTATAGACATAAAAATGGGTATCCTCAAAGCCGAGCCATTGATTTGTTCGTGATGGACCCCATATGTCCTTGTTTCACTCACTGAAGAAGTGACGCCGACGGGTTGAAGGGCACGTTTCCGGCAAGGTCTCCTTGGCTGCGTGCCACAACTCGGTGACGGTGTTCCCCACCCTATCTATCCTTCTGCAGTGCCTGTCGGCCGGGTGCATCCGAATGCTGCAGCTGCGAGCAAAACGCTGGAGAATGAATGCCATCGTTAGGCATCTCAGAAAGATACAAACTCGGAAGTGAACATCTGGTCGCAGTCCACCCCGTGCCAGTATTTCCTGTTAAGTGAAAGATAGCATCTTTAATTATAGCCAACACGTTTATTGGAGTACTATTTCAAATATACGATTTACATTACAAGGGCTGAACGTGCGAACTGAGATACGGCCCGAACAGAATTTCGAAACGATGCATTACACACCTTGGCCCTTGTAACGTACGTATATGTAGGTATTTTTGTTGAACAAAATATAACATGATGTTTACTGCAGCGCGCGCAGCATTTTTTAATGTTTTAGTTCCATTTATACCCCACCTTTAACTACATTGGTTTATCGGCGGCCTTTGCTTTTGGCGATGGTGTTAACTCGTGTAACTCTTGTCGTTGGGTTTCTTGCACTTTTTTTTTATCATTAGATCACACACATTCACACTCTCATTCATACTTCCAGACTCTGGGGAGGATAGGGATTCATCATGGCTAGAGAAAAATCCCCACTGCCAGGCAGTTGCTCTACCGACTGAGCTACGGGGCCAGCCTCGACAGCATTCTTGAAAGCATCGTCAGCTTTCAACATACGATAGAGGAAATAATCACATAGAGAGGTTCAGATGTAGAAACGTGCTCCACACAGTGTTTTGGATAAATTGGAAGAAGCAATTGGGAAACCGAAGATTGCGAATATCATTGAGATATAAAAAAATTGATGTATGACATTCACACGACTTTCTCTACCTATTACATTCTCACATAATCTCTTATATATTGTGCAATAATATAAAAAGAACTTCTATTTACGTTACGTTGCAATAAATTTTGCCTTGAAATAATATCATATTAAGGAATATGGACTTGGTTGCACTTGGGAAATGAACCAATCAGCTTTATAATGATGCTTCGATGTTGGCAGTACCTAAGTTGTATTAAGCACGCGTATTATTTTGATATGGTATTTCCCCATTTTAGGCAGACAGAACGCTACGGCTTTGCATAATTGCACCACTGTGAAGTGGCTGATCTACTGGTAAATAAATGCGGTAGTGTATTTCGGTTGGGTCAGTGTTTAGACTTAGTTTCAAAGATTATTATACCCAGGGGCATATTTAAGGGAAATTTCTTCTTACCTGGTACAACAGCAATTATAATAATTTTATAAGGAAAGCCAATCGCAAACATTATAGCTAAAATCTGTCCCAGGGGGAAGTATTTCTTCAGAAACTGAATCTTTATTTTTTGAAAGTGAAATTTTAATCTGACAACATGGGAAGCTTCAAAGATATGACTTCTTTGGTTGTCTATATTCTTCTCGAGACTTTTAACAATTTTGCCAGTTTCCCTGCATCTGCCGAATTAACTTTTCCCACACTAAGACATTAAAGACATACTTAAGAAGCATAGCATCTGAATCATGATTACATACGGGTCGTGCACACTTGAAGGCGTGCACGAAGCTTCTCCCGCGCTGTTTCCATACTACCACTACAATCTTACGTTAATGCCACTACAGTAGATGGTAGCATTACGACAGAAGTAGTTAACGTGCACAAGGTCAGAAACTGCTCCCGATTATTCCAGATCATCCATACTCTCAACTACAATTCGGTTTACACATTACTTCGTCCTTGCCCTAAAATGCTGTACGTAATTATATACACAACAATCATCCACAAAACAAACCTTTCTTTCGTCATATAACTTATGCATTATTATTATTATTATTATATATCATCATTTTTCATCATTATCATCATTGCTGTTATTGGAAGCGGCTGCAGTTGTATCACATTTTCCGGGCTTCTGATTCTAAAACTTTGTGAACACCCAAAATGTATTCTCACGAGCCGCTACTGCACGCACATACAGAGTGGAGATTTCTGACTCAGAATCCAAAGATTATAATACCTACTTGTTTGAAATAATAACTCTTGACAACTGTGAGTGTATATCAGAGTATTTTGGTTGGGTCTCATCTGCAAGTGTTCCAAATTTTTAATTTTATGCAGGTTAGTCACTTCGGCCTCCCCCTCCCCAAAATAAAATTTTGTATACGCTCCTGATTATACATATAGTAGGTATGCGTATGATTTTCATTGAAGAACATGAAATATCGACGCAGTACTATCTGTAAAGGTTGTGCATCATAATACCGCGTGTAGTAAAATTATATTTTAAAATGTATGATAATTCTAGTAAAAATACATAATTTGGAAGTGTTGATACGAATACTTTTATATTTTAAGGTAGGCAACCCTGGATATGAGTCCGCAAGATGAATTTTGAGAGCCACGAAAAGGCTTAGAGAGGACTCACCCCCAGCTGTGACAGCGGAATGTTTGCTTACAGCCATAGCAACAGGGTAGCTATTGATTTTCTTGAGGCTAACGCAGAGTTTACCGGCTTTTCTACGTATTCCGTCTCTTGTCCCTATTAGACAGTCCCGACATGCACGGGAGGTCATGAACTTTGGTTTCACGTAACAGCCGACGACTGTTGTGGCGCCGGTACTATGAATGCTTTCCTTTGTTTCCAAGTTCAACTGTCGCTGTTTCAACTAAAGATTTCGAAATCGTTTTTCCCATGAAGGAAAGTTTAAGGCATTCGCCAGATGTCACTTTGATGGCAGCTTAGATTTCCTGGCTGTTTTAAAAGTTAAAGCTATTCCTATAGATTTCAATCGTTGCAATTAAAGTCCATCTCTTGATACAAATGCTTTATTCCTCTTCGAAGAAATAAGATGGTATTTCTGTGACAATACCGTGTGTATCTACGAGGGCGGATTGATAAGTCAATGACTTTAACGAGAGATAGCGTTCTAATCACAGGTTTCTTATTTGCACCCAAATATTTCTCTATTCCGGGTATAATCGCAGAAATTCATCGTCATTTGTTTCTTAGAACATTGTTGAGAACTTCTAAAATAAGCAGATGTGTGTTGCTTCGTAGAAAATGGAGAAAGTGTATTTCGTGTTCTGATAAAGCACTACTTTTTGCGGGTAAGACGGTGAAGGAAACGGAGGAAAAGCAGAAAAAGTATTATGGGGACTCTGCTCCATCACATGGCATGGTTCACAAGTGGTTCACAGAATTTCGATGTGGCCGTTCGAGCACAAGAGATGCCGTGCGCACAGGACGGCCGGTTGAGGTCACAACAGAAGAAATGGTGAACAAAGTTCACGACATTGTGTTGGAAGACCGCCGAGTGAAAATCCGTGAGATAGCCAAGACCGTAAACATCTCGAGTGAACGGGTGTATAACATATTGCACGAATTTTTGGGTATGGGAAAGCTGTCAGCAAGATGGATACCACGACTGCTCACAGTTGAGAACAAGCGGAATCGTGTGATCATTTCACAGGGATGTTTGAACATGTTCCAGCGCAACCCAAATGAGTTTTTGGGGCGTTATATCACGGTTGATGAAACTTGGATCCATTACCATCAACCTTCAACAATCAAAGCAGTAGATTTCCTTCGGCGAACATGGTCCAAAGAAAGCGAAAGTCATTCCCGGGGCAGGAAAAATCATGGCAGCTGTCTTTTGAGATTCACAAGGGGTGATAGACACCTACTACCTGGAAAAGGGTAAAACGATCACAAGTTCATATTATGCCGCAATGCTGGATCAGTTTCAAAAGGAATTGTTAAAGAAACGACCCCATTTGGTGAAGAAAAAGGTTCTCTTTCAGCAGGATAATGCACCCGCACACAAGTCAGCCATTGCCATAGCAAAATTTGTGGAATTGAGCTACGAACTGCTACCTCACCCACCATATTCTCCAGATTTGGCTCCGAGCGACTTCTTCCTCTTCGTAAGCCTAAAAAATTGGCTCGCTGGGAAGAAATTCACGTCCACTGAACACATCATGGCAGAAACGACCTCATATTTTACAGACTTCGAAAAATCATATTTTTGGAAGGGTTAAAAAATTGTAGAAACGTTGAACACGTGAATTGAATTGAAAGGAGACTATGTTGGGAAATAAAATTATTTTTTTGGAAAAAAAATTATTTTCTTTATGAAGTCACTGACTTATCAATCCGCCCTCGTATTGCACCTAATTATTGGATTGTAAACGTTATACAGAATGACCTTATTCAAATGTCTTTTTTGCTACAGGATGTGAATTAGACCACAAAAGTGAGTCTTTTAACTTCATCAACCACTTATCGAACATTCATATTATCGCACATGTTAAGTTAATTTCGCTATCTCAAACGCTGCTTATCTTTCTACACTTAAACCTCTGCGAGTGGAGTGTTGCAAGTTCCTTTCCGCTCTCAGTGCAAGGACTCAGTAATTAAGAAGCACCAGAAAAAAAATTGCAGCAACGTATCTACTCCTATTTGACGTGTTATGTCTTTTGACTGAAAACACTACCAACGACAGAAGGAAGAATTTCTTTGAAGGAAAGGTTCTGCGCGACTGTTTCGACTGTCTGATGCAAGGAGAAGAATTTCATAAAATTCTCCGTTATCTTTCACTGCTCAAAAATGGCTCTAACCATTTTGATTAAGTACGCCGTCGTGGCTTAATGGTTTCGTTCTCGACTCTCCCAATGAGGGTCCATAGTTCGATAGCCGACTACATGATGGCGATTTTAAGTCGCCAGGCCTTTATCCCCCTTCATCTCTTGTAAAGTATCCCCAAGGCTCACCGTAGTTCGGAGTCTCATAAAAGCCCTAGGTGACATCGTTCCATTGTCATTCTCATTGTCATTTTAGCATCGGAAGCAACGGACACGGCCCGCTGGGTGGAACGATGTTCCCTCAAAGTGATAGACCGCATGAGGAGCATTTGATGGCCTGTGAAGTCTTCTCCATTCTTATCAAATTCTGTATAACTGGTAACCATAAGAAAGATACAAAAACGTAATATATATTACCAGTTTTCTAAATATTTGTTATTGTTAACTGTTTCTGGGTTGAAGTTTACTTTCATATGTCGTCTACATGTATGTTGAAGGCTTCAAAATGTGTCCTCCTTTATTCACTTGAGCTTACAAACATCGGCTTATGTTGTTATTACATAATGTCGTTTACACATCCTGCATGTAGTCAAATTTGTATTTACTAATTTGAAATCGAATTAGGCTAGCATTGTGATATATGTAATTTGAATAGAAAAATCACATTTTATACGAATAGCATAATACAGAGAGAGCCAAAAGTACGAACAGTCTGCACGGTGTTTTTCCTGTCCGCGTCCTCGGCGCTCGTTGTCGTCCGCCGCGGATGAAACTATATAACATTTTAAAAATTACTTTAAAAGGCTTTATGAAAGGAGATGCTGAAACTGACCACAGTCGTTGTCCATACATTTTTGGCACCTCTTTATGAAACTATCCATCATTCACCGTAGTTCACGTTGAGAAATGCTGGCAATTTCCTGGCGGATATTTCGTTTTAATTCTCCCAGGGTATGTGGGTTTGTCTTGTACACTTTATGTTTTAAGTTGCTCCAGAGATAGAAATCGCAGGGGGTTAGGTCGGGGGATCGAGGGGGCCATAAATTTCTACTAATAATTTTGTCCTCAAACACACTTTCAGTTGTTCTCATCAAAATATTGGCCTATGAGCTGTTGCAGAGTCTTTTTGAAAAAAAAGGCAAAGTCACGCTCCCTGTCTGTTAATTCTCTAAAAAAAGGGGGGCAAAATTGTATTCACGTATGTACGGGCGTCAACTGTTTACTCGAGAAAAAAAAAATGGCCCTGTAATTCTTTCTCCGCTCTTGGTGCACCATACACCAATTATTTCGTCATGAAGGAGTACTTCATGAACAATATTAGGTTTGTCAGAGCTCCAATAGCGATTATTTAGTGTAGACACATATCCATGAAAGTGTAACCAAGCCTCGTTCGTGAAAAATATTAAATATGGGTCGATTTCGCCATTGTGTGTACATATTGAGACTCCACTCACAAAATGTGCGCCTAATTACAGGATCACTTGGTTGAAGAGCATGTGCCACAGTTATTTTATATGGTTTAAACTTTAGCAATGTGGTAGCTCTTCGCGCAGAGCCATAAGAAATGCCTCCCTGTTGTGAAAGACGCTTAAGTGATTTTTTTGGAGGGGGGATTCTCCAAACGATGGCGATGTCGACTAATGTTTCTTCGGTAAGAACCGTACGCCGTCTTTTAGATTTCTTAGCCTGAACACTTCCTGTGGCTTGAAATTTACTGTAAAGTTCATGAATTGTTGTATGGACTGGAACTTTTTTACACCTGGAAATCTTTCTGCTAATCGTACTATCAGCTGAGTTAACACATACGAATCATAAATAAATACACGTTGTGTGTTAGAAAACATATACTGAGCCATAATATACTTTGTGACTGATTACAGGACAAAATAATATATAGCTCGTAGTAACTGAACTGCATCACATCACTGTCAACTCAATACTGCACTTCACACTGCAGAGCTAAACCACGTCAACAGCGTGAGCTTGTTTATAGCAGCAGTGCGTTATCATGTTTCCACACGGCCAGTGGAAAAACACCGCGCAGCCGGTTCGTAGTTTCTTGGCTCTCCGGTTATATGTATATATAAGATACAACTGTGATTTATTAATGGTAGAGTTTGTACATCCCCATTTAACTTCTATGGCTACATTTAAAAAACATCAGTAGTTTTTAAATGTAACCATGGAAGTTAAATCGGGATGTACAAACGAAACAACTGAAAGAAAAAGGTGCGTAAGATTTCCATGTAGTTTACCAGTGACCATAGTGAAAAATGCGAATGTTGCAATTGTGTGGTGTTTCGATGACCATGTAAATGTGTCAGTCCAAATTCACAGTTCAAAACTAATGCCATTTCTTAAAATTGGGATAACAGCTGCTATTATACGTTTTCCTGGGCCGTTAATAAATGCCTTCCGAGGATATGCTTTACGAACAATGGTTTCTCAGCAAGTTTTAGAAATGCCAAAAAACGTCTGGTTCATTGTTAACAGTTCAGCTACTGACATTTCGAATCTACTTATCTCTAAATAGTTACGTAGCAGCTTAAGTGCTCATCAAATATTCACTCCAAAATGTCAGAGGAGGGAAGTTTTATTTGTCTCGTACAAATGTCACGTGGCTTCTACATCTCTATTCTTTCCGTGATAAACACGTGCGTAAATAGCCCATACCGGGAGAAGACGCGGAAAATGGGAAGCTTCGGTATAAAACACTGTTCCAACTTGAAATTTAATTGAGTTAATGGCTTCAAAAATTCAATTGCACGCCCCATTTCATGTTACTTTTCTTTTACTTGCTCACCAATAACCTGCGGTAGGTAGAGGAACTGTTGGATTCGACCCAAAAGCTCGACACTATAAATATTTTTGAGATGCTCTGAACCTAAAAAGATCTACTTGTATGCGTGTGTTTGCGCTCGCGCTTCTGTACAGTATAACTTAAAAAGCAAATGCCGGATAAACACCAAACTTGGTATTTAACTTCAGTATCTTCCAAGGAAGGATACAAAGATTTAAAAAAAATGTATTCTATCATCCCAAAATTACTCTAATCAGTTTGATTAAAATAGCATATGTTTAAGATATGTATCTATGAGTAGTAAAATATCTATCTTGAATTTCCTACGAATAGTCTGTGTTTTGTATAAACGGTAAGCCACGGGAAACAGACAAAAATCTTACCATAGGAAAAGTGTAGATATCGTTAAAACACAATTTATGTCAAATATTTTTCTTCACTAATCATTTCCTAGAAATGCTTTGTAATCTGTTTGAGTATTACAATTTTTTATCATTATCATGCATTTTTTGAAGTGCAAGGTTCTTGTTTCTCATTATGCCATGCAAAAAGTATAACATTTCAAAGCCAGCATCCGCATTTTAAAGATCCGACTATCCCTCTGGTACCTTGCCGTCCTCCGTGGTGCAGTGGTTACCATGCTAGCCTCCAGTTCCCGAGGTCACGGGTTCAAATTTGGCGGATGGTGATGGATTTTTTCGGGCGTAAAAATCCTTAGCATGGCTTCCTTCGTAGATTTACGGCACGTAAAAGAACCTCAAGCCCGATAAAGACGCCTCTGAGCAAACTTTGCGATCTTTCACGCCCAATGTAGAACGGGACGCTAAGAACCATAGTAGTTAAAGAGCATCCATAAATAAAACAAACAAACAAAAAAGACTCTTGTACCTAAAACAAAATGTGAAATGAAACCATTTCGGCAAACGTTTATCTCGATTAATGTGAAGTAAATAGAAAAGGATAAGCTTTTGTGAGAATAGTTTGTAAAAGAAATGTAAAAGTAAGCGATAGTGAGTAGAGGTTGTCATATACTGTTTTTTAAACTAAACTTAGTAAAATAATAGCAGATATGGAATTAATTGTTCTTCCACACAAGCCGTGTATTGGACAGGGTTGGAAAGGCAGAATCACGACTGAAAAATTTAATGTCTTAGCCATGGTTCAGATCCCAGCTATGGAATTATATTTTTCAGTCGTCTGATTCTACCTTTCCAATAGCAGATATGTTTTAATAAATGCGAAACGATCAGTTGACCCTGTTCAAAAGAAATAATTGGCTCTTGAGTGTGTTTTTGCTTCAAACGCAATTAACCTTATTTGTAGTTAACTGTAAAGCCAAAATGGCAAGTCACTTTTGAGGTATATCTCTAGTGAAATCGCCTTGAAGGTTTGGAGCATACTTTGGTCGGGTGAGAGGATTTAATGCGCATATGGATATCTCGCCATGGTAGCTCAAGCGGTAAGAGCATCCTCGCGAAGAACCGTAGATCCATGGTACGCGAGTCTCTCGTGTATGGAATATTGTTTGACTTCAAAGGCATTCGCAGTGCTATTCATGCCATCAAGAAGTAGGATATGTGAATTTGTGGACATCCGACGTTTATGGATCCACCAAGCTTCTGAATCCTCCAAAGCTGTCGTGCTAATAGTCTTTTGCGAACATATACGATGCACGTGGAATACCTTTGCTTAAGCTCAGGCTCACAGAATGTGAAGAATGATTGCTTCGTGCCTCCTGAAACATGCTTCTGCATATCGTTAGCATGAGATATGTACGTCATAAATCTGAATGCAACATTTTCCTGTGCAAATAGAGAAACTAGTGCCTAGCATTGTGATCTTGAGGAAAGATAGAGGAACGTGCCGTGGTTTCTGGTTAACTACCCTTATATCACGATATAGTAGCATTTTCACATGCCACGCTGCAGTCATCCAGCCCCAAGTTACCTAACCACCGAGTGGGAACCCAAGTAAAGACAAGTACAGCAGGTGGAAGATGTATAGATCTCGACAGGTATAGTGAAAATATTTATGAACGCTTTTGTTCTATCCTTCATAGCTTTGAAATGTAGAGACTTCGGCAACAGTGCACTTGTAGTGCCTGGGAAGATCACACTAAGGGTAAGGACAGGTTTGCCGATGACTAGAATACGCGTACTTTTTCCGATATATCTGCGAAATTGTTGCTACATAATGGGAACGATTTTAACTTTCATAAAGGTTTCAACTCCCAATACGCTTCTTTCTGTATTTTCCACAACATTTTTAAAATTTAATGGAAGCAATTAAAACCAAAATAACACAAGTTGAAATGAAACAATAAAACAGAATAACTGAGTTTACTTATTGTGCACTTAATGTAAATCCAAATACAGTATTTTACAACTATTAGGTATTTAAAAAAAACTTCGGATTTTTATCAAGCAGCTGGGACACAAAGTAAATGTTATAAAACAAAATATTGTGCTTGAACATTTTATAAACGAAATAACAGCTAAATATCCCATTTTCTATTTTAACATTAAGGAAAATACAAGACTATAGTGTTGGTAACAATGTTTATGCCTAAGATATGAACGCATGAAAACGAGTGGGCGAGAGTTATAATATTTGTGTATACTCATATCACAGATGGCTAAGGTGCGTGTGTGTCTGACCAATTATTCAGCCGCTGTTGCAACATCGTAGTTTCAGCTTAAATTACGATTTGTAACAAACAAAAATACTAAATGTGACGAAATGAGGAGCTCTTTTATAGAAGAGAAAAACGAAGGTAAATGTGTGGATTAGTTGCTGGTCTATCTTATATTTCAATAAGAGAACCGTTACGGATGCAACGAAAATTCAGAGAACACTTATTCTGCTGAACTAAGCGTTCATAGACTAAAATGGTATTATAATGCTTAATTTGTCTCTGTTCATAGAATCAGCTCTGCACCCCTTCCATTCAGTATAGTGTAAGCCAAAAAATTAGCCAGTCGAACAGATACCATCCCTAAAGGTTAAGAATATGTCAACACAACTGCACAGTGCAAACGTGAAATCACGTAATCCTTTGTACGTACGAGAATGACCATAGACAAACTGCGGAAGGCTTGCATGATTCGTTGTGAATGCAAAATAAACATATTATGTATTCGTAGCTGGTGGCACATTTCCGGAAGGTTTCTCTAAGCCAGTGGTTCTCAAACTGTGGGACTTAAGTCCCAGGGGTAAACATATTCAAATAGATCAATTGTTACCAAGCTTTCGCAACTGGCGTCCACCCATTTGCACTTATGTCCACTTATAATTAAAACTATTTTTGTTATGAATTGTTATATTTGAGAATATGTATAACAAACTAAAGGGTCTAAAAATTTACAGTATTACAGTATTTTACCAATACTGACAGAGGCAAGATAAACTGAAATACGTAAAAATAATCACTGTCAACAAAATGTCACTATAAAGGCGCTGCTCCAAATCCAAAACGTTGACCTAAAGGGAATTTTAAATAACGTATTGTATCCACATCCATTTTCCATACAATGTATAAAGCCCATTTGACCTCAAATGTGCTAAATGTTCATTTTAGCAGCGATTTCTTTAATCGTGTGATGAATCTCGCAGGACAGAATATCAATGGCAATGATATCCTTTCTTTCTATGTGTATCGAATTATTCTCTTAATAAAGAGCATACTCCAAACGAAATTTTTACCACCAGGAATTTACATTATTTTCACACTGAAGCGTTGAACAACAAGATAAATATTAGGGAACCTTATGTAATTGGGAACATCTGTTGAAAACTTGTTTGAATGTCGTATTGACTAAAAATATATTATTGTCGTTATTTTTATAATTAGAATATCTTTTTCATCTCAGTAAGTTGTCTTTATTTCTGGAAGCCTCTTACGGTTCTCTACGGGGACAAGCTGCCTATTTGTGAACATTGCTACGTAACAGTTAATACAGTCAAAAAACAATCAGACAAATAACGAAATAAACATTATCATTATTATAATCGTCATTACTTATAAAATATATGGCTAGTTACCAAAGTATTTAACGGGCCTTTGCAAGTAATTCATGTAACTGTTTTACGACTAATTATAACATTTAAATTATTTATTTTTTACAAGGGAAAATAATATTCTTTTCTGTTAAATAGTTTACCCGAAACACTTATCCTATACCTATATTAGTTGCTAAATTTAATATTATGTAACTGTCAGAACGAGGCTAAACGGCTAGCTTCTAGTTCCCGAGGTGGTGTGTTCAAACCCGGCGGTGGGCGAAGTGTTTTTTCGGGCGTAAAAATCCTTCGGAAGGGAAGTAAAGCAAGCGGTCACATGTCGTAGGTTTACGGCACGGGAAAGAACCTCAAGCCTGATAAAGAAGCCTCTGAGCAAAATGTCGTCTTTCATGCGCAGTAGAGAATGGGACACTAAGAACCACAATAGTTAAAGAGCGTCCATAAATGAAACTCAGTTTATTTTTTAAGCTAAACGGGCTCTTCTACAATTATTAAGTGTAACTATATGCTTTCCTTGAAGTAATCCGCTAGCGACGCACTGTGAACATACCGTTGAAAAACAAAACAAAAAAATTTGGAAATATTTTTGTTCAGTGTTTTTGATATATACTTATTTTGATACCTTGTTTAACATAAACACATTTTCTATGGAAGATGTATTTTGTAATTATCTGTGAAGCCAGTTCCTATGCGCAATAAGTATTGCATTGCAATAACTTAAAATTTCATTGCATGCGACTAAAGCAAAGCACTCCTGTGTTTTTTGTTCACACATAAGACAGTAACAAAATAATAATGATAATAAGAATAAAAAACAACTCATAACACAGGGCTGACTTTCATGAAGTGATTTTTCTTCTTCTTTAGCGGATAATAGACCTCTTTGTAGGACTTACACTCCCAAGAACTTACAAGCCTTGGGTCAGCACCTGTCGAGGAGCAAGCAAACTCTGGATCATAGCATATCGAGGACGAGTGATCAGCCGAATGCCTGGAATGACGATAAAGAAGGAAATAAAATGCAGTGATGAAAGGGATGATTGGAAAATTCACGGATCAAAATGGTCGGCCTGATGGGTTTGAAACCGGAACCTCCTGAATTCAGGCGACAGACTTACCGCCTGAGCCATCCCTGAGCAAAACGATTTTATCGATAGAAACTGTCCAATTCCCAGTCGTAAACATCAGCTTTTCTTTGAGCCGCATATAAACACAGAAATTATGTTCAGATGTAAATAAAGTAGGATATACCTATATACTGTTTAAAACTCGTGTGAACATTTTTCATTTTAGACCACAAATGGATGCTTCCTTTGTAAGCTGTACGCAAGGTATCCCACGCGTACTCCAGTGTGTTTACTCACAAGATGTGTTTGTACTTTGTCTTACCTTTGTTCCCTGTTCTTGTTCGCGTTTTTTAAGGAAACGTGCCATACATTTCCAAGTAGTTTGCATAGCACTCCTACATCAAGTGCAACGTGAAAGAACAGCCTTTACCACAGGTTGTTCTCAAGCTTTTCACTTCTGCGTCTCCTTGGAAACAGAAAATATGTACAGTTTGTTTCATAATAGGTTCATAAAGCTCAATAAGTTTGGTAGTATACAGTGGCAGAACTTTGATAAAGCATTTACTTTTACAATCAGCACCCGAAGTGTTTGCAGTTTATCGGCTTCAGCTGCGCAGCTACTGCGGGACTGGTGCATTCCATATATAGGAATAGTGTCTGCCTTCAAAACTGGGTTCTTCTAGGCTGTGTGCATCTGAAGCTTTGGAGATGAACCTACTGTAGAGCTTAATTGGTAAAATGACTTGCACACGGGTAGCCCAAGCTGAATTAGTGATCAATCCACTATAAGAACACCACAGCTCTCTATAGCCACAGTTTCATAATTTCGTTTTATCACTTTCAATTTATCGCACATACATGCCCAGTTTTTATGTAAATTTATGATAACAGCGAAATGA
This sequence comes from Deroplatys truncata, assembly GCA_030765065.1. NCBI lineage: Eukaryota > Metazoa > Arthropoda > Insecta > Mantodea > Mantidae > Deroplatys > Deroplatys truncata. The sequence goes on along the minus strand of CM060988.1, from coordinate 127,816,681 downwards.
AACGTCTTTATAGCTTCTTTGGCCTAAATAGTAGTCAATGCTTCAGTTGTCTACAACAATGCAGTTAAGTAGAAAAATAAAACAGTATATTTCCGTGAAGAAAGCTTTGTTCTTTGAATAGGTAACATACAGTTTGAATCCCATTACTGTGATGGAGTGAATAAAGCCATGGCATAACCAAATCAAATGCCTATTTTATATCTGTCACTATTATATTTATTTAATGTTATAGCTGTTAGATAAATAATCAAAATAAACGGAACTCAAGCCAGAATCTCTCAAGATGAATTCTGGAGTTCTCGTTATACAACTACAGAAAACAGACGACCTAAACAAACCACGATTACTGAAATGTGTGTTTGTGCAATAGATACACACTGTGCAGTGATCCCAGCCTATTCTATTTTACCAAAACTGGCGTTTTATTCAATTAATGCTCTTTCATACATCATATTATAGCATGAGTAATCAGAATTGAAGAATCTCGAAAAAGGTAGCGAGTAACAGAAATCTGTAGTGAAATGAAATGGTGTTTAACCGAAACATTTAATTTTTCTCTGAAATAAAAAATGAATGAGGTAATTAAACCTAGAACTTCATTGTGATCAGTGTACCTACATTTGGGGACGAAGCTCATCAATATGTAGTGTAATATTTCAAAACAGTCACTGCAAATTCTTCTGATAACAGCATGCAAGTTTCCTAAAAAGCATAAGTTATTTTTATATCTGCAATAGTTAGGATATTTTGCTAATAAAATATTTTCTGCGAGACCTTTCTGTCTGTTTTAATTCTTTTAAGGCAATTTCTAGAGTCATCCACCTCCCCTTTCCCTTTTGCTGCAGCTCTTCTTTATGGAGAAGCAAATATCTCTCATTTGGAAAACCACCGTTTTAATAAACTCACAAGAAATATAAGAAATGCTTTCATTACGTAAATACGAAGGATGGCACCTTAGGTAATTTTATCGTCATAAAAAAAGAATGCACAGGATAAAGTAAATAGCTTGCGTGAATCTTTTCATGCCCTGAAAAAGAGAGTAAATAGCCTTCAAATTTATAATAGTTGCACATTACTTTACAGCTTAGTTCGGTTAGTTACCTTCTTAGGAAAACAAGTTCTTCTTACTTTCCTTAAAGGTAAAACAAGTACAGTCTAAGTAAATAAACCAGTGTTTTAATCACTTTAACCTTAACCGAGTATACGGGAGAAACCTAATAAGGCCGATTTGCACCAACACCTTAGTGGATTCCGCTGGTTTTTAGACAAAAACAAATGATTTCTGTAGCCCTGTTAGGTAAAACTCTGGGAAAACATTGGAAATCCACATCTTAACACCGTTAAATTGTGTTACAAAAACATTTTCTGAGGAACAGGTCAAGTTGCGCGATGCGTTTGTCCCTCCCTGTATTTACAGAAAGGTAATCGGAGCCACATGTTAGCAAATATATCTGTACCTTAAATGAGACAAATGATACCTGTATGAAATGCCTAGAAACACGAGCAATTTACTGTATAAATAGTGAAGTACAAAATCGTATCTAAACCTCAAAAAATGGCGCCAAAGTCAAAAACAAAGCTCTATATTTGGAAAAGCTGTACAACCCCAAGGACACAGATGTTATTAGGAGAGAAGGAGGAACTAAACCGAATGGCAGATGTAGACCGCGAAGAAAGACATTTTCATTAGCAGTGAAAGGTTTAACAATTTAGTACTGCCTGTCCGCCACTGATCGCACTGCTTGATTGAGTTACTGCTGAAGGGGACACACCCAGTTCCTGATTGAGTTACTCCAGACGCTGTGGGAACTCCTGATATTCTTTACGTATCTACAAGAAGTGTTCCAGATCAGAAAGTGAGACATTGCAGCAAGCATCAAGTAACCAACTGCGCAACATTTATGTAAGAGTATTTAGATACGATTAGTAGGTATCAATATTCAGTAGACATGCTTATTTTGTTTTAACAAGATTATTCATACAGAGAGTTTGATTACATTTGGCGACTGGGTTTTCTAGTAGCCAGCTAATTGAAGGCAGACGTACAATTTAGCCCTAGGCCATTGAGCAGAAAGAATTAATTGGCTGCGTCTAAACGCAAAGGTGACCTCGCGAGGACTTAATTCGCGGGCCACTTTACTTCTCAATAGCTGTAGACGTTCCAAGCCATTCACGGGAGCGAATAAAGACGCTAGTAGCTATCTCAGATCTAATACATTATAACGAGTCTTTTTATTTATTTATTTATTTATTTATGGATGTTCTTTAACTGCTGTGGACCTTAGCGTTCCATTCTATATTGGGCGTGAAAGACTGGGACTTTTGCTCAGAGGCCTCTTTATAGGCTTGAGGTTCCTTTACGTGCCGTAAATCTATGACAACACGGGACCACCAGCTTTACTTCCCTTCCGAAGTAAGCCAGGCTAAGGATTTTTACGCCCGAAAAAATCCATCGCCCTCCACCGGGTTTGAACCCGCGAGCTCGGGAACTAGAGGCTAGCATGGTAACCACTACACCACAGAGAACGACTATAACGAGTCTTCAGATGTTTTCGACCTTTACCGCAGTCGGTTTAAATGATTTATGTCATTACTTCAGCGAGCTCATTGTCTTAAAGGGGAGGTGCGGAATTGAACCTCGGACTACATGCGTTTTCGATTTCGTAAACAGGTTGATTTACTGCGGCGGTGCGGAACTGCTTTTCACTAGGACATTTTGTGATAATTTTTTGCACAGATATGGAAGTAACCATCGATCACAAAATTTGCATGGTTGAGTGCTACTTTCAAACTGGAAGTATACCAGGGGGAGTCTATCGTTACGATATTGGCTGCTGTGTGAATGATTTTCTCCGTTCTTGCCCAGAATTTCATCAAGTCCCGAGACAAAACATGATTAAAAATATAACCCCTATGTTTTTATTAAAACAATAAGAAATAACTAAAACGTTTTAAAATATTTCTCGTAGCATTTCACTAAGGTGACCTCGAAACTGTTGACATCCACTTCTTCCACTCATAAATTCGCCGAATAAATCTGAAGAACCAGTTTTGACATTAAGAGAATAAGCTAACCAGAGGAAAAGTGTTAAAAGGAACAAAACGGAGTAGGTAGGAAGAAGAGGTATGCATGGTGCCTCTCAACTCTAACGAGAAAATTATCTAGTGAAGATCCCGTCAAATGTAGAAGTATGCATAGGCAGCAAAGAGCGTTGTTTTCATTGAAACCAATGGCGTAGAAGTCTAAAAGAAGTGGAAGTGAGGAGAATACATGGGTTATCTTTCCATGCTCCTTGTGTTGTGGTTTCCTTGTTTTATGTAAAGAAACGAGAGTCGAATTATGGGTTTGAAGGGATAGAAGATAAAATAAAAGGCACAATAATTGTGTTTTTCACACTAGCAGTAAGCTGAATCAGACTTGAAAAATACAATGCTCAACCGGAACTCCAAAAAGTCGTGGAGAACCGAAGATCCGTGTTTCCAGTCGCAACCGTAGCATTGATTTTTTCAAGTCCGATTCAACTTTCCAAAATAAAAGACAGTCCGAAAGACCTTCAGTTTTTGGTTGGTCCAGGAGTGGCAAAATATGAAGTTCCGCATAAATGTTCTCTCTGTCTTTAACATTTCAAAGAGGAGGTTAGATCTTGTAGTTCTAGGAATCAGTTACCTGCTCTCTTCGTTTTCCATGCAGGTCGCTGCTGTTTGGAAAACAAGCTGCTATCTGGTCAACCGCCTCCATCACGGGTTGCTGTTGTAGGTAATCATAGCAGCGAATCCGCCCCTGTTCGCTCATTCGCTGTGCAGCGAATTAAATCCGTCCAATCGAAGCTTCAAAATTAACACAAGTTTACGTGTTGGATGGCTCGTTCAGTGCCTGTTGCTGGCATTTGGGACGCCGCGGGTTTAAATGCCGTGCACCGGCAAATCTGAGTTGTTTCTTCTTTTTTTCTATTTTTCCCCCTTTCCTTCGTGTTTAGTTTCCAGGTAAATATCGAATTGGATATTCAGTATTACGACCAAAAGTTTCTCTACAAACGAAAGAAATAGTACACTCAAAGAACAGTCAGCATTTCCATGATGCCAAATGTCCACATTCCGACAAAGCTCAACAGTGACAAAATAGATGGTTCAGGAAGGTGACTGCGCAATTAAGGTCAGCAAGTTTCTCAAGCGGGTGGTACAGGAAAGCGACTATGCAGCTGAGGCCATTCGTCTGGCATGTACTGATTCATGCGCCATATGACCAGAAGTTAAGGCGGCGTTAAATAATATAAAAGAATGCTTATGTGTACAGCGGAAAGCAGAAAGGAGTAAGCAATACTCGATTATGACTGAATAAATAATTATTTATTCTACATGACACAGTTCGATTCATACTGACGCTGGAAACTTTACAGGTCTTCTGTTGGATTTTATTTGTGCTGTACTATACATGAGACAAACAATCATGATTTATGTTAATAATTGGAAATATACAGAATGGTATCACTACAAAATTGCCACGGTTAGCGCAGGGAATTACGGACTAGGAGTGGTGTCGTGGCGTATTTTCCGTTTCACTGATCTAAGGCTCACTTCTGCTACTCTGTGCTCCCTGCGCTTTGGAGCGTCGTGGAGTTAGCTTATTTCCTTGCTCGCTTGCGAAAGCAATTTGTGTTCAGTCTTTTTAAAGAATGTAGGGGAGAGTTATCTATATTGTGAAGCACAGCTCCCTTGGGAATTGCGGAATAACGACCCAAGGGGAGAAGAAAAAAGATCGGTAGGGTATGGGATTTAAACATGGAACAAGCTGAAGGCGCACCACATGTTCGTCAGTGATAATTATGACTGGCGAATGCCCACTTCGTCACCATAATGAGCGCCCGGAAGTAATACTCTAAACTTAGTCGCTCCAAATGACTTCTTGTGGGCAATAATGTGCATCCCCATAGCAACTTAGAAGCCATGAAATGTTTTGAGTCACCATCTGCCTTAGCCCCACTCGTAGCATCGTTTTTGTTTCAAGTCATCAATGAGGGACTCGGTGTAGGAGTAGGAAGAGTACACATACGGAGGGGCCTTCAGAAACCTGGAGTAGAGCACCGCAAGTAGGCCGCAACAGCCCTTTTTGCTTCTAACGTAACCCCTGGGAAGGAGGTCTGAAGGGCGATCAGATCAGGACGACAATGTACGTAAACAAGGATGGGATCCCTAACGATTCCAGATGGAGTACATTCAGCATTGAAACAACTGAAAGGAAATAATGATTAGGAAATCCTTGATAGAATAGGAACCACCCCAGCATTCGCCTACCAACCCGGGGAAACCATGAAAAAACCATGGTCCGAATGCGAGCCTCAAACGTTACCGCGGAGCTGTCTCGCTGGTTCTCGGGTGTAAAACATGGTAACAGATTTTGGACAGAACTGGGATATTTAATGCGTAGGTACGATGCATGACATTCAGGACTAGCTCTAACATTGTAAAAGATGGCAGACATGCATCAGTTTTAACTTTCTCTTACCACCTTCCTATAATAGAGGAAGTATTGTGTTCCACCCAAAATTCGATATCAGATTTCACTGGAAATATATATTTCAATGTCCACTGAACTCCCAAATTGTTTTTTTATAAAAATGTCCGCGCGTGTCTATCTGTTTCTGTTTGTAAACAGCATAACTCAAAAACGAAAATTGAATAAATACGAAATTTCGTATTTAAGTCAGTGTCTGGGCATGGTAGGCGAAGATTTTCAAGAAAATTGCCCTACCCCAAGCTATTTGGAAGTTTTTCAATCTCTCAAAAGTGACAATGATTTTGATCAAAATATCATGTTTAAGATATTTGCATGACTAATACATGTATATTTCGAATTTTCTGTGAATAGTCTATAAACTCCTCTTCTTTCTGTATGCATCTTGCATACCATAAGAGACAGACAAAAGTTTACTCCATGAAAATGTGTACAAAACTTATTGATTAAAGCACAGAATTCGTGCCAAATTTCAATTTTAATTATTTTAATCAAAATTGTTAGAGCCATTTTTGAGAAAATAAAAAGATAGCGAAAAAAGTGTCATATAATGGATAATTTTCTCGAGAATATTGGCGAGATATCTTTGAAAAATGTGGAACATAAATACCAAGTTTGTTATGCATCCGAATTTTCGTTTTTGAGTTTTGCTGTTCACAGATACATAAACGTGCGAGCGCGCGGACCTTTTATAAAATGTGTCTTTTTGTTAATAATCTCTGTGTCAAGACAGCCCTTGTGGGTTTAGGCCTACCAACCTGGCTGCCGACCTCACGCACATAAGCATATGGCAGAAATGGGCGATCATCCAACCGATACTGGAAGATGATATCAATAGTCAGTATCAAGCTTCTCCCAGACAGAATGTTGGTTTTTGTGACCTATAGATGTTACTTATCGTAGATTCTCAAATGCATCACGATGCTGAGTAAAACTGGTGCTATATATGAGCCGAAAACTCTTACCCCCATGGGTGGGCTCGAACCCATAAGCATTCCTTGCCAAGGAACAGAAAGCTTACACTCCAGTCCACTACAGCGCAGGACTTTTCATTTATTAAGGGGTCTCAGAACATGTATTCCGGTGAAATCCCGTTTGGTTGTAATACAATACTTCCTCTACCTACTGTGGGTAAATGGTAGAGAAAGTATAAATGTGAAAATCACCCAAACAAACTATTACTTTGATACGGTTGTTAATAAAATTGATTTAAAGTACACGAAGTGTAACTATTTAGTAAAAATCTGTGTTGCACTCACATGACTTTCTTTACTCTTCCACAAACTATTTTTACAAACGCTTATTCTCCACCTACTTCATGTTAATCGAGATAAACCTTTGCAGAATCTTATTGCTGATTTGCTTGTAGGTGCAAGGGGGATATGTTGGGCTTTATGCGATAGTCAAATCTTTTAAGAGCTGGTTGCTATATGGAGCATTCTATTCTCTTTGCATATTGAGGACGTTAAAAAAAAATCTGATGTGTTACACTCACATGACTTTCTCTACTCTTGTACAATCTAATTTTACAAACGCTTATTCTCCATATGGTTCATGTTAATCGAGATATCGAGATGTCAATCGTATTGGTAATTTTCTTGTAGATGCAAGGGAAATATGGTAGCTTTTAAGCGATAGTCAAATATTTTAACGCTGGTTGCTATGTGGCGCATTCCATTCTCTTTGCATGTCCAGGACATAAAAAAAATGAATAACGAATGTGAGAAAAAGTAAGTATTGTAAAATTTAAGGAAATAACAAGCAATATCTCGAAAACGGTTCACTCAACAAAAGAAATGTATATGACATAAGTTGTGTATTTTAACGCGATCTACATTTTTTGTGTAGTAAAATTTTGTCTATCTCTTATGGTTTACCAGTTATGCAAAAGTCGTTCACAATGAAGAATACTTTTGGAGACATTCCCAGAAAATTCGAGATATACATTTCATTTCTCATGACATTATCTTAAACATATGATATTTTCATCAAAATCGTTAGAGCCATTTTTGAGAAAATTAAAATTTTCGAAAAATCTTCCATGTAAAGGGTAGTCTGGGGTGGGGGGATTTTCTTGAAAACCTTCGTGTCGCATCTCTGGAAGATACTGAACCTAATTACCAAGTTTGGTGCTTATCCGACTGTTCGTTTTTGAGTTATGCTGTTCACAGACACACACACAGACACACACAGACACACACACGGACATGTTTCCAAAAATGCTTTTTTTGGATTCAGGAGGTCTCAAAACATGTATTTCCGGTGAAATCTCGGTATCGAATTTTTGGGTGGAATGCAATACTTCCCCTACTTACTATACGTAGTAGAGAAAGTAAAAAAGAATAGCGAATTCCCATTTGAGGAAACGTATAAGTAGGTATTGAAAATTGAAACAGATAACAAGGAATATTTTGGAAATGTTCACTCGACAAAAAAAATTTATATTACATAAATTGCGTGTTTTAACAAGATCTACACTATTTGTGTCATGGAAGTTTGTCTATCTCTTACGGTTTTCCAATTATGCAAAAGTCATTCAGAGTAAAGAGGAATTTCAGGGACATTCCCAGAAAATTCATTATATACATTTCTTTTGCCATAAAAATATCTTAAGCATATGATATTTTAATCAAAATCGCTAGAGCCATTTTTGAGAAAATGAAAAGTTTCGAAAAATGTTCTAGGTAAAGGGTAGTCAGGTGGGAGATTTTCTTGAAAATCTTCGTGTCGCATCTATGAAAGATGCGAACCAAAATACTAAGCTTGGTATTTATAAGCCTTTTCGTTTTTGAGTTATGCTGTTCACAGACATACAGACACACACGCGGACCTTTTTCTAAAATTGAATTTGTTGGATTGAGGGGGCCTTAAAACATGTATTTCCGTTGAAATCTCGGTATCGAATTTTTGGGTGGAATGCCATACTTCCCCTACTTACTATACGTAGTAGAGAAAGTAAAAAGCTACTTGAGTCTAATTATTTTTACACTGCTGCAAATATTTCTGAATTTATAGTAACAGCAGTAATGGAATCAAAAGGAGCACTTGGTGTCAATGACAAAGACAAAGACGTATAAAAACACCCTTGGATTTCTCATGTACATGTTTTACAGACCCATGGTCCTCCAAATCTCGTGTCTTATTCACGTCGCATGATCTAGAATAACGTCCCAACATGCGATACGTGAAACACGTTGAAATTTTCACAGAAATATTATTTTTGCATTAGAGTTATCGATTATCGTGATGAACAAAGTCGGTTCACTGACCTCGAAGTAAAATTCTTTGTTGTGGATCAGCGATGCCCTTAGAGAGGACCTCGATGACGTGTGCAGTACTCTAAAGAATTACTTAACTATCGTCAAGTACTCATTCTCGTATTTGGAAGGATGTGATTCATAAGGCGTAGGAAGAAGGTAGGCAGATAATTTGTAGCGCGAAAATTCCAAGTGTTTAGTCTGATCTTTCACATAAATTTGTAATTTAAGAGAGCGTACAATAATTTGCATCATGTAAACATCAATGATTAGCTTAAGAAATATGCAGTTTCACATTGGCATAAAAAGCGTTACTCCTCAAATGCCCTCTGGCACTCGTTCTAAACTGCACGTAATTGAGTTGCTTTTGTTCCTGGCGCCCACCACTACATTTCGAGGTGATGAATCACCCGTTATAATCTCGCCGTTTTTCGAAAGCTTATTCATTCTATTTGCATCATTTTCCACGAGTTTTAACAAGAAATAGGGATTTTTCGTCCTTACGCATAACCCATGTGAGTAATATCAACAGATTAAAAATAAATATAATATATTCGCAACCATAATTAGCACATCTGTAATCACGGACAATTCTTTCCGTAAACAATCTATTCCGAGTAATTTATTTGGCTATTTTGTCATTTGTGGCTCTTCCCTCTTTTATTTTTCTTTCGTCTTGGTAGTTTGTATTGATGTTTTCAGACTGTTAATATGTTGGATATACACTTCAGTTATTCATATTTTGAAAATTTTGATTCTTCTTAGATGTTGTTTCCATAGTCCTAATGAAAGTTCATTGGTTCAAAATGTAAAGTCTTAATCTAGCATCTTTGTGAATCGTGGATATGTAAAATAATTTCTAGAAATATTGGCAATGTTACAAGATTCTCTAAGTTTTCATCACATATTTTAATCTCTGCAAAGTGGAATACAATCTTCTTTAAATATTATTTTGATGACTCAGTTATTTTCTTTTTATGTGCTTTTATAGCATCCTTAAAGTTCTTAATTACTATTGCAATTCTGTAATGAAAATCACCTCATCTCAAGCTAATTTTCTTGTAGATGTAAAGGGAATATATATTTACAAGGGCAATATAGAAATACAGTAGCCTTTAAGCACACACATATCTCTTAATAGCTGGTTGCTAGGTGCAGCACCATTCCCTTTCCCACAGATTAATACTCTTTGCATATCCAAGACAAAAAAAATGAATAACGAATTCCCATTTGAGAAAATAAGTATTGAAACATTTAAGGGAATAACAAGCAATATCTCGAAAATGGTTCACTCAACAACAAAAAATGTATATGACATAAATTGTGTATTTTAACGCGATCTACATTTTTGTGTAGTACAATTTTGTCTATTTCTTATGGTTTATCAGTTATGCAAAAGTCGTTCACAATGAAGGATGCTTTTGGAGACATTCCCAGAAAATTCAAGATATACATTTTATTTGTCATAAAAATATCTTAAACATATGATATTTTATCAAAATCGTTAGAGCCATTTTTGAGAAAATTAAAATTTTCGAAAAATGTTCCATGTAAAGGGTAATCTGGGGGGTGGGGGATTTTCTTGAAAACCTTCGTGTCGCATCTCTGGAAGATACTGAACCTAAATACCAAGTTTGGAGTTTATCCGACTGTTCGTTTCTGAGTTATGCTGTTCACACACACACACACACACACACACACACGGACATGTTTCCAAAAATGCTTTTTTTGGATTCAGGGGGTCTCAAAACATATATTTCCGGTGAAATTTCGGTATGGAATTTTTGGGTGGAATACAATACTTCCCCTACTTACTATACGTAGTAAAGAAAGTAATAAATTGAGATATTGACACTTTTACTGCTAATTCCAGTAACATTAAAGTTCTTATTTTTAAAGTTGAATATGTTTTCGTAATTTGGTTTTTTAATTTCTTGCATTGGAATTTGTTCACTGCCTTTGGAAAACAAAAGTCTTGCATCGTAACCTAATTTTGAAACTTTATGTAAATGTTCAACTGATTCAGCACAGCACCCTTTTACGAAAGGTATAGGGCCATCAGCAAATAAACTCTCTCGTTTCTGGAGAGCTAAAGGTTTGAACAGGGAAATGTAGGGGAGCCGTTGAAAACGAAATCAAGCAAGCATTGTCTGCAGAGTGTGAAGACGGCGGCGCTGATGGAGTAGTGTGAGTCTCGCCTATGGAACGGCATCGAAACCTCGAGAAAACCTTCTCCCATTCCTGAGTCAGAAATACACCGACGGGTGGGCGTCCTATCCCTGCCAAATTGGCACCGCCTGTTGCGTAACGTACACTCCTTTACACAAAAACCGGTCGCCGATGCACAATTTTCCAGTTGACGCATTTTATCGGAAACGAATGACTGCCATAATTACTACTACCCTTCTTGCTAGCCTGGCCAGATTTCAAGTTTCTCTGTCAGTTTTATAGGTCCAGGACGGCTTTTAAAATGTGGCTTTGATGAAAATAGGCGTCACTGAAAATTATGGACGTTATTTGAAGGACTCGGCTGTAAATGATGGTCAGAAACATGTAAAATATTTCATTAAATGAAGAGAACAAATTTCTGTAAAATCTGGTAGTCATTTATAACAGCGTATAGAAAGCAGAACAAGGTTGCTCTGAAATAAGACATTATTTATGAAGAAGTAGTGTGTGAATCATTGTTACCTAAATTTCCTTCAGTAGAGCGTCTTCGAAAGAGAAAGGTCGCTGCTTCTTCAGGATGATGCCAACAGCGGAGCAAACATTGACCGATTGAAGTTGGAAAATACTGTCTCACCCAGTCTGCATCATTATGAACCTTTTCTCAAACTGAAAAAATCTACATAGGGCTGAGTTAAATTACTTGCAACCCAATGCAACCCGACGCATTACATCTCAAAGTGAAGCAAAACGACATCCAGCTGTTTGAAAAGCATTCATTAAACCCCAGTGAATGATTTACCGTTTTGATTACCTACAGTGAGAAAAACAAACAAATAAAATGTGTGTCAACTAAGAAAACCTATACATTATTTCTAAGATCATCCGGATACGAAAGAATATCCCCAGAACGCACTAATCTTCAGCGTCAATGGATGGACGTTTCTGCCATTTTCGCGGTTCTATAGACCGTGAGTCTAAGAAAGTCACGAAACGAAAATAAATGTCAAGCAAGTCGAAATAAATGTGCAGAGGCAAACAAACGACTGAATCCCTTGCGCAAGCCAAACTTTGTGGCTGAAATCCATTGGAGTTAGAAGTTTGTATATAAGACACGCGAATAATGGATCTGGAAACGAATTTTTGTTTAGTCCGCCAACGGATACGCATACACTTACCTCTATGTATCTACACGTATCGTACGTATTGCGTTTGTGCGTTGTATCTTGTCAGATGCAATAATGTGCTGCAGAGCTTGGGGGAATGGTTGCCAGAAACAGTATTTAACATAATGAAACATTTTCTTCGAGTTCATCAAATGCCCCTGTTATACTTGCAAACCGTTCATGTGTGTAGACGAATGAAGTAAAGCAAATGGCGTCACTAAAATAGAATCTAATATTTTATAATTTTTAGAGAAGAAAGAAAAAAAATTGCGACAATTTTAAGCGTTTATTATATTTATTTTTATTAAACATTTCACAAAATTTAACTACTATTACGCACTTAAATAAAAAAAAGGGGGAAACCAGGATAAATTGTAGTTAGAATGGTGGATCTGGATTTTTAAACCTAACTTCTCCCGAAAGCGAGCTCCAACGTTACTACTAAGCCATTTTAGAAATACTTTAACACAAAAGTCCTGCACTGATTTCACTAGACGTTTTGATTTTATCTAGAGAAAATAAAAACTCTAGAGTAATTTAATTAGATATTTCGCGATTGAAATAAAGTATGGAAAGAATAGAAGAAATACACCATTTCAACATAAATTGAAATCTAAATAGAACAATGGTGAATTAGTCACTACATACAGTTACTATTACTTGTATCGAGCGGAATGGCTCAAACGGTTACGCCCGCATTCGGGAGGTCTCGGGATCGATCCCCGGCGACCGCTCACTCTGGCACATGGGTTTTTCGTGGTTTCTTCAGGTCGCTAGGCGAATCTGAAGTAGTTAATTTTCTACCACGACTCTCCTTCCTCTCATTTCCTGTACCCATCACCTTCCTTGTCATCTGTTTCAGGGTTGTAGGACCAGGCGACAGTGTTCTACGGGTTGCGGCTGGGCGGTGTCTTGTAAAGGTTTCTTTCCTGGCGTCGCTGCAGTACCACTCAGGGCTCTCCTCAGCGTGGGGCTCCGCTTCGGGGACCCTGGAGGTTGGTGGCTTGTGGGCAGAGACCGTGCGGCGTCGGTGCGTTTTACCTGGAAACGTTAGGGACCCCATCCATGCTTGCGCCCGTTGGCATCCGGATCTGGTCGCCGAGGTCTCTCCTCTCATCTTTCCTTCTCAGGGGTCACATTGGAAGCACAATGGGCCGACTGGCCCGCGTGCGGTGCTCTTCCCCGTTTTCCGTGATACGTACCTTTACCGTTTACTATTACTTGTTTGATTGGATAACCGCTTTGTAAACCTTTAGGAAGAAAGCGTACCTATATCTGTCTATGTTCCGCTCGGACTAGAGTGATTCACACTGACATCTCTGTGCACAAATCTTCAGCTTCATTCTCTCATCACCAGTCATATCGACTTCTATATTTCAATTATGTGTTGATAGCAGTTGTAAGTAGGCAGGTATCTAGCAGAGAGGAAACTGAGGTTCGAATCATCCCTTCAAATAAGTAGGTTTTTATAAACATTAGTTTTACTTGTAAAAAATTGAAGTACACGGAGGTTTCATCATATGAAGGGAGCTATAATGCACTTTTTCTATTATATATCTAGTGTATTTTGAACACAGGGTCATCGCATGCTTCCGATATTTCTTGCTTTCTGCTGTTTCTCTTCTCTCTTTCTTAGGGTGACGAAGAAAAATCTTGGAAAGTGATAAAAATGATAAAAACCTAGCATATAACACCCATTTGAGTATTAAATGCACTAATAATAATAAGAAGAATAAGAATACCACAATAGTTCAGGCGCTACACATCTAAAGATGGTTAATGTTTTTGACACTTATAAAAGAGTGTGTCGATATCTTATTGTAGGGTAAGCGTGCTGTAATAGAATACACTAATGATGCGGTATTGTAATTACATAACCAGCGCTAAGTAGTTAATAGGTTTTGTCATCTGATACATTACATGCCAAATTACAGGCTATGTGAACACTGGCCTACATCTGTACACACATAACTGCAATTACTAAAGCAATAACCATCACACAGAGCGTGCACTAACTGCTTTGGTCTGGTTTTGCTCTTTCAACCTACCGGCAATTATCTAGCAAAGAGGCTGTGGGAAGAAATGGTGTTGCGCTTTCGTTTGTCTCAAATCATACTGCTAATTCATTGTTGAATTACTATATAGGACAATTTCATACACCGAAATTATACATGAAAATATATCCCAGACAACCAGAAAGGCAAATTAATGGGAACGTCAATTTCAGCAGATAAAAGTTTGTAAAGCTTTACGCACAATAACAGTTCTGCTTGAATATTACAATATGCAAGCAGCAACAAACTTTGTGTCAGAACTGTAGGAATATGTTTCTTGAATGAGTATCTTTTTTCCTACGTCTCTTCTTACATCACATGATGGATACGATTTGAAACACGAATACCGTCGGCCTTAAAGAACGCCCTCAAAACCCAACCGCCAGCACGGGTACGTTTATCAACTGCCATCACATGATTATCCCTGATGCGCTGATGTATCCCTGCAGAATGTCATTTGTCTTGCAATGAGCGCAGGAAGACTCTGACTTACACTGGAGTATATCATCACAGGACTGTTTAAACACCTCTGCAAACATTGTCATGATATCTACATTTATAATTTTACATTTTAACTAGAATTGAACAAGTACGTCTATTTGTAATATGATTTTTTCTATTGATAATGCTACACGATAGCTATGATACAATTCCACCGACACGGATAGCAGAGGTCGTTAAGGACGGACTCGTGACCAGAAGATCTGCGGTTCAAATCGTGCCAGGACCGCTCTCCGATTAAGGTTTCTTCCAGGTTTTCCTATCCACTGGCAAATGCTGGGGAAGTATCCTAAACTTATGCCTGTAATTTTCCTTCTGAAATGTGCTTTCCCAATTATCATTTCGTTTAATGTATCATTCATGTATCACCAGTGTCCGGCACCTGTGTGTTCCATATGAAGTAAGAACGGGCGTTAAACACTACTAAAAAAAATATTCCAATCCATATGAAAACATGATAGCTTGTGCATTATGCGACTTAAGCAGTTTTAGGTTGACAGTGCTTATACGATACATTTTCATCTATTTCAGATTGGCAACACTCATTCGATACATTTTCATCGTCTAATAAAAGTTGTCCCAAACTTTTGACATACATTTTTGTTATATTCTATGTGTATAACAGTATTGTTTCCATATACCTCGGCGTTTACTTAAGTAATAATAATAACAATAATAATAAAATATATGACGCTAGCAAGGATCACATTATTGACGCCGGTGGAAGCTTGTACTGCTGGAATTATCGCTGGCCAGAATCGAGCCCGCAACCTCGGGCAAGAAAATTTAGCACGCTCAACCAAGTATTTCTCGAGAATTTTAGAAAAGGTACAAACGATATGTCGTTTCTTTGTAAGAAACTTTGAAACGCAAACTTTCAACAAGCCACGTGTCATGCTGCTTCTTCGTTAGAAGCTATAAACGGGGACGTGTCTTTGTTGCATGGGAGGTGATCTGCAGCCAAAATTACCCTCATAAATCTATGTGGTAAGGAAAGAATGGCAACTTTCAAAATTTCTTTAAAGGGACATATCTTTTGAACTTTTTTTGCAATAGCCATAGATACTCCTCCCAGGCCGAGAAGTACTTGGAGAAACCCATTATGGACTCTGCGCTTGCAGACGAGAGAACGGATGTTTATTTGTAAAAACGCGAACTCTTACTCCATTTTGACACGAATAAAAACTGCATCTATAACTTTCACACCTGTTCCGCTGAGACCTTTCCGATTCACTGCCTTATGTTGTAAAAATGCCAGGAAAACCTACTCGAGCCAGAATCTGTAGACTGCTCGTAGGCGCTTGGCATGTCTTGGAGTTTTTACCTGATTCTTTGCTCATTGCTTTCGAATAACAGAATTATTTCCATGCAATGACAAGCTATTCTATTAATGGAGCGATAGACGGAGGGAGGGAGAGCGCATGCATACTGATTGTGTGCGTATACCAGCGTGTAGGGTCTCAAAAGGTCGAGGATAAAGGAACCCGTCCCTTTGAGCATCATTTCAACCATTTCGTTTATTCTCTGTCCGATATGACCTAACCGGTTAAAGGACATTAATTAATCACCAAAGCAAGCAAGAAATATGACATCCTCATGGCTAATTGGTCCTTGACGACCAAGGCCCTCCTCAAATAAGTTAGAAAATGGCGACTCGTTTGAAAATTTCATGTTTTAAACCCAATGCTTTGCTTTAACATGCTTTAACAATAATTTGAATATATTTGAATATCGAAAATTTGGGTACCTATTTGAATACGTGACGAATATTGGAATTTAGAGACATCTAATGGATGGGGAGCTAAAAGGGATTTGTCTTACCCTTCCAAGCCTGAAGCGATATCTGCAGCCCAAAGATTTAAGCTTGTTCCTGGGGATAGTTATTGGCCAGAAACTATCAAACTTTTGCATACCACTATCTTTCTGCCGTACCTCTTACAAATATATGGATTCTTGTATAACATCTATTACTTAACCGTTCTCGTTGTAAGGGATATGAGAGAGGGGGGAAGAAAGTTCGATATAACTTGAAAACTAATTAATGCAAAATAACAAAATAGTCTAACTATAATCCCATACCGAAACAGCTTTAAGAGGCCTTAAAATTATTATTGTTGCATAATGGTAATTATCTTTTTCCTTCCCTTTCCCACCCAACTAGAAGCCCGGATTCATGCCTACTTCAATTATTTTTGTTAAGGTTCAGAAACATTTGGAACCGAAAGGAAGCTGCAGTTAGTAAGAAATCTGGAAAGATCATAATGCTAAGAAAAGGGACAAAAGGCACAACGCACAGAAGCGAAAGCGAGTGAAGAACGAAACTGTATTGTTGATTTTACTATTAGGCAAGTAAAAGTAAACTAAACATCAATTTGCTTCCATTTATTTGCTGAAAGTCAATATTTCTTTCGGAAAAGGACCCACCAATTATTTACACTCATCTTGGCTCTTATTTTTAGTTTTGTATTTCCATTCTTTCTGTTACAAAACTGACGTGTAATCGGAATATCCTTGCGGCTGTTTTCTCTCCCCTTCCCCCTTTTGTGGCTAAATTAACACCTCAGGTGACTTGACAGAAGTGAAACTGTTAGAATACAGTTACCTTAACAAGATTGGGGTAACTCGAGATCTGTATATTCACTTTTCAGTTCAAGTACATATCAGCTACACATTAAAGTAAGTGTACATGTTCAGATTATTTTTGTTGTGTATATGATTTCAGTTTCGAAGAGAATGTTCGACCGTATTTACAGCAGTTCCAGAATACTGATACTATGGTTTGGGCCCTACTCGATAGAATTTGCTGACTTAAGTCAGGTCTACACTGCATTAACAATTAACTTCTGAAATGTGCAATTTAGGACGTTAATCTGGCGCGCCAGGTAAATCAATTCTTGGCGATTTATGCGAATCGGATGGATTCGAGCCAGTCTTGTATTCACGCCGCTCGTATTAAGCGTTGAGTTTATATATAATGCGTGAATATGTTTAAACGGGTTCAAAATTCACATTTTCTTCGTCTATACGCTGAGTTTCACGAAAAACTAATTAGAATATTTTTTCTATGTGGCATTCTCTTTAATACTCCTTTACAAAACTTAAAAGTGTCCAATAGAGGTTGGAAAAGTGGCTTTTTTCAGTAACAGTTCCGACCGTTCCAGTTCTAAAAAAGAACTGATTACAAAAAGCCGTTTCAAAATACATGTCAACTTCACCCATGAGTATAGGCATAACCGTAACAGCAAGATACCCTAGGTTCAATGTTAGACTGACTCGACTTCTTTCGCTTCAAGTCATGGTTCTTCGTTCCATTCACAAGAGTATCGGAAAAATGCTCCTCTCCCATTTTCACACCCTTCCACCATGCATGCGAGAGTTCCTAACTTATTGCTAACGACAATAATCTAGATACTTAGGGTTATACAATGGGGGGACATCTCGCCACTTAGACCTACACTGCTCCACTGTGGGCTGCCATCCTCATGAGTAAGGGGTGAAGTAAGGGAACCACAGGAGGCTACAGGCCATAGACGCACGGAAGTCCTTAACAATTCCAGGCTCGAAGACCTGTCCCACTGCTGGAGCTGCCTAGATAGGGCGATCAACGACCAAGAGTCCACGAGGAGTACTCTTTCCTTTGAGCAAGCATCCGCGTCATCTGTCCGTTACCGCCATACGCCTTGAAACCTAGAAGCAGGCCTGAAAAATGAGTTGGAAACGGAATGAAGAGGAAATGATAGAAAGGAAATCATGGTGGAAGAGAAACCACCCTAGCATTCGCCTACCGACCCGGGGAAACCGCGAAAAACCCATGGCCGGAGTAGACGGTCGCTGAGAATCGAATCCGGGACCTCTTGAACGCAAGCCTCACACGTTATCGCGGAGCCATCTCGCTCGTTCATCTACATATTTATTATAATGGTAGCTAAAGTAATTCACGTCCATCATCATCGTAGTAGCCGTCATGTATCAGTTTCCATGATACTAATGATTAAATGTTCCAAAACGGCATCGTGTACTGTATTTGTAACTGTGATAATGCAATGCAACGTACTCTCTAGATCAGGACGTTAAGCGGTCATAACAATACTCGAGTGATGGGGTTAATGCAAAATTAGAGGACAGTTATTTTTAACTGTACAACTGGATCTTTGGTTATCTTTTAGAATAGTTAGGTTATTTTTTTTCGTACCTCGTGCTCAGACTTGCCATAAGATGGTGTCTAAATCGCCAGTAACAAAATTCTGTGCTACGCTAGAAACCAGCTTACGTCAACCATCCCCTTCCAGATCGCCCACAGTGGACACTGTTATTCATAGAGTAATTCGTCATTCGCATGTTTACTTAGGATGAGGGAGTTAAGTTATACATAGCATACACTTTCACTGCGGAAGAAGAACATAATATGTCTTCCCCTCACGTCCTCTGCTTCTTTCCCAGTCCTATATTGCTGTTTTAAACCTTCAGTCATAGGAAAACATGCCATTCGACTTCTGTTTTATCGATGAATTAGCTTATATCTTTTCCTGTATATTTCTATAATAAGCACCCAAGCTACAAATGCAGCATCTTCGTCGCTACGTACTTCATTTATTGACCCAATATATTGAGGGAGTTGTTGTTACGTTCAACGGTGGTTGTCAAATGTAAAACGATATATAACGTGGATAACGTTTTAGGCGTTGAGCAGGTTACATTAGCTGGTGAGTATGAAGTTTCGATGATCGGGGTATATTGTGAAGGAGAAGGTATTTGTTTGTTAATGATTTACTGAATGAAGCTGCGTCCTATAAGAATGCTAATAAGCGGAAACACGCAAAGCTTCTTTTAAATAAAAAATCCCTAAATGGTTGACCCATACATTCCTTCTGGAAGACTGCTTCTAGCTTCAGTGTGGGCTCAAGATTCCCACATGACTCCATCAGATGGTATTACTCAGTGTGAAAGCTTTCAACGTCATTTGCCTTATTAGGGAAGGCACTGTTTGGCAAAGTTGTTGAGCAATCGTTCTCAGAATTTGTGACTCTGCGGCATAAATGTATAAGGTTGGATCAAATTTGGCGAGTGCTAAATGTCAAAAGTGTCTGGAAATGCTACATTTAGTCTCACAGAGCCATTCAAAATGATACATCATTCCGTAATATTATCTTCCGTTATATCGATCGTTTTATCGATGTTCTGTCAAGATATCTTGCGACTCTTACCTCTTAAAGTGACAATATCTTTTGAGAGAACATTTTACGCTCTTCCCGTAAGTCAATACAATCATCAATCTCAAATGCAGTGAAGTGCAGAATTATGTAATTAATATAATATTTGAGATCTGTGGCTTCCAGGAACATCTTGAAATTTCTGCACTAACGTGCTAAAATACAGTATTTCGAAAACCACCTCAAACTTTAAAGCGGTATAATGTTGTAGTGTTTAGAGTAGGAAAAAATAAAAAACACCATTTTATTGGTCAAACAGGAACTTGCCATTTTTCTATTACGGTATGTACAGTAGTTTCAATTTAGGATCTTGTAATTTTCGCAGTTTCATGCTGGAGAAAATCTTCACTTCCAACAATGTTGCTAAAAAGTCATCAAAATGCGATCATTGATAAACACCCAGCAACCAAAAGCCAAAAGAATTAAGAATTAGATTAGGAAATGTCAGGCTGAGTTTATGATTTCCGTCTATTTTGCAAGGCTGGGGTTAACTGATGAGATACGAGCATTCTTCTAAAGCGCCTATTTTCCCAGATATTGAAAAAGATTCATTTTGCTTTATATGAATGTTAGCAGATGTGTCTTAGCATTTCGTGCTAGAAACATGGCTTGCATTTTCGAAGTTCCTGTTATAATGCAAATTATTTTTAAATTAAAACGCTAATTATGCCATGTCATAAGGATTAATAGCATAGGATACCCATTTTACACCTGCATTTTAATATTATTAAATGTGTTATGCTTTGAACATTAGATGACGCCTGAAGGAGCCTATCTATAGCCAACCTCAGGGAACCACCGGAGTTGTCTAGGCCTCCAAAGTGTTTTAGCTTCGTTTCAATAGTGACATAATGTTTGTGTCGATAATAGCTATAGATTACAGCTATTATCGACACAAACATTATAGCCGTATAATCGTAAAGATCGGTAGCACACATCTTATGAGAAATTTTTCGATTCAAGCAGATTATTTTAATTAAAAATAGTACTTAGTACCTTTCTGCCATGTAGCAAATAGTTTCGTGCCTATGAATGTTATACCAGAGTTCAGTGTCACTTGGGTATGCATGAAAAAACAAACCTCAGAGCAACCTCCAAATATAATATTCCGTACAAGAGCTCTTGAAATTTACATTGCGATACGTGTAAAACCAAACGGCTGTCTATACCTTTTTCACTATAAGCTGAAAGGAGAAGTAAACATAACTTAAATGTATTACTCCGCCGAGCACATGGCAGCACCACGTGGAGGATGACGGGAACTAAGACCCGTGAGAGGAAATTGCTTCATACAGAATACGAATACAGTATATTGCGCAGCTTGGGGATCGTTAGCTTTTAAACATTGTATGTCTCATTCCTATATTTTGTCTTACGTTATAAACTTATAACACACAATACTAAGAGTAGACAAATAAAAGTTGTACCTAAACAGTTCGGCTTCTGTGATTAAAGGTACTGGATTAAACTGTTCTCAAACTTCAGGCTTTAGAAATCATTCATTTAATGACTAATATCACTACATCACTTTTGCTTTAACCTTTTATGAGTCAACAAGTTAAATAAAGATTAGCACTATAGATTAGAAAACAAACGGAACCAAGCTATCCGAGCAATAATTCTGTATCAGTAACTAAGAAGTTCAATTATTGCTAAACAATGGCCAACCACATTCATTGTCGATTAAAAGTGGGTTCTTTTCACAGAATTTGTTAAAATCATTTAACACAATTTTTTTCTTTCCATTTCCCTCGTTTATGTTTTCTACAGTGGCAGAAGATTCTCAGCCGGAAACGAACTGCAACGTCTGCGCATAGCCTCTTAAACCCTCTGCTGTAACGCTTCATTTAGTTATCTATAGCTGAATCTGACAAACACATTTAGTTTCATAAATTTAACTGTTACAATAACGAGCTTTTTAAATTTCTCTGCACGAGAATAACCACAAAATGTTATGATCTGAACCGATCTGTTTTTTGTAGAGAAAGAGACGACATGCTAAACGGGAAAGGTTGTAATTTTTCCACCAGCCAATGAGGTGCTGTCTTGTCACGTGGTTATGTCTACTTCTCCTTTCAGCTTATAGTGAAAAAGCTATAATGCCGCAATAGCCTGATTGGATTAAGGAGTGCTGCATCCTCTTCCTCCTTCCTCACAGAACATCATGGGCATGCAGTAATGAGGTTGGCATGTCAGCATGTCACCTGTACTCGGCCGCGTGAATGCGGTTTACGAGACCGAGCCACCACTTTCCCATCAAATATCTTTTCAGTTTGTTCCCAAGGAGTTCACGAGGCTAAGTGCACCCCTACCAGTCCTCCCATCAATGGAAAAATCCTCATGCTTGTGCAGGTAATCGAACCCGGGTCCTCTAGCACAACAGATAACAACACTACTGCAGCATTACGACATCAACTACAAACCATACTAATCCAAATGCTAAATAGGAAAATCGCGTATTTCTACCATAAAAAGCAACTCATTTATCCAAAAGCAGTTTTTACTTTCTCTACCACGTACTCGTATATAGAGAAGGTATTGCATTCCACCCAAAAATTCGATACCAGATTTCACCGTAAATACATGTTTGAGGCCCCCTAAATCCAAAAAGAGCAAACCTTTACATAGAAAACATTTTTCGAAAGTTTCAATTTTCTAAACAACGGCTCGAACGATTTTTATTAAAACACTATGTATTAAAGATATTTACATAAAAAATTTATATTTTGAATTTTCTGGGAATAGTCTGTGAAATCCTCTTCATTCGGAAGGAATTTTGTATAATCTTGTAAAACTGGTAAACGTTAAACGATACACGAAAACTTACTGCACAAAAAATGTAGATCTTTTTAAAATACACAATTTGTTCCAAATAATCTTTTGTGGCATCATCCATTTCCGAGATATCCGTTATTAAAGGCTCGACATGTTCAATAATTTGTCATTGTTTTCGAGTCTCATCGATTTTCAGCTGTTTCTGGCAATTGTATGAAAATAGTATGGGATTTTTAGGGCAGCGTATAGCGTCCAGTTCTTAAACATATGACTATCACTATTCTCTTCGTATCCTAACGAAATGTATAATGTAGTTATTTCTGCAAAGGTTTGTTTGGATTAAAATGTAGTAGCTTTAGTAAAAATAGTTGGAATACCCTATATAAACGATAGAAAGCCATGTGAATGTACCACGCCAGATTTTTTGCTCTGATGTTGCAATATAATTGACGGCTATTTGAATATATGGGACCTATGCATGTTACCCATTTCAAGGGTCAAATTTAAGCGTCAGTCTATATCTCGCTTATGGAACATTGTTTTTTTAAGTTAATTTGGTGTTTTACTGATAGTTTTCATCTGCATAAATTGTGAAGAGAGAAGTTGGGTTATATCTACAAACTATTTGTTTCACGGTCCATTGGCTTTAGTCTTTATCACATTGCAAGTATGCCCATGCACAAATTTTGCATATGAATATATTCAGACTGTACTTATCTCCTTGTTAAGTGATAAGCTCTGCATTCTGCTCCATTATATCATTTGTCTTGCAACTTAGAAATATATGCACATATCACATATGTGATGCTGTACGTTCTGAAATCGCTGCTGCTTCTTTTTTGATCCTCGGTGATACAATAGCGATGTGGTCTCATGGAAATGACGAGTATACTCGCCGGCATCACCGGAAGTGCGCACGGCTGTGTCACGAAATTAGGTGCAGACCCGCCCTCAAGTTCAACATTTAAATGGACACGGTCAGGGAACGAGTGAACCGCGCCTTCATACATACCATGTTTCTGCCAGTAGTTATTTATGGCTTCGAGTAGGTAAGGCAGAATTAACACATCCTAAAATATTCTTGGAAACTGCTGTCATAGAGCGCCATAGCGCATCAGAAATACTGTTTCATTATCGACACAGTCCCTTGTTACTCTCATGATTCACACCACTAACTGGTTCTATTAAGCAAAATGTTGAGCAAACAGACACAATTGACACTTTTTTGGCAAAACAATGAAATTCGTTCTTGAGTACTTTTTGCTAGCTTTTCTTTCACGAAATGATATCATTGAAAATGATGGGGAAGTGGATGACCATTTTTCAACTCCAGGATTTCAAGGAAGCTGTCTGATATGTTGTCACGCAAATTATATTCAATGTGATACATGTATAAAATTTGCAGCTGCTATGGATTGTCTTCAAAGGAAGGAAGACAAAGCTACAGTATACACATGGCTACTGAGTGAACACTTGAATCCTTATGGAAACTATTTACAAATTTACCATTTGCAAATCAAAATAATCTCAACAACATGCTTTCTGACGAAAGTCGATTACTTAAAGATCGGTGAGAAAGTTTAGTCTCGGTACAGAAGTAAAAATAAAAATAAAATTTCAACTGTAGGTTGCATCATCCTCTCGAACACAACAACTTAGGTAATGAAGAAGTACACAATGAACAAAAAGTTGAAATTTATAATTGAAATGTGTAAGCACTAAATGACTCGATTATCAGTAGGAAACTAATCACCTGAATTTTCAAATCTCAAAATCTCTCATGATAAACCCTTGAGATGCGTGGGCCCGGCACGACTGAGTGCCAAGGTTGTGTTCCACAGCTAGGGAGCATCCTGTTCCTGTAGGTGGAAGAAAAAATGGTGAGGTGTCTTTCGGATGAATTAATGAAGTGGAAAAAGGCCGAGTTCCTTGCGTAACTCTTGGATTCACCAAATGTTGTAGGTTAGTGGCGATCCGTATTACATGATCATGTTTGGGAACTCGTGCAGAGATCTGGTAGTGTGAAAGCTTCATCACGAAAGAAATGCTCTGTGTGCCGAATGCCAAGTTTAGAAGATACCATCGGCGCGCCCGTGATAAATTTAACATCTCTGAATGAGACTTGCGTCTGACAAGGAGTGGTCCAACTTTTGGACCAAGAATGTGCACCACAGTTGGACGGGATTCATTGTTTTTTACCCACAACATAATGAAAGTAGTTTAAGTAGGATAACAACATTAGGCTCCTTTTCTATTACATTAGTAAATAAGGAACGTTCAGGGTTGTGGAGAAATGACCGATTAAAAATGCAATCAACTGCACATACACAAGCACCTTGTTGAAGTTGACTCAAATATTGTCTACACTGTAACATGTTTGCTGTAAATTAACGATGTTGATTTGCTTTCCGCTTTTTTCTTCTATCCATGTGTAGATTAACTTTGAGATGTAAAGTTAACTGTCTTTATCTGTCTAACAACACTGTCTTTCCTGTCTTGTGCCCACTATATGTGCTTGCAGCCGGCACACGCACACCACGGAGACTAAGTCTTCTTGGAAGGAAGGGACGGACTTGCCTCCATCATCGGATGGCTTCACACGTTTTCACAGGTGCTGGTGCTTTCCAATAATAATGACAAGGGATTCAAACCAGAATAGCTCTCCCATCCGTTGTTAAGCCAGAATAGAGTAAAGCTGTAGCCGAGAAGAATCATTTTACTCCATAGTAATGTCAAAAGTCTGACGAGAGCTTCTGGTTCGATTCTCTGGCACATGTATTATTAAGTATTGTAGCTTTATGATTGTAAATTGTATTCCAGCTAGGAATAGCAATCGTTACCAAAAATCATGTAGCACAGTTTTGCATAAGTTCACGGGACTAGCAAACTGCAAGCACTTTCAAATATGAAGAAGAGTGTATTCACATTCCACTACCTATTCCAGCGCTTTTTCTTTTGTTTGGTGTTTTTGTGCAGTATTTATCGAGAGTTCGGGTATGAGTAGCAGTGAAAAGCATCTGATAAGCATTATAAACTACTTATATTTAACACTTTGAACTAGAGTTTCGGTGTAGCATTATTTGAAATCGTCATTTCTGTGTTTAGTAGTTCAATTTAAGCAATGTTGTTTTGTTATATTCTGGCTTTTCTTTTTATATAACTCCCTTTCTATGTTTATTACATTGAAATAAATTAGATTTTGCCTTTTCAAATTTTCGAGTTTCTTGCGATCTGTCTCAATTGGTTTGCAAAGATATTCGCTCTTGTTAAAAGTTTATTATATAAACAATTTTTTTCTCAAAATTAACAATAGATCTTTTCTTACCTTTTAACGATCAAATTCGTTTTCACAACGCTCATAACTTTGAACATGCAATGTTTTTTTCCCCAAAACTCATTTCAAAACACCGAATCAGAAAAACCTATGTAAGGCCGCATCTGGTGTCGAAGCTGTGAAGTTCTTTACAAAGTAATAATGAGAAATTACTGGTTCTGGATTGGTGGATTTGAGAAAAGTAAATGTGGTGGTTTATCTTTATCAATACAAGGCGTTTTCACAATTTCGCCACAACAGAAACGCCAACGGAATGGTGGGAACGAAATTAGCGAAGCTGCTATTCGATTGAAACCTAATATAAAGGTGTCTACGTACAAGTAACAATAGCGGTCTTCCATCATTTCTGCTTGCAAATCAAAATTATATAATTTTAATTATAGGAACATTTTTCAAATGATCTTATTTGTACGAGGGTCGTTTAATAAGGCTTGACGCCTATGTTATATCTTCCGAACCAGCAGAGCGAGCCGTAAGCTTCTGAAAGACTGTCACAGTACTGACTGCCATAAGATAGAACTCGATTTGAGGGGGGTTGGTTAATAGCACACAAAAATATTAGTTTGTTAACCGCCCGTGCTCCAAGATGGGTGGATGTCGTCCTCCTTGGTGTAGTTACCATGCAAGCCTCTAGGTCCCGAGGTCGCTTCAGGCGTAAAAATACTTAGCATGGCTTCCTTCGGAAGGGAAGTAAAGCCAGTGGTCCCTGTCGTAAATGTACGGCACTTAAAAGAACCTCAAGCCTAATAAAGAGGCCTCTGAGCAAAATTACCGGTATTTCACGCCCAATATAGAATGGGACGCTAAGGGCCACAGCAGTTGAAGAGCGTCCATAAATAAAACTCAATTTAATTTTAATTTTTCCAAGATGAGTATGAGCAATTTCGTTCAGCAGGAGCTGAAAGAAACATTGGGTGATAGTGCTTATCTAACTGTTGCACACAGGAATAAAGCCTTCAAACGTGCTCTCGCCAAAATCCTCCGTGAGATAGTTAAGCCCGCATTGCAGACTCAGTCACCGACCATTTTCAGCGGTGTGCATGGAAAGCCTTTGACCTCCTTGCCTATTCGGCCGATCTAGATGATTTGCAATGATTTCAATTGCCGTATCCTTTGATTGCCCTCAGCTCCTAAAGCCGGGTCTAATGTGATGCTAACGTTGAGAAGGACATTCAAACGCGTTGTTGCAGATTTGATGTGAAGATGTAACACAGTTGTCATCACTTATAAAACAACCCTCGTATGTGTAATTTGTGCCAGATTTAACAGAACTTAGTAAAGTTTTTTACTTAGGTTGCAGACAAGAGCATTCCTTATTAATGTCAGGTAAAAAAGTCTTTCAACAAGTTTTACTATGTGTGCAGTCCCACCTGCATGTTAATTTTCTTAATAGAATAAAGTTTGCCCATAAAGTTCTCTGTGAGAAATGGAGAGAAAACCTTGCCTTGCACTTCTTGGGCAATAAACTGTTCAGTTTCTGTCATTCCAATACCCCATTCCTGTACTAAATAGACAATCTCCTTCTACTTATTGCTTGATAGTATATCTTTATTTTTTTGTACTTTCTCTAAAAAGGAAGTATTTTTAAATTTTACTCACAGCTTATAAAGCACTAATCACTGCAATAATTGCCTTAATTAGCACTTTTTCTTTCATTGCTTTCTATAAATGTTATCAGTATGTTTTATTACTAGTACAATGTTAACGAAATTTTAATAAGAATTAATTCTTGCAGCACATCCTCCACAACGTCTTCGAGCACGACAGACGGAGGAGCGCAGAAGGGTGAAGTGAGAACATGGCTGGATGGCCTCAATTCTCCACTGATCCAGGATGAGGGCGAAAACAAAATGCTCAAATTGCGTTTCGACGTGAGCCAGTATCAACCTGAGGAGATCGTGGTCAAGACTGTGGACAACAAACTTCTGGTAAGTTCATTCTTCACTAGTATGCGAAAAATAAATGAATAACGGCGTAAAGATCAGTACAAATAGCTTTGAGTCTAGAGATCTAAGTTAATTAAACGTTCTAATCAACAATGGAAATGTATTTACATATAATTTCGGAGTAGGAGGAACTGGTAGAAACCCATCTGAAGTTAATCACGATATTTATTGACAGAATGACTCGCATTGCCCACAAACAAGCGGTGTTTGCATAGTTTTAACGTGATGTTTAAATAACTCAGGATGTTTGGTTGTACATTTTAATATCACTGAGGTAATAAATTTTATACTGTAATATAACTGTACTAAGCAAAACCTTCTGTTTGTAACCATCAAGACATAATGTTAACAAGATTATGAAATAATCGCATTTATCTATCACGGTTGCTTCTTTCGACGGGATTAGTTGTACAAAGAAATAATCTTGTTCACTTTGCTTGCTTTCAGGCTTGAAAGCCTTCGGTGGCTTTAATTTAAGACATTACTTCTGATATAGGTTTCTACCTGATTATTAAATCTTTGTTTTATTACTTTAGACACTGCAAAACATCCACATTCACACCTCCCCGTGTAGTTAATGATTCCAGTTAAAGAAAAATACTCTTTGGGGGACCGGGAATCAAGTCCAAAGCTTTTGGTTCATGAAGTCAACACACTGACATTTGGAACGCAGAGGCAGTCGCCTTGTTTTGTTTTCTATTTCTTTGTGGTGACTGTCATTTAAGATGCATTAATGCCAAACAAAACAAATTAAGATTATACGGAGTATTTCAGGAAACGTTATTTTTTCTGTGATAGCTACATAAATAATTTGTAACATAACAGCATTAATTGAATTATCCATTCAGAAAATGAAGGTTTCCTGGTTTAATCAGATGGCGCAGAGCCTGCAGTCCCAAACAAAAGCATTGGAAGTATCGATTGCTTGTTCTAAAGCTGCTGAAAACTATTCGAGAGTTACCCAGAATTAACACTGCAAACATCATATCTGCTTACAGACAGATGAACGAAGTTTCTGAGATACTCAAACCAAAGAGCAGAAGAAGACCACATTAATTCCTTCAGAACCCAACGAGCCTGAGTAATTTATGCCACTTTGTTTTCATATCTCTTGAACTAAATGCAATTATTATTCTTATTCTTCTTCTTATTATTATTATTATTTGTTGTGTTCGTATACGTGAATGTGGAGGTCTAAAAATATGTTCCAATACGGAAGCCTTAGCAAAGTAAAAAGATTGCTCAGATTTCACTTCCTGAAGCTATTTGGGTTTAGCGCGGACCTGATAGTTCATATTAGTAGCAGGTGTGGAAGTACATGGGTCTGAGATGTATGCATTCATAATCAAGCCCAAATACTGTTGCTCCAAGAGCATAAATTCGATCACAGCAATCAGATGTTTCCTTAACCTATTACCTAACTCACTCTGTAATGAATAGCTATTATTACCAGTTAATAAACAGCGTTACGCCTAAGAGCGACCTTGCATTGACATCCACGTAGGTCAGTTTGAGGACACTGCAGTGCAATTCAATTACAGTGTGTGTGTGACTGACTCATAGCAGGAAGCCACCACGTTTCGTTGCTTCTGAGGAATCCTTTTCAAGAACCAGGAAACTTCAAAATGCAATTATTTGGTGTAGTGACAATGTTATGCAAGTACAAACAGGAGGTAAACGAAGTGAGAAACTGCCAATTAATCACTGCTAATTAACCTGCACCCTTTAATGTTTATATCTGTTGTGCTGTTGATCAGGGTCGGCTCCAGCTGTGTGCTGAAGCCCTTACAAAATTATACCGAGCCCATCATGAATTTTCCAAGAGTAAATCTCTACTAAGTAGCCAACGCTACTAATAGGAAATTATAACTCTTGTCAAGAACGCTTATTTGAAAAGCAATGCAAATTGAGGAAGAGCGAGTTTTCGGTAAGAAGTTTCTTGTGTTTTAGAATGTTTCTTGTGGAGTTTCATCTTTTAATTCAGGAATTGTTGAAAACCGCAATAATAGCTGTGACGAGTATGAAAGAACATTTCCGGTTATGAGGCAGGTAAAAGCATTTCTATGAAACGAAATGGAACAGTTTTACCACAACGAGTTTGGTGTTATTGCACTGGAGAGGTCAGCAACTAAAACTGTACAAGTTAAGGATACTTAGCTCCTCCCACAACAATCAGTGGATTCAATTACACTGAAATGACGTTTCTTAAATTATTGCAATACAGTTCGATTAAGCTTTAATTCGACAGAACACTATAGCAAAGCATTCATAAAATCTGCACTGTAATACACTGAGAATGAGGAATACATAAATACACGAGGGTACATTAATTGATTCCAAAGCCCTCACCACTACAAAAACACAAATGCAATTTTGAATACTTGGACACTGAACAGTCCATTACGAGTTAAGTTTCTGAAGGTAGTTGCGACATCTGTGGTAATAACGCTTTTTGGACCTCGTAGCGCAGTATAAACGCACGTTTAGTTCTAGAACACTAATGGAATATATTGTACATTGTGTAGCTTTACACACGGCATGCTATATCACTATGAAAGGTCAAGGATTATGTCATTCTTCTTAGCTTCCGCTTGAGTCATCATCTCCTACTATACTAGCTTGAAGAATCGAGAGAGAGAGAGAGAGAGAGAGAGGCTGCATTTTACGCTATCGAGCACAATGAAACTAATATATGTAACTCGCTGAAGAGATTTTTGAGTACCATGGCACAAGAATAAGCTAATCCATCAGAACTGCCATTCTGTTCGACCTTGAGATGAACCTACTTGGCTAGATGAATGCATCCTCGCGAAGATTTGGCGCACATCCAACTTGGAGGTTACTTTGCTGTTAATAATACCTGCGGATGGAAGTCGAGCCCAGTCAAAGAGCCATGGGATATTTAATTGGAAACAAGTGGAAAACAGTTGCACAACCTTGTGTCCCCAGGGAGCTTATTACGAGGATAACTTGCTAAGTCGTAACCTCATACTGAGGGCACAGCACACTCTTTAAGATGATTAATGTCAACAAGATTGTTTATTTGGAACGAGATTCAGGGTTAGGAAGGAAAGTGAAATTCCAGAATTCCAGTTTGAGTTGCAAATGTTAAGCATTAAAGTTAGGACGAAGGAAGTGAAGTTGACGTCACTGTATACAGTGACGTCATAGGTTACAAACCACACCATTCCTCTTATAGTCTCTCGGCATTTGTAGACAGCGCTCAACAGACTGTGTTTACCTGCCCGTCAGTGACTCATGGCCGCTATTGCTTATATTCATTGTATTAACAATGTTTTGAGCGTAGATAACTTGAAGCCTGCTTAAGAATTCATATGTCTGTTAATAACCCTCAAAATAAAGTTTGAGGATATCAGTTGTTCGCTGCCAAGGATTACAAAATCGAAGAACTACACACTTCATCATTCCCTAATC
Source organism: Deroplatys truncata (assembly GCA_030765065.1). NCBI lineage: Eukaryota > Metazoa > Arthropoda > Insecta > Mantodea > Mantidae > Deroplatys > Deroplatys truncata. The sequence continues at coordinate 127,785,325 of CM060988.1, read as the reverse complement.
TAGCATACTCACATTTCAATGTATTATCAAGTTTTCTCGTGTACGGAATTGCTTCCTGGGAAGCATGTTTAAGATTGGGTATCAGATCTAAGATCCGTTGAATAAGGTGGGTGCTAGTTACTAGAGGTTTCCATGATCCATGATATATCTTAAAATTCAGTCAGGGGCTTGAGTTTCCGATTGGTGCAACTAAAGTAGCTGTGTATGATAACTCATTAACGTTCTGAGAATTTTCCCTTCCATTACTAAATCTGTATTTGAAAGAGTCATACAATTTTCTCCAAAACCATTCTACGTTATTTAAAATGTGAAGTGCCCCGTCATTATTGGAGAATTTTATACAAAGGGTAAACCGTTGCAGATGGACAGACTTGCAGTGCAGAAAATGTAACTATATCGCCCTAAAATGTTATATTACTTATGTCAAATCATTTTGTGGTGTCAGGCATTTTTGAAGTTTTCCCTGTGGAGCGTATTTTTCGAAATTTTAAGTGTTATACTTTATGTTAATTAAGTATCAGTTATTTTGTTTGTTATCCCCTCATGGCAAATTAAATTATACTGGCATACTCTGCAACCTGACTATATTATCTCTAGACATAGAAAATGATTCTCGTGGTATAATGGAGAGATTAGGATGGAGATATAGACACTTGCTGAACGGCATTAATCTAATATTCAAGGTACGGAAATGTATAGAATTACGAAAAAGCCAGGGTGTCTATGAGAGAAAACAAATGGGGATTTAAGATATAGCTGATGGAAATGGAAAGGCGAACCCTCCGATACTATATGAGGAAGAGGAAGAAAAGATGACCGAGGTTAATTCCGGAATGGTCACGATGGACCAGCAAGAACAACCCGGAGAGCCGGGATAATAAACACAATGGGAACTGCCACTCGTAGGAGAATTATTGGCAGGATCTGGTAGGATGGCGGAAGAGATAAAGAGCACTACTGAAGAGTGGAACACCCTTAAAAAGCAATGTCCCAGGCTATATCTTGATTAGCCCCACAGTAGCACGTATGAATAAAAATTTGATAGAAATCCTATAGATTGATACTAGATAAAAAAAAAAGTCTTATGAATATTAGGTAGGTACAGACTTTTAAGTCAAGTTTGCCTTTTTCTTCCGCAGGCTTTTGTGGTACAAATTTCAAATTACCGATGACATCCATAATTATTCACAATATTAGTCCATATTAGTGGCATGGGACTTACATGGTGAGTCTCAAGCAAGGGCAGCATAGTAGTTGATGCAAGAAGAGAAAACGCGAAGCAACAACCAGTTCAGTGAGTCTGGGGCGATTATAGACATCCGTGACCATATTGGGAGAGTCTGTACGACGCTGAGTAGGCGAGCTTGCTGTGACGTGATTAGGTAGGAAGAACAAGGCTGTGGGAGAAGCATTTCATTCAACTTGGACAGCATTGCGATAGTATTTAAAACGTGCCCCTCCCATCTTGCAAGAAAACGTCACGACCCCTCTTGCCTCATTCTCCAAACGCTGACCCAAAATGTGATTGTTAGGGCTAATATAGTTATGAGAATGCATATTTCTAAGCTAGCCATTTATTTCTAATACTTCTGATTATATTTCTGAGAAAGCCTTAGATTCAAATTACGTTAATTTAGGTATGCTGCATAGTTATTTCATATCATGAAGATGTTTTACAGCAGTGCGTTACGGATGCAGTAAAATTTCACAAGAACAGGTTTACTCCTTGAAATGGTCTTCAGTTACAATTAATTTAGTTGAATTAGAACACCCCCCTACACGCCTTCTTCCCATTCTTCTGGCCGCATTCACTGTAGCAACGTGCGAAATGTACTGTCGTGAATTAGTTATATTCCAGCACACGAACTTGAGTTATTCAAATGAAGTAGTTTATTCAGATCAACGAAGAGTTAATTGCCTCGTCGTACGCATTGGTACAAAATACGCACTTAAGTATTTTTACCGCACTTCGCATAGTAGATGACAAAGGAATGTCTATTTAAGGTCGTTATTATCTGTTCCCCATAATTGCGAAGTGACTAGTTTTTGGGGAGGATTCGGGGAGGATTTGGGGAGGATTCCGAACACCAAATTCTCTCTGGTATGCCCTTTGAGTAGCTGTAATTGAATTCCTAATCCAGCATTGCTTCACAAGGAAGAGTCGTGCATTTAATGTGTACGTTGACTAGAACAAAATCTCAAAAACAGTTGCCGACAATAAAACTAACAATTACGAATAAAACATGAACATCTGCGCATCTAGTGACAGGCAATCTAAACTCCAGAACATTCTGCTTAATTTGGGGCATTGAATGAATTAAAGAAAGAATAAAGAATAATTAAAGAAATAAATGTGCCAGTTCTTCATAAACCATCCTGTATAATGCAACGAAAGGTACAGAACACCTTTTTCTTGCTGAAATAAGCTTTTAAATGGGATTATAAATTTTAAGTCGTCTTTTGTACGTAGTATCATATCCTAAGAGGATGACATCTATAGGTGCACCTTCATCCGGTACAGATGTTCACAAAACAGTTGAAAGGAGCTTAACTTTTCCAGAAAGTGTGCATTTGTATTAGTCACTGCTACAGAGTTACATCATGCAAGAGAGGAAATGGAGGAGATTTTGGACTCCGTATTTACAAGCGATTAAGGCACAAACAGATTGGCAATATAAGTGCTATTCTTAGAGGCGGTCAAAGTTTAGTCTGACGTATCTTCAGCAAATATTGTATAGCGTCTTTCAAAAGTAAGTTCAAACATTAAACCGCTATAAATATTATAATATTTGAGATAGGGAAAGAAATCATGGTGTAGAGCAAACAATGGGTTTTAGTTTTCAATTCTTTCTTTTTGCATTTCACGATTGCTATCTTTTGTTGATTTGGACATTAGTGATTTTAACTACTGCTACAGGAATTCGTAACTTTCAAACTGCGGCTCTATCACTAAATATTAGAATACAGCTGATTCAAGCCAATTGCTCTTACTTACTAAAAGGTCTGAGAAAATTTAGAACTCTGAACAATTTAAGAGCAGGCCCATGTTCTATTCATAATTATGGGAGTTTAATCAGGAACTTCTGAAGAAATTGGTTCTGTTGCTGATAAGAAGAAATCTGAAGACCAAAGGTAATCAATGATGTTACTGTTGCTGAGGTGCTTCATGCAAGTAAAGAAATAAGTAGAAATAATTATTATGGAATTAATAGTGTTGCTCAGGTGTCCAGGAAACTTCAGATGAGTAATAGCACAGTTTGGAGAATTCTAAGAAAACATTTTGTCTGTATCCATACAAACTAAAAGCAACGTTTGCACTCAAATAAAGTGACAAACGGGAAAGATATGATTTAGCTTTATTTGTACTAGCAGAAACTGAAATTAATAATGATTGTTGGACGTTTTCTGGAAAGACGAAGCACCCTTTTTCTTAATGGTGGAGTTAACACGCGTAATTGCAGACTTTGTTCAGAAAATTACCCTCAGACTTTAATTCAACAAGGTCTTCATTATTTAAAAGTTACTGTATAATGTGGCTTCACTTCACAATTCATCATTGATCCATATTTCTTCGAAGAGGACAGTGGAATAAGACAAGCTGTTATAGTAAACGGGGAGTGCTACAAAGCATGTTACGGAATTTCGTCATCCCTAGACTGAAGAATCACGATATGGAAAACATAATCTTCATGCAAGATGGCGCTACACCCCACATCTACACCCCTGCAAAACAATTAATTGCGCAGATATTTGGCGACTGTATCATCAATAGGCACTTCCCACGTCTCCGCGATCTCCAGATCTCAATCCGACCTACGTTTGGTTGTGGGGTTACCTTAAACAACGAGTTTTCCTGATACAGCCAACAACCCTACTGCAACTGAAAGATGCAATCTGGCAAGAAATTGCCAATGCTCCAGGACATCTGCCAAATACTGTGCATAGTGTCGTAGACAGAGTGCTATACGTTGAACAAGAGAACGGTGAATATCTTCCCAATGTTTTGTAATCCCCATTGTTTGCCAACACTGGTGCTTTTTTGGACAGTTTCCCAATGCTTTGTAAACCCCATTGTGTGACCAACGCTGTGATTTTTTTCCTATCTCAAATATTATGATATTTATAGCGGTTTAATGTTTGAACTGACATTTGAAATACTATATACGTACCTATATTAAATACGCCTTAACTATTTATTGTGGAATTAAATAAATAAATAAATAACAGTAAGACAATGAAGTAATTGCAATAAATAATTTCCGTATTAAATCAATGTATAATGTAACAAGTTTGAGTTGAAATGTTTGTCCGGAAAGATGGAGGTAATTAGGCAGTCAGGCTAGCCAGAGTGATTAGTGAGCCGAGAAGGAGCGTGCACATTAGCTTAAGGATTTCTGGGAAGGAAGTCTAGAGTTAAGTCCAGTACGTTAAACGGGCACGTAGGCCAATTCTGGAAAAGAGAAAGGCATTTACATTCTGAGAATTTAGCCAGCCTCAGTTAGTAACAAAGTTAGAGACGTAAGAACACGTAAGAATTGAAAATTGACTGCGCGTGAAAATCACGTTGGTGGGGCAATAATGTGTAGGCGGAGCTAAAATTAATAAATAGGCGTGCATCTTAATCAGAGACACATTCGCTCGTGCACACCTTTGTGCACACATTAGTTACTCTTCTCTGGTACCACCAGCGGTACTAGCTCGTGTGATATTTTAAGCGCCAGTGACGCGCTTGTGTGAACAGCGGCTAGCATGAGGAATCAACATTTTAGCGACTCACGGCGAGTTACGCGGTCTAGTTTCTTTTACTGCGGAAAGTTATTTCAAACCGTATAATTGATCCTGCAGAAGTTAGCAGGTATAATAATTTAAGTGTTATAGTTTAGAGTGCTACAATTCAGAACCAGTCTACTTTTTATTTCAAATGGCTGGCAACCCACTTCAAGAGCTCAAATATTAGTTCACAATAAATTTCTCAGTCAAGTTAAACTGGTGTTGTCTTCACAATACATCCACGCATACCCTGAGGGAAAATATTCATAGCTCTACCACTGGAGCAGCCGGCAGCAGAGTCACCAGAAGATATTGGAAACAACGGGAAAAGGTGGCAACTACCTTCCTGCTTCAAATTGTCGCACTATCGCGGCATCTTGTTATTACTTGACTAATTTGAAGTGGAGTGCTTTGGCAGCTGAATGCACCTTGGGTACCTCATTTCTAACAAAATATTGTCATTTTAATGCTCCTTGTAATTGTTGAAAAATATATAAAGCAATGAAACAAGAAATAAAATCTGTTCAATTCACCTGAAGCCAAAGCAGGAATTAATGGACAAAAAAGCAAATAAGTCAATCGGCAAATGGAAATACATGTAATGTGTGTTTCAAATACATAAATAGAAACAAGAAATATGAAATACGAAAGATCATTTTGCAGATTAACATTGTTTTAAATGGATATTATTATTATTTAAGCGCAATTTTCTGCTCATATCGCATTATTCTCTGTGCATGCTGACTTATAAAACCAGAGATCTTGCTTTATCGAAGATAGTCTGCAAGTATAATGCTGGATATCAGCGTATTTCAGCTTCGAAACGCAGTGCATCACTCAACATCGTAAACAAGTAATGGGCATCAGCAGTTGTTTCTAAGTTCAAAGAGCTGTCAGTACTGCGGTATAGTTAAAGGCGTCACAATGAAAAAACAAACACAAACAAACAAAAAGCACCAAAACACGTTACTACATCGTGTAAGAAAAACGTTTGCAGATATAAGCGAATAGTTAGTGAATGGTTACAGCACACGGGCGCCAAACGTGATGAAGGAATAGTTACGTGAGCAAAACGGTTTCTGCGACGAACAAACTGTGCTGCTGGTGCCTTTGGTGTGCTAAAAACAGAAGGTCTTACAAAGGACCCTCATATTATACTTCATTAAGGAGTCCAAACAGTGTGGCCGGGTCTGTGCCTATAAAACTCCTGCATAAACTTTCACAGTTGGGAAGGTTCCAGAACAGCAGGAAACCCCCAGAGCTCGCGTTTCGTTACCGCCGGTCTTGCTGTCATGCTACATGTGACTTGTCTGCCAAATGTCCACTTTGAAACACACCTATTTGGTTTCGTAACATAAATATACTGGCTTCAGTGCATCGAGCACAAGGCGAAGGTTTTAAAACCGGACTGCCCAAACCGCGGCCCGCGGATCACATTCGGTCCTCCGCAGCGATGGAAACTGAACACCGTAAATTAATCTGACCATAAGGAGTAGGGGAACAATGACATATTAACACCTTTATCTGTTATAATTTTTAAGATAATCTTTTATTTTTCACTAGTTGTATGCTATTTCTTTGAATGGATAATGAGATCAAAGGCTGTGACAATGAAAACGTTTTCATTTGTTTAGCGGTATTCATGCAACTATTTGCAAATTATTAGGGTTGTATCTATCCAAATTGTACATTTTTCTTGGGGTTGCGGAATGTAACAAATTAACGAAAATTATTTATCCGCAAGTCCATGCAAATGTTGGCGATCTATGCAGATGTAAGTCCGTGTTCAGGAGGAATTTTCCCTTACTTTCATGAGTTCTTTGAAAATACAGTACCTCTTACTTAGATTTTCTGTTTAGAATAACGTTAAATATTTAGTTACAATTTTGCTGCTAATAGTTTTGCTTTTCTAACACTTATGTTAGGTAGAGGAAGTATTGTATCCACCTAAAAATTCCATAAGGAAGTCAGCCGGAAATGGATATTCTGAGGTTCACTTTACTCTAATGTCTGTCAGCAAGTCCATTCGTCCGTTAATTTCTGAATAGTGTAACTCAAAAGCAAAAAGTATGATAAATATCAAATTATTTAAGTATACCAGGGAAAAACTTTTAAAAATGTTTCCTTCACCCTAACTATCCTTTACATGGGAAAAATTATTTCCTCCGTGGTGTAGTGGTAACTACGCTAGCCTATCGTTCCCGAGTTCGCAGGTTCAAACCCGGCGGAGGGCGATGGATTTTTTTTGGGCGTGAAAATCCTCAGCATGGCTTACTTCAAAACGAAAGTAAAGCCGGTGGTCCCGTGTCGTAGATTTACGGCATGTAAAAGAACCTCAAGCCTGATTAAGAGGCCTCTGAGAAAAATTACCGATCTTTCACGCCCAATATAGAATGGGACGCTAAGGACCACCGCAGTTAAAGAGCGTCCACAAATAAAACTCAATTTAATTTTACAGAAAAAATGTCATTGTTTTTCATTTGCTCAAAAATTGCTGTAACGATACCAGATGTTTTAAAATATTTTCGTGACCAATAAAACATATTTCTTGAACTTTCTCTGATTACTCTGTAAATCCTTTTCGTTTTGAAGGAATTTTGTATTATTTTCTATAACTGGTAAACCAATACCTACTTCACAAAGAATTGCAGAGCTCATTGAAATAGGTAATTTATGATAAACAAAATTTTCTAGCGTAGGCTTTTCCAATTATTCGTTGTTATATTTTAAATTTTACCAGGTGGAATCATCATGAGGCATCCTGTATACAAGACATCTTAAGCGATTCTGCGTTTTTCCCGCATGAGTTCGTTAGTAACCCCCCCCCCAAAGTGACGACATGCGAATAGCTGTGTTTTGTTTTCCATATCATGCGTGCAGTCAAGTACATGTTGTTTAACTTGAGATTATATCTAGTAAAAATTATCGTGAGTACGTAACTGAAAAGCAGAATAACTTTTTATATGAATACTATAATATATAAGGGATTGTGAAGCTGCAATGGGTAGAGAAAGGCGTGTGAGTTTGACGCGTATTTTTTTTTCTCTGTTTAGCTTAAAACCTGTAAAGTTATAAAATGAACTTTCTTTCCAGCGCACGATGTTGTAGTAAAGTTGCATGATATATTATAACGTTTCAGATTTTACGAAAGACATAAGGTAATTTCAAGCTTTCAGAATTCTAGGCTGCCGTATTTTGCACCTGTTTGCCCATTTGTATCACTTTTCATTCATTCATTTAATCATGATGCGAAGAAAATAACAGACACCAACTGAGTAAATAGATTCTTAAGCTTTATGGTCTCAGTATTTTCGTGACACATGTCTATTATGAGCTATCCCATTTTAGTTAACGCTCTTTTACCAAAACGGCACTAAATAAAATATTTTTCTTCTTAATTTTTCCAAAATATTGTATAATTAATAATTAAGCTAGCACATTTTGTACGTAGATGCCAAATTTGGCAAGCTTTCATTCCTCCGTCCTTCGGCTTGTTCATGGTATGCTTTCAAACAGACGCCGACTACTCTAATTTATCTAGATATATTATAAAGCCGTGAATTAGAAAACTATAACGTGAGTGCTATGAGCTCACTATGCCTGTTTTGATTTTTAAGAATTATTATGATTTACCAAAATATGTTTAGATATTCTTTTTAACATTTATTGTTTGTAAGTAACGCCCTTCAACCGGCGGATCATATTGGACGGTGAATGAAATAACCGGAATTATATTTAAATGAGCTCGAGGTCCATAGAGCTAAGAGTTCCATCATTGTCTTTTAGGATAAGAGAAAACCCCGAGAGGAAGGGAACCTTATACAGCCAACTCCCCAACCAAAATTCAAACTCAAGACCTCTCGAATAAGGCAGATATGCTACTACCACTTTAGTGAGGCGCACCCGTAGATTTATGCCACTGTGCTCTCTTTTAGCCCCTAGGTGACCTCTCAGAGAAATTTATTTACAGATTAGTATACGATTTTAAGTGTTTATAACCGTAGCTTGGTTGAAAATGGCAGACAGACCTTGTAAAGAAGTAGCTCCCTTTAAGAGGAAAAGTTCGTCTTTTCCTTGTTATTATTCCCCGAAACCCCTTGTGGGAATGAGCCTTAAGAATTGTGAGCATAAGGTCACAAGGTTATACATGAGTCCTTACAACAGTCAGATAATAATTCATCACTTGCCTACCGCCATGGTGTAATGGGTAGCATGCTTGCTTAGAAAATTATAGGATCCAAGTTGTGACCTCGGCTAGGGTGATTTCCTGGATAAGGCGTTCTCTGCCTTGAAAAGACAAATTCTATTTCAGATTATTTTCAGCTGTTTAAAAATTAGGCTCGTTTCAAAACCCATCAACCTCATCACTTATTCCATCGCCTCTTCTACCTCAGTACAGAGTGTCCATCAAGCCCCATAATTTTCATGTTCCTGGTCTGCTACAACACAATGAACATTATATTAGGATAGAGTAAAGCCTAACGCAGTTCAACATATCCACCGTAACGAAGTACTGTTTTATAAGGGACATTAAAATAATGTCCATTAATTAGCGCACTATCTCTCCAGGGTCTTATTGTAGGGGCAAATTGGAGACAATTCTTTATTGAAAGTGGAATACTTCTCATGTTATAACCGAAAACTAACAATTCAGAAGACGCAGTATCGCAACCCACCCCTGATGCAGACCAGGCAAGTTCAGTGAGTACTGTGCGGGGAGGAAAAGCGGCAAATTAACCCTCGGCCGGGTAGCCGAGACCGCTTAGGTGTTATCAGCAGTGTTTAGAGGTAAACTGTGGTGTGATTTCCCTTTTTCCCATTGGTTAACTTTTTGCAGCTGTAAAGAGCATAGGTTCCATAACATTTTTTCCAGTGTGTACATATACTACAATCTTGGAGAGATAGTGCGCGAATTCGTGGACCTCATATATATATATATATATATATATATATATATATATATATATATATATAACAATTGCCGGTATTGCAATCTTGTCCTCATCTCCACAATAGTTTATCCTCATTGTGTTTTATGGACAATCAGTTGCACGTATGCTATTTTGAGGAACATTGTTTCAAACCAACCGCGAAGTAAACACTTGCTTTCCTTTCTCGCATGTGCCGACTAATCTATCTGTTTTAATGCTGAGAGACAATTTCACGGGTCGAGGCATACCCATAGGTAATTAATTGTGTCTCTAGGGAAATGAAATCATGACAGAAATTTGCTAGGATGATTTAGTGACTAGAATTCCATAAGAAGTATTAGTGTATTATTACCCAGTTTAATATATTAAACGTGTAAATCACACGGAACGGTTTCTTCGTAATTTTGGTAGCTACAACAGTTTGAAGATCAGGTGTGATAATTTCATAGAAAGTTTACAATCAAGCGGAATAAGATTACGCGGCTGGTCCTGTAGCTCAGTCGGTAGAGTATCTGCCTGCTGTGCAAGGGATTCCGGGTTCAATTCCCAGCTGGGGTGGGAATTTTTCTCTAACCCTATCCTCTCCAGAGTCTGGAAGTATGAATGAGAGTGTGATCTAATGAATAAAACCCAAAGTTACCGAATTCCAACGACAAACTAATACAGTCAACACCAGTTCATTTAGGCAATAGTATGTTCCAAAGGTAAGGTCGCCAATAAGACCACTGCAGCTAAAGGTGGGGTATAAATGGAACTTACAAAAATTTTAGTGACTACCTCTGTGGTCGAATAGTCAGCGTTCTTATTTATCAATCCCAGATGTACGGGTTCAATTCCCAGTCGGGGCGTGGGAATTTTTCTTTGCCCACTCTCAGCAACACGCTGGAGGGCGATGGATATTTTCGGGCGTAAAAATCCTTAGCGTGGCTTCCTTAGGAAGGGAAGTAAAGTGGTGGTCCCGTGTCGTGAATTTACGGCACGTAAAAGAACCTCAAGCCTGATAAAGAGGCCTCTGAGCAAAATTACCGGTCTTTCACGCCCAATATAGAATGGGCCGCTAAGGACCATAGTAGTTAAAGAGCGTCCATAAATAAAACTCAATTTAATTTTAATTTTTTACTCTCAGCAAAGTCTGAAAGTATACACATAGGAGTGGAGTGTTTTAGTTAAAAGTTATGTAAAACTAACGTTACCTAAGACAACGAGATGTTTCTAAAAGCCTCATATAGGTCCATATAAGTTAAATGGGGCTATACATATGAAACAACGAAGGGGAAAAGCTAAACATTACAACAGTGACCATGATTGGTTGAAGCTGAAGCCACTCCAGATTTGAATGGTTCAATATCAAATACGTTGCATAAGACTCAATAGTCGCGGCTATTTTTTCACAGCTGACATACAGCTTGTGGTTATGGCCTTAAAATAAGTATGGCGGAAGCTCGCGTCGACATAAAATCTGACATGCCTCAATGCGTTTTTGAGCCAAGTATTTTTCATCGCCTTTTTGTGGTGCTCTCAAACATTAATCAAAGCTTATTCGCGCTTAAGTATTACAGTTCCTTATTAGATAGGCATTTGTACTGTAATTCCCATGAATCCCACGCTTTTTTGTCTAACACCCTTTAGTCATATTGGAGGATGAATGAATGAAATGAACGAAACGCTCAAATGAGCCTGGTTTCCATATAGCTTAAAGTTACCCGATATTCATTGTTTCAGAATAAGGAGAAACCCGGGGATAAAAGCCCTTAACCGGGTAGCTCACCCTAACCGAAATTCGAAACCGGGACCTCTTGAAAGTGAGACAGATAGGAGGGCATCCCGCACTTGCAATGAGAATGCATAGGTAATTAGTACTTTATACGCTCTTATTCAGCAGTACGTTACATATTTACGTTTTTACAAAATTCGATCCAGGTTCTCCGATTTCCCCGGGCGTTCATTACATCAATTGCTCCATTATCGCCTTTCCTTTCACCTATTTCACCTTCATTTCATATCGTCTTCTCTCACTCTTCATTCTCTGATTCAATGTTCGTCTGCTCCTCTACAGGTCTGTGATCCTAGGCACGGTAGTAAGTCTTAGGGTGTGTAAGACCTACCTACGAGGAGGATAAGTCGACTAAGTAAGTAAGTAAGTAAGAAAATTCGAATGAGTGATCTATTTCGGATTTCCGTGATGGAGTCGCTTGATGTGAATGCGAACGTATGTACAACAAGTTTTCCGTCCTCCGTGGTGTAGTGGTTACCATGCTAGCCTCGAGGTCGTGAGTTCAAACCCGGCGGATGGCGATGGATTTTTTTGGACGTAAAATCCTTAGCAAGGCTTCCTTCGGAAGGAAAGTAAAGCCGGTGCTCCCGTGTCGTAGATTTCGGCACGTAAAAGAACCTCAAGCCTGATAAAGAGGCCTCTGAGCAAAATTATCGGTCTTTCACGCCCAATATAGCATGGGATGCTAAGGACCACAGCAGTTAAAAAGCGTCCATAAATAAAACTCAATTTCAATTTCGTATAACAAGGCTGCTCGTTATTCTGTCCTTTCAGCAACAATAAACTCGTAAATGACTCTCCCTGGACACTGGCTAGCGTCTCGGTTATCTACTTCAAGTAAACGAATGTTATATGAATATAATTCATTTTGTGGGATCATATAAGTCTGTGATTTGCCCCGCAGATTTCTGAGCATTGACCGTAGAATACTCCGGACGATTAAAAAATATCTTCACAACCCAGGTCCGGGTTAAATTACCAACTGGGCGGTGAAATGTTTCGTTCGCTAGAATCATGCCGTAACTTCCACAAAATGTTGAAGTACGAATACGAGAGTAAACGAAGAATGTTTCACAATAAAAGAAGTATTAACTCAAGGTAAAAACCCAGAGTAGGCGAGTTAACATCTAGCGATTGTTTCTCAAGTAAAAACCGTCGATAAGGTGTTAAAGAGAGTCATTTAACTAATCACCAAATAATCTCAGGTACGTTTGTGGCGTAAATAATGCGGTATCATGATAAAAGCGTATTATTATGAATAATTTGGGTAATAGTGTCCTCCATATATACCTACTATCCTTAATTTTGTATCGACTGCAACCAGTTTTTTTTTCTTTCTTCAAACATTTGTATAAATCTCAACTCCGCAGGCGCAACTGTTCGCCTAAAATCACATGTTGAGAATTTCTCCCTATTTGAGTACGGGTTTTCTGAAATGTTTGACAAAATTTTCCCAAACTTTTGTAGAATTTAGGTGCACACCTGCACCGGTTCGCTTAAATATCTTACAGTTTTCTGAGCCTCTCCATGTAAACTGGCTTTATTTTGTACTAGGTTCCACCACATTTGAAATATCAATAAATCTTAAGTTTCGATTCGTGAGCTCTTTCATGTGTACAGACGAAGGACAGAGAGAGAGATTGATGGATAATCAGACGTTAATATGTGTTCCCCAGTAACAAGCGCCGCCCACCTCCGTGGTGTATGGGGGGTAGCGTGTCTGCCTCACATTCAAGAGGTCCCAAGTTCGAACCTCGGTTAGGGTGAGTTTACCCGAATAAGATTTTTCCGAGGGTTTCCCATATACTGGGAAATGCGGGCAACATTAAACTCTGAGGACACCGTACTCTTTGTGCATCATTTGAATACTTCATTCACTCATCGTCCGGTATAACCTACCAGGTTAAAGGATGTTAAAAAAAAGTAACAAACGCCACCAAAAACACTACGTAGCTTCACGGTTCTAGTCTTGCTGCATAGGAGAGAACCGATGACATATATGCAAGAGAAGCGCGAAAAAGTACGTGAGTTGTTCATGAAAACTTTCTTAATGAAGTAAATACTATTAGGTATATCACCAATTAAAACCTTTGCGGTGGATATATGTGCACAGATTTAATTGAGCGGATTACGGAATCGGAGAAAGACGAGCGCAATGTGATCAATGTCATTACCGAATATGGATTGCCCTTGGCCGTATACTAACCAGTGATCCGTGCCAAGGTTATCTGGAGCGTTCGGCTTGGCGTGTAAAGAAAGCCTTAGTCTAGACTAGACTCTAGATAATCATACTGCTTGAATAAGTGAAGGTAACGATAACAACGGAAATCAATTTTGAACACCCCCGTTTTTTCTCTCTCTCCCCCTTTCTTTCTTCAGCACACACACAGAGACAATCCTATAGATTATACATGAAACACATTCAGGAGCGAGGGCAGCCGTGCCTACGTTCTCCGAGTCAGGACCTAGCAGCACGTAAAATAAAAGGAAATCAATCCGATTTCATACCCGGCGGAGCGCGATGGATTTTTTGGGGGTAAAACTCCTTAGCTTGGCTTCCTTCGGAAGAGAAGTAAAGCCGGTGGTCCCGTGTCGTACATTTACGGCACGTAAAAGAACCTCACGCTTGATAAAGAGGTCTCTGAGCAAAATTTCCGGTATTGCACGCCCAATATAGAATGGGACGCTAAGGACCATAGCAGTTAAAGAGCGCTCATAATAAAACTCAATTTATTTTTTTCAAACCATTATCACTACAAAGAATGCAAAACAACAGCGGCCAAGGGTCATTGACAGGCAGGTAAAAACCGGTCTGAATGGTGTCTGCAAACGCCAAAAGACCGTAAGTGGGATAGGGAGCAGTTTGTTACCTGCGACGTCCCCGCCTATAGTCCAGTAGCAATTCAACTTTATTTCCTTTCGTCCTGGCTTTAATGCTTAGAAAATGCTAAGCATGCCATTACAAAAAGTCCATGTCGTCAATGAACTCAGAATAGCCATTTAAAATTTAACTCGTGAAGTTAGGGTTATTTATCATGGTGAATTTTGACATTTAAATGTTTGAAATTTTAATAGAGAAAAATGAAATACTTGCCTATTAAGTACAGTTTCATTTCATTGCATATTTGAGATAATATAACGTGAATACTAATATTAATTTAAGTTTATGTTGCATTTTCTATGCTTTATTTTAATGCAGATTACCTATTATAAATGCTTATCTGAATACATACATTTTGTACTTCAAAATGCACAGAGATGACGTCGTTTATTTCAGTGATCGATAGTAAAATTAAAAATACCCATCGAAGCCCAAAATATTTTTCGGTAAAATTATTAAAAAAACACAAATTTCTCTAAAAACCCGTATGAAGTAATTATTGTTAAACAAAAAACTAGAAATTAATGACATTTCAGCAACGCGTAGAAATGAGTAGGTAAGCACATGTATTTATGGCTAACTTTTGCCATTTGCAATAAACCAACGAGGGATGCGGGGCTGCTATACCTATATAAAATCTCTAAACCGAACATAACAAAAAGAACGAATCCAGAGGATATTAAAACGTACCAAATTCGAATTGCGAACCCATACGATTGAAGGAATTTCGTAGAAAGCACGGTTGCCACATCGTAAGCCCTCATCTCCAACTGTGACGTGCGGGCGAGACGAGAGAGGTAGACAGCCGGCCCTCATTGGCTTCCATTTGGACACATTTACGACGGCGGGAAAAACGTGTTTATTCCAAAGCGTTTATTCTGCACATCCTGTAAAGTACCTCGAGACCGAGAACTGCCTATAATAACCTCTATTACGGCTTTATTTTTATTAGTAGAAGTCGTCAGAACTACATTAGGTTTAACTTTTGCATTTATACTCTCACATTAAATATAATTTGTTGACTCAATTCACGGAAATAAGAGTTGCATGAGGGAGCAATGGTGCAACCTTTATGAACTGGTCATAGCATATAATAAAATAGACTATTCTGAAGTCATGCATAAGACTATTTCGTGAATGGTATTCCATAAACGGTATTAACGCTTAATTTGTATTATTACTCAGTTAAATATAGGTACTTACCTACATATTTGATTTAATTCGCGGGAGCGGACCAAGAATGGACTTCACTGTATTTCAGAGTACGAACAATGAAAAGTCGCAGTTATATATAGTAAACAGTTGAGCATCAGTGCGATAATTGTATTTCTACTTGCTCTGTTTAATCATAACTCAATCATAGATAATTATAACAACCATTAGAAGGTTAACTCATGATAAAAAATTGGTTTCACAATCCACTTCCAGCCATCGACGCGCCTCCAAACGTTCTCACTCAGCGTTACCGGAAAAGTATGCGAAGTATAAATCCCTCAATTCAGTTGAATGGTACTGATTATAACACTGCAGTTAGAGGCGGCTGTGATTAGCTAAAATCGAAACCGCTCCTAAACTGAATTTTTAAATAAAATAAACATTAAAACGGTAAAAATGTCTGGAATATGAACGGAATAGTCAGTTTTATTATTAACAGTTGCATAATCCATCAGAATCAAACAAGATCTTCATTTGTTTTAAATACATTCAACATTGTGGGGCAGCTATTAATCTATTCACAAGAAACATCTCAAGAACCGCTGCACATTCAAAGTTTAAATCCCATATATGAGAGTTTGAATGAAATTTATAGACTCACTTTATTGAAATTTATTAATTTAAGTATATTTATATACTAATGAAATTTTAGTTTTTGTACACAGCTCTTCTGATAGCCTAAAACTAAGAAGTGATATGCATAACTGCAGCACTAGGTTAAAACCAAACCTAAATAATCCTTATTATAGATTATCCAAAACTCAAAAAGCGGTTATTATGCTCTTATGGGGTCCCCGTTGAAAACGCTGAAAAAAGCAAGAAGGAATGGAATAAATTACCTGAAGAGTGAGGAAATAAGTAGATGTGATCTCGCCAAAACCTGGTGCCCGCTTGCCCACCCCTTTTAGGTGTTTTACTTTTATAGGAAAATTGCGATATAAATACAACAAACGTAGCCATCTTCCCGCTAAAACAGACGCTGAATGGGAAGTGCCAACCTAAATATGTGAAATCCGCGAAATAAATTTCTGCAAACGCGAATCATTCGAGTTTTAGACGCGCAGATCCCTCGGCTACGCTTTGAGGCTGGGGGCCCTCAAACCCCTCAGCTAAGCCTTGAGGCCGAGTATCTTACCGGCTTTGGCGGCATTAGTTATTCATATGTTCCCAGCATTGTGTTAGAGGTAAAGAATGACACAGAGTGACATCTGTAGGACATATAAAACATCACTTCCATCGCTGTCGGGGACCCAGTAAGAGCAATTTACCCAAAATAGCTATATGTGTTTAGGTTCTAAATTATATAAAGAGCTGCCTAATTATATTAAACATCTAGATAATAAACTTTTTAAGTCCAGAGTATACATATGGTTGATTGTAAACCCTTTGTACTCCATACAAGAATTTTTAAGCTTTAAATCTTATATTAATATGTAACTTTTAATTTGACAAAGTGTATATTTATACAGCTTTTTTTTTATCAAGTGTGAAATGCTTGTATAGCGCTTTAAGACAGAATAAATATTACTAATATGGAGAAACCCCTAAGTTTTAGATGAACTGAATTTGAAGTTGTATATATGAGTTTGAAGGATATCTGTTTCAAGTTTAATTGAAATTGGTGTGAAGTTCAATGGTGCTTGAGCACAGTTGAAACTATATATGAGTTTAAAAAGCATTTCTCGACCTATTTCAAATTTGGTTGAGATTGGAATAAACTTTATAACAAAACAGCCTGATAATAAAAGCCTCTAAAATTTACGATTCTTAGGATAATTTCCCAAAATATCAATACTTTTTCCAATGCTATCACATTTTTCTGTAACAAAATGAACACACCCAAAACTTAATGCAATACTTACATTAAAAGCGTGTTACTTTGTATAGTTTGAAAGCATCTTGATTTAACCTAACTACATTAAAAATGATTTCCACCATGTGTCTCCTCTTAGAGATCATTTTGATATTTCATTGCTTTATTTGGTTAAATCATCTGCATCACAAGCATAGAATCCCACAAGCCATGCTTCATCCTCATCCTAATGGGAAGACATCTATAGGCCGTCCAAGGAAACATTGGATTGAAAATTCAACTGTATATCGTAATAGGCCATAGAACCTAATACTTGAAAGGAAGAAAAAGAGATAAAAGAGTGCCTTATTTCTTGACAAATCTGGTTATCCTGCATTTACTTTCTCCACCACTTATCTATGTAAGGTAGAGAAAGTAATGTATTCCATTTAGAATAATGATATTACGGTTATCCCGCAGAAATACATGTTTTGAAATCCACTGAACCTGAAAGAGCGTTTGTAGAAAAAAAAAAAAAAATCTGTTTTGTATGTGTGTGCAAGAGAGAGACTTACCAGGATGCAACTCGAAGATTTTGAAGAAAATCCCCCCATTCCAAACTACCCTTTACATGGAAAACTTTTCATAATTTTTGTTTTGTATGCTTAAAATGGCTTTAGTAATTTTGATTAAACATGAATATATTTAAAATGTTTGCATGGTTAATAAATTATAAATCTTGAATTTGCTGTGAAAGGCCTGTGAAACTACTAAACCATAAGAGATAGATGAAAATTTACCACACAACAAAATTGTTGATCTCATTAAAACATACAATTGATGTCAAGTAATTTATTTTTGTGGCCTTAACCATTTTAGAGATATTCTTTGGTATTGGTTTGGGTTTTCCAATATTTCATACATTTTTGGAGTGCTAAGTTGGACACTCTTTCGTTTCTAGCAATTTCACTGCAGCTCCCTGTATCTTGTTGTAGCCACAAAAAAAAAAAAAAAAAAAACGTTTACATAATGAAACTTTCTGCAGGTGTTTATCTTGATTAAATTGAAATAGATAGAAAAGTAAGGTTTTGTTAGATTAATTTGTGGAAGAGAGATAATGTACGAATGAAACGCATCAGATTTGTGAAATTAATGTTCAGTGCTAAATTGTTAATTTTATTTTCAGGTACATGCAAAGCATGAGGAGAAGTCAGAAAGCAAATCTGTGTATCGGGAGTACAACAGGGAATTTATGTTGCCAAAGGGAACAAACCCAGAGACCATCAAGTCCTCTCTCAGCAAGGATGGCGTACTCACAGTTGAAGCTCCTCTGCCAGCACTGGAAGGAGAGAAACTCATCCCCATTGCACAGAACTAAATAACAGAAAACTACTCTTTGTTGCACCTCTGCGCACCCTTGTGCCATGCACCATCAGGCCTAAAATCAACTTGCTTTATCAAAAAGACTTAGCCTTTGTACACAAAGCTACTGCAGCTCTCACTGTATCCATTTGCAGAGTGTGAATTATATTCAGCCATATCATTTTAAAATTAAAAACACCAAGACATGTAATTATTCACTTTTTCATTATAAAGCAATAATTTTGTTTAACAACATTTGGAAAAGGTCTTATTACAACAAACGAGTAATATTTGCTGTCTTAGTGTTTAGTAAAATGAATTTAATCTCATGCAAAACTCCAATTAAAATAAACTGAATTGCAAACATTTATCAGATATTTAATAAAAAAGTTGCATGTTTCAGATTTAAGTGACTGTTGTAGTTCGTTGTTTGGGGAAATGTTCCTATGGATGGGGCCAGAGGTTACAATATAAATGCTAAAATAAAAATAAAAAAAAAAAAAAAAAACTTAATTTATTAGAGATGAAAATATCTGTAGAGTAACAAAAACCAAATGGCTGCTTGGATGCAAAAAACAGGCTGCTATGTTAGTGCCTCATGACTGGAAACAAATATGCCATAGTTTTTAGGGCAGCATCTACATGTATATCAGTTTTTGTACCTATAATGTTTTAAATGTCTTATGGCTGACATGTAGCACATCGAGAAATGCAATATTTTGTACTACACAGCTTTCTTATTGTGACTTAACAAACTATATTTTTATTATGTGCTCCTTGTGAATCAAGATAAATTGGATGTTAGTGCAATTATCTACTTTTTACATATTCTATTTTAAAGGTATTAAAATACTCCAGCATGTGGATATTAAACAGAGCACTATTAAAATAAAGTTAAACAATTTCTGATAACTGATATTGTTTTATGCTCATGATACCTACTCATAGCAAGGTTTTATTAGGTTTCAACTTCTTTTACCGAAGCTATGTGTTGCCCATATTTTATATGCTTGGTAAAACTAAATACTAAGTTGAAACCAACAGAGTGATATTTACAGCAATATGTATGTTCCATTTCTATATTATAGTTTTTCCTCTGTTGTTTGGCTGATTTGTTTCTTCTTTTTGTCATGTTGCAAAGTATTCATTAGATTATTTGTTAATACTTTACAATTTCAAATTATTTGTTATGTAATCTTTTTACATAAGTTATTAGCACTGTATGAAATAAGTGTTAATAATAAATGGAGTCTAAATGTTCTCATTTGGGTTACCAAAAAGATCTGAGTTAATAATTATTTTTTTGTTAACCCTCAAGCTCTTTCTTAAGATGTTAATTTCACCTCACCTTCCCTCAAATTATTCTTCCCTATATGAAACGATGGACACCCCTCCCTACTTACATCTACCTTGCCGCCATGGTATGATTTCTGTAAATATAAAGGTGCCATCTGAGGGGTTGCTTCAGGGTGAATGTTCTGTCATCTTTCTCACTTAACAGTTATGTTGTGTGGAAGTAAGGGTCATATAGAAATTAACATAATTGCTAAAAATAGTTTAAATCTGTCAGAATAGTGTGACAGATATTAAAACGATGAGAATTTCGGAAGGGAGATATTGCTTGGAAATTAAAAAGGATTGGAATTCAAAATGGAGACTTTATTTAAAAATATACAACATTTTAAATATTTGTTAATTTGAGAAAGCGGCGCCGTGGCCGAGTGCTTAGACCACTCGCCTCCCACCGAGGCGGCCCGGGTTCAATCCCAGGGACCTGCATGTGGGATTTGTGGTGGACGAAGCGGCGTCTGGGCGGGTTTTCTCCGGGTTCTCCGGTTTCCCCCGCCATTCATTCCACCAACTGCTCCATCATCACCTTTCCTTTCATCCATTTCACCAACATTTCGTTTCATCTACTTCCTTCATCCCATACCAGGCATCGGGCTGATCACCCATCCTGGATGCTCTGTCTGATCCATGAGTGTCTGCTCCTCGACGGGCCTCTGACCCCAGGCACCCGCTTGTAAGTCCTGGGGGGGTGTAAGTCCTACATAAGAGGAGGGTAAACAGATAATGAATGAATGAATGAATGTTAATTTGAGATGAGTTAGTGGTTCATTAAGATTGTAACATTTCTTTATTTATTTTAAATGATGTTTGTATACATTTTGGGTAGTTGAAACATCTAGAATATTGAGAAAAGAAGGGAAAATATTAATTACTTTAAAAATTGCATAACCTACTATGAAATAACTCATCATTGAGAAAAAATTTATATTACTTGATTTACCTATGTAGAGAGGTCAGACAACAATACTTGTTGATTTGTAACCATAGCAATGACAATTACTATATAAGCTGTTTCCAGAGAGTAGGGAACGTCTTGGCATCAGTTGCACGCAAAACCACAGATAGGCGATTTGGAAGCAATATTCCGGACTGGCATAAATTACAAAGACTTGAAAATTAAGTCATTGAGTCAGAAAACAGTTAATAATTGTGATTCAGCTCTTATCAGAATAAATTCAAGTTTTCTGAGAATCCGTAATCTTATTTCACAATTCCTTTCTGTACCACAGCCTGTGATTAAACATAAAGAGTTCTCACAGCTCATGCAAAAACAAAATCTACGAATGCAACAAGGGAGGCTGAAATAAAGTCAGAACCTGAGAGAAACATCGACGCTTCCAGGTCTCCAACTATGGTGAGTATACTAGATTTAAAGTTACACTGACGCAGTCAGTCAACTCAGCGCACCAACATAATGAAAAATCATATTTTAAATGTATCCCAAATAAAGGAAACTAGCATATTAAAATACCACATTACAATGATGAGACATTTTTCATATATTTTCCGTTAAAAATCATATACTAAATCATATGAAACTTAAGACTTCATCAGAAATACACATTTTGAGGAGATGCAAAAATGCATCTTAGGAAAATGTTTGTCTCTCTCAAACAACATAACTCAAAAAATAAATAAATAAAAGTCAGATATATACCAAACTTAGCATTTAAGTTCAGCATCTTCCAAGGAAGTAACATGCAGATTTGTAAGGAATCCTACACCCCGAACTACCCTTTACACGGAAAATTTGTCAGTACTTTTTGTTTTTCTAAAAATGGCTCTCACAATTTTAATTAAAATACCTTATGTTTTAAGATATTTGCATGCCTAAAAAAATGTATTTATGTATATCTTGAATTGTATGAGAATAGCCTGTGAAATTCTCTTTATTCTGAATAAACTTTGTATGATTTTGTTTAACTGGTAAGGCATAAGAGATAAACAAAAAATGAATAATGTAGAACTCATCGAAACATATGATTTATGTCAAACAATTAGACCTAAAACCATCCTGGTGTGTTGATTGTTATTGCAGCTTCTCAGGCTATGAACTTAGTACACATGACATTGTTGCTCCAAGCTTTTAGCCATCTTGTCTCCTTGCCACTTTACAGGGTATTAAAATTAAACTGTTTCAGGGTGATATTTTATATTAATATTAAAGATATTAATAATATTAAAAAGATTGGTTTGCAACGGACATCAATATGTGTTATGGAATTAAAAAGTTGGTTGGTCAGCAATTTAATGAATTGGGTGTCATACTTCAGGGGCTGTTTTCTGGAAGTTCATGACCTATCCGGTGGCATAGTTGGTGTTGGTTCTTGCAGAATGGCACTCAATTATTGATTCCTCACTGATAAATATTAGAGTGTACTTCCCTGTTTCAACATAGCTAATGCCGGCTTCCAGGCTTCACTGAGATAGTCTGATTTTTAGTACCATGTGGAAGGCAATAAAAAAAATCTGATGTGTTACACTCACATGACTTTCTCTACTCGTGTAAAACTATTTTTACAAACGCTTATTCTCCATATGCTTCATGTTAATCAAGATGATAATCTTATTGCTAATTTTCTTGTAGATGCAAGGGGAATTGGTAGGCTTTAAGCGATAGTCAAATATTTTAAGAGCGGTTGCTATGTGGAGTATTCCCTTCTCTTTGCATTAACAGGACAAAAAACAACAACAACAACAAAAAAAAGAATAACAAATTCCCAATTGAGAAAAAGTATAACTATTGGAAAATTTAAGGGAATAACAAGCAATATCTCGAAAATAGTTCACTCAACAAAAAAAATGTATATGACATAAATTGTGTATTTTAACATGATCTACATTTTTAGTGTAGTAAAATTTTGTCTATCTCTTATGGTTTACCAGTTATGCAAAAGTCATTACAATGAAGAATACTTTTAGAGACATTCCCAGAAAATTCAAGATATAGATTTTATTTGACATGAAAATATCTTAAATATATGATATTTTAATCAAAATCAGAGCCATTGTTGAGAAAATTAAAGTTTTTTAAAAAAGTTCCATGTAAAGGGTAATCTGGGGTGGGGGGATTTTCTTGAAAACCTTCGTGTTACATCTCTGGAAGATAATGAACATAAATACCAAGTTTGGTATTTATCTGACCATTCGTTTCTGAGTTATGCTGTTCACAGACACACACACACACACACACACACACAGACACGCACAAACGGACATGTTTCCAAAAATGCTTTTTTTGGTTTCAGGAGGCCTCAAAACATGTATTTCCGGTGAAATCTCGGTATCAAATTTTTGAGTGGAATGCAATACTTCCCCTACTTACTATACGTAGTAGAGAAAGTAATAAGATGGCTGAAATCTTGGAGCAACAATGTTATACTCAGTTGATACTGTGTGAAATCATGTAAAATAACTTTTGAAATAGTCACTGTTACATCTTTTGAGTTTTCGCAGGCTTAACGCTGTCATGTGACATATGTACATGAAGCATCTTGCTCGACTCTTATGGGGTTCATGAATAACAACGAAAAAAATACTCATATGACTTTCTCTACTCTTGTACAAACTATTTTTACAAACTCTTATGCTCCATCTATTTCATATTAATCGAGAGAAACATTTGCAGAAACAATCTTTTGACATGCAAAGAGAATTACATTTTACACATAGCAACCAGTTCTAAAAATACTTGACTATCGCTTAAGGCGTACATGTTCCCCTTGTTTTGTATTTGCAAGGGCAATATAGAAATACAGTAACCTTTAAGCATAGACATATCTCTTAATAGCTGGTTGCTAGGTGCAGCTCCATTCTCTTTGCCACAGATTAATACTCTTTGCATACCCAAGACAAAAAAATGAACAACGAATTCCCATTTGAGAAAATAAGTATTGAAAAATTTAAGAGAATAACAAGCAATATCTCGAAAATGATTCACTCAACAAAAAAAAATGTATATGACATAAGTTGTGTATTTTAATGCGATCTACATTTTTTGTGTAGTAAAATTTTGTCTATCTCTTATGGTTTACCAGTTATGCAAAAGTCGTTCAGAATGAAGAACACTTTTGGAGACATTCCCAGAAAATTCGAGATAAACATTTCATTTGTCATGAAAATATCTTAAACATATGATATTTTAATCAAAATCGTTAAGAGCCATTTTTGAGGAAATTAAAATTTTCAAAAAATGTTCCACGTAAAGGGTACTCTGGGGTGGGGAGATTTTCTTGAAAACCTTCGTGTCGCATCTCTGGAAGATACTGAACCTAAATACCAAGTTTGGTGTTTATCCGACTGTTCATTTCTGAGTTATGTTGTTCACAGACACACACACGGACATGTTTCCAAAAATGCTTTTTTTTGGATTCAGGAGGTCTCAAAACATGTATTTCCGGTGAAATCTCGGTATCAAATTTTTGGGTGGAATACAATACTTCCCCTACTTACTATACGTTAGAGAAAGTAAAAACCTGATGATATGCAACAGTAATGCGTCTTGTTTTCCACATTGGGCATCCAAGTCTATGTTGCTTAATTTGAGATCATTGCTACTCAAAAATGTATTGTGAGTAAAATTTATCATGAATATATAAATTACTCATTATATGAATTCTAAATTATATAAATGCAGTTGTAATGGGTAGAGAATGCCATGTGAGTGTGACATCAGACTTTTGAAAAAATATTTTAGTACAGTGATAAAGAGAATGTAAACATTTTGTCTACAAAGTAGTGTGAAAACTAAAGTATTAAGGGGAGATGTAACTGGTTTGGGCCAAAACTTTGAATAATTAAAAATAGTAAATTTTCATTGTTGATTATATTTTTTCTATATTAAAAAATCTGAGAAGATTACTTACTATAAGAAACACATTAAAACTTATTAGATGTTGATGAACAACATACTTTTATCCCTACTTAAAAGTAAGTAATTTAATGTTTTTTGTGCAACTTCTCAGCAACTGTTAGCAGTAGAACATTGAAGCTTTTAAGAATGTATATACAACCCTCAACTCTGTGCTCAGAAGCTGTAACTAATATGTGCAACTCTCCAAGTGAACTTTGAACATGAGCAGTTATGCTGTAAGAGATATTGGATCACTGTAAACGCCAGGATCTGTAAATTAAAAAAATATGTATTTTTTTTCTTCTCTCACCCTTCTTAGATAAAATACTGTTAACGGTTGGAAAAGTTAAAATACAGTATATGTATCAAAAGAGAAATGCACATCAAGTAATGGAAATGATTTTGTGCTTTATATATAACTTGAAAAACAGCAACCTGTATCTCTGGTATTTTCATTGTTGCATGGCGACATGTCTGAACATTTTGTAGTTATGACTTGTAACAGCTAAAAGGCACGTAATCAAAGTGGAGTCAACTTGAACACCTTACTAACTTCACCACTATTTATTTTGCAGAACATGTGAGCATGAGCTCATATCATAGTGTCTGTTGACTGCAGGATCAATTCTTGAGTCATTCTGTTGAAAGACTGGAGTGTCCTTTGGTGGCCTGTGGATGAATCTAAAGAAAGGGTTGTCTGCTTCTGGAAAATCAAAAGTTGATTTTAAAATAGAGTTGGAGGTTGTTACACTACATCACTAAAATTTTCTTACTTGAATTAATGTGCTTCAGAGAATGGTTTGCTCTGAGTTGGAAACATGGTGACGATGGGAGCAAACCGTTCTCCCAAAACACATTCAAATAAGAACATTTTAGTGATGTAGTGTAACAACCTCCAACTCTCTCTATTTTAAATTATGACACATTACTGTTACTAGCTTCTCAATCTTCAAAATTAATCAAAAGTTCATGATGTGGTTTTCAAATTTCTTTATGCAAATCTTTTCCTATATTTTAAGCTCTTTGGATTTCTGGGCTGGTTTAAAACACTTGATGTTGATGTCTATTTCATGATTTAAAGCGGGTACCTATGTTCGTTTTTGTTTTTCCAATGTAAACCTTCTGGCCAATTTTCACATGGATCTGGTAGAATTCTGACGTTTACTCTTAGGGTACTGGATCAGATTTTGTTATTTTAAAGAGTTTTTTGATGCTGAATTTGTTGTATGGTGCCAGGGTGATGTTGTGGCTCTTGAAAATTTTCTGGAATTTGTGAAAGAGTCCTGGGTGATATTTAAGTTTTCCGAAGTTGGTCTTTTTTGCTGTGTAGAAAGTGTGGTGACCTGCTTGATGTGTTTTTGTCTTTTGGATTGTTAAATTTAATATCAAGGTATTCTAGGCTTCCAAAGTTACAACAGAAAAAGATTTAAATGAAGTTTAAAGTACTCAACATTAACTTACATCAAAGTATGCTAATAAAATTATGTTACTACATTTTCTTCCAGAATTGATGATCCCAGTATGTTTTACTCGATAGTTCTGTTGCTTAAGCGACTGCCACATCTAACTAACAATGGCAGTGTTATTTAGCATTACAAGCCTGCTGAAATCATTACTCTGTCAATGAGAATGTGTAGGGCAGCCTTAAAGGGGGCTCAGAGTCCTAAAAGAGCCTATAAAGTAAAATATCAGAACAGTGGATATGCTTCATTATCATTATATATCATTTCATGTTATTCTCCCCTACCCATATTGTACTATTTTCCCAATATTGTACCACTTATGTGGGACTTTGTGATTTGGGAAGAGGGGGTTTCATTATGAACAGGGGACCAGTAGGTCCTTATGCGTAATATACCAGCATATACTGAATCAAGTTGTTTATCATTAACAAAATACCCATATTAGATTTACAAGTTAAAAAAATAATTCACTCTGCAGGATGAACTTTGATAAGTGTCCAGAATATGCATTTCTTTAATTTCTGAAGATGAATTGCAGCTAGTCAATAAAAATATTATCTGCAAGATGTAAGGAGTACATACAAGCCAAGGGATACTTTCCAGTACCTTTTGTAAGAGGTAAGTACCATATATTTCACAGTATGCTTTCTTTCACATTGGTCACCTGCCCAGAGCCAGTTATATTCAGCAAACAGCTAGACTATAGCAGCATCGACTGTTGGTTAGCGGCCTTTGAAATCTTAAGGTTGCTTGTAGTTATGCACTTCTTACATAAAGAGATTACTTAGCTGCTCAATACTGAGCAAAGATTTAATTTTTAGCTTTATTCAGCAGTGTTAAAGAGAGATGATGCAAAAGAGTTTTGAATAAAACAAAACTTAAAAGCAGCTTGAGCAAAATTTCCTTAGTTAAATCTTTCTACATAGTAATTTTATTACTAAAAAATTCAAATTAATAAAACCTAACATTAATAAAGCGTTTTTGAAAAAGTATTTATTCATCACTAACCAGAAAGTGTCCTTATCTAGAAGATATGCTTACACATATGCTAATAGAAAAGTGCTATAATTTGTATTAGAGTTCTCAATAACCTTTGAAACTGATTCAAAGTGTTTCAAAACCTATAAACTTAACACTTCATTCAGGACAAAACATTCTGTTTCTGCTTTATCCTTTTTACTAAAAAGAAGATTGTACAATAACATAATTGACAATTATATTAAATTAACTTATTTGTACTTGCATCATATAAATGTAACCTTAGAATATATTTTATGTACAATGCATCTGAATCTTAATGCATAATAGTTTGCTTCATGTCCTAAGAGCTACAGTTCCCAACAGTTTTCTCTTTTGCATATACCTTTTTAGTCCACTTTCAAAAATAACTCTCTTTTTGACATAAGATTGATTGTACTTTTGACAGGTCTGTGACAAATTATGCACACATATGTACTTTAACATGCCATGAATTATCTGAAGCTTTTCTACAGCAGTAATGCACATTATACATGTTTGTTCATTTGGGTTCAGTCTGGAAAACTAGATCATTTGAGCACAGAGAACCTAGGTTTTCAAGATAAATGGGAAAAGTAATGAAAAGTTTACATTTTATATGAGCACTAAGAGACTGAATTTCAGAGCTCTGCAATTCTACTGCATAATACTAGGCTGGTAATGAATTTAAAAGCATTTAAATAGCTATAGACATCATCCTCTTAGGTGAGACAATGTGCGAGACTATTGAAAAATTATAATACAAGTTGTCTTTGGGTGCTTATTATTCAAAATCGAAAAAAATTCTATGGTCGTGTATATTTTTCATATCACCTTAATTTAATAATGGAGCAATTAAGGCAAGTCTTATTGAGATGTATGATAAAACAATAGTTGACCTACATATTGTTATCTTGCTTTCTTTCTTAAGTTAAGGTTGCCAGAATTTTTACCTGAAATCCAGGGAATCTCTGCTGCAGACTAAGGTCATTAGATGCTCGGCTTGACAAGATCTGAAGCCAAAGCTTACAAGGAAAAAGTGCACATATGCAATTTTGTCACACTTTAAAAAAGTTGCAACTCAGGATTCCATCATTATTACCTCATATTAAGTCACACAGTGTCAACAATTGCTATTATTATTATCATTCTAATAAAATAGTTATAAAATTAAAACATTTAATTAACTTTAAAAGATGAATAAAGCACATATCTTAATTATTCAGACACAAAATCACAATATTATAACACAAAATCACAACACTGAAATACAAAATCATATATATTTTTTCTGCCAATTGAATCTTTTTAGCATGTTTCTTCTGGAGGCCAGTTCTGAAGCAAATTCCTGACATGTTATGGGGAAGTTTGTAATGACAGACAACATGAATTGAACTGTTGTAACACACAGCGTTGAACAGTGGGATGTCCACATCATGTTCATGGCTGAAAACACCCTCTCCACCGATGCATTACTTCCTGGCAAACTGAAAGTAGTGATTAAATTAAATGTGTAGAAATACTACATGCACGATTTTTGGTTTAACATCTTTCATCTTTACGACTTGATAATAATGAAATTGCGTTCGAAAACAGGGACACTTTTGAAAGTTTACTAAAATTGGGTAAACAAGTATGAATTGGGACTTTCCCCAGAAACCAGGGACATCTGGTAACTTTACCTTAAGCATCAGTTTTGCAAAATTTACCATTCTTGTTTTATATAAATTGTAATTTTCATAACAGTTAATATGTTACACCTATGCACTGGATGCATGTGCTGGTATAACTTAGCACTTGGTCCAGAGAGTTATGTATTGCTTGCTGCTGAGGGTGTGACACATACATTGTGTCACTGTTTTTTAATGTAATTTAAAGAAATGTAAGTAGGTTAGTTCTTAGCCATTTTTATGAAATGTTTAAATAAAACCATTTATTTTAATTGATATTTAATCCTATAAATTGCTAAATAAAATACCTTTCTTCTTATTTTATTTATTTTCATTGCATGCTTAGGCAAACAAGTGAACTTGTTTTTTGTGTCTGACAGTTGAAAACTATGTTCCTACCTTAACTCTATATATAAGTAAATGTTTAAGATAAAGCTCTTATTTTCTTTTGTTTCTTCTTTCAAACTTAATGTAAGGCTTTTAGTTTTGGTTCCTTTCATTAATTCACTACAAATACCCAAAAGAAATGCCCTGATAACTAAATAAAATTCCCATAAAGCAATCCCATCTATGAGGCAAATGTGATGTATTCCTTAAAACATGAATTTTCAATCACCTGCAGGGAGAAGCACATGGTTGCCAAACATATCTTTCCAAAGCATTTTTCTAAAAATCGATGAAAGACAGAAGTAAAGTACTCATAATCTTTTTCAACAGTCATTGAGATCTCTCTCTGGTTTTAAGAATGGCATCTATACCTCTTCCACTTAGTATAAGGTGTTCCAATTCTCTTTCCAATTACTTAAGCTGGCAAACTCTAAACTGAGTATTTTGAAATAGGGAACCTATGGTCAGAAATGCCTATTACAAAATCGGTGAGATCATGAATGATTGATCTATATGAGAAGCATATTTTTATGCTGCTTTAATTTTATACACATTAACAATTTACAATTATTGGTGGCTGTTAAAAGCGGTGAACATCAACCTTGATACATGTGGAAGGCAGATATGGCATTTTGCTGCACTCTCAAATTAGGACTGTGGTAACCAGTTTCTACAGTGTCTTCATTTTATTCCAAGGCCACAACCGCCCAGATGGCAGTGACCTCGGTATTATGCCTCAGTGCAGTGCAGCACAGGACATGTCAAGGGTATGCCTCTCAGCTGTCTCAGTCGTTGCTTTGTATTCGTGTTGTGAAGCGTTTTGGCGATAAGTGTGTTGTGTGTGATTTCCTTAAGAATGTTATTCCCTTATTAGGCCAAGAAAATGCCTGCCAACAAATTCATACCTGAACAGCATATTTTTATATACGGCACATACATAAAAACTGAATCATGTAGACAGGTGTGTAGAAGACAATTTCAGCAGCAATTTCCTGGTTATCCAGTTCCGGATAGACACACTGTAAGATGTTTGGTCAATAACTTTAGAACAACAGGATTGCTAAACGCTAAAAAACAAAGTTTATAGGAACAATCCCTACACCATAGACGAACTTAAGGACAATATAAAAGCAGAAATTATGAACATTATACAAGAAGAACTTATGCATGTGAATGGTAATTTAATCCTATGATGTCAAGAATGTCTCCGCACAGATGGACACCACTTTCAACAACACTTATAACAAGGTTAGGACGCATTATATATATATATATATATATATATATATATATATATATATGTTACTAACACTCATGAGTAACATGGAAGTTACAGAATGGAAAACCCTGCAGCGTAGTAGATTCTGTGCAGAGGACACATTTGCGTGATCCGCAACCTTGGCATAAAATGAAGGCACTGTACAAGTTTTATGCACCAACAGCCTTATGTGCCTCTGAAGGAAAACATCCAAAGATGCGAGATCCTGTGACTGTGCTGACCATCCAGAGATCAGCACAGTCTCCCCTTCCAGCCCAAACATTAAGGAATTTCAATTATTTAATGTTTTAAGCTGGATGCAGTGAAGCTGTAGAATGAAATAATTAACTAACATTGTTTAGTAACACCATCAATGTTAGTGTCAAACGCTCATTCAACATTTTTTAACTAAGATGACCTACATTTGCATTTATTAATTGCTCTGTCATAATCACTATGTGTAGTCAAGGGTGGAAAGTTGAATTAGATTTCAAAAATACAATGCTATGGCCAAAACTCACACCACAGAAAGTAAGATATGTGTTTTGATTTCATGCTATGACATAGGTCGCCATCATCGTTGTCATACCATCTCACCATCATCATCATTAACACTATGGAAGAAATAATATTGTGTTATCAAAATTCGAAGGCTTTCACGACCGGTGTCAATATTAAATGAAATATTATCCGGGCTTGTGGGCCGTGGTCTACTGGGCTCCTTCTTCTTCTTCCCAGACGTTTCATCTGTGACTATGGCAAACATCTACGGCAGGAGCCCAGTAGACCACGCCCACAAGCCCGGATAATACTTTATTTAATAATATTGTGTTAATTTAGCCAAGAGGCAGATGACATACGAGGGTGGTCTGAAAAGTTTCCAACCTCAACATGAGGATGGCAGCACTCGTAAATAAAAGCTAGTGAATTTCATTGTTCATCTGTTGACAGTTACTCACCAAAGTTTCAGCCATTTTGGATGCTCAGTTGTTATGTAACAGCCGTTTGAGGTGATGTGAGTGTTTTTATGAAAATGGACAAAATCGAGTATCGAGCTGTCATTAAATATTTGTTTTTGAAAGGCAATACACCTACGCAAATCAAAGACGAGTTGGATTCTGTGTATGGGGACTCTGCACCATCATTTACCACAGTGAAATTTTGGGCAGCTGAATTTAAACGTGGCCGTAAGAGCTTGGGAGACAATGAACGTTTGGGATGTCCAAAAATTGCAACTACCGATGAAAACATCGCCAAAGTTCACCAAATGGTGCTAGACAACCGCTGAATTAAAGTGAGAGAGATAGCAGAGGCTATGAACATGTCAAAAGAATATGTTTGTCACATATTAAATCAACATTTAGACATGAGAAAGCTGTCCACGCGTTGGGTGCCGCGTTTGCTCATGTTTGACCAAAAACGTGTTCGAATGAACATTTCCAATGAACATTTCCAATGCCCTGTTGGCACAGTTTAGGCGCAATAAATTCGAGTTTTGGCGCCGATTAATTACTGTAGATAAAACTTGGATACACCATTATACCCCGAAACAAAAATACAGTCCAAACAGTGGACTGCAAAGGAGGAACCGGCTCCAAAAAAAGCAAAAACTGTTTTTTCGGCTGGGAAAGTGATGGCGACTGTTTTTGGGGATAATCATGGAGTTATTTTAATCGATTATCTTCAAAAAAGGAAAAACCATTACAGGAGCATACTACGCATCATTACTTGACAAGCTGAAGGCAGAACTTGCGGAAAAATGGCCACATTTGCAGAAAAAGAAAATCCTGTTTCACCAAGACAACGCACCGTCTCACACCTCAGCGGTTGCAATGGCGAAAATCCATGAATTACGGTTTGAACTGCTTGACCATCTGCCTTACTCACCAGATCTAGCCCCAAGCGACTTCTTTTTGTTCCCTCATCTGAAAATTGCGCTCGAAGGACAGAGATTTTTGTCAAATGAAGAGGCAATCACCTTCGTGAACAATCATTTTGCAGAGAAAAATTCCGAGTACTATTTGGATGGGTTACAGAGATGGGAGCATCGCTGGGAGAAGTGTGTAGAGTTACAAGGAGACTATGTTGAAAAAAAAAAAAAAATCTGAAAAAATGTCTTGTATCTTTATTAGGTCGGAAACTTTTCAGGCCACCCTCATATTGATTATCACAAAATGCTGTGCAATCTATAAATATTAGTCTAAAATTATATTCTTAACATAAATAATAAATCACCATGTGAGATTACTTAATACATCATGAGGTGTGGCACCTCAATTGTTTCATGGGAGGTGCCGTCCCCAGAGATTATTTCATGAGGGGCAACTCAACACTCTTGACCCCCTTAAGTCAGCACCTATACCATGACATCAAATGTTTCATGTCTGATTAAGATTTCTGACTTAGATTTACTCATGATAAAATAACTATGAAAATGGCAAATAATTCATTTTACAGTTGTTGGTTACATCTGTTCTTACATTGTTGACCTAAACACCTCAATTTTTGCATGTTCCTAAAGTTCCTAGAGCAGGTTGGGAACGAATGAAAAGCTAATAATGAAATGAAATGCACCAAATGATAATCCTACTTATTAATACATGATAAATTGAATAATAATGCTTTATTTGGGAGATCACCACATCATGCTCTGTAAATCATCTTGTTCATCTTCATTTGAACATTGCACGACACTGCCCACATTTCTTGGATTCCGCCACCTTCCAACAGTCTCGCCGGTATGTGTGGATATGTTCTTTTCATAGATACATCTTCTTTTGGTCTTGTCAAGAGATGAATCTAGAACTACAGGGTTTAGATTGCTTTTCAATGTGTAAGTACCACTTCGACACAGTGTGCTCTGTCTTACAGTGCCTGCCACACCAGGGAGTGAGATACGAGGATTATACGTGTTCATTCTAGTAGCAATGCCCGAAGCAAGGTATCCTTCACCCTGCAAGTCAGCAAAGTTGCGATATGCTCCACTGTCCCTTACCCCACCTCTCCAGGTTGATCCACACTCCGGCTGCAGCCACCTTCAGCTGGATATAGGATCTGGTTCGTTAGGAAGTTTCAGACACACAAGAATGGCACTCAGCAATACTGACAGCTCCACCAGAACTAGACCTGAGCCAATTGCAAGGAATAGTGTTGTGTGGTATCTGAACCACATCTCCAGCTGATGGAAGCATCCCTGTAAGAGAGTACATGTAGCATATAACATCTTCAACCAAACTAGGCCTAAGCTGACTGCAAGTGTAGTATCTGAGCTGTGTCTTCAAATGAAGCAGCTCTCTGAAATAATATTTGAGAGAATCAGAAGCAAAGAAGTGCAAATGCACCTTTTACTTTTGAGAAAAGTTTAAATAAAGCTTTTTAGGCATTTATAAATTCTAGAAACCTTAGAGTGAATTTTAAAGTAGGTTTTAAACAAAATATTTTTACTTCAATGGAGAAATTAGAACAATTAATAGAACATTATTATTACTGGCCTATCAAAGTAACACATTAAAATTTGCAGTTACACAGTATACAACAAAAGGACACTGAAATATTAGTTACTGGCATTGGTACGGAATGTGGTTAAAATGCATACCATCACATGCCACACATTGTTCATAATGTTTCTGAAGACTATTGAACATGTTGATGAATAAAGGTTGCTGTAAGGAAAGAAAAAAAAATGTAACCCGTGCACTGTGCAGTAGATTCTACTGAAATCCTAAAAATTAGTTTGTGTCTTGATGTTGCCATCAAGGTGAATATCACTTTCATCTGAAAGCATATACTACAGAAGAAAAGTGT
This sequence comes from Deroplatys truncata, assembly GCA_030765065.1. Lineage (NCBI taxonomy): Eukaryota > Metazoa > Arthropoda > Insecta > Mantodea > Mantidae > Deroplatys > Deroplatys truncata. Next base: position 127,750,820 of record CM060988.1, on the reverse strand, counting down.
ATCATATATCATAGACAACACTTGACTACCATACTGCAATCAGGCTTGCTCATCCCTTCCTGTTAGATGCTGAGAACTTGAATCCAGATGTAAGTCCACCCAGTTCTTTAAACATCTGCCGAAAAGACCTATCAAACCAAGTTTCAGAGTGTTTATCATAGACTACCCTTTAGTAACTCTAACACCTGTTGAAATAGTACTGTGGTTGACTCAGGAGAATGGCTTTGTCCTTGAACTAAAAGTGTGCAGTATACTAGGGAGCTTCTTGCCTGCAATGCAAATAGTATTAATACCAGCAGTTCAAAAGTATTCCAATAAGTGCAGTTTCACATGTGTATGGTCATAATTATATTGTTTTACAGGTTTACTTATTGAAAGTATGATAATAATTGTTTTGTTTGATGCAGTAATATAATGTATTACTGATGCTACTTCGCATAATATTTATTGCTCTGGGAAAGAAAGGAAGTACTTTGGAACAGATTTAAAACAATAGAGTGAGAAGGAAGAACAATACAGCACTAGCTCAAGTTTGCTTATGTCAGCCACAAGGTCATAGCTAAACTCATGAGTCAAACACAGTAGTCCCTGATTCTTGTTGTGGTGGCAGTTCTTGGACAACCTGTTGTCCCCTTTTGTTGACTTAGGACTGATCCCGTATGATGTAACTTGCTAACAACAGCTAATACTGTTTTGTTATTTGGTGCCTTCTGATTAAATGTCTCCTTGTACTGTTTTTTAGTATCCATCAGAATGGATTGAATTTGTCTGGTCCATTCTGATGTCTACTATATATGACTGGAAATAATGTTCCTCAGAAAACACCTTCTCTTCTGTTGTGAGAACCATTATGCAGGAATCAATACAAAACTGAATTCGAATTCACAATGTGTGAATTGCTGTGGAAAGCTGGACAACAAATGATAGATAATTTTAGTGTTGTTTGATTTGCCACATACGGTATTTAGCAACTTAATCTTTGCAATTCAAACCATTGCAGCCATCAATATTACCACAAATTCCATAATCACAGAAATTCACTCTCCAAAACATAAAAATAAACAAAGTAAAAATCTTTATATCCAGTGGATCCATGTGCATTGTGATACTAAGGGTAATGAGATGTAGAGTATTTGGCAAAGAAAAGAACAAAAATTATTCCTGTGCTAGCTATTTAATTTTTATTTCTTTTACTCTGTAGATGGAACTTTGGGTTGTGGTATTGAAATACCCAGTCTCATATTTAAATATTAACACAAAAAAAATAATAATGTATAAAAATAACAATCTCAATGATGATGACAACAATGTCAGATTGGAGAAAAGAAATAGACTGGCTGGTACATGGGATCTGACCCCAAAGCCTTCAGAATGTGAGCCATAGAAGCCACTGCCTGAACCATCGTGCTCTGTAAATAATACTTCTGAAGACAATAATCTACACCCAGACTAACATTCTTATCTGTGAAAATTATGAATCATAAATTACAGTTGAAAAGGTAGAATCAAGCGAAAAATTCTATGCCATAGCAGGGATTTTAACCACAAAACTTTGGCTTACCTTTCTGCTGATCTAATGAACTGAATTACCATGTTGCCAGAGTAGCTGAGTTACTAGAGCAGTGGCATAGTAAGCCAAAGATCCATGGTTCAAATCCCGGATATGGCATTAAATTTTTCATAATTCTATCTTTTCAACTTCAGCCTATGAAAAGCATGTGTGGAAGAACAATTAAGTTTCACAAATTTCGGTGTTTGTTGCTGTTTCAGAAATGTTTTATTGGATTTATTTTTAAGAGTCATTCATACATGAACATTTGCATGTACAAATCATCCCCATACCTCACTTTCCCTCTGACTTATAAATACTGGAGTGCAAAATAGCAAATCTTCATTGCCAGCAGCCATTCTTTAGAAACCAACCAACTTTTTCATGAGGATCCTTTAAGTTTAGCTTTAAAATATATCTCTCATCATTTTACATACGTGAGAGATTAGCATACATAATATTGTGACGTATGCGCATACGTCTCTTTGGTCACCTAAATTCGAGATGGCGGTTGTAGTTTAGGTGGGGGTAGCAGTTTAGGTGGGAGTAGTTTAGTTGGCATCCCCCACGCGATAAGCGTGGCTTGGGGCTGAGAGAGTCAGTGAGTAGAAGTCAACCAGACCAGACGTGTGTTCGCTCTCTCCATGCAGGAATGCATGGCGGCCTCGCCCGACAGGCATGGAACTAAGGAGATGGGGTATGTAGTAAGTTTTATCTAATAAACACTGTGCCATCCAGATCCTTATTGTCTTATTTATGATAGTGTAAAGCTCCTTCTACCTATTTTGAGCCATGTAAGTGTCCTATTGCCAGTTTTTAATAATATTTCTGCACTTTCACTTTAGCTGCGTCCCTAGTCGTAGCCTCGCCTTATTTAAATCATTACAATTTGTTAACTACCTGATACCTCTCTAGCGAGTGCTCTGCCCCTTGAGCGTGTTTGATTGGAGGCTACGACAATATCCATGGTATAAATAGCTAATTTGCAAAATATCTCAACTTTGGGGGAAAGGAAATTAGAATTTGTATACCATAAGAAACTCCTTAGTCAACCTCACGTTTATTTTGCTCTGTTTTTGGAGGTTAAAAAATAATTCTAAATTAGGAGAGCTATCATTTCTTATGAAAGATATTAGCACTTATTTATTCAGTACTTTACAATATGTAGAAATTTCTAAAATGTAAAATTTAAACTACAGTAAAGCATTTAAAATTAAGTACACTTACCTCTGTGTGTCGACCTAGCTGAAAGATGCTCTCCTCTACAGACTGACAAGCAGACATGTTCTGTGGGTGAGGATCCAAGAAAGCCTTTTTGTCCTGGGGAGAGTTGGTCAGAATGCAACATGAACGTGGCACAAAAAGCGCAGGTTGTCCAAGTTCTCGGAGACGCCACCATGACATGTCATAGTCATCTGATCCACTGATGCCACAACACTGGAACTATAAAAGAAATCACAAGATAAAATAAAGTCATTCAAGTTTGTAAATATCTTTCCTCTTAAGGTTAAGGATTCTCCTAAACCTAAATCATTATTAGTTTTAAAATAATGTCCTTTATATGTGCTCTTTTAAACTAGCACTAAGTCAGAAAGTTGAATCAGACTTGAAAAATTTGTTACCATGACTGGGACATCAACCACGGATCTTTTGGCTTTCCATGCCAGTGTTCTTACCACTTGAACTACATTGTCAAGATACACATACATGCACTAAACATTATCTGATTCAGTGCATATGGGTATCTTGCCATGGTAGTTCAAGCAGTATCAGTATTGACATGGAGAGTCAAAGATCTATGGTTTGAGTACTAGTCATGGCACTAAATTTTTCAAATCTGATTCAAATTTTGATGGTATAATGATGATTTTTAGCAGAAACTTTCTACACTAGAATAGAATAAATCCATGCCAATCTTTTTCACATCTACATAGTCTGAAAACATTGCCCCTATTATTAACAAGCTTAGGCTGTTATCAGCTATTGGCAAAATCTTTACAGGTGTCTTGGCTACATGTAACACTGAAATAGAAGGCAAGCTTTCAAGGTTTCTAGCAGGTTTCAGAAAAGAATAATAAATACTGACACCATTTCAAACAAAAGGGGCCACTTATGTAAGTTATTTGTACAGCTGGAGAAGCCTTTGATACTATTAATTGGGAAGAACGTAAAAGACTGTATTTAAAGGGTCTATGTTCTAACCAGGTTTAATACAAATAATACATAAAGACTGCTGAAAGAGTCAGTAAATGAAACCATGCAGCAAGCTCAAATTTCGTTTAGAAGTAATGGCTTCCTTATGAATCCCAACAAAACTTAAAACATTATCTTCAATTTAAAGCATATAAATGCTGCCAGTGATAGTGTGAAAGTTCTTGGTATTGTAATTGATAAACAACTATCCTGGAATTCACATATAGATTTTGTATGCAATAAATTATCACACATAGTATTTCTCTTAGCAAAGCAGTGCCAAAAGAATTTGTTCAAATGGCATACTTTTCATTCTTTCAGTCCATCCTAAGATATGGCATAGTATTATGGGGCAGCAATCCACACATAGAGGAGGTATTAAGAATTCAAAAAAAGACAATAAGAATTTTGACCAACTCAAAGAAACTTGAACATTGCAAACCATTATTTATAGAATTAGAAATTCCTACAGTTGTTAATTTATACATATATATGTGTGTGTGTGGTGTTTTAACTTATATAACAGAGAATTTGCATGACTATGAAGTAAGGAGAGACATACATAAACACAATATGCGTAGTAGCAATAAAGTTGATATGCCATACTACAGATTGCAGAAGATCTCTAAGTATTATAAGGCAGTAGGCATAAAACTCTTCAATTCACTTCCCTTAAAAGTAGCTACTGCAAATCTTCAACTCTATAAAGGGAAATTGTACAAATGGCTAATAAAACATCCTTTATATAGTATACAGGAATTTGACACATTAAGTAAAAGTCATATGTAAATACACTGCTGCTTGTGAAAATTGCAACACCAAGAAGGAAAAGCACGAATTTAATGAATTTAATACCATGGGTTAGGTACACGACAAGTAACATATGATTTTCAAATCTATACATGACCTATGAACCCTAATATTCAGTATTTGGTGTGGCCTCCATGTCTTGCAATTAGAGCTGCTATACGCTGTGGCATTGAATCAAAAAGGTTCTGAATATGTTCCTGAGGGATTTCCCTCCACGCAGTTTGTATTCGACCCCACAAATCTGTGACACTGGTTACGGAAGACCATGTCGCACCAGGTGCCGGCCAACCACATCCAGACATGTCAGGCGAACGTGCAGGCCAGGGAAGCAATGGTACCCGTCGCCCTTCGAAGAAGGCTTGTACATTCCTTGCAATATGTAGCTGGGCATTGTCCTGTTGAAATGTGGCCTGTGGAGATGCCTGAAGCAGGGAGAGTACTTCAGGCTCTGCAACCACTGTTAGGTACTGGTTGCTGTTCAAAGTGCCCTCAATTCATAGGAGGCGAGATCGGTTGTTGTAACCAATGGCACACCAAACCACCACACCTGGTGTTTGTCCGCTATGCCACTCAACAATGCAACCCTCCAGGTTGCGCTCACCTTGGTATCGCTGGACACGTATGCGGCAATCACTGTAAGACACGTTGAAGTGGGACACGTCCGAAAAGACTACATTTTGCCTCTCAGCACCCCAGTGACAGTGTTCACCTGCCCATTGCAGTCGGAGGAGCTTGTGGTTTCTTGACAATGGAAGCCGACGTAATGGCATGCATGCAACCAGTTCAACCTGCAACAGCGCGACAAACCGTTGATGCAGACAAGTTTAACCTGTTGTAGTGCTCCAGCGTAGAGCCAACTGTGGATGAAGCTGTACAGTCCTTTATCGCCATGCGGACAACATGATGGTCATCTCGTACTGTGGTCATGTTCCGTAGTCCAGTACCCGCTCTTCGCTGCGTACAACCTTCATCTATCCACTGCTTCCACACATGTATCACTGTCATAGCAGCATGCCCTGTATGACCCAAAATGTCATGGTATGACAAACCCGCTTCCCGGAGACCGATCATTCTGCCCCATTCGAACTCACTCACATGCTGATATGGCTCCCTTTGACGTCGACGAGACATACTGGCACTCACTTTGCGGTTTCCACCTTGTTTAACCAGGCGGAGGGCAATGGATTTTTTCAGGCGTAAAAAGAGTTAAAGAGCGTCCATAAATAAAGCTGAATTTAATTTCACCTTGTTTGACAGCTCTGCACTGACTACACTGGATGCAACGGACCGACACGAGAGGGGTCTGCTCGGCCTACATGTAGCCCATCTCTCTGCGAACCTAATCACTTATTGCTTGCACACTCTTCTACACTTCCACCAAGTTTGGAGTTATTCAGGAAATTCTTTCTTGGTGTTGCAATTTTCACAAACGGCAGTGTATGTTTGTTAGTTTTAAGTAATACATAATGTATAGCCTTTACGAAGTCTATTGTAATTACCAAATGGTGAGTATACAGATAACCAGTTCTGAACAAAGGGACTGAAAATACTCCAAATAACATCAGTGTTACACATGGATGCAAATTTAGACCAATTTTACTTAATTTATGACTTAAAAATCATAAAAGTAAATCCAAAATCAATGTTTAAGATAGGCAAAAAACTGAAAAAAGATTAGAAATGGTTTTTTGGAGGAGATGAAGTCCAGGTTTTAAATTAATTGGATAATTTAGGTGTTTTATTAAGTAGTAAAGGAAGCTGAAATGAACAGCATGTTTCTGTCATGGTTTTCTGGAACAGAAGTATAATAGCCCTAATTCTTTACCCCTCTAAAAATACACAACTAGAACTCACCAGAGTTTGAGCCAAATCAATAGCAGCTGTGAACTGTTCCTTTCCAGGCACTCCATAAGTTCGCTGTAAAGACTCAACTAACTGCACAACAGTGACTGTCACACCAAGATATTCTGGACAAAGAACTGCTAGCACTCCCAAAGTAGATTCTCCAAGCAGCATAATTACGAGGAGGAAAAGGAACTGCAACATATCATAAAACTAATTAACAACATAAGATAAAATAAAATTAACACTTCTGCCAACAAGTATGTGATAGAGAAATTAGTGCTTTTACTACCATCTTACCAGGTTTTCTTGTTGCAATATTTTATGCTTTTATTAGAGAGATGAATCAGCAAAATAGCTCTGGAACATCATAATGTAATGCATTACCTTTACTGCATTGCTCTCCATTGATTATACATTTTAACAAGATCAAAAAAAGTTTTAGAGAGGAGTGATGCTATTTTAAATTCTCATATTGGGTGTCAATCATACTAAAAGTCACTGACCCAAGCTTTCATCACTGCAAACATTGACAACTGTAACAGCTGAAGTGTATGATGAATAGGGAAAAAATTTTCAGGTGCTAAAAAGTTATACTTATTATTTTTTATGCATTGAAAAGAATATATTTATCAAAAAGTTGAAAATATTTAATAAAAGACATTTTTCATATAGAACAAGTTGTAATAAAAACAGCATTTTAAAAGTTCACCAAAAATGAATTAATGACATGACATGTCAATTTGTTGAAAATTCTTTGGAATTACAGCACACAACACATGTCTTTTTGTAAATGTTCCATTAGAAATCTCTGCCAATTGTTCATAGAGCATTGACTGGCATTGGTAGAATGATCATTCTATGTCACATGAAGTCATTCTTGCATACGTCATAAGAGGCACGTCACTAGCACTTATATTCTCAATGTCTACTGATGCCCTTTCTGGATTGTTCACTTTAAACAGAGGAATATCCACTGAAACAAAAGATCTGCATAAATCTGAATAACTTTCATAACACTTGGAAGGTCCTGAATATGAGCTGGAGGGTCCTGTCTCACCTAAAAGCACCTGCTTCATAGTAGAACAAGAAGTGAAATGGCATGTTGTTGCTGGATGCATGTTGCATTATTAGGAGCATTGAGTGGCTTTAAAAGACTTTCCACAAGGCTAACAATATAGAATTTTTCCATCTGTGCTGAACATACCTGAAAATTCTTTTAACATACTGCTGCAACTGAAAACTTTCACATTTTACTTTTAGCATTTTGACAAGAACAACATTGATATGTGAATCACTCAACACATAATATTAGGCATTGCCAGGTACTTTTCAACTGAAGGAACAAGAACAATAACAAATTGAAAGGGGAATCCCATTGGGCTTGCAGTGTATGATGCAATACTCTGACATGTGACATTTCTGTCCTGTGTCTATATATTTTATATTAGAGTGCAATCGAAACAGACACCAGTGTATTGTTGACAACACATAATCTAATCTACAATTATGTAATGTGGCAGAAGATTGCACAGTTTCTCTTCTGACAAACCCCAAGTTCTTATGTTGTTTGCCACACGCAATAAAAGGGGAAACAAAGCATAGTAATGAAAAATATAGTTTATTCCTAAAATATACATAAAAATATGTGCTAATAGCTAAATTATGAAAAATATATAATTAAACATTTTTATTCTAAAATTATTTATTTTTATTGAAATAAACTTTGTATTTGTGATAGTGGCATCATGTCCAACATTTATACTTGGTTTCATGCCTGTAACTGCAAGCAGAAAAAACTTTTATTACCTAATAATCCATGCATAACACTTTATCAGTTGTGTATTGTACTTAGTCATTCTTCATTCATGTTTTTTTTAATTTCTCTACTGCATACAAAGTATTGTATTCCAACCAAAACTTTAATGTCAAAATTTCACCAAAAATACACATTTTGAGACCCATTGAACCCAAAAAAAGTATTTCTGAAAAAGGTGTGGTTTGTGCGTCTGTGAACAGCATAACTCAATTCAAAAGTTGGTTAAATACCAAACTTGGTATTCAAGTTCAGCATCTTCCAAAGAGGCAACATAAATACTTTCATGAAAATTTACCCACCTCAAGCTACCCTTTATTCATTGCATCCAACAGATCATCTATATGATATAGGGCAAGTCAAATTAAAATACAATATAAACATATGTATCATACAAGATACAACAACAAGGGATGTAATTGCAAACATTGCTACTTATAACAAAATTTCAGTTTTTCAATTGAAAAAAAATAATTTAAGTTCATCATATATATGTCACAGTTTTGCATTTCCCAGGCAGTAGTCATAATATTCAGCAATTGAGTAAAACAGCTTTTCTAGCACAAATTAGTTTACTTCTTTCCTAAATTTATTAGGATTTGAAATATTTGTTAGGTGTTGAGGGACACACACACACATGCACGCGTGGGAATGGTAGATATTTAAGTTTTTAAACAGCAGTCTGCAACTTTCTCCTAATGATGCATCAATGATGATTCTTATAGCCCTCTTTGTAATTTAAATATTTTTATACTATTTATGGAATTTCCCCATATTGTTACACCATACTACAGATGTGAATGAAAGTTTACAAAATAACATATTTTGAGCATTTTAAATGTTATCCTAATAATTGCCTGCAAGCAATAAATAAAAGCTTGGAGAAATAATGAAGTTGATAATAAATTTTCTTTCCTAATTTTAAGGACATCACCTTTTGAAATGCAAATTCAGTCTAGCATTATGAATCACCTTACTTACCACGGCTAACATGAAGTAGCTATGTAAACATGCAGCCCAGAAACCCAACACGGCTGTAGCACAGATTAAGATACCAGTGCCCATGAAGCCCAGAGCAATGTAGTAGAATAGTGGATGTGCAGGAGGGTTGGATGAACCCAGCAAGCGAGACAGTAATATACGAGGTATGTCTGTAAGTAGCATTGCACCCAATACAACCAATGCCAGTCCAGAGAGCTGAAAAACAGAACATCTGATGATGTAACGAGGTTCTTTGTATCAAAATATTCCCAATAATATAAATTAATGACACAAATTCCCAAATTACTGAGTAACAGCAAGCCTGAGTTTCTGATTATAGGGTTTAAGCAGCAAATACAGAGTCTTTGTTTGGATGCATGTCAACTTAACAGGAATTTTGTTAGCACCAGGAAGCAAGCTGTTAACCAGTGGAGTTGGATATTCATAGCCCCTTAAATTCAAGTGCATAGTTTTTGCATGCAAATAAATTATAACTACAATAACCACATGCTCTCATCATAGATGTTGCAAATAATATGCTTGTGCCATCACACATCTCTCAAACCTTTTGAGAACATTTGCATTAACACTCATAATTCATGTAAATAAAACCATGCTTTGTGCGTAAAAAAATTAAATGCAGGTCAACGGAGCGATCATTAACACTATCCAACAGCCAATTATAGAAATTAACTTAAATCATATTATCATGTGGTTGCGATTCTAAACATTTAGTAGCATTCCAAACTGAGGTTTGCAAAATTCCTAATTTCTGTGCAAGCTTTTTCAGAGATTTCTTTGAACTTCATTCTAATTTTTCACTGATGTATTTTAATTTCAGTTTCTTACTTCTTCTTTCATACCATTTCACTAAATCTATTCACTAGATCACAAACTCTTTCTGTGTGAGGTGCTTGAAAAGCAGGAAATGTCTATAAATCTCTGTCTCACTTCTCTATAAGTGTTTGTCATCATATAGGAATCATTATTGCATCAAACTTTCCTTGTAATAGAAGTAAGAATGCAAAGTGCTGAAAACTTGAAATGTGAGAAAATGGGAATGAAATAAACCACACTTACTACTGAGTTGTATATTGTAGAACTTCTAAGCAATTATTTATACCTTTAAACTGTACAAAGGTAAGCAGAGAGACTTTTTTTAACGCTTACAGCTAAAATGATTTTTGGGAAAAAATCTCACAGAACCAGATTTTTTTATTACTTTTTTTTTTGTTAGTGAACACTCACCTTAAAATTATTTTATTATGTATTTAAATAATTTAAGGTTACTTTTTAACACTTTTTAGAAGACCAGGACAGATTATCTTTAAATCCCATGTTGCTGTATTAGTGATTAACAAATACAAAATACCTATTGTGCAACACACAACTATTAAAGTGACCTTAAAATAGCAACAAAAAAAAAATAGTTTACCAAACGTAACCTTCTGGATTTGGAAGAGATTTTGTTGGCATCTGTGTTGCATCGTAAACATCCCTTATAGACGGCAGTAAAAGTATGAATGAATGAATTTATTGTACAATTTATTTTACAATATATATCTCTCGTAGCCATATTTCCTATTGAGCCATTCAGATTGCTTGGCTCCCAGGCCTTATAGCTCACTGAGCAGCCTTCCTTTCTTTCTTTACCTCTCTCACTTTTCTTTTACCTTCCTTAAAAATTCTCCCATGCCCTTTTCTTTTCTTTTTTCCCTGTCAGCATCTTTATAGTTACTATTTTGCTATGTATATTTTCCTATCTCCTTTCCCACTCTCTTTCCCTCCAGCTCTTTATTTCCTTACATTCCGTCATATAATGTTCTGTACTCTCTCTTCCTCCACACAGCTCACATATTCCTCTTCTGCTGCCTCTCAACCCTCTTAAATATATTGATCCCGTTCTCATCTATGCTAAACCTGTTCAGTAGTGAACATACCTCTCTCTTCACCACCCTTTAACAATTTATAGAAGCTTAATCATTTTTTATCTTCAAGGCTTCCCCATATCTCTTGTCATCTATATCCCCCACTCTTTCTTACTTCTTTCCTCTAGCCCCTATTCCAATTACTCCATTATCTTTTTGGTTTCTTTCTAGCAGCTGTTTTTGCTTATTAGAACCTTTTGCTGAGCCATGCACATCTTTTAAGATTTCACCTTCTTTCACCGTTATACATCTAAACCAAAATTTTAAAACTCTATTATTATACCTTTCCTCTTAGTTCTACTAATGCAACCTCACCTGGTGTTGCTCTTGGTAGTCCAATTAGTTCTTTACAAAACATTCTATACATTGGTCAATTTTCCTATTTAATTTGCCTGCCCCACACCATATTTCCAATGCATAGAACATTTTTGCTTCTACCAATGCCTCGTCCTTTCTCTCCTACCATTTTGTCGACATCTCTAATTTATATTTGCATATTCTTATTCCTGTCATAGCTGCCTTCCCTTTACTTAACATCTTCCTGCCATGTGCTCCTCATTTCCATTATTACTCATCCTTACTCCAAAATAGTCAAATTCTTCGACTACCTCCACTTCTTGACCACCTAGAAACCATTTTTCTTCTCTCAGTTTATTTCCTTTTTTAAAAACTATCACTTTGGATTTATTTATATTTAACTTAACTCCCCATTTTTCACAAAATTCTTGAATTTCATTTATTACTTTCTGTAACCCTATTATATAGTACCTAACATAAGGTCATCTGCGTATAATAAACTGGAATCTCCTTATTCGTGGACAATGCTGATTTCTTAGTTTTACTCTTTCTAATCTATGGATAAGTTAAACAATATTAGACTCAGTTTACATCCCTGTCTTAATCCTAGTAAAAGCAGGCACTTAATGGTTGGAGTGTAAATAAATATAATAAATGCGAAACAGGAACTAAAACCTTCCAAGAGCTTTTATCCAACTGGACAGGACAATTTTTCTGCTACTGAAATCTAGAATTCTTCTAGTGAGTAAGAAATAGGGGAGGAAAAAAAAAGAGAGGAAAAAAAAAAGAAAGAATAAAAGAAAGGAGCATACTTTAAATGCTCCATAACTCAAAGGTGTTTGCACTTCTAAAAATAATGCTTTATAGAGGATGATACAAACTTACTTACCAGAAATACAAGATTACAGCACACAAGCACAGCTTTTCCAATGTTCAGCTCTGTAGACTTCATCATTAGTCACATGCCTAGCTGGAACTGAGTATGGATGGGAATCAACAGGAAATGCAGGAATGTTATAGGAGATTTGCTCCAGTACACACATTTCCACAGGGTGACACACCCAAGCTTCATCTACTGTTTGTTCCATTTCACATGAACATTTGTGCACTCTTGAGTCCATGCTCAACTATGGAAACAAAGGATGGCATGTATGATTGAGTCCCACAAGCCTTATTTAATTTTAAACAAGAATAATATAAACTGTTATTCCTCCTTGTAAGTAGTTACAATGACACAACATTGCAAGAATGACATAACAAAAACTTCTCTGTATAAATCACAGTATTATAACAGTAGTTTCATTTTGAAGAAAATGTAACATCAACTTAAGAGGGGAGGGACAGGTGTAACTTCAAACTTTGATGTTACCACATGTATGGATGTAACTTTTAACCACAATAAAGTGACAGGCTTCAAGTCAGCATATTAAAACTTTATAGATTTAAAATACATATTTGTATATTTAAAAATATTTACTAGTGGTAAAAAAGCTTTTAAAAGACAAAAAAAAAATCATAATTTTCATGTTTCCTGGTTTTATTTGGGGAAAAAGTTTAACCTATAAGATATGAAAAGGGAGTAAGCTCTAGTTTTAGCAAATAATCAGTAAGTTTGCATTTTGACTAATTTATCATTCATTCAGAAAAAAAAAAAAAAAAAAAAAGTAGACACTACATTTAAAACATTTTCATTTGCGTATCAACATTATCTTCTAGGCTCTTATTGGGGGGGGGCCCTTTAACTTTGAGAAACATATAATGTTATTGTTAGAAACTTATTGAACTGTAGGTTTTTAAACTTAATTTAATTCATTTTTGCCACGAAAAACATTCAGTCATTCCTGTATATCCATACTCTATGGAGAGTTGGGAATGATTTTAATCAAAGAAAAATTCCACTGGCCCAGCTGGGAATTGAACCTAAGACCTCTGTGCTGGTAAGCCAGACTGCTGACCACTCAGATGCAGTTGGTCTAGATTCGAATACCTATTTTCCAAATTTACTTTGACAAGTATCTAAAACCTGTGATAGTTTCCTTCTCAAACTGAAGGTTAGGACAAAATTTGGAGAATGAATACAATATAAAATTGGTTCTAAAGTCCAATACCAACTTTCTTGAAAACACAACAGACAGTAGAGCTATGTTTCTTGTGTTCCTTGGAAAACATACATTTTATCCCAAGCCCTTCAATTCCTGATTGTTGTTAATTGCCATTAGTTGCAAAAAAATTTTAATTAGGGACTAACAGTTCTAATGCTTAGTTAAGCGCATAAATGTACATTTTGGACAGTTTGGGAATGCAAGTGAAACATTTGATATTTTAAAAATTTATTCTGCAATGCAAAATAAGTATTTTTAAACAATACAATGTTTCTTAGTTATGAGCTGGCCGTTTTCTGTGCCACTGCATCTTGTGGGGCAAATCTTGTCTTACATTTGCTTATTCTTCATCCTTACTGATTCCTGTGTTGAATTATGTGTTTTTAAGTTATAATAATGCTATGAGACAAATGTATGTTACAGTAAAGCATTTTACATACGGTCTGTATATGATTTCAGCTTACAAGTAAGTTAGAAGGCAAATTTAACAGAATTCCCAGATGTGTGTCCCCAACTAGAAAAGCTGTGCAGAAACTTATAAATAAATTTAGAGAAATGGGTTCAATTTTCAGTAAGAAGCCGAGGATAAATTGGTACACGCTAAAATACAAGTAATTAAATGAAGTTAAAGAATGATACAGAGGAAACGGCAATTAGTCAACACAGTGAGCTACTAAACCCTTAAATTGAAGCCAAATGTCACTTGATTCACGATTTCTACCGAGAGCTGGGTAAAATTCTATAACTGTATTTTGAGAAATGTTAACACACAAATGCAGAATGTTACAGGAAAGACATTATCACAGCATCCTTTGAATAGCTTGATTGATATTGATACTTATAAAACTGTATAGCTTAAACACCCATTCACTGGAAGAGCTACAGGGCTATATAAGAAGAGAAATTATAATATTTCAAAACTGAACTTATGCACATGACACAAAACTTTCTAAAAGGGTGCCAGATTTGTGTGGATGCAGGAAGCATTTCCAACATATCCTGAGATAAGCTACCTCCTTACTTTCAGTTTACTTGTACATGTAATTTTGAGAACGCGAATCACAACAACATTCATGGTGTTAGTTGTGGAGATATTTTAATCAATTGTTTGGGAGTAAAGGCTGGTTCACAACCAACGAGAACAGTAACCAGAACAAGAACAAGAAAGTTAAAATACATGTATTCAAATGGGAGCATTCACAACCAATGGGAAGCCTTCCTGGGTCCTGGGAACAGGAAAGAAGAGTTGCCCAATTTTTAAGTTTCTCATTCTCATTCCCGGGCATGGCATATTAGATCCATATTGTGCATATTAGACTCTTCACTCTAGAGATTATTCTAGGTGGCCATGACATGAAACAGCCACTAGTGCTCTCTATAGTTGCAAGCTGTAAACATGAAACTGGAAGAAATTAGTAGTAAATGTGCTTCCTAACCTCAACCTGACACCCGCAAATCCAATGAGCATTGGTTCCTCTGTTGAAAGGGTCATTTGTAGTTTGTTCATATGCAACTCAAAACTGGCTAGTGCCTCAAAAACAATGGCTAAAGCTACAAGAACAGCAAAAACTGGTGGAAATTAAAAAAGAACAATATAAATGACTTTAATGTATGCCATTAAATAAAGGAATGAAAGCTTGGCGCTATTAGAGGGATCGGAAATGTAATGGATACACATTTAGATAATGTTTACTCTATCGAATTTCGACATTGGCTAACCCGCATATGTTGGCTAAATTGGAAGTAGGTGAAAAAATATCATTGGTCAGTTAAAAACAAATGAAATCCCAATGTGCAAAATCGACTTTCACTTTGTGATCGATATGCATTCCCATTCTCGTTACCAGCCTGTTGTGAACCAACATCTTTTATGGTGTATTGCTTCCCGTTCCCGTTTCTGTTCTGATTACCATTCTGATTAAGGCGGTTGTGAACCAGCCTTAAGAGCTCTGGCTTCTTCAGACAGGTCCTCCGTACAACCTGTCACCACATAGAGGGAAGCGCTATAGCTTCACAAGGCTCTATTAGAGTCTGTATTATGGGAATAAGAAAAATCATATCAACTAAAGCCAAATCCTGTTTCCCTACAGACTGGAAATATGAATTAAGCAAACTAATAAAATCAAACAAAAAATACAAAATTATGAAGTAAAATAATTGCAAATGAACATTTCCAAATAAAGCTGCAATAGGACCTTAGATTTTAAAATAAAGAGAGTTGAAGGTTGTTACACTACATCACTCAAATGTATGATTGTAGTTGTAGTTTGCATTTTAGTGATGTAGTGTAACATCCTTCAACTCTCTTTATTTTAAATTATGACACACCACTGTTACTAGCTTCTAAATCTTCAAAATTAGTCCTTAGATGTTAAAGTGGTACATGAATAGAACAAGTACAAATAAAATACATAAATGAATATAAAATATGTGATTTTAAAATATGCCTTTATGTACTAAGCATGCAAGTTTTGCATGTTTCTTTTACCCATTATGCTATTATTCAATAATTAACATAAAACAAAGCCTTAGTTTAACTGAAATAATTATGCATTTTATTTCATATTTGTTATATTTCTTTATATATGACAACAGAACAAGTGCACATAAAAACTTCTTTTTTGAACAGAATAATCATTAGGGCATGTAAATTAATGGCACCAAGTGACTGTTTCACATAAAATGAATTTAATGCTACATTTCTAGATCATTTCTGTACTTCTCTCTGACTGATTTAAAGCTCTTTGGTTGTCAACTCCTGACTGAACATGAATGCCTCAGTTCCACCCAAGCTGCTACAGTTCACTATGGTAATCACCTTCCCACAAGCTGCCCATAAAGTTCTAAAGCAGTGAGTTGCATTTTTGCTCTTGCAACTCCGATTTTTGTTAATAACTACCAAAGATTTTTAGTACAGTATTACAACTTACAGAAACAGTCATAGTATTCGCAGTTATTCTGACACCTTCAATACTGCATATTTGGAAACAATTGCTACTCTGTAATATACAAGGGGGGTCATTAAGTAACACAAATAAAACTAAAATAATCATGTGAAGTTTCAATGATTTTGAATTTAGTAACAATAATTTTTTCCTGCAATGTTGTTATAGCTTAGGGCAGTGAAATTTTGCAGATGTATACTTTGAAGTTTGTGCTAGAGACAACGTACATTCAATCAGGTATATTAGCTCTTGAGACAAAAGCATGAACTACTTCCCAAAGATGTCAACTTTGAAGAACAAAGAAGTTTAGTTCATTTTTTATGGATGAAAAGTCAAAATCTGAGTGAAATATACAGGGAAATGTTAGGGTGTATGGGGAATTGTAACATCTCCAGGAGGTGCAGTGTTGAAAGCAGACTGTATGAATCTTGACTCACCACATTCCAGATGACCAGTAACAGCTGCAACTTGATGGAATGTCACAGCCATTGAGAATACAATTGGGAACATGCACGAGTGCTAAAAGTATTTTTAATGAAAAGTTTGTCCTCAAATTAACAGAAAATGATATTCCATTATGATATTATGTTCTTTTGAAAGCAAGAAAAAAGTATTTTAGTCCCATTTTGCAAGGCTCTCCAAAATGCTTCTGACATAAGCGACCGAGCTGTGACATCACCATTTAGTATGAACTTAAGTCATGCCATATGCTTCCATTGGTGGTGCATGTATATTGTTGGTTAGAGCATTACTTTTGCATTTTTTTATCAGAATGACAAATGAAGGTTTTAAAAAGGCAGAATCAGATAATCGTGCATTAATGATAGTATAGTTTTTCAGGAATAATGATTGTTTTGTGGCTCCCGAAAGTCCTAGATTAAAAGCATATTGTTAAGTACAAGCATATCCATCTATGTCTTGCATCTATTATACATCTGATTATTCAAGTTTGTTACATTGCAACAAATCTAATGGTTATACTGAAAAACTAAGATCTGCAATTCATTAGTTTTCATAAGATAACAGTGAAACACAGTAATTGTATTTCTCATTCATGACCTAGTATTAAGGCAAACATCTATTTTTGATTAGACTAGCAGATTTTTTGCCTATTTATTTGTATATCATAAACATAGAATGCCACAGGGATAATGGAGAAGAGTCAAAATAGGTGTAACTTGTTGATGCTATGAAACACAAATGTAACACTTAAAAAGTTGCAAGGCACTCCAATTATGTTGTAAGGATAAGCTGAGAGAACAGATGACTGCAGTAAGAAATGCATATGCAAAGGAGGGAGACAGCTATGAAAGGAGTACAGAAGAAAATAGGGAGGAAGAAGCAGCAGCTAGGGAGGGGGAGGAGGAAGAGCTAACATTGGTTGGAGAGTCGAGGTGAGAAGAAATGCAAAGAAAAAGAAGCAGGGAGAAGCAGAGACAACAGATGATTAACAGTGTAGCAAGAAATACGTATGTGGAGGAGGGAGTGACACGAGTGAGAAGTGGGGAAGTAATAAGAGTGAGAACGGTCAGTGAAGCAAAAGAAATTGCAAGAAGGGGGGTAGGGTATACAATAATAGATTTGAGAGAAGGAAGGGTAATGCTACAAGGGGAGGAAAGTGTTGACCCGGTATCCAGACGTACTAGACTCAGAAAAGCAATGGAGAAATTTACGTATCAGGATAAAACAAAGAACAAATACGGAAAGGGAGTAAATTGATACACAAAAAAAGAAAATAGGAGTAAGACAGGGATGTAAACTGAGTTCATATTATAAACCTATTTATAGATGATATATTAGGAGTAAAATAAGAAAATAGCATCAGCCAGTAATAGGAGATGGAGATTCCAGGTTCAGGTTCATTATATGCAGACAATTTTATGGTAGGCACCATATCATTGACAGGATTACAAAAGCAATAAATGAAATTCAAGAAAGTGTGAAAAATGGGGAATTGGGATAAAAATCATAAAGATGACCGACTCAATAAAAGGCTCTAAGAAACAAAACCAAGGACTTGAGAGAATAATAAGGAAGGTAAAGGGAAGAAAATGGTATAGAAAAGTAAGAGAAGCAAGGGCCGCTCAGTGAGCAAAAAGGCCAGGGAGCCAAGCAATCTGAGTGGCCCAATAAGAAAACAAGCACCAGACAAATTGTACAATAGATGTAGGGGTATAAACGAATATACATTGTATGTATTGTAAACATGTAGAACAAATTGTACAATAAATCCATTCATTCATACTAATGGACGTGGTTTAAATATTTCTTTACATTTTTGCAGAATATTGTCTGTTTTGTTCCATATTAACCGCACACACAACTTGTATCGCATGCAATGCACCCAAGTGGAGCAATGACAAGATACAGTCATAGGATCTATGTGACGAAACTCGTATGATCCATGTTATCCATATTTTCTTTGGTTGGCAACGCTCAGCACAAAATGTCATCAATTTCCATTATATAAGGACAGGTGCAAGAAAGGGTAGGCAGGTGGGCCTAATGACTTCATTCAAGCAACAACTACAACATAAAGCAACCCAAATTCCAAGGAACACCTTGCATATTAAAATTCTCCATTTTGTAAGTATTAACCTATAATTCGGCCTCTTTCCTCATACTAAATCAGTACCAAAATTGTTACAATATGTTTAACTTGCATAAAAATGATCCTCGCAACAATACATTACAGATTTCTCCGAAATATCGTTGACATTTCTTTGCCACTGCAAAATCCCTTTCTTCTTGATTTCAAGTATTTTAGCATATGAATAAACAGTCTGCTGGAGGTATGCGATGTATTGGTACACAGAGGAGCTATACATGATTTGTAGCATTTCTGCTTCAAACTGGTCGGAATTAGGCTGATTCTGAGATGAAAACATTCTGCTGCATATGCTACAGAAAAACTGCACTTAGCTACACTACTAAAATAAAAGGGAAATAAACACAGTGCATCTTTGTTTATCACATAGCACAATGTGGTTAATTCTTTCTGCTCAGCACTGTAATCATAAACAGTGATGTCAGACCAATAAGGATGTATTATGGCCTTGTGTGATCTGTTTTCAGATTAAATCGTAATTAAATGAATTTTCAATCAGACTAGCTCATACGTTAGCAAAATTACGTTGTTGTGCATGTTCCCAATCTTGAACAAATAGTGGAGCCATCTATGATCTTATAAGAATGGTTCAACATTTCTTACGGAATGGACCTTGCACCCTTGGACTTGCATGTGTTTGGCCCAATGAAGAAATTTCTGGGCAGCCAATACTTTGATTCTGATACAGAGCGCAATCAGAGTGTGCAGATGGCTATACTCCTAAAAGATAGAGCTCTATGAAACTAGTGTCATGTTGGGAGAAATAAGCTCAGAGAATTGACTCCCATGTTGAAAAGTAGCTAAAGGATTGAAGAATGTTACTTCATTGAGTATGAATTACTTTAATTTATTAAACTGTTCATTGCATTACATTACTTAATGATCTACCCTTGTAAAATAAAATTCAAATGATCAGGGACACAGATTTAGGCACACTCTTGTCATTACGGTAGAACACCGGAAAACCGAATCAATTGGGGCTATGGTCTGTTAGATTATTCAGAAAAACATGTAAGAATGCACTGTATGCTATACAATTACAAAATTGCTTACAGTACAGTATTTGTCATTTTCATCTTATAACTTTACTTCTATTTCAGCTACTTTATACTGTACTAGAATTTAATTAACAATGTAGGCCTACTATATTGCATTTGGATTCTATTATGCTAAATACCAGCTTAAAAAATAAATTTTAAAGTTCAGTACTATGATTAAATCCTTTCCTTACATTGCAAGTGAAATTTCAATTTTTCCCACTATTGCAAATTCTGTTTGGATTATCCGAAATTTCAGATTTGCAGGGTTCGGCTTTCCAGGGTTCTACTGTACATTTTTAATGCTCTAGCATTTCATACAGTAATGACTGCTTAATACAAATATTTCAGAAGAAATAATTTCATATATTTTCCATGTGAAGCCATCAGTATTTCTCTCAACCTTACAATTCTTTTATGCCTGCAAAGTGGCAAACAGAGCACATTTGACATCTCTATATTATTCTCAGGTATGATTCATTTAATAAAGAAGGCTAATAAGGTCCAAAAGCCACCCACAAAGTCTTTTGTGCAGAAAGAAAGAAAAATTTGAAGGGCTTTTTTCACATCTGTAAAAACATTTTTAACACTGTTAAAGAGTTCTCTGAAATATGCATATCATTATCAAAAATCCAAGAGGTTTTTCTTCTTTCCACCTCCTGCACAGCCAACAATGTCATCTTGTTCCCTCTGGGCAGTTTCCTCTAGCTCTGGTGGCAAATGAAGCTTCTGCAAACAAGATTATTTTTCTATTATGAACATGGAGAGTAAAACTGAAATTAAAGGCCTCAATTGATATTCTGGATAGCAACAATCTATGAGAAATATATGCTGTTTAAAGAAAAGTATATAAGATAGTTATTATTACCTCTATGACAAACTTTTTTCTTCTAAGCTTAAAAGCCAGATCTCTAGTTTCTGGTTGATACGGCGCTAATGTGTTGAATGCTCCAAGCTTGTTTAAGTGAAACAAGCCATGGTAATCTCTAAAAGCTGGATTTGTTTCTTTACTGGACCCAGCAAAGGATTCCAGTCTCAGTGCAACATCACTACAGTGTTTACAGCGATGAATGATGTATTTATCCTAGAAAAAATAATGTTGTTATATTATAAAGCAAAAGCTATGACAATAGTTTATACAGGATTAGAGGTAGGAGAATGAAACTCTTCCAAAAATAACCATAGGTTTTAATAAACATATAATAATGTGGTTCCAAAATAACAATCCTCTAATTATGCACTAATGCAATAATTCAAGCATTTTATAATCAGTCCGTAGTAAGCTCTATTTATAGGGAGTACCATGTGTTACAATAAAAGCTACATGTATGTACATGATGTGAGACCTTGGAACCATCTCTACTTGCAAGTTCCATTAGAGGGCAATGCCCACCAGAAATCTTCTAGCTAATCAGATTTAATTACGCTATTGATCTGTTGTATTACAGATGTAACATGTAAATAACAATTACACATTTGCAACATATAATCATCAGCATAATAGAAACTAATGCATGGTGGTGGCGGTGGCGGCGGCGGGATGGTGGTGGTGGTGGTGGTGGTGGTGGTGGTGGCGGTGGTGGTGGCGGCGGCGGGGTGGTGGTGAACAATATATTTTTAATGTGAGTGAAGTGAGCAGTAACTATAATAAGTATACAGATACGTTGTTATTAACTGTACATTACAAAATTAAGCATGCCTGTGGAGGGGAGAGATGAAAGAGCAACATTGTCTTTCGATACCAGAATAAAGAATCATGACTTGATGCAAAAGAATCTGAGTGATACAGTGGATCAAGAGTACTTTATCGTTACACATCCCAGTTATTTGTAACCTAGTATTATTTTGGAACTGCAATGATCAGTACTGTTACTGAAAAACAAGATTTATTTCCACTTCTATAGAGGATGTAGCAAAATTGGTAATGCAAACTGAAACAACTGAAAGAATACAACCGAAACAAAAAAGTCTGTAAATCAGCAGTTGCAGGAAAGAGAGTTGCCAATGTAAGGTTATGAACCTCCAATGACTTAATTGTCTATAAATTATATACTTTGTTGTTTGAGCAGGTGAAGCTGTAATTAAGCATACATGTTGTATTGGACAGATACAGTATATAATATATTTTAATCAAAATCATTAGAACAATTTTGAGAAAATTAAAAATAACAGACATTTTTCAACATAAAGAGTAATTTGGGGTGGGAAAATTTTCTTGAAAATCTTGACTTGGCATGCTTAAACAATGTCTGACTTGAGTGAATAATTTGATGTTTATCCTATTCAACTTTTCATTTTTGGGTTTTTTAAGTTTGCTCTACGCTTTCTCTCCTCTCTCTCAGGTACAGTGAACCTCAAAATCTGTATTTCCAGTGAAATCTAGGTAGGTGGTAGAGAAAAAATTAAATACAACTTAGAAAGAAAACAGAATCACAGAAAAGTATCAAATATTAAATACAAACAAATTCATATTACAGCTGTACCATATTAATGTTGTTAAACTAATCTTAAGGTAAACCCCGAGAGGGCTGGAGGGAAGGGAAAATGAACATTACATTAAATGAAATCTTACCTGCACTAAATGTGAAGGCACAGTAACAAGGCATACTGCATAAGATGATCTGAGCAGAGCACGCAAATTGTAGAAAAACACTGCCAAATCTCTATTAGGTTGCTCTGTCTGCCAGGGAGGTGAAGCAAGAGAATGAAGAGCTATCCGAAGAATATTTCTCTTTTTTGGTGCACTCTTTATGTCAAACTCATTCTGCTTGACTTTGTTATGTAATGCTTTAAGTAAGTCCTCATATCCAACATTTTCAAACACAGCTGCAACATTTATATTATTTTGAGAGCATTCATGTATTGTGCCAATTTGTAATTAAACAAGGATTGGGGCTAGGGTGATATGTTAGTGCTGAATCAGGGTCCTATAGTTAACCACTTGCTAACACTTTTACTGAAAGTAAGCAAGCTGTCACCAAACAGCTAAATATGGAGACGAATGTCTCCAAAAAACATTTTCTAATCTTAACCATCTGACATAAGTGAGTATGTTTTAGTATGTGATTATTTATATATTTTAATATTTATATTGCTTCACTTTCAATAGTGCTTTGAATCTTAATAATTTTAGAATTTTAAGCAAGCTGGATACAACAGCAAATTTATCCTCAAACACCCACTCACACACATGCAAACATGCCCACAAACAGACGTTTTTTCTAAAAGTGCTTTTTTTTTTGGATTCAGGGAGTTCCAAAACTCCCAGTTTTTCAGTGAAATTTCTGTTCCAAATTTTCAAAAGGACATTTATTAAGTCTATTTAAAGCAAAAACATTCACTTCCAGAGATGTATGATGATTTTGAAATGCATTACCTTGTTCATCACATTCATTATTCTCAACACTGTTTCCACTCCAGAAGCACAGATCTGCACTTTTAATGATTTCAGCACCCAATGTAGTATTCAAATCAAAATTGTGACCAAATACTGTATAGTCAGATGAGCTTTCCACTGAGCGTATGTTCTGGTAACGCCAGGCAATTGTCATTTTGTCTTCTGTATCACCAGTTGCAGAAGCGTTCAGCTCTGGATTAATTGGTGCTGGTAGTTCTTGGACCTAATAAGAAAACAAATATTATAAAGTATGAATAATCTCTGAAACAAGGAAAGAGTGGAAGAAGAATGAAGTGCACAAGATTTGCTATATATAATATATACAAACATAACAAGGAACATAATAGAGCTACATTATGAGAAAGACAGCATAAAGATAAATACAAGCGACACAAAAATCAAGGTTAATAGAAGGAAAGCAAGAAGATAAGCATGTGAATTTGAATCTAAGATGAGGTAAGGCTGTAAGTGGCTAGTTTCGGATATTTGGGATGTACCATAATCAGTAAAATGAGCTATTGTCAAGAAGTACGAAAGAAATTTAACCATGGTAAAGGAAGGTTTTAGCAAAGACAAAAGCATTTTCTGTGGAACTTTGAATAAAACAGTAAGGTAGAGCACCTGCCTGCTGTGCAAGGGGTCCCAGGTTGGATTCCCAGCTATGGGGCTGGGAATTTTTCTCTAGCCAAGATTATTTCCTATCCTCCCCAGAGTCTGGAAGTATGAATGAGAGTATGAATGTGTGTAATCTAATGATAAAATGCAAAGTTTACCAAAAATCCGACAAGCTAATACAATAATTTAATTGAATCTTGAGTTGGTGGATACACTAAAACTTTATTTACTTTAAATTAATGGAACATGTTTCGAAAGCACCACTTGCTTTCATCTTCAAATTTTTTCCGACTGAGCATGACGGGTATTCGGGTCCATAGATGTAGGTGGCGTGGAGGTGGTGTCATCTGGTGTGTCTATGATGAAGCTGCTTAGATAGTTGCGTGGCAGGATTTCAAAGCTCATTACTGTTTTCATGATTTAATTATGTGTATGTTTTCCCAAACTTTAAGTTCTGTTGGATTGGTGGTGTATTTCAGGAGTCTGACTTTGGGGTTGATGTCGTGGTTTGTGGTCCAATAACGGTTTGCTATGGCAGATTTATCCATCTGTTTGTTGGATATACATCTGAAGTGTTCTTTCCTTCTGGTTTCAATATTTTTTGTTTTGCTTTACCAACACACACCAGGTCACAATTTTCACAATTTATTAGGTAGATGCCAGATTTTTGTTCTTGTAGAATTTTATCTTTGAAAGGGGAAGCTAGTAGGTTCTGAATTGTGTGTTTATTCTATGATAGCAATGATATGTTGTATTTTTTGAGGATTTTATTAAATTTGTGATTAAGCTGAGGATGGTATGTGATTTTTTTTAATTGCTGCTTTGGTTCCTGCATACAGAGGAACCAAACTACCAAAATTCTGTACCCAGGAACCAAAGCAACAATTAAAAAAAAAAAATCTGACGTGTTGCACTCACATGACTTTCTCTACTCTTGTACAAACTATTCCTACAAACGCGTATACTCCATCTACTTCATGTTAAACTAGATAAAGATTTGCAGTAACTATCTTATTGCTAATTTTCTTGTAGGTGCAAGGGGAATATGGTAGGCTTTAAGCCATAGTCAAATGTTTTAAGAGCTGGTTGCTATGTGGAGCATTCCATTCTCTTTGCATGCCCAGGACATAAAAAAAATGAATATCGAATTCCCATTTCAGAAAAAGTATAAGTATTTGAAGATTTAAGGGAATAACAAGCAATACCTCGAAAATGGTTCACTCGACAAAAACAATGTATATCATATAAATTGTATATTTTAACGCAATCTATATTTTTGTGTAGTAAAATGTTGTCTATCTCTTATGTTTACCAGTTATGCAAAAGTCGTTCACAATGAAGAATGCTTTTGGAGACATTCCCAGAAAATTCGAGATATACAATTCATTTGTCATGAAAATATCTTAAACACATGATATTTTAATCAAAATCGTTAGAGCCATTTTTGAGAAAATTAAAATTTTCGAAAAATGTTCCATGTAAAGTGTAATCTGGGATGAAGGGATTTTCTTGAAAACCTTCGTGTCGTATCTCTGGAAGATACTGGACCTAAATACCAAGTTGGGCGTTTATCCGACTGTTAGTTTCTGAGTTATGCTGTTCACAGACACACGGGCATGTTTCCAAAAACGCTTTATATGCATTAAGTGCACCTCAAAACATGTATTTCCGGTGAAATCTTGGTATCGAATTTTTGGGTGGAATGCAATACTTCCCCTACTTACTATACGTCATAGAGAAAGTAAAAACACTCCCAAAATATGACGTTGCTTCTTGCAAATGAGGGGCTGAGGATATATTATCCACATCAGAAACCACGAACTCGTGTAGCCAAACCGAAGCTTACACGGATTCGTCTGACATGATGGTAAGCACAAATATCCCATTTAATAAGCTTCAAAAATTCTGCTTTTAAAACGTTTCTGGAGAAATATACAGCTATGAAATTTCCTTGTGAGTCTACTTTATGCAAATGTTATTTGTCATAGACGGCAATACTTGAAACTTGTCGATAATTTGACACAACACTTTACAGAAGTAGACAAACGTTCTGCTGCTGAAATAGCACAGCAGAAACTGAAGAGTGTTTTAGATAAAAACCCAGGATATGCAATTATATGCCATAGTAGGCATTAATAATATTATTAATATTAAGAATAACATTATTCTAAATAAAACAAGCAATATCTCGAAAACGGTTCACTCAACAAAAGAAATGTATATGACATAAGTTATGTATTTTAACGCGATCTACATTGTTTGTGTAGTAAAATTTTGTCTATCTCTTATGGTTTACCAGTTATGCAAAAGTCGTTCACAATGAAGAATACTTTTGGAGACATTCCCAGAAAATTCGAGATATACATTTCATTTCTCATGACATTATCTTAAAAATATGATATTTTCATCAAAATCGTTAGAGCCATTTTTGAGAAAATTAAAATTTTCGAAAAATCTTCCATGTAAAGGGTTGTCTGGGGTGGGGGGATTTTCTTGAAAACCTTCGTGTCGCATCTCTGGAAGATACTGAACCTAAATACCAAGTTTGGTGCTTATCTGACTGTTCGTTTTTGAGTTATGCTGTTCACAGACACACAGACACACACACACACACACACAGACACACACACGGACATGTTTCCAAAATGCTTTTTTTGGATTCAGGAGGTCTCAAAACATGTATTTCCGGCAAAATCTCGGTATCGAATTTTTGGGTGGAATGCAATACTTCCCCTACTTACTATACGTAGTAGAGAAAGTAAAAAAACAATTAACATACCATCCTCAACTTAATCACAAATTTAATAAAATCTTCAAAAAAATACAATATATCACTGGCATCACAGAATAAACACACAATTCAGAACTTAGTAGCTTCCCCTGTCAAAGATAAAATTCCACAAGAATAAAAATCTGGCATCTAACTAATAAACTGTGAAAATTGTGACTTGGCATATGTTGGTAAAACAAAAAGAAATATTGAAAGCAGAAGGAAAGAACACTTCAGATGTATATCCAACAAATAGATGGACAAATCTGCCATAGCAAACCTTTTTTGGAACATAAACCACGACATCAACCCCAAAGTCAGATTGCTGAAATGCACCACCAATCGAACAGAACTTAAATTTTGGGAAAACATACACATAATCCAACGCATGAAAACGGTAATGAACGTTGAAACCCCGCCACTTAACAATCTAAGCAGTTTCATAATGGACACACCAGATGACAGCACCTCCACGCCACCTATATCTATGGACCCAAATTCCTGTCATGGTCAGTCGTAAAAAAAGCTGAAGATGAAAGCAAGTGGTGCTTTCAAAGCATGTTCCATTAATTTAAAGTAAGTGAAGTTTCAGTGTATCCACTGACTCAAGATTCGATTAAATTATTCTTTTGCTTCACTGTCTCTAACTTCTGAGTAACACTTTCTATTAAGCTAATACAAGTTAACACCATTCCCTGTAAGCAATAATATGTTCCAAAGGGAAAGACCACTGATAAGACCATGTGGTTAAAGGTGGAGAACTTAAAAAATAAAAGTAAGGAGATAAATGAAATACCTTTTTGTGCACACTGTAGAGCGCATAAACTTTTATGCTATAAGGAAAACCTCTCCACCCATCCCTCTCTCTCATACACCCCACTCTTTTACAATGATAGACTTTGGAGTTTTCACTGTTTGAAGAAAGAAACCTTTCAAGAAGCATAGTTCTCATACATTTGAAGTGTATTTTAAAACTAATCTCAATAGACATGTGTCTTACTTTTCAAAAAAATTACATTTCAAACTTGAAAATCATTAATTCTAACTCCGTTTGATTTTTAACTCTTAAGGCTGGTTCACAACCAACGGGAACAGTAACCAAAACGAGAACGAGAAAGTTGAAATACATGTATTCAAATGGGAATGTTCACAACCGATGGGAAGCCTTCCCGGGCCCCGAGAACGGGAAAGAAGAGTTGCCCAACTTTTAACTTTCTCGTTCTCAGGCACGGCATATTAGATCCCTATTGTGCATATTAGACTCTTCACTCTAGAGGTTGTTTTAGGCGGCCGTGACATGAAACAGCCACTAGTGTTCTCTATAGTCGCAAGCTGGAAACATGAAAGTGGAAGGAAGTAGTAGTAAATGTGCTTCCTAACCTCATCCCGACACCCACAAATCTAAGCAGCGTTGGTTCCTCTGGTGAAGGAATCATTTGTAGTTTGTTTATATGCAACTCAAAACTGGCTATTACCTAAAAAAAAAAACAATGGCAAATGCTACAAAGAACAGCTAAAACTGGTGGAAATGAAAAAAGAGCAATAAACAATTTTAATGTATGCCATTAAATAAAGGAATGAAAGCTTGGCATAAGCAGAGCGATCGGAAATGTAATGAATATACATTTAGATAATGTTTACTCTATCAAATTTTGACGTTGGCTTGGCTAAATTGGAAGTAGGTGAAACAATGTCATTGGCCAGTTAAAAACAAATGAAATCCCAATGCGCAAAATTGACTTTCACTTTGTGATCAATATGCATTCCTGTTCACGTTACCAGGCTGTTGTGAACCAATATCTTGCATACTGCATTGCTTCCCATTCTCATTTCCGTTCTGGTTACCGTTCTCGGGCAGTTGTGAACCAGCCTTTACTCTCCAAGTTAATAAAAAAGCCTGGGCTATATTTGTATGTGAGAAACTACTTTCAGATTGTTAATAAATTTTGAATGTTAAAAGTCATTCCAAATTTTAGGTGAAATGGACCTTAAACAGAAGTACTACTAATATGAAGTTGGCTTTTGAAAGAATGTGACAGAATAGTGGGTGATGGAAAGTAATTTAGATACTGCAAGGGTGTCCACATGAGTTATACAATTGCAGAGATATTCCAAGAGTGTTGAAAAGCTTTTCAAAAGACAAGTTTGTGAAGACATGTTAATAGCTGCAGGGAGCTCTGTTCTTCCAAGCTATGATTTTACAATATAGAATAAGCGCTGAAAGGAAGTACCATGTAGAGAGGTTACCAGAGAAAAAATTTGGTGAAAACTGGGAGCATAATCCAAGACTATCTTTTTATGATGATATAATCAAAACAGAAGAATTTTGAAGAGAATAGTCATGGTATCTGTGCCATTCCTGTTTGGAACAAGATGTGGGTCTCCATGTTTAAACCAATGTGCTTTTGTTCATATAATTTTTATAGATATTTAGATATTATTGATTTTGTTCATTAAGTTCTCTCTATATTGTGCAGGATTATTTTTTTTGTTTTTGGAGTATGCAATCCATCCAAAAGCTTAAGAGAAAGATCAATAGTGAAAAAAGCTCTGATTTAACACCGAATAACTTTTCTAAGTTAAAAACTAAGATGGTTCATCCTTTAAATCTGTTCTTAAAACAGATAAAACGTTAAAATATAATTTATCTTTGTCATGTTTAGTTTTTTCTTGTTGAATTCTTTTCAAATTTATATGTTATTTACCAGTTAGTCCCTTTTCAAAACTGTATACAAAGTTATATTTTTATAAAAACTTTATATAATGTTATATTTTTAAAAGAGCATTGTTTCTGAAGTTGTACCATATAGCAGGTAAAATAAATCTGTAGTAGGATTCACTGTGAGAAATGTGTTCATTTCTATCATTTCCAATCAAAAATGAACATTTCCAATGTATTTCCAATCAAGTCGGACACTTCCAAAACTTCAAACAAAACCGGACATTTCCAAAACGTTTTTTGCTTGTAAACTGTAAACAAAAAGTATGAAAAAATTATTATTCACACCATCATGTCAATGGTATAAAAATATCTGTCAATGTCGAGTAAAATGAAGCCTAATTATAGTTTTTTCAACTTCCTGTAAAAATGCTATTTTGGAAATGACCAGCTTTAGTCACAACCTCCTAATCTATAGTCCTTAGAAATTTCTCTAATTCAATATGGAACGTACCAATTTATTTACATCTGTGTCCTGACTGCCGATAAACACACTGTGTCCAGAAACTATTCCTTCTGCCATAAAGTACTTCACTAGTAACTTGGCATAGTTTCCATAGCTGTCTTCTTCTATAAAAACAAAACAAGGATTTGGAGGAATGACAATAAAAATAGTGGCATTATAACAAATACCTTGCTATTTCTACAGCTTGCAATAGCTACAATCTGGAGAGAAAGCAAAGACATCTTAGTCAAACATACAATGTGAGGAAAAATACCTTGTGTGTTACATTCATACGACCTTCTCTATCCACTAATCCTATATATGTTTTACAAATTATTCTTATAAAAGCTTATTTTTCTATCTACTTCATGTTAATCAAGATAAATGTTTGCAGAAATGGTTCATTACACATTTTGTTAGTGGTACATCGAAGCAAACAGGAGGGTGAAGCAAAAAGTCATACCTTTAAAAAGCGGCTTACTATACACTGCTCTTTTACATGACAACACGAGAAAAAGAATCATGGTGACTAAGCACCACAAAAACTGTATGATAAAAGTACTGAATGTTATAACCAATAGAGCTGAATATTTCTGAAATAATGCCAGAAAAAAATTTCATTCTGGATAAATTGTATATTCTGCATTTCTCCCTTGATAAGTGGTATTTAGCTCTTCAGTTTCCCAGTTACTTAATCAGGAATTTGCAGAAAATTAGCAAAATAGTTCAAGATATACAATTTAATCTTCATAACAATGTCCCAAAAATATAATAAATATATAACAAAATTATTAGAGTTGTTTTTATAAAAAATAATAAAAATGTTTTCCATGTAAAGGGTAGTTTGGGATGGGAACATTTAGTTGAAAACCATGTTGAAGCCTTGGAATATGCTTCACCCTTGAGTGATGCTGTTCTCCCACCCTCTCCCTTGCATGCTTGCGTACACACAGCCTTTTTCTAAAAATGCCTTCTCTGGGTTCAGTGGACCTAAAAAGGTGTATTTCTGATAAAATTTCAATAACATATTTTTGTGTGGAATACAATACTTCCTCCACGTAGATGGCAAAGAAAGTAAAAAAATCTGATGTGATACATTCAAATGACTTTCTCTACCCTCTATCGTTTATTATTAAGTATACAAACTATTCTTACTAAAGTTTATTTTTCTATTTACCACATTTTAATCCAAATAAACTTTTCTAGAAACAGCTGCATTACACATTTCATTATAGATACAAAGGGAACAGCTATAGTCAAATGCCTAAGAACTGGACGCTATATGCTGGCCTTGAAATTCCATGCAATCATGAGAAACAGCTGAATGTTAACAGGACTTAAAGAGAATGACCAAGAAATGAACACTTCAAAGCTTTAATAACAGATATCTCAGAAATGTTATGGCGCAAAAAAACTTATTTGAAATAAATTGTACATTTTAAACAGATCTACATTTTTTGTGTTACATCGCTTAACGTTTACCAGTTATACAAAATTATACAAAATTCCTTCCGAATGAAGAGGACTTCACAGGCTATTCCCAGAAAATTCAAGATATAAATTTTATTTCTCATGTAAATATCTTTCATATATGGTATTTTAATCAAAAACATTAGAGCCATTTTTTAAAAATGTTCCATGTAAAGGATAGTTTGGGGTAGGGGGGATTTTATTGAAATTCTTCGTGTCACATCTTTGAAAAATACTGAACCTAAATACCAAGGTTCTTTTTCGTCTTTGAGTTGCACTGTTCACACATGCATACACACACACATGTGAACAATTTTCTAAAAATACTTTATTTGAATTTAGGGAACCTCAAAACATGTATTTACGGTGAAATCTTGAGATACAATTTTTTTATTTAACTACTTCTTTACCTACTAGGTACATGTTAGAGAAAGTAAAACAGTCTCAGGAAAATCTGTTAGTGTCACCTCAGATTCCTGCATTGCCCAACATTTAAACCAGAAGAAAATTGGATTCGCAAGATATTTGGAATGGCAGGTGCTTCTCCCTCTACAGCCAGTTGTCCACTTGTTTTACACATACTGCTGAGTAGTGTAATGTATGTTGTACATTTGGTGACAAAGAAGGCATTTTTTGCCACCCCTGGCTCAAATGCCTTAAATTGCTTGCTCAGCAGTTTAATGGCTTATCTATCTGCATTAATGCCATGTATTTGCTACCTAAATTTTGTTACTTGCTACCTGAAACAATAAAGTGAACTTTGGCTCTTTAGACCCTCTCTGATCCAGATAAAATAATAATAATAATAATAATAATAATATAAGAAAGCTACATGTATTGCATTCACATGACTTTCTCTATTCACTCTTCTACAGACTATTCTTACAAAAGCTTACTGTTCTGTCCACCTCTTGTTAATTGAGATAAACTTTCATTACAATTTTCACTGCAGATATGAGATGGATACAGTACAGGCTAAAGCTATAGTCAGATGTTCAAAAAGTGGACAGCTATGTGATGGCTTTGAAATTTCATGCTCCTTGATAACCATGAGAAAAAATGAATAGTGACTTATCTCTTGAAAAAAGTATAAGTATTTAAAAATTCAAACCAATAACAAAGAATGTCTTGGAAATTGTTAACACCACAAAAAATTTATTTGACATAAATTGTGTGCTTTAATAAGATCTACATTTTTTTTGTAGTACGATTTTTAACTATCTCTTTAAATATCTGTTTATCAATTATACACAAGTCATTTATAATGAAGGGGACTTCAGACTATTCCTAGGAAATTAAAGATATACATTTTATTTGTCATGTAAATTTCTTAACTATATGGTCTTTTAATTAAAATTGTTACAACCAGTTTTGAGAAAATGAAAATTAATGAAAAATATTCTATGTAAATCATAGTTTTGTGTGGGGGATTTTCTTGAAAAATTTCATGTTGCATCCTTGTAAGATGCTAAAGACAAATTTCAAGTTTAGTATTTAACTGACTTTTCATTTTTGAGTTAAGATGTGTGCGCCCATGTACATGCGTGTGCATGCACGAACACACACACACACACACACACACACACACACACACACACACACACAGAGGTACATGCAGACTATTTTCTAAAAAAATTACTTTTTTTGGTTCAGGGAAGCTCAAAATGTGTATTTGCTGGGAAATCTCAAATTTCTGGGTGGAATGCAATACTTCTACTTACCATATGTAAGTAATAGAGAATGTAATAATTATAAAATAAACAAAAACCATACCCACAAATACCAAGGAGCCCACAGGCAGTCCTCCACCTGCAACACAAGAAAATTAATACATTAATCAGTCAGTATTCTGAGGCTAACACTCTTGTCATTAGATTATAAAATGCTTGTAACATCTTCCTTACAAATAAATGTATTACTATAAATGATAAATAACAATGAACAACAAAGCAGCAGCCACAGCTAAATTTATTCCATTAAATTTTCTTTCCTTCACACTGATCATATGTGAGAGAAAGTTGGAGAGTCAAATTGGATTTGAAAATTTGAATGGCTAAACTAAAACCTCAAGTTTTCCATGTTGAGGCCATTTTTATGCATTGAACCTCTATCATCTTTCATATAAATGGTGGACCTCCAAAGCAACACTGTACCTTTAATGTGACTTCAGTGCTGCAAATAATTCTAAATTTGTTCGGTGTACTTTTGCTGTTATGGTAGCATGTTTTATTAGTTATATAAATACCCTAAACATACTTCATTTTACTAAAAATTGTTAGAGTTCATTTTTGAGAAAATTAATAAAATATGTGTGGTGTTTATCCAACTTTTCATTTTCTTGCTGTTCTGCCCCCACACAAAAACTTTTCCTAAAAATGCATTTTTTGGAATTCAGGGAACCTCAAAACATGAATTTCCAGGAAATCTCTCTATATAAAATTTTTGGTTGGAATGCAATTCTTCTACATACTAGAGAAAGTAAAAAATTCACCTAATGTGACTTTTTAAATATTGAATTTTACTATTATGCTTACCGACAACCAAATCGAGGGAAGGAATTCCTGAAGACACCAGTAACTGGGCATTTTGAATTGATGGTCTTGATCCAGGAATGTACGGCATTAAGTTGATTGCCTTTTTCTTAAAGCTCGTTTGTTTCACAGCCATGTTTCTTTTGACTTTACGGAATTACATATAAATATGGAAAACAATGACAGAAAACTCGACATAACCTTAAATAACTAATTCTTCTGTCTGCATTAGTATCAATTAATTTGCTATCACATTCTGAACAGGACTCACTGTAACAATGCTCAAAATGGCAACTTTATTTATTAGCGTAACTTCTGATGTATATCATTTTAATCGTGACTGCAAGTCCCAAGCTCACATTTTCCTACTTCTAATTCTGTAAGTGGTCACACTGTTTTCCAGCCTGGTTAACATTGCCCACCCTGGACCCTGCTAACAAACTAGCGCTTGCAGATAGCTTCCCGAAGTTGCCCGACGAAGTTCGAGCGAATGCCGAAAATGAACGAAAGGGAACGATATTCCAGTTCAAGGGGGAAGGTAGTCCATTCCGGCACATTTTGCTCCCATTGGCTTTGGTCAATTACGTAACGTGGAACGTTGGCGCGCGATTTCGACTGGCAATTGAAAGTGAATACATAAAGCCATGCGTTTCAAAGCATGAATTTGTACATACATAGTACAAATCGGTTTAAGTTCAGTACCTTCCAAAGATGCAACACAAAGATTTTCAAGAAAATTCCCCACCCAAAATAACCCTTTACACGGAAGAATTCTCGATTTTTTTTTCTGAAAAATGACTCAAACTATGTTGATCAAAATGCCATTGTATTCAAGATTTTACATGAAAAATAAAATGTTTATTTTTAATTTTCTGGGAATAGCTTGTGAAGTCCTCTTCATTCGGAAGGAATTTTGTGTAATCTTGTGTAACTGGTAAATTTAAGCAACAGAGGAAAATGGGCTACACAAAAAGTAGATCTCTCTAAAATACACAATTTATTCCAAATAACTTTTTATAGCACCAGTAATTTCCCAAATATCCATTATTATTGGTTCAAATTGATCAATAATTAGCCATTCTTTTAAAGTCCTGTCGATTTTCAGTTGGTTCTTGCGATGTCATGGAAAGAGCGTGGAATTTTAAGGTCAGGGTATAGCTTACAGTTCGTAAACATTTGACTGCCATTCCCTTTTATTTATAACGAAATGTGTATGCAACTATTTCTGCAAAAGTTTATAAGGGATCGCATATAACAAAGACTGATTGGAATGTGCAAAGGATCAGTCACGAAAAAGCTGTCATCTCTGAGAAGAAGACATATGACTTCATTTAAATTGCCATGGGATTCGGTGCATAAGCTGAATGAAGAAGAATGGAATGTTTTTTCTGGAACAGAAATGTACACAATCTCCTTTTTAAATAAGGAATGCACCTGTAAGCTAAGATGTGACCCATGCAGAGCATGTTTGCATTCATTCACATGCACATGCACAGATTCTGCTGTCCTGTGGAATACGTGTAAACATATTCATTTAGTATGCCAAGCATATAAGCCTGTACTTGCATGTCCCCAAAATAAGGAGCCTGAAATAAATACTGAAGCGCATCTACCCACTGAAAATGCAGAATTTCTTGCCAAGGAGCTGTCAACAAGGAGGAAAGTAGATGACTTAGAGTTGAGGAAGAAATGTGAAGCAGAAAGGCTAATGAAAATTACAGATGGCATAAAAACAGAAGCTGGGCTTTTTGCCTTACAGAAATGGGCCACTCCTCTTGATAGTGGTGAAAAATGCAGAGCAAACACAAGAACATACAACAGATTTCATTTGCCAAGCTGGAACTTTAAAAGAGCCAGCTAACAAAAAGGTATGTACACAGGGAAACGTCATGTTTTACTCTACAAAAAAGAAAACTATGAAATTATCTTCACGTTTTAAAAAGCCCAATCATGAAGAATGTAACCAGTTAGCGGAACAGCTCAGTAGTGGATTTGCACCAATCACTGAGTAGCTAGAGAAGGGTAGTGCCAAGATTTTTCTGGTGTGCTGAATTTGTTCTGCTGCTCATCTGATTGTACATCATGACTAGTCTTCTGCTGCTGGTCTATGCAGAGTTATCACATGGACGCAACTGTAACTGAAATTCCTTTCCTCCGTTTCCAAATGGTGATAATGAAGTAGTCTAGAGAGTACAGGGTTGCCATTTCAGCTTTTGTGTGCTACTTCACCTAGTTGAGTTGCATAAGTTTGTATAATGCTTGTTTGAACACATGTAGAAGCAAAGTGCAATAATTCCTTGGTTGTCTGTCGACTTGTAGCTGAACACACATGGTGAGGAAGCAGAGGAAATTATACTCCTCCCCATTCCTGACATGTCTTTTGTGATATTGTCATATTGCTACAGTGCCAGTCTCTACAGACATAGCAGGTTTGATATTGGACTTTAAATACTTAAGCTACCATGTAAATACTATTGCTGGATAGAAAGTAGTAGGAAAACCGGCAGCACACAGTGATTGTATAATTGTTAGTCAATGGGATAGATGGATCTGTTGCATCCCAGTTTTATATGTTATAATGTGTTATGTATATGCAAACTCCACCAACTTCTAAATGTTTTTTATACAGGGTGAAAGGTATTGCTTGAACAGTAATAAAATGGCTAATAGACACAGGCACAAGGAACATCCCTATGTTTCATTTTTGTAGGTTTAATGACAAAAATTGTATTGGACATATTTGCACTACTCATTATATAGAATCCATGATTAATGTACAGTTCAAGCAGTACCTTCCTCCCTGTATATGTCTTCCCAAATAATACCCATGCAGTAATAATGAGAATTTCTCGTTTCAAGTGATGTCTTTCTCAAACATATCTTCAAGGTAATAGAAATTACATGGGAAATTGAAATTTAAGCATAACATAAGTATAAAGTTATGATTTCGAGCTTATTCAAAGTGAATTAATCATCATAATAGCATCAACCTCATGTAAGCAATTTATTGTAGGGCAGATTGCATGTGATGGTGATTAACACTTATTTGCTATTGTTGTCCTACTGTAATGCGTGTCAAGAAGTTTACTGTTGAAATGGTGATGGTTTACAAATTTTTCTCTCTTAGATAATGCATGATGGGGAGGGGAGCATCCCCCCCCCCAAAGGCTGTTCTTGGCTTTGGGTATATTCCTACTTACTCTGTATACTTCATAATTGTATGATGTGTTCAATTTCCCTGAGCATTGCTCACAGTGGAGCCAAATGAACAAACACAAACAAACAAACATCACTGTATGGGCTCAATTTGTTTTTTTCCCATATGACCTGTCAATAAATTTAAGGTTCACATGTGCTGTAGGACCTCTACTGTGTTATACCAAATGTTATATATAGAACCTTTCCCAGGAAAAGGAATCAAAGTGTATTTTCTATTCAATAACTGTAAGTTTTATTAACTAGAACTGGCTTTGTGTATGCATAAGTGACTAAGTGCAATTACCTATAAGATCATTTCAATAGATTGTAATAACAGACATTCAAGAGGTTAGAATTTAATGGACATTTTAATTGGGTAGGCCATTCAAATGTATATTAATGTAGGCACATGTTCCTTAAAATACCATACAAATGTATTATACAGTATTATTAAATATGAATGTGAATGCAATGTCTCTAAATAATAACAATGTCTCTTTGTGTTTAACCATATCACACCCACCCTTCATAATTGTCAATGACTTTAGTAGTTTAGTGTGCCAGTATTAATTGTTTTTTCATATGTTGACTGCAGAAGAATGTAACAGCACATGCTGGTTTATAAATTTGGGTGCCTGGATGAGACACTCGTTCATTAGTATTGCTCTCTGTCCTCCATAGTATTTTTAATTTTAATGTCCCTTTTAACTTCACAGGTTTACAGAGATTGGAGACTGGTGGGAGGGGGGATGACAATGATGGAATTATGGTGGGGAAAACCAGAGAACATTCATTCTAAGTGCCATTTTATCTACCACAAAATCCCACCTCTGATCCCTAGGATTGAATCCAGGCTTTTTTGTGAGAGGCCATAGTGCTGCCCAATTAGAAGTGTGAATATGAGACAACATTTAAAGCAGAGATAGCATTACTCAATACTATCAAGTAATGAAACCAAGAAGTTGTTTTACAAGGCAACTCCCACTATGACTTCATAAATGAGGTGTATGTAAATAAAGTAGATACTTAAAAAAGAATAACTATTTCAGCACATATTTAGCCATGCAATACTTATTATACATTTATATAATTTAAGTTGGGTGTTTTGTCATAAATATGGTAGCTGACATTTCGATATGTAGAAATCATTCAGCAATAATGTTGTAATACACAAGTTTTATGTAACTATTTGTGCTTCCAAGGCCAGCGCTTAACCGAGTTACCCAGATTGACAAAAAATTCCCAAAGATACATATGGAGAATTTTCTGTTTATGAAATGCTTTAAGTTATTTGCAATGAAAAGAGCATTATGTCCTAATTTATTTATTTGGTATAACAGCAGGAACATGTGTTTGAGCACAACACTAATACACATCCAAAATCAAACTATGGATCCCAAACTATTATCATTACATCACATTCAAAATTGAAATAGGTATCAGACATAACCTTTGAGCATGAGTTCTCTTGTTCGTTTTACGATATTAGTGTGCAATCCATAAAAATAAACTTTTCGAAATACAGTCCCTAATTCGAACACATTTCAACACTAAATAGCACAAACACACATTTTAACACCTTAACATACTAAGTATAGTTTATATTTAAGGTTAGCTTGTTTTCGCTATATATATTTCAATTCTTCATTAAAACCAACTAAACTTTCGATTCATAACCTGTCTTCCACCTTACTAGGTTTTCAGGTCATGTTCCAGTTTTAAACATCGAATGCGCGTTATTTGTTACTCAATATTATATAAGGTATCACTATAAACTCCTACATTTACACAATTGCTCGTTGATACAAAAATTCTGCTTTATTTTTATATTTTCGGCATTGCTATTTTATCAACTGATTTCCATCTTAGTTTAGTTTCAAGCCTCAGCAATCAGCATGGCAGAGGTCGCGACATTCGCTTTGGTAGCGTGGTGTTCGTACACCTTCGGGAGAGCGGGGAGAGCTTTCTGCAAGCGCTTGTTGCTAACAAATGACAGTCTAGTTTGGTGTTGTGTACTAAAGTTTTTATTGTTGACTTCATTTCTTATAGATCGAGCCATCGAGCTTCATTTCACCAATTTGTGAAATTGGAACATGTTGGCGACTGTAAATAATTAAAAAAAGGGTGAATGGGAATTTGGTTCGGAGTACGGTCAGTCACTTACGAGATACAGAATTAAAAAGAGGAATATAAAGTAAGTCAGTTTTTATCAGGAAGCAAAAGTGAATCTTGCTGCCAGCCTATCCCTTTGCATACACTTACCAATTTCACTTGATTTTATTTGCGTTTTGAAAGCTGGAATGCATATGGTCACTAACATCACAAAAGCTATCCCCGTTGTTGAGATAGCGGACTCTGTTGAGAAAGATTTTATTGCAGGTTTCTCTTACTTTTGAAAGGCACAAATATTTAAACTCTCAGCCCTTTCTCGGGCTCATTAATAATAGGTGATATATTAAGTCTACCTTTCCCGTAAACCTAATATAGGCTATAAGGGATGTTAAGGACACTTGGTAGAGATTTTGGTTCAAAAAATCCATTATAAATGGTATAAGGTACATAACCTGTATTTTTTGTTATTTGGACCTTTAAAGGGCTCTTATAGTCCAGAGATTATATTGTTATGTAACAATGTGCTCACCTTGTTTTTTGCCATTCCCTGTAAGCTACACTTCAGGTACACTTTTCTCAAAATAGAAGTTTGAAATTAGATTGTGTGGCAGCATTTAGTGGGTTAAAGATTTTGTTCATAAATTACATGGTTTCCACGAAAAAAATTATAAATATAAAAAAAATTGCAGCAAAATCATTTTATGACAATATTTTTTAAATTAAATTAGTCCCTCAAATAGTTAACCAGCTATCTTAAGCCGGAGGTCGCGTGTTCAAACCCGGCAGAGAACGATGTATATTTTGTTTCTTTGTTCCATTTATACTCTGCCTTTAACTGCAGTGGCCTTTCCTTTGGAACGTATTGCCTATTGGCAATGGTGTTAACTTGTGTAACTCTTGTCATTGGATTTCTTACACTTTGGTTTTTAATCATTAGATCATACACATTCACACTTCAGACTCTGGGGAGGATAAGGAATAGTCTTGGCTAGAGATGCCTAGATTATCCCTCCTTCGGGCATAAAAATTCTTAGCATGGCTTCCTTTGGAAGGGAAGTAAAACTGGTAGTCCCCCTTAGTAGATTTATGACACGAAAAAAACCTAAAGCTTGATAGACGCCTCTAAGCAAAATTTCCAGTCTTTCACGCCAATGTAGAATGGGATGCTAAGAACCATAGCAGTTAGAGAGTGTCCATAAGTAAAAACTCTATTTCAATTTCAATGGATATGTTAAGCTACTTATAAAAACTCATAATAAAAAAATTGGCAGAGTTCTGATCTTTTATTTTCAGAAAAAAGTGCACCTATAAATAAAAGTATAATTTTTTTAGAAATTATTTTATGATATTTAAATATTTTTATAATTAAAAGATTTAAAGCTAGCTAAACAATCTTGATACCAGTATACTGAGAAAACCTTTATTAAGTAGTATAAAAGTTCATTGTCCTAGATAGTGTAATTCTAAAGAAAACGGGCTTTCTTTCAAATGCAAAAAAGCGTAAAAATACCCTGCGATCTCTACCAAGTGTCCTTAAACAACATAATATGGTAAAGCTTCATTAGCAAATTTCACTGTGCTACTAGAGCAAGTCATTGTCTATTTAGTATCTGCTAAAATGTTTTTTGCTAAGATAATGTAAAACTTTCTTAAGTAAATGAAAAGTGAAGTGGTATACAAGAGGTACGAGCATATTTTATTAATGGAACATGTTGTATGGCATTTCATTCTTATTTTCAAATGATTCCCCTTGCCACCATA
The DNA here is from genome assembly GCA_030765065.1 of Deroplatys truncata. Lineage (NCBI taxonomy): Eukaryota > Metazoa > Arthropoda > Insecta > Mantodea > Mantidae > Deroplatys > Deroplatys truncata. The sequence goes on along the minus strand of CM060988.1, from coordinate 127,709,694 downwards.
CAAATACTTAACTAGTGCACATCTGGTTGCAACTTCATAATCTGAAACTCAACTTTAAGTACTGTTTAATTACTGTCATCCAAGCTTAAACCTCTATATTCTACACATAGGTATAATCTGTCTCAAATAAGAATGGTCCTCTGGTAAACATTTTGGGAGGAAAGAAAAAGAGAAATAGGGACAGTGGGACGGAATGCTCTTAGGCTGTTGATTGGTAGCAGAAAGTTCATGGGTGTTTTCATTTATTTGTTTTTGCACAATAACCATCTCTAAGAAGTACAACCTTGTAAGTAGTCTTCTAAACACTGCTCAATGTGCATTAGTTTTGGGGATAGAATAGTCTACAAATGTTTAGATTAGTTTCTCTGTATCCTGTTAATACGCCAGAGATATGCTCCAGGCTCATGAATTCTAAAAGGAATGCTTACAACAGACATATACATAAACAGAGAGACATAGATTAAACTGAAGACTGGCGGATTTATACACTTTTGACTTACCATTGTGAAATAATATGCAGCATAACTTTGTATTACTAATGAAACAGTTGTGTAATACATAAAATTGTATTCCCATACCATATTCCATATGTTATAGGAATACAGTGTATGCCATACCATATTCCATTACCCTCTCAGAACAAAGTAAGTCTTGAGGTGAATGCTGATTCAGATGTTGCTGTTTATCATGCAGATTTGCTTCTGATATTTAAGACTGTATTTCCTACACCTCTTTCATACTTTGCTGGCTCAGAACACTTGTATGCAATTTAAAAACAGTCAGTCAGCCAGCTTATCACAGAGCAGGTCTGTCAATCTGTTGAAATAAACACAGCCTAGGTAAACCTTAAGAAGTGGTAAGAGGCAAATGATTGCAATTGTTTCCTTAAGAAAGCAACCCTGAAGCATAACTTTATCCTGCTACACAATATTTTGTGAAACATAGATTTAATAAATTACTGACAATGTCTTACTCGATTTATTGTCAAGAAGTTAGCTAGAGTTGCAAAACTTAATGTGCACATATGTATGTCAAACACGTGGTGGGTTGAGTCCACTTCGTCTTGTTTACAACAGGATTGTTCTTGTCTGAGATAGAGTATACACAAATATATACGTTTTAATCAGTGCTGCTAATCTTGTTCCCTAAGCTTTATTGGAATAAGTTGAGGCTTACAAAACCATTGACAACTTCAAAACTTGGAACATAATGCAAAGAATAATTAACACATACCTATGATTTCAGGAACTTTGTTTTTTGAGGAGCACACCACGAACATCTTTAAACCATGTCGTATATGTTACCACATCTTCACAATGGTTGGCAGGTGGACCAGGCAATATTATCAGAAGAGGACCGTGTTGTGGTAAGCTCATTCAAACCTCGACAAAGTAGTGCAGTTGACTGTGAAACACTGTAATACACAGTCATAAAAAAGTTTATTTTGGCATACCCGTAGTATTTATACAAATTTTTGTGGTTGCTGGTGTTCAAATCTGAATGTCTTTGACAATGAATCATTTGGTTATGGACTCAACTTCAAATTGATTTAGAAAATACTAGCTCCAAAAACTACTGTCAAAACAATAAAAGTAAAATAATACAATTTTAACAGAGTTTTTGGATTGCTGAGCTTCAGTTTAATAGGACTTCATTGTAACATGTTTACTTATTAAAGAGAATAATAGATGAACACATGAGATTGGAAAGTGAATGATGCTATCTATGGTGTGCATAGAGCCCTAATTTTTTTAACTTTTTCTTCTGTGCCTCTGGAAACTAGCACTTAGGTCAGTATGGAGGAAATCTCCATGCTTGACCTAGTGTGTCCAGCTGCATCCCTCCCTCTTTCCTTACTTCTCTTGTTTTCAAATTTTCATTGCTTTTCAACTGTAATTAAAGCACCATCAGCTATTTGTGACTAGTTTTACAAAGCTTCTTTCAATATAGTCTATCATTGCATTAATCAACATGTCTTTAAATGTCAAAGGAATTTTTAAAGCTGTGTTTCAGCAAGTAATTCTAGTTTTGTTTCATGTCTATTTAACTAATTAGTGGACAGTTTGCTCATTAAGACACTTTGTGGCTATAGTTTATCAGTTTATCCTGAAAAGCTGCCAACATTTGAACAAAAGACACCACAAGATCGAAATGAGCAGGACACTAAATGAATATGATTAGTATTAAAAAATTTCATTAAAGAAAAAAAAGAAAGAAAAATAGAAAGGATGAAATGAGTATGGAGCAAGTGGAGGCCTTTAGGCCTTGATGAGCCACAGTGAATCAACAGGGTTCTCTGGTTTTGAAATTTACCCGAGATTAAGTTTAGGTTAGTGAGTGTATGTATGTATGAATTGGTTTCAAATAATGGGTATGATGTCAGAAATTGTGCTGTAAAGGAGGTGAGAGCAAAGTTTATATGCTCACCTAAATCTTAAGCTAAATGATGCATACAGATGAAATCTTAACAAGTATGAAGGATTAGTAGTAAAAACATTGCTATTTTCACAGATTACGCAAATACAGTTGTGTTGGCAGTTTCCTCTGTGCATGCACAGTATTAAAAAAAAAATTAAAAAAAAAAAAGAAGTAGTACTTGTTGACATGAATTTGACTTGTTGCGATGAATTTACTATATAAAAAGGTGTATTAAAAAGGGATGGTGGTTGGGTTACAGGCTTTGTAAGTGTTCACATCTCCTTTTAAAGCCACTGTTATGTGCATATTTGTTCCTTAAATTATTATTTTTTATTTTCTTAATATTAAGTAGATATGGAACCTTTACATAACTTTCCCCTTGAGTGTAGAGGCTTTTAGTGGCAAAGTTTATTTATTGAGACATATTTGACACCTAATTTTTCATACAACATGGCTAAAAAACCAAAATGGCAATGACCATTGATCATGCCTACGATTACCAGCAGAAATGTATCACACAAGATAGCATGGAAGAGAGAGATAGAGGGAATGCAAAAGCAGGAAGAGAATGGGAGAAAACAAAGAGTGAGAGACAGAGGAAGAGGTAGAAACAGTGAGAACATGAGAGAGGGAGTTAGAGAAGAATCTGCATTTAATGCAATAAAGCTAGCAGAGCTGCATATGCTGCTAGTATACAACATATTAAAAAGTACAAACATTTCAAACTTCAATGTTAAATGTGTATAATAATGCAATGATGTAAGGGGCCAAAATATGCCAGAATAATTATAAAAATATAATAAAATATTATATAAAATACTTGCCTAAACTTTATACACTCTTACAAAATATGACATTAGAGGAATATTGTAATAATTTGCCACTGGAATACTGCAGTGTTAATATTTTCTTTTCAGAAACTCACTTTTGAAGCACTTTTGAGATCATTATTATAAATTGTAATGCAAATGTTGCCATTTATAACAAATAGCAATGATTATACTACTTTTTAGGTAAGTAATGACCATCATACACCACTGGCACTATAACCGGGAACATGTTTTGAAGACCAGTTTTCTCCATTTTCAACCTTTTTTTGAATGGAGACAATCTTTAAAGCAGGTTCTTAATTATTAGTGTAGGGGCCGATTTCACTAACCAATGTTAAAAATACTCCAAGATCTCATGTGTTAACGTTGTTAAAGTTTAACATGATGTTAAAATATTTGCATTTCATCAAGCTTTTATAGCAATTTGTTAGCTAACATCTTGTTTAATGTCAAAGGCAACTGTGAACAATAGCTTTTGAGAAGTGGTGACCAAACTGCATAGTTTCTGAATGTGTTCTCTGCACTGTTGTCTACATATCGCAGCACTCTTTGTATAGTAGCAGACAACTAATTACATTCATGGGCAATTGCCATGTGATATTCCTGATTGTTTAAGGTTATAATGGTGATATCATCTTAAAAATCTAGATGCAAAAGAACTTATGTTTCACTGTTTGAAAAATGTTAATTATAAAATTGGTTACTAAGTATAGAGGGATTATTTGTGAAAAAGCTGACGGTCTTACATCAAAAGATAAGGATGCAGCCTGGGAGAGAATCCATGAATAGTTTAATTGGAATGAACAGGTTTCTCCCAGGTCCAGTAAGCAATATCAGCAATTTTATGCTAATATAAAGTGCACCAGTAAAAATGTAGGTGCAAAGAGCATTTAGAATGGTTTAAAACTGGTGGTGGATGAAACTAAAGTGGACAAAAATTTGTTATTACTAATTAAGGATCAGGCGGACCCCCAATAAAAATACTGTGATGCAGCGGCTATGGTGCAACGTAATCGGGAGGTCAGCGCTAGGACAGTTGGAGTAAACAATGATAACAGCTGTTTGCCAGCATAAACACCGGGTGCATTATTGTCAGATAACTAGAACCTTCTGGAAGCCTCTTTTCTTCCTTCCTTCCTTCCTTCCTTCAAGAAGTGTGTTGAAATAGTTCTGGAATCTTCAAGAAGCTTATAAAAAGATTCCACTGACATAGTGAGTGCTCTCACATTGGTGAGGCAGTTGCGAGTAGAGTTGTTCAGTTAGTGGAGTTGAGTGCAAGCAGTGTGTTGACAGCTGTTGTGACGTTCAGTGAGTGTTACTGCAGAGCGACTGGTAGTGGAAGTCTTGAGTTTGACTCTCTTCCTGGAGTTTGACCATTCAGCGTGAAGAGCTACGTCACGAAGGAGGTGAAGTGACAGAGAATTGAACTAGTTCAACTTAGTGAAGTGACATTATGAACAAAGTGAATTCCCAGTGAAGGTGAACTAGATAACTCAAAACAGTGACAGTGCGAACTTAAAGGAGTGACTGGAAAATTCACAATATTGTTTGCTTCATGAAGCAATTATTGCTTTGAAAACTTTTCAAATAAACTCAAAAATGGTAACTTTGGAAATACCAACATTATCACCTACCATTAAATGAAAAGTGCAAGTAGCATAAAATCTCAAAGTAATTAACACTTGGCTAGGAGAAAGAGGCATGTATCCATTTATATTTTAACCTCTTGTATTTCTCATATAACCATGCTTATGACCCCTTGTACAGTCTGCATCACTTTAAAAATTCCTCCTTTTCCACGTTTACAAATTTGGTATGATGTATGACTGCTCTTCCATTACAAATGGCATTTAAGTGCCAAATGCAGCAAACTTGTATCAATAGCTTGGTTTGCGGCAGCCATTTTCCAACTTCTAACATCTGTTAAATGCCTCAACACAAGGGTGTGGCAATGTTAACTACACACCGAGTTTTGTAACACGTTGTTAAAGCTAACTTTGTTCGATGAAACAGCATTTGCGTTAACTTCAGCATTAAATCAGTTTAACATTGTGTTAAAATTTAGCATCGGTTGAAACTGGCCCTAACTGTTGTATAATGATCACTAATTGACTCAAAAGTTGCATTATGTTACACCATTGTCTTTAATCTTCTAAAAAGAAGAAGTAGCAATAATTACGTATAAATGCACTTGCAACAAATTTTGATTATTATATTGAATAAAATTATGAACAAAACACTACAAGATTTATTTTGTATTATCTTAAAAGAGTGGATAGGATTGCATACTCCATCAACATGTAAGTTTTGCTTTTGTATTGTGAACAACAGAGAATTATATTAATAAGATAAATCTCATATCAGAGGATTTTACATATCATTACTACTTAGGACAGTATGGAATTTTGATGTATCTCCAATTTCTCCTGTTCATTTTCCAATCTGGTATTAATCTGAGGAAAAAAAAAACGTATTTTAAAAACATCTATGCTTATTCATCTGTAGCAAAATTAATTGATGACTTTCAGTCATTCATATATTGCAGGCAAAACAAAAATCAGCTTCTAATGGAAGGGAATAGCACTTTGTAGTATTAAAGAAACTTAAGTTTTTATGTTGTGTTCACAGGTTATAAGATTTGGACATGACTGGGATCCATCATGCATGAAAATGGATGAAGTTCTATATAGCATAGCTGAAAAAGTAAAAAACTTTGCAGTTCTCTATTTGGTGGACATTACGAAAGTTCCAGATTTTAATAAAATGTACGTATGTTTTGTGTATCACTGAAAGCCAACTGTAGAAATTTGTGTTAGTGAGTCAAGTAGATGCAAAATCTGACATACCCAGTTTTTACAAATATGTAATCTGCCTAAATTAGAAATTATTGTGTCACTTAACTTTCTAACTATATTAAAAAACAGAATATGTTTTCCAATCAGTCATACCTTCATCCCTATCCATTTCATATTTACAGCCTCTTGATTTGATATTGTCAAGGCTACTCCTTGTTCGTGATATTAGCCCTTACATTAGAAGTAAAGCAGATTTTATAGAATCAGTTGATGTCATGTCAAAGTTCATTACATGGTCTCTATTCTTTATGGTAAACATCATCTACTAAATCATTACTTCTGTTTGTCCATTTAATCCCTTTAATAATTTAGGAGGATTAATTTTATGATTAGACATAAAAAATGTCTTACAGTAGATTTATAATTTGTTTGCATTTATTATTTCTAAAATGCCTTTTACCTCTGATTTTGAAATTACATTTAGGTTTTTCCAGTGTAAATTTGGCCACAATCCAAACAATTTAATTGATAAATAAAGATATTTTGGAGGGGGTATTATGCCATATTCAGTTGATCAGCTAGTGGCAGTGGCCTTGATGATTCAAATTAAATAATTGCAAACAAGAAAATTATGCAGCTGAAGATGTAATTGAAATAAGTTAAAAAGATAATTGTAGCAATGTTTACTAATTTATACAGATTATACATTTGTAGTAATTGCTTCATTGTTACAAGCTTCACCTGCTTCTAATTATTGAAAGTATCATCTACTTTCTGTACACCTGCAAAACAAAATCAGTGGAGGGAAGAATATGTTTATTAGTTTTCCAAAAAAAGAAGCAGAAGAGTTAGAACATGTGTATGGAAAGTGAAAACCTTAAAAGATAGCTTTGAACAACTGTAAGGGAAAGCAGTATGCAGAGCATGTAATATTTTAATATTATTGGAACGAAAGACTGGATTGATAACTTTTTTTTTAATAGATAAAATGAAATACACTGAATGAAGGGGTATAGATGTCATTCTTTAAACTGGAGATTGATCTTGATGAGTGCATTGAAAATATTTATGAACACTTATTTTCTTTCTGTCATAGATCTGTGAAAAATGCTTTGAACTACAGAGATATTTGCCAATACTGCTTACCCTTGCAGGTGGGTGGGAAAATTACATTTGGTTAAGCATGCTGTGGTATAGAATGTGTGCTCTTTTTCTGATGTCACTGTGAATTGTTGCTGCATTAAAGTAGGAATATTAACTTGCTAGTGGTGACAAATTCCGAAGACAGTTTGTGTATTTTCAGCAACATTTTTACTAGAAAGGTAGAATATGACTGAAGAATTCAATGCCATAGCCTGGATTTGAACCACAGATCATGGGCTTACCATGCCACTTTAACCAACTGGGCTACCATGGCAACATGCCGGCACTTAATTAAATTCTCCAACTGACTTGCATCTTTATCAGTAAACCACAAGAGATTCTTAAATTCACTTTGAGATAACATACCCCAATGGTGACTTTCAATTTGTTTTAAGCCCTTGGCTTCATAGTTAACCATATTAGATCATCAGTGCTAATTAATTGTCCTTCCACGCATGTGGCTAAAGTATGAAAGGTAGAATCACAATGGAGAATTTAATGTGATGGCATGTTGCCATAGTAGCTCAGTTGGTTACAGTAGTGGCACAGTAAGCCGAAGATCTGTGGTTCAAATCGCAGCTGTGACATCAGAATTTTTTAGTCTAACCTTTCCAACTTTAGTTCGTACCTGGCATGTGTGGAAGAACATTAAAATTTATACTGTTTAAGGAAATCATATGAAACTTATTTTAGTTTGAATGAAACAATAAAAGAAAACAAGTCTTAACTTCATTGTTTACTTATTATACCTATTGTACATCCAAATAGACGCAGTACTTTATTAAATACAGAAAAGTTCAGGTATTTATTAAGCACAGTAAGAACAAATAAACTAAAACAGAGATACTTTTATTTAATGCTTAAAGAAATGGAAAAGCAAAGTAAATTACTTAATTTAAACAATGAATGAGACTAACAATTTAACCATCTTATATGTATTAAAGTGTTCAATAGAAAAAAATTAAAGCAATGTCTTGTTGGTAACAATGTTTGTACGAAGATGTGAATGCATGATAGCAAACAGGCAAGAGATAACCACTGCTGTGTGAAGCATATGTGTGGGAAAATTATTCAGAATCTTCAGTGTAAATTATTTGTATGAAACAAAAATTCTAAATATTGGCAAAAGAGGGCACTTAAGGAAGAAAGCAAAGGTAACAAAAACTATAGATACTTGCTGTTCCATCATATACTTTAATAGGCTTACCTTAATCATTACACATGTAAATTACATTTAGTTTCAAACTCCTCAGAATAGGTTAATGGCAAATACAAAAATAGTCATTGAAAATAGAGAAATAAATGCAGTCGATAAGGCAAATTTTCTAGGGGTAATTGTGGATAAAAACCTTACTTGGAGCGAACACATTAATTATATTTGTAATAAAATAAGCTCAGGGTTATTTGTAATGAAAAAAATGACAAATATAGTGGACGTTAATACACAAATAATGCTATATTATGGATTAATCTACCCACACCTATCATACGGGATAACAGTGTGGGGATGCTGTGCTAAAAAGTATACTAAACGAGTATTCCTACTTCAAAAAAGAGCGATAAGGATAATTCTGAGAATGAAACAAACATATTCATGTAGGCAAGCCTTCAAAGATCTAAAAATTCTAACGCTATACTCCCTATTTATGTATGAAGTAATAGTACAATTGTTCAATAGGCAAGATGCAGGTCAAACAAACAAACAAATACATGAGCATTATACCAGAGGAAATACAAACTTTCACGTTCAGTCACATAGGCTAGAAATGCATAAAAATAAACCTACTACTGCAGCCCATGAACGGTATAATACACTCCCTGCCTATTTGAAAAATATTAATAACTTTAATGTATTCCAGAAAGAATTAAAGAAATTTTGCATAGAAGGTTGCTACTACTCAATTGATGAATATCTTAGATAATATGGGACAAATAATTTAGTATTGATATAATATTAACTTGTAATAGTGTATAATATGTAACTTTTATTGTAAATATGTTACTACAAATTTTATCTATGTATATATAAAACTGTATGATTCTGTACATATTTCCTTGACGATGCTATGAATACGTATGTATTTCTTTAAGCAAATAATAAATGTGAATTATAATGCAAAAAAAAAGTTGTTTATAGGTTGCCAATGAAACCAATTGCTCTCTTGCACTCTAGTATTTTGACTGAAGGCTGGGCAGTGAAATAGATGACTCACTCCGTATCTTCTCTGAATTCCAGAAAGGGCATGTAGGAGATTCTGTTATGCCTAGCTTGAACAAATGTTTGTTGAAGTAGTCATGGTCTGTTAGTAATCTGAAAATTGCACATTTTTACTTTCTCTGTTACGTACATAGTAGGTAGAGAAGATATTGCATTCCATCCAAAAATTCAATATCAAGATTTCACCGAAAATACGTGTTTTGAGGCCCCTTCAATAAAAAAAAAATTTGGAAAGAGGTCTGTGTGTGCATGCATGCAAAAAAGAGAGAGGGAGAGAACAGCATAACTCTTAAAGTCAGATACATACCAAACTTGGTATTTAGATTCAGTATCTTCCAAAGATGCGACACAAAGATTTTCAAGAAAATCCCCCAACCACAAACTACCCTATACGTGCCACATTTTTCGAAATGTTTGATTTTCTGAAAATAGCTCTAACGATTTTGATTAAAATTCCATTTAAGAAAGATGTTTATGTAACAAATAGAATGTATATCTTTAATTTTTTCAGTATAAACTAGAAACCCTTTTCATTCGGAAGGAATTTTATGTAATCTTGCATAACTGGTAAACTTTAAGCGATAAACAAAAACATACTACACAAGAATCTCTTCAAAACACACAATTTATTTTCAATAAGTTTTTTTGGTGGCATAAGTCATTTCTGATATATTCATTATTAAAGGTTCAAATTGTTCATTTATTGGTCCTTCTCTTAAAATCCTGTCAACATTCACTTGTTTTTTGTGATTGCATGGAAACAATAAGGAGCATTAAGGCCAGTATATAGCATCTGTACTTAAACATTTGACTGTCGCTGTTCTCTGTGTATCTATAACCAAATATGTAATGTAGCTATTTATGCAAAGGTTTATTTGGATTAAAATGTAGAAAATAGAAGAATAAGTTTTCATAAGAATCGTTTATTTACCCACTAATAAATGATAGAGGGTAGACAAAGTCATGTGAACGCAACACATCAGAAATTTTCTTGGTAGTGTAGTAATTCTAGTTATATACAGATTTTCCCATTGTTTTCCTTTTGTTTGTGACAAAAAGTGTGGAAAACTGTTTTTTTTTTCTGCTGAAATTAGCATTCACAGACAAAATGTTACTGTTATTTTTCATTGTCTTTGTACAATGAATCACCTCCAAAGGGAATGACATCTACCCCTTCCATCTGGTATTAAAAATACTGCAATAGAGAGGAAGTTCAAAAGAAATTACAATAAACTGGGGGAATTCTGTACAAAGCAAAAAGGAAGTGAATATGACAGTTAAAAGGAAATTAAAGAAATGAGCTTAACGTTTGAAGCCATTGCTCAAAGTAGTTTTTTCTGACTGTTAATATAAATTAAGTAGTGTTTGTCTAGCATCTCCAATGTATAAAATATTATAAATAAATTAAACTAAGCAAACTTAAATGTGTATGGAGGAAAGTTTAAGGAAAGTATAATAGTACAATACAATATTCTGATTCTCCTCTCTCGCTCTTTACAGGTATGAGTTGTATGATCCCTGTACAGTAATGTTTTTCTTCCGTAACAAGCACATAATGATTGATCTTGGCACTGGTAACAACAACAAAATCAACTGGCCCCTGGAGGATAAGCAAGAAATGATCGACATAATTGAGACTGTATATAGGGGTGCACGGAAAGGTCGAGGTTTGGTTGTATCACCTAAGGATTACTCAACTAAGTACAGATATTAAAGTTTTGTTGTGCTTCTGTGTGGACTATTTTTTATACTGTGTAATTTATTACATTTGTAATATAAAGACCATGTTATGTGGAGTATTAAAATATCGCAAGTGTATGCCATAAAACTGATTGTAGACAGACATTGTAATGAAGAAAGTTTAGTAATGTAAGGATTGCTTTACTGGAATAGAAATGTTAAAAGAATTGTTGTTATCCCTTTTTGTGGTTATTACTATAAGGTTACAACAAAAATTCTTACTTAAGTTTGAAGTATAAATTAAAAGAAGATAGCTCATCTAGAAGAAAAGCAAGTTTCTGCAATAGTTATGTTCAGAACCATCGTATTCAGGATATCGTTAGTGACAATGAGAGTGGTAATGCTGAGGTTATATAGCAGGGTAGTAGTGTATGCTGAGCAGTTGTGCTAGTCTGTGACTTGGTTGAAGTTTGGATGAGATTTAGGTAGCATATTGAAGTGGGTTTAAAAAGTTGTAGTAAAATGGGGAATATAGGGTGGAAGGTAACAGTACCTTAAAGGTGATTCTATTCATTGTATAAGCAAGAAATACTTCTAACGCAACTTTGTTGGCTAAAGTACCATATAGCCAGAAAAAAAAATTATTTTATCAAGTGTATGGGATGATGCAACATTCTATTGTATTGGAATAAAGTTTGATTACTGCACCAAGGGATATAATGGCAAACTTGTTTATGAAACATTTTGTCCTCCGTATCCTCTCATCCTTCTATGACAACATGCTATCAGGTACTTGGAACAAAGGCATGTAAGCTGCTTAAGAAAGTGACAAAGGATAGAAATATATTAATTAAAGCATTTTAAGCCTATCAGCAAGATGAGGTGCACTAGTTACCTTCCATCCTGTCTATTCTGCATGCCAAATAACACATTTTGGAAACTCTGGAACATCCTTTTTTTACATTTATTGACAAAGTACTGAGTAAGCTATTTTATGTTACTGTTGTTTTTTACACATCTCTTAACTTGGTAATCTGTTAGTAACAAGTTATAAATAATTTTTCAATGTGATTAATAGTATTATTACATTTTAAACAGAAAAGCACATATGAGTAAGCTTTTTCACTTAAATATGCAATGGAAGAAGGTGAGGATATCCAAGATAGACATGTTTGTTTGTTTATTCATTTGGTCCCACTATGAGCAACGCTCAGGGACATTGAACACGTCATACAATTATGAAATATGCAGCATAACTAATAAACATACCCAGCACCAAGAACTTGTTTAACTAATAACATACCCAACACCAAGAGCATTTCTCCCTCTCCTCTTTCTCCCCACAACATGCATTATTTAAGAAATGAAAATTTGCAAACCATCACCATTCCAAGAGTAAACATCTCAACCTGCATTACAGTAGGACAATAACAAATAAGTGTAAGTCACTATCATATGTCATCTGCCCTATGTATTGAATATTTATGTATTGCACAACATATTAAAAAATTCCTCCATAGTATATGGTGAGTGGTATATAAGAAAGAATTTAGCTCTTTCTTAAAGATGTTATGTTGATTAGGCTTGCCTAATAGTTTTAAGTAGCATGGAAGGTTATTATAAATTGTCATTGCAGAATAGTAACATCCTTTTTGGAACAGTTTTAAGCTATTTGCAGCTCTATGCAAATTGCCTGCATGCCTTATATTGTGGTCATGCACAGCAAGGTTCATTGTGAAGTTATAATTATCTGTAAGGTAGCTCAAGAGAGAATATATGCATTCACCAGTGACAGTAAGAATTTTTGGGGTTTTGAACAAGGAATGATGGGACCCAACACCACAGATAATAAGCATGGCCTTTTTTTTTTTGTAATGCTTGCTATGTACCGATTTACCCAGAACATTATTCCAAATTGCAACAGGGAGCGAAAGTAGGGAAAATATGCTGTTCTTAAGGCATTTTGGCGAAGTACATTTTTTAGGCTTCTTAAGGCAAATGAATGTGTCTTTTACAATGAAATATTTTAGCTTTGTGATAGCACACTTTTGATACAAAAAATATAGTTGTCAGGAAGCCTGAAGGTCTAAATATTTTGCATACAGCTGTGACAAAAACCTGTTTTGTTTTCAGGACTATCACAGATTCTGACATTTTTAGTAAGATGACCAATTGTTTCTCTCTTGGATGGAAAATATATCTGCCTGGATTTCCTTTGGATGCTTCTGATGGTGGTGCTTCAGATTCAGGGAGTTTTAAATTCCATTTAATTTTTTCTTGAAGTTCTCTAGATAAAAGTGCTGAAGCATAGCACTTTATTTACACTCCAATGTGGAAAAGTGCATTGATAATATAAAGTGTGCAAGTGTCACAAATGGATATAATTTTCAACCCATATTTTTGCACTCGAAAGCAACATAAACTCCAGAAGCATTTTGTGTGTAGTGCAGTAGTCATGGTAAGCGTGCAAAGGTTTACAATTGATAACAAGAGACTCCTACTGAACTCTAATTGACGGATATTTATTCACTTAGTATCTTGTCATTGAATCTCAAGAAATTCATGAGTAAATAAATAATGTGGAATAATAATAATAATAATGTATAAGGAAGTTTGGGTGGGAAGATATTCTTGAAAATCTTTATGCTGCCTGCATCTTTGGAAGATACTTAAATGCAAAGTTTGTATTTATTTGACTTCTTATATTTTACTTATGATGTTAACACACACACACGCACGCACGCACACTCTTTTTCTAAAATATATTATTACTCTGGGAGCCTTCAAACATGTATTTCTGGTAAAATCTTCATATAAAAATTTTGGGTGGAATGCAATACTTCCTTTATCTACTAGGTTATTGGTAGAAAGAAAAAATGACAATCTTTTTGTAACTCTCTTTCATTGCACAATTAAAGCCTGAACCAAATTTGGAAGCAAATTAGATCACTGTGATAAAATGTTAGACAATTATGAACTATAGTACAATTTACTCCAAATTGTCTCTCCTGATTATTGTGGCATAAACTACAAGCAAGAATCAAATAAAGAAATGTATATTCCAACTAGCCAGGTCAAAACAGTGGACCTAATCCTGGAATTTAAATAAATTAAATTAAATCGTCAAAAACCATAAAAATAGCATTCCTGGGCCAGATGAATGTCATAAGAAATGTGACAAAATCTCTTGAAAGATTCACTTCAAATATTTAACAAAGGTTTGTCATTCATATACAACAGTGGAAAAATACTGGAAAAAAATTTATATTATTCCCATTATAAGACCAAAATTTATCTAGTTGTTATACATTTATTGTCTTATCTGGTGTACTAGGAAAGGTATTTGAAAAATCTGATGTGTTACACTCACATGACTTTCCCCACTCTTGTACAAACTATCTTTACAAATGCTTATTCTCCATCTACTTCATGTTAATCGAGATAAACCTTTGCAGAAACTATCTTATTGGTAATTCTCTTGTAAGTGCAAGGGGAATATGGTAGGCTTTATGCAGTAGTCAAATCTTTTAAGTGCTGGTTGCTATGTGGAGCATTCCATACTCTTTGCATGTCCAGGACATAAAAAAAAAAAAAACGAATAATGAATTCCCATTTCAGGAAAAGTATAACTATTGGAAAATTCAAACAAATAAGGAATATCTCGAAAATAGTTCACTTCACAACAAAATGTATATGAGATAAATTGTGTTTTAACAAGATTTACATTTTTTGCGAAGAAAACTTTTGTCTATCTCTTACGATTTACCAGTTATGCAAAAGCCGTTCAGAATGAAGAGGACTTTTGGGGACATTCACAGAAAAATCAAGATATACATTTCATTTATCATGAAAATATCTTAAATATTTGATATTTTAATCAAAATCATTAGTCATTTTTGAGAAAATCAAAATTTACGAAAAATGTTCCATGTAAAGAGTAGTCTGGGTTGGGGGATCTTGAAAATCTTTGTGTCACATCTTAGAAAGATACGTGTCTAAATACCAAGTTTGGTAGTTATCCGACTTTTCATTTTTTAGTTATGCTGTTCACAGACACACGTGTGGACCTTTTTTTGTGCTGTTCTGGGGGGGGGGGGGATCTTAAAGCATTTATTTGTGGTGAAGTTTCAGTATCAAATTTTTGGGTGGAATGCTATACTCCCCCAAGTAGAAAAAGTAAAAGGTTATTACAAAAAGATTATAATTTTATTTAGGTTTCAATATGAATTTAGGAATAAGTTTAGTACCATCAACAGTTTAGGATTAACGGCAAAAATTCATAAAAGTTTCTTTAATGAGTGCATGTTAACATCGAGTATAGATAATAGTAAAACATATGACTTAGTTCAAATAAACATCTTAATAGAATAGCTGGAAGAGGCTCACATTGTACAGAAATTAATAAGATTATCATCATCTTAATGAACAATCCCAGATGTCATTGAATGGAGAAAAGAACCTGAAAAGGCGGTGCATTAAGCCCTATTTTGTATGTGATATACAATTGAAATTATCAGATTAATTTAAACTTGATATACAATGTCTAGCGTACTGCCATTTACTCCATGCATATCGAAGGAAATACAATTAAACATTCATACAAATTGAAGAAAATACAGTTAAACAATTTGAGAAAATATTTAAAACAACATAAATACAGTAAGAGGACTCTTGAGTTAACATTAACCCAAATAAAAATGAATGGGTAATATTAGAAGAGAAGGGAAATTATCAACAATATGTATAACATTATTATTTATTATATAATTATGTAAAATTAATTATACTTTGTTACATTTAAATAAATTTCTGAGAAAAAATGGAGAGCACACTCTTATACTCTAAGAATAGTATATAATTTAATAACACACTGAAGTATGAATCATTTGGCAAATGTGGTACCAAATATTGGGATTTATTGAAATCACTGCATAAAACAACTAAACAATATTTTAATATTACTGGAGATCTCTCAGGAAATAAAAAGAACTTAAATTGGTACCAGTTCCACTAAAATTTGGCAATAAATCTTATCCTTAAAGTTTAGTCAAATAATGCTATTTTTATGGAAGGTGGACTTTGACGATTTTGAAAGAATTGAAATCAACTGAAATGCAAAACTGATTAAATTACATCAAGGGGAACTTTATCCTTACATATATATGAGAATCATAGTAATTTGTGGGAGAAAACTACCATAGGCAGACATTTTATATATGGGGTGCAAAGGGATGCAGTATTTTTCTAAATACATGTTGATTTAAAAGTTTTCAAAAAAGAAGAGGTGATTCTCCATTTTAGGGAATTTATGATTAGGTATCCTTTTAATGAGTGGACTTTCTTATTTACAGAATGTGGAATGGGAGCATCAGTTTTCATAAGCAATAATGAGAACATTATAATTAAACTAAGGAAGAAATTCTCAGTAGATTCAACTGAACTTATTGCTGGTAGATCAGGAGTATGCTATATTATAAACAAAAAATTTCAGAAAAGTATAATTTTTAGTGATGCATGCAGTGTTTTGAGCAAATTTCAAAATGTTTCAGTAGTCGTCTGATAGAAATGGAACTTAACAAACAAAATCTATTATGGTTACAGAAAACTATGTACAATTAAAGTAGTATGGATTCCTGGACACAAAAATATTGAGGGAAATACCAAAACGGAGTTTTTGGCCAAACATGCTAGAAAAATTAAAAACAAAGAAGAAATTTTAAATATACACTTCATCTCCCAAGGTTTACGCTGCCATTTAAAAAAATTAATCACAACCAATTGGATAAATAAACATCCAGAAGATTTATGGTTAAGCAATATAAAGAACATATTTTGGTTTAAAAATATGTTTACCTAGACAAGAACTATGAAAATTATAAAACTATGACTCATAGCTTTAACTCCAGCACTGTTACATAAAATGAAAATAGGTGATTCATCTTACTGTAATTATGGCAAATATGCAAATTTTGAGCATATAATTTAATTGGTTGCTAACTATATCAAAAAGAAATTCATCAGCTACTCAAATCACTATACAGTTTTGAATAAATTGGATCTATTAAAATCTCTTAATTTCTTTAATTGTAATCCTAGATTATAAAATCTTGAAATGAGTTGAATATTTAAACATAATATACTCCACTTATATTTTAAAATCACAAGACCGGTTTCAGGAGCATCCTACCTATCCTTAGTTGCTGAGTCGACTGTGCAATTTTAAAATTAAGTGGTGTTTATTGTGTTTAAATACTTGACCCATTTCAATATTTTATAAAACATCATGCTCTACGTATAAAGTACTTCTCAATCATCTAAATATTAGATTAGTTTTCAGGAAAAATCATTAATTACATTAGAAGATATAAAATAATTTAAACTAAAAAGAAACATGTAATGATACAGATTTCGCTAGTTTATTAAATTTTTATTTACAGGTGGAGGATGTTTATTGAATATTACCATAATAATCAAACTGCCAATAATAATAATAATAATAATAAACTTCTGCTTATTGTGATATTTAATTAAGGCTTTGACACTATCCCATAAAATAACTCGTAAATAAGTTTCAATATTATGAAATTCATGGAAACAATTCAGCTATGTGAAATTCAGAGGAACCAGAATGAAGAAAATATTGGAAGGGTAACCCGCTTGATAACGGAGAAATGAATTACAAAATTATTATTATTATAGTTGTTCATCAAAAGACATTATACTAAATATATTATATAGAAAAATTCAAAATATTAGATCTTTTCAATAATAATTAAGCATTACTTAAATGTCCAAAGATTGGCATTAGAATATTGATGCTATTATCTGGTATATTAAATGTTTTGATAGTTAATATTTAACACTAATATGTTACATGTAGGGCTGTATACTATGTACCTTAAGTGTGTCCATGCTACATTACTGGAATGATTGTGGCTGAAACAAGATAATCACATACACAATTATCCTGTTTGCACCAGGGAATATATATGTATTTACTCTCTGGTTTGTACCAGCTCATTAAAAATAATAAAAGAATAAAACGAACTAAACAAATGAGGGGCCTCAGCCTCCTCCTGAATATCAGAGGGGCTGAAAGAGCCGCAGCCTCCAGGTTCCATAATAATGAAACAAAAACTGAGAATATAATTTTTGATTACAAGATATTGAATATACTGACAAATCAAAATATTAGGCTTCATTTGGGATCTTCTCTGAACTGGGGAATTCATATCAAGCAGCTATGTTCAAAATTGTCTCAGTTTATATATTTACAAAACCAATTAAAATTATCAGTGACTGAAAAGTTTTTGGTAAATGCATACCTTGTTTTCTTTTACTCACATTTGCTCTATGGAGTGCTACTTTGGGAGAATTCTGCTGGAGCTGAAGAGCCACCCAATGCAGCTCTTGCTGAACAATTTTAAAACATTAAAAATAATTACTTTACCAAATTTTATATATTAAATTGCTTATTATATATTAAGAAAAGTCTTTCTACCTTTAGCTATTGGACAAATTTTCATAGCCATGATTATTAGGCAAAAACAATAGACAGATACTCCCTTTCTTAGTAAAACACAGATAGATTGTATATATGTAGGTATTAAATTTTTTAATAAATTACATAATTCTGCACATTTGGTTTCACTTGCTTATTTTAAAAATGTTTTGATTAAATGGCTTTAATAAATGCTTATTATATTAAGGAGTTTTTCAACAGTTTACATCAAGTAAAATGTTAGTATCTTAAAACTCATGAATTTAGTTATATACCTATACATACATATAATTCTTAGTTACAAGTTTAGAGTTAAACCATTTTACTTATTATTTACGATAATTCTTTTTAAGCTAGTTAAAGTGATTAGCACAAACAAAATCTAGTATGTCATAATATTTTATGATATATTGTTCACCAATATATTTTATGATATACTGTATAAATAATTGATTCAAATTGTTTTGTTTGTGCGTGTGCGCGCGTGCGATCGTGGGCGCGTGCGCGTACTATGAATTTGTTTTAATCATTTTAATCTATGACAATACTACACTATGTAAATGTGTTTGTATATAGGAAGCAATGGATATTTAAGCATGTCTATATTGTTGTATATCTATGGAAAGCAATCATGATTGTTATTACATACTATTAACATGACCAAGAGTGATTTTTGACACAGTAGTACATTTATTGTTTAGAGTAGTGCTCCTACTCTACCACATCTTGATTTTAAGCAATTAATATAATAAGTAATATGAGAATTTTATCTTACGCCATGTTCATAGTCTGGTCCGCAGTGCTATGGACCTCACAGTTTTCGTTTTGAAAAAGCCGCGTGAATCGTAAGCAAGTGTCGACTTTACGCGGTTAAAATTCTTTCTGTATCTTCTGCGGCAATAGACTCCTTGAATTATCTTAACATCATACAGGTTCAGTAACTTATTGAAAGTGCTTATAAAACAAAGCGGAATCAAGGTAAGAAACATTATAGTACAAGTCAGTGCTGGGATTTTGTTAAATAAAAGTGCAAAGTTGGCTATTCGTTTGGGCACATGGCATTGCCAACTTGTGTTACAGCACGTCATAACGGCAGTCTTCTGTTTTGTGTCTTCGTGATATATCGTGCCCTGTCGTAAAGTTTCCGTAAGTTAACCACGCCCATTAATGAGTACTGTAAAAGGTGGCGTTCACTGATAAGTTGTTGGTGCAACATGAGACTTAATAATAGTGTTAGAAAAAATTAAGTTATAAAAATATACGTCATATTTTTGTGTGCATTAAGCGAAGTTCGGGAAGTTATGGTGCGTGTGTGTGACTGAAAGTTAAATTTGTGGCTCATGTGATTGTAAATATTGGAATACATTGCCAGACCATCGATATTGGTGAGCCAGTCTTTTTTTTTTTTTAGGTAAGTTTATAAACATAGCAGTGGTATTGTTTATATACTTGTTGCATGGTGGTGATAAAAGGATCAACTTAGTTAAGTTGCTGGAAATAGTAATAGCAAGCCTGCTATCGCGTTTAAGATAAAATCACCTACCTGACATACAGTTTGACCTGACAGCAAATTCATTGGAATGTTTACGATGGAAATTTCCAAGGTTTCCTTCTTTCATCAGTAAGAAGCGTATTTTGCTGCAGGATAGTTTCCGGAATCTGCAATGGTTTACCTACCATATGCCATCTTATGCGAAAGCATTTGTGTATTTTGGTTAACCTGTAGGATTGTGCAAAGCCATAAAGCGATGAAACATTTGTGGAACTATTATGCATGGTGTTCATCGTAGGATTAACAGGCATACAGTGAAAATAATTTGTATAAACACATTACCAAGTGTAGAATTATTCACAACAATTAAGTAATTTCTCAAGTGAAATGTCACACATATTTTTGCCTGATCTTTTATAGTCGTGGGGCTTTTGTGGCATCCTTTTGGCTAAACATGTTTAGAATATCTGAAAATCTAAATAACTCCAAAAGTGTACAAATCATTTGAATAACATACTTAATCATTAACTGATCATTGTACTAGACCAAAGTTTAAGTCCTTAGTTGCACGATTTTTGAAATATTAATTCCCTGAAACAGCTACACAAATTAAACTATAGTTAGCTAATGGTGTTAATTCTGAAATGAAAACTGAAACAATTTGGACTGCCACATACTACTTGGCAAAGCACTTTTATCATATATATATATGAACATTGAAGCATTATTATGAGCCTTACACACATGAATGGTTTTGGTCATTCTTGATTGCACAGTTGTAAAATTTAAAGATAAATGACATACTTGGAATACCTATTTGATGGTTATTCCAAAATATGCTTGCAGATATACTAAACTTGTTATGTTCTTGAAACTCTAAGCAGCATCAAAGTATTGTACAAAGAGAGGATATTTTCTAATATGCAACTAATAAATCAAGTTTGGCCCATCATTTATAACAACTTGAAGGAAATATCTAAAATGCACCAAGTGAGACTGTGAAATGATGCTAGAAATTATTGCAAAATGATGTACTTGTCTTGATATTTGAAAGCTTCAAATGGAAGTTTTAAATAAGTGATTCTAACTCCCATTCTTCAGTTTCATACTTGTAGATCTGAATAGCAAACTTTAATTTATTAACCAATCTGAAGATTGAGTCTTAATAACATTGCTGTTTACCTAGATGTCATAGAGGTTATATATAGAGTGTTCTTGAGGTGCTTTCTGCTTGGCTAGCAGCTCAAGGCCAATGCATTTAACTTATGCCTACAAGATACTAAAGGTAGAAATTACCTGAAATGATACTGCATTTTCTTCATATAACCATAGATAACTTTTAGTTTCAATCATTTTGCAGTTCATACCAATTTCTAGTTTTACTGACTTCTGCTAAGTTTGCATGTAAATTTTAAGGAACTTTGTTTGATACAGCCTGTTATATCTCATTTCATTGCAAAGTATACAGTTTAAAAATCCATGTAAGGTTTAAACAAATCACTGGAAAGGATCTTGTAATTCTGAAGATTAGAATGTTACATACATGTTTAGAAACCTGCGCAAGGGAGAAAAAAAAGAGTAGTTATTTTTATTGCCCAAGGTTATAAAATATCTTAGCTTAAGGTGAAGAGCTAGAAGGGAAGTAATATAAATCTTTATAGGTTTTAAGCATGGTGGTTTTGTTACATGGCAGCTGTAGGTCTGTTTAACAAGAGAGAGAGAGAGAGAGAGAGAGAGAGAGAGAGAGAGAGCGAGCCTCACCTAAAGAACAGGGAGGGCAAGAAATAATATAATCTAGATTACACACCTATTTTCTATTTCAGATAAAGGTGAAGGAGTACATTCAAAGAAGCAAGGAAATAAACCACACATAAAAACTAATGAAAGGTGACATAGCTAAACAGCTCACAAAAACTGAAATCCTTGTGCAAATAAAGATTTGGACCATTTAAATTTCTGAAAGAAAGTGAATTTAAGTGTTGTACAACAACTCTCTCAATACTGTTACACATACATACCTGTTTAATGTTATCCATTAGATTATTAGATTTTAGCTTTTATTAAATATTTTGTACTGTAGACATTTTTACTGCATTCTTCATGCTTCTTTTGGGCTAAGCAGAACAAGTGCAAGTTATTTTTATATTTAATGCATGAAATAGAAGCAGGGGAATACATTTAAATTCTGTATATATTTGAAAATTGAGAATTATACCCAGATATGTTGTTTTAGGCTCTACATTGCTAAAATACTGTTATAATGTGCTGTAAAATTTAGAGCATTTCTCCTAATTCCTATCATAGATAGATAGCTAACCAGCTACAAGAATCCTAATAGTTTTGACTTGATTCACTGGTGCATATCTTTGTCTTCTGTAGGTGTCCACATTCTGTAGAGCAGTTAATTCTGTAAATTTATCAGGGATAATTTCCCTTGTATTTGCGTGTTAGAAAATCCATGCCTTTAACAACACTGTAAGCAAATGTTTACTTGTTTTCAATTTTTGGATAAATGATACTGATATCGCGTATAATGGGCTAACCTGAACAAAAAAGCACCATAAAGAAGAGGTAACATTTTGTGTAATGTAAACCTTTTCCTTAGTATGTTGCAATTCTACTAACACCCCAGAAAAAGCAGATTTTTGTTGTCAACTTTGAAAATTTCACATGACCTGTATGTTGCATGGAAAGAGAGAAAAAGAGAAGAGAATGAGATAGGGAACAGAAAAGAATCTCCATATTTAATGTAATAATGTCAGCAGAGCTGCAAAGTGTGCTAATTATGAATAAAATTGAATGCATAATCTTAATTTCATAGATAGAATTAAGCTATTTATTTGGTGGTGTTATCAAGAGTATTGTTTTATTCCCTAACCATATGATCTTGTCTTTGGTTCACCAACCCATACCTTGAGACACTTTCAGTTTCTATGGTTCTTGTGCCAAATTCTCTTTTACTATACGTTGGGCACCATTTCTTTTGCAAGACATTCTTTGGATTTGTGACTCAAGGATACAGATGTGCTCATTGAAAATATGAAAAGTAAACCGAATACAGATTCGCAGAGTGGGTGAATAATTTTGGTCATGTCTACTTAATTTCTAGTAAACTTTGTTGTTATAATTACTAATTATAGACTTTTCTAAACAGGAGACAATTTATTGTAGTCTTAATGTGGGGCAGTAATTTTGCTACAGAGCCTCTTTGTAGCAAAATACAGCAGTTATTCATGATTTATTGTTTAATATTGTATACATTTTGTATATACTTTTTATTCCACTCACAGTCATTAATACATGATTGAAACAGGTTGTAATACAACTTAATTATATTGGATTACATTAAATTTATTCTTTAAGAACGATTTTAGCATGCAACTGACATACACCTGCTAGAAACTTATTATTCTGAGTATATGTTGAAAGCATGAGAAAAAGTGAAATGTAAGCACCTTTTTGAGAGACATTTTGGGCTTAAATGTTTCTTCCTCTCCATAAACAGATGCAGACATTCAAAAGTTACACAGGTCTCTCTAAAGACCCACCAGTTGTTCAAAATTCAGACCTTAGTATGTTGTATTGTTGGTCTAAGACCAGCCAAATAAATGAACTTCAATCTATTTTGGAGCCAAATAATAACACGTCACTCATTCAGAATGCATCTCAAAATCATGGAATAGAAGTAATGACGGAAGAAGTATGCCATGCCAAAATTGAATTGGCCCTCTTGTTTCATAACTTGAAATGTTAGTAGTTACTGTTGCATTATTGTATTCTTTTTATTGAGTTTTAACACTCATAAGTATAGTATATAATAAAATGCTCCAGATTGGCAATCATTTTACAACTCCTCTTAACCGGAAGTAGACTGTTTACACTTTAGTGAAATTGTGAGATGCAGAGCTATTCTTAATTTCTAATCCCAGAAAGATCTCTTCAACTTATGTATTTTTGAGGTTTTTAATAATGCTTTAATTCAATTAATGTGTTATACTGAAGAGGAAAAATTTAAATTTCAAAATTTTTATTTAATTAATTAATTAATTTTTCTTGGGCGTTACAGATTTGATAAGGCTTTATTTTTAGGCACTCAATATAAAAGTGTTGTACCAATTCTTGTTACTTGGTAGACTGTAAGTTGTAGATTAGAAGTGAATAAAATATATTTATATATTAATTGGTGAATTTGATATTCATTAAGGCAAAATATGCACATCAAAATTGTGTAAGGAACATTAACACTCAGGTCGTCTTGTCTTTAGATTTTTTGTTACTTTAATCACTCCAGTTGCTGTAAACTTTTCATTACAGATTAAATGATGCTGCTGAGGATTTATTGACATTTAATTTTCTGGCTATTTTTAATGCTTTCTTCAACTAAGTGATTTTTCAAGCCTGACTTGGATGCTTATTTTCGGTAGCCTACCTAAAGCTATTGGCTGCTATAGTGACAAGCACATATACAAATAAACAAAATACGTAAATTTTCCCAAAATCGTGGTTATTCAGTTATACCAAATTGATTTCCGAGTTTGTGTTGTTCCTTTTACAGTTTGACGAGTGTATTTCGATTTCTTGATTATGGAGTACAGATTTAGGCGCAGTTGTTAGTGCAAGGGTTGCGAAAATACCTTTGTTCGCCGTCTATAAATATGCATATGCAACATGCTTAACGTCGTCTGTCAGCATGTAAAATACAAACGGATAGAGGGAGCGGATAGTTAAGTCTTTTCATCACACCTGTAATAGGGTATTGAAGAAAAGGACTCACATAACACTTTTCAAGTTTATATTTTCAGTTTTAACGATTGCAGTATGAAACAGAAGAACTTTGTAAATCCTCGTGGTCAGTGTTAGGTCCATATGCACGCGAGGAAAAGGCCCAAGACCGATTTAAAACAAGTAAACGACCTGAGGGAAGTCGGGCTCCAGGGCGGAACGACCCAGACCGGTTTTGTGTTCCATGCCGCGTCCGATGGCCTGACTGTAATGAAGATCCGCAACGTGAAGTGTGCGGGAATCCATTCGTAGCACTGACCGGTGTCATGGGTGTAGTTCTGGGCGCAGCACATAGAATGTCTATGTTACACTGTCATAATAGTGTCATGAGCTGTGAATGAGTGCAGGCTTCAAGAGAGACTCATTCCATTCCCAATCCATCATTCATTATCGACTCATTCACTCACTTGCTGCTGGCATACTCAAATTGAGCCTGAGTGGTTTTACTGAGTGCCCACCCTCAATAGGGTTTAATCTCACGGTTTTTACAGAGAGAGCCATAAAACTACGAATCGGCTGCGCGGAGTTTTTCCTGTCCGCGTCCTCGGCGCTCGTTGCCGTCTGCCGCTATCATAGAAAGGCGCTGATGAAACCATACAGCATTTCTAAAACACTTTTAAAGGCTTTACTTACCAACTTTATGAAAGGAGATGCTGAAACTGGCCACCGTCGTTGTCCATACATTTTTGGCCCCAATTTTTTTCGAGTCAATAGTTGAAGCCTCTGCATACGTGAATACAATTTTGTCCACTGTTTGTAGAGAATTAACAGACGGGGAGCGTGATTTTGCTTGTTTTCAACAAGACTCTGCAACAGCTCATACGGTCAATATTTCGATGAGAACAATTTAAAGTGCGTTTGAGGACAGAATTATTAGTAGAGATTGTGGCCCCTCGGTCCCCCGAACCAACCCCCTGCGATTTCTATCTCTGGGGTAACAAAACATAAAATATACAGACAAACCCACACACCCTGGAAGAATTAAAACAAAATATCCGCCAGGAAATTGCCAGCATTTCTCAACGTGAACTACGACGAGTGATGGATAGTTTCCTAAAGATGTGCCAAAAATTAATGGACAACGATGGTGGTCAGTTTCAGCATCTCCTTTCATAAAGTTAGTAAGTAAAGCCTCTAAAAGTAGTTTTAAAAATGTTGTATGGTTTCATCCGCGCCTTTCTATAATAGCGGCAGACGGCAACGAGCGCCGAGGACGCGGACAGGAAAAACACCGCACAGCCGGTTCGTAGTTTTTTGGCTCTCCCTGTATTTCGGAATGGGTGTTGAAGGATTCATCGTCCAGTATTGTTGGGTCATATATGGGCGCACAAGTGGAAGGAAAGCAGTTGTGATAGCTAACAAGAACGTCGACTAGAATCTTGTTAAAAATGCAAGGTTCTATTCCTGGTCTCACGAATTTTGCACATCTAATCCATCCTTTTCTCGCAGGTTATTGGTAAAGGCAGCTGGGAGATAAGTTTTCAGTGCTGGAAGCTCTACCCAATCTATTGTACAATTTCTGAACAAAATCGTAGATTTTTTAAAGGTGAAATCAGCTTTCGCTTCGTATCTGAATTAACCTATTTCTCAGTAACGGGGACACGAAGTTAAAATATGTGTGACAATGTGAGCGTTCACAATAAAATTAACGGGAGACTGACCAAGCTTTAATTGTACGTTCCGGGAAGCTTTCCTGGAATCGTATTGAGTAGCTGACTTCATTGTAGATATTGTTCAAAAAGGTCATGACCTAAGACTCGTTAGAGCTCTCTCTCTCTCTCTCTCTCTCTCTCTCTCTCTCTCTAGAGTCTCAAGGTTGGAAAACAGAACCTGAACAACAAACAGCAGAGAACAGACAACAAACTAGGCCGTTTGGTACAAATATATTTGGAATCAGAAATAGTAATTTCGGAGTTCGTTAACCTGATTATGTTGGATTACAAGTAGGTGAAAAATGCCATTGGGCAGTCTCGAATGATAACCCAATGCACACAATCTACTTTCCACGTTGCCATCGATAAATGTTTCCGATCCCTATTTGCTGTGAACCTGGTTTATTCGGCAATCCTTTAGGGAATTAAAAGTGTTGCTGACATCATCGTTAAGGGAAATAAGATCGAAATTGACAGAAATGAAAGTATATCCGACAAACCACACTCCTCCGTTTACAAGTTTTTTGAAATGCCATATAGCCTACGGTCATGAACTAAACTTGTGAACAACTATCCAAAGTGGGCAGTTTCTGAGGTTTATGCGAAGGTTTGAATTCTAAAGACCCCCTTTCCCTTTCGTCTCGAGGGTGTATGTAGCACAACCCCAAAAACTTAATCTTATTGGACTTCACCAGAACAACAGCCAGGGAACTTTATAACATGCATACCTAGATCAGTATCCTCCAACTTAAAGAAAAGTTTCCGTAAAGGTACATGCTGTGTTTTATTTTGTATCTATGCAATTTTTCATTTGTTTCTTATGCAAATACAGAAGCTCAACAAGATAACCTAGAAAAATCGCTCAATTTCATGTGGATACCATCTCATAAAAACATACCCGGTAATGAAAGAGCCGATACAAGCTACAGAACTACTTAAACAAGATACTGATATCAAAATACCTCTACAAGATGCAGTCACACACTTTAAGAAGAAAATACACAAAGAATGGCTGATCAGCTGGATGAACAATTGTCAAGTAAACTTCAAGAATATCCATTAAGACAGCTACGGCGGCGAAAACAAATTGTAATATCCCGACTACGAATTGGGCATACCAAACTGACACACTCTTATTTGTTAAATAGAAGCTCTCCACCAATTTGTGAAACTGTGAAACAGCATTAACAGTAGTACATATTATACTAACATGTCCAAAATTTGAAAATCAACGTAGTCAGGTTGGTATGCCCGAAAATATTTCTGCAGCACTCAATGATGCAACTTTCATCCAGAAAGTAATTATTACTTTCTCTACTACGTATAGTAAGTAGGGGAAGTATTGTATTCCACCCAAAAATTCGATACCGAGATTTCACCCGAAATGTATGTTTTGAGACCCCCTGAATCCAAAAAAAGCATTTTTGGAAACATGTCCGTGTGTGTGTCTGTGAGCAGCATAACTCAGAAACGAGCAGTCGGATAAACACCAAACTTGGTATTTAGGTTCAGTATCCTCCAGAGATGCGACACGAAGGTTTTCAAGAAAATCCCCCCACCCCAGATTACCCTTTACATGGAACATTTTTCGAAAATTTTAATTTTCTCAAGAATGGCTCTAACGATTTTGATTAAAATATCATATGTTTAAGATATTTTCATAACAAATAAAGCGTATATCTTGAATTTTCTGGGAATATTTCCTTAAGTATTCTTCATTGTGAACGACGTTTGCATAACTGGTAAACCATAAGAGATAGATAAAATTTTACTACACAAAAAAACGTAGATCGCGTTAAAATACACAATTTATGTCATATACATTTTTTGTTGTTGAGTGAACCATTTTCGACATATTGCTTGTTATTCCCTTAAATTTTCAATAATTGTTTTCCCAAATTGGAATTCGTTATTCATTTCTTTGTCTTGTATATGCAAAGAGTATTAATCTGTGTCAAAGAGAATGGTGCTGCACCTAGCAACCCGCTATTAAGAGATATGTCTATACTTAAAGGCTTCTGTATTCCTATATTGCCCTTGCAAATACAAAACAAGGGGAACATAGTACGCCTTAAGCGATAATCAAATATTTTTAGAACTGGTCGCTATGTGTAAAATGTAATTCTCTTTGCATATCAAAAGGTCGTGTCTGCAAATGTTTATCTCGATTAATATGAAATAGATGGAGAATAAGAGTTTGTAAAAATACTTTGTTCAAGAGTAGAGAAAGTCATGTGAGTGTAACACAGATTACTTTTCTTAAATTAATTAATATCCATCAATACATTTAACCAAATTGTAACCTGTATGTATACATAATGTGTAAGTATTACACTGTAATCCAATAATGTAAACAACTGTACATGAGAGGTGATAAAACCTAGCAAGGTTAAAACGACCCTAAATAAAACTTTTTAAAAAAAATAGTAAATGTGACCGATCTGGAATTTAAATCCTTCAGGCAGTGTGCTGCTATTCATCTAAGCAATGTCCATTCTCCAGAAATAAATTGTTCATTTTTTGGGTAGCTTTTCTTTCAGCTACCTTTGTATTTGTTTGCCTAACGTTTAATGTTAAATTGTGGTGATTTACGCCAGTAAAATATATAGATATGTATATTAGAATATTTTCGTCTGTTTACGTTGATCGCGTGCAAAGACTGCGTTTCTGGAGTTTTGCTGCATTTTAAATGACATAATTAAGCCAAACCATTGGGTAAAGTGGAAACATATATTTACATAAGCTCTAAATTATAAGAAAATAAAGCTAAGCAGTTTCCTTTCTCCTTAAATGTATATTCTTGAGCAAGAACCATGGATTCATTTACTGAATGTTTTGGCTCTCTCATAATGGAAGGGTTTTGGCTGGAATATGAATTTTGAACTGAACACGTTGTTTGCTGGGTGAGCTCACAGCTATGACAGATATCGCATAGTCATTCTGTTGTGTAACGAATAGTTTCGTGTACAAGAACATGGACGAGTGTCACACATAAAGTAACTAACCCAAAACAGTACTGCTACGGGCACTTAAGGAAAAGGAAACATTCTTTAGAAAAGACGTCACTTACGGCTAATTACTTCCTTAAATTTGTCGTATGTGTGGATTGTTGTTTGCACTCACTCAACAACTTACTGGAATTCGTTACTAACTGTCTCTCCCTGTTTCTGGGGTCTGGTGACTTTCAAATCCAGAAGTCTGGAGTTGATTCCCGGTTGGGGTGGATATTTTTCTTTAGCCTGGATTATTCCGCCTCCTCCCTAGAGTCTGGAGGTATGAGTGAGAAAGTAAATGTGTTTGTGAATTTAATAGAAATATTATATCCTGATGGTTTGAAGCTCATCAACTAGAAGGAAACATCAGGCGAAAAATTCACTCAATTTCGGACATTGAACTTTCCAGTGTGAATGAAAAATTCCTGAAAATATGCCAGAAATATGCGGATAGACATTTCCAACATCTCTTATGATAAGGTATGTGCTTATATCAGTTGTAATTATAACTATGTGAATGAGAGGCGGTTGCAGGGATATAACTGTTTCTTCGGGAATCCCAGCTGTGGCGGCCGGCATGCGAGTAGCCGTGCATTGGCCACGGTGTGAAGGAAAACCACTGTATAAATATGTTTATATACAAGCTACGTTTTTATAACAAAACCTCGAAATAATTGGACAACTTTGTTCGTAGCAGGCATCCGAGTGAGCCGCCATTCGACAGAGCTAATTCGCACCTCTTAAAGCTATTGTCAAACTATCACTCACTGCCGATTTCTTTCGCTTACTGGCTGGAGAAACTCCATCGATGAGAGGGAATAACTGAACTGGCCAATCTAATTAGGTTTTATTCGTGGCTTCGTTCATTCGCCAAGTAAATACCAAATTACATATTATTACCTTGACTCAAAGTCCACCCACAGTATAAATAAAATAGAAATAAAATGGATGTAGAGAAAGGCGACTGTGCAACTAAAGCCAAAAATCTCTCGCCACATTCACTGCGCGAATGTTCCCAGGGAACAGCAAACACTCAGCCATAAAATCCACCTTCAACTAAGTAAATCTGTCCGATACACAGGGAACCGCGTTAAACGAGCAAAACAAAATAAGGAAAATAAAGGCTAAAGTGATGGTCAGATTTTTGCTTTCTCTACTACGTATAGTAAGAAGGGGAAATATTGCATTCCATCCAAAAATTCGATACCGAGATTTCACCGGAAATATATGTTTTGAGGCCTTCTGAATCCAAAAAATCTGATGTGTTACACTCACATGACTTTCTCTACTCTTGTACAAACTATTTTTACAAACGCTTATTCTCCATATGCTTCATGTTAATCGAGATGTTAATCTTATTGCTAATTTTCTTGTAGATGCAAGGGGAATTACTAGGTTTTAAGCGATAGTCAAATATTTTAAGAGCTGGTTGCTATGTGCAGTATTCCATTATCTTTGCATTACCAGGACCCCCCCCCAAAATGAATAACGAATTCCCATTTGAGAAAAAGTATAAGTATTGGAAAATTTAGGGGAATAACAAGCAATATCTTGAAAATGGTTCACTCAATTAAAAAAAAAGTATTTTAACGCGATCTACTTTTTTTGTGTAGTAAAATTTTGTCTATCACTTATGGTTTACCAGTTATGCAAAAGTCGTTCAGAATGAAGAACACTTTTGGAGACATTCCCAGAAAATTCGAGATATACATTTCATTTGTCATAAAAATATCTTAAACATATCTTATATATCATAAAAATATCTTAAACATATGACATTTTAATCAAAATCGTTAGAGCCATGTTTGAGAAAATTAAAATTTTCGAAAAATGTTCCATCTAAAGTGTAATCTGGGGTGGGAGATTTTCTTGAAAACCTTCGTGTCGCATCTCTGGAAGATACTGAACCTAAATACCAAGTTTGGTGTTTATCTGACTGTTCGTTTGTGAGTTATGCCGTTCACAGACGCACATGCGGACATGTTTCCAAAAATGCTTTTTTTTTTATTCAGGGGGTCTCAAAACATGTATTTCCGGCGAAATCTGGTATCGAATTTTTGGATGGAATACAATACTTCCCCTATTACTATACGTAGTAGAGAAAGTAAAAAGGCTTTCTTCATCATGACTTTTAACATCTCAGGTATGATGGCTT
The DNA here is from genome assembly GCA_030765065.1 of Deroplatys truncata. Taxonomy (NCBI): domain Eukaryota; kingdom Metazoa; phylum Arthropoda; class Insecta; order Mantodea; family Mantidae; genus Deroplatys; species Deroplatys truncata. The sequence continues at coordinate 127,678,035 of CM060988.1, read as the reverse complement.
ATATTTAAAATGTATAATAAAACACATGATCTGTGCTTTGAATTCCTTGAAACCAAATACCTGAAGATTACTATTCTACTTTGCCGTGTGTCTAAATGCTCGACACAGTATCTTATCGGAGCTTAAGCTCAGTATATGGAAATACACATTTATCAACGCTTTAGAAAATGGCTGTGAAAGTGTTATCTTTAGGTGACCTTGCAGTACTCGCAGTATGCGCTAAGTAATTCACTCACGCCGTGGTAACATAGTGCTGGTTTAGCGGTTAGTAACCGCAACGTGGTTCGAATCCTGCTTTGTGCTTGTGGCCATGCACGGAAATGTCTGCAACACCTCGGGCGTGATGCCTCTGTTATAACTACGCACGACATGTCACTTGTGACTATGTGCGATGATGTCATCTTACCGGGCTAGACGTAACTTCCATCCTAAATTTTAAATTTGGTTTCGCGTGCGTTTATCCTTGAGGTGGACCTTGGACGCATCCTTTTAAAGAGCTGTAGTGTCCCGCGTCAGATGTTCCATATTTTAGAAATTGTATTGTTAGAGAACCAGTTGCCCTTAGAAATGAAGCAGTGCGTTTTGCAAATTAGGCGAAAAAGGTGGTTACGTATTAAACTGGTCGCAGCGAATATGGGTTTTCGCTTTTTCTTGTGCAATATTTATCACACGACGCGAGTTCGCCAAGAAATAAAAAGGAAAACAAGCTTTAAACGGATCCCACGTTCGTTATAAGTCCGAGGCGGACCCGCTTTAGTCAAAAAGTTCCACATCATTATACAACAGTTGGAAAGTAATGACACTTGGATCATTGCGAGATAGCACAGAACGGTGTGTCATTATTGAACTCGTCCACAGTTTTGATATTTGATTGCATAGGCACTTACGGGCCCTCTAAAGTTCCGGCTCCTTCGACACGGGGCATTCCATGTGAAATCAAACGGTAAAAAACCTCGCATTTTTTTGTTTGCGTTGTAATTTTTCTTATTAATAAGGGGTGCTAAGGAAAACTTATTTATCACATATTAGCATCTAAAACCCAACGGTTGCCATGTCATTGAACGATAATTGTATCGTATTATTTTGTCTCATTTTAAGTGCGCATAGCTCCGGAACGCTTTATTTCAGAATATTGTATCAAATCTCATTTTGTAGATAAAAGTCCGCATTTCATTACAACGTATACTAATTATTTTTATAATATTCACAAAAATCTATATACAGTTTTTACTTATTTTAAGCATCTCCGAAATTTTATAAAACTAAAGTATTAGATTGAGAATAATCCATAGTGTAAATAAGAGAAGTCGGCAATGTTGGTAAAGTGGTTATGTTTGGGTCTTCGTAGTTATAACACAAAAAGTGAATAAACGCAGTGATTTGCGTAGTTGATGCACGATGATCCCAAGCGCTCTGGGAATCTGTGAGGAAATACTCTGAATCGCATACTGCTTGGTACGCGTTCTCATTGTGTAATCATGCACAGCAGGTTGCTTGGCCTTCAGTTCAAAACAAACGTGCGAGAGCAACCATGACCGCGTAAAGTAATTTACTTCTTTAATTATTTTAGATGAAACCTTATCAGTAACCATTACAAAATATATGTTTGTGTTTAAATTCAGAATCTTACCATATATAATAAAATTAGTTTACTTAATCCGTAACCACTTACACTTGAAAAAATGGAAATTTCTTCACTTAAATAAGAATAAGAACTTGTTTACTTATCAGCATGAAATTAGCTGATTAATTTAGATAATCAAAATAAACCTCGATTTAAATAATTAGATTTAAAGGTTTCAGAGTTCCAACAGCTTGAAGTTTGAAATTTTAGGAAGATATGATACATTTGAACAACTTTAATTACAAAACTATGATGTTCTAAATTTTGAGATTGCATAAAGCCCGTCTGGCTTGTCTACAAATACAAAAAGTTTCGTTTAGTTTAAAAGATGCAAGGTGGATTTTCCTTCTATGTCGTAGATTTGAAGTGTAATGTCCCATACGTGTTCGCACTACTCCCCTCTCTCCAATTGATGACCACGTGCGTGCCTCATAAGCGGGGCGCTATAGCTCAGAATTCTTCGCAGACCAAATTTACTTCCGTTTTTGGTTGAGACATTTTCGTCTAGCAGTGAGAACAAAAGTTTTCATCTGTGCTCTGAAGTAAGGACTTAACAGATTTTAGTAAAATCCGAAGCACTATGAAGAAAATGTATAAAATTGGAAGATTTTACCACATGAATAATTTGGAAATATGAACATTAGTGCCATCCATCAAATTCTTTATGATTTGAAATGCAAACCTTTAGTGATTTTATGACCATACTCAAGAAAACGAATATAACATTTCAGATAAATGTCAACACTAATGATAGCATTTGTAAAAAGAGAAACAAAATAAAGTTTATCTGTTAGGCAACTATTTCAAAGAATCTCGTACTTCAAGGATAGCATAAGCTTTTGATTAGTTTAGACGACAGTGTCTGCGCGCACAATATGCATGGCAAACAGCTGACCTTAAACATAAAAAGGTCGGACGCGATTTTGTTACATCTCTCCAAGGTCTGCATATAAAGGCCAACGCCCCTTCTCCCTTCCTCTTGCATTGTTGCCTGACAATGAGGAGCATTTCCTTTGAATGTGGCATTCCTGAAGGTGACTCAACATGCACACTGCAAGGGGACTGTTCTGCCGGCATGCGTTTGTATTCCATATGTTGTCTGTAAAGCCAAATAGTGCTTGTGGGGTTCCCTTTGGATAGAGGAGTAGGTATTAGGAGTGAAAGTCTAGAAGCAAGTTACACGATGTCTACATTTCCGAGTCCAAAATTTTAACACCTACCATTTCAACCGCAAAAACCATGTTGTATTAACTCGACTACGTATTGAACATACTTCTATAACCCACAAACATTTCCTCAACCCTGACCCTCCGTCTATGTGCGGCCTTTGCAGGTCCAACCTCACAGTTCATCTCGTCACAACCTGCCGTCGCTATGTACAACACAGAGAAAGATGTGACATCCCCAACACTCTACCAGGCGCCCTAAATTCAGCACAACAAAGAACTTTAAACTTTATGAAAGCGACAAAATTGTATAACAAATTATAGCACACCTATCTAGAGAATTTAATGTTGTATGTACTATTACTGTTTTAAAATACTGTATTTTTCATTTTAATCATGTTCTGTATTCTAAAGTAGTCGCGGTATGACTATAGTTAAACGACAGTAAAGAAATAATAATTAAAAATAAACTTATAGAAGCAAATCGGGTACAGGATTACCCGATTTTCTGCAAGCAGAGTAAGTAATTGTCACAACTCCCCAACGATAACTATTCGTTTATGTAAAACACTTAGAAATACCCAGAGAAAAAAGCAAAAATAGACTTTGCCTTAGTGACATTTTTTTCTCGATTTTCTAGCTCATCAACAGCATCTTCCATGTCGTGAAAGAGCGTCCTTCACCTGTAACTTTGTAGATAAATGTTTCACCTTCACATTAGCACAGTCCCAACGTTGCGTTGACAAACGGTCTCATCCAGCTCTCCGATTTGAATGAAACCTCCGCCTTCTTCCCTCAGAAAGATATTTTATTTTCACACGCCCCTTAAAGATATCTTCAACACTAAATTCGTATTGAGAAGCGGCTTTCAAGAAATTTCAAGATGAAATTAATATCTGTATCAGTGTAAATGGATTAAAAACTTTCTTTACGCTTTTTCTCAAAATCAGGTGGTTTATCAAGTGATTTTTGGATGTTTTAATTCGATAGCCATTTGCCGATTTGGAGAGGTGCAATTAATTATCCACCCACCACTCTTCCTTTCTGTGAAGCAGAGAGCTTCCGAAGGATCTCGTCATCTTGCGCATCATTAGATAATGAAGTGTGTTATCCCATTGGAACTAAACTCATAAGACAGCTCAAGAAGTTGGCATACCACAATGTTGTTAGCGCCCTCATAAGCTTTCTGAGATGTATATTTCTGTTTTCTTATGCTGTGGAACGCACATTTTTCAGACCTGTTTAAGTTTATTCCAATTGTTTAATAGTGTGTGTACTTGGTATTTAGCAGAGCTAGATAATCAAGTTGAAAGGGACGTGTGCGAATGTGTAATATCTCTGATGATCGGGTACTCTGATAAGCGTCAGATCCATTAACTTGGCCGCATCGTGAGGCATCAGAAGGGTGATAAAAATTAAGTTAGGCGCGACCTCCTAACCGCATCGAATGCGGGGGAGAATCGGCAAGTTCCTACGAGAGACCAATTTTTAGAGTAGGTACTATAATATATTTAGTGCTTAACTTTTTCCTATGCCTGCTGATGACGTAGTTCCTAGGATAGTATGTAGTGCTTGCATCCGCATCATTGCTGCCAGCTAAATGTTAAAACAAAATATGCTAGGTTAATGTAAAATAAGAATTTAATTTAAAATTCCGCTAAGTTGGAGGGGGGACGTATAAATTGAAATGCATATTCAAAAATGTAGGCATGCTAGCAATTGCACGTGCTAAAAGCGTGGTGGATTACGATGAAGTAAACCAGAATTTTTAAAATTAGCCTGTCAAATATTAGCTTAGGAAATATAATTGTTATTAGCACACACAAGTAGGAGCATTCTCTGACGACTCTATGAATATTCTCAATCATAATTTTTAGCTTAATATATATATGCCAAATAGAATTGTAAAACATGCTAAATTTCAAGCTATAAGGATTTCCTACATTTCTGTCTGGTCCTTGCACTATACTAGATTTAGCCCCCCCCCACCTAACGACTATATTGGCAACACTGATCTACATTCCTTTCACAACATTTGGAAGATTGGTCCACCGAAACTGACCGATTAACTAGAGGTGGGAAAATGGTTATTTTCACGAACAGTTCCGATTCTTTCAGTTCCAAAAAATACTTGACTCCAAATAACCGTTCCAAAATAACACTCAAATACGCCCACAAATATTTAAACATAAACTTAATAACAAGATACTCCTGATCCACTTCTACCTTGCTGACTTCACATCAAGTCGTGATTCTTTGTCTGCTATTAATATTGCCAAGCGACAAGGTGATGCTCTCCTATCCTACATTCAACATTGTGCGAACTGTCATTTCATATGCCGCGTTACATCTAATAAATATGTACATATAATTACTATACATTTGACTCACATCAAAGGAATTCACTCCATCGCCACTACCGTATGCTTCCATCACGCTGATGATTTTAATGTTCCAAAACAGCATATCGGGATTGTTTTCGCAAGAGTTCAATAGCCTCGTACATACTTGTAACTGTTGTATAGTAACGCAACGTGCTCTCTACGATAGCGTCCCTTTTGGCACTGAGTGTAAAAATACTCCGATTACATTATTGCAAAATGTATTGCAGAACATTTTATATAGACCATACAGAAAACAAAGAAAATAGCCATCTTATCAGATTCAAAATCAACCATAGATGAGATAGTAAATTACAATAATAAAATGACAAGAAATATTAAAGAAATAAGAAGCCTAATTAAAGCAGTTGAAACTAGAAATCATGTCACTCTACAATGGATCCCAGTCCATATCGGGCTTTTGGGCAATGAACATACGGATCAATTAGCAAAGAAAGGTGCAATACAACAAATAAAACCTGTAGGACAAATAGAAAGAAATAATTAAATAACATTTAAAAAACAGCAGACTTGATGAAGAAGATAAATTAAAAGATAAAGATTATAAGAATATTAAAGATAGAGTTGATATACAAAAATTGTCAAGGAAAACTGCAGTGGCCTTATTAAGGATGGCAACTGGCCACGATTGCCTCGCAGAACACCTCTACAAGATACGACGCCTACCTAGACGCAAGTGCACTCTCTGTGAAGAAGATATCCTGAACAAACAGCATCTCGCCAAATGCAAAGGCCCTAAAAGTGATAACTTACAGACTTTATATTGGGAAGCTAGAGGGAAAATGATACAGATGAATTAATCCCCACTGCTATTGGTGAACAACAACATGATTGCAAAATCGTAACACATATGCACTTTGGTAATGTTTGCACCTGTGGTTATTTTTTGGAACGCTTTCATCCTCAGAACCGACCCAGAATAAAGGTGACGTTAATTTTTTCCCTCTACGAACAATCAGACCTAAATTCGATTAAAATTCAGAGGTAATCCAAACAGTGCTAGGAAGAAAGAAAGTCCAATGCGTCGAGGCATCCTATTCATATGATACGGACGCTTGTCTTTATCCTTTGGTATTCATGTGTTTATGATTATTTTGAATTTTTACTGTCTGCGCGTATTGTGGGGGCTTCGTGTTCGAAACCACACGAGTTGAAGCCGAATTCGGTGTCACCTTTTGACGACGTCTCCAATATTTGCTGTTGATTCTGCTGCCGGCTGCTACAATGGCTGGCTATGAGATCTTTCGGGGTATGCGTGAGCGGGTCTGAAAGGATAACAGCAGTTTAAATTGACTGAGAAATTTAATGTGATCTAATACTTGAGCTATTGAAGGGGGTTGTCGACCGTTTAGATAATGAATTGTAGCTCTCGAAACTATAACAATTTAATTATTATACCTGCTATCTTGTGCAGTATCAATTTTACGATTTGAAATAACTATTTCCGCAATAAAAGAAACTAGAAGCGTAGTTGCCGTGGTTAACTAAAATGCTTACCGGCAAATCCCTCGCCGCTACCACTAAGTAACTGACAACCCAGTGCGGTCTTAGGCGCTGCGAACTGCTGATCCCGAAAAGACTATAAGTCCCTAAGGCTGTACACGAAAGAAAAGAAAGAAAGACGCTAATTTTAGCAATACACGCTCTTTTATTAACCTAAGTCCCATCTCTTTAGAACTACCCCACCAAAGTTCCTACATTATACTTGCCAAATCTTACGCATCCTTTACTCTTTGACTACCAAATTCTAAGAATTCTTCCTCTTTCTCATTTTTCCGAACTGGCCTATGTGTAGCTTCACACATCTCTTATTTCTTAACGTCTCTAGTTCGAATTCTAACTACCTGAACCTTGAGCTAATGAGTTTCTTGTTGACTTGAGTTAGCCGGAGCGCTTAATTACCTCAGCTGATCTACACTTTAAATAATTGCTTTTCCTGAACCCGTAATATGCCTGGAACTGACTTCCTTATTCACTTAAAAATTTGTAACCCTTTCTTCTTCCACTATGCATCGATTCAATTTATGGAAATACGTATCTTTTATCTTACGTACTGTTATTTATTTACTTTTACCGTTTGTCTACTTTTCTATAATTTCTTTATTTAATTATTTATATATTCCCATTAATAATTACGGTATCATAGTCCATCAATTGCAGTTTTATAGGAACTTAAGAAAACAAAGCGTCACATTCTTACAGGTTGAGGGAACGCCTGAAAACTGCTGCAATGAGTTACTTAGTGACAAGTTAGTTAAAATGCAATAATTCTTACATTTTCATACCCCACTTGTGGTTGTTTAAAAACTATAAAGATAATTAATTATTAATTACACCTTCTTAAAAACGACAATGCATTGTTGAACTCATGTCAACAGCTGCCCTTAAATACTGCTGATTTTTCTGAAATAAGCAGGTGTTACGTTATTATTATGCCTGATCAAGGATACACAAGCATCAGAGAAAGATAAAGCGAAGAGGAGGCGTAAAATCTTTTTAAAATAGTCGCTGCATTGAATGAATCCTCAAGTTAAGATGCATTGTAACTGTCTCTTTTCCCCTTGTTCATTTCTTGATTATTTCAATAGTTGCATTCAGCTCTTTTGCGTACTTAGATCTGAAACAAATACTATAAGGAGTTTAGTTTGTGTATTACAACAGAGAGTAATATATTTCAATCTTAAAAAGGGATTTGACTAGAATAGAAGAAGTTAATGAAGGTTCTGAAGAAAATGTTTGTGGACCGGAAAGAGAGAAAACTGTCAAATCCTTATATGAAACGGCTAATCTGAATCAGAATGTAGGAGGTAACACCAGAGGGAAATAGAGTAGGGAAAAGTCTGTGACAGGAATGCCCCACATAATCTAGTACTATTTTCAGTTATGACTTGAATTTGGTGACACTTTTTTCCAAAGGAAGGGAGGAGGTGTTGGTGGGATGAAGAAGAATAAAAACATAAGTTCCCCTGGTGATATGGCTTTGCTTATCGGGAGAAACGCAAAGAAGATAGGCTATGGTTTTAAGGAGCAAGTGGGCAGTTGCGATATTTGGCATGCACCATGAGCTGTTGCCAAGAAGTCAGTGAATGGCAATGACGGAGCAAACTTTTAATTAAAGAAACATCTATGAAGATAGGACTAATAAAGAGATAAACGAAGTGCTTTGTATGATATGGCATTGCTCGTAGTGCGGAAACTTTTACTTGACAACGAACTGTGGAAAAGCGATTGGAAGCATTTGAAATGTGGATATAGACAGAAATACAGGATGGTGTCATATGTTTGGGGGACGTGTTCCTGACAAAACAGTAAAAAAAAAAGTTCATATGTACATGGGTCTGAAAATCAACCGTTTCGTTGTTATAGGTCAAAGAATATGTATTCCATGAGTGAACAGACGGATATGCACTACACGTATGGCCATGCAGACGACAATGCAGGACGAGCACGTGAACTTTATGCAGAAAGGTACCCTAACAGGCCGTTACCGTGTGTAAGAACATTCGCACGAATTCACCAACGCTTGAGAGAGAATGGCGCATTTGAGAGGAGTACTAGGGATGTTGGGAGACCAAGAGCGGTACGAGGCATTGAGCTTGAACGAGTTCTTCGTGCTGTGGATGCAGACCCATCACAAAGCATGAGATTTATGGCTGTAAGGGAAATAATCATATGACTATCTGGAGAATTCTGCATGAAAATCTTCCGTACCCGTATCACCTTCAACGTGTGCAAGGATTAAATGAGGCGGACTTTGAGCCAAGAAGACGTTTCTGTAAACGCATGTTACAGCAGTGCGCTGGTTCATCAATTTCCTAGCCTGTATCTTATTCACGGATGAGGCTGGTGTTACTCGCGACGGCATCTTCAATTCTCATAACACTCATAACTGGGCATTTGAAAATCCTAATGAAGTAGGACAGGACAAACATCAACAGAGGTTCTATGATCGCCTTATTGGTCCCTACTTCTTCCCTCCGCGTCTGAATGGACAAACCTATTTCCAGTTTCTCAGAAATGAGTTGCATCACTTAACTTATAATATGGCCTCTGCACATCATCCAACGAATGTGGTTTTTACACGATGGTGCTCCAGCTCATTTCAGTATGATAGTTCGTAAGTTTTTGAATGATCGATTTCCGCAAAGATGGATTGGTCGAGGGAGACCCATTGCATGGCCTTCTCGATCGCCTGATTTGAATCCAATGGATTTCTTCGTCTGGGGACTTTTGAAGTCCTTGGTTTATGCGACTCCTGTACCTGATGTTGACATTTTCAGAGGACATATCCAAACTGGATTTGACCAAATACGAAACACACTGGGAATTTTCAACAAAGTACGCCAGAGAATGGAACACAGGCTTACTGCATGCATGGAAGCAAGAGGAAGCCACTTCGAGCAATTTTTGTAACTTTCGATTTTGTGTTGTAACTCTGAAATAAATGATGTCCCCCAAATATATGACACCAATAACGGTACATCCTGTAGTGCGTGTGAAACGAACAGAGTTAGTGGGGGGAGAAGGTAAGCTGTTTTAGGAAGAGTGCACGAAGGAAGAACAACACTAAAATTAATCAGCATGGTGAAAAACAAGGGATATTGGATGAGATACGTGCATTGAAAGGAATAGCGAATGAAGGCAAGTTCAGTGCAGAAAAAGGTAATCGATGATTGACAAATAATTGATTGGATTTTTGTTTTAGTAGGTGGTCAGCACATTAACTTATTATCCTTTCGTACGCCTGTTGTAGAGAATTATGGAAAATATACATAAAACATTTATGATTTTGCATTACAAGTTTAGAACGTTTCGGACTTTCTTAAAAGACAACAAATTATATTGCTTGATTATTACTCCAGTTTTGGGAGTGCTAAAGAATGCGAATTAGTAAAACTAAGATAAATTATTAATGCTGTGATTCTGTTAGTACTACTACGACGGTTACTTTGCAGAAAGCATAATCCTACATTCTTCATAATGTTCAAACGGATTAAATTATAAACGGGGTAGAAAATGCCAGCATTCTTGGGTTCAGCTGGAATGTGCCGAAAGCGCTGTCTGTAAAGTTCACCTGCCGACACGTTGGCGTTGCGACCTTGACCTGATATGAGCACATAGCTTCTTGGCACGGTAGCGTCCCGTTCTGCTGATGCAGGTAACAGGAAAGCTATTTAATGGTGCCCGTAACCTTCACTGCTATTCGCTGCTGTAGACAGGTCATATGTCGGCATCTACAATATGCTTACTATAATGTATGTGAGCGTACGTATTCTATCTCTTCTGAATTATTTTAACGCAGGTGTAATTAAGGTACTTTTAAGGAACAAGTTTGAGTTTGTGGCAATTGAATTATATTAGTTTTACATCAAATACGGCATTGTGTAGTATATTACCTCTCTACATGTTTTAAAAACAGTTCCAACAGTACTTTATAGTTAAGATGGTAAGTGCCTATAACAGCGGCTTTAATAGGATATGTGAGGACCTATAACTCACTACCCCTCCCTTTTTAACACACTTTTTTATGTACTAAAATCATCGCAATATGTCATCATCGTGGATAATCTTGATAAGACACTCGTAAAAATTGTCGCACTCGCTGTCGTTCGATATTCACTTGTGCCATAAAAGTGAAGATTATTATAAACTATTATTAATTAGTTTTCCAACATATATGTGTTCCAACAGAAGGGGTTTATCAAGGAAAGTCTCAAAGAAGCTCTACTGACATTTTATAAGGTTTTAGCAGTTCCTGTACTATTATATGGGTCTGAATGCTGGACTCTAAATAAAGATTCTTTGAGACGGATAGAAGTTGCAGAAATGAAATTCTTAAGGTTCGTAGCAGGTTATACTTTAGTGGACAAACAAAGAAGTGAAGATATCAGAGAACAACTGGGAATATTTAAACTAATGGACAAAATAGCAGAATACAGGAAAAACTGGTACAACCATGTCTGCAGAATGGAATATGATAGGATTCCCCAAAGAGCACTAAATTATAAACCAAGAGGACAATGAAGTCCGGGAAGATCTGCTAGAAGATGGATGGAGCAGCTTTAGTTTGGAGTCGGAACAGGCATCAGTGGTGTAATCCCTGTTTTGTATCATTATGATGATTATTAATTAGTAGAGGAAGTCATGTGAGAGTATCACAGAGTTTTTTAAATCTAGGTCCTTTTGTTTTGTTTGTGATAGACAATACGAAAACGATTAAGGTTTACAGGTCTCTCTATATTTTTACTTGAATGTTATATTCGTTTCGTACCATTAAACATGTTAAAGCTATCAAACTGTGAAAACAGAAAAAGATAGCTTGTTGACACTAATCGACGTTTTCCCTTTACATTCGATACCAAAGCGTGTTCTGAAGTCTACCTAATGTAAGTGCAGTCCACTGTTCCACCGACGTCAGGCAATATGTGCTATTCACACATTTCTCTATTTGCGTTCTGCACAGCTCGGCAGCTGCCTGAAATTGAATAAAGTTTTCTGCTTTTCATTTAATTGCATTGCAGCTTTGCGGTACGTGATGCACAATCCCTATTTCCAACAGCGGGAGCGACAATCCGGGAACCGTGAAATGCTTTGTGAATAACTGCCAGAGACAGTTGTACGTGCTCATGTTCAATAGTTGAAAAATAGGACATTGCAAATGCAACTGTACGTATTACGTATAAGAAAACATTTTTGTATCTGGTTTGTTCATAAATGCCTGCCTGTTCCTCTCTGTTTATTCGGAACCTTGGACCTTTCTATGTATTCTCGATTATTGCTAAGGCAAAACATCTGAAGTGTTGCAATCACATTGCTTTCTCTAGCCACTAACGTTTATTTTTACATAATTTCTACAAACCTTTCTTACAAACGCTTCTACTTCACGTTTAATCGAGATAAACGTTTGCAGGTATAGTTTCAGCACATATTTCATTGTAGGTAATACACAGAGGGTGTAGGAGGTTGAAATGATAGCCAAATCTTTAAAAGCCGGGTCGCTATTTGAAATTTCCTTGCCCTTTACACGACACCGCGTGAAACAACTGAATTGTAAGAGCATTTCAGAAAACACAAAAGTGTTTAACAATTCAAACCAATAACAAGGGATATCTCGAAAATTGTTGATGCCACAGAAAAAAAAATGTGGTTTTTGTGTAGTAAACTTTTGTGTCTCTTGCGGTTTACCAGTTATACAAAATGCATTCAGAGTGACGAGGACTTCACAAACTGTTGGCAGAAAATTGGAGATGTATTTTAATAAAAAAAATCGTTAGAACCGTTTTTGAGAAAATAAAAGACAACGAAAATTGTTTCATGTAAACGGTAGTTTGGGTCGGGGAGATTTCCTTGCAAATTTTCCTGTCGCGTCCTTGAAAGATTTGAAAACTTAAATATGAAGTTAGGTATTTATCCGAATCTTAGTTTTTGAGTTACGCTGTTCTCTCCCTCACCACACATATACATATACGTCCGTCGGACAATTTTATAAAAATTCTATTTTTTTTCAGGAGAGTCAAAACATGTGTTTTCGATGAAATCTCCGATATCTACTTTTTGGATGAAATACTTCAACTACTTGCTATAAGTAGGTACCAGAGAAATTAATAAAAGCTTGTGACTAGAGGAAGCTAATCAGTGAAAATAAATAAAAACCTACTAATTCTCTGTCATTGTACGTAACTGACATATCCAAATACAAAACTAAGGACGAAAGTAATCTTCGCATGCTGTGACACTGCCAAGTAACATAACTCGATGAAACTTGAATCATACAGAGAGAGAGAGAGAGAGAGAGAGAGAGAGAGAGAGAGAGAGAGAGAGATGCTCTTTAAGGGCGCTAAACAGCTATGGTCATCAGCGCTCTTACAAGGTATAAAATTTAAAGTCCAAATCATCATACATAGAGGGAACTGCTACGGTATGTTACAGTAGGCAACTAAACGAAATATGCAATGAGACGAACAGAAATGCCACTTTTATTCATAGACCATAAGCTACACTAAAGTCAATACGACATATGATGGCTCTGTAGATTTACAGAAACAGATACATGGTGCTTTAAAGGGACAGCAATGCATGCTCTGTATCGCGATGCCATGGCCACAAGGTTGGTAAGCAGTTCTTGTGGTAGGGCGTTCCATTCCTCCACCAGCGCTATTGACAACTGCTGGATGGTCATTGGTGCATGTGGATGTGCTGCAATGCGTCTCCCCAATGCATCCCACACGTGTTCGATGGGATTTAAATCGGGAGAAGGGCAGGCCAGTCCATTCGCCGAATATCCTCTCGTTCCAAGAGATCCTCCACCTGCGCTGTTCGATGCGGTCGCGCATTGTCATCCATAAAAATGAAGTCAGGGCCGACCAGTGAGCGTACCGTGTTCAAAGATTTGGAGGTCGGTGCGCCCATGCAACATTATGGCTCCCCAAACCATAACACCCGTACCACCAAAACGATCATGTTCAAGGATGTTCCTGGGTACATTACGTGTTCCCACCTCTCGCCAGATGAGGGTACGTCGAGAATCACTACTTAGACTGAATCTGCTCTCATCCGAGAAGAGCACGCGGCCCCATTCCTGGTTGTTCCAATTTTGATGCTCTTAAGACCATCGCAAACGGTGCCGCCGATGTGCGGATGTCAATGGAACATAACGCACTGGCCATCGAGCAAAGAGACCACCTCTGTGTAGTCGCCGTGCCACTGTGTATCATGAGATTGCGTGCCTAGCTGTCCTGTTAAATGTGGCTGCAATTGCACCCGCTGTTTTGCGTGGATCCCTTCTTACCTGTTGCACAATGTAGCGGTCATCTGCTGCTGTAGATGAGCGTGGTCGACCACCAACTCTCCTTGGGACAGCAGTGCCTGTGGTTTGGAGGGTTCCCCATGCTAGTGAAATAGTGCTGTGAGCAATTCCAAACTCCTGAGCAACACTCGTCACACTTCGCCCTTCTCCCAGTTCCCCGATGATTCTTCTCCGTGTGAAGTCATCCAAATGGTGTCTACGGGCCATGTTGCAATGAAGAACACCACTACAGTGCACCGTAACAGCTCGCTAATTGCCACACACCGTCTTGTCCTGTTTCGTCAACTGCCCCGTATTGCAGGACCAGATCCATTTGGCATTATAGGCTCGCTGCACTCACGCCATTGTGACGTTCAGATTTCTGTGTACGTGTGAGATACTTCTGGCAACATGCTCCCGCACGTTCATCTACTTCCACCAAGTAGTTCATTTGTTATGTTACTTTACCCATCTCGTCCTTAGATTTTGCACACCAGTGTAATTGAGGTACTGTGATAGCGAAGAATTATGCTACTTATATTTGCTACAAATTGAATGGTAAAGGAGAAGGAGGGGAGGAAAACGTTTCGAGTTTTTTTGTGTGCCGTGTAAAGCGTTTGTTTGTTCCAAATGTCATTCTCAATGTTAATGAGTTCTATCAGTACCGAAGTACATTTTATTCCAGCTCAAAGCCATATCGTGCAGGAATAACATATTAGTGGAAATAAAACTTTAATTACACCACTTTTTATTTCACTGCGTCAGCAAAGTAGAAAAACACCCATTCATTATAAGTTCAACTTTTTCAATCTCTAACCTATAGTAGGTAGAGGAGGCATTTTATTCCACCTAAAAATTTATATGGAGATTTTATGGAAATATTGTTCTGAAGTCCCTGAACCAAAAGGTAAGCCCATTTAGAAGAAAATCCCCCAAAGTTAATTCTTTGTATGTGCTCATTAATGTTCGACATCTTTTAAGGATGCTACACAGCGTTTTCATGAAATTACCTGTTACAAACAAGCTTTACATGGAGCGTTTTTCTTGTTTTATATTTTCTCAAAAACAGCTTAAACGTGTTTGATTAAAATATGTGCGTTTGAAATATTGGTATTACAATTAACATTTATGTCTTGAATTACTGTCTAAATTTTTTATGTAATCCCAGAAGTCGTAAGAAATAAACCAACAAAATTCTGTAGAAAAATATAGATCTACTTAAAATATAAAAAATATTTTTGGCATTAACTACGAGGGGTGTTTTTAAAGTAATTACCGTTTTAATACTTTACCGAGCATGCGCGATCCCTTCTTCCATTCATTAGGAAACCAGACGCAACTTTGAGCGATCGTCACTTTGTGTTTTCTTGTTGTTAGAGCGTTTCAAAATATTCAAAACAATTGAACGACCCGCCGGCTGTGAAGTCAGAACGGCGATTCATTTTTTGAATGCGAGAAATCTTACACCAGCAAACATTCATCGCCAATTGTGTAAAGTTTATGGGGAAACAATAATAAGTGACTATGCCCGTCCACACACAGCCAAACAAACTCAAAATCTGATCTCATCATTTGGTTGGGAACAATTCGACCACCCTCATTACAGTCCGAATTTGGCACCAATCGATTTTCATCTGTTTCTTCATGTTAAGAAATTCCTTGGTGGAAAACATTTCAACGACGATGATATTGTGAAACAAGAAGTGCAGACTTTGTTTTCATCACAGGCGTCATCATTCTTTGACGAAGACATACAAAACCTGGTTTCCCGTGACAAGTGCCTGAATAACGGCGGTGACTATATAGAGAAGTAGTGTAAGGTAATGAATGATAATAAAGCATTTGGAAAATAATGTTCTCTTATTTTTTAAAACATTATTGGCATTTACTTTAAAAACACGCCTCGTACTTCCGAGATATTCACTTTTGTTCGTTTGAACCTTTCAGTATTTAGATAATACGTATTTTGAACTGCTAAGTCACCATTCTTTAGTTTCTCGCCGGTTCATGCAAAGAGCATGCATATAAAAAGCTTCATTTAGCGACATAGGCTTTAAACGTCTGGCTGTCGTCTTGGAATGTGTACGTAATGAAACCGTGAAACCATTTTGCTACTTCTCGTGTTTAACAGGAAGTAAGCACAATAATAATAATAATTAATTTGCAGAGTGCCGATTAAAATAGATTATAGTTAGAGAAAATTGTGTGATTATGATCACCATATTTTTACTTTCTCTACTACGTATAGTAAGTAGGGGAAGTATTGTATTCCACCCAAAAATTCGATACCGAGATTTCACCGAAAATACATGTTTTGAGATCCCCTGAATCCAAAAAAAAATTTTTTGGAAACATGTCCGTGTGTGTGTCTGTATGTGTGTCTGTGAACAGCATAACTCAGAAACGAACAGTCGGATAAACACCAAACTTGGTATTTAGGTTCAGTATCTTCCAGAGATGCGACACGAAGGTTTTCAAGAAAATCCCCCCACCCCAGACTACCCTTTACATGGAAGATTTTTCGAAAATTTTAATTTTCTCAAAAATGGCTGTAACGATTTTGATGAAAATATCATATGTTTAAGATAATGTCATGAGAAATGAAATGTATATCTCGAATTTTCTGGGAATGTCTCCAAAAGTATTCTTCATTGTGAACGACTTTTGCATAACAGGTAAACCATAAGAGATAGATAAAATGTTACTACACAAAAAATGTAGATCGCGTTAAAATACACAACTTATGTCATATACATTTCTTTTGTTGGGTGAACCGTTTTCGAGATATTGCTTGTTATTACCTTAAATTTTCCAATACTTATACTTTTTCTCAAATTCGTTATTCATTTTTTTTATGTCCTGGACATGCAAAGAGAATGGAATACTCCACATAGCAACCAGCGTTAAAATATTTGACTATCGCTTAAAAGCTACCATATTCCTATTGCATCTACAAGAAAATTAGCAATAAGATTGACATCTCGATTAACATGAAGCATATGGAGAATAAGCGTTTGTAAAATTAGATTGTAGAAGAGTAGAGAAAGTCATGTGAGTGTAACACCAGATTTTTTTACTTTCTCTACTACGTATAGTAAGTAGGGGAAGTATTGCATTCCACCCAAAAATTCGATACCGAGATTTCACCGGAAATACATGTTTTGAGACCCACTGAATCCAAAAAAAGCATTTTTGGAAACATGTCCGTGTGTGTGTGTGTCTGTGAACAGCATAACTCAAAAACGAACAGTCGGATAAACACCAAACTTGGTATTTAGGTTCAGTATCTTCCAGAGATGCGACACGAAGGTTTTCAAGAAAATCCCCCCACCCCAGACTACCCTTTACATGGAACATTTTTCGAAAATTTTAATTTTCTCAAAAACGGCTCTAACGATTTTGATTAAACTATCATATGTTTAAGATATTGTCATGACAAATAAAATGTATATCTCGAATTTTCTGGCAATGTCTCCAAAAGTGTTCTTCATTATGAACGACTTTTTCATAACTGGTAAACCATAAGAGATAGACAAAAGTTTACTACACGAAACATGTAGATCGCGTTAAAATACACAATTTATGTCATATACATTTCTTTTGTTGAGTGAACCGTGTGCGAGATATTGCTTGTTATTACCTTAAATTTTCCAATACTTATAGTTTTTCTCAAATTCCTTATTCATTTTTTATGTCCTGGACATGCAAAGAGAATGGAATGCGCCACATAGCAACCAGCGTTAAAATATTTGACTATCGCTTAAAACTTACCATATTCCCCTTGCATCTACAAGAAAATTATCAATAAGATTGACATCTCGATATCTCGATTAACATGAAGCATATGGAGATTAAGCGTTTGTAAAAATAGTTTGTACAAGAGTAGAGAAAGTCATGTGAGTGTAACACATCAGATTTTTTTGTTGAGTGAACCATTTTCGAGATATTGCTTGTTATTCCCTTAAATTTTTCAATACTTATTTTCTCAAATGGGAATTCGTTATGCATTTCTTTGTCTTGGATATGCAAAGAGTTACAATCTGTGGGAAAGGGAATGGTGCGGCACCTAGCAACCAGCTATTAATAGATATGTATGTGCTTAAAGGCTACTGTATTTCCAAATTGCCCTTGTAAATATATATTCCCCTTACATCTACAAGAAAATTAGCAATAAGATAGAATCTGCAAATGTTTATCTCGATTAACATGAAGTAGATGGAGAATAAGCGTTTGTAAAAATAGTTTTACAAGAGTAGAGAAAGTCATGTGAGTGTAACATATCACATTTTTTTTTCTATATTCCTTTATCTGAAATACTTTGTAAAGTTTGTCAGAATTATTTCCACTGTGAAGAAAGTAAAGGCAATGTGTTTAACTGATAGCTTTTTGTTTCAGCCCTACAAATTAGGGGTTTACACTCCTAAATAAGCACAGTATGTTATACATAATTGCTTTTTTTTTCTCTCTCTCCCTCCTTGAAACATTGACGGTTCAGTTCTAAGTAAGAAGATTTAGTAATTAGGTGCTGCATTTATTACAAATCAAGAATTAATCAGATGCAGTGTTTAAATCCATGACAGCATGCTTTGAATTTAGACCGCGCACATGTGTTAGCGATTATTTTAACCTCTTTTTCTGGTGGGTTTGATTGTTGGAACAAGATTAGGATTATGAGACTGAACACTTGGAACGGCTACAAATAAACTGTTTTTTCTCTGGAAAATATAACTCCCAAAAGTTTGACACTTCCACTGCCCAAATTTCAAGCTGCAGAAGTTAGAAACCCCAAGCAATCTCACTTGCAAACGTTTTTAATGATAAGGGGCTCTATAAACTTTGATTATGAATGAGGCAATATATATATATATATATATATATATATATCATGGTATCTTCTTCTACCTGACATATTGAAAGCAGTGGGTCGTCCTCCGTGGTGTAGGGGTACCATGCTAGGCCGGAGGTCTCGGATTCAAACCGGCGGAGGACGATGAATGTTTTCAGGCGCAAAAATCTTAGCATGGCTTCCTTCGGAAGGGAAGTAAAGCCGGTGGTCCCGTGTCGTAGATTTACGGCAGGTAAAAGAACCTTAAACCTGATAGGGGCCTCCGAGCAAAATCCCCGGTCTTTCACGCCCAGTATAGAATGGGACGACGCTAAGAACCATAGTAGTTAAAGAGCGTCCATAAATAAAACTCAGTTTATTTATTTGTTTTACTACACAATGGCTATAACAGAATTAAATTAAAAGCTGGAAAACAGGGATTAATGTGAAGTTTTCAGGTTTATTATTTTTTTTTCCGAAGAACGATTTCTCTTGCCGGGGGGGGGAGGTGCATATGACTGTTGTAAGGTGCTGGAGTGGAAACAGATTTCCAAAAAAACATATCTATATTTTTGTAGGTCATTATACTACCGAAGCTTTGACCAGTTCTTACAGGCCTTGAGAAATGCGGGCTTAACGTCAAAAAAATTGTGCAGGTTTCACTGGGCGGGACAATGTGAATGATTTGTATAAGTATTATTTAAAAGATGTTTGACTTTCCGCCCTGAAGCTATTTTCAAAACTGTTCAGTGAAATATGCTGTTTATAAACATCTAACTGGACCAGATGTATTTCCGCTGAAGTTTATTACTATACAGCTGGCAGAAAAAGCCACTAAAGATATTGCCAGGCTCTTGACATACTCCCACAACGTGCATTTTGAGACATTTGCCAAAACGCCTCCTGCATCAGAACACTGTGATGGCATGATTTAACTCCGAAGTTGGATTTATAGGCTCAGTTGCCCTTGAATTAGCTTGAAGGAACCAATAAAACATTTTAAACTGCTTACAGATGAAGTTTGGCTGTCAATGCCAGAAGGAACTATGCTGGAAATACCAAAGACTGGAATTTTAAATCTTTAAGATTAGATTAAAATGCGTTCTGTAGGTTCTTTGATGGCCAAAAGGCCTTGAACATAGAACATGTCAAAAGCTTTTGTATTTCTATTGTATTGAAATGTAACTTGGCTTTTAGAGCCTGTGACACTACACAAGGTATTACATCCTTATTTGCATTCAAGGAGTGTCAGGATTTTACAAACTTGTCATTTATGTACAATAAACTTTATTCTTTTTGCACACATAAAGTTTACAACATTTTAAGTTATGAGCTAAAATGTAAACAACAAACATCAAATTTCTTTTACATTAAGAAAGTGTCACGTCTACCGAATACATCATTTCTTCCCTTCAATGAGTAAACCTTTATTTATATGCAAAGAGTGTCAGAATTTTAAGATATACATTTACAAAATATTAAATATGTACAATAAAACAATTTTGAATATATATGTATATATAAAGCGCACAATGTTTCAGATTTATGGTGCTAAATATATACAGTAAATATCAAATTTCTTCTACTTTGAAAGTTCGGATGGTTAAGTGCTGAGTATAAAATGCACTTCGCTAGCCTTTACAGCCTGTGTCATTGCTCAAAAGTTACATATTATATGAAAAGATGGTCAAAATTCATTATAAGATAATGAAATATATATATATATATATATATATATATATATATTAAAGGTATTTCCTATTTGGCATAATACAGTAACTTAATATTATAGGAATATGTAGTATACTAGAACTTAATTGTCAACAGGCTAATGTGTGGTTTAAATATTCTTCTAGAGAGAAAGGATTTACACAGAGGTACTCTTTTAGAAAGGCTTTGAAAACTTTGAAATTGCTAATATTTTCCTTGAGATTACTAGGGAGAGCATTATATATGTTAATTGTTTCATAGTAAACACCTTTTTGGAAGCAAGATAGTTTTGCATTTGGACGATGGATATTTCCCTTTTGCCTAGTGTTAAAGTTATGTACTTCCATGTTTGTAATAAAGTTATGTCGATTATTTGCATAACATTTTAAGATGGAAGAATTTTAAATCAATAGACACCCTGTAAAAGCGAGGTAAATTGATATGTTTTCTTGGATGTCTCCCTATTTTGCATATTATGGACAGTAATTGCCAAAATAACGAGTTTTAAGTAACTTAAAATAAAACTACTTCTGAGATAGCGATCTAGTGCAGCAAAATGTACAGTACAATGAATCCTATCAAGATGTAGTTCCAGTACTTTATAGCCTACGCGTGATCCCGTACTTAATCCTTATCACAGATAAGCTCTTAAGTGGTTTGTTAGTTCTCGCCGCAGGAGACTTAGGTGGGTGCCTGATTCATTCAGAAAGTCGTGAGGTGAGTTTAATTGACTTCCTATTTCACGCATTGAGCATCAGCCGTTTATACCCAGATGCTTCCAGTGGTTGTAGTTTTACGTTAACATTTAGTTTCGTGAATCTAGTGTTGACGGGAATTCGTTCCCAGGCCTGAGAGAGAATGAGAGGAAATTGCTAATAAAGTGACTCTCATGGGCGGCACCATGGCCTCCTTGATCGCTCTGCGTAAACTGTAGGACACGCTTATGTAAACGCTATTTACTGCCCGCGTCATGTGCAACTCTGCAATCAAGCGCTACAGAATCCCAGATGAACAGATCCGAATGGCAGACAGCGCACCCAAGCCTCTTCTCCATTAATGGGATTATATCCCTATTTTTTATTTTGTACTGCTTACCTTTCGGAGGTAGAGATAGTACTGTATCTCATCAAAAACTTCAATATCAAGGACAAGTAATTGTGTTTTCACCCGCATATCCCCGTGTTTCTGGTTATTGAAAACAATGGCTGTGTTACCTTGCTGTGAATGTTGGTTATAAAGCAATTATGCGGGTGATATTCTTTATTATGCATTATAAGGTATTGCCGAAATTTGGGACAGTTTTTGAAGCCCTAAAGCGAGCGAACCGAGGGAGGTGTCGCAGCGGTAACATGTCCGACTCGACAAGGTTCCGGGTTCGATCCCCAGCGACCGCTCACTCTGACAAATGGGCTTTTCGTGGTTTCCCCGGGGTTGGCAGGCGAATGCTGGTGTAGTTTCTTCTCTACTACGATTTCCTTTCATTTCGTGTCCGCATCTTTCAGGTGTGCTTCTTGGTTTCGTGCTATATGACAGTGACGGACAGATGGCGCGGATGCATGCATTCATTGGACTGCTTGATTGGTGGGTCAAGATTTTTAAAAGGGGGACACTATATGCTACCCTTAAAATGCCACGGTCTTGGCATGACATGACAAACAACTGAATAGCGACAGTACTTAAAATGACAAAGTATTGAAAAAGGCAAATCAATAACGGAAATTGCTGATGACTCAAAACTATTTATATGAAATAAATTGTGTGCTTCGAAGAATTATTCATTTTTTGTTCAGTATATTTTTGTCTACTATGGTTTACCGGTTTTACAAAATTCTAGTCTCTCGGCGGCTACAGCAGTGGGATGGGTCTGCGAGCTTGGAAATTTTAGGAACTTCCACGCATCTCTTTGACCTATCTGTCTACGACCTGTAGTCTCCTGTGGTTCCTTCAGCTCATCCCTCATAGATCTGTGCAGGTCGCAGCGCGTGAGGTTTTCCCCCTTCGTTGAATCACCTATAACTATACCTATAAGTGAACGAGCTAACGACTACCCACTAGTATTCTTCAGTACATAATAAAAGTTTGAATTCTAACCTGGAGTACTTTTAAAGCGCTGTATTTGCTTAGCTGTGCATTGAATGAAAGTGTATGCGTCTCCTACTTATCAGTAATACCAAATTGATTAGTATTTTTAAAATACTTCACAAAAAAGAAAGGGAATAGAAAACAAATTTGCATTTGTTACAAAAAAATCTGATGTGTTACACTCACATGACTTTCTCTACTCTTGTACAAACTATTTTTACAAACGCTTATTCTCCATATGCTTCATGTTAATCGAGATATCGAGATGTTAATCTTATTGCTAATTTTCTTGTAGATGCAAGGGGAATTGGTAGGCTTTAAGCGATAGTCAAATTTTTAATTGCTGGTTGCTATGTGACGCATTCCAATCTCTTTGCATGTCCAGGACATAAAAAAAATGAATAACGAATTTGAGAAAAAGTATAAGTATTGGAAAATTTAAGGGAATAACAAGCAATATCTCGAAAATGGTTCACTCGACAAAAAAAATTTGGCTAAATTGTCATACTGTTGCCCTCGTTTGTGTCACTTTTGCCCGCATTAGGTCTTTCTTTTGCCCACCTAAATTAGGAATAAGGAAGTGAAAAAGCAATGAAATTACTTAGCTTAGGAGTGATTTTAGAACATGATGTGGTCTCTCCAATATCTAGTACCCACCCGTTTTAAGTGTTTTATTTATATAGGCAAATAGCGTTAGGAAGCAAACAAACGTAGCCATTTTTCCATGCAAGTGGGTACTGCCAACCTAAATAATCAGTGAAATGCACTGAATATGCGATGTGCTGTTGTTTTGTGAACGTGAATCATTGGAGTTTTAGACGCGCAGATCCCTGGGCTACGCTCTGTCGTCGCTTCGCAGTATCGGCCGCAACTTGCTGCACTCCTCTCCTTCTAAAAAACATCCCTCGGCTACGCTTTGAGGCTGAGGGCCCTCAATCTCTCGGCTACGCTTTGAGGCTGAGTATCTTACCGGCTTCGGTGGCATTATTCATATGTTGGCAGCATTATGTTAGAGCAGCGTAAGACCTAATGCGGGCAAAAGTGACACAAACGAGGGAAACAGTATGACAATTTACCCAAAAATTGTATATGACAAATTGTGTATGTTAACGCGATCTACATTTTTTGTGTAGTAAAATGTCTTATCTCTTGTGGTTTACCAGTTATGCAAAAGTCGTTCACAATAAGAATACTTTTGGAGACATTCCCAAAAAATTCGAGATATACATTTCATTTCTCATGAGAATATCTTAAACATATGATATTTTAATCAAAATCGCTACAGCCATTTTTGAGAAAATTAAAATTTTCGAAAAATGTTCCATGTAAAGGGTAGTCTGGGGCGGGGGGATTTTCTTGAAAACCTTCGTGTCGCATCTCTGGAAGATACTGAACCTAAATACCAAGTTTGGTGTTTATCCGACTATTCGTTTCTGAGTTATGCTGCTCACAGACACACACACACACACGTGGACATGTTTCCAAAAATGCTTTTTTTGGATTCAGGGGGTCTCAAAACATGTATTTCCGTTGAAATCTCGGTATCGAATTTTTGGGTGGAATACAATACTTCCCCTACTTACTATACGTAGTAGAGAAAGTAAAAATACACATGTTTGTGTAAACATATGAAAGTGAGACTAGTATAAACAATCTTCATTCCAACGGAATGCTTACCTGTTGTACATTGAAGCGGTTCATTTGATTCTTAAATGTGATAAATTGTGGATTTCCGCATGGAATCTGTATGTGTCGTATAACAGAAGCAGATTGAGCATTATTTATGCTAATAGTTTTGCATACACAAAATACATCGCTGCAAAATAATTGCCATGGCTAGTGGAAGGAATTATGGGTTGGTAATAGGGGAATTACAGTGTAATTTTCAGTTCACTGATTATTTAACCATCAAGCGATATGCAACCCTCCACTAGTCTGTAGTCTTTGACGAGCATACAAAGAAGTCATATGATTTTACTTACATCCCATGAGAAATGATGATTGACATTACGTCACTATGTAATTGGCAACACCGTGTCTTGTATGGCATTTGTATAACCACCTTCCAAACAAGCGTAATAGAAAGAATGAAATAAAATGAGAGTGCAAAAGTTTATATGTGTTTCATTAGCAACATTTTCCATCTCAAGTTCTAATTGTTAAATCTATAGGCTTTGAAATGATCCAAAATATATCTGTATGCTTACTAATCCTTTTACTGGCAGTAATAGATTGATAGTATGATTTATATTCATTATTTACTCCTCTGGAGCTCTGTCGGCTAAATTAAAGACTGGAGTACATGGTCAGTTAGATAACTTGCAACATTGCATAATAGCAATTACCTAGCCTTGGGACCCTGAGAGATAATTTATGAAAGAGCCACACCCTCTTTTAGAGATTTAAATGCCTCTGAGTCTTTGCTAAAAGTTGAAATCAGACGAAATTTTAAAATTATTTAATTTTTTAAAGCAAGCTCTTGCTGTTTTGAAAACACTTAGCTGAAATTTGGATTCATTGGTTGCCTGGAGAAGATTAATTTGCCATGTCCTGCTTCTGGCATCGCAACAAAGTTTGCATTTTTGTTTTGTTGTTGACTAGTCGAATCTTGGTTACACTGCATCATGGGTTCCGTTTGTTGAAAAATGGTACATTTGCTTGAATTTTGTAGTAGGAATATCAAGTATTGTAGGAGCCGTAAATTTTATTACAGCTATAATCAATATAAATTCAGTTTACATAAGTCAAACACAAGTACCTTTTTCTACAACGTACTCACAGTAAGTAGAGCAAGGTATTGTATTCCACCTAAAAATTCGATGTCGAGATTTCACCGAAAATACATGTTTTGAAGTGTCCTAAAAAATCATTTTTAGAAAAAGGTCACTGAAAAGAGAGAACAGCATAACTCAGAAAGTAATGGCTCGGTAAATACCAAACGTGGTATTTAAGTTTAGTATCTTCCAAAGATGCAACACGAGTTTTAAGGAAATCCCCCACTAACTATCCTTTGAAATTGTTTCTATATTTTTTATTTTCTCAAAAATACTTTTTAACGCTTTTGATTAAAAAAAACCGCACATTAAGTATGTTCACACGATAAATAAAAAATATTTTTTAAATTTTCTGGAAATAACTCGTGAAGTCTTCATTCAGAAGGAATTTTTTATAACGGGCTAATCATAAGACACAAAGGATATTGCACAAAGGATGTAGGCCTCTTTAAAACGCATACTTTTACGTAACCTTCTTGTAGTATCAGCCATTTTCGAGATATCCATTATTATTGGCTGGAGTTATTCAACACTTCTGTAATTTCTCAAAGTGTCGCTATTCAGTTGTTTTCTCGATATCGTGGAAAGAGTACGGAATTTCAAAGCCAGAGTATAACCACTCGCTTTTAAACATCTGACTGTCGATTCGGTTTCCTCTATCCCCCTTGTATCTACAACGAAATGTGTAGGTTATGAAACTATTTCTGCAAAGATTTATTTCGATTAACATGAAGTAGATAGAAAAATAAGCTTTCGTAAGAATATTTTGTAGAAGTAATATGAAAATAAACGTCGATGATAATAATCGTGTCTGATTTCCAGGTAAATTCATGGTTGGCACCGTCGATCTGTACCCTTGGCGTGTGTTTTAATTTTGACACAGGTACATAGTAGGTAGAGAAGATATTGCATTCCACCCAAAAATTGATCTCGAGATTTCACCGGAAATACAGATTTTGTGGCCTCCTGAATAAAAAAGGCATTTTTAGAAAAGGTGTGTCTGTCTGTCTGTGAACAACATTACTCAAACACGAAAAGTGGGATAAACACCAAACTTGGTATTTAGCTTCAGCAAGTTCCAAATATGCGGCTTGAAGATTTTCAAGAAAATATCCCTACTCCAAGCTACCGTTTACATGGAAGATTTTTTCGGAATTTTAGATTTTCTAAAACATGGCTGTAACGATTTTGATTAAAATACCCTATATTGAATATATTTACACGGCAAATAAAATGTTTATCTCGAATTTTCTGGGAACAGCCTTTGAAGTCCTCGTCATTCGGAAGGAATTTTGTATAAGCTTGTGTAACTGCTAAACGTCAAGCGATAGACGAAAACGTAGTACACATCAATTGTAGATCTCTGTAATTCACGCAATTTATGCCGAATAATTTTTTTGTGGCATAAGCCATTTTGAAATATCCGTTATTAATGGTTGGAATTGTTCATTTGTAGGTCGTTGTTTGGAAGTCCCGTCAACATTCAATTCTTTCTCGCGATTGCATGGAAACAGTATGGAATTTTAAGGCTAGCATAAAGCGTCCAGTCCTTAAACATTGACTATCACTGTTCCCTTTGTATGTATAACGAAAAGTGTAAGGTAGCTATTTCTGCAAAGGTTTATGTAGATTAAAATGAAGTAAATAGAAAAATAAGCTTTAGTAAGATTCGTTTGTATACTAATAAACCATAGAGTGTAGAGAAAGTCATGTGAGTGTGTCACATCAGACTTTTAAAATATGTTTACACTTCTTTGATGTTGCTTTAGTGTATACATAATTTGTCACAGTTATATGCCGGCTTTGACAGCTAGTCATACCGGCGGCTTTGACATTGAAACAGTTACACATCGGTAGTAATGATCATTAGTTTACTGTCTCGTTAAGGATTGGGTTTGTATTACTTTGGGTTTGCTTTTATGGCATTAAATCATGCACACACATTCACACTTCCAGACTCTAAGGAGGGTAGGGAATAATCCTGGCAAAAGAAACATTCCCACCCTTTAGTCGGAAATCGAACCCGGGATCTCCGGATTTGGAGACTACCACCTTAACCTTCAGGCTACAGAGACAATCGGCTGTATCTTGCAATCTTGTTTCCTGGTTGTTAATTGCGCTTTCATTAACACCAGGCAGTCCACCGTAGTAAGATTATATTTTTCATGTAATGTTTAATTAACTATTTTACATATTGTACAATGAAAAATTGCAATAATGTGCAAAAAGAAAAGTATTCCGCACTCTATTTCGCTCTAGCGAACTCGCTTCTAATCGAGTTAATGATTTTCGTTTGACTTTACAGGCCACTTGCCATGGAATAAAATTGGCAGAATTGCCGTGACATAGATTCGGTCTTTAAATGACACCCATGCTCCTGTGATACCTGAGCGGGTGGGCTGTCATTTTCATTGTTCTAGGCCATTTGATGTCACATTTGGCTTGCTGTGCTATCCTCTGCACTGTTCTGCGCGGATAAATGCTCGGAAAGGAGAATTTTCTCTGATATATACGTACCCCGCGAACCAGGAAGTTTGGCAAAATGCCTTTTACTGCAGGATGGGCAGAGAGGCTTATTTTGACCTCCTTTTTTCTTCCTCCTGGTTATTTTAAGTTCTTGTAAGCCATTTTTAATTTTGCTGCGTTTTAAATGTTGCTGCATCGATAAGTTAGGGTGATTTTCGCTGCGTTTTGAAAAGTTGCACTCAAAACGATTGTCTTAAATGTATACTTTGATATCAATGATCTGTTTACATTAGACTGAAAGGCACTTATGAACTAAAATAACTAGCCTAAAAGGGAATTAATATCATTTAAAAACTTTGAGCACAAGTTTGTTTTTTTCTGTGGAAGAATAGCCCTAAGTATAGTGCAAACTAAACTAAGTACTGTTAGAACAATGATAGCGTTTGCTGCATGTAGTTCTTGCTAAGAAAGCATTACCTGTTTTTTACGTTGCATTGCGCATATGTGTACAGGGACTTGTGAATTAGAAGGATCTTCAGGTGTTTTTACTTTTTCTATCGCTTACCTATATTAGATAGATTATGTGTAGTATTCACCCATGGATGCCATATCGAGATTTTTGTGTAAAATACCTACAGGTTTTGAGAACCCCAAGCCCAAACTTGTATATTTAGAACAATTCAGATGTGTCCATGTGTGAATGAGAGTGAAGAAAGTATTTAGTATAATTAAAAAACGAAACGAATTATAAGGGTGCAACATTTTCCCAAAACGAGCATACATATTTGGATTAAAATATCATAAGTTTGAAACGTCCATATGAAGAATTAAATGTATATGTTCAATTATTTTTTTATAATTAATTGTTTTTTTGTGAATAGCCTATGAAGTCATGCTTTTTTAATTTTGTGTAACTGGCAAACCGAATGAGAGACGGAAAATCTCTTTGAAATATACAATTATTATAAAATAAAATGTTTAGCCGTTAAACATTTCCAAGATATTTGAATCTACTTGTATTTTGAGTTAATATATTTTTGAAATGCTAAATCCAATTGTCTTGTTTCCCCTGAGGTCATGCAAAGAGTATGGAATATCAGCATTGTAAAACTTCCGCAGCAGTCTCTGTGTACTCCCATTGCACCTACAACATAATGTTTATTTTGATTAAAATGCATCAGATGGACAAATAAATTTTGTGTGATACTTGGTTGGACTGATGTGAAAATAAATGATGGTGAGAAGAATAATTTGTGTGCCTTTAACCCTCAGATTTTTCAATATTTTTTCGTGTAAATGAATAATTTGAAACAACCTTAACTGGTTTAATATATAAACGTGCAACCCCGATTCGCCCATTAAGTGTATTTATTATAAACACATGGCAAAAGCCTATATTATTCTTATTTTATTTAGTTTAATTTCTGGCCCATTAAGTGTGTGTTCCATTTAAGACAAAAACACAATCAGGGCACATTTTCTGATTAATGAGAAGTTTTTAAAACAAAGATGTTAAGTGAAGTGGGGAATTGTCAGAATAAATTTATCCGTTTAAAGAAGTTTTTAAGGTTCGACATCGTCCATATTTCAGAAGTTTTTATATTGGCATGTATCTTGGTAATCAAAGAAGGTGCCAATATAATTACCATTCAAACCGAACGGCCTCTCCGTTTACCTAATTCCCAGATATAGAAATTTTGATTACAGAGAATAGAGACGACACGTCATATTTGATAAGGTAACTGATAGGAGGGCACAGAAAGATAAAAACATTTGATATCTCAGTATTAGGTATTAAACATCTGATATGTAAGGAGTCTGTCTCATAAGAAGCTATAAATAACGGTGACGTTTGTAAATATCTGCTTTAAAGGAGCTCCGCAGGGAGGGCGTTGTAAGCCCCAAAAACAAACGTAATGGAACGCTATCGGTGAAGCCCAGAAATTAACATGTAGGAATCTTTTTGACATTAGTTTTGAGGACAGAAAAGCTAGAGAAGAACAGTTCATTATTAATTCGTTTATTAACAATAGATGGTTGATTCTTCCCTACCGCATAATAAAGAACACCGCCAATTTCTCAGTTTTCTGTGGAAAGTTTTTGCGTCAGAATCCGTTGACTGGTTTCCTTGGGGAATCTACGTTTGTGAAAGGACGGCTTATCGTGAAGATAAAGACATGGTACGTTAGAGAAAGGAGTGCAGGATTCGTTTGCAAAGTTTTGAAAATCATTTTTGGGCTCAAGAAACCCTGCACGTTGACCGAGGAAACAATTATTGTTATGCCAGGTCCGAAGAACATGCTTTTCATGTGTTTAAGATATACACACGTCGACCAAGAGTGGTGTGAGAACGTGACGCAGTTGGATATTATCCCATGTTTATTACGTTAATGCTGCTCATCTCTTCATATCCACGTGTTTGACTCAGGAGTTTGCTATGACCTTGTGGTTGCTGGAAGCGTACCTGAGCCAGCGCTGCACTGTTCTTCCCTCTCGCTCTATTATTTAACACCATGTTCCAAAGGTACTTATCCTTTCTTTCCCGGGACAATAAATATTACGCGAAGTAGCATCAGTAATACATTATATTACCGCATCAAATAAAACAATTATGATCATGTTTTCAATAAGTGAACACGTAAAACAATATAATTATGACCATACACATGTGAAACTGCAGTTGTTGACAATACTTCTGAACTGCTGGTGTTAGGCTATTTGCATCGTAGTTAAGAAGCTCTCTAGTCAACTGCACTCTTGCAGTACAAGGACAAAGCCATTCTCCTGAGTCAACCAGAGTAAACCTGTCGGTGGCATGACTGAGCGCATTGTTGCCACGTTTCGCTCTTCTTGTGGTACAAGGTAATGTACCGTGCTATTAAGTAAGACGAGGAAATATGTGGCAGCGGTGTATTGGGACTCCATATACAGATTGGCCTCCAAAAGAAGGCGAGCGAGAGGAAGGTGCTACGTAAACATTTTCTATAGTCCTCGTAACGTTTATGCGCGCTAGTACCATATAAAACATGTCAGATAACTCGTCCATGGCTGGAAGTGCAGCATGGGTGATTCACATACACACATGCAGTAAACACATCTAATAAGGAAGCACATAATCAGTTCAAGTACCTCTTGCCTTTTTCTGGTGGTCGAACAGTACATTTTGTTGCACATGAACCAATACAAATGCGAGCAGCTATTAGCTAGGGAAAGAGTTTTGTTGCAGGATTCACTCTGTCCGGAGCTCTATGCGTTAACTGGCAACGGAAACAATGCCATGTCACTTATTAACCTAGAGTCTATACCAGTTCGCTTTGTTGTGATATATCTAGGGCTCAAAAACCTATCACATCCTTGGCGTAGCCGACAGAATCAAGCAAAACAATTTTGTTTATTAGCTACTGATTAATGTAAATTTAAGAAAAAATAAAGAAATGCAAACCTGATATGAAAATAAATTCCTGAAGATGCGAAAGCATAATTTTCGGATAAAGGTGACACTGACATAATTCATATTTAATGCATCTATATAAAAGTAGAACCCAACGAAATGACTAGTTACGTGAAAACTACAGGATTCGGATTCCAAGGGACAAACTGTGGAATGCCAAGCTTGACAACATGCAGTGTTATAGCACATGAAATATGCCAAGGACAGTCTTAAATCGTTGTGAAATAAGAATGGAAATGCTGCTGTGATGTATTGAAATTTAGTATGCAAACCTCGAGTCATTGAAACCTTAGGCAAACAAATTTTGGGATGACTTTTCGCACACAGTTCCACAAAACCAGTTCGAACATCTCTCAAGCGGGTTGTAGATTTCTCCGCGTATGGACATGTGTTTCTTTGTGCCTTTCGTAAACCTAGTTTCCCGGTTTTCTTAACCTGAGATGTAAATGCTCAAGCTATTCACATTTGTCATAGGGTCAGTAGTGTACTGTATCGGACCGATATATCGGTGTCGTGTTGCTTATTGTAAAAGCGTTCTTAGAACATCGCTCGACATGATTCTTAAGGGTAAAAAAACACCAAACAACAAAACATTTGTTTTTAGGAATTCCATTTAAGCAGCTTGAAAGTACTAAGCCCAATCCGGAAATGTTTTAACTTGTTAGGAAATCGCGGGTGACGATACCGCCTTGTTTCATCACCACGAACTGTGTTGCCATTATGTCGGTGGAGGTGATAGAAAGAAATTATGGCAATGGGTTATCAATCAACAATTGAATAAACCATAAACCTATCAGGGACTCACATTTCGGGACTACTTGCTGAAGACAGAGTATTTCACTAATTTCGTCAACTGCAATCACTGCTCGTGCTATGGATCAGCTCTCGAGTCGACAGGGTTGACTAAGAGGTCATTTGACCCCACAAAAAGAAATCAATTGGAATAATGAAGAGTGAGCATGGTCACTTCTGTTTGAAAAAAAGAAAGGAAAAAAGAAACAAAACAAAGGAATGATTCACCGCGTAACACTTGGTCCACACATCATTTATGTTCAAAGTACGCTCTAAGTCCAAACGAGTTGTCACCGCTCAAGAATTCCTTAACCAAATAGTCACTCAGCAGAATTTTCTGCCCCAAGTTTTGTGCGTTTGATTAGTTTATACTAATCCAGCGATCCGCTGTGTGGACTAGCACTGCGCAGTTTCAACTATCGTTCTAAATCGTATACGTTCTATGAAGAATCGGGACGATACAACTATTTTTCTATACCGATAATGATTTTTGAGTACAGTACTCGATACTCTCTATAAAAACAGTTGAGGCAACAACTGCTTCATTATATTATTGTATAATTCTTTTTAGTTTTTAATGTATAAGCATGTATAACCAATTTTATACTAAATTATGCGACAGTTGATTTTGTATCCCCTTGTTGGCAGCGCTTTTTTATGTTAATAAAGCTACAGATTACGTATTATTTATTTCTAGTCAAAGCTAACATAACTATGCAATTAATGATCGTAATACATTCTTTGTTCCCCTTATGTAATTCCATATGGTGTTGAAAATGTTCTAACCAAGATAAACACTAGAAATATTATGTATACTTCATTGGATGTGTAGATGCTGCTTTAAATTTGGCATATTATCTTATAACTTGCTACAGCGCGAAAATGTTTTGTTGCATATTTTACACACTACTCTGGTATTATTACGCTTAAAGCATTTCTACACTTAAGTTATATTTTATTTAATATCATTAGTATACATAATATATACATAATGAAACAATATATTTAACGAAACCCCATGCACAGCGTGAGCAACGCTGATGCGTTGCCACAAACAGGCTGAAGGAAATAAGTATTTTTAAATGCTGGGTGATTTCAAGTCTCAAGTTCTGGTGTGTTCCTGCTGGATTAATCTATTTTACTCACTGGAGTAAGAAAACGCGAATTACCGAGCCAGCCGAGTGGAGAAACGATGCGACGTGATGTATCAGTTAAATCAGCTTCATTAAAAAGTCTTTTAACGCTGCAGGTTACGCGAGTATCTCTCGCCCAGTCTGCATTGATTTGTATGCTGTCAGATATGAGTAGTTGTAATGTAGCATCGGTTCACCTACAGGATATTCAGTCAAGGCAGCGGCCAAGAAAGATGACTCCAGCAATACTTCGCGCTCCACTTCTTTGGTCCTTGTCCAGTGTAAAGTGAAACGGAGTTGTCAGCAGTGTGTCTGGATTAGAAATACGAAAATTAAAAGTTTAGGAGCATCGAAAAAGTATCGGCGATTTATCTCGAAGTATTAAGCATAATACAATATCATATGTGTGTAGAACCGTAGAAATACGTGGATGCTGCGGAATATATAGTTAGACACATGGATAGTTAATTTTGTAGGCTTATTAAATACTTTACATATAATAGTTTGGACATTTGTTTGCCTGATATTGTGACCGTCTTTTCCATGGTCTGCCTCTGCTCTTTCCGTCTGTAATAGCTGTAAAAGACACGGGGGCGTGAGAAATTCTTAAGGGGAGCACAGACCATACTTTAGAAGAAAAACGAACTCATCTACATATATAGGTACTAACATTAAAGAGAGAAAGAGAGACTGTGTGTGTGTGTGTGTGTGTGTGTGTGTGTGTGTGTGCGCGCGCGCGCGCGTGGAGTAATCTCAAAAACCACACAACCGATTTTGGTAACTCTTTCCATATTGAAAGCCCTATTCTTTCTGACAAAAATGGGCTCTAAAACATTTTCTAATTTCAATTCATAAATTATCAAAAAACTAAAACAGCATTCACAAAGCCTTCGTTGAGAATGACATAGAATGGAAAATAATTACTCCACAGAGAATACGTGTAAAAACGAAATCACGTTATATTTTATTCCAAGCAATATACATAGATGGCCATGATTAACACCTAAGCATATAGAAGACACGACTTAAAAAGCAACAATTGATCCTGTTTATACGAGGGCGACACTGAACATTTTTATAAAATCAAACAAGAATTAGTTTTAACAAATTTAAGTGATTTTATTGTTTTTCAAAATATTCACCATTAATCAATACATTTTTGCATTCGATGAAATCAGTCCTTAAAGCAATGATGCCACTCTTCTTGAGGCACTTCAGGAACCAGGTCTTTATAATGTTCCGCTGCTTCATCTGATGAAGAAAAAGTGATTCTACACATTTATCTTTAATTTTTGGGAACAAAAAGAAATCACAAGGTGTTAGGTCAGAGCTGTATGGTGGAGGGTCCATGGTGCTAAGCTTTAGGGCATCCAGATACTCAGTTGTTAGTTCTGTTGTATGTGACGGTGCGTTTTCATGATGTAATACCATTGTTCCTTTTGGGCGTTTTTCACAGACTTTTTCAAAATGTTTCTGTAAACAAACATTTATGTACCAATCGGCAGTAACGGTATGTCTATCTTTTAATGCTCTAGTAGCAATTTCGCCCGTTTCAGAAAAAAACTAGCTACCATCTTACCAGCATTGCGAATTCGTCGGACTTTTGTGGGCTTAGGTTCTGCTCGAAAGACCCATTGAGCCGAATGACTTCTCTTTTCAGGACCATAACAATAAATCCAAAATGAATGACCAATAACGATATTCCAAACCAAATTTGAAGTGCTGCTTTGGAAGTTTTCCAATTTTTCTGCACCAATCAATGCGTTGTTTTTGATCGGGAATCAGTTTATGTGGAATTCATCGACAACAAAGTTTTCTCACGTCTAACTATAGATGTAAAATGTTTTGGATTTGACTCATACCAATGCCCAATGTTGCATGAGTAAATTCATAAGATGCCGTCGATCTTCAAACATTGCTCGAACAGCGTCAATATTTTCATCAGTAACAGCAGGTCTTGAGCAGCGTCCTTCACGAAATTCATCACTAAGAAAAAACCGATCTCGTTTTGAATTCGCTGTACCAATTAGAAATTGTTGCCTTAGATAGGGCTTCTTCGCAAAATGCATTTTCAGCCGATGTTCACATTGTTGAGGCGTTAATGAAATTTAAAATCGTAGCCCGGAAATGTTCTCTAGCAAAATTCTTTTTGGGGCGAACACAAAATCTTTAAATGATGATAATTAACACACTATTAGAACAAATCGGACAAACTACACGGCAATCAACTCCCAAAACATTAAAAAGTAACTCAAAATCAAATGTCATTTGTTTTTAGAAACATGGCGTTCTAAAATTTTTCAGTATCGCCTTCGTACGAATCATGTGTTATATTTATTTTTTAATTGCCATATTACAGATTTGTGTGTAATGAAAGTGTCAAACCCTCTGAATAACCTTTATTCTAATTCTGTAGATATAGTCATTTAAGTATGCCAAAACCACCTAATAAGCCTCATGTAAGAAAGTTTTGCAATTTTCTTTTGTACTCTTATTGTAATCAGGATCGTTAGCAGGGCATGCTAAATAATTGTATAAACAGTGAAAATTGCTAACATTAGAATCAGTGCACTGATATTTTATAATGATCAAATGAGAAGACTTTTTTTCGATGGTCGCAGACTGTGTATGTGTCTTTTCCATTTGATAGCTTGAGAGTGAGGAATCTTGTATTCACCAGCTTCACCTCTGTTTCTTTGTGTGTTAAGGGTTTCCTTATGTAAAAGCTATGTAGTTTTTATGTTATTAGATAACTATGGAATGAAAGGGAAGGTACAAAGATTTAAAATATCACCTACTGTGAATATCTAAAAAATTACTCGACCATTTCTTTCACCGCCAAAGGATACTTAAAGGCTATTCAACATTGAACTTGGAAGACGGAGGGAGGGAGAGAGAGAGAGGGGAGATTAAGGAAGTCAGACGTTCCGCCGATGTTTCACATCCTTTTGCGTAATATCAGAGGATTTTTCATCTGTTATTATG
Organism: Deroplatys truncata; assembly: GCA_030765065.1. Lineage (NCBI taxonomy): Eukaryota > Metazoa > Arthropoda > Insecta > Mantodea > Mantidae > Deroplatys > Deroplatys truncata. The sequence goes on along the minus strand of CM060988.1, from coordinate 127,641,840 downwards.
AATAGCCGGGGCTATATGGAATTACAATTCTGAGTATAATAATTGCATAAAAAACGGGAGGAGGTAAATTGAATTAATTCGTCATTCGAGTTTAAAAAGCTAACCGTGAAAATTCGGGTAAGCCAGCTATAATAGTGGTGTAATAATGAGAGAAATTTATAGTTATAATAGTAACAATAAAGTTTAATTAATTATTTTAGAAATTTTAATTCTAATTACACAACAATTCATGCAACTTCGCCCCCATTACAGAAGGTCCCCTATCAACATTGGTGTTAAAAGGTTTCGATTTGAAAGTTTGTTTACTCTTGGTGTCAAAAGGATAAATTTCACTGTTTTAATTACCTTATTACGTTTTGTTTATACTTAAGCGGTTTTACATTTACTTATATGTGTTTGTATGGAATAGGACAAACTTAATGTATAACGATACTGGTGCCGGGATCGTTAAAACAGGGACTTGTGAGTGGAAGGTCCGAGATTCAAATCCAGCCTGGACCGTCCCCCCCTGACTGGCCTTTTTTTCCTAGATTTTCCTCAGTCCTCAAGCATGGTAAAGGCCGGGGAGGTACCCTAAACTTGGCCTCGAACATTTCCTTCCCAAATTTTCTTTCCCAATTATCATTTCATTTCATATATCAATGCCCACCGACTGTGGTGTTGTGTGCACTAAGAACGGTCGTTCAACACTAAAAAAATAATAATGAATACGTTTATTAACAAAATATGTCTTCCATGAGTGAAAAGGGTTCTTATCGTGAATGTTAATTTACTTTGGTTTATATAATGCGGTCGAAATAAAATTACATGTTTAAAACTTCGCTTCAAACCAGCACCTTTTTAACGACAAATCGTTGACGTTCTTGTACTTAAATTTATGTTTTTGTTTCAGCAACACATTCTGTAGTTTTTGCGTTAAAATTGGTTACTGTACCAATGTGAGTCTTGAAATCCGCTGAACTATTCTTCATTATTCTCAAATACAATTGTATTTGAATGGGGGAAAAAATTGTTTTACAACTTAATTTCCATTCCTGGCTTACTGCTTGATTGCGTCACTGTCTCACCATGATCAGTTTAGGTTATGATCATGAAAAAAAAATCAGAAAAGGCAGTTTTAAATAAATTTGTTGACACAGAAGAAAGCAAATAAGGGATTTTCACTCAGCGTAGATATCCATAACGAATATTTTGAGCGAGAAATCAGTGTTAAGGAAAAACGATCTCGAAGCCACCAAACATTTTTCTCAGGAGTCACAGGAAATTGACTTTCAGGGTCGCGCCCTAAGGTTGCGTACCACTGCAACAATGGACATTTCGTGTATATTCTGACTTAAGACAAATGACTTTATTCTGTAGAGACATTTTAACCATTCTGTATTTTGGGAAAACTAATGACACCGTCTTCTATAGTCCGGATTTCATCCACACTAGCAGCGTGTTTGTTTATTGTTGACGTTTTGGAGCAAATACAGGCAGATTTCCTGTGGCCATTAAATCGCGGCACGCTCTGTAAGGCGTGTCCTGCGTCTGGTTTGGAAAAATAAATACCAGAGAATGCTGCATGCCTTCCTATAACGTCATTTGTAGCGTTGCCAGGTAATCACTCACGAGAACTTGGGTGAGGTTTATTATTAGGTGACCAAGAAATTGATTTCTGTTTGGTTTTTACTGAAATAAATACGAAGGGAATTAAAGCACTTAAGGACAGAATAGAAGCCCTATCCCAGCAATGTGAAATTTGCTAAATTTATAATCTCTTATCTCAAATTATTTTAGGTATAACATAGAATTTTTTATAGGATATAGATGCATAACTTCTAAGATCACTGAACTACTTTATCCAGTAAGATTGTTTATTAAAGGAGATGGGATTTCCGTTATCAATTATACCATCCTTTGATAAAAAATTATCAGCAATTATATTTTTAAAAAATAACCAACCGTGTTATTAACCCCAAAGTAGATCAACAATGGTACTTTTAGGTTATTTTTATCACCCTAAACTTTAATTTAACTATCCTCAATAGTTTCTGAGAAATGGGCCATATATATTAAAAAAAAATGTTACATTCACATAACCTCCTCTACCCTATATCGCTTATCAGTGGGTATACAACTATTTTTAAAAGCTTATTTTTCTATCTACTTCATTTTAATCGAAATAAAACCTTTGTAGAAATAGATACATTACACATTTCGTTACAGATACAAAGAGAACAGCGATAGTGAAATGTTTAAGAACTGGATGCTATATGCTGGCCTTAAAATTCCACACTGCTTCCATGCAATCGCGAAAACAACTGAATGTTGAAAGGACTTTAAAGAATGACTAAGTAACGAACAATTCGAACCTTTAATAACGGACATCTCGGAAATGCCTGATGCCACAAAAAAAGTTATTTAAAATAAATTGTGTGTTTTAACGAGAACTAAATTTCTTGTGTAGTACGTTTTCTTTTGCTTAACGCTTACCAGTTATACAAGATTATACAAAATTCCTTCCGAATGAAGAGGACTTCTTAAGCTATTCCCAGAAAATTCAAGATATTCATTTTATTTGTCATGTAAATATAATTAATATATGGTATTTTAATCAAAATCGTTATAGCCATTTTTTAGAAAATAAAAAAATTCGAAAAATGTTTCACGTAAAGAAAGTTTGGGGTGGAGGAATTTTCTTAAAAAGTTTCGTGTCGCATCTTCAGAAGGTACTGAACCTAAATACCAAGTTTGGTCTTTATGCGACTTTTCGTTTTTGAGTTATTCTATTCTCAGACACAAATCTATTTTTAACAATGCTTTTTTTTGATTCAGGGTGCCTTAAGACATGTATTTCCGGTGAAGTCGAATTTTTGGGTGAAGTGAATACCTTCTCTATCTAGTATGTACGTGACACAGAAAGCAAAAATGAGAAAACAAACTTTCATATATAGGATGTACCGTTTAAGTTGAGACTGTACAGTATCTCCAAACCTAAGCGTTGTAGAAAGAAATGTCTTTAATAAAAGTTGCTTGATATTATGGTGGAAAATAAATGCCATTAGTCGTGTTTAGTTTGGAGGTCGTTATGATAGCCATTTTAGGGTCAATTGATGTTTTTAAAATGGGAACCTACAATTAGGGCCAAATTAAATTGACCCTGAAATAACTATCCTAACTTCCTCCAAATCAAACACGACTAATGGCATTTCCTTTCCCCCATAAAATCAAGCAACTTTTATTCAAGACATGTCTTTCAACAACGCTTAGTTTTGGAGATACTGTACAGTCTCAATTTAATTAGTCCACCCTTATTTGCAACGAAAGAAACCACATGGCTTGAGTACACAGAAGCTGCCATACTTAACAGTAGTAGCAATTTGTAGAACAAAACTTCCTCTAAAAGGCGAGAAGTTTACCACTCTACTCTAAAGTGTGTAGAGTGAACTAGTATTTTTCTTGGAATTGAAGAAGTATTGCTCTTGAAGTTTATTTATTTAGCTCCACATATGGACGCCAATTTTGAAGAAAGTGTTTTGTTGATAATTTACGTAGGAGTTTGCACCACGCTTTGGGAATCAGTTTGAGGTGGATTGTTTGTTACGTATGAAAAGCTGATTTGAAGATGTATTTTTGTTGTTACGCTCCAAGTTTAAAAAAAAATTATTTACTTTGTTATTAAACTGGTTCTATAGATATTTATGTTTGTTTGCCTCGACTGCGTCAGTATTACTTTAGAGACACGTTTCTCTTAATCAGGGCGTGGTGCGACAAGAATGTAGGCTTACACAGACTTTAAGTATTAATTCACTTCTTTTTATTAATCCTTGACACAAATTATATAGCACTACACTGATATCAAGAGCTGTGAGATTCTTTAATTTAATACTTGTACTTTGTTAACGCGTATACATAATTTTCGTTTCACACAAATACGTAATATTTCTTTAGAGAACACATCTTCCATCCGGTTATTACCAAGGTCTGCAGGCAACTGAACATATTTCAAGCGTCCAAGCCCGTAAACGTTTGTATTTCAAGTCTTTGATTGGCTAATCCTAGTCCAATATAATACCTGCATTTAATTAAAGCTTTTTCTGGATTTTTAATTGGCTAATTTTAAACTGTCACAAAATAATCATGACTAGTAGTATTTAAACTCTCAAACTTATTATTCTCACAGCTCTTACATTATTAAATTACGTAATGCATTCACATAACATTTTTAACATGTTTACAATAATATAATCATATGTAATGACTGTTATATACATTTTACAAATTATTACATACATATTGTTTTAAGGCGGGCTGTTATTGAATTTACATATTATATAATTTAATTGAAATTGTTCAAGTGTTAAAAATACTGCCTCAAGAGGAGTTTTTATTTTTTTCTGTTTAGTGGTGTAGAGTTCACAGTACAAAATGTCATATACAGTACATTTTTAAACATATGTTTAAAATATAAGTACTGCGTCTACAATGATAAAGTATATAGAATCAATTTGAAGGCGAAATTCGGATTAATATGAGTGCACAAAGAACTAAACTTTTTTTGGTGAATTTTCGCCGTTTAGTATCCCTTTAAGACAGCAAGCAAAATTTATTCGTTAAAGAACTATTGATGTGAAAACATCATTATTTTTGGGAGGGTTAACGTTCTCGTTAGGTGGATACAATTTAGGTTTGATGCAGTAATTTGTATCACAAATTACTGAAATGTAAATAATGATTGTAATATGAATATGCACAAGTATGACAATTTACCTATAAGTCTTCGGGACAAAGCTAGACAACTAATAAATAGCATGTTAGAAAATGGGATTATTGAGCAAAGTAATTCTCAGTATATAAATTCAATCTGCTGGAGTATTAAACTAGATGGTAGATTGAGATTAACTTTAGACGGTAGATATGTCAACAAGTATATGAAGCCAGATCATTTTCAAAGTGAGGGAATTGAACAATTAATTACGAAACTTTCAAGAGGAAGATTTCTGACATCCATTGACCTCACTGCTTCATATTGGCAAGTGGAATTAGATCCACAAGTGCGTGATTACACTTCATTTCAGTACTCAGGGATCCAGTATCGTTTTTGTGTAAATCCTTTTGGTTTAAAAAACTCAGGAAGTGGATTTTTGAGAGCCATTCACAGTATCTTTGGAAATTCTGCAGATGACTTTTTAATAAAGTATATTGACGACTTCCTAATTATTAGTCAAACATTTGAAGAACACATGAATAATGTCCATTATGTGTTAAATAAACTACAACAACATGGTATGACTGTGAACATACTAAAATCAAAATTTTGTGTCAAGGAAATAAATTTTCTGGGTTATGTAGTGGATGAACGAGGTATAAGACCTGATCAGAAAAGAATAGAAGCAATAATGAAAATTCCACCACCAAGGAACGTAAAACAAATTAGACGTCTCTTAGGGGTATTGAACTTTCAGAGTAAGTTCGTACCAAGATATTCGGCTGAAATAGAACCACTGCGGCAGCTACTCCGAAAGAACAATAAGTGGAAATGGACAGAGGATCATCAAAAATGTTTTGAAAGAGTAAAAGAACTCTTTGCTAAGTCCATATTACTCGAGAGGCCTAGAGAAGATTTGAAATATGAGATTTATGTCGATGCATCAATGCAAGGATACGCCGGAATTTTAGGACAGCGAGACATCAACAATGACTTTCACGTCATTAGTACAGCTTCTAGAGGACTTACAAATATTGAGCGGAATTCTTCAGTGACTCAGTTAGAAATTGGAGCATTATATTTCTCATTAATTCGTTTTAATACCTATATTTATCAGCAAAAGGTGAAAGTATATTCAGACCACATCAGCTTAACTTTCATACAACGGTGTAGATTATGTAGTGGAAAACTTGCTAGATACATTCATGCAATATCTGCATTCGATATTGAGATTATACACATTCCTGGCAAAAATAATACCTTCAGTGATTTGCTATCAAGATTGAACTACAACCCACAAATTCCCGAAAATATTGAAAGGCCCAGAAATGAAGTCAAAATATCGACAATTGAAATTCCTTTAAGCAAAGAAATGATTAGAAAACTGAAAAATATGGGGGAAACTCAAAAAGAGGACGCAAAATTGTTAGAACTTAAAGAAAAGGCACCACTAATTGAAGAGGCAAAGAAGGAAATTGTAGCAATTCGAGATGGGACATTATACAAGAAGTATGGAAAAGAAATGCCTAGTTGGAAGGTAATGGTTCCGAAAAGCATGGAAAAGGAACTAATTAAGAATTTTCACGAAGGGTTAGCACACTCAGGGACGGACCGGACAACTTGTATGATTTTAGAGAATTTATACATATCTAAATTGCGTCAGAAAGTTCGAAAATTTATATCGTGCTGCAACCTGTGTCAGAAGGCAAAGCAAATAAATGCAGCATATGCTTTTGAAACTAATTCGGTTATAAGGGATAAGCCGAGATGTGTAATTAGTATTGATATTCATGGTCCGATGCCTCCAAGTCAATTTGGAAACAAATATATATTTGTCTGTTATGATATATTCAGCAAATATGTAAGAATTTACCCTTTGAGAAAACCTACAGGTTTAGCATGTTTGAATAGACTACTCAAGTCATATGTGATAGAAGAAGGACCTATTCAATCTGTATTGAGCGATAATGCTTCGTACTTCACAGGAAAAAATTTATGGATGGACTGAAAGAAAATGGCATTAAACAATATTTTTCGTCAAGATACAGACCGAACTCCAACCCAGTGGAGAGGAAAATTAAGGAAATTTCAAATTATTTAAGGGTGTTGTGTCATCGAAAACAAACCCAATGGTATGGATACGTGAACTTCGTTCAGAATCTACTAAATGAAACCGTAAACAATGTGACAGGATACAAACCATGTGAACTTAAGTTAGGAAAGAAGATCAATACAATGTGTAAAAAAATTCCAGAAGCCATTCTAGATGCTCATTCGATACCACAAACAGAAGAAGAGATGTTCCGAAAAGCATTCGAGAGGATGAAGAAAAAGGCCATAAAAAGAAAAATTAAACATGAAGAAAAGAAGAGAAAGGAATGGAGGATCAAAATAGGAGATTTAGTTTTGGTTAAAACCAAGAAATTGTCGGATAAAGCAAATAAACTTTATTGGCGAATGTTTCTCAAATACCATGGACCATATGAAGTTGTTGAAGTATATGGAACTAATACATATGAGTTATGTAATCCAACAACTCGAAAAAGCATAGGAAAGTTCCATATTGAGATGCTGAAACCATACAACAATGAAGATCAAGGTGAAACAGAAGACAAAGATGATAAATAGTAAATGCTGGATAGTTAAAGACGAAATGCAGAGCAATGTATTGGAACGTAAGAGGGTTAATTATATATGTATGTAATCAGAAAGGAGAAATAAATTTTGGACACGACTAAATATTTAAGAGGAAAATAACATTTTATTAGTAACTGAACATGTGAAATAAAGCATGATGTTATATTAAAGTAAAGTACATAAATACAATTCCAAGAATATTGTTAAGATAAAGTACAAAATAACAAAAATGGGTAAAATAATTAAAAACAAATATTTATGTAGTAAATAGCACATGTGAAACAGTGCCTAGATTTAAGAGATGTAAATATTTGTGTAGAGGGTGAATATTTTGGTAAAAATGTTAAACAATTACAAAAATCTTAAATGTATAAATTTTTGTCAACAACTTAAAAAAAGTAAACAACTTTGTAACATTAATTAAATAATTCAGGGTACAGTATTTGCTATATACATATAAAAAAATTGTAATGTCAGATTAATGTCAAAACACATTAAACCAGAGCCAGTAAGTAGTGGCAAGGTAGAGGAAAAACATATCGTGTGTTAAATGCGTGTGAAGTGTTAAGTGAAAGTGATAGCGTGTGTTCCAAGATTTAGGAGACTAAAAACCCAATTATAAAATTTCCAAACAAGTTGTAAATATTTATAATTATGTTTCTAGTGGGGCATATGATGCAGTAATTTGTATCACAAATTACTGAAATGTAAATAATGATTGTAATATGAATATGCATTTTTATGTGACATTGATTTCAGATGTTTATTAATTGTAATTATTATTGGGAAATAAGTTTATAGGGCCTTACTGAAACTGTCAATAATAGCGCAATAATGCAGCGAGGGGGGTGAGCTGTTTATCATTATTGGAAACAAGGAAGTTACGTAATGTTGACGCGTTTTCGGTAGCAACTTCTGGAATATTTTCTCCCTAAAAGCAATATGTATTCGTGGTTTTCATTGGATATTAAAATAGACGCTAATGTTGGCGCGTTTTATTAGCCAATAGCAGTTCAGTTATAATCTTTAGGCGTATCTGTACGAAGGAGTATAAATAAGCCAAGTCATAGGTAGATCGCGGGCAGTTCATCAAAATTCTTTGTGCAATACACGTCGTCTTAAGTTCGTCAGTTCGTCAAAATATTTGTATGAGATACGTCGGCTATAAATTCACAAGTTACGAAAATCTAAAGCATTATAAAGTTAATTATACACAAAGTTGAAGTACGTGAATTAAAAGTGATCAGTAAGAAGTATTATAACAGTTTCAGTTTGGCGAGTATCCAGATCAATATGTAAAAGTGATAGTGAACGTGTTCGACAATAAAAATTATAAAACAAATTTCTTCATCAGTGTAATTTTTGGATAAAAGATTCCTTTCCGCTTCACAACCTGTATAGAGACACATGTTCGACCCAAGATAAGATAATAGCTAGCCGGAGGACATTTGAAATGAAATCAAACGAACACTAACACTGATGCAAATTGCTAACACAAGATGGAGCTACAAATCGAACAAATGAATGACGTCACAAGATGGCAACGCGTGAAGTAAACACACATACACAAATATCACAAGCATCAACATTATAAGTAATACCGCATCAGGTTCTAAAGGTCTCCATATTTAATAAAATGATTATTCCCGATAAAGTTATTATCCACCAAATTCTGGAATGAACTAGCGAGACTACTTTTCTGGAAGAATTATATGGCTTGATTTAATCTGTCTTATTTTATTAGGCGACTAGCTGGTTTACGCGACGTTGCAGGGTTAGTTTTTTAAGCTCCAGTGACAAATTATATTCGTTCATATCTCCTTTTTCGTTATAAATTTATTGTATAATGATGTAAAGGATTTGTATGGCGAATCCTTCTCTTTTCCCCTTATAATTGTAATTTTATACAGGCACGGCTATTCTTAATAGTGGATGAAAAATTCATGATATTTACGTAAAGGTTTGTGAAATATCGACGACGTCTGGCTTGCTGAAGCTCCCCCGACAGTCTTCCAAGTTCTGGAAATGCTGCAGTCTATAATTATCCTTTGGCGGTGGAACAATCATCGGTCGGAATGGTCGGGTATTTGATATAAACCTTCATCACGCATACATTTCGTTGTAAGTATAAGAAGGATACAGTAGAATAAAGGGATAATAAGAGTTTTCAGAAAGCAGTTCGGGATGCGATGGAAAATTGCGTGCTCTTTACACGAGCACGAGAAAAAGCAAATAGCGACTTACCACTTGGAATCGGTAAAAGTATTTGAAAATTCAAGTCGGTAATAAATAGGGTTAACACAAAAAATAAATAAAGACAAATTGTTTACTTTAACAAAATCTACATTTTTTTGGTATAGTAAGATTTTGTGTGATCTTTTACGGTTTACCAGTTATACAAAAGCCATTCAGAATGAAGAAGACTTTACAGAATGTGCGCAGAAAATGCAAGATATACATTTTATTTGTCATGTAAATATCCCATACATTTTCATCAAAATCGTTAGAGCCGTTTTGAGAAAATCAACAATTTTGAAACTGCCGTGTAAAGGTAGTTTGTGGGTGTGTTTTCCTGAAAATCTTCGTGTTGCATTTTTGGGAGATGCTGAACAGGTTTGGTGTCTAACTGGCTTTTCGTTTTTGACTTGTGTTGTTCACACACACACACACACACACACACACACACACACACACAGGAAGAGAGAGAGGAGAGGACCTTTTTCTAAAAATGCTTATTTTTTAAAAAATATTTCATTATTGAGAAAGTCTCCAAATGGTATTTCCTATGAAATCTCGGTTTCGAATTATAGGGTGGAATGCAACACTTTCTCAACTTACTATAGATAAGTTATAGGGGAAGTAAAAATATGTAGAAAAATATTTTTTTAAGCTGATTCTAGTTTAAAATGCCAGTCGTCCTCCGTGGTGTAGTGGTTATCATGCTAGCCTCTATTTCCCGAGGTCGCGGGTTCAATCCCGGCGGAGGGCGATGCATTTTTTTCGGGCGTAAAAATCCTTAGCATGGTTTCCTTCAGAAAGGAGAGAGAGATTTAGGCGCGTAAAAGAACCTCAAGCCTGATAAAGAGGTCTCTGAGCAAAATTATCGGTCTTTCACACCCAATGGGACGCTAAGGACCACAGCAGTTAAAGAGCGTCCATAAATAAAACTCAATTTAATTTAACTTTATACAAGAAGGTATTGCAGCATAACGATAGGATAAGTATCCAATAGAGGTAATTTTAAGGTGAATCTAATGTTCAGAGAGGCAGAAAACAGTCCCTTCTGTATTTCATTTAATGAAGCATGTAGAATCCCTACTTAAGCCGCTTCCACTCTGTGTAAAACAGTTTGTGACCCAAAAATGTCGCACCGCTCTGTTCAGGGTCGGCGCACCGAAACCCCATCAACTCTACTCGTTGTTGTGACCTTTATGTAAAGTTTTAATGACTTTAAGGCATTACATATTGGTGCCTTGCTGAGCAACTTAGATTGATTTCCTAAGAGAGCCGTGCAGTTTGCTGTCAGCACTTGATGACGTGTTTTCCAAGCCTTTTACGCCACATACATTCTCCCAGTCTAACTCAAGTTTTCAAACTAGATCACGTACTTGGAACAGCAAACCTTCTTTGCATTTGTCTGGCAGTCACGGAATACATTAAACATGCATTCTCTGTCAAACCGCAGAACACAAACTGCCGCCAAACAAAACAAATATGGCCACAATCGCTGCGGAAATACAATATTGATACATGGTTTTGTTTTGTTTGTTCCCCCCCCCCCTCACAAGTAACACACAGTCTAGATTAATCTCTGATGTGCAACACAGACGACTTTCCCCATCCATCACCATTTCATACCAATTCTGCAGATGTTCATATAAAAGGTATTTGGTTAGCCACGAGTTCATCAGAAAGAAAAAATCTGATTCACGTGTCTTAATCGAATAAACCTTTGCAGCGTTTCAGTACACATTTCGCTGTAGATAGGAGAAACCGAATCGATAGTAAGATGTTTAAAAGCAAGTTGCTGTATGCTGGCTTTGAAATTTCATGCTGTTTCCACGATGCTGCGAGAAACAACTGCATAGCGACAGGGTTTTAAAAAGGACAAAATATTGCAGAATTCAAACTAATAATAATGGTTATCTTGTAAATGTTTGATGTCACAAAAACGTTGTTTGAAATAAATCGTCTTTTAAAGAGGTCTACATTTTTTGTGTAGTATGTCCTCTCTCTCTCTCTCTCTCTCCCTCTCTCTCTCATATTGTTTACCCGTTATACAAAATTTCTTCCGAATGAAGAGGACTCGCAGGCTACTCCCAGAAAATGCGACATTTTTTTCATGTAAATATCTTAAATATATGCCATTTTAATCAAAACCGTTGGAGCCATTTTTAGAAAATAAAATATTTCGAAATATGTTCCATGTAAAGGTTAGTATGGGGTGGGGGTGCTGATTTGAAAATCTTCGTGTCGCATCTTTGGAGGATACTGAACTTAAAACACCAAGTTTGGTATTTATTCGAATTTTCGTTTTGGGGTTAAAGCTGTTCACAGACCATGATAGACCTTTTTCTAAACCTGCTTTTTTGGATTTGGATTTGTATTTACGGTGAAATCTCGATACCTTCTCTATCTACTGGATACGTGGTAGGCAAAATAATTCGTTTTATTCAGGGGCTTCAAAACATGTACTTCCAGTGGAATCTATGTATCGAATTTTTGGGTGGAACTCGATAGCTTTTCTGTCTACTAGGTACGTGGTAGACGAAAAAAAAAAGACTGGTCATTTAACGCTTCAAAATATAATATAAATACATAATAAAACTGGGAGTAATATATATTAGCAATTTTCAATTTTATATGAATAAGTAATGTTTGTGTATAATGAAACCAAAATCCACATTTTTAAAATATGTATTTTTTTAGATCCCTCTCAAAAATAGGTTATATATCATCTTAATTGGTTTCACCAAATAGGGGGTTATAATGGGCCAAAGTCAAAAATCAAAATATATCCATTATGGACATTTTTGAAAAATCTCGTGTAACAAAATTTAATAAACAATGTTTCTGGCAAGTTTTGTTAGTGTTATTCAGTACTAGTCGGCCACGATATGAGTGCGCTTGGATTAGGGCGTCACTGTTTTTGTTGACAATGCAAGGTTAGGGATCAGAGGGGGGATGAGGGACAAGGCGATAGAGGAATGTACAGTCTCATAAGGAAAACAGTACTACATTTGCACCCCTGCGCCCCGCATTTAGTAAATGCAACTCGAGACTGCGATTGTTTTCTTTACCTGACTGTCCTTCCGATGCCCCGCCCACTTGTGTCCCAACTGTTTAGTTCCTCTTCCCACCGAATCATACCTTGGCTGCCTATTGGGTGCTAAAGTCTTATAGCACGGGAAACAATGTTGTTCCGACCACATAACAAGGATAATGAAAGATGTGGTTATTGGTGTACTGTGAAACATTTTAATGCTGTAGTTTTTTATTAAAACCACACAAAACTAGTTCTATTACGGGTTTTCAAAATACCTGACATATACCTTGCACAGAGGGGGAATAAGAGAGAGCGTGAGAGGGTGTGTGAGACTGAGAGAAGAATCTTCATCCGAGGATGTGATTTACTCATGCGACAATTAAGTCTCCAACGTATTTAAAGCAATCTTCATGCAGTGAATATGAGCGTCATTTGTCTCCGATTGCGTTAGGTTCAAAAGAAAATGGCAGGTTAAAAGATTTGGTCAAGCGACGACATACGTTAAATTTTTTACAATACTTGTTTTTTCTTTCAAAGTGTTTGCATTTTTATTCTGTTATGCAACATTTTACTATTATTTCATAATTCGGTACTGGCGCAGTACGCCGCGATGTGTTGATTTGTTTTCAAGCCGAACCTATGCAGGAATTACTTTTACTGTGTGTACTTTATAACTACGGTTTGTTATATTGATTTTATCCGCGAAAGACTCATACTATTATCGCTCGATGTTTTGAATTTACTCATTTGTAAAAGGTTAACATGAAGCCAGAAATAAAATTTTTAGGTACATAGATGGACGGAAGGAAAGAATGGATGAGCAAACGTGCGAACGTGGACATGGATTACTAAACGGATTACTTGCAAACTACGTAAATATACAAGTCAACATTAGAGATAGTTAAAAAGTCGAAATATCAGAATTAAGTGTTTTGAAAAATGTTACACAATTTTTGCAGTAAGTTTTATTATTTATAAATTAAGAAGTGATAATATTCAAGTAGCTGTTGCACTAACAAATAATGTTTATTATTTGTCGGTACCTAGCCGGAAGCTCGTTTAGTTTCGACTCTCGTGCTGAGAGTTCCCGGTTCGATTCCCAGTTCAGAGGTGGCAACTTTGAGTGGGTGTTATCCAAGCGTTCACCGTTGATTAGCCCATATAAAGTATTCCCCAAGGTCCAACGTGGTTCGTAGTCCACGGTAAAACCTGTAGGTCCTCTCGTTCCATCACCATCACCCTACCATCGGAGGTAACGGCACCGCATGCAGGGTGCTCCAGCTAATAAATGGGTTCAGTCATCGCTTGGTGGAACGAGGTTTTCCGAAGGTTATTGACCTTATGGGGAACGTAAACAACGTATCTTTGTTGTTCCTGGTTAAAACAGTTGTGTAGCGTGGTTCTGAATACGAATATTCAAGGTATACTTTTTATCGCGTCTTTACCTCATATTTACGTTTTGTTCCAGATTGTTGGCGTGATTTTGAGAAAATGAAAAATAACACAATCTTATAAATACGGCTCTAGTTGGATAGGCCGCTGAAAATCGTCTAGCATCCCCGTGGATGCCTGATTATATACTACGTTTTTAATGTCTTTTGAGGTGAGTTCAGGAAACCTAAAAACGTAAAGGGAATAAGAATTGCAGTTTCAAATTTTTGGGTCGAATGCAATATTTTCTGGAATTCAGATTAGGGATACAGAGAGCAAATACGTGAAACTTATTCCTTTGTTTTCTTTCTTTTTTATATAGCATGTTTTCTTGTGACAGGTTTTAGTGTATAATAACATCATTGAAGAGAGTTCTGTGAAACTTAAGCTGATATGAGCATCTGAAAATCTCTTTAATGTCAGCAGTTCCTTCACAGAATAAGCTACAGGAAGAGCAGACAGAGCTGTCTTTGAAAATATTGCACACACTTTATATGATGTCCGTTTTTACTTTCTCTACTACGTATAGTAAGTAGGGGAAGTATTGCATTCCATCCAAAAATTCGATACCGAGATTTCATCGGAAATACATGTTTTTAGACCCCGAGTCAAAACAAACAAAAAAAAAAAACACTTTTAGAGAAGCCACCCAAGATCCCACACACGGACTTCGTCAACTTCATCAAAAGGACTTGCATTACTCAATGGAGACAAACATGGAAAGCCACATCTAGAAGCAAGTTACACGATGTCTACATTTCCGAGTACAAACTTCAACACTATCATTTCAACCGCAAAGACCAAGTTGTATTAACTCGACTACGTATTGGACATACTTCTATAACGCACAAACATCTCCTCAACCGTGACTTTCCTCCTGTGTGCGACCTCTGCAGACCCAACCTCACAGTTCACCGTCTCGTTACAGTCTGCCGTCGCTATGTACAACACAGAGAAAGATGTAACATCCCCAACAGTCTACCGGACGCCCTAAATTCAGCACAACAAAGAACTTTAAACTTTATGAAAGCGACAAAATTATATAACAATGTATAACATCACGTATCTAGAGAATTTAATGTTGTATATACTATTGTTACATATCGGGGTGAAGGCCAAAAGGTTACCAGAAAATGGAATTAATTTAGATTACCCCAACTCGCACATGGGGGTGGCGCAACTCGATGGCAGCGAGAGTCCGGAACCTTGGTGTGGAAATTAAGAGGAAAGGCGTGGGTTTTACACTGCACTGAAACGTTACATAACACACGTTACCTTTACATACCTGCGATTTATTCACAACACGTCTGGCGACTCTACATATTGAACAAAGGAAAAAGGGTGGAGGGAGATGCCACTAAACCGTAGACCGGCCACACACACGTCTAACTCCAACGAACAGTCCGCGCCGAAGGGAAAAGTCGTTAGCCGAAATATGACTAAAAAACACAATGCTACGTCTGGTAACAACAATACAACACAACAGTGCGTCTGGTAAAGACAATAAAATTAATAACACACCACATTATTGCTGTTTAAAATATTGTATTTTCATTGTAATCATGTTCTTTATTCTAAAGTAGTCATGATTTGACTTTATAGTTGAAACAGCAATAAAGGATAAAGGTGTGTGTGTGTGTGTGTGTGTGTGTGTGTGTGTGTGTTTGTGTTTGTGACCAGTATAACTCAAAAACGAAAAGTCGGATAAATACCAAACTTGATGTATAGGTTCAGAAAATCTCCATCCCATACTAGCTTTACATGGAACATTTTTCGAAAATTTTGATAATCTCAAAAATGGCTCTAAGATTTTAATTAAAATATCATATATTTAAGATACCTTATGACAAAATGTATATCATGAATTTTCTGGGAATGTCCCCAAAGTTCTCTTCATTCCGAATGGTTTTTGCATAACTGGTAAACCGTAAGAGATAGACACATTTTTTTGACGATCACTTAAAGCCTACCATATTCCCCTTGACCTACAAGAAAATTAGCAATAAAATAGTTTCTGCAAGTGTTTATCTCGATTAACATGAAGTAGATGGAGAATAAGCGTTTGTAAAAATAGTTTGTACAAGAGTAGAGAAAGTCATGTGACTGTAGCACATCAAATTTTTATTGATGCAATTGACATTTTCTTCAGTTTAACTGAAAATAAATGGAGGAAAAGTAAATAACCAAAGACCAAGACAGAATTATAATTACAGTGTGAAAAATTCTTATGAAAATAATCCGTTGAGGAATTCGTGTACTGAAATTGGAACAAACCATTTCAAATTCTGGCACACTTTTCTCATTTTAGAGTCTTTGGAAACGTATGATATGCCGGTTTTCATTTCGGTCTGTTTCACGTGACAGTTAAATGTATCCATGCAATTGGGCGTTGGCCCTTAAATGCCCTTTATGACCTTGCATGCTAAGCTACATTTTCTGTATTTATATAAAATACTGAGATTGCAGGGGCGGTTTTCAAACGCTGTTGAAGAATAATCGCCAATTATTAGCACTATAAAGATTATTCATATGAAAGAGCAAGCTATATTTGCCAATTCTGCATGATACACGTTCGAAAACATCATAATTATTACAGCACTATTCGCTCTGAAATTTAATGACAAGCTGGTTATTTTTCTTTTTCCAAGGTTACAGACATTTCATTGTCAATCAGCATCGATAGTCCAAAAAAAGCATCGCTTTACCTAGATGTCTTTGAAGCTTTAACGCTTCACGTGCTGAGTTACTGCGCTTTTCCATTTATATGCTTGACCGGGATTCGTTATCTCTAAAAAGCGGGTGGGAACTCTGTCTTCCACCCGACATCCTCTGTCATTGCGTTCGCTTATTCTCACAAGTTCAGCTTTCTTTTCTCCTTACTGAGAAAACAAATGTGCAAATCACCAGTTATAAACAAAGAAATTCTAAATTTAAATGTTTACATGGACTAATGTTTATCTGAATTTGTTAATATGTTAACATACAACCTGCTGAATATTAATTATTTTGTAATTTTGAAGCCTTTATGACTCAAGAGTATGGGGACATGGCCAACAGGTTAGATGTTTGCTTTCCACCAAGGCGACTAGGGTTCGATCCCAGAGACTTTAAATACGGCGTATGTATTAATTGCAAATTAATTCAGCGTCAATATCTAAAGCATAGGTACTTCGTGATGTGTGCATCTAATAGTTAATTAAAATGGCAAAAGGTGTTTTATTTTGTGTTTGTGAAAGAGAGACAGAGAGAGAGAGAGGGAGGGGGGAGAGACCCAATGTCGGAAGAGTCATTTATTTATTTGTTTGTTCGTGTGTGTTGAATACAAATTCACATCATTGCACCAGTTCCGACCAAATTTTGCACTGGTAACCTCTGACAAAGAATCGGGAGGGGGGGAGACTATATTCCTCCTCCAACATTCTGCTCACTTTCTATATATAGGGTGGACCATGTTTATAATAATTGAAATTATTTAGCTTTTTCTTTGATTTACATAAATAATTTTATGAATTTTTATTTGTATTTAAGAATAATTTTAGCATGTTTAGTTAAGATACCTATATATTTAATACATTTGTGATTACCAAAAGCGCTAAATAACAATAAAATAATCAAAGTTTGCTTATTCATTTGTTTAATATCATTAGGAGGATTTACTAATCCAAATAAAAAATATAATTTCATCTTCCAAAGTTCAATACCCATGCAATAGCTATTAATAAAGCAACATCCCCAGTACAGTATCTCCAAAACTAAGCGTTGTAGAAAGAAATGTCTTGAATAAAAGTTGCTTGATATTATGGGGGAAAGTAAATGCCATTAGTCGTGTTTTATTTGGAGGACGTTATGATAGCCATTTAGGGTCAATTTAATGTTTGTTTAATGGGAACCTACCTTTTTTATGTTTTCTTGCTCATAAAAAAACTAAACAACATTTGTATAAAGCACTTTGCAATTGTTCTTACCCGAACGTAACAACGAAAATTCTGAATGGTCGTGTAAGAAGAGCGCAATGAATGGTTGGACCATCCATGGATGGCCATTTGAGGGTCAAGTTACGTTTCCTAATTGGGAACCAATATTTTTCATTTTGTTTCCTTATTCCTCATCACAAAATAAACAGCTTTTTATAAACCATTTTTAATAAGAAAACAACATACAAATGTAGGTTCCCATTTTAAAAAATTAAATTGACCCTAAAATGACCATTATAACGTCCTCCAAACAAAACACGAGTGGCGAGTGAAATATTTGAAGTTTTTAAGTAAAATTATTAGCATGTTTCACGTATGATTGAAAGCAAATCAAAATTTAGGGTAGCCGGCTTAATTAGGAATCCTCCAAGTATTATACTGTTTTTAGTATTATTTTCCAAAATATCATAATACAACACACAAAATGTTGTGAACACACCTGAAATTTAATACTATACGTGCATTTAAAATTTTCTACTATTAATTCAAATCTATCACCTATTTAGGTAATGACGAAATGCACGTTGCTTCATCTAACGAAATTCTAAAACGTTGATATAGGCTGAGCGACTTGAACAGGTGCGCGCTTGCTGTTGGAAATCGCAACATAAAACAAAGAAAAAAGTTTTTATCCAAGAATAGAATAGATGCTGTATAAATGACAATAGCTTCGTAATTTTCGTCCAAGCTAACCCTGAATTTAGCTCAAATGAATGAGCAGGAATTCAGTTGGTAGCGCAGCAGAATGAATCTGTTCTAATTGCCGGGTTCGATTCTCCTATGTACCAGATTAAGAAACATCATGAAATAACTCGGCCATTTGGATTTTCTACAGGTTAGATTCCAAAAATAAAGGTGATACTGTATTCAATCTCCCATGCAAAATTCCTATATCCATATTTCAAGAAAATGCAGGTTTGAGCCTCCCCCAAAGTATTTTTAGAAAATGTTTCGTGGATGTCTTGGCTGGTGTGCATGTCAACAGTATAACACAAAAACAAAATAAGGGGTGCTAATCGAATATTCGTTCTCATTGAGTATTAAGTGCCTGGCAGATCAGTTGTCCCTGTGTTTACATAAGTCTGTAGCTCACAGATTCGTACAAATGGAAATAAGCTGCAACAAAGTTAAAAAGTAATACGGAAATGACTTCTTTTTGAGGGTCGAGTTGATTAGAGTAGTTAGACGTTTCTCAAGTGCGCGATGAATACAATAAACATTTATTTGTAGCTTCCATACGATATGTTATGCGTATATACAGGGTGGACCCTTTAAGTTGAGACTGCACAATATCTCCAAAACTAAGCATTGTAGAAAGAAATGTCTTTAATAAAGGTTGCTTGATATTACGGGGGAAATAAAGGTGATATTGTATTCAATCTCCCATGCAAAATTCCTATATCCATATTTCAAGAAAATGCAGGTTTGAGCCTCCCCCAAAGTATTTTTAGAAAATGTTTCGTGGATGTCTTGGCTGGTGTGCATGTCAACAGTATAACACAAAAACAAAATAAGGGGTGCTAATCGAATATTCGTTCTCATTGAGTATTAAGTGCCTGGCAGATCAGTTGTCCCTGTGTTTACATAAGTCTGTAGCTCACAGATTCGTACAAATGGAAATAAGCTGCAACAAAGTTAAAAAGTAATACGGAAATGACTTCTTTTTGAGGGTCGAGTTGATTAGAGTAGTTAGACGTTTCTCAAGTGCGCGATGAATACAATAAACATTTATTTGTAGCTTCCATACGATATGTTATGCGTATATACAGGGTGGACCATTTAAGTTGAGACTGCACAATATCTCCAAAACTAAGCATTGTAGAAAGAAATGTCTTTAATAAAAGTTGCTTGATATTGCGGGGGAAAGTAAATGGCATTGTTCATGTTTTGTTTGGAGGACGTTATGATGGTCATTTTAGGGTCAGTCTAATTTTTTAAAATGGGAACCTGCATTTTGTATGTTGTTTTCTAATTGGAAATGGTTTATAAAAATCTGTTTATTTTGTGATGAGGAATAAGGAAACAAAATAAAAAATGTTGGTTCCCAATTACGAACGTAACTTGAGCCTCAAATGACCATCCATGGATGGCCAACCATTCATTGCGCTCTTCGTACACAGCTATTCAGAATTTTCGTTGTTATTTACGTTGGTGTAACAACATTTGCAAAGTCTGTATACAAATGTTGTTTAGTTTTTTATGAGGAGCGAGAAAACAACATAAAAAAAGTAGGTTTCCAATTAAAAAAATCTGATGTGTTACACTCACATGACTTTCTCTACTCTTGTACAATCTATTTTTACAAACGCCTATTCTCCATATGCTTTATGTTAATCGAGATATCGAGATGTCAATCTTATTGCTAATTTTCTTGTAGATGCAAGGGGAATATGGTAGCTTTTAAGCGATGGTCAAATATTTTAACGCTGGTTGCTATGTGTCGAATTCCATTCTCTTTGCAAGTCCAGGACATAAAAAAATGAATAACGAATTTGAGAAAAAGTATAAGTATTGGAAAATTTAAGGGAATAACAAGCAATATCTCGAAAACGGTTCACTCAACAAAAGAAATGTATATAACATAAGTTGTGTATTTTAACGAGATCAACATTTTTTGTGTAGTAAAATTTTGTCTATCTCTTATGGTTTACCAGTTATGCAAAAGTCGTTCACAATGAAGAATACTTTTGGAGACATTCCCAGAAAATTCGAGATATACATTTCATTTCTCATGGCATTATCTTAAACATATGATATTTTAAACAAAATCGTTAGAGCCATTTTTGAGAAAATTAAAATTTTCGAAAAATGTTCCATGTAAAGGGTAGTCTGGGGTGGGGGGATTTTCTTGAAAACCTTCGTGTCGCATCTCTGGAAGATACTGAACCTAAATACCAAGTTTGGTGTTTATCCGACTGTTCGTTTTTGAGTTATGCTGTTCACACACACACAGACACACACACACAGACACACACACACACACAGACACACAGACACACACACGGACATGTTTCCAAAAATGCTTTTTTTGGATTCAGGAGGTCTCAAAACATGTATTTCCGGTGAAATCTCGGTATCGAATTTTTGGGTGGAATGCAATACTTCCCCTACTTACTATACGTAGTAGAGAAAGTAAAAATTAAATTGACCCTAAAATGACCATCACAACGTCCTCCAAATAAAACACGACTAATGGCATTTACTTTCCCCCATAATGTCAAGCAACTTTTATTCAAGACGTTTCTTTCTACAACGCTTAGTTTTGGAATTATTGTACAGTCCCAATTTAAATGGTTCCACCCTGGATATGCAATCTCAAAACCAATTAAGAAAGAAAAAGGAACATAAAATAATAAGATTTGAACCCAAACCTTCAATTCACTGCGGAGCATTGAATGAATGATCATGAAATCACTGAACCACTTTCAAGCTTTAAGTAAACTCGTTTTAAAATTCTTCTCTAGTTGTATACTAGACGGACTAGAGGTGTCGCTTCTACCTTAATAGACACGATTTAAGACACTTGAAAGTCTTTAATCAAATGACAGATTATGCGTGTTGTATCAAATAGATATGTAATTCACGGCAATATTAAACATTTTTATATGACATTATTGTATTATAGCCATTTTGAATGTAGACCTGTCTCCTTTGGTCGTAGCCAAACGCTGAATAGATTTACCGTTTTATTTTTGAGAGTGAATCCATGTGATAAGGTTTTGGCTCAGTGGGAGGGAGGATTTTGAGGGAGCAGCAATGTGTACGCTGAGTATAAGTTCATAAAACCCATTGCAATACTTATGTAGCTGTAGTTTTGTTTTTTGAGGTTAACTTCAGTAAGAGTGACTTTCGTTCCTTAAACCTCTTTTCCACTGAAAGTGGAGCCTTTGTCTTTCTAAATCCGCAAACGAGTTGTAAAGCAAGCGGAGAATACGGGCATAGGGCATCGCTTCTGCTTAGGAGATTGCATAAGGCCAGGAGAAAAACAATCAGGGACGGCTGTTCTCGATATAGTTACAGAACTTTAGATCAAAACTTACTATAGAAAAAACCGAGTGTGGCTCAGGCGTAGTGCCTGAGGCTCGAATTCGGAAGATTCCGGATTCGGTTTCCGATGGACCATCTAACCCGAGCTAGGTCTTTTTCCGTGCTTTCCTGGTTTGGTAGACGAATGCTGAGGTGGATTATATACCTACTACCACGAATTTTCCTGTCCTCGTATTTCATTACCTCTACATATCAATCAAGGTTGAGGGCCTGGCACAACGATCGGTGGTGTGTGACGCATGTTTTGGATGCGCTTAAAGGGAAATTAGAAGCCTATCCCGCCAATGTTAAACTTGCTAAATCAATCACCCATTACCTTAGAAACTATATATCAGACTGGTATTTATACGGTATGTAGATGCATGCCTTCCAGTTCACTGATCTACTTTTATCCAATAAGTTTGTTATTAAGTAACCTATATTTTTTTTTCTCAGTTATACCACCTTTAGATTAAAATTTATGCGTATTAATTTTTTTTAAAAGTAACCAACAATCTTATTAACATCAAAGTAGATTCACAATTAGCACTTAAGAGTATTATCATCCTAAAATGTAATTTAGTTCTCCCCAATAATTTATAAGGAAACGGATCATTTACACAAAGTGCTATTCAAGAAAAGGCTATTCAAAACAAAATTGGAGGGAAAAAAACTCGTATATATTTGCGAAGAGAGAAACCACATGGCTTGAGCACACAGAAGCTGTCATAAATAACAGTAGCACCAATTTGTAGAGCAAAAGTTCCCCTAAAACACACTACTCTAAAGTGTGTATGAGTTCTTTTTACTTTCTCTACTACGTATAGTAAGTAGGGGAAGTATTGTATTCCACCCAAAAATTCAATACCGAGATTTCACCGGGAATATATGTTTTGAGACCCTCTGAATCCAAAAAAAAAAAAGCATTTTTGGAAACATGTCCGTGTGTGTGTGTGTGTGTGTGTCTGTGAACAGCATAACTCAGAAACGAACAGTCGGATAAACACCAAGCTTGGTATTTAGGTTCAGTATCTTCCAGAGATGCGACACGAAGGTTTTCAAGAAAATCCCCCACCCCAGGCTACCCTTTACATGGAAAGTTTTTCGAAAATGTTAATTTTCTCAAAAATGGCTCTAACGATTTTGATTAAAATATCATATGTTTAAGATATTTTAATTACAAAATGTATATCTTGAATTTTCTGGGAATGTCTCCAAAAGTATTCTTCATTGTGAACGACTTTTGCAGAACTGGTAAACCATAAGAGATAGACAAAATTTTACTGCACAAAGAATGTAGATTGTATTAAAATACACGATTTATGTCATATACTTTTTTGTTGAGTGAACCATTTTCAAGATATTGCTTGTTATTCCCTTAAATTTTTCAATACTTATTTTCTCAAATGGGAATTCGTTATTCATTTTTTTTTGTCTTGGATATGCAAAGAGTATTAATCTGTGGCAAAGGGAATGGTGCTGCGCATAGCAACCAGCTATTAAGAGATATGTGTATGCTTAGAGGCTACGTTATTTTTATATTGACATTGCAAATACAAACAAGGGAAACATAGTAGGCCTTAAGCGGTAGTCCAATATTTTTAGAACTGGTCGCTATGTGTAAAATGTAATTCTCTTTGCATGTCAAAAGACCCTTTCTGCAAATGTTTATCTCGATTAATATGAAATAGATGGAGTATAAGAGTTTGTAAAAATAGTTTGTACAAGAGTAGAGAAAGCCATGGGAGTGTAACACATCAGATTTTTTCTGCTGTAAGGTGGTACAGAATTCATAACACAAAATGACAGATGCTGTACCGTTTTAAAATGTACGCATTGTGGTTACAAAATTATATACTTAAATTTAAAGAGGAAATTCCAATTTATAAGATTGCACAGAAAGCCTATCCGTGAGGATGGGGGCAACATCGAAGGGGCGTCCGGGATACTCAACTTGGAAACTTTAGGGATCCCAATGAGCTGACCTACCGCCAGCAAGTCTGGCCGCCCTTCATTTTCTCACAAATCCCTTCTTCCCGTAGGTCGCAATGGGCATAGCCTTGGCCGCAGTGCTGAAATCCTTCTCCGCTTCTAACCTCTATTCCCTCTGTTACAGATAAAATGTAGAACTCGCCAAAATAGTACTTTATATCAACTTCATCTGAAGTATTCGTCGTATGTATAAGATTTAATTTGATCATGTGCCGGGCGCAATGGATTTTTTTCAACATAGAGGTTAATTTCAATTTTTAGAGGCAAAATAAATTGTGAAATTTTTATACTGTATGTTCCCAGAAAGGGACGTTTTGAGGCTTAGAGAACTTCATGCATATTTTGCTCCCAGCCTACAGTTAAATTTAAAGCTCTGAATTAATTATCAGTAGCGTGCATCTTCCCTTGAGCTCTTCATGCCCCTCGTTTTTCCGCGCCTGATGTTATTAGCCCTGTTTTCCACCCCGATGTTTGTTCAAGACGATGAGATTCAGTAGCTAACTAACAAGATTTACGTTTACATCAACATTGCACCCGCTTGATCTTCTCCCGAGTTGAATCTAAGCTACCTGTGCTGAGAGCTGATGATAAGATACAAACAAGAATCATCGCTTCGTGATTGATTGAGTCCATGGAGTGATGGACTGGGAGATAAGATGTTACAGCTGCTTCGAGATGCCAAACGGATACTTCAACTTGACCTCGCTGCACCCACAAATTAATTCCAGCAGATAATAGAAGCTTTTCCTCGTGATATGACTCACGCTTGTCGATAAATAGAATAAAGATGTTATAAAACCGCGCATGTAACGTGAGGTGCTTGCTGAAACTTCAGCTATTGTTACCATGTTTTACTTTCTTCACGACTTAGTAAGTAGAGGAGGTATTGCATCCCACCCAAAAATTCTGTACCGACATTACATCGAAAATACATGGTTGTGTGCATATTAGAAATAGTTATACGAGGGCTGATCAATAAAGACTGAGACTATTTTTTTTCACAGACATTTATTACTCCATTTCAATGTTGACATGGTCTTTTTCAAAGTAGTCCTCTCCTACTTGAATGCACTTTTTATAACGTCTCTGCCAGTCCTCGAACACATGGTACAGACCATACGTTGTCAGGTCTTTGAGAATCGCCTCACTTTTCTTCAGCACTGCTTCAGTGCTCTCAAATCGAATGCCCGGAGCTTTGCCTTTAGTGATGGGAATAAAAAGAAATCACAGGGGACAAGATCGGGTTATAAGGCAGATGCGGCACACAGGTAATGTAGAATTTAGCCAAAAATTCTGGACTTGATTTGCAACGTGAGGCCGCACGTTGTTGTGATAAGTTCTGGATGTTTCCTTGCAATGTGCTTCCTCGGTGTAGCCAATACTGACGTGTACTAACAGTGGTGTGAGTGGGAACAACAATCACAACAGCTGTGTTGATGTTGACTTCAGTCATAGCAGAAGCCGAAGCACCAGGCCCACCTTGCTTAGCACAGAGGACACGTTCTACTTTGAAGTCTTTGAACCACCTAAACACTGTTGCACGAGATAGTGCATCTTCACCGTATGCTTGCTTCAGCTTTTCCAAAGTTTCAGAGGCTGTATGGTTTAAACGAAAACAAAATTTTATTGCTCCTCTTGTGTCACCTTCATTTTGTGGTATGCGAAATTCAACTGGGGTCAACAATATACAGCATTACTACCAACCTACCGATACGAGAGTGCTGCCGCCTATGGACATTATACATGAAACCCTGCTCTTTTCAAATATTCATGGTAGAGACAGGAAACTCTCAAGAAAGCTACAGGAAAAAATCAATCTCAGTCTTTATTGAGCAGCCCTCGTACCTATGTACCTTATACGTTTAGAATTCATCAAAAAGTGATTCTCTGTGTACGCCCAGGAATGATTCGAATTAAGCTATAGGAGCAGGACTAGGTCGGAGGGGGACTTAGCACCTTGACCTACAAGATCTTTTGTGCCTATGCGCAAGCGCCTGACGGGGTACCCCGGGAGGGAGGGGTAATGTGAAAGGAGACAGAGGGTGGTCGGACCAGGAGACACGGCACGACAGGCCAGAGGGCAGGGTCCCTACCTTTTACAGATTGAAATTCCCCGGATGGTAACTGGTGCAACCGGCTCCCCCGCCCCCGCAGACATGCACATCCCATTGGGGGCCCCAGAACTCGAACACTGCCCCTATTCCGGAGGACGAAGGGTTATATAGAACATATTTTCCCCCTGCCGAGACTCCCGCCGACACTTTCAAAAATGAAAGGTGAATTGAAATGAAATGGAGGTGAAACGGAGGGACAGGGCATTCGGGGAATGTAATGAAGCTTCTCAGCACCCAGGGAAACCTCCGAAAACTCCATGGGTCAGGAAGGTCGGCCACGGAATCAAACCCACGACCTCCTGAGTACGGGCCACAGACGTTACCGCCTGAGCGTTCCCGCTCGGTAATCAAGCTGTAAGTGCTTGGTACAACATGCGGAGGCACCATTCAGATGTTTAACCAACGACAGAGGAGTAAATAACGAACTCTTGCTAAGGAAAAAAGAAGATAATTACAAACTTTCAAGCAAGTTTCGTCAGATGACGCATTCAATTTGAAACACAAAGCTTGGAATATTTCAGAGACGGCTAACGCTCGAAAAAAGTTGACATCAAATGATAATTTTTATTGAGTTCTGCAGAGTGACCTCTTATGGTTCGTAGTCATATTAACCTCACTCGGAATGAAGCGTGCCTACTTCATAGGCTATTCACTGAAAATTCAATAAAGCTTTTATTCTTTGTGTCAATATCTCAAACTATTACATTTAATTGCAAATTGTCGGAACCTTTTTGAAAGAGAGAGAGAGAGAAAGGTGTTTTTATATAAAGATTAGTTTTGATTGGAGGTAAATACATAAAATCCTTTTGTTGCATCTTAAAAGATGCTGGATGTAAACACAGTTTGGTATTCAACCGATTCTTTGTTTTTTACGTATGCTACTATTACATACGCGCAAACCATTTTTGTATAAAGAACCCTCAAAACTTGTATCTCTGATGAAATTTCGATCCCGAATTTTTGGGTGGCATACAATACTTTCTTTGCCTCATGGTTAAACGTTAGAGAAAATAAAAATGCAGCAATAAGTATACGCCGTGAATGTGAGAGTTTTGTAGCCTACATTTTGCTCAGTATTAGTTGCTTGTCAGATCATTTACTTTTGATGACACTAATTTTGTTAATAAGAGACAGTTCTCTATAGTTCTGTAGTGCTTTTTACTTCATGATGGTATTTAATAAGAGTTATGTACCCCGTTCCCGAAATAAACTCAACATCTTTGGCTGCAGTTTTATTATACGTATAGATACTGTAGATATTACATTTTAATATACAGTGCTTTTCCTTCTCACTGTGGCCAGAACGGCTGCTCGTGCGCCTTCTCCCGCAGTTCAAAGTCTCGCCGAAACAGTAATAATGTTTCCACAACCCCTCATGTGGTCATAGTTACAATTATAATAAGCACGTAAGAGATGTTGGAAATTTTGTCCTTCTCTATCCATAATTCCTGGCATCATAACAAGGAATTTTTATTCACATTGGAGAATTCAATATCCGAAATTATGTGAATTTCTAGCCTGAGGTTTTCTTTTAGTTTTTACAATGTGTGGGGTTTGTTGGACTCGAAATTATAGAGTAATTAACCCACGCTTAATAATCTTCTCTGACAAAGAGGGTTCCATTTATATGGCTATGTTTCGTCGCAAAATAACAGATATTGGAGTACAGAGAAGTCCGATTTTACACACCAGATTCCCTTGTATAATGCTAAAATTATTGTGCAGTAAATGCATACAGAATAATTAATTGAACAAACAATAAATATAGAGAGGTACAGCAATGACTTGCTCATAGTTAACCGACGTTGAATGTCCTGGACTTTTCCAACAAGACTTATCTACTGCGCATACAGCGGATGAATCATTAAATCTAATTCAGGAAATGTTTGAAAATAGAGTAATTAGTAAAGAATTACGGTCATTATTCCCTGATTTAACTGTATGTGATTTTAATCTGTGGGGAAACTTGAAAACTAAGGTGTATGCAACAAACCCCCTTATATTGTAAGAACTAAAACAAAACATTAGGCGAGAAGTTCACTCAATTTCGGATATTGAACTCTCGAGTGTGAATGCAAATGTCCTGAGATGATGCTAGAAATGTGTGAATGGAGGACAACATTTCCAACATCACTTATAATATGTGCTTGTTATCGTTTTAGGTCATCGTAATTGTAACTTTGAGAGCGTGAAGCGGTAGCGGGAATATTATAACCGTTTCAGCGGGAGTCTTAGCTGTGGCGGCCGACGCGCGAGCCGCCGTGCGGTGGCAACACTGTGAAAGAAAAACACTGTAAATAGGTGAAAAGTTTATTAACAAACTGTGTTTAGAATAGTGTCTAGTTCCATCGGTTTGTTTAAATTATGTTTGTGTAGTATAACTTCAGTTAAATTGTGCTTATCTCTTCGAAAATTTTAATTTTCTCAAAAATGGCTCTAACGATTTTGATGAAAATATCATATGTTTAAGATAATGTCATGATAAATGAAATGTATATCTCGAATTTTCTGGGAATGTCTCCAAAAGTATTCTTCATTGTGAACGACTTTTGCATAACTGGTAAACCATAAGAGATAGACAAAATTTTACTGCACAAAAAATGTAGATCGCGTTAAAATACACAACTTATGTCATATACATTTCTTTTGTTGAGTGAACCGTTTTCGAGATATTGCTTGTTATTCCCTTAAATTTTCCAATACTTATACTTTTTCTCAAATTCGTTATTCATATTACTTTCTCTACTACGTATAGTAAGTAGGGGAAGTATTGCATTCCACCCAAAAATTCGATACCGAGATTTCACCGGAAATACATGTTTTGAGACCTCCTGAATCCAAAAAAAGCATTTTTGGAAACATGTCCGTGTGTGTGTCTGTGTGTGTGTGTGTGTGTGTGTGTGTGTGTCTGTGAACAGCATAACTCAAAAACGAACAGTCGGATAAGCACCAAACTTGGTATTTAGGTTCAGTATCTTCCAGAGATGCGACACGAAGGTTTTCAAGAAAATCCCCCCACCCCAGACTACCCTTTACATGGAAGATTTTTCGAAAATTTTAATTTTCTCAAAAATGGCTCTAACGATTTTGATTAAAATATCATATGTTTAAGATAATGTCATGAGAAATGAAATGTATATCTCGAATTTTCTGGGAATGTCTCCAAAAGTATTCTTCATTGTGAACGACTTTTGCATAACTGGTAAACCATAAGAGATAGACAAAATTTTACTACACAAAAAATGTAGATCGCGTTAAAATACACAACTTATGTCATATACATTTCTTTTGTTGAGTGAACCGTTTTCGAGATATTGCTTGTTATTTCCTTAAATTTTCCAATACTTATACTTTTTCTCAAATACGTTATTCATTTTTTAATGTCCTGACATGCAAAGAGAATGGAATGCGCCACATAGCAACCAGGGTTAAAATATTTGACTATCGCTTAAAAGCTACCATATTCCCCTTGCATCTACAAGAAAATTACCAATAAGATTGACATCTCGATATCTCGATTAACATGAAGCATATGGAGAATAGGCGTTTGTAAAATTAGATTGTACAAGAGTAGAGAAAGTCATGTGAGTGTAACACATCAGATTTTTTTTACTTTCTCTACTACGTATAGTAAGTAGGGGAAGTATTGCATTCCACCCAAAAATTCGATACCGAGATTTCACCGGAAATACATGTTTTGAGACCTCCTGAATCCAAAAAAAGCATTTTTGGAAACATGTCCGTGTGTGTGTCTGTGTGTGTGTCTGTGTGTGTGTGTGTGTGTCTGTGTGTGTGTGTGTCTGTGAACAGCATAACTCAAAAACTAACAGTCGGATAAACACCAAACTTGGTATTTACGTTCAGTATCTTCCAGAGATGCGACACGAAGATTTTCAAGAAAATCCCCCCACCCCAGACTACCCTTTACATGGAACATTTTTCGAAAAGTTTAATTTTCTCAAAAATGGCTCTAACGATTTTGATTAAAATATCATATGTTTAAGATAATGTCATGACAAATGAAATGTATATATCGAAAGTTCTGGGAATGTCTCCAAAAGTATTCTTCATTATGAACGACTTTTGCATAACTGGTAAACCATAAGAGATAGACAAAATTTTACTACACAAAAAATGTAGATCGCGTTAAAATACACAACTTATATCATATACATTTTTTTTGTTGAGTGAACCGTTTTCGAGATATTGCTTGTTATTTCCTTAAATTTTCCAATACTTATACTTTTTCTCAAATTCGTTATTCATTTGTTTTATGTCCTGGACATGCAAAGAGAATGGAATGCGCCACAGAGCAACCAGCGATAAAATATTTGACTATCGCTTAAAAGCTACCATATTCCCCTTGCATCTACAAGAAAATTACAAATAAGATTGACATCTCGATATCTCGATTAATATGAAGCATATGGAGAATAGGCGTTTGTAAAAATATATTGTAGAAGAGTAGAGAAAGTCATGTGAGTGTAACACATCAGATTTTTTATGTCCTGGACTTGCAAAGAGAATGGAATGCGCCGCATAGCAACCAGCGTTAAAATATTTGACCATCGCTTAAAAGCTACCATATTCCCCTTGCATCTACAAGAAAAGTAGCAATAAGATTGACATCTCGATATCTCGATTAACATAAAGCATATGGAGAATAGGCGTTTGTAAAAATAGATTGTACAAGAGTAGGGAAAGTCATGTGAGTGTAACACATCAGGTTTTTTATGTCCTGGACATGCAAAGAGAATGGAATGCGCCACATAGCAACCAGCGTTTAAATATTCGACTATCGCTTAAAACCTACCATATTCCCCTTGCATCTACAAGAAAATTATCAATAAGATTGACATCTTGATATCTCCATTAACATGAAGCATATGGAGAATAAGCGTTTGTAAAAATAGTTTGTACAAGAGTAGAGAAAGTCATGTGAGTGTAACACATCAGATTTTTTTGTCTTGGATATGCAAAGAGTATTAATCTGTGGCAAAGGGAATGGTGCTGCACCTAGCAACGAGCTAATAAGAGATATGTATGTGCTTAAAGGCTACTGTATTTCCAAATTGCCCTTGTAAATATATATTCCCCTTACATCTACAAGAAA
This sequence comes from Deroplatys truncata, assembly GCA_030765065.1. Lineage (NCBI taxonomy): Eukaryota > Metazoa > Arthropoda > Insecta > Mantodea > Mantidae > Deroplatys > Deroplatys truncata. Next base: position 127,610,597 of record CM060988.1, on the reverse strand, counting down.
ATTAGCAATAAGATAGACTCTGCAAATGTTTATCTCGATTAACATGAAGTAGACGGAGAATAAGCGTTTGTAAAAATAGTTTGTACAAGAGTAGAGAAAGTCATGTGAGTGTAACACATCAGATTTTTTACTTTCTCTACTACGTATAGTAAGTAGGGGAAGTATTGTATTCCACCCAAAATTTCGATACCGAGATTTCACCGGAAATACATGTTTTGAGACTCACTGAATCCAAAAAAAGCATTTTTGGAAACATGTCCGTGTGTGTGTCTGTCTGTCTGTGTGTCTGTGAACAGCATAACTCAAAAACGGAGAGCCGGATATACACCAAACTTGGTATTTAGGTTCAGTATCTTTCAGAGATGCGACACGAAGGTTTTCAAGAAAATCCCCCCACCCCAGACTACCCTTTACATGGAACATTTTTCGAAAATTTTAATTTTCTCAAAAACGGCTCTAACGATTTTGATTAAAATATCATATGTTTAAGATATTGTCATGACAAATAAAATGTATATCTCGAATTTTCTGGGAATGTCTCCAAAAGTATTCTTCGTTATGAACGACTTTTTCATAACTGGTAAACCATAAGAGATAGACAAAATTTTACTACACGAAATATGTAGATCGCGTTAAAATACACAATTTATGTCATATACATTTCTTTTGTTGAGTGAACCGTTTGCGAGATATTGCTTGTTATTCCCTTAAATTTTCCAATACTTATACTTTTTCTCAAATTTGTTATTCATTTTTACTTTCTCTACTACGTATAGTAAGTAGGAGAAGTATTGTATTCCACCCAAAATTTCGATACCGAGATTTCACCGGAAATACATGTTTTGAGACTCACTGAATCCAAAAAAAGCATTTTTGGAAACATGTCCGTGTGTGTGTGTCTGTCTGTGTGTCTGTGTGTCTGTGAACAGCATAACTCAAAAACGAAGAGTCGGATAAACACCAAACTTGGTATTTAGGTTCAATATCTTTCAGAGATGCGACACGAAGGTTTTCAAGAAAATCCCCCCACCCCAGATTACCCTTTACATGGAACATTTTTCGAAAATTTTAATTTTCTCAAAAACGGCTCTAACGATTTTGATTAAAATATCATATGTTTAAGATATTGTCATGATAAATAAAATGTGTATCTCGAATTTTCTGGGAATGTCTCCAAAAGTATTCTTCATTATGAACGACTTTTTCATAACTGGTAAACCATAGGAGATAGACAAAATTTTACTACACGAAAAATGTAGATCGCGTTAAAATACACAATTTATGTCATATACATTTCTTTTGTTGAGTGAACCGTTTGCGAGATATTGCTTGTTATTCCCTTAAATTTTCCAATACTTATACTTTTTCTCAAATTCGTTCTTCATTTTTTTATGTCCTGGACATGCAAAGAGAATGGAATGCGCCACATAGCAACCAGCGTTAAAATATTTACTATCGCTTAAAGGCTAGCAATTCCCTTGCATCTACAAGAAAATTAGCAATAAGATTAACATCTTGATATCTCGATTAACATGAAGCATATGGAGAATGAGCGTTTGTAAAAATAGTTTGTACAAGAGTAGACAAAGTCATGTGAGTGTAACACATCAGATTTTTTTTATGTCCTGGACATGCAAAGAGAATGGAATGCGCCACATAGCAACCAGCGTTAAAATATTTGACTATCGCTTAAAACCTACCATATTCCCCTTGCATCTACAAGAAAATTATCAATAAGATTGACATCTCGATATCTCCATTTACATGAAGCATATGGAGAATAAGCGTTTGTAAAAATAGTTTGGACAAGAGTAGAGAAAGTCATGTGAGTGTAACACATCAGATTTTTTTGTAGTATATTCAGCCCAGTGATACCTACGTTATAGTAGCCATGAGTTTGGATTTGATTAACACGGAAGATAAGTATAAAATCGTCCTGTTATGTGGGGTATCAATTTTTTGTTCTGCTGGGATAGCCTTCCTTAGTATAGTGTCAATTCCTGTGATTTTCTCTTTCGCATTTTCTAGTAGTTCATGAACTGAAGTTTTTGACATTCCGAAGTACTGAAAAAAATTCTTGTCATCTTGGCTCAGATCGTCATACAGAGGGTAAAACAATCCTTTCTCCAGCCAATCACGCAGCTGTGGATGTACGTGTAATGAACGTTTTCTCCTCCTCCTGCGTAGAAGTACTAATAACAAAAGTTTCTCCTCGCTCGAGTCCATTTCACTAACTAATCAGTTGGCAATACCTGCAGTGTCCATCACCAGTGAAGGAGTGTTCACCGCAATCACCGGTGACCGTCACTAGCGGCGTCACAAGTGCCCCATTATGAAACGAGCCTAAGTGAACTTCCATTCCCATATTTTGATATTTACAGCGTATCAAATAGAATCGGATTCCAGCTTAGAAATTTTAAAATGTAATCTTTAAATCATTCATTACGTAAACATTTTCGGAGTAGTTTATTACATTTAAACGCACATTTTATATAAAGCACGTTTTACTTTAATGTTACCTTTGAATAATAGTATGATAGAACTAATTGTTCTTCCAAACAAGCATGTGTAGGACAAGCTTGGAAGATAGAATCAGAAGATTGAAAAATTCAATCGCATAGCCGGCATTTGAACCAGGATCTTCCTGTTGCTCTGATCAACTGAGCTTCCACGGCAATATACGGGTACGACAGTAAATTTCCGAACTGGCTCGTATTTTTTCCAGTAAACCACAAGGGGATCTCAAATTATTTTGAGATGACACCCTAATGGCGATTTATAATAAGCACTTTAAGTCTTGGGCTTCATAGTTTAACCAACTATTAGGTCAATCATTGGAATTAATTGTTCTTTGATATAAGCCGTATGTAGGGCAAGATTGGAAAGGTAGAATCAATGCCGTAACGTTTTGAACCACGAATTTTTAAGTCTTTTAATTCTACCTTTCCAATCTTGTCCTACACACACTTATGCGGAAGAACAGTCAATTCCATCGATTGGCCTAATAGTTGGCTAAACTATGAAGTCCCGGAGTTTAAATACTCACGACATTGTAAATCGCCATTAGGGTATGTCGTCTCAAAATAATTTGAGATATGTGTGTCGTTCTCTGTGGTGTAGTGGTTACCGTGCTAGCGTCTAGTTCCCGAGGTCGCGGGTTCAAACCCGGCAGAGGGCGATGGATTTTTCTTTCGGGCGTAAAACTCCTTAGCATGGTTTCCTTCGGAAGGGAAGTAAAGCCAGTGGTCCCGTGCCGTAGGTTTACGGTGCGTAAAACAACCTCGAGCCTGATAAAGAGGCCTCTGAACATAATTACCGGTCTTTCACGCCCAATATAGAATGGGATGCTAAGGACCATAGTAGTTAGAGAGCGTCCATAAATAAAACACAATTTTTGGGATAAATGCGAGTCAGTTGGGGAATTTAAGGTTGTACCGGTATATCACCATGGTAGTCAGTTGGTTAGAGCAACCGGACGGAAACCGGAAGATCCGTGGTTCAAATCCCGGCTATGGCATTGCATTTTTTAGGCTTCTGATTCTACCTTTCCAATAGTGATGATAGTTTAACAACAATAATTTCGAAACTTCAAAATGTTATACTTTGTAGCTTTGTTTTTCTTTGAGTTATTAATTGCATTTTTATGTTAACGATTTAAATATAAGCTTGGAGACTGAGATTATTTATTTTACGGCAGAAAATTACTGTTTATCTTGCATTGTTAAGTGTTGGTTCAAAAATGTGTTTACAACCTTATTCCCAAAATTTTGAAGATTTCTGAATAATTCTCGGGTATTATATCTTATTCTTTTCTAATTTTTGTGTCTTACATTCTACGTAGCGAACCTGTGCCCATGCAGACATGCAGAATTTTTAACATTGTTTAATTTCAATTTTAAATTTTCATTCCTCTAATTACAAATTGTTTAAACTCTTTCCTTTTGAAGATAAACTAAACTTTGAGAGCTAGTTTCTTAAGATTGAGACCTATGTAAACGTTTATGCAGTTGTCTAGAAAATGCTGAATACTTATTTATTATTAGCAGAAGCCGCACCTCAAGGTTTTTGCGGTTGTAAATAAAGACTAAACGATTAACAAAAGTCCTATAACTTGTACCATATAAACGTTTTGCTAATATTCCTTATGCTTGTTATGCTGTAGAAGGTATAGGTACTGTTTGAGGTGGAAACTAGAAAATTACACTGAGATATCCGGAATTAAAATGCTTCTTACTGGTTATATGCATAACTTGGCGACAAAAATTGGCATAGGTTTTAAAATGTTCGCTCTATCGAAATTTTGTAAATAACAAAACTTGCGAAGAAGCATTACGCTTATAAAGTCTTGTGTAACACTTTTTACAAAGCTCAGTAGTAATGGAGATACACTATGTAATCAAAAGTATCCGGAGACCTCCCACAAATATACGTTTTTCATCTTAGGTGCATTGTGCTGTCACCTACTGCCTGGTACTCATCCGCGACCTCACTAGTCATTAGACATCGCGAAACAGCAGAATGGGATGCTCCGTGGAACTCACGGACTTCGAACGTGGTCAGGTGATTGGGTGTCACTTGTGTCAGAAGTCTGTGCGCCAGATTTCCACACTCCTAAACATCCCTAGGTCCACTGTTTCTGATGTGATAGTGAAGTGGAAACGTGAAGGGACATGTACAGCACAAAAGCGTACAGACCGACCTCGTCTGTTGACTATCAGAGACCGCCGACATTTGAAGAGGATCGTAAAGAGTAATAGGCAGACATCTATCCAGACCATCACCCAGGAATTTCAAACTGCATTAGGATCCACTCCAAGTACTATGACAGTTAAGCGTGAGGTGAGAAACCTTGGATTCCATGGTCGAGCGGCTGCTCATAAGCCAAACATCACGCAGGAAAATGCCAAACGACGCCTCGCTTGGTGTAAGGAGCGTCAACATGACACGATTGAACAGTGACAAACGTTGTGTGGAGTGACGAATCACGGTACACAATGTGGCGATCCGATGGCAGGGTGTGGGTATGGCGAATGCCCGGTGAACTTCATCTGCTAGTGTGTGTAGTGCCAACAGTGAAATTCGGAGGTGGTGGTGTTATGGTATGGTCGTGTTTTTCCTGAAGGGGGCTTGCACCCCTTGTTGTTTTGCGTGGCACGAACACAGCGCAGACCTACATTGGTATTTTAAGCACCTTCTTGCTTCCCACTGTTAAAGAGCAATTCGGGGATGGCGATTGCAACACGATCGAGCACCTGTTCATACTGCACGGGCTGTGGCGGAGTGGTTACACGACAATAACATCCCTGTAATGGAGAGGCCTGCACAGAGCCCTGACTTGAATCCTATAGAACACCTTTGGGATGTTTTGGAACGCCGACTTCGTGCCAGGCCTCACCGACCTACATCATACCTCTCCTCAGTTCCGTACTCCGTGAAGAATGGGCTGCCATTCCCCAAGAAACCTTCCAGCACCTGATTGAAAGTATGCCTGTGAGAGTGAACGCTGTCATCAAGGCTAAGGGTGGGCCAACACCATGTTGACTTCCAGCATTAGAACTTGTACGTCATTTTCAGCCAGGTGTCCGGATACTTTTGATCACGTAGTGTATTTTGAGTTATACCCCAGTAGATTCTTTTCCGGGGGAAAGTAATCAAAATTACGAAACGTTTTCTTAAAGTGCCTGAACTATGTTAGTGCAAAGTTTTATAGCGATCGGTTTAGTTATTCTTGACACACGCGCCCGCCATTAAAAATTGCTATTTTTGTTTTCATCAAAGTAGCCTATTATACACCTTATCGGTTATTTATCTAAATTCTAAAATTATCAGAGCATTTTCAATTGCAGTGTTATTGTATATAAAGAAAATTCCCGAATAAATCCTGGACGCTAAAATTTATTGAATATTCTGATACAGCGCATTAGTATTCCAGGTGGAAGGAAGGGAGGACATCATGCTCTTATATGACTTTATATAAAGACAAATGAAAAATTGGAATGCAATTTCGTCCCATTATATTTCAAATACTGAACGATTAAGGAAGGTCTTATTAAAGTATACTATAAAACAACAATTAATCTAGGTACATTTTTTGTTCTAGTTTCTTCTTTAAGCGCCTCGTTTCGCCAGAATGTAGGATTTTTGTTTCGCACAAATCGTAATTTACGCTGAAGTTACCATGTCGTAACAGTGGGTGAGTAACTGACCGCACACACGCCTCAGACTGCTAGGAATCTCTGAACCTTTCTTATCACGCGATCGTATCTTCGGTATAAACATCGCTACCAGCATTGTACGTTTTTATTTCCTTGTACAGGATGTTAAAATAAAACTGTTAGTCTCTTTAATTAAGTGCTTAAATAAAATTGTTTGCACTGTTTTTATTGCATTTCCTAACTTTAAAATAACATCCGCATTTTTATTTATTCTCACTGAATACTTCGATAAGAGTCCGAACTGTTTTGTATCCGAGGTTACACGCTACATATTAGTTACCTATTTGCATGTCTTCATCACGTGCATAATGAGTAAAGCTTTAAGTTAAATAATTTTTGTTCTTTCTTTTCTTTTTGTATTCTTATTTAAATAAGTGCATTTAATGTTTCATTGAACATTAAATACTTCGCTGAAAATACTCGAATGAACTGTCATGGAAATTTAAATTCAAAATCAGAATATAGCAACAATTTCGCAGCTGCATCGTAACAAGAGCGCGCCCTTTATACTCTGCAACAGACCGTTAACTCGGTATAATACTGTGATGCTGATGTTTAGAACTAAATATGAAATAATCTAGGGACGCTGTCAAAATGGAGCGAGGCAATTTTCTTTCTTTCCGAGATTCTTTGAAACACTTCACAAATATGTACTGTACATCATCGTTGGGTATTTTGAAAATATAAACTAAGTAGCGAAAACGGTCTGTTGACAAATTCATCCATGATAGACACAAATAAGCTAAATCATTCCGTAGGCTATGACAGTGAGCATACGCAGAAAGCAGCGATTACAACACTGGCATATTAGAGGAGTGGCAAAAATGTTTTCCTTCTCCAAGTTGCGTAAATATGAAAAGTGCATAACACCACTCGGCACGTAAATTACAAATTGTAAGCGGGGAGACTGCGATCAGTCTCAACGGAGGTAGTCCGAAGAAATAACCTTTACACCGGACTGTGTTATGCAAGTTGACAACCTTTGGTTTTGTTTAAAGTTTGCGAAGTATTCTTCCTCAAAGTGTAAAGACCACTCCCCCCAAGACGCATCTTCCTGCAAGCAAACAATTGGTCTTTTATCGAAGTTATTGCAAGAGGCTAAAGTCAGGGCTTTTACAAAATTTTAAAATGTGTGAACGCAAAACAACTGTTATTGTTTGCGGTTTTTTTTTCAGAGCATTCAGTATAGGCTTTGCTTTGCTATTTATCTATGGGAAGTAGTGGAAGTATTGCATTACACTAAAACATTCGATACCGAGATTTCATCGGAAATAATGAGTCTCCCTGAATCGTATAAAAGCATTTTTAGAGAAAGATCCGCGCGCGCGTGTTTGTCTGTCTATGAACAGCATAACTCAAAATCAAGAAGTCGGTTAAATACCAAACTTGTTTAAATTCACTAGCCTCTAAGGATGCGACACGAAGATTTTCAAGAAAATAATCCCTCACCCCTAACTACCCTTTACATGGAAAAATCGTTATTTTTTATTTTCTCAAAAAATGCCTAACAATTTTGATTAAAATACCTCATGTTTAAGCTATTTTCATGACAAATGAAATATATATCATGAATTTTCTGGTTATATCCTGTGAAGTCCTGTTCATTCTAATGGCTTTTATGTAACTTATAAACCGTAAGGGAGAGAGAGAGATAGATAGAGAAAAGCTTTCTATGCTTTCGTTCTTTCTTTCGTTATAACACACAATTTATGTCATTAGTTTTGTTTTAACAATTTCCAAGATATTCTTTATTATCGGTTTGAATTGTCAAATATTGTTTACAACTGCTAAGTCGTGATTCGTTTCTTTTTCGTGGTCGTGCAAAGACAACGGAATTTCAAAGCCGTTACAAGGCGACCCGCACTTAAAGATTTTACTATCACTTAAAGTCTACTGTATTGTCCTTATATCTACAACATAAAGTGGATGAAAACCATTTCTGCAAATGCTTATCTCGATTAACATGAAGTAGATAGAAGGTTAAGCTTTTGTAACAATATTTTGTAGAAGTGTGGTTATAGAAACTCATGTGGGTGTAACACATCAAATCTTTTAATATAGTTAGCAAAACGTGTACTGCTAATTTGTCCTCAGGTGCTGTATTATTTGCCTTTAAATTGACTTGCAATTTGTTAACAAACCTGAGTTAGTGTGACCTATGCGATACTTTACCGAGCGGTTTCAGCGAGAAACCCAGAACCACTAATCCGGTTTAAAGCTAGACGTCCGACTGTTCAATATTCTCCGCCTACATACTACATCCATAATACAGCTCTACCTTCTTCCCCTCAATTTCCTCTCGCCTAGTGTGTAAACATCACAGCAGCTGAATGGGACGTATGCACTCTCTTTGCCAAAGATATTGATCCTTTACTTCCCACGTGTGAACTGAAATAAAAAAATAACCGAGCAAGCTTCACATACGAACATTTTCCATTCCATCGTTCTTCCCTGGGTTTAGTGGAATGGTATCGCCTTAACATACGCCGTGTTCTTCCATGTATTGCGTAAAATTTCCACTTTACAGGCCTCTGTCTTATAGTCTACCTTACTGAAAAGTTTTATTACTTTTGCAGCAAGCACAACGAGTAAAAGGGGAAGCTGTACTGGAATTACAGCTTCCTAACTTTCCAAATCATTAATGAAATGAAATGAAAAATCTTTAACTTAAAAAAGTTGCATATTTCTATTTTTGTTAAAACTGTTGAGACAAAATTACCAAAAAATGTAGTATTTATATCTGTTTTATTAAAATCATCTAATATGATATAGTTACACAACATCTCTAGCCATGCAATTTCGTACATCAGGTGGTGCAACCGCGCCATATTTAGCGTGTGGAGATAACCCTTCGTGCATTAAAAGAGTTGCAGAACTCAACGGGGCAATCCCAAGTAAACACAGATCAGTGGGGAACTGGCGCATTACCGCCCTAAAGATCCACTACTACCACCACCACCACCACCACCACCACCACCACCACCACCACCACCACCACCACCACCACCACCACATCGGTTCTCAGAAACGCCCATTTCGATACACGGAGACGGTTGGAACATTCTATTCACTCAACAGGGGCAAAATTTCGAACACCTATTCAACGAGCGAAATCGGCACAACAGTACCGTTAGATGATAATGATTGATGACAATAGCAACGCTAACATTTATAATAGCAAGCGAAAAAATGATAGTGAAACACTGAGTGCTCTCATGTTTGTTGCTTATAGTCCGTAATGTGGACAAGAACGGCGTAAACACAATTTTATAAATATCTATGGGCGGATACGGATAGGTCAAATAAAGACATTTTAATTATTTGTCAGTCTAAAAAGTGAGTTAATCCCTCGAAAATAAAGCCTGTGTAACTTAAGTGAAAATATTCTAACATCTTTTCGGTCTATTTTTGTCTATCATCACGGACTGTATACTCTATTGCAAGCCTGGGAAGTGCCTCTCAATGAGCGCGATCCGCTCACTGTCTTTGCTGCTAAGCAAGAGGAGTAGAACGAAACTAGACTGGTCCCGCAGCTCAGTCGGTCGTGCACCTGTCTGCTGTGCGAGGCGTCCCGTTTCGATTCCCGGCTTGGGGATGGAAACTTTTCTCTAGCCAAGTTTATTCCCTATCCTCCCCAAAGCCTGGAAGTATGAATGACAGTGTGAATGTGTGTGATCTAATGATTAAAGCCCAAAGTGTACTAGAAAGCCATAGACACGCGAATATGAGTTAACACCATTGCCTATACGCAAAACTGTGCCAAAGGAAAGGCCGCCGATAAGACCACTGTAGTTAAAGGCGGTGTATAAATGGAAAACTAAAACTAAAAAAAACTGAAGTTCGCTCGCGCTTATTCGCTAGTTCCCCACTGATCTGTGTTTACTTGGAATTACCCCGTTGAGTTCTGCAACTCCTTTAACGAAGGGGTATCTACACACTTGAAATGCGACGCGATTGGGCCACTGGTGCATAACTTATATATAACTGCAGTCATTAGAAACTCAAATTATATAACTTATGTATATGTGTTCTTGTCTAAAATGATCCCAAATTAAGCAATAGTACTTAATCACATCGGAGGAATAAACTCCTAAGTATTCAAGGCAGAGTATGAGTGTGACCAGAGAACGAAGGTGACCCAACGCGGATCTTTTCTACTTATCACCTCCAGGAGGAACGGATGAAGTGAAGGAACCTCAGGAGGCTATAGGCCGTAGGCAAGCTAACCGACAGAGATGCACAGAGGTCTCTAATTATTGCAAACCTGATGACCCAGTCAAACCGGCTTGCTGCCCAGAGAAGACCTTTTCTCTGGCGGAACCGGAGAGAACTCAACCCAACTGAGGCGACTCAGAGAAACCTCTGGCCGGGCTGAGAAGAACCTTCCAACAAGCAAGCATTTGCGCAATCCGTCCGATATGGACAGACACTGCACAGCCCCTAAGCCTTTCTGAAATGTGAAAGGAGAAGCGAAATGATAGAGGGAATGAGGGGAAAGAATATTCGTGGTAAAGGAGAAACCATCCTAACATTCGTCTTGCCATCTAAAGAAACCACGAAAAACCATGGTCAGAGTGGCCGAACCCAGGACCTCCCGAATTGAAGCCTCGAGCGTTACCGCGGAGCAATCTCGCTTCCATGTTCATAATAACGAGCTGTTACAAAGGAAAAGAAAAACGAAGAAATGGAAGCTTTCAAGCTTCTGTCGACGAATTTGGGAAAATGTAATTGTACAGTATGGAAGATTTCAAATCCTCTTTAACTTTACACAAAAGAAAAAAATGATGCCCATGATATATTTTACTGATCCTTGCATTTTTCTGAAGTTTTTATTTAACTCTCAAGTTAGTTATACAAAATTTTCAGAATAAAGTGTAGTTGGCAGTCTTTCACATTTAACATAAGATAACATTTATGGAATTTTAATCAAAATCGTTAGAAAGCTTTGAGAAAATAAAATAATAAGGAAACATTTTCTATGTGAAGATCAATTTGAAATGGAGGAGGGTAAATTTTGTGAAAATCTTTGTGGCATATCCTTGTAAGATGCCTGGTTTAAATACCCAAGTTTTTATATCTATCGTTTTTCAATTATGGTATTCGCACATCACAAGGCTCAATTCCTAAAATATGCCTCTTTTGGATTTATGGAACCGCAAAACATGTATTTCCGTTGAAATCTCGTTATCCAGGTTTTGTGCGGAATGCAGTACCTTCTCTTATCTGTCATAAACAAGAGTTCGATAAAATAATAATTGGTATTAATGTAAGTCCCCATTAAAAATAAGTGGACACTACTCTTGGCATCCCACAGAACAGTGTCATCACGTTCGACCACACGAAGAAAATAACAGCCAAGAAAAACTGTTGTCAGTTTGACCATGTATGCAAGCCACATGTGCACTTTATTTTGCTAAATTCTCGGGTTTAAATGTATTTGTAAATGTAACTAGGTCACTTGATGTTTGTCAGCGCATTGCCGGTTTAATGCAGGGTTTCTTTTTTTTTTTCGCTTATCTTGCAATAGTTCATTCATCTAATCCAAAGTTAGTGATGGAAATTTCTTCTACTTGTCAATGAAAAGTCTAAATTTTTTGGTTTCTTAAATGTTTATATATGTTACTCTGGATTATTACTGAAATGACTGTAAAGAGTCACATTGAGAGGGGGGAAAATATATACTTTGTGTTTGACATATGCTGCTGTCAGTCATCATCTAGCTGACCAGTCTTGACTTATGATTTGTCTCCCTGAAATGATTGATCTACGAGATAGCATAACCTCCAGAGGAGTGTGTGTCAATTACAAGGCAATTTCTCCTTTTAACTCTATAGATGGGGTATGAACTCATTAGCTTAAATTTAGCCTATTTTATATTTTCAATTTCACATTTGAATACATAAATGTACAGGTGTATCAAAATTAATAGCGCAAACTGAAACGGTTGAAAGTATACGATAGGAGTAAAAACGTTCCAGTAAACTGGGTCCGCAAACGAGCCATATGCGAGATAATTGCAAATGTGTGATTACAAACCGCCTCTGACGTCATTAAGCTATATCGTTCTAATTAGTACAAATGAATTTGAAAAGTAGACTTTTCGTTTAATAATTGCCATTATAAGTTGCCTCAAAATTCACTCATAGCTTAACAAGGAATACAATTCTACTTTAGTATGTTACATGTGATGCAGTAATTTGTATCACAAATTACTTAAATGTAAATAATGATTGTAATATGAATATGTATTTTTATGTGACATTGATTTGAGATATTTATTGATTGTAATTATTGTAGGGAAGTAAGTTTATACGACCTTACTGAAACTGTCAATAATAGCGCGCAATAATGCAGAGAGGGGGGTGAGCTGTTTATCATTATTGGAAACGAGGAAGTTACGTAATGTTGGCGCATTTTTCGGTAGAAATTTCTGGAATATTTTCTCCCTAAAGCATATGTATTCATAATTTTCATTGGATATTAAAATAGACGCTAATGTTGGCGCGTTTTATTAGCCAATAGTAGTTCAGTTATAATCTTTAGGCGTATCTGGATGAAGGAGTATAAATAGGGTAGGTTAGAGGTAGCTTGATGTCAGTTCATCAAAAATCTGTGTACACTACACGTCGTTTTCAGTCAGTCAGTTCGTCGAAAGTATTTGTACGGCAAACGTCGGGTATCGATTCACAAGTTACGCGCAGCAGAATTATGAATAATCTAAAGTGTTGTAAGGTTAATTATACAAAAAGTTGAAGTACGCAAATTAAGAAATATCAGTAAGAAGTTATTATAACAGTTTCAGTTTTGGCGAGTGTTAAGATCAATGTATAAATGTGATAGTTAACGTGTTCGACAATAAATGTGTAAAACCAATTTCTTCATCAGTGTAATTTTTGGATAAAAGATTCCTTTCCGTTTACACAACCCTGATCAAGAGACATGTTCGACTGAAATAATAGCTAGCCGGAGGACAGTAAACAAAACTTAAAATTCTTTCAAACACTAATACTACCACAAATTGCTAACACTAAATGGAGCTACGAACCTAACAAATGAATGACGTCACAAGATGGCTTCAACGCGTGATGTAAACATTATAAGTAATACCGTAACAAATGTGGCTATCACAACGTGGGGCTACAATAATGTTAAATAAATGACATTAATACTACTACAAATGTTATTAATATGTACACTCTTTCCTGTTGAAGGAGGTGTTCAAAGTGTCGTCTTTGCATCTGGATGCAATACTGCACTCGTCTCTGCAGTGAGTTTTCAATTCTTTCAAACAACCCCCGATCATCTCGGAATTCTTGATAAGCACGTACAATTCTCTGCTCCAGTACTTCAACGGTATCTATGAGAGTGCTGTACACTACATTTTTGAGGTGATCCCATACAGAAAAATCCAAAGGATTGAGATCAGGTGAACGTGAAAGCCGAGGTACAGGCCTTCCTCGACCTATCCACCTCCGACCATATCCCACGTTATGTGTCTTCTTACAGTAGCAGCAAAATGTGCCGGTGCGCCGTCATGCATGTACCACATACTCCGTTGCTCAAGGAACGTCCTCAAGCAATTCACGTCAATGACGGCTCATAACCACACATTCGCAATAATAAATCTCGCATGCGGCTTGTTTGCGGACCCATGTTTACTGAAACTTTTTTACTTCTATTATCGTACACTTTCAACTGTTTCACTTTGGCTATTAATTATGATACAGCTGTATAGTGCTGCTGGACATGGAAGACCGTAGAGAAGAGGAAATTAGTCTGCCTCGCTTATGTAATTATCCCTTTCATTCCCTGATGCAAAAGTGTCTCCAACTTAGATGTCCAAAATTTAAAGCACGTGCAACATTGTAAATCACCTTGAGGTACGATTTCACTAATATTTGAGATCGTCTTACGGGATACTTGAATCAGATGAGAGGATTTTATGCGTGTACGGGTATCTCGCCATGATAGCTCAAGCGTTAAGAGCATCGGAACGGATATCCGAAGATCCGTGGTTTGAGTCCTGGCCATTACATTGAATTTTCCAAGTCTGATTCAACTTTTCAGAATAAGAGAATATACAGTCCTGAAATTAATAACGTGTTAGAAATATATGGATGAAACATAAACAAAACGCAACATAAAAACTCTTATTTACAAATCTATCATGCCAGTAAATCTGTCTAACCACAAAGAGCAAATAATAATATATTGCCTTGTATTCAAACATATTATAATATAAACTTCAGTTTTGTCCACTCACTTGGGAGAAACATTTAGCTACTCTATTGTTTTATGCCGTGGTCTAGTGGATTTTCAAGACAAGTCCGAAATCTCCTCGTGATTCTGTCTTGAAGGCATACGCTTATATATTAACATTCCATACCTATTAAAAGTATTTAGTACTTCATATAATTATATTGAGGAGTATGGTTGTCCGTGGACTTACCTTTTAAATAATACCTACTCATATTTAATTTTAAAAAATTATGTGAGCACTCTCACGTCTTTTCCTCCCATGAAAATTCGCAAATCCGTTATGTATTATAGTATTCATATAAAAAGTGATTCTTCTAATTCAAATTAGACAAGAAGTGCTTAGTTACAACATGCGAAAACAACATTCGGAAGTTCATTCGTTGTAACAAAATGCAAATAAAGACAGCAAAAGAAGGAAAAATAATTTGAAATGTTCAAGCATTACTAAACTTACAACATGGAATATTTCGAAAACGACCAAACGCTAGGGAAAAAAATTTACTTTGGTTTTATGGTTTTGTAGTTCAAAGTTGTATGAAATAAAGCGGGCTTAATAGAGTATTCGCAGAATTTTTTTTTCTCTATTTACCCTCCCCGTTATTAGGGCTTACTTACAAGCGGGTGCCCGGGGTCAGACGCTTGTCAAAGAGAACAGCCAGAATAGGTGATCAGCCCGAAGCCTGGTATGAGAGCGAGGAAGGAGATGATATGAAATGGCGATGAGATGAATGAAAGGAAAGGTGGTGATGGAGCAATTGGTAGAATGAATGGCGAGGCAAGCCGAGAACATGGAGAAAACCCGCACAGACGCCACAAATCCCACATGCGCTTCCCTGGGATTGAACACAGGCCACTTTCGTGAGAGGCGAATGGTCTAACCACTCGGCCACGGCGCCGCCCGCAGAAATTTTTAAATGTTTATTTTATTTTTAGTTCAAACATATTTAAATGTAAGGCCATTTTTGAAAAAATTAAAAATAAGGAATTGTTTTATAATTAAAAGTTAGTTTGGGTTGGGGGATTTTCTTAAAAATCTGGACGTATCTTTAGAAAATACTAAACTTAAACACAAGTTTACATTTATCGGATTCTTTATTTTTGAGTAATGGTGTTCACACACACACACACACACACACACACACACACACACACACACACACACATTTTTTGTAAAAGTTCATTTTTTCGTTCAGGAGACCTCAAAGCATTTGTTTCTGGTGGAATGAAATACTCCCTGTACCTACTATAGGTAGGCGCTAGAGAATGTATAAAGAAATTTACAGTTTTGGGCCCATTTAGTTTTTTTACACCCTTGTTTACGGTTTTAGATGTAAATAGCGAGGCCCTAGATAGATATATAATTTCCTAATGTTGCTATTACAGGAAAATAATCCTTATCAGAGCATGTGCTTTTTGTGTACTTTCATAGAGTTAAGAGAGGCGAGTATCTTCAGTTGCAAACAATGTGATGGATATATGAATAAATGTGTGTGCTCTTAAAGCTTTTCTCCTGTATTCAACGGTAGTAAGTTTGTGTTTGCGAAATATAGAATATTTTTAGGTCTATTTATACGGCTTCTTATCAGTGTTTTTGTTTGATGCAGTAATTTGTATCACAAATTATTTAAATGTAAAGAGTGATTATAGTATGAATATGCATTATTATGTGACATTGATTTGGGATGTTTGTTGATTGTAATTATTGTTGGGAAGTAAGTTTATACTGCCTTACCGAAACTGACAATAGTAGCGTGCAATAATGCAGCGAGTGGGTGAGCTGTTTATCATTATTAGAAACGAGGAAGTTACGTAATGTTGGCGCGTTTTCCTTTAGAATCTTCTGGAACATTTCCCTAGAGCATATGTATTCATAATTTTCATTGGATATAAAAATAGACGCTAATGTTGGCGCGTTTTATTAGCCAATAGCAATTCAGTTATAATCTTTAGGCATATCGGGGTGTAGGAGTATAAAAAGCCAAGTCAGAGGTAGATCGCCTTCAGTTCATCAAAATTCTTTGTACACTACACGTCGCATTTCCGTCAGTTCGTCGAAAAAATTTGTATGATACAAGTCTCCTTCAGTCCAGCAGAAATATTACACGTCGGCTATCGATTCGCAAGTTACGCGTATAAGAGTTATGAAAAATCTCAAGTATGGTAAAGTTAATTATACAAAAGATTGAAGTACGTGAATTAAAAGTGATCAGTAAGAAGTTGTTATAACAGTTTCAGTTTGGCGAGTGTCAAGATCAATGTGTAAATTGTGATAGTGAATGTGTTCGACAATAAAAAGTGTAAAACAAATTCCTTTATCAGTGTTATCTTTGGATAAAAGATTCCTTTCCGTTTACACAACCTGTATAAAGAGATGTGCTCGACTCAAAAGGATAATAGCTAGCCGGAGGACAGTAAACCAAAATTAAATAATATAACAGTAGCATTCTTTCAAACAAACACTAATACTACCGCAAATTGCTAACACCAGATGGAGCTACAAACCTAACAAAGCATTACGTCACAAAAATGGCATCACCACGTGAAGTAAACACACATACACAAACATTATAAGTAATACCGTCGCAAATTGGCTCCCAAACGTGGGCCTCAAAAAATAAATATAATTTGAAGTATATCACTTCAAATTGGTACCACAACGTGGGGCTACAATAAATAAATAAATATAACATAAATACCGCCGCATGTTCTGGTATTTCTTTCTTCGTAGCAGTTATGTGGCAGGTAGGATTGAGATGACCAACAAGCTCTATTCGCCATTGCGAAGTTAAAACGTGAGGGCAGTGTCACGTGAGGCATTTTCATGCCTACGGCAATCCATAACACGTGTCGTTATGTGATGTTTGGTTATACACTGTTTTGGTGCTGCTGAGCCCTAAGTTAAACCCTGTCCTCCTTAGTAATGCACTCAGCTAAGCGTTGATCACGTTTCTAGGAGTTTAGCTACACCGGCTGTTAATTAAACCATAACAAATCGCTTCGTTGTACTTACTGAAAACCAGATCTTAAATGTGTGCATGGCGACACGTTTCAGGTGTGTTAGTTTTATGATGGAAATAACGCGGTAGCATTGGTAATAGTATATTGCAATACAAGTGCGGTAAGTGCATCTTTGTAGAACGAGGAAGAAGTTGAGTAGTTTCACTTCCGAGTGAATAATAGAAATATTTATGCGAAAATAAAATTAATTACTGTCAGCTGTTCAAAAGCAGTATCGAGGTCACATGCTACCTTGAATGCGAACTGGTGATCGACTGTTTACGCCTGGTAGTTCTAACCTATCCACTCAACAACTGAAGTTGAGAGGGCTGCTTGCGCCTAAATAATTCTATTTAAATGCTGCATGAATTAAATCGCAAGTAAATGTTAACAAATAAAGGAATGTAAAGGCGATAAGATTTAAATGGTAAAGTTCAAATTTCAAATATGATTATATTGGATATATGCTGCTCTATATATAGGTATAGTTGGAGGTTTAAATAGATTTATTAGCATTTGCGGTGAAAACACAAAACTCACGGAATGCAGGAATTTCATTTTCCCACGCATGATAACACGAACGAAAAGTGGATAAAAAACACTATCGTCAAAAACAATTCTTATCGCTGATATTATTTTTAAAAAATGGAAAATTTCTGGGAGGCTGAGCTATAAACTTCAATACTTTTTTTATAATATCAAATTTGTTTGAAATATGTCAACAAATTATCTTCCGATTATTCGTTCTTTGGAATCCCCTTTAAAAATGTTTAAATATCTAAAAAATTACAAGCCTAATTGAGTTAGGCCAGCGACCACTGGACCAGACCACAGCACCTTGCAACTTGGTCATCCGTGGGTGAATGATCAGCCTAAAGCAGAGTAAGATGATGGTGAAGGAAATTAAATGCTCGATAGGAACATTTTTGCAAGTAAACAATCCAAATAAAGAAACTGCTAAGCAATTTTCGGTTAGCTTACTGAGCTTCAAGGAATTTGTACTCGAGACTCTGAGCAACAGGCCAGCTCCCTACAATATAAAATTTCAATTTTTTGTGTGCAGCAGTTCATAAAAAAATTTAGGAAGCTTTCCACATAAGCTACATTTGCGCCAATTTCAATCAGATTTGAAACGTTTGACATTGTCTGGAAACTCTTATGCTCTGCAAAGTGCTTCGCTTAAGTCATTAAATTTAGGAGACACTTTATAGAAAGAGTCCATTTTAGGACATTTCGAAATGTGTTGATAAATTTATCTCTCATGCATAGTATTTTAACTCCATACGTGCAGATGACCGTGGTTGTTTCATGCTTAGGTATATGCAAGAAGAAACACAATCCGATGGTAATCCCGCATTAGCGAGCGCACCTGAAGTGCAAGAAGGTGCACTTTTCGGTTATATTCCTTCATTTTATAGCCTGAATACAAAGCTGTTACTTTTATTACATAGAAGAAATGTTTAAAACGTCACCGAGTTCCTTTCGAATTAACGTTTCTAAAGCTACATTAATCCCATTTTGCAGATGTAGTCCAAAAGAAGACGGGCAGAATCTGAAATTCTCGGCGAGTCCATACTTGGAGATTGTGTTCCTCAGAATGCTACATCCATCTTATTACGTTTCTTTAGAGACAGAATGTTTCTCGTTTACTAAAGCCAGTGCGAGGCGCATTGGTTATCGATACTTGTGCTAAACGAAAAACAAAGAATGACGTAGAACATCTGCCTCACACAACCTGAGAGAGGTGAGCCCTGAACCGTTGCACAAACTGCTGCAAAGCCAAACTTTCGTCTGCATGTTTGCCATCACAAGCGTGCTTGTAATTCAGGCAATGCATGGCTCACTATTTGATTAGCTCCAATTAAACGTATTACAACGAAACGTCGTTAATCAACCCCCTCGCAAATAACGCCATTCTATTAATTTCGCTCTTTATAAATAAACTGTGGACGTTGCATACATTGAAGGTGCTGTATATTCTCCCCCTCCCCACCAAATCCTGCTAACTACTAGATATACTAACAATAGTTACGGATTGTGATTTTTCGCAAATGCGATATGCGCGAAATGCTCATAAAGGCTTGTATCCTATTATTCACCATCTGTAAACCTCTGTATAACGTGTTTTTAAAATGCGAAAATTATACTAAAATGCTATGTAAATGCGAAAGGTGTTGAAATTTATGGACTTCTTTTCAAATGAAAGTATGTTTATAGAATATTTGCCTAAGTGCAACAAAAGGTTGAGCGGTGGCTTGCAACAAAATGGGAAAAACCTTTTTTTCTCTCTCTCTTCTCCTCCCGAGAGTTTGGTAAATATTTTGATCTGCCACCGCTGACCGTGTTATCAACAGATTTGGAGATCCCATTTTTTCGAGTTGTTAATACGGAAGTTCCTGATATATAAGGGCAACACTGAAAATTTTTAGAAAATCAAATTAGTTTTAAGAAATGTAAATAATTTTATTGTTTTTCAGAATATTCTCCTTTAACTTGAATATATTTTTGGATTCGATGAAGCCAGTCCTTAAAGCAACCTGGGGCTCTTCAGAAACCTGGCTTTTACAATGCTCCATTACTTCATCTGATGAAAAAGTGATTCCACGCATTTCATCTTTAATTTCTGGAAACAAAAAGAAATCACAAGGCGCTAGGTCAGGGCTGTATGGTAGAGGGCATCCAGATACTCATTTCTTAGTTTTGCTGTATGCGACGATGCGTTGTCATGATGTAACATTTTTTCATTTTAGGCGTTTTTCACGAACTTTTAAAAAAAAAACATGTAAATAGACATTTGTGTACCAATCGGCAGTAACGGTACGTCTATCTTCTAATGTCATAGTAGCAGTTTGCCCCTTAGAAAAGAAAACAACTAGCAATCCTCTTCATACCAGCATTGCGATTTCGTCGGATTTTTGTAGGCTTAGGCTCTATTCGAGGGATCCATTGAGCCGATTGACTTTTCTTTGCAGGATCATAACAATAAATACAAGATTCATCACAAGTAACGATGCCAAATTTGAAGTGCCGTCTTGGAACTTTTCCAGAGTTTTTCTGCACCCATCAATGCGTTGTTGTTTTAATCGGAGTCAGTGTATGTGGAATCCATCAACATCGAAGTTTTCTCACGTCTAACTGTAGATGTTAAACGTTTTGGATTTGACTCGTACCAATGCCCAATGTAGCCCGAATATATTCATAAGATATCCGTCGATCTTCTTCAAGCATCGCTCGAACAGCGGCAATATTTTCACCAGCAACAGCAGTTCTTGGCCGTCCTTCACGAAATTCATCACTAAGAAAAAACCGTCCTCTTTTGAATTCGCTGTACTAATTATAAATTGTTGCCGTAGATGGTGCTTCTTCGCCAAATGTATTTCTAAGCCGATCTTCACATTATTTAGGCGTTAATGACGGTTGAAAATCGTAAAAACTGATAGGCCGAAAATGTTCACTAATCAAATTCATTTTTGGTAAACACAAAATATTTAAATGATAATAGGTAATAAACTATTTGAGCAAATCGAAGAAACTACACGGCAATCAACTCTCAAAGTATTAGAAAATGGCCTATCAAATATAAACAAATTTCATTTGTTTTTAGAAACATCTTATTCTAAAAATTTTCAGTATCGCCCTCGTGTATATATATATATATATATATATATATATATATATATATTCATTTCCAACTGTTAGGACTGTCTGCAATGCATTTGGGATTCTATAGCATAAATGCTGAAAAATATTTCACTAAATGCAAATTAGCTGAAATAACAAGAGAACACGGTGACCGAACAAAATGTTGAGGTATGTAATATGATTTCATTCAGCAGTGTTACTTATATATGAACTTGCATGATTTGAGTTAATTTTGTGTATTTTCGTTTTATTATTCTGGTTTTCCATCAGAATTTCTTCTTGTGTCTGTGTGTGTGTTTTATGCTTTAGCCTAGCCTTTGTCAATTATATTTTTCTCTGTGTTGCTTTAATCTACATAAATGCGCAATTTATTTGAGCATTTTAATCTTACGTTAACGTTATGTCAAAAGATGTTCACCTGTTTATCAGTTAAAGGTTTTTCTTCAAAATGCTATAAAAGTCTAAATTGCAACTATATTAAATGCTACAAAATGCTAAATATACAAATCAAAATGCTGAAAAATCGTCCCCTAAGAATATAAATAGTTGTTCTTCCACACATGCCGTGTATACGTTCAAGTTGGAAAGGTAGCATCAAATTCAATAACATAGCCGTGATTTGAACCACGGAACTTCGGTTTTCCGTGCTTTTGCTCTAACCAATTGAATACCATGGCAACATGCGCACAACATTAAATTCCCCTACTGACTCGCACTTTTTCCAAAATTGATTTTGATATGACATACAGTCATACATCAGCGGCGACTTAATATCTCGTAAGTACTTTGAATCCCGGGCTTCATAGTTAACCACTATTAGGTCAATAATTGAGATTTAATTAATTGTTTTTCTAGACATGCCGTGTGCGGCTAAATTTGGAAATGTAGAATTAGACTGAAAAATTCAATGCCATATTCGGATTTAAACCACGGATGCGAGTCATTTGGGGAATTTAATGTTGTGCCGGCATGTTGCCATGGTAGCTCAGCTGGTTAGAGCAACAACACGGAAAGCCAAAGACCCGTGGTTCAAATCACGACTATAGCATTGAATTTTTCAGTCTGATTCTACCTTTGCACTATACAAACGCACAACGAAGGCACACAACGTCAAGAAATTAGCATTCTTGGCTTTCCTCTACAGGTCATAGGCAAGTATCATAACTTTGTTTCCTGTATCAACTTTCGATTTCATTCCTCCTTCTTTCTCTTCAAATTTTGAGCCCTCCCAGTCCATTCTTGAAGCTAATATCACACCGCCTCAATACCTGTTAGTACCTATAGTACTTAACGCTGTTTCTTTGCGTGAAAGGAATTAGCAATCTAAGCTCTCCTTGTTATTTTCTGCTTTTCCTGCAAGCCTTATTTTAGGATTCTGGACTGCGTTTTCACAAAATGACAACGTGGAGATATTTCTTGTAAGACCGGGAGATCCATGGTTCAAATCCCGGCTATGGCATTGAATTTTTCAGTCTTCTGATTCTACCTTTCCAACCTTGTCCAACACACGCTTGTGTGGAAGTACAATTAATTCCATTAATTGATCTAATAGTGGTTGAAAGTATGAAGCCCGGGATTTAAAGTACTTACAACATTGTAAGTCGCCATTGGGGTATGTCATCTCATACAATTTGTGATCTCCTTGTAGTTTATCGGGAAAAATGCGAATCAGTTGGGGAATTTAATGTCGTACCGGCAAGTGGCCATGGTAGCTCAGTGTTTAGAGCAGTGATTTTATATATATGAGCACACATTTGCATTTTGTACTGCAGCTGTTGAACAATAAAATATACTTCTTTTGCAATTGCCGTTTTCTTCGTCTCATAATAGCAATTTGTGCAACAAGCGGGTAATCGTGACTATTCTGGCTCGAGTGAATGTTTGTCACACTCATCCTTCGTGCGACAGTTTTTCGAGTAAGATTAACCACGAATTGGATACTACTTTATATGCAATCTTAACGCTGTAAATTGTAGGAAATAAATAATAAAGTAATTCGGCATCAATAGCTGACGTAAGTGAGAGCGTCTTCATATGTTCGTAAATGAGATCTTAGCTACTCTATTTGCATTTCATGTATTATCCGGCGTGTTGAAATGGTAAGCAAGACAGCGCTTGCATGAATTCCCTTCCTGGGAGAGAAGTGAGCGCGTGTTACGGACTGTGATGTAGCCTATTATCAGCACAGTATGGTAAGCAATTATAAATTCAGATCTTACTTAATCGTATTTAATATATTTTTTGCATCTTCCTTGCTTGGAGAAAAGAATATCACTATATGGTTTCATCTTCTCTCTATAAGCCACGGTAACTTGGAATACCGCTATTGCGTCATTGCTATTATTAGCACGCGTGCAATAATGAGCCAACTGTGCACGATGTTGCGTACAGTGACAGCCTGTTTATAATTGTAGGGTTGCATAAATGCTTTTTCAGGAACAGTGCTGTGCCGCTTATTGCGTATCTAGTCTGCAACCCCTTGGAGAGCGCACTAATGCGATTATCTATATTAGCATTATAAAGAGAGAAAATAGGTGTGTATGTGCGATTTTAAAAAAAAAGGTTTAAAACTGGGAGTGGTTTAGGGTGGGTATTCATGTTCATGTAATCAAATGTAAATCCCATTTCGTTTAACGTGAACATCACAGGATATTTTTGGTACTTTATTGAGGGCATGGCAGGTTTTTAATCATCTCCAGCACAAAGCGACAAACAGGGAGGCTTATAGTCTTAAATTGAGTTATTATAAGGGGGGGCAGTTGGATATCGCCTTCATATGACCCAATTCTTTCGTTGTCAAGGAGAAATGTTGGTATTATGACAAAACTTGTTACCTTGAGTTTTAGAATCTGGCAAACATGATAAACAGCCCTACACTTTCCAAATTTTCCGCAATCTTTATTTATAATCCCTAGGTTTAACCGTTGACATATAAATCACACTATTTGTTCTAATAAGACCAAACATATTATATAGGGCTAAAGGTCCCAATGAAAATTATAGGCTATCTTACAACTCTCAAAAAGTACTCCCATCATATTTTCAACTGTTTATGTATAATTAAACTACAGGACCAGGCAAAAAGCATTAGTTACGTTGCAGCTTACAACTTCCAAAAAATACTCAACTATTTTTAATCATATAATACTAGAGTCACTCTGAAAGTTGTAAGAATGGGCAACCATGAGTAGTGGTAAGCCAAAGCAGCTTTTTCTAACTTTCAAATTTAAGTTCAGATAGCAACATGTGCAGGTGTGGGCGTGCTGCAACAATGTACATCGTCAGCACCGCGTGTGTATGTATAGCAGGTGTTGCTACGCCATACGCTAGGATGATCTCAGCCGAGACCATTTCCGTGCTATGATTTTCTATGACTTTAAAGCCGGTTTAGGGGAGAGAGAATGCCTTGAAGGACTGCGTCGTGCATTTGGGGATCTTTGCCCTTCGCAATCCACCATTAATCTATGGTATGCAGAGTTTAGAACAGAAAGGGATTCCCTCGAAGATGAAGACCGAGCAGGACGGCTGACTACAGCAACAATGGAGGAAAATGTGGTGAAAGAGCGCATGTTGCGGGAAGATCATCGTTGTACATATAGTCAGATTCAAAAAGCCCTAAATATCAATTCGGCAGCAGTGAAAACAATCCCGAAAGAAAAACTTGACGTCAGGAAGCTCTGTAGTCGCTGAATCCCCCACCACTTCTCAAATGAGCAGAAAAAAGCACGTGTGCAATGGTGCCAGGAAATGATTGAAAAATTCAATGGAGGAAGAATCAAAAACATATTTAACGTTGTAACAGGTGACGAATGCTGGATTTACCAGTATGATCCAGAAACTAAGCGACAGTCATCGTCCGAGGTCTTCCCAGGAGAAGATTCCTCAACAAAAGGAAGCGAACGAGAAGTGTAGGCAAGAAAATGATCTGTTTCTTCTTCTCAGCAAGTGGCCACATTGTGACGATTCCGTTTGAGGGACAAAAGACTTATGCCAGATGGTACACCACAAAATGTCTGCCATTCAATGAACTGAGAAAAAAGCGTCCTAAGACTGGTCTGTGTCGATTTTTGTTGCACCATGACAATGCCTCTGCCCACACTTCACAAGAAACAACCCAATTTCTGCAGGAGTCAGATATTTGTGAAGAAGAAATAATAATCCAGTTATTTCAATGTATTCACTCCTGTAACAAACAGCTACAAATTATCTCCATCGAAGCTACGAATCGGTATGCTTAGAAATTTTCAGTCGAAGACATAAATTTACTCTCCTGGGAAGTAATTCTTACTCCCTCCTCTTTTTTTAAGGTACAATTTGTAATATTTATATCATTTTTTCGAATTATGTATGTTTATAGACATGTTGGTGTAAAATTTGGTGTTTGTAACTGAAACTGTTTCTAAATTATGATTTTTTAAAACAAAATACAATGATTTCCTACCCCAAAAATTTCCTTGCGGTGCAGTTTTCAATTTTTTGTATGTTCTTAATTTTTACAATATCTTGTGCACATTTTGAACTAGCCAGCTCGGTGAATAATGGTTTGCATTTTAGGACTAATATTACATCGTAAGTTTCCAGTGGGGACGCTACCTGAAAAGTTTTGCAGTAATGCCTTAAAAACTGCATTCTTAAGTGTTGGTAGATTTCTAAAAAATTTAAATGTAGAAAAATCAATTTAAATTTGGATGACAATGCTGACCCATGATTATAGATTTTTAAATTGTCAGTTGACGGGCTCAATTTCGCACACATTATAAAAGTAGTGTATCAAACTATTCCTAAGATATCACAGTAGATGTTATTTTTATTATTGTCACTTCAACTATAAATTCATATCGCGACTACTTTAGAATACAGAACATGCTTACAATGAAAATACAATGTTTTAAACATTAATAGTACTTATAACACTAAACTAGGTGTGCTATACATTGTTATACAATTCTATCACTTTCAAAAAGTTTAAATTCTTTGTTGTGCTGAATTTAGGGCGTCTGGTAGCTGTTGGGGGTGTCACACCTTTCTCTATGTTGTACATAGCGACGGCAGGCTGTGACGACATGGTGAACTGTGAGATTGGATCTGCAGAGGTCGCACACAGGAGGAG
This sequence comes from Deroplatys truncata, assembly GCA_030765065.1. Taxonomy (NCBI): domain Eukaryota; kingdom Metazoa; phylum Arthropoda; class Insecta; order Mantodea; family Mantidae; genus Deroplatys; species Deroplatys truncata. The sequence goes on along the minus strand of CM060988.1, from coordinate 127,584,374 downwards.
ATGTTTGTGCGTTATAGAAGTATGTCCAATACGTAGTCGAGTTTATACAACTTGGTCTTTGTGCTTAAAATGATAGTGTTGAAGTTTGGGCTCGGAAATGTAGACATCGTGTAACTTGCTTCTAAATGTGACTTTCCATTGATTAATGCAAGTCTTTTTGATGGAGTTGATGAAGTCGGTGTGTGAGATCTTGATGTCCTGAGGGTGGTGTTTAGTAATAGCAAAACTAACAATTTATTTGTCGGTTTATTATTTTTTTTGACCGATCGTTTGCCTTAAAGTAGTGCCAAGTAATAGTCAAACTTCTTAAAACAATGCTTTGTGTTAGATAAAAGAAATTGTTGTAAAGTGCTTGTGTACAATACAAAACTAACTTGCTGACCCAGAGTTAAGGAAAACGAACTGCTTTCTTGCGGTTGCGAGCTTAGATAAGGCATTCTGAAATAGCAATACGCTTTTAGCGAAGTCAGTCACGCAGAATGTCACAATATAAATAAAGGTTAATGGGTAGATTACCATCGACTTGGTGAAGCTCACAGGCATAGTAGAATCTGAGTAAATCGTTAAAATGTCCCTTCCGTTCCTACCCTAAGAGCTAAATTCAGATCTGTAAAAAAATATGAAAGGAAGAGCTCCACGCTAAGAAGTATTGAAAGACCGATGGTTTATGACATGGTGAAATACCTTTCTTCCGCGATTCACTAAATATGCAATACGCGTCTCATCACTCAGCAGGATGCGAAGAACAAATGGACAGTCAGCTAGAGAGGAAGCGGTACTTGCGAGCCCAAATGATAGGCGAGTCCTATTTTCGCAATCTCTAGAACACAATTTCACTGACAAGAACACTCAGCTTGTTTGAAACTGGGATTGCGATGGTGTTCCACGGGTAACTAACTTCCTGAGTTGGTGTGCTTCTCGGAAATTGAAACGGCAGTAGCATACATTGATATTTAGAGTCGTTTTCAGCGTTCGGCACATGGAGTCACTCACAGAACTCTACCTTTTCACTCTCCACGGTACTGCTGGCTCCTCCTACACTTAAACGTTGCTTCCACGCGCCGAGCACAAGCACAAGCTCGAAAACGCCTTAAATATAACTTTTGGGCAAAACCTGTTCAATTTCTGAGAAGCACATCACCTCAGGTGTTCCTTGTGATTTACGGCTACGTGAGAGATACTGTGGGATGTGTTAATCGGAGAGAGACACCTCGTGCATTGCGATCATGTTGATCTATTGTGGCTCACCCCTGGGAGTCGGGGATAGATGGAGTCGTAGGAGGTCCCAGGTTCGCAGTCAGGCCCGCAGAGACGCACAGAAGTCTCTAATATTTCCAGTTTGAACACCCGCGCACAAATAGAGGCAAGCGACCCTAACGGGCGGGACAACGCACCCTGGTGTTCACGGGGAGAAATCTTTCCAATGCGCAGGCATCCATGCCATCTGCTCCGGACCATCAACACCGCAGGATCTGAAAACACATCTGAAATGCGAAAGGGACAGATGAAATGAGAGGAAATGGGGAACACGAAAAAACCCAATGTCAGAGTGGACGGCCACCAGGAATCGAACCCGGGACCTCCCGAATGCGGGCCACGGATGTTACCGCCTGAGCCATCCCGCTCGGTGACAGACACTTTTCATTCTCTTCTGAAATGATATAGAGTTTAATAATATCTGGAGTGTGTCATTAAATGTATATAGGAGGCGCAGTTCGGCCGATGAAACGGTTCAAGCTCAAGGGATTTCAACGTCCTCGCAGCGACAGCCGGAAAATTAATAGACTGAGGAGCTAAACAGCTATATTAATTATTGCGGGAACCTAACACGATAATAATTAGGAATTATGAATAAAAGTCATATTGATTATCAGCTCTTGAAGGTGATGCGGCATTACTATCGTTAGATTATGTATTTACATGACTATTCCAATTTTTTTTATTCCTGAATTATCAAATATGGTTAAAATGTTTTTCAAAGTTTTTCTTTTGTAAGCTGATAAGACATACAAAACCTAAACTTTTCAGCATGTCACTAAACAGAGCGAAATTTCCCATTATAATAATAAAGCGAGATTTTGAATTTTTACTTTCTCTTCTGCTTATCTATGGCAAGTAGAAAAAGTACTGCATTCCATTAAAAAATGCGGTACCGATATTTTACTGGGAGTACACGTTTTAAGGTTTCTCCAACACAAAACAGTAGAAAAAGGACCATGTGTCTGGGTGTGAATAGCATAAATTTAAAAACGAAAAGTCGGTTAAATACCAAACTTGGTATTTAAGCCCACCGTCTTCCAAGAATGCGATGTGAAGATTTTTCAAGAAAATGCTCCACCTCGAAATCTGTTTTCGGAATTTTTGATGTTCTCAAAAATGACTCTTAACAATTTTGACCGAAATACCCTATGTTTTAGATACTTATATATCAGAAGTAATGTGTATCTTCAATTTTCTGCGACTAGCCGTGAATTGCTCTTCATTATGAACGACTTTCATATAATTAGTAAACCGTAAGAGATAGACAAAATTTTACTACATAAGAAATGTGGATCTTGTTAAAGCAGACAATTCATGTCAAACTTTTTTGTGGCTTTAACCATTTCCGAGATATTCTTTTTAATTGGTTTGGATTTTCAAATACGTGTACTTCCTTCAAGGGGTACTTAAGTCGCTATTCGTTTATTTTCTTGTGTTTATTTAAAGAGAACGGAATTTCAAAGCCATTGCATAGCGACCTTCTTTTAAAAGTTTTGACTCGTTCCAACCTTGTGTATTTACATTGTACCTAGAATGAAATGTGTAACAAAAGCGTTTCTGCAAATGTTTATCTCGTTTAACACGAAGTAGTTAGAAGAATAAACGTTTGTAAGAATAGTTCGTAGAAGATTGGACAGAGAAAGTTATGTGAATGTAATGCGTGGTACAGTTCAACAACGCCGCTAAAGCCTTCATTCCCGTTTATTTTTAAGAGACATTTTTATGGAGTGCAAGGAATCTAATCGAGATCAAACCACGAATGCTCCAAATACAGAGCATGTTAATATTATATTCTCAGTAGCTATGGTTGCAGGCAGTGCAGGCGTATAAACAAAAAAGAAATAATGAGGAAGCCGTGTTTTGAGAATAGTTACAAGGGTCATTGGGCCGTGTCAGAATAGGTTAAGTTTGCAGGAACTCTAATGAGCTTGCGGTCGTTTAGACTCGTTAATGTGTCAGCTGTTTTTATTGGGTAATGACGGGTGTCGCCAAGCTGTACCAGTAATTTTTCTGCCCACTCCACCCTTGCTCCGTCTAACAAAATTAACATCAAATACGGGCCTTTCTTTTGATTAACAAATTTGAAACTTTAAAATATCTTAAATATACTAAGTATAGTAATAATTCTTAGCTTAAAAGGATCCGTGAAACTGTGAGGACTTCAAGTTTAGAGCGTAAATTTCATTTATTCTTATTCTTTGTGTGAACAGCATATCTTAAAAACGAAATCTGTGATAAGCATTAAATTTTGTATTTAAGTTTAACATTTTCCAAGGATACGACACTTAAGACTTTCTAGAAAAATCCGCTATCCTAACTACACTTCAGTGAAAACATTTTTATTACTTTTGATTTACTCTAAAATCGCTCCAACGATTTTATTAAAATACTGTAAGTTTTAAGATATTTGCATGACAAAGTGTTAATATTGAATTTTCTGAAATCCTCATTCTGAACGAATTTTGTATAACTGGTAAACCGTAAGAGGTAGACAAAAACTTATCACAGAAACATGTAGATTTCGTTAAAGCACATAATTTGTGTCAAATAACGTTTTTGTCATCCATTTCCGATGTATTCGTTACTGTTGGTTTGACTTTTACTATATTTAGTCATCTCACCATTCATTTGTATCTCGAGATGTCGTGCAAAGAGTAAAATTTCAAAGCCAGCATATAGCTACCGCTTTTTAAGTATTTAAGTATCCCTTCAGCCCCTTGTACCTACAACGAAATGAATAATAAAACCATTTCTGCAAATATTGATATCGGTTAACATGAAGTAAATGGAAAAATAAGCTTTTGTAAGTATAGTTTGTAGAAGAGGTATAAAAATAATCTATAACGTAATGTATCAATCTTTTTTGGGCAGGAGGGGTTGTTTGTTTTGAAACAGCTACATCACAAAAACAGGAAACTGAGAGGTAGCTAGCTGCACATTTATTATCTTGATATCCGATAGTTTTGGAAGTAATGGTTACCAGTTTCAAGATGAGAAATACGCACCAAAACAGCGAAAATTGCCCTAATAAAGTTAGTCTGCAAATGAAATCTATCGTTCGTCATCCATAGCGACTTGTGTGTATATCCATACGCATTCTTTAGTGTCTCCTTTCTCCGAGTAGTGATTTACACGGGCCGAAATTCTTAGGCCCGGCCCCGATTCTTATTTTGCTTTAAATAAAATTATTTTGCAGTTATTCACTACTATTGTTAATAATAATTATAATAAAAAATCTGTTCAAAAAGCGCTGCTGCTTGCGAAGGGACTCGGGTTCGATATCTGGTACCGATATGTATATTTTCTCCTGCTGGGGCGCCTGGTAAGGAATGCACTCGTCCTTGAGTAGTCACTGCCAGCTGCTAAAACTGAGCTACTTTGTAGTCCTACCAAGAGTTGCTTGGAATAACCAAAATTAAAAAAAGTCAGATGTGTTACACTCACATGACTTTCGCTACACTTGTACAAACTATTTTTACAAACGCTTATTCTCCATATGCTTCATGTTAATCGAGATGTTAATCTTATTGCTAATTTTCTTGTAGATGCAAGGGGAATTGGTAGGCTTTAAGCGATAGTCAAATCTTTTAAGAACTGTTTGCTATGTGGAGTATTCCATTCTCTTTGTATTACCAGGACAAAAAAATTCTGATATGTTACACTCACATGACTTTCTCTACTCTTGTACAAACTAATTTTACAAACGCTTATTCTCCATCTACTTCATGTTAATCGAGATAAACATTTGCAGACTCTATCTTATTGCTAATTTCCTTGTAGATGTAAGGGGAATATATATTTACAAGAGCAATATAGAAATACAGTAGCCTTTAAGCATATACATATCTCTTAATAGCTGGTTGCTAGGTGCAACACTATTCCCTTTGCCACAGTTTAATACTCTTTGCATATCCAAGACAAAAAAAGAATAACGAATTCCCATTTGAGAAAATAAGTATTGAAACATTTAAGGGAATAAATAACAAGCAATATCTCGAAAATGGTTCACTCAACAACAAAAATGTATATGACATAAATTGTGTATTTTAACGCGATCTACATCTTTTGTGCAGTAAAATTTTGTCTATCTCTTATGGTTTACCAGTTTACCAAAAGTCGTCCACAATCAAGAATACTTTTGGAGACATTCCCAGAAAATTCAAGATATACATTTTATTTGTCATGAAATATCTTAAACATATGATATTTTAATCAAAATGTTCCATGTAAAGGGTAACTGGGGTGGGGGATTTTCTTGAAAACCTTCGTGTCGCATCTCTGGTAGATACTGAACCTAAACACCAAGTTTGGTGTTTATCCGATTGTTCGTTTCTGAGTTATGCTGTTCACAGACAGACACACACACGGACAAGTTTCTAAAAATGCTTTTTTTGGATTCAGGGGTCTCAAAACATGTATTTGCGGTGAAATCTCGGTATCGAATTTTTGGTTGGAATACAATACTTCCCTACTTACTATACGTAGTAGAGAAAGTAATATCCTTTAATTAACACTTTTAGTAAACCACCATATACCAGAGGTACACAAGGGCTGTTGCAGCCTGACCTGCGGTCGTCGAGGAGCAAAACTTGCAATCTCCTTTTGCTCCAACAAACTAAATCTCACCCGCCATCCTGTAACACCCCATCCCGTCAAGTGGTTAAGCCTTAAGAAGATTAGATATACTTTATACATTCCTTCGGGCTGCCTTCAGCCTGCCAATTGTCAGTGGACTGGCCTTTACAGAAGTAGTAAACGCTGAGGTCTTGGAAAACACACATAGTAAGCGGCATGTTGACGGATTACTGTTTTATTGACCTTATGCCCGCCTCAATTACTGCACTTCGCCAGGATGTTCTGAGTGTGGATGGACGGAGGGAGGCGGAGTTTGCAGCTGCCGTATTGTTGTAAACCGTAACTCGCCGAAGACGGCATTTGTTTATTATTAATATCATTAGTACTGTCATGGATGTCTGCATGCTGCGATAAAATGTCCTATTCTGGGCATCTAAACATCATGGATAGGAGAATGTAATCAATTAATTTTTTCCTCTCTATTTTCCCTTTACAAGGAAAAAGGTTTATTTATTTTCTCAAGAATACAGCTAATGATTTAGATTAAATACCATATGTTTAATATATTCATGACAAATAAAATTCATATGTTTAATATGATACATTAATTATTTTCGTCTTTATTTTCAAGACCGAAGCCGTCCCGCATGCCAGGAGGGGCCTAGGCCCGAACCTTTATCTCCCTGTGTCCTAGGTCTGAGCTGAGGTACCACCCTGTCATACAGCAATGGCGAAGTAGTTGCTGGTATACCATGAGCTCTGCAGTCTGCCTCGGTGGTGGATCCTGAGGAGCAACAGATATTATTTCGGAAACTTCATTTGCAAAGCAATGATTACTGCTCGTTCTAGAGCGTACCTTTTATTTTCGTGCTGTTGGCCCACAGTGGAGTAATCTGGATGCAAGATTTATTCAAATAAATTCTCAAATTGAATGTCAGATGACGGTAACTGCAACTACGTATCTCAAACACACGACATTAAATATCAAGTTGTTGAACAAGTATCTCTTTTTAAGTTTTTAGGTTGCCATATGAGCTACGAAAGAGAAAATGATGTAAACAATAAACTCAGTAAATTTCAAATGATGTGTGGCACAGTACAGAGAACGGTATTAAAAAAAGGTGTTACACTCACATGACCGTCTCTACTCTTGTACAAACTATTTTTACAAAGGCTTATTCTCATCTATTTCATGTTAATCGAGATAAACATTCTTATTGCTAATTTTCTTGTAGGTACAAGAGGAATACAGTAGGCTTTAAGGGATAGTCAAATCTTTTAAGAGCTGGTTGCTATGTGGAGCATTCCATTCTCTTTGTATGTCCCGGACATAAGAAAACGACTAACGAATTCCCATTTGAGAAAAAACACAAGTATTGAAAATCCAAACAAATAACAAGGAATATCTCGGAAATGGTTGACTCCACAAAAAAAAATTATGACATAAATTGCGTGTTTTAACGAGATCTACATTTTTTGTGTAGAAACATTTTATCTATTTCTTATGGTTTACCAGTTATGAAAAAGCCATTCAGAATGAAGAGGACTTTTGGGGGCATTCCCAGAAAATTCAAGATAAACATTTTATTTGTCATGAAAATATCTTAAATGTATGATATTTTAAATAAAAACCGCTATGGCCATTTTTGAGAAAATCAAAACTTTCGAAAAATGTTCTATGTAAAGAGTAGTCTGGAGTGGGGATTTTCTTGAAAATCTTCGTGTCGTATCTTTGAAAGATACTGAATCTAAATACCAAGTTTGGTATTTATCCGACTTTTCGTTCTTGAGTTATGCTGTTCACAGACACACAATGGACTTTTATTTTGAAGTGCTATTTTTGGATTCAACGGGCCTTAATACATTTATTTTCGGTGAAATCTCGATATCGAAATTTTGGGTGAAATGGAATACTTCACCTACTTACTACACGTAGTAGGGAAAGTAACAAAGCAAGAGACAAAATTAAAATTCTATAAGGTAATGACCATACCAGTTTTAACCTGTGCAAGTGAATCATGGACAATAACAAAAAATAAATAAATAAATAGAGCAATCAAATGTACAGACTGCAGAGATCAAATTTTTAGGAAAAAAAGTAAATATGCAACGAAGAAATAATAGCAGAATTAAAAATATTTTACGTTAAAGAACACGTACAAGAACATAAACACCAATGAAACGAAAACTTAGTCAAACAAATGCAATGCAAACGAGAAGGAAGACGAGAAATAGGACGAGCTAGGAAGAGTTGGCTGGAGTGAAGATGGAACGGGCTGCAACCTTAATGCTTATAGTGAAGAAGAATATAAGAAAATACATATTACAGAAACCAGGTAAATAACCAGAGCTTTATAGTTTCTGATGCGCATAATGGCAGCTGCTCCAGTAGTGAAATTTACCAGCATTGTCACCGGCCAACATAAGCGTTTCTGTGGTGCAGAACAAGCACTTCAATTCTTCCGCTGTATCAATCATTTTTCTTTTGTTATACATCTTCTTGCATCAAGATGTTTCTACGTGAAAAGAAGCACAACTTTCTCGCACTGTTTATAACCACAGTTTCATGTACAGGACATGCTCTTATTTTGTCGAATAGACACAATCGAGATACAGGCCAGCCGCTTCGTTCACAATGAGGAAAAAGCTGTTAAATAAATTCTGTCAGGCGAAGTAGAAGTTTGTCATGTATAAGTTACAAAAACGGGAAAACTGCGATGTGCAGCAGCCATATGATAGCAGTGGGCACATTAGAAACAAAATAATGGGCACTTATTTGAAAGTGTACTGTATCAGTCATGGAAAATAATAGTATACTGCAGCAGATATTTGGAAACGTTTAACATCATAGAAATGACGTGGTTTAGATTATATATTTTAACTAGGTTATGTAGTTCATCTTCAAGGATTAAGCCTCGAAAGGTTTGTTTCCGGCCTCATGAATTAAATGTTTGCTGAGACCATCCCTTCCTCCGTCTGTCAATGTTTCTGTGACCTGTGGTTTTATAATTTAGTGCCACTTTTGGGATGCGGTAAACTTCCATTTTATCGACATGTTCTTTCCGTTAGGTTCTGTTTTGGTGTATCTTTTCTAGTAACTTAAAAATGCAGAGTTCCTTTCTGATCTCGTCACTTCTCTTTTTATCTAATATAGTGTAGCCTGCGACGCTGACGCTCCTCAGGAATCTCATTTCTACGGCTTCTATTTTTCTTTCTTCATTTTTGCGACGTGTCCAACGTTCTGAACCATACAACATCATGGGCACAGCCATTGCTTTATAAAATTTTAGTTTAGTTTCTTTCCTAGTACTTTTAAGGTTTCGTTGTTTATTACTGCACATTAATTGCAGTTACATCTTCGTTTTTAATATACGAAACATTGCCGCCTAAGTAGTTGGAATTATTCAGCTGTTCTATCATTTTTCCTTCTCAAATTATTTTTGTCTGAATTGAATTGAGTTTTATTTATAGACGTTCTTTAACTTGTATGGTCCTTAGCGTGAAAGACTGGTAATTTTGCTCAGAGGCCTCTTTATCAGGCTTGAGGTTCTTTTACGTGGCGTAAATCTATGACAGGGGACCACCGGCTTTACTTCCCTTCCGAAGGAAACCATGCTAAGGATTTTTACGCCCGAAAAAATCCATCGCCTCCGCCGGGTTTGAACCCGCGACCTCGGGAACTAGAGGCTAGCATGGTAACCACTACACCACGGAGGACGACATTTTTGCTCTGTGTGGGACTCTTGAAATGCAAAAAAAAAAAAAATGTTTTAGTAGTAGACATATTGTGGCGTATTAATTTGGGGGTTTCATTGTCATTACCAGACATATTGTTAATTTCGTCTGGGATGACGTCACTCCGGGCTGGGAGTTTTTGCTAGCCACGAGTGGTGGGGATATAGCGTCGGTCTTGCTGAGGATTTCAAGAGAAGCGGTTCGCGCGTGCAAGCCGGCCTTTGGATCGGTGAATATCTCCCCGCACCTTTCATATTTAATAATGTAGAAACCCCAAACGGTTGGGGAATGTGTAAGTAGATTTGTGTTATAGATTTTGTACAGTAAAAACCCACGCCTTCCTTTTAACCTCCACACCACGTTTCGGTCCTCCGCAGTCAAGTGAATATACGTCCTCTCGATGTACGTGCTGGGTACTAAAAATGAATTTAGTTTTTCATGTGAACCTTTAGGCCTCTACCCAGCATGTAACAATACTTAGTGAGTATTTTTTACATACATTATTTAATTGATTATAGCTTTCTGTAAGTTGTCTTCTGAATTACATATTAGAACCCGGTCATCTGCTAATAAAATTTTATCTAAAAACACATTCTTAATTTATTTTAATATGAATTCCTAAATTTATCTGTCATTTGCTGATGATATCATGAGTTGATTCTTCATTAATTTGTGTCTGTTTTGAGGTTTCCTAGTTTGAACATGTTATAGGCACTTGAAAGAAACTAAAGGTATATACGTTTTAATCGGTAATCCCACGAGAGGTTACGAGTTTAGCGATAAATTCGTAAGAGTGAAGCACGGATTTATATGACGAAGCTCAAAACCTCGAATGGGATTTATTAAGACTATTCTATGAATAACATGTAACATATGTAAATATCAGTTACTTTCTTACTTAAAATCAAATTACGATTGTGCCAGCTATCAGATCATGGCATACTAAGTGAATGAACAATCAAAGTGTTACGGGACACTAACCAATGTTAACAACAGTGGGTTTGAGGAAATAGTTAACACCAAAATTAGGATAAGGTAAAATCAGAACAAAGTAGAACACTTTTTTATTTTTCAAAAACATAATTTATATGGAAATTGTAGCGTTTTGTCCGATACTTCGTTGTGCTAGTCTTACCTGCGTCGTTCTCGTCTCTGCGTCGTTGTATGTTGTATGAAATTCCCTACTGTTGTTGTGAGGGTAGGATTGCGGGAGTGGTGACACCAGGATATTGTCTTGAAAGAAACACTGTTTTCACTTTTCCCACTCTTTATGCTAGAAATCCTGCAAGATTCATTGATATTCCCTAACACGTACGGTTCTTTTAGCACTGTCTTTCCACTATTGTCTCTTAGAACACCAAAGTTTGCTCCGGCTAGCTATTTAATAATCTCTAATGCTCTATCACCTCTATCTAATAATGCTTTAATGCTCTATCGCCGTTCTTTTGATTCGCGAGAACTTGAAATAGTCACTTGACTAACATTAACTCGATTATGAGCTTGGATATAATGATATCGAAGAATACCGTTAGCACATTATATAAATATTTCACCTACATCATCACTTTATAATTGCTTAATTGTGCGGCACTTAGCAAATTTCTGAACTTAGCGTCCTTTTCTGACCCGGAGTGCTACGTGTTACCTTAACGAAGAATCATGACAAACTGCCCCAAATACTCGCTCGCGTTCACAATAACGACTGCTTGTCTTCAAATGTTGTACATGTCACTGCGTCTTCCTATGTTTCCATTGGTTCTCACACTTGTTCTCTACGTTTATTGGATCCCTGGTTGAAAATTCAAAGCGTAACTGTAAGAATTCTCCGTTGCCTCATACCGTCTGTTTACTTTAAAACTTGCCTCATACCCACGAAGTACAAAAGATGGTTTCGATTTTTATGGCCTCACGATCGAAAAACATAATGGACAGTCTAAAACGAAGCTACTCTTATTTTTGCATAAATCTGCAGTTTTTCTTATGCAATTACGTTTTTATTTATTTAACAATATTATTGAAACTTAAAACTTATTTACAGCTTCTGAAGGGCTTTCGATTGATACAGTTTTTAATCCTATGGCTTTAAAATTATGGAACTTTATCAAATTGAATGTTAATTAATTATTAATAATTCCTAAACTATAATTATTACAGAGTTCCTTTTTATGTATTCTTAATCGGCGGAAATATCGCTACGAAATTGAAACTGTTTGAATGTGCATTGGTTAAAAACAGTCTGCTGGTTTTCGGTAATGGAAACTGAAGTGGATGCTGAGGTAGTAGGATTTCGCAATTTCTCCAGAAATGATGAATGATGCTACAGATATGGCTTCAGTGGCGTGACCTGTTATTTTTTATTAATTCTTGATCCTGTATTCAAATCTGAATCATGTTTGGTAGTACTGTCGAAATAGATGACAGCCTATTAATCAATGCATGCTGATACTATCACGGTTCAGTAACGAGATGTTTTATGCTATAAAATCGCATCCTTGCAAACATAAGATAAACAACTGTGATTGATCGATATCCTAGGCATTGTTAAATGTCATTGTCCACTACCAAATACGCAGTGTATGAATGTAATAGTCATTTTAATACTTCAAATTGATGATAAATCTGAAAGAAAACATTTACCATTTATGCAAGAAAGAATACATTTTATTGGTTAAATCATAATATCGAATTTCTGGACTGAATACACAATTGCTGCCTTAGGAAAGAGAAATTAGAACATACCTAAAGTTTTTCATGCGTATTCAAGGGCAAGATCCCCCCCCTCTCTCTCTCTCTCTCTCTCACACACACACACACACACACACACACACACACACACACACACACCACGAAACGAAAAGTTGCATAAACACTGCTTTGACGCTTAAGGCGAACCTTTACACTAAATTTGGATGAAAAGTTAAAAAATAGCTTTTTCGCATAAGTGTTTCTTAAAAATTAACTCCAACCCTGCAGATTTTGGGTAGCCCCCTCTATACTTTCTGCAGGTAAGAAGAAGTATTGTATAAAAGAAGAGTTTTTAGAAAATATGTTCGTGTTTGTGTGTGTGCGTGTGTGTGTGTGTGTGTGTGTGTGTGTGGACAGCATAACTCAAATCGAAAAGTCTGATAAATACCAAACTTGGTATTTAACTTCAGTATCTTCCAGAGATCTTACATGAGCATTTTCAAGAAAATACCCCACACCAAACTTCTCTTTACTAGAAAACATTTCGAAATTTTTCATTTACTCAAAAATACCTCAACGATTTTGATAAAGTACTATATATTTAAGATATTTACGTGACAAAAAAAATGTATATCTTGAATTTTCCGGAAAATAGCCCATGAACTCCCCTCCATTCGGAATGACTAGTGTAATTGGTAAACTAATAGACAATATAGTATATATCGTTAAAACACATACTTTGTGTCAACATTTGTTGTGACGTCAACCATTTCCGAGATATTCTTTGTTATTGGTTTGAATTTTCAAATATTTACATTTTTTTAAGCAGTAAGTGGCTTTTCGGTTTTTCTCGAGCATGGAATTTCAACGCCGTCACATGGCAGCCAGTTTATTAAAAACTCTTGACAATGGTTTTAGCCTTCATATACCTACAACGAAATATAAATTGTGTAATGAAAGTTTAGCTGAATTAACAAGAAGTAGATAGAAGAATAACCATTTGTAAGAGTAGTTTGTGGAAGAGTGAATAGAGAAAGTCATGTGAATGCAACACATCACATTTTTATGTAAGTATCCTCTATTTAGGGGGTTTCAAGACTTTTCTGGTGGTATCACTGAACCATGACAGACTGCGATAGTTGGCCTTCAGATATAGCTTGCCGGCCTCTGTGGTGCACGGTTAGCGTGTCTGCCTCACATTCAAGAAGTCTGAAGTTCGAATCTCAGTTAAGGTGAGTTAGCCGGATAAGTTTTTATCCGGGGGTTTCCCTTATTCTGGAGAGATTAATGTCGGGTAACTTTAAGCTCTATGGACCTCGGTCTCATTTGTGTCATTTCACGTATTTCATTCATTCATCGTCCTATATGATCTAACTGGTTAAATGACGCTAAAACTAATAATGAAAATATGGTGTGCACTCACATGACTTTCTCTACTCTTATACAAACTGTTTTTACAAACGCTTCTTCTCCATGTACTTCATATTAATCAAGATAAACATTTGCAGAAATGTAAATGGGTCACTCGACAAAAAATGTATATCACATAAGTTGTGTGTTTTAACGAGATCTACATTTTTTGTGTAGTAAAATTCTGTCTATCTCTTACGGTTTACCAGTTATGCAAAAGTCGTTCAGAATGAAGAGGACTTTTGGGGAACAATCCCAGAAAATTCAAGATATACGTTTCATTTGCCATAAAAATATCTTAAACATATGATGCTTTAATCAAAAATTTTTATACAATCAAAATTTTCGAAAAACGTTCCATGTAAAGGGTAGTCTGGGGCGAGGAGAATTTCTTGTTTCCAAAAAATGCTTCATTTGGATTCAGGGCACCTCAAAACATGTATTTCGGGTGAAATATCGTATTGAATTTTTGGGTGGAATACTTACAATACGTAGTAGAGGAAGTAAGAAAAAATATGTGTGGTAACTGATAGTTTATTTCATATCTTTATATTTTGGTGTTATTTGTGCACTTTTCTCTTAAAAAGTTATGAGATTGCACAGTATCAGTATAATGTTCGGCACAAAAGGCTAAACGCACATTTGCAGTTGATTAATTTTTTATACGAAATCTTCATCAAAAATTGTGATACAATTTCTACTTTTTTAATAGTATTATTAAAAAATTGTAGCTATTTTTAGCGCTTTTTCTACACCCAAAATGGCGTAGTTATCTGAGAAAAGTGCACCTTTGAAATTTAACATTACCTATTCAATAGAGGTTCTCCTTAGGCCAGACCATTTTCAAGGGTGTAGGGCCGAAGATTTTCTTGGAATTACTGCTACGCTAAACAGCCCCTCGTTAATTCTTATTCTCTCAAAGAATACTCTTGACGATTTGTATTAACATTTAATATGTTTGAGATATTAACACGAATAAAATGTATGTAATTAATTTTTATAAATAGTCTGTGAAATTCTGGTCTTTCTCATTTAATTTTATGTAGTTTGGAAACCATAAGAGACAGACAAATACTTAAGAGAAATTGTAGAGCTCACTAGAGTGCATAAGTTGGGTCAAATAAAATTTTCTTCGTAGCAATATGCGTTTCCGAAATAATCGTTATGTTTACACTATCCAAAGTTAAAGTTTACGTAACATGTTTGAGAACGTGCGATTCTTTTTTATAAGCAATAAAACTGTAATAAAAATTGACTTGTAGGTAGTACGACCAGTTGAGTTTTATTTTCTCATGTGCATGCAGCTAAGATTGTATTACCTAACTTCAAACCGTTTGCGTCAAATATTAATGTAAGCCCGATAGAATGATATTTTATATGAGTGGTACAATTTATAAGGAATGCTGTAGATTGATGATGGCTAGAGATGTTCTTGTGATTTTTATTTCATCATTACATTTCCACATCTAGGTCACAAGCAGCTGTACAACTGGAATATTTCAGTGCGAATTCTCTATCTTCTGGGTAGTAGAGGAATGGACAGAGAAGCCTTAATATTCGAGGTATATCCATTATCGCCCCGCTGAGAAAATCGCAGAAAGCGGTATGTACGGAGGAATTTTTATATTATCTGGTTGTTTTCAAGCACATTCCGTACCACAGCGTGTAGGGAATTCCAAGGCTCGGTGCAACAGTTGTGGCCAGCTGCAGGTCAGGGGTCGCAGTCCAGCATTGCAGTGAAAAATCAGCGAAAATGCTGTTTTCCTCTAAGGGCATTAGCTTAAACATGCACAAGTTATGGCAATGAACCGAGTCGGAAAGCTGTCAACATGAACTTCGTTTCACAATAAATATTGCTGCTCCGAGAAAAAGATTAGGATCCATGTATTGGAAACATTTACAACTGTATAAAAAAAATCCTGACATTTCTGTTCACAAGGTTGAAAGATCTAACGTTAGCACTCCTTTCACCACCCATGACAAATCTACGTATATCCGTTAAGTACAGGGTGGACCATTTAAGTTGAGACTGTACAATATCTCCAAAACTAAGCGTTGTAGAAATAAATGTCTATAATAAACTTTGCTTGATATTATAGAGGAAAATAAATGCCATTAGTCGTGTTTGGAGGACGTTATGATAGTCATTTTAGGGTCAATTTAATTTTTACTTTCTCTACTGCGTATAATAAGTAGGGGAAGTATTGCATTTCGCCAAAAAATTCGATACCGAGATTTCACCGGGAATACATGTTTTGAGGCCCCCGAATAAAAAAAATAGAAAAAGATCCATGTGTGTGTTTCTGTGAACAGCATAGCTCAAAAAACGAAAAATCATAAATACCAAACTTGGTATTTAGGTTCAGTATCTTTCAAAGATGCAACATGAACATTTTCAAGAAAATCCCCCCACCCCAGACTACCTTTTACATGGAACATTTTTTGAAGATTTTGGCTTTCTCAAAAATGGCTCTAACGATTTTGATTAAAATATATCATATGTTTAAGATATTTTCTTAACAAATGAAATGTATATCCTGAATTTTCTGGGGATGTCCCCAAAAGCCGTCTTCATTGTGAATGGCTTGTGCATAACTGGTAAACCGTAAGAGAGATATAAAATTTTACTACACAAAAAATGTATATCTCGTTAAAACACACAGTTTATGTCATATACATTTTTGTTCTCCAGTGAACCACTTCCGAGATATTCCTTGTTATTTGTTTGAATTTTCCAATATTTATACTTTTTCTTAAATAACCCGCTCTTAAAAGATTTGACTATTGCTTAAAGCCTACCATATTTCCCTTGCACCTACAAGAAAATTAGTAATAAGTTGAACACCTCGATTAACATGTATATGGAGAATAGGCGTTTGCAAAAATGGTTTGTACAAGAGTAGAGAAAGTATGTGAGTGCAACACATAACGTTTTTTTTTTGTTTTTTTTTTTTAAATGAGAGCCTACAATTAGGGTCAAATTAAATTGTCCCTAAAATGACCAAATAAAACACGACTAATGGCATTTACTTTCCCCCATATTATCAAGCAACTTGTATTCAAGACATTTCTTTCTACAACAGTTCTGAGTTTTGGAGATATTGTACATTCTCAACTTAAATGGTCCACCCTGTATATAAAAAGCGATTCTTCTATCCACGTTAGATTATGTACGAAATATCTTTTACCTAAGAACGGCTTCAAATTAACATTAAGTTCTTAGTTAACGAGCGGGATGGCTCAGGTGGTAGTGTCTGTGGCCCGCATTCGGAAGGTCTCGGTTCGATCTCGGCGACCGCTCACTCTGACCATGTTTTTTCGGGAGTTTCCCGTGTCGTCAGATGAATGCTGGAGTGGTTTCTTTCATCTCCCGAATTTCGTGCCCTCCATTTCGTTCCATTAATCGTTTCATTCAACCTTCCACCCCGCTTGGTCTATTTCATGGTTGGAAGCGGTGATTGTGTTTCGGTGTAGCGTGGCAGGGAAAAGGGTATAAGGACAGCCCCTTGGGGGCCGTGGTCCCCGGTCTGTCTGTCCGACTGCCGGGGCGTCTATATCTGGAAACTGTCGGGATCCTGTGATTGTCGTGCCGTCACTCCTAGTTCCGCCGCCCGGTGTCTCCCTCGTCTCATCCCTTCCTCCCGGGGTCACTCCCTCGTGCTTAGTGACTTAGAACGTGCGCAAACGTATCCACATGCTTAGCCCTTCAAGGGTGTTCTGTACAAACTGTTTGTTAATGACATGCCAGAATCTGTATCATCCAATTTCCAGCTTTTTGTCAGATCGTACGTTTTTAATAGGCTGCGGATTTTCGTCTAGTATATACATAGGTGCAAAACCTCAGGGTTCTATCGTAGGCCCACTACACACTTCCGATATGTCGACAACAACCAACGTACAAATTTCCAAGTACGCTGATGACACAACTGTTTACGCAACCCATCACAGTAAGTCTCACACCCTCGAATCTCCTGCAAAAAGTCTTAAACAGCATACCATCTGGGCTTGATAACTGGCATCACTTTTTAAATTACAATCATTAATGTGATCTTCACATTGTGCCGACGAACCAACCTTCGGTTATGGCCTAGCTAATAATGAAATAACACTGAAACCTCAAACAGAGACTTAAAATCCCTTAGAGTTTACTTGGACTGTTGATTCACGTGGAGACAGCAAATTTAAATTGACTAAAGGAAGACTAACGAAGATCCACACACTATTCAACCGAAACTCTTCATTAAAGCTCAAGCAGTGCCTGATACTCTACATAACACTTCTTCGACCGCTATTACCTTACGCATGTCGTGTTGGGGAGTGCAGCTGCTCCAAATGAAATTAAACGTATTCATTTATTCCACGTGTTTTTTTTTTTCTCTCGAAATATAGAAGCATAGAGAAACAGGTATATAACACGTATTTCCTCACAGGTTGGGAAGTTCTACAACAACCTAGGAAATATTTTCCTGGCGCAGCCTACAACTCGCTTGGTAAAAGGGCCAACTGCCCCATTTAAAGAGCTGTCTCCCCATTGATGAAATACTGCAATAGGTGACTTATTGTAATACTCTTTGAGCATCTCAGTTCACCTACATCTCATTTTTTATTTTGCTTGTGTGTATCACACTGGTCTATATAGCGCAATAAACGATGATACAGTATTAAAAAATCGAGAAAAGAAGCATATTTAGCCACGGTAACCATGGAAATAAAAAATAATAATCCCAAATCTTCAAGCATGTTAATCAGGTGACATATTTTAAACATGCAACATATCTCCAAATGTAATTGACTTAATTGAAACTATTGCTGTGTAGAGATTATTGTAATTAAGCTAAAGTGCACAGAGGAATAAGCTTATATGAAGACGCGGCCTCGACTGTGTGAACACATCCTTGGGAGTCAGTGTCCTTCTTGCAATTATCGGCCAACAGATACATATTTACATAAGCCACAAAACGTTTCTTATCGCCCACATAATTTTAAATAAAACAAATTTGTAAGACCTGTGGTTGTAGTCTATTCCGTGAAGTAGGTATAAAGTTGGAATCACAACTTCATCTAATTTTTGCGTTTACATTTCGGCAAATGTATTCATAGAAGCGATATGTAGGCCACTTTCATTGACAATTGGAAGATAGTGAAAGGCTGACCTTTTGCTGTGAAGTGAACTCGTCTACGTTTTGCATCCATTGCGTTGAGATTCTCTAAGTTCTGAATCGTAGTCCAGCAGAGTTAGTTAGGTTCCTCAAATCCAAACATTTCTGGAGTTAGATTTTCTAATTCGATATAATTTACTTTAATTAAACAAGGTTTTTCGATGGGGAGGGAATGTTTCATTTTATAGATGATCTCGTTCTTTTGTTTTATGTTTACATTAGAGTAATCAACTAATCAAAGTACCTCAGTCAAATCAAAACAAAACAACTTTAAATTGCTCAGGAAGATCAAGATGGCGTTGCAGGAATACTACTCATAATCTGTGAACAGACGGTCGTCTCAATAGAATTGAGATAAAGGCGAAGATTGGATCTATGAAGGAAAATTATACCATCCCTTGAGTGATGATATATCCATGAACATAATATGGAATGTAGGCTGGTCTGCACCAAACCTGAAGAAGCCATATAATTGAGGCCATGAATTACTTTAACTGGGTTTGTATTATTGGATTTTGTGCGATTTGCCACAATCTGTGAGCAGGCGGTACTGTCTTTAAGACAGTTTTCTGAATATGGCAGCATTAGCAGAACATCTCTTGTTCCCGAAGCCTTAAGTCTGCACCGTTGAGAGAAATGTGCGAGTCGCTTTCACTTCCATTCTTTACAAAAGGAGAAATGCCTGGATTTAGCGGAGACGATTTAACTCTTTTTGTTTGCCCCAGAGATATTCTGGGCACTTAATTACGCTTGAATCGATAGAGAGGCAGTTTCAACGGAAAAGAGCACGAATTCGAGCGATTGAAGGGCCTAGTCCCTCTCGAGTATCAAGATGTTTGACGTGAGCAGTATCACGTACTTAAGCCAAGCAGGGTGATAGGAGTAGGGGGTAGCCCCTATGGCATAGTTTCGTTAAAATAAAATCGAAGTAATCCTCAAGTAAGATATCAGAGATTACAGGAAAATTGGAGCGACGAGCAAGAAGAATTATTGCTGATGTGCCTGATTTGTGCAAAGTACATGGGAAGGAAAAGCATATAGGCGTGAAATACACATGGTGATTCCAACGTATTAACGATCGAAACTATCAGCTAAACAAAGCAAAACGCTCCAATTAACCTAGTGCTCAAAAGAAGGGTTTCTCAAGTACACTAGTTGTGATCCGATCAACCTGTCTCTTAATTGGATCACAAATGGCACGCCACTAGCTGGTAGGCTTGTGCCGAGCCTAGAAGTGGTTACACAATACAAGTATAAGTGTAAAGTTCGCGATTTATTGTAACTCTGAGTCAATAGGGTGAGAAAGAGGATGTTGATGGCTTTTTGGTTGTGGTGTTGAAATGGAGTAGCGTCGTTAGATTTTAGGCTCCTTAGCGGTCCCTGCATCGTTATTGGTGCTGTCTTTTCTTCTTCTTTTTCTGTGCGTATCCAAGAGGTGATGGTTTTTAATTTAGAATTTAGACCGATCTCCCATGAAAAGGGGGAATATTGCTTTATGGTTCAGCGAATGAAATTATTGGCTGGGTTAATGTCATTGTTATCACTGACATAAGGGAAACCGGTACTGCCTATTGTGGCGGTTACTATGAATAGTCCCCTAGAGATCTGCCAAGGACGTTCTAATGGCGTGGCAATCTACCCTATAAATTTTATCCTCTGCTTATTGAAGGGCCGAGGTCACATGTAGTATCCTCACAGGAAGCGACGGCAAAGATAATATAAATGGACGCAAGTCCTCAATTCTGAATCCGTTGTAGCCAGAGAAGCCAGGAGCCTTAAACTTGCAGCCAAAGAGACATCAGTCTTGAAGAGGCGTAGCATTGGGATCCATCATTGACGTGGCCACCTATACAGAAAACCATCTCAGCAATTACCTGGGCTCCGTCGTGAGACTGGTGGTATTTCAACAGTACCGCCTTGCTATTCACTCTGACTTTAATAATTATATTGTAAATGTACATTAGTCAGACAACATTACAATTTGGCGTATATCTTATTCTGATTAATATACTTAAGCATCATGTCTTTAAACACTGGATTGCTGATGGCGTCACACATGTTGGCCTGAACTTCACAATCTCGTCTTGCACTCGTATAGTGATGACAATCTAGGATCATTTGAGGTACAGTAAGTGGACAATTACAGAAGTTACAAAGTGGAGGAGGATCATGAGATATAAGGTAGGAGTGGATGATGGCTGTGTGTCCTAAGCGTAATCGTGTGAGAGCAACTTAGTCCTTGCGAAGAAGGGAAACCATGGATGTTTAGGAGAGTAGATGTCATGCAGTTTACTTGTAGACGAGTTGTTGCAATGCTGCTTCCACATTTGAGTGATCTTCTTTTGGATGTATCCGAGGAAGTCGCAGTATGGTATTCTACGTTCTTTGGTGGATGCTTGGTGGCCTCTTTAGGTGCAACATCAGCTTCCTCGTTCCCTTGGATGCCCTCGTAAGACGGAGTCCAGATAAGTTTGATATATTTACCAGATTGAATTGCTGAACCAGTGGGTGAGACGAAGAGTTTTTGGGATGCAATGCTAACAAGGCACTCAGAGTCCGTGAATATGACAAAGGAGTCATACTGTGTGTTGTTCAGGATGTATTCCAGAGCAAAGCGGATTGCATATAGCTCATATGGGTAGACGCTGAGGTAATTAGGTAGACCGTGTAGCATCGTGTGATCAGGGAACACTACTGCGCAACCGCAATTGTCAAGTTTAAAGCCATCAATGTAAATCGGAAATGAGGACGAATTTAATGTGTGGAGATCTTGAAACATGCTTCGCAATATAAAGCTCTCAGTAGTGGATTTGCTGTATCTGGACATGGAGATGTCAACTGCCCAGGAGGCTTGAGCTTCCAGGATGCTATAGGTGGACAGCAACAGGGAATTAGTTCAGTTATTGTGATGTTAAATGCATCAAGATATTGAGATAGACAAGTCAGGCTGACTTGCTGGAATTAATTCTTGGAGGGGCTTGTGTGAACGCGTAGGAATGAATTGCAGTTGTACCTTGTCTATACATTATACGAACAGCCTAAAATAAACTTAGCATTTTCCGCCATGGCTAATGGAGGTTCATTGGCTTGTATGTACAGGGTATCCGGTACAAAAGGCTCCTAAGATTATTCGTAGGGCAGAATACTGTGCGGCGTCGAACATTTTAAAAGCAGAGAGGTAGACGATACATCCATGGTCAGGTTTGGAGCCGATGGAGGTCTTGTATGTGCGCAACAAAATATTGAGATCTGCTTCCCAATTTTGTGCGGCTAATGTGAAAGAGGGGCTGATGCCAACGTCACGTGGTGTTACTATGCGGTCACCCATCCAAGTACAGACCACGCCCAATGCTGCTTAACTTCGGTGATTGGACGAGAACCGGTGTTTACGGCATGGCATGACTGTTGGCTCCTATACTAGAGGCTTGTTCTGATAATCAATTGGCTGCATCTTAAGAGCTGCTGATTTGCAGAACCAATATTTACTGGATGTTTTTGCTTGTTGTAATTCATTAATTTTATCTCCTTTGTTTAACCATCTATTACAAACACCAGTTCAGTATTTAAAGTAATTTTATAGCATGTTTTTCTTTCTTTCTGAACCGTTAATTGGATTTGCACATAGGGGCTTTTCTCAAAATTTAGTGGTCTATGTTTTATTAATGTTTAATTAATTATTCTTTTTTATTGTTTCATTTTTATAGGCCCATTTAACTTTTAAGCCCTATCGCGGCTTAGACTTTAGAAACAATTGACGGTGTTTGTAACTTGTATGTAGGTTTTTAACGTTGATTTTATTCGTTTAGGCTATGAAACCCACTCGCATTCACTCTCACATTGAAACTTCCAGATTAGTCCAAGTAAAATCCCCCACTGCAGTCAGAAGTCGAACCCGCGACCACTGGTTTGGAAAGCTAGAATATTGAGCACTCGAACCCAGAGACAGTTTAATCTATTTTTTTGTTGAATTTATTGGCGCCGTAGTCTTAGAATGCTTGTTGGTGCTAGTATAAGCTGAGAAAGACAAAATTGCCGGTTTTTCCATTCTTTATATCTTCCGTCAACTCACTTGATAAAATAGATGTGAAAGAAAACAATATCTCTTTAATAGTTAAACGACTATTCTACCCATTATCATATGTGCTACTTAATTGCATGTTCATGCAAAGGCTTTCACTATAAATGTTATTGGTATACGCACAGAGGAAGCTGAGACGACAGTCGGCTGCTAGAAGATTGAATATACTAGCCTTGATATTACATTCTTTACTTGGCTCATGAAGGAAAAAGACGCATGCTTAACATTTCGAAGTGTATTACTTGAAGCAACAGCGAAAACGCTACTCGCTAGGCATCCAAATTAGTAGGCACCGCTTCCACTTTGGCTGGCTGTGCTTTTGTAGGTATTTTCACGTGTTGCACATTTGATGACTCACGAAAAGAAGACGCTTTCTACACCTTTGGCTCAAACTATTGGCACATTCAAGATAAAAGCAGGAAATATATCGGAAATAATAATGCCCCCCCGGGCTACTTACTGAAAATACACATAAAAAGCCGTTTTTGAGAAAGCAGAGAATGACGAACTTTATTCCGTGTAAAGGGTGGTTACAGCAGAGTTCGTGTGTGTATTAATAATAAAGTTTATATTTAATAAATTTTGAATTTTAATTAATTATGATTTTTATTTAATTTATGCCTCGGCTGCGTCAGCGATATCTGATAGAGCAAGTATCTCTTAGCAAGGGTGGTACGGCTGCAGAATAGTTTCACACACTTTACACAAATTACAGTTTTATATTCTCACTTCTTAATTACTTCAAGACAGTTGAATAATATATATATATATATATATATAATTACAATTTACTGAAGTATTCAGTTATGGAGCTGTAAGATATTACTTTCTATATGTGTCCTAACGAACTGCGGTTTACAGAGAATTTTCTTAAGTTCTTTATTCGCATTAATAAAATTATGAGTCACACAAATTTATATCTCGTCGAAATTATAATGAAATGTATTTTACGGTTCTAATAATTATCTGTTCCTAACTACATTTTTAAAGGTCAAAATGTATCTTCCCCTCACTAAAATCTCACATCCGCACACTCTGAGCTACATCTACTGAACTGACTTGGCTTGGGTACGCCACCTCTTAGCGTCCACAGCTTAAAATTTTAAATTTAATCTCTCTGTTTACTGATTGGCTAAGCCTACTTTAGCAGAACATTTTAGTTCGACTTTGATTGGCTTTTTGCATCCACGTGAGTATTTACAAACTTTTTGGACGTTACACCAGTATTTTTCCATCGACTGTTGGTAGCCTCCTTAGCTTTCTAAATTATTGTTCTGCCAAGGTTACAACTTATTGTTAGCCACCCTCTGCTTCCACTTTATAACACTGTTTGTTACAAAAACCAGCTTGCTTCTACCCTCACAGCTCCTACGTTTGTAAACTAAAAAATCTGATGTGTTACACTCACATGACTTTCTCTACTCTTGTACAAACTATTTTTACAAACGCTTATTCTCCATCTATTTCATGTTAATCGAGATAAACATTATTGAAAACAAGTATTGAAAATTTTAAGGGAATATTAAGCAATATCTCGAAAATGGTTCACTCAACAAAAAAAAATGTATATGACATAAATTGTGTATTTTAACGCGATCTACATTTTTTGTGTAGTAACATTTTGTCTATCTCTTATGGTTTACTAGTTATGCAAAAGTCGTTCACAATGAAGAATACTTTTGGAGACATTCCCAGGAAATTCAAGATATACATTTTATTTGTCATAAAAATATCTTAAACATATGATATTTTAATCAAAATCGTTAGAGCCATTTTTGAGAAAATTAAAATATTCGAAAAACATTCCATGTAAAGGGTAATCTGAGGTGGGGGGATTTTCTTAAAAACCTTTGTGTCGCATCTCTGGAAGATACTGAACCTAAATACCAAGTTTGGTGTTTATCCGACTGTTCGTTTCTGAGTTATGCTGTTCACAGACACACACACACGGACATGTTTCCAAAAATGCTTTTTTTTGGATTCAGAGGATCTCAAAACATGTATTTCCGGTGAAATCTCGGTATCGAATTTTTGGGTGGAATACAATACTTCCCCTACTTAATATACGTAGTAGAGAAAGTAAAAATACATACACATATAAACAATAAATAAACATAATACAATGGCTGTAATATACCTGATTGCTTATAGACGGGCTATTATTTTTATATTGTATAATTGGTTAGGGGATAAAAAAATACTGCCTCATGGTTTGAGGCAGGCCGACTTTTCCAAATGTTGTCTTGCATCTTAGAAGTTGCCTTATTTAAGTATGAAATGTAGTTATCTAACTTTACGTTTTTCACGTCCCCGTTCACGCTAATATTTATCTTCGCCAAATCTGGGGTTATACATGGTTGCGAATGTTTGACAACCTAGATCCCCCCCTTCACTGTTTCGGAATCATGTTTTATTGACAATATTTTATCGCAGCGGCAGAGTAACACATTTTCACTTGTATGAGTAAGTAGTAGTCAGTGGGTCAAGGAATCTCGCCGTAGGAGAATAAATTAAAAGTTGACACCCGCTCTTCGGATACTTCAATGGCGATATAAGGCCACTTAACCTTTAAAACTCTTACTATCACCTAGACCTACATGTATGTACATGTTATGTCTAACAGTACTCCCAGAATGTGATAGAGTTTCAATGCAAACTTGCAGCAAGCTCCAGCGATAAACAATGCATACTCGTAAAACACTGAGGATTTCAGAATGATAAATCCAGCCATTTATTATATTGCTTTACCGTTTAAAACGCGTTTCCGGAACAGGTTAATCAGCGTGTCGCCATTCGTTTTATTGGCAAGCTTGTTTGATCGAGGCCTAGTTGGAGCCGATTTAAACGGTTCTGATAAAGCTTGTTTTTGTGCATTTAGCCATTTCCGAAATATTCGCTGTTGTACGCTTGTTCTTAGGCTTTAAAACTGCATGTTTTGAAATGTCTCGAGTTCATGGCTATGTTTAATTCTTTTGTATTGTTTCAGTAGACTATTATATACATATTTGTCGTGATTAACATATCAGTAGATAATACTTTTCTGATGAAGGGCATAACCTTCAGTGCACATCCAGTTCCCTCAGTTATTTCTCTTCTTTTCTGCCTGTGAGCTTAATATTCTTCTTCTTAATATTCTCTTTATCACCTGGTATCTTTTTCTTTTTAGAAGTTTGGCCTATCACCATTTCCTTTAATGTATGTTTTAGGCGGTTTCTTCTTACTCATTTTCCGAGTACGTTATTTGTTAGCCCACCCTTTCTTAAATACCATCATTAGTTATTTCGTCTATCCATTTCACACGCCATATTCAACTCTATATCCAAATTTCAAATCCAAGTAGTCGTTTTTCACACTTCTTCGCAAGATTGTTACCACAAACGAAGCATTTCGCTACTCTCTTCCTTGGATCTCTCTTCAAGGGTCTATACAACATATAATTCCCCCCCCATTAAACGTATTCTTTGCTATTACTATCCTCTGTTGGATGCTTAGCAACAACACGTGTTACTACTTGTACGGTACAAATATCTGAAGCTGTATTCCTGCCTCCCATAGGGTAGAGTTTCCGACCCTTCAGATGCCTAGGTGGCGAAGATGCAGACTCTTAGCACTCGTATTGACATTACTAGAAGTACGTCCGGCCGAACATCGTTGGGGAGCTTTTCTGGTTGGGTTGGTCTCGGCGGGGCAGTTGGTCCCGACACTCACGGGGGATTGGATGCGCATGGACGGTGATGCCTAGGCGAGGTTGCATAAACACTCAGATGTCCTCCGACCTGGACAGCTGGTAGACTCGTCGCACTCACCTAGGTCTACGGTGACGTGCGTGTTAGCGTATCGACTTCCGTCCACATAAGGGGGCGGGGAGGGGGTTTTAACAACCAAGGTATTGGCACTAAATGGAAAACCCCCACCAAGGAAGGGACAGTCGCTCCTGATCTAGAGAGCGTCGGCTTCGTGCAGCTCTCGCTCGAATTTGTGAGGTTATAGTTTTAAGTTTTCTGAAGGGAAAAAAAGGGCCTTATGAGGTAGTCTGTAGAAACTGTGAAATAACGGATAGAGAAGGTTTGAGTGAATACTACGCATATTTTTCCGTAATCCTTTCATTTATGTAATCCACTTAAGTCAATCACTTAGTCAAGTCTGTGTTGGTTAATTGTTAACCGTAGTTTATTTTTAACGTTGGATTTAATCCGTGAAACACACATTTACACTTCCGTACTCTGCGAAGGATAGAGAATGATTCCAGCAATAGGAACAATTTCCTCGCCCCAGCCGGGAATCAAGAGGCGGTCAGTTCGGATTTCTTAATATACTTTGTTAATTCATTACACAATGTAGTTGAGGCACAGTGCAAGATTTAAATGTGTCTGTGGACAAAACTGCTGAGAGGAGCTGTTCTAAACAATGCGGTTGTTTAGAACGTAAATAATAGCAGAATTATAAATTACCTGGCACATGGGCTCATTAGGTCACAGTAAAACATGTCCTGCACTGTGTCCGTACTTCTACGTCTGGACAGCGACATATCCGCAGTGCAGATCCGAAACATGTCAGCATTATTACATGCAGTTCTTGAGAAATAGACACAAATGCTTAACGTGGGAGCGTTACTTTTGTAAAATTGAAAACTCCGTTATAAACACAAATTGAGTTTACAAGGAGTGCCTACTCCATTGATTCGAAACTGGGATTTTGTTCCAGTCAGCAGGCTGGGTGATCTGTTTATCAGAAATTGAAAGGTTTTAGCCCAAAGTTATACGTAGGTCCGTTTTCGAGCTTCGATAGGTTTTCGTTGTGCTCGGCGCGCTGAGGCACTCGCCTGAGGTCTCTCTGATGCCGGCTTTACTAAACTTCTCTCTATATAGAGAGAACTTGAGGCTCTTCCTTTTCTTACGTTCGTTCTCGTGCCAAAGACCGATCGCTGTTAGTTCATGCAGTAGCACACGGAAAACAAAAGTGCATGGGTGATAAAACATTGTTATGGCATGGCGAAAGAAAGAAAAAAAATGAATTTCCACTCTGTTGCCTTTTTATATCAGATAACCAAGCTTTAAGCGTACTCGATACTAATTTTCGAAAAAAGTAATGTTTTTGTTTTTAATTTTTCATGGAAAAAATTCCCAAACAGTATAGAATCAGAATCCAACTGCGTACCCTTCTGGTCGCAATGCCCGAATGCAAAGTTCAAGTGCACGTGTGTGTGTGTGTGTGTGTGTGTGTGTGTGTGTGTGTGTGTGTGTGTGTGCAAATAGCGCGTAAAATTTTAAAACTTGATTTTTTCGTAAACTTGTTTTCTTATGTTTTTGCTACTTTCAAATGTTCCTTGTGATGAAGCTTTAGTTTAGTGACTTTCAAAATCTCAGCATACTTTCTTTGAAGGTGCGTGAAGAGGTCTGAAGTGCCTTTTCTGGATATCAAGTATGGTTTTGTATTTAGGGTTTTAATTTAACATATGATTGATTTTTGGAAAATTGTATTGTACAAACATTTTTATCTTTGGTGTTTACAGAATAGTATGCAAAATTTTAAGTTTTAAAGAAACTGTTATTCCATGCAAGCCGTGTGTAGGACAAGTTAGAGATATGAATCATTCAAGGCTGAAAAATTCAATGCCTAGTCGAGATCTGAACCACGGATCTTCCGGTTTCTGTCCGGTTGCTCTAACCAACTGAACTACCATGGCAACATGCCGGTACGACATTAAATTTTCCAGTGACTAGCATTCTTTCCGCAAACCCCAAGCAGTTCTCAAATTGTTTTGAGATGACATACCCCAATGGTGACTTATAATGTCTGACTACTTTAAGCCCCGAACTTTATAGTTTAATCACTATAAGGTCAATTAATTGAATTAATTGTTCTTCTACACAAGCCGAGGGTAGGACAGGGTTGAAAAAGTAGACTCAAACGACTGAAAAATTCATTGTCATAGTCGGGATCTCAACCAAGGATCTTCCGGTTTACATCCGGTTGCTCTAACCAAAGCAACTCTATTGGTTAGAGCAACCGGACGGAAACCGGAATATTCACGGTTTAAATCCCGGTTATGCCATTGAATTTTTCAGTTTTTAAATATTAATGTTTTCAAATTTTCTTCGCGTGGGGAATTTTGCATGATACTCCATTTTCATTTTTTAAAAAGTTTTTGTTTTTGTTTTTTTTTCAAAGTTAGGTACATAGAACACTAAAACTGAACAAATCTGTAATAAAAGTTTCAGCTACAGTGGGTGACGTGTGTAGAAATTGGCAGTTTCAGTACCGAATATCCTTAAAACAAAACTTTTAGCACGTTAAAATGGGTATACGTTTTTTGGTCCCTCTTGTGTATTGTGCAAGTTTCACGAAGCCACTTTTCCCACTCCTTGCATATCCAGTTGTCAGATAACATCTTGGCATTCTGTAACCTACACTGCTCGAAGACGGCTCATTCTCTTTCTTGGAGGTCTTGTAAACCTTCTGTCTACTCAAATCGTCTTGAGATACTGGCTTCCCCCCCCCTTTCTTTTTTAATATATGCCTTTGTATCTCCGTGGTCTAGGGGTACTCCAGTTCCCGAGGTCGCGGGTTCAAATGCGGCGTAGGGCGATGGATTTTTTTGGGCGTAAAAATCCTTAGCATGGCTTCCTTCGGAAGGGAAGTAAAGTCGGTGTTCCCATGTCGTAGATTTATGGCACGTAAAGAAACTCCAAGCCTAATAAAGAGGCCTCTGAGCAAAAAAATCTCCAGTCTTTCACGCGCAATTTAGAATGGGACACTAAGAACCATAATAGTTAAGAGTGTCCATAAATAAAACTCGGTTTTATTTTTCTCTCGTGACGTAATGATACTCGGTGTGCTACAGTTGTTGGAGGGATTCATAGGAGTTTGATTGGAACACTTGAAGTTTATTTTTGCACGATTTTTGCTCCGGAGTATATTTAATACATTTTCTAATTACATTACAAGATTCTGGATATTGTATGGACATTATAGGTCGCCTCTGCACTTTATCGAGTGGAGCCCCTCTGCTTGAACTCGGAGACGAGATCCTGAATGAATTTTGTATACTTTGGAATAATTAAGAAACCATACGAGTTTGAGGTTTCCAATGCTTTGCATTTTTTTGAAACATTGAACAACCATTCGATTGTTGCTTGTGACATCACGAAAGAGAATGGAATTTTAAAGCCAACATATAGTTACACACTTTTTAAATATTTATCTATCGCTTCAGCCATCCGCTTTGCATCTACAATAAAAGATGTAATGAAACCATTTACAAAGTCATGTAAATGTAACACATCAGCTTTATAAAAAGGTTTTTGTATCCGGTGTAAGCTCTATACCGAATTTTTGGGTGGACTGCAGTGTTTTTTAACCACTATAGTTAGAGAAAATAACAATTGAACACGGACATTTGTACATTTGCAGTAAAAGGGGTGTCAAAATGCAAATATTTCTTCCTACAGTTACAGAACAAACTTACGTTGCATACATAAAAATACATACCTAGTGTCTATTTAAGGACATTTTAGCTATGGAGTGGGGTGGCCCATCTCTCAGGTAAAGCTTCAGCTGGTGGTAGGGGTACCCAGTATGCAGAGCTCGTACTGCGCGAGACGCATACTGGAAAATAGCCAACAGTCGCTCGCTTTTACCCTTCACTGGCCTCGGACGAAGTAAACACTACCTCCTTCTAGTAGTTAAACCCCTACCTGCTTGGAAGGTCACTCCACCCCTAGCTGAAACGTCGCTGAACAGACAGTAGGTGCATTTTGCTACTTATACATAAAAACTCACTGGCTATTCTTAGCTGGTTCGTCACCATATTATTTTAATTAATTTTCAAAAAATGGAATAATTGCCTTTACGAAAATGGCATATTGTTGGCATTGATTTCCTATATCTATTATTTCTACAATTTCTAATTCAAGAAGTGTTGTTTACTGCTTGGTTTGATTGAGACACCCTGTACTGATAATTACAGAAATACCAGAAATGTCAAGTGTAATATATATTGACTGTTTCAAAAGAAACTCCTACGTATTACAGAACGTGTGGTTCAAAAGGAAAACGAAATGTGAGGGCAGGCGTGAAAGGCATTCATTTGCAGAGTGAGAGAGGTGTCAATAGCGGTCTCTTAACAAGCACACAAGTACGTACCACACTTGTGAGCTCACGTGACATGAGAGTCGTGTAAATATACTTCTCTGACGCTGAGCTACATAGCTTTGGGAAACTTGTGCTCTAGCAGAATCTAAAAGCAGTTTATGTCGCAATAAAATTCTATGAAAAACGTGAGAGAATAGATTTTTAATTTACAACTAAGTTTTAATTTTTAAATTCTCCACCACTATGTAATTAGTAGGTAAGAGGAGGCATTCTATTCCATCCAAAAATTCTATATCG
This sequence comes from Deroplatys truncata, assembly GCA_030765065.1. Lineage (NCBI taxonomy): Eukaryota > Metazoa > Arthropoda > Insecta > Mantodea > Mantidae > Deroplatys > Deroplatys truncata. The sequence goes on along the minus strand of CM060988.1, from coordinate 127,553,081 downwards.
AGATTTCATCGGAAATATACATTTTGGAATCCCCTAAACCACAAAAGAATACTGCATCTTTAGAAAAAAGGCGAGAGAGAGAGAGAGAGAGAGAGAGAGAGAGAGAGAGCAGAATAACTCTAAAACGAAAATTCTAATTGAGCATTTTCAAATGATGCAATACGATTTTTAAGAAAACTCCCGACTCCATACTACCTTTTACATGGAAAGCTCTTCATGATTTTTTTATGTTCTCAAAAGCCACTAACAATTTTGAATAAAATGCCACATATTTAATATTTTAACATGAGAAAATAAAATGCATGCCAAACTTGAATTTTTGGCGAGTATCATGTCAGCTTCCCTTTATTCGATCGAATTTTGTATAATTTTCTACAAGGAAATCTTAGAGATAACAGAAACTTGTCCTAGGAAAAAATGTAGATCTTGCTAAAAAACCCAATCTGTGTTAAATGTTTTCGTGACTTAAGCCGTTTTCGAAGTATTTCATGTTGCAAGATAAGACCTTCCCTAAGCGTCACCTAAAGGACATGCTTGAAAGTTTGCTGTTCTTCCCTCCCACCACTTTTTTCTTTCTTTCTTACCATCACAACAGCTTGTTACCATGAAAAAAAGTTTGAATACTGTTTCTGTATGTTGAAAACTTCTTGCTTCATTGAAAGAAAGAATTCCCGTGCAAAATATATCGTGATTAACATAGCGAAGATATAAAAATCACTTTTTATATGAATAATATAAAATATAATTGATCCATGGGAATTTGTGATTGGTAAAGAAAGTCGTGTGAATGCATCGCATGGCTGTGTATATTGGACCACGCTTATCTGTATGGGAAACAAAATAAAAAAAATATATTTTATTATTCCATTTTTTGAAAAACGTTACACAAGGAAAGTATATAACCATAATGTTTCTGGCAAGTTTTGTTATGTATAAAATTTCAATAGGACGAGTATTTAAGATCAATTTAAATTGACCCTAATTGTAGGTTCCCATTTAAAATATTAAATTGACCTTAAAATGACCATCATAATGTCCTCCAAACAAAACACGACTAATGGCATTTACTTTCCCTCATAATATCAAGCAACTTTTATTAAATACATTTCTTTCTACAACACTTATATATGTACGGCCTGAAGTTAAATGGTCCACGCTATATACGCCAGTGAAATTGAAATAAAATTAAAATAAAATTTTATGGCATAATACAGAGTAATGGTGGTGCCTACAACGTATATTGCAATGAGACCAGGGTAATTACGAAAAAATAACTTAATAAAATACTGTCCAATGGAATAAATTTATTAGATGCGTTATAGGCTCCATTAGGTTATAACAAATAAAGGCAGATATAAGGACTAAAACAAAACCTTTGAGTAGTAAAATAAATAGTAAACTTCAGAATTGGCTAGAACATTTATTAAGAATGGAACAAACAGACTTCCGAAAGCAGCACACCAAGGGGAATAAAAGAAAGAGGGCGAAGCAGCAAACGCTGGAGGGATCTTTGAAGCTGGAACGGGCAAGCAAGCCTAATCCGTGGAATGGAGTATAATAATACATTAAAGCTGCAATAGTGTATTACACGTGAAGGTACTTTTTGAGAAAGAATTCCCTTTTCTAAGTCTCTTGGGTGGGTTTAAGGTACAGCCTGCTATGAAGCTAAATATAGATATTAAATGCCGCCAAAGCAACGACGTATGAGGGAAAATTCATTTGATCACTAAATATACAAATGTGTTTAGGCAAGGATTTAATTAAGCACACTTTATGCATATATTTTTATGTGCACGCCCATGGCATTTTCGCACCTACCTTTATAATGGGTCTGCTGTTGAATAGTTAATAAAGTGCAAAGAAAAGAAACAGAAAAGAAAGGCGTAGGTGTGTTGAGAGGTGAACAGTTAGAAATGCTCTTGGCGCTTAATGAAAAGTGTTTGCAACGTCTACATGGTAGCCAAATTTGCAAGTCCGACCTTATCTTTCTTTTATCTTTGGGTGTCAACCTTTCCTGTCCTCGTGACAGTTTCTATCGCGATAGCAGCTATCGACATGTAAACAACAGTGTTAATGCGATTTTTATGTTATTTTGTTGGTTATGCCTTACATTCACCAACTAGGTACCAGAAAAGTTTAACAAGATCAATAAGATCATAAATGCACACTTCGCAATACATGTAGGGGGGTATCGCTTACAGTAGTAGCATTTAAAATGAAGCGACTTGTCACTTCACTCATAGCAAAGAAATGAGAGGACAGCGTTGCCAGGTTGTATTTGAAAGCTAGTGAATAAGTGCTACGTATATTATAATAGGCAACAACCCTTAAAGTCCAGCTTGTTGGCGAAGGGAAAAGATGATGGTGGAAGCTTGCAGCCTAGAACAACAGCGGAGGGAAGGTTGCCATGGAAACCTTACGGAAAAATGCCCCTCCAATAACTGTCTCAAGTCGCTTCTTGTTTAAAACAAACTGTAGTTTCGATTGGAAAATCTTAGGGGTAATATTTCACAAGGTACAAGTCCAATTTGTGGGGACTGTAAAGAGGGGTCTATGTTTTGATGGAATTTAAAGGAGCCATTGGATGGAAGAAAACATTATTTAGAGAAAAATGCCATAGGAGCAATAGAAATAATAGCCGTAAAGAAAACGTTTAATGATCAAACTCAGCTGAGGAGATAAGGAATGTCAAGAAGAAATGGAAACGGTCAGTGGTTAAAACCAACATAGACTAATTAAGTAAATTATTCAGTATTGGAAGTGGCATTTAATAATGGTGATTTACTAATAACTCATTCATTTTTGTTATCATACATAGAAACATTTTTTCTATGTATGAGTTGTTATGCACTTTACATCTGCAGGATAATTAGTTAAGGCCAGATCGTGTATATTCCATTACGTAATTTACCTAGCACTAAACAAATACTTAACGTCACATAGCTTTACTATTCAGATGCGTTCGCAACATTTTGTGTGTTGCGTTCTGATATTTGGTGGACATTTCAGGAAACAATCCTAGAAATAGAACATTTTAGTAGGGTCCCGTATAAACGACTCTTTAATTTATAAACTATGTGATCAAAAGTATCCGGACACCCCCACAAACATACGTTTTTCATCTTAGGTGCATTGTGCTGCCATCTACTGCCTGGTACTCATTATCCGCGACCTCAGTAGTCATTAGACATCGTGAAACAGCAGAATGGGACGCTCCGTGGAACTCACGGACTTCGAACGTGGTCAGGTGATTGGGTGTCACTTGTGTCAGAAGTCTGTATGCGAGATTTTCTCACTCCTAAACATCCCTAGGTCCACTGTTTCTGATGTAATAGTGAAGTGGAAACGTGAAGGGACATGTACAGCACAAAAGCGTACAGGCCGACCTCGTCTGTTGACTGACAGAGACCGCCGACATTTGAAGAGGTTCGTAAAGAGTAATAGGCAGACATCTATCCAGACCATCACACAGGAATTCCAAACTGCATCAGGATCCACTCCAAGTACTATGAGTTAGGCGTGAGGTGAGAAACCTTGGATTCCATGGTCGAGCGGCTGCTCATAAGCCACACATCACGCAGGAAAATGCCAAACGACGCCTCACTTGGTGTAAGGAGCGTCAACATTACACGATTGAACAGTGGCAAAACGTGTGGAGGGACGAATCACGGTACACATGATGCGATCCGATGGCAGAGTGTGGATATAGCGAACGCCCGGTGAACGTCATCTGCCAGCGTGTGTAGTGCCAACAATGAAATTCGGTGGTGATGTTATGATGTGGTCGTGTTTTTCCTGGAGGGGCTTGCACCCCTTGTTGTTTTGCGTGGCACAATCACAGCGTAGACTACATTGATATTTTAAGCATCTTCTTGCTTCCCACTGTTGAAGAGCAATTTGGGGATGGCGATTGCATCTTTCAACACGATCGAGCAACTGTTCATACTGCACGGGCTGTGGCGGAGTGGTTACACAACAATAACATCCCTGTAATGGACTGGCCTGCACAGAGTCCTGGTTTGAATCCTATAGAACACCTTTGGGATGTTTTGGAACGCCGAGTTCGTGCCAGGTCTCACCGACCTACATCGATACCTCTCCTCGTTTCCGCACTCCGTGAAGAATGGGCTGCCATTCCCCAAGAAACCTTGCAGCACCTGATTGAAAGTATGCCTGTGAGAGTAAATGCTGTCATCAAGACTAAGGGTGGGCCAACACCATATTGACTTCCAGCATTATCGATGGAGGGCCCCACGAACTTGTACGTCATTTTCAACCAGGTGTCCGGATACATTTGATCACGTAGTGTATCAATTAATAGATTACAAACAGATTACACCGATGAATATTCCCTTGGCGCTTGTTAACATTAACTCCTTCACTTGTCCTCTTGTCATTTAAATAACACCAATATGACCGATATCTCGTTTTATTACATATTAGTGTACAGTTTGCATTCTGCAAGCCTACCTATTTAATATATTTTCTAATATTATAATCGCTTTTAATGTTAGCTTTTATATTGTTTTAATTTGAGAGATATTTTAAGATATCCGTATTCAAACCTGGCATTTCTGGGCGCATTCCGTTGGATGTGAGATGTTTTTAAAAGGTGTCAATTCGTGGCAACAAATTTAAAATAGTTATGCGCTTCATTCGATTTGCAGATAATTAAACATGTATGTTGCATTCATATGACTTTCTCGCTCGCTCACAACTGTTCTTACAAAAGCTTAACTACTTCTTGTTAATACAGATAAACCATCATTACTCAATTACACATTTCGTTGTAGGTATAAAAGAATTCAGTAAACCAAAGCGATAGACAAATCTTATCTAAGTCGGTCACTATGTGATGGCTATGAAATTCGGTTCTGTTTGCATGAAAACGAAAAAAAAAAAGAAACAAAGAAAAAAACAAACAAACCGAACGGGATGACTCAGACGGTGACGTCTTGGCTCCCATTTGGAAGGTCTTGGGTTCAAACACCCGGGGTCGACCAAACTGACTGAATGGTTTTTCGGGTTTTCCTTGGTCCCTAGGCGAATGTTGGGTTGGATAATTTGATCCCGAGTTTTCCTATCATCCCTTTCATCACTACATTTCATTTCCTTCATCTTCACCGCGTACCAGGCATTAGGTTGATTACCCATCCTGTATATGCTATGATCCAGAGTTTGCTTGCTCCTGACAGCCTATTGACTCAAGGCATTGGCTTGCAAGTCCTTTGGGGCGGAAGTGCTACAACGAGGGTGGTAATCAGTTGAAGGAAAGAATAGCGATTTGCAGTTGAGACAAATATTAAGTTTTTAAAAATTCAAACCAATAACACCACAAAAAAATTGACATAAATTCTGTGCTTTAACGAGACTAATTTTTTTTTGTAGAAAACTTTTGTCCATATATTACGATTTACCAGTTACGCAAAACTTATTGAGAATGAAGAGAACTTCAGAGATTATTCCTAGAAAATTCGATTCGGAAATATTCAGTTGCAACCTTCGAAGGTTCTTTATCTTCACTACCCCTAAATGTGTTCTATTCAACCAAATGTGACGATAAATTTGGATCAAACTGTTTCAACTCTAATTAACTCATTGGTTCTCCTAAAACTTGAAAATTTGTATGAGTATTCGTCTAAAGTCCTTACATTTTGTGCCAATTGCTACCAATGTAATGTGTCAATACATTTTCTTCAAACTCCTGTGTAATAAAATCTCTACTCCGTACTTGCAACAATTAGCGTATTGTTTCATGCGTACGGACAAAAAGACGAAGAAAGCTAAGTTAGTATATGCTCCACAGTAGCGTTTGCACCTAAATACCGCAGGAAACTGCAGGTAATACATCTCACTTGCATAGAAAGAATTTGAATATGTTTCCTTCATATGTCCCCTAAATCAAAAGTAATTGTTTTATCAGATTTAGAATTAGACATCAAAGCACATTTCTAGCCTTATGCCTAAACTTGTGTACAGTTAAAGTTTTGTAGGAAATAACACATTCTTAATATGTTATGTTGATTTTTTTTTCAATTCCCAGCTTATAGACAACCTGCAGACTTTACTCATGGCTGTTCTTCAGAAGTAACATGCTGAGTAATTCATAAGCATGCGTTTAAATTCAACATTAGAAAATAATGAACTCTTAAAACGACTACAAAAGTGAATCACGGAATGAGGCGGCTCATTCTATATAGCATTTGAGCAAATTGAACCGTTTTTGTTGCACCCCTACCCTTCATGTTTTCCCCAGTATACAGATAAAAACCGGATTGGTCATTCAGTACCACGGCCAAAAGCTCCTCCCACAGAATGAAATAAATAAAATTGATGATACAGGAAGGCCACTACGAAACTAAGGCCTCTCCGGCCGCACACTAAGTGTGAGTACCTAAGAACAGTAGTCGCAAAAGTACACCTTCCCATTAAACCAATAGCAGCAAATTAGATTAAACAGGGACTACACAAATGAGATCATCTGTCAGCAAATTTCGCAGGCAGGTGAAATCAGGGATAATAATCAAACAGTTTCTAATTAAATTAAGCATAGTTTTAAAGTAGAGCTGTGCTATATTTTATTTATTGGTTTTTTAATTACTGTATAACAGAATTTTCTATGAAAATTTGGTTAATCAAGTAATTGCACATTTCTTGATAAAGAATTTTTCTCCGAAAATGTTTCCGAAATGATTCGAGATGAAGCCAGGATGTACCAGTATTACTATATGCAAGGTTACATTATCGTAAGTCATTAAAATAATACCTAGTTGCATTACCTGTCACGTGCTTCTGAAAATATAAACGAAAACAATCTACAGGTTTGCCGTTGTGAGAACATTTCCATAATACACATGTCAGTGAAAAGCTTGTAGATTGTTTTGCAGCTTATTGGCTAACGTGGTGTTCCTGTTTATTTGCAGGCAAGTCTTATTTCTAACTTCCGCAATGTTGAAGGTATGTTTGTGTTATAGGAGTTTGCTGAGAACGTGGAAGTTGTGCCAGCTGTTACATAATGTTGAATTCAGTAGTGGCTTAAGTTCACGTTTTCCCTTTGCAGTTGCTATTCCACTGTTTTGAATGTGGTATGCCGGCATTAACTTTATTCCATTAACTAAACAACTAAGGGACGTAGGTACATCTTTTCAACATTCTTATTTTACAATCAAGGGGTTTAAAAGTATTTTCATAGACTTGTGAAATGCAAGAACAATCTTTGGAATATACACACAGTATGTTAGTATCGCAGCTGTACTAATAAAGGTTGGAAGAGGGTATGTATCATCTTTAAAATATAAGAGAATTCGTCGAAAGAAACAAACAATCCTAAACAACCTTTGGCTCATCTCTAAGCGTAATAAAAATAAATAAATAAATAATCTGATGTGTTACACTCACATGACTTTCTCCACTCTTGTGCAAACTAGTTTTACAAATGCTTATTCTCCGTATGCTTCATGTTAATCGAGATGTTAATCTTATTGCTAATTTTCTTGTAGATGAAAGAGGAATTGGTAGACTTTAAGCGACAGTCAAATATTTTAAGAGCTGATTGCTATGTGGAGTATTCCATTCTCTTTGTATGTCCAGGACATAAAAAAATATGAATAACGAATTTCCATTTGAGAAGAAGTATAAGTATTGGAAAATTTAAGGGATTGACAAGCAATATCACGAAAATGGTTCACCCAACAACAAAAAAAGTGTATGACATAAATTGTATATTTTAACGCGATTTACCAGTTATGCAAAAGTCGTTCACAATGAAGAATACTTTTGGAGACATTCCCAGAAAATTTGAGATATACATTTCATTTGTCATAAAAATATCTTAAACATATGATATTTTAATCAAAATCGTTAGAGCCATTTTTGAGAAAATTAAAATTTTCGAAAAATGTTCCATGTAAAGGGTAATCTGGGGTGGGGGAATTTCTTGAAAACCTTCGTGTCGCATCTCTGGAAGATACTGAACCTAAATTCCAAGTTTGGTGTTTATCCAACTGTTCGTTTCTGAGTTATGCTGTTCACAGACACAGACACACACACACACACACACACACACACACACACACGGACATGTTTCCAAAAATGCTTTTTTTGGATTCAGGGGGGCTCTAAACATATATTTCCGGTGAAATCACGGTATCGAATTTTTGGGTGGAATACAATACTTCTACTTACTATACGTAGTAGAGAAAGTAAAAATTGCGATACAACATTAATAATACTGCACCATTGACACACGTGATGAGCGCGCGGTAAGGCTCTTGTAGGTCACGAATTAGCCAACTTGTGAATGCCGAAAGTATATACAATCGTCACTTATGCTGGATCGAGATAAACAAAACAAGAAATTGGTTTATCTTTCTCAACCCCTATTCGAAACAGGTGAGTTATGTCTTATGTTTATCAAGTCCAGTCCTGAATAGGTAAATCAGGAGTGTAGGTTTTGAAGTCGAGTTTAACTATCATTAAAGGCACCATACGTATAACTCGCTTAAAACAATGCACACTAATTAATAAATCTACATTCTTTCATAAGTTGTAGGATTTGTTGCTTTTCGCAATTTGTATTGTATGAAAGTATAACTTTTTAGGAACCTCAGACTTTCAAACGAAAGTACATGAAGTACGTAACATTACAATAAAACACATAGTTATTAATTAAAACATGGGTCATAATATATAACAGTACTTCAACGTAAAGTGTATAACGTTATCAGAGCAACTAAGTGAATCGAATGTATTTCGAATGCTTGCTTTTCCATAGTTAGTCCAGGCTCCATCATGGCCACCATTTCATTCTGGCATCGTTGTTTTTTTAAATTGCCCCCCCCCCTAAGGGGGCAAAGGACGGGCCCACACCCGCCCGTCTGGGTGGCGATCGTCCGGCATGCGTTGCCGTGCAAACTACATGGCCTCCCTTGTGCAGTTAGTGTCTAACATGCAGGGAGTTTTAGTTATGTGTTAGTGAGTAGATTAGTCGGGTCCCGCATAAGCACCCCGCTTAATTACGTGATGTTTGCATGCGAGCGCGTCAAAGGATGAATTCCCAGGCTGCAGCCATAAACAAGTCTGGCATATAGAAAGTGAATCCTATCACTAAACGAGGAAGGGAATACACTGTTTCTAGCAAACCCAGAGAACCCATAATGTCCACAATCCAATTAAATCAATAGCAACAAACTAGATGGCACACGAAGGCAACTACGCAATATAGCAGTTAATTACACTATCAGATGATACAGGGAGGCAATTGCACAATCATCATGTAACCAGCGCACCTGAATCATGGGCATGAATGAACCTATGTTAAAGCTACTTGAATAAGAGAGGGGAGAAAAATCACCACCCTTTCGCTCTGTACATATCGTTAACATTGCACAAGGGTTGGCGAAAATGCCTTTCTTCCCCGGATCGCCAAATAAGCAACGCGTGTTTTGTCACTCAAAAGTATGTGTAAAATAAATGGACGCCAATAATAAAGGGAGAGGTCGAGTCCCGTTATCTATATACTGCAGAGTGTAGAGAATAAGTTAATGAGGGTGAACCATTCTCTATTGACTATGACCGAAGCAATTGGTTCTAATAAAAAATGCGCAACGTCGGTGTTTAAATAAACTAAGCACAGACTTATATCAATGATACGCACCACAGTACCAAATGTTACCTTTATAACAAAACGGTTTGGTAGCATATAACAGTGAAATAGCTTTTAATAATATATTTATATAAACATTTTTACGTCACAGTTTAAATTTTTTAAAGCAATTAAATAACGTCAACATGATGAGGCGTTGCTTTGTATTTGCTATCCGATGATTATCTTTTAATCTAAAAGTTTAAACTTTTAAAACTATTTCGCCAAAATATTTACTTCTTTTTGTATTAAACTGTAAGAATCGGTTACTGCACTTGCCAGAAGAAAAATGGAATGTCTAATCCTTATACATAAATAAACGCATTCTAAAAATGCACAATAATAGGGTAATAGTTATAGGATGTAACATTAAGGTGTAGTCAAACTTCCAGGACACTTTCCTCGCGTGTAGAAGAAAATATAGGCATGGGCTCTGAAATGCTTTATTTCTATGCTAGAACCCATTTTCTATAACTCTTCATAGTACTTTAATCGTAGGAAACATACAGGAACATGGAACTCTTTCTTATATGAAATGTTCAAAATGGTGTTCGTTAGCATCAATCCGCCGTCGCATTGAATCCCGGATGTGCTAATGTAGCCCTGGAGAACCGCGAAGCTTTCCGCAGTAGGGGCGCAAGACTGTATCTTGTATCGGGTTTCGATACACAAGAGCTTTCAAATGCGCTTACAAATACAAGTGGAGAGCGTTGAGGCCAGGAAATAGGCCCATCTCTATCTATCCAACTGTCATGAAATTTGTTACTTAGAAGCCGCTGAACATTAATACTGCACGACTCCATCGCGCATGAAGTACATGTTTCATTGCACTGGTAAAGGCACATCTTCTAGTAGAACGGTTAGAGTATTCTCTATATAATAATATATGTAGCTTAACTACTGTTGATTCGAATTTTTTAATCAATAGTATTAACTCAATCAATTTTAACTTTGATAATTCCCCTACTGTGTGATTAGAGTGTTTAATTATAGTTTTCCGGCTAAAACTTGTAAGTTTATAAATGCAAAGTCATTAAAATCTAAACCTAAGTTGGGATGGTGCACGGAAGAGTTAGCTAATATCAAGTCCTGTATAGAATACTTAGGGAGATCTATTGATTGAAGAAATATGTTCATTGGTGATATAAATATGGTTTAAATTATGTATTTAAGCGCGAAGGATTATGCTAAAGACATCAAAGAAGCTACATGTAAATATAATCAGCATTATATTAATAATAATAATAATAATAATAATAATAAAAACTTGTACGGCTGCTTGGGAGTTATCAACCCCAGTCGTAATCATTTCGTGAAACAAGCGTATGATTTTAATGCCAACGATTTCAATCAGTTTATTCTGAATTCGGTTAAAGATATTACTGATTCGGTTGAAATGTTTCAAAAGCAAGGCTATTTACTTTTTAAACAATTCAACATCTTCTAGTACTAAATTTCATTGGCCATTCTTAGGAAATTCGAAATATACATTTTATTGATCCTGCAAATATCTTAAAGATACGGCGCTTTATACTGTAGATGTTCCCGCACTTCAGGCCAGATGAAATGTTGGTGAAACACCAACGTTTCGGCAGCGTGCATCTCTGTCGTCTTCAGCATCCTGAAGCATTGAGTATACACGTACGACGTCAGGAAAGCTTCAGCTCCTACTTCATATGACGTTTTAATAAAAATCGTCAAACCTTTTTTGAGAAAATAAAAACGAAACATTGTACATGCAAACGGCAGGTTTCTTAATCTTTGGCTGGCATACTTAAACAGTGTCTTGACTCAAATTCGAAAGTTGGTTATTTTTTGGATGTTTTGTTTTGAGTTACCTATACTGTTCAGAGAGATAGAAATAACGCATGCGCGATGATTCAATTTTGGGGTTTGCGGGCCTCAAAACGTGTATTTCTTATGAAATTTCTATATCGTATTTGTGAGTGAAATGCAATACTTCCCCTACCTTACTGTAGGTAGGTAGGTAGTAGAGGAAGTAAAAGTAACAATTTTCTAGTGTTCTCAGACACTCCCAAGCACATAATTTTAATTTTGGGTCCGTGAGCGTCAAATTGACACAGTTACAAGCCAGAGTTAACTTGATAAATTTATCTTCGCCGTAAAATGTAACGAGGACAAACGATTATTAGCAATTTAAACTTTAAGAAACGGCATGGTCGCAAATCATCGTTTAGAATCGCGATGCGGCAACAGTTGTTAATGGTCCTATCTCTGCCGTCTGACTATAAATATACGAATCTGGAGCGTCGGACTGCGCCATGGACACTGGTATAGTCACTCCTGCACATTCCAGCAAGCGCAGACGCTTTCCACCAGCAGCGTCCTCATCCTTGAGAAGCCAAAATCAGTCTCATTCTCGTGCCAACTTCTGCACGTGAATAGAATGCTCATGTCATGACGTCAGGTGCACGTGTCCTGCAATCACTTTCACCTGTGTGAAGTTCTTCAGTCCTGAATATGTCCGTTCTTCTAAAGAATAGTTTCAAACTAGTGTTTCACATAACCATACCATGTGAACTTACGTAAAATTGAAATTGAGTTTTATTTTTGGACGCTCTTTAACTAGTGGGTTCTTAGCGTCCTATTCTATATTGGACGTGAAAGAACGTGCTCAGAGGCCTATTTATCAGGCTTGAGGTTCTTATACGTGCCGTAAATCTACGACACGGGACCACCGGCTTTACTTCCCTTCCGAGGGAAGCCATACTAAGGGTTTTTACGCCTACAACTTACGTGCAACAGTAGTTCATATGCATTGACTATTCATAGAAAAACATTTTTATTCTTATTACGATAATCGCGATAAATATATGCATAAATTATTCTCAATTACACTTGACGGTAGCTGAGGTAGTTAAGGCATGAACTCGTGAACAAGAGGTTCAGATCCCGCCAGGACTGTCCTCCCTCATTGAAGGCTTTTTCCAGGCTTTCCCTAGTCCTCATGCCTGGCAAATGCCGGAGTGGTACACCTAACTTAGACCTGGAACATTTCCTTCCCAAATTCCTTTTCCAATTATTTAATTACTTGTAACATCAGTGTCCACCGCTTGTTGTGCCGTATGTAGTAAAAGCGTGAGTTAAACAAAATTTAAATTTTACCTAGGAGTCTGTTACAGCACTCAACCCTTTAAATAGCGTTGTATCACTGGGACTATTTAATGTGTTATGAATTGTACCATTGGTATTTTTAATTGGAGCATCAGTACAATACAGAATATAAACACAGCACATTCCAATTAAATAATATTTATGTAAAACAAACTTGCTGCATAATTAATATGAAATTCACATTACTGGACAACCAAGACGCAGAAAAACTAAACACAGTTTTGGTGTAAAATTTGAAAATGAATAGGATAATGTTTTTGCCTTATTTTTAAACATCTGATTCTATTTTAACAGGCTCACTTGCATCTAGGTCCACAAACATCACAGTAAAACAGCTTTTCCTTGCACTAACTACAGCACACCTTGTATGAAACCAAACAGCACATTTCAAACATCTGATCATATCCCCTTCTCTATCTTTCCAACATTGGTGCAGTATCAGCTGGATAATGATTGGTCGATTTCAGGTCTGGCAGCTTTCCTAATGTTATCTCCTGCAATGTTCATGTTACCCAAGGAAAGCTTTTAAGGATTAGTTGGGATTACAGCAGAGGAAGTAGTTACTCGAATTCTTTTTCTTTTTTCCAAAACTGGAACGGTGATAAGTTGGCGCAGTCACTTTTAACTGTTTTGATGCCACACCTAATGGTTGGAGTTTGAGAGTGTATGTGATGGAAGACAGCATGATCACTCCATTTTCTCTAGCTAAGTTTATAGCGTGCAGATAATCTTTGCACATCTTCCTGACTTAAGAGACCATACATCTTTCTTTCTGCCATCTGTAAACATTAGATTAGTAGAAAATATTCGACATCATTCTTTGTTTTATGGAAAAAACGACGCATACTGGTTCTGGGCATTAGTTAATATAAATTATTTAAAATATAAATGTATACAGGGTGGACCATTTAAGTTGATAACTAGGCATTGTAGAAAGAAATGTCTTGAATAAAAGTTGCTTGATATTGTGGAAAGTAAATGCCATTTGTCGTGTTTTATTTGGAGGACCTTGTGATGGTCATTTTAGGGTCAGTTTAATTTTTTTAAATGGGAACCTACCTTTTTATGCTGTATTCTCACTCATAAAAAGTTAAACCACACTTGCGTAAAACACTTTGCATTTGTTCTTACACCAATGTAAATAATAACGAATATTCTGAATGGCTGTGTACAAAGAGCGCAATGAATGGTTGGACCTTTATTTTGTTTCGTGATTTCTCATCACAAAATAAACAGCTTTTTGTAAAAATTTTCTAATGAGAATGCAATACAAAATATAGGTTCCCATTAAAAAAAAAATACATTTACTCTAAAATAACCATCATAACGTTCTCCAAACAAAACAATGGCGACTAATGGCATCTATTTTCCCCCATAATATCAAACAACTTTTGTTTAAGACATTTCTTTCTACAACGCTTAGTTTTGGAGATATTATATAGTCTCAACTTAAATGGTCCACCCTGTATATTTGTAACAATGCATATCAAAATGTGTAATTATATTATTGTACTATTCGTGGCACAAGAACAGTAATTTTCAGCTTCAGAATAAGAAGTCATTTAATTCGATGCTTATATTTACTATTCCATACCCAAAGCTGCATTGATACCTTAGGTCTGTAAATGTTGTGTACACTGTCTTGTAAACTGTACCGGTATCTAAAGTAAGAGAAACATGATGGTGCAATTTTTGAGATCTTATCCTATAGGTATAACTTCAAAAACTTTAAAAACCCTGCTTATTTTTAAACTTTGTGAAAAATACTAAGCTTTAAATAAACAACTTGCATTTTTATTTTCGAAGATTTTTTTCCACTATGGTGGAAACCTTTCAAATTATAAAGCTAGTAAGCTGAGAGTCACGGCTTGATATAGTACTGATAATTAAGGGAAAAGATATTAAACATGCTAATAGAGCTAAATGTAAACAGTGAGTTGTACGGCATGAAGTTTAAAAAAATAGAAAACTATATGATTAATGGAAGAAAAGTAATGTGGATATACTAGCCAATTCTTGAAGAGGTAATGAGCAAATGGACTACAAACATTTGAAAAGTACCAAGGAGACTTCTGAGAGACAGAGAGAGAGAGAGAGGGGGGGGTGGAGGGAGAGGGCAAATTGAACATTAACACAAGTTTCTCTATCCATATAGTTCGTTGTGTGCTATAATACTCATATCGCAAGTTTACAAGCATGCTCTTCAGGCGACTGATTTTGGAAAGTGCAAACATTTAACCGGGGATATTTCAAAATCGGGCAACGCTAACATATTGTGTATTTTAATGAGCTCTGGTAAGTTTCGTCAATCCATATTATTTTCCAGCAACATAAAATTTTACAAATTTCAATCAGTACAAAGAGATTACACCCAGAAAAATTCAAGATATGCGTTTAATTTTTCACATTAATATTTCAAATAATATATTTTAATCAAATTCATTAGTCATTTTTGAGAAAGTGTAGAATGACAAAAACATGTGCATGTAAAGGGAGTTGGATGAAGGAATTCTGGCGTGCATAAACAGTGCGTGACTGAATTATGAAATGTTTTACTTGTCCGATTTTTTGTTTTTGACTTACGCCGTTTGCGACGCACATAGGGATGGTTTTCTAAAAATGGCTTTTTTAGGTTATGGTGACTTCAGGCGATTTACTTCTGTTAAAATCTTAGTATCGAAGTTTAGGGTGGAATATAATACTTCCTCTATCTATTGTGTAAGTGTAGGTAAAGTAATAAACAATGTCTGTAGACCCTAGAAGAAAGAACCAAAAGATTTATCAGAGTAATTTTATGAAACGTGGCAATATATCTATACATATTTTGGAATCCTGTCATTGCGACGTAGTGAGCAAAAACGATTGGAACATTTGAAATGCGAGTGTTGAGTAGAATGGATTATGTAAATTTGACGGACAACATTGAGAGAACGAAGGGAGAACGGTAAAACTGTTCAGGAAGAGGGGGATATGACAGACGAATGATGAATTTGAAAAACGTCCAGGCAGAAAATACTGATAATAGAAATATTAAGATAAACGGTTCTTATGTGTTCTATAGTTGAAATATTTTGTGAAACATTATCCGGAAAACTCATTTCCGCTTCTGCTCTTTCCACCGACTTCTGCTTTCTCTAGGAGCTTGATACCAGATTTCAGCTTCTTTCTAAAGAAGAGAAACATGTTTGAAATTAAGAGGTATAGCAGAAACACGTAAAAAGCGGATTATTATGGAACAAAATCAAATTTCTGGAAGAGTAACTCAAATGCTTAAAATACAAATGCACGCTAATGTACTGCTACAAAAATGAGTCGACATGAAACGAGTTTTTCTACAAATGACTGAGCCTGAGGAACAATGAGGATGTGGCTAAAGAATGGTAGAGTATCCGGTTACTCTCTTAGGGGAGTTATGAGGGCCTTTGTTAATTTAGACTGTCATGGAGTGTGTGACAAAAGAACTCGCTGATTTTGTGAGAGAGAGCATGAAGACTCCTTGTTGACGTGGGGGACAAGAGGCACGCATAATCTCATGTCGCTCTCGGAATGCGTAGTGGAGTGTTATGGACACTAAAATAAAACGATAATAGCTATTTATGATACAGATATCAAAATAAAATCACTTTTAAACATGTGTTGTCGTACACTATTTTTTAGGCAGTGTTGAATAAAACATTATAAAGTCTCCATCTGAAATTTGTGTGGATAGCAGTATAAATTCAGACATATTTGGCCTTCGTTGTTTGACTCACCAGTGTTGACAATATGATTACGTCCACAATTATAGCATTCTGTAATATATAGAAAGCTGTGGCAACAAAAATAAGAAAGGAAAAGAAAAAGTAGTTTTGGATTTCCCCTACTTTTAATTTTCTGTATATAGTATACAAAAATCATAGTTTTTGTTTTACCTTGCACAGATGCAGAAATGTGTTGTTTACAATGCCGTACTGTTTTTCGACTTCTTTGGTAATAATTCCAGGGTTATCCTCTTCACTGTTTGCAATTTCCATCGCAAGAAACAAGGGTGGCAATAATGCAGTGCTATACAAATGCTACAGTGAATTATGATCTTGATTTCTAGTGTGAGTGGCTCGTTATAAAAGCTCTACTTTTAGTACCAGCTGTTTAAAAATTATTGTGTATATTTTCAAACAATTTGTTATAAAAATAAATCGTTATTTATCAGAAAAAAAGCAGAAACTTCTACAAACATTGTGGTGTTCATAAATTATGTTAACGTGGCTGTTTTGGCACAAACTACAATATTGTATTTGCATGACATAGATAAATCAACACTTAAGGTTGAATAAGGCGAGTTTTGCATATTAGGTGGATAAAGCTACCCTTGATGTTAACGCTACAATATTTTAAATTAGAACGTAATCGTTTAGTTATTTAATGAAAGACTTTTCATGCATATAACACAGTTTTCTAAAACCATTTTATCCTCTTTTTTTTTGTGTGTGTAGAAGAAACTACGGCTAAATTGTCATACTTTTGCCCACCTAAATTAGGAATAAGGAAGTGAAAAATAATGAAATAAATTACCTTAGGAGTGAGTTTAGAACATGATGTGGTCTCTCCAATATCTGGTCCCCACCTACCCACCCACCCGTTATAGGCAAATAGCGTGAGGAGCTATTTTAGTTATTTAATGAAAGACTTTTCATGCATATAACACAGTTTTCTAAAACCATTTTATCCTCTTTTTTTTGTGTGTGTAGAAGAAACTACGGCTAAATTGTCATACTTTTGCCCACCTAAATTAGGAATAAGGAAGTGAAAAATAATGAAATAAATTACCTTAGGAGTGAGTTTAGAACATGATGTGGTCTCTCCAATATCTGGTCCCCACCTACCCACCCACCCGTTATAGGCAAATAGCGTGAGGAAGACAACAAACGTAGCCATTTTTCCATGCAAAGTGGGTACTGCCAACCTAAATAAGAAGTGAAATGCACTGAATATGCGTGTGCTGTTGTTTCTGCGAACGTGAATCATTCGAGTTTTAGACGCGCATATCCCTGGGCTACCTACGCTCTGTCGTCGCTTCGCAGTACAACATCCCTCGGCTACGCTTTGAGGCTGAGGGCCCTTAATCTCTCGGCTACGCTTTGAGGCTGAGTATCTTACCGGCTTTGGTGGCATTATTCATATGTTGGCAGCATTACGTTAGAGCAAGCGTAAGACCTAATGCGGGCAAAAGTATGACAATTTACCCGAAACTACAAATGCCCTGTTTACGTATGTATAGATGGAGCGATTGTGTGTGAGAGAGATCAGAAAATGTTTGTAGTTTTCAAATTAGGTTTAAATCGGTAAATATTTAAGGTTAATATACAGCTCTTCCCCCCCCTAGCTTTCAGACGGACTGAAATTTTATAATGTGTAAGAGTTTGAAGAACATTTGTCAGGGCATTTTAAAAGTAGTTACAAAATTAAGCCTAGTTTGTATCGAGTACTTGCTAAAAATGTAGGATTTTAAAATTACCAAAAATATATTTAATAATAGATAAGTTCTGTCGTATTTCCGACCCCAAAACTGGGCGTTTAACGCAATGTGCACATTTAGGATGTTATTGCTAACATTTTGTTTGTGTCACTTTCATGCTTATAGGTATCGAAACCATATACTGTAGTGCTGTAAACTGAAATTGATCCGGTATTGAATTCTTATCTTTTTCTGTTGTAGGTGTAAATAGCAGACGCCACTGAAGGAACTGGAAAGAACTTAAGAGAACACGCTGAGAACTGTGGTTTATCGTCAACATCATTCGTCATAAGGTAAGAGATATCATTTAGTTTTCAAGGACACTCTAGGTGCCTGATAGTGTTACTCTCATTAATACAGACAGAAAGAGAAATCTTGTTTAAGACATCCAGAAGCCTTGAACAGAAAAATTCCACCCTCGGTAGTGTTGTTTCTGTGTTTGCATGAAGCAAGTACGTACTAAGCAAATGTTTGCACATCGTGCTATCTTCGTCAACAACCATTACAAGGTCACCTGATGCTAATTTTTATGGTTCTTAAGGGTTTTAAAGCAAAATAGATGACGCTTTTAATGTTTAAATTTGCTATCGAAAGCTACATAAATTCTAGCAAAATACTGACTAATGAAACTGATCTGTCTGAAATAAAATGCTTTTACAGATATCTTGGCATTTAATCTATTTAACATAGTTCTCAAAAGCCAATTTAGCTGAGGATTATCAATTTTGAAAATAACTATTTTTTTGCGTTAAACATTTTGTCTATTAAAATCTCACGGCATTTGTAAAAGTATTTATTTTAAACAGTGGTAATAAGTTTTTTAGAAACGTATGTTTTTCAGAATGGCTCTCTCTTAACGAGAAACAAAGCAACCAAAAATGTGGGCGTAAACATAGAGTAGAACATGCAGAAAAATGTCTAACCTCTACCTGTAATAGTTCTTGAGAAAAATGAACTGTCAGTAGTAGAGATTTTAAATTTTGAAAAATGTTGATCTCTTTAAAACATATATATGCTGTTACATTCACATGACTTTCTTTACGCATTCACCAAACTATTTTTACAAAAGCTTATTCTTTTATTACAGAATGTCCGTAAAATCCCGTACCACAGGGAAATTACATTATTTATTCAATATGTCCTCCGCCAGATTCCATACAAGTCTGTAGGCAGAATTTTAGGTTATTGAGCACACGGGCCCAACACTCTGGTCTATGGCACGGCATTCTTCCTCAATCCTGGTGGCTAGGTGGGCCACATCGCGAATCTTCACACTGTACACCCGAGACTTCAGATATCCGGAGAATCAGAAGTAGGTACATTGGATTCAAATCCGGCAAACGGATATCGCGGACATGGACCGAGGAACGTTCAGTCCTTACCGGTTCTCCGAATTGACTTCTTTGGACAGGCACACACTTTGACAATCAGAGCCTCTTGTATCGTTACATCAGTTCGTGGTCTTCTCGACCGAGTCAAATCTGCAACGGAACCTGTTGCGATGAATTTCTTAAGTAATCTTCCCACAGTGCTCTGTGTGATTGGTTGGCGTCCAGGATGACGACGATTAAATTCCTTACTACCATCACGGTGTGAATAACCGTCACGGCCACACAAGGGAATAATCTCCACGCGTTCCGAAAGCGTCATTCACTGCAAAAAATGGCAAAAGAACACAAAATCAGATATATCCCTATGATGCAGAACTTTTCGGACATCCTGTGCTGCATAGTAGTCGAGATTAACATTTGCGGAAATGTTGAAAAAAGTATAAGTATTTGAAAATTCAAACCAATAACTAGAATATCTCGGAAATGGTTAATGCCACAAACATTTTTATTTGGCATAAATATACCTACATGTTCTTAGTAAGATTTTGTTTATCTCTTATAGTTTTCCAATTATACAAAAGTGATTCAGAATGAAAAGGATTTCAGAGGCTATTGCCAGAAAGTTCAAGATACACACTTTATTTGTCAAGTAAATATCTTAAACACACGGTACTTTAATAAAAATTGTTAAGCCGTCACTGAGAATATTAAAAATAACGAAATTTTTTTTCCATGTAAAAGATAGTTTGGGATGAGGAATTTTCTCGAAAATCTTCATGAACGATCTTTGGAAGGTCCTGAACTTAAATACCGGTTTCGTATTTATACGACTTTGCGTTTTTGAGTTTTGCTGTTCACACACACACACATACACCTTTTCTTAAAATGCTTTTTCCACATAAGTGCGTGTAAGTGAGTAGTAGGAAAAGTAAAACTTATAACAAAAGAACAGAGTAAAAGATATTTTAAAAAGTGTTTTAAATTCAGATGGGATTGTTTAGCCGGAATATGGTTTATTTAATGTTGATTTTAAGCATGAAAAGAGACACACTGAGTCTTAACAAGTGCCCTTAATCATTACAATTGTTCAGAATTCACTAAAAGGATTAATGTCAACAACACAAACATAAACTATTTTACATCCACTCGTAAGGTTTCAGACATCTGCATCATCCTATAAGTTCATATCGTAGCCTGCTAGAGTGGGAATACTTTCTGGATGTCTTGGAGATAATTCAACCCCAACGGGCGCTCTTTTATGCGAGAAAGCCATCCCACAGAACACAGTTTCTCAGAAAAATAGTTCTCCATTTGCATATTAGATGAGTCTCTAGAAGCGGTAATGCTTTTTTGTTCCTGGAAGTGTGTGTAGTTTCGCGGCCACTGGTGATTATTTCCACGATTTTGGCCGTCCACTTCCCTTCATGGGATTTCACATCCCAAACATGAGAAATATGTATTATATTGTGGCTATTAACTAGAATCACTTAATTCTTGTAACGTTATTTTCATAAACATAACTTTTTACAAACGTAAAAATGTTCTCTTGTCTTAATGCATTCACTTCTAACCTCGCTCTGACATTCTTACATTCACCCCTCATAGCAGACGCTCGGAAAATTCTCGACGTTGCTATGACACGTTCTCTGGGTTCTTTCTAGATGCTTTCCGATCTCTGGAGGAAAAAAATCTCAGAAACCTTTATGGTCAAAGCCGTCTCTAATCTGCCGGATGCCGCCTCTTACTTTGGTGTGAAAAGGGAGTGAAAGAAGCTAACTGAAGTTAAACAATATTCATAGTAAATACTTAGCTTTTGAGATACTGTATACGTTATAAAACATTTTATGCTTCCACTAAAGTTTATTTCTTATCCCGTAATCATTACTCATCAGCATGTGCATAGCTGGAGAAAAAAAAGTTGCACTACATAGCATCACAGCAGTACATTATTTTATGTAACTAGTTTAGTTCGATATCTTTGACGATGTTCATTTATGTGTAAACTGTATGTATTCACTATATTGAACTATTATTATTATTATTATTATTATTATTATTATTATTATTATTATTAAGCTGCACGGAGTTAACGAGATGAAGGAGACAACAATCGGCAATAACGATATTGTAACTTAGTGTCATCAATTTCCTATTATAAAAAGATAATCTATAGTCGCGTTTCGTTGCACTAACCTAGTTATGTTTGCCTCTTATTTTACAATATTTAAATATAGTATTTATCGTACCTATATAGTAATTTAATTATACAGGGTGATTTATGAAGAACTGACATAATTATTTCTTTAATTGTTTCAAAACGAGCTATGCTAGCGAGAACTTATTATACTTGAAATGCAGAGGAATTTTGGGATATTATTAACCTCTATAGCAAATGTTGAAAATGTCCTCCATCCTGCATAAGGCATAACTCAACACGTCGTTGCATGTTACTGGCCACTCGTTGGAGGACTCTGTTGTCAGTAGCTTGAATCTCCTGCGTAACGTTGTGCTCCAGATCGTCCAATGTCTGGGGACGTGTGGCATAAACTCTGTCCTTTAAGTAACCCCATAGAAATAAGTCCGGCGATGTCAAATCCGGAGATCTCGGTGGCCACAGGCTCTTGGAAATTATCCGGTCGTCAAAGAAACTTGCAATCAGTGCCATGGATTCATTTGATGTATGGCATGTAGCGCCGTCCTGCTGAAAATATCCTTGACTCAGCTGTACATCGACTAGTTGCTCAGCAAACTCCATGAAAGTCCGTCGGTACTCTGCAGTGTTCACATTGTTTTCAAAAACAAATTGGTCCCACTATTCTCTGTGCCGATATTGCGCACCAAACTCCGATTTTAACGGATGCATAGGTGTTTCATGAATAGCACGTGCATTTTCGCTGGCCCAATAGCGTGTTTTATTTGAGTTCGCATAGCCGGATAAATGGAACCATGCTTTTCTGTGAACCATGTGATGGACAATATGGCAGGATTTCGCACAATGAACGCCTGCAACCAAGACAGCAATTCAGTCGTCTCTCCTTATTTGGTTCCTGTAACTGATGGATAACGCAATCCTATACGGCTTTAGGCCTGCACTTTTCACAGCTCTCTGGTACATTGAGTAGCTGTACCCTGTCTCCTGCGACAAACGTCTTAATGATTTTTTGGGTGACTGATCCAGTCGCGCTCTTACGTCAACAACCGTGGGAAGCCTAGATGAACAAGTTTTGCCTTTTTCACTCACCAGAGATCCAGTTGTTTCCAGTTTGTTTACCAGTCCCAGTATTGTGTTTTTTTTTGGGGGGGGGAGGATTCCGAATACCAAATTCTCCCTGGTGTGCCCTTTGAGCAGCTGTAATTAAATTCGTAATCCAGTATTGCTTTACAAGGAAGAGTCGTTCATTTAATGTGTACTGCATTTTTACGCTGACTAGAACAAAATCTCAAAAATAGTTGCCAACAATAAAACTAATAATTACGAATAAAACATGAACATCTGCGCATCTAGTGACAGGCAATCGAAACTCCAGAACATTTTGCTTAATTTGGTGCTAAAATTGGGGCATTGGGTGAATTTCGAACAGAATAGTTAAAGAAAGAAAGGTGTCAGTTCTTCATAAATCACTCTGTAGTTGAAGTCGTTCTTATGTTTCACTGTAATAAAACATTAAAATAAACATTTGTTTTAGAACGGTTCTCATACCATTGGAAAAATACGAGCCTTTTTGTTTTCAAACTATGTCTTCCTCTATCGCATCTGAATGGGAGTGAATAGATGGCTACGTTGTGTTCTTTAACAGAAACACTTCCGAAAAGTGTGTCATTTCTCAACTATATTAAAACACACCTGTCTGTAATCCTCAAATTACAGAAAGTAATTTGGACACTGTTACGTGTCTCGGGTTCTTTTGCATGAAGTGATTATTCGTTCCGATATCGGAAGATGATGCCCACTTTCTTCACTCCCTTCCACCGTGCACCGCGCGAATTCGTAAGGTACTGTAAACATCTGTTATATACTCATGGTTACTACTTACTTAATTCATGTTAAAGGAGGAAAAGTCCATCTTAGTAGTAATCGTGATGACATCAATTTACTTGCTGCTAATGATAAGATTTCCAAACATGGTACGTCGGGTAATTACCTTTCGCATGTGTATCCCAAGAACTCATAAGTGTAATTAAATCTGATGGTCAGAAGATTTTAGTGGCCGTTGCCTTCTGTCAAAACTTGGGAAGCGGAGTTGCAACGTCTCGCATCGGATGTCTAAATACCTTTTTTATTGTAACGCTACCTACTCTACGATCAAAGCGTTACTTTTGGAACTGGTTACAAAATCTTATGTGTTACATTCACATAAATTTCTCTACTCAGTATTATTTAAAGGAGTTTCTCTAAACTATTCTTACGAAAGCTTAATTTTCTATTTACTTTATGTTACTCGAGAGAAACCTCTGTAGAAGTAGTTTCATAACACATTTCGTTGTAGGTACAAGGGGGAGGAAATGGAATCGATAGTGAGATGTTTAAATGTAGGTCGCCATATGCTGTTCTTAAAATTCCATGCCCTTTCCACGACATCGCGAGAAACAGCTGAATAGAGACAGTACTTTAGAAAACGACAAAGCATTGAAAAAGTAAAACCAAAAATAGAGACTCTTGGAAAGGGTTAATGCCACAGAAAAAAGATTTGACTTATACTATGTGATTTAGCGATATCTACAGTAGTAAGTGTTTGTATATCTCCATTTTATTTGTCATGTAAATATATTTTATATATGTAATTGTAATCAAAATCGTTAGAGCTATTTTTGAGAAAATAAAAAAAAAAAAAATAAATGTTCCATGCAAAGGATAAATTGGGGAGGAGGAATTTCTTGAAAATCTTCATGTTGCGTCTGTGTTCTTCTGATATGAACTTAAATACCAAGTTTGGTATTTATCCGACATCTGGTTTTTGAGTTACGCTGTGCACATACACTCTTTCTGAAAATGCTTTCTATGGATTCAAGGACCTCAAAACTTGCATTTGCGGTGAAATCTCGGTATGGAATTTTTTGTGGAATGCAATACTAGCTCTATATACATTAAGCGCGTGAACGAGAAAATAATGTTAGAATGATCGCGTTAGTGCAAATTTGTGGACTGTTATTCTGTACCTATACGAGTATGTTTAATCGGACGTGTTATTTTATTCTTTACCTCTACTAGGCTTGTACAGACCGGCGAACATATAGTAAGTGCCTTTAACGGCAGAAATAGTGGCAATATGTTTTAAGTTTTAGAAACCGGTGTTGGTCGAAAATAAATTTGATTTGTAGTGGTCGAGATAGATCGCAAAAATCCCAAGCAAAATTTTGTGAGTTTACCAGCAATGATAAGGTTGCATCTTGCTGCAAGCAACTAGAAGGAACGAGTTAAATAAAATGCACATTGAGTCGTTTTATATGTGAATGAAAGGATTTTCTCTCTGTGTACTCGAAGATTAACCATACAGCTCCTTAGGCTACTATGAAGAAACAGAACTGGAGATCGGTGTTAACTGTGGTTTCTCTGTGTTATCATTTTACTGAAATGCTGAAAGATCCACGTAAATCAATATATCAATAAAAGAATGTTATCGGTTGTTCGCACTACGGCATACACTGAGGAATGGCAGATATCAGATGCCCTTCGATCCTTTGTCATTTGGGTCGGCTCATTATTTACACATGATTTATGCAATGCTTGGAGTGAATGGAACGTGATACTATACCTGTTGGAATAGGTTATGCGTTGGAAGAGTTTCTCCCTCCCCCTAATCCTTTTGGAATGGAGAGGATGAGTAAAAAGGTGAGTACGCAGACAGATCTCAGCGTCGGGACGATTCAAATAGTAGTTGCTTTTCATTATTGGAAACGATGATGATGTGGCTTTGCATAAAACGTTTCAGACACACTGAGTAAATAGAACCTCATTTTGTTGTGGCATAAAACCATAAACTGTTGTCTTAGCTTTTTGTTGTTGCTATCTGTTGGACGATACTGAAAGGAAGGTACCTACATAATTGAAGGATATACGTAACATATTCATAAGGGCTATGTGAGTATCATCTGCTTAAGAAATGTTTCAATCAGAGGTCTTCACGAGCCGATATTCAAAGGCCCGATCAGCTCTGAACGGAACCCGAACCTGAGATTGGCTTATAAATGCACCCCACCCGTGCGTGTTTGTTTAAAATATTATGCAGGACAATGGAAACCATGATAATTATAATGTTCTGTGAACGTCTACAAACTATTAATGCTTCTAACGTTAATTGTAATAAAAAATGCCATAAACTAATCTGGAATTTTGAAAATCCAATGCATTGGCGGAAGTTGGAGTTACGGATCTTCGACTCTTCCTGCCGATGCTCTTACCGCTTGAGCTACCATAGCGAGATACCCGTACGCGCATTAAACCCTCTCAACTGTTTCAAGTATCCCAGTAAACCTTGAAGGCGATCTCAAATTTTGATATATCATACGTTAACGCTGACTTGCAATGGTGCAAATGCTTTTAACACACTACTTTATAGTTAACCTCTATTATGGTTAATTTATATGAAATACTTTTTCTTTCACACTGGCCGTGTATAGGCATAGAGTTGAAAGTTAGAATCAGACTTGTAAAATATAAAATGCTGCGGCCGGAACTCGAATCACGGACTTCGTTGAATTACAGTGGCGAGAAGCCCATAAACGTATTAAAGCTTCTTAACCTAAGGTTCAAGTTTCAAACTTTGTGGTTCCATTCGAATGGAATGGAAGAAGTTATCAAACGTAGTTTATCAACTCAAACCTGTGCAGACCTCGAGATTTTATGCAGAGACGAATGAAAACTTAAAACCCATTTTAGTCTTTGAACACTACTTCAGCAGGAGAAAATAACTTTTGCGATTCTCGTTAGTAGTAATGGGACGATACCACTATTTCTCGATACCGATACTGATTTTTGAGCACCAATTTTCGATACTCGATACTCGCTTTATAAAAAAACTCTAAAGACGATAGCTTGTTCACTGAATTATGTTCTTATTAGTAGTTTTCTGTGTATAAACGCATATAACCAATTTTGTATTGTGTGCTATACATTTCCGAAATTGTTCCTGTTTGACGTTCTCCAATTGGCAGCAATTTTTTTCCTTGATAATGCCACACACACACACACACACACACACACACACACACACATGTATACATGCATGCTTTCTCTCCCTCCCTCCCTCCCTCCCTCTCTCTATGTATATATGCACACACACACACACTATACATACACATGCTTGCAGAGAGAGCCAAAAAAATTGCGAACCGGCTGCGCGGTGTATTTCCTGTCCGCGTCCTCGGCGCTCGTTGCCGTCTGCCGCTATCATAGAAAGGCGCGGATGAAACCATACAACATTTTTAAAACTATTTTTAGGCTTTACTTACCAACTTTATGAAAGGAGATGCTGAAACTGGCCACCGTCGTTGTCCATACATTTTTGGCACCTCTTTAGGAAACTACCCATCACTCGCCGTAGTTCACGTTGAGAAATGCTGACGGATATTTTGTTTTAATTCTTCCAGGATGTGTGGGTTGGTCTTGTACACTTTGTTTTAAGTTACCCCAGAGATAGAAATCGCAGGGGGTTAGGTCGGGCGACCGAGGGGGCCACAAATCTCTACTAATAATTCTGTCCTTAAACACTTTCATAAAGTTGTTAAGTAATGCCTTTAAAAGTAGTTATAAAAATGTTATATGCTTTCATCCGCGCCTTTCTATAATAGCAGCAGACGGCAACGAGCGCCGAGGACGCGGACAGGAAAAATACCGGCCGGCCGGTTCGCAGTCTTTTGGCTCTCTCTGTATATATAGTGTGCGCGTGTGTGTGTATTTTGATCCGGTAATAAGTAATTGGCCATAAAACACTAGGAAGCATAGTAAGTTTGTGGATTAGACATCTCTACCCACCCTCATAAATAAACATGTTTAATACAAAGGCATGTTAGACACAAACATTTGAAAATAAACTCAGGGAAGTATTATATGAAATGCAGAGATATAAAGAAATCAAAGATTTTTGTTTAACACGAGCATTCATGAAAGAACAAATATTTCCCTACGGTTTATTATCTCACGTCATAAGATCTGATTTGTTTCTGCCGAATTCACAGATTTTGGTCACCAGAGTAGGTAAATGTAATAACTGAGAGTGTCGCCAAACCAGGCTATTTCAGAAACGTGATTTAGTGCCTCAGCTAAATCAGCTTCATTCACAACTCAGTTAACGCTGCATGTTACACAAGTACCACTGCACTTTACTCATTGTTTTGCATGTTTTCATTTAGACACAAGAGTCGATGGAATGTTGCAGTCATCGCACTCAAAGTCTATCAAGAACTATAGTCCAGCAATTCTTTGAGGGGACGTGCGAGGCAATAACATGAAGTCTCGACTCTTTTATTCCATATTTAGCATAAAGTAAAACGCAAAAACTTTCAGCAATACAAAACTTAAACATTTAAAAGTATCGAAGGATTATCTCAAAGTATTAGACCTACCTCGATACCACCGCGTATCGAGAGTATCGAGGTCCCATCCCTACTCGTTAGTATTAATGATTTGCAGACGGTACAAGTAAGGCAATTCTTACGAAGTATATGAAAAATAGCACATGAATGTAACCTATATTTTCTATCTTCATTTTGCTCCAAAAGTGTCTAATATCGCCACAATTTAGATTTTTGTTTTTGGTTTACATCACATTTTACGCTGGCGTTAAGACTGCACAACAATAAACAGATCTGACATTGCGCTGCCCACATACAGTTGTGAAATTGCGTGCTGTGCATAGCATTACCAACACTCTATGACACATCATCTTAGTTTCCTGTAAGGAACGTTTGGTTGGAAATAAGACAGGTTAGGTGCAAATCTGTTTTAACTGTTTTAAATTTTTAAATAAACTCGTCTATTTTGTTTTATTATATATAAATTCCCATTTTGCTTTCATTTCTTTTCACTGAATGCATACGTAGATGCATCAAACGTTTGCTGTTTGTATTTGTTATTATTTTGCCTAGCTGTTTTGTTGATTTTCTTCTTTTACTTAATTACGTATAAGAGCACACCTAAGTTAACATATTTATTTTCTTAGCTCTGTCATTCAAAATTAAAAGGAGCGTGCTTTTAGTTTCTTTTATTAATGATTAAAAATGTCGCTGCAAATGCCTGAAAGAATTTTATTAGTAAGTAATTAAATACTCCATGCAAAAGTGAATGTCATTTCCGCAAGACGGTACACATGCTGTCTGCTTCGGAAAATTTAAAGCTCATCCTCATGGTTAATAAAAATCACCACTTTTTTGGCCGTTTTATCAATCCCAGGCTCGGCAAACACTTTTCAATTAAAGCTTAAGCTTTGTCACATCTACCGGTTTCTCTCTAATTCCCTCCATATGGAAACTGGTAAGCCGAAATGAAAAAAGGCTGATAACCTTTTATTCCTCCTCTCCAATCTATCCTTTGCATGGAACATTGTGTTATTTTCTCAAAAATGGCTTTAGCGATTTTGATTACAATTATATATAAAATATATTTACGTGACAAATAAAACACAGAAGTACAAACACTTACTACTGTAAATCTCACTAAATCACATAGTATAAGTCAAATCCTTTTTCTGTGGCATTATCCCTTTCCAACATAGTCTCTAATATCGCAGAGACTTCAAAACAGCGACAAAGTATTGAATAATTCGAACCATTAATAACAGATATCTCGGAAGTAGCTGATGCCATAAAATAGTTATTTGAAATAAATTGCGCATTTTAAAGAGATCTACAGTTTTTGTGTGGTGCGTTTTCGTCAATCGCTTAACGATTACCAATTATACAAGATTATAAAAACTTCCTTCCGAATGAAGTGGACTTCACAGGGTATTCCCAGAAAATTTAAGATATAAATTTTATTTGTAATGTAAACATCTTTCTTATATGGTATTTTAATCAAAATCTTTAGAGCCGTTTTTCTTTGTTCCATGTAAAGTACTTACGAAATCCAGGAGAAAGCGCATCCACAATAATATAGAATGAAAAAGAAAGGAGTTGAGTAGTAGATTTTGCCCGAATTAAGTCATCTAACCCACCCGCCCTTTTTAGTGACACTTATGTAGGAGAAACTGACACCATTTTAAGAGTAAATGAAGTAGTAAATGACCGCCGAAAGAATAGGAAAAAGGTCCTAAATGAATGTCGCCAACATATGAAAACGCTTGACAGTAATGTAGGACTTTAGTTTCGCAGACCCTACGGCTACTCTGTTATCATTCACTTATACCTTCATTCATTATCTGTTTACCCTCCTCTTATGTAGGACTTACACCCCCCAGGACTTACAGGCGGCTGCCTGCCGTCGAGGAGCAGACACTCATGGATCAGACAGAACATCCAGGATGGGTGATCAGCCCGATGCCTGAAACGAAATGTGTGGGGAAATGGATGAAAGGAAAGGTGATGATGGAGCAGTTGGTGGAATGAATGGCGGGAGAAACCCGGAGAAAACCCGCCCAGACGCCGCTTTGTCCACCACAAATCCCACATGCAGGTCCCTGGGATTGAACCCGGGGCGCCTAGGTGGGAGATCTAACCACTCGGCCACGGCGCCGCCATTCGCTTATACCTACTTATAAAAAACATCTCAGCTACGCTTTGCAGCTTAGGGCCCTCAACCCGGGGCTATGCTGGCAGTGAAAGCAACATTCCCATGATGCCTCGGGTGGAATGCATTTGGGCAACTTTGGTTATAAGGAACAAAGATATAATATATATTCTGATATATAATAAAATAATAATGGATATGCCTGTGTATTACGTGTGTAGTGAGTCAGAATGATTCTTATATACGTGAGTAATGCCACCCATAATAATATATCAATTAAAATTTTTTGTCAGGCTAATTCTTACGCGTCCTAAGCATTTAATAATGTCTTAACTATAATAATTACATGAACATATTTTCAAGAATTAGGCGAGAATGTTTAGTTTAATAATTTTACCACTTCTGTATAGTAAATTATATCAGACCTATCGTTATTAAGTCTCTGTATTTCAAAATCAACCATATTGAAGGTGTACCGCTGTTAAAATAAAGCCTTATGTAAACGCGATAAATATGACTCTACAAGCAGTAAAAATTGAAATTGAGTTTTATTTTTGGACGCTCTTTAACTGCTGTGGTCCTTAGCGTTCCATTCTATATTGGGCGTGAAAGACCGATAATTTTGCTCAGAGGCCTCTTTATCAGGCATGGGGTTCTTTTACGTGCCGTAAATCTACGACGCTTGAACCCGCGATCTCGGGAACTAGAGGCTAGCATGGTAACCACTACACCACGGAGGATGACTGCAAGCAGTAATGTTCACCGAAAGCAAGATTCTGTATACATACATGGATGGATGCATGCCAACCTTGGACGCACAGAGGCGTTGTCTTGCTTGTCGCTCAGCAATAGCCACACCTGCCTGTTTAATTGCTTCACGCAATTTTCAGATCAACTTCCATATTAGTTACCTGTCCCATGATGTGGGAAATCGATCACTCCAATATTTACACAGGTTCCGGTGACCTTGCCGGCAATTCTCAAACGCTTGATTTCAACCTTTTACCCGTTGAAACAAATGTTTTCTTATTGTGAACTGAACGTTGTTTGCAATTTTTATACGCCCAGAACACCACCAGAGTCTATCGCTATCTTACTCGAAGTCGAGGTCATATTGTGTAGAATTTCTATTCCATCTGCGAGAAGTAATTCTCGTTGCATTTTGCAGCCACTCGCATACATCACCCTTATTACTTTCTCTACTACGTATAGTAAGTAGGGGAAGTATTGTATTCCACCCAAAAATTCGATACCGAGATTTCACCCGAAATACATGTTTTCAGACCCCCTGAATCCAAAAAAAGCATTTTTGCAAACATGTCCGTGTGTGTGTCTGTGTGTCAATGTGTCTGTGAACAGCGTAACTCAGAAACGAAAAGTCGGATAAACACCAAACTTGTTATTTAGGTTTAGTATCTTCCAGAGATGTGACACGAAGGTTTTAAAGAAAATCCCCCCCATCCCAGATTACCCTTTACATGGAACATTTTTCGAACATTTTAATTTTCTCAAAAATGTCTCTAATGATTTTGATTAAAATATCATATGTTTAAGATATTTTCATGACAAATAAAATGTATAACTTGAATTTTCTGGGAATGTCTCCAAAAGTATTCTTCATTGTGAACGACTTTTGCATAACTGGTAAACCATAAGAGATAGACAAAATTTTACTACACAAAAAAGGTAGATCGCGTTAAAATACACAATTTATATCATATACATTTTTTTTTTGAGTGAACCATTTTCGAGATATTGCTTGTTATTCCCTTACATTTTTCAATACTTATTTTCTCAAATGGGAATTCGCTATTCATTTTTTTTGTCTTGGATATGCAAAGAGTATTAATCTGTGGCAAAGAGAATGGTGCTGCACATAGCAACCACCTATTAAGAGAGATGTCTGTGGTTATATTGCCCTTGCAAATACAAAACAAGGGGAACATAGTAGGTCTTAAGCGATAGTCAAACATTTTTAGAACTGGTCGCTATATGTAAAATGTCTCTTTGCATGTCAAAAGATCGTTTCTGCAAATGTTTATCTCGATTAATATGAAACAGATGGAGAATAAGAGTTTGTAAAAATAGTTTGTAAAGAGTAGAGAATATGTGAGTGTAACATCAATTTTTTTTAGTTAATTGGCACGAGATGAGTGTCTAGTGAAACAAAGAATTTATAAAATGCGTTTAAAATGTAAACATGTATTGTTTAATGTAGTTTGTATTTATTGAAACAGAGGTCAGCCATTAGTGCGGCCTCCTCCAAATGTTATTAATGAACCCATAAAAAAAAACAATTTACTTGTATAAATAACTGACTTTGTTTTCGCATCACGCTTGCAACTTAAGAAAGTGTTGCCTAACTTAAAATGGTGTAAGTAAACATTTATCTTGACTAATGATTTTTCGGAAGATCAACCGTGTAATAAAATAAAAGTAAAGGTTTCGGCCATTATTAACTCGATGGCCATCCTCAGCAGCTCTTCCTGAGGGTGGCAGTATTAAATCCCTTGAAAGTTTTTACATGAATAGAACAATACCTATTGGTTATAGGTTATAGATAGAGGAACTAGTATGAGTGTTACACATATATTTAGTGTAAGGCCCTTTAAACTGGTAGGTCATATCGGGTGGCGAATGAATTAAATGTGAGAAATTATGTTCAAATGAGTCAGGGTGTCATCTTGTAGCGTAATGTAAGTTCAGCTCTTCCTGAGTCATATACTAAAGCGTTCCTAACAGAAATGTAATTATTATGCGATGCATAGTTATTTACTGCATTTGTGTGTAAAGTAAGCA
This sequence comes from Deroplatys truncata, assembly GCA_030765065.1. Taxonomy (NCBI): domain Eukaryota; kingdom Metazoa; phylum Arthropoda; class Insecta; order Mantodea; family Mantidae; genus Deroplatys; species Deroplatys truncata. The sequence goes on along the minus strand of CM060988.1, from coordinate 127,520,019 downwards.
AGACAAACTGCATGATTGTGTTTTGTACATGTGGAAATCAGCGGCAAAGTTTTGCTTTCAAATACTATTTTAAATTTGGCAACAACGCACATGTGTATATGGTTGTCACTAATGTTTATGAGTGCTTGCGGTTAGGGGAGGTAGGGGACAAGTGTTTGGCTACTGTACAAAGGCCGCCGCTTGGGGATCCATAAACTGCGACAACCATATACAGGTTAGTTACCCGAATACTTCTTGTTCTTCTTCTGAGGATAAAGGAAAACCCCGCAATAAACTTATCCAGGTAACTCCCCCAGAATGACTTAGAACAACTCTTGAGTGTGTGGTAGACACACAACTCCCCACATCACTGAGGTAAACATCAAATCTTTTTTCTCCACTATTTGCCTGTGGAATTATTGTATTCCATCCAAAAATAGGCTGTGGAGATTTCACCAACGTTTTGAGGTTCCGTAATACCCAAAAATACTTTTATAAAAGGATTGAGAGAGAGAGAGAGAGAGAGAGAGAGAGAGAGAGAGAGAGAGAGAGAGCTAGAACTAGAGCAGCCTAACTCAAATAGGAAACACGGAATGAGTAACACACTTTGTATGTAACTCCAGCATCTTTCAGGGATTCAACATGAGGATTTTGACAAAGGCCCATCCAAACCACCATTTACGTGTAAGGTTTATTTTCTCGAAAACGCCTCTTAACGATTTTGATTATAATACCTTAAAAATGCGAGTCAGTTGGGGAATTTAATATTGTGGCGGCATGTTCCCATGGTAGTCAGTGCACGGCACGGTGAGTTGAAGATAGGTGGTTCAAATTCGACTATGGTATTGAATATTTAGTTCCATTCTACTTTTTCAAAATATCATATGTTTGCGATATTGACATGAATGAAGTCCTGTTCATTCTGATTGAATTTTGCATAATTTTGAATTAATGGGAATCCGAAAAGCAGACACAAAATAATTGCAGGAAAAATGTTTGTCTCGTTAAAACATTCATTATTAGAACATTCTTGTGGTTGGAGTTGTGTAATACTTAACTGTATAATTCTTCCCTCAATTCTCATGACGTCATGAGAAGAATGTAAAATTAAAGCAAGCGTGTAATAATAGCAATCTCATTTTTTCAAACGATCATGGTCTGCTTTTCAAACATTTCACAATCGTCTCCCAGCCTCCTGTTTGATTTTGTGTGGGTGCAACATAATGTATATTAAAGCTATTTCACCAACATTTATTATGTTTAACTGGAAGAAGAGAGAAAATCAAGATTGTTTATTATAGAATAGCTTAGCAACTAAATTATAGTGTGTAAAGGAAGTCGTGTGATGATTTTATCCACGCTAAAATCACCACTTATATTGGCATATTTCACTAAATCTGATTGGGGCTCTTGTTAATCGTTCGAAATATTTGACATCACAAAAAGGTAATAACCGGAAATATATCTGTAAAATATCGTGCTTTTATATGAAGAATCGGGGGAGTATAGTGTATAAAATGCTTTCAAAATTTAATCCCTATCTTTCGTGTCAGATATGTAGAAGAATATTAATTTCCTCTTTCACGAGACGTGTACGGCATCAGTAGGTGAAGAAAGCTCCAATACATAGGTATAGAAAAGCGCAAGCGTGCTCTGTTCTGTGAATAAAAAACATACGCGTGACGCACGTGTTGGATGTGCTATTGTGAGAGTGAATTGCATGCTTAACATGGACAGAAAAGGCGTGTGGAGTCTTGTCTGGTGTCAACATCGTCGATAGAAAATAAACTCCATACACAGTGGTATATCATTATCCTTCACCTCTCATAAAAGCTTAAAAACTGTCTCTCTCTTTACTAATAACTTGCATGTATGCAGCTCATTAAGAAATGTCTGCTCATTACGCCTTAGCGTGTTGACCTTTATGTGAATTAATGCATTCTGCTATTTACCACTTACGTGAATTGATGCCGCAACCAGTTCTGATTCATTCATTTCTAGTTTTAAGTGATTTTTTCTTTGCCAGTTAATCCCTACTTAATGGGCTTACTAGAGTCGGGAGCCTACACGGAGGTGGGTCGGGGAAGCCACTGCGCAGAGAAAGAGTGAAGCAGGGATGGTACAAAGAGCGCCAAAGAAAATCTCACTGCACCTCACATCTATGTCACATTATTTATCGTTGTACAAGGCCTTGCGAAGCTATGGTCATTTCATTGGTTGCTTTAGGACACGGTGCAAGAGTGCGCCACTCCGTCTGCTAAATAGTTATACGAATAACCACAACAAAGGTTACAAAATGGCGTAGAAACGAAATATTTGTTTACGCTCTCGATCGTATTGGCTAAAAGAGAAAGAGATAGAGTGGGTGCATTCAGTTTGTCATACAGACCTCTTATTGTGATTGGTAGCCACACCTTATCGGCTAGTGCAGGACACGCCTTTGAAAGGGTTAAAAGCTAAGGGGAAGGCTTGATGAGCGACCAGGTTAGCGAAATGTAGAATGTGCAGTGTGAGAAGATTTTCAGGAGGTGCAAATTAAAGCTTGAACGATATTTATTAAATACATAGCAAGGCAGCACTTTATAACAAAAAAATAAACAGAACTGTATTCTCACAGTGATATCAATGCTTGTTACTGCATAGAAGCAAACATAACTAAGTAGTAAATAAATCAGCATGTTTTCCCTCTAATTCAAACCATAATTGGTTAATATACCTTTACTAACATATTGCTGATCACAGGTATAGAACAGGATTATAGACAGAAATATAACCTAATTTTATTGCCAGAATATGTATGTTATATTCGGTAAACCATATACATATACATATTTATCTCTAGTTTCTAAACATGATCAGTCAATTATAACAAAAGAGTAATTTGCATTTAGTAAATGAATATCACGGGGAGTGCCCACTTTCTGACGAGTATGTAGACCGTCTTCCCCAGTTTCCTGGAATATTTTTATCCAGTAATTTGTAATTTACTATAAAAACACTTTTATGCACTGCCGTCCAATTGCTCTAACAGTGCGACCAGCCTCCACATAACCACGATAAGTCCACGAGTAATTTCGCTAGTATACGGCATAACTGGTTCTGAGACAATAAACATGTTTTGGTTTCAATAACACCAGAAAAAGCAAAGGCATCAACCTCCCCTGTTTCCCCCCTTATTGCTGTGTTATCAAGCCCCCACGCTCTGCGATAGGTAAAGTGAAGGGCACACCTCAAAAGACCCCAGAAAGCGATACAAAATCCGCCGAAGATTTTCTTAGGCGCTGTTTGTACAATGTCTCTTTCATTCTCGCTCTATGCGCTGGCAGGTCACGTGACTCAGAGAAATGCTACTGCGCAACCCGCCTTCGTGTGTGCTGCGGGCTCTAGCTGGCTTACCCGTCGCTGCTTCGTGACGTTTTAAACTTCGAATAACTATTTACATTTACCTCTCTCCGTATACATGATGAAATTATTGTACTGTCTAGAAGTTTTTAATGGCAAATTTTCCGCTCTGTCCCTTAGAACTAGAATCTAATAAAGTCCCGTGATATTCCCAAAACGCTTATGAAAACTTCCCTGACATTCAGAGAAATGGGTGTGAATTAATGTTGAGGGGTGTTGTATTTTTATTTCCTTAACCTCCCCCCCTCCCCGAAAAGTAAATTTTGGAAGTGATGCATTTTAGGTAAGTTTACGAATATAAAATAAGTAATATTTTAAGTCATGGTGCCGGATGTATAGGTAAGTTGTGTCTTTAGGAGGTGAAACAGTTATCGTAAATGTCGTTATCGTAAATGTGTTGAGATAAAACTATTTTTAGGTTGACATTATTCCTCGTCATTTAAATTTCAATATAGAGATTCTTCAAGCCCTCTTCTATTAATATGACGGATAATGAGACACTTCAAGACATCGTTTTGAGTGGCACCAAATTGTGATAAAAGGACATGATTATATTTACATTATTGGGTAATGTGACAACTATACCATCTCACAAAACACGCTATTGCAAAAACTCTCCGTTTACAAGAACAAACATCAATACCGTTTACGTTGATTTTCAGTATGTTTCATTTTAATTTCGTTTTTTTTTAATTGCACCAGTTTATTATGAGCATTTATTTCCAAGATTAATTTGTATGCGTTTAGTAGAGCAATTTTTTTGCATAACGCTTTTTTTTTCTTTCTTCTTTCTTTCTTTCTTTCTTTCTTCCTTCCGTCCATGGTGTAGTGCTTACCATGCCAGGCTCTAGTTCCCGAGGTCGCGGGTTCAAACCCGGCGGAAAGTAATGCATTTATTCGGGCGTAAAAATCCTTATCATGGTTTCCTTCGTAAGCGAAGTAAAGCCGGTGGTCCCGTGTCGTAGATTTACGGCACGTAAAAGAGGCCTCTGAGCAAAATTACCGGTCTTTCACGCTCAATATAGAATGGGACGCTAAGGACCACAGCAGTTAAAGAGCGTCCATAAGTAATATCCAACTCCTGCATGTAAGTTTGATCAAAATCGGTTTACACTTGATGGAGATAACACATGAAGTAACGAACTTTACTTACTTTTGTAGTTGATACCGCGCTTTCCACGATTTAACGAATTATTCCTCCCGTTATTTTAAATATTTTGATGCCATATAAAAAAAAACACTGCTCTACTAAGTGCTTGTAAAACAATTTTGAAAATATCGCACATAAAGAAGTTGGTTGGAAAATTGGTGGTTTTGCAAAAACAAAACAAACAAAAAAAATATATAAAACTCGTAAAATGAAAATCGTAAACTTTATTATCGTTTATTATTTGTACAGATTGAAAATTAGAATTTTGTCTTCACTAATTTGACTCCTATATAATAGTTAAAGTGATGCCCAAATACTATCTGTTTTCAGACTTACTATTTATAAAAATGGCGATTTTTGTACTCATTTTACTATAATAACGGCAAATGTTTACCTAGAAACGATTTCAAATTTTGCGGCCTTCATTTAATCAAAGCTACGAAAACAACATGAGTCTATTTATATCACAAGTTTGTCTTTGTGATGGTGGAGGGGAAGGATAGTCCCTTCATTTTCTCGATTCATGGAAGCGACTGCAGTGCATTTAACATGTTAAAACTTATTATTTTGGAATTGCTAATGCTACAAAAGAAGTACTTGTCATGCATCGCATATCTAAAGTAATTCTGTATTTTTCCTGTAGTACTTTTTGCGTTTCTCGTTAAAAAAAAAATAGCTCAGAATAAAGGCGAGAACAGTCTGTATACAGAAAATACATGATATACATTGTATTCATAATTACAGTACTTCAAACATATAATTTAATAAAACTTGTTAGTCATTTTTTAGAAAATAAAGAATAAGAAAAAAACTTTCATGTAAATTTGTTTAGGTTGAGGGCGAGTGGTTCTTAAAATTCTTTGCTTGCACTCTTTAAACGTGATTGACTGAAATTTGAAACGGAAAAACGTTAATGGGCCCCAGAACGTGTTTTACGGCGAATTCTCGCAGAATACGTAAGTGTATCTATCATAACGGTAAAGCACAGAAAGTAAGCACAACTTCAACCGAAAATAAATAAAAGTATTCCTTTAAAAATTGCTGGTATATAAAGAGAAAGAAAGAAGAGAGTGTTTTATCCCAGAAGTAAATGCTCTTGGAGTTTATAGGAATGTCTAAAGAACGTTTTACTTCCTAGAATTGCTTGCCAACGTGACGAGAATAACGGATACGTGTTGCCGGACGATTAAATGCCAAAACGGTCACAGTTGCGTTACTGGGCGTAGTATTGGCAGTTACTGAAACATGGTCCGGGTCAGGTGCGGTCCTCTTTTCACTGGAGCTCTTGTTCATGCTAATAAGGCGAGAGCCATCTGGCTTTATAGATTGTACACGTTATCCCCCCCACCACCACCATTGTAGAGGCGTCAGGTTCACGAAATGTTATTGGTGCCTCGGATTGTTCACTACACATAGATTAATGTTTTCATGGTTGAATTAGATCGATTGGAATTCACTTTTTGCTAGGTTACTGTGTTGGCTTTCAGTCCAAAAAAAAGCGAATAGCTTCAGTAACTTACACCTGAGTGCACAGTTTCGAAATACTTTTCATAAAAAAACATCTTCTAAATACAGCAAACCTTTAAAACCTTTGGGCCAAAAACCCGTTGAGCTGTGGCGCATAGGAAAGATGTTGGCATACTCACGCCTATCCTTGAAACAGCATAAGGCAAAAAGAAAGGGATCGCAGAACAATATAGTCTCTTACTTTACGAACAACTAAAACGTCATCACGCCAATGCAAGGTAACTTATTTTAAGGGAATAACCGTAATAATTTGTTTTTCAATTTCACAATGGAACCATAATATTCGCAGGAAGAGTTTTTGTTCGTATTAAATTCGATCAAAATATCAGTTTTTTAAGGTAATTGTGGACATAAAAGCCATCGTTTCAACATGAAACAAATGCAATAAATGGAAGGAAAATAAATGTTTGGGTTACATTTATATTTAAGACATAAAAAATAATAAAAGTATCAACAATATGTATTATACCCAACACTAAAACTAATAACCATGCCTCGATTTATCGCATTTTTATTCATTTATATGTAAAAATACTTAATAAACAACAGCACATTAAGCCATTTTATTAAAATGCAGAAAATGGATCACTAAACTTTAAAAATGATAAACTGCAATTTTGATGTCTGTGTTAGTAACAAACTAATATTTTGGTGTGGTTATTGTAGTAAAATTTACCCCTCACGAAGTAGTAATAAACACAGTTTTGTTTTCAGAATTGTATTGCCGTTAATGATGATACATGTTCTAAATTAATAATATGCGTTCGTTGTTTTCTTACCATATTTTTTGTAACAGAAAATCATTTTAAGCAGGTATTATTCTTTTCCACGGCGTTTCCGACGTATCTCCATTTCCTTTGAAAATCGTGCTCAAAACTGAACCTCCGGCGAGTAGATGGCTTGCTTTAATGATATTAAGAGTAGGGAAGAAACTGAAATATCACTTTATAACAGTTTATAGCGACTTCTGAAAAAGCACATACTTGTGTAGAACTTGTACACAAATGCACTCGTTTCCGAAAATGGGATAACTTTACAAATACCGCCTAGTGGGCTTTGCAATATGAGGACTAATGAAGCACAATTAGGTGATCTCTTAACATGATATTGATAATATTGTGTATATCCCTTTTCAAATGCTAATCAAGTAATTTGTACTACAGATGCTTAATCCCGCTATTGGGCAGGTTGAAATTGGCATTTCACTGCAAAACCATCTCCGTGGTGTTGGGGTAGCGTGTCTGCCGACATTCAAGAGGTCTCGAGTTCAAACTTCGTTAGATTGCATTAATTGTTATTTCCAGGGGTTTCCCTTATCCTTGGAATACGAATATAGGTGACTTAGTTCCGTGGACCCCGGCTCATTTGAGCATAATGTTACCCATTTCATTCATTCATTCACCGTCTGATATGCCTTACCCGCTTAAAAACGATAAAAAAATTACATTAATTGCAATGAAAATACATATTTCAATAGCAACAGCTAAGGTTATGCTTTTTTTTTTTTTTTACTTTCTCTACTACGTATAGTAAGTAGGGGAAGTATTGTATTCCACCCCAAAAATTGATACCGATATTTCACCGGAAATACATGTTTTGAGACCCCCTGAATCCAATTTTTTTTTGGAAACATGTCCTTGTGTGTGTCTGTGAACGGCATAACTCAGAAACGAACAGTCGGATAAACACCAAACTTTGTATTTAGGTTCAGTATCTTCCAGAGATGCGACACGAAGGTTTTTAAGAAAATCTCCCCACCCCAGATTACACTTTACATGGAACATTTTTCGAAAGTTTTAATTTTCTCAAAAATGGCTAACGATTTTGATTAAAATATCATATGTTTAAGACATTTTCATAACAAATAAAATGTATATCTCGAATTTTCTGGGAATGTCTCCAAAAGTGTTCTTCATTCTGAACGACTTTTGCATAACTGGTAAACCATAAGAGATAGACAAAATTTTACTACACAAAAAATGTAGATCCCGTTAAAATACACAATTTATGTCATATACATTTTTTTTGTAGGGTGAACCATTTTCGAGATATTGCTTGTTATTCCCTTAAATTCTCCAATACTTACACTTTTTCTCAAATTCGTTATTAATTTTTTTTTGTCCTGGTAATGCAAAGAGAATGGAATATTTCACATAGCAACCACCTCTTAAAATATTTGACTATCGCTTAAAGGCTAGCAATTCCCCTTGCACCTACAAGAAAATTAGCAATAAGATTAACATCTCGATATCTCTATTGACATGAAGCAAATGGAGAATAAGCGTTTGTAAAAATAGTTTGTACAAGAGTAGAGAAAGTCATGTGAGTGTAACACATCAGATTTTATTTTAATTTGGAATTTCTAAGAGGTCTTCAGATGAAATATTTGGTGATTAATACTGAAAGCTTTGTATATTTATTACAAACTTTAAAACTAATTTACTATATCTCCAAAATAAAATAAAGGAGTACTTTAAGTAAATCGTTAAAAGGTTCAGTGTGATCCAGAAAAAACGCTGTTTCGGTTCATAACTATTTAATTATTAGTGTGGCTTCAAACAGCTTTTTCGCTTCTGGTCTAAGAAGCTTAATGGTGTATATTGACATTTTTAACCAAATGAAATTGAGTTTATACTGAAAGAAGCAGTTTAGATTTAAAAATAAATAAATGAATAAATAAAATAAAAAGTTTTATTTTAGTATTTGTCAATTTTTTTCTTTCTTGACCATCTTACAGTTCCATTTTAAACCCATTTAGCCACCACAATAACTAGGGGTATAGTTCTTGCTTCTTATTGAGCCGTTTTAGGTTCGAATTTCTGTTAGGTCAAGCTGCCTGGCTGAGGTTTAGAACCGGCGTTTTCCTTCATTCCTTATTGAGTATCAGGTAGCTATAAGATTTTAGGTCTCCAAGCCCATCTCCACGTTGATTTTGTTAATTCGTCTTCTAATGCGGTTCCGTTTGATCAAAATGCAGTAAACTAAAAAGCAATTTATAGAACATGGCATTAAGTTGTGGTACAAAAGCCCAACGCTTCAAAAGAAATCTAAATTTTAACTCGTCAAGAGTCGGTCAGACGAGCGCATTGAGTTGAAGGTACTTATAACCTTTTCCCCCATTTATCAAGAGTGATTTAATCACAAAGATCATTGATACGACGTTTTAACTTTCCCAGAGTAGCAGTCAGATTACTCGCATGTTCAGTACCTTTAAGTTTCTGAATATTCGTATTCATTTTCTCAATGTTCGCTTTGTCTAGAACCGGATGTGGACTGTAGACGCACTCTTGAGTGTACGGCAGACGTTCTAATTAGGTTAATTGCATCATTAGGAAGTTAATTTGAATGGCATCATTCCTCAACGACTTAACAATACTGGCAACGCAGTAAGAATATCATTTAGAGCATTAAATAATCTGCTCTGATAGATTTGGGTAATACCACGTACATCTACGCTTTCTTATAAAATAAAAATCAGTTGCTTAGCAAATAGAAGGTGTAAAATGTACTAATTTTCGACCAAAATATGCGGGGAAAAAAGTCACGAGATTGTTACTAGGTTTAGTATCACCAGGTTTGCTGCCTGGCTCTAAAAGCTCGTCCAAAATGCCCTAATTTATTGTTAGGACATTTCCCTAACTGTTGTGTTTCCCAGAAGGGAAATTATTTATGTTTGTTTATTCTCAAAGCCTACATTATAAGCGTTTTAACAAGATTAACCTGGAGTAAGTGTTTTCATAATCTAATAGAAAGATAAATAATTATTCGTTTGATTTAAATCACTGACGATTAAAGCATCATAAGCTGCTATGTTTAATTCCAATAAAATGTAGGTGCAGAAGAGTAGGGAATCTATTATCCTCTATAAAATTCTGCCACAAATTCAGAGTCGCATCCTGAATGATGTTTCTTTCATCTCATCAGTTTTCTTCTATACTTCGTTAAAGGCAGGCTTTCATACCGTGTATACTGTTATGTGCTGTAATTTGGAACCACCATGGAGCATGCATATTTTAATGATGGGTTCTCGGGATATTAACTGAGTGACATTGAGGCAGTCTTCCAAGCTTTCAGTGGACATAAGCTTAGAAGATCATCAACATTAACTGGGCTGATGTCCTGAGAACAACTCATCGCTAATTCCAAACTAATGTCATACATTAGTAACATACCGTGCGCCTGTCGTGCACCTATGGCGCTGTCAGCAAGATTACCCTTGAGATTGAATTTACGACAACCACCGGTGGATAGTACGAGTAGAAACACGTTGGTTACCATTTGGTTGCTCTTTGGCAGTCTCTCGCAAGTTAAAACAATGTCCTCTTCACTGTTCTGACTACATTGGAGACAGTGAGGCATATACAGAGGCTGGTATCAAGAAGCACAGACATAGCCCGGCGCACGTGGAAGTGATCATGATAGAACGCAAACGCACAGTAGCAGCACGGTGAAAGCACATGCCTTCTGTAGAGACTAGGTTTTAACATAAGGTGCATGTGATTTGAAGCCATCATGGAACACGTGCTATTTAATTTACGAAGGGGACCTCTTTGCATTTCTACATGACTTACCGTGCGCCTGTCATGTATTTATAGTGCTCTCGGTGATCACTCCTGCTTTTATGACAAGGTAGGAAGGTAGGCTGGTGACCGTTGGAAGATTTTCACATATTAAAATGTTCTCTTCACTATTATTACAGTATTTGTAATAGCAATGTATTTGCAGACGTCTATATCAATTAAGAACACAGTCGTCGCAGAGTCGATTATGTGGAAGTGATCACGACAGAATGCGTCAGGAACAGGTGGGACAACAGTATCCTGTGCGGAAACTCTCAACAATTCTCTCACCACACGTCACTTTTCAGATTTGTTGGCAATGTCGTCAGAAGTGACAGTAGAACTGACACTTCTTTTGAGCATCAGTTATGTCTTCCGACAGCTCTCTTGTCAGTCAACAATCGGCAATAATTTGTCTTCTAATCTTCTCACAACTCGGATTGTTAATCACGAGCAATATAACATCCATGCCGTCAGTACGACAATCAATGCATGATTAATGTCCAATCATTTAAAGTTGAAAGTGTGTTGCTTTGGTGCTACTGCCATCCCATGGAGACGAAGCTATTACCCAGACAACGTAGTCGAACTTTGTAATCTACGTAATACGTGTAGACCATGTACACCAACACAAAAATATAAAAATGAGAGAAATAGAAGAGATCCACAATTACGCTTAGGCCATTTTGAGCAATTCTGGCCTTCGAGCGATAGGTTGTGATGACTGGAACCTCCGTTACGGTAGGTGATGTTAACATGAACCTTGTGCTGTCGCCTCTATGCACGAAACAGGTGCAAATCTAAATGCATTTTTTCATATTTACTTTTTTTTTGCGAGTGTACATTATAAGAACCAAAAACCTTTGTAACACTTCTCTCACCGGCTTCTTAATGGAAGCCAGCAGGAAGGAGCAACTGTCCCTTCATTTTAGTATAGTTATAGGGTTTCTGGAGAAAGCAACATCTCTGAATCTCATGTGCTATACTGAAACATAACATCGTGACGTTTAAGATGCCCTGAACCTTTCTCAAGATGACGTTAATTTGCGCTAGACATTGCATTACTGATCATTATGGCAGCATTGTCAAGGTTGTCTGCGAAACATTTTGGACATTCTGGGAAGTGCTCAAGCGCCATCTTAGTTCACAGCTGAACAAGTGTCTCAGGTGTGTTTTGTATGTGTAGTTCAGTAATGTTAAGCGTTCCCAACTAACTGCAACTCCTCATCCTTAGGAAAAGGTCGGTTATTCCAAAATGCTTGTAGCGAGGTATAAACATCGGAATTACCAGGCATTTTGAACGAATACAGTGATACAATCTTAGTGGTCTTAAGGGAGTCATGAGTGAAATGTTGGCCGTTTTCGAGAAGAATTTCCATCTTCGTTTTTCTATCTGTACTAGCATAAATAGAGAAAAACAATGTATGCATGTGTAAAAGAAACACTCAACAGTTCTTTCGTCATTGAAAAGTACTGTTGACGGGAAAAAGTTATAAAATATTACGAAATATCGTGAAACTTGTGGGGTTTAATGGGAGTTGTCATATGCATTTCACCATTTTCAGCCCGTTTCGTTGAATGTGGTTATCAGAGGATATTTTGGCATTTTATTGTGGACACTGCAGGTTTTTATTGACTTTCAGCCTAAAGGGGAGTTGTTGAAGGTATAGTTATATACCCTGCGTGTATCATCAAATTTCCCTTTGATTTCACTGATATTTAACAATTTTGGCATTACTTTGACAAAACTTGCTACTTTTTGGTTTTACAATCTGGGAGAAATGATAAGGTAACCTACAATTACTTAAACCCCTTTTACAAATCTGCAGTAATTAACACATCTGGTCAAAGTACCGCACATAGAAGCTCCATAAAACTTCCAACCCTAGTTTTTATCATACGCACCTCGAATATTTTAAAAACTGCCCTTACCCTTTTGCAACCCTTTGCAGACAAAACTGTACTGCTTGGCCGAAAATGGCACAAATTAGTACAAGCTTTAGGAAGGACTCTGCAATATTTATAGTATACCTTACAACTTCAAAAAGTTACTTTCATTTTATTTTTGTACAAATTTGTACCATTTGATCAATCTGGCAAAAGTTGAAGACGCGGTTTGGGTACGAGTGGAAATTGTAGCCTATTCGGAACTTTCAAAACCACTCCTTACATACAGAATGCATCTGTACAATGTTGGATAAGACAGCAGTATAACACATTTAATCTTAGGTCTATATGTTGGCCAACTTTCAAAGACCTACGACAACATTTAAATTCTTGCACACACCAAATGCCTTTTAAGCCATTTTTGAAGTAATTTTTCTGCACTTGGTTTACGCCGTACAAATGACGGGCCATAATTTTTATGCTAGGAGACTAAAACTTTGATTGCGTGTTTAGAAGCTAAGGCTAAAAAAAATTACAGGGCCGTATGTTGAATAACATAAATATTTTCAGGATTAAAAAATAAAATTTCATCTATATGCTAAAAATCACTATATTTTTTGTTTTTAACATAACATAACGTAACATAAGATCTCAATCTATAGACCCTATAGTGACCTAGACCAGCTTAAAGAGAGCTAGTCTACTCTAGGATGTAGATTACCTCATAAATACATAATTACATTGTGTACTTGTATGTAAATAAATTGTAGTTCTTATGTAGAGTACGTTAGAGATAAAAAAATTAAAACAATATTATTTATACTTAATGTAGTTATAAAATTTGGTAACATTTTATAGTCAGTTATTTTTTTGAATGAAAGAAATCCTCCTCTGTATAGAAGGTGTGAGTGATGAGATATCTTTTTAATGCTAACTTGAATTTATTTGTATTAGTTTTCAGTTCCTTAATACATGATGGAAGTGAATTAAATACTATACCATTGTAGTAAGCCCCTTTTTGGAATACTTGTAGGTTATTGCTTGGCCTGTGTAAGTCCTGCCCATTTCTGGTTTGTTTGCTGTGTATGTTTTTATGAACACTTCTGGGTGGTCAACCACGGTTAAAAGTACAGCCAAAATATACTCACAGGCTAATGGTATGTTTTGAATAGTGGTTTACAATGAGTTGATTTCTTTACACCTGTCATTATTCTTATTACCTTTTTTTGCAAAAGAAATATTTTTTTTGCGTCTACTGAATTTCCCCAAAATGTTATTCCATAAGTCATAATTGAATGAAAATAAGCATAATACTGTTTTTAGGATGCTTTTATTTGTAAAATGAATTAATGATCTAATTGCAAAACATACAGAGCTTAGTTTTGGTAGGATGTAGTCAATATGGTCTTTCCAATTCATATTATGATCTATAATAACACCAAGAAAATTTATGCTACAAGTTTCAGTAATTTTATTGCCTTCATGTTCAATTCTTATATCTGCAATACTTTTATTTTATGTGCGAAAATTGATATACTTAGTTTTTTCAAAGTTGATATGAATTTTGTTACTATCGAACCAATTATTTAGCACACTGAAAATACCGTTGGATAACTCTGAGAGGCGACTGATGTTGTGTTCTTTAATTATAATACTTGTATCGTCATCAAAGAAAACTGGGTGAGCATGTTTATTTATTACTCTGGGAAGGTCGTTGACACATATTAGAAACAATAATGCACCCAAAATCGAACCTTGTGGAACAACATGCTTTATTTCTGACCATTTGGAATATATTTTGGAATTATCTGCCGTATTTATTATGACCTTTTGATGTCTGTCTGATAGGTAAGATGCAATCCATTGATTTGTTTTATTCTTAATGCCATAATATAATAATTTTGATAAGAGTATACCAAGTTAATCCACCAGGTTAATATCTTTCAGATCTCTTATACTTTCAAAATTTAAATTGTGGCTGAGTTGCTAAATTATATACATGTCGAAGATGTTGTATAATTTTTTGAGACCTAGAGTTTCTATTTTATGGGAGTAGATAGTTACATTTGTGAAACATGAACCTTCTTTTTCTCAAAACGCTTTAAATAATTAAACTATTAAACTTGATACCAATGAAACTTGATGGTGTTAGTGCCAATGATAAGAGCTTACTCTATGCAAAGGCTTTACTCTAAAGTGGTTAGAAAGGCAGTTTTGCCCTGCACCATTTAATCCAAACCAATGGATAATAAAAACGTCAGAATAAATGTGTCAGTGTTTGCAGCACGAACGTTTGATGCAATATGAATTTGCTAAGGTCCATACCACATGTACCTCACACAGCATGTCCAAGATTGCATTTTTCGTTGCAGTTCGTGGGCACAACTTGGGTCAGGTGAAGTAGAGGGCGGTGCATAACTGGTTTTCATACAAGGGGAATATTAATGGCCTTCTGAAACTTCGGACAGCAGGGAATGCCGTTGATAATCTTAATTGTATCTTCTTTGGAAACACGGTATTAAGTTACATTTATGTTTAGTAAGTGAAGCACCATAAAAGCACATTTCAATTGCTTTGGGTACCAATGAAATATTAGACTATTTTAGAGTAAATAATCTCATTTGCAATATGGATAAAACAAATTTTTTGAAATATGATCTTGTAAAAAACGGAAAAAAATGGAGCATTCACTTGTGATTGAGAATAAAAAGTTCCTAGGAATATGGATAGACAGTGGGCTGACATGGGCACAACACATAAATGCAATATCTACTAAAATTAGCAAATCCATCTATCTCTTAAGATTTTTTAAACATACCTTAGGTGGTGAGGAATTGAAAGTGATATATTATGGTGTGATCTATCCACATCTACATTATGGGATTGAGGTGTGGGAAAGTGCAGCTAAGGTGCATATAAATAAGTTGATGGTATTGCAGAAGAAATGCATTAGAATTATTAGTAACTTAAAATTTAATGAATCTTGTAAAAATGCATTTAAAGAACACAAAATATTAACAGTCTATTCTTATATGTATATAGGACTGTACTATATATACAAAACAAGAATCCTACAAAAAAAATGACATTCATGGTTATAGTACAAGAAGTAGCATAAATTATCATAGGTATATGTGTAATAAACAAATTGTATTTAAGGATATAATGTAATAGGAACAATTTTTATAACAAATTACCATTAGAAATTAAAACTGCAAGAAAATCTAACTTCAAAACTTGTCTAAAAAACTACTTGATTGAAAAATGCTTGTATTCTCTGGATGAGTTGTAAATAGGCTTACTATGTTGTAAATATGAGACTTGACAATGTCTAAAACTTGTATACAGGTCTATGAACAATAAAACATTACTATATTATTATTATTATTATTTATTATTATTATTATTATTATTATTTCTCATAGCAAACATCGCTCCCTGCCCTTTCAGGCTGTCTCTATGAATAGAGCATTTGAAGTTATTATGAAGTAGGAAGGCTAGGAAATAGAAAAATATTTTACAAGTAATTCACAACCTGAAAAAGGGAATAATCATAATGAATTAAAAATAACAAATAAATCACACAAGCAGTATTTATAAAGAATACATGGTTCCGTAAAGGATAGATGAGCTCTTACATAGAGTTCCGCCATAGGGCGTAGCTTATAACAGTGACATCACCAGATGATGTTAGCTAACGTGGTATCTTTCGTAATTATCAGGCGCGTCTTAATAGCTACACAGGAAAAATACAGGGAAATGTAAGAAAGGAGTGGTTCATTGAGTGTAATGTCTTTGTACAGGCAAATAGACGTGCGCAGTCAGATACCACGTAGAAGGAACGGTGTATAATAAATGACAAGTTATTTGTTATTATTATTAAAATCGTTTTTGTTTTAATCTCCTGTTGCCTATTGTAGGTGGAAGAATTTTATTCTCACCGAAAAACAAAAGTTTTAAGATCCCCCAAAAGCGCGCGTGTGTGCGTCTTTAAGTTCAGCTTCTTTCCAGGATGCAATACAGACTTAGACGAAATTTGTCGCACCCCAAATTAACTCACGTGAAACATTTTTCGTCATGTTTTGATTTTGTCAAAGGTGTCTCTTGACGATTTTAACTAAAGCACCACATGCTTAATCTGAAAAGCTTGTGAAGTAACAGCTTCTCGTTCTAAATGAATGTTCTATAATTTTATGTTGCTAATAAATCATAAGAGATATATAAAACATATTACACTAAAAACGTATAAATTGAAATTCACAAGTTCTGTGAAATAACATTTTTGTACCATTAGCTGTTTTGGAAAGAATCGTCGTTACATCTTTGAGTTTCCCCAGGATGAAGTGTCGTGTTCTTGTGGTGTCTATAAAGTATCTTTGATAACATGTAATCCCTGTTTTTTCCGCATAGGTTCATTGATAACTGCCTCAGGATATGTGACCAGCTGTCTTTCTTTTTTATGAGTTTTAACATCCTTTGATCGAGTGGGTCTATCGGACGGTGAATAAAATGGGCAAAATGATGCTCAAATCAGCCCAGGATCCATAGGTCTTATACATTCGTGTTCTGAAGATAACGCAAAACCTCGGAAAAATATCTTATATTCAGCTAACTCATCCTATCCAGATTCAAAACCGGGACCATTTAAATTGAGATACGCTGGCCACACACAACGGAGGTGGCTGTGTAATTCTTTTAGGTAGTAGGCCTAGAAATGGTATCTGTATATTAATATTTTGTTTTTACATTGCAGTGAAAGACAGTACCCGGTTTGTAATTAAAATCTCATATTCGTTGTATATTTAGTGTACTGTAATAGTGTAATGGAACAAGATTTTTCAAAATAAAAGGTTAAAATAAGCATAGTCACACACTAAAACTCAGTATTTCAGCTTTTTATCCTTCAGCAGAAGTGTAAAAAGACGAAAAAGAAAAAGGAAGGGGTGCAGATTATTGAAGTGCTGTTTTACTAACCAATTTTTATATGCTCTTGATGAAGATAACAGCCCGAAAAAAATGAGTTTCAGTCTGGGATTTGGAATAGTCCTCATTTCTGTTTAACCAGTGAATACTTTTTCCTTCATCATAGTGTTATGTAAAGCGATTAGGTTTTGCTATTAATGAAACCTGAGGTACTTAACTATTGTCCATACGTGGGATGCAAACATTAAATATACTCTGTTTTTTTTTTTTTTTTTTTTTTTTTTTTTTTTTTTTTTTTTTTTGGAAAGGTAGAATCAGACGATTCTACCTTTCCTCAGCCGGGATTTCAACCACGGATATCCCGGTCTCGTCCGGTTGCTCTAGCGGTACGACATTAAATTTCCCAAATGATTCCCGTTTATCCCGGTAAACCACAAGGAGAGACAAGGTTGTCCAACACACGGCTTGTGTGGAAGAAGAATTATTCCATTAATTGATCTAATATTGCTCGAGACTATGAACCCCGGGACTTAAAGAAAGTACTTACAGCATTGTAAGTCGCCATTGGGGTATGTCATCTCAATACAATTTGAAATCTCCTTGTGGTTTACGGGAAAAATGCGAATCAGTTGGGGGATTTAATGTCGTAACAGCATGTTGCCATGGTAACTCAGTGGTTAGAGCAACCGGACGGACACGTGAGATCCGTGGTTCAAATCCTACTTTTCAGTCGTCTGATTATACCTTTCAAACCTTGTCCAACGCACGGTTTGTGTGGAAGAACAATTAATTCCATACTCTGCTTTTGTCTAAAAAGCTAATCGAAAAAATGTATTACGCCTTTTATTAACTACACATTTCACATCCAACTCTTAAAATTAATAAACTAATACCTGTTTCACTCTGTAGAAAATCAGGATCGTCAGCCACACGGTATTCTAACCAAGGACGTTCCCGCTTCGAAGTGATGAGTAACCTAGGAGTGTTCAAGCTCGAGTCTCGATTGTAACGAGTGGTCTGAATAAGGTTTTCTCCTTATTCTGGAAAAAACCAAACAGCAACTCTCAGCTTTTTGAATCCCAGGCTCATCAAAATCATCGTCTCTGTAGATCTGTCACGATCTGCGAGCCAACGAAGATCTTCCCTGCCGGAATCCCAGTCTAAACGGATGTGAAATCCCTGATGCGAACAATGTCCGTGAAGGAATTCTTAAACTCGGAGAAGAGAACTTAATCAGATGGATTCAAATCCGGTGTGTAAGCGAGGTGAGAGATTGTTTCCTGCCGATAACAATCACCACTGCATGTGCGACATTAACGTTATATCACTGCAAAGATTCTGTACACAGAGATATAATAATAGGAGGATTTAGCATTTTTATAGTGGCTTATTGAAGAGTGTCACTGACATTTTCTTGACGGTGAAAACTGATTTTACTAAGGGGAAAGATCAGAAAATGCAAGGATATCTTTGCATTTGTGTGAAATTAATTAATGCATTATCTCCTTGAAGTGTCAAACGGGATGCTTAAGCTATTCATAAATCGAAGTCGTTTGAAATTAATAATTTTACTGTACGAGTATTAACCTCCGCTCGCCTCTCACCGAGGCGGCCCGGGTTCAATCCCAGGGACCCGCATGTGAGATTTGTGGTGGACAAAGCGGCGTCTGGGCGGGTTTTCTCCGGTTTCCCCCGCCATTCATTCCACCAACTGCTCCATCATCACCTTTCCTTTCATCCATTTCATTTCACCATCATTTCGTTTCTTCTACTTCCTTCCTCCCATTCCAGGCATCGGGCTGATCACCCATCCTGGTTATTCTGTCTGATCCATGAGTGTCTGCTCCTCGACGGGCCTCTTACCCCAGGCACCCGCCTGTAAGTCCTGGGGGGTGTAAGTCCTACATAAGAGGAGGTTAAACCGATAAAGAAGAAGAAGAAGAGTATTAACCTGGCCAAGCGAGTGCAATCTCGTAGTGAAAGCGGAAAGACCGTGAACTACTGCGATGACGCAACACAACCACCGCCTACGCCAGGAAATGCTGTACAATCTAAAAAAAATTGAGTTTTATTTATGGACGCTCTTTAACTGCTTGGTCCTTAGCGTTCCATTCTATATTGGGCGTGAAAGACCGGTAATTTTGCTCAGAGGCCTCTTTATCACGCTTGAGGTTCTTTTACGTGCCGTAAATCTACGACACGGGACCACTGGCTATACTTCCCTTCCGAAGGAAGCCACTAAGGATTTTTACACCCGAAAAAGATCAATCGCCCTCCGCCGGGTTTGAACTCTCGACCTCGGGAACTAAAGGCTAGCATGGTAACCACTACACCACGGAGGATGGCACTGTACAGTCTGATCTGCTCTTTAACGCATCTTGTAATGTTCACAGTGCTAATAATGGAACTTAAACGAAATACAGTAGTTACTCATTAGCAAGCTCGACTTTTATTTGTAACATTATTACGTTTTGCGATGAAGAGAAGAAAGAGGGTAAGAAAATACATATTACAAATGTCACTGAGCGTTTTCCCATTTTGACTGTACAGAGGGGAGGGCAGGCCGTTACGTGTACAAGTGGCGCTCTCGGATGCAGGATTGCACTCGCCTTGGTCGTGTTACTCGCACCACACTGTTTAATTATCTGTTTTGTATACATGCGTATATACTCTGTTTAAGTGCAACCGTGAAAGAGAGACATTAAACACAAAGATTTCTTCTTCTTTTTTCCCCTGAACAAAACAAAAACTTCGCAGTATTTCCTTTAAACACAGCGTTTGATGTTACAATGTAAGTAATACATTTTGTAATTCACTGTTACAAAGAGAAGCTTTCAGTAAACAAAGGCAAAAAATGCTGTTAGAGTTTCCGGATGCCTGCTGTTGATTACGAAGCTGTATAACACAATTTGGAATCCAGTTATTCTGATGGAAAAATAACAAAACATTTGTCTTGATAACATAAGGCCTTACGGTAATGTATCTAAGCAGAACGGGGAAAAAATTACGAATTTCTTACTAGTTCTCGTACAAAGTAAAATTAGAATGTCTGTGATAACAATTATTGTGGCCTCATAGTGGTGGACGATCATCCAGCCGATAGGGTAGATGATGTAGTGTGCAGCATGCTTCTCCTGATCTACAGATCGCTACATTAGTAGTTCCTTAATTTCCTCATGATGTTGAGTAGGCACCAGGTATATGTGTGTGCACCCCCCCCCCCAGGGACTCACTTTGTGAGTACGGGTTTGGCGTACCCGGGGTGCCCGAGCCAGTCCTCACCATTATCATCTCCTCACCCCCATCTGAACTAGCCACGTTAGCTTTATTTGTTTTACTCTTCCTCTCTACAATTATTTCTTATACTAGGTTTAGGCTCCTTAGGTTTATTAACTCTCACCAACAGGGATCTTTTCTATCCCCGTGGTTGCTGTCCCACGGTTTCAGCGCAGCTTCCAACTTGGGTGCTCTCTGGAAACTTGTGTGCTCTCTGGAAACTTGTGTGCTCTCCGGAGGTCTTAAGCATGAAGGTCGAGTGCACCCTCCTCACTACCCCTTTCATGCAACAATAGGTGCGGAACCGTTCCACTGTCAAGTACACCCACGTAGCCCCAATGGGGCCGAGTCCCCTCGGGCGCTTCGGTGGCCGCGGGTGGCTGGGTTGATCGGGGGGACTCGACGTGTTACCGCTGTCTGGGGCCCGATGTAATCAACCACAAGTCCCCTGAATCCACGTTGACTGTTGAGGCAGCGTGGCCTAAAGAGGGGGCCACTGGCGTTTATTCCAGTGGTAGGGGCATAAAGTCGGGCCTGCCTGTGGTGAAACTGTCGTATACCGGTCAGTAGTGACAGTCGGAGGGAAACTCCTCCGAAGTATTCTTTGAGATCGGACCTGGAGCGGGTCTTCCAGGACGACACAGACCGGAAGATTTAGGTGTCTTTTCTTTTCTATCCCCCGGATGGCAGGCTGACGCCGACGGTTCCGGAAGGGGGTTCTTCCCATGATGGCTCCTCTGCGCTTAACCTCCTCAACACCTCGTTTTTTTTTGTTATGCGACTTAATTGTGAAGGCAAGACGATGCAGGATGTCAGTCCATTTTGTATACAGAAAGAAGTTGATCGCATCTGTGGATAAGTGAGAAACGCAACGCGTTGTAGGGATGGCACGATTCTAATAGAAGTGTTACACGATGAACAACCGGCAAAGTTATTAAAGGCAACTCTCTTGGGATCCTACCCCATTAAGGTGGAAAAGCAACGATCCATGAACAGCAGCCGAGGTGTGGTAACAACCGCCAGTTTAGACGTCCTTTCCAATGAGGAAATTGTGAATTGCCTGTCTGATCAGGGGGTTACTGCCTCCTATCACCTCATTGGAAAGAGGGATGATTAGCCGTTTCCTCTCCGCACAGTGTTTCTGACGTTCGAACGGACCGAATTACCCACCTGCATCTCCTGCGGTTATGAGAGAGCACCTGTCCGACCTTATATACCTAATCCAATGCGCCGCTTCCGTTGCCAGAAGTTTGGGCACACCCAGCAGCGTTGTTCCGACTCGCCAATTTGTTCCCGCTGTGGAAGAGCCGCGCATGACGGCTCGATGTGTGCTAAGACCCCACTTGTGTTAACTGTGGTGGTGCTCATCCGTCCAACTCCAAAGAGTGCACACGGTTTCTAGAGGAAAGAGGTATCCAAGAACTACGGACCAAGGAACGATTAACGTTTCCGGAGGCGCGGAAGCGTTACCACGAACTGCACACGACTACCTCCCTGAAGTATTCCGCTGCCGTTCGCGAGGGCGTTCGGAAGCAGGATGCCGTGGCACAGACCTCTCCCGTCCCTCATTCTCTTGTTTCCATAGGCATCCAAACCGACACCGCTTCCGATTTAGTTCTTTCTTCATCCTCGCATACACAAGCTCCTTCCATACCGCTCATTGCAGCTTCTACTTCTAGCACCGTTTCTAGCCAAACTACCCGCAAATCTCCCACATGTCGTCCCACGAGTCGCTCTCGTACTCGGACGACTTCCTCTGACACAGGTACTAGCGACGGTGACGCGGATACCGTCCTCACATCTTGCTTGCTTCTCTAGCTGCGAATTTCCGACTATTGACCACATGATAGCGTTCCTGACTTCAGTGATAATGGCCGCCGCTGAACGATCCATTCCTCATACGTCTTCCCATTCCAAACGTCTACCGTTCCTTGGTGGAACGACGCTTGTCGGAAAGCATTTCGTGAACGAAGAGGTGCGCTGAGAATCTTTCGGCGGCATCTTACTACAGAGAACTTGGTAATTTATAAACAACTGCGTGCGAGGGCTCGAAGGACTATTCGCAGTAGTAACCATGCCTCTTGGTCCCGCTATGTGGCAAGTTTTAATAGATTTATCCCCACATCCGTTCTATGGGACAAACTTAAGCGCGTAGCCGGTAAATGCACCTTCACTACTATACCCGGTCTTAGAATAGGTACTGACATCCTAGTTGATCCTACCGTTATCGCAGACACCCTGGCACGACGTTTGAAGCCACATCCAGTTCTACCAATTATCATCCTGGATTTCTTGCCCATAAGATTGCGTTGGAAGCTCAAGATATATCCTTTCGCTCGGGCAACAGGGAGGATTATAACCGTCCGTTTTCTTTGCGCGAGCTGGAGCATGCCATAGCTACCTTTCGGTCTTCTGCCCCTGGGCCCGATGCTCTACACGTGTTACTGCTCCAGCATCTGTCTGCTGATGGTAGGCGCTTTTCTTCTCCAGGTGTATAACCGTATCTGGCAAGATGGTACGTTTCCCTCAGTATGGTGTGAAGCCACCATTGTTCCCGTATTGGGAAGGATCGTCAACTACCTTCCAGTTACCGCCGGATTTCCCTAACCAGTTTCGTTTGCAAGGTTATGGAATGCATGATCAACGGGCGGTTAACATGGTGGCTGGAATCTCGGAAATTTCTACGAACGTGCAATGCGGTTTCCGCCGGTACCGCTCCACTATTGACCATCTAGTAAACCTTTCGACAGCTATAATGAATGGATTTGTACATCGGTGTCATACTGTAGCCGTATTTTTCGACTTAGAGAAAGTTTAGGATACATGCTAGAGGACAGGCATTCCTGGTATTCTTCATCGATGGGGTTTTCGTGGTCGTCCCCTATTTTCATTCGGGAGTTTATGAAGGACCGGGTATTTCGTGTACGTGTGGGTTCGGTTTTATCCCAGCTTTTCACTCAGGAGAACGGGGCTCTGTGCTCAGCGTCACACTGTTTGCTGCAGCTATTAACTCTATTGTGGACTGTGTTCCACCAGGAATTTCAGCGTCACTTTTTGTTGACGATTTTGCTATTTACCTTACCTCTCGGCGAAACATCCTCATGGAACGACTACTCCTGTACTCCTGGAGTATTACACACGGATTCCGGTTTTCTGTCGAAAAGACCGTGTGTGTCAATTTCTGGAGCCGAAGGGAGTTACCCCAGCCTATCCTCCGGCTCGGCCCAGAAGCTCTGCCTTTCGCAGACCAAGTGAAATTCCTGGGTTTGCTCTTTGGCCGAAAACTCTGTTGGTCCTCCCACATAACATACTTGAAAGCTCGATGTCATCGCCTTTATCGACTGTTGGTCCGCTCGAAATTGGACTACGGGTGTATTGTGTATGGCTCTGCGCGACCCTCCATCCGCCTAAACGCCACTCACCACCTTGGTATTCGGCTTTCCACAGGTGCATTTCACACCAGCCCTGTCATGAGTCTTTGTGCTGAAGCTGCCGAACCTCCGTTGTCTTATAGACTTGACGATCTTCTTTGCAGTTATGCTTGCCGACTCTCCAGCATGCCAGAACACTCAACGCATAGATCCTTTTTTGATAACTCTCTAGATCGTCTGTATGAGTCTCGCTCCCTGGCACTTCTTCCCCCAGGAGCACGTTTTCGGCAGTTGCTTTGGGGATTGAACGTCGAACTTCCTTGTGTGGGGTCCCGGGGAGAAAGCAGTTTTCCTCCGTGGCTGTGCCCAGAGTCGACTTTTTATCAGGGGCTAGCGTCCATGCCAAAGTCCACAACCCCCGGCTTCAATTTCGATCTGCTTTTTTATCACTCAAAAAGTCTCTGGGGGATGGTGTTTTTATATATACTGATGGATCGAAGGACGATCGGGGTGTAGGATGTGCCTTTGTGGTAGGTCCCCGCAGTTTTAAATTTCGTCTCTCATGGCAGTGTTCCATTTTTACAGCCGAGCTTTTTGGTGTACTCCAGGCTCTTTTTTGTACGGCGACATGGTATACAGCGGTGTTTTATATGTTCGGATTCCCTGAGCGCACTTCAGAGCCTCCAGCCGTTGTACACTTTCCATCCTTTTGTGCAGCGTATTCAGGATTGCCTTCACACTCTCGGCCGTGTCGGTACACACGTGTCGTTTGTGTGGGTTCCTGGACATGTAGGCCTGCCAGGGATCGAGACCGCTGATACTGCTGCTAAGGCTGCTATTTTATCCCCCAGGTGTTTTAGCTATTCTGTTCCTTTGCGCGATTTGATATTGTTTTTACGCCGCGCTATTTATTCGCGTTGCGGAGAGGAATGGTCCAGGGGAACAAGCTCCGAGAGGTTAAGCCCATCCCTATCACATGGGTTACCTCTATACGCCGCTCTCGTCGCGAAGAGGTAATTTTAACCCCACTGAAAATTGGACATTGTCGTTTTAGCCATAGTTATTTATTAAATGGTGACCCCGCACCAGTTTGTGTACACTGTGGCGTACCTTAGACGGTCCGTCACATTTTACTCCAGTGTCACTCTTTAGCTCCTTTACGCCGGCGTCTGTCTCTGCCAGGCCGTATTTCCGATCTGCTTGCAGATAATTTTACTGTTGTAGGACGTCTTTAAGCCTTTATCTCACAAAGTGGTTTTATTGCCCGGATATAGATTGTCCTATGCGTTTTATTCTGACTCAACTTGTTCTTAACCGTTTTATCCCTGTTTTTAATGCTCTAGGACTTTCTCTTAGCGTTCTACCGCATATGGCACTGTTTGTTTTTTACTCCTGTACTTCTGTGTTTTAACTGCTCGTTTAGACTCTCCTTTATCGTCCTTTTATTTTAACTCTTGACGCTTTTAACTTTAGTGAGGGCGCTTATAACCTGGGCTGTTGTGCGCCCTTAAACCCCATTGCTCTCTATCTCTCTCCCTGTGTGTGTGCACAGGTCGGAAAATCCATACCCCGATGGATGGCCTCGAACCCACGCGTAATGTGTGGCTGGGAACTGGAATATTACCATCCAACCGATTATGCTACGGCGCAGGACTTGTCAAATTTACAATAATCTGTATCATATTGCACTATAGTTGGAAGCAAACAGAAAGGCGGGTAGGATAGACACTGCGCAAGGAGACAGAGATGTCACTGTCTCTTTCAATCTCGCTTGCTATGCACTGGCAGTTTACATGACTCAGAGCAGCGCTACTGTGCAACCTGCACTCATCCACCTTCTTGTGTGCTCCCGGCTCTTTTGGAGATGGTATGTTTGCGCAAGAACATAGTTTGCTGAAGAAGTAACAACACCTTTATCAAGCTCAAAATCCCTGGGAGCGAGTGCTAAGGGTATGCATCTTTACTGTAAATATGAGCTTTTCTATCCTCAGAGTTACATCGAGATTAAATCAAATTTGGGTAACCACCTGGAAGTATACGTTTTACTGTGCTAGCCTCTAGTTCCCAAGGTCGCGGGTTCAAACCCGGCGAGGGCGATGGATTTTTTTCGGGCGTAAAAATCATTAGCATGGCTTCCTTCGGGAGGGAAGTAAAGCCGGTGGTCCCGTGTCGTAGATTTACGGCACGTGAAAGAACCTCAAGCCTGATAAAGAGGCCTCTGAGCAAAATTATCGGTCTTTCACGCCCAATATAGAGCGTCCATAAATAAAACGCAGTTTAATTTCTTTCAAGAAATACAGTGGAATGTCTGATAAAGACACACACACCCACACACACACACACACACACACACACACACACACACACACACACACACACACACACACACACAGTCTTCACTTAATATCTTGATGTTGGCTTTCAATCAAGGTCCAAGGGGAAAAATTAGAATAAAAGGTAACAAGAATTTGACATGCAATTTATATTATAACGCATAGATCCGAAGTTTAAAAGCGTATAATAAACCTGTCTATTTACAACCATAATAAAAACATAACATAACTAATTAGTTTCAAGTGCGAGGAACGTGAAGACACTGTATGCTATTAATTCGGGCCCTAAATTTAAATTTCACTATATACTTTCATTTTGATTTCGCAAAACGTTTACTGCTAATTTTTTTTTCGGTTTATACATAAAATCTGTGCGCGACTTGAGGAACTTGGGGCTTCTTTATTCATACTCTTGGAATTCTTATCTGAAAGTTTTTCCACCCGTAAAAAAATTCCACTTCAGCCACAATTTGCGTAAATAGCTATATTAGCACATCTTTAATTTTTTTTTAATTGGGTGTATTGTTTCCTGAAGAAACGTGGTTACAGGAAACTGAATTTAATAATCAGAGTGTGATATATCAGGACGTGATTAAGAGCCGACTCTAAGGCGCTAAAATGCAAAGCAGTACATTGTGTATATTATTTTCAAGGGTAAAGTCTATCGCTTTTACAACCCGAAAGATGCACTACACTCGTATGCCTTTTCTACCCACTTCAAATCTACATAATACCTTACGTTATTCACAGTGTATATTTGCTTCTAAATTATTTCAAGAAAGTCGAAGTAGTTCGACATTGCATATAGCTTTTAACTCGAACCATTCACATTATAAATTAAAAATCCTTATTTTCTTGATTTATTTTTTTCACAGTTTCGGTATATATAATAGAATGTTAAGATTGTCTAAGTAGGTTATATGTTATCATTACTGCTGCTATGAAGGTCAAACAACAACGAAGGCCAAAGTACAGAAAAACGGAGCTGACCATTGCACATTTCTGAATATAAACTGCTATTTCTATACGGATTTCAGCTTTATGCTTCATTATTTAATGTTCTGGACTGTCTCAAATATGTGTATGTCAACACTCGTTAAAAGAGATTTTAACACTTTTACCATTAATAACTACTATTCTTTACATGTATTCTGAATTTATGAAACCCACAGTTTGATTTATAGGTTGATGAATTATCTTCGACATGAACTACGTAACTCAGCGGTGAAAGTATAGTAAATTTGAATTAATCGCTGTTTACTGTTAATCGTACTTGCAACAGTCGTGTAGTTGTTGGTTAACGTACTCAATTATCGTGCTCAGCAGACGGCAACTTCAATTCTCTCTTAACAATCACTGCGTCCATTGTAATGTGCTTCCCTTCCAGTCGTTTCAGAATATGAAGTATGCAGTTATAGTCAGGTAGTTCGACCATAAAGTGCTAACACTCTTATTAGAGGTGGAATCTTTATTTAATTGTAGCCTCTAGCTTCATGCGATAAAAACCAAACTTTGTGTTGTTACAAACTAATTAACAGAATTCACTGCCGTATCACATTGCCTTTAAGTCATTTATAAAAATGTGATTTACGACAGTGGCACTGAAAATCTTTAGGGAATCAAACAAGAACTTGTTTTAAAAATGTTAAATGATTTTATTGCTTTTCAGAACATTCCCCGTTAACATCAATACATTTTTCCATTTGATGAAAACAAAAAGAAATCGCAAGGTGCTATATCAGGGCTGTATGGTGGAGGGTCCATGGTGTTGACCTCTAGGGCATCCAGATACTCAGTTGTTAGTTTTGCTGTATGCGACGATACGTTGTCATGATGTAACATTATTTTTCCTTTTGGGCGTTTTTCACGAACTTTTTTTTTAAAAAATGCGATAAACAGGCATCATATCTATTGACAGTAACGGTACGTCTGTCTTCTAAAGCTATTGTAGCAATATGGCCCGTTTTAGAAAGAAAGAAAAAAAACTGATAACCATCTTCTTACCAGCACTGCGAATTCGTCGGACTTTTGTAGGCTTAGGGTTCTTTTCGAAAGACCCATTGAACCGATTGACTTTTATTTTCAGGTTTATAACAATAAATCCAAGATAATCACCAGCGCGATATTCTAAACCAAATCTGAAGTTTGGATTTGACTCATACCAATGCCCAAAATCGCCCGAATAAATTCATCCATCGATCTTCATGTCCGTCGATCTTCTTCAAGCATTGCTCGAACAGCGACAATATTTCCATCAGTAACAGCAGTTCTTGAGCGTACTTCACGAAATTCATCACCAAGAAAAACCCGATCTGTTTTGGTTTCGCTGTGCAAATTATAAATTGTTGCTTTGCATTTCTAAGCCGATCTTCACATTGTTTAGGCGTTAACGATTTAAAATCGTTAAAAAATCTAAGTCCGGAAATGTTCTTTAGTCAAATTCATTTTTGGTGAACTCAAAATCTTTAAATGATGATAATCAAACTATTAGAGTAAATCGAAGAAACTCCACAGAAATCAACTCTCAAAACTTAGAAAGTAGCTATCAAATATAAACAAAAGTAAATTTGTTTTTATAAACATGGAATTCTAAAAAAAAAAATTAGTAACGCCCTCGTACATCATAAGAATTACGCTAGAAAGTGCTTCTCTGGCCAGTTGAAATTAAAAAGTTCATGACCCATTTTCGTGAAACATATCAGGTAACATTGAAATATTCTCTGGAAACTCATTTATTTATGCATCTAGAGATCTGCTTTGGAGTGCTTCTTATACTATTTAAAACAATTTAGGAAGACCAAAAGTTTTTGCTCTCTTTGCTTGATTAAATATTTTAGGTTTTGATATGAGACCTATCTCAGCGATGATCCACTTCACTAGTAAGTATAAAGATTCGAAGGTCACTCGTAAATAAAACGCGTTTTCAGCAACTGCTGTTTTAGAATATGTAGTATGGTACAATCATATAACTTTTCCTGCCCATTACAAGAAACTTGTAAAACAGAATGAAAATCAAATCACTGAACATGGGGATTTAACATAAGAAATTAGTCTTTCTTAGATACTCCCTCCCCTATTGAGTTTAGAGATGCATTTTATAAGAATATTTTAAGAACATTAAAAAAAGAAATAGAACCAAAAGCGGAAAAAGAAGCACGTCATTAACCAAAACATTAATACCAGGAAACTCTCATCTGTTTTCATAATGTGATTCTCTGTTGTAACAAACAGCCTACGACCATGACGGTCACGATAATGAAACATAATTAAGGACGTAATGTTATTATTTTGCCTAAAAATAAATAACCAATAAACTCGCAGCTTTTGGATTCTATTCCTTTAAGAATAGAATAGTCGCCCATGGATGCCATTTTCAACAAGTTTATAAGTGCAGAGTAACATTCCGAACACGCTGTGTTAAACAGGTCACAACGTATATACATGCTAAAATATTAAAATAAATTACAAAATGCTTACTTGAGATCCACTTTTGAGCTGAAAATCTCATATACATACATCTAAAATATATTGAATTATTACCGTAATGTTGAATTATTGCTTACACTAAAGTAATGGGCTGATCGTCTTTGCTTGGCGTAGGAGTTGACGAGTTTGGAAGAAAGCAAGCTTGAGACGATCAATAGGTGCTGCGTCTTCTTTGCCGTCTTTGTCTATAACAAAGAACTTGCCTGCACGTTTAATGATGCTGTAGGGACCTTGATATGAATGCTGCAGGCCGTAGCGGCGAACAAAAGCTGCGAGACTTTCCTGAGAGTTCACGTTGAACATAGCTCATATACGCAGTTTGAGGAAAGATTTTAAGAGGCGGAACAGATTGTTGAATGTAGGATAAAAAAAAAGTCATGTAATTACAAGGCTTGAAGAGTCCATCAAGGACTAAGCATAAAATCGGAAGCAGGTAAATTGCGTCCCGTGTGTTTACGCTTTTGAGGGAGAAAGCTTACCAAGTTGGGTTCCAGAGAATATAAACAACCTAGCTAAATATCAGTTAATCTGAACTCTCGCTCCAGACGTAACATGTTACATAAAACTGTTTTCAGGACTTCCGTTCATAGTCTGGAAAACTTGGTGTCTCTTTCGCTGACGACTTGACGGCGCTAATGCCAGCGGATGAATTTAATTTAGGAGCTTATATCACGATACCGATTTTCTGTCACATACGGGGACTTCAGAAAGCATCTCTCTCCACTTAAAACAAATTTAGCAGCCAAATTAACGGAGTTCTCGTTTTTAATATGCAGAAAGAATAAGCTATATTATAACTTACCTTAACGTTTTTCCAGATTTTTCATTTAAGTGATTCTGTAATTTTTTTTGAAAAGTGAGCCGATGTTTCAACTTTTTCATGTGATGTTTACAAAATTATTTTATATAGGTATATTTAGTAGAACAAAATTCTTATGTAATGCCCACAATGCCACCGACATAACCAGCATACATTCCATAACTCACTCAGTTCACATTAACAAATGCCCACCCCTCCCCCCAAAAAAGAAAAGAAAAAGAAGTTGCTATTAAGTAGTGCAACGTGTAATGATAATCATTCATTTTCGTTTTAGCAAAACAACAATGGTTGTGTAGTGACAGGACAACCTTGTTATTGTAAACGCTGTAAACAAACAAAACAAACTGAAGCAGTGGCAGCGTTCAGAAATTTTAAAATCTATCTCTAACCTTTATCTGTACTTAAAGCCTGCAATTTTCATTCATTTAGCAAACAACGAAAGGATCATACGTAAGTAACCTGCATTAATAGCTGTAGTGAGTGTTAAAC
Source organism: Deroplatys truncata (assembly GCA_030765065.1). Taxonomy (NCBI): domain Eukaryota; kingdom Metazoa; phylum Arthropoda; class Insecta; order Mantodea; family Mantidae; genus Deroplatys; species Deroplatys truncata. The sequence continues at coordinate 127,488,817 of CM060988.1, read as the reverse complement.
GTATAGTAACTTCGATTTTGGCATAATAAGATAAATGAAATTTTCGTTTGCCACCTTATATACAGAAATATTTTTCTTTGGAACGAGACGTCACTTCCATTGGCAACACGAATAAAAAGGTATAAGGACAGTACTTGGCTATGAGTGTATTACAGTTCCTTCATTTCCTTAAATGTTTGTGTATTAAGAAGAAATTAGACTGGAATCTGGTGCGAACACAGATAGTGAAAAAATAGGTGTTTTTCGGTAACAACTCCAAGCGCTCCAGTATAAAAAAATACTAGGTTGATAACTGTTCCAAATTAGCATTTAAGTATTAAATAAACCCTGTGGCGCTACAGCCCGCGAAGAACCTGGTCCGGACAATATGACTCCGACCTCACGCCCAGGTGCGCAGGCAGAGGTGGGTGATCATCCAACGGGGAGGCGATGTGGCCAGAATCACTCATCCCCCCAGCCGGACAGTGGCTCACGAGACCAGGACCGCGCCTATCGCAGCTCCTCACTTTCTTCAGTGGGCACCGGTCCTGTACCCGGTACCTAAAATCCGCATCCCCATGGGTGAGATCGAACATGGGCGCATTCCGTGGTTAGGAACCAGAGCACCACGCTCCGTCCACTGCGCCGTTCAAGTGCCTACCATATTACCATTTCCTGTTTACGCATGACCATAGCAATAAACTCTTGATCCATTGTTACTTGACTGACTGGGGTTCTTTGGTATCAAGTCGTGACTCTTTGTTGTTACGAATATTGCCAATTGGCAAAACGATGCTCTCCTCCCTTTCATTCTCCCCCAAAACAATCAGCCAGGCATGCGCACCGTTAACAATACATGAGCGCGTTACAAAATATGCTTATTTAACGCACAGTTAATTTGCTAAAGGAATTCACGTCCACCGTCTTGTACTGTTTCCATGACGCCAAATGTTCCAAAGCGACATTTTTCGCGTGTGTATCGCTACAGCTCAATAGTGCTCATAATTAAATCTGATTGGTTGGAAAATTTCTAGTGGGCGTTGACCTTTGTGTTAACTGGGAAGCAGGACGGTTTCTCTATAAAGTATGTGCATACTTGGAACTGTTGTAGGTAATGCGATGTACTCTCTACGATGAGAGCGTTGCTTTTGGTACTGCTATATTAGAACGATCGCGTAAATACAATGTTAGAGAATGCTGTTTTGGAACAGTATAACTGCACCTATATGTATTATTATTATTATTATTATTATTATTATTATTATTATTATTATTATTATTATTATTTACTGCCTTAATGAACACTTTCTTTTCATTAGATTAATTACGTCATTGTTTCTCAGCAACCATTATGCGCACATGCTATAAAAACCTAATTGTGTCCGATGTTGATCATCATAACAATCTGTTTATAGAATTTATCCGCGACCATTTAATAATGGCTAGTTAACCATGGTCATATCCCATGGTAATGAATTAATATACTTCCATAGAATAATATGCCCACAGAGACGAAGATTTGTAAGATTGTGATAAAAGCTCAAAAATATGCACGCAAAGCTTTCTCATGTTAAGCAGTGGCGGCGGCTGTATACGAGCACAAGAGCACCCTAGCTGTTGACACCTTGCAGATTTATTGGTTATTTTTTCTTTGAACGCTATTAAACGTAACATATATGCGGTAATTGAACATTTACCGCGCAACTCCTCTAAACTCGATTAAATGTGGCAACAGGGTCGGCAGCACATCTTAACTTATGCACGTTTTAAGGAGCATTTGCGCGTGCGCGACTGGTATGACGTAATTACCAGCATGGATCATATATATATATATATATATATATATATATATATTGTGCACATTTAAAGACGTGCAGAAGCTTCTCCCACGTTGTGTTTCTATACTATCACTACAATTTTATGTGAATGCCACTAGGTGGTAGCACACTGCGGCAGATAGTGCCAGTATTACTCTAATACAAGGACTGTAACAGAAATAGGCTGTGGAAGTAGGTAACTGCACGAACGCGGAAACTTCTCCCGGTTATCCCAGACCATCCATGCTCTCGACTACAATTTAATTTACACATTACTTCGCTCTTTACTTTGCTCTTGCCTTAAAGCGCTGTAGGTACTTAATTATGTAAACAACAAAAAAGCAACCTCTATCTTTCGTCAGACAACTTATGCATTATTATTATTATTATTATTATTATTATTATTATTATTATTATTATTATTATTATTATTATTATTATTAATGTGTTGGAAATGACTGCAGTATGTTCATAATCATAACTATTATGCAGCAGATGCTATTTCACATTTTCAGAGCTTAAAATTTCGTGAACTCCCAAAATGTATTCTCACGAGCGCTACTGATGTTAACTTCGCACCATTTCACATAGTGCTCATATACCACTTTATACTTGACTCTCAATTTACTTGGTAAAAACGATGCAAAAACCTCGAAGCTGCTTCTTTAATACCTGCGATACTTTCTTCAGAATCACTCATTCAGATCGAATTAGCCGATTTTTCTTGATTCTAGATAATCTTTACCATTCTGTTATCGCTACATTAGTTGTTTTGTTTCTAGACTAACTTTACTGTGATCAGTGGAATAATATTAACCAGGCTTTGGTTTACATTGAATCACAGATTAACACAATGTTTATTGAATGACGATCTTATTTATAAATCGTATTATGAACGCAGATAAGGTAAGTAGCCATTATTAAAGGATCACGGATAAAACATTGCATGCAACTAGGGGTTAAGCATAATTAGCGCTCTCATGTAATTACAGAACTCGTACGCATCGTTCTTGCAAAACACATTCAAGCGATGATGATGCCTATATCCCACTTCTTGCATAAACAACTATTAGGATTGCATAAAAGAATTGCGAATGCCGTTAAATCATTAGAACCACAGGACCTAACTTTACTATGAAGTGAAGGTAGAATGCAATTACGGGATAGTTTTACCTGTGAACGCAATTTTACCCCCAAAAAATCGTCTACGACATTAACAAGGTCGACAAAATAAATTACTGCTAAGGACTGATAAGCAGCGCCTGGGTTTTCCTCTGAGCTGGGGTTAAAGAGCTCTGTTTTCTCATTAGCAAAGTTTGGTTAACTTCTAGCAAGCAGATGAGGATCAAGAACTTAGTAATGGATTACACCATACGGCACTTTTAAGAGGGGTTTGTCAGATTCCACTTCCACTCATTATAGTGTAACTCAGAAACTATAAGTCCAGCATAAGTTCTGATCCATCGTAGCTAACTGTCCATAGCGTTGCAGTCAAACGTGGCTGGATGATAAACGTGGGCGAACTCAAACGGCAGCAGATAGAATTATAAAATGTTGCCGAGAACAGGAACTGATGAAATGGATTTCTTGTTTTATTTGATTCACTTTATGAAATTTGGAATTTTGTGCGTGTGAGACAAGTAAAATAAATCAAAGTTAGGGTTTATCAAGATACATCGTTCGCATACTAAGTTCATCGATTCTTTTTCCCATGTTCAATTCATTTTAGAACAGATATTTAACAGACTATGAATGTTTTCCCGTGTTGCAATTAAACTTGAATCCCTATAATAGCATACCATCAAAACCCGAAATTCCATCAAAAGTGTACGTTGTTTTTCTTCTACATTCATGGCATCTGAAATAGACCCAAAAACTGATCAAGAGTAATGTACGAGGCGTGTTTTTAAAGTAAGTACAGATAATTTTTTTAAAAATTAACAAAACATTATTTTCCAAATACTTCATTATCATTCATTACCTTACTCGTAAAGGGAAACCAGTTTTGTATGCCTTCGTCAAAGAATGATGCCACCTGTGATGAAAGCCAATTCTGTACTTCTTGTTTCACATCATCATGTCGTTGAAAAGTTTTCCACCAAGGAATTTCTTCAGATTAAAATCTCTTGGTGCCAAATCCGGACTGTAGCAAGGATGGTCGAATTATTCCCAACCAAATGATGTGATCAGATATTATATTTGTTTGGTTTGTGTGGCCGGGCATTGCCACTCATTATTATTTCCCCCATAAACCTCACACAATTGGCGATGAATTCTTGCTGACCTAAGATTTCTCGCATTCAAAAAGCAAATCACTGATCTGACTTCACAGTCCGGCGGGTTGTTCGATTGTTTTGAACTTTTCGAAACGCTCAAACAACAGGAAATCACAAAGTGACGATCGCTCAAAGCTGTGTCTGACTTCCTAACGAAGGGAGGAAGTGATCGGGCATGCTCATAATCGCGACTCCAGCGCTGCAGCGGAATATTAAAACGTTACTTACTTTAAAAACGCGCCTCGTACACCCCTTTAAAACAAGATCTGATGTTGAAACGATTGTTTCTACCCATTAAAAGTTCACATATTATATATCTTGTAGGTTATACCATTAATATTAAAAGTTATTCTTGTATCCTAGTTGTTTATTCACGACATACTGCGTAGTAAATATTTTAAATTACGCAATAGGTGTTTACTTACACCTTGCGGAAACAACATTCAAATATGTGATCAGAAGTAGAGGGGAAAAAAATCAGAAGTCGTAGAGAGCTTTTGGCAAGAAAAACAAAGAAGACCGACAGATGATGCACTTATGCTTGAGAAAATGTAAACATACAACACGGATTATTTCGAAAACGGCTAAAGCACAAAGAATTAAAATAATATATTTTAATAAGCTTTACATTTTTCCTGTGGTACGTTTTACCAATCTCTTATGGTTTTCAAATTATATCTCATTATACAAGTTCAGTAGGAATGAAGAGATTTTCAAATGATATTTACGGCGAAAATCAATATAAACCTTTTTATTCTGCAAGTCAAACACATAATATTTTAATCAAAGCCGTTAGAGGTATTTGTACAGAAATGTATTCTTCTACTTACTTTCTGTTAACCGTGTTATAATATTCACCGGAAATTAGACAATATTACGATAATATACAGTTTATAGGCTGAAACAGTAACCAACCGTTTAAAAACCAGATGATAATTTGTACGCTAGTTAAGATAATAAATATAGTACGCACGAGTTTTAGAGAGGGAGAGGGAGAGAGAGAGAGAGAGAGAGAGAGAGAGAGAGAGAGAGAGAGAGAGAGAGATGCCACAAGCTTCACAGCAGAATTTCAAGGAAAACAGCAAAAATTGTACTATGCCATTTTACTATGCACTTTTCCTGTATTCAGTTTTTGTATCTCTCTTAGGTTTTTGTGGTTATGCAACATCCAATAAGAAGAAGAAGAAGAAGAAGAAGAAGAAGAAGAAGAAGAAGAAGAAGAAGAAGAAGAAGAAGAAGAAGAAGAAGAAGAAGAAGAAGAAGAAGAAGAAGGCTTCAGGATATACAATTTCTTCATCATCTCAATACGTCAAACATACTGGGTGGACCATTAAATTGAGACTGTACAATATTTCCAAAACTAAGCGTTGTAGAAAGAAATCTCTTGAATAAAAGTTGCTTGATATTATGGGGGAAAGTAAATGCCATTAGTCGTGTTTTATTTGGAGGACGTTGTGATGGTCATTTTAGAGTAAATCTAAATTTGGACCTAATTGTAGGTTCCCATTTAAAAATATTAAATTGACCATCATAACGTCCTCCAAACAAAACGCAACTAATGGCATTTACTTTCCCCCATAATATCAAGCAACTTTTATTCAAGGCATTTCTTTCTACAACGCTTAATTTTGAAGATATTGTTCAGTCTCAACTTAAATGGTCCACCCTTATAATGATTTAATTAAAATTGTTAGTACTACTGTTGAGAAAATAAATAAGGAAAGCCTTGCTTTTAAAGGGATATTTGGAGTGGGAAAAATTTACGAAAATCTTCGTGTTAAGAGTTTTGAAAGTTGCCTGACTTAAATACGAAGTGTGTTAACAATCCGACTCTTCGTTTTTGAGTTATATTGTTCATTGACATATCAGTAGACATGGCTTGTATTTATTTATTTATTTATTTATTTATTTATTTATTTATTCGTTCATTCATTCAGAGTACCTTAGAATATATGTTGCTGGTGAAATGTCGAAGTCGAATTTTTTTTATTGAATGCAGTATATCCTCTTAAATTGAATTGAAAGTAAAAATGTAATTATAAAATTGAACAGGTGTGCGCAAAAACGGGCTGTCTATCAATTTAAAAAAAATAAGTTACATGCTTCTCTCCATTGCTGCAACTGTCATACATCCCCACCTAATCTAAAGGAAATCAGTGTGATGAGATACAAAGTTTGTAATTTTATGACAGTTTATTGAAAACACGTCATTTTGTTTTGTTATAGCAAAATCAGCTCACTTGGCAGTTTAGCCAGGAGACCGTTAGATGACGTAACTCTGTAAGATGGCTGTATAGTTATTTTATACCTATGTATGCTGGAATCTATGGGAGATTTGTTTATTGGCATTTGCAAAGGTTGACTTTTCTCTGTTGTGATAAAGTTATGGTTAGCCCGTTTTTGCGAGCACCCATTCAATTTAAAATGCATTTATAGGTGGTATTAAAGTTCTCCACTGACATTTTCTGAAGTATGCAAAATTAGACGAATAAGGAAATAGCACAGAAATCTAAATCCATTGCTGCATTGCAGCACATTAGTCTGGAAAGCATAAAAAGGTGAAAGTAATAACACGTTTCCAACATACCCGTGTAGCATTTCATTACGAGGTATCTGTACGTCATGGCTACGACTAACAGTTACGGGATAATTGTGTTTGCACTGATGCGAATAATGAGGGAGGAATATTCATGAACATTTTTTTACGCCTGATTTTGCACCCCTCGTAATACCTGTTGGTTAACGCGGAACTACCTGTTCGATAACGTGTCTCTCGGCGCTTAATTCCTTAACTAAAGCAATTTGCGGGAAGCGCCTGCTGATTGTAAAGTCGATTACGTAAGATTTACGAAGCAGTTGCAAGAGTTTTTGTTCCAACAAAAGTCTCTCTCTAAACTAACTGTAACCGGATAGCAAGTAGGAAATAAGTCTTGCCACAAAAAACGGGACATTCATTGAACAATATATTTTCTACTTAAGACCTGCAGTAACAGTTGAGGAGGTTTTAGCCTTTGTGTGTCCTGAAAAACACATTACACCAATTGTAAAGGGGCATTTTGTTACAGTTGATTGTAATGAAAAGCATTTATCCAGGCATGTTTATGGATACCAACAGTGGTGGAGTTATTTAAGTGTTTTACATCCTCATTGAGGATGGCCACATGATACTGTGGGGGCATTATAAAATATTAACCAGTCATTCTCGTTAAAGGGACTCTGAAACTAATTTACTGATTTCTACAAGTTTTAAGCTAATTAGTTAACAATTTGTACACGTGTTTCTTATGATGAAGATAATTCGTGTGCGAAATTTCAATTTGATGTAATAATTACTTCTAAATATATGAAATACCTATTTTATAAACACGTAATAAAGCATTGATAGAACTTTGAAGACTGTGAAGTAAAGCAATAAACCAGTTTTTAGGCTCAAAATAATTGAACTAGTTTTAGGGTTAAATCGGCGTGGTCATATTTTTCAGAGTTTCAGAGTTTTTGGATAAAAATTCGTAAATCTTATGTGACTAAAAATTATTTTATCCAAGTCAAGCTTATAACAAAAAAAAAAAAAAGTTAACTAAGAGTTGTGAAAATCCTTACGAAGATCATGTATAACGTTTTTCATTTAAAGTTGATCATAACTGATGCGAAGGAAAATTTTATAACTTTAAAAATGCAAAAGAAAACATATATTACTACATTATTTTAGAGCTTATAATGGGGGGGGGGGTAATAAGACGCATGTTTACGACATGAGCGATGGTGAAGAACTCCCCAAAGTGCATTTTTCTTCAATATTTATTATGCTGTAACCCTCAAAAGTGTAAACAAGGACTTTAAATTCTGGAGTTTGTTTAGGTTGGTGGAAGAAGTGCCTTAAATGAGTTATAAACTAACACTCCCTAAGCAGGACTTTTGATTTCTTAAAATAATTATTACTTTAAGTTGCTCTTTAATCAGTCAACTGCAGGTAATACACAGCATGCTTAAACATTAATAAGCCTGTAGCTGTTTTGAATAAAATCAAAGAATTGCGGCTTTCACTTCAGATTTTTACTTTCTCTACTACGTATAGTTCGATACCGAGATTTCACCGGAAATACTTGTTTTGGGGCGCCCTGAATCCAAATAAAGCATTTTTGGAGACGTCCGTTTACGTTTCTGTAAACAGCAGTGTTTAACAGAACTGTAGTAACTGTGAATAGGTACATTAAGTCAGATTGCTAGCCTCTAGTTCCCGAGGTAGTAGGTTCAAGCTCGGCAGAGGGCGATTGATTTTTTCGGGTGCAAAAATCCTTAGCATGGCTTCCTTCGGAAGGGAAGTAAAGCCGGTGGTCCCGTATCGTAGATTTTCGGTACGCAAAAGAACCCCAAGCCTGATAAAGAAGCGTTCTGAGCAAAATTACCTGTCTTTCACGCCAATATAGAATGGGACGCTAAAAACTTTAGCAGTTAAAGTGTGTCCATAAATAAAAACTCAATTTATTTTTAATTTAAGAATCTGACCATTATTTTCACATTCTTACTTTCTCTACTACGTATATTAAGTAGGGGAAGTATTGCATTCTACCAAAAAATTCGATACCGAGATTTCACCGAAAATACATGTTTTGGGGCACCCTGAATCCAAATAAAGCATTTTGGAGACATGCCCGTGTACGTTTCTGTGAACAGTTAACTCAAAAACGAAAAGTCGGTGAAATACCAAACGTGGTATTTGAGTTTAGTATCTTCCAAAGATGCGACACGAAGATTTTCAAGATTTCCCCAACTACCCTACATGGTACACTTTTCGAAAATTTTGATTTTCTAAAAAAATGGCTCTACGATTTTGATTAAAATACCACATATGAAAGATATTTACATGAAAAATAAAATGTATATCTTTAATTTTCTGGGAATAGCCTAGGAAGTCCTGTTCATTCGGAAGGAATTTTGTATATTGTATAACTGGTAAACATTAAGCGATAGACGAAAACGCACCACACAAAAGATGTAGATCCCTTTAAAACACACCGTTTACCTATAATAAGTTTTTTTGTGGCATAAGCCGTTTCTGAGATATCTGTTATTAAAGGTTCGAATTTTTTTTTAGTTCCATACCCCGCCTTTAACTGCATTTGCACTTAACTCGTGTAACGCTTGTAGTTGGGTTTCTTGCACTTTGGTTTTAATAATTGGATCATACTTCCACACTCTGGGGAAGATAAGGAATAATCTTGGCTACAGAAAAATTACCAACCCCCAGTCGGGAATGGAACCCGGGACCTCTCGCACAGCAGGCAGGTGCGCTACCGACTGAGCTATGAGGACAGGTTCGAATTCTTCAATACATGTCATACTTTTCAGGTCCCATCAATTTTCAGTTGTTTCTCGCGTTTGCATGGAAACAGAATGGAAGTTTAAGGACAGCATGTAGCGTGTACCATTTGATTATCGCTGTTGCCTTTGTATTTATAATGAAATGTGTAATGTAGCTATTTTTGCAAAGATTGATTTGGTTTAAATGCAGTAGATAGAAAAGTAAGCTTTAGTAAGAATAGTTTGTATACTCACTAACAAAGATAGATGGTAGAGAAAGTCATGTTTATGTATCACATCAGATTTGTTTTTGTTTGTTTTTAAAATTTACTAAAACGTTTTCAGTGTTCCTCGTGAAATTTCACCATAGCTATTCAAGAATTTCAAGGCAGTGTGTATCCCGGGAGTTTAATGCTAATGAGTCATCCGGATAATGGATGCCCCACATTTTTTTTGGTTGCGAGCCTTCGACACATCATCACGTTTATTAACGTGATCTTAGCTGTCATGTCTCGCAAAAAAAAAACTATAATTTGGAGCTAAAACGTAACCACCAGTTCTCGTGATCTTCCAGAGGTTTTACTGTTATGTCATCTGACCTTTTCATTAAAGCATACAGTTTTACGCATGGCTGATCTTGTTCCGCAAGTTCACGTTTTGAAGCTAACATTTTCAATGAGACTTTGCCCTAAAAAGGATAATGAATGAAAGCATTAATAAATGTAATGATACATTGAGGAAAATTTGCGGACAAACAAGAAGGTAATGGAAAGAGATAAAGATAGGCTTGGAAAGGCTTTCTACTCTAATGGCGAGCCAAACTCAAAGATAATATAATTAAACCACGTTCACAGCTTTCGATTTACTTTGAGTACCACGTGTTATCCTCTAAATAGTAAAATAACATCATATTACAATAAATTACAACAAGCTAAGCAGCCTTACGTAACGCCATACTGAGATGGAGAACATAATTTATCGCTTTAAGATGCAATAAGGTGTTCAATTAGATTTAAAATGGAGAAAAGCATCCACTTCTATTATTGGGGCGGAAATTCATTCTCACCAAGGCTTGACTAATCTGTAAAATGAAGTTAAATAGCATTATTCCAGAGCGAATGTGACATAACGTGTCACAAATTTCATACTTAAACTCAAATTCAAAGCGATAACAAGGAATATCTCGGAAGTGGTTAACTCCATAAAAAAATTTGTGTGTTTAAGGAAATCTTACGGTATACCACTTATTTAAGTCATTCGAATGAAAAGGGCTTCAGGGGCTATTCCCAGATAATTCTAGATATACATTGCATTTGCCATGAAAATAAATTAAACCTGGTATTTTAATTAAAATCGTTAGAACCATTTTGGGAAAATCAACATTTGCGAAAAATTTTCCACGTAAAGGGTAGTTTGGAGAGGTAAGATTTTTTTGAAAATATTTCGGCGTCTACCCCTTGGTAGACGCTGTACTTAAATACAAGGTTTCGTATCTACCGCCTTTTCGTTTTTTAATTATGCTGTTCATAGGCGCGCGCACAAACACACGAGCCTTTTTGTTCTAAAAATGATTTTTTATTCAATGGGTCTCAAAACGTTTGTTTCCGGCGTCACCTTGGTTACGAATTTTTGGGTGGAATACAGTTACTTGCTACGAGCTACTTGCTCGTATAGGTAAAATACATAAAAAGCAAAGGTAAAATACATAAAAGGAAACGCATGGATACTCTTTTCTTCTTTGTAAACTCCTTAAAATCCTATAAGAGCTGTGTGTCACTTCAGTTACACTGGACTTGTAAGATTAAAATAAAGTTTTCAAACGTCGTGGACCCTTCGTCATGTGAAGTTTTTTTTAAAATTTCAAGTACACATTGAAAATTGCATTTGTAATGTATGCGCTGCATTGATTTGGTATTTTTACTAACGTAAAACATCCAGAGCGGTGGATAAATTGCCAACTCATTCGGCGTTATTGTCATTCGCTATGGTAAACAAACCGTTAGTTTGCTGAACCGAGAAAAAGCAGACAGCCGCGTGCAGAATGTGGTCCAGTGAGTGCGGTAACCTGCATTCTTCCATACGCATTTCCCTTTCATTGATGCTGCCCTCAGCTTCCTCATCCGGTCGCTGCAGGATTAATGTGTGTCATTAAGTGTCGTTGCCATGTTTACAAACAAATTCCAAAACTAACTCAACTGTGTTCTTTCTAGAGCTTATGATATTTTAAAACAGGTTGGCTCAATTGCGAGTGTGACTCAGGAAATGGCGCAACAAGCCCCCCAAAATAATTTTCTTTGCTTGTCCATATTAGAGAAAACCTAACACTTATAAATTTAATGCGTTGCATCCATATACCATTCTCCGCTTGCTATAATTCTATTCTTGTATCTCTTTTACAAACTATTCTTATTAGCATTGTTTTTCTATGTACTTTATGCTAATCGAGATAAATGTTTGCAGAAACGTGTTCCTTGTAGGTAAAGGGGAACATAGGAGGATGGAGTGATTGTCAAGTCTATAAAACGGTGTCGCTATGTGCTGATTGAAATTACATACTGATACCATTTAGCGACATGTAGCCTCGCGTTCAGGAGAAATTAAGGTCTAAAGCCCTCCGATAAAGCTAACAGGATTTAGAATGTGATTCTAAAGCCATATGTTTCGCCTAAGTCAAGTACATATAGCAAGTATCAGCTATTGCCCAAGGACGTCGCCAGTACTACCTGAGAAGTTAAAAACTAGCATTTTCCTTTCCTGAAAGTTCTTCAAATAATTTGAATTTGGAAAATAACATTTCATTTGACATAAGTTTAATCGTAAATACAACATACAATGCTTTCACACCTGTGTTCTGTGTTTTAACAACAGCAATATTAATAATAATAATAATAATATGTTGAAATTGTTTCCTTTGTATGACTTTTCAAGTCAGAAGTAATCAGCGCTACGTTCAAAGTGCGTAACTTTGCAGCGTTTCGTTCAGCTGTGAACCAGGCATGCATTTAAAAGGCCTTTCATAACCTTTTTAGGTGGAGTAATACAGAGCACGTATACGAGTCACTTTATCCCTCTATATGTGCGCATGAAATAACTCGCCAACAGCTGCGCGTTCGTAATTGCATGTATCGAGATTGAACATGTAAACTCATTTAAAAGTTAATTAAAATCTATACAAAATTAAGGATAGTTTTAGATGAATTGTTGGGATTTACCAATGCTGTGGTATTATATGTGCATACGTTTATAATATTATTTGGCCTTACAGAATATGGAAAGTATAGAAAATCCGGGGTTACCAATTTACATGGCGGCGATAAAAAAATTAATTGACCATGTTTGGGTAAATCACTGCCTTCTAAGTATATGCTATTTGCCACGAACTTCGGTACTTTGCTCTCTTGAATCCCTCGTAGTATCGCTTGGTACTGGTAGCAGAAGGTTTTAGTTATTCAGGAGCTCTCGTAGTGCAGGAAAGTATTGTGCATTAAACGTTCAATACTTGACAGAATCTCGCTTCTCTTCGTTTTTACTTCTCTATTGCTTATTTACAGCATTCCATACAGAGATTTCGCCGAAAATGCATATTTTGAAGTTCTCCGAACACAAATTAGAAAACTGCCCACGCGTCTGTAATGAATGGTACAAAGATTTTCAACAAAATACCCCACCACAATCTATCTACCCTAAACATGACATTTTTTTTCGTTATTTTATTTTGATTAATATACCATGTAGGTGTTTGCGATAATTGCCTGATTAATAAAATGTATTATTTTAAAAAATACACTTAAAATTGAATTTTCCGCGAATAGCTTATGAAATCCTCCCCTTTATTTGATTTAATTTTGTGTAACTGGAAAACATAAGAAATAGACAAAAGCCTACTCTAGTAAAACTGTAGAACTCATACACAATTTGTGCAATTTTTTTCGTAGCGTTAGCAGTTTTCGAAATATGGAAAGTTGCAAGTTTACATATTTTCGTGACGATGCTTGAAAATTTGCTATTTTTTTAAATTGTACTGTAATATACTATACTATCCTACTATCCACATTTATGTTGAACTTAAAGAATAAGCACAAATGGGAACTGGATGTAGGTGCAAGAGAGAATCGGTTGGAAATGAGGGCTGTGGCAATATCGACAGGACGTCCAGCAGATATTCTGTTGCATCAAGTGGAACACGGTGAAGAATTTGTTAGCGTGGGACAGAGAAAGTTACCATGACCGCTACATAACTAGAACGCTGAATATTTGAGGAAACACAGACATTAATGCTAAATAAGAGGAAGGTTGCACCGTTAGTTTATGTACACCTACCTCTAATGGAGGAAGGCTCGCGGCAGAAACCGGTCCGCGATGACCCCGGTGCCAGCCGCATTCCGCAACCTGACCGTGTCACTATACTCGTATTGTATCAACCTTCCCACATAGCAAATGGACACTAACAGATGACTTTTTTGGTTATCTTGAATTGCTCACAAAATAGGAAGGTGCAGACCGTTTTAATTGGGTGTGTCTTGAGACAGGGAGGTATTTTTCGTCATTACAGTAATAACAGTTATAACTATAAAACGGGTTTGATGCAGTTAAATCCATAAATGCCATTGTTGTATGTTTATGTCGTCTGTAATCAAAACAAATATTTGTCTACCTGCGTACCCTACCTCGTAGAGCTAGAATAGGAAAATGTGGGTGGGCCGGAGTTACGCGATGTGGTTATAATCTGTATCTGAATTGCCGAAAACATCGAATGTAACACGTCTTGTGTAAATAGAACGAAGATGTGCTTATGTTTGCGCGAAGTGGTTATGGACAAGCGCACACGAAAATGCAAACTGAAGCGGTATTTTTAACACTTAAATAATTTTAGTCAAATTATGTAATAAAAAATATAATAACAGCCCGCCTTAAAGCAATATGTATGTAACAATATATAAAAAGTGTATATTACAGTCATTGTATATGTTTATATTATTGTATACATGTAATAATGTTATCTGAATGTATTACGTAATTTAATAATGTAGGAGCTGTGAGAATAATAGGTTAACAGTTGCTAACAATGAGGTAACAATGAGGTAATCTTGAGGCAATAATGAATTTGAAAGTTTAACAATACTACTTGTGATTCTTGGAAGCAATAATGTAATTTTTGTGACAGTTTATAAAATAGCCAATCAACAACCAGAAAAAGCTTTAGTTAAATGAAGGTATTCTATTGGAGTAGGATTACCCAATCAGAAACTGAAATATAGCAACATTTACAAATCTAGAAGTCAGTTGCTAGACAGTGCTCATAACTGGACGCGTTGGTAGCAGACAGTGTTTCTAACCGGATGCGAGCTGTGTCCTCGAGAAGTATAATACGTATTCAGTGTGAGATGAAAATAGTTTACGTGTTAAAAAGTGCAAGTAATTAATTAATGAATCTCACAGCTCTCTATATCAGCGAAGTGTTATTAAAATCGTGTCAAGAATTAATAAAAATGAGTAAATTAAAAATTATAATCTGTGTAAGCCTACATTCTTCAGCCGCATCACGCCCTGTTAAGAGAAACATGTCTCTTAACAATAATACTAGCGCAGCCGAGGCAAACACAAATATATAATATTTAAAGAAACAGTCTAATTACAAAGTTAACATTTTTAAACTTGGGGCAAAGGCCACCGGAAAGTACATTTGGGGCGAAGATTACCGGAAACTTTTTACCATACGTGCGGTTGCAACTACTTAAAGTTCGGCTCCCCAACAGTCGAAATATATTACATCTTCAAACTGACTTTCCATACGTAGCAGCTATCAAACCTTCTACTTCAAAACTTACAATTTTCCTTCACATTTACCTAACTTAGTGTTCTACTTTGTATTCACTCTTAGGTCGATCCGCGGCAAAACAAACCTAGGTGGTCTGTGCACCGTGGTGCAACACGGTAGCAATGCCCCCAGGAAAGTAGTCCCATGCTAATCTCTGAATTTTAGAATGAATTTATCCTTAAATAGTATAATATTCTATACAAATACCTAAGGTTTTATTTTAACGCTGATTTATACCGTAAAACAGAGCTACAAGTCTCATGACGCAATTCGTATGAGTCACCTGACATCCGGGTAGGCGCAGAATATTGTTTACAGCCAGAAACCAGCAGTTGTGTTTAGTATCATGGCGGATGGTGAATTTGCTTTTGTGTTTACGTCGAATTACCTAAGCATTAGCCGCGCAAACCACCGACTAGTGGTGAAGAAACAATAATGTTGAATCTTTATTATAAGTTATGTGAGAAATATCCAACACTTTCCGCGAAAGAAATGGTGAAATTAACTTCTGAGTTCACTGGTGTTTCGAGTACAAGTATAAACAGTGCTTGTGCAGAAAAATCTGAAACGAGAAAAGTGGTTACACCCGGAAAAAAAAGAAAGCATATGAAATACGCGATGCCAGAATGTAGTGAATTTAAGAAGAATGCAATTCGCGTAACAGTGCACAATTTCTTTTTTAAAATGAGCCGCCAACAGTTAATAAAGTACCCCTTCCAGAGCGCGAATAAATTAGGTTATCGCATA
Organism: Deroplatys truncata; assembly: GCA_030765065.1. Classification (NCBI taxonomy): domain Eukaryota; kingdom Metazoa; phylum Arthropoda; class Insecta; order Mantodea; family Mantidae; genus Deroplatys; species Deroplatys truncata. The sequence continues at coordinate 127,472,879 of CM060988.1, read as the reverse complement.
CCTGTTACTTTATTTTTCGCTCATTTATTTTAGAATTAACTATTATTATATATGCAAACTTTATTTTGTTGCAACTGTCAATCTTATCACCTTTAACCCTTAACAGAATATGCTAGTCACCATTTCAGTTGTCGAAATAAGGACTCTGTTCCTTTTTGCACTACGTGCCGCTTGTACTCGCCACATGGTCTGAAAGTGTGGCGTATTTCTAATGCGAATGGCGGAAGGATACATTATAGCGGTGCACTGGTCACCTGGGGTTTGTTTTACGCGGATCAACCTAAGAGTGAATACAGAGTAGGCTTAGGACCGGCAGTTTCATAAACAAAATGAAAATGTTCAGGAAACTGGCGTTTTAAAAATTATTATCAGTTTTACGTGGGTTATCGTATAAGAAGATACAGAACTTCATGCAAGTGAAAGAAGACATGTTTTTAACAAGCCGGACATCCAGGAAAGAAGGATATACCATTACGCGCAATTCGTACACACCTTTTGGAAATGTTTATGCACAATTATGTATGAGGAAAATGAGGGCAGTTGTCCATTCGCGCAATTCGAGTTCCCGGAGGGGGAACTTCTGTCTATGCCTGCTTCCGTCTACACCTGTAAATTGTAAGCAATCAAATTTGATTGTTTTCTATGTGCTAGCTTGCCTCAACTATTTCTTTTTCTCCATACATATTGCTATTGTAAAATGCTGATTTTATTCTGATTGTCGTTTATAAAACTGGTTGCAACTAGTTGAAACTTGAAGAACCACATTCAAGTCTTCCATGTTACATTCGTTATTTTTTCACAGACAAGGCCGCCCATAATAATATACAGTTGTTGGGGAGACAGCATTTGGGGAGGGGGGTGCCGGAAGAGCCCTACTAAATTAACGTAATAAGCTTAGGCAACAGAATGTGAAATGTGCTTTTCAGTTTACCATGATATAACATTTTATGCGATATTTTCTGCCCAATTATTGCACAAATTACATGTAACTTCGCGAGAAACTTGAAGTCCTCCCGAGACTGCCTTCTGATGGGCCTAAAAATTATGTGTGGGGCTCTGTATCCAGTATAATCATAAGCTGTTAAGGTGGATGTTGAAATATTACCGTTTAGTTATCTCTCTTGTGGCAAAAGGCAAGATGCATTTTAAAGTAAACTTTTCTGGTGCTATCACTACCCTTTTTAAAATGTTCAAAAGAAGGTTTGTTGTGTTTTCTAGCCGAATGGCTCTTTTTTTACAAAAATGTGGATACTGACGAATTTCCACTTCACGACACAGATTGCAATAAGAAATGAAACGAGTATGAATGTGTGTATGATTTAATGATTCAAAACCAAAGTGCAAGAAACCCAACGACAAGAGTTACACGAGTTAACACCATTGCCAACAGAAAAGGCCGCTGATAAAACCAATACAGTTGAAGGCGGGGTATAAATGGAACTATATATATATTTAAACAATCATATTTGTACTATCATTTTGTTGAAAGTGTACCTAATACCTTAGGGCAATCGTTTTTGTTAAAGATAAGAGAGGAATGGCATAAATTCTTTTACTTATCATTCTTTGTTAGATATCTATATTTCAAAGGGGGGCGGTATTTAACTTTGAGGAATGAGAGAAAAGCTATCTTCGAGGTGGAGAAAAATATTAAATCTACTTTACGTTACTTATCAATGCATTGCAAACATTACCTTTCCCAATTTGAATGCTTTTCCGTATTTGAATGTCGTTTAAAAAGCGTTATTGACCTTTCCAGGTGCGTTCTTTTTGCTGAAAAATACGTTTTATCAAAGCCACCAAACGAAAAATATAGTCGTGTATTTTATTTTAGCAGCTTTTAGTCCATTCTTTCTATAAAAGATATTTATAAAAGTACCTTCAATTATTCCAGGAGTATTGGATAGCTATTGTAGGAACTTTTTAAAATTTTGCTTTTATATATAAAACTGCATTTATGATAAATGTGGCAAATTAGGAATCAAATCTAACAAACATAGTAGTTAAAACAAAGTTTATTTCAATCAGAATTTTTAAATTTTGAAAACTACCTGTTAATCCTCTTCACTGAATTTTTCCCCATTTTTGGAATTGTGAGTAGTCAATTCCCAATACTTTCGTTAGGAAAGAAAAAAAATATATGAATGACTGGCACCTCAGGTCTCAATTGAAACGAAGTTAATAGTATTTTAATTGTTTATTATTAGATTTTACTTCGTTTTAGAAAACGCCGCCATTCCGAGCGTTGATTGTCATTCTGGGTTGGAGTTTTGCCTTGACAAAGCAGGATTGACTTGCGTTTGTGATGTTCAATTAATGTGTATGAAAATAAAGTTTAGCTCAGTGAATTGTAACTTAAACTCGAATCTCCGCCGCTATACTCAAATCTCTCCAGTTCTTTGTATATCCATAACTATTGGATTCCGCTGAGCTTTAGAGACAAAGGGTGATATAAATAAAAACAAGCAAAAGCTTGTGAGCTTTAGCTCCAAGCAAGTTGAGAAACGAGCAACAGGTCGTGGTTTGGTATAAATAAAAATTTCCCCTCTTCGTTGAGCTATTGCTATCAGCTACGAAGCTTTTGCTCAGTGACCTTCACCACGACATATCGTCTGAGTAAACAAACACGCCCATTCTTTGTCAGGAGGCGATTTAAATCTTTACTGCACCTAAATATACATATACTCATTCATGAAATCTAATAGACATGCAAATTTTAAATAACACAATTATAATTAAAGATATCGCAAATGAAACAGACATTGGGATTCACCCAACTTTTAACAGATAAGGCTCATCCCCTTTCTAAATCCAATCCCTCATTTCCTCATTTGATAGTATTACAAACGTGTCACCAACTGAAAGTAGATTATTTGTACTCCTGTTTTTGCACCTTTATATTGATATCCTCTGCATCTATATAAAATATCACTACGTAATTCCAAGAATTTATTAGATGTTATCATGAATTAGTTAAACTGGATTAAAGAGTTTCATTTGAAAGTTTAAGTTTGGTTTTAATTGAAATTCTTTAGTTATAATCCGGTTTTGATTTGTGCGAACATTCTGCTCTATGTAAGTGTTTATTTGTATATCGCTTTGATTATATTACCAGTCTTCCGGTAATAAGAGCGGCTCGCTATGACCTCGCTAACATTCTGTTTAGCATTATAGTACCCAGATGAAAACACGTCAGGATCTTTTAAGCATTGTTAGAAGGTCCACCTCGTGTTTTTCATTTGCCTCTGGAAGAAAATGTTGCGCAACCTTTCACATTTTCTGTTATAAATAACTGTTTATATCAGCACACATCCGAGTCCTTGCGTCTTGAAACAATTTTTAATTTCACTATCACTTACGTATAGCAAGTAGAGGAAGTATTGCACTCTACGCAAAAATTCGATACCGAGATTTGATCAGAGATACACGTTTTGAGAGTGCCTGAATTAAAAAGAAACATCTTTAGCAAATGTGTGTGTGTACAGCATAAATAAAAAATATGTGTTACACTCACATGACTTTCTCTACTCTTGTACAAACTATTTTTACAAACGCTTATTCTCCATCTACTTCATGTTAATCGAGATAAACATTTGCAGACTATCTTATTGCTAAGTTTCTTGTAGATGTAAGGGGAATATATATTTACAAGGGCAGTATCGAAATACAGTAGCCTTTAAGCACATACATATCTCTTAATAGCTGGTTGCTAGGTGAAGCACCATTCCCTTTGCCACAGATTATAACTCTTTGCATATCCAAGACAAAAAAATGAATAACGAATTCCCATTTTAGAAAATAATTATTGAAAAATTTAAGGGAATAACAAGCAATATCTCGAAAATGGTTCACTCAACAACACAAATTGATATGACATAAATTGTGTATTTTAACGCGATCTAAATTTTTTGTGTAGTAAAAGTTTGTCTATCTCTTATGGTTTACCAGTTATGCAAAAGTCGTTCACAATAAAGAATACTTTTGGAGACATTCCCAGGAAAGTCTAGATATACATTTTATTTGTCATAAAAATATCTTAAACATATGATATTTCAATCAAAATCGTTATAGCCATTTTTGAGAAAATTAAAATTTTCGAAAAATCTTCCATGTAAAGGGTACTCTGGGGTGGGGGGATTTTCTTGAAAACCTTCGTGTCGCATCCTTGGAAGATACTGAACCTAAATACCAAGTTTGGTGTTTATCCGACTGTTCGTTTTTGAGTTATGCTGTTCACAGACAGACACACAGACAGACACACACAGGCGGACATGTTTCCAAAAATGCCTTTTTTTGGATTCAGGGGGTCTCAAAACATGTATTTCCGGTGAAATCTCGGTATCGAATTTTTGGTTGGAATACAATACTTCCCCTACTTACTATACGTAGTAGAGAAAGTAAAAAACTAGTTCAAACTTAGTATCCTCCAAAATGTGATAAGATTTTCAAGAAAATTCCTCTACCCCAAAACAATCCCTTTACTTAAAAATGGCTCCAACAATTTTGATTAAAATCCGCTATTGTTTAATATATTTGCATGGCAAATATAATTAGGTATATCTCGAATTTTCTGGGAATAGCCAGTGAAGTGCTCTTCAATCTGAATGGCCTTTATGTAATGCTAAGCTGTAAGAGATTCTGCTACAAGAGTCCTACTACGCATCTGTGTCTGAACAGCAAACTCAGAAAGGCAAAGTCGTTAAACAACAAGTTTGGTATTTAAGTTCAGCACCTTCCAAACATGCGTCAGGAAGATTTTCAAGAAAGTTCCCCGTCCCCAAACTGCTCTTAGCATGGAAACTTTTTCCAAAGGCTTTATTTTCTCAAAAATGAGTTAACGATTTTGATTAAACACGACATGTTTAAAATGTTTTCATGTTAAATGCATGTATTGCATTTCCTTGGAATATCCTCCGAAGTACTCTTCTTTCTCAGTAACTTTTGCACAATTGGTAAACCATAAGATAGACAAATCTATCTACAAAGAATCTTACTACAAAAAGAAAATTGTTCTCGTTAAGCACACATTTTATGTCAAAGCATTTCTTTTTACTTTCTCTACTACGTATAGTAAGTAGGTGAAGTATTGTATTCCACCCAAAAATTCGATACCAAGATTTCACCGGAAATACATGTTTTGAGACCCTTAAATCCAAAAAAAGCATTTTTGGAAATATGTCCGTGTGTGTATCTGTGAACAGCATAACTCAAAAACGAATAGACGGATAAACACCAAACTTGGTATTTAGGTTCAGTGTCTTCCAGAGATGCGACACGAAGGTTTTCAAGAAAATCCCCCCACCCCAGATTACCCTTTACATGGAAGATTTTTCGAAAATTTTAATTTTCTCAAAAATGGCTCTAGCAATTTTGATTAAAATATCACATGTTTAAGATATTTTGATGACAAATAAAATGTATATTTTGAATTTTCTGGGAATGTCTCCAAAAGTATTCTTCATTGTGAACGACTTTTGCATAATTGGTAAACCATAAGAGATAGACAAAATTTTACTACACAAAAAATGTAGATCGCGGTAAAATACGCAATTTATGTCATATACATTTTTTTTGTTTAGTGAACCATTTTTGAGATATTGCTTGTTATTCCCTTAAATTTTTCAATACTTATTTTCTCAAATGGGAATTCGTTATTCATTTTTTGTCTTGAATATGCAAAGAGAATGGTGCTGCACCTAGCAACCAGCTATTAAGAGATATGTCTATGCTTAAATGCTACTGTATTTCTACATTGCCCTTACAAATACAAAACAAGGGGAACATAGTAGGCCTTAAGCGACAGTCAAATATTTTTAGAACTGGTCACTATGTATAAAATGTAATTCTCTTTGCATGTCAAAAGATCGTTTCTGCAAAAGTTTATCTCGATTAATATAAAATAGAAAATAAGAGTTTGTAAAAATAGTTTGTACAAGAGTAGAGAAAGTCATGTGAGTGTAACACATCAGATTTTTTTACTTTCTTTTTTTAACTTAATCATTCCTGAGATATTCCATGTTATTGGTTTAAACTTGCAAATAACTACTTATAATTCTCTCAAATGGAAAGTCGGTATTCGATATTTTCTCGTGGTCATCATGCAAAGAGCGTCGAATTTCAAAGCCCTCATATAGTCAGGCGCTCTTTAAAAAGCTGACTCACTTTGACTGTATCGTATAACAAAATTGTAAATGTAAATTGAACGTTTATCTGGATTAACAAGAAGAAGCTGGAATAATAAGCTCTTGTAAGTATAGTTTGTAGAAGAATGATTAGAGAAAGCCATGTGAATGTAGAATATCATGATTTTTTTTCGTTTTTCCGCGATCATTTGAAAAGAACGGAATTACAAATCCATCAAATAGCGACCCATATTTAAAATATTTGACTATCCCTTTAGTTTACTGCATTCTTCTATTCCTACAATGATAGTTTATCTCGATTAGCAAGAAGTAGCTACCAAGAATAAGGTTTTGTAAGAATTCTTTGTAGAAAGAGTGATAGAGAAAGTCGTGTGATTTTTATTTTCCTCTCTAGAACCATGATCATGAACTCCACCAATGTATTAAAACGCAGTTGAGCAAGCTGAGGTACCTACGGAGGTACCTCAAGAAATAGCAAGCAAAAGCTTACTAAAGGCGAGCAGGACTTGTTTTTATTTATACCATATCGCCAGCAAAGGCTCAGCGATCAAGGTCAACAAGCTTTTGCTCGCGAGGAGGTTGAGCAGAAAAGTTTTATTTATACGAAACCTAGCAAAAGCTTGGAATTAGTGAGAAATGAGCTAATGCTTGCTTTTATTTATACCACCCAAAAAGTCTCAAGATTCTCATGCTCTCTTCCTCTCCTTATTAAACCACACGACGTAGTTAAATGGTGAACTACTTCATTGGTGAAAAATGTGAAGCATTAATTCCCACACCACTTCAGCTTGAATGAATGGTACAAGAATGCGCTGTTGACAAGTTTGGTGATGCTGTAATGAAGAGGTGAAGGGCAGGTGGACTAATATCGTCATCATACTTACTGTCGCAACGTTAAAGTTGCCACATATACCTCACGTCATCCGATTTGTTAAAAATAACAAGAATATAAATTTCGGAGTTAGCCTACGTAGTTTCGTTAAAACTAGGTTCCTCGCACGAAGCTGTTCCCTCTCTTATGTTTGAAAGCACTACGGCCATTAACATGGAAAGTTACAGGACCGTAAGAATTGAATACCCAAGTTCTTATTTAATTAGACTGTTAATATTGCTTTTGCTTAAAGTACTTTATTTTATTATAAAAAGAATGTCTGGTTTTTTTTGAGGAATTTAAGAAAAAAATTGAATGTTTTAAATGAGCGAAATTTGAATCCAGAAAGTATTCGTCTCCACTTTAAATAATTCTAGCAGCCAAATTATATCAGGATATTTCATTTCATTTCATTTTATTAATTCTTTAAAACTTTATCTTTAAATCATTCGTGTGTGGCGTTTATAAAATTTATTTCATATGCATTTAATAGATAGATGTACTGTGTCATACCTGAAATTGCCGTAAAATAGTTTTTTTTTCTCAAAGAGGAGAAAAATGTCAAGAAATGACATTAACTAACTTCCTCCTTAACACCTCAGGTTTTACGACTTTTCAAAATTTATATCTCCGTCGATCTAAATCATATTATATCGGCAACAATACACAAATAAAATAATTCTGTAAGCTTAACACACGAAAAAGTTGAAAAGCCATACACTTTTTAAAAAAATATTTCACTGCATGCAAAATTATAAAACAAGAATCCCGAAGAATGTGTGAAAATACTATGATATGAAACTTGTTTGACTTCCCACTTACATTAGATTCCAGTTTTTCATAAGGCGCGGTTCAATACCAAAAATCCTATATAACAACAATCACAGGACTCTCTCTGCCCGTTCAATTCACATTTATCCTTTATACTGTTCATAAAATACTTGATTAATTCGCTATCACGATTAAGGTCTGTTTATTCGGCTCTGCGGACATAGTTACATGCAAGTTGCATTAGCAACACTCAAGCTGTTTATTTATACCACAAGTCTATTTTTGTTGGTACTTTAGCAGGGGTTGGGGGAAAAATTGCATATGTTCACCAAACTGACCTTCTGCCTGATTTAACGAGTATTTCGAAAATAGTTAATGTTAGGAAAAAAAAGAAAACAACAAATTCTATATTTTAGTGAGTTATATATATTTTCGTATGTTAGGTTTCTTTATTTTCTTTCTTTCTTTAAAGTTTTCCAGATATAAATTAAACGAAAATGAAGAGAACTTAACAGATAATTCAATACATCCATCTGTCGTGATGCTCCCAAATATATCTTTAAATCAGAATCGTTATAGGTACTTTTGATAAAATGTTTATTACAAAGGATGGGAATTCCGTGAAATTCTTGCATCCTTAAAAGATACTTATCTTTATGAAATTTATACTGTTCACACACATAAGACAAAGACACAAATATAAATGTTTATTGTTATTTTTGGGAAATCTAAATATGAATTTTCACGAATGTTTGGATCGAATGCAATGTTTTCTCCAATGCACTTAAAAGATGAAAGTCAGAATAGCCACCTATTATCGATTCAATGTAATTGCTTACAGAAGTTTTTTTTTTTTTTGGATAATTGGGAAATCGAGAGATTTCAACTATTCATATTGCTGTCCCATAGCTCCTCTGTTCTAAAAGTTCTATGTCTGTGCCATTAGTCAATGTTTTTTATGAAGGGGCGATGGCAGCCGCAAGGGAGCATTTTTGTGAAGGCATTTTCAAAAACGGAATGATTCAGTATCAATGGAATAAATCTTATCGGCGATAATGTTGGAGACAAAAGAATTTTTGGAGTTTTAAAACCTCGTTTCTGCATTGTCGGAGCTTTTCACGTCTCATGTTAAAATCCGGTATTTCATTACTTCTAGCTGTACAATACATCGAGGACACTGACCATGGTTCTGTGACATCGTACTTTTTACGGTTTATGGTTGGCTTATTGCGAGTTTAGTAGCTATATCATTAATACGGTTTCTGCACACAAGTGAAAATCGGAAATCGACTTTGTAGCATGGTTCCTGTGTGTTCACAAATTCCATAGCATTCTGTTAACTTCGTAAAATATACATTTCGACTGTCATTTGGCTTTCAGAAACATAACGTAAAACATTCACACGACTGAATTATAAGAACGCTCACATGGTATTAAAAAAAGAAAGAAAAAAAACTGTTCGTATATCACGTCACTTTTTGTTGCTGATGAACATTGCGAGGAATACAATAATAATTTGCATAAGATGAGAGTTCAAACTTGGAAATCTTAACGATTTAACAACCAGCATTTCGCAAACAGCTAATGCTACGAAAAAGTTATTTCGTACAAATTGTAAATTTCTATTGAGCTCTGCCTTTTTCTGTTGTGAATTATTTTTGCGTACCTTATAGTTTTACCAGTCACGCATAATTAAGCAATGTTGATTTAGAATGAAGGAGGCGTTACAGGAATTCATCGAAAATTCAAGATATATATTTTATTAGTCCTGCAAATACATTAAACATTTGGTTTTATAATCGGAATCGCTAAAGCCATTTTTTGAATGTACACTACGAACAAGTCCAAATCCCAGTGTTTAACAGAACTGTAGTAACTGTGAATAGGTACATTAAGTGTGATTGCTAGCCTCTAGTTCCCGAGGTCGCAGGTTCAAGCCCGGCAGAGGGCGATTGATTTTTTCGGGTGCAAAAATCCTTATCATGGCTTCCTTCGGAAGGGAAGTAAAGCCGGCGGTCCCGTATCGTAGATTTTCGGTACGTTAAAGAACCCCAAGCCTGATAAAAAAGCGTCTGAGCAAAATTACCTGTCTTTCACGCCAATATAGAATGGGACGCTAAGAACTTTAGCAGTTAAAGTATGTCCATAAATAAAAGCTCATTTTATTTTTAATTTAAGAATCTGACCATTATTTTCACGTTCTTACTTTCTCTACTACGTATAGTAAGTAGGGGAAGTATTGCATTCCACCCAAAAATTCGATACCGAGATTTCACCGGAAATACATGTTTTGAGGCGCCCTCAATGCAAATAAAGCATTTTTGGAAACATGTCCGCGCGCGCGTGTGTGTTGTGTGTGTGTGTGTGTGTGTGTGTGTGTGTGTGTGTGTGTGTGTGTGTGTGAACAGCATAACTCCAAAACGAAAAGTCGGACAAATACCAAATTTGGTATTTACATTCAATATATTCCAGAGATGCGACAGAAACATTTTCAACAAAATTTTCTCAACATAAGCTACCCTTTATATGGAACATTTTTTCGAAAATTTTGGTTTTCTAAAATGGCTCTAACGAGTTTGATTAAAATATCATATTAAAGATATTTGCATGACAGATAAAATATATATCTTGAATTTTCGGGGAATAGCACATGAAGTGGTCATTCGGAGCGAATTTTGTATAATCTTGTATAACTGGTAAACGTTAAGCGATAGACGAAATCGTACTACCCCCCCAAAAAAGGTAGTTCTTTTTAAAACACACTTTATTTAATATATATATTTGGTGGCATAAGTTGTTTCAGAGATATACGTAATTAAAGGTTCGAGTTGTTCATTTCTTGGCCATACTCTTTAAAGTCCTTTCAACATTCAGTAGCTCCTCGCGATTGTATGGAAGCAGTATGAAATTTTAAGGCCAGCATACAGCGTCCAGTTCTTAAACATGTGACTGTCGCTGTTCCCTTTGTGTCTATAACTAAATGTGTAATGTAGCTATTTCTGTAAAGGTTTATTTCGATTAAAATGTAGTAGATAGAAAAATAAGCTTGAATAAGAATAACTTGTATACCCACTAATAAACGAGGTAAAGAAGGTCATGTAAATGTATCACATCGGATTTCTGTTGTTACATTTATGTTTAATTGTATCTGCAGATTTCCAATCTTTTGTACTTAGAACTGGATGTTTCTATTACTAATTTAACAGTCCAATTTAGTAGGGAACTTTGATGTATTAAGTCTGTAAATACCATTACTACATGTGTTTATATGTACCGGTGAGACTTTGCCGATTTCGTGAATCTGTAGATCGTTTTGATAAACAAAAAACGAACTTTACTTTCTCTCCGTCTTTCAATGTTTTTTTTCTCGGGTGAATGCAGAAACAAGGAAGCAACGTATCACATATCGCTAGAATTTTGTAGGATTTGCCAACATTTTAAGTTGCAAAGGTGTTTCTTCGAAATGTGATGTAAGTACAAGCAGAATTTTGCAATTCATTGATCGCAGCGTATTTATATACAAAAACATTGACATTTTTGCGATATTTAACTTAAAAGCACAGTCCCAGTGTCCCTTAAGTAAATTTCCGATGAGTGGAACCGCATTTCGATTTTCTGATACTGAAAACGTTTTCTTTTGGATTTTAGATGTTGCGCTCAGGCACACCTGTAGTTAGTGAATCCACGTTAAGCATGTGGGGAAGTCTCAGAAAAGAGACGCATTCCCCTTTGGCGAAATACATGAGAATGAGCCTAGTCACATTTGAACAGTCTGTGCCATTATCTTGCAGTCATTTCCCCACCCAAATGCGAAGCTGAATACTTCGTCTGCTTTTGTGTGGCACATACGTTTTCTTCACCGGCTTGGGTTGTAAAGTTTCATCTGAGATAATTTGCTATGCAATCCTGCAGCACTAAGTTGCATTAGATGAGGATTTACTGTGTTACACCCTGACATTTGAGAAAGTGAAACTGGTATGGTTCATTCTCCACAACATGCGCATTTCCATACATTACCGCCAGTTGCAGGTAAACAGAGGGACATCTTAATGAAAATAGTTTTGTTCTTTAAAATAACTTGTATGTGCCAACTTTAATGACTAATAAGGAGGCAGGTCGTATTTGGATGGATTTTAATTGTTCCAGCTAATTACATAGCAGACTAACTCTACATAGGTGCATTATGCCCAGTTTTATACTTTTTCTTTGCTTTTAAGCCAGTATATTTTTATATTCATTAAATACTTATTTTAATAGTTTGCAATGTTTATTCAACGTGGATGTTAAGGCTGGCATTCAAGCTCATTAATTTCGTTCGCAGGTTGAGGGTTCGTGGTTCAATTCCCTGCTAGGTGATGGCGATTTTAACTCGTCCCTATTCAGCTCTTCACCTCTGACTACATAGATAATGCGAAGTATCCCCAACACAACGCTTCATCGTCATCTACCAGCCGCCCACTCGATACTTGCAGTTAATAAATTGATCCAGTCATCGCTTGGTAGGACAAGGTTCCCCCGAAGGTCGTAGTAGTCTATAGTGGGAGCAATGGACACGACATTCAGGCTACTGTGTGTGTGCGTGTAAACTGCAGTGAAGCCCAACTTGTTCTCATAAGAGCTAAGGCTCAAAGTCTATAGTTTGTCCCACCTACTATATTTGAACAGAATGACAAGCATTCAAATTTCAGTCCTTGGCAACACGAGTGGAAAATAGTGGGAAGCGAAACTCTCTTCATCCCCTCTCTCTGCAAGGTTGGGCATCCGTGGTATAGAGTGGTTCCAGAGAGTATAGGTCTTTTTTTTTAAAAAAGTTCTAGCAGCCCAATTAAGGGACAGAAAATTGTCATTTTTAATATTCATGAGGAGCAAGTGATATTACAGCGTACGTGTACTGGAGGTTTTTTTTTATATAAGATTTTTCATTTTATTAGCTTTGTAGTTTTTATGAAAATTTCGCAGATTTTCCTACCTTTTCCTGTGTGGTGTAGGCAAAATTATTTTAGATATAGAAGAGCAGATTTTCTGGCAAACTACCTGAAATTGCTGTGAAAATGAGCACTAATCTGACGGAGGAGCAAAAATGTAAAAGCCAGGAACTATCAACTATCTTCCTCATTAACGCCTTAGTTTTAGGACTCGACTATTAATTTATTTATGTCGGTGACTTATCCGGTATCAAAAATGTACTAAATGCATATAGAATGGTTTTGTAATCATCATACAGGAAAGAGTTGGGAAAATAGGTGTAATTTACGTAATATAAACTGTTGACAGAATCAAGACACGTAAACAACAATATCGTTGGTTCATTCTTCGAATTAAAAAGAGAATTGTCTCTCCGTTAATACGTGGAGACCAATACTTCCGGGAATCATTGCATACGCGCACGCTCACGAACATGAATAAATATTAGTGATGGGACGATACCACTATTTCTCGATACTCGATACCGAAACCGATTTTTGAGCAGCGATACTCGATACTCACTTTATAAAAACTGTAAAAGGCAATAGCTTGTTCACTGAATTATGTTCTTATTAGTAGTTTACCGAGCGGGATGGCTCAGGCGGTAGGTCTGTGGCCCGTATTCGGGAGGTCGTATGTTCGATTCCCGTGATCGAGCTTCCTGACTCATGGCTTTTTGCGAGAGTTTCCCCGGGTCGTTAGGCAAATAATGGGAAGGTTAATTCCACCTCTCAAATTTCCTGTCCCTCCGTTTCATTTCCATTCTCATTTCACTTTACCCTTCATCTGTTTGGTCGTTTCAGTTGCAAGTGTCGGCGAGAGTCTCGGCGTTGCATGCAAGGGGAAAAGGACGCTCTCTGGAACTCTTCGATCCCCGGAATGGGGGTGGTCTCCGAGTCTCGGACCTCTCATGGATGTGCAAGCCCGCAGGGGGGAAGGGGAGCCGGTTATACCAGCGACCTTCCGGGGAGTTTTAATCTGGAAAATGTAGGCACCCTGCCTTCTGCCCTGTCGTGTCTCCTCTCACTTCATCCCTCCCTCCCTCCTTCCCGGAGTCGCCCCGTCAAAAGCAATAGATCGAGGTGCTAAGTTCCCTTCCGCTTCTAGTAGTTATTAGTAGTTTTATGTGTATCTATAAACATATGTAACCAATTATGTATTGTATGCTAATTCCGAAATTGTTCCTGTTTGACATTCTCCAATTGGCAGCAATTTTTTTCTCTTGATAATGCCACAGGTTATATATTACCTATTGTTAGGTAAGGCTAATAATATAATAATAATAATAATAATAATAATAATAATAAATTTCTTTGCTTCGCTTTTTATGTAAATATATTTTGTACTGAAAACTTTGTTTTAAAGGATTTTCTATCCATATTACGGAAATCAGCCGTACGGTATACCTCTAAGCTAGGTTCGTGACCTGAATGTGACTTGCATAAACACAAACTATCAGATGAAAGTAAAGAACAAATATATCCATGCATTGTTCTGATTTGTTTCTGCTGGATTCATAGATTTTGGTCACCAGAGTAGGTAAATTATATAGTTGACAGTGAGTTACCAAGCCATGCTATTGCAGAAATGTGATTTAGTGCGCCAGCTAAATCAGCTTCATTCACAACTTCAGCTGCATGGTACATGGATACCTCCACTCATTCACCCAGAGGAAACGCAGTCAAGGTCTATCAAGAACTAGAGTCCAGGAGGGAATCGTGAACTTTTGTTTTAAAGAGTTCTACATTCTTTTGTGCAGTAACTTTTTTCTGTTTTATGATTTACCCTTTAAAATGTACATAATTCCTTCAGAATGAAGAGGGCTTCTACAGGCCATTCCCAGAAAATTAAAGATGTGCATTTTATTGCTATGTACATATCTTAAATCTATATGGTGTTTTAATCAAAATTGTTACAACCATTTTTGAGAAATTAAAAAAATTTGAAAACATTTTCCATGCAAAAAGTAGTATAGGGAGGGACTTTCTTCAAAATGTCTGTATCGAATCTTTGGTAGATACGCAATTTGCGTAAATAGCAAATTTGGTATCCATCCGACATCTAGTTAATGAGTTGTACTATTCACTTTCACACACACACGAACCTTTTTCAAAAAGAGTTGTTTTTATTAATGGGACCGCAAAACATGTATTTCCGGTAAAACTCGATATACAATTTTTGGGTATTATTTCCTCTACCTAATAGATATGTGGTAGAAGAGTAAAAATGGAAGCAAGAATTGTGCATTTACTGTCGGTGCCTAAAAATGGACGTAAAAGTTCTGAAACATTGGACTAAACGTGTTCTACAGTCTTTTGGGAGAAATTCTTTAGAATTAATGAATTTATAACCTCCCAGTTTAATTTCTAACTATAGCAGTTCTTGAAGCCCTGTCTATATTGATGTATAAGAATTGCATAAGCTTGTGGAATAAACATGCTTGTAATGATAAATTTTATAACAAAATTGTATAATGAAACAGTAGGTTTTAATGCTTTTAATCAAGACGTTGGTGTTTTTCTAATGCACTCCACGCGAACTGTTTCGTCGGTATTCGTGAATTCTATAAAGGAACGTCTTCCATTTAGAGAAACGGATTGCAGGACAACACTTGTGCAAGAGAAATGGTTGTTCCCAGTCATATCTTGAGCTTGTCAGTAATTCGCTGCATCTGACTTTGAGATGTGCACGTGATCGGAATACCCACAGTGAGAACAAGGTCATCTTGTGAACCCAGATGAACAACAGCATACGTTTTCGCATTTATTTTCGGAAATACTTGTAAGAAAAATATAAGAAGTGTATAATACATTTCAGTAGCATTGTTTCTGTGGAACAGAATACTACCAGCAATTTTAACAAGCACGGAAGTGTCGGGTTTTACCTAATTGCACACTCTGAAGTTTTGTGCACGCTTAGCACATTTTTGTGTAGATAAACCCTGTTTGTTACAACTGTCATGGAGGAAAAACATGCAGGACAGTAAAGTGGATCAACAAGCATGCTGAAGGACGCTTTGTTAGATAAGCCGCCCTTGATTGTGTAACCATAGGTTTAAACTTTCACTGAGGCTTCAGCCCTCTCAAGCAGTTCTTCTCTGAACAACAAATACTTTTCTTTGTGCTCATTTTATACCGTTTACTTTGTGTAAATGACTAAGCATGCACAGTGAATATTCTTCTGATATTGCTAGAGAAAGATTGAGGACATTGGTAAACAAGAGCTGAGGCATTCAAGAGGTCCCGAGTTCCAATCTCGGTTAGGGTGAGTTACCCAATTAAGATTTTTTTCGGGTTTTCCCTTATCACGAAAAGAAATCTATTTATCCCGGGCTCATTTGAGCATCATTTCACACATTTCATTCATCGTCCGATATGACCTAACCGGTTAAAGGACGTTAAACTTAAAAAGGGGGCTGAGGGCAAGGAGTAATGCAATGAGATCATTGGTATTTTACAAAATTCATTCGAAATGAAGAGAAAACTACAGGCTATTTGCAGAAAATTCAAGATATACGTTTTATTTATCTTGCAAATATCTTAAGCGTATTATAGTTTAATAAAAAAAGTTATAACCATTTTTGAGAAAATAAAAATAAAATATTTTACACGTGAAGGATCGTTTTGGATAGGGGGATTTTCTTGAAAATCTTCGTGTATTACACATTTTGGAGGACGCTGAACGTAAATGCAAAGTTTGGTTTTAACCTCCTTTTCATTTTTGAGTTATGTTGTACACACACGTACACAAATCTTTTTATAAAAATACTTTTTTTTCTGATTCAGGGAGCCTCAAGACATGTACTTTCGGTGAAATCTTGGTATCAAATTTTTCGGTGCAATGCAATAAGTACTTCCATCTTTCACTACATACTTACTGTAAGTAAGTAGTAGAGAAAGTAAAAATATAATGCTTATTTTCCTGAGAAGTCTTGAAGAAAGTCGTTAAATCTTTTTTTTTTTTCATTTACAGTTTAAAGTTCTTTAAACTGGTAGGTCATCGGATGAATGAATGAAATGGGTGAAATGATGCTCATATGAGCCTGGGGTCCATAGAGCTTAAAATTACCGATATTCGTTTCCTCAGGATAAGCAAAAAACTCGAAAGAAACATTGTCGGAGTAAGTCATCCTAACCGATGTTCGATCTTGGGACCTCTTGAATGCGGGCAGAGTTGTTCAAAAAGAAGGAAGAGAATTTAAATGTTTATTTCTAATGAACGACAATAGGTGGCAACACATGCGACACATCACTGAGTAGACAAAAGCTCAACATTTTGTTTTAGTGTTCAAAATGAGCACCATTTGTTATGCGAGGACTACCAGTGCTTTTCCGTTTGCATACGCAACATCTTCTACGAATTTATTGTATCAATTGTAAAATTTTTATGACGAGGTGGATCTTTGTTGAACTTACAACGAAATGCACGATGCAATGAAACAATGGATTCACTCTTTGCATACTGCAGCACACAAAACAACTTTTCCTATGGCGTCGCCATTTTCTCGTAAATAAACACAACGCCGCTGTAGACACTGAATGGAACTAATAAGTGGGGCTAGAAACTTTGAAATTTCCTCTATTCAATGATGTGTCGTATGTGTTGCTATCTATTATCGGTCGTTAGAAATAATTATTTAAATTCTGTTTCTTCTTTTTGAATAACCCTGTATTGTACCATAGCATCTCTATTGAAATAATAGCTGAAATGCACATTTTGCCAGCGATTTGCTTCACATATTCTTAAATGTTCAATAGCGCTTTACTAAATAAACGTTTAGTAATACTTAACATCCATTCTTAGTACTTATGGCAGGTGAAATAAAATTATAATTACTTGGGAAGGAAACGTTCCAGGCTTAAGTATGGGGTACCTCCCCGGTATTTGCTAGTAAGAGCACTGGGAAAAACATGGAAAAAGCCTCAGAGAGGGAGGTCCTGACAGGATTTGAGCTGCGAACCTACCACTTTCTTCCGTTTAAAAAGTTAGAGGAAGTTCCAAAGCGTGCAATGGTATCAATAATTTATCTTCACAGCGCCGTTTGCAGAAAATGATTGAGGTAGTTCCAAAGTTTGTGACGCTATCAATAAATATGTTTGTATTCATGTCTTATATTCAGTTCCAAACGGTATTCAGTTTGTCTCCGGAGTGACAGTTGCAGGAGCTACGATCCCCCGATGCAGATCATGAGAATATGTCATTGGAGTCCTGTAGATGTCTTTCCGAGCGGGATGGCTCAGGCGGTAACGTTTGTGGCGCGCATTCGGGAGGTCCGGGTTCAAATCCCGTGGCCGACCAATCTGATTAAGATGTTTTCGTGGTTTCCCTCAGCAGCCAAGGTAAATACCGGAATGAATATTTAATACCACGACCCAAAGTTCCACCTTAAGTCTAAAACAATAGTAAAAATGAAAAATAGGGGTAATAGCGAATGCTGTGCCATCTATCCACAGACAATGAAAGCAGGTAGACTGGATGGCACCCTAATGCTATTTGCACGGCACGAAGCAGAAGGTCCGGATGCTATCCGCTAGGGTCTCTGTGAACATGTGATAATGGCTTACAGGGATGAGACCTAGAAGGCTAACTGTCCCCCTTTCTATACGAAAAGCGCAGACCGTACGGCACTCTAATGCCATCTGCACGGCACGAAGCAGAAGATCCGTTGCTATGCGCTAGAGCTTCTGTGGACATGACGAAGCGGGTGGTTACAGGGATGAGACCTAGAAGGCTAACTGTCCCCCTTTCCATATGAAAAGGGCAGACTGGACGGCACCCTAATGCCATCACGGCACGAAGCAGAAGATCCGGCTGCTATGCGCTAGTGTCTCTGTGGACACGACGAAGCGGGTGGTTACAGAGATGAGGGATGAGACTTAAAAGGCTGTCTGCCACACCTCGATCTAAGAGTTAACCACTAATAGATCCGTCGCGATATGACCCTGTAGTTAAAGCGACGTAAAATAAATAGAGTAATAATAATGCCTCTTTTCGCTCGCCATATGCGGCACTTAATGTTTATAGTTGACTCCAGAAATATTAATGGTAATTCCTTGTTAAAAATTAACTTCTGCAGTCCCAGTTGCTGTATGGCAGTGAGTAAAATAATAACTCAGCAGGTTCGATCATTTGTGTACTTAAGTCCCAGGTAAAGCGTTAGGCAAATGAACGCTAAATGCTAAACTAACATAGTAAAATACAACAAACAGAATAATGTATCAAGAAAATAATAGTAAAAATGTAAAGACAGAAACTAAAACCAGAATATTTACATCATTTAAGTCCGTAGCATGGAGATAGAGAATCCGAGGTAAACTACGTTTAGAAAACAGGTATACTTCCGGTAGAAAGCAGAAGAACCAGGATAGAGGCATACAGCTAAGAATGTTGAGTGCCTTGGAAGAAATTTACATCAGAGAAACATGTTCAGAGTGGACTAATTTTCATTTTGGAGTTGTGCTCTTTTCTCTACCTACCTTTTTCTAAGTAAGCTTTATAAGATGGATGCTTTCTGGATTCAAGGTGCCTCAAAACATATATTTCCGGTGAAATCTTGGTATCGAATTTTTGAATGGAATGCAATACCTTCTCTACCGACTATGTACGTGGTAGAGAAAATAAAAGTGTATGGTTAACCCACTTATTCAGTAGTAAGCGAACTGTGAACGCGAGCAGATGACCTGTTAAACCTATTTGATTCCGTCTGGCGCAGCAGAATTCCGTACGATTGATAACACGACACGCTGTAGTAAACAGTCGACATGATCCTGGCCCCACACCTCGAGAAGCATTCTTCTGATCTGTGAACAAAGTACATAGAGAGCCAAAATACTACGAACCGCCTGCGCGGTGTTTTTTCTGTCCGCGTCCTCGAAGCTCATTGCCGTCAGCCACTATCATAGAAAGGCGCGGATGAAATCATATAACATTTTTAAAACTGCTTTTAAAGGCTTTTCTTACCAACTTTATGAAAGGAGATGTTGAAATTGGCCACCGTCGTTGTCCATACGTTTTTGGCACCTCTTTAGGAAACTATCCATCACTCGCCGTAGTTCACGTTGAGAAATGCTGGCAATTTCCTGGTGGATATTTTGTTTTAATTCTACCAGGGTGTGTGGGTTTGTCTTGTACACTTTGAGTTACCTCAGAGATAGAAATCGCAGGGGGTTAGGTCGGGGGACCGAGGAGGCCACAAATCTCTACTAATAATTGTGTCCTAAAACACACTTTCAATTGTTCTCATCGAAATATTGGCCGTATGAGCTGTTGCAGAGTTTTGTTGAAAAAGGCAAAACCCCGCTTCCTGGCTGTTAATTCTCTAACAAAAAAGGGGGTGGCAAAATTGTATTCACATATGTATAGGCGTCAACTGTTGACTCGAAAAAAATTGGCGATTTCCGTCTCTGGGGTAACTTAAAGCATAAAGTGTACAAGACAAACCCACACACCCTGGAAGAATTAAAACAAAATATCCAAAACGAAATTGCCAGCATTTCTCAACGTGAACTACGGCGCGTGATGGATAGTTTCCTAAAGAGGTGCCAAAAATGTATGGACAACGACGGTGGCCAGTTTCAGCATCTACTTTCATAAAGTTGGTAAGTAAAGCCTTTAAAAGTGGTTTTAAAAGTGTTGTATGGTTTCATCCTTGCCTTTCTATTATAGCGGCAAACGCCAACGAGCACCGAGGACGCGGACAGGAAAAACACTGCGCAGCCTGTTGGTAATTTTTTGGTTTTCCCTGTAGTGGCAGGTGGGGGAGGTTATCATGTCACTGGTTAAAATAAGGAACGAGATGAAGTAATGGCCGTTATTGAACGCGTAAGATCCCTATTAGGTTTATGCATTGAATTATACTTGTTTACTCTGGATAATCCTGGCGCAGCACAGGAAATGAAGGTCGCGTTCCGCTGACTAGAATCTAATGCAAACCACAGGGTAACATGATTATGGACCCAAACAACTGCAGCTGACAGTGAAGGTAGTTACGTTCAACCGGATATATGCAGGTGTTCTTCAGCGTTGATGCGGTTGACGTTATTGCTCAAGTCTCGATAGTTATGGTTTGTGTCACGCGCTCGTCGACCAAGTAATTAATGGCGACGTGCTTTTGCAAGTAGACAATGAGGGGGGAGCTGTACTACCTAATGGGTGTGGACCAAAAGAAACATCATGTCATTGCAGTCCCGTTGTGTAAACATAAGCACTGGGTGAAGCTGACTCCATAGGTTCCCACGAAAATATTGACATCTGTTAATCATGAACGTTGTTTACAGCAAACTGAACTTCATAGCTGTATTCCAGAAATCTCCAACAGCATGTTTGCTAGTTATTAGGAATATGTTTGAATATTGTCTAATTAACCTCTTACCCATCTGTGATAAAACGCCAAAAATTGCTAATTCATAATTAGTTCTATGTAGCTTTATAGCCGTACGTACGACCTTTTAAAGCAGCTATGGAGATTAAAATGTCTGCCGTAAGCCTAGCTTCCAATAAAATTGTAGGAACAAATGTTGTATTACATTCACATAACTGTCTTTACCCTCTATTGTTTATGAAAGGGTATACAAATTATTCTTACGAAAGTTTATTTCTTTCTCTACTACGTATAGTAAGTAGGGGAAGTATTGTATTCCACCCAAAATTTCGATACCGAGATTTCACCGGAAATGTATGTTTTGAGACCCCCTGAATCCAAAAAAACCATTTTTGGAAACATGTCCGTGTGTGTGTGCGTGTGTGTGAACAGCATAACTCAGAAACGAACAGTTGGATAAACACCAAACTTGGTATTTAGGTTCAGTATCTTCCAGAGATGCAACACGAAGGTTTTCAAGAACATCCCCCACCCCAGACTACCCTTTACATGGAACATTTTTCGAAAATTTTAATTTACTCAAAAATGGCTCTAACGATTTTGATTAAAATATCATATGTTTAAGATATTTTTATTACAAATAAAATGTATATCTTGAATTTTCTGGGAATGTCTCCAAAAGTATTCTTCATTGTGAACGACTTTTCCATAACTGGTAAACCATAAGAGATACACAAAATTTTACTACACAAAAAATGTAGATCGCGTTAAAATACACAACTTATGTCATATACATTTTTTTTGTTGAGTGAACCATTTTCGAGATATTGCTTGTTATTCCCTTAAATTTTTCAATACTTATTTTCTCAAATGGGAATTCGTTATTCAATTTTACTTTCTCTACTACGTATAGTAAGTAGGGGAAGTATTGCATTCCACCCAAAAATTCGATACCGAGATTTCACCGGAAATACATGTTTTGAGACCTCCTGAATCCAAAAAAAGCATTTTTGGAAACATGTCCGTGTGTGTGTCTGTGTGTGTGTGTGTCTGTGTGTCTGTGTGTGTGTGTGTGTCTGTGAACAGCATAACTCAAAAACGAACAGTCGGATAAACACCAAACTTGGTATTTAGGTTCAGTATCTTCCAGAGATGCGACACGAAGGTTTTCAAGAAAATCCCCCACCCCAGACTACCCTTTACATGGAACATTTTTCGAAAAATTTAATTTTCTCAAAAATGGCTCTAACGATTTTGATTAAAATATCATATGTTTAAGATAATGTCATGAGAAATGAAATGTATATCTCGAATTTTCTGGGAATGTCTCCAAAAGTATTCTTCATTGTGAACGACTTTTGCATAACTGGTAAACCATAAGAGATAGACAAAATTTTACTACACGAAAAATGTAGATCGCGTTAAAATACACAATTTATGTCATATACATTTCTTTTGTTGAGCGAACCGTTTGCGAGATATTGCTTGTTGTTCCCTTAAATTTTCCAATACCTATACTTTTTCTCAAATTCGTTATTCATTTTTACTTTCTCTACTACGTATAGTAAGTAGGGGAAGTATTGCATTCCACCCAAAAATTCGATACCGAGATTTCACCGGAAATACATGTTTTGAGACCTCCTGAATCCAAAAAAAGCATTTTTGGAAACATGTCCGTGTGTGTGTCCTAGTGTGTGTCTGTGTCTGTGTGTGTGTGTGTCTGTGTGTGTGTGTGTGTCTGTGTGTGTGTCTGTGTGTCTGTGAACAGCATCACTCAAAAACGAACAGTCGGATAAACACCAAACTTGGTATTTAGGTTCAGTATCTTCCAGAGATGCGAAACGAAGGTTTTCAAGAAAATCCCCCCACCCCAGACTAACCTTTACATGGAAGATTTTTCGAAAATTTTAATTTTCTCAAAAATGGCTCTAACGATTTTGATGAAAATATCATATGTTTAAGATAATGTCATGAGAAATGAAATGTATATCTCGAAATTTCTGGGAATGTCTCCAAAAGTATTCTTCATTGTGAACGACTTTTGCATAACTGGTAAACCATAAGAGATAGACAAAATTTTACTACACAAAAAATGTAGATCGCGTTAAAATACACAACTTATATCATATACATTTCTTTTGTTGAGTGAACCGTTTTCGAGATATTGCTTGTTATTTCCTTAAATTTTCCAATACTTATACTTTTTCTCAAATTCGTTATTCATTTTTTTGTGTCCTAGACATGCAAAGAGAATGGAATGCTCCACATAGCAACCAGCGATAAAATATTTGACTATCGCTTAAAAGCTACCATATTCCCCTTGCATCTACAAGAAAATTACCAATAAGATCGACATCTCGATATCTCGATTAACATGAAGCATATGGAGAATAAGCGTTTGTAAAAATAGATTGTAGAAGAGTAGAGAAAGTCATGTGAGTGTAACACATCAGATTTTTAATTTTTTTTATGTCCTGGACATGCAAAGAGATTGGAATGCGCCACATAGCAACCAGCGTTAAAATATTTGACTATCGCTTAAAACCTACCATATTCCCCTTGCATCTACAAGAAAATTATCAATAAGATTGACATCTCGATATCTCCATTAACATGAAGCATATGGAGAATAAGCGTTTGTAAAAATAGTTTGTACAAGAGTAGAGAAAGTCATGTGAGTGTAACACATCAGATTTTTACTTTCTCTACTACGTATAGTAAGTAGGGGAAGTATTGCATTCCACCCAAAAATTCGATACCGAGATTTCGCCGGAAATACATGTTTTGAGACCTCCTGAATCCAAAAAAAGCATTTTTGGAAACATGTCCGTGTGTGTGTCTGTGTGTGTGTGTGTCTGTGTGTGTGTCTGTGAACAGCATAACTCAAAAACTAACAGTCGGATAAACACCAAACTTGGTATTTACGTTCAGTATCTTCCATAGATGCGACACGAAGATTTTCAAGAAAATCCCCCCACCCCAGACTACCCTTTACATGGAACATTTTTCGAAAATTTTAATTTTCTCAAAAATGGCTCTAACGATTTTGATGAAAATATCATATGTTTAAGATAATGTTATGAGAAATGAAATGTATATCTCGAAATTTCTGGGAATGTCTCCAAAAGTATTCTTCATTATGAACGACTTTTGCATAACTGGTAAACCATAAGAGATAGACAAAATTTTACTACACAAAAAATGTAGATCGCGTTAAAATACACAACTTATATCATATACATTTGTTTTGTTGAGTGAACCGTTTTCGAGATATTGCTTGTTATTTCCTTAAATTTTCCAATACTTATACTTTTTCTCAAATTCGTTATTCATTTTTACTTTCTCTACTGCGTATAGTAAGTAGGGGAAGTATTGCATTCCACCCAAAAATTCGATACCGAGATTTCACCGGAAATACATGTTTTGAGACCTCCTGAATCCAAAAAAAGCATTTTTGGAAACATGTCCGTGTGTGTGTCTGTGTGTGTGTGTCTGTGTGTGTGTGTCTGTGTGTGTGTCTGTGTGTGTGTCTGTGAACAGCATAACTCAAAAACGAACAGTCGGATAAACACCAAACTTGGTATTTAGGTTCAGTATCTTCCAGAGATGCGACACGAAGGTTTTCAAGAAAATCCCCCCACCCCAGACTACCCTTTACATGGAACATTTTTCGAAAATTTTAATTTTCTCAAAAATGGCTCTAACGATTTTGATTAAAATATCATATGTTTAAGATAATGTCATGAGAAATAAAATGTATATCTCGAATTTTCTGGGAATGTCTCCAAAAGTATTCTTCATTGTGAACGACTTTTGCATAACTGGTAAACCATAAGAGATAGACAAAATTTTACTACACAAAAAATGTAGATCGCGTTAAAATACACAACTTATGTCATATACATTTCTTTTGTTGAGTGAACTGTTTTCGAGATATTGCTTGTTATTCCCTTAAATTTTCCAATACTTATACTTTTTCTCAAATTCGTTATTCATTTTTTTATGTCCTGGACTTGCAAAGAGAATGGAATGCGCCGCATAGCAACCAGCGTTAAAATATTTGACCATCGCTTAAAAGCTACCATATTCCCCTTGCATCTACAAGAAAATTAGCAATAAGATTGACATCTCGATATCTCGATTAACATAAAGCATATGGAGAATAGGCGTTTGTAAAAATAGTTTGTACAAGAGTAGAGAAAGTCATGTGAGTGTAACACATCAGATTTTTTTATGTCCTGAACATGCAAAGAGAATGGAATTCGCCACATAGCAACCAGCGTTGAAATATTTGACTATCGCTTAAAAGCTACCATATTCCCCTTGCATCTACAAGAAAATTACCAATAAGATTGACATCTCGATATCTCGATTAACATGAAGCATATGGAGAATAGGCGTTTGTAAAATTAGATTGTACAAGAGTAGAGAAAGTTATGTGAGTGTAACACATCAGATTTTTCCTTTCTCTACTACGTATAGTAAGTAGGGGAAGTATTGCATTCCACCCAAAAATTCGATACCGAGATTGCACCGGAAATACATGTTTTGAGACCTCCTGAATCCAAAAAAAGCATTTTTGGAAACAGGTCCGTGTGTGTGTCTGTGTGTGTGTGTGTGTGTGTGTGTGTCTGTGTGTGTGTGTGTGTGTCTGTGAACAGCATAACTCAAAAACTAACAGTCGGATAAACACCAAACTTGGTATTTACGTTCAGTATCTTCCAAAGATGCGACACGAAGATTTTCAAGAAAATCCCCCCACCCCAGACTACCCTTTACATGGAACATTTTTCGAAAATTTTAATTTTCTCAAAAACGGCTCTAACGATTTTGATTAAAATATCATATGTTTAAGATATTGTCATGACAAATAAAATGTATATCTCGAATTTTCTGGGAATGTCTCCAAAAGTATTCTTCGTTATGAACGACTTTTTCATAACTGGTAAACCATAAGAGATAGACAAAATTTTACTACACGAAAAATGTAGATCGCATTAAAATACACAATTTATGTCATATACATTTCTTTTGTTGAGTGAACCGTTTGCGAGATATTGCTTGTTATTCCCTTAAATTTTCCAATACTTATACTTTTTCTCAAATTCGTTATTCATTATTTTATGTCCTGGACATGCAAAGGGAATGGAATGCGCCACATAGCAACCAGCGATAAAATATTTGACTATCGCTTAAAAGCTACCATATTCCCCTTGCATCTACAAGAAAATTACAAATAAGATTGACATCTCGATATCTCGATTGATATGAAGCATATGGAGAATAGGCGTTTGTAAAAATAGATTGTACAAGAGTAGAGAAAGTCATGTGAGTGTAACACATCAGATTTTTTTATGTCCTGGACATGCAAAGAGAATGGAATGCGCCACATAGCAACCAGCGTTAAAATATTTGACTATCGCTTAAAACCTACCATATTCCCCTTGCCTCTACAAGAAAATTAGCAATAAGATTGACATCTCGATATCTCGATTAATATGAAACATATGGAGAATAAGCGTTTGTTAAAATAGTTTGTACAAGAGTAGAGAAAGTCATGTGAGTGTAACACATCAGATTTTTTTCTATCTACTTCATTTTAACCCAGACAAACCTTTCCAGAAATAGCTACATTACACATTTCGATAAAGGTACAAATACAGCAGCGACAGTCAAATGTTTTAAGAACTAGACGCTACCTTAAAATTCCATACCGTTTCCATGCAATCGCGAGAAACAACTGAAAATTGATAGGATTAAAAAGAATGACAAAAGTATTGAAGAAATCGAGCCATTAATAACGGATATCTCGGAAATGGCTGATGCCACAATAAGTTATTTGAAATAAATTGTGTGTGTTAAAGAGATATCCATTTTTTGTGTAGTACGTTTTCGTCTTTCGCTTAACGTTTACCAGTTTCACAAGATTGTACAACATTCCTACCGAATGAAGAGGACTTTACAGCTATTTCCAGAAAATACAAGATATAATTTTATTTGTCATGTAATTATTTTTAATACAATCAAAATTGTCAGCCATTTTTAGAAAATAAAAAAAATAAAAATCGAAAGATCTTCCATGTAAAGGGTAGTTTGGGACGGGGGGTTTTCTTGAAAATCTTGTGTCGCAACTTTGGAAGGTACTAATCCTAAATGCTAAGTTTGGTATTTATCCTGCTTTTCGTTTTTGCTGTTCACAGATACACACATGGAGCTTTTTCTAAAAATGCTTTTTTTTTTTAATTCAGGGGGTCTCAAAACTTGTATTTCGAGTGAAATCTTGGTATCAAATTTTTGGGTGGAATGCAGTACCTTCTCTATCTACTATATACGTGATAGAGAAAGTAAAGAACTATGTTTTGCCTTTATTAAATGAATAAATTATTCAAGAGAGACCGCAGGAATCTTCAACTACTAAAATAGATGAAGAGGAGCAAAAAAAGACGAAGGAGGGACTGCGTATGTACTATATGCTGTTTAAACAGCGTGAAGTCTGAAACAATGTTGTTTTAACGTTGTAATTGTTTTAGTTTATAGCGTTGTATCTATTTTCCCGGGTTTTCATTTGTCGGCACATACTCTTTTTCAAATCACAATGTACTGTTAGGAATAAATGAATGAAATTGTTATAGTGTTATACACCGGGGAGAGGCCAAAAGGTTTTGCAGCTAGATATTAAATTTAGTTACCCCGGCATAAAGATTGGGGAGCGTAGTTGCAGAGGCAAACGAGAGGACCAGGAACTTGCCGCAAAAATTTAAAGCAGGCGTGGGATATTCATAACATAATACACTTAAATTCACATTTAACACATGACCTGTGGTTTATTAAATAATTGACATGGTGTCACTACATTGTTCACAACAGATTACAGGACAAACATTGGATGGAGATGCTTCACACAAATGGAAACACGCATTCTACACACAACAACCACCACTCGCCCTGAAGAGACACACAAGACTGACGCTACTCTACTGATTAGGAGGTGGAGGAATGCCACGCCGGACATAATTCAAACTCCCAATTAAAATGATTATACACAACAATGTCATGCTACACAGCAGTAATGTGTTCGACGCGACAATGCTCACACATATAGCTACAATACCTACTTATAAATAAAAAGATAACATAATGAGATACATTTTTGTTAACATGCTTAATTGGGATGTTACAGTAATGTTCATAGGTGTACATTTTTAAACAAAACGTTGAATTCTCATATTTAACATTTATTTTCACTCAAACTAGTAGGGTAATTAAAAAGTCATCTCTAAGCTTTATTAATATAGATATTAGTGTGAGTTTAATTATAAAATATTAATTTTTTTCCAAAAATAATTGCATCGTTTGGAGCAATTTTTCCAAACAGTAAAAGCAGTAATAAAAATGTCTAAGGAACTAATTTAAAACTAGTCATGAAGTTTGGTGTACATATTATACATTATATCCTGAAATTAATCCAATTGCAATTGTGGATTTTAGAAATTTCACAGATGGGTATCCTTAAGAGAAGATAAAATGCCCCCCCCGAATGTTAAATCTGCTAAATTCATTACCTATTATCTCAAACTGTTTAAGATATCAGACTGCAATTTTTGCAGAATGTAGATGAATGCCTTTTAAGTACAGTGATATATTTTATCCAATAAGTTTATTCATTAAGGAAGATAAGATGCTTTGTTTTAACTATATCATATTTTGTTTAAAATTTATCAGTAATTATTATTTTAAAAAATAAGCAACCATATTTATTAACACTAAAGCAGATCCTTAATAGCATTTAGGGGTGGCTCTTGTCATACTAAATTTAATTTTCTGAGAAAAGGGGTATTTATATCAGGTTTAGTGAGGTTTTTTTCAGGTTTTCCTTAATCCTCAAACTGGCAAATGACGGGGAGGTACCCAAAACATAGACCTGGAACGTTTCCTTCCCAATGTCCAGTCTTTTGTGCTGTATGTAGTAAGAATGGGCTTATAACACCACCACCACCACCACCACCACCACAGTATAATAAATAATGGATATATTAGCAATTATTGAAAATGTTAATACATTAATAAGGTTATCAAACCAGCACCTATCATTTATACTAATTTGATTGCTTATTTTATCAAAGTTTCAGCATAATTCTAATAGGGAACTCCATGCTCATTCCTTGTTGTTGTCAACCTCCGTTAGTGCCAGAAAATATCACTGCATGCCATATGTATCTCGTAGACCCAGGATTGTTTGAAATGTGCATTTCCGCAAGCTTCTGTTGTACATCGCGTGCTGACAACCGGAAGTTAGCTGACCCGAGAATGTTTCTCCTACTTCACTCATGGTTCTTCATATATATAATGTGTTACAGCCACACGAGTTTCCCTACCCATCTGTTCTAGAAATGATTCACACAAAATTGTTTTCCTATCTACTTCGTGTTAAATCATGATAACTTCTGAAAACTGAGGCATTAACAAGTAAATTTAGCAGAATCCTCGTTATTCAACCCTTCACAATTTATTTCTCCGTCAGTTTGAATAATTCGATGACATTTACAGTATTACTCAAAATATCTGGGCTACTAAATCCATGTAAATTAATTTTGAAAACACCACATATAGAAAAACTAAGAATGTGCAATTTTCCCCCAAAAATGATAAAAACTCTTAAAATGCAAAATATGAATGAATAAAGTGAATGAATAAACTTTATTTGAACACTTTTTTACACTTTTTTTTACACAGTTCTTTTTACAATATTCCACTTGTAAACTAAATTAACCTATGCACAAATTTTCTTGCCACTATGTTCTACCTTATACTTCTCATTTTGCCTGGCACCGTGGCCTTATGGCTCAGCTGAGTAGCCCTTGCTACCTTTAATCATCTATGATCCATCCTCTCTCCCTCCTCCGTTTGTCCTACCTTTCTTATCTCTCCTACTTTTCTAATCCATTTCTCCTTTACTTGTATATAAAAATAAACTTTGGTGGTTAGAGAAAGCCTTGTGAATGTAGTACATAGTGTTTTAACGTCATTTATATTAACTCAAGATTTTC
This sequence comes from Deroplatys truncata, assembly GCA_030765065.1. Taxonomy (NCBI): domain Eukaryota; kingdom Metazoa; phylum Arthropoda; class Insecta; order Mantodea; family Mantidae; genus Deroplatys; species Deroplatys truncata. The sequence continues at coordinate 127,442,762 of CM060988.1, read as the reverse complement.
TGTACAGTAAAAAAATGTTACGTAGTTGTGTAACTGGTGGACGTCAATTTCGCTAAGTTTGCATATAATGAATACGTTCTATACACATCAACCCCAACTTTTCCGATATTGGACTTACTCAGAGCGGAAGTTGTTTCGTTTCTTTCACTTCTCTGGAGCAAACTTGTTGCACAGGTAACCCACGGAATCGATATCAGATAGCACGACAGAGGAGTAGGTAGGTACATCAGATATCGGTTTTTTACGCAACTCCAGTAGCAGATAGATATCTTTGTCACAAAGGATTCAGCTAGTTTTATTTTGGGCTGGTGGCTGCATACGTATACACTGTGTATGTCTCGTCGTTGCTGAATAACGCATGAAAGTTCCAAGTACTCAATTTTATATTAGCTTTCTCGTGAGCAAGAAACAAGAATAGCAGTTCAAGTTAGGGGTGTTCATAGAAAGGCTACCTTTTGAAAACGGGATGACATTAACAGTGTGCATTTTTTCTCACTTTTTACATTTTGTGTCCCTCAATTGAGAAATGTTATATGGAATATCGTCAAAGATAGAAAGGGGGAAAAATTTGTAAAAGAAATGTGGCTTTGCTTCTATTAGCGAACAGTATAATTAAAAAAATCTGATGTGTTAACACTCACATGACTTTCTCTACTCTTGTACAAACTATTTTCTACAAACGCTTATTCTCCATATTCCTCATGTTAATCGAGATATCGAGATGTTAATCTTATTGCTGATTTTCTTGTAGATGCAAGGGGAATTGGTAGGCTTTAAGCGATAGTCAAATATTTTAAGAGCTGGTTGCTATGTGGAGTATTCCATTTTCTTTGCATTACCAGGACAAAAAAAATTCTAATGTGTTACACTCACATGACTTTCTCTACTCTTGTAAAAACTATTTGTACAAACGCTTATTCTCCATATGCTTCATGTTAATCGAGATATCGAGATGTCAATCTTATTGCTAATTTTCTTGTAGATGCAAGGGGAATATGGTAGACTTTAAGCCATAGTCAAATATTTTAAGCGCTGGTTGCTATGTGGCGCATTCCATTCTCTTTGCATATCCAGGACATAACAAAATGAATAATGAATTTGAGAAAAAGTTGAAGTATTGGAAAATTTAAGGGAATAACAAGCAATATCTCGAAAACGGTTCACCCAACAAAAAAATGTATATGACATAAATTGTGTATTTTAACGTGATCTACATTTTTTGTGTAGTAAAATTTTGTCTATCTATTAAACATATGATATTTTAATCAAAATTGTTAGAGGCATTTTTGAGAAAATTAAAAAATTTCGAAAAATGTTCCATGTAAAGGGTAGTTTGGGGTGGAGGAATTTTCTTAAAAACCTTCGTATCGCATCTCTGGAAGATACTGAACCTAAATACCAAGTTTGGTGTTTATCCGACTGTTCGTTTCTGAGTTACGCTGTTCACACACACACACACACACACAAACAAAAGCACACGGACGTGTTTCCAAAAATGCTTTTTTTGGATTCAGGGGGTCTCAAAACATGTATTTCCGGTGAAATTTCGGTATCAAATTTTTGGGTGGAATACAATACCTACTTCCCCTACTTACTATACGTAGTAGAGAAAGTAAAAACGAGAAGAGTTTGGGAGAGGACCGAAAGCGAAGTTTTGCAACCTTCTGAAACCAACTATTTCTTTCCCCGATTACTCTAAGTGGTTATGAAAGAACATTTTGGAAGCTACTATATAAGGTCAAAGAGGATAAATAAAAAATGTGAATAGTTTTGTGTATAATGAGCACATATATGCTTTAATAAAGCACACCACTATAAGATCAATACACTTTGATTAATTTTAATTTTCTGGTTCTGTAGTATAAAGTTTTATACAAACCAGGTATTTTAAATGGATTCAAGTACTAATACCAAAATGTCAGATTCAGCTGACCATTATTATGGAAAATTAAATCGGACAAGGTACCCTGAAATGGTAAAAAATCACATTTTTTGTTTTAGGCAGTAATAAAATCTCTATTATTTCCAGTTTCAGAAAAAATATATTTTTGGAGGGTTAAAAGGTTTTTAAGACATTTAAATACAATTTAAATGCTAGCCTGCATTCCTTTAAAGCTGTCATGCAACACCCCTTTTTAGAACATTTTAGTACCTTTCAACAACGAACGATATATCATGCCCAACGAGCAGTTCAGTAATTAACAAAAGAGGCCAGGACCAAGAGAAGGCAATCAGAAAAGCTGAAGCATTCAGGAATGAAGGTGCAGATGATTATGACCCTGGAATCTACTGAAGTGTGTCAGAATTTTAATGCTCAAACTTTAAATTCAGTTTTCTCAAAACAACATTTTTGGATACTTATGTACCTTTTTCTCAAAGTATGAAAGGTAGAGGGCTGAAATTTTCAGTACATGTATACAATACATAGTTCAATTTTCTGAACCACAATCATAATTTTATAATCTATATAAGTGATATTAAGAAAGCAAAACATTTCACTTTTCCACATTTTTACTTTTTTGACTTTGCAAATATTTTTTTTAAATTTATAGTGAATTGATATGCATAACTAAATAATTGAGATTCAGAAGATAGCTGATTATACTAAGAACAAGTATACAAAAGTGTGATTGCAAGTAGTATCAGAGAAAAGGGTACATGAATTCACATGTTTTAAGAGTCAATTTTATTAGTTTTCTGCTGAACGAAATAATTTTTACGGACTCAACTATATGCGCTATCAATGCAAACAACCACTTGAAATAATTTTCATGATTTATAGAATAATCCGTAAAAATTTCAGGAAAAAACATTTAGAACTTTAGGAGCAGTGGTAATTTAACATACTTAAGGCGTAATTTCCATGTGTTCAGTGTCCTTGTCCCCTTAATGATAGAATTGCGGCAACTCTCTTAAATATCACTGAAATAAAACTGTCATTACTAACACCTTTTAAAATTGTTACTTAGCGCCAGGAAAAAATAAATGTTTCTGAGAAACCACGCTGCTGTTGCTGCGGCGAACGGCCTCGAAGAATAAATCCCAGCCAAAGCCTCCGAAGCACCCGACAGACGAAGAAACGTCAGACGAAAGGAAGAAGATGCACCTGATTGCACCCTCGCCATGGAAGTTGGAGCTCTTTTTGATAACATAGCAAATGTAACCTTGATTTAAAGAGGAGGGAATGCACGCGCAATCAGAACTTGTAACAATCTAACGATCATGGCAGCTTAAGAACACAAAGTAATCAAAGTGCGGGATTAAAAACGGCAAAATAGTTTGGGAATTTTACTCCGCACAGGTAAGGTTTTGCCTTGATAAGTTACGATTTTGGTTAAAATTGCGATAATGGTATGACAGTTTTCAGTTTTCCTAAAATGCTTGTTAGGTCATTTGCATTCTTGAGAAATTTCATATACTGAGAAACCACAATAGACAAAGCTTATTGTAACGTAAATTTGAATTTATTAAAACATACTTATACCAAAAGGTAGCATTAAATCTTGACTTTTTCTGAAACATTTGTATGTCGTAAGTTTATATATTTTGTAATTTTAAGCACTTGATAGCCTATAACCACACTCTTGCACGTCCAGCTTTGTTTAAAAAGGAGGTTTCTATAACATTATGTTTCTTGTCTGCACAGTTGCACAATACATGCATCTAACAGAATCGTAAGTAACTTAAGAAATATACTAGCTGTATTGACTCAGAACCATATTTTTGCCCCTCTGTTTTCACTAAATTTTGCATTAGAGCTACTGCCAAGTTCTGAATTTCGAAATAATAATAATAATAATCCACTAGCATTTATAACATGCCTTTCCCCACTATTACGTTGGTCTGATGGTTTCCTTCTCGGGAGAAGAGGGCGAAACACCATTCTTGTATACCAGAATAATTATAAAAAGTTATTTATTAATTAAGAAAGTGGATCATAATGTATTATTTTATGACAAAGCTTTCTAAAATTAGAGCAATTAGATCCACAAATTATTATATTATAGTGAAGGTTACAAATCATATAATTATTGTTATTATACAGACCACTCACAACAAAACCAATTTCATCCCTTTTTGCATTCACATATGCACAAAATCTGTCATCTTAATATCATGTTACATTAATATTAAGATAACTATGTATTACTGGAAACAGCAACCAATTTTGTAACAAAGAAGCTGCCACAATTACCAGGCTTATTCCAGACTTGTTCTGTTTTCCCCTCAAAGCTCTATGCTGTCAAACAAGCTTTTATTTACATTACCTCAGCACAGCATAAACACGGTGTAATTCTAACTGATTCACTAAGCACTCTTCAGACCGCTCTACTGACTTAACATTAATCAAAGATATCCAAAGTCTTTACAACCAAATTACTGCAAATAACCAAGAAGTTACATTTTTCTGGATTCCGTCCCACTGTGGAATATCAGGAAACGAGGAAGCAGATAGGGAAGCCAAAAAAACAATTTTGCTACCTCCAGTGGAAGAATTACCAGTGCCCTACAGAGATGCTCAGTTATTACTTTCTCTACTACGTATAGTAAGTAGGGGAAGTATTGCATTCCACCCAAAAATTCGATACCGAGATTTCACCGGAAATACATGTTTTGAGACCTCCTGAATCCAAAAAAAGCATTTTTGGAAACATGTCCGTGTGTGTATGTGTGTGAACAGCATAACTCATAAACTAACAGTCGGATAAACACCAAACTTGGTATTTAGGTTCAGTATCTTCCAGAGATGCGACACGAAGATTTTCAAGAAAATCCCCCCACCCCAGACTACCCTTTACATGGAACATTTTTCGAAAATTTTAATTTTCTCAAAAATGGCTCTAACGATTTTGATGAAAATATCATATGTTTAAGATAATGTCATGAGAAATGAAATGTATATCTCGAAATTTCTGGGAATGTCTCCAAAAGTATTCTTCATTATGAACGACTTTTGCATAACTGGTAAACCATAAGAGATAGACAAAATTTTACTACACAAAAAATGTAGATCTCGTTAAAATACACAACTTATGTCGTATACATTTCTTTTGTTGAGTGAACCGTTTTCGAGATATTGCTTGTTATTCCCTTAAATTTTCCAATACTTATACTTTTTCTCAAATTCGTTATTCATTTTTTTATGTCCTGGACTTGCATAGAGAATGGAATGCGCCGCATAGCAACCAGCGTTAAAATATTTGACCATCGCTTAAAAGCTACCATATTCCCCTTGCATCTACAAGAAAATTAGCAATAAGATTGACATCTCGATTAACATAAAGCATATGGAGAATAGGTGTTTGTAAAAATAGATTGTACAAGAGTAGAGAAAGTCATGTGAGTGTAACACATCAGATTTTTTATGTCCTGGACATGCAAAGAGAATGGAATGCGCCACATAGCAACCAGCGATAAAGAATTTGACTATCGCTTAAAAGCTGCCATATTCCCCTTGCATCTACAAGAAAATTACAAATAAGATTGACATCTCGATATCTCGATTAATATGAAGCATATGGGAATAGGCGTTTGTAAAAATAGATTGTACAAGAGTAGAGAAAGTCATGTGAGTGTAACACATCAGATTTTTTTTTAGCAGACCAACTATCAAATGGAAGCAAGACTGGGCCATTAAAACATCAAGCAAACTCCACATAGTTAAGAAAGGCTCCACAAAACCCTGCACATTGCAGACTCTAAAAAGATAAGATCAAGTGATTATATCACGTTTACGAATAGGCCATTCACGCCTAACCCATTCCTTCTTACTCGCCAAAGAAAATGCTCCTCACTGCGAGACTTGCAATTGCCATATCACCATCGAACACCTCATCACTAAATGCAGAAGTTATCCCATGGGGAGAAGAAGACATAACATCCATGAAGATATATTTTTAGCTAAACAACCCTGCTCATTTCAAAAACATTATTTTTTTTTCTTGAAAGATATCAAACTGTATAACAAGATTTAAATATAACACCTCAAGTAATAATGTAAAATATGTTTATAACAATAAACAATCTGTACTAGACTTTACATTTCCCACCCTAAATGCTATACTATTAAGAAAATATTATATTGTTTTATAATCTCTGCTTATTTTTAACTGATAAATTAGTCGTATATGTTGCACCTTCGTATATCACAGTCTGAAAATAAAAGTAAAGTTCATTAAAATTTCAAGAGTTGTTGAAACACAAGCATTGTTCAAGATTGCAGCGTCGACTACAACGGAAATAGCTGACAGATTGCAATTATTGCATTATTTAATCAATGTGAAGTATACAATGTATTATTATTGTACTCGTATGTATGTATGTAAGTCGCGATATGACCTAGTAGTCAAAGCGACTATAAATAAAGAAAAATAACAATTATCAGGCTTATTGTTGTGATCGGCTCCTTTCGAATGGGGGAGCTTTGTATGCTGCGCGGCGGCTGCTGGAAGATTCTAGAAATGCAAACAGGAAATTTGGTTGTGCTAGAAGTCAGAATAATCATTTTGTGAGGTTGTAGCATTTGGAGGTACCTTTGCATTTATATAAAAGTACAAGAAGCAGCGAAGAGTTGAGTTCTTGTGAGTTTTGAGACATATTGAGAAGCCGTGCCAAGCCGAATGAAGAGCGAGCAGTACCTCTCAGCTGTCAAGTTAGGGTGCTTCAGAAGTGAGGCAGCATGATAAAAGTGGAAGGGGACAAGCGAGCTACGCAGCCGCTGCGAAGCGTAGAGAAACCAAACAAAGGTATAAAGCTCCTTACCGGATTTGGTTCTACATTTAGTTAGAATATAATTAGATAAACGGAATATGTTCACTAATACGTATAATAATAGAAGACAATTCATAAAAAAAATACCATAAATATTAATTTATTAAGATCATGTTCTACTTTTGCTATAGACAAACTCAATGCAATTATTACACTTTTGAATATTAGAAAACGAGCTGAACATCGGTTTCTTGTGATGACGTATAACATAAAACTATTTCATACTTATACTATTATTTATGCTGCTGAGGTCCATTTCTGTCGTGAGATACAAGTTGTTACTCGACAACCTTTGTTACTTTGGAGGAACTTTCCAATGAAGTGTTACAACACAACGAGCACATGCAGTTAGATCATCCGATTAGATCATTGATCACGTGCGGTTAATGCGGACCATGATGAGTGCGACATTTAGGTTCCGCCGATCAGGTCGAAAGAAACTTTTGGCAAGCCTGATGTAAAATAATACTTTGTTGCCGAGTAATCGGTGACACTAGAAATAATATCATGCTTACTGAGTTACAATTATTCTTCAGTTGTTTATAAATCCTGATTTATTTATATTAAGAATTTTCATATAACAGGCGTACGACAGGATTGCTGCTGTTCAACTTCTGCTAGAATAGTTCGGGAAAGAATTGTTATCAAAAGAAAGGAGGATATATAATATAAGGAAGAAGAAGGCTTGATTTGATGATGATGTGGCGCAGCTAGCAGGAGAGGAAAAGATCCTAAGGCTATGCTAATCGGGAGTAAATCAGAGACGATACAGCTTGAAATAAAGATGACTTAGTGAAGCAAATCGACAACTTCAAATACTTGGAACAAAATGAGCTATTATCAATTCAGAGTATAGCAATTACAAGGAAGCCTTTAATAGAAAAAAGGAAATATTTTCTGTGGACCCTTGAAGAAAGAATTAAGGCAAGTCTGTTACTTAATTTGAACAAAAACTAAAAGGGTTTTATCCGTTTTTCAATACATAAACTTGTGTGGATAAAAATTATGGAAGGTTTTTTTTAATTAATTATTTTTTTTATTTTACCTCACAAGTCCTATGTGTTTGGTCAAAGATTTCTCAGGAATCATTGAAGTTATTTTTTTCATATATAGGGGCTCTGAAGACGTTTCTGATGGCATCCTTGAATCATGACGGCCTGCAATAGTTTGCTTCCAAATAGGGTTGATAATTTCTGAGTCTTCACATTGGTAAATAGCAAATGTAACACAGTTTGAGAGCGTTTTTTTCATAACATTTTAGTGTTATTGGTATACTTTTCTGAGGAACTATGAAAGGTATGATGCTAACGTTTTTTATACGAGATTTTATTACTGTGTTCTATACAGCAGTTTAAAAACACAATTTCATTTAATCAGAAAAGCAAATTTTAAAATGTTTTGACCATTTCAATAAAAAGATTGGTGTTATAATTTCTATTATTTTAAAAAAATTGTTGTATTAACAATTTTAAATATTTGTAGCTTCTTGTACATCTAAGCCTCTAATAAACGGATTTGGAATATATTATATTTGCATCTTATATTACCAATTAGTAAACGCATCTTGAAATTCAGCGTTTCCGATATAGGCAATGTAGACCCCCTTTAAGGAAGATAACAACGGAATGTTGTGTGGAGTACGGCGTAACTATGTAGTGCGGAGTTTTAATGTTGCGGAGAAGTGGGAAGAAATGATGATTTGAAGGATTTGGAATGTGGACATGCAGAATATGGAGGGAATAAAATGGACAGATAAAATAAGAAATGACGTACTTTTAGAAGAAAAAATGTGATGTATTGAATTCATATGACTTTCTTTACTCACTCTGCTACCAACTGTTGTTGCAAAAGTTAGAATCATACAGCTGAAAAATTGAATGCCATCACCGGGATTTGAACCACGAATCTCCCAGTTTCCGTCCGGTTGCTCTAACCACTGACCTACAATGGCAACACGCCGATACGACATTAAATTCCTCAACCGATTCGCATTTATCCCGGTAAACCACAAGGAGATCTCAAATTGCATTGAGATGACATACCCCAATGACGACTTACAATGCTGCAAGTACTTAAGTCCCGGACTTCATAGTTTCGACCACTATTAGGTCAATTAATGGAATTAATTGTTCTTCCACACAAGCCGTGTGTTGGACAAGGTTGGAAGGGTAGAATCAGACAACTGAAATGTCGTGCCGGCACGTTGCCATGGTAGCTCAGTACAAAAGCTTAATCTTCTAGGTGTATACTTCTGGTTAATCGACTTAAACTTTCATTGTACATTTAAACATTTCGTTGTAGGTATAAGGAGGTTACAGTAGGCTAAAGCGATAATCAGATTTTTAAAATGCGGGTCGTTTTGTAATGTCTGAAATTCCATGTTCCTTGCGTGACCACGAGTAAAAGCTAATATAACAAAGAATATCTCAGAAACGCCTGAAAAACATTTGACATAGACTATGTGCTTTAACAAGATATGCAATTTTTGTGTAGTAAGTTTTTATTCTATCTCTTGGGTTTATCAATTGCACAAAAGTTATTCAGAATGAAGAGGATTTCATACGATATTTACAGAGCATTCACGATACATATTTTATTTCTCATGAAACTATGACAAGTAAAATGTTTAAACATATGGTATTTCAATCAAAATGTTAGAGTAATTTTTGAGAAAATCAAAAGTAACGAAAAACTTTCCGTGAAAAGGGTAGTTTGGGGTGGGGGATTTTCTTGAAAATCTTTGTGTCACATCCTTGGAAAATGCTGGCCTTAAATACGAGTACTAAGTTTGCCTTAAATCGGCTTTTGGATTTTGAGTTATGCAACACACACATTTTTGGTTGGAATGTAATACTTCCTCTGCTTACTAAGGTAAGTCGTACAGAAAATAAACATATGTGAAGGAAGAACAGTGTTGAAGCTGAACAGGAAGAAACGAAATTGTCCGGGCGAAGAAACTGCTTAAGATGTACTGAAAGAAGTGATAAATTGGAAAAGCCTTCAATGCAGAATTAAATATTGTACTAGAAAAAATATTACTTTAAAGTGTTCATACGTATGCGGAGACGAATTGAAAGGAAAACAGGGAAGAAGAATGGTGTAGATTGGGATTCTAATGATGGATTTGTCCTTCAGTTAAAAACTATGTTTAATATTTGAGCATTAGATGATTGAGTACTATGGAAATGGTGGTTTTTCTGCCTGAAAAAAGTTTTGAAACGGCCTTTTACTTCTCAGCAGTAATCATGTTCTAACACACAGAAGAGATAGAAACAACCTTGCGTGGAACCCCACTGTCACCGTGATCGCTGGCTCTTGAGGCTTTTGAGTGGCGTAAGTGGTTTACAAGTATCACTATAGTGTACTTAATATGCCTGTTGTATGTACATATAGACACCAAGTGACTCAGCGGGTTTAAGCATTCTACAGAAAGCGAAGTTTGGGAAGTTTTTCTTTGAGATTTACACGAGCTGAGCTATAAAACCAGAGAGGGTTTTAAGTTTTTACTACAGTTTATCCTGAACAACGTGCAATATGTGTGTGTGTGTGTGTGTGTGTGTGTGTGTGAGAGAGAGAAAGAGAGAGAGAGAGAGAGACTTAGCAAAAGTTTGAGAAAAGACCTGCGAAAAGGTATAGATGGGTGGTGAAAACACTTCTGTTGGTAGGTGTACACTTTTGATTCACAACATTAAAAAAAGAAAAAGTGCTACAATCTCACGATTTTTTCGCTCTTTATAGTTTATTTGCACAAACATTCTGAAATCATTCGTAAACAGGCGTTTGTTTCTTCCTGCTTCCGCTTAGTCATGATAAATGATTTCAGTCGACACAAGGGCGACAGTCAAATGCTTAAAAATCAGCTGGTCTTGATATTGCTCACTGTTTGCTCGAACTGAAGAGAAACAATAGATAAGACGCGACATTTCAAAAGGTTACAGCTTGAAATATTTGAAAATTGAAACTAACAACAGAAAAGGTTTTAACAGTTCTATAAATTTTGTGTAGTACATTTGTATCTTGTATGGTTTCCAGTTATATGAAATTCAGTAAGCATGAAGTGGATTTTGCAAGTATTTGCAGAATATTCAAAACTGTGCATTTTATTCTTCATGTCAGTATTTCAAATATCTACGTTTAATCAAAAGCGTTAAGAGCTATTTTTGAGAAAATAAAAAATAATAACAAATTTTGAATGGTAAGGTAGTTTGTTTGAGAAAGTGAAAACCTTCGTGTTGCATTCTTGAAATACTTTGGACTTAAGATATTCATTTAAGTGAGCAGTTGTCCTCCGTGGTGTAGTGGTTACCATGCTATCCTCTAATTCCTGAGGTCGCGGGTTCAAACACAGCGGAGGGCGATGGATTTTTTCGGGCGTAAAAATCCTTAGTATGACTTCCTTCGGAAGGGAAGTAAAGCCGGTGGCTCCGTGTCGTAAATTTACGGCACGTAAACGAACCTCAAGCCTGATAAAGAGGCATCTGAGCAAAATTACCGGTCTTTCACACCAAAGATAGAATGGGACTCTTAAGAACCACAGCAGTTAAAGACGTCCATAAATAAAACTCAATTTAATTTTAATTCAAGTGAGAAGTCCGTGCACAAATGCTTTCCTTTTGGATGCAGAAGATCCCAAAGCTTATATTTCCGGTGTAATCTCAATATCAAATTTTGGGCAGAAGGAAATACTTCCTCTACCTACTATAGGTAAGCGTTAGTTAAAGTAAACCTGGAACTAGATTTTGAAATTATAAACAAAGTAGTTTTAAGCAGTACAGACGGTTATTTTCCCGAAATTCTCAGCAAATTTCATTGTCTGTTTCCTTAGTGGAATAGAAACATTAGAAAGTTAAGAAGAGTGTTACGGATGGTTCAAATGGACTGCAAATGGAAATGTTTGATATCAGATGTCCAATGAAACGAACCTGTTCCAAATGCTCAGCATATACATCCTACGCACGTATCATGTTTTGACACACTTTCAATACATTTGGCATTGGTTTGCCCAAGCTATAGAAATAAAAACGTGCTTGGCAGTCGAAATGTTCTGCATCACTAACAGCTGACGGTGATTTTAATACATAAGACCGGTAATTAAGTTCACTTTCAGGATTTCTCTTGTACTTATATCGTTGCACTTACCGTTTTAAAAGTAATATGTTATAAAATGCACGTGCATTGGCATTCGTTTACATTTGTTGTTCTACTTTTCTAACATCTGAGGATTTCGTAGCGACATTCTACTGCAAGGAAAAGCAGTGCAACTTGCCTAGTTAGGGAGTTCGGCCTTCAAATGAGGAGAAAAACAAAGCTGCATCTAGTTCATGCTCAGGAAGTGTAAAACAAGTTGACAACTCCTACTACTGTCCTGTTTCAACTAGGATTATCGTCAGTAACTTTTCAGCTTTGAACAAAAGCAGGTTTATGTAACTGTCTGTGGATATAACGAGAGCTCCAGAATTAATCTTATAGAATATGGAACTCGGGTTGCATTTATTTTGACTACTTAACTACAAAACTAAATAATCATGATGTGATTCAGCAAATATAAAACAAATCGTAGGTATTTGATTTGTTAATGGCAAGACTTTGTTCGCTGCTTCAGTGCAACTTTCTCGCAATTGAAGAAACTGAAACATTATAGTCTACACTAAATGTATAAAGTCGTTTCACTGCGTTGTTCTGATGAATGTGCATAAACATTAGTGTATATAGGTGCCATAAAACGAAAGCTATAACAATGTACGAGGGCAGTCCCTGAAGTACCCGACCTGACATATATATAACGGTTGTTGTCTCAAACAAATGACTGGTAGAAAGTATAAAGCTTAAGTTTGACGATGCTACGTTGTTTAGTAATTGTTGGCAGCCATTAATAGTGAACACTCAGCGAATTTGTAAACATGCATAAAACTGGTCATCGTTATGTGATACAATACTTTCATTTGAAAGGTCTTAGTCCAACTGATATTAAAGCTGAGCTAGATTCTACTCTGTGGGAGTCTGCTCCTTCATTTACAACAGTAAAATATTGTATTGGGTGGCAGAGTTTAAGCGAGGCCGTACGAGCTGCCAAGATGAACATCGCAGTGGTCGACCAAATGATGCGACCGCCAGAAATTGTGAAGAAAATCCACAAAATGGTATTTGATGACCGTCGACTGAAAGTGCGCGAGCTAGCAGACATTGTGGGCATTTCAAAAAGTGCTGTACATCGCATACTGACTGAAAATTTATGAGAAAGCTGTGCGCAAGATGGGTGCCACGTTTACTCACAATGGAAGAAAAGCAGCGTCGTGTGTATGTTTCAGTCGAGTGTTTGGCGATGTTTCGCTGCAATAAAGCCAAGCTTTTGCGTCGATTCATAACCATGGATGAAACATGGGTCCATCACTTCACACCTGAGGCGAAGGAACAGTCAAAACAGTGGATTGAAAGGGGAGAATCGGCTCCAAAGAAGGCGAAGACAGTTTCATCTGCAGGCAAGGTCATGGCGTCAGTTTTTTGGGATGCGTGTGGGATAATTTTCATTGATTATCTTCAAAAGGAAAAGCAATCAATGGCGAGTATTATGCAAACTTACTAACTTATTGCAGGGTTTGAATGATACAATCAAGAAAAAACGGCCTCATTTAGCGAAAAGAAAGTTCTGTTTCATCAAGACAATGCACCAGTTCACACATCCATTATCGCCATGGCAAAATCAATGTTAAAGTTCGAATTGCTTCCTCATGCACCCTATTCGCCAGACTTAGCCCCCTCTGATTATTTTCTGTTCCCAAAGTTGAAGAAATGGCTTGGTGGTAAAAGATTTGCCAACAATGAAGAGGTGGAGTTTGTAGTTGATGGCTATTTTGCAGAACTCGACGGTTCTCACTATAAACAGGGTATCCAATCTATTGAACATCGCTGGGAAAAGTGTATTGAGCTGAAAGGAGACTATGTAGAGAAATAAAGATGTTTTTCCCAAAATTTTGGTGTTTTCTTTGTTAGGTCGAGTACTTCTGGGACAGCCCTCGTACGTCAACCGTGATTGTTTGAAATTAATGATGTTCTTACACCGCATTGGTCTCTGATTCATGAGCAAAATAGTGAACCAGAAACTAACGGAAGTTGAAGAGGATGTATATTTACTTCAGGGGCATAATGATGACACACTTTTGATTTTAATCGCATTTCATTTGTGACTATTCAGAAACATACTCTCGTTCCAAAGCATCATTACTTTTAATATTTAATGTTGATGTTTTAGGCGGCGGAGATCGTCTCGGCGTCTGTACTCGTTAAGTATCCCCCAACCGCGGCATGCACGATTTTTGTGTACAATGTTGAAGATGTGTTGAAACTTTTGGAACTCCGTTGAAATCAGTATAAAGTTAAATTAGTTAATTTAAAGAGCTTCCTAAAAATTTACCATTTTTGGCAAACTACTGCTCATAGTTGAATTTGTATGCATAAGAGCTTGATACATTTCTACTTTTCATGCTTGGTTGAAATTAAATATATTTTATGTGGAGAATGTTAAAATATTTACATTATTAGGCGAACTGCACTTGCGGATAATGTCAATGATATATTCTATAAAGATTGTGTAATATAAGTTTTCTACGAGTAGTAAACTTTATTTTGGTTTAATTTAAAACAATATATAATTCCACATATGATTCCACTGTCTGTAATCATTTACTTTAATCTGTAACGGTGTGTTCCTTATTTAATTTGAGAATCTGACAATCCGAATAACTTAGCCTTTCTCTTTGACTCACCTTTCCTACACTTCTCACCAGACCTCCTCGCTGACGTCGCAGAGCATTTGGTTGGCTGATGCTGGTTCAGATTTGAGCACTCTTTTATACCTATAGGCAAGAGTAAGATATTTGTAACCCATTTCAAATTTGGATTGAAAATTATATTACGCAATTGTGGGTAGTCATAAAGGTTTATTTTTAATATTAGTTGCCAAAAGATGCTAGTTAGGTTCGGGACACAATCAAGGGGATCCCAAATTGTTCTCGAAGATTCCTGAAAATATTTAAGAAATCAATTCTAAAGCAGATTTTAAGTTAATGCTGCACTGTGTTGTCGGCCAAATTGGTTGTTACGAATTAAGAAAGGGGAGCAGAAGTCCGAGTTGCTTGCCAAGATTTTCTAAGAGATGTCCCAACTGTCACAAGTATAAACACAATTATTTTATTTATTTACAGAATTTGTTGTGGCTTGAACTCCATTATTGTTCTAACAGTTGTCGTAACTAACAAGTAATACATATGGTAGATACATTATTTACTATCCAACTCCATTTTTCTGTTCCTGAATAGTCAAAATAGTGTGTGCTTAAAAGTTTTCTTCCGACTACAAACTGGATAAAATCGCTTATTTAAGTTATTTCTGGAGTTTTTAATCTCCATATCATTAGAAACGTGACTGGGGTTGTTATGCAGAATGTAGTGTGACAAGAAGGCGATCATGAAAGACATATTCATGGTCTTACTAATGCAATAAATTTCAGAAATGAGGTTAAAGGAGAGACGAAAATGTTATCCAAGAGTTGGGCATATCCCGCTTACGGCAACTGTGATCGATCCCGGACCGCCTCGCTGGGATGCTGGTGGTTTAATTAAGCAACCATGTCGCCTCATACTCCATTAAAAGTTTATTATATCTGCAGATGCGAAAAGGCATTTCTCTTAAACGTTATGAATTTCAGAGTGTAAAATTATATAGCATTGTGAATTCATTTATGCGATTTTTCTGTGCTGTAGTGTTGTAAGCTAAAGTAGTGTGAAAAATAGATTTCTGATTCTTAGGCCCTTAAAAACAAATTTTTAGCGCCTAAAAGAGACTCTAAAAGTATCAAAATAGGCACTAAAGCATCAAAATTGGGCCCTAAAATAGTTTCCATGAGCTAAACATTTGATTTTATGTATTTAAAATTATTTCTACTTTCTAAAAGTTAAAAAACTAAATTAATTACTGAACATTAAAAATTACAGAGTTACAAAAACAGTTAACTAAATTATTGTGGCTAAAAATATATTATTAGTCTTAAATTATGAATTTATGGTTACTAACATTAATAGGTATGAGCTTACACTTTCAAATAGACCACAGTGGACCATACACTATCAATAGACACAGTCATCTACTCTCCAAAGCAAAAATCACCCCAATAGTTACATACGGACTGGAATAAAATATGGGAGAAACAAAATGGAAAAAAAAAACAAAAAACCTGAAGGATATTGAAAGGATAAAAGCAACCTTCCTGACAAAAATCTTAGGTATCTCAAAATATTCACCCTCACGACTTGCATATGATCTCACCAGGGAAATATTCTACTTAGCAGACCTACGCTATAAATCAGGATTAATACTGTCATCTACACCTGCATATCAAAATGTGATGCAAGAACTCAAGGACAAGAAGAAGCAGATATGGAGCGAGTTTTACAGCACTGCCGCCATGATCTCGAACTCCAACAGTGACTCGCTTCGCTATCCATGGATTTCACCACAAGATTTGTAAAACAAAAAACTTCCACCAGCTGATGTAAATTGTGTTTGTGAACTGTGTAAAAAGTTGTGCTACAGATATCATGCATATAGGTGTTCTCGGAGAGCAATCTCACTAACAGAGTGTTGTAGCGAGTACTTTTGCGCATTGTGTGGATTTCCTCTATATTATATCTGTATCATTTTGTCTTAAATGCTCTAGTGTTGATATAGGGCAACTTACCAAAGTGTTTTTTGCAAAGCACAATGTATTGTTTGTCGCGGTAATCGGCTCGTGTTATCTTATTTGCTGGGCGCCTGTTATTGTTTTATTATTTTAAAATTTGGTTTCTTTGTCCTCCGGCTAGCTATTATTACTCAGTTAAGCAAGTATTTTTGAGCAGGGCGTGTAAACGGAAAGGAGTTGTTGCTAAAAGATAACACTGATAAAATAATTTGTTTTTACACATTTATTGCGTCACACTTAATTAATAATTCACATATTTAATCTTTATACACGCCTGACTGAAACTGTTATATTTCCGAATGTAATTACTGTCGTATTAGTTGCCGCGTACTTCACATTTTGTAACTAACACTGCCACGAGAGTTTCTTCCAAACTGTATGACGTGCACCTCACGAGAGATTCCTTAGAACTGCGCGACACATGCTTATGGCTCGAGAATATATACTCCTTCGCCTCGAAATGCCTAAACATTATAATACAGCTGCTATTGGTTACCAAATCGCGCCAACATTAGCGTCTGTTTTGTCAGCCAATCACTACTACTAACATATATACTCTAGGGAAGATATTCCCTCCATTTCTAAAGAAAGGTACGCTACCCTGACGTCATTTGTTTGTCTCTTCTTAGTGATAAACAACTCACCCCCTCGGCTTATTGTTACCCACTTCCATTGTCAGTTTCAGTGAGGCCGTGTAAACTTATTTCCTAACAATACTTATGGCTATCAAACATCTAAAATCCTGTACATATAATAATATTAATTTACACTACAATGATTTTGGCATGCACAGCATGTTATGATATAAAATACTGCCTCATGTTAAGAACAGCAATGTAAAAGAACTGTCTGAAATAAATTTGAAAAACCGCATAGGAAGCATGGAGAGATCTTGCCAAAATGTGCATATCAATAGTTATTGAAATGGGACGAGGTATGCGAGTCACGAAATGATGTGAAATCGCCACTGCTCTTTGGAAGGGATTTCCGCCGTGCTGCAGTTACCGACCAATACCAAAGGGCGACAAAGAGACTTGGGGAAAGTATTCTGTTTTTCTCTACTAAACACATGATTCTACTTGCAAAAGTGCTAAAATAAACCACTCTCTCTCCCAGAACGTCTCATGTTTGCACCAAACTTTATAAAATCTTTGAATCAAACCAATTTCATATCAGTATTTGTATGAAAAGAATGGTGAAGATGGTAAAATAGGAGGTTCAGCCTCTAAACCTTAAATTGGATTCAGTGTTTAAAATAGGTATTTTAGGTGCCACAAAACCCTTTCCATACTTTTATAATTTTTATAAAACGTGAAGATATTAACGGGTTTTCGTACACAAAAATGGGTATTTAGCCTAAAACACAAGGTATAGAAATTGATGTACCTCGCATCAGTTCTTAAAGAGGAAACTAGCATGACAAACAGGGCGATGCTGGTATAATGGTGCCTGATTGTGGCGGACCGACTGGCGCCCGGGTAAATATCCTCAGGTTTGCCGAAGGCAGTCTTTCCGCCGACTGTTCGTGGTCGCCCCATCTTAATCATCGCTCCAAAGTGTAATTATGTTTCAAACTAACTTACGCTATTCCAACGCCCTCAGCTATTCGAGTGCGCTACTTCCTTTGTCACATAAACGAGTATGTTGATTGACATTTTCGGCAGTTTTAAAATGAGGCATTATATACCAGTATAGGGCTACCAGAACGTAACTTGTGCAGAGTTGCGAAGAAATTAATGTTCACGAATTATCTTAATAGAGTTGATGTCATCTTTTATGTAAATTATTGTAGTTAGAATGAAACAATAGTATTAAAATTATTACAAGCATAATAATGAATGTAAATTTGCAGTGGTCGGAAATAACAAATGTTTGACGGAGTAAATAGTATTGATTATAAGCTGTAAACAGAAAATAACCTATACACGGTCATTCGCCTTGCTGGTGAAGAAAAATGGGAGACTATTTTAACACAAGTATCTGCCTACTGAACATTAGTATAACAATAATAGTATGTCGCTCTCCTCCGTGATGTGGGGCAGCGTATTCACTATGGAAGTCCGGAACTGTATGCCTCAGTTTAAGAGCCAATAAAGTGCCTTTCAAGTCGTTTTTTATGAGCATGGGGCAACAGTCGCAGAGGATGCACTGCAGAAATATGAGCGCTCGAAAATTGCTAAACGCTGCAGAATTCTGTTGTGATCCTTCTTCATGATAACTGCTGCAACCATACTTACTGTGGTGGGACATACTTTTCAGATATTTGGCTGGACACAATTTTAACACAATCTTAGATCTTGCTGTTGTCATATGCTTGACGGCTTGAAAAAGTGAACCAAGATGGAAGATGGCCTCAAGGAGCCGAATTCTTCTAACTGAATGTTACTGACCACCCTGTCTCTCATAGGATGAATCCCCTATTGAAGGAACATGCGTTTAGCACTCCGCTCAAGTGATTGCCGAAAACCATACAGCAATACTGTCGGGCAAAACCGCGTGCTTGAAAATATAAACCGAATTGATTTTATACATTGAGATCCACCTGTTTGACTTAAAATGTTACCACTCAAATGTCACCGCTTTCACACACATTTTAAAATATTATCAATATTTCATCTCTCTTAATATGCAATAAGGAACTTACAAAATGCATGAGACAGTAATTTTTAGAACTCGGAAGTTTCCATAATTTGGAAAGTTGCATGTAATGATACATTCTAGCTGTAAACATCAACATTTCATTAACAGTATATACCGAATGTTCTCTTTTTCATTTGTTCCCCATCTCGCTCATTAATATATTAATTCAACCTGATTATTTATGAGATACGTAATGACATTTTAACAAATTGGGCAAGCTAAAGAGATTCTTTAATTCCACTTTTGGGGTACTGAGGTCAGGAGCGTTTGCAAAAATTCCGTTCTATGAATATCATGGATTGAATTATGTTTTATTTTCAAATCACAGCACTAACTTCACATGCTCTCAAAAGGGAAAAATCGACTTGATCAGACTTAAAGCATCGACTATCATGGCCGTCTCACTTACAACTTACGCAATTCATTTGTGATTTCCATATGCCTCTTCAGTCAGCGGATATTCTTTATCTCTATGTTCTTTCCCGTTTTTGAAGTCATCCTGTCAGCTGATTCTGACTAAGATGCGGTCATCTTAAGTTTGTTTAAATCGAACCATAACTAGCGAAATTATCTCCAAAATGAAGTAAGGTTCCACTGTGGAAACTACTTGAAAAATTGATGTGATACATTCATACGATTTTCTCTACAAATGACAAATTTTACATATATTAAATTAAATTGAGTTTTATTTATGGACGTTCTTTAACTGTTGTGCTCCTTAGCATCCCATTCTATATTGGGCGTGAAAGACCGGTAATTTTGCTCAGAGGCTTCTTTATCAGGCTTGAGGTTCTTTTACGTGCCGTAAATCTCGACATGTATCCACCGGCTTTACTTCCCTTCCGAAGGAAGGCATGCTAAGGATTTTTACGCCCGAAAAAATCCATCGGCCTCTGAACCCGCGATCTCGGGAACTAGAGGCTAGCATGGTAACCACTACACACATATTTATATGTTTTACTACCCATATAAATAGTGATTCTTCTATCCTCGCTACGTTACCTCATTTACCTAGGAATTGTTTAAAATTAACCGAGTAGGTTATTAACATGCGGAAACAACATTCAAATATTTATTCGTGCTAACAAGTTCTTTTGATGGAAAGAAATAAAGGGGGAGCAAGAATAGCAAACTTTCAAGCATGTACGTTAGGTCGCCCTTAGGAGGGATCTAAACTTGCACATGGAATATTTAAAAAACGGATAACGCTACGAAAAATGTTCACACAATTTGTGTATTTCAACAGGCTCTAAACGTTTCGTATAGTAATCTTTTGCCTATTTGTTAAGACTTCTTTGTTCTACGAAATTATAGAAAACACAATCAAGTAAGGGGAATTTCAGAAAATTCAAAATATCGATTTTGTGAGAGAATTTTTACACACAGTTTTTTTCTAAAAATGCGCCCTATTTTGATTCAGGGATCCCAACCTATTTCTGGTGAAATCTCGATATGGAATTTTTGGGTGGAGTACAATACTCCCCTTTACCTATTATTGGTAGGTGGTAGAGCAAATAAAAATTCTGGTGTGTTACATTCATGTGACCTTCTCTACCGTCTATGGTTTATTAGTTGGTGTACAAACGAAAGCTTATTTTTCTATCTACATACTTCATTTCAATCCAGTTAAAACTTTTCGAGAAACAGCTACATCACATATTTCGTAGATACAAAAGGAATAGTGATAGTCAAATTATTAAGAATCTGGCGCTATATACCGACCTTAAAATACCATACCTTTTGCATGCAATCGCGAGAAACAATGAAAGTCGACAAGACTTCAAAAGAATGACAGAATATTGAACAATTCGAACCATTAATATCTCGGAAATGGCTGATGCCACAAAAAAGTTATTTGAAATAAATTGTATGTTTTAAAGAGATCTACATTTGTTGTGCAGTACTCTTCCGACTATCACTTAGCATATACGAGTCATGCAAGATTAAACAAAATTCCTTCCGAATGAACAAGACTTCACAGAATATTCTCAGAAAATGCAAGACATTTTATTTGTCATGTAAATATCTTTGATATGTGGCATTTTAATCAAAATCGTTAAATGCATTTTTCAGAAAATAAAAAGTTTCTAAAAGTGTTCCATAGTTGGTAGTTGGGGTGGGAAGATTTTGTTGAAAATGTCTTCGTGTCGCATCTTTGGAAGATACTGAACTGAAATACCAAGTTTGGTACGTATTTGACTTTTCGTTTTTGAGTTATGAGACTAGTAAAATGCTTTGAGCAGTACGGAATCTCCGAGATCGAGTGTTGGTGTTCCCTTAAGATTACTGTGAAGTGTGTATTATGGTTAGTGACTTATTCGCTTGTTTTCAATTGCTCCTTCTACTGTTTACTGTTGACCAATGAGTCATTCCTTTTGAGTTGTAACTTCATGGAAGCGTTGCTGGTGTTCGAATCAATAATTTCGCCTCCCGTTTTATCGTCTCATCAAATGGTTCTGTCGCAAATGAATAATTTCTCTTTTACGCGGGAAGGTTAGCACATTCTAGCACATGGAGAATCAAGTAATTTCTTCGGGTTACGATCCCTAGAAGTATTGCCTTTGCCTTACTACCCTTTGCAGGCTTTTGCCTGGTCTCTTCCGCCCTTCTATGAATGCTGTTGATGGTGTTACTTTTCAGCTTCCCCTCTCTTCTTGTCATCCAAGTTAGACAAGCTAGTCTTCATTTTGAAGGTGGAAGAGTGGATTGAAAGTGGTTAAGAAACACTGGGACTGAGTTTTTAGGTGTAAATGATACTTTCTGCTTCTGAATTATATCATATAAATATTCTGTAGATACCTATGAATCTTTTTTTTCACGATCCACTGTTTTTAAAAGCTCAGCGACATCCTCATTTACTTTTCTCCTAATGATAACATCCACTTCAATCAAATCCTTAAACTTATTTTCACTATACTAAAGTATTAGAAAATGTCTCTATCATACTTCTCTTGACAAATTTGAATGCGCAAGGCAGTTTTAGAAAATCTACATTTGTTTCGCTAGTAAAATAATTGTATTGTATGAGCAACTATTGAGCTAGAGTTTTGAGGTCTCTGTCATTCCTTTATTTACTCATATTAAGTGTGCCAATTTCTAAGTTAATAATTGCAAATTTAAGAAACTAGAAAATTCCGTCCCAGTGTCCCTTAAGCATTCTAAGCGCTCAAATAGAGTCCTAATTACATTATTACATCTTAAAACGTGTACAATTAACAACTCGATGCACATCAAAATGAAATTCAGTTTCCGTCTATACTCAAAACAGAACAAGGCAATCCTTGCAGCTGCTTACTAATTCTTTGACAAAGGTTTCCAGATTTCCTGTGAATTTCATAACCCCAAATGGCCTAATGAAATACGATCAAGGACCTCTTGCGGGCCAGTCTTAAAGGGTCATTCACAATTAAAATTAGACATAAACATAACG
Source organism: Deroplatys truncata (assembly GCA_030765065.1). Lineage (NCBI taxonomy): Eukaryota > Metazoa > Arthropoda > Insecta > Mantodea > Mantidae > Deroplatys > Deroplatys truncata. Next base: position 127,420,185 of record CM060988.1, on the reverse strand, counting down.
TAAGCCCAGAAACTTGTTTCATATTATCTTAATACAGCGTTCAAATTACCTGACTTTGACATAAACGTAACGTATGACTTAAACACAAAACTTTGCAAGCTCCAAGCTTTCATTTTTACGTCTACCTCAAACGTAAGAAACTAGGCATTCAAAGAGCCATTTTTTGATCGTCATTATTGAATCGCTAACTGCCCTCTGTGGCAGGAATAACTATGATTTTATATATATATATATATATATATATCATAGCAAAACAAACTGTGATGGAGGTAGTGCTTTTTTACTTTTTCTACCACATACATAGTAGGTAAAGAAGGTATTGCATTCCACCCAAAAATTCGATACCGAGATTTCACCAGAAATACTAGTTTTGAGGCCCCCTTAATCTCCCCAAAAACATGTTTTAAAAAGGTTCGTGTGTGTGTGTGTGTCTGTGAACAGCATACCCCAAAAACGAAGAGTCGGATAAATACCAAAGGTATTTAGGTTCAGTGTCTGCCAAAGATGCGACACGAAGATTTTCAAGAAAATCCCCCATCCAAACAACCCTTAACATGGAGCATTTTTTGAAATTCTTGAGTTTCTAAAAATTACTCTTAACGATTTTGATTAAAATACCAAATATTAAAGATATTTACATGACAAATAAAGTGCATATCTTGAATTTTCTGGGAATAGCTTATGAAGTCTTTTCATTGAGAAGGAATTTTCTATAATCTTGTGTAACTGGTAAACGTTAAGCGATAGACGAAAATGTACTACACAAAAAAAAAATGATCTCTTTAAAACATACGATATATTTCAAATAACTTTTGTGTGGCATCAGCCATTTCCCAGATATCCGTCATTAATGGTTCGAATTTTTCAATAATGAGCCATTCTTTAAAGTCTAGTAGATGTTCAACTGTTTCTCGCAATGTCATGGAAACAGTATGGAATTTTAAGACAGCGCATTGCGTCCAGTTCTTAAACATTTGACTATCGCTATTCCCTTTGTATCTATAACGAAATGTGTAATGCAGCTATTTCCGGAAAGGTTTGTCTCTATTAAAATGAAGTAGTTAGGAAAATAAACTTTCATAAGAATAATTTGTATACTCACTAATAAGTGATATAGGATACAGAAAGTCGAATGTAAGACGTCTTTAATCGGGTAGATCTTGTTCATGTTGATTTATGTAACATAACTTCTCTCGTGGTCGCTTTGTAGGCCGCCATATTAGCTCTGCTGTTTCACGCCCACTTGCGATTGGTTGCTTCTATGTTTCCGTTTGTCGTCGTGAATGACAACATCGGGTTAACTTTATGGTTAAGTTTTACGCAATTATGTTAGCGCTTAAATTTCATTGTAAATGAACCTTAAGCCACTTTCAACATTTGATTGTACAGTAAACATCTTAACAATACACAGTACGCTTCTGCAGTTTTGGTTTTATAAAGACAACTTCTGGTAGGAAGTAACAGTAAATAAACACAATGTTTTTTTAATTACTGAGGTATTATAAGCACCATTATACATAATCATACTAGAAGTAACTTCAGTAACACCATCATTCATTCTCTAGAAGATCCTTGTAAATTTAGTTTCACATTTATGGGCGTGTAAGAAAATTATCTTGTAAAATATATGATATAACTGTCAATCACACATTTGGCTTCTAGCGTAGGCACATAATGCTGTTCCAGTTTGCCTTTGTAGTTGAGTACATCAAAGCTCTGTTCTTAACTATATCGCTGTGCGTCATTATTTAAATTGAGATAGCGCTAGGGTTAACCAAGTGTACGAGGTCTGTTGCTCATAACATTATCCAGCTTCTATACTATATCCTTTCCATACCAACGTTTTTGAGTTTGATTCACAAGGTGGCACTCATTTTCCGCTGTCTTTCCTTTACATTAGGAGCTGAATCTGCACAAAACGTTGTACGGTTTTAATTATGTATGCGTTCCCGCTGCCAACCAATCTAACGCATCCGCCCATAGCAGTTCAACGGGATTCATGTCTCACTGGCAGGAGGGAGTCGGCGAATGTGCATGCTACATTTGCTTGGCTACGTACGAAACTCAATACTGCCCTGTAGTACCAAAAACTGTTTTACGCTTTAAGAGGGACCGACCTGTGAAAATTTCAAATTCTTTGCAGCTTAAGCAAATAATTTCATTTTTTACCACATACACTACCATTAAGTGCAATATATATATAGGGTAATTCCGGGAGAGATGGACCCCCTTTTCTGAATTTCCCATATTTCTTTTATTTTTAGTAAAAGTGGTTAAAATGGTAGTACCTTATGATTTTGGTGGCATCAATAAGCCATATATAGCTGTATACATGCAAAAGATGTATTTACAGACTTGTGAATTATGAACAAACAAAAATACACAAATGGTCCATCTAACCCGTAGTGCTCGGGTTAGATGGACCATGGTATATGGGAGAGATGGACCTGCATAAAATAGGAGGAGAATTAAATGATACATTCGTAATTAGTACTTATTGGTATATTGTAAATGATTTATCATGTAGAACAAACATTTGTTGTTTTACTGAGTTCATTTTGGAGTATGTTTTTTAGATTTACTCTCTCCTCCCACATAAGTCGCACTTCATGCCGTATTTGGTGCAGTTCTCATGAAGCCAACGGGAACACATTGGGCATTGAATGCAGTCTTCATTGCTTTTGGTTGCGTTGTAGTCCTCTCCGCACCCAGCACATTCATTTTCATTCCACTCTTCAAGATCATCGTCACTGTCATTGCATACACACCATCATCGTTTAGGGACTCTTCGGAATCAGAATTGTGCTCCTCTTCTTCTGGTTCTTGGTCTCTTAGATTTAGACACATTAGATTTTCCATTAGCTCTATTCTTCTTAGCTTTCCAAAGCTTAACATTCTCCTTTGAATTCGGTATCTTGGAAACACTTGCTGACTTACCACTTAGTGTAGTTTTCTTCTTCAAAGTTGCTATTGGGGAAATGTCATTAAGGAGTTTACTTGGTGTTGGTATTTGGGTCTCCTTGTCTACCTGAGTTTCATTAGGAGAATTATTTTCCACGTAGCAGATCCCAGGAACTGCCAAGAAATCATCAGTTTGAGGACGTGTGGAACTTGAAGCATTAGTCAAAGGTAAATCATTTGAAATATCAAGCAGCTTCATTGATTCCCATAACCTGCTATTTTACTGCTTCCACAGCCTTCTGTAAGTGGTCTACACTCCAACATCCTCTTGTAAAGCCCTGTTTCCTTTTGTAGGTAGTTGGCATTCCTCTAAAATAATAATAATAATAAATAAGGCATCTATCTCTATTTTTCCTTTTATAAACGATTTATCGATACTCACACTATATATACATGAATATGTATATATCTATGTCATTAGCCAATAAGTAAACAAATGTTTATTTATATATTTCACTATAACCACTAACGTTTTACCAAAAAAGGATTGTATAAACATTAAAGTTATAAAAAATATGGTCCATCTCTCCCGTGAGGACCTGGTCCAACTCTCCCGAATGTCAGGGAGAGATGGACCAGCCTGCCATTTTGCTTCGCTTGGGGGCAGTGTCACCAGAACATGCCATGGGGCTACATTTACTTGTTTTACGCTTCCTAAGAAGCTTTGGTAAAAGTGTGATATCAAATAGTGTGTATAATTCCTAATCATATAAATAGTGAGAGAAAAAATTGACGTACCTGATTTTAATTATGCGGTATATAAATGAAATGCTTCAACAAATCAAGACGAAAACAACACTGTTACAAATTCTCATCTGTCACTAACAGGCGACACTACGCTAACTCGCTCTACTGGCCGGTTCGAGAAATAATTAACTGGTCCATCTCTACCAGTGGTCCATCTCTCCCGGAATTACCCTATATATATATATATATATATATATATATATATATATATATATATATATATACTGTTGTGTAATTGCGGTACGGAGAAAATCTCCTTGCGGTGCAGTTTTCAGGATGTAACAAAACTTCAGATTTACATCCCAGGAATACCACTTTAAAAAAGAAATCGGATTATTTTTAAATTGAATAAGTACCGCTATAGAACTAAAATGTAAATTACTTATTCGTACCTTTTTATTTTAGAGGTAAAAACAATTTTCTAGTGTATATATGTAATCAATTTTACTTGCTTAAAATTTTCATCGATAACTTTTATTTATAATGTTAAGGATCTATAATACTCCCCCTCCCCCCCAAAAAAATCCATGTGGTTGGTTGAAATTGGCACCGAAAGGAGCATTTTGAATTCACTTGCGTTGGAAAAATGTATTATGAGAAAAACTACTTTTAATGTTTGAGGTATGATTTTTTTACGTTTAAAACTGCCATTTAAATGGTATGTGATAAGCGTTTAAAGCGCAACTAAATGAAAATAACTTCAGCATATTAGTCTACAAGAACCGAGGTTTTACTAATGTGCAAAAATCATAAACTCGATATTTTTAAGAATTATCGACAGTTTTCGCAAGTAATTCCGGGCACTTTATCATCAAGCGACCAAGGTCCCTAAAATTAATGGATTACACTTCCCATAATTTGGTTAAAGCAGGAATAAGGCATTTTAAGATGTAAAGCAAGAATTTAAAATGTTAATGGGCCACGTTTGAACGTTATGGCTACGATAAAACAGTTGGGTAACGCAACATTTTAATTATCTGGGGTTTGCTGGTTACTGGAGTTTATTTTAAGTCGTGGTAGAACTCAATAAAGAGGAAACAACATATTGTTCACTAGATGGTGGTAAAATGTCTTAACCAATCCACTTCATACTTGTCAGTTTATCAAAATGGCAGCATGGCAAAACCAAAAGAAGGGGGGGAGCTGAACGAGATGGCTCAAGTTAATGCGGACACCATTCGGGAGGAATAAGGTTAAAATCCTACCTAAACATGATTTTACATAGTGAATTTGATTTTGGCGTACAATTTATACGACTCTGTCAGTCCAAATGGCAGAAAAAATGCAACAAAATGAAGATGGATAGTGCAATAGGAAACTCTTGAGGATGGTCAACATCAATATAAACAAAGCATTTGGTACAGTAGGCAACTCTAAGGGCATTCTCCCTGGCATAAACGAATTACTTCATAGGGGTATCCAAGTAAGCGCCTTGAGGCATATCTATGTGGTCTTAGAAGCGAAAATGACTACAATAAATAACAAAATAAATGAAAAAGACAAGTAACCCACGAATACCTTCGACTGCAACACTGGATGTATAAGGTTCTATTGAAGTATAGTATATTTCCCTAGTTTAAACTATTGTTTCAAGATTTAAAGACATGACACCACTTTTCATTTATGTGCATGATAATTATCAAAATGTCATTTGTTGGAATTGATCCCCCTCTTCTTCGAAAAAATGTATCTAATCCATTTGTAATTTTCTGTAATCTTATTACTGCCAAAACATTTATAGATTCGTATATCTCTATCTGAGGAAATGTGTATATTCATCTGTAACTTTTATATTTAGGATGATAGATTTGGTGTATTCTATTGCAATGCACTAAATTTTCTTGACTATGCTCGTCCTCTCTCGTGTATACCAATACACTGATTCGTTTTTTTTATTTTTTTTTATATTTATGGATGCTCTTTAACTACTATGGTCCTTAGCGTCCCATTCTATATTGGGCGTGAAAGATCGGTAATTTTGCTCAGAGGCCTCTTCATCAGGCTTGAGGTTCTTTTACGTGCCGTAAATCTACGACACGGGACCACCGGCTTTACTTCCCTTCCGAAGAAAGCCATGCTAAGGATTTTTACGCCCGAAAAAATCCATCGCCCTCCACCGGGTTTGAACCCGCGACCTTGGGAACACGGTATCACTAATCCACGGAGGACGATGCACTGATTCGTGGCACACTACTATGCGCATACCTACCTGACCTCTCCTGAAGCTTGAACGCTCTGTACAAATCGGTATTTACAGTCGTAATCTGTTTTATGTGTTACTAACGTAATGTATTTTTTGCTTAACCTCCGGATGAGATGGAAATGAAAACTCTGGACTATATATATTGGCAATTACTTACCTTTTCAAACGTTCTGTAGTTTGTCTCTGTAATGGGTGCCCATAAGATTGTTTGTTTTAGAAGAACCGAAGTGGCATTTTAATCGTGTTTATTAAAAAAATAAAACAAATTCTTTGGTGCGAAAAATTCACCATATTTTAAACTAAGTTTCTACGAAACTTATTTTCCATGGTGGACGAAATCCATGTTTCGGACGCCATTTTTAAAGCGCTGCGTCGGTTAATAACTGTCCATTAATGGAATGACAAACCGTATGCCCAGTTTTCTAAAGTTGAGTTTCCTTGCTATTTTCCGATATTCAAAATCTATCTTCTCGCATTAAGAATAAAAATAGAGCTTGATGCAGTAATTTGTATCACAAATTATGTAAATGTCAGAGTGATTGTAGTGTGAATATGCATTGTTGTGTGACATTGATTTGAGATGTTTGTTGATTGTAATTATTGTCGAGAAGTGGGTTTATACGGCCTTACTGAAACTGACAATAATAGCGTGCAATAATGTAGCGAGGGGGTGAGCTGTTTATCATTATTAGAGACGAGCAAATGACGTCAGAGTGGCGCGTTTTTTTTTTAGAATTTTCTGGAACATTTTTCCCCAGAGCATATGTTTTCGTAATTTTCATTGGATATAAATATAGACGTTAATGTTGGCGCGTTTTATTAACCAATAGCAGCTCGGTTATAATCTTTAGGCATATTGGGGCGAGGAAGTATAAATTCAGTGTCAGGGTTAAGTTTCATGTAGTTCAACGGAGGCATTCATGGAGTATGCATTCGCACACAGTTCAAGGTTACGCGTCGCAAAGTTATGAAAAATCTCTCGTGTCGTAAAGTTAATTACACAAAAAGTTGAAGTACGCGAATTAATAATGGGCAGTAAATAAGTTATTATAACAGTTTCAGTTTGGCGAGTGTCAAGATTAATATGTGAAAGTGAATAATGTGTTACGACAATAAAAGTGTAAAACAAATTCTTTTATCAGTGTTATCTTTGGATAAAAAACTCCTTTCCGTTTACACACCTGTATAAGATAAGTGCTTGACCGAAAAATAATAGCTAGCCGGAGGACAGTGAACCCAAAATTAAATACAATAACAGGCGCTCAGTAAAAGATAACACGAAGTGACCGCGACAAATTGTCTTTTATACGTGCGGCAGATAAAAATGAAACATCTTCCAACTACCAACATTAATACCACCACAAATTGGCTACCACAACGTGGGGCTAACAAATAAATAAATAACATTAAAACTATCACAAGCTCCGACAATTTTCCGAAATGCACTTCAAAATGTGTGTTATAAAATTCCTTTTGCAATTCTAATACAGCTATTACAAAAAATATGCATAATCATGCTCCATGTTTGTTGAACTTTTTGCATTTTATAAAATAAAACATTTTAAAAAAGAGATACCTACTAAGTATCCACTATAAAAATATTTCTATCGTGCACTTTTACAGAGACATTAAGAAAATATGAATGTTACTATTAGTTTAATATCCACGAAACGGAGATAAGTTTTATGTAATAAATAAAATCGATATTTTTAAGTCAACTTCATTTTGAATTGAAAAGTTGTACGTGTACTCTTTAACTGCTATATATATATATATATATATATATATATATATATATATTTTATTGCCAAAGATTTAATATCTAGCTTTGATACTGTGGTGAATAGCTTTTTGGGTGTCGGTTTCCCATTAATCTATGTAATGGGCCTTGAAGTTTAGGAATAGAGCATTTTATTGAAGAGAACATGCACAGCAAATGAAGGGCCTTAAATAATAATTTGAAACAGTTCACAGCTGGAACAGAGAGAGATGTCTTCATTACGGAAGATCAAACATCAGCAGTGCCAGCAGGGCAGTGCACGTTTCAAAGTGGATCTGTTTGACAGCACGGCAGAAGTGCAGGAGCAATACTTAAAGAGATGTCGCGGCCTTTAGTTTGCATAGAGGAAAACTGCAATTATGAGTCCGTATAAACCAAGCACTTCAGCAAAGATGAGCATGAGTATCATTCCGATGAACAGTTTTGGTTGTAGAGCACATGCTCGCACACCATAGTCACCGACGAGGCCAATGGCATAACCTGCAGCTATGCTGCACATCCCCACTGATAAACCAGCGCCGAGATGAGTCAAACCCCTGTCAACAAGAAGTCATTGTTTAAATATCTTATAAATTTATATCTAATACAAGACTATTAGAAATAAGAAAGTTTTATATCATGTTGTGTTTAACGTCTGCTTTTATTTCTAAGACAAAGCGATGGGCATAAGGGATATTTAAGATGCCGCAGATGTATTTGGAGGCCTTAGCGCTAATGTTGCTTGTCGGGCAATTCCTCCTGGTAAGCTACAGTGGGGCTAGAGCATGGTGCTCTGACTCCCTGCCACGGAATGTGCCCGGGGTCGATTCTACCATGGGGGTGCGGATTTTAAGTCCCGGATATAGGACCGGTGCCCACTCAGCATCGTGAGGACAGGTTCCAGGAGTTTTGCCGCCCCGTGCGATAATTGCAAGTGCTTCCTTATGTTTTTATCCGCAATGGCAGTCCTTTATGACTACTAATTCTCACATAAGATATATATTTGATGGGTTATCAATAATTAAAACGCAAGAGATTAATAGTAATTATTATTATGTACTGAAAGAACAAGATTGTTAAGAGCGAAAGATAAAACACAGGTAAAGTTACACTAAAAATGTTAAATATTTCTGGTTTACTGCTTCATCAAGAGATTAAAATATTAAAAACATATACAAAATGAAAACATATCTGAGGTCGACTACACTAGCTAATCATTTTATTATAGGATATAGGATATACAATGAAGGGGGACACCTCGCGCATTGCGATTTACGAGAAATCTATGAGGCTACCACCCCCTAGGAGGAAGAAAGAAAGCTACAGTGATGCTATTTTTAAACGTGATGCTTATTGTTAAGCACTTGCCGCGTACGGGATGTTTTGACTACAATCGCCAATGAATGACATCCAAACTGACCATTTCTGGCGCTTCATTTGTCACCACTTTCATAACAAAAAGTCTCCAGAAAGTCGTAAGAATTTAAGCATGCTTTCGTTTTTCATTCCGTTCTATTTTCAAACATCTTGTTCACTGGGTGGTGGCACCCCGCCCCCCTTGAGCCGGCCCTGCAGCGACCCCGGCCACGGAGGCCAACATTCTGGCTGGGGGATGCGTGATACTGGCCACATCACCTTCCCGTATCGGTTTGGAGGTGAGGCCGGTAGTCGGGCCGTAGCACTACGGGATTGTTATTATAGTTTATTGATATTGTTTATTATTATAATAATAGATAAGCTATACTAAAAAGGAATCGAATTTAGGTCTGCAGGTTGGAAGGAAACCATCTTAATCCATAGCAACGCCTTAACGAAATAAAAGTGCTTTGACATAAATTAGGCTACAGAAAGCACGCAATGATTTTATTATATTGTAAAACACAGTGGTATAATGGTAAAAACTCTGAAATGATTTCACGTGATTTTCTCTACTAACTGTTCTGCCAACTATTCTTACAGAAGCTTATTCTATCTACTTCTTGTTACTCGAGGTAAACTACCATTACACATTTACAGATTAGTTGTAAGTATAATACAGTAGGCTAAAGCAATCATATGTTTACTTTTCTCAACTACGTATAGTAAGTACGGGAAGTATTGCATTCCACCCAAAAATTCTATACAAGATTTCACCGAAATACATATTTTGAAGCCTCCTGATCCAAATTTTTGAAAACATGTCCGTGTGTGTGTCTTGAAAACCATAACTCAAAAAGGAAAAGTCGGATAAATACCAAATTTTGTATGTAGGTTCAATATCTTCCAAAGATACGACACGAGATTTTAAACAAAATCCCCCCACCCTAAACTACCCTTTACATGAAACATTTTTCGAAAAAAAACTTTGATTTTTAAAAAACTGGCTCAAAATACCATATATGAAAGGTATTTACATGACAAATATAATGTATATCTTGAGTTTTCTGGGAATAGCCTGTGAAGTCCTCTTCATTCGGAAAGAATTTTGTATAATGTTGTATAACTGGTGAACGTTAAGCGATAGATGAAAAAGTACTGCACAAAAAACGTAGACCTCTTTAAAACATACAATTTATTTAATATAGGTAAGTTTTTTTGTGGCATGTGCCGTTTCTGATATATTCGTTATTAAAGGTTCGAATTGTTCATTTCTTAGTCATTCTCCTAAGTCCTTTCAACATTCAATTGTTTCTCGCATTTTAAGGCCAGCATATAGTGTCCAGTTAAACATTTGACAATCGCTGTTCCCTTTATATCCATAATGAAATGTGTAGAGTAGCTATTACTGCAAAGGTTTATATGGATTAGAATGAAGTGGATAGAAAAATAAGCTTGAGTAAGAATAATTTGTATACGCACTAATAAACGATAGAGAGTAGAGAAAGTAGTGTGAATGTACCACATCAGATTTTTAAAAAGCCGATCGCTGTGAGATGACCTTGTAATTCCATGCTCCTTTCATGCCCATGAGAAGAGAGAGATCATTTGAAAAAAGTGTAAGTATTTGAAAGTTCAAACCAATAGCAAAGAATATGTCGAAAATAGTTAACGCCACAAAATATTTTATTTGACATAAATTGTGTGCTTTTACAAGATCCATATTTGTGTGTGTGTGTGTGTGTGTGTGTGTTTGTTTGTTTGTTTTAAGGTTTTGTCTATCTCTTGACTGTTTGCCAATTATAAACATGTAATGGAGAATGAAGGGAATTTCACAGGCTATTCGCAGAAAGTTCAAGATATACATTTTATTGTCATGTAAATATCTTAAGCACATGGCATTTTAATCAAAATAGTTAGAGCCATTTTTGAGAAAATGTAAAATGGCTCTAACGAGGGTAATTTGGCGCCGGGGGATATTCTTGAAAATGTTCGTGCCATACCCTTGGAAAATAAAAAATACTGTGGTGCTACAGCCCGTTAACGATCTGGACCTACCAACCCCACTGCCGGGCTCACGCCCACGTGCACACTACAGAGGTGAGTGAACATCCAGGGAGGTGATGTGGCAAGCATCACACATCCCCCAGCCGGAAAGTTGGCTTACGAGGCCAGGACTGCTACCTGTCATAGCTCCTCACTTTCCTCATGATGAGTGGGCGCTGATCCTATACTCGAGACCTAAACTCCGCACCCTCCTTGGAAAATGCCGAACTTAAAGACCAAGTTTGGTATTTAACGAACTTTTTTCTTTCCCCTTTTTGAGCTCTGCTGTTCACAAACGCGCGCGCACACATACATATGCTGATATATATATATATATATATTTATTTTAAAGGCTTTTTTGGATTTAGGTGACCTCAAAATGTACATTTGCAGTGAAATCTGCATATCGAAGTTTTGGGTAGATACTTCTTCTACTTGCTACAGATAAGCACTAGAGAGGATAATAACAATAACTAATACTGCTATATGAACATTGAGTATACATAAACACAATGAAAGTCTTTGTATGTTAATGTATTTGACATCGTGAGCGCTAGAGATAACCATATCGCTCCTAAGAAGCAACACACTGGTCATAAATTCGGCCTTTTATGCAGCCAACGCCTCATAATATGTAACTGACGATGTCACTTCTAGATTGAGATCTTGTATTCGGAAATTTCCACGTTTATCTATGGTAATGAATATTTTGGTGGGTATTCCCACACTATGCGGGCGAAAATTATCAGGTATTTTATAAAATGTTTTCGTACTAAGAAATCTTTCTGAAGTAATGACATGCATTTTACTTTGCTAAGTTCTTTTCTCGTCCAGTACTTTTTCTAATACTTACCCATAGTAAGTAGGGGAAGTATCATACTCCACCCAAATAATCTATACCGATATTTCACCGAAAATACACGTTTTGAGACACTCTGAATCCGAAAAATACGCGCGCGCGCGCGCGTGTGTGTGTGTGTGTGTGTGAGAGAGAGAGAGAAATTAAATTTAGTTTTATTTATGGACGCTCTTTAACTGCTGTGGTCCTTAGCATCCCATTCTATATTGGGCGTGAAAGACCAGAAAATTTGCTCAGAGGCCTCTATCAGGCTTGAGCCTTACTTCCCTTCCGAAGAAGCCGTGCTAAGGATTTTTAGGCCCGAAAAAAAAATCCATCGCCCTACTCCGGGTTTGAATCCGCGACTTCGAGAACTAGAGGCTAGCATGGTAACCACTACACCACAGAGAACATGTGACTGTGAACAGCAGAACTCAAAAACAAAAGTTTTAAACTCAAATTTGTTATATAAGTTCAGTATTTCCAAGGGTGCGATACGAACCTTTTCATGAAAATCCCCCACCCAAAACTACCGTTTACATGGGAAAATTTTAATTATTTTTTATTTTTTCAAAAACGGCTCTAACGAGTTGATTAACGTACCACATGGTTAAGCTATTCGCATGGCAGATAAAATATATATCTCGAGTTTTCTGGGAATAGCCTGTGAAGTCCTCTTGCATTCTGAATGTGTATACTGGCAAATTGTAAGAACTAGACAAAATCATGGTGGCTGGCCTCGTAGCTCAGTCGGTAGAGTATCTGCCTACTGTGCGAGGGGTCCCGGATTCGATTCCCGGTGGAAATTTTTCTCCAGCGAAGATTTATTCCCTATCCTCCGTAGAGTCTGGAAGTATGAATGAAATGTGATTGTGTGTGTGTGTGTGTGTGTGTGATCTAATGAATAAAACCCAAAGTTTAACAGAAATCCAACGATAGGCGAATATGTTAACACCATTATCTGTAGGCAATACTATGCACCAAAGGAAAGGCCAGCGATAAGACCGTAGCAGTTAAAGGCGGTGTATAAATAGAACTTTAAAAAGAAAAGAAAACGTATTCGTTATAAAATGTAGATCTCGTTAAAGGACACAGTTTGTTTCAAGATTTTTGTGTTTACAATTTCCGCAATATTCTTTGTTATGTTTGAATTTTCAAGCAGTTATAAGTTTTTTATGTAATAAATCGCTATTCGTTTGTTTATTTGTTTTCGTGGTCATGCAAAGAGAATAAAATTTCAAACATCACTTAGCGATCCGCGTTTAAAAATATCACTCGCTTTAGCCTACTCTATCCTTCTTATACCAAAATGAAATGTTAAATGTGTAATGAAAGTTTATCTCGATTAACAAGACATAGATAAAATGATTAACTTTTGTACGAATGGTTTGTAGAAGAGTAAGCAGAGAAACACATCATGTAAATGCATCACATAAGATGTTTTCCCTTGTTTTGTTAATGATATTATTTATTTGTTGATTTATTCTTTGCCTGCATAATTTCTGTTTCGGGTGAGTTGGATTTGGTTTCCGGATTAAAATCTCTTGGCTCCCGACAAACGAATTTTTTTTCGCAGTGTTTCTCGATCGCTTGGAGTATTTATTTCCGCAAATGTTCTTGTCATTCATTTCTTCAATGCATTTATCTCTGTTCCCTGCTTTGGAGATGTCGCTTGCTCTTCGATAGGCGTCTGACCCAAGATTTCCGCATTCAGTATTTAGTGGTTTATGTCCTGAGAGAGGAGGGTAATTGGATGTAAAAGAATATAGCTTCTTGTCGTAAAATTTCGCATCGTAGTCTTGCATGGTTTTAAACATCAGTGAATAATGGCGTGTTAAAACGAATATATACAGAGTGTCATGATTTAAACCGGAGAGATCTCGATGGATACATTGAAAGACAATGAAAAACAATAACGCTTTAGTTTTTCCATAGAGTACCTTCCGAAAAACTCTTTGGAAGGAAAGGATGTTGCAAGTGGACGAGAAGTTCCGTTGGAGGTAGGTCGTGCTTGACTCACAGTACAAGCTACTGTGAGATTCCAAAGGCGACTGACGTTTCATTATAACATTTGTTAGTGTTACTTAGTCCTTAAAGTAGTTCTTTCCTGCAAAGCCGAAATGTGTACTTAAGTTTGAACGAAGGAACCAAAGAAAATAAAAATGTTATAATTTAAACATTTACTCATGCGCAATTAAGAAACCCTGCCTGTGAAATTCCTGAAATCCAGAATTTCAGTTCAATTTGAAAAAGAAATGAGGATTTAATGTATACCTATACCAGATTTCTTGCATATTTTTACTTTCTCTACTACGTAGAGTAAGTAGGGGAAGTATTGTATTCCACCCAAAAATTCGATACCGAGATTTAACCGGAAATACATGTTTTGAGACCCCCTGAATAAAAAAGCAGCATTTTTGGAAACATGTCCGTGTGTGTGTCTGTGAACAGCATAACTCAGAAACGAACAGTCGGATAAACACCAAACTTGGTATGTAGGCTCAGTATCTTCCAGAGATGCGACACGAAGGTTTTCAAGAAAATCCCCCCACCCCAGACTACCCTTTACATGGAACATTTTTCGAAAATTTTAATTTTCTCAAAAATGGCTCTTAACGATTTTGATTAAAATATCAGTTTAAGATATTTTCATGATAAATGAAATGTATATCTCGAATTTTCTGGGAATGTCTCCAAAATTATTCTTCATTGTGAACGACGTTTGCATAACTGGTAAACCATAAGAGCTACACAAAATTTTGCTGCACAAAAAATGTAGATCGCGTTAAAATACACAATTTATGTCATATACATTTTTTGTTGTTGAGTGAACAGTTTTCGAGATATTGCTTGTTATTCCCTTAAATTTTCCAATACTTATACTTTTTCTCAAATGGGAATTCGTTTTTTTTTGTCCCGGTAATGTAAAGAGAGTGGAATACTCCATACAGCAATCAGCTCTTAAAATATTTGACTTTCGCTTAAAGCCTACCAATTTCCCTTGCACCTACAAGAAAATTAGCAACAAGATTAACATCTCGATATCTCGATTAACATGAAGCATATGGAGAATAAGCGTTTGTAAAAATAGTTTGTAAAAGAGTAGAGAAAGTCATGTGAGTGTAACACATCAGTTTTTAAATTAGTTCTCAGTATATTAAATTTTTCTTTATCCTTTTTATTGTTATGAAAAATTACTCACACGATGCATTTATTTTTACATTCTGTACTACCTATAGTAAGTAGGGAAAGTATTGCATTCTATCCAAAAATTCGATACCGAGATTTCACCGGAAATACATGTTTTGCGGCTCCCTGAATCCAAGTAAGGCATTTTTTGGAAACTTGTTCGCGTGTGTGTCTGTAAACAGCATAAGTAACTGAAAAACGAAAAGTCGGATAAGTCTGTATTTATATTCGATATCTTTCAAAGAAGCGACATGAAGATTTTCAACAAAATCCTCCCCACCCCAAATTAGACCTTATATGGAATATTTTTGTTAATTTTTTATTTTCTAAAAGATGGCTCTAATAAATTTGATTAAAATGCCGTATATTTAAAGATATTTACATGAAAAATAAAACGTATATCTTGAATTTTCGGGGAATAGCGTATGAAATCCTAGTATTCGGAGGGAATTTGTGTAATCTTGTATAACTGGTTAAACATTAAGCGATGGACCAAAACGTACTAGAAAAAAAATGTAGATTCTTTAAAATACACAATTTAAGTTTTTTTGTGGCATAGGCCGTTTCTGATATATCCGTTATTAAAGGTTCGAATTGTTCATTTCTTGTCATTCTCTTAAAGTCCATTCGACATTCAGTTGTTTCTCGCAATTGCGTGGAAACAGTATGGAGTTTTAAGGCCAGCATATAGCATCCAGTTCTTAAAACATTTGACTATCGCTGTTCCCTTTGTATCTTAAACGAAATTTGTAATGTAACTATTTCTGCAAAGGTTATTTGGATTAAAATGTAGTAGATAGAAAAAGAAAAAGTTTGAGTAAGAATAATCTGTGTACCCGCTAATAAACGATAGAGTGTAGAGATAGCCATGTGAATGTATCACAGATTTTTTAAAACTGGTATTTTAAAATCTTTAGTAGTGTGTAAATAAATTGTAGAGATGAAATGTTAATTATTTTATTAATTTGGAGTAATATAAATTTAAAATATGAGACTTCAAATTTTTGCTTAAAAGTGTAACACTTGTGAGTGTTATTGTTTAATAACATCACAGCTAAGCATGTTAACAAAAACTCATGCCATATTTATCCTGTTGTTTATAAGCAGGTGTACAAAATTACATTCGTTTATACAGAACAACCTGTAGAACAATTTCAATATGAGAATGTGCCGAGAAATGAACATCCGAGAAAAGAGGGTTAAAAATGTATAACAAGACCCTTTCTGGCTTTATGTTGTTTAAAAAGTATTTAGTGCATATAAAGGCCCTCCTTCAGCTTTTTCTGCTCCTCTGCAGCTAAGTATTTGAAGATTTCCGAAACCTGTTTTGAATGGTGTATTCACTTTAACATTGACAAAACTTACTGTTTTTACTACTATTTCATAAGAAGCTGGCTTACCGCAAGACGTTTAAATCGCTATATGACGAGCTTTAAAAGGTCCTACAGCTATAAAAGCTACATAGAAGTTTTGTAGTGTGTAACAATACTAAAATCCATATTTATTAATTTTGGCAATTGGCCTTTTTCATATATATATATATATATATATATATATATATATATATATATATAAGGTAGAAATAAAATAGATGCCATAGTTTTCAATCGTTAGATACAATAAATAAAAGATCAAAAGTAAAACACGTGCTATATTTCGTAATTTATAAGCTTACAAAGTCAAAATTGTTAATTATTTTATATAGAATTTAATAGAAGAAACCAAAAGCTACCCTATCTTACTTTATTTCGGTCTACAATAAAGGAAAACACTCGATGTAAAGCACTAGTCATGCCTTCTACAGAGAGTAGTACAAGTGCCTGGATCGAGTGCTAGATCATGGCAGCCAAGAGTTCTTCGCGTGGTTACAGCTATTAACTCTTATGAAAATCAAGATTTATACAAAAGAAAAACAGTAAGTGGTGGCGTAACTATGCACTTAAGGAATAAATCAAAATAACACAATATAAAGATGAGTTGCTGTTCTATTAGTGCTTCAATAACAGGCTTGCCATAATTGCTCCGTATTTGAATTTACGCAGGGCATACGCTTTACTGCTGAAGCAAGAGATCAAAGACTAAAATATAATTCATCATTTATCTCTGCACCTAGAATTACTAACTGAATGACATCTATACTCCTTCCATCCGGTATACCGATGAGTTAGTAGCTTTCTAAAACTCTTTCAAGAATTTAGCCGTCTGATCTTACGCAAATCATGACTGATGGTAATTTTTTCTAGTTTTGGAGATATTAAATCGAAAGATGCCACGTTATACTTGCAATTACCAGCCGGAAGTATTCACATGAATCAAACAATAATAATTAAAATACACGAAACTTAGTATGGCATATTATCATGCATGTATTAAATACTTCAGTTCCGCCCAAAATCTCAAAATACCGCGCTTTTGTTTTCGACAGGAAGCTTAAGATCCATTTGTGTTAATGTTGAGGCAGTATTTTTAACACTTAAATGATTTCAGTCTAATTATATAATATATAAATTCAATAACAGCCCGCCTTAAAGCAATATGTGTATGTAACAAGATATAAAAAGTGTATATTACAGTCATTGTATATGTTGATATTATTGTATACATGTTTAATAATGTTATGTGAATGTATTACATAATTTAATAATGTAAGAGCTGTGAGAATAATAGGTTAAAAGTTGCTAACAATGAGGTAACCTTGATGCAATAATGAGTAAGAAAGTTTAATAATGCTACTAGTCATTATTGGAGCAACAATAATGTAAATTTTGAGACAGTTTATAAATAGCCAATCAACAACCAGAAAAAGCTTTAGTTAAATGAAGGTATTCTATTGGAGTAGGATTAGCCAATCAGAAACTGAAATATAGCAAAATTTACAAATTCAGAAGTTAGTGGTTATAGACAGTATTCCTAACCGGACGCGAATGCGTCCTCGAGAAATGTAATACATATTTTGTGTGAGACAAAAATAGTTTGTGTTAAAAAGTGCAAGTAATTAATAAAAAGACCTCACAGCTCTCTATATATCAGTGAGGTGTTATTTAAATCGTGTCAAGCATTAATAAATGGAGTGAAGTAAAATTATAAACTGTGTAAGCCTACATTCTTCAGTCGCACCACTCCCTGCTAAGACATTCATGTCTCTAAAAATAAATACTGACGCAGCCGAGGCAAACTTAAATATATAATATTTAAAGAAACAGTCAAAATTACAAAGTTAATATTTTTTAAACATTTTTTGGGGTAAAGGCTACTGGAAAGTACATTTGGGGCGAAGGCTACCAGAAACTTTTTACCATACGTGCGGTTGCAACTACTTCAAGTTCGGCTCCCCAACAGTCGAAATATAATACATCTTCAAACTGGCTTACCATACGTAGCAGCAACAAACCTTCTTCAAATTGGCTCCCAAAGCGTGGGGCAAATAACATACAACAAAAATAACAACTTCAATGTGATGGGCATTCCCATATTAAAGTGTGCCAACGGTGCTGTGTTTATTAACTCAACAAAAGTAGAGGGATCTTAGAAGCTTTCAAATGTTAAATTCGTTTATATGCAAGTAATTTCCATATCGAAACTTAAATGAAACCAGCTTCTGAACAAATTGCTTAAGACATCCGTACAATCCTACATTGCATTTATTGACGAAGCAATCCGTTTGCGTTTATTTTCATTATATTTTTCCACTGGAAGGACTTCTTATATATGTTTGACAAGCAAGTTTAATTAATTCCCATGCAAGAGCCTCACCGAAGCGCTACGTGGGTTTTTATACCCTTGGGTAAAGGTATTAGGAAAACGTATCAGTAAGTTACCGGTTTGTGGGAAGATCCAGCGGTGGGTTGGAATGTTTCCTAGAATGACGCATTTCATTCCTTCGTTAGAAGCTGGCACCTAAAACAACAACTGCTTGAGTTGAGTAAGAATCTGCTCCGAGCTGCAAAAGCTTTTGCGGGACACCTACGGAAACCAGCGGCAACTCAATGTTCCAGGTTCCTAAAAGTAACGTTACTATATTGCCACTGTTTTCATTTATTCTTTAAGCGCTTTTGGAATTCACCAAATACTTGCTCCAAATATGCATATGGACAGCTAAACTCTTTGAAAAGTAAGAGAATTTATTTCTGACATGAGCATAAACATTGGTGGATTGTTCTGCGGCGGGAATCATGCGGTTGTTTTGATAAAGTTTATTATTTTGGAAAATGCACTCAAAAATCGCAACTTTTCTGGAGGATGTACTCTCATGTACGTATTTCATAAAAATCTGGTGTGTATCAACAGAACTTGCTCGCTTGGTACACACGAGGAATCGGGAATACCTACTAATGGATCTGCGTTTAGAAATCCTTACTCAAACGAATTTTGGGGCAGGTTGAATTGGAAGCAGGTGAAAAAATCTGATGTATTGCAATCACATGACTTTCTCTATTCTTGTACGTTTATTTTTACAAACGCTCATGTTATTCGAGATAACATTTGCAGAAACCATCGTATTGCTAATTTTCTTATAGGTGCAAGGGGAATATGGTAGGCTTTAAGCGATAACATATCTTTGAAGAGCGTTTGCTATGTGAGCATTCCATTGTCTTTGCATGTATAGAACATTCTTTTTTTAAAAAATGTATATGACATGAGTTGTGTGTTTTAATAAGATCTACATTTTTTGTGTAGTAACATTTTGTCTACCTCTTACAGTTTACCAGTTTGCAAAAGTCATTCAGAATGAAGAGGATTTTTGGGGACATTCCCAGAAAATTCAAGATATACGTTTCATTTGCCATAAAAATATCTTAAACATATGGTATTTTAATCAAAATCGTTCGAGCCATTTTTGAGAAAATAAAAATTTTCGAAACATGTTTTTTAGTTATCGTGTTCACACACACCGGATATATTTCCAAAAATGCTTTATTTGGATTCAGGGGCCACAAAAGATGTATTTCCGGTGAAATCTCGGTATCGAAATTTTGGGTGGAATGCAATTCACTTGTACTTACTATAGTAGTAGTGAAAGTAAACATGTAATTGGTCAGTTATAAACAAATGACATCCTGATGTGCAAAATCGAGTTTCCACTTAGCTATCGATATCGTCGATGTGCATCCCCGTTCTTGCACCCGGGGTATTGTGAACCAAAATATTGTATGCTGATTTGCTTCCCTTTCTCGTTTCCGTTCTCGAGTTATGGTGAACCAGCCTTAATTGGTGCTTCGCAGTAGCAAACGCGCCAAAACCCAAGTAAAATCTAAGGCAAAGCGTTGCAGTTATGTAGCAGCACCTACAGCCCAAGACTGACTAGCTCTGACGAATTTAAAAGCAGTTCCCATTGATCCGTTGAGTTGAATATGTATGGCTTCTACATACGTAAAAGCCCTTGGGCATCGTTACTGAACCAATGCCATTAGTTGGTTCTCTGTGACGTTTTCAAATTTTCACCGTCTACATTCCTCTACCAAAGTCGTAATGCTAGGAACTCTCCTCGTAAGATAATTTAATTCTCTTCGAACGATGTTATGCAACCGGGAGATGCGTGTAATCAGGATTTTGGAATGTAGATGTTGCAGGAATTTCATCAGAAGGACTGGACTGGATTTTTATTCGTCAGCATAAATCAGATTATAAAAGGAATCTCTGGAAATAGGATTTTGGACGATTGACTGAATATATCTTCTGATACCTGCCTTCTGTGTGCAACAAATTTGCCGGGAAGAGAAAGAAATGTCAGAAAATAATAAAAACGTAGATACCTAACATTATATCAGGTGGCATATTGGAGATACCTGTAAAACGGAGGGAAAACTGGAATATTCAAATTATATAAATGATTGAAGTTTTACTACCGTAGAGAAACATGAGGTTTGTTTGTGTAACCAAGGAAATATAGAATTTCGTGTATTTTACACAGCCCTAATCTTTTTACTTTATATTAAGTGGGGGAGGAATTGTATTCCATCCAACAATTCTATATCGAGATTTCACCTATATACTATTTTGACCTCTTCGAAAAGAAAGAGAAAAAAAGACATAGAAAATCTCTTTTGCCTGTAAACACACAAATCAAAAACGAAATCTCGAATAAGTGCCATACTTGATATTTAAGTTCAGCATCTGCTAAAGATGGGACACGAAGATTTTCAAGGAAATGCCCGCACCCCAAACTATCCTTTGCATGGAAAATGTTTCGTTATTTTTTTATTTTGTCAATAATGGTTAACGATTTTGATTAAAATACAATAGGTGTAAGATGTTTACGTGAAAAATAAAATGTGGAAATAACTTGAATTTTCTACAAATAGCTTGTGAAATCTTCATTCTGAGTGAATTTTGCATACTTTTGTATATGTGATAAACCTTAAAGAGGTGGAAACAAAACGTACTACACAAAAGATGAAGGTCTCTGTAAAACATACGATTTATTTCAAATAAATTTTTGTCTGTCACTTCGAGATATTTGTTGTTATTGGTTTGAATTTTTCAATACTACTTGTGATTTTTTGAAGTGCTATGATTATTCGGTTTTTAAAGATTTTACTGCCGTTTTATCCTCCTTTATCCCTCTTGTAATTATAAAAATCTGATGTGTTACACTCACATGACTTTTTCTACTCTTGTACAAACTATTTTTACAAACGCTTATTCTCCATCTACTTCATGTTAATCGAGATAAGCATTTGCAGACTCTATCTTATTGCTAATTTTCTTGTAGATGTAAGAGGAATATATATTTACAAGCGCAATATAGAAATACAGTAGCCTTTAAGCACATACATATCTCCTATTAGCTGGTTGCTAGGTGCAGCACCATTCGCTTTGCCACAGATTAATATTCTTTGCATATCGAAGACAAAAAAATGAATAACGAATTCCCATTTGAGAAAATAAGTATTGAAAAATTTAAGGGAATAACAAGTAATATCTCGAAAATGGTTCACTCAACAAAAAAAAATGTATATGACATAAATTGTGTATTTTAACGCGATCTACATTTTTTGTGTAGTAAAATTTTGTCTATCTCTTATGGTTTACCAGTTATGCAAAAGTCGTTCACAATGAAGAATACTTTTGGAGACATTCCCAGGAAATTCAAGAGTACATTTTATTTGTCATACAAATATCTTAAACATATGATATTTTAATCAAAATCGTTAGAGCCATTTTTGAGAAAATTAAAATTTTCGAAAAATTTTCCATGTAAAGGGTACTCTGGGGTGGGGGGATTTTCTTGAAAACCTTCGTGTCGCATCCTTGGAAGATATTGAACCCAAATACCAAGTTTCGTGTTTATCCGACTGTTCGTTTCTGAGTTATACTGTTCACAGACACACACACAGACACGGTCATGTTTCCAAAAATGCTTCTTTTGGATTCAGGGGGTCTCAAAACATGTATTTCCGGTGAAATCTCGGTATCGAAATTTTGGGTGGAATACAATACTTCCCCTACTTACTATACGTAGTAGAGAAAGTAAATAAAGAGGGCAAAGAAGCAATTTCTGTAAGTGTTTATCTCAATTAACTTGAATTAGATACACATAAATAAAGGATTGTAGAAATGATTTGGAAATAACGAGCGATAGTGGCTAGAGATTGTCATGTGAGTGTAACAACAGAAACCTTATTTTAAGAATAAGTAAAGTATAAAGTCATCTACAATACAGTGCTATATATCAGCTCAGTTGTGAATTAAGTATGCTCTGTACGTTTACCATTCATATCCAGATTTCTTCAATGATTGTGGTTGCATTTTTGTCTGATACACTCCAACAATAAAACAATCATGGATTTGAATTCCCCAGGAAAGGATCATGACTCCAAAACCAGCAACCTTATTACTTTTCTTTTACTTTTTCTTCGTCTTCGCAAATGACTATTAATTTACCTAATATTGCCCATAATCAGGCATCTGTTTCGGCCCTGGATCCACTTCGTGTTACGTCTCCCCTCTCTTGTTGAGAAGTTTCTCCTTTCCAACGTCTTAGTCAATTTCTTTTCTTCTTTTTGATGCATTTCAGCATTATTCTTCATTCGTCCGCCCTTCCTATATGGCTTGAACGGGGTGACACAGGCGATAGTGTCTAGGCTAGCATTCAGGAAGTGCAGGGTTCGATTTTCGTTGCTTGGCCATTAAGGCTTTGAGTTTATTCATGGTTTTCCCTTACGTGTCCTTCGTTTCCTTTCCTGTCGTCTTTCAGACTTGCAGGACCAGGCCGGGAAGTTGGTATGCGAAATGTTTGAGGAGAAATCTGTTTCTTCCCTGGCATGGAACTTTCTGCCCAACTTGTCCGTGGGGTTCATTCTAGTAGCGTTAGAGACCCCGCTGCACTGTGCCTGCCGCCTTCAAATCTGACCGTCCTTGCCATTTCTTCATCCGGAGGTACAGCAAGCATAAAAGGCCTAACCTTGGCTTCGGTGCTGAAATCTTCCTCCGTACCTACTTAGTACCTCGAACTATGCGGAAGAACTCTGATTTTCCAAAGTTTCAAACGACCAAACGTCTGAATAGTGAACGAACAAGCTACTTAAAGTCATGCGGACAGCCAGGGACTTGGGCATCTATGCACTTCATTGAATTTATTTGCTGTTGTTATAGAGGTATATTGTTGATACTAATTTTTTTTTCTGTTTGTTACAGGTGTGGTACTTTCACTGTATTCTCGAGGTTGTTTTGCTGATCCAGATACCAGTAACTATGCTTAAGTTAAGAGAATAAGAGCCAGAAGGTTATATGTTCTGGTTAGAAACTTTCTCAGTTGTTTTAGAATGTTAGGCTATCTTAAAAATGAACTTCCAGTGGTAATTTAGTGTTAACTATTAAATTGTACATGTTTCCTTTCTGCATTATATTGTTTCAGTATTTATTTTCACGTGTTTGTCCAATTTGTGTAAATTTCTGCCTGTATTAAATGCTGGACTGCCTGATGATTTTAAATTCCACTCCGTGTGAACCATTCTTCGTATTTTTCTCACTTTAAAATCGCTGTTCTCCAGCTTACGCTGATTTTGCATCCTTTTTAACCGGCAGTGTACTACAGTACTGAAACTGGTCTGTTTGAGTGGGCTACTTTACAAAAGCCGAATTTTGCTTCACAAGAGTTGGGTGCTCTGAAAAATCAGGAACTTCATGTTCTATCCGATACTAAAATTGATAGTATTAGTCCAGTGTTGTTTTTAAAATGTTAGTATTAAGCATTAATATATAGAGTAGTGGGATCATATGGAATACCACAGGAAAAATGTAAGTTATACAGGGAAAGCCTTGTACTGTCCATGTAACCTTGGAAAGTAGAAACTACGTCATGTTTCTTCACGATAATGTAAGATATTCTGCTGTTCTTGTAGCTGCTTGATATTCAACGATCCAATGTTTTTGTGTGCGAAATGTCTCTTCTGCACTTTACAATGTTATGTTAACTTGTATTTGTAAACTTCTACCTTCTAATTGTCGCCATTAATCATTATTTGCGTCTTGAATTCTTCCTTTGACATTTTCTTAAGCATTTCTGTTTTACCTCTACGTAGTTGCTGAATAATTTTGTGCTGTTTTTAGTTTTTCTAAAATGTACATAATAGGTAGAGAAGGTATTACATTCCATCAAAAAAGACACACCGAGATTACACCGGAAATACATGTTCGAGCCCCCCTGAATCCATAACATAACCATAACTTGGTATTTAAGTTCATATCTTCCAAGGATGCGAATTAAAATTTTTCAAGAAAATCAGCTAATCCCCAATTACCCTTTATATGGAACATTTTTTCGAAAATTTTGATTTTCTAAAATGTGGCTCTAAAGATTTTGATTAAAATATTATATATTAAAGATATGTTTAATGACAAATAAAATGTACATCTTGAATTTCCAGGAAATAGCCTGTGAAGTCCTCTTCATTTGCAAGGAATTTTGTATAATCTTCTATAGGTAACGTTAAGTGATAGACGAAAACCTACTACACAAAAACGTAGATCTCTTTAAAATACACAATTTATTTAAAATAACTTTTTTGTGAAATAAGCCATTTCTAAGGTATCCGTTATTAATGGTTCGAATAGTTCATTACTTGGACATTCTCTTAAAGTCCTGTCAACATTCAGTTGTTTCTCGTGATTGCATGGAAAGTTTGGAATTTTAAGGCAGCGTATAGCGTCCAGTTTGATAAACATTAAATTTTGACTATCGCTGTTCACTTTGTATCTATGACGAAATGTGTAATGTAGCTATTTCTGCAAAGGTTTATTTGGATTAAAAAGTAGTAGATTGGAAAATAACCTTTAGTAAGAACGGTTTGTATGCCCACTAATAAAGATAGAGAGGGTAGAGAAAGTCATGTGAATGTATCACACATTTTTTATATATTTTTTCCAAAATTTCTGTATCTAAATTACTGTAGCTATTTTTCCAGACTTGTGCAACCTATTTTTATTTCAAGATATTCTGCTAAACAGCATTGACAGATACTTAAATTTTCGCATTACTGGCACACTTCCTTTGAAAGTTTGTCCTTTATGCCTTGCACATTTTAGTATTTGTATTGACTATGCCATTAATGAATCACAAGAGACTTCAGAAAGTTATACTCAAATTAAAAATAAGCATTTACATATTTTATTCCTAAAGGACCACGCAATCTTTAGGAATGAAAAAAATATATACAAATGGCTACAATATACCAAACGAAATTTCAAATAAATACAATGTGAAAGTGCCCTAAATGAAAAAAAATTGAATAAATAAATGAAAAATATTAGCAGTTTTAATTACCTAGGATTTGGTGTCCTGTTGCCGAAAAAAGATGAAAACTTAAACTGAATCGATTTTTTCAAATTTGTGGGATAATATTGAGAACACTAGCAAATAAAATTCTTAAAACTACAGAATTAAATTTTTATAAAATGATGGTAGTGCCATGCTAACCTAAGTAAGGGAAAACTGTTCAGACAAGAGAAACATTGAAACAGACGAAATTATGTTTTTATCCTCATTAGCAGGAGTGAAATTGCTAGATGAAACACAAGCAAAGACATTAGAAAAAAAATCTCCATATATTAAATTTGATGAAGGAATAGACCAAGTATAGAAGATACCATCAACGTCAATAGAACTCATACACACTATCACTCATCGTAATAAACTACAAACATTAAGAAAAAATTTATAGTTCTTTCGTCACTCTAGCCATTATATACTCAATTTTTATTACTTTCTCTACTACTCACATATAATAAGTAGAGGAAGTATTGAATTCCACCCAATAATTAGATAACTAGATTTCATCGGAATTACACCTTTTGAGACTCCTTGAATAAAAAAAAATAGCTTCAGTGTGTCTCTGAAGAGCATAACTAAAAACGAAAATAGTTTAAATACCAAATTTGGTATAAGCTCAGCATCTTCAAAGCATACGACATGAAGATTAAAAAAAACTCTCAAGCTACCTTTTAGATGGATTTTTTTTTCGTTATTTTTAATTTTTTCAAAAATGGCTCTTAACGATTTTGATTAAAAAACCATATGTTGAAGATATTTACATGGCAAAATGTGTATCTTGAATTTTTCGGGAATCCCTTATGATTCCTTCTTCATTCAAAATGACTTTTGTATAACTGGTAAACCGTAAGAGTTAGACATAATCTCACTTCACAAAATATTTAGATCTCGTTCAGGGACACAATTTATGTCAACAATTTTGTGGGTGTTAACCATTTTCGAGATATTCTTTATTATTGGTTTGAATTTTCAAATATTATACTTTTTTTTTTAAAATGGATGGTCGATATTTATTTTTCTCGTGGTCATGCAAAGTGCATGGAGTTTCAAAGCCATTATATAGCGATCCGCTTTTTAAAGATCTGACTATCCTTTAGTCTATTCTTGTATGCATATAACGAATGTGTAAACGTTTAATGAAAGTTTATCTTGATTAAGAATAAGTAGACAGAAGAATAAGCTTTTGTAAGAATAGTTTGTAGAAGAGCGAGTAGAGAAACTCAGGTGAATGCTACACATCACAAAACGTTTTCATTGTTGTAATCTCTTAAATTTGATGTATTTTAAACAAAAACAGTACTTTTGTGCTAGTAAAGTGCATCTGAAATCGTTCCATGTAAAGATTGTTTGGGGTGTCTAATTCCTTGAATATCATCTTTCATTCTTAAAAGGCGCTCACTTAAATCATTTGGTAGTTATGAATTTGAGTTATACTGTTCACTGTAACACAGACAAGACAAAGCACATTTTTCTAAACTTGCCTTCATGTTTAACGTGTTTCAAAACGTGTTGTGTTGACAATCTCATTGCTGGAAACACGAATGCAAAAATTTAATCGCTTAAGTCAATTTAGAGTTAACGCAACGAACGCTTCAGAAAACATTGACTTTGCTTCATGTGTGCAGAATTTTACTAGAGCAAAATGGCTGAATATTTTTAACCTTGTATCGCTCGCAGGTAAATTTTCCTGCATTATTATGCATTAGAGCATCATATATAGATGTTACAGCATCTCTTACTTGCTACGTTGGATTTACCAATGCAGTATTATTGGTGGTGATATCTGCCAGTCTTATTACGTATGAAATCCACTGCTACAAAAATATATTTCGTACAATGCGTCTTTTATGTGAAAAGAAGCCGAATATAATAATAATAATAATAATAATAATAATAATAATAATAATAATTATAATAATAACTATAGAAATAATAATTTGCAAGAGTGCATTTGTACCAAAATAATATCACCGTCTGAAAAGCATTGGTGGTTGGGAAAACTATGAGACGATTCACATATGTGTATGTACATGAAACCTGTATAGATTGCTCGTTTGCCATCCTCTATTGCACAGTAACTTCTGTGAAATGCTTTACGGAGTTTCTCTTTGTCTGCTTTTCTTTAGCATGTTTATAATATTCTTCGTTTGCTTCCTAAAGTGTTCAATACCTAATATTAACCCCTCAAAAAAAAAAATCTGCAAGTTGACTTTGGGTACGCAGAAAGATGTTTTTGTGCAATACTTGTTTTAATGCCAACCGGCCCTGAACCAACCTCCTCTTTGTCACCAGTTGTGTGTTCCTCCCAACCATGAAAATCCGTTTCGGAAGCGCTTCCGGAGTTGGGAGATGCACGAATGGTCAAACATTTCCTACTGTTTCATACGGGACTTTACAGTGTCACATTGTAAACAAAGCCAGTAATCATCGTTAGAAAGCTGAACCAGATTTGAAAAACTCGGTACCACGACCGAGATTCGAACCGGAATTCTATGCCGATTCTCAGCGCAGAGTTATCGTGTTGCGAACGCCGAACGTGCATTTGCTCATTGCATTAACGTTGTCTCAAATGCTAAAATTCTTGCTACGAAACCTGCGTGTCATATGGAGGATTCTCAGAAAATTCAAGATATAAGTTTTGTTTGTCATGCAGATATCGTAAACATAATCAAATCGTTACAGCCATTTTTTGAGAAAATCAAAATAACGAAAATGTTCTACGTAAAGGATAATTTGGAATGGGGAAATTTTCTGGAAAATCTTCTTGGCGCATCCATAAAAGATGCTGAACTTAACTGCAAGTTTGGTATTTATCCCACATTTCGTTTTTGAATTACGATTTACCCTGTTCACACATACACACACTCGCCTGGAGCTTTTTACAGAAGGGAACCTTAAACCACGCATTTTCGATGAAATCTCGATATCGAATTTTTATGTGGAATACGATAGTTCCTTTTCTTACTATAGGTAAATGGTGCGAAAGAAAAACTTTGATCTATTACCTTCACATCACTTTCTGTACCCTCTATCGTTTATTAATAGTATACAAACTATTCTTGTTAAAGCTTATTTTTGTACCTACCTCATTTTAATCGAGATAAACCTTTACAGACATAGCAGTATTACACATTTCTTTATAGGTACAAAGGGAATAGCGATAGTCAAATGTTTTAAGAACTGGGCGCTATGCAGGTCTTAAAATTTCATACTCTTTCCATGCAGTCGCAAGAACCGACTGAATATCGACAGGACTTTAAAGGAATGACAAACAATATTGAACGATTCGAACCAGTATGACGAATATCTCAGAAATGGCTTTGTCACAAGAAAATTATTTGGAAAAAAAATGTGAGTTTTAAAACGATGTACATTTTTTGTGTAATAAGTTTTCGTCAGTCGCCCAAATTTTAGCACCAAATTAAGCAGAATGTTCTGGAGTTTGGATTGCCTGACACTAAATGCGCAGATGTTCATGTTTAATTCGTAATTGTTAATTTTATTGTCGGCAACTGTTTTTGAGATTTTGCTCTAGTGAACGTGAAAATGGAGTACACGTTAAAAGAACGACTCTTCCTTATAAAGCAATACTGGATTACGAATTTAATTACAGCTACTCAAAGGGCATACCAGAGAGAATTTGGTGTTCGGAATCCTCCCCAAAGAAAAACAATACTGGGACTGGTAAACAAATTGGAAACAACTGGATCTCTGGTGAGTGGAAAAGACAAAACTCGTTCATCTAGGTTCCCACGGTTATTATTGTTGATACGACTGGATCGGTCACCCAAAAAATCATTAAGATGTTTGTTGTAGGAGACAGGGTACAGCTACTCAATGTGTCAGAGGGCTGTGAAAAGTGCAGGCGTAAAGCCTATAGGATTACGGTTGTCCATCAGTTACAGGAACCAGATAAGGATAGACGACTGAATTATTGTCGTTGGTTTCAGGCGTTAATTGTGCAAAATCCTGTCATATTGTCCATCACATGGCTCACAGATGAAGTACTGTTTTATTTATCCGGCTATGTGAACTCAAATAACTCACGCTATTGGGCCAGCGAAAATCTACATGTTATTCATGAAGCACCTATGCACCCGGTTAAAACCGGAGTTTGGTGCGCAATATCCGCACAGAGAATAGTGGGGCCGATTTTTTTTTAAACAATGTGAACAATGCAGAGTACCGACGGATTTTCATGGAGTTTGCTGAACAACTAGACGATGTAGAGCTAAGTCAAGGATACTTTCAGCAGGACGGCGCTACATGCCATTCATCAAATGAATACATGACACTAATTGCAAGTTTCTTTGACAACCAGATAATTTCCAAGAACCTGTGGCCACTGAGATCTCCGGATTTGACATCGCCGGACTTCTTTCTGTGGGGTTACTTAAAAGACCGGGTTTATGCCACACGTCCCCAGACATTGGACGATCTGAAGCACAACATTACACAGGCGATTCAAGCTATTGACAACGGAGTCCTCCAACGAGTGGCCAGTAACATGGAACGGCGCGTTGAGTTGTGCCTTATGCAGGATGGAGGACATTTTCAGCATTTGCTATAGAGGTAAATAATCTCCCAAAATTCCTCAGCATTTCAGGCATAATAAGTTATCCATAGCATACCTCGTTTTGAAACAAAGAAATAAATGTATCAGTTCTTCATAAATCATCCTGTACAGGATTACATGCACAATTCCTTCCAAGTCAGAGGACTTCACAGGCTATTCCCAAAAAGTTCAAGATATACATTTTATTTGTCATGCAAATATTTTTAATATATGGTGACATTTTAACCAAAATCGTTAGCCATTTTTGAGAAAGAAAAACAAATTAAAAATCAATCCAACGGTTAGTTTGGGTCTGAGGATTTTGTTAAAAATCTCCGTGTCGCATCTTTGGAAAGCATACTGGACTTAATACCAAGTTTGGTATTTATACGTATTTTCGTTTTTGAGTTGTGTTCACACACGGTGACGTTTCTCTAATTTTTTTTTTTTTTTGATTCATTGGCATCAAAACTTCCGGCGAAACCTCGATATCGAATTTTTGGATGGAATTCAATGCTTTCTCTACCCACAATTTACTTGGTAAGGAAAGTAGAAATCTAAATTGAGAAAATGGAAATATGTTTAACTTCGTGCAGATAAATGCTTATATTGCTTGATAAATATTTCGGAGCTATGTCAGTTGCGTCCAAGTAAACATGTTTACCAAACATTAGTACATCAGTTGCGTCTGGGGTTTTTAAAATCAGCACATTAGTTGGTCTGGGGTTTTTAAAATCAGCACATTAGTTGCGTTTGGAGTTTTTAAAATCAGTACGTCAGTTGCGTCTGTTTTTACTTTCTCTACTATGTATAGTAAGTAGGGGAAGTATTGTATTCCACCCAAAAATTCGATGCCGAGATTTCACCGGAAATACATGTTTTGAGACCCCCTGAATCCAAAAAAAGCATTTTTGGAAACATGTCCGTGTGTGTCTGTGTGTCTGTCTGTCTGTGTGTGTGTGTCTGTGAACAGCATAACTCAGAAACGAACTGTCGGATAAACACCAAACTTCGTATTTGGGTTCAGTATCTTCCAGGGATGCGACACGAAGGTTTTCAAGAAAATCCCCCACCCCAGAGTACCCATTACATGGAAGATTTTTCGAAAATTTTAATTTTCTCAAAAATGGCTCTAACGATTTTGATTAAAATATCATATGTTTAAGATATTTTTATGACAAATAAAATGTATATCTTGAATTTCCTGGGAATGTCTCCAAAAGTATTCTTCATTGTGAACGACTTTTGCATAACTCGTAAACCATAAGAGATAGACAAAATTTTACTACACAAAAAATGTAGATCGCGTTAAAATACACAATTTATGTCATATACAGTTTTTTTGTTGAGTGAACCATTTTCGAGATATTACTTGTTATTCCCTTAAATTTTTCAATACTTATTTTCTCAAATGGGAATTCGTTATTCATTTTTTTGTCTTGGATATGCAAAGAGTATTAATCTGTGGGAAAGGGAATGGTGCTGCACCTAGCAACCAGCTATTAAGAGATATGTATGTGCTTAAAGGCTACTGTATTTCCAAATTGCCCTTGTAAATATACATTCCCCTTAGATCTACAAGAAAATTAGCAATAAGATAGAGTCTGCAAATGTTTATTTCGATTAACATGAAGCAGATGGGGAATAGGCGTTTGTAAAAATAGTTTGTACAAGAGTAGAGAAAGTCATGTGAGTGTAACACATCAGATTTTTTTACTTTCTCTACTACGTATAGTAAGTAGGGGAAGTATTGCATTCCACCCAAAAATTCGATACCTAGATTTCACCGGAAATACATGTTTTGAGACCTCCTGAATCCAAAAAAAGCATTTTTGGAAACATGTCCGTGTGTGTGTCTGTGTGTGTGTGTGTGTGTCTGTGTGTGTGTGTGTGTGTGTCTGTGAACAGCATAACTCAAAAACGAACAGTCGGATAAACACCAAACTTGGTATTTAGGTTCAGTATCTTCCAGAGATGCGACACGAAGGTTTTAAAAAAAAATCCCCCCACCCCAGAGTACCCTTTACATGGAACATTTTTCAAAAATTTTAATTTTCTCAAAAATGGCTCTAACGATTTTGATGAAAATATCATATGTTTAAGATAATGTCATGAGAAATGAAATGTATATCTCGAATTTTTTGGGAATGTCTCCAAAAGTATTCTTCATTGTGAACGACTTTTGCATAACTGGTAATCCATAAGAGATAGACAAAATTTTACTACACAAAAATTGTAGATCGTGTTAAAATACACAACTTATGTCATATACATTTCTTTTGTTGAGTGAACCGTTTTCGAGATATTGCTTGTTATTTCCTTAAATTTTCCAATACTTATACTTTTTCTCAAATTCGTTATTCATTTTTTTAATGTCCTGGACATGCATAGAGCATGGAATGCGCCACATAGCAACCAGCGTTAAAATATTTGACTATCGCTTAAAGCCTAGCAATTCCCCTTGCACCTACAAGAAAATTAGCAATAAGATTAATATCTCAATATCTCGATTAACATGAAGCATATGGAGAATAAGCGTTTGTAAAAATAAAGAGTAGAGAAAGTCATGTGAGTGTAACACATCAGATTTTTTTAAATATATACATCAGTTGCGTCCACAGCTACCTGTTTAGGTAGCTTGGGTAGGTTTAGGTTCTTCGATAAGACAGCCAAACACCATAGAACGCGTTCTGCGACGAGACACAATAAAGCACTGTTTATATGCTTTCTGGTACGTCATATACAGCATAAAGGCCAAACTGGACATACGTAATAGTTCTCATACTCAGTTGTGCATGGCCATGGAGTCGATGACAAGGGAGAAGGTGAAGCCTTTATTTTTAACCAACACTTTTAACCTGCTTACTGTTTTAGCCACACAATTTTTTTTTGTTAACTCGTGTTCAGTTCTTAGATTTTTATGCATAACACAATGTAACCTAACAAAATTTCTTCCATTTGTGGGGTTTAAATTAACAATGATACAGACATTCCTAAGTCTGCAAAATGGGAAGTGAAATGTTGTTTGTGCCAGGGATTGAAAATACTGGGACTAACAATTCAAATCTTTTAGAGACGCAACTGACGTACGACAAAAAAATCAAGAGACGCAACTGACGTATGACCCCCAAAAAACCAGAGACGCACCTGACGTATAAAATTGACCGCGGGACGCAATCGCCGGTCACCGAATATTTCAAGATAATACGGTGGATCATTTTTAAGAAAGGTGAATCCAGATTTAGAAATTTAACTGTAGACACAGTTTGTGCAATCATCGTTTAAAGACAGAACTTACCTATACAAACTGTAATCCAAGACGTCCTTCTTGATATCGTTGCCGATAAGGACAGCAATTACCAGGCCGTAGATGGCCAGGATACCAGCCATGATGATGGGGACAAGAGATTTCATAATTATATCCGGACGAACCACAGCAACAGTAGATATAGCTGTACCTCCACGTGCGGTTGCATAGGAGGCTCCTAGCGCTGTAACATGTACAAAAAACGACATAAAAAATAGCTCTTGGTTTGTTATACGAGGGCGACACTGGAAATTGTTACAAAATCCAAGAATGATTAGTTTAAAAAAAATTAAATGATATTGTTTTTCAAAATATTCCCCTTTAACATCAATACATTTTTGCATTCTTTGAAACCAGGTTTGGCTATTCCGAATTACTTTGGTCTTAATTGAAAACGTTAATAAAAGCTAAAAGAAAGGGAATAAATTACCTTAGGAGTGAGTTTAAAAGTAGATGTCTTTTCTATATCTGGTGCCCGCCTGCCCTCCCGTTTTAGGCGTTTTACTTTTATAGCAAAATTACTACGTGAAGACAACAAACGCAGGCACCTTGTCGCTATCGCACATGCGCAATGGGAACTGCTAACCTAAATGAGAAATGAAATCCGCGGAAACAGCTGTGTTGTTACTTCTTCATTTTGTATTGCCGCTGAAAACGCAACGCATTGTTATTAAAGACTTTCCACCAGAAGTTTAATTGTTTTATTGTTATACCGAAAGTTGTGTTATATTAAAATGTTATTTGGTTTAAAAGTTTACTAAAGAAGTTGCTTTACAGTTACACTGGTAGATAATTAGTGGTAGATAGTTAACCTAAGCTTCTATACTAAACCTAACCTCCCGTTAATCAGAAACCTAAGCTTATATATATAACTAAATCGAACCTAACCTCCCGTGAATCAGAAACCTAAGGTTAGGAACGCACGCTGGCTTCGCTCGCATGCTTTGATGTAACCACTGGTAACTAATTAAAACAAGCTTATATAAAAAAAACCTAAACCTAACCTCCCGTGAATCAGAAACCTAAGCTTAGGAACACCCGCTCGCTTCGCTCGCATGCTTTGATGTAACCACTGGTAACTAATTAAAACAAGGTTATATAAAAAAAATCTGATGTGTTACACTCACATGACTTTCTCTACTCTTGTACAAACTATTTTTATAAACCCTTATTCTCCATATGCTTCATGTTAATCGAGATATCGAGATGTTAATCTTATTGCTAATTTTCTTGTAGATGCAAGGGGAATTGGTAGGCTTTAAGCGTTAGTCAAATATATTAAGAGCTGGTTGCTATGTGGAGTATTCCATTCTCTTTGCATTACCAGGAAAAAAAAAAGAAAAAAATCTGATGTGTTACACTCACATGACTTACTCTACTCTTGTACAAACTATTTTTACAAACGCTTATTCTCCATATGCTTCATGATAATCGAGATATGTTAATCTTATTGCTAATTTTCTTGTAAATACAAGGGGAATTGGTAGGCTTTAAACTATAGTCAAATATTTTAAGAGTTGGTTGCTATGAGGAGTATTCCATTCTCTTTGCATTACCAGAACAAAAAAAATCTGATGTGTTACACTTACATGACTTTCTCTACTCTTGTACAAACTATTTTTAAAAACTCTTATTCTCCATCTATTTCATATTAATCGAGATAAACATTTGCAGAAACGATCTTTTGACATGCAAAGAGAATTGAATTTTACACATAGCGACCAGTTCTAAAAAATTTGACTATCCCTTAAGGCGTACTATGTTCCCCTTGTTTTGTATTTTCAAGGGCAATATAGAAATACAGTAGCCTTTAAGCATAGACATATCTCTTAATAGCTGGTTGCTAGGTGCAGCACCATTCCCTTTGCCACAGATTAATACTCTTTGCATATCCAAGACAAAAAAATGAATAACGAATTCCCATTTGAGAAAATAAGTATTGAAAAATTTAAGGAAATAACAAGCAATATCTCGAGAATGGTTCACTCAACAAAAAAAATGTGTATGATATAAATTGCGTATTTTAACGCGATCTACATTTTTTGTGTAGTAAAATTTTGTCTATCTCTTATGGTTTACCAGTTATGCAAAAGTCGTTCACAATGAAGAATACTTTTGGAGACATTCCCAGAAAATTCAAGTTATACATTTCATTTGTCATTAAAATATATTAAACATATGATATTTTAATCAAAATCGTTAGCCATTTTTGAGAAAATTAAAATTTTCGAAAAATGTTCCATGTAAAGGGTAATCTGGGGTGGGATGATTTTCTTGAAAACCTTCGTGTCGCATCTCTGGAAGATACTGAGCCTAAATACCAAGTTTGGTGTTTATCCGACTGTTCGTTTCTGAGTTATACTGTTCACAGACAGACACACACGGACATGTTTCCAAAAATGCTTTTTGGGATTCAGGCGGTCTCAAAACATGTATTTCCGGTGAAATCTCGATATCGAATTTTTGGGTGGAATACACTACTTCCCCTACTTACTATACGTAGTAGAGAAAGTAAAAACTAAACCTAACACCTCCCGTGAATCAGTGATTTGATGTAACCTCTGGTAACTAATTAAAACAAGGTTATGTATAAAAAAAACTAAACCTAACCTCCCGTGAATCAGAAACGTAAACAAGTAATTAACCTAAAATAAAAATTAATTAGGAACGCAGGCTGAGATCGTTGGCGGTATCTTACTGGCTTTGGTGGTATTTGTTATTCATATGTTGCCAGCACTGTATTGGAGCTAGAGGGTGACATCTGTAGGGCATGTAATACATCACTTTCATCGCTTCTGATAACCAAAGTAAAGCAGAAAGTCGCCAATGTTCCACTGCTTCAACTGATGACGAAAAAATGATTCTACGTATTTTAATTTTTATAAACAAAAAGAAATATCACAAGACGCTAGGTCAGGGCT
This sequence comes from Deroplatys truncata, assembly GCA_030765065.1. Taxonomy (NCBI): domain Eukaryota; kingdom Metazoa; phylum Arthropoda; class Insecta; order Mantodea; family Mantidae; genus Deroplatys; species Deroplatys truncata. The sequence goes on along the minus strand of CM060988.1, from coordinate 127,383,532 downwards.
GTCCATGGTGCTGACCCTTAGGCCATTGAGATGCTCAGTTTGCTGTATGTGACGATGCGATGTCATTTTTCCTTTTGGGCGTTTTTCATGAACTTTTTCAGAAATTCACTGTAAACAAGCATTTGTGTACCAATCGGCAGTAATGCTCTAAGTGCAATATGGGTCTTTTTAGAAAAAAAGCAACCATCTTCTTACCAACACTGCGAATTCATCGGGCTTTTGTAGGCTTACGTTTTGTTCGAAAGGCCCATTGAGCCGACTGACTTTGCGTTTCAGGACCATAACAATAAATCCAAGATTCATCACTAGCAACGATATTCCAAACCACATCTGAAGTACCGCCTTGGAATTTTTGCAGATATTTTCTGCACAGTCAATGCGTTTGTTGCTTTTGATTGGGAGTCAGTTTATGTGGAACCACCGACAACAAAGTTTTCTCACGTCTAACTGTTGAGGTAAAATGTTTCAGATTTGACTCGTACCAATGCCCAATGTTGCCCGAATAAATTCATAAAATGTCCGCCGATCTTCAAGCGTTGCAAGAACAGCGGCAATATTTCCATCAGCAACAGCAGTTCTTGGCCGTCCTTCACTAAATTCATCACTGAGAAAAAGCAGATCTCTTAGGAATTCGGTGTACTAATTATAAATTGTTGCATTAGATGGGGCTTCTTCGCCAGATGCATTTCTAAGCCGATGTTCACATTGTTTAGGCGTTATCGCAAAAAATCATAACCCGGAAATGTTCCCAAGTCAAATTCTTTTTTGGGTGAATGCAAAATATGTAAATGATGATAATTAACAAACTATTAGAGAAAATCGATTACACTACACGGCAATCAAGTCGCAAAACATTAGAAAGTAGCTGTCAAACAAATTTCATTTGTTTTCAGAAGCATGGCATTCTAAAAAGTTTAATATCCCTCTCGTACGCCTTTGTGAACCTCTCCATCATTGTCCTCTTTTAGGAAATGTGCATACGGGTTTATCTTGAACGACGCGACTAGCGGCCTCCGGGACTGACTTAGAAATTCTCGGATTAAATCACCTCGCTTTGCAGTAGTTGTAGCGTCGGCATGTGCAGTTCAGTTTAACGTTATTTGCTATGGTATACCTGGCGTGGGAATAACATTATGTGAATTTGTCTGTTGATTGTGTGCGGTTTTCATGGTGTACCTAAACTACGGGACAGCTAGTTTGTCTCGAACGAAACACGTCTGGACTGTCAGCTTGAATACATACAGAAATTCTCTGATGTCACTGTTCCTAAACCCACAATGTACAGATTATTACAAATGTTTAAGCAGAGTGCGTCCGTGTTAGACAAAAAGAAACGTGCAGCCAAGGAAAATTAGACTTGTGGGGCAAGAAGTCCAAGAAAATCGCTTCCTCACTCTTAAGTGTTTTTGATGAAGAATAATTGACTGACCTGCTCGCTCTCGAGGTCTAAATCCACGTGATTGGATCTTTAGGGAATGTTTGGCGATCAATTTTAAGCATATGCTCCACGAATTAGAAGACTGTATTCTGACGTGCGTTTTGTAAAATTCCGGCTGTAGAAATGTATCTGTTCATTAAGTGTTCAGAATGTACCAGGCATGTATAGACGCAGAAGGACAGCATTTCCAACACTATTAATAATGAAAGGTTAGAAAAAAAAGGGGGGAAGGTGCCCTGGTGCGCCGCTACTGCACGAACGGATTCGTATACGTTGCAGTCCTGTGGGAGTGATGCGCTGCGTCATTCAAGAGAAAGCCGGTAGAATTTTATGTTTTGCAGCATTTACGGCAGCTCTCACCACTGTGTATGTTTTGACTTCTATTTAATATTCAGTAGTGCATAATTACAATCTTATTTACGCTTCTTCTAAAATCGTGATGGCACAAATCTAATGTGGCAAACTAAATACAGTAAAAGAATTCTCCTTCCCTGTCACTTACCAAAAATTGAGGAAGTATTCCATTGAAACGAAAAGTGCTATTTCAAATAATGCACGCTCTCTGGAGAGGAAGAAGAAGGGAGAAAAAGAATTTGTTGCCACTCACACGACTTTTTCTATCCGTTAGCAATGCTCTTGAGATGGAAAGGGAAAAGGAGAATCGCAAACTTTCAAGCATGTTGAGAAGGTGTAAATATGCCACATATAATTTTTCGAGAACGGCTTACACCCCCCCCCCAAAAAAACACACACAACGAATGAAGTGTATGGTTCCCAGTTTTCTCTATTTTTGTACAAACTATTTTTACAAATGCTCCTTCCCCATATACTTCATGTTAATCGGGATATCGAGAAATCCGGTTTGAAGAGGAATTCACAGGCTACTCTTAGAAACTTCAAGATACACATTTAATTTGTTAATTATAATATCTCAATATATTTTAATCAAAGTCGTTGGCACATTTTGAGACAATGAAGAGCAACAGCATCTTTTCCTTGTCTTGTTCCGTATAGATTTCCGTTCATTGCTCCGGATGCACTTCAGCCTTGGGCGTATTATGCTACCTGTATCTTTTAAAGCCAATTCATTATGCCTGCACCGTTTACTAAGAATACAGTCTCATAACAGATATGGTTTCTAACTCTGGTTCTAAAAACATTTCCCCAAAAGCAATATATCTCCTGTGAGCCAAAGTCTCACAGGAGCATATAATATACTGGGCTGTTTCACTTTCACAATCTCAATCTAAGTTACCCTGAAATACTCCCATCGTGTTAAGATCCGTTTTCACAGGTGTATGTCCTGTGAGAAATGCAATAATTGTTCTCGACTGAAGTCTGCTACACATAAGTAAGCTTTCAGCTCTTTTCTTACATGGTTTTCTAATAAATAGTTTACCATGTTTGTCCTGGGGTTTTAAGTCAGGTTTTATGATGTTCTGTTTTGGACCAGTTCTTAATAGTATCTCTTACTAAACATCGAGATGTTCCTCCCGGCTCTGGCCCAATAAATTGTGAAGCTGCTCCTGTCTTGCAAGTTCAACTTTTTCATTTTCCTCAATGCCACTATGCTCCGGCACCCAGATGAGTTGAACTTCATTCTGTTCTGCCAAGTTTATGAGCATGTTAGGCAGTTTAGACCAATCTTGACGTTACCTTATGACTACTTAGAAACAATAAGTGCAGCCTGGCTAACCATCTAAAGAGTAATTTGGGGTGGGGGAATTTTTTTGCAAGTCTTTCGTCTGGCCTGTTTCAACAATGACTCAAGCATGAAAATTGGTATTTATCTGACTTCACGCACGTGAGCGCGCACTTGCAAAACTTTCTATAAATGCTTTCTTTTGGGGTGAGGGGTTCAGTGGATCTTAATATCAAATTTTTGGGTAGAATACTTCCTCTGCTCACTATACATAGGTTCATCTGGAAACACGGTAGCATTAACCTAATCTCCGGTTAAATCTAAAAGCTGTTTCGCTGTAGGTCGCTACGGACTGATGACCTAAGGTCACCTCTTATAACTTTTAGGACTAAAATATGCTTTTATGAATTATACAGGAAGATTAATTCACTCGCTTAGTAAATTAATACAGTGCTATTTTTCTGTTGGCATCCATGTAGAAGGAACTCGACTAGGAATCTAAAGTGTCTATCGCCGCATAGCGCACTCCAGCGCTCTCTAGTCATCATAGATTTCTATGAAGTAAGGTATGTGGCTTTAAATCGAGTCCTTAATACACATCAAATTAGACCATTTACTGCATTAAATGTTTTAAAGGGACTTAGTATAAGAGGTAAAACTTCCATACTTATCTTCCTGTTAATTTGGTAAAAAATAATAACCTGGGGAAAGAAAATGCACATAATGGTGGCTTTAAGAGGAGATGTGAAAACTTACGAACGCTCTAACCCACGCACCCGCCCATATTAAGACACTTTCTTATATACTCGAACCATCGCAATGTCAAAGTATTCATTTTGTTAATATTGCAGATGCGTGGAGGATACTGCCAACCCAACCATATTAGTGTAATCCACGAAAATAGCAATGTTAGAGGTGGCAAATGCCCAGCTACTGATGTCACACCCGTCAGTTGAATCCAGTTCATATACACACACCAACCTTAACCTAACCTCGGGTAAATCTCGAAACCAGTGAATCTCTAGAGTTTCACTGCGGCTCGCTACGGCCTAACAGCATACGCTCGCCTCATATTCGGTCTGTGTCCTTTTTATCTCGCGGCATTGTTTGCTCAATCGTTGGCAGCCCTTTAGGATAAGCTCCGTGAATTACGATAACCACAAAGCGTCCACTGCAAACTACTTATTTTCCAAACTTCATGCATTGAGTACTGTGAGAATATTTTCGCATATGTGTAACTTACTAATCTTACCGCTTAATACCATGGCGGCTCCACATCCCGCTATACCATAAAATAAAGCATAGATAGGCGAGTCATACGGCGCTTCTGCAGATATCATACCTATACCTTTTTTAAACCTTTAGTCTGTCTAGCACACTCTTTACCAGAATCCTAAAACAGGTTTTCAGAACAAGACAATCGTATGTATATTTTGATTTTGTAGAGTGGCTCATGAGTGTGTTTATTCTTCAGTTGTCTTAGATTTAAAAGTAATGCACCGAGGTTTAACATTACAGGGTTGAGATGCTGAACTCCAAATTTGTATATCGTTTAAGAAAATTCTGATGTGTTGCACTCACATGACTTTATTTTTGTACAAACTATTTTTACAAATGCTCCTTCCCCATATACTTCATGTTAATCGGGATATCGAGTTGCTACTTTTCTTGTAGGTGCGAGGGGAATATGGTAGGCTTTAAGCGATAGTCAAATCTTTTAAGGGCTGGTTGCTATGTGGAGCATTCCATTCTCTTGCATGTCCAGGAGGTTAAAAAAAAACTAATTATTCCTATTTGAGAAAAAATATAAGTATTGGAAAGATCAAACAAATAACAAGGAATTTCCCTCGACAAAAAAAAAAGTATATGACATAAATTGTGTGTTTTAACAAGATCTACAATTTTTGTGTACAAAAATTTTATATATCACTTTTACGGTTTACTAGTTATGCAAAAGCTATTCACAATGAAGAGTACTTTTGGGTACATTGAAAATTTAAGATATGCATTATATTTATCATGAAAATACCTTAAACATATAATGTTTTGATCAAAATAATTACAGCCATTTTTGAAAAATAAAAATTTTGAAAATTGTTCGATGTAAAGGGTAGTCTGAGGTGGGAGGTTCTTGAAAATCTCGCGTCGCATCTTTGAAAGATACTGAACCTAAATACAAGTTTGGTATTTATCCGATTTTTTTTATTAAGGAGGCTTCAAAATATGTATTTCCGGTGAAATCTCGATATCGAATTCTTTGGGTAGTAGTAGAGAAAGTAAAACTGGCAAATCAGGAAACAAAAACAGTTCTAATTACCATTGCTGTTGGGATTATCTAGGTCCTTATGAGTCTGACACATGGAAAAACTCATTCACAGATTTGCAATTCTGCCACTGAGCCACTCAATGTCAGTTCTGCAAATTATTCATATGAAAAAGCATTTTTCTACTTCCTCTAAATAGTCGTCCTCCGTGGTGTAGTGGTTAACGTGCTAGCCTCTAGTTCCCGAGGTCGCGGGTTCAAATCCGGCGGAGGGCGATGCGTATTTTCGGGCGTAAAATCCTTAGCATGGCTTCCTTCGGAAGGGAAGTAAAGCCGGTGGTCCCGTGTCGTAGATTTACGGCACGTAAAAGAACTTCAAGCCTGATAAAGAGGCTTCTGAGCAAAGTTACCGGTCTTTCACGCCCAATATAGAATGGGATGCTAAAACTCAATTTCAATTTTTCGTCTAATGTAATAATTGTTCCTCAGGAGTGCTAGGTACAAGGGAGCATGCAAAACACTGACGGTTTTGTTTTCCACTTGCTATTAAATGGAAGCGCATTTGCGAAGAATAGCATTCATGAATGGAATGCAATATTTTCTTCTTCATAGTAAGTTGACTAATTTTACGGTGTATGAACCGGGAAACTTTGGCTTCAAAAGATACTCTAACCTTCTCCGGCCTGTGAAAAGCCACTGGGCGGAAAACTGAATCAAGAAGGCTGACATAAACAGGATTGGGATCTGTGTTCTTTTTATTTTTAGTCAGCCAAGATCGATACTCCGAACAACTGTGGTTATAACTTCGGCAGAGGGCATTTTTCTGACAGGTTTAAGTGTATTATAAGTTATTAGATCTCCTTAACTCTTTCCTGCGGAACTGTTCTTCACGGTGGATTACACCACCTATAATGTACTTCCAGCTGCAAGTTTGAACGCAGTTATTCACTTAACCAGCCGTCCTTGGTTTCTTGTACGTGAAGGTCTGTAATTTAATATTATCTTATTGCATTCATTACCAGTTAGGCATACTTGCATTTGGAAAGAGCAACTCTCATTAAATACACTTCTGCGACAGCATGGTGTTTGTTCGAGTATACAAACAGGTTTAAATGGCCTTAATTTACCGAAAATCTCTGCAGGAAATGTCTGTTTTTATATATTCCGTGAGGTAAAATAGAATATGCGCTCCTGCATTACAAATCTAATTATTCTGTAACTTCAACTACAACTTATTATGTTGGTTAGAAAAGATCTTAGAGCAAATGTTAACGAACTTTTAATCAATTCCAGCCAAGGCATTTTTTTCCACTATTGTCCATCTATCACTGCATTTACCATTTTCTACTTTTTCTGCCACTTACCTAGTAGATTGAGAAGGTACCTATTTAATTCTACCCAAAAATTCGATATCACGATTTCACCGATATATATTTTTGGGGTTCTCTGAATAAAAAAAACAAATACATTTATAGAAGTAAGATCCGTGTGTGTGTGTGTGTGTGTAACCCAAAAACAAAATGTCGGATAAATACCAAACTTGGTATTTAGGTTCAGCATTTTCCAAAGATTGGACACTAAGGTTTTCAAGAAAATTCTCCCACCGCAAACTGACCTTTGAGTTAAAATATCACACGTTTAAGATATTTACATGGGAGATAAAATTTATATCTTAAATTTTCTAGGAATAGCCTGTAAAGTCATCTTCGTTCGAAAGGAAGTTTGTGTAATTTTGCACAACTGGCAAACCATAAGAGAAAGACACTTCACAAAAAAAATGTAGACCTCTTTAAAGCACACAATACATTGTTTGTGGCATTAGCCATTTCCGAGGTATACTTGTTATTTTTTTGAATTCTTCAACACTTTGTACTGTCGCCATTCAGTTGTTTCCGCGGTCATGGAAAGGCTGTGGAATTTCTATGCCAGCATATAGCGACTAGCTTTTAAGCATATGACATCGATTCGGTTTCCTCTGTTCTCCTTGTACTTTTAGTGAAATATGTAATGAAATTAAATCTGTAAAGGTTTGTCTCGATTAACATGAAGTAGATAGAAAAATAAGATTTCTTAAGAATAGTTTGTGGTAGCTATATAAAAATAAAGGATAGAAGACAGAGAAAGTCGTGTGAATGTATCACATCAGATTTTTCTGTTTGGTGCAGATTGGTTGCGCACATTTATTTATTTGCTTATAAAAGTCGCTTTAACCAGAGGTCATATCGCGACTACAACATATACATGTGTGTTACGATGCTGTTATAAACATTCAAATAGAAACAGTTATGTAAATTAGCATATTTCTTTCTCATACTAAGTTATAAAGTGCTTAAAAGCGCACATAATGCATCTTCGTTATAGGCTGCAGTTCTCTTTCTGAACTTTATTCAATAAAAGACTGATATTTCGTTCTTATTGTAGCACCTTGTTCTTGTTGGCATGTTTTAAAATATGAGTAGAAAGGATTGCATACACTGACAATGCATGAATTTCCTTATTGCCACAGATTACATTAAACGAACAGTAATACTGGCACTGATATAATTTGCATTTGATTTAAAAAGTCCCTACATTTTCTACCAATTTATAAACTCCGTATCTACAATTATAAATTATGTATAAATGTTTGCGTTTAGGGACATGTCCCCCCTATCGTTGGCAGCACTGCAGCAGCGTTTTTACTGGGTGGGAACGTAGCCGGCACTACTGTATGGTTATTATTCTTCAGTTATTAAAACCTTTTAGACATATTCTACATTGGTGATATTAGGACCGTAATTTAAATCCATATAATTAAAATTCTTATTGCATTAATTTGAATTGAAATATTGTGTGGCAAATATGATTTTAATACACTCGTCATAGATTAACACTCTTCGGGAAACAGGTATTTCGGATGAACTAAAATCTCTGTTCACCCTTTTACGAAGACCTTCAGGAGCTTGATGAAATGTATAGTGTACTTATCCGATAAACTAATATTTTGTTCTACCTCTCACGTTGAACACTTCAGGAGTTTAATGAAATGTATAAACTAATGTTTTGTTCTCCCTCTCACGTTGAACACTTTTCAGGAGTTTGATGAAATGTTTAGTAGACTTGCAGAATGATCTAACATCCGTGTTCTTCCTCTCAAGTTGAACACTCTTCAGGAGTTTGATGAAATGTATTGTAGATATATAGAATGCCCTAACATCTGTGTTCTCCCTTTCACGCTGAACACTTCAGGAGTTTGATGAAATGTACACTTCAGCAGTCTGATGAAATGTATAGTGGACTTATCCATTAACTAACATTTTGTTCTCCCTCTCAGATGAACACTCTTCAGGAGTTGGATGAAATGATGGTAGCTCTTGCAGGTGAACTAAAATCTCTGTTCTCCCTTCATAATAATGATGTTCAGGGATTTGCTATTATTGATATACTAAGTGCAAGTAAAGTATGTTACAAAACTTGCTTGCTTTGTTTTCGTGAGCCTCTTTTTAGATATTATTTCTGAAGAAGCTGCACTTTAGCATGTTGTATTTAAAAAATGAGTGATAATGTAGATAACGCATGCTGCATAGCGGGGAAATAATTTTATTTGAGTTTTATTTTTTGCATTTTGTGATGACCCCTAGTTTCATCACCCAGTATTCGCAGCAACAGATCGGAGAACACTGAAATATGTGTATGTCCAAACTCATCTTTGAGATTTATGAAAATATAATTAAGTAAATCTAGTAATAGCTATTCTATAAAGGCGGATTAAACGTGTTTCTGTGTAAAGTCTTAACTTAGGTTCAGCCCCTTTCACATTGGGGTGTACCGGATAGTATGGCACCCCTTGAAATTCGACCCTTTTGGTACTCCATGTAAGTGATATGACAGGCAGCCCCCCTCTCTCTTGTTTCTTCCAAATTGGTTTCTTAGGTCAGGCAACCCCTAGGTATTCCTTTAGATTACAGACTGACAAGGGTCACGAGAACTGGAATAGCGTGAAAATTGGGCGGATTTGCGTTATAATAGCCACTCAATACGCAGATGTATTATATTGCAACGCCCTTCTAGAAATCGTTGGTGTAAGTAGTTGAAAATGAACAGACAAGCATCGTGGTTGATTGTGCTGTTGAACAGACTGTGTAGTAAACAAGAACCTAGGGCTGAGGGTAGTTGATATAAATCTGTAGTTTTAGCATCGCTTAATAAACGGCTTGAAATAATTTTGCTTACCTCACTCGCGACTGTATGTTCATGTTTCACTGGAAATGAAAATAATCCATATTTCATTAATGGCTACTCTCATTCACCAACACAGCAGCTGCATTCTTCGTTTCATCTGCCCTTTAATTTAACAAGTGTTCACATTCACTGCAGATAAACATCTAATCTGCGCCACTAATAACACAGTTGTATTTCTTTGACGTAACTGTAAGCAGGAACATATATGAGAGTATTTGGTCCTATATGTTTTCACCGATATCAAATGTTGCTATGTGTAAAATGTCCACCTTCACTGGATGAATGGTTCTCGTTTTGTTTTCTCTCTCACTTATCGGTGGTAAGGGAGAACATATTACATTACACCCTGCGCGCGAAGCGTAAATCAAAGACGAAAAATGTAAGACATGCTAAAACCAGGCATTTAAGTTAAGAATCTTTCAACCTCACTCCGCTTAAGCTCGCTGAGCAACAGCAACTGTGCCTTGCTTGGGTGCGCCAATAACTGGGGTGCTGAGGCGGAACCCCAACCACATCCCGAACTTCCTTCCCAATCCACGAAACCCCCCCCCCCAAAGAGCGGCACGAAGATTTTCAAGAAAATCCCCCACCCCAAAGTACCTTTTGCAATGAAAGTGTTTCGTTATTTTCTCAAAAATGCCTCCGTTTTTTACTAAAATAACATGTTTTTAGATATTTACGCGATTAAATGTAAATCTTGAGTTTTCTGTAAATAAGCTGTGGAATCCTCTTCATTCTAAATTAATTTTGTATAATTCTACATAACCAGTAAATATAAGAGACAGACAAGAAAATCCCCCACCCCAGACTACCCTTTACATGAAACATTTTTCGAAAATTTTAATTTTCTCCTAAATGACTAACGATTTTGATTAAAATATTATATGTTTAAGATATTGTCATGAGAAATGAAATGTATATCTCGAATTTTCTGGGAATGTCTCCAAAAGTATTCTTCATTATGAACGACTTTTTCATAACTGGTAAACCATAAGGGATAGACAAAATTTTACTGCATGAAAAATGTAGATCGCATTAAAATACACAATTTGTCATATACATTTCTTTTGTTGAGTGAACCGTTTGCGAGATATTGCTTGTTATTCCCTTAAATTTTCCAATACTTATACTTTTTCTCAAATTCGTTATTCATTTTTTTTATGTCCTGGACATGCAAAGAGAATGGAATGCGCAACATAGCAACCAGCGTTAAAATATTTGACTATCGCTTAAAACCTACCATATTCCCCTTGCATCTACAAGAAAATTATCAATAAGATTGACATCTCGATATCTCCATTAACATGAAGCATATGGAGAATAAGCGTTTGTAAAAATAGTTTGTACAAGAGTAGAGAAAGTCATGTGAGTGTAACACATCAGATTTTTTTTAAACAGACTGTTGTTGCGTTTACAGTGAAATAAGTCTAATTTTTTCAGGTCAGTAGGTACTGTGTTTTCACTTACGTGGAAAGTAGAAAACAAAATTCATGCTAAGTGATAGATTTTCCAGCCGTAAACCAATCCTCATGGCGGTATGACCCATGCGGGGCCATGGCCTGCCAACCCAACCGCCGGCCTCACGCCCACATACGCGCGACAGACTTATACGAGGAGAAGATTGGCCAGCATCACACATTCCCCAGCCGGAATGTTGATTTTCGAGGCCAGGATCGCTGCCTGTTGCAGCTCCTTAATTTACTCATACTGAGTGGGCAACGGTCCTATACCCGGGACTTAAAATCCGCACTCCCACGGATGGAATCGAACCACGGGAGCCAGATCATCGCGCTCCAGTCCACTGCGCCACGGCGCAGGACCTCCATTGTGCTAGTAGCTACTATTTAATTATTACAAGAAACAATGCAATTGCTGTCGTCAGAAAAGAAATGTCATATTTTATAAAGTTCCTCAGGCATGTTGTCAACAACGGCTCATTGACTCAGAGCGCGAAATATTAATTGCAATGCTAAGGTTAACGTCGAATTAATAAATCATGTTAATAAATTCATCGTCAATAACAAACATAATGCAATTATTATTACGATAGGCGAAAACCTTGAAAAAAGTTCTCATTACGAAAAAAAATCCATAATAGGCCCATACGCTAGGAAAAGGCACACTATGAGGATAGGCAATTATAGGCACTATAAAATTAGTATATTAAACAAGCGTTGTATTCCATTAGTTGAAATGAATCATTCTATTATCCCTCTGACAGAATTGATGAAAACTTTGTTGTTGTTGTTGTTGTTGACAGTAAACTTAGTTGGGACAATCATGTTACTGAGACTTGCAGGAAAGTAAATTCTGTAATCTACACTTTCAAGGGTTTAAATACGCCACTGCCTAGAAACCTAAGAAAGGCTTTGATACAAACAATGGTGATGCCCCACTTCGATATTGCGATTCTCTCCTCTCAGATTTAAGATCTGATCTGTCCCTAGCTCATAATACGTGTGCGCGCTACATCTTGTTGTACGTCGTTACGACTCTCTCCACGAGTTTTCATGGCTCCGTCTAATTCTCCGTAGAAACATTCGTTGTCTTTTACTTTTATTACAACTTATTCATACTTCTACCCCTCTTCTCGCTTTAAATGTTTGTCCTCATCTCACAACCATCACACACGCTCGGAAAATCGGGATATATTTTTAATGCCACTTCGCCGAATATCTCTATACTCATATTTCACTGTGAAGGTTGCTAGGCTCTAGAATTCATTGCCACAGGATGTCAGGGGCTGTCGAGCTTTATATGCTTTCCGTCATATATTGCACACTTTAGTTAAAAATAATTACTAATTTAAAGGTAATATCCTTATTCTTATTTTGTGTATAATTGTATACATACATCTTTAAGACATTTATTACTTTTAACTTAAGTTTCTCTACATTGTCAATTAACTTAAGTTTATTGTTCTTCTAATACTGTTTTATTTCTGTTTTGTATTTCTTTGGATATAGTTTACGTATACCATCATTGTGTTCAGGATGTCATATTTAGGATTGTTCTATATGGTTGAGCGGAAGAGAAACCTAAGTGACCTTAGCTCTGCCACAATAAATAAATATATTTTACTCCAGTAAGTATGAAACAAGATGAGCAAACCGAGGGTAAAGTCTGTGTCCCGCATTCGGGAGGTCCCGGGTTCAAATCGCGTGGGCCGACCAATCTGTATGAGGTTTTTTCGTGGTTTTCCTCAGTCGTCAAGGTAAATACCGGATTGGATATTTAATACCACGACCCAAAGTTCCATCTTAAGTCTAAAACAATAGTAAAATGAAAAATAAGCGGTAATAGCGAATGCTATGCCATCTATCCACAGACAATGTAAGCAGTCATTTGCACGGCATGAAGCAGGAGTTACAGGGATGAGATCTTGAAGCGTAACTGTCCACCTTTCTGTGTGAGGGCGGCAGTAGACTGGACGACACCCTAATGCAATCTACACAGCATGAAGCAGAGGTTACAGGAATGAGACCTAGAAGGCTAACTGTCCACCACATATCGTTCTAAGGGATATCCACCAACAGATTCGTCGCGATATGACCAAGGAGTTAAAGCGACGTAAAATAAAATACAATAAAAAATAAAGAAGAGCAAATGCCGAGCTCTACTTACGGTACAATTTAAATAACATGAGACTTCTGACACTTCCTAGAGGGGTATATTTCCATGGCAACGTCTCCTCCGCTGTTGCTCTAGCCAGTAAGGTGCCACCACCCCCCTTTCTTTTCACCTACAAGCTGAACTTTGAGAGGTAACACGTTGCCATGGTTTACTGCTACTCACTAGTGTTACGTCCAGACCAGGTTTGCTATTCGGCGCGCTGCTGAACAGCTGACACATGCTCTAATACAAAGTGGCAACGCAGTGTTTCACTTCTCACCTTAGAGTAAAATGTCAGGAGTCTCAGGTTGTTTAAATGGCACTGTAGGAGGGTACGTATTCATCGAAGGGAATGTAACGAAGTTGAAGGGTGTTAGGTCCAAAGCAATTTCTGTAAAACACTATGTTTCGTACCTGCCCATCGCTTCTGACACAGTGATCATATGCTGGGCTGAGAGGCACTTATAATGTACACAACAAACTACTGAAGAAGGCTATTTACTTTGCCAGTCATTAACGACCCGAAATGATATACATATGTACCCGAGAAACGCATACAATATACAGTTTAAAACAATCACCTGCAATGTTTGAAACAAGATGATGTTTTCATACACGGTTTATAAATGTAGTCCTTACAATATCAATAATGATCAGAAAGTGTGGTTCTAACAATAGTTGCATAGTCTCAAACGGAACAACTCTTTATTACAAAAAATTACAATAAAACCAGATAAATTAGAATGTCGATGTCAGTTTTGCATGAATGAATGGATGACCAGGGAAAGGAGGAGATACCTAGCACCTCGACCCAACGCGGATCTTTTGTGCTTACCACTCCCAGGAGAAACGGATGAGGTAAAGGAACCGCAGGAGGCTGTAGGCTGCTTGCAGGCCGACCGACAGAGACGTCCAGAGGTCCCTAACGATTCCAAACTTTATCATCCACTCACATTGGCGGACTGCTCAGAAGATTCCTTGGAATTGGGATGAACTCGATCCAACTGAGGCAGCTCGGAGAAGGCTGTCAATCCCTAAGCCTACCTGAATCATGAAAAGGGAAGCAAAATAATGACAAGGTAATTCGTGGTAGAAGAGCAACTACTTCAGCATTCGCCTAGCCAACCTGGGAAAACCACGAAAAACTCATGGTCAGAATGTCCGGCCCCAGGAATCGAACCCAGGATCTCCCGAATGCGAGCTCCGCGGAGCCATCTCGCTCGGTGGTATTTTTGTATAGCCTGATAACTGATCTAAATGCTTAACGAAATATTGCCTATGAAACTTTCTAATTAAAAGTTGTCTGCTATACTGGGCAAGAAATATACTGAAATCAATGGCGTTTTTGCATATTTCTGACGCAAAAAGTTGTGCGACATATTCGATTGTTCTTTTATACTACCCTTTATAAGCACTAAGTTGGAAAGTTGAATCAGACTTTTATTCATGCTTAAAGTTTTTTTGTTTTAATATTAAACTATATGTAAATATATGTTATATAAATTTTCTTAAAGAAGATTATAATTTAATCCTAAAGGGTTATTTGATCCAGTTTGGTAAAGAAATAATAAATGGATTATAATTGTTGCTGTTACAATAAATGGTAATACAAAATGAAATGGGGGGGGGGGATCGGGACCCGAAACACGGATCAGCGACTCTGCGTGCTGGTGCTCTTACCTCTGAGCTATCATGGCGAGGTACCCGTGCGTGCAATAAACAGGTTCTCATTCATTCAAGAATCCCGATAAACCTTCAGGGTGATCTCAAATACTCAAAATAGCAAGTCTGAAGAATTAAACTGGCTGGCCCCGTAGCTCAGTAGGTAGAGCACCTGGGATGGGGAATTTTTCTCTAGCCAAGATTATTCCCTATTCTCCCCAGAGTCTGGATTTATGAATGTGTGTGTGTGATCTAATGTAGAGAACTCGAAGATAAATCAGAAATCCAATGACAATGCATACGAGTTAACACTATTGTCGATAGGCAATATATTCCAAAGGTAAAGTCCGCCGATATGACCATTGCAGTTAAAGGCGGGGAATAAATGGACCAGTAAATAATAAGAATTAAACTATAGCGTGCAATATAGTATAAAACGTTATTATAAATAAGTAGGTAATAATGGTAACTTCAAAAGTTCTCCAAGCAGGGAAACTGATTATCCGGATGACGGATTTTCGGAAACTCAAGGCTCCACTGAATTTCATTGCTACACCTGAGGTGAAGTTATTCGGAATTTTAAAAGTAATTTTAAGAAAAGTAAAATTTTGTTATTCGTTCTAACATATAGGCATGTTGTACTCTACTAGCTGTCTTATTAGGTGTTGAATAGATTTCAATTTACTCTGAATATTTTGAACGTTTGACCCTTATTGCAAACTCTCCAACAATTTGGATTACTAGAACAATAGATCTTCCTGGCATATATAATCGAATCCGCTCCTAAAGCCTTATTTTAAAATTTTGGTGAAATATGACAAACTATAACTACCGATTAAATTGCACAGTTTAAACTTTTGAACTATCCTCCCTTTATAGTCTGAGCATAGGTTTAAGGGTCAAAATTTCTGACATCAATTTGCGGATATAGGAGTGATGTTGGCGGAAATGAAAATTTCCCAGTAAAATTGACTGCCTCTGGTTGAGTGCTCAGCGTTCTGGCTTCTCAACTCAGAGGTTCCGGGTTCGACCTGGAAGTATGTGAGTGTATCATGTTAAAAAGAGTAAATTCAACGTTAAGAACTTCAGTTGGAGTAAAACAGCACCAGATACGGCTAAAGGGAGCTATGCAAATAAAACAATTAAACATTAATAAAACCTGACTGCCTCTACGGCGAGTGGTTAGAGGTCCCGGGTCGTCAAACCAAAAGTAGTTGGACTCTTGATCGCTTAAATTTTTTATAAAATTTCGAGTGAGCGTGCGATTCACAACGGTCAAATTCTGTGCTCCGTTTGGGCGAACTTTATAATTCAAGCCACTGGATGGTACCTCACAAGCAGCTCGAGTTCGCGGCCGGGGTGGTATAACTATCGTAGAAATTGAGTGATTTTCATGATACAAATTAATAAAACCTGCAGTTCAGCGAGTTATAACACCATCTATTGGACTGCCTCTGTAGCCGAGTGGTCAGCGCTCTGGCTTCTGTTGAGAAGGGACGGCAGAATTTTTCTTTAATAAATTTAGAATCATTCCTTCCTTCTGTAGATTGCGTTTTCTAATGAAAATGGGTAAAATCAACAATTAAAAACGTAGGTCATCGAGTTGCTACCACCACAATTTCTAAAATCAAAGCTTCCGATATTATCATCACGGGGCTATACAAATAGAACAATAAAAAGATAATGAAAAAGAAGAAAAAGATAATGAAAAAGAAGAAAAAGCTACTTCTCAAGTTAAAGTCCCACTATGACTATAGGAATTTTAGGGGACTATACAAATGAAACATTCTCTCTTTGTATGGATGTGAAGGAAATACTGGAACGTACTTACCGTTATGTTTAAGGCTACGAATGCTTAAATAATAACCTGTGGTCTTCTTAAATGGCCTTAATAAAAACTTTACGTTACTGGTGAAAATATGATCACGAAAATATGAAGTGCATTATAATTTTTGCTTCTTACGTGTTTTATTCCCTAAATCCAAAGTCTTGTAATTATGTTAAGTGGCAGTGGAATTCGAGAGCGCATTAACATTTTGTCTCTGAGCATTCCAGAAGAGGTTGTTGAAAGGTGTAGCAGAAACTGGGTCATTGATTTTTGGAAGTGCGTGAAAGACGAGGCACCCCGGGAACTTTTGCCCTGCAGGCAATAAAATGTGAGCCTAGCGCGTCCTAAGGACATCCATGAAAGTCACAGGGCTACGGGTAGGAAATAAACATTCTTCGTTGATGTATTTCTGCAAAACAGTCGTGTCGAAGAGCACATTAAGAATTGAATAACTGGCACACTTGCGGGCATATATGGGGCTTCCGTAGTGGACAGAATGACGCAGTTGCGAAATCGGATACAACTGCAAATGCTAGGAGACAGCCATGGTTAAATAAACCACTTAATATTGAGGCAGTGTTTTTAATACTTAAATAATTTCAGTCTAATTATATAATATGTAAATTCAATAACAGCCCGTCTTGAAGCAATATGTGTTTGTAATAATTTGTAAAATGTATTTAACAGTCATTGCATATGCTTATATTATTGTAAACATGTTCAATAATGTTATGTGAATGCATTACGTAATTTAATAATGTAGGAGCTGTGAGAATATTAAATTAAAAGTTGCTAACAATGAGATAACCTTGAGTCAATAATGAGTTTGAGAGTTTAAATGTTATTGCGATTCTTGGAAGCATTAATGTAATTTTAGTGACAGTTTATAAAATAGCCAATCAACAACCAGAAAAAGCTTTAGTTAAATGCAAGTATTCTATTGGAGTAGGATTAGCCAATCAGAGACTTGAAATACAGAAATTTACAAGTTTAGACGGTTGAAATCAATTCAGTTGCCTGCAGACAGTGCTCATAACTGGATGCGTTGCTTGTGCGTCCTCGAGAGATTTAATACGTATTCGTGTGAAACGAAAATAGTATACGTGTTAAAAAGTGTAATTAATTAATAAAAAGAATCTCACAGCTCTATATCAGTGAAGTGCTATTTAATTTGTGTCAAGGATTAATAAAAAGGAGTGAATTAAAACTTAAAATCTGTGTAAGCCTACATTCTTCAATCGTACCACAACCCTACCAAGAGAAACAAGTCTCTATCAATAATACTGACGCAGCCGAGGCAAACATAAATATTTAATACTTAAAGAAACAGTTAAATTACAAAGTTAATATTTTTTAAACTTGGGGCAAAGGCCACCGGAAAGTACATTTGGGGCGAAGGCCACCGGAAACTGTTTACTATACGTGCGGTTGCAGCTACTACAAGTTCGGCTCCCCAACAGTTGAAATATAATATAACTCCTTCATTACAACGTCATCTTCAAACTGACTTTCCATACGTAGCAGCAACAATACAAAACATCTTTCTCAAATTGGCGCCAAAACGTGGAGCAAATAACAACGTAAAAGTAACTCCTGCTTCAGTATTTGAATAATACATTTGAAAAATGGATTGTGGTTTATTCCATGCCAAGTGAGTCTTAGTGCTAATCATCTACAGATGAAAATCTATTTGGATTATTAAACGACAATATTTTCTAGTGATGGAACGATACCGATACTGATCTTTGAGCTCCGATACTCGATACTCTATAAAAAACTGTAAAGACGACATCTTATTCACTGAGTTATATTCTTATTAGTAGTTTTCTGTGTATAAACGCAAGTGGCCAATTTTGTATTACATGCTAATTCCGAAATTGTTCCTTCTCCAATTAGCAGCGACGTTTTTATCTAGATAATTCCACAGGCTATATCCTCTGGTGTTAGACAACAACAACAACAACAATAATAATAATAATAATAATAATAATAATAATACTTTCTTTGCTTCCCTTTTTATCTAACTATATTTTGTGCTGAAAACTTTCTTTAAAGGATTTTCTATCCATAGAAAACAAACACTGGCAATTCTTTATTCCGCATTTTTGGAAATATAAACTAATATATATTTTTCATGAAATTCAAACAACTAAAAATGACAAATGTTTCCTTGCGCTGTATCATCTTTTGTCTTAAGTTCTGATTTGTTTGTGATGGATTCACAGAATAGGTAAATGTAATGGCTAAAAGTGAGTCGCCAAGCCAGGCTGTTGCAGAAACGTGATTTAGTGCGTCAGCTAAATCAGCTTCATTCACAACTCAGTTAACGCTGCATGTTATGTGCGTACCTTTACTCCTCCCCCCCCCATTGTTTTTTAAGGTTTTCATTTAGACACAAAAGTCTATGGAATGTTGCATTCTTTCACCAACAGGAAACCCAGTCAAGATCTATCAAGAGTCCAGCAACTCTCTGGGAACGCGTGGGAGGCAATAATAATATGAAGTCTCGATTCCTTTCCTAGTATAAAATTAAGCGTAACTACTTGCAGTAATGTAAAACTTAAACACGTAAAAGTATCGAATGGTTAGCTCAATGTATTAAACATACTTCGATACCACGAGTGTCGAGGGTATTGAGGTATCAAAGGTATCGAGGTCCCATCCCTAATATTTTCTCTGAGCTATTTTTACTTTCTCTATTGCAAACGTAGAGTAAGTAGGATAAGTATTGTATTCCACCCAAAAATGCGATGTCGAGGCCAACAGAAATGCATGTTTTGAGGCCCTTGAACCAAAAAAAACATTTTTAGACAAAGGTGTGTGCGTGAACAGCATAACTCTAAACCAAAATATTCGATAAATACCAAAATTGGCATTTAAGTTTAGTATCTTCCAAAGATGCGATGTGAGGATTTTCAAGCAAACCTTGCCACCCCAAATTGTCCTTAACATGGGAAAGTTTTCCATATTTGCGATTTTCTCTAAAGTGATTCTAACGCTTTTGATTAAAATATTATATATTTAAGATATTTACATGATAAATAAAATATATACCTGGAATAGTCTGTGAAGTCCTTCATTCGGAAGGAATTTTGTATAATGTTGTATAAGAGTAAAGCATAAGAGATAAACAAAAAATACTGCACAAAAAATGTAGATCCTTTAATACACAATTTAACTCAAATAACTTTTTTGTGGCATAAGTCGCTTCCGAGATATCCGTTTATTGGTTTGAATTTGGCAATACTATGTCATTTTTTAAAGTGCTGTCGTTATTCAGTGGTTTCTTGAGATGGCATGGAAAGCGTATGGAATTCTAAGGAGCTTATAGCGTCCCGCTTTTAAACATCTCGCTATCGTTTCGGTTTCCTCTGTCCCTTCGTTTTCAGTGTTTATTATTTAGGCCATGAAAGTATAAATTACAATTAAAAGAATTTTAAATTAAAAACGTGAGGATTGGTTATGTTAAAAGTTATACTACACAACACAAATGTTCCCTGTAAATCAAATTAAACTAAATATGTACTTATAAAGAAAGAAAGCAAGAAATGGGGGCGGGGCCGCGGCCTTTGGGATTCGAACCCAAAATTTAAATGTCTTCACCTGCCTTTCTGGTAACATTTCCACTGCACTAAAGACGCAACCTCCGATTAGCCCCACTTATTTTGTTATCATACCATACAGTTGAAGTGGAAGTGATCAGCGGGATGCAAACTCCATAGCAATTTTAAGATATAACTCAGTAATTAGTCTTCGTAGACTATAGGTTTCCCATCTGTTACTACAATTATTGACAGGAAGATATAAATAAATAAAGAAATAATAGTAGGATAGAGAAATAATTGCAGTAAATAATTTCTGTATATTAAATCAATGTATACTGTAACAAGCCTGAGTGAAAAGATTTGTCCGGAGAAAAAGGCCATTGGCGATTCATGTTAAGGAAAGTCTTTAGTAACAGCCGAGTAGCGAAAGCATTAGTATAAAAGTTCCTGGAATGCAGCTATAGTTTAGTTCAGTACATTTGCAAAGTCACGTAGGCAGGAATTCGTAAATTAGAAAGGGAATTAAATTCTGAGATTCGAGCGAGGCACCGCATAGTAACTGCAAAACTAATGTTCTGAATTTTAAGAGTTTCATAAAGCATTGGATCGGGCTTCTCTCCAAATACAGAAATGTTTCGTTTCGTTTAAAAAATGCGAGCTCAATTTTCCATATATTTCGGACGATTTGAAATGAAACGTCCCACGCGGCAGCTATGCGTCGACGATACCAGAAGGGTGAGCTCGTCGCTAACAGCTAGCTTCTGGAGAAATCTTCAACAGCATCGAAACTTTAAATAGTTCCCTGTCATTTTCTGTAAACGGCGCTTTAATATTTGTATTATTCAGTCATATAGGTATTTTTTTGTCACGATTGCCCTATATGTGTTAATAAAAGAAAAAGAACATACTCTATTCTATTGCCATCAATTTTAATTCATGACCTTACATTTCTATAGTATTAAAAGCGAGGGATAGAGAGAAATGCATTTATCTCCAGCTTCTTAAAAATTGTGTTCGTGATGCTTTTGTTTGCAACCACTCAAAAAATAAAAACAAAGCAAAACATCTTCAAGTGCGAGAAGTACAGATGTTTAAAAAGTCAGTGTCTTAAACAGGAACTTCCACTTACACACTTATATGGTAGGGTGTAGGATGTGTTTATCGAAGGGGAATACCTCGCCACTGCGGCGAGCTTGATCTATTGTGGCTACATCCCCCGGGAGGCAGGGATGAGGTGAAGGAGCCGCAGGAAGTCGCAGGTAGACAGGTCCACAGAGACGCTCAGAAGTCTCTAATATTTCCAGTTTGAAAACCCGCGCACCAATAGAGGTGAAGAATCCCGAGGGAGGGCGACGCACTCCAACGTTCTAATGTGCAAGCTTCTACGCCATATGCCCGAAATCGCCAACACCGCAGGGCCTGAAAACACCCGAAACGTGAAAGGGAAAGAGGAAATAGAGGGGGGAAGAAGCTGTGAAAGAATACAGCACCCCGGCATTCGCCTAGGCAATCAGTGAAAGCCACGAAAAGCCCCATGGTCAGAGTAGATGGTTACTGGGAATCGAACCTCGGACCTCCGAATGCGGGCCATAGACGTTGCAGCCTGGACACGGTTGTTGTATACGGTATTCAATTGTTTATGCTCATTACGGGCACTAACATTTTCATTTTGATATCGCAAAACTGCTTATTGTGAATTTGTTATATGGTTTGTAATAAAATATGTGCGCAACTTGTGGAATATTTTTATACTCGTGAAATGTTCATCAGTCGCTACTCGTGATGAAAGTCTTTCAACTCTAAAATAATCCCACTTCAGCCACAAGTTGCGTAAATAACTATTAGAAATGCTTTCTCTTGTTTCTTCATTCTTAATCAATTTTCGTATATCTGCTAAGCCTGTTAACGGGTTTATTAGGGACATTTGATTAAGATTATGGTGTAACTACAGTTATTTTTTATGCATGTTTGTAAAATTGTGATTTTCATGTTAAAAGAGTTTACGAAATAGATCGTTTAAGGTTGTTTCTTCTACGATGGAGCATAAAACTGAAAAGAATCCATCAAGATGGAAGGGTTATAAGATGATTTCATTGCTGTCTAAACTGGCCATTAATTGTTATTTTGCATGGTATATATTTTGCTTATTTCTGGTGTTCAAAAGATTCACTTCATGTTATTTGCCTCACGCTGTGATCGCTTTAGGTGGAAGCACCGCATCACCTTGAACTAGGCACTGGAGCAGGTGAATTGTTTGCTCATTTGTTAGCGAGTAATTAGTGTTCTGATGACACAAACAGCTCACGTGTTGCCACTACTGCTGTGAAGTTTTATGCCTTTGAACATGATTTGACTCCCGTAGTTTTCTTTTGCAGCATCTGTTGTTCATTTTCAAGAATATCTAAAATACTCAAATTACATTCTTTCGGTTTTGGAGGTTAAAACTCTTTTTTTTTTTTTTTTTTTTTTTTTTGGAAACTTGCATATGTTTGACTGATTTTTACTTTCTCAACTACGTACAGTAAGTAGGGGAAGTATTGTATTCCACCCAAAAATTCGATACCGAGATTTCACCAGAAATACATGTTTTGAGACACCCTGAATCCAAAAAAAGCATTTTTGGTAACATGTCCGTGTGTGTGTGTCTGTCTGTGTGTGTGTCTGTCTGTCTGTGAGCAGCATAACTCAGAAACGAACAGTCGGATAAACACCAAACTTCGTATTTAGGTTCAGTATCTTCCAGAGATGCGACACAAAGGTTTTCAAGAAAATCCCCCCACCCCAGATTACCCTTTACATGGAAGATTTTTCGAAAAGTTTAATTTTCTCAAAATGGCTCTAACGATTTTGATTAAAATATCATATGTTTAAGATATTTTCATGACAAATAAAATGTCTATCTTGAATTTCCTGGGAATGTCTCCAAAAGTATTCTTCATTGTGAACGACTTTTGCATAACTGGTAAACCATAAGAGATAGACAAAATTTTACTACACAAAAAATGTAGATCGCGTTAAAATACATAATTTATGTCATATACATTTTTTTTGTTGAGTGAACCATTTTCGAGATATTGCTTGTCATTCCCTTAAATTTTTCAATACTTATTTTCTAAAATGGGAATTCGTTATTCATTTTTTGTCTTGGATATGCAGAGAGTATTAAT
Organism: Deroplatys truncata; assembly: GCA_030765065.1. Taxonomy (NCBI): domain Eukaryota; kingdom Metazoa; phylum Arthropoda; class Insecta; order Mantodea; family Mantidae; genus Deroplatys; species Deroplatys truncata. The sequence continues at coordinate 127,360,154 of CM060988.1, read as the reverse complement.
CTGTGGCAAAGGGAATGGTGCTGCACCTAGCAACCAGCTATTAAGAGATATGTATATTCTTAAAGGCTACTGTTTTTCTATATTGCCCTTGTAAATATATTTTCCCCTTACATATACAAGAAAATTAGCAATAAGATAGAGTCTGCAAATGTTTATCTCGATTAACATAAAGTAGATGGAGAATAAGCGTTTGTAAAAATAGTTTGTACAAGAGTAGAGAAAGTCATGTGAGTGTAACACATCAGATTTTTTTGGCACTTTTATAGTCAGTGAATTCTTTATTGGGGTACCTATTTAAGCTCATGTGTTTTTGCCGCACTGGGTTCCATTACCAGCTATAGCGAGGAATTTTGCTTTCACAGAATTATTCCCTATTCCCTACAGAGTCTGTACGTGTAAATGTGAGTGTGTTTAATGATTAAAAAAAAAAGACTAATAATTTGACGTTAAAGAATATCTATGCAGTTCACCAAGCAATAACGCCATCAATTGTTTCTCAAGCCAGAGTTCGCAATATTATCAAAGAAGTTAAAGGGGCCTGTATAAATGAAACAGAAAGAAACCCCTCTTATACGTTAATAAATCTCTCTTTGGCAGATTATTATTACTAAGGAAATGTTGGCAAAAACAAAGGAAGTAAGCACGTTACTTGCAGACTTGGAAACAACGCATGATTCTATACCTATTTATAGACTAAGGAAATAATCACAAATAAAATTTGGTGCACCCAAAATTCCTATCCATATCACACAAAGAGTGTATGCCTGTAAAGTATTATAAAATTGAACAAAAAGGTATCGGCAGAATTTTCAGCAGCGAAAGGGCTAATACAAGCATGTGTAATGTCTCCAGCATTAAGCTCTTTTAGAAGATAACATTAAAGTTGCAATAAATAATGCCGAGGAATAGCAATGAAGATTAATAATCCATTATTTGCTGGTGATCAAGTTTAGCAGATGATGTAGAATAATATAACATGCTCCGTAAACTTGTAGAAATATTTGAAGTAGGTTATTAGGGAACGCATTAGATTTGAAAGTAAATGAGATGACAGTTAAATATGTAGGAGAATTATGCATCTAGGTTCCAACATTGACATTTCGAGTACCTGTGAAAAGGATATTAGTAGCATAGTAAACCACGCTAGGAAAGCAATTAGATAATTGAATGGTACCCACTAGGATGGGGATCTAACCAAAAGTACAAAATGCATAATTCATATATCCTTAAAACGGATCAGAATGTTGAGTCATAAATTTAAAAATGCAGAGCACCATTGATGGCGACGGAAATGGACTCGAAGAAGCGGAGATATTGCGAATCCAGCATATAATAAATAATACACTACAAATGAAATTGATGCAGAAGATACTGTTCTTGCTAGCATAAGGAAAAGATTTCTACAGTTCAAAGAACATTGGAAGAGAGATAACCCAAATAATTATCAAATGGAAGGGAAGGAAGAAAGTAGAAAGAAGCGCGGAAGGTCACGGAAGACTTGGTGCGAAGGAATAAGTACAGCCGTGTCGAAGAGGCGAATTGGAAGGACTGTGGGAAAATAGAAACGTCTGGTGCACAGGAAATAAAGACAAACGACTGTAAAGTGGAGAGATTGTTAAAATCGTTCAAGAGGGTTAGTTTCCCTTCTGGTTTCCACTTAGCCGTCTGGATTACCAAAAGGATTCTGACTTAAGAACTGTATTGTATATTCTAACACTTACCGCCTTTCACAAGTTACAAAATTCTTCAAGAATCTCGGTCCAAAAGTATTGTTTGATCATTAAGTTATCCTCAATAAGAGGATTGTTTTTTTACTCTAAAGATCAGCCGCAACGTTTTCACCCGCATCTTCTAGAATTTGTAAAATAAACCATGTATTAATTTCCTGCTAGAGTGAAAACAGTCTTTCATAGGAAATTTCATACCCGTTATTCATGCATATTTCCATTGTTTGCACCGGGCACCCTTTCGCGGTTCCAGCCCCAGTGATATATGGACTCCGCCCCACAAGCCCAATGGGCGGCCTCGCGTGTACAATGACTCTTTGTGTTACACTCGCACATGTAAATCCCCTTCAAACCATATTTAACGTTCAATAATAATATCACAAATCCCAAGCAAAAGCTGCCCTTTCTGGGAGTTCAACTCTTACACTTTTTAACTTTTTCATATAATACTTATTCGAGTATCTAAATCCTACCGTAGCGGCTTTTCTTAAGCATTTTAGTTGCGGAATCTGTTTAAATTCCTTGAAACCTAACAGAATGCATTTACACATGTATTAATTTAGGCGACTACTGCTTTTATTCCGGCGTAACACAGCCGATATTTTGGACTGTAAATATTATCATGACAGGGAATGCTAATGATGTTTCTTTTTTAGAAATCCTCTAATTCATATCTGCTTTAACCGCTTGGGTACTACCTGGTATTTAGGTTTAGACAGACATACATACAAAAATATCCGGATTTGCAAAAGCAATTGATTAGAAGAGAGATAAAAGACTAAAACAAAATTATCTCTGTAACGTTAAATACCGTATTCCTAAACTGAGTAAAAATCTATCAGAAGTAACTTCGTAAACCTAAACTGGATGGAATAATTCGGACATTCCTCAACAGTTTTTCTGTTGGTGTCGAGTATGTTTTTCATATTTTATGGCAATGACACGAACTCCCGTCTTTTGGAAAGTATTGTTCCTCTAAGGCTTGATAATTTCCTCGTCTCGTTCATCGTCTTCCGAGAAGTTCCTGTAGAGAGTCTTCCAAGGCAAGTACGAGTATTATTAGAAACCCAAATAATGGCACCCGTCTGCGCGAATAAGTCCATAGGAGGGAGGTTGTAAGGAGGGAAATGATGCCCTGAAGTCAAGTAGAAAGGAGGATAATTATCTGTAAAGTTATGAGAGAAACATACTATATAAAAGGACAGATCAGCAGCAAAACTTCGAACAGGTAGAATACACGACACTATTACTGAGAGGAAACCGTTAAAACAAAAAACCAAAGTCTCCAATTTTGCACGAACGCGATCGTTTGATATTTTTATAACCGATTCCAAAAGTAACGCTATGATCGTAGAGAGTACATTGTGTTATAATTGCAAGTATGTAAGAAAAATTGGAGCCGTCCCTGCTTCCAAAAATGTGCCCACCAGAAATTTTCCAACCAATCAGATTAAACTATGTATACCATTGAGCTTTTGCGATACACATGCGAAAGGCAAATTGCCCGAGATGCTGTTTTGGAACATACTCGATATGTAAATTTCTTTTACATGAGTTAAGTAATTAGTAATTGCAATAAGTATATAGATATAAAGTTTTGAAGATTTTACCCTTCCCATGTACTTACATTTATGAAGTTTTAGTCTTGACAAGACCTATGCGTTCTCAATTTAAAACCAATTCAGAAATTCATACTCACAATACAAGAAATAAACTTGACCTACGTATCTTAAGTCACAGTATAACCTTATTCACTCATAGTTTCGAGCACAATGCTGTATCATTATTTAATAAACTGCCAGATAACATAAAGAACATTAAGTCTAAAAAGTATATAAACTGGCTTTAAAATCACTACTAATAGAAGGTTGTTACTATTCAGTGGAAGAATATTTAAGTCAACGGTTCCACAGTAATGTCTCTTAAATTTTATATTACTGTTTATGTGTATTTTTATGTATAACATGTTATTTTGTAAATATTTTATGTATCGTATTTGGATTCTAACATTTTATCTTATTTGTAATATTTGTAAGCTTGACGATGCCAATATCTGTACAAGATTTATATGGTGAATAAATTATTAGTATTGTTAACAGTATATCAGAATTTGCGCGGTGCATGGTGGAAGGGAATGAAGGAGGGGAGCATCATTTTAATCGACTTAATGCGAAAGAACGCGAGTCACACTGGTATCGTAACAATGGACCAAGAGTATCTTGCTGTTACGTTTTACGCAGATACTCGTGCAGGTGCTTGACTTATTCCGGAGCTGTATTTATTTTGAAGTTGTAACGGCTGGGACTGTTGCTGAAAAATAACCGTTTTTCCCACCTGTAGTTTCCTTCTGCCCCAGTGCCATCATTTTGCGGCCCGTTTACGCAGTATTCACGGTAAGCTATAACAGAGGTAAATTTTCTCTTGGAAGCCTTGATTACCTTCTGCAGTGAACATATTTGCATCTGAAAAGGCATTTTTACAAAATGATTATTCTCATGGAGGTTAGCAGTAGAAAAATTTACAAAGCAAGGTGTTACTTAGGATAACCTAGGAGTAGCATCCCTGCTGCAATAAATTGCTTGATAGCGTGTGGTCAAGCCCATCACTCTTAGCCCACGTTTGTAAGCATGATGATGCTAATGGGTTCTTCAAGGAAGAAACGCCGAGTATATTGATCCTGCTGCCGAAATTGTGCTGCGTGTGCAAGGCACTGTTGGAGAGCTCCCCATCTTGATGCTATCTTTCAAGATGAGGCCCAGGATTTTATTTAGTTCAAGCTATCTTTTACACCAGTAGCCCTCTACTGACATGGGAACCCCGTGGAGCAGAAAGTTATGTCGACGTATGGAACTGTATGCAAACCAAAGAGCGGTGGAGGTAACGTACGAGGGTAGACGAGGCTTTGTTTCTCACATGACGCGATAAACACGGTTCTAAAAGGAGGTACAAAAAAGAATCTGGGTATAAATTAAACCGCTTATTTATGAAAGAAATTAACTCAGCGGTTTGCTTTCTTGCTGCTGCGATAGAGGCAAACATTGCATTGAAGTTTTCCCTGAAAACAGTTTAAGGTTCCCCGAGAAAAAAAAAGGTTTCGTGATAAGAAGGTAGAGAGAGAGAGAGAGATAGTGAGAGTGAGAGAGAGAGTGTGTGAAAACAGTAACTTAAAACATAAAAAGTCGTATTAACACCAGATGTTATGCTTAAGACCAGCATCTTTTATGAATGCAAGAAGAAATATTCTCCCACCCCAAACAACCCTTTACATGGAATTGTTGTTCATTGTCTCTTTTTTCTTAAAACGGGTTGTAACTGTTTTTGTATGTTTCAGATACGGGTGTGAGAAATGCAGGGTGGACCATTTAAGCTGAGACTGTACAATACCTCCAAAACTAAGCGTTGTAGAAAGAAACGTCTTGAATAAAAGTTGCTCGATATTATGGGGGAAAGTAAATGCCATTAGTCGTGTTTTATTTGTAGGACGTTGTGATGGCCATTTTAGGTTCAGTTTAAATTGACCCTAATTGTAGGTTCCTATTTAAAGAAATTAATTGACCCTAAAATGACCACCATAACCTCCTCCAAACAAAACACGACTAATGGTATTCACTTTCCCTCATAGTATCAAGCAACTTTTATTCAAGACATTTAGTCGTCCTCCGTGGTGTAGTCGTTACCATGCTAGCCTCTAGTTCCCGAGGTCGCGGGTTCACATCCGGCGGTTGGCGATGGATTTTTTTCGGGTGTAAAACTCCTTAGTACGGCTTCCTTCAGAAGGGAAGTAAAGCCGGTGGTCCCGTGTCGTAGATTTACGGCACGTAAAAGAACCTCAAGCCTGAGCAAAATTACCGGTATTTCACGCCCAATATGGAATGAGACGCTAAGGACCATGGTAGTTAAAGAGCGTCCATAAATAAAACTCAATTTAATTTAATTTCAAGAAATTTCTTTCTACAACGCTTAGTTTTTTTAGATATTATACAGTTTCAACTTAAACGGTCTACCCTGTATACTGTATATCTTGAATATTTTGCTAAAACCTATGAAGTCCTCTTTATTCACATTGAACGTTATCACGGAAAAACTACAGAGATAGACAAAGAAATCCTACTGTCCATTAAAATATGCAGTTTATATCAACTACATATTTTAACAGCCATAGCTGTTTCCGAAAAGTTCGTTGTTTGTTTTCCCAGGTTGTAATTCGCTTTGGTGCGCCATCTGCAATATGTTTAAAAATGTGCGATTCTTTGTTTTTTATCGCGTAGGCTCATTGTTAATAAAATCTATTGTAATATAAACAGTTAAGTGTTTTTTCTACATCAAGCATGTAATGAAGTCCATGTTTTCTAATTTGAGGCCATTTCCAGGCAAACTTTTATCGTGATAAGTGTGAAGTGGATAGTAGGATGATTTTTAAATGGGGCGGGGTATGGCATATAGAGCGCTTGCGTAGAGAAAGTTTTCCTCTAAAACTCAACTGGTAAACTTTACTAGGAGCTAAGGGGTTTCAACTTTCCGGCATGAGGAGTACATGCTGGAAATGTCTAGGTGTGCTGGTTGACGTCACAAGAAATAATTACATATTTATACAGGAGACATGATGCTCTCTAAATGTGTCATTATGTCCACCAGCTTGCAGTTCACAGCTGAGTAACTCAAGAGAAACTCTTCACTTTCCAAACTTGCTCTGTTTTTGCTGTACTTTCTGTCGAACTATGTGGAACTCTATAGGTTGTTCCTTCCAACGCGACATCGGTGGGAAAGCAATTCTCTCGAGACGTTGAGGCATGTGACCTTTACCGACACAAAAAAGACATGTTGCGTATAGTATGGAACGTAAACACACTGCCAAGGTTGTGAGGAATATTGCATGACCTAACATATCTAACAGCGTGAGGTGGAAATGATGGTGTGGAATAAAACTGAAGCGTTCACAGGTGTGAATAGAAACTTGGGATCCTCGCTTGCTCAGAAACGAACGAACTCGGCGATTAACACGCTCTTACTCTCGGTGAGCGATGGAATCTAATCCCCGCTTCCAGAATGGAAATTTTCCTACTGGGAGGTCTGATACCTGGTGAATCAAGTCCTCTGGGGTTCTGGGCAGCATGGAGGCGCTCTTTATTAAGTAACTTGGTTCCAAGAAACCGAGCAAAAGCGGCTGGGTGACGCGGCTGGGTGACGCGGCATGCTGACCACATGCCACTTCCACCTGAGATTCCTTTGTGGACAGAAGCATAAAATGCTGCGGTCATGCGGTCGGTTATGTTTTATAAGGGTCTGTCGCGCTTTGAAAGAGAAACAAACTGTCGTTTGAGTGACAGTGACATCTAAAGAGTTTATTTTATTGTAAACTAGTTGTCTCACCTGCAATTGCATGGATGCATTTTGTAAGTAAGGGGTTGAAAATAAGGATTAGGGGTGGTTTTTGAAAGTCACAAGTGGCCTACAATTTTCACTCGTACTTAAAACGTAAATGTTCAAAGTTTTGTTCAGATTGGTCGAATGGTGCAAATTTGCACATAAGGTGTTGAAAATATAAACAGGGATACTTTTTAGTTTGTAAAGCATGCTATAATTTTCGTCGTTTCCTAAAACCCAAGTATACAAATGTGTGCCTTGTAGTGTTCCATTTATATGCCGCATATAACATCTAAAGGTCGTATCGGCAATGATGTTTCACTCACTTATAGTGGTGTTAATATTCGGAGTGACGTTATGGTTATTACATTAAATTCATACATACCATTCACACTGCCATTCACACTTCCAAACTCTAGGGAGAATGGGGAATAATCCTGGCTAAAGAAAAATTCCCACCCTCAGCCGGGAATCGAACCGGGTCCTCTGGATTTGGAGGTTAGTATGCTAACCACCGCCAGAGGGAGTTGATTTATATATTAGAGATTGAAAAAATAAGGATAGCTGAATTTTTTGAAAGTTGTAGGGTAGCTTGTCATTTTTTTCAGATTCCAAAACCTAAGTTTTGGTCAAAATCACACCAAAAATCTGAGGAAAATTTGATAAGAACACGATATCCCACTCCTACCTCCAGTAGTCAGTTTTAAAATATTTTATGCCTTACGATCCCTTTTGAGCGGAAAGTGAATAATAATGCCGTGTTTGTGCAATAAGTTTAACAATTTGGAAATATTCTATAGCATTTCTCCGTCCGAAACAACAGTGCTTTTCATTCGGTGAAAGAATTATTCCAATCGACAGTGCTATCCAAAATTCCAGCCATCCTTAACACGTTCTGTTTCTTTATAAAATACATGGAGATGATGGGAAAATTTTAGCAGTTTCCTCAAACCGAAGATAAGTAAAGAGTGTACACAAAGGTTACTCGGAATTAAAGAACCAGAGTTAAAACCAAGGGTAGTGCATTGATCAAATGTGGTTATTTAGATAGCGGGAATTAGAAAACAATACGTGGATGGTGTTTTACCGCCAGAAATGGCTCCTTGTAATCATTTGAAAGACGGCCGAAAAAAAAACCCTATCATAAAGCAATAATGCACTTAATCAAAATGTTCATCAATGCTGATACGTATTTCGTAGGACTTTACCAGTATTTGAATTTCTGCGAAACCATGCATACAGGCGTAATTTTTCAATCAAGGTAACCTGATAGAAAATTATCGCTTCAGATATTAGGAAGGTAAATTAACATCAGAATCGGGCCCTCTAAATTCACCTGGAAAATTCGGAAACTTTATACGATATTCCGGTAGTCCAATTTTTTCTATGAAGCCCAGAGTGCGCACTATACAAGTTACATGCGCTGCTGTTATAAGATTAGCATATCATTTCGCGATTTTGGCGTTAAATGCAATGCGGGGAAGGGCAGGAAATTGCTTTATGGTATTTCACAGTCACTCTCTGAAGCATGTGAAACATTCAGCGAGATTTGAGTGAGGAAAGCAGCAGAGGAGTGTTGTGATGTGAGATGTATGAAGTATGAATGTTAGGAACCTACAGTTATGCTGAGATTAATAGTTTATTGCCATAGTTGGAAATGCACACTACATCCAGGCTTATTCATAAAAAGTGAAGTAACGTGTTTGTTATGTTCGATAAGTGAGGTTCACAGAACAAACCTTAAATTACAACTCCAAATTGAAACGATCTTACTGTTTTATTGCTTGAAACTTTATACTTGTAAATAAAAAATAAACCAGACTATTGTTTTTGCCGCTCATTGAGGCAACTCCTGTATTTTGCCTGCATGGAGTATAGCGTGTGTCCGCAAGCGCATGCTGCAGACTGCGGTTGTATAGGCTACGTATCTGCCTACTCTACGTAGCATAAGTCCTCAGGATTCGGCCGATGCGACGCACGTTCTGCGGAAACTGTCAAGTGTAGGACTGTTTCAAAAGGTGGTACGATTGTTGACACAAGTGCATTATTATCCAAAGGGCTTACTTTGAAGGTGATGATAGTAAAAAAGGTTCCAGTTATTCTGTAATAAAAGTTTCTACATCTTTTTTTTAGTATTGGTAAAGCTGTGATAATTTTCCAGCCATATTTCTTAGGAAGTTCCGTTTTTATAATATTACGTAAATTATAGTAAAACATGTGCATCTGCTATACCAGCATAGATCTCAGAGTAAAAAAAATTAAGATTCACACTACTTTCCGTACTATTGTTACTTTATACTGTTACTTCATAACTGTTGTAGTACTAATTATTCATACAGAAGGTTATTCTTCAATCTGCTTCTTGTTAATCATAGAAATAATATTCTCAGGAAATGGTTGGGTAATATTATCACATTTTGTTACACGCAGGAAAGTGAAACCACAGTCAGCTGTTTAAAAAGCAATAATGTATATTTAAATGGAAAAACAGTGGATATTTTGGAAAGTGTTCATGTAAGAAAAATGCATTTGGCATAGTTTACGCTAACTATATCTATTTACATTTTCCCCACATTAAGTTACGTCTCCCTTTAATATTACCTCAGTTTTACAAAATCAGTAAGGTTAAAGGGGACTTCACAGCCTATTTACAGCATAGATGTAAACATATGAATACTACTTAAGACCAATACAGTTCATGGGCATTACGGTATTCCTATTTGCCATTTTTAAAGTGGTATTAAACGGTTGATATGTTCCAAGTCTGTATTTAAAGGTTTACGTCTTCAGCACTTTCTCCGACATGGATTTTTCAAGATAATCGTTCCTTGTTCAGTTTAATGAATGTTATATTTATCTTCATAAGCATATTCACAACTCCACTTGTTATTCTTTCTGCAATGCTACTGGTTTGGACAAAAACAGTTTTAATCTTGGGGGATTTGCGAACTTTTATTTTTTAAAAAATATAAAAAGGAAAATTAATACAATAAACAAACGTGTGAGTTACTGCTCTAATTCAAACTTGATGTCACAATGAATTTCACACTTCTTTCAATGCTTCATTAGTAAATTAATAGCCTGTAAAGCAATTATTATGAGTCCCAGGATCCCTCAAGTGATTTTTAGAGTAGGAAATCAAACAGATTCCATGAAGCTGTTTGATGCAGAAGGGAGCGCTGTTCCACGGAAATCTTCGCCTTGTGTGTTTAAATGACGTCCGACTTAAACACGAGGTTTTCTGACATGTGTTCTCCGAATTTTGATATTTGAGTAAATTTTGTACATAGACTCGCTCATGCTAATGTGTTTTGTATTCAAATGACCCCAAAAAGTTTATTTTCCTAGGAAATTACGGCAGGTATCCGGTTTCTGAACTGAATGCATCACTTCTCTCGCAGAGAAACTAAAAGGTCTCCAGTTATTTCTGAGTTGCGTGCTTGGTGATGCGATATAAACCTGGAAAGAAATACTAAACAATGGTTTTATTATACATTTCCTTGTAGGTATAAGGGAAATAAGGCAATACAGTGGGCTTAATCTTTTAAGAATGGGTCGCTAGGTTCTCTTTGCACGACCACCAGAAAACAACGAATACTATTTAACTATTCAAACCTATATTATTTGGCATAAATTGTGTGATTTATTGAGATCTAAGTTTTTGGCTTAATCTCTTACAGTTTACAAGTTATACAAAAAAGTGATACATTCACATGACTTTCCCTACCCTTTATCGTTTATTAGTAGGTATACATATGACCTTTACTGAAGCTTATTTTTCTATCTAAGGGAAAAGACGAACAAAACGGGGTGCTTAAAAATAACTTCACATATCTTATAAACTCTGTATGATACTTTGTTAATTATTTAATTATTAATTACCATGTATGTCTACTTCAAATTGGTAGTAACAAAATAGTTTTATAATAAACACAACCAGAGAAATTAATATTTCCTTCAATGTATGTCAAAGACCGTTTTGTCAGACTGGTTGGATAAAACAGGGTACTTAGATAATAGTGTAAATTTCAAAATATGGAATAATTTTAGAAATGTTCAAATTCTTTTTATGTGCAGAAACACCACAAGTATAAGATTAGTCATCCTCATCATCATTGCCAGCATACTGCGGCATCATCAATGACGGCACACGGTTTATGGGCCCATTCACTACACCTACAACATTTGACCCATCCCTCTTCAGACAGAATTAGAAAATAGTTCGTTACAGTAAATATAAGCTGAGTTATCATCTTCTGCTTCCTCTTCTGATGACGTATTACAAGCTGTACTATGCCAGCTTGTTTTTGCCTCTTCTTTCCTCCACCATTTTTTTTAAGTTTTATTTATGGTCACTTTAACCTACCTAGGTTTTATTCTGACCTTCTATATACATTTGCTTACATTATTGAATTACAATGATAATACTTACACATTATGTATACATATACAGGTTACAATTTGGTTAAATGTATTGTGAAGTAGTATATGTCTTTTTGTTGTTTATTTATTTAGCTCCACGTATGGACGCCAATTTGAAGTAGGTAGTTCTTTACGTTGTTTGCTGCTACGTATGAAGAGCAGATTTGAAGTAGGAGATGTATTATATTTCAACTGTTGGGGAGCGGAACTTGTAGTAGTTGCAACAGCACGTATATTAAACAGTTTCCGGTAGCCTTCGCCCCAAATGTATTTTTAGGTGGCCGTTGCCCCAAGTTTAAAAAATATTAACTTTGTAATTAAACTGTTTCTTTAAGTATTAAATATTTATGTTTGTCTCGGCTGCGTCAGTATTATTGTTAGAGACATGGAAGTCTTGGCAGGGCGTGATGCGACAAGAATGTACGCTGACACAGATGTTAAGTTTTAATTCACTCCTTTTTATTAATCTTTGACACAAATTAAATAGCACTTCATTGATATCGAGAGCTGTGAGATTCTTTTATTTAATACTTGCACTTTTTAACAAGTATACTATTTTTCGTCTCACACGAATACGTAATTAATTTCTCGAGGACACATCTCGCATCCAGTTACAAACACTGTCCGCAGGCAACTGACTAGATTTCAACCGTCTAAACTTGTAAATTTCTGCACTTCAAGTCACTGATTGGCTATTTTTACTCCATTAGAATACCTGCATTTAACTAAAGCTTTTTTCTGGTTGTTGATTGGCTATTTTTTATAAACTGTCACTAAAATTACATTAATGCTTCCAAGAATCACAAATAACATTTAAACTCTCAAACTCATTATTGTCTCAAGGTTACCTCATTGTTAGCAACGTTTAACTTATTATTCTCACAGCTCCTACATTATTAAATTACGTAATATATTCACATAACACTATTACATGGATACAATAATATAAGCATATACAATGACTGTTACATTTTACAAATTATTACATACACATATTGCTTCAAGGCGGGCTGTTATTGAATTTACATATTATATAATTAGACTGAAATTATTAAAGTGTTAAAAATACTGCCTCAATTGATGTATATTAATTAATGTAAGAAAAATAAATACTTTATGGAAGCTGTATCATTGAGCGCTGCAGAAATATTTCTGGGCATACCAACCTGACTACTAGATTTTCAAATTTTGGACATGTTAGTATAATATGTACTACTGCTAATGTTGTTTTACATATTTCACATATTGGTGAAGAGCTTCTATTTAACGAATAAAAGTGCGTCAGTTTAGTATGCCCAATTCGCAATCGGGATATTACAATTTGATTTCGCCGCTGTAGCTGCCTTATTGGATATTCTTGAGTTGAAGTTCCATGTACATCATGAACTTTACTTGTAGAGTTGTCCATCCAGTTGGTCAGCCATTCTTTGTGTATTTTCTTCTTAAGGTGTGTGACTGCATCTCGGAGAGGTATTTTGATACTATTACCGTGTGTTTCTAGTTTTGTAGCTTGCTTTGGTGTTCTTTCATTACAGGGAATGTTTTTATGAGATGGTATCCACATGAAATTGAGTATCTTTTCTAAGTTATAAAGGATGGTAACAGATTATGTATTTCGTTTACAATAGTATTGGTAGAGAACGTGTCTTGTATTGCGTTTAAGGCTGATAGAAAGTCACTGATAATTATGTAAGAGTCACTATATGCAGTTTGTCTCCATTTGATGTTTCTTTTTTGCAGTCTTCAAGGAAGAAATTATTTCGTCTTTGTAAGGAGAATTTGTTAGGATTGCCATATTTCCCGTTCTTCTTTTGGCGATTTTCTCTTTCCCCTCCGCCAGTCTTCCTTGCTTAGGGCGTCATAATAATAGGAGAGTTGTCAGGTCCTATGAATTATAGCGATATAATGATAATAATCTATAAGTAAGCAAGCATTTCTAAGGATGCGAAATGCAATGCTAAGCCTATTTTATCCAAATTAATGGTACCCCGTTTTATCTACCAGCGCCATGTTATGAACAATTTCACAACAACGGAAATTTAGTGGAATATACATTCTTTAACACACATGGTTATGTAGTTCAGACAAGTCATAGTTTATGTAATACTTCACAGTCTTCAAAATAGTGTCTTCCAGGTATAAACACACATTTCAGAGTCGGAAATTGCAACACAATAATGTAAAAACCTATTTTTTGACGCACAGATCATACGGTTACCCACAACAGATTGTTGCTACCCACAAAATGGTTGTAAACATATGGTAAATAAGTTACTATATTCAACGAAAGATATCGGTACATACAAAACGAGAAAATCCCGGTACCTCGTTTTAGCAGACTACTCTGTTTTATCTAACTCTCTACATTTGAATCCAAATGATCCTTAACAGGAATAGCTGCATTATGCATTTCGTTATAGATACAAAGAGAACAGCGATAGTCAAATGTTAAAGAACTGGACGCTATATGCTGGCCTTAAAATTCCATACTGTTTCCATGCAATCGCGAGAAACAACTGAATGTTGGCAGGACTTTAAGAAAATGAACAAGAAATGAACAATTCGAACATTTAATAACGGATTTCTCAGAAATGGCTTATGTCACGAAAAAACTTATTTGAAATAAATTGTGTGTTTTAAAGAGATCTACATTTTTTGTGTAGTACGTTTTCGTCTATCACTTAACGTTCACCAGTTACCTATACAAAATTAAACAACATTCCTTCCAAATGAAGAGGACTTCCTAGGCTATTTCCAGAAAATTCAAGACATGGCAATACTTATATGGTATTTTAATCACAATTGCTAGAACCATATTTTAGAAAATCAAAATTTTCGGAAAATGTTTCATGTAAAGGGTAGTTGGGAAGGGTGATTTTTTTTTGAAAATCTTCGTGTCGCATCCTTGGAAGATACTGAATTCAAATACCAAGTTTGGTAGTTATCCGACTTTTCGTTTTTTAGTTATACTGTTCGAAAACACTCGGATGATTTTCTAAAAATGCATTTTTGTACTCAGGGGACCTCAAACCATGTATTTCCAGTGAAATCTCGGTATCGAATATTTGGGTGGAATGCAATACCTTCTCTACTTACTAGGTACGTGATATATCAAGTAAAAATGTATTCAGAATGAACATTTCACAGATTATTCCCGGAAAATTTAGGATATACATTTTATTTGTCAAGTAAGTATGTTAAACATTCGGTATTCTAATCAAAATCTTTAGTCATTTTTGAGAAAATAAAAACTAACGAACATTTTTTCTTGTAAAGGTAGTTTACATTGGGGGATTTTCTTGAAAATCTTAGTGTCCTTGGAGGACGCTAACTAAATACCAAGTTTGATTTTCTTTTTGAGTCATGCTGTTCACAGGGACCTCAAAACGTGAATTTCTGGTGAAATCTCTATATCGAGTTTTTGGGTGGAATGCAATACTTTCTCTATTTATTAAAGGTAAGTATGTAGTAAATAGTAAATAAAAAACAATTCATTCTGAGCCATCATCATATAGGAAGCTATACATTACTTGTATAATTTATCACTTGTCCTTTTTGTATGTGACTTACCTTGGCTCAAATGAAATACATTACACGTTATCGCGTAGCGATCGCCGGTGAGTTAGACCTTGATGTTAAGCCTTAAACCCGGGCTATTGCACAGGGATTGCTCTTGACTGACATAACAAGGTTTGGAACGGAACGGTTTCTCCGTCCTGTGTCTTGAACTGACAGCCTCTATATCCTCGGCTGATTGATTCTTCTCTCCTCCTCAAATGTTCTATCCAAGCTTCCTAGCCCTGATGTCATCCAAATAAAAGGGCCATTTTCGTGAAGGGACGATTGGACTTGTACTACAGGGTTATTGAAAAGTAAGGAAACAGTTTAGACTTCTGTTTCAATTACTTATAGAACGCGGTTAATGGATACTTAAGAGGACTGAGTAGTTATAAGGCGGCTTCGAGTTCTCAGAATCTCATAGACAGTTTAAGCCTTCACACTTTTCAAACTTATACACGTAATTAAATATATCAAATTTTGTCTCAATATAAAGCCAACTAAAATGACCTTAATGCATGCAGTAGGAAATGATTACTTTAATACCAATTGTGTACGTTTTTTACTTTCTCTACTACGCATAGTAAGTAGGGGAAGTATTGTATTCCACCCAAAAATTCGATACCAAGATTTCACCGGAAATATATGTTTTGAGACCCCCTGAATCCAAAAAAAAGCATTTTTGGAAACATGTCCGTGTGTGTGTGTGTGAGAGTGTGTGTGTGTGTGTGTGTGTGTGTGTGTCTGTCTGTCTGTCTGTCTGTGAACAGCATAACTCGGAAACAAACAGAGGGATAAACACCAAACTTGGTATTTAGGTTCAGGACACGAAGGTTTTCAAGAAAATCCCCCACCCTAAATTACCCTTTACATGGAAGATTTTTCGAAAATTTTAATTTTCTCAAAAATGGCTCTAAGGATTTTGATTAAAATATCATATGTTTACGATATTTTTATGACAAATAAAATGTATATCTTGAATTTTCTGGTAATGTCTCCAAAAGTATTCTTCATTGTGAACGACTTTAGCATAACTGGTAAACCATAAGAGATAGACAAAATTTTACTACACAAAAAATGTAGATCGCGTTAAAATACACAATTTATGTCATATACTTTTTTGTTGTTGAGTGAATCATTTTCGAGATATGCTTGTTATTCCCTTAAATTTTTCAATACTTTTTTTCTCAAATGGGAATTCGTTATTCATTTTTACTTTCTCTACTACGTATAGTAAGTAGGGGAAGTATTGCATTCCACCCAAAAATTCGATACCGAGATTTCACCGGAAATACATGTTTTGAGACCTCCTGAATCCAAAAAAAGCATTTTTGGAAACATGTCCGTGTGTGTGTCTGTGTGTCTGTGTGTGTGTGTCTGTGTGTGTGTCTGTGTGTCTGTGAACAGCATAACTCAAAAACGAACAGTCGGATAAGCACCAAACTTGGTATTTAGGTTCAGTATCTTCCAGAGATGCGACACGAAGGTTTTCAAGAAAATCCCCCCACCCCAGACTACCCTTTACATGGAAGATTTTTCGAAAATTTTAATTTTCTCAAAAATGGCTCTAACGATTTTGATGAAAATATCATATGTTTAAGATAATGTCATGAGAAATGAAATGTATATCTCGAAATTTCTGGGAATGTCTCCAAAAGTATTCTTCATTGTCAACGACTTTTGCATAACTGGTAAACCATAAGAGATAGACAAAATTTTACTACACAAAAAATGTAGATCGCGTTAAAATACACAACTTATATCATATACATTTCTTTTGTTGAGTGAACCGTTTTCGAGATATTGCTTGTTATTTCCTTAAATTTTCCAATACTTATACTTTTTCTCAAATTCGTTATTCATTTTTTTGTGTCCTAGACATGCAAAGAGAATGGAATGCTCCACATAGCAACCAGCGATAAAATATTTGACTATCGCTTAAAAGCTACCATATTCCCCTTGCATCTACAAGAAAATTACCAATAAGATCGACATCTCGATATCTCGATTAACATGAAGCATATGGAGAATAAGCGTTTGTAAAAATAGATTGTACAAGAGTAGAGAAAGTCATGTGAGTGTAACACATCAGATTTTTTTATGTCCTGGACTTGCAAAGAGAATGGAATGCGCCGCATAGCAACCAGCGTTAAAATATTTGACCATCGCTTAAAAGCTACCATATTCCCCTTGCATCTACAAGAAAATTAGCAATAAGATTGACATCTGGATATCTCGATTAACATAAAGCATATGGAGAATAGGCGTTTGTAAAAATAGATTGTACAAGAGTAGAGAAAGTCATGTGAGTGTAACACATCAGATTTTTTTTTATGTCCTGGACATGCAAAGGAATGAAATGCGCCACATAGCAACCAGCGTTAAAATATTTGACTATCGCTTATAACCTACCATATTCCCCTTACATCTACAAGAAAATTACCAATAAGATTGACATCTCGATATCTCGATTAACATGAAGCATATGGAGAATAGGCGTTTGTAAAAATAGATTGTACAAGAGTAGAGAAAGTCATGTGAGTGTAACACATCAGATTTTTTTTGTCTTTGATATGCAAAGAGTATTAATCTGTGGCAAAGGGAATGGTGCTGCACCTAGCAATCAGCTATTAGGAGATATGTATATGCTTAAAGGCTACTGTATTTCCATATTGCCCTTGTAAATATATATTCCCCTTACATCTACAACAAAATTAGCAATAAGATAGAGTCTGCAAATGTTTATCCCGATTAACATGAAGTAGATGGAGAATAAGCGTTTGTAAAAATAGTTTGTACAAGAGTAGAGAAAGTCATGTGAGTGTAACAAATCAGATTTTTTTCCCATTGGCTGCGCATTAATTTTTATTTTCTCTATTACGTATTTATAGCAAGTAGAGGAAGTATGGTATTCCACCCAAAAATTCGATACCCAGATTTCGCGGAAATAACTCAAACTTCGTGTTTAAGTTTTATATCTTCCAAAGATGCGGCACGAAGATCTTGAAGAAAATCTCCCACTCCAAACTACCTTTTACATGGAAAAATTTTCTTTATTTTTATTTTCTCAAAAATGACTAACGATTTTGATTAAAATACTATGTGTTTAAGATGTTTTCACGAACAAATTTAATTGTCTACATCTTGAATTTTCTGGGAGTAGCTTGTGAAGTCCTCTACATTCTGAATAATTTGTACCTCAAGAGAGAGACAAAATCATAATACGAAAAAAAATGTAAATGTCAAGGCACAAACAATTTTTTGTGGCGTTAACCATTTCAGAAATATTCACTATTGGTTTGAATTGTTAAATAATTCATACGCTTTCAACTGCAAAATCGCTATTCTCCTTCTTCATGCAAAGAGGACGGATTTTCAAAGCCAGCACATAGCGCTCCGCTCTTAAAAGATTTTATTATCTCTTGAGAGTACCATATTCCCCTAATCCCCTTGTACCTGCAAGGAAATATGCAATAAAACCATTTCTGCAAATTTCGCAGAGACTAACATGAAATAGACGGAAGAATAAAGTTTTATAACAATGGTTTGTTGAAGAATGGATAGAGAAACACGTGTGAATGCAACACTTTTTTATTTAGCATGCACTGATTTAATTTGTCCTATGATCATCAAATTTTTAAATGTTGTAAACAATATTTCTGTCAATTTCCAGCAAAAATAATGAATCGACGTCTTTCGATTTTTTGTTTAGAACATATTTTTATTGCAAAAATTTTAGATGTTCTGAATACAACATTACAATTGTTTTATTTAATTAATATGTAATATATTGATTAAAATTTGTGTTGGAAATTACCAAGAAAATTTAAGAACAGTGCCACCAAAGTCCCTTCAACATCCAGATCATCCTTTGTTTATTAATTTCTCTATCAAGTACCTAGTAGGTAGAGAAAGTATTGCATTCTACCCAAAATTTGATACCGAGATTTCACTGGAAATACATGTTTTGAGGTCCCCTGAATACAAAAAATTCCTTTTTAGAAAAAGGTCCGTGTATGTGTCTCTGTGAACAGCATAACTCAAAAAAAAAAGAAAGAAAGAAAAGTCTGATAAATATCGAACTTGGGATTTGAGTTCAGTACCTTCCAAGGATGCGATACGAAGATTATCAAGAAAATCCCCCTACTCCAACCTACCCTTTACATGGAACACTTTTAGAAGTTTTTGATTTTCTAAAAAATGGTTGTAATGATTTTGATTAAAATGCCATCTATTAAAAATATTCACATGAAAAATAAAATGTATAACATGAATTTTCTGGGAATAGCCTTTGAAGCTCTCTTCATTCGGAAGGAATTTTGTACAATCTTGTATAACTTAAACGTTAAGCGATAAACGAAAACGTACTACACAAGAAATGTAGATCTCTTTGAAACACACAATTTATTTCAAAAATGCTTTTTTTCGTGACATAAGCAATTTCTGAGATATCCGTTATTAAATGTTCGAATTGTTCATTTCTTGGTCATTCTCTTAAAGTCCTTTCAACATTCAGTTGTTTCTCGCGATTGCATGGAAACAGTATGGAATTGTAAGGCCATATAGCTCCGGTTCTTAAACATTTGACTATCGCTGTTCCCTTTGCATTTATAACGAATGCAGCTATTTCTGCAAAGGTTTATTTGGATTTAAATGTAGTACATAGAAAAATAAGTTTGAGTAAGAATAAGTTGTATACCCACTAATAAACGATAGAAATCATGTGAGTGTATCACAGTCACATCAGTTTTTCTTTCTTTTCACGGGACTACTCCGTTATCTAAAGCACTACGGTAATGAATGATTCGAGCCTAGTTGAACTCCAGCATTGATATCCACTATTGCAGCACACTGAACTACAAACCCGAGGACACATGCTAACAGCTTTAAGGGCACAGCTAGTTGCGATATATCCGTTTGAAAACTCGTTTTTGTTCAAAACAGATTGGTACTGAAAATTTAAAATGTATGCATATGTATATTTTTAATGCCAGAAAATGTTAAGTACTTTAAGGTTCAGAAGTGTGGGGAATACCACGTATGATGCAACCCTTGATTTAAGCCGGATTCAGCAAACGTCACGTGCGGTTTATTCGGCTCACGTAACCGGTCGTGCTTCCTTTTTACATAGAACTGTCACTTTGGGAGCATGCCCTTGGTTACTTCATCCAGGCTAATGCAGTACCACAAACCACTAATTGGGATCTGACAGAAGGAAAATACTGACGATAGTTCCCCAGATCTAAATCCATATAATTATCTGTGGGGAGTGTTGAAAGATGAGGTTAATGTAGACTATACTCGTACACACAACGAATTAGAAGAGAGTAACCTGCATGCGTTCACCAATATTTCGGCAGAAGGGATTCATAGACTGATAGCTGCAAGCTTTACGTACAAGCAGAACATAATTTTGAATGCCTTTTGTAAATTCAAGGCAAGCTTGCTAAATTTATATTTGAGCATTACTCGGAACATATCCAGGTAGACGCTCATGCTACTGCACGGGTGGATTAAGCTTGGAGTGCCGTGGGAATTTCGGGCAGTGGGTTGCGTATAATAAACTCGTAGTTTTTCTTCCTTTTTTTAATTTCTCTACTAATTAAACATATTAAGTAGAGAACATATTGCATTGCACTCAATTCAGTGCCGGGATTTCACTGGAAGTACACGTTTTGTGGATAAAAAAAAAGAAGCATTTTTTAAAAATGGTCTGTGTGTATGTGTTTGTCTGTGAACAGCACAGCATAAACAAAAAACGAAAAGTCGGTTATATAATACCAAACTTGATATTTAAGCTTAGCGTCTTCCAACGATGTGACATGAAGATTTTCAAGAAAATTCTCGTACCCCAAACTACCCTTTACATGGAAAAATGTTATTTATTTTCTGAAAACTCTCTAACGATTTTTGTTAAAATACTATTTGTTTAAGATACGAGGGTAATCCAGAAAGTCCCAGACGTTTTGAAATAAACAATTAATAAAATGCAAAATCAACGTTTATTATTTACATTTGAAAGTACACTCTTAAGCTATTTTTCTACATAATCCCCATTCAAATTGAGGCGTTTATCATACCGTGGCACAAGTTTTTCAATACCCTCTCTGTAGATATCTGCCGCCTGCGACTTCAACCACTGGTTTAAACAGGCATGCAGTTCAGCGTCAGTATCAAAGCATCAATTTGATGCACCAAACTCCGTGAAATTTGGGGAAATGTTCCGAAAGTTCTGTAATCGTGAAACGACGATTTCACGAATTTTTGTCATTGATTTGCATTGACAGTTGATCAGTCATAAGGCTAGGCCTACCACTGCGATCCTCGTCGTGAACATTGGTATGGCCATTTTTAAAATCAATGCACCATTGCCTGACTCGGCTTTCACTCATTATTCCCTGCCCGTAAACATCACAAAGTTGACGATAAATTTCAATTGGTTTGTTCTTTGTAGCCAACCGCACTTCACAAATGGCGGGATTTTCTATTGCAGCGCACATTTTAACTCACAGAGAGCACAGTAAGGAAGGCACAGTCCTCACGCTACCACAGCTGGATGCGTACTGAATGTAGGAACGTTTTGACACCAAGATGGCGGTTCTAGCCCTACTCATCGCCACGATAGGCCAAAACGTCTGGGACTTTCTGGACTGCCCTCGTATTTGCATAAAAAATAAAATGTATATTTTGAATTTTTTGGAAATTTTGAAAATTCTCTTCATGCTGAAAAAATGTAAGAAATAAACAAAAGCTTACTACGCAGAAAAATATAATAATAATAATAATAATAATAATAATAGTAATAATGTAGATCTCTAATAAACAATAATTTTTTTCTTTCTTTTCTTGAGGGGGGGCATTAACCATCGTTGCTACTGGAATGTTTTGATACTTTACATTTTTTGAAGTCCCTGGTCACCATTCATTTGTTCCTCACCATGGCTTTTTCACCATCATCATTAAAGACATTTTTGGAAAAATACTCAATTTGGTATTTATCCCATATTTCGTTTTGAGTTGGGCTATTCACACAGAATCTTAGACGGACGGTTCATTGAATCTCAAACGTGTGTTTCCGGCAAAATCTTGATATCGAATTTTTGGTTGAAATACAATACCTAGAATTCCTCTGCCTACCAAACGCACGCAGGTGGTAAGGTAAGCGCACGCAGTGATTATTGCAACGAATAATTTTATTTCAAATTGCGGATAATCTTTATTACGTGTTTTGAGAGATATTTTGTTATGCAAACGGATGCTGAATATTTTCCATGGGGAAAATTTATCAGGACACATACAGAAATTTATTCACGGCTGGCTGATTGCATCAGCTGTGCCAGACTGGTGTAACTTGATTTGTCACATTGTCATGGCAACACATTTCACTAACAAGGGTGTCGTCGATTCTGGATACATTTAAATATTAACACTTGCAGAAAACCGAGCGATTTGGTTCAGGCGGTAACGTTTGTGGTTAGCATTTGGAAAACGCGGTTCAAATCCCGTGCACCGACCAATACAATTGTGGTTTTTTCGTTGTTTCCTCCATTCGCTAGGTAAATACCTACCGGGTTGGATGTTTCAATTGCTTGATGTAAAGTTACACTCATAGACAAAAATACTAGAAACAAAATAAATCGTAGAGAAGGCAGTTATCAACTAAGGTCATCTATCAGGTCACTCAATTAGATGATACAGAAAGACACCCAGGGCATCTGTCCAGCATCCGGCTGCAGACTATTGTGTATTCTCAAAGTACAGCCAGCAGTTCTTCAGTCCCAAAGTTTACGTTACAGGTAATTGAGTAGCAACAAAATAAATGGCAGAAGAAGGGGTTAGGCTGGCCCGGTAACTCAATCAATAGAGCCCCGACTGGGGGATGGGAATTTTTCTCTAGTCAAGTTTATTCCCTATCCTTCCCAGAGTCTGAAGTGTGAATATATATATATATATATATATATATATATATATATATATATGTGTGTGTGTGTATGTGTGTATGTGTGAGATCTAATGATTAAAACCCAAAAAGTGCAAGGAACCCAACGACAAGAGAATACGAGTGAACACCATTGCCAATAGGCAAAGCAAAGGCCGCCGATAAGACCAATGTAGTTAAAGGCGGGGTATAATCGGGTGGGGAGGCGTTTGCGCAACTAGGACCAGGAATAAGCAAGTTCCTAAACAGGTGAGGAAGGCAACTGCGTAGCTAAGGACATCTCTCTGTTAGCCATTTTTTCCCAGGAGAATCAGCGAACCTACAGTAAATATCACGATATGTTTATTTTAGAAAAATCATATATTTTTACGCGACCTGACGTTCTGATTTTTTTTCTTTACTTTGTTTCTTTTACTTTTTTTAAGCAGTGAATCACACGAAATCGTCAACACTGATATTAAAATTAAAATCAGCTTTTTAAAAACAGAAGAAGAGGGTAACAGAAAGAAGTAGCTCATCCTGCTTCAACAGTCAGGCAATTTTCAGTAATTTTGTTGAGGTTTAGTCATAACCATAGCCCAGATGGCATAACATGTCCTAGTTGAATTTAGGTGCGGTTCATGCTATACACGTCATCGCCCATCCTTTGAAAGCTAGGAACCGACCCAAAGAGCTGAATATCCTTCAGCGTATTTTATTTTAAGATGTTTAAATGTCCATCACATTCTTTTCTTTTAAACCTGTGATTACATTAATTTTATACCAATAGAATACAGGAGCAAAGTTTCATTTCTTTGTTTGCTATTAAAAATTCCATCTTGGAAGATATTCTAAAACTGCTGCTTGGAGGCAAATTAGTTCAAAATCTCCCTTGAAACGCTATAATATATATCATTTTAACGGTTCGCAACTTCGTAGTTTATGGTTCTGTAGCCCTGGTGTAGGCAGGGCACAGCTTAAAAGCCCATTTGTCCGCATTGGAAGAGAAGGGGAGAGGGAATCTGATGTGTTGATGACGATGAAGAAATGAGTGAGGTTTGCACATAGGCTCTTGGAGTCCTTTGTGCCTTTTGGACTGGACATTTAATCAAAGCCGATGGTCCCAAAAAACCGACCATGTCTTTGATATTTGTCCTTATATCATCAGATTGCAAGAAAAATCTGATGTGATACATTCACATGACTTTTTCTACCCTCTGTCTTTATTAGTGGATATAGTGGACTGTAGGAGTGCCATTGGGCTGCGGTGGGGTATCTGGCCAAGGATGGTCAGATGGCTCTATACCTCGGTTATAACTTAAAACTTATAAGGCTCTCAGTAACTTATGCGGCCTACCCCATTTGTGAAGACAGTCGCGGCTAGGCTTAATACACTGTAAATATTACCATGTTTTATGATAATGGACCAGTGAGGGCCACCCCATAGGCCGCCTAAGAGATTTTGGTTGACTTCCTCCTTTACATTTGTTTGTAAAGGAGGTTGCTAGGGTGATCTTGCAGCGTCTCTGGACATTTAAAGGGTGGTGGTTTAAGCTATCCTATAAGCGACACCCCCTTGGTTTAACCAGGCTTCATGATCTGTCCCATTACCCTGATGGAAGGGGACGTAATGAGGCCTAGGTATACTTTAAATCAACTTTTTACGCTGATAATAAGGAACGAGTGGGACTCAGCGAAAGGGATGCCGATTGGAGAACAGGACGGGGTCTGGGGCACTAGAACAAGGCTTGTCATTCCCTTGGGAAGGTATACCACTGTTTTCCTGACTGAGATATATGCAATCCTAGCCCGTGTATTGTATATCATAAATAAACCAGGTTAATCTGGCGGAGGTGGATATCTGCTCGGATAGCCAGGCAGCTTTAAAAGCCCTTAAAGCGGTTAAAACCACGTCCAAATAAGTTTGGCAATCCCAAGGAACGTTGGATGAACTCTGTACCAGATGCCCGGTTGTTTGGGTCTCCGGAATGCTGGCATTTAGAGTTAATGAGATGGCGGACATACTCGCAAAAAAGGGGCTTGGGGCTTAAATTTATAGGACCCGAGCCCCTTTGTGACGTGTCTCCCAGCAGTATCAAGTATGAAGATACCCAACTAACTTGTAGAGTTCATCCTGAATATTGGAATAAACAAACTACTGTCAGGCAAGCCCATGAATTAATTTCAGTCCAGGCGGTATGCAGAGCGAGATTCTTTTGAATCTAACTATATCTAGGCTCAGAGATGTTGGCTATCTTACGGGCCATAACACACTGCACACATAATGGGACTTACACAAAAACCCTTTATGTAAAAAATGTGAAAGGATAATGAAACCCCAACATATACTGTGCGAGTGCGGAGGCTCTGCCAAGCTTAGATATGTATCCTTAGACACCTTTTTACGTTCTCTACTACGTACAGTAAGTAGGGGAAGTATTAAAAAATTCGATACCGAGATTTCACCGGAAATGCATGTTTTGAGGTCCCTGAATCCAAATAAAGCATTTTTGGAAACATGTCCGCGTGTGTGTCAGTGTACAGCATAACTCAAAAACGAAAAGTCGGATAAATATCAAACTTGGTATTTAGGTTCAGTATTTCGAAGATGCAACACGAAGATTTTCAAGAAAATCCCCCACCCCAGACTACCCTTTACATGGAACTATTTTCGAAAATTTTGATTTTCTCAAAAATGGTTCTAACGATTTTGATTAAAATATCATATGTTTAAGGTATTTTCATGATAAATGAAATATATATCTTGAATTTTATGGGAATGTCCCCAGAAATCCTCTTCATTCTAAACGATTTTTGCGTAATTGATAAACCTTGTTTTACTAACAACAAATGTAGATCTCGTTAAAGCACACAATTTATGTCGTATAATTTTTTTTTTTTTGTGGAGTGAACCATTTCCAAAATATTTCTTATTTGTTTGAATTTTACAACACTTATACTGTGCGTCAAATGGGAATTTTTGGCGGGGGGGGGGGAGTGCTATAACATGCAAAGAGAATGGAATGCTCCACATAGCAACCAGTTCTTAAGAGATTTGACTATCGCTTAAAGCCTACCAAATTCCCCTTGCACCTACAAGAAAATTAGCAATAAGATAGTTTCTGCAAATGTTTATCTCGATTAACGTGAAGTAGATGGAGAATAAGTTATTGTAAAAATAATTTATACAAGAGTAGAGAAAGTCATGTGAGTGCAACAATAAGATTTTTCTTTTTATCGACTTCATTTTAATCCAAGTAAACCATTGAAGAAATAGCTAAATGAACTTTCATAATATTTTATTGTTTACTTAAAATTTTCAATTTTATGATACTTTAAATTCTTTTTTAGAAACTTCACAGATGCATCAAGGCACGCTGGAGTGTAATTTCATCGTACAACACTGCTTCCCTTAATGACATGTAACCCGGAGTTAAGTTGAAATAAGATGAGTTTCTATGAAACGTAAACACGCTGACATATTGAACTGAATAATGTGGTGATAACGGAAGTGATTTGTTTACTTGCCAGTACGGAAACGTTTAAGAATTCCGAAGCTTTAACTCTGTTTGGCACTTACAAACATGCAACAGTGATTGAGCAGAATAAACTATGAGAAAGAATCAGTAAACAAGGCGCGCCTGGTGAAAGTTGACAATTGCCTTTTCACTCATCACTGAGAGTACACAAGGGTTAAGGAGGACATAGCAGAGAATTAAGTGCCTGCGACAGAAAAGGTATTTCCTGCTAACATTAAAAAATGTAAGAGTTTATTGTACATAACGCAAGTGACTGTTGACAACTCCTCAGACACTCCTAAGTTAATATAAGACTTCATCTGCCGAGGGTTGACCCGTTTTCTCCCCCCAGTTCATGAGCAAAACAAGAAGCAATATTCATGTTTGGCGTGCTGCGAGGGACAGCAAATTACTCATTTTTTTAATAGAGGGACATTAATTAAAATGGAAATTAATAGTTAAGATAGTGTGGGTTGCCAAAGCTTGTTCAAATGGTTTTTGGCATCCTAATAGTTATGCAAACCAAGTGAGATGCCTCCGCGGCAGCGTGTGAGGCTCGTATTCGAGAGGTCCCGTTGGGCCGGCCACTTTGATCTTGGGTTTATTTTTTTTTCTTTGCAGTTTCCATGGATTGTAGGTTAATAATCGGCGAGTTTCCCCGTCTCCCATTTCCTGCCATTTCATTGCCTTATATTTCAGGACCAAAAATTTAGTTTTTATTTATGGACACACTTTAACTGCTGTGATCCTTAGCGTCCCATTCTATATTGGGCGTGAAAGATCGGTAATTGACGTTCTTTTATGTGCCGTAAATCTACTACACGGGACCACCGGCTTTACTTCCCTTCCGAAGGAAGCCATGCTAAGGATTTTTACGCCCAAAAAAATCCATCGCCCTCCGCCGGGTTTGAACCCGCGACCTTGGGAGCTAGAGGCTAGCATGGTAACCACTACACCACGGAGGTTGACTCTAAAAGTGTGTGATAGTTAACCCACGCATGAGCACATAACTCAACAGTCTGTTGTCCACACCCTGATTGGGTCCCCTATTCCCCGGGCACACATTTACGATCACCTGATCTACACCTATCGGTTATTTTGTTTGGAGTACTTCTGTCATGAAGAGTTGCAACCAACCCTCTGTCGATACATGCTCTTACAGGAGAGATGGGTTAGTATTCAATCAAGATCTCAAAACTATGAACATTTTTTACAAAATATTTTATTTTGCAGTAATATCTCTTACATTACCTGCAAGACGAAAACAAAGAAATAGAGAACATTTGGAGTTATAACAGTGCTCTTAACCTAAACGTGTAAGAATAACTGCCACTGATTTGTCTAGTGCTGCGGATTCCATAGGTGTGTGAAGAAAAAGTAGTGTTATAAACTGGATTCCTTTTCTTGATAGATGTAGAAGAAAGAACTTGAATGAAACTCATTCGGCGTAGAAGAAGATGGCAATGATCATTCCGTAGAGACCTAACACTTCGGCGAAGATGAGCATCAGGATCATGCCGACAAACAGTCGAGGTTCATGAGCAGTGCCTCTCACTCCGGAGTCTCCCACGATGCCTATAGCCATACCTGCCGCCAGACCGTTCAGCCCCACCGACAGTCCGCCGCCAAAATGTGTCAAACCCCTGCAAAAGAAATTCTTGATTAAATTAGCCTGAAAATCGATGATGCACGTGTCGCCCCTGTAGCGCTTTGTTGCGGGGTGAAGTTCTGCAGTTCCCCGTTTACTGGGCAGAATTTGCTATTGCTGAATTGACAAGTGCTTAAAGGAGCAGATAATTAAAGCTTACTGCTGGACTTATAATATTAGCCATCCGTGCAACTGTAAACACGAAACGCTGCATATAAGGTAGAATCGGCACGGAATGTGACTTCTTATGTCGTCACTTTTCAGAGCCGGAGTGTAGCGTTCGCTTTTTCCATGTTGCTTCGAATCGCAGTTACCACGCCACGGGCAGCACGTGATTTCCCTCGTGGCACCCGAACCGTCACATTTAGATTTTCTGCTGCACCGGACATTTGTGACTAGTGTGAGAGAACACGTGCAGTGCATTATGAAAGAATAATTACTATTCTCTTCCCCAAATAAGAAACACACTTGAGATAAGCAAAGGCGAGAGATAGTTCCAAACAGTGTCCGCAGTGAATGTTCTTATGTCCCCCGCCGCAACACTCAGCCTAAGAGTAGAAAATATATCTCAGCTTACCGTTATGGTATTACTTTTAACATGCGCTAATGAATACGTTTAATGCTTTCATTGCAATTAGCTACATTTTCACTGTTATTTGGAAATAGAAGCCAGAGAAAAATAAAAATTGAGAAGTTATGGCATTTTGATTGCATATGCTGTGCACCTGTTGCGCGGAGTAATACAAAGGTGCTTTCTTAGAGCGGACCCAATATTCAATCATATGGAAGCTGTGTGTGTCTGTCTCTAATTCTTTAAACAAAATATGAAATTCAACAAATTCCTCTCTTTTCAAGTTTATATCATGTATCCATTTCCTGCGCTTCCTTTTTTTTATGATAAGAGTCACAGCCGCATTTTCGATATCTTCTTTAAATTCGAAAGAACTGCTGGATTTTTTTCTCTCTCTTTATTTTATGTCGCTTTAACTACGTGGCCATGAAACGGATCTGTTAGTCACCCAGTACACTTAGTCTTCTAGGTCTCACCCCTGTGCCATACCATCTGGCTTCGTCACGTGTCCACAGAGGCATTTGGGAGTCGTCCAGTCTACCTGCTTTCTATTATCTGTGCGTAGATAGCAGAGAATTCGTTATTAACATCTATTTTCATTTTTATTATTGTTTTAGACCTAAGGTGAAATATTGGGTCGTTGTGGACCTCTCTAACGCGAGCCATCCCGCTCGATAACTGCTGGAGTTATCATCCCATCCACCTTCCAAGTCTGAGAGTTTGTGAAGAGACAAGACGCAACAATAATGTGCACACAGAGCGTCACGACACGTGCCCTCCAGTTTGTGATCTCACATTCCGTGCCGTGCCATGGGAATAATGTGATTCTACCTGTGAAGTAAGAGTTACGTGGCAATTTGTCGACACATTTGAAATGAGACTGACATCAGTAAAAGTTTACAGCTTAATAGGGACAGTTTGGTTTAAATAGTGACAATTTGTACATATATGAGTTGAAAAATACGAGTATTGGTAGGTTTCTGGAGTTTTATGGTATCCTATAATTTTCACCAAGTTCTATAGTACAAATGCACAAATTTCTGCACTGATTGACCAAGAGGTGTAGTTTTATCTATAGGGTGATTTATGAAGAACTGACACATTTCTTTCTTTAATCATTCTGTTTTCGAAATTTACCCATTGCCCCAATTTTAGCACAAAATAAAGCAGAATGTTCCGGAGTTTCGATTGCCTGTCACTAGATGCGCAGATGTTCATGTTTTATTCGTAATTGTTGGTTTTATTGTCGGCAACTGTTTTTGAGATTTTGTTCTAGTCAACGTGGAAATGGAGTACACATTAAATGAACGACTCTTCCTTGTAAAGCAATACTGGATTACGAATTCAATTACAGCTACTCAAAGGGCATACCAGAGAGAATTTGGTGTTCGGAATCTTCCCCAAAAAACACAATACTGGGACTGGTAAACAATTGGAAACAACTGGATCTCTGGTGAGTGAAAAAGGCAAAACTCATTCATCTAGGCTTCCTACGGTTGTTGTTGACGTAAGAGCTCTACTGGATCAGTCACTCAAAAAATCAGTCGCAGGAGACATGCATAACATGCATAACAACATAAAAAAGCTAGGTTCCCATTTTAAAAAAAAATTAAATTGACCCTAAAATGACCACCACAACGTCCTCCAAATAAAACACGACTAATGGCATTTACTTTCCCCGATAATATCAAACAATCTTTATTCAAGACATTTCTTTCTACAACGCTTAATTTTGGAGTTATTGTACAGTCTGAGCTTAAATGGTCCACCTTGTATGTTTAAGACGCTTGCATGAACAATCAAATGCATATCCTGAAATTTCTGGGAATAGCCTGTGAAGTACTCTTCATTCTGAATGAATTATATATAATTTTGCAAAAGCAGTAAACTAAAAGAGACAGACTAAGCTTACCATTACAAAAAATGCAAAGCTCATGAACTACATATACAATTTATGTATATGTAGTTTTTGGGGGGCGGACAGCATCAGTCATTTTTTAAATATTCGTTGCAGCATCTTAAGTTTTCCCAGTTGTTCAAACTCATGCCACGTTCCATCTATATAGCATCTTATGCAGTTGTATTGTTTTCCTTATTGTGTGTGCATGCAACGACTTCAAATTGTTTAGTTTGGGATTATTTGCAGTGAAACACTTATCGTGAGTAATGCAATGTTTTTGGAAAGAAGCTAGGCGGAGGTTTGAAGATATAGAGATACAAAATTCATTTAGTAGCATCGGGAAGAAAAGTTCCTTGGAATCATATATATTAATAAAAAATGTATGGGCTAGAGAACAGTATGTGGATAACTCAAATAAGGAACAAAGAGAAAGTATAGCCTGGATATACGAGCAGGTGTATGGAGACTAATAGGAATAAGAAATGGATTCCCAAGAACCAGTGTCCAATATGTGGGGAAAGAGAAGATCTAGAACATATCGTTTTTAGTTTCTCTACTACGTATAGTAAGTAGGGGAAGTATTGTATTCCACCCAAAAATTCTATACGGAGATTTCACCGGAAATACATGTTTTGAGACTCCCTGAATCCAAAAAAAAGCATTTTTGGAAACATGTCCGTGTGTGTGTCTGTGAACAGCAAAACTGAGAAACGAACAGTCGGATAAACACCAAACTTGGTATTTAGGTTCAGTATCTTCCAGAGATGCGACACGAAGGTTTTCAAGAAAATCCCCCCACCCCAGACTACCCTTTACATGGAACATTTTTCGAAAATTTTAATTTTCTCAAAAATGGCTCTAACGATTTTGATTAAAATATCATATGTTTAAGATATTGTCATGACAAATAAAATGTATATCTCGAATTTTCTGGGAATGTCTCCAAAAGTATTCTTTATTGTGAACGACTTTGTCATAATTGGTAAACCATACGAGATAGACAAAATTTTACTACACGAAAATTGTAGATCGCGTTAAAATACACAATTTATGTCATATACATTTCTTTTGTTGAGTGAACCGTTTTCGAGATATTGCTTGTTATTCCCTTAAATTTTCCAATACTTATACTTTTTCTCAAATTCGTTATCCATTTTTTTATGTCCTGGACATGCAAAGAGAATGGAATGCGCCACATAGCAACCAGCGTTAAAATATTTGACTATCGCTTAAAACCTACCATATTCCCCTTGCATCTATAAGAAAATTAGCAATAAGATTGACATCTCGATATCTCGATTAACATGAAGCATATGGAGAATAAGCGTTTGTACAAGAGTAGAGAAAGTCATGTGAGTGTAACACATCAGATTTTTTTATTGTAAAGGTACACAGTATTGGATAAAGCAAGCTATAAATGGGAAATGGTTAAAACTGGACAGGACAGTAACCTTAAGCAAGATTTTTAACAAGGATAGTAAAAAAGTAGGAGAGTACCTGTCCAAAGTAAAAAAAGAAATGGTTATGGACAATAAAAAGAGATGTGAATTAGTTTCATCATGTGGTGTTCAGTTATCTAATTATATTATCATTATTATAATATTAGTATTATTAGATTATTATTTTGGTATTATTACTATTATTTATTATTATTATTATTATTATTACTATTATTATCATTTTATGTATATTTAAAGAATGTAATACGGGTAGAATACGGCAAGAAACAGCTTGGGCTGATGTATAGTCATATTCTGAGGAAGATTGCTAGCACAAATAAATAAAATAAAAATAAAAGTATCACTTTTTATATTCATATTATAATCAAGCATAGGAGTTTTCTTAAGCAGTTGCCTTCAAGTTATCTACATTCAAACTAATATCACTACCTACAAAGAACATGAACAACAGCGGTCAAGGTCACTGACAAGCAGGTAAAAATCGAACTTATTGCTGTCTGCAAACGCCAAAAGATTGCAGGAGGGTTCGAGGATGGTTTATCTGCGACCGACCTGCCTATAGTCCAGTAATATTTATTTCCTTCCGTCTTGGCTTCAATACTTCAAAATTTCCAAGCCTGATTATAATATACCGGGAGAGCCAATGAATTAAAGAGCCGGCTGCGCTATTTTTTCTGTTCGCGTTATCGGCGCTCGTTGTGTCTGCGGCTATCATAGAATGGCGTGAATGCAACCATACAACATTTTTAAAACTACCTTTAAAGGATTTGCGTACGAATTTTATGCAAGGAGATGCTGAAACTGAAATCGTCGTTATCCATTCATTTTTGGCACTTCTTTAGGAAACTATCCATCACACGCCGAGATGCTGGCAATTTCCTGACGGATATTTTGTTTTAATTAATCCAGCGTGTGTGGCGGATTTTCTTGTGCAGCATATGTTTTAATTTATTCCAGAGATAAAAATCGCAGGGGGTTAGGTCGCTGGACCAAGGCGGTCACAAATCTCTACTAATAATTCCGTTCTCAAACATACTTTCAGTTGTTCTCGTCGATATTGGACGTGCGAACTGTGGCAGAGTCTTGTTGAAAAAAGACAAAATCACGTTCCCTGTCTTAACTCTCTAAAAGGGGGGGGGCAAAATTGTATTCGCGTATGTAGGGGCGTCAACTGTTGATTCGAAAAAAATTGGCCCTATGACTCTTTTTCCGTTCATGATGTATACCGTACATCAGTTTTTTCGTATGGGGGAGTACTTCAAACAATATTAGGTTTGCCAGAGCTCAATAACAATTATTTTGTCTACATACAGATATCCATTCGTCCCAGAAAAATATTAAATATGGGTTTATTTGTCATTGTATACACTACTGAGGCTTCAACCACAAAATATGCGCCTAATTACAGGATCATCTGGTTGAAGAGCATGTACTGCAGTCATTTTATATGATTTTAACTTAAATTTAGTAGTTCTTCGCACAGAGTCATAAGAAGAGCCTGCCTGTTGTGAAAGACGCCTAAGCGATTTTTGGGAGGAAGTCTCCAAACGTGATAGATGTTGTCTAATGTTTCTTACGAAAGAACCCTACGCTGTATTTTAGGTTTCTTAGAGTGAACACTTCCTGTGGCCTGAAATGCATTATAAAGTGTATGTATTGTACGGCCGATAACTTTTACATCTGGAAAGGTTTTTGCAAATCGTGTTTTCACTTGACGAGCTAAGTTAACACATACGAATCATAAATAAATACACGCTCAGCAGTAGAAAACATACTGAGCCATAATATACATTGTGACTAAATACAGGACAAAATAATAAATAACTCGTAATAACTGAACTATACCATATCACTATCAACTCAATTGCAGAGCAAAACCGCTTCAGTATTCGATCTTGATTGCAACAATAGCGCGGAATCATAGACCCACACGCCCAGTGAAAAAACACCGCGCAGCCAGTTGTTAGTTCATTGGCTCTCTGGGTACATTAGGGATTATGTGAAGTTGTTATGGGTAGGGAAAGTCTTATGAGGGTGATACATCAAGTTTTTAATAGTTTTATCCTTTAAATCAAGTTAAAAGTTTTCATGGAATGTAATTTATGGAATTTGGGTTTGTGTTGTATTATACCTGCTAGTACATAGAAGTTGTTGCTGTTATTATTATTATTATTATTATTATTATTATTATTATTATTATTATTAATTTTGGAAATCTTTTCATTTAAAATCCAAGAATTTAAATCAACGCTCATTGCTCCATTGTAATTAATATGAATGCATAGGCGATGTTCTGTTGGTGTTTGGTGAAGTAAACGGTTTATTTACCACACACATACAGAATGTCTCAAATTGATGTATACACTCTTTGAAACACTATTTCTCAGAAACGAAATGAGACAGAAATACAGTTTTTGTTGTTTATAATTCACAAGGCACTCGAAAGCCTAGAGACATGTTCATCTGTTTATAAACAAACATGGCGGTGCATTTATCCTTCGAAGAACGTAAGTGGATGCTGAAATGTTATTGGAAAGTGGAGAATGTTGGAAGTTCAGCGACGTTGTCGTCCTCCGGACTAGTGGTACCGTGCTAGCCTCTAGTTCCCAAGGTCGTGGGTTCAAACCCGGCGGAGGGCGATGGATTTTTTCGGGCGTAAAAATCCTTAGCATGGCTTCCTTCGGTAGGGAAGTAAAGCCGGTGGTCCCGTGTCGTAGATTTACGGCACGTAATAGAACCTCGAGCCTGATAAAGAGGCCTTTGAGCAAAATTGCCGTCTTTCACGCCCAATATAGAATGGGACGTTAAGGACCAAAGTAGTTAAAGAGTGTCCATAAATAAAACTCAATTTTTTTTCAGCGACGTTGGAGGGCTGAATTTGGTACACGACCACCAACAAAGTTAACAATCGCAAGAATACAACATAAGTTTGAAGTCGATGGAGCTGTGCAAGAAGTTGTGGAGAAGTTCCGCCGGAATATTGCGTTGATGCAGTCATGTAGGTTTTTGCATGAAAAACGTCGTTGTTGCAATTGTACTGTGGCAGAAGGGGACATTTGAACAAATACTGGTTTAAGGGACACAACACAACAAAAATTGTGTTTCTGTCTCTTTCGTTGCTGAGAAATAGTCTTTCAGAGAATGTATACATCTTTTGAGATACGAGGGCAGTCCCAAAAGTACTCGGCCTGATGTATAGATAGTGGTTGTTGTTTCAAACAAATGACTGTGGTAGAAAGTACCAACCTTATAAAGCTTAAGTCTGAAGTTTGATAATGCTACGTTGTTCAGTAATTGTTTGGCAGCCCTTAATAGTGAACTCTCTCAGCAAATTTGTAAACATGGATAAAACTGGCCGTCGTTATGTGATACAATGCTTTCATTTGAAAGGTCTTAGTCCAACTAATATTAAGCTGAACTAGAGTCTACTCTGGGGGAGTCTGCTCCTTCGTTTACAACAGTAAAATATTGGATGGCAGAGTTTAAGCGAGGCCGTACGAGCTGCCAAGACGAACATCAGTGATCGATCAAATGAGGTGACCACGCCATAAATTGTGAGTAAATCCACAAAATGGTATCGAATGACCGTCGACTGAGTGCGCGAGCTAGCAGATATCGTAGGCATTTCAAAAAGTGTGTACATCGCATACTGACTGAAAATTTATACATGAGAAAGCTATGCGCAAGATGGGTGCCGCGTTTACTCACAATGGAACAAAAGCAGCGTCGTGAGGATGTTTCAGTCGAGTGTTTGGTGATGTTTCGCTGCAATAAAGCCGAGTTTTTGTGTCGATTCATAACCATGGATGAAACATGGGTCCATCACTTCACACCTGAGACGAAGGAACAGTCAAAACAATGGATTGAAGGGGGAGAATCAGCTCCAAAGAAGGGAGACAGTTCCATTTGCAGGCAAGGTCATGACGTCAGTTTTTTGGAATGTGTGTGGAATAATTTACATTGATTATCTTCAAAAAGTAAAAGCAATCAATGGCGAGTATTATGCAAACTTATTGCAGCATTTGAATGATGGAACCAAGCAAGAACGGCCGCATTTAGTGGAAAATAAACTTTTGTTTCATCAAGACAATGCACCAGTTCACACATCCATTATCGCCATGGCCAAAAATCAATGAGTTAAAGTTCGAATTGCTTCCTCATGCACCCTATTCGCCAGACTTAGTCCCCTCTGATTATTTTCTATTTCCAAAGTTGAAGGAATAGCTTGGTGCTAAAAGATTGCCAACAGTGAAGAGCTGGAGTATGCAGTTGGTGGCTATTTTGCAGAACTCAACGGTTCTCAGTATAAACAGGGTATCGAAGCTATTGAACATCACTGGGAAAAGTGTATCGAGCTGAAAGGAGACTATGTAGAGAAATAAAGATGTTTTTTCCCCCAACTTTTTGTTTTTTCTTTGTTAGGTCGGATACTTCTGAGACAGCCCTCGTACTTGGTAGTATCATGGTAGTGTACTCGAATGTAACAAAGTATGAAACAAAAGGTTAAGTGTGGATATAATTGGCACTGTGCTATAGTAAATAATTTCAGCGTGGCATAAAGACAGTTGTTTTGACACCTTGCCTATAGCCGTGCCACTTCTAGGAGCATGCGACAACCTGGATTGCACTCAGGGAAAAGAGAAAAAAATCTTAAGGCGCCTTTACTTGTAAAGCGAATAGACATCACGGTCCTTTTTGATATCGTTGCTGATGAGCACGGAAATGACGAGGCCATAAATAGCCAAAATACCAGCCATGATGATTGGTACGAGGGACTTCATGATGAGATCCGGTCGCATCACAGCTACATCTGATACTGCTTTTCCCGCTCTGGCAGTCCCGTACGCCGCTCCGAACGCTGCAAAAAGGGAAATATTCTGTATAAGAGGATTTCAGAGAGAAAAAAATCTGATGTGTTGCCTTCATGTGACTTTCTCTACTCACTCTTCTACAAACTGACCTTACGTAAACCATTTCTTCTATTCTTGTTAATCCACATAAACGTTCATTAAACATTTAGACATTTCGTTGTAGGCACAAGAAGGATGCAGCAAGCTAAAGCGATAGCCAAATTTTTAAAAAGCAGATCGCTGTGTGATGGCTTTGAAATATTCCATGCACTTTGCATGGCCACGAGGGTGAGAGGGTGGGAATCGAATAGCAACTTACTATTTGGAAAGAAAAAAAGAGTATTTGAAAATGCAAATCAATGTTCAGGAATATATCGGAAACGGCTAACTACACAAACAAATATTAATTTATGCTGTAACGAGATCTTCATGTTTTGTGAAGTAAAATGTTGACTGTTTTTTACAGTTCACCAACTGTGCAATAGTCATTCAGAATGAAAAGGACCTCACAGGGTATTCGCAGAAAATTCAAGTTAAATACATAATTATTTTGCCATGGCAATATCTTAAACACATGGCGTTTTTATCAAAATGATAAGAGTCACTTGTGAGAATATAAAAGAAAAACGAAATGTTTTCCACCTAAAGAGTAATTTGTGATGGGGGATTTTCTTGAAAATCTTCCTTGTCATGTTCTTGAAAGACACTGAACTTAAATACCAAGTTTGGTATTTAACCGAATACTCGCTTTTGAGTATTCACAGACACACACTCACCCACACGCGGACCTCTCTAAAAATATTTTATTTATTTGTTTGTTTGCTTATTTATCCAGGGAGCCTCAAAATGTGTACTTCCGCTGAAGTCTCGATGTGTATGGTATGTAGTAGAGAGAGTAAAAATCTGGATATTCCAAGGGATCTGGAATGGATCCATATTCCTGCCAAAACAATCTGCGCTTAGCCATGGCTAGTCGGAAAACAAAACACGCTTGGCAGCATACAACTTCTGCGTGTTTCTATGCCTATATTAATGCGTTATTAAATAATTAACAACTAAAATGCTTGCAAGAGGATTAGAAGAGTGTGTTTAGTACATCTTGTATCCTCCTTATAAGTGGTTTTTATTGTAGTTATTTATTTGAAAACGTCTTAATTATGTTAAATATGAGTCAGGAATCCAAAGTCCTGTTTAAGTGAAACAAGAAAACCAACCATCCTATCGAAATGACCTCTAAACAAGGGGCCACCATTTCGAAAATGTAACCAAATGAAATCCAACCAGCTAGAAGCTACGCCAGTGCTGCACAAAAGGAATCTTCCCTACGAAAGAAGAAGCAGTCATTCTGGATTTTGTAGATGTACTCATCCTGAAGGAATACACGTATGCTATTGGTAAGCTAATTACATCTACAAATATACATGGAATTAATTGTTCTTCACACAAGCCGTGTGTTGGACAAGTACTTACAACATTGTAAGTCGCCATTGGGGTATGCCATCTGAATATAATTTGAGATCTCCTTGTGGTTTACCGGGAAAAACGCGAATCAGTTGGAGAAGTTAATGTAGTGCCGACATGTTGCCATGGTAGCTCAGTGGTTAGAGCACCGGACGGAGACCGTGAGAACCGGTTCAAATCCCGGCTATGGCATTGAATTTTTCAGTCGACTGATTCTACCTTTACAAATATACACTTTGTGTCTAGAATCGCCAGAAACCGTATCTAGTCTGTCTAGCAAACAAGGAAATATTGCAGACATAATTTTAGAAATAAGACCATTGCTCACAAAATTCGTAAAAGTAATAATATAAAATCTGTATCCCGTAGTTGCTCATCAAGTATTGGAGCGTGAATTGCTAGCACACAGTGGGGATATCAGAGTCAGGGTTTGCTTATATTTTAAGCTTTAGAGGACAGGTTTATGTGCACCCAGACGGCCTAGAGAAAATACCAGCACCCGTGCGCGTCGAATGTGATGGTAAAAGACGTACCTGTCACAGACTCGCTTTCATGCTTTGTATGTACTAGTGAACAATCATACCATGTGGCAAAGGACTGTGAGCATGAAAATGAACAACGTCCTGAACCACGCACGGAAATATCCTTATCCTTGAAACCTGAACACAGTACACGTGCTACTGAATTCCAATCATTAAAGGCAATTAGTCCAGAACCGGTGATTACACCCACGCTGAAACGTCCACTGTCCACCGCTTCAAGTTATACATTACCAGTATAAACGATCAGATAGTAACACAACACTTGCGAGTCCGGCAATTATAAATCACAACAAACCGGAGTGAGCTAAAAAAAAAACCAAAACACAGCTTCAACTGAAAAAAGAGAGCAACAACGATCCAAACTCTCAACTTGCACTCTAAAAAAGAGTTTGTCCGGCCCTCAAAACAGCTACCCGTTAAATTATGTGCAACTCAAAACTCCTCTAGAAAGGATTAAAAACAATTCGAATTCTGTAGCTTCTGTGTGGGAATACTTAGAAAATATAGATGTTCAGCCCCTGATTGATCTAGATGCGCATTATTGTCTATTAAAAGACAAAAATATGAAACGGTATTTTTTCAGCCCTAAAAAGAAAATTGCAGACATATACCGAAAATGTTTACATTTCTACTATAACATGACTAATCCTTTTTGCAAACATGCTCATCCAATGCAATAAATGATTACAGTGGTGCATAAATTGTTATAGGCCGCAAAAAGAATCTCTTCAAGTAGTGCACAACATTTACACCAGATGTAATATATTTACAAGAAACCAACCTTAAAGCAAATTATGAAGCTTCCATAAAGGATTGCCCAGTTTATGCAAACGGAACCGCGGCAGACCACGCAAGTGGGGGAGTAGCCACTTATGTTAACAACAAATACGGCTTGACAAAGATAACCTTAAATAAAAAGAAATACAAATTTGTACTGGTTGCAACACAAATGCCGTTTCTTAATGGGCCACCCACAATCTGTAACATATATCCTCCTAATTCTTAACCATTTACTGTCCATGAAATTTTGTCCTTAATCAATGAGCTGCCCCAGCCATTTCTTCTGGTGGGAGACTTCAATAGTCACACCTTCATGTGGGGGGGGGGTCCTACAAGTTAGACGCAAGAGGCAGAATAATTGAGGATCTCACAAGATATACTACTGCTAAATACTGGACATCCAAACCATTCAGGAGAATGGATTTATCCTTCTGCAATTTAGCTGCAGCCAAATTCGATTGGTTTGTAGCAGAGGAATCTTTTGGGAGTGATCACTTCCCAACTGTCATTCGCATTAGTATAAATCGATAAATAGACCTGTATTAACAAGCACTCCAGCATGGAAATGTTGTTCTCGCCAACTTTTAAGGTTATCAAAACACTGTATAAACAAAACTAAATTATTTGAAAACAGAAGCTCGTATCCCAGAATCTATTAATCAGACAGTCTAATTCTACTACAGTTATTACTTGATGCAGCACAACAATGTATTCGTAAAACTACAGGCAAACCAAGAAAAAAGCAAGCTCCTTGGTGGAATGAAAAATGCCGCTTAACACAGAAAAGCTTTGTCACATTAGAAATGGCATCGTACTGATCAGAATAAACAACAATATGAGAGATGTGGAGCAAAAACCGATCTACATCTTGGATGAAATACATTTCAACATTATCGTCTGGAATCTAACATCTGAAAATTGGAATAAAGTCGGAAGAATTGGTGAACAAGGAAAACGAAATAAATGACCTTCTTTGTTGCATCTTAACCATAATCATTACAAATCCAAAATTCATCGCTAACGCCCTAGCATCCACTTTTTCTGAAAATTCCAGCAACGCAAATTGCCTTCCCGAGTTTATTAGGCGCAAAATACCGCAAATATAACCAATGAACACATCTTACAGTCCAATGTAGAATCTACACTATCATTACTGTCCAATAAAAACCTCAAGATGTTCTCAAATACCAGGAACTCTAGTCCTGATCCTGATGGCATATACAATATGTTTTCTGAAGAAACTCCAACCATCGTCACTATATATAACAAAACCGTAGTATCCGGTGAAATTCCAAAAATATGGAAAGTAGCTACTGTTATCCCGATTTCTAAGCCAGACAAAGGTAACACGAATTCAAAGAATTATCGATGTATCTCTCTTACCTGCACAATATGTAAACCAGTGGAAAAATCAATAAATTAACGGATATTGTAGTGCTTAGACTTCAAACATTATTCCATCATATCAAAGTGGGTTTCGCCATCTAAGATCAATAAAATATAATCAGCTAATCAACATCGATAGTGAAGTTTGTGATGCATTCATAAACGACGAACATCTTTTTGCAATAAGTCTTGACACACAAACTGCATATACTATGGTATGAAAGGAGAGAGTCATAAAACTAATTGACATTGGAGTTAGCGGAAATATAGGTACAACAATTCATTGCAGATTTTCTCTCTAATAGATCAATTCAAGTAAAATTCAGTAATCAGCTATTCAATTTATTTGAACTACAGAATGGAATACCTCAAGGATCAGTCTTAAGCGTTGTTAGCATAAGTGAGGTGAGTGAAATAGTTCTTAAGTCAGTTAAAATCAACATATTGACCGATGACATCACGATACTATGAAAAAGAAAAGAAACAAGCACAACACACCAAATACTACAAGCCCAGCTTACAAACATCCATTCATGGGCTCGCAGATCCGGCTTTAAAGCTTCTATATCTAAATCTAAACATATTATGTTCAGTAAGTCAAGAAAAATTAGGGACGCAATATCAAAGATCTGAACGATTAGAAAATACCTCTACATTAAAAATTTTGGGATTGAAATGTGATAATCGACTAACATGGAAACCACATATCAACGAATTAAGAGCAGAATGTCTTCTAAAAGATCCTGTCTTATAATAACTAGGGGCCGATAAATCGGAGATTATATCCACCCATAATCCTTTATTTCGATCGAAGTTAGACTACGAAGCCATCGTTTACTATTCAGCCAAGAAAGCAACCAAGAGTCACTGCATGTTAGAGAACGAAAGTTTACCTTCATGCTGCAAACATCTCGCACGCCCCAGAAAATCCTGTGAGTAAAGTGTTTTCTCCAACTGAGTATATGAGGAGAAAAACATATCCCAAACCTTTGTACCATCGTCTAAATGCTTACCTGAAAGAAATCAATCTCCCGAAAACAATTCCACAAAATATCACCAAAGAACCACCATGGCAAATAGTTCGTCCAAACATCGATACGACTCCAATGGCTAACCATAAAAGTAAATTAGTAAATAATTGGATAAATTCAGGACGTGCAATTGTATACAATGATGACGTAATCAAATACAAACTAAATAATATATGCTCTTTTTTGTGGGGGTAGGGATCTTCGCAATTAGAAAGCCTTTGAAAAGAATTATAAGTTCTAAAGAACCAAAATTTTTAATTTGTGCAGATCCACGCAGTGTAATTGAAAGCGCCCTAGGTCATGAAAACCAGGAATCAATAAATTGAAGAAATCAAGCAGCTTTACAACGAAATTCATGTCAACAAACAGGTTATCATTATGTGGATACCATCCCATACTGGAATTACTGGTAATGAACAAGCAGAAAAAGTAGTCAAGGAAGCAACAACATTCGCCGGCCACAATGGAATCTCATACTGATTTCAAAACACATCTCAGTATTTTAAACAATAAATTGTGGAATACTGAATGGATGAAAAGCTGCCCCAATAAACTTTTGGAAATCAGGAACTCAGTATTCAGCAACAATTAAATTCACTTAAAGAACAGAAAGAACCAGATAATTTATACCCGGCTATGAATTGGTCATTCGCAACTGACACATGAGCACCTAACTAAAAGTCAAGACACTCTGTGTAACCATAGCAAAGTAACCTTTACCATAAAACATATGTTTGAATGGAAACATTTAGAATAGTACAGGCTAAATTCAAAGTTCCTCCAGGCCAAAAGGAAACACTGAATGACTGTACAGCTGTTTTCAACACTGTTAACTTTATCAGTATCGTTAAACTACCAGTGCATTGTCATTGTGAGATTGTCTTTTTCTTTCTCTGTATCAATGTTTTATAATTTTTTGTGTTAAGATATCTGTTTTACTGTCTTTATGTAATACCATTGTTGTTTGAAATTGTCAAGATTTTAATATTATACTTAACTTTCACTATATACTATGTTCGAT
This sequence comes from Deroplatys truncata, assembly GCA_030765065.1. Classification (NCBI taxonomy): domain Eukaryota; kingdom Metazoa; phylum Arthropoda; class Insecta; order Mantodea; family Mantidae; genus Deroplatys; species Deroplatys truncata. The sequence continues at coordinate 127,316,997 of CM060988.1, read as the reverse complement.
TGTTTTTTACTTTCTCTAATAAGTATAGTAAGTAGGGGAAATATTGCATTCCACCCAAAAATTCGATACCGAGATTTCACCGGAAATACATGTTTTGAGGTGCCCTGAATCCAAATAAAGCATTTTTGGAAACATGTACGCGCGCGCGTGGCTGTCTGTAAGTCTGTGAACAACATAACTCAAAAACGAAAAGTCGGATAAATACCAAACTTGGTATTTGAGTTTTAACATCTTCCAAGGAAATCATCTTCCGAAGATTTTCGAGTCCCTCCCATACTACCCTTTAAATGGAACATCTTTCGAAAATTTTGATTAAAATAGCGTATGTTTAAGATATTTTCATGGCAAATAAATGTATATCTTCAATTTTCTGGAAATGTCCCCAAAAGTCCTCTTCGTTCTGAATGACGTTCACATAATTGGTAAACCGTAAGAGAGAGAGACAAAATTTTACTACACAAAAATTGTAGATCTCGTTAAAACATTCAAAATTATGTCGCATAACATTTTTTTTGTCGAGTGATACGTTTCTGAGATATTCCTTCTTATTTGTTTTAATTTTCCTATACTTATAATTTTTCTCAAATGGAAATTCGTTTTATTTTATGTCCTGGACATGCAAAGAGAATGGAATGCTCCACATAGCAACCAGCTCTTAAAAGAGTTGACTATCGCTTAAAGCCTTACCATGTTCCCCTTGCACCTACAAGAAAATTAGCAATAAGATTAGTTTCTGCTAATGCGTATCTCGATTAACATGAAGTAGATGGAGAATAAGCGTTTGTAAAAATAGTTTGTACAAGAGTAGAGACAGTTATGTGAGTGTAACATAAGATTTTTTATAGCTCTGTTATAATGCTAATGTAATGTAATAGCAGTATTGGCTAGTGGTTTAAATATTATTGTTAATTTTTTGTACTGAAAGACAATGTAAAGTTATATGTATTTTTATATGGTCGCTCATGACCTAGTTGTTCATGCCGACTTAAAATAAATAACTTTTAAAAATATGGGCTTTGCAGAAATAAGGCGTTATTAAATACAGTACAGATTAATTGAAATGTCAGTCTGGGCAGCACATTTCAATGCGTGTTATTTATTAATCCTGATGTGTTGGAAAATGTTACAGAAACGTAAACTTCCATTGATAGTCCTTATAGACAATTGCTCTCAGCTGGTAATCATTTTACAGCATAGCTTTAAAAATGCTTTGTATACAAACTGTCTTGCAATTATGTTTAAAGATTTCCCTATAAAATACACATTACGATTTATTAGGAAAATTTTATTGCCAAGAGAAATTGTCAGCCTGTTTCTCAAAAATTGCAAAAAAAAAAAAAAGTTTTCTGCGACACGTATCATTCCTCTGTCTACTCTGTCTAAATCCACTTCAGCCTTCCATTATTTCACATGTGAGTTCGGAGGCACTACCTCCCAATATTGTGTCGTTTTACGTGGTGTAGTAGTTACCATGCTGGCCTCTAGTTCCCAAGGTCGCGGCTTCAAACCCGGCTGAGGGCGATGGATTTTTTCGGGCCTAAAAATTCTTAGCATGGCTTCCTTCGGAAGGGATATAAAGCCGGTGGTCATGTGTCGTAGATTTAAGGCACATAAAAAGAACCTCAAGCCTGATAAAGAGGCCTCTGAGCAAAATTACCGGCCTTTCACGCCCAATATAGAATGGGACGCTAAGGACCACAGAGCGTCCATAAATAAAAGTCAATTTAATTTAATTTTCCCAACATTTATTGACGTATCTAAGTTGGCACAAGCTACATTTAAGCATCGTAACCACGTATTTTAATGATATTTTGTGCATTAAAATTTAGCCAGGCATTAAAATAAAATTGTTAGTCAACACAGAGTATTTGCAATTCATTTGTTTAGTGCAGGTCAGGAATTCGCGGAAATGCGTGGAAGTAGAAATTAGCAGTGGGCTGTTCCGGAGTTACTGAAATCGTCAGAATCGAGCATTAAAAATTAAGGGACAAACGGGAGAAAATTTCCAATTATTGTGAAAAATTAAGTTTTTCTGTGTTTTGCCGAAAACAAGTGTATCAACCATATTTTATAAATTCTTGGGGCTTCAAGGCCTTAAGGTACGTGGAACTTAAGAAAAGGTGTCATTTTAAAAGGATGCCGTATTCCAATTAACCGCGATGCAGACATTAACTTGCGTTATCCATAGTTCTATTTTTGAAGCAATTTGCTGCATTCAAAATCAATATCCTAAAAGTTTCATACAATGAACTTGTAATTTTTTGCTTGATGTTCTACAGAGGTGGTGATTAGTGAAGGTATCGGATTTTTCTATATCTTACGTGGTTCTAAAATAAAAAAGTAAAATATACGATACAGTTCTCAAAAACGTTCACAATTTTAGTGTTTAGTATGTCCATTCTTTTCTAAATTCAGGAGCCAAATATTAAAAACTGAATACTTTAAAGACCTATACACGAATGGTATTGCAGGATTACTTTAAAATAGTTTGGTCAAAATTAATAGCAGGAGAGAGATTTTGAAAAAGCGCACGCTTTTAATAGAAATACCAATAACGCAAAACCTATTAATCCCAGCAAGACAAAACTTTAATAGCTATATGAGTGTGATATGAAATATTTGTGTGCCAAAACTGAAGCTTTTAGCTCAAATACTATAGAAAATACAAATTTCACCCATTTTCTCCCTAAGTGGGTGTTTGTGTAGATATGGTAACCATTTTATTACTTTCTCTACCATACACACAATAGGTATAAAGGGTATTGAATATCTCCCAAAAATTAGTTATCGAGATTTCGCCGCAAACATGTTTTAAGGCTCGCCGAATCAAAAGGGGGGGGGAACAAACGGTCGGTTAAATGCTAAACTTAGTATTTAAGTTCAGTTATCTTCCGAAGATGCGACACGAAGGTTTTTTTGAAAATTCCCCCACCCCAAACTATCCTTTACATGAAACATTTTTAAAATGTTTTATTTCCTGGAAAATTACTCTTAACGATTTTGTTAGTATGTTAAAGTATTTAGATGACAAAATGTATATCTTGCGTATTCTGCGAATAGCCTCGAAGTCCTCTTCTTCGTAAGAAATGTTATGCAATCTTCTATAATTGTTAAGTGATAGACCAAAACGCACTACAGAAAAAAAAAATGTTTAAGACACACAATTTATTTCAAATAACCTTTTTTGTTGCATCAGCCATTAATGGTTCGATTTGTTCAATACTTCATTATTTTAAAGCCCTGTCGACATTCAGTTGCCTCTCGCGATGACATTCAAAGATATGGAATTTTAAGACCAGCATATAGCGTCCGCTCTTAAACATTTGACTATCGCTAATCAAATTAAATTAAATTGAGTTTTATTTATGGACGCTCTTTAACTGCTATGGTCCTTAGCGTGAAAGACCGGTAATTCCGCTCAGATGCCTCTTTATCAGGCTTGAGGTTCTTTTACGTGACGTAAATCTACGACACGGGACCAACGGCTTTTACTTCCCTTCCAAAGGAAGCCATGCTAAAGATTTTTACGCCGGAGAAAAATCCATCGCCCTCCGCCGGGTTTGAACCCGCGACCTCGGGAACTAGAGGATAGCATGTTAACCACTACACCATGCAGGACGATAAATATCGCTAATCCCTTTGTACCTGTAGCTATTTCTGCAAATGTTTATCTTGATTAAAATAAGTAGACAGAAAAATAAGCCTTATCAATAATTTGTATAGCCACTAATAAGCGAAGGATGGAGAAAGTCATGTGTATGTAACATCGGATTCTTTTTAATGGTAAAACCACTTAGCTCTAGTATCCTGTGAAGTGAAGACATGACTCGAAAAATAACTCGAAAATCAACGAAATGTAAAGTCGTTATGCTTTCAAATTATAGTAGGCTGGCCCCGTAGCTCAGTCGGTGGAGTACCTGCCTGCTATGCGAGGGGTCCCGGGTTCGATTTCCGGCCGCTGATAGTGACAGACGGCAACGAGCGCCGAGGACGTGGGCAGGAAAAACACCGCGCAGCCGGTTCGTAGTTTCTTGGCTCTCTCTGTATTAGTGAGCTGGCATAGGTAATGGTTCTGACTGTATGTTAAAGAAAATATATCGTTTCATTCAATTGTATCACTCCCTGAGATATCAGAATATCAAAACTCGTGTCATGAATCAGTCAACTAAGATGAGCATTGCAAAGTGTATACAAGGCGGATGTTCCAAAGTTCCATTGCACCTTTTCATAATCAAAACATAAGTAGTAGTAATAATAATAATAATAATAATAATAATAATAATTTTATAGACTATGCAGCATTTTTGGAACTTGGAAGACTCTCAGCGGGAGGTTAAGGAAGTCGGACGTTCCACCGATGTTTCACACCCTTATATGTGATTATCAGGGGATTTTCATCCATTATTAGGAATAGCCGGTCTGAAAGTTAATTTATAAAGGATATAGGGAGTATTCACCATAAAAATACTCTAGAGCATTCTGCACTAATTTCTTGAAGAACCAGAGGTGATTCATGAAATTAATTAATTCTTCATTCGAGTTTAAAAAACTAACCGTACAATTATTGACTTATGTTAATAACTGCTTATGATGCAGTTCTGCAACATCAATAAATATTTGAATATTGAACTTCGGATAAACCAACTGGTATATGTATACAATCATATAGTATATTAGGATGTCGTTACAAATGATTTTAATTGACTTTGTTTAGGTTAAGACAAATTATATTAGAAATGAGCTCTGGAAGTTAACTTCTTTTTCTGTGCTATGGTCTTATTTGATCTCTGTAGGTCGAAAAGCTGCTGTTTCCTCCTTAAAGATAGATGCAAGCTGTGATGTTTTTGCATTTTCTTTGTTTTATATCTGTTATTCTTGTTATTTTAGATGTGGAATAAATAGGTTATAATTTATTTTATAAGCTATGTATTATTTGAAATAAAAAATGTGCCTTTCGGCTATTAACTTGCAACTTACAGCTAAATACAGTTGCAAATACGGCTCCTAGTACTCCATAAGTAAGATTTAACATCAACTCTTCATTTGATAGTTTTGCCATGATTATATATATGTTTCGGCTTGTAACTGTAACTATTCGTAAACTATTGGCGACTTTCCAAGTTCAGTAACCCGTTCAGAAACCTTATAAAAAGCGAAACGAGTAGGCTTTAGTTATTCTTTTGTTCAAATCAGGCAGGGAATTGTAATGGTTATGTTACATTTCCTTTAATCTTATTTCTGATTAAAAACGCAGATATTTTTAGCTATGAGAGGGTTTGTAATGCTGTTCTAGTTATTTTTACCTCTTCTCTTTTTATTTTATTATATTAGTTCTGGAGCATAAGGAACAGGCTTAAAATTGCATTCACATCTTTACCTTCTCTACTATTTACCTACATTAAGTAGGGGAAGTATTGCATTCCACACAAAAATTGGATAACTAGATTTCACAGAAACTTATGTTTCGAGATTCTTTATTTCGCCCCACCCAAATTTTATTTTTAGAAAAATTTCCGCGTGTGTGTGTGTGAGGGAGGGAGAGAGAGATAGCATAACTTAAAAATCCGATGTGTTACATTCACATGGCTTTCTTTACCATCTATTGTTTATTGGTGGGTATACAAACTATTCTTACGAAAGTTTATTTTTCTATCTGCTTCATTTTAATTGAAATAAAGTTTTCCTGAAATAGCTGCATTACACATTTCGTTATAAATACAAAGGAAACTGGATGCTATGCGCTGGTCTTAAAATGCCATACTCTTTCCACGACATCGCGGGAAACAAGTGAAACTGCACAAGACTTTAAAAGAATGGCTGAACAATTTGAACCATTAATAACGGATATCTCGGAAACGGATGATGCCACAAAAAAAGCTATTGGCATTAAATTGTGTGTTTTTAAAGATCTACATTTCTTGTGTAGTATGTTTTCGTCTATCACTTAACGTTTATCAGTTATACAAGATTATGCAAAATTCCTTATGAATGAAGAGGACTTAAGGCTATTCTCAGAAAACTCAAGTTATACATTGTATTTGTCATGTAAATATCTTTAATATATATGGTTAAAGCAATCTTTCGAAAAGTCTTTCAGTAAAAGGTAGTTTGGGGTGGGGCAATTTTCTTGAAAATCTTCGTGTCGCATCTTTGGAAGGTGCTGAACTTCAAATATCAAGTTTGTGTTTATCTGACTCTTTATTTTTTATTTATACTGTTCACACACGCACATACACACACGCGGACCTTCTTCTAAAAGTGCTTTCTCTATCTACTATGTACGCGGTAGAGAAAGCAAAAACGAAAAGTGTATAAATAGCAAACTTGATAAGCAAGTTCAGCATCTCCCGAAAATGCGATAGGAAGAAAGTCTTCCCATCCCAAACTACCCTTTACATGGAAAATATTTATTATTATTATTATTATTATTATTATTATTATTATTATTATTATTATATTTTCTCTCAAAATGACCTTAACGATTTGGATTAGAGCACAACAGATCTTGAATTGGTTATAAATAAACCGTGAAGTCTTTTCTTTCTGAATAAATTTTGTAAATCATAAGCGGTAGATAAGATTTACTACACAAAATACGCAAAGTTAATTGAAACATGTGTTTTATCTGCACAATGCTTTCTTTAGCATTAGACATGTTTTAAATAGTCTGTGTTGCGTCTCTTAAGTTTTCCTTTAATGAACTGTCATGAGTAGGGCTCCTAAAAAGGACCCAATAACTAGAAAAGGGGACGTAAAAATGTGATGCAAATAATTAATATTTTTAATATTTTTGTGTCAGTTACATATTTAAATAAAGAATATAATGCTTGAACATTGGAATCAATATCATTACATCAGTCATTATTAGAAAGTCATGGTGTCATTTTTCCCCAAATTGTGTTATTTATAGACTCTTGATACACATTAACACATAAATATTGCAGTGTGAGATTGATGCATTGAAATTACCATGTAACACCCAAATGTTATTCTATGAAATGGAGTTAAACATTTCAGCTTAAAAAAGGCAAAATTCTGATAGCATGAAAAACAGCGCAAAAAGTTTAAACTGCTTCTTCTTTCAGTCATATATTTTAAATTGTTATGTTACTCTGTATAAATTGTTGTTGTCTTTTGGAATTGAGAAAGAGCGGTAGTCAAAACAAGGTGAAGTTGCAAAAACCGTTAAGACCTAAAATAAGGAAAAAAAGAACCAATAAGCAAAAAAGCACCGAAAACACACACACAAAAAAAAATAAAACCCACCATTTTTTGCCCTACAGTGGCTCAAAACGAGCATATATGGTGGGTCTCATCCTCGGACGCTCGAAAAAGGAGTTTTCCTCAACTTCCGATCCTTAGTCAAGAGCCATCTGTTTTTTTTGCCCCCATGGGTTTCTAATTCCTTGATAAACAAAAATAATAATTGCGAAGTTGTGCATTATTTATTTATTTTTTATTTTTTGTGTTCGTATTGCGCGTGCAAACAATTCCACTTTGCCTTATTTATGATTGTTTTAGTCAAGCATTTATTGTAATGTAAGATGAATAGAATTAATGTTTATACGAGTAATGCTACAAATGATAATATGGGATTATATGAATTGTAGTGGGTAGAATGTCGTGCGAGTGTGATATCAGATTTTTATATCATATTTCAATTTTCTTCTCTCATTCAATTTTAATCTTCACGATGAATGAATGCTCAAATTGGCTGGAAATCTAAATCTATATCTATGACATTCATCCTAAAGACAGGTAAAAACAAACAGGTAGCCCTACGAGGATTCTAACCCGGGACCGCAGAGTGAGATACAAGAACGTGAACCCTACTACTGCGATGTCGTCTTTATACTAGCCGATTTATCTTGCGCTACTCGGGATCATAATTTCTTCATAGGAACTTTCTGAAAATTCTAACTTTCCACACAAACATAACCTCCTAATTTAAACCTTTCAAAAAATGTAGCATTTTTATTACAAAATATAGGTCTGAATGGAGACACAAGGAGTTTTAAGTATTTTAAGCTTGCGAGCAATATACAAGTACAATAACAATATAATAACCTTCGTACAGCAATCATGTTTCAGAATGTTAGAGATTATTGTAGAATATTCCATAATGTTCTAAAAGTGTGTGCTATATTCAAAATATTCAATGTCTGCTAAATTGCATGATTTTTGGCGAATTTTCAAGAGTATTCATCCCTTGCACCCCTTAACCTCGCCGAGGGGTTAAATCTGAGCTCTGACAATTGTAATCGGCGTGCCTAAAACTTAGGGATTTGACACTAATACTTGATTCGTTACTTTTAAGGCTCCGACACCTCACCTCTTCCCTATGGGATTTGCTGGGAATGTTAACTCCCCCCTCCAGCTATTTTGCCCAAGTAGCAATAGGTATGTAATTTGGATGAAATACACGTACTTGCACCCAGAGCCACATACAATTACTTCTAATTACATTAAGATTTTTAGTAATATAGTAATAATATTATAGTAAAATGTTACTAATAGTTCTTGCTGTTATTGTATTAATATGCTTTACGATCTGTATGGTGTGTTAACACCGTGTCATTCGTGCATAAACATGAGGTGGCTACAGAAACACGCTTCACACGTAAATATGTATGCTTAAAATGAAGAAATTCGCTGGCATTTTGCAGTTAAGTATAATTTTAAGCACACAATAATGTAACCGTCATTTGCTGATTATTGCTTAATCGAGATTGTAGCCTGCTTCTTACGCATCATTAGCGAGTTATGTTGCCTCGGCTGCCATGCGTTAATCTTCCCCAGCCTTTCCGGTTTGGATTCTTGATGCTTTGTCTACCTAAGCCGTTTGAAATATTTGGTATAGTTCAGAAATATTAAGCGAGACAACTTGGAATGAAAAGTGTTGTTTAGTTTCGTGGATAACATCCCTGTTGTAGACCGAACCTAAGACTCAGTAGTGTTATTAGTATCGCCGCAAAGGTGTTGTTAAAGTAACAGTTGACTGTTGTTTCCTGGAGCTGCAATTAATTACAGGCAATAAAACTCCGTCTAGGCACACAGTCCTCGCTCTCAAGTTTTAACGAAATACTCTAAAGCAGTGTTTCTCTGTGTTCCGTGAGGCGAGTGTAAGTATTCCAGCCAGTTTCAGTGAAAGTGATTTTGAAATTTCAATTTACTTGATTTTTGAAAAGACTTCCCTCTAAACAACATTTGGTGTATTGTTGTGGAAGAATACCCCAGTATTAAATTAAAATTGAGTTTTATTTATGGACGCTCTTTAACTGCTGTGGTGCTTAGCGTCCCATTCTATATTGGGCGTACAATGTATAGAATACCAAGAGAATAGTTTAAAGAATGGTGGATGGGTAAGTAGTTTACGGAACATTTTGGAGAAAAATGGGTTGGGAGACATGTGGAGGAGAGTGAAAAATGTGAATAACTTTTGGAAAAAGGCAAGGAAAAGACTGGAGGATATAGAAATACAAAACATATTTAGTGAGAGAGCCGAAAAGAGTTCATTGGTTTGTTATATGCTAATGAAAAAGGGAGAAATGTATAAATATAGCAAATAAAGAAGAGAGAGAAACTATTGCATGGGTAAGAACAGGAGCATGGAGGCTAAGAGGGTTAAGACAGGGTATTCCTCAAAACCAATGTCCGATATGTGGTGGAAATGAAGACATTGAACACATAATATTTATGTGCCAAGGAACAGAAAATTGGAGAAGAGAATTTATTAAAAAGAAGTGGTTGAAGGGGGATAGAAATATAACTATAACTGAAATGGTGTGTAAAGACGGTAGGAGCATTGGACAGTTTTTGTGCAAAGTCAAAAATAAATGGCTTTGGACAGTGGATAGAGATAAGTAAGGGGTAGTGAAGCTTACCAATAAGACGATGGACAAAGGTAGTGAGAAATCATAAATACAATGAAATAGTGTTGAAATTTTTATTGGAAAATTGTGGTGAAATACCTGATGGTAAAGTAATAAAAAAGTGACAAGTGAAAAGCAAGTGGAAATAGGACATGAAAAACAGGAGCAAGATAATTTATTGATGAGCAATTGTAAAATGTAGATAAACCGTAGTGGATGTCTACTGAATGAGTGGCCAGGGTCACATTTCAGTAGACAATTTCTTAGCACTGTGACAATATTGTGCGTGAAAGACCGGCAGTTTTGCTCAGAGGTCTCTTTATCAGGTTTGAGGTTCTTTTACGTGCCGTAAGTCTACGATACGGGTGCACCGGCTTTACTTCCCTTCCGAAGCCATGCAAAGGATTTTTACGCCCGAAAAAACACCCATCGTCCTCCGCTGGGTTTGAGCTCGCGACCTTGGGAACTAGGCTAGCATGGTAACCATTACACCACGCAGGACGAATACCCCAGTATTGCTAAGCGAACTATAGGAGTGCTTCATTTCTTGGGACATATCTTTGTGTAACGGGATGTTCGTATTATACTTCAACTAAAATAAAGAGAAATAGACTTAATGCTGCATCTGACACGAAGATCCAGTTGTCACCCATTACTCTACCTCCAAGAAAATCTGTGATAGTAAACAGTAAAAGCATCACTCACAAATATTAGGATTCCAGTTTTATTGTATCAGTAGCATTGCTTTGAAATTTGTCTGATAATTGAAAATTAAGTTGTATCACTTATCGAAGAAATCTGATGTGTTGCATTCACATGATTTTCTCTACTCTTCTACAAACAATTCTTGCAAAAGCTATCTAGTTCTGGTGAATCCAGGTAAACTTTCAAATTAAGTTTATACATTTCCTTGAACGATACAGTAGATAGCGACACGCTCCTTAAAATTCTGGCTATGTGATAACTTTAAAATTCCATGCTCTATGCATGACCATGAGGGGAAAAAAAAACAAAAATAACTTCTTTCCCAGTTGAGAAAAGTATAAGAATTTTAAAATTCAAATCAATAACAAGAAATATCTCGAAAATGATTAACCCCGCAAAAATCTTATTTCACATAAATTGCGTGTTTTAACGAGATCTGCATTTTTTTGTAGTAAGATTTTTTCTATTTCTTACGGTATACCAATTATACGAAAGTCATTCAAAACGAAGGGGACTTCATAGGCTATTTCCATAAAGTAAAGTATGCATTTTATTTGCCATTAAATATCTCAAACACATGGCATTTTAATAAAAATCGTTTTTGAGAAAATAAAAAAATAACGAAAGTTTTTTCATGTAAAGGGTATTTGAGGCAGTATTTTTAACACTTAAATAATTTCAGTCTAATTATATAATATAAAATTCAATAACAGCCCGCCTTAAAGCAAAGTGTGTATAAAATAACATAAAAATGTATGTAACAGTCATTGTATTAATGTTTATATTATTGTGTACATGTTTAATAATGTAGGAGCTGTGAGAATATAGGTCAAAAGTTGCTAACAATGAGGTAACCTTGAGGAAATAATGAATTGGAAAGTTTAATAATGCTACTAGTAATTCTTGGAGCAACAATAATGTAACTTTTGAGACAGTTTATAAATAGCCAATCAACAACCAAAAAACCTGAAAGTTAAATAAAAATTTTCTATTGGAGTAGGATTAGCCAATCAGAAACTGAAATAGAGCAAATTGTACAAATTTAGAAGTCAGTTGCTTGTAGACAGTGTTTCTAACCGGACGCTAGACGGTACGTATCCAGTGTGAGACAAAAATTCAATACGGCGAGAATATTATAAAGTTCGCGTGTTTAAAACTGCAATTAATAAATAATCTCACAGCTCTCTATATAAGTGAAGTGTTATTTAATCGTGTGAAGGATTAATAAATGGAGTGAAGTAAAAATTATAATTTGTGTAAGCCTACATTCTTTAGTCGTATCACACCCTGTTAAGAGAAACATGTTTCTACAAAATTAATACTGACGCAGCCGAGGCAAACATAAATATATATAATATTTAAAGAAACATTAAAAAAATTAAACTACTTCGTAGATTGGGGTGTAGGGATTTTATTGAAAATCTTTGTGTCGCATTCTTGCAAGATGCTGAACTTAAAACACCAAGTTTGGTAGTATTTAACCGACTTTTCGTTTTTTATTTATGCTGTTCACACACAAGCGCGGACCATTCTCTAAAAATGCTTTCTTTTTTATTTTATTGGGGCCTCCGGTGAAATCTCGGTATCGAAATTTTGGGTGGAATGCAAAACCTCCTTTACGTACTAGATACGTGATAGTAACATAGAATTACAGAGCAGGATGAAATAACATTCAGATATTCAGCTGTGTCCATTAGATCATTTACTTAGTGTAAACATGTAACATGGATTTTTTAAAAAAAACAATTAGGTGTATATTTTTTTTCCTCTATTTATTTTACGTCACTGTAACTACGTGGTCATATCGCGACGGCTCTGTTAGGACACCTCCCGCATCGGTGTGTGGTGGACAGTTAGAGTCTAGGTCTCATCCATGAATCATACCATATTGTTTCGTTACTGTCCACAGGCCTAAGTGCTAGGCAACTGTGTTTCAGCTTCTACACGTACCGGGCAAATGGCATTGTGGTGCCGTACCAGTCTACCAGCTTTCATCATCTGTGGATAGATGGCAGAGTATTCGCTATTGCCATCTATTTTCATGTTTATTATTATTTATACTTAAGATGAAACTTTGGATCGTGGTATTAAGTATCCAAAGAGGTATTTACTTTGTTGCCTGAGGGAAGCCACGAAAAATCCGCAGTCAGATTGTTTGGCCCTCGGGATTTGAACTCTGGACCTCCCGAATGCGGGCCACAGACTTTACTGCCTGAGCCATCCTGCTCAGTGTGTATCGTTGGACGAGCTTTTCCTGTGGTAATTTTTGTGTATCCCTTATGATTTCCCACCTATTCAAAATTGCATCAGTATGAAGAGGGCTACCTAGGTTGTTCGCAGAAAATTCGAGAAGTACTTTTTAGTTAATTGCATTAGTATCTTAAGGTAAACATTTTTAATATTACTCATATTAAATCCTAAATATTTTAATATGATGATAAATTGAGATATTACCAGCGAAAATGGAAAAAGCATCTAGAAAGAATGAACAACTCAGAATTGACAAAACGAACAATGATATATACCTAGGCTAATAGTAAGATCCATGGGAAGGCCCAGGAGCAGAAGGTTGGAATATCTTTGAGGATGGAACAGGCAGACTTTGCTATACGTGGAGTGTAGAAGAAGAAGAATACCGTATATATTTTTATTCATATCATATTTTAATAAAAATAGTGGCTTTTAGAACGAAAATTTTTTTCATGCAAAAAGTGGTTTGCCCTGGAGGAATTTTCTGGAAAAGTTTCGCCTTGCATGCATAAACAGTGTCCGGCTCAAGAATGAAATGCTATATTTATCTGATTTTTCGATTTTGTTACGCGTTCTGTAGCTTTTTTTTTGGGGGGGGGGAAGACTCGGGGACCTCAAAACATCATTTCCACGGAATTTCGATATCGAATTTTGAGTGGAATACATTATTTCTTCTGGCTAGGTGGTAGGGAAAGTAAAACTGTGTTCACAAGTTTAAACTGTATGTATACCTTTGAGGCTATGCCCTTAATAATGACCTTCACCCTTAAGCAGGGGAGAAGAGAGAGTTTGCAGCTTCCATTCTTGTGCAGATAACCGACCTCAAGAGGTGAATAGTTGAGTTGCTTAAGTGCAATGATCAAGGGATCTGGAGAAATGTGTTAATAATGCTGTTGTCTGCTTGCAGATAACTGGGGAAAGCTTGGAAGTGTTTCTCACGCTCACGCAGTTGATAATACAAACACCACAGACACGTAATTAAAATGAACTTTATTTAATTATTACTTATAATACAATGGAGTTTTTGCCAAGCAGTTCACAAGCACGCAAGCAAGTGATGTCTTAAGGCCGCTGCACTTTGCATGCTGTTCTGTCTGAAAAAGCTGTGATATGAAGATCGTTACTAATAAAAGAACCCGCAATCCGGTCGCGTTGTGCGTGAATCAAGCAGGTTTTTCTCTCACTCCTTCTCCCCCCTCTCTCTCTCTCAACCATATCTCTCCCTGTGTATGCGAGAGCGAGCACTAGCAGGAACAAAACCAAGGCGAACTGTACAATAGGAAACTAAGGCTGATCATCATCAGTCATAGGAAGTTTTGAGCATAAAAGCCAGGATGGAAGGGAAAAGGTTGACTTGTCGCTGGACTGTAGGCAGGGACGTCGCAGATTACAAACCAGGCCCCAACCCTTGCACAGGCTTTTGGCAATATTTGACTCCAGGGATTTCATGGTTCCAACCGTATTGATTCACTTAAACCACACATAAAAACTACTTATTCTGAATAGAGTTAAATCTAAACTCGGCAACATACATATATTTCCTTCAAAATCCTAAAGCCACCACAGCTAACTTCCCTTCTTATTAGCTTCAGATTATTTGTCCAGATTTAAAAGTTACCGAAACCTCCCAAATTTTACAGAAGACTTACATATTTAAGACTTTTCTATTGTCCCACAAAAGTGTTTTTTTTTTCCTTCAGCCTTCGAGTGTGTTAAGTTTTCGGTGATATCATTATTCTATAATATTGTGTTGCACGTGTTATAGTAATTTTTAACATTTATCATGTATAAAAATTAGTGTATCGGTAGACGCGATCACTTCCGCCAAATCTCTCGCGTATAGTTTCCTTTGATGGCTCAGATATTGGCTGTAATGAGCTGCAATTTTGTGAATATGGATGCAGAATTGATTGAAATTATTCAGGTTACAGCTCCAAAGAAGACTGTGGTGAGAAGAAAAGGACGAAATCAGGAAGTACTCCAAAAAGGAATTGGTTGGCCTTTTAGGGGGAAAAAAATTGTGACCTATACTGTTCTCTAATGCTTACTAATTAAAAAACTATACCCTTAATTAAATCTATGTAATGAAATAATTTCTGTGTTTATAAGGGAAGAATTATTAAGAACTCAGTTTTGCACTGCCCCGCTTAATTGGCATTCTTGTCGCTTGTTCTGCACCTATGGACGTGGTCATCCTAAAGAGTATATTTTGTAGCAGCAAATGATTAACGTTAGAGCAAACATTCATGGAATAATACACGTAGCCCTATGCTACTTGTTACTAAATTGTGTGCATCCATATCTCTCGTCCATCTTAGTAGCTTGTGTATCACCTGAGTGTCAATATTTGACGAACGTTTCGTTTCAGACTCCACCCAGTAGCTCTGCAGAAATATGGTTCCTACCGATCCCCCCCCTTTCCTTTCTTTTCAACGGTTAGAAGAAATGAACTGTTTAAGAAGGTAAAAATAACTCCCTGTTAGGAAGGAAGTAACTTACGTGACGAGTTTAAACTGTGCAGCAAAATATTGGGGTAGAGTCTTTCCTGTGTTCTGTGAAAGTGCTGTAGCCAGTATCAGATGAACTTGCCCTAAAGCTCTACGCATGTGCATTGTTCGGCCAAGAACAAAGTAACTGGTAGCCTCAAACTGAGCTAAAAATCAATATAATCAGCTGATTTACTGCTCTTTTTTTTCAGAATCACCAGTGAACCATCTCTATCATTGCAGGAAATAGCTCTTCAATGAAAATTGTGAATTGTTCGTGTCTTATCAAAGCGAGGCAGAAAGGGGGGATGCAGAAATACGCCGGGTCGGTTTTTGAAATCTCTTGAAGACCTCTTCTCATCCTTGTTCCAAAACCAGCGCTGCTATCTTTTCTTGCAGCTTACATTTAACGACGAGCTGTAGTGATTCTGAAGTACCAAAGAACTCTTAAAGAGTCATTCATATGCATCGACTTTCGTGGAAAAAATTAAATTAAAACTGAAGCTTTTTGCTTTCTCTTCCGTTTACTCGAGGAAGTAGTGTATTTGACTCCAACAATTCTATATCGATATTTCACTGGAAATACATGTTTTGAGGTCCACCGAATCCAAAACATGTCCGTGCGCACATTTGTGTTTATGCGCAACACAACTTAAAAACTAAGCTTATATAGAACAAACAGGTAATTTTTCACTTTCTCAAAAATTTGGATTGATAATGTGGCACCTTCATTATGTTATCCTTTGTATAACTGGGAAATCATAGAGATAGATAAGAACTTACAACAGGAAAAATTAAAGCATTAAAAATTAAAAATAATCATTAAAGCACACAATTTATTTTAAAGCTTTTCGTAACGTAGGCGTTTTCATTTATGCATTACCAAGTCGTCATCTGAAGGACATATCGAAAGTTTGTGATTAATGTTTTTTTTCTTTCCATAGCAAGAGGTCTTTACCACGGCTAAACATTTGAATGCATGCAAACATGTGAATTTGTTGTGGTTAGAGAAAGTCGTGCAAGTGTTCACATGGATTGTTAGAAAATACCTGACGGGTAGGGAGCACCATAGACGAAAAGCTAAAGGTGGAATTGGGATAAGTAACAAATTTCATATTTGAGTCAGTCGCCTAAACAATGCCAGATGAAGATTTTCAACAAATTTCTCTCATCGAAACAACCCTTTACATTGAAAGATGTTGGTCAGGTTTGTTTATTTTTTTTTCTCAATAACAGCTCCAATGATTTTGATTAAAATACTTTATGTCGATATTAGTTTGACGAATAAAATGTATGTATCTTGAGTTTTCTGTGAATATCCTGTGAAAGTCTTCTTTGTTCCTATTGGGCTTTTACCGTTTACAAGGGAGATCCTCAGTTCCTACAGAATTTTTTATTTAAAATTTATGCAGGGATTTACCTTACGACATTAATGAAGAAGACCAGCAAAGCCATTCGTCCGTGTAACATATTGTTTTGTTTTCACAAATATAGATGGTAATCTTTGCACAAAGTGTTGAAAACACAAAGGCGTGCCGCAATAGGCGTAGAAACTTCACAGCCACCTTCACAAGAACATTCCATGAGCGATATATCAAATGCCATTTCAGTTACACTCTTGAAATTGGAAACATGTGTGCCGTGTGCGATAGACAGGAACAGACAACTGATTGTGGATTACGAAATGCATTTTGTTGATAAAAGCACGATTTCTCACTAGGGCTCAAACATAATCCGTTATCTTCCTTGCATATATACCATATACATACCTATCGTATATACATTTATACTGTACTGTCGCCGTCCTCCGTGGACTAGTGGTACCGTGCTGGCCTCTAGTTCCCAAGGTCGCGGGTTCAAACCCGGCGGAAGGCGATGGATTTTTTCGGGCGTAAACATCCTTAGCATGGCTTCCTTCGGAAGGGAAGTAAAGCCGGTGGTCCCGTATTGTAGATTTAAGGCACGTAAAAGAACCTCAAGTCTGATAAAGAGGCTTTTGAGCAAAATTACCGGTCTTTCACGCCCAATATAGAATGGGACGCTAAGAACCCATAGTAGTTAAAGAGCGTCCATAAATAAAAAATAAATAAGAAAGAAAGAAAGGTCCAGGGGTTGGAGGCATTTCGTTGTTTGTGGTGATATGATTATACATTTAATATCCTTGCCATTAACTGGTTTATATACCTATCAGCTTAGTATCCTTGTGAACTCTCCATGAATTACAGAGCAGAATACTGTTTTGGTTGCTTGCTTGTGAGATTTTTAGAGAGAACGCTTGAGAGAAGGGTTTTAAAAATGGCTTTTGGACATCTTTCCACGTGTGCTGGCCTCTGCATATATATATATATATATATATATATATATATATATATTTGAAGGGCAAGTTCTCTTCAATTTGCGGGAAGCAAATCCTCTGCCGCCCCGACTTTGTTGGAAACTTCAACGTGCTCTAGATGACAAACGAAACCTTATACGGTCGAATGGCTTTGTATCTTAAATGTTCTAAGGTTAAGTCCGCGTATAAATTTTGAATAAAAAGTTCCTGTTCGAATCGAGGGCCTTCCCTTGTTAAAAACCATTAGAAACTGACGAGAACTTTTGCAGAACTTGTGGAGCTCATAAAAATGTACAATTTGCTTCAAATAACTTTTTATGGTAGAATAAGACTGAAAATTGTAATGCCATATCCGGGATTTGAACCACGGCTATGGCATTGAAATTTTCAGTCTGATTCTACCTTTCCAACCTTGTCTTACGCTTGTGTGAAAGAACAATAAATTACCAAGGGTCCCCCACCCCCTTAGCATTACCAATTCCCGAAATATTCGTTATTTCGCCCTTTAAGTTTTCTCAGGTTGCACTGTAGATCTCTTTAAAACACACAATTTATTTAAAATAACCTTTTTGTGGCATCAGCCATTTCCGAGTTATCGGTTTTTATTGGTTTGAAACAGGCGACACCACTTTAAAAATGACAAGTACCGAAAAATTTAGACCAATAATAATGGATATATTGGAAATGGCTGATGCCACAAAAGTTATTTGAAATAAACTATGTGTTTTAAAGAGATCTATATTTTCGGTGTGTTACGTTTTTGTCTGTGTTATGGTTTACGCGTTATACAAAAATATACAATATTTTTTTTTCCGTATGAAGAGGACTTTATAGACTGTTCCTAGAAAATGCAAACTAAACGTTTTATTTGGATACAAATATCCTAAATATGTGGCATTTTAATCAAAATCGTTAAGAGCCATTTTTGAGAAAATCAAAAATGTCGAAAATGTCTCCATGTAAAGGGTAGTTTATGGTTGGGGATTTTCTTTTCTTAAAAACTCTGTATAGCATCCTTGGAAGGTACTGGACTTAAATACCAAGTTTGGTATTTTTTGACATGCTGTTTACAAATACAGACAAACTGACAGATATACACACGGACCTTTTTGTTTTGCTTTTTATTCAGGGGGTCTCAAAATATGTATTTCCGTGAAATCTCGACATCGAATATTTAGGTGGAATGTCATACTTCCTCGTGTCAGAGAGAGAATAATAAATTATAGTAGCTAGACAAAGTTATATGAATGTAGCACATAAGATTTTCCTAATGACTGGTATAACATAATGGAAGTTTGTCAGATGGTAATAGATATATACATATAAATTTGTGCGGTCTATCACATAAAAACTTTTGGGTTTTAGTGTGTTGTAAATTATAACCATCACAGTTGGGCTTCTGTAGGTTGTTTTCTGGATATCCGCTCCTTTTTCTGAGATTTATCTGTAGCAGAAGCAGTAAATTTTGAGCGATCTCTGATCACCGGTTTACTTTTGTGTTTACTCTGACCGGAATGGAAGCTTACGCGAGGGTGCAGCCTCCGGCAAAGTGACGCTATCCCAGAGAGGTGCTTGCTGCTGGTGCTGGAAGGGCGCCTTGATCGATCCACAGCCCGCTCTAATTATGGGACCATGTATTCGGTTGTGACACGTTGAATAATTAAGCAAATAAACTACTGACGAACGGGGCGGAACGTTCTGCCTCCTGCACTATATCTTACCACTTGCGTTATTAAACAAATCAGCTCGACATAGTTGGGGTTGTGTAATAAAGACCCTTGCTGAAACATTTAACTAGGGCGATAAAACCTGCATGAATCCCTTGGGGTCATCACAGTAATTTAATGGATGAGTGAGCCTTAATACACAATCGGCGGTATACTGCATCTAACATATGCCCCACTCAGGAAAACTTCTGTGGGAGGTAGTTGTAGAATCAGCAATCCTAGCGATATCACAGCTAGACTACGGTTCGAACTCCGACATACAATAAGACGTTTTTAAATGTATCTGTGAAAAACTACTTAAAAATGTACAACCTGCTTTTGATTAATTTGGCATTTTTCCACGTATACATAATATGAATCATATGTAATATAAAAATCTGTAATACTGTATTCTTTGGCAAAGGGTGCAGACACAATGAATTGGCTTTAAAACAATGCAAGTAGCACAATAAGCCCAAGGTTGAAGTGCGTCCGGAGCAATGACGAAAATCTATATCAAACACAAGACAAGACAAAACTGTAATGGAGTAATACACAACCATTTCGAAATATTCATTATTTTATTTATAAGTAATAATTTGTATATGCTTGCCTCTTTCATTCAGAAGATTCCTTATACCAAACGGCCTATATCTGTCGTAAAAGTTTATTGTACTTAAAATATCAGTATAAGGAAATGGTTGTGCTGTCATTGATTAATTTTAATTCATATATTGGAAAATCATTTTTGTGCATGTGGTGATTGATTTTTTTTTCCTAGTAACACCACACAAAAAAATACTTATAATCTAAAGCGCTCTTGAAAATTTCAAGTATACAAATTAAACATTTTAGTACACAGAGCGTTTTAAATAGCCAAAAATGCTGAAAAAGGCTTGAGAAAACATTGGACTTGAAGTTTTAACAATGTGATTTGCCTAGCTGGCATGGAGCATTTAAATGACCTAATGGGACTTTTAAAATAGCCTCCCCCCCAAAAAAGACTAACTTTTTATTATTATTTTTTTTTTGCCAAACGTTACTGAATTATTGCCTAAATGTAGTTATTACAGCGATCTATGACATCACCCAAATTGTCACGTGGTGGTCTACCTTCTGTTCCCCTCTTAGAGGTTAGGTGCACCTCTCAGGATGTACCGCAGCAGTAAATGGAACTTCCTTGCTTTAAATTTAACTGAGTTTGACGAAATTTTAAGGTTACTACACGATTAAATGTTAAGAGTCGACTACTAATCTAGGCTTTATTCGCTAATTTACAAATCAGGTTACGTCCATTCAGAAACGAAGCTATTTTGCAGACATCGAACCACACCTTTTCATTGTTTGAATTGGCCAACCCCCGTTGCTTCCTGTACGAAAAGGTATTGGAGATTTGGCTGTAATTTCCAAAGCTCTGTAATGCCAAGTATTTTTATAATGCAAATGAATTCCAGAGCTTTGTGATTTGGGCACATTCAAGGAAATGAATCGAGACACATTCTTGAACAAATAGGTAAGTCAAACTATGTGGCAGCGCCGTGGCCAAATGGTTAGACCGCTCGTCTCCCACCAAGGGGGCCTTGGTTCGATCCCAGGGGCCCTCATGTGGGATTTATGGTGGACGAAGCGGCGTCTGACTGTTCACTCCACCAATTCCTCCATCACCTTTCATCCCTTTCGCCTTCATTTCGTATCATCATCTACGTGGCTACGGGTCGATCCCACGTTCCGGGTTCTTCTTTCTCTGATTCAATGTTAGTCTGCTGCTCTAAGGCCTCTGACCCTAGATACGGTTGTAAGTCCTAGAAGGTGTAAGCCCTACATTCGAGGAGAGTAAGTCGAACTATCTCATTTCAAAACCTAATTAACTTTTTCCATTGTCGGAAGAAAAAAGTGGATGTCCTTGTCCAATTACGAAAATGGACAACTGCGTTTGTTTCTCAGATTGGTAAAAGTGTGTAAAAAAATAATAAAATCTATAAGTCATACGACCAACTCCATCCTTTCTTGTCATTTATATTTATATATGTATATATATATATATATATATGTGTGTGTGTGTGTGTGCGCGTGCGTGCGTGCGTGCATTTTGTAACGCAACTTGGCCCTCAAGTGACCATCCATGGATGGTTCAACCATTCATTGCGCTCTTCGTACACAGCCATTCAGAATTTTCGTTATTTACGTTGGTGTAAGAACAATTGCAAAATACTTTATATAAATGCTGTTTAGTTTTTTTATGAGTGAGAGAACAACATTAAAGGTAGGTTCCCATTTAAAAAAAATTAAATTGACTAAAATGACCATCACAACGTCCTCCAAATAAAACACGACTAATGGTATTTACTTTCCCCCATAATATCAAGCAACTTTTATTAAAAACATTTCTTTCTACAACGCTTAGTTTTGGAGATATTGTACAATCTCAACTTAAATGGTACACCCTGTGCGCGCACACACACACATACATATATATATATATATATATATATATATATATATATATATATATATATATAATGTAGTTGAAACGATTTCAAATTAAATAATATGGACTTGTTTGAATGCATGATGTACAAATAACATTTAATTTTATATCACATTAGTCTTTCTTAGTAATGAGCTTCAGCGAAAGGTGAAATAGAGGAAGTATACGCTTCGGATTTTATTATATGATTCTAGCTAAATAAGATGTAGGTATATGCGGAATTTTCTGTAACTAGAAATCAAAAAAGATGTACACAAATTTACTATGTGGAAAATATGTAATTCAATAAACTATGAAAAAACAGTTGCATGGTATGTGTTACGTTTGAATTTTCAAATATTTTAAGCATGCTCAATCGTTTGTTTCTCGAGCTCAGGCGAAAACAAATGTACATGTACAAACTGTTTCGTGAGTATATCTTCAAAGTAAACTTAAACATTTCGGAAATGGCCAGTGCTCCGAAAACGTACGTTTTCTTTTTCAGATGCCTACGTTGAAACACCTCTGTTACATTATTGTGATTCTTAATGCTTCCAAAGAACTCAACAGTAAGCACTTCAACAAGTATTGGCTTCAGCCTCTCTCGCCAAGAAAAGCTCTATAATCACAACATTTCAATAATTGCTTTTGTTTCAATAATACGTAGTACAAAATATCCTTATATCTAGAATCATTCTTAGAAATGCCAGGACGCGGAAACACATTTCGCAATACGTAGTGTTAAATGCCGGCAAAAATATCCTAACAAACATTCCTGCGTTCGCTAACTTGATTGTTTTGCGTGAGAAATTCCCCATATGCTTATGTTTCGGTGAGCCCAGCAGCTTTTCTTAAATTTGCAGTGCATCATAAGAAGATACTGCCTCTCACGATAGCATTTTCATTCAAGGAATAGAACGGAAGATGAAGTGGAACTCTTTATATCCACAGTAGTCTCTGAAGGCATATTAATCTTTTGCTCTATGAATTTTGTCGTTAAAGTATATGAATTACCAGATATCTCGTCCTTCCCTCACCGTTTTCGTATTTGCGTATAGATGAACCGCACATACGTTCTCTATCCCTGCTACGAGTGAAAAGTAGAACTCAGTTGGCAGTATAATTTATTTATTCAGGATACTATTAATTTATACGTATTTTATATTATTTTTCGCAAATACAGACATTACAATTATTAGCTGGCTTATCCGGCGTTTTAAACATCGAATGACGACTAAATTAATTGCATTTACCTCCCTTCCGCATTCCATATGAAATTAAAGCACAATAGTGTAGAAGATTTTTATAGTGAATCCTAGTTTTTGCCCTGTATAACTCTCATTTCTCCAATTCTCCGTGATAACATATGAGAAAAAAATCCGCTGGTATTCCCGGAAACGGATATGAAATATCAGTGGATGTTGCATTTCTGATTTCCTTAACCTCCACTCCCTCCCCGAGCCTTCCAAGTACTGTACATGTTTTATAGCTTGTTAGTAAGGCGGCGGACACGATGATACATGAAATTAAATGATAATTGAGACCGGAAATTTAGAAGAAAATGTTCCAGGCCTAAGTTTAGGGTACCTCTCCGGTATTTGCAAGTTATGAAGACTGAGGAAAACCGAGAAGAAACCTCATCAGGGAGGAGGTCCTGACGGGATTTGGGCCGCGGACTTCACGTGTACAAGTCCACATATTCTCCTCGGCCACCCTTATTTGTATTTTAACGGTGAAAAACTTAAAGGAATAATCGAGATAAATCGCAAAACATTTCTGTTTTTTCTCTGGCCCCGTAACATAAAGACTATAGTTTTCGCGTAACATAGAAACTTCTGGCATCAATATTCAGGAAAATGTGGACAGAAGTGATGAATATGAAAATTGTTCCACCTTAGGCCAACAGTTTAAAAATTCTGGAAATGGTTCATGAAAACAAGTCAGTAAATTGCAAGAAAAATACAGCCTCCCACTGTGTTCGAGCGCTCAGCTTCCTAACCCAGATGTCTCAGGTCCAATTTCTAGCTGGGATGTGGGATTTTCCTTTAACTAGGATCACTCTTTCCCTCGTAGAGTTCTTAAATATGAATCCCGGAGTGACCGTGACCGTGAGCGTGTTTAAGGATAGTATAGAATTAAACATAATTTAAAAACAAATCTGATGTGTTGCACTCACATGATTTTCCCTTCTCTTGTACAAGCTATTTTTACAAATGCTTATTCTCCATCTACTTCATGTTAATCGAGATAAACATTTGCAGAAGCTATCTTCTTGTTGCTAATTTTCTTGTAGGTGCAGGGGAATATGGTAGGCTTTAAGCGATAGTCAAATATTTTAAGAGCTGGTTGCTATGTTGAGCATTTCATTTCTTTGCATGACCAGGACATAAAAAATCTGATGTGTTTCACTCACATGACTTTCTCTACTCTTGTACAAACTGTTTTTACAAACGCTTATTCTCCATATGCTTCATGTTAATCTTATTGCTAATTTTCTTGTAGCTGCAAGGGGAATTGGTAGGTTTTAAACGATAATCAAATATTTTAAGAGTTGGTTGCTATCTGGAGTATTCCATTCTCTTTGCATTACCAGGACAAGCAAAAATGAATAACGAATACTCATTTGAGAAAAAGTATAAGTATTGGAAAATTTAAGGGAATAACAAGCAATATCTTGAAAATGGTTCACTCAGCAAAACAAAAAATGTATATGACATAAATTGTGTATTTTAACGCGATCCACATTTTTTGTGTAGTAAAATTTTGTCTGTCTCTTATGGTTTACCAGTTATGCAAACGTCGTTCACAATGAAGAACACTTTTGGAGACATTCCCAGAAAATTCAAGATATACATTTTATTTGTCATGAAAGTATCTTAAATATATGATATTTTAATAAAAATCGTTACAGCCATTTTTGAGACAATTAAAATTTTCGAAAAATGTTCCATGTAAAGGGTAATCTGGAGTGGGGAGATTTTCCTGAAAACCTTCGTGTCGCATCTCTGCAAGATGATGAACCTAAATACCAAGTTTGGTGTTTATCTGACTGTTTGTTTTTAAGTTATGCTGTTCACAGACAGACGCACACACGGACATGTTTCCAAAAATACTTCTTTTTTTTGGATTCAGGAGGCCTCAAAACATGTATTTCCGGTGAAATCTCGGTATCGAATTTTTGGGGGAATGCAATACTTCCCCTACTTACTATACGTAGTAGAGAAAGTAAAAGGCGAGTAACGAATTCCCATTTGAGAAAAAGTATAAGTATTGGAAAATTCAAACAAATAACAGGGAATATCTTGGAAATGGTTCACTCGACAAAAAGTATATATATCATAAATTGTGTGTTTTAACGAGATCTACATGTTTTGTGTAGACAAATTTTGTCTAATTCTTACGGTTTACCAGTTAGCAGAAAATCTTCGTGTCGCATCTTTGAAAGGTGCTGAACCTAATACCAAGTTTGGTATTTATCCGACTTCTCGTTTTTGAGCTATGCTGTTCACAGACACACCCTTTTTCCTAAAAGGCTTCTTTTTTATTCAGGGGACCTCAAAATATGTATTTCCGGTGAAATCTCGGTATCGAATTTTTGGGTGGAATGCAATACTTCGCCTACTTACTTATACGTAGTAGAGCAAGTAAAAAAATTCTGATGTGTTACACTCACATGACTCTCTACTCTCGTACAAACTATTTTTACAAACGCTTATTCTCCATCTACTTCACGTTAATCGAGATAAACATTTGCAGACTCTATCTTATTGCTAATTTCCTTGTAGATGTAAGGGGAATATATATTTACAAGGGCAATATAGAAATACAGTAGCCTTTAAGCACATACATATCTCTTAATAGCTGGTTGCTAGGTGTAGCACTATTCCCTTTTCCACAGATTAATACTCTTTGCATATCCAGGACAAAAAAAATGAATAACGAATTCCCATTTGAGAAAATAAGTATTGAAAAATTTAAGGGAATAACAAGCAATATCTCGAAAATGGTTCACTCAACAACAAAAATGTATATGACATAAATTGTGTATTTTAACGCGATCTACATCTTTTGTGCAGTAAAATTTTGTCTATCTCTTATGGTTTACCAGTTTACCAAAAGTCGTTCACAATGAAGAATACTTTTGGAGACATTCCCAGGATATATAAAATATTCATTTTGTTTGTCATGAAAATATCTTAAACATATGATATTTTAATCAAAATCGTTAGAGCCATTTTTGAGAAAATTAAAATTTTCGAAAAAATGTTCCCTGTAAAGGGTACTCTGGAGTGGGGGGGATTTTCTTGAAAACGTTCGTGTCGCATCTCTGGAAGATACTGAACCTAAATACCAAGTTTGGTGTTTATCCGACTGTTCGTTTCTGAGTTATGCTGTTCACAGACAGACAGACACACACACACACACACACAAGGACATGTTTCCAAAAATGCTTTTTTTTTGGATTCAGGGGATCTCAAAACATGTATTTCCGGTGAAATCTCGGTATCGAATTTTTGGGTGGAATACAATACTTCCCCTACTTACTATAGGTAGTAGAGAAAGTAACAAAGGCCAAGTCGCCTGCATGGTCAGAATGGATATGCTATAGACACATCACTAAAACAGCACTTCGGAGTTCATATATCCTTCGTGCCATTGTATTTGTCAGATGAAAATAAAACCTAGTTATCTCACATGTCAATATGTCGTAATGTCGTACAAAATGCATTTTTCTTTTCTTACCTCAGATTGTTATTTAGTCTTTCCTGATTAACTTGTTATTTGTCTATCAATTTTGGTTAATCAGGAATATGTTTAATGTGCATTTTAATTATAATGATGCATATTTAATGACCAAAATTATTTTCTGTAGAACGCCCTGGGCCTGTTTTAAAATTAGAGAAAACTCCACTGCATAAGTTGACATTTTCTGTATGATTTAGCTTCTCGTTTCCTTATGCCTTGGGCTTGTTATAAAGTTTCCGTTAGCTACCTGCTGTCATAGTTTAAAAAACAACTTCTTAACATCCGGTCAACCAACGTTGTATTCTGAGTTTGTAAATTACGCCTGTTGTGTAAAACATCACGACGTTCAGATTTTCACACATGCATCAACAATTTGTGGGGAAGGAGTTATGGCCAAAGTGGATGTGCTTTTGCGATACTCTGAAGGCCGAGAATTACATACGCAGATTATCGCCGGAATGTTCCGTTGTTCAAGCGGAGCTATTGGCAATTAAGGAAGCACTGATACGGGCAGAATCTCAACATTTTAATGGTTGCTTCATCTACATACTCAAACCACTATTAAATCTATAAACAATAAATTTAATCTAAAGGTGTTAAAAACAGTTTGATATATATAGGTATATATCTGATGTGTTACACTCGCATGACTTTCTCTACTCTTGTACAAACTATTTTTACAAACGCTTATTCTCCATATGCTTCATGTCAATCGAGATGTTAATCTTATTGCTAATTTTCTTGTAGATGCAAGGGGAATTGGTAGGCTTTAAGCGAGTCAAATATTTTAAGCGCTGGTTGCTATGTCGAGTATTCCATTCTCTTTGCATTACCAGGACAAAAAAAAATGAATAACGAATTCCCATTTGAGAAAAAGTATAAGCATTGGAAAATTTAAGGGAATAGCAAGCAATATCTCGAAATTGGTTCGCTCAACAAAAAAAATGTATATGACATAAATTGCGTATTTTAACGCCATCTACATTTTTTGTGCAGTAAAATTTTGTCTATCTCTTATGGTTTACTAGTTATGCAAAAGTCGTTCACTATGAAGAATGCTTTTGGAGACATTCCCAGAAAATTCGAGATATACATTTCATTTTTCATGAAAATGTCTTAAACATATGATGTTTTAATCAAAATCGTTAGTCATTTTTGAGAAAATGAAAATGTTCGAAAAATGTTCCATGTAAAGGGTAATCTGGGGTGGGGGGATTTTCTTGAAAACCTTCGTGTCGCATCTTTGGAAGATACTGAACCTAAATACCAAGTTTGGTGTTTATCCGACAGTTCGTTTCTGAGTTATGCTGTTCACAGACACACAGACGGACATGTTTCCAAAAATGCTTTATATGCATTCAGTGCACCTCTAAACATGTATTTCCTGTGAAATCTCGGTATCGAATTTTTGGGTGGAATACAATACTTCCCCTACTTACTATACGTAGTAGAGAAAGTAAAAAACAGTTTATGTTGGATGAGACCATACTAGACTGATAGGAAATGAAAGAGCTGACCAACCAGCAAAATGTGCTGCTGCGTCCAGTTTGAGATTCAGTTATACTTTGTCTATTCCTTTGCCTTAATAATCGCCAAGTGGAATAATCAGTGAATCAGCAGTACAAAAGGAGAAGTTACAGGAAATATAGTCAATATTCGCTTAAACACTCGAGAATTCACGCCAAATTTTATAGCTACACAATTTATATCAGGACACGGAAATTTTGGATTCTATTTTGAAAGATTTAAATTGCAGAAACAGAATACTTATATCTGTCGTGAGGAAGAAACAGTTGAACACCTTCTGTTTCATTGTCGCATTTTTTTAAAGAAGAAGATGCCTCTTGACAGGACATTTAAACTTCTGTGGCATTAATTGATAGAAACCTTTATTTACTGTTTTAACAAAGATTGTTCTACATTTATTTTTACAGTTTTAGTTGTCAATATTTACAGTCAATTTATTGAACAAGAATTTATTTCAATTTTATATATATTGGAAATCCTAAATCCAAAACTGTACATTTAGAATGTGTTTAATTTCAAAAAATTATTTATGGTTTATAAGTTATTTAGTTACTAGAAATAATGAAGTTCGTGTAAAATGTAACATTTAACTTTTGTGTAATTTAGCTATAACTCTAACTTACTTTATTAAAATAGGATTGGGTAATTATAAATTAAATAAATAAATAATAATTTAAAAAACAATTTCCGAAAAATTGATATCTTGGTTAGAACCTCGAAATTTTTTACACGTGATTCATGATGCTTTGCTTATATTGTGGATCTCCAGGATTGAATAGGCTTCATATTAATGTTTGAAAACATTTTAATACGAGCAAAATTGTGAAATAAGTTTTGCTATTATTTTTAAAACATGTATTTCAGTTGTGATGTTTTTTTTCTCAGAAAAACGGACCATAAACTTGATAAGCTCAATATTAGCTAGATAGGCCATTTAATCTCCTTCGGAATCCAACGAGTAAGCAAGCATTGTCGAGAATTCTGCGCGCTTTATTGTGCAGTAATAAATGTTGGTGTATTTAAGAGGGATGGCTAGTAAGGTTGCAGATACTGAAATCATTAAAGTGCTAGCCAATAAAGAAGTGCGGTTTTCTAGTCTTAAATCTCCCTTCCCTTTAAAAGTAATTCAGTTTTATTTATTTATTTATTTTTTCCAGTGGTGGTTATCACGCAAATTGCTCCTTGCGGTGCAAACCTTTGCCAATTAATTTAAAAAATGTTACCAAGGAGTCTTAGATGATTGTATTTATAAAGCTATCGCTGGAAACGTTCAGGCAAGTAAAAATGACGAAGTACATGGCGTTATAAATATGCTGTATTGATTAAAAAGTATAAAAAGTAGTCTATACTTTCGAATTTGTGTGCTAGAGTAATTCATCTTTTATTTTAAAGTCACGTTATAAGTTTGTAAGACAGGTGCATGGAATGCAAAATTGAAATTTGTTTTCAAAATTTTGAAAACTGCACCCCAAAGAGATTTTTCTATAGATCATTTAAAGAAGTAGTTTTTTCCCCCTGAGAAACTGCCAAAGAAGTTTGTTATAGAATAAGTATATTGCAGAAATCTGGTGAAAAAGTAAAACCAATTGCTTAAGAAAAACAGAATTTCCAAATTTCTTAAATTGGCCCACTTAACATTAAATTTGATTCCTCAAACTGTCCCCTCATTACTTTTTCGATTTCTTGTTTGCCGGTGCCATCAAACAGGCACACAGACAATACCAGCCGGATCAAGCATATCCGTTTCTTATACAATAATACCGAATGCTATTACATTTCAAAAGTAGTACAGAAATTAATCATCAATTTATGCAGCATCTCTCCTAGCTTGGGCGGAAAGACAATGTCACCTTCAACAAGGTCATTAGATTCCAACACGCTCGAAGACACGTGCCAAGCATACGGATACAATTTCAACTTACAAATAAATGACGCACTTATACAATCAAAAAGAAATTACGTACAAACCACGTGCAGTGCTTTAAACCAATTAAAAATCAGCTGGGACCAAGTCGTAGAGCAACTACATTAGCACTTGCAACAATGTGCACCAGAAAATTGTGGTGCAGAATTTGTCTACGGGTTTTTTAAAATGTTTTCACAGTTTTAAAATCTTAGTGCCTTTGCTAAGTAATCTGTAAAGTATGATTTCATATTCTGTAGAGCTCTTCGTGTTGCATGTAGCATATCTATGTATACAACTGCCTCCAATTGAGCGAAATGGCTCCGGTGGTAACGTCTGTGGCTTTTATTCGAGAGGTTACAAATTCGAATCCCCTGTACTGTATGGTTGACTGTGGTTTACCGTAGCCGCATTGCAAACAGCACATTGATATGTCAGTGCCGTGGCCCGAAATTCAACCCACAGATTAAAAGAGAAATAAAACATGATGCAGGAAAGCTAAGGTCATTATGTGGCATTACACCGACTACGTGCACCGAAATCCACAGAAAATAGCCAATTTATCAGCAAGTTATTCAATCAGATTGAACATTAGGCAACTGCGTAACCAAGATAATCTGGCTCACACTCACTCTTGTATACCAAAGAGTCAACTGCCTGTATAAGATGACTTCTTGGTTAAAGCAGAAAAAGAATGTCTCCGACAACATTCTTGGTACGAGCGAGATGGCTTACCGATAGGAATTAAGCTTAAAAATCCTTATTCCGACCAACTTGACGGGTTTCACGTGGTTTTCCGTAGCCGTACAGGTGAAAGCAGGCTTGCTATACAACTTCCACGACCACAAATTCCGTGTGGTGTAAAATGGCAACAAAATCAAGGGAGCAATATAGTAGGAACTTTAAGGCTTATCAACATAAACGGGACAAAAGTGATGGTACAGTAGGCAACTCTAAGACTATCGGACTAACATATGTATACCACAAATACGAAGAACTTCTCATGAGTATATTCGAACAAACCTAAAGATGTCCGATGAACATTTATTACTCTGAATTCTCTTGTTGACATTTTTACCCCCGAACTTGCGTGAACAGGGTGAACACGCTGTTATTTAAATGTGAACATGGATCTACACTAGCAATGCCGAAACCGAGGTACGTAATGAGAAAAGAGAAGAGAATTGCAGATTGTGATTGCGAATTTTCATAAGTTTAGTAGAATAATTTTTTTCATACAACTTTGTATTTATTTTTTAACTGCTTACAGTGAAAATAATAATCATACAAAAGCTTGAATTGTAAACATTTGACTCTTGACAGAGCACATTAAATACATTATATTATACACAGAAAAAAATTAAAATCAAAGTTTTTATACACCTTGTACAATTTGACAGATTATCTCTTACAGACAATGTCGTGCTCTGTTTTCAGATAAGCTATAGTCCGAAAGGGCCACGATTTAAAACCCAAGTCACAGAGAACCGTCTCGTTCCAGATAATAAAACTTTAGCCCATTTTAGTTAAAGAAATATCTAATTATATTTTGTTTTCATTATTTGTACGTCATGTAATAGTGGGCTTGCTGGGAATTACGTATTCCAAAACCAGCAAATATGAGTTGTAGCTACAGATCATCGGTGTGAGCAAGAGCACAGGAGGGTCGGTACCTGTGCATCTAACTTACCATCCTGTTTTTCTCTGGCACCCTTGTCAAATGAACTAGATATTTTCTCGTAAAAATCCATGCTCAGGACTTCAAATCAAGCAGCTGCTGAAGTCCTAAGTATTGTGGCGTATTAACAATTTGGGGTTTCATTGTCATTGCCAAACATATTGTTTTCCTTTTATGTTGACTGGGATGACGTCACTCCTGGCTGGGAGATTTTTACTAACCACGAGTGGTGGGGATATAGCGTCTGTCTTGTTGTGTATTCCGAGAGAATCGGAAGCCGGCTTTTGGATCGATGGACATCTCCCCTCACCTTTCATATTTAATAATGTAGGAACCCCAAACGGTTGGGAAATAAATGTAGAAAGGTGTAAGTAGATTTGTGCTATGGATTTTGTATAGTGAAAAACCCACGCCTTCCTCTTAACCTCCACGCCACGTTTCGGTCCTCCGCGGCCAAGTGAGTATGCGTCCCCTCAGTGTATGTGCTGGGCACTAAAAATTAATTAAATTTTTTATGTGACCCTTTAGGTCTCTACCCAGCATGTAATAGTATTGCGGACTCGGTTTTTGCGAGGATTATCATTTTTAGATGCACAGCATTATCTGTTGAGCAAACCACTCTCAAAAGAAATCAGTGTAAAAAATGCTGCTCCAATTAAGGTTGGAAGTTACTTTCCAGCAGTCTTCCTTCCCCTTATGGAATCATTCCTTTTTCTATCCATCCTGTTCATGCTCCCTTTTTTGCCATGTACTACAATTTAATAGTTTGCAGAACATTGTTTTATCATTTCACTTGCTAGTGAATACTTTTACAATAGTGGAGAGCTTCGCTTGCTAAACATTATTAAAGTTTGTTGTCTTCGTGTTTGCGACAGCATATTCACAATATATATTGCGTTTTCCAACGCAGTATTGAAAATCGAGGAATGAGCGTGCTGCTTTCTTGTGAAGATTTGGACAAAATCAAGAATTTGTTCTTTCTGTGGATCCAACTAACGTTGTTCAAGAGGTAACAACTTCTGCTATCGGCTTACATGATTTGCGGACTAAACTATTTTCATGCCTATGGAAGCGGCAGACAGCAATCATTAAGAGCTTAGATCAACACGTTCTCAAAAAGGCAAAAACAAAGCAACGAGTAATCTCATGGGCGAGAAATTACGTCATTTTGCCAAAGACAACTGATACTAATCTCGGTAAGAACCCGGATGTTGTAGAATTTGCCACAACTACAGAAGTGCTATTCACGCCACAGGTATCTGTGGGTTTGGAAAAACTCGTTAAGTGTTAAAAAAGACAGTTTATCACAAAACAACTATACAAGCTTAATATGGGTGTATAACAGCTTTATTTACTTATTTTCTTTCGCTGATGAAATGTATAGATATTGTAGAGATGTACATGGATATGAGCAGTTTGATTTCAATGAATCATCATAGTTTTCTGTCCAAGACAAATGACCTCATTGCAAATTCTGACCTCTTCCAAACTTCCCTCCTTTCTGCTCTCTTTGTCTCCACATAGAGACCTTTAATTTTATATTGTTTCCCATTGACTATTTCTGCCTTGCGTCTCTTAGCAAGCACATGCTTCTTAACTGTTGTTCCAGCTAGTTTATGTTCTTCTTATTGTTTGGATTCAGGCTGTACTTCCTTCTCCCATTTTTTTTAAACAGATTCATCATTCATCTTGTCCGGGCATTTTCCCTGCATCATATGCACATTTCAATCGCTTCCAATCGGTTTTTTCCTCACCTTGCCGGA
This sequence comes from Deroplatys truncata, assembly GCA_030765065.1. NCBI lineage: Eukaryota > Metazoa > Arthropoda > Insecta > Mantodea > Mantidae > Deroplatys > Deroplatys truncata. The sequence goes on along the minus strand of CM060988.1, from coordinate 127,283,559 downwards.
ACATCCAAGTTTCCACTATATAATGTCACACATAGCACTTCATGCATTCTATATTTCCTGGTCTTAGACTGTCATAAATCAAGATAAAACTTAAAATTAACCCTTGAAGTTCAGAGGGCCTAATTAGACAATTCCGCTCTCCTCACTTTCACCTTTGAACTCCCTGGTGCGAAAGAGAATATTATGCGGAAGGCAATAAGAAGCTTTAGCATTCGTTTCGTTCTAGAAAAATCTGCAAACATGGTATGATTTGGCTTCAGTCAGATAAAATAAAATAAGGTATTTTGTGAGAGTAGTGTGAAACAGTAATTATGTGTCGCCTCTTTTTGTCTTGTTTTACCAGCTTTGCCAAACCTGTTTTACTTTTTCTGCCGCTTACCTGCGATAGGCAAAGGAAGTATTGTATTCGATATCAAAAGATCACCAGAAATACATGTTTTGAGTTACCATGAATAGAAAAAAAGGTTTAAAAAGGGATACGTTGTTTTGTGTGCGTGAGAGAGAGAGAAGACAGACGGAGGGGGAGGTTGCAGGATAGGAATAGCATACTGAAAAATCAAAAGTTCCAATAAGTATAACATTTCATAGTTATGCCAGGTCCTTTAAGGACGGAAGGCGAAGATTTTTATTAAATTTTCCCACCCCAAACAGTTCTTGGCACGTGCAATTTGTCGTTTTATTTTCTCAAAAATGGCTCTAATGATTTTCTTAAATGTGATATATTTGAGTTATTGGCATAAAAAATATTTATCATGAATTCTCAGAAATAGCCTTCAAAGCCTTCTTTATTCTATGTTTTATTTTGTGGCAAATCATAAGAAATGAACAAAGAGTTACACAGAAAAAATAGAGAACTCGTTAAAGTATACAAATATAATATCTCTGCACATTTTCCTTAATATGCATAGCTGTATGCTTTAAGTTTTTGCTGATTGAAATGTGGTAATTGTTTTTTCAGTCATAAATTAATCCTAATAATCAGTACCGGCTCGCGATTATACATTTGATTTTAACCAGACAGTCCTGAAAATGTGAAATAGCATCTGCTGCATAATGGCTATTATTGTGAATAAATTGATACAACGGCGACTCCTAACAACGGCGACGACGACGGTGATGCTAATAATAATATTATTATTAATAATAATAATAATAATAATAATAATAATAATAATAATAATGCACAACTTGTCTGACGAAAGAAACGTTTGCTTTTATGGTTGTTGTGCACATAATTAAATGGTAAGAACGAAGCAATGTGTAGATTAAACTGTAGTTGCTATTATGGATGGTATGGAGAAACCGGGAGAAGTCGCCGCGCTTGTGCACGTTACCTACTTTTACTACATTGACTAACCATGGAGGAATATATTACAATTGTAATATATTCCTCCATGGTAACTTCTGCCGTAGTTGCTACCACCTAGTGGCATTGGCGTAAAATTGTAGTGATACTGAAAACAAGAGTGCGGGAGAAACTTCGCGCGCTAGTGCGCATCTTGAAGTGTGCACGACCCGAATGTATTTGGCACCATAAGGTAATTACGTCATAGCAGTTGCGCGTGCACAGAAGTTCCTTAAAACGCGCACAAGTCAAGATGTGCTAAGGACATTGTTGCCGTATGTTTCATCGAATTTAAGAGTAGTAGCGCGGTAGATTTAAAACAGTAGATTTTAAATTACCGCTACGTTTAATAACATTCAAAGACAAAACAATCAATAAATCGGCAAGGTGTCAAAAGTCAGGGTGTTCACGTACTCTTGTGCTCTTATGAAGCAGCCCCCACAGTTTATAATGGTTAACTTTAAGCCTGGTAACTAGAAATACTTCAGCGTTGTAAGTCAGCTTTAGGTGTGAAAATGTTATATACTGGGGTGAGGGCCAAAAGGTTTCCAGCTAAAAGTATTAAATTTTAATTACTCCAGCATGCACATTGGAAGACGTAGCTGCAGAGACAGCGAGAGCACCACAACTTTAAACATCACATTCCAGTGCAGGCGTTGGATATTTATAACAAAATACACAGAATTCACATTAATCACTGTTTATTCAATAAAAACATGTTGCCTCTACATCGCACACAAAAGAGATAAAGAAAGAAAATGAGGGGAGATGCTACACACACGAGCTACATCCACACTCTTCACATACAACCTCACTCACTCGACTCTCTAAACCAAAGTGACGCTAACACAACACAAAGAAAAGTAACGCTAACTTTCCCTCTCTCCAACCCTTGCTAGACCCACCAGCTCGGACTGGAGAGCGTCATGCCAAATCGAACTTTAAGCCCAAAGGCGAAAGAATTACCGCAACAATGCTGTCGCCAATACGACGCAATAATGTGTATGGTATGACAATAACTACTAATTACCTAATACGCCATAATATCTCGATATTTGAGATACCTTAAGATACTTGAATCAGATGAGGTTTATTGCGCGTATGAGCACTTCGCTGATAGCTCTGCAATGGATCATTAGCATATAGAGAGTCGAAGATCCGTGGCATTGCATTTTTCAAATCCCATTCATCTCTCTGTCGCCGTATGTGCACATTTGAAAATGAAGGATTGGAGTGTAAGCGGAAGGAATTCGGCACTGATCCAGGAATGAGAATATTGTAGGGATGCCCCACTGGGGGGGGGCGCCCCCGGGAGAAGGGATGGATGAGATGGAGACACCGGGTGGGCGGAACCAGATGTGATGGCACAGCAATGACAGGGTCCCTACAGTTTCCAGATTGAAACGTCCCGGCAGTCGGACAGGCAGACCGGAAAGCTCGCCCCAGACAGTCCAACGCTCCTCAAGGGGCGGTCTTTATACCCTGGCAACCAGCCGAAGGCCAAGAGACGGAGAAAGTTCATAAACAACGTATTTTTTCCCCTACCACGCTGCACCAAAACACAATCGCCGACACTTTCAATCCTGAAACAGATCAAACGGAGTGAAGGATGAATGAAATGATTAATGGAATGAAATGGAGGGACAGGAAATTCGGGGATGAAAGAAACCACTCCAGCATTCGCCTGACAACCCGGGAACCCCCCCCCCCAAACCATGGGTCAGAGTGGTCGTTCGCCGGGATCGAACCTGGAACCTTCCGAATGCGCGCCACAGACGTTGCTTCCTGAGCCATCTCGCTCGGTAAATGAATTCCTGACGACAAAGCGATTCTCTGTTTGCACATCCTGCGCCTATGAAAATTGCAGCTAACAATCCTAACCTATTTATTATACACACAACTCTTGTCTTCTGTTTTTGCTCTAAGCAAAAGTAAACACCACATATACCTGTAATAGAAAGCATACTTCCTGAGTTACTGAAAATAAGCAGGTATCTTCCCTTTGGTATTTCCCTTTGATAGGGAAAATGCTGTAGCGTTAACGTAAGAGGCTTCTCATTTTCCGTGTCAGAGGGAACACGCATAAGGGAGCTTCCTCTGAAGCCAATTATAATGTGTTGCTGTGGAGTGTTTATAGAGGCACTTCGCAGGTACTTAGCAAGGGGAGAAAGTACAAGACAGAATGCGAAAAAGAAAGGGAGAAGCTTAATGGGCTATAACCACTGATGGGAACAACTTTCAGTTTTATACAAGACTACATTTGGACATTATTCAAAGCGAACATAAGCCTTTTAAGGGGAATTCATATGCAGTACATATCATCAGAGCTAATGTGTTTTTAAAACTCTGTGTCTTTCAAACCATGCAATACGTTGTCACCTAAGTTCGTACAATAGTAATTCTGTAAATTTCGAGCGTTAAAGCAGTAAAAAATGCCTATATGAAGCGCAGAGGTTGGATCGATTTTAACCAAATTTGAAAGGTCTCCACAAATTTTATATCAATATACACTGCCGTTTGGGAAAATTCCAACACCAAAAAGGAAAAGCATGAATTCAATGAATTTAATACCACAGGTTAGGTACATGACAAGTAACAAATTATAAACTTTTCAAATCTATACATGACCTTTGAGCCCTAATATTCAGTATTTGTTGTGGCCTCCATGCGCTGCAATTAGAGCTGCTATACGCCGTGGCATTGAATCAAAAAGGTTCTGAACAAGCTCCTGAGGGATTTCCCTCCACGCAGTCTGTATTCGAGCCCACAAATCCGTGACACTGGTTACTGGAGGACCGTGACGCACCAGGTGCCGACCAACCATATCCCAGACATATTCGATGGGTAACATGTCAGGCGAACGTGCAGGCCAGGGAAGCAATGGTACCGTCGCTCTTCGAAGAAGGTTTTTACATTCCTCGCCATATGTGGCCGGGCATTATCCTGTTAAAATGTGGCCTGTGGAGATGCCTGAAGCAGGGGGCGTATCTCAGGCTCTACAACCACCGTTAGGTACCAGTTGCTGTTCAAAGTGCCCTCAATTTGTAGGATGCGAGATCAGTTGTTGTAACCAATGGCGCTCCAAACAATCACACCTGGTGTTTGTTCGCTATGCCGCTCAACAATGCAGCCCTCCAGGTTGCGCTCACCACGGTACCGCCGGACACGTATGCGGCCATCACTGTAGGACACGTTGAAGCGGGACTCGTCCGAAAAGACTACATTTTGCCATCCAACACCCCAGTGACGGTGTTCACGTGCCCTTTGCAGTCGGAGGAGCTTGTGGTTTCTGGACAATGGAAGCCGACGTAATGGCATGCATGCAAGCAACCAGTCCAACCTGCAGCAGACGGCGAGAATCGTTGATGCAGACAAGTTCATACCTGTTGCAGTGCTCCAGCGTGGAGCCAACACTATGGATGAAGCTGTACGGTCCGTTATGGCCATGCGGACAAGATGACGGCTATCCCGTGTATGGTCATGTTCCGTGGTCCAGTACCCGCTCTTCGCTGCGTACGACCTTCATCTATCCACTGCTTCCACACACGCATCACTTTCGTAGGAGCATGCTCTGTACGAGCCGAAATGTCACGGTATGACAAACCCGCTTCCCGGAGACCGATGATTCTGCCCCGTTCGAACTCACACACATGCCGATATGGCTCCCTTTGAGTCGACGAGGCATACTGGCACTCACTTTATTGTTTCCACCTTGTTTGACAGCTCTGCACTGACTAAACTGGGCGCAACACTGACCTTGTCGGACCGACACGAGAGGGCTCTGCTCGGCCTACGTGTACCCCATCTCTCTGCAAACCTAATCAGTTAATCACTTATTGCTTGCACACTTCTACGTTCCACCAAGCTTGGAGTTATTCGGGAAATCCTTTCTTGGTGTTGCAATTTTCACAAACGGCAGTGTATATAATTTCTTCCAGAGACGCATCCAGGATTTCCTTAGGAGGGGCTAACACAGTTTGAAACGTGTCTTACTAATGGGCAAAATGCAGCCATTAGTAAGTGATCCATGGATCATTCTTTGGGTGCAAACATTAATTTAAGTTATGAGAAAACTCATAAAACGATTTATTAAATAGGCATTCATTTTAAACCTGATATTTAAGTAGTTTGATTACTCAGTTTTACTGCAAGTTTTTGCTTCTATTATGTCATTTTTTCTTTCAAGGGGGAGGGAATATAGCCCTTCTCAGCTCCTCGCTGTCTGCCTATGATTTCAACTCCGTTTATGCCCAGGACGGAAGACTAAGTGACGTCAACAGGCGCTCTGCAGTAGCGAATGTACCTAAAATGTTCAAGGTCCTCCCAAAACCACACCGGTTCACACGCCACTTACTTCCGTTTCGTACTTTATCAGCGTACATGTTATGCGGATATCATCAAATGGCTAGTTTTCTAATGACCCGTGTAATGTTTATGATGAAAGCAACACTGAAAGTACTCAATAACTGTGAGGAAAACATTAACCGACTATTAGGATTCCAATCATAGCGGAGTGATGCCGCGATTTATTGCGATAGTGGTTCTTTATGATCTTATGTCACGATATCACAAAGCCAATATCCCTGAGAACCGAAGACGCAATGCTATCGAGTTTCCTGCAAGATATCGATACTCTTGTCATTTCTTAATGTTAGGGCGTTCACAGTTCCGTATTTTCGCTCAAAGGAACCCGTTCACAACGGCTCAGAAGAGAAAAATGATCCGCTAATGTGCTGACCTACGGTGATGTATTGCCTCTAGCTCTTGCCTTTTGCTTAAGAAAAACTGCAGGTATAATATTAGGTTTTTAAATCTAATGTCTCTCTTCCCCACAAACTTTGCAGGTGTCTTAAATTATCAACAAGGTGTTTTCGGTAAATGGAAATATGTGCACCCAAATCCACTTAATGACCCAGAAGAAGGGTTTGTCAGTTTGCAGCTTTTTAATAAATTCCAAGCTCATTAGAACGAATTAACTGCGTAATGTTCAAAGCGCGCGCGCACAGACACAGACAGACACAGACACAGACACAGACACACACACACACACACACACACACACACACAATTTACTTGTTTACTTATTTGTTCCAGTAGCGCAACTAAGGTCATTTGGCCCTTTCTTTTCGCCATTGATTTCAATCTAATTATATATATTCAATAACAGCCCGCCTTAAAGCAATATGTGTATGTAATAATTTGTAAAATGTATGTAACAGTCATTGTATATGTTTATATTATTGTATACATGTTCAATAATGTTATGTGAATATATTACGTAATTTAATAATGTAGGAGCTGTGAGAAATAAGTCAAAAGTTTCTAACAATGAAGTAACCTTGAGGCAATAATGAATTAGAAAGTAATAATACTACTAGTCATCCTTGGAGCAACAATATTGTAATTTTTGTGACAGTTTATAAAATAGCCAATCAACAACCAGTAAAAAGCTTTAGTTAAATGAAGGTATTCTATTGGATTAGGAATAGCCAATCAGATATTGAAATACAGAAATTTACAAATTTAGGCGGTAGAAATCAAGTCAGTTGCTTGTAGACAGCGCTCATAACTGGACGCGTTGCTAGCAGACAGTGTTACTAATCAGACGCGAGATGTGTCCTCGAGAAGTATAATACGTATTCAATGTGAGCTGAAAATAGTTTACGTGTTAAAAAGTGCATAATTAATTTAAAAAAAATTCACAGCTCTCTCTATAGCAGTGAAGTGTTATTTAAATCGTGTCAAGCATTAATAAAAGGAGTGAAGTGAAATTATAATCTCTGTAAGCTTACATTCTTCAATCGCACCACAACCCTGCAAAGAGAAACATGTCTCTAACAATAATACTGACGCAGCCGAGGCAAATATATAATATTTAAAGAAACAGTCAAATTACAAAGTTAATATTTTTAAACATTTTTGGGGGGAGGCAAAGGTCACCGGAAAGTACATTTGGGGCGAAGGCTACCGGAAAGCGGGTACTATACGTATTCTAAACGTGATCTCTGTTAGTTTCAGGAATCAATATAATATGATTGATGTTTTACAAATTCGAGCGCTGTCTAAAATATAGTATATGCCACAAGTATTAAAAGTGGTTTTATTTTGCTCATAGAATTGCGATTATGTGTCATAATCTACTATTATTATTCATCCATGGTTAGATGCGGAAACAATCATTTGGAAAGAGCATCGGATCTGTCAAAATGGTGGATTTTGTTATTACAATCTGTTTCCTGTGACTAAAAGTGTACTATGTAAGGCTTTTGAGTTCCATTTTCGAACTAGTATGGTTTGATTGGATATTAGTACCATGCTGTACACTGTTTTATGCGGAAGGGTGCATGAATTCTTCGTATCTGCAGAATAACAGACATTTGCTTTCATAAAATGGCGTAGGTTATTATTACCACTTCGGAGTTAATTTGGAATAGTGTGTAGGGAAGCTTTACGACTGTATTAGATTCTGGCTATTAGCTCTCGGAACAAACAAATAGCCATTGTCAGTGTTCGTATGTTACGCTGGTGCAGAGTTGGAACTCGTTTTGTAAATTTATACAAAGGATATGCTAAAGCCACTGAAAAGTTAGTTGATACAAATTGTGTATTTTAATGACATCTACGTATTACCTGTAGGAAGTGTGTATATCTGATGGTTTCAAACAAGAAGGCTACTCGCAGGACATTCAAGATAAACATGTTCTTTGTCAATATCTCAAGCGTATTATATGTTAATTAGGATGGATAGAGCAATTTTTTAAAGAATAAATCTTTCCGTGTAAATGGTAGTTGTTTCATAAAATGCTGTACTTATATTGTTTTTAGTTTTTGAGTTAATGCTGTTCAGACACATGGACTTTTTATCTTAAAATGCCTTTTTGGGTTCAGGAGACCTCAAAACGTATACCTACTTGCGGTGAAATATCTATATCGAATTTTTGTTTGGGGTACAACACTTCCTCTTCCTCTTCCTCCACCTACCTTCCAACCAGAAGAAACCGCAGATAAATTAGTGAATGTTTATTAGCAGATATTTGTCGATTGTGTATTTATCGTTCTAATATGCGATAAATATTAGAATGTTATTTTAATTTTAAGTTCACCTATCATCTCTGATTACCATTCATAATTTTATGTGAAATACATTTGGCACGTACTATTAAACCTGAGGTCTGCGGTTCAAATACCGCCAAGACCGTCATTTTTTAATTTTTCCCCCCAGATTTTCCTCTTTCATAACTGTCAAATGCCGGACAGTTACCCTAAACCTAAGTCTGGAACGTTTCCTTCCCAAATTCCCTTTCCTGATTATCATTTAATTTCATGTAGATATAATCAATGTCCACTGCTTGTAGTGCCGTATGCAGTAAGAATGGGCGTTAAGCACTACCACTATTGAGTTTGGCAGCGTCTGAACTTTGGCAGTCAGCCCCAGAGACGACAATCTTTACGATGAACGATGTATGAATAAATACGCGCTCGTTGCAGTGTTATCGAAATAGTATTTCGCCATACAAGTGCGTTAGTACATATTTCTGAGATTCTCCAATGCACCTAACGCATTTTATTGTGTACTGTTACATCAAAAACATGGCGCCCCCAACAAAAATGTTGCATGTTTGGGGTGAAGGTCGAAAAGGTTACCAGAAAATGATTAATTTAGGTCACCCCGACACGCAATGGGGGTGGGCGCACCTCGCTGGCAGCAAAAAGTCCGGGACCTTGGTGTGTAAGTTTAAGGGGAAGGCGTGGGTTTTATATTACACTGAATAATTACATAACGCACATTACCCTTACATACCTGATAATTTTTCCCAAATGTTTGGCGACTCTACACAATTAACAAAGGAGACAGGATGGAGGAAGATGCCACAGACCGCAGACCGGCCACACACACACGACTGGCTCCAACGACCACTTACACTCGAGTGACGTATCTTTCCCCCCCACCAACCGTGACTATCCAAAGCCAGACAGGGCTGACGATACACCAGACAGTTTCAAACAGATCTCTCACTTTGGTTTGATCCGCACCAAAAGGAGGGACCGTTAAGCCGAAATATATCTAAGGAGACCCAATAATGCTACGTCTGGTAGCAACAATACAGCACAACAATGCGTCTGGTAATGACAATGAAAGCATTATGCCACATCACTACGTTTTCGACCATGGTGAATTTTAAATAATACACGAAAATAAAATTAATAGACTGCCTCTGTGGTCTGCTAGCTTCCAAATCCAGAGGTCTCGCGTTCGATTCCTGGCTGGAGGGCGAGAAATGTGTCTTTAGCCAGGATTATTCCCATCCTACCTAGAGTCTGGAAGTATGAGTGAGAGTGTAAGAGGGAGGGAGAGAGAGAGAGTTTAGTGAATTGTAAAGAAAACAAATAAAAATCCCAGCGAGCGAGGTGATACCTCGGTAACATGTGGACGTCTGCGACTCGCATTCGGGAAGTCTCGGTTTCGATCCCCGGCGACCGCCCACTCTGGCCCATGGATTTTTCGTAGTTTACCCGGGTCGGCTGACAATGCTGGGGTGGTTTCTTCTCTACCACGATTTCCTTTATATAATTTTCCTTCCCATCTTTCAAGTGTGCTTCTAGGTTTCGTGGCGTATGGCATTACCGGGCAGATGGCGTGGATGCATGCTCAAAGGAAAGGTCCTACCTACTTCCAGCAGTGGGACGGGTCTTCGAATTTGAAAATGTTAGGTACTTCCGCGCGTCTTTGTGGCCTGTCTGGCTGCGACCTATAGCCTCCTGTGGTTCCTTCACTTCATCCTTTCCTCCTAGGGGTGTGGTAGACACAACAGATCTATGCAGGTCGCAGTGCGCGAGATTGTCCCTCTGTTAGGTTACCTATACTTATACCTAAAACCCCAAAAGATTAACGAGTGAACATCTTTGTCAATGACAATTGTTCCAAAGGCAAAAAGCCGCCAGTATGATCTTAGATGTTAAAGAGGCTCATAGTATAATTTACTAACAGCTATTGCACAAACTTTAACCTTGGCGGGAAAGTGGCAATCGTTTATCCATGCCTGGTTGTTGACCTTAAAAAAGTTAATAACTTGCAGTTCATACTTAGTTGCTGCATGAATTAAATCGTAAGTAAATATTAACAAATAAAAAGGAAGTAAAGATACTGGGAGGATTTAAATGGTAAAATTCAACTATTGAATGCAATTATATTCCATGTGTGGAATAGTAAATATATGATAAAAAGCATTTAATGTAGTCCATGCACATACGTACAGTACAGACAAAACAGTTACCAGCACTGAATGCAGGCAGTTCAACTTTCCATCAAGACAGCATAAACGGGAATTGAATCAAAAAGCACTAACTATAATCGAAAAATGCATTACAATTATTTTCTGAGTCTGTGTATAAGGTTGCGAATGTTATGACTAAATAAAAACAAAACATTCTGTTCTATTGTTCAGGTCTTGAATGCCATGGCATTTCGTGGTTCCTTTAGAGAAAAATCACATCTAATAGTAATTAATTGACAAATGCAACAGTCACTCCATTTCAAAACGTACTTGCATTAAAACCCACGTACACGTGGTGTACGTTGCGGTAACACGTTGCTTTCTCCGTCGCCGTTAATTCCGCCTCTTCATCATCATTCATTTGGAATACGTACCTGCATATGATTGATAACCGCAGTGCTGGCCGTTGCTACGCAAACCACAGAAGCTATTTCCGTGGTTCGTTGGTTAGGGTTCTATTCCCAGCGAGATGCAATATGGGAGGGTGTATGTGAACTGAAGTTGTCTTGCTAAGGATTGATGTCGCATAGCTCCATCGCGTTGGTTCCTGACGCGGACATAGCGCGGATTCCGCCATATAAATCTGTCAGCCCTAAATCCTGTTTCTTATAACTTTACCCTGTTGACATGTATTCTTCCGCGCTCCCTTTCCTTTCCCCTGATTGGCTAACGTACACCTGTGAATGGGGATGTTTGGCAAATAAGTCCTATGCAATGCAAGGTCAGGTGATAAAATCGCTCTATTATAGATGGACATGCTTTCGTCAACCTGAGAGGCAGGTTCAAACCTAAGGATCCCCCTACCTATTTGTTGATAATGCATCTTGAATGCATGTAAATTATTAACTCTTGTTTTGTAGTGTATTTGATTCATAAGGGTATGAAAATGTAGATTGACAATTCTCTTTGAATATATTAAGGTAGATGATCATGTTAAATAAACAACTGTCGTCCTCCGTGGTGTAGTGGTTACATGCTAGTCTCTAGTTCCCGAGGTCGCGGGTTCAAACTCGACGGAGGGCGATGGATTTTTTCGGGAGCAAAAATCCTTAGCATGGCTTCCTTCGGAAGGGAAATAAAGCCGGTGGTCCCGTGTCGTAGATTTACGGCACGTAAAAGAATCTCAAGCCTGATAAAGAGGCCTCTGAGCAAAATTACCTGCCTTTCACGCCCAATATAGAATGGGACGCTAAGGACCACAGCAGTTAAAGAGCGTCCATAAATAAAACTTAATTTAATTTAAATAAACAACTATGGTCCATTCCAAACCAGAGTGCCTTTCACTGAAAACAAACTCTTTGTATTATCCGCGCGAAAGTAGTTCGCAATCCCCGCCCATAATGTCTGCTTGTTCCCCTCCCACGTGCTTGTTGAACACTATTTAATCTATAAAAAGGCGCCCTGCGTGAGAATCATAGTTCAAAATGCAACCCGAGGTAACAATCGACTTTTTAAGTATGCGGCAATGAACATTTTACTTACGTTAATCACAATCCTCGGCAAAAGTGCAACACCCAAATCCGAATCCTCCGAAGATGACTCAGCTGCCGTATCAGAATCTGAACTACTCTCCAAAATAATGACAAGCTTATCCATAATTCCACAGCACTGTCGCACTTAAAACAAGTTCCCACATTTTATCCTCTTCTATGTTGTATTATGTCTGTTTATATTCGTGCTCGCTTTCGTTACACTTCTCACTGAAACGCCAGTAAAATCCGATATTAGTTTCGTAATATGCAATAATGCAAGTGTCGGGTATTTTTGTAATAGTGAGTTGAATAGATGAAGTATTGTTTGTTTTTAGCCACTTTTTAAATGTTTCCCGCTTCTGTGTTTGAATAGTTTATTCGCACTGTGTTCGCACTACACGCACCTTCCTCTGCCATGTGAGCTCAAATACCAACTGACTATTTGACCTGAGCTGAGCATATGTGTGTTAGTTTATTACGAATGACTGTTCGCTTATATATCCTGTGTTACGCAAAGTGTTTATTCGGTACTCAGATAGCACCTCTGGGAATTCATTGCTGCATTTCTTGTGTATGTAAGAGAATGGCAGTCGTGCATCTGTGCGTTAGCGCAACAGCAGGTGAAAATCATATTTTGTAATCTCTTAACAGCTAGTATATATCCATTACCTTTAACGATGAGTTCTTATGATAACAGCAATAAAATGTGCAGTTCTATACCTTTCCTGCTCTAATATTTCATAATACAATACATGTATTAAGAAACTACTTACGTTAGCGTAAGAGTATATTCTTGGGTTCGTGACAAGCCGAAGCACGTGCTTCTGTTTACATCAGAGGGAACTCTGGTTTGGTATGGACAATAGTTGTATCGCACAACCTATTCTACGACAGCAGCTAATGAGAGGTAAAAAATTAAATTGATTTTTTATTTATGAACACTCTTTAACTACTGTGGTTCTTAGCGTCCCATTCGATAATGGGCGTGAAAGACAAGAAATTTTGCTCAGAGTCCTCTTAATCAGGCTTGAGGTTCTTTTGCGTGCCGCAAATCTGCGACAGAGGACCACGGCTGTACCTCCCTTCCTAAGGAAGTCGTGCTAAGGATTTTTACGCCCGAAAAAAATTTCATCGCCCTCCGCGGGATTTGAACCCGCGACCTTGGGAACTACAGGTTAGTATGGTACTCCTAGATCACGGAGGACGACATTAATGAGAGGTGATTAGTGCATGTGACAGTTAAGAGATATGGGAGAAAGTTGTATGGAACAGGGTTTAGATCTCGACCGTTGCACAGAGATAAACTGTGAAACAGATAATTATCCTAAGACCTTTAAGCAATGGAGAAAAGTATGAAATTCTATAAAATTAAAGGCCCATATGCAGGAAAGAGTGTCTTCAAAGTTCTACTACTCCTAAAACGTTGTATAACACAACTGTTGTATTTCCGAAATAAAGAACAGGTTTCTCTCTCTTAATTTGTTAAAAATAATTGCATAATCTGTATCTGCTGTCTTTAAAACATTCACCTCCGCGTTTTTTTGCCAACGATGTCTACTTTTTCTCAGAACTGAGATGAATATTCTCTGCGTTTGCGTGGCCACAGTTTCTCCCGGAATCCAATATCAGCATCCAGAGTGTGTAAGAATATTTCACGAATGAAATGGTATAGGTGGTAATGTCTGTGGCTCACATTCACGAGGTCGTTGGATCAAACCCCTTATACCGAAAATATCTATCAGTAGATAGCTAAATATCGGATTGAAAATCTGTCGATTGTGCTTTCACACCGGCCAGGAGTGAAACAACTTTGAAATCGCCTTGGAGGTGTACGGGGATACATTAATCAGATTTTTATTTATTTATTGTGTTTAGCTGGATACAAGCCCAAGCTTATTAATCAGGTGAGAGAAGTTCAACGCGCCTTGGGAACTTTCGTCAAGGCAGCTCAGCTATAGGGTATCCGCACAAAATCGAAAGATCTGTGGTTCGAATCCCGGCCTGATCTGATTCAATGTTCTAGCCTTATTCTAGACATGCCTAGTGTAAAAGAACAATTATCTGAATATAAATGTAAAATAACAGTGTGATTAACTAAAAGCCCATAAATTAAATAATTCTTGTAGCATTGCAAGATCGCCTTTAAGGTATAAAATCTCGGAATAAATCCGATCGCCTTGGAGTTTTACAGGAATACCTGAATCACATTATAAGAGTATTTGTGTGCGTCACGGTAGCTCGGTGTTAGAGCGCCGACAATCCGTGGTTCGAGTCACGTCCATGGTACTGAATTTTGCAAAACTGATTCGGCTTTTCAACCGAATTTGATATTTCAATGCTGCGCCCTGAGTTTAACCTACCTATTAAAATAAATAGAAATAAAATATATGGTACAGGAAAGCGACCACACAACTAAGGCCATTTTTCAACAACTACTTAAGCAAATGGTACAAGAAACTTCTGTCATTCTGCTGCACTGACTAACGTGTATTAAGTATCCCAGCGAACGAACTTCGCGTTTGTACCTACGGATTTAGCAACACAAAAATTGGAGAACTGAAAGTGGAAAAAATAAGGAAAATGCTCCAGGAAAGGGAGAAAGAAAGCTTTTGTTTTTAGACATTTTACAGCTACCCTAGAGCTCCGCAGTGGTTTCGTTTTGGGTCCAATTCCCGGCTCTGCGGTGGCGATTTTAAATCGGTCCTATCCACGCCTTCACTTCTGACTTGCTCATTCGGAGTCCACGGTAAAAGCTGTAGGTCCTCTCATTCCACCATCATCTTCATATCACCCTACCAACGGATTCCGCCCGCTGGCTACTTCCACCGATGGGTCCGGCCATCGCTTGGTGGATTGAGATATCCCCGAAGGTCATAGGGGGAGCGTTAGAAACAACGACAATTTAGCCAAGTAGTTTTAAAACTATCAGTTTAATAACATGTTTGTTACTTTGAAGTACCTAATTAGCATTTTATGCACCATAGAATAATAATGTTTAGTTAATTGGATAGTGATAAAGAAGATAGAGTAGGGAAGAGCTAATTGTTTACAATTTGTTTTCCAATATGAGCTAATACTTAACAAAAACAATATCGTATTGCAAACATGGAGGAATATATTCCTCCATGTTCTGATTCCAGAACATTCATTTGTTGCATTACTTAACCTTTAAAATAACATTTCATCACACCAATCTTCTTTTTACCCCTTTTTTTCCACTTTAAATATGTTACGTTGTATCGGTTTAAAATGGCTCACAGGTAAACACTGCAGGAAAGGTATGAATAAACAGGTTTGAATTACAGAAAGAGTTATTCTGTAGCAGTGCCATACATAAGGGCAGCAGAATACGAAGAATTATCTTGAAATACATTATGGTTCGAATAAGTCATTGTGGAAGTTCAAATTACAAAACATGACCATGATTTTCACTGCTGTATACAAGGTGTTTTGGTGTTTCATAGTCACCACTGAGTTACCGTTTCAGGAAGCAAGACAAAGCGCTCCACGAGCGCGTCTAGCGATTGTATTCCCCCATTGATTAGGGGAGAGAACAAAAAACTCGTCTCTGTGTAAACGCGGATTGATCTCGTCGGCCACAGTACAAGGGCACGTGGTTTCCGAACCCTACCTGTGTTGGTTATGGGCACGCTTCATCATGGGCCCTAGCGTTCATTGCTCTACGGTGTTCATGCTTTGACTTTATAGTCCAGTTGTCCTGTTCTTCGCTGAAGTTCGTTTGGTCAATGAAAGCATTTCAGTGTTTAATAACATGTATTTATTATTATTATTATTATTATTATTATTATTATTATTCACAGCAACCTATATATCTTCTCAGGCATAAAAATTTCAGTGTCATTTATTCTGGTCTAAGTTGCCTCCACTCTTTGTGTTTGGCCTTTCTAGGACGTTTCTTTCATTACACTCTGACCATCTCCAGAAATCCATACAACTACACTTGCTTTCGACTCATTCAAGTCCAGAATAGCACGTGAAGCACTGATTTTACTTTCTCTATTGCTTGCTTATGGTAAATAAAAAAGTACTGTATTTCAATCATAAATTCTATATGGAGATTTCACTGGAAAAGTAGAAATGAATGAATGCAGGCTGCTAAGAAAATGCTACTTGAAACTTCCAGTTGCTCAATGTAACCTACAGCAGTACAAGCTATAAAAATATGAAAGACTAAAACTAAACACTGCGTTTCCCTGTGTTAAACAGTTTGTAGCAGTTTTTCCATAACCTTCAGCATTAAGTCACAACTTGTTGCAAAGCAAGGAAACAATTATGCAGTGTCTGTGCAGGAAGGCTTTTAAAACCCTCAACAACAGCAGTTTTAACTAGTTCATCTCTTATGAACGGAGCTCAAGGAAGATCAAGGATATTAATATCTGGGCTGCTGGAGGCTAACAATATACTGATTACACTAATGAATGAGACCATATAAAAAGGTTGTGTGTATATTAGTCCTCAAACTAAGAACATTCAGTATGCTTTGAGACACACCCTAGTAAAATGTTATTAGGGTAATATTTAGTTTTAAGAATTAGACAAACTTGTTGAAGAAATGTGACATTTTTGGATAGCAGCAGTAATATGCTTTTCCCATAGTCCATGTAATAATGCAGCAGTTGAAGCAGTTAAAAAATGACATGGTCTGCAAAATCCAGATGTCTAATCACTATAATCTTATGCTGAAAGGCTTTGTTTTAATGCTAGAAAAGATATATATTACTTTACTTATTTTAGATAACTTATTAAGTTTCCGTATTGACATTTGTAGTTGTAATTAAATGGCAAAGAACAAGTGCTTTGATAAGTGGTATCTGTTTCAGGTGGGCTGAACATGTCTCACCACAGTGATGACAACATGCTGATAGCTACCAGTGACTCCTTCTGGGAGCCTGGTAACTACAAGCGCACCACAAAACGAATAGAAGATGGATACAAACTCTGTAACGATCTTATGACTCTTATACAGGAAAGGGCGGACATTGAGAAGGCATATGCAAAAAGTTTGAAGGGCTGGTCCAAGAAATGGAATGACCTGATTGAGAAGGGTAAGTTGTGCAATTTCTGAAACATTATTATTATTTTTTTTTCCAAATATTTTTATAATATGTTCTTGGGAGAATGTAGTCTAAACGTGCAATAAGCGGGACAAGAAGAGTGAATAATTTTGAAGCCTTTCGTCATGGCAAAATGAAAATATAAATTCCTGTCATTCTACTTTATAAAGCCAGACAACATTTTTCAACACATTAGAGTTAAATCTTTCAGTTTTAATTAACATATGTTGAAAATGTGAGCAAATATTAATATATTAGATTATTTGCACCTCTCTACTGTGGTGATGAAAACAAAATATCTTCATTGTAATATTCATTAATAATATATAATTTAATTTCTTAAAAAATAAGAAACAATTCAGACATGCATTAAATTTCAGAAAATCTTCTGGTAGTATTTTTCTAAGATTTGAGAGGTGAAATCATTTACATCTTATTTAGAAGTATCCAAATTCTAGAGTTAAAATTCATTTCTCAGATATGTAACAATATTATCGGGGGAGAAAAGCAATGGATGGTATCTGATGTGATGCACTGCAAGGACAGTTTATCAAACTGTCATTTCTAATAATTAACTTAACATTTTTCATATTGTAACATTTATATAAACACTAATCATTGAAATTGAAGAGTCAGTAGTTTGAGAGACTAACATCACTAATTCAGACATATGCTAAAGATGTTCCTTTTCAGAAGCATGTTCAACTCTTCAATTTCAGTTGATCAACACATCAATGCTACTAGTTTCTTTACAACCTAAATTACTACTCAACCAATTTGCTCAATACCACTAAACTTGAGATAACAGCATGCAGGATCATTCCATCAATAAAATAAATAAGTAAATGCAAATTGGAAGGAAAAATGTATAAGGAATTTAAGATACTCCCTGCTTTGTGTAGCATAGTACACAAAAATTACATTCACAGACATGATTGTGTTTACTTGTGTTCTAAATATTCATTTTTACTTACACTTTAAAGATACCATTTGGGCTTACTTTGAAGTAGAATAACCTTGTAGCAAATTGAGTGGTTGATGTTTAGAGATGATGAGATGTATACCAATAATTATAAAAATTAGGCTCTGTAAGAACTGGTTGATTTGTTTTACTTTCTCTACCACGTACATAGTAGGTAGAGAAGGTATTGCATTCCACCCAAAAATTCGATACCGAGATTTCACTAGAAATGCATGTTTTGAGGCCCTCAGAATCCAAAAGCATTTTTAAAAGGTTCGTGTGAGCCTGTGAACAGTATAACTCAAAAATAAAAAGTCGGATAAACACCAGACTTGGTATTTAAGTTCAGTGCCTTCCAAGGATGCAACATGTATATTTTCTAAAAAATGGCTCTAACAATTTTGATTAAAATACCATGTTTTGAAGATATTTACATGACAAAATGTATATCTTGAATTTTCTGGGAATAGCCTTTGAAGTCCTCTTCATTTGGAAGGAATTTTGTATAATCTTGTATAACTGGTAAATGTTAGCGATAGACAAAAACATGCTGCACAAAAAATGTGGATCTCTTTAAAGCACACAATTGATTTCAAATACTCTTTTTGTGGCATCAGCCATAACCAAGATATCACTTATTAATGGTTTGAATTGTTCAATACTTAACCATCAATTTTTTTCTCATGATGTCATGGAAAGAGTATGGAGTTTAAGGCCAGCATATGGTGACTACTTCTGAAACATTTGACTATCACTATTCCATTTGTATCTGTAACGAAATGTGCAATTTAGCTATTTCCATAAAGGTATATCTTGATTAAAATGATGTAGATATAAAAATAAACTTTTGTAAAAGTAATTTGTATACCCACTAATAAATGATGGAGGGTAGGGAAAGTCATGTGAATATACATCAGATATATATTTTTAATTCAATAATTCTGTTTGTGTGCCCAGGTCCTGAGTATGGCACAACAGAAGCAGCCTGGAAAGGAGTTTTAGGTGAGGCAGACAGACTGTGTGACCTACACATGAAAGTCAGAGACAATTTATGTAACGAAGTGATGCAGCAAGTGAAGACATGGCAGAAGGACACATACCATAAGGTAACTTTTTGCATTTCTCAAAGCATTGGTTTTTAGACTTTTTAGAGCATCCATTCACCTTTATTTACTGGAATATAAACTCTGCATTCATTCCTGTATTATTTCAAACAGTGCCCTGACTTTAGATATCTGTTAGCTAAAGCAAATGAAGCTTTTACAACAAAAAATGGACTAAGCAGCAGAGAGATCAAACTGAGCAAACAGTAAAAAAGCACATTACTGTGGAGATAGATTTTTAAAATGTTCATTGCTCATCAAATAAAATCACAGTTTATTTTGTGTGTAAAAGTTAAGCAATTGAGCTTAAAAAACTACATTTTATGCTCCTAAGACATTTGCAGCAAAATAGTAGCACTTTTTCTAGTTCAATATTTCAAGGTTATTCCAGCTAAATTGGAAAAGTAAAAAATCCAAGTTATGAAGTAAAATAAATTACATAAAGACATAATGTGCTTATTTGTAATTGTTATGCTCGGGTATTGCTTCTACTTAATAGCATTTTTAAAAGGTGACGGTTTCTAAATAGAATAGCAGAATATTGCTATGCATATAGTAATCTTGAGTACTATTGACCAATTTATTTTTATTTTGTGCCACTGCAAAAAAAGTGATAGTGTAATTTTAGTTGCACAGAAAACTGAGGAAAAAGTATTTTAAGAGAATCATATAAAAATATGTTGTAGTCCAGTTACTTTGGAATTACTTTTCCCTTCAAATAGAAAATGCACTAGTCATGTGCATTTCAGATGAAATATGTTATATCTCCCGGTGCAAAAAAATGAGCAGCAAAAGTTTGTTGTCATGATACATAAAGGAGTATTCATTGCTTGCTGTGCAAGAAGAGATAATTTTTTAAAGGAAGAATATGCCATTTAATGTCATAATTTAGTTTGGAAATAAAACTTATGTTTTAATCTTTTTGCATTTTTGTAGGTATAATTTTCTTTAGTTATGTGCTTGTGTGGTTACAAATGAGAATTCTTTACCCAAACTTTTTAAAATGTTTCCTGTATTTTAAATTTATGTTAAATACACCTCGTGCAAAATTTCATGCTCATAGTTCATTAGTTATAACCCTATATTAGTAATGCAATGTACTAATACTAATGTTCAGTATGTGGATGACCAGCAGCAAGGCAGACATTTCAACGAAACCAATAGATGACACTGTTTGTTACTAAAGTCAAAGCAGTCATCCTATTCCATGCTCTTATTAGGTTAACTAACAACATAGAGCCTTATGTCTTGTGCCCCTGTGCTCCCTTGCTTTGTTATATCCTATACCTAGCCATTAATTGACTGTGAGTTGCAGCTGGGAGTGCACTATTTACCACCTGTAAACAGTATCGCACTTGGAGTCCACTACACAAGAATAGGTCAGAACAAACCCAAAATATATAAATAGTATATTATGTACATTAAAGGTAAAGCAAGGATTATTTCTGTAGCACAACGTGCCACCATATTCAGAAGCTGCCCCTGGTTAAAAATATTTGATTGGCTGCTTAATGGTTACTTGCTTATATAAAAGCTGTGCATAGAAAGTGTTTTTCTTTTTAAAATTATTTTACTTTAATACTCAAAAAGAATCGTTCTGTAAAATGGCATGTTGGTTAAGTGATATGAAAATTTTATGTTAGGCATAATTATTTTAAATTACTCAGTTTCATTTTTACATAACTTGAAAACTGTTTACCTTTATTGGTAGAACATACAGCTGACGTTTTGTTGTTTATATCTGGATATGCCAGGAAACCTTCATCTTAATCAGATGGAATCTTTCTACGCACAGCTTTTGTGTATTGAAAACTACTAAAAATAATTAAAGAATGAAAACCCCCATTTAAGATTAGGTAGGCCATACAACCACATGGTTTTGATACCACACCCCAAAAAGGCACTTAATGAAGTTTAAACTATGCTTTGAAAATGCAGTGTTCAAAGTTGCAATGTACACAATGTCCTTTTTTTTCCAAAGATTTTCAGCATTGTTATGTGTGTCACCTTAAAGTGATCCTAAATGTCTTATATTTCATACATTTTCCTTCAGCAGTAAGAAAATACTTTAGCATTCAGCAATGGTTACTTTGGAATATCTTCCTAACAATTGGCTTCATGCCTTTCTCCTTTGTTATTTGGCATCTTAAATATATTTGTGTGTTTACTGCCTTGCTTTTTTGGAACATCATTATTGCTTCTTTTATGTCTCTTAATTCACAATTATACTCTTCACATATTTTTCTTTCTTTCTTAGCTTTTTTACTCTCTCTACCATGTACATAGTAGGTAGAGAAGATATTTACATTCCATCAAAAAATTTGATACCAAAATTTCACCGGAAATAAATGTTTTGAGGACCCCTGAAACCATAATAAGCATTTTTAGAAAAAGGCCCAAGTGTGTATCTGTGAACAGCATAACTCAAAAATGAAATGTCAGATTAATACCAACTTGGTATTTAGATTTAGTACCTTCCAAAGATGGGACACAAAAATTTTCAAGAAAATCTCCCTGCTCCAAATTACCCTTACATGGAACATTTTTCAAAATTTTTGATTTTATAAAAATGGCTCGTAATGAGTTTGATTAAAGTATCATATTAAAGATATTTACATGGCAAATAAAATTTATGTTTTGAATTTTCTGGGAATAGCCTATGAAGTCCTCTTTATTTGGAAGGAATTTTGTACAATCTTGTATAACCGATAAATGCTAAGTGATGGATAAAACGCACTGCATAATTAATGTAGATCTCCTTAAAACACATAATTTATTTCAAATAACTGTTTTTGGTATCTGCCATTTCCGTGATATCATTATTTATTAATGGTTGGATTTACTCAATCCTTTGTCATTCTTTTTAAGTCCCATCGATTTTCAGTTGTTTCTGGCAATTGCATGGAAACAGCATGGCACTTTAAGGCCAGTGTATAGCGTCCAGTTCTTTAACATTTGACAATCATTGTTCTCTTTGTACCCTAACAAAATGTGTAATTCCACTATTCCTGCAATGGTTTATTTGGATTAAAATGAAGTAGATAGAAAAATAAGCTTTAGTAAGAATAGTTTGTGTACCTACTAATAAATGATAGAGGCTAGAGAAAGTCATGTGAATGTATCACATTGTTTTTTTTAATTTAACTTGACATATTTTTTCAGTCCATGATGCAGATAAAGGAGAGGAAAGAAATGGAAGATTCATTCAAGAAGGCCCAGAAACCATGGGCAAAAGTCCTTGCAAAAGTAAACAAAGCTAAAGTGGACTACCATACAGCATGTAAGACTGAAAGGTCTGCAGCAAACCAAGAGAGAAATGCCACAGCTGACAGCTCCCTATCTCCAGATCAGGTATACAATTTAATTAAAAACTTCCTGCTTTCTTACAGCAGCATAGCTTACAAAATAGGTCTTTGAGATGCACTTTGTTCTATTTTACAAATTAGTGACTGACAATCAAAACTGAGACTGTTAACTGCTATGTTGATATATAAACATCAGTCTCCATCACCATCTGAGATGTTGGAATTAGCTACACGGACTTGATGGAGGCAACACTGCCATTTCATTAAACCATGTTGTATTCAGATTTCTGTTTAGCAGTGTTTACTCTGTGACAACTATGAGTATCTAATTTCCTTATTGGAGCTCTGCAAGTCTGAGTAAGCAAATCTGGCTGAAATTGTGTCAGAATACTTACATAATTTTATAGTCAGATGCAGTAAGAGGAAAATATATGTTTATCAATTGATGGATGTTTTATTATGAATATTCCTCTGAAGACCATCATCTCTAAGATCTGGAAACAGTGTGATAAACAGCAGGCAACTGTTGAATCTCTAAATCCTTTTCTGCATTGTAGGGAAGGCAAAAATTAATACCTATGCATTTCATAAGACTAAGTTTAAAAGTACTTCCACGATACTTTTTTACTTTCTCTACTACGTACAGTAAGTAGGGGAAGTATTGGTATTCCAACCAAAAATTCGATACCGAGATTTCACCGGAAATGCATGTTTTGAGACCCCCTGAATCCAAAAAGAAGCATTTTTGGAAACATGTCCGTGTGTGTGTCTGTGAACAGCATAACTCAGAAACGAACAGTCAGATAAACACCAAACTTGGTATTTAGGTTCAGTATCTTCCAGAGATGCGACACGAAGGTTTTCAAGAAAATCCCCTCATCCCAGATTACCCTTTACATGGAACATTTTTCGAAAATTTTAATTTTCTCAAAAATGGCTCTTAACGATTTTGATTAAAATGTCATATGTTTAAGATATTTTTATGACAAATGAAATGTATATCTCGAATTTTCTGGGAATGTGTCCTAAAGTATTCTTCATTGTGAACGACTTTTGCATAACTTGTAAACCATAAGAGATAGACAAAATTTTACTGCACAAAAAATGTAGATCGCGTTAAAATACACAATTTATGTCATATACATTTTTTTTGTTGAGTGAACCATTTTCGAGATATTGCTTGTTATTCCCTTAAATTTTCCAATACTTATATTTTTTCTCAAATTCGTTATTCATTTTTTTCATGTCCTGGACATACAAAGAGAATGGAATATGCCACATAGCAACCAGCGTTAAAATATTTGACTATCGCTTAAAACCTACCATATTCCCCTTGCATCTTCAAGAAAATTAGCAATAAGATTAACATCTCTATTAACATGAAGCATATGGAGAATAAGCGTTTATAAAAATAGTTTGTACAAGTGTAGAGAACGCCATGTGACTATAACACATCAGATTTTGTTTTATTTTGTTTCGTTTCCTTAAAATGGTTACACACTTGTAAATATAGATTTTTCTTGATATATTATTTATTATTATACATAAATTCATATTGAATTACAGATACAAATTTTAAACTGCAGTCTTTCACATATGATTTTTATTTTGTTACAGAAAACTATTTTGGTAAGCATATTTTGTTTTATGTATGTCCAATTTAACATAACTAATAACAGTTGCTTACTTTTGTATTTATTACATAGTGCATCATAATACAGTGCATGCATAGTTAAGCCAGTTTAATATTCTATTTTGGAGATTTGTTTGTATTTGTCTTTCCTTATGCAAAAAGAATAGACTTTCAATGAAGCAAACTGTTATGTCTTCTACTCACTAATATGAGCATGAACATGTATCAATAACATCTCTTGTGTGTTTTAAAACATCATTGACAATGCATAAGTTATGTTGCAAGGAAAAACTAATAATTTTTAAGAGGAAAAAGAGTAATTCAGCTGCTTTTGGGCTCAAAGTAAGTTACACGTTTGTTAAAAGGACTATGTATGAAGAAATGGCAATAAGTGAAAACTGCATTTAACTTTAAGATGTGGCACCAGAGAAAATTCTGCCATATCAAACAAAGAAGTTAGCATAGACAGAGAGGATCACTAACTTAAACATGTTTGTTATCGTCAGGGTTAGTATTTTTAGGTGCAAATTTCAGATGAAAAAAGCAAAGGAAAAGATGCTCAAATAAGGTGAAAAAAGGGACAATAAGGTGCTGGTTTATTAAGGGGATGCACAACTGAAATTTCTATTTTCTAAACTATCCATTCAATTGAGCTGAAATTTTAACCACATGTCAGTCTTCTTTAGATATAATTGTTTTGTGAATTTCAATCCAAAATCTTAATTAGTTTTCAATCTATTTATTTTAAAAACATAAAATTATGGGTATATGCAAAATGCAACACATGAGCATTTTTCAAAAAAAAAAAAAATCTTATATTGCTTCTATGTCAAGGAACTACAAATCTGTTATATTATTTTTTTCTACCATTCTTAGTTTAAGAGAAAAAAAAGTTTTGCAGTTTTGTATTTGCATTTTTTTTGTATACATTGTTATCTTAAAAAATTAGTAGCGCAAAATTATATGGCAGTTTTATTTATTTGGGTTTTTGAAATCAGCATAAAAAATGTCAATAGAATGGATGAAAACTACGTCGTGTGGAACATTTTGAATATGCAGAAATGCTGAAAATAATAAATGCCTTAAAATCAAGTTTTAAAAATATAAACAGCTAGCAACCAAATGCGCAAGGGTATTTAAAAAGTCTTGTAATGATGCTGAAGCGTTCGCTAGGTCAAAAATAAAAGTGGATTCTAAAACTACAAGCAATGGAGAATTTTTTGGGAACTTTTTTTTTTTTTTTTTTTTTTTTTTTTTTTTTTTTTTTTTTTTTGAGATTTTGGTTTAATTTCAGTTGTGCATTCCCTTAACTAATTCAACGATTTCTCTTTCCTCTGTTCTAATTTATTGAACTACAAACAAGTACATCAATTATCACTCGTCAAAAGAAGGAAAAAACATGAAGCCATTGTACTTCAAGACATTAAGCATTTCCACAGTTTAAGTAAGTCTGTTTCTATTAGGAGATAGAATGTATTTGTAGATGCTAAAGCTACTTTCAACATCCACAGAAACCAGTGGGGCAAACCTTGTATTCACTTGGAATGGCAACTCTACAGATGTGGTGAATTCCTCAATGTCTGGATTCTTCTGAAGACTAGATTCAAGTTTGTCTTTAGCAAAGCCATCTAACTGCTCCCTCACAGAAGTAAAAATATCCCATTGTTTTTCCTTTTCCAGACCTTGTTCTTCCAATCATTTAATAACTGCAGGCAGGTACTTATAACTATGTACACAATATAGTTCTGTCTGCAAATTATGCATTTTCTCCAGTAACAGAAGTTGCTGTGCCTTGGAAATTGCATCTGTGCCGGATGGATCCAAAGAAAGCACAAACTCTTTAATTTTGTCAAAATTCTCACACAACATAGCAGCACTCTCAATCCAAGATCCCCAACGAGTAATGACCGGGAAATTTGGAAGGGGCAGGCCAGTGATTTCCCTGTAGTAAACAACATGGCTTGGAGCTTTCAGTAGACTCTTCTTCAGGACAGAGATGAATTGATTTGCAATGTCGTATTCGTTCCTTATGGATTCACAAACCCTGTGAAGGACATGAGCCAAGCATGTCACATGCTTCAAGTTAGGAAATAAAGATTTCAATTGGTTAACAGCTGAAACCATGTATGGAGCCTGGTCCGTAACCACAAGAAGAAGTTTTTCAAACTGGATACCAGTAGGCCAGAGTTTTTGGCAGAAGTCCATAATGGATTGCATTACTGTACTGGCATTGCTTTCTGCACTCATACATTTTTAACAACATGGGCTTAACTTCCTCCCCTGCTAAGGGAAAAACTAAAATGTTCAAAACATATCGTTGCATTGAGTCTATGGTTTAATCCACAATGATTCCCACATCGCAATCAGACACTTTCTCCTTGATCCTTTCTATGGTTTCTTGGTAAACAGGCTCCATGTAGTTTTTTTCTTAAAGTACTCTCATCGGGCATTGTCATCTTTGTGTATTTTTCAAGAAATCCCTTGAAGGCTGGATGGTTCACCTTATTGAGTGGAATTCCTGCTTGTGTAAGAGCTACACACAAATCAATGTTTAATTCCTTCAAATTTTGGCTTTTTGAAGAACTCTGTTGAAACGCAATAGAAGTTGCTGTGATTTGTTTGCTTGAAGGGTCTTGTTCATTTGATGCTTAGAGCTGGAAATGTGTTGTTTGATGTGATCTCGCTGGTGTTTTTCATCTAACAAAATTCCTGAATCACAAATAGTACATCGCATAACAGCTTCATCAGTGTCTATGAAATCTTGTTTGAATTCCTCAGCCCGAACAATAATTCGAGCACTGGACATCTGTGGCATGGTAAAAATCTAGTACTAGTACACTCATTTGGAGAGCTAACACTAGTTCACTTGCTAACACAATGCAACTGTCACACAACTCACTCTTGCGACCATTCGCTGTCCACGTTCTCTTATAACACCAGAATGTTCTCATTCATGCTGGAACTTCAGTCTCAGCGATTTCTAGTAGTTTCGAGCAGAACCCAGTCTTAATAATTCTCGGAACTGCGCGGATGAGGTTACTGCTGTCTCTGCATGCCCAGCCTTCGCCTCCACGCAAACAGATGACGTCTCTCCCAGTAACAAACTCACATTCACAAACAGCAGGCTACTGATTCTGGTAGGATAGAATCACTCATTGTCAATTGCATTATTACGGGACTTTATAGCGGTAAAGTAAGAGAAAGAGGTTTTCGTCGAATACACAATTATTTTCCATTGTTGTGGGTGTGCTTTCAATTCCCATGCGGCATATACTGAAAGAGGTAGGCTTACTGTTCGCACATACACAGCAAGCTGAGGAGATGTTAATTGAAAGTTAAAGAATAAATTGGAATGAAAATTAAAAGAAAAAAAGGGGGGGAAAGGGGATTATGGGCATGGTTGGGGGAAAATGGTATAAAGGTGCCAAAAAGGGGTAAAGGTCCCAATAAAGGGAAAAAGGTGCGAGAAAAAATGCCTCTTTTTGCAACTAGAAACAAAATTTCACACTGTGATATCTTTCCGCACAGCTTTAACTTACCCTAAGAAAAAAGGTGCGCACCTAAAAATCCTAACCTGGTTATTGTATATAAAATCAAATGAAAATTTACATAATGCATTGTTAAGCTTGATTATATGATGCAGAAACTATGCAAACTACTCAAAAATATTTAAAATAAAGAATATTTTAAAGGAAGAACTTGAATATATGGACCAGTGAAATAAAGCAACACGTGGACAATAATGAGAAAATATTTGTGGAGAAACACACAAATCATGAAGAATAACATCGTTAATTCTATAAAGCTTTCGTTAGCACAAGTATGGTAGAATATAAGATCCATGGCTTGATGTTATTGAAGAGAATCTAAAGGAATTTGTAACAGTGTATAATGGAATAACATAACTGATGTGTTCAGGCTGGATAATAAAAATAAATCAGTGGGGATAATCAAAAGCAGTAATGGGTACTTGAATATGAAACGCTTTTGCTTGTTAGAGCTCTGCATTTTAAAATCAGTGAATTTGAAACAGGCGGCGCCGTGGCCGAGTGGTTAGACCGCTCGCCTCCCACCGAGGCGGCCCGGGTTCAATTCCAGGGACCTGCATGTGGGATTTGTGGTGGATGAAGCGGTGTCTGGGCGGGTTTTCTCCGGGTTCTCCGGTTTCCCCCGTCATTCATTCCACCAACTGCTCCATAATCACCTTTCCTTTCATCCATTTCACCAACATTTCGTTTCATCTACTTCCTTCATCTCATACCAGGCATCGGGCTGATCACCCATCCTGGATGCTCTGTCTGATCCATGAGTGTCTGCTCCTCGACGGGCCTCTGACCCCAGGCACCTGCTTGTAAGTCCTGGGGGATGTAAGTCCTACATAAGAGGAGGGTAAACAGATAATGAATGAATGAATTTGAAACATGGTGTACTACTGGTACTCCAAAAGAGAAAGAACAAACTTATTTTTTCTTATTTTAGTTTATCAAGGAAGTGGTTCTAAGAACATTGGATTCTTGCAGGCAATTCACAATATTAGTACATGCATAATTTGAAACGAGACACAAAATCTGAAGAGTCAAATTGCTGTTATCTCTGTCACAAATCTCTAAAACAAGCGCCCCCCCCTAAAAAAACTGAATAGATTTGATTATAAACTGCCATCAAATCTCATCTTCTGGTCAGAGTAATGGAAAAGCTTGCTTTTTAATGGAAAAACAGTGTTGTCCAATCTCACGATGTAAAGACACACAACTTTTCTTCCTCTACAAAAAGTAAGGAATTCTTGACTATTTTACAAAGTGCATTAAATAATTCTAGAAATGCACTATAAACAATTTTCATTTGAATGCCTTGATATATTGGAATATTGTGTTGATTCAACAAATCATTTGTGGAAACCATCAATAAACGAATGTATACTTTTAAATAACTGTTCCAGTAACCAGTATGTTTTAAATACTTGCATTTGCCATTGCTAATACGACACTCAGATAATGCTTCATAACGTGAAAATGTTTGGTTTTCATGAACTGAGTACTAATAATTGCACTTTGAGATAGTAACTAATGTATGATATATGAATTAAATTACAGTCAATGCATGCACATTGTCAGCATAATTTAAACATTAGTGACTTTAAAACTAACATCAGATGTATACTAATACAAGTTTTTAACCATTAATTGTCCGTACAATTTGAGAATTTTTAACCAGCATTTTGGAGAAAATGAACAACATGTTGCCAAGTTCTGCATATTAGTTATGGTGAACATAACTGAGCTGAGGTGAACATAATTAGTTAAAAAAAGTTATTAAGCACATAAAATGTAGAGTTTTAGATGCCATGTTATGGATTAAATATCTCAATAATGCCCAATAATGTTTTGCACCCATGTCCTTATTTGATAAATAAAGCATTGCTTTGTCCATCTGTCTATACATATGAATTAAACATTCACTGTACATTAAGAGTTAAATTTTGTAAGAAAACTATTACACATTTTAAACTTGGTTAAAACTGGTGCAAAATTACCTCCTGAAAATGTTCAACTTTTAGGCAAACCTGTGTGCGCAAAGAGTTGAAATTTTTTACACAAGAGTTTGATTTATTTTTTAATGTTACATAATATAATTTGTTGGAAAATGCAATAATTGATTTGATAATTTTTCATATTTTACAAGATGTTTTCATGAATTTCTGAAATCAATTACAACCTTTAAATAAATTTCTTTAAGGCTAATGCAGGAAAAATCAACATTTAAACTTATGAACTAGTAATGATAAGTATTATATACTAAGATTCTTTTAGGCTGTTCATTTTAAAAAAGCTTATTGAAATTTTGGTTATTGTATATGCTGTTGGAAATGCAAATATTGTACAAGTGCTGCACTGCGGTTCTAATAGAATACTCCTGAAATGTAAACACTATACATCATTTATGATTTTGTTATATGACCATTTTTATGGTAGGAGTTACTTAAATGGTCTTACTCCCAGTCATTGGATTATGGCTCTCTTAAGCTGCCTGACATTAGTCCTGAGAACTTCTTTTTGTGAGGGATATGAAATATCTGAGGCATGAAACTTTGATAGATACAGCAGAAGAGCAAGCAATAGTTTAGAAACCCCTTGTGGATTTGAGAAGCGAGACAGTCAGTAGTATGCAAATACCAGCTAAACATTCAGTTAATAGATACCATTTTTAAGTGTGCTTTTGAAAACATTTTTTCACCTTATCTGTGTATACAGGTAACAAGACTCCTAACTGTTTTGAGAAGCTAATGCACGACACGACACAACACAATAAAGGAATAAGATGAGCAAGCTCAGAATTATATCAACAGCTTCCTTGTATTTACTCTACGTGTATGTACCTGATCTGACATATAGATAGTGGTTGTTGTTTCAAACAAATGACTATGACAGAAAGTACCAACCTTATTAAGTTTAAGTTTGATAATGCTACATTGTTTAGTAATTGTTTGGCAGCCTCCATCGTGAACCCTCTCAGCGAAACATGGATAAAACTGGTCATTATTATGTGATACAATTCTTTCATTTGAAAGGTCTTAGTCCAACTAATATTAAAGCTGAGTAGATTCTACTCTGGGGGAGTCCGCTCCTTTGTTTACAACAGTAAAATATTGGCTGGCAGAGTTTAATTGAGGCCATACGAGCTGCCAAGACGAACATCGCAGTGGTCGACCAAATGAGGTGACCATGCCAGAAATTGTGAAGAAAATCCACAAAATGATATTGGATGACTGTCGACTGAAAGTGGGCGAGCTAGCAGACATTGTAGGCACTTCAAAAAGTGCAGTGCATCGCATACTGACTGAAAATTTTAACATGAGAAAACTGTGCGTAAGATGGGTGCCGCGTTTACTCACAATGAAACAAAAGCAGCATTGTGAGGATGTTTCAATCGAGTGTTTGCCGATGTTTCGCTGCAATAAAGCCAAGTTTTTGCGTCGATTCATAACAATGGATGAAACATGGGTCCGTCACTTCACACATGAGACAAAGGAACAGTCAAAACAGTGGATTGAAAGGGGAGAATCGGCTCCAAAGAAGGCAAAGACAGTTCCACCTACAGGCAAGGTCCTGGCGTCAGTTTTTTGGGATGCGTGTGGAATAATTTTCATTCATTATCTTCAAAAATGAAAAGTAATCAATGACAAGTATTATGCAAACTTATTGCAGCATTTGAATGATGAAATCAAGCAAAACCAGCCACATTTAGCAAAAAAGAGATTTTTGTTTCATCAAGACAATGCACCAGTTCACACAACCATTATCGCCATGGCCAAAATCAATGAGCTAAAGTTTGAATTGCTTCCTCATGAACCCTATTTGCCAGACTTAGCCCCCTCTGATTATTTTCTGTTTCCAAAGTTGAAGAAACGACTTGGTGGTAAAAGATTTGCCAACAATGAAGAGTTGGAGTCTGCAGTTGATGGAATTTTGCAGAACTTGACGGTTCTCATTATAAACAGGGTATCGAAGCTATTGAACATCACTGGCTAAAGTGTATCGAGCTGAAAGGAGACTATGTGGAGAAATAAAGATGTTTTTTCCCAAAATGTTTGTGTTTTCTTTGTTAGGTCGCGTACTTCTGGGACAGCCCTTGTACACATTCAAGGTATAAAGTATATGTATGAGGAGAACAACAGATTTCAACTTGAAAATATTGTTGAGGAATAGCTACAGAACTGAAGTAAATGAAGTTGGAATTGCAAATGGGTTACAGTATTAAGTGAACCAACATTCTGAATTTTTTGGCAAAGTCCCACAAGTTTTTTCCCCGTAATCTTTGTATGCCTATTTCTTAAGTCTTTGATACTTAATAATACTATGTTGTTTTTTCTGCCAACTAGGTTATTTATAACATTTATCACCTACATTTATTCAGAAAAATTAGTGTTGACAAATTGCTTTACCACTTGAATTATTACTTCATCCAACTCATCTACTTGTTTTTCTTTATTGGCTCAGATGCCAGTTCCACTGAATTGTAATTTTTTTAAAATATTAAAAAAGTGATTGTAATGGTTCAAGGCACGTTCCAAAGCAGTTTGTAGCAGAAAGAAAAGAACAAATTCCAAAAAGTGTTCCAAAATGGAAAATTTTGACATTGACATTGAGACAAAAATGTAATGATGGAAAAAAGAAGCCTTCAGCACTGAAACTAGATTTGCAAAGGAACGATAGTACAGGGTTCATTTGTTAACACTGTTGGCCATAACAAAAGCCCAAATTGTTATCACAACCAATCGTTGAAAGGCCAAAATTGTACAAGAAAAGGCATATATTTAATTGTAGATAGTTTTCAATTTCCCATCTTTACTTTTTTGTACAAGTATACAAGAAGCAATGAAAACCACATATTTTAATAGAAAAATAAAATCTGTTTAGAAATAAATCAGTAGGTCAGCAAGTACAATAGTTTTTGTCTAAGGGTTTCTTTTATGCAGGGGGAAAAAATCCTGCAGTATTAATGCTCTAGAAAGTTCTGCAGTAACCCTACATCTAAAATCCTAACTTTTAATTTTTGTGTTCTCTTCTATTATAAAATCTTCTCATTAGTGATTCCTAATTGGAAAAAAGAAGAAAAGAAAAAAAATGTAAAATTAGATGTGTGTAATGAAAGAATATGCGTTTAAGAAAGACAAATTGTGTTTTAAATTCACATTTTGCAGTGTCCAAAAATCTTGATATGTCCCACTTTTTTGGCATGCTTGTCCTTCATTCATCAGCTGCAGAAGTATTAGTTACCCTACACAATATGAAAATGGAAATAATTTTTGATTTACTAGAATTTTAGAAATACTATCTGAATACATTGTTTTTATGTTTAATATGTTAACTGCTAGTGCTCTGATTTAACATACAGCTATAAAATACAGTTTCTTGAAACCTGCAATGCATTTCCAGCTCAATATACAGTTCTGCAGTTTATATACAACACTCAGCTGTAAGAGGTTGTTTTACTGGTTGCTGAGAACTTGTACAAGGGGCTTTTGACATCACTCATATAATATAATGTATTGTGATATCTTTGTGGGAAAGTGAAGGAGTATTAACAGAAAATATGAAAGGTGATTATTCTTCTACTTCTGTGTAGATATATATAGTTTTGGGTATCTTGTTTTCTATAAGAGACAAGCATCCAAAGTGTTAAGTACAGAGTATCGCATACAACATTGGACACCTCACAACGCTGCTTTAATTCCAAGCATCCATATAGCAAGTCTGAAATGTTCTTGCCATATTTTACTTCCTCCATTATCCCTGAAGCATAAACATTTTTTTTTTTTAAACAACCTGAATTGAAAATGGGGTAATGTCAAATTGTGTACATATTAATCACCTGAATTCACTCAGATCTCTCTCTAAATATTTTAATCATGCTAATGGAGTTCTAATGTTGAATCTGAGCAGGTTAAGAAAATGCAAGATAGGGTCCAGAAATCAAAGGAAGATGTTCAGAAAGCTAAAGAGAAGTATGAAGCAGCGCTAGATGAAATAAATGCATATAATCCTAAGTACATGGAGGATATGACAGTGGTGTTCGATAAGTGCCAAGATGTGGAAGCACAGAGGTTGCAGTTCTTTAAGGATATAATGTTTGGCATTCACAAGTGTCTGAATATTTCACAGGATCCAATGTGAGTATTGCTGTTTTTCATTTTAATTTATGAATACTCAAACAAGTCTGTAATAATCTTTTTTGCTACAGTTTGGTAACCCACAGACTTGAATTTTCAAATAGCCTAACAACGTATTTTCATTTGATGCATGAAACACAACCATAGGAGTGGATTTTTACATAAAATTTGTAGAATTTGATTATATGTAGAAACATTCCTGTACTTTCCAATAAGACAATAAAATATTTTAATTGGAGTTTTTCAAAAATAATTTCTAAAAGTTTTTCCTTGATTTTAATGTGGAAAAAAGTTGGCAGCACTTATGAAATATAATTTCATTGGAAGTGCATTGGCACTTTTTATCAAACATAATGATTGTGTGATGGATCATTATTAGTTGCAATAATATTTTATAATGAATAAAATAACAGTTTGTGTAAGTAATATAATTTTACCTAGTGTCTAGTATTATTGGTTGATTAAAACATCAGCATTAAATAATTTTATCATTTGCCCACAAGTCTTTTTGATAAATCTTTAAAAGAAGTTCCATAAATGTACTGGCTGTAAACCAGCTTATTTATTAGATGTAAAATATGAACTGAAGCTTTCCTGATGTTGGATAACTCTTAGATTTTCCCAGACCAGTTATATGGTTAGTTTGAAATCTAAGATGATTCATAACAAACAAACCAAAAAAGAAAAAAAAAAGAAATCATTCCAGCTTCACATTGCCCCTTGGTTCTATAGGTATGGAGATCCGAACTTCAACTTCCATCAGTTTATCCTGAAGACAAAGTTGATGAACACCTTCAAAATGTCAGTTAAAAACCAACTATGAGGGCAGATTGACAAGTCCATGACTTTGACGAGAGCATTCTAATCACAGGTTCCTTGTTTGCACCCATCTTACATCTATTCTGGGTATAATCACAGAAATTTGTCATTTGTTTCTTAGAATATTGTTGAGAGCATCTAAAATGAGCAGATTGTGTTGCTTCGTAGAAAATGGAGAAAAGTGAATTTCGTGTTCTGATAAAGCACTATTTTTTGCGTGGTAAGACGGCGAAGGAAACGGAGGAAAAGCTGAACAAGTATTATGGGGACTCTGCTCCATCACATGGCATGGTTCACAAGTGGTTCACAGAATTTCGATGTGGCCATTTGAGCACAAGTAATGCTGTTCTTACAGGACGGCCATTTGAGGTCACAACAGAAGAAATGGTGAACAAAGTTTATAATATTGTGGTGGAAGACCACCGAGTGAAAATCCGTAAGATAACCAAGACCATAAACATCTCGAGTGAACGGGTGTATAACATTCTGCACGAATTTTTGGGTATGAGAAAGCTGTCAGCTGTCGTGACTGCTCACGGTTAAGAACAAGCAGAATCATGTGACCATTTCACAGGGATGTTTGAACATGTTCCAGAGCAACCCAAATGAGTTTTTGCGGCATTATATCACAGTTGATGAAACTTGGATCTATTACTATCAACCTGAAACCAAACAACAATCCAAGCAATGGATTTCCTTCAGCGAACCTGCTCCAAAGAAAATGAAAACCATTCCTTTGGAGGAAAATCATGGCACCTGTCTTTTGGGATTCACAAGGGGTGATAAACATCCACTACCTGGAAAATGGTAAAACGATCACAGGTTCATATTGTGCTGCAATGTTGGGTTGGTTTCACAAGGAATTGTTAAAGAACTGACCCCATTTGAAGAAGAAAAAGACACTCTTTCACCAGGATAATGCACCCGCACACAAGTCAGCCATTGCCATCGCAAAATTTGTGGAATTGTGAAAAAATTGTTATTTTCTTTAAAAAGTCATTGACTTATCAATTTGCCCTCGTATATACCTGACTTTGCATAAATTGAAATAGCTCAAATGATTTCTGAATTTGTAATTATTAATAATATCTATATTGAAAGCTCAAGAAAATGTAGAGTTATGAGTGATGTAGTGTCACAATTTACTTTACCTACTTCAATCAAACCACAGCTGACGATAAAAGCGAAAAGTTTTGAAGCATATCCTCTATTTTAAACAAATGAAGTAATTTGTGCCACTGCATTGGCTCATAGCTTCAGTTTGTTCCTTGCATCTTTCAATTAAATTATCAACCTATTTACATTTGCCCCATATTTTTATTTTAATGATGAAGGTAGAATGTTCCATCAATTTAAATTCCAGTTAGTTTAAATGATTAAAAGATCTTTTGTATAAAAATAATTGCATTTTGGATGTCAAGTTTGAGTGAACATTCTTTATTTTCAGATTTAATTTTCTCATAGAAGGGAGAGATGCCAATAAGTCATTGGGTTAAAAACTACATAATGCTTTAATAGATATTCGATAAAATTTATTTTTTCTAAACCTAACATTTTTAGAAGTTCAATTTTAAAAAAATTCCATATTATAATCTCTCTACTGAGTTACTGTGAAAAGTTAAATGTGGTTTTCTGCTTCTGTTCTAAACAGCTTAATAGTATTGATTAATAAATAGCATTGATTGTTTGTAATTATTTGTCTAGTCTTCCACAAATATACGAGGAATTCTACCACACAGTCAACAATGCAGATCATGAGAAAGATCTGAAGTGGTGGTCCAATACACATGGTGTTAATATGGCCATGAATTGGCCTTATTTTGAGGTAAGGCATGACAGTATAAATGATTACTCACTTGATTTGTCATTTGTGCCAATAAAATCCATCGTATCTGCAGATGTTCTGTATGTAGCATGCAGGAATGATGTTTTTACATTAAAATAGGCATTTATTTTCAAAAAAATGCATTATGTTTGTATATTTATATAGTTATTTAATCAGTGAGAATGCTTTTCAAGATTTTATTTGTAAATGTGCCATCGGTAAAATTTTTTTTCTTAATTGTGATAAATGCGTTAAATGGAGCATTTAATGTAATTCGCATGGCAGTCCTTAGTTGCATTTATTTGATTGTTTATCAAACATTTATTTTGCTGTTTATAAAGTGTTTTTGAAAAACAGATGCTGTTACTGTAATTCAATGTAATATCTGAATTTTAGAAGTGGAAAAAAATGTTGCTGGTTTTAAAAATAGCAACATGGAATTACTCTTTAAGTTGTTATATTATGTAAAATATTTATAATGTAATTGGAGCAGGTTTCGTGTCTTCCTCTCTTCATATGCCAGCTTGCAAAAGTAACATAGATTGTGAAAGGCAAACATCTATAACTAGATTCAGGATTTGTATGCATAATCAAATAGCAAAATATGCATGCAAATATGCACAACAAATTTTAAAAAATGCCTCTAATATGCAAAATCAAATAAACTATTGGTTTTGTGGGTAAACTCTTTCCTTTATGAGTAAAGCCTTCTTATACCTCACCATCATTAGCGCACGGCTGTCAGGTCATTGCAAACTGCAGTGTTATCTGGTTACCAGATTTAACGCAAAATTAGACTACGGTGTGTGTGAACTGGATTCAAACTGGTTACGAAGAAATGTGTTAGTCTCAGGGACCCTAAAATATGGATTTGACACTAATCTTGATCATTTTGTACATATTTTCACTCTATTTGGCCTCTTATCTATAACTGTGTGTCTGTGCAGAGAGAAAAAATATGGTGCATGAGAAATGTTTTAATGCTATAAAAAATTGAAAACTTGCAATAATGATTTTCTCTGGAAGCTCAAGGCCTTTTGTGAACATATAAACAGGAGTTTGCATTCAGGATCTATTTTCTTTTAATGGCAACATCAAATATTCTGATATCAGTGCTCCTTCCTCTATGCCATCAAGCTGCTCACTTTTCTTTCTTTTAGTTGTTTAATCCCATAAATATCACATTTGTCCAGTTTTTAAAAACTATAAAACTTTTTTGTCATTAATCAGCTTAATGCTTTCAAAAACTAATGTTTTTAAGCTATTATTCAAGAATGTAATGAAAAATGACATACTTTGTCAAACAAATATAAAAATATAATATGACCTCAAATTACCACTCATCTCCTTTGTTGTAATGGGTTGCATGTTTGCCCAGTAATTCAGAGGATCTAAGTGAATTTTGGTTTGAGTGAAAATATATTTAAGTAACCCAAGGTCACAAGTGTGTACAGTTAAAATTTTGACCACCCTTCTATCATGCAACTTGACAGCTCATACATGAAAAGCAGATTAGTCGTATTTTAAAATAGGTTTAACAATACCCTTATGTTACATTCACTTCTTGCATGGCCTAAAATGGTAGTGTTTCAGAGTGAATTCACTATTCATGATTACTCTAGATCAAGAGGTTTCATCTGGAATTATTCAAATTTGCATTAACATTCAATATATTTTTCATGTATGTAATCATTTTATGTGCAATAAGCACATAAGTTATGCTACTGTGTACCATGTAACTGTGCTCTGCACACAACAATTTGCTTTGCTGGCCTTTCTTTTTTTTTTTTTTTTTGTAAATACATGCATAGAGTAACATAGACATTTGTGCATATATTTCAAATGTCGGGTAACTCTCAGCTTTGACATCAGCTTTATTTGAATATTATTTCTTTGTTCATGGTCTGTGTAGACACGAGACTTTATGGGAGATATAAAACAATTTTATCACCCGGTGCTGCTAAAAAAGAAAACCAAACCAATTTTGTGCAAGTTGTTTTTTCATGAGAAGATATGTTTTATTTATCCTGTAAATCATTCATATATCCATGTATGACATTGTAGTTATAATTATTTACAAAATTGATTGCTTAAAACACAGCTAAAATTCACCTAAGGTACCATGACATAGACCAAATGAAATTTACAAAGATTATTACAGTTATAATTAGTTACCAAATTGATTGCTTAAAAACTTAGGTTAAAAGTTGTTTTTACAGATTAAAATATAAAAATGAAGTAGTAAAAGCTTGATAAAGACTTATAAACATATTAATTCAGTTCAAAATAAAATTAAATATTAGAGGTAAACTAAGTAATGAGATTAACAAGATCCAGGAATTGATTACTGGAATAATAGACATGAAGCTGCTTGCACATGTATTCTTCATTTTGTTTACAGCCAGGTCATTTGCTATACATGCTTGAAAATCAATTGTTAAGCAATTAGTTTTATGCAACTATGAGAAATTTTAACTACTTGTTTGCACAAACCAGCCAAATATCACCAATGATAACATTATTAAAACTGTTTTTACGACTGAACAGCATCTGTAGATAGGCATGTTTGCATTTAGCGCATTGTATGTGCTTGTGTGTGTAAAGTGGTGTTGATGCATGTCATGTGTTTGTCCATCCCTACAGGAGTACACAGAAGAATTCCGTGACATAGCAAAAGGCAAGTCAAAGGAAGCCATCCCTGGCATCATGCTCATCAATCAGCGTCCCGTTGGAGAGGATTTGCATGTAATTTATTTTTTGTTTTCTCTTTTGTTAGATGTGATGAACTGACTAAGATAATGGACAAATGCCTAAAGTATAGCAGTTCTGTTACACAGAAACTATCTCTACAAGGGGATCAAATTCATTTGGGTTTACCAATGGACCAGTTTCAATGGACAACAAAATTGCTATTTGACGCATCTTGCTTTGAAGACGTGGTGTGGTGAAAATAACTTATTGATTAGCACAATTAGTGATTAGTTGAACTAATGAGATTGAGTTTGTTTTTGGTGGACCATATGGTTGTGTGCTGTATTCTCTCAAATTTTTCACTCCTAGAGATGTAGGACATGAGGTAGCATTGTGCTTTCATGGCTGAAAATTATTCTTAGGATTAGTATCATGCTGCAACACTGATTTTTCTCACTTTATAAATAAACATCTCTCTTAGTAACAATATATGAAATTCCTGAAGATCTTTGCAAGAAAACGTAATAATTTAGCTAAATTTTGCTAACATATTTTTTTTTATCCTGCTCAATTATTTCTAAATACGA
This sequence comes from Deroplatys truncata, assembly GCA_030765065.1. Taxonomy (NCBI): domain Eukaryota; kingdom Metazoa; phylum Arthropoda; class Insecta; order Mantodea; family Mantidae; genus Deroplatys; species Deroplatys truncata. The sequence goes on along the minus strand of CM060988.1, from coordinate 127,243,798 downwards.
GGATCACTCCAAGAGTTTTTAGCAGCAGTTAAACCTTAAAAATGACAGCAATATAATTGCTTTGATTTGAAAGAGAGATACTTTAAAGCTATAAACACACTTGACTACACAACAATGTTGCAAGTGTTTCAGCAAGAATGGCCAGAAGCACACTCAGTGTTGCACAGACAGGTAAACGTAATGGAGCTGTCACAACATGATTTTCATGCCATGGTTTATTTTGACTTAAAAAAAGGGCCTAACAGCAGAGCAGAGTTGCCAAACTTTGGTAGAAGTTTTTCGGGAGTCTGCACCATTCAGAGCTACCATTGGAAACTGGTTGCAGGAGTTCCAAAGAGGTTGAGAATCCCTGGGAAAGACGAACCTTGCGCAGATCACCCTCACACAGCAGTAACTCCAGAAACAGTTGCAACTGTGCATAAATTATTAATGGAGGATTCCCACATCACCTATATTGACCTCCAGAATACCTATAACATTGGATCAATGGCAGTGAATGCCATCCTTCATGAACATTTGCAAGTAACCAAGCGTTGTTCTTGTTGAGTGCCATATTCTTTAACAGAGGGTCAGAAAGCATCTCGTGTGGAATGGTGCCATTCATGCTGGAAAAATTCAACAATGGGAGAAGCAGGGACACCTGGAACATTTGTCATAGGAGATGAATCCTGGGTGTACCATTACGATCCAAAAACAAAGCAGCAATCAGCGGTATGGTGCTTTCCAGATTATGACCCACCAACAAAAGTGCGAAGATGCAAAAGTGCAGAAAAGTAGATGGTGGCTTCCTTCTTCTCAAAAATAAGCCATTGTGGAATACCCAAAAAAGAAAAAAAAAACATTACTGCGGTGTGGTATGTGAGTAATTGTCTGGCATTAGTCATTGCAGCATGGAAAACAAAGCAACCACGATTGAAGACTGCTCACCATGACAGTGCTTCTGCACACGCAATGGCCAGAATACCCATTCAGAATCCTTCCTTACCCCCTTTATTCTCCAGATTTGTGACTTTTTCCTTTTTGCTAAAACAAAAGAAAAGCTCTATGGTCACAATTTCTCATCACATGAAGAGGCCATTAGGGCTTACATGGAGGCTGTGAATGAACTTCCAAAAGAAGCTTGTTCAGATGCATTTTCAAAGTGGTTTGAATGGATGCAAAAGTGTATACGTCATAATGGAGAATACTTGGAAAAGTTATAAAAGTTACAACTCAATTGAAAAACATTTGTGGCTGCTGAAAAACTTTTGGAGTGACCCTTGTAATTTATTTGTTTAATTCCTTTCTACCTTATTTTTTTATTAAACGAACACATGGTTGAAAAGAACAGGGACTCTGTCAGCATTGAAAAATGTTATTACATAGTCTCTCCAACTGATGTCCTGAATTAAGAATTTAATGAAAGTAAGTGAAAAGGAAATGAAATTTAATAAGATTAGAGATGTCTTCCTAATGTAGTATGCACACTGCATCATTCCTCTTCATGGTACATATAGTTTGCCACTTCAGATCTTATCATTTGCCACCGTATATCTCTTCTTCTTGGGATGGTAGTTATAAATAAGTTTCAGTAATCTATTTTCTCTCATTCTCAGAATTGGCTTTTTCAATTTTTCTATAGGGTGTGCATTTTCTTTCCACTTTCTGATTATTTCCTCTGTATACATATTGAACAACGTTGAGGAGAAACTGCAGCCTTCAAAAACTTACTGTTTGGTTAGATTCCTTCAGTTAATTTAATACCCAAATCTAATATAACTGTTGTCCTCTTATAAATATTTCTAATTATAGGTTGTAAATTCTTAAGTAATCTATATTTTTTTCATTATGTTATATAACTCCTTTTTATTAAACGCCTATTCATAGCCAACCAAGTCATATATTAATTTTTTAGAAACAGCGAAGGTAAAATTCAGTATTTAAGCATTAGGAGTCAAATTTGGGACATGTTTGCTTCACTTTAATTTATACAGGACATGTTTCTGAAACATTCCTTTTACACCCTTCAGTTCTGTATTAACCCATAACTGCTTGCTTTGTTAGATAAAATCTAACAACTGTCAATTTATATTTTTTAGCATATGGAGATGTGGAACTAGGAATGCCTCCATTTGTGTTTATAAATGATACTCATATGGCATTCAGAACCTAAATAGTCAGCAAGTATTTTTAGCAGTGTTATATTTTTTTGTAACAAAGAGAGGGAAAGAATGAAAGAAAGAGGAAAGAGAAGAAAAGTTTACTACAGATGTCCACCAGGCACAAAATGACAGTTTATCTAGATGGTGACGAGACAAACAAACCTGAAGTGATCACCTTCTACGATCTCAAAAGAAAAGTGTGAAAATCCTGAATCATTCAAAATTAGAATGTTCCATTCCAACAATAAAAGCATTTACTGGATTTTTTGGAATGTTTTTCAGCCTTTTGAACAATGGAGGGATAAAAGTTTATTATCAGAAGTTTTAAAACTCTTGCACCTTTGTGCAGGTTCATATTACAGCATATTATTTTAGAGTAATAATACGGCTCTAATTCATATTAAAGTGTCTTAAAAATAGTTGTAACAATACAGATGTAATTTGTATAGTAATTTAATATTAACCTATTAAAATAAGGACAATGCAAAAATAAAGCTTGTTAGAAAAATAATATGTGACACAGGAGTGATGATGTGACAATAAATGATGTGAGCGATTCTAGAGTACAGCAAGATAAAGTGCAGAATGTCTTTCAGGAACTATCAGGGAAATAGCACAAATCTCTCTTGTTGATTCAGAATCTAAAAGTAATAGAACTTATGAATGATGGTGTTACCTTGCCAGTGTTTGGGAAAATTCCAGACTCCTAAACAAATAAATTCACAGATAAATGTAAAACGTCAGGAGCTTTTCATTAAAACATAAAAAGATGATTTTTAAATGAGCTAAATGTAACATTAACCAAAAGAGGTAAGTAAACTATTTCAAAGAAGATACATGAGAAGCCACGAAACAAAGCAATTTCTTTAAATCAAGTGAACCAAAGGATTAATTATTTGTTTTTATTCCTTGTATAGGTACTGCATCTTATTAAAATTCTTAAAGTTATTAAGATTTAAAGAACTATTGAAAGTGAAGCAATATACAATTAAAATATATAAAAGAGTCATATACTAAAACATACTTAACTTATGTCAGATGGTTAAGATCAGGAAATGTTTTTTGGAGACATTTGTCTCCATCTTCAGCTGTTTGGTGATTCAGAGTCAGACTCAGATGGAGACGAATGTCTCCGAAAAATGTTTCCTGATCTTAACCATCTGACATAAGTGAAGTGTCTTTTAATATGTGACTCTCTGTATATTTTAATTGCATGTTATTAATTATTGAAATTACAATGTCCTTGTTGTATTTGTTCTGCATCATCCCTGTTTATCTGGACCTTTGCCGATACAAAAATCCTTTAGCCAAGTTAATCCAGATCAAGATCAGCAAAGCTTTTCTGTGCTTTATAGCCGTTGAGAGAAAACCACCCTTCTCAAGCATTGTGATTATACATTCCCAAGTTAAATTTTGTTAGTTTAAACCATTCTCAGCTTAAGAAGCATTGTCCATTAACTCTTGTCATGTTTGCTAGCTATTCTTAAGCTTATCTTATGTGTAGTCTCTCTATTGATCTAGCATGATTTGGATGATGCAGTGGAGCTAAGGTATGTGTTAATCCACATTATTTTATATTTACACAAGTTCAGCTTTCTTTTATTTCATTTTAGCAATCTGAAATCACTGTGTTTGCCAGTTTACATGCTTTTATGCAAGCCAATTGTCTTTATCAAAAATGTAAATAAAATTCATACATGTAATGTTTATCAAATAAAGCAAAGCGTGTTTATAGTGGCTTGTGCAGCAAATATTAGAAAGCACATTGCTTAGAAGCTCATTATCACCATAATATACAAGGGTCACTAAGTAAGTAGTATTGACACATTGATCAGTGCTAGAGAAAGCATTGTTGCTGGGTCATAATTGCTGAGTCATTGGTATTGCCCTCATAGCAGCAGATCTCTGTTATGTCATTCATTTTCCTGCATTTTATGTTTTAAGTATGGTGAGTGTGAATAGGGACTCGGAGAGAGCATTTTCATGTGATCTTGTACGATTTCAAATGTGGCTTAAATGAAACACAGTCACTTGAGCATTTGAGGGGGGATTTTCTCTTTCATATCTGCTGTGTTTTGCTGGTTTGGAGTTTTAAGAGGGGCGGCAATCTCTTAAAGATGAAGAGACAAGTGGCATCCAACAACAGTAGTGACTGAGAAAAAACATCACTCTATGAAAGCAATGATCAAGGAAGATCCAAGATTAACCTACTAGGCCATTGAGCTGGCATTAGTGATTAGTTCGCTAAGTGTTTAAATTATTCTTCATGAGCACCTTCATGTAAAACACAGAATTCTTCAAGATGGTTGCCCCATTATTTGTGTGAAGCAGAGAAGCTCTACAGGTGGAATGTTCCAAAAAATTCTGCAAAGACTTAAATGTAGGAAGTCTCGCTGCATCTCAGATATTGTTATGTATGATATAATATGGATACAGGGCCAGCTTCAGGAGTTTTGCAATAATTGTAAATGTTGCTCCTCTCATGCTTTCAGACATAAGTAATTTTTATCTGCAACATCAGTCCTCCGCGACTACTTATTCTCATACAAAGTAAACATATTTATTTATTTTCAGGAATAATCAATAAATAAAACTATATATGAGAGATATATGTGGTGAAATAACTAGGGATTCTGAATGAAAGAAAACATGCAAAGTCACACAAAATGAAAACACACTTGACGGTCGATTGCACTGGTTACCACAACACATTTAGACTTGGGCTTGTTTTCATTTATGAGTAACAGAAGTTAATAAGCTCCCCTTATTTCATTGTAATGTTATATGCCAAACAATGTGAGTGAGCAACTCTACTATTTGTACTTTGTTACTGTTAGTGTGTTTATCTACAGGGTTATTCCAAAAGAAGGAACATACTTTAAATATTTATTTTTAATAACGACAATAGATAGCGATACATATGACACATAATTGAATAGAGGAAAGTTCAAAGTTTTAAGTGGCTATAGTGGTGCTGTGTTTGTTTACGAGAAAATGGCGATGCCACAGGAAAAGTCATTTTGTGTGCTGCATTATGCAGGGTGAATCCATTGTTTCATTGCAGCATGCATTTCGTTGTAAGTTCAACAATGAGCTGCCTCGTCATAAAAAATTTATAATTGATACAAATTTGTAGAAGATGGTTACATATACAAACGGAAAACACTGGTCGTTCTCGCGTAACAAATGGTGCTCATTTTGAACACACAAAATAAAATTTTGAGCTTTTCTCTATTCAGTGATGTTTTGCATGTATCGCCATCTATTGTCATTCATTAGAAATAAATATTTAAAGTCTGTTCCTTCTTTTTGAATAACCCTATATTTGGGCCATGTGGCATGGAGCATTGTCCATAACAATAACGTGGGATGTTAAGAAGTAACTATCCTGGAACTATCTCGTAGAAATCCTCCTGATTAATATTTTCAATATAATCCCCAGATCTTCTGAATTGAAGAGTATTAGGTGGTCATAAAAAAGAAAAGTACTGTGGGCGACTTCATGGAGCTTTCAGTTCTGTCATCAGTCCAGCTCTTTATTATGGTATGGCCGGGTTTAACCATGTTTCAGCGAGCCATAAAATTTCCCTCAAATTCTTATTGTGTTTATCTCAAAATAATACACGTTAGCCTACAGTATTGGATCATTCAAGTATTAGTTTTGTCTTATTAACTTGAACTTGAATCTGAGACCATGGGGATCCTTGTCCAAAGCGCTAAGGCTTTCCTGAAATAGCTCTGCTTCTTTAAGTGAAGAAATAAGTTTGCATGTATTAGGATGCTCATTTCGGGTGTAGTAGCCATAGATATGCCTTCTTATTGAACCTAATTCAGAGTTGTCCAATTGAGTTTCTGTGGAATTAAAAGCAGTAGTTGAGGTTCTGAGTCACCAATGTAAGCAAATAAACTAAAGCTAGTGGCTCGAAACACTCCTGCTTATAAATTTGATGTTAATTGTTGAACACCTCACATGCACGAGATATTTTGATGATCATCAATGAGGATCGCATCCAAATCATTCTGGAGCTTCATTTGTCACCAGCTTCATAACAAAGAATCTCCGGAAAGTCGCTAAATTTTAAGCATGATTTTTAGTTCCTTCACATTTTCACATATCTTTTTCATGTTTTAAGATTTTGCCGGCCTGGGCAGTGACATGGCTCGAGCCCCTCTTGAGCCGGTCCTGCATGGATATATGAGTTTAATCCAGAAACAAAATGCTAGTCCTCCATTTGGGTTTTCCCTGATGATTGTCAAAATCAAGATGTCAAGGAGTGCGTGAAGGAAAATGGTTGTCTCTTTCTTCTCTGCAAATAGTCACATAACAACAATTGTATTCGAAAATCAGAAAACTGTTACTGCAAAATGGTGCACAGAAGCTTGCCTTTCAAAAGTGTTTCAGAAAATCCAAGAATAGCATTCCAAAGACATGACTAAGGGGCATTTTGTTGCACCATGACAATACAGCAGCTCACACTGCTAATGTAACAATGAAGTTTCTGAAAGGAACTGAGGCAAAACTATTGACTCATCCACCCTATAGTACCAATCTGGCACCATGTGATTTCTTTCTATTCCTTACTGTGAAGAACCGACTATAGGTTCACCAATTTTCTAGCCCCAAAGAAGCAGTTGTCACATATGAGGATAAGTTATTTGCAGTGCCAAAAACTGAGTGAGATGCTTCCAGGGAATGGATACAGTGTTGGGGGGGATACTTTGAGAAAGTGGGGTAAACAAAATGTTTCTGTGGGTATTCATTATTTGTTGTCTCAATACTTATCTAGTGACCCTTGTAGTGCCTTTCTGTGTCATAATTCACCTAATGGCTTCAACATTTTACTAATAAATGCACATTAAATTTTCTATGCCTAATAACTACCGCCAAATTGTATATTCAATACCACCATGCTGATGAAATCAATATAGGTACCTATAAAAAGTTTTGAAATAACATGTACAATACTGCACTTCCTAACAGATTAGTTAGTGAAACCCAAAGCGTGCTACATCATATTTTTAACGGTGTAGATTATAATTTTAAGTAGTAATTATTATATGTCAAATATTTTTTGATCAGGACTATCCACCAGTTAATAACAAAGTTTCGAGGAAGTCAACTGGCAGAGTAATCACTACAGATGTCACTTCAGAAAATAAAGGGGAGCCTTTGAATTCCGGAAAAACAAAAGAGAAGACGGAGAGTGGGAACAGGACATCCACAATTACGTAAGTTACTTTCTTTACACAGCTAGATCATTAATAATTCACCATTTATGCATTCTGGAATAAACCAGTTATACACAGCTCGAATGCAGATTGTCATGTGATCCTAGATGAACACTGTGTGGGTATTTTGGTATAATAAACATTAGGTCATAGATGCATTGTTATAGTCCTCGATGTGAAAATGTAAAGCAAATTGTTTGATATAAGCTGTTGTTTATGAAAGTTAATTAAAATTAAAGCTGTTAGGGTATGTTATGTTCTCCAACAGTTATTTAAAATATCTGCTGCTAACTTGGTAGCACCGTTCTGCATATGTCATCTGAACTGATGAATTAGTGCACTCTTGCTACTTTTTATGCCAACCACTTATTCAGCTGGTCTCATTGATGATTGATTTCAATTGTCCTCACAGAAACAAATCCACTGGGGCTGGTTTCACCAACCAATGTTAAAAATACTCTAACATCTTGTTTGTTAACAAGGTGTTCAAAGTTTAACATAAGGTTAAAACTTTTGCATTTCATTAAGCTTTTACAGAAATTGTTAGCTAACATTTTGTTAACTTCAAAGACAACTGCGAACGCTAGCTTTTGAGAAGGCGGTGGCCGAACTGCACTGCTTCTGAACGTACTCCGATGCACTTTTGCCTACGTATCGCTGCGCTCTCTGTGTCAGTAGCCGACAACTATTTACATTCATGGCAATGGCCATGTGATGTCCCCGATTGAGATTAGAATTGTGATGTCAATTGAAATAACTGTTTCACCATTTGAAAAGCATTAATTAACATCTGGTTAATAAGTATAGACATATTATCAAGTGCGAAAAAGCTGACGGTCTTACATTAAAAGATAAGATTGCAGCCTGGGACAAAATCCACGAGTAATTTAATTGGAATGAACATGTTTCTGCAAGTCCAGTAAGCAACTGCAGCAATTTTACGCTAACATAAAGTACAGCACCAGAAACGTTAGGTGCGAAGAGCGTTTAAGATGGTTTAAAACTGGTGGTGGACACTGCATTAAAACTAAAGTGGATGGAAATGTGTTATCGCTGATTAATGAAGCAGACTCGAAAAAAATACTGTTTGCTTCTTGAAGCAATTGCTTTGGAAACGTTCCGGATAAACCCACAAACGGTAGCTTTGGAAAAATTCCTCCTTTTGCGGGGTTTTAAATTTATTATGGCTACAACTACTCTTCTGTTAGGAATGACATTCAAAAATGCCAATTGTAGCAAACTTGCATCAACAGCTTGGTTTTCGGCAGCCATTTTCCAACTTCTAACATTTGTTAAACTCCTTAACATAGGGGTACGGGGATGTTAATTTAACACCGAGTTTAACACATTGTTAAAGTTAACATTGTTTGATGAAACAGAATTTGTGTTAACTTCCGTGTTAAACCAGTTTTACACTGTGTTAAAATTTAGCATCTGTTGGTGAAACCGGCCCTAGTGTGAGATCAAGGAAGCTTAGTAGCTTAAATGTGGGCACAGCCTATTTTGCATTCTAGTCATTTAGGCCTATAACAATTAAATCTCTGACCAATGGTTCATTATATCAAAATGGTCATATGGAGTTTCTTTAACATCAGATGAAAAGTTTGCTTTCATCATGCAGATACTTGTTATAAGTAATTAATAGAGGCCGAATGTTCAGGCACTAAAAAGACAGTCAAAAGGTACTTAAAATATGTAATTTAGGCAATAAAAAGTTTAAAAAGCAACATCACAAACACACAAGACTCATCTTTTAATGCTGTTTATTGTTTGTTGCACGTAACTCAAAATGTTTCTTCAGATTTCGACACAGAAATTTTGTCGTTTGTGAGCTAATATATTTTTCAAAACGGAAAAATCAGATGTGTTGTGTGGCAGCTCAACCATCACACAGAAAGCAGCTACTTAACCATCCCTTGGAAGCAGCTTCCAAGGGTGGGCACGTCTTCAGAGGGCAGCATCTTCCAGACACCGAGCAGTGAGTGACAAGGAACAGCTGTGTGCTTGGGTCGCTAAGCCACCCCTGCCGGGAAGCAACACTAAGACAGGGAGTCGGGACTGGCCTTCTGCCGAAAACAGACGATTGCATACCGGAACTTAAACGGCTGAGTTTGTTATTTCATAGTTTGTATATTGTTCCTGTATTGTGTACACAGAGTTAATAAATTTAGTGTTATACATATCTGTGGTGTTTACATTTCAGTTCAACCATAACCCACAGTTGCACTCATATGACTTTCTCCACTCTTATACAAACTTTTTACAAGCACTTATTCTCCATCTACTTCATGCTAATTGCGATAAACATTTGCAGAAATTGTCTTATTGCTAATTTTCTTGTAGGTGCAAGGGGAATATGGTAGGCTTTAAGTGATAGTCAAATTTTTAAGAGCAGGTTGCTATGTGGAGCATTCCATTTTCTTTGTATGGACATAAAAAACGAATAACAAATTCCCATTTGAGAAAAAGTATAAGTATTGGAAAATACAAAATATAGTAGCTTGCAAGTTATAACAGTAAAAAGTTAACCAATGAAAAGGCATCACAGTTTAGCACCCCAGACTTGCCAGCCAGCTGCTGATAACATCCATAGAGGCTGACCAATCAACTTGCCACTGTACATCCTTGTAGTTGCCTGCGCTGCAGTTATTTGGGAATAGTATGGGTCTGAAAATCAATAAATTGACCCCTAACCAGCTAACTGGGCCATGGATGCTCTCAGCAGCAGGTTGGCAAGAGCATAACATTAAACTGTGATGCAATATGTACCTTTTCTTTGGTTTACATATGTGGTTATAACTTGAAAACTGTTGCACCTAGAATCTACATTCCAAACTTTTTGTCTCTTGTTTGTCCACAGTATAAACTCCTGAAGAGTGTGCATGAATTTATGGATGCACTGTGTAGTTTCATACCAACATACTTGCTACTTTCACTAAATCAGTATTTGTGTAAAATATTGATTGTTGTTGTTCTTTAAACATAAAGTGTGCACTTAATCTTCGTTCAGGTGATGTCCTCACTATAAAACTTTGTGTCTGATGTAGATATTATCACAAAAAGGCTTTTTATTTATTTGTTTTTCTTCCAAGAGCAATCCTATGTGACTCTTGGATTACAAGTTTTCTTGTACTGCAAAATGATAACATTTATTGTTTAATCTACTATTATGATATTGCATTCAGATACATCAGAAATTATTGTAAGCCATTTGCTGAAGTTCTTTGCAGTTACAAGATACTCCTTTACTCTCACTTTTGGCACATCAACTCAAATTGCACACTTTGAGCACTTGTCACTTGTCTCCTCATTATTCTTGAAATGAGAGGTGTAAGTAGTTCTTAAGGGTAGAACAGACTCCTGTATTTGAGGGTCATAACTGCTCTTAGTTTAAGAGATCAAATTTGAACTATTAGGCTTCCATAGAAGGCTACATTTGTAAGCCTACAGCACTTTCCTAAGTGTTATTGCTAAATACACTTTCAGTCAATGCTATTACTTTAGATTTTGTTTTGATATATGTTGAGATATAACATTAACATATAAAGATCTGCATTTCATATTTACATTGGTAAAAGCTGGAGGAGCAGTAATTCCAGCACGGTTTATCTCTTCACCCTGACCTTTGCATTGTGGCATGGAGATTTTCTGTACATACACAAACAACTTAAGTTGAGGTGCAGATAGCTAGTTACCCATATTGGCCAGAATGTTTCTCCTGGGAGTCTAAACCATTGAACTACACCTTTAAAGGAAGTAGTAATACAAATTGCAATATAGCAAGCATTTGTTTTGCTACAAACCAAATGCATAGTGACGAAGAAAGTCGAATGTGATACCTTAAATGATAACTGCATGTCATGACAACAGCTGAAATTTGTAGTATTAATGTTACAAATGTGTTTAACATTATTATAGCACCACGTTTGGAAGCCAATTTGATGCGGTATTAAGGTTGTGTGACTTCATGTGTTGCCATCTTGTGACGTCATTCGTTTGGTTCGTAGCTCCCTCTGGCGTAGAAATTTGTATCAATTAGTTTCCGAAAGAATTTAAAGTTTTGTATATTGTCCTCCGGCTAGCTATTATCTTATCTTGGTAGGACATGTATCTCTATGTAAGGGTGTGAATCGGAAAGGAATCTTTTATCCAGAAATGATACTGATGAAGAAATTGGTTTTATAACTTTTATTGTCGAACACGTTCACTAACACTTTTTACATATTAATCTGGATACTCGCCAAACTGAAACTGTTTGCAATAACTTCTTACTTATCACTTTTAACTATGTATTTCAACTTTGTGTAGAATTAACTTTATAATAATTCTCGTAATTATGCTGCGTGTAACTTGACGAACTGAAGGACTGACTGACGATGAACTGAGAGACCGACGTGTAGAGTATTGAGAATTCCGTTGAACTGTGGGGCAATTTACCTTGGACCTGGCTTATATACTCCCACTCCTCGACATGCCTAAAGATTATAAATGAACTGCTATTGGCTAATAAAATGCGCCAACATTAGCGTCTATTTTAATATCCAATGAAAACCACGAATACATATGCTTTAGGAAATGTTCTAGAAGCTTCTACCGAAAAGGCGCGAAACATTATGTAACTTCCTGGTTCCCGGTAATGATAAACAACTCAGCCCCTCGCTGCATTATTGCGTTATTATTGACAGTTTCAGTAAAGCCGTATATTATTATTTACCAATAATAATTACAATTAATAAACCTCTGAAATCAATGTCACATAAAAATACATATTCATATTATAATCATTATTTACATTTAAGTAATTTGTGATACAAATTACCGTATCAAATTAAATATCAAGATGATAATAAACTACATTTTGCACAAACCAGATATGGCAACCCAAATTTTATTATAAGAATCCCTAAATTAGCAGCTGTTCAAGTTTGATATTTTTAGTTCTGCCAATAATAATTGTGTCTCAGTCTTCGCTTTAAACTTTGATGTTACAGTTAAAATTTATGTATTTACATGAAGTAAAATACAATTATTTAGTTGGTGAAATGTTATTTGCAGTCTGTATTAATGGTCATTTCTCTTTATTCTGCAAGGTAAGTAAGTGTAGTGATTCTATGTATAGGTCTCTTATACATTTATTGTTCAAAGAAGCTCTTAACCATATCTGTTCTGATGAAAAGTAAAGATCTTCAGAAATATTCTTTGCCTTCCTCTTCAGCATATTTCTTTTTGCTTTTGTAGGAAAATGATTCACACTTCCATATGGCTCTAAGTGGAGAAATTTTTCCTTCCCTCCCTCTACTTCTTCTTCTTCTTCTTCTTCTTCTTCTTCTTCTTCTTCTTCTTCTTCTTCTTCTTCTTCTTCTTCTTCTTCTTCTTCTTCTTCTTCTTCTTCTTCTTCTTCTTTTTCCTCCTGACACCAGTGTTAATTGCAATAGTTTTGGATAACAGATTCATAAAGTGCTGGCATACATCTTTGAAAGGAAACAAAATGTGTTTAAAGTGCAAAAACCTGTGCTATGTGTGAAATGGGAATGCTGAAGACACTCTGTTTATAAGGTACTACCATAATACATTAGTAGTTTCTTGGGTATTTAAAAAGGTTTAGTGTTCCAGACATTCCGTAAAATCCTATATACACATCACAGATCATTCATGTTTAATGTAGTTGTTTATAGTTCTAAATAGCTTCACCTTGACAATGCATGCTTAAATATGTTTTCAGTGCTTAACATCACTAGACTCGTGCTGCAACTCAAAGTGACAAAACAGAAATGACAATATCACTGCACAATACCTAAAAAAAATCTGATGTGTTACACTCACATGACTTTCTCTACTCTTGTACAAACTATTTTTACAAACGCTTATTCTCCATATGCTTCATGTTAATCGAGATGTCGAGATGTTAATCTTATTGCTAATTTTCTTGTGGATGCAAGGGGAATTGGTAGGCTTTAAGCTATAGACAAATATTTTAAGAGCTGGTTGCTATGTGGAGTATTCCATTCTCTTTGCATTACCAGGACAAAAAAAAAAAAAAGAAATGAATAACGAATTTGAGAAAAAGTATAAGTATTGGAAAATTTAAGGGAATAACAAGCAATATCTTGAAAATGGTTCACTCAACAAAAAAAGTGTATATGACATAAATTGTGTATTTTAATGTGATCTACATTTTTTGTGTAGTAAAATTTTGTCTATCTCTTATGGTTTACCAGTTATGCAAAAGTCGTTCACATTGAACACTTTTGGAGACATTCCCAGAAAATTCGAGATATACACTTCATTTGTCATAAAAATATCTTAAACATATGATATTTTAATCAAAATCGTTAGAGCCATTTTTGAGAAAATTAAAATTTTCGAAAAATGTTCCATGTAAAGGGTAATCTGGGGTGGGGGGATTTTCTTGAAAACCTTCGTGTCGCATCTCTGGAAGATACTGAACATAAATACTAAGTTTGGTGTTTATCTGACTGTTTGTTTCTGAGTTATGCTGTTCACAGACACACACATGGACATGTTTCCAAAAATGCTTTTTTTGGATTCAGGGGGTCTCAAAACATGTATTTCCGGTGAAATCTCGGTATCAAATTTTTGAGTGGAATACAATACTTCCCCTTCTTACTATATGTAGTAGAGAAAGTAAAAATTGCAGTAAATATATGGTTATTAAACTTTCTCTGCTTAAGTTACTACCAAAAACAGTGAGAGAATTATAAATAGTTCGGAGTTGAATCTGTACTAACAAATAGAGGAAATGTAATAGCAATTTTTGTTTGAAGGGTCTTGGAAACTATTCAACTGATTTGAACCCTTTTTCAATGGTAGATAGCTTAAACCTTCATGTCTGACAAAGGCTATCACTTTCTAAAAATATATTCTTATTAAAAATACAAAGTGATGTGATTCATTTACATGACTTTCTCTACTCACTCATCTTTATTTTTAAGAAGCCTCTACAAACTATTCGTGCGAAAGCTTAATCTGCTATCTACTTCAAATTAATTCTATGTTTTGTTGTAGGTATCTTGGGGATATAATAGTCAAATACAAAAATGTGTCGCTATACCTTGAAATTCCATTCTCTTTCCATAACATTGCGAAAACAGCTGCATAGCCAAAACACTTTATTTAACACATTGACAACTATTCACAAATTAAAACCAATAATAATGGAAATCTCAAAAATGAATGATGCCACAAAAAAGCTATGTAAAATAAAGTATATGTTTTAAAGACATCTACATTATCTGTGTAGTAGGTACATTTTTGCCTATCTCTTATGGTTTACCTGTTACACAAAATTATACAGAATTCTTTCTGAATGAAGAGGCCTTCACAGGCTATACCCAGAAAATTCAAGATGTACGTTTTATTTGTCACATAAATATCTTAAATGTATAGTATTTTTATCAAAATTGTTCAAGCCATTTATGAGAAATAAAAAATTTCATGTAAAGAGCAGCTTGGAGATTTTCTTGAAAATCTTTGTATAGCATCTTTGGAAGATACTGAACTTAAATACCAAGTTTAATATTTAACTGATTTTTCACTTTTGAATTATGCTGCATGCACACACCCACCACATTTTTTTAAAAATGCTTTTTTGAGGGGGCTCTGAAACATACATTTTTGGTGAAATTTTGACATTGAATTTTGGGTTAAATACATTAGGTACTTATTCTTACCTACTGTAAGCAGGTGGTAGAGAAATAAATAAAATTTAATATTAAAATGGCATTTTACAAGCACAAATATCTGTATACCAATTCTGAATGCTCATATTCCATGGCTGGTTTGATCTTTCTTAGCTGTTTAATGTAGTTAAGTTTGTTGTATTTGAAGCAATTATGTTGGCTACCTGATATAATCATGGTAACCACTATAAACAAGCAAGTTCAATCTTTAAAGTGAAAAAAGTCTCATTTTTTAGCTTTATAGTTTAAGAACGGTCGTCTTATTGGGATATTTTGGCATTATTGAACGCTAGGTGCATAAAATTAAAGTGAATTTGCAATTGTCTGGGCAGTAAGAGCAGTTAAATTACATTGAGTTGGAGAATCTAACCCCAAGATGCTCCAATATTAGATTTACTGAAGAACCTAACCTCAGTTAACCATCCATAAAACCCAAACAAACTAGTGGAATATTCCTTGTTAACACTGCTATAGTGCCACGCTACTCGGCCTTTGGTTATCTGTCTGAGTAGAGGAATGTTTATGTGCATTAGCCTGATAATATCTTATTTGTATGCATTAAAATATTGAATACTATTGTTTTACCAACAGACAAAAGAGAATGGGTGATTAATGAGATCACAGGTGAGTGCATCCTTGGCATTAAAATCCATCTGTCTGTCATTCATCTCTTTAGGTTGTAAGGAAAAATCTGGGGGGAGAGGAAAAAAAAAAAAAATGCAGGGAACCGTTTCAAGTGAAAATTGACCAAGCATCTATAGTTTTTAAAAGGCAAGCACATTGTGTCACATTATCATAGATTGGATAGATGCTTAAGCATAGATAACTTCCTGTAGGATGGGTGTAAATGGGGAAACATAAATTAGAAGCTTAATAACTTAAAAAAACAACACTGTTACTTGTATCAAGTTGATTTGTAGAAATGATGAACAGATCTTTTTGTTACTTCATGAAAGAACTGTATCAAAGTTGTGCTCAATATATCTGATGTTTAGTATTGTTAATGCTGTTTTGCTTATTAGTTACTAATTTTGCCATACGCTGGTTAGATGGCTAGCCAAATTGCTAGGAGATCTCACGTTATTATACATGATAATTTTCTCCAAATTATAAGCTGAAGCTACATTCTGCAGTTAAGATTTATTGTCTTTTAAACATTTTTATAATAATGGAATAAACAATTACTTCATGGAATATTAACAAAACAATGTCTAAAGTGATAAACAACTCAATAAGATAAAGACGACAATGGAGCAGAGTACTCAGACTATTTTGCAGTGGCTGTGCCTGTAAACTACCATTTATAGATGAATTCTGCTTTTAAACAATAAAATATTTGGGTGATCGTTTCAAAGGTGCCCTCAAACTGGTGGTTGCAGTTCATCTTTGTATTCGTGTAGAACAGACATGTCAGTCTCCTCCTTTCTCCCTCCAACTACCTCTATTGGGAGTGTTCAGACCTTACAGTGATAGTGTTAATAGCATAGAAGATTCTTGGATGATAGGCAAACCAAAGAACAAAACAAGAGGGATGGGTTAAAACTTGTGTAACCCCCAATGGCAACCCTAGTATAGATATATACTCTTTAAGACCAGAAAAAACTGTGAAGGGCTTGCACTATAACATATAAAATATATTCACATTTATAATGTCCTTTTTAGTGTTGAGCCGCTGTTGCACTTGCTTTAAAGTAGTCGCAGAAGAATGTGCTAATGATAATGACTGTCCAAAGATGGTTTACTTAATGGCATTTTATGTCCTTCCAATAGTATCACTCATCTTGCATATGAAAGAAAATTTAGTGATTTTCAAAATATTGTTTTACTTCTATAGTTTTGAAGTCTTGAATGACGTCCTCTAGCAGAGTAAGGTGACATTAATGGTTACCAGAAAGTTTGTTGCAAATCGATAATGGACACAATAATGTGCAAATTTAAATTAGTAAGCTCATTAAAATATAATATATTTATACATAGTTGTAAAAGTGGTTTACTGAAAGATCAAGGCTGTTACATTGGCATCTCCATGCTTTTAATTATCACCGTGTGCATTAGGGGTGGCTGGGTCTTTCGAGCTGTGAGTGACATCACTAGATACCGAAGATGCCTGAAACAGCAGCAGAATGCGACGGAACCTCCTTCACTTAGCCCGTCACTCTCCATCTTACGTAAGCATCGTTCTTACCCCCTTCCATTATCAAAGCTCAGGCTTCCTGCCCTTTCTAAAGCACTTTGTTATATTTGAATGACTGCTTAAAGTCTTTGAAGCCGTAGTAAAGGTAACTTTTTATCAAATGGGGAATTAGATTGCAGGAGGAGGTAGAATTGTCTTGGTTTCTATGCTCTTAGTTTGCTTGTTAGCATTAACATTGTTAGGGGAAGAAGCGATCCGTGTTTATCAAGACTTTTAAATGAACTACCTACCCCACTCTTATTTGCCTATTCAGTTCTTTGTTTTTGTATGCGTAAAATGTTGCTATTGGAGATTGTTGCTGTGATTTGCGCTTTTACCCTTTTATATGAATAAATCTGCTGTAGTGTCTCATATATATTATCATTCGGTTAAAGAAATTTCCCAACTTAGGTCATTTTTTTTCTGATTTTTCACACTGAATTATCATAGTCATTAAAGCTGTTTAGAGAAACCAGTATTATGCTATTGCTCTTGTATGCTGCATTGCATCCTTTCTGCCATTTGCTTGTTAGTATATGTACTGTGTTTTCACATTTAAATCACCCTCTATCATAAAAAACAATTTCAACAAAATGTCTGGCACACTTTTATCATATCTCAGCAAAACTTTGTGAAAGCTTGATTACAAATGGTTAAAGAAAAGCTGCAACACATTTTGCTTCTAAGCTCTCTTGGGATAAAAACATTTTTTCTGAATACAAGTGCATCATGGATCTGTACCCATTTGAGTTTGTGATATTTTATTGTGACATACATTTGCTGCTAGTATTAAAAATAAAAACTAATATATTTGGATGCTGAAGTGTAGTGCTAATCTCTCGTGTTTTTGAAGATTCAGTATATAACTTGACAGTAATCATTATCACTGCCCTTAATATTTCTTTTGTGAAAATATGCAAATAAATGTGTGAAGAACTAAACTGGAAAACTCAAGATAAACAATATAGAGAGTAGTTTTATGTTAGGTGTAAAAAGCTTACTTTAGTAAGAGTTGCAGCATCTGTAAACTTTTAACTTTTCAAATTTTAAATCTTTCATATTTGAAGCACATTTAATTGTAATTATTGTTTTTACAGCTTGGAACATTAAAATACAAATATCTGGAGAAATAGAACAATAAATGTATATAAAATTTGGTTTAATCTTAGTTTCCTGTAATCTCAGCATGCCTAGCAATGGAAGTATCAAATTGCATGGATGGATTGGAGCAAAGCTACACAAGTACTGCACAATTATTCACTCTCCTCTCTTTCTTGCTCCCAGCATAACCTGAGTAGGCATTTAGGGTGATCCATTACAGTTAATTACTAACAGTATTGCTTCCCTATAGTTCAAATAGATTATTTCACACTTCACTTTGGAGTCTTGCAGTTAAAGCTGGCAACTAATTATTGCTTACAGCTTTTTTATAATAAATGGCTTCTGTACTAAAATTTCAAGAAAGGGGTTTGATAAGATTTCTTACTTCCTTTTAACTCTGTACATAATTTCCTAGGTTAACTTAAGGGAATGCTCTTAAAAAAATCAGTCAATTTTTGTCCAAAAATTATGGTCTTTTTTTTTTTAATTGAAAAAGATTCTATAGGCTTAATAAAATTGCAATATTTAGTGTCTATAGTAAAATTCTTTCCAACAATAATTTTTTTTTGGGGGGGGGGTGTTTTAATGCCTAATTCTGTGCAACTATTGCTTGGACTTTCAGTTCAGTTTTCTCATACACATTTTTTAGTATTTATCGGAGCTAAGAGTTATTTTACTTCTACAGTTTCTGCTCTAGAAGCTTGAAATTTGGCACAAATATTCTGTGATATTTTGTTTATAAACTCTAAAATTTACTTATCTCTGTTTCTATGCACTTACAGATACTGACAATCATTTTTATTGCGCTGAATGCTTCTCAGATTGCAACATATTTCCTCACTTATCTAGGAAAAATTTTAAGCACTGAAGTTCATAGATCCAACATTTCCCTACATTTTGTGCATAATATAACACCTCATATTTTAGGTTCCATTAAAAATTCTTGTGAAGGTAATACAAATTATTTTAAAATAAATATTTTTACATTATATTTCTTGAGCAATTCCTATGAAACATAGATATTTTTATTATTGTAAAGGAAATACATCTTAAAAAATTGCTGTGCTGCAGTAATAAAATTTGAGAAATTTCATCATAGCATACTTTAAATCTAAGTATTTCAGAATTTTAATTCTGCTGGAAGATCTGTTTTTCAGACATGTACCCTTTGGCAAGTAAAATCTTCACTGTAGCTGACAATGCAAGTCACAGGAATATAGTGAAAGAGAACATATCTGTGACTTGGAAAAATGAATCATATTTGAAGAACTCAATGCCACAACAGGGATTTGCACCTTTTGAGTTTTTGTTTAGGGCTTTTCTACCTGAACTACTTGTGGCTTTCATCACCAGCTGCACAATGAACTTCTCTGGCCAGATTCCACAGGTGGAAATTCTCTCTGGCTTTGAGTTAGATCATCATGTAACCAAGCATGCACAATCTTTCAAGCTGTTTGTCATGCAGTGCATAAAGCGTATTATGCATTGCATTATGACACAACTCGGCAAGTGGTAGACGATTGCCACCTACAGAACAACTTAAGTCAGCTACTATTCTGCCTGAAAGTATGTGAGTTTATTAATGTGACATATTTATTCATAGATGAATAAAACTTAATCAAAATGGTGTCTGTGTCATAGGTTTAAAGACTGAATCTTTTTAAAGAGAAGTTCTTTGTGTGGTGGTGGTGAAAGCCATCGGAGGTCAGGTGAAAGACAATCGTAAAAATGCAAAGGTCCATGGTTCAAATCCTGGCTATGGTACTTAATTTTTCAAGTCTGATTCACCTCTTCATATCTAGCCTACATACAGATATTGTGAATAAGAACAATTTCTACAAAGTTGTATTTGATTGCTCAGAGCTTTACAACTGGCATGTGTATAAGATCTTCACTCCAGCTGGGAATGCAGAACACAGGCGTATATTGGAAAAAAAAGAGAATTGTTAGTATTTATTTTATTTCTTAACAGGAATGGTACCCGGTCAGAAGCAAACCCGTTTGAAGAGGAAGAATGGGATGAGGAGGGCGGAGAGGCACTAGTGGACACGGGAGAACCTGGTGTACCTGTCAAGGCTCTCTACGACTATGAGGGAGCAGAATCTGATGAACTAAGCTTCAAACAAGGCAAGTTGATCTTTATAGTCATTGTTTAGCACTGGATCTGTACATTTTTTCTTTCTTCTTCTTTATTGTGCTAAACTTATATAACAACCTCTAACCACTCTTCAGAATACTTATATTATGAATTTACAAGTATTTGACATCCATAAAATTTATAGCATTTTATTGAATTTTGTACACAAAAAGTCATTCCACGTCAAGTCGGACAAATTTTCACAAAAGCTGACCATCATGTCTCCGATTCACTTCATATTTTATCAATGGATTACAAAAATAAAGGAATTATGTTTTAAATTCTTATTTTTTTTAAATTGCAATATTTTTTAAAATATTATGCAATCCAACTTGTGAAAAGCTGCACACCTCACCACCTTTGAATTAGAATATCTCACAGGTGATGAGTGATAATATGATGTTATAAAACGCAATGTAAAGCTTAATATTTAATCTTTTACTTACTATTTGTTATAATTAATTATTTACATTAATTTTTAAAATCCAAACATTTAAAAACTATATATCCCTATTAACTCCCAAGTTTAAATTTCTATAAAAATTATCAATAAATTCATCGTAATTTTTTGTATATATTTACACAAAACAGATGGGATCCTGTATAGTTAAGTTTAACTAAAATAACTTAGAAAGCGGTGTGTAGTGGGATTCCAGCGTGGCGCAGCTGGAGAGTAGCAGCAGCATTCTGTCATTGGATGCCTTGTCAACTTTCACAGCACTTTAGTTGCACTAGTTTGTTCACATATAACTTGAATTTGGCATACAGTTGAGTAACATTCGAACTTCCAATCTTATCCCATGGGAGACAACTTAACTACAATCTAAATGTGCACTTTTTCTGCTTTAGGCTCAAGTGAACACCATCTGGTTATTATTGCTGTATTGGTTGATGGAATAAATGAGTTTAGCTTTAAAGTATCAGGGATTCTTTTTGCATTGCTGTATCTTGCCTTAAAATGGTCACTATATTCAAAACCGCTTCTGGATTATTCACAACATTGGCACTTTGTAGCACACAATCACTGTTATCAGTGAGTGGTACTTTGGGTTTTTTTTTTTGTTTTTTTTGACACTCATCACATAGTTTGTCTCATGACAAAGTTAGTTTCTCCATTTTTAAGTTTGTAAGCATATTGTGGGTAACTAAGCTTAATGATTTCTGCCTTGTGTTATGCTTGGAAACATTAAATGGATTGAAGCAATAGTCATAGCTACATTTCTTCTTTTCACTCTTTATGCACTTTCAGAAATCACAGAGCTAAGAATGGAATTCTAACGCAAAAAACTGAACACAAAGTAACATTTATAATGAGACAGCGGAGTAAAGCTTCATAGAATATCAGATTCCAGTTGCTAAGTTACACCAGACGCCGGAAGTGATAGCCTATCAAATTTGTGCTGCGTAACGCATTGGCCGGCACGGCATGATGCTGCAGTGTAAAGCTCTCAGCCAGCAGTCTATGTTCTAAAACACTACACGCTAACACAAACTGTTTTAAAAGCGTACTTCTAAGGAAGATCCCTCCTGATATTAACAGATTTAAAACAAACTATATCACAAATTCCTCGTGTATTTTTTCCAGATTTTAATATCGGGGGGTTTAATGTGATATTGCTGTTTAAAATATTCATACTTTAAAAAAATGATTGTTTTTTATTCCGAAAAAATAGTATTTTATATAAGGAAAACCACAATGGTTTTATCTACAAATCGAAGTATTGTTCTTATCCCTGGCCATTCTGTATTCCGAGAATAAATTACTTTTATGTAACTTGTGCGCTATAAGAAACATGTTAACTAAGCTGTAAATCCCAAAATAATTTGATTTTCTGCAACATATAAAATATGTGTAGATTTATTTTATGTGTGGAACACGTAAACTAAAATTCAGAGAAACTGATGTTTTGTGTGTGTGTGTGCGTGTGCGCGTGCGTGTGAGAGAGAGAGAGACTCAAAATAGATATTTATTTAACATGTATTCTTCAATATAAAGTCAGAAAATCAGATAAATAATTATGCTTGTCAGAACCTTAATCTACCTCAGCTGTAGCTTCAGTCACACAGCAATGTTTTGTCCAAGACTATACAAGAAATTAATAGCATAATTCCCAAACCTACAATTTCAAATGCTTCTTATGTAGAAGTTCAGTAACAAAAATACTATTAGAAATTTCAAGTAAAATGAGTAAACATTATGTTGTAGCAATACTGTAGTTGCTATTATAATTATTAACAGAAGGTTAATTATAAAATAGATTCTTCAACCTAATTAGAGTTACAAAAAAGGAGATGGGTCCCAGGAAACGATATTAAAAAGCAATCATTTTTTAGTGAGTCATGATCTTACTGGTTCTCATCTAACATGTTCTTACATGTGATTCGTTCATGCTAGATGAAGTATCTAGTATGCATGGAATAACCAGATACAACTTTATTTAAGTGATATAAAGCAAAATAAAAAAGGGTGTAGTGATAATTATATCTTGGGGATAAGGTTATGTTTAGCAAATCCAAAAACCATTCAGCATTGTTAGAATCTGATAGTATAGTCTTGTTCAGAGGCTTTTGAGACAGTGGAAAGGGGAGATAAGGAATTTGCGAGGTGGCACGGTAGCAATAACAAAGAGTTGCCACACGAACCCAACCTTGGTGCAACTGGTTTTCTACCTGTGCCTCCCGCTGTCTCAAAAGACTCTGAAGAGATAATACACAAGATATCCTGATAGGTAGGATCAAAGGTAATCCAGATAATATGAAAACTAACTATTAAATGAATACAAAGTGATTATGGTAATGAAATTTGGATCACTGCAAAAGCAGAAGAGAAACAAATTGAAAGCTGTTCAGATGAGACATCTGTGATCACTATCAGGACTGTCATAAAATGAATGAAACATAATCTCACTCACTTGTTTTGTGACACTGACCATGGTAATAGTACTTATTATTAACTTGAAGCATGCAACAGATGCTGATCTCTATTCTACCTGTGGTGCTAACATTATAACCGTATATATTCAAATGTATTTCTCAAAGAATGCACCTGTGGTGAAAAAATAAGCAAACTCAGTCCTGATAAACTGGAAATCTGGATTAATGAGGTGGATAAATGAGATTCTTGTGTGACATTCTCAATTTTTTAATTTCCTTTATTTACAGAAAAGTATATTATGGAACTGTTCAGTATGAGCAGTCATGTATAATTGTTTTAAGTCGGAGATAGATACAGCGGATGTTTTTAGGACTTCTGTCCAATTATTTCCAAAATCTTTTATATAAGCATTTATTTCATTTACATGCTCAAGAATTTATTGATTATGCATTTAGTACTCTTTTTGCTGGCTGTCTGTCTATGATTGTTATAGGAAGAAGAAAAGAAACAAATGCTTTGTCATGTTTTCAAGGTAAAGCCAAAGAAGGCTTATGATGAGTTATTATGAGTAGGTAATGCATTTAATTCTGACAGCATAAGTAATTGTGAAATGTAACTTGTTTCAGGTGATATATTTGAGAAGCTAGAAGATGAAGATGAGCAGGGTTGGTGCAAAGGAAGAAAAGATGGTAGAGTAGGGCTGTACCCTGCAAATTATGTTGAAGTGGTACCACAGTAATAAATGAATTGTACATGTAGACTCTTTCATAAAAGTGCTTCCTTCCAAAATGGATTGCTGGCTATTGTATCAGTCCCCTTGCGTCATTACATATACATAATTTGCACATGAACAAGAAATTGCTCTTGACAAACAACAGATTGGTATTCTAGCAGGAAATTCCCAAGGTAGTTAAACCTTTTATGTGCAGGCTATTGATGAACTACCCTGCATAGACAAGCAACTTAAACGGTGAACTCATGGTCTACAGAATCAAATTTAAATTAGGCAATTATGTTTCTAAAGGACTAATATATTGTCATTGATTTTGGAACAGTTGAACACAATACCCACAATAATCAAACAAATGTGTAGCAGTGCTCCCTAAGTATGAGCGTTGCAAAGATGAAAGTAAAACACAGTGTGGCCAGTCTAATTGAGTACTTTTCACTAAAATAAAGCAAAAATTTGTTTTTTACACCTTATGTTTCAAATGAGTACAGCCACTAAGTTACACAATATCATGCAGTTTTGGATGAGTTAGTTTAAACATATGCTTCACTCACCATCAGTTTTTCTCAAAACATGTTACTCAAACTCTTACTTGCATTAAGACCATCTGGTTACTGCACCTTTTTTGCAGCAAATACTTCATAAACCAGAAGTCAGGATCACTGAAAAAGGGTGCAGCAACCAGGAATTGAGAGAGTCAGCCTTTACCTGAGGATGCAAGCAATAGCTTGTAAAGTATCAGTTCCCCTAAATTGTTATAAGTTACTTCATTGTAGAAGTTTTGATAAGTACTATTCATTATAAAAAGATGTTGTGTAATGTATGCATTAAAAGAGACAACATGTCTCGTAACAAAATATTTCTGCAATGGCGGGAGTGGATTAGCAATCTTTTAACACAGTGTAGTGTTGTACTATACAAAGTACACAGAGAAGGTTATTTTTTTCAGCCTTAGCCACTATTGTATAACAAATTGATTAAACATTCCAGCTGAAATGCCACCAGTTTATTACCATATTGTCAAATGACAATCTGCTAAACTTGTAATTATGAGGACTATATCATAATTATTTGTTAATGGTTGTTATTATTAAGAACAATTTTCCTGCAGCTCTCCACATAGTTGCCGTGTATGAAATACACTGTTTTCCATTATACTGGAAGAGTGCCATACACCATGAATAGCACCTCTTTTCAGATTGGCTGCAATGACTGGTTTATAGCTGTTGAGGTACCCTGTTGTATTGGCTCCTCCATTTTGCTAGACAAGTCAAAACTGCAAGGTGATATTTTGTAATAATATGGTGAATATTCTAATGTCTCCCAACTGTGTTGAAGTGCTGCTAAACTAACAGTCCAATGGCAGTAAGCATTGACATGCAACACATTGAACCACCTTGCACCCCTCAGGCATCTTGCATTGAGTTGCACATACTCGCCTTTGTATTATTGGGTAGAGCAATGCAGTAATTTCCACCACATACTTCTCATAATCTTTGATAACATTGCACTGCCCTTCTAATATGGGCTACTTGAATTTTCACAAACAAAAGCTGCTCTGCTTAGAGGAATTACTAAGCAACAATACTGCTGTTGCTGCCACCACCCATGGGCTGTCTGACTAGAAATGGCAGATGTTGGTTGGTGAAGATTCCCACCATCCGTGACTGTAGCAGAGCCAACTTTTGAACCCAGTACAAGAATTTGCTAACTACTATTATCAGTAGTTATCATGACACTGTCTTCATATTAAAAGGTTTGTTCCAACATATAATTTCTTGTTGAATATAGAATGAGTCACACTGCATGATTCCAGTTTGTAGATGTATTCCCAGTAACAACTGAGATTCAGTCATAATCCCACAATGTGCAGGCTCAAACAATGAAAATTACTGGAATGAAGCTGTAAGTAATATCTTTATAAACTGGGTTTATATATTGAGATATTCCTTCAGAGACCATGGATTCTCTATCTTGAATTGTTTCTTTGCATTCAAATTGCTGTAGGTATTAGTTTACTGTTATTTAAAAGAAATTACACAATATTTTTATTTTTCTTTCTGAAAAGAGTTGTGTCACCAGATTTTTAGTCTGACTCACATAAAGGTCATTCATTCTGATCTTTTATTTCATTAATTTGTGCAGTGTTTCGAAATATTTTGCAGCCCTAAGATACCTTTTGAAGTAATTGATGATTCTTAAAACCACCAGAAAAGAGGAAAGATGTCAAATATTTACAAGTACCTAACAAATATTTAATGTAGGTTACATGAACATTTTTATTAAAAATGTTTTTCTAACATAAAGGAGAAATTTTATAGACTTGAACAGCATTGAATAATGATTTACAAAATATTAGATTTAAGCTTAATGTTTTGTCCTTAAACTGTAATGTACATTATTGAAATTTATTTTATATTTAATGAGTATGTAGAAAAGTTAAGTTCATTATTTTGATATATTTCTGCTCTTGAATCCATTAAAATTGCCATAGTGAAAGTCAAATTTGTAATAAAGGCTTCGGTTTGCTGCTGTTTTAGTTTGAATTTGTATACCCTTTTGTAATTTAAGTTACCAAGTAATAGAAGCAAATTCTGATTCTCTAAAGTAAAGTACTTTTTTGCTCATGTGCTTAATAATGAAGGTAACTCAAAGGAGTGTAATACAATAAACTCCTCTGCTTGAGAGAATACCTTCAGTCTACATCATAATATAAACCCTTGCCCCCCCTCCCAGTGAAAATTGTTACACTGTGATGTAAAAGAATAAGTGCTGAGTTACATTATATATGTAGGTGTGATGAAATGTATGCTGCTGGAAGGAAGAGCTTGTAGCTATGTACAAATCCAATAGTAACTGTATTTTGGTTACTTTATTTGATTCGTAAGATCCTTTCCAGCACCATTCAAGCCTTTACCGGAGGTGAAGTGATAACAAGAGTGTTACTAGCCTTGTTACCTCCCAACAATATTTTGCTGATTGAATATGTGAATTTGATTGCTCAGATGAGTTCTTTCGATGAGATAAGTATAATGTTAAATATATATAAGTTGTTATTAAAAAAAAAAGTGATATTTCTAATTCAGTTTACCATTAAGTACGAAAAGTTTAGGGCAGTGTAAATTGGTGTTATTCTACATTTTAGATTGTGTACATGGTGTAAACTTTAAATGTGAATGTGAGCGAGTGAGTGTGAGGGACAGGAGAATGGGCATTTGAAAAGTAACAACAGTTCAAGTGATGTTCATTAGCACTGTCTACAGTGGAAGATGAATGCAATAAGAGATCCAAGGGGCCACATAAAAACAATATATCGAGTGGATCTTTATAAAGGTGATGCAAATATAACTGTCATTACTGGATTTGAGTGCATGATCAGTATTCATAAAATCTGTTAATATTCATCACTCTTTCATAGGCCTACTTCAGTGTTAATAGAGCATATATTACTTGAATATGTAAATATGAGCAGCTATATAAAGTGTAAGAGATTACTAAAACAAAATAAGAAGTTATCAAGCACTTTTGTTTCTTTGCTTGAAGTATCTAACCTATCACATTTTTATATATGTTTCAGGTGAAGATATGGATCTTTGATATTGGAATTTGCAAAATTTCAATTTGTATAAATGTATGGCATAAGAAGCATTTTGGTATTAAAAAAGCTCATCTATTTTTTCTTGTCCATAATTTTTAATAGGAATATTACCTTCCATGTTCATTCATTCCAGTGAATAAATCTCTCTACCTCTTTTTGTATAATCTTCCCAGTGTATAATGTTGCCAATATGATGAAAAAAATACTGGAAACACATGTGCAAGCAAATAAAGGGACAAAGTTACATAATCTGTATACCTTGAACTTGAACTAACACCTACTTCTTATCCTGCAACAATGTATGCATTGTTTATATGTATATAAATGTATGTGTGTTCTGTAAGTTTGTGTCCAAGATGTTAATGGAGCCTATAAATGCCTTAAGTGATAATGGAATGTACCATATCTGCTTCTTTTGCATATTCTGCACATTTAACATTTTTTACCCCCTTACAGTTGAACCTCACTTATACGTTATTCACTTCCTACATTTTTCACAGATATATGCTAAATTTTTTGTCCTTCAATATTTAGCTCAATTTATACATTTTTTGGTTATATGTTTTCTCATTAATACATCTTATTTTTGTGGTCCCCACGTACGAAATATATTAATTTACTTATTTATATGTTATGTGTGTGCTACGTTAAGATATACTGTATTTACGCGAATGTAAAGCGCATCAATGACAGAAAATAGGTATTTTATTTAAATTTATTTTAATACAACGTTGGATTTATCATATATATAAACCATCAGATTATAGAATTGAAAGTGCCCTATTGTTAGGTGACACATTGTTAAAGGAGAAAATTAGTGAACATGAAATAAGGAAAGTAAACATTCAAAATGAATTTATTAATACAATACTGTAAATTACAAGCGTGAATCACTATTATTCACTGATGCTTTCATCACTGGTATCCTCGGAAATGTCCACATCAGAAACAAGTTTATTTCCTCTCTCCCCGTCATCCTCGCTGCCATCCAAAGCATTTGAAATGCAGCATTTCTTGAATGAACTAGCTTTAGTAGCAAATAATGCCAATTTCTATTTTCGCCACAAGCGAACGTTGCTCTCTGATACATTGAACTCCCTTCCTGCCTTTCTATTACCATTTTTTTCAGCATAAAGGATTACTTTATGCTTTAAAGGGCTCTGTTTGCCCTTGCCCTCCATATCATAACTAAAAGTGCCCAATAATAGGCCAATGATAAATGAGCGGTTAGCTTGTCGCGAGTTTCCAGATGTATGTTAACTCCAGCAATCCATTGTGACGTAATAAAAAAAAAATTGAATAGAGTTACACTCGAATCTAATAATTTGGTCAAAAAAGGTGCACATTAGATTCGTGTAAATACGGTATTATGCATATTTCCTGTATATGTATTCTTGCTGTCACAGCACAAAACAGTGATCATGTTGGGCAAGGCATAAATATTTTCAAAACACATTGGTGCTATGCACATATAACAGAATGGTCAGGCAAGGTCATTCTTCTCTAGGCTGCATCTGATGACAACAGTGATGAAGAAGTAGACCTAAATAAGGTGGTGTTCCCAGTGTGCATGAGGCAATTAAAGTTTTAGAAACTACACAACAGTTTGTATTCATTACAAAGCCTAAATGATGACATCATTTCTGTAATTAACATATAGACTAGTGTATGACTGTCTGGAAAAATCAAAGAAGCAAAGAAAACTTGACAACTTTTTTTTTTAAAAACTAATATAAAGCACCAGTACTCGGATTTTTTTTTAATTTGAAATATGAATAATAATAATACTGATTTGCATGTAAGTACTTTAAATAGAGTGCTATGTTTAGTTTATTGCTTTCTTATATTAAATAATACATAATTACGTTGATATTGTAATGAAAAGAAGCTAGAAACAGTGATGTGTATTGAATTTATTTAAAGGTGAGTCGGAATTGTTACACTAACATCACTTAAGTTTACTCACTTAACATGTTTCGGGAAACCGTTGTTCCCATCCTCAGAAGGTTAACTCGACTGGCCCGTGTTGTTGGTGTTTGCAGTCGAGTTAACCTTCTGAGGATGGGAACAACGGTTTCCCGAAACATGTTGGAAACACCAACAACACGGGCCAGTCGAGTTAACCTTCTGAGGATGGGAACAACGGTTTCCCGAAACATGTTAAGTGAGTAAACTTAAGTGATGTTAGTGTAACAATTCCGACTCGCCTTTAAATAAATACATAATTAGTTTGAGCAATAATCTAATAAAGCAGTTTCAGTTCCATAAGAAAATTCACTTTTATGTTTTCTCATTATTTTGGCCGTCACCCTATGAAAACGTTTAACTGAGGTTATACTGTATTATGCCTTATCCTGGAGAGATACCAGATGATTTTATATAATTTGTTTGCAGTGTCCAAGAGTAAAACATGACATGCTGATGTTAGGAATTTGAAAAACACTGAAATTCAGTGTTTGAAACTGGCTATTGAATTTTTCAATAAAATTATTTTCTGTTACAAAAATATACTTCTGTAGTGCTGAAGTTACATCAGTAGATGTTCTGCTTGAAGATTATAAGTATTGCTAATGATGTAAAATAACTTCACGGCTGCATTAATTTTGAGAGTTGTTCATATTGGATGTCAAATTGACTTCTAAGCATATAACCTGAGGTAAGTATGATAAAGTTAATTTGGTAACCAAACTCCTCCTCTTGGCATTGCATTAATGGGATTTTACACAGAGACAAATCCAACTGTTGTAAGCCTACATTAAAGACAGCCCTGCTTGCTTCGTTGTATTTAGCCAAAAGCTTGTCATTTGCAGAAGGAATGTTTGTTGTCCTTGACTTTTGTATGTACAAGGTGTGATAAAAAAAATAACAGGATTTTTTTATAATTTCACTAGTTTTATACATCCGATGTTCAAAACTTTTGTTGTATCTTGTTGGTACACATGTTCCTGATGTATGTTTCCATTTTCAGCCGTTTTGAATCTTTAGTTTATTGCTGACAGTCGAAAAAATTATACATGTTTTTGAGTGCTCTGCAAATTTTTACTTTCAAAAAAGATGGATCAAAGAATTTGCATTTAATGTTGCTTGAAAAACGGAATAAAGTGCAGCACCGCATTTGAAATGTTGACTGGCTTTTGACGCATCTACTATGTGTAAGACAAGAGTTTACGAGTGATATAAACGTTTCAAAGAGGATCGAGAAGACATTGAAGACGATGACCACTCTGGATGCCTTAGCACAATGTGGAAGAAGTAAAGAAAATGGTTCTGGAAGATCACTGAATCACCATCAGAGAAGTTGCTGATGATGTCGACATATCCTTTGGCTCATGCCAAGCAATTTTTTTGGATGTTTTGGGCATGAAATGTGTAGCATCAAAGTATGTTCCAAAATTGTTGAATTTTGACCAAAAACGTCACATAGACATCATCGCTCAGGAATTGCTGAATGCAGTCGAAAATGATCCAGAACTTCTAAAGAAGATTATAACAGGTGATGAAACATGGGTATATGGGTATGATGTCTAAGGCCCAGTTGCCCAAATGGAAACTGCCTGAAGAGCCACGACCAAAACAAATTTGACAAGTTCGATCATATGTGGAGCTTCTTACACTGTTTTCTTTGATTACAATGGGATAGTGCATCAGGAGTTCCTGCCTTATGGTCGTATGGTCAATAAGGAATACTACTTGGAAGTTATGCGCCATTTGTGTGAAGCATTTTGAAGAAAACTACCAGAATTGTGGTAAAACCACTCGTGGAAATTGCATCACGATAATGCACCCACTTACACCTCAATGCTTGTTTGTGACTTTTTGGCAAAAAAACAAAACCATTATGCTGTCTCAGCCACCGTATTTGCTGGACATGGTCTTCTGTGACTTCTATCTATTCCCAAGGCTGAAGAAAGGACAATGTTTTGCCAGCATTGATGAGATTAAAACACAATCGCTGAGGGAGCTGAACACCATAACGAAAAGCGAGTTCCAGAATGTTTCCAAGATTGGAAAAAGCGCTGGCACAAGTGTATTATATCTGAGGGGGACAAAGTTGATGTTGATTAAATAAAAATTCTTTAAGAAAAACAAAAATTCCTGTTACTTTTTGATCACACCTCGTATATGCAGCAGAGGCATTAGTGTGATGAGTTGTAAAATGTATCTAAATGTGTTATCATATGATCAGGGGGGGGAGCAAACAGGGGTGCTCTGAATATAGGTATGTGTCAAAATATGATGATGCAGACAAGACTTGGATTTGTCTAGACATGACATCATACCAACCTCCATCCCAGTTGCTGGAGAAAGGTGCTCCTTCAGAATTGGAAGTGCTCTGTGAGAAGGGGGAAAAGAGGTTCTTTTTTCTGTGCAAATATTACACCTCTGTTTTTGAGAGTTGGGGTCTGACAGGTTAGCGGCCAAACTCTGAACTACAGCGCAATGTTGCCAATATAAACTACATGTACATAGGCCACAAGTAATTTTTAATTGGTCACAAAAACAGTAATTCAATTGTAATAGGTTTACAGAATGCTACCCACAGCTAAAATGGTAAAGGAGAGAGAAGGAAGAAAAAAAAAACTAGACAGCTCTCTTGTGTGCGCTTTGAAGTGCTCAGAAAGATTCAGATTAAGGTACGAAAAAATGACCATAGAAAATTGTAATTATGGCTCAACTTTAATTTTTCATTTTAACCAGAAATTAAATAAGGTAAACAGGTTAGTTTAAACAGGTGACCATTTTGCTACATGTTGCCATATTTTTCATTTGTTTAAGAAAAGGAAAGTGTCAACGACCTCATAATTACTGGCTGTAAAACATTACACACAACTAATAATGCACATGGAAAACTGAAATGACAGAAAGCAGCCCTTTTCTTAGGGTATGAGAGTCTATTTCTGTTACGAATGATCACGCAACAAAAAACGAAGATACAATAACAGCAGGCTGAAACCAAGAGCACGAATACAGGTAATGAATAACCACATCTTAATGTGACTTGGTAACACTGGTAGCTGTTACCATACCAATGAACCTGCCATGGTCTCCTGTTTTTCCAACTGCAGCCTTATGTCAGATCCCAACTCTCAAAAATAGAGGTATAGATGACAGGTTGCTGCTCATGGTGTGCCTGTATTGTATAGCACCATGGTAGCTTTATGCCATTAGATTATTTGGTATGTAATCACATTTTATTATTGCTTTAATTCCTAAGTTTAATTGGTATTTTTTAAACAGGCATAAATCCAAGATATTTAAATTATAATCTAAATGAACTTTAATATAATGTAAACAAATCATAAAGTTTGTAAGTGTGTATAAGATTTTATTGGTTGGACACATGAAAAAAAGAACTTCCCTTTAAAAAGGTCAGTTTTAAGGTTAAATAAAATAATGAATATTAAGTAACATTATTGAATAATAATTTAATGAAAATAACACAAATTATATAACAACATAAATATGATAGATAAAGCAAAATAAAAGACATTATAGAATGGAATTGAGAAATTGACCATTTTAGTTTTATTACTATTAAAACTAAAATGGCTAATTTTAAGACTACTGTTTTGAATCACTTTAGGCCAGAGAAAATTTTTTCATAAAATGCATTGCTTAATCTTTAACTAGTCTTCCATTTACAGAGTGAATTGGGCAAGTGGTAATGATTAGGCACACATCCAAGAAAAATTGAAATCCTTATTTCAGCCAACCTGACTAGAATTTCTTGTGGTTTTTTTCTAGCTTGTCAAATCCATGTGGCAATAAAATTACAGTAAACCATACAATAGGTAACTTAAAGGTCATCTGCCTGACATATTTCCCACAACCAATTCTAAATTCTCAATTTCCCAAAAAAATTCCTAAACATGTAATATGGCCTTAGAAGTTAAAGCAAAAATAGATAAGTTTGAATAAATTCTTCCACATCTGCTTATTTTAGGCAATTTTCTTTTGGCGGGGGGGATAAGCAGGAGCTTTTGTTGAAGTAGCCATTTCTTACTGATATTTAGTATCAAGAATGTGTGTTCAATCAGCTCATTGATATTATCAAACCTATTCATGTAAAAACTATTTACTGGACATATGCAAAGCGGGAAAGGCTAGTGATTGCATGCATTTTCTTTCAAACAACCATCTTCTTGTGATACTGAACAAACCATGGAAATTAACAAACATTTTCACAATTTTAGTTCTGCTGTATATAATTTGCTTGAATCTGTCAACATTCATAAGGTCTAGCATTAAGTGATAAGTTATAACTGCATATTAATGTAAAGAGCTTGTAAATAAGAGGTATGAAGTCTTGATAAGGTGAGAATTTTTTTAAGAATAATCTGCCCACAATTGTTTATTTTTATATCTATTCTAAAAATGATTCTTATAAAAGCTTATTTTCCTCCTCCTTCAAATTAATTGAGATAAACCACTTATATGAATGGTTTCATTATGCATCTTGGAAATAGTTAATACCACAAGATATTCTGTCTATCTTTACGAGGTCAATTTCATAAAATATACAAGATTAAATCAGAATGAAGGGTACTTCACAGCTATTTACAGAAAATTCAAGATACATTTTATTAGTCATGCAAATACCTTGAACATATTTTATAAAAATGTTTAGGAGCCATAAAATGGTGAAACATCATCTTTGAAAAGGAAAGTTTGGTGTTGAACTTCTTTCTTTCTTTCTTTCCCATTTTCATCATGATGTAGCATCCTTCAAGTTACTGCATGTAAATACATACTTTGATTTTTTATTTGGCTGTTCATTTTTCAAGTTATGCCTGTAAATACATACACACATTGACCTTTTTCTTTTGGAGGGCCTCAAAATACATATTTCCATGAAATCTTATTGAACATTTTGGTGGAATACAGTAATGGTAGAGGAAGTAAAAACGTCTGTTGTGTTCTCATTATTTACTACCTCCTCAAAAATGGCTCTTTAATGATTTTCATTAAAATATAAGTTTAATATACTTGCATAATGAATCAAATGTATATCGTGAATTTAATTTGAACTTTTATAAATATGTAGTTTTTTCTTTACCCTGGAACATTTGCTATTTAACTTAAGTTATATTTTGAGAATTGAAATTGCAATCTTTCTGCCCCCCCCTAATCTCTGCTTTAGCTCATTAATGATAAAACTTAATTTATAAGAAATAAACAGTTCTAAGCAAAATATAATCACTTTCATAGAATCACTTTTTGTATTGTATAATAAATACCTGTGAAATTGTTGATGGATAGAGAAAGCTGTGTAACTGTTATATGTCAGATTTGTAAAATAATAATAATAATAAACTGCAGCAGCAGTTAAAATTTGTTTATTTTGAATATGTGGTGAATGTTTCTTTCAACATCCTATACACTCGTTCAATGAAATGGTTAGACTATATAAAACAGTAGTGGAAGCAAAGATGATGTATTCCATAGAAATCTAGAGAATGGCAAAAAGGTGGCAAAAAATTGATATAGTGTACAGAATGTTTGTAGAGAGCTTTTGGGCTTACAAAAAAGTTCACCTAGAGGAGTAAGTTTAACTGAACTAGGAAGAATAGGGAGGAAGGGTGTAATAGTAGAGAGATTTTTAAATATTGGTATAGATGTCTGAAATATGATGACAGACTAAAAGAATGAATAAATTTTCGAAGAGATGTAATGGGAGGAAAAGAAATTAGTGGAAGAAGTTGGGCAATGGGGTGAAACTAACTGCAATGGATTCAGGAAAGAGGCAAGGCAGTGAGTGGAGGGTATAGAGAAGCAGGAGATTTGGGCTAGTTTTGAGGCTAAACACTCATTGGAATTATATAGAAAAATTAAAAGGAATTGGGGTAGGGAGTCCATATGGTGGATAATTGAGGAGTACTTTTAAAAACTTGATAGGTGCAAAATTTTACAAATTTAATTATATATATATATATATATATATATATAGTATTAGCATAATTTACATTTCCTCCATTGTTGTGTTAAATCAGATTTTGCACATCTCGATACATGCCCTGTGCAGAAGGTAAGGAATATTAGTAGTGTTTTTTTTTTTTCAAAAGTCAATAGATGCAATTTTATAATATTCTGGCACAATTTATAGCAACCTTAATTCTAAGAAATGTAATATTGGCATTGACTTGTTATCTTATTGTTGTGGTTCTTTCTTGGAATTTCTGCTCATAGCAAACTTTGTTACACTGCTGCATCATTGGCATTAACTGCTCACTCACTGTTCTTGGCTTTCACATTCATTTCTGCAAGCTTTATTATATGTAGTATATTTATTCTTAGTTGAGACTCCACACTGTACAATTGCTATGGACAATGGACAGGAGCTCAGATTGTGAAACTGTACCAGTGATAGAATGTACAGGAGACAAGAATCACAAAAAGAAAGAAAGGAAATCAAAGGAGGATCATACTCCAGCTATTACATGTTCACATGGTCTCGAGTGCATCCATAAAATCCTAAAAGTAAAGGAAATAAGCATTGTAATGCTGCATTGTCTTATAATGATACAAGTAAATTTCACTAACATCTTTCTGTGCTCAACAAAATAGATAAATTCCTTGTTAAATATATGACTATTACATTTCCTAATCACAGAGTGGTGAAGAAAGAAGCTGCAAATAGATAGCAGAATGTAAGCATAAAATACAGTGTGAGAACTAATGATGGCCGAGTATTGTCAGTATGTGCTGCAAGCTTCCAAGGAATCACAGGGGTGACAAGAGATAGATTCTCTCTCTTGGCTAGAAAATTTCACTCAGTGGGAATGCGCCAAAGGAAACCAGAAGGACATTACTGCTGCTGTAAAGGAAGACATTAAGAACCACAGATGTAGGGAGAGTCACTATGGAAGATCAAAATCAAGGAGAGGATATCTACCTCCAAAACTTAGGTTCATAAAAATGTGGACAACTTTTGCAACAAAAGAAGAAAAAGCAATCTACCAGTCTGCTAATTGTCAAACTATAAATACATATTTTACAACTTCTTCAATCTTTCATTCCATACACCACACATTGATACATGCTCAACAAGCAATATGGGACTGATGATGATTAAGATAGAGGCAGTTGTGGAAAAGAAAAACAAACTAAGAACCATCTACAGGCTGCACAAGCTCTGTTCAAAAAAATTTTATCAGATATTGAAAGAGGAAAACTCCTGGACAATCACTCTTTGCTTTGATATGCAACAGAATCAACCACTGCTTAAACTTTCAGCAGTTAGTGAGGTATTCTATGCAAGGCAGGTGTGGCTGTAAGGGTTGAATAGGGTTTATTGTCTGAACTTGTACATAGCGAAGACCGCAGTTGAAGGTCAAAATCAAGCAGGCAGTTCAGTACACAGGCTACTTGCATGGGTGTATGTGTGTTCCATGTGACAGTCATGCTGAAAGGCAAAATCAACTCAGGAAGAAAACATTCAGATAGCCTAGATTTCTCCAGAGGAACAATCTTGATTGTGCGTTGACATTACATCATTTCAAAGAACTAGGTGTGTGTGTGTGCGTGCATGCGAAGCATCAATCGCATTATTAAATGTTATCTTAATATCGTCGACGTGAAATACAATACAAGATCTGCACCCCAGCGTAGTCAGAAAATGGTAGAGAAAACAAGGAAACTGTTTTTAAAAGAGCCAAATCTGTCTATGCGCCAAGGTGCTTTAAAGCTCAAAATATCACAAGGATCTGTCATGAATAACAGGAAAAAAGCTGGTATTCGCTCAGTAAAAAGGCAAAAGGTGGCAAGAATGAGAAAAGAAGACCAGGAAAAGGCTAAAAAGAATTGATGACGAGACTAAAGTGGAATGAGATGCCTCAGAGATGAATGCCAATGAGTATGTTTTATAGTGCCTAATTCACAGATTCTTATTGAAGCTATGGTAAGGCCGAAAACAAAATTTCCAAAAAGCATGATGGTCTGGCAGGCATTGTCACAAGATGGGAGACTTTCACCAGCGTTT
This sequence comes from Deroplatys truncata, assembly GCA_030765065.1. Lineage (NCBI taxonomy): Eukaryota > Metazoa > Arthropoda > Insecta > Mantodea > Mantidae > Deroplatys > Deroplatys truncata. The sequence continues at coordinate 127,206,135 of CM060988.1, read as the reverse complement.
GTGACTGATCATAATATGAACAGCGATATATACATCGACTGCCTCAGGAAAATTCTTCTGCCATGTATACAAAGTCTGAATGTAACTCAGTCTATTTTATTCTAGCCCGACAAGTCATCATGCCATTATGCCAGATCTACAACCAAGTTTCTAGAGGACAACAATATTCAATACATTGCCAAGGTGGACAACCCTACTTCAGTACCCCAATGAAGGCCTATTGAGAGGTTCTGGGCAATGGTAAAGCAGCAGATGATTGCAAAGAAGCTACTCAATCAGAATACTACACAGTTCAAGCGAAACTATTAACATGTTTTTCATGAAATAAATTAGTTTGATTCTGAAATTGTTTTGTCTCAATTTCCTTTCTTTTTACCCTAAGACAATAAACCCTATTCAACCTTATAACTGTGCATAATGATTCCTTCTAAAGCCCAGAACAAAGACCATATTTCCTTGTATACATAGTTGGAAACTGAATCAGTTAAAGGCTGCAACCAGGTTGCCTCTGCTTTGCACCACTTCTTGTTGGAACTGGAAAAAAGGATCTCCAGCAATGCTCCTTCTACCATTCATTTATTTTCAGACTTTTGCTCTAGTCAGAACAAGAATAGTGTGATGATGTTCATGTTTATTGCTTTCTTGGAGAAGAGTAGAACATTTTCCTACATTTCACATATCTACCCAATGCATGGACACAGTTATATGCCTTCAGATAGAGTTTTCAGTAGAATTGAAAAAGAGTTAAAAAAAGAGAATATCTTGAGACCTGATAAGTACCATCAGATATTACAAAATCACAGCTTTGTGAAAGTGCTGTTTAAAGACTGGGAAATTAAGGATTTGAAAGAAAGTGCAAAGCAAACACTGAAATCAAACCTTGCTTACAAGATGAATACACAGTGAATTCTAACATATTCCAAGCAATCAAAGGAAGACCATAAGATATGTGTAGAAGTTCAAAATGCATATTCTGCTTTGCCTATGGAGGTGGATGTGATGAAACCGTGCAGCAAGCTCTTACTTCAAACTTGTATGTACTGTTCCCAAAATCAATAGGGTGAGGAAAGAAAAGGAAAAGGAAAAGGATGTTCAAAATCTAGCTAGGTTTTTTTGAAATTCTGGAAAATGTTAAAGAATTATATAAGGATGAGTTAGGAGAGGCAGTTAATGCTTAAACCTTATTCATATTGTTATGAATATAAAATTGTGATTTCTTTGTATGGCATTTAATATGTTTGGTACCTATATCATAAAATAAATATTGTTATTGTGAATGTAGTGGTACTTTATAAGTTTATGCCTGCTAACTAATCTATATAAATGTTAATATGGTGGTTGTATAGCACGCTATGCATTATGAAAAGGTAAAAATAAATAAAAAATTAATATATAAATAACAAAGAATTGTATAATCAGAAATTACAAATATTGCTGTTATGCTAAGGCTGGCAAAATATTGTATATCAAATATTCAAAATAAAAGCGAATAAAGTTAAAACAATAAACAAAGCATTAAACATTTGTCAACATGCCTGCTAAGCATTTAATAATTCTATATCCAAAAAAAAAGTTATTCCATAATGAAGCTAACAAGTAAAAATAGTTTATCCTTGACAATAAACAACAAAACCTCATAATCAACATGCTAATTTCACACTCGTACAAAAAAATTAATCAGCATATATTTAAAAACAAAAAACAGTTTTCTAACCTCAACATTTTACTAGTTAAACTATGTTAACTGTTTGTTTTCCCATGAGTTGAGACAGTTTTAGGAAGGAAAATAAATCATTAAAAACTTTGCGGTGCTAACCAATCAGTATTGTAATAAGTAGAAAAAAACATTTTTCTCAGAAATGCATTTTATTGAGTTTTGAAAAAAATGCTCCTCAATTCCACTATGCTTGGATGTGAAAGGATCAAGGCCAGACTTGATAGAAGAATGCAATATGTGTGGGAAACAAGAGGACATTTACCACTACCTAATTGAATGCAAAATGGTTGAAAGGTGGAGGGATAGTATCTGGAATAAATTTCCAAAAGATGTAAAAGCAATTAAAATATTTGCAGATAATAGATGAGAAGAAATTAATGGGATGGGGGAATTCCGAGAGAGAGGAGAGAGAGAAAGGATAAATGGGCAAGGAGCTCAAAGGAGGAGCAAGAGGGAGAAGACAATTATAAGGTAATTTGTTGTAGGATCTAACATACATACAACCGGGAGGGTTAAAGTATATAAGGAGTCTAATTTATAAAGTGTTAGACTCTTAAATATATTATTTATCAAGGATATACGAAATGTAAAGAAATTAAATACCATATAACTCATGTCCTAAAAGAGGACTGACAGGGGTGCAAATGAACTCAAATTTCAGGTAGTATTTGGGGCACTATGTTCTTAGGAAGCATTGAAATTTACTGAGGAATATAAAGTTACTAATATCCTGAGATTAATGTCCTTAAAACTACATGTGTTTACATACTTATAAACCTAAAAGCTGTTGCTTAACATTCCTTAAATCAAAGGAAAGCATTATGTAGGTACTTGTAATGTGGAAAGAAACATCTTTTACTGCATGTTAACATATTCTGGATACCTTCATGCATGATTTATCTACCCCATCTCATGTGTTCTTTTTTTCTTTCTTTCCTCCCTCCTTGCTAACATGTGGTTTTTAGTGATAATTAGTAATTTTGGAGGGAAGCTATTCACAGTAGCTTGCTGCGGAGTGTAATTGGGGGCATGATATATCTGATAGAAATGCTAAGGATACTGTGCTGAAAAAAAATTTACATTTAAAAAGAATTTGGTTTTACTTTTGACACTGCAAGTTTATTCCAACATATAGTCTCTGATAATCTTGATCAGTTCATTTACAAACCATGATTGTTGCCATCAGCAACATTTGGTGCCATTTGTTAAGCACCGTTTCTGAGGGTTTCTGTTGAGAATACATGTAGTCAGTTTGTTGGAATGCACCTGGTCAATTTTCTTAATGTGCATGTCCAGACTGAGACTTGCTGGATCTTGTACAATCAGTAACACATGCAAGCCATTATATCACACGTTGAGAAGAGAAACCATTAGTTGTTCATCATAACAGCAGCAATAGCAACACTGCATTAAGAGAATGATGGGGAATCAAGAAAAGGAAGGCAGTTTTAGCTGATAAAAGTTGCTATGTCTAACTATGCAGCATGTCAAATTCTGCAACAAGTGCTTGTGTGGCATCACATGGGCTGTCTACTCTTACTTAACAGTTTGAAAACTTCTGTGTTCCATTTTACACTTGTGGTAAGATCCAAACAGTACAACAACTAAGACCTGATTGACAGCTGCATTGTGAGTTTCTCTTTGGATGAAAGTGGATAAATGCAGCCTGGAAATATTTTCTGGGCTTGCAAGACCATTTCCGTATGCAAGTATGTGCTTCATTTAACTTTCCCTGCTGAGCACATTATTTCCCAATGTTCTCCAGAAGCTAGGTTGCAAGATTTCCAATCTAAATCTCTATGTCATTCTGGTTCTGGAGTTATTTGAGAAATAATTACATTTGCCAAGGCCCTATCTCTTGACTTATCTCAAAACCAGCATACAGCGACATAGCACTAAGCAAATGTTAATTACTACAGGTTATTGCCCTTCTCCCTAGTGGACACATTGAACAGCTTTTGTAACCCATAGGTTGTAAACAATGCTGTCGGCTACACCTCTCACATATGCCTAAGGCCATCTTTTAACTGTATATTCTGTAGCATTTCCATGCGTTGATTGCCTGTGCAGTGCCACAGTTTTTGTTTGGTGATGAAAACTGGAACTAATTTTTTGCAGCATGAATTGTTTCTACGTCTTATAACCTATTAGTGTTAGTATACCAAATATCAATGTTATAAGCTTCTTACAGCCTACATTATACCCACAATGAGTAATGTTAAACTTTCTTTAAACACACATTAATGACTCAAATCTCTCATTTCATCAGCATTAACAGATTATATCTATTCAATCACATCTCTCCTTTCTCTTCCTTTTTAATATATCTGCATACCTGAGCTTTGCTTAGTGATGTAGTTTCATAGAAGTTTAAGGATTATTAAGATCAATTTTTCTCTGCTGTTAATTAAACCAATTTTTGGGTGCTTATACTATTAAAAAAATTTGGCTAATAATAACTTAAATCAATTTGTTAGGTTAGTAGGTATGTGCAGTTATGTGTACACATCTACCATAATTGAAACAAATAAGATGTCTTATTTCAAGGATGGAGTATTTACTTATTTAAAGGCATCAATGATAATCTTTTTCACAATAAAGTAAGTAATTCCACACATAATTGAAAATATATTACTTCAGTATTCCTGTATGCAAAGTACGATGGGCATTCAATAAGTAAAGCAACACTTTTTTTTCTCAAAGCAGGTTGCTTTTATTCAGGATTCAAATACACCATATTATTCACAATCTTTTGGCTACAAAACCCTATTTTTCAACATAATCTCTGTTCAATGTTACGGCCTTATGCCTCCTTAATGGGAGGGCCTGTATGCCTGCATGGTATCACACTATTGGCCTATGTCAGAGCCAACTGCATCAATAACTTTCCCTCATCCACATAGTGCTTTCTGTGGAGTGCATCCTTCATTGGACCAAACAGATGGAAGTCAGAAGGTGCAAGATCTGGGCTGTAGGTTGGATGAGGAAGAACAGTCCACTGAAGTTTTGTGAGCTTCTCTTGGGTGCGCAGACTTGTGTTATCATGGAGAAGAATTTTGTTTGCATTTTTGTGGCTACAAATATGCTGAAGTTGTTTCTTCAATTTTCTTAGAGTAGCACAATACACTTCAGAATTGATCATTTCACCATGAGGGAGGACATTGACCAGAATAACCCTTTCAGAGTCCCAGAAGACTGTAGCCATGACTTTACTAGCTGAGCGTACAGCTTTGAACTTTTTCTTCAAAGGAGGAGTTGGTGTGGTGCCACTCCATGAATTGCCATTTTGTTTCAGGTTCAAAGTGATGAACCTATGTTTCATCGCCTGTGACAATGTTGACAAAAGATTGGCATGATCAGCCTTATAACAAGCAAGCAATTCCGCACAGATGGTCCTTCTTTGCTCATTATGATCTTCAGTTAGGCGTTGAGGAACCCAGCGGGAACAAACCTTTGAGTATTCCAACTGGTGGACAAGTGTGTGAGCACTACCAACAGAGATGTCACGTTGAGCAGAAGATGTTTGATTGTGATCTGTTGATCACTTCAAATAAGACTGTCCGCAGGTTCCAACACTACAGGAGTCACAGCTGTGTGTGGCCGGCCGGCATGTGAAATCAGATAGGTTTGCTCGATCTTGTTGTGATGATGACAGACACCTTGCCCAACAACTCATCATGCTTTTGTCCACTGCCAGTCTCAATAGACATTCTGCAAGCACCTATGAATATCTGTGATGCTCTTGTTTTCCACAAAAGAAACTCAATAACTGCTCTGTTTGGAATGCATCTCCATTACAGATGTCATTTTGAAGGCTGTAACATGAGATGAAGTGGGAATATTTAAAGATGTCCCACAAAAAATTCCAATTTTTCCATCATGTTTGACGAATGGGTAAAAAGACTGTTGGAGCATAAAAATCTAATGATGTAGATTGCTGCTGTAAATATCCTTTGCACTGTGTGCAAGTTGGACTGTGTATGGCTGACAATACCCTGAATTAGCAGCTGGTAACTGTTCACTATTGTATGTGTTTTGATTTAAGGTGAAAATTCTGCTGTTTTCTCTGCTTATTCACTCTATTTCAAGTAGGTAGACTAGCAACATATGGGTCCATTGCATAGCTGACAAACAAATATAGGAATTTTAGGCATGTAAGATGAACTTTTATAGTTATATTTCCTCAGTGATCGAATCATGTACCACAGCGTATTACTGAAGTTACGAGGTGTGGCAATAAAGAAACTGGACTGATGCTGTAACTCTTTATTGAAAAAAACTTACATGACTGAAATGTTGTTCCCTCCCTGATCCCTGCACTGCTCCATGCAAGTTTTCCACGGTTGGTAGCAGTGCTGCAAGTCTTTTTCCATTATACTGTTGAGGAGTCTCGTTACTTTTGCCTTCACTACATTCACAGACTCGAACTGGTTCCTTTGAGCGCAGACTTCACTTTTGGGAAGAGAAAAAAAAGTCGCATGGTGGTAGATCAGGTGAATACGGTGGATGTTCCATCACTGGAATGTTCTTTTACGCCAAAAACCTCTTCACAGACATCGTGCTATGGGCTGGCACATTATTCTGATGAAGAAGCCAAGAGCGATTCTTCCACAAATCTGGTCTCCTTCGTCGCACATGTTCATAGAGGGTCTTCAGAACAGTTGTATACCTACTGTCCTTGAACCTTTTAACCCACTCAAAAACTTGCGTACAAGATACACTGATTCCATAAACTTGTTTCAACAAATCGTAAGTTTTTAAAGTTTTGTGAGGAATTTGATGTTAACATGTTTTTCTTTAGAGCGTAGCATAATTCCAACGGAGCTCAGATACACGATCCATTTCTAAGATGGCTCACAGCCAGACTAACCACCACAGTGGTGTGATATTTTGTACACATGTCAGGGAGAGTCCCAAGGCCAATCCTCCACTCTTCTCTTTGTCATCGATGATGTCGGAATTGCGCACAACAATCACTCCGGTTTCTTTATTGCCACATCTCGTATATTAGCGGCAACAGTGTTTCGTGCAGGGTAAAGCTGTTCCATTTGTTTTTGTATCATATTCAGCATAAAATGAATTAGCAAAGCAAGCATTGCTGTTTTCAGAAAATCAAAGACTTTGCATGAACTAAATCGAAAATCTTCTATGAATAAATCTGTAAAACTGTTTATTGAAGCCAGTGTTAATTATGACACAATATTACAAATACAACAGTATTATAGCTTACAGATTTTCACGAGTCCATTACTTGCAATAAATTAAATTTTTATGGTTCATCTTGAAGTTTAACCAATGATTAAAATGACCTCTTTGATTTTCCTTTGATTGTGTGTACAAGGTTAAACGGTTAAATAGTATAGATAAAACAATATTGCCTGGATTACCTACCTTAAACTGTACTTTAAAATCATTATAAAAATAATTTTGTAAGGAGTGCACATTAATTAAATAATATACTTGTTTTGTACAGTGTAAGTATTCCTAACTGCTCCTTTTTCCCCCCTCCTCATTTACATGACACCTTAACATCTAAGGTCATGTGCCTACTTTAACTTTGTTGAAAGGCAATTCTTTCCAACTAAAATAGCTTTTTTAAAAGAAAATTATGAATGAGTTTCACTGGAGATGAGATTAATTAGGATCAGTTTCTCGTATTTCAATTCTGTCTCCAGTAATTTCTTAAAAATCTATTGAGCAGATTTTGAGAACCAAAATACAAGTGTATATATATATATATATATATATATATATATATATATATATATATATATATATATAAACACACAAGATTAACTCGTTTGATAGGACATGTTTTATAAATTATGATTCATATCATGGTTACTTGATTTTTTCATTACTTTTTGTTGATTTACTCATTTGATTATCACTGCTAGGTGACCATTAATTTACAATATTTAAACCACCTACTGAAACAAAGCGGGTTTATTTACCGAATGGATGTACAATATTTCAAAACTTGTAAGGTGTACTGTGTTTTTAATTACAAAAATTTACTTTCTAGGTTTATCCAATGATCAAATGGCTAAAAAATGATTTGCCACAGCTGATTTATTGATTCAAGGGTCAGTGAAGTAACTAAACCTTGCTGGGATGGGATGGATCCTATAGCAATATCACACTCGCTGAATGAAGGTGCATAATCCAAGCTGTAATCAGAGAACTTGTTGGCACTAAGTATTACATTACCATTATTCTCTGGACTTCATAACTGCAACCTTCACTTCTTCCCCACAAGCGAAATAGAAGTCCCTTATGTACAGGGTTATTCAAAAAGAAGGAACAGATTTTAAATATTCATTTTTAATGGACAACCATGATAGATAGTAAAAGATACAACACATCATTGAATACAGGAAAGTTCAAAGCTTTAAGCCCCACCTATTAGTTCCATTCAGTGCCTACAGTGGCATTGGGTTTGTTTGCGAGAAAATGGTGACGCCACAGGAAAAGTCGTTTTGTGTGCTGCATTATGCAAAGAGTGAATCCATTGTTTCATTGCAGTGTGCATTTCGTTGTAAGTTCAACAACGAGACACCTTGTCATAAAAAATTTACAATTGATACAATAAATTCATAGATGGTTACGTATGCAAACAGAAAAGTACTGGTCATCCTCGCATAACAAATGGTGCTCATTTTGAACATATAAAATAAAACTTTGAACTTTTCTTTTCTTTTTGAATAACCCTGTATTATAAAATGAAGTAATGTATGCAGTGGAGCAACATTATTTTAACTTTGAGAGTAATGAGCCCAGATAAAAACATTTAAGTTCCACATGTCATTTTTAAAAGATGTGTTTTGCCCCAGCATCAGTTTATCAGTGGAGTGGTGCTTATGCAGCTGACTGCCTCAATTGTTTTCCATCTGATAAATTTCCAAGATTGTCCTAAAACATACAATGGAAAAACCAAGAGGAATTTGTACACCAGGATGACAGAATGCCTCAGGAACGTTAAATTGAAACAAATGGACAGGTATGCAATAGCATATCACTCCTAGTGTTCTAATCGTAACATAAAACATGTAAAGAAACCTCTAGAACTTAACACTTGGAAAAACACATTCATCATTTAGAATGAGGACAATGTAATTTTGAAGTTCATAGTAGAGGATATCATAGATTCATCAGTAAGAAAATAGATGGTGGTACAGTACAAACAATTAAACCAGATAAGCATCAGTCAACTGCAAAATTGATGCCAAAGATATTCCTTGAAACATGTATTTTAAAAGTCTGATGTGTTATATTGACTTGACTTTCTCTATCCACTTTATTTTTATACAGCTTCTATAAACTTATTTTTCTATCCACTTTGCACGCACACATACATGTACACGCACACTTTTCCTAATAAAAACAAATCTGATGCATTACATGCACATGACTTTCGCTACTCATTATTGTTTTTATATAGTTTCTATAAACTATTGTTATGAAGAAAAAAATCTTGTTTTTATATCTACTTTATGTAAATCTAGATAAACTATAGCAGAAATAGTTTCATTACACATTTCATTGTAAAAAAAAAAAAATGGGCACAGAGGAAACCTAATCAATAGTCAGATGTTTAAAGGCGGGTTGAAGTATGCTGGCTTTAAATTCCATATGCTTCCTTGATATCACAAAAAATAGCTGAATAGCGATGGCACTTTAAAAAATCTTTGTGTTACACTCATATGACTTTCTCTACTCTTGTACAAACTATTTTTACAAACGCTTATTCTCCATATGCTTCATGTCAATCGAGATGTTAATCTTATTGCTAATTTTCTTGTAGGTGCAAGGGGAATTGCTAGGCTTTAAGCGATAGTCAAATATTTTAAGAGCTGGTTGCTATGTGGCGCATTCCATTCTCCAGGACATAAAAAAATGAATAACGAATTCCCATTTGAGAAAAGGTATTGGAAAATTTAAGGGAATAACAAGCAATATCTCGAAAATGGTTCACTCAACAAAAAAATGTATATGACATAAATTGTGTATTTTAATGCGATCTACATTTTTTGTGTAGTAAAATTTTGTTTATCTCTTATGGTTTACCAGTTATGCAAAAGTCGTTCACAATGAAGAATACTATTGGAGACATTCCCAGATAATTCGAGATATACATTTCATTTGTCATGAAAATATCTTAAACATATGATATTTTAATCAAAATCGTTAAGCCATTTTTGAGAAAATTAAAATTTTCGAAAAATGTTCCATGTAAAGGGTAATCTGGTGGGGGATTTTCTTGAAAACCTTTGTGTCGCATCTATGGAAGATACTGAACCTAAATACCAAGTTTGGTGTTTATCCGACTGTTCGTTTCTGAGTTATGCTGTTCACAGACAGACACACACACACACACACACACACACACACACACACACGGACATGTTTCCAAAAATGCTTTTTTTGGATTCAGGGGGTCTCAAAACATATATTTCCGGTGAAATCTCGTATCAAATTTTTGGGTGGAATACAATACTTCCCCTACTTACTATACGTAGTAGAGAAAGTAAAAAGTGACAAGGTATCCAAAAATTCAAACCTAAAATAATGAATATCAACAAAATGGCTGATAGCACATAAAAAAAGTTATTTAAAATAAATTGTGTTTTAAAGAGATCCACATTTTTTTGTGTAGTACGCGTTTATTTCTTACAGTTTACCATAATACAAAATTCCTTCTGAAAGAAGAAGACTTCACAGGCTATTCCCAGAAAATTCAATATATACATTTTATTTCTCCTGTAAATATTTTAAATACATGATATTTTAATAAAATTCTTAGAGCCACTTTTGAGAAAATAAACCATGTTTCAATGCACAGGTTAGTTTGGAATGGGGTAATTTTCTTGAAAATGTTTCTATCACATCTTTAGAAGATACGAACTTAAATACCAAATTTGGTATTTATCCAGCTTTTTGTTTCTGAGTTATGCTGTTCACAAACACACAAAAACTGATATTTTTAATAGAAATGTTTGCTTGTTTGTATTTTAATTCAGGGAGCCTGTAAACATGTATTTCCGTGAAATCTCAATGTCAAATTTTTGGGTGGAGTACAATACTTGCTCTACTTACTAGAGAAGTGGTAGAAAAAGTAAAAATGATGTAATTGGAGCTTAAGCATTTTTATCTTGGCTAATTACTCTTGAGGTTGGAGTACTTTGTCACCACTTTGAAAAATATAAAAACAGGTTTCTCATTGCTATTCTGAACAAGGGTTTGAACAATAAATATATATTTTGGGATATTTATATTTCTAGGGGCGCCAAGTTAATTACTCATCACTGCTCTAGTGTCAGGGAGCAGGCACTATTGAAAAGATTACTACTTATGGAAATGGAAAAACCATGTTATAGGTCTCAATTAATAAAGCGATCAAGTTATAATAACTGTATTTCATCAAAGGGACTTAATTTGATAGTTTGTAAGAGAACTTTAATAAATGAACTACTGATATTTTTGACACACCATTATATCATCTTGGAGCTCCTCAGGACTTTTGAATAGCAGTGTTTAAAATACTACTGACTTACAGTTTTATTAACAGGAGCACTCATTTTTTTATCTATATCTCTGATGTAAAACTTATATGGCATACAACAACGCTGTATAAAGGTAAGAAACAAACTTAGTTTTTGCAACATTAACTTCACTTACAAAAACTAAATAAAATTTGGAAACAAAGCCAAAAGAATGTTTCCTGAGCCTAAAACAAGCAGATAAGCCAGTGGTTACTACACAATTTTGGGCGTATAATCGTGAGATGATTTCATTGCATATTTTTTTATAGATACAAAGGGGACATACAAGAGGCTGAAGCAACAGTCAAATCTTTAAAAAGGGAGTCACTATATGCTGGCTTTGAGATTTCACTCTTTGTACGAACACAACAAACCAATCAATGACTACCTTAGTACTTAAAAAAAGTATAAAGTACTTGAAAATTGAAATGAATACCTCAAAAAGTGCCACAAAAAACAATTAGACACAAGTTGTGCATTTTAACAAGATCTAAGAGGATTCACAGGTTCCTCATACAAAATTCCAGATATGCATTCGTCTTACAAATATCTTAAAAAATCTTTTGAGCTATTTTTGAGAAAATAACAAAACTGGGTAGTTTGGAGTGGGGGATTTTCTTGAAAGTTTTCAAGCAGTTGCTTGAAAGATGCTGAACTTAAATACTAAGTTTGGGATTTATCCAATTTTTGCTTCTTTATTATGCTGCTCACAGACATGCACACACAAATTGATCTTTTTCTAAAAATTCACTTTTTTTTATTTTACTTCAGGTGCCTCACAATATGCATTTCTGGTGCAATCTCAGTATTAAATTTTTTAAGGTAATACATACTTCCTCTCACCAAGCAATTACTAAACTCCCTCCAAAATGTTGCACAAGTTCAGATTTGAGGAAGTTGTGAAACACCGATTCCCATTTTAAGTGACCTCAACAGATTCATTACACCACCATATGCCTTCAGACATAGGCAGGAAGCAACTCAAGTTGTTTCTGGCAGTCGATCTAGAGCAGAAGATGAAGACAATAGCCCTCGAGTGCTTTAACAAGTGAAATTAATGTTGCAAAAGCTAAGGTAGTTTGTTATTTGATTCATCCATTTCACTGTTACTAGCTTCAAAATTAAAAATGTTATCATAATAATACTACTTTGCATTTCACAATATGCTTTTAAAAAAATATGGTGTAGAAGCGTTACTTATATTTAATTTATTACAGTTCCTTGTACATGAAGATGAGACTGGAGTATGGAAATATGTACTTGTCCATTATATACAGTGACTTGATGGAAATGTACTTAAATAATAGAAAAGTCACAGCCTTTGGCAGAGATCACTCAAGACCCAGGATCCAATTGATGCCTTGGACAATGAAGAGTATAAGTGGCTGCCAAGCAACCAGCCACCGGATCCAGTCCAGAAGTTGTCCATACAGGACATGAGGGCGTTCCCATCTGTGTTACATTAAGGTCATATTATTATACAGCAGATATATATTCTGTCTTGCTAAATAACAGGCATATCATTCCATATTTGATTTGTCTGGTAAAGCTGCATCTTCATATTATTCAGAATTTTCATTGCTTCTAAAATGCTCTCTAACCTTCAAAATGGGAAGTAAAATAAGCAAATAATAATAAACAATGACAGCAATGTAAAATGGGTGTTTGTTCCTTAGAAACATACTTTACAGCCTGGTTAGTTATATTAATTTAGACTTAAGACCTTTTTGTCATCTTGCATTTATCTTACACCTATGTGTATCAAACTGGCATAACCAATGGTCATAGGCGAATCAACTTCAAAACTCGGTTACAGATTTGCCAAGACAGAGGAGAACAACCTATAACTAGGAGGAACATGGCTGACTTTGGGTTATATACTACAAAACATAAAATGTACATAATATATGATAAAAGCCTAGAAAATGAAGCTGCCCAAAACTGCCAACGATGCAATTGCAGTAAGGGCATGTGTAAAACAAAAATAAAACATACAAAAATCCAGATTTTGTTGCTGTCTTTATAATATTCTGAAGGGAGCCCTCCAACAAAGATGGCCCGTAAGTGGCGTAACCTAACTGCATGTATTCTAATGAGGTATATGTAAGAAAATAAAAAAAAGTTTGTAGTAGGATGGAATATATAGCTTTGCATTGTTGCAGCCCAGGCTTCTACAAATCTCAATCCATTTAGGTTACAAATACAAGTTCTGTAGGTTACACCACTTGTGCTCTTAATGGCTTATTTGTATGTTCCAGATTCTGAGCCATAGATCTGTATATTCTTTCCAACTGAGCTACCACAAGACTTGAAAGCTAATTTCATCTCAGAATTTGCTTAATTCACGGCCTGTAAAGTGAGACACACCTTCCCTCCAACAATAGCTTCTGATAGTATGAGGCATGCATATTAAAGTAATCTGACTGCACCTGTTTGTTCTCCTCATACATTCACACAAACTTCTATTTCCTATTGGGGACCTTCAGCAATCATACAAGAGTGTGACATCTACAGCTTCTTTCTGTTGTAGGAAGCAACACTTGAACATGAACTAATCAGAAACTGCCTGCTGGATCAAGCCATAAACAAACATTATGATTTGTACACTGCGTAACAGAATTGCAATCAGACTTACGTAATTTTTATGTTACTTCTTCACAGCGTTTCTTGAAGCAATCAACTACATACTTTACCGATATAGAAATACCTTTCTTTTAAGACAGCATGCCAATAGCATTGCCATTTGTTTTTATGTCCCTCACACTAATATAGTTAGCCAAGGTCGTTAAGGCACAAACTCATGGATGGGCGGGTCTGCACTTCAAACCCTTCAGGATTGTCCTCTCTGACACCTTAAACTTAGGCCTGGAACATGTCCTTCCCCAATTTCCATATTAATTTCATATATCATCAGTGTGCACTGCCTATGGTGCAGTATGAAGTAAGAGCAGACGTTAAACTAAAAATGTCCCTCACAAAATGCGTATCTGTCCATAGCTTTCTGTAGTAATGTAAGTACTTTCAGAATTTATACTGAGGTTCTAACATTTAATTTAGTGTTGATGCTTACTTCTGTCCTACACATCAACTGGGAAGCAGCTTAATGTAATGCATTACTTCTAGAAAACAGTGGGAAGCAATGGTTTTAGATTGTTTGCAAACTCTGGGTTGCTTACAACCAAACCATAGGAAGCTATCAGAAAAACCAGTATAACCTCCACTGCCAACTGGGGTTACTTAACCCAGTTGCAGCTTTTCGTATATTTGTGATGTAACTGCTGTGAATGTTTGTCACATTTGTCATGATGTATAAATTTTGCTCTGTTTTCATAGATTTTAATGATGCAGGCAGTAGAATGAATAAAATGTGGAACAAGTAATGAAGTGATAGGATAGTTGCAGAATGTTGCATTCAACATTGGTTTCTATAATTTTGGTCATATATAATTTTAGTCAATTCAAGTTTGTTTATTTTTTTTGCTTATGATAGTCCTCCTGTATTCAACTGCAAAATTTTTAATTAATTACGAATATTCTTTTGTTTTTCTTGAAACAAGGTCCCTGCTCGGAAATCTCAATGGGGGACTGCAAATGTAGAAAAACTTAATATTTTACAAAACCAAATTCTTTGTTTAGTAACTGGAGCTGTTAAAACTAGCCCAGTACTTGCTCTGCAAATTCTAAAAAATAACTCAAGACTTAATCTTGATATTGAAAAAGCAGCTATCATACAATACAAAAAAATAATCAAGCTACCCTATAGTAATTAGGGGGGGGGAAGGAGAGCCCCCCAAAAAACAACAACAACAACATAGGTGAATTTAAAAATTCAACAAAGCTTTCACAAAGTCCAAGAAATCAAACAGATATTAAAACTCCCATACTTAAAAGAAACTTACAAACAAAAATTAACCCTTTAGACCTATTTGATATTGCACACTATCTACACTTAGCATAAGAATTTAAAAAATCTGAAACCTCCCCATGTGTTTTGAAAATTCACTAGAAATAATAAATCTAAAATATCCTGCTAATAAAAAGCTACATATTTACACTGATGGATCCAGCTTACCAAATAATGGTGGTACTGGTGCATGTGCCCATTCTTTTCTTTTCATAGAAGACTAAATTCAAACCTGGTGGAGGGCGATGGATTTTTTCAGGCATTAAAATCCTTAGCATGGCTTCCGTCGGAAGCGAAGTAAAGCCGGTGGTACCGTGTCTTAGATTTATGGCACATAAAAGAACCTCAAGCCTGATAAAGAGGCATCTGAGCAAAATTACTGGTCTTTCATCTCCAATAGAGAATGGGACACTAAGAACCACAGCAGTTAAAGAGCGTCCGTAAATAAAACTCAATTTAATTTAATTTTTTACAAATTTTGATGGTGAAAATTTAGCAGTTCTTCTCAGCTTACAAAAATCTACTACATCAAATAAACAAATTTAAGAGAGTTTTAATATTATCTAACTCTAAAGCCACTATAATATCCATGGCATCTGATACAACAGCAAAAAAATTATAAAACAACTAATTTAAATAAAAGAGTAATACTTCAATGGATACCAGCACACTGTGGAATAGATGCTAATGAAACAGCTGATTTTCTGGTCAAAAAAGGTAGTAAAATCACATAAAAATCATCTGGTCCACCGTCTTATCACTCTTAAAAAGAGTAAATACATCAACATACAATACAAAAATTGAAGAAAAATATGTATCACAAACGAAAGGAAAACAATGGGAAAATTTACATAACAACATGTCTTAGAATTGCTACACTACCAAGAAAATCCTCTGTAGCAGCTTTTACATTATTAACAGGCCATAAATGCCTCATTGTCGACACACGATTGCCATAGCAGAATCTTCTATATGACCTTTCTGTGAACTTCAAGATGAAATGGAGAGAAACTACCTGCTTCACCGCACAGCTTTCAATCAACATATCAACCTATCATCATAAAACTGGAGTGCAAGAGAGCAAATGGCTTCATTTAACATTGGTTTCTACTAACAAAGAAATATTAAATTAGAAATAAACTGAATTAATCATTTGTGTAAACACCAACATAACTGCAATTTGTAGCTGTGAAAAATGGAAACTAAACTTTTGCACTTTCATCTGTTCATCACATGAATGACTACCTTACAGCAAGTAACAAATGCTATGCTTCTCAATCTTCAAAATTAATTAAATGCTATATTACTGAATATGCTAATTAAGGATACGGGTTGCAGAACATCTTCTTTAAATCCACCTTTTCTTTGCAATATGGACACGTCTGCTTCTTGCCTACTATGCACCATCCTCGGATACAAAATTCGTGAAATCTGGAATTAGCTTTAAGGAAATTAACAGTCATTTTAAGTACACACAGAAAAAGTAATGCTTACTCTTAAAACAGGTGATTTCATACAGAATGGTGTTGCTTGTTATCTTCATTGTAAAGATATTGCATTATTTCAAACCTGAAGCACATAAATAAAATATTCAATTTGTTACAATGAATTCCATAGTTAACAAGCAATCCAACCCACAAAAAATATGTAATTTAATCAGACTTCTGGAAAATGGGTTAAATGCAGAAGTCACTGTTGCTTAATATAAACTGATATTTTAATGCATAGATATTCTCTACTGTTGGGGATCTCAGAATATAAGGAACCTCAGCATGTGGTGGAGGAGGAGGAGGAGGAGGAGGAGGAGGAGGAGGAGGAGGAGGAGGAGGAGGAGGAGGAGGAGGAGGAGGAGGAGGAGGAAGCAGGCAGTTAACACTTTAGTAAAGTGATTTTCATTTACAAAGGCTGATGGCTTTGCTTGTGCAGTAAAGTGGTAAATCCCATTAGAAAATCTTCTAGCCAATCAGATATAATTATGCTTTTTAATATAGAGTCAATGCCCACAGTCAGGATTTGAACACACTTCTCTCACTCTCCATCGATTGCTCTAACCATTGAGCTACTGTGACAACATGCCGTGGGACACTGAATTCCCCAATTGACTCAAGTTGTTTCCCAGACAGACCACCAAGGCATCTCACTAGAGATGACAAATTGGGAACTTGCCATCACAAGTACTTTATTACTGGGTGCTTAAGAGTTTCTTTCTTTTTATAGATTATTATTTATTATATATAATTATATGAAATTAATTATATTTTAGAGACTAAGCCTGGTGTATGAGATGTTTTTAATATAGAGTTAACCGAAAAATTCAATACCACAGCTGGAATTTGAACATGGTTCTCCTGTTCTCTGTGTGGTTGCTCTATCCATTGAGCTACTGTGAGAACATGCAGGTGGGACACTGAATTCCCCAATTGACTCAAGTTGTTTCTCAAACAGGCCACCAAGTCATCTCACTAGAAATGACAATCTTGACAACCTTCTACCACAAGTACTTTATTACTGGGTGCTTATGAGTTTATTTCTTTTTGTAGAATAATATTATTTATTATATATAATTAATTGAAATTAATTATATTTTAGATACCAAACCTGGTCTATGACAAGTTTTTAATATAGAGTCAACTGAAAAATTCAACACGGTTCTCCCACTCTCCGTGCAGTTGCTCTAACCATTGAGCTACTGTGATTTAGTTTGGGAATTCAATGTCCCACCTACATGTTGTCACAGTAGTTCAATGGTGCATCTTCAACAGAAACTGCTGAGCACCTCCTTACAGAATATAATTATTTAGAAGATGCAGATTCACAATATTGAGAAGAGCTCCACCCTCAGGAGAAGAAGTTAATAAAAACTTCTTAGGAAAGATCTTAAAACTTTTACAAAACATAGATCTATAACTATAGACACAATAGGGAGTGCACAAAAGCCTATGACTGAGGTGTCTTGTGTCTTCAACAGCTTCCTAAAAAATCAAATCAAATAGCGTAGAAAGGTAGCACATAGTAAATCTATCTCTTTCTACATATCCATCAGCTCCTCCTAAATGAAAACTACTGCTACTGCTTGTATTATTGTTACTTTTAATGTTTACTTTGTCCAGGTGCCCATTCCATTTTTTATTTGTCCTTGAATATGGAAATATGAAACAAGCTCACAAGCCAGATAGGTGATATTTCTGCTGAAACTGTATTAATTTTAATAACAATTAACAATTTAAACGTATGGGATTGCATTAGAGCAAAAGGATACACATGGTTACATGATAGTTTATATGTATTTTCTAGAACACCTTCTTCGTTCTCTTGAACCAACAGCTTGTTTCCGCAAACTGCACATACGCCAGACTCCAGGTGTCGTGTTGGTATTCCTTGGGCAGTGTAGTACTAAAAATTGAAGCAAACCTAATTATCACATTGGCTTACATATTTCCTAAGTTGTTTTTTCTTAAACTGTTTTTGTGTAATGATGGGTTTTATTTTATAGTTTTAAGGGAATAAAGAAGTTTATGCTAACAAGACCTTATTATTATACAACTAGTCATACCTTCAATTAGTAAAGAATCCATGAATGCTAATGGGATTAATTTTAAGCATGTATGTGAAGTAAAAATACATACCCCAACTAAGACTTGAGTGATGGTCCTAAAATAAACGAGTTTTATTTATGAACGCTCTTTAACTACTATAGTTCTTAGCGTCCCATTCTATATTGGGTGTGAAAGACTGGAAAGTTTGCTCAGAGGCCTCTTTATCAGGCTTGAGGTTCTTTTATATGCCATAAATCTATGACACGGGACCACTGGCATTACTTTGCTTCCAAAGGAACCCATGCTAAGGATTTTTACGCCCAAAAAAAACCCATCGTCCTCCACCAGGTTTGAATCTGTGATCTCGGTAACTAGAGGTTAGCATGGTATACCTAGACCATGGAGGATGACAAATGGTCTTCTACTTATTGCATAGAATGGGTTTGCATATAATGTGACTGTTTTAAATAAGAGGTATCAAAGTAATGAAAACTAATTTTAAGTTCACTAGCAATTGCTAGAATAATATCAGCATCACTGAAAGTTCCACTACAGTAATTTTACATACCAACTGTTCTGAAATGAGGCTGTCATACTGAAATGCACTTAACTGCAATTGACATAGGCTGGAATTGAAACTTACCAACTGTCCCACCCAAAATGAGAGGCAGGTATGAATTTGTAAATGAAACAAGATTTAAGAGTAAATTGAAGAAAGAAATGTGATTGTAAAAAACATCCATATATGGGAAACATTAGGAACTAGCTATAACTTACCCCAATATGTGATGCCATCTTGTCTGCACAAATTTCTGCTATATCACGTCCAAGTACTCCATAGTAGAGCCCATAAAATAAGAAGAGCAGTCCAGCATCCATCCATGAGTGCGGTTTGGCATCAAATACCATATTGAGACCAAAGAACGTGGCCATCATGATGATATAGCCTATCAATCCGAGGGCATAACTCAACTTGTAGATGAAGTAAAACCATTTGTACACCAACCTATAACAGGCATGACGACGATGGCAGTGTACCTGGGAACAGCATGTTTTATAGAAAGCTGGTAGAAGCTGTGATAAGGTGGTCACATGTGTAAAAGCTTATCATACCATTCTTATTTAATGTTTGCAACTAATTAAAATGAAGGATATGCTGTTTTTATGATGATAATGCTGCAGCGTGAATAAGAATCAGAGTAACTGGTAATAGATTTGTTTGAAAGCCCTCCAGTTAGGGTACATTGTTTCCCCCCCCCCCTCTTGCATATAAGAAGTTTAATGTCCTTTAACCAGGTCATATCGGATGGTGAATAAACGAAATGGTAGAAATGATACTTAAATGGGCCTGGGATCCATACAGCATACAGTTAACCAACATTTGTCCTCTCAGGATAAGGGAAGACCCTGGAAAAAACCTTATCCAGGTAACTCATCCTAACTGAGATTCGAATTCAGGACCTCATGGAAGTGAAAAGACATGAAGACATGCCACCCGCACACCACAAACGTGGGTGGTTAGGGTACAGAGAACCCACTATCTGACAGTGGGTGCTGCCCTCCTAGCAGTAAGAAAATATTAATGGAGGACAAGAATGAATAACAACATTCTGAACAAATACTGTCTAGCAGAAAACATTAGTTTATTGCCATGAGATTTCCTCATCACATTTTTTTTACATTAATCGATAAAATACTCTTTCTCATTGATTTAGTAATGCTGCATGATATTTAAACTGTAGTTTATCTACACCTTGTGTCTTTGTAATCAAAAATATGAAAAGAGCAGAGGAAATTATATTATAGGAGGTTAGGAGCCTGACTTACAAAAACTGACCTGCATATGAAAATTATTTGAAAAGTATAATTTTCTCCAAAAATGCTTCTCCCATGTCATGAGAAAGATTAGTTTTATTGTATGTATAAACCTCAACTTCTTCTTATTAAGAGGTGTGAAGTTGTAGTAATTAAGACTGTTAAAAAGAATATGAATGCAGCCTTTTACAATATGTGTTTTTGCAACAATTTCTATTAACATGGTATAACTGTCTGAGAGGAGTCAGCTGTACATAAGGCAAGCTTCACATTTAAAAAGCAAATAATGTAAGGCACAGTAGGCAGCAAGCGCAATAATACGTACCAGCCTCTTCCCAAGAATTATAGCATTCTTCCTCTCCTATGTATCTATATATTTGAAGTAATTACTCATACTTTAATCCATAAAACCACTAGCAATTAACATTCAATTGTAAGCAACAAAGCAAGGCATTAACACACTAAATGTCTGTCTACTGGAAGGAGTTCTATAGTACTTAAACTATCGGTCCATTAAAAACAAATTTGCATATCTACAGGTGGCACCAGGAAATACTACAAACCAAAGATGTTTTCTAAATTTATGCTCATCTAGAACATCTGTGCTACAAATCCTAGTAGGCTGTACAATCAGCAAAGTCTTCCCCATGTACTTAATGATCTTCTTTTCACATTACAGCACAGTCTAATAGATATCATTTTGTGGTTGCAGTTTACTTCTGTCTATGACTTAACGTGCCCATTGGTGGAAATTGCATATTCCTCTATGGCTATTTGTGATGTGCTCTACACTTGAATTTACCAAAAACTTGGCATGTGAAAACTAATGTAAAATAAATGGAATGATCATGCAGTATAAGTACCATAGGATTCAATCCAGTGTACTAAACAAAATGCACATCTACACGTTTCAACAAAACATTCTAAATTACTAAGTTCCTTACTATTATCTGTTTCCATATATAATGTGTATGTTTAGTTGCTAGGTATATTTAATCTTATAATGTATACTTAAGAAATTTATCTTGTTTCCCTTCTTCAGTTTGTATATGTGACTGAAAGCTGCACAAAAGATAGATATCTTTATATCCAGCCATACAAATTTAAACAAACAGTTATGCCTGGCATCAACCGATATTATACTTGCACAATTGTTAAGCAGCTTTGGACCACTTTTCATATAAGCAAAGCAACTTCTGAGGTACAAATTTTATCATCATTTAAATGCTTTCATTTACAAATTCAGAATGAATAAATTATGTGTGTATGTGTAATTCTAAGCTCTCTTTCTAATCTGTCAGTATTCTGACTGGCATTATATATGTCCTGTTTCCAAAATAAGTTCAGTTACACCCAAAAACAAAATTTAAAAGGTTCTGTGTATGTGTGTCTGAACAGCATAACGCAAAACAAAGTCAGTTAGATACCAAAACTGATATTTAAGTTCACCTCTTCCAAGGATGTGACAACATTTTTCAAGAATATCCCCCCATCCCGAACTACCCTTTACAATTTTGTAAAGTTTTGAAAATGTTGATTTTTTAAAAAAATGTTTCAAACGATTTTGATTAAAATACCATATGTTTAAGATATTTGCATGACAGATGAAATGTATATCTTGAATTTTCTAGGAATAGCCTCTTAAGTCCCCTTCATTCTGAATGACTTTTGCACAACTGGTAAACTGTAAGAGATAGACAAAATCTTGCTACACAAAAAATGTAGAACTTATTAAAGCAAAAATGTGAAATGAAATTTTTTTGTGGAGTTAACCATTTCCAAGATATTCCTTGTTATTGGTTTGAGTTTTCAAATATTTATACTTTCCTCAAATAGGAAGTCATTATTCATTTTTTTCTTGTGATCTTGCAGAGAGCATTGAATTTCAAAGACATTACATAGCAACATACACTTTATTGCTTTACCTAGTGTTTCATACAACAAAATGTGTAAATGTGAATTGAAAGTTTATCTGGATTAATAAGAAGTAGGTTAAAGAATGTTTATGTAAGTATAGTTTGTAGAAGAGTGAGTAGAGAAATTTATGTGAGTGCAACACATCAGATTTTTTATATTTTCAAATTCATTTGCTGCATCACATTTTCTTGCATATGTGTTTAATCATCTGTGCCACATAATGACTTGCTTGATAGGAAACAAATCACACAACAGATGCTTTGTCACTAGATTCTGCAATATTGATGTTAGCAATGCACAGCACCAGAATCATAGAAAAAGATGTGTGACCCAAGGTCATTACGTCATGGACTTGTGAATGGGGTGAAGGTGTCTGCTGTTCAAATCTTGCCAGGATTATTCTCCCTGACTAAGGTTTATTTCCAGGTTTTCCTCAGTTCCAATAACTGGCAAATGCCAGGGAAGTTGCCTAAACTTAGGCCTGGAATGTTTCCTTTCCCAAATATTATCTCATCTCATGTATCATCAATGTCCGCCATCTGTAATGTCATATGCAGTAGGAACAGGCATTAAACACTATTTAAAAAAATCTGATGTGTTACACTCACATAACTTTCTCTACTCTTGTACAACCTAATTTTACAAACGCCTATTCTCCATATGCTTCATGTTAATCGAGATATCGAGATGTCAATCTTATTGGTAATTTTCTTGTAGATGCAAGGAAAATATGGTAGCTTTTAAGCGATAGTCAAATATTTTAACGCTGGTTGCTATGTGACGCATTCCATTCTCTTTGCATGTCCAGGACATAAAAAAAATGAATAACGCATTTGAGAAAAAGTTATCTACTTTACGCCTAATCCTTCCTATTCCCGATAACCCAAAATTAAAATAAAATAAAAAGTATAAGTATTGGAAAATTTAAGGAAATAACAAGCAATATCTCGAAAACGGTTCACTCAACAAAAGAAATGTATATGACATAAGTTGTGTATCTTAACGCGATCTACATTTTTTGTGTAGTAAAATTTTGTCTATCTCTTATGGTTTACCAGTTATGCAAAAGTTGTTCACAATGAAGAATACTTTTGGAGACATTCCCAGAAAATTCGAGATATACATTTCATTTCTCATGACATTACCCTAAACATATGATATTTTCATCAAAATCGTTTGAGCCATTTTTGAGAAAATTAAAATTTTCGAAAAATCTTCCATGTAAAGGGTAGTCTGGGGTGGGGGGATTTTCTTGAAAACCTTCATGTCGCATCTCTGGAAGATACTGAACCTAAATGCCAAGTTTGATGCTTATCCGATTGTTCGTTTTTGAGTTATGCTGTTCACAGACACAGACACACACACACACACACACGGACATGTTTCCAAAAATGCTTTTTTTGGATTCAGGAGGTCTCAAAACGTGTATTTCCGGGGAAATCTCGGTATCGAATTTTTGGGTGGAATGCAATACTTCCCCTACTTACTATACGTAGTAGAGAAAGTAAAAAAGGGGGGTGGGATGATAGAACACATATTCCCTTATTTAATTTTTTTTTCCTTAATTATTTTTTCCATTTCAATTAATTACTTTTTAATAATTAGCTGGATACTTATACCTAAAAATCTGTGCTTATTTATGAAAAATCCTATATATTCTCATTTATGGGAATAAACACAAGCTTTAAATGCATAAGAAATTTTTATTTCATATTTCTAGCGGTCAGTCAAGCTTGTGTTACCATTTCTCTTTTGAAAGTCACTGTTTGAATTATTTATATGGCTTTTTAACAAATTTGCTGCTTTATCAAATATTAATTAGATTCTTGTATTATAGGTATATAAATAATAATGATTTGAGAAGTAAAACTAAAATTCCTTTCTTTGTATATTTCTATAGTATGACAGATGCTTTTATCTAACAGCAAAATAAAAAATTATGATCTTTAAAAGGTACATTAAATTTATAACACTTCACAGCTTTTTGTAAAATTATGTATTTTAAGGATAATTTTTAATACAAAATAATGCCTATTATAAACCAGCAATGGCAATTTAGTAAAATTAATACATGTGATACGGTTATCTGATATTTCTATACTGTTCTGTCATGTCAAAATGTGTTTTAAGTGCTAAATGAATAAATGGCTGTGACTACTTCAATGCTTATCATTACTGATAGTGTCTATATTACAGCCTATTTTGAACTTGTTGTAGTGCCTATTTGCCTGCCTATTTCTGGTTTCTTGGTGCCTATTGTGCCAAGCTGTTCTTATTATTATTATCATTATTATTTACATCATGCGACATGCTACCTAGTGGCACATGTATCAGATTTGCCATTCCTGTTATATGAATATGAATAAACTTTACTTGTACATCTTTTATACACAATCCTTTTTACATTGTTCCACTTGTAAACTAACTTAACCTATATACAAATGTTCTTGCCAGCTGTGCTCTACCTATACTGCTCATTTTGCCTGGCACCTCGGCCTTATGGCTCAGCTGAGCAGCCCTTGCTACCCTTAATCACCTGTGATCCATCCTCTACCTCCTTCGTTTGCCCTTCTACCTTTCTTATCTCTCTTACTTTTCTAATCCATTTCTCCTTTACTTTCTTTAAGAACTCCCCCATATTCTTATTTTTCTCTTATTCTTTTCTTGTCAACATTTTAATTGCTACTATGGTTCCATCCATTTTTTCCCATACCTTTTGTCTCCATTCTGCTAATTCTTTACATTCTGTCATATAATGCTCTGTGCTTTCATTACCTCCGCATAGTTCACAAATTCCGCTTCTTCTGCCTCTTAGCCCTTTCAGGTACATTGATCGTGTTCTCATCCATGCAAACGCTTCTTTTGCAGCTCTGTTACAATAATCCACATACCCTTCTCTTCCCCATTTCCTTTTTACTAATCTATAGAACCCTAGTGAAATACGATCTCCTGTTATATACAAATGAATACTTTTTTCAACTTACTGTAAAATATAAAACACATTAATATACGGATACATAAAGCAAAGCATACAGGTTCAGCCTTCCTATTCTTAATACACATATTTTATATTCATAACTAGTATTAATCTGATAAAAAGTATTAAAATTGATATTTGGATGATGAAATTCCTACACCATGCACAACAAAATGCCTACGGGCTTACCTAGGAGTAGTACCCTCTATAGGTTTTTGAACCGCTTTTCTCACTATTAAGCTGGTAATACATGAAAATAGTAACCATAAGAATATAAAACGCCACCATTGGTTCTTCAGGCACAGTACTAAAGGAATTATCCACATGCCAACTAGTGTTGCCAACTGAAAAAAAATGAAGGATATATTATGATTAACACATGAAAATGCCAAGACAATTTTTAAGCCACAATAACTGAAAAATTGCATTTTTTATGGAAAGTAATTCTTACAAGTGATATGGTTTGGTTTGAGCCCCGGCTGTTTCCTCAGGCGTAATCAATTATGTTTTACCAAAATAATAATGGCAACAATGGATACATGCCTAATCCATTAAACTATGATATTTACTGGATTAAAAAGGACATATTTTCCTTCTGTTACACTAAAGACTTTGTATTTTTACTGACCATACTCTTTTTAAATTTGCTAAAAATTCCCTGGATTTCCTTAATTACATACATTGTGTAAGGAATGTTGTATTCAGAAGCATGACATACTCAGTTTTTGTTTTGCAGTTTTTAACTATACCAGACACATTAAACATTCCTAGTCAATTTGAATGATTGATTTTCCAGACAATCCCAATTTTCATGCTTATTTTAGGTGTAACAACATACATAAACAAATTACTGACTGCTATGATAATAGGACAAATAAATAGAACACACATTTTTCCCACAGATTATGTTTGTACATATAAAGATTGACTTCAGAATTTTGATGTGTGTACTTTACTCATAGCTACTATTACTATCTATTGTAAACCATTTTTCCTCGTTGAGTTTTCCTCCAGTCATTCGTTTTTAGGCATTTGAAAAAATAGGATTGCTGCTTCTTATTTTTACTCACTCAGGATTCCCGCCTAAACCTTTCAATCTTCAAATCCCTAATAAACCAGCCAAGCCTTTCTAACACCATCAACAAACATTTTTCTCTTAAAATTGTCTTCTCTTCTTTTTCTTTCTGTTTTCTTTTTAATATGCTCATTCTGTAACTTTAAACTCATACTCAAAAGTTAGTGGCTCTTGGGTGATGATGAAGACAAGTTGTCTTCGAAACACGTACAAGGTAATTATCTTGAAAGAGTGAAGTTAGAGTGTGTTGTCACTAGATTTTTATTAATATTATTAAGTTAAGTTCACGCAGAAACTTACATGCAAATTATGAAGACTGTCTTTCGAAATATTGGATTGTATCGCAGTTCAAATGGAAGTAAGATTTCCAGATTTCCAAAAAATAGATTTCATTGAACTTCTGAACGAAGGAAAGTTCACACAATACAGCCATCAAAAAGGCTTTCCAGAAATTAGCTTTGAAAGCTTAATTAAGAAGTACCAATTCTTCTAAAAAGATAAATTAACAGGAGACTTAACACACACGTGCACACACACATATAGTTGAGCGTAAACAGTTACCACCAAGGACCTCTTTAAGTATTTGATAATCAACGGATTAAAAGAAGTTCTGCCAGAAACGGTGAAATTACTTTCCCTGATTTTGAGCATTCCAGTAACAGCAGCTTCATGTGAAATAAGTATGAGTACTTTGAAGCATGTGCAAACATATCTTTGAAACACAATGACTAATGCAAGACTGTCCAATTTGTCAACCGAGAAAAGCATAGTTAAATCTTCATCCAAGAGCCATGAATTTGTGAAAAAGGTCATCAAAGTCTTCGCAGAGAAAAAAGATGGAAGGATTGAACTCATGTACATAAAAATTTAAGGTACCTAAGGTTTATAATTTTAATTATTATATTAAACTTTAAGCTATTTCATTGTAAAATTGTCTTAAGCAAAGGTCAAATGCCGCCCATTTAGCAATAACACATTTCAATGAAAACACTTGTAATAGAAGGGTTGCGATTAAAAAAAATGTGCTAATAACTAGACAGCACACTTTGGTTACTCAGTATATACAGAGTAACGTCAAAGCGCCAGTGTTATCTGATAGTTCAACACTCCAACTCTTGTTTGCTTAGGAATAGCCAAGCCACAACCTTCAGTTTAGCAATGAGCTTGGTCAACGCATCGCTACAGTCTGTGTTACTTGTTCTTTGTGGCTCACCCAATTAAAATGCACTCTCTAACAAATATTCAAAACCTTCCATTCCCTGTGTGCTGCATTTGCACTAGCAAATTAAAACAACAGCATTGTATTACGCTTTTAAGATAAGCTATGCATGTTTACAAGGCACAATATGACTAAGATTGTTAACTGTACATTTACAAGTAATCCAGCCTACTCATTATACAAATCCATGCTTTGCTCCTGATGAGGAGTTAAGATAGATGGCACTCTGCAGATCCAGTATGTCAACATTCCGGTTGTGGGAAGCATATTCATTTCTACATATTGGTTGGATCGCCCAACTCCACTCAGCATATTTGGAAATAAGGCTGGCAGTCAGGTTGGTCAGCTATGGTTCTATCAAGCTGTGTCACAAATTATTCCTTAAGAGCAACATTTGCTTTTGTTTGTCCCACTGACCATTACTAGACATTTTAATTGCTAGGAAACAAAATGCTTAACTATTTGCATATTCTTATCCATCAAAATCCATTTTCTTACCTTTCTTATTTCCCTTCTTAAAAAAGAAGTTATGCATTATTAAATGAGTTAATTTTAATGAGTGTAAATTGATTGATTACAAATATTTTAAACAAAAATTTAAATACCCTAGTTCAGACAAATTTTTAGTACTGCAATCATATTAAAAAAAGAATGTAAATACTAAACAAACAGAAAGGGGTAAAAACAGGGCAAAGTTTCCTGAAAAACTATGTGCTACCATGAACTTACCATATAGGAACGATAATGTCTTTTCTTCCATTCGACTAACACTATCTGAGCCACAATCAATGTTACCAACAGAATAAGTACCATTTCTGCATGCATTGATTCATGACCTTTGTGTTGTTCATGGAGTTTCATGTGTTCCAGCCTGAAACAGTTTTACATAACGGATCTTAATCTGCTAAAATTTATAAAAAATACTAGTTGTAGTTTTAAAACTAAGTAGTTGCATAGAGAAACGGTTTAAACCCATCAGCTTAACTTGGGACCCACTTTGAGTGGGTGGGGGCAAAGTAAATGAAAGTCACATAATGAAACATAATATAAAATATGCTTTACACTAATTTTCAGTCACTTTTCAAGGAAATAAAACATTAATTATTTTAAATAATAGTGATAACAATGCAGCAACAATACATTCAACATGTTTAGTTTGTTTATCAAACTGATTTATTTCCTCACTTCTGTCAATTAGACTGTTAATAAAAGATCCAGCATGTAAAAGTTGTGGTTAGTTTTATTTTGATAGCTAGTCTAAAAGTTATTCATACAAATTTTTATCATCATAAATATTTGCAAGAAATTATTTCAAATTGTAAATACCAAGGTATGTCAACTGAGAATGCTAAAAAGCAATGTGCATGCATGAGCGCACATACATATGCACACATGCACACACTTTTTTTTTTTTTTTAATTTCTTTAAAAAGATGCTGCATTCATCAGATTTAATGGAAATTAATCTCAGAGGCATAGAGGAGAATATGAAACAGCATGTCTTTGTAATTTATTTCTATATTAAATTTTTCCCATTTTTACACTTAAACCTTTAATCTGGATAAACGGTATCTCACTGTGTTAGATACATCATTAATTGATTTAGAAATTGACAAAAATTAAAGAATTAACTTTGTGTGCTTTTGATGGAAGAGTGAATGACATGAATCTTGGAAGACGGCAATAAAAGTGTAAGCATGTACAGAAATATTCTAAAATATTATAATAAATATCCTTTACTTCTAGAGTATAAATGAAAAATGTTAAATAAATAAACATCTTCTTTAATAGCACCTTTATCCCTCAAATGAATAGGTTTTTTTTCCTCCACAGCACTACATTGTTCATCACCACCTGTTAGGAAAAGACAGTACAATGCAATCTACTTTTCATTGGTAATGAAGTATAAATAGCTGAAATAATTTTGAGCAAACCTCTAATGCAGTCTTGTTTGTAGATGATTATAAATATAAAAACTCTTACCTTTTGCTTTAGGTTTCTTAACAAACAAGGATCTAATTCTAAATCAGACAATTACATGTAAGGCTTTGAAAAGTTCGGAATTCAACTTGAAAAACTTGAATTGAACTTAATAATGACAGAATATAAGCTTGGACTGAATAAAATAACACATAGCAGAAAAATTAATTGGCAACCAGCACCAAGTAACCATAATATCATAAGCAGCAAAATCCCTTGTCCTTTTTATCCTCTGCATTCTGGTGCATTTTCTTTGAACTTCAGTAATTTATTCACGTGTGTAGATACTAATGGAGTATATAAGCCAAGGAACAGGAAAACGACAACCTGGCTTGAGTCATTCTTCCACTCTACTGCTCAGTTAATGTTGCTAAGTTTTGTGTCTTTACTTAATAATAAATGTATCTTGTGACTTATTTTGTGACTTATTATTTGCAAGGCCAAATACATTAATAAAATATTAGTTCTAAAGCATTTTTATAAGAATATGATTTCTTTTTGGGAGAAGAGACAATTTTTATTTCAATAATAAAAATGTAATGCAGGCCTCTATAAGCTTCACCACCAATTCCAAACATACCTCCATTTCTCTTCTGGTGTTAATTCTTCCATTGTCTGAAAATAAAAACCAGAAAGTGGGTAAGAGTTCTATAATCAAAACAGTGAAAGATTGGTGTTGCTTTGTTTTTGTCATTAATTTCTGTGAGTAATCTTACTTTTTTTTTAAACACCCTTTTGGAGATATAATTTCTTGTCCTGTCCTTTTTAAAATTCCGTAAATGATGTTAAGATATTCAAAATAGTATAACAAGTGTAATGGCTTCTATAGCAAATATATTTTTCTGTGTGGCAATTCAATAAGAGGATGACACTGGGGACAAAGATAACAATGGTGCAACCAGTGTAACAAGTTGCAGGGGAAAATTGAATACTCATATCAAACATGCAAATCCCACTTACAGCTACTAGGACGCACTTCAAGTCATTTTAGCAGGTAGATAACAGTCTAGCCACAAACATAAATTATTTTCTTAGTTATTTGAAGCTTCAAAAGAATTTATTACAATTCAATAAATGCAGAATGTCTAGCATTTTAAGCGATTGTTTTACTTGGCCCCCTTTTTTGAGATAATAATTATTATATGATTAAATCATCTTTGTACACTGTATGTGATCTTCCAATTTATTTTTATTTACCCAAAGTAACACAACAAAGCAAAAATAAAAGTGATTCCAATATAAGGATAAAAGACATACTACCACATTCACACCCCATTTTTTCCTTTATACAATGCAAAAATTATTATGAGTTTGGAGCCTGATTTATCAAATGGTTATGGATTACACATTAGGATTCAAACTCACTACAATCACTTTTGGCTTCTTACTTGCCATTCTGAATTTTTCTGTGACCTGTGACTTTCAAAGCCCCAGCATAATTGCTGATAAATTTATCGATTTATTTATTTTGTTGCCTTGAAATGAGGCAAACTACACTAATTTCTCAAAGGCTTATGGAGTCATCTGTACAACCATTTTATTCTTACTCCCAATAAATTGTCAACTGGCAAAGAATTTCCCAATTATGGAAGTCTGCATTGAAAAGCCCGGAAAATGGTTTGAAGAAAGGGGGGGGGACAAAAACAGAACCCAATTACCTTTTGCTTGTTTTGTAAATTTCACCCTCATCTATAGGTATCTGCTTTAAATGATCATATAGCAAAAAAAAATCTCAATTAATTTTGCCAGTTTAGTTCACTGTCTGAAATTCAGAGCTGTTCAAGTGTTAGGAAAGGCAATATCATTAATTATACATGGCAAAAATATACTTTACAGCCCATTGAGAACATGATTTAATATAATAAATGATTTAGTACTATTAATTCTCCAATAGGAGAAAGTGGGCTGTGATTTATATCTCCAGGCCTCTGGTTAACATTTCCTGCTAAAAGTTCATAACTTTATGCACATTATTTTCTTAAGGACCGATAATTGGCCTTTGAAGGATATTTTATTTTAATGGTAATTACACTCTTGAAAGTAACGCTGTTAATGACATATATAGCAAACGCGATAACATTCTACTTAATACTGGAAAATTATACTGTTTTTGGGGTCTTAAATACGCAGATTTACAAAGATCAATAGACACTCGCTGCCGCATAACCTATAAAAATCAAATGCATTTGAAATTTCTTCTGTAATAATTGGTAATAATTCCTGTACCTTGTTATCCATATCGATATGAGACATTTTTATAATCGTTTTCTTTTCAAAAAATTTTAGTAGTTTGCGAAATTTAATAGTGAACACTAATCTGTTTCCAAATTACTACATTTGGCAAGTCGATGTTGCTAAACCACTTCCCAATGTTGGCAGAATTGCAGTTACATGCAGGTTAGCCAATGGCTAATGGTAATGACTGATAGAAAGAGGAAGGGGGGAGGATCCCTGAGATAGGAAACATATCAAAGTGCAAACATTAATTTCCAGGATAATACAGTTTCGTAGTTTTTGTCATTATTGGTTACTGCAATGTCGTCACCGCCTGAAAATGTGATGGTAACTAAATGAAAACTAATCATTTAAGTTAAAACAGAGAAATAAGTTTTAAAAATAAAAGGATGTATTACTTGATTTATGTAAACGCAAGTATCTACAATTATATGGAATGCAGTTTTTTAGTAGGGATGTGAATTATTACGGAAAACACGTACTTCTTTATGAAAATCAAGTCTGATTGAACTCCGGAGTTTTAATGACTTATTTAGAGACTTACTTGACAGTATGCACCGGTAATACAGTTCTACAAAACAGATTATGATATTCTGCCATCACAGGTTTTGTTAACTGGTTGACCTATTGCTACAGGCATTTTTTGGTATGGGACAGAGGTTAAGGATCGCTTTTCGAATATTTTGTCAAAATGCGATCTTGAATTAAGATTTGCAAGAAATAGAGTTGCATAAGTGAATGTCCACTTTTGAGTTATAAATTAATTTGCACAACATCCTATATCAATGTTGGCTTGAACTACATTGTAAAATTATAGTATCACCTATCAGTCTATATTCATCTTAAATTGCAGAATAGAACTTATACAATTAATAAAAAGGCATGTTTCATTGTTGGAGTGTAGTCTTATACAAAATGTTACAGAAAGAAAATGAGTGAGATGCTTGTACCTCTTGAGTAACCACTTTGTTCTTTCTTTATGTAATACTGAATGTTTTTAATAGTTATTGTAATGAAATATGTTTTATCATATGTTAAAATTGAGAGTGGCTCTAGCCCTCCAGTGTCTCTTCAGCAGCTCAAGTAACAATAGGCCACTAAAAGTTGTTAAATGTAGCATATCACTGTTCTCAACTGTTTTAAATCCTTAAAGATACTGTAATAACACAGATTTTTAATTTCATATTGGCCTATAATCTTTTGCCCTTTGTTTTTCTAAGTATAGGTACATAAAACGTAATTAAATAAAGAGATTTACATTGATGGAATGCAGCTGATTGTAAGCAGTTTGTTACTTTTAGTTTCTGATCCTGTTGGAGCTGGCATTATTATGTGTAAAGAAACAGTTATATACATAATAATGTCAAGTGTCAGTCTTTGAAGCAAGGATTAAAACCAACATGAAGCAGAATAATCAAATATATTTCAACTTGAAATTAGTTGAAAGTTTTCTTTCGAAGTTAGTAATGCTGCTAAAATTTTCCACACAGACTGACAGCTTTCCCCAAGAGAAAATGGGATCTGAGTATAAAAGTTGAAAAATATATGAGAGAATACCATGTTACAGTAAACCTGGAGTGTTCATGGAGCAATATAAACAGTGGTGGAAGTTTAATTATTGTTGTGGATGCTAATTGGCTGAAATATGTTAAAATGTGTGCTTGTGTTTTAACCAATGACCATCAAGGATAAATTCCAATAAATTACATGAATTGCATTTAAAATGATAAGCTCATGGTTAGCAATATTGTCCAAATGTTGAATGAGCTTTCTGTATGATAACCTGCTCATGCACCCCACCCCCCAAAAACAAAATCCCTAATTCCTGCATCACAGAAGTGTGGCTTGGTACAAAAGCTGGCTATTCTGCACTTAGAGTATCGTTATTGAGAATGCTTATAAAAGCAAGAGGAAAGTGAATAAATTACCTTAAGAGTGAGTTTAGAAGTAGATGTGATCTCTTCAATAGCTAGTGCCCACCTGCCCATCCCTTTTAGGTGTTTTACTTTTATAGGAAAATCACGTTATGAACACAACAAACATAGCCATTTTTTTGCTAAAGCACATGCAAAATGTGAACTGCCAACCTAAATAAAAAGTGAAATCCGCTAAATATTTTATGTGTGGTTGTTTCTGCGAATGTGAGTCATTCAAGTTTTAGACGCGCAGATCCCTTGGCTACACCCTGTCGGCGCTTCGCAGTGCAACTGCTACACTCCTCTCCTTCTAAAAAAACCTTCCCTCGGCTACGCTTTGAGGCTGAGGGCCCTCAATCTCTCGGCTACGCTTTGAGGCTGAGTATCTTACCGGCTTTGGCGGCATTATTATTCATATGTTGCCAGCATTGCATTAGAGCTAGCGTATGAGAGAGTGACATCTGTAGGACATATAAGACATCATTTCCATCGCTGTGGAAGACACACTAAGAGCAGAAAGTCGCAAAAGCTTTATGCTTGTATGTACCTGTTCCCTCTGAAGTTGGGTTTAAGTAGAGTGGTTGCTCTGTTATAATGCTTTGGGTTAAATTACACCTAACTTTAAAACTACTAAAACTTTTTCCCTGCTAAACATCCTAAGCATAATGTAGCTGTAGGTACTGTTTAACTGCCTGGGATAGTGTGTTTATACTCAGGAGTGCACACGAAGACAGATGGGGGAAAGTCACTACTCGGGGAGAGACACCATCTTTCATTCTCACTTGCTATGCCTGGCAGGTCACATGATTGTCAACAGTTGATTGTCATGAACCATATTAAAGCCCATGATTCCTCAGGTCGTTATATAATACAGTAACAACAATAGTCGGTTTCATAGTGTGAACTGTGAAAAAGAAAACCAACAAACTCCTTTACTGCTCTGAATAGTGAGTTAATAGTTTAGGTTATACCATATTTTGTACTCAAGTTGTATTATTTTTCAGATAGCTATATTCTGAGGCACATTTAAAAGTTGCTTCATCTTTGTCATCTAGATCCCATTAATAACAACTCTCATAGGATACTGCCATCAATCACATATAAAAATAAAATGATTTATATGTTTCTTATGCCGTGCTTCAATTAAACCATTACAGTGAATCACAGAGCAATACAAACAGTTAAAGGATATAGTGTACTATCTGAGTCCAGTCACTTCTCTACCATGTTATTATATGCACAAACTTATTCTCTCCCTCTGTGTGATTGCTCACGCTAGTATTTGTTTTCCTGGCATGTTGGCACGAATTAGACGGGTGCAAATATCTGCACAGCTTGCAACAATTTTTGTGTCCTCATACATAAACACTGTATCATACGAACAGACCAATCTGCCTTTTGTATCACAAGCTCCATGGTTCATACTGGCCAGGAGATCTCTCATGTGGATGTAGTTTAACTTTTAACACCTTAATTTATGCAATGGTTGCTTGTGTGGCTCCAAATTGTACAAATAGCAGTAGACATGGATTATATAAGTTCTATCATTTCCCGCTTACAACGAAAGAAGAAAGAAATAGCTTATAAATTCCAGGCGCAAGAATTGGAACACAGACAACAATAATTACGTTTGTAATGTAAATACAAATAAATAATTGATGTTTTGGAGGAAAAAATCTGTGCTTTTATTCAATAGCCATTACAACCTAACCTATGTATCATTAATAGCATTTAAAAGTCAAAGCCAATGATGTTGACAGCTAACCTACTCCAAAGTTCAAACTTTTATATTGAAAGATTAGCTCAGTCAGTAAATCAGTATGTGTTCAGTGTCCCTGAGCATTGCTCACAGTTAAGCCAAATGAAGAAACAAACAATGATGCAGAACTATGCTTCCGCACAAATTGCACACCTGCTTTCATGTGCACTCCCAACTCTAAAATTGTTCAGTTGTTGAAAGTTATTTCTCTCTAGCCATATGCAGCTGTGGGGTGTGTTCTTTGTAGATGGAAAAGGACGGATAAAAACCTGATTAATAAATATACAATGCATTTCTGTAGTCAAGCTAGAATGTGCGTGTTTACTCCTGTCATTATTGATATAGCGCTGACCCTACAAGAAGTGCCATTTGCATATGGCTATACGAGGATGTAAATGCTTTAAGGATGGTGCAAATGCTCTTATTTATGAGTACAACAATGATTTTTGTCCTGCGAAAACCAAATTTATATATCTGGTTTCAGTATTAGAGATAATCAAAGTGATAGCTAACTCATCTGCAGAATTAGCAGTAGAAGCAACATATGCCAAGGAACCATGATAGGATTGTGTTAGTGATCAATTTTTGATAGGTCCAGACAAGTCAGTTTTCTCTTTCTTTGAATTTTAGATTTTCCAGTTTTCTGGGTTTTTAAAACCTATGACAGCTGTAATAGGATTGTAGTTGTCTGTCTCAGTATACAAATCCTTAAGCTAATTCCTATCATGGTTAATAGCAAGCATTTTTATTTGCTTATTTTCCTTTTATTTCAATTTATTTAATTCATCTCATCTTCATTTTGCCTCATATAGCAAAAATCCATTTTCAGCCAGCAAGAAGGCAATTGCAATTTTCTAGGATTTAGGTGGTGTTATACATTTGTCTTCATAGAGATTTTCCTGTCTAAAATAAGCACTGTTCTCTGTTCATTGTAACCAAGTTCCAAGGCTACGAGGGCTGTCCCAGAAGTACTTGACCTAACAAAGAAAACACAAAACTTTTTGGAAAAAACATCTTTATTTCTCTACATAGTCTCCTTTCAGCTCGATACACTTTTCCCAGCGGAGTTCAATAGCTTCGATACCTTGTTTATATTGAGAACTGTCAAATTCTGCAAAATAGTCATCAAATGCAAACTCCACCTCTTCATTGTTGGCAAATCTTTTACCACCAAGCCATTTCTTCAACTTTGAAAACAGAAAATAATCAGAGGGGGCTAAGTCTGGTGAATAGGGTGCATGAGGAAACAATTCAAACTTTAACTCATTGATTTTGGTCATGGTGATAATGGATGTATGAACTGGTGCATTGCCTTGATGAAACAGAACTTTCTTTTTCACTAAATGTGGCCCTTTTGCTTGATTTCATCGTTTAATAAGTTTGTCACTGTAATAAGTTTGCATAATACTCGCCATTGATTGCTTCTCCTTTTTGAAGATATTCAATGAAAATTATCCCACATGCATCCCAAAAAACTGATGCCATGACCTTGCCTGCAGATGGAGCTGTCTTTGCCTTCTTTAGAGCTGATTCTCCCCTTTCAATCCACTGTTTTGACTGTTCCTTTGTCTCAGGTGTGAAGTGATGGATCCATGTTTCATCCATGGTTATGAATCTATGCAAAAACTCGGCTTTATTGCAGTGAAACATCGCCAAACACTCGACTGAAACATCCTCACAGTGCTGCTTTTGTTCCATTGTGAGTAAATGTGGCACCCGTTTTGCGCACAGCTTTCTTGTGTCTAAATTTTCAGTTAGTGTGCGATGTACAGCACTTTTTGAAATGCCTACAATGTCTGCTAACTCACACACTTTCAGTCTACGATCATCCAATACCATTTTGTGATTTTCTTCACAATTTCTGGCATGGTTACCTCATTTGGTCAACCACTGTGATGTTCGTCTTGGTAGCTCATGTGGCCTTACTTAAACTCTACCACCCAATATTTTACTGTTTTAAATGAAGGAGCAGACTCCCCCAGAGTAGAATCTAGCTCAGCTTTAGTTGGACTAAGATCTTTCAAATGAAAGTATTGTATCACATAATGATGGCCAGTTTTATCCATGTTTATAAATTCGCTGAGAGATTTCACTATTAATGGCTGCCAAACAATTACTAAACAACGTAGCATCGTCAAACTTCAAACTTAAGCTTTATAAGGGTAGTACTTCCAACCATAGGCATTTGTTTGAAACAACAATCCCTATATATATCAGGTCGGGTACTGCCCTCGTAGCTATTAAGCAAAATGCAACTGCTACCT
Source organism: Deroplatys truncata (assembly GCA_030765065.1). Taxonomy (NCBI): domain Eukaryota; kingdom Metazoa; phylum Arthropoda; class Insecta; order Mantodea; family Mantidae; genus Deroplatys; species Deroplatys truncata. The sequence goes on along the minus strand of CM060988.1, from coordinate 127,168,280 downwards.
GTTCTACATGAGGAAAGAAATTGTTATGTTATTTGGTATCAACACACGTTTTTAATTAAATGTGGTAAATGTGTGTCATAGTCACATATTTGAATATTTAATTACTTTTTGTTACTTGTATTTACTTTTTTTGTGAGTTTAACTTATCATATTGGACAATGAATGAATGAAATTGGTGAAATGTATACTCAAAGTGAGTCCACAGAGCTTTAGCCTTGCCCAGCACTCATTCTCTCAGGATAAGGGAAAACACTGGAAAAATCCTTAATCCAGGTAATTCACCCTACTGAGATTTGAGCTTGGGACCATTGAAATATGAGGCAGACACATTATTCCCACATTTAAATTGTTATATTATATCTTTTGCAAAACAGCACAGCCGAAAAAGGAACATGCTCAACACAAACACTAGAGTAACACACAAATAGAAGGCAGGTTCTGTTAGAGCATGCTTTAAAAAGAGCAAAAGCTACAAACTGTCTTGCCCGTTAACAGTTAAATATATTTGAAAGTGTTTCATCTTATAAAAGGCTTAAGTATTTACGGCAATTATACACCTTAATACATTTACATTGTGGTTTATAGGTTAGTTATATATACAGTGGTGGCTGCTGCATAAAAGCACAAGAGCATGTGAACACCCTAACACTTAACAGCTTGTGGATTTATTGGTTATTTTTTCTTTGAATGCTATTAAATATAACATATATGCAGTATCTTAAAATTCACTGCATTTAAATCTTTCGCTACTCCTCTAAACTTGATGAAACATGTGAAAAATGTCCCTAGCACATGTTGACTTGTGCATATTTTAGGGAGCTGCTGCGCTTGTACAACTAGTATGATGTAGTTACCTTATGGGGCAAAATAAATACGGGGCATGTACACTTAAACAAGTGCACTAGAGCGCAAAGTTTTTCCCACCCTCTGTTTCCACTATCACTACAAGTTTATGTCAATGCCACTAGGTGGTAGCACATAATGGCAAAAGTTAGTCACTGTAGCAGAAGTACTACTCAGGACATATGTATTTAGCATTGTTTACTTGCAGCCAATGCAACGACTATCCCTGTTTTGTATAACGATGATTTGAATGTAAACACAACAAGAATGCCACCAAAGCGGTGCTATTCCTAAATGTCCTGAAAAGTAGGTAACATGCTCAAGAATGGAAACTTCTCCTGATTTCTCCATACCATCCATAATCTCAGCTACAATTTAATTTGCACATTACTTCATTCTTGCCCTAAAATGGTGTACTTAATTATGTACACAGCAACAAACATCCACAAAAACAACCCTTTCATTTGTCGGATAAGTTAAGCATCATTATCATCATTATTATTGGTGGTGGTGGTGGTGGTGGTGGTCGGTGTGACTGCAGTTGTATGAATTTGTTCATAATCATAACTAGTATGCAGTAGACGCTATTTCACATTTTCAGAGCTGACTCTTAAAATTTTGTGAACATCCCCAAAATGTATACTCATAAGGCACTACTGAATATATGTAAATAATGACACTGCAGACATGCACTTGTTTTGGGATTTGGGATTAGAGGGAATGAGTCCTGCACATTTCGCTCTTCGCTCATTAATCACAAGAAAAGAGCATGTTTGGAGATCTAATATAACGCTTACACGAGTTATAAGGATAAGTAATGTTACAAAAAATGGCTATTTTAGGATCATTTTGGAAATTTGGAGCTCAACAAACAATAATCACTCATTGCAATGCAAATTGTTCATAAATGGTTTGCACTGCCCTCTGTTCTCAAAAATATACTTTTTTATTTTACCATCCCTCCCCTCTTCCCAATAGTTCCTTGTACAGCATTGGTTTTTGCAGATACAATGACAATATGAATAAGCGGAGGTTCATTAATCCATTTGCATCATATGACTAGCTGTACTTGCATACGTTAGTAATGGCATTTAAACTGCATGATGGGCACAGCACAAGTTTGCGCTGGCCAATAAAACTACATATATTTTGCCTTTTTTAACTAACAGGTGGCATTCAAAGGATCTCCATATTTCTTTATAAGACTAATGAACAGGAAAGTTAATGCTGTTGATACAGTGAGAGTAAATAATTGTGTCGCCTGATATACCTCATAACAGTGTGAAACATGGCGAGTATGAATCATGGTCTTCAATGAATGTGGTGTGTGTGAAGTAGAAGGAAAGGGCAGACACCCAGAGAGGAGGTAAAGAAACACAAGTGTGCCCTTGAATATCAGAAGCGAATGGGAGGTATCAGTTGTTTTCTATAATTAGACACAGAGATGTGCATATTCAATTATTCCATTATGTTTTACAAATGACTGCTAAGAAAAAGACAGCTACACAAACTACACAGAACCAACATCGCTCATCAGCTGCTTCAAAATGTAACGCTACTGAGTTCAGTGTTAGGAATGGACCTTCATTGGGGATACCCCATTGAGACTGAAAGCTAAAACATGCACCATTTTTCCAATGCATATTCCACTCACAGGCAAGAAAGAAAAGAGAATGAAACAAAAAGATGTGTTGTGTGCTACAGTAAGGAAAAAAATAGTGAAGATGCATGGTAATCCAAAAAGTGTTGTGTCACCCTTCATTTGGAGAACTGTTTTGTGATCTACCAAGCCCAAGATACGCTTAGACACGTGGGGAAGAAATATTTCGTGGTCTTTGTAGATTACAGCAAGGCCTTTGATCTCATCAACAGAGAAACACTCATTCGAAAACTCACTCATATAATAGGAGACAATCACCCACTCAGTCATACTCTCAAACATCCTAATCTATAATCACATTCAAATATCTGACGGTACAGCTAAATCCAAGGGAATAACTCAAACAAACAGAGTCCTACAAGGCGACCCAATAAGTCCAATAATGTTCAACATCATGACATCAGCAGGGATCACAGGGATTACCAGAGACACTTCAGCATCACTTATACTATACACGGACGACATGGCAATAGGCTCGGAGAACAAGGAAGAACTTCAAGATGTCCTAAATAGACTCGCCGCATGGGCAGAAAGAAATAATCTACAAATAAATCACAGTAAAACCAAACAAATGACCTTTAGGAAAGGAGGGAAACCTGCTTCTAGAAACACAATGACACTGCACAACAAACCCCTAGAAGTAGTTCCCAAGTTTAAATACCTCGGAGTTACTTTACAAACAACACTAACTTCCTTCAACCACAACAAATCTCACTAGCCACTGCAATAACACTATTCAAGACGGCCATTGCACCAATAGCAACCTTCGGGATCAACATCATCTGGAACAATCTTACAATCACCAACCTATCAACAAAGCCCGCTACCTAAAACGGATTCTAGGAATAGGGAAATCAGCACCATCCGGGTTAACATACGTACTAGCAAAAGAAGCCTTCTTCATCAAGGACATCAGAGCACAATTCTGGCTACCAAATACCAAGGCCTATGAGAAGACACTACGGCTACTAAATGAGAAGAATAACGCTATATGACCATACTTCTACACAACAGATGCAATAATGACAGCAGATTGGAAGCAGCCAAATTACCAACTCAGACACATAGTGACAAAATATGCAATGCACGGGTTTCATCACAAACTATACCGAAACCAAAGATTCCACCAACCAGAAGAAGAATGCATGTGCAAAATGTGCAACAAACACTATGAAAGATATCATGCGCAAAATTGCAAAGAAAGGACAACATCAATAATAAGACTAGGACAAGAATAAACTATATATCACTATGCACATTGTGCGCTTTTCTCTCTCTCTTTTATATATATTAGACCATAAAAATTGGCAAGTCAATGCTTCCAGTTCCAAAGCATGCAACATTTCAGGAAATAAATTATATTGGTAAATTTAATATGAATTTTTAAACTTCACAATGCACTTGCTCAGCTGTATTTAAATCAAATTTCTGAGGTCATGATATTTGAATAGGATTCTAACAGATTGAAAGTCTTAATAGTAGCATGCTCTTTAAATCTGAGCATCCTCTGGTGAACTTGAGACATCCTCATCAGTTGATGTTTACCAGTCTTTTACATGTTGGAGTGTATTCATTCGGCTTCTCATCACTCTAAATCAAGGTTTGCCGATCGATGCGGCACTTGCACTTCTGGGAAAATAATTAAAAACTGAATGAAATAAAAGTCTTAGAAGCAAAATAAGAAAACTGATAATGCATTATGAACGAAGTTTGCCAAAATAAATTTCACCTCCTCTACAGATAAAACAGGATCATTCTACTGCTGCTAGCCCTAAAATTATTATAACTTGATATGGGCAGTCGACATAGAATGGGACACTGTCCTAAACAATAAAAATTTTTAATAACAGGTGATGAAAGAATATGTATTTGAATTGGATGCAATGATCAAATTGTAGGAAGGAACTAAGTTTATTTTATAGATCTTATTCTTGCTCTCACCAATGATGTAAAATCTAGTCCATCCAAACAGTTTGATTTACTGAGCCTTGGAAGAACTTTAATATATATAGCCAAGTTTTGACATATGTATTGGTAGTAGTTGAGAATATATTGCGGTATTATGAAAATGTAAAGTTTTGTTTAGATATCTTTTCAATTTCCTTGTTTATTTATCAGTCTCTTCTTACTCCCCACTAGCAGTCCTAAACACTGAGTGCTTTTAAGATTGAGAGTGGGCCTAAGGGGCTCTACCATAGGGATTGATTCTAAAAAGGGCTCTGTGAGTCAAAAAAGTTGTGAACATCTCCTCTAGAGATTATATTTCACCATTTTCTTTTGTGTACTGCAGCTGCTTGTAGCTTTGTCCAGTTTAACTTTGTTCCATTCTATACATTTAGTTGTCACATTGTGTTTCTGGACCCTTCTTCTAGCATTCTTTCTTTTGCATGGACATTGATCTGATAAAAATAACAAGTTTATTGTCTAGGAGAAAGGCATTCAGTGAATTCCTGGTTTGAGTTTGTTTCTTATAGACATATTGATTCTTTTCTCAGCCCATAGTATTCACAAAAGTCCTCACCAAATCCCAGCTTAAAGGCATCTCATTCGAAATGTGGACTGTGTTGTCATTGGTCCACAGTTGCTTAGTTAGTAATTCTTATCAGCCTTACAGCAGATTATAGTCAATTTTGAGTTATTAAAGGAAGCATGAATTGGTGCTGAGATTATTTCTTCTTTTGTTTTTGTGCATCAAGGAATGGCAACAATGTATTTTGCTGATTTATTTTCTAAGGCCTTGCTGGTCATTAAGTACAACTACAGGTTTCACTTCCTAATTTTATTACTCATAACTGTGAAAAATTTATTTAGAATTGAATTCTTGAGATGTAATTGTGAGTTCATCTTGGACACTGAAATAATTATGTCTGAGATTTTTAATTAATTTCTGTACTCTGTATGTGCTTAGCTATGTGTGTCCTTTTGTACAAGTTACTCAAATTTTGATGATTGCATCTTGTAACATCCTCTCTTGGAGATATTGCCCCAAACACATCTAACATGTTCTGACTGAAATGACACCCTTGAATTTTCTAGCATTCCCTTACTTTAGAGGGGTTTTTTTTTATTTCTTTTTTGTTATCCCTCCTTTAAATTTTGTTGGCTACTTTTAAATATTAAACATTGGTTCTTCACTGAACTTATATTTTTCCATAGGTTTTGAATTTGCTTCTGTGTGTTTTGTAAAACTCGAAATTTCACTCTCTGTGACCAATCTACTAGAGAGCGGATGCTCTGTTCCTCGTTTCTCACATTGTCTCCATTGGCAAATTCTGTCTGTTCTCAAAAATTTTTCCTTTGCTTACACTGTTTCATAAGTTAGGCTCTCAACATTTTAGCACATATTGCATTACACAAGTGTATACCATTTCTTTGATGTCGTCTTATTCTCATTTTTTACTTTCTTTACCATGTACATAGTAGGTAGAGAAGCATTAACCTGATACCCAAAAATATGATACTAAGATTTCACCAGAAATACCTGTTATGAGACCCCCTGAATTCAAAAAAGCATTTTTAGAAAAAGGTTAATATGTGTCTGAACAGCAAACTCAAAAATGAAAAGTCGTATAAATACCAAACTTGATATTTCAGTATCTTTCAAAGATACGACACAAAGATTTTCAAGAACCCCCCCCCCAAACAGAATGCCCTTTACATGGAAAATTTTTCTAAAATTTTTATTTTCTCAAAAATGGCTCTAACGATTTTGATTAAAATAACATATATTTAAGATATTTTCATGACAAATGAAATGTATATCTTGAATTTTCTGGGAATGTCGCCAGAAGTCCTCTTCTTTCCAAGTGATTTTTGCATAACTACACAAAAAATGTAGATCTCGTTAAAACACAATTTGTCATATACATTGTTTTTGTCGAGTGAACCATTTCCGAGATATTCCTTATTTGTTTGAATTTTACAATACTTATACTTTTTCTCAAATGGGAATTCGTTATTTGTTTTTTTTTATGTCCTGGACATGCAAAGAGAGTAGAATGCTCCACATAGCAACCAGCTCTTAAAAGATTTGTCTGTTGCTTAAAGCCTACCATATTCCCCTTGCACCTGCAAGAAAATTAGCAATAAGATAATTTCTGCAAATGTTTGTGCTTGTGTCTATGAACAGAGTAACTCAAAAACAAAAAGTCGGATAGCTATTAAATTTGGTATTTAGGTTCAGTACCTTCCAAAGATGTGACTCAAAGATTTTGAAGAATATTTCCCCACCCCAGACTACCCTTTACACGGAACATTTTTCGAAAATTTTGATTTTTTCAAAAAAATGGCTCTAACAGTTTTTATTAAAATAACGTATATTAAAAATATTTACATGACAATAAAATGTATATCTCGAATTTTCTGGGAATAGCCTTTGAAGTCCTCTTCATTCAGAAGGAATTTTGTATAATCTGGGGAAATTCCTTATTGAAATTCTGAGTGGATTGATTATATTTTAGTTTCACTTAATTTGCACTCAGAATGTTATGAAAATGTTCATCTCCATCAGCTGTATGTCCACTCGCATGTGGAAGGGAATCCCCTATTTTAGTGTTGGTTATACTGTCATCTAGTTGTATAGTGGAGAACTTCACTAAGTTCGTCAACTGGTGGAATTTCAAGATTCATTACTCTGTGTGCATTTTTGGTAATGTACATTTCTTCCCATAAATTCCATTTATACCCTGCCTTTAACTGCAATGACCTCATTGGTGGCCTTTCCTTTGGAACATCATATTAACTGGTATTTGCTTGTTTTTGGATTTCTGGTAAACTTTGGCTTTTATTCATTAAATCACACACACATTCATACTTCCAAACTCTAGGGAGGATAGGGTCTTGGCTAGAGAAAAATTCCCACCCCTAGCTGGTAATCAAACCCGGAATCCCTCACACAGCAGAAGGTGCTCTACCAACTGAGCTACAAGGTGAGCTACTGTGAGTTCTGCTGGTGTTTTGGCATGATTTAAAAGCTTTTAAAACATGCCAAAACAACAGCAGAAGTCGCAGTATGAGGAAATTTCACTTCACCAAAAAGGCACACAGAGTAATGAGTTTTGAAATTCTGATGGTTGACATAGTAAAGTTATCCACTAGACAGCTAGATGGCAGTATAACCAACACTGAAGTAGGGTATTCCCTTCCAGATGCCAGTGGACATAAGCTGACAATGGAGATGAACGTTTTTGAAACATTGTGTGAAACTAAAGTATCATCAATCCACTCGCAATTTCAACATTTTAAAAAGTTTCACAGTTTATAATCGCTTTCAATAACTTAGCATTGTTTCCCATAGTTTCTCAGCACAGTTCATAAATTGCTGCAAAACTACGCTGTGAGAACTGCAGCTTGCATTCAAAATAAAACAGGTTTTCATGATATATGTACTAAAATATAGCTGACAACTTTCAGCTATAACTTTCATTATGTTGACTTAGTGCCTTAGCTATGGTCAGAACTGCACATAAAGGATTAGAAGCATAGGGAACAATATATGTCAGGGGTTCTGACAATGGCTAGAAATTAAAGTATAAAAATAGTGGACGTGTTACTTTATTGTAATATTTTATGACATTCTCTTCCAATATGTCACCATTTTCACATTATTATACAAATTATATGGGACTGTGATTAATGGGGTTTTGCGTGGGACTTCAGAATAAACAGTAGGCTTATCAGTATGACATTTCAAGGACTTGGAATTTATGTGGCTATGGTACCTAAAGTTTGCCTTTCAGATCTAGAAAAATTAAATTAAATTGAATTTTATTTATGGATGCTCTTTAACTGCTGTGGTCCTTAGTGTCCCATTCTATATTGGGCGTAAAATCCCGGAAATTTTGCTCAGAGGCCTCTCTATCAGGCTTGAGGTTTTTTACGTGTCATAAATCTACAACACGGTACCACTGGCTTTACTTTCAGATTGAGATGTTGTCTTCACAGCAGAAATGGTTTACTAGTTTGTTTTCCTATTCCTCTAGGTGACCAGGTTTTAAGCACAGTCAATAATTTAATAAAATCCCAGCATTGAGAAAGAATAAAAGAGGGGGAGGGACATTATTATTTGCACTGCAAGGGTGTTCTTTTCCTTCTCTCTTGTGTTGCGAGGGGAGCAATGAATAATTTTCAAAAACATAATGAGCAAGTCACAGAAAATGATTTTGCATAACTTATTACACCCATTATCAGTCTTTGAAGGAAGATATGTTCTGATGGGTGATAATTTATTTTTCATAACAAGGTAAGCCTTAGGACTTTATTCTCGACACTTCCATTATTCAAACATGAACTAAATAGTATTTTAATTTTTTTATTTTATTTGAATATCATCATCATCATTATTATTATTATTATTATTATTATTATTACTACTACTACTACTACTGCTTTTGTGAGGCCTTATAATAGTATTCATATAGTAGAAATTTGGACACTATCCCATTAAGTCTTCATACAAACAATGAAAGCTTCTGTTTGTTTAGAAAAGAAATAGGGGGAAAATGTATGTTCAAGAAATGATCACAGGATATGTGTCTTTGAGATTTCTGTGTTGAAAACCTGTTGGTAATTATGTTCAATTAAGGAACACTGGAACAGATATTTTGTAATGCTGTTCTTTTGCAGGTAATTAATTTTAATAATCTAATGGTAGTTTATATGAATGGACAGGCAAATTTATGTACATGCTGTGTCTTTGGTAGAAATAACCAATGAAACTTTCTGAAAAAGTGCATGCTCTAGGTAGGGTGAATGACCAGGGACATGCTTTGCTATTTTTGTATGAATGTGTGGTGTATGTGCAGTTATATATATCATCAGGTTGCCTGCTGCTTATGAATACATAACCTGCAAACTTGATTTCCCTATCTTATATCATACATGTAAAAGACTTCCAGAATGAAATGTGCATTTTTTCTCTCTTCTGTTTGTCAGTGCTGCTAGTTACTGATGCCCCACTTGGACCCACAAACCCATCGAGTACTTAAATCATCTTGCCCCTTCTGTGACACCTGAAAGATGCCAAAAGGAAATATTTGGGTATGACAGATAGTGAAAAACCTTGTAATATGTGGTTTTATATGGTAGTGAGTTGGTGTGTTTGTATGTTTATCTTACTTTTTGTGTAGTTTGTTGTTCTCTCAACACTACCCTCTGTAATCCCTGAGTGCCCTCAAGGTCAGGCGTGTTATACTTAGTGATGCTTATGCATGCATTAACCATTTAGAGATTAATCTAGTTGCATGCTATTAACCATTATGTGTAAGTTTCCTCTTTGTTAGTTATTCATTTTATGCTAAATAAATTGACATACAGTAATAACTATGCCTGTCAAGATATTTTATTGCATACACTAGCAGAGAGAATATAAACCTAAAGTTCAATTTTAAACATTATATGAGCCAAAAATTGAAGTATCTTCATGTGAGCATAGAAAGCCAAGCTTTTATAAATATAATAAATCTACAATGTATTTATAACTGCTGCATTAGTCACTAGAACATCCAGACAAAAACCATTAACCATAAAATGTTCATAAATATAAATTAGGCATTTGTGTACTTCAAATAACAGATGCACATTCCAGTTGAAAAGAATCCAGCTATGAAAACCTGAATATACATATACATGTCTAGCATATCATTGCACCATGTTCACTTAAAGACTGTAATCCCTACATTGTCCATGTTTATTGTCAAATTTATGTGCCTTTTTAATTGCTCTACTATATACCCATTGTAAGTAGAGAAGTATTGCATATTACCCAAAAATTTGATGCCACAATTTCACCGAAAATGCATGTTTTGAGACTTTCTGAATCCAAAAAAAGCATTTTTAGAAAAAGATGTGTCTGTGAGCATGCATGCGCATGTGTTAAAAACTAGCATCTTCCAGGGATGTGATACTTCTACCTCAAACTATCCTTTACATGGAAAATGTTTTGAAAATTTTGGTTTTCTCAAAAATGGCTCTAGCAATTTTGATTAAAATACTATATGTTTGAGACATATACATGACAAGTTCTGGGAATAGCCTGTGAAATCGTCTTCATTCTGAATGACTTTTGTATAATTGGTAAAGGACCAGGAGAGCCAAACAACTATGAACCAGCTGCACAGTGTTCTTCCTGTCCGCATCCTCGGCGCTCGTTGCCGTCTGCCACTATCATAGAAAGGCACGGATGAAACCATACAACATTTTTAAAACTACTTTTAAAAGTCCTTACTTACGAACTTTATGAAAGGAGATGCTGGAACTGGCCACCGTTGTTGTCCATAGATTTTTGGCACCTCTTTAGGACAAAATCCATTACTCGCCATAGTTCACGTTGAGAAATGCTGGAAATTTCCTGGTGGATATTTTGTTTTAGTTCTTTCAGGGTGTGTGGGTTTGTCTTGTACACTTCATGTTTTAAGTTACCCCAGAGATAGAAATTGCAGGGGGCTAAGTTGGGGGACCAAGGGGGCCACAAATCTCTACTAATAATTCTGTCCTCAAACGCACTTTCAATTGTTCTCATCGAAATATTGGTCGTATAAGCTGTTGTAGAGTCTTGTTGAAAAAAGGCAAAATTATGCTCCCTGTCTGTTAATTCTCTAAAAACAGGGGGCAAAATTGTATTCACGTATGCCCCTTTAAACTATTGACTCGAAAAAAATTGGCCCTATAACTCTTTCTCATGGTACATGATACACCAATTTTTTCATCATGAAGGGGTACTTCATGAACAAAGCATCTTCTTTCATAAAGTAAGGCCTTTAAAAGTAGTTTTAAAAATGTTGTATGGTTTCATCCGTGCCTTTCTATGATAGTGGCAGACGGCAACAAGCGCCAAGGACGTGGGCAAGAAAAACACCATGCAGCAGGTTCGTAGTTTTTTGGCTCTCTGTGTATAAGAGATACACAAAAAAGTCTTGTTAAAGCACACAATTTATGTCAAAATTTTTGTGGCATTAAGTGTGATATTATTTGTTATTGGTTTGAATTTTCAAATACTTTATTCTTTTCTCAACTGCAAATTGCTATCCTTTTTGTTTTCCTTTTCTGTTTTGCTTTTTTTCCCTCCCTTGTGTTCATGCAAATAGAATGGAATTTCTAAGCCATCACATAGTGACTGGCTTTGAAAACATGACTATTGCTTTAGCTTACTGTGTTCTTCTTATACTTACAACAAAATATGTAAAAGTATCGCGAAGGTTTGTTGTATTAGCAAGAAGTAGATAGAAGAATAAGCTTTGTTAAAAATTGTTGTAGGAGAATGAGTGGAGAAAGTCATATAATTGCAACACAGTCATCATATTGACTAATTTTGAAGATTTAGAAGCTAGTAACAGTGATGTGTCATAATTTAAAATAAAGAGAGTTGAGGGTTGTTACACTACATCACTATAATATTCTTACTTGAACGCGTTTCGGGAGACGGCTTGTTCCCATCATCAGCATGTTCTCAACTGAATGTAGGCAACTTCATTCAGTTGAGAACATGCTGATGATGGGAACAAGCCGTCTCCCGAAACGCGTTCAAGTAAGAATATTATAGTGATGTAGTGTAACAACCCTCAACTCTCTTTATTTTAAACAGTCATCATATTTTTTTCAGAGACTGTTATATAGCTGCAAACATCAAAACTAGCAGGGTTAAAGAAACACAGCTGCAATTAATGATATTTTTTTGGTATTGAATGGATTAAAATTATGCTTGCATGACATTTTTCAATTCTGGTCAATTTTTAAAACATTTTGACTCTTTAAATTAGTATTTATATTTGTTTGTGTTCACAATTGGTCCTGTTTGGTACCTAGCTTTGTTGAATGTCACTGTTATAAAGTAAAGTTATATTTAATCTCTGGAGGTAGACAATTGTTTACTGAGATAGGCATAAATTTACATAAAAGTATTAAGAATTTTAGTTTTAATACTCTCCTTTACTAAGCAGTTATTAGTGATGAAATGTTGTGTACATGACATTTAGTAACAATTTTTTACATATCCCCAAAATAGAAATACGAAAACTAATCTGCTTTTAAACTTATAGAAATAGTCTAAATTATTTTCAGAAAGTGCACACTTCACATACAAGTAGCAAGTAGAGAACTAAAATATTAAAAATGCTGCCATACAAGTTTTTATTAAGACCTAACTGAAGGTAATTTGATTTTGCAACTGCTTTCATGGACATGTCTTTGTAGATGCAGCAAATTTATTCAGCATACTTTTAGTGGCATTTATGGGTTATTTTCTCCCAATTTTCCATTGGACAGTGATATTGCTAATTAAATGGATTAAAATAATTTAAAGGGAAGATCATCTGACAGCATTAAGGAACATTTTTGTAATTATTTCAATATTTTGTTTTGTTGAAAACAAATTTTATTAAGTTTGATGCACATTGTTAGAAAGTTTCATCTCTATGACCCTCCCAAATTCTGTTGAAAAGGCTGATAGTTTAAATTGTCTTGCCGCAGATCCTTAGACCTCTTTTTCTCAGCTATTAAATTTCAAAAATTTTCACAACTTTAGTTTTTCTAATTCCACAAAATTTAAGCCAGAAATACCATAGAACCTAAAGCATACTTCATAATGCTATGGAGAAATTTTGCTTCGGGAGTTTATAATTTAGTTGCAAAATTGTTTTTCTTTTGTATAAATAATGGCACTTTTTACACTTTTTTAATTTATAATAAAAATAAACAATTTTTATAAGCACCTGAATGAAATTAAATCAGAATATCTTTATTTTGCATGAACTTGTGGACCACAACAGATTTGTTTTCAGATGATATTTCAAATATTATTTAAAATTTGAATATTGCAAATAGTTTTTAGTAAAGAAAGTTTAACTCAGGATCTACCCCTCCCTTTTTTTTCATCTGCAAAAAATTCAGCATTTGGTCTTTAATACTTTAATAATAGCATTTTAGTAATTAAAATCTATATGTTACATATTCTGTTCTTTGAATCTACAACTTACAGTCTTATTGTTTCCAATTGATACATTCATATTGGCTGCTAATCACCTTTCAGGCATAAAAGTAGTGTATTTGTGTCATACTGAAATAGTTGACAGCCCAGTTTGATGTTTTGCAATATTCTGCAGTTATCTTATCTTGCTGCTTCACACAGAACTGGTTTCATTCTTACACAAAACTTTTTCCACACATGTGTTTTCTGTTTTCTAAAAGTTCCATGGAAGTGTATGATTGCAGTCTGCTGTTCTATCAAGTGGCTGAAACATGTGGTACACTGTTTTCACTATATAACAAACAACTTTCCTTTTGTGCAAATGTTAAGATTGGTTTGTTTTGATGAAGTGGCAGTGAGTACGGTGTTGTTAATATTATCGATAGCTTTCTGATGTTTAGAGCCTACTTCCTCTTTTTCTTTTTTAACAGAGTTGCGCTAATGCAGAGCAGTTTTTGAGTCCCCTTGTCAAATTGATTTTGAAGAAAATCTTCCACTCGGCCAATGAGCCATTTCTATACTTCATCATACTTGCCAACTTTTACAGTTTACCCATAAAATGTACAGGAATGGAGGGCTTTTTACAACTTTATGGAAAAGGGGTCATTTTTATAGCTTTGCCTAGGCACCATATACATGACAAAGCATTAAATTCTATTGCATTATATCGTAGCTTAAGATTACAGACTGAATGTATCATGCAAATTGGTATACAGCGCTATGATAGGCCAGAGCTTATCTGTGTGTTTATCCTTCACCAGTGGCGGCCGGTGCCTAAATGACAGGGGGTTCACTACTTTTACCACATTATGCTATTTAGCTTTCCAAATAATTTGTTTTTCTAAATTATTTCTAATATTCCTGTAGTTCTAAAATTACCTTAAAATGAGCCTGACGACGTTCATGGGGTTGAATCTCCTGTAGAGATATATTTATAGAGAAACTCCATCCTCCTTTCCTTTTTCATGGCGAATCTGTCTATGACACACTCGTTGAAATCTGGAAGCCTGTAGATCGTTTCTTTTTCAATAGATAGCATGGCAAGGGCAGACAGCCTATCTGCATCAATGGTGCTTCTAAGAAGTGTTTTGATCCGTGACAAAGTGGAGAAACACCTCTCTGTTTCACACGTTGTCATTGGGGTAATAGCCACTAATTTCAACAATTTCATAACATCACCAAAGGGTTCTTGCAGGTTATTTTCAATTAAAAACTTCAGAAGGGCTATTGCACTTTTCATTTCCTGAAAATCATTTCGAGAATAAATGATCTGTGGTTTTGTTTTTAACTTGACTTTATTTAAAAATGGATAGGACTGCACAACAATGGAAAGCATTTTTTTCAGGAAATTTATGTTTCAGTGAAGGAAGGAAGTGCTGATCAAGTAAATTAAGAGGCTAATATGTGGCTAGAGAATTCAACCTTTGTTTGCTTTGCTGAGTTATTGTCACATATTTCCTTTGTCACTACATTCCTTGTTATATACACATCCTCACATCTTCTTTTTGCTACGTTTGGTTCTCCCGCCATTATAATATTATCAATGTTGTCTCTAATTTTCAAAATTTCATTTTCAAATGATATTATTCCTTGCTTTATTGAGAAGGAATCAGTGATGCACTTTTGTAATTGGCTGTAGAAGATATCCATGTGGGGCATTATTTGATACAGTACCTCTAATCAAAAGGAAAATTCTGGCTGTTGCAGTTCCAACCTTAGACCATATGCTTGATTCACAGTTGTCGTCTGATGACTGGTATCTTCTATTTGTTAGAGAGATTCTAGAATGCCTCTTTATTCTCATGAACTGTAAGAACTGTTCTCGATTTAAAGTTCCATCTTGTGGCTGATCCCTGAGGGAGCCTTTGTTTCACAATTACATTTAGAATAGCCACTCTTTGAGGTGAAAGAGAGAAGAATTTTGGTACCCCTACAATAGTACTGAAAAACAGTTTTATTTAAAATAGAGAGAGTTGAAGGTTGTTACATTCTTACTGAACGCGTTTCGGGAGAACAGTTTGCTCCCATCGTCAGCATGTTTTTCTTTCTTTCTTTCCTTCCTTCCTTCTTTCTTTCTTTTCCATTTTGAAATAGAATGGGATTTAAACTTGAAAACACATTGCTTTTTGTATTGGGCACATTTAAACTTTCAATCAAGTACACCTTGTTATCCTGGTTATAAATAATTATAAAAAATTCAATCAAAATGAAGGAAACTTCACATGCTTTTCATAGAATATTCAAGATATGTAGATTTTATTTCTCATATCTATAAGTCAAACATGTGGTATTTTAATCAAAATTGTTAAAGCTGTTTTGAGAAATGAAAGCTTTTCCATGTAAAGGAAGACTTGAGGTGGGGTAAATGTCTTGAAAATCTTTGTGCTGCATGTATGGAAAATGCTGGATTAAAATACCAAGCACTTTATTCATCTAACTTTTCGCTTTTTTGAGTTATGCTGTCAAGAAAAAAGAGATACACATGTCGTCTCTCACACATCCACTTCTGCTGAAATCTTGAATTTTTGGGTGGAATACAATACTTCTTGCCATAGGTAAGTGGTAGAGAAAGTAAAAGTGGTGGCTTTTCAGAAAAAAAAAAAAATTGAAATTAATTTGTTGGAGTGAATGAAAAGAAAAACATTTTTCTAAGATAATTAAGATTTAATAAATCTCTGAAATAATAGATTTTTCTTAATTTATTGAATTTAAAAGCAAAGGTTTGATCAAAATACTTAAAATGCATATACACACTAAAAAATATGTTGCATTCACATGACTTTCTCTATCCTCTTATCTTTATTAGTGGGTATACAAACTATTCTTACTAAAGCTTATTCTATCTATTACATTTTAATCTAAATAAACCTTTGCAGAAATACCTGTATTATGCATTTCATTATAAATACAAAGAGAACAGTGATAGTCAAATGTTTAAGATCTGGACTCTATATGCTAGCCTTAAAATTCCATATTGTTTTCATGTAATTGCAAAAAACAACTGAATGTTGACAGGACTTAAAAAGAATGACCAAGTAATGAATAATTCAAACCTTTAATAACCGATATCTTAGAAATGGCTTATGTCACAAAAAACTTATTTGAAATAAATTGTATTTTTTAAAGAGATCTACAGTTTTTGTTTAGTACATTTTTGTCTTATCACTTAAAGTTTACCAGTTATACAAGATTATACAAAATTCCTTCCGAATGAAGAGGACTTCATTGGATATTCCCAGAGAATTCAAAGTATACATTTTATTTGCTATGTAAATATATTTCATATATGGTATTTTAATCAAAATCATTAGAGCCATTTTTGAGAAAATAAACGTTTTCGAAAAATGTTCCATGTGAAGGGTAGTTTGGGGTGGGGGGATTTTCTTGAAACTCTTTGTGTTGCATCTTTGGAAGGTACTGAACCTAAATACCAAGTTTAGTATTTATCCTACTTTTCGTTTTTGAGTTATGCTGTTCACACATACACAGACACACACGCAGATCTTTTTCTAAAAATATTATGTGACACATTCACATGACTTTCTCCATCGTTTATTAATGGGTACACAAATTATTCTTACTCAAGCTTATTTTTCTATCTACTACATTTTAATCCAAATAAACCTTAGCAGAGGTAGCTGCATTACATATTTCATTATAGATACAAAGGGAACAGCAACAGTCAAATGTTTAAGAACTGGACACTGTATGCTGACCTTAAAATTCCATACCATTTCCATGCAATCGCGAGAAACAACTGAATGTTGAAAGGACATAAGAGAATGAACAATTCAAAAGTTATTTGAAATAAATTGTGTGTTTTAAAAGATCTACATTTTTTGTGTAGTATGCTTTTGTCTATTGCTTAATGTTTACCAGTTATAACAGATTATACAAAATCTCCTCTGAATGAAGGCGACTTTATAGGCTATTCCCCAAAAATACAACATACACATTTTATATGCCATGTAAATGTCTTTAATATATGGTATGTCAATCAAAATAGTTAGTCATTTTTTATAAAATAAAAAATTTCGAAAAATGTTCCATGTAAAGGGTAGTTTGGGGTGGGGGGATTTTGTTGAAAATCTTTGTGCCGCATCTTTGGAAGGTATTGAACGTATATATCAAGTTTGGCATTTATCTGACTTTTCGTTTTTGAGTTATGCTGTTCACAGACACACACATAGACATGTTTCCAAAAATGCTTTATTTGGATTTAGGGTGTCTCAAAACTATATTTCCAGTGAAATCCCAGTGCGAAATTTTTGGGTGGAATGCAATACTTCCCCTACTTACTATATGTAGTAGAGAAAGTAAAAATTAATATTTAAGTAACTATTCAACATAGAAGTTTGAAACTCAGTAAAAGC
Source organism: Deroplatys truncata (assembly GCA_030765065.1). Classification (NCBI taxonomy): domain Eukaryota; kingdom Metazoa; phylum Arthropoda; class Insecta; order Mantodea; family Mantidae; genus Deroplatys; species Deroplatys truncata. The sequence goes on along the minus strand of CM060988.1, from coordinate 127,150,444 downwards.
ATTATTATTGTTGTTGTGTTGGGTAAATGTCATTTCAATAATATATATATATATATATATATATATATATATATTCTGTGAATTTTTTAAATTTCACAAACACATCACCTGAAGCATCTGTTGGAATAAAATACTAAATATGAGAGTAACCAGACTTATGAGCCAACTGTGGTGGAATTGAAAATGATAGATGGTATGAAAATCTGAGGTAGAGAGAGGATGGATAAATTCTGTATCAAATTCACGGAATATTTTGTAAATGGTGCTGTGATTGCCTAGAGCACCTCCTGCTCTAGCAACCTTACATGAACTAGACAGAGTTGTAGGAAGAATTTAATAGTAAAATGTTCATATATTGAATAGTGGCTCAGGGTACCATCACTGGAAAAAATAAATATTGCCAAGGACTGTTTAAATACACAAGAGTGAGCCAAATGGCAAGATAATGTGATAAGTTGAAAATGCTGTTATGGATAATGAGCATACAATCATTAGGCAGGGATTGTGAAATAAAGTGAAACTAATAGTTTATAGCACTGAAAAACAAGTAGTACTTGTATAAGAGGTAACACTCCAGGTACTTAAAAAATGGAATAGGAAAAAATATGTTCATATTTTTGACAAAATTGCATGCTAAGAATACTGACAGTACGGTCAAGTGTAATGAAAACAATAAAGAAATTATAACTGCAGAAATAGACATAAAAATGTACACCATGTAATGAAATTACTGAAGCCAAAAGAGAGAAAGTTTGCAAGAAGTGGGATTCTTTAGACAGAAATTTTATTTTAAAAGCTTCTGAAAAAGCTTGGCAGCTACACACAGAAGCTAAAGACAGAAACGGTAGACAAAAGCTATTAAGGTAAAGAAATAATAGTGACAAAATGAGTGTTAAAATGACAAGAATAGAGAAAATAGAGGTAGAATTATTTAGAACAAGGTAATATAAAAATTTGGAATATATGAACAAGGATAACATATAAGAAAAAAGGAAGGATGTGTTAAAAACAAACATTTAGAGTTTTAGATGTGTAGCATACTATAACATCAAGCTGTTCTAGTATGTTCATTAGAAAATGCATAAGTAACATAATGTGAATTTTAAAGGAGAGATGGAAAAAAAAAAAAAACGCTATGTGCAAGTCAGATTCTAATTCTCAAAAGCTAATAAAAGTTAGCTTTAAAATATAACAAACAATATTTTTCATTTTATGGCATGAAATACATCAGAAGCACACTTGAACCACTATTATCAGGCTTGACAAAATATCTCCTATAGATTATTTTATTTGAAACAAATGTTAAGAAAGGTCTGTAACAGAAAGATAAATAAGCATTCATTAGAAGTGTTAGGACACAGGGCATGTGACAAATTTATCATTTCAACCTTTTATGACTTCATGTAATAAATATAAATGAATTAAAGTAAACTTCCAAACTTTATCCACCAGGGAAGCCATTGTGCTGACATAAGGCTTATGATTTTATAGCGCACTACTTGAATGCCATTTCTGTATTGTAGTAGTTATGCTTGGCATCTGTTGCATGAAAAGCCAGGGTTCACTACTACAGCATTGATAGTTTTTTTACTTTCTCTACTACGTATAGTAAGTAGGGGAAGTATTGTATTCCACCCAAAAATTCGATACCGAGATTTCACAGGAAATACATGTTTTGAGACCCCCTCAATCCAAAAAAAGCATTTTTGGAAACATGTCCGTGTGTGTGTCTGTGAACAGCATAACTCAGAAATGAACAGTCAAACAAACACCAAACTTGGTATTTAGGTTCAGTATCTTTCAGAGATGCGACACGAAGGTTTTCAAGAAAATCCCCCCACCCCAGATTACCCTTTACATGGAACATTTTTCGAAAATTTTAATTTTCTCAAAAACGGCTAACGATTTTGATTAAAATATCATGTGTTTAAGATATTTTCATGACAAATGAAATGTATATCTCGAATTTTCTGGGAATGTCTCCAAAAGTATTCTTCATTGTGAACGACTTTTGCATAACTGGTAAACCATAAAAGATAGACAAAATTTTAGTACACAAAAAATGTAGGTCGCATTAAAATAGACAATTTATGTCATATACATTTTTTTTGTTGGGTGAACCATTTTCGAGATATTGCTTGTTATTCCTTTAAATTTTCCAATACTTATACTTTTTCTCAAATTCGTTGTTCATTTTTTTATGTCCTGGTAATGCAAAGAGAATGGAATACTCCACATAGCAACCACCTCTTAAAATATTTGACTATCATTTAAAACCTAGCAATTCCCCTTGCATCTACAAGAAAATTAGCAATAAGATTTAACATCTCTATATCTCGATTAACATGAAGCATATGGAGAATAAGTGATTGTAAAAATAGTTTGTACAAGAGTAGAGAAAGGCATGTGAGTGTAACACATCAGAAATTTGTTTTTTCTACTTTCTTTTTCCCCCTTTCTTATTAATCCATAAATGGTTAATCTTATTCATTTTGAAGAGACCATAAGTATTATGTTTTTTACTTTTAGGTGTATTGCGAAGTATATCAGGAATGGGACATTACTTAAGATGTCTTCTTGAACTAACAATGCTGCCATTAACTGTAGAATATCATAAATTTACAAAACAGCCTATCACACAATGCAACCTAAAACCTCCACACTGATAGATGCACTAACAAAATGAATACACATAGATATAGTTCACTGATATCTTATACTTGGGTTGGACTGGCAGAGGATCCAGATTTGAATTCAGTTGGTTGCATGCATGCATTCATGTAGAGACGTGTGTGATTGCTGCCCAGTTTGAGTATATTTATAGCATGTAAATTATTCACACTTAACATAGTTTCAATTAGAAACTCTGTGGCAATAAATACTCACTGGGAAAAAACAAAAAAACAAGTTACTAATGACTTCATTTTGACATCATTGAAAGCATTTTACATCAAGGATGCAGCACATACATCATGGACCTTATCTTGCCAAAAATTCTTTATATCTCAGCAATCTCCAGCACAAAGGTAGAGTATGCTTATAAAAAGAAATATTGGTTATCTAATGTGACCAAATGAATGACCCTTGGCTTCCTTTATTCATGTGTATATGAAGATTTTGCAATTCATTATTTTAAACTACACTGAAATTTTGGTAAATAACCTAAATGTTGCAACAAACTTTCATCAGTTATTGCAAATTTATGCCTTTGGATAACTTGAAGATGACAAGTACTGCAAATGGTTAAGCATGAGAGGTGGTATATGCATTCAAAAGTATGAGGCATTGCTCCCCCTTCCTTTCTGCTCTTTTACACATTTTATACTCAGAGTGAATCCTAGTGGTTAAAGCGGTAAAGTATGTATTCATGCAACAAAACTGCATTATTCTGCTCTGTAGGGTGTCTCAACTTTAGAAGATCTCCAAATAAAGATTACTAATGAAAGTGTGGATGAAGAAACATTTCCCTAACAGCATCAGCAGTGCCTTAGAGCTGACAGCCCCACCATGGGGACCAGTTAACAGGTCAGATGCATTTATAGCCTGCAGTCGTTTTTGATCCAGCTAACCTTGGTAAAGCTAGCTTTCTTTACCTATTGTGCTGTAGGTAATAATCCTGTAATTCCAGCTATAAATATTAACATAAAGCAGCTGTTGATTGTAGAAAATTTGTCACTGCAATACATTAATAAAACCTGACATATATGGTTTAGACTGAAACACTAATTCAATGCTTTATCATACCTCATGTGAATTGAAGTTGCTTGTGTTATAATCCAAAGGCTTGGCATTACACAAAGAAGGATATCAACACTGGTAGCAGAATTCGTTATGGCACTATCTTGTGAATAAGAGGTCTGCGGTTTGAATCGTGTGAGGAGTCTCCTCCCTGACAGAGGTTTTTCCAGAGTTTCCTCAGTCATATAAATGCTGTAAGAACAAGCATTAAACCCTTAAAAAACAAAAGAAAGAAAAAAGGCAAAACAATGCTTTCAGTAGCTCATTGTTGTACAGTAATGAACACTGATGATATGGAGATGTGAACTAGCCGCAGCAATTGATGCTGATGGCAGCAGGCAAATAGGCACTAACAATAATGATAAGTGGGCACAGTCATTTATTCATTTATCACTTAAAAACACTTTTTGACATAAAAGAACAGTATCAAATCAATATCAAATACCATATCTCATATACCGTATGTTAAATCGATTGAATTTCACTTTTCTGTTAATGAAGTGTAAACTCTAAACATTATTTTTAAACTTACATTCTTCAGTTACTACGCATTTGTTATGGCAAACCCTATCATCAGTTTTTAAGTAATTTCTCTCTTGAATATGTTTTACACTCCCACACTGGTTTGTAATTACCATATTTACGTGAATCTAACGCACACCTTTTTTGACCAAAATCGTGGTGTGCATTAAATTTGAGTACAAATCCGTCCCATAGAACGACAGTAACAATTTTTTTGTTTATTATGTCACAATGGATTGCTGGAGTTAACATGTATCCGGAAACTTGCAACAAGCTAGCCGCTCATTTATCATTGGCCTACTATTTCTGGAAGAATGACATCTGTATTATAGCCCCTGGACGTTACTATAAATGAACCTTTTAAGGGTTCTGTTCAGAAGGAGTACCAAAAATGGTTTTGTGAACCAAACCTTAAGCGTGCTGCACCACATACCGTTGCACACTGGATTTCTGCTGCCTGGAAAAGCATTGAAGCACCATTGAAATGCTGCATTTCAAATGCTTTGGATGGCAGCAAGGATGACGTGGTCTGGAATGACAAGAATGACGGGGAGACAGGAAATGAATATGTTTCTGATGTGGACACTTCCGAGGATTCCAGTGATGAAAGCATCAGTGAATAATGGTGGTTCTCGCTTGTAATTTACGGTATTGTATTAATAAATTCATTTTGAATGTGTGCTTTCCTTATTTCATGTTCACTAATTTTCTTCTTCAACAATGTGTCACCTAACAATAGGCACTTTCAATTCTATACTCTGATTGTTGCATTAAATAAATTTAAATTAAATACCTATTTTCTGTCATTGATGTGCTTTACATGTGATACAAACCCCGTTTTTCATAATTTTAAGTTTAAAATATGGGTTGCGCATTAGATTCACATAAATACAGTATTTTTGAGCCTGTTATGTATTATTGTTAAACAGGTTATTGTTGTGTTTCCAATGCAATAAGTGAGTCTTTTTAGACCAGTTTTCGCCCATGTGGGAAGTAGAGAACAATAAAGCTACTGTATTAATTAACAAAGTGATTAGTTAATAAGGAAATGATCAATTTCCCAGTCATAAACCAATAGCTTTTTGTAGTTGACCATTTACATATGCTTTTCTGTGCTAAGTAGCCACTATTTTATTATTACATCAAACAATGTAACTGCTAACATTAGGAAAGGAATGCTGGTATTACAAACTTCCTCAGGTATGTTGTCAATTGGATCAAAGCGTGAACTGGCAATTGTAATACTACGTTAACATCACATTGATATATAATATTAATAAATAGCCGTCAATAACAAAACTAATGAATTTATAGTAGGCTGAAACAATGATAAAAGTTCTCAATACAAAAAAGAGCCATAATAGGGCCTTAAGCTACGAAAAGGTACACACTATGAACATAGGCAATTACAGGCACCATAAAATTAGTTTATTTTCCTCCAGTAAGCATGAAACACATTTATATATACAAAATCTATGATCCTAAACAAAGGAACAAAATAGGCAAATACTCTACTGATGGCGCAGCTCTTTCCAGTAGACTGAATGAAGTGCTGAATGAACAACTGGGTGGTGGTCGCATTATTGAAACCCTGAAACTAGCTTCCTCTGCTGTTTATAAAGTTGAACTTAGTTTAATACATGTTAATTATTACAGATCGAAATGGAGAGCTGTTGCATAACCTTTAAAAACAGCAACAGTGATAATAATTATAATAGTAATATAAACACAACATTCTATAGAAACAAGCTTAAATCCTTGAGTGTAAGCTCATAAAAAGGCTGTTATATTATGATTATAAAAATATTATGTATGTAACATTAAAAGTAATACTGGAAACGTTAATAAGATGCACTGCATTTGCACATTACTCATGAACCTAACCACCTCCAAGAAGAAACAATACCCAAGCAATGGCAGAAGAGTAAAATCTTGGTAGTCTAGTCGATCTATAATAACAAAACTTGCAAATGGACAATGAGCTAGATTGTTAAAATAGTTCACAATTTTTTGAAAGTATCATAAGACTTGTTTTCATATTCGATGTAAATGCAAAGGCTTGAATTGAGAGAGCTGCATATTAAAGCTCAGCATTGCTAATTTATAAGAGTTTTATTTCCAGAAATTTGGAACTTTGGAATTTTTGCCTGCATTTTACCTATATCATAAAATCAGCTATGAATCTTGAGTTATTTAGAAGTTTTATATGGGGTATCCCAAGAAAGAAATGGAACTAGTAATAAAAGAAATCAATATAACTAAATTAAGTAAGATATATAAGTAATTGCTCGTAAATTAAAATATACATTCCATATACTAAAATTATAAATTGCCATTTTAAGCACCAGAGAAAAGAATAGAACTTTGGATTAATATGCTACAGTATGTTCCCAGCATAAAAAATGACACCTGCCTCGATAAGTTTCTAAGTAGGAACAGCTTTATTTGAAAAGCAATGGTGATAAAAACTTTCAGGGAAATATAGCTGGGGCATTAAATTAAGCAGAAATACTAAACAAATAATCTGTTTAGTATTATAGAATAAGGAATGAAATGTTAAACACATTTACAAAATTTAGTAACAATAATTTGAAATAGTTAAGCATTGCTTTGCCATTATTAGCCTAATCTGCCCATGTGTATAAATAATTTCTGGGTTCCCCTGGGATCAAATGCATGACTGACTAACAATTTGGTGGTTGCCTTACCGTACCATAGGTGTTCGCAACCTTCTCAGTCCTGTGCCATGTAAATAACACAAAAGACAAGGATGTTCTCTTGGCAGTATACAAAACTTTATTAATTGTCTACTAGATGTAGAGAGCTGGGTTAAACATGGAATGGGAGGCATACATGATTAGCTAATTTCCAGTTCCTTCACTCAAGTCTAACATAGTCATAAGTCATACCTTGACCCTGTGGGGAACCTGAGAATATAAACACAAGTAATATCTCAATATTTTTGTGTCTAGTATAGCATTGTATTAGTTACATATGTAATCCTTGCACAAATTAAGTAGAAATTATCCTCAAGACACCTGTGAAGGCCCTTAATAAAGGATGATAACATTTGTAATTTTAACAATAGGATAGAATAGGAAAGGTAGAATCAAACTGAAAAATTCAATGCCATAATGGGATTTTGAACCACGGATCTTTGGCTTTTCATGCTGATGCTCTAACCAGTTGAGCTACCATGGGAACATGACACTGAAATCTCCACCTGACTTACAATAGCCTACTCATGGTATGTGTGGAAGAACAATTCATTATCAACAGGATAGAATGTGTACCTAAGTTAACCTTAGTTTTATCAAAGTTTGTCACATATATCTCCTTTATGTACCGCTCTGATTTAATAATTTGCATTATTGTAATAATTATAGTAATTATTTTCAGGCCCTCCCAGTGTTAATCGGACTGGGTGTGGTTGTTACTACTGCTGTGATAGCAAAGTTCTATTTCTCAAAGAAGAAAGGAAAATCAGGGATAGTGACCCTCAAAGACCCAACAGCCAAATATGCTCTTCCATTGATAGAAAAAGAAAAGATCAGCCATGATACACGAAGATTCCGTTTTGGACTGCCATCTGAAAAACATATTCTGGGTAAGTGTATATATGGATACAAAAATATTTAATTATTGTTTTCCATACTTCATTGCTAGTGACACTCAGGGATATTGAATGCAACATGCTGTACAACACCATCATCAGTCATTCACTGTTAGAAAAGAGATATGGAATTAATTTATTAATTTATGTGCTTCTCATACCCATCACTACATGAATAAGGAACAGGTATGCTGTATTATTAGTGCCAGAATTTTGTTTTATTGTTCTTTTTTAAGGGGTTTATAATCAGGGTGAGTATTCAAGTTTAAGAAGTAACTTAGTGCACTGATATTAAAATGAAATAAACTTAAAATAAGATTATAAAATGCAATAATGAACAAGGTACTCTGGTTATTAGCCTGTTTAGCATCAGCCATTTAGAGCATGCCACTGTATGTCAGCCAATATCGGTTTAAATCCCAGCCGGCAATTTAACTCTACGCGAGTTCATTAAAATGCATTCCATTACTTTTTAAGATATTTGACTGAAACAGAAAACAAATATTTACTGAAATTGTAACCAATAAGGATAAATCTACTAAGTTAAGCATTAAAATTAAATAGAGTTCTATTTATAGATGCTCTTTAACTGCTGTGGTCCTTAGCATCCCATTCTAAATTTGGTGTGAAAGACCGGTAATCTTTATTAGGCTTGAGGTTCTTTTATGTTCCATAAATCTATGACACAGGACTACTGGCTTTATTTCCCTTCTGAAGGAAGCCATGCTAAGGATTTTTACGCCTGAAAAAAATCCATGCCCTCTGCCGGGTTGAACCCGTGACCTCGGGAATTAGAGGCTAGTATGGTAACCACTACACTTCACTTCTGCTTGGAGCTAGTTGAAGACACAAAGTCAGCAGTTACAGTCTTAATGACCAGAACAGAGTACAGAATTTCCTCTGGCATTATTCATCTTTGTGTACTGATGGAGATGTACCTTCTTGTATTAACCTTTGTGAATCATAAAGAATGCCTTACTACACACAAATATAAGTAAAGACATGATCTTTGTAACCTTAACACTCGGCAGATACTTATGTGATACAGGGTTGAACAGCAGCAAAGTTCCATATTGGGTAAAGCCTATGTAACATTCACAAGACAAGTTCACATGCATACTTCCTTTATTTTCAATAATTCTCCCTGCTGTGATACACTTCAAAACAAGATTCCAAACACAATGTATGATGTATGTCTTTATTTACCGTAAGAAATTTTTATGCAATTTCATGGCTTCATCAAATTCTTTACAACTAATATTGAACAGTACAAAAAAGATAAAGTATTGTATGTGACAAACATTTATACAATATAATTATGGGTAAATATAATAATATATACAACATTACCATGTTGGGCCAAAATAGTCATAAAATTCTTGTAAATCTTAAAAACATTGACCAATTAAAAACTTCTTAGAGCTGGTTCTACAATGTCTCAATGAGCTTGTCTATAGTTACTCTCCAAGTAAACTTTTCTAGCCGATAAGCAACACCCTCATTCTACATTCACATGGCTTCCTCTGGATAGCAATTCTATAGGATAGTCGTCCTCCGTGATGTAGTGGTTCCATGCTAGTCTCTAGTTCCCGAGGTCGCAGGTTCAAACCCGGCAGAGGGCGGTGGATTTTTTTGGGCGTAAAAATTCTTAGCATGGCTTCCTTCAGAAGGGAAGTAAAGCCGGTGGTCCCGTGTCATAGATTTACGGCACGTAAAAAAGCCTGATAAAGAGGCCTCCGAGCAAAATCACTGGTCTTTCACGCCCAATATAGAATGGGACGCTAAGGACGACAGCAGTTACAGAGCGTCCATAAATAAAACTCAATTTTTAATTTCCTATAGGATAACCTGTGATGTGTTAATTTTGTCATTTTAAATTTGATAGAAATGCCACAATTGGAGAATTCATAAATTAGAAAACAAATGAGAATTGCCTTGCAAAGCAGGCAACAACAATCAAAATGGAAGTGACAAAGCAAAGCAGGGCTCAAAACTTCACTCATATCAACCGCAAAAGACTGTTAAACCTCCTAGAAACGTCTAAGATTGCATGGGAATAAAAAGTAATCTGTAGGGGGAAAAATGCTGGGAGACAATCAAGACAGAGTTCACATAACATTACCTCTGTGTTGGTGACTATTTGCTGATGTATTTCAGTCGCTTGATTCTACCTTTCCTATTCCTAATTTCCTTATGCTCCTTCTGCTAAGCCAAAATCTCCACTATAATATTATAAAGGGAAGAAAATTAGTATGTATGTGGCTTAATCTTAAAAACCGTTCAACCAATTTTGATAATTCATTCACCATTGAAAAGCCCAATCACTGTGATGGACATGGACTATAAAACACTGTATAATTTCAATTCATGAATTATTAAAATACTAATATGGGTTTGTAAAGCCTGTGTATTAGAATACGAACACATTGGACTTGTAAAAGAACATAGGTACTTGTGAAGACTGTCGGGGGATAGGTTAAGGAAGTCCGATGTTCCACTTGTGTGAATATCAGGATTTTTCATCCATTATTGGGAATAGCTGGAGCTGTACAAAATTGCAATTATAAAGGGTAAAGGAATTTGTACAATGATTTCATAAAGAACAGCAGGATGTATATGAAATTAATTAAAATGTCATTTGAGTTTAAAAAGCTATCTGTGAAAAAGCAAGCTTATGAATTTTGCCTTCGTCCAATGTTTGAAAATAATTTTACTCTCTCTTATGATGGTCATCCTCCGTGGTGTAGTGGTTGCCATGCTAGTCTCTAGTTCCCGAGGTCGCGGGTTCAAACCTGGCAGAGGGTGATGGATTTTTTCAGGCATAAAAATCCTTAGCGTGGCTTCCTTCGGAAGGGAAGTAAAGCCGGTGGTCTCGTGTTGTAGATTTACAGCACATAAAAGAACCTCAAGCCTGATAGAGGCCTCTGAGCAAAATTTCCAGTCTTTCATGCCCAATATAGAATGGGACACTAAGGGCCACAGCAGTTAAAGAGCATCCATAAATAAAACTCAATTTAATTTTCTCTCTTATGACCTTAGGTTTTCTCCTGTTATGCAGAAACATAATTATTTCCTCATCATCGTCCGATAAATACAATTCTGCCATGATTACTATTGCTAGTGATTAAGAGTTGCATCACTCCTGAACATGAAAACTTGTTATTTGTTGGATAATGGACATATAGGCTACTCCAACTAGCCTTAAACGTTTTGGTAAAAATATCTTCCGAGTAGTGCATCCAGAGATTGTAGAATGCCATTTGCTAAGAAATTTGGTAAACAGCTTTATCGACAGATTGTAGAACCAGCCCTCGGTGTACTTCCTAAATTTGTCCTTGTTATTTTGACTTATTTTATTAGTAATGAAATCATGCATATTAATAGCTTTGTACAATATGGAGTTAACCCTTTTTTGCTGTTCTGGCAGTATTTAGATGTATTTTATTACAATTTCAAGTAGTGTGATCATGTATGGTACTGTTAGTTTTGAAGCAATGGATGTTATTATTTATGAAACATACTGTTTCTAATATGTGCAGACAGGGTAGTGTGAGGATGTTAAGTTTCTTAAAGTATGGTCTGCAGGATGTGCTTCTGCCTAAATTTAGCATGAATCAAATTATTTTCTTTTGTTGCACTAAAAAAGGGACTTATTTCTGCTGCTGAGTCCCATACAGTGATGCCATAGGAAGTGTGGATTGTACATATGAGAAATATATCATTTTTAACGTTTGTGAATTACATATATTTAAAACATAAATGGCATAGTACAGATTTCCACCTGAGAGCATAACCTATTGTTACTCCAAGAAATTTAGTTTCTGTAGTAGTTTATTGTTTCATTGTCATAAATTATATGTCACAGGGGGCACTAATAACTCTAAACTTCTTTTATAATGGATTTTGTCTTGCAATATATTAGAATAAGTCGATTGTGATATAATCAGAAGCAAAAAATGTTCTTATGCATATAAGTTGTAAAATTACATGAAACATTATGCTAACGGGTAAAACTCCTTCACAGCAGATTTAAAACACACAGTGTCATACATTAAAAGGCATATATTTCAGGCTGTTTCACTAAGAACTGTAGATAATTAAAATGTAAAAGAGCATTTTTTAATATTTAACTTTAATTATTAAAGCAACATTACACTCATTCAACAAATCACATTTATTACAGAAGTCAGAATTTGAAGTAATATTATTTTGAGAGTTGATATTTGACATTACCACTGCTATTGGAAAAACAAGGGAGTATTAGAAGCCAGTTGCTCTGGTAACCACAGCTATGTTACTACATTATTCATTGATTACATTCACTTTCTGCATTAAGCTCTTGTCTTTAGCTTGCAGTATTATGTTTAATTTCCTGTTTTCTGTTATTCCTTTATCAAATTTTAATTGTTGCGTTAGTTGTATCCTTGTGAAAATGACTTCTTAGAAATACATGTTAGGTATCTACATATTGCATACATTGGCAACATTGTACTTTATTTCAGAGTTTGGCCACTAAATTGCCAGGACTCTGTAAAGCATCTTAGTCTGCTATAGTTTTGCCAACATTAGGAAACATGACATCATGAGCTCGATCTTTCTCAATTGCATATTTGTAATACTTCAAATTGATGTATCGTTGCATTTAGTTGGCCTTGCCTAATGCATCCATTGATAAGTATACAATTCACTAACACCTGACTTTTATGTTAGTGCCAAAATTAAACTTCTAATTGATTTTAACATGACCTTATGACTAAAGTAAATAAAAAGAAGAAACAGCTTAATTTGGTTTTTAGGGCAAGAAGGGTATTATCCCTCCTCTTCCAATGTCGTTGAGTCTTACAAACCATTAAAATACCACACAACTCGAGTTATTATATGAATTAACTTATATATTCCCCAATCAGATCACCATTTGATTACATAATCAAGCTTGTCATACAGTCATGTAAGCCATTCAAGTACCACCACCAAATACAACTCGAGAACATGATATGAAGCCACTTACAAATTTCACACACCCATCCATCATTGCCTATACCACATATGATCAAGGAACATGTGCAACTAATTAAAATAAAATATCACAGAAAACTTAAATCGCTTAGTTACAAAAGACATTTGTTGTGCATCTATAAACTTGCATACAGAGCCTTGTTGCACAAATATTTTGTTACAAGATACTTTGTGTGTTTGGTTGGTGAGGCAGTATTTTTAACATTTAAATGATTTCAGTCTAATTATATAATATAAAATATAATAACAGCCCGCCTTAAAGCAATATGTGTATAAATAACATATAAAATGCATGTAACAGTCATTGTATTAATGTTTATATTATTGAGTACATGTTTAATAATGTTATGTGAATGTATTATGTAACTTAATGTAGGAGCTGTGAGAATAATAGGTTAAAAGTTGCTAACAATGAGGTAACCTTGAGGCAATAATGAATTAGAAAGTTTAATAATACAACTAGTAATTCTTGGAGCAACAATAATGTAATTTTTGAGACAGTTTATAAATAGCCAATCAACAACCAGAAAAAAGCTTAACTTAAATAAAAGTATTCTATTGGATTAGGAATAGCCAATCAGAAACTTGAAATACAGAAATTTACAAATTTTGGCGGTAGAAATCAGTTCAGTTGCTAGCAGACAGCGTTCCAATACAATCCATTCAAGAGTAGCTTGGACTTCAAAATTAAAATCCCAACATGTTTATAATTACAAAATTCATACCACCAGCGGTGCACAAGGGTAGTTGCACCATGACCGGCTACCGTTGAGGAACAAACTTTGTTACCTCCTTTCTCTCCCCCTACCTAAAGAACAACCGCCATCCTGTAACCCCCATATCCCGTCACTACGTGGTAAAGCCCTAATTAGGGAAGGTACACGCCTAAGCACACCATCGGGTTGCCCTCAACCTGCCATCTGACGCACAGCACAGCACACAGACAGCGTTCCTAACTGGACGCGAGACGCGTCCTCGAAGTTTAATACGTATTCAGTGTGAGACAAAATAGTTTACGTGTTAAAAAGTGCAAGTAATTAATAATTAATCTCACAGCTCTCTATATCAGTGAAGTGTTATTTAAATCGTGTCAAGAATTAATAAAAGGAGTGAAATAAAAATTATAATCTGTGTAAACCTACATTCTTTAGCCACATCACGCCCTGTTAAGAAATTCATGTCTCTAAAATTAATACTGACGCAGCCGAGGCAAACATAAATATATAATATTTAAAGAAACAGTCAAATTACAAAGTTAATATTTTTAAACTTGGGGCAAAGGCTACTGGAAACTTTTTACCATACGTGAGGTTGCAACTACTTCTTCAAGTTTGGCTCCCCAACAGTTGAAATACAATACAACCTATTTAAAATTGGCTTTCCATACGTGAAGCAACGGTCTTTCTCAAATTGTCACTCAAAGCGTGGTGCAAATAACAAAACAATACCTTTCTCATTGGTTGCATGTGTTTTTTTGTTTTTGTTATTTTATTTATTTATTTTTTGTGGGTTCATTAAATAAACTGATGCATTCATAATAAACTATTTTTAATAGAGCTATTACTGGGTCACTGTCAGTTATTTCTGTAGTATTGATGTTATGTGTATTCAGATTAGAGTATTCTTAGTTTTTAACATAGAAACAAAAACGTAAAAAAATATATTCTCAAAAAATTATCAGAGCTTTTGATAGTCACCTTTGCATATCACTATGGCTTAATTTTGCAGTGTAAAAAATTGATTTACTTTGAACAGAATTAGCTAGATTGTACTGTATTTCATTATAAAGCAAAAATTATCACAGTAAACCATTTTTAACACAAAGTTTGAGCCAAGAGAATGCAACAAATTGCAAATATTGCTCATCTATCTGACAATAGAAAATCCCAGCTGACGTGTTTTGTTTATACCTTAGTGAAACTGTTATTGTCATGGTAATGAATACATTTTTAGGTCTACCAGTTGGACAGCACATCCACCTGTCAGCGAAAATTGAGGATAGTGTTGTAATACGCTCATACACTCCAGTCAGCAGTGACGATGATAAAGGTTATATGGATCTAGTTATAAAGGTAAGCTGCTTTTTGAAAACATGAAACTTTATTGTACTTTCACTAAGATAAGCCGCCTCCATTTTTTAAGGGCAATTTTCCCATCAAAGTTCATGGGATGTAAATAAATTAAAGGGATAGCTGCTTGTAGATTTGGATGCTGCCAAGCTGCTAATTTCAGTTAGTTTAATTGGTAAAGGAGCTGTTACAAGGACATCTGCCAAGCAGATAGCCTGTAAATGTGTTATTCAAAATGAATGCTTCATTTTAATGAACTGTATACATTATGATGTACATACATGCATGTGTATATCATAAACTTGTGACTGTGAATCCCCATAAATATGTTTTAATATCTATGAATGGCATTCATGCATACTGCTGACATCTAACAATTCTTGTACATGACAATACTTGTGCAAAGTGAAAGATTGCAGTTATGACTGCATCCCGAAGGGTTAAATGGATAAATGCTAGGTCCTTCTCTAGCGTTGCATTATATTTGAATACACTATGATAATTTCTAAGCATTACTGATTTGCAGAAGGTTTTATAGTAGATAATTTGTATGCAGTGCTCAATCAACTAGTTTCACCTTGTTGCAAAATGTAACTCCTGTTATTGGCTGGAACTGCAACCTATGAGCAGTGTGGTTTAGGCCATGGTTGGATTTAAAATGAGCATCATTGTCATACATAGTAAGGGATATAGACTTATTCTTATGGCCAAATGTAATGATGCAAGAATGCAAGAGATAAGGGCATAATTTGGAATGTTTGAAACACCGAATTTAATACAGGCTTAAATAAAATAGGGTGCCTACTGATACTGGATATACTGGAAATATACTTTTTTTTATGTAATTGTTATACTGGAATTATTGATTACATACTGGAAAAATTGGATGAAATATCCATATAACACTGATTTATTTCAGTTTAAATTTTAGATGATTGGTTCTTGGAAGATCTTATTTATCAAATAAGTATTTTTTGAATAAATTATTGTTTCGCATGATATCTGTTTTTCCATATTTTTTATCCTATATAATAATCACTCAAACATTTTGATAATCTTTCACCCCCAAAATGTTTTTACAAACTATACATCATTTCCAGAATTATGAAGATTGTTGCATGGGAGAGGGAGAGAGGGAGGCTAAGGATAGAAATACAAAATCTGCTGATACTTCTTTCCCACTTCTGGAATATCTGAATTTTCGGTCCATTATTATGAATAGCACATGGGTTTTATGAAATTACTGTTCTAAGAGGTAAAATGTAAAATTTGGCATATAAAGTCATCCTCCATAGTGTAGTGGTTACCATGCTAGCCTCTAGTTCCTGAGGTCGCAGGTTCAAACCTGGTAGAGGGCAATGGATTTTTTCGGGCATAAAATCCTTAGCATGGCTTCCTTCAGAAGGAAAGTAAAGCTGTTGGTCCCGTGTCGTAGATTTATGGCACGTAAAAGAACCATAGTAGTTAAAGAGTGTCTACAAATAAAACTTTTTTGGGGGGGGGCATAAAAATCTGTGGAAACAAATAAAACCAGTAATGTTAACCTAGCCACAATACACAGTTGATTATTGCTGCATTTTTGCTGCAATATGACTCGATGCAATACTGGAATTTTGTCAAACTTTATACTGGAAATATACTGGAATTTTAAACCTTCAAGGCAGTAGACACCCTGTTAAAGGATCTGGAGCCCCTTCAGAGTTACCCTTTTGGAATAATGTCATTCATCAATGTGATTTTGCAGGTATATTACAAGAATGTGCACCCAAAGTTCCCTGAAGGAGGCAAGATGAGTCAGTATCTAGAGAATATGAAACTTGGCGAAACCATAGATGTACGAGGTCCATCTGGAAGACTGCTGTACCTTGGCAAAGGAAAATTTTCTATCAAAGTATTAAGGAAAGATCCTGCCAACACAGTTGTGGTCAAGAAAGTAGGCATGATTGCAGGTATGTAATTGAAAGTTACATTACTCATATGTTTCTTCATTGCAGTGTTGTGAATTTTTCTGCAAGATAAGGTATATCATACATTGCAGGTGGCACGGGTATCACTCCAATGCTGCAACTAATTCGTCATATCGCTCGTGATCCAAGTGACCGCACACAACTGTCACTGCTATTTGCTAATCAATCAGAAGACGACATTTTACTGAGAAACGAGTTGGAGGAGGTTGCCAAGTCCCATCCTGAACAGTTTAAGCTCTGGTACACTGTTGATAGGCCTACTGAAGGTAAGCAACAGCCAGTGGAAAATATTAGGACATTTGTTTTCAGGCAAGAATCACACTAAAACTTTCATAATGTACAAATATCAAAAGGGAAAAAAAGCACTGCTTACTTTTTATGTAACATTTCTTTTCTGCAGGAATATTTCATAAAAAAGCATTCATATTACCAGCAAATTCATTAATAAACCCTAAGAGGCTGTAAATTCACAACACAGTCCTCATTCTTTATGATATTGATTTTCTCTCAAATCAGTAGCTCTGTAAGTCCATTCATATGTTTTAACAATTTAGATTCTCAGAGGGAACTCTGGTTTGTAATGGACAGTAGGTTAACATAACTAAAACATGAGAGAGAGCGGAAGAGAGAGTAGTCGAGTGACAATGAAAAGTCGGATAAATACCAATCTAGTATTTAGGTTCAGCATCTTAATATATAACGTAAACATTTTCATGAAGGCCCCTTATAGTCCCTTTATATGCAAAAGTTTTCATTATTTTTCATTTCTCAAAAGTGGCTCTAACAATTTTGATTAAAATACCACATGTTTGAGATATCTACATCACTAATAAAATGTATAACTTGAATTTCTTGGGAACAACCTGTGAAGTCCTTTTCATATTGACTGAATTTTGTATAACTGGGAAGTCCTAAGATATAGGAGAAATTTAATACCGACAATGTAGAACTCATTAAAATACATAATTGATACCAATTAATTGTTTACCTAACATAGCAGTTATCAATATATTCCATGTTGCATGTTTACACTTTCATAATTACATCGCTTAATGAACTTCAAGGTTTTTTATTTTTATGTTTTCTTCTCATCACAAACCTATCTCATTGCAACTTAAGGCAATGCACCTGTGAAAATAAAACACTACACAGTTTTCCTCTGATTGCTTGAACTTTTTACCGTATACTGAGAACATAAAACATATAGTGCACAAAACATTTTAACGAGCTATGTCAAACTGTTGTTAAGATGTTAAGTTTTTATTATAATTAATCACCTTTTGATGTGTTAATATTAAATGTACCCTATAGTTTATCATCTCATCCCCAAATTTTTTAATTTTCTTTATATACAAATATAAAAAATTGCAGGCATTTCATAATTTTAATAGTTTAAGAGATTTTTTTTTTTTTTGTTCATATGTTATTGAATTTTCCACTTTTTTAATTTGAATTATAGAAAATAGTGCTGAAATATTTTTTAACTAGTGCACAATTCCTGAAGCTCTCTTGAACATTTCAAACTAAAGTTATAAGCTGTGGTCCAAGGAGTTTTTTGGAGAGTGAAAACTTATTAAAAAAAAAATCTGAACTGAGAAAAATGGAGTTTAAAGTTCAATGCTTTGCTTTACCTAAATTGTACAGGACTAATTCAATAGCTATATTTCTGGCTTTAAAATGTTTGATATTAAAAAACCAGTTATGTAGCACGAAAGTACAAGTTATAAGTATAATAAAAATGCAAAAAACAAAATAAAATTTAAAATCTTCACAGTTTTTTTACCAAATTTTACTGATAAATTGAGATGTATTATTATACACAGCTTCACTACCTTGTTTCAAAGGTTACTGAGCTCAATGATGATAAAGGGAAGACCCTTTGAAATAACTTCTGGATAGCAAAATCCAGTGGTGGAGTTGTGTGTTAAACTCCATCCCAATTTATTAATCAGTTTCCTTGTTGTCACTTCCAAGGTAAGAAAATATAAGCACTTAATTTGAAATCATTCCTAGACAAAAGTGTATGGTGAATAACATAACATGGATAGAAGAATCACATTTTATGTGATTACAATAATATATAATGTATGTATGTGAAATTGTCACAAGTAGGGAAAGTTGAGTATTTTGCATCATAGTTTTTACATGATAATAACTTCACTGTTATTAACAATGCTTATTGTAATGTATGAAAGTTCATATACACGCCTATTGCCACCTTCCCTCTATGGGTAAACCACCATAGTTTACATTTTTGGTCATGAAATATTCTCCTTGTGTGTCATTTTTTCACTATATGAAATTTGCATGTGCTCCCAAATGTAAAATCTAAATACTTAAGCATAACAAAATGCCATTGAAAAATAACTTGAAAATTATTTGCAACCAGGAGGATCAACTTCAAAGAAGTATGTACCTATACACTTACTTTCACTGCATTAAGATATCACAAAAGCTTATAATCACATTTCTTTACTGTGAAAGTGCAAGGAATCGTAACAAAATTTAATTTCCACTTGAAAGCTTTGATATAGCTTGGAAACTATTCCAAGCTAGAGATTTAGTAGTATGCTCAGCCAGATTGTTTAAAAGCATTGTTGTCTAGAACAGTAGCATGATTTGAAGCATTTGTATACCATAATTTGGTATATCAGGAGATTGTAGTAACATAACATGTCAAATAAATACAGATATGAGGGAACAAAAATTTTTTTTTCCACTATCGCAATGAAGTGCCTAAATAATTTTTGATGGACTAACAGTCTTTGACATAACTTGGGAAATAATGGTTTAGGACAGGTTTAGAGAAGAGAAAATAAATGTAATGGTTTTTGGAAAGAAGCTAGGAGGAGTGAGGGTATAGAAATTAAAAAACTTCGGTGAGATAAGTGAAAACAGTGTCTAATATTTTATATTTGAATGAAGAACACTTGGGAAGGAGAAATACAAATTGATAAAGCAAATAATGAACAAAGGGAGGGTATCACATGGGTAAGGGCAGTTGCATGGAAATTAAAAGGAACTAAAAACTATGTCCCACAGAATCAGTGCCATATTTGCAAAAGGAGTGAAAATATTGAACGTATTATTTGAGTGTAAAGGGACTGCTCTGTGGAGAAAGGAGCTAATAAACCAAAAATTATTTAAATAAGAGAAAAATAGTTCTGATTGAAATCTTCAGAAAGGATGGTAATTACATAGGGATCATTCCATGTGAAATCGAATGGCAAATAACCTCACATTTTTTGTTTGTGTTGTAATTTTTCCGATTAATAAGGGCTGCTAAGAAAAGTATATTTATCATATATTAGTATCTAAAACCCATTTGTCTCATTGAGCGATAATATTAATTCATTTTGTTGCATTTAAGTGTGCATAGCTCTGGAATCCTTCATTTCAGAATATTGTAGCAAATCTCATTTTGTAGATAAAAATCAATATTTCATTACAGCATATACTAATTATTTTTATACTATTTACAAATGTCTATGTACAGTTTTTACTTATTTTAAGCATCTCTGAATTTTTATAAAACTAAAATATTAAATTGAGAATAACTCATAGTGTCATTATGAGAAGTCAATGTTGGTAATGGGATTATGTTTGGGTGTTCGTAGTTATAATACAAAAAGTGAATAAATGCAGCAATATATATAGTTGATGCACGGTGATCACCAAGCGCTCTGTGAATCTGTGGGAAAATAACTCTGAACCGCATACTGCTTAGTAAGCATTCTCATTGTTTAACCATGCACAGCAGCTTGCTTGACCTTCAGTTCAAAACAAATGTGTGAGAGTGACCATGAGCATGCAAAGTAATTTACTTCTTTAATTATTTTAGACAAAACCTTATCAGTAACCACTACAGTAAAATATATGTTTGATTGTTTTAAACTATGGAATCTTGCCATATATAATAAAATTATTTTTCTTAATCCATAACCACCTACACTTGAAAAAATAGAAGTTTCTTCACTTAAATAAAAATAAGAACAACTTTTTTACTTATTAGTATGAAACTAAAGTTTAGGGAATCAAAATAAAGCTCAATTTAAAGGCTTCAGAGTTATAACAGCTTAAAGTTAGAAATTTTAGGAAGATACAATAAATTTGAACAATTTTAATTGCAAAACTATGATGATCTAAATTTTAAGAGTTTGCATAAAGCATTGTATCGGGTTTGTCTACAAATACAAAAAGCTTTGTTTCATTTAAAAAATGTAAGATCGATTTTCCTTCTATTTCAGACGATGTGAAATGGAATGTCAATAGGACAGTTCTTAAGCAAAGGGAAAACAAGCAGAGTTTTTCTGTTAAAAGAGAGGTGGCACAAATATAACTGCAGGGTGGATTTTAATATTTTTGTAATTTTTGAGAAGCCGTTACAAATTGTGTATAGAAGTTATATTGTGTATATTGAATACATCTGCCTAAGAGCCTGGGCTGAATGCCTTGTCATATTCACACGTATTAGCTTTAGCATAAAAAAAAATTAAATTAAAATAAATTTGCCTGGATTCCAGTCTCATACAGATGCTTCCGTGCAGTTGTACAGACCTAAACTGTGTTTCTTATAACCTTGCTCCGCTGACACGTATTCTTCCACACTCGACCTCCTTCCTATTTCCCCTTATTGACTGATGTACACCTTTGAATGGCAATGTACAAGCCCTATGCAGTCCAAGGTGGAGTCAATAAATCTGCCATAAACACAGTCATTATGGATACATCACCTGAGAGGCAGGTTAAAACAAAGGGTGGTGCTATCTTTTTGTTAATAAGAATTTACATGCACTTCAGATTAATTAACTGTGTTACATAATATATTTGGTTCATATGGTTATGAAAATGTAAATTTGACAATTCTCTTTGAATATATTAAGATAAGCAAAGGGAATCAAAATAAAGCTCAATTTAAAGGCTTCAGAGTAGTAACAGCTTGAACTTGGAAATTTTAGGAAGATACAATAAATTTGAACAATTTTAATTGCAAAACTATGATGATCTAAATTTTAAGAGTTTGCATAAGTAACTATTTTGTATCGCACAACAACCTATTCCATGGCAGCAGCCAATGAGAAGTGACTAGTTTATGTGACAGTTAAGAGATTAGGGGGCGAAGTCATGTGGAACAGACCTAGTAACTTCATCTAACTTACTGATAACTAGGCCAGAGGCATAGTAGGGGGGGGTTGGAGTTTGGAACCCCGTTTGCTAAAAAATGTAAAAATTAATAGCAAAAATAACTCTTTAAAAAAATAATAGCACCTTTCTAGGTTGGCAGGAATGAGATACTTCCAAACCACTGGTAGCGTTATATTTATGCCACATGTCTCGGACAATATGACCAAAGCTGATGGCAACAGAAATTGTGGTTTAGATGGCGCTGGTGTAACTGTGTTAAGATATCAGGGGCTAAATTTGAGTGGTTTCCAAATTAGAGCAATATCTCCCAGTTTAGAGCATAATTAGAAATCCTATTTTGTAGCAAAATAAAGTGACCCGCAGTGGTAATATAAAATACTTCACAGTGGCCATTAATTCTCATGCCACAACAGATTTGTCGCTTAGAATATGCAAAACATCCTACCCTAATTTTAATTCCAAATGCTGCACCTTAATCTGTGAGTATAAAATCCATTTAAGTATTTCAATTCAGAATCAATTCATATTTATCATTGATGCAAATTGTTAAAAAAATGGACCCCTATACATAATCCCTCAATAATTTTCTGGCTATACTACTGACTTAGGCATACAGATTTCCTCACCTAATCAGCAAGAGTTCACATCTCCATAGCTCATCAATATACCTTAGATTTTGCTGTGTTAAAGATATATCTGTTAATCGTTGAAAATGTGTTTTATTTCAGGATGGAAGTACAGTGTTGGCTTTATTTCAGCAGAAATGATTAAGGAGTACCTGTTTCCACCAAGTCCTGATACACTAATACTCATGTGTGGACCACCCCCTATGATCAACTATGCTTGTATACCAAACCTCGAGAAGCTTGGCTATGATACCAAACTTCGTTTTGCATACTAATGAACAGTATGCATGTGTTAGTGCTCCTGTACAAACAGCAGGAGATATTGTTTCGTTGTGGGCATATAGGGGATGTGCAATTAGAACAGGGACTCATATAGTTACTCTTGCGCTTTAGGAGTTCTCCCCATTAGGAAACTTTTTTTCATAAGAAATGTGATAGGGACTGATTAGCATTATTTTTAACACTTTTGTTTCATATTTTTATATGAGAGTTTAACTTGCATTATATTTTTTACACTTATATTGGTTTTTTGTCTTCTCTGTGTAATAAGAGAGTTGGTTTTTGCTATACAATAGCTTTGTTACAGGCTTGAAACAGTGGGATTGCCCTGACAATATGCCCTAGTGAATGCTACAAAACTAGAATGCATGTAAGTGTTCCCTTTCACAATCAACAACTGCAATGCAGAAGTTACAAATAAGAGTATTATACAGTGATATTAAATCTTATGTTCAGTCCTTTGTTGTTTTAACTGTGAGCTAAGAGAGTAGAAAGCAGAGCAGGTAATTTCTATAATGGTGCTGATTTCTTATTCTCACCTGAAAAGACATCCGAAAGAAGCATTTGTTAAGGAATGAAATGAATGCTTATATTATTTTATGGAAAAACATTGTTTGCAAAATAATTGCACTAGCTGTGATTCTTGCGAATATATGCAGCATAAACATGAACTAAATTACAAATAAGCTTTGTTTTCTAAAAAAATGTTATATTCTGGGTATTCCAATGTCTAGATAATAAAATAGTGATATTAAGTAGCAATGTTTTGGACTTGTTATTGATGTCCTTTTTCTTAATAGAACAGAGAGAATGCTCATATTGAAACCTTTTGTGAAACTTCAGTGGCAGAAAACTCAGTAGCCCCTTTCACTAAGAAGGGCCAGAGATTGATGCTACAATATCTATAGATGTGGCATTCATTCTATGGCTGCTTCCCTCGCAAAATTAATTAGGGAAGGGATCGCCATGCCAGCAGGATCAGTGATATTACACTTGTATGTTTAGCTGTATACAAATGTGAATCAGAAATGAGCTGCTCAGTTTTATTTAAGCTAAGAAGTTGCCAAGGCAAAGATTCTTTGGTTTAACAGTCCTTTGAGTATGATCATTGTGTATTTAAGCTTCCTTAATAACGGAATCCAGATGCTGCTTGGTTCCCAACTTGGAGCTTTATGTATATATATTTTTTTGTTCATATTAATGGATTTCTGTAGTCTTCAAAACTTTCCTTTGTTAGTACTTCAGTGCACTATTATCAAAATATAGTGTGTGTTTCATATAAGCTGTTTTGTCCAGTGATCATATACAAAAATAATTTAGATTTCCATATAAAAATTGGTTTCAGGCTTCTTTTTTCCTTGTAAAATCACATTGATTGAAAAACACTTATTTTTACTGTACTTTTAGGTAACCTGGGAACAACCAATCATTACAAGAACTACAAAAAGGGTCATTACCTGAGAAAATCCTGAATCCAAATTGTTTATTGCTTTTTTTTTTTAATTAATAATATTTTTAAGAATGCCCTTTGTTACATCCAATCATTTTAGTTTCAAAAGATAGCCAAGCCCAATGTAGAAAGGAAAGAAATTTATTTTTGATTTAATATTGTTAATGGGGAACTTCAGC
This sequence comes from Deroplatys truncata, assembly GCA_030765065.1. Lineage (NCBI taxonomy): Eukaryota > Metazoa > Arthropoda > Insecta > Mantodea > Mantidae > Deroplatys > Deroplatys truncata. Next base: position 127,125,840 of record CM060988.1, on the reverse strand, counting down.
CATTGTGTAACACTGCAACTGGCCACAGAAATTGAGAAAGAAAAAATTTCATTACGGCACAAGACAAAAATAAAAGTTAATAAATTATTTATCTGAAGAACACAGTGTATTATGTTTTACATTTCTCTGATTATTACTTTGTTCATATAATTCTTTTACATTCTAATTAATTGCTTGATTAGAGGCGATGATTGTTGACTAATTTTGAAGATTTAGAAGCTAGTAACAGTGATGTGTCATAATTTAAAATAAAGTTGAGAACATGCTGACGATGGGAACAAGCCGTCTCCCGAAATGCGTTCAAGTAAGAATATTTTAGTGATGTAGTGTAACAACCCTCAACACTCTTTATTTTAAACTATTCTGATTGCTTTTTAACTTAAAGAAACAGCTGGTATTCACAGACTGATAATATTTCTCATACTTGTTCTTTATTCTCTATAGTTGGTTTGTCAAGTTATTTATAAGGTCATCACTATAAATATTGTACATTGATGACATACCAATATTGGGGAGAAGTTTTATCATGTAAAGTGTTAAATTTCATAATTTTATCTTGGCTATAATATCTTTATTTTTCCATAATTGTGCCCACATCTGGGCCACCCTCATAAATTGTGGGTCCCTGATAAGCCATGCCAATGGGTGTTCCCTTTTCTTAGTTTGTTAGGGAGTCCCTCATAATGAGTAGAGGAAAATAGCATAAAATTATATATCATGTTAAAGTGACGCATGCACCATATTTATATTTTATTGTTGAGACCCTTACCTTGTCCCCCCTGCCCCCCTTGTATGCGAGTAAATTTCTTTAACTGACCAATCCATGATTTTTTTTTCAATTTTTTTTCTCTTGGAGTTTGTCGTTTAACCTGGTAGGTAATTTCAGATGATGAATGAATGAATGAAATGGTGTTTAAATGAGCCCGACATTCATTGGGCTTAAAGTTACTTGACATTCTTCTTCTCAGGATAAGAGAAAATTTTGGAAAATAAAACCTTATCTGCATAATTCACCCTAACCGAGATTTGAACTTGGGATTTCTCGAATATGACATGTTACCAATCAGTGTTGTAATATTTTGTTATTATGACTTGGATTTACCCAGAAGATAACTGTTTTTGTATAATCAGTATGACCATGGAGGCATACCTTCTGAGATTAAAGCTTTGCTTAGTCATCTTGCCATGCGCACTTATCTACCAGCAGTGCCAATACTTATATGAAGTGACAGAAATAAAAAGTATATTTTATTGAACTGTTGTACACTGCTGTGATGAATCATTAAAATCAAATAAGCTGTTTAAGCTTTAGTATTGTATCTAGCCGTCCAACAATTTGGAAATACACGACACTGTTCTTCCTTAAGCATTTATCATTTTTGTCGTATCACCTGACAATAAGGTAATGGTGCTGAGGTATTCTGACGCTGCTCTGCTTTTAATGGTAGTTAATGTTTTGGTACACTATTCAGAGGTATAAAGGACTCTTTTACATGGTAGCTGGTAACTAGTTAAAGTAAAGTTTAGAAAACATTGTTCATTTTTAAGCTTAAAGCTGCCATTTAAAGGTGTTCTATCAAATCATTATTCACCAGTATTTACACCTAAACTATGTAAAATGTATAGAAGCTGAGCTTAACATGGTGCATGTATTGGAGAACTATTATGCAATTGCACTGCTGATACATGTATATATTTATAGGTACAAAAACCAAGCCCCCAACACCAGTTTTACATTGAGCACATGGCTATGTTATAGAACTAATGTTGAATTACTCAAATACAAACACAATTTGGTGCTGTACATTTAAGTTTATTTATCCTTAAAAATCCTATACCAACTGTTCCTGTTCATATCCTAAAGGTAGCATCAAGATCAGCATTGGAAGGGACAGAAATAGCAATATGGAACAGAGTTTTAGGTATGTATGCATTAATTAGCATATAGCAATTTTTTTACTGTTGCTCAACACTGATTTCTACACAAGAGCTTGTGACCACCCAGAATTCATTACTGGTTGTTTATACTTTCTCTAGCACCTACATGTAGTAGGTGGAAGAAGTATTGCATTCCAATCAAAATTTTAGATCCAGATTTTATTGGATATTACCATTTTGTTACCATATTCATAATATAATATATTCTCATATTTACAATAATCCATTATATATATTTTCACCATTCTATTCCTAGTGAATAAATTCCAAATTTATTTGAAATAAATTTGTTAGTTCCCTGAATAAAATTCAATTAAAAAAGAAAAAACCAAAAAGTATTTTTAGATAAAAAGTGTATTTGTGCACAACAATTTTCAAGAAAATCACCCCTACCTCAATCTGCCCTTCATATATAAAATGTTTTGTTGCTTTTGATTTTCTCAAAAATAGCACTTATGATTTTGATTAAACTACTGTATATTTAAGATATGACATGACAAGTAAGATGCATATCTTGATTATCCAAGAAGGAAAAGATTGCTATAACACACTAACTTCACTATCTAAAAAAAAAAAAAAAAAAAACTTTCTTCATGTATATCTTGAATTTTCTGGAAATAACCTGTGAACTCTTCTCATTTGGAATGAATTTTTTATAGCTAGTAGACTGTTTAGAGATAGATAAAAATTTCCTGCTGAAAATGTAAATCTCTTTAAACACTGATTTGTTTCAAATAAACTTATTTCTAGCATGAGCCATTTTCAAGATCTCTCTTGTGTAATCGATTTGAAATTTCCAATATATTTGTCATTTTTACTTTCTCTACTGCATACCTAGTAAGTAAAAGAAATATTGTATAGAGAAATTCTGAGTGTGCAATGTGAGAGAGTGAATTAAATTGTGTTTTTCATTTATGGATGCTTTTTAACTGCTGTGGTCCTTAGCGTCCTATTCTATATTGGGCATGAAAGACCGGTAATTTTGCTCAGAGGCCTTTTTATCAGGCTTGAGGTTCTTTTACATGCCATAAATCTATGACACAGTACCACCGGCTTTACTTCCCTTCCAAGGAAACCATACTAAGGATTTTTACACCCGAAAAAACCACTGCCCTCTGTCGAGTTTGAACGCACAACCTTGGGAACTAGAGGCTAGCATGGTAACCACTGCACCATGGAGGACTAGTGTGAGAGAGAGAATGGCATAACTCAAAAATGAAAAGTTTTGGTATTTAAGTTAGTACCTTTCAAAGATGCAATCCAAATATTTTCTCGGTAATGGCTCTAATGATTTTTATTTAAATACCATACATTATGTGATCAAAAGTATCCGAACCCCCCACAAACATACGTTTTTCATCTTAGATGCATTATGCTGCCCCCTACTGCCTGGTACTCATCTGCAACCTCAGTAGTCATTAGACATCGTGAAACAGCAGAATGGGACGCTCCGTGGAACTCACGGACTTCGAACGTGGTCAGATGATTGGGTGTCACTTGTGTCAGAAGTCTGTATGCGAGATTTCCACACTCCTAAACATCCCTAGGTCCACTCTTTCTGATGTGATAGTGAAGTGGAAACGTGAAGGGACATGTACAGCACAAAAGCGTACAGGCCAACCTCGTCTGTTGACTGACAGACACCGCCGACAATTGAAGAGCGTCGTAAAGAGTAATAGGTAGACATCTATCCAGACCATTACACAGGAATTCCAAACTGCATCAGGATTCACTCCAAGTACTATGACAGGCGTGAGGTGAGAAACTTTGGATTCCGTGGTCGAGCGGCTGCACGCCACGTCGAGCCACGCATCATGCAGGAAAATGCCAAACGACGCCTCACTTGGTGTAAGGACTGTCAACATTACACGATTGAACAGTGGCAAAACGTTGTGTGGAGTGACGAATCATGATACACAATGTGGCGATCCAATGGCAGGGTGTGGGTATGGCGAATACCAGGTGAACATCATCTGCCAGCATGTGTAGTGCCAACAGTGAAATTCGGGAGGTGGTGGTGTTATGGTATGGTCGTGTTTTTTCTGGAGGGGGCTTGCACCCCTTTGTTGTTTTGCATGGCACGATCACAATGCAGACCTACATTGATATTTTAAGCACCTTCTTGCTTCCCACTGTTGAAGAGCAATTCGAGGATGGCAATTACATCTTTCAACACGATCGAGCACCTGTTCATACTGCACGGGCTGTGGCGGAGTGGTTACACGACAATAACATCCCTGTAATGGACTGGCCTGCACAGAGTCCTGACTTGAATCCTATAGAACACTTTTGGGATGTTTTGGAACGCTGACTTGTGCCAGGCCTCACCGACCTACATCGATACCTCATCTAGTTCCGCACTCCGTGAAGAATGGGTTGCCATTCCCCAAGAAACCTTCCAGCACCTGATTGAAAGTATGCCTGCGAGAGTAAATGCTGTCATCAAGGCTAAGTGTGGGCCAACACCATATTGACTTCCAGCATTACCGATGGAGGGCGCCACGAACTTGTATGTTATTTTCAGCCAGGTGTCCGGATACTTTTGATCATGTAGTGTATGTGCAAGATATTTACATGACAAAGTGCATTTCTTGAATTTTCTGGGAAATGCCTGTGAAGTCCTCGTCATTTGGAAGGAATTTTGTATTTTTTAAACAGGTAAACTATAAAAGTTAGACAAAAGTTTACTGCAAAAAACATATAGATCTCTTTAAAACATACAATTTATATCGAGTACTGTTTTTTTTTTTTTTCGTAGCATTAGCCATTTTTAAGATATCCATTATTATTGGTTTGAATTTGGCAATATTCTGTCAGCTTTTTTAAAGTGCCATGGAAAGAATATGGAATTTCAAGGCCAGCATATAGTACTTGCTTTTAAACAATGACTATTGATTCAGTTTCTTCTATGTCCCTTGTACGTATAATGAAATGTGTAATAAAATGCAAGGATTTATCTTAATATAATGTAGATAGAAAAATAAGCTATCTTAAATAAATAAATGAAAATAATTCTCTCCTGAATGTAGGCCACAGATGTAGCCACTTGAGCCATCCCGCTCGTGATCAGTTTGTGTTCTGTTCTGAGTGTGTGTAAGCATCAATTAGAGTATGATAAATGTCCTCTTGTTTCCCACACATATTTCATCCCTTTGTGAAGTTTGACCTTAATCCTTAAGTAATAGTACATCTATTCGCATCCAAGCATAACCCATCCTTTCCACTTTGTCCCATGCATATAGTTTCAAGCAACGTTAATGTTCAAAACTAGTCCGTATCTCCTATTCTCTATATTCTCAACCCCCTGCCTTGCCTCATTCCAGCATCTATTGCAATGCCTCAAGTGCGACGTTTCTGCTAAGCTGAGCACCTTAGTGTAAAATAAAGTGTGTATAGCAACAACTGGTGTTTCATTTGTTACAATACTAATAGTTTGCTGCCACAAGATTCAAGCCAACTTCCCTTTAAAGGAAAACTATCTTTTAAACATATTTAATTATATCCGAACCCGTAGGATATTTCCCGATAATTGACATTCTGCAATCGTAATATTACTAGTATGGAGAACACATTTATTTAAAACCAATAAAAACCCCAGTATACCAAATAACTACAGGCCAATAGCTCTAATCACAATGTGTAAAGTTCTTGAAAAAGTTTCAAATAACTGGAACTGTACTGGATCCTCGAAAGCAAGAAGCTACTGTTTGAAGCTCAGTATGGATTTAGACAATTCCTTTCAATCACTGGCAGTATAATTACACTTGAATCCGAAATACAAGGTGCTTTCTACCAAAATCAACATTTTTTGTGAATCAGCCTAGGTATGGAAAAGACATACGATATTGTATGGAGAATACATTTATTTAAAATATTGCAGCAGTTTAAAATATGTTTTTCTTCATACCAAATCTCCCCTAGCAACAAACCATCAGACTACGTATCAATGGTATTTTATCCAAATAAGTTATATTAGTTAATGGAGTAATTCAGGGTTCTGTGAACAGTGTTACACTTTTTCTAGGTAGTATTTCTCTGCCTGTAACAGTATGTCTATTTGCTGATGACATCACCATTTTCTGTAAAAGAAACACCTTAACAACACAAGTTCTGCCACCAAAAAAAAAAAAAACAATTAGGATTCAATTTCTCTCAACAAAAGTGGAAATGAATGTTTTTCAAAAAACCCTGTACATCTCCCAAACTCTATGTCAAATTAAACTGAGAATCCATTGAAATAGTTAAGCATTTAAAACCACTGGGATTAATCTTCAATCAAAAACTATCCTGGAAGACTGTCAAAGATAAGTGAACATATTAAAAATCTTAACTTACCATAATTGGGATGCTGAACTACATATTCTTCAAATGGCTTACCAGGCTGTGATCAGAAGTAAACTTAAATATCGAACCATTGTGCACAACTCCGCTACCCCATCAACATTAAAACAACTCAGTCATCCTAAGTTCATCAATTAGATTAATTAGATTAGTTCCACTTCAAGTTTACTTAAAGAAGCAAATGAACCGCCATTGGACATTAGGAGAATACAGCTAACCAGAAAATATGGGATCAAATTTGCAGCGCACCTAAATTCTGTCATTCACACTTACGTCATTTTTACATACAGACAGAAATTCTAGTTACCTTTTCTCAGACAACTGCAAGAATATCTGAACACCAACATAAAACTCCCTGACATGATGACCAGGGACTTTTATTATAGCGCACCTTGTAAACTACTCAAAGCTCCCATGATATGTATTAATCTTACATTTCACATGAAATCAAACACCACTGCAATTATTTACATTATTTCAAGAAATGTGTAACAGTTTCCCTAACCACCAGTTCCTATACACTGACAGATCAAAAACAGATCGTGCTACTGGATGTGCAATTGATAACTTTTACAGTATAGGCTACCCAACAAATATTCCACCTTCAGTTCTGTATGCCATTTGTCAAGCACTTGCTTGCATTTTGACAACTCACCATAACTACTAATATGTACTGATTCACTGAGTTCTTACACAGCATCAGCTTGTACAGGACATCCGGAAATTAATCAGTGCCATCTCCAGCATTGGCAAAAAGGTAGTATTCATTTGGATTCCTTCCCATCAAGGAGTAAAGGAGAATGAGAGAGAAGATGAAGCTGCTGAGGATGCCACACTGTTATCCCAACAAACAAACATTCCAACCCCCCCATACTCTCGTAAATCACTTCTCCAAAGCACCACCCTATCAAGTTACTCACTAGAAGAGAACAAGTTATTCTCACCCAGCTACGAATTGGTCACTCTTATCTTCTCCCAGGATAGATGCAGCCAATATGTGACCTGTGCCACAGAAACACCATCTGCCACCTCATCACAGAGGTGATAAATACAAAAACAAACGAAAACAGCATAAAATTCCACATATTTCAGCAATGCTAAACAGCTTCCTGCTTACCTAAAGGATATTAGTATATCGGATTTAATATGAATGCAGACCTGTACTCTTAAAAGTTTACTGTTACTAACATGTATATAAATAAAATATAAATGGAGTCAACCTAAACACACTTACTAGCTTCACCCACTTATTTATTTAGCAAAACATGTATCGTGAGCATGAGCTCACATCATCAACTGTCGGATGAACTCTCGAGTCATATTGTTGAAAGCCTGGGGTGTCCTCTGGTGGCTTATGGATGAAACTAACTAGAGGGTTGTCTGCTTCTGGAAAATCAAAGTTGATGATGTGGTTTTCAAACTTCTTTATGTAAATCTTCTCCCATATTTCAAGCACTTTGGGTTTTTGGGTTGGTTACAGCAACTGAATATTGTTGCCTATTTCATGGTTTTGAGTCCAGAAGTGAAAAGCAACTGCTGATTTGTCAATCTGTTTGAACTTTATGCAACACTGGTGTTCCTTGAAGCGGGTGCCTATGTTCCTTTTCATTTTTCAAATGTAAACCTTTTTGCAATTTTCACATTGGATCCGGTAGATTCCTGACTTTCTGTCCTGGGATATGGGACCAGATTTTCTTGCTTTAATGAGATTCTTGATGCTAAATTTGTTGTAAGGTGTCAGGGTAATGTTATGATTCTTGAATATTTTCTGAAATTTACGAGAGAGACCTGGGTGGTATGTGAATTTCCTGAAGTTGATCTTTTCTGCTGCGTTAGAAAGTGTGGTAACCTGCTTGATGCGTTTTTGTCTTTTGAATTTACCTACTTTCCTATCTACCATTTCCTGGCTGGATCCATTCTCTACTGCAGATTTGACAATGTGTTGATATTCTTTATAGTATGCAGTTCTGTTGAAGGAGATGTTGATTAATCTATGAGCCATGCTGTTGAATGCCGCTTCTTTGTGTGCCTTGGGGTTGTAACTATGTGCTTTGATGTAATTATCTGTGTGTGTGGTTTTTCTATGTATTCCAAATTTTATGCCGTCTGAAATCTTTGTTAATTTGAGGTCCAGGAAAGCTAAGGAGTTGTTGGTAGCTATCTCTATGGTGAATTGAATGGATGGGTCCTGTAAGTTTAAAAGCTTGAGAGTGTCCTCAATGTGTTTGTGTTTTACTATTGTGAATATGTCATCAATGTATGTGTACCAAACTTTGAACATATAAGGGAATGCTTTGGTGATGTGTATTTCAAGTTGGCTCATAAATAAATTTGCCAGGAAAGGAGATAGCGGGCTTCCCATAGCCAAACCTTTTTCCTGTTAGTAGAAATTCCCTTCAAAAATGAAAAAGGAATGGTTTAGGCAGATCCTGGTGAGGTGTAAATATTCTTCACACTGTTCAGCAGAGATGTTGGTGGATAATAACCATTTTCTCAGAAATGTGACCAGCTTGTTTATAGGAATGCTTGGAAATAGGTTTTTGACGTTAAAGGACGAGTGTCCTGGGGGTCCAATTTGATCGACTGGAGTTTTTCCACCAGCTCAAGGAGTTTTTGATGTTGTGGCTTTCGAATTTTGGCAGTGCTTTAAATTGGTGAAGCAATCAGCTGGCAAGGTGATAAGAGGAGGTGTTTATATAACTAATAACTGATTCCACCATTTTTTTGGATGTATATAAATGTTTGAATATACACATATTTGTCAATAAAGTATGTGTCACACTATGACCTCAATGTTGAAGCAACCTTAAATAAATGAATTAAAAAAAAAAATTCAGCCAAATTTTGAAGGGGCAGCCTGTGCATCATGAATGAAAATTCTGACATACATTCCTAGATATGTCTTCTGCTTCCTGTACTTTGTTGCCAACTTTTCTCTATGTGAAGCACTTGACCTTGGTGGTTTCTTTACTTTGTGATGATTTACTGTTATATTTTATGGTTAGTCATATTATTATAATAATTTGCACATTAACAAAAGATACAATGCTCACAGACATTAATGTTTATCATCAGTATGTAAAGGAAGTAGTATTGTATTTCACCAGAAGTATACTTTTTGAGGTTCACTTGATTCAAAACAAAACAATTTGGCAAAAAACTTATGTGATACATTTACGTTACTTTCTCTATCCTCTATTGTTTATTAGTGGGTATACAAACTGTCTTATTAAAGTTTTTATATATATATATATATATATATATATATAAATATATCTATTTCACTTTAATCCAAATAAACTTTTGTAGAAATGGCTACATTATACATTTGTTATAGATACAAAGGGAACAGCAATAATCAAATGTTTAAGAACTGGATGCTATACGTTGGCCTTAAAATCCCATACTGTTTCATTGAAATTATCAGAAACAACTGCATGTTGACAGGACTTGAAAAGAATGGCTAAGTATTGAACAATTCAAACCATTAATAACGGATATGTTGTAAAGGGCTAATGCCACTAAAAAAATCAATTGAAATAAATTGTGTTTTAAAGAGATCTACATTTCCTGTGTAGTACGTTTTCGTTTATCATTTAACATGTACCAGTTATACAAGATTACATAAAATTCCTTCCGAATGAAGAGGTCTTCAAAGGCTATTCCCAGAAAATTCAAGATATATCTACTTTTTATTTGTCATGTAAATCTCTCTAATATATATTTTAATAAAAATTGTTACAGCATTTTTTTAAAAAATCAGAGATTTCGAAAAATCTTCTATGTAAAGGGTAGTTTGGGGAGGGAGGTTTTCTTGAAAATCTTTGTATCACATCTTTGGAAGGTATTGAACTTAAAATACCAAGTTTGGTGTTCATCCAACTTTTCATTTTTTTTATTTACGCTGTTCATAAACAGACCTTTTTTAAAAATGCTTTTTTCTGTATTCAAGGGGCCTCAAAACATGTATTTCTGGTGAAATCTTGGTATAAAATTTTTGGGTAGAATGCAATACGTTCTCTACCTAGTAGGTACATGATAAAGAAAGTAAAAGTTGCGTGGATGAGAGAGGGAAATAACAGAAACAGGGTAACTTATAAACGACAATTAGTTTTTCTACTATATTAATCAGAAAATTTTTAAATATCAGTAATGATTTCTTTTAATAATTTGCCATGCTCTTTCTCTTGACATGTTTAGGAGAGTTAAGTAATATAAAAAACTCTTTAGATATTCAATATTAATTTTGTTTTCTTTGTGCTGAAAATATTCTCTTTCTGGGATAACTCTTTGGCTAGATGATTAGATGATTAAGACACTCGCTTTTAACAAAAGGCAATATGAGTTGACTCCCAGTAGTTGTAGACAGGATTTGTAAGAGAGAAAGCAGCATTTGAGCAGATTTCCTCCAGGTACTCTGGTTTGTGCTACCAACTAGTCCTCACCATCATCCTAATATCCATAATCATGTTACCATGTGTGTAACATAATTGCCCAAAGGTACAAGAACTGAAAATGGATTATACTCCTGTCCTGTCTTCGATGCAATGGAAACTTCAATGTTAATATGTGACCTAGCACTGATTGTTGTATCCTCTTTTTTATTTTTTTTATACAAGATAGTTACTTAAAGATTTAAATAAAGCCAGCCGGGCATGCTTACGCCAGGTGTACTTGCATTGTCTGATTTTTTTCCTTCTATTTAGATGATTTGCATGGCTTGAATAGAAGTATAATTAATAAACTATACAGTCGGCATTCTGGGTTCCAATCCAGAAGGGATTTGCTGTGCTAAACTCCCCAGAGTGTAATGATATTGAAGTACAAATGTGAATGTGTATATATTTACTGCAAAAATGATTAAATGTGTTAAAATCTACAGTTCAATGAGGTTTAATGGCAGCATTTATTTCTCAAGTCAAAGCCATAGAAGTTAAGTACGGTTATACAAATTAAACAAACAAAAAAAAAAGTTTTTACCTCTAACTACAAATGGTTTTACAGGATCGTGGAAATTGGATAAAGCTTTAAATATGGAATAAGTAGGGCAAACAAAGAAATATTTCTGCAAGTATTTAAGTTTTTAAAAATAATTGTTATGCTTCAGTAAATCTTATTCCTTTAAAAGCAATATTTATATTTTGAGGATTTATCTTAAAGATTTGAAAGTGTAGAATGTTTTCTGAGTTGCCTTATGCATATCAGTGAAACCTTCAGTTCTTGCATAAAGAGACAGCTAGCTGAACTATTAATACGAGGATGGTCTGTAAAGTTTCCAACCTCAACATGAAGATGGCAGCACTCTTAAATAAAAGCTAGTGAATTTCATGTTCATCCGTTGACAGTTACTCACCAAAGTTTCAGCCATTTTGGACGCTCAGTTGTTATGTAACAGTCGTTTGAGTGAAGTGATGCGAGTGTTTTAATGAAAATGGACAAAATTGAGTATCGAACCGTCATTAAATATTTGTTTTTGAAAGGCAATACGCCTACACAAATCAAAGATGAGTTGGATTCTGTGTATGGGGACTCTGCACCATCATTTACAACAGTGAAATTTTGGGCAGCTGAATTTAAACTTGGTCGTAAGAGCTTGGGAGACGAACGTTCGGGACGTCAAAAAATTGCAACTACCAACGAAAACATCGCCAAAGTTCACCAAATGGTGCTACACGACTGCTGAATTAAAGTGAGAGAGATACCAGAGGCTATGAACATGTCAAAAGAACGTGTTTGTCACATATTAAATCAACATTTAGACATGAGAAAGCTGTCCACGCGTTGGGTGCCGCGTTTGCTCATGTTTGACCAAAAACGTGTTCGAATGAACATTTCCAATGCTCTGTTGGCGCAGATTAGGTGCAATAAATCCGAGTTTTGGCGCTGATTAATTACTGTAGATGAAACTTGGATACACCATTATACGCCCGAAACAAAAATACAGTCCAAACAGTGGACTGCAAAGGGGGAACCGGCTCCAAAAATACAAAAACTGTTTTTTTCAGCTGGGAAAGTGATGGCGACAGTTTTTTGGGATAGTCATGGAGTTATTTTAATCGATTATCTTCAAAAAGGAAAAACCATTACAGGAGCATACTACGCATCATTACTTGACAAGCTGAAGGCAGAACTTGCGGAAAGACGGCCACATTTGCAGAAAAAGAAAATCCTGTTTCACCAAGACAACGCACCGTCTCACACCTCAGCGGTTGCAATGGCGAAAATCCATGAATTGAACTGCTTGACCATCCGCCTTACTTACCAGATCTAGCCCCAAGCGACTTCTTTTCGTTCCCTCATCTGAAAATTGCGCTCGGAGGACAGAGATTTTCGTCAAATGAAGAGGCTATCACCTTTGTGAACAATTATTTTGCAGAGAAAAATGCCGAGTACTATTTGGACGGGTTACAGAGATGGGAGCATCGCTGGGAGAAGTGTGTAGAGTTACAAGGAGACTATGTTGAAAAATAAAATAAAAAAAAATTCTGAAAAAATGTCTTGTATCTTTATTAGGTCGGAGACTTTTCAGACCACCCTCGTATCACAAAGAAAAAGCTTTAGGATAAGGGCAAATATGTGTTTGCATTAAAGAATACAATAACAAAGTTATTTGTAGATTTTTATTTCCTTGAGAATTACTAGTGTTTAAAACAAATTCTGATTTCTGCATAAAACACATTCATCATTTGCTATATTTTTAATTTATTCATTAACAAATTATGTTTTGTAATATTTTTAATCACTTTATACTGCCTTGTACTAAGCCAGACTCTTTCAAAATGTTTTCGCAGCCTCTAAAACCCACATCAAAACCTTCTATATTTAAAATAGAACTGTGCACACCCAAAACATTGCACTTCTTTAAGCTTACGTTATGGCAAATATGATTGCCTTCGATTCATAACAGAATAGCTACTAGATGTTTTCATCCTTACAATGTTACATTAAGCCAGTAGAATTTAGCTTTCTTGGAAAATAGTATGTTCCATATCAATGGAAACACCTCTACACTGTGGTTTATTGTGCTAAAGAGCTGAGCTATTATATCTGGTGTGTCACAACTTCACTGGCACAATTCAAAACTGAACAATAAGAGAATCGAATGAATAATTCTTGTGTTGCTCAAGTAAACCATTATTACAAAAGTTCTTGTAAGTGCTGGAAATCAAAGATTACTAAAATTAGGTAAACAAATAAAAGAAAATACTTACAAATATGAATTTACATAATTTACTGTGAAAAATGTTAACACTCAATAACTATACAATTAGCAGTCTAATTTGCAGTATTCTGCTGGGTTTTTTTTCTTTACACACTTGATTCTATATACTCATATACATTTATTTAAAATAGCAAATATTATAGGTTAAGCATTGGAAAAAAATATTTACAGAACAGTTTTCTAGAAGAGTTTATAAATAAGCACCATTAAAATAAAAAAACATGGAACATAACAGAAAAAGCCCACAATAAATCACTGGAATATTTAAATTGTATTGCTAGCATTATGCTTTGGAATCAAGCAGTGGATGTCAGAAACCCTAACATTAAAGCACTGCACACAAAGTATGAACAAGCCAAGCTTAGTGCCAAGTATGAAGTAAGTCTTACAAATTCCATGCCCCAAAAGAAAATGTTTACAGAGATTTAAATTATCAAACCATGGTGCCTGATAATTTCTGGCCCAACTTGTAGTTGCAACAAATTCACTGCCCAACTTTCAAGAATGCACAAATGTAGCCTCCTGTACCATTTAAACATGGGTATGCAATACAACAATATAAATTTGCTCAAACTTTGCAAAATTAAAACAGCTATTAAAAATTATATTGGAGTAGCCTTACAGCAAAATTGAAATTTCCACAAAAAGAGGAAATTTCAGATTTTTACTTGCTATGTTTGTATGTGTGAGTGTGTGTTTGTGTATGTGTATGTCTGTGATAGAGAGGTGTGTCAGGATATTAATGCTAGCACAAGATATAGAAATTATGTTGAGCTTCAATAGAAGAAGAGTAGTCGCTCCTGGGCGCTTCCTGAAAGAAGTCGCCATCCCCTCTTGATGTTCAGATACTGAATTATAGCACGCACACATATCAGAAGCCCTGCAACATATTCATACACCATCTCATTCTTCAATCACAAGAAGAATTTAAGCCAAGTCAATTATTTACATAAGCAAGTTGCAGCTGTAAAGAGTACTAAGCATATCCTGGCTAAATATTTCTCTTATTCTTAACCCTTAACTTCACCATTTTTCTATGCAACATGTATAAAATTGAGCTGCTAGATAAATATAAAACAGTTTTTTAAAAAATTATTGCCAATAAAAAGATCCAATAATAATTAATATAGCGCTTTCCTACATAGTGTAATTTCAAAATAAAGCTTTCCCAATAAATTTTCAGTTTTTAAAACCTTCCTCAAATGGAGAAGAGGAATGTTTTTGCAGTCAGCTGCACACAAACTCTTGTACCCCTGCATCATTGTAGAATTGAGCTCCCAAAGCCTTCTTTAACAGTCCAAACAAGTGTTAATTATTGCAGGGGTTTCACTAACAATGTTAACAAGTTAACACAACGTTTAACTGCTTTAACATTGAAATTAACAAAAAAACTTGTTTCACCTCTTGATGTTAACCTTAACGTGTTAAACCTTGTGTTAAGTTCACAACAGGTTTATCCTGTGTTTAATGTTTTAACAAATGCTTAAGTTAGAAAATACTTCTTAATAAACTGCTGCAGACATAATGAATTTTAAAACGTCTGAAAAGAAAATATTTTATGGTGACATCAACTTTAGAAGCAGCAGTTAATATTATAGACAAAGTATGAGAGGGATTAGAAAACTGTACATGTATCTCTCAGTAGTTTCACTGTAGTAGAACTGGTTAAGTGTCCTCAATTTTAAATAAACTAAAATGTGTTTCCCTAAAACTGAATAAAGAAGGAATTAAATAGCATATGAGAGGTACTAGCATCATGCCTCTTTTATGTATGGTAGGAAGGTACTAGCCATAAGACGTGATTGCATTGCAGTATAATTTGTAAGTCTTAACTATGATACTAGTAATTTCTAGCATTCAGATTTTATGTTTCGGCTCATTTCATTTTCAGCAACACTCATAGAATGTTCAAAGTTACTCTATCCCCAAGATTATAACAATTTCTCAAGTATTTGCATAAAAAACAGAAAAAATACACAGTTCTAATTGATACCAATTACACTTAATCTCTAGCAAGAGTATAATTTTTCTGCAGTTCTGGATGCAATAAATTGTATGCAGGTAAGTTGGCATATCTTATAATATATGTATAATGTTTCTATGGATGAAACAAATGCAATACAATTTAACTTTGCCATTTCAAAATCAAGCAATAGTTACTTTTTCTGTATGGAAGCCAGAATTGGAATTCTAACCTACACATCGTAAAGTTATGACCTGGTTCAATATAGAGTAAGACATTTTTGAAATGTTGCATTCATTCTGTTTTTGTAATGCAAGCTCTAGCACCAGTTTATTACTGAATTCAGCACACAGTTGCTTTTGTCCATCCCCTTATCCTTTTATGAAGGTTTACATAAATTGCAAGACTTAAGTATTTAAATCCTTTTGGTTCACCATTACTTCCACCTTTGAAAAGTTCTGCCAGCAGTCCAGGCAATGTTATTGGAAACAACTTCACTGTTTAATTTCAAATATGGTTATAGACGCAGGTGGGCACTAGTCAAAATGTAAAATAAAATATGATTTTGTACTGTCTTTTAGAATGTAAAATATTGATAATCATTAAGACTGAGTATGTCAAGTGGTTTAATAGATTCTTTCTTTTGATAGCAAGGGAGCAAGAAAGTTGGGCAACACATTTACTAAAGCAATTTACATGCAAAGCAATACTTTTGTATTTCATTTACCAAATTTATTTAGCTTTTTAATGTTATTCCCCCTATTATTTCTTCTAATTAACATTTATGAACAACTGAAATAAAAATTTCCTAACATGTAAAATACAAGTAATGCATTTAAAATTAATAATAAAAGGACATTTGGCAAGACTGATCTTTGCTAATCACACTGGCTATTATCTGTTGTAGCATGCTGTTATTGCTGCAAATTTTATAGCTCTATGCATTTGGAAGTTAAAACTACATACAGCTTTATTTACACAAAATGCTTCAAATGACATGGGGATATGTCCATTACAGTAGGAAGGAGGAAACAGCTGGATTTGGGTTTCTGAGTGGGAATATTTTCCAACCTTTCTCTCATCCTGAAGAGATTAATGATAGCCAACTTTTGCACCAAGGACTTTTTAAATTTTGTTTTAAGATGTATTTGCCACTATAGCCTTTATATAGCCTTGACTGTCCATCTTTATATGTGAAACAACTTGTGAACTGACTACCTCTGTGATAGAGTGTCAGTGTTCTGGCTTCTCAACTCAGAGCTTCTAGGTTTGATTCCTGGCTGGGGCAGGAAATTTTTCGTAAACCAGAATCATTTCCTTTCCTCCCCAGTCTGAAAGTATGAAGAAGTTAAAACCTACAATTAACAAGTAAAAAGCACCATCAGTTGTTTCTAAAGACAACACCTCTAATATGATCTCAGCAGTTGAATAGGACTATACAAATAGGAGGAGGGGGAGGAGCAGAAGAAAAAAAATTTGAACTGCATGCATAGACTTAAATTTTATAATACAACACTCTGATTTGTCAATGCATCAAATTTGGTTGAAATTTATACAAAAATAAGGGTAGTTAAGGGCATCATAAAAATGCAAGCTTTTTTAGCATTATTTTACATACTGTACATTGAATATCAAAGTGCAAGGCACAAAATGTGAGCAATGAAATTTAAAAATGCAAACATTTTGATCTTGAGACTTATTCTGCAACATACTCTGGAGTTCTAACCTTTTGTGTACATGCTCATTTCATGTGTGCATGAATAACGTCTCATGTGTGTGAGGAAAAGAGATGGAAACTATATGGAGTAACTGGTGAAAAATGCCAGAGGCTGCATCAACACCATAAAAACCACAATAACGTTTCTGCAAACATAAAGAGAATTAAATTCATACATACCAAATGCCATTATTAGCCACCAGAGCCAACTGTTCTCTCGTGAAGCAAGGTCTGTTGAATGCTTAACAATAAGGGTCCATTTTGCCAGTGATAGTCCAAACCCAGAGAGTGCTCCATAGCGTGCAGCAATCGTATGACAGAAACACATCAGCAGCAAGAAACCAATCCAATTGAATAGAAATGCAACTGCAACAGCAAGCATTTTTATACTCATTTACAGACTTGTTTTTAAAACTTAAAGCTAATTAATCAGAAACTCATGAATGCAGGCAAGAAATGTAGTGATGAAGTGCTGTTCTGGCTTTGGTTTCACCAGAAATGCTTAATTATGGCTTTCAAGATTTAGATACCAAATTCTGCACATCAAGCCTTAGAGTGCACTTACAATGAAGGTAGATTCAGATTATTGTCACCAAACAGTCGACAACTCAGCACAAGTGGAGTCATATGGTAAAGACAGATTATAGGTGCTAAAACTGCTTGGCTTAGTCAGAAAAATAAATTTTCTTTGGTCCCAAGATTTATATTGCCAACAAAAATACCTCACTCTGTTTGGAAATAATTTTTACTTTATTTAAATTATTTTTTAAACACACACACTGTATTGACCACAGTGATTATTTAAATACACACTGTGGTCAGATTCCTGGTTTGATTTCAAATATTGTACTACGAAAGAAACCAAAGTACCTGAGGGATTAATTTAGTTTATGGGAAGATTCAGCCAAAACATTCTGCGATTCTGAAGATACCTACATCCTGTGAACTTAAAGCAGCTTCATAACAAGTAGCTGCTGTTCTTAAAGGACAGCATCCTCAAACATCATCTAGCAACTAAACATGTAAAAGCCAACTTCACACTCAGAAGCAAAAACATTAAAACCCTGCTTAACTAAAACGGAGGGGGAAAAAGTAAGAAAGAATGAACAAAAAAAATATGAGATGCTCAAATTTGAGCTGGCAATGTTCTTTTGCCCAACTCTAAATTCCAATACAGGTATTTGTCATTTTATACAGCTAATCCTCACCCTTGATCCCACATTTCAATAAATGTTTTATTGTTATAATAAGAGTTAACTGCTTGCGCACACATTCAATGTTGAAGCCCACTGTTATTTCACTGTTGGTGTTGATCAGAGTGGTTTATTTGTATTTAAGGTGTCAGCAAAAAGAAAGCATGTTGTAATAAGCATTCAACAGAAATTTGAAGCCATTAGCAACAGAGTGACAGCAGACGAAGGTTTCAAACCATTAGAGGTAAGAGAGTCAAGTTCATATTCAAATCTTAATGGGAAATATTGTATTACAGCACTATTAATAACACTTTCTTTTTAGGTTGTCTTGCATTTTGTAAAACAAAGCAGTAAATTAACACTAATAAATAGATATAATGCTTATCAAATGGTGACATGACGCAGTTGCACGCAACCACTGCAAGAAGATCAGAAAAAAATTACTGATGTTTTTTTTTAAACACTGCAATGTGTTTTTAGTAAACACTATTTATTACATGTATCTAGAATACCTGTATTTTCTTCCTTTCCCTGCTAAAAATAGCTACTATCAATTATCCGAAAAATGCATTATCCAAAACGGCTGTTCCCTTTAATTTGGTTAAGCAGGGTTCTACTGTAGTAAAATAGTTGATTAATATGAAAGATGACAGCATTTACAGCCCTGCCCTTTGGATAGTGGGAAAGCTAATATGACAGAACTCCAAATAAGCATGCATGCGCTTATGTGTAAATGCCACCTGCAACTAAGCAAATTCCCATTTGGAAACACAAGATATTTTCTCATGTAGGTCAGTGCTGGCAAACTGAATTCAACTTCTCTGTATGTGTATTCTTAATCTGAGGTAAGCACACACAAAAACTGTTTCACTCTGAATAACTTCAAGTTTTAAAATTATGATTTACTCAAAAAATACTGTAGGATATATATCAGGAATTAAAAACCAACGTCACTTTGACATAATTTTTGGTTTTACTGGAAATTTATTACCTCCACTCTCTCAACTTAAATGCAACACTGTTTTTACATATTTGAGCAGTGCTGTTAAAGAACTTTAAAAAATCTGATGTGTTACAATCACATAACTTTCTCTACCCTCTATTGTTTATTAATAGGTATACAAATTGTTGTTACAAAAGTTTTTTTTTCTATCTACTTCATTTTAATTCAGAAAAACCTTTGCAAAAATAATTACATTACACATTTCATTAGAATACATAGAGAGCCATGATAGTCAAATGTTTAAGAACTGGACACTATACGCTGACCTTAAAATTCCATACTGTTACTGTTTCCAATTGCAATCGTCATAAAACAACTGAATATCATGGGACTTAAAAAGAATGGCAAAGTATTGAACAAATCGAACCATTAATAACGGATGCCACAAAAAAAATTATTTGAAATAAATTGTGTGTTTTAAAGAGCTCTACATTTTTTGTGTAGTACATTTTCATCTATCGCTTAATGTTTATCAGTTATACAAGATTATACAAAATTCCTTCCAAATAAAGAGGATTTCACAGGCTATTCCCAGAAAATTCAAGATATACATTTTATTTGTCAAACACGTCTCTTTAATGTACGGTAGTTTAATAAAAATCATTAGAGCGAAGTTTTAGAAAACCAAAAATTTCCAAAAATGTTGCATGTAAAGGTTAGTTTCGGCTGCAGGGATTTTCTTGAAAATCTTTGTGTTGCATCTTTGGACGGTACTGAACCTGTATACCAAGTTTGGTATTTATCTGACATTTTGTTTTTGAGTTATGCTGTTAACACACACATACATAGGCCTTTTTGTAAAAGTGCTTTTTGGATTTTCAGGGGTCCTCAAAACATCTATTTCTGGTGAATTATCGGTATCAAATTTTTTAATGCAATACCTTCTCTACCTACTATGTATGTGGTAGAGAAAGTAATATGAGTAACAACTTTATCTATCCTCTGAAGCACTGATTTATTTGAAAATTAAAACATGGGAGTACCCAAAGAAAAAAACATAATTTGATGCTTCTAGGAGTTCAATGGTCTTTATTTTGCATGGCACAAAGTATATTCCAAAACAACACTTACCCCATGCCAGACTGTTGACAAACTTTTAATTTTGAAAAGCTCTTTAAGAGTAGTATTAAATTAAGAAAGAAAGAAAAAAAAATCTGATGTGTTACACTCACATGACTTTCTCTACTCTTGTACAAACTATTTTTACAAACGTTTATTCTACATATGCTTCATGTTAATCGAGATGTCAATCTTATTGCTAATTTTCTTGTAGATGCAAGGGGAACATGGTAGGTTATAAGCGATAGTCAAATCTTTTAAGCGCTGGTTGCTATGTGGCGTATTACATTCTCTTTGCATATCCAGGACATAAAAAATTGAATAACGAATTTGAGAAAAAGTATAAGTATTGGAAAATTTAAGGAAATAACAAGCAATATCTTGAAAATGGTTCACTCAACTAAAAAAATGTATATGACATAAATTGTGTATTTTAACGCGATCTACATTTTTTGTGTAGTAAAATTTAGTCTATCTCTTATGGTTTACCAGTTATGCAAAAGTCGTTCACAATAAAGAATACTTTTGGAGACATTCCCAGGAAATTCAAGATATACATTTTATTTGTCATAAAAATATCTTAAACATATGATATTTTAATCAAAATCGTTAGAGCCATTTTTGAGAAAATTAAAATTTTCGAAAAATCTTCCATGTAAAGGGTACTCTGGGGTGGGGGGATTTTCTTGAAAACCTTCGTGTCGCACCCTTGGAAGATACTGAACCTAAATACCAAGTTTGGTTTTTATCCGACTGTTCGTTTCTGAGTTTTGCTGTTCACAGACACACACACGGACATGTTTCCAAAAATGCTTTTTTTGGATTCAGGGGGTCTCAAAACATGTATTTCCGGTGAAATCTCGGTATCGAAATTTTGGGTGGAATACAATACTTCCCCTACTTACTATACGTAGTAGAGAAAGTAAAAATCAGGTTTTCTACTCTCTTAAAGTAAGAGTTGTGCAGTCTCTTCCAGTAAAACCAGAAACTGCATAAAATTGATGATGTTTCGATTCCTATTACTTAAACCCAATACCAGATTTTAAGTACATGAAACTCATACTTCAGAAGTACTCTGGTAGAGCTCTATGTATACCAGAAGAATTGGTAAACTCAGCAACTTCTAAGATGAAGTACCTGTATGGCACAAGAGAACAGAACAGTGATTCAGCTTACTCCTTTCCCCTCTAACCTTTCCATTTTTCAGTAACTTTAAAAGGAAATTTAGTTTCACATCACAAGCTACTATGGTTTGTCTGTGCTGATAAACAGGTTGGCCCATATTAGTATCTCTTAAACATGCAATTCAACCAAATGCTGAATTTTTAAATTACTAACAAAAGGGTCTTCACAATAAGCCATGGATAAAAAGGTATAAAGCTCTGACAGGTTAACTTAAACAATAATTTCAAATGGAATGACAGCATAAATACTTTGATACTCAACAAATTATATAACCCTTTTAAAATATTTTTTATTCTAGGAAACAGTAGCAGCAGTATATATAATTTGCAGTTACTTTAGTATGAACATTTTGATGCTTAAAAACAATTAACAAAAAAACAAACTAAAAAATACACACACACATGAGGAAATTTGGTCTCATTCAACATCATCTCCCTGATTTATGTCAACCTAACACCCTTTAACTGACATTAAATAAGTTCAAATGCTAATCAAACATAAATGTTTCTATTGTTTGAAGTGCCAAACATATACACAGTACCTAAGAAAGCGGTGAAGAACATGAAGTCCGTTCCAAGAAGTCCAGACTCACTGTCACCATCAGGGGCATCTGTGTCAATAGCAAGAAAAGCCAATGGTACTCTTGGAGTGTGTTCACCTTGCAATGTTTTCTCTCTCTGAACTTCTTCATATGTTGGCAGCTTTGTGGCCACTTCATATGGTGGAGGTGCCGAGAAGTCTGGCTTTGGCGGAGGTATATCTTCTCCTGCAGCCTGCTAAAAGAGAATTTTAATACAATATGCCCTCCCACATTAAACTCAGAATATTGCAGCACTCTACCAAGCTACTAGTTATTCAAACTGCAGAGGAAATGCTTCTGCAAAATGTATTATATGCAAAGTTTTAAACAATGAAATTTTTATGCTGTAAACTAGTGCATTTGCTGAAATACATAAATATTATTATTATTAATTATTATTATTATTATTATTATTATTATTATTATTATTATTATTATTATTTGTACTGTTGCATTAGTGTTAAAAAATGTTGTAAACCCACTGTGTACTTGAGAACCAAAACTTCAGTTTTATTTCCTATTATGTGCCTGAGGTGGCACAAAGCAGATTTTAATATTACACAATTTTTTTATGCTTTGACTTCTCCGTATTGGTCTTATTTTTGTAAAAGAAGCTGAAGATTCTTATTCCTTGTTTGTTCACAGAGATCAACATGACTGGTGTGTATCAATGAAAAATGAGGTCATTCTTTTCATTTATTTTGCATTATTGTTCTTTTTGTTTACTTATAGGAAGGAAATTAAGAAGACTTTCTGTGAATTAAAGTTGAAGCGAAACAGCAGTTGGACAGCATCAGATACTGGAGGAATGCAAGTGTTCATTTATATTCAATAATCACTTTACATGACTGCACCATGAAGCTGGAGAGCATCTAATTTGGGAGTACAAATATAAAAAGCTAGAATGTGCATAATTAAATAATCATGTAGCCCAGGCAAGGTGTGCTATAGTGATGGTTTGCTTGTATGGGGAAAAATCTATATCTTCAGACATGAGCTCCTATGCAAAATGTAACCTTCTTGGTCCCTGCTACAAGCCCTATTATATATGCTAGGTGCAAAACATTGTAGAGTAGAAAGGCAGTACCAGTACCAGAGGATAGGTGCAATGAATTGCAGAAGCTTTTTTACTGTGCTACATGTCGACATTAAAACCATCCTGTCAGAGTCTCTGATTATGCAACCTGTTTGTGGCATGTCAGATGTAAACAAAACACTGCTGTATGGTACAGTCACTGTCATTTGGTATGCTTGATATTCAATGCAGAGTTTGTGCTGTGAAGCTTACTGGCTGGTAGGTAATACTGAATGCCCATGTTGTTCAGTACAATATACACATTTAATGGTTAGTTTCTCATTGTATATCAGTACTCATCAGTTCAGACACTATGTACACACGTATTGTGTGAATTATATTTCATTTTGACTGGCAAATGAAGATTTTCGTAAAGTCAGATTTCAATTACATTCGTGTAGCACTGCTGTTATTAACTGCACCTGTGACCTCACACTCCTAAACTCAAAATGTTAGTTTGGTACTGCCTTTCTATGCGACAATTTTCTGCATACTGTATATGTATATATTGAGACATCTGTATGTACACCTAAGACCCCTCCCAAAAAAAAAAAAAGAAAAGAAAAAAAAAAGCATAATCTCGAAGTGTATATCTGTTGAAGTCCAAATTGTTTCCGCAGCTGGTTCAGAATGGTGTCTCGGGATGTGCACATACCTTTAGCTTTGTTCTATTCTCACCTTTCATATTGAGTCCCAGTTACTGAATATGGGCTGACAGCCGAGCAGTTATAATCAGGTATGCAACACTGAGACCTACTGAGGTTCGTATCCCAAGCACAAGTTTTCTTTTTTGTGCACAGAAAAACGCAATGTTTATTGTGCATATAACATAATTTCCAAATGCTAAGACTTATTTCATTTCAAGACATTTATGCTCACACATAAAAACTGAAATGCTCTCCTTTTTGTTTTCAAGCTAAGTATGAAATAAGTAAATATTATATTCCTAAAAGAAAAAACAAATAAAACTAAAATTAACTTAATATCAAGTGTGTAAACCCTCTACTTCTATTACTGCCCTCATTCTACGGTGCATGAATATCAAATGCCTAGTCAAATTTTCACAAGAGGATACTTCCTCCCAAGCATCCTGTTTTTGATTCCCATAAAACATTCTTTGTCTTGCAGGCCAATTTAACTCCAAAACTTTCTTCACCTCTGCCCACACATTTTTAATAGGATTCAAATTTTGTGAACAAGAAGGCCAATCAATCACTGTGATATCTTGCCTTTGTGAGAACCAGTTTGAAACCTGCTGACTTGTGTGAATGGGATGGTTATGCTGCTGGAATTCAATCATTCCATCGGAATATCCAATCCTTGCAGAAGGAACCATGATGTTTTTGAGGATGTCTTTATACTGGTGGCTATCTACTGTGTCATCAAACTGCCACAACACACCTAGACTATCTCATGACATCCAACCACAACATGACACAGATACACGACCTTGGTGATCCATTTGTGCCATGTATTTTGCATCATAACGTTTTCCTCTGGGGCGATAGATGATTACTTTTCCCCACTTGTAGATGAAAATGTCATCTCATCTGTGAATATAACCCTATTACTGCTATGGCTGACATTTTCTTCTGCAAATTTGAGGCGACATAATCTGTGACACCTATAAGATGCTGCTACTTAGCTGCCGAGCAAGCAAAGAGCCCTGCTGTAATCAAATGATGCAAGGCTGTGTGGTTCGACCAGGGAAATTAGAATTACTTCTAATTGTAGACACATGCTGAAAGGGATTACTATCTGCCTCTTCTAGAAGTGCAGACACAGGGAGTCCTGTTGGGGAGTGGACAAATGTTTTCGACCTGAAGCAGGTCGATGACAAACAATTGCTTTCCTCAATAACCGCACCCACCTCATAACCATAGATATAGGAACTTCAAGTAATTTTGCAACCTGAGATACATAATATCCTACAATGTTCACTAACATTATGAACACAGCATCATTGAATGCTTCTGATGTTTTCCAAATTGAACTCCCTCTCTGGCTGTTGCTCATTCATTTTGTCTTAGCTGTACGTGAACAATAAATTTCTAATAAGCATTTTTATTACTGAATTTTCTTGGAAACAGTTATTACACACTCTATATAAATGACAATGCAATGCTCAAGTTTTCTTGCTCCTCTCTTATAATTGAAAACCTTACAGGGGATTTATCACAGTATTATTCTAGCATTTTCCTCATACTTTATCCAGATAATCATCTATATTTTCTATTTTTCTATATTTCCTTTCGCTTTTACATTCAAAATTTTAATAGCAAGATATCCACTGATATATAATCCCATTTTTCTGACAAAATGGTTGCCTCCATTCTCCAGTAGCCTCTGGTTCCCAAGGTCACAGGTCCTAACCTGGCAGAGGGCAATGGATTTTTTTGGGAGTAAAAATGCTTAGCATGGCTTCCTTCAGAAGAGAGGTAAAGCTGGAAGTCCTGTGTCGTAGATTTACAGCATGTTAAAGAACCTTAAGAATGATAGAGGCCTCTGATCAACACTTCCAGTTTTTCACGCCCAATAGAGAATGAAACATTAAGAACCATAGTAGTTGAAGAGCGTCCATAAATAAAACTCTTTCCCCCCCCCCATTCTTTAGTTTCCACAAAATAATAAGTAGTTATGGCAATTCCTTAAAATACAAACCTTTGAAAGAAATTTGGCAACTTAATGAAAATTATGCCTTCAAAGTCCAACTTCTGCAAAGGCATTTAAGGTTAGCATAAGTCATATTGGTAAACGCTCTTTAGCCATAATAAGTCATATGCTTGTTTTATATGCTGAATATTATTAAAAACTCAAATTGTGTCAGTATTAATATGAATGTTTAATGAAGATTATGACCATTAACTATGTAAGTGTAAAATATTTATTGTTTGGTTTTATTTACTTATTTTTTATTTATTTTAATCTTGGTACATTTTAATGTTTGTAAAATATTGTGCCTCCCTGAAAAAAACTGTGGATGCCTTTGCTCTGTTTGGTGTTCTGGGCTGTACAATTCAGATGTTTGTAAAACAAAGCAGCTACATTTAATTATGCTAGTACTAGAAATTGCTTATAAACATAACAAAAACTACTGAAAATATATGCATTTTCTATGATATGTGATCTAGTAGCAAGAATTGGTTGAAATTTTGCTTTTTGTATCAATCTCAAATGTCCATTTTATGAATTGAAAATCTTAAGACTTATAAACACTACTGTAAAATGCACAAGTCTTTTTATCTCTGAAATAAAATGGAACATGCTCATTTTCACAAGTATGACATGTTATCTTCATAAACTGTATCTGCATACTTGCATTAGTTTAGTTGCTGGGAAACTGTAGACAGATTTTCAGTTTCGTTATTGCTTGTAATTATTGCGCCTTATATGCTGGAGATTTATTTTGTCACTTTAGATTCCACACTCTTAGTGTTAATTTATGTCTACAGCTTCAAGTAGATTACACTTTTCAACCTTAGTCTACACATATGTGAAAGAACAGTTAATGAATAACAATAATGATTGCCAATAAAAGCTAAAAATCGTAAGAAACACATTGTATGGTCCATGAAAAATCTGATGTGTAGCGTTCACATGACCTCCTTCACCCATTCTTCAACTAACTATTATTACAAAAACTTTTTGTTCTATCTACTTCATGTTAACTGAGATAAACATTTGCAGAAATCATTTTATTACATTTTTTTGGTAGGTATAAGGGGATTAGGGGAATACAGTATGCTTAAGCAAATCAAATCTTTTAAGAGCGGGTCGCTCATGAAGGTTTTGAAATTCTTTGCATGACCACAAGATAAAAACAAATAGCGATTTTCCTCTTCAAAAAAGAACAAGCATTTCAAAATTCAAACCAATAACAAAGAATATCTCAGAAATGGTTAAAAGCACAAAACAATTTTGTTTGGCATAAACTGTGTGCTTTAACAAGATGTGCATTTTTTGTGTAGTAAGATATTGTCTATCTCTTACGGTTTACCAATTACACAAAACTCATCCAGAATGAAGAGGACATCACAAGCTATTCCCAAAAAATTCAAGATGTGCATTTTATTGGTCATGAAAATATCTTAAACATACAATATTTTAATAAAAAATGTTACAGCCATTTTTGAAAAATAAAAACTAATGAAACATTTTCCATGTAAAGGGCAGTTAAGAGTTGGGGGTATTTTCTTGAAAATCTTTGTGTTGCATAAGTTTTGGGTGGAATACAATACTTCCTCTACTTTGAGTACATTGTAGAAAAAGTAAAAATGGCTTAGACCCTAAGGCCTGTGGCTTGCATTTGGTAGGTACAGGTTTACAACTCAGTAGAAGCCATTTTGGCTCTCTCTCTTCATTTTTCTCAGTTGTCAAGTGAATATTGCATTTAATATTTCAATGTCATTTCCAAAGTACAGTAGAATCCTGATAACTCGACGACTTTTTTGTTTGTTATTTTTTATCATTAAACTTGACTGTAATAATTTCTATAATCCACTATGTGTATAAACAGCAAAGGTAAATTTTAATTAGTATATGTATTAGTATTCATATTCATGCATATAAATGTCCATGTTTTCCTGATCTGTTCAGGTATGGTATGGTGTTTCCAGATTTTGCAGTTTATTTATGACACTAATCTGGTGAGAGGTTTTGTTATCTTAGTGGAAATACAACCTACCACATTATCCCTCACTAACAAAACGGTTGATCACGTACTGACCTTTGATATCTGAGTCAGAACCTATGCAGCTGGCAGATCATTGTCACGAAATCAAAAACTTGCCGCTAATGTGTGTAGCACAAATGCTTGTTTGGAAGGTTTGAAGGTTTATTGCTTTACCCAGAACATACTTGGTAAGCTAAACTTTTAGTTATTTCTGGTTACAGTACAATTTCTCAGATTTCAGGCTTACTGTTGAGTTGTTTTTGTGCCAGTGAAAATGGCCTATGTGATGTAGCTGCACGTTGATGAAATGAGTGTGAGAGGCAGTCTAGCATCACAAGATTTTTTTTCTACAAAGAACTAGTACTTTCTTCTCTATTCTATGTACGTATGTATTTTTAAATTTACTTTTACAGTCATAATTTTTAGGTTATGTTATACTTTTCTGTTTCCTAATTGTGCTAGAATATACATTTATTGAATTTGCAGTACATATTATGTTTTGAGTTGTGAATAACAGATCCCTTATTCCGTAAAACTAAACATTTTGGTAACCCAATACCCTCTCAGTCCACATTAGGTCGAGTTATCGGGATTTTACTTTACCATCCATACATTAAAATAGAAATTGGCACAGGAAGGCAAACACTTAAGTAAGGCATTGACTTCAAGTACCAATTTCAGAACAACCATCACATGGCCTTACAGTTAAATCTGTGCTAAATAGGTACCTACAATTAAAATCACAAGTGAGTAATTAATATAAAGATATTCCTAGCATACAGCTGTCATACATAATAAAAACACAGACATAATACAAATGCTATAAATCAAACTTTAAAGTCCTCCTTCTTCAGGCTAAGAGAAACAAGTGTTGATATTGTAATGAAAAGAAGCTAGAAACAGTGATGTGTATTGAATTTATTTAAAGGTGAGTCGGAATTGTTACACTAACATCACTTAAGTGATGTTAGTGTAACAATTCCGACTCACCTTTAAATAGAAACAAGTGTGTTTACATCTCTCTTCTCTTAGGTCTTTATAGTTTGATATATAGTGTTGTGTCTTCGTTTTTATTATGTATATGTCAATTGTTTATTGTGATCACTCTGGTCTGTATTTGTTATACAGAGTGGTCATTTTATAGCCCAGCCATGTATCGTGTGTATGCTTGGTTCATTTGCACCGCAGTGACCTCGGTATTGTTCCGCTAGCTCACAAGCAGTGAATGACCTGCTCAAGGCTACACTAATTGGCTGAGAAGTCAACTATCAGTCGATGCCTTCTGTTCAAGCTGTAATGAAAAGTTTGTTCACTGTGCATCTCAAAAATAAAAGTTTATTCAAACATCTGTGTTCTGTGTGAATTGCTTTATGGTATTCTTATTCTTGTTGCTGTTCTTGTCTTGTTATTAATCCACTGATATTCCTACCAAAAAATTCATGCTTGTACAAAGAATTTTTATGTATAATACATAACGTAAAAACTGAATCATGTAGACAGGTGAGTGGACAATTTCAGGAGACTTCCTGGTATTCCAGTTACAAACAA
Organism: Deroplatys truncata; assembly: GCA_030765065.1. NCBI lineage: Eukaryota > Metazoa > Arthropoda > Insecta > Mantodea > Mantidae > Deroplatys > Deroplatys truncata. The sequence goes on along the minus strand of CM060988.1, from coordinate 127,096,344 downwards.
AGATACTGTCAGATGTCTGGTTAATAAGTTTAGGACAATGGGATCACTAAATGCTAAGCCCCCCCCCATTTCCCAGATTCTATTATGTATGACTTCTGTGGGGAACCCTAAAATCTAAAGTTTACAGGAACAATCTGCACACCATAGATGAACTTACAAGATAATGTCAGAAAAGAAGTAAAGAAAATTACTTGGGAAAACCTTATGCATGTGAATGGAAATTTCATCCAAAGATGCCAAGAATGTCTCTATTCATGTGGACACCACTTTCAACAGCACTTATAACAAGGTTAGTGCTCATTATAGCACTATGTTACTATTAGTCATGAGTATGCAATGCAGAAGTTTTAGGTTGGAAAACCTCCCGGTGTAGTACTGTGCAGAGCACGCATATATGCAATCAGCAGCTGGGCCATAAAACAACTGCTCCGTATTTATAGGATATATATATATGCAGGGTGTCCATGAGTTTGCATTTAATTCTCCTGGACAAACCGTGAACAAAAGTTTTAAGGAATGCGTGTTCTAAGTGTAATAAACATATGTTACAATTGCCAAAATATAACCAATTTAAAGATACAACAGTGTGCATCACAGTTTAACACAATTGTCAACCAGCTGCTGATAACACCTGGCTAACTGGTTGAAGGTCAACTTACTGCTGTTCCTCCCTTCCACAAACCATGTCTGGTGCGGATCACATAACTTCAACAAAAATATCTACCAGATCCAAATTGCATTTGTCAGCACTGTACAAGAATTTAGTGGCATGTGAAGAACATCTTGAATGTTTAGTAACTTCCTACATGAAGGACCAAAGTTCCCCTTCTACTTCGTTCGCATTTCTCTTTTCTTTCATGAGTCATTCATTATCAGGGACAGGATGATGGTTGCTTAAAAATGATTCAAAATACTTAATATAGCATTCTGAAAACCTAAAGATCTGTGGTTAGAATTTAGGAGAGTTTTACCAATTATCTTATTCAAAACTTTTCAATGAGTTATTTGTATTCTTTATAAATGTGGTTTCAACTAAGGGGGAAAATTATGAACACAGAAATTAGAATGGATATCAGGTAGCTTTTAACACTTTACATCCCTGAATGCATTTATATTTCTTCATTCAATGTCAATGTTTGATACTTATCTGCATAAAAGTTGCTAAAAATTTGGAAAGGAAAAAAAGGTAAAAACCAAGAAAAGAAGAAAAAAAAGGGGAGAGACACAAAGAAAATAAAACAGTGCCATCTCATTTGCTTTCATTTTCTGTTAAGTTAGTCTTATTCTGAGATATAAGATGCGACTTGACTCAAGAAACATGTGCAAGTGTTCTCTAGATTTGCTGCCTTTAGGCTTACTGCGTGTTACAAACAGGAAGCAATTTCCTTTATAGAGTACAAATTCTATCTAGTGGTTTTCTAAAATGCAACTTTAAAATATGAAACAGTAGACACAAACAGGCAATTAACTTCATAATCTTAAAGAGTAGTTATAAACAAGCAATCAACTACAGGATGAATGGCTATAAACATGATATTTTGATACCTTTATGAAAAGTTACAAGAATATTATCTAAGATTCATATGTTGAGGCAAATGCTACTAGATATATCACATAGAACTATGCAGAAAAATAACAGTATCATTCAGAACAACCAAATCCAAAAAGGCTGTATTTAAATTAATTTGTTCTGCTAACGAGTGCATGATTTTCTTATATGTATTAATTAATACACTGCTAGCCTAGACACGCAGGTAAGACTATCCTGGGTACTGACCTGCTGTTCTTCAGTTTGAGCCTGTGGTGGCAAGCCTATAGCTCTCATCTCATTTTGGGGTATGGAACTTGCTGGCAATGTTACTGTCAATGTGACAGACTGCACTGGAGCTGAAGGTTGATCTGCTGCTGAAACCGGTGGCTGAAATATAAAGAATGCTTGAATTTTCATAATTTAACACAACAACAAAGACGTCATTAAGAGACAGTAATGAATTCGGATATTATTGACAATGCCGTTCCCAATATTTCGAAACAACTCTGTAAAGTGGAGCACGGTAAAAGCAATCCAGCATCACAATCTTACCATATCATGAGCATTCCTTTCCATTCTTCTGCCTTCTATCGCAGTCTCTTTCTACTGTAAACAAAACAAAATAAAATCTCTCGACCTGTTAAATCCACAAATATGTTCTATACGTCAATCGATGCTTACCAACACCTTAGAAATCCTTGCCTATTCAGAGCCTTCGGAGATACGAAGATACTAGGACAGGAAAGATTGCTGTTGCCAACCCGCAAGTACTAAATCAACTGTCTAGAAAATGGAAAATGACTTGATTATGATTCAGAGTTTTTGGAGCTTAAGAAACTAACATTAAACACTAAGATATGTTACAAACCAGTTGATAACTTTCAATGCCATGCACAGTAAAAACAATAAATTTAATGGTGTGATTATTCATCTGTGGATTGTCTAACTCACAGACTGCCGACTTTATGGGCGCTTTAATCCCATTGGCTGGCGAATCATTAATCCTTATATAAAATGTGAATGACTGTTTTTGCTATATGTCAGAACCATGTATAGATATATAATTCAAACTGAGTTTGGAGTGCTTTGCCTAATTAAGGTGGGGTTTCCATTCTCATATGACAAAGTAATGTCAGGTAACTTTCAGTTCAATGGGCACCGATTTCACCATCATTTAAAACGTTTTATTGATGGTCGTCAGAACAGAGTTATTAAAATAGAAAGTATACAAGTAGTGGCTCTTTTCTTCAGAGACTAGATTGCCCTTCAGAAATAAATGCGGTCCGAGTGTAATTTTAATCCCAAGGATTCAGGCCCACCTCAAGCCTTATACCTACTACGCGCCCTCTTTCCACAAGTAAGCAATGCCTCTTTCGGTGACTCATGAACACTAGAATTCGAAATAATTCCTATAGAATTCTAACGATTTTGAGAATCCCAGAGAAACGCAGATTTACGTAAAATTTCCATTCAGTTTCATAAATGTGCAGGCTTTTCCTGCTAATTGGAGATAAATATTTGAAAACATCATATCAAGGCTTAGTACTTTCAAAACTTCATAAATCTGTTTTGGTCTACTTCACCAGAGACGCAAGAATGAATGAATGAATATATTTACACTATAAATCAGAACACTTACATTTGAGATTCTACAATAGTCTTATTAACCTAATTTATAAAAACTACATTAAGTAGCTGGATTCCCTGGGGCCCATACCCTGTAATTGCCGAATTACTGGGCCCTGTTTACTACTTATTTATATCACTTACTAATATTTTTCTTCCTTCTTTTCCTCTCTGATTTTCCTCTGCCATTTAGTCCTATTAAACCTAAATAGTTTCCAATTTCTACAATGTTTGCCCTCGTTTTTTACATTTATCATCTTTTTACCTAAGATTTCTCTCTTAGGTCTACCCACTTCTTTTTTACCAATTTTTCCCTAAGAATCTTGGTTTCTTCACATTCTAGAATTGTATGCCAGTTATCATCATATTGGTTACAAGATGGGCATTTTCCTATATCACCCCTTGCTCTTAATGCTTTTAATTTCAACGCCCCTGCTTTTTCCTTATTTTATCCATAATTTTCTCTACTCCAATCCGTTTTCAGTTCTCTATATATACCCAATGACCATTGGAAATTAAAGCTTCCCAATAAATCTTACCTTTCAATATCTTCAATTCTTGATTTAATTTCTTTCCAGAAACCTTTTCCTAGTGTTTCCTATCTTTTCAAATCTCCATATGTCCAATTTTATACAAAGTTTCTCTTATGATATTAGCCCAAATATCCACTTTTTAAGCTTTACCTGAAATTCCAAACACTGGTGCAAAATATTATGTTCATCTAGACTTCTGATTCTATACCAGTACTTTAATGCTCTTTCCAAAATTTTTCCTTTGCTACCAAATCTTCCTAATTCCACTTGAGCAACACCATTGGGTGAAGCTCTTGGCAATCCTAGGATCAATTTACAAAAGTTTCTGTGGATCATATTTATATTTGCTCATCCTTCCTCCAGACCCCAAATCTCTACTCCTTAAATCATTTTAGCCTCCACTGTTGTCCCATCTTAACAAGCTCTCCTTTTCGCTACAATCATTTTCTTTTGTGAACCCCATCCACCATTATTTAATCTTACACTTAAGTAGTCAAATTTTTTAACCACATGAATTTCCCTTCCTTGCCAACACTATTTCTCATCTTTCCTTAAATTGTTGCCCTTTTTAAATATGATAACTTTTTACTTACTTAGATGAATGAATATTTAAAACTTTTAAGAATGAACTGTCGCATGACCATATACCATGGTTCAAATTACCCTAGGGGTAATCTCGGTATTATCCAGCCTCGGTAGGCATTATCCCTAGATTAAATTGAGTTTTATTTATGGACGCTCTTTAACTGCTGTGGTCCTTAGCGTCTCATTCTATATTGGACGTGAAAGACCCTTAATTTTGCTCAGAGGCCTCTTTATCAGGGATGGTTTCTTCAACGTGCCGTAAATCCGAAGGATGCCATGCAAAGGATTTTACGCCCGAAAAAATCCATCGCCCTCTACGTTTGAACCCGCGACCTCGAGGCTACCATGGTAACCACTACACCACGGAGGAGGTATTATCTCTGGCTCGTAAAGGAACGATTTTTTCACTGCCAATAATAATTACTTTCCTATTAAGTTTTCAGTTGTAATATTTCAAGATAAAATTTAATAAATATAATCACCGTTTTGAACATTTGATGTATTTTGCAAATACATCAAATGTTCCCTTTCTTAACCCTCTTCGTAACACTGGTTGGAACCCTGTTTCATGTCAATCAGTTTACCAGGTTTGTGAGTTTTAATTAGCCTTTACTGCATTAAAATAAGTAAGATCGTACTACTTTATTTGATGTACTTGGTACGAGTATTTCTTGCAGAAGAAATTAAAAATGGGGAGCTCTTTAAGGTAATGTGGGGCAGTATGGTATTTCTGTAATAATCAGGACATTCTTTGGAGGTTGGCGACACTGAAATCACAGAGAACACAGCGTGTGCGACTGTAGATGGGTGTTGCAGGTGTTATCGCATAGAAATTTTGTAAACAAAACATTTTAAAGCTGAATTTTTGCCATTTATGAAAGTCATAAACCATTGGATTTGGAAATGCATAGTTTTCTTCGTTTGATATTAGCGTCAGTATTCCTCAGTCAGGGTAAGTGCCTAACCGTTTAGTAGGCGTGGTTCAGTTTTGATTTTAAGTAATGCACCCGTTTTCTTGTAAACTCAAGAGCACAGGAGTGTTCATAGTGCCAGTAATGTTAACGATATTGAACATTATGTGTTTGATGCATTTGAGAAACATCTGTAAAAGTATGGGCAATAGTGGATGTTCGAGGCAGCCAATATATTTGTGCTAGTTGCTGTGTTTGTCAATTCCATTCCAGAAGTTCTCATTTTCAAAGCAATTGCACTTGCATTTGTTATTAAAATTAAAAGTAGCGTTCTTATTCTTGTACTATTGTCATCTATAGTCCATTGTTGTTTAAATTCATGTAAAAATCAGCTTCCTTTTGTCTTGCTGCTTGTACCCATTGTTCAAATTCAAACTGATGATTTTGTCTATAGTTCATTTCCTTTAACTGTTAACGCTTGTTATAGCCAAGTCATGAAAATTGAATGCAAGTCACGTGGTTTAGAAATGCAGGGTTTAGTTGATTGAAAGAAGTTACAGAACTGTAACAGCACAAAAGATAATGAAGAAAAATCTGAGGCACTCATGATCTACCCAGTAAAAAAAAAAGAGAGACATAAAGATCAAAGTCCAGAGACAGATCCAATAGTTCTTCAGTATCAAAACAAAAGAGATCATATTATGAATTGTCTATTAACTGAGGGACTGTATCAGAAAATTAAGCAAAGCCATCTCTTTTTATTCTGACTAGTAAACACAGAAAGAAGACTTGGATAAACTGCAGTATCAGATATGGGCATACATACACTACATGGCTTTTATTTCTTTAATACCATCATTACACATAATAAACAAATAATGAACCTGGTGCTTTAGGTATTTTCATGAATTTATGGCATACTTCGTTACTTTTGTTCCACATTACTGGCTATCAGACGTTGCATTGCATCTCACCCATGGCATGGGAATATTGGTTGCATTGTCTTTCTGCTGCCAACATTTGAAACCCCAGTCTAGTTGAAAATATGGTTGAGGGCCCTAAGCTGCAAGCTGTAGCTAGGGCTCTCAGCATCAAAGCATAGCAGAGGGATGTTTTTTAGGATAGGAGTGGAGCAGTTTGGATGCAACTGTGAAGCAACAACAGGGCATAGCCGAGGGATCTGTGCATCTAAAAATTGAATGTTTCATGTTGGTAGCACTTCTTCAAAAAGTCACCAAAATCTGCCAGAAAACACTATATAACAACGGTCGCATAAAAGGGAGATTGAGCAATATGTTACTGTCACAACATCTAACACACCAAAGTGTTCCTTATAACACAAGGGTTACTCTGGATATAAATAAATCTGGATTTCATAATTAAAGCAGCTTATTTTTGCCCATAATCCAATAGTTCAGGAGAACCGAAGACTTAAATAAGTTACAAAAATTTTGTTATGCTACAAACAGTTCCTTTAGAAGATTGTAAGTATGTTGCAACCATATCCTCCATGAGCTGCAGGAGGTGAACCCCTTCTTGGAGAAATTTATTAGAGAGTGATAAGTGTTTTAAGGATTATTTGAGAATACAGTTTGCATGAGCTTAGAAGGGCCATCAGATGTGCATAATGAGTCTATTGATTGTGTAACAAGTGACTAGTGAAAACGGGGATGTGCATTTCTCAATGGAGTTTACACATCTGGGCATCCCCACACGCATAACTACGTAACTGAACTGCCCCTAAATTCAATGAAAAGCTGTGAGTGCAAATTAAAGTTTAATGTGTAAAGCTTTGTTACAGACAATGCAAGCAATATGTCAAAACTGAAGAGTGCTTTCAAAGAAAGGGAAGATATTGATGTAGATCAGGTATGGGCGAACCACATGTCACATTCATGAGAGAGGGCCGTGGAGGAGTACTATGAAATAACACAGCTACCCCACACATGATCACAATACAAGGCATGCTGGCAATTTGCATAAACCAGCAAATAGCTTAAAACTTTTCCAAAAAAGGATGTTATATTCTGCAATAACAATTTATGTTAACCTTCCATCTTACCTAAAACTATTAGGCAATCCTAATCAACGTAAAACCTTCAAGAAAGATTTAAAGTCTTTCTTATACACTCATTCCCCATATACTATGGAGGAATTTTTTAATATGTCATCCAACAGCTAAATATTCAACATAGGGAGATTGCATGTGGTGGTGATTTACACTTATTTGTTATTGTTGGCGTTCTGTAATGTATGTTGAGAAGTGTACTCTTGAAATTGTGATGGTTTACAAATTTTCATCTCTTAGATAATGCATGATGGGGGCAGGAGAGTGGGAGTTCTTGGTGTTGGTTATGTTATTAGTTATGCTGTATATTCCATAATAGTATGACATGTTCAACGTCCCTGTTCATAGTTGGACCAAATGAACAAATACAAACAAACAATACCTTTTAGCAGTGGCATAATGCTGATTCTTGGTTTTGAAAAGCTGGAAAAGCCTATTTATTAAAATGCAAGGTATGCATTAAATGACAAAGAAAAATCAGGTGCTTTGTTCATTACTATTTGTACAATAAAGGTTTAAAACTAGAAAGTTCTTATCAAACTGAGGAAATAAATATATCACTTAGAAACTTGCAAGAAAACTGAACAAACATTACTCTATACTTGCTTACACAGTGCATTGCATACAAAATATGAAAGATCTTATTCTTCTTTAAATGTCCAACTAACTCTTGTGGAATGTACCTTGTAATTGCATACAGTAGTGTTCCACACTGTGTTAGAAGACTGCTTGTGTGTTGAAAAGAGCAAACAAGAAAGGGAGGGGTGGGGGTCACCTGACACACAAGGCCAAGAATAGCCATATCTCATGTAGGTAGGTAATTACTTATGGCTGCTCTGCTCAGATTTTGAATCTTCTATCCAGGATTTTACCAAGGACACCCCAAACACAAAGGAACATGCAATAGAAATTGTGAAATGCTTCCATATTAATCATTTTGCCAATGAAGAATTTAGGAGTGAAAGAGGCCATCATTAATCCCACCTCAAGAAGTTAGTGGAGTAAGTTGTGTGACTGCCTTAAATCTTACATTAAAACTGGCCACTGAAAATTTATGAATGAAAGATGAATAGTGCACAATGTGCACATTAAACATAAATTGTTAATCTTCACTACAGTAAGCTGTTAATGTCTCATTCCTGAGGCACAACTACATGATATGGTATTGATCTCAGCACTTGCCACAATGTTCACAAACCAGTCTGAGTCTGGATGTTGGAACTGTTTAATTTTGCACAGCTTATAGTGGAAACCCTCTTCAGCAAAATGTGTAATCAAGTGTCTCATCTTGTAGCCTCCTTCCTTCCTGTCGTCATTTCATGCACATAAGTGGAGTAAAATTCATTCTATATGTCCCTCTTCTTTGCATGTAGTTTTACCAACTTCACATAACTCGAAATAAGAGATCCAGTTCACCATGGAAGTTGAAAAGGACGGAACTCTGCCATTCTGAGACATCCTCATATCTAAGAACAGCAGTGGTACACTTGGGAACGCTGTTTACCGCAAGCCCACACATACAGACCTCTACCGTAATGCCAACAGTTTTCACCACAAATCGCAAAAGATTGGCGTACTAAACACCTTGGCCCACAGAGCAGTTGCCATCTTGGATCCGAGCCATCTCACACAAGAGCTACAGCATTTAAAATACACTCTCTGACAAAATGGCTACTCTGATTATGACGTCACTGCTGCACTCACCAAAGCCAAGAAAGCAAAGCCTACCACACAGCCAGCTCCAGAGAAACCCACCGCCACAGCCTGCATTCCATACACTGGCAACCTATCCAGCAAAATCACCAGAATCCTGGCCAAACACAACATCAGGACCATACACAAACCTCCTCCGAAGATAAAAAAACCTAATCAGACCAGTGAAAGACCAGCTAGGCCTCCAAGTACCGGGAGTCTTATTGCATTCCCTGTGAATGTGGTGCCCCGTACATAGGACAAACAGGCAGGACCATAACTACCAGGGTAAGGAGCATGAGAGGTCTATCCGGCTAATGCAGCCAGAAAAATCTTGGCTAACACTGCTTTGACATGGACCACAGAGCCAACTTCCGCGAGACCACCATCGTTGCCAGGTGCGATGGCTACTGGGAGCGCAGAGTCAAGGAGGCACTGGCCATCACCTCAGAGAAGGGCACGCTCAATCGGGATGCTGGTCTACAGCTCAGTTCCTCCTGGAAACCGGCCACCAATATCGAAATTGACAGGCTCAAAAAAAAAAACCACGACACATTAACTACCCTCCGGAAACGTGTTTTCTTCGAGGTCCGCCACTTTGAACGCAGCGAAAGCCGGCTCAATCATTCAGCATCCTGAAGATGGGAGAGATGTACGCTCCCCGAAATGTCGAAGTCTCCACATCACTTCACCTGGCTTGAAGCCCGAGAACGTCTAGAGCACATTCACATAACTCGGTGTTGATGGCAGCCCTAAATGAATCATAGCTCCTCTACAAATAACACTTCACAGGTTGATGCTTCAAGAATCCATTAAGAGAAAGGTTAATGACATTCAAATAAAGTGCAATGCTGAATAACTTTTAAATGTTTTAAAACCAAGAGCACTGTTTTTTTTCTTTCTTTCTTTCTTTCTTTCTTTCTTTCTTTCTTTCTTTCTTTCTTTCTTTCTTTCTTTCTTTCTTTCTTTCTTTCTTTCTTCCTTCCTTCCTTCCTTCCTTCCTTCCTTCCTTCCTTCCTTCCTTCCGTTCGTTCTTTCTTTCTTTCTTTCTTTCTTTCAATAGTGTTTAACACCCATTCTCACTGCTTACAATACCATAGGCAGTGGACATTGATACAAAAAATGAAATGATTATTGGGAAGGAAATGTTCCAGGCCTAAGTTTAGGGTTCTTCCCTGGCAATTGCCAGTTATGAGGACTGGAGAAAACCTTAGGCAGGGAGGACAATCCTGGGTGGATTTGAATGGTGGACCTCCCACTCATGAGTATTTGCTTTAACAAGTTCAGCCACGCATATCATTGCACTGGCTGTTGATCTAACTCAGAGAAAAACCTGTAACGTTGGGCATACAGTGAAAGTATGGAAAAAAAACTGAAGTATGACTTGGAGAAATTACAGGTGGTATAAAGGAAATCTGGAACTAATGATACAAAAACTAAGTTGCATGAAAAACATGATCTAGCATTGCTTGCACTACATTTTCTGGTTTTCATGATTGATCCAGTATTAAACAACAACTCACAAATGTTTTTACATCCATCTGAGTGTGAATTTGCATTTTAGTTTGCCAAGGAAAAATATGCGGGAACTTCATTTCTTTCAACACTTGTGAAATATGAAGCAAAATCTTAATCCTTTATTCCAACAATGTTCACAGATGAAATGGCGCAAGTTGTATCTGCTTTGCAATGGTGGAAACCTCAAGAGAATGCCATTGACAATGTGGTAATGCAACTCTTAGGAGCTAGAGCATAATCTGCTAATATAAAACATGTGTTTTCTACGTTTAGTTTCATGGTCAGATTTTGCAGTATCATTTCTTTCTTGATTATATTCTGTGCTGTTACAGTTCTGAACTTCATTCCAGCAACTAAACCCTGCATTTCTACAAGTATAACACAACACATCCAATAAAGAGACTCTTATTGCTATTAAGTTGTTAATATTTGAGTATATTGTGAATAAATGTATATCAGTTTATTGAATTATTGCTTTTGCAGGAGTTTCAATTAAACTTTTGTGATGTGATAGAAATATTTGTATTGCTGATGATTTAGTCTTGACTCATGAATGAAAGAAACTGAAGCAAGTTTCAGTATTCTTCCCTACAGGATTATAAATTTCTGATCTGTGTTTTCTGTGAAATAAATGTAAACAAAAGTTTAAATTTTTTTCAGCAAATGGCTGGTCACCATGGAGCCTGTATTGCTATAGATGTGTCTCAACTCATCCAGGATGTGACACACCATTTAACTGGCTTTGGTACTGGGGCGAAGTATGTCCAGAGCCAGACGATAAATGTGTGAAAATCATTGAAAAAAAAGATGGTATGTACACATTTTATGCACTAACTATATTGTATAGTTAACTTTATAGAAGGTATAATGTTGTTAAAGAAGAATGTCATAAATTTGCAGTACAAAAATGCTTTCAAGGCGAATTTGATTGATTTTATATTTCTAAAAATAGGCTTAATTTTCTGTCTTGTATATGTTGTAGGGTATATATGCTATTAAGTTGTTAATTAGGATACACAGTTTTAATTTTGTAAAACTATTGCATAGTATGCTTATAGTGTTATTTGCAAAGAATTGTGTCATGGAGCGTAATCAAACCCAATAAATTGGACAAGTTTAAATAAGGGTAACAGAAAATTTGGCAATATTCATAGCTGTTCTTAATATCTACTAGCAGATTCCTTTTAATCTGGATTAGGGTTATGTATTCATAGACCAACATGTGCTAGTTTAAATTTTAAATGCCAAAGTGTGGGTTTAAATTTATTTCTGCTACAAAGAAGAGTTTCAGATCAGCTTATCTGTGCAAAATGTTGGCTTTCAAGTTTTTGTATTGATGTATCTAAAGCATGAAATAGTCACATTTATCCATTTTATAGGAGATAATAAAACCGGAACAGATATAGGCAAATAAGTATGTATAATGTATACAGGTTCAGTGTTCAGAATTATGATACCTAAAATCTCCAGATTATTTTTTGAGTCTACAAAGAGGTTAAATTCATGTCTCAAGAAAGATGAACAGTGGTACAAGACAAAAAGAATGCTTCAGACATCTCCATTATAAAAATATTGATAAACCAGCAATTGCAGGCCCAATTTTTGACCAAAAATCATGAACTAGAAGAAAGAGCAGAACTTTTAAAATGAGTAAATAAACCAAGGGAATTGAATATTTGGGAGGAAGTCTACATTGCAAAACAAAAATGCAGTTAATGAACTTAAAAATCCTGCAAGAAGAGAATATGATCTTCAAGTTCATAAAAAAAAATCTGATGTGTTACACTCATATGACTTTCTCTACTCTTGTACAATCTAATTTTAAAAACGCTTATTCTCCATATGCTTCATGTTAATCGAGATGTCAATCTTATTGGTAATTTTCATGTAGATGCAAGGGGAATATGGTAGCTTTTAAGCGATAGTCAAATTTTTAAGCGCTGGTTGCTATGTGGCGCATTCCATTCTCTTTCCATGTCCAGGACATAAAAAAAATGAATAACGAATTTGAGAAAAAGTATAAGTATTGGAAAATTTAAGGGAATAACAAGCAATATCTCGAAAACGGTTCACTCAACAAAAGAAATGTATATGACATAAGTTGTGTATTTTAACACGATCTACATTTTTTGTGTAGTAAAATTTTGTCTATCTCTTATGGTTTGCCAGTTATGCAAAAGTCGTTCACAATGAAGAATACTTTTGGAGACATTCCCAGAAAATTCGAGATATACATTTCATTTCTCATGACATTATCTTAAACATATGATATTTTAATCAAAATCGTTAGAGCCATTTTTGAGAAAATTAAAATTTTCGAAAAATGTTCCATGTAAAGGGTAATCTGGGGCGGGGGGATTTTCTTGAAAACCTTCGTGTTGCATCTCTGGAAGATACTGAACCTAAATACCAAGTTTGGTGCTTATCCGACTGTTCGTTTTTGAGTTATGCTGTTCACAGACACACACACGGACATGTTTCCAAAAATGCTTTTTTTGGATTCAGGACGTCTCAAAACATGTATTTCCGGTGAAATCTCAGTATCAAATTTTTGGGTGGAATGCAATACTTCCCCTACTTACTATACGTAGTAGAGAAAGTAAAAATCCAGCAATAGAAGTAGAATGTTCAAATTTGTGAAACTTATTCTATAACTTGTATACTAAAACAGATTTCTTAAATCAGTGACACAATTTTTAAAGAATTCCATTCCAGTTACAGTAAACTCCTTTGGAGGTTCAAATATTGCCAACACTAATCAGCCTTTATGATTTAAATGTTGCTATCTTTACACAATTATGCCTCAACATGATCAGGTAGTTTACATGGCTTCTAACAACTCAACTTAGAGCAGAATGGAAACAGTGGATGCCTACCACCTCCATGGTGTAGACAGCATGCTTGCCTTCCAACCTAGAAGAGCTGAATTTGAATCTTTTTGGGGTGAGTTGCCCTAATAACATTTTTCTTCCCCCAAAATTTGCCTTATTCTAATAAGACGAATGCCAGGCATCTTTTAGTTCTTTGGACTCCGAGTTCATTTGAGCATCATTCCATTCATTTTGATCACCTCTCTAAGTTCACACTTCTAAAAGAGAAAAGAGAGTGCAACAATGTCATTGGTCACTAGCAATGTTCTCTACATTTTGATTAAAAAAGGGATTTATGTTTGCTAGTCGGGGGAAAAAAATAACTATTGTCATGGATTTACGCTATTACAGGGTGTCTGGAGATACTGTAAATACTGGATATACTGAAAATATACTTGAATTATTTTTACATACTGGAACCTGTGTTACATACTAAAAAATCTGATGTATTACACTCACATAACTTTCTCTACTCTTGTACAAACTATTTTTACAAACGCTTATTCTCCATCTAGTTCATGTTAATCGAGATAAACTTTTGCAGACTCTATCTTATTGCTAATTTTCTTGTAGATGTAAAAGGAATATATATTTACAAGGGCAATATACAAATACAGTAGCCTTTAAGCACATACATATCTCTTATTAGCTGGTTGCTAGGTGCAGCACCATTCGCTTTGCCACAGATTAATATTCTTTGCATATCGAAGACAAAAAAATGAATAACGAATTCCCATTTGAGAAAAGTATTGAAAAATTTAAGGTAATAACAAGTAATATCTCGAAAATGGTTCACTAAACAAAAAAAATGTATATGACATAAATTGTGTATTTTAACCCGATCTACATTTTTTGTGTAGTAAAATTTTGTCTGTCTCTTATGGTTTACCAGTTATGCAAAAGTCGTTCACAATAAAGAATACTTTTGGAGACATTCCCAGGAAATTCAAGATATACATTTTATTTGTCATAAAAATATCTTAAACATATGATATTTTAATCAAAATCATTAGAGCCATTTTTGAGAAAATTAAAATTTTCGAAAAATGTTCCATGTAAAGGGTAGTCTGGGGTGGGGGGATTTTCTTAAAAACCTTCGAGTCGCATCTCTGGAAGATACTGAACCTAAATACCAAGTTTGGTGTTTGTCCGACTGTTCGTTTCTGAGTTATACTGTTCACAGACACACACACACACACACACACACACAGACATGTTTCCAAAAATGCTTTTTTTTTGGATTCAGGGGGTCTCAAAACATGTATTTCCGGTGAAATCTCGGTATCGAATTTTTGGGTGGAATGCAATACTTCCCCTACTTACTATACATAGTAGAGAAAGTAAAAATTGGATGAAATATCCACATAGCATTGATTAAGATTAAATTTTCAGGTGATTGGTTCTGGAAGACCTTGTTAATCAAATAAGTATTTTTTTAATGCTGTTGTTTATGCATGATGTCTATTATTTCACAGGTTTTTATGTAATAAAAATAACTCACATTTGGATAATCTTTTACCCCAAACACTTTTTTTACAGGTTATACATTTTCAGAATTTTGAAGATTGTTGCAGGGGAGGCTAAGATAAGAAATATAAAATCTACTCATGTTTCATTCCCATTTCTGCAAATATCAGCAAATTTTTGGTCCATTATTATGACTAACATGGGAGTTTTAGGAAATTACAGTTCTAAGAGGTAATGGGAGGAAATTAGCATAAAAAATATTCTAGATCATTGCACAATAATTTCATAAAGGAAAGTAAATTTAATGAAATCATTATTTGAGACTTAAAAAGCCACCCATTCAATGTCAGGTATGGCAGTTGGTAACAAACACACTTTCATGTTGTAGCTGTGGAAACAAATAAAACAGTAAAGATGTAAAGCTGCCATAAATGTATTTGAATACTGCTGCATTTTTTACTGTAATATGATTTGATGCAGTACTGGAATATTGTCAAACTTACACTGGAAATATATTGGAATTTTAAACCCTCACAGGCAGTAGACACCCTGTATTAGCACATTTTAAAAGTATTTTTTTTAAATAAAGACTAAGAATTATATTTAAATAAAAAGTTCATAAAGGTACAAATTTAAATATTAAGATAAAATCAATTAAATAGGTATTTATGTAATCCGATAAAACTTTTCACAATTCTGTATTTTTTATTATTCATGCACATATTTGTTATATCTTTTAAATCTATATTCAGATACAGGCATCTTCTTAAATATCAGATGTTTTAGTGACAAGCCAAAGCTCTCAAAGAAGGAATGGATGATCGTTTTGCAAATCTATTGATGCTAAACAATTCAAGTACAGTGTAGTAAAGAACACCTGATTTATAGCACCTCTTGCTTGATTTCTTTTGAAATAGCCCGGAAGGTATTTTGCTTTTGGTAATGTTTCAAAGAAATATACTTTTTACAGCTAATACAGTGATTACACGAGAATGTCTAAGTACATTACGAAGCATACGTACTGATATTCCAGCTGATCACTATGAAGGATGTAGACCAGCAGCTCAAGATGTACGCCTTGCACATTATGTCAATAATTCCATAAAACAGCACGATGTTCGAAGGTAGGTAACTATTTAGGGTGCATTTATCACATTAGAATTAGTTTAGCTTAAATATGTATGCTTGAATTCTGCTTGTGCATATTTGTACCTAGAAATAAATCACACAGTGGGGAAATAGGTTTGGCAGTTTAGCAAAGTATTGAGCAGTGTATTTAGGAAAACAGATGTGTTGTGAAAACATGTGCAATTAATATGTAAAAAGAGAACTGGATGAGAGAACAGCTTTTAAGGCAGTACAGTTATAAAAATATTAAAATCCAGTGTTTTCGACTATTGTTGGTTGGCCACATTAAGAGAATATGGTACATTGCAAATTTCATTTGTGTGTGTACTCTTTTCTGATATATTAATACTTTTGTTTATAGTTTAATCAAAGTTATGCATGACATGACCCAAAGAACTAGAATACTTGCTTGGAGAACATTTTCATTAAAGTGGAAGCTACAGTCATGTTACAATAATTATTTACGATTCCTGATTTTTAATGCCATATTTACTTCCATATTATAGATATATTTCCAGCCACAATGGAGTATTGCCACATTACTGAAAGTAAAAGATATCTTTCTTCAAATAATTTACTGATTCAGTATGAAATCATGCCAAATGTTGACATTGCTCATTTCCCTAATGACAAGTTGTATGCTTTATTGAAAGATTTCCTAATAATTCAGAATTTAAAGAATATAAATCAGCTCTTGTATGGAGAAGTTAAATGTGGTTTCAAACTTAGCCTAATCATAGCCAATTTGAAAGAATAATTATCAGATAACTCATAATAGTTTTAGTGTAGTTTTATATCAGTATGTGATTTTTTACATAGAACCAAGCCATCAAGTGATCAGTAGACCAGCTACTGCGAAACTTTTTAAGTAATGTTGTTTGCTTTTAATGATCATTTCAAGTGCTCAGTTTAAGACTTGAGTATAATATCTTACCCTTTATTTAAAATGTATTCATAAGGAAATGTAAAACATATACTATCTACTTAAAGCATTGACAGAAGAAATTTCATGATGGGTTCTTGTGAAAGTTACAAGGGTGGATCAGATATAAACTGGAATTTTTTGCTAGTGGTTCAGACAGTGAGAAAACTGCTTTACAACCTTGAATGGACAGTGGTGGGGGTGTATGGAAGAATTCATATGTTGGTCACATACAGTAAGTCACTTCTATCATCAGTAGCAATGAGGTACGCATGTCCATTGAACAAAGCATTTTCATAAAGTTTCTCACCAAGGAAGACATAAAACCATCCAAGATTTTGAGAAGATTGCAAGCACAGTTCAGGAAAGAAACCATGGAATCCACACATGTGGCGCTGGCCTTTGAGCTTCCCAACTCCTCACTCTGACTGGTTATTTCCGTTTGTCTCCTCCAGATGTTTCTTGAATCGTTTTCTTCTGCAGCTGTTTGGCTATCGATGAATAAACATAAATTATGAATGTAAGTTCACTTTCCTTCTGGTTTCGCTTGTTTCATTTATTGTACTAATCCTCGTTTTAGGGTTCTCTGCTGCACGATAGGTCTCTGTTAATAAAAAATCTGTTCCCTTAAGTTTCTTCATTCTCTTGAATATTTCATACATCATTTGTGTTGATACAAATCTTATACAATCATCCTTCTTCCTCTTTGCCAACTCAAAATGCTTCTGCTATTTCCCATCCTTTTAATTTGTAAGATCTCTTTCACCTCCTGCATGGGTCATATCCTTCTTTCCTGCACATCTGATATCACTAAATTAAATCTCCCATGTTTGTCCTCCAGTGTTTCCACTGTTCTAATAATATCCTGAACTTCTGTCTTCACTTGCTGTAATTCCATCCCTATCTCTTCTTTAATTTTCTTCCTGGATTATTCATTTTATTTCCCAGTCTTTATTCCATTCCATTCATGTTTTCTAATATTACATCCAACGCTTCTTGATTATCCTTAGACCCTGGGTTAATTTCCACCTCTCCAATAATTATTAACAGTCCAATCACACTCAAAAGGGTAAAAATATTCTTTGCTTCCTTTCTTGCTCTTTTGGCAGCTTTTAATACTATTCTTCCTCTTACACCTCCATACTGACACAAATTTTTTTTGTTACTTGTGCCCTTCTTCCTTAAATATCCCAAGCTCTCCTGATATGCAACTTCACTCCTCCACTTCTGGCTTAGCACTCCTACAAAATTAATCACAGTATACATGTGTGGGCTGAAGATGGAAATGTAAATCAGACTTGGTTTAATGCTACAGCCGTATTTTGGCTAGTATGTAATGAATGAGACTGTAGTGATTCCTATTTGGGTTCAACAAGCTTATGCATGTTATCAGAAACAAGCCATTTCTGAATTTGGTAGCAATGTATTTTCAAGAATTGTTGTTAGATGTGCAGAATTAAAGAGCAACGGAAAATGCTCCATTCTTTTTACAAAGATAGCTTAAAATCCGTCATTTGTTGTAATTTTCAAATGCTTTATAAAGTTGTGATAGGTAATTATATTTATTTATTTATTTATTTGTTTGTGTTAGCAATCTAGCATAGGCTGTTATCTTGCCATATTCTACCCATATTTCTTTCTTTATATACAACATAAAAATGATAATAAATATAATAGTAGTAATAATAAAATAATAATAATGATAAATATAATATATCTTAACATCTTATGATGAAGTATAATTCAAATCTCTTTTAATTGACCATAACCATTTCTTTTTTACTTTAGACAGGTACTCTCTTACCTTTTTGTTATCCTTGTTAAAGATCTTGCTTAAGACTACTTTTCTATCCAGTTTTAACCATTTCCCATTTATGCCTTCCTTTCTCCACTGCTGAGTACCTTTACATTCAAACACAATATGTTCCAAATCTTCTCTTTCCCCACATATTGGACACTGGTCTCTCTGGGTACCCATTTCTCATTCCTTTTAGTCTCCATACACCTGCTTGTACCCAAGCTATACACTCTCTTTGTTCCTTATTTGAGTTGTCCACATACTCTTCTCTTGCCCATGCATTTTTTATTAATATGTATGATTCCAAGGAACTTTTCATCCCAACACTACTAAATGTATTCTGTATCTCTATATCATCAAACCTCCGCCTAGCTTCTTTCCAAAAACCCTTGACATTATTTTCCCTCCTCCAAATTTCTCCCAGACCACTGTTTTCCAAGTTAGTTTGTGTACTATAGCTCCACCCATTATTCTTTAAGCTCCTTTCTTGAAATTTCAGACACTGCCTCAACAGGTTCTTTTCTTCTAAATTTAATATTCTATACCAATATTTGAGAGCTCTCTCCATTATTACCCCTTTTCTCCCCACTCTCTGCATTTCAATTAGAGCTAACTCCTTTACTGTGGCATTTGGCAGGCCTAAAACTTCTCTACAAAACCTCCTGTGTACCATATCTATCACTTCCCATCCTCCATCTACTCCCCATATTTCTCTTCCATACAGCATTTTTGCTTCAACTACCATGTTATATATTTTCTCTAGCATTTAACATTCATATCTGGTATTCTATATTTGCACCCTCTAATTGCTGACATTGCCCCTTTCCCCCTTCACCAATACCAGCTTCTTCTGTTTCTCCCATTTTCCATCCCCATCCATTTTCACCCCTAAGTATATACAATCTCTAACCACTTTATATTCCTTCTCTCCTTTCTTCCACTTTTCATACTTGCCCAATTTTGCCCCTTTCTTAAACACTATAATTTGAGACTTCTCTTGGTTTACTTTCAAATTCCATTCATCACAGTATTTATCCATTTGCTGTAAGGACTGCTTCAAGCCAATCGTTGAAACAGATCCTACCACTAAGTCATCCGCAAATAATAACCCAGGAATTGATACATTATAAGGTAATAACATAGAAAATTTGAGCTGGACTTGAAACAGTTAGCATCACTTACATGTTTTACAACTTGACTGGTTTCGGGAGCTAATTGCTCCCATCATTGGAAGCGGTTGCCTCGTGTTGTCCCGTATGCGTCTATGTATGGTGGAATCTGGTGTAGTGATGAAACTCCATAGTGGGTTCGGTGGCGACATTTCAAAATTCATCACATGAAGTAACAGTACTACATTGTCATCAACATGGAAGTTGACGCATACGCATCATTGACACGTTATACACACAGACGCATACAGGATAACACCACGAGGAACCAGTCAGCCACTTCCAATGATGGGAGCAATTAGCTCTCGGAACCGGTCAAGTTGTAAAACATGTAAGTGATGTTAAGTGTTTCAACTCTGACTCAAATTTTCTTACAATTTAAAATTCACATCACTGTTAGTAGCTTATCCATATTTTATACTTTTATACTAATTGTAATGGGTATTTTGTGGTAGTGGAAATGGTTTATTAAAATATTATTTTTTCCTTTTCTCTTTCCTGCCATGAGCCTTAACTATTTCTTTCGGAATTCCACCTATCTTTCCTTGACTATTTCAAAGTGACAACTGTGAAAAAGACATATGCCTCACCAGATTTCCATAATGTATGTTCTGTGTTTAAATATTTAATCACAGAAAGATTCACTATTGTTTCTTTATGACACAGGGATCACTATGATACAACTACATGGTGCTTCTGTTATTTTGACAACAGATGTAATGGAGCAAGTAACATCGTTGCATCACTATCACTGATGCTATTTTCCAGCATTCTTACATTGAAACACGTGATATAAAGGGATAACAGGTAGCATAATTATTTTATGAACAGACCGATATCCTGAGCAGTAGGGTGACCAACTTCAATGAGGTACAGAAGAGCTAAAATTAAGTAACAGTTAAAGACTTGTAAGAAATGTTGGGGCAAGTGTGTTTATAAGCCTTGAGTGCTCAGTATTTGCTTCATGGAATTTAATGTACCACTATTATTTTTAAAAGTGATTTTTATTACTTCTTATTGCTATCATTAATACCTAAACACAAGACAATTTTTAAATTTGTGCTCTTTACTACTCCTGACACTTTCCAAAATGTTCTTAAATTATAACTCTATATCATAACAAAAGCAGATTAAATATTCCTTCCAAAATGTTTAGAAATGCAATTAAATACATGATTGTCCTGCAAAATGAGGGACTGTTGGTCATCCTATCTGCCAATTTTGCTTTATGTATCATTGAATCAAATTGCATTTATGAATGAAAGAAAACTTTATGAAGGATAATTTCTTTTTATTGTTAAAAGTGTATTGTTGGTGAAAGTTTTATGGCAGCACTTCATTTAAACTATGTATGAGGAGATAAATTAGCCATTGCATCTTTGTTACTTATAATCAAATGTTAATTGCTGTGATGGAAGCAACTAGAAAGCTTCAGAAGCTTATATTTTTAAAATCACATGATAATTTTTGAGTGGGATTTTATTGACATCATTTCCTATAGTATTCATATTAATTTGTGTGCACTAGAGGTAAAAGGCATCATAACCATTTGTACGGAATACAGATTTTGACATTGCATCTTGCTTTTTTTGCAATATTTTCCAATATGCAGAGCACTATGTAAAATAGGTTTATAAACCTTTTGCTTGCAAAAGATGCAAGTGAAATAAGCAGAGAATAATTATTCTGTATTTTGTTACTGTAATACTTCATGTTTGAGATAGTGATCTTTCCCTCCAATTCAAGGTCATAGTATTAATAAACTTTAAAACCACTGAAGAGTAGAAGCAGCTAGTATTATCAGAAGTTATAATGTGCATATGAAATTTGATGCAGATACTACAATACTATCCTCAGAGCAAATGGTGAGAATTTTCAACATCTTTGAAAAGATAAGAAGTGTGTGGGCTTAATTTGCTCTGAACTGACAGCAGATTTGATATTCATTTTGCCCCTTCTTTCCCATTACTAGATGAAAATTTTGGTATAACTCTCCCAACTGTTGAATTATGATAAAACTAATACTCATATACCAGCATTAGATATCTTAATTCTGTTCTAGATGTTAATTAACATGTTTTATGCCCAAGCCTTCAAAAGGCAGGCATTGCATATGAACATGTTGGTATTTCAGAGCTTGAATTTTTCATAGAGGTAACACTGCAGCTATTAATATTTTGTGTACTGGAAGATTGCCTCAGTGCTTTCTGGCAGGCTGTATTTAATGTCAATTTTTTGTCCTTAAAGGGTTTATTTATGGAGTTTTGAAAAAACCGGGGATCTTAAATGATTTAAGATAAATTTGTGGCCTTTTCATTACAATAAGTTTTAAGCTGAGCTTTAAGTGTGTATTCAGTGCTTAATGCTTCAGTTTAAATCTGCAATCTACCTTAAGTGTAATGGTTTCTGAATTTAAAACAAAAAAAGCTGATATAAGGGATGCAATAGATACATACAAGATATTGTAGTAAAACTTTACAATTAGTAAAGTATCATGTGCACAGAAAAAGTACAATGGAGTGGGAGAAGTGTGTATATTCTAACAAAGCATAAGGCATAGTCACATCAGGAAGTACCAATACATTCAGAATAAGGTGTTACGCAACATTGTTGCAGCTCAAGATATACTTTGGAACATTCAGAGTATTGCTGAAGTGATAGCAAAAACTGCCATATGTGCAAGGTTTGTTGGGCAGGGCGCTGTGGAGAAGTGCAGACAGGATGCCACTTAAGTATCTTGTTTTTGCAATATTGCCAGCGAAAGAAAGTGAAACAATTGGGAAAAGGATTAAAAAGAACAAAGGATGTTTAATTTATACACGCAAATAAAGAAAAGAAATAGAAATTAAAATAAAGAGAGATCATTGTAACGAAGTGCAATCCCTTACTGACTGTCTTGTAACATTTCACAGTTGTGAGAAACTTTAACAGTAACATAAGAGAAATGTACGAAGGTATTATAATTCTCTTTGTAATCTTCTGTTTTTCATGTTATAGCCCATAAAAAAACTAATGAACCAGTATACTTGAGGATATAGATGTATTAATCTTGAGGAAACTTGTTATGTGAAGTCTTAATTTATGTTATGGTTAAAAAAATTAATTTTGGGTCATAGATATATGTATGTACTATGTACTCAGTTCAGCATAAACTATGAAATTTAAAAAACAGATTGCTTATAGTTCTTATTGAATATAAATGAGATGTTGAAACAAACAGAACTGGTCAATCACTGTTATTGTTTTTGGGTAATGCTGATGCCAACCAGGAGATATGCTGCATTGGGATTTACTCAAATACTCAATACTTAAATGTTGCTAACTCCACATAAAGTGTTAATGAACACTACCAACTTAGGACAGTGGTTCTGAACACCCAATAAAACTTGCACAGATAGTACAGTTGCTTTCAAAATTATTTATATACTAACAGATGCATTCCAACACACTCTCTGATCAGTACTGGTCTGTGATAGCTTATTGTGCATATTGGCACCAATCAGAATCACTAGCTATGTGTCCTTTAGTATGTACTTCTGATGCATTCTGACAGAATCAGAAGTTTGTTGAAGCATACTGTCATAAAATATTTTTAATGCACAGCCTCAAACTATCCAGGACTGCTGGAACAAACCGAATGTTGTAAACAACATTTGAATCAAATTTTAACATCAGCTTCATTAACCTTATTTACTATAGGACTGTTTCATAGACATGTTGCACAACCTTTGCTAATTTTGACTGTCAGAAGCATTGCTGGTGTCTCACATGGAATCTAGAAATCCCCTGTCGAACATCTTATGAATTTGTGATAGATGGACTTCCAGATTCCACAGGGAATACCTGCAATGCTTTTGATAGATGAAATCAGCTGAGGATGCAGACAACATGTGAAATGTGTACTTTAGTAAATAAGGTTAGTGAAGAAAGTTGTTGACAATGGCACTGGGGATTAATTGATCTACATCATTTTCCCTCTGGCTTCCCAATATAAAGTCTGTAAGTTACGGCTTTTAAGGCCTTTGCATTTGGCTATGTTTGTTCAGGATGACATCTTCTTCACAGAGAGTGCACTTGGGTTTCCACCGGCATTCCAAAATAGCACTAAGAAGTGTTCTTCTTTTAAATTCTTTTTTGGCTTGGGAAGCATGCCGGTGTTGTAGTCCATTTAGCGTTACCCAGGGAACACCACGTGGAGGCGGACTATGTTGTTTCCCATAGTGAAGAAAGTTAAGAGTTAAAATTTGACTCAAATGCCACTTATTAAAATGATCATTCCACTTCATTGTGTATCACTTGCAGTTTGGATTCTAATGTTTAATATCCAATGAGAAATGTGCAGCAATTGTTTGTAATATTTGGTAAGTTAAACCAAGAGATTTTATAGGTAGTTTTAATTTTTTTATTATTATTATTATTATTATTATTATTATTATTATTATTATTATTATTTAAAGGTTGTAAACTATCATTCCTGTATTATTTTTAATGTATAATTATTGAATAATATGATGTACAAGACATGTTTAACAAAAATAGGTACCTAATACACAATCTTGAAGAAAAGTAGCATTTAAATTGCAAAATTGCTAGTAACTTTATTAAAAATTGAGTCTTATGGTTATATTAAATTTGTTGAATATATTTGCATTTTGAAACAGAAAAAACTAAGATGGCAAGGTGGTAAATTGGTACTCATTCTAGCTTTAAATACAATTGAGTAATATGTAAATGTTCAACACAGAGTTGAGTACCAAGCAGTGGTTATTTAAGATATCAGAAACTTCCAGTATAACCATTGGAATTGAAAGGCATCTATACAGTCCTCAGTTAACAAGAATGCTAACAACAGGAGTGCGCTATGTAAACATTCCCTACTCTCTCCATGTTAACACATATGGTTAGGGTTGCCATTCAAATAAGTCAAGAGCTCCACAAGCTGACTGCATTTATATAGAGTGAACAAACTGTCAATGCAAGCCGATAAACTCCTTGATTTTATTTGGTGCATCAGGATTCTACTCAGGTTGGCAACACAACACGCAGTAGTAAATTAACTGTCAACATGAGCAGATAAATTCTCCTGGCTCGTCACTCCAGAGTAGCATTCTTCTTATCTGTGAACTGTACACGTAAAGTATTAGTAATTAATGATTGAATGCACAATTAAACTTGGGGACCTAAAACCAGCTGATATTCTTCTTAACTGAAGGAAAGCCTGAATAAAATATCAGCCCTGTAGCTTTTCCCAATCAGGATTTGAAGTGTGATAGGCAAAAACATTACCTATGTAAGACTTGTAAGGGAAAGTTTTTGCACACCCTAATCTTGAGTTATTGCAATATTAAAATGTCATCAATGTTTTATACATCCATCTCTTTCCAGTAATCAATACATGAGTAACATAACATTCTGGCATAGTATGAAAGTAAGTAAAACTTATGTCTCAAGATAATCAGCAAGACTTTGTTTCAACATAAACAGTGATTCCTGTGAGAAGTTAGTGTTCCAAGTCCTACAGGGATATAAGCTTATGGAAGAAAATTCATGCATATCTAGTACATAACCTCAAAAGCATTAGCTAATCTCTGAATTAGCTAATGCCTCTGAAATAGAAATACAGGCAGCAGTCAATTATTTACATCCAATCTAGAGCTCTCAAGCCTGGTTTCTGAATTATGTTTCTTCTTTTAATATGATGGATAATTGTATCCTTTAACAAACTGTTTTCAATGCCTCCAAAAGTGACAATCTAAAGAAGTCCTTCATTTTATCATGTTGGTAGCTTATTCATTGATATGGGGCAAAAACAATCTATTACAGGAAAAGATGTTATTGTATTGGGTAACATGGCACAAGATTATACATATCAGAAATTATACTATTGCAAAAACTCTAATAATACAATATAGCAGTATAATGCAAATTTTTGACAGCATGAAGGATAATGTGTGTTCACAATCCTACAACGTCGCTGCATGGCTCTACTGCAACAAGGCTTATTTTACTATTGATAATGATAGAACCAAATAGGAATGCTGCTCGTATCCATATGCCATGGAATTTTGGATACTCATTCAAGTGTTTTTTTTTTGGGGGGGGCGTCCTTTCCTTTCTTTGGAAATAAAATGCAGTGAAATTCCAAAATAGTCAAACCTTGTGTCACATGAATGCTTGTACTTCTGATCTTAGTCACTTGAGTTTAAGATGATGCATCCCACTGGTTTCTTATTGTGAATCGTACATAACATTGTCATGAAGCTCACTGTAAAGATCTTGCATGATAAAGAACCTAATTACCAGGCTTATGAATTCTTAAGCAGTTGGCTCTTCAAGTTAGCTACACTCAAACCACTATCACTGCAAATAATTAAACAACAGAGACCAAGGGTCACTGACAGGCAGATAATAACCAGCCTGAGTGCAGTCTGCAAATGCCAAAGTACTGTACGCGAATTGGGGGATGTTCCTTATCTGTGACCTCCCTGTGTATAGTTGTGGTATTAATGTTATTTATTTGTTAGCCCCACGTTGTGGTAGCCATTTTGTGAGGGTATTAATGTTGTTTATTTGTTAGCCCCACGTTGTGATAGCCATTTTGTGAGGGTATTAATGTTGGTAGTTGAAAGATGTTTCATTTTTATCTGCCGCACGTATGAAAGACAATTTGTCACGGTCACTTCGTGTTATCTTTTACTGAGCGCCTGTTATTGTATTTAATTTTGGGTTCACTGTCCTCCGGCTAGCTATTATTTTTCGGTCAAGCACTTATCTTATACAGGTGTGTAAACGGAAAGGAGTTTTTTATCCAAAGATAACACTGATAAAAGAATTTGTTTTACACTTTTATTGTCGTAACAAATTATTCACTTTCATCTATTAATCTTGACACTCGCCAAACTGAAACTGTTATAATAACTTATTTACTGCACATTATTAATTCGCGTACTTCAACTTTTTGTGTAATTAACTTTACGACTCGAGAGATTTTTCATAACTTTGCGACGCGTAACCTTGATGAACTTCGTGCAATGCATACTCCATGAATGCCTCCGTTGAACTACATGAAACTTAACCCTGACACTGAATTTATACTTCCTCGCCCCAATATGCCTAAAGATTATAACCGAGCTGCTATTGGTTAATAAAATGCGCCAACATTAGCGTCTATATTTATATCCAATGAAAATTACGAAAACATATGCTCTGGGGAAAATGTTCCAGCAAATTCTAAGAAAAACACACCACTCTGACATCATTTGCTCGTCTCTAATAATGATAAACAGCTCACCCCCTCACTACATTATTGCACGCTATTATTGTCAGTTTCAGTAAGGCTGTATAAACCCACTTCTCGACAATGCTTTCAATCAACAAACATCTCAAATCAATGTCACACAACAATGCATATTCACACTACAATCACTCTGACATTTACATAATTTGTGATACAAATTACTGCGTCATAGTCCAGTGACAGATCAACCTTATTTCCTTCTGCTCTGACTTTAAAGCTTAGGAATTCCTATGCCTGCTAATTACATTTAGTGGTATATTCTCTGTTGAAAAGTTCCACAGGATTCGTTCATCTTTTAAAGAAACAAATACTTCACTATCCAGAATAAGCTACTTTTGCCATTATAAATTTGAATTGACTTCTAAGAAAATTTATATCACTGTTTTAAAAAATAAGCTGTTATATTTCTGGAACTTTCTCTATGAATGATATTTGTGCCTTCCTTACTTATAAAGATAATAAAATTATAACTGATTTGAACCAGAGTTTGTTTATATGCTCAAATTCCTGACATGGTGTGCATTATTACAAGTAAAATAACTGTTTGTTTTTTGGCAAATGTTTGTTTCGTATGTGCATGTACGGTATTGAATTTATTAAATAATTTTGAGGACATTAGATGTTTTATATTGCATTATTGAATTATGTAACAAATCTCATTAGTGATAATAGTTGGATTTTGTAACATTATTTAACAACTGTGATGAAAGGAACTCTTAAAATTGCACAAAATGTAGAAGATCATAATATGCTTTTATCATTATTTGTCTGAGTTAGCATTCTTATTGTATGGAAATATTAGAAGCTTATATGCAATGTTACTTTATTATTCTGAAACTTTAACCCAACTTGTATCACTTTATTGTGCTACATGAACAATATAAGCAGGCATATCTAGTTTCTTACATCACAGATGAATAATGCAATAAAGCCAGTCAGAAGTATGTGAATCAGTTGCTGTTGATATTTAACATATCTAAGTTTAATCAGTATGGAATTGTTCCGTCCATCAGTATTGTTACCTCTCAGAAGCAAGTTTTGTATAATGTAACACTTTTGTGACATTTTTATAAGAGAAGGATTATGTTAAAATTGTTGGATACAGTGTATGTAACTTTTATTTTTACATTATAGCAGTAATAAAATTTGTACATAACTCTTTGTATATTTTTGCTTTCAAAAGGATATCATTTCCTTTGTCATACCATCAAATCGTCCATTTAAGGTGAGTATTCCAATGGTGGCCAGGATTAGCTTCTACATGGAAAAATGTTCTATAAATTGTATGTTCTCAAGAATGACTTTAATGATTTTGATTTAAAATGTCCATAGGTAATAAAATGTATTTTCTTAGTGTGAAGCTCACTTCACTCTAAATGAGTTTTGTATAATTTGGAATAACTGGTAAGTCATAAAAAATAGAGAAAAGTTATTTAGTAAAAAGGCTGAGTCCATTGAAATATACAATTATTTGTCAAATCGCTTTTGTGTAGC
Source organism: Deroplatys truncata (assembly GCA_030765065.1). Taxonomy (NCBI): domain Eukaryota; kingdom Metazoa; phylum Arthropoda; class Insecta; order Mantodea; family Mantidae; genus Deroplatys; species Deroplatys truncata. The sequence continues at coordinate 127,067,735 of CM060988.1, read as the reverse complement.
ATTAGCATATTTTAAATATTTGTTATCAGAAGTTTTCCTAGTTCAATTGTCATGTGGCAACTGCAAAGCATCTTGCATGCATTCGTTAGTACAAATTGATAGACCAAAAATGAGAACTAATAGAAAAATGAATGTTGTTTTAAATAGATTATTTTGTTATGTTTTGTTTTCCATATTATCCACACAACACGTAATTTCAAATTCATTCTAGTCGTTTATTGTAAGGTGAATAGCGGAATCTCCTTTTATATGAATACTATAGTGTAACATAGAGAAAGTCAAGTTTGTGTGATACATTTGATTTTTAATTCTCAAGTATGAGAAAATTTCCTGAGACTCATTTGCACCCATGTTACCATTATTGATAATGTTATGCTTTTTTTTTTTTTAATTCTTTTAAAAGTTTATGTATTTATTCATTTAAGGAAAGATCCCTGTGAGCCAGGAAGCTCGTGATTAGGGACAGTGCAATCTAGTGGCACATTTTACTAGTTAGATAAAATAATAACTAACTAAATTAGTACGCAAAGAACTTACTCAGATTTGAACTCGTTTAAAACAAGTTACATGAGTGTTGGCGTGAATACTTAACATAAGTAAGTTAAGTCAGAGAAATAACAACATTTAATATTTAGGAGTACCTACATATAAAAGATAGGAAATAATCCAGGCTCACAATATGTTGATAATTGCACAGATTTAAACATAAGTAATGAGTTTACATTATTATTCTAGATTTAAAAGATTACATTCAGGGCTCCACTTGGAGCGCAGTTGCATAAAGATGGCTCATGTTAAAAATTATTTTCTAGCTTCTGTGATAACATAGCTTAATTCTGTAGAACAGTATGTTTATTACTAACAAGTAATTCTTTGCCTTATTTTCAAGAAATCCTCCCCCATGCCAAACTACCCTTTTACATAGAATTTTTTTTTATATATATATATATATATATATATATATATATATATATGGCTCTACATATTAAGATATTTGCATGATAAATAAAATGTATAGGTATCTTCAATTTTCTGGGAGTATGCTGTGAAATCCTCTTTGTTTGGAAGGAATTTTGTATGGATAGTAAACTAAAACTGATATACAAAAACTTGCTACACAAAATTTTATCGTGTTCCATTCATATCCTACCTTTAACTGCAGTGGTCATATTGGCTAACAGGAATTGTGTTAACTCATATACAGCTGTCATTGAATTTCTAGTTTTTCTTTGGGTTTTATACATTAGATCACACTCTCATTCATGCTTCCAGGCTCTTTATCTATCTCTTATGGGTTACCAGTTATGCAAAAGTCGTTCACAATGAAGAATACTTTTGGAGACATTCCCAGAAAATTCAAGGTATACATTTTATTTGCCATAAAAATGTCTTAAACATATGATACTTTATTCAAAATCGTTAGAGCCATTTTTGAGAAAATTAAAATTTTCGAAAAATTTTCCATGTATGGTTATCCGGGGTGGGGGGATTTTCTTGAAAACCTTCGTGTCGCATCTCTGGAAGATACTGAACCTAAATACCAAGTTTGGTGTTTATCCGACTATTCGTTTCTGAGTTATGCTGTTCACAGACACACACACTGACATGTTTCCAAAAATTCTTTTTACTTTCTCTACTACGTATAGTAAATAGGGGAAGTATTGTACTCCACCCAAAAATTCGATACCGAGATTTCACTGGAAATACATGTTATGAGACCCCCTGAATCCCCCCACCCAAAAAGAGCATTTCCAGTGAAATTTCAGTATCGAATTTTTGAGTGGAATATAATGCTTCCCATACTTACTATACGTAGTAGAGAAAGTAAAAATGTATATGGCATAAACTGTGTTTTAACAAGCTCTACATTTTTGTGTACAAATGTTTTGTCTATCTCTCATGGTTTACCAGTTATGCAAAAGCCATTCACAATGAATACTTTTGGAGACATTCCCAGAAAATTCAAGATATACATTTAATTTGCCATGAAAACATCTTAAACATATGCTATTTTAATCAAAATCGTTAGAGCCGTTTTTGAGAAAATAAAAACTTTCGAAAAATATTTCTGGTAAAGGGTACTCTGGGGTGGGGTGGGGGGATTTCCTTGAAAATCTTCTTGTCGCATCTTTGAAAGATACTGAACCTAAATACCAAGTTTAGCATTTATCTGACTTCGTTTTTGAGCTACGCTGTTCAAAGACACACGGATCTTTTTCTAAAAATCTGATGTGTTACACTCACATGACTTTCTCTACTCTTGTACAAACTATTTTTACAAACTCTTATTCTCCATCTATTTCATATTAATCGAGATAAACATTTGCAGAAACGATCTTTTGACATGCAAACAGAATTACATTTTACACATAGCGACCAGTTCTAAAAATATATTTACTATCGCTTAAGGCATATGTTCCCCTAGTTTTGTATTTGCAAGGGCAATATAAGCACAGGCATATCTCTTAATAGCTGGTTGCTATGTGCAGCACCTTCTCTTTGCCACAGATTAATACTCTTTGCATATCCAAGAATAAAAAAAAATGAATAACGAATTCCCATTTGAGAATATGTATTGAAAAATTTAAGGGAATAACAAGCAATATCTCGAAAATGGTTCACTCAACAACAAATATGTATGAGACATAAATTGTGTATTTTAACGCGATCTACATTTTTTCTGTAGTAAAATTTTGTCTATCTCTTATGGTTTACCAGTTATGCAAAAGTCGTTCACAATGAAGAATACTTTTGGAGACATTCACAGAAAATTCAAGATATACATTTTATTTGCCATGAAAATATCTTAAACATATATTTTAATCAAAATCGTTGAGCCATTTTTGAGAAATTTCTCGAAAAATGTTCCATGTAAAGGATAATCTGGGGCGGGGGGATTTTCTTAAAAACCTTCGTGTCGCATCTCTGGAAGATACTGAACCTAAATTCCAAGTTTGGTGTTTATCCGACTTTTCGTTTCTGAGTTATGCTGTTCATAGACACACACACACATGGACATGTTTCCAAAAATGCTTTTTTACTTTCCCTACTACGTGTAGTAAGTAGGGAAGTATTGTATTCCACCCAAAAATTCGATACCGAGATTTCACCGGAAATATATGTTTTGAGACCCCCTGAATCAAAAAAAAAAAAAGCATTTTTGGAAACATGTCCGTGTGTGTGTGTCTGTGAACAGCATAACTCAGAAACTAACAGTCGGATAAACACCAAACTTGGTATTTAGGTTCAGTATCTTCCAGAGATGCGACACAAAGGTTTTCAATCCCCCCACCCCAGTTGCCCTTTACATGGAACATTTTTCGAAAATTTTAATTTTCTCAAAAATGGCTCTAACGATTTTGATTAAAATATCATGTTTAAAATATTTTCATGACAAATAAAATGTATATCTTGAATTTTCTGGGAATGTCTCCAAAAGTATTCTTCATTGTGAACTACTTTTGCGTAACTGGTAAACCATAAGAGATAGACAAAATTTTACTACACAAAAAATGTAGATCACGTCAAAATACACAATTTATGTCATATACATTTTTGTTGTTGAGTGAACCATTTTCGAGATATTGCTTGTTATTCCCTTAAATTTTTCAATACTTATATTCTCAAATGGGAATTCGTTATTCATTTTTTTTTGTCTTGGATATGCAAAGATTATTAATCTGTGGCAAAGAGAATGGTGCTGCACATAGCAACCAGCTATTAAGAGTAATGACTATGCTTAAAGGCTACTGTATTTCTATATTGCCCTTGTAAATATATATTTCCCTTAAATCTACAAGAAAATTTGCAATAAGATAGAGTCTGCAAATGTTTATCTCGATTAACATGAAATAGACGGAGAATAAGCGTTTGTACAAGAGTAGAGAAAGTCATGCGAGTGTAACACATCAGATTTTTTTGGATTCAGAGGGTCTCAAAACATATATTTCCGGTGAAATCTCGGTATCGAATTTTTGGGTGGAATACAATACTTCCCTTACATACTATACGTAGTAGAGAAAGTAAAATGTAGATCTGCATAAAAATAAACTTATTTCAAATAACTTTTCTGTGGCATCAATCATATTCGAGGTGTCCGTTATTATTGATTTTAATTTTTCAATACTTTATAAGCTTTTTAAGTGCTTTTCTATTCAGCTGTTTCTGACAATGTCGTGGAATGAGTATGGAAATCAAGACCAGCATGTACATCTAACAATTCTGTGTTCTGTATCCCTCATATATGTACAACAAAGTATGTAATAAAAATTTCTTCAGAGGTTTATCTCAACACAAAGCAGGCTATTTTTAGGATGCATTAATGTTAGAAAATCTACATTTAAAAAAATCTGATGTGATATATTCATTGACTTTCTCTACACTATTGTTAGTAGTGGTTATACAAATTATATCTGCTCAAGCCTATTTTTCTATCTACTACATTTTAATCCAAATAAACATTTGCAGAAATAGCTACATTACACATTTCATTATAGATATAAAGGGAAGAGCGACATTCAAATGTGTGAGAATTGGGTGCTATGATGGCTGTTCCAGAAGTACCCGACCTAACTAAGAAAACAAAAAATTTGGGGAAAAAACATCATTATTTCTCTACATAGTCTCCTTTCAGCTCGATACACTTTTCCCAGCGGTGTTCAATAGCTTTTATACCCTGTTTATACCGAGAACCATCGAGTTTTGCAAAATAGCCTTCAACTGCAGACTCCAGCTCTTCACTGTTGGCAAATCTTTTAGCTCCAAGCCATTTCTTCAACTTTGGAAATAGAAAATAATTAGAGGGGGCTAAATCTGGCGAGTAGGGTGCGTGAGGAAACAATTCAAACTTTAAGTCATTGATTTTGGCCATGGCAATAATGGATGTGTGAACTGGTGCATTGTCTTGATGAAACAGAACTTTCTTTTCCACTAAATGCGGCCGTTTTTGCTTGATTTCATCATTCAAATGCAGCAATAAGTTTGCATAATACTCGCTATTGGTTTTTCCTTTTTAAAGATGATCTTGCCTGCAAATGGAACTGTCTCACCTTCTTTGGAGCCGATTCTCCACTTTCAATCCACTGTTTTGACTGTTCCTTCGTCTCAGGTGTGAAGTTATGGACCCATGTTTGATCCATGGTTATGAATTGACACGAAAACTCTGCTTTATTGCAGCTAAACATCCTCACGATGCTGTTTTTGTTCCATTGTGAGTAAACACGGCACCCATCTTGCACATAGCTTTCTCATGTGCAAATTTTCAGTCAGTATGCGATGTACAACACTTTTTGAAATGCCTACGATTCTGCTAGCTCGCGCATTTTCAGTCCACGGTCATCCAATTCCATTTTGTGGATTTTCCTCAATTTCTGGCGTGGTCACGTCATTTGGTCGACCACTGCGATGCTCGTCTTGGCAGCTCCTACAGCTTCGCTTAAATCCTGCCACCCAATATTTTACTGTTGTAAGTGAAGGAGCAGACTCCCCCAGAGTAGAATCTAGCTCAGTTTTAATATTAGTTGGACTAAGACCTTTCAAATGAAAGTTTTGTATCACATAACGATGACCAGTTTTATCCGTGTTTACAAATTTGCTGAGAGCGTTCACTATTGATGGCTGCCAAACAACTAAACGACGTAGCATCACCAAACTTCAGACTTAAGTTTTATAATGTTGGTACTTTCTACCACAGTCATTTGTTTTTTGCAACAACAACCACTATCTAATACATCAGGTCGGATACATCTGGGACTCCCCTCGTATATGCTGTAATTAAAATTCCATATTGTTTCCATGCAATCGCGAGAAACAACTGAATGTTGAAGATTTTAAAAGAATGGCATTCGAACCTTTAATAACGGATATCTCAGAATATGCCAAAAAAGTTATTTTAAATAATTGTGCATTTTAAAGAGACCTATGTTTGTTGTGTAGTACATCTTCGTCTATCGTTTAATGTTTACCAGTTATATAAGATTAGGTATACAAAATTTCTTAACAGGCTAATCCTAGAAAATTCAAGGTATACATTTTATTTTTAATGTAAATATCTTTAATATGTGATATTTTAATCAAAGTCGTTAAAGCCATTTTTTAGAAAATAAAAAATTTCGAAAAATGTTCCATATAAAGGGTAATCTGGGGAAAGGGATTTTCTTGAAAATCTTTGTGTTGTATCTTTGGGAGGTTTGAACCTAAATACCAAGTTTGGCACTTATCCGACGTTTCTTTTTTGGATTATGCTGTTCACAGACACACCTAAAATAATTTGGATTCGGGGGACCTCAAAACATGTATTTTGGTGAAATCTCGACATCACATTTTTGGGTGGAATACAATACTTTCCATACTTTTATAACAAGCAGAGGAAGTAAAAAAGACTGATTGTAACCTGTGTTGTGTTTTTATTTTACCACACCTTTTCTACATCTCTCTCTCTCCCTCTCCCTCAACCAGTAGGTTAAAGTAATTCTAGCCATTCTAACACTGAAAGAGAATTAGACATGAGATAAAAACACCTTTTTGTGAGCAACTCATTTGAAATCAGTCATCTTTATACTGAACAAAACGAATGCTCTTTTATATCAAGGCATCTTTTCAAATGCATGTCTTACATGGGATGAGCATTTATCAGAAAAAGCTTTTTGTAATACCACTTGTGCATAATGAACTTGGAAAAGCAGGTGTTCTTTTGTGCGCTGGAGTCTATGCTTAAGCAAGGGGCTCCCCAATAAAAATGATTAATAAAATCATCCAGTGGCCTAGTTAGGCAATGAAAATACATGAAGAATGAAAGTGGTGTGAAAATTATCTTGTGATGTACTACTTGAGAAGTTTAATTTGTAACCATTCTTGTATCAAGTGTACTTTCAGTTATAAGTGAAAGCGTGCCTGAAAATAAAATGGGTGATGATCATTTCAACAATCTTGTTCTTGTTGCTGTGGAGAGGTCAGTAACTAAACCATAGGTGCTGAGCCCATCATAGATGAATTCAACTCCATTCACAGTTGTGGTTTAAACTTCATTGAGATAAGATAATACATTTTACTTTCTCTACCACGTACATAGTAGGTAGGGTTAGATGCACTCCTCTGAAAAATTTGATGTTTAGATTTCACAGGAAATACATGTTTTGAGTCCTGAATAAAAAAAAAAAGCATTTTTAGAAAACTAACCTTTACATGGACATTTTTTGAAATTTTTTATTTTCTAAAAATGGCTCTTGATTTTTATTAAAATACCATGTGTTTAATATATTTTCTAACAAATGAAATGCATATCTTGAACTTTCTGGGGATAGCCTCAGACGTCCTCTTCATCCTGAATTACTTTTGTATAATTGGTGAACTGTAAAAGGTATACAAAATCTTATTACACACAAAATAAATAAATCTAGATCTCGTTAAAGCACTAAGTGATATACTTTTGGGGGGAGGTAACCATTTCTAGGATATTCCTTGTTATTGGTTTAAATTTTCAAAAACTCTTCTCAAATGGGAAGTCTTTTGTTTTTCTCTCCTGGGCATGCAACGAAAATGGAATTTCAAAGCCATCACAAAGCGACCAGCTGTTAAGCCTACCGTATTCTTCTACTCCCGTTGTACACATGGTTCGATATATGCCGTCCCTACAGATACGGACGGCATTTTACGAACCAGCGGACGCGAACATAGCAGGAAGGGGTGTGGCTGGAGCGTTCTGCCTTTGTTGTTCTACCAAGCAGTGGTGCGTGTAAAGTAGCTCACGCGATGTATGCAAATATTTCGGAGGTGCATCGGGGAAGAATTGCGGGTATGTGAAAAATCAATTTGCCATTTGATTGACATTGCTAGAGCAATTTCATGCAGCATTCGCACAGTTTGAAGGTGGATAACCGCTTGGCAAGCAGAAGGGACTGAAGGTCTTAAGGATCACAGAAAAAGAAACCGGCGGCCAAATAAAACCACGCCCGAAAATGGCGCTCTTGTAACAGCAGTAAGAGACCAACCTTTTCAGACGATGGAAGTTGCTGTGCCACAGTTAAGACAAATTAATGTTCAAGCAGTTTCCCGGAGCGTCCACTTGGCATACATTCATTCACAAATTGCTGCACGGAAAGAGTTCCCCAACATCCGCCATCGAGAGCTGCGCGTAGGATACGCTCTGCAGAAGCTTACGACAATTCGAGAAGCATGGGAAACTACTATATGGATGGACGAAAAACATTTGTTTTCTAAACCTAATCACCAAATGAAATTTTGGAGGCCTGATGGCTCTCGAATGCTTCTAGAATTTCGACAGGTGACTAGAAAATCCGGACGCATCACGATATTCATTCTTGGGGTGAATTAGCGCTGCTGATCCTGGTGAGCTCGTGGAGACCACGGCCAAAATGATCACTCAGGATTATGTGACTCTTTAGGGATAGGTATTGTTATCCTTTGTGTGCGGGCAGTCTATCCTGTAAATGAAGTGCCCGTTATTCACAATGTGCGGGATAATAGTTCAGTACACAACTCCTACGCGGTACGGAACTTGTTTGCCGAGCACCCCGATATTCTCGTCCTTGACTGGCCACCTAATTGACCAGATTTCAACATCATCGAGAATGTGTTTGCCAAGTTTCAGGTTTGGCAATCCCTACAAAGAACCAGAGACGACACCTGGGAACACTCATGAAATGTGGGGACATTTGCCTTTAGAGCTAGAGTTCTTCCAGCACCTAAATGATCCAGTAGCAGCCAAATCAGGTAATGGACAAAAATGAAGATTGAACAGATTAAATAATGTCTAAAAAATATGTAGGTACGCTCCATACACTTTGAGAATAAAAATTATAATTTATTTCAGTATTACATTATATTGTCATTAAAAATACTTTTTCGTGGAGGACTTGTGTAAAACAGTGTTTTATTTAGTTGTGTATTTAGATTGCGCAATGATTCCGATAATGTCTAGTGAATGTTGAGGCAGTATTTTATATCACAACACTGTGAATGCCAGAGTGATTGTGGTGTAAATTAACATTATTGTATGACAATGATTTGAGATGTTTGTTAATTATAAGCATTGTTAGGAAATAAGTTTACACGCCTCACTGAAACTAACAATAGGAGCGGGTAACAATGTAACGAGGGGGTGAGTTGTTTATTAATTAGAAGAGACAAACAAATGACGTCAGAGTAGCGCGCTTTTCTTTAGAAATGGAGGGAATATCTTCCCTAGAGCATATCTGTTCGTAATTTTGATTGGATAAAAAAAATAGACGCTAATGTTGGCGCGCTTTATTAACCAATAGCAGCTCTGTTATAATGTTTAGGCATATCGGGGTGAGGGAGTATAAATTCTAAAGCCAGAGACATACAGACGATCCAAAACCCACCATAACACTCTGATACAAGGCCTAGGCCAGTACACTACAGAAGCAGACAAGCACAAACGACCCCTGTCTCTTTTTGACAGATCTCTTCCCATCACCAAGCAAACTGGCCCCGACCCTGTCACACAGTACCTAATGCATCTTATCCCGCCATGAGGACTGAACGCCCCTATGACGACCACCGCGCTAACATGGAACACGAATAGGTAACTGAAACTCACATTCTATGTTTCCTTCAGGACGAACCCACACCAACAGAGACGACGGCACCGACCCGACACGTAAGTAAGCATGGTCACTTCTACTCTATCACTAAGCACGACACCTAACACAAAATTCCACCTGCATGAGCATGAATACCTCACTAACATACACCAGGCACCAGCACTGGGCCACGAGCCAAGTGATGGCCCTGGATCCACCTCTGCCTGTCTACCCCCCTGGTAGGCCGGCGTCTTTCGTAGAGTTACCCACTAACCCCAGGTTGCGCAAGCGGTACCTGGCACCACTAGCACCACTCCCTCTCCCATCCATTAGCTGTAGTTAGTGCATGGTAGGGGAGGCGATGTAGATCCCTTTCGGATGATCGTCACCTGGTGTGGCGGAGGAGGGGCCACACCATGTAAAAAAAAAAAAAGTATTGCCCAGTTTAAGAGAATCATTCACGGGTTACACGTCGCGCAGATCAACAGAATCATTCACGGGTTACATGTCGCACAGTTCTACAGAATCTCTTGCTTCGTAAAGTTACAAAATGTGAAAAGCGCGGCAAATAAGTGATTATAGTTACATTCGAAAATATAACAATTCCAGTCAGGCCTGTATCAAGATTAATTATGTGAAATGAATAAAGTGTGACGGCAATAAAAGTGTAAAAACAAATTGTTTTATCAGTGTTATCTTTTAGTAACAACTCCTTTCCGTTTACACACCCTGTTCAAGAGATTTGCTCGACTGAGTAATAATAGCTAGCCCGATGACAAAGAACCCAAAATTCAAAAATAGTAAAACAATAACAGGTGCTCAGCAAATAAGATAACACGAATGATACCGCGACAATGTGTCCTATTTGAGTGTGAAAAGTATAATGTATTTCGTTTTGCATTATGTTGTCATTAACCTTTTTTTTTTTCTCTCTCGTGGAGATATTATACAAAACAGGGTTTTATTTAGTTAATTATTTAAACGGTTATTCTAAGTGATGAGTAAAGCTATTGCTCAAAGTTATATACTTGTATGTGAATAATCTAGAATTGTGCACGCAAACAGGACACCTCCTCCCTGCTATGCATACTTCACTTGTGAAGGCCAGTGGGATGCCCCCGAAGCTGCGGTGACAGCTTGGTGACGGCATAAATGGAAGCGAGTGTACCTACAAAGAAATACCTATGCAATAAAACCATTTCTACAAATGTTTATCTGGATTAACATGAAGTAGATAGAAGAATTAAGTATTTATAAGATTAGTTTGTTGAAGAATGGGTAGAGAAAGTCAAGTGAATGTAGCATCAGATTTTTTTCTATTACATAATTCTAATGTAGTTCAATCAAGTCAACGATGCAGGGCAGCCTATTTAGTAATTATATACCTACGACAGTAAAGTATTCATATAACCTTAACGAGATACATCTAGATGCACCTCATATATTAATTTGATCTCTGGGCCTCAATGCTACAAAAACAGTAAACATTAAATGGCATAGCTAATAATTGAATTGCGAAACGTCGGTATCTACGATGCCTTCTAGACCACGGCCTACAAGCCCGGATAGTAGCAATTCAATTATTAGCCATGACGCCGGCCGTGAAAGCCTCAGTAGGTATGTATATCAAATTGTGTGTTATTTTTTGATGCTCTTTAACCGCTATGATTCTTAACGTCCCATGTATAATGGGTGTGAAAGACCGGAAATTTTGCTCAGAGGCCTCTATATCAGGCTTGAGGTTCTTTTAGGCACCCTAAATCTACGATACAGGATATAAAATGACTGAACAAATTAGATCTGTGAAATTAATAACCTATGTGTTATTTCTAAAATCGTCAGCTAACATTAACCATCCCAGAGTCCCTTCCCTTAAGTAGGAAGCTTTGGCGAGGGGTCGAGAGAGAGAGAGAGAGAGAGAGAGAGAGAGAGAGAGAGAGAGAGAGAGAGAGAGTGCTGCAGCGAGTGCGAATTTCGGTTTGAGCTAACTATCAGATTATGGGCCCACCCAATTCCCGCGGGTTTTTCTTTTATTCTCAGAAGTTGGGTAACAACTCTATCAACTCCGGGTCATTTGAGACACATCGCCCATTTTTACCATTCGCCATTCCTATATGATTTACCCGACTAAAGGATGTTAAAACAGTTTATATAATTTTTAATATAACACTAAGACCACTCAGAAAGCAATTGTTGCACCTTGCATGCTTGCGATAAAAGTGGACGGTTAAAAATAAAATAAATGCAATAATAGAAAATAAGATGAGACATGCAAATTCAGTAGGAAAACGTTTTGCCAGTCCATTCAGCACATTAATTACAGGCACTTCGTGCGAGTTCATTTCCAAGACTGTTAGAACGTCTGCGTTTGTACGCAGTAAGTTTAATTGGAGGTACATGTATTCATGTTTTCTTTTCACAAACACTCCTTCACTGAGCTCTTAACGATATAAAAGTGCCTGAGCTTGTCTACTGTGGGATTCACACATTTTGATTTATAAAAAAGTGCTCTCTCATAAAACTAAATTTAACTTGTGTCATGACATTTTTCTTCAATCTTCCACCTGCCAAGGGTTACAGTCTGTTGCACCATAGAAGTATAGGATATTAAACATAGACCGGTTGCATTAGGTTCTATGTAATATCTCCAGTGTTCATTAATTTGAACCACAGATACTATGCACACACGTCAACACAAGAGATTCAAAATGTGTTATTGTTTGTTAATCTTCAATTAGCAAAAAAAAAAATTAATTTTGAAATTAGTGCAGTCATCCATAGTTCAATCCTGTTGACAGTTCTCAAGGTATAGATGTCATGCTTCCAAATATGTCAGAATAAATTGGATTTCCTTTATTTGGACATCATTAATCTGATACTTTCAAAATACGTGCATCTAAGCTTTCTATTATTATTATTTTAACCCCAAGTTAAACATACATGTCATCTCCAGAATATTAACTAACATTGCAATCCTTTGAATCATAGACTACTGTATAATTTTTTTCTTCACTGAACTGTGAAACAGAATGTATCAATGCGCCACAGATCCTAGAAAATTAGAGGGTGTTGTTCGTTCACACTGAAGTATTCTTGCTAAATGCTTGCAAATGTTGTGCTGTGATTATCCTCGTATTTCAAAGCAATGACTTTATTGTGTCCTTAAAATGTCTTCTGTCCCGCTCATCAGTGGAATGTGTAGTAAAGCTAAAAGGCTAAATAGGGCCTAGACTTTAGCTAGCGGAAAGCCGGAAATGGTGCTAGGGTTAGGTGTGATTGATTCACCTGATTATGCTTCGATTGCGAGCTATGATGTGTTGAAATTAGTGAAGCAGTAAATTTTAAATAAGACTTTACCACAGAAGTCTAAATTTGAAACAAAGCAGTAAAAAAAAATTGGGGTAACAAATGAGAGGCTTTCAGGGTGGAGAACTACTTATATAAAACTGGTGTTAAAATATTAGTGGTTATGTTTACACCCAAGTTCTGTGAAATGACCCTTGCGGATTGAATGGTTCGCGAAGATTTAGTTGAATGTGGAATGGAAATATGAAAGTTGCATTGCAAACTTTATTTATTCTGCATGTTTCTGGCCCAGAATATCATGATTGGTGATTGGCCTCACTTCACAAGCTGAATGCACCTGATGAAAAAAATAAAAGGTAAGGGTACGTTAATACCACCAGAAATTGAAATGTATGCTTAAATGTATATAGTTAAGTAAATATTCATGTCATAGGAAGCATGAGTGGTTATATTCCAATTAATTTCATTCGTAAACATTTACTGTTAATTTAAAAATAGCTTGTCCAATATGCAACTGAATATAACAGATTAAGGGATACTGCATAGCTAATGAGTTTAAAATTGCTTAAACTTCCGAAATTGAAGTTTGGCACTGTATAGTGAGTATTATTTTTCTGAAGGTGAAGGCATCGGATAAATGCTATGTCAAGCAATATTTGATGCAGAATAGATCAGTAGTTTTGATTCATCTTTGTTGATAGTGTTGATCAATGAATGGGTTATGCTGGGTGTGCCCTTTCCTGTCATGTTTGTTACTTTCAAAGCCCTGATTACATAATCTATTCTGCCAGTACGTTGTTGTGAAAACATGATACACTACCTTACAGTGAAATTAATTGAAATCAACTGTTATTTTCGTCCAGTCATAGCCTGATGAAATAAATTTTCAGTCACCTAATATAAATTCCTAAAAGTAAATAAACTCATGGATGTCATCCTCAATGGTATACTGGTTACTCTGGAGGCTTGATTTCTAAGGTCACCAGTTAAGATCTGGCTGGAGATGATAGTTTTGGAAGGGAATTAAAGCTATACACTTGAGTTCAGGGTCTGTGAATATTCAACTCGGCTGGCAGCAGCAGGCTGTAGAGGCACTGTATTTCCTAATAAAAACACATATGATGTCAAAACTGGTGTTTGTTGTGCCCCATTATTATGCACATTTTTGTTTTGAATTTGATGATCAAAATCTTATGCTATCCATTATTTGTTTGAGTGTTGCTATAGAAAGAAAAGGAAAAGACACCAGGTGAGCAATATCTATATGCTAAATCCATGTCATTTGTTTGGTGGCAACATGGCTACATCAGATTAAGATGCTGCTTTCTGAAGGTCAGTCACTTCATTCTGTGTTAGGTTTTGGTGGCAATACCTGAGTATGGTAATGCAAAATTGATATTGGAAATGATTAAAAATCTAACTTGCTTCATGAGAATCCCCTGCGTGGTTAAATACAATGTGTAACAACCACAGAACATTGTGTATTATTGTATATTTTCACATGAGCTCTACAAATTGAGCTCTACTTTTTGCAAAAGCCAATAGATGCAAAAATCAACATTTTACAGGAATCACATTTTTATTATTAACACACAAGTATATACTTTATAACAAACATTTTTGGCATGAAGCATTTTTTGTTCAGAGGCAATGAAAGGAGGTTATACAAAAATATGTGCACTTTTTAAATATTTACTCCCAAAAAACAGGTTTCTTCAAAACTCGATAGATACAAATCTTTATTCATATGAGTCTCATTAGGGCACTAATAAAATGATTAAAACTAATAATTTTAGCACAAAACTAATTATTACAAAAGTCAATGGGACACCTCCGCTAGAACAGTTGTGTAGAAGTACTTTGCCTCATCTGTTATTTCAAAATGCTGCACGAGTTTCTTAATGCCATTCTTTTTTCTTTAGATATCATGTTAACTTATGAAAGAATACAGGAATTTAATATTGTTTTAACTCTTGGTTTTAATGCATATACTGCCAGGACACACTGTATGTATATTCGGCACTTCAGTAAATACATTATGATGCATGGTTGATTTTTCTGGTAAGTGATCGCTTACTGCGGAGCCATCTTAAAAGGTAGTGTTGATTGTAATACCTTTTGAGCATTGGCCTTTAAGTTAAATCTTTTGTAGTCCTTGTTGAGGATCTTCACTGTGCTATGATTCTTCAATATCTTGTAGTAACCACTGGATTCCACTCTTCTGTATTCTTTCTGTATTCTTTCTCTATTCTTCCGAAAACTTGATCTGAAGCCATATAACTATGACTGCATATCGTAATAAATGAATACGATCAAAACTCTGCATTGCTGTGAAGAAAGCCATGAGTGTTGTCATTATAATGCTGTTCTTGTTCTGATTTTACAAGGGTTTTAGTCTTTAATTTTTTATTTTCTACCAGCTACTGTTTCTTGAACCATAATAAATTCACCCCCTGTATCCAGTATTCACACACAAGTGAATGTCAGAAACTATGGTACTGATCTGCAACCAGGAGAAAAGCCGTAAGGGGAATCTGCTAGCTTTCACCAGCATGGTTTCAGATATGAATGTTACGTCAGCGCAGTACAATTTAAGTGGAAAACATTAGCTCATGCTTACATTGAAAGCTTTTA
This sequence comes from Deroplatys truncata, assembly GCA_030765065.1. Classification (NCBI taxonomy): domain Eukaryota; kingdom Metazoa; phylum Arthropoda; class Insecta; order Mantodea; family Mantidae; genus Deroplatys; species Deroplatys truncata. The sequence continues at coordinate 127,052,232 of CM060988.1, read as the reverse complement.
ATATGAGGGTGATTCAAATATAAATGGTAATTGCGCAAGAGTACTGTGCAGGCAGTTCCGAGCAGGATGGTGAGTTGAGGGTTGAAGGTTGGTATATTAAGAAGGGGGAACCAGTTTGCTTAGCTGTTTTGCTAAGTTTTGCCGTCAGTACAGCCATGATGAACAAGAGGTTCCTTCATCAATTGCGCAATGCATTATTATAAGGTTCTTAACCAATGAAGGGGTCAAACCCTCAGAGATTTTCACTTGTTTGAAGGCACAGTTTGGGAATATTACACTGTCCCAGAATCGAGTGTTTACTTGGGCCAGAGAATTTAGATGAAACTGTAGAGAACAAAGTTCATGCTCGACATCCAAGGTCAAGTCTCACTGAAGACAACATATGTGCCATTTGAGATAGTGTTTTTTTTACTACAAAGGACGTACAGTGAATGCTGCTTACTATTGTCAATTGTTGAAGTCAGTAAAAGCCGCATACCAGAGCAAAAGACGTTGTTTGCACATCAGAGATGTCATCCTTCTTCAAGACAACGCTAAGCCTCACACTGCGAATTTGATAAGAGATACATTGGAGGACTTGCACTGGAAAATCCTTGAACACCCTCCTTATAGTCCAGACTTGTCCCCCCCCCCCCGGATTATTTTTTGTTCGCACCCGTGAAGGAATCGCTTGGAGGGTAACGATTCGAAACCAATGAAGACGTTGAGGAACATGTGTGCAAATGGTGATGACACGTCTCCCAACTTTTTTTTGAACAAGAAATATTCAAGCTTCCAAATCGTTGGCAAAAATGTGTAGAGCGTGAAGGAACCTATGTAGAGAAATAAAAAAGGTCTCATTTATGTATATGTTTAATCAATAAACGTATAACAAAATTACCATTTATATTTGAATCACCATAGTATGACTATTTAAGTAGCCAACGTATGTCCAAGGATGCAAGGATTAATGTTTTGCTCCTTACCACCTGAGTTCTGCGGAACCTTCTCGTAGAATTGCAGTGGTTGGAATATTATGAAACTGGAGAATGCTTTTACTTAAAACTTTATACTATGGTGAAAAACATTTTACTTGGCTTTGTGTGCATTTCACATGAGTCCAGCATGTATTGAGTTTTGCTTTAACTAAAAGACTGCATCTATCGAGTTTTGAAAAAAACCTGGTAAGTTTGGTTGTCTCTAATTATGGCATAAACCGAGATGTGTTAAATCTGATTTCATAGAAAGATTCAGATGCTAAAACATATACAGATGGAATATATAACTCATTTTTGGAAATTTTTACAAAGATGCTCCTCAATTATTCACAAAAAGCTTCCTGTTCATCATGATAGATATTTGTTAGATGTGTTTTCAAAGCATATTCTATTGTAGGTGTAAGAGAATGTATGGTGGCTGAGATGACAGCTGTTTAAAAAGCAGGTTAATAAATGTTAGCCTTGATATTACTTAATACTTGTTACATTAGTTCAAGAGAAACAAAAGAACATTCCAAAGTTCATTGCTTAAAATGTAAAATTCTTTGCATAACAGCAAACATTTTGGAAATGATTGAAGATCTGAAACTTTCTGGGTGTTAATTCTCTAGGAGTACTTCACTGGATTTCAGACGAGTCTAAAGCAAGCTTGCCCAAGCTTTTGGTTACCTCCAGTTTGAAAATGGTTATCACAGTGAAAATACTTTTTTGATGTACATTGTGTATTTTATTGAGGTTGTCAAGCAATGAATTGGATATCGACAAATAAAAGGTCACCATATCTTTCGATGAATAAGAATTGTGTATTGAGAGAATAGCATTCACAAAAGCAAATGCCATTTTTGTTTAATTTATAGGTTTCGAGATGCTGATGTGTCTCAATTTAATAAATATTAGCTTATTACTTTTAAATCAGAAGACATAGTGAAAAGATTAAATATAATATATAGAAGTGGTTGCAAATATACAATTTCACTAAAATAGGTTCAATACCTCAGAACTAGTTTCGAGGAATCACTTCCTCATCGTCAGCTGATTGCAACTGGTTCGCTTTCCTCTGATGGTTACAGACGTCCAGGGAAGAAGAAAAATCAGCAGTTGCAGCACATTTTTGGATACAGGGACATTAAATTGAGGACACAGTATCACTTATCAAGCAGGCACAAAAACCTACGGAATTAAACATGTAGGAGAAAATATTTCTTTGGAAATTTTGTCCAAGGTTAATGAATTTCGACATCCCTATGGACAAAAATTTGATTACTACACTTGTAGAACCACCACTAGAGGGACAAAGAGATGTCTGTAACCATCAGAGGAAAGCCAACCAGTTGTAATCAGCTGACGATGAGGAAGTGATTCCTCGAAACTAGTTCTGAGGTATTGAAAATATTAGCTGCTTGGTCTTGTTTACAAAGAAATTAAATACATGACTTGCTAAATGCACACATTTCTGTCATTAGAAAATTGTAATTCAAATGTGTTAATCTTCTAATCTTTCACTTAACACCTTTCATTCTGATGTGTGGGTAATGTTTCTCCTACTAATATGGGTAGCTGGAGCTGTTAAGGCATAGACTAATGAAAGGGAGGTCTGTGGTTCAAATCCTACCAGGACCCTCTTCCCTGACTGAGGTTTTTCCAGCTTTTCCTCAGCCCTTATAATTGTCAAATGCTGAGGAAGTACCCTAAACTTAGGCCGGAATATTTCCTTCTCAAATTTTCTTTCCAAATTGTCATTTCGTTTCATGTATCATCATCTGCAGTGCCATATGTACATTATGGCCCAGAATAAAATATACAAAATTTGACAACACTGAGTCACAAGATATGTGCACAGTAAGTTTTGGTGTCAGCTGCAGTTCATCACCGAAACAGTCCCATTTTGAGGTGGACAACACTGGCTGATTGGAGCATCAAGTTATGCTGGAATGTTTTCAAGAGGAATTCAATAAACCTCCTTCCATAAAGCAAACAGTGCTACAGCTGGTGGTAAAATTTAGATGTACTGGGTCCATTCTGTGCCAATGAAAAGTTCTTCTGTTAGGAAATGTACATCCACAAGCAATGAGCATGCTGAGATTGTCTTTGAAAAGATGAAAGATGCTGCAATTGCCAAAACAAAACTAACGTATTGGAAGGAACTAAATATGAAGCGGTCATCTTGCAGAGATTAGTCCATGAGTAGGGAGCTCTTTTTTTATTGAATTCAGCTAATCTGTAAGTTAAGAGAGCTGGATAATATTCAAAGAATGCAGTACTGTACTCACACTCTCACAACTATATATGAAAATGAACATTTCCTGATTAATATATGGTTTCTACTGGATGGTTATGTGAACAAACAAACGATATGTTTCTTTGATTTTGAATGATCTACTGAGCTTGTTGAATGTCTTTTTCATGCTGAAAAGGATACTGTTGGGTATGCAATATCCAGCATATTGGAACATACCGTGTGACAGTTATTTTTGTGATAACGTTTTGTATTGCATTGCACTCTCACTGTAAACTGTAACTGAAATAAACTCAAATATATGACATTTCGGTATATTTTATTCTAGGCCATACTGTGCTAAGAGCAGGCATTAAACACTACTTAAAGAAGAAGAAGAAGAAGAAGAAGAAGAAGAAGAAGAAGAAAAACATTCTCCAACCTAAACTAGCTTCTTTTCAGTAATCGACTTCTGCTCTCCACTTTTAGTGGAGAACAAATACTTTAGCTCTCAATTCATTGACATTTTTTCACGTAATATTAGTTTGTAGCAGGTACACCTGAAATTTCAATTAAAAATCACCTAATTTCACTGCAAGACTATTAAAATTAAAATTGAGCTTTATTTATGTATGCTCTTTAACTACTATGGTCCTTAGCATCTCATTCTACAGAGTGAGCCAAAAGACTCTGAACCGCCTGCGCAGTGTTTTTCCTGTCCGTGTTCTCGGCGCTTGTTGCCATCTGCCGCTATCATAGAAAGGCGTGCATGAAACCACACAACAATTTTAAAAACTACTTTTAAAGGCTTTACTTATCAACTTTACGAAAGGAGATGCTGAAATTGGCCACTGTCCTTGTCCATACATTTTTGCCACCTCTTTAGAAGACTATCCCTCACTCGCTGTAGTTCATGCTGAGAAATTTCCTGGCGGATATTTTGTTTTAATTCTTCCAGGATGTGTGGGTTTATCTTGTACACTTTATGTTTTATGTTATCCCGGAGGGGTATTTTATGAACAATATTGCTGGCTGCGCGGTGTTTTTCCACTGGGCGTGTGGAAATATGATAAAAACATGATAACGTACTGCTGCTATAAACAAAGTCTCGCTGTGGTTTAGCTTTGCAGCGTGAAGTGCAGTATTGAATTGCCGATGATGTGATGTAGTTCAGTTATTACGAGTTATTTATTATTTTGTCCATAATATCTTTATATATTATGGCTCAGCATATATTTTCTACTGCACCGCGTGTATTTATTTTTAATTCGTGTTTGTTAACTCGGTAAGCTCGCCAAGTGAAAGTACGATTTGCAGAAAGATTTCCAGGTGTAAAAGTTCCAGGCCGTTCAACAATCCATGAACGTTACAGTAAATTTCAAGCTACAGGAAGTGTTCAGGCTAAGAAATCTAAAAGATGGCATTCGGTTCTTACCGAAGAAACTTTAGATGACATCGGTCATCGTTTGGAAAATTCCCCCCCCCCCCCCAAAAAAAAAAATTCCATGATGGATAGTTTCTTAAAGAGGTGCCAAAAATGTATGGACGACTGTGTTCAGTTTCAGCATCTCCTTTCATAAAGTTGGTAAGTAAAACCTTTAAAAGTAGTTTTAAAAATGTTGTGTGGTTTCATCCGCACCTTTCTGTGATAGCGGCAGACGGCAACGAGCGCCGAGGACACGGACAGGAAAAGCATAGCGCTGGCGGTTCAGAGTCTTTTGGCTCACTCTGTATATTGCACATGAAAGACCGCAAATTTTGCTCAGAGGCCTCTATCAAGCTTGAGGTTCTTTTACGTATCTTAAATCTACGACACAGGGCCACCCGCTTCATTTCCCTTCTGAAGGAACCATGCTAAGGATTTTTATGCTCGGAAAAATCCATCACGCTCCTTCGGATTTGAAGCTGTAACCTCGGGAACTAGAGGCTAGCATGGTACCTTACACCAAGGAGGATGACTACTTCAAGACTGTGTTCACACATGAACTGTACATAAAGATTCTTAGCTGAGCGGCTCAGGTATTTTCTAAGTCAAAAAGCTTGCTCTGCATGTAATGAAAAAATGAAGGGTATGTTTTTAGATAGTGTGAACCAAAGTGTTATGGTAAGAGCATGCTAGGTGTTGAATTCTTTGACTTATAAAATACAAGCCGCTCAGCTTTTCCATCTAAGTGTATAAAGGCACTATGAAAATTACAGCCACTAATAACATTTGTAGGCATTAATAGTATGTGTAATAATTTATAAGCATGGACTTAACAGCAGTTGCAGTCAGGTTACAAGTGTTGCAACTCATGTCCAAAGTCTGATGCATGTGCACCGGGTGCTGCCAGCTGCTGTGAAACAGATAATCAGATTTAAGAAAATATCCTGTGTTCCTCTGCATTTAATGCTAAGAGATTAGATTGCTTTGTTAAGTACAGCCAAAAGCTGAAAATGATAAACTGAGATGTGTGTAAATTTCAAGAACTTTTGAAATGAAAGACAGTGAACTGTTATACGAGGTGTGATAAAAAAATGGGAATTTTTGTTTTTCTTAAAGAATTTTTATTTAATCATCATCAACGTCAACTTTGTCCCCCTTCAGATATAATACACCTGAACCAGTACTTTTTCCAATCTTCAAGCACTTTTGGAACTCACTTTTCGTTATGGTATTCAGCTCCTTCAGTGATTCTGTTTTTATCTCATCAATGGTGGCAAAACATCGTCCTTTCATGATTCTCTTCAGCTTCGGGAATAGAAAGAAGTCGCAGGAGGCCATGTCCGGCAAATACGGTGGCTGAGGCAGCATAACGGTTTTGTTTTTTGCCAAAAAGTCACGAACAAGCATTGAGGTGTGCGCTGGTGCATTATCGTGATGCAATTTCCATGAGTGGTTTTGCTACAATTCTGGTGGTTTTCTTCGGATTGCTTCACGCAAACGGCGCATAACTTCCAGGTAGTATTCCTTATTGGCCGTACGACCATAAGGCAGGAACTACTGATGCACTATCCCATTGTAATTGAAGAAAACAGTGAGAAGAACCTTCACATGTGATTGAACTTGTCTAATTTTTTCCAGTCTTGGCTGTTTAGGCAGTTTCCATTGGGCCATAGTTTCAACATCATACCCATATATCCATGTTTCATCACCTGTTGTAACCTTCTTTAGAAGTTCTGGATCATTTTCGACTTCATTCAGCAATTCCAGAGCAATGTTTATGCGACGTCGTTTTTGGTCGAAATTCAACAATTTTGGAACAAACTTTGCTGCTGCACGTTTCATGCTCAAAACATCCGAAAAAATTGCTTGGCATAAGCCAAAGGACATGCTGATATCATCAGCAACCTCTCTGATGACAATTTGGCGATTTTCCAGAAACATTTTCGTTACTTCTTCCACATTGTTGTCAGTAATTGATGTGCTAGAGCGTCCAGGGTGATCATCGTCTTCAGCGTTTTCTCGACTCTCTTTGAAACGTTTATACCACGTGTATACTCTTGTCTTATTCATAGTAGATTCACCAAAAGCCACAGTCAACATTTCGAAAGTGGTGCTGCACTTTATTCCTTTTTTCAAGCAAAATTTAATGCAAATTCTTTGATCCATCTTTTTCGAAAGTAAAACTTTGCAGAGCACTCAAAAACACGTATAACTTTTTTGACTGTCAACAATAAACTAAATATTCAAAACAGCCGAAAATGCAAACATACATCAGGAACATGTGTACCACAAGATAAAACAAAAGTTTTGAACGGCGGATGTATAAATCGCGTGAAATTAAAAAATTCCCGTTAATTTTTGAGCACACCTTGTATGATTCAGCCAAATTGATAACATAGCACAGGGCATGAAATTTCAAGCTTGAAAGCAGCAGCCACTTAAGAAATTTTGTTACCTCTATTTTATTAACAGAATAGGAATGTGAGATTAGTTGTCTGTTCAGTCTCAGCACACTTGCTTTATTTTGGAGATTCATGCTGTTGCACGAGGAATACAGTTGCACTTTCCCCAACCTTTTCCTGTGTTACATGCTTTAAAAGGATTGCATATTGCATTAGTTTCTCTCTATGGCTAAAACAGATTTATGAAAGCATGTAAAAAAGGCACCTGAAACATATTATCTAAGAATTGAAGAAATAAACAACTTCAAAAATTTTGTGGTCATACAACTTTCTCTACCTGTAACAAATTTGTATGTATACGTTATATATTAAAGCATTCATTTAAAAGTAATTTTTCTATTTACGATACACTGTTGCCTAGAAATAATTTCAAATTAAGCAATAAGTACTTAGTTACATACAATATGTGGAATAAATGTTCAAATATTGAACAGAAGTAAGGAATAAACTCAAAAGCCGTAATTATGAAGTAATAAATGATTCCTCTTGTCATGGTATCAAGCTTTTGCGAATAAAACATAAAAGAAAAATCTAATGTGATAGATTTCACATAACTTTCTCTACCCGCTATCATTTATTAGTGGGTATACAAACGTCTTACTAAACCTTATTTTTAATTTCTCTACTACTGTAGTAATTAGGGGAAGTATTGTATTCCACCCAAAAATTTGATACTGAGATTTCATTGGCAATACATGTTTTGAGTCCCCCTGAATCCCAAAAAAGCATTTTTGGAGAAAGGTCCGCTCATGCAGGTGTGTGAGAGTGTGTGTGCATGCGTGCAAGAGAGAGAGAAAAGCATAACTCCAAAACGAAGAGTCAGATAAATACCAAACTTGTATTTAGGTTCAGGGATGGGACATGAAGATTTTTAAGAAAATCTCACCACCCCATACTACCCTTTACATTGAACATTTTACAAAATTTTTGATTTTTGAAAGATGGCTCTAACGATTTTGATTAAAATACAATGTGTTAAAGATATTTACATGACAAATAGAATGCAAATGAATATATATCTTGAATTTTCTGGGAATAGCCTGTGAAGTTCACTTCAGTTGGAAGAAATTTTGCATAATCATGTACAACTGCTAAACATTAAGCGATAGACGAAAACTTACTACACAAAAAATATAGATCTCTTTAAAATACGTAATTTACTTCAAAATAAGTTTCTTTGCGGCATAAGCTATTTATGAGATATCCGTTATTAAAGGTTCAAATTGTTCATTACTTGGTCATTCTTTAAAGTTCTTTCAGCATGCAGTTGTTCCTCATGATTGCATGAAACAGTATGGAATTTTAAGGTCAGCATATTGTGTCAGTTCTTAAACATTTGACTGTCACTGTTTCCTTCGGAAATCCGTAACGAAATGTGTAGTGTAGCAATTTCTGCAAAGGTTTGTTTTGATTAAAATGTAGTAGTTAGAAAAATAAGCTTTAGTAAAAATAGTTTGTATACCCACTAATAAATGATAGAGGGTAGAGAAAGTCATCTGAATGCATTACAGCAGATTTTTTATAACTACTTCATTTTAACCCAAATAAACTATTATAGAATTAGCTGCATTACGCATTTTGTTATAGATACAAAGGGAACAGCGATAGTCAAATCTTTAAGAACTGGACACTGTAATTGAAAGTTGACAGGGCTTTAAAAGAATGGCTAAATAATGAACAGTTTGAACCATTAATAACAGATATCTCGGAAATGGCGGTGCTACATAAAAGTTATATGAAATAAATTGAGTGTTCTGAAGAGATCTACATTTCTTGTGTAGTACATTTTCGTCTATCACTTAACATTAACTAGTTATACAAGATTACATAAATTCCTTCCGAATGAAGAGGACTTGAAGGCTATTCCCAGAAAATTCAAGATGTGCATTTTATTTGTTGTGTAAATATCTAATATAGGCAAAATAATTATGTGCATTTTTTAGAAAATAAAAAGTTTCGAAAAATGTTCGATGTAAAGGGTAGTTTGGGGTTGAGGGAGTTTCTTAAAAATCTTTGTTGCATCTTTGGAAGGTACTGAATTTAAATACCAAGTTTAGTGTTGATCTGACTTTGAGTTATGCTGTTTAAAGACAGATACACACATGGATCCTTTTCTAAAATGCTTTTTTAAATTTATTCAGGGGACCTCAAAACATGCATTTCCGGTGAAATCTCAGTATCAAATTTTTAGGTGGAAAGCAATACCATCTCTATCTACTAGGTACGTGGTAGAGAAAGTAAACATCTGAGAGTTTCAAGCATTCTATCACATGATTCACCTAGGCGAAAATATAATCCTGGAATATTTTGAAAATGACTAATGTTATAAAGAAAATTGACACATTTGTATATTTTAATTTCTCTACACATTTTTCTGAAGTATGATTTTATCTGTCCCTAATGGTTTCATAGTTATACAGAATCATACAAAATTTAATCAGAAAAAGGGGAATTCACAATCTGTTACAGGAAATTCAAGATATACAGTTATTTTTTATTATGATTATTTTTTTAAATAGTGTTATAATACCTGCTCTTACTTTGTATGAGAACACAGGCGGTGACACTGGTGATAAATGGAATGAAAGGAAATCTGAGAAGGAAACATTATAGGCCTAGTTTAGGGTACCTCTGGCATTTGCCAGTTATGAGGACAGAAAACCATGGAAAAAATCTGTGAGGATGGCCCCGTCAGGTTTTGAACTGCAGACCTCCCATTCACAAGGCCTTGCCTAAATGACCTTGCCTAGGTTACACATTTTATTCTTTAAGTCAATTTATCAAACACAATATTTTAAACAAAATCATTAGAGCTATTTTTGAGAAACTAAAAAAATATTGAAAATTCTTCTGTGTAAAGGCTATTATATGGTTGCAAACTCATACTATATGATAATTTGAATGTTTGTATGATGATGCTGTGTTGCATGATGCCAGTTAAACATATGATGGTATCTCTGTTGTGTTTATCACCACAGCTAAATGAGTATGTGTGTGTGCGTGCGCGTGTGGATCTCTTTAAAACACACAATTTACTTCAAGTAAATTTTTTTGTGGCATAAGCCATTTCTAAGATATCCATTATTAAAGGTTTGAATTGTTCATTACTTAGCCATTCTTTAAAGTCCTTTCAGCATTCTCCAATGGTTGTTGGAGAATACATGGGAAAATCATTAAAAGCCATTTTTGAGAAAATAAAAATATTTGTTACTGTAAAGGGTAATTTGGGGTGGGAATTTTCTTTAAAATCTTCATGTAGTAGCATCCTTGAAAAATGATGAACTTAAATGATAATTGAATTTGTTACTTGTCCAATTTTTGAGTTATGACACACACACACGCACGCACGCACACACACACACCTTTTCCTTTTCTAAAAAAAAATTTATTCAGGGGACCTCTAAAACGTGTATTTCTGGTGAAATCTCCAATATCGAACATTTGGGTGAAATGCAATCCTGCCTCTACCTACTATAAGTAGGTGCTAGAGAAAATAAAAAACAGTCCAATTCTGTTTGTAGAATATTTTTAGTTTCCCACTGGGCATTTCTTAAGCGCATGATAGTACAAGGATGTACTTTTGAACAACATAAACTTTCCTGTAACTAAAACCCTGATGTGTTACATACATAATACTTTTTCTACCTACTATCATTTATTTTTATATAGGTATTGCAAACCATTCTCACGAAAGTTTATATTACTATCTACTACATGTTGATTTAGATAAAACTTTCCAAAATAGCTTCATTACACATTTTGTTGTAGGTACAGGGGATTAGAGGAAACCGGAAACCAAATGTATAGTCAGATGTCCTAAGTGCTGACCTTAAAATTTCATACTCTTTCTGTGACATTGCGAGAAATAATTGAATGGCTACAGCACGTTAAGAAAATTACAAAGTATTGAAAAATTCAAACCAACAATAACAGATATCTTGGAAACAAAAAGTTGCATGAAGTAAATTATGTGTTTTAAGGAGAAGCAATTTTTTTGTGAAGCAATTTTTTGTTTATCTCTTATGATTTATTCATTATAGAAAATTCCTTAAAAACGTACAGAGGACTTCACAGACTGAGTATATTATTTTAGTAGGTGCATATCATCTTGCTTAAGATGCACCTCAGAAACATCAACACCACAATGTACTTAATAGTATAAAAATCCTTGACAGGAGGTAAAATGTACATAAATCTTAGATATAACGTAAATAAAATTGTAAATGTATAGCATAGCATTTCAGTTGCACTCATAACATTTTGTCTCATATTCTGGTTTTTATTGGACCTTTTAGTAAACAATCCCAAAAAATCTTATATTTTTAGCAGCCTTCCCATTTTAACTACTCTTAAATTTGAATTGATTTCAAACAAACATCCATGAACATTTGGTTAGCATTTGTTAACATTGTTTATTTAGTACCTTCAAAGAAGCAAATAGAAAATAAAAGAGCATAAATGGAATGGAAATTTTATTTTAAAGATTTTTTGGGGAAAGGAAGAATTCAAGAAAATGAAGGATATCTGGGAAATTATGTGAATAGAGTTGATTACTTTGACTAAGAGATTACAGTAGGAGAGATAGAATATGAATTAAAAAATACTGAAACAGAAGAAGGCCACAGGGTAGGTGGATTTCTAGGGAGAGTTTGGAAAATTTGGTAAAATAGGAGTCATGAAGCTGTTGACAGAATTATTAAATGGATTTAAAGAGAATAAAATAATACCTGAGAGTTGGAAAGAGAGCATTATTGTACTATTATACAAGGTGAGTCAGAATAACATTGAATAATTATAAGGTTTGATTCAGAGGTTTTCTTTAAATGTATGCTTGTGAAAATGTCTTGTTATTGAGCTAGAGGGCTTTAACGTTTTTCAAATGGTGTGTCGGGTTAGATGAAATTCCACTGAACAGGCTACTACACATCTTTTGCTACAAGACATTGGGAGGGTTTTGAAATAAGAGCAAAATTCTCTTAAGTTGACTTAATAAACTTGTGAATCTTTATTTAATTGCATGACACTAAATCCATGTGCTCTAAAGTAATTCAAAAGTTTTTAACAAATCTGTAGCTGCAAATACAGGTTATTGTCACTAACATATGCAAATAATACTACTGTTGGTCAAATTTCTCCACTATTGTACAAATTACTTGAAAAAACTTTGTTAAATGATGCAAACATGTTTTTAAAAGCCTTCAAAATGGTTAAATTAGGAACAAAAGAACAAATGCATAAGTGTTTATAAAAGAAGTTCAAAATGCAGACCATTGACTTTGGAGCGTAATTGATAGCATCATAATGACTGTCGAGTTCTTTAAAAAGTATTTAGCATATGACAAATATCATCAAATGCTACAGAGATCCTAGCCAACTGCTCCTCTTCACTATTAACTGACATCTTGTACACAAGAGTTTGAACATGTCCCCTAAGGAAAAATCCAAAGGGGGGTTGGATCTGGTGAATGTGCCGGCCATGATTTTGATGTTCCTCTACCAATCCAGCGATCAGGATACCTTACACTTAGGAAATCCCTTACATCACCAGAATAATATGCAGATGCCCCATCACCTTGGAACCACATTAACTGGTGTATTCCTAAAGGAATATTTTTCAGAAGTTTTGGCAAAGTATGTTGTAAAAACTGTAGGTAAATGTGCCCCATCAAACGTGAAGGTAGTAAATAGGGCCCGATGAGTGTGTCATTCACAATGCCAGCCCAAATGTTCACTGCAAACCAGTGTTGGTAATTAATACCTCTAATAGCTCTAGGGTTTTCCTGTGCCCAAATAAGACTTGTGTGTATTAAACATGCCCTCTTGTGTAAAAACCATGTCTGTCCACAATGTGGTTGTAGGAAATCTTGGTTGATCAATGCATTTATGAAGAAAGCACTGGACAAACTATAGTTGGGTGGAAAGTCATCTGGCCCCAGTGCTTGAACTCTGGTGAGATTATATGGATGTAATTGTGTTCATGCAGAATTCTAATAACTGAAGATTACTACTGCTATACTGTCTTGTATGCATGGCTTGTGTTATTGCTCTTGTGGACAGAGAATTCTGGACCCGGTCAAGAACCTCCTCTTCTAGAGCCACTGTTCTTACATTTCTTTTGACTCCCGAGTGATAAGTTTTTTTTTTTTAAAGTTCCTGTTTCTCGCAGTTGTTGATGTGTGGCAGTAAAGGTGCTGTGATGAGGCAAATATCTCCTTGGGTAAAGCTCAGCATAAAGATTCTGTTCCCTTTCCTTATTTCCCCAAGCAATGCTACAAATGTAACGCATGTCTGCTAGTTCTGCATATGGAAAATTTTTATAGTAAGCTGTAAAACTGAAAGTCCTTCCAGTAAACGAGCACCTTAGTATGTTGTAATAGCCGAGATTGCCTACCTACACCTCTTGTAGGAACCACAAAGTGCTGTATAATATACACTGGAATCCCTTACCATTTAAATAGCAAAATGCAGGTTTTAGGTTAATGGTGATATAAACAATGTTAAAAACAGAACACAAGCAATATTACAAAATGCAAAAAAAACAAAAAAACATAAACTATCCTCCAGTGCCGTTGGGGAACAGGGTTCTGTTGACAGAATTTTATATAACCCAACACAATGTTTGAAAAATGTTAATGCCCTCTAGCTCAGTAACAAGACATTTACAAGCATACACTCCCTTTAAGAAAATACTCTAGTAAAACCCTCGAATCACACCTTAAAATTGCTTGGTGTTATTCTGACTCACCCTGTGTAAAGAGAAAGGGGATAAAAATAAGCTAAGGAATTATAGAGGAATTAGTTTATTATATGTACTATGTAAAGTATACACTAGTGTATTAGTTTGAAGATTATATGATAGGTCAGAGATGGAATGTAAATTGTCAAAATAACAAATGGGACTATAGATAATATAATAATAATTCACATAAAGTAAACAAATACCCAAGAAATTAAAGAGTTACGGTATATATATTTTTTGCAGGCTTTGAGAAGGCGTTTGATATTATAAACAGGGATGCTTTGCCATACAAATTGAGGAATAAAGGAGTAAGTAATTAATTTATTTAGGGATACAAAAATTGTACAAAAGAAATAAATTTTATGTTAGATGCAAAAGAAATAAAGCTACTGATTATATGCAGCAAAATTTAGGTCTGAGGCAAGGATGTAAACTAAGCCCAATATCATTGTTTGTTTATAGATGATATTTTATATAGAATAATGAAAAGTAATAAGCACTGTCCAGTTAGAGGGACAAAAAAGATACCAGAACTACTTTTCACTGATGATCTCGTAGCAGGGGCAGTAATAGTGATAGAGTTACAGCATGCTATTAATGAAACTGTCACATTTTGCAAGGAGTGGGTTTTAAAGGTGAACACTAATATGTCAAAGATATTAGTATTCAAGAAAGGATCAAAATTAAAAAGAGATGAAAGATGGTTTATAGGTAGAGAGCCAATAGAGGTGGTGAAATAATTTTTGGAGGTTAGATTCTCAAGCAATGGGAAATAGAAGGCTCAGACTAAATATGCACAACTGAAAGCTGTTAAGAGTTTGCTTATACAATACATGCACATTGACAATGAATTTGCTGGAACGACTTTATGAAGCAATAGTTGACTCTTAAGATGTTATATAGAATAGAAGTTTGGGGAGTGGTAAAGGAGTGGCTAAAGATTGATGTAGTTCGCAGAATGTTTTGTAGGAAAGTTTTGAGTTTACCCAAGAACTCCCCAAGTATATCACTGGCAGGGATAAGAAGGGTATGGAGATAAGGTATAATAATGGAGAGAATTTTGAAGAATTGGTACAGATCTATAAGTTAAGATGACAAATATAATAAAAGAATGCATAAAGTTCCAAAAATATGTAATAGGAAGAGAGAGTTGGTTTGGGGAGATGGGAAATGTGTTAGAAGGAATTGGCATCACGAGTATTTGGTTATTACATAAAAACAGAAACAATGGATTTTGGATAGAAGTAAGACTGAGGGTGGAAGATATAGAGAAACAAGAGATGTGGACTAGTTTTGAGGATAACATTTCTTTGACTTTGTATAAAATGTTAAAAGGAATTAGAGGAGGGAGAAGTATGTAGACATATGCGATCTATCTGAAGTAACAGGTCTTGCCTGGATGCAGACAGGAGTATTATTTTTAAAACGAATAGAGAATAATTGTTCAGAGAGATGTATTATGTGTGAAAAAATTGAGTAATATTTTCCATTGTCTAATAGAATGTGAAAGGCGGCGCTGTGGCCGAGTGGTTAGACCGCTCGCCTCCCACCGAGGCGGCCCGGGTTCAATCCCAGGGACCTGCATGTGGGATTTGTGGTGGACGAAGCGGCGTGTGGGCGGGTTTTCTCCGGTTTCCCCTGCCATTCATTCCACCAACTGCTCCATCATCACCTTTCCTTTCATCCATTTCACCGCCATTTCGTTTCATCTACTTCCTTCATCCCATACCAGGCATTGGGCTGATCACCCATCCTGGATGCTCTGTCTGATCCATGAGTGTCTGCTCCTTGATGGGCCTCTGACCCCAGGCACCCGCTTGTAAGTCCTGGGGGGTGTAAGTACTACATAAGAGGAGGGTAAACAGATAATGAATGAATAATAGAATGTGAAAAGGTTAAAAGATGGAGAGATAATATATGAAACAAAAATTGGGGTAATTTAAACAAACAAATAGAAATTAATTAAAACGCTTGCGAGACCAAAAGGCAGAAGCAATTAAAATGGTAGGGAAATTTTCAGCAAACGTAAGAGATTAGTGGCTTAGAAAGCAGCAACAGAATGGTTACAGCCTGGAAAATGAAGAGATGGTATCAATATAAACGAAGCTTTATCCCATACATACAACCTAGGGGTTAAAGTATGGAAGAGCTAGTTTATAAACACCACAGATTTTTAAATGTATGTTATATTTGTAATATTGTGTCAATGAAAGATGGAAATAAATCTTTTTCATTGTAATACCTTGTAAAACCTTTAAAAAATACCAACATAACCAATATAATATTGTTTCATTGCATAAGTAATGTCAGGGTACAGTTTGCATTTTGCAAGCCTATCTAGATGTGTGTGAGTTTACTGTTACATTGCATGATAGGATGTTTTTTATGAGATTCTCCAAGGTTATATTTACTTTTAATGGTGGCTTTAGCAGTGTTTAAATTTATGAAAACATCTTAAGCATTGCTCAGGAAAACATGACACTTCTGGGTACTTGTTGATGGACCTGAGAAGCTTTTAAAAAAAAATCTCATTTCATGACCATAAATGTAAAAGAAAAGCTTAATTATTTCAGCCAATTTGCAGATGATTAAAAATGCGTTTAACCTATTTAAGGCCTAATAAGCCCTGGTGCAAAATAGAACCCTTGTCTTCACATGGCATGTGCATACACAAGTCATTACACTATGAAGCTACTGAGAAGTGAGTATAAATGTGTTAACGCTGTTTTGGCTGCTACACTTGGTTGTACCATAGCCATATTTGCTTTTAATCATAATAAAATTAAATAAAAGAACCTGTTTGTTTTCTCTTGTCAAACTTCAGTCAATTATGTATAAATTTAATTGTATTTCATTTAGTTAAGAAAGCTAGCCTTTAGTCTGTTTTGAAAACTTTATCTGCAACCGCAATTGAAAACGTTTGGCTGTGTAATTGATCGAGTATGACTAGGGCTTGGAAATTGAAGACCTATGAATTGCCTAAAAAAGACCTAATAACTGGAAAAAATCTGATGTTACATTCACATGACTTTTCTACCCCCTATTGTTTACTAGTGGGTATACAGATTGTTCTTATGAAAGTTTATTTTCCTATCTATTTAATTTTAATCTAGATAAACCTTTCTGGAAATAGCTGCATTTCACTGAAGACACAAAGGGAATAGCAACAGTCAAAATATGTTTTAGATTGGACACTACACACTGGCTTTAAAATTCCATACTCTTTCCATGGCATCGTAAGAACAATCGAAAATCGACAGGATTTAAAAGAATAGCTAAGTATTAGTAATTCAAACCATTAATAATGGATATTTCAGGAATGGCTGATGCAACAAAAAAATTATTTGAAATAAATTGTGTGTTTTAAAGAAATCTACATATTTTCTGTGATACGTTTTTGTCTATGCTTAACGTTTATCAGTTATACAAGATTATACAAAGTTTGTTCCATACGCGCATGCACACACACACGCACACACACCTTTTTCTAAAAAATGCATTTTGTTTTATTCAAGGGCCTCAAAACATGTATTCATGGCAAAATCTTTATATTAACTTTTTGGGTGGAGTGCAATACCTTCTCTACCTACTACATATGTGGCAAAGAAAGTAAAAAAATGTAAAAATATTATGCAAATTAATTAATATACTTAGTAATTTTAGTTTTAATTACTTAAATGAATATAATACTTGACATTGGGCATCAATATCATTACATCAGCCATTTTTAAAAGGGAATGTGTGGTATTTTCCACAAATTATGTTATTTAAAGACTTTGATATACAATAATACATACATATTGCAATAAGAGATTGATGCTTTTAATTTATCATGTAAACTGAAGTGTTATTCTTTGAAATAGAGTTAAACATCTGTGCTTAATTACAAAACTCTGATGATGTGAAACATACCTGTGAAAAACTTAATGAGTAAAATGCGTCTTCTTTCAGTCATATGTTTTAGATTGTTATATTAATGTGCATAAATATTGTCTGTTCCAGTTGAGAAAGGGCAATAAAAATGCAGTCAAAAGAAGGTGAAGTTGCAAGAAAGGCCATTAATACCTTAAAAAAGGGGCTAAAAAAGAACCAATAATCAAAAAAGAGCTGAAAAAGGCAAAAAGAATAAATAAAACCTGCTATTTTCTGGTCTACAGTGACCAAAAATGAATATATATTGTTGGGCCTTGTTTTTGGGCTAAAAAAGAAAAGGATTTTTCCTTAACTTCTGAGCCTTAATTATGACAATTTTTACTTTCTCTACTACGTATAGTAAGTAGGGGAAGTATTGTATTCCACTCAAAAATTCGATACCGAGATTTCACCAAAAATACATGTTTTGAGATCCCCTGAATCCAAAAAAAGCATTTTTGGAAACATGTCCGTGTGTGTGTGTCTGTGAACAGCATAACTCAGAAACAAACAGTCGGATAAACACCAAACTTGGTATTTAGGTTCAGTATCTTCCAGGGATGTGACACGAAGGTTTTCAAGAAAATCCCCCCATCCCAGGATACCCTTTACATGGAAGATTTTTTGAAAATTTTAATTTTCTCAAAAACGGCTCTAATGATTTTGATTAAAATATCATACGTTTAAGATATTTTCATGACAAATAAAACGTATATCTTGAATTTTCTGGAAATGTCTCCAAAAGTGTTCTTCATTGTGAACGACTTTTGCATAACCGGTAAACCATAAGAGATAGAGAAAATTTTACTGCACAAAAAATGTACATCGCGTTAAAATACACAATTCATGTCATATACATTTTTTTTTATTGAGTGAACCATTTTTGAGATATTGCTTGTTATTCTCTTAAATTTTTCAATACTTATTTTCTTAAATGGGAATTCGTTACTGATTTTTTTGTCTTTGATATGCAAAGGGTATTAATCTGTGGCAAAGGGAATGGTGCTGCACCTAGCAACTAGCTATTAAGAGATATGTATGTGCTTAAAGACTACTGTATTGCTATATTGCCCTTGTAAATATATATTCCCCTTACATCTACAAGAAAATTAGGAATAAGATAGAGTCTGCAAATGCTTATCTCGATTAACATGAAGTAGATGGAGAATAAGCATTTGTAAAAATAGTTTGTACAATAGTAGAGAAAGTCATGTGAGTGTAACACATCAGATTTTTTTACGACACTTTATCTAAGCTACCCATAATTTTAATCCAATTTGAAATATGTTGACAGAGTTTCTTCTATCTAGCATGTATATATATACTCTTGCTTCATACTTGCAACAGTTGGCGAGTTGCTTTATGCATACAGATACACAGTGCAATGCTAATAGGTGCTCCAAAGTAGCAAATGCAGATGTCAAAAATGCAGAAGCTGAGGACAGACACCCCAGAGTCTCGCAGGTGTCAAGAGAAGAAACCAAACTGCAGACAACCACCATGAAAAATAACAGTGCTCTGGCAGATATATGTGTCATTAGTAGTGAAAGGTTAAGGTTTAATGCATATGAGCTGCAGTTTAAAAGTAGCTTGTCTTCTGATCATCTCCATTTCTGAGAATTTAATGCCTTTCTTGTTCAGGATAATCCCCTCTCATGTGATGTTGGCTAGTGTAGTCACTATCACACACACTCCTCCAAAAACTTCTTTTAACATAATTCCAATTGAATTTCAGAAACCAGAACCTACGTCTCAGATTTTAAACACAAAAGAAATCAAACAAAGATTAGGTTGATTGATGCTGATTTAATTAAGAATATCTTATTGAATTCATTTTTTTTTAAAAAAAATTATTGTTTCAAAGACAAAATGTTTTTGTTTTCTTAAAAGTTGAAAATGTGCACTTTACAGGTTTCTGAAATAATTGTATATTTATTAAGATGCTTAATGGAAAGTTTTAGTATATTGTGTTTTCTTTCAGGTTTCCTCTTGGTAAGATGGCGAAGAAGAAGGCACCTCTATGAATTGCAGTACTGTGTAGATTGACAACACATATAGCAATGGATGAATGGACATTGAATGATCTTTTGGAGTGCTCTGTATGTCTAGAGAGGTTAGATACCTCAAGCAAGGTGCTGCCTTGCCAGCACACATTCTGCAAGAAGTGTCTGGAGGAAATAGTGAGCACTCACAAAGAATTGAGATGCCCAGAGTGCCGAATTCTTGTTGAAGCTAAAATAGACGAGTTACCTCCCAATGTTTTGCTCATGCGCATCCTTGAAGGAATGCGCAATGCTGCACCCAAGAAGCGCAGTGCAGCTCCCAATAGGATGCAAGTGGGCCACTTTCCTCCTACTTCTTCAGCACAGCAGCTGCCACCATCTCAGCCCCCAGCAACCACAGCCTCTCCAGATCCAAACAGCAGGATTCATGCTGTAAATCAAAAACCACCTATTGGACAACCAAGCCAACCATATGCAAGAGCCATTTATGATTATATATCCAATGAACCAGGGTAAGAAGTAATTTGTTGCAGTATTATAACTTATACCACTTGAAAACTTCTGTACTTCAAATGTAACCTTGGCATATATAAATTTGAAAAATTCCCCTTTAGTTAATCAGGCCTTGTGTGACCTGTTTCTTCTTTAAAATAAACATGTTCATTAGGAGTAATTTATGTGTAAGGTGCTTCTTTTGAAGTTCACAG
The DNA here is from genome assembly GCA_030765065.1 of Deroplatys truncata. Lineage (NCBI taxonomy): Eukaryota > Metazoa > Arthropoda > Insecta > Mantodea > Mantidae > Deroplatys > Deroplatys truncata. The sequence continues at coordinate 127,031,791 of CM060988.1, read as the reverse complement.
TCTTTTATCATAATAAAATTTTCCAGCCATTCTTTTATACAGACTTCGATCTGTGAAATTTTCAAGGGAAGTTTTTAGTGTCTATTTAATTCATACGAGGTATGATAAAAAAAATTATGGGAATTTTTGTTTTTCTTAAAGAATTTTTATTTAATCATCAAAATCAACTTTGTCCCCTTCAAAGTAATCCCCCTCAAATATAATATACTTCTGCCAGCGCTTTTTCCAATCTTGGAAGCACTTCTGGAACTCAATTTTCGTTATGGTGTTCAGCTCCTTCAGCGATTCAGTTTTTATCTCATCAATGGTGGCAAAATGTCATCCTTTCATGGTTCTCTTCAGCCTCGGGAATAGAAAGAAGACGCAGGTGCCCATGTTGGGTGAATACGGTGGCTGAGAAACCATAACGGTTTTGTTTTTTGCCAAAAAGTTACAAACGTCATTGAGGTGTGAGCGGGTGCATTATCGTGATGCAATTTCCACGAGCAGTTTTGCCACAATTCTGGTCATTTTCTTTGGATTGCTTCACACAAACGATGGATAACTTCCAGGTAGTATTCCTTATTGACCGTACAACCATAAGGCAGGAACTCCTGATGTACTATCCCATTGTAACTGAAGAAAACAGTGAGAAAAACCTTCACATATAATCAAACTTATCGAAATTTTTTTCAGTCTTGGCTCTTCAGGCAGTTTCCATTTGGATGGTTGGGCCTTAGTTTCAATATCATACCCATATACTCATGTTTCGTCACCTGTTAAAACCTTCTTTAGAAGTTCTGGATCGTTTTCAGCTTCATTCAGCAATTTCTGAGTGATGTCTATATGACGTCATTTTTGGTTGAAATTCAATTTCGGAACAAACTTTGCTGCTACACGTTTCATGACCAAAACATCTGAAAAAATTGCTTGGCATGAGCCAAAGGACATGCCGATATCATGAGCAACCTCTCTGATTGGTGATTTTCCAGAACCATTTTCTTTACTTCTTCCACGTTGTCTCATTAATTAATGTGCTAGGGCGTCCAGGGCAGTTGTCATCTTCAATGCGCCTTCTTGACCCTCTTTGAAACGTTTATACCCCTTGTAAACTCTTGTCTTAATCATAGTAGATTTGTCAAAAGCCACAGTCAACATTTTGAATGCGGGCTGCACTTTATTCCGTTTTTCAAGCAAAATTTAATGCAAATTCTTTGATCTATCTTTTTCAAAAGTAAAAATTCGCTGAGCACTCGAAAACACATATTACTTTTTCAATTGCCAACAATAAACTGAATATTCAAAACAGCTGAAAATGCAAACATACATCAGGAATATGTGTACCAACAAGATAAAACAAAAGTTTTTAACATTAGATGCATAAAGCTTGCAAAATTTAAAAATTCCCATTATTTTTTATCATACCTTGTATGCAGTGTGTTTTATATTCACCAATAACTTAGCAATGCCTTGGATATTCACCAATCACATTCATTTATTTTATGCTTGCAAGGATGTTATTTTATCAGATAAAACATTTGGGTCGTTACTGAATTCTAATAGTATCAGTATGCTATTATTTATGTAAAAATGTTAAAAGCAGGTAAGTAATTTTAGTTGTGGCTTATGACTTTCTCTCTGGAAGTACACAATTATTGGATTTTCAATGCTTTATTAGTTTCTTTTCATCTAATATCATAAGAATAAAGTATAAGTATTAAAAGTTGCTCATCATTTCTTCCTAATCAACATCTTCAACCTCCAAGTCCGTCTCATCAGCTACAAGGGCATGAAAGAATGTCTGATTTACCATTAGGACATAGTCCATTAGTGACAGTACATACTGGAGTTTCTTTTTGTTTATTTTAAAGGATTCTTTGTATTTTTCGGGCAAACTAAATGGATTGGAAGGGGCAGATCTACCTTTTCTATGAATGGGAACTTCATAATAGCATCCTTGACTGTAGTACTGAGAAAGCTGGAAGTTGCTATTCTCTTCAATCTTGAAGCTCACAGTGTCTGCAAAATGAATGGTTCCGTTATTGTACAGTACCTATTTCACTATGTCAGAATGCAGACTTTCCACATCCTTGAAATCTTCTCTCTGCCTCATAGTGACAATAAAAGGTACTTTAACAGATGATTTATCATGACAGTTCTTCAGACATGTACATTTTTGTCCCATGGTGACAGCTTCAATTTCCTTTTTGGTTTTATCTGAAACATAAGACCTTCCTTCATTTCTCCTTCTTTTGCATTTTGATTTAGACCATGATTTCTTTACTGCGTTTCTCTTCCTTGATTTTGCGGTTTTACAAGGGTTCACTTCATTACTTCCAGATTTTGGTGTGAACTGAAAAAATTACAACAGAGATAATCATAAGCCACTTATAGTATGCTGTAGTAACTTAAATATTTTAATATCTGCAATAGTATATAATGCACAAAGGAAACAATATAACTGAAGTCAATTTTGTTTACTGTATATTTTATGGTATTGGTAATAAAAAGCACAATATTTTCCTAAGAGAAAACCTATGCTGTATAAGTTTACCATTCAGGAATGTTTACATCTCTTACCTGGTCATTTTCTGAGCCAGATTTAGTGGAGAATCCATTAGAACTTAAATCATTTTCATCTTCATCACTTTCTACAGATATCTCTGCAAGTTTATCATTCTTCCCAGGCGGAAAATCAAGTTTTCTTTTCACTGGCGCCATAATGTGTGTCTTGTGATTTATGTCTCAGGGAAAATATGAAGTCAAAGAATGAAGGAGAGAACAACACCTCCTTGTAATTCTGAATACAGATGGCAGCAAGTTGTGACTGTTTAGAGACATCTGTTGATGGAGTGTAGAGTTTTAGCAAAATGTTGATTTGTCTTAAAGTGTGGCTTGTGGCTATCTCTGACGCAATGCCTCAAGTGTGTTTTAATCACTGCTCGTTCAAATAGTGCCAATTTCTAAATACATTATGTTTTTGGAAAATATGTGACTTATTGTGTCCTGATTTTAGTTTATTTTGAGGTTAACTATTTTCTCATTCCCACTGTTGGTAACATTTATTAGTATTCCGTAACTGTTTTGTTTGTTCATTCATTTATTATGCGTTATCTGAAGCTAACACAATGGTAATTTGATATCAACACAAGCAAGAAAGTAAGTATTATTTATACACGTAATCTGTTATGTTTTATTCACTGAACAGTTATGAGTTTCGTCATATAAATGCGTAACTATTCATGGGATTGCTTTTGATAAAGTGGACGTAAACGTCTTGAAACTTTTGCTGCGGGATGTTTGTGTGATCAGAAATAAAAATTTGTCTGTGAACTTCTGTTTATATAGCGTTGTCTCTCATAAAAAGTTTACTGTGCTCTTCTCATTTCATCAGGAATCAATGTGAAAAAGTGGGTGATGTTTGCATTAGTAAATATTGTAAACAAAACACAAAATTAAGTCTTGAAAATCCTACTGACTGTACTCAATCCTATAATTTTTCTGGATCGCAAAGTGTAAGTTTCCAAAGCTTTTCTACGTTGATAAATGGTCTGTATTTGTATTTAAGGGGATAAAAATGAAATTGACTAAGAAAACAATAATTTTCACCAGTGCCCATAGTGTAAGTGTGCAAAATTTTGTTCAGGTGAGTCAGACAGTGACGTTTTGTAAGTAAGGAGCTGAAAATAGGAGGGGAGGGTTACTTTTTAAAAATCATAGATGTGTATAATTTGATCCAAAGTTCAGATTTGTATGTAAGGTGTTGAAAATAAATATAAGATGTTCTTGAAAGCTGTAAAGTAACCTATACTTTTAATAGTCATTAAATAGAAGCTTATTTGTTTTTAATATATGTGACTACCATAAATTCAAAACACCAAACACCTCCTACAGTAGAAATATTAACACGTTTTGGGTATTCCTTGCACCTATCCAATTTGTCCACCGGAAACCAGTTGAACAGCTGCTGAGGTTGGCTTCAAGCAATCCCTGAAACATGTATTTATACTAAGTGATTACTAGTGTTTCAGATTTCTGGCTCATTAGTCACGTATATTAGCCTATAATTGTTTCCTGTGCCCTAAGCAATGAGTCTAAACTTTTGTCCAGATTGATCAATGTAGATGGATATCAGCTGAAAATAAGGGAGAAAGATTTTTGAAAGTTATCTCTAATTTTTGCTGCACTCCAAAGTGTAAGCATAACATTTCATCCAGATCAGTGAAAGATCATTTTTGCATTTAAAAGGTAGCTTTTGAAAGCTATAAGAGGGTATAACTCTTGCTGTGTCCCAAAGTATAAGTGTGCAAAGCTTTGTCATGATTGGTGAAATATGTAGATTTCCATTGAGGGGTTGAAAATAAGCTAGGAGTAGTTTTGGAGAGTTGTAAGGAGGCCTATAAAAATCCTTTTAAAAGAAAGGTAAATGATATGGCTGAGAGTGAGTCACCAAGCCAGACTATTGCAGGAATGTGATTTAGTGCTTCATTTACAACTTATTTAATGCTGCATGTTTCACGAGTAGCTCTACTCCTTCCCTCATTGTTTTGCATATTTTCATTTAGACTCAGGAGCCTATGGAATGTTGCATTGGTTCACCCACAGGAAATGCAGTCAAAATCTACCAAGAACTATAGTCCAGCAACTCTTTGGAGACACGTGCAAGGCAATAACATGAAGTCTCGACTCCTTTCATTCCTTATCTAGCACAAAGTTAAACGCAACACTTTCATTAATGTAAAACTTAAAATTTAAGTATTGAAGGTTTATTTCAAACTATTAGATCTACTTCAATACCACCGAGTATAAAGGTGTCATTCCTAATCCAAATTATACCATACATACTCTACTAGTGATACGTAATTGTTCTTTCACACAAGCCGTGTGTAGGCTTAAGTTGGAAAGGTAGAATCAAACTGAAAAATTCAATGTCACTCTAGTAATGTTAAATGAAATTAGAAGGGAATTCAGTGAAGTGAACATGACAGTAGGTCCCCCTTCCTGCAAGCCAGTTTTGAAGATTTCATATCTGCCATTTTACCCCTTAGAATAGAAATATTATAAAAATCCTAGATATTTGCAATAAAGGATATAAAATATTCTCTAATGTTAATAGAGAATATTTTATATTTAATGAAAATGGATTGAAATTGGAGAGGTAAATATAAAAGTATACCCTCTTACCATTAATGTAAAATGTTTGCAAATGTTTGTCCATCAAAAAGGACTGTGCTTTTCAGTGCTAAAAAATTATTAAAATCAAAGTGATTCCTGAAGTTATCCTGTACACACACATCCAGATACAATTTTGTGCCTGTATAATATTAATGTAGATTATGAAAGAGAAAACTGGGGTCTTTCTAGTAGAAATGTAATGTGATACTTTGTGATAACTTTCTTAAATAGTTTTATTTATTTATGAGGTAATTGATAATTGCTATCATTTTTAATTTCAGTGACCTTTGTTTCAAGAAAGGTGATATAATTTTTTTAAGGAAAAAGATAGATAACAATTGGTACCATGGAGAGAGTGGAGGGAATCATGGAGTATTTCCACTTACATATGTACAGGTATGTTAAATATAAATCTTTTTTGACATTTCCGAAAGGTTTTATATTAGGTAAAACATTGGCCTAAACATTTTGCTATGAGCAATAATTGTAATGGTTTCATATGAAAGAAAGTAAAAAGAAGAAAGACTTCTTTCACATTAAAGAAAGAAAGCAAGCAGTAGGAAAAAAGGGGGGAAAAAGATCCAAAATGTTTTGGTTCTAAATTATAACCGGGAAGTATCCTAGTTAAATTCTATGCAGTTACATGTGCTACTTTTAATGACATTTTCAGAACACTCACTACTGAAATTGCTAATTTCTGCAAATTTTGACAACTTAAGTTTACATTCTTGTAACTTATTTGTTTAACCTTTCTCGTGTAGAATTACTTTTGGCTAGATTTAAAAATATGGAATATGAAAATATTATGCTGTTTACACACATTTGTGCACATAACTAATATTGTGTAAATATAAGTGATTATACTTTACTTCATGATGATTTAAAAAAACATTCGCTACTGTCCATTCCAAACCAGAGTGCCTTTCAGTGAAAACAAACTCTTTGTATTATCCGCGCGAAAGTAGTTCACAATCCCCGCCCCTAATGGCTGCTTGTTCCCCTCTCAAGTGCTTGTTGAACACTATTTAAATCTATAAAAACACGCCCTGCCTGTGAATTATAGTTCAAAATGCAATCTGAGGTAACAATCTATTTTATAAGTCTGCGGAAATGAACATTTTACTTACGTTAATCATAATCCTCGGGCATAGATGCAACACCCAAATCCGAATCCCCTGAAGATGATTCAGCTGCCATACCGGAATCAGAACTACTCTCAAAAATAATGACAAGCTTATCCACAATTCCATAGCACTGTCGCACTTAAAACAAGTTCCCGTATTTTATCCTCTTCTATGTTCTATTATGTCAGTTTATATTCCCTGCTCGCTTTGGTTACACTTCTCACTGAAATGCCTGTAAAATCCGATATTAGTTTTGCAATATGCACTAATGCAAGTGTCGGGTAGTTTTCTAATAGTGTATGCCTGTAAAATCCGATATTAGTTTTGCAATATGCACTAATGCAAATGTCGGGTATTTTTCTAATAGTGTGTTCAATACACATCACTGTTTCTAACTTCTTTCCAAATATCAACGTAAAACTATTATAAAAAAAGAATGTGAAATGGTTCTCCAAGAAATACAAGCAGATAATCATAACAATTTCCCAACCAAACATGTGATCAAAACATTAAAATCAAAACCAGTAGTATACACGAAAGCTGACAAAGGAAATAAACTAGTTGTACTTCAAAAAGATGATTATATTGCCAGAGTAGAAAATATGCTGCAACAAGAAAATTACATACAAATTCAAGAAGACCCATTAAAACTACATTTAAAAGCCTTTAATCAAACCATCCATGAAAGCAAAACTATAACAGACACTGATAAATCTAGATTAAAACCAGACCACCCCATTTTACCAAGAATGTATGCTCTACCTAAAATACACAAACCGGGTAATAAGATGAGACCAATCGTCAGCAATATTGATTCTCCTACCTACAAACTGGCAAAATGGTTAGTTCAGAGATTCTCTTCACTACCAAAATTCAATAGCAAAAACATAATGAATTCAGAAGAGTTAATACAGAAGATAAAATCCCTGGAACTTGAACCAGAAGACAGATTAGTTTCCTTTGATGTCACTGCACTATTTCCAAGTGTCCCTACAGATCAACTCCTGCGTCAATTAAAGAAATGGCTACAGCAGACTAACATGCCAAAAGAAGAAATAGAAGACCTCGTACAACTTACCAATTTGTGCATTACACAAAATTGTTTTAGTTTCAATAAGTTCTATCAACAACCAACAGGTCTAACCATGGGCAACCCACTTTCACCATTCCTTGCAGATTTATTTATGAGCTACTTAGAAACACACATAACAACTTCCTTTCCATACATTTTTAAAGTTTGGCACAGATATGTCGACATCTTCGCTGTTGTCCCTAATAGGTTCATACAAGACTCCTTAGCCTTACTAAACCTACAGAACCAATCAATAAAATTCACCATGGAAATAGAAAAGGAAGGCATGCTACCATTTTTAGACCTAAAATCATCAGAGAACAAAAGAACCTAACCTTTGGCATATACAGAAAGCCAACACACACTACTAATTACATAAAAAATAAGAGTTTCAATCCAACCACACACAAACATGCATTACTAAACAGCCTAACACATAGGCTGGTATATACCCCCCTTAAATAAACAAGAATACCAGTTAGAATACCAGCATATAGTAGACACAGCAATAAATAATGGGTACAACAAAACAACAATTGACAAAAAAATTGCAAAATTCAAATGACAGAAACACAACAAATCTCAGCCAGCAAGATAAACAGCTAAAGTTCAAGAAATTCACATATCACCCAGGAACATTTCACAAATGTGTGAAGATTTTCATGAAACACAACATCAGCCTAGCTCCACAGAACAAATTTAACATAGAGAAATTACTTTGTAACAAGTTAAAAGACCCCATTCCACAAGACAAGAAAGCTGGAATCTACAAAATCAATTGTTCAGATTGCAATAAAGTATATATAGGTAAGACAAAAAGAAACCTAGAAACTAGGCTAAAAGAGCACATGAGATGTATCAAATACAAACAAATGGACAAATCTGCAGTTTCACACCATTTTTGGATCACTAATCACATCAAACCCAATATTAAATTAGTCAAACCAGCCAAATTTGCAACCGAATTAGATGCATGGGAGAAGATCACCATTCTAAAACACAACACACATCTAATGAATTTTGATTTGCTGCCACCAAATCCTCTCTGGAAGTACATTTCACCACCACAAGATGCCACTAAGTATCCAGTCCACAAAAACGGAAACACCAACAACACAGGCCAGTCGGATTAGCTTCTGAGAATGGGAACAACCGTTTCCCGAAACATGTTAAGTGAGTAAACTTAAGTGATGTTAGTGTAACAATTCCGACTCACCTTTAAATAAATATGAAGAGCTGTTTGTTTTTTGCCGCTTTTTAACTGTTTCCCGCTTTTGTGTTTGAATAGTTTATTCGCACTACATGCACCTTCTTCCTCTGCCATGTGAACTCAAATACCAACTGACTAAATCAGAAGATTTGACCAGCTGAGCATATGCGTGCCTGCATATTATGAATGACTGTTCATTTATCATATATCCTGTGTTACGCAAAGTGTTTATTCGGTACTCAGATAGTGCCTCTGGGAATTCATTGCTGCATTTCTTGTATATGTAAGAGAGTGGCAGTCATGCATACGGTTGGTATTAACAAGCAAGATACTCTCGGCGTTAGTGCAATAGCAGACAAAAATCATATTTTGTAATCTCTTAACAGCTAGTATATATCCATTACCTTTAACGATGAGTTCTTATGATAACCGCAATAAAATGTGCAGCTCTATACCTTTTCTGCTCTAATATTTCATAATACAATACATGTATTAAGGAACTATTTACGTTGGCGTAAGAGTGTATTGTTGGGTTCGTGACAAGCAGAAGCACGTGTTTTTGTTTACATCAGAGGGAACTCTGGTTTGGAATGGACAATAGATGCAAAAATAATCTCTGTGCTGAAAGCTATATGCATATAGACAGTGGAATTACACACTCACAGGTTCACTTTAAGTATGCTCTCTGTGTGTGTGATAAAAGTTTGAAATGGGCTTGTTAATTGCAGTACATGTATTGACAATAGCATGTAACACCTGTGATTCTCAGCATTCATCAGTCATCACAGAAGTCACTTAAGTTGTTATTGCAACCAACTTGCTGCAGAGCAGCAGTTATGTGCTTTTTTCTTGTGAGCCAGATAACTGAAGTAAGAAGAATTGTCACTGAATTCATTGAACTTTGGCATTATTTCATTATCTGTCAGTGTTTGTTTCAGTACCATCTTTGCATAATCATGCAAAAAAGCAAAACTACTCACACACGCATATGTACAAGTTCATGAACTTATGGCTTAAAGAAGTTGTGAGTTAATGCCCCCTTAAATATGTTTTAAACAATTACAAATAGTGTCCTTACATACTGCTAACATCTGACAATGATTGTGCAAAGTATTAGATAGATCCAGCCACAAATATTCAGTTGGTAACAACCTTGGGATGCTTGTGATATGCCCGCATTCTGACGTTAACATATGTATAATAAAAAAATGTTACATTCACATGACTTTCTCTACCTCTTACACTTACTTATATTTGCTCTAGAAATTATTCTTACAAAAGCTTATTAATCTGTTTCATGTTAATCAGGATAAATTCCTGTAGCAATATTTTAATTAAAACATTTTGTAGGTACAATAGGAATGCAGGATGTTGAAGCTATAGCCATATCTTTAAAAAGTGGCTTGCTACCTAGTCTAGCCATAAATATTGTTACAAACTACTTTGTGAATAAATGAAATAAGGTTTGAGATTTTTCAGTATCCTTTTTAATATGCTATAGACACATGTAATGTTCAGAGTTTGCACCAATCAGACTTCATAATGTCCACCTTAACACACTGCAGACTTGGAGTCTCTTTGAGTAGTCATCTACCGCAAAACAGATATAGTAGCAGCAAAAGTTAAAGCCATCAATGCTCCTGGGAGCACTGTTGCCAAGTGTAGTAGGCGTGTACTGGCAGTAACTGTACATCAGAGCACGTTTTAGATGACAAAGGTGCCACCCATTGTTTTCGTAATTGAACAACACATTGAATATCCTTAAAACAATCAAATCTTACTTTGACACAGTTTACAGGAATAGAACAAGCACAGTGTCCTCATCTTCTTTGAAAGCACTTAATTAGAGACGTCACATTCATCCCTTAAGTTATTCACGATCGACTGCATAATGTTGTCCCTGGCAATTTCTTTGTTGAAATCTTCCTCCTGAAGCTGTTCTGCATGCCTAACTCTTGAAATGTAGTTACATTGTCTATTGCCTTGTGCATAAGTTTTTCTACATCAGCTAAGTAGTATTTCGATCAGCGACTTCACCCTCAACTTTGGTCCAAATCAGTTCTATTGGCTTGTATTAACAATGGTATGGGGATAGTCGAATAACTTCATGGCCCGTTTCTTTAGCTGTTCAATGTAATTTATATGTTTTTCCTTGTGTTCTAAATGGTGTAACCAATTCAAGTAGTTCAGGAATAGTGAGTGTGGGTTTGTATTGAATATTGTGTTTATCTAACCATTCCATTATATCCTAGTATTTTTGTTTGAAGCTTTGTTTTCTGTGACAGAATGATAAGAGGCATTATCCATAATAATTATGGAGCCCTCCTCTGAAGAATACAGGAATTTATTAATGAACCAGTCTTTGAATGTGTCTGTGTTCATTTCAGAATGGTATTGTAATTATAATTCTGGCAGCATTGTGAATGAAATATCAGTTTAAAATTTGGCATCAAACCATACTTTTTAACCCTGCATGACACACTATGAGCCAACTTCCCTTTCCCTGTAGCAAAACCACTCATGGAAATTGCATCACGATAATGCACCAGCTCACACCTCAATGCTTGTTCGTGACTTTTTGGCAAAAAAAAAAAAAACCATTATGCCGCCTCAGCCACCGTATTCGCCGGATATGGCCCCCTGCGACTTTTCTATTCCCAAGGCTGAAGAGAACCATGAAAGGATGATGTTTTGCCACCATTGATGAGATAAAAACAGAATCACTGAAGGAGCTGAACATCATTACAAAAAGTGAGTTCCAAAAGTGCTTCCAAGATTGGAAAAAGTTCTGATACAAATGTATTATATCTGAGGGGGATCACTTTGAAGGGGACAAAGTTGATGTTGATGATTAAATAAAAGTTCTTTAAGAAAAACAAAAATTCTCGTTACTTTTTGATCACACCTCGTATACATTGAAAGGTATCATGAAACTGCTACTGCAGATGTTTACCTCAATTAACATGAAATAAGTAGAAAAATAAGAGTTTTTAAAAGCTAAATAAAGATAAGTGATATTGGGTAAAGAAAGTCATGCGAATGTAAACGTGGGTCTCCCTTGCCTCACCAATCAACAAAACATGTTGATTCAACAAGTTGAGCTCGACATGTCATCGGTAAATAAGTTGTGTCCACTGACCATCAAATCTTGCTGATTCAACGCGTCTTGACTAAACAAAACTGTTTTCCATCAGTATGATATGTATTCAGCTCACTTCATGCAGACCCAACTAACATCGGCCAGACATGACAACTGACCTATGTATATTATTCATTGCTCACTAGTGAGAAAAATGCACTGGATGAAAGTAAAGACATACATTAATTAATGAGATTCATGCAAGACCTATCATCTGGGATATATCCCTAAACGACTATGCAAATCAAATCAAGAAAAGGGAGTGTTTGCATGAGCTTGTCCATATTAGCTGATACGGTTGATCTGAAATTCGTCTCCTGTTTTGCAATTGCTGGTGAAATTATAGTCGCCAACAAATTGAAATCTTCTTTCGACATTCTTAGAAAATTCTTGAAGCCTCAATTTTCAGTTCAGACAAGATGCTATTTACATTGTATCTATTGCTTAGAAAAGGGCATAGCCATAACTTTCTTCTTTTATTCTTGCACCCCTTTCGCCAAGCACACACTGCTATTACAAATGCTAAATTTTCATAATCAGAATCCATGCAATTATTGATATTAACTAATCTTATGTGTTTATACTTTGCCTCACTTGTTAATGCAATGGAGATGAAATGTTAATGGGAGTTCCAACTACACGAATGACTCAACATGTTTCACATCGTTTTTAAAGTTGCTTATGTTTAACGTTGAGTATTGTGTGTTGATTGTTGATGCAGTGGAGACCCGCCTTAACACATCAAATTTTTTAGTCTTGCAAATATCTTAAACTCATTGTATTTTAATCAAATCATTAGAGCATTTTTTAGTAAAATAAATAACAAACATTCTTCCATGTAAAAGGTGGATTGAGGTAGGCTACTTCTCTTGAAGATTTTTGCCTGATGTGTTTAAGGCTGTATCTGGCTCAAACATAAAGTTTGGTACAAACACCTTACAAGTTATATAAGTGAAATGAATGCATTATTGTTTGTGTGTCTATTTGTTTTTGGGGGGATGCATTTGTGTTCTTCAAAACATGTATTTTCAATGAAATCAATATCAAGTTTTTGGGAGTATAATACTTTATCTACTACAGAGAGAGCCAAAAACTATGAACTGGCTACGCTGTGTTTTTCCTGTCCGCGTCCTCGGCGCGCGTTGCCATCTGCCGCTATCATAGAAAGGCACGGATGAAACCATACAACATTTTTAAAACTACTTTTAAAGGCTTTACTTACCAACTTTATGAAAGGAGATACTGAAACTGACCACCATTGTTGTCAATACATTTTTGGCACCTCTTTAGAAAACTATCCATCACTCACCATAGTTCACGTTGAGAAATGCTGGCAATTTCCTGGCGGATATTTTGTTTTAATTTTTCCAGGGTGTGTGGGTTTGTCTTGTACACTTTATTTTAAGTCACCCCACAGATAGAAATCGCAGGGGGTTAGGTCGGGGGACAGAGAGGGCCACAAATCTCTACTAATAATTCTTTACTCAAACACACTTTCATTAAGTTGTTAAGTAAAGCCTTTACAAGTAGTTTTAAAAATGTTATATGGTTTCATTCCCACGTTTCTATGATAGCGGCAAACGGCAACGAGCGCCGAGGATGCGGACAGATAAAACACCACATGGCCGGTTCGTAGTCTTTTGGTTCTCCGTGTGTAGATGGGTAAGTTGTAGAGAAAATAAAAATAAAGTTCTTATAGTTTAAGAAAAGTAGAAAATGGAAATATACTGTTCTATTATGTTTTCATTGCAGGTTATCACTCCATTGCCAAGCCACATTCCACAGTGCAAAGCACTCTATGATTTTAGAATGACTAATGATGATGAAGAGGGCTGTCTCACATTCAATAAGGTACATTTTCTGGAGACTTGTTACCAGGTCTTGCAGAGTTCATACCTGAAATGAAGATTGTTTAATAACTATTTCAGTTTTAATCAAAATCGGAGAAAATTGGCTAATATAAGAAAATTGATACAATGAAGAGATAAAATAATTAACCAACTGAGTTTGTTTTACACATAGTAAACTTAACTCAGTTGGTCAATGTATATTTGTGTAATGTATGATAGCATTGTAGCTGTTTCGTTTGCTGTTGTTCTTGCATTCAAACATTGTCTTTACATAATCTCATACTGGTTACACTGACAGCAGGATTTCTGTATTACATGAAGCAATGAAAATCAAAATTTTATTTAATATAATTCTCAATTCATATGCAACATCCTCTCAAATAGAGCAGAAATATAATTCACTAATAACACCATTAAGAAACAAAAACAGGATACAAATAAATACCATTAAGAGACAAAAACAGAAAAAAATGGTGGTAGCTTTTTTTGCATTTTGAGCCTAAAGTCATGTTTTATCAATACAATTTATTGGGTTACAGGGTGAAGTGATAAACGTCATTCGAAGAGTGGACGAAAATTGGGCAGAGGGTAAACTTGGAGAACGTATTGGCATCTTTCCACTGGCTTTTGTAGAGTTAAACAGCGTGGCACGTGCTCTTATGAAGCTTTCCACCAAGTAAGATCCAAACAGATTTAATTGTCAGTGATTCATAAAATAGAAGTGAGAGTCAAAATTAAAAGATTCAGATTTTGTGAAAAGCTTAAAGCTAAATGAATTGACATCCCTGACTTTTGGTGTGTACATCAGATGTTTAGAAATAACAGTTGACTTTAAATGTGGCACAGTGCATTCCGTTTACACCTGTATTTTGCAAAATTAAATACCTTTTGTCTCATTGCATATAATTCATTTACATTTCTTGTATGGATTTCATGAGATTTCTGTTTTTCCGGTGACTGAAACTGTTTTATGCTATCATTTTCTTCTTCAGAACATTAACACTGTAGTTCTCCAACTACAGGACAATTTTTTCCTCAAAATATTCACATTGAAAACCACAGGTTATCTATCTTGTATTTGTAATATATGCTTTCTGAATAGCACATGTCAGGAAATACACTTCAAACTTCATGGTTTGGTTGGGGAAAATGAGATGCATGCGAAAATGCTAAAGGTCACTGCCAAGGTCACAGTATAGCAGTCTGTTTCTGCATGTTTCATTTTTTCCTCTGCAAGTAAAGCTATTTACCAATAAGCCTATAGAATTTAAGGCAATATCTTAGGTATTATAAAAATTCCCAAAGGCATAAAAGTTTTCTATACAGTTTATAAATTGAAATAAGCATTTCATTTTCTAGTCAGTGCTTTGATAGCCAAGGTAATGCAGAAAAAGACAGATATTAATGTGTACTCCGTTTCTTCTCTACTCTATCCACTTAGTGCATTTCTGCACAACAATGAATTATTCATTTTGTCTTATAATTATTATAGTTGCCATTGAAGTGGAATTCAAAGCTACATAACCTCACAGGCTTACTTATGAGTAGGGACCCCAGATTGTCGGTAAATAAAATAATGTAATATCGTTGTAAAAATATTATAGTGAGCAGTATTTTGGGCGGTAAATAAAACTGCTTAACAGTGTTATCTCGTGCAAAAACAAAAGGGAAAAAACAAAAACACAGTTTAAACTATTTTACTGTGGAACAAAGGGCACCTTACATGTAACTTAAAAAAGAGGAGCATGAAAATATTTACATAGTATACATTTCGACTGATTTACTTTGTTAGAGACAAAGCCACCATAAGTTCGGTGTTCTCTGGCTTAAGGTTTGTTCTTAAGTTTGTCATGATGTTCCCATATGCAGAAAAAAGTCTTTCACTGTCCACATTGGACATGGGTACCCACAATAGTTTCATACACTTCTCACTGAAACACAAGTGATCACATTGAAGTCCAGAAAGTAAATCCAGTATTTTTTAAAATAGAGAGTTGAGGTTTGTTATACTACATCACTATGATATTCTTACTTGAACGCGTTTCGGGAGACGGCTTGTTCCCATTGTCAGCATTTTCTCTCAACTGATTTTTGCCGGTCATCGTCTGGGGGATGTGTGTGGTTTGTGGTGTTCTCTGGTGCTGGGTTGATGAACCTCCAAAGGCTGTTGGGTGGCGGCAGTTCAAAATTCATTAGGTGATTCCTGTGTTTGACAATATGTATTTTTTCCCAGATGTCCAATTCATTGCTGCTGTTGATCGGTTTTAAGAGTTTTATGTTTGGAGTGATATCAAAAATTGAAATCCAGTATGTTCACTTCAGCAGCATCATCTAATTTCTCACACACTATGTTCTTCAGAGCAGCATATCCCTCCTTGAATGTCTTCTCTGGCAAGTCTCGCAGAAAAGGTAACATTCTTCTTGCTTTTTCTATATATCAGTAGATGCCTCATTTGATACTATTTTTCGTACATCAAACAATTTACCTGCAGAATGAATGTCATCATCAGCTGGATCAGCTGACATTAAGGAATTCAGCTTAGTAACTGACTTTATGCCCAATTGCTTGAACTGACTGATAACATAAGACTTCTTGAGGGTTGGCAGTCTCTGAAGAAGACTTGAAGTTTTCTCTCCAAACGAGCCCTCAGCTACTATTGTGAAGCCATTTGATATATCTTTAAGTTTGCTATATAGTTTATGAACAAATGGATGTTTAGATCCCTCAAGCACTTCAATAAGGCAAATGGTGTCTTTGCAGTGTTCAAGAAGGAAAGATGCCGGGCAGTTTATTATATTTTGAGACCACATTGTAATACTACTGTGGAATCGGTTTGAATTCCCGCGTGCCGCAAAACTAAACTGATCTGGCAACGTCTTGCACATGCTGTCTGTACGGCGCGCGAACGGCACGTTGCCAACTCCACCGTCAGCTGAATTGTGCATGCGCTAGCTTAATTTGAAACGTGGCTCCATCGGCATAATTCCTTTTCTTTTTCAGAGCAAAAGGTAAACAGACTCCTTGCGCTAAATTGTAACGTAATTTAAAGAATATAACTTGACTCCAAACGAATCTTTCAGTATAGCAGACACAAAATATACCTAGACATGCGTTCACATTATGGCAACGTCGCGAGACAGCAACAATTTTCGTGTGAGGGGTACAGGAAACGGAGACAGTGATTGGTAGAAGAGGCTGTCTACTGTCAGAATTGACTTGAACCAGACTTAGAAATTCATGCATTATTTAACGATACTTTTGCAACAGTCTTTTCCAGCCGGCATGAAATGGGGCGATGCAAGCACGAGTCGTTAAATACGGATTACAGAAGAATTGCAGGTAGTATTGTCATTTAAATCCAAAGAATAATTTGGGTGAAATGAGAAATCCGTCACTGATGCGGTGTTGCCGAGTTTCGATAAACGTGGCAGTCCTTTTGTTGTGCATGCGATAGGTGAAGAGTGAAGGGGACGGGGTAGTCGAAGCAGTACCAATGTTTGCCGAAGCTCTGGTTAAATCACAGTGCGGTGCAGTTTGGTGTTCTGTGCCGTGCATCACACAACACCATGCAGCATGGCCGTAGCGAATGACAATACACGTATCCGTAAATGATTCATAAGCCAAATATCTGATTATTTATGTGAAAAGGAGAGACAAACGCCAAAAAAAAGGGAGAGAGAGAAAAATTTCGTGTTATTTTGCACATTTTTTTTTCATAACAGTGTTATTTCGCGTTTTCGCGATATAGAACTAATGTCGTGTTATTTTGCGACTCAGAATGGTTATATATGTGGAATTTAAAAATAATTGATTAAAGGTTTTCCTTATTGTTAATTTTCGGCCAATTTCGCGAATTAACTACTCGAAAAAAGTCAGGGTCCCTACTTATGAGCAAGCAAATATTTATATGTTAATTGGAATCTTAAAATGTGTTCATATTTATTGTTGTTGTAATGTTTATTTTAATTTCATGTGATTGATATTATTGTTGAAATATGTATGATGTGGAATTAATTTCATAGTAAGATACCTAAAATTGTAGCGGGGAGAATTAAATTAATTAGTGTTAATTTGGAACATGAAAGGTAAAGAATATAGGGAAGGAAAAGATTAAATGAAAGAATAAAAACATAGAAGGAGTTATATAGGCCATGGAAGTGATCATTGTTGACTCTAAGAGAGCAAATATGTGAGTGGAAGGGAGGTTACTATGGGATCCTATGAAAAACTTAAGCAAACAGAGCAATTACTGCCTAGAGGGTGGTAAGCAATAAAAAAGATGCTAAGTTTGTAAAGTGAAGCCAAGTTTTGTTAGCAGTTGTCTGTGTGAGAGTGTGGGAGAGTGACGCCAAGCCATAGTAGGTGGCTGGTGCTGCCATTAATGCCTGATGTAAAAGTTTTGTTTTATTTGTGAACATTATGTGCTGTGTATTCGTATAATTGATTGGAAGTGTGAAGGAATGACTTTGTAAACCAGCAAATAAATTCAACAAGTTTCTACTGCAAAAGCTGGAATTTATTATTTCAACTATATCTTAGCAGTAGCAGACTCCCAGAGATCTACCTGTTAACACGACCCTGAGATACAAGAAAAGAGTCTCTACAATGCTCACTGCAGAAACATAAAATAATAATAATAATAATAATAATAATAATAATTATTATTATTATTATTATTATTATTATTATTATTATTATTATTATTATTATTATTATTATTATTATTATTATTATTTAAAAAAAACACCATAATGATCATGAAGAAAGGCACATCCATCAACATTATCACTTTCTGATTCCAATGACCCAGTAACGATTTTTCAAGAAGATGAAACTGCTGCATTCAGCATCTCAATTTACTGACATGGATAACTTAGGTCATTAAGGCATAGGCTCAGGGTGGTCTGCTGCTTAAATTATGCAAGGATCATCCTCCCTGATTGAGGTTTTTTTCCCAGATTTTCCTCAGTGCTCATAAGTGGCAAATACCATGGAGGTACCCTAATGGATTCTTTTGTTCAGTGAAGGTTATTTGTGCCGTAAACTTAAATGAAGAATTTGACCTGACACTGTCATAAATATATTCATTCAAGTTTGCACCCATAACTTCTTGCAGTGTAGTGAGTTCATTCTCTGCCTACAAAAACATCTTGACTGACAAGTGCAAGAACCTCTCAGAAACCAATTTAGAAATGTTGTTAGTTGTTAACTACACAAAGAAAAGTGAAATGAAATAAGAAATTTGGAACAAAACTAGAAGTGCACATTTTGCTGTACCAATTAAGAAATGATGTTAGCTGATAACTGTGGGGTAAAAAGAAAAGAGGAGTGAAATATGTAAGCCAAATAAGAAATTTGGAACAAAAATGAAAGTGTATATTTTAATGTATTTTTTGCTTAAATGTGCATGTTTCATAGTTTGATAATGCATGAATGCGTGCATATTTTGGAATTTTATAGTGCATGAAATTCTTGTCTCTGCTCATGACAAACTTGACATTTGTAATAGCAAATTGAGCGTTGGGATTATACTCTGTATTTACATTGTTAACCTAAATGTATTCCAGTACTATTACTGTATGTGAGTAGGAGTATAATTCAGCATTAATACTTAAGAAAATGAGATGTTATGATATCAAGAGGTACCAATAGAGAATGAGGATTTGTTTTATGCAGTGTTGTTGCTGGAATGAAGTCATTTTGCCCACCCACCTCCCATTTTAGCGGCCATTCTTATACAGGGTGAAAGGTGACCTATGATCATCCTTTTAAACTATGAAAGAACATGTTTTTGAGTGTTTTTCCTTAATAAATGTTTTTCATAAAGCTTTCCGTTCTTGAGATAATTACTATTTTATTTTGCACAATATTACAACATGGCAAATTCAACAGGTTAACTTTTAATTCTTCAGCTTTTGCTGCTATGGCAACAAACAAATAAACACTTCTGGTATACAAACAAACAGAATTCTGCACATGATTGTAACGTAACCTAAATATCATAGGGGATATCAAACTGGGAAAATATTTACAATATTATGCAAATTATTAATAGGGACACTTATTTATAAAGGTAAATAAAAGCTTGAGAAACCCAATTTAAAGATTATGCTTCCTTTCTTTGTGAATTATAAAACTGTGAATAATTAAAGCAATACAAGAACAGAAAATCAATGAAGTTCTTTTTAATGGTTTAGAGAAATTGTTCAAAATGTACACTCCTCAACACATATGCTTCACAACATTTTCTCCAATTCCGCTGCAAAATCTACGAAGTACTTCCGGGTTATTTTTTATTTCTTCTGCTGCTCGAAGTATTCTTTCTTGCAACGTTTTCACATCAGGCACTTCTGTAAGTATACACGAGTTTTCATATCAACTCAAAGAAAAAAATCAATTGGAATTAGATCTGGCGATCTTGGCGGCCATCTTATTGGTCCATTCTGAGCAATCCAGCATTCTGCATAGGTGGCCTAGATGTCCACACACTGCTCTACTTATGTGCGGAGGTGTAACGTCATGTAATAGCCACATATCATTCCTTACTGCCAGGGGAACATCCTCAAGCAGAACTGGTAACGTTTCTTGAAGAAACTGGAGATAGATGGTTCCTGTCAAAACCCGAGAACAACCCACAGACCAATTAATGTGTTTCCTATAATTCCTGCCCAAACATTTACAGAAAATCTGTGCTGAAAGCTGTCTTGTGTTATTGTGTGTGGATTGTTGTAAGCCCAAGTATGTGCATTATCTTAATTAGTTACTCCATTTCTGGTAAATGTTGCTTCATCCATTGCAAGAGTTTTAAGGGGAAAGTTCCCTCTTTGTTGAAGAAACTATTTAGAAAATGCTACCTTTGGCGCATAAACTACTTCAGAAAGATACTGGGTGCGCTGAGTATGGTAAGGACATAGCAATTCTTCTTTTAATGTTCTCAAAACAGACCTATGGGACACTTCAATAGTGCAAGCTATACCACGGCTGCTGCTTCCAGGATCTTCTTGCATTAGGTGGATGTCTTCTTGTACAGCATTTCTTTAACCAATTCCGTCAACAAGAGGAGATATGCTTCCTGTATCTAGAACTGTGTGACAGATGAAAACAAATATCCTATGATATGGTGCTCGTCTATTTGGAAATTTTTCTCAATAAATTCTTGCCGCATTACAATGTGTTTCACCGTAAATGAGTAGTATTTCAAGATACTCGGCACTAGTATAGTGAGCTATTTTATAACTGATAATCTGCTGTTTTGAAAACAAGTCATAAGTATAAACAACAGCTGAAGTGCATTTCTTTATAAACAAACAGCTGAAGTGCATTTCTTTCGATCTTACAGTGTTTTCATGTTGTGTAGTCTTGTGGCTAGATTCAACTGAGATAAATTTTGAAAGCTTATAATAATAATTAGAAGATGAAGAATCTTCTGGGTTGTTTTGCTGTGGTCTGCTGGAGATCGGGATTCCAGACATTTCATCTACTGCTGCGGTGGAGTTCTTCAGTGGTGCTGCCGAAGTCTCCTCAAAGGTTTTGGCAGCCTGATGTGTCAGCTGTTGCAGTATTCAAGTATTCATGCCGTGAGCACTCTCTGTTGATTGGCCTGGAGTGGCCAGTGGGTGGGGTTCTGTCTCTCTTATGCTGTTGCTGTTTTCTGATTGGCACGCTATGTTTTCCTGTCTTATATGATGTTTTCTGTTTTACGATGACTGGGTACTAGTTGCTGTTTAGTTTTTAAGGCCTTTTCCTTATTAAAATTGTTAGGGTATTTATAGATTTCAATGGCCTCTCATTGTAGTCGGGCAGCATGGTAGTGTAATGTTGATGCAAGTATCCTGGAAAATTCATATAAATTCCTTTATAGTGCCTACTGGCGACATTTTGTGATGAAGAGTTGCCAACCAAAGAAGACAAAATCTGGCTAAAGGATTATCGCTATGAAAGCACTATCATGGATCATTGATTTTAACCTCAAGATCCTATGGCTACGTCCTCCACTCCTCTACTTATAAAAAACATCCCTCAGCTACGCTTTGCAACTTAGGGCCCTCAGTATTGGCAGCAAAAGGACAACACAAGCAATGCTCCCATAATGTTCTCTGGTGGGATGTATGTGATGGGAGTTGTGTAACATGTTAATATGGAACAAAAGTGACAAAATATATTAAATATACTAACCACAACATTCAGCAGTATTCCTTATGTTTAATAATGTTATGAAAGTAATAAAGATAATCCTGTAGATGTGTGTGTGTGCCATATGTATTGTGAGCGCAACTCCTACTCATATAACCTATATTATCCTGTGTTCCTTTCATAGTATAACAAGATTTTTTTAAGGTCCTTTAACCGGGTAGGTCATATCAGGCAGTGAATGAACAAAATGGCTGAAATGATGGGTTCCTAGAGATTGGAATACAATATTTGTTTTCTCAGGATAAGGGAAAACCACAGAAAAAACCTTATCCAGGTAATTCTTCCTAACCAAGATTTGAAGTTGGAACCTCTTGAATGTTGGTAGACACTTTACCCCCACATCATGAAGGTTAGCAAAACATTTTTGTATTATAATTCAGTAGTGAACCATGTGTTTCTTTAAATGTACACTCAAAAAACACATTTTAAGAGTTTTTCCATTTGAAATCTGTAATGTTAGTATTTGGATAATTACCGACACGGGTAGCCGAGATTGTTAAAGCATGCACTCATGAAGGGGAGAAGGTCCACAGTTCAAATCCTGTCAGAACCATTCTCCCTGATTGAGGTTTTTTTCCAGGACTCCCCCAGTCTTCATAATGCAAATGCCGGGGAGGTACCCTAAACTTAGACCTGGAATATTTTGTCCCCAAATTTTTCTTTCCCAATTATTAGTGAAACTTGCATAATGTGAATGTTTTGTAGCATTCTGCTACTTTTGTAACATTAGGAAATAAAAGGAAAGGTAACTCAATACAAATTATCTAATGATCATACTGTTATAGTGCGGGCCCATTTTACAAATACTTCAAAACACGAAATGTCCCCAGATGTTACTAATTATTTAAACCTTGTGACAAAGTAGGAAAGGAAATGAATTCGAGGATTCACGAAGTAACTGCTAAACTCAATAAACATTTTATTTCTCGCAGCCAAAGCATAGAGCTATATTCTTTATAATATGAAATATTTGAACAAGTGTACCCATTATAAATTAGCTTTAGTATGTTTAACTGTATAGCTATCAAGCTTTAGTTTCTCTTGCATTACTCCTTTACGATAAAAAATTTACAATTGTGACTTTATACGAATTATTCTCACTCTAACCTGAGGAGTTAAAGAAAGTTGGCACATGCACTGAATGTTTCAATTTAGAAAGTTACTTACTCAAAAAGATTTTATAGTTGAAATGAAGACAAAGCCGAAAAATGGTGTGTGCACGACAACACTTCTCTAGAGCCAGTCTCAATGTGTTGTTTCTCTAACGGCTGATGAACTCAAACTTTCCTCTCTCTTCAGCTTGTCTTGCTTGTCCCTGGGGTCACTCAGGCCACCTCACATGTGACATGACGTCAGGAATATATGCAGCGTCACCCTGTCATTTGAACTGCCATCGTTTGACTAGAAAGCTGCATTACACTGGCCGATAATGCAGGCAGATGTAACTTGCTGGTGGTATTTACTTTCAGCCAGCTGCAGATGGATGTGAAGTATACTGGCAGTTTTCTTGTAGAGATCAATATCGATCAGCATCATAAATTATTCTGTGAGGAGGGAGCCATCATGGCTCAGTTTTTAATTAAAAGTTTTCTTTAATTCAAACTGTGCTTTGCTATAGTCTTTTATTCAAACTTTGTTTAATGCAAAGAAAAACATCTCCGGAATGACACTGAGTTATGGATTGTGGCAGGGTGGGAGAGTACTCTAATGTGACAATGGGCAAAATTCTAATTCTAAAATTGAAATGTTGTACAGTTAGCACTTTTTCTGCTTTTGAGAAGTGAGAGGCATTAATAATGGACTACCTCACAGGGTGACTATGTACTGTGCTCCACTCACAAGAATGTCTCTGAGAGGAATTTGTTGAATCAGCAACTACTGCCCATTCCAAACCAGAGTGCCTTTCACTGAAAACAAACTCTTTGTATTATCCGCGCAAAAGTAGTTCGCAATCTCAGCCCATAATGGCTGCTTGTTCCCCTCTCATGTGCTTGTTGAACACTATTTAATCTGTAAAAAGGCTCCCTACGTGAGAATCATAGTTCAAAATGCAACCTGAGGTAAAAATTGATTTTATAAGTATGCAGCAATGAACATTTTACTTACGTTAATCACAATCCTCGGGCAAAAGTGCAACACCCAAAAACGAATCCTCCGAAGATGACTCAGCTGCCATTTCAGAATCAGAACTACTCTCCAAAATAATGACAAGCTTATCCACAATTCCACAGCACTGTCGCACTTAAAACAAGTTCCCACATTTTATCCTCTTCTATGTTGTATTATGTCTGTTTATATTCCCTGCTCGCTTTCGTTACCTTCTCACTGAAACGCCTGTAAAATCCGATATTAGTTTCGTAATATGCAGTAATGCAAGTGTCGGGTATTTTTGTAATAGTGAGTTGAACATATGAAGTATTGTTTGTTTTTAGCTACTTTTTAACTGTTTCCCGCTTCTGTGTTTGAACAGTTTATTCGCACTACACGTACCTTCCTCTGCCATGTGAGCTCAAATACCAACTGACTAAATCACAAGATTTGACCTGAGCTGAGCATATGCGTGTTAGTGTATTATGAATGAATGCTCGCTTATCATATATCCTGTGTTACACAAAGTATATATTCGGTATTCAGATAGCACCTCTGGGAATTCATTGCTGCATTTCTTGTGTATGTAAGAGAGTGGCAGTCATACATTCGGTTGGTATTAACAAGCAAGATGCTCTCTGCGTTAGCGCAATAGCAGGCGAAAATCATATTTTGTAATCTCTTAACAGCTAATATATATTCATTACCTTTAACGATGAATTCTTATGATAACTGCAATAAAATGTACAGTTCTATACCTTTCCTGCTTTAATATTTCATAATACAATACATGTATTAAGGAACTATTTACGTTGGTGTAAGAGTATATTCTTGGGTTCGTGACAAGCAGAAGCACGTGCTTCTGTTTACATCAGAGGGAACTCTGGTTTGGAATGGACAGTACAGTGATAGAAGAGCTCAAGTATGGCTCAGATTGTGATATATCTACAAAGCTTAAGCATCTTAGAATACATATGCTCTTGTGCCTACAGCACTCTATACATGAATGTACTGGATGAACCTATGTTAGATTGATTCATGACATCATTATGCCCGACATTGTGTACTGCTGTTATTGCTGAACAGTAATTTTTTTGTATTACTGTATAATATACTTGCCTGACTTCAGAACACATGTTACATAGATTGTATATATCACTTTTTAAATTCAAATTCTTGGATAATTCAAGTATTTTCTTAGGCCATTCATAGGGACCCCAGATTGTCGGTAAATAAAATAATGTAATATCGGTGTAAAAATATTATAGTGAGTGGTGTTTTGGGCGGTAAATAAAACTGCTTAACGGTGTTATCTCGTGCAAAAAAAAGGGGAAAAAACAAAAACACAGTGTAAACTATTTTACTGTGGAACAAAGGACACCTTACATGTAACTTAAGAAAGAGAAGCATGAAAATATTTACATAGTATACATTTCGACTGATTTACTTTGTTAGAGACAAAGCCACCATAAGTTCGGTGTTCTCTGGCTTAAGATTTGTTCTTAAGTTTGTCATGATGTTCCCATATGCAGAGAAAAGTCTTTCACTGTTCACATTGGACATGGGTACCCACAATAGTTTCATATACTTCTCACTGAAACACAAGTGGTCACATTGAAGTCCAGAAAGTAAATCCAGTGTGTTCACTTCAGCAGCATCATCTAATTTATCACACACTATGTTCTTCAGAGCAGCATATCCCTCCTCAAATGTCTTCTCTGGCAAGTCTTGCAGAAAAGGTAACATTCTTCTGGCTTTTTCTATATATCAGTAGATGCCTCATTTGATACTATTTTTCGTACATCAAACAATTTACCTGCAGAATGAATGTCATCATTAGCTGGATCAGCTGACATTAAGGAATTCAGCTTGGTAACTGACTTTATGCCCAATTGCTTGAACTGACTGATAACATAAGACTTCTTGAGGGTTGGCAGTCTCTGAAGAAGACTTGAAGTTTTCTCTCCAAATGAGCCCTCAGCTACTATTGTGAAGCCATTTGATATATCTTTAAGTTTGCTATATAGTTTATGAACAAATGGATATTTAGATCCCTCAAGCACTTCAATAAGGCAAATAGTGTCTTTGCAGTGTTCAAGAAGGAAAGATGCCTGGCAGTTTATTATATTTTGAGACCGCATTGAAATACTACTGTGGAATCGGTTTGAATTCCCGCGTGCCACAAAACTAAACTGACCTGGCAACGTCTTGCACATGCTGTCTGTACGGCGCGCGAACGGCACGTTGCCAACTCCACCATCAGCTGAATTAATTTGAAACATGGCTCCATCGGCATAATTCCTTTTCTTTTTCAGAGCAGAAGGTAAACAGACTCCTTGCGCTAAATTGTAACGTAATTTAAAGAATATAACTTGACTCCAAATGAATCTTTCAGTATAGCGGACACAAAATATGCCTAGACATGCGTTCACATTATGGCAACATCGCGAGACAGCAACAATTTTCGTGCGACGGGTACAGGAAACGAAGACAGTGATTGGTAGAAGAGGCTGTCTACTGTCAGAATTGACTTGAACCAGACTTAGAAATTCATGCATTATTTAAAGATACTTTTGCGACAGTCTTTTCCAGCCGGCATGAAATGGGGCGATGCAAGCATGAATCGTTAAAATACGACATTAGAGAAGAATTGCAGGTAGTATTGTCATTTAAATCCAAAGAATAATTTGAGTGAAATGAGAAATCCGTCACTGATGCGGGGTCCCTAGCCATTCATATTCCAATTATGTAAGTTTCATTGTGTTTGATTTCATATATCATAAGTGTTCACCACTTATGGTGCAGTATGTAGTACCTACACATTAGTGGTAAAACACTACAAAATATATATTGAATTATTCTGGTGGAATACTTAATTTTACATTTGCTTTGTTTTGCATTCATCCATATGATACACCATAAAATGGAGCTAATTCGCTTATCTGCATTGAATAGCAAAACATTTTGCATCAGATCTATTGAAAATAAATTTATTGTATGTATGTACTTATTTATTTCCGTAATGCTATACAAAAATCTTACAATTTTGAATACATTACTTTGAGTTGCTATTTTTTTTTATTTAGTCCATCATGCATTTTAACACCGTGGTTATTTATGCATGGTGGTCATAACAAATTCACATTGCTTTATTTTTCTAAACCATTTTTCTCTTACTCTCCCCATATATATTCTCCTATTCTTTTTATATCCCTCTCCTTTTGTATTTTCATTATCCTAACTTTTAATACTTCTCTGTTAACATTCTCCCATTCTTTAAGTAAAAACTGATCTCTCCACAACTTAGTTTCTTCACATTCAATTATACAATGCAAATCATTATCTGCCTCTCCACAAAGAGGACATCTATCCAAATTTGCTTCCTTACTATCTCCCCTTAGCCTATGTGCACTTAATCTAGACCAGGCCCACCCTTCTCTCACTAACCTATTACCTACATCCACGTACTTCTCTCTTCCCCAGTCCACCTTTAATTGTCTATATAGTTCCAAAATTTTTTTTCCTTCCAGACTTTGAAATAATTCTTGTTTCTCTATATCTTCCACTTTGTTCCTCACTTCTTTCCAGAAACCTTTAACTAACCCCTCTCTCTCATCCCACAAGTTACCCATTCCTATTTCCTGTAGAATTCTCCTTATTCCTTGAGCCCAGTTCATCCCAGCACCGGATTTTTCTTGGAGTATTAAACACTGCCTCAAGATATTATGCTCATCCAATGATTTCAATCTATGCCAATATTTAAGTATCCTTTCTACTATCATGCCCTTGCTACCTACTCTTTCTAACTCCAACATTGCTGCTCCATTAGCTGATGAAATAGATAAACCTAACATACATTTACAGATCAATCTCTGTACTTTATCAGTCATCTCCCATCTTTTGTCACTTCCCCAAATCTCTGATCCATAGACCATTTTTGCTTCAACTACGGCTTTGTAAACCCTTTCCAATCATTTAATTTGCATATCTGGTATTTTCTTTAAGCATATTCTTATAGCAGTCATTGTTAATCTTCCCTTAGCTAAGGCACTTATCTTGTGATCATTCCATCTCCCATTACTACTTATTCTCACTCCCAAATAATCAAACTTGTTTACTATTTGCAACTCTTCCCCTTCCACATACCACTTTTCCTCCTCCAATTTATAGCCCTTTTTAAATACCATTATCTTTGATTTTTTAAAATTTATTCTTAACCCCATTTCTTACAAAATGAATATATGATATGTAACACTTTTGTTAGACCTACTGAAATGGAACCTACCACTAAATCATCGGCAAAAAGTAATCCTGGAATTTCTCTATTTATGTGGGTAAATATAAGTTATCCTTATTCAACTCTTCCAAGATATCGTCAATAAATAAGTTAAACAGTATAGGGCTAAGTTTGCAACCTTGTCTTAACCCCATATTACTATCAATTTTTCCCATAATTTCATCACCATTCAGCCTAATATAAAACTTATTATTCATATATATATATATATATATATATATATATATATATATTCTGTATTGCTCTGATGAATTTTAAGCTTAGTCCCTTACTTCTCAGTTTAATCTATAGTGGCTCTCTATCTATAGTATCAAATGCCTTCTCTAAGTCAATAAATGCCATATATACCCTACCTCTTTTAACACTTAAGTACTTATCTTAATTGATTTTATAATGAAAATATCATCCACTGTTCTCCTATCTTTTCTGAATCCCCTCTGAAATGCTGATAATTTATTTTCTTCCTCTGTCCATTTCTGCAATCTAGTTGCTAAAATTCCTGAATAGATCTTTCTTAGGACTGACAACAAACTAATACCCCTATAATTAATTGGATCTTTGACACTTCCTTTCCCTTTATAAATGGGTACAATTATACTTGCCCTCCGGTTATGTGGTACCTTTCCTCCTTCAAATATAATATTCATCAGTTTAACCAGTATCTCAGTCCTATGTCTATTCTCTATCCATTTTTTCCAAAATTCCCCTGGTAGACCATCAATCCCTGATGCTTTTATTGTTTTTAAACCTTTTAGTTTCCTCCCAAACTTCCATTACCGATATTTTCTTATCCAGGCTATCTATGTATTCTATATCTAAGATAATGGGATTAATTTGTTAATTTGGCCTGCATACTAATAGGTTTTTAAAGTAATTACACCTTATTTCTGGTGCAGTAACATTTCCCTTTTTATTCCTATTATACGTTCCTCAGATTATTTGCCATACTCTACAGTTATCAATTTTATTTACTGCTTCAAGCAAATTCTTACTTAATATCCCACCCCATTCTTTCTTTTTTACTTCAGTGAAACATCTATATCCATTTCGTTGTTAAATAATTTTTCCTTGAATCCTCATCCTCCTGTAGCTTCCATCTCTTTAATTTCTGTTCCACTCTCCTCTTAGCTTTAATACATTCCTCATCTAACTATCCCTTTCTTTCCATTTGCCACTCCTTCCTTTGTTTCATTTTACATTCTGCTCTTTTAACTATCCACTCCAATCTCCCAGTTACTTCCTCTGACTTTTTCCTTTGTAATAATACATTTATATTACTCTTTGTGTCTTTCCCCATAATTAAATTCAGTCTAGCCAAATACAATTCTTCCTCCTACCTTCTCCATTTAAATACTTCTATCTTCTTTCCCACACAACAAATTCATCATCCACCACCTCAGCCTTTACCCTGAATGTAGTCTTCAGTGGAAAATGACAGCTAGTAAGCACTCCCTCAACTACTTCAAAATCTATTATTGCATCCTCAATACCCAATGAATAAATTAAGTAATCAACTACATTTTTTTTATTTATTTTTTTTTTTTTTTAAAATAGAGAGTTGAGGGTTCAAAAATTGAGCTTAATCAACTACACTCTCTCCATTATTATTTACAAACGTAATTTCACCCATCCTATCTTTTCCTTTAATTCCATTACAAAAATTCAAATTATTTTCTTCACAAAATTGCAGTAATTTTCTGCCTTCTTTATTTATTATCTTATCTCTACTTTGTCTTTTCTCAATTTCCTGCCTTACCTTTATATTTTCCTCTGTCCTTATTTGAGGTTGTTCACATCCTAACCTAGCATTGAAATCACCTATTAAAACAATTTTTATATAAGGATCTATGTTACATAATACCTCCATATCCTGGCTTAATTTACTTAATAATTTAGGGTCATAAAATTCAGATACACTTAGTGGGTTATATACAATGCCTAAAGCTACCTTACTAACTTTTCCTAATAAGCCTGTTGTTAATAGCCACTGAACCTTAGCATCACATAACTCCTGTACTATCTTAACATGAAAATTTCTCTCCTTCTTTATAAAAACTCCTAATCCCCCGATGCTCTTCCCTTCTGACTGATTCTCATTGCTAGTTGACTGAAAGAATCATATTCGTCCATATCTATTTTCACACTTTTGCATACCCAAGTTTCAACTACTGCAAGTATATCAGCCTCTTTTAACAATTGCTTGATTTCCCCACTTCTGATTTTGTCCCATAGTCTCTCGACATTCCAATTAAACCCACCAAATGCTTATCCTATACTGAACCTTTTCTTTCAAATCTAAATTAATTCAGCTTAGATCTACACGTCATTCTTTGTTCTTCTTCACTCCCTATAGCATCCTTCACTTGTATTATACTACCACTTGGTGTTGACACTACACTCATATCGCCTTGATTCCAAACGTCTAATCCTGCCACTGCCCTAATGCTAGTCGCCTGGTATCATTTCTCATTTGTTGCATTGGTTCATCACGCTTTCCCAGCGATGTCATCAGCTGACTTCTTTCTCCAATCCCAAATAAATTAATTAGCAAAGGTGTTACTTCTATTTGGAGCTACATATTCTCATTAAATAAAACAAAGTTAAGGGAGAGGTTGGCTAAATGCTGCTAAATGATGCAGTTCCACAGTTAAGAATAAATGCTAGAAATATTGTTAGATGAGTGTGCAGAAGTAATTTTTTCTTACAAAAGTTTTTTAGAAAAATGAATCCTAATCCTGGTCTTCTCATATTTCTTGAATAGTTCACAGCCTGGGCCATCTCGTGTTGCTCCTCCAACACCTACGTCAGAGGATACAACACCCCTTATTCCTACAGACCATACCAGAACTGTTGCCAACTCACATGCACCACAGCAGCATCATAATGTAGCACCTAACATAGGTAAGAACGTATTCTACAGTTTAAGGCACTTAGGTTATATGCACCGTGTGCAAATACCTTCCTTAGGAAGAAAGTAGTTTTGTAACTCTAAAGGGAATTATCTCCCTCGTTTCTCATTTCCATTGTGCAGATCATCTTTCAGGGGACATGAACGCTCACACAGCTTTCTCTACCCATTACAAATTCATATATATCCATCCATTATGTACTATAGTATTCGTATAAAAGATTATATTTCTATCCATGCTACGATCTATTACTTTCTCTACTATGCATAGTAAGTAGGGGAAGTATTGTATTCCACCCAAAAATTTGATACTGAGATTTCACCGAAAATATATGTTTTGAGACCCCCTGAATCCAAAAAAAGCATTTTTGGAAACATGTCCGTGTGTGTCTGTGTGTGTGTGTGTGTGTGTCTGTGAACAGCATAACTCAGAAACGAACAGTCGGATAAACACCAAACTTGGTATTTAGGTTCAGTTTCTTCCAGAGATGCGACAGGAAGGTTTTCAAGAAAATCCCCCACCCCAGATTACCCTTTATATGGAAGATTTTTCGAAAATTTTATTTTTCTCAAAAATGGCTCTAACGATTTTGATTAAAATATCATATGTTTAAGATATTTTCATGACAAATAAAATGTATATCTTGAATTTTCTGGGAATGTCTCCAAAAGTATTCTTCATTGTGAACGACTTTTGCATAACTGGTAAACCATAAGAGATAGACAAAATTTTACTACACAAAAAACGTAGATCGCATTAAAATACACAATTTATGTCATATACATTTTTTTTTGTTGAGTACCATTTTCGAGATATTGCTTGTTATTCCTTTAAATTTTCCAATGCTTATACTTTTTTTCAAATTTGTTATTCATTTTTTTATGTCCTGGACATGCAAAGAGAATGGAATGTGCCACATAGCAACCAGCACTTAAAATATTTGACTATCGCTTAAAACCTACCACATTCCCCTTGCATCTACAAGAAAATTAGCAATAAGATTGACATCTCAATATCTTGGATTAACATGAAGCATATGGAGAATAAGCGTTTGTAAAAATAGTTTGTACAAGAGTAGAGAAAGTCATGTGAGTGTAACACATCAGATTTTTTCTAACAATGTTGCTTTTGGGGGGAGAGATTCAGGGGTTGTAAAACATATATTTCAGATGAAATCACATTATCAAATTTTTGGATGAAATACAGTTCTTCCTTCTTTTACTATAGATAAATGCTAGACAAAGTAAAAAGAGTACATGTGAGCAGCACATTATATTTATAAGCATTATACAGCTTTCTGATAATTGTAAAAATTCACCAGAAATGGTTTTGTTTGGGTAATACCATGGTAATAGTGCAAATCTAAATTTATTATTAGCCATGAACTCAAGAGGAAACGCACAGGTGTAAAGGGTAGAGAACGTAAAGATATATGTATTACAGTGGAATCTCGTTAGCACGTTCCTCATTAACACGTTTTCCCGTGTATTACGTTGAATTATAAAAGTCCCGGTACCAAATCACCAAATATAATAAATAATGTTTGCTTAGTGCGTTTTCCCGGTCCCGCCTACTACGTTTGAATTTTGACATCCTCATTCGCTGTTTTGGCCAATCCTTGATCGGTACAGTGGGAGTAGGCGTTTATTGTAACACGTTCATAGTTTGACGTCCTCATTTGCTACTTTGGTCAATCCTTGGTCACGGGGTGGATATCGGCAGCCAATCACATGCATGCATTTAAATACTTGTGTGACACGATTTCTGTGGGCGGGATAGAGAATGCTTTACCTTGGCGTGGTAAACGCGGTAAACGCTAACGATAGTTTCTAATGTTGAGTGATGACCAAACAACCATAGATTGTATTTTAACTTTTCATTTACAATGAAAAAAAGAAAGTGTAGTAGGTAAATAACCAACAGTGAAAAGCTGAAAATCCTTGATGTAATCACAATCCAAATATAAAACATGTCGATATAGTGCGGAAGTTCCATCAACCTTAAACACGATTGTTAGCAAACCTAAATTGATTGAAACTGCTTTTAAAGAAGGGAAAAATACTAAAACAAAACTTTTCTCTTGGAAAATAGGATCAGAAGAGGACCGGAACGAAATTTGTTGCATGGAAACACCTCCGTATTCAAATCGTCTTGTATACACCAAAGATAATATCGTCTATTGTACTTGTAACACGATGCACGCTCATAATTTTTTCTTTTTTAGCAGAAATTGTTATCACGTGTGTAATAAAACACACAGCAAAACCACTATTGCCGCTTCCACAATTCGCAATTTATTTTCTCAAAAACATTCATAACCTAAAAAATCCAAGTTGACCAAAATAAAAGCTTAAATTATTTATTCTCAGGCTTTGTGTATCCAAATCCATTTAAACATATTGAATTTAACATGGAAACGCGGATCGTCTTCAGTATGAAATTGTACTCAAAATCGATTTAAATTGCCCATGGAGACGTAGTAATTATTAGATTTTTATTACCTATGTTCTTAAATTGCAGATTTTGCATTTTCGTTAACACGTTTTCCCGCCTATGACGTCCAAATACTTAGGTCCCTGCAAAAACGTACTAACGAGATTCTACTGTATAAACGAAACTATAAAAATCAATAATTTGTTTGAATGGCTTAAAGTTTAGAATTACAAGCACCAACTTTGGCATTTCAAGCAACTTAAGCACCAAAACATTAATTTTATTTTACAGATTGGATTACAATTTTCTAGCAGTCTGATAATGAAAGGCAGACTGTCTTCATGCATAGTATGATATTTACTTCAAATGTTGCGTGATATTCTGGCTTCCTAGGGATAACACAAAAATATTCCTGAATATATGGTAGATAAACTTGGGAAGATGATAGAAATGGAAGCAGGCATTGAGTATCCATTGTATATTTGTGGTAGCTAAATAGAAAACCATGAAATCAGTGTTGATACTCTTCGTGTGTTTGTTTCCAGGAAATATTAGTAGCAGCACAATATCCCACCAAGCTTCCCAGCAAGCCTCCAACAGCGTAGTACCATCTGACTCTAGCTCCACAGTTTCCTCTGGCTCATCTTCCACCACAACACCAAACACATCTTCAAGTAATACTTCATCAAGCTCTAGCACAGCACCCTCCTCTCCAACGTCGCCTCCTCCAGCTCCTGGCATCACACCTGCTCCTCCAAGGGCAAGTCACAACCCTCCTAATGCATCTCCACCGCATGCTCTGCCTCCACATCATAGAGAGAAACGACACAGCTTTAGTGTCTTGCATACAGGACACCACCATCAGAGCTCTCATAGGTAAGTTAGTGCATACTAAGTACATTGCATGAAATACATTCACATGACTTTCTCTACCCACTGTTTATTTTTGTATCTCTTATACAAACTATTCTTGCTAAAGCTTATTTTTCTGTTTGCTTCAGATAAAAATTTGCAGAAATGGTTTCATTATATCTTTAAAAGTGGGCTTTGAAATTCCATATTCTTTGCATATTGCAAGAAACAAAAGTTTGCTGTCTTTAGAACTTCAGAAAATGCTTGAAAAGGATTGGAAAATTCACATCAATAGCAACAAATACAGGGAGAGCCAAATAATTACAAACCGGCCGCGCAGTGTTTTTCCTGTCCATGTCGTCGGCGCTCGTTGCCATCTGCCACTATCATAAAAGGGGCTGATGAAACCATACAACATTTTAAAAACTTTTTAAAGGCTTTACTTACCAACTTTATGAAAGGAGACCCTGAAACTTGCCATACTTGCCGCTGTCCATACAGTTTTGGCACCTCTTTAGGAAATATCCATCACTCGCTGTAGTTCACGTTGAGAAATGCTGGCAATTTCCTGGCGGATATTTTGTTTTAATTCTTCCAGGGTGTGTGGGTTTGTCTTGTACACTTTATGTTTTAAGTTACCTCAGAGATAGAAATTGCTGGGGACCGAGGGGGCCACTAATCTCCACTAATAATTCTGTCGTCAAACATACTCAATTGTTCTCATCAAAATATTGGCCATATGAGCTGTTGCAGAGTCTTGTTGAAAAAAGGCAAAATCACGCTCCCTGTCTGTTAATTCTCTAAAAACAGGGGGCAAAATTGTTTTCACATATGCACGGTCTTGAACTATTGACTCGAAAAAAATTGGCCCTATAACTCTTTCGCCGTCTTTTAGATTTCTTAGCCTGAACACTTTCTGTGGCCTGAAATTTATTGTAAAGTTCTGAATTGTTGTACGGCTTGAAAGTTTTACACCTGGAAATCTTTCTGAAAATCATACTTTCACTTGGCGAGCTGACTGAGTTAACACATACGAATCATAAATAAATACACGCTGTGCAGTAGAAAACATATACTGAGCCATAATATACATTGTGCCTAAGTACAGGACAAAATAATAAATAGCAAAACCACGTCAACAGCACGACCTTGTTTATAGCAGCCGTGTTTCCACAGAACCCACACACCCTGGAAGAATTAAAACATTGCCAGCATTTCTCAATGTGAACTACGGCGAGTGATGGATAGTTTCCTAAAGAGATGCCAAAAATGTATGGACAACGACGGTGGCCAGTACCAGCATCTCCTTTCATAAAGTTGGTAAGCAAAGCCTTTAAAAGTAGTTTTAAAAATGTTGTATGGTTTCATCCACGCCTTTCTATGATAGTGGCAGATGGCAACGAGCGCCGAAGGCGCGGACAGGAAAAGCATAGCGCAGTCGATTCGTAGTTTTTTGGCTCTCTCTGTATTTTAGAAATACCTAATGTCACAAAACAATATAGGCTATTTTAATATCTTATTTTTTTCTGTAGTAAGCTGTCTTAATTCTTACGGTTTACCCCTTATATAAAATTCGTTCAGATTGAGGACTTCACAGAAAATTTAAGATAAGCATTTTATTAGTCATGCATATGTCTTAAACATATGATATTTTAATCAAAGGTCATAATAGCTTGTTTTGAGAAAATGAAAAATAACAAAAAATGTACCATATAAGGTGCAGTTACAGTTGGAGGGGGATTTTCTTGAAAAGATACTGAACTTACATATGTATTTATCCTATATTTCTTTTTAAAATTATATGTACCACATGCACACTTTTTTTAAAATTTCTTTTTGGAGGGATTCTGGCGACCTTAATACTTGTGTGTCTGATGAAATCTCAATATCAAATTTTTGGATGGAATGCAGTACTTCCTCTACCTACTATAAGTAAGTGGTAAAGAAAGTGAGAATGTGTTTAGGGTTCTGCTGATCATAGATATCATGAAATTATTTTCGTTGTCACCACCCCTAAACAACATCAAATTCCTATACCATATACAAGGTTATGCATAAATCCATCGGGTTTGAATCATTGATAGTCCAGTAAGTATGATAGAAATTACTTATGAGGCGTGTTCAAAAAGTTTCTGGAATGAGGCCATAAACACAACATCTTGATTTGTCTATTCTGCACTGTCACCCTCAAAGTAGTCTCCTTGGGAGTTGATACACATGTCCCCATGCTTTTGCCACTGCTGGAAGCACCTGTTAAATTTAATGTTCAAAATAATGACAATGTCCATAGTCATTACACTAGACATAATAAGGATATACACTTAACCTCTGTCAGAACTACAATATGTAAGAATGCAGTACTGCACTCCAGTATAAGGAATTATAATTCCCTACCTAATGCCATTAAAGATATAAATAATTATAATGTGTTTAAAACTAGAACAAAGGCTTTCTTGCAGGAACACTGCTTCTACACCGTAAAGGAATATTTACAGTTTAATAAATCCTTGTTTGCATAAGACATTGTACTAATCCGTTAAGTTATCTAGTAGTATGTCATTTAATTTATAAATATATCTATTGTATATCATAGTTGAACTCAAATTATATATAACTTTATTGTAATGTAAATATATAAATTTAATTATTGACATATCCTGTATCAATGTACTATGTACTGAATTGATGTTAAAGGATTAAATAAAAAAATAAAATAAAAATCTACGACACCTCTGAAAATCATCTTCTTTAAACACATTCAGAGCCTTCTGCGATTTGCAATGGATAACATTAATATCCTCAAAATGATATCCTCAGAGCCGCATTTTAAGTTGCAGGAAAAGAAAAATGTCCAGCCAAATCTGGAGAATAGGTGGAATGAGGAACAGCATTCATCCTATTTTTATCCAAACATTGGCAGAAAGAAAGAGCTTTGTGCGCAGGCACATTGTGATGCAGGAACCAGCCACCAATCCTCCATTACTCTGGCTGTTTGCGTCACACACTCTCCATTAATCTTTGTAACACTTAAACACTTTATCCACTGTTTGACCCTGCGGTACAAATTCCTTATGTACAATTCCTTTAATGTTAAAAAAAAAAAAGTCATTGACTTCACATTGGATTGAATTTGTCTGGCCTCTTTGGAGATGAAGGACTCTTCCATTATGAAGACTGTTGCTTCGTTTCTGGGTTGTATCCATAAATCCATGTTTTATCACCATTAATAACTTTCTCCGTAAACTGTGAGCCATTTTGAAGCTGTTATTTAAGATCTGTGCAGGCAATCACATGGCTTTCCTTTTGGTCATTTGAAAGGAGGTGGGCATGAACTTTGCGGCAATTCTTTTCATGTCCAAATTATCTTTTAAAATGCTTTGAACACTTCCAAAGGAGAGTCCTAATGAATCAGAAATTTCTCTTATTGTAATACGCCTATCATTTAGTACCATTTGATATTTTCATCAGTTTTGCTAGAAGAGGATTGCCCTGAACGATCTGCATTGTTAACTGTCACACCACATCATTCGAAAACCACTGAAATTCTTGAGTTTTGTCCATTACTTCCTCCCCATAAGCTGTTCTTAACATTTAATAGGCTTCTGTTGCAGTTTATCGAGTTTGAAGCAAAATTTGATGTTTGCTTTGTTCTTCGTAATCTAGCATTTTCGCTAGACAGAAAAATTGCAGCAGGTGCAAAACATGCAGTCATTTCAGAGCTTCTACCTCTGCACTGCAAGGTCACAGAAAGTCACATGACCTCTCATTGTTATCAGGAGGGAGCGCTGCATGTACATCCTGGGTAAGAATTAAGACAGGTTAATGGCAAAATTGTTGTGAAGCCATTCTGGAAACTTTTTGATCACATCCCGTACATTAGCAAATACAGAATCTCTTCAAGCCTGCATCGTCAATATACTCTATAGCATGCTTGTAAATTTAGTTTCTAGAACACAGTCAACGCTGAAAACAACTAACATGGGAGCATTCAGTGGTGATTGCTGCACAAGTATATAAATTTCTTTTAAGTTTAACAGATGTTTCACTTACGTTTTTTAAAGGACATTTTTCACAATTCATTAATTGCATCTTCATGTGCTCCCATTTTGTTTACATATGACAGTTTGTCAATAGGCTACCATCACTAGGTGATGGATTTTTCACTGCATAATTGATGTCCATTGGAAGTAAACCAAATTTGTGAGTAGAATCAATTGAGACTATTTCAAAATTCATGGCACGAACCCCTCTATTCTTTGTAATCATCACCAATTCTCTGCTGTCTGTTAATTGATGTTTTAGCTAGGAAGTGGTGTGGCTTATTTCTCGGGTAAAGCTTTAGCTGATGGGAAGGGTACACAGTATACTGAAATCGTGCTGCACATAGTAGAAAACAGCCAACAGTCTTTACCCCTTACTTGCCTCAGACCAAATATACATTACCTCCTTTCACTAGCTAAACCCCTACCTGTTTGGAAGGGTGCCCCATCCACTAACTAAAACGTTGCTGAGCAGACAGTAGGTCCATTCAGTTGCTTTAATAATTTAGCTTCAGCTTTTTTATTTCAATAACCAAAATGCTCTGCCATGGCTGATTTATCAGTTAGCTTCTATTTAATATTTTAAAATGCCCTGTAATGCTGGTTGCCAAGTTATGTTTAGTTTTCCAACATAAATTTGGTCTAAACAGCTTGGTCCTTAATTTGTAAATGTCAGGTCTTTTATTTTCTGAAATCTTTTATCCTTTTTAAGCTTATAATTATCTAATAACTTAAGGGTAATCATTTATAATTACCCCTATTTTTACTTTGAAAGCAAACTTTGGTGCCACTGGGAATGTTTATAACCCATAAATATAGTTTAAAATTTGCTAGGCTTGTGGTAAATCACTTTAACTTACCACCATGAAATGAAATGTGCAGAAACTGGTTGATATGCTGTGCCCTTGATGGTAACCTTCAACAATTGCTGCATGCATCTTGCTCCTCTCTACCCAAACCCATGAATTTTGAAGCTTATTTCTTTCTGTGTGCTATTTGGAAAGTATACGTTGCTAATGCTTTGGGTTCTATTTTGATAGAAGCTGGTCTAATATTTACATCTTTCAAGACTACAACATGATTTTCATGAAATATCTTCTACAAAATTTCCCTTTACATGGAAAAATTTTCTTAATTTTTTTTATCAAAAACAGCTCTGACAATTTTGATCAGAATATCATACATTAAAGATATTTACATGAAGATTAAAATGTGTGTCTTGCATTTTCTGTAAATAGGCTGTAAAATCCTCTTCATTCGTATATGTTCATATAATTGGAAAACCATAAGATACACAGAAACTAACTACAATAAAAATGTACTACTAAATAAAATACACAGTATATGCCAATAAGCAGCATTAGCCATTTTTAAAATACAATGAAAACCTTCAGTAGCACGACCTGATTTAATGTTGGAGGGAAAGTGTATCCCCTGGTAAAATACAATAAACTTAGTGGAAATCAATCTTAAAAATCAGTGTAAAAGATAATATTGCATAGAGCATTTCGGCAGTATAAGGTGCTGCAACAGCAGTCCTTAGTGGACAATCTTTCCTTTAGGGTTGTGAAACTGCATTTCAAGGGATATTTTAGGCATAACAGGAAGCAATTTGTGACTCAACAAATCAAGAATGCATTTTATTTTAGGTTTTTTGCATTTGTAATAAAGTTTTAGTCTTGTGTCACATGTTCTGAGTCAGTATAATTAAATGTTAAGTGCAGTGTGCTGAGAAGTAACACAGTGATTACAGGCATTATCCATCTCCATAACTTTTCATTTCCTAAACACATGGACTATAATCACTTCTAATGTATCATGGCTAGGCTATAACAAGCAGTTGACTGTCTCCCAACAACCATGTTAAATAGGGCTTCATCTGTATTGAATGCTGTACAAGTTAACAAGGAAGGTGCTGTGATCAAGTGATTGCGAAGCATGTCCTTCAGAATTTTATTTTAAGAAGATAAATGGAATGTTATCACCATATAATTAAGTAATTTTATAATTTGTGTATTTGCTTCTCTGTTACTAGCTTCAGTTTTTGCTTACTATCAATGTTATATGTGTACTTTTTCCCAAGTGTAAGTATGCCATCTGATGGAACATGTTTGCAAGTTTACAATTCTTATTTTTTTCTTTTCCTTCATTTGAGCTTGTTTCTATGATCTACCCTATAAACATCTCAACTTTGTTTGCTAATATCGCACATAACCAAGCCCCTATTAAGTTGGAAGAATCACATCATTCCTAAGTGGGACATAAGAGTGCTACAAAACTCCTCCATGAGATTCTGTTCATGACAATTGCCTTGATATGTCTCTCCATGTTTTTCCTCTGTTTTTAGCTTCTGCATGAAATTCATTCTTCCATGTAGTCTTAGTCTTTTTCTCAACTAGCTTGAGAATTTCATTCAAGTGTTGTCCTGTCTATCAGGGCTATTCTCTAACTTCGTTGTTAAGAAGGAGACTACAATTATTTGCTGAGCTTAAAGAATCGCCCTTAACAAATATGCTGCTATTTGGCATTCTGTAACTTGTTTGTTATCACGATATTTGTTTTGTTGCGGTGTGTTAGCTCACTGGAGTGACTAATCGAAAATTCATGCGCTCTGCGACAGCATTTTGTTTTCACACTGCCGTCAGTGCCATAATACCAACTACTGAGTACTTTTGTTACTTTAGTTTGCCAAGATGGAGA
Organism: Deroplatys truncata; assembly: GCA_030765065.1. Lineage (NCBI taxonomy): Eukaryota > Metazoa > Arthropoda > Insecta > Mantodea > Mantidae > Deroplatys > Deroplatys truncata. The sequence continues at coordinate 126,990,729 of CM060988.1, read as the reverse complement.
CAAAGTGTACTATGAAAATATCAGAAAAATATAAAATACATGTGGATTTTTAAAATTCGCGCCCATTGTTTAGAATAGCATGACTTACATTTTTTTTATGACTCCAAATAATTTGATTTTTTTTATGGGGAAACTCGCCAAGCTGTTGAATGGCTGTGGCAATGGCCCTGTAAATTGAGTTTAATTTTAGGTTAGGAATGACGGATGAATTAGCAATCCAACTTCATATTTTTTTGATGCAAATTGCACTAATTCATATCAATTTTCTTTATGGTTTTTTGGCTTTTAATTATACTTTCTAAAGATACCAGTGGTTATGCAGATTTTCTGAAATTTTAATGTATATGATCAAGAATAAGTAGGTACTTATTCTTTTATTCATAATTTGGCAATGTTCATCTTTAGTTCAGTTCTGTGGACATGTTCTTACATCTTAATCCATGATTGAAAATTATTATTGGTATGTGATAATACCCATATTATTTTAGGTTTTCTTTTAGTGGAAGATAATAGTAAAAAGAAAGGCTAGTTTCACAGGTTGTTTTATCTGGGGGAATGTTATTGCTACACATATTTTATTTTGGATTACTTTTCATACGCAAATTTACTACGTATAAATTATCGTTTAATCCAATTGACTGTTAAGTTCTTCCTCTTCCAGCAGCATCAGTATAAATTCAATTTCTGTGGTTACAAGAAAATGACAAATAGGCTTCTGCTAGGCAATTCTATTAACAGATTGGAAGAAATTATCTTAAAATAATTCTGGGAATGAAAGCATATTGCTCTATCGTACAGCTCTCAAAAGTGTTCAGTTCCTAAGCTTAACCTAAAAATGAGGCAAATGAATTCATGAACTATGCAAATAAACACAAGATTTATTAGGTACTATTTGAACCTAAAATTCTTAAATCAATAACTGTTAGTTTTTATTACGATATGAGATTACACAAAATTTATTTTCCTATTAAAATCCATCTCTTATGTTGGGAACATTATTTACCAGTGCTATCATACGGAACATTGCTTACTCAAGCGTAATCTGTAACATTTATATTTTAAGCTAAAATCAATAAATAAACATTTGATAATTAAAATAGCAAGCTTCTATCGTGATTTTCCTCTTACAGCAGCAGTAAAACATCTATGCAAATCTGTTGTGTAACAAATGCATTAAAATGAGGGTCTTGGGGTTTGTTACATTCAACAACCAAATCTTTATTCTTAACAAAATTTTGTTTTGTTATGAAGTTACAGAATGCTGATCAATTGGTTAGTGGATTTAACAGTTTAAGCTTTAACAAAACGTTACAGAAAGTCCTGTATATCATTTGAAGGTCCCAGCTATCGCCACTTCCTCATGCCAAATTTCCTGTTATGTTGGTCTTCTGCTTTTTATTGTTTCATTTAACTTCTATGGTCATATCAGGGGCTTTGACTTGAGAGACATCTTACTGATGGTGCTTTTACTCTGAATTGTGTGTATCCATAATGCTGGTTTTATTGAACACACATTCATGCCCACATACTATCAGACTTTGTAGAGGTTAGGGAATGATTCTGGATATAGAAAAATTCCCTGCCCCAGATGGGAATCGAACCTGGGATCTCCCAGTTCAGGCACCAAGGTTGGTCTTCCTTTAGTTTTTAACCACAGATTTTCATTTGTAATGTTAATTGCTGGAATATTCTTAATGTAGTATACAAACACTGTTAACAAAAATTTGCACTTATTTTGTAAAGATTTTTTTTAACTTACCACGTTGAGTCTCTATTTTTTAATTTAAACTCATTTCTGGGCAAACCTTTATCATATATAAGATAATATGCATAGAAGGCTAAAGTTTTATAAGAGTATTATTATACATAACAGATATTTGAGTTTTTAATGGGTAGAGAAATTCATGTGAGTGTTGTACATAATTTTTTTTGTAATGGTGATTAAAATGATTTCCACCCTTCAGCTTTTGGGGTCCAGATTTTATTGAGACTTCTAGGAAAAAGTAAGATGTTGAAACTATCATACACAGCCTAAGACAAAGTAAATTAGCAACAACCAGAGAGGAAGTTTGATTCGGAAATCATTGGAAGCATTCGTTGAAACTGTGTTCACAATACATGACTTAATACCACCCTGCGTTCATTTCAAAGCTATGTTATAAGTAGGAAGATGCCCTTCAATTGGATTATATTCATGGTATCCGAGCAGTGAAACTCATGTGTCTCGTAATTGGAACAACCTGGATTCGAATGCTTAGTGTATGTTTTTTATTTTTTATTTATTTATTTATTTAATTTGTTAAATATATGGCAATGTCATATGTTTTCCATGTGTAAGATATTAATTTTAAGACATTCATGCATAAAAAAAAATAAATCACACTTTTTGTTTTCAAAATAAATGGCATATTAGTAAGAATTCCAAAGTGAAAAGCTAAACTAAACATTTGACATTTAATATTGGATGTGCAAACTCTCTGTCTCATTCAGCAGCTATGAATGACGGCGTGATCATGCATGTGCACCTCATAGCGTTGGAGTTCTGCATGATGATGTTAGCAGTCATACTGACTTTTGCTATGGCTGAGCACACACATAAAGATGAAGCTACAAGGAGATCTCTCCTTGCATTAGTGAACATTTCTCAGGCTGCAAGAGCACTTGAAGTCCATATATCTATGGCTATGAGTTGGTTCAGTTATCCAGGAAGGAATCGTTCGTCATTGACTGGTTCGGATCGAAAATATTTGTCCACTCTTCAGCAGGGTACTGCACCTCTAAAAGAGGCAGACAGCAATCCCTTCCAGCATGTGTCTACAATTAAAAGTAATTCTAATTTCGCTGGGTTGAACCACACAGCCTTGCATCATTTGACTATAGCAGGGCTCTTTGCTCGAACGGCAGCTAAGAAGCAGCATCTTACAGAGTTGAGAGAAAATGCTGACGATGGGAACAAGCCGTCTCCCGAAACGCGTTCAAGTAAGAATGTTATAGTGATGTAGTGTAACAACCCTCAACTCTCTATTTTAAATCTTACAGATGATCACAGATTATGTTGTCACACATTTGCAGAAGAAAATGTCAACCATAACTGGAATAGGATTATATTCACAGACAAGGTGACATTTTCATCTACAAATGGGGGAAAAGTAATTGTCTACCGCCCCAGAGGAAAGCATGATGCAAAATACGTGACACAAATGGATCGCTAAGGTCAAGTATCTGTGTCATGTTGGTGTTGGATGTCACAAGATGGTCTACGTGTGTTGTGGCAGTTTGATGGCACATTAAATAGCCAGCAGTATAAAGACATCCTTGAAAACATCATGGTTCCTTCTGTAAGAACTATATATCCCAATGGAATGATTGAATTCCAGCAGGATAACCACCCTGTCCACACAAATCAGCAGGTTTCAAACTGGTTCTCGTAAAGGCAAGATATTACAGGATTGGCATCCTTGCTCACCAGAGCTGAATTCTATTAAAAATGCATGGGCAGAGGTGAAGAAAGTTCTGGAGTTAAATTGGCCTGCAAGACAGTGTAAGACAAAAGAGGTTTTGTGAGATCAAATACAGGGTGCTTGGGAGGAAGTATCCTCTCGTGAAAATTTGACTACTCATTTGATATCATCCATGTCCTGTAGAGTGAGGGCAGTAATAGAAGCAGAGGGTTTACACACCTGATATTAAGTTAATTTCTATTTTTATTTGCTTTTTCATTTAGGAATATTATTTACTTATTTCATATTTAGTTGGAAGATGAAAAGGAGAGTGTTTACGTTCTGTGAGCATAAATGTATTGAAATCATAGTCCTAGCAATTGGGAATGTATTACAATATGTATAATAAGTATTGCATTGCACAATATTGTGCACAGAAAAAAATAATAGTAAAATATGCTCGGGATACAAGTCTCGTTACTACTACTACTACAGATGGATCACCAAAAGAAGGTGAGTGAGAGGAATGTGCTAGGTAAACATTTTCCACTGTCCTCATAATGTTTATGCATGCTAGTACCATATAAAATAAACATGTTGTTAGATAACTCGCCATGGCTAGAAGTGCAGCTAGGTGATTAACATACATTTCATAATAAACAAATTGACTAATTGAGCAGATAAACGTTCAAACCCTTCTTAACATACATTTTATAATAAAAAAATTGACTAAGTGAGCAGATAAACATTCAAGCCCTTCTTGCCTTCTGATGGTCGAACGTACATACCTGCTTATAACTACTTGGCTGTCAGCACATATTCAGCAGCTGGGACTCAATATGAAAGGTGACTGAACAAAGCTAATGGATTCACTGAAATCTATCTCTTGGTTTAAAGTATGACATTTATACCTCTTCCACTCAGCATAATGTAGCTGCTAATGCACTTCTTTCTCTGGTTGAGACATTCAGTTGCTGTATAATTTTGATTACTTGAATTTGGCAGGACCATGATTAAATTTGTCAATTTCAAGATATTTATAATTAACATTTCATGCTTTGGATTTAAAGGGAAAAAAAGCAAAGTGTTTCACGTTTCCTTTATCATTTTATCATTTCAAAAAGGAGATGTTTATTACTTATTTTAAAATTTGTATTTACCTTTCTCCACAGACATTCAGCAGAAATTCTAAGTCCCACGGAAACACCATCGCAGGATTGCCTTACTACTGAACAACCACACCAGACACAGGTACTTATACAAAGAGAAACAAACATAAGTAATCATTGAGAGCACCTCTGTTTAGTAAATTATATATGGTATTGCTTCCTACAGCAGGTTGGAGGTAGTGGTGAGATGGTCCAGCGTCATGGAAGTCAGCGCCACCGAAGATCAGGAAGCAGTGACAGTAGCACAGTTGGAGTGACACCACCTCCTCCACAGGGAGCCCCACATCATTGCTCCAGCACCCAGCTTCCTGCTGCATATATTGCACTATATCCATATAAACCACACAAAGCAGATGAGCTAGAACTAAAGAAAGGTGTTATCTATATGGTTACAGAAAGATGTCAAGATGGATGGTTTAAGGGCACATCAAGTCGCACACAGAAATGTGGAGTTTTCCCTGGGAATTATGTTGCACCAGCAAGGTAGGTCAATTACTTATGACTGAAACTAATAAATATACTGTTGCTATTTATGTTCAGTTTTTACTTTATGGTATTCAGATTTTGTTTTTACATTATGGTATATCAAATTGATATATAATCGATATGGTAGTAATTGTTAGCTTTATATGCTAACATTTTGGTAGATTTATATATATATATATATACTGAGTGGTTACAGTTAAACTGATGGTGTTGAGGTGACAAGCACACACTCTAGTGATCATAGGGGTCTGAAGTTTCCTACGTTAATTAAGAAATGGTTTTGCCTATTATGCCAACAAACAGAACCCTCTAGAAACAATGGACCTGACACTGGATTCAAGATTGAGAAAAATGGTGGCAGTAGTTGGTGGAGATCCCTGAGGCGTTTACACAACCTAGCTGTTGTGTTGTGTTTTTGATGCCTGTGATTTATTGTATTTTAGTAACTGTGGCAGCTTGTAATCACATTAGTGAAGCAATAGTGTTTGAAAATAGGAAATGCGAATAATCCCAGTCTTGTGTTTTCAGTGCCATGTGCTTTCCACTTGTTACAGTGGAATCTCGTTAGCACGTTCCTCATTAACACGTTTTCCCGTGTATTACGTTGAATTATAAAAGTTCCGGTACCAAATCACCAAATATAATATATAATGTTTGCTTAGTGCGTTTTCCTGGTCCTGCTTACTACGTTTGAAGTTTGACGTCCTCATTCGCTGTTTTGGCCAATCCTTGATCGGTACAGTGGGAGTAGGCATTTAACACGTTCATAGTTTGACGTCCTCATTTCTACTTTGGTCAATCCTTGGTCACGGGGTGGAAATCGGCAGCCAATCACATACATGCATTTAAATATTTGTGTGACACGATTTCTGTGGGCGGGATAGAGAATGCTTTACCTTGGCGTGGTAAACGCTAACGATAGTTTCTAATGTTGAGTGATGACCAAACAACCATAGATTGTATTTTAACTTTTCATTTACAATGAAAAAAAGAAAGTGTAGTAGGTAAATAACCAACAGTGAAAAACTGAAAATCCTTGATGTAATCACAATCCAAATATAAAACATGTCGATATAGTGCGGAAGTTAAACATTCCTCCGTCAACCTTAAACACGATTGTTAGCAAACCTAAATTGATTGAAACTGCTTTTAAAGAAGGGAAAAATACTAAAACAAAACTTTTCTCTTGGAAAATAGGATCAGAAGAGGACCGGAACGAAATTTGTTGCATGGAAACACCTCCGTATTCAAATCGTCTTGTATACACCAAAGATAATATTGTCTATTGTACTCGTAACACGATGCACGCTCATAATTTTTTCTTTTTTAGCAGAAATTGTTATCACATGTATAATAAAACACACAGCAAAACCACTATTGCCGCTTCCACAATTCGCAATTTATTTTCTCAAAAACATTCATAACCTAAAAAATCCAAGTTGACCAAAATAAAAGCTTGAATTATTTATTCTCAGGCTTTGTGTATCCAAATCCATTTAGACATATTGAATTTAACATGGAAACGCGGATCGTATTCAGTAACAAATTGTACTCAAAATCGATTTAAATTGCCCATGGAGACGTAGTAATTATTAGATTTTTATTACCTATGTTCTTAAATTGCAGATTTTGCATTTTCGTTAACACGTTTTCCCGCCTATGACGTCAAAATCCTTAGGTCCCTGCAAAAACGTACTAACGAGATTCTACTGTACTTATGTAAACTATGGCTATATTAAATGTAAAGTATATATTGTATATTTTTTAATTTATGTATTTGAGAATATAATTTGTGTCACGGCTACTGTGGTGATATAAGAACAAATTGTTACTTTTGGGGACGGTACAGTCGAAAATATACTTAACCTAAAACATTACAACACTGTTGTGTTCCCATGTGTAAACCAAACTGAATAGAGGTGTAAATATTGTGATAAATACAGTGTTAAATTGCATTATAAAATATATTAAACTATGTATATTTGTGAGATACAATAAAACAATGATGGATATGTGAGTGTGATGGTCAGTCCCAGTGATTCTGTATACAGGAGTATTGCCATTCACATTTCCAAAATATAAAGATTTAAAAGAAAACAGATCATAATCTAAAATCATGAACTCTTTATGCCCTCAAAGGATTCATGTAGTACATCATTTTGTTTCCAACTTTTTATATGAAAGGATAAATTTCCTTGTGATGGAAAATGAGAATTCAATTTGAATTGTATAGAGCTAGAATTGAGCTATTTAATGAATCCAAATTCAAGATAGGAGGTGGTGCCTTGGAAGAAAGGCTGGCAATGTTGTCATGGTTTGTATTTGTGATATTGTTTTGCTTATTATCAGTGGAATTTAGCTGAATCCGGGACCAGAGACCGAAAATATAATGGGAATGTTAAAGCATATTGTGGACAACATTACAAATTTAAATGGAATGGGAAAAAGAGAGGATAGGAGAAGAAAAAGGAATGTCTACATTTTTGGAATAGAAGAGCTGAGAGTGAAAAAAAGAGTGGGAACAAATTGAGGAGATCTTCAGGACAAGCTGGGTATAAAACTAGACAGATGGGAAATAATTGATGTCTTTAAGAGTGGGTAAGAAAGGCTTTGAACTCGAGACCAGTAATTGTTAAATTAAACACAATGAAAACAGAACAGAGAATTCTATCAAATATCAGAAAATTAAAGGAGACAAAAATATTTATTGAGCAAGATTATGGTAAGAAAGCTAGGAGATACAAGAAATATGTTACTTAGAGAAATGAAAATTGCAAGAGCCAGAGGAAAAAAGCTTTCATAGGGGGTCCTGACCTGTCGATTGATGGAAGGAAGGAGGATATGTGTCAGCTTAATATGAAACTTATGTGAGAAACGAAACTTCAGGCACGTGGTGGTAAAATACACGACAAGTCAGGAAAGGATACCAAGCGCTGGCAGTATGAGATGATGGAATGGTGGAGGAGAAGAGGGGAAGTAAGCAGCATGTGTCACCAGCCAAGCAGGAGGCGCCAGAGAAAAAACAGGTGATTGAAGATACATACAGATTGGCCTTGGGAGCAGCTGCAGGTAATTTAACCTGGGAGTATCTGAAAGGAGTAAAATGCTTCGGAAGTAGTTTACTCTCGTATGGAAGTTGTGAGTGGTGACTTGAATAGTAGTTTATTACGAAAGTAGAGCTTACTCTAGGTTGGTGCATGCAGCCCTTAGTGTTTAAAACCTCTTTCATTCTCGTTTTACCTCAATCTGTTTCATTGGCTGCTCCAGCCTCGTTACTTTTCCTCAAGTCTATTTTCTTTAGCATTTCTCTACACTATTTACCCTTAACCCGCTTGATTTATTTCCCAGCTCTTCCTTAAATGCTTCAGCTTTATCTTCCCTTCATTTATTTTACAATTCCCTCTTGTTTCTAAAACCTTTTCCATTTTCTTATTTGTACACTGAAATATCACTCTTAATGGGAAATGATTACTAGAACTCAATATTCATCACCACAAAATCGCTAAAACCCTTAATCAAGATCTGAAGAGTATAGAATATAATCTATAACACTCTGGCCATTTCTGTTTATGAATGTCAACTCCCCTTCGTCATCTTTCCCTTTCACTCCATTACACAATACCAAATTGAACTCCTCACAGAATTCTATTAGTTTCTCTTGCCTTTGCTATTCATGCATTTACGTTTGCTCTTCCTTTTGACCATTTCACTCACTTTATCCTCTTAACACATTTTCAAGATCTATTAACTGGATTTGACTTTCCCCAACTCTTGCTTCATTAAAGTTACCCATTATGATAAAACCTCTAATTAGTAATTTCTCCATGTTTTGTCTTTACTTATTAAATAAATGTGGGTCATACAGTTCCAAGGAACTTGGTGAGTTATATACTACTGAAACACAAACACTTTCTTTCTCCCATAAACCATTTAGAACACACCACAGAACTGCTTTATCACCTAAATCCTTACACACTTTCACTTTAATTTGTATATTCTTTCTAACAGACCTACACCTCCTGACACACAACCTTTATCTTTCCTTTTACTACCACCTTTTCCACAAAAATCAAATCCACATTCATATCACTTATCAACCAAGTCTCAACTATTCCCATCACATCCGCTATGTTTAAAATTCACGCACTTTCTCCATTCTTTAATGTTTCCTACCAACCTTCGATGTTCCATAGTATAACCCCCAGTTCAATTTTTGAATTTACATCATAGTGATGTAGTGTAACAACCCTCAACTCTCTATTTTAAATAACCCCCAGTTCCTTTCCCTATTCAGATCCCAATATCACATTCTGACTGCGTACAGTGCTATATTTTCATCTGGTTACAAGACATGGAACTAATTTTTTTGTCATAATTCTTAAAAGTGTATTGCTTAGTTAGCATATCTATGAAGTTTCAGACTAATGTGATTATTAGTAGACATCAGATTTGTATGCACAGAAAATACCTAAAATATGCATGTATTTATGTTGTCAAAATCTTTAAACCATGCTTTATAATTTCAAAAATATGCACTAAGTTTGCACTAAAGTTATTAACCTTAAGCTAATGATTTTTGGTATTTACAAAGTACGTTCTCCCCTAGACATCATTCTGATCATTGTAATTGGTATATACAGTATACAGTGATCATTTTCTCCAAATGCTAGGTGTAAGTTTACTTATGTTTATCAGTTAACACAAGTTTTTAAGCTGAGAAGGCTCTTTCCACATCAAACATGTTATTGGGCAAAATATGAAAGCATTTATTAATTATTGGAAATTTCTTTAGGAAGCACTACATTTTCACCTTGAAGATATTTATCCACAGAACACAAAACCTTAATGTAAGGATTTCTCTTTAAAACACTGCACAATTGTAAGAGTAACAAATTGTATATATGTTTATAGCACCACGTTGTGGAGCCAATTTGCGAGAGCAAATATTTGTGTTTACTTCACGTGTGTAGCCATCTTGTGTGACGTCATTCGTTGGTCTGGTCCGTAGTTCCCTCTGGCGTAGCAATTTGTATGAATTAGTTTCTAAAAGAATTTAAGGTTATGTATATTGTCCTCCGGCTAACTATCATCTTTTCTTGGTAGAACTTGTATCTCTTGCAGGGTGTGAAGCGGAAAGGAATCTTTTGTCTAGAAATGATATTGACGAAGAAATTGGTTTTATAATCTTTATTGTAGAACACGTTCACGAACACTTTCACATATTTATTTGGATACTCGCCATACTGAAACTGTTTGTAATAACTTCTTATCACTTTTAACTCACGTACTTCAACTTTATATATTTAACTGTATAATACTTTATAAGATTTCTCGTACTTCTGCTGCACGTAACTTGACGAATTTAGAGACAGACATGAGAATCTTGTTGAACTGGGAGCTGACGTGTTATGTGTTGAGAATCTTGTTGAACACTGGGGGACCCGCTACCTCGACCTGGCTTATTTATAGGCTTGCCTTAAGATACGCCTAAAGATTATAAATGAAATGCTATTGGCTAATAAAACGCGCCAACATTAGCGTCTATTTTACTATCCAATGAAAACCACTAATACATATTACTTTTAAGGAACATTCTGGAAGCTTATACCAAAAAGGCGCGAAATATTACGTAACTTCCTGGTTCCCGGTAACGATAAACAACTCACTCCACCGCTGCATTCTTGCGTTATTGTTAACAGTTTCAGTAAAGCCGTAAATTATTATTTACCAATAATAATTACAATTATTAAACCTCTGAAATCAATGTTACATAAGAATACATATTCATATTAAAATAATTATTTACATTTGAGTAATTTGTGATACAAATTACCGTCTCATATGCCCCACTAGAAACATAATTATAAATATTTATAACTTGTTTAGAATTTTATAATTTGTGTTTTTAGTCTCCTAAATCTTGGAACACACGCTATCACTTTCACTTTACACTTCACACGTATTTAACACACGACATATGTTTTATCTCGCCACTACTTACTGGCTCTGGTTTAATTAATTTAGATATTAATCTGACATCACAAATTTTTTTATAGCAAATACTGTACCCTAAATTATTTAATCACTGCTACCAAATTGTTTACTTTAAACTGTTGACAAAAATTTATACATTTAAGATTTTTGTAATCATTACACATATTTACCAAAATATTCACCCTCTACATCTATTTACATCTCTTAAATCTAGATAATGCTTTACATTTTCTGTTTACTACATAAGTATTTATTTATTTTTACCAATTTTTGTTATTCTGAATTTTATTTTAACAATACTCTTTGAATTGTATTTACGTATTTTTAATTTAATATCATATTAAATTTCAATCTTTGCATTTTTAATTTTTAAATCTTGGAATTGTATTTACGTACTTTTAATTTAATATCATCTTAAGTTTCAATCTTTGCATTTTTATTTTTCAAATGTTGTTACAGTTACTAAAAATTTATTTATTTATTTATTTATTTTTTTTTTTTTTTTTTTTTATTTTATCATTTATTTCTCTTTTCAAATGATATATATATAAATAGTTAACCCTCTTACGTTCCAATACATTTCTCTGCAAGTCGTCTTTAACTATCCAGCATTTACTTTACATCACATTGCTATTTACCCTCCTGGATCAAATTGTGTGTGGCTAAACATTACTCGTAGCCGTATCCTAACCTTCAAATTATTGCTCATGAATAACCTCTTGTATTCATATGACACTTCGTTCCCTGATAATATTTGAAAACAATCTACAGTTTCTTGAACTACACATCTTTTAACAACTTTCATTTTCAATTCTTCTACTATCTCTTTAATTTGAAAGTACTCAGACAAATCTGTACTAAACTGTACTGGACTGGAGTTTTCATTTTGAATATCTTGGCACAATTTATTTCTTTGCATTACTGACTCATTTTGTATTTCTGATATCTCCCCTCTGAAATTAACTTGCGACTGATTTACATCTACATTCATAACCTCATTTATCTCTCTTATCTCACTTGCAATGTTACTCATTCTACTACCTGACTCTGTACATTCTACATTAACCTCACTTTCTTTGTTACCTATTTCCATGCTCATGTCTAGCATTTTCTTTGAAATTTCTCCTATCTCACTTGTTATTACTTCCTCATTTTCATCTCTCATTTCTGGCATACTACTATCTAGCTTCATAACTTTCTTTTCAATTTCTTCATTGCTTTGATCTACTGTTTGCTCTAATTTCTCATTACTCCTACCAATACTTTCAATTGATTTCCTGTTTTGTTCTAAGCTTTTACCAATATCTTCCCTCAATTTCTCATTATTCTGAGTTAGTTTTTGTTCTAAACTCCTATCAATATCTTCCCTGTTTTGATCTATTTTCTTTTCTAATTTCTCATTATTCTTACTAATTTCTTCCCTTATGCTCTGAGTTAATTTTTGCTCTAATTTCTCACTAGTCTTTTGCATATCTCCCCTTAATTCTTCCCTTAATTTTTTCATATTCTCATTCATATTTCTCAGCATTTCCATCATACTAACATCAAAATTAACATTTCCTGCTATTCTATTCTCACTTTCTACACTAACATTTTCATCTTCAAATCCCAAAAAATCTGGGCTATTTCCTGTAACTTGTATTGGATCACAGCTAACTGTTACACTATCTCCCTCCATAATTATTTCTTCTGTATTCCTAGCAGCCATTGTTTTTATTATCCTACCATTCCTAAGTAACATTGAAATTGATTTACCTTTTTGATGCTGTATGTTGCTGTTACTTTAATGTCCAGCGTTCTGCCCCATTCTCCTAGATTTGATGTCGCTTCTGCGTTGTTTTGTGATGAATCTACGTCGTTTAGATGTTTTCTTGTAGTTGAATTCCTTGTTGCATCGTAATCTCGGAATTACGATCGAAGTCTGTCGTCTCTGTTGTTTCTTGAATCTGGGTCTTGTAGATGATTTCACCGCTGCATTCCTCCTTTGGTCCTCTCAATTCTTCTTGGTTATTTCTGATCCTTTCCTGGTTACTCGAGTTCCTTTCCTGGTCGCTTCGCCCCACGTTGGGCGCCAATTTGCGAGAGAACAAATTGTATGTTGCAAATAAATGTTTGTTTACATAACTTTAACTGCCACACGTTGGGCGCCAATTTGTAAGAGTAACAAATTGTATATATGTTTATAGCACCACGTTGTGGAGCCAATTTGCGAGAGCAAATATTTGTGTTTACTTCACGTGTGTAGCCATCTTGTGTGACGTCATTCGTTGGTCTGGTCCGTAGTTCCCTCTGGCGTAGCAATTTGTATGAATTAGTTTCTAAAAGAATTTAAGGTTATGTATATTGTCCTCCGGCTAACTATCATCTTTTCTTGGTAGAACTTGTATCTCTTGCAGGGTGTGAAGCGGAAAGGAATCTTTTGTCTAGAAATGATATTGACGAAGAAATTGGTTTTATAATCTTTATTGTAGAACACGTTCACGAACACTTTCACATATTTATTTGGATACTCGCCATACTGAAACTGTTTGTAATAACTTCTTATCACTTTTAACTCACGTACTTCAACTTTATATATTTAACTGTATAATACTTTATAAGATTTCTCGTACTTCTGCTGCGCGTAACTTGACGAATTTAGAGACCGACATGAGAATCTTGTTGAACTGGGAGCTGACGTGTTATGTGTTGAGAATCTTGTTGAACACTGGGGGACCCGCTACCTCGACCTGGCTTATTTATAGGCTTGCCTTAAGATACGCCTAAAGATTATAAATGAAATGCTATTGGCTAATAAAACGCGCCAACATTAGCGTCTATTTTACTATCCAATGAAAACCACTAATACATATTACTTTTAAGGAACATTCTGGAAGCTTATACCAAAAAGGCGCGAAATATTACGTAACTTCCTGGTTCCCGGTAACAATAAACAACTCACTCCACCGCTGCATTCTTGCGTTATTGTTAACAGTTTCAGTAAAGCCGTAAATTATTATTTACCAATAATAATTACAATTATTAAACCTCTGAAATCAATGTTACATAAGAATACATATTCATATTAAAATAATTATTTACATTTGAGTAATTTGTGATACAAATTACCGTCTCACAATTTACCATTTAATTTTCCTGCATGCATTAAAGAGCACTCTCAAGTTTACTCTGAACCACATTGAGAATTGGTAAAGATTCATGTAAAGACAAACCAGATTTTTCAAATTTTTTGTAGCTTTAGCTGTAACTTTGAGATGTGCCTTGATTATGCCAAGTGTATTTGCAAATAGTGTTTCAATAATAAGGAATTTGTTATTTTGTCCTATTATATGTAAATATTAATTTTAAAATTAAAAAGTTTAAAATATGTGTGGTGTTTGCTGAAAGGATGGAAAAATGATGAAATATGAAATGACATCAGAAATATGCAATTATATGCACTATAAAACTTAACATACAAGCGCAGAAGAACATGAAACATATTGTAAAACTTAATTCAATATAAAGCAAACTAAATGTACATTTGCATATAAATCCAGTGTCTAATCATTACAGTCCATGCTTAACTGTCAGTTTAATTATAACCCCTGGTACATGCTGTGGTGTAGCGGTTACCATGCTAGCCTCTAGTTCCCGAGGTCGTGGGTTCAAACCTGGTAGAGGGTGATGGAGTTTTTTGGGCGTAAACATCCTTAGCATGGCTTCCTTTGGAAGGGAAGTAAAGTGGTGGCCCCATGTAGTAGATTTACGGCACGTAAAAGAAGCTCAAGCTTGATAAAGAGGCCTCTGAGCAAAATAATGGTCTTTCACACCAAATATAGAACGGGATGCTAAGGACCACAGCTGTTAAAGAGCGTCCATAAATTAAAAAAAAAAAAAAAATACAGTACATACTATGCTTGAAAAGTTTGGTAAAACACAAGTAAAAGTTAATTTTTCATAACATACTTTATTTCTCTATATAGTCTCCATTGATGTCTATACACTTTAACCTGTAAGTTTCCAATTTTTTCATCGCTTCAGCAAAATAGGATCTGTCAAACTCTGAAAAACACTCATTGATGGTGATCACTTCCTCATGTAATGAAAATTTCTTTCACAAGCTAAATCTTCAAATTTGGGAGTAGGAAAAAGTTGCATGGGTGTAAGTCTGGAGAATTAAGAGTGGTTGAGGATTTAATTTGAAAACCAGCACTTCGGCCAAGGTGAGTGCTGCTGTGTGGGCTGGAGCATTGTCCTGGTGTAAGAGCACTTTTTTGTGTACCAGTCTTGGTCATTTTTTCAGTGCACGTTTCAAATGACCCAAGAATGAAGCTTAATAGTCCCTGGTTATGGTTCTGCCTTTTTCCAAGTCTCTGTTAATATATCATGTGAATCCCCCCAAAAAATTGGCCATCACCTTTCCAGCTGATAAAACAGCCCTCACATTCTTTGGCACACTCTCACCAGCATTTGTCCAATTTTTTAATAACTGCTATGTCTATAATGTGTGATGTGGAACCAAGTTTCATCCACAGTCACAAATTGGCACAAGAAGTCGTGCAGATTGAGATTGAACAGTGTCAGATAATGTGTTGAAACGATGTTCTGCTTGCATTTTTGACCAACAGTCAGTAATCATGGCACCCAACATGAACTGCTTCAAACAGTAGAGATGATTACAGTCTCAGATATCTGGTGCACTTTCACTTAGCGGTCTTGCATTATGATACTGTGGATTATTTTCAGTGATTTCCTTTGTGCTGACCTCAACTGGGAAGCCAGTGCTTGCTTCAGCTTCGATGCTTCCTTGACCATGTTTAAACTCATTGATCCAAAATAAAATGCTTTTCAATGACAGTGCCGAGTCTGTATGAATTTCATCCAACTCTGCTTTGATCTGTTTTGCAGTCCAACCCTTTAAATGAAAATGTTGAATAACAGCACAAAACTCTCCCCCCCCCCCATTTTTAAGGTACATGTGACACTGATCTCTTCAAATAGCCCTTAATCAACTGAACTTCACATAACTATATCCAGCGCTGGCTCCAGAAGTTTTGCTGCCCCGTGCAATAATTGCAAGTGTCATCCCCCTCACACTTTAAGACATAACCTAATTTCTGCATTGTTAGTAGGTACTCCATGACCACTTACTCCACTTACTCTCACACAACAGGAATGCATACCTACAGTATTTGAATGGATGATCAGTAAACAAAGTTCAAAAGAGATATATACAGTGAAAGAACAAGACTGTTCTGAGTAAAAGATAAAACATGCAAAGTAACATAATAAAAATGTTAAATATTTTGGGTTTACCCCTTCATCAGCAGATTAAAAGTATTAAAAAACACACTAAATCAAGAAAATACACTTGTTGGTTGACTGCACTGGTTAATAATCATTTTTATTAGTGCTCCTCCACTTTTCTGGTGTCACTTTATTTACTGCTTCCCTCATGAGATGATAACTTCTGCCAAAGTAAATTTTGTGTTGCATCTTGCAACATAACCCTTTACTTCTGCCCATATTAGTTGTTTGGGGTTGAAGTGACAGTAATATGGGGGTAGTCTGATGGTTTGATGACCTTGTTCTATAGCTAGGTATTTCATCCACAACATATTTGGGCCTGGACTTGTTTACATTTATGAGTAACAGAAGTTAATAAGTTCCTTTTAATGCATTGTAATGTTGTTGTTCACCAATGGCACTGGGGATTAATTGATCTGCATCCTTTTCCCTCTGGTTTCCCAATATAAAGTCTGTAAATTATCACTTTTAAGGCATTTGACGAGGTGTTGTTTGTTCAGGATGACATCTTCTTCACAGAGAGTGCACTTGGGTGTAGGTAGGCATCCTCTCTTGTAGAGGTATTCTGCGAGGCAATTGTGGCCAGTTGCCATCCTAAATAAGACCATTGCAGTCTTCATTGGCATTTTTTGTATATCAACTCTATCTTTAATATTCTTATAATCTTTATCCTTTAATTTATCTTCTTCATCAAGTCTCTGCTGTCTTTTGAAATGTTGCTTAATGTTATTTAATTGTTTGTTTATTTATATTTGTCCTACAGGTTGTATTTGTTGTATTGCACCTTTCTTTGCTAATTGATCCACATGTTCATTGCCCAAAAGTCTAACATGAGCTGGGATCCATTGTAGAGTGACATGATTTCTAGTTTCAACTGCTTTAATTAGGCTTCTTATTTCTTTAATATTTCTTGTTGTTTTATTATTATAATTTACTATTCCATCTATGGCTGATTTTGAGTCTGATAAGATGACTATTTTTTGTTTTATGTATGGTCTATATAAAATGTTCTGTAATGCTGCTTTTATAGCTGTTAATTCTCCATCATAGTGGTTTGACATTTCATCTAATGTTAAATACTGTGCAAAATGTTTACGGTATACTCCTGCACTGGCATATTTTTTTATTAATGAGGGATCCATCTGTATATATTCAGAGCACTTCTTTTTCTGGGTATCTTTCATTTTCCGTAGCTATTGCTATGGCTCTCATTTCATCTGGAATATTGTTTTTTTTGAGTATTGTATATATATCAGGTCATTCTGGTATTGTATATCAATATATTCTATTGGACTCGTTACCTCTGTTGCAATTATATTCTTGTACTTTAAGTTATTAATATATGTTCTGAAGCTTATTTGAGTTTTTAAATTACTTATAGTATCTGCTGTGTGGTACCACTTGTATCTGTTTCTATTGACTTGCAGTTTTTGTGCTAGAGTAATTGCTTTTAACTCATGTTCCAATTCTATAGCCATGTTTTTTTGTGAAGTTTTGTAGTACTGTAATTGGTGTTGTTTTTACAGCTCCTGTTGTTATTCTTAGTGAATTATTTTGTGAAATTTCTAGTTTACTTTTAAGTCTCTTGTTTACTGCTGTTAGTAATTCTCCTCCATACAATAGGTTAGTTTTATGTATGCTTTATATGTATTATTAAGGAGGTCTATGTTTCCACCCATTTTATTCCTGCTAAACGTTTTAAAATGTTCTTTTTGTTGATTTTATTCGTCACATTGTTTACATGTTCTTTCATTGATAGTTTTTGATCTAATTCTATCCCTAGATACGTTGTTGTAGTTGCTTCTTGTAGTTTTTTGTTGTTGATTTGCAGGCGTATATTTTCTGTTTTATGGTGCATTGTGAATAGTTGATACTGAATTTTTCCTGTATTTATTTCCATATTGTTAGTATTAGTCCACTGTTCTAGGGTTATTCTCCATTGTTGTTTGTAGTTTTTTGTAATGTTTCCCAGATCTTATGTTCTTTTTTAAAGTCCATATTACCACGTCGTCAGCAAACATTCCTACTTATATGTTACCTATTTTCTTTAATACATCTACTAGGTCGTTTATATATATAACAGAATAGCACTTGTAACAGACCCTTGAGGTAGTCCAACTCTCGTTTGTTTCCATTTAGATGTGACTGTTTTGTATTGTACTGCAAACCATCTTTGGGATAGGAAGGTTTGAAACCAATTAAGCATGTGGTGATATGCCGTATGTCTTCATCTTATATAGTAGCATTTCTTGCCATACTGTGTTTAATCATCGTTGAAGTCGACAAATAGTGCTAGAGTAGTCATTATTATTATTATTGTTGTTGTTGTTGTTGAAATTGTCTTTGATGTCCTGTGTGAGTCTTACAACCTGGTGTATTGCTGAGCTGTCCTTCCTAAATCCAGCTTATTCAGGGACTAATAGACTGTGTTTCTAGATAGTTTGTCAGTCATCTATCATTTGAGTTGGTTTTCCTTTCTTCTAAATGGGTAAAATTTTTGTTTTTTTCCAAAGTGTTGGTATATTATTTCTGGTTGTCCAGATTTTATTGAAAATTTTTAATAAAGTATGGAGTGCTTCATGTCCTAAATTTTTTAGCAGCTCTGGATGTATGTTATCAGGACCTGGGCTCTTTTTATTTTTTAGTGTCCTTATTGCTTGCTTTATTTCTAGGAGTGTGAATGGTTCATTGAAGATATTTTGAAAGTTAGACGTATCTTCGAGGTTGCTATTTCTTAAGTATTTAATCTGTTTTTTGTTTTTATGTTTTAATGTAGTGCTAGTTTTATAGTATGTTGCTAATTTTTCTGCTATAAAGTTGTATATTTCTTTATTATTGACATTTAATGGCCAATTTTGTTGGTTTTCTCTATTTATTTGTTTAATGTAATTATGTACTTTAGTACTATTTGTTCTATAGTCTAGTTTGTTTATAAATTCTTCAAAGCTCTGTTTTTTTTGACAGTTTTATAGCCTGTTTTAACTGTGCATTTGTTTTTCGCCGTTCTATAACATCTGCTTTGTCTTGCGTCCTTTCTGCTTTTTCTCTAGTGTTATCTCGTTTTGATTTGAGCTGTGCTAACTGTTCATTCCAGAAGAGTTTGTATTTATGAATTTTCCCTCTTGGGATACATTGTTTTGCAGCTTTTAAAATTGTGGGATTTGTTTCTTTCACTACTTGTTTATGTTTTGTTCCAATTTAATTTCTTTGAAAAGTTTGTTTTTGTTTTATATTCTTCCCAGTGTGCTTTTTTGAAATTCCATTTAGGCTTTATGTTTCCCTTTGTTCTAGGCGGTTGATGATTTAGATCTGTTTTTGTTATTATGGCTCTATGTCCACTACCACTATCTTCAATTACGTTTTTTGTAGTTTTATCTTCTAAATCAGTTGACATGATTGCAATGTCTGGATTGGTTGACTGTCCTGAGTAGTGTATGTAGGTTTCTGGGTCTTCATCCCTATATAATATTTCCATTAAGTTGGAGTCTACAAATTCTTCAAACATGCATTGTAATGTTACATACCACATTATGCAAGTGAGCCACTTACCATTTGTACTTAAGTGTTACCGTTAGTGTGAGCGTATCTATTTGTGGTGTGTAGTATGGGACATTGTCCATAACAACATGGGATGTAACTGATCCTGAAACCATGTGTAGAAATGGTCATGGTTAATGTCTTCATGGTAATCCCCAGATGTCAAATTGAAGAGCAGTAGGCGACCATACAGAATGAGATGTTCCAGCAAGGGCTATAATAAAGTCTTGCAGGTGACTTCATGTAGCTTTCAATAGTCATCAGTTCAGCCCTTGGTTACTCTATAACCGGTGTTTAGCCATGTTTCAGTCAACCATACTATTTCCCTCAAATTCTTATTTTGTATTTAACTTAAAAATAATGCTCTTAGGGCTACAATATCTGATCTGTCAAGTATTATTTTTCTGTTATGTTTTTGTCTTTAACTCAAATCTGAGATCATGGAGGAGCTTGTTCAAAGATCTAAGCCTTCCTTGAAATAGTTATGCTTCATTAAGTAAAGAAATAGGTTTGTGTGTGGTAGGGTGCTCATTTTGGGTGTAGTAGCCTTAGATGTGTGGTTTTATTGTATTTAATTCAAAGTTTTCCAGTTGAGTTTCTCTGGAGTTAAAAGCATAGTAACAATGTAAGCTAACATAACAAGAAGTAACTGAACAAACAAAGCTGGACTTTTAGGTTACCACTAGGGCAATAACTGATCTGAGAGATTCATGAAATTAAATTAAATTGAGTTTTATTTATGGACGCTCTCTAACGGCTGTGGTCCTTAGCGTCCCATTCTATATTGGGCATGAAAGACAGGAAATTTTGCTCAGAGGCCTCTATCAGGCTTGAGGTTCTTTTACGTTCCGTAAATCTACGACACGGGACCACTGGCTTTACTTGCCTTCCAAAGGAAGCCATGCTAAGGATTTTTACGACCGAAAAAAATCCATCGCCCTCCACTGGGTTTGAACCCGCGACCTCGGGAACTGGAGGCTAGCATGGTAATCACTACACCACGGAGGACGACAGAAAGAGATTCATGAGTTACCAATGTAAGCAAAGTAGCTAAAGCTATTGGCTTGAAACACTCTTGTTTATAAATGGATGCTTATTAAATACCTGCCACACATGGATGTTTCGACGATAATCATCAATGAGGGTCACATCCAAAGTGACCACCTCTGATGCTTCATTTGTCACCAGTTTCATAACAAAAAATCTCCAGAAAGTCACTATTATTAAAGCATGATTTGTAATTCCCTCCCATTTGCAAATATCTTGTTCATGTTTTAAGAATTTGCCACCCTGAGCGGTGGCATGGCTTGACCCCCCTTGAGTCAGCCCTGCCTATACCTGAATAAAACCATTACACAAATCACTCTTACCAACATTGGTGCCACTTAACAAAATTTTTCTGTCACTTCATCAAAATTTACCAGACTTATCAAACAATCCCCTTGCGCGCGCGCGCACACACACGCACGCGCACGCACAGTGGTTCACCCATCTCCAATTATGTGGTCACATGCAACATTGGTCCCAGATGCAATTGAGGATTAACAGAACAATGCTAGTTTTGCTTAGCATGCATTTAAATTTATGTTAGAGACCGAACTCTTAAAATAACTTCAAATGCTTATAAGAAGCACTTGTGTTTGCCAATGTTATGTGGTTAACGATATGCTTACAATAAACTGTGGCATGTCTATTCATCTATGAGTAGATGTGTGGTTAGCACAGTACCATTGGCATGGGTTCTAAGATGCTCGATTCAGGTTCAAATCCTCCCAAACTCTTTTTTCTTTTTCCTCAAATTCTCTTTGGAGACCAGGTGATACAGAATAGGCTAGAAAAATGAAAATTTCTTGATTTGCTTATTATTTTGGTTTTCTTTCTTTCTCTTATTCATAATGCTTTTTTTTTATGTACTGTGTCCAACTTTGACTTTCTAAATACAAGAAATAAAGATTAAAAGAAAACAGTAGTTTACAAAGAAAACAACACAGTTTTTGTACAACCTTATCTTTGTTTCAGAGATAGAGATTGTGTACTACATAAAATAAGTATGTCCATAATCTGATTGAAGTATTTCAGAATGTTTTTTTTTTAAACTAGCAGGGCATTAACAAGTGGCCAGGCACAACTTAGAGGCATTTCCCGGTCCTCTGCCAGCCCATCATCACCCCAGCAGGGCAGTGGGAGTGGTAGTGGATCTCCTCGGAACAGCTCTGCATTGGCTACTCCTCCCTTAGAGCCACGAAGTTTTATTCGTGGAGGGAACAGTGCCAAACAGGTGTGCTCGCCATTGATGTATGGTACCCGTAATGGTCAGAGTCATAATTGTAAGTATTTCACAGTAAGTTATTAAACTGCATATTGTTAATTTCTGAAATTACTGTATCTATTGTTAACAAAATGGAAATGTGGGTATGTTATCTAAAATAAAAAAAAGGTAAAGAGGTTCCTTTAGTGTCACCACAAAAAAATGCTTTGGATAATCCAGTAACATTTCACTGCTTATTCCTTATCAACTACCTTGCAATTATTTATTCATGGATTTCTCTGGTAATGCTTGGTATTGTAAATATTTTCATTGGACTCATAAGAAGAATCACATACTGCTATAGCAGTTCTGAATTTTTTTCGAGAAGCATATTTGTATTATGTTGAGTTTTATCCATAATATATTTAATGGCAATGAAAAGTCCAGTGTTTCTTCAGATTTTGGATACTAAAGTTGTTTCCAATAAAGTATTCACAGAACTGCTGTCACATATTCACACTAAAGTACTTGTATTCTACAAGGTTCTCTAATAACTTGGAACAGTTGTATATTTGTCACCAGATAAACATCTCCCAAAAATAATATCTACCAAAAATGTAACTGAGTTCAAAAATCCTTTACAGATAATCTGGACCAAACATTGGGAAGCCCGTTAAAATTGATGTTAACTGCACAATTTTACTTCATTTTTAAAACGTGGTATACAAACTTTATTATTTTGATAATTAAAGAAAAGTCTAGCTAATTTTGAAGCAGCTCCAAATGCTTAAGGACTTGTATTTTACTCAAATTAGAATACCAGAAAGTGCAGTTGTTCAGTTTCCATGGTACTTGCAGGCTGGTTCACAATAAATGAGATTGATAACCAGAACAAGAACGACAAAGTTAAAATACATTTATTATAATGTGAGCATTCTTAATTAACAGGGAGCTTTCCAGGATCCTGGAAATGGGAAAGAAGACTTGGTCAAGTTTTAACTTTGTCGTTCTTGTTTTCAGCATGGCATATTAGACTTATATTGTGCATATTAAACTTCACTGTAGAAATTATTCAAGGGGGATGTGATATGAAACAGCTGCTAGAGCTCTCTCTAGTCACAAGTTGGGAAAATGAAACTGGAAAATGTGCATCCGGATCACAGATCTTGATTCTCTCAGATCTATTGAACGTTGGTTCTTCTAGTGAAAGCATCATCTCTAGTTTGTTTATATGCTACTCAAAACTGGCTAATGCCACAGAAATAATAGCAAAAACTACAAAGAGCAGCAAAAGCCGATAGAAATTAGCAAGGAACAACAAATAACTTTAATGTATGCTTTTAATAAAGAAATAAAGCTTGGTATGACTAGAGGAATTGAAAATAGTAATGGATCTGCATTTAGAAAATGTTAACTCTATCAAATTATGATGTTGGCTAAACTGCATTATGTTGGCTGAATGAAAGAGGGTGAAGAAATATCATTGATTGGTTGCAAACAAATGACATCCCAATGCGCAAAATCGACTTTCCACTTCACTATCAGTTTGCTCATTGATATGTATTCCGGTTCTTATCAGAGTATTGTGAAGCAAAATATTATATACTGTTTTGCTTCCCGTTCTTGTTTCTGTTCTTGAATTATTGTGAACCAGCCTTTTATCTAACAGCATTGCCTTGTAAAAGAGAACATAATGTATTGTTTGCAGTTTTATGAAGATACCTACCACTTGTATGTTCAAAATGATTCTGAATTTCTAGCATAGGCACTAGCACAGGAATGAGCAGAAAAAGTTTTGATTGCAGGATTGACTTAACAGCTTAACCAAGAGTGTTGAGCTTGGCACTTTTAACCTGTTGGATGTTTCCCACTTTTGATGGAAAACTTGCTAAGTAATTCTCTCTTTGTATGTGATCGGCAAGCTTCGAAAGTTTCTGGACTGTAACCATGACAACAACATACTTCTAATTCCCGCACACTGCTCTTAATGTGTTCAGTGCTCAGTAGTTCATTGTTAACTCATTGTTCTATGTTCATATCCTTGATTTGGTTTTCTCCATGTGAAGTTATGGAATGGACGAAAGAAAAGACACTTTCATAATATTGATATTATGTTGCAAAAAGTACAGGGACAAAATAAAAAGGGCACACAATTTTGCCAAACTATGTGCAATTTATTGTTGTACAGAGGCAATATTGACAGAGATAACCTTACTCCACTCACAATACAGTAGAGAATTGCAAAAAATGTAAGAAAGCCTCAAGTCTGGCAACTGAAATGGCTGCTCTCAAATGTGTATTCTTTTTGTGGACTACAGTAGAACCTTGATTATCCATTATAATGGTGGGGTTGATGGTAAAGGGAAATTGAATGTATGATCCATTTTACTTATAAACAGTAGGTTTAATAAGCAATTACACAAAAAAATCTCTAAATCACACAAGTCCTATGTTACATGTTCTGTATATTAAGAAAAATGACAATAAAGGTGATTGTTGTTTGTGTGGTAAGAGTAACAGACCTTTGTTCCATAAAATGAATACCAGTGCGTGTGCTTACTTACCCGCATCCATTTTTCGTAAATTTTTTAGGTACATCATTAGTTAAGAACAGTACATCATGATCACTACTGATACGGTAATTTGTATCACAAATTACTTAAATGTAAATAATGATTGTAATAGGAATATGTATTTTTATGTGACATTGATTTCAGAGGTTTATTAATTGTAATTATTATTGGTAAATAATAATATACGGCTTTACTGAAACTGTCAATAATAACGCAATAATGCAGCGATGGGGTGAGTTGTTTATCATTACCGGGAACAAGGAAGTTACGTAATGTTCGCGCGTTTTTTCCGTTGAGAAGCTTCTAGAATGTTTCCTAAAGCAATATGTATTCGTGGTTTTCATTGGATATTAAAATAGACGCTAATGTTGGCGCGTTTTATTAGCCAATAGCAGTTCATTTATAATCTTTAGGCGTATCTTGATGCAGGCCTATAAATAGGGTAGGTTCAAGGTAGCTTGCCCTTCAGTTCATCAAAATTTCGTGTACACTACATGTCGTCAGTCAGTCCTTCATTTCGTCAAGTTACGCGCAGCAGAATTACGAGAATTATTATAAAGTTAATTCTACACAAAGTTGAAATACAGAGTTAAAAGTGATAAGTAAGAAGTTATTACAAACAGTTTCAGTTTGGCGAGTATCCAGATCAATATGTAAAAGTGTTTGTGAACGTGTTCGGCAATAAAAGTTATAAAACCAATTTCTTCATTAAGTATAATTTCTGGATAAAAGATTCCTTTCCGATTCACACCCTGCAAGAGATAAATGTTCGACCTAAATAGCTAGCCGGAGGACATTAAAAAATGAATTATTTCAAAACTGATACAAATTGCTACGCCAGATGGAGCTACAAACCAACCAACGAATGACGTCACAAGATGGCTTCAACACTGATGTAAACAACATTACGTAAAGCAATTTCTCTCGCAAATTGGTTCCCAAAAATGGGGCTAACAAATAACAAAAAAATTTTATACAATTTGTTATCTCGCATATTGGCACCCAGAACGTGGGGCACGATAACCAGGAAAGGAACACGATGACCAGGAAAGAAACAAGATGACCAGGAAAGGATCAACATAACCAGGAATGCAGCGGTGAAATGATCTACAAGACGCAGATTCCAGAAACAACAGGGACGACAGACTACGATCGTAATTCCGAGATTACAAGGCAACAAAACTACGCAGTTTCATCGAAGCGACTTACAAATCTAGGAGAATGGGGCAGAACGCTGGACATCAAAGCTACATCAACAGACAGCATCACAAAGGTCAGGTGATTGTAATTTTTTTTTAGAAAACAAAAACAATGGCTACTAGTAATACAGAAGAAAT
Source organism: Deroplatys truncata (assembly GCA_030765065.1). Classification (NCBI taxonomy): domain Eukaryota; kingdom Metazoa; phylum Arthropoda; class Insecta; order Mantodea; family Mantidae; genus Deroplatys; species Deroplatys truncata. The sequence continues at coordinate 126,964,656 of CM060988.1, read as the reverse complement.
AATGATGGAAGGGGATAGTGTAACAGTTAGCTGTAATTCAATACAGGTTACAAAAAAAAGCTCAAACAATATAATATTGGAGGGAGGAAATGTTAGTGCAGGAAGTGAGAATATAATGGCAGGAAATATTAATTCTGATACTAGAATGATTATGGAAATGCTGAAAAAGATTAATGAGAATATGGAAAAGTATAAGAGGGAATTGAGGAAAACGAGGAAATATATTAGTAAGAAATTAGATCAGAGTTTGGAGGAATTGAGAGAAGATATAAAAGAAGATCATAGGAAATCAATTGAAGATATTGGTAGGAGTAATGAGATATTAGAGCAAAAAGTAGATCAAAGCAGTGAAGAAATTGAAAAGAAAGTTATGAAGCTAGATAGTAGTATGCCAAAAATGAGTGATGAAAAGGAAATAATAGCAAGTGAGACAGGAGAAATTTCAAAGAAAATGCTAGACATGAGCATGGAAATAGGTAACAAAGAAAGTGAGGTTAATACTAAAAGTGAGGTTAATGTAGAATGTACAGAGTTAGGAAGTCAAATGAGTAGTATTTCAAGTGAGCTAAGAGAGATAAAAGAGGTTAGGAATGTAGATGTAAATCAGGCGCAAGTTAATTTCAGAGGGGAAATATCAGAAATACAGAATGAGACAGTAATGCAAAGAAATAAATTGTACCAAGATGTTCAAAATGAAAACTCCAGTCCAGTACAGTTTAGTACAGATTTGTCAGAGTATTCTCAAGTTATAAAGATAGTAGAAGAATTGAAAATGAAAGTTGTTAAAAGATGTATTGTTCAGGAAGCTTTAGATTGTTTTCAAATGTTATCATGTGATGAAATGTCATATGAATACAAGAGGTTATTCATGAACAAAAATTTGAAGGTTAGGTTACGGCTACGAGTAATGTTTAGCCACACACAATTTGATCCAGGAGGGTAAATAGCAATGAGATGTAAAGTAAATGCTGGATAGTTAAAGATGACTTGCAGAGAAATGTATTGGAACGTAAGAGGGTTAACTAAATATATATATGTCATGAGAAAACAGAAATAAATTAAAAAAAAAAAAATAGAAAAATAAAAAGAAATAAATATTTAAAAGAAAAAAATAACATTTTTTTAGTAACTGTAACAGTATTTGAAAAGAAGAAGGTAATAATTGAAACTTAATATGATATTAAAGTAAAGTACATAAATACTATTCCAAGAGTATTGTTAAGATAAAGTACAAAATAATAAAAATGGGTAAAAATAATTAAAAGCAAATATTTATGTAGAAAACAGAAAAGGTGAAACATTGTCTAGATTTAAGAGATGTAAATATATGTAGAGGGTGAATATTTTGGTAAATATGTATAATAATTACAAAAATCTTAAATGTATAAATTTTTGTTAACAACTTAAGAAAGTAAGCAATTTTGAAACAGTCATTAAATAATTCAGGGTACAGTATTTGCTATAAAAAAAAATTGTGATGTCAGATTAACATCTAAATTAATTAAACCAGAGCCAGTAAGTAGTGGCGAGATAATAAAGAAAACATATGTCGTGTGTTAAATGCGTGTGAAGTGTAAAGTGAAAGTGATAGCGTGTGTTCCAAGATTTAGGAGACTAAAAACACAATTATAAAATTTCCAAACAAGTTATAAATATTTATAATTATGTTTCTAGTGGGGCATATGATACGGTAATTTGTATCACAAATTACTTAAATGTAAATAATGATTGTAATAGGAATATGTATTTTTATGTGACATTGATTTCAGAGGTTTATTAATTGTAATTATTATTGGTAAATAATAATATACGGCTTTACTGAAACTGTCAATAATAACGCAATAATGCAGCGATGGGGTGAGTTGTTTATCATTACCGGGAACAAGGAAGTTACGTAATGTTCGCGCGTTTTTTCCGTTGAGAAGCTTCTAGAATGTTTCCTAAAGCAATATGTATTCGTGGTTTTCATTGGATATTAAAATAGACGCTAATGTTGGCGCGTTTTATTAGCCAATAGCAGTTCATTTATAATCTTTAGGCGTATCTTGATGCAGGCCTATAAATAGGGTAGGTTCAAGGTAGCTTGCCCTTCAGTTCATCAAAATTTCGTGTACACTACATGTCGTCAGTCAGTCCTTCATTTCGTCAAGTTACGCGCAGCAGAATTACGAGAATTATTATAAAGTTAATTCTACACAAAGTTGAAATACAGAGTTAAAAGTGATAAGTAAGAAGTTATTACAAACAGTTTCAGTTTGGCGAGTATCCAGATCAATATGTAAAAGTGTTTGTGAACGTGTTCGGCAATAAAAGTTATAAAACCAATTTCTTCATTAAGTATAATTTCTGGATAAAAGATTCCTTTCCGATTCACACCCTGCAAGAGATAAATGTTCGACCTAAATAGCTAGCCGGAGGACATTAAAAAATGAATTATTTCAAAACTGATACAAATTGCTACGCCAGATGGAGCTACAAACCAACCAACGAATGACGTCACAAGATGGCTTCAACACTGATGTAAACAACATTACGTAAACCAAGTTCCGTCGCACTACCTTGTCTGATTGCATGAGCACTTTGTGATTTGAAACTAAAACTTAAGTAAAACACGGCTGAAATCATCAGAACAACCTCTTGACTAGAGTACATACATGTCATTCTGTATTCAATTAACATTTACAATGGGGAATTGAAATCAATTTGAGTAGACTTTCCGTATTGAATACTGCATGGAAATGCAGATTGAACTGAATCTTAAATTCGATCCTCTTAGAAAGTAGGATCAAATTGAAATTTTGTTCCGTGGAAATGCTTACCATATTGAAATCATATTGAATGTGCCAAAGAATACTAACTTCTACTGTATTGGTTGTAATACGTTGATTGCTCATCTTTTCTTTTTACTTCAGGCATTGAAACTCATAAAAACTTTTTGCTGTGCTGTGTAAATATGCTTCAAGCCACTGGAATATGAATTCAAAAGTGGCATAGCTCATTCGAAAATTTTCTAGCCAATATTCCTCCTTAAAATGAAATCAAATTTTACATTCCTTCCCACCAAGCTTTGCTTCTTTAACCCAACATATACAGGCTTACGTTTTGCCTTTTTCTTACGAAGAGGTGTTGTGAAATACAAGTTTTGAGTCTGTAATTTTCACAAGAAAATGTGAACAACTAACACATTTAACTTTGGTTAACAACTAACTGGGAGTTATTCTTAGCGATGAACTAACCGCCACCTTGGATAGTGGTTAAGGTACTAACTCGGAGATAACCATACAAAAATGGCATACCTTTGGTCTCAATTGATAGTTGATAGTGATTCCAAGGCAAAATATTATAGCAATATTTATATAACAGGAGGAAAGCCAAAATAATCGAACTTCCAAAAGAGTAATTTCCAGGTTTGGGACGAGAGTGAATGTCGTAAACATTATTGTTGAAAGTTGCACTGGCTCCTTTAATTTCTATTACATTTCTTCTGCATAATACCTCCAGTATTACTCTTAGACACAGTTTGCATATCATTTTATTTTATTTTCCCTTTTCTTTTTTTATTGTGAATCACAGTAATGTTTGCTTAAATATATAATGTAACTGATATTAGTCCACTATTCATGCATCTAACCTATTTTGCAAATAACCTTTATAAAATACAGTGAAACTTAACCTTATATTCCAAAATGTCCTATTTTCCTACTAACCTAAAGGAAGCCGAAAACAAAACTCCATGTAAGTTAATACTCCAAAATCACCCAATATTCCACACCAATCTACAATAGTATATTAATGGCAAAATCCTACTTAACATAGGCTTTCCATTTTTTGTGTGTTTGTGGATGGTTTTCTTCTAAACGTTAGCATTTATAAGTAACTTCATTCACACTACACACAGCATGTTAACAGCAAAACCTATATAATTTAATATTCTGAAATGTTTTAATCTAGCGAAAGCCCTACATTATTCCTTTTGTAGCAATGCCGAGGTGAATGCTCAGTCATTATTTGTATAATAGAAATAAGATCTTAGAAAAATAAATTTGAGAAGAGGGATGAGGAAGTTGGGAAATGATTCAGTTTAACAAAAATTGCATTATGGCTCTATTTTCTATCACACTTATGCTCTGTAATAAATTGTAGCAGTATCATAACCTCTTCCTGAGTATATGGTCTTTTTTTAACTCAACACACTTGTCAAAGTTGTTTCTTAAATGTAACTGCCACAAATTTCAATATAGTGGAGTAAGCCTTATGGCTAATACCTCCATGCCATCAAGCACCTGGCAGAAATAAAATTAGTATGATACTAATGTACATCAGGTAAACCATTTCATTCCTGCTTTAATCAATTTCAAATGTTTTAACAGCAACCCTAATACATGTTAGCATATGTTAGAATTAAGAGAGACTGTAGCATTCTCCACTACCACTCATTCTTACATACAAAATCTTTTTTTCCATTGACCTAAATCACATTGAGAGTGAAATCCCACATAACCTAATATTCGAAATGCTATTAACTTAGTTTCAATATGGTACATGTATGGCTATCCTATTTTATATTACCTCCAAGAACTTTTTTAAACATAGCGAAATGTGCAACTACTTAACCTATACAAATCGTAATATTATAACAAGTATGTTTTATTACGCTCCTGAATGCATCCAAACATCAGAAACGATCCATATTAATCACAAAATTCCTCAAACTAATTTAATAGAAACTTTAGATTTTATTATACACAGAAATCAGATAGCAAACTCAAGAAAATTATAACAAAAAGCTTATTTTAAAGATCTAATGTCACAAGTTTCTACCTAGGTGACATGAAATCACGCACGAAAATGTTGCCAACCATACTAAATTGTTAACAAACTCTAAGTCAACTACCATACAGCTACTTTGCATTCGTAATTCCGGGCATTCCATTTTACCAACAGGTAGCAATAACAAGTTAGAAAAACCTCAGTTTTTAACTGAAGATCATAATACAAGCCCGGAACTGGAGCAATAATAAACACAACAGGGCTACTTTTACCATTTTCATATTAACATTGAATATTCTTTACAAAACCATAGTAGATACACTAACCTCAAAACCTTTGCCTAACACATAGAAGAACACATTAATATTTATGTTAAACAGGTTTGCCCTTCTCCAGAGGGTCCAGTTGTGTATTCAAATGGAACTAAATTTGTATTATTGAATTTAACATGGAAATGCGGATCATACTCAACAAAAGGTAAACTCAAATCAGTTTCAATTCCTCATGGAAACATAGTAAATGTTGCCGTGCTCACATGGGAATCATGTAACAATTAATTAAGTTTATTAAAGTACTAAGTTAATACATATATTGAACTGCCCACTGTAACTATGCAACATGGACTTTTGTTCCAAAACAAGTTAATTTATTCCACTACAGAGAATTTTCATTTAAAAAGAAAGAAAAAGATGGTTAATTAGCTGAATGTTTAACCCACTGACAGATAATTGAGGTTCTACTTTGCTCAAAACAAAGTTGAAGTCACTTGCACTTATTCTGAAGAGATTTTTGAAGCCAAGCCTGTCTGCAATTTTAAGCTCATTCAAAATAGTTTTACTCTTGTGTCAATTTACAGACAGGGCCTCATCCACATTCTTCTTCTGTTTTTCTAATTACATATCAAGCACAGGCACAAATAGCAGTAGCCAAATCCTCATCAAAGAAGTCCATTTTGTTAGTTGAGAAATTTTGTTGTTCCAACAACTCAACTAGTGTGGATGGTAGGTTAAGAGTTAACAGGTACATGTTGAAGACAGTTAACATGTTGAATGAAACATTTCGTTAATCGTTGGGTGTTAACTGTTGATGTATTGATATCTTAGCAATCAGCTGAGTAATATAGTTCTAATACAAATACCATATTTTTGGCACTGTAGCAATCTGATTCGAGTCATGTGCAGTGGTTTATTAAAATCATTCCACTTCTGTGTGTGGAAATTTCTAGCATACCTGAGATTTTTTTATGTAAATAGATTTCCTTATAAAGGTTTACTGATATGGATGGGTGTGCTATAATGTGTGTGTTGTGTTTTCAGTGCTTGGTACCCCATCGCAAGTTCCACCAGAGCTACCCCCACGTTCGTCTAGCCCATCCATAACAGTATCACAGCATCATGTAGCATCATCTCATCTTGCAGCTTCGTCAACATCTGTAATATCCTCTTCCTGGCATGGGCAGCAACCGCAACAGTCTGGAACGAGCTCAGATCTAACACCCACTTCTGGTCCCATTGCACTGGGTCGTAGTCATAGTGCTGTCATGGCCACTGGCAGCAGCACAGTCCATACGACAGATGTTACATGCAGCACATTAGGACGCAGCTCAGTATCAAGTGCTGTTGCACCTCCGCCTAACGTTTCTGTCACTGCAGTCAGCGGTAGAACTGTAGATAAGGTGACAAAATACTCTTTATTACTTTTTGGGGCACAGGGGATAGAAAAGGACTTTACCCCTTTTTTTTTGCCAAAACTTGCCTGTAAGCCTTGTTTATTGCAGAGTCATAGGAATCTTTTATACTTACTTGGTGATCTTAGGGTGGAATTTTGGTTAGATTAAGTTGCCTGAGAAGGATCCCTAAGACAACATAAAGCATTTAAAATTAGAACAATATAGATCTTAGTAAGAAGCTAGTCGTTGTATAATAATATCATAATGGAAGTTTGTAGGGTTATACAATAAGTAAATCTAAAGTAAATAGGTAATTTGATGGTATCCAACAGCAGGGAAAAGCAGTGTAGTGTTATATTCAAATACAATTCTTTAGAAAATACAGCAAAGTATTATGACATTAAAGAGTAACCATAATTGAGAAGCATCAGAACAAAATGCACTAAAGTCCACCTGTAGACGAAATTGATATGGGTTCCCCCTATTTTGAGTGCTGAATTAATCTGTTCAATCCATTTGTTTCAATTAGCACTCCTTCCTGTTGTAAACTGGCTTCAAAATACAGCATTTGGTTCAGAAAGCGTTTAATCCACTGAGACAGTTGGAATAAAATACACCATTTTACAGAAGCAAAGAGTTGCTTATGCAACATGATATATACATGCTGTGTTTGCATTCTGTGGAACTAGGAGTGCATGTGTTGCTAAATAGTATCACATATTGCTTTCTTGGATCCTGTTAGTAATATTATGTTATGCTAAATTAATGAATGAATGAACAAAGAAAACAAATCATCTTACTTGAAGGTATGAAATAAGGAGATATGTCAAGGAAGCAGTAATAGTAGATTTGTTAAAATATTACAGCATGGAGAAGGAAATAATTGTTGCAGGCAACATTTAGGTACCAGAAAGAGAATGAAAATGCAGAAACAAAGAGAAGTTAAGAAGTAAAAATGAGTTAAATAGGTTGTGCCATGCCATCAAAATGTATATATCCGTACTCTCATGCAGATAAATGCAGTGGAATGTCTGCAGAAGAATTAAGATGACTTTCATGGTTATTTTAAAAAAATGGTGAGAAGTATTAAGTTCTTTTTTCTTTCATTAACATCCTTCAGATACAGTGATAAGATCTAACCCTAATGAACTTTTTGCCATCACTCTAAACTATTCACATTTCTACTGAATTGAGTAATGTTCGAGTGTATATCACAGGTCCAGGGTTTAACACTCCAAAGCTGAGACAATGAAGCAAAAAAGAGGGATGTTGACCCACTCTTACAGAAGAGGTTTGTGATGAATGGGGACTTACGGCTAAGTTGTTTTATGTAAAGATTGTAGATGAAGAGTCTGTATTCTGTAGTGAAAACCAGAATGAAGTGGAATTTGACTATTTGGAGGAAGAAATGGACATTGTATAAATACAGAAACACAGTTGTGTTTGTTAAAAGAAGTATTAACACATAAAAGTGTTTACAGAAAAAGTTACTATTGAAATTTGAGTGCACTTCCCCCCCCCCCCAAAATGTGCAAAGCAAAGTATAAAACTGTTTTTATAAGTGGAATTGAAATTGCTTATTAAAATATCATTAAATATAATTTTTTGCCATTTTTTCGTGATGCTCATGATAATATTTTCAGTATAATTGGTTGAAAATGCACTAAGTCCTAAACATTCTTCATTATAAGTGCGATATTAAATAAAAATGATTTTGGTGATTTAGGAAAGTGGCATTTGCCCTGCAGTTAAGTATGAAAAGCTTTGAAACGTGCTGGTAAGACAGGAGATATCAGTTTTTCCTCTCTCCTGAAAATTTTTGCATTTTAATGCTTAGTGCTTTTTTATTCGATGCTCTCACACCCAGACTTCACTGTTGTGGCAGAATACCTTCAGACATAATAATACACTTTTGAATTTATTTAAAGGTGAGTCGGAATTGTTACACTAACATCACTTAAGTTTACTCACTTAACATGTTTCGGGAAACCGTTTTTCCCATCCTCAGAAGGTTAACTCGACTGAGTTAACCTTCAGTCCTGAGTTCAGAAAATACGTAAAATTTAATCACAATGTAAAACATCAAACAGCAGCAGACAAGAAAGTAATTGAAATAGAAAAGAACAAACATTATGCAAATTTACAGGACTTGGACCTTAGAATCTATGAATTACACTTATGGTTACCGAAAGTTTTAGGAATACCCTTATGGGAAAATTTACGGTCAAATTTCCTTACGCTACTTAGCAAGAAAATGAGCGCCAAAACAATGAAACTGAAAAAGAAACTAAACAACCTTATATTCAAACAAAAAAACTCCCTGGAATACCGGGAAAAATCTCCTAGACATAACCAAATACGGAAAGCAACATATAAACATAACCTAAACAATGAACCTACCACAGGCCAATATGTAGTTAACCTCTCAAAAGAACCATTCACCAGCACTGAGCTATCTGTCTTGAACAATGGCCTAAAAACCTGTTTCAACTTCACAAAAAATACAGAAAACTTTGTTGCTGATATTGAAATAGCCTCCAACCACCTTACAGATAAGGATAAAAGTTTAATACAATCACAGTGTGAACCAATATTGGACCAGATACAAGCCCAAAAACACCACTATGTACCACATCAAAAAATTATCAAATCTCTAAAGTCAAAACCTGTAGTATACACCAAAGCAGACAAAGGAAACACATTAGTGATATTAGACCAAGAAGATTATGAATCTAGAGTTATGCAATTACTACATAACCCAGAGTACATAGAAATCAGCAAAAATCCATTAAAAGAATGCACCAAGTCACTCCAGAACACATTGATAGAAACCAAAACATTAACAAAAGCCGAAAAATCCAGAATTAAACCAGATTTTCCCATCATACCTAGGTTATATGCACTACCAAAAATACACAAACTCGGCAACAAAATGAGGCCCATAGTGAATAACATAAACTCTCCCACATATAAACTAGCAAAATGGCTTTCAAATACCTTCAACTCCATGCCTATGTTCAAAAGTCTTAGCATAAAAAATTCTTTGGAATTAACCAGTCACCTTTCAAATATTAATATATCACCCACAGACATGATGGTATCATTTGATGTCACTGCACTCTTCCCAAGCATACCAAAAGAAGAATTATTACCACTCCTAGAAAATTGGATATTAAACAATGGCACACCTAGAGCACAAACAGAAGATTACCTGAAACTAACAAAATTATGTCTGGACCAGAATTTCTTTTCATTCCATCACAAAATCTTTAAACAAACCTCAGGCCTAACTATGGGAAACCCCCTTTCACCATTTTTAGCAGAACTATATATGAGCCATTTTGAATGCCATATTACTAAATCTTTCCCACATCTATTCAAAACCTGGTATAGGTATGTAGATGATATTTTTGCTATTGTTCCAAAAAAACTTTCAGAAGATGCTTTGAAATTATTAAATTTACAAAAAAGATCTATAAAATTCACAATGGAAAAAGAAGAAAATGGCCAAATTACCTTACCTAGACATCAGGATCATCAGAAATAATGCACACAACAAACTAACGTTCGGCATTTACAGAAAACCAATGCACACGGAAAACTATATTAAAAACAATAGCTATAATCCTACAAGCCACAAACATGCAATTTTAAATAGTATTACAAACAGGTTAGTACATATACCAATGGAGAAAGAAGAATACCAGAAAGAATACCAACACATTATCAACATAGCCACTATGAATGGATACCAGAAAAAAACAATAGATAAGAAGATAAAAAGGTTTGAAAGACAGAAATACATCCAACAAATGACTACGTTACTCAGACAACAAAAACCGCAAGCATATAGAAAATTCACTTATCACCCTTGGACACATCATAAATTTCAAAGGATTTTTAAAAAATACAACATCACCCTGTCTCCACAGAATAACCACAATATACAGAAACTACTATGCAACAGAACAAAGGATCCTATCCCCAACGATAAATCAGCTGGTATATATCAAATTGATTGTAATGAATGTAACCTGGTATACATAGGAAGAACCAAAAGAAATCTTGAAATAAGACTTAAAGAGCATATGAGATGCATTTACCAAAAGCAGCAAGATAAATCAGCAGTAGCACATCATTTCTGGTCTTCAAACCATGATATCACTCCAAACATAAAACTCTTAAAACCGATCAACAGCAGCAATGAATTGGATATCTGGGAAAAAATACATATTGTCAAACACAGGAATCACCTAATGAATTTTGAACTGCCGCCACCCAACAGCCTTTGGAGGTTCATCAGCCCAGCACCAGAGAACACCACAAACCACACACATCCCCCTGACGATGACCGGCAAAAATCAGTTGAGAGAAAATGCTGACGATGGGAACAAGCCGTCTCCCGAAACGCGTTCAAGTAAGAATAGCATAGTGATGTAGTGTAACAACCCTCAACTCTCTATTTTAAAAATTATGACACATCACTGTTACCAGCTTCTAAATCCTCAAAATTAGTTACCAAACATGGTATTAAGGTTCAATGCTTTCCAAGGATGCAACACAATTTTCAAGAAAAGCCTTCCACCCCAAACTACCCTTTACATGGAACATTTTTATAAATTTTTGATTTTCTAAAAAGTGACAACGATTTTGATTAAAATACAATATATTAAATATATTTACATGACAAATAAAATGCATATCATGAATTTTCTGGGAATAGCCTGTAAAGTCCACTTCAGTTGGAAGACATTTTTTATAATCTTGTACAACGGTTAAATGTTAAATGATAGACAAAAATGTACTACACAAAAAATGTAGATCTCTTTTAAAATACACAATTTACTTCAAATAAGTTTTTTTGTATAATAGGCTTTTTTTTGAGATATCCATTATTAAAGGCTCAAATTGTTCATTACTTGACCATTCATTCAGCATGTGAAATTTTAAGGTCAGCATGTAGCTTTCAGTTAAACTTTTGACTATCACTGTTCCCTTTGAATCTGTAATGTAGCTATATATGCAAGGGTTTATTTGGATTAGGTGTAAAAATAAGCTTAATAAAAATAGTTTGTATACCCACTAATAAATGATAGAGAAAGTCATGTGAATGTATTATCAAATTTTTTATAATGCTAATACCCTAAAACAAGGTTGTTGATGTCTGATAATAATGCCTGTGAAATGAATGGTCAGATGAGCACAAGGTTCACTGAGCTTTAAGAGTTATTCAACATGTGTCTACTCAGGATAGGGGGAAAACCTCAAGAAACCTTATCCATGTAACTTGCTTCATCCAGGATTCAAACTGAGATACTCCAGAAATTGAGCAGGCATCTACCACATTCCATTGAATTGGGCCATCAGCTAATAGTTGCTTATTTTGACAATATTAGCATAAATATTGAATATTAATTTAGTACCATACAGACCTTAAACTGTATTACATCTTTTGTTAACTTTATCGTGAAGGATTATCCCTTAAAAGAGCATACTTCAACTATTTCCGCAAATGATACAACATTAAGTATGTACAACGAAAGCTAATTATAGATAGCAATCACCAAAGATGATGAGGGACATGATTTGGTCTGTTAGTTTAACAATTATAATTCAAATTTATGAATTCAGATACTTTAACATAATTGTAACATGTGAAAGCTAAGGCAGACTACTTCAACATGGTATTAGAAACCTTCTATTTAAAATTATAACTAATATGATTTTCCGGGCTGTTATGCCGTGGTCTGCTGAAGAAAGATTTCCCAGACGTTTCGTCCACAACTGCGGTGGACATCTTCAGTGGCGCGGACGAAGTCTTCTCGGTGAAAGTATCGCAGCGTCTGATGCGTTGGCCGTTAGTGCCGCTCTCTTTATAGTGTGGGCGCTCTCTGCTGATTGGCCCGCTGGTATGAGGGGGCTGGCGCCGGCTGTGTTGTTGCTCTCTTCTGATTGGCTCGCAGTGTTTTTCGGTTTTGTATGACCTTTCTTGTTTTTGATGACTAGATGCCAGTTACTGTTGAGTTTCAATGCTTCTTCTTTCCTATTGAAATTATTGGGATGTTTATAAATCTCTATTGCTTCGCGTTGTAGCCGGGTATGGTAATGCTTTATGGAGGAAAGAATGTTGGTGTCCTGAAATCTAATAATCTATAAAGAGAGCGGCACTAACAGCCAACGCATCAGACGCTGCGATACTTTCACCGAGAAGACTTCGTCCGCGCCACTGAAGATGTCCACCGCAGTTGTGGACGAAACGTCTGGGAAATCTTTCTTCAGCAGACCACGGCATAACAGCCCGGAAAATCATATTAGTTATAATTGTGACACCGGCCGTGAAAACCTACGTTCTTACATGACTTCTATTTAAAACATTTATAGTGCTGAGTTTGTTTCCACTATCTATAATTGGACTACATGGCTTATACAAATGAGAAATATTTTTATGTCAAAAATGTTAATTTAGAAAGAGCAAATTTAGCATAAAATAGCAATTAATTTTGCTAAAGGTGAAGGAGAAGAAGGTGAAAGGAGGCCTTATGAGTCGGCTTACAATTATGAAGAAATCCAAATCTCCACCTCCAGCTGCTTATTCCATGGATAACCCAGTCTTTGAAGATGGAAGTATTGCTGCAAGTCCACAGCATCCTGTGCATGTCAGGTAAGAATGTAGCTTTGAATATCAATAATCTTTTTGAAAAAACTGATTTTTAACTAGAATTTGGTCTTCTATTTAAGTTCCACCAAATTAAAAACTATAATTTGTTATGTTTCCCTGATTTTGAAACAACTTCCCACAGGACTGATACAAAATTGTACCCTTGAGATCTAATTCATGAAAGCAGGTTATCTCTGTATTCATTTTTGGAACGAGACTGTTATCTCAGTTTTCCAAAAATGTAACTCCATTTTTCTTTAACATTTTTAATTTCAAAATATGAACTAGATGTGAACTATTACAGCGGAAAATTCAGCAACTACCTTCCCAAGGCTAAATTGCTTTTTAAGTATTCACGAGCTGCTGCACATACAGTTTGAAATTTTGTGTAAGAGTTTGTAGAAAATTTGTCAGCACATTTCACATTTGGTTGAAATTTCCACTCAGCACATTTCACATTTGGTTGAAATCTCCACAGCGTTTTAAGGGAAGTTTATTCAGAGTGCTACCTAAAAGTGTAAAACTCTTGGGCAAACTATCACCTGTGCAGAACTAAACTTTAAAGAGTTTGAAGAGTGTTTTCAAACTGTTTCAAATTTGATTGAGATTGGTACAGAATTAAGGATATTTAATCTGGAGCATCCAAAGTTTCTCTCCCAAAATATCTATTGTAATAAATTTATGAATGTTACAGCATTATTTCTGCCACAAAACGAATGCTTCTGAAATTGAATGCTATGCATAAAAGTTTGATATCATTTGCTCATAAAGTACTAAACTTAATGTCACACTATACCTACTTAGTACTTATGCACAAAAACTAAGACAAACAAATCTTACTAATTATTCTACCCTATTAACATGTTTTTGCAAGATTTCTACTCCTTGTATGCATTGTAAGTAACTTGGCCTATTTAGCAAGATAAACTGTTTTTACAACATTACATCAATAATTTTTTATTTACACATTGGCTTTTAAAATTATGGAAGTATTATTTACTCATTTGTTGTACCAAACTATGCATTATCATAATGGTTGACCAGTTACAAGGTTCATTATGCATGTTGATAAAAGCATATTTCATTGTAATTCATTATTTCAGCCACTTTGATCTACAATACCTCAATTTATCATTGCTGGATAGATGATGGTTTTTATCATTCTGATTATGTGTTCCCAAAACAGTTTCCATTATAACCCCTGGTGATAAAACCCACATTTATTGTTTTCAAATCATTTGTTCAGAAATTTCAATTTCACAAAACTTTCCTAGAATGATCGAAGCAACAATCTTATTTCGTATATACATGTCAACACTTTTTAAGTAGCCTGTAATGACTGGTTCAAAATGTTGCTTTACTGGCTGAGTCACAAAAAGTTTACACCTAGATTTTCTAGATAGGTAGGCAATTTATGCTATTGGCTATCAAAAATAAGCATGAAAACGAAGGAAAAATGGCCTGCGCTTCCTGTGTTGTTCCTGTAATATCAGTAATTTCATATTTGTACATACTTCAGCTGAGTCTTTGGATTGTGTGATCTGATGTGGCAAGTGTTTCTGTGTGATCTTTGCCAAGATGACGACAATAATCTACAGGAGGATTGGACCAAAATTGGAGTTGTCTTCAGTGTCATTATATTGTGTTTGAAGCTATGAGGATACGGACAAAGTAGAGGTTCAGGGGAGGAAGAAGGCTATTCAACAGCAGAAATGCTACTGTTGTTTGCCAATATTTGCTAAAGCACTAACCTTAGGAAGCTGAAGAACATTTGTAAGTGCTTGTGATGGTGACGACCAGTGGGAGATTTGTTATTTCAATGGAAAAGAAAATATCAAAGAAGCAGACATCAGTCGAGACTTCTTTAAAGAATGAAAGAAGGAATATTTATTAAAATAAATAAGTAGTATGTTATGCTCCTCTACTCACAATTTTTTTTTCCTTTTTCATCTGATTCCTCAAAAACAATGAATCAAAGTTTGATTGTATTACAGATGAAAGCAGTCTATAGGCTCAAATGAAATTTTTATCCAGTTTGCAGGAGTGGTTCATTTTCTTGCAGTTAAGCTGCATGACGTGAAAGCTGTTGTTTTTGATTTTATAGTATGTATAGCTGCTAGCTTTCATGATTTTATGTGCAAACAGAAAATATGCTAATGATAATAAGTTATTTCATACACCGCTTTTAAGTAAGTATTAACTGAAATTATTTCACAAATTTATGTATGTTTGAAATTGGTGTAATTTATACATTGTAGAAGTTTTTCTGCAGTGTATATTCCAAGCATATAGTAAAACTTATGTAGCACTACAATGCTTAGTAATAAAAATTTGGGTTTTATGGATACCATTTCTAATATAAGAACAAAACTTGGTTACTCTTAGATAAAAATGAAGGAAGTGTGTGTTGCCCATGCTACTTAATATTGTGGCTGTATTAGAACCATGTTTATTACTTAACTAGTTTTTTTCTGTCCCTCAGTATTGTGTGGGGATTCCATGTCTTTGCATCTAATTCTTTTTAATATTTTTGTTGACCATAATTCTAATGCCAGGTTTCACCAATGCCGTCAAAGCATTTGAAGATCATCAAATTATTGATGCCTCATCAAAAGCGGACATTCCATGTCAACCATTGGCGGTCCGTCAGTTCCAGTTTAAAGATTATGTACATACTCTGGCTCTTCAGAAATGCTATTGAATTGATTTTTATAACAGTAAATGAACTATGGATGTTTTTTATACTGAAATTTAATTGAAAGTTTTTAAAACATGGGTCCAGAATGTGTTATTCAGGATAGAAATAAGAAATAATCATTTCTACAAAATAAATGATGTAACATTTGTGACTCGTTATGATTAACAAAACAAATTGAAAATATTGAAAGATATTGAACCGTGATTGGAATACTCTACAGACAGAAATTGCCACTTTTACTGATTTAACAGTTATTGGCAACACTCAGATATTTGCCACGAGGTCATTTCACGTTGTTAATGGTGACTGCAGCAGATTTTTGAAATCCACGGTTTGCAGATATATGAAGAAAGTACTGGAAGCAATTGCTTCCTTACAGCCACAGTGATCCAAGAATTTTATACAATTCCAAATTTCCCTGGCATTGAGTGCACTCATGTGTTCATTTTGTCATCCAGCGGGCATAGTGCAGAACTACATAGAAACAGAAAGTAATATTTTTCCTTTAGTATTCAAATGGTTTGCAATGCAAGTTTTTACCAATTATCAATATTGTGGCATGTTGACCAAGTTCTCTTCATTACAGCGTTATGTTTGACAATAGTTGATTGAGAATGTTGTTCGAGACAAGGAGGAGACTACATGACATTCTACATTGGGAAGTGGTTATTGAGTTGCATGGCACAAGTTTAAACATACACATGGTGCTATCTTTCGTTTTTGAAGCCAAAGTCTCGCCAATGAAAAGAGATGTAGCAAACATAACTGCTGCCAACCTTCACAAACTTCTGTAAGTCTTTAGTGTTGATGAACCATCATCGTGATGTGACTCGTTTACGATGTGGAAAAAATTGATGTAGAGTTAGTTTGATATCCCTCAAGCTAAATTTGCCGGTGGTTGCTGACAGACAGCATTAGAATCTAAACTTAATTAAAGTTTGTTTTGTTCATATGTATTCCTTATTTCTGCTTATGTATTGTACTTATTGGTTAAAATAGGACTTAAAAGTGCTTATACATAATTGGCAAAGTGTGCCTTCAACATTGTTGGCTCTTTTACGACAGTAATGTATGCATTGGTCGATCAGCAGCACCCTTTTCATCTGTCTGAATGCTGTAAGTTAACATTTCAGAATTAAGGTTTGTATTGCCAGTACAGCATCTCTGCTAAGTATATACATGAATTTTGCAGCTTCATCACTGGACCGTGTGAACTCGTACAACTATAGCTGATCACAGATATTACTAATACTGTTAATTCAAATGTTCTGTAAGTGTGGACTTGTTCATATGTATTGGTTTTGAAAGTTTTAGTTTTAATTTTACTTGATTTCTCTTCTTTGAATTTGTTAATGACATTTCA
Source organism: Deroplatys truncata (assembly GCA_030765065.1). Taxonomy (NCBI): domain Eukaryota; kingdom Metazoa; phylum Arthropoda; class Insecta; order Mantodea; family Mantidae; genus Deroplatys; species Deroplatys truncata. The sequence continues at coordinate 126,947,498 of CM060988.1, read as the reverse complement.
TCAGCCTGCTGGAAATATTTATTCACTTACACATGATAAAAAGTAATTTAAGTTCTATAATTGTAAGATAATGTAGTTACTTCCTTTATATTGAGAAATTTTACCTTCTCTGTCCTAATGCGTAAAGATCTCGGCGTCAAAATAATGAACTTGCAAACTTCATTTAGTGTGACAGTGATCTATAAACAAATGAAGCGATTATAATTAATTGTTCTTTCAATCTTAAGTTAGAAGGTGAAATCAGACTGAAAAATTCTGTGCCATAACTGGTATTTGAACCATGGATCTTCAGTTCAGTTCCCGGCAATGGCATTGAATTTTTCAGTCTGATTTTGCCTTTTCAATTATTCACTGAGCTAATCTATAAACATTAATTTTATAGAAGAAAATAACAATTTTAGGGACTTAAATTCACAGTTACTTACGTATTTCTCCAAATACATGAAAATCCCAAATGCAAGACTACTCCATTTTTCCTGAACCTGATTTAGGAATTTAGCCATTGTAAAATATAAAAATACAATAACAATTTTTTAAAAGATTTAAAATGGCATTGCACATAGGTTTTGCATAAATTGAGATCATGATGAAAATCATGTTACAATGACATGATGATGGACATAGAAATTACTGTGGTTTTCATTTTGCTGGCCCAATCAGATCTTTAGCTCATGCAGTTCAGTTTGATTGTTTCTTTCCATCTTATGATATCATTGGAGTCCTCCGAATCAGTTAAAGATAACAATGATGGATGTGATTTTTCTATAAGATGTATTAAGGGACCAATAATTACAGTAGTAATAATGCACATATAATGGATAATACATTGTTGTTAGGAATTCATGTGGAAATATGAGATCAATGATGAAGGGAGTGCATAACAACATTGCTCTCCTTCTGTGCAACAATGAGATGCCAAACCATATAATTCCTCAATTATTGCCTAAAATCTGCAAGGTTTATTGATACACCACTTAACTTACCGGCACAAAATGAAACATGGAAACCGGCTGATGCACTGTGGTTTTTATTGCAACTGTCAGCATTTCCTGCTTGTAGCTCATTCTCCTTAACCAAAAATCCATAAATTGAAGCTTGTGTTCTTTTGTGTGCAGTTTTGAAAGTATGTATTACAAATGCAAAACTACCTCTGGTTTTTTAAATGTGAATAACATTGTCTTATGTTCGGAGAAATACTGTAAATGGATAAACAGGCATAAAATTTTGATTGTACGTGCTCTCCATTTTGCAGTGAACAGTTCAGATATTTCCTAGCATTTAAAAAACTTTTTTGTAAACTTTCACTCTCAAAATCAAGAATGCCTTAGTATTGGGTAAAATGACACTGCTGTTACATAATTTGAATAGCTATTTGAACCTCTATTTGGAAAAAAAACATTGAAATGCTGAATAACACAATAATATGTATTGCCTAATTATTGAAGAGACATTAATTGGGCTTCAGCACTGTGAGGCAAACTTACAATCCATGCTCCACTAATTTTATCTCATCTAGTACTTGTTTCTTGAACCATTGTCCACATCCTCAGCATTCTGAGACATGTATTAGGTAAGACACCAAAATTGGTGGAGCATGGAGTACATATAAGTTTGACTCATAATTAAATTATGTTTCACTTAGGCTTTCGAAAAAGTTACATTAAGCAATTAACATCGCTAAGAAAGGTGAATTAACCCAAGCAATAACCTAACCAACAGAGGGTGTAAAAAATATATGAACCTCACTCTGTAAGTTTTGCCTGAAAGAGGTTCCAAAATGTTCCAGTCTTTTTTTCAAAATGTAAATTATTTCTTCTTAAAATATGTCTGTTTTAGAATGCTAAAATAATACTGTAACTCTGCACATTAAACTAGTGTTTACAACTGGATTCATTCTTCTTGGCCCCTGGACTTGAGTGTAAATAAGCAGTGCTTCATGTATCAACCCTTATGGCCCTTCACATTGAAACTTACACATAAGCATAGAAGTTATCTTAATGCACGCATTCACATTGACTGGTGTTGACATAAACTTAGCCATAAATTTAGAAGTTTGCAAGCTCCAAGCTGCCATGTTTGTGTCTATGTCAAGCATAAGAAACTAACCAGTCAAGACCAGTTCTCTATATACCTAATCATTGGTCATTCTGCCTTCTCCCATTGGTTTTCATCACCAGGTGTTGATTCAGTAACCGCCTTTCTGCTAAGATTGTGGGTCAGGAATCAGTGGGATATCTATAAAAATTTCAGCAAAACAAATTGTGATGGTAGGTGGTTGCTTTTTTGAGAGTGAAACGTCCTTTTACCAGGTAGTTAACTCTTCCCCATTTTGAACGTGCCTAACCTCTTGCCGTGTGTAGTATTGGTGATCGCTTCACAGGATAATATGTAGCTCATCTGTTTCACACTTTCTTGTGATTGGGTACTCTTTATGTATCCATTTATGAATGACAACACATCATTCTAAGTTTATGCTTAATTTTTACATCATTATGTTAATGGCTAATATTTAATTTGCTTTGTGAATGACCCTTTTATTCTGCTGAATGAAAGCATGTACACATTCAAAACAGTTGGGAAGGAGGAACAAAAATTATGTAACCTGCAGGTGAGGGACAGTCCTAGCTAATTCACTGTCCCTGTGCAGTTGAATACGTACAGTTTTGCAGCAGGCAGTGCATAATGAGTATTGATCATTTAAATCAGTTATACCACCAGTGCTTTCTAAATTAGCATCCAAAACATTATATAGAGTTGAAAAATTGTTTCAAATGTATGTGCATGCATGAAGAAATAAGTTAAAAGCAAAGAACTGTTTGTAGTAGAAGATTTTTTATTCAGAAAGTTCAAAGGCAAGTATCAGTTGCTACTGGACTGTCAGAAAGCATGTGAAAAGATTGTTCAAGAGTGCAAGCAAAATGAAAATCAGCACACATTGTTTGGAAGACCAGGGAAAGAACACAAAGTTCCAAAATGAATAACTGGTCTCGACGACTTAAACAAATAGAAGAATGATCGAAACCTTTTATTTTAAGAGACAGTATGAACTTTCAGGGCAGCAAGACATAAGTCAGAGGGAAGGCCCATTATTTTCATAATTGAGGCATGTATACAGCAGCCACATCAATCTATAAGGATGGACTGATAATGACAGCACTACAAGTTCCATAGCTCTAGTATCCAAATGCGAGATGCTAATCATTGTTCATGTAGGGGGTGAACAAGGATTTTTTTTCCAATGGCTTGCTCATATATAAATCCGGAGATTATCACAAGGAAATGGACATCACCAATTACATTAAGTGGTTGTGAACCACTCTCAATCCAAATTTTCCCCCAAACTGTTGTTGAAATTGGTAATGCTCCGTTCCATACTACTTAAGAAGATAAGTCTCCAGTTTTGAATTTCTGGAAGGAAAACATGGCTCTTGAATAAAAATATTTGATGAAAACATGACTAACATCAAGCTTTACAACTGAATAAAAGAGCACAAACCTAAATACATACAGTAATTAGGAGACAGAATTCTAGAGAAAAATGGCCATGCTGCATTAAGACTGCCACCAAACCACATAGATCTAAACTCAATATAGAACAGTTATAACCCAATGTTACACAGTGGATTGGTAACCGTAACACCACATTTAAAGAATGAAAAAATTTAAAATAAAGAGAGTTGGAGGTTGTTACACTACATCACTAAAAAGTACTTACTTTGCACGCGTTTCGGGAGAATGGTTTGCACCTATCAGCAGCTTGTTTTCAACTGATTTTGCCAGTTACTCTCCGGGGAATGTGTGTGGTTAGTGGTGTTCTGGTGCTGGGTTGATGAACCTCCAAAGGCTGCTTGGTGGTGGTAGTTCGAAATTCATTAGGTGATTCCTGTGTTTGTTGATGTATTTTTTGCCAGATGTCCAATTCATAGCTGCTCTTGATCAGTTTTATGTTTGGAGTGGTTTCATAGTTTGAAGACCAGAAATGATGTGCTACTGCTCATTTATCCATCTGTTTTTGGTAAATGCATCTCACGTGCTCTTCAAGTCTTATTTCTAAATTTCTTTTGGTTCTTCCTATTATACCAGGTTACAGTCATTACAAACTATTAAAACTTCATGTCTTCAAGCCATGAAATCACCCCAAACATAAACTCTTAAAACCGATCAAGAACAGCTTTGAATTGGACATCTGGGAAAAAATACATATCGTCAAACACAGGAATCACCTAATGAATTTTGAACTACTGCCACCCAGCAGCCTTCGTAGGTTCAAGAGTGAATGAGAACACCACTAACCACACACATCCCCCAGACAGTAACCGGCAAAATCAGTTGGAAACAAGCTGATGATGGGAGCAAACCATTCTTCCGAAACGCATTCAATGTAAGTACCTTTTAGTGATGTAGTGTAACAACCTCTAACTCTTTTATTTTAAATTATGATCCATCACTGTTACTAGCTTCTCAATCTTCAAATTAATCAAGATAATGGGCTTTTGTGTTACACATGGCTCAAAGAATTAGTCATGGAAAAGTGGCAAAATGTTTGCTGACATGTAAACAAAATAGAAGACTATTATTAAAATAAAAATATTATAGTAGGAAATACAACGGAACAAATTTTGATTAAGGCCATTTGCAGATAGCAGTTGCATTTGACTGAAGAAGTGTTCAGTGCAGAAGAATCTAGTGAAGATTTTCTATCTCGTGTTGAACAACTTGAATGAATACTAATTAGCTACACCTTCAGTGATGCGTGTGTGTTATAATATGGAACAGTAGTGATGCACATACCATAATATGAACACCTTTGCACAGCTAAGTTACATTGCATAGTTGTTTTTAGTATGGGTGGCATTATTAACAAAGACGTTATCTGAGCTGTGTAAAAGCTGACAGATCACTTCGTTTGTTTTTCTGGTTTCTGCAGTCAACTGGTGTGGTAGTGCAACTTGCTCTCAGCCTTTTCATTTACTTCCTTCAGGGGCCAAAAACTGTGAATCCAACTTACATGTGGTTTAAATATCCAATGCAGAAAGCTTAACCTCTCAACTTTCCCTCCTGCCAATTGGCTGTTCATAACTAGTTGCTTGATTAGCACCATAATTTAAAAAACAAATGTTGACTCTTTGTGTAGTAAAGTATGTGAAAGAAAGCGAAATGTATTTTGCTTTCTTCTGTTTTATGTCTTAATTTGTGTACCATTTATCTTCTGTGTAATCATGGGAAGTATTCTTAGATTTCATGTTGGTTTAGTTTAGATCTGCAATAAGTTAGACTTCTCTAAAGAATAAGTTATCGTATTCATAGACACTGAATATACCATTACCAAATTAGAACATGAATTGGCTCTGAAACATTGTCAGAAGATGCAGAATGTTGCTATTGCACATGTTCATTTTGACACCCCAGGCAACACCTAAACCTCTGTTTCTTATAACTGTCCCGCTGACATATACTCTTCTGAACTCCATTTCCTTTCCCTTTCCCCTGATTTGCTAATGTATACCTTTGAATGGTGATATACAAGCCTTGTGCAGCGCAAGGTCAGGCAATAAAAGCAATGTAAACACACTGTCATAATAGATGCACGTGCTTTTAGTTATCCTGAGAGGCAGGTTTAAACCAAAAGATCCTCCTATTTTTTTGTTGATAAGGATTAACATGCATTTCACAACTGTGTGCAACAACTGTGTTACATAATATATTTGTTTCATATGGTTATGAAAATTTAAATTTGACAATTCCCTTTGAATGTATTAAGATAAATGATCATGATAAATAAGGAACTATTTTGTATCGCACAACAATTTATTGCACGACAGCAGGTAATGAGAGGTGACTATGTACATGACAGTTAAGTGATAAGGAGCAAAGTTATATAGAACGGACCTTAGTAGCGTATAAGGGTGTTTTGAAAAGTTTTGCCTTCTAAGTGATAACTGCAAAAAATGCAAGATGTGAACATGTAAGCATATGAAAGTAATTGCTTATTCGTTAGCTGACCTGGCAGTGCAAATTTACCACATTGCATGTGCACACAAGTGACAAAAAAATGGTGATATACATGGTCATCCAGAAACTAAGTCTTGATCACGTCCAGAGATGGCATCACAAGTCAGATAAGAATGCACATGCACAAGAGTAGAGAGGAAGTGTGTGGGAATAATACAGTGCCGTTTCAGTCTTGTGATGGCAGTAGTTATTGCACAGTGCTCGGAGAAAATGACCGCTCCAAAATTGTCTCCCACCAACTGCGAGGTTCGTGCAGTCATCCGATTTTTGCTCAAAAGTAATCTCCAGCAGAGATCCATCACCAGTTGTGCTGCGTGTATGGACATGACATTATGTACAACAGTATGGTAAGATGATGGTGCAGGCAATTCACTGAAGGACAAACCAATATCCACAACGAAGACCGTAGTAGCCGACCATCCCTGGTGATGAGACCTGATGAAAGTGTGCGGCAAGCAATTGTGCAGTGTGCAGAACCGGCGTTTCACAATTTGAGGACACTCTTGTCAATTTCCCTATATGTCTCGCTCGCTTTTGCACGAAATTGTCTCCCGGTGGCTTGGTTTTCATAAAGTGTGTGCAGAATGGGTACCGAGGCAACTGACTGATGAACACAAAACGAAATGCCTGGCCGCAGCATTGACATTCCTACAGAGAAAGAGGACGAGTTTCTCGACAATATTGTCACTGGGGTGAAACATGGGTGTCGCATGCTACACCAGAGACAAAGCAACATTCAATACATTGGCGGCATAGTGGCTCACCTGTGAAGACCAAATTCAAGCAGACAATCTCTTTCAAAAAAATCATGTGCACTGTTTTTTGGGATTGACGTTTTTACCATGAGGGGAGACCGTAAATGCTGATCGGTATTGTCAGACATTGCATAAACTGAGGAGGGCAATCCAGAACAAGAGATGTGGGATGTTGACAAGAGGCATTACACTATTGCATGACAATGCAAGACCCATACAGCCAATGCTACACGAAAACTTTGGATGGGAGCTCTTCGACCATCCACCGTACAGCCATGACCTTGCCCCAAGTGATTTTCATCTCTTCCATCTCATGAAGCATTTTCTGGCAGGAAAATGCTTCCACAATGATGCTGAGGTGCAGAATGAAGTGACTTCGTAACTCCGGACATTGGCAGCAGATTCCTATGACTTGGGCATACAATTGATGGTGCACCATTACAATAAATGCCTCAACAATGGTGATGTCTATGTTGAAAAGTAGCCAGTGAATCTATGTAATTATTCCAATAAATATCCCTTACTTAGTGATGATTTTGTTCTCTTTATGCTCATTGGGACTCAGTTTCTGGATGAACCTCATACATGACCTTGCAGTTAAAACAGCATACTGTAGCTAAATTCCTTCAGCAGGGGGTTCTGCACTCGTGGAATACATCAAAGGATGAATATTGTTTATGGCAATGTTGTTTGGATATGAGTACTGTACGAAGACAGGCATGAAGTCTAAAAGATAGTAAACCAGGTACAAGTGTGCAAGACAAATTGAATCAAGACAAATAAGTTGTCAAACAAAAAGACATCTCTATAACAATTGAAGCAAGTTCATCACATCATCCATGATTTGCCTGACTAAGGAAACTGCAGCAAAATGGATCCCAAGAATGCTAACTCCCAAAATGAAACATTAGCAGAAAGATATGTCATGAAGTTTGGATTCATATGCTTTGGAAAGTGAGAACTTCCTTTGCAGGGTTGTGAATGGAGTACAGGCACAAGGGTTCAAAATAAAAGTAAAAAATAAATAAATCAAAGTTACTGTTTCTATAGGCAAAGTGTTGATTACCATCTTCGGATATTAGGATGGCATAGTATGACAACACCATCAGTGCTGCCATGCATGTGGAAACTCTTGGGAAAGCTTCATGCCAGACCTCTTGTCAGTTTGTTCTGGAAAAGAAGTAATTCTCCATCATGACAATGTTTGACCACACAAGTCAACAAACAGATGCTGCACTTTGGAGTCTCAAATTTCATAAGATTTTACATCATCCTTTGCATAGCCTGGACCTCACACCTTGTGGTTTGTTCCTCTTTACAAAGCTTAAATCTGAGGGCCATTGTTACACCTGTGATGAAAAGCTCCAAACAGCAGTGTGGTATTGGTGCTGGCAGTAGTCTCCTGATTTCTTTGCCAGCAAGATGCAAACATTTGTTCATTGTTTGTTTGTGCGTGCAAGTGTGCGTGCGGTAAAAATGAATCTCTGCCTGTCAGGACAGTATCTCTGTTGCAGTTATTGCTTAGGAGCATTTTCAGAGCATTCTGATACACATGGAAACAGACTGCCAACTGGACCACAGAGCACAGCTTTGGCTCTCTGGACAAGATTAGCACCAAAGCATTCATTTTAATTGGAGAAAGAAAATAAAGGGTACTGTCACAAACAAAAGCTATATACAAAATTTGAGAGACGTCAGTAAATTAATTTGAAGATTGAGAAGCTAGTAACAGTGATGTGTCATGATTTAAAATAAAGAGAGCTTGGAAACAAGCTGACGATGGGAGCAAACCATTCTCCTGAAATGCATTCAAAGTAAATTACCTTTTAGTGATGTAGTGTAACAACCTCCGACTCTCTTTATTTTAAACCTCAGTAAATTTTAGACATCGCTTTAAATGTTCAAGTTAGCACACGTGATTTATGAATTCAAGAGTTTCTACGGTTCAAATCCTGCCAGGACCATCCTCCTTTACTGAGGTTTTTTCTAGGATTTCCTCAGTCCTCATAGCTAGCAAATGCCAGGGAGCTACCCTAAACCTACGCCTAGAACGATTCATTCCCTAACTTCCTTTCCCAATTATTCCGTTTCATGTATCATCAGTGTCCACCACCTGTGATACCATGTATAATAAGAACTTATGTGAAATACTAAAAAAGGAAAGAAGAAAACAAAAAGGGGGGAAAAAAAAGTTGCTGTTGATAAACCAGAAGTTGCTAACTAGACCTTACCAAGAACATCTATGAATACTTACCCAAATCTGTTAAGCCCGTCTGTGTAACACAGCTGATAGACTGCTATCTGTAATTCTCCTAAAACACATATGTATTTTCATGAAGATTGAGAATTTGTAGTCTTGAACTGAAGCAGTGTACTCTGTGACAGCACAGAGCATGAAGGAGACATTTGTAAATATGGCTTACTAACTTTGCTGTACTTGCATGGCTCTCTTTATGCTACCTGGACTTTGCAAATGATAAGGTTAGGCTGTATATATTTGTTTAACCTTTGTTATGTACAAGTATGCTTTTTAAGTAAGTACTGAATTAAAAAAAATGGATAACAAAAGTTTGAAGGTATACCATATTGTCATTGGATTCTCTACCTTAAACTTCCACCATTATTGAGAGACCTGTCATAACAGGCAACATTTCTTTTATCTAAAACAATGTTGCTTGTGTGAAAGCCCGGTTTTGAGATCTCTTTCATCATCACAGGGCTCACCACCAAGGAGCTCCTTCAGAAGAGGAAACTTTTCAATGTTGAGGTCAACCTGGCAGCAAGCTCCACCTCCAAATCACTTGAGACCCATTTGAGAGACTTCTCCACATAGTTTTCTTTGGTCCCATACCATATACATAAAACGTCCCCTCACTTATGCAGGTGGAAGTGGATATGCTACTTAGGCACATCTTGTTGTAAGGCAGATTATCAAAAAACAATGGTGCGACCAACAGAATCTAATCCTTCCCTTCCAAAGGAAGTCATGCTAAGGATTTTTAAGTCCAAAAACATTTATCACCCTCCACTGGATTTGAATCCGGCAGAGGAGCTTCTTAAAATGAGGCAATAAACTCGTAAAGTTGATTCAGATTTGAAAAACCTTATATATTACATTCACATGATTTTCACCACTTACCATCATTTGTTTTTATCTCTTGTAAAAGAATCATTCTTATGAAAGCTTATTTTTTTGTTCTACTTCATGTTAATCTAGATAAACGTTTGCAGAAATGGTTTCATTACATATTTCATTGTAGGTACAAGAGGGATACAGGGGGCTAAAGCATATCTTTATGTGCTCTTACATCAAGAGAAACAAATGTATGGTGACTTGACACTCGGAAAATGTATGATCAATATTGGAAAATTCATATTTCTTATAGTATACCAGTTATACAAAATTATACAAAATGCATTCAGAATGAAGAGGACTTTATAGGTTATTCACAGAAAATTCAATATACATTTTATTTGCCATGTAAATATCTTAAACATATGCTATTTTAATCAAAATCATTAAAGCATTTTTGAAAAAAGCAATGAAAAATGTCCATGTAAAGGGTAATTAGGAGTTGGTGGATTGTGTGGCATTCTTGAAAGATACTGAATTTAAATACCAAGTGTAATGTTTATCCAACTTTTTGAGTTAGGCTACTTATACCTCTCTCTCTTCTCCCTATCTCTCCCTCTCTCTCTGTCTCTCTCTCTCTCAAAAATAAAACTGAATTAGTGCAGCACCATCGTCGTGTACCATGAACAGAACCCATTAATCTGATTCATATTTTTATGCAAGCCTCAAGGTAAAGTCAGTTGTACAAGTATCACAATCTCAAAGGCAGCAACTCTTTATTGGAAGTACTTTATTATCATACTTCTTGCCAAATACTGGTGTTTTAAAATGGAATGGGGAAAAGAAAGAGTATGCAACAAAGAGGCCAGAATGGTGTATGTATGGGTGAGGACAGATGTAAAGTGATCTAACAGGGAGAAGAAGGGGGGAGAGATGCACTTAATGTAATGGGTTACATGACAATTGGCATTATATTCTGTAATGCGAGGATACAGATGAAGAGGGAATTTAGTACTAGAGAGATGAAAAATTTACCAATAGAGCTGGGGCATTTTTTTCTTTTTTCTTTCTTTTTTGCACCTTTTTCTTTGTTGTTGTTGTTGTTGTTATTATTATTATTATTATTATTATTATTATTATTATTATTATTATTATTATTATTATATGATGCTTTTGCGGTGAGCGTTGTAGAGACTTTTCTTGTATCTCAGGGTCATGTTAACAGGTAGAGCTCTGGGAGTCTGCTACTGGTAAGATATAGTTGAAATAATAAATTCCAGCTTTTGCAGTAGACACTTGTTGAATTAATTTATTTGCTGGTTTACAAACTATTCCCTCACACTTCCAAACAATTATATATTATACACAGCACATAATATTCACAAATAAAACAAAACTTTTACATAAGCCATTAATGGCTGCACAAGCTTCACTTTACAAACTTAGCATCTTTTTTATATTGCTTACCACCCTCTAGGCAGTAATTGCTCTGTTTGCCTAAATTTTCCATAGGTTCCCATAGTAACCTCCCTTCCACTCACATATTTGCTCTCTTAGGGTCAACAATGATCACTTCCATGGCCTTATATAACTCCTAACTATATTTTTATTATTTAATTTAATCTTTTCCTTACATGTTTCAAATTTACAGTAATTAATTTAATTCTCCCCATTACAATTTATGTTACTATGAAATTAATTCCACAACATACATATTCCAACAATCATATCAATCACATGAAGTTAAAAATAAACATTACAACAATAACAATAAATATGAACACATTTTAAGATTTCAGTTAACATATAAATATTTGCATGCTCATAAGTAAACCTGTGAGGTTATGTAGCTTTGAATTATGCTTCAGAGCTAAAAGTTAGGAAGATGTTCAATACAAGATCAAATAATATATGGAGAAAGCAGGAAAATATTTAGGAAAAATAAGTTTAAAATGGTTAAAAGAAATGTGAAGCAAATTGGAGAAAATATGGAAAAAGGGTAACAAGGCAAAAAATTAAATAGTGGATACATTATACTTCCCCATTATATATACAACAGAATGTTAAATATAATGGGAAGAGAAATGATAAGCAACTTCATTGTATACATTGCCAAATACTGGTGTCAAGTCATTGCTGTTCGACAGACACTCAGAATTCACAAACAAGTGAGCACACATTAGCTCTTTGAAGGGATACAAAAGTTTATATTCCATTATGATAGATGCATCAGTAATGGTGGAAACTATGTAGAAGTGTAGTTTAAAGTGTCTAGAATCCAACAACAATAAAATATTTAAATATTTGCTTAACCATGCCTGCTACCAGCTGTGTTAAATCTACATGTGTATAAGAGCGGTGTTGCCTAATGCTGCAGTAGTCTATTTGTTTTATATCTGTGCTTACTGGTACTCTTATTATTTTATTTCCTCTAGGGAATAATTAATTTCTGCACTGAGTTTATCTGATATATGCTTGAGCTTATAATTTCAGGTCACATTGTTGTAAAATACAGAACTTTACAGTTATATTGCACATTTAAGCACACAAAGTATAATGCACCACCCTCCATGAGTATAATCTTGTCAAAGTACCACATATTTCAGTGTCATCATGTATTGCTTGAAGACTGCAGTGTTACCTTATATTCCTGGAATGCCATTTTCTTTCTGCTTAACTTCAAGTAAGTGTCAACAGTATGTGCCAGGCTTAGTGCATGTGTAAAGAGAGATGTGGAGCTTGTTACTGTGTCACCTAACTTTGCACTCTGTGTTTTTGTGTGTCCTTATCCCACGCATAGGTCTGGCTCGTGTCCCAGTCAGCTTCTTCAGGTTCTGCCACTAGACGGTACCACCGCACACCACCGTCTTTTTGCCTCTTCTGGCTCCCAGAGAGTTAAACATAAAGAACAGCGTCCTAACATAGTCATGGCTAACCTCACACATTTTGGAAGGTTGGTTGGTTTTTTTATACACCGTTAACGCATGCATGGGTTTTTCAGACTGAGAGCAGGGTATTTGAGAATGCTGTACAAACAACATTGTGTGCTTATCTGTAGCTTCTGAGCATTGAACTTGAGTGTTTTAAATGAAGATGCACCAACAGTAGTAGTTAATGAGAGCAGCAAACTACTCTTATGGCACTGTCTTCTCTACCATTTTGACATAAAGGATGTCTTTCATTTTAGAGTTGGAAATGCAGTTTTGAAACATCTTTTATCAAAGCATTATTTTACTGGCATGTTTACACAAATTGATCAGATATATTCAGACTTCCAAAATAAGCCAATTTGAATCTATAATATGAAGAAAGGAAAAAAAAAAACCTAATTTCTAGCTGGTTATCAGGAACTGCATAGCAGGAGATGCAAGAGAGATTGGGTGCAATTTTTTAACTTCTTGGTATATGATCTTGGTCATATTGTATGGAGCATGGAGTTGTTGGTATCATATGGTTATATCTAACCTTGTCACATTTTTAATCTCTTTCTCTTTGCTGTATTAAATAGAGCTCAGAATTTTGATTGAAAACACTATGTAATCATTCTTTTAAACTTGGAGGGGAACTGTTCTTTTTGACAATGCTAGCTTTGTAAAATAAAAATGGAATAAGTAAGAAAATTAAAGAAAACTACTACATGAATAGATGGAAGCAGCAAACTAAATGGTCATACTTTAAACTGCCGGTATACAAAAAGTTTGAATCATAATTTGATACTATTCATCCAGCCTTAAACAGGATATTTTATGAATGTTTTAAGCTATAAAAGCTAACATTTTAACTTTATTTAAAGTAAGCTAATGCTTCAACCCATATCTTCTGAAATTCAGTATTTTATGTAATTTAGGTGCACAAAGGAATTGAGATAGAAAACTTAAATTTTACATGTTCTTTTAGAGTAAGTATATTTAAAATATTGAGTTATTGTGAAGTGTAATTATTATGGTTATTTTTATAAAAACTATGAATTTTAATTTGGAAAACTTTGATTGACGATGGGAAAAAAAAAATTATAGACAAAAGTAATTATAGGGGTACTATCAAAATGGTCTAAAGACTGTTGTGTTTAGAACAAATAGAAAACAAATTGAAGTTCCTAAAACAACTTTAGTTTGAGTTGTGTGCAACAAAAGTCAAAATGATACAAATGTTTACATAAACAATCTATGGTCAAAAAAAAAAAGTCTTTCAGCCAAGAGTTGTGAGTCATGACTTAAAAAATTTCTAAAACGTCCATTCTAATGCTGTATGGATATAATTAAATTCTGACTGCAGTTTGTATACCAGCACTTTAAAAGTATGGGTAAGTTGATTGCAATATTTCTGTTGATTCACCTGCTGATCCCCTTAAAATAAAGTTTATACACAGAAATTACTCTCACATAATAGCAGCCTAAAAATGGAAAGTTTAGCTGGTGCATGTGCACATGTATGTTTTTGTGCTAATTTCATGTGACATGCTCAATGCTTACAAGTTCTGTAATCTGCATTTCAGTAAAAATTCAATAGTTGATTCATTAACACAGTATTTACTGATTCCCACTCCTCTTAGAATTAAGTGTAGAGGTTTGGAAGTGAAAGAAATGTTTTGTATATTACTGACACACAAAGTGTACAGGAGTAGAGATGTTTTTATGACTTAACAGAAAAGAAGGCGTTTGTATGGTCTTGTAGGCAGATTCAGTGTTACAAATTTTCAACTTGGACATGACAAAGCATTAAATTCTATTGCACTATATTGTAACTTAAGATCATGGACTGAATGTACTGCGATAATTAGTATACAGTGCTATGATAGGTCAGAACTTATCTGTGTGTCTATCCTTCACCACAATTGTAGCCCCCTTTCACTGGACTGCTATAAATTGCATAGCATACAGATTTAAAATTTAATTTCACCACTAGTGACCTATAGTAATCAACATTGATGGGCATGAACATTCAATAATGGATGAGATGATTTTTAAATTCAACCCCCTCAAGTAATAATAATAATACATTATAGTGTGAGTCAAATTTACGCTTGAATTGCTTCACTAACAATTAACATGTTCCATAGGCAATGTTGCCTATATCATCAGCTGATTTTGACTGTCGGCCTTGTTGCTGATATCCTTCATGGACTCACTGGATCTCTCTGTCAGGCGATTGATGAACTTGTAAGGTGGGCTGTCTTCAGTTGGAATTTAAAAATTCATTAGTTTTGTTTCAGCATAAAGATATTTTCCTAAATGTCCAGTTCTAGTGGTCAGTGTAATGATCTTAACTGATGTACATTATTTTCTATTTTGTGGTTTCTGTTTCAGAGGTATGAGGTTACTGTTGATTTCTCTATGCTCCTATTTGGTTCCTATGTATCTTTCTTCACAGTCTTCACAATTGATTCTGTGAATTCCCAATTTCTTGGATGAAGGTATCTTTTCTAACTTACTGCTTTTTATGAGGTTCTTGATGTTATGCTTGTTTTCTGGGGCTAAGATTATCTTATGTTCTCTGAAGATCTTTTGAAATATCCGGAAGGCCTGAGTGTGGTGAAAATATTTTTTGAAAATATTCTGTTTTTTTCTCCTGTATGGGTGGTTGCGGCTGCTATTTTCCTCTTTCTTTCTGTTTTGAGTTTTGTTAAGATCAGTATATGATCACTAGAACTGGATATCTAAGCAAAGATCTTTATACTGAAACAGAAAACAAAACTAATGAGTTTTTGAATTCCTATTGAAGACAACTCACTATACAAGTTCATTAATTAACCGACAGAGATCTACTGAGCCCACGAGGATATCAGCAACAAGCCCAACAATCAAAATTTGCTGATTATGCAGGCAACATCACCTATGAAACACGTGGTAATTAATTGTTAGTGAAGCAACTTAAGTGTAAATTTGACTCGCATTGCAATTTTTTATTATTATAATTTGCGCTTCACTGTGTACCAGTTTTGTTTTTCTTCTTTCTTTCTTTGTGTTTTGTCCCTTAAGTAAATTGTTTATCTTTCTCGTGTTCTATAACTGCAGGATATAAATTTCCCATATTTGTGATAGTTTTTGTGTGTACTTCATTTTATGAAGCATAAAATATGAACTAGAAATCTGCATATAGTCCAGGAAGTGACATCCTTTGTTTTAATACGCATTTATTGTGGTACCAATAAAAATTTCAAAATGAAATTCAATTTTACGTGCAATTTTTATGCATTTACTGTACTGAACATTTACGCATTTTAATTTTCATATCATTGCAAAATTATTATGCTTTGCTGGATGAGGGAATGTTTTACATGTTTCAATTTCAGGAAATTGGCAAGCACTTAGTAGATTCAAATGGAAGGAAGAACATTGCAATAAATTTAAACTGGTATTAGATTCAAATTATGAGCCAATATGCAAGTACAGAATACATTTTATGTTTTAGGAATATTTCAATTAAAATGTGTAAAGTTAGTAGGAATATAGGGAATATTTAAGCAAAGCGAAGAATTAGTGGGTCTGGGCACTGAAAAGAGACAATAGTAAGAAGCAAATACATTGTTACAAGGATATAATTGTAAATTGCAAATATGAATATTGCTGATAAAGAGCCTAAGCTGAATAACAAGCCATATTTGCACGTAATTGGCTTAGTACAAATAAACGAAAGTACAGCAAAAAGCAAACAAACAAATAAGTGCTGTTGTATCATCTGTTCAAATTGGCTTGCATGGAAGTGAATAAAACTTGATTACTGTGTATAAGGTTTATGCATGGTTTGCTAGTTAAGCATGAATATTGAATACTTTCTCTTAAAAGCAAGCATGTATGTGCATGTGGTTGCAGACTTAACAGTTTTACTAAGCACAAGGTTACACATAGCCTTAGTTATATTTGTAACCTGATCTCTCCACTCCAATCTTCCCCATTCCCCCCTTAAAAATCCCGGTCTGTTTCACCCATCTGGAATTCTTCCAGTTCTGTTTATCCAAAATATAGATAGTGTCACCACAAAAGAGAACTAAGATTGAGAACAAATGCTATAGAATGATCCTTACGTTCATAGGAGTAATGTTTCTATTCAATTAAATATTAATCTCGATTATCACAAGCTGGAAGAAAAATCCTCACGCTGTGAAAATAGAAAAAAAATGCAGCCATTCAAATCTAACCTGTCATAACAATGGTGAAAATGAGCAATCTTCTCTTGGAGAGATTTGAGACAGGGTGCATTTATTTAAAGTTTTCTGTTATGTTAAACACCTAGTCAATTTATGTTTGTGTTTACAAACATGCAAATATTAGACATCAGTAGTCACTATTAGAAGCTGGGCTTTCGCTAGAATTATACAGAAATCTAAAATGGAATCAGAGGCATGTAGATATATTGCAATAGAAGTGAAAGAGAAGGATTTGCTTTGGTAAAATAAGGAGATTGCCAAATAAAGGGGGATGAGAGAGGATTTTGAGTTTGTTTTCTTACTGTATGGAAATCGCGAAACACTGCACTGTTGCACTGTTCTTAAGTGCAAGAAAAGAGAGTTATGGGGATGTGGAGAATTAGATTTTGAAGAAGAGGATAATCTGGAGAATGAGAAGCCTAAAAATAGAAAAAAATTTATTACAGCTTGGAAGAAATTTAGGAAAGGTGCGAGAGATGTGGTAAAAATTGTCAAAGTAAGTGGAAGATGAAATGAGTATAGAAGAAAATTAGAGTGGATATTTGTCATCTATTTAAGTGGATTTTTATACACTAACAAGCAGGCCGTTCGTGTGTATAAAACCTATAGGAAATAAGGCACTCTTAGAGATAGCAAACTGGCATGGTTTTTACGCAGTTATAATAGTAACAGTGATATAAGGATTATAAATTGAATAGGGTGATCCATATAAAACTGAACACTTTTAAAGACTTATGCCTTCAGAACCAATATAAGCTTGTACAATCTTCCTGAATTACAGAGCACCTTTGGGAGCTACCCCAGAGTAAATCTTGAAAATGTATCCATACACAACTGTACTTGTTGTACCATATTCTGTGACTTTTCCAAAATGTATCCTCGTTAATGTTTCTGATTTCATTCCTAATTGTCTCATGGAGTTCAGCTTTTTTTTTTTTTTTTTTTTTTCGAGTGGAGGAGAAAATTATTTATTCTCTAGCCACAGCCCCAATGGGAGTTGGGACTGGGAGTGCAGGACTCCCCAATAGTCGGTATATGCACTAAAAACTCCTCCACCGGAAGGAAAGTAGGAAGAAGGATAAAGAGTGGAGTAATGTGCAAGGTTGTGCGGTACCACATAGCACCTGAGTACGTGAAAGATAATGTGCTGCCCCCCTGTGGGCGGGAGCGGATAAGGAAAATTTCTAGAGTGCAACCATGACTGCAACGCTAGTGAATGGAAGGTGATAATGTGAAGGAACCGGTGAAAGTATGGATGAAAGTGTTGGATTTGTTGTCTCGAGGACATCGTCATTGATGCATCCAAGATCAGAACATCTCGGCATATCTTGCAGGGGTCAGAGGCTTTCCGTGAGAGCTGAAAGTCTCTGGTAGTGCAGTTGTCGACTGATGGAAGTGGGCTTAAAGTTGGTGATGCTGCTCCTCCATAGATTTTAATGTGATGTCTATGGAGTTAGGGTGTTGTGTCGTGTCTGATGTGGATTTCTGTGCTCTGATGGATGTGTCTAAGGATGTCTGCAGTTTGTGGAGGCACTCCTCCAGGGCTGCCAGCTTTGCCGACAGGTGTGTAGCTTCTGTATGGCATCATGTAGGCCCTGGATTTCCTTGGTAGTGTTGCTTGCGATGGTGATGGTGTAGGCTGCGGTGGTTGTGGTGTCGTCTGCGGCGGCATGGAAGGAGGAAGCGGTTTCGGTGATGCCTTCCTGTGAGGATGCAGGGTGCAGAGCGCCTGACCATTAAAATGAGTTGAGTCACTACAAGTGGTGCAGTAGTAGCGTCGACGGTGGAGGTCATGGTTACTGCATGAAGCGCCACAGTAGTGGTACTTCGGCTCGGCGCTGCATGTTGACTCGCTGTGCCCGAAGGCACAGCAGTGGTGACAGGGAGCTAGGCTTTCTTGTCGGCTAGCCTCAACGCGCAATATCCCCCCTAATAAGGGCAGGCTAGCCGTCAAGGCAGCCTCGAGGTCGGCATGAGTGGCTAGCTCCACTCAAACCAGCAAGTGACCACAGTCCATTTATGTATATTCTGTCCTTAAGGTTGCCCCACAAGAAGTAATCCAAAGATGTGAGGTAGGGTGATCTGGCAGGCCACAGATTCTTTATAACATGACAATCACTGAAGCAACTACCTATGTCTTGTGGAATCATTAGACATATGACTTATTGTGCCACTTTGCTGAAAATAGACTGTCTATTTGGCATGGTCCAGTTGCTCCACGAATGTATTGAAGATGTGTCCATAAACCGCAGTGTCTACCATATTGAAGAAAATGGGACCAACGATTCTGGTAGTTGACATCATATAGTCACACCCAAACCTTTTCTGAACGCAAGGGAGGTTCGTGGATATTTGTCTTCTCCGCAGCCAAATATATGCTGTCATGCATGTTGTCTGATAGATGAAACCAGCTTCATCAGTAAACCAAGTTAGGAGAGAATGTCTGGGGCTGCAATAAGATGAGCCTGAAACCATTGATAATAATGGATCCATTTTTCTGCATTAATTTCTTTTAATTTATGCACCACATGCACCCTGTATGCTCGTAAATTTGCTTTCTTTGCAGTCTCTCAACATGTGCCATACGAGCTGCCTATCCCCTGGCTCAAGAATTTCTTTGACGAGTTCACTAAATATTCTTGAACGTCATCAACATGATCTTGACTCATTGCAGGCCTTTTTTTTTCCTTTTTTCCCCCTCATTCTCTGAAGAGAGAGTTAGTTGTCTCCAGCTTTCTTACCATGGATAAAATTATTGTTCACCTTGTTGGAACATTGCGCATATTGAATTGTCTTTAAAATGCCTGCTGTGTTTCAATCAATGAATTTTTCTGCCAATATATTTTTACAGTAAAAGTATGAGGTGGTATCCAAAATATTCAGGACTGGTGCTGCCATCTTCAAAAACTTACTTGGAGACTAATGACCACCATCAACCTTGAAGTGGTTGCCTTCCACACATATACACCGGTCCCAGTGATTCTGCCATTTTCTAAATGTATCCTGGAAGTCATGTTCTTTGAGGGAGTTTAGTACAGACAGTGCTTCTTGAATCCTCTCAATTGTGTCAAACTGACATGATTTTTAGTTTGGGAAATAGAGGAAAGTCGCAGGGTGCCAAATCAGGCGAGTACAGTGAGTGGGGGACAACTGTCATGTTTGTTTTCGTCAAAAAGCTCCTAGTGAACAAGGAGTTGTGATAGGGTATATTAGCGTGATGCAACAGCCAATTCTCTTGTCACCAAAATTGGGGCTGTCGTCTCCGCACACTTTCACGGAGCTGTCGCAAAATCTCACAGTAGTATATGGAATTCACTGTTTGATTTGGTGGGGCAAATTCTTTGTGCGCAAACCCCTTGCTATCAAAGAAAATAAGGAGCATGCAGCTTGTGCAGCTGATGGGCCTATTGATGAGATCATCGTTTTCAATAGCTGTACGGCCGGCCCTGAAACAAGCATGCCACTCAAACACACGTGTATGGCACATGCTTTGTCCCCCAAACATTTGTTATCATTGCGAGGGTCTCCATAGCATTTTTCCCGAGATTTGCACAGAATTTGATGCACACTCTCTGTTGTAATCTTGGATCCATCATAAAATTGCTGCACACTATGCACAGAGTGTCATTAAAAGTACTATAGAATCTAACACATCTACCCAGATGCATGAACCTTAAACACTCACTCATCAGATGTGCTAGAGTTGTCACCTAGTGGTACAAAACTCTACTGAACTACTGTCAAGATAGCAGCACCAGTCCCGAATATTTTGGATACCACCTCATAAATGACCAAATTGAGAACTGCATGTATGATTATGATTGCAAAACTAGAGAGTGGATACTGATTACTAATAGACAATAATCATAAGGCAACAATGGATGGTAGGGTACCAATAGTAATACCTATATTGATTCTCCCAGAGCCACTGAGATCATAAATTCAATGTCAATTGTTTGTTACTTTCCAGAGAGAGATTGTAAGTTTTTAAAAGTGTTAATTTATATGGATCACACTTTATGTATCAAGAATTTTTAGAATAAACACCTATCTTAACTAGATTTAGAGGTTTTCTATAGTAAGACAACTTATAGAGGTACATGGTGCAGATAAATTATGGTAGGTTTGCGTTATATCTTCTAGGCTTAGAAACTTCTGATTTCTTTTTTACGTTACATTGTGCCTTTTCATTGACTTAAAAACAAGTGGATTACTTAGAATGGCAGCTGCAAAATTTATGAAAATAATGAAAATTGCTACAGAATTTTTGTGCAAGGTAACATACGTATGCTCTTGACATTCTCACATAAGAATAAGGAAAGATGAAATGTTACAATCATAAAGGTAATAGCAGAAACTGCTCTGATAATGTATGTGTTTTTATGAGAGAATGCCACTCATGCTTTACATAATATCACATCAGTTAGCTTACTATTATAATATGTCATTGGAAGGGAGTATTTCATAATACATAAAGAACAGAGTGCATTATTAATAGAGCCATAAATAACCTTAATGAATATTGACTGACTCCTAAATTTTCCACATTTTTTTGTGCTTTTGAGGTACACTAATACTTTAGGTTGATGATGTACGAGATCTTTGATCACCACTTTCTCATCCAGTTTTAACAAGAGAACTGAGTATGAATTAACTTACCATCTGTGTTTATATCTTATTAACAGCACTTTCAATACTTTATTATTTTTTCACTACTAGTTTTTACTGTACACACCAAGTAGTTATTAAGCACTTTGCTATGTAAATACCTCTCACTTATCTAAAGCTAACTAAATTGTTATTTTGTAGAAGTGTGAAGTTTATTGAAACACTAAGAAATACATGTATTTATTGCCCATTAGAGTTCACTGTTCAGGTGGGCAGTCCAATTTAAGGTGTAAAAAACATATTACAATAACTATCACCACCGCCATCACCGTTGCTGCCACCACAATATAAATGCTCGTAAACTATTGTTGTTTTTTTTTCTCTTTTAAGAGCCCATTTCCATTTATTTTTAATTTTTTCTAAACATTGCCCCATGTTTTTGCAGTTTTTGTGTATAATTTTATTTATACCAGATTCCTTATTCATTCTTGACCACACACTTTCTTTTGTCCATATTTCAGTTTTCTTACATTCAAATACTATGTGTTGTGCATCTTCTTTTCCCCCAACATAATGGGCATTCACCTTGTGGGTACCCGTTTTGTTGTCCTTTTAGTCTCCATATTCCCCTCCTTTCTTCCTGACTAGTGTTACCCATATACCTTTCTCTTTCCCAGTTGTTTTTCATGGCTACATAGAGCACAAGTGTTCTCTTCTCTGATAGCTGATTGAACGATGTTTTAATCTCTATATCTTCGAAACTTTTGCTTGCTCCTTTCCAAAAACCGTTATAATTTGTATCTCTTTTCCTCCAAATATTGCTTAGGCCATTATTTTCTAAGTTATTTCTTAGATTATTTACCCAACTTGTACTTTGCAAACATGTTTCTTGGTACTTTAAACATTGTTTCAACAAATCACCATCTTCTATATTTAGGATCCTATATCATTTAAAGCCCTCTCCATTACTATATCCTTTTCTTGCTTCATTTCAATTTGGGCCACTACATTTGCAGTTGCTCTTGGCAACCCACAACTTCCTTACAGAACATCCTGTGGACAAAATCTACAACTTCCCATCCATTTTTGAGATCCTATATTTCAATACCATATAGCATCCTAGCCTCAACCATCAAATTATATACTCTTTCCAACCATTTCACTTCCATCTCTGACATTTTGTATAAACATCCTCTTACTGCCATCATTGCTGCTTTTCTTTTTTCTATTCCTGATCTCTCTTGTTTCTTACATTTGCCTACTGCATCTATTTTTATTTGTAAGTAAGTATAGTCAGGTACCACTTTATATTCTTTACTTCCTTTCTTCATTTCTCGTGTTTACATTTATTCCCCATTCTAGGCAGTAATTTCTTGTAAAGACAGTTTTAGACCAATTGAAGTAACGGAACCCACTATCAAATCATCTGCAAAGAGCAGACTAGGGATTTGCACATTATTTAGTGCAGGCAAAAGATTATTATTATTATTATTATTATTATTATTATTATTATTATTATTATTATTATTATTATTATTATTACTACTATTACTATTACTTATGTTCTATAGTACTGTCCTCTCCCTCTCCCATAATGGCTCCTCTTCTCTGACCTCATTGGCTGATTTCTTCTCCCTCTTCACTACTCACACTGCTTTGTCTCCATACCTGCTTTCCCTTTTCTGCTAAACCACGTGCTGCTTCTATCTCTTTCTTCAAGGGTGACACCCCCTTTTTTCCTGTTGCTGATGATGTTTCTCATGACGTAGTTCTTTTAGTGTGTTGGTTTTTGGGATATTTGTATTGTTGTTTTTAGCTTTTTTGACATCGCAGGTTTGTGTCCCGTTTTTTAATTATGCGGTTCTTTTACCCATCTTTTATATTTTGACTTTATATTTTATACATTGTAAGGGCGCTGATGACCTTAGCAGTTTAGCGCCCTTAAACCGCATCTCATCATCATCATGACGTAGTAGTTGTCGTCATATCCTGCCTTTCATCATCTCATGAGTGTGTGTCTAGTCTCTTCCTACTCAGCTGTGCTGTAGACATATTTTCTGAGGCCGTTGCTGTCATACTGAGTTGCAGCGCCTCTCTCTTCTGTGCTGGACTTTGTCTCTCTTGTACTTGCTGTAGCTGCATGCAGACGGTAGATTGCTAAAAGTTTGCTGACCATTTTTCCTCTCAACTTGGCCCACTTCTCTATATGTCTCTCTTGCCCATAAAAGTTGTGTTTGCCCCTTCAATCAAAGCTGTATATTTCTAATGTATGCACGTTTTCCTTCTGCTCACGCTTCCATCATACGTCAGATTAAATTTTGTTATATATTTCTTTAGGCTGGCATTAAATCCTTGTTGATAAATATATTTGTGCCTTTAAGCATCTTTGCTTTTCCAAGTATTTCATATACTAGTTGCATTATTGAAAACTGTGCAACAGTTGGTCTTTTCCCTGTATGTTTTCCTATGCAGTAAGCTTCCATAATCTCCCATCCTTGTAGTTCCATTTTTAGGTTGTCTTTTAATATTTGGGATATTTCTTGTACTGGCCAAATACCTCTTCTCTCTTTCACACCTATAAAAACTAAGTTGAATCTTCTCCTCCTCTCATCTGTTCCTTCCATTTTCTGTTTCACTTCATCTACTTCTCTTCTAATTCCTTGAATTTCATTTATAACATCACCATTTATTTCCTTAACTATTTTGTTCAGATTATAGCCTATTGATTGCTCCATTCCATCTATTATTGATTTTTGCAAAAGATTTTCCAAAATCTCCTGTATTTCCTCTGGACCACGAGTTTGGCCAACACCTCCAATCATTAATAAAATTAGAATTATGGTTCTCATTATTAAGGGGTTCATCATCATACTTCCCTCTGTTTCCCTTTTTTTTAATTTCATTCTCATGAATAGTCCTATCCTTGTCCTGTACACTGAAATATCCATTCCTATTTCTGTTTATGCCATTTTTCTTCTCACACTCCAGGAGCTCATTGTAAACACGTCCTTCCTCTTTCAACACTCGGCACTCCTCCATTATTTTGTAACCATCTGCCAGCTATGTAGCCACCAAATAATGGTGCTAAATTCTTTTAAATTTTCTCCCAACTCATCTGTAACCCAAGATTTCTGCTGCAAGAGCTGCCCCAAAGCATACAAATAAATGCATGAAGCAGAGATTTCCAGATAGGTTTCCCTATTTATTGTGTTAATCTCATAGTCATTTTTTTATGGACTAAAGTCTGGTTCACAACAACTTGAGAATGAGAATGACAAAGTTGAAATATATGTTTTTTAATGGGAGTGTTCACAATCGATGGGAAACCTTTCAGGGCATGGCATATTAGGCTCTTCACTGTAGAGAATTCTATGTGGCCTTGACATGAAACAGCCACTCTCTCTAGTCGCTAGCTGGAAGCATGAAACTGGAAGAAATTCTAGCTTATGTGCATCCTAACCTGACACCCGCAGATTCATTGAGTACTCGTTCTTCTATAAAAACATAATCTGTAGTTCGTTTATATGCATCTCAGAACTGACTGTTATCTCAAAAACAATAGCAAGAACTACAAGAACACAAAAAACCAGTAGAGATTAACAAAGAACAACAAACAACTTTAATGTATGCCATTAAATAAAGGAATGAAAGCTTGATATGACTAGAGGAATCGAGAATGTAATGGATATGCATTTAAATAAAGTTGAAGACATTGGGTAACTTGCATTACGTGGGTTTAATTGGAAGCAGGTGAAAAAATATCATTGGTCAGTTAAAAACAAATGAAATCCAGTGTGCAAAATTGAATTTCCATTTTGTGATCGATATGATCATTGATATCCATTCCTGTCTTGTTACCGGACTCTTGTGAACCAAAATTTTGTATGCTGCATTGCTTCCCATTTTTGTTTCTGTTTTGGTTACCATTCTCGGGCTATTATGAACCAGCCTTAAAACACTTCAAAATCATGCTTATGATAAAGAAGTTAAAATGTTTGTTCTCAGAAATAACAAAACATCCTTATTTTAAAAAATCATAAGAAATAGATGTGATTAATCTTCAGTGTTTAAATTGATAAAAATGTGGAAGGGTGAGAATTTTTGTCTGCATACTCTTTAATTTTAAACAATATTTGTGCCATGTTTGGTTTTAAGGTTGTTAAACAATATTATTATTATTATTTTCAATGGCCATATCACCTGACGTGCAATTTTGGACCTTTGGGCACCTACTACAACTGCAACTGTCATGTCATATGATTAGATAGATTAGTTTACTTGCTGGTGAAAAGCAAAAGGGGAGACAACAATAATGATGGTGGAAAGTCAGGCACAGAACCATTAAAAGATTGGTTTATGCACCAGGCAATACACCAATATCTAGGATGGAAGATGAATGGAAGACATCTAAAAGGAATTGGCATGTTGTGTTTTAGGCAAAGTGCATATGCTTCAAGGCGCATAGCTTTTTCTTAATCATTGAGCCCCCTACCATAGACAAGGTGCTTTCTGCAGTAAACAGTAATAAAATATATTTCATGTAACCATTCCCATTTGAGGATGGGAACAACGGTTTCCCGAAACATGTTAAGTGAGTAAACTTAAGTGATGTCAGTGTAACAATTTCGACTCACCTTTAAATAAATTATATTTCATGTATTCTTGAATTAGTGTATTTAGTTTCTTTATGAAGTATAGGGGCATGTATTTCTGTAACACTGCTAGTGCAGTGAAAGATAGCGCATGATTAACATAAAATTGGAAATTAAGGCTGACAGCTTCTTGAGCTCCTGAAAGTAAACAGGGAAAAGAGAGAAGCTCCACCAAGCATTTATGGGATATCAAGCACAAAGTGATATTATGTGCGTTGTTTATGTGAGAATCCATTCTCGGGCCAGAAGGACTATAGTAGTATTATCAAAACTTAATACATTCAGAAAGGGGGACATTTTCTATCTTGAGTTAGAAATGAGTATGCAATGCAAAAATTTGGAATAGAAATCCAGAAGCGGGGAAATTTCTATACTGTACCTCTTCACTTTGAACACTGATAATCTTTATCATTTTGCTTACTTTTTGGGAATATATAGGAAAATGTTGACTCTTTTGTTGCTCATAGTTACCACACCTATGATGCAAAACACTGCCAGCCATATACATATGGTTCATAATTGTATATAGTGCAAACTGTTGGAATGTCAGCTTCCAAATATGGCTGCTAACACTTTTCTGCATGCTAGGAAATATCTACCTTAATTATTAGCTTTAAAAGCGTTTTGCTATACACTAATATTGATAGTTGTTAATTTGCTAGTTTCATCAGAATGATTGTAGAAAGGTGCTGATGCACTGATTATTTGTCAAAGCTTTTCAGTTACTATTTAATGAATTTTTGTTGCATTTGCTCACAGATCAGATTGTACAGAAGGTAATAACTCACTGAGTTGTCAGTATACACTTCAAAGTGTATTTTTGCATAAAATGCTTGCTAGCCATGCTTTTGCCTAAGGCAGCCAATGGCAACAATCCAAAGAGAGAAAGCGTGTGTCATGTAGGATTATTTTATAATATACTTTCAAGCTAATGATATTCTTTAACTATTTTTTTTAGTTCTAAACTTTTTCAAAAGTCATGTTAAAATATTCATCAATGTGGTGACTCTGAGAAACACTATGAAAAAAAAATCTGTACTATAGGTACAATTTTCTTGGATTCTTGGCTCCCAACTCCTCATTTATAGATTAATAGATTTAATAGAATAGATGCACTAGAATAGATGCATTTCCACTCAAAGCTAGCACCCAAGTATCTTGCCCAGATACTTCATTCACTGCTATGGCACAGAAATTATGTAGTGATTGAATTGCCTAAAGCAAGGGTGGCGAAAACGACTTCCTTCCACGAGTCACCAAATATGCAACACGCACAGCGTCACTCAGCAGCATGTGAAAATCAAACGGACGGTTACAGAGAGGGAACGTGCGCCTACGAGTCAAAATAACTCGCAAGTCACGTTTTCGCCACCTCTGGCCTAAAGGAAGATACAGAGATCAGAAATTTGCTGATATAGTAATAAAGGTGTTATGCGTTATTGTAATTTTTATAGAGCACATGGCTTCTTTGTCCGAAATACAGTCTGTTGAGTACGTAGTGTGGGTTTAGGGTGCACAACTACTGTGGTCATTAGCACACAGTCTGTGGATATAATGTTGTGCAATATAGGCATAAAGAAGGCATTATTTTATTTGCCATTAAAGGTAACTGTTCATTAAAAAATTACAGCCTTATTTATTTTAATACAAAGTGCATTTTCTGCAGCTAATAAACATTCGTCATTTAGTTTTCTTTGGATTAGTTGACATGGACCAGGTATGAAATTGTGAAAACAAAAATACAAATAATGTTATGCAAAACCAATTCAGATATTTGAAATCTTATAATAACTTTGAAAATTTGCCAGAATATCGTGAATCAGATTAGAACATTAAAATGCACATACAGGCATCTCACTGTGGTAGTTCAGTGGTAACAGTTTTAATTGAAGAGCCAAAGATCCTTGGTTTAAGTCCTGACCATGGCATTGAATTTCTCAAGTCTGATTCAACTTTCCTACTTGCTAGGGTGAAAGAATAAATAGTGTTTAACTACAAGGCCTAGAAATCAAAAGCACTTTCAACATTGTAAGTGTTCTTAGGTATATCCCAAATATTTGAGATCACTATTGGATTTAAACAAGAAGCTTTAATGTACATGTGGCATGTCACTATGATAGCTCAGTGGCAGGAGCAGTGGCAGACACTAAGCGAAAGATTTGTGGTTCGAATCATGGCCATAGCAGCAAATTGCTAGTGTCTGATTCAACTTTCGGACAATTCAGAGGGGGCCATTTTTGCTATGAAATGCAAATTTTGGCGTCTATGCAAAGAATTTTGCAAGGAACAGTTTTTTTTTTTAACATCCTTCTACCTGGTTATATCAGTGAATGAATGGAATGGTGAAATGACCTCAAATGACGTGGTGTCCATAGTACTTAGAAGTTTATATTCATCTTCTGAGCTATTGAGCATAAGAAAAAACCCCTGGGTTAAAAAATGTATATATAAAACCATATTCCCTAACATTATGAACTTGTAACTTCTTGAATGTGAGACAGACATGCTATCCCTAAACCATAGGGGTGAGCACAACGAAAAAATAGCCTTCCAATTGAAAAGCTTACTGAGCCTGGTAGCGGTATATCTCTTTGAATTGTTCAGTAATTACTGAGAATTTATAGATTACTTGTTTTTTAGGATCTCAAAATTACAGATGAAATTTTCATTTTACGAAACAGCTGTAGTAGACGCTAATAAGACAAGGATTT
Source organism: Deroplatys truncata (assembly GCA_030765065.1). Classification (NCBI taxonomy): domain Eukaryota; kingdom Metazoa; phylum Arthropoda; class Insecta; order Mantodea; family Mantidae; genus Deroplatys; species Deroplatys truncata. Next base: position 126,918,540 of record CM060988.1, on the reverse strand, counting down.
TTGGTTTAGAATATGTTCAAAGCATGTAGAACCAAGAAAAGAAGAAGCAGAAAATGAGGGAGAAAATTTTAAAATATTGTAATAGAGAATTACGGAGAAATCTGCTTGCATTCTTTAGCTAATGAATGCAAGTCTTGAATTTATACCTTCTGTAACATTTACTTAGTAGAAAAGGCATTGCCCTCAATCCAAAAGTGGAATATTGAGATTTCAACTGTGATAGGATTCAAGCAACAGAATTCAAGCCCAAAAGATTGGCTATGTATCAGATTTGATGCATAAGCTGAGTATCTTTAAAGTTGCGAAGTAAAGATTTTCATAGAATTCCACCCACGCCATTCCATTATGTGTAAACAATTTGATTACGTTTTGATTACTCGGGCAGTAACATCTCTGGCCTGCATTCATGATGTTCCAGGTTTGATCCCCGGCGACCGCCCTCTCTGACCCATGTGTTTATTTTTTTGAGGTTTTCTCGGGTTGTCAGGCGAATGCTGGAGTGGTTTCTTTAATCCCCCGAATTTCCTGTCCTACCATTTTGTTCCATTAATCATTTCCTTCATCCTGCTTGGTCCACTTCAGGATTGGAAGTGTCAGCAGTGTTGTTTTGGTGTAGCATGGCAGGGGAAAAGGATGCACTCTGTGAACTTTCTCGGTGCCTTGGCCTTTGGTTAGTTGGCAGGGTATAAGGACCACCCATGGGGGCAGGGTCCCTGGATCCTATGCAGGGCGGGGTCCCTGGTCTAACTGTCCGACTGTTGAGGCATCTATATCTGGAAACTGTAGGGACCCTGCTGTTGCTGTGTGGTCACTCCTGGTTCCAGTTGCCTGGTGTCTCCCTTCATCTCATCTCTTCCTCCCAGGGGCACCCCCTCATGGGGTGTTGGTCCAATATGCTCATTCCTGGATTGGTGCTTAATCCCCTCCGCTTCACAATCCAATCCAATGTATATATTGAGTTCTCTGTAAATAGCAGACTTACATAAAGCAGATTTTCATTGAGTTTTATATAACTAGAAAACCATCAAAGGTTAAACTTACTATAGGAATTATAGAGCTCATAAATAGCAAATATATAGTGATATTAATAATTTCCAAAATATTTGCTGATAATGTTTAAATTTTCCCAGAAGTAGTCGTCATTGGTGTACCATCTATATAAAATATTTGAAAATTGATTCCCCCCTCCTCTCATAAGAGTTCATAACAAACAAAAATTAATTTGTGATTTAAACAGGTTGTGTTATCTCCAAATCCTGCATAAAAATAAGTGTATATTTAGGCAGGTATCATAAAGTAGATAGTTAAATGAGCTTTATAGATGAATTGTATACATGGGGTAAGTATTGGCAGTGGGTAGAAAAGGTCGTGTCATTGTAAGAGATCAGATTTTTTAAATAGCTTTTGATAAGTCTGAAAGATTTACTTGAATATAAAATGATTTTCACCAACTCGTCGTTCACAGTGGTATTGGAACATCAGTGGAGGCAGCACTTTCCAAATCAAGAGAAGCAAAAACATTCAACTAATATTCCACAGCTTACAACCAGTTCCCCAGTGGTTAGTATGGTTTTGTTTGCAGAAGTATTTCGGGATATATTTCTTTTAAATACTGGGCTCTACTTTACACTTCTAGAGTAACCTTTCCAATAGATATTAGTTGGTGAGGAAGCATACTCTTTATTGCTTTGGTTAAAAAGCATGGGTAACAAATGTAGATCTTTATCGAATAAAACTGTTTCAAAGGATTAGACTTTATTGATCATGTAGACCATGGCATCAGCACAAACAGGAACATTTAGTAATGTTTTACACTGCCATATAATATCTGAAGGATCACTGAACATTGTTATTTTGTTATCTATTTCTTCAGTAAAGTCAGGTTAACAATTTTAATTTTTGGCACAGCTCATGGTTCATTAAATAATTCTCATTCCCAGTCCAACTTTTCATATAATTTTTACTATTTCATATAAAACATGATCTTAATGCACAAGACATATTCAAAAAGTAAGTTAAACAGTAATACTACAGCTCAGGAGAATTCAATTGAATATTGCACCATGGCAATGTGGCAATTACATTACACACTTTTCCATTCTCAGCAAACACTTGTCGAATATCCATCAGTTATTTATTTCCATAAAGATAGAAATCCACTTGCATGCATATGTTCTTTCAGGTTGTTGAATGCTTGGAAATCATGTGATTTTCTTGTTTGATGTTTGCTCTCTTCCCATGGGAAATTTGATGAAGCAAAAAACAAAACAGGCTTGTGTTACACTATAAACAATATGTCTTCCTGGTTTACTTTACTGCTTACCTGTAGTAAGTAGAGGAAGTATTGCATTCCAAATAAAAATTTGATAGTGAGATTCCACCGGAATTACACATTTTGAGACACTCTGAATAAATAAATAAATAAATAAATAAATAAATAAATAAATAAATTAATTAATATATATGCACACATACACACAGGATTATTCAAAAAGAAGGAACAGACTTTACATATTTATTTCTAATGAAATAGATAGCAACACATATGACACATCATTGAATAGAGGAAAGTTCAAAGTTTTAAGCCCCACTTATTAGTTCCATTCAGTGCCTACAGCGGCATTGTGTTTGTTTACAAGAAAATGGCAATGCCACAGGAAAATTTGTTTTATGTGCTGCATTATGCAAAGAGTGAATCCATTGTTTCATTGGAGTGTACATTTCATTGTAAGTTCAACAATGAGCCGCCTCATCATAAAAAATTTACATTTGATACAATAATTTTGTAGAAGATGGTTACATATGCAAACAGAAAAGCGCTGGTTGTCCTCGCATAACAAATGATACTCATTTTGAACACACAAAATAAAACTTTGAACTTTTCTCTATTCAGTGATGTATTGCATGTGTTGCCATCTATTGTCATTCATTAGAAATAAATATGTAAAGTCTGTTCCTTCTTTTTGACCCTGTGTATATATATTTTTTTAGAAAAAATTCTATGGAGTGTATATGTGCATGTATACATGTGTGTGATTTTCTAGAAACAGTCTGTGAAGTCCTCTTTATTCTGAATGACTTTTGTATAATTGTTAGGCCATAAGAGATAGACAAACTCTCATTACACAAAAACTGTAGATCTTGTTAAATCACACAATTTATGTCAAAAAAAATTTTCTCGTAATCATGCAAAGAGAATGGAATTTCACAGCTATTACCTAACGACCAGCTCTGAAAAGGTTTGACTATCGCTTTAGTGTACTCTTCTTATGCATACAATGAAATGTGTTAATGTATAATAAAGGTGTATCTATATCAACAAGAAGTAGGTAAAAGAAGCTTTGGTAAGAATAGTTTGTAGAAGAATGGGTAGAGAAATTCACATGAAAGCAACACATCAAGTTCCCCCCCCCCCCCCTACAGTGATATTTGCTCATTTGCAATTAGTTCTTATTTTGCATTTTATTAGTGTAGATTTAAACTTTGAAACAGTCTTTTAGAATAATTCTAATTCAGGAAAAATAGCAAGAGCTGTAGAGTTCAAACTTTGGATCTCTGAGTTGAGAAGCCAAAATGTTGACCATTTTACAATGGAGTCAGTCTTTTAAACAAAATAAAATTAGTCTGGATCTTGCATGCAGCTTCCATAAGTTCAGCATGCTAAGTGGAGACAGTAGCAGGCTCAAGCAGCAGTTCTCATAAGGATGTAAATTTTCAATGGAATGTTCTACAGTTGTTTGCAGGGACAGGGTAATAATGTAAAAGAATCTAATGTATTATGTTTACATGGCTTTATCGATCCACTATCATTTATCTTTTTAAACTTCTACAAACTACTGTTATGAAAGCTTATTTTTCTATCTTTTTCATTTTAATCGAGATAAATCTTTTATACGTTTCGCGATAGATACAAAGGGAATAGCAATAGCCAAATGTTTAAGAACTGGACCCTGTGTGCTGCCCTTAAAATTTCCATACTGTTTCCTGACATCACAAGAAACAATGAATATCGACAGGACTTGAAACAAATGACAGAAATATTAAACAGTTCAAACCATTAATAACCTGTATCTCAGAAATGGCTTATCCATTAAAAAAAAAAAAAGGAAAAAGAAAGAAAGAAAAAAAAAAAAGATGTATTGGACTCGCATGATTTTTCTGTACTCTTATAAAACTATTTTCACAAATGCTTATTCTCCATCTACTTCATGTTAATTGAGATAAACATTTGCAGAAACTACCTTATTGCTAATTTTCTTATAGGTACAAGGGTAATATGGTAGACTTTAAGCGATAGTCAAATTTTTTAAGAGCTGGCTGTTATGTGGAGCATTCTCTTTGTCAGTCCAGGTCATAAAAATAATGAATAACAAATTCCCATTGATAAAAAGTATAAGTATTGGAAAATTCAAACAAATAACAAGGAATATCTTGGAAATGCTTGACTCTACAAAAAAAATGTATATAACATAAATTGTGTGTTTTAACGAGATCTACACTTTTTGTGTAGTAAAATTTTGTCTATCTCTTACAGTTTACCAGTTACACAAAAGTCATTCAGAATGAAGAGGATTTTTGGGGACATTTCTAGAAAATTCAGATATACATTTCATTTGCCATGAAAATATCATAAACATATGATATTTTAATCAAAATCATGAGACATTTTTTGCAAAATAAAAATTTTCAAAAAATGTTCCATATAAAGGGTAGTCAGAGGTGGAAGGATTTTCTTGAAAATCTTTGTGTCACATCCTGAGAAGATACTAAACTCAAATACCAAGTTTGGTATTTATCCGACTTTTCATTTTTGAGTTATGCTGTTCATAGGCAGACAGACTCATGGACATGTTTCCAAAAATGCTTTAATTGGATTCAGGGCACCTCAAAAACATGTATTTTCGGTGAAATCTTGGTATTGAATTTTTGGGTGGAATGGAATACCTTCTCTATCTATTAGGTATGAGGTAAAGTAAGTAAAAAAGAGTGTGGTGTACTGCTGTCACATTACATTCAAGTACATTCTCAATAAAATTTCCTCGAGCTGCAAAAGTCATGTGTAACTAGTTTTTGAATACTGATTGTAGCTGCTCTTATGATCTTAGATTTCTTGATAGTTAACTACTAGATTGTAGCTTTTTCTGTAAAGCCATTTGGTCTGGAATTTTGTGGGTATGTGGTATTTTGAAAATGATAAGAATACAATTCTTGTGAATTTCTGAAGTGATATGGCATCTTCTCTGACAAGAATAGAACAGCTCAACATTGAATTAACCATTTGAGTGCATTGCTTGTTTTGCAAAGGCTTGATTCTTTTTCCTCTTTCTTTAGCAGCATATAGTTATAGCAAGTAAAGAGCTCTTGCTTTGAAGAACTACACATATATTTTAAGACATTTATCTTATCCCTTAAACACTTTTTAGTTTTCACTTCATAGGTCTAGTTACTTCATGACACTTTATTTCAACACATTCACATATAACAGAACTGGCAGCTTCCCTCAAAAATAGTGAAAATCTATGGGAGCTCTCAGAGAATTTCTTTTGAAGTACTGAATTGTATGCACTTGGTATATCAACATTATTCTTAGTATATTTGCTTTAAAAAAAATATGAAATACTGGTTTCTCTTGAATGACACAATTGGCAGCCTGCCACTCCCAAGGCAGTGCTATACAAATCCATTCATGCAGTAGCAGTGAATCTACCTTCCATTTCTTCCTTAGATAATCGTACTGATGCAGAACAATATATGTTATTTTTACCTTTTGTTATAAAAGGTGTTTGAAACTATGCCACTGTTGAACAACACATTACTGAACTTTCAACGAAGTTCTACAGCTGAAATATTGGAAAATGCATGCTGGATATGGTCTTCTAATTCGTTAAACATATGGGGATTTGTTGCATAAAATGTATCTTTAATCTTTCCCCACAGTTAATACTCACATGGATTTAGAGCTAAAGGGTGAGCAGGCTAGTCAGTAATTGTCATCAAAAACAGTAATTGAAGGCAGCAATTTTCTTGGACTTTTTTCCATGACAGTCTAATATCTCATTTGAATTTTTCCTCAGAACTGTTGGCTGCCTGTTTCTTTTTTCCTAAAACAGAACTAGTCTCAATTTTTCTAACAAGCTATAAATTGTGAATATGTTGGGAATGATGACACAAGGGAATTTCTGTATAAATTCAAACTGATAGTTCATATACGGCTCCATTCAAGTAAGGCTTAACACAATAAACATATACTGTTGTGCGGTATACACAATCAACAAAACACTTTGACGTAATGTTTATACACAATGCAAACACGTTAGAGCTGTTAGACTTAACTGCAAATGCTATTGTCTTCTGTAGGCATGTAAGCTAGGCTGCCACAAAATGAGGTCATTCAACCCAATACGGTTGGACCCTGCAGATACCAGTTGTGTCATTCGAGATAAATCCAGTTTTGTTTATTTGTATGCCATGTTTTCTTAATGAAAATAAAGTCATGGTTTAGAATATTTACAATATTTACATGGTAATGAATAATTAATGTGCATGGTTATATATAATGGTGATGAAACTGCTGGGCTTCCACCCTGGCAATGCAGCTTCTCGGACACCTTGCATCTGTCCAGGATATGCAAATGGGTAACTCAATAATTTTGTAAAAATCTGGGTGATCTCTGGAGTGCAGAAGATCTTGAATTAGTTTGTTGTTAAACAGCTGAAAATACTTCAGCTTGATGCAGACTGATTAATGGAACAGAGTGTAATGGAAGAATTTCCATAGAGTGGAGGTTTTTAAACTGTAGTCTTTTGCAGGATTTAATTAACACCTAAGAAATTCCTTCTTTAAAAAACTCCAGCATTTGCAGATGATAATGCAGGATAACTCATTAAAGGTATTTTTATATAAGAATTTCAAAATTTAACATTAAATACAGTAAGGGTTGGGTCAGTAGAAAATAATGTCATAGAAAATATATAATCTCACATATATCCTACTGTAGAGGATATAATATAGGATATTACTTACTATTATTTACATAATTTGCACATAGAAAATTAAGATTTTGTTACAGGAATGAGAGAATTATGTTAAAACAATGCGGTTTATATTAATTTGTAGCAAGAATATAGCTCAAACATTTGTGTTTGCACAGGCCAGTAACTGGCTCCTCGGAGTTTCAGGGTAACAGTCAAGAGTGTAAGAGCTGACATAATGACAAACTTATTGACCCGATAACCCTTGAGTGTGAGAATTAAAATGTACAAGAATAGTCTGCATACATTAGAAGAACTGAAAGACAATATAATGATTTCACAAGTGAGATTAATGTTTGAGAATGTATTAAAATATGTTTAAAATGTTTGATAGTAAAAAACCAGAGACTGGTACCATAAAATTGAAATTAAATTGAGTGTCATTTTCAATATCTTCAGTGAACAAGGTAGGAGATTATTGTAATCAGAGAATTCCATGCATTTGAATTAAGCAGTTGTTTGCAACTGACTTTGCTGACTGACAGCTTGCCATGAAGACCACGCTTTCTTGGCATAATGTTGTAGAATATCTATCACAGTTTTCAATCCCTTTATTAATACTCCTCAGATGGAATATTTTGAAGTTTTAATGTATGACACACACGTGCAACAATTTTTTTGGCCTGTCAACTTTTAGGCTTGGACAATAAATGCAAAATCAATTGCTAAAAACACTCAAATCGTGCAGAAAAGCAGAAGAGTAAACCTCTACAGGTTTAGCCAAGATATGAGGTCTGCATTTAACAAGACTCTAGAGAATATTAATATCTTTGTTTCTTAATTTAAATAACAGATTACTCTAGAGAAATTGTTAAAATTAGCTGTACCAAGTTTGAATTGCTCATTTAGTTTAACTTTGATTTCTTTCAATTAAGGTATTTGCATTTTATGTGACTCAGGAAAACAATTTTTTAAATTAGTATGTTAAACTGAAACACAATACACTACATTAATAGCCCAGTGTTGTGCAGACTTGAGCTGTGTTATGCAAATAAATAAGCCGTTATTTTATATATATAATCGACTGTTAAACTTAAATTTGATTTTCTATGTAATCTATATATTTTCTGTGTGTAAATAGAAAAATAATATTCTTTAATGACTCAACCCTGAATACAGAATTAAAAGGGCAATAGAGTTGCATTTAGTTTGATAAATTTCTTCTCATACATTATCCACTTGTTATTCAACCACTGAATATCAGAAGACTAGATATCCTCATTTAACCATGCTTTACACATACAAATCTAAGTTTAGTATAACACTAAAATGCCCATTAAACTCTCCATTAATATACAGAGGTGTCACTTTTTGCATTTTTGCTCTCTAAGGAAAACCTTGTACATAGCAAGGCAAGTAACCTCAATATAAAGGGTACGGTAGGCAATGCATGTGCATTCTGCAGAAAACTTTACATCGTTAATGAAAGGATGACAACTTGGCATCACAAAATAGTTGAAGCACTGCCATAATAATCTATATAATGACACAAAATACTATGTTGCCGAATCAGAAGGATCAGTCTGATGGTACTCCAGATTAGAAACTACCACATCCTAGCAAAATTTTCTGGAATTGACATTCCTTTGTAAGCATACAGAATCATTTCCTTTTGACACATTCTGATTCATATTGCTGCTTGGCCAAAATTAACAAACAGATTTTGCTTTTAAAAGTTAAAAATGTAAGCGATGGCAAATAAGAGAAATGCAGCAATTGCTTACACTTACCTTTTGTTAACAGTGGCAGTGCATGTAGCAGTGGTAGCAGCAGCAGCAATCATCATCGTAAGTCAAATTCATTAGATGCTGGTAGTGGAGTGGATTGTCTGGGGGGAAAGAAACCAACTAAGCAGCTTGTACCTCCTGTACGAGAAAGGTAAGTGCTTCTCTTTTTGTCTTTCCTGAAGAAAGTTGAGCAATGTGTTATGTGCTTTCATAACTTAAGAAACAAACAATATTAATATCGCAATAAAGAGTGTAATCACTTACAACTATCCATAAAATTAACTTTAAACTTCACACATAAATCATTACAAACACATAGCATATGAATACCACCAAATGACAACATATGAAATTATCACATTAGAACTTATTTAAATGGACTTAAATTGACTGAAAGAATGGTCGATAGTATGCAAGGTAAATAGCCACATTCTAGATGTGTAATTTCCGGAGTATGCTACTCATAAACCTTCATTAGTGTATGGCATGCACACAAATATCATTGTATTTCACTAACCTATTACAGTAGTTGCCCAAAGTGGTGTCCTTCAACATTCACACATTCCCAACGTATTTTTATGAAATTTACATTCACACACAAAAGTTCATCTGTAAGCCTTTTAATTTCCGGTCTTATATTGTCTTTCAGTTCATCTAAACTGTGTGGGTTATTTCTATAGAACCTATTTTTTAGGGTTCCCCACAGACAATAATCGCATGTGGTAAGATCTATAAATTGCCTACGCGCTTGTTGGCATGAATCTATTTTAATGTAGGTATTCTAAATGAATATTCATTGTTGTAGAGTAAATTTTTCAACTGACATTTCAATTATATAAGTAATTAGTTTAATGTACTCACAGCACACCCACTTTAAAGGTAACTCAAAAGAAGTCCACAAGAAAACATGCCTTCTAACATTCAAACGGTACAAAGCAACGACCGGTAACATAGAGCCCATGCATACACGTGTTCTGTTGCTAACACCTTAACCTGTACTAAGCACTGACTGGAAATATATGGGCCCGCGCAGCATTGAAGGACAATTATGTAACTAGGATGCTGTTATTTACCTTGTGCTGTACCAGCTTTCTCCTGTCTGCTTCCTCGGTTCAAGCATGACTTGAACTCTACGTACCTTGATGTTAATAATGAGATAGGTATGAAATAACTATTACACGTATATTTATATGGCATTTGCATGAACCACGTACTCCGCCCTTCTTGCTCTGTGTGCAAAAGCGGTGGTATGAAAGTAAATGAGTTCAAAACTTGAAGCATTCTCTTGAATAAACCATATTCCTCATCTTTGACATTAAATATCAGCATTATACAGGATGGAAGGATTATAGTTGTCCATAACTTAACCCAATTGTATCATATTTAAATGCCTACTCAACTAACCAAGAAATTAGATTTAAATCCCCTAGCACTGAGGGTGGTGGTAACATGTAATGCTTAAAACAATCATTTAAAATCAACCAGTAAGAGTTTTTTGCTGAAAATTTGTGTGCACAATATTAAAAGCATAAACTCACCAGTACTGTTGTTGTGTGTAATAGACCTCAAAATAATCCTCTAAATGAAGAGTAGTATCAACTTTTTTACTTACAATTGGGGTTCAAGGCATCGGTTTCGGTACTATTGAATACAAGATTTTTGAGCCAGAGGCATCAAAATAATAATATAGGCCCTTCTGTTGCAGTGTTAGACCATTTTTCTGTTGGATTATTCAACTGCCTTGTTGCGTAAGCATTAGTCTTGTAACAAACCATGGTTTCATGTACTCCAAAACAATTGAAAGCGTAGATGGCATCTGTGATGCATGCTTGTTCAGTAGGTCTTTACAAACACCACTATTTGCTTTAAAAGGGTAGAGAACAGGTTATTGCCAATTTTAGATCAGTCACATTGTTTTCACTGCATCTAATACGAACGTGTTTTGAAGGGCCTGGCGCATCATCATTGGTTTCATAATTATTTTCCTTGCTGCTTTCTGCACTAGATTTATTATCACTGTCACTAGAACTTTCTTCAGTCCCCGTTTCATATTCAGAAAAATCACCACTTTCACTCACTCTCTAATATACTTTGTATCAGTTTTCTCAAACCTTCCTCCTTATCCACACGGATGCTTTTCGTGGCCATGATGGCTGCTGGCGCGAGTACAGAAAGAATAAAAGTATTTTTCCTTGCTTGAAACTTATTTGGAGGTCATACTGCAGGAATTACAAACATCACATGTCAACACCTCATTTGAAAAATATACAAATGGCATCTGTGAGAAGGAACCTAAACTACATGTAGTTATGTGGAGCAACGCAGTGTTGCAAGCTGAGCTTGTCATGTGATTCATATGCAAAAAAAAAAAAAAATGTGTGCAAGCCCTGGTCATTAAATAATGCTTAACTGGTACTTCTATGTGTTATACTAAATGAAATATTTTAGTAACTTCACTTCCTTTGGGCACGAGATTCACTATAAAAAATTAGTCTGTATCAGACATTTATCACTGCATTGCTCTGTAATGCATTTTGGTGTAAATACATGCTTGAAGCTATAGACAATTTAAAAGAAATTGAGTTAATTTTTCCCCTACATTTTTTGCACAGTTTGTTACTGAAACTTCCGCAGAATCTTAATTTTCCTATTCAGTAATGGATGACGCGAACTGTAAAGTCAACTCCCTCTTGTAAATTGTTTATATTGTTATACACTGGGGTGAGGCCAAAAGGTTTTGCAGCTAGATATTAAATTTAGTTACCCCGGCATAAACATTGGGGGATGCAGACTCAGAGGCAGCAAGAGGACCAGGAACTTAGCTGCTCAAATTTAAAGCAGGCGTGGGATCTTCATAACAAAATACACTTAAATTCACATTTAACACATAACCTTGGCACTCACACGGAAACACGCATTCTACACATAACAACCACTCGTGCTGAAGAGACCCACACTACTGACTAAGAGGTGGAGGAAGAAATGCCACGCCAGATGGAATTCAAACTCCCAATCAAAATGATTAGTTCAACAATGTCATCGCTTCAGAGCAATAATGTGTCCGACAATGCACATACATATGCTACAATATATTCATGTTTTATGGCTGGAGCATATGTTTCCCATTTTTTGTAACAGTTTTTTTATAGTTCATGTTATGGAGTATAAAATAACGAACAGAAATCTGTATATAGCTCAGGAAGTGGTATTCTTTGCTATTCCATACTTGTTTATTGTGGTATAAAGAAGAATATCAGCATGTGTGACACAAGGAAACCATACTACCTGGTCTTCAAGGATTCTTATAAAACAGAATTCCCATTTATTTTACGTGTAATTTTTGTGCATACTGCACTGAAGAACTTTGTGTGTTCTAAATGTCATATCATCACAAAATCATAAGCCTATGCAGGATGAGGGCAAGTTTTACAGGTTGCAATTTCAGGAAATTGACAAATATATGAGAACCTTTTGGTTGAGTGCTACATTCCTCCACCTTAGGAAAGCAAGTGAAAGAGTGAAAATGTTGCATAATGGTTTCTGGTTTTCTACAGATTCCGCTGCATTGTGCCTTATCCTCCAAACAGCGAGTCTGAACTAGAGCTTTGGGTGGGTGACATCATCTATGTTCATAAGAAGCGAGAGGATGGCTGGTACAAGGGTACACAGCAACGAACTGGGCGCACAGGTCTGTTCCCTGCCAGTTTTGTGGAGGGTTGCTGAGATTCCCCACCGTGCATGATGGAGTCTTGCATATAGCCTACTGTGTTGGTTGTGGTAGCCTGACAAAGTCATGCACTGGTTAAAGCAGAATGGAACGCAGACTGTCAGGTACAGTGACAAAATTTTACCTCAGTTGTTGTTAGGCTTCCTTGTATGTTTAAATGTTATTGATATTAATTTTCTCTCTTTGTTATTGTCATGCAAGGAGTGAACCTATTAGCTATATCATGCAAACAGTGAAGATTGGTATGGTGTAGTGTGACAAATGAACGTGAATGTGAACACAGTATGTATCTCAGTGTGAAGGAAAATTTGGCAAATTCTGGGAAGGTATCCAAGTACATATATTTTCTGTTGTAAATGAATTCTGTAAATCATTTTATTGGATTGCAACAGAAAGTATGCATTAAAACAGTGAAATGTTATTGATTGTGAAAGAATGTTCCCTTGCCACTTTCTTTCAAAAAGAAAGACAAAGGAAATAATGTTCTTCAGTAATGTATTAAATTCAAATTGAATTGTCTGATATTTATTATAATCTTAAATGAATGTGTCATGGTGGAAAAGCACTGAAATAATATTTTTTGAAATTTAGTCCTTCATACTTGAAAAATTCTAGGGCAGTTATTTGGATAATGTGTACTTCCTGTATCAGATGTTTATGTTCTGATAAGATTATCAGTAATTTTGTTGATTATCCATTAACTTCGTTTTAAAGTACCTTTCTGTAGTGACACATTCAAGTATCACTCATTTTCAAACTTTCTACTAATAATTTTTAATTACTATTTATAGTTTATGAGGGCTATTTAACTGAAAAGTGCATAACTGACATAAATATAGGGTTATGCAGATCTTCCAGTATATAATTTGGTTATAAAATACTGTTCTTCCTTTCTTCAAGAAAATGTGAAATATAAGAGTATCAATTGGGAGCTTTATAAATAACAGTATGTGAGCCTAAGAAATGAGAAAATAAGATTGCAAAAAGCAAAAGATAAAATTGTTTTGTTTTGGATATTTGAGGGAATTAGTATAATTGGTATCCGGTGTTACAGATAACCTTGTGGAGTGGTAATAAGGTGAATTAATATCACAATTCAGTTGTTTCATGTTAAGCAAAGAGCAGCACGTATATGGCATTTGATTACAGTAAACAGGGATATGTGCAATATTTCTGGGTATGTTTAGTATTTGATTTTAGTATATCAGTATCTTTTCATGGGTTTTTATCATAGTTACATGCTTGCAGTTTCAGAAAAAAAATTATGTAATAAAAAATGTATGGAAGAAATCCAAACACCTTTTTTTTTTTTTTTTTTTTTTGTTTAGTTTTCTCAGAAATTATGTGATACATCATAAAAAGTGCATAACATACACAAAAAAAGTGCACAAAAAATGTTGTCTTTCATATAGGAATTTTATTGTTAGCAGTGTTTCGGTTTTTAACCTCCACCCCTCTGTATGCCAGTATTTAACATTTTCTGCACAAACTTCATATCTGATTCTTGCCAACATCGTCGTATTAATAAAGCCCATGTCTCTTAAGCTGCTGCAATTGTAGACTTTCTTAATGCATAGCTCACCAGCCCTTAAATTAATGTGGCTCCTTTTGATATTAAAACTCCAGTAGGGTGTAATAAGGTTATGAAAAACCTCTCACAAACTCAGCTTTTGTTATCACTGTGGTTTATATATTTTGTTCTGAATTGTGTTAAGAATGCTAATGTAAATGAAGACAATGATTTTTGTTAGTGTTGCTATTTACATCTTTTTATCATGGTGGACACTGCACCTTGTAACATTAAGTCTGCAGAATTTATCACACCTTTAGTATGAAACACTGCAGACCGCACAAATATTTTGGAATTTCTGGTTATGGATTTCCAGGTTATAAGATGTTAGTTCTTATTTACGTTAATAACAAAGTAAAAATCACATATATTATCTTATTATATCTTAGGTTAGAAATATATGACAATCTCAGAAATTTAGAAAATTAAATATTTTGGTTGCACACAATTCTAGGAATAACTAAGTTGGGCACTCAAAAACTCAGGATAGCCAGCCACCTGATCATTATACTGTTTAATGCTATGTTTCTGCCGGTTTTGTTTGTAGAGAAATCATAGCTTTTATTTTTAGGTAATTCATTTGTGCCAAAAGGATTCTTACTGTATAGTACAACAGATATTTGTTAGCAATGTATAGTAAGGGAAAATGCAGTACATCTTTTTGGTTATTGTGTTTTTAATATGCCAAAGCTCATTATTGGTAGTATGTGATAATGTTAATCATGTGTTTTATCCCTAAAAACAACAAGTATTTTCCACGCACCACAACTTCTGCATAATTAACTTGGAAATATATTTTTCATTTAGTAGCAAGGAAATTTGAAATAAAAAATTTGATGTAACTTTCTCTACCCCGTGTCATTTATTAGTGGGTATACAAACTATTCTTAGTAAAGCTTATTTTTCTATTCTACTACATTTTAATCCAAATAAAGCTTTGCAGAAATAGCTACATTACATATTTCCTTACACAAACAAAGGGAACAGCGATAGTCAAATGTTTAAGAACTGGTTGCTATGCTGACAGGACTTAATGGCAAAGTAATGAACAGTTTGAACCTTAAATAATGATATCTCAGAAATAGCTTATGCCACAAAAAAAAAAAAAAAAAAAAAAAAAAATCGTATTTGAAATAAATTGTGCATTTTAAACAGATCTACTTTTTTTTTGTGTAGATTTCGTCTATCACTTGACGTTTAGCAATTATACAAGATTATTCAAAATTCCTTCCGAATGAAGAGGACTTAACAGGCTATTCCCCGAAAATTCTAGATACACATTTTGTCATGCAAATGTCTTGAATATATGGTATTTTAATCAAAATTGTTAGAGCCATTTTTTAGAAAATAAAGAATTTCAAAAAATGTTCCATGTAAAGGGTAGTTTGGGGGGGGGGAATTTTCTTGAAAATCTTAGTGTCACATCTTTGGAAGGTACTGAATGTAAATACCAAGTTTGGTTTTTATCCGACTTTTCGTTTTTGAGTTATGTTGTTTGCACGCACACACATACACACATGTGTACCTTTGTCTAAGAATGCTTTCTTTGGATTCAGGGAGCTTCAAAACATGTACTTCCGTTAAAATCTCTGTATCAAATTTTTTGGTGGAATGTAATACCTTCTCTACCTACTATGTACATGGTAGAGAAAGTAAAAGGTTTGATGTGTTGCATTCACATGACTTTCTCTACTCACACTTCTATAAATTTTTCTTTACTTCTTGTTAGTTGAGATAAACTTTCATTATATATTTACATATTTTGTTGTAGGTATAAGGTGGATGCAGTAGGCTAAAGCGATAGTCAAAGTTTTAAAAAGTAGGTCTCTCTCTGTTGATAGCTCTGAAATTCGTGATTTTTTCTTGACGTTGAGAAAAAAAAGAATAGTGACTTACCTCTTGAGAAAAATTGAGTACAGTGAAACCTCATTAATACATTTATAGACAAGAATATAAAACGAGTCAAACAAGAAAATATATATTGAATTTTCATCTTAAAACAGCTTATGAGAATTACACAACCAGTTTATGCTTATTGAAATTGTTTTAAGGTTATACTTGCCTATGCATTTAAAAAAAAAAAAAAAAAAAAAAATCTACCACCGTGCCATCTCAAACACGGCAGGATATCGGCAAAAGCACAGCACTGGTTTTAATAGTTACCAAAACTTTTTCTAGGATATGAATTTTGTAGTGTACTTACCCATTGTATAGCCCTGTAGTTTAGTATTGCAAACTGTATTTTGGCTAGCTTACACAAACATTCTAATCTCTTAATACACACATAATATTTACATGCACCTAACGAATAACATATTTCCACACTATTGGCATGACAGTAAGTATACGTACGTTTAAAATAAAGAGAGTTGGAGGTTGTCACACTACATCACTAAAAGGTTCTTGCTTTGAACACTATTCAGGAGAACGGTTTGCTCCCATCGTCAGCATGTTTCCAACACGTACGGTTCATAATAACAAAAGAAACACAATGTACAACCTGCAAACTTTACAGGCATTTAAAAAACATATCTACAGTTGTTTGGTTTTGAATTTTCTGTCCAAGGTTGTACAAAGTTGAGTGTAGTTAGTGTTCATTATACTTTCATCTACTATAAAGCTCCTAATAGTGTCCATAGGCTCCAATGCCTTTGCAAAGTTTGGTACGGATACCACTTCTGTTTCTCCATCATCAGCTTCTCCTTTTCCTTCATATGCTCTTCCAAAATGTCACTGATTGTCACAGTCTGGCAAATAGCAATATTGTTGTCACATTGAACATCTGTCAAAGTTATCAAGTTCATCAATGTCTTTAACATTTTCCTTCTGAATATCTGGAGCTTCATTTCTCACATGAAATTCTGCCTTGTGGGAGCAGTCTGTTATTCCCATCTGGTTTGCAAGGTATTTTGCCTTCTCATATTATAGTTCCATCCACTGCAATATTTGGTGTACAGGTAGTTAAACCATTTCAGTAGTAGTGTTTCCAGCCCTGGAAACTTTCCTTCATGCTCACGTTTCCTCTTTTCATTCCTGTTGTCCTTGTATGCATTTTCTATTCTGCTTCGTTTGCTTACAGTTATGTTTCAAGTTGAAAGAGCAAGTTTTAACTTTTGTGCCAGTTCCACTCATTTAAGGTGAGGATTTGTGTCTACTTCGTAAAGTATTTTAATTTTGTCATCATTAGTTAACGATTTGACAACTTTTTTCTTCTCCATTACTGCATTATGACACAACACAACTTTTTATGGCTTTCTCAGTAATACATAAATATGTACGCTACAATCAGTACGCAGTTAACGCACATTCTCTTAAACAGCAAGTAGGGGAGGACATTGGACTGTTCAAGGCCATGCTACTTCTAGTTGCAACTTTTACCCACTCCGTGGCCGAGAACAAGGAGTGCTATCTATAAAAAGTCCACATTCCACAAGGAATGCCAAAAAATTCCTTCAGGGTTTTGAAAAATGCAATCATACTAAACAAAATTTCTGACGTGACAAATGAGCTATTTTTTACATTAATTTAATACAGTGAGAATCGGGACTTAAAAAGTAAGGTTTCACTGTATTTGAAAATTCAAACCGATAACAAAGATTATCCTGGAATAACCTTAAAAAATATTTTATTTGAATAAAATGCATGCTTTAATGAGATCTACATTTTTTGTGTGGTAAGATTTTACCTTTCTCTGCAGTTGACCAACTATTCAAAATCAATCAGAATAAAGAGGAAATCACAGCCAGAAAACTGCAGAAAATTCAAGATATACATTTTTTTTTTTATCATGCATATATCTTAAACATATGAAATTTTAATCAAAATCATTAAGGAGACTTTTTGAGAAAGTAAAAATTTTTCTGTGGAAAGGGTAGTTAAAGGGGGGCGGGGGTTTCCTTGAAAATCATGTGGCAACTTTGGAAGAGGCTGAAATGAAATACCAAGTTTGATATTTAACCAACTTTTTCTTTTTAGGTTATGCTGTTCACACAAATATTTTTCTAAAAGTCTGATGTGTTACACTCACATGACTTTCTGTACTCTTGTACAAACTATTTTTACAAATGCTTATTCTCCATATGCTTCATGTTAAATGAAATATGGAGATGTTAATCTTATTGCTAATTTTCTTGTAGATGCAAGGGGAATTGGTAGGCTTTAAGCGATAGTCAGATATTTTAAGAGTTGGTTGCTATGTGGAGTATTCCATTCTCTTTGCATTACCAGGACAAAAGAAATGAATAATGTATTTGAAAAAAAGTATAAGTATTGGAAAATTTAAGGGAATAACAAGCAATATCTCAAAAATAGTTCACTCAACAAAAAAAAATGTATATGACATAAATTGTGTATTTTAATGCGAGCTACATTTTTTGTGTAGTAAACTTTTGTCTATCTCTTATGGTTTACCATTATGCAAAAGTTATTCACAATGAAGAATACTTTTGGAGACATTCCCAGAAAATTCGAGATATACATTTCATTTGTCATGAAAATATCTTAAACATATGATATTTTAATCAAAATCGTTGGAGCCATTTTTGAGAAAATTAAAATTTTCGAAAAATGTTCCATGTAAAGGGTAATCTGGGGTGGGGGATTTTCTTGAAAACCTTCGTGTCGCATCTCTGTAAGATACTGAACCTAAATACCAAGTTTGGTGTTTATCCGACTGTTCGTTTCTGAGTTATGCTGTTCACAGACACACATGCGGACATGTTTCCAAAAATGCTTTTTTTGATTCAGGGGGCCTCAAAGCATATATTTCCGGTGAAATCGCGGTATCGAATTTTTGGGTGGAATGCAATACTTCCTCTACTTACTATACATAGTAGAGAAAGTAAAAATGCTTTTTTTTTGTGTGTGTGTGTGCGTGCGTGCGTGTGTGTTTTTTTTTTATTATTATTTATTAAAATATAATGCTTCCTCTACTATAGGAAAACATTAGAGAAAGCAAAACCAATTGATTAGTTTTTAATAGCACAGTAGCCATGCTAAAGCTACACTACAACCATATTTAATCATAAGTTAAATACATCACATAACCTCAACTAACATCAGATAACAAGTAGGTATGCTACCTTCATCAAGGAATGTTTTAGTCTGCATGCATCAAAACTTTAGCAGTTTCCAGCTGTTATGTGTTAATTTGCATTGCACATTTCCTTTATCTGCCATGACAGGGAGATGTAACTCAAACATTATCATATTTTTAATACTCAGAAACCTCTGATAATAGTCATTTCA
Organism: Deroplatys truncata; assembly: GCA_030765065.1. Taxonomy (NCBI): domain Eukaryota; kingdom Metazoa; phylum Arthropoda; class Insecta; order Mantodea; family Mantidae; genus Deroplatys; species Deroplatys truncata. The sequence goes on along the minus strand of CM060988.1, from coordinate 126,899,237 downwards.
TAAATTTGTGTGTTTTGGTTATGTTTTTAATTTTTCTTCGATGCAACCATATATTTACAAACTTTTGTTTGGCACATTGCAAGAATCTCATTAAGGGCTTATTTTGTACTGTAATACAGTTTGAGTTAGATGTCAATGAAACAGTTAATAAACTTTCAGTTAAATTTGAGAAGTGTCATAGAATGACTTGATTACTGTATTGTAAGAATTGGGCAGCTGCAAACAATATCATACACATAAACTTGGATAAATACTTGCACTCTTTGAGAAATGTGAAATAGCTCTTTGTCTTGTTCAATTTTATTAAATGTAAATTATCTAAGTAAACTTAAACATTCAAATAATTTAAAACTCAAAATTGCATGAAAAATTCAGGTATAATGTAACTCAAAGAGTAATCACATGAATGTATAGCACAAGACTTAATTATTACACATATAGCAGTGCTAAAGCATTCAGTCCACAGGAAGGCTCAATGCAAAAACTGTTTTAAAATATATTTACTCTACTGAGTTGTAAACAGCTACTGAATTTTTAATAGTTAACCTTAAGTAAATACATAACATTTCAGCCTTTTAGCACAATGCACATATATGTGTAGTAAGGAAATATGGTTGTTGGTTTTTCAGTCAGACAGGAGTACTCAGAGGTTACCCATAAGACCTGGCAGGGGACAGGTGTTGGGGGTGTGGGGTTATAGGGGTCTCAGAAGGGCCAAGCAATGAAATATGCTGAACATATGATGACCAAACCTGAAAGTCAGTATTTTTAGTTTCCTCACATAACAGCTCACATACACTGGCTTTTAAAGTTGCTATCACATTGTTCTTTCTAATGAATCCTTTCAACTGAGCCCATACAAGTTCTATAGGGTTAAATATGCACAAGAAGCTAAAACTTTATCATTTACTTACTTTTTGGTTATGTTTGCAGGTTTGATTGATTGCATAAGGATGGCCCTTTTGGGAACGGGGTTCAGTACCAGAATATTATGCTCTTCCACAAATGAAATAATATCTTGAACCCTCATGTTCATGCAGGAAATTTTAAATAGCAGCTGCAAATGGTAGCTTGCATTGTCCATAATTATGATACATTTTCTGTCATTTGGCAACTTCACAAGAAGACTATTTAAGAACCATTTTTCGAATACAACCCCTGTCATTTCATCACGACTGTCAGCTTTGCAGTCTCCAATGTTCTTGGCTAACAAAAAAGACAATTTGGCACCCACCCTTCACTGCTTCCAGCATGAAGCACCATAATATATTTCCCTCGTGACAGCAGAGATTTTAGCACACAGTTGCAAGTACCATCGTTCCATTCCGTCTTCACAACATCATGTGTGTTGAATGAAGTTTCATCCAGAGATGATCCTAAAACTTATGATCGCAACTCCCATAACTTATGCAAAAAGTCACTATTCTTGCAGATTCTATTACCATATTCTTCTCCTTCAGAGCGCAAAAATGAAAACCCAGTTTTTTTAGCAGTTCATAAAGTGTTGCTTCCTTGTAAGGAAAATTTGCTACATTTTTCAGATGCGCAATAATTCGCAGACTGTTGATGATTGCCCTTTATCATAAAATGCTGATAAAAGTCACAACCAAAATTGTCCACTTTATTAAATTTGGCCCTTTTGTTGCCTGGCTTTTTAAGAGTCATTGAACCTCTGTGTAACATTCCACTTAGTTATTCTGTCCAACTTCAGGATTCTTGCAGGGGTTCCGATCCCTTCAGCTGCCGTGGTGCGGGCGCTGTGGATCCTTAGCAGTCGTGGTACTTCTGACGTTACTAGAAGTACGTCGAGCCGAACATTCGAGCCCCTCCATTGGGGAGCTGTTCGGATTGGGTTGGTCTCGACGGGGCAGTGGTTCCCGATACCCATGGGAGATTGGGTACGTCTGTATGGTTTTTCAATACCGGCGGGGTTGTGAGACACCTCAAGTCCTCTGGTACCGCCCTGGATAGCCAGTAGACGGCTTGCTAGAAAGCTGTTGGCTCTACCGACACAGTCACAGCTGCTAATATATTGAAAGTCTTGAAGAAACAACAGAAGTGACATTGCAACAACTATTGACTTTGGTGGCATTTGGTGAGAAGCCACCGGCTATAGTCAAGAAATGGGAAGAGCCTATTAACCATTTACAAATGATTTTGTGGTCAGGTTTGAAAGCATTCCGTTTGCTTTGTTGCCTCCTGGGGATGGGATTGGCACAATTTCTATACCAAGCATTGTGTGAATGCATTCTCTAAGTAAGGGGTTGAAAATACGGATAAGGGTGGTTTTTGAGAGCTATGAGTTGCCATCAATTTTCACTCATGCCTAAAACATAAGCATCCAAAGTTTTTTTCCAGATTGGTGAAATGATTTTATGGAAGTTGTAAGATAACCTATGGTTTTTGCCAGGTCCTGTTGTACAGTAGTGCACAATGTTGACCAGATGAAAATAAAGGGTAGGGTTAGTTTTTAAAATTTTTAGGCATCATGGGATTGAGAATAAGGGTGGGTACTTTATGAAAGCTATAAGATAACTGTGGTTTTTGCCAGGTCCTATAGTATAATAGTGCAGTATTTTGATCAGATGGGTTAAGCAATACAGGTTTCTACATAAGTGGCTGAAAATATGATAGAGGTAGCTTTTAAGAGTTTTAAGGTAGCCTGTAATTTTCATTGGGTTCTATAAAGTACAAAGTTTTGTCTAGATAGGTCAAAGAGGATTGATTTGTAGATTAGGGTTTGAAAATAGGAATTGAAAATAAGAGTAATGGAAGTTCTTGAAACTTGTAGATATATAGCATATCATTTTTGCTAGATTCAGGTTACTTGGTAGAGATGACAGGGTATTTTTACAGTTTTTCGCAAATGAAGGATAGTCAGTTTTCCCTAAAATTACGTCATCTAGGACAATGAACTTTCCACTGCTTATTAAAGAAGTTTTTGTGAGTGTACTGGTATCAGAATTTTTTAGCTAGCGTTAAATCTTTTAATTATAAAAATATTTAAATTTTGCAAAATAATTTCTAGAAAAATTTTACTTTCATTTACAGCTACAATTTTCTCTGAAAAGATCAGAGCTCCACCAATTTTTTTTATTATTGAGTTTTTATAAGTTGCCTTAGATAGCCAGTTAACTATTTGTCCATTTGATGATTAATTTAGTTTTAAAAAAATATCAAAAGAAAATAATTTTTGGTGTCATTTTTTTTTCTTCTTATTTTTAATTTTTTCTTTTTTCCATGGAACCATGTAATTTAGGATCACAATCTTTAACCTACTAAATGCAGCTAAACATTCTGTATACAGCCACAGAAAATTTCAAACTTCTAAGTTAAATAGATTTTGAGAAAAGTTTACCTGAAGTTTAAAAAAAATAAAACAAACAGGAAATGGCAAAAAAAAAGCAACAGGTGAGTAATTGTTACATACAATGTACTATAACATCTCTGGACCATAAGAACCCTTTAAAGGTCCAAATAACAAAAACAAAAAAACAAACAACCAAAAAAAAACATAGGTATGATCCCTATGCAATTTATAATCCATTACAACAAAAGAATCAATATTTTTAATCTAAATCTCTACCAAGTGTCCTTAAAACATCGTACTTAGTTTTGTCAAAATCATATAAAAAATACTCCTTGATAGCCAGGTTCAGCGTAATCAGAGGGAAATTTGGTGATATGAACACATGTAACTCCTCCCCTCCAATAACTCGTTTTAAAAAGTTTTTAAGCCTCACCATTTACCCCTTTGAATTGAAAGTCATTAAAAATCTGCTATGTTCACAATTAAAATGCCAAAAGTGTCCCCTGATATTCATTGAAATGGAATTGAAATTGGAAAACATGAATATGAATTCCCACCTAAATCTCCCAAGTTTAACCTTTTTGGAAATATTTTATTACCTATGTCCCTTGGGAAGAACAGTGTATTTCAGTGGTGAAAGAATTGTCAAAATGAGTCAGTAATTCCCAAGATACACTGTTAATAAGCATTTGCTTGTAATAAATAATTATGATTGTTATAGTGCAATATTTGCTTTATTTTCTGTACACTAAGAGTTTCTAATATAAAGGGTCTTTCAACAAGAGTGTCCTATCTTTAACATGTGATAGCTGCCATAGTTATTAATTTACAGCAGTCATTTTTTTCATGTGTTTACAGTTGTTATTGACAAATACCCATGGAATGTTACAGCATTCAGCAACGCATAGAAATTGTGAAAATTTATTATCAAAATGAATCATCTGTTCGCCAAACCTTCCATGTATTGCATGAAGTTTATGGTGTGCATAATCGTCCCTGCGAGAGAACGATTCAGCGTTTGATCGATAAATTTGAAAGAAGTGGTTCTGTCAGTGATCACAGAATGCCTGTACATAATCGACGTAAGTGCTCCAACGAAAACATAGGCACCGTTCCTGAGAGTGTACACGAGAACGGAAACAAATCAACTGCTCGTCGAGCACAAGAATTGGGGCTTTCGCTGACCACAACTTGGTGAATTCTGCATCTGGACTTGATGTTTCACGCTTACAAAATGGTGTTAACTCAAGAACTAAAGCCCAACAACCATAGGTTGCACTGTGTATTCGCTGACTGGACTATGGAGCAATTGGAAGCTGACCCAATTTTTATTGAAAAATCATCTTTAGCAACGAAGCCCACTTTTGGATGAATGGTTGTGTCAACAAACAAAATTGCCGCTATTGGAGCAATCAGAATCCAATGCAGATTCAAGAACGACCACTTCATCTCCAAAAGGTTACTTTGTGGTGTGGATTTTGGTATGGTGGAATCATTGGTCCATATTTTTTCCAAGATGAAGATGGAGAAGTTCTAACTGTCAATGGAGAAAGATACCAGGCTCTTATAAGGGACTATTTTTGGCCTCAATTGGAAGGTATGGATCTCGGAAACATCTGGTTCCAGGAAGATGGTGCCACATGTCATATTGCTCTCAAAACAATCGATCTTTTGAAGAAGTTCGGAAGTTTCATCATTTCCTGTGGTGGTGATGTTAACTGGCCCCCGAGGTCATGTGATTTAACGCTGTTGGATTACTTCTTGTGGGGTTATGTTAAATCTCGAGTTTATGTCAACAAGCCAGAAACAGTAAATGATCTTATGAATGACATCACGTGTGTTATTCATGAAGTTGAACCTAATTTACATTCTTCTGTCATTGAATATTGGGTCAACCATATACACGCAACCCACAAAGTCATGACGGTCACTTAACTGATGTTCTCTTCCACACGTAATGACATTAATTATGTTCCAAAATAAAAAAAGAAATAAACCTCTATCACTTATAGAATGTGTTTTATTTAAGTTCAGAGATAGGACACTCTTGTTGAAAGACCTTATACTTCAGATATGTTATGATGAAGAAAATCACTTTTTTTTTCTTTCTTTCTTTTTTGTATTTGAATAGTGAAAAGATTAGAAAGTAGTTCTGGTCATTTGTCTCATTTAAGCAGTGGTGCTCTTGATTAACATGTAGTGTTACCAAGACACAGTTTCCTAGCTGTATACTTATGTATACTGTGCTTAAAGCTATCAAAGCTTCTGAGAAAAACAAGCATATGTTTAGGAAGATACTATTGTGTGATTACATAAATTTAAATTAGCTTACTAATCCTCTGTTGCTTCCTGCTTGGCAAGTTTATTTTATGGAACTGTCAACTTCTTAGGTACATATGCTATTGCAGTAACTATCTTTGCTTCGCCCATCTGTCTATATGTATGTACCAACTTGCAAATTACTGCATGTTGGATTATTGTGCCAATGAGGATCCAGTATTGATCCATCCTGAGGTATCAGATTTTTTAAATGTAACTCAACTATACAATTACATATGAGAGTTTGAAGTTGACACATTACATATTTGGTTAAAACTGATGCCACATTAAGGGCAGGTTATAATTGTGAAACTCTCAAACCACTGCATATAGAGTTGGAAGAAAATTTGTTGATCCATTTCAGATGTGACTGAAATCAGTTCAAAATGAAGGACTGTTTATTTTGAGAACCTCTTAAAAGTTTATGATTTTAGGATTATTTTCAAAAGCATCCGCTAAGTATCAGAATGCAAGACAGAGAGTTGCAAATGTATGTGAAATTTATCACTGTTTTATGGCCTCTTTTCTCATACATGATTTATCTCTTAAATTGTGTTATGTACATCAGTAAACCCCCTGTTCCTTTGTTTTAACTGATTAATTATAAATTAATAATTTCATTTGAAATAAAATTGAAAATATATATGCTTAATATATAATGGCCAATGATTAAATTATATTCTATTTTAAAGTGATATATGAACTTATTATCAATACTCGGTTGGTGATCATTCACACATCACATTTCAAGGGATAATTTTTGCAGCTTGGAAAGACATCTTCCTCTTTTGGCCACTTCTAATGGCCCCAAACATTCTTAACAGCATGTTGCTTCATACTAATCGAAGAAAAATCACAACTAATCACAGGTAATAAACAATGAACACTTTCCCATTCCGTTTGAGATTCCTTTGTTCTGTTGCAGTTTAGAAAACATGCTCTGGTGGCTATATTTCTATTTGATACAATTTCAGTGCTTTGAGCCCAAGAAATAATAGGAAAGTTAAATATTTGGCATTCAAGCTTCCAACCTATAAGATATTTTTCTGTGATCTGTTGCTGTTGTATCTGGTGCATGTTAGAGACTTATTAGTTGTTTACTGTATTGTTATTAAGTAATAATACACCATTGTGCAATGAAAAACCATTAACATGGTGTATATCACTTTCTAAATGGAGATTAAAATCCCTATCTCACCAATGTTAAATCTGCTTAATTCATGACCCATAATCTTGTAAACTATATAAAATATTAGACTAAAATCTTTACAGAGTGTAAATGCATGCCTTTTAAGTACTAAGGTGTACTTTTATAAGTAAATTGTTTATTAAAGAAGATAAGATTGTTTTCTTGTTATACCATCTTTGATTAAAATATATCAGCAATTATTTTGTTTTAAAAAGTAAGCAACCACTTCATTAGTACCAAAGTAGACCCACAACAGGACTTAGGTATTTTATTGTCCTAAAATTTAATTCAGCTATCTTCAGTAGTTTCTGAGAAAACTGCTCACTTATACCAGAAAAACCTGTTCAACGAAAAACTTGCATATATTTGCAAAGAAAGAAACCACATGGTTTGAGCACACAGAAGTTGCCATATTTAACCATAGTACCAATTTGTAGAGTAAAATTCCCCTAAAAGGTAGACTTATGTTTACCACTCTACTCCAAAGTGTGTAGGAATTATGATTTTTTTCCTGTGAAATGGTGCAGAACTCACAGTACAAAATAGGAGAAACTGTACCATTTTTAAAAATATATTTAAGTTATAAGTATTGTGCCTACAATGATTAAAATTTATATCAAAGAGGAAATTCTAATTAATAGGACAACACAAAAAACTAAAAATCTCATTTTGGGCAGTTTTTGCCATTTAGTGTCCCCTTAACTTATTTTTGCTAGTTTAATAAATTTCTAGCATGTTTGAAGAATTGCTGGACAAGCAAATCTCAGTTTTTCAGTGAACTGTTTGTGATCAATATCAATATCAATTTATTGTCATTAAACAGTTATATAACTGTAATAGACATTTTCAGTATATACAGTAATACAAATCAATAATACAACATAATCCACACCTTGTGCAACTTTTACAGCAAAAAAGTAACATGATATTAGTTGACGGCATTCCTTTGTTGATATCAACTTAATATTTGGAGCTAGCAATGTTGAAATTTAGAATGTGCCTTGCCTGTTTGCAATGTGGAGCAATGTAGCAGCACTTTCTCTTACTTAAGGGAGGCACCAAAATTCTGAGAAAAAAAAATACGAAGTAAAATTGACTTTATATTAAATTAACTTATATTCCATTAATAATGGATAATGTTTTGTTTTGACATTTTGCTATATTTAACAAGGATTATAAACAGCATGTATGAAAAGTTTCTTACTATTGAGACACCTAGAACCATAAGGGTCTAAAGCCCAGAAAGTAAGTTTTGAGAAAATTGATATTTGTGAAAGTGAAATTTTACTAAGATTTCTAATGTGAGAGATATTGATTCCTCGCTATACTATGTTATCCACCCTAAAGTATCTTTAAAAAAACACACAGACCCATTTGATATTGTGAAATTTTCATGAGTAAGCAATATGGGTCATTTCCCAAATTCATACAATGGCAACACTTAAAGATATTGCCAAACAAATTGACCCCCGTAATTTTCAAACAGTAAAGCAAACAACAAGTCACTCTCCTGTTGTTTCCTACCCTTAGATGTTAGGTTTCTATCTGGTTCCTGTTAAGTGCATTCAGTGTCTTAGAAAAGTAGTTTCAGTGCAAAAGAGATACACATGAGCTATACTTCACCTTGAAGGTATCTCCATACCAATTGTCACGTCAACGAACGTCTAATAGTTGTGTCCAAGCTTCATCGTCTGTGTCATTAGCTCTCCCCTGTAAACTAGCAATTGGCTATTAACCCAATTTGAGCATATAACAAAATATGTGGCAGTTGTTACCATTTTGCTCTGGCGACTGGATTAGGGGCATGAGGCTTTGAAGGCTAGTATCAGTATATCAGCTTGATTTATCACCCTTACGTTAAGAAGCTTATCTGTCAGCTTGGACTACTTCTTAAGGGGCCAATTTACTGGGCAACTGCTATATAACACCAATAATATTCACATATTCTTGTGGCTATAAAAGTTTCTCTGGACCACAAAGCACATACAAAAGAGACAGTGTTCACTTCTTCACAGTTGCACCATATGTTTTCTTTTTTTATTTAATTTTCCTATTTACCTCGATAAAGCAAGCATGCATGTATCAAGTAACTAATATTAACCTTTCATGTGCAGAATTAGTTTGTGCCAGGTTTTACAAAGTGTAAAACTTGCTCTAAAATTGAGAATATTAGGTTGTTTAAAGTATTCTTGCACATTATAACTAGTAAAGTAAGTGATCATACTGGACTTTATGCTGATTTTGAAAAAATTATGCTAGATGCAAAAATGTTGTAGGTCCAGTTGATGTTGGCAGCCTGAGGGCAATGCAAGTGAGTGTTAATAAACATATCTACCCATGATAGGTTTAACCACTTGTAGAAGAATGGGGTTGCAGGAAGACGCATATGTTTGAGGTAGGGGGAGTGAAAGGAGGTAGCTAAATTACTCCTCAATGGCTGCTGGTCAGTGTGCAGCAGCTCTTCTGAACCTTTGGTGCTATGCATTTCCAAAAATTAATTTAAGGGGTCCTAATTTAAATTTTTAATCCAAGCATATCTTAGAAGGCTTATATATGTCCTCCTCCATGGTGTAGTGGTTACCATGCTAGCCTCTAGTTCCCAAGGTCACGGGTTCAAACCCAGCGGAGGGCAATGGATTTTTTTTGGTGTAAAAGTCCTTAGCAGGCGGCGCCGTGGCCGAGTGGTTAGACCGCTCGCCTCCCATCTAGGCGACCCGGGTTCAATCCCAGGGACCTGCATGTGGGATTTGTGGTGGACGAAGTGGCGTCTGGGCGGGTTTTCTCCGGGTTCTCCGGTTTCCCCCGCCATTCATTCCACCAACTGCTCCATCATCACCTTTCCTTTCATCCATTTCCCCAACATTTCGTTTCATCTACTTCCTTCATCCCATACCAGGCATCGGGCTGATCACCCATCCTGGATGCTCTGTCCGATCCATGAGTGTCTGCTCCTCGACGGGCCTCTGACCCCAGGCACCCGCTTGTAAGTCCTGGGGGGTGTAAGTCCTACATAAGAGGAGGGTAAACAGATAATGAATGAATGAAGTAAAAGTCCTTAGCATGGCTTCCTTCGGAAGGGAAGTAAAGCCGCTGGTCCCGTATTGTAGATTTACGGCACATAAAAGAATCTCGAGCCAGATAAAGAGGGCTCTGAGCAAAATTACCGGTCTTTCACGCCCAATATAGAATGGGATGCTAAGAACCACAGCAGTTAAAGAGCATCCATAAACAAACCCCCCCCCCCAAAAAAAGAAGAAGGCTTATATAGGAGCTATTTCAGCTGCTGGTGGAATTGCGCATGTGTTACCAAACATTTATGTGCTGAAAGTTTTATATATATGTTGGTATTACAGACTCACAGGTTCACCCTAAGTAAGTTTTCTTTGTGAACATTCAGACACTTTTTGGATGGAAATTGGCTTATCAATTAAACTACCATTATTGGTAACAGCATCTAACACCTGCCATTACACAAGTCACTTGAGCCATTGTTCCCCTCAGCTTGCTGCAGAGCAGTCTTCATATCACTTTCTTCTTCTGAACCAAATAACTCGAACTAAGAAGAATCATTGCTGAATTCATTGAAAATTGACATTATTTTACTATCTTCCAGTGGTTTTGGTACCATCTTTGCATATAATGCAAAAAAAAATTTAAAAACAAACAAAAAGCAGAGCTTCTCACACATGCCTGAGCACAATCTCATACACATGAGCTGGGAAACTCCTTGAATATGTTTTAACTGGCTGCAAATGTCATCGTTGCATACTGCTGACATCTGATGATGATTGTGCAAAACATTAGATAGAACCAGCCACAAATGCCCAGTTGGTAACCAAGTTTACCTCACCCCCGGATGCTTGCAGTTATACCTGCATTCCAACTCCACAAACGTGAAATTATAAAATGTGCTAATCCTTAACCTGATCACCGCTAGGAAACAGGTTGTATAAGCTGCGTAATAGGATATGCTAGTAGCATTAGTTGGAAAATTACAATGAACACTATGCTGTCTCATTGTTTCTTTTGCTAAATTGATTTATTGTTTATACAATTTTGCCAGGCTTATATTTAAAAAATCCACCATGCCCCGTGAGTTTCTAAGACAAAATCTGACTTAGGTTTTCTTAAACTGCAATTTTTAAAAGTGGGATTTTCTTGCAGAAATATCTTTAAATATTGCACAGTTCTATCTTTACTGCAACATATTTCAACTGTCTGATAAACTTATAGATATTGGTTTTGCATATACTACATTAAAAAAGGTTATAAAATTAGTTGATCATTTTTAATGCAAAACCGGTGCTTCATCACAGTGCTACTAAAGTCTCGCCAACATTCATATATGCGCATCATTGTTTATTTTACATGGGCACATCTTTTTGTTTACCATAGGCTTTATTTTAGCAATGATAATAGCTTTATCATTGCTTTAATGAATTGGGCTGCATATCCAAGAAAATATTTTGGCAGTTTCTAATGTCTTTCGGTGTTTAAAAAGAAATGTGGTTTGACATAGTTGATATTGGTACATGAAACACTGCTTTTCTCCTCATGCCTGAACATATCTGCTGTTTTGCAGGCAGTGCCCTGTTGCCATTTTTCATTCTGCTCATAGTGAAAAGAAGTATACTGGGCTATTAAGAAGAAATAACATAAACATAAGAAAATCAAGAACACACCAAAGTGAGATTTCTCAAATTTGGGAGGTTACAGGTTTAAATCCAGTGTATCGACCAACCTGATTGGGATTTTTTCTATTATTAAATACTGGATTGAATATTCAGTACCATGGCCCAAAGTTTTAATTACCAAATAAAAGAAATAGAAAAAAGGCGGTACAGGTAGATGACTATGCTAACCAAAGCCATTCGACCATTATTACACCGATTACATACATGCTTTGATAAGAATCATCCACAATCACAAAAATCCATCCTCTGATTAAATATATAGCAACAAACTAGATACAGGAAGGCAACTACACAGTTGAGGCCATCTGTCATTAGATTACTCAAGCAGATAGAAGATGACTATGCAATTAAGACCATATATCTGGTGCACACAAAGCATGTTTATCAAAGAATGTATAGATAAAGGTTGTATTGTTGAACAAATTAAATAAGCCAGAAGAAGAAGAAAGAAAGAAATTTCAAGACAATATGTTGCAAAAGTATACCTACTCCAAGTGGAGCTGTGTAGCTGTCAGTTGCGATGTTTGGCTGTGAAAGAATCATTAAAAGGAAAATTTGCTGCAGTTACCTGAACTCTAGAGTTAAAGCCATGCAGTATATTAAACTAATGAACACAGTGATGATGCAACAAACAATGGAAAACCTCAGTTGGCAATGTAGCTTAGTACTGGGGTCATTCCCACACAAGGCGGTGTGCTAACCATGAGAGACTGGGTTCAGAAATTTCCTTAACATAGCTGCAGATAAGACCTTTATTGGTAAATTAAGATAAAACATTGCAATTTTAAGGATGCATATGCACACAGTTGTGTTCATCTTGCCGTCCCAAAAATTTTCTTGCCATCTATTCCCGTACAGGTTCACATGCCAGTAATGCAGTCCTGGATCTTGCCATAAGTTCTTTTGCTGTTGTAATTAGATCTCTGGAATATTGGTATCACATTTGCTCGTATAACGCAGGACAAGCAAGTCCTGAATGCTGCAACTCAGAACCATATGTTATGTGGTAAACAGGAAGTGGGGAGTCAAAGAGAATGTATTGTTGTAATTACACTTTTATATATTTTGCACATTTGTTAGACAGGAAATGCAAACACAGCTTTAACACATACATACTTTAATGTGTATAATTTTTTTTTACAATGTAAGAGCTCTTTCTGCATTACCTAGGCTCAGAGTTTGTATTTCATTCATAGATTTAAATTTATAAATGCAATGTTTACAAATATGGATCTAGCATATTAGAATTTGATTAGCATTCCTTTAGAGATAAGTATTAAATTTCAAAGTGACTTTAACTGAGTCACATAATACTTTCAAATAAATTAAAAACAATGTTTTACACTACTACATTGCAATGTTGCTATTACATACCTAATTTTAGGATTTAAAGTTATACTATGCAGCACTATTTTGCCACATTACTTAACACACTCTTTTACAAATGCAATAAAAATTAGATTTTTCATAATTCTATTTTACTTAAAAAAATACACAGTATTACCCAGTGTTGAAATGTACTAAATAATCTGCTATCAACATAAAAAGTACCATAAACCACCCCAGTCTAACTTTGGCCCAACAAAAGAAAAAAATATGTTATTTTATATTGTATAACAAATGTAAGATAAATGGGAATTTTCACTCTTAAATGAAAGAGGGTACAAAATTTAGGGAAATTTGGTGCTGTTAGGACTATTGTATTTGATTCTAGTGGCAATGCTGAGGCCTTTTATGCCGTGCAATAATACCAGAGATTTAAGTTCTGCATTAGTCCAGCATAAGAAAGCATGTTTTTTAAATAAATGAATCAAACAAAATTAACCCAACCAGAGATTACATTAAAAAAAGAAAGTTACAAATAGTTTGTATAAATGCCTGGCACATTTAAGAAATGTGTACAGATGTATGTAAAAATAATTTGAAAAACATCATTACGTGCTTTTCTATTACTGGTTGAAGTTATAGCTAAAGAGTAGAAAAGTGGGCAAAATAACCAATGATACCAAAAGCACAATTATTCAGATTTATCCCTTGTAATGAGGTCCCTGTTAAGTTATGAACAAAAGTTGATTTTGAAACGGCAGTATTTTCTTTAGGCGAGCTTTTAGAATTCTTTCTTTCCATGAATTCAACAGAATTTCTCATCTACTGGTTGTTTTCCTCAAGTGAGACATACAGTTCCTATAAATGTCCATCCCTTTTACCTTATAATCCATTACAGTGAATCTTCATACTTGTCCTGTTTCGGTATTGGAAACTTAATATAAGTGCATCTTCTTTATTTTGAATATCACTGAGTTCCATTTTCAACAGTTTTTCTCACTTTTACTTTCTTGACTTTGCAGATAACAAATTCATTCTTTACACTAGAAATTACCTGCAATGTTGTGTGGATTGCCTAGAATTTAATGGTAACTGCTGTCACCAATTTTTGTATGATTTAATTTTCAATGCTCAATGCAAAACTTAACAATGATGCTAGAAAAATGTGCTTTTCAACCATGTAATCATAGTTCAATTGGTCCAAAAAGTTTATTCTAGTTTAATATGCAAGGCTGTGTTAAAGTTGTGTATTATGATGCATAATTACCATTTTAATTTTTATTACTATAAAAAATGTACACTGCAGTGTAGTAGTATAAAAAATAGTATGTAAAACACGTGTAGAAGAGCTCACTGCATTCCTCATATGACATGCACACTCGGTAAACCTTATGTTGCAGCAGATCACACTCGGATGTGCAATGAATGCTTTTCTCCACTGGTGAACAAAATGCTATTATTACTACTGGAAAACTTAAGTTAGAAATTCTAGAATGCTCACCAATGTGAATATTTAAAATATATTTCATAACTTATAGCATTTATAAGATAGCCATAAACAGTGCATAAAATACATAGTGTTTACCATAAATTATTTCAAATGTATGGAATATGAGAAATAAGTTAATGGAAATCAGCCTGAATTAAAATCTTAGAAGAATAAAAATATGAATGCAAATGTCAAGTCTGCCACAATCACAGTTCATGTGTTATGTAATTGCACCACCTGAAACATTTGTTAGAATGAATCTGGTATTGCGAGGGATAGTCGGATAATAAGTTTCTCTGTTTGGACATCCACAAGAAATTTTAATTAAAAGTAAAAAAAATAGATGTAGACAAAGAAAGGAAAAAGAAAAAGAAAGAAAAAAGAAAAAGAAAGAAAAAGCAGTAATCCTCCGTCTTTTTCTATGTTGTCCCGAACAACATTAATGCATTTGTCCCACCTCACAAGTCAAAATAATCCCAGAGGTAAATACATGTCTTATGCATGAACAAGTGTGCATATAACACATTGGTGCTTGTGACCTCTTCAAAATAGAGATGAAGTGAAAGTAACTGAGCCCAGATTCAGAAGTAAGGAGGATGGACCAGGTGCTCCCAGCTAATGCTGGGTAGATGGTTGACCGTTGCTGTCATTTGCAGTCTTGCATCGCCATCCAAAACAATTATTCCTAATACCAGTTGTTTTCCGTAGAATGAAATTCTTCAGTTCTGCCTATGTCCACAGTACCAATATTTATGTTTTTGTCATGCCTGTTAAACATACACTATTCTGATTTTCCTTTCTTAACCATAGAATTATGCTTGTGCTTCTTAAACTCTCAAGGGCATGTGCAACAAAACAGAAGAGATGATGTCTGCATAATGTCCATGGGTTCAGAGAAAAAAAGACATAGGGAACCTTACTTTCCGAATACCCCTCATAATTTAAGCAGAACATTTACCCTTGTGCAAAAGTAATGTATAGCTTATAAATTTTACATTAGATCATTTTACCAACATAGTGTATAAATAATTAACAGAAGTATAATTTGTGTTTTATTTATTTGTTTATTTATTATTAGTTAGGTAACATAACAGGATGAACAGACAGATGTACAAATTCAACTTTTAACTAGACCGAGCTGTGTACATAAACAGCATGATTAAGCTACAGGCAATGCCTTTACTCTATTCAGTTTTTTTCCTTTCCACATCAAGTAAGAACTTATTTGGCTTAGCTTTTTCAAGGGATATATTAATTCATGCAAACAGGAAAAGACTTTTCTTAAATTGTTTAGTTCAAGATTACCAAAATTGAATTATTATTTTCGTTACCTATTTAAGGTATTCAGAGTTTCTTTTCCAACATTGTTTGAGATGCAATGTATTTATACAGCTTGGTTACAAGAAATTCATAAGTGAAACTAGTTTAGACTCTTACAAACATTTATCTAAATAAAGAACTCTTAGCATACTGTAGTTGATATAAAGCAATAGTATATATAATGTTTATTAATGCAAAATCTGTTATTGTTAATTAATTTTATGCCCATATAACAGTAATTTTTAAGGTCAGACTCATTCATTGTATACTTTATTGATAGCCAATACATGCACAGTACTGTAAAAATGTCTTTTAGAAACTTGAACATCAGTCCTTAATGTCAAATATTTTACAGGAAAGCAAAAATAAGAATATATACAACAATCGCACAACTTTCTCTACCCATTATAATTTATATAAAAGGTTATTTTTGTATCTGCTTCCTGTTAATGATAAATGTTTGTTAGAAATGGTTTCAGAACACCCATGTTGTAGGTACACAGGAGCATAGAGGTGGTTGAGATGATATTGAACATCTTAAATGTAGGTGGATATTATGCTTTCCTTGGTATTAAGTGCTCTTTGCATGAGCTTGTGAGAAACAAAAGAATGCCCACTTGGCATTTTAGAGTGGACTGCTTAGCATAATTGAAAACTATGTTTAAGCAATAAAAATATTGACATCAACTATGTTTTAATGAGATCTACTGTTTTTCTGTAGTAAGTTCACCAGTTATATAAAACTCACTGAGAATAGAAGGGACTTCAAAGGCTGTTTACAGAAAATTCAAGACCTGCATTTGAAGTATTTAAAAAAAAAAAAATTAACCAGAATTGTTACAGCAGTTTATGACAAAAATAAAACATTTTACATTTTAATTATATTCCAGAAAATGTTTACCTTTCATGCTTAAAAGATTCATACACAGTAACTAGGAGGAAGTAAGCTAACAAGCTAGAAGTAGAATTTGTACATCTCTTTGACATCCTGTCCTCACAAAGGCAGTACAAAAATAATCTTCCTTTTACTTGTATATGGTGATTAACTATTACATAAGAGTGCCAGAGTTTGGCTTCCTCTAGGTTAACCTAATAATCCATAAAATATTTAATTTATTAGCTACAGTAACATCAATAAAAATTTTGACACATTATAAAGCATTATTTAACCGTAGAATTAGGGATTTATTGCTGCTGTTATATCCACAGATTACAAATGCCAGTACTGATAACAGTAATTGTTTTAACTGAAAATTCTGTGTACAAATTTTAAATACTAAGTGATTGCATGTTGGATTTCCTTGTGAATCCAATGGATGGTATAAGAAGGTTATCTGTATATAAGTTATAAAGCTCTGTTTTGTGAAAATCTCCATTTCAATAATGTGTTTTTTAATGTTGTTGCCTCAGATTATATTCTTGTGTAAAAACTACAAAAGAATAGAATAAATTAATACATGTAAGATTTTGAGCATTTTAAAAATCTCTCATCAAAGATTAGCTGCAAATACAATACTTTTTGGTGTGTGCATAGCATGTTCCATTAATGAATCTGGGGTGATCCCTAGTGTGTAAACATATTAACATAATTATTTAGTTACATAATTGATTTGGCATTATGTTCCCATGTTTCTGAAAATATGTGCAGAACAGATTGTTTATGCCAAAAGGTATGCTGTACACCCAGAAATGCCTCTAACTGGTGTAACCAAGTTAAATTCCAAGAATATATACTCAAAATGATGTTTTTCTGAATTTGATGTATCTTAGATTTATACTATGCAGCTAACAAAACAGCGGTTATATTGAAAACAAAGAAAACTAAAACAACTTAAACATTGCTTCAAAAATTAAAAGATTGGTTATTAGAATGCATTAAAAAATAAAAGGTTTTATGAGTTTTTTTTCTGATTTTATAAGGATTTATACCTTTTAAACCATGATGCATTTGGCTTTTAAAAATGTCATTCGAAAGTTATTAAGTTACAAAGGAATCAGCATATTTAAGCACTTGGATAAAACATATTGGTAATTTAAGACAAACTTAAAACACTTTTCATCTTCCATTATTTATCACCTGTTTTTATGTGCCTTTTCCAGCACAAAGAGGCTCTGTATGCTTGTTAACTGTTTCATTATTTTGTTTTCAGAAATGAACTGCAACCACAAACCTGTGTTATTGCTTATATTCCAGGTTTCTCCAATGTTCTTTATATTTGTTGCCCCAATTTCTCTGTAGTTTTCCCCATATATAGATTTGGTTGCAGTTTGCACATTTTATTTTTTAAATGACCAACTTCTTTTCTACTAGTATTTTATGTCTCGTGATAAACCATTTAACAGTGTTACTGTGTATCTGTTTTAGGCTGTGTTAAAAACTTTATTAGGTGCAACTTATACTGCAATAATCAAACTGCCATCAGGTAATGAAACTTATCCCTGGAAACAATCATAGTGCTTCAGAGATGGGAGAAAGAATATGGTGGAGAAGAGTCAGGGCTTTGCCATAGAGGCCTATTTGAAGCTTATGTATTTATAGCTTTCCTATTGTGCAATAAAGTTTATTCAGTCAGTAAAAAGGAGCAGCTAACTTTTTTTGCTATTAGTCCTATAACAGATGAGTATACATGACTGATAATACAAATTTTACTACTTATAATTTTTCATACCTTAAAATCTTCCTTCTCATTCCTATGCAAATCAGTAGTTTAAAAAAAAAATGGATAATGAATGCAAAATGGAATTCAGATAATTTAGCTTAATGATTTAGCATGGAGCTCATTTGCAAGTTTATAAAAAAAATAGGGATGTTCTTCAAAGGTAGTGAAATCAATGTGTTAAAACTGCATACACAGTTTTCTGTGAAATACTTAAATGCTTTATTTGATCCTACAAAATGCAAAGCATCAGCAATAAAGCTTGTATAATAAGCTAATTTGGAAAACAGAATTTACAATTCTTAGTTAATATAGTTATGCCAAAGCCTCAGTAGACATTCATTATTTACCACTTTCCTTTTTGGTCTTTGTATTGACCTCCCACAGACACTAAAAATCCTTAGCATGGCATCCTTCGGAAGGGAAGTAAAGCCAGTGGTCCCATGTCATAGATTTATGGCATTTAAAAAAACCTCAAGCCTTGTAAAGAGGCCTCTGAGCAATATTTCCAGTCTTTCACGCCCAATATAGAACCATAGTAGTTAAAGAGTGTCCATAAATAAATTTTAAAAAAACTCAAACTCCCTCAGACACAAAACATTTTCAGCACTTTGTTTCATTCATTACATATGCTCGTAAATGTTAGGATACTGGGTGCTTGCCAGGAATATAAACCAAAAATTTGTGCTGTACAGTAAAACTTCAGAAAATGTTTTTCTTTGGTATTCTTATTTTTTTAAAATAAGTTTCTTGTTGAGAGTATATCATAAAATTTAGTTTGAGTTATAAATTGAATAAGCTTTAACATAGAATGACCTAATTTGATTTTTAACTGTAACTAACAGTTTTTTTCTGTAATAAAATACAATTAAAATTAAACTTGTGTAATATGTTGCATAATAATATAAATTACATACTTATAATGCAGTAAAAATTATTTATTTGTAAATTTTGAAAAATTAAAATGTTTGAGGCAAAGACAATGTAAATTACTGATTCTGTGCCTCACAAATGATAATAGTGAAGCATTTTCAAATATTTCCAAAGATTGCATGTTTGTGTGTAGTATTTATATCGGTGTGGGTAATGATGATCGTTATATACATACATAGTTCTTCTACTGAACTACTCGTTCATTGTATTTTGTTAACATATCAGTATGTGTTTTTGTATATATGTAAATGTATATAAGAGAGAGAGTATGTGTTTGTGTGAGTGCTTGTGCTGTATGTCAAGAACAAGAATAGTTATAGTAATATTTAAATATTGTTATTTTTCTGCCATGTGCCATGAATTCTTCTGTAATTTCTGTATTTATTTGTTCTCCTAATATTTTTTAAGAAATTACGCTAATAGTAACTGTTAGCACAAATTAATGTATTGTATCTGTACTATCATTATATTTAATTATAAATATGAACATTTGAATAATATTGACATGTGTTTTACAGTTGCTGTAATGATATTGAATATACCAGCTGTTTCCAGATCTATCCTTCAAACTTTCAACACAATAAATTTATTACAGGCAATAATTTTGAGTTTTGGGTGCTTCATAACCATGATGGTATTTTGGCAAAAGGTTGTAATCCTAAGATTGTTAAAAACGAAAGTTAGCATTGCATTGTAGTCTTATGTACTTCAAATCATGTACTCTTAAAAGATTGTAAACCTTATTGATTTCTGAATACAGAAGAAAAGTAACCAACATAGAATGAAAATTCATTGGACAAAAGCTCATCAACACAGTTCACTATTATTTCTGGATTTTTATGTATGTATCTAATTATATTTTCATTTTCTATAACTGGTATGTACAGTAGGGTACAGAATAGTTGAGCAAATCAAGTATTTTGTAAGTCAAAGAATTTTGCATTGTACATGCCTTTGAGCCTGATGATAATGAGATCTATGCTTCACTTTTCCATGTTGGTCATTAAAGTCTAATAGGGGGGGGGGGGGGAAGACTTGAAATATGCAGGAGAACAAAACAAATTTTATTGTGTTTGAAAAACCAATACTTTTGAACCTTGACGGGAAATAACTGAGTGATTTGTGGCATATGTCTCGAGCAGATGGTATGGGTTCATAGTATCATCTACCTTTTATATTTTTAAAATGTATGAGAGCATAATATACCTAACTTTTAAAATACATAACCTTTTTGTGTAGCTTTATGTTGATTTTAGTTACATTTCTACTCTAATAATTCACTGAATTAGACTGGTGTGAAATGTTATGACATAGAAAATACTTGATGTTCTGCCACCCACTGTACAATTTTGGAGCTTCACTTAATTTTGGTTTCAAAAAATGTTTGCATAGCTGCACAGATAAATACAGTGGCAAGCTATCAGAAATCTCAAATTTATTCTGGTGTAAAGTTACAGATTTGGAGTTACAACCCTCTGCAAAAACACTATCTAATAATCTCAGGTGTCATGCTTTGTATCAACCCAAAGTACATACTGCTTCAGCTGTGTTTGAGTTAATATAGTCCAACTGATAAACTATTGGCTATTTCCACTTTTGAAGGCATTTTACTTGCTTCAAAAAAAATGTTTAAAGATTCCTATTCTTATAATACGTATAAAATACTAAAAACTAAAGACTTCAGAAGCTCAAAAACATCACTGCAGTAATTGGGTACCACTCAAATCACAAATGGCATTCCATCTTTAACAAGGCCATGTACTCAGTGTTCTTATTAAATTGTAGTGAGCTTCTATTGGAACAGTTGTAATTTTTGCTCTCTAAAAATTTGTATAGGTATAATTCTTCCTAGTTTGTTTAGTACAAGTTGTATCAACTTAAAGAGAAAAAATTTGAGGTCATTAAGGCATGAACTTTTGAACGGGAGCTCTGTGGTTCAAATACTGCAGGACCATCCTCTCTGACTGAAATTTTTTCAAGGTTTTCCTCAGTCCTCATAGCTAGCAAATACCAGGGAGGTATCCTAAAATTAGGCTTGGAGCGTTTCCTTCCCAAATTTCCATTTTCAAATATATCATTTCATTTATTACCAGTGCCACTGCCTATAGTGCTCTATGTAGTAAGAATGGGCATTAAACACTATTCCAATAATGCAAAAAAGCCCAATTTAAGTTGCTTGTAAAGTTGGACAATTTGACTACCAGAATAAAAGTATCTTGGGGGTCAAATTTACATATCATCAATATCCTTAACAGGAGAAACCAGTGCTGGACAAGGAGTTTGCACAGCATGGAAGAAATATGCATAGCTACAATTAAATGTGATAATAGCATTTATCCAGAGAATTAAAAGAATACATATAATAGCAATTCACTTCATAAAAGGTTGAGAAGGAATTTATAGATGCCAGGTGTTTTGGTGGAATAAAGTAAAAACACTATAATTTAAATGCAGAATAGTGAAAGCTCTGATCTGCAGGATTTTGTTTTATTTTTACATAGCTTCTGCTAGTTATGATTTCAACACTTCATTTTGAGCAGTTAGATCCTTTATTCTAGAAATGGTTTCTTGCATTTTATGCAAATTAATCACAATATAATTGAAAAAAAGAGCTTTAAATGTTCTTTTTCAGACTTCTGAAGAGGAAGTTAAGCAAATATGAGGTTAATACAGGCACAGCATCAAGTTTTCAATATCCAAAGGTGTACTAAAGTTTCCAGGATCAGTCATGGATGTACAGTAGCAATTGTTAGGAGTTCAGCAATTATATACTTTTAATTCCTTGAACAATTTGGTCTTAATGAACCATTATTCTAACAAGAACTCTTCTAAACCCATTAACAGCACATACCAAGGAATTGCCATGCAGTAATTATGTTAACCTTTAGGAAAGTGAGAAATGGGGAAAACAAATTTTAATGGTTAAAGGAAATGTTTAACCATGAAAAGCCACATTTGGAATCCACAACTTTGTGTTACAGGAATTGCATATGTGCATGCTAATCCAGAAGATCCAAGTTTGAATCTCAGTTGAAATAGTTGTGCAGATAAGATTTTTTCCAGGGTTTTACCTTTTTACAAGAAAATAACTATTCCAACCCTCAGCTCTGTAGGATTGTAGGCTCATTTGAGCATTCATTTTATACTCTATTCTCTCTAGGCATGAAGGGACACTAAACTCAAAGAAATAGGCACAAGAGAATCATAAATATTGTATCAATCAAAATGTATAAAGCTGAGGAAATAGATAGGTAATGTTAAAACATTTATCCGACAGCATTTGGTTTCCCCAGTAGTAATGGCTTTTTACAAAGGAAAGAAAAAACAGAACTGTAAGAAAAGATCTTAACACGGGAAGTATCAGGCTCCTCATGCCAAAACTTGCCCTAAAATTCCTGTAACAGATGCAATTTAGTATAAGAAGGCCACACCCAAAACATCAGCTATCAGTTTTAACTGTGAATCCTTGAAAATGAATGGCAAATACTTCTATTAACTAGCGCAATTGGACATCCCTGACTGCTTACTAGACTGTCATCTTCCATGGTCCAGGGGCACCATGCTAGCCTCTAGTTCCAGAGGTTGCAGGTTCAAACCTGGTGGAGAGCAATGGATTTTTTTGGGGTAAAAATCCTTAGCATAGCTTCCTTCAGAGGGGAAGTAAAGCTGGTGATTCTGTGTTTATGGCACATAAAAGAACCTGAAGCCTGATAAAGAGGCCTCTGAGCAAAATTTCCGGTTTTTCATGCCCAATATAGAATGGGACGCTAACAACCATAGTAGTCAAAGAGTGTCCATAAATAAAACTCAATTTAATTTTACTAGACTGTGTTGTGAGATGCAGGCAAAGGGGCTCGGATTACCGACTGCTATGTTGGAGGGAGGTGAGGATGGTGCTTTGTTCAGTTATTTAAACCTGTGAAGTAGGGATATCCATCTGGATCATATACTGAGTTGCCATATAAGGATTCCACTCCAGTTTTGGGCACCTAGCAGTTAAAACTGGTTGGTAATGTTTTGGGTCTGGCCTCCTCGTACATCACTTCTGTCACTGGAATTTCAGGTTTGGTTTTGGCATGAGGGGTCTAACACACAAGATGCTGAAGGGGTTAAGCTGTACAAACAGAAAAGTGTTTTGTATTAGGTCTTGAATGACAGAAAGGATCCTGATGAAAAAAAGAATCAAATCAGATCATATATCTTTAAAGAGTATATTTCAGAATGTTTAAAAAGTATTAACATAATATGCATTCTTCTATAATGTTTAAAAAATATGTGTTTGGAGAATAGGGATAGGAAGATTATAACATCCAAGAGGTAGGAACTAAATGAAGTCCAAAGAGCAGCAGAAGCAAAAATTGGCTGGTCAGAAGTAGAGTCACAGACCATTGTGTGTTTTAGGAGTAAAATACACCATAGCAGAAATTTAAAAGTACTATAAGGAGTGATGACTTGGAATTAAACCAAGTGAAATCATGATTATTAGTTTTAAAAAACCTAAAACATTTGTGT
Organism: Deroplatys truncata; assembly: GCA_030765065.1. Classification (NCBI taxonomy): domain Eukaryota; kingdom Metazoa; phylum Arthropoda; class Insecta; order Mantodea; family Mantidae; genus Deroplatys; species Deroplatys truncata. The sequence continues at coordinate 126,875,488 of CM060988.1, read as the reverse complement.
GGCTTTTTCTATCTACTATAATTTATTTTTATATTTCTTCTGCAAACTATTCTTACAGAAACTTATTTTTCTATCTACTTAATGTCAATTGATATAAAAGTTGGCAGAAATAGTTTCATTACACATTTTGTTGTAGATAAAAGGTGAAGTGATAGTCAAATCTTTAAAAGGCGAGTCGCTTTATCTGGCTTTGAAATTCCATTTTTTCCATGACATCTCAAGAAACAAATGAATGATACTCGTATCTTGACAGTTCAAAAATTTTAAGAGTATTGGAAAATACAAACCTATAGCAGTATCTTGGAAATGGTTAATGCCACAAAAGGCTTTATTTAATATAAATAGTATGGTTTAATGAAATCTATGGTTTTTATTTAGTAGTAATACAATATCTTAAACATATAATATTTTAATCCAAATTGTTAGTGTTTATTAAAGAATAAAAATTAAGAAAAAATTCCACATAGTATGAAGTGGAAAGATGTTATTGAAAATCTTTCACATGTTTTGAAGTTTTTGAAGATGTTGCATACAGTATGATTTTATCCCCCTGGCCCTACTCAGTGGGATGCAGTAGTTGGACGAGCCCTTATCTACAGGGATGGGTTTTAGGTTAGCTGTAGGAGAATGACTGTTACATACCTTAGGCATTCCTGTTTTTGCGTTTCGCTAGGGAAATGCTGCCAGTCTTTAGTCCCCTCCACCTCCAACCTTCTCCTTGTTTGCATATTTGCAGGGTAAGGTCAAAAAAATCATGCTACACTCACATTAATTTTTAATCTTACTAGCTTAATTTCATCAAAACGTACTGTAACATGTTTTAGAGACTTGTCTCCATCATCAGAGTTCGTCTGGGTGGCTCGGTTAGGTGCTGGCCTCCTGATCCCCAGGTAGCGGGTTCAAATCTGGTACAGACTAATGGTTTTTAAGTGTGCTTAAAAACGATAGCCTCATGTCAGTAGATTTACTAGCATGTAAAAGAACTTCTGCAGAATAAAATTCTGGCACACTGGCAGCATTGATATGATCCTGGCAATTGACAGCATTGTTAACAAACAAAATATGCATTTTAATCCATCATCGGAAGACAACAGTCTCTGGATCATGTTCAAATAATTTTGTATACAGAAGTAAAGCTAGAATTATTAAAAATTTCTTTTGAGTTTGTAATATGCCCAACTTCAGTATTTATCTGACATTTCGTTTTTAGTTACGCTGTTCATACGCACACATGCACAAGGGGTCTCAAAATATTGCATGTCTGCAAAATTTCAATGTTGAATTTTTGGGTTGAATTAATACTTCCTCAACCTATTATAGGTAGGTAAAATGGACAAAAAAATGAAAAGAAAGAAACCAATGTCCTCATATGTGTTCTGTTGGTCAGACAGTTTAGTTACAATCCAAGCATATGATCAAAACAAGCAAGCTAACAGCAATGATTAGGTACATCATTGCATTGTCATGATGGGGAAGCAACAAGCTGATTAGAGACTGTACAAAGAGAAGCAGCATGGTCTTATGTCCAAACCCTGCAGCTTGTGAAATTTTCAAGATTTTTCATTAGTAAGCATTAATAGTCACTTCCCAAATCAATATAATATCGCTTATAGGTACTACATATTGCCAAATAAATTGGCCCCTGTAATTTTCAATCAGTAAGGCAAAGAATAAGATACTGCATCTGTCATTTGTAAGGAGAGAATCCTGAAAAAAACACAAGTTACCAGAAGGTTCTGAAATTGCCAAAAGGGTTGGCCACAAAATCCTTCATCAAAACTTCCTAAGATCTTATAAATTTCGGGGAAACCAGTACCTTAAAACATGTATATATGAAACTATTTATTTTTCAATTTTTGAATAGTTTATTAATTACATTGTAAATAGACTGGATGACAACTTCATATGATTTAGTTACTTGTAGGAAATGTTTTACAAATGTAATCTTTTGCATATAAATTGGTATAATAATGGCAGCTGCCCGTGCCTGTTTCATATGATCCAGTACATCAGGGCTATATGAAATATGTATTATTTTACTAAAGACTGAAAGTTGTGTTTCATATTGGTACACTGGTAGGGTTATATCAAACACGGACATTGTTTTTAAAAGTGGTATAGGTTTGGAAAACTGAATACTGTATATAAAGTTGGAATGTACAAAGGTTAGTTTTATAATTCTAGTTTATCTTATATTTAAACATAATAAGTATAAAAATGGGAGAGGGGGGAAAAAGCATTATTAATGAATTTTATACAAAATAAGATTATGTCCAATTTAACTATTTTCATAGAGGCGTACTTAAAGCATAAAAAAGCAGCAATCCCTGATTTGATTACAAAACACATCCTACAACACAGTTCCTGAGAATGCAATCCCTCTACAAATCACAGGGTCAGACACAATAAATTTAATTTGTTCAGAAATATCCTCAACATTTGCCTTTTTGATTTATAAGACAACTCACTATACATTTCACGTCTTTATCACAATTTAGAATCTTTGCAAGAAAGTCTTTTTTAGAGTTCTTATTATATGAAAATTACACATTCACAAACATATTTTGCTTTAAATGATCACAAATTGCAGGTGTCCTAACTTCTTGAAGTTTGGAGACTCCTGAAATCCCATTCCTCACACCAGAATCAATTCTGTTGTTCACTTTGATATTGCTGCCTGTTGAACTGGAAACAGACCGACAGCCTCTTTGTCACTGGCAGTTTCATGGGAGATTTCTGTATTCAAATCAGACGGATTTTACAGATGAAACATTGCATTTTTCATTCATTTTGCTCTAGGTGCCTCATTAACTTTGGTTTTGCCATTCATGAATTCATAGAAAGATTCAATCAATGGTGCTTGTTCATTCTCCGTGATTTCTAGCCTTGCTCCTCCTAACTTCTTTAAAACCATGCATCGGTTTAAAGGAATTATCCAGAACTTTTGAAACCTGACTGAATATTGTCAGTTAATATTCCATAGATTCCAAAGTTTCCTTAATCAAACCAGGAAACTTTGTTTTGGGCACAGTCACTTTGTTTTCCTTCTTCCAATCAGTTAATGTCTTCCTCCACTTTTTCTTGAGTGGCCCATACACAGCTACATCTAAGGGCTGGCAGATATGAGTGCTGTTTGCTGGCAAAAAGTTAGGAGAAGAAGCAATTCCAGAAGTTTATAAATTATGCTGCTTCATAACTACAATTCCAGTGAGCACATCTACAGTAGAACTTACATTTTCCTGTTTAAAACGCGTAGAGTTATGCACGGAATATTCAGTGTGAAGACAGGCAAATGGTCCATAGCAGAGATTTTGAACTTCGAATAGTAAATAGAATGAAAAAATGTAACTGCTAGGAGGAGTAAAAAATGTAGCAATTCAAGTATAAAGCATATATAAGATTCTTGCATGCTTGTTTTATATTTTTATCCTGGTAGATTTGTTAAACATTGTCATGACAGTTCCAATACAGCTGGTCCCCCTGAAAAATATTGCCACACGCCACTGCTAATACTGGAAACTCCTTCCTGGCAGTCCATGAAACTTTGCAGTCTGAATAATTAAAAGTGACAGCTTGCCATTTGTGGTGCTGAACATTGTTAAACTGTACTAAGGGTTACCAAATCACCCAATTTAGCCAGGTACCACCCAGTTCTTAATGTACTTTTTTCAACCCCCGGTTAAAAGTCTAGAAAACAGGATAAATGCCAGGTTTCCATACTTTAATGTCCTCTATTTATAGAAACTACATAAGCAAGTGGATTAGACCATATAATGAATGATTAACTCTTTCTAAGAACCAAATGGGTAATGTTGAAAATTCAATGAACCTACTTGAAAGAGAAATAATATTGTAGATAACATTACATTCTTTGATGAGATTACTGTCTAAAAAGGCTTGTTTTTGAACAGAGCAATGTTTCGCTTTTTAATGCCGGCCCATAATGCAGTCATGAAAATAATTTTTCTGTAATAAATGTTCACTGGTCAGGTAAGAGAAATAGGTTATATACAGAAAGTGAAAAGCATTTCCTGACAATATTACATGCAGAAATAAGTTTCTCAAAGTTCGAAGGACTGAGAACATTTTTTTTCCCCTCAAAAAGTAAACATAAAGAATGCTTATAGTGTAGTATTATCATTTAAAATAAAAGATGTGTGGAAACCTCCCCGATTTTTACTTTCTCTACTACGTATAGTAAGTAGGGGAAGTATTGCATTCCACCCAAAAATTCGATACCGAGATTTCACCGGAAATACATGTTTTGAAACCTCCTGAATCCAAAAAAAAGCATTTTTGGAAACATGTCCGTGTGTGTGTCTGTGTGTGTGTGTGTGTCTGTGAACAGCATAACTCAAAACCGAATAGTCGGATAAACACCAAACTTGGTATTTAGGTTCAGTATCTTCCAGAGATGCGACACGAAGGTTCTCAAGAAAATCCCCCCACCCCAGACTACCCTTTACATGGAACATTTTTCGAAAATTTTAATTTTCTCAAAAATGGCTCTAACGATTTTGATTAAAATATCATATGTTTAAGATAATGTCATGAGAAATGAAATGTATATCTTGAATTTCCTGGGAATGTCTCCAAAAGTATTCTTCATTGTGAACGACTTTTGCATAACTGTAAACCATAAGAGATAGACAAAATTTTACTACACAAAAAATGTAGATCTCGTTAAAATACATAACTTATGTCATATACATTTCTTTTGTTGAGTGAACCGTTTTCGAGATATTTCTTGTTATTCCTCTAAATTTTCCAATACTTATACTTTTTCTCAAATTCGTTATTCATTTTTTTATGTCCTGGACTTGCAAAGAGAATGGAATGCGCCGCATAGCAACCAGCGATAAAATATTTGACTATCGCTTAAAAACTACCATATTCCCCTTGCATCTACAAGAAAATTAGCAATAAGATTGACATCTCGATATCTCGATTAACATGAAGCATATGGAGAATAAGCGTTTGTAAAAATAAAGAGTAGAGAAAGTCATGTGAGTGTAACACATCAGATTTTTTTTATGTCCTGCACATGCAAAGAGAATGGAATGCGCCACAGCAACCAGCGTTAAAATATTTGACTATCGCTTAAAACCTACCATATTCCCCTTGCATCTACAAGAAAATTATCAATAAGATTGACATCTCGATTAACATGAAGCATATGGAGAATAGGCGTTTGTAAAATTAGTTTGTACAAGAGTAGAGAAAGTCATGTGAGTGTAACACATCAGATTTTTTTATGTCCTGGACATGCAAATAGAATGGAATGCGCCACATTGCAACCAGCGTTAAAATATTTGACTATCGCTTAACATATTCCCCTTGCATCTACAAGAAAATTACCAATAAGATGGACATCTCGATATCTCGATTAACATGAAGCATATGGAGAATAGGCGTTTGTAAAATTACATTGTACAAGAGTAGAGAAAGTCATGTGAGTGTAACACATCAGATTTTTTTTTCATTCCTTTAGGAATGTGGTAACCTTAACCGAAGTGTATTGCTTCTAATTTTACAAAACAAATTGCTATGTGTTAACTGTAGTGCATAATAGGCAAAAATAAAACTGACTACAAGCTTCAGTATTTTGGGGGGTAGGGTGGAGGGTTAATGTCCCTTATAGTATCTTAGGTTAAGAGATGGATGATGTCAGGTATTTGTCTTGTGATAATGAAAAATCGGGGAAAATAATTTACCCTATTAACTCACAAATGGGATTTGAAGTCGGCGCTCCGGATTACATGAAAGACCCTAGGTACCTAACACCACAAGTGCATGCTAAATCAGATTTACAAAACAATTTAATAGCCGAAGATAGAAGATAACCTATCCCGTATTTGTAAAATGAGGATTATTAAGCTATTTCAGTTTAAGACCATAATATTTTACATATCCAATTCGGAAGGCTTTTCATTTTTATTCTTGTTTTTAACGATTCAGTATACACCATAGCAGTACCATATTATTTATAACTAACAGAATTGAAAAAAAATACATAATAACTTTAATGACGCAAATATCAATAGGAATGTTTACTGTATATTAAACTTTTGTTGCGTATCGAGATATAAAGGGGATTTTAGCAAACCAAAGGGAATTAATAACCACAGCGTGTGTGAGTTGGTTAAGCTGTGTGTCATATGGCAATTATGCAGGTCTGGTAAATATGGAGGGAGAATGTGAAAATAAAAATCATGGCATAAATATTGACAAATATAGAAAGCTTGTAAGGACGTACATTGACTTGGTAAGATTAATATTGATTTTACAATGTTAATGTCATAGTCACTGTATTAATCCAGTTTGTTCCACGCTGCAACGATAGCTTTAGGTTATGTAAGATGTTAAACGTAAATTCAATTTGTATTTAGTTGCAGTGTGCATTTCTTTCAGATTAAAACAAACACCTGCCTAAACAAAACACCTCGTTTGGAGTAAATTGTAATTTTGTGTTCTAAAATATATTAATATATCATCAATGTTCAGAACTGCTGTATCATATTTGGCGCTTGACTGAGTTTTGTCACATTACCCAAGTTTGTGCCATAATTCCAAAGACGTCGTGGTTTGATAAGTATGGTGATATGAGTAGGACTCTTGTATCTGACCACCATTTGCATCATGATTTTATTGTATATCATATGAATGAAGATATGAATTTTTCTATTCAGCATATTGATCAGTGAAGTATAACCTAATTTAATAACGTGTATTTTACATAGCACAAAATTAAAATTATATGGTAGCATTTGTATTGCCTCTGTAGTAGCACCTATTGAACATGGAATACAAGTGTGATATAGACTCAGATGGCATACACAGTCTGGCTGTGTCCGCTGTAAGTTCTGTTACAAACTGTTGATAGGCTGATAGGCACTGTACCAGGTGTTGGAGCAATCAGATAACTCACCTGCTGCTAAACTCTACCTTATACTTTGTTGACTTCAACTGCAGCTAAGTGAACATGCAAATTAAAGGTTTAGTCATGGATTGGGGAGATTACAAAACTCGTGTTGCAGTGATAGTTCTCCATAGGGTCAGGAAATCAGCACTGAGATTTTTCAAACACGAAGCTGAAAATCAGCAGGATGTTTGTGTAGTACTGCATCTTCGGGCATTTTAATGAAACTGGTGCAATTTTTGACAAACCAAGATTGGGACATCCATGCTCTGTGAGAACCAGGACAATGCTGAAAGGAGCAGTGGCTCGTATTAGGAGAAATCCAGCATGGAAGCAAAAATTGACTGCTCGTGAGATGAACATCTCCAGAAGATCAATGTCCATATTGCTCAGACAAGATCTTGGGCTGAAGGCTTTTCATTGGGGTACTGCATATTTATTTACTCCTAAACTTAAGCAGCAGAGAGAGTCAATACTTGAGCGTTATGCTAACGACAAGCAGAAAAATTGTTTTTACGAATGAAAAAGTTTTCACAATTGAACAAAGCTACAACCACCAGAATGAATGGGGTATGCCAGGACTTCTGAAGAAGCTCGTGAGCAGGTCCTAAAGATCCCACCTCAGTGAGTTTTGGTGGGGAGTAAACTACAATGCTGTCACAAAACTGCATTTCTCCCAAAATGGATTAAAGGCAATGGCCGGAATGTATGAAACAACCCATTTTGAGACTGCGTTGAGAAGCTTGAACACTATTTTGCTCAAGAATGGGCACTGGACCTTCCAGCAAGATTATGCACCGGCGGCAAGGTTCACTCAATCTTGGCTTCAGGAAAATATTCCAGATTTTATTGCTACCCAAGACTGGCCCTCTAGCAGCCCTGACTTCAACCCCTTGGATTACAAGCTGTGGTCAGTGCTTGAAGATACTGCTTGTAAGAAAAGGCATCCTAATATTCAGTCTTTCAAGCAATCCCTGAAGTCAGCAGTGACGAATTTCCCCATGGAGACAGTGCATGCTGCTATTAATGAATGGTTGAGACTTAAGTCCTGTATCAGGACACTCAGGACATTATCAGGGGATAATGTGTGCATTCAGCACAGAATACTTGTGTATGCCATGTGCCATAGTCAAACTAAAAGAACAGTATAATAATTGTTACCACTGTAAAAAGATTTTGTATCAGAACTTAAGGCACTAGGTAGGTAATGCAGCATTATTTATCTCCAAAAATTGCCAGATAATCAGATTTACATTCCAGTTCATGATATATGTATTGTTACAATTAACAAGCAGAAAAGATATCCATTGAAAGTATAATTGATGCTGCATTTGTAGAACATTCATCTGTATTTATTCTTTATTGTGTCACAACTACCTCACATGTTTCTCAATCACACCTTTGCTGCTGATTAACATACACTGCCCTTCTTCTTCTTCTTCTTCTTCTTCTTCTTCTTCTTCTTCTTCTTCTTCTTCTTCTTCTTCTTCTTCTTCTTCTTCTTCTTCTTCTTCTTCTTCTTCTTGTTGTTGTTGTTTTTAATAATCATTATTTTATTCCCGTAATCTTAATTACATTTTGTATTCCAAACTGTGTTTAATTTTGCACGTTTCCATTACTTTTCTCCTCCCCCCCCCCCACACATCAAATAATAGTCTGGACCAAAAGTTGTTTTGGGAGTTTTTCCGTAATAAATTATTTCTATAAAGCTTTCTGTTCTTGAGGAAATTACTATTTTATTTTGCACAATATTCCAACACAGCAAATTCAACAGGTTCCCTTTACATTCAACAGGTTAGCTTTTAATTCCTCAGCTTCTGCTGCTACTGTAACAAACAAAGATGCAAACAATATACAAATAAAAGAAAACATGATTGTAACTTAACCTAAATATCATACAAAATATGAAACTGAGAAAGCATTTACAATATTATGCAAATTTTTAATAGCAATACTTATTTATAAAAGTAAATAAAAGCTTGAGAAACCCAAGTCACAAGATTATGCTTCCTTTCTTTGTGAGTTATAAAACTCTGTGAATAATTAAAACAAGACATGAACAGAAAATCAATGAGAACTTCTTTTTTATGTTTAAAGAAATTGTTCAAAATGTGCACCCCTCACCAACATACATACTTCACATTTTCTCCAATTCTGCAGCACTCTAAGAAGTAGTCCAGGTTGTTTTTTATTCCTTCCACTGCTCAAAGTATCCTTTCTTTTCACATTTTCACATCAGGCACTTTTGTAATGTATACACAAAGAAAAAAATTATTGGATTTAGATCTGGCAATCTTGGTGGCCATCTTATTGGTCCATTCTGAGCGATCCAGCATTCTACTTAGGTTAGGGGTTGTCCACCGTGGTATAGTGGTTACCATGTTAGCCTCTAGTTCCCGAGGTCAGGGTTCAAACCCTACGGAGGGTGATGGATTTTTTTCGGGTGTAAAAATCCTTAGCATGGCTTCCTATAGAAGGGAAGTAAAGCTGGTGGTCCTGTGTTGTAGATTTACAGCACGTAAAAGAACCTCAAGCCTGATAAAGGGGCCTCTGAGCAAAATTACTGGTCTTTCACGCCCAATATAGAATGGGACGCTAAGAACCACAGCAGTTAAAGAACTTCTATAAATAAAACTGAATTTAATTTAATTCTATGTAGGTGTTGCATAGATGGCCACACAAAGCTCTACTTATATGCGGAGGTGCACTGTTATGTAATAGCCACATATCATTTCTTACTGCCAGGAGAACATCCTCGAGCAGAACTGGTAATGTTTTTTGGAAGGAATTGGAGATAGATGGCTCTAGTCAAAACCCAAGGAAGAATCTGCGGATCGATTAATGTGTTTCTTAGGATTCAAACATTTACAGAAAATCTATGCTGAAAAATGGCTTGTGTTATTGTGTGTGGATTGTTGTAAGCCCAGGTATGTGCATTATCTTAATTAGTTACTCCATTTCTGGTAAATGTTGCTTCATCCATTGCAAGAGTTTTAAGGGGAAAGTTTCCTCCTGTTGAAGAAACTATTTGGAAAATGCTACCCTTGGCACATAAACTGCTTCAGGAAGATGCTGGGACATACTGATTATGATAAGGGCGTAGCAATTCTTCTTTTAATGTTCTCAAAACATCCAATGGGATACATTGATAGTGCGAACTATACCATGGCTGCTGCTTCCAGGATCTTCTTCTTGTGCAACATGAGATACACTTCCTATATCTAGAACTCTGTGACAGATGAAAACAAATGTCCTATGATGTGGTGCTCATCTATTTGGAAATCCTTCTCGATAAATTTTTGCTGCAGCTGCTCCATTATGATGTGTTTCACCTTAAATGAGTAGAATATCAAGATGCTCGGCATTAGTGAAGTGAACCATTTTGTAACTGATAATACGCTCTTTTGAAAACAAGCCACAAGCACAGTAAACAACTGAAGTGCATTTCTTTATAGACAGCTGAAGTGTATTTCATTCGATCTTACAATATTGTCTCATGTTATGTATCTCATGGCTAACAATGTAGATTCAACTGAGACAAATTTTTAAAGCTTATAAGTAAGAGTGTGAATTGTCTTAATTCAAAATGTATTTAAACACACAGAAAATATTTATCTAGGTGCAAATATTGAATATGATTTAAAAAAAATTATTGCAAGCCACTCAAGGATTAACTTTTGGATTAACTTTTATCTCCCCTAAGAAATATTTGAAAAAGTATTTACATTTCATAAAATCTTCATTTAAAATAGAATTAATATTAACCAGTTTTTGCTTTTCTCTCAACTACTTTAAAAACAGCAAAACTGCACTAAGATTGTTTGCTGTATTCATTACAAAGAGTAATTTTGTTCAAGAATGGTCATAGGTCATCTTCCACCTGTATAATGTATGCAGTGAAATATTTTCTCTTGTATAGTTAAGTCTATTGCCAAGTTTGAACCATAACCCTTTAAGTCCTAATAGCTGTCTAACTACTGTCCATTCCAAACCAGAGTTCCCTCTGATGTAAACAGAAGCACGTGCTTCGGCTTGTCACGAACCCAAGAATATACTGTTACGCCAACATTAATAGTTCCTTAATACATGTATTGTATTGTGAAATATTAGAGCAGAAAAGGTATACAACTGCACATTTTATTTCGGTTATCATAAGAACTCATTGTTAAAGGTAATGGATATATACTAGCTGTTAAGAGATAACAAAATATGATTTTCGCCTGCTATTGCGCTGACGCCGAGATCATCTTGCTTGTTAATACCAACCAAATGCACGACTGCCACTCTGTTACATACACAAGAAATGCAGCAACGAATTCCCAGAGGTGCTATCTGAGTACTGAATAAACACTTTGCGTAACACAGGATATATGATAAGCGAACAGCCATTCATAATACGCTAACATACATATGCTCAGCTCAGGTCAAATCTTGTGATTTAGTCAGTTGGTATTTGAGCTCACGTGGCAGAGGAAGGTGCGTGTAGTGCAAATAAACTGTTCTAACGCAGAAGCGGGAAACAGTTAAAAAGTGGCTAAAAACAAACAATACATCATATATTCAACTCACTATTACAAAAATACCGACACTTGCATTATTGCATATTACGAAACTAATATCGGATTTTACGGGCGTTTCAGTGAGAAGTGTAACGAAAGCGAGCAGGGAATATAAACAGACATAATACAACATAGAAGAGGATAAAATGTGGGAACTTGTTTTAAGTGCGACAGTACTGTGGAATTGTGGATAAGCTTGTCATTATTTTGGAGAGTAGTTCTGATCCTGGCATGGCAGCTGAGTCATCTTTGGAGTATTTGGATTTGGGTGTTGCACTTTTGCCCAAGGATTGTGATTAACGTAAGTAAAATGTTCATTGCTGCATACTTATAAAATATATTGTTACCTCAGGTTGCATTTTGAACTATGATTCTCACGCAGGGCACGTTTTTATAGATTAAATAGTGTTCAACAAGCACGTGGAAGGGGAACAAGCAGCCATTATGGGCGGGGATTGCGAACTACTTTCGTGCGGATAATACAAAGAGTTTGTTTTCAGTGAAAGGCACTCTGGTTTGGAATGGACAGTAGTCACAGTTCATTATGCCTACTTGGAGAAACTCACCAACTTAAGATTTTTATCCTGTTTCCTTTTACAAGCTAGCAGCAAATAAAGAATTTTTGTTAGAAATGTAACACTTTACTTTATTATCCCTAAATAATACTCCCACTGTTTTTTGTCCTTTTAATACACACTAAAATAAGCTTTCACTATGCTCTCCAGTCACCATAAAGCTGGTTGGTGATACAAAAGTAAATAATTACTGACAGATTAAACATCTGTGTTCGTATGCTCCTTAAAAGCATCATTCCTATGCCCTACATGTGGCTTGAAAGTATGTAGGGTTGATCATATTAATTGTCACTAAGACAATAGCACTGGCATCACCATTGTGTTGTCATCATAGATGTAAACATTTTTAAACATTTATTGCACAAGGAGCATTGTATCTTCAAGAATATTTTATATTAAACATTAATAAATGAAGAGTTCTGACTTTCAAAATTAAATGAATATGTGAATTGCAAGCTTTCAGAGTACATTTGTTTTTATTATCAGAGAAGCTGTAACTGAAAGTAAGGCTCCTGTTTAGAACTTGGATATGTGTTTTATTTGAAACTGATCTGAAGTTGTGTCTTATTTCAGCACTTGTACAGTGCAGCACTGTTCTGGGCGGACAAAGTTGTATCTCTCAGTAATGGGGAACCACAAGATGTATACTGGCTTGCTCAGTGCATGTTCCTTTTGAAGCAGTATCACAGAGCAGCACATCTTATAAAAAGCAGAGGATTGGAAAAGGTGAGTCCGGCTTTAATCACAAAGGAATAACACTGCACATTTGATTGAACTATAAAAACAAGTTATGCGCATTTTATAGCATATCTTTTCAATACAGGACTTACGAGATCTGTTCAAAAAATTCTGGAACATTCGTTATTTCGCACCAATGGAGTGTTGGAGCAAAATGCAGTTGACTTCCCTGCACACACCTGTGTTTAATGTGTAACTGCCGGAAGTTTCATTTTTCAATCGAGTAGAACATTGTGTCTTACAGTTGGCGAATTTTAGGATGGCAGAGTTAGTGGAGCAATGCGTCTGCATTAAATTTTGCGTGAAACTCAAGAAAACCTTTACAGATACACACCAAATGAGCAGGAAGCGTACGGTGATGAGTGCTCAAGCCATACTTAGTGTTATGAATGGTTCACGTGGTTTAAAAATGGCTGGATGGAAGTTAAAGATGACCCTCGTTCAGGACGTCCTTTGACGTCTACCGACGACACTCATGTCAGGAACATCAACGAAATTGTGCGTGCCAATCGAAGACTAACTGTCCAAGAGATTGCAGAAGAATGTAACATTTGGTTGGATCATGTCATGAAATCCTGACACAGCATTTTGGAATGGATCATGTTGCCGCCAAGTTCGTCCCATGGCTCATGAATAGGGTCCGATTTTTAGGTGGAATAAACTTTCATTTTAGATTTCTTATATGCTTAAAATAGTTTTTTTTTTTTAGGTTTTTCTTGATTAAAATAGTTTTTTTTTTTTTTTTTTTTTTTATGTTTTGCTTCGTGGATCAATACAGGTATCAATAATTTTGCTTTTGTGGTACTTGTAAGATTTAGTTTTTGGCTTGCCATAGATAGTTACACACATTCTCAAATTTTCTGGCATAAACAATTTCCTATTATCACGTAACATTCTTGTATTTAGAAAAGGTTCTTTCAACGGAACATGACATCATTGGAGCGTAGAATATAGATGCCAGTGCAGCAGTTTCTAGGAGTAGTTTTCCTGTATACATTTCTCCCTGCAATACTGAGTTGATGATTTTCGTATCCTCAAAACCAGGATTTCGTTGAAGAATCTTTCGCAACTTCGAAGAACATGCAACTCCCACTGGTCCAGGTATTTCTTTACTGGAAACATTGCCAATGATATCTAGAGCATGTTTCAGTGGCAAAGTTGTACTTTCCAACTGGAGACTAGTATAAAACAAAAATGTGTTGTAATATACACAAGGGAAGCAGCAAGAGTGGGATACACGAGTGATTTCTTAGCCATGGCAATGCAGGAGGCTTCTGTTTCATCCAGTTCATTGATGACATTTTTAATGTCTTTTAAGTGCTCAGCATAGTAAATGGTAGCATAAGCCAAGTTCCGCAGTGGGATAAGTATCGGCTCAGGTGAAAGAGGAGTTGCTGGTACTTTCTCTTTGAATAATTGTATACATGTTGGGGCTTTTAAGAAAACCTTCTTGACCAAAGATATCAGGCTGTTCATGTCATCGAAGTGGCTTCTAATCTCCTTCGCAAGGCGGTGCAGCCGTAACATGGTTGGGTGTAGAACTGTAGAACCCCCTCCAGCCTTCAACATGTAGGCAGCACTGTCTGTCTGTAACAAAAGTGAAGTGTGGATCTGCAGCAATCCACTCTTTCAATAAATGTGATTTAGGCATTGTTTCACTATACAACAATTACATTAGAAAAGTACTCTCGGCGTACTCTGTTGTACTCTTGGTGAACAATCGGAGGCGATCCCGTTATGCAGGTTACGCGCCTCCTGACCTTCTATTAGCTGCATCCAGTGTCACAGGTCACGTGTTTAACTGTACTAACTTGAACTATCTACTGGCATATACGTGATGGAAATAATTTTGCAATGAGTTTCAATCCGAAAATAACATTCTTCACTTCGAAAAAGGGAAAGCAGCTATTTAGGTTATTTTAGGTGTCAACCCCTCATTTAGGTTTTTAGGTGTAATGAAAATCGCATATTCTGCTCCAGGAAGTGTGAAACGAATATATATCTTGAAATGTGTTAATTAAATAGTGAGGAAAAATATAGGTTAAAACCTAAAAATCCGGGCCCTACTCATGAATCAAGACCAGAAAGACCATCGCCTTGCAATCTGTGGAGAGCTTTTTTGGATTGCGCAAATGAGAACGAGATGTTCCTTAAGAGAATCATAACTGGTGATGAGACGTGGGTCTATGGTTATGATGTTGAGACCAAGGTTCAATCTTTACAATGGGTCGGGAAAGGTTCTCCAAGACCAAAAAATGCTTGTCAGGTCAGGTCAAATGTCAAAGCCATGCTGATAGTTTTCTTTGACTTTGAAGGATTAGTTCCTCATGAATTCGTGCCACAGGGACAAACTGTTAAGTGATGGTATTATCCTCGTGTTGCAACACCTGTGAGAAGGAAATGGCCTGAAATGTGGTGAGACAATTCATGGCTCTTGCATCACGATAATGCACGCACACATTCATCCCTATTGGTGTGTGACTATTGCACAAAAAACGATATCACTGTGCTGCCTCATCCTCCGTACTCTCCAGACCTGGCCCCTGCAGACTTTTTTTTTATTTACAAAGTTGAAAACCCCGTTGAAAGAATGAAGATTTGCAGCGATAGACGAGATAAAAGCAAATTTGCAGACAGCGCTTTGCACAATCCAGAAAGAGATGTACCAAGACTGCTTCTGGAAGTGGAAACGGTGTATCAATTGTGGAGGAGAGTATTCCGAAGAGGCCATGCACAATAGTAAAAGGTAAGCGTAGAAAAATGTTGTGGACAAAGTTCCAGAATTTTTTTAACAGACCTCGTACAGTATGTATAATATAGATTCAACTGCTTCCTTGTTTACTTACCTTGTGTTTGACTTATAGCCAGCCCACAGATCGCATATATGCATAGTTGGTTTTTACTGCAGTGGCCTTGGTATTTTTCCATTAGCACACCTGCGGTAATTGACCTACTTAGGGCTACATTTTTCAGTGCTGTTACAATGTGTCAGTTGTTGTCTTCAGTTGAGCTGTAAAGATTAAGAGTTTGTTCATTGTGCATCTCAAAAGCAAAAGTCTATTTGAGACATCTCCGCCATGTGTGAATTGCAATAGATTGTTCTTATTAGTCCATTGAAATGCCTACAAAAAAATTCCCGTTTGAACAGGAATTTGTGTGCAATACATACATAAAAACCGAATTATGTAGAGAGGTGTTTAGACAATTTCAGGGGAAATTTCCTGCCAATCCAGTTCCGGGTAGAGAATGTTCTAACAGAGGAAAAAGTTGACAAAATTGGTGCATCATTCAAATGCCCTCTAAAGAAGTATCTTAGGAGGCGTTGCACAGCAAGTGGGTGCTTCAAAAGCCTCTGTTCATACAGCTGCTAAACCTTTAAAATTGAAACCCATACAGAGTGACAGTTCATGAATATGACCTCGTGACGACAAAATGCGAGTCAATTTCTGTAATTGGATTTTACAAAATATCATTGACAGTACTGTTGAACCGTACCTCATAAGATTCGCAGATGAGGCATTTTTTTAATTTAAATGTTATGTTGCCTCACAGAACAATAGGTATTACAGCACAGAGAATCTTATTTAATTCATGAAGCTCCATTACATTGTAAAAATTGGTGTATAGTGTATGGTAACGGCAAAACAGACAATAGGTTCCATATTTTTCAGTGATACCATAAATTCCGATAGATACCACAGAGATATTCTTGCACTTTTTTTTATGTCGGACAATGCAAGAGAAAACAGATATTTCCAACAAGCTCCTGCCACATTTCTTACTGTTCAAAACTCTATGGAAGGCATAAGGGTGTGTTTTTATGACAGGATAATTTCTAAAGGATTATGCACCCCCCCCCCCATTCCCTGGTACTTTCTGTGTGCAGCTTCTATTTGTGGAGAACCCTAAAAAATAAAGTTTCTAGGAACAGACCTCACACCATAGACAAACTTAAGGACAATATAAGAACAGAAATTATGAAAATTATGAGAAGAACTTATGCGTGTGAATGGAAATTTCATCTGACGATGTCAAGAATGTCTCAATGCAGATGGAGCTCACTTTTCAATACAGCTTATAACAAGGTTAGTACTCATCATAGTGCTTATCACTGTCGCTCATGACTAAGCAACATGGGAGTTTTGCAATGGAAAACTTCCCAATGTAATAGACAGTGTGTGGAGCATGCACATGCGCAACCTGCAGCAGTTATATGCCCAAATTGCTTCTCATTCTTCTCCTGTTCCTCAGCTTTCAATGAGAACTTGATCTCAAGTTTTGTGTGAGGAGTTAAACACATAATCTTGACTTCTGTAAAAGCCCTTAATTATTCTCACAGAGTTGGTGATCCTTTTAGACTTGCCTAAATCATTTCCCTTCCCGCACACAAGTTATTAGTCAAAGTTTCCATGCTATATGCTTATATTTTACATGTTTGTTTGGTTACCAGCCATGATGAATTAAAATTAACTTAACACATATGAGGAACGTTCCGAAAGTAAGTTTTGTCATTCTTTTGAACAAGCAAATGGCACACCAGGTGAAACAAACAATCGCCATAAGAATCCACGCCCATTGTTGGTTCAATGATGGAAGGAGCGTCAGCAGAGGAGGAATGACGCATGAGCAGAGCGCCAAAGGAGAGAGAGAGGAGCAGCAGATGGCGTGCCCGAATTTATTTGAGTACAAATCATGATGGCGGACAGACATGTACTGACAACGTGGTTGCCAATGGAAGTGCGTGCTGTTATCCGGTATGAATGGGCATGTAGTACTAGTGTGTCGTCATCCATGAATGTCTACAGACTGTGTATGGTGAAGAGGTCATGGCTCATCAAATGGTTGGTCGCTAGTGTTGCATGTTCAGTGAAGGAAGGCAGAGTGTGGAGGATGAAGGTTGAAGTGGGCATCCCTTCACATCCACGAATGAAAACAACATTGCTAGAGTACAGAACCTGGTGTTAATGGACAGGTGTGTCCACACTCAGTATTGGTCATGCTCAGGACCATCACATGCTCCATGATGTGTTGGGTTACTGCAAAGTGTCTGCAAAATGGGTGCTGAGAAACCTGACTCCGGATCACAAGAGTGCAAGGATGGGAATCAGCCTCGATCACTTGATGCGGCATGTGCTAGAGAGAAATGAGTTCCTGTTCAGAATCATCACAGGGTCCTCTACTTTACCCCAGAAATCAAGGCCGCATCAATAATGTGGAAGCATCCCAGTTCAGCAGTGAGGAAAAAATTCAAAGTGTCACTATGTAGTGTAAAGGTTATGGCCACAGTGTTCTGGGATGCGAAAGGTGTGATTCTCCATGATTTCCACCATCAATGCACCACACTACTGTGATACCCTCACCACACTCAGGTCCGACATTCAACAAAAGAGACCAGGGCTCTTGAGTGAAGGTATTGTGCTCTTGGACAACAATGCAAAACCACTCACAGCAAGGCTCACACAAGATCAGATTCGTCGCTTTGGATGGGAGAGATTGGATCACCTGGCCTACAGCCCCGATCTTGCCCTATTGGACTTTCACCTGTTCTCTGCATTGAAAGCCGCACTCTCAGGACGTTGCTTCCAAAGCAATGCTGAGGTGGAGCAGGCTGTGCAACAATTCCTTACATCGCAGGGCACCGAGTTTTACCAGAGTGGTTTCTTCAAATTGATTGCACTCTACGACAAATGTCTCAATGTCATTGTGTTGTGACCTCTATATCATTTTAGCTCAATGGGGGGTAGAGCGAATACCGAAGGATCTTAAAGTTAATAATTCATATTATATGAGGTCAGACGGGGGACGCAGCTGAGAGAAATTATAAAAATATATCAGAATATATAATGCTCGTATGTCACATCTCCCCCTGGCTACCCAGATCGACGTCCCCGTCGACACAAGGAGGATTTTTTGTGGTTCATGTGTAGACAATTACAAAGACAGAAGGACAGAAAAAAAAAAAGGAATATGACATACATTACAAACTGATTATTTACAAAGGTAATATGGAGCAGAAATGTCTCTCAGAGAAGTTAAAGGTTTGCTAAAACCTATGTTACAGATATGTGAGGCTGATTCAAACATTTTGGAGTCTCAAGTGCCACCGACAATTTAGATTAAGACATATTGCCTAATTATGAGTACCCCACACACGCACACTACACCGTACTGCCACTGTTACATACGCACTACACTGCACCTGGTTGTTCCGACATAACTGTTTGTGGGTGGAATTTCCACATCACCCACAACGGCGAACTTTCAGCTGCAGAGTGTTTCTTGTGTTGCAAGTCACTGAAGATGTGTGGGGAGCAATCGCTAGCTTGGACTGCCCCCCAAAATAGTGGCTCCTTATGCCACTGCAGTGTAGTGGATGAAAGACAGCTCTCCTCTGGTGTATCTGGAACCTCTGGCGTGTCTGTAGAGCGGGGTTACTCCTCTGGACACCTGAGCTCCGGAATCAGCAAAATCACTATAACATAAATCACAGAAGGATAGAAATTGTGCTCCAGAAGATCATCATACATAAGAAACAAGTAGTATGTCATTTACAGTAATAAGATTTGAAAATGCCAAAAAGTTTACAAACAATCAATTTTTTTAGTGTTGGGCAAAGAAAAAAAATGACTACACATTGACATAAAAACTGAATTTTACAAGGGGTTACCATCCAAAATTTAACAAAAACTGCTTTAGAATCCAAATACAGAGACATAAAAGGGCCAGAATACATAAACATTACATCACTTACATTCATTGTTTACATACAATAACACAACACAAATATAGTAACTTATTTGGGATCCCAATATTATTTATGACCAGCTGGTACTACTAATGAAGAAAAGAAATAAGTGCACTTACAATACATTCATACATGACAATGAAATGGAATCATTCATACTGACCATGGCCCAAATAATACACAACACTCACTTAAATAACTATCCAAAACTACTATGTGCATTGCTACAGACTTCAAAAATAAATCCACATTACATACATCAAACTACACCGCATTACATATTTTCAACTACAAAACTCATGCTCTACTGTCAAATATAAATTCTCCTCTACATTACTATTTCATCCACCTCATTATTATCATCATCATCATCATCATCATCATTATTATTTCAATCATCATCTTAGCTTTCAACTTCATCGTACACAGTAATTGCTGTGAAAATAAAATATCTTCACTGACATGTCTCATTCAACTTCCTGCAAAATCAAGAATACCTGACATAGGCATAGACTTAAAGAAATCACATTAACATTTCAGGAATGACACAAATAACATGGCATTATACTGTTGCATCCACATCCTCCGAATCAAAATTAAGCTGGAAAATAGATGGTATTAAAACTCACTATATAAGATGGCATAAACACAAAAAAAAATTATTCTCATTGTATTCACTTCATTGCATTTACTCTCGTGTGAATACATCACACACGCTATACTGGGCAGTTTCAGCAACACCAATAAGCAAAAATTTCGCAAATCATCACATCAAATCGAATTTCCAGGTATATGTTAGCCCTCCTGAAAACTCAAACATTTACACTTCAACCTTCGGGGTTACTCTTCGGCACTCCCACCGAGGCTGACATTAACTCATCTCATCTCTCACATTACCACCGTCGGGGTTACTCTTAGGCACTTCCACCGAGGCAAATATTAACTCATCTCTCACACAAACACAGTCGGGGTTACTCTTAGGCACTTCCACCGAGGCAAATATCCCATATACTATCACATAACCTCACAAACATGCACACACACAATTCATGCAACAATTTTCTGCAAAGAAAAGGATCACAGCATCATAATGAAACCCAAAATCAAACAAATGCAACAGAACAAAGCACATCATTACCAAAACAATACTGCCACATAACATTCCTGAAAATCAAACAAAATTAAGTACACAGTACACATCAAATACATACACTGCAGCATAACATGACAAACCAAATAATTTGCAATGCCCAACACAGAATTCAAAATTTTAGTTACACAAAATGGTGATAAACTTTCAATTTAGCAGAGACATACATAGCACACATTATTCCTGAAAAGCAAAGCTTAATTAAGCATTAGTCAGTGCAACAACAATAAAAATTTAGCATACCTATGTGATTTGTGAAACATTTTCAATTGTTCAAACTTTGGCACTCACAATGTTCACATACTTACAGGTTTTTTTTTTTTTTTTTTTTTTTCATTTTACCACAAAATGGTGCAACTTTCCAAAATCTGGTAACACACATATATAGCTGATCCATCAACATCCAAGTCCTACTGGTCCATATTGGAGTCACGTTAAACCTAATTAGGTGAAGATACTGGCACAGCTGGTGGTAGCTGAAACTTTTACTTAAATTAATCATTGTGAAATACTTTCCCCCAAAAATATTCATTGCGAAACTAAATAAACCAAACATAGCAACGGTGAAGCAAAATTATTATTATTAGTACTACCACTATGTGTACCACGATGGGCGTACAATGCACAAATATAAATTTTTAATATATATGCTCTACTTGACTTCTTTTTTTTATTATTATTATTTTAAACAGATGCGCCTCACGTTTTATACACACGCAACTTTAAACATGCAACACGCGAACTTTAAAATATTTGCTTCACATTCGAGTCGTTAACAAATTACAAAATCACGCAATCAATGACGCAATGTTACGTACACCAGCTAACACACGCAACTATATTATCAAAGTTACAAAATATAAGTACATTTTACAGAATTCACAAAAATAAGTAATTTAGAATGCACAGTACAAACAATTTATCACCGAAACAGAATTTAGCAGAAGTGAAGGCAAGGTAAGGGGAAAAATGGAGCCAAAAGTTTTACCGCCACGCCACCGACAGACAATGCAAAAAATTTAAAAGTGAGCTTGAAATTAAAATACAAACATGGGACTTTCAAGAAACAATGCAAGAGGAATTTAGAAGAAAAAAAAACACAAATTACAGAACCAAAACCCTTACCCTTAAGCCACCAAAAAAAATTACATTTTCTAACGAACATGCGAAGGACCAAAAATGCTACATTTTAGAGAAGAAAAAAAATTTACAGCTCAAAATCTCAAAATACCCGGCCCTCCACCAAATGTTGTGACCTCTATATCATTTTAGCTCAATCATTTTAGCGAATACCGAAGGATCTTAGTTAATAATTCATATTATACGAGGTCAGACGGGGACGCAGCTGAGAGAAATTATAAAAATATATCAGAATATACTTATTAATGGTATTATTATATGCTGTGGATTAGGGAAAGGACTATCTACTATAGTAATTTAAACATAATGAGAATGGACGGCTAGTGGTTTTATTGATGTAAAGGGATTACATTACCTCCTTGTTTCCTTGCCTGTCGGTGAGGACGCCGTACTGTTGGTATGGACAGCGCGCACACACACAACTTGCCTCTAGCAGTAACTTGCCTCAACTGAATAAACCCACGCTCACTCGGCGTGGTAACGCTATGTTAACTGGCTTATCCCCTCCACTCTTACGCAATATCCGATCTGGGCAACCAGGCCACATATGCAATAATGCTCGTACGTCACAATTGGTGACTATGTCAAAAATAGTGCAAGTTCTGTAGTTCATGATGCCATGGTGTATTTGTTTTGGCAATAAATTTTCTGTGTGATATAAAATGATGAAACTTACTTTCAGAATGTCTCTCATATAAATGAAGCTGTTGACAGTGAAGTAAACAAATATATAACAATAAATATTTTAACAAATCTTCACTTAGGTTGGTAAATCCTAAATTAAATTCAACAGTGGGGCATGTTTTCGTAATCCATTCAATTACATCATCAGCTTTGTTTTTCGACTTGTAAGATTTATTTCAAATATTTATTGTTATATAGTATATTTGAAATTAACTTATTTAAAACCCTCAAGAGTTATAAGAATCTTAAATAATTGTAAGAAGAGAGATAGGCGTTCCTTTGTTCAACTAATGTGAAATTTTACAAAGTTCCTCTGCAATGACTGGGTGACAGTGTCTTTGCTTCTGAACTCTTGAGGAGATATAGATGGAGTGAATTGTAACATTAAATTTTGCTTTTCTTGGGCTAGAAATCTTACTATCATATGTAGTTGGAGGAGGTCAGAGAAAGAAAGGGATAGACAAAATCTGGTGAAACTTAAGGGGGAATATAAAGGTTTGCTTGAGACCAAGAGGAAAGAATGGCAGAGAAGTATAGAAAAGAATCTAAAGGCAGCAATAGAGAGTAAGGATAGTAAAAAAATATGGGAAATAGTGAGGATGATGAATAAGAAGAGAGAGGACAAAAATGAAATTACACCGAACGAATGGATAGGGTACTTTAGAAGGCTAATTGGAGATGGGAAGAAAATAAAGTTAGACATGAAAGAGGTAGGACAAGGAGGAATATTTAATGAGAAATTAGACAGTAAAATCACAGAGCTGGAAGTTAGCCAGCAAATAAGGAATATAAAAAAAGGCAAGACAGTAGGAATAGATGGAATACCAGGGGAATTCTGGAAAATATATGGGAAAATGCAAAGTGGGCTAACAATGATGACAAAATTATTAAATAAAATTAAAGAAAAGAATGATGTACCAGAATGTTGGAAAATAAGTATGGTGGTACCAATTTACAAAGGAAAGGGAGGAGCAAATAGACCAGAGAATTACAGGGGAATAAGTTTATTATCAATATTAGGAAAAATATACACAGGTATACTGGCCGATAGATTAAGAAGCTGGGTTGATGAGGAAGGAATACTGTCAGAATATCAAGCTGGGTTTAGGAAAGGTAAACAAACAATAGACAATACATTTATAATAAAGACTATAATAGATAAATACTTGAGCAGGAAAAGAGGAAGGATATATATGTTTTTTGCAGATTTTGAAAAATCATTTGATACAATAAATAGGGAAGCATTAGCATATAAATTAAGCAAGAAAGGAGTAAGCAAAAACTTTATAAAAGAAATCAGAAAGATTTATAAAGATGTAAGATTCTGTATAAGATGTAAAAATAATGGAGTTACAGAAATGACGGAGCAAAGAATAGGATTAAGACAAGGGTGCAAATTGAGTCCTATACTATTCAATATATTTATAGATGACATATTAGAAAGAGTGAAAGGAAAAAATCTGCACTGCCCCATAATAGCAAATACAGAGATACCAGGTTTACTATATGCGGATGATCTTATGGTCGGGGCTATAACGGTAATTGGGTTACAGAAAGCAGTCAACGGAATACAAGAATACTGCGAAGAATGGGGAATAAAAGTAAATATAAATAAATCAAAAGTTATGGTATTTAAAAGAGGAAATAAACTAAAAAGAGAAGAGAAATGGCAGATGGGGGGTTTAAAATTAGAAGTTGTCAAGGAGATGGATTATTTGGGGGTGAGGTTGAGCAGTAATGGTGAATGGGGGGCGCATAGCAGGAAGGTTGTGGCTAAAGGAAAGGCAGCAATGACAGGAGTAAGGATGTGCAAATATAAATTGGAAATGCCAACTAAGTGGCTAGAAAGAATGTATGAAACATTGGTGGAAACAAAAATGTTATATGCAGTAGAAATTTGGGGAGGATCTGAATTAAGTAGGAAAATAGACCAGAGCTATGGAATGTTCTGTAAAGAGCTATTGGGGCTAACAAGATCAGCACCAGGGGAAGTAGCATTAGTGGAATTAGGAAGAACAAGAAGAAAGGGAGTGATACTGGAAAGGATATTAAAATTTTGGTTTAGGTGCTTGAGAAAAGATAAAGAGGAAATTTTAAAGATATGCATGGAACAACAAAAGAGTATGAAAAATAAAAATAGCTGGTGGACAGGGGTAGAAAAAATTATGGAGAAGATAGGAATGGGAGATATTTGGAGAATAGGAGAAAGAAATAGCGATGGTTTCTGGATAGCAGTAAGAAACAGAGTGGAGGATATAGAAAGACAAGAGATTTGGGGAAGCTTAGAAAATAAAAAGTCACTAGGGTTCTATAGATTAGTAAAAAGGAAATGGGGAAGAGAAGGGTATGTAGATTATTGTGATAGAGCAGGAAAAGAAGCGTTTGCATGGATGAGAACAGGAGCAATGTATTTGAGAGGGTTAAGAGGTAAAAAAAATGGAATTTGTGAATTATGCGACGATAGCGAAAGCACAGAGCATTATATGTCAGAATGTAAAGAATTAGCAGAATGGAGACAAGAAGTATGGGAAAAAAAATGGGAAAAAATGGATAGGAAAATAGTAGCAATAAAAATGCTAACGAGAAAAGAAGAAAAGCAAATTAAGAATATGGGGGAGTTCTTAAAGAAAGTAAAAGAGAAATGGAGTAGAAAAGTAAGAGAGATAAGAAAGGTAGAAAGGCAAATGGAGGAAGGAGAAGATGGGCAAATATGGATAAAAGGTAGTAAGGAATGTTTAGAGGAGCCAGGCAAAAAGAGCAGCATAGCTGGTAAGGAAATTGGGACATAGGTTAAGTTAGTTTATAAGTGGAACATTGTAAAAAGAAGTATGTAGGAAAAAGTACAATAAATTATCTATCTATCTACTATCATATGCTTTTTTTTTTCTTTTTTTTTCTAGGAGACATGGAATTGTTCCTTATCACTGATATCTTTGACTTCTAATTTGTCAATGCACCTTTCCCTAAATATCGTGGTTGGCTGAGGAAATTGAAAAATATTATAAATAAAATTAAATCTCACTTTTACTGTATTCACTTCATTTTTTTTTTTTTTTTTTTTTTTTTTTTTGCAGATATACGCTAAAATGTTTAGGTACCAAAATTTGTTCTTTAATGTTTAGCTTGATTATACGTTATTCAGTTATACATTTTCTGCTCCCTGTGTACAAAATATATTTACTTATTTATGTATATGTTTATCCTATGTTAAGATATATTCTGCATGGTTTCTGTATACTGTGTCCTTGCTGTTGCAGCACAAAACAGCAGGCTGTTGGGTGTAGGCATCATATTTTCAGAATGCATTATTGCTATGCACGCATGAACCACACAGTTGGGCAAGGTCATTCTTCCCCAGCTTGCATTTGATGATACTGATTATGGCAGTGGTGAAGTAGGCCTAAATGATGAAAGTGTTACCAGTTTACATGAGGCAATTCAAGCTCTAGAAATTATGCAGCAATTCCTATCATTGCAAAGCCTAAATAATATAGCATTTCTTTGATTAGTGCATATAATTGACTAGTGTATAAACAGTTTCAGTTCCTAAGAAAATTCACTTTAGTGTTTTCTCATTTATACATCTCCCTATGAATGTGTACGACTAAGATTATAGTGTATTTTTTTTGAGAAATTAGGAAGTTGTTTTACTTTTTTCTCATGCCTAGCATCCTATTCGCAAATCTGTATCTTACTGCTCAAGGCTGTTGTCAGCTATATCCATACTAGCAGTTCTAACAGGAAGCTGTTATACTTTTGCCTCAGAGCTTGTCTTGCAGCTTTTACCATTTTTAGTGTATTCATGTATTTCTGCACACTTGCCTTTTTTCTCTCTTATTTATTTGTGCTTATTCTTTATATTACATTCGCCAATATTTATTTTATTTTCTTAATGTGGACTTTGGCTCCTGTTTGATTTCTCCCTTTTAACTTATATTTATCCTCTATGTTCACTTTTATGCATTATATTATATTTGCTTATATAACTCTTTAATTCCCTTGTCCTGGGAACTGCAACCAAGGCTTAGAAGCCAGCACACTGACCATTAGATTGCAAGTTAGTCTACATAATACGTTCCTCAATTATAGAATAATGTAGGTGGGGAATGGTATATTGAATTCTTCCATTTTGTATTCTGTGCTGTGTTGTGTGCATGTCCAGTATCCTCAGAGTAGCATCTGAAAGATGCTACTCTGAGGATGATGCTTTTAAACTAGGAGCAATAAAATTTATTGCTCCTAGTTTAAAAGCAATGCAGATTGTTTTTATTAAACATTTGTGTGTAACCTGTGCATATAATTAGATATATCTTTGTGAAACATATTTTATGGGGTTTTAAAATGTTATATAAAATTTGAATTTGCAGACAGATCCTCTCTGCCATTATCTAGCTGTAAAATGTCTTTTGGAAGCAAAGGAGTTATCCGAAGCCTTGCAAGTTCTAATAGAGGTGGAACAGGAAGGAACTTTATTTCCTGCTATTAGCAGTTGTGACACTACATCATTTAGTGATAATGTACAAAATGTAAAGGTAAGCAAATGCATAAAGTTTTGAAGTTAGATATAAATTATAGTTATACTTTTATTGTGCAAGTATGGTTTTTCCTTAAAGCATTTGGGTCTTGGAAAGTTTGTAAACTTGGTATCCTTTTCCTTTAGGTTACAACTAAGAAAATTATTTATACTTTTTAAAGATCTAACCTGGTCAGGGCATGGTTTTAATAAAGGGTCAACTGAAAAATTCAGTGCCACAGCCAGGATTTGAACACGGTTCTCCCGCTCTGCGCATTTGCTCTAAAGTACGTCATGTTATTGCAAGTCACCATTAGAATGCTATTCTCTAGTATTTCATTTCAGTTCATTTTTATTGATCCAGTTAATTGTTACGTACAGAAGTACAGTCATTGTTGGACACGTTAAAGTAAGATAGCAAAATATTTGCGAGATATTACAAAAATTAATAAATCAAAATATGTATAAGTTTACAAAAAAATAAATTATGATTACATACATACAAAAGGTGCAATCAATGCTGGACACATCAGGTAAGATTACAAAATATTACAAAATTTATCAAACCAAAATATGTATAAGTTTCCAAGAATAAATTATAATTACATTTTAAAGTAGTTATAAATTCTCTTTAGTTAAGAATTCTTGAATAGAGTAAAAGCAGTGGTTAATCAGATATGCCTTTAAAAAGTGTTTGAGAGTATTGTCTTGCTTAATTCTTTTCATAGATTTTGGTAGACAGTTGTATATCTTTAGTCCAGAATGTAATATACTTTTTTGGCACAGAGAGGTATTACGTTGAGAAATATGTAGATTATTGGTTCACCTTGTATTATGCTGGTGCACTGTTTCATTTCTCATGAAGGGGGAATCTGTATTGTTTGTAGTTTTGTGGATGAACATTATTGTTTCAAATATATAGATGCAAGGGAGTGGAAGTATGTTTAATGATTTAAACAGGGGTTTACATGATGATTTTGAACTTGCCCCAGTCATTGCTCGAATTATTTTCTTTTGCATTATAAAGCCTGTTTTGCTTGCTGCTGACTTGCCCCAGAATATTATGCCATTTTGTAATAAAGAATGGACGTATGCAAAATAAGCCATTCTGGTGGTCTCTATCCTTGTGCTTCCTGCTAATATCCGCATCATGTAACATGCAGTGCCTAGCTTTTTAATTATATGACTTATGTGGTTTTCCTATTTCAAATTGTTTTGAACCCAAAGACCAAGAAATTTTGTTTTTTCCACTTTCTCGATAGTCTGGTTAAAAAGTTGGATTTGGGGAGCTAGATATTCATTATTTGCTTTCATATGGATGTCCATTGCAACCGTTTTACTGATGTTTACTATAAGGTTGTTTTGCATGAAATAATTAGCTATTTTGTCTGATGTTTGATGAACTGACTTTAGAAAGTTATCTTTCTTGTTTGACCTAATAAGAATATTCGTATCATCAGCAAAGAGAAAGGACTTGGCATGAGGGTCATCTAAAGCAAAGTCATTTATAAAGAGCAGAAATAGTATTGGACCTAATATGGAACCTTGAGGTACTCCATAGGTAATCGCAAGGGAACTTGATCTATAGTTTTTTAGCTCATAGTTTCCTCTGTGTTTGATTTGTACAAGCTGTTTCCTATGGCATAAATATGAATTTATCCACTTGTGGGGTAACCCTCTAATTCCATAATTTTCTAGTTTTGCTAGTAGCTTTTTGTGGTCAATTGTATCAAAGGCTTTTGATAGGTCTAAGAATATTGCAGAGATATGGTCTTTTACATTGATGGCCCTGAGGGACTCGCACATAAAAGAGAATATAGCTGTTTCAGTAGAACGGTTACTTCTAAAGCCATGTTGGTTGCTAGATAACAGGTTGTTTGTTTCTATGAAGCTCAAAAGTTGCTTATAAAAAGCTTTTCCAAAATTGTTGAGAATACCGATAGTAAAGCAATGGGTCTGTAGTTTTCCATATTATTTCATTCTCCTTTTTTGTATAGCGGTTTAACGATAGCTGTTTTTATACAGGTGGGAAAAACTCCACTGCTAAAGGATTCATTGCATAAGTACGTTAATGGCTGGACGATTAGATGAACACATTGTTTAATAAGGAAATCTGGTATCTCGTCTATTCCAGTTGAATGTTTTGGTTTTAGTTCCTTTATTATTTGCAGAACTTCTGATTCGGTTGTAGGGGCAAGGAACAGTGAATCTTTCATTAGACCGCTAGTTTGACAGTTATAGGTGCATTTGTAGTTTGTTTACTATGTTCTATTAGGTTTTTTGCTATATTAGTGAAATAAGTGTTGAAGGAGTTAGCTATATCTGTAGGGTCTGTGATATTAGAGTTTTCTTTTAAGGTAATGTTACTGGGCTGAGGTAGTAAGTTGCCTTGGTGGTTACCTGGGAACAACTTGAGTCAATTGGGGAATTCAATGTCCCACTGGCAAGTTGTCACAGTAGCTCAGTGGTTAGAGCAACCACACAGAGAGCAGGAGAACCGTGTTCAAATCCCAGCTGTGCCATCAGTTCTCTCTTTATTAAAACCATGATCTGACCAGGTTAGATCTTTAAAAAGATATAAATAAATTCCTTAGTTGTAATTAAAAAAAAAGAAAAAACAGTTTGCCCAGTAATAAAGTACCTGTGGTTGCAAGTCACGATTGAGAATGCTATTCTCTGGTGCGATGCCTTGGTAGTCTATGGTCTACCTGGGAAGCAATTTGAATCAGTTGGGAAATTCAATGTCCCACCAGCATGATGTCACAGTGGCTCAGTGGTTAGAGCAACTGCATGAAGAGCGGGAGAATCATGTTCAAATCCCAGATGTGGCATTGAATTTTGCAGTTGACTATTAAAATTGGCATCCTTTGTTCATTTTAGCATTTTTGTATAGAAGTCTAAAAGGTATTTACTTTTTAATTTCTTGAAGAATTTGCCCTTAATGAAGCATAACTCTTTTCAAGACAATACTGTAATTTCTATGGATTCTCTCCTTTATCATGCTATCTTCATTCTGGACAGAATAAATTTTCCAAGATTTGAATGTACTTCAGTCGCCTATATTTGACTCAGTTTAAGTAGGACAAAAAGGAATCTTCAAGTCTGATTCCTTTAATTTGTTGAGGTGGTATACTTGTATCATTATGCCTAAAATATTAAATTATGTAATGATCCATATATACAACCAATTTATAAATCACCATGTTAAATTACATGTTCCATTTAATTTGAAAGTTGCTTCGTCAGGCCAGACAATCTTTGATAACACAGATACAGCCTCATGCCTGATGAGAAACCGTTCATAAAATTGAATGCATTTGCCACCATTACCAAGATGCAATGCTTCCAACAGCTTTGGACAATACACAGAACTTCAGATCTCGTTACAAATATGTATACGACATGAATGATTCCTAATTCAAGAGCTCTCTTTCCAGTAGATTTACATGGACTGATATCACAATTCTGTGAAACAAATTCCAATTTTTCATCACTTCTAACAGTCCATGGACAGCCACTTGAAGATAAGTCCGTAACTGATCCAATTTTATTAAATCAAATGCTCAAATTACAAATTGCTTATCACATTGGCAGTTGCACATCTGGAAATCATACTTGGAAGTCTTGTAACACTAATTTTGAATATTTACATTGCCACCACCAACAATCTAACACAAAACTTGTTGATCTTTCATTAGTTTTCAATTCATTTTCACAAGTAACAAACTATAAGCAAAAAATGACAACATAAACAGATAAACATAAAACAGATGAACTTCCTATGAGTAGCATATGGTTGCGTGGTGATCAGCAAACATCACTCTTTATCTCTAAAATGCATCAGAGGCCACTAAGTTCAATTATAACATACAAACACAATAATATGATATAATTTACCCACATTTTTTGGGAAAACGACTGTTAGCATACCTTTTGTGTGTGTTTTTTTGAGTTTTTATTTATGGATGCTCTTTAACTACTATGGTTTTTAGTGTCCCATTCTATATTGGTCGTGAAAGACCAGAAATTTTAATCAAAGGCCCCTTTATCAGTCTTGAGGTTCTTTTACATGCTATAGATCTATGACACAGGACCACTGGCTTTACTTCCCTTCCAAAGCAAGCCAGGCTAAGGATTTTTATGCCCGAAAAAAATCTGTCACTTTCCTCTGGGTTTGAACCTGCAACCTCAGGAATTGAAATACTTACATGGTACCCCTAGACCACAGAGGATGATGTACGTGCATGCATATATATATATTGTTTTGTTTTGTGTGTGTGCAGAGAGGTATCATTGTTTTCATCTTGAAAACTTGTTAACAAAGAGTAATCAGAACTGAATTGAATCATAAACACGTTGGAGGTAAATTAAAGCAGAATTGCAAACAGCATTACATAGTATCAAAATTCAAATAAATTTGTTAAAGAGCAGAAGCTTTCTTGGTGTTGATTTTTGATGATGTCATTGGCAATTAGCCAAATAATATCTTTGTAAACATCCACGCTTTGGGCCATAATGACTTCTAGGCCTTCTTCAGGGCCATTTATTCTAAAGAGCTAAAGGTTCATCCACACCAAGATATTTGTTAAGAACTACTTAACAAAAATGTTTATGGAACTTTTCCATGTTCATATTCATATTCTTTACCTTTTGTGAATTAAATTATTTGTGCTTTCGTTAATACTTGTTCTTGGGCATTCAGCCACCACATGGAACACAATTTGCCTTTATTTCTTTTTGATTAGTGAAGCAACTTTTATTTCATGAACTTCATATGTTCATAACAATATTGGCATATGGTAGTTAATAAAGATGCAATGGAGTGTACAGCAAAAGTTTATAACATTAATTAAGCTTTTATCTGAAGCATTTCAGACATGTTATTGGTTTTCTATTCAAGATGTATGTGAAATAAAATAATTTTTTTTAATTTATATTTCTATCTAGTTTTATTTAACTAATGCTATGGAATGAGAGCAATATCCTGTAGCCACCCATGTGCAAAGTAAAACAACCTACTAAAGATTGCAAAGGGTATGTACAAACAGCATTTCACATCACTGATTCAACACAATGTGACATGACACTTGCATGGAAAAGATTGGTATGTTTAAAGAAAGTATGAAAAACTTACTTCACTTTTTTTTCTTTCTTTTTTCTTTCTAAAAGTATGGAATTTGAAGATCCTATAGAAGTTAGTAAGGGACAAGCCTAGTACAACTGTTTTGTGAACTGATATATGCTGTATGTTAGGAGTTTAAACATAGCTGACAGATTTCTAAATGCTTTAATTTGACTTTTTCTTCTTTATAGCTTAACAGCTCTGTGCTTTTTCTGAAAGGACGAGTGTATGAAGCAATGGACAACAGGGGCCTAGCAGCAGAATGTTATAGAAGAGCTCTAGTATGCGATGTTCATTGTTATGAAGCATTTGAAGCTCTTGTTCAGCACCAGATGTTATCTGCACAAGAAGGTAAGTTCAAACATTTGCTAGCCATAATTGTTCTTACTTTAAATAACCCATTTATCTTATTTGTTGTACTTCATTTCTCCCATAATTTTTGCTGATTTTAGGCATTTGTTATATCTATACATGACCTTTCGAATTCCTGTGTTGCATTCGGCTGATGCCAGTCCATTAATCCAAGATATTTGGACACAATTTCACTAAGCAAAAACTGAGAAATGTTTGGGAAACAAATCTGTTACTCATCTAGGATTATACATGTCTTGTGCGATTTTGTTGTTCACTTGATTCCTCAAATCAACTGTGAAGAATAATTAACGTCCAGGTCAAGTTTTGTCATGTAGATTTGTTTGTCCCTTATTGAACATTAGACACTACTTTTCATTCATTACTGTATCACCATGCATTTCCTTCAGTTGACTGTAAATTTCTGAAGGTTTCAATAACCAGGCATTCAGAAATCCAATACCTCACCTCACAGTTGGCAGGACTTTGTGTCACACAGTACGTTCTGAACAATCACAGAAAGCACAATAACAGCTTGTTTCATTTGAAACACAACAATGAGAAAAGATGTAGAGGAGACCATTCAACCTTGGATAGAAGCCTGACAGCAATCTGCATTGCGGGAATGCGCAAACAGATGTTATTTCTTATGTGTCAGTTCATCCAGGCCGTGTAACCCACCATTTTAGATTTTGTTAAAACTTGTATCTATAACGCTTTCATAGCAGGATGAAATACCTTAAAATATCTCATTCATCTTAACAGGTGGTTTTGCAGTTATGTTGATTAGAATATCACTATATTTTCCATAAATTTCCTCTTATAGCAATTATAGTTTTCTTGCAATGTAAAAGTTGGAACTTTAGTGCTAAATTGACCTGATATTGCTGCAGTTGGAAAATCAAAGTGAGCGCAGGAAGTTCATTGTTATGGTAACCATAGCTATGTTGCCGATGTTAGTAATGCTACATTACTCCATACTAAGTTGTGTCCATAAACAACTTATAATATACTGTCGCATGTGATGTTAGACGGGCTCGTTTATTCTGCATTAATTTGGGTCTTAACATTAATATGGCTCATTCTTCTAAATTCTGATAGAATCATATTTTACATTTTCTGCCTTAAGAAATTTTCTTAAGATGTGTACGTGAAAGGACGTATGTGGGCTACCTCATTTCCTAGGTTTGGCTCAAGGGACTTTTACATTTGCGTCATTTCCCATGGAAATTCTTAGAATAATGTTGCCTTTTGCAACATAGAACCGATCACGTGTTTCCGCTCAATCATACTTAAAGTATGGCATCGACTTACCACAAACAGGATATAGACGTCATTAAGATTGAGTCGGCTCTTGCCTATTTAAGCAAGCGCCTGAGCGCCGCTCGGGGGAGACCAACACATGCTAGACGGGGGTCGAATCGCTGCCCGTCAGCATCCTAATCTGCTGTCTACAACGATGGGTTCACAGGTCCGTCCACATTACACACGACAAGTACTTCAAGGTAAGATCTTACATGTACTCTAGCTTTGTTCCCCCTTCAATGTAAACTCAACATTGCAGATATTTGAATTTAATAAACCAAGTACTTAAAATTAAGCCAAGCTTGAGATGTTCTACCCTGAAACCGCTATTCCCCCTATGTCCATCCGGTCATGGATGTGACAGTACAATGCATCTATTCTCTGCATTGTGTTCTTTGAATTATTGCAGTTATTGTGTTTAATTTTGACATTATTTCCTTGTGTCATTTGTTGTTATTATTATTTTTAATGCTTGCACTAATTGTCTGCTTCTGAAATGACTACTTGCATACATATCTCAGGTGACCATGACCTGTACACATTGACAACTTGTTTTGTAGTTCCAAGTTTGACAGCTAACTCATCAAACTCCTACTCTTGAGATTAGCACGTAGTGTGTCTTTATTGTAGAATTGTCAGCCTCAAAAAATGCTTTACCATGAGTTCAAACTTTCTTGATCATGGATAATAAATAGACTTCAATTTGATACATTGTTGCATTGTAAGCCATAGCTAATATGTCTAATATTGAGAAAAGTACAATACACTAACACTATACTTTTCAATACTAGCATTAGAGCCGAAGTTAAATTCATAATTCATTTCATTGTGACCTTGATGGCTATATGAAATGTAATGGCTAAAGTATATGAAAAACAAGTCCATAAATTGATTTTGGGGGAAAGTTTATCTCCTGATAGCTCCCCCTCACTATGCACCTATGATTTATTGATTCACTAAAAAATGGGTGACTCCTCCTGGAGCCCTGCACATAGGCTACCCATTGTGTCCCTTGGACTAAGGGGCAAGTCTGAAGGTACCAATAAAAAAAGGGAACCATGTTCCTAGGTTCAGTCCCTTTAATATCCTCTTGGTTCCAAAACTGGAGATCCCAGAGATACCCTTACACAGGCCCCATGATCAGCTCATGGTTCTGCCTGCCTGCATAGAATTCCTCCAAAGTCCAAAGTGCAACTGGTTAGTCCAAAGAGCTATGTCAGTTCTCAAGCTTTGGATGGTTGTTTTAAAGGGTTCCAGACCAACAAACATTGCACCTACCCCCTTCCTTGCAAATTTATCTGGATTTATTGCCCGAATGCCCTGGAGCCCACAGGAGAGTAACAGGGGCTCGTTAACAGAGTCTATCCAATACCCTTTGGCATTCCCACACCAATTTGGATGTTCTAACAGCACACAGTGAAACACAGGCCAAGGTACCAAAGATCTCAGCTTGGAAGACAGTGGCATACTTACCCAGGGAATAAAATAACCCTGTATTAGGCCTCCAGATGTCAGCATCTGCAGCCACCCCATCCAGTCTGTAAACCAGACTTGACCCCCTCCACAGAGGACAGCCTCAGCTCCCTGCATCCAATTCTCCCTGGTTGGAAATTTCACATTATAGCTACAATCGAGGTTAAACTTAGGCCCTATGAGGTCCCCCACCATCTTAGTGATGGGTCGCTCCTCATGCAGTACCATTAATATCCCACAAACAGATGTTTAAAGGACCATCCTTCCAAATACTAGAGGTGGTACACACTTATCCGCACCTTCTCCTGAACATATAGGAGCAAAGGTGAGAGGCACAATAATGCCTCCAGGTACAGAGTGGAGTAGTGCGCATAGCCCCGGTAATCAGATATGGCAGCCTTTGAATACTGTTAAGCCTGGCAATTGCAGTCCCTATTTTAAGCCTGACCACCAAACTAATGAAGCAAATGTGACAGTGGGCCTAATGACAGTAATATAGAGACATAAAGCCAGCTTAGGCCTCAGTCCCCACCTCCTGCCAACAGGCCACACTATCTTATGAGTCTTTTCCACCTTATATTCTATACGCCAGCCCCAGTTCAGCTATGAATCCAGTATCACCCTTGGTGCTAGGCTGAACCAGAATGAGCTAATCTCCTTCCAAAGAAAGTTGGCTGGGCAAGCCATTGAGCCTCCATTTCTTTGTAAACACTTGTGCAGACTAATACACAAACCTGCTTCGTGATACCATGCCTCCACTACACATAAGGAACTCTGCATGAGCTCTGATACGGTACCTGGGAACTTTCCTACTGCCGGAAGGCAAATGTTATCAGCATAGTTGTGGGCCTAGGTGCCGCCTTTATAGAGCCTGGTGAGTAACCCATACATCACTAGGTGCCAAATATTTGGAGTCACCGAGCACCTCTATCCTCACAGGCTTTTGAGTGTAACCACCTCCTGGTGGCCCTCCAGAGAGGTCAGAATCCAGTCTATGAGCAACTCCCCCATCAATTTACTTTCCATTCCCATCCTAACAGACCGTAACCTTGTGTGATTAAAGGCTCCCTCAATGTTCAGAAATACTGCCATAGCCAGTTGTCTCTGATTCAATGAAGAGCCATCTCAGCAGATTTACCAGGTTTATATGCATGTTGGTTAGGATGTGGTCGCTCTACCTTTTCCCTTATATACCTATCTACAAGTCTTTACATTGTCTTTAAGAAGAAACTCTCAGACTGATAGGATGCAAATCCTAGGTCTGGTATAGGAAATTCTACCAGGCTTAGGGATAAGCAACCCCTTGGCTACCCTTCATACAGAGTGCACATAACACATGTTCAGGCAGCTCTAAAAATTCTGACCAGGTATAGCAAGAGTATCTCCCATCCCTGTTGAAGCAGAGCTACAAAGACTCCATCCACATCAGGACTTTTAACGGGGAAAAAGACATAACCGCCCATTCATCACTCTTATAAGTGACAATTCTGGCCACTTTTCACCAAATCTCCCTCGGGCCGATGTGTCCCAGCCAAAACTGTCACCCCAACAGTAACTTTTCCTCCTGGAAAATGGGAATCCAGTAGTAGTCCCAAGGTTTCCTCCCTCTATCATCCAGTCCCCAGAAGGAGCCTCTAATGGGCCCACCCTGTTTCTATTATCTGTAATGAGAATCTTTTGCAGTCTAGCTGCTTCAGATTCATTCTGTATGGAACTACAGAAGTGGCTCCAAGAAACTCTAGAAGCGTTATTTCCCGTTTATAAACTCTCGTGTGTGTTTTAAAGCTGCACCAAGTCATCTGATACTTCATAATGATGTACTGATTGTACAGCCAACAAGTTTTCTTTCCCAGGTATTCTAAATCGGAATTCCACTATTTCCCATTTACCCTTTTCCCCTTGACAAAGGGACAGTTATTCTCATAAGAGGTATCAGAGTTTGTATGACATATTTCATGCATTGCTCCAAATCCTCCTGATTCTTCATATTCTTAAGAGGCCCACTACCAAGCCCACTCCTCAGATTCTTGTATGAGCTCTACTGAACTGAACCTCTTACATTAAATATATGGGACAAGGAAGGTTCCAACGAAACCCTCCAGTCCCTCACTTCTTCCAGGACCCCAAACGATCCTAGAGTAATGTCTATGACCTTCCTTCTTTATTATGGTAGGCAGGAGTGTCACCAATATTCAGGACCTCAAGATCCGTAATACTCAGGAACTACACCAGAGCCTCCCTAGGATTAATATCAGTGCTTCCCCAAATGCTTGATGAGCATTGGCATCATACACAACAAAGAGGTTGAGACCCTTCCTCCTGCAATAACTCATCAAGTTCCTAAGCTTCACCAGAGGAGGTGGAGCCAGAATCATAGGAAAGATATGCTGAACAGACCACCAACTCCTTCTGCTGGTCATTCTCTTTATATCTCATTAGCACAGCAACCAGATCCCATGTTAGGAAATCTGGCAGAGACCAAGCACTGAAAATTCCTTACTAATATATATGCCTTAGGTGCTCTGTAGCATTACCTCTATACAGAGTACAGCCTGAAACTTTCAATCCCATGATACGGCCGTGATGAATCCATGATTCCTGTATCAGGACCACATAGAAATTCGCTCTCTCTAGTAGCCTAGCCAAAACTCTTAAAGGTTATAATGCAGTGTTGTATATCAGCCTGAATCACAACTTGAAGCTTTCCTGGTGGCAATATGAAAGTAACTTCTCTCGGACTACCAGGCAGATGAACTCTGGAAAGATTTCCAAGCTTACAAGAGCTAATGTAGCTCATCTTCAGAGAATGATGTCCAGCAATCCAGCAATCGAGAACAGGTCGCCCGGGTTTACCTGGGCGGAATGTAATCGCCACAGTACCTAGCCGCGTACGCGGCTTTACCTGTGCGATAAAGGAGGTTTAAAAGAATATACACAAGCTTTTGATTTGTGTCTGTTTTGGGCGGGGTTTAGCTTTCTGCACTACCATTTGGCTGGGTCTCGGCGTTTCCTCATGGGCGGACTAGCGACCATGCGGTGACCAAGCCCAATGCTGCTTAACTTGGGCGACCGCTTGTGTGGTCGTCAAGTTAAGCAGGCCGGCATGGCAGCAAAGCAAGATGGGAATACAGGTAATGGGATGGGGGTACACAAGTTGGCAGCAGGGCGGGTCGCTGGTAGATGGTCACTCATCCAGCCAGCGACCGGGCCCAATGCTGCTTAACTTGGGGAAGTTTGTGAGATGAGGGATTGGTAGACTTCAGCCTCGGGGGCCCAAGCCGTCTTTCGGCAACCGGTAGCTCTTCCTCCGCCGTGGCGCCTTGTGGTCATAGCGGCCCAAAGAGTTAACCAGCTGGTTGGGGTGATAGGTAAGTTTCGCGTACATGGTGCGGGTTCTCTCCCGCACCACGTCCACGATGTATGGGAGGCCGGATTGGGTATGTAGGATATGTGATGGGAATCTACGCCCGGTATCATAGATCATCCGAAGCGCCCTGTTCTGGACGGTTTGCAGTCTGCGGATGGTGGTCGCTGCCGCCGATCCCCAGACCTCGCAGCCGTAAAGAATCAGGGGCGGGATAATCGCCTGATATAGGCGTAGCTTGAGGCGTATGGGCATTGTGGAGCGGAATACAGGGTACAGCTGCCTCAGCGCGGAGTGGCCGAGGCCGACCTTTGCCCTGACATGTGGCGCGAAAGTGAGGCCGCGGTCGAGCGTGAGTCCGAGGTATTTGGCTGAGGTAACCCAGGGGATTCTCCTCCGCCGCAACCTCAGAGGCCGCTCGGGCCGCCACCGACGGACCTTCGCCAGGAGAAGCGCAGAGCTCTTCCCCGGGCTGATGGCCATCCTCCACTTTTCGCTCCACCTGCCAATGGCTCGGAGCTGTCGCTGTAGTGGAGGGAAACAGAATCGGGCATTCTTGTTCTGTGCCATTATGAGGACATCGTCGGCATATTGGCACGTAACAGTCCTGGGTTCCGTGGGGAAGTCCGACATGTAGGCCGCGAAGAGAAGCGGGGACAGTACACTGCCTTCCGGGACTCCAGCGGCTATGGGACGGACTGAGGAAACCTTCCCCTCCACTCTCACCCTGAATGTGCGATCCCGAAGGAAACTGCTTATCAGGGCAAGATAGGCGGGAGGGACGTCTAACTCCTTGAGTTTGTATAAAAGGCCTTGGTGCCACGTCGTGGCAAAGGCCTTCTCTACGTCCAGCAGCACTGCTATGGTCTTGAAGTTCTCCTGGAAGCCCAGGGAGGCCTTCTCGGCCAGTCGCAGCAGCTGCAGGGTGGTGGAGTGCCCATGGCGAAAACCAAACTGATGGTCCGGTAGGAGTTGCCTTTCCTCAAATAGAGGTGTGAGGCGGGCTAGGAGCAACCGCTCAAAGACTTTTGAGATGGTTGGGAGCAAGCTGATGGAGCGGTAACTGCATGGAAAGACCGGATCCTTGCCGGGCTTTAAAATGCATACCACCCGCGCCTAGAATGATGTCAGGACTCCTGATCTGCCTATATTTGCAGTCACTCCGGTGGGGGGGGGGGCAGGCCAGATGCCACTCTGTGATAGGCTCGTCCGACGTGGGATGCGTTGACTGGGGACCAATGGCATCCATTGCAAAGCCAAAGCTCTGTGGTGTCGCTGTTCACCAGGGTCCCACTGGAAGATTTACTCCAGCACTTAGAACTGCACTTTGCTCAGCAGGTCATTGCATTATTCAAGCACACACTCATATTGACCTATTTTCTTTACTGCAGACAGCACTATGAGCAAACTGACGAAGTGGTCATGGGTTCTCCTCTATCACCAGCCACAACTAATTTGAAGGAGGCATTTGAACATCAGGCCTTAGATTCAGCAACTCTAAAGCCTTCTATCTTCTAGATATGTGGATGACACATTAGTCATCTGGCCTCACGGGAAAGACGCTACAGGACTTCTTGGACTATTTAAACAGCCAGCCCATCAAGTTTACAATGGAAGTAGAACAGGACATTCCCATTCTTGGACATACTAATTTGCCAGAAGCCTGATGGTTCCCTTGGCCACAGTGTGTACCAGGAGCCCATGCACACTGACCTATATTTAAACACAAACAGCTGCCATCATCCATTTCAACGGAACAGTTATATTGACACTTGCACAGAGCAATAGCCATACCAGACATAGAAAACCTCACCCATGAAGTTCAGTATCTCAGAACCACACTAGAGAAAAATGGATACAGTAAAAGCTGCATCAACAAGGCACTAAAAAGGTTTCTTCCGGTTCGCACATTGCACAGCATAACACCTCTCAGCCTGTTGAGTCATAGGAAACCAAGAAACAATGCAAGGTTCATATTCTATACATGGGTAATCTGTCCGATAAACTGAGTAGAAATGTGGGTAAATATAGCATCAAGACCATCCACAAACCGCCCAATAAAATCCGAAATATGCTATGACAGGCCAAGGATTCCCTCAACCTTAAGACTCCCAGTGTATACTGCATCCCATGTGAATGTGGCAGGGCCTACATCGATCAGACAGGAAGAACCATAGAACAGCAATGCAAAGAGCATGAGAGTTACATCCATCTGATCTACCCAGAAAAATTCGGCCTTGCAGAGCTCTGTATCAAGGAGGGACACAGACTGAAACTGAGTAAAACAACTATCATCTTTAAATCTGCAAGCTACTGAGACCGCTCCATTAAAGAAGTCACAGCTATCAAGCACAAACCAAATAATGTTAACAGGGACAACAGCCTGCAGGTGAATAGCATTTGGAGTTCAGTGCTCGACAAACACAGGAAGCTTTGTCAGATGGCCAGAGGCCAGAGGAAAGTCAGGACGATCGGGGACTTTGCCCCGGTCGTGTGTCAGTTGCCGCAGTACCGAGCCGCTTTGCGGCTTAACCTGCGAAATGAGCACTAGGATGTTTATGTTCTGCAGGAATTTTTGTTTTAAGGTTGTGTTTTCGAAATGGAATGTAAAATTTGGGTTTTGTGTTCAGTTTGGATAGATGGGACACGCCCACGGGCAGGCGCGCGGGCCAATCAGATGCCAGAGTCAAACCCATACTGACCACAAGGTGGAATCCCTTCTTCTCCTCCTTGCAGTTGTAGATCCTCTATCCATCCATGGTAATGCTATGGTTTTGCTTCGTAATACACTGTAGGATGGTATGGTCACCAGGTGGACCAGATATTCACATTATTACCCTCTTGAGGTAGAAGGTCTTCCGTGCCCAACACAGTGAGTCTGGTGCCTTCCCTTGGGTCCAGCTTAGGAACCAGACTGGACAGCCAGGTCTGTGACTCTTCAATCTCACAGAGTAGCATTGCTATCTCTCTTGAGAGAGAGCAATCAACAAATAGGGTACAAGGCCCACCTCCTCGGTGAGCCCATCCACCAGCCTGCCAATTGCCATCTGGACTTTCTCTACCTGTTCAGTAACAAACCACTCTGGGCAGCCTTCTTGGATGATAGCCACCCTGAACCCAGATTTGGTTACCTTGGCATACTTTACCCTGGGTTTCTTAGTCTACTTTACCTTCTCAGGAGTAGAACCTGATAACCTTTTTCCCCTTGAGTATCTTGAGGGACAGCCTTGAAGGAGAAGGGCCAGAATCCCTTCCAGAGTTCCCTCCACTCCCCTCAACTTCTGCACTGGGATGGCCTTCTTCAGCTTAAAGCTACCCACATCTGTGGCGAGCCTCTCCAAGGCTGAATTATCCTCAGCAGGTTCCCCAGTAGGAGCCCCTGCCTCATTATTTATTGTAGTTCTATTGGAGTACCAGAAGAAAGCTCTGGTTTGATAATTTCCTTGGTCTCTCTAGTTTCCCATGAGCAGCTAGCAAACTAAATGTCCACCCAGGCAGAGCCCTCATACCTGGCTAAGGTTATAACATACTCTGGGAGATCTCCAGGTTTTCCAGAGGCTCTGTTAATGACACATCACCCATGTGCCATGCATTCCTTCGGCACAGGTTGCTTAACACCTTGGGATTAGAGAAAATTAAATTAAATTGAATTTTATTTAGGGACACTCCTTAACTGCTATGGTTCTTAGCATCCCATCCTATATTGGGCCTGAAAGACTGGTAATTTTGCTCAGAGGTCTCTTTATCAGGTTTGAGGTTTGTTTATGTGCTGCAAATCCACAACACAGGACCACCGGATTTACTTCCCTTCCGAAGGAAGCCATGCAAAGCATCACCTCTGCTGAGTTTGAACCCGTGACCTCAAATTGGGACTGGGGAGTTGGTCTGTGGTCTCCTATTGGATATTCAAAGACATGCGTGTCCCAAGATAAGAC
This sequence comes from Deroplatys truncata, assembly GCA_030765065.1. NCBI lineage: Eukaryota > Metazoa > Arthropoda > Insecta > Mantodea > Mantidae > Deroplatys > Deroplatys truncata. The sequence continues at coordinate 126,832,915 of CM060988.1, read as the reverse complement.
AACCATCGTCTACTGAACAAGGGACTGTCCTCAGCCATCTGCCATCTGCGATGCATCCTACATCCACTCAAGGTCAGGCTTTAGGGGTTTGCAGGTCTTACGACCCCCCCCCCTCGCCTTCCCCAATCAGCTTCAGAAATTTATCCATATATGGGTATAATCTAACTAAATTATTAAATTAAGCAGTTTAAATTTTGGACCTTTTGAAAACTTTAAAACTTAGTAAGTATTAAAAATGTGTTGTATTTAGTTCTTATACTCTCCCCCTCCCTCCACTCCCCTTTCAACCTCCTTCACCTCTCCTCTCTCCCCTTCCTGCCCTCTCCCTTGCTCCTCAACCCAACCACTCTCTCTAATTCCCCTCCCTCCCTTCTCCAGTGTCTCCACCCCTCCATTTCTGCTGCTCTCCCTCCTTCCTCCCATGAGGTTCCTACTCCAGTATTGTTATGTTCATAAATAAGATGTCTACTGAAATGTTTTGGCCACTCTATTAAAATAGCACAGCCATTAATATTGTTATTTGCAAGTGTTCTTCATTAATTTTAATTTTAATTTTTATCTATTTAGAACAAGAAATGATGGCATCACTGCCAATATCTAAGCAGTGCAGTGTAGCAGAAGAGCAACTGCTGCGGTTACTGTATGAGAGTAGTTTAAAGAAATATCAGGCACCAAGTGAAGATCTCCCGCTATCTTTTCCAGCACTTTCATCCAACTTAGATCTTGCTGTAGCCCAAGCAGAGCGGCATTACTATAATTGCAATTATCAACAGTGCAGTCGCATCACAGAGGAGTAAGTATTATTTGCTTTACAAGAAGCGTTGTGCCAAAATGTTTATAGGGTGTACTTTTAGGTCAAGTCAAGAAACATTCCTTGCACTATTTGACAAAGGTCACTGGTCACTAAAATTAATTGATGGTATTTTGCATGCAACAAAATTCCCGTAACTTAGCATAAAGAAGGAGGCATACACAGAAGGTATTTTAAGATAAAAAAAATCTGATGTGTTACACTCACATGACTTTCTCTACTCTTGTACAAGCTATTTTTACAAACACTCATTCTCCATCTATTTCATATTAATCGAGATAAACATTTGCAGAAACGATCTTTTGACATGCAAAGAGAATTACATTTTACACATAACAACCAGTTCTAAAAATATTTGACTCGTTTAAGGCATACTATGTTCCCCTTGTTTTGTATTTGAAGTAGCCTTTAAGCATATACATATCTCTTAATAGCTGGTTGCTATCTGCAGCACCATTCTCTTTGCATATACAAGACAAAAAAATGAATAACGAATTCCCATTTGAGAAAATAAGTATTGAAAAATTTAAGGGAATAACAAACAATATCTCAAAAATGGTTCACTCAGCAAAAAAAATGTATATGACATAAATTGTGTATTTTAACGCGATCTACATTTTTTGTGTAGTAAAATTCTGTCTATCTCTTATGGTTTACCAGTTATGCAAAAGTCGTTCACAATGAAGAATACTTTTGGAGACATTCCCAGAAAATTTGAGATATACATTTCATTTGTCATGAAAATATCTTGAACATATGATATTTTAATCAAAATCGTTAGAGCCATTTTTGAGAAAATTAAAATTTTCGAAAACTGTTCCATGTAAAGGGTAGTCTGGGGTGGGGGTATTTTCTTGAAAACCTTTGTGTTGCATCTCTGGAAGATACTGAACCTAAATACCAACTTTGGTGTTTATCCGACTGTTCGTTTCTGAGTTATGCTGTTCACAGACAGACAGACACACACATGGACATGTTTCCAAAAATGCTTTTTTTGGATTCAGGGGGTCTCAAAACATGTATTTCTGGTGAAATCTCGGTATCAAATTTTTGGGTGGAATACAATACTTCCCTTACTATACGTAGTAAGGAAAGTAAAAATTAGATGTGTTACATTCACATCTTGCATCATTTTCTCTAGCTGCTATCGTTTGTTAGTGGGTATACAAACTATTCTTCAAAGTTTATTTTTCCATATACTTCATTGAGATAAACCTTTGCAGAATTAGCTAGATTACAAATTTCATTATAGATATAAAGGGAACAGCTATAATCAAATGTTTAAGAACTGGACACTATATGCTGGCCTTAAAATTCCATACTCTTTCCATGCAATCGCTAGAGGCAACTGAGTATTGTGAACAATTCAAACCATTAATAATAATGGATGTCTTGGAAATGGCTTATGGCGCATAAAAAGGTTATTTTAAATAAATTGTGTGTGTTATAGAGAGCTACATTTTTACTTTCTCTACTACGTATAGTAAGTAGGGGAAGTATTGTGTTCCACCCAAAATTTCGATACCGAGATTTCACCGGAAATACATGTTTTGAGACTCACTGAATCCAAAAAAAGCATTTTTGGAAACATGTCTGTGTGTGTGTTTGTGAACAGCATAACTCAAAAACGAAGAGTCGGATAACACCAAACTTGGTATTTAGGTTCAGTATCTTTCAGAGATGCGACACGAAGGTTTTCAAGAAAATCCCCTCACCCCAGACTACCCTTTACATGGAACATTTTTCGAAAATTTTAATTTTCTCAAAAACGGCTCTAACGATTTTGATTAAAATATCATATGTTTAAGATATTGTCATAAAAAATAAAATGTATATCTCGAATTTTCTGGGAATGTCTCCAAAAGTATTCTTCATTATGAACGACTTTTTCATAACTGGTAAACCATAAGAGATAGACAAAATTTTACTACACGAAAAATGTAGATCGCGTTAAAATACACAATTTATGTCATATACATTTCTTTATTAAGTGAACCGTTTGCGAGATACTGCTTGTTATTCCCTTAAATTTTCCAATACTTATACTTTTTCTCAAATTCGTTATTCTTTTTTTTATGTCCTGGACATGCAGAGAGAATGGAATGCGCCACATAGCAACCAGCGTTAAAATATTTGGCTATCGCTTAAAGCCTACCATATTCCCCTTGCATCTACAAGAAAATTATCAATAAGATTGACATCTCGATATCTCCATTAACATGAAGCATATGGAGAATAAGCGTTTGTAAAAATAGTTTGTACAAGAGTAGAAAAAGTCATGTGAGTGTAACACATCAGATTTTTTTGTATGGTATCTGATATTACGGTGAAAATACAACGAAGGAAGCATGTTCAAACTCAGGAATTTTTTACTGACTCCTTCATTAAGCCTCAATTTTTACGACTTCATCAATTTATTTCTTCATATGTCGGTGACGTTTTTGGTTATTAATATACCGTTATGTGCTTCCGAAACTTCATTTTCATAAATGTGTCGTAGGTAGGTATACGCCTTTGTTACATTTAACTCGGGCTTGCCTTGCCATCCGTAGTTTCCATTCTCCACGTGCTAGGAAAGGCGCACTCATGAGCCGAACAGCTTTAGCCAATCAAAGAGTGAGGAATGCGAAGGAACACACGCAGAGTTAAGTTTAGAAAAACAGGGTATAGTTCAGAACTCACGAAGGTAAACAAACCGCTTGCGAGCGATATACAAGCTCTAGACGGCACATGGAATTAGGTAAAATATATTGGTTCTTTACAAGTGGCCGAGTGGCACTAGAAACGTATAATCAAGCGTTTCATTCTTAAACACGACCTATGAAAAAGCAGACTTTCTCTACGAATGATGGACTCATATATTACCGTTATGTACAGTGTGGGCGTTTTAAGCTATGGACGCGGATCGTGCGTCTCTAGTTTCCGAGGTCGCGGTTCAAACCCGGTGGAGGGCGATGCATTTTTTCGGACGTAAAAATCCTTAGCATGGCTTCCTTCGCAAGCGAAGTAATGGCCCATTCACAATGAAATGTAAGCGCAGACAAATGAGCGCAAAGCTTTGCATCCATGCTATTTAATGGAAGCATTCTCATAGAGTCACGCAACGCAACGATTTATGCTTGCGTTGCGCGCAGAGGAAGAATTCTGAATTTCTTTCTCTTTGCATTGCCTGTTATTCAACAGCAGACGATCGCGATACGAGGCTTTACGCCGTGTAATGTACGCGAGCATGCTGTATACATGCTCTCTTCCATTTGGCCGTACCACACAAATTGTTGTGGGTCACCATCTCTCATTTCCCTCAAGAGGTTATGGTAGTCCCCTTACTGAATCCTCCTTTGATATAATGGTTGAATCTAGCATCTGCGCTTAGATTTCTTGCTCATAAATCATAAGGCGCAAAGAGATAATGCACATTACATCAATATAGCTTGTGCAGCTGTATAACTTGTTACAGTTTCCATACTTGCATAACTATTTTAAATATGTTGTTCAAACATTCGTGATGTCACTAATGCTACAGGCAGCAGTTGGGCGTATGAATTTTTGTGACCTATTTATTTATAAACTATTAAGTGAACTTTCTTATTTGGTATTGTTGGTTATATTATTCAATTTGAAACTTAGGGTGCATTTGGAAGATTTTCGCAATTGGTTTAAGGATCTAGAAGCCCATGCTAAATTCTTGCGTTATGTGTAAGGCTGCATTGAGAATGGTCTTCCCTCACGCCTGCGCTTATGATGTGTTATGTTGGAGCTTACATTTCATTATGAATGGGCCCTAAAGCCAGTGGTCCCGTGTTGTAGATTTACAGCACATAAAAGAACCTCAAGCCGGATAAAGAGGCCTCTGAGCAAAATGTTTAGTCTTTCACGCCCAATATAAAATGGGACGCTAAGAACCATAGTAGTTAAAGAGTGTCAATTACACTGCTCCGCACTCTGTCAATTACACCAAACGAAAAGGTAAAAAACCAAACGAGAAGGGAAAAACCAAACGAAAAGGGAAAAAACCAAAACGAAACAGAAAAAAAAACAAACGAAACGGGAAAGAAAACAAACGAAACGGGAAAGAAACAGACGAAAAGGGATAAAACCAAACGAAGAGGGATAAAACCAAACGAAAAGGGAAAAAACGGAACGAAACGGGAAAAAACCAAACGAAACGGGCAAAAATCGAAAAAAAAGGGGAAAAAACCGAACGAAAAGGGAAAAAAACAAAACGAAACGAGAAAAAACAAAACGAAAAGGGAAAAAACGGAACGGAAAGGGAAAAAACAAAACGAAACGCGAAAAAATCGAACGAAAAGGGAAAAAACAAAACGAAAAGGGAAAAAACCAACGATACGCGAGAATAACAAACGAAAGGGGGAAAAACAAACGAAAAGGGAAAATACCAAACGAAAAGGGAAAAAATCTAAACGAAACGGGAAAAAACGAAAGGAAAATGGAAAAACCCTACGAAAAGGGAAAAAACCAAACGAAAAGGAAAAAAACCGAATGAAGAGGGAAAAAACCGAACGTAAAGAGAAAAAACCGACCGAAGAGGGAAAAAACCCAACGAAAAGGGAAAAATCCAAACGAAGAGGGAAAAAACCGAACGAAGAAGGAAACAATTGAACGAAAAGGGAAAAATCCGAACCAAAAGGGAAAAAACCCAAAGAAAAGGGAAAAACCGACCGAAGAGGGAAAAAACCCAACGAAAAGGGAAAAACCCAAACGAAGAGGGAAAAAACCGAAGAGGGCAAAAACCAAACGAAATGGGAATAAACCGAACGAAAAGGGAAAAAACGTAATGAAAAGGGAAAACAAACGAACGAAGCAGGAAAAAATTGAACGAAAAGGGAAGAAACGTAACGAAAAGGGGAAAAAACGAAACGAAACGGGAAAAAACCAAACCAAGAGGGAAAAAAACCAACGAAAAGGGAAAAATCCAAACAAAGAGGGAAAAAAACCAACGAAAAGGGAAAAAACCCAACGAAGGGGGATAAAACCGAACGAAGAGGGAAAAAACCCAACGAAAAGGGAAACATCAAAACGAAGAGGGAAAACACCCAACGAAGAGGGAGAAAACCGAACGAAGAGGGAAAAAATTGAACGAAAGGGGAAAAAATTGAACGAAAAGGGAAAAATTCAAACGAAGAGGGAAAAAACCAAACGAAAAGGGAAAAAACCGAACGAAGAGGGAAATTATTGAACGAAAAGGGAAAAAGCCCAACGAAGAGGGAAATTAACCCAACGAAAAGGGAAAAAACCCAACGAAAAGGGAAAAAAGCGAAGAGGGGAAAAAACCAAAGGAAAAGGGAATAAACCGAACGAAGAGGGAAAAAACCCAACGAAAAGGGAAAAAAGGGAACACGAAGGGAAAAATCCCAAAGAAAAGGGAAAAAACGGGAAAAAGGGAAAAACCCAACGAAAAGGGGAAAATCAAAACGAAGAGGGAAAAAACCCAACGAAAAGGGAAAAAACGAACGAAGAGGGGAAAAAACTGAACGAGAGGGAAAAAATTGAACGAAACGGGGAAAAAACGAACGAAAAGGGAAAAATGCAAACGAAAAGGGAAAAAAGCGAACGAAAAGGGAAAAATCCGAACGAAGAGGGAAAAAACCCAACGAAAAGGGAAAAAACCAAACGAAGAGGGAAAAAAACCCCACGAAAAGGGAAAAAACCAAACTAAACGGGAAAAAACAACGAAACGTGAAAATAACAAACGAAAGGGGAAAAAACAAAACGAAAAGGGAAAAAATCTAAACGAAACGGGAAAAAACGAAAGGAAAAGGGATAACACCGAATGAAGAGCAAAAAAACCGAATAAAGAGCAAAAAAACCGAACGTAAAGGGAAAAAACCCAACGAAAAGGGAAAATCCCGAACCTAAAGGAAAAAAACCAAAGAAAAGGGAAAAAATCCAACGAAAAGGGAAAAAATTGACCGAAGAGGGAAAAAACCCAACGAAAAGGGAAAAATCCAAACGAAGAGGGCAAAAACCAAACGAAATAGGAATAAAGCAAACGAAAAGGGAAAAAACGTAGCGAAAAGGGAAAGAAACGAACGAAGCAGGAGAAAATTGAACGAAAAGGGAAAAAACGTAACGAAAATGGGAAAAAACGGAACGAGAAGGGAAAAAACGAAACGAAACAGGAAAAAACCAAACGAAGAGGGAAAAAACACGACGAAAAGGGAAAAAAACGAACGAAGAGAGAAAAAACCGAACGATGAGGGAAAAAATTGAACGGAAAGGGAAAAAACGTAACGAAAAGGGAAAAAACCGAACGAAGAGGGAAAAAATTGAACGAAAAGGGAAAAAACGGAACCAAAAGGGAAGAAACCCAACGAAAAGGGAAAAATTAGAACGAAGAGAGAAAAAACCCAACGAAAAGGGAAAAAATTGAACGAAAAGGCAAAAAACGTAACGAAAAGGGAAGAAAACGAACGAAGAGGGAAAAAACCGAACGACAGGAAACAAATTGAACGAAAAGGGAAAAAACGAACGAAAAGGGAAAAAAGCGATTGAAAAGTGTAAAGTCCAAACGAAGAGGGAAAAACCCAACGAAAAGGGAAAAAACCCAACGAAAAGGGAAAAAACCGAACGAAGAGGGAAAAAAACGAATGCAGAGGGAAAAAACCGAACGAGAGGGAAAAAACGGAACGAAGAGGGAAAAAACCGTACGAAGAGGGAAACAATTGAACGAAAAGGGAAAAATCGTAACGAAAAGGGAAAAAAACGAACGAAGAGGGAAAAAACCGAACAAAGAGGAAAAAACCGAACGAGAGGAAAAAAAATTGAACGAAAACGGAAAAAACCAAGGAAAAGGGAAAAACGCGAACGAAACGGGGAAAATCCAAACGAAGAGGGAAAAAAACCCAACGAAACGGGAAAAAACCCAACAAAGAGGGAAAAAACCCAACGAAAAGGGAAAAATCAAAACGAAGAGGGAAAACACCCAACGAAGAGGGAAAAAATTGAACGAAAGGGGAAAAAATTGGACGAAAAGGGAAAAATTCAAACGAAGAGGGAAAAAACCCAACGAAAAGGGAAAAAACCGAACTAAGAGGGAAAAATTGAACGAAAAGGGAAAAAACGTAAATAAAAGGGAAAAAAACGAACGAAGAGGGAAAAACCGAACGAGAGGGAAAAAAGGGAACGAAGAGGGAAAATATTGAACGAAAAGGGAAAAAACCCAACGAAGAGGGGGAAAAACCCATCGAAAAGGGAAAAAACCGGACGAAAAGGGAAAAAAAATGAACGAAGAGGGAAAAAAGCGAACAAAGAGGGAAAAAACCGAACGAGAGGAAAAAAAATTGAACGAAAAGGGAAAAGAACGAACGAAAAGGGGAAAAAACGAAGGAAAAGGGAAAAAAGCGAACGAAACGGGAAAAATCCAAACGAAGAGGGAAAAAACCCAACGAAACGGGAAAAAAATACCAACGAAAAGGGAAAAATGAAAACGAAGAGGGAAAACACCCAACGAAGAGGGAGAAAACCGAACGAAGAGGGAAAAAACCAAACGAAGAGGGAAAAAATTGAACGAAAAGGGAAAAATCCAAACGAAGAGGGAAAAAACCCAACGAAAAAGGAAAAAACCGAACGAGGAGGGGAAAAAACCCAACGAAGAGGAAAAACCCAACGAAAAGGGAAAAAACCGAACTAAGTGGGAAAAATTGAACGTAAAGGGAAAAAAACGAACGAAGAGGAAAAAAACCGAACGAGAGGGAAAAAACGGAACGAAGAGGAAAAAAACCGAACGAAGAGGCAAAATATTGAACAAAAAGGGAAGAAACCCAACGAAACGGGAAAAAACCGAACATAGAGGGAAAAAAGTTGAACGAAAAGGGAAAAAACGGAACCAAAAGGGAAAACCCAACGAAAAGGGAAAAATTAGAACAAAGAGGGAAAAAACCCAACGAAAAGGGAAAATATTGAACGAAAAGGGAAAAAACGTAACGAAAAGGGAAAAAAACGAACGAAGAGGCAAAAAACTGGTCGAAAGAAAAAAAAATTGAACGAAAATGGAAAAAAGCGAACGAAGAGGGAAAAACCCAACGAAAAGGGAAAAACCCAACGAAGTGGGGAATAAACCCAACGAAAAGGGAAAATCAAAACGAAGACGGAAAAACCCAACGAAAAGGGAAAAAACCGTACAAAGAGGGAAAAAACGGAACGAAGAGGGAAAGAACCGAACGAAGAGTGAAAAAATTGAACGAAAAGGGAAAAAACGTAACGAAAAGGGAAAAAAACGAACGAAGACGGAAAAAACGGAACGAGAAGAAGAAAATTGAACGAAAAGCGAAAAAAAAACGAAATGGGAAAAAAACCAACGAAAAGGGGAAGAAAACGAACGAAAAGGTTAAAAAAGCGAACGAAAAGGGAAAAATCCAAACGAAGAGGGGAAAACACCGAACGAAACGGGAAAAAACCGAACGAAAAGGGAAAAATCAAAACGAAGAGGGAGAAACCCAACGAAAAGGGAAATAACCGAACGAAGAGGGAAAAATTGAACGAAAAGGGAAAAAACGTAACGAAAAGAGAAAAAACGAACGAAGAGAGAAATAAACCGAACGAGAGGGAAAAAACGGAACGAAGAGGAAAAACACCGAACGAAGAGGGAAAAAAACCAAACGAAAAGGGAAAAATCAAAACGAAGAGGGAAAACACCCAACGAAAAGGGAAAAACCGAACAAAGAGGGAAAAAAACGAACAAAGAGGGAAAAAATTGAACGAAAAGGGAAAAAACCGAACGAAAAGGGAAAAACCTAACTAAAAGGCAAAAAACCCAACGAAAAGGGAAAAACCCAACGAAAAGGGAAAAATCAAAACGAAGAGGGAAAAACCCAACGAAAAGGAAAAAAACCGAACGAAGAGGGAAACATTGAACGAAAAGGGAAAAAACGTAACGAAAAGGGAAAAAAAAGCCCAACGAAAAGGGAAAAATCAAAACGAAGAGGGAAAAACCCAACGAAACGGGAAAAAACGGAACGAAGAGGGAAAAAATTGAACGAAGAGGGAAAAAAACCCAACGAAAAGGGAAAAAACCGAACGAAGAGGGAAAAAATTGAACGAAAAGGGAAAAAAAACCGAACGAAAAGGGAAAAAATTGATCGAAAAGGGAAAAATCCAAACGAATAGGGAAAAAACCCAACGAAAAGGGAAAAACACAAACGAAGAGGGAAAAAAATAAACGAAAAGGGAAAAAACGGAACCATAAGGGAAAAAACCCAACGAGAAGGGAAAAATCAGAACGAAGAGGGAAAAAACCCAACGAAAAGGGAAAAAACCGAACGAAGAGGGAAAAAAACCGAATGAAGAGGGAAAAAATTGAACGAAAAGGGAAAAAACCGAACGAGTAGGGAAAAATCTAACGAAAAGGGAAAAAACCCAACGAAAAGGGAAAAAACCGAACGAAAAGGGAAAAACACGAACGAAGAGGAAAAAAACCGAACGAGAGGAAAAAAAATTGAACGAAAAGGGAAACGAACGAACGAAAAGGGGGAAAAAACGAAGGAAAAGGAAAAAAGCGAACGAAACGGGAAAAATCCAAACGAAGAGGGAAAAAAACCAACGAAACGGGAAAAACCCAACGAAGAGCGAAAAAACCCAACGTAAAGGGAAAAATGAAAACAAAGAGGGAAAACACCCAACGAAGAGGGAGCAAACCGAATGAAGAGGGAGAAAATCGAACGAAGAGGGAAAAAACCAAACGCAGAGGGAAAAAATTGAACGAAAAGGTAAAAATCCAAACGAAGAGGGAAAAAACCCAACAAAAAGGGAAAAAAAAACCGAACGAAGAGGGAAAAACCTAACGAAAAGGGAAAAAACCGAACTAAGAGGGAGAAATTGAACGAAAAGGGAAAAAACCCAACGAAGAGGGAAAAACCTAACGAAAAGGGAAAAAACCGAACTAAGAGGGAGAAATTGAACGAAAAGGGAAAAAACGTACTAAAAGGGAAAAAAACGAACAAAGAGGGAAAAAAACCGAACGAGAGTTAAAAAACGGAACGAAGAGGAAAAAAACCGAACGAAGAGGGAAAATATTGAACGAAAAGGGAAAAAACCCAACGAAAAGGGAAAAAACCGAACAAAAAAGGGAAAAAACGAACGAAGAGGGAAAAAATTGAACGAAAAGAGAAAAAACGGAACCAAAAGGGAAAACCCAAGGAAAAGGGAAAAATTAGAACGAAGAGGGAAAAAACCCAACGAAAAGGGAAAATATTTAACGAAAAGGGAAAAAACGTAACGAAAAGGGAAAAAAACGAACGAAGAGGCAAAAAACCGAACGAAAGGAAAAAAATTGAACTAAATGGAAAAAAGCGAACAAAGAGGGAAAAACCCAACGAAGTGGGAAAAAACCCAACGAAAAGGGAAGAATCAAAACGAAGACGGAAGAACCCAACGAAAAGGGAAAAAACCGTACGAAGACGGAAAAAACGGAACGAAGAGATAAAAAATTGAACCAAAAGGGAAAAAACGTAACGAAAAGGGAAAAAAACGAAGACGGAAAAAATTGAACGAAAAGGGAAAAATCCAAACGAAGAGGGGCAAACACCGAACGAAACGGGAAAAAACCCAACGAAAAGGGAAATAACCGAACGAGGAGGGAAAAATTGAACGAAAAGGGAAAAAACCTAACGAAAAGGGAAAAAAACGAACGAAGAGGGAAATAAACCGAACGAGAGGTTAAAAACGGAACGAAGAGGAAAAAAACCGAACGAAAAGGGAAAATCCAAACGAAGAGGGAAAAAACCCAACGAAAAGGGAAAAATCAAAACGAAGAGGGAAAACACCGAACGAAGAGGGAAAAAACCGAACGAAAAGTGAAAAACCTAACAAAAAGGGAAAAACCCAACGAAAAGGGAAAAATCAAAACGAAGAGGGGAAACCCAACGAAAAGGGAAAAAACCGAACGAAAAGGGAAAAAAACGAAGAGGGGAAAAGCCCAACGAAAAGGGAAAAATCAAAACGAAGAGGGAAAAACCCAAAGAAAATGGAAAGAACCGAACGAAGAGGGAAAAAATTAAACGAAGAGGGATAAAATTGAACGAAAACGCAAAAAATTGATCGAAAAGGGAAAAATCCAAACGAAGAGGGAAAAAACTCAACGAAAAGGGAAAAATCAAAACGACGGTGCAAAAAACCCAACGAAAAGGGAAAAAATTGAATGAAAAAGGAAAAACCTAACGAAAAGGGAAAAAAACAGAACGAAAAGGGAAAAAACGAACGAAGAGGGAAAAGATTAAACGAAAAGGGAAAAAAAGGAACCAAAAGGGAAAAAACCCAACGAAAAGGGAAAGATTAGAATGAAGAGCCAAAAAACCCAACGAAAAGGGAAAAAATTGAACGAAAAGAGAAAAAACGTAACGAAGAGGGAAAAAAACGAACGAAGAGGGAAAACACCGAACGAGAGGAAAAAAATTGAATGAAAAGGGAAAAAAACAAACGAAAAGGAAAAATGCGAACGAAAAGGGAAAAATCCCAACGAAGAGGGAAAAAACCGAACGAAGAGGGAAAAAACGGAACGAAGAGGGAAAAAATTAAACGAAAAGGGAAAATCTAAACGAAGAGGGAAAAAACCCAACGAAAAGGGAAAAAACCGAACGAAGAGGGAAGAAACCCAACGAAAAGGGAAAAAACCGAACGAAGAGGGAAAAAGCCGAACGTGAGAGGGAAAAAATTGAACGTAAACGGAAAAAACCGAACGAGTAGGGAAAAACCTAACGAAAAGGGAAAAAACCCAACGAAAAGGGAAAAAACCGAACGAAGAGGGAAAAAACCCAACGAAAAGAGAAAAAACCGAACGAAAAGAGAAAAACACGAATGAAGAGGGAAAAAATTGAACGAAAAGGGAAAAAACGGAACCAAAAGGGAAAAAACCCAACGAAAAGGGTAAAATCAGAAGAAAGAGGGAAAAAACCCAACGAAAAGGAAAAAAATTGAACGAAAAGTGTAAAAGCGTAAAGAAAAGGGAAAAAAACGAACAAAGAGGGAAAAAATTGAACGAAAAGGGATAAAACAATACGAAACGTTAAAAAACGAAACGAAACGTGAAAAAACGAAACGAAAGGGGAAAAAACCAAACGAAACGGGAAAAAACCAAACGAAAAGGTAAAAAACCAAACGAGAAGGGAAAAAACCAAACGAAAAGCGATAAAACCAAACGAAAAGGGAAAAAACGGAACGAAACAGGAAAAAACCACACGAAGCGGGGAAAAATCGAAAAAAAGGGAAAAAACCGAACGAAAAGGCAAAGAAAACGAAACGGGAAAAAACAAAATGAAAAGGGAAGAAACCAAACAAAAAGGGAAAAAATCGAACGAAAAGGGAAAAAACGAAACGAAACGGGAAAACCAAACGAAACGGGAAAAACCAAACGAAGCGGTTAAAACCAAACGAAAAGGGAAAAAACGGAACGAAGAGGGAAAAAACGGAACGAAGAGATAAAAAATTGAACGAAAAGGGAAAAAACGTAACGAAAAGGGAAAACAAACGAAGACGGTAAAAACTGAACGAGAAGAAAAAAATTGAACGAAAAGCGAAAAAACGAACGTAAAGGTTAAAAAACCCAACGAAGAGGGAAAAAACCCAACGAAAAGGGAAATAACCGAACGAGGAGGGAAAAATTGAACGAAAAGGGAAAAAACGTAACGAAAAGGGAAAAAAACGAACCAAGAGGGAAATAAACCGAACGAGAGGGAAAAAACGGAACGAAGAGGGAAAAAACGGAACGAAGAGGAAAAAAACCGAACGAAAAGGGAAAAAACCCAACGAATAGGGAAAAATCAAAACGAACAGAGAAAAACCGAACGAAGAGGGAATAAACCGAACAAAGAGGGAAAAAATTGAACGAAAAGGGAAAAAACCGAACGAAAAGGGAAAAACCTAACGAAAAGGGAAAAACCTAACGAAAAGGCAAAAAAGCCAACGAAAAGGGAAAAATCAAAACGAAGAGGGAAAACCCAACGAAAAGGGAAAAAACCGAACGAAGAGGGAAAAATTGAACAAAAAGGGAAAAAACGTAACGAAAAGGGAAAAAAACGAAGAGGGAAAAACCCAACGAAAATGGAAAGAACCGAACGAAGAGGGAAAAAACCGAACGAAGAGGGATAAAACCGAACGAAGAGGGAAAAAATTGAACGAAAAGGGAAAAAATGGATCGAAAAGGGAAAAATCCAAACGAAGAGGGAAAAAACTCAACGAAAAGGGAAAAATCAAAACGACGGGGCAAAAAACCCAACGAAAAGGGAAAAAATCGAACGAAGAGGGAATAAACCGAACGAAGAGGGAAAAAATTGAACGAAAAAGGAAAAACCTAACGAAAAGGGAAAAAAAAACAGAACGAAAAGGGAAAAAAACGAACGAAGAGGGAAAAAATTGAACGAAAAGGGAAAAAACGGAACAAAAAGGGAAAAAACCCAACGAAAAGGGAAAGATTAGAATGAAGAGGGAAAAAACCCAACGAAAAGGGAAGAAATTGAATGAAAAGAGAAAAAACGTAACGAAGAGGGAAAAAAACGAACGAAGAGGGAAAAAACCGAACGAGAGAAAAAAAACAAACGAAAAGGGAAAAAAGCGAACGAAAAGGGAAAAGTCCAAACGAAGAGGGAAAGAAGCCAACGAAAAGGGAAAAATCCCAACGAAGAGGGAAAAAACCGAACGAAGAGGGAAAAAACGGAACGAAGAGGAAAAAAATTAAACGAAAAGGGAAAATCTAAACGAAGAGGGAAAAAACCCAACGAAAAGGGAAAAAACCGAACGAAGAAGGAAACAATTGAACGAAAAGGGAAAAATCCGAACCAAAAGGGAAAAAACCCAAAGAAAAGGGAAAAACCGACCGAAGAGGGAAAAAACCCAACGAAAAGGGAAAAATCAAAACGAAGAGGGAAAACCCAACGAAAAGGGAAAAAACCGAACGAAAAGGGAAAAAACGTAACGAAAAGGGAAAAAAACGAAGAGGGGAAAAGCCCAACGAAAAGGGAAAAATCAAAACGAAGAGGGAAAAACCCAACGAAAATGGAAAGAACCGAACGAAGAGGGAAAAAATTAAACGAAGAGGGAAAAAACCGAATGAAGAGGGAAAAAATTGAACGAAAAGGGAAAAAACCGAACGAGTAGGGAAAAATCTAATGAAAAGGGAAAAAACTCAACGAAAAGGGAAAAAACCGAACGAAAAGGGAAAAACACAAACGAAGAGGAAAAAAACCGAACGAGAGGAAAAAAAATTGAACGAAAAGGGAAACGAACGAACGAAAAGGGGAAAAAACGAAGGAAAAGGAAAAAAGCGAACGAAACGGGAAAAATCCAAACGAAGAGGGAAAAAAACCAACGAAAAGGGAAAAAACCCAACGAAGAGCGAAAAAACCCAACGTAAAGGGAAAAATGAAAACGAAGAGGGAAAACACCTAACGAAGAGGGAGCAAACCGAATGAAGAGGGAGAAAATCGAACGAAGAGGGAAAAAACCAAACGCAGAGGGAAAAAATTGAACGAAAAGGGAAAAATCCAAACGAAGAGGGAAAAAACCCAACAAAAAGGGAAAAAAAACCGAACGAAGAGGGAAAAACCTAACGAAAAGGGAAAAAACCGAACTAAGAGGGAGAAATTGAACGAAAAGGGAAAAAACCCAACGAAGAGGGAAAAACCTAACGAAAAGGGAAAAAACCGAACTAAGAGGGAGAAATTGAACGAAAAGGGAAAAAACGTACTAAAAGGGAAAAAAACGAACAAAGAGGGAAAAAAACCGAACGAGAGTTAAAAAACGGAACGAAGAGGAAAAAAACCGAACGAAGAGGGAAAATATTGAACGAAAAGGGAAAAAACCCAACGAAAAGGGAAAAAACCGAACAAAAAAGGGAAAAAACGAACGAAGAGGGAAAAAATTGAACGAAAAGAGAAAAAACGGAACCAAAAGGGAAAACCCAAGGAAAAGGGAAAAATTAGAACGAAGAGGGAAAAAAACCCAACGAAAAGGGAAAATATTTAACGAAAAGGGAAAAAACGTAACGAAAAGGGAAAAAAACGAACGAAGAGGCAAAAAACCGAACGAAAGGAAAAAAATTGAACTAAATGGAAAAAAGCGAACAAAGAGGGAAAAACCCAACGAAGTGGGAAAAAACCCAACGAAAAGGGAAGAATCAAAACGAAGACGGAAGAACCCAACGAAAAGGGAAAAAACCGTACGAAGACGGAAAAAACGGAACGAAGAGATAAAAAATTGAACCAAAAGGGAAAAAACGTAACGAAAAGGGAAAAAAACGAAGACGGAAAAAATTGAACGAAAAGGGAAAAATCCAAACGAAGAGGGGCAAACACCGAACGAAACGGGAAAAAACCCAACGAAAAGGGAAATAACCGAACGAGGAGGGAAAAATTGAACGAAAAGGGAAAAAACGTAACGAAAAGGGAAAAAAACGAACGAAGAGGGAAATAAACCGAACGAGAGGTTAAAAACGGAACGAAGAGGAAAAAAACCGAACGAAAAGGGAAAATCCAAACGAAGAGGGAAAAAACCCAACGAAAAGGGAAAAATCAAAACGAAGAGGGAAAACACCGAACGAAGAGGGAAAAAATTGAACGAAAAGGGAAAAAACCGAACGAAAAGTGAAAAACCTAACGAAAAGGGAAAAACCCAACGAAAAGGGAAAAATCAAAACGAAGAGGGAAAGCCCAACGAAAAGGGAAAAAACCGAACGAAAAGGGAAAAAACGTAACGAAAAGGGAAAAAAACGAAGAGGGGAAAAGCCCAACGAAAAAGGAAAAATCAAAACGAAGAGGGAAAAACCCAACGAAAAAGGAAAGAACCGAACGAAGAGGGAAAAAATTAAACGAAGAGGGAAAAAATTGAACGAAAACGCAAAAAATTGATCGAAAAGGGAAAAATCCAAACGAAGAGGGAAAAAACTCAACGAAAAGGGAAAAATCAAAACGACGGTGCAAAAAACCCAACGAAAAGGGAAAAAATTGAATGAAAAAGGAAAAACCTAACGAAAAGGGAAAAAAACAGAACGAAAAGGGAAAAAAACGAACGAAGAGGGAAAAGATTAAACGAAAAGGGAAAAAAAGGAACCAAAAGGGAAAAAACCCAAAGAAAAGGGAAAGATTAGAATGAAGAGCCAAAAAACCCAACGAAAAGGGAAAAAATTGAACGAAAAGAGAAAAAACGTAACGAAGAGGGAAAAAAAACGAACGAAGAGGGAAAACACCGAACGAGAGGAAAAAAATTGAATGAAAAGGGAAAAAAAACAAACGAAAAGGGAAAAAAGCGAACGAAAAGGGAAAAATCCAAACGAAGAGGGAAAGAAGCCAACGAAAAGGGAAAAATCCCAACGAAGAGGGAAAAAACCGAACGAAGAGGGAAAAAACGGAACGAAGAGGGAAAAAATTAAACGAAAAGGGAAAATCTAAACGAAGAGGCAAAAAACCCAACGAAAAGGGAAAAAACCGAACGAAGAGGGAAGAAACCCAACGAAAAGGGAAAAAACCGAACGAAGAGGGAAAAAACCGAACGTGAGAGGGAAAAAATTGAACGTAAACGGAAAAAACCGAACGAGTAGGGAAAAACCTAACGAAAAGGGAAAAAACCCAACGAAAAGGGAAAAAACCCAACGAAAAGAGAAAAACACGAACGAAGAGGGAAAAAATTGAACGAAAAGGGAAAAAACGGAACCAAAAGGGAAAAATCAGTACGAAGAGGGAAAAAACCCAAAAAAGGGAAAAAACCGAACGAAGAGGGGAAAAATTGAACGAAAAGGGAAATAACCGAACGAGTAGGGAAAAATCTAACGGAAAGGGAAAAACCCGAACGAAAAGGGAAAAACACGAATGAAGAGGGAAAAAATTGAACGAAAAGGGAAAAAACGGAACCAAAAGGGGAAAAAACCCAACGAAAAGGGTAAAATCAGAAGAAAGAGGGAAAAAACCCAACGAAAAGGAAAAAAATTGAACGAAAAGTGTAAAAGCGTAAAGAAAAGGGAAAAAAACGAACAAAGAGGGAAAAAATTGAACGAAAAGGGATAAAACAATACGAAACGTTAAAAAACGAAACGAAACGTGAAAAAACGAAACGAAACGGGAAAAAACCAAACGAAACGGGAAAAAACCAAACGAAAAGGTAAAAAACCAAACGAGAAGGGAAAAAACCAAACGAAAAGCGATAAAACCAAACGAAAAGGGAAAAAACGGAACGAAACAGGAAAAAACCACACGAAGGGGGGAAAAATCAAAAAAAAGGGAAAAAACCGAACGAAAAGGGAAAAAAGAAAACGAAACGGGAAAAAACAAAATGAAAAGGGAAGAAACCAAACAAAAAGGGAAAAAATCGAACGAAAAGGGAAAAACCGAACGAAAAGGGAAAAAACGAAACGAAACGGGAAAAACCAAACGAAACGGTTAAAACCAAACGAAAAGGGAAAAAACGGAACGAAGAGGGAAAAAACGGAACGAAGAGATAAAAAATTGAACGAAAAAGGGAAAAAACGTAACGAAAAGGGAAAAAAAACGAAGACGGTAAAAACTGAACGAGAAGAAAAAAATTGATCGAAAAGCGAAAAAACGAACGTAAAGGTTAAAAAACCCAACGAAGAGGGAAAAAACCCAACGAAAAGGGAAATAACCGAACGAGGAGGGAAAAATTGAACGAAAAGGGAAAAAACGTAACGAAAAGGGAAAAAAACGAACGAAGAGGGAAATAAACCGAACGAGAGGGAAAAAACGGAACGAAGAGGAAAAAAACCGAACGAAAAGGGAAAAAACCCAACGAATAGGGAAAAATCAAAACGAACAGGGAAAAACCGAACGAAGAGGGAATAAACCGAACAAAGAGGGAAAAAATTGAACGAAAAGGGAAAAAACCGAACGAAAAGGGAAAAACCTAACGAAAAGGGAAAAACCTAACGAAAAGGCAAAAAACCCAACGAAAAGGGAAAAACCCAACGAAAAGGGAAAAATCAAAACGAAGAGGGAAAACCCAACGAAAAGGGAAAAAACCGAACGAAGAGGGAAAAATTGAACAAAAAGGGAAAAAACGTAACGAAAAGGGAAAAAAACGAAGAGGGAAAAACCCAACGAAAATGGAAAGAACCGAACGAAGAGGGAAAAAATTGAACGAAGAGGGAAAAAACCGAACGAAGAGGGATAAAACCGAACGAAGAGGGAAAAAATTGAACGAAAAGGGAAAAAATTGATCGAAAAGGGAAAAATCCAAACGAAGAGGGAAAAAACTCAACGAAAAGGGAAAAATCAAAACGACGGGGCAAAAAACCCAACGAAAAGGGAAAAAATCGAACGAAGAGGGAATAAACCGAACGAAGAGGGAAAAAATTGAACGAAAAAGGAAAAACCTAACGAAAAGGGGAAAAAAAAACAGAACAAAAAGGGAAAAAAACGAACGAAGAGGGAAAAAAATTGAACGAAAAGGGAAAAAAACGGAACCAAAAGGGAAAAAACCCAACGAAAAGGGAAAAAATTGAATGAAAAGAGAAAAAACGTAACGAAGAGGGAAAAAAACGAACGAAGAGGGAAAAAACCGAACGAGAGAAAAAAAACAAACGAAAAGGGAAAAAAGCGAACGAAAAGGGAAAAGTCCAAACGAAGAGGGAAAGAAGCCAACGAAAAGGGAAAAATCCCAACGAAGAGGGAAAAAACCGAACGAAGAGGGAAAAAAACGGAACGAAGAGGAAAAAAATTAAACGAAAAGGGAAAATCTAAACGAAGAGGGAAAAAACCGAACGAAGAGGGAAAAAACCGAACGAAGAAGGAAACAATTGAACGAAAAGGGAAAAACCGACCGAAGAGGGAAAAAACCCAACGAAAAGGGAAAAACCCAAACGAAGAGGGCAAAAACCAAACGAAATGGGAATAAACCGAACGAAAAGGGAAAAAACGTAATGAAAAGGGAAAACAAACGAACGAAGCAGGAAAAAATTGAACGAAAAGGGAAGAAACGTAACGAAAAGGGGAAAAAACGGAACGAGAAGGGAAAAAACGAAACGAAACGGGAAAAAACCAAACCAAGAGGGAAAAAACCCAACGAAAAGGGAAAAATCCAAACAAAGAGGGAAAAAAACCAACGAAAAGGGAAAAAACCCAACGAAGGGGGATAAAACCGAACGAAGAGGGAAAAAACCCAAAGAAAAGGGAAAAATCAAAAGGAAGAGGAAGAACACCCAACGAAGAGGGAGAAAACCGAACGAAGAGGGAAAAAATTGAACGAAAAGGGAAAAATTCAAACGAAGAGGGAAAAAACCAAACGAAAAGGGAAAAAACCGAACTAAGAGGGAAAAAACGTAACTAAAAGGGAAAAAAACTTTCTCAACACACTATCGTTTATTAGTGAGTATACGAACTATTCATACTAAAGTTTATAAATCTTTGCAGAAATAGCTACATTACACATTTCATTATAGATACAAAGGGAACAGTTATAATCAAATGTTTTAAGAACTGGGCGCTATACGCTGGCCTTAAAATTCCATACTCTTTCCATGCAATCACGAGGAATAACTGTAAATTGACAGCTTAAAAAGAATGACAAAAGTATTGACAAATCGAACCATTAATAATGGATATCTTGGAAATGGCTAATGCCGCATAAAAGGTTATTTGAAATAAATTATGTGTTTTAAAGCGATGTACATTTTTGTGTCGTTTGTTTCTATCACTTAATGTTTACCAGTTACACAAGATATACAAATTCCGAATGAAGAGGCTTAACAGGCTATTCCCAGAAAATTCAAGATATACATTTTATTTATCAAAATCCTTAGAGCCATTTTTTAGAAAGTCAAAAATTTCAAAAAATTTCCATATAAAGGGTAGTTTGATGCAAGGGGATTTTCTTAAAAATTTTCATGTCACATCTTTGGAAAACACTGAACCTAAATACCAAGTGTGGTATCTATCCAACTTTTTGTTTTTTAATTATGCTGTTCATAGACATGCACTCACACGTGTGTGTACCTTTTCCTATAAATGTTTTTTTTTAATTATTTATGATTTAATCAGGGGGGCTCAAAACATGTATTTCCAGTGAAATCTGTGTATTAAATTTTTGGATGGAATGCAATACCTTCTCTACCTACTATGTATGTGATAGAGAAAGTAAAAGGATGTGGCAATGGAAGCAGTAAGATGATTAATTATGGAAAGGAGCATAGAGCATGTATGACATTTTTGCAAGCTGCAGATAAGTGTCAGAGTAGTTGGTTTGTATACATTCTCATTTTTAATTTCAGTGTACTCAAAAAGGATCCATATCACAGTGGCTGCTTACCAGTTCATATTAGCTGCCTTGTTGAACTGAAAAAAGTCAATAGTAAGTATGAATTAATACAGTCAGCTTAATGGTAGTTAAAAAAATCTGATGTGTTACACTCACATACTTTCTCTACTCTTGTACAAACTATTTTTACAAATGCTTATTCTTCATATGCTTCACGTTAATTGAGATATCGAGATGTCAATCTTATTGCTAATTTTCTTGTAGATGCAAGGGGAATATGGTAGGTTTTAAGAGATAGTCAAATCTTTTAAGCGCTGGTTGCTATGTGGCACATTCCATTCTCTTTGCATGTCCAGGACATAAAAAAAATGAATAACAAATTTGAGAAAAAGTATAAGTATTGGAAAAATTTAAGGGAATAACAAGCAATATATCGAAAATGGTTCACTCAACAAAAAAAATGTACATGACATAAATTGTGTATTTTAACGCGATCTACATTTTATGTGTAGTAAAATTTTGTCTATCTCTTATGGTTTACCAGTTACG
The DNA here is from genome assembly GCA_030765065.1 of Deroplatys truncata. Lineage (NCBI taxonomy): Eukaryota > Metazoa > Arthropoda > Insecta > Mantodea > Mantidae > Deroplatys > Deroplatys truncata. The sequence continues at coordinate 126,811,347 of CM060988.1, read as the reverse complement.
CAAAAGTCGTTCACAATGAAGAATACTTTTGGAAACATTCCCAGAAAATTCGAAATATACATTTCATTTGTCATGAAAATATCTTAAACATATGATATTTTAATGAAAATCGTTAGAGCCATTTTTGAGAAAATTAAAATTTTCGAAAAATGTTCCATGTAAAGGGTAATCTGGGGTGGGGGGGGGATTTTCTTGAAAACCTTCGTGTCGCGTCTTTGGAAGATACTGAACCTAAATACCAAGTTTGGTGTTTATCCGACTGTTCGTTTCTGAGTTATGCTGTTCGCAGACACACACGCGGACATGTTTCTAAAAATGCCTTTTTTTAATTCAGGGGGTCTCAAAACATGTATTTCCGGTGAAATCTCGGTATCAAATTTTTGGGTGGAATACAATACTTCCCCTACTTACTATACGTAGTAGAGAAAGTAAAAATTACCATTAACTTCCAAAGTTAATTATACCTAGACATATAAACTGTACATTCACTATTTAATATAATTAATAACTTTAAAAAAAATCACACTTAGTATTGCGCCAATAATCTAGTAATAAAGTACGTGCAATATTGAGCCGTATTTAAGGTTGCAATGCTAGCAAGAGAGAGAGGCCCTGTGTACTTAGTTAACAACTGAACATCTAATGCATATTGTTGAAGAAGCAATATTGTGTAACTGGCAAAATGCGAATTATACAGGTGAACAAAAAAAACTGGAAGTCATATACATGCATACATGCAGAGCTATTTTATAAGGTTTTGTTATAGCTTAACAAATTGTTAAAGCTACTAACCAATTGTTAAGCACTATTCGGCATTCTGTAAAAAACAAAATTTTGTTAAGATTTGTTTGTTGAACACCGCAAACCCTGAAACTCTTGCTAATGCATTTGTTACACAGTTGATTCGCACAGAGAGAGATTTGAACATTGTTTTGATGGTGCTATAAGAGGAAGAGCATGATAAAAAGTTGACAGTTTAATTATCAAAAGTTCATTTATTTGCTGTAGTGTAAAATATAAATGTTATAAGTTAATTTAACCGCCTGAGTAAGCAATGTTCCGTGTGATAGTATTAGTAAATGGTGCTTCCTACACAACTTTTAGGAGAGAAATTTTAGTAGTAAAATAAATGTTTTATTATAATAAAAAGTAACAATTATTAACATAAGAATTTTAGGTTGAAATAGTGATTAATGTATTCATTTGCATGATTATGAACATATTTGTTTCATTTTTAGGTTAAGATAGGAACTGAATGCTTTTGAAAGAGTAAGGTATAACAGCGATCCGCTGTCCTTCCCAGAATGAATTTGAGACTTTTCAATCTGCTAAAAATAAGTGGCCAGCAGAAAGCTTTTTACCAGCATTTCATAACCATTGAAAATGGAATTTTTACTCATGCTACTGGAAGAGAAAGAGCGTAACGGAAGGCAGTCAATTTGATTATAAGGTGATAATTTACACTTAAAAAGTTGAGTATGAATAACAATTCGAAATAAAATACTAGTAGCAGCAACATTGGCCCAAATAACAGAACTAGTGAACCTAACCCTTCTTTTCACTATGATATTCCTCAGCGAATACCTAAAATAATATGCATCAGATACCAATTATGACAATCATTTAAAGATTAAGACGCAAAACTGCTTACTTGATGATATACATTAAAGCTTAAAAAAAATGTACATGACAACTAGTATCTTTAAAAAGCATCACTAAAACTCAAAAACTGGGAAGGGGGGATTAAGCAATAATTTGCATATTGATATAAATTACTGAAACTTGCAGCAAACAATATGAAACTCCAATTCTGTGCTATTAGTTCTTTTGTCTGACTTTCCTAACCTAAAATGCAAACTCATTTTACAGGGCCACTGCTAATTTAGCGAAAAGCTCTACATTAAATAAAAAACGGTGTGGGACACTATAAAGCATGAAACTGCAGAACTTAAAAGAAATGATACAGTGTTTAGTATCAATGTAAATGGTAGGTTGGTCTCTGACCTTGCAGTGATGGCTTATGAATTCAATCAGTTTTTTTCTGCTGTTGCCAGTAATATTAGAGAAAAGGGAAACATTATAAGCAATCCTCTAATAAGTGACCAAAAACATGTAGTTTGTGAGTCTTTAGTTTTTTCACCAACAACCGAAGAGGAGTTACTTTATAATTAGAAGCTGTAATTAGGTCTGGACAATTTTTACAGTATTGTCGTGACCTATAAACACTAACTCAATGGGAGGTAGAGCTACTCGCAAATAAGGTACCGGAAAGTTAATAATTTATATTAGGTGAGGTCACGACTAGGGACGCAGCTAAATGAAAATTGAAAAATATTGGGGAATACCTAGTAAAAGGATTACTACATGGTTCAGATGAGAGAAAGGATCTATCTACTATGATAAATTAAACTAGAAAGAAGAGGATGGTAAGAGAATGTATTAATAAACGTGGATACAGTACCTCCTTGTATCCATGTCCGTCGGTGAGGACGCCATACATGTTTGTATGGGGAGCACGTACACACACAACCTGCCTGTTCCAGCAACTAGCTGCTACTCTACTGACTGACTCAACTCACGCTAACTCGGTGTGGGACGCTATCTACAAACGAGTTTATCCCCACCACTCTCTTACGCAATACCCGATCCGGGTAGCCAAGGTCAAATGCGCAACAATGCTTACATACGTCACAGTATGTTACTTAAGAATTGCTCCTTACATTTGGCTAAACCATTATGCCATATAATTAATTTATCAATGAAAGAAGGATACTTCCCTCATCTTAAAAGTCTCAAAGATTAAAAAAGAGGCTGAGCTAGAAAACTGTAGGCCTATTTCTATCTCATCAGTTTTTTGTGAAGTAATTGAGGCGGGTATTATAATTTTTAAATAAATATTATATTATATCAAAAGTACAGTACAGGTTTCAGCAAGGGAAATCTACTAATTTGGCATTGCAGTACATTATTGAAGAAGAACATAAAAAACTAGATACTAGAAACCAGTGCATGAGAATGTTTCTTGATCAATCAAAAGCTTTTGACCTGGTTGACCATGATGTATTAATTCACAAGTTGTATAATTATGGTATAACAGGAGCTCCTTTGAAGTGGTTTGAATCATACCTTAGGAGTTGTTATTCATCAATGGCACTGGGTATTAATTGATCTGCATCATTTTCGCTCTAGTTTCCCAATATAAAGTCTGTAAGTTATCACTTTTAACGCCTTTGCATTTGGCGAGATGCTGTTTGTTCAGGATGACATCTTCTTCACAGAAAGTGCACTTGTGTGTAGGTAGGCATCATATCTTGTAGAGGTGTTTTGTGAGGCAATCGTGCCAGTTGCCATCCTAAATAAGGCACTGCAGTTTTCCTTGGCATTTTTTGTATATCAACTCTATCTTTAATAGACTTATAATCTTTATCTTCTAATTTATCTTCTTCATCAAGTCTCTGCTGTCTTTGAAATGTTGTTTAATGTTATTTAATTGTTTATTTATTTCTCTTTGTCCTACAGGTTTTATTTGTTGTATTGCACCTTTCTTTGCTAATTGATCCGCATGTTCATTGCCCAAAAGTCCGACATGAGCTGGGATCCATTGTAGAGTGACATGATTTCAACTGCTTTAATTAAGCTTAATATTTCTTGTTGTTTTATTATTGTAATTTACTATCCCATCTATGGCTAATTTTGAGTCTGATAAAATTACTATTTTCTGACTAATTTTGAAGATTTAGAAGCTAGTAACACTGATGTGTCATAATTTAAAATAAAGAGAGTTAAGGGTTGTAACAACCCTCAACTCTCTTTATTTTATACTATTTTCTGTTTTGATTCATTCCACCGGCATTCCAAAATAGCACTAAGAAGTGCTCTTCTTTTAACTTTTTTGGCTTGGGAAGCATGCCGGTGTTGTAGTCCATTTAGCGTTACCCAGGGAACACCACGTGGAGGCAGACTATGTTGTTCCCCTCATACCTTAGGAGTAGAAAGCATCCAACTGAAGTTGATTTTCGGTCCCTTATTTTTTTCTACGTTATATTAATGACCTGGCTGAAAACATTGACCCCATTAATGTTAAATTTACTCTTTTTGCTGATGATACAAGTGTTTTAATTTCTGCTAAGGACAGACAAGCACTTAAAGCTAACATTAATGTGGCAACAGATTAAATAGTTACTTGGTTTAAAGCAAATAAACTTATAATTAACAGAAATAAAAGTGCTGCTGTGGGTTTCATTACCACGTTAACAAAAGTGTAAGTTTTCCTGATGTTCTTTTAGTAAACGAATTAGTAACTTTATGAGATAGGATAACATTTCTTGCATTTTGGGTTGTCTTGACTGGGAATGCATATTGATGTTCTAGCCAAGAAATTATGCCAAATATGTTTTGCTTTATATATACTGTAAGATCTTCAGTAAATCTTAACATGCTAAAAGTAGCCTACTTTGCATACTTCCACTCACATTTATTGTATAGTATAACATTTTGGGGAAAGTCAAGCCATAATAATAGAATTTTTATAATACACTAGAGGGCAATCAGATTAATACTAAACCTTTGTAGGGGCACAAGCTGAAGATCTTATTTCTAATTATTAAACATTTTAACACTTCCATCAATTTACATATATGAAACACTGATAATAACTTATAAACAGTTAAATAGTTTTAACATTAATGCAACATTCATGGTCATAATACTAGAAGTAAATTTCAGTTACACATTACAGGGCATAAAAGAACTTTATATGAAAAAAGTCTTCATTATAATGGTATTCAATTACACAATAAACTCCCTCCGTTTTTTAAGAAATCAATGCCCTTAAGAATTGAAGAAATTCTTAATACAAGGTTGTTTTTATTCAGTGAACGAATATTTTGAAAGGATGTCATTTTATTATGTAATATGTACTAAATATTATGTTTGTATTTGTCAATATTCATATTTTGGTTATTTCATTTGTCCCAACACATTAGTTAGGACACATAATTTTTTTATGTCTGTTCATTATTTGTGTATGTAACTTTGTCATCTTATTATATTGTAACAATTTTTGTATTGTTTAAATATGACAAAGCTGATATTTCGGTATTAGAAATCATGGTGAATAAAGTATTATTATTATTAATGTTCAGCAACTGGGTGAGGTCTCTCTATAATAAATCTAATTCTTTGAGAGCTCACAAAAAGGTGCAAGTATTCCTGTTCTAAGCAGAGGGCTTGAATTTAAAAAATTGACTATATTTTATATTGTTCATGCGTCATTTTCACAGCGTGCTTACCCTCCATCTCTGCAAGGCAAAGCAATGAAAGCATTCGATAGTCAGTATTCTCGTGCTGAGAAAACAAAATGCAATTCCAGAGCACACAAATTTTCTATTAGTCACTCCAGTGGGCTAACAACCCACAAGGAAATAAATATTCCAATGAATTATAGAATTCTAAATGGTGACACACTTGTTAAGAGTGGTTCATTAAACTTAACAAATAACTATAGCTGACTTCTTAACAACAAAGTTACAGAATAGCCCTGATAGATTCTCAGAACTTAGCTTTGTAATGCAACAAAAGGGACGAAAAAGTTTCTTAATGTATCAGATTTTAAACAGTTTTGAAGTTGTATGTGTGTTTTATATTGAATGTAGTGTGAAGTTTAATAAAATGGTGTGGTGATACTTTGCTTAGTTTAAGAATAATTCAACCTGTGTAGCTAATATTCCTGCAATATCAAATTACACTGTAGGAATCGTATGTTTTTGCTTGCAAATATTTTATGGTATAATCCTCATGCTACCCTCAGTTACAGTTGAACTCCTAGATGGTGCCAACCATAATAGAAGTGCCAATTGTGGTTTTCAAATTAATAACTAAAATGTGTTATATTCAATCACAACCTCGCAATGAAACTGACTACAACATACATTGACAATCAGTGGGGTGCTTTTAACCATCTTAACTGTATGCAACATGAGCCTCAGTTTGGGGTAAAAGCCTAAAAAATAGAGTGCTGTCATCATAAATCTGAAAGAAAGGAGACCTCCTTTAGCAAGGAAAACATATTAGTAATATGCAGGCTTCTCTTGCTTTTCTTTCCAAGAAATTGATCAATTCTTCAGTACCCTTGCAGTCTTAAAGATATGTTTTTATTTCAGAACTGCCAAAATTCAGCTAGCCAAATAAAAACAAATTGTTTTTTTTTCTTTTACTTTCTCTACCACTTATCTGTGAGGAAGCATAAGAGCTGAAGAAAGTATTGTCTTATTCCACCCAAAAATGTGATACCAAGATTTCACCACAAATACATGTTTTAAGGCCTTTTGTGTGTGTGTGGTTTAAACCCCAAAATAAAAAGTTGATATTTGGAACATTTCATGTGCTTTGTGGGGGGAGGGTGTTAAATCTAGAGTCAAAAGTTGATATTTAGAACATTTCATATTTTAGTCAGATGGTGTCTTAAGTATGCCAGCCGAGTGTTTTCAAGATTATCTGTTCATTCCAAACTACCCTTTATGTGGAATATGTTTGCTATTTTTGTTTTTATCATAACAATTTTGATGAATTTTCTTAAACTTGTAATCATAAGAGATACACAGAAACTTACTATACAAAACACATAGAGCTCATTGAAATACACAGTTTATGTTAAATAATGTTTTTTGAGGCAATAGCCATTTCCTAAATATTTGTTGTTATATATTTAAGTTTTCCCTGGTTGAACCATCATGCAACATCTATAAAGCATATTAGGCAATTCTTCTTTTTTCCCTGCATGGGTGTATTAGTAACAAAAGCTAACTGATATCATGCATTTGACCAAGTCCATATTGCTTAATTGGGGATTATTTCTAGCAAAAAATATATTGTGAGTAACATAATATGAGTAGAAGAATCACTTTTTGTATGAATGCTATAATACAGAGTGAGTCAAAAGACTCCGAACTGCCTGCGCAGTGTTTTTCCTCTCCGCATCCTTGGTGCTCGCCGTCTGCCACTATCATAGAAAGGCGTAGATAAAACCATATAACATTTTTAAAACTACTTTTAAAGGCTTTACTTACCAACTTTATGAAAGGAGATGCTGAAACTGGCCACTGTCGTCCATACATTTTTGACACCTCTTTAGGAAACTATCCATCACTCGCCATAGTTCACGCTGAGAAATTTCCTGGCAGATATTTTGTTTTAATTTTTCCAGGATATGTGGGTTTGTCTTGTACACTTTATGTTTTAAGTTACCCCAAAGGATTATTTTATGAACAATATTACCGGCTGCTGGTGTTTTTCCACTGGGCGTGTGGAAATATGATAAAAACATGATAACTTACTGCTCCTATAAACAAAGTCGCGCTGTCATAGTTTTGCTCTGCAGTGGGAAGTGCAGTATTGACTTGACGGTGATGTGATGTAGTTCAGTTATTTTGAGTTATTTATTATTTTGTCCTGTACTTAGTCACAAAGTATATTATGGCTCAGTATATGTTTTCTACGGCACAGCGTGTATTTATTTATGATTCGTATGTGCTAACTCGGTCAGCTCACCAAGTGAAAGCACGATTTGCAGAAAGATTTCCAGGTGTAAAAGTTCTAGGCCGTACAACAATCCATGAACTTTACAGTAAATTGCAGGCCAAAGGAAGTGTTCAGGCTAAGAAATCTAAATGATGCCGTTCGGAAAATTCCCCCCAAAAATTCCATGATGGATAGTTTCTTAAAGAGGTGCCAAAAATGTACGGACAACGACGGTGGACAGTTTCAGCATTTCCTTTCATAAAGTTGGTAAGTAAAGCCTTTAAAAGTAGTTTTAAAAATGTTATATGGTTTCATCTGCACCTTTCTATGATAGCAGCAGACCAATGAGCGCCGAGGACGGGGACAGGAAAAACACTGCGCAGGCGGTTCAGAGTTTTTTGGCTCACCCTGTACATAAAGGCTTAAACAAAGTTCTAATGGGTAGAGAAAGTCATGTGAGTGTGACACATCTCCTTTGTTATCCAAAGACTAATTGACATGTGCTAAGTTTAATCAATCATTAAGTGCCATAAAGGATGTGTGATTTGGTACAATGTTGTACTCCAATCTTTTCTTTGTTTTATATTTCAGAGCTGTTTTACTTGGCACATCGGTTAGTTGATTTATACCCTGAAATGGCGATATCATGGTATGCTGTTGGTTGTTACTATTATGTAATAGGTAAGTACATAAAGATGCTTTAATGCCACTTTATACAAAATAACACCTGCACTGCTCTTTTGTGTTATATTTAAAATTCAATATAGCTTCTTTCAGAAGTCACATGTGTGTACATGTAGCTAAAAATCTGGAAAATGACCTTTGGAAAGTATATAAATAAACAAGAAGTATACAGTGCAGCATTATTATAGCTTATGTTGGAATGAGTCAACCACAAAACTGACGATGGGGAAAATGTTTCCAGAATGTCTTAATTAATAACAGACACAAGTGGAGAGAAAAAAGTGTTAAACATTGGTTGATTCATTTAACATAAGCCAGCAAAAACTGTTTTTGCAATAGTTTGTAAATGAATTTAGTAAAGATATATTTACAGCTGATAGTGATATACTGTCTAAAATGTAATGTTAAAATAAATGCAGAAAGAAAGGTTTTTTATGCTTTCTAGATTTTACTATTATAAAAACTTCTGAGGTTTAATATTCTTACATTTGAGCATAGCATATTAGTCACTAGTGTTCTGGACGTTTAAAAGATTATGTTAAGTAGTTTCCTGCCAACTGAGTGAAAAAAGAACTTTTGGAGGAATTTGCAATACATAGTTTTTATTCGTAGTCAATGTTGATATTATGTTATCAAACTCTTGCAGAATTCACTATTTTAGAAGTAAAATAAATGCGTGCTGATTGAAGCAAAATAGTGCCAGAGTAATTTCCTGCTATTGTTAGATCATTTTCCCATAAATTTAAGGGCATTTTGGACCATTTTCAGCAAGCTTTTAGATCAACAACTGCCCCCTTATAATCTTGTTCTTCCTCCTCCTCCTCCTCTTGCTCCTCTTCCATCTACCTTATTGCAGAGCAGGCTGTGTAATAATTAATGTTATTTCCTTGAAACTGCACTGGAATCCTGTTGAGTAATTATTATCTCTTAAAGACCAATTGTATTGTTACAGGGAAGAGCGATCCTGCTCGACGGTACTTAGGTAAAGCAACAACATTAGACAAACTCTTCTCTCCAGCCTGGCTGGCCTATGGGCATTCCTTTGCAGCTGAAAACGAGCATGATCAAGCCATGGCAGCCTATTTTAAGGCATCTCAGCTTATGAAAGGGTAATAACTTAATACAAAAGAAGCTTTATTTATCATTAGTGTAAACATTATTTAGTTAGTAATATGCGCAAATAAACAGCAATTTGAGGAAGCTTGGTCTTAAATTTATTTATTTATTTACATCATAGATAGCTTCAAGATTTAGTCATCTTGCCAAAATAGTCTGAGTACACCTGCATTTGGATTAGCTTTATGTTAAATTTTGTATTTGCATAGAGGTTTGAATGCAGTGGAATGTATACTTATTATTCACTTTGACTTTTTACAAAAAGATCCTACCTTGTTAATTCTGCGTAATTAAATGCTGATCAGACTGCAGGACCTTGAGCAAGTTTGTGAGTAATGTAACAGATGGCAGTACTGTTGACTCCAGGCCATATTGATTTTTTTGGAGGTAACTTGAAAGGAACACATATTAAAGTGAAGGAAGTGAACTCCTTTTATTAGAATATAAAAATTACAATGAACAGAATTTATTTTATTTTAAATACATATTTTTCATTGTTTGTATTGGGAATGGATCCCAGTGGACTGCTGCGTTGAAGGTGTTGTGAATTTTAATTAAAAATTCTCTGGAATTTATCAGCAAGATCAAAGACTTTAAGAGTGCCAGATAACTGCATAATGGTCTCTTTTGATGTCAAGGTACTATCCACAAGTATTCCAATAGAGAAGATTTCTGCTTCTTAGAAAATTGTTAGTCTTTAACAACATATACCGCAGAATTAGAATGAAATTATAAGATTGACAGAACTATGCATCCAACAAAACTACTTCACAGTCAATAACAGGTTCTACAAACGAGCACAAAGTCTAGTTATGGGAAGCCCTCTGTTATCCATCCTAGCGGATTTGTGCATGAGCCAGATAGAAACACATAGTAAAAGCCTTTCCCCACATCTTCAAATTTGTGTTCAGATGTATAGATGATTAACTTAGTTACAATGGGACATCATTAACAGTGAAGTCAAGGGTTATTTTTTCATATAGATGATATCTTTCCAATCATACCAGATAAACTCAACATGCTCTGAAATTCTACATTTACAGGATATTTGTATAAACCTCACAATGAAAACTGAAGAAAGTAATACCTTACCTTTTTTGTACCTCAAAATAATCAGAGACCAGGGGAAACTTACATTTGGAATCTGCAGAAAATTGACATATGTGGATCATTACATTAATCGGATCTCACACCAGCTTGCAGTTTTCAAAAGTCTGATCTATAGCTTAAGCAATGTCCCTCTAAGCAGAGAAGAATATTTAAAAGAATACTGGACATTGCAACAGCTTCGGTGAATGGTAAATGGCTTCAACCCAGGTTCAATATAAGATGTTTAATGGTAAAGTCAAAGAAATAGCCCAAACAACTACTCTTGAGACAGTCAATGACACAAACTGAAAGTATAGAAAATTCACATATCATCTATGGGTGTTTAGAAAATTTGAAAAAAAATATTCAATAAGTTTGGCATCCGATTAGCTCCTCAAAACAGATACAGCCTGAGCAATCTGCTGAATAAACCACTCAAAAGCACAATCCCAGATGCACTTAAATCAGGAATCTGCAAGATCATCTGTGAAGATTGTGAAAATTTCTACATAGGTAAAACCAAGAGAAATATAAAACGGAAATAGGCATACAAATCTGCTGTGTCAGACCACTTTTGGTCTGAGAAATATTGGTCAAACCATAAAATTGTTAAAACCAGTTTCCTCATCACTAGAACTGACTATTTGGGAGAAAATATTCATTGTCAAGAATGCAGATAATGTAAATTTTGAAATCCCACAAATGATAGTTTGTTAGAGCTTTGTCACTCTTAACAGTAGATGGCAGCAGAATCCAACCCAGCCAGGAGAAGAGGAAGAGGAAAGAAGAAGGAACTTGCTTCAGTCACCTAACTGCTGATGATGAGACGAATGCCCTCAAAAACGTTAAGAACTTAGTAAGTCAAGGTTTGCATAAAATAGAAATGATACCTCGATACTCTCAATACTCTGTATCTAATATTTTAAGAGAAATCTTCAATACTTTTAAATTTTACATTATTGAAAGTTATTACATTTAACCTTATGCTAGATAAGGAATGAAAGGAGTCAAGACTTCACGTTATTGCCTCGCATGTGTTCCTAAAGACTTGCTGGACTATAGTTCTTGATAGACCTTGACTGAGTTGCCTGTACGTGAATGAATGCAACATTCCATAGGCTCTTGTGTCTAAATGAAAACATGCAAAACAATGGAGGAAGAAGTAGAACTGTTCATGTAACATGCAGCATTAACTGAGTTATGAATGAACTGATTTAGCTGACGTACTAAATCACATTTCTACAATAGTCTGGCTTGGTGACTCACTCTCTGTTATTACATTTACCTACTCTGATGGCCAAAATCTGTGAATCCAGCAGAAACAAATCAGAATTTAAGACTGAGATAATGTGGCACATGGAAATATTTATTTGTAGTTGTTTGAGTTTTATGTAAAATATATATTTGTTTATATTTTCAAGATTGCAGGGTAAAGAAGAATTTCTAGTATTTGTTTTTATATATATAGAAAATAAAGTTTTCAGCACAAAATGCAGCTACATAAAAGAGGAAGCGAAGACATTTACCGCCACAGCCATGACCATGACCATGTTTACAACCCCTCCTTCAAAAATAAGTTTTGTATTGAGTGTCAAGAAATAGTGGTATCATCCCGTCAAATGTAGAGATAGTGTGACTCATTCCAAATTCAACATACTTACTGTGATGATAGATTGAATCACACTTATTGACACTCACCTTCACTAAATTAAATGCTGTATAAAACAGAAACGTTTTTGAGGTCATTCGTCCTCATTGTCAGCGACTGGGTGACTAAAGGTCTCTTTCTCCCTATACTCTTCTTCCTCTTCCTGCGGATTCTGAACCTGTTGCCAACTGGTGTTTTGGGCACAAAGTTTTAACACATTTTTCACAGGTGGGATTTCAAAATTAATGACGTTGTTGCCGTTTTTGATGATGTGTATTTTTTCCCAGATGTTGAATTCTATTGGTGTGATGAGGGGTTTTAACAATTTTTATACTTTGGCCAATGTTGTGGTTTTCTGTCCAAAAATGGTATGATACAGCAGATTTGTCTGTTTGTTTTAGTTTTATGTTCCTTTGGTCTGGTTTCAAAGTTTCTTTTTGTTTTTCCTATGTAGTATTTATCACATTCATCAGAATTAATCTGGTAAATTCCGGATTTTAATGTGTTTGGAATGGTATTTTTTGAGATGGTGTTTAGCCAGTTCTTCAGGCTGAATTTGTTTTGTGGAGCTAGTCTTATGTTAAATTTATTGAAGATTCGTTCAAATTTTTTAAAGACCCAGAGGTGGTATGTGAATTTCCTGTATTTCCAGTTTGTGTTTGAGAGAGCTGTTAGAGTGGGAGGTTGTGAAATTGCCTTGAGTTTCTTCTTCTCATTGATCATGTTCCTTATGAGATCTGAGAAAACCAGAACATTGGCGAAAGTATAAAATTGTTAAAACCACTCACTACACCAATAGAATTGAACATCTGGGAAAAAATACACATCAAAAACGGCAACAACATCATTAATTTTGAAATCCCGCCTTGAACAATGTGTTAAAACTTTGTGCCCCAAACATCAGATGGCAACAGGTCTAGAATCCGCAGGAAGAGGAAGAAGAGTATATGGGAGAAAGAGACCTTTGGTCACCCAGTCGCTGACGATGAGGACGAATGCCCTCGAAAACATTTCTGTTTTATACAGCATTTAATTTAGTGAAGGTGAGTGCCAATAAGTGTGACTCAATCTACCATCATGAAGAATACTTCACTGTTAATAGTGCTTCTGTTTTTAATCTTTAATCATTTACTATTATTAACCTAACATGCTTTGATAGTCACTTACTCCCTCAGACCTCTCCTCTGTGTCCCCTAAAACACAAAACTTCATGATTTTAACTTCGGTCTTCTCTTAAACAGAAGATTTGTAAGCAATATAAAGTGCTACAATGCAGAATCTATTATCCATATCATTGCATCTGGTTATTTATTGCTTTCTTTCCTCCAGCAGCACAGCTGCTTTAGATAGAGAAGCAGAAATTCTCTGAATAGATATCTTTCCAAATGCTGGAAATACTTCATTTGCTTAAGACTGAGCAAGTGTGTATAGCGATTGTTAACTGAAATATTTTGCAGGTGCCATTTACCACTTCTGTATATTGGTTTGGAATGTGGACTCACAAACAATGTGAAATTAGCGGACAAATTCTTCCTTCAGGCACAAAGCATTGCACCAGAAGATCCTTTTGTAATTCACGAAATGGGAGTAATAGCCTTTCAAAACCATGAGTAAGTAGTGATATTTACTATTGAGAATCTGTTTACTGCATGATCCTCTGTGTAAATCATATACTGCTTCCATGAATGCTGGTTTTGGATAACATTGGTATGCAAGATCTGTCTTTTATTATAACCCTGCATGCTGTTTTCCATTTTTTTATATGGAATTTTTATTCAGAATCATATAAAAGCAATAAGCTGGTTCTTGAACATAAAATTTAAAGCTTAATGTTTCAATAATTTTCTGTTAAAGATAAATGCTCACTCATAAATCTTTAAAAAATTTAATTATATGATAGAATTTCACTCTTATAAATTGTTAACTTATTTCTTTTCTTATAATTCTATTAGTTTTCTTTCTGTCCTGTTAAATGGAACCTTGCCTGCCTCTGTGGTATCAGGGTAGCATGTCTACCTCACATTCAAGAGGTCCCGAGTTCAAATCTTGGTTAGGTTGAGTTACCTATGACTTTTTTCTGGGGTTTTCCCTTATCCAGAGAGGATGAATAGCTTTAAGCTCTATGGTCCCCAGGCTTATTTGACCATCATTTCACCCATTTTATTCATTCATTATCTGATATGACTTACAGGTTAAAGGACATTACACTTCAAGGGGTAAAGAAAGAAAGAAAGAAAGAAGAAAGAAAACAAAAAGGAACCTTCCACGTAATTCCTTTATTTCTATTTTTGTAGTCCTATTTTTACAAGAGGCATTTACAAGCTGCTTTTACAGAAGAAGTAGTATTGTATTTTAGGGCATGTTATATTTCTTAAAGTTCTTTAAAACTTTCAGTCTGCTTTTTATAGGAAATACAAGCTATTGGAATTCACCAAAAGCCAACTGTGACATATTTATCCCATTATAGTGCTTTCTGGTTACTTTTGGTGACATTCTGTTTGTTCAGTTGTTAACATCAATACCAGCAACTGCTCTTAAAATATGTGCATGGTTTAGATATGGCTGTATTTGGTGTTAATTGCAGCTGTTACATTGGTGGTACAGGTGCTGTCTTGCAGGATGTGAGCTGTTGAGTTTAAAGGCAAATGATTCTTGTTGGTTATAGGCCACTTGTTCCATTTCTGCATTTATTTGGAATTGTTTTAGTGCTTACATAAGTGTCTAACCTTTTTAATTGTTGTTTTTATACCACAATTTCCTATTAAATACAATATGATGCATTTTAGTGCTAGGAAGCGATTTAATCAACTAGTGTTGTTTCAAAACAAAATTTGATTTACTGACCAACTTGAAACTAGTAATTCCCATTGTAAGGTTGTCAGTACTTCAGAAGTCGCCCATTTTGGATTCTTGGGAACTGCCATTAAATTGTTTCCCCTATATCTCCCCTTAATTACTTCATTTATATAGCTCCTTAAACTTCTACAGTATTATCAGTGGCTTTTACTTTAGAAATAAATTCAAATGTTTGTAACTTGCTTTCTTTGGATTAAATAAACTTTGGTTTTTGTAATTATCACTTTTTGGGAAAGCGCAGTGAAGTGAAAATTAATACTGAATGGAACTTTACATTTGACTTAACTATTGTTGCGAATTACCCTTGAACATGTGCCTCAGTCATCAGCTGTGATCCACTGGCAAGTGTCCTGGTGCAGATATAGATATCACTTTGGACTGGGTGTATTTGAAGATGAGATAGTTCTCATTTGGGAAGCTGAAATTCATGAGTCAGTTCCTGTTTTTCTGTGTTAAGGGGAGGCATCTGTGAAATTCGGGCAAAAACGATGAAAAATCCGATTTTATGTTTTTTGCCTTAAAATTATGTTTATACTTCGTACTTTCAGAATCTATTGTAGTTTACGCTGCATCGCCATTTAAAAGGCTGTTACGTCATGATTTAAATACCCATGTGCGGGTGGGCTTGGCTCCTGAAATGCACTCCTTACCCCATTGCACCAAAATCGCGTACAATTTTGAAGTTTAAGGGGACTTAGGAGAGATTATTAGTCAAAATGGCCAACATTTTCAGCCTTTTTATTTCTGCAAAAATAAACTCTTTATAATGTTAGCCAAACATTTAAATGCGTTTGATGGTGATAAAAACCTTTTTAAAGGGTTTGGCAGGCATTTTTAAAAACCATGCACAGAAATTTAAATGCCTGCCACGCCTATTTTTGTTCTCGCTTGCAAAATAGTTACCTTCTTTCCCAAAAATTATTCAAATTTGCACCATAGTCAGTGTGCCAAGAGGATGGGTATAGGATTAAGGACACCGGGAAGTGAATTTCCGCGAAAATATTGATTTTTTGTTTTGAATTCTATAAAGAAGTACAACTCGTTAGCTTTAAAATTATATGTATATAACATGGTATATTACACGATTAGTAAGCCCTTTAAATATGGCGGCGCAAGCTCGACATCAGGATTTATGGTCATGCGGTCTAAGGCACGATAGGAGTAGCTAACCTATCAAACCAAGGATCTAAAATTGAAACCCGGTAAAATGCATATTCTGCATTCAATTGAAACTGAGGTAAAGGATGGGGAGGGCCCAACTAAAGCAAGCAGTGTGATGGCATGGTTGGATGCTGACGGGTTTCAATTGGATGCAGATATGCATTTTACACTTTTAAATTAAAAAAAAAATCACACACAGTATTAGGCAGAAAATATTAATGAGGTCAGTCAATGCTGCAACTATCATGGCCTCAGATGGCCAAGCGTGTTAAGGCATTGTGACATGATATGGTTACGTTGCATAATCAGAGGTTCGCGCCCCAAAGAAACAAAATTTTTTATTTTATTTTTATTCTTACTCTGAGAAGAATATACCTCACCTCATTGGGTATCCTTGAAGGATGTAGTGGTAGGCTTAAAGTTATGCAAAAAATCTGATGTGTTACACTCACATGACTTTCTCTACTCTTGTACAATCTATTTTTACAAACGTCTATTCTCCAAATGCTTCATGTTAATCGAGATATCGAGATGTCAATCTTATTGGTAATTTTCTTGTAGATGCGAGGGGAATATGGTAGCTTTTAAGCCATAGTCAAATATTTTAACGCTGGTTGCTATGCGGCGCATTCCATTCTCTTTGCATGTCTAGGACATAAAAAAATGAATAACGAATTTGAGAAAAAGTATAAGTATTGGAAAATGTAAGGAAATAACAAGCAATATCTCGAAAACGGTTCACTCAACAAAAGAAATGTATATGACATAAGTTGTGTATTTCAACGCGATCTACATTTTTTGTGTAGTAAAATTTTGTCTATCTCTTATGGTTTACCAGTTATGCAAAAGTCGTTCACAATGAAGAATACTTTTGGAGACATTCCCAGAAAATTCGAGATATACATTTCATTTCTCATGACTTTATCTTACACATATGATATTTTCATCAAAATCGTTAGAGCCATTTTTGAGAAAATTAAAATTTTCGAAAAATGTTCCATGTAAAGGGTAGTCTGGGGTGGGGGGATTTTCTTGAAAACCTTCGTGTCGCATCTCTGGAAGATACTGAACCTAAATACCAAGTTTGGTGTTTATCCGACTGTTCGTTTTTGAGTTATGCTGTTCACAGACACACACACACACAGACACACACACACACAGACACACACACAGACACACACACACACACAGACACAGACACACACACGGACATGTTTCTAAAAATGCTTTTTTTGGATTCAGGAGGTCTCAAAACATGTATTTCCAGTGAAATCTCGGTATCGAATTTTTGGGTGGAATGCAATACTTCCCCTACTTACTATACATAGTAGAGAAAGCAAAAATTGGGTATCAAAACTGGTCAAAATATGAAGACAGCATTTTTAAAAAATGACAGTCGCCGACTCTCAGAGCCAAAAAAAGCAGCTTAAATAATTTGTGACAAGGCTAAATACTTTCAAATCAGCAAAAAAAAACAGTTAAAAGTATTAAAACTTAAAGAAGAGGAAAGTAAACAGTTATCTCAAGGACCTTCATATGGTTCAGGGGAATTCTAAAGCAGTAAATATGTGTTGTTATACATTTAAAGCTTTAAAGTCATTTTTCTTCGCTTTTTGTTTTTCTACATTTTTTAATGTTCAAAATGCTCCTTGCAATGCAGTTTTTAATAGATTTCTTTGAAATTTTGCACACATGTTCTTAGATAACTGCTACATAAAACTTAGTATTTTAAATGATTTATATGGAGCAGTTTAATTGTTATTGCATTTTTAATTTGAAAATTATTAATAACTTGGAAAAAAAAAAAGGTAATATATGTAATCAATAATTTTTTTCTCCAAAATTATTTGACATATCTGAAAAAGAATACCAAGTTTTGTAGACATAATCAAAAGAAACATACAGTCAGAGTTTAGTTTATTTACAACTAATAATGTTATGCATGGAGCATTTGTTATACTACACTAAAACTGTGGCAAAAAAAACCAATAAATATTTTTTTT
Source organism: Deroplatys truncata (assembly GCA_030765065.1). Taxonomy (NCBI): domain Eukaryota; kingdom Metazoa; phylum Arthropoda; class Insecta; order Mantodea; family Mantidae; genus Deroplatys; species Deroplatys truncata. The sequence goes on along the minus strand of CM060988.1, from coordinate 126,793,272 downwards.
GCGAAACTACCTTAGATAGAAATGTGAAATTTAGTATATCCACTAGATACCCTTTGGCACAAATACATACAAAATTTCACATCATTGTGACCAACACTATGGGTTTTAGCAATTTTCACAGATGCCTCCCCTTAATAATTTCTCTCAAGTGGTCAACTTGATTGATTTGTAATCATTTTTATTATTTTTGTTTCATTTTGCACACTATGATTTGTTTCCCAGGAATTATATGCTACTGCCAAGATCCCCAGATTTCTCTGTCTGTGATTGCTTTCTATCAGGATATTCGAAGGGCAAGATATATTGAAATCATCAGCAAACCCCTGTAAATCTTAAAGATAATATTCAAGAAAATTAATGCCACAACATTTAAATATTATAATATGTGTCATGTGTTCTTTGAGCAGTAGCTCAAGGACAGGAGGAGTAGGGCAGGATACATCAGTGTGTAATAAAGTATAATTGATAATACTTGTATGTTGGTGGTACTTCAGTAAAATTGTAGTAAACTTTTTTGCATTTAAATAAAAATGGTATCAGATAATTAAGGCGGCGCCGTGGCCGAGTGGTTAGACCGTTCGACTCCCACCGAGGCGGCCCGGGTTCGATCCCAGGGACCTGCATGTGGGATTTGTGGTAGACGAAGCGGCGTCTGGGCGGGTTTTCTCCGGGTTTTCCGGTTTCCCCTGCCATTCATTCCACCAACTGCTCCATCATCACCTTTCCTTTCATCCGTTTCCACAACATTTCGTTTCATCTACTTCCTTCATCCCATACCAGGCATCGGGCTGATCACCCATCCTGGATGTTCTGTCTGATCCATGAGTGTCTGCTCCTCGACGGGCCTCTGACCCCAGGCACCCGCTTGTAAGTCCTGGGGGGTGTAAGTCCCACATAAGAGGAGGGTAAACAGATAATGAATGAATGAATGAAGGTATCAGATAATTAAGCCATGCTAATATCCATGAATTAAAACAAACTTTGCAGAGACATGGTCGTAGACAGAGAATTGCCCAAGGTTAAAAGTTTCTTGCAGTAACTTTTTAAAATTAATTAATATATTTATTTGTCATCCAGTAAACATAAATGAATCTTAATATAATCAAAACAGAGCTGAAATGGAATGAGTCCTGGAAAACATCAGTTTTCTTGATCACCTATTGACTACTAATGATTGTGCACTTTCTGCTAGGAGAAAATTAATCCATTGTAAGTGATAAATTAATTTACTTTTTTTCTCAGCAGTATGTTTGCTTTGGCAAAATATAATGCTCAAAAAATGAATTTGTTTTCTGCTTTTCCACATGCTCTTAATTTGATATCTTGTTTTAAGAGTAAAATCATATTCTTTGGTTTACTCAAAATTTATTCTAAATGAAAAATCATATGTCATCTTTACAAAAATGTGCAGACATTTCATGTTTACAACACGAAGAGCTATAATATTTAACTAATAGTTGCAGCAAATAAGATCATTATTACTTTCTCTACTACGTACAGTAAGTAGGGGAAGTATTGCATTCCACCCAAAAATTTGATACCAAGATTTCACTGGAAATACATATTTTGAGATCCCCTGAATCCAAAAAAAGCATTTTTGGAAACATGTCCGTGTGTGTGTCTGTGAACAGCATAACTCAGAAACGAACAGTCGGATAAACACCAAACTTGGTATTTAGGTTCAGTATCTTCCAGAGATGCGACACAAAGGTTTTCAAGAAAATCCCCCCTCCCCAGATTACACTTTACATGGAACATTTTTCGAAAATTTTAATTTTCTAAAAAATGGCTCTAACGATTTTGATTAAAATATCACATGTTTAAGATATTTTCATGACAAATGAAATGTATATCTCGAATTTTCTGGGAATGTCTCCAAAAGTATTCTTCATTGTGAACGACTTTGCATAACTGGTAAACCAATAGGGATAGACAAAATTTTACTACACAAAAAATGTAGATTGCATTAAAATACACAATTTATGTCTTATACATTTTTGTTGTTCAGTGAACCATTTTTGAGATATTACTTATTATTCCCTTAAATTTTCCAGTACTTATACTTTTTCTCAAATGGGAATTCGTTATTCATTTTTTTTTTTTGTCCTGGTAATGCAAAGAGAATGGAATACTCCACATAGCAACCAGCTCTTAAAATTTTTGACTATAGCTTAAAGCCTACAAATTCCACTAGCATCTACAAGAAAATTAGCAGTAAGATTAACATCTCGATTAACATGAAGCATATGGAGAATAAGCGTTTGTAAGAATAGTTTGTACAAGAGTAGAGAAAGTCATGTGAGTGTAACACATCAGATTTTTTTTCTAATATCTTTTCTGTGTTTACAGCTATGAAACTGCAGAACGTCAGTTTAAGGAAGCATTAGCTCGTCTGCAAACAATCAAAGAACCTGTGTTACCTTGTAAATGGGAACCTTTATTAAACAATCTTGGACATACATGCCGCAAACTGCAGAAATATGATGAAGCATTGAATTATCACAGACAGGTAAATAAATGCACAATTATGTTTAGAAAAGTATTGATTAATAATACAATTCTCTCATGATAAATCATAAGTGACATAAACTTGAATGTTTAAATTCTATACAAGGTGTGTTAAAAAAGCATTGAACCTATTTTTTTCCTGTGTAAACCAATGAAGCGTGGGAGACTTCCTTTAGTGGCGATGTGGAAAGGACATTGATGCGCAGTTGTGAATTTTTTTCTGCCTGCAGAAAGTGTCAGTTGCTGGCAGTCGGCCTACGAGTGAATATGTGTAGTGAGTGGTCATCAGATTTCAGTTTTTTGTAAATGACGGAACAACTTGAGCAGTGATATTGCATCAAATTTTGCCAAAAGCTAGGTGATACCAAGTGTAAACAATTTGCAAGATTCAAAAGGCTACACCTCACGCATAAAGAAGTGGTACAACCATTTCAAAGTGGCTGCACATCAGTGGACAGTGAACCATGTTCAGGAAGTCCCTCCACAAGCCAAAATGACAATGTCGTTGAGCAGGTGCGGACTCTAGTCTTGTGGGACCATCGTATCACAGTTCTGAGTACTTGTGAATGAGATAGGAGTAAGTATTGGATCAGTGCATTCAATTTTGACCAAGGATTTGTGCATAAGGTTAGGGTCTGCGAAATTCATACCGAAGCTGGTAACAATGGAGCAGAAGCTATGGCATCTGGACATCACACAGGACATGCTGATGTCTGCGAAATTCATACCGAAGCTGGTAACATTGGAGCAGAAGCTATGGCATCTGGACATCACACAGGACATGGTGTCCGCGAAATTCATACCGACGCTGGTAACATTGGAGCAGAAGCTATGGCATCTGGACATCACACAGGACATGGTGTCCGCGAAATTCATACCGAAGCTGGTAACATTGGAGCAGAAGCTATGGCATCTGGACATCACACAGGACATGGTGTCCGCGAAATTCATACCGAAGCTGGTAACATTGGAGCAGAAGCTATGGCATCTGGACATCACACAGGACATGCTGGTGTCTGCGAAATTCATACCAAAGCTGGTAACATTGGAGCAGAAGCTATGGCATCTGGACATCACACAGGACATGCTGGTGTCCGCGAAATTTATACCGAAGCTGGTAACATTGGAGCAGAGCTATGGCATCTGGACATCACACAGGACATGCTGGTGTCCACGAAATTCATACCGAAGCTGGTAACATTGGAGCAGAAGCTATGGCAGCATCTGGACATCACACAGGACATGCTGGTGTCTGCGAAATTCATACCAAACTGGTAACATTGGAGCAGAAGCTATGGCATCTGGACATCACACAGGACATGCTGGTGTCCGCGAAATTCATACCAAAGCTGGTAACATTGGAGCAGAAGCTATGGCATCTGGACATCACACAGGACATGCTGGTGTCCGCGTAATTCATACCAAAGCTGGTAACATTGGAGCAGAAGCTATGGCATCTGGACATCACACAGGACATGCTGGTGTCTGCGAAATTCATACCAAAGCTGGTAACATTGGAGCAGAAGCTATGGCATCTGGACATCACACAGGACATGCTGGTGTCCGCGAAATTCATACCAAAGCTGGTAACATTGGAGCAGAAGCTATGGCATCTGGACATCACACAGGACATGCTGGTGTCTGTGAAATTCATACCGAAGCTGGTAACATTGGAGCAGAAGCTATGGCATCTGGACATCACACAGGACATGCTGGTGTCCACGAAATTCATACCGAAGCTGGTAACATTGGAGCAGAAGCTATGGCATCTGGACATCACACAGGACATGCTGGTGTCCGCGAAATTCATACCAAAGCTGGTAACATTGGAGCAGAAGCTATGGCATCTGGACATCACACAGGACATGGTGTCCGCGAAATTCATACCGAAGCTGGTAACATTGGAGCAGAAGCTATGGCATCTGGACATCACACAGGACATGCTGGTGTCTGCGAAATTCATACCAAAGCTGGTAACATTGGAGCAGAAGCTATGGCAGCATCTGGACATCACACAGGACATGCTGATGTCTGCGAAATTCATACCAAAGCTGGTAACATTGGAGCAGAAGCTATGGCAGCATCTGGACATCACACAGGACATGGTGTCCGCGAAATTCATACCGAAGCTGGTAACATTGGAGCAGAAGCTATGGCATCTGGACATCACACAGGACATGCTGGTGTCCGCGAAATTCATACCGAAGCTGGTAACATTGGAGCAGAAGCTATGGCATCTGGACATCACACAGGACATGCTGGTGTCCGCGAAATTCATACCGAAGCTGGTAACATTGGAGCAGAAGCTATGGCATCTGGACATCACACAGGACATGGTGTCCGCGAAATTCATACCAAAGCTGGTAACATTGGAGCAGAAGCTATGGCATCTGGACATCACACAGGACATGCTGGTGTCCGCGAAATTCATACCAAAGCTGGTAACATTGGAGCAGAAGCTATGGCATCTGGACATCACACAGGACATGGTGTCCGCGAAATTCATACCGAAGCTGGTAACATTGGAGCAGAAGCTATGGCATCTGGACATCACACAGGACATGGTGTCCGCGAAATTCATACCGAAGCTGGTAACATTGGAGCAGAAGCTATGGCATCTGGACATCACACAGGACATGCTGGTGTCCGCGAAATTCATACCGAAGCTGGTAACATTGGAGCAGAAGCTATGGCATCTGGACATCACACAGGACATGCTGGTGTCTGCGAAATTCATACCAAACTGGTAACATTGGAGCAGAAGCTATGGCATCTGGACATCACACAGGACATGCTGGTGTCCGCGAAATTCATACCAAAGCTGGTAACATTGGAGCAGAAGCTATGGCATCTGGACATCACACAGGACATGCTGGTGTCCGCATAATTCATACCAAAGCTGGTAACATTGGAGCAGAAGCTATGGCATCTGGACATCACACAGGACATGCTGGTGTCTGCGAAATTCATACCAAAGCTGGTAACATTGGAGCAGAAGCTATGGCATCTGGACATCACACAGGACATGCTGGTGTCTGCGAAATTCATACCGAAGCTGGTAACATTGGAGCAGAAGCTATGGCATCTGGACATCACACAGGACATGCTGGTGTCCACGAAATTCATACCGAAGCTGGTAACATTGGAGCAGAAGCTATGGCATCTGGACATCACACAGGACATGCTGGTGTCCGCGAAATTCATACCAAAGCTGGTAACATTGGAGCAGAAGCTATGGCATCTGGACATCACACAGGACATGCTGGTGTCCGCGAAATTTATACCAAAGCTGGTAACATTGGAGCAGAAGCTATGGCATCTGGACATCACACAGGACATGCTGGTGTCTGTGAAATTCATACCGAAGCTGGTAACATTGGAGCAGAAGCTATGGCATCTGGACATCACACAGGACATGCTGGTGTCTGTGAAATTCATACCGAAGCTGGTAACATTGGAGCAGAAGCTATGGCATCTGGACATCACACAGGACATGCTGGTGTCTGTGAAATTTATACCAAAGCTGGTAACATTGGAGCAGAAGCTATGGCATCTGGACATCACACAGGACATGCTGGTGTCTGTGAAATTCATACCGAAGCTGGTAACATTGGAGCAGAAGCTATGGCATCTGGACATCACACAGGACATGCTGGTGTCCACGAAATTCATACCGAAGCTGGTAACATTGGAGCAGAAGCTATGGCATCTGGACATCACACAGGACATGCTGGTGTCTGTGAAATTCATACCAAAGCTGGTAACATTGGAGCAGAAGCTATGGCATCTGGACATCACACAGGACATGCTGGTGTCCGCGAAATTCATACCGAAGCTGGTAACATTGGAGCAGAAGCTATGGCATCTGGACATCACACAGGACATGCTGGTCATAGCAAACAGTGATCCCAACTTTCTGAACACTGTGATAACGAGAGATATGGGTTTATGGCTGCGACCCAGAAACCAAGATGCAGTTGTTACAGTGGCAACATCTATCCCTGAGGCCAAGAAAAAACACTGCAGGTCCACAGCAAATTCAAGGTCATGTTGACCATTTTCTTTGACTCCCTTGGTGTGGTACATCATGAGTATGCACCACAAGGACAAACCATCACAAAGGATTACTACCAGTAGGTCAATTGTTGCATTCATAATGCTGTGCAGTGCAAATCTGTGAGCAGCAAAAACTTGGCAGCTCCATCATAATTCACCCACCCATTCTATGCATGTGATTCAGGCTTTCTTCGGCAAACACAACATTCCTGTGGTTCGTCAAGTTCCCTACTCACCCAACATGGCACCGTGTGACTTTTGGCTATTTCCCAAGCTGAAAATGCTGCTGAAAGGGACCTGATTTGAGTCAAGAGAAGAGATCATGTGGAATGCAACGACCCAGCTGCTCACCATTCCAAAAACTGCATTCCAGAAGTGTTTCTAATAATGGCGGGAATGCTAGAAGTGTGAGTATCACCAAAGAGACTTCTTTGTAGGGGATTAATAATGTATTTTTGCCGACCAAAGGTTCAATACTATTTTGAACATACGCTGTATATGTAATTTCTAATTATAATTGTCATTATTTTAATAGATTCTTATAATTTGTTCTGGCAGAAAATAAAAAGGTGCTTAAAAAGAATACGCTGTCAGATATAAAAGCAACTGAACTGCTTGTATAAAATATTTCTTTCTATTGAATTATACATGATTTTGTTTTCAGGCCCTGGTTCTCTCTCCACTTAATCCATCAACATATTCTGCAATGGGATTCATCCATGCCTTGACTGGCAATACTGATGAAGCTGTGGATGCATTCCATAAAGCCCTTGGTATCCGAAGGGATGACACCTTTAGTACCACCATGCTGACATATGTTATTGAACAGTTAGCAGAAGACGCCTCACCTTTTGAAGGTAAGCATTTGTATGTGATATAAGATGTTAAGGAACTGATCCTTCAAAACCACTGCCATGGAAATGTTTTGAAATAGTCGACTGCTGCCTTGGATGGAGTTTTCCCATTGAATTTCTTCACAGATTATGTAACTGTGGTAAATTTATTTGGACACATATGAAGAGGCTTCACTGTTAAAAATGTGTGGTTCTAAAGAAATAAACATGAACCACAACATAATTGAAATTGAGTGATTTGGTGTCACTTTAGTCTCACTTACTCCACTCACAATTGCAATTATGTTAAAAAACTTGACTGCTTATAAGCACTCCTAATAACTTAGTGTGTAATAAACCGCATTTGAACATGGTATTTTATTATTTTAACTGGAAAGCAAAAGATTGTTTCACATGAGCATAACCAAATCCAGTCATCCTGGATGACACAGTTAATTGATCGCTGGCTTTTTGCTCAAGATTGCAGATTTGATCTAAGCCCAGGGCTAAAGCATATACATACTTGGCAGATGTGATGAGTTTAAGTGCTGAGGGAATACATGTATATAGATTTTTTTTTCCCCTTTTAAAATGAATTGTAAATAGTTAATGAGCTATATATGTAGTCGAAACGTAGCTGAGGATGGGATAGCTAATCAAAAATATGTTTCTAGTTACACAAGTCAAAGTGTAGTTTTTAGTGAAGTTTGTGTATTTCAACCCAACTCATGCAATATAATTACTGTGATTACTCGTGTACCATATGCAGCATTATTTGAATTTTATTTTTAAATTGGGGTGCACATCTTGTTTCAATTTGTTATGTTGGAAGCATTGCTTTTGACTTCAATAGTCCTACACGTGTATGCACAAAGTATAACAAGGTTAGCGATAGCATCTGTCTTTGTTCATCTCCAGGTGGTCTCCAGTGTATGTGATAGTTCTGATTTATGTATCATTCGTTCTTTGTGACCAGTGTTCATGTTCACACCTTGGCTGAATCACAGAAATTAGTACTATAAGATTGCTTTCATTCACTGCTGCAGAAAAATTGAAAATTATCAAAACAGAAGCGGAAGGAATAGGAAATCATGCTGCTGGAGGAAAAAATAAGGAAATGTTGCAAGCAACTAACCAACCGCAATAGACGGTCTATCTTAGGATTGCTGGCCAAGTATCCATACATGGAGGATTGACTTGGAGCCTTCATAATTTTGGGATGCCAGTTTGATGACCACAGAAATGTGCCAGCTTCAAGCAATGAATATTGTGCGAGAGATCAGCATTGTATAGAATTTCAAAGCAAGCATGGAATGGATTCTACGCTTGTTTTGTATGGTGCGGGTCTTCACACAGTCTTTGCGAATGTCTGAATTAGAATGGCATCTTCCCATCCGGTACTCTGAGGTGAACTGAGGGAAAGCTATGATGGCACCAATTTGGTCCTCATGTTAGCTCTTAGTAGTTTTCCTGATCCCTTGTAATTTGCCCTTAGGCGTTCAGGCTCCCCACAACTCCAGCAAATAGGTCTCCAGCCCCCATTTCTACATCGGCTAAGCTGTTGTTGCACCAGTTCTGTGGTTCATATCCATCACCATGGTGGCTCTTCTGACCGTCACCTTTGCTGCTTCAATGTGGAGGGCAGCAGCCAGGGTGTTGTCAATGTTTTGGTGCTCATTAGAAGTTGCTGTTTCATCTCTCTGTCTCTTATCCCATTGATGAATGCGTGGGCTGCCTCTCCAGAAATTGTGCTAGTTCTGTCAGAGCCCGGTGTGCTAGCCACTCTACCTCCATGGCAAATTCTTATAAGGTCTCGTTGGGTTGTATTCTTGCCTCAGCTGGGCTCAGTAAGTGGTGACAAGACGATGTTCTCCATAGTGTCCCTCCAACAGTTTAATGAAATCATTTTCTGAGCCTCTGTTGGGGAAGGTGTGAAGGGTTTCCACTGCTTGCCCCTACTGGGCAACCAAAAGCTGTGTAATCTTCTCTGTCAGTGTCCAACCATTGTGGGTAGCAATGGCCTCAAACTACCGTTTAGACACCACCCTTAACAAAGTGCCATTGAATTTCAAGGCTTCATTGCTTTAGCATTAGTCCTTCTCATGATCATGGAATCCTCTCTAATTTTGTCACAGATTTTGGCTTCTAGGTTGTGGCGCATCTCCTCCACTGCAGCATCCACCATTCTCTTGTTTTCCTTTCTCAACTTACACCCATCCTACCTGGGTATAAAATCTTCTCTGCTCTGTGTTGCAACATCTTGGGATAGTATCCTGTAGAAGATGCTACTCTGCTTGCCTCTGAATGACAATGCTTTATGTGTGTGTAGTATAGAATTGCTCATTTAGTATAAATATTGTTTAATAAGCCGTGGCTGGCTCTATATGGGTAGGCACTTGCTCTTATCATGATTTGGAGTGGCAAAAATTAAATATCTAAATAATAAAACACATGTTTCACTTGTATCTTATTTGAATATATTAACACTTAAGTCTGTCACTGTTATTACATAACACTACTATAGCTTTAATAAACTTGCACTGCTAGTCAGAGCATTTGTGTGTATTTTTACAAAATTATAATTTTCACACTTTCTCGTAATTTAGATGACATTATATAAATATTAGTTTAATGTAAAGCCAACGACTCGCTGATTAATATTTTTACACTTTAAGCTGCATTTCTTTAATATTGGCACTCGAACACAGAACATCGTGGAATGAGTGTCCTACTGGTTCACTTCCTTCTGCGTTGGCTACAAAAAATGCAAGAAGTTTATTGGTCATTACATTGACGTAGCTTGCTAACTTGCATAAAACATTCTTTAAGTTCTTGGCCTATGTTATTGGCTTACATTGTTTAATACGCTTTCCTTTGCAATTTCTCAGTTATAAAACTTATGATAAAGAATCCTTTAGCTGCAAGATGAAATACTACTGGCTTTGACTAAACATTATTACAATGTATATTTTTGTACCCTATAATCCTTTTTGAAGTTATTAATATTAATAGTAAAATGAAATGTATTAATACAATTACATTAATTATAGTTGGTAATTAATTGAATTACTTAATTAAGTTTTTACAGTAGGGAATATGGCCTCAAGCTGGTCCAGACACTCTTCCAGTATATCCTCTACCATTCTCTTGTTTTCCTTCATCAGCTGGGCTAACCATTTTCCTGCTGATTTAGATGCTCTTCAGTTGCACTAATTTTTCTTTCCATATCAATTTCAGTATCCATACAAGTTTCTTGTAACTTTGCAATGTTGTCTTTCAGATCTTTTACCATTTAATTCAACTCAGATTTTACAGTGTCAATGTCAAAACCGAATTGGGATTTTGTTTTCTCTATTCCAGTCTTCATCTCTGTTTTCAAACTCTTTATTTCTCCTCTCCTCTATTCCAGATTTAATTTTTTCCATTTCGTTCTTCATTTCTTCCTTTGCACTCTTACTTCTGTCTGTATCTTCATGTGGTTATTTCACTTCCCATATTGTTCATTCTGGAATTTACATTCTTCATTTTGCCCTCTATTTTCTCCATCTTTTCCTAGCTAATAACTTTTTAAGCATTTCCTTCATTGTGGCATGCTTAAATTCCACTTCTGACATCAGTGAGGCTTTGTCCAGTTTTTACTGTCACTTCACTAAGTTCTCACTGTCAGTTCTTTAAGGTGATTTAGTTCAGTTTTCACTGTCATGGCCTCTTAGTTCTCGTGGCATAGCAGCATAATGAAATTCTTCCAGGTGCTTCAATCACTGGGAAGTAGAACAATGGTCTTCTCCAAACCCTCACAGTACATCACAACTGACATCACAGCCACACTCATAGAACAACATTTGATGTCGCATAGAAACACACTAATGGCTGACTCGTGAATGCTCACTTATATAGCCACTGGAATTTTCCACAGAGTTCTAGAATGTTTGAGAGGCAAGGAGAAGAGAAACTTCCAGAAATTCTGGTTATCTATCAATGGCGCTTCTAGTGTTTACACTGGGCAAGAGCACTACTGATTCTACTTATCTCTATTTATCTTTCCAACTACCCGGTCGGTCAGCGCCAACCTCCCAATAGGCTTGCGCTACAGCCACTGCAGCACAGTATAAATGTCATGCTATTCATGACCTTATAGATGCCTGATAGTGTTTCATTCTCCAGTGCTGCACAGTTTTTACTTTCTCTACCATATGCATAGTAGGTAGAGAAAGTTTTACATTCCACCCAAAAGTACAGTACCTAGAACTTTCTTCTGGAGGTCATACAGGAATGCATGTTTTGAGGCCCACTGAATCCAGAAAAAGGTCTGTGTGCGGCTTTTTTTTTTCCCCAAGGATGTGACACCAAGATTTTTAAGAAAATACCCACCCCCAACTATCCTTTACAAGGAACATTTTTAGAAAATTTTTATTTTCTAAAAAAATGGTTCTAACAATTTTGATTAAAATGCCATATATTAAAGATATTTCCATGACAAATAAAATGTACATCTTAAATTTTCTGGAAGTAGCCTGTGAAGTCCTTTTCATTCGGAAGGAATTTTGTATAATCTTGTATAACTGGTAAACGTTAAGCGATAGACAGAAATGTACCACACACAAAATGTAGATCTCTTTAAAACATATAATTTCAAATAAGTTTTTTTGTGACATAAGCCATATCTGAGATATCTGTTATTAAAGGTTTGAATTGTTCATTACTTGGTCATTAAGTCCTTTTAACATTTAGTTATTTCTCACGGTTGTATGGAAACAGTATCGAATTTTAAGGCCAGCATATAGTGTCGAGTTGTTAAACATTTGACTATCGCTGTTCTCTTTGTATCCATAACAAACTGCTATTTCTTCAAAGCCATAATCGGATTAAAATGTAGCAGATAGAAAAATAAGCTATAGTGAGAATAGTTTGTATACCCACTGATAAAGATAGGGGATAAAGCCATGTAAATGTATTGCATCAAATTTTTACGTTCTCTACTATGTATAGTAAGTAGGGGAAGTATTGTATTCCACCAAAAATTCGATACCGAGACTTCACAGGAAATACATGTTTTGAGGTGTACTGAATGCATATAAAGCATTTTTGGAAACATGTCCGTGTGTGTGCGTGAGCGCGTGTTCCCTTTACATGGAACATTTTTCAAAAATTTTAATTTTCTCAAAAATGGCTCTAATAATTTTGAATAAAATACCAAAGTTTAAGACATTTTTATGGCAAATGAATTGTATATCTCGAATTTTCTGGGAATGTCTCCAAAAGTATTCTTCATTGTGAACGACTTTTGCATAACTGGTAAACCATAAGCGATAGACAAAATTTTACTACACAAAGAATATAGATCGCATTAAAATACACAATTTATGTCATATACATTTTTTTTGTTGAGTGAACCATTTTCGAGATATTGCTTGTTATTCCCTTAAATTTTCCAATACTTATACTTTTTCTCAAATGGGAATTAGTTATTCATTTTTTTTTTTATTTTTTTTTTGTCCTGGACATGCAAAGAGAATGGAATACTCCACATAGCAACCAGCTCTTAAAACATTTGACTATCGCTTAAAACCTACCATATTCCCCTTGCATCTACAAGAAAATTAGCAATAAGATTAACATCTGAATTAACATGAAGCATATGGAGAATAAGCGTTTGTAAAAATAGTTTGTACAAGAGTAGAGAAAGTCATGTGAGTGTAACACATCAGATTTTTTCACTTATGTCTTTATTTTCACCATGAGCCATCTGGCATCTTAAACCAGTCAAGCCAGTCATTTGATGCTTTTGAAGTCTACTATTCCTTACTTTAAAGTAATTGTTTATGCTTTTATCCTCTATGGAGTCATCATCTACAGCCAAGTAAGAAGAACATACACTGCTAAACTTTTCCATTAATACTTCTTCATACAAAGAGCATCTCATGTGCTTTTATTTTTTCATCTTGGAACCACAATTTGCTTCCTTGACAAATATTGCAATCCTGTTCTTTAGAATCTCATTCAATTTTTTTTCTACTTCCCGAGTAATGTCCACCTCTTCAGAAAGAGAAAGTGTTTTCCTCTTTGCATTATGTTTTAAACAACTGTTTAAAGCCTTCTCTTATGTAGTAAGGTGACACAACAAATTAACACATTGATAGGCTTTGTGAACAAATTCAGCAGTGATACAGCCCACACAGAACAACCAAACACTAGCAAATAGTAAGATAAAATGGCAACACATGGTCCTACTATGCAGCTGCTTCTGCAACTCTTAAATTAAAACAGTCAGTATGAGTGAACAGCCAACCAGAATGGGAGAAGCAGAAAGATGCATGCGTTCATCCCACTAAGAACAGCAGTGCTTCCCTTAAAAACTGTAAGCGTTTTCAATGAATCATGCAAGAGAAATCAGCCATTACCAATTTCAGTTTTCAAATCTGTATTCTTTATGGCAAAATTACTATAAGGCTGGCCCCATAACTCAGTCGGTAGAGCAACTGCCTTTGTCGTCCTCCATGGACTAGTGGTACCGTGCTAGCCTCTAGTTCCTAAGGTTGCAGGTTCAAACCAGCGGAGGGCGATGGATTTTTTCGGGCATAAAAATCCTTAGCATGGCTTCCTTCGGAAGGGAAGTAAAGCCAGTGGTCCCATGTCATAGATTTACGGCATGTAAAAGAACCTCAAGCCTGATAAAGAGGCCTCTGAGCAAAATTACCGGTCTTTCACGCCCAATATAGAATGGGATGCTAAGGACCATAGTAGTTAAAGAGTGTCCATAAATAAAACTCAATTTCGTATGTATTGTAATGAAAAGAAGCTAGAAACAGTGATGTGTATTCTATTTAAAGGTGAGTCGAAATTGTAACACTAACATCACTTAAGTTTACTCACTTAACATGTTTCGGGAAACCGTTGTTCCCATCCTCAGAAGGTTATTAACTCGATCAGTCGAGTTAATAACCTTCTGAGGATGGGAACAACGGTTTCCCGAAACATGTTAAGTGAGTAAACTTAAGTGATGTTAGTGTTACAATTTCGACTCACCTTTAAATAAAACTCAATTTAATTTAATTTCTGCGTCAGGGGTCCTGGGTTTGATTCCTGGCTGGGGGATTAATACCTATCCTCCCCAAAGTCTGGAAGTATGAATGAGAGTGAATGTGTGTATGATCTAATGGTTAAAACCCAAAAGGCAAGAAACCCAAAGGTAAGAGTTACACGAATTAATACCATTGCCAATAGGCAATAAGCTCCAAAGGAAAGGCCGCCGATACGACCAATGCAGTTAAAGCGGGGTATAAATGGAACTTAAAAAAAAATTACTTACAGGCAGTTTTTTCATATATTGTAAGCTAAATGTAAATTTTACAAGTTAAAGCATTATATTCCAGTACCAAATTAAATTTATCAAATTATTAAAATTTGGAGCTCTGTAAATATGATGTAAAATGCATTATATGGGTATTTGTAAATTAGTGCTTACTGAATATCTTGAACTCTGCTGAGTATATTCCACTCAAAACTTTGGTATCTAGATTTTCTTATCTGATGATTTTTATTAAAATACCATACTTTCATAATATTTGCAGGAGAAATAACATGTATATCTTGAATTTTCTGTGCATGGCCTGTGAAGTCCCCTTTATTTGATGTATAATTTTGAATTACAAGGAAACTTTAAAAGCTAGACAAAAACTTAATATTGGAAAAATTTAGATCATTAAAATATATGATTTGTGTAAATAAATAAATAAATAAATATTTTGTTTGTTAATGACACTGTCAGTTGTTAGGATCATATCAGCACTGCCAGTGTGCAAGAATTTCATCCCGCAGGGGTTCTTTTTCATGCTAGTAAATCTACTGACATGGGGCTGTTGCTTTTAAGCACACTTAAAAACCATCGGTCTGCACTGGGTTTGATCCCGCGATATTGGGATCAGAAGGCCAGCACCTAACCAACTGAGCCACCCAGACTGACTATAATTTGTGTGATACTTTTCCTTAGTAATTCCTATCCTGAACATCATCTAACAGGCATGCTTGAAAGTTTGTGATTCTTTTTTTACACCTCCTTTTCTTTTATTTCGATCACTAGAGATTGTTACCACAAATAAACATTTGAATACTGTTTCCACATGGTGTAACAAAGTACATCTTGCTTAATTTGATCCCATTCCTAAGCAAAAGTATGTCATGATAAACGTACATGATAGAAGACTCATTTCTTATATATAAATACAGTATATAATGAATATATGTGAATTTGTGGTTGGTAGAGAAAGTCTTGTGAGCGTATCACATCAGTTTTTCTGCTTACAGGTGCACCTCCGCAAGTACCAGAATTTAGTTTCCCTCACCCAGCACAACAAGTTGCATTTGACAAAGCAGGACGACAGTTAGCGTTTGATAAAAGTGATGTTTCAGCTGTAAGCTTAGACTGCAGCACAATCCCAGGATGTAGCAGTAACATCATTTCCAATAGCACAATGAAGTTTGAGGTAGAGATGCAGGACTCATCATCTCTAGATGGAACTCGTCAGGACAGTGGTTAACTTCCCTGTGGTGTTTGTATATGTGATAACTTGTCAACTCACTGTCATAAAGTTCATTTTATAATAAAATTTATATATGCTGTATACTAAATTATGTATTAATTTATTTATATGTACTGTACTAACTGTAAATGTTCCTAATTTTAATGTCAAAAATTGCATGCAGTATTATTTTCTCTACCACTTACCTATAGTAAGTAGAGGAGGTACTTCATTCCACCCAAAAATTCAATATGGAGATTTCACTGGAAATACGAGGGTGGTCTGAAAAGTTTCCAACCTCAACATGAAGATGGCAGCACTCATAAATAAAAGCTAGTGAATTTCGTTGTTCATCCGTGGACAGTTACTCACCAAAGTTTCAGCCATTTTGGACGCTCAGTTGTTATGTAACAGTCGTTTGAGTGAGGTGATGTGAATGTTTTTATGAAAATGGACAAAATCAAGTATCGAGCTGTCATTAAATATTTGTTTTTGAAAGGCAATACGCCTACGCAAATCAAAGATGAGTTGGATTCTGTGTATGGGGACTCTGCACCATCATTTACCACAGTGAAATTTTGGGCAGCTCAATTTAAACATGGCCATAAGAGCTTGGGAGACGATGAACGTTCGGGACGTCCAAAAATTGCAACTACCGACGAAAACATCGCCAAAGTTCACCAAATGGTGCTAGACGACCGCCAAATTAAAGTGAGAGAGATAGCAGAGGCTATGAGCATGTCAAAAGAACGTGTTTGTCACATATTAAATCAACATTTAGACATGAGAAAGCTAATTTTGAAGATTTAGAAGCTAGTAACAGTGATGTGTCATAATTTAAAATAAAGAGAGTTGAGGGTTGTTACACTACATCACTAAAATATTTTAGTGATGTAGTGTAACAACCCTCAACTCTCTTTATTTTAAATGAGAAAGCTGTCCGCGCGTTGGTTGCCACGTTTGCTCACGTTTGACCAAAAATGTGTTCGAATGAACATTTCCAACGCAATAAATCCGAGTTTTGGCGCCGATTAATTACTGTAGATGAAACTTGGATACACCATTATATGCCCGAAACAAAAATACAGTCCAAACAGTGGACTGCAAAGGGCAAATCAGCTTCAAAAAAAGCAAAAACTGTTTTTTCGGCTGGGAAAGTGATGGCGGTTGCAATGACGAAAATCAATGAATTACGGTTTGAACTGCTTGACCATCCACCTTACTCACCAGATCTAGCCCCAAGCGACTTCTTTTTGTTCCCTCATCTGAAAATTGCGCTCAGAGGACAGAGATTTTTGTCAAATGAAGAGGCAATCACCTTCGTGAACAATTATTTTGCAGAGAAAAACGCTGAGTACTATTTGGATGGGTTACAGAGATGGGAGCATCGCTGGGAGAAGTGTGTAGACTTACAAGGAGACTGTGTTGAAAAATAAATAAATAAAAAAAAAAATTCTGAAAAAATGTCTTGTATCTTTATTAGGTCGGAAACTTTTCAGACCACCCTCGTAAGTAGAGGAGGTACTTCATTCCACCCAAAAATTCAGTATGGAGATTTCACTGGAAATACATGCTTTGAGGTCCTTTGAATAAAATTCCAACCTTGTTGTATTGTACTATCTGGGTCCCATCCTTTTTTCCATCTCCATCTTGAATTCTTTGGATTCCTTCAAAATAAATAAATTAGAATGCATTCCTTCCCCATGCACACTATCCTTGCTCTCCTTCTTGACTAGTTGTCAGCTATGGACAGTGTGGATGCAACGTCAGTGACTTTGTGTTGCCAACCAAAAAAACATCAATATGCTGAATATAACAACATATAAAAGTAGCCATACAGAAATGTGTTTTTTCCGTGATATTGATTGTTTTTGTGTGGAAAATAGATCCAGCATGTGTTAGGTATATGTTACAATTATGAAATTTGGTATTTTTACGAACAACTTCGATCTAACATACACTTTTCTTTTTTTAAAGAACTTCATGTTTATATTCAAGAAACCTGAAAATATGTACATTTGGCATTTATCTACTTGTTTTTGAGTTCTGCACTTATAATAAAAATATTTTTCTTCCTTGTGTGTGTGTTTGTGTGGAAGAGTGTGTATAAGAATGTGTATGTGAGTGTAACTGAGTGTGAGAGATAGTGTGTGGTAGTCTGAGCTGTAGAGTGTGTGAGAATTGTAGAGTGTAAGTGTGACTGTGTGTTTGTGGGGGAGAGAGAAGGTGTTGGTGGATGTGTGCGTGCATGCATGCAAGAGAGACTTAAATAGCAAGTTTGGTATTTATCCGACTTGTCATTTTTAGCTATGTTATTCACAAAAGCACACACGTGCGCACACACTCCAAAGCTTACACACCCTCACACACATACAAACTTTCTCTCTCTCTCACTTATACACACACTCCCTCTCTCCCTCTCCCTCTCTCTGTCAAATTTACACTCTACAACTCTTACATACTATCACCCTCATACACAGTGTCTCACTCAATTGCCTTCACTCTCTCTCTCTCACTCTCATGATGTTCAAGGAGCAAGTAGATTGGTATAAAATTTTTAATTTTTTTATTTATTTCCAAAACTAAGCTTTTACCCCAAAAATGATTCCCTAAAACATCATTTAGTACATATTAACCCTCCGTTACACGCACTGCGGAATATGAGTCCGCAGTTCTAAGTTTCCATCAATGAATTACAAATTAAAGCTTTCCGTTAGCGGCTTTTTCTACCTTCCCTCATTCCTTAACAAATCACTGGCAATAATTGGGGGCAGTCATTATTGTCTGAAACAGCAAATTGGTGAGGTGCGGAGTGTTAGTCAATGTGCGTGCATTCTTGTGAGTCAGTTCTTTTATAATGTATTGCAGGTAAGACACGTTTTTCTTGGTAATATACAAAATATTATAATAATAATGTCCAGAAAAGTTGTTTATTTCTTTATTTAGAAAATGTATTTATCCTAATTGTCATACAATTGTGAACTTTGTCATTGACCAACATTGATTAGGTACTGAAAGAAGTTTTATTTATTTATTTATTTTTTGTATTATTATTTTCAGAAGAGTGGATGATGAGCAGCTTTTGAAATGGCTGGATGAAGAGCTTGCTAATGAAGATTGTAGTGATCTAGAGTCAATCTTTGAAAGTGATCACAATTCTGAAAGTAAGCAGTCTTTGGACGAAGATGATACTATTGATAAATTTGACTTGTATGCTGGGAAAGGTGGTATGCAATGGAGTCATCGACCTCTAATTCAGAATAGGAGAGTAAGAAGAGCTCAACATAATATTGTCGAGCATTTACCAGGAGTCGTAAGCGAAGCAAAACACGGTCAAGTGTCCAATTGATTCTTTACAGCTTTTCTTCACAGACGACATTTTAGAAGAAATTGTTTGCTATACTAATATTTACATATCTACCATTCATTCTAAATATTCCAAAGGGATGCTGCAGACACTAACATTACAGAAATCAAGGCATGTTTAGGAATTCTTTTCTTGGCGGGTGTTCTGCGAACCTCACACACAAATTTACAAGCTTTCTGGGCTGCAGATAGTACTGGGGTGGAGTACTTCAGACTTTCAATGGGCATAAGTCGTTTTCGTTTCTTGCTGACATGTCTGAGATTTGATGACATCAGAACCAGTGCTCATCGTAAATGAACAGACAAATTAGCCGCTGTCCAATTTTGATCAGTTAGTTCATTGAGAACTGCCAGAAACATTACAGTTTATCAGAACTAGTTACAATGGATGAAATGCTGGATGCATTCAGAGACATATGGATTTATACAATACATTCCATCAAAATCGGCAAAATACGGTATAGCAATTTTATCACTTACAGATTCAAGTATGTATTATACTAGTCATTTAGAAATATATTGTGGAAAACGGGTGAACGGGCCATATTTCAGTGACAGCACACCTCATGCTATTGTCAAAAGAATGGTGAAATGCATACACAAATCTGGCAGAAATGTAACATGTGATTACTGGTTCACATCAATTCCACTTGCGGTTGACTTGTTGGAAAATGACAAGCTGACAATAGTTGGAACAATTCGAAAAGATAAACGTGAAGTTCCTGCACTTATGACAGTAGCAAAAAATCGTCCTCTGGAATCCAGCATGACACTTGTTTCATATAAACCTAAGAAAGTCAAAGTCGATCTGACACTGTCTACATTACATGATGATAGTATTAACAGTGATTCAGAAAAGTCCAAGCCAGAAATCCTAACTTTTATTAATGATACCAAATCTGGTGTGGATAAAATTGATAAGATGAAATGTACATACTCTGTGATAAGAATTACCAGAAGATGACCATTTATAATTTTTTCCTCTCTTCTGAATATTGCTGCAATCAATAGATATGTAATTTACAGGAACAATTCAAACTCAACCATTCCCAGAAACGATTATCTAAAAGTTCTTGCCAAGAAATTTTTGCATGATTGTTTTACAATGAAGGTCAATCAGATAAATGCTCCAACAAACATCAAGAACCGTATTACAGAAATTTTGGAATTACCGAAAGCTGAATTTACTCCTAAAGCTCCACAAGCAACTATTCGAGGAAGATGCAACTTCTGCATTAGGAAGAAAAACAGACCAACAAAATTTTGTTGCAATTTGTGCAATAAATCTGTGTGCCTGGAACATGTCGCAGCATATCTGTGCAGTGAAAATAACAACCACCGTGAATGATTTGCCTGAAATTGACAGTGATGCCATAAAGAACCATTTCTCTGAAAAATTTTCTTAACTATTTTTCTGAAAATAACTTGGTTAATATGCATTCATAAAAACAGTGAAAAAACAGAATGGACATTAATTTCAGTGATTATAATAAACATTCTTATTGGTTTAAGGGTAAATTATGACTTTAAATTATTTACTTAGACCATTGATGCTCAAAGCGAATTCAGTGCTTTATTTATATTATTCAGGTTCAAATATATTTTCTACATAACATTAAAATTGCTCATTAAATTGGTATAAAATGCAATGCGGACTCATGGTCCACATGCGTGTAATGGAGGGTTAAGCATGGTTTAAAACAGATAGGTCACTTGGTGCTAAAGTAAATAATTATAATTTGATGAGCTTCCTAATCTCCATTAATAAAATTGTTACACTCATATGACTTTTACTATCCATTATTGTTTATTTTTATGTAGCGTCTACACATTGTTCTTAGAAGCTTATTTTTTTATCTATTTCATTTCATGTTGCAGAAATAATTTCATTACACATTTCATTGTAAGTACAAGGGAAATACAGGAAACTGAGTTGAGTCAAATGTTTAAAAGACATTGCAATATGCAAGCCTTGATACTCCATACTCTTATCATGATATTGCAAAAAACAACTGAAGAATACAGTATTTAAAGAAAATATTGAATTCAAACCAATAACAGATATCTTGGAAGTGTCTGATGCCATAAAAAAAAATTACTAGAAATAAACAATGTTTTAAAGAGAACTATATTTTTTGTGCAGTAAGCTTTTGTCTACCCCTCTGCTTTACCTATGAAAACAACTGAATAGCGACAGCACTTTAAGCAAATGACAAAATGTTAAAAAATTCAAACCAATAATGATGGATACTACTAAAATGGATGATACCACAAAAAGTTATATGAATTTTTTTTTTAAACGGTTTTCTACAGTTTGTATGAAGTATACTGTGGCATGCATTGTACCTGGGGAAAATATGAGTGGCTGGAGAAAATTCTGTCATGAAGCCCCCTTTTCTCTCTCTCTCTCTCTCTCTCTCTCTCTCTCTCTCTCTCTCTCTCTCTCTCTCTCTCTCTCTCTCTCTCGTAATCACTTTCTCCGACTTCATGAGAAAGCATGTTTTAGGATCCAGTTTATTGACTAGTTTAGTAACTCTTCTCTTGAAAAAAGTATAAAGTATTTGAAAATTCAAATCAGTAAGAAAGAATGTCTCAGAAGTGGTTAATGCTACAAAATATTTTATTTCTCATGAATTGTGTGTTTTAAAGAGAGATACATTTTTTTGTGTAGAAAATTTTTCTCTCTTATGATTTATCAGTTATGCAAAATTAATTTAGAATGAGCACTTCACAGAGCATTAAACATATATATTTTATTAGTCATGCAAACATATGAGCAAGGATAGGATTTATTTCATCTTCTTAGTTGATTTTCAAATACCAGTAATATGTGCCAATGAGTCAGTCTGGAAACTTGGCAACACTGATGATAACTCAGATGCAATGCAATAAATAGCTCATGTCACATTGGTGAATTCCCAGTTTATTTGGTCATAACCGCTCGCTCCATCACGGTCTGAAAGATTTCTTGGAATTAGTTCAAGAATGATGGTTATACATAACGTTAAATTCAGGTCATTTACATTTTATTGTCGAGCATCTCTGAACATTTATAAAAATGTGACCTAATAATTTACACAAAGGAAATATTCCTGCAGATTCGCATCGCAATTTTCTTCAGTTGAAACTTTTCAGGTCATTCAGTTTAGTGGTGTGGTTCTTCTATATGGTGAAAGCAAAGTCTTCACCATATTAAATAATATATTAAAGATAAGTTTTGATGAGTTAAATAATTCATATGGTTTTTTGTAATAGTTTTATGCCCAGAGAGATTGTATAAATTTCACTTATATTATATGTCAATATGGTCATGTTAAAGGAATTTATTAGAATAAATTTCCTGTCCCTACTTATATGTAATATTAAATTTAGTTTAAATTGCACCGTTTAGTATCTCTTAAGATTTATAAAAATGTAATCTACTAATTTACATAAAACCATTTACAGTTTTAGAAATTTAATTCCGAAAATATTCCTAAAGGTTCACAATTATTTTCCAGTTGAAACTTTAGGTTATTCAATTCAGTGGTGTGGTGCTTGTATATGGTGAAGGCCATGTTTTCATATAATCTTATCAAAAATGAACGTGTTCAACAAATCTGAATTGCAGAGGTGTATCCTAACTCTTCAATATTAAAGATAAATTTTGATGATTTAAATAATTCATATGATTTCCACAATAGTTTTATTTATGGAGAGAATACATAAAATTGACTTAAATTTTTATTTTATGTCAATATGATGTCTTAATACTTTAGGCATATTTATGTGCATATTACACTTAACAGAAGTTTTCAGTGCATAAATGCATATATATTAAGAGATTATTAGAACATAAAATTCCTATTGTTACCAATAACTTATTCATAAAAGCACTGCTAAAATATTTAATGTAGAAAAATGAAAGTAAACGGCTGAGTGATGCTGTGGCTATGTTACAAAGCTAAAATTATTAATATCTGGTGTGAATTACTGCCAATCTTGCAGATTCTAATATGTTAAAATCTGTTGGTAGTACAGGAGAAAACATTCATTTTTCAATTAGGTAACTGCAATATATATATTTGTCTGGTGATCATAGTACAGGCCCTTAGTCTCTTGGTTAATATTTGTTTGTGAATGAACATCCTCATACTGTTCTAACAAGTACAAGAGCATGTCAACTAAATCCAATACCTTGGTAAAGGTATATGCAATCACTTCCTTGAGTTCATTGCTGCTTATGGGACTTGTACATAAATCGATGCAAGTAGCAAAATAAATGCACACAAACTACAAGTACACAAAGTTTGAAGCATAATTAGATAATGTTTATATGACCTTATAAAACATCTTTTAGGAATGCACGAAGTTATGAAACCTATCATTTTAATTTTAGCTGAATTAACTGTAGTAGCATTGCAGAATATCCTCTATAGACTTCAAATAAAGAAAATAATAGCAATATTTCAGAAATCCAAGCAAATAATAACCAGCACATCTCAGAAACATGTACAAAATGTTAAAGAAACAGGATAAACATATCACTTTGCATATGGATTGCTCACAAATGAAAAACCAGATCTGTTAGACAAGGCTCCATAATGCAGATAAAATCAGCGAAAGCAATTTCACTACAAAGAAGGCTACAGGAAATAAAGCAAAAAATCTGATATGTTGCATCCACATGACCTCTTCTACAAACTATTCTTACAAAAGTCCTCCTATCTACTTCTTGCTAATATAGATAAACCTTCACTAAACATTACACATCTCACTGTAGGTATAAGAAGAATAAAGAGATAGGAATTTGGAAAATAAGTAATAACTATGTAGATATGTTGGATGATGAAATAAGAGGTGATATTTAAACGCCAAAGGTTGAAAGTTTGGTGAAACAGTATGTTAATAAGAAATGGACAAAGGTAGGTGGAAATATAGTGGTAGGAAATGTTTTTTTTTAAAAAAGACAGAAGATTGGACAATTCTTATATAAAGTGAAAAATAAATGGGTATGAACAGTAAATATATCAATTTTGTATGCAGAATGAATGTCTACTGAAATAAAGTGGCCAGGGCCAAATTTTCAGTAGGCAACCCTATATATTGTAATACTTATCAAGAAATAAAATTAAAAAAAAATAATACGGTTAACTGAAACAATTAAGCAAATCTTTTCAAAGCTGGTCGCTATATGATGGCTTTGAAATACTGTTTCTTTGCATGAACACAAGAAAGAAAGAAAAGAAAGAGAAAAAAAAACCAGCAATTTGTAGTTGAGAAGAGTATAAAGTATTTGAAAATTCAAACCAATAAGGAATATCTCAGAAATTTAATGCCACAAAAAATGTTTGACATTGTGTGCTTTAATGAGATCCTCATTCATTATGTAGTAAGATTTTGTCTCCTCTTATGCAAAAGCCATTCAGAATGAAGACTTGGACACTATTCCCAAAAAATTCAAGGTATATATTTCATTTGTCATGTAAATATCTTAAATGGTATTGTAATAAAATCTTTAGAGCCTTTTTTGAGAAAATAAAATGTTCGAACAATTTTCATATAAAGGGTAGTTTGGGGGGACTTACTTGAAAGTCTTTGTGCTGCATGTTTGGAGGATGTTTAGCTTAAATACCTAGTTTTGTATTTAACTGACATTTGTTTGAGTTATGCTGTTAACAGACACACACATGGACCTTTCTCTAAGAATGCCTTCTTTCTTTTTTCTTTTTTTTTATTTCATGGTACCTGAAAACGTATTTCTGGTGAAATTTCAACATTGAATTTTTGGGTGAAATACAATATTACAATATTGTAAGTATGTGGAAGAGAAAGTAAAAATTGCAAAATACAGTCTTTCTCCATTTTAAATGTAAATTTTGTACATATGTCCTGTAGATTGAGTAAGTTTAATGCATGTTCTTTTAGTTTGGAGGGTACCATTCTCTTTTAAAAGAATTTATTTTTTGGTCAGTGGTGATATTTATGGTGCACAATGTACAGTTGCTTATTGAACACCTGTTTGCAATAATTCAGAATGACTTACATGTTAAAACATTAAGCATACAAAATGCCATCCAAACTTAATAACTATTTACATCAACAATAGATTCCCCTATCTGATGTAGGTGAAAATGCATTTTAATGTTAATGAAAATATTTTCACTTTTCAACATTTTTATGGAATAAAATAGTGCAGGAAGAACCAATACAAAATTCATATGTTTGGAACACTTATGCTCAAAATTTCATACTTGTTTTGCTTTGTCCTTCCTGCACTAGTGTTACAATAGGCATTTTATAAAGTAAATATACGAAAACTAGGTAATCTATTTTAAAAGATTATTGTGTTAGAATAAGTAGACAAAAATAATTTATGTTGTGGACACCAAAATTAAAAACTTGACACCTTTAAAAATTTTACACCTAAGAGTTAGAGTCATGAGCTAAAATATTCCTAAAAGTTGTAATTCTTATAAATATCATCAAAATTTGACTGCAACTTCTGTACCAGGAGTTGAAAAAATGGGTAAGTTGATTTCAATATTTGCATGGATTCATGTGTGCTAGGCTAGTCCTCTTAATATATTCACAACAGTTATAGCCCTGAGAAATCTGGGAAATTGTATACCGGAAACATTTGCTGTAATTGGTGGAGAACAGGTCTGATGATTTCTTAAATCCATCATAACTGTTCACTCTGGAAGCAAACTCCAGTAGTTTTCCCAGCTTTTTATTATATTGTGCAACTTTATAATTCTGCTGCCAAATTTGTTAGAACTTCTTATACTTTAGTTTGAATGTTAATAAAAGTATGTTATGTTTTTTATACTTGCCAACTTTTACAGTTTAAAAGTACAGGAGTCTTTTTGTGACTTAATGACAAAGTAGGCATTTTTATGGCTTTGCCGGCAGATTCTAAGTATTACAGAGTTTTACCACAATTTATTTAATTCTGTTGCATTATATTGTAACTTAAGATTACAGACTGAATGTACCGTGCTAATTGGTTTACAGCGCTATGATAGGCCACAACTTATTTGTGTGTCTAACCATCATGATCCCCCTTCACTGGATTGCAACAAAATGCATAGCATGCAGATTTGCACCACTAGTGACTTCTAGCAAGCAGGTTGCAAACATTCGATAATGGACGATATGAACTGTAAAGTCAACTCCCTTGCGTAAATTATCTTATTCGTGTTCTATGGCTGTGGGATGTAAGCTTCCCATTTTTTGCATCAGTTTTGTGTATAATTCATGTTATGAAGCATAAAATATGGACCAGAAATCTGTGTATAACCCAGAAAGTGGTGTTCTTTGATTTAATATGTGTTTATTGTACCAGGAGGAAGCAGTACCACCATGTCTGCAAGGATTCTTATAAAATAGAATTCCCACTTATTTTACAGGCGATTTTTGTACATTTACTGCACTGAACCTTTAACATACCCTAAATTTCATGTCATCACAAAATTATTATGCTTACCTGGACAATTAAAAGCTTTATGGGTTTCAATTTCAAGAAGTTGGCAAGTATGTGTTTTCATGCTTGCCAAATAAAAGTGTAGAAGTTACAGATAAAAGAGAACTTGTAATTCTGTCTATAATCTGCAGTTAAAATACTCCTTCCAAACCAGTAGTAAAGCAGGGAGAACACAAGGATCTTTCTGAAAGTTTTGAGAATGACAACAATTATTAGTGGTAAGCCAAAGCAGCTTTTCCTAACTTCAGTCCGAAGTTCCGATAACAACATATGCAAGTCTGGGCATGCTCCAACAGTGTGCATCATCAGCACCGCGTGTGTATGTAGCAGGTGTTACTATGCCATATGCTAGGAGAGATCTCAAGCAAGAGCATTTCCATGCTATGATTTTCTAGGACTTTAAAGTATGTTTAGGGGAGAGAGAACACCTTGAAAAACTGCATAGTGCATTTGCAATCCACCATTTATTGATGGTATGCAAAGTTTAGAAGAGGAAGGGATTACCTTGAAGATGAAGACCGAGCAGGACAGCCAGCTACAGCAACAATAGATGAAAATGTGTTGAAAGCAGAGTGCATGTTGCGGGAAGATCATCATTGCACATATGTTCAGATTCAAGAATCCCTAAATATTGGATTGGCAGCAGTGAAAACAATCCTGAAAGAAAAACTTGACGGCAGGAAGCTCTGCAATCGCTGGATCCCCCACCACCACACAAATGAGCAGAAACAAGCTTGTGTGCAGTGGTGTCAGGAAATGATTGAAAAATTCATTGGAGAAGATCCAACATTGTAACAAATGACGAAAGCTGGATTTATCAGCATGATCCAGAAACTAAATGACAGTCATCGGTCTGGGTCTTCCCAGGAGAAGATCCCCCAACAAAAATGAAGCAAACGAGAAGTGTTGGCAAGAAAATGATCTGTTCCTTCTTCTCAGCAAGTAGCCACATTGTGACGATTCCGCTTGAGAGACAAAAGACTTACTGCCAGTTGGTATACCACAAAATGTCTGCCACAAGTGTTCAATGAACTGAGAAAAAGGCATCCTAAGACTGGTTTGTGTGGAATTTTGTTGTACCATGCAATGCCTCTGCCCACACTGCACAAGAAACAACCAATTTCTGCAGGAGTCAGATATTTGTCCCATCCTCCCTACAGTCCACATCTGGCCCCATGCGACTTTTTTCTATTCCCCAAAATGAAAGAAAAAATTCAAGGTCAACAATTTGAGTCACCTTAAGCCGCAGTAGCTGCTTACAAAGAATGTATTTGCACTCTCTCCAAAAAAGAATGGCATTCAGCATTTGAAAAATGGCTTGAAAGGATGAGACACTATATAGAATGCAATCTTCGGTTCTAAATTTTTAATGTTTTATTGTGACCATTCTCAAAACTTTTGGAGTGACCCTATGTAATGGTCATTAACCTGATGAAAGGGTTTGTTGTATTTGCCTTGCACAGGGTGCCATATACTCATGATAAAAATTAAATGTGGAGATATAAGTGCAAAATGATGGCAGTTAATATGCTTAGTGGATAATTGAGGTTCTACAGTATATTTTTTTGTCAAGGTATATTTTGTATTAAATGACGAATCTTAATTTTAAAATCTCTAATGTTTTTCTATCTCTGTTCTCTAAGAATCATTTGAATTGCAACATTTGCTGTTTTCTTTATGCTGTTTTTTGTGTAGATACTACAGAATTGATGTTTTGTCAATGCTACTTCTGCTTTAAAATAGACAAAGGCATTTACATGAATGTTGTTTAAACATACTTATAAAACACTTTATTTCATGATGTTTCTGATTCCTTATCTTTCTTACATCAATGTATTTTCCAAAATAAAGAGAATGATTGGCTCACATAATGTTGTTAGCATTATTTTATTACTAATGTATAATTTTCTTCTTGCATTCTTGAGGCATATTCTTGCAATGGCGTGTATAAAAACAAATAGCTTTTACTCCCTCCATATGATACTACACAGTCCTGCACCATGATCCAAGCCAGTGACAAGGAAATTTTGCAACATATCAGAAAGTATTGAGATCAGCGGTGGTCGGGAATCGGTTAAGTAGAGTGCTGATGTGTTTATACTCAGCACTCAAGAAACAATATATTATATGAACTATCCCCAAATAGGTTACACACTCTCAGTGTCTCAGTCAGTCGCCTTGTCACTGTCAGACACATCGCCAGAGTGGTTTAATATTTTGTGGCAAAGACCAATCACAGGTATGTGCATTTGTTGAAGTGGTTGGGCTAGGGCCAATGGCAGCTAGAATAAACCTCTTGGGCATGTCAGACAGACTCAGTCTTGCTATACCATCCCGCTGTCTCCACCCCTAGTACTCATGGTACTTCTGACACTACAGAAGTATGTCAGGTCAAACATCTGAGCCCCTCCCAGAAGGGAGCTATTCGGATCGGTTTGGACTTGACAGAGCACTGGTTTCTGACATCTGTGGGAGATTTGGGTACATGTGGGTGAAGCCCAGGCGTGGTTATGAGATGCCTTAATGTCTTCCATTACCAATCTGGAGTTTGGTAGGCAGTGCACCAGTCACTGTCGCCCCCATCAAAGTTGTTTGGTAGTCTTCCCTCTGGGTTCATGTACATAAATGGTATCTCCACTTCTGTCCTGTGAAAGCAGGGGGCTGTATATAAAATAGGTATGGCTCTAATGGAAAAACCCACAGAGGAGCAGGGTTGGGTTGCTGGCTCTTGCTTGTTTTTATTTCCCTTCAGCCCTTAGTGTAGATTCAGACTTAAACAACTCGGGTTGCTGCAATATGATCTCATAGAACTGAATGCAGAGAGGAGGCTTGTCCATCAACAGAACAGCTACTCCAGTCTGTAGAGCTTAAACATCAAATAGACACAGTATACAATCTGTGAATCACCTTGATGCAGCTCTCAAGATGCTGAGAGGAATACAAGAATGGATGTTCTAGGAGCAAACAACAACATACAGAAACACCTGATATTTTAATAAATATAGAAACAATATACACACACTTGTTGCTTCATAAAGGATGTTCAAAAGTTTAAAAGTTGATGCACTTTAAAAAGATACATAAAATTATTAAAGTGATAAATTTGGAAAAATGCCAGAACATGTAAACTGTAATATTGTTTGTTCTTTCTGCATATAAACAATGAAAGTTTGTTCTTAGTCAATTTGAATTTTAAAGTGGAGGCAAATACAGTCAGGAGTCACTGCAAGTAGATAACAGTAATTTTGTTTCTAATTTGTAACTTTTCTTCAGTCTGTTTTAATATTCAACAAATCACAAGTATTACAGGGTTCCCCACAAATAAATAAGGAAATTTAAATGTACTTGTATGAAAAGCTTTTTATATGTTATTGTATGTTATTTTAATGTTTAACTGTGAAGATCCAACTGACCCAGCCAACCTAGATCCGTTTATGGAAAATTAGGCTCTGCCTGTTACAAGCCAGGACAAACAGGGAGTAATACCTTTTTAAAAAACCAGGGTTCATCTGGATCAGATGATAGCACCCTATAGGTCCCCTCGTCAGGGTATGACAGCTCTGCCTTGCAATTTGGCATCGGCTTGTCAAAGACTAGAGGAAGAAAACCTTAAATAAAAATAACCTGGTCCTCCAGGTTGGGGATTGTGATGACAGCCCAGCTCCCCATACAACAGAAAAAAACTTATAATGCTAAAACACCCAAAATAAAGAACACAGACCAGATTAACTTTAGACAACAATTTTATACTACAAAGAGACCATTACAAAGACGTTGTCTATCACTTGTACTCTTTAATATATATATGTATTAGATGCTTGTTTACTCCAATGGTCCAAAAATGTAATACAATGGGAATTCCAATGGATCAAAATTACACCCTACATCAATTACATTTTGCAGACACAATATATTGAGGATGCTTCAGGCATGATGAGAAAATTAATTGAATATAAAATATTAATTTTATTAATATTTGGTATTAACTTTAAAACAGAATATTTATTTTCATAAACAATGAACACAGGTGAAAATTATACTCTTTAAAATATATGTAGATGCTTGTTTACTCCAATGGTCCAAAAATGCAATATAATGGGAATTCCAATGAATCAAGTATAACAACACAAGATATTGAGGACACTTCATACATGATGAGAAAATTAATTGAATATAAAATATTAATGTTATTAATATTTTGTATTAACTTTAAAACAGAATATTTATTATCATAAACAATTAACACAAGTAGAAAATTAGAGGTTATCAAAGGAAATTAGAATGGTCCATAAATTTAAGTATTTGGGATCATTCTTAGAAGCAGATGGAACTAGTAGATTAGAAATAGAAAAAAAGAATACGTGAATGAAGAAAAACAACTGAAATGTTGAACTTGTTATTATGGAGCAGAAACATTTGAAATAAAACTAAAAAGGTTTTATAATTCAGTAGTACAAAGATATTACTCTATGGAGGGCTTCTCAAATCTCAAGAAGGGATAAAATTAGAAATACAAAAATTTGGGAAATAATGGAAAAGAGAAGATTAAAATGGTTTGGCCATGTGAAAAGAATGGGAAACAATAAAATATGAAGCTGAAATTATGAAGTCAATAATTATCATAATATTCTGAGAAGGATAGTGATATAAAATAAGTAATAATGTATTTAAAATCAGTGTATGTATAAAAAGGAGAAGCATTGTGAAAATTGTTGACTGTTAAAAGCAACAGAAAGACCAGACAGGCACAGTTTTGTTAATTAGGGACCAGCCTCAGGTAGAAAGGGTAAATACCATTGAAGCAAGTTTTTCCTGGTAAACACCGAGTACAGCTGCACTTAGCCTGCGGAAGGCCACTCTAAGCATCATGACGCTAAGTTTGAGGGGGGAGAGGGGAAGTTTAGGCGTTGGTTTTCCTTGTAGTAGCGTGGGTAAGTCAGTCTGTCCTGAGTGCTTGGAGAGAGCGGGATGACATTCTCGTCGTGTGGAGAAGAAGGGTGGCGAACATGCTAGAGGGTAGAACGCTTAGCGGTAGTTAATATTCTTCGGTCTTAGTAAAGACACAGTAGCATCGTATGCATTTAGTAGTGATCGGCAAACCTAAAGTATTATTTGAAATAGTGAATAAAAGTGTTCCAAGACAGCGTTTGTGTGTTTCTCTGTACACACCCACGCATACCCTGAGGTTAAGGTTTCATGCTGGAGCAGCCGTGGCAAAAGAAGAACCTACTGGGAGGAGACAAGCAGCAACCGTGAGGCACAGGTATTGCTTCATTGTTGGAGGACGTAGTGTGGCTGCGTCATATTGCGCCTAAACGTGGGGCTGAAAGAATTACCTGCGTCAAATAGTAGGAATGGGAAGCTGAAGGAAACAGAGGATAGGGAAGACCAAGAGAACAATGGGTGGATGGATGGGATCTAAGAGATGAATGTGCAGAGGATAGGGATTTATGGAGAAATAAAACTATGAATGGGTTGTAGGAAAGCTCCTGTATTGTAGATAATTCCTAAAATAAGTAAAAAGAAAAAAAGAAAAGAGGGCTGGCCCCGTAGCTCACTTGGTAGAGCACCTGCCTGCTGTGTGAGGGGTCCCAAGTTTGATTCTCGGCTGGGGGGTGGGAATTTTTCTCTAGCCAAGATTATTCCTTATCCTCCCCAGAGTCTGGAAGTATGAATGTGTGTGTGATCTAATGATTAAAATACCCAAAGTGCAAGAAACCCAACGATAAGCAAATTCGAGTTAACACCATTGCCTTAGGCAATAAGTTCCAAAGGAAAGGCCACCAATAACATCAATGTAGTTAAAGGCGGGGTATACATAGAACTCTAAAAAAAAGAAAAGAAAACTGTGAAATGCAATCATTCTTTTTTAATTCCAGGATAGCTAGTTAATAAATTTCCAGTGTAAGGTAAATACCATCTTCCTAATGTGGTTGTACTTAAAAATGAAGGATCATCTACTGAAAAAGTTGGCAAGTGTGGATCTGGCATAACCAGGGGCGTACCATAGCTGTATATGATTTCACAGACAATTCAACTAGTATCGTGGGCATTTGAGCTAATTCAGCTCACAGGAGGGTATATTCCAGAGGCTGACTGCATCTTAGCTGTGTATGATTTCACAGGTAATTCAGATAGTATCGTAGGTATTTAGGTTGATTCAAGTATCATAGGTGCTTAGAGTAACTCAGCTAGTATCACAGGGTAGGACAGATTCCATGGTTTAGTGTGTGTATGGTTACGTATGATGTCACAGGTAATTCAGATAGTATCGTAGGTATTTGGGCTAATTTAAGCATCATATGTGTACAGAGTAACTCAGCTAATACCGCAGGAGGCTAGATTCCAGGGGCAGGGCGTATCATAGCTGTATATGTTTTCACAGGCAATTCAGCTAGTATTGGGGGCATTTAGCTAATTCACAGGGGGTTGACTGCATCATAATAATATGATAATGTCCATACGCATATGTCGTTATTCCATCCTCAGCAATAACTCTTATCATCAAACGGAGTCAATGTGATTTTTTCACTTGCACTGTGGTAACAGCGTGCTTTCGTGATAAGATTAGATTCATAGACGTTCTGATGATTTCACAGGTTTTAAGACAGTCTGTATAGCTGTCAAACGTAATGTACTGCTTAATAGCACTGCGTTTTATACCCTTAACCGTTTTTAGCATTGAGCCATGGATATCTAGTGCATACATCTTAGCTCATAGTCCGACAAAGCCCTGGATGATTTTTCCATTAGCCTCATCTTTAAATTTCCCAAGCACCTTCATGTTTAGAACTGAATAGCATATATAGCTTGTAGGATAATCAGCAGTATCCAGATGCTCAAGTAAACGTAACTTGTCATGGTACACATCTTCGGTTGTTACACGATGATTGAATGAATCCGTATCCATGTACATAAGCTTCAGGCTATGATACGCCTTGCCCCTGGAATCTAGCCTCCTGTGATATTAGCTGAGTGAATCTAAACACCTATGATACTTGAATTATCCTAAATACCTACGATACTATCTGAATTATCTGTGAAATCATACGGAACTATACACACGCTAAACCATGGAATCTGTCCTACCGTGTGATAATAGCTGAGTTACTCTAAGCACCTATGATACTTGAATCAACCTAAATACCTACAATACTAGCTGAATTACCTGTGAAATCATACACAGCTATGATGCAGTCAGCCTCTGGAATATACCCTCCTGTGATATTAGCTGAATTAGCTTAAATGCTCACGATACTAGCTGAATTGTCTGTGAAATCATATACAGCTATGATACGCCCAGCCCCTGGAATCTAGCCTCCTGTGATACTAGCTGAGTGACTCTAAACACCTATGATACTTTAATTATCCTAAATACCCACGATACTATCTGAATTAACTGTGACATACGGGACTATACACACACTAAACCATGAAATCTGCCCTACCCTGTGAATACTAGCTGAGTTACTCTAAGCACCTATTATATTTGAATCAGCCCAAATACCTACGATACTATCTGAATTACCCGTGAAATCATACACAGCTATGATGCAGTCAGCTTCTGGAATATACCCTCTTGTGCTACTAGCTGAATTAGCTTAAATGCCCACGATGGTGGCTGAATTGCCTGTGAAATCATATACAGCTATGATACTCCCTGCCCATGGAATCTAGCCTCCTGTGATATTAGCTGAGTGACTCTAAACACCTATTATACTTGAATTATCCTAAATACCTACGATACTATCTGAATTACCTGTGAAATCATACACAGATATAATGCAGTCATCCTTTGGAATATACCCTTCTGTGATAATAGCTGAGTTACTCTAAGCACCTATGATGCTTGAATCAGCCCAAATACATACGATACTATCTGAATTACCTGTGAAATCATACACAACTATGATGCAGTCGCCTTTGGAATATACCCTCCTGTGATACTAGCTGAATTAGCTTAAATGCTCATGATACTAGCTGAATTGCCTGTGAAATCATATACAGCTATGATACGCCCTGCCCCTGGAATCTAGCCTCCTGTGATACTAGCTGAGTGACTCTAAACACCTATGATACTTGAATTATCCTAAATACCTACGATACTATCTGAATTATCTGTGAAATCATACGGAACTATGCTGCTATCAATCCAATGTAATCTGTTTGTCTGCTGGATGGCGTTAGCTGAATTATTTAGCGTGAGTGGGTCACCTTTTTGTGTGAGTGAGTCACCTTTTTACGTTATTGGGTCACCTTTTTTGCTAGAGTGTGTCACCTTTTTGCTTGAGTGGGTCACCTTTTTTGCTTGAGTGGGTCACCCTTTTACGTTAGTGAGTCACCTTTTTTGCTTGAGCGGGTCAGCTTTTTGCTTAAGTGGATCACCTTTTTGCTTGAGTGGGTCACCTTTTTTGCTTAAGTGGGTCACCTATTTACGTGAGTGTGTTACGTGCTGCAGTTGTCTAGAATTTGTGTCCTGGCATTGACAACAAACAGCTTTCCAGGAAGTTCTCGTCTAAAGTCATTTTCAAAGTCTAGCACCTCCCCTCCTATTCCCTATCTCTCCTGTATATAAACCCATATTGCTACTCCTTCAGTATCTGTTTAGCCTAACACCTCTCCTCCCGTTCCTATAGCTCTCATACATACAAACGCATACTCTACTCTAAACCTCTGTCTAGTCTAGCATTTCTCCTCATATCTCTACCTCTCATAAAGCGCATTCCCCTCCTGCCCTCTGTCTAGCTGAGTACTCTCCTTGGTTTCCTATACCTCTGATATAAAACACATCTACCTTTAATATCTGTCTATCCTAGCATAGGATCGCTCCGTTTTCTCGTCTCTCCTTATAAACGCATACTCAATCTCCTTAGCCTAATACCTTTCCTCCTGTTCCTATACCCCTCATACATATAAACGCATACTCTAGTCTAGACCTCTGTCTAGTCTAGCATCTCTCCCCGTATCCCTTACCTCTCATAAAACACATTCCTCTCCTACTCCCGGTCTAGCTGAGTATCTCTCCTTGGTTTCCTATCTAGCCTATATAAAACACATTCTACCTTTAACATCTGTCTATCCTATAATAGGATCGCTCCGTTTTCTCGTCTCTCCTTATAAACGCATACTCAACCTCCTTAGCCTAATACCTCTTCTCCTGTTCCTAT
The DNA here is from genome assembly GCA_030765065.1 of Deroplatys truncata. Taxonomy (NCBI): domain Eukaryota; kingdom Metazoa; phylum Arthropoda; class Insecta; order Mantodea; family Mantidae; genus Deroplatys; species Deroplatys truncata. The sequence goes on along the minus strand of CM060988.1, from coordinate 126,757,358 downwards.
ACCTCTCATACATATAAACGCATACTCTACTCTAAACCTCTGTCTAGTCTAGCATCTCTCCCCATATCCCCTACCTCTCATAAAGCGCATTCCCCTCCTGCCCCCTGTCTAGCTGAGGATCTCTCATTGGTTTCCTATACCTCTCATATAAAACACCTTCTACCTTTAACATCTGTCTATCCTATCATAGGATCTCTCCGTTTTCTCGTCTCTCCTTATAAACGCATACTCAACCTCCTTAGCCTAATACCTCTCCTCGGTTTGCTATCTCTCCCATATAGAAGGTTTAGTCTAGTGTAACAGTTCTCCTGGTTTTCCCTATCTTTCCCCTATAAACGCATACTCTACTCCTCAACCTCTGTCTAGCCTAACACCTCTCCTCGTTTTCCAATATCTCTCACACAAACCATACTCTACTCCTCAACCTCTGTCTAGCCTAACACCCCTCCTCATGTTCCCTACCTCTCTCATATAAAAGACATACTCTACCCTTCTACTCTGTCTAGCCTAACACCTCTCCTCCTGTTCCCTACCTCTCTCATATAAAAGACATACTCTACCCTTCAACTCTGTCTAGCCTAACACCTGTCCTCGTTTTCCTATATCTCTCACACAAACCATACTCTACTCCTCAACCTCTGTCTAGCCTAACACCTCTCCTCGTTTTCCTATATCTCTCACACAAACCATACTCTACTCCTCAACCTCTGTCTAGCCTAACACCCCTCCTCATGTTCCCTACCTCTCTCATATAAAAGACATACTCTACCCTTCAACACTGTCTAGCCTAACACCTCTCCTCCTGTTCCCTACCTCTCTCATATAAAAGACATACTCTACCCTTTAACTCTGTCTAGCCTAACACCCCTCCTCATGTTCCCTACCTCTCTCATATAAAAGACATACTCTACCCTTCTACTCTGTCTAGCCTAACACCTCTCCTCCTGTTCCCTACCTCTCTCATATAAAAGACATACTCTACCCTTCAACTCTGTCTAGCCTAACACCTGTCCTCGTTTTCCTATACCTTTCATATAAACCATACTCTACTCCTCAGTCTCTGTCTAGCCTAACACCTCTCTACAATCTCTTCCAAATAAACGTATTTCCCTCCTTCAACCCTGTCTAGCATAGTATCTGTCGTCGTATTCCCTATCTCTCCCATATAAACCCATTTTCCTCCTTGAACCGTCCCATCTAGCCTCGTTTTCCCTATCTTTTCCCGTATATGCCCAAAAAACTGTGCCAGGATTCCTCTATTGTATCTACTCATGTATTTCCGGTGACATTTCGGTATCGAATTTTTGGATGGAATGCAATACGTCCCCTACGCAGTATAGAAAGTAATAAGCTTGCGTAAGAATAATTTGTATACACTAATAAAAGATAGAGGGTGGAGAAATTCATGTGAATGTATGGCATCAGATTTTTTTGTTATTTTGTTTTTCGTACTGTTTAATTTGAAATAATATGTAGTAAAAAATGTATCTAGGTGTCACTTTTTATGAGTGCTATCATGTTTAAGGGATTATGTAAAGTTGTTTTGAACAGATAAAATCGCTAGTGTGACATTACTACCAATATAATATGATAAACATGATTGTTAAGTTAAAATTCAATTAAGATACATAATAACTCTAAAAACTAATTTATACCCCGAGCGTTAACCCTTTTTATCGTTCTTGCTTATTCCATCACTAAACTAAGGCTCAAAACCGCCGACGAAAAAATTTATGGCGTGAAGCAAGTTAGTTCCCGCATCTGCAGCAGATAAAATAAACTCGACGTGAGTTTTATGGCAGGGAATGCGGTTATTAAGATACTGTTTCTATTAATACAAGAACTGTTGGTGTCGAGCGGAAGCTGTATGTCACGCTTAACTTAAGTACGACAAATCACTTATTCTAATTGGAGGACAGGTGACGATATCCACATCCCCCATACCAATTATGTTTCGTCCGCACCTGTTCTTGTGCTTCTGGGCTTTGTTGTTAATGGTAGGCATTCTTCATACTACAATATGTACACATTCAAATATCCTTTCGAAGTAGTTGTCAAATAATTAAAATGTTGAATGTGTGGAGGAATGGGAATTCTTCAGTACCGCCGCCATACCATTTTTACTTTGAAATCGATGCCGAGATTTCAATGGAAATACACGTTTTGAGGCTCCCTGTATCCCCTCTCACCAAAACTTTTCATTTTTACTTTCTCTACCACGTATCTAGTAGGTAGTGAAGGTAATTCCACAAAAAATTAGATACCGAGATTTCACCGTAAATATGTGTTTTAAGGCCCCCTGAATAAAAAAAAGCATTTTTAGAAAAAGGTTCGTATGTATGTCTGTGAATGTGCCTTTGAACCACATAACTCAAAAACGAAAAGTCGGATAAACACCAAACTTAGTATTTAAGTTCAGCACCTTTCAAAGATGCGACACAAAAATTTCAAGAAAATCCCCCCTCCAAACTACCCTTTACATGGAATATTTTTCGAAACCTTTGATTTTATAAAAACTGTTTTTATTAAAGTACTATATACCTATTAAAGATATTTACATGACAAGTCAAATGTATATCTTGAGATTTCTAGGAATAGCCTTTGAAGTCCTCTTCATTTGGAAGAAATTCTGTATAATATTTTATACCTGACAAACGCCAAGGGATAGATAGACGAAAATGTACTACACAAGAAATGTAGATCTCTTTAAAGCGTGCAATTTATTTCAAATAATTTTTTGTGGCATCACCCATTTCCGAGATGTCCGTTATTAATGGTTCAAATTGCTGAATGCTTAGTAATTCTTTTTAAGTCCTGTCGATTTTCAACTGTTACTCGCAATGTCATGGAAAGAGTATAGAATTTTAAGGCCACTACATAGCGTCCAGTTCTAAAACTTTTGACTATCGCTATTCTCTTTGTATGTATGTATAACGAAATGTGTAATGTAGTTATTTCCGGATAGGTTCACCTCAATTAAAACTAAATAGATAGGAAAATAAACTTCGTAAGAATAATTTGTATACCCACTAATAAATGACAGAGGGTAGAAAAAGTTATGTGCATATAACATCACATTTTTAGGAAAAGGTTGCATGTGTGTGTTTGTGACTGTGAACAGCATAACTCAAAAACGAAAAATCCTATAAACACCAACCTTGTTATTTAAGTTCAATATCTTCCAAAGGTGCGATGCGAATATTTACAAGAAATTCTTCCATTCCAAACCACCCTTTAGATTCAACATTTCGAAAGCTTTGATTTTCTCAAAAATTATTAAAATACCGTATGTTTAATATATTTACATGGAAAATAAAATGTATATCTTGAATTTTGGGGGAATATCCGGTGAGGTCCTCATTCGGAAGGAATTTTGTATAATTTTGTGTAACTGATAAACCTTAAGAGACAGACAAAAACGTACCACACAAGCACTGTAGAACTCTTTAATACATAGTTTGTTTCAAACAACATTTTTGTTGCATCACCCATTTCCGAGGTATCCGTTATTATTGGTTTGAATGTTTCAATACTTTGTCACTTTTAAAGTGCTGTTGCTATTCAGTTGTTTCTCGCAATGTCATGGAAAGAGTAGGGAATATCTATACCAGCCTAAAGTGAAGCGCTTTTAAACATCTGGCTCTCGGTTCAGTTTCCTCTATGCCCCTTGTACCTACAACGATGTGTGTAATTAAACTGTCTTTAAAAAGATTTATCTCGATTATACGAGGGGCACTATTTATATTTTGAGCCTATTAATTAAAACAAAGTAATTTCTGATTGAAAACTGCTTTATTGTTTTTCAAAATATTCTCCTTTATGATCAATACACTTTTGCATCCTTTTGAACCATTTGTCAAAGCATTTATTCCAGTCTTCTTGAGACACCTCCAAAACATGGTTTCTGAAGCCATTAACGGCTTCTGCCAACGAAAATCGTTGTCCACGCAATTTATTCTTGATGTTCGGGAACAAAAAGAAGTCATTGGGTGCCAAATCAGGACTGTATGGCGGATGACCCATGAATTCGATTTTTGAGCCTTCAAATACTCTGTTAGACGAGATGTGTGTGCGCTTGCATTGTCTTGAAGAACGATCCTGCGGTTCTTGGTTTTCCTTACTTCACCGAAGACTTCTGGCGAACAAATGGTTGTGTACCATTCGGCATTGACCGTTTTACGTTCCTCTAAAGGCACTGTTGCCACATGGCCAACTTTTGTTGGATTTGCTTCATCTTGAAACACCCATACAGTCGACTGTTGTTTACGTTCCGGCCCATACGCATAGATCCATGATTCGTCACCTGTTACAATCTTATATACGTCTTTTGAGGCCCCGCCATTGTATTTCTTGAGCATTTTTGTACACCAATCGACACGAGCATCTTTTTGAGATTGCGTCAAATTATGTGGGATCCAACGAGAGCAAACCTTTTTCACGGCTAAATAATCTCTGCAATATTTTATATATGCTAGTGGAACTAATCCGTAGAGTTGCCTCAATCTCACAAGATGTCGCATGACGATCTTTCATTATTAGTTTTTGCACAGCATCAATGTTTTCTGGCACAACTGATTTTGGACGAACTTCATCATTGAGCGAACAGCGACCACGATTAAATTCGTTATACCAGCGTTTCACAGCGACAAAGGATGGAACTTCGTCGCCAAATGTAGAAGTTAGTTAATCGATGCACTCTTGCCTTGATAATCCACGTCGAAAGTCGTAATAAATCATTGCCCGAACATTTTCACGAGTTAATTCCATGTTTTTGTGACACACAATTTTCAAGTTAGTGTAAACAAAACAAATGACGCTCTATTGACAAAAATGTTTCAAGTAGATTATGGTCAAAAATGTCAAACTTTCCATTGGAAACGTCAGATGGCACCTACAACATTCAGTGTTGCCAAGGCTCAAAATATAAATAGTGCCCCTCGTAACGAAGTAGATAGAAAAAGAAACTTTCGTAAGAATAGTGCGTAGGAGTTAAAATAAACCACAATGAGTACAGAAGTCATACCAACGTAACACATCGGATTTTTTTAAACATTGTGTATAAAGTAATAATTTACGTTATTTATGTTCTCTACTAAGTACTAAAACATGTTGCCTGAAAGTCTCCGCCTTTTCCGCTACAATTTCATCGTCTTGCTTAAAGAATTAATAATAGTGAGAAAATCTTGCCACACTGGAGGTACCAAAATGCGTTTCTAATCATGCACCAAATTGGTAGAGCTTGCATTTCCTTATAATCTTTATAAAAATGCAAGTAAGATTGTCATTTTTGCACAGGACAGAAGGACTCAGAAAGACATAGAGAATGGGGATCATCGAAATCGTTATTTAACAGTGGTGAAGCGGCCACTTTTCCTCGACTCTGTCGTGTCATATTGCAACGATATTATTTGCCTCTCATTACGTTATCTATTGTCATTTTTTGCAATGCCATTTATTATGTTTCTTTTAAAATTATTCACGGCTTTGTTTGATAGTAACAAGAGAGGTTTATATATATATTTTATGTAAGCTAAAATTTTTAAGGGATACTTCAACTACCATAAGATGTATGCTACGCAGTAGTTAGGGCAAAGTTGCACCAGAACTTTTATACAAAAGATTTGTGTTCTGTAAGCGCAAGAAAGACTTAAGCGAGAACGCCAGGTTTTTCACTAAAAAAAATCTGATGTGTTACACTCACAGACTTTCTCTACTCTTGTACAAACTGTTTTACAAACGCGTATTCTCCATATGTTTCATATAAATCGAGATATCGAGATGTTAATCTTATTGCTAATTTTGTTGTAGATGCAAGGAGAATTGGTGGGCTTTAAGCGATAGTCAAATATTTTAAGAGCTGGTTGCTATGTGGAGCATCCTATTCTCTTTGCATTACCAGGACAGAAAAAAATGAATAATGAATTTCCATTTGAGAAAAAGTATAGGTATTGGAAAATTTAAGGAAATAACAAGCAATATCCCGAAAATGGTTCACTCAACAAAAAACATGTATATGACATAAATTGTGTATTTTAACGCGATCTCATTTTTTGTGTAGTACAATTTTGTCCATCTCTTATGGTTTACCAGTTATGCAAAAGTCGTTCACAATGAAGAATATTTTTGGAGACATTCCCAGAAAATTTGAGATATGCATTTCATTTGTCATGAAAATATCTTAAACATATGATATTTTAATCAAAATTGTTAGAGGCGTTTTTGAGAAAATTAAAATTTTCGAAAAATGTTCCATGTAAAGGGTAATCCGGGGTAGGGGGGATTTTCTTGAAAACCTTCGTGTCGCATCTCTAGAAGATACTGAACCTAAATACCAAGTTTGGTGTTTATCCGACTGTTCGTTTCTGAGTTATGTTGTTCACAGACACACACACACACACACACACACACACACACGGACATGTTTCCAAAAATTTTTTTTTGGTTTCAGGGTGCCTTAAAACATATATTTCCGGTGAAATCTCGGTATCGAATTTTTGGGTGGAATACAATACTTCCCCTACTTACTATACGTAGTAGAGAAAGTAAGAAGTGTATTTTTGCATTGTATAAAGTCATGTGATTTTGACTCGGCGAATAATATTTAAGTAAACAACGCTCTAAATCTTCAAAAGTTAGAAAGGGCAGCTACAAGTAGTCAATAAGAAAATTCAAGATTAAATAAGTGCGCTAAGTTGTAGTACTGTATAAGCCCGTAGTTAGACAAACATTCACGCTAGTTCATCAGCTTTAGAGCAAAATCCACGTCAGTGTGATGTTAAAAGCGCTCCGAAAATGTAGCCAGTATAAATAGTGAATCATGATAAGTGAATACGCGGTAAGATATTAGAAAGGGATTCAAGTAAAACGCGCTATTTGGCTATTTGGCTTTATAATGTTCAGACGTGTGGAAATTTTTCCCTGATAGGAAGTCAAATTGTTACAAGTGTTAATCTTCATCTCGTAATTTTGCAAGTGTGTCAAACTGTGAATATTAAGTGAGACCCAATAAATTTACGTCTCTTTAACTGAAATTTATGGTGTAACTATTTAGTAAAAATAACTCTTGTGTCACGACGACTCTGGATCTCCATTACCTCTCATAGCTTTACCTGCCAGCCGAGGCATTGTTCCATAGTTAAAGCACCTTCATCTACGAGATTCTTCCGCCAAGATGGAGACACGACGAAGAGAGAGAGAGAAGAGATTTTAAGAGAGAGCAGCCGATTAATCAAGGTACGTAAACAGATTACACTACTACCCAGGAGTTCGGCGCAATGACCGTTCAAAATAATACCGACAATGCTTATAGGAGAACTTCACCTTAGAAACGCAAAAAAAAAAAAAAAAAAAAAAAAAAAAAAAAAAAAAAAAAAAAATCGTTCATTATTAAGTGTTAATCTTGAGTCTTTTCCATACAAAGCGTCTTACTACAAGATAGATTTGAATTGTATAATTATGTATAATATGAGCTGAATAAGTTTCTTCTTCTACTACTGCTACTGCTGCTGCTGCTGACCTATGAGCGATGCTATTCAGTCAGTAAGTGTAACCAACCTCGTTTCACATGAGCCTAAGAATCAGGTTTCGCCACTAGACCTAATTGACTAAATTAAGGAGAGCAGAGCTGCGGGTTCTGCTATCACGAATTAACAAACGTTGAGTTCATTTAAAATGGTGCCATTAAATGGTTTCCAAATGCTAAACACACTCCTGGTATGTTTGATTTCATATATCCCATATTGTGGGACACTGTAATAAATCCAACACAGGATGGTATTGCGTATATTTAATCGAGATAATCGTAGTTAGGCGTATACATACAAGGAGATCAATAGTTGTTTAATAATATATTACGATACAAGCGTTATAAAACCACTTTTAACACGTGACATATACTTTTGTTTAGACAGCGCTCCAGTTTGTAAAATATCAATAAAATAATATTATATTGATTCCTGAAACTAAGAGAAATCACGTTTAGAACGAGTTCAACCCACATGTATAGCGAGATTCTTGAAACAAGAGAAATGACGTTAAAAATGAGATCAACTCTCGTGTGCAGCGGGATGTCTGATGTTTTGTTGATTCGCTAGCAGTCATTTTCACTGAAATTATTTTCAACATGTTTTACCTTACGCCAGGCAAAGAAGCGATTAAATACTACATGCGTGCGTCGTGATGGCAGGTTGAGGGCAACCCGATGGTGTGTTAGGTGTGTACCTGCCCTAATTAGGGCTTAACCACGTAGTGACGGGATATGGGGGTTACAGGATGGCGGTTGTTGTTTAGGTATGGGGGCAGAAAGGAGGTAACAAAGTTTGTTCCTCAACGGTAGTCGGCCATGGTGCAACGGCCCTTGTGCACCGTTGGTGATATTAATTTAGTAATTTAAAAATGTAGGGATTGTAATTTTGAAGTCCAAGCTACTCTTGAAGGGATTGTATAGGAGTTCAGCCTTAGCTGCTGTTGGAGGTACTCCGTTGTTACCGGATATGCCCGCATGTCATGCGGGGAAGCCGGTGACGCCTAAAGTGGCGTGTTCTGGGGTTATAATCCCCAAGAGACCGAACGAGGGCGCTCTGATGGTATGGTAACTGGTCGTAAAATTTTGCGGCCCGGCGCCTAATTTCATCCTCCACGTAGGGAAGAGATGAGACTTCGTGAAGCAGTCTCACGGGAAAGGAGCGGTTTACAGAATAGATAGCCCGAAGGCCCCTATTCTGCCCCCGTTGCAGAAGCAGCAGACTGGAGTCTGCGGCCATGCCCCAGATCTCGCAGGCGTAAAGCAGGACGGGGATTATGAGCGCTCGAAAAAGGTTTAACTTAAGAGGGACAGGCATCTCCGACTTCAGCATCGGGTACAATGAAGCCGCAGCCCCATGTCCCAGACGCACGACGTCCCTGATGTGTCCCTCAAAAGTTAGGCCCTTGTCTAACTTAACTCCTAGGTAGGTGATGGCATTTGTCCATTCTATCCTTCTTCTTAGGTAGCTGAATGTGGGGAGGATTGCGGGAAAGCGGTGCTTGGTGAAGAGAATGGCGTGGCTTTTTGCCGGATTAATGGATAATCGCCAACTTAAATACTATATCATATTGATTTCTGGATTTGTTGGATAAGTACTTCCAGTGTAATTCTTTCTACTGCTTCCGTAATTTCACCTGGCTCCTGCATTTCAGTTTCTTCTGAATTCATAATTGCCGTCATTTAATCTTTATGCAGGTTAGATAAAAGAGTAGCGTTTTAGATCAAAGAAAGCTGCCTATATAACGTATAGGTTAACTCTACAACGAATTGCAATAAATTTAAGTATGGCGGTTTGTATTATGAGGAGATAATGCGAGAGCCATGAGAAATGAATCATGTAAAAAGACACAGTGAAAAGTAAAACCTAATCAAACCAAATCGAGTTATTAAATATGTGCAAATACAAAGGGTAATTGCCATGTGATTGGACTTGAAACCAAAGTTGCTCACAATGCAGATTATCGCACTAGTGTGATAATCTAACGCTTTTAGCTCGTGTGTACTGCGTTAGAAGTTCTACTTTTAGGTCATGCTGTCTAAAAAGTAAATAATGCATATTCCTTCTCTCCAGATAGTGATCTTCGGTTCTGTCTTCTCATTGTCACCTAAAGTCAGGACATTTGAAGGACTTGACGGACTGGCTATTTAGCTGAGAAATAAAACTACTCTGTATTCACTCTTAGGTTGATCCTCACCAAAACAAAACCCAGGTGACCAGTGCACCGTTGTAATGTATCCTTCCGCCATTCGCGGCAGAAATACTGTCATATTTTCACGACCATGTGACAGAGTACAGGCAAAGAGAACATGGTCCGACAACTTAAACGATGACTAGCATACTCTGTTAGAGTTGAAGGTGCAACAAAATAAATGTTTGCACATATGGATAGTTAATTCTAAAAGAAACGAGCGAAAAAGAAAGTAACAGATATGCGATATCTTAATTTATTCACTCTCTGGAAGCGGCACTTTCATCAACTGTCAGCGGCTCATTTTTAAAAAAGAAATTGTATATTGCTACGTGAATAACATTCTTGTCCCATTCTTGCATCGCTTATTTCTAACGCTTTCTGTTTTTCCCGCGTGTAACCACTTTCCCGTTTCAGATTTTTCTTTACGAGCACTGTTTATACTTGTACTCGAAACACTGGTGAACTCAGAAGTTAATTTCACCACTTCTTTCACGGGAAGTATTAGATATATCTCACCTAACTTACAATAAACTTTCAACCCTATTGTTTTATTCACCACTAGTCCGCTTATGCTTTACGTAGTCGACGAAAACGCAAAAGCAAATCACCGTCCGCCATGATACAAACAGAAACTGCTGGTTTCTGGCTACAAACAATATTCTGAGCATACTCGGATGTCAGGTACATATATGAATTGCATGTTGGGACTTGTAGCTCTGTTTAAAGGTACAAATTAGCGTTAATTAGACTTTTATGAATTTGTATATAATATTACACCATTTAAGGGTACATTCATTCTAAAATTTAGATTATTAACATGGGACTATTTTCCTGCACGCATTGCTACAGTGTGGTACCACGGTGCACTGGTCACGTGCGACTGTTTTGGCGCGTATCAACCTAAGAGTGAATGCAGTGTATAAAAATGATTTATGAAAAAGCGACGATGCTTAGTATACTTTGTGGGACGACAAACTGCTCATTTTTCAGAAGGGAGACTCGTATGGGGAAACGCATGGTTTGGCCACTGCGGGGCGTCGAAATATTCAGATTGTTTTTGGCGTCCTAATAGGCAACCCATAGCTATCAGCGCAAGGTGGAGGGACTAACTGCACTTGAGCGATATCACTCTACAATAATCAACTGATCTTGCACCTCTCGACTATTTTGTTTGAAGTACAGAAGCATGCACACGTAGCACACATATTACACATCTGTAGAGGCACATGAAACCTGCATACCACGCCTCCCCAGCCTTCATAGGTCAAAATTGTTATCAAAGAAGACTTGCGTTTTTTGCCTGTTTCAGTCAAACTGGAAACTCCTCGATCGCAATAAATGGTGGATACAGTAAAGAATTTTTGGAAAAGTAAAGATTTTTATATTTTGTTTGAGCTCATTGGAAAGCAATTCAAACCCTGGGATTTGTTTATTATTCCTTTTTCATTTGAAGTGGGATGTTGCCTTTACAGTGACTTATTCTATTGCTGCTTTTCACTTTAAGAAGATGTGGTATTACGGAGGGTTGTTCATGATCTATAGTAACAGTATCAGACGAGCACAATAGCTCCGCGCTGAAACACGTGGAACCGAATGAAAGTTCAGCAGTATGAGTATATCACTGTGTTTGCTCAGTTGTGTGCGCTTGTTCTTGCTGCGTCTAATGGCGTCAAAAATAGAACCATTCTGATAAGAGTACATTATTGCCCTTTCCGATGCAAAATACTTGTATTCTAAGATTATTAAGCAGTGCAAGAGGCGTGGTTTTACAATATCTAAGAAAGTGATCTCATTTGTACTCAACAAAAAAGGTAAGGCCACATCAGGACAAGAAACAGGGAAATCCACCGGCCACCGGTCGCACCCCGGAGATAATTTGGAAGGTGAAGACCTATGCCTCTGGACCAAATCCTGCAACTCAGAGGTCCATTGCACTGTAATTAGGGATCTCTGTTACTACTGTGAACACCATAATCAACCAGAATTTGAATCTAGAAAAGTGCCATAAGAGCCGGGATATAAGCTGTTGCCTAAACACATTGCAGAGCGTGCCACTAACAGGAGAAAGCTGTATGAACGATATCTAGCCGGTGAAAAGTGGATGTTTGATGAGGAATATGTTTATCTAAAGCCCCTTGTACACGATCAAATTTTTATCAAATCCAATACTTTACAAGACCTTTCAAGAGTTGCCACAACTTTACAACTTTTCTTGTCAACCTGCTTCCAATACTTTTAAACTCTTTGAAAGTCTTGAAAACAAATAAGGACATGCTCTAAACGATCAAAGATTTGGCAATGGTTTGATGGCTTTAGCCAATAAAATGCGACTATTTACAGTGCGTCACGAAATCTGCAACATGGCGAAAAGTGAAAAGTAAACAAAAATGGCTACCCGGCCAAGGTATGTTGTATGCGAACTGATAAGGTTATACATAAGCTGATCATGTCCGTATGTCTAGGACTACTTGGATTACCACAAGATGAAGCAGATGAATTAATAATTGCCAGGTAGATTTCCGAACTAGTATACATTAATGCAATGTTACATAGTGTGGTTAACCTATCAGTTGGTGTTATTTACATTGTATTCCACACTCGTAATGTGATTTCATTGGATATAATACGTGAAAGTGCTACATAATATTGGTATAGAACAGTATTTCATTGCAAACTGTTATACCGTGACGCAAATAATAAATTGATTTGTGCATGATTATTTATTAATGTGTTCTGAAGGGTTTCAGTTTGAAAAAAGACAACTTGTAAATACACATTTATGACATTTCAAGTCTTGTCCAATCTTGTCACACATTGAAAATTGTTTGACAATTTTTCTTGTAAACTCTTGAATTGAAAAAAAAGTTTGATCGTGTACAAGGGGCGTAAGTGACTGCAATAAACCTGGGCTATATATTACCGACCAAGGGGATAAAAAAATTTGAAAGTTGGTATACAGAAACCAACGACAATTTCCCCAATGGTTTTACTATAATAACAAGGTACAATTACAATGGCAAATTAACCAATCGTAGTGTACATAAAAATGTGAAAATCAACTCGGCAAATTATCAGACCAACGTACTGATACTAATTTTCCATACAGAAATCCCTGCTCTCTATGATGCAGATGCAAATATAGTCGGGTTGCATCAGATAAGGCATCAAGCCATACGTCTGCTTCAGCCTTCAAAATTATGAAGAACATAGGGAGAGAAATGGGAATACATTCCATACCTTTCAGTGACATCGTTTTAAGTCATCTGATGCATCACTGATAGAGTTTTGTGTATTTTGGATTACTAAAAAGAGCCCTTGGAAGCAGACGGCCGCGAACTTTGGATGGCCTCTGGAAAGCTGCCAGGAGGAATAGAATAAACTGGACATCCCTGTATTTCATAGCAGTTTGCTCCAGTGGAAGCTATGCTGCAGATTGATAGTTCAAGCTAAAGGCTGCCAGATAGAACATCACTGCTGGTGGAGGCGTGGTTTTTCATAAGATAAGGGGGTCTTAAGTTTGTTACCATAGATTGCGAACAACCCTCTATATAAACTTAAAAGAAATAATATTGTTTTGCAGAAAATAAAATCGTTTTATACACTGAAAAAGAATGGATACCTTGAATAGAGAATATGGTGCTGAAAAAAAAGAAATAGAATATTTGTCTTCCAAAAGGAGCTAGTAAAATCAATGGCGACAACGGTAACTTAATGCACACGCCCATATCTTCGAAGTTTATTAGCCACTAGAATTCCAATAGTAAAAATGGATGGTCATAGTCAATGACAAAGGCGTTTTTCACAAAGAGAGTTTACGCAAAGCGATAAGAGACGTTGCTAAATGGGATATAACATGTCAATTACTTGTGTTCGTTTCTGTACTATCAATTGAATGGTGCAACGACTGCACAGAGCACACAGTCGTACGTATTTGTCCATAAACCCTAATCTCTGGAATCTAGTTGAGGTCTACATTTTGAACCTCATTTTTGATATTGGAAACCTCTTGATAAAATATGAAGCGCAAGCCTATCACCGTATGCAAATAATTTAACGCCTCGCAGTGCACAAACCGTAGGCGCATTCTGAAAAGAATATATAGCTCTACATGTTCTGTGTTGCATTCTTATGATGTTCCCTACCCATTATTATTTATTTTTATATCTCTCCTACAAAATGTTCTTACAAATCTTATTTACTTAATATTAATCGGACAGACATGTTGGCTGAGGTCGTTAATGCACTTCCGAATGGGAGGTCTGCGGTTCAAATCCCGCCAGGACCGTTCTGCCTGACTAAGATCTTTTTACAGGTTTTTCTCAAATCTTCTATAACCGGTAATTACCGGGGAGATACCCTAAGTTTAGGCCTGATACGTTTCCTTCTCAAAATTTCTTCCCCAATTATAATTTCATTTCATGTATCATCAGTGTGCACTGCCTGTGGTGTTGTGTTTAATAAGTACGGGCATTAAATACTACGAAACGTAATCAAGATAAACGTTTGCAGAAATAGTTTCATTACATTTCGCTGCAAGTACAAGGGGATACAGGAGACTGAAGAGATGATGATGCTGGTACCTGAGTGCCCAAAGAAGCCTTGCATGCAGGATCAAGAGCTCATTGTGCCTCATATTTTGGCATAACTGTAGTCCAGTGGTCCGTATAAAACGGATCACGTCCTTGATACCTGCCCTTCTTATCTCCTCAGGTTCCAAAAAGGACCCTAAGGATACATACCTATGCACAGCGAAGCCTTCGCATTCGCATAGTATATGCTGTGAGGTCTCGAAGTCCCTCCACATTTCCTACATAAAGAGTCTTGTGTAAAGCCCATTATGCATAGATGTCCGCGCAGAGAGTTATGGCCCGTAAGATAGCCCACAACCCCTCTGAGCTTAACTCTAGTCAAATTCAGGAAAAATTCACTCACTTCCCAGTTAGGGCCTGATATTAGATTATGGGCCTGCCTGGTAGTGGTTTGCTTACTCCAGATCTCAAGATGAGCCCTCGCCGTTAGCTGGGTTATCTCAGACATTACTAGCAGATACTCCAATCCAATAAAATGAGTCCCGAAACCCTCTTCGCAAGAGTGTCTGCCATCTCATTTTCTCTAATACCAGTATGTCCCGGAACTCAAAGAAGTGTAACAGGGCAATTGGTATGTAGTTTATCCAAAACCTCTGACGTTACCACCACACCAGTCTGGATGTGGTTTTAACCGCCCTAAGGGCTTTCAAAGCTGCCATACTATCCGAGCAAATGTAGGCATGGCATAGTTAAAATATGCATAGCACAGGCTAAGATCGCATAGACCTCAGCTTGCAAAACCGTGGCATATCTCCCAAGGGGAATGACAAGTCAAGCCCCAGCCCCGTTCTGCCCCCAAGGCGGGAATCATCCGTAACCCACGTCCTGCCCCTCCTTCGGGATGAGTAGATGTATTCCTTTTGTGTCCGGTCTCTGGGTCCCATCTCCCTGGAAGGTATTTCTACAGTGCAGGATGGACTTAGGTTATACCTAGTCCCCATCAAATCCCCGATCATCTGAGCTATAAGACATTTCTCCTGTAATCCCGAAAGGACCAGTGAGTGCTCTTTGTGGGGTATCTTGAAACACCAGCTCCCTACAGTCCAGGGGGGTGCACACTCATCCTGGCTACCTCCTCCGCAAACAAGCGCAGAGGAGGAAGGTTCACTAGAATCTCTAAGACAAACTAAGGAGTCGTGCGCAGCGTCCTATACATGCCAGTCTTTCCAAGGAATCCAGGCCGGCAGCTACTATTTTCACTTGAGAGGCAGGCCACCAAACCAGCGCCACATAAGTTACTAACGGTCTTATAAACGAGGTGTATAGCCATTGGGAGGCTGAGGCGATAGTTAAATGAAAAGCAGGTCGCTATATGCTAGCTTTCAAAGTCCACTCTTTGCCTTACTAGTAGCAACAAAACATCCTGACTAAACACTTTAAAATATAAAGTATTGAAAAAAACCAAGTGCAACGAATATATCAGAAATGCTTATTGTCATAAAGAAACGTATTTGACATAAATTTTCAAATACACTGCCGTGCGGTAAGCTTTGGTCTATCTTTTATGATTTACTGTTATACAAAATGCATTAAGAACGAAAACGCCTTCAAGGGCTTTTCATAGAAAATTCGCGAATTAAGTTAACTATTAATGGTATTTTAATCAAAGTCGTTGGAGCCATTTTCGAAAAAATAACAAATAATGAACAATTTTCATGTAAAAATAGATTGGAATGGGGTATTATCTAGAAAATCTTCGTGTTGCATCTTTCAAGATGCTGAACTTGAATACCAAATTGGGTATGATCCAAATTTTCGTTTTTAATAACTCTAGATACACACGTGCGTGCATGCGTTTTACAATTTCTTTGCTCGGGGACCTCAAAACATGTATTTCCGGTGAAACCTCGACATCGAATTTGTGGGCGGAATACAACACTTCCTCTACTTACTATAGATCAGTGGTAGAGAAATGAAAATGATCAACCATACAAAACAAACATTATCTATGTTATTCTGATTTCTCGGCATAATTAATATCTTAATTGCTAATAAGCCAAGCTAGTCAGCTTTAACAACAGATTATCAAAAGAGTTTTTACTAACGCATTTTCATTGGCCTTAGGCGGTATCCTTTACTTTCAGAATTACAGCAGCTTTCCCTCTTTAGGTTCTTTTTTCTGCGCAATGGACCCATTTCGCTAATAATTAGGGTGCTTAAACTTGAATTATTTAACTGTTTGTTAAGCCTTAAAAAAACTTACAGAACTCGAACTCCGGTCCGGTAGAATAGCCCTCTATGTCTATTTACGGCATTTCGGTATCCCCATTTTCAGTTAAATCTCACTGCACAGACACACGGCTTTTTCGTTATTTCATAACTTTAGAAATATCGCACTTGTATTACGGTTATGTTGCTCTTGTTTTCCTTTTCTTCTTGTTGCTCACATCGCTTTGATAAGATCGGCCACAGGCCAAGCAATTGTTAGTCAGTTGTTTAACAATCTCAAGTGCCATCTATTGGCATTTTTCCCAAATATGGCTAAATTCATGATGTACCTGCGTGAAAAACGGCTACCAGACCATACACACGTACGCGGTGGAGCAATACTTTGTTTCATAGTAACAGTAATCCAGTAAAACCTTGAAGAAGAAAGCACATCTCGACCTAAAGGATATCTGTCCACGTCCTATTCTGCAAATCCATCCTGCCCTCGTCTGTTTGTTTTTAAACATGATTGAGCGAAGCGATGTAATTTACGTTAATTAGTGCTGTACATATAGCAGTCAATTTCGGAATGCTGAAAATAAAAACAAAAATCCAAACAGAGCGTCAAGATGAACAAATGCAGCAAACATATGCTGTACAACTACTTTGCGGATTAACAACGCAATGCTTTTGTTTATAGGTGTCGCACTGTTGTTCGCAACATGCATGTGTGCAGTCGCTTGTTTCGGCTGTAGTTATGATATACGCCTTAATGAGAGGGACCCTGGTAAAAGTAGGGAACTCTCCCCTAAGTCTTGTTTGTATGTTTTGTGTTTGCAGTTTTATTTATGAGAGAAGCTAGAAGCGAGTACATCTCGGACAAAAGGAAACTCTCTCACGCCCGTAAGCATTGTGTTGCTGACGTCTTTTCCTACGGCGCCTCCATTTATCAACTCAATTCTCCCTCTCTGTCAGTCCTATTTGTTTGGTATTCCATTGTTTGTATTCAATCTCTATCGAGGTATGAATGATATATTGCAGCAAAAGTACTTCTTCGCGTTTACCTTTGCATATTAGACCTTTAACATTTTAAAGGTCAATAAGCATCCATAGAATTTTGTCAGGTAAAGAGGCAAGTTCAGTTCAAATTTTTCGGGAGATGTGCACAAAGGACTGCGCCTTGTACTTTGTTAAAAAAATTCGCACTAGTCGCCTTCTTTCCATTTGTTCAATGGACATGTCAGATGACGTTTTGAAAAACAGTAATAAAACGGCTGTTTCTGGAGTGTTAATAAGTTAAAAACTAGCAAAAGGTTTAACAGTTCACAAACTTGTTTCGCCTGTTTAGGCTTGCAATACAGATGAAACTACCTATTTCTGTTCCTCGTGGTAAGTGTGTACACAAATAATAGTAAAGAAAACTTTGTATAACTTTAAATACTCATCCTTCCGCAATTTGTTACATAATAATTTGTCAGAAACATCGTCCTTATAAACGTTTTTAACATATCTAACATTTTCCCCCTAAAATCTGAATAAATGACGAGATGTTCATATATGTATACGAGGGCGGTTTGATAAGTAAGTGACTTTTTAAAGAAAATAACAGTTTTTCCCAAGAAATCAATTTTATTTCTCAACATAGTCTCGTTTCCCCAATTTTTTAACCCTTCCAAAAATATGATTTTTCGAAGTGTGTAAAATATGAGGTTGTTTTGTCATGATGTGTTCACTGGACGTGAATTTCTTCCCAACGAGCCATTTTTTCAGGTTTGCGAAGACGAATAAGTCGCTCGGAGCCAAATCTGGAAAATATTGTGGTGAGGTAGCAGTTCGTAGCCCAATTCCACAAATTTTGCGATGGCAATGGCTGACTTGTGTGCGGGTGCATTATCCTGGCGAAAGAGAACCCTTTTCTTCACCAAATGGGGTCGTTTCTTCAACAATTCCTTGTGAAACTGATCCAGCAATGCGGCATAATATGAAACTGTGATCGTTTTACCCTTTTCCAGGTAATGGATGTCTATCACCCCTTGTGAATCCCAAAAGACAGCTGCCATGATTTTTCCTGCTGACGGAATGGTTTTCGCTTTCTTTGGAGCAGGTTCGCTGAAGGAAATCCGCTGCTTTGATTGTTGTTTGGTTTCAGGTTCATATTAATGGATTCAAGTTGCATCAACCGTGATATAACGCCGCAAAAACTCATTTGGGTTGCGTTGGAACATGTTCAAACATCCCTGTGAAATGGTCACACGATTCCGCTTGTTCTCAACTGTGAGCAGTCGCGGCACCCATCTTGTTGGCAGCTTTCTCATACCCAAAAATTCGTGCAGAATGTTATACACCCGTTCACTCGAGATTTTTAAGGTCTTCGGTATCTCACGGATTTTCACTCGGCGGTCTACCAACACAATATCGTAAACTTTGTTCACCATTTCTTCTGTTGTGACCTCAACCGGCTGTCCTGTGAGCACGGCATCTCTTGTGCTCGAACGGCCACATCGAAATTCTGTGAACCATGCCATGTGATGGAGCAGAGTCCCCATAATACTTGTTCAGCTTTTCTTCTGTTTCCTTCACCGTCTTACCACGCAAAAAAGTAGTGCTTTATCAGAACACGAAATTCACTTTTCTCGATTTTCTACGAAGCAACACCTTCCGCTTATTTTAGACGCTCTCAAC
This sequence comes from Deroplatys truncata, assembly GCA_030765065.1. Lineage (NCBI taxonomy): Eukaryota > Metazoa > Arthropoda > Insecta > Mantodea > Mantidae > Deroplatys > Deroplatys truncata. The sequence continues at coordinate 126,738,222 of CM060988.1, read as the reverse complement.
AATGTTCTAAGAAACAAATGACAAATTTCTGTCATTATACACAGAATAGATGTAAGATTTGGGTGCAAACAAGAAACCTGTGATTAGAACGCTATCTCTCGTCAAAGTCATGGACTTAATAATCCGCTCTCGTATTTTGCGTCTACTTAGATTACTAGTTCCCTCCTCCTTGGGGCAAGTAATCAAGATACCATATAGCCTTTTTATGAGTGGGACCTACGGTATGTTATAAGAGTGAACACTAGAGGGCTGCTTGGTCGACGGGTCGTTCATTACCTCTCTAACTGGCTCTAGTAATGGAACGAACGTTCGAGGCTGGAACTGTTAAGGACTTCCATGCGTCTCTGTGGCCTGTCTGTCTGCGGCTTGTAGCCTCCTGTGGCTCCTTCACTTCATCCCTCTCACCTGGGGGGGTGGTAGCCACAATAGATAGGTCGCAGTGAGCGAGGTGTCCCCTGGTGTCTATAATCTATAAAAGTCGTGTGTCTATGGATAACATACGAGGGCAGTTCCAAAAGTACCGATCTGACGTATAGATAGCGGTTATTGTTTCAAACAAATGACTACCGTAGAAAGTACCATCCTTATAAAACTTAAGTTTGAAGTTTGACGATCCTACGTTGTTTAGTAATTATTTGGCAGCCATTAATAGTAAACTCTCTCAACGAATTTGTAAACATGGATAAAACTGGCCATCGTTATGTGATACAATACTTTCATTTGAAAGGTCTTAGTCCAAGTAATATTAAAGCTGAGCTAGATTCTATTCTGGGGGAGTCTGCTCATTCGTTTACAACAGTAAAATATTGGGTGGCAGAGTTTAAGCGAGGCCGTAGGAGCTACCAAGACGAATATCGCAGTGGTCGACCAAATGAGGTGACCACGCCAGAAATTGTGAGGAAAATCCATAAAATGGTATTGGATGACCGTCGACTGAAAGTGCTCAAGCTAGCAGACATCGTAGGTGTTTCAAAAAGTGCTGTACATCGCATATTAACTGAAAATTTAGACATGAGAAAGTTGTGAGCAAGATGGGTGCCGCGTTTACTCACAATGGAACAAAAGCAGCGTCGTTAGGATGTTTCAGTCGAGTGTTTGGCGATGTTTCGCTGCAATAAAACCGAGTTTTTGCGTCTATTCATAACCATGGATGAAACATGGGTCCATCGCTTCACACCTGAGACGAAGGAACAGTCAAAACAGTGGATTAAAAGGGCATAATCGACTCCAAAGAAGGCGAAGACAGTTCCATTTATAGGCAAGGTCATGGCGTCAGTTTTTTGGGATGCGCGTGGGATAATTGTCATTCATTATCTTCAAAAAGAAAAAGCAATCAATGGTGAGTATTATGCAAACTTATTGCAGCATTTGAATGATGAAATCAAGCAAAAACGGCCGCATTTAGCGAAAAAGAAGGTTTTGTTTCATCAAGACAATGCACCAGTTCACACATCCATTATCGCCATGGCCAAAATCAATGACTTAAAGTTAGAATTGCTTCCTCATGCACCCTACTCGCCAGACTTAGCCCCCTCTGATTATTTTCTATTTCCAAAATAAAGAAATGGCTTGGTGGTAAAAGATTTGCAAACAGTGAAGAGGTGGAGTTTGCAGTTGATGGCTATTTTGCAGAACTCAACGGTTCTCACTATAAACAGGGTATCGAAGCTATTGAACATCGCTGGGAAAAGTGTATCGCTGAAAGGAGACTATGTAGAGAAATAAAGATGTTTTTTTTCCCAAAATGTTTGTGTTTTCTTTGTTAGGTTGGGTACTTCTGGGACAGCTCTCGTAGCTCAAAAACGAAAATTCTTACATATACCAAACTTCGTATCTTCAAAAGATGTATAATGAAAATGTTCAAGAAAATATCTCTACCCCATAGTATCCCTTAGATGGAAAAGTTTCCTTTTCCCCCTTTCTTTTTAAAACGACTCCAAATGTTTTTATTAAGTAACATTGTAGTTTCGTATTATTGACAAACCTTAAAAGATAGAAGTCATCAAAATACACGAACTCGCGTACGTTTCTTGTAGGACAAATATTTTCTTACATTAGGTACATGGTAATGTCGCTTGTAGTACATGAGCAGCGATACGCGAGTGAGTTCTTGAAGGAGGAATGTACAATATATGTTCCAGCATGTCATATTTGGTTCGAAGTGTATGTGGTAATAAGCGGGCCGGTTTCAGAAACAAGGACAGTGCAAAAAGTCGCTTCCTAGGCATTATCTGCGCACCAGCTGGTAACAGTTCCACTTTCTCCAGCACCTATAGTAGCGTTCACACCTTTCAGCACGGACCGACATAGATGTTACTTCCGCGACACCAATTCCCACGTAGTCGCAGCTTTTGTTTCGTTTCTTCTAGTTTAATTACACACTTTTTCACTGTCCAACACATTTTGTTCTAAGCAGAAAATCGGAATTAGTAGGTAACGTACTTCAGAGCAGTGACCTCTTAGCCAGCAAAAAGTGCAACTGCCGTCGTAGTTTTGTTCTACCGTAAATCAAAAGGAAAATCACAAGAACCAACAGTAGTTTTGGAGCATTTTATGATACCGCCCTGAATAATCTATGTTAATGAGAAAATATGTGCGTTGGGAGGGGGAGGTAATCTCGGAAACCCTAAAGCGAGTTTGATAATTCTTCACCATTTAAAAGCGTTGTTCTTCCCGATGAATGCAGGCGATAAGCCAGCTTCTAATTTCAATTCCTAAGTTACTAAAAATGTGAGCAATTATTTATGATACAAGTGTTAAAGGTGATTTAATTTTGTTCCTAGGAATGCTACACTCGGCTTTCAGCCTCGGTCCACAAATATTCCCACTCGCAGGGTAAAATGACTTTTAACATGTGTTATCATATACTATTTTTCAGACAGCTGAATATTAAAGCATTGCCTAAAGTATCCAGCTGAAATTGGTATGGAAATAGCAGTATACATTCGGATATGCGCAATGATGAGCTCTAGCCTGTTGGTGTTTTGCCTTCGTTGTTATTTGGCTTTCATAGCGGTAATGCTGACAACATAATCACTCACACAATCATTACGTTGTTTACCTTGCACCATTGAAGAAATCTGTTTTATGCATTGTTGTACAGTTTCCTCGAGTTCTTTGGTAACAATTCCACTACTTGCAATATTTCTTCTGGTTCTGCCGAATCTATTTTCCGAGTAATTCAAATAATCCGCCACTACATTAATCGATACAAAACCTCCGCTTAATATACATATAATTTCCGTCGCAAGAAACAAGTGTGGTAACAATGGAGTGTTACAAAGTTTTATGTCTTTGTCTTCTTCATTTTAACCGAGATAAAACTTTCCTGAAATAGTTGCATTACACATTTCGATATAGATACAAAGGGAATAACGATAATCAAATGTTTTAGAACTGAACGCTATACGCTTCTCGCGTGCAATCGCGAGAAACAGCTGAATATCGAAGGACTTGAAAAGAATGACAAAATATTGAACAATTCGAACCATTAATAACGGATATCTCGGAAATGGCTGATACCACAAAAAAATTATTTGAAATGAATTGTCTGTTTTGAAGAGATCTACTTTTGCTGTGCAGTACGTTTTCGTCTATCACTTAACGTTTACCAGTTATACAAGATTATACAAAATTTCTTCCGAATGAAGTGGACTTCACAGGCTATTCCCAGAAAATTCAAGATATACATTTTGTTTTGTCATGTAAATATCTTTATTATACGGTATTTTAATCAAAATCGTTAGAGCCATTTTTAGAAGATAAAAAAGTTCGAAAAATCTTCCATGCAAAGGGTAGTTTTGGGTGGGGATTTTCTTGAAAATCTTGTGTCGCATCTTTGGAAGGTACTGAGCCCAAATACCAAGTTTGGTATTTATCCTACTTTTCGTTTTTGAGCTATATTGTTCACAGACACACACACACACACACACACACACACAACACACACACAAACAGACACATACATGGACCTTTTTCAAAAATACTTATTTTTTTATTCGGAGGGCCTCAAAACATGTATTTCCGATGGTATCGAATTTGTGGATGGAATGCAACACCTTCTCTATATATACGTGATGAGAGTACAGGTTGCAGATAATAAGATATTTCATTCCAAGCAATATACATAGCTTAAAGAGAATACATCGCAAAACGAAAGACAATCGGATCTTCTTATAACGATACAATATGCTTTAATGCTTACGTAAGGAAGCTTTGCTTTATTTCCACTGTATGTTCCAATTGGGTTCATTACCAGCGTATGCTAAGTCTATATTATATCTATATTAATATTATAAAGAGAAACATTTGTATGCGTGTGTATGAAGGGTTATTTCAAAAACCACTCAACACATTTCGATAACTCCTTCACCATTGAAAAATGCTATTATCTCTGACGGACATAGTCTATGAATCACCTTCTAATTTCATTTTATTTTCATTCATTCATTATCTGTTTACCCTCCTCTTATGTAGGACTTACACCCCTCAGGAGTGCCTTACAAGCGGGTGCCTGGAGTCAGAGCAGACACTCATGGATCAGACAGAGCATCCAGGATGGGTGATCAGCCCAATGCCTGGTATGGGATGAAGGAAGTAGATGAAACGAAATGTTGGTGAAATGGATGAAAGGAAAGGTGATGATGGAGCAGTTGGTGGAATGAATGGCGGGGGAAACCGGAGAACCCGGAGAAAACCCGCACAGACGCCGCTTCGTCCACCACAAATCCCACATGCAGGTCCCTGGGATTGAACCCGGGCCGCCTCGGTGGAAGGCGAGCGGTCTAACCACTCGGCCACGGCGCCGCCCTAATTTCATTTTATAAATAATGAAAGTATTAACATGGATTTATAAAGCCATTGTACTTGAATACGAACACATGTTTTATAAAAGAGCATGCTTCCGAAGAAGGCTTTGGCTTGTAGTTGAGAATCCCATGGAGAAGAAAACATATGTTACATCACAGCATACGCGTGTAAAATAAGACAAATGCCGTGGTTATTTCATTCCAGTCAATATAAATGTAGATTTATCGTGGTCACGATTTAGCAATGAAGACATAGCAAAACAAAAGAAAATCGTGTCTTCTTATAATGCTACGATACACATGCGATATCTTTGCCAACGAATTTTGATAACCTTCAAGTAAGACAATTTTGTTCCTTTGTATGTTGTAATCACGTTCGCTAGCAGCTTATGTTAAATAATTGTATAAAAAGAAAAAAATTGTATAATAAAATCAGTAAACAGGTATTTTATAATTAATAACTCACAATATTATTTTTTTCGATGGTCGTAGACTGTGTCTTTTCCAAAGCTGTTAACTAGGTGGCCTGGGAATGGGGAATCCTCATATTCACCAGCTTCACCTCTATTTCGTTGCATATGTGAAAACTGTTTAGATGTTGTTATAAATAATTGTGGGACCAAAGAGAGGGTACAAAGGTTTAAAATGTCAGCTACTCTGATTGTCTAAGAAATTACTCGACCATTCCGACCGATGTTTGTTGATACAGTTGTCAGCCCCGCGATGGTCGCTAGTTTGATACGGGAATGATGGTCGCGGCGCTTGTGAAGCCGTTTACTTCAACTGTTTCGTTGTTGATTCTACTGCCGGCTGCTCCAGTGGTTGAGCTATGAGTATTTTCCCTCAAGGTATGCGTGGATGTATTGTAAAACAATAACACCAGTTTATGTCGAATGAGAAATTTAATGTGGTCTAATGCTTGAGCTTTGAAGTGAGTTGCTAACCGTTGAAAGATAAAGAATGAAACTGATTATGAATCATAGCACTCGAAATTGAAACAACTGAATTATTATATCTGCTAACTTCTGCATATCAATTTTACGATTTGAAATAACTTGTTTCCGCAATAAAAGAAACTAGTAGTGTAACTTTCCGTGTGTCGCTAAAATGCTTATCGGCGAGACCTTTCGCAATAGCCGCGAAATCTAATCATGCAAGCGCATCACTAGGAGCTTAAAATATCACGCAGCTACGTACCGGTGACGGTACCAGTATAACTTTCTGATATCAATTGCACGAACATTTATTAAATTTAGCTCCGCCGCATTTTATTCCCCTTCCAACTTTACATCTTTCTCGGGCCAATACTTAAACCCTCTCCATGTATGTCTCTGACTGTTATAACTGAGCCTTTCACTTTTCTCAGAAATTCTTTTGCCTCTCTAATTTACAGAATTAGCCTACGTGACTGCAAACATCAGCTTACAACCTAACTGAATTCCCAGAATATTTAAGCTAATGCACTCGCTACTTCGGCTAATACAAATGGCTTTCGCTAACCTGACTTCCTAATTACCTTTATATTTCCGGAGAAACATTTCAACTCAAATTTGTTACATTATATACTGATTTAATATACGGAAATTATTTATTGCAATTATTTATCTAGCTTACTGTTATTTCTTTATTTATTTACATTTGCCCGTCAATAATACGGTATCATTATTTCACAGCTGAAGGGTACTTATAGGCTATGCACAATTTCCATAACTTGGAAGATTGTCGGAGGGAGGTTAAGGAAGTCAGACGTTACGGCGATGTTGTGTGGATATCAGGGGGTATTCGGAATAGCCGGGCCTATACGAAATTGCAATTTTAAGGGGTAAATTCATCATTAGAAAGTTTTAGATCATTGTACAATCATTTCATAAGGAATGTGGGAGGAAAAGGAAATTAATTAAATAGTTATTCCAGTTTAAAAAGTTACCCGTGCAATATTGTGCAGCCAGCTAGAAATTTTATGCAGAGAAACTTTTGTGTCCAGCGTAACATCAGAAATAAGTCAACCATATCTTATAGTTAATATCGATGGTTGTAGACAGTGTGTTATTTCGAAAACCTGAAGGCCTGGGGGGGCAGCCTTCGTATTAGCTTAGCCCTGGCTGTAGTTGCGAAAATTGAAAATTAAAGAGTATATTCGCAAAGAAAGATTGATGGCATTGGTGCAAACCACCACGAAGAAGAGATGATCAGGAGAATATAAATACGCTTTATAAACAAGAAGATGTCTTTCCAGGACGAAATATGGGCAGTTCATCACGCTGCAGTAAACAATGAGCAGTCGCTGACAGTTGAACACGTGGACCAGATATATTGAATCATTTCCAAAATATGTTCTCATACCTCTTTATTGCTCGCTGTTCCGACTGTGACAGCAGAAAGAAAACGGAAAAGATAATGTGAGGTTTTTGCCAGGACCGCATTCTTTTCAGCTGCACCTGGAGACAAGTCAAGACTAACGGAAATGTTCATATAGCATGTTCCATCTTCAAGTTACACATGTATAATGCATGGGAAAGGAAACGTGCCTGGAAAGTTATTGGATTGTACAGTCTGTTTCTTTACAGCACGTGGGTAGTGTTCGTTTTGCAATAGTTCACGGGTCAAAATGTGTTCTATGTATACTTTCACACGCCATATGCTTGCTGTACGACACGGTAGGCAACCTTTTTGCAAGCCGTAAAATGTTACGAACTAAAGTAAATTACTAAGGCCAGGGCTCCTTTTAAGGGAAGAGGGGCAAAAATTAGCGTCGTCCCAAATACGATCCTTAGACCTTATTTAATTACTAACAGAACCCACAGCTCACTTAATTGCGTTAAATGCGGACATTCTTTTCTGTTTCTCCTTCGCGCTTTCTTACTGTTTCTCCCTCTATACTTTCTTTCCCCTCACCGTCTCTCTCTCTCTCTCTCTCTCTCTCTCTCTCTCTCTCCTCGAAAGCTGGTAATAAAACTGCTTCTTCTAGGTTGTTAATAAATTTTAAAACATAAGCAACAGGTTTAACGGTTCACAAACTTGTCTCTTTACCTTGCAATGCGATCAGGACTATATTGTTTCCCAAGGTTAAAGATACATTTATACGAATAACAGCAAAGAAAAACTTATAATTTCTTAAATACTCGACCCAACGAATTTTTAATAACAAAACTTGTTAGAAACATTATGTTTACCAGCATTTGTTGTACAAGAATTTTCAAAAGCATAATAATAAGTGAGATATTTACATTTTTTTTTATTTTTGCACCTCCTTAGAACCTCCTACTCATCCGACAAAGTATTTAAAATGTCATATAGAACCTAAGATATGGTACAGAGACAGCCAAAAGACCATACAACATTTTTAAAAATAATTTTAAAGGCTTTACTTAACAACTTTATGAAAGTGTGTTTGTGGATAGAATTATTAGTAGAGATTTGTGGCCCCCTCGGTCCCCCAACCTAACCCCCTGCGATTTCTGTCTCTGGGGTAACTAAAAACATAAGTGTACAAGACAAACCCACACACTCTGGAAAAATTAAAACAAAATATCCGCCAGGAAATTGCCAGCATTCCCCAACGTGAACTACGGCGAGTGATGGACAGTTTCCTAAAGAGGTGTCAAAAATGTATGGACAACGACGGTGGCCAGTTTCAGCATTTCATTTCATAAAATTGGTATGTAAAGCCTTTAAAAGTAGTTTTAAAAATGTTGATGGTTTCATCCGCGCCTTTCTATGATAGCGGCAGCCGTCAACGAGCGCCGAGGACATGGACAGGAAAAACACCGCGCAGCCGGTTTGTAGTTTTTTGGTTCTCTCTGTAGGTATATACCAACTTTCGTAATCATCATTATTGTCATTATTGTTGGGGAAAAAGAAAGAAAGAAGAAAAAAATAATGTTAGTATTAATTACTCACCCAAAGTCGAAAATTATCAGCAATACCTCGGTTATATATGCGTAGATAATAGGTCAGCTATAAATCAAATAATATTAACATTAAAATTATAATCAGAAGAATTCTGCGTATTGCGTCACGGAAGCTAAATTCCCAATGCATACCCAAGTTAAAGTGTATGAAGCAAGCAGTTTTGTATTATATTCAATTGAAAATAATTTTAAATAATTGCTACATTAATTCTTCCTTTAGTTTTCTTCTCCATTTTTTTAACTCCAGATAAGCTGCAAAGCAAACTTCATCACTCAATTTGGTTTAGGCATTGTTTAACAATGACCCTTTTTGCATTGAAGATATCTCCAATAAACTGAACTCTCAGCTCAACGAAAAGTGTTCAGGATATATTTATACAGGATATTTGGAGGAATAACTTAAACTTCTTATGTTCCATTACTGAAGTTCTCCGGGCACTCCCAGTTGATGGAAACGTTAGAATATGCCGGCTGCACATACGCTAATTTGTTCAGCCTCGTATCGTTACAAAATTTCCAATTACCTCAGCCGGCTAACATTCTTGGCCGTCTCTATCCAAGAACGCTGAGAGGCTGCTGATAATTAATTGAAGTTTGTAGAAAAAGAGACATCGAAATCCAAGTATCGTTTATAAAAGATCAGTACTCAATAATTTTTTCAATATTTCGGATATCATTGTTAGCTGTAAGATAGCAGCCTTGTATTTAACCCTTTGTTATTATACGTGTATTTATATGAATAATATCTACAGATTTCACGTTTCAATTGTATTTGTACCAAAACTCTTCATTATGTATTATAATGACCATTATGATTGTATTTTTCTTTTTTGATTTTTACTTTTATATTTTGTGTTATTTAATTAATAGTCTTCAAAAAGATTTGAATAAATTCCTAATACAGGGTTGTTTTTATTCAGTGGAAGAATATCTAGAAATGAATTAGCTTTGTAAGCTTTCTTATGGAATATAATATGTTTTACAATTCCAAAATTTAGTTTAGGTAGCTACTCATGTAAGAAATTAGAATTTCTGTATTTGTGTATTACATTTAATTAGACCTGTTCTTTTTGTACTAATAATTGTATTGCTGACGAAGCCAATATTTCTGTATTGAAATCAAACGGTGAATTTAAATAAATAAAATAAACAAATACATAAATTTGATAATAGCAATTATAAGCAAAATTTCTAATAATAGTCAGTTTGATGATGATGACGACAAACAACTCTTATGTGCAGCTCTGATATTAGTTTCTCTATCCAATGCAAATTCCCATATGTTCCTTATACAGATTGGGATAGAAAGTATGCTATGTACACATTTATAAACAGTCTATACATCGTGATATGATTTACATTTACATAAATGTATGACCTGGTATCTTATCTTGTTTCGTCCACGACGTGGCGGACATCTTCAGAGACAGTTAGTTGCTCACAGCCTTTAGAAGACGTCCGCAGCAGTCGTGCACGAAACACCAAGCATTTTTTATCATCGTTCACGGTATCGTAGTACGAAAGTATGTTTTAGTTAATTATTTGGCCATTTGTGTAATTCTTTCACCGCTAATTCTTTCAGACTATACAATATTTCCAGAATGTAAAATATTGTCATGTACCAGGAAGATTTAGGAACTCAGAAAATGCAAAATTGTCTGTTATTTCAATCCCATTTCTAGTGCAATACAAATAACGGTTCTAAGGTCTTCGAAATCATTGTACAATGATGATTTCATAGAGGACGGGGGTGTAACTGAATTTAATTAAGTCGCCATTCGAGATATAAAAAGCCACCTGTGAAACGTGGATAAGTTATATATATTGACTCCAGAAAATATTCGTCTTTACTTTAAACAATTCTACCAGTCAAATTAATAGAGAAAGAATTCTCATATTTAATATGCAGAAAGAACAAACATTATTGCAGTTCTTTACGATTTTTCTTTTTATTACTCATCTTTTTTTTTCTCATTTAGTAAGTAAATCGTCGAGAACGAGATTCTCCAGTGCACTTAACACATGTGTGTTGCATATATTTTTTCGACTGTAGTTAATAACACAAATAGCACTTATAGAATTAATAATTTACTAACACCTGTTGCACATGGTGGTTCCAGTAGTGAGGTCAGCAACATTAACCTTGGTGACGAATTGGCTATCGATTATTCACGTCCGCTAATAACCACAGCAGTTGTACGCCCTAAAGCCATGATTATCCACGCTTGGTTGTTGACCTTATCAAATTAATAATATAAGTTCATAGTTAGCTACTGCATGCATTAAATTATAAGTAAATGTTAACAAATAAAAAGGAAGTAAAGACCCAAGTAAGATTTAAATATTAAAATTCAACAATCAAATGTGATTATATTCTATGTCTGCAATAATAAATTATATCAAGAGTTAAAGGATTTGATATAGTTCATGCACGAATGTGCAATAAAATAGACAAAACACGCAGGTAGGTTAGCTTACCATCATGCATTCAGGCAATTCAACTTTCCACTATTATAGCATAAACGGGAAGTGGATCAAAAACACTTTGATCGAAAAAAATATTCTAATAAATGCTTATAAAATAATATTGTAAACAATACACACAGAAAAGTTGAAAAATCTGCATAATTTCTCATAATATCTCCAAAATGGTTCACTCAACAACAAAAAAATTGTATAGGACATAAATTGTGTATTTTAACGCGATCTACATTTTTCGTGTAGTAAAATGTTGTCTATCGCTTATGGTTTACCAGTTATGCAAAAATCATTCACAATGAGAATACTTTTGGAGACATTCCCAGAAAATTCGAGATATACATTTCATTTGTCATGAAAGTATCTTAAATATATGATATTTTAATCAAAATCGTTAGAGCCATTCCTGAGAAAATTACAATTTTCGAAAAATGTTCCATGTAAAGGGTAGTCTGGGGTGGGGGGATTTTCTTGAAAACCTTCGTGTCGTATCTCTGGAAGATACTGAACCTAAATACCAAGTTTGGTGTTTATCCGACTGTTCGTTTCTGAGTTATGCTGTTCACAGACACACACACACACACACACACACACACACACACACACACACACACAGAGAGAGACACATATACGGACATGTTTCCAAAAATGCTTTTTTTGGATTCAGGGGGCCTCAAAACATATATTTCCGGTGAAAACTCGGTATCGAATTTTTGTGTGGAATACAATACTTCCCCTACTTACTATACGTAGTAGAGAAAGTAATATAAAATCTAGAAAGTGCCAGAACGAATGAATTGCAATATAATTTGTTCTTTCTGCGCATTAAAAATAAGATTTTCCTTTGCGTTAATTTGGCTGTTAGAATTCTTTTAAAATGAGGAATTTAATTTTTTGAGGCATTGTATTTGCAACTTAGTGTGCAGCGACCCCTTCGAAATCTGTGCTGTTCTTATGTTAATGTACGTTCTGTAATCGAAAACAAAATAAAAGCTCTGCCGATCTCTGTCGATAGGACCAGCAGCCTTCTTCACGCCTTAGTTTAAAACTTGTTGCGGTTGTCTGGACGACAGCTCTGACATTGAACCTTCCACATAGCAGTCTTACCGCAAAGAGCAAGGGGTTTTATTGCCTTTTGTCTCGCGAATGTCAGAGATGTTGCTGAATGGGTGGTTAACATATTCTGCAGAAAGCAGTTTTCACTTTTAGCTATACATAGAAGGAAGCTTTAAAATGTCAGGTGGGCGGACCAGAGTCCAAGAGAAATTACAGTACGTAAGGTTTAACTTGAAACACGACCATTTTGACGCTACCTGACCGGTCTAGGAGGGGGTGCGCTAATAACGGTCCGAGTGCTGAGAAACTCTCCCACAGTCAACCTTCACTGCCTAGTCTCTCAGTATCAGCTGTAGTGTTGTTGCCAGTTACCTTTGGCAGTGAAATATGATGTAGCGGTTCCTTCGTGGTGTGCCCCCACGTCAAGTAACACTATGTACCGAGAACCCCACTAAGTTGATGGTGATGGACCCATAGAGAGATGATGGATGCTGGGTTACGTACCTGTAGGCCGTCTTGATGCTCGTACTCTTGTGATGTATCTTGACGTTCTCATAGACTGGAATCTGATGATCGTACATCTGTATTCTTATATATGTGTTAGTATGTTGTAATTATTATTTTAGAAATGTGCCACGGCTGCTGTATTTTTGCGTCGGAGAGCAATTGTGTCTTGTCAGGGTTAGGTATGGAGAATGTTAAAATATTGTGCACACACGTATTCTGTTAAGCATTTCACCCGCCTTTTAGACAAACCACATGCAGATATTCACAAATCACTATCACCCCTGTCATGCCAAAATATGTATACTGGCAAACCCCAAATACGTAGTTCCAGCGTCTATTCATAGACGAGCTTATACACGGCTTTCCTGCTCGAAGTCTGGCAAGCTTCTGTTAGCGTTCCCTTCAACTGTTTTCTTAGCGTACGTATTTGAACTATAGGTATGTATCAATGTATCTGATTGGTGCTACTACCAAATAACATCCAATAACAGTTTATGTTACACATAATATATTTACAGACTTCCATTGTCTTAACCATGAATCCGGGGTTCGTTACATGCTTACGTATATGTTACTGCATTTCTCGTAATTTTTATTACTGGTTGTATAGCTAACAATAGCCTTTCCCTCTTATATTATATTTTATATGTTATAACGTTATATACTTCTTCTCTACCATATGTACATTATGAATGTATGTGTTTTTAACATCCTCTTAATTATTATACCTACAATATTAGCAAAAAACAAAAAATACATAACAGTAAAACTTAGAACAAAAATATCAAAGAAAGAAATTATTAATGTGTTGAGCCTGAGAAGCTGTGAATTAGATATCTTAATACATTAATGAGTTATTGTATAAGTTTGTCCGTAGCTAGTACTGTAGGTTGCTTCATGTTGCCCCTTACTATAAATACTACTAAGTCGCGTTTACTGAACTTAGTGTATTTAATGACAATATCCTGATTCTTCGGCCGTCCTTGCTTCACTGGCTTCCGTATTGTTACAAGCAGGTATTGGTTGTTCCCTTCTAAACTTCATGTTTCAACCTAACCCAGATTTTAAATAGTAAGTTTCAATAGTAAAGGTTTTGAGATTAGACAGTTAAGCATTATCAACTGCAGTGCGGAGTATAATGCTATCTCTTTCTACCTTCCATGTTTCAACTTAAAGTAAATGCACTATAAATTAGCTACATTTTCAACGAAACGCTGTTTCACTGGCTTTAGAAAGAGGAACCTGTGCATCTGATATGGAACCTTTTCATGACATGTTTATTTTCATAGCTACTGGAAGTTATTCAATTTTACTTTCTCTACCACCTACAGAAACTACCTTTTGCATGAAGAAAATGTTAATTATTTTTCCTTTTCCCAAATATGACCAACGATTTTGATTGAAATATAGTATATACTGAGATATTGTAACAAATTAAATGCGTTTACTAAATTTTCTGTGAATAGCTTGTGAAGTCCTCTTCATACTAATTACATTTTATATAACTTTGGACAAATGTGAGATCATAATGGATGGACGAAAACGTACTAAGTACAGGAAAAATGTACAGCTTATTAAAATGCACAATTTCCGGACTTTTTTTTTTTCGCAGAGTTAGTCGAAATATTCTGCATTGCAGGTGTGTGTAGGAGAACCTGCCATTATGGCTAAACATTTGTATGCTGTTTCTGCATCTTTATTCTATTATTTATTGCTTAATTTAAAATCATTTCTAGCTATAACCATAGTCTGAATAACTTTACGTGCATGAGAGAGTTACCTTTTACATGAATACTATAAGACATATATTATTTATATACATAAGTTATACATATATAAGGTATACATACGTTATACATATACAACGTATGTATCTGAATTTGCCATGGGTATAAAAAGTCACATGAATAAACATTCTCAAGAAATGCTTCCAATTAATTAATGGTAAGACAGTATACATTTGGGGGAGGAATATTATTTTCCATACTTTATTATCATTCATTACCTTACGCTACTTCTCCACATAGTCACCGCCGTTATTCAGGCACTTGTCGTAACGGAAACCAGTGTTTGTATGTCTTCGTCAAAGAATGATGCCGCCTGTGATGAAAGCTATGTCTGCACTTCTTGTTTCACAACATCGTCGTTGTAATGCTTTACAACAAGGAATTTCTTCAGAAACAGCTGAAAATTGCTTGGTGCCAAATCCGGACTGTAGGGAGGGTGTTCGAATATTTCCCAACCAAATGATGCGATCAGATTTTGAGTTTGTTTGGCTGTTTGTCAATACACTCATTGTTTTCACATAAACTTCACACCCCGAATGTTTGCTGGCGTAACATTTCTCACATTCAAAAAACGAATTACTCATCTGATTTCACAGTGATGGGTCGTTCGATTGTTTTGAACATTTCTAAACGCTCTAACAACAAGAAAACACAAAGGACGATCGCTCACAGCTGCGTCTGGCTTCCTAATTGATACGTAATTATCGACGGGAATATATAAACAATTAAAGAAATAACAGCAAGATAGAGAAACAATTGCAATAAATAATTTCCATATATTAAATCAGTGTATAATGTAACAAGTTTGAGTTGAGAGTTTAGTCCGGAAAGTGGTAATGAGCCGAGAAGGAGCGAAAAGATTAGCTTAAGAATTTCTGGGTACGCAGTTTAGAATTAAGTTCAGTACGTTATAGGCATGTAGGCCAATTCTGGAAAAGAGAAAGGCGACGGAAATTCTGAGAATTATAGCTAAGCCCCTAGTAACAGTGTTACATCGGATACTGAGAGTTTTGAGATTTGGGAAGTATAAGGTATAATGTTAGTGGGGAATAGTATGTAGGCGGAGCTAAAATTAATAATCTTCGTGCATCTATATCCGAGGGTTACTCTCTTCTCTACTACCGGCATTGGTACTTACAATTGTGCACACATTAATTCTCTCTCTGATACCACCTGCGGTACTTGCTTGTGTGATATTTTAAGCGCCAAGTGACCCGCTTGTGTGAGTAGTGGGTAGCGTGTAGGATCATGCCGGTCAACATTTTAGCGACTCACGGTGAGTTACGCTTCTAGTTTCTTTTATTGCGGAAACAGCTCCAACCATAACTTTGATACTGCAGAAGTTAGCAGGTATAATAATTCAATTGTTATAGTTTCGAGAGCTACAATTCAGAGTCAGTATATTTCTTCATTATAGACGGTCGGCAACTCAATTCAATAACTCAATTGTTAGTTAACAATAAATTGCAGAGTCAATTTAAACCGGCGTTGTCCTTCACAATACATCCACGCATACCCTGAGGGAAAATACCCATAGCCCTACCATTGGAGCAGCCGGTAGCAGAATAAACAGCAGATATTGGAAACAACGAGAAAAGTGGCATATACATGCAGTATTAAATTGTTGCACCATCACGGTATCACATATCTTCTGCATCATAATGAATGGAGCAAGTGTTCGCACATGGTGAAAATCGCAACTGCAGCGGCAAAATATTAAAACAATACTTAATTCAAAAACACACCTCGTATAATCTGATCATGGTGTTGTGAATTCTTTGCTCGAGCTGTTAAGAAAAAAATAGATCGGTTTTAAATTTCAGTGTACTCCATATAATGTAGGAGGATTGAAATGAAAAACAGGGAATAATTTGATGGTGGTTAATAGCATATGTTTTGTCTTCATACTATATGCTAATCATATCTACACTTTTCCTTTTGATGTGCCAGATAAATGAAATTAAAAGAGGATAAAGAGGAAATCAGTTATTCACAAGCAAAGGGTTATTTGAGATCGGGTGAATTCTCTGAAAATCTCCCTTTTATCTTTCGAAGAGTCGTAAGTTTTCTATGAAAGAAACATACATATAGAGATAATTCTAAAAATGCCTTTGTTTCTAATTCAGTAAAACAAAATACTCGATATTCACTTTTTGTTTGGTCGAATACAAAACTCCTCCTACTTTGGATAAATTCTAGAAAGTAAAAGAACACAACAACAAATTTCAGCTTTTTTTTTGCCTTTAGCCATTTTGCAGTTAAATAATACTATATTGCTATAGAAGTGTGATAAGTGCGTCATTGGAGAACGAGGAAACTTTTGAAAGTAAAAGACAAAGTCGAGCATTTTCCACTTCCGAGATTCTCTAATGCACTTACGCATGTGTATTGCATACTATTTTTTTTAGATAGTAGTGAATAATAAAAAAGTACCTACTCAGACGAAAATGAAATTAATGATTTATTAACAGCAGGCCACCAACGTTAACCTTGGTTGTAAAGTGGCGATAGATTATCCACCCCGATAGCTGAACCTTAAAAAAGAACAATAACTTCCAGCGCATACTAGCTGCTGCATGAATTAAATGGAAATTAATATTTAACAAATAAAAAGGAAATAAAGATCCAGATAAGAGTTAAATGTTAACTTTAAACCATCAAATACAATGATATTCCATATCTGTAATAATAAATATATCAGTAGTTAAAGGATTTAATATACAGGGTTATTAAAAAAGAAGCAACATATTTTAAATATTCATTTTTAATGAACGACAATAGATAGCAACACATCATTGAATAGAGGAAAGTTCAAAGTTTTAAGCCCTACCTATTAGTTCCATTCAGTGCCTACAGCGGCGTTGGGTTTGTTTGCGCGAAAATGGCGACGCCACAGGAGAAGTCGTTTTGTGTGCTACAGTATGCAAAGAGTGAATCCATCATTTCATTGCAGCGTGCATTTCGTTGTAAGTTCAACAACGAGCCGCCTCGTCATAAAAAATGTACAATTGATACAATAAATTCGTAGAAGATGGTTGCGTATGCAAACGGAAAAGCACTGGTCGTCCTCGTATAACAAATGGTGCTCATTTTGAATACATAAAATAAAATTTTGAACTTTTCTCTATTCAGTGATGTATCGCATGTGTCGCCATGTATTGTCGTTCATTAGAAATAAATATTTAAAGTCTGTTCCTTCTTTTTGAATAACCCTGTAGTTCATGCACATACGTGCAGTAAAATAGACAAAACAGGCAGATAGATTAGGTTACCAACACTGAAAACAGAAAATTCAACTTTCCACCATGATAACATGCATGGGAAGTGGATAAAAAACACTGTCGAAAAACAGTTTTACAAGTAGGTGAATTGAGCGCAAGTTCCGGTCTGTTGACAACGAAACTACAGTTCACCATAGCATTTTAAACAGGGAGGAGTTCAGCATGCCCGGCATTCCTGAATTCACAAACTTGGCAAAGGCAATCGGAATCAATACGTGATAGATTTCTGTAGCTGATGATTTAAACCCGATTATAGACTAAAAGTCACGCACTGAAGCATCAGTCGTTCAAACATCACACGAAAAGGATTATTTTTTTTATTGTGTGATTTTTGGCTTTAGCACAGTCTAAGCACGTATACTGGAAGTGAACTATATACATTATATAGCAAATCCAAGGTAACTAAATTAAATAATTGTGTTATAATAGTTATTTTCATGACAAGTGCATAATCCTTTACATGTGCCACGAAAGTATATTTAGTGCAGGGTAAAGGCGAATGCACTTAATTTTCATGAATGACTTAAAATAAAGATATAGATAAGTTGGGTACGTTTTGCAGCTAGCATAATAAATTCACAATAAATCCAAAAATTAGAAAACTGAAATTCATATTATGTTCTTGGGGCGATGCTGGGATGCCCACTCTCACCACACGTTTTAACGTATATGTTGATGAAGCCCTAGATGAATGACAGACCATTTTAAAAGATAAATATTACAAATAAAAATCCTTAATGATAACACTATTATTTTCTGAAAACAAAGTAATAATATCAAATTCAGAAAAAATTAAAGATTACAAATTCTGTTACATGCTTTGGATATGACAATGAAGCGCTTAATGGAGTTCTATCAGAAAACCTCTCCGTGTACAGAAGAATAGCCTGTTCTACATTTCACCTAGATTGCCCGTAAATGAGAATCATTTCCACTTTTTCTGGTTGAGAAAGTTGGTCCATTTCAACCCACAGTCAAATTTTAAACGACTTGAATGTAACTGATGGTTGTTACTCGGTGATCGCTAATTGTAGGTGCGTACTACCAGTGGATCCACCTGAACTCGAAGGCGGCTGCAAGTATACTAATGACAGATACAAGGAAACCGTCCTACCGTGGAAAGTAAACAATACAACGGACACAATGTCTCATTGCATCCTCGACTACTGTTATTATCCTGCACTATGTTGAATGGGTCCTGTCCAACCAATCATTGCGCTCTTCGTACACAACCATTCAGAATTCTCGTTGGTAAGAACATTGCAAGGTACTTTATACAAAAGTTGTTAATTTTTTATGAGGAATGAGAAAACAACATAGAAAATGTAGGTTCTCTTTAAAAAACTTAAATTGACTCTAAAATGACCATAACAACGTCCTCCAAACAAAACACGACTACAGGCATTTACTTTCCTTCATAATATCCAGCAACTTTTATTAAAGGCATTTCTTTCTACAACACTTGGTTTTGGAGATATCGTACAGGCTGAACTTAAATGGTTCACCCTGTGTATATATAAAGAAGCGCGTAATTTAATTGTTTCTGCAAATGTTTATCTCGATTAAAATGAAGTAGATAGAAAAATAGGCCTTCGTAAGAATAATTTGTATACCCACTAATAAACGATAGAGGGTAGAGGGTAACACATCCGATTTTTATTTTTATGAACGTGAAAATGGAGTACACATTAAATGAACCACACTTCCTTTAAATCAGTACTGGATTACGAATTCAATTACAGCTACCCAAAGGGCATACCAGAGAGAATTTGGTGTTCGGAATCCTCCCCAAAGAAACACAATACGAGGACTGGTAAACAAATTGGAAACAACTGGATCTCTGGTGAGTGAAAAATGCAAAACTCGTTCATCTGGGCTTCCCACGGTTGTTGTTGACGTAAGAGCACGATGGATTAGTCACTCAAAAAATCATTAAGACGTTTGTCGCAGGAGACAGGGCACAGCTACTCAATGTGTAAGAGAGCTATGAAAAGTGCAGGCCTAAAGCCGTATAGGATTAAGGTTGTCCATCAGTTGCAGGAACCAGAAAAGGATAGACGACTGAATTATTGTCGTTGGTTTCAGGCATACATTGTGAAAATCCTGACATATTGTCCATCACATGGTTCACAGATGAAGCGTGGTTCCATTTATCTATGTGAACTCAAATAATTCACGACATTGGGCCAACGAAAATTCACATGTTATTCATGAAGCTCCTATACACCCGGTTAAAATCGGAGTTTGGTGCACAATATCCGTACAGAGAATAGTGAAAGCAATGTGAACACTGCAGAGTACCGACGGATTTCCATGGAGTTTGCTGAACAACTAGACGATGTAGAACTGAGTCAAGGATATTTTCAGCAGGGCGGTGCTACATGCCATATATCAAATGAATCCATGGCACTAATTGCAAGTTTCTTTGACGACCGGATAATTTCCAAGAACCTGTGGCCACCGAGATCTCCAGATTTGACATCGCCGGACTTCTTTCTATGGGGTTACTTAAAAGACAGGGTTTATGCCACACGTCCCCAGATATTGGACGATCTGAAGCACAACATTACACAGGAGATTTAAGCTATTGACAATGGAGTCCTCCAACGAGTGGCCAGTAACATGGAACGACGTGTTGAGTTGTGCCTTATGCAGGATGGAGGACATTTTCAACATTTGCTATAGAGGTAAATAATCTCGCAAAATTCCTCTGCATTTCAGGTATAATAAGTTGTCGCTGGCATAAGTCGTTTTGAAACAATTAAAGAAATAAACGTGTCAGTTCTTCATAAATTAGCCTGTATATCATACACGTACAATAAAGTCACGATAGGTAGTTGGATGCAGTACTTCCTCTACCCTAGGTAAACAGTAGAGAAAGTAAAAATACCTATTCTAGACTGCGGGGAGAGGTCTCAAAAGATGAACTTCTTGTGAAATCTATATACCTACGGTTCAGTTCACGAGTAGAAAACCTTACCCTAGCCTTATCTCACCCCACCAACCACAGTGATATTTGCGGTCAACATTTGCGTCTGTTGCCACTTCTACTGGGAGGCTATTTCTCTCCCACTTCTTTCCTCTCTTGGATTACTACCTTAGCAATTGTTCGCTGAAAAATGACAGCGATGGATACTAAAAGATCGGTTCGGTCTTCCTGTGCTGGTCCCTTGCCTAAATGAATTCGCGTGTCAATTAGATTTATGTCTCATTTTGAGCAGGGTTTTCAAGTTCAGAACCCTAGATATACTTAGAAATGAAAATTAATTGTTCTTTCACACATGCCGTGTGTAGGCTAAGGTTAGAAAGTGTCGCGGTAACTTTCGTGTTATCTTATTTGCTGAGCGCCTGTTAATGTTTTATTATTTTGAATTTTGAGTTCTTTGTCCTCCGGCTAGCTATTATTACCCAGTCGAGCAAATCTCTTAAACAGGGCGTGTAAACGGAAAGGAGTTGTTACTAAAGGATAACACTGATAAACGAATTTGTTTTTACACTTTGATTGCCGTCACAATTCATTAATTTCACATATTTACTCTTGATACACGCCTGACTGAAACTGTTATATTTTCGAATGTAACTATAATCACTTACTTGCCGCGCATTTCACATTTTATAACTAACTTTACGAAGCGAGAAATTCTGTTGAACTGTGCGATACTTGTCTCTGGCTTCATATATTTATACTCCCTCACCCCGATATGCCTAAACATTATAACAGAGCTGCTATTGGTTAATAAAGCGCGCCAACATTATCCAATCAAAATTACGAACACATATGCTCTAGGGAAAATATTCCCTCCATTTCTAAAGAAAAGCGCGCTATTCTAACGTCATTTGTTTGTCTCTTCTAATTGATAAACAACTTACCCCTTCGCTACATTGTTACCCGCTCCTATTGTCAGTTTCAGTGAGGCCGTGTAAACTTATTTCCTAACAATGCTTATAATTAACAAACATCTCAAATCATTGTCATACAATAATGCTAATTTACACTACAATCACTCTGGCATTTACAATGTGATATAAACTACTGCCTCAAAAGGTAGAATCAGACTGAAAAAGTCAATGCAATAGCGGGATTTGAATTATAGATTTTCGGCTTTCTGTGCCGTTGCCCTACCCACCTCAGCTACCATGACAAGATGCCGATACGACATTAAAAGGGCCGATCGGCGAAAATTGGTCAAAAATATTTAAGTTACAATTTCGGATTTATAAATACTATTATGTCCGATTATCTAGGAACGTTTTCGTGTAAATGTTTTTGTATCGGAGTGAAAATGAGAAACGTGAGAATTGAAGTAACCTTGGTTGCTCATTTGAGGCTTTTTCTGATATTTGCCATATTTTTTCCAAACTTTCAGAAGCATTATTGCTAAATTAGTTGCACACATATTAATAAGTTTATAAATTATGTATTCTAAGTAAAATGTACACTATTTAATAAAAATACGTAAGCAGAATTTCAGGCCAGTTTTTACGAGTAAATTTTCTGATGCGTTTTTCAGGGTTGCTGCTTATGACCAATTTTTAAGTCATGAGAGCGAAATTTCAGATATGAGATCCCCAATATCTGCTAAGTAAAATTTGCTATGTAATTATTAATATAAAGCAAATGTGTTACGCACCAAGCTCATCCAAGTTTGATAACTATCTGTTTTGCAGAAGCCTAAATCACAATTGAACAAACAATTTTATAAATTTAAAAGTACACTTCTTAGAAAACTTATTTTCTAGCTCAACGAGAAACAAAAATCTGAAATACTGTTTAAAAAGTATGAAAATTGAACAAATTGAGCATATTTTTTTTGTAAAGTAATCTTTGTAAACACATAATTCAGGAACGACTTAACGAATATTGCAAGCGTACTCATTTTTTATAGACATAAGATGTAGTAAAAAGATTAAAACTCAGTAGGATACTTTGGGTTTTGGAAAATTCTCAGATCGGTCTCCTTTTAAATTCCTCAATTGACTCGCATTTTGGAAAGCCGAAGATTCGTGTTTCAAATCCGGCTATTGCATTGAATTTTTCAGTCTCTTCTACCAATCTAATATTTCGGTACGCGTATCGAAAGCAACGCTCCTGCTGTCATATGTGAACGTTAGAGAAAGTAAAAGGTCCGAGAGTGTACAACAGTGCCAAACTCTAAGATTGATTTTCTGTCTGTAGAAAGCATATGTACATTAAAACTCGTTATGGCTCTCTCCAACGGTGAGTGGGATGCAGAATGAAAGCTTTTCTCTGCCGCCGCTCTTGCACCTCTGCTCTTTAATGGGAGACATTCAAGGTTATGTTCCTACCATTCATCAGTTATTTCCCTCACTACTGTGGTTGCCAGGGAGACGGAATGATCGATCGTTTGTCTCTCCCGCTCGAGCCCGAAGAGCGCCGACCGTGGCCGAATGTCTGCTATGGTTGGCAGCCATGTTGTTTTGATTTTAACCAGCGTGATGGCAGCAGTGGCCAGCTTAGTTGCTAGAAGCAAGCACCCGGTGAGGTCGTGTGTTGTTGGTCGTAGTGGCCCATCCTAGTCGCGGAACCTGGTTGTCGTATGATGTTGATCGTGGTCAGTGACGGATGTGAAAATACAACGGCTTAAAAATGCACGTGATATCTGATTGACTGACATTACCGAAATTTCATTTAGTAACGTCCTGGTAGTGGTGGTGCACTATACAAGTTTAAAAAATAGCCGTAATTTTGAAATTTGAGGGTGATAGGTGGTGGTAGTAAAATTCAGAGTGTCGCCTGGCGAGGGAAGTGAGGAGGCGGTCGAGTGGTGGTGTAAACCGACTCTGACCTGCTCCTGCGGCTGGCTGCGGGCCGTCGAAAGGGTCCTGCTGGTAACCTACCTCTGCGCATACATGCTGGGAGTACTGAAAAGACGGTGGAAGCCCAAAAGGTCAGTGGTTTATATTACAGTTTAAAATCATTATATTAGAATTCCCAATCGTTTGTTGGGAATAAATGACTTCTTGTATATTATTAAATAGTTATCTATCTTAGTATTTAAAAGTCTCTTTTGCAATTAAATTTGACCACCTCTTCGCAAAGCAGGTCACTTAAACCTGAAGCACAATAAATAATTAGAACTGGAGAACCAACCAGTGTATGTTAATGCTTTGTAAACGTTTGCAGGGTTGGCCATTGTTGACATCGTAAAATGGATTCTTAACGAAACTTAGTTTAAGCGTTTGTGATCTCCAAGGTATTCAGTATCTGTTTTAAGCATTCCACGATTCCTGTAAAAATAAATGATTTTATGATTGAGTGCCAACAGTACACTTAAATAATTCGTTGATAAAGTTAACTGAGAAGTTTCGTAATTCAAAAGTCATTGTTAGATTCCTTATAAAGCAAAATTATTTATTTTTGGCGGTCAGAGGCGCAGGATTGGGAAGGTATCACCAGAGCAAATAGTTTTTTTTTTCTCACTTAAGATACACTGAAGCGTGGATTGCGTTTTTAGAAAAGTCATTTAATTTGCAACTAGACTTAAGATTATGCTTTCAGATTGAAAGTATTTTGATAACAGTAAACACGTTCATACGTAAACCCGAAAATCAGTATACGCCATTTAAGTGGAGAACTATTATTACGTCTCGATTATGTGGAAGCGGTCAAATCCACCCCAACCATGGGTTAAATTTGCCTAGACATATATTTTTGTTTCTTGGTGCAAAAGCTTTTAAGCAACAATGTGCAGCTAAGCCCTGCAATACTATTGATTATTTAAAGAAAATATTTTTGCACCTACACTTAAATAAAAAAATCGTTAAATTATTTGCGAATACAAATCTGAAGACCCCTAAATCCAAAATCATGCTTATTCAAACTAAAACATTGTCAGACTGATGCGTCAAGGCATTCTAACTTAAGTTTAAGTTGCCCATATTCAAAGGGTAAGGCAAGAGTCTCACTTAAACAGTTACTACTACCTTCCCATTTATTAATCGAAAACCAGTTTCGTCATTAGCAGGACGTATAAGCAGGCATGTCATAATCCTTCACGGAAATCAGACAAGTTCTAGACGAATCGAGATTATTAGGATTTTACTCGGAGATCAGACGACAATAAAAATGACCTATTATCGGTTTCCGCTTTAACAAACGAAAGCAGAATATGAAACAAACAGCATTATTTATTGTCTGTGATCTTTGCTTTTGATAAACGAAAAGAAAGCCTGACGAAAAGTTGTAACGCTGTCTTCTGATAAACAAAATATGTTTCGTCATTGCAGGATAAGCATAGGGTTGAAGTCCCTGGAGGGTATCTTGAACAAACGGCGGCATGTACTGTAATCACGCATGCATTTGTTCCGGAATAGCAAACTTTATGCTTGTTTTCTTTGATTTATAGCGACTGCGATGACCTCGGACATGCATTGCGGTCAAGATCACCAGTCTCAGGGTCGCGGGTTCGACACCTTCGGTTATACCTATTTCGAAAGAATCTTATCAATTTTAGCGCATGTCTCTTATCGAAATGAAACTGAAGTCTAAATCAATAACCCACACTTGCTTTCCAATATCTTTATGAAAGATTTTCTAAAGTAGGTGATTTGAAATGACATAAATACATTCCGAATCGACAAAAATGAACCGGAATATTATACTACATTATCACCAAAAACAATTTATTCCCTATAATGCGCCAGCTTTCATTATTCCATCCAAATATTTAGCATAAACGCATTGTAAACAATTTTCACGTTGTCTTAGGTAAATGAAAACTTTCCTCTTGCTGATGTTTGTATTTGCATACAGATTTAATAGAAGACAGGGGAGCATAGGATAGTTAAAACTTAGAGAGAATTACTGAAACCAAAGGAAATTTCTAACTTTTAAATCTTATTGAACACACTTGACACATCCATGGTAATGGTTTCTTTAGATATCACAGATTCAAATATAGGATAGGATAGGATTAGAAGCAGAGGGGGATTTCGCACCTCGACCTTCGCAGATATTTTGTGCCTAGGCCTCCGGGGGGAGATGCGGTGAGAGGAAACTGAGGTGGCCCGACCAGTAGGCGCGACATGCAGAGGGCAGGGTCTCTACCATTTACAGATTTGAAATCCTCGGATGCTGGCTGGTGCAGCCCGCTCCCCTCCATTCTGTGGGCTTGCACATTGCATGGGGGGCCCGGAATCCGGTGACTGCTCGCAATCCGGGGACGAAGGTATCCTTAGAGCATCCTTTTCCCTTACCCTCCTTTCCCCTGACACTTGCAACCCTGAAAGAGACAAGCAGATGAAAGGTAAAGTAAAATGAGTATGGAGATAAAATGAAGGGACAGGAAATTCGGGGGATGTAATGATCCTTCCCAGCGTTCGCCTGGCGATCCGGGGAAACCCCCGAAAAAAACCCATGGCTCAGGGAGTGTGCTATTGATTAAAACCGAAAGAGGCAGCTAGCTTTTATATAGTGAATTCGCTGCTGTAGTACCGAATTTGTTTTAAAGGAAAATTATGCCATGAGAACATTTCAATATTTACACACGCGTGTGCGTTATCCAGAGCAGTAGGTTCTTTTTATACAAAGAATGAAGATGGAGGAGAGGGTACATGCACCCTAGCGTAACACCACCGGTGCCAAACTTTTGTGATATGTTTGATCTGTATTAATATTACTATTATTATTTAAATTGGTGTAATTTTATGGCAGTCTTGTATTTATTCAGACATAAGCTGCATAGGTGTTCAAGCCAACTGCTGTAGTCATTAACAAAGATGAATATTTTAAGGAATTTATTTAGAATTAGCAGAAACCGCAGCCCTGCTCGCGTTAATGCGCAGTTACGGAGATTCTTTTTTCTCACTTTGTACCTCATTCCCTCCCACAATATCAGCATTTCGTTCTCTCTCCCGTTCTTTCCTCTCTCTCTCATAGTCTCATTCCCTCTCCTTCCATTGCCTTCATTCACCTCTTTCTCTGTGTGCGGTTTACATGTCATGTGATATTTTGAAAACCAGTGATAAAACCCTTTTTTTCTGGAGGTTGTTAAAAAAGTTAACTTGTCTTTCTTATTTCGCTTGGATATATACTGTTTCTGGTAGTACTGTTTGAATAACAGAAATGAAAAATTGATATAGCTTCTTAAATATTCATCCAATTGATACTTACCAGATATTTTATGCGTTTAAACTTTGTTACCTATTATAAAATAACTAAATGGGGAGAGAAAGAGAACTTAAAACAATAAGCGAAGTATTTCGATGTTCTGATTTTGCGCCTCAGTAGAACCACCCATTGCGGAAAGAAATGTTTCCATATAGAATTTTCTGTAAGTGAGACCTATGTAATAATCATTTCCCTGTGCGTGTATAATATCTATATATTTTGAAAAAGTGATTTTTTTACTTTATCGTAGCCCATTATATACGTTAGTATAAGCTATTCGACGAAAAAAGAAAATTATAGAACATATTCGGTTTCAGTTTCATTATAGATATTATAGGCATTATAGGTTTTAAATTGTGTCGTTATGGTTAATATAAGTAAAAATAAATCCTTCAGTTAAACCAATAATTACTCTAATTTAGAAAAGTATAAACAATTGCCTTCATTGTAATGTTTTGTTTTTCATACGAGGTTTTGTCTTTCAAATACTCCAATTTTTCAAAGAATCTAGATCAATAGCCTCCCATTAACACACTCAAAAAATATTAACTTTCAGATACCGCATTTTATTAGCCATATTTTAATAATAAAATATTACCGAATCAAAATATTAGATTCACTTGTACATGCCCTGTTGTATTTTTACTTTCTCTACTATGTAGAGTAAGTAGGGGAAGTATTGTATTCCACCCAAATATTCGATACCGAGATTTCACCGGAAATATATGTTTTGAGGCCTCCTGAATCCAAAAAAAAAAAACATTTTTGGAAACATGTCCGTGTGTGTGTGTCTGTCTGTGAACAGCATGACTCAGAAACGAACAGTCGGATAAACACCAAACTTGGTATTTATGTTCAGTATCTTCCAGAGATTTTCAAGAAAATTCCCCCACCCCAGATTAACCTTTACATGGAACATTTTTCGAAAATTTTAATTTTCTCAAAAATGGCTAACGATTTTGATTAAAATATATGTTTAAGATATTTTCATGACAAATGAAATGTATATCTCGAATTTTCTGGGAATGTCTCCAAAAGTATTCTTCATTGTGAACGACTTTTGCCTAACTGGTAAACCATAAGAGATAGACAAAATTTTACTACACAAAAAAATGTAGATCGCGTTAAAATACACAATTTATATCATATACATTTTTTTGTTGTTGAGTGAACCATTTTCGAGATATTGCTTGTTATTCCCTTAAATTTTCCAATACTTATACTTCTTCTCAAATGGAAATTCGTTATTCATTTTTTTTTGTCCTGGTAATGCAAAAAGAATGGAATACTCGACATAGCAACCAGCTCTTAAAATATTTGACTATCGCTTAAAGCCTAGCAATTTCCCTTGCATCTACAAGAAAATTAGCAATAAGATTAACGTCTCGATATCTCGATTAACATGAAGCATATGGAGAATAAGCGTTTGTAAAAATAGTTTGTACAAGAGTAGAGAAAGTCATGTGAGTAACACATCAGATTTTTTTTTGTCCTTGTAATGCAAAGAGAATGGAATACTCTACATAGCAACCACCTCTTAAAATATTTGACTATCGCTTAAAGCCTACCAATTTCCCTTGCATCTACAAGAAAATTAGCAATAAGATTAACATCTCGATATCTCGATTAATATGAAGCATATGGACAATAAGCATCTGTAAAAATAGTTTGTACAAGAGTAGAGAAAGTCATTTGAGTGTAACATTTTTAAATATAATACCAGTTAA
The DNA here is from genome assembly GCA_030765065.1 of Deroplatys truncata. NCBI lineage: Eukaryota > Metazoa > Arthropoda > Insecta > Mantodea > Mantidae > Deroplatys > Deroplatys truncata. The sequence continues at coordinate 126,709,537 of CM060988.1, read as the reverse complement.
GCCAGAATAATACAAAAATCACCTTTTAGTTATGGTATTTACTGCTTTACGGAGTGATATGCACGTCAGGTTTTCTGGAGACTTCTCTCATACTCTCTAGAAAGACTCAGCCAAGGCATTTGATGCTTCATTTGACATTTAAAGAGACAGTCATGTGGAAAGTTTGACCTTGGAGGACCAAAAAATGATCAATATGTTTAACCTCGGAACCAGTATTAGGTACAGGCCTTGAACAAGAGCGCCGTGTCATTAAGAATATAACGTGGAGTAAAATGTGTAATCTCTCCCTTTTGTAATGCATTCCAAATTCGGGCCATGGGATCTGAAATTCAAGCTAGATAAATGCTGTTGAAGACTGCAGTGCTGTGTTATGCACTTAAGACATATTTTTCTTTTCGTGTGTTACCTTTGAGCTCCTTTTCAGTAAACTGCATCTACTTGACTAGACACGCCGGTGTTAAACTAATCGGATTTACAAATCTCCCAGAAATCTAAATGAAGTTATAGAATTCGTTTAAAAATTCTTCTTCTATCTAGATTACATTATTCACTATAAATGTTTGTCTATAAATGACTCCAAGTTAAGCAATAGGGGCTTTGTTACATATAACACTCAGAAACAACATTGAGATGTTTATATCATGACTTAGTAACGAAGGTAAAGGAGAAAGAAAAAGAATTGTAAACTTTCGGGCATGTTCCGTTAGACGATGCACTTAAACTTGGGGAAAATGTAAACAAACATACAATAGAAATATTGCCAAAACGGCGGATAATATTATTTGACACTAATTGTATACCATAATCAGCTCTCTTTCCTTTGGCAAGTTTTTGTCTACCTCACGATTTAATTGTACAAAATTCAGTCAGAATAGAAGGGACTTAAGTCTATATACGAAATTTCAATATAAACATTTTACTCCTCATGTGAATATCCCAAACATAATATTTTAATCAAAATTAATACAGCCGTTTTTGAGAGAATAAAAATTGAATATTTTTTTCCATATAAAGTGTGGTTTCGTATGCGGAAAATGGCTTGGGAAACTTTTCGATACACCCTTGAAAGGCATAGGACTTGATTACAAAGTTTAATATTCCCTGAATTTCTATTTTTGACTTATCCTACCCGCCCCCCCCCCTACATCCACTTTCTTTCACTCGGATCCTTTTATAAAAATGCTTTTTGGAATTACAAGAGACCTCAGAACGTATACTTCTGATGAAATATCGATATGAACTTTTGGGTAGAATACAGTATTTCCTCTACCTATCTCACGTATGCGGTAGAGAAAGCAATAAACATTTGGATTTGTGCTTTTATTCCGTATGTTTGTTATAACGTCCATTCGTTTATCTTGAAATAAATGCACCTGCCAGAAACGTCCAACTTCGGATCATTCTCAAGTTTTACTGCGATTTAATTCATGGATATTAGATGCTTTATGTAAATATTAAGCAAAAGTAAATTTAAAAAAAAGCTTCCGTAAACACATCTTAGTCTAAATGCAAAGTAAAAAGTTTACCACAGCTACCGTCAGCATCGACAACACTAGGTTACCGTTTATTTTACGTGGACTCACCCCTCCTTTGTTCAAGACTTCATAGCATCACAAGGAGGATTCGACCTAACCTTGTTACTGAAATGCTGTTCGGCACTCAAGTAGAGGGGCATAGTTTTTAAAGACACAAGTAATATAGCGGCAAGTTTGATAAACCGGTTTAGGTCCAAAATAAATCGAATATGAGACTTAGGGACTTAAGATTTCATTAGCTCACACAGTCTTCGAGGAACCTTGCATTTCAATTTCTAACAACAAATTCGAAATATTCTATGGGTGTATGGGCAACGTATTGCTTCCCAACATATTTGAACCGGGTTCAAATACCCGCTGGATCAAGCTGATTGGCTGAGGATTTTATTTGAGACTTTCGTTTCCGTTCATTTCTCCGTGATTCCCCGAGATTCTCTTTCCGGTTAGAAGCTGGTAAACTTAAGAAAACAAATTAATGAATTAAACAAAAAAAAAGTCGTCGTGCTCAGCCTGATTAGGAAAACAATAACTAAACTTATGGTTGGTACTCCAAAAGTTTGTCTCTCTAGTTCATTTGTTTTGTTTCTTGTTTAACGTTGCTTTAAATGCTAGGTCTCCTGTCGGCTTGCTGTAGGTTGTCTGGTACTACAGATGACCTGAGTAGGTGTACTTATTTTAATTTCTGTATATTTTTATTTTGGAAATTGAACTTTGAGTCGCAGTATTGAAATATCGAGTACAAGTGAGCCAGTAAATACACCGTCAGATTCATCAGTGTACAAAATTTGAACCCGGGACTTCCGATTGTGAACCATAGATTCAATCGCCTGGAGCCAACTTGTTCAGTATTCTTGTTCATTGTTTCCTTCCATTTCTCTTCTTGCCATTCTGAAACGCATGGGTAGTTTCTTTAGGAAATGAACGCCAGTTAATCCTTTCATCTGCTTTCTGGCAGAGAGCAACGAAGTTTTACCGTATAAATTTTGAATAGAGATGTGCTAAAAGAAGCCCTGAAAGTAGGACGGCAATATAAAACAAGCTGACGTCAATGCATATTTTCATAAGACGTTAACCTTGCTATTTTAGTACACGAAGCATTGTAGTAAAACGTGTGTCTGGGTGTTGGATAGAATACTAAAGGTTGTAGAGATTGCAGTGCGCGTTACGTATTATGCTTAATTAACATCCCTTTTATGGTGGTCGTATTTTGTCAGCCAAAGAATGTCACACTGCGCATGCTACGAGCCGAAAACCTAGGTATACTGTCAAGATGTATTTTGAGGCAGTATTTTATATCACAACATTGTAAATGCCAGAGTGATTGTAGTGTAAATTAGCATTATTGTATGACAATGATTTGAGATGTTTGTTAATTATAAGCATTGTTAGGAAATAAGTTTACACGGCCCATTGAAACTGACAATAGGAGCGGGTAACAATGAAACGAGGGGGTGAGTTGTTTATCAATTAGAAGAGGCAAACAAATGACGTCAGAGCTTTTCTTTAGAAATGGAGGGAATATCTTCCCTAGAGCATATGTGTTCGTAATTTTGATTGGATATAGAAATAGATGCTAATGTTGGCGCGCTTTATTAACCAATAGCAGCTCTGTTATAATCTTTAGGCATATCGGGGTGAGGGAGTATAAATGCTGAAGCCAGAGATAGGTATCGCACAGTTTAAGAGAATCATTCACGCGTTACACGTCGCACAGTTTAACAGAATCATCCACGGGTTACACGTCGCACAGTTTAAGAGAATCATTCGCGCGTTACACATCGCGCAGTTCAACAGAATCATCCACGGGTTACACGTCGCGCAATTCTACGAATCTCTCGCGTCGTAAAACTAGTTACAAAAATGTGAAATACGCGAATTAATAATGTGCGGCAAATAAGTGATTATAGTTACATTCGAAAATATAACAGTTTCAGTCGGGCGTGTATCGAGAGTAAATATGTGAAATTAATAAATTGTGACGGCAATAAAAGTGTAAAAACAAATTATTTTATCAGTGTTATCTTTTAGTAACTCCTTTCCGTTTACACACCCTGTTTAAGAGATTTGCTCGACTGAGTAATAATAGCTAGCCGGAGGACAAATTATCCAAAATTCAAAAATAGTAAAACAATAAAAGGCGCTCAACAAATAAGATAACACAACGATACCGCGACAATTTTCCTCTTTTCTTTCTGAGTAAGCATTAACACAATTAAAATATGAGAGCTTTCCTACTACAATTTAATTAAAATTACTAAAATGATCTAGAACTCTAGGGATGAGGGTTAAAAAAGAGGAGAATGCCAGCAGTGCGCGCCAAGGCAAGTTTTGTTGCATTTACTAGACCTCCGGGAGGAAGGAATGCGAGAGACTGCAAAAGAGGCCAATCTAATGGCGGTAAGCGCAGCGGGGCCCCTAACGTTTCCAGATTGAACATCCTCGGCCGCCCCTTCTATGGTCCATGGATAGGCTCCATGCCAGAGATGAAACAGTTCTTGAAACCTCATTCACCGTGTACGCCGAACACCATCGTACACCGCGGCTAACCCTGCTACCTTGCAAGATGAAAGGAAACTAAATCATAGGAAGTGAGAAACAGGAAAATTCCTGGTTGTGCAAGTAATCCACCGTAACATTCGCCTACCTATCTACTTGGGAAAGCCATGGGAGAAAAAAGATCAGGATGGCCGCCAAAGGGAATCGAACCTAGGACTTTCCGAAAGCGACCCTCAGAGTCTACCGCTTGAGCCATCCCGAAGTACTACAATGTGCACCAAAAGCTCTTACTTATTTATTGTATTTCGTGTATCTACGTCTAAATCCATTAAACATAATAATCTTGCCGGAATCCGAAACCGGCGAAAATGTGACGATTATGGTTGGCTGTTGGCCTATTTCTATTTTTATTTATCTGCCGCTGCAGTGGTTTTCAGTAATTAGGAAGGCGAATTCGTAACGCAGTGTGTACAAGACACGTCTTTTTTTCTTTCTCCATTTAAATACCTAATTAGAAGCTGGCATGTATTTTTTCCGCTCTGTCTTAGTCTTATCTGTTGTAGTACAAAATATAATCAGAGTTGTGAGAACTGTAATCGCGAAAATAGCATATTTTAGAATTATTAGATGGGAATAAAATAAAAACAACTGCATCGCTCGAGCTCAGAAGCATAACTAAATCTCATTGGCAGAAGATTTGTAGGCTGTCACTAAGCATCCAAGGGCATCCGCCTGGTGTTTTTTTTTATATAAAACAGTAGTATCTAATGTTTGTTTTCTACAAAGCATAGGTATACATATAAGTATGTAAACATTCGAAGAAAAAACGAAGATTTGGGAAGAGAAATGGAAAGAAACACAGCAAAGGTTAATTTTGTAATCAGTTTATGAATGTCTTGGAAATATTTTTTCTTAACACTTTAAACTAGTCTGGCTGTTTAATAAATTATGCATAGAATTCTTCATTATGCGCTTTGTGATGCATGAGTATTATTTAAATTGTAAAAGAGAAAGGTAGTATATGAAAGAGAGAGAGAGAGAGGGGGGGCACACGCAAAGATATTAGGAGAAAAATAGAAATGAAGTTCATTTTGCTTTATTTTCAATTTGTTGAACACGTTGCAGCATTAATTATTCTAGTATTTAAATTAGATACGAATAATGTGATCAAAATAACTATGAAATAACTATATAATTAAAGAAAAGCAATATTGTTTCCCCACATTTAATGGTAGTCTTTTCATTCTATCAAACGGACGCATCTCATTTTTTACTCAAATTTGTAACAGCTTTTCTAAATTTCGAAAAGTTCAGTATTTTTCTGTTGGTGGGAAAACTCAGTAAAACTACGATTATAATTTTTTTCTAATTATCGCCCTATACAATTTAAAAATCTGATGTGTTACACTCACACGACTTTCTCTACTCTTGTACAAACTATATATACAAACGCTTATTCTCCATCTACTTCATGTTAATCGAGATAAACATTTGCAGAGTCTATCTTATTGCTAATTTTCTTGTAGATGTAAGGGGAATATATATTTACAAGGGCAATTTGGAAATACAGTAGGCTTTAAGCACATACATATCTCTTAATAGCTGGTTGCTAGGTGCAGCACCATTCCCTTTCCCACAGATTAATACTGTTTGCATATCCAAGACAAAAAAATGAATAACGAATTCCCATTTGAGAAAATAAGTATTGAAAAATTTAAGGGAATAACAAGGAATATCTCGAAAATGGTTCACTCAACAAAAGAAATGTATATGACATAAATTGTGTACTTTAACGCGATCTACATTTTTTGTGCAGTAAAATTTTGTCTATCTCTTATGGTTTACCAGTTATGCAAAAGTCGTTCACAATGAAGAATACTTTTGGAGACATTCCCAGGAAATTCAAGATATACATTTTATTTGTCATAAAAATATCTTAAACATATGATATTTTAATCAAAATCGTTTGAGCCATTTTTGAGAAAATTAAAATTTGCGAAAAATCTTCCATGTAAAGGGTAATCTGGGGTGGGGGGATTTTCTTGAAAACCTTCGTGTCGCATCCTTGGAAGATACTGAACCTAAATACCAAGTTTGGTGTTTATCCGACTGTTCGTTTCTGAGTTATGCTGTTCACAGATAGACACACAGACAGACACACACACGGACATGTTTCCAAAAATGCTTTTTTTGGATTCAGGGGGTCTCAAAACATATATTTCCGGTGAAATCTCGGGATCGAATTTTTGGGTGGAATACAATACTTCCCCTACTTACTATACGTGGTAGAGAAAGTAATTAAACAGGAATTCCCATACCAGGATGTAGGTTTGCAATCATCGCCAACTTTAAATACCTCTCGAATGTCAAGTTTTCAGTATATCCCTCTGAAACTTTTATCAAAATAAACCACGCATAATGGTAGATAATAGATTTGCCGTTTTGAAAAACTTAAAATAAAAGTTATGTAACACTATAATTCCTATTTATTTTTCTGTAATTCGTAAATGCATTCTAGAATGAGTAGAGGTCTACATCATAAAACTGCATTTGCTTAGCAACAACTAAAAATAAACGAAACGTTCTTTGTAGCTCAGCAACGAGCTACAGGTGTGTAGTGATCTGCCAAATTTGAAATTAGGTATACAAATCCTATCACGCCTCGCATTTTTTGTTTCCATTGTGATTTTTCCTCTTAATAATGGGTGCTAAGGAAAGTATATTTATCAGATATTAGCATCTAAAACACAACGGTTATCACGTTATTGAACGATGAATGTATCGTATTCATTCATTTTGTCGCATTTTAAGTGCGCATAGCTCTGGAACCCTTTATTTCAGAATATTGTTCCCAATCTCATTCTGTAGATAAAAGTTCGCATTTCATTACAGAATATACTAATTATTTTTATAATCACAAAAATCTGTATACAGTTTTTACTTACTTTAAGCGTCTTCGGAGTTTTATAAAACTAAAATATTAAATTTAGAATAATCCATAGTATCATTAAGAGAAGCCAGCAATGTTGATAAAGTGGTAATGTTAGGGTGTTCGTAGTTAAAAGTGAATAAACGCAGCGATTTACGTGGTTGCTGCACATGATCACCGCTCTGTGAATCTGAGAAAATACTCTGAACGCATACTGCTTAGTAAGCGTTCTGCACAGCAGCTTGCTTGATGTTCAGTTCAAAACAAAGCTGCGAGAGCGACCATGGGCACGTATTTTACTACTCCCGTGCATAAAGTAATTTACTACTTTAATTATTTTACATGAATTCTTATCAGTCACCTTTATAGTAAAATATATGTTTGATTGTGTTTAAATTACGGAATCTTATCATATATAATAAAATTATTTTTCTTAATCCGTTATCACCTTCACTTGAAGAAACAGAAATTTCTTCACTTAAATAAAAATAAGAACAACAAGTTTACTTATCAGTATGAAATTAAAGTTTCGGAAATCAAATAAAACTCGATTTAAATAATTAGATTTAAAAGTTTTAGAGTTATAACAGGTTGAAGTTGGGCAAAACTACGATGTTCTAAATTTTAAGAATTTGCATAAAGCATTGTATCGGGCGTTTCGTTTCGTTTAAAAATTGCAAGTCGACTTTCCTTCTATTTCGGACGATTTGAAATGGAATGTCCCATATGGGAAAAGATAATTATTGTGTTCTAACATGATGGTTGACAACATCATTAGATAAACGACGAGAATTATTTATCGGATGACATTTTCGGCAACAACTGTTGGGGTAGAGATGGGCTAATTGAGTAGCCTTCAAAGTCTCTATACATAGAGTTCAGATCGATTTCTTTCTATGGAGTTTGAATAACGTATGCGTATAGCGCGACCTGTGGATATGCATGATCGCAGGAAAAATATTGTCCCAGCCTTTGGAAATCTAAGGAAGGCTCATTGGTTTAACCATAACAGAATTCCTATTGTTCTAGAACGTGTTTACAAATTATAGAGAAAAAATATATGTCGCACACTTCTTTCTCTATCCATTAAAACTTCTTATAATCTCATATACAGATATTGGTTTGGACTCGTGGCCGGCCTAACGGGACTTTCCGTGGCACCGGGAAGCAGGCTGTATGTCGGCGAGATTGGATATTCATAGCTCCGTAAATTCAAGCTTATAGATTTTTCATGCAAACTATAATTGCAATAACTGCATACCTTCGCCACTGATGTTGGAAATAATGTCCTTGTATCGCTATACATCTCTCACATCTACTAAGAAAATTTGCATTAGCTCTCATTAATTCTTCATGACCACGCAAATAAAATAATGCTTCGTCCGTTAAAAAAAAAAGAAATAAAAAGTATACCCGGGTCAATAGAGAAAACGTTAACATTATTCAACACCCAGTTGCAGAAATTAAGTCTACTCACCTTATCCCATGGTTGCGACTCCTGAACTACAAATGTCTTATAGGGTTTTAATTTTAAAAGTTTAGTGGCATTCCAAGCCAAGGTTTGCGAAACTCCTGATTCCTATGCAACCTTTCTCGGAGATTTATGTGGACTTCGTTCTAACTTTTCTTCGATGTCATCAAGCTTTACCTTTGAAGAATATATGATTTAATTTCGGCTTCTTATCAAGAATGAATCCCATTTCTCCAAATCTGCTCACAATGTTACGAGCCATTTCTGCATGAGGCACAAGAAAGCAGGGAATCTGTCTATAAATCGCTGTCTCGCTTCTTTACAAGAGTTTCTTGTCACATAGGACTCATAAATTAAGATTATGTATGTTTAAGTTAACAGATTGGCATTATAGCAGCATTAATACACTGTAACGCTGAAACATGTGGTCTTCCAACGTATCGACCTCTGTACTAAGACTTTGTGTCAAATGATTAACCGGCACACGGAAGATCACGGCGGAGGGCGATGGATATTTTTCGGGAGTAAAAATCCTTAGCATGGCTTCCTTTGGAAGGGAAGTAAAGCCGGTGGTCCCGTGTCGTATATTTACAGCATGTAAAAGAACTTCAAGCCTGATAAAGAGGCCTCTGAGCAAAATTACCGGTCTTTCACGCCCAATGAAGAAAGGGGCACTAAGGACCACAGCAGTTAAAGAGCGTACATAAATAAAATTTAATTTTTGGCGCACGGAGAGGAGAGGAGAGAAAGTGTAGGGGGAACTGAACCGGTTAGAAACAGCGTAGTGCAGGGCAGGCAGTTCCCCTTAATACGGCCACGCGTCGCAAAGGCTCTGCATATTATAGTATTTCTATAATAAGTGTTTCTTCTGTTCATGTTATTTTACGCACTATACATTTTTTACTGAAAATAATCTCAAATTAAGCAATGTGGACCTGGTTGCATAAACATAAACAAAACCCAAATGTTCGCTTATCGTAGGTCAGTTTTCATTGTAAATGAACTCGTTTAGGAAAAAAAGAAGAATCGGGTAAACTCCTTTATAGATGCCACGTGGCAGTTCAATTTCTGAAAGCTAAAAAAGTATCAACAAATGTTTAAAAATCGTGTAATGCTAAAGAAAAAAACTACTTTATATAAATTGTGTATTTCACAGAGCTCTATGTTTTTGTGTAGTGAGGTTTTATCTCTAGTTATACAATCCTTCACAGGCTTCTCAGAAAATTCAATACATACAAATTTGTTAGTTATGCAAATATCCTCAGCGTTTAGCATTCAAATCAAAATCGTTAGAACCCTTCTGAGAGAACGAAAAAATAAAAATAGAAAAAGAAGAATCGCGTAAAATGCTTCATAGAAGCCGCATGGCAATTCAGTCTGGGAAAACTTAAAACTCTATCAAGAAATATTTAAAAAAATACACCTAATGATACTTATAGTTACTTGATATAAGCTCTATATATTGACGAGCTGTGCATTTTTACTTTCTCTACTACGTATAGTAAGTAGGGGAAGTATTCTATTCCACCCAAAAATTCGATACCGAGATTTCACCGGAAATACATGTTTTGAGATCCCCTGAATCCAAAAAAAGCATTTTTGGAAACATGTCCGTGTGTGTGTCTGTCTGTGAACAGCATAACTCAGAAACGAACAGTCGGATAAACACCAAACTTGGTTTTTAGGTTCAGTATCTTCCAGAGATGCGACACGAAGGTTTTCAACAAAATCCCCCCACCCCAGAGTACCCTTTACGTGGAACATTTTTCGAAAATTTTAAATTTCTCAAAAATGGCTCTAACGATTTTGATTAAAATATCATATGTTTAAGATATTTTCATGACAAATAAAATGTATATCTTGAATTTTCTGGGAATGTCTCCAAAAGTATTCTCCATTGTGAACGACTTTTGCATAACTGGTAAACCATAAGAGATAGACAAAATTTTACTACACAAAAAATGTAGATCGCGTTAAAATACACAATTTATGCCATGTATATTTTTTTTTGTTGAGTGAACCATTTTCGAGATATTGCTTGTTATTCCCTTAAATTTTTCAATACTTATTTTCTAAAATGGGAATTCGTTATTCATTTTTACTTTCTCTACTACGTATAGTAAGTAGGGGAAGTATTGTATTCCACCCAAAATTTCGATACCGAGATTTCACCGGAAATACATGTTTTTAGACCCCCTGAATCCAAAAAAAGCATTTTTGGAAACATGTCCGTCTGTGTGTCTGTGTCTGTGAACAGCATAACTCAGAAACGAACAGTCGGATAAACACCAAACTTGGTATTTGGATTCAGTATCTTCCAAGGATGCGACACGAAGGTTTTCAAGAAAATGCCCCCACCCCAGTGTACCCTTTACATGGAAGATTTCTTGAAAATTTTAATTTTCTCAAAAATGGCTCTTAACGATTTTGATTAAAATATCATATGTTTAAGATATTTTTATGGTAAATAAAATGTATATCTTGAATTTTCTGGGAATGTCTCCAAAAGTATTCTTTATTGTGAATGACTTTTGCATAACTGGTAAACCACAAGAGATAGACAAAATGTTACTACACAAAAAATGTAGATCGCGTTAAAATACACAATTTATGTCATATACATTTTTTTTGTTGAGTGAACCATTTTCGGGATATTGCTTGTTATTCCCTTAAATTTTACAATACTTATTTTCTAAAATGGGAATTCGTTATTCATTTTTACTTTCTCTACTACGTATAGTAAGTAGGGGAAGTATTGTATTCCACCCAAAATTTCGATACCGAGATTTCACCGGAAATACATGTTTTGAGACCCCCTGAATCCAAAAAAAGCATTTTTGGAAACATGTCCGTGTGTGTGTTTCTGTCTGTGAACAGCATAACTCAGAAACGAACAGTCGGATAAACACCAAACTTGGTATTTGGGTTCAGGATCTTCCAAGGTTTTCAACAAAATCCCCCCACCCCAGAGTACCCTTTACATGGAAGATTTTTCGAAAATTTTAATTTTCTCAAAAATGGCTCTAACGATTTTGATTAAAATATCATATGTTTAAGATATTTTCATGACAAATAAAATGTATATCTTGAATTTTCTGGGAATGTCTCCAAAAGTATTTCCATTGTGAACGACTTTTGCATAACTGGTAAACCATAAGAGATAGACAAAATTTTACTACACAAAAAATGTAGATCGCGTTAAAATACACAATTTATGCCATATATTTTTTTTGTTGAGTGAACCATTTTCGAGATATTGCTTGTTATTCCCTTAAATTTTTCAATACTTATTTTCTAAAATGGGAATTCGTTATTCATTTTTACTTTCTCTACTACGTATAGTAAGTAGGGGAAGTATTGTATTCCACCCAAAATTTCGATACCGAGATTTCACCGGAAATACATGTTTTGAGACCCCCTGAATCCAAAAAAAGCATTTTTGGAAACATGTCCGTGTGTGTGTCTGTGTCTGTGAACAGCATAACTCAGAAACGAACAGTCGGATAAACACCAAACTTGGTATTTGGATTCAGTATCTTCCAAGGATGCGACACGAAGGTTTTCAAGAAAATGCCCCCACCCCAGTGTACCCTTTACATGGAAGATTTTTCGAAAATTTGAATTTTCTCAAAAATGGCTCTAACGATTTTGATTAAAATATCATATGTTTAAGATATTTTTATGGTAAATAAAATGTATATCTTGAATTTTATGGGAATGTCTCCAAAAGTATTCTTTATTGTGAATGACTTTTGCATAACTGGTAAACCACAAGAGATAGACAAAATGTTACAACACAAAAAATGTAGATCGCGTTAAAATACACAATTTATGTCATATACATTTTTTTTGTTGAGTGAACCATTTTCGGGATATTGCTTGTTATTCCCTTAAATTTTAATTTTCTCAAAAATGGCTCTAACGATTTTGATGAAAATATCATATGTTTAAGATAATGTCATGAGAAATGAAATGTATATCTCGAAATTTCCGGGAATGTCTCCAAAAGTATTCTTCATTGTGAACGACTTTTGCATAACTGGTAAACCATAAGAGATAGACAAAATTTTACTACACAAAAAATGTAGATCGCGTTAAAATACACAACTTATATCATATACATTTCTTTTGTTGAGTGAACCGTTTTCGAGATATTGCTTGTTATTTCCTTAAATTTTACAATACTTATACTTTTTCTCAAATTCGTTATTCATTTTTTGTGTCCTAGACATGCAAAGAGAATGGAATGCTCCACATAGCAACCAGCGATAAAATATTCGACTATCGCTTAAAAGCTACCATATTCCCCTTGCATCTACAAGAAAATTACCAATAAGATCGACATCTCGATATCTCGATTAACATGAAGCATATGGAGAATAAGCGTTTGTAAAAATAGATTGTACAAGAGTAGAGAAAGTCATGTGAGTGTAACACATCAGATTTTTTACTTTCTCTACTACGTATAGTAAGTAGGGGAAGTATTGCATTCCACCCAAAAATTCGATACCATGATTTCACCGGAAATACATGTTTTGAGAATCACTGAATCCAAAAAAAGCATTTTTGGAAACATGTCCGTGTGTGTGTCTGTCTGTGTGTCTGTCTGTCTGTGTGTCTGTGTGTCTGTGAACAGCATAACTCAAAAACGAACAGTCGGATAAACACCAAACTTGGTATTTAGGTTCAGTATCTTCCAGAGATGCGACACGAAGGTTTTCAAGAAAATCCCCCCCACCCCAGACTACCCTTTACATGGAACATTTTTCGAAAATTTTAATTTTCTCAAAAATGGCTCTAACGATTTTGATGAAAATATCATATGTTTAAGATAATGTCATGAGAAATGAAATGTATATCTCGAATTTTCTGGGAATGTCTCCAAAAGTATTCGTCATTATGAACGACTTTTGCATAACTGGTAAACCATAAGAGATAGACAAAATTTTACTACACAAAAAATGTAGATCGCGTTAAAATACACAACTTATATCATATACAGTTTTTTTGTTGAGTGAACCGTTTTCGAGATATTGCTTGTTATTTCCTTAAATTTTCCAATACTTATACTTTTTCTCAAATTCGTTATTCATTTTTTTATGTCCTGGACATGCAAAGAGAGTGGAATGCGCCACATAGCAACCAGCGATAAAATATTTGACTAGCGCTTAAAAGCTACCATATTCCTCTTGCATCTACAAGAAAATTACCAATAAGATTGGCAACTCGATATCTCGATTAATATGAAGCATATGGAGAATAGGCGTTTGTAAAAATAGATTGTACAAGAGTAGAGAAAGTCATGTGAGTGTAACACATCAGATTTTTTGTTGTTGAGTGAACCATATTCGGGATATTGCTTGTTATTCCCTTAAAATTTTTCAATATTTTCTTAAATGGGAATTCGTTATTCATTTTTTTTTGTCTTGGATATGCAAAGAGTTATAATCTGTGGCAAAGGGAATGGTGCTGCACCTAGCAACCAGCTATTAAGAGATATGTATGTGCTTAAAGGCTACCGTATTTCTATATTGCCCTTGTAAATATATATTCCCCTTACATCTACAAGAAAATGAACAATAAGATAGAGTCTGCAAATGTTTATCTCGATTAACATGAAGTAGATGGAGAATAAGCGTGTGTAAAAATGGTTTGTACAAGAGTAGAGAAAATCATGTGAGTGTAACACATCAGATCTTTGTGTAATGGTGTTTTTATCTCTTATAGTTATAAAAAATTCAAGATATACAAATTTATTGGTAGTGCAAATATTTTCAACATACGGTATTTTAATCAAATCGTATTGCTTTTGAAAAAAAAGTTTCAATATAAAGGGTAGTTTGTGATTGGGGAATTTTTTGTTTTCTCTTGATTTTATGTAGGATTAAGATTAGGGTTAAATGACGGAGGGGACATTTATCACCTCGATCCGCAAGGGATCTTATGTGCATATGTCCCCGGGAGTAACGGAGGAGATGAAGGGACCGCAGAAGAGTATGGGCTGCAGGACTGGCCGACATACACGACAGAGACGTGCAAAGTTCCCTAAGAATTACAGGCTTGACCACCCAGCAGAGACCGGGGAAAGCTCGACCCAGCAACAAAGACTTGCACGGCCGCCATCTGACGGGGCCGAGGAGTTCAACTCAGAAGCCTCTACGCCATCTGCCCGCAGCCGAACGACACAAGCTCCAGAGTCAACCTGTTACGTGAAAGAGGAATATGAAATGAGGGAGAGGGAAATTCGGGGAGGTAATGATCCTTCCCAGCATTCGCCTAGCGACCCGGGAAACCCCCCATAAAACAAATGGGTAGGAAGGTGGGCCGCGGGAATCGAACCCACTACCTCCCGACTACGGGCCACAGAGGTTAACCCGTCTGAGCTAACCCGTTTGGTTTGATTTTATGTATGTTTTCTCTTAATCTGACTCAAATATGAAATTCAGCTTTCATCTAATTTTGGTTCTCTCTCTCTCTCTCTCTCTCTCTCTCTCTCTCACACACACACACACACACACACACACACACGGACCTTTTTGTAAAACAAAAGTGTTTCAATAGATCTCAAAACGTGTATTTCGGGTAACATCAATGTCTTGTTTTTGGGTGGAATATGATAATTTCTCTACCCGCCTTAAGTAAGTGGTAGCGAAAATAATGAATAGAAGTAGTTCTCATTTACAGGGTTTTATTTTCGGTTTTTCCAAACGTCTTATGTTAAAGTTCTAAGAAGTTTCACATGAAAATACGTTCCTTTGATTAACGAATCTTCGGAAATTACACACAAGGTATAATAAATGTGCCTATCAGGAGCTGTTGTGATACATTTATTACGGGCAGGATTGTAGCATTTGTTTTACCCAATTTGTAAAAGAGAAAAAGCGCACTGTTTGGGGATAATAATAACAACATGAAGATCCTAAACATTCCGCACTGTCAGTATGAATTAAGGTCGAGGCGCTGAGGCAGATAAATAAATGGCACTGCTCGTCTGCAAATGGGCGAACATTTGTCATGGAGCGGGGTGTAGCTATTGTATTATGACAAGACGCTCGAACCAAGGAAATACAGGGCAAGTTGTTGTACCCTTAAGGCCGGGCGCAGCAGCAAGGTGTGTTGCTCAAGGATCTCTTGGTTCACATCTCGCCCAAGAATGTGTTCCGCGTTTGTAGTGAGAAATGTCGCCTTTATCTGGTTTTACAATCTGTATACCCCTACAGTTATCGTGCTTAGGATTCCTCTTGGGTGGGGAATATATGGAACGCTTTAGAAAACACTGCTATAAATACTTCCACGAATTTTTATGCTAACTGCTATGCATATAGTCTATACTATTTTATAAAGAGAGAAAACTTGTATAATCTTGGAAACCACTTAACCGACTTTGATTCTTATTTCCCCCACACAAGATTACTCTTTGCATGAAACATTTTCAATATTATTTTATTTTTTCATGCGACATTGGTGATATATAGGGTTATTCAAATAGAAGGGACAGACTTTAAATATTTATTTCTAATGAACGACAATAGATGGCGACACATGTGATACATCACTGAATAGCTCAAAATGTTATTTTATGTGTTCAAAATGAGCACCATTTGTTATGCGAGAACGACCAGTGCTTTTCCGTTTGCATACGCAACCATCTCCTACGTATTTTTTGTATCAATTGTAAATTTTTTATGACGAGGCGGCTCTTTGTTGAACTTACAACGAATTGCACGCTGCAATGAAACAATGGATTCACTCTTTGCATAATGCAGCACACAAAACGACTTTTGCTGTGGCGTCGCCATTTTCTCGTAAAGAAACACAGCGCCGCTGTAGGCACTGAATGGAACTAATTGTGGGCTTAAAACTTTGAATTTTCCTCTATTCGATGATGTGTCGCTATCTATTTTTCAGTAGAAATAAATATTTAAAGTTGTTCCTCTTTTTGAATTAACCTGTATGTAATGTATTGACATGAGAAATAAAATGTATATCTTGAGATTTCCGTGAATATCCTCTAAACTTCCTTTCGTTTGTTTTGTATAACAAGGAAATATTAGCATATAGACAAAAAGTTTCTACAGGACAAATGTAGCGCTCATTAAAATGCACAGCTTTTGTCAAATACACTTTCTGGTAGCTTTAGCTATTTCGAAATATTCCATGTTGTAAGTTTAGACTTTCCCAAGCGTCACTAAACTTGAAAGTTTGCGATTCGTGCTTTGTCGCCCCCCCCAATTTCTTTTCTTTCTTGTTGCTATAATTAGTTATTTGAATGCTTTTCTGCATGTTGAAACTTATTGCATAGTTTGAAACAATATCTAAACAAAAATATGTAATGCCACAAGGTACGTTACTAGTATAATTTTTAGATGAATATTAAGTACAATAGTACAGGGTTATTCAAAAAGAAGGAACATATTTTAAATATTCACTTTTACTTAATGACAATATAGCAACACATAAACACATAATTAAATAGAGGAAGGTTCAAAGTTTTAAGCCCCACCTATTAGTTCCATTCAGCCTTGTTTACGAGAAAATGGCAACGCCACAGGAAAAGTCGTGTTGTGTGCTGCATCATGCAATGAGTGAATCCATTGTTTCATTGCAGCGTGCATTTCGTTGCAAGTTCAACAAAGAGCCACCTCGTCATAAAAAATGTACAAGTGATACAATAAATTCGTAGAACATGGTTGCGTACGCAAAAGAAAAGAACTGGTCGTCCTCGCATAACAAATGGTGCTCAGTTTAAACACATAAAATAAAATGTTGAACTCTATTCAGGGATGTATCGCATGTGTCGCCATCTATTGTTCATTAGAAACAAATATTAAATATTCTTTTTGAATAACCCTGTATATAATGAACAGATATTATAGAACTTTCTAAGCATTAAAGGCAGAACGGAAGGAAATACGGTTGAATTGTTACTGGACTACAGACAGGGACGTCGCTGGTAACAAACCATCTCCCCCATCTTTCGTACCGTCTTTTGGCATTTGCAGACAGCACTCGGAGGTTTTTATCTGCCCGTTGGCGCTGTTTACCCCTTTGTGTGATAATGGTTTGAGTGTAGATAATTCAATATAGAGATCGGAAATACTTGTTCTGAGGACCACTAAATAATTTTTGTTGTAGAAAAAAGCCTTGTGTACGTGCCTTTGAAAAGTGTATAATTCAAAACGAAAAGTCGGTTAAATACGAAACTCGATATTTAGCGTCTTCCAAGTATGTGACAACGAATATTTTCAAGAAAATCCCCAACCCCAAACTAAAGTTTTCGTTATAGTATATTTCCTCAAAATTTGCCCTACCGATTTTGATTAAAACACCAGATATTTAAGATATTAGCATAACAAAATGTATATCTTGAATTTTCTGCGAATAAGCTGTGAATTGATGTTGATTGTGAACGACTCTTGTATATGTATCTGGTAAACCATAAGAGATGGACAAATTCCTACCACACACACGCACACACACACACACACACACACACACACACAAAATGCAGACTTCGTTAAAGTACACAACTTAATATCAAATACATTTTTTTGTTTTGTTTTTTTGTGTTAACCATTTGTTATTGCTTTGAATTTTCAACTATATATGCTTTTCTCAAGCGAAAAGACACTGTTCGTTTTTTCTCGTAGTCATGCAAAGAGCATGGAAATTCAAAGCCATCGCATAACGATCCGCTTTTTAAAATCTGACTAATGCTTTAGTCTAGTGTAGGTATCCTATATCTACAACAAAATGTGTGAAGGTGTAATAACATTTATTTCGATTAACTTAAAGTACTTAGACTACCTCTATGATCTAGTGGTCAGCGTTCTGGCATTCAACCCCAAAGATCCAGATTCGATTCCCATACGGGGTAATTTTTCTTTGATTAGAATCTTTCCTTACCCCCCGCAGAGTGTGAAAGTGTGCACGTGGGAGTGAATGCGAGTCTGTTTAATGTTAGAATTGATTAAAACAACTAGTTGTCCAAGTCAGTGCCCGAGATACCACCAAGGGCTACAAAATGAAAAAGATCTGATGTGTAGCAGTCACACGACTTTCTCTACTCTTGTACAAAGTATTTAGAAACGCTTATTATCCATCTACTTCATATTAATCGAGATAAGTATTTGCAGAAACTTATTGCTAATTTTCTTGTAGATGCAAGGGGAATATGTTAGGCTTTAAGCGAGTCATATCTTTTAAGAGCTGGTTGCTATTTGAGGCAGTATTTTTAACAATAAAATGATTTCAATCTAATTATATAATATGTAAATTCAATAACAGCCTGCCTTAAAGCAATATGTGTATGTAACAATATATAAGGAGTGTATATTACAGTCATTGTATATGTTTATATTATTGTATCCATGTGTAATGATGTTATGTGAATGTATAACGTAACTTAATAATGTAGGAGCTGCGAGAATAAGTTAAAAGTTGCTGACAATGAGGTAACCTTGAGTCAATAATGAGTAAGAAAGTTTAACAGTACTACTTGTGATTCTTGGAGTAACAATAATGTATTTTAGTGACAGTTTATAAAATAGCCAATCAACAACCAGAAAAAGCTTTAGTTAAATGAAGGTATTCTATTGGAGTAGGATTAGCCAATCAGAGACTTGAAACACAGAAATTTACAAGTTTAGACGGTTGAAATCAATTCAGTTGCCTGCAGACAGAGTTACTAACCAGACGCAGAAAGTGTCCTCAAGAAATATAATATGTATTCGTGTGAGACGAAAAATAAGTTTACGTGTTAAAAAAGTTTAATTAATTAATAAAAAGAATCTCACATCTCTATATATCAGCGAAGTGTTATTTAAATCGTATCAAGTATTAATAAAAGGAGTGAAGTAAAATTATAATCTGTGTAAACCCACATTCTTGTCACATCACATCCCTGCTAAGAGAAACGTGTCTAACAATAATACTGACGCAGCCGAGGCAAACATAAATATATAATATTTAAAGAAACAGTCAAATTACAAAGTTATTTTTTTTAGACTTGGGGCAAAGGCCACCTGAAAGTACATTTCGGGCGAAGACTACCGGAAACTGTTTACTATACGTGCGGTTGCAACTACTACAAGTTCGACTCCACAACAGTTAAAATATAATACAACTCGTACTTTAAATCGGCTTTTCCATACGTGAAACAACAGTTTTCTCATAGTGGAGCATTCCATTCTCCTTGCATGTCCAAGACATAAAAAAAAAGTATAAGTATTGGAAAATTCGAACAAATAACAAGGAATATCTCGGAAATGGGTCACTCGACAAAAAAAATTGAGTATTTTAAGAGATTACATTTTTTGTGTAGTAAAACTTTGTCTATCTCTTGTTTACCAGTTATACAAACGTCATTCAGAATGAAGAGGACTTTTGGGGACATTCGCGAAAATTCAAGATATACATTTCATTTGTCATGAAAATATCTTAAATGTATGATATTTTAATCAAAATCGTTAGTGCCATATTTTAGAGAAAATCAAAATTTTCGAAAATTGTTCCATGTAAAGGGTAGTCTGGGATGGGGGGATTTTCTTGAAAATCTTCGTGTCGCATCTTTGAAAGATATTGAACTTAAATACCAATTTTGGTATTTATCCGACGTTTCGTTTTTGAGTTATGCTGTTCAGACACAGACACACACACACACACACACACACACACACACACGGATGTTTAAAAAATTGCTTTATTTGAATTCAGGGCACCTTAAAACATGCATTTCCGGTGAAATCTCGTTATCTAATTTTTGGATGCAATACTTCCCTTACAATACGTAGTAGAGAAAGAAAAAAAAAAAGAAAGAAAAAGACTTGTTTACTCAAGTGCTGTATTACCTCTATCTTAGATGAAAGTAAGGAAAGTAATACAGGAATACACACGAGTAGGGACTTGAAATATTTAATTGCAGTTACAAGTTGTGTGTTGTGCAAGCGCATGGTTAATGCTATTAGTCAGCTGATCGCAGATTGATAATTATTGTGATAGTGTTTCTCACGTCCTTTCTATGAAGTGGGTGCAGCTACAAGTCTGCTGGTCTGCTACTGTCAGAAGGAGTTAACGTAATCTATTTTACACTTGTTACAGAAGTAGCCCTAAATTAATATTACATAGCTAGCTACCGAACTGCGATATTCTATTCGGTTCCTTTTTTGGTCTTTCTGCATTCCCGGCGGCCTTAAAA
Organism: Deroplatys truncata; assembly: GCA_030765065.1. Classification (NCBI taxonomy): domain Eukaryota; kingdom Metazoa; phylum Arthropoda; class Insecta; order Mantodea; family Mantidae; genus Deroplatys; species Deroplatys truncata. The sequence goes on along the minus strand of CM060988.1, from coordinate 126,688,910 downwards.
TGTCGGGTTTTGATCGACCATGTGTTATAACTGCATGACAAATGCGTAAATTTAGTCTGTAACATGAACATTGTGTTTTCATTAGTTTATATTACTTCAAAAATCTACAGACTGTTTGAGAATAATTGTGTAGTTCAGATATGAACACCAAATTAGGCATTTTTTCCTTCTTTGCCTCTGTCCAAATGCTCTGCAGAACGCTTCTTATCGAATTTGAGAACACATATATATCACACATCTTTTCAAATTATATATGTTAAAAATAAAAAAAAAATAGAAGAAACTTCAGTCCATAAGTTTCTTATAACAGCAAAACTCGAAAACGAAAAGTAGTGAAAATATAAAATGTGGTATGTAAACAATTCATAGGCTGCAGGCCAAAGATTTTACATAAATCCTCCTCACAGCATAAGTAGAGCTTTTATTTCTGCAAAAATATCTCCCTTAGATTGAGGTGGTGGCTAAATATAAAACGCGTGTGATAAAGTTTCTGTAAAATGCCTCTGTGTTAGTAAATCTTCGTTTTCTGCTGTTTTTAAAACATATACGTTTGATATTCATCTCTAGTGGCTATTAAAATACGCCCCTTTAAATGCCTGTCAGCTTTGATTTTAAATCCCAATATTATATTCGAAAGTTATTTTTCTTAGATAATAAGATGATTGTGTGGTACTTTTTTAAACGAACGATAAAAAATAAAATACCTATTACATGCTAGTAGTTACATTTTATAGTTGTTTCTTTCGGTACGTTCCAAAATTAGGATTAGATAATCTGTTTGCATATTGAACATTTTGTTAAATTCCAGGTTTGTTTTATGAATTTTTATTAATAGTTGTATTTCATACTTTACTGCCATACCAAGCCACTTTAAAGAGGATCCGATAGAAAAAGAGAATTATTTGTACAGAAATTATAGGAAAATTAATCGAATTAATTAATTATCCTATATATTGTTTCACTAAGGGATTGCAAAAGGTTTAGAGCAAATATCAATGAAAGTACTTAACGGAATAGCATAAATGAGCATTCATTAACATTGTACGACTTAACGTAATAATAAAACAGGCTTAAAATAAGTTTCCGAAATTCCACGTTCACTCCGCTATCTGCCGTAAAGTTATTAAAGAAAGTACAAAACTTTAATTACAGGCACCTAATTAATTAATTCCACAGTTTAAGATTCCATCTTAGTTTAAAACAGAGTTAATCCTCTCACGGCCATCTTGATGCTGTTGTCAAAGCTAGCTTGTCTGGCAAGGCGTCGGCCATTTGGATTATGCCAACCAACGTATATGCAGCAAGCAGTGAATCTATACACCTTAGTTTGCAGGGAAAGAAGGAAAGAAAAAACCAGTAAATAATGATGTCTTATTTTTTTATGATTTGTTCGTTACATAGATACGAATTTTCGTTTCATTTTTAAGTTATTTTTCCTTAAACATGGAGAGTAACGCTTAATCATCCTAAGTTACGTCCTTTAGAGATTCACAAATATATTGTCATTTATTGCACGCAGTTTGTACAAACACATAACTCAATTTGTGTACATGGGTACCCATTAACATTTGTTTTAAGATTTTTTTCAACTGTACGATAATTCTTTCACTTTTCCTTGCACTTTTTCAAGAGTGAAATCATTCAACAACGTAAAGATAGCTAATGAGCAAAATCCCCTACAAAAATTAAACGGAGACTCCATTATTACGTCCACTGAACTTCTGTAAATCATGCTCGCATCTTAATGTGTGTATAAGGTGTTTACTTTTTGCTTAATTGTTAAATTAATTAAATACATTTCAAATAACTGACTGAGTGAGATGACTAAAGGCTGTAACGTCTGCTCGGGAGGTTGAGGGTTCAAATCCCGTATACCGGCTTTTTTGTGGTTTCCCTCAGTAGCCACAGGAGTTTACCGGATTGAATATTCAATACGACTTAAAGCTCCACACACAGAGCCAAATAAATAGAAATAAAAAAATATGGTAACAGGAAGGCGACTACCAACTAAGGTAATCTGTCCAGCATCCTCAAAGAAAGCCAGCGTTTCCACGATTACAAATTCAACTTTACGTCAAAACTCAATAGCGACAAAATAGACGGTACAGGAAGGTGACTAAGTAACTAACACCGTCTATCGGCAATTTGCTTAAGCTGGTGTTATAGGAAGGTGACTACGCAAGGTCTGGCATACACTAACTCAATTGAACCAACGAACCTACAGTAACCGTCACGTTATGACTAAGATGTTAGTGGCGTTAAAAAATTAAAAAAATAACAACTTGCTCTTTTTTAATGAGGTTTCTGCGCAGGTTTCATGATGCCCTTGCTGTAAAGCGCGAAAGCCTTGCATGGGCTCATTAGTTGGTAATTAATTGTTAAAGCTACAGACTTGCAGAGTGAAATAATACAAATTTCTAGAGTAACCATCCCTTAAGTGCTAAATATACTTGACAAAAATGTTGAAAAAAGGGCATATATAGGTATATTAGCATCCTAAAAGTTGTGCAAGTTTTTCATAGTTCCATATCATTTGTTTAAAAAGAATACTATAGCCGGTAAATTTTGCATTGCCTTGTAAACAGGATTTGTCATATTAAATTATATATATATGCTTATTTAAAAAGAAGGAACAGATTTAAAATATTCATTTTTAATGAACGACAATAGATAGCGATAACAGACGACACATCACTGAATAGAGGAAAGTTCAAAGTTTTAAGCCTCATTCAGTGCCTACAGCGGCGCTGTGTTTGTTTACGAGAAAATGGCGATGCCACAGGAAAAGTCGTTTTGTGAGCTGCATTATGCACCGAGCCGCCTCGTCATAAAACATTTACATTGATACAATAAATTCGTAGAAAATGGTTGCGTATGCAAACCGAAAAGCACTGGTCGTCCTCGCATAACAAATGGTGCTCATTTTGAACACATAAAAGAACATTTTGAGCTTTTCCTCTATTCAGTGATGTATCGCATGTGTCGCCATCTATTATCGTTCATTAGAAATAAATATTTAAAGTCTGCTCCTTCCTTTTGAATAACTCTGTATATCCTTTATGAGTTGAATATGTATTAACTAACGATATGAAAAATGTTTTTGTCTTTCATGAAATGTTAACCTATTTCTTTGTAGTGAGGTAGCATTTGACAGATTTTGGCAGCTCAAGCATCCAAGTTTGAAAATCTCGATCGCAGTAAAGAGCAGAACTAGTCTATCCGAAAACTGTTTCCCCATGTTTAAAACCAGTAAACATAATATTAACGATCAAAGAATTTAGTCTGTCTGGAGACACAAAATTAAGACCTGGCGAAGAAAACGGCGATAAAGTTTTATGTAACCAGCGCGCGATCGTGATTGTGTTATATTTAGTCACGCAGAATGGCGCTAGTTTGACAGCTTTGTTGGAACCATGCCACTTTCGGATTATGTCCGGTTGATTTGACTTTTGGCGTTAAAAGACATGTGTCGTTTGTTTGCGACTGGAGGTCGGCTGCTATGTGACGTCATTCATCTGCAATTCACCGGCGACGGTCGACCTTGTCATTCAATACCATTTAGCAAGGTCGGGTGCCATCTCTCCTCAGCTGTTACCTGTTTTACCTAACCTAATTTTTTCCTCTCCTGGGAGTCTGCAGGTTTGCGTTATCTCAACAAATTACCATCCGCTTCCAGCATACGCCCTTACTGACGCCATGTGTGTCTGTGGAAATTATAAGTGGTGTTTGGCACGTAACGCTAAAAACACCACGATACCACCTGGAAAATGTTTCGTGCTTTTCGAGTTCTTTTGGTATACGTACGGTGTTACATTCCAGGCCTTATTTCTGAATAACCCTTTGCTTTTATCGCTTACAGGAGCGTCCATTCAATTTCTACATGGGGGGGGGGAGCAAGATTGCCTTAAGCATTTACTGAATTTTTACTTTCTCTACTACGTATAATAAGTAGGGGAAGTATTACATTCCAACAAAAAATTCGATGTCGAGACTTCATCGGAAATATACCTGTTTTGAGGCCACTGAACCCCCCCCCCCAAAAAAGTAATTTTAGAGAAAGATCGGTGTGTGTGTCTGTGAAGAGCATAACTCAAAATCGAAAAGTAGAATAAATATCAGACTTGGTATTTAAGTTTAGTATCTTCCAAAGATGTGACACGAAGATTTCAAGAAAATCCTCCATCCAAATACCCTTCATGGAAATTTCGAAATTTCATTTTCTAAAAAATGACTAACGATTTTGATTAAAATACCATATTTCAAAAAGGTAAATAAAAGGCATATCTTGAATTTTCTGGAAATAGCCTATAAAGTCTCCCTCATTCGAAAGGAATTTTGTGTAATCTTGTATAAATGGTAAAGGTTTAGCCATAGACGAAAACATAAGACAAAATACATAATGTAGATCTGCTTAAAACACAATTTATTTCAAACAACTTGTTTGTGGTATAAACCATTTCTGAGAGATCCATTATTAATGGTTCGAATTGTTTATTACTTGGTCATTCTTTTGAAGCCCTGTCAACATTCAGTTGTTTCTAGCGATTGCATGGAAACAGTACTGAATTTTAAGACCAGCGTATAGCATCCAGTTCTAAAACATCTGTTTGTCACTTCCCTTTGTATCTAAATAAAATCTGTAATGTAGCTATATCTGCAAAGGTTTATTGGATTAAAATGAAATATAACAATAAGCTTTAGTAAGAATAGTTTGTATACACACTAATAAACCATAGAGGGTAGAGGAAGTCATGTGAATTGACACATTTAGCCTAAAAAGATCTTTTACTTCTTAAATTTGAAATATTTGTATTAAAAGTAAAGTTGTAAAGGTAACGTCAGGACTGGTTTTAAACTGCCTAAACAAGCTCACAAGCCTGGCAGAACAGAACAAAGTTCAACTCAACTGGCTGCCGAGTCATATTGGCACAGAGGGAAATGAAAAACCTGATGAACTTGCAAGATAAAGAGCAGCTTCACAGCAGCTTCTAGGAACATCTCGATGTTATTAGGAGACGCTGTAAAGAACATTTAGATCATAAAACTTGGCTTTAAACTCCAGGAAACAAATGGTAACAATTTATTAGAAAGCCATGTAAGAAAAGAGCTGAAAGCTAACTTAAATGTAACAGACTTCAGCCGAGAATTATTATTGTATTTCTCACAGGACATGCTCCTGTGAAAAAAACATTTTAACACAATGGGAGTGTTTCAGGGTAACTTAGATTGCAGATTGTGCAAGAAAGAAAATGAAACAACCCAGCACATATGCTCCTGTGAGGCCTTGGCTCACAGGACACATATTGCTTTTAGGGAAGTGTTTTTAGAACCAGAAGAATTTGAAACCGTATCTGTTATGAAGCTGTATTCCTTGGTAAAGGGAGCAGGCATCATGAATTGCCTTTAAAGCGATACAGGCAGCGCAAGAAACCCGAGGCTGAAGTGCGTACGACTGAAATCTGTATCTAAAATTAAAATTGAGTTTTATTTATGGACGCTCTTTAACTACTATGGTCCTTAGCGTCCCAATCTGTATCGAAAAGACAAGACAAGGGATATACGAGGAAACCGAGTCGAGTCAGATGTTTAAAAGCGGGATTATGTATGCTGACCTTAAAGTTACGTAGTCTTTCCACGACATCGCGAGAATCAACTGATTAGGGACAGCACTTTAAAACAGATACAAAGTATTGAAAAGTTCAAACCAACGAATATCTCGGAAACGGCTGATGCCACGAAAATATTTATTTGAAATAAATTGTACGTTTTAAAGAAACTATATATATATGTTATATATATTAAATGTATATATGAATAAAGGGTAGTTCAATTATATTCGAACCCACTAGGGGTCTTTCTCTACTGCACGGGACAGCCGGCAGTCGCCGGGGAAATTACGCCGGCAGAGGCAGACTAAAATCCTACCTTATAATAAATGCTGGAAATGTTGACCTTCTGTCCTCAAACAGGCAGCATATCTCGTGTAAATATTTTCGCCCACTCTCCGAAGCTCAGCAACAGGAATTCTTATATATATATATATATATATATATATATTGTGTAGTATGTTTTTGTCTATCTCTTTACCCGATATACAATCCTACTCGTATACGACATACCTTCCGAATGAAGAGGACTTCAAAGGCTGTTCCCAGAAGGCGGCGAGGGTTACTTGGAAAATCTTCGTGTCGCTTCATGTGAAGATGTTGAACTTAAATACGAGTTTTATATTCATCCAACTTTTTTTATTTTTTAATAATACTGTCAATACAGACTGAAGTAAGTATTGTCTTTACGTTATTTGCACCACGCTTTGGGCGTCAAATTGAAGTAAGGTTATGTTATGGTGGTATTGTATCGTATTTCGACTGTTGGGGAGCCAAACTTGAAGCAGTAGCAACAGCACGTATGGTAAAAAGTTTCCGGTAGCCCTCGCCCCAAAAATGTACTTTCCGGTGGCCTTTGCCCCAAGTTTAAAAATATTAACTTTGAAGTTTTGACTGTTTCTTTAAATATTATATATTTATGTTTGCCTCGGCTGCGTCAGTATTTATTTTTAGAGACATGAATGTCTTAGCAGGGAGTGGTGCGACTGAAGAATGTAGGCTTACACAGATTATAATTTTACTTCACTCCGTTTATTAATGCTTGACACGATTCAAATAACACTTCACTGATATATATATATATATATATATATATATATATATATATATATATAGAGAGAGAGAGAGAGAGAGAGAGCTGTGAGATTTTTTTTATTAATTACTTGCACTTTTTAACACGTAAACTATTTTCGCCTCACACTGAATACGTATTAAATTTCTCGAGGACGCATCTCGCGTCCGGTTACTGTCTACAAGCAACTGGCAACTGAATTTGTAAATTTTGCTCCATTTCAGTTTATGATTGGCTAATCCTACTCCAATAGAATAGTTTTATTTAACTTAAGCTTTTTTCTGCTTGTTGATTGGCTATTTAATAAACTGTCTCAAAAATTACATTATTGTTGCTCCAAGAATGACTAGTAGCATTATTACACTTTCTAATTCATTATTGCCGTAAGGTTACCTCATTGTTTCCTCATCGTTAGCAACTTTTAACCTATTATTCCCACAGCGCCAACATTATTAAATTACGTAATACTATCACATAACATTATTACACATGTATACAATAACATAAACATATACAATGACTGTAATATATACTTTTTATATATTGCTACATATACATATTGCTTTAAGGCGGACTGTTATTGAATTTATATATTATATAGTTAGACTGAAATCATTTAAATGTTAAAAATACTGCCTCAAGACTTACGTGGCCTCGCGCTCGGTACTTTTTCAATTTTTATTCAGGGACTTCTAAACGTGTATTTTCAGTGAAACCTCTATATAAAATTTGTGGATGGAAGGCAATACTTCCTCTTTACTGTAGGTATGTAGTAAAGAAAGCAAAATTTGCTCTACTAAACACATATACAATTATTTTTAAACACCACACATAGCAGGTTGAAAACTCTGTGCGATTTTCAGAATATTTGTAGCTAAATCTGATAAAAATTATGAATCTTCAAAAAAATTGCATCAGAACATGTAAAGGTATATCGTTTCTTTCTGCGCATTAAAAACGAGAGTTCTGTTTGCGTTAATTTGGCTGTTAGAATTTTTATTTCCTCTACTATGTAAATACCTAGTAGGTAGAGAAAGTATTTGCGGTGGTATTTTTTTGCTTACGTAATATGTTTTTACGTAAATTATTAGAACTTGAAGATCTTATATTGTGCTGCTTTTGTTTTGTTTGGTTACATAATTTTTAACTGCCCCACGTATGGGAGCCAATTTGCGGTGGTAATTACTTATAATGTTTTTGTATTTGTGTTTACTTCACGCGTTGAAGCCATCTTGTGACGTCATTCATTTGTTAGGTTTGTTAGCTCCATCTGGTGTTAGCAATTTGCGGCAGTATTAGTTTTTTTGTTTAAAAAAAATGCTAGTTATTTTATTTAATTATGGTTCTTTGTCCTCCGGCTAGCTTTTGGGTCGAGTACTTCTCTTTATACAGGTTGTGTAAACGGAAAGGAATCTTTTATCCAAAGATAACACTGATGAAAGAATTTCTTTTATACTTTTATTGTCGAACACTTTCACTATCACATTTACACATTGATCTAGACACTCGCCAAACTGAAACTGTTATAATAACTTTACTGATCACTTTTAATCCACGTACTTCAACCTTTTGTATAACTAACTTTACAACACTTTAGATTTTTCATAATTCTGCTACGCGTAACTTGTGAATCTATAGCCGACGTGTAATATTTCTGCTGGACTGAAGGCGACGTGTATCATACAAAATATTTTCAACGAACTGACGGGAATGCGACGTGTAGTATACAAAGAATTTTGATGAACTGACGGACCGAAGGACTTTACCTCTAACCTAGCTTCTATTTATACTTCTACTCCCCGATATGCCTAAAGATTATAACTGAACTGCAATTGGCTAATAAAACGCGCCAACATTAGCATCTATTTTAATATCCAATGAAAATTATGAATACATATGCTCTAGGGAAACGTTCCAGAAGATTCTCAAGAAAAAAACGCGCCAACATTACGTAACTTCCTCGTTTTGTTACGGTATTACTTATAATGTTATTACTTGTGATGTTTGTGTATATGTGTGTTTACTTCATGTGAAGCCATCTTGTGACGTCATTCATTTGTTCGGTTTGTAGCTCCATCTGGTGTTAGTAATTTGCGGCAGTATTAGTTTTTGTTTGAAAGAATTTTAATTTTATTTTTTTATTTAATTCTGTTTCACTGTCCTCCGGCTAGCTATTATTTCTCGGTCGAACATGTTTCTTGATCAGGGTGTGTAAACGGAAAGGAATCTTTTATCCAAATATAACACTGATGAAGAAATTTGTTTTACACATTTATTGTCGAACACGTTAACTATCACATTTATACATTGATCTTAACACTCGCCAAACTGAAACTGTTATAATAACTTCTTACTGATCACTCTTAATTTGCGTACTTCAACTTTTTGTATAATTAACCTTACAACACTTTAGATTATTCATAATTCTGCTGCGCGTAACTTGTGAATCGATACCCGACGTTTGCCGTACAAATACTTTCGACGAACTGACTGACTGAAGACGACGTGTAGTGTACACAGATTTTTGATGAACTGGCTTGACTTTACCTCTAACCTACTGCTTTTATACCCATACACACCGATATGCCTAAAGATTATAACTGAGTTACTATTGGCTAATAAAACGCGCCAACATTAGCGTCAATTTTTATATCCAATGAAAATTATGAAAACATATGCTCTAGGGAAACATTCCAGAAGGTTCTAAATGGAAAAACGCGCCAACATTACGCAACTTCCTCGTTTCCAATAATGATAAACAGCTCACCCCCTCGCTGCATTATTGCGCGCTATTATTGACAGTTTCAGTAAGGTCGTATAAACTTACTTATCAACAATAATTACAGTCAAGAAACATCTCAAATCAATGTCACATAAAAATGCATATTCATATTACAATCATTATTTACATTTAAGTTACTGCATCAGTTTCCAATAATGATAAACAGCTCACCCCCTCGCTGCATTATTGCACGCTATTATTGACAGTTTCAGTAAGGTCGTATAAACTTACTTATCAACAATAATTACAGTCAAGAAGCATCTCAAATCAATGTCACATAAAAATGCATATTCATATTACAATCATTATTTACATTTAAGTAATTTGTGCATCAGTTTCCAATAATGATAAACAGCTCACCCCCTCGCTGCATTATTGCACGCTATTATTGACAGTTTTAGTAAGGTCGTATAAACTTACTTCTCAACAATAATTACAGTCAACAAACATCTCAAATCAATGTCACATAAAAATGCATATTCATATTACAATCATTATTTACATTTAAGTAATACAAATTACTGCATCATATTGCATGCCATCCAAGATTTTGATACCGAGATTTCACCGAAAATACATGTTTTGAGGCCTGAATAAAAACAAGCATTTTTAGAAAAAGGTCAATGTGTGTGTCTGAATAGCGTAACTCAGAAACGAAAAGTCACATGAATGCCGAGCTTTGTATTTAAGTTTAGTATCTTCCAAAGATGCGACACGAAGATTTTCAAGAAAATACCCCCACCCCAGACTACTCTTTACATGGAACATTTTTCGAAATTTTTGATTTTCTAAAGAATGGCTCTAGCAATTTTGATTAAAATACCATATATTAAAGACATTTACATGAAAAATAAAATGTATTTCTTGAATTTCCATGAATAGATTGTTAAGTCCTCTTCATTCGGAAGGAGATTTATATAATCTTGCATAACTGGTAAACTTTAAGCGATAGACTAAAACGTACTACACAAACAACGTAGATCTCTTTAAAAAGCACAATTTATTCCAAATGATTTTCTTAATGGCATCAGCATTCCCGAGATATTCGTTATTAATGGTTCGAATTGTACCAACTTAGCCATTCTTTCAAGTCCTGTCGATTTTCAGTTGTTTCTCGCGATGTCATGGAAAACGTATGGAATTTTAAGGCCAGCATATAGCGTTCAGTTCTTAAAACGTTTGACTCTCGCTGTTCCCTTTGTATCCATAACGAAATGTTTAATGCAGTTATTTTCGGAAAGGTTTATCTCGATTGAAATGAAGTAGATAGAAAAACAAACTTTTGTAAGTAAAATTTGTAGACCCACTAATATACACTAGAGAAAGTCATGTGAATGTAACATCAGATTTTTTAAATGGGAGACGATTACGTTCTGTAGTAAGGACATGTGTGTAGGTTGTGAATGCCCGTGAACACGGAATGAGTTGTTTTCCTTGCACCAAAGAGTAAACAAAACGGCGAAACATTCAGTTGATATTTTTTTTCTTATAGAAGTGTGATAAATGTGATACAGTTTTATCCGATCGAGAAATCACATTAATTTCCCAGGAAGAATGGCACGAATGCCAGAATAAGCCCTTTGCTGACTTTGTGTTGACTGGTACGTTAAGTCCTTAATACCAATTTCCAGTGAAAGATTTGCAGAGGATTATAATGCAGAATTATTAGATATGATACATGTGTCATGACAGGTACAAGCCTGCTGCACTGTGCTTGTGGCTTAGCTAACATTCACCTCGATGACAATGGTGTGGCCAATGTCGCTGGAACGATTTCAAGTGCTGTGGTTATTACTAGACATCAGATTTTTATGCACTAAAATATTAAAATATGCATGTATTTATACACTCAAAAATTTTAAAATATGTGTTAAAATTGTTAACGTTAAGCTTATATTTTTTGGTACTTAAAATGTACATTTTTCCTTGACATTATTCCGGTCGTAATTTGATTTGCAATGATCAGATGTAAATTTATGACATTTATTGGTTAACAAAAGTTTCTGTGCTGAGAACGATCTTTCCACGTCTACAGATATTATTAGAAAATTTGAAAGCACTTATTCACTCCAGGATTTTACAAGAAATTGGGTTGGGGGAGCTGTGGAAATTTGGAGATCAAAATAGAGCAGGGGTTTGAAAGTAAGGTAATCAATTGAAGATATAGAAGGCAAGAGATGTGGGCTAGCTTTAGAGGTAAGAGTTCTTTAAAATTATATAGTATAATGAAAAGGGGTTGTGGGAAGGAAAATATGGACTTATAACGAATTTGAAAGGGAAGGATTTACATGGATGCGATCAGGAGCACTATTTTTAAAAGGTTTGAGAGAAGATTGTAGGGAAGGAGGCATTGTGTGTGGGGAGCTAGAAGGAAAGTTTCATTGTTTATTATTAGAATGTGACGGGGTGAAGAAATGGAGTGAAGATATATGGGAAATAAAATGGGAAAAATTACAGAAGGAAATTATAGCACTTAAAATGTTAACGGTATGAGACAACACAGCAATAAAATGATGGGAGAATATTTGGGGAAAGTAAGGGAGAATTTGATTAGAGCAGTTAAGAAAGATGAGAGAATTGAGATATAAACTGATAAAATAGGAAAGCAGTGGAACGTAAACACAGGGGGCTACGTTGATAACCCTGGGGTGTGTGTAAGGAAGGATGTTTACTATTGACTGTGAAAGAAGAATGTTAGACTATTAGTTTGTAAATTTAGATTAAGCACTTTAGTTGTAATCATAAAAAATTGTTGTTTTACAATATATATGTTCAATTCAATTCCGGAAATTTTCTTCAGGAAGCACTTCGTTTGGCCTTAGATATTTATCCACAAAACACAAAAAATTTAATGTCAGGATTTCTCTCTAAAGCACCACACAATTGACCACAGCAAAGGAAGCCACAAGACAGTACGTGAAAGATATCCTTACTTCAAAAAGATGTTGCAAAATATCTATCCAGAAGATTATACAACCTCTGGCAAACAACGTGGGAACAATCACCTTCTGGCAAACTACACGAAATTAAAAAGAACTAAGAACATCATAATATCCATTGCAGAAATTGAGACGGAAACATCAGGTTGTCATCACACGGATTGGACACACGATGTTAACACATTCCCATCTACTGAATAAAACAGCCCATCCTGAATGCAACAATTGCCGCACTGCCGTTTCTATACGCCACATACTCTTGTGTGTCCACAGTATCAATATCAGCGAGCAGAATTGAGTCTACCAGACCTTCAAGAAGTCCTCAGCTATCCATTCACACAGCAAAATGCTACTTAAGGATACCCATTTGTGAAAAAAAAGGCCAAAAATTGCCAAAATTCAGAAAGATGGATTTTAGTGTATTGAACACTCAAATATTCTGCTTTTGTTCTATGTAGTTTTTAAACCGTGTCATATAGCGATTTAAATGTCTACCTGTAAGCCTAGTTTCCTATAAAACTGTAGTAAAAAACGATAAATGTTGCCTATATAAAAGTGAACAAACCATTCAAGAGTAGTCTAAGGAAGCTTAAAACACTAAATTATTTGCAGAGAAGCGGAAAAAGACGAAGGAGAGCTTGTATATGCATTAAATACTTTCTAAACAACATTAAATAGGAAACAATGTTATTTTAGCGTTATAATTTTTAAACTCTGTTTTCTCGGGTTTTTTTCGGGTTTATCGGCATAAATCAATAAAATTTTGTATACCTCCTTGTTATTAACAATATAAAGAAAAGTGAAGAGATGAATGTTTGTTAACATGCTTAGTTGTGATGTTATTAAACAATACTATTCCTATTGTGTGAATGTTTATGCAAAAATATAAATTCTCATGTTTAACATTTATTTTCTGCCGAACTAACAGGATAATTAAAAAAATCATCTTTACAAATTATTTACCTATATGCCATTAAAGAGTATGCTAAAAAATATTATTTTTTTTAAAAAAAAAATAATTGCATCCTGTAGAGTAATTTTTCAAAAAACTGAAACAAATTAAAAAAATCTGATGTGTTACACTCACATGACTTTCTCTACTCTTGTACAAACTATTTTTACAAACGCTTATTCTCCATATGCATCATATTAATCGAGATATCGAAATGTTAATCTTATTGCTAATTTTCTGGTAGATGCAAGGGGAATTGGCAGGTTTTAAGCGATAGTCAAATATTTTAAGAGCTGGTTGTTATTTGGAGTATTCCATTCTCTTTGCATTACTAGGACAAAAATCTGATGTGTTACACTCACATGACTTTCTCTACTCTTGTACAAACTATTTTTACAAACGCTTAATCTCCATATGCTTCATGTTAATCGAGATATGGAGATGTCAATCTTATTGATAATTTTCTTGTAGATGCAAGGGGAATATGGTAAGTTTTAAGCCATAGTCAAATATTTTAACGCTGGTTGCTATGTGGCGCATTCCATTCTCTTTGCATGTCCAGGACATAAAAAAAATGAATAACGAATTTGAGAAAAAGTATAAGTATTGGAAAATTTAAGGTAATAACAAGCAATATCTCGCAAACGGTTCACTCAACAAAAGAAATGTATATGACATAAATTGTGTATTTTAACGCGATCTACATTATTCGTGTAGTAAACTTTTGTCTATCTCTTATGGTTTACCAGTTATGAAAAAGTCGTTAACACTTTTGGAGACATTGGCAGAAAATTCGAGATATACATTTTATTTGTCATGACAATATCTTAAACATATGATAGTTTAATCAAAATCGTTAGAGCCGTTTTTGAGAAAATTAAAATTTTCGAAAAATGTTCCATGTAAAGGGTAGTCTGGGGTGGGGGGATTTTCTTGAAAACCTTCGTGTCGCATCCTTGGAAGATACTGAACCTAAATACCAAGTTTGGTGTTTATCCCACTGTTCGTTTCTGAGTTATGCTGTTCACAGACACACAGACACACACACACACACACACACACACACACACACACCCACACAAAGACACACACACACGGACATGTTTCCAAAATGCTCTTTTTGGATTCAGGGGGTCTCAAAACATATATATTCCGTAAAATCTCGGTATTGAATTTTTGGGTGGAATACAATACTTCCCCTACTTACTATACGTAGTAGAGAAAGTAAACAAATCTGATGTGTTACACTCACATGACTTTCTCTACTCTTGTACAATCTAATTTTACAAACGCCTATTCTCCATATGCTTCATGTTAATCGAGATATCGAGATGTCAATCTTATTGGTAATTTTCTTGTAGATGCAAGGGAAATATGGTAGCTTTTAAGCGATAGTCAAATATTTTAACGCTGGTTGCTATGTGGCGCATTCCATTCTCTTTGCATGTCCAGGACAAAAAAAATGAATAACGAATTTGAGAAAAAGTATAAGTATTGGAAAATTTAAGGAAATAACAAGCAATATCTCGAAAACGGTTCACTCAACAAAAGAAATGTATATGACATAAGTTGTGTATTTTAACGCGATCTACATTTTTTGTGTAGTAAAATTTTGTCTATCTCTTATGGTTTACCAGTTATGCAAAAGTCGTTCACAATGAAGAATACTTTTGGAGACATTCCCAGAAAATTCGAGATATACATTTCATTTCTCATGACATTATCTTAAACATATGATATTTTCATCAAAATCGTTAGAGCCATTTTTGAGAAAATTAAAATTTTCGAAAAATCTTCCATGTAAAGGGTAGTCTGGGGTGGGGGGATTTTCTTGAAAACCTTCGTGTCGCATCTCTGGAAGATACTGAACCTAAATACCAAGTTTGGTGCTTATCGGACTGTTTGTTTTTGAGTTATGCTGTTCACAGACACACACACACAGACACACACACGGACATGTTTCCAAAAATGCTTTTTTTTGGATTCAGGAGGTCTCAAAACATGTATTTCCGGTGAAATCTCGGTATCGAATTTTTGGGTGGAATGCAATACTTCCCCTACTTACTATACGTAGTAGAGAAAGTAAAAAAACAGCTCTAGAACTAATGTAGAAATATGCACGAAAGTTTGTTCACATATTGTATATTAAACTCTCATTGCTGTATTAAATTTTGAAATTGTGGATTTTTGAAATTTCACAAATGGGTATCCTTAAATTCCTAAAAATAATAAATACATATAATGAAATATTATGTAAATATCCTCTTACTGTAATTAATAAAACTGTATTACATTAATGTTAAATTTGTTTTTATACATGTCGCGATATGATTACCATATTATAAGTTAAAGCGACATAAAATAAATTTTAAAATCTGATGATACATTCACATGACTTTCTCTACCCTCTATCGTTTATTAGTGGGTATTATTTTTGTATCTACTACATTTTAATCCAAATAAACCTTTGCAGAAGTAGTTGCAGTACCCATTTCGTTATAGATACAAAGAGAAAAACGATAGTCAAATGTTTAAGAACTGGACGCTATATGTTGGTGTTAAAATTCCATACTGTTTCCATGCCATTGCGAGAAAAACTGCATGTTGACAGGACTTCAAGAGAAGAAATGAACAATTCGACTTTTTAATGACGGATATCTCAGAAACGGCTTATCCCACAAAAAAAAGCTTATTTTCAATAAAGCGTGTATTTCTACATTTTTTTGTTTAGTACGTTTTCGTCTATGGCTTAACCGCAATGTTTACCACTTATACAAGATTACACAAAATTCCTTCTAAATGAAAAGAGGACTTCATAGGCTATTTCTCGAAAATCCAAGATACACTTATTTCTCATGTAAATATCTTTAATATATGGTACATTAATCAAAATCGTTTAAGCCATTGTTTAGAAAAAAAAAATTCGAAAAGTTTTCCACGTAAGGTATAGTTTGGAATGCGGAATTTTGTTGAAAATTTTGGCATCTTTGGAAGATATCGAACCTAAAACTAAGTTTGGTATTTATCCGACTTTTTGTTTTGGAGTTATGCTGTTCACAGACAGTACACAGACATGCTTCCAAAAATGCTTTATTTGGATTCGGGGGGCCACAAAACATGTATTTCCGGTAAAATCTCGGTATCGAATTTTTGGGTGGCATACAATACTTACTATTCGTAGTACAGAAAGTTAAAAACTAACCATTTTCCTGCATACCTTAAAGGCACATTCTCAAATTTACTCTGAACCTCCATATGTGTGTCTTCATAGTTACGATTTCATTATTTTGTCAACAATGTGTTTAAATAGTAATTTTAAAATTTAAAACTACAATACTTTACATATAAGCACAGAAGAATGTGAAATATACTGCAAAACTTAACTCCATATCACAAGTAAAAAGAAACTAAATATGCATTTGCATAGAATAGTTATTACTCTGGCAGCATAGGTGCTATGGATTTGTTTATTCTTATTTCAGCACCATACACTGTTTAAAATATTTACGTTCACATAGAACTTTTGCTGAAGTATTTCTGGTACTAGAATCAGACTGAAAAATTAAATGCCATAGCCATGATTAAATTCCCTGGCATTGAATCTTTCCAACTTTAGCCTACATATGATATGTGTTAATGAACAATTATCATTAATCGACCTAATAGTGTTTAAGTGCAGTACGTGAGGTTTAAGTTGAAACTTGTACATTTTGACACTACCTGACCGGTTTAGGAGAGGGGGTTGCGCTAATGACGGTCCGAGTGCTGAGGAACACTTGTCACAGTTACCTTTCATTGCCTAGTCTCTCAGTACAGTTGTACTTGTTGTTGCCAGTTGCACTTTTGGTTGAAATATGGAAAATATCCAGATATCTTCAGCCGTTCTTGCTTCGCTGGCTTTCGTATTAACGAGTGGGTATTGGTGGTTCTCTTCTAAATTTCATGTTTCAACCTAACCCAGATTTGATATAGTAAGTCTCAATAGTAAAGGTTTTGAGATTAGGCAGTTAAGTGTTACCAACTGCGTGTGGAATATAGTGTTATCTCTTTCTACTTTCCATGTTTCAACTTAAAGCAAATGCACTATAAAGCCCGGGACTTAAGAGCACTTACGAGATGCAAGTTGCCATTGGGGCATGTCATCTTAAAATTCATTTTAGAATGCCTTGTGGTTTACCGAAATTTTTTTTTGAATCAGTTGGAGAATTTAATATCCTACCGGCATGTTGCCATGGTAGCTCAGTTGGTTAGAGCAAAGCACGGGAAGATGAAGATCCGTGGTTCAAATGCCGGCAATGGCATTGAATTTTTCAGTTTGATTCTACCTTTCTAACTTCAGCCTATACACGGCTTGTGTGGAATAGTATTTCGGTTATTAATTGAGGTTAATGAATGCAACGCCTTGTGGTAAGACTGACATAATTGCAGTCTTCCCTTGTTTTCAATACATCACAGCGATTAACATAATCTCAATTTGTTTACCATTTATTTTCATTGGTTTATCTCTCAGGTACTGCTTTAGCTGGTGGTAGGGGTGCACATTATGCTGAACTCCTGCCGCGCATGACGTGTCAAGTGGAAAACAGCCAATACTCTTTCACTATCGGGCGTCTTTACCCCTCACTTGCCTCATACCAAGTAAATACTACCTCTTAGCTAAACCCCTACCTGCTTGGAAGCGCTTCCCAACCCTCTGGCTAAAATGTCGCTGAACAGTAAAAGGGTAGCTTCTTTTAACGTTGTATTCCGATTTGTACATAGACACATCATCAGTCGTCTTTCAAACGCTGATGATGAGGTCTTGATAACCTCGAAACGATCGTCCATCTTTTGACCATCTTGATGTAAGTGAAGGCTTTTAATATCATTTCGACTCATAATTTTATCAATTGACTCTTTACTGTTAATAGTGTCCCATTTGCTTCAAAGATACATCTATGTTTACCTAAATCCTCCTCGAGAAACGCTCCGTGGAACCGTGGAAAAAATAAAGATAATAAATGTACAATGCGTTAGATTTCGGTATGTTCGTTCACATTTTGTGTCTAGCATTCTGGTATTTAGTAGAAATTTTAGGAATCAATTCTAAAAATCTGTTTAGCAGACTCCATATAAACAAAGTACTGTTACATTTCAAACAAATTACCTATATCTATAAACATTCTTTATTAACCGCCACCACTTGTTCTCTGGTCATTTAAATAATGCAAATATAACCGATTATGTCAATGTGCAGTTTGTATTTTGCAAATACGAGTGGGGTTTTGTCGTTAAGTTGTCTGATAAGATGTTATGTATATCATGAGATTCCCAGAAGTTTTGTTTACTTTTAATGGCAGCTTTTGGATTGTTTTAAGTTGTGAAGATATAGTAAGGGGTGCCCAGGCGAATGGCAATTCCGGAGGCATACCTGAGATGTTTAAAAAGTCTCATTTCATACAATTGAGGCAGTATTTTTAACACTTAAATGATTTCAGTCAAATTATATAATATAAAATATAATAACAGCCCGCCTTAAAGCAATATGTGTATTATATATTATATAAAATGTATGTAACAGTCATTGTATTAATGTTTATATTATTATGTACATGTTCAACAATGTTATGCGAATGTATTACGTAATTTAATAATGTAGGAGCTATGAGAATAATAGGTTAAAAGTTGCTAACAATGAGGTAGCCTTGAGGCAATAATGAATTAGAAAGTTAAATAATGCTACTGGTAATTTTTGGAAACAATAATGTAATTTTTAGACAGTTTATAAATAGCCAATCAACAACCAGAAGAACGCTTAAGTTAAATAAAAGTATTCTATTGGAGTAGGATTAGCCAATCAGAAACTGAAATGGAGCAAAATTTACGAATTCAGAAGTTAGTTGCTTGTAGACAGCGTTCCTAACCGAACGCGAGACGCGTCCTCGAGAAGTTTAATACGTATTCAGTGTGAGACAAAAATAGTTTACGTGTTAAAAAGTGCAAGTAATTAATAAATAATCTCACAGCTCTCTATATCAGTGAATTGTTATTTAAATCGTGTCAAGAATTAATAAAATGAGTGAAGTAAAAATTATAATCTGTGTAAGTCTACATTCTTAGCCGCACCACTCTCTGCAAAGAAATTCATGTCTCTAACAATAATACTGACGCAGCCGAGGCAAACATAAATATATAATATTTTTAAACTTGGGGCAAAGGCTACATGAAACTTTTTACCATACGTGCGGTTGCAACTACTTCAAGTTGGGCTCCCCAACATTCGAAATACAATACTACTCCTTTCCTCACAATACATTTAAAATAAACGGAGTAGTTATGTCGTTAAATCGAGTTGCAGTTCATTAGTATAGGTTTAACTCATTTAAGGCCTAATACCGTAGACTAAACTTTTAACCGGTATGTGTTCGAATCCTGTGTCCGCCGTGACAAGCGAGACCACTCATATCATTTCACAACACACAAACTGTTTACAGTAGGAGTCTAAAAACCATTAATAGCGTTTCCCCCTATGCCCTGGATTCCATTGTAGTTGTATTCCGCTTCTAATGGCAATTTAAAATTAGATAAAAAGTTAGAAACACTGTATTTATTTCCTTCCATCTGTTTTCATTGAATTACGTATGCATTTCATTACAGTATTTCTGGTGCGAGCAAAGTTTCAAAGACTTTTGAGCCTCGGTTCGCAATTATTCAGCATTCAAAGACTGTATCCTACCTACCTTTAATATTGTACCGGGTTCAATGATATGTGGTTGTTTAATCTATTTTTATATCCCTTTAATTTCAATTCTGATGTCGTGGGGCTTTGACTTGAACAACATACTGATTTTTTTTTCTACTCTTTGAATTGTAGGTTTCTTTAACGTTGGTTTTTTCATTAACTTTTACGTTGAACACAGCCACATTCTCTCCCGCGCTCATACTGCGAGTCACTACGTAGGATATTTAATGATTCTAGATAAAGAAAAATTCCCCACCCCAGCTGGAAATCGCATTCTTCTCTAGCTTGAGAAGGCAGAACGCCGACCATTTGACCACAGACGCATTTCCTACAAATTCAGTTTAAACTTATGTATATCAAATCTTAACTCCGTACCTGTAAAGGTTGACGAGTTTTTATTTATTTATTTCATTTCTTTATTGTCGCTTCAACTATAATGTGAAATCGCGACTACTTTAGAATACAGAACATGATTACAATGAAGAATACAATAATTTAAAACGGTAATAGTACATACAACATCGAAGCAGAAGAGGTCTCTGTGTGCACGTAACGAAGCAAGATGGCATTCCCAGGGATGAGACCTAGAAGGTTAACTGCCCGCCTTTGTGTGTGAAGGCGGCAGTTAGACTGGACGGCACCCTAATGCTGTCTGCACGGCACGAATCAGGTGGTTAGAAGGATGAGACCTAGAAGGCTAACTGTCCGCCTTTCTATATGAGAAGGGCAGTTGGACTGGACGGCACCCTAATGCCATCTGCACGGCACGAAGCAGAAGATCCGGTAGCTATGCTCTAGGGTCTCTGTGACACGGAGCGGGTGGTTACAGGGATGAGACCTAGAAGGCTAACTGTCCATCACACATCGTTCTAAGGGTTATCCACTAACAGATCTGTCGCGATATGACCAAGGGGTTAAAGCAACGTAAAATAGAGTACTAATTAAATTCTCAAGATAAATGTGCTATACCTACGTTAAGCAATGTTGTCGTTTTTATGAAGGATAAAGTTCATGTGCTGAATTTAGGGCGTCTGGTAGGCTGTTTGGGATGTCACATATTTCTCTGTAACGGCAGGCTGTAACGAAATGAAATGTGAGATTGGATCTACAGAGATCGCACACAGGAGGAGGGTCATGGTTTAGGATATGTTTGCGCGTTATAGAAGTATGTCCAATACGTAGTCGAGTTAATACAACTTGGTCTTTGTGGTTGAAATGATAGTGTTGAAGTTTGTACTCGGAAATGCAGACGTGTGACGACTCGTATCATGCACAAAGGGGCAAAGCGACAATAATAGGTATTCCGCAGTAGCGTGTGCACCTAAAAAGACCTCATATACTCGAAATGTATCTCTACCACGTCCAAAAAATAAAACAGCTATGATTTACTGTTGCAAATGTAGCTGAAGCCCGACAGCTCGCCGCCATTCATTCAGAGCTACGGACCCTTATCTGGTCGAACCAGAGCACTGTGACACTATCGTTCCGGATTCCGGACAGTGAACAACTTTATCGCAGTTTTGCTGCAGTAGGAAAGATGACTGACCGCCCTATTGTTGAATCCTGACATTTTCGCGATACGCATGTATGATTACGAATATTTGGGAGTACTTCCTGGAGGGATGCATTCTGGTTTTTACTTTCTCTATACGTATAGTAAGTAGGGGAAGTATTGCACCACCCAAAAATTCGATACCGAAATTTCACAGGAAATACATGTTTTGAGGTGCACTGAATGCATATAAAGCATTTTTGGAAATATGTCCGTGTGTGTCTGTGAACAGCATAACTCAGAAACGAACAGTCGGATAAACACCAAATTTAGTATTTATGTTCAGTATCTTCCAGAGATGCGGCACGAAGGTTTTCAAGAAAATCCCCCCACCCCAGATTACACTTTACATGGAATATTTTTCGAAAATTTTAATTTTCTAAAAAAAAAAGATAGCTCTAACGATTTTGTATAAAATACCATAAGTTTAAGGCATTTTTATGACAAATGAATTGTATACTCGAATTTTCTGGGAATGTCTCCAAAAGTGTTCTTCATTGTGAACAACTTTTGCATAAGAGATAGACAAAATTTTACTACACAAAAAAATGTAGATCGCATTGAAATACACAATTTATGTAATATACATTTTTTGTTGTTGAATGAACCATTTTCGAAATATTGCTTGTTATTCCCTTAAATTTTCCAATACTTAAACTTTTCTCAAATGGGAATTCGTTATTCATTTTTTATGTTCTGGACAAGCAAAGAGAATGGAATGCTTCACATAGCAACCAGCTCTTCAAACATTTGACTATCGCTTAAAGCCTACCATTTCCCCTTGCACCTACAAGAAAATTAGTAACAAGATTAACATCTCGATATCTCGATTAACATGAAGCATATGGAGAATAAGCGTTTATATAAATAGTTTGTACAAGAGTAGAGAAAGTCATGTGAGTGCGACACATCAGATTTTTTTAATGATGTCCACTTACAGTTATAATTCAGCCAGAACAGGGATTTCTTTTCTAATTTCATCCTTAAGCACCTCAAGCATATGAAATTAAATGACACTTTTTTTTTCTGCCGCCTGGCAAGACAAGTTCCTTATAATAAGAAATTATACCCAAAGTAGCTGTTATATACCTATGAAACAACAGAATGTTACAACATAGCTTGTTGCTTTCTCTACTACGTACAGCAAGTAGGGGAAGTATTGTATTCCACCCAAAAATTCGATATAAGGATTTCACCGAAAATACATGTTTTGAGGCCCCCTGAATAAAAAGCAAGCATTTTAAGAAAAAGGTCCGCATGTGTGTGTCTGTGAATAGCATAACTAAAAAACGAAAAGTCTGATTAACACCAAACTTGGTATTTAAGTTCAGTACCTTCCAAAGATGCGATACGAAGATTTTCAAGAAAATCCGCCTTCCCCAGACTACCCTTTACATGGAACATTTTTGGAAAATTTTGATTTTCTAAAAAAAATGGCTAACGATTTTGATTAAAGCGTCGTATGTTAAAGATATTTATAACGACAAATATAATGTTTATCTTGAATTTTCTAGGAATAACCTATGAAGTCCATTTCATTTGGAAGAAATTTTGTATAATCCTGTACAACTGGTGAGCATTAAGCGACAGTGGAAAACATACTACACAAAAATGTAGATCTCTTTAAAACATACAATTTATTTAAAATAAGTTTTTTTGGTATTAGCCGTTTCTGAGATATTCGTTATTAAAGGTTCGAATGGTTCGTTTCTTGGTCATTCTCTTAAAGTCCTGCAAACTTTCAGTTGTTTCGCAATTGCATGGAAACGGTATGGAATTTTAAGGCCAGCATATAGCGTCCAGTTCTTAAATATTTGACTATCCAGTTTCCCTTTCTATCTGCAACGAAATGTATAATGTAGATATTTCTGCAAAGGTTTATTTGGATTAAAGTTCTTAACGCTACCTACCCACAGATGAAATTTCTAAATCTTGCAGTTTTATGTAAATGTTTTCAAAATGTTGTCACATCTGCTCTCCACAAAAGTGTGTCTTAAACTTCCTGTAGATATCTTTAATAGTTTTTGAGAGAAAAAAATATTTTACTTTTATTATGCTAATCAATCAGGTGTTACACAAATTGCAAAAATACTGATTCACAAATCTGGCATATAAGAGTTTTTTCATTTCTCTGGTTGTTTCAGAAAAAAATGTTGGAACCTCTAAATATAATTTTATAACCATTTATCCTAAGTGATCGAATTAATGATACCGTATCTTAAACAATTTAAAGGTGTAACAAAAATCATAGGCCAATTTTTAGGTTCATTCTCCCTGCGTTTCTGCTGAAGGTTTGGCTGCAAATACATCCTATTGTACATTTTTTAGCGCGCAAAAGTGTAAGAAAATTCAAAGTCGAGTAAAAGCATGGTCAGTAAATACAAGCCATTAGACCTGTGCTTTTGGCCATTTAAATGACCATGTGTTGAAGTTTTACAGGGTTTTGTAATTGAAGCTAAGGTTTCAAGGTATTTTTTGGTTATACAAACTAATTTTTGAATGTTTTGACCAAATTTCAGCTGTGGGTACCCTTAAAAGCCAGTGTATGGCCATGTAACGTGACTCAAACTCCATTGTATAAGTAAATATGTTACGATATGACCAGGAGATTATTCGCAATCTAAATAGTTTATATTTTACTAACTGGAACATCGGTTGTAATATTGTGTACCAATCTGCTGATTTGCATTTTATATTACATTTACATATTTAACTAAGCCAGAGTGTTTCAGAAAATGTACAAATGAAGAGAGCAATATTACCATAAGTTGTCCACGATGCGAAATCCATATATCTAAGCCCAAACTCCATACCGAATATGGTATCTCGCGCAGAGAAACATTCTGTCCAAAATTCAGAGCAGTTATTGAGCGTTTACGTTATTGTATTGATATTTAACATACTATTTATTAGCCATTTAACGACTTTATATTGTAATAGGCTTCATTAAGTACATTTAAAATGCTCAGTCATCAATGTTAGTCGATTCAAATTCCTCGGTATTATAGAAAGCTTTGTTTTACAGCCAACACTCCAATACAGAACTCTACAAACCTTCTTAAGCCCTCCTCCGAGGTGTGGGAGTAGCGTGTCTGCCTCACATTCAAAGGTCCCGAGTTCGAATCTCGGCTAGGACGAGTAACCCGGGGTTTTCTCTTATCCTGAAAGATGAATGTCAGGCAGCTTTAAGCTCCGTGGACCCCGGATAAAGGGGTCTTACACTTACACAGAAAACAAACAAACCTTCTTAGATTTACCATTACAGCGGCTGGTAAAAATATTATATTAAATATTTTATACATTTAAAGCTCTTGAGACTTTGCTAATATTTTTGAAATTGTAAGGACGAATGTCACTTTTCAAATTAAAATAGTTTCTTGAACATATAATAAAACAGATAAAATATAAATTGAAGGTACAGCCATGATTATAAAACTTTTAAAACGGGGTTTGCAGGTTTTGAGTTATTTTATACAGTTTATAATTATTACGAAATTTTTTGGGGGCGGGATATTTGCGTGGCTCCAGTAGAATTACACTATATCAAGAAGCCTTGCTCGGTATAATTGTAGGCCACATGCACTAGATTGAAATTGAAGATAAGTGACTTGATAGCTTTGTGCACACAAGGCTGTGTTTAGAAAGTTTTGAGAATGAGGTTGGTTATCTTGAACGAGAAATGTTACGAGTAGTAATTTTCTTCTTTGCGAAAAGAGTTAAAAAAAACTTAAAATATTTCAGCGCAATAGTATTAATATAAATATCGTTTTATTTATATTTTTCTCATGCTTTAATCTGAAATTTCCAATATTAGGAATATGTCTCCTGATATATTCTAGTAACACGTTACTTATGCATGAAGTTCCATTTTCTCTACCATTTTTAGTTTGAAACGAACATCTTTTTTTCACTGCATAAAGGCAAACGAGAATTAAAACCACAAATATAAATAAACATTTCCCAAAAATAATCACAAGTTAGCTCCTGCTTCTACCGTGTTTAACGTAGCGTACGTTTTATTCTGTTTGTAGTTGAGGGTTAACAGCCCACTTGCTATGCTTTTCGAGGAAGAAACCGACGTCGAGCTGACGTTACCACAGGCTTCACAGTGTGATGGTCAAAAACAGTGACGGAAATTGAACTCCTATCTTCTTGTATTATAACGTGGCAGGCGTATAGCTCCGTTAATGTCACTTGCCTCCCAAACCAGCTGCAGAACTCTGCGGTGGTGATGGTTGTTTGCCCAAAATCTGTTTTTGTTTTGAACTACGCCGTTCCACTGACACAATGCAAATTCCATTAAGCCGTGTCATCCCTAAAACAAGCAGCTGCCAACGGACTATAACGTCGTTATAAAAGACCTCAAGATGGTTAGTGGGTTAGATTCTGTAAGGAAGTATATTTCTTTTCCTAAAGTTTTGCACCAGAAGTCGCCCTCTATAAAAATAATTATTTGTAGATTGAGCGACTCTGCATATAAAGTTGAATGAAACTTTTAGCTAGCTTTAAACTTACGAAAGAGCAAGCTTGTAAATTAAAAATGTTCACATTTTAGGAGGTTTTCCATATGCTTTTTTCCAAACAAATTTGAAATGTATTGACACGTCTTCTCTCAAATTCATAGGTATGAATTTATCTTAATGTGCCTATTTCAGCTCAATTGATAATTTTTCGTAAGCTTTTATACAGAGTGGACCATTTAAGTTGAGACGTACTATATCTCCAAAACTAAGCGTTTTAGAAAAAAAAATACTTGAATAAAAGTTGTCAAATAAAAGTCAATTTAAATTGACTCTAATTGTAGGTTCCTATTTAAAAAATCTGATGTGTTACACTCACATGACTTTCTCTACTCTTGTACAATCTAATTTTACAAACGCCTATTCTCCATATGCGTCATGTTAATCGAGATATCGAGATGTCAATCTTATTGGTAATTTTCTTGTAGATGCAAGGGAAATATGGTAGCTTTTAAGCGATAGTCAAATATTTTAACGCTGGTTGCTATGTGGCGCATTCCATTCTCTTTGCATGTCCAGGACATAAAAAAATCTGATGTGTTACACTCACATGACTTTCTCTACTCTTGTGCAAACTATTTTTACAAACGCTTATTCTCCACATGCTTCATATTAATCGAGATATCGAGATGTCAATCTTATTGATAAGTTTCTTGTAGATGCAAGGGGAATATGGTAGCTTTTAAGCGATAGTCAAATATTTTAACGCTGGTTGCTATGTGGCGAATTCCATTCTCTTTGCATGTTCAGGACATAAAAAAATGAATAACGAATTTGAGAAAAAGTATAAGTATTGGAAAATTTAAGGAAATAACAAGCAATATCTCGAAAACGGTTCACTCAACAAAAGAAACGTATATGACATAAGTTGTGTATTTTAACGCGATCTACATTTTTTGTGTAGTAAAATTTTGTCTATCTCTTATGGTTTACCAGTTATGCAAAAGTCGTTCACAATGAAGAATATTTTTGGAGACATTCCCAGAAAATTCGAGATATACATTTTATTTGTCATGACAATATCTTAAACATATGATATTTTAATCAAAATCGTTAGAGCCGTTTTTGAGAAAATTAAAATTTTCGAAAAATGTTCCATGTAAAGGGTAGTCTGGGGTGGGGGGATTTTCTTGAAAACCTTCGTGTCGCATCTCTGGAAGATACTGAACCTAAATACCAAGTTTGGTGTTTATCCGACTGTTTGTTTTTGAGTTATGCTGTTCACAGACACACAGACACACAGACAGACACACACACAGACAGACACACAGACACACAGACACACAGACAGACACACACACGGACATGTTTCCAAAAATGCTTTTTTTGGATTCAGTGATTCTCAAAACATGTATTTCCGGTGAAATCTCGGTATCGAATTTTTGGGTGGAATGCAATACTTCCCCTACTTACTATACGTAGTAGAGAAAGTAAAAAAATGAATAACGCATTTGAGAAAAAGTATAAGTATTGGAAAATTTAAGGAAATAACAAGCAATATCTCGAAAACGGTTCACTCAACAAAAGAAATGTATATGACATAAGTTGTGTATTTTAACGCGATCTACATTTTTTGTGTAGTAAAATTTTGTCTATCTCTTATGGTTTACCAGTTATGCAAAAGTCGTTCACAATGAAGAATACTTTTGGAGACATTCCCAGAAAATTCGAGATATACATTTTATTTGTCATGACAATATCTTAAACATATGATATTTTAATCAAAATCGTTAGAGCCGTTTTTTAGAAAATTAAAATTTTCGAAAAATGTTCCATGTAAAGGGTAGTCTGGGGTGGGGGGATTTTCTTGAAAACCTTCGTGTCGCATCTCTGGAAGATACTGAACCTAAATACCAAGTTTGGTGCTTATCCGACTGTTCGTTTTTGAGTTATGCTGTTCACAGACACACAGACACACACACACAGACACACACACACACAGACACACACACACAGACACACACACGGACATGTTTCCAAAAATGCTTTTTTTGGATTCAGGAGGTCTCAAAACATGTATTTCCGGCGAAATCTCGGTATCGAATTTTTGGGTGGAATGCAATACTTCCCCTACTTACTATACGTAGTAGAGCGAGTAAAAAAAACTTAAATTGACCCTAAAATGACCATCATAATGTCCTCCAAACAAAACACGATTAATGGCATTTACTTTCCCCCATAATATCAAGCAGCCTTTATTCAAGACATTTCTTTCTAATTTTGTACAGTATCAACTTAAATGGTCCACCCTGCATACTATAAAATTTGAAGAACATGCATCTTTTCTGAGTTACTTCATGCATGTAGAGGTGGATGGAATAGGCATAGCTGGCTAACAATGCTTTGCAGTAGTGAAAATTGGTAATTAAAGCAATGTGTACTGAACCACAGTATGTAACTAATTATGTTTCATACATATGCCTGGTTTTAATAGGATTTAACGTTTTTATGTATACATACACCTAGAAACGAAAGTTTGAGTAGTTCTATCTGTCCGTTCGCGTAAACGCGCAGAATCTCCTCGTGATTTAAAGCATAATATTGGGCCAAACAATGTGAAGCCTGGTTTGAAACCGCCTTCTCCCACCAATCTACAATATACAAAAATAAGAAATAAGTGGTTCTCGGTTGGCTGCTAGTAAATTCATATTCACTGTGGATCGCAAAGGATTCTCTTCTTATCGATTGTCTATTCACTGATGTTTGAGCCAGGCGAGGAATGTGTACATGGCCCTGGGCTGGATGGAGCGTGCCGACTAGAGTGAAATAACGGTTCCTTACCAAAATTGTTGTGTAGAGCTATGTTGAGGCAATATTTTATATCATAACATGCTGTGAATGCCAAAGGGATTGTAGTGTAAATGAATATTATTGTATGTACAGGATTTTAGATGTTTGTTAGCCATAAGTATTGTTAGGAAATAAGTTTACACGGCCTAACTGAAACTGACAATAGAAGTGGGTAACAATAAACCGAGGGGATGAGTTGTTTATCACTAAGAAGAGATAAACAAATGCCGTCAGGGTAGCGTGCCCTTTTTTTTTTTTAGAAATGGAGGGAATATCTTCCCTAGAGTATATATGTTAGTAGTAGTGAATGGCTGACCAAAACAGACGCAAAGTGGGCGCAATTTGGTAACCAATAGGAGCTATATTATAATGTTTAGGCAATTCGAGGTGAAGGAGTATATATTCTCGAGCCATAAGCAAGTTTCGCACAGTTCTGAAGAATCTCTCACGAGGTGCACGTCGCAGAGTTAGTTACAAAAATGTAAAATACGCGAAGTAATTAGTACGGCTAATAAACGAATGTAGTTACATTCGGAAATATCACAGTTTCAGTCAGGCGTGTATAAATATTAAATATGTTAATTATTAATTAAGTGTGACGGCAATAAAACTCTAGATTCAGATTTTTTTATCCGTGTTATCTTTTAGTAACAACTCCTTTCCGTTTACACGCCCTGCTTAGAGACACGTGCTCGACTGAGTTATAATGACTAGCTGGAGGATGAACCCAAATTTAAAAATAATTAAACAATAAGCGCCCAACAAATAAGATAACACAAGCAATTGAGAACTGCGACAATGTGCAGTTACGCACGAGCAACCAATACTCCTTACGCCTGGCTAAAACACTGGTGAACATACCCTACTCATTTCAAAAACATTTTTTTTTCTTGAAAGACATCAAACTGTATAACAAGATTTAAATATAACTCATCAAATAAAAATCTATAATAGGTAATAGCTTATACTGCTCTAACTGTGTTCAATACTTAATGTAAAATATGTTTATAACAATGTATTACAATTATTGTTTTATTTAATCAATGTAAAGTATACAGTGTATTATTATTGTACTCTATGTATGGATATAAGTCGCGATATGCCCTAGTAGTCAAAGCGACTATAAATAAAGAAAAACAAGAGCAGCAACTGATGAACGTGTTGCAGTGTTACTCTATACATAAACTTATTCAGCGCTGTACGTAAATGAATCCCTAGAACTTTTTCTTTTCCAAAATTATCAGGGAGCAAACTCAGCACCCTTTCTACTGCCAAATTTTTTGCAGTTGTGAAACTATGCGATAAACGTTTAGAGGATATAGAAACTCAATATAGGTAAGTAATGGAAACAAAGTGCATTCCCTCATTTTTAGCTTATTGTTTTCGAGAAAGTAAATATTTTATTTCAAAATGTAACAACTGAAGCTTAGTGAAGCTACATGTAATTCGCATAAAGCTTTTCATATCACTTGAAGTCGGATAGCACTATGAAGAAACTGTGAAGGATATTTTTTATTTTATTTAGTTTGGCCGTTTTACAATTGGAGGTATGAAATCGGACAGTTTTTTACTTTTTCTACTACGTATTGTAATTAGGGGAAGTATTGTATTCCACCCATAAATTCAATACCGAGATTTCACCGGAAATACATATTTTGAGACTCCCTGAATCCAAAAAAAGCATTTTTGGAAACATGTCCGTGTGTGTGTGTGTGTGTGTGTGTGTGTGTGCGCGCGCGCGCTTGTGTGTGTGTGTGTGTGTGTGTGTGTCTGTGAACAGCATAACTCAGAAACGAACAGTCGGATAAACACCAAACTTGGTATTTAGGTTCAGTATCTTCCAGAGATGCGACACGAAGGTTTTCAAGAAAATCCCCCACCCCAGACTACCCTTTACATTGAACATTTTTCGAAAATTTTAATTTTCTCAAAAATGGCTCTAACGATTTTGATTAAAATATCATATGTTTAAGATATTTTTACGACAAATGAAATGTATATATCGAATTTGCTGGGAATGTCTCCAAAAGTATTCTTTATTGTGAACGACTTTTGTATAACTGGTAAAGCATAAGAGATACACAGTTTTACTACACAAAAAATGTAGATCGTGTTAAAATACACAATTTATGTCATATACATTTTTTTAGTTGAGTGAACCATTTTCGAGATATTGCTTGTTATTCCCTTAAATTTTCCAATACTTATACTTTTTCTCAAATTCGTTATTCATTTTTTACTTTCTCTACTACGTATAGTAAGTAGGGGAAGTATTGCATTCCACCCAAAAATTCGATACCGAGATTTCACCGGAAATACACCTTTTGAGACCTCCTGAATCCAAAAAAAGCATTTTTAGAAACATGTCCGTGTGTGTGTCTGTGTGTGTGTGTGTCTGTGTGTGTGTCTGTGTGTGTGTGTGTCTGTGTGTCTGTGAACAGCATAACTCAAAAACGAACAATCGGATAAGCACCAAACTTGGTATTTAGGTTCAGTATCTTCCAGAGATGCGACACGAAGGTTTTAGAAAATCCCCCCACCCCAGACTACCCTTTACATGGAACATTTTTCGAAAATTTTAATTTTCTAAAAAACGGCTCTAACGATTTTGATTAAAATATCATATGTTTAAGATATTGTCATGACAAATAAAATGTATATCTCGAATTTTCTGGGAATGTCTCCAAAAGTATTCTTCATTATGAACGACTTTTTCATAACTGGTAAACCATAAGAGATAGACAAAATTTTACTACACGAAAAATGTAGATCGCGTTAAAATACACAATTTATGTCATATACATTTCTTTTGTTGAGTGAACCGTTTGCGAGATATTGCTTGTTATTCCCTTAAATTTTCCAATACTTATACTTTTTCTCAAATTCGTTATTCATTTTTTTATGTTCTGGACATGCAAAGAGAATGGAATGCCCCACATAGCAACCAGCGTTGAAATATTTGACTATCGCTTAAAAGCTACCATATTCCCCTTGCATCTACAAGAAAATTATCAATAAGATTGACATCTCGATATCTCGATTAACATGAAGCATATGGAGAATAGGCGTTTGTAAAATTAGGTTGTACAAGAGTAGGGAAAGTTATGTGAGTGTAACACATCAGATTTTTTTTATGTCCTGGACATGCAAAGAGAATGGAATGCGCCACATAGCAACCAGCGTTAAAATATTTGACTATCGCTTAAAAACTACCATATCCCCCTTGCATCTACAAGAAAATTACCAATAAGACTGACATCTCGATATCTCGATTAACATGAAGCATATGGAGAATAGGCGTTTGTAAAAATAGATTGTACAAGAGTAGAGAAAGTCATGTGAGTGTAACACATCAGATTTTTTATGTCCTGGATATGCAAACAGAATGGAATGCTCCACATAACAACCAGCGCTTAAAGGATTTGACTATCGCTTAAAAGCTACCATGTTCCCCTTGCATCTACAAGAAAATTAGCAATAAGATTAACATCTCGATTAACATGAAGCATATGGAGAATAAGCGTTTGTAAAAATAGTTTGTACAAGAGTAGAGAAAGTCATGTGAGTGTAACACATCAGATTTTCTATCAAATATTGTCAGCGGCCGAACATGATAATGCGATGCCCTTCCGTTCTAAAGAAATGCTCACTGAAATCAATTATTACGCAGAACAGTACTTGGATTAACAACAAAACAAGTTACGTCTACATGCATTTTTATTTTTTCTCTCTAGCTGGTAAATGACTCATAATGCCGAGTGCTTCCCGCATCACGGTACATAGTTTTAATGTGGTTGCTAATCTTCCATGTAGTGTTTTTTATAACTTCCGTCACAGTAAGTGCACATAACACGCGTATGTAACAAACTGCTGCCGTATGCTTTCTACTTGCAGTTGAACGCCCCCTATATGAACTTTCAGCAGCGATAATGGCGTGCCTTGCAAAATAACACACGATAGCGAAACAACGTTAAATGAGCTCTTGTCATGAAAATAAATTTGTTTTAAGACCGGGTTGCTAATATTACTACCCATTACAAACAATAATGAGCATACCGACGTCAGCAAACAAATTGCGTTAAAAGAATTACGTACACGAAACAACAATGAAAAGTAACTTTCTCTTGCAAAGCACGTACAAACTAACGCTTCTTTTAATGCTACTGTACCTAGATACGAAGGCTGCTATGAGGGTGGTCTCAGAAGAAGGCAAATAGTTACTTTTACACATTTTATTACTTTCTCTACCACATAACTATATTAGGTAGTGGAAGTATTGTATTCCACGTAAAAATTCCTTATTAATTTGACTGGAATTCACCCCCAGAAGACACCCAGAAGAAGGTCTGAGAGAGAGAGAGAGAGAGAGAGAGAGAGGAGCGTAAAAAATTGATAATATTTATTTTTTTTGCTTCGTCTTATTACTACCTTTCATAATTTTATAACAGATACACTATTGCAACATTAATACAGAAATTTACATTTTTACACCCTATCATTGAAGCAACATACAGTACTAGCCACGGGAAAACTAATACAGTAACTCATTTATGTATTAATATATCTAATTCACAACTTCCCAGCGTCAACACAATAATTTCTTTCTTTAAGATTTTTGTTCTAATTTTTTGCGTGTTATGTATTTTTGTTGTTGTTGATATTGTAGTATAATAATTAAGAGGATGTTAAAAATACATATATTCATAATGTACACACGGTAGAGAACAAGTATATACGTTATAACATATAAAATGTAATATGAGAGGGAAAGTGCGGCAGTCTTCTCCTCCTGTCCGTTGCTCGTAGGCTTACCTTGATGCATCTCCCGTGTTGGTTCCAGAAGTTCGCAGTGTGCTGGTTCTCTGCAATTTTATCCACGGCTAGCTGCAGTAGTTTTCTTTAAACTATATGGGAGCATGGACTTATCCTCGGTAAAGGAAGCGTAGATCTCAGGTGGTGATATAGGAAGACATAGACGTGCTTTGGTTATGAACAGATGACACTGCCGTTTCTTTTTATTTTACTAACCCACGTAGTATACAACACTGGTATTGCCGCTGTTAAAATACTGTCCACCGCTGTTAAAATGCGGCGCGGATATGACACGAAGTTTAAATATGCTTATTATCTCTTTACGAGTAGCGGTTCTTAGGTGTGTTTCTAAAACTATCTTTATTCCCTTTTTGGCGCGATATCTCACACATCTTGCAGCATCTCTCCCTGACCACACATGACAAAATGCCAAACTGAAATGAAATGCCAAACTGTAATGCTAAACTGTCCAACTGCAATGCTAAACTGCCCAACTTGAAACGGCAACTCTAGGCCGAGCCCGAGAACTGTAATTATAGATAATTTATTAATTAATTTTTATTGATGTTAAATCATACTATGTACATATCTTTTTCTTATACTGCTTGTATATTTTAAGAAGGGTGATTTAACGTTATGTATGTATCTAGGTTACTAATATTAGAAGAGTTATAAATGGTTTAATGTAAATAATTTAAGCGCTATGTTAAAATACTGTCCACTACGAAATGTTTTAGCTACAGGAATAGTGCATTCGAAGGCAGAAAATCTAGTTTTATGACGTCTCTTTGGTCGCAGGGCCATTATTCCTACAGCGAGGGTGTAACGCCTTTGTCCCTTTATTTGATAATTCGCCGTGACCAAGTGAGAGAGACAGATAGCTTAACGGTAAATGTAGGAAAAGCCGCGATTTATATTAAACTTGGACCAATGAGATCCCTGGAAGTTTATACGAAATATTGAGATGCGTCGAGTGCCGCTAAAAATGGACCAATAGGAAAGGAAGCAGCCCCAGAAGCCTGCGACTATAAATGGATCTGTTTGGAGCAAATTCGAGGCAGTTTGGCATTGCAGTTTGGCATTTTGTCATGTGTGGTCAGGGAGAGATGCTGCAGGATGTGTGAGATATCGCGCCAAAAAAGGGAATAAAGATAGTTTTAGAAACACACCTAAGAACCGCTACTCGTAAAGAGATAATAAGCATATTTAAACTTCGTGTGATATCCGCGCCGCATTTTAACAGCGGTGGACAGTATTTTAACAGCGGCAATACCAGTGTTGTATACTACGTGGGTTAGTAAAATAAAAAGAAACGGCAGTGTCATCTGTTCATAACCAAAGCACGTCTATGTCTTCCTATATCACCACCCGAGATCTACGCTTCCTTTACCGAGGATAAGTCCATGCTCCCATATAGTTTAAAGAAAACTACTGCAGCTAGCCGAGGATAAAATTGCAGAGAACCAGCACACTGCGAACTTCTGGAATTAACATGGGAGATGCATCAAGGTAAGCCTACAGCAACGGACGGAGGAGGTGACTGCCGCAAACTACAATGCTAAACTGCCCCGAATTTGCTCCAAACAGATCCATTTATAGTCGCAGGCTACTGAGGCTGCTTCCTTTCCTATTGGTCCATTTTTAGCGCCACTCGACACATCTCAATATTTCGTATAAACTTCCAGGGATCTCATCGGTCCAAGTTTAATATAAATCGCGGCTTTTCCTAAGTTTACCGTTAAGCTATCTGTCTCTCTCACTTGGTCACGGCGAATTATCAAATAAAGGGACAAAGGCGTTACACCCTCGCTGTAGGAATAATGGCCCTGCGACCAAAGAGACGTCATAAAACTAGATTTTCTGCCTTCGAAGGCACTATTCCTGTAGCTAAAACATTTCGTCGTGGACAGTATTTTAACATAGCGCTTAAATTATTTACATTAAACCATTTATAACTCTTCTAATATTGGTAACCTAGATACATACATAACGTAAAATCACCCTTCTTAAACTATACAAGCAGTATAAGAAAAATATATGTACATAGTATAATTTAACATCAATAAAAATTAATTAATAAATTATCTATAATTACAGTTCTCGGGCTCGGCCTAGAGTTGCCGTTTCAAATGGCCATTGTTAGCTATACAACCAATAATAAAAATTACGAGAAATGCAGTAGCGTCTACGTAAGCATGTAACGATCCTTAACAGTTACATTGAACATACCTATAATTTTGAGTAATTTCACATTTAAAATAATGTGTATAAAACTCACTTATCATAATAATTTAGAAATTAATTTGTAATAGTAAATATTTGAATTTTTCAAGGAACCAAACACCAAATTAAGCAGAATTAACCATATTTTCATAAAATACAAAAAAGTTTTTTTTTCATTTTTGGCTTGACGACTCCCCTTAACTTGAGATCGTTCCTAGGTAAAATTGTATTGTAACATTTGGATAGAAAAACAACTCCTTTTATGTATATACTATAAGGTACCTAACAGTCATATGTGAATTAATTATGTGTAGAGAAAATCGTATGAGTGCCGCATCAGATTTTGCAGTGTATTTACACTTCAGAGTAATCCCCCCCTCTTGTTGTTTCTCAAATTTATGATAGCGGTTGGATACATTTAGTGCTTCTTTTGAAGCTTCTCTTGGGTGCATCGGCACATAAGGTGGACTCATATCCGGATTATAGGATGGTGACGGGAGTGTCTCCTAATTGTAAAGTATATGCTCCACGGCTCGCCGTAGATCTCGGTCTTCCATGGCGTTGAATATTTTACGACTTCGCGAAAACGTTCAGACCATCAGGAAATGGTGCTGTGATCTGCTGTAGTGTCGCCACACACTTCTTCAAGCAGTTCATATATTTCTGGCGGCGTAAGTCGAAGCAGTTTCAAATTTTTGAAAGATCTTTGACTTAGATACAAACATATCTGACGGATACGCGCAGATTATTGACATTAATGACGTAGTAATGCCATGTATAGTTTCCAGAAAAACAGGAGCAACGCGCACTTCTGGAATCGCCTTCTTGACGTGCAAACTTAAAGCCTTGTACTCAAGTGTTACAAGTAACTTTGAGAAACTGAATAGTAAAACTCGGAAGCATTTTAATTGTACTTATTGTCGTTTCCTTGTTAAGATGGGGAGATATTTTAAACAATGTGCTGTGCTGATATAGTGTAGTGCATATGACTGAAAATAGCGCATGTCTCCAGGAGATTGTCAGCGCAGTGTTTCTTGCATAGCCCAGGAATGGAACTATTTCTCATAGCTTGCACTTCATTTAACCTGGAGAATAGGGATGAACAAATCCAAATCACGAGATTCTCTCAGGAGTAATGAATGTTCTGATGGCTTAGCGCCACCGCAGTCCAATTAATTAATGGAATGTTAGTCAGTGTGTGGAATTGAGAGACCATACAATGAAAGACGGGATTTCTGTGTTCAAAGGACTTCATCATAAACCTGTCAGAGTTAAGGGCGCTCTGATGGTTCGTCATTCTAGTGTAGTGGTTCTCGAATCATCATCAGCGCTCGAACCATGTGTACAGCATCCATTCTATCTCGCCGTTTTGGAGATGATATAGGACATGGTTGGAAATTAATGTGAAGATTTTAATGCAGGCCAATTTGTTTGTATACACTGCGTAGGTATATTACCATTACTTTTATATTTAAACCCACACAGCCAACTACAAGCAATTACACTGGAATATATTTGAATATTTAACCTTGGTTACTGCCAGTTAAACTGAGAGTTAATACAGTGTATGATAAAAGATAAACTTGCACCCGAAAAAAGATCTGGTTCTGTGAATGGAGGTTATAGTTTTAGATCTAAATATAACATCAATGTCGGAAGTATTAGTTACTAAAGGTGTGTGTTGTACAATCAATACATCGTTTTTCTCTACATTACTTTTTTCATTACAATATAAAACAATTTTAAGTACTTTTTTGCTAGATATGTATATTTAACTGTATACAGGGTGGACCATTTAAGTTGAGGCAATTGTCGATGAGGCAATCATTGTTCCAAAGTAAAGTTATGAATTTAGAGGTAAAAGCGGAATATAAATAGAACACACACAAGAAACTAAGCAACGCTTATGGGTAGCAGACTCTCGCAAGGTAGCTATACTGGATCCGCTCTAAGAAAGACACTTTTGTATTACTCCTGCAACACGTGCACAGCTTATGCAATCGGTATGTAATAACTGCCCAGTTTCGGGTAAATTGATTAGTTTCTACTTCCATAATAGTGAAAATGTAACATACTGCAATGAAATCATGAAACATATGCACATAAAATGTAATAACAAAGGAAAGAAGAGATCTATTTTCTACTGAGCGTTGCGGTCAGGGACCAATGAGAGCGTTCACTGCAGCCAAATGTTTGGGGCTACCTAAGCCTTTGTTTACCTCAAGTGTGGTTCTTATTTCGGCGAGAGTATTGTGTACGGCAATGTGTCCTGATCGAAACGACTAGTCCAACTTCCAACTCTTAGTCGTTTACGAATACGAAAAGGAGGAACTCAAGACATTAACTTTAAAGTATAACATTTACTTTTAACTCTGAGCGTAAGTGTATTGCACAGTGATGTAATGCTTTTTTTAAGTATGACAGCAAACAATGGCGGTAGCGAAACAAGAAAGGAAAACAAAGAAATTAGAAAAGGAATGAATAGGTACTTACTTGAAGGACTCGACATGTAATTTAAATCATAGAGGAGAAGTACAAATAAAGTGGACAAGAACATCATTGTAATGAGAGTTTGAAGTGAAAGTACACAATAAGTGTGCAGTAGAAACAAGCAGGTATTATTAGTTGGTGTTGTAAAGAATTATAAGCATAGACTGAAACATGCAATGTACGGTAGACAGCTCAGCAAGCAACTTGGGTTATTGAAGTGCTGAT
Source organism: Deroplatys truncata (assembly GCA_030765065.1). Taxonomy (NCBI): domain Eukaryota; kingdom Metazoa; phylum Arthropoda; class Insecta; order Mantodea; family Mantidae; genus Deroplatys; species Deroplatys truncata. Next base: position 126,650,226 of record CM060988.1, on the reverse strand, counting down.
TACAGATGCTGGCATCTTACAAGTGCCATCTTTACAAAGCGCATTCATCATTTGCATAACATAAGTGTACTGGCAATTTTCCAAGACAGTACTCCAAAATAGAAACAATAAATACGAGACATTTCGGGTTGACCAAGGTTAGAATATTTTAGCCGCATGAATTGTTAGCAAAATACATGTGCTTTAAAGAAACAAAATGTGATCAAAAATATGATAGGAGAGGTTGCAATAGAATGGGAATCAGCGCTTTATTTTCACCTTGGCAATTCCTTATAGAGAATATAGACACAACACAACAAATCTAATCCAATCCAATCTAAGGAACGATTAAACAGATAAAAAAGTATACCAGGAAACATACCACGTTAAAATTGTGTCAGACAGTCATAGAATTAGAAAATGCACGAAAATAAAGTACACCGACTTTTCATTGTACTCGCAGCTCAGTGAGAGAAAAAAGTTTCTGATGTGTTACATTCACATGACTTTCTCTACTCTTGTACAAACTATTTTTACAAACGCTTATTCTCCATATGCTTCATGTTAATCGAGATGTTAATCTTATTGCTAATTTTCTTGTAGGTGCAAGGGGAATATGATAGGTTATAAGCGATAGTCAAATCTTTTAAGCGCTGGTTGCTATGTGGCGCATTCCATTCTCTTTGCATGTCCAGGACATAAAAAAATGAATAACGAATTTGAGAAAAACTATAAGTATTGGAAAATTTAAGTGAATAACAAGCAATATCTCGAAAATGGTTCACTCAACAAAAAAAATGTATATGACATAAATTGTGTATTTTAACGCGATCTACATTTTTTGTGTAGTAAAATGTTGTCTATCTCTTATGGTTTACCAGTTATGCAAAAGTCGTTCACAATGAAGAATACTTTTAGAGACATTCCCAGAAATTTCGAGATATGCATTTCATTTGTCATGGAAATATCTTAAATATATGATATTTTAATCAAAATCGATAGAGCCATTTTTAAGAAAATTAAAAATTTCGAAAAATGTTCCATGTAAAGGGTAATTTGGGGTGGGGGATTTTCTTGAAAATCTTCGTGTCGCATCTCTGGAAGATACTGAACCTAAATTCCAAGTTTGGTGTTTATCCGACTGTTCGTTTCTGAGTTATGCTGTACACACACACACACGGACATGTTTCCAAAAATGCTTTTTTTTTTTGGATTCAGGGGGTCTTAAAACATGTATTTCCGGTGAAATCTCGGTATCGAATTTTTGGGTGGAATACAATACTTCCCCTACTATACGTAGTAGAGAAAGTAATAACATTTTACTTGTTACTAGTTTCTAAAGAAGGCTGTGAATCAAAATGGTACTCAGTGTCCAAGAAAAAGAGTGCCTCGCAAAGCGCCATTTTCTTCATACCCAGTTTGGTCGAAATGGCGGAGCAGGTGTAAATATTACGAAGTGTTTCATTAAGATCCACTATTAAAGGTAACAATATTACTCCAGGAGAATAAATTCAAGAAAACTGGCTTAATTTTGTATCAACTCAAAGGAAGAAGTGGGAGGACAAAAACAGCCACAGACAGTAGGTACACATATTGGTGTGGTGTCTGTGGATTCAACCAATAAATCGCCAAGGAATTAAATCTGAAGAGGACATCATTTCAACGAATGATCCATAAATTAGGTAAATTTTCGCAACGCATACAGGCAGTCACCGTCTGCAAGCACGTTATTTAAATCAAAAGCGTCTGTTTTATGTTCGGACTCCTGCAAATGTTCATAAAAATTAAAATTTTCTTTTCAACTTCTGCTTTTCTGATGAATGTCATGTTATGATAGATGGCTATATTATCAAGAAAACAACACAATTTCTTGCATTCAAGACATGAACTCAGTGTGTTTATCATTACAAAGTTACAATTTGGTGTACAATTTCAGGCATTGTCGGGTTGGCCTTATTTCATTGAAGATGAGCATGGAAGTCGTTTCAATTATATACCGGGAATGACATCGTCAAATGATTATGCAAATTTTGCTTCAGATTAAGATTTTGTCATAGTAGACAAAACTTTTCTGCTCACAGTGGTTTCAGCAAGATGGCGCCACCTCACACAGCAAGAGAGTCAATAGAACTTGTGCACCAGCAGTTTCCACAAGGAAAGGCATACAAAAATGTGCAGCACCATTTTCCTACAAACCCTCATGACCTTAGCCCCTCCCCGATGTATATTTGTGGAGTATCCTGAAAGAGCATGTTTACAGAGATCCACAATAAAAAGAAGGTTTCAGTTCAGTATTCTTCAGGAGCGCTACGAAGGAACAAAGAATTTTTACAAAATGTGCGGATGGACATCATCATCAACAGGGGGAACTAAATCAGAAGCGACCCGGCCATCAGGTTCCAGATTGCTGCAGATCAACCCAAGAAGTGAATCAAGAAATAAAGGCAAATCTAAAGTAATAACTAAGCCCCGGATTTTTAGGTTCTGACCTATTTTATTCCTGACCTACACTCCAAACATTATATTAATGTTTTAGTTACCAACGAGTAATATACTTCAATTTTATAGAGCCTAAATTGACCTAATTTTACGTTAGGACCTAATAAAACCTATTTTTCGTGATAGAACCTAAAAGTGCCTAATTCGGTTATTTAAGCAAATAACAGTAGATTTATGAATATAAAAGTATTTTTAAAACGAAGGGAGACCGATCGAATAAGGAAACTATTAAATAATTAGATTATGAAATCTTGCGCAGTACCTTACAATAATAAACTTTAATTAAATCGTCCGCCACAATAATAAACTAATTAAAACGTTCGCCGCCTTCAGTTATCATTTTCTAGCTATAGTCGAAAGAGGTGGTCAGTCGCACGCGGCATTTCTGAAACGTGTGATGTTTACATGCCGCAACAATAGGTGAAAGCTAGAGGCAAACATTTTAATAGCGCTGTTGAGTAGTATGCATTATTGCTTCTTCCGTATAGGGAGCTTCTAACACGACATTTTTGAATTTGGTACTTTCAAATACATACTAAAATTACAGTTAATTTAACTTTTTACAATTTAAAGTTAGTGTTTTATATATGCCAAGGATTCTATAAATTCCTAAATTCAACATATAAGATCCTATAAAATCCTAATACACTGATACATAGAACCTAATTTTAACTTTTTAGAACCTAAAAATCCGGGGTTTATTAATAACCCATCGTTCCATATGTCACAGGATATCACATGTTAAAAAATTCGTCACTGACCTTGTTTTTGGATGACGGTAACCAAAGCTTTTGTAAATTGGAGGGACAAAAATATTCAGGATATTGTATTGACTGTTATGAAATACACAGTGGCTATTTATAGTGTTACTAGCACCTAATTTTTGGCAAGTCTAATGCTTAATTTTGACAGTATTAATGTTTATTTCATAATTTAATTTTTATATACGATTATATGAAGCCGTTTCTAGTATAGCTATAGTTTATATCTGTATCGTATAACACATAATTTGTATTGCGTATCACAGATGATTTCAGTTGATAATATATAGATTATGATACAAGGGGCAAAATAAAACCACTCTTAACACATGTGGCATATGCTATTTTTTATACAGCGTTCAAGTTTGTAAAATATCAATAATATTATATTGATTCCTGATCACGTTTAGAACTCGATTCTTAAAACAAGATAAATGGCAAAGATGCGAGATGTCAGATGTTTTGATGCTTTGTTGATTCGCTGGCAGCCATTTTCAGTGAAATTAGTTTCACCATGTTTTGCCTTACACCGCCAATGAAGCGATTAAATACTATATCATATTGCTTTCTGGATGTTTTGGTTAAGCACTTCTAGTATTATTCTTTCTGCTGCTTCTGTAATTTCACTTCCATTTCAGTTTCTTCTGAATTCATCATTTGCGCTATTTAATCGTTATGTAGGTTAGATAAAAGAGTAACGTTTTAGATAAAAGAAAGCTGTCAATATAACGTATAGGTTAACTCTACAACGAATTGCGATATATTGAAATATGACAATTTCTATTGTGAACAGATAATGCACGAGAAATTAATCATGTAAAATACACAATGAAACGTAAAACCCAAACATACCAAATCGAGTTATTAAACATGTGCAAATACAAAGGGTAATTTCCATGTGATTGGACTTGAAATCAAAGTTGGTCACAATGAAGATTATAATCTAAAGGCTTTTAGCTCGTGTGCACTATGTTAGAAGTTCTACTTTTAGGTCATGCTGTCTAAAAACTTTATTTTTACTTAAAATAGATACACAAATGTGAACAATTGTCCAAATCTGCAGGTAAAATGTTAGGCTGAGGATGCATCATAATAACCCATATTAAACCAATGGTAGCCCCTGATGATTTTAGCAAAAAGATAAGCGTTCCAGTATTAAACAATCAGGAATTTCTCTTTCATGTGTAAGGAAGGAAATAATGGAGGATTTTTTTACATAAAAATTATGATTTTAGTAGTTATTTCATACAATTAAACTTTATACAGCCTATCATGTCCCTCTTACTTCAAAGTTTAAAAACATTTGTGGTTGAAAAGTATGAAAAGTTCTTCCGTGAGGCCAGAACTGTTTCCAAGCAATCCTATTATTATGCAGACGTTAGCAAACCTAACACTTCATCTTCTTCTGCGTTATAAAATTAGGCCGCTGGCCTGTTTCCAATCGAGAGAGTTCCATTCACCTCGTTATTGGTCTGCCTACTCTTCTTCTCCCTATGCCTGATTAGTATAATAAGATGTTTCATTCTCTGCACGTGTTCAAACCAATTTGTTGTAACTCTTTTATTCTTTCCATTAGGCTGTATATATGGAGTTCTACTCTTATGTCTTTATTATCTTTTCTCTCTAATGGAGCACATCCTGCTACAGAATGAAGAACTTCATTTCGGTCTTCTCTATTTTTCCTTTGATCTATTTAAAGTCTAGTTTTACATGTATATGTTAATGTAGGCAATGCCATTATTTTAAACAATTTTATCTAATTCTTAATGCTTTGATTCTATTGTGGTCATCATATTAACATGCATACCGTAACATTTGCTTTAGTTTCTTACCTCCATCCAGATTTTTTATACAATAAGATATTGAATATCAGGCAATTAAATTATATACTGCGTATGTATATTATTTAACATTAATATTATTTTACATTGCTGTGATTTCTGCTCAGAGATGCCGTTAATTTTTGAGCCAGGTATCTAGGCATTATAATTCGCAGTCTCAATTTGTGTACAGTCATCGTCACCGATCGTGGCTCGATGTAAATAAAATAAGAGATCGGCTTATCTATCTCAATGTCTGGGTTCGATGAATAAATTACGTTGATGCTTCAAGCGCGGTAGTAGACAGGTAATTTAAGAATGTAGATTTTGGAGACGATATTACATTAAAGACACAACACGTATGAATAAATGCAGAATAAATAACATATATACACTATTTGATAAGTTTTGTAAGAGTAGCTGATATTTACAATGGTGTGTTTTATAAAAGTGTAACCTCAACCATTCAAACGGAGATACCTTAATAATGTAAAAATAAATCTCGACTCACAAAGTTTAACTTACTAAAATATGCAAATATGTAACACCTTTACAGTTAATATGCATTGGAATCTTAGTTAGGACATACCAGAACTTAAATGTTTTCTAACATGACAAAAATGCTTTTAAATGTTGCGTTTAGCATGTATAAGACTTAAACCACCATAAAGCAAATTAAGCCATGATTATTAATAATAATACAACATCTATAATAGTATTCAAAGATATACAACATGTTTAAGGTAATTTAGGGACATCAATACATTTCCCATCCATTATTTCATTCAGCTATATAGGAACTGAAATTCGTTCTGCAATTGATTATATATAAAAGTTACAGTGTCCCATAATGTTTTATCTACTACTATAACAATCAGTAACGCTTTACTTCGTAGTTACTAGGCAACAAAAGCTATACTTTATATTCTAACAAAACACGCTATCAAAACATAAGATACAGGTTCAAAAAAATCTGATGTGTTACACTCACATGACTTTCTCTACTCTTGTACAAACTATTTTTACAAACGCTTATTCTCCATCTACTTCATGTTAATCCAGATAAACATTTGCAGAGTCTATCTTATTGCTAATTTTCTTGTAGATGTAAGGGGAATATATATTTACAAGGGCAATATAGAAAAACAGTAGCCTTTAAGTACATGCATATCTCTTAATAGCTGGTTGCTATGTGCAGCACTATTCCCTTTGCCACAGATTAATGCTCTTTGCATATCCAAGACAAAAAAATGTTTAACGAAATCCCATTTGAGAAAATAAGTATCGAAAAATTTAAGGGAATAACAAGCAATATCTCGAAAATGGTTCACTCAACAACAAAAATGTATACGACATAAATTGTGTATTTTAACGCGATCTACATTTTTTGTGTAGTAAAATTTTGTCTATCTCTTATGGTTTACCAGTTATGCAAAAGTCGTTCACAATGAAGAATACTTTTGGAAACATTCCCAGAAAATTCGAGATATACATTTTATTTGTCATAAAAATATCTTAAACATATGATATTTTAATCAAAATCGTTAGTCATTTTTGAGAAAATTAAAATTTTCGAAAACTCTTCCATGTAAAGGGTAATCTGAGGTGGGGGGATTTTCTTGAAAACCTTCGTGTCGCATCTCTGGAAGATACTGAACCTAAATACCAAGTTTGGTGTTTATCCGACTGTTCGTTTCTGAGTTATGCTGTTCACAAACACACACACACACACACACACACACACACGGACATGTTTCCAAAAATGCTTTTTTTGGATTCAGGTAGTCTCAAAAACATATATTTCCGGTGAAATCTCGGTACCGAATTTTTGGGTGGAATACAATACTTCTCCTACTTACTATACGTAGTAGAGAAAGTAAAAAACGTAAAATACACTTTAATGATCATCTATATCGTATTTTCCTTGATAATAATATGCATTAAAACAAAAAATTTCTCTCCTAATTGATAGTTATTGTAATATTACAACCATTACAATTTGTAATACTTATTGGAGGCCCATTTTCTCTATTATCAGAAGTATTGTTTTACACAACTTTGCCTGTAATTGACCTTTCTCCCCTAAGTAACAGATCAGCAATTTTCTTCTTACCCTCCGTACTTCTACATATCCTACAACAGTATTCGATTTATACCCTCATGTCTTTTTACTTTCTCTACTACGTAAAGTAAGTAGGGGAAGTATTGTATTCCACCCAAAAATTCGATACCGAGATTTCACCGGAAATACATGTTTTGAGACCCCCTGAATCCAAAAAAAGCATTTTTGGAAACACGTCCGTGTGTGTGTCTGTGAACAGCATAACTCAGAAACGAACAGTCGGATAAACACCAAACTTGGTATTTAGGTTCAGTATCTTCCAGAGATGCGACACGAAGGTTTTCAAGAAAATCCCCCCACCCCAGATTACCCTTTACATGGAACATTTTTCGAAAATTTTAATTTTCTCAAAAAATGGCTCTGACGATTTTGTCTAAAATACCATAAGTTTAAGACATTTTTATGGCAAATGAATTATATACCTCGAATTTTCTGGGAATGTCTCCAAAACTATTCTTCATTGTGAACGACTTTTGCATAAATGGTAAACTATAAGAGATAGACAAACTTTTACTACACAAAAAATGTGGATGGCGTTAAAATACACAATTTATGGCATATACATTTTTTGTTGTTGAGTGAACCATTTTCGAGATATTGCTTGTTATTCCCTTAAATTTTCAATACTTATTTTCTAATGGAAATTCGTTATTCATTTTTTTGTCTTGGATATGCAAAGAGTATTATAATCTGTGGCAAAGAGAATGGTGCTGCACATTGCCACTAGCTATTAAGATATATGTCGATGCTTAAAGGCTACTGTATTTCTATATTGCCCTCACAAATATAAAACAAGGGGAACAGTACGCCTTAAGCGATAGTCAAATATTTTTAGAACTGGTCGCTATGTGTAAAATGTAATTCTCTTTGCATGTCATAAGATCGTTTCTGCAAATGTTTATCTCGATTAATATGAAATAGATGGAGATTAAGAGTTTGTAAAAATACTTTGTACAAGAGTAGAGAAGGTCATGTGAGTGTAACACATCAGATTTTTAAGGTAAGAACAGCACCGCTGTCTGCGAGGAAAGTAGCAGAAGAACGTCTCTTACAATGCCCTGTGTAATTTTTGGCGTTTTCCAGCTTCAAATACTCTGCAATCTTACTAGGAATCTTCCCAAACATATTTATGCCAACCACTTGTGCACGATATTTTCCATTTAAATAAAATAGAAGGTACTTAATGCAGCTACTAATACCAAGTCGAATACCATGATACTTTCTACAAATTTCAAGCAAATCAACATTATTTAGTTCACCTGTAATCACAAAGCTTCTAGATATATAAGTTTTGTTTCCCTTACATTCACAATAAATGCTGAACCCACATCATCAACATCATCAATCGTCAGTTTATACAATTCTTCCCGACGATATGCTCCACATATCCCAAATATAAGAACAATCTTCTGTAATAAACCTTTTCATAAGGCGCAGTTTTCAGGAATTGTGTCACTTCATCTCGGCTTAATATTTTCGACTTTTTCTACGATAACAAACATATTGTCTCTTTAAAAATGCCTTTAATTTTCCAGGCATACTGATATGAATATTATCATTAATCAAAACAGTTCATCTCACCATGGAATATTCACTCCAAAGACTCGAAGCTGTAATACTTTTCGACTTATAAAAATACGCCAACAAAGAATCTTCATTCATGTCTGCTTCAGTACCCACACACCAAATCTTGAATTTCCTATAACTACATAAACAAACTTTCCTTGTCTTTTCTAGGAGTATATTAATTGTTGCATCTTGGACTGCTTTTAAAATTTTCCCTGGTTAACCGTCAAAAGTCACTTTCTTCGCCCATTTTTACTTTAAATTCATATATGAAATTAGCATCCAAAATTGCAGAATATAACAACAAAGTTTGTTGATTTATCGTGTCTTTTTTCTCTCCAAAATCCACATTACTCTTTCTCTAAATTTCATGAAATATGACAAATATACAACATATACTAAAATACTCTGAACGTTAGACAACTCGTTACAAATTAGGTTTTGAAACCGGTCCTCTAAATAACCATTGAACATTTCAATAACTAGAGTATTTTAGTGGTTTAAGAGTTTTATATTTATTGTATAGTGTTGTTCAAAGCCTACGATTTGGAGCCCCTGCAATTACACAATATGTTCCAGAAATTCGTTATGACAATATTGTGTGTATTTCAAAATGGAACATCCTACATTCCTTAGCAAAAATCTAGTGTACTTTTCATCCCAATTCAAATGGTACCTACTAGCATGAAATATCAATTATGGAAGATGTTTAAATTTAGCTTTTTATGTTACGGCTCCAGCCTCCTTTTCAAGTTTTATGGAAAATGAAACAAGATTTCATAGCAGTGTAGTATCCCCAATGGTGCTACAGCCCATGCAGGCCTTGGCCTGCCAGCCTAACGCATGACAGAGGCGGGCAATCATCCAACCAATACAGGAAGCTGTGTTCAGCATCATGCATAACCCATCAGGAATGTTTGCTCTCATGATGTTTACCTGTAGGTGCTTCGATGTACTTCATTAACTGACTGGCGGACAGAAGGCTTACCATCTATTCGCCTTTGTGCAATTTAGTTTTTTGTTTTCAGGTAAATTTGTGGCACGCGTATTAATACATGCTTGTGCCACATAATTGGGTGATGTTAAATATGTCATTTAGAATGTCTGTGGAGTATGTGTTCAGGCATCTGTCCAGCGACAATTATGGGCTAGCTGGTTATTAAATAACCAGGACACAACTTACACATACACACATATTCACACACCATACTCTGGACATACCGAGCTACTCATCACAGAAACTTTTCTGAGCCCAGCAGGGAACCTAACCCGGGAGGAACAGCAGGCAGGTGTTCCAGTAACTGAATCACGAGGACAGTTATCTAGTTCGTTACTATTAGATTAATCGGAGGTAGATTTTTCAACAGATAGCCGAATGTGTAGTCGCCTTCCTGTACCATCTATTTTATATCTGTTTATGGGCGTAACTTGGGGTCGTGGTGTTGAATATCCAAAGGGGGAACTACGAAAAGGCCCCAATCAGATCTGATACACGGAACTTGAACCCACGAACCCTTGAGTGCGAGCTGCAGACGCTACCACTTGAGCCATCTGGCTAGATAATATTTAAATTTGTAAATTACATAAATACACACATATGACACTTCATGCTTATATAATTTTAAACAAGATGAGTACAATAAATTGGGACGTTCCTTTTTAAAATAACCTATTTTGCTACTGCTTAGATAGCTACCTTAGTCACCATTAAAACGTAAGTATAAAGTATTTTTAAATGCACTAAAATATGCTATTTATAGGAGTGTCTCAAATGTTATAGGATATCCTGTTAAGTGAGCAATATTGTTTCATTGCTTGCTATGTGTGTTTGTTGCTGATTCTGCCCTCATGTGATTAAATAAAGTAACCGGTAGTATCATTCTCAAATAATCTGGTAATCTTTTTACTTTCTCTACTACGTATAGTAAGTAGGGGAAGTATTGCATTCCACCCAAAAATTCGATACCGAGATTTCACCGGAAATACATGTTTTGAGACCTCCTGAATCCAAAAAAAGCATTTTTGGAAACATGTCCGTGTGTGTGTCTGTGTGTGTGTCTGTGTGTCTGTGTGTCTGTGTGTGTGTGTGTGTGTGTGTGTCTGTGAACAGCATAACTCAAAAACGAACAGTCGGATAAGCACCAAACTTGGTATTTAGGTTCAGTATCTTCCAGAGATGCGACACGAAGGTTTTCAAGAAAATCCCCCCACCCCAGACTACCCTTTACATGGAAGATTTTTCGAAAATTTTAATTTTCTCAAAAATGGCTCTAACGATTTTGATGAAAATATCATATGTTTAAGATAATGTCATGAGAAATGAAATGTATATCTCGAATTGTCTGGGAATGTCTCCAAAAGTATTCTTCATTGTGAACGACTTTTGCATAACTGGTAAACCATAAGAGATAGACAAAATTTTACTACACAAAAAATGTAGATCGCGTTAAAATACACAACTTATGTCATATACATTTCTTTTGTTGAGTGAACCGTTTTCGAGATATTGCTTGTTATTCCCTTAAATTTTCCAATACTTATACTTTTTCTCACATTCGTTATTCATTTTTTTTATGTCCTGGACATGCAAAGAGAATGGAATGCGCCACATAGCAACCAGCGTTAAAATATTTGACTATCGCTTAAAAGCTACCATATTTCCCTTGCATCTACAAGAAAATTACCAATAAGATTGACATCTCGATATCTCGATTAACATGAACCATATGGAGAATAAGCGTTTGTAAAATTAGATTGTACAAGAGTAGAGAAAGTCATGTGAGTGTAACACATCAGATTTTTTAAATATTATTTTCCACAATTTGTTTCTTAAGGGCTTATCAAAGGCTCTGGTGTAGTCTGAACCCTGCTAAACTAAGATTTTGTCTTTTATTTATTATTATTCTCTTTTATTTTACATCGCTTTAAATACGTGGTCGTACGTATCGCGACGGATCTATTAGGAGATACCTTGTGGCTCGTTGTGTGGCGGACAGTTAGTCTTCTAGGCCTCACCGCTCTACCATACCATCTTGCTTCGTCACATGTCCACAGGGACCTTGGTGCCAGGCAACTGTATCTCTGCTTCTATGTGTGCGAGCCGTTCAGTCCAGTCTACCTGTTCTCATTTGTGGGTAGATGTCAGAGAATTTTGTATTACTATCTATTTTCATTTTACTGTTGTTTTAGAGGTTAAGATGGAAATTTTGGTCATGGTAATAAATATCAATCCGACAAGTATCTTGGGGAGTGAGGGAAACCACGAAAAGAAAACCCAGTCAGATTGGTCAGCCTGTGAGATTATAACCTGGGACGACCTGAATTCGGTTGAATCTGCAATCGAAACATGAATGTACTTTGCAAAAATTGCATTTTTCTTCTAAGTTTACTCATTTTATTAAATATATTCTCTCGACACAAGCTTCTTATTTATACTAATTAGAATTGTTTGATCTGTTTCATTGTAATTCAAAGTGGCAATTTCGTTGCACTTCCCTTGACGGACGTTGGCAAAAGTTTGGATTTTCTAATAAATAGTGACTACTTTTAAAACAAGGCGTTGCAAATAAGACGACTGTAATTTTGTAATCGTTTTCTGTGATCGAGGAGCTGTCAGAAATTGTACACAGAATGGCTGTCGTGAATTTTTCGCCTCCTGAGGCGCTTGCAGAACGTTTTACTCGATGATGCATCGCCTTTTGAAAGGCATGCATGTTCCGGGATCGTTTAATGCACGAAGTGGAAACTTTTCTAATTGCTTGGAAAGCGGCACCTTTGCTCAGTGCGCCGGGAGCTAGGAAGGGGTGAATACTCCCCTGGATGTGGCCTTGTGGTTAGACACGAGTTTATTCTTGGCAGTACCAGTGTTTTCTTTTTGTGTTTTCTGTCGGACGGTTTTAGAGTAGCCGCGCCTGCTTCCTGCTCTCTTGTCTTGCTGACCACCTTCAAATCGATTGCCACAAGCTGATAGTAGTGAATGACAACTGGGCGTGTTGCACAAAACGAAACGGAACTAAGACACCAGTGAGAGACACAATTCCGATCTTAACAATAAACACATCGAAGGCGCTCGGTAAGAATTCATGTAGCCTTTGAACTCATTTTAGGCCCTCTCTTCAATGGCCAATGATGAAAAAAAGTGAAGGATTATTCGTTCGTCGTACAATTTCTCAGATATTCATTTTAGAGTGCTCATGCCGAGCGAGATGGCTCCACGGAAAAATGTGAATCTCGCATTCGGAAGGTCAGGGATTCGATTCCCGTCGACCGCCCACTTTGACCTTGGGATTTTCGTGGTTTTCCCTGTTGGTAGACGAATGCTGGGGCGATTTCTCATCTATCAGATTTCCTTTTCATCATTTTCCTTTCATTCCGTTTCCTTCTGTTTAGGTGTACTTCTAGGTTTCGTGGCGTATGGCGGTGACGGACAGATGGCGCGGATGCTTGCCTAAAGGAAAGACTATTCCTCGAAGACATTAGTGGGCTATTGGTCGACAGGTCGTTCATCGCCCTCTCTAGGCAGCTTCAGCAGTGGGACGAGTCTTCGAGCTTGGAACTGTTTGGGACTTCTATGCATCTCTGTGGCTTATGTTTCTGCGGCCTGTAGCCTCCTGTAGTTCCTTCACTTCATCCTTCCTCCTGGGGGGTGGTAGCCATAATAGTTCTATGTAGGTAGCAGTGGTGTCCCCCTCCGGTATAACCTATACCTATAAAGCAACATCCCTTTCATCCGCAAAAGGAGAGTCGATATTGTACTTCAATCAAAATTAGCTTGTGTGTTCGTTTAAATTCATTTAGTTCGGACATTTTTATGTCTAGTGCCTTAAGAATTCAGAATACACTGAAATCTACCATTCTACTATGTTTGGGATAGCATACTTTGTTGTATTGTTTACGAATCATGTACTTAAACACAGCATTGCCAACATGAAAGTATTTCCCAGCAGATTCAGCCATGTCCTTTGACGAAGTGCGCCCGACCGTTTCTTAGTCTACCGAACGTGACCGAAAATAAAATCTAACGTCAGGATTATCCAGACGCTCTTTACAGGCAAGAGCTAGCTAGCCTTGACAGCAGGAAACTTTGCATATTCTGTTCCCAAGACGAAGTGCGCATTTGTGTAAGGCGGGTGAAGTGAGCAGCCTGCACGTGCTCAGACATATTTGGTAACTAACGAGAGCCAAGAAACTACGAACCGGCTGCGCGGTGTTTTTCCAATGGGCGTGTGGAAATATAATAACGCACTGCTGCTATAAACAAGGTCACGCCGTTAACGTGGGTTTGCTCTGCAGTGTGAAGTGCAGTATTGAGTTGAGGTGATGTGAAGTAGTTCAGTGATTACGGGTTATTTATTATTTTGTCCTGTACTCAGTCACAAAGTATATTATGGCTCGGTATATGTTTTCTACTGCACAGCGTGTATTTATTTATTATTTGTATGTGTTAACTCTGTCAGCTCGCCAAGTGAAAGCACGATTTGCAGAAAGATTTCCAGGTGTAAAAGTTCCAGGCCGTACTTCAATCCATGAACTTTACAATAAATTTCAGGCTACAGGAGAGAAATCTAAAAGACGGCGTACGGTTCTTACCGAAGAAATATTAGACGCCATCGGTCATCGTTTGAAGAATTCCCCCCGAAAATTATTTAGGCGTCTTTCACAACAGGCAGGCATTTCTTATGGCTCTGCGCGAAGAGCTACCAAATTGCTGAAGTTAAAACCATATAAAATAACTGTGGCACATGCTCTTCAACCAGGTGATCCTGTAATTAGGCGCACATTTTGTGAGTGGAGTCTCAATGGTGTACATAATCGCGAAATAGGCCCATATTTAATATTTTTCACGGACAAGGCTTGGTTCCACCTTCATGGATATGTGTGTACACAAAAGTAATCGTTATTGAAGCTCGACAAACCTAATATTGTTCATAAAGTATCCCTTTATGACGACAGGAACTTCCATGAACGGAAGAAGAGTTATAGGGCCAATTTTTTCGAGTCAGCAGTTGACACCCGTACATACGTGAATACAATTTTGCCCCTCCCCCTTTTTTTAGAGGATTAACGGACAGGAAGTGTGATTTTGCCTTTTTTCAACAAGACTCTGCAACAGCTCATACGGCCAATATTTCGATGAGAGCAATTGAAAGTGTGTTTGAGGACAGAATGATTAGTAGAGATTTCTGGTCCCCCCGGTCCCCCGACCTAATCCCCTGCGATTTCTGTCTCTGGGGTAACTTAAAACATAAAGTGTACAAGTAAAATTCACACACCCTGCAAGAATTAAAGCAAAATATCCGCCAGGAAATTGCCAGCATTTCTCAACGTGAACTATGGCGAGTGATGGATAGTTTCCTAAAGAGGTGTCAAAAATGTATGGACAACGACAGTGGCCAGTTTCAGCATCTCCTTTCATAAAGTTGGCAAGTAAAGCCTTTAAAAGTAGTTTTAAAAATGTTGTATCGTTTCATTCGCACCTTTCTATGATAGCGGTAGACGGCAACGAGCGCCGAAGACGCGGACAGAACACCGCGCAGCCGGTTCGTAGTTTTTTGGCTCTCTCTGTATTTAGAAAGGGGAGAGGAAAAACTCGCCATGCAATCGGTGGAATGCTATATTTATATAGGTGTAAGAAGGAAAGCAGTTTTGCGTTTTAAAACAGAAAGCATATAAGGTATTAAAATGTCTTTTTGTCCGTAGTCTCAGCCTTACAGCCTCGCAGGGCATTACGCCCTTGACTGAAAATACTAAACTTGTTGGATTAATAACTTTTAGCTTGCGATTTACGTTGTATGGACTGTTAAAACCTGTTTGCTTCAGGAATTAGATTTTTTTATTTATTTTACCGGATGTATACAGATTTGCCGCACTTAATGTTCGCCATCGCTCGACAAAAACCTAAACCAGCACGTGTAAGGCTGTTATAGAGTGGGCGGTGCTGCTGTTATCGCCAGTTAATAAACGAGAATGCAACTCTTCCATGTTTTCGACACAGCAATAAAGCGTTGGAGCCGTGGTGACAGATGAAAAAGTTTTGCACGCTGCAGCTGGCGTTAGTCACCATGCGTGACAAGAAACAACACTATCTAACGGAACTGCCGGATACGCCATGAAATGAAGTGACTATACTAAACTGTCAGGAGAGCATGCGTGCTTTTTATCTATGCATCACAAAAGTTTGAAAACTCTTGGCCGGTTTAAGTGCAGTGTCGTTTGTTTGAAACATTCTGTACCATTATGCAGAACTCCCCTGACTCGTACAACTACAGTTTTTGTATTTCCAAAGAAACCGTGCAGATTTTGCTAAAAATGGATGGATTTCTGTGTTTTAAAGATGCCGCTAGTGAACTTAAAGTATTTTACACTAACTTAGCTGTGGGCATAAGAGTAACATTGATTACTGTAGGATCTGCAAAACAGTTAACGTAGTGTTTACTAAGAGACCCCGCAGCTCTGCTCGCATTATGCTATGTCGCATTTTCTCACTTTCTCTCTCTCCCCATCTGTCTTTCTCTCCCTCTCCGACTTTTTCTCGCTCACTCTCCTACTGCCAATCTCTCTCATTTATGTTGAACTTACGAGTAACGCTTTGAAAACCAGCAATAAAATTTTGGGAATGTTATTAAAAAATTAAGACTTTGTAAACGGTTTTAAGAATACACAAAACTACCGAGCGGAATGGCTCGGGCGGTAACGTCTTGGCCCGCATTCGGGAGGTCCCGGGTTCAAATCCCGGGGTCAAATTGACTGAGGTTTTTTTTTGTGGTTTCGCCGCAAAGGTAAATACCGGATTGGATATTTAACACCACGTCCCAAAGTTCCACCTGAAGTTTAAAACAATAATAAAAATGAAAAATAGGTGGTAATAGCGAATGCTGTGCCATCTATCCACGGACAATGAAAACAGGTAGACTGGCAGGCACCCTGATGCCATCTGCACGGCACGAAGCAGAAGATCCATGTGCTGTGCACTAGATTTCTGAGGACACGTGACGAAGCAAGATGGCATGGTTACAGGGATGAGACCTAGAAGGCTAACTGCCCGCCACACCTCGATCTAAGAGTTATCCACTAACAGATCCGTCGCGATATGACCATGTAGTTAAAGTGACATTAAATAGAGTAATAATAATACACAAAACTGTGTCGCTTCCATATGCTTGCGGTGTGATCAGAAATTTACAGTTTCTCATGGTAAGCGGTTTACGTATGCACAGGAATAAAAGTAAGGGAAATACCAATATGTAACTTCTTAAATAATCGAAATTTTGTGGATAGTAAAATTTAACAGAAACATTATATTTCAAAAAAATAATAGAAATATTTGGATTTTTATGTTGCGTCCCTTTGGGGTAAATACGGGTAGGTATTTTCTAAGTAGGATCTAAGGTATATTATTTGGTATTATCTAAGATATATATTGAGGAATATATTTTGGTAACTCTTTATAAAATAAAATTTAAAACACACACACGTCAATGTAGCCCTTCAAACACTTTAGTATCAATTTTTCTTCCAACATTGAAAATTACCAGAAATAATGCCTTCCTAAGTTTATAATCTATAGATTGGACTAGTTTACTGTGGCTTTAACTTTAGACATTCGCGACATCTTTAGACGTTTTGTTTGTTTGTTTATTTATTTATTTACGTACTTGGTAGAAGTAGTTCGCTTGTGATAGTTTGTCTTTTTCTATCAGCCAACTTTTTCTTTTGACGGCGACTAGTTTAAGACTTTCAAACTGTACTGTTTACCATGCTTTTATTACCCTTCTGCTGCCACTCGGACTTGGAGTTGTGGAATTTGTATAACATCCCTAAATTCACTTGTGTTGTTGGGGAAAATCACGAGAAACACTCGCATACCAACTTCAGGTTTACCACTGATCCATTTCACTCGGTTACTTTTTTTAACTTTGTCTACCACGCACATAGTAGGTAGAGAAGGTATTATTGCATTCCACCCAAAAGTTCTATATCGAGATTTCAACGGAAATACATATTTTGAAGCCCCTGAATCCCAACAAAGCGTTTAACTGGTAAACGTTAAGCGATAGAAAAACGTACTACTTAAAAATGTATATATATATATATATATATATATATATCTTTAAAACACACAGTTTATTTCAAATAAGTTCATTTCTGGCATCAGCCATTTCCGATATATGCGTTATTATTAATGGTTTGAATTGTTCAATACTTAGCCATTCGTTTCAACTCCTGTCGATTTCCAGTTGTTTCTCGCAATGGAATTTTAACATCAGAATATAATGCCAGTTTTAAAACATTTGACTATCGCTGTTCCCTTTGCATCTATAACGAAATGTGTAATGCAGCTATTTCTGCAAAGGTTTATCTCGATTACAATGAAGTAGACAGGAAACAAACTTTCATTATGAATAATTTGCAAACTCATTAGTAAGCTATAGAAGGTAGAGCAACTCACGTGAATGTAACACACCAGATTGTGTGTGCGCATGCAAAATAACTGTTCAAAATGTGTATGTAGCTTTTCAGACATTCTTTGGGGCTTCTATTGACTGCAGGGGATTACGGTATGTATTGTTAATATATTTAAATTAACAGCGAGCTACAACTATAAAATAAATGCCTTGTTTAAATCAAGCAAAACTATAAAATTGTAATTTTAGGCAATGTTCTATATACTTAGCAAAACATATTGAAGTCATTGAATGACGCCAGCTCATATTTTCTGAAGTGCAAGTATGGAGCGCTCGGAGCTTGCACATCAGGTAACCAGAGCATTTTGTTCAACTAGATATGAGTAAAACAGAAATCAAAAGATATTGTGTAAATTATCTTAATGCCATTCCAAGCCAGTTTCCGAGCTATTAATGGATGTATGTATGAAATTAAACATTTCAATGAATTACGTCAACCAAGATGTGTGTGTTCAGAAGACTTACGTCTTTGGAGTTAAGGGTTCCTACAAGTGCTTTAAGACCCGTATTTCAAGCACTTTTCCATGAATTAGGACTCTCTCACCTTACTTTTCATAGAAAATATTCAACTGACAACAACTAACGTCTTATTCTTGGGAGATGGTCTGTGGATAGGATGGCATTTAGTCTGAAACGCTGCGTGTATTATCGCCTTTTTTTTACTTCAAATATTAAACCCTTGAATAATGATAGTACAGGGTGATTTATGAAGAACTGACATATTTATTTCTTTAATTGTTTCAAAACGAGTTATGCTAGCGTCAACTTATTATACGTGAAATGCAGAAGAATTTTGGGGGATTATTTACCTATATAGCAAATGTTGAAAATGTCCTCCATCCTGCATAAGGCACACCTCAACACGTTCCAAGTTACTGGCCACTCGTTGAATGACTGTGTTGTCAATAGCTTGAATCTCCTGTGTAATGTTGTGCTTCAGATCGTCCAATGTCTGGGGACGTGTGCCATAAACCCAGTATTTTAAGTAACCCCATAGAAAGAAGTCCGGCGAGTCAAAACCGGAGATCTCGTTGGCCACAGGTTATGGAAATTATCCCGTCGTCAAAAAAACTTGCAATTAGTGCCATGGATTCATTTTATGTATGGCATGTAGCGCCGTCCTGCTGAAAATATCCTTGACTCAGCTCTACTTTGTCCAGTTGCTCCGCAAACTCCATGAAAATACGTCGGTACTCTGCAGTGTTCACATTGTTTACAAAAAAAATTGGTCCCACTATTCTCTGTGCGGATATTGCGCACCAAACTCCGATTTTAACCGGGTGCATAGAGCTTCATGAATAACATGTGGATTTTCGCTGGCGCAATAGCGTGAGTTATTTGAGTTCACATAGCCGAATAAATGGAACCATGCTTCATCTGTGAACCATGTGATGAACAATATGGCAGGATTTTGCACAATGAATGCCTGAAACCAACGACAATAATTCAGTCGTCTATCCTTATCTGGTTCCTGTAACTGATGGACAACCGTAATCCTATACCGTTTTAGGCCTGCACTTTTCACAGCTGTCTGACACACAGAGTAGCTGTACCCTCTCTTGCGACAAACGTCTTAATGATTTTTTGGGTGACTGATCCAATCGCGCTCTTACGCCAACAACCGAGGGATGTCTAGATGAACGAGTTTTGCCTTTTTCACTCACCAGAGATCCAGTTGTTTCCAACTTGTTTACCAGTCCCAGTATTGTGTTTCTTTGTGGAGGATTCCGAACAACAAATTCTCTCTGGTATGCCCTTTGAATAGCTGTAATTGAACTCGTAATCCAGTATTTAATTACAAGGAAGAGTCGTTTTCATTTAATGTGTACTCCATTTTCATATTGACTAGAACCAAATCTCAAAAACAGTTGCTGACAATACAACTAGCAATTACTAATAAAACATGAACATCTGTGCATCTAGTGGCAGGCAATCGAAACTCTAGAACATTCTGCTTAATTTGGTGCTAAAATTGGGGCATTGAGTGAATTTCTAACAGAATAATTAAAGAAAGAAATGTGTCAGTTCTTCATAAATCATCCTGTAGTTAGCTACTGCACTGCGTGTATTATCGCCCTTTTTGTACTTCAAACGTTAAAGATCGTGAATAATGATAGTATTTTTACTTTCTCTACTACGTATAGTAAGTAGGGGAAGTATTGTATTCCACCCAAAAATTCGATACCGAGATTTCACCGGAAATACATGTTTTGAGACCCCCTGAATCCAAAAAAGCATTTTTGGAAACATGTCCGTGTGTGTGTCTGTGAACAGCATAACTCAGAAACGAACAGTCGGATAAACGCCAAACTTGGTATTTAGGTTCAGTATCTTCCAGAGATGCAACACAAAGGTTTTCAAGAAAATCCCCCACCCCAGACTACCCTTTACATGGAACATTTTTTGAAAATTTTAATTTTCTCAAAAATGGCTCTAACGATTTTGATTAAAATATCATATGTTTAAGATATTTTTATGACAAATGAAATGTATATCTCGAATTTTCTGGGAATGTCTCCAAAAGTATTCTTCACTGTGAACGACTTTTGCATAACTGGTAAACCATAAGAGATAGACAAAATTTTACTACACAAAAAATGTAGTTCACAAAAAAATACACAATTTATGTCATACTTTTTTTGTTGAGTGAACCATTTTCGAGATATTGCTTGTTATTCCCTTAAATTTTCCAATACTTACTTTTTCTCAAAATCGTTCATTTTTACTTTCTCTACTACGTATAGTAAGTAGGGGAAGTATTGCATTCCACCCAAAAATTCGATACCGAGATTTCACCGGAAATACATGTTTTGAGACCTCCTGAATCCAAAAAAAGCATTTTTGGAAACATGTCCGTGTGTGTGTCTGTGTGTGTGTCTGTGTGTGTGTCTGTGTGTGTGTGTGTCTGTGAACAGCATAACTCAAAAACTAACAGTCGGATAAACACCAAACTTGGTATTTGCGTTCAGTATCTTCCAGAGATGCGACACGAAGATTTTCAAGAAAATCCCTCCACCCCAGACTACCCTTTACATGGAACATTTTTCGAAAATTTTAATTTTCTCAAAAATGGTTCTAACGATTTTGATGAAAATATCATATGTTTAAGTTAATGTCATGAGAAATGAAATGTATATCTCGAAATTTCTGGGAATGTCTCCAAAAGTATTCTTCATTATGAACGACTTTTGCATAACTGGTAAACCATAAGAGATAGACAAAATTTTACTACACAAAAAATGTAGATCGCGTTAAAATACACAACTTATATCATATACATTTTTTTTGTTGAGTGAACCGTTTTCGAGATATTGCTTGTTATTTCCTTAAATTTTCCAATACTTATACTTTTTCTCAAATTCGTTATTCATTTATTTATGTCCTGGACATGCAAAGAGAATGGAATGCGCCACATAGCAACCAGCGATAAAATATTTGACTATCGCTTAAAAGCTACCATATTCCCCTTGCATCTACAAGAAAATTAGCAATAAGATTGACATCTCGATATCTCGATTAACATGGAGCATATGGAGAATAGGCGTTTGTAAAATTAGGTTGTACAAGAGTAGAGAAAGTTATGTGAGTGTAACACATCAGATTTTTTTTACTTTCTCTACTACGTATAGTAAGTAGGGGAAGTATTGCATTCCACCCAAAAATTCGATACCGAGATTTCACCGGAAATACATGTTTTGAGACCTCCTGAATCCAAAAAAAGCATTTTTGGAAACATGTCCGTGTGTGTCTGTGTGTGTGTGTGTGTCTGTGAACAGCATAACTCAAAAACGAACAGTCGGATAAACACCAAACTTGGTATTTAGGTTCAGTATCTTCCAGAGATGCGACACGAAGGTTTTCAAGAAAATCCCCCTACCCCAGACTACCCTTTATATGGAACATTTTTCGAAAATTTTAATTTTCTCAAAAATGGCTCTAACGATTTTGATTAAAATATCATATGTTTAAGATAATGTCATGAGAAATGAAGTGTATATCTCGAATTTTCTGGGAATGTCTCCAAAAGTATTCTTCATGGTGAACGACTTTTGCATAACTGGTAAACCATAAGAGATAGACAAAATTTTACTGCACAAAAAATGTAGATCTTGTTAAAATACACAACTTATGTCATATACATTTCTTTTGTTGAGTGAACCGTTTTCGAGATATTGCTTGTTATTCCCTTAAATTTTCCAATACTTATACTTTTTCTCAAATTCGTTATTCATTTTTTTATGTCCTGGACTTGCAAAGAGAATGGAATGCGCCGCATAGCAACCAGCGTTAAAATATTTGACCATCGCTTAAAAGCTACCATATTCCCCTTGCATCTACAAGAAAATTTGCAATAAGATTGACATCTCGATATCTCGATTAACATAAAGCATATGGAGAATAGGCGTTTGTAAAAATAGATTGTACAAGAGTAGAGAAAGTCATGTGAGTGTAACACATCAGATTTTCATTTTTTTTATGTCCTGGACATGCAAAGAGAATAGAATACTTCACATAGCAACCAGCGCTTAAAAGATTTGACTATCGGTTAAAACCTACCAAATTCCCTTTGCATCTACAAGAAAATTAGCAATAAGGTTGACATCTGCATATCTCGATTAACATGAAGCATATGGAGAATAAGCGTTTGTAAAAATAGTTTGTACAAGAGTTGAGAAAGTCATGTGAGTGTAACACATCAGATTTGTAATAATCTTTTCATTTAAACATAATAAAATAAGTAGCTTCTATTCATTACCATTATCATACAGATATCGATATTCCCGCCGTGTTAACTAGAAGGAAGCAGCAGTCGAGGCAACGCAGTATTGTTTATGTTGCTATCATGGCTGAAATGCATAGCAGGTCAGGGCAGGTAATTAAACATAGAAGTGGTAAAGCCCTTGGGGATTAAGACCTAGACTGCTACACTGCATATAGCGTAGTCAGACCATCATTACTGTACGGTGCTATAGCCTGGTGGGCTAAGGCAGGAGAATTAAGCACCAAAACAAAGCTAAGCAGGACCCAAAGGATGTTCTATCTAGAAATAATTGGGGCAGTGGGAACGATCCCTCCTGCAGCAATGGAAGCACTCCTGAGCTTGATCCCCCTGAATATTTGATAAAGGGGGAGGCCAGAATGACTTTCCACAGACTGCAGCAAACCAAAACAACTAAGATTCCTAGGACTGTATCGGGAATCTTAGATATAACAAAGGAGGTAGTAGATCCGAGTTTCAAAACGAAAACGGACTACGTCGGAAAAACTTTACATTACCATAAGAAATTGAAAAGGACTTAATGGCAAGAATCCTATCAGAAACTGCCTGAGTGTTCTTTGATCTGGTTTAATGAGATCCAGGGTCGGGTTTCTGGGATATTTGGTTTAAGACCCAGGTGTAGCTTTAGTAATTCTTGGGCCTGGTAGCCACGGTATTTCAAGCTGCAATATTTGCTATTCTACAATGCGCAAAAGAACATCTTAGAAGAGAGTGTTAAAAATAAACAGATAATTTTTTCAGACAGTTAGGCAGCACTAAAGGCTTTAAACAGTCCTTTAATGTCATCTAGACTGGTAGGTGAATGTATTACTGCATTATCCAACCTGGCAGAACATAACAAAGTGTTTCTCATGGGTCCCAGGACACAAAGGAATTGAAGCCAATGAGAAAGCCGACGAACTTGCAACGCAAGGGTCGACACAGCTGAAACCCAAACCAGAGCCACCTCTAGGCACACCTTAGTGTTCCATTAGAGTGGCTATAACAAACTGGTGCAAAAAACACCTCTTTGACCTGGAAGAGGACTCCAGAAATTCGGCACGGGAACCATGCAAACCTTTAACGGACAGACTGCTTAAATGTACTAAGTTTCAGTTAAAAACTATAGTAGCCTTTGCCACAGGGCATGCGCCAGTGAGAACGAACCTACACATAATAGGAAAGTTTCAGGGTAACGCGGACTGTAGATTGTGCGGTTCTGAAACTGAAACAGCCTATCACATTGTTATGCTCCTGTGAAGCGTTAGCGTCAAGGACATATAAGATCTTTGGGAAACATTTAGTGGAACCTGAGGACTACTACCTCAACACACTACAGGGCCTGTAGTGAGGAACACAGGAATAGCGTGAAGGGGTAGCAATCATTACAGGGTTAGCACAATAAGCCTTTAAGCTGCAGTTGTCGCAGTAAGCAATGGCTCGTATTATCTTATTTGTTGAGCGTCTCTTGTTTTATTATTTTAAATTTTGGGTTCTTTGTTCTCCGGCTAGCTATTATTACTCAGTCCAGCAAGTATCTCCGAGCAAGGCGTGTAAACGGAAAGGAGTTGTTGCTAAAAGATAACACTGATAAAAGAATTCGTTTCTACACTTTTATTGCCGTCACACTTAATTAATAATTCACATATTTAATCTTTATACACGCCTGACTGAAACTGTTATATTTCCGAATGTAATTACTGTCGTATTAGTTGCCGCGTACTTCACATTTTGTAACTAACTTAACGACGTGTACCTCACGAGAGATTCTTCAGAACTGCGCGATACTTGCTTATGGCTCGAGAATATATACTCCTTCACCCCGAATTGCCTAAACATTATAATAGAGCTGCTATTGGTTACCAAATCGCGTCAACATCAGCGTCTGTTTTGTCAGCCAATCACTATTACTAAAATATATACCCTAGGGAAGATATTCCCTCCATTTCTAAAGAAACGCACGCTACCCTGACGTCATTTGTTTGTTTCTTCTTAGTGATAAACAACTCACCCCCTCGGTTTATTGTTACCTACTTCTATTGTCAGTTTCAGTGAGGCCGTGTAAACTTATTTCCTAACAATACTTATGGCTAACAAACATCTAAAATCCTGTACATACAATAATATTAATTTACACTACAATCACTTTGGCATTCACAGTGTTGTGATATAAAATATTGCCTCATATTTCAACCGTAGCTTTCGCAGAGGGGCCCAAGTCTTCAAAAAGCCCTTAAAGAGAGAGAAAGATAGTTTTGAATGTATTTAACTTTTCATTTGAGCGCCATGATGCCCTTATTGTTAAGGAAGTCAAATTAATATTGGAAGCAACCGAGTGTCTGCCAATGCGACCAAGTTGTAAACAGGCTGATTATAAACCTGGATGACGACTCGAGCGATATCACCATTTTTAATTCCGAACTGTCGCGCTACTGCTTGAGGAATCCGATTTATATGTAAGTTTTTCTGATAAAAGTATTCCATATAATTTCATCATTCTTGAATTAGCACATTTAGTTTAACAAGTATAGGAGTATGCTTTTCTTTAATACTCAAGCCTTCAGGCTGCAGTGTAACCGGAGCTTTTGCAGACGGCCCAAGTCTTCAAAAAGCCTTTAGAGAGAGAGAGAGAGAGAGAGAGAGAGAGAGAGAGAGAGTGAGTGAGAGGGGGAGGGGGAGTCTTCAACTTTTCATTTGAACGCCATGATGTCCTTGCTGTTAAGGATTTCAAATTAATATTGGAAGCAACTGAGTGTCTGCGAATGCGACCAAGTTGTAGACAGGCTGATTGTAAACCTGGATGACGACTCGAACGATGCCACCACTTTTGATTCCGAACTTGTCGCGCTACTACTCGACGAATCCGATTTATATGTAAGTTTTTCTGATAAAAATATTCCATATCATTTCTTCATCTTCTTGAATTAGCACATTTAGTTTGTTTAACAAGTATAGGGGTATGCTTTTCTTTAATACTCAGTGCTGTTGCAGTGAAATGTAGTAATAAATAGAATAGCCAACGATAGCAATTTCTTGAGTTCCCGAAAGTAAACAGCTGAGCAACTGTTGGAGGCGCAAGAAGAAGCTCTTCATGTACTCACGAATGTCAAAGTGCGGAGTGATACACTACGTGCATTGTTTATGTTAGGATCCATTCTTGGGCTGGAAGGATTATAAGTGCGAAATAAAAATTTATTCCAGGAGCGGGAAGCAGTCGAATTTTACAAATTCAGCAGAGGTTGTGCATTATCCAGTATTCTGTTGCGGTAGCGTCTCGTATGTGCGTGTTCGTAATAAAGTTTGTATGTAGTGATTTGAGATTTTTAATTAATTATGATTTAATTTAAAATTATACATCGGCTGCGTCAGTTTTATCTGGTAGAGCAAGTATCTCTTAACAAGGGTGGTACGGCTGTAGAATAGTTTCACACACTTCACACAAGTTATAGTTTAAATTCTCACTTCTTTATTAATATATATATTTCTATATGTGTGATAACGAGCTGCAGTTTACAAAAAGGTTCTTAAGTTCTTTATTCGCATTAAAAATTATAAATCACACAAACATGTATCTCTGAGAATATATAATGAAATATATTTTACGGTTGTAGTAATTATCTGTTCCTAACTACATTATTTTAGATGTCAAAATTTATCTTCTCCGCACTGCACTAATATTTCACATCTGCACACTCTGAGCTTCATCTACTGAACTGATTTGACCTGGGTACGCCACGTCTTAGCGTCCACAGCTTAAAATTTTAAATTTAATGTTTCTATTTTGTGATTGGCCAAGCCTACTCTAGCAGAACACTGTTGGTTTGATTTTCATTGGCCTTTTATGCCCACGTGACTATTTACAAATTTTTTGACGTTACATCAGTGTTTTTCCATCGACTGTTGGTAGCCTTCCTTAGCTTTCTAACTTATTGTTCTGCCAAGATTACAATTCATTGTGAACCACCCTGTGCTTTCCACTTTATGACACTGTTTGCTATAGAAAATAGCTTGCTTCTACTCTCACAGCTCCTACGTTTCTAAACTAAGAAGTACATTCAGATAATATTTTGCACATATATACGTAAATATACATAATACAATGACTGTAATGTACATTTTATAGCAATTACTAATCGCTTATAGGCGGGCTATTAGTTTTATATTATATAATAAAATTGATAGCAGTTAAGGGATAAAAAATACTGCCTCACTGTGAAATACAAAATCAAAATTAGCTTACTGCCTTCATGTGTGACACAACTTAAAATCTAAAACTAACGATAACTGCAGTAAACAACAGATTACAAATCTGCAGACTTTTAAATGCTCTCTGCTTTATTGTCGCACACACCGCTTATTAAATAAGAAAGGGCATTGTTGTCTATTGTATTAGTAAAATACAAAAAGAATGAGAGCTATAAATAAGGTGTTCATCTAGGACCTATGAGAGAATAAATGCTATTATTAGCAGGGATAAATTTATACCTTTCCATTAAATCATAAGAATTCTACAAGAGGGTGGCGATACTCGGCACCGCCCTCCCTCTCTCCCCAATTCGCATTCTGGTAACAGGTCTTTACAAATTAAATCAGCTAGCTGCTCCATCCGAAAGTAATCGTCCCCATTTTGGACACGGCGGTAAACTTCTCCACGTTCCAAACACTTGAAGACTTTACCAGAGCGAAATTGACAACCCAAGTAATTTGGACCAAAGTTTCTGTTTGGTCGCACGAAGATGAACGTTGTGTTAGGTTTTAATTGTTCTTCCACACAAGCCGTGTGTTGGACAAGGTTGGAAAGGTAGAATCAGATAACTGAACCACGGATCTCCCGGTCTCCGTCCAGTTGCTCTAACCACTGAGCTGCCATGGCAACATGCCGGCACGACATTAAATTCTCCAACTGATTCGCATTTTTCCCGGTAAACCACAAGGGGATCTCAAATTGTATTGAGATGACATACCCCAATGGCGACTTACAATGTTGTAAGTACTTTAAGTCAAGTACTTTAAGTCCCGGACTTCATAGTTTCAACCACTATTAGGTAAATTAATGGAATTAAGTTTGTTCACGTGACTATTTTTGTTTGGAGATCTAAATAGGTTGATGCGAATAAACTGAAGTAAAATTGCTTGGTCTATATACGTCAGCCAATGCCGATGTTTGAGAAAAACCGGCCCAGCTGGTTGAACCTGAAGTCTCACGTTTCCGAGATAAGGGAAATGAAACCTTGTTGCCTTGAAACGACTGGATGTTTATAAGCGATGAACCTGTTATCCAATTACGTTCAACAAACGCCTGTGAACCTGTCTACTATTGCTGACAGACACGCGACTATTGAACCAGAAAATGTTCGGTTGAGCGACCAATCGAAACCAAATGAACGGGATAGATAACGTAACGCTTAAACTGGTTGGGGATTTAAACTTGTTAATTCTACTTTTGAAGTGTCCGTTAAGGGGATTGTAAAAATGCATTTGTTCCAAACTATGCATGTTGCGCGGTGGATTGGAGCGCAGCCACAGAATGCCCCTGGGGTATGGATTTTTCAGCCCATATATAGGAGCGTGACCACTTTGCATCGTGAGAAATATGAGGAACTACGATCTAAGGTCCAATAAACCAACATTCCGGCTGGAGGAAGCCTGATGTTGACCACATCTACCCGTACTGGTTGGTGGCCGTCGTGCGTATGTGGGCCTGAGGCCGGTGTGGTTGTCGCCTATGATTGTCAAGGCTTAATGCAACAGGTAATAATTGAAATCTGTTTCCAATCGAAAAGTTGGAGGATCAACTTCGGTAACTACAAATTAAACCTTAAGATTATAATATTAAATTCTGTGCCTGCAAACACAGTTTTCTTCCTTAAAATTTGAATTTTAGGCGATCTTTACTCTGATTTTGGATCCTCAATGTATTTCTACGGAAAATTATAACATATTCGGCTTCAAAACATTTATACACTTTTTAACATCGCTTAATCGGCATTCAGATTGCGAGTTTGCTGCAAAATGAATCAGTCGGTTTCAGTTCCGTAGCCTCTTCCTGGGCCACTATTATATAGGAAGGTGGACTTAGGTTCTTGGAATTGCTGTTCTGTGGGTTTTTGCAGTACGAAGTTGTTGCAATAATGGAGAGATGGCGTTAGTGGCGTATTATCTTATCTGAACAATTTACTTTATTTCTATTAAGGATCTATTGGGGAATATTCAAATTGAGGCATTTATGTATCCAATCCGATATTCACATGGCGATTGAGGGGAACCACAAAAGCAAAAAACAGAAGCCAAGACCTCCAAGATACAGGGTTATTCAAAAAGAAGGAACAGACTTTATATATTTATTTCTAATGAACGACAATAGATAGCAACACATACGACACATCATTGAATAGAGAAAAGTTAAAAGTTTTAAGCACCACCTATTAGTTCCATTCAATGCCCACAGCGGCGCTGTGTTTGTTTACGAGAAAATGGCGTCGCCACGGAAAAGTCTTTTTGTGTGCTGCAGTATGCAAAGAGTGAATCCATTGTTTCATTTCAGCGTGCATTTCGTGGTAAGTCAAAAACATTTACAATTGATACAATAAATTCGTAGAAGATGGTTGCGTATGCAAACGGAAAAGCACTCGTCGTCCTCGCATAACAAATGGTGCTCATTTTGAACACATAAAATAAAACTGTATTTTTCTTATTCAGTGATATATCGCATGCGTCACCATCCATTGTCGTTCATTAGAAATAAATATGTAAAGTCTGTCCCTTCTTTTTGAATAACCCTGTATAAGCCCACATTCCAGTATCGACAGGTTCAAATTGTTGACTCCAACGAGAAGACTGCGTAAAGTGTGAAAGTTATGTAAAGAGATTTAAAAAAAATTAAATTGAAAAAAAAAAGTTTTTGGATGCTGTTTAACTGCTGTGGTCCTTAGCGTCCCGTGCTATACTGGGCGTGAAAGACCGGAAATTTTGCTCAGAGGCCTCTTTATCAAGATTGGGCTTCTTTTACATGTCGTAAATCTGTGATATGAGACCACCGGCTTTACTTCCTTCCGAAGGAAGCCATGCTAGAGAGTTTTACGTCCGAAAAAATCCATCGCCCTCCGCCGGGTTTGAGCCCGCGACCTCGGGAACTAGAAGCTAGCATGGTCACCACTACACAGAGCACAACAAAGAGCTTTGAAATGAGCAGTTTTGAAAAAACATAGAACAAGCGTAATTAATATATGCTTGTCAATATGCTTTAATACATACTTTTAGGTATTAAACTATTGACCAGCATGCAGTTTATTTTCCAAATAAGTGCAAATCTCTCTTTAATTCTGGAAGGTGTAGGATTATTTGCGCATAAATGTAAGCATTTATTTTTGAGGTTGGGTTCATGTTTCAATAACGTTTTGTTTAAATAAAAAACACCTAACAATGTTACATTCACATGCCTTTCTCCTCTCACTATCGTTTATTTTTATATAGGTTCTGCAAACTATCTTCACGAAATCTTATTTTTCTATCTTCTTCGTGTTAATCGAGATAAACCTTTGCAGAAAGTTTCGTTACACATTTCGTTGTAGATACAACGGGATGAGTAAAGGAAACCGAATCGACAGTCAGATGTTTAAAATCGCTCTATGCCGAGATTAGTCTTCATGACATCGCGAGAAATAACAGAATAGTGACAGCTGTGTACAATAATTAAAAGTATAGCAAAATTCAGAGTAATAATAACGAATATCTCGGAAATGACTGATGCTACGAAAAAGTTGTTTGAAATAAATTGTGAGATACCTATATTTTTTGTGTAGCATGTTTTCATCTATCTCTCATTGGTTACCATTTATACAAAATTCCTTCCGAATGAAGAGGACTTAACAGGCTGTTTCCAGAAAATGCAAGAGATAAATTTGCCATGTAAATACTTTTAATATATCGTATTTTAATCAAAATCGTTAGTCATGTTTAAGAAAATGTAAAATTTGGAAAGATTTTCCGGGTAAATGGTAGTTAGGGTTGGGGGCATCTTAGAAAGATATTGAAATTAAATATCAGGTTTGGTATTTATCAGATCTTATGTTTTGGGGTTACGTTGTTCATACACACACACCTGCGCGTGCGGACCTTTTTGCTAAAATTCTTTTTTCTTTCTTTGTTTTTAATTCAGGGGGACCTACGTGTATTTCCGATGAAATTTCGACATCGAATTTTTGGGTGATGCAATACTTCCTCATATGGTATAATAGGTGGCAGAGGAAGTAAACAGAACGTTCCTAATATTATAACAAGCCATTTCATCACTCCGTAATGTTGATCGGCAATAAATACATAAAACTTTGGACATGTTGGTAAAACGTTATCATAACGACAGCAGGGTAAACATTTAGCTCTCCTTTTTGGCACATTTTGTTGTTATTTCGCGTTAGTTACAAATGACTGGAACGTTAAGCAAACTCTGTGGAACGCTGCGGCCAGTGTTCTGCTGATGTTGACAGACATAACCGCAGAGGGAAGTGTGTTCTCTCTTCATTGTACTGGTGTTAATGAACTGTGGGTGTTGTGGAGAGATAGCGGCACGGTCCCAATCCCGAGGGACCCCAAGCTCAGCTGCTCCATCGATTTTCTCCTTCCTTTAACGGGAAACAGCTGGGGTTGCGTCATCTCCTTTCCTCAAACGATAAGATGCGCTTCTGCACATTAAATTATTCTGTCAGAAGCACGATATTATTTTTAGTGTTGGTTTAGTTTTAAGTTTTGTTCAAATAGCTCCAGTCAAATCTACCGCTACATCTGTGTTGAATGAGGTTGCAATGTTGGCACACTTGTTTATACAGGTTGCCTCACTGGTTTAACAGATAATTCATTTCTTTCCCCTTTGCAACTCGTGGTTGCCTGGTTAGGGAAAACAGGCGTATGCTGTTTGGACCAATTAACTCTGCCTACCGACCGCTTGGACTAGGAAGACACAACTCTTCTGGACCAAAAGTATTTCCCTACGCATTTTACTTTGGCATAGGACTGTGCAAGACATTCTTAAAAATCTGATTATATACATTCACCTAACTTTCTCTACCCATTCGTCTACAAACTATTATTATAAAAGCATATCCATCGAGATAATCATTTGTAGAAATTGCTTTATTACACATTTTCTGGCAGGTACAAGGGGAATACAGTGGCTAAGTGGCTAGAAATTCCGTTCTCGAATAGCGACTTAGTGGTTTAAAATCTAAAGTTTTTGATAATTCAAACCAATAATAACAAATACCTCGGAAATGATTAATGTCTTTAAAGATGTTGACACAGATTGTGTGTTTTAGCGAGTTTTTGTACATCAAGTTTTTGTCTGTATCTTGGGATTTACAAGTTATACAAGATTCAATCCGAATGAAAGGTTATTCCCAGAAAATTCAAGATATATTTTTTTCTCATAGGGTAGTTTAGGGTGGAGTAATTTTCTTGAAGATTTTCGTGTCGTAACCTTGGAAGATGCTGCACTTAAATACCAAGTTTGGTATTCAACCAACTTTATTTACATTTTTAAGTTATACTGCACTTGTAGTCATACACACACACACACACACCACGGGCCTTTTTTTAAAAATACTTTTTGGGGATTCCGGGAGCCACAGAAGATGTATTTCCGGTGAAATCTAGGTATCGAATTTTTGGGTGGAATAAAACACTTCCTCTACTTCTTTAAGTAAGTAGTAGAGGTTGAAAATGTTGACAATAAACTCTGGAGTATAATATATTTGTCAGAAGTGAAATAAAATCTCAAGATTACACTTATCTGTGATTTCTTTTCTTATAATATTCACTTGTCTCTCTTAACCGAGATTAAGGCTTGTGGATAATGATTCGGAATTGTTTTTGACACATCATTACCATTGTAAAATTGCAGATTGTAGAAAAAACGAATTGTGGCATTCACTAAAAGTTTTACTTTCTCTACTACGTATAGTAAGTAGGGGAAGTATTGCATTCCACCCAAAAATTCGTAACCGAGATTTCACCGGAAATACATGTTTTGAGGCCCCCTGAAACCAAGAAAAGCATTTTTGGAAACATATCCGTGTGTGTGTGTGTGTCTGTGAACAGCATAACTCGGAAACGAACAGTCGGATAAACACCAAACTTGGTATTTAGGTTGCGACACGAAGGTTTTCAAGAAAATCCCCCTACCCCAGACTACCCTTTACATAGAACATATTTCGAAAAGTTTAATTTTCTCAAAAATGGCTCTAACGATTTTGATTAAAATAGCATATGTTTAAGATATTTTCATGACAAATGTATATCTCGAATTTTCTGGGAATGTCTACAAAAGTATTCTTCATTGTGAACGACTTTTGCATAACCGGTAAACCATAAGAAATAGACAAAGTTTTACTACACAAAAATGTAGATCGCGTTAAAATGCACAATTTATGCCATATACATTTTTGTTATTGAGTGAACCATTTTCGAGATATTGCTTGTTATTCCCTTAAATTTTCCAATACTTATACTTTTTCTCAAATTCGTTATTCAGTTGTTACTTTCTCTACTACTTATAGTAAGTAGGGGAAGTATTGTATTCCGCCCAAAAATTCGATACCGAGATTTCACCGGAAATACATGTTTTGAGACCCCCTGAATCCAAAAAAAGCATTTTTGAAAACATCCGTGTGTGTGTGTGTGTCTGTGAACAGCATAACTCAGAAACGAACACTCGGATAAACACACACTTGTTTTTTTTTTGTCCTGGTAATGCAAAGAAAATGGAATACTCCACGTAGCAACCAGCGCTTAAAATATTTGACTATCGCTTAAAGCCTACCAATTCCCCTTGCATCTACAAGAAAATTAGCAATAAGATTAACATCTCGATATCTCGATTAACATGAAGCATATGGGGAATAAGCGTTTGTAATAATAGTTTGTACAAGAGTAGAGAAAGTCATGTGAGTGTAACATCAGATTTTTTAAAATAAATTTGTTCGTGGTTAGCATGCTAGCTTCCAAATCCAGAGGTTCGATTCCCGGCTGGAGAATAGGAACTTTTCTGTAGTCGGGATTATTCTTCATCGTCCCTAGAGTCTGGAAGTATGACTGAGAGTGTAAATGTGTGTGCGTGTGTTGTGAATTTAACGTGTATAATGAAAACTCAACGTAAACAAACTCACAGATTATCTTAGTAGTAAACGAGTGAACCATTGTCGATGAGCAATTGTTCTAAATGGAAATCCGCCGACATTACCTTAGATGTTGAAGACAACATATAAAAAAGAAAGAAAAACAACAAAGAAATAGCAAAACGGCTTTGTTTGGTATAGTATGTTCGTTCTTTTTCGCTTTACGTTTCACTGCTGTTCACGTAGTTCAAAATTTCATTTCATGGAATCCATTTATGTGGCAACTTTTTAATGATTATCACCTTCAAACTTCATTGCATTTACGTGTTATGCATCTGTAACGAATAATACATTAATCGATTCACTTCATTAACTTGTAGGTTGCTGGCACTAAAAACTGCTTTCTTTGTTTTGTTTTAATTATTTTTTTTAATTCCAAATATTAATATTTTTATGTGCACATTCTAATCTGTATGAAAAGGTGTCGATACTGAGCTGCTATGATTCGATTAAAGTTGCAGTTCAGGATTTTGAAGGAGTGAGAACAATTCCTGACTGTGTTTACGTAAGGAATTATAGAAAATTACGGCTGGTCACCTGTTTTGATCCAAACGTGCGATTGATTGCTTTCAAATATTATGAATGTGGTCCAAATTTATCGCAGCGAGTAAAACTTGGTAAGCAAGCCAGGTCTTACCCAAGTGAGGGTAGTTTTGAATTTGAAGGTTTATTTCGACATTTGTCTTCTCTTGGACTTAA
Organism: Deroplatys truncata; assembly: GCA_030765065.1. Taxonomy (NCBI): domain Eukaryota; kingdom Metazoa; phylum Arthropoda; class Insecta; order Mantodea; family Mantidae; genus Deroplatys; species Deroplatys truncata. The sequence goes on along the minus strand of CM060988.1, from coordinate 126,615,389 downwards.
AGACACGAGACCTTTACAGGGAACGAAAGCTACCTGCAAAATTGAGCCAGTTGACTCATTCAAACGGGAATCCAGTCGCTTCGAAGTAGCATGCATAGACGTTTTGTCTTAATTTTCTGTTTGAGCATTTTAACCACAGGTTTTCCCCAAATGAAGTTTCCAGAACAAAGAAGGTAGTGTAGCTCCTGAAGAGTTCCTTTTTCCATCTGATTTTTGTCATTTTCGGTAATTAAACCAAGACAAACAGTTTATTTTTACCAGAAAGCTCAAGGCATCTTTCCATTAACGTTTTCAAATATCAAGTGACAAATCAAATAATTCTTCGAAACCAAATATTTCCAAAATGGTATTTCAAAATATGTGTTTATTCATTTAAAACTATCTTGCATTAATTAATACTGTTTCTTATGCAAATGCTTAGAACATATATTTGTTTTGCACTCTCACGACTTTTTTTTTACCCATTACAGTTTCATATAATCCCATATATAGTATTCTAATTGCGTTGTTTTTCTCATGATACATGAATAATAATTCCAAATTAAGCAATGTAGAATTGGTTGCTGGCGTGATTGAAAAAAGAAACGCAACTTTTATCAATCGTAACTCTTATTTTTGTTAGTAATGAACCCATATATAGGAAAAAGAAGAATCGGCTAGTTCCCGGGGTCGCGGGTTCAAACCCGGCAGGAGGGCGATGGATTTTTTCGGGCGTAAAAATCCTTAGCATTGGATTCGGAAGGGAAGTAAAGCCGGTGGTCCGGTGTCGTAGATTTACTTCACGTAAAAGAACCTGATAAAGAGGCCTCTGAGCAAAATTACGGTCTTTCACGCTCAATATAGCATGGATGCTAAGGCCATAGTAGTTAAAGAGCGTCATAAATAAAAAAAACCCTAAAAGAATCACTTAACATGGTTTATATTTACTGTATGGCAGTTCAACCTGGGAAAATTTAAAGCTGTAGCAAAGAATATTTCGAAAACTGCTAATATTACAAAAATATAGACACAAATTGTATATTTCAGTGACCTCTACATATTTTGTGTAGTAAGTTTTTTATTATAGATCATTCAGAATGAAGAGGACTTCACAGACTATTCCTAGAAAATTCAAAATAGGCATTTTATTATCACGTAACTATTTTAAACATACAATATTTTGGAATTAATTCTTCTTTCACACAAGCCGTGTTTTGGACAAGGTTGGAAAGGAAGAATCAGACGACTGAAAAATTCAATGCCATAGCCGGGATTTGAAGCCCAGGACTTAAAGTACTTACAACATTGTAGGTCGCCATTGGGGTATGTCATCTCAATACAATTAAAGATCTCCTTGTATTACCGGGAAACATGCGAATGACTTGGGAAATTTAATGTCCTACCGGCATGTTGCCATGGTAGCTCAGTGGTTAGAGTAACCGGACGGAGACGGAGATCCGTGGATCAAATCCCGGCTATGGCGTTGAATTTTTCAGTCGTCTGATTCTACCTTTCCGTACAATATTTTCTTTATCAGCTCGACTGTATGTTTTAATACTGACTCAAATATAAATTTGTTTTTTTGGGGGGGTGTTGTTATGCTATTCAAACAACATTCTTCTTGTGATAAGTGGTATCAAAACGCGTATTTCCGGTGATGTCTCTATATTTTGAATTTTTTGCTAAATATGATTTTTCCTTTACCTGTCGTAGGTAGAGACAGTGTAATCTCTACCCTTGTTTCAAAAACATGTAATTTGGTTTAGGTATTAGGATGTGAAAATTGTTAATCTGAATGGGACAAGCGAGTGTAAAATTACCAAATTTAACGTTTATTTCTTTGCTTTTGGGTGAAAATTAAAATTGTTCTAAGTGATTTGGAATATAATTGTATGGTTTGCTGTGTGTTTAGAGCTGTTAACCTCTTAAAATTGCATTTAAAATGGAATACGTGCGCCCTATAAAAGGTTCCCACTTTGTTGTATTGAGGTATCGCCTGTGTTCTCTTAGCATTTTGGAGGTACGTTTTGTTATTATTCTGGTCTCTAAAACAATGGGATCAGAATAGCAGGTTACAAAAGAGAATCTAGCTAATGATTACTGCATATTAAACGTTCTAAATGTAGGCCATATTATTCATCTCCAAGCCCTTATTTAAATATTCTCGCAAATCATTTTGGAGTTATTATATTTTGCTCTGTATTTATAAAGCAAAGGGAACGGCTGAATTTTAGGGATATTGAATTGTAAAATAACAGGTTGTGCATTAAAGCAATAAGGAAAGGAAGCTTTTTGAATTGAAATCCCCGAGCGGGATGGCTCAGGCGGTTATGTCTGTGGCTCACATTCGGGAGGTCCCGAGATCGATCCCTGGCGACCGCCCACTCTGGCCCATGCTTTTTCGTGGTTTCCCCGGGCCGCCAGGCAAATGCTGGGGTGGTTCATCTTCTACCACGTCTCTCCTTCCTCTCATTTCCTGTACCCATCATCTTCCTTGTCATCTGTTTCAGGGTTGTAGGACCAGGTGACGGTGTTCGGCGGGTTGCGGCCGGGCGGTGGCTTGCGCTCTGTATAGGTTTCTTCCCTGGCGTCGCTGCGGTACCGCTCAGTTAGGTCACTACTGAGCTTGGGACTCCGCTCCGGGGGACTCTGAAGGTTGGTGGCTTGTGGGGACCGTGCGGCGTCGGATGCGCTGTATCTAGAAACGTTAGGGACCCCGTTCATGCTTGCGCCAGTCGGCATTCGGATCTGGCCGCCCTTCGGGTCTCTCCCCTCATCCTTCCCTCCCAGGGGTCACGTTGGAAGCACAATGGGCCGACTGGCTTGCGTGCGGTGCTCTGCCCCGGTTCCGGGGGCCCCTCCATGTTACGTACTTTACCTTTTACCTTAGAAGTCAGTTACAGTCCTTCCGTCAATTTGTGTAGTTACAGTTAGAACTTAGCATTTTCTTAAACATTCTTAAATTGACCTCCGCATTATCTCTACAGGTATTAGAGATAGTATTAGTATAATAAGAGTTCCAGAATTTATCTTGTGTGAATCTAGAGCTTAGGCTGTGTTTATTTTGACTATTTTAGGAATAAAATTATAAACATCAAATGATAAATAAAATCACAATGAATATATTTATTAGTAATGAATATCCATTTTAATTTCCGTTAACAATCAAACAGATGAAGGTCGAAATTAAACGAATTATGGGTTACACTGTTGGTGAGACTAAGGGGGAAGAAAAATAATAGCACATACAGATGATAAAATGAAAGCCACAAAATTAAAACGATAAAAATGGCAGGATAGATATTGTAGGTGCAATTACAAAGCATCTCTATACCAGATTTATCACTTAATACGAGAGGGAAATAGTTGTAATCAGTTTCTCAAGCAGATACTACGCAAAAGCGTAAGTTGTTTTGACACTTCATCTAAGCTGACCTTTCATCTAATTCTTTATATTGCTTATCATGCTACAAGAGTGTCAGCTATTGTATGTTGTCGTGTTTAAACCTGACGCAACATCAGTGACTGCGGATTTTAACACTTTTGAATTGGTTTAGTCGTCTTTGTCGAAAGCCTTCGCTTCATGATCAGCATACAGTAAATGCAAGCCGGACATTCTTACAAATGCGTACCAGGTATATTCTGTAATGTATAATCGTAAGCACGACCGTCGATAGTGATACCTGGGGGGGGGATTTGTAAAAATGTTAACACGACTAAATTGATTACATGTTGACTTTGTCTTTTTTTTTTTTTTACTATCACTTCACTTAATTTTCACTGCCACTTCGCTTTCTTCGCCATTTGACGGCGTAATGAAATACGCGCGACGAGCCTCTTCCTTCGGAGGGTTCACTTGCTGTGGAGTCGAACGCAAGACCTCTCTAATCTCTTGCAGTAGTAGCACTCACTGTATGTCACAACAGTCGTCACAAACTCCGTCGGAGAACAGCTGTTTTTGTCGCACCAGAAGCGCACTGCCACTTCTCACTAACTGACCAACTCGCGAGAGCGCTCGCTTATATAGCGCTGGTTAGAGCTCCAGTACGTCCTAGAAGGGGAAAGGTTACAGAGAGGTTACAGAGAACATCCGTTTCCCCTCCCACCGACACTTTCAACCCTGAAACAAACCAAGCAGATGGAAGGAGGAGTGAAATGAGAATATAGGTGAAATCATGGCACAGGAAATTCGGGGGATGTAATGAACCTCCCCAGCATTCGCCTAGTGGCTCGAGAAAACCCCGAAAAAACCCTTGGGTCAGGAAGGTCGACTGCGGGAATCGAACCCACGACCTCCCGAATGCGAGTCACAGACGTACCGCCTGAGTCATCCCGCTCAGTAAACTAAGAGTAACAGAAAACTTTCAATGATGAGAGGTCCTAATAATATGTACCTACTTTCAAGTGATTGATCAATTAAATTGAGTTTTACTTATGGTCCTTCTTTAATTGCTATGGTTCTTTGCGTCCCGTTCTATATTGGCGTAAAAAACCGGAAATTTTGGAAAGTTCTTTCAGGCTTGAGGATCTTTTACGTGCCGTAAATTTACGACACGGGCTACGGGCTTTACTGCCCCTAGACCACGGAGGACGACAAGTGATTGATCAGGATTACTAGTCTTAGTCAAGAACAAAGGCGATTGCTCAGTAGCAAAAGCTCTTCGACACGATACGTCCTTCCTAGTCATCAATGGTAGTCTATTTCAGTGTGTGTTTGTGTGAACTTGCTTGCTATTTGACGTGAAATGTGATGATTTCGATCTGTAAATCCACTCCATTGTGCGCAAATATTTGTGATTCTGACTGAAGGAGAATCCAGCGGCGAAGTTAACAACAAAATGTTTTGTTGGGTTCGCGCCAAACCGCCACGTGCTTGCAACACCCTTTCCCCTCTTTGCAACTGTCATCCACCCCTTTCATTCGTGATCAAGACTATACAAGTACTCTTTATAAGTCGCGAAAGTAGGGGGATGTAGTACATTCTGTCGCGAAGTAAGTTCAGATGGGCATAAGTAACAGCTCTCTTCTATACGTTTTGTTCTTTTGCAGAGTGAGGCAGTAGTTTTAACACTTGAATGATTTCAGTCTAATTATATAATATATAAATTCAATAACAGCCCGCCTTAAAATAATGTGTATGTAACAATATATAAAAAGTGTATATTCAGTCATTGTATATGTTTATATTATTATGTACATGTTTAATAATGTTAAGTGAATGTATTAGGTAATTTAACAGTATAGGAGCTGTGATAATAATAGGTCAAAAGTTGCTAACAATGAGGTGACCTTGAGGCAATAATGAGTTGGAAAGTTTAATAATGCTACTAGTAATTCTTGGAGCAACAATAATGTAATTTTTGAGATAGTTTATAAGTAGCCAATTTAACAACTAGAAAACCTGAAAGTAAAATAAAAGTATTCTATTGGAGTAGAATTAGCCAATCAGGAACTGAAATAGAGCAAATTGTACAAATTCAGAAGTCAGTTGCTAGTAGACAGCGTTCCTAACCGAACGCGAGACGCGTCCTCGAGAAGTTTAATACGTATTCAGTGTGAGACGAGAATATTATAAAGTTTACGTGTTAAAAAAAAAGTTCAAGGATTAATAAAAGGAGTGAAGTAAACAAATTATAATTTGTGTAACCCTACATTCTTTAGCCGCACCACTCCCTGCAAAGAGACACGTGTTTCTACAAATTAATACTGACGCAGCCGAGGCAAACATAAATATAAATAATATTTAAAGAAACATTAAAATACAAAGTCTATTCCTAAACTTGGGGCGAAGGCCACCGAAACTTGGTACCATACGTGAGACATTCAATCATCAAGTTTGGCTCTCCAACTACACCAATACAATACAACTACTCCTTAAAAGTAAACCGTTTCTCAAGAGGACTGTGACTCAAAAGCAAGCCATTCACTGCGTTAAATGTCATTTAAAGGTTTAAAATACAGAAGAGGAATTATGAATTGATACCCATAAACCTGATGAATTATAACATAACAGTTTCAGAATAAATAATTATAATAATAATAATAATAATAATAATAATAATAATAATAATAATAATCGCATTTGAAAGGACTAACCACAAACGATGTAAAATAATAATCAATAACAAATTAATTGTCATCTAAACAACTCGGTTATTTAATATTCAACGTGGTTATGTGTGGTACAGTAAGAACATTTAAAAATAAAACGCTGATATACAGTGTTTTACAAAACTCACGTTGAATGTAGCTGTGATAATTGGATATTTAGTATATCAAATAAAGGAAAATTAGAAGTATAAGAAACGAAGTTGTTACTTTCCGTAGCAGGTTAAAGAAGAATAAGCATTTGCGACGCAAAGAATACAAAATATCAAATATAATCAGTCCAGCATATAAAAAGAATTTTAACAACATATTAAATATTTTGTTTGTTAACGATGCTATCAATTGCAGGAGCATATTCGTGCCGCCGGTGTGTCGGAATTTCGTCCCGCAGGAGTTCGTTTGCATGCTAGTAAATCCACTGACATGGGGGCTGTCGCTTTATAGCATGCTTAAAACCATCGGTCTGGGCCGGGTATGAACCCGCGACCTTGTGATCAGCAGGCCAGCGCCTAACCGACTTCTTTTCAACATCCTACGAGTTAACACTTTACCATTCATAGGAAGAAGAATTGTCCGCCCTATGACTAGATGGCGAGATTTGGCTTCTTGAATTGGAAGCTGTCCTATCCATGAAACAGAAGGAGAAATGTTAAAATATTTTGTGGAAAAGTTGAAGTAATGCTCTATTGAGCGCGGTTCCATTTCAGTAAAATTTTTGGTCGCTTTCAATTATTCACATTAATTTTCTATAAACAATCAGCACTGTTTTATACCTATTTCTGATTAGAAGTTGTAAGTTCTCTCCAATAATATGCGGAACGTTCTGGCTTTTTCGGTTGCTGGAAATAAAAATCAGAAATATGCACCTTCTTTCGGAGTAATCCTGTTTACTGTATGGATGATTACCTAGTAGAAGATATTGCATTTCACTAAAAAAAATTCGATATCGAGAATTTGCCGGAAATACATGTTTTATGAATTAAAAAATCTGATGTGATAAATTCACATGACTTTCTCTATCCTCTATCTTTATTAGGTATACAAACTTTTCTTACTAAAATCTATTTTTCTATCTACTTCATTTTAATCTAAATAAACCTTTCCAAAAATAGCTACATTACACATTTCGTCATAGATACAAACGGAATACCGATAGTCAAATGTTTAAAAACTGGACTATATACTGGCTTAAAATTCCATACTGGTTCTATGACATCGCGAGAAACAACTGAATGTTGACAGGACTTCAAGAGAATGGCCAAGTAATGAACAACTCGAACTGCTAATAACGGATACCTCGGAAATGGCGTATGCCACAAAAAATTATTGAAATAAATCATGTGCTTTAAAGAGATATACATTTTCGTTTTCATATATCGCTTAACGTTTACCAGTTATACAAAATTATGCAAAATTCCTTCCGAATGAAGAGGACTTCACAGGCTATTTCAGGAAAATTCAAGATGCACATTTTATTTGTTATGTACATATCTTTAATATATAGTAGTTTAATCAAAATCGTTGGCTATTTTTTAGAAAATCAAGTTTTTTTATAAAAATGTCCTATGTAAAGGGTAGTTGGAGGTGGGGGATTATCTTGAAAATCTCCGTATTGCATCCTTGGAAGGCACTGAACTTAAATACCAAGTTTGGTGCTTATCCGATTTTCGTTTATGAGTTATGCTGTTCACAGACACACACACACGGACCTTTTTCTAAAAATGCCTTTATTCGAGGGGCTCAAAACATGTATTTCCAGTGAAATCTCGGTATAAAATTTTTGGGTGGAATGCAATACCTTCTCTACCTACTAGGTAGGTACGTGGTAGAGAAATGAAGTGAAGGTTCGTATGTGTGTGTGAACAGCATAATTCAAAAACAAAATGTACGATAAATACAGAATTTAATAATTAGGTTCAGGTTCCAAAGACACGACACGATGATTTTCAAGGAAAAGAAAACATCATCTTATATTCACATGACAAATAAAATGCATATCTTAAATTTTCTACGAATACCCTTGTGAAGTCCTCTTCATTACGAAAGAATTTTGTATAACTGCTATACCATAAGGGATTTAGGAGGTGCTCTGCTCCAATATGGATCTCTTTAAAACGCACAATTTATTTAAAATAACGTTTATGGCATCAGCTGTTTTTGAGATAAACACTTATTGGTTTGAATTTTTCAATACTTCGTTATCTTTTTAAACTGTAATCGCTATTCAGCTGTTTCTCTGTTTTATATTAATATTCAAATTCCTAAAAAATAAGAAAAGAAAAAAGGGCATGGGTGAGCAATTGGAGAAGGTTAACGAATCCGATGTGAAGCTTAAAAACCCACTATTGAGCATTTTGTATGTGCCCAAGTTATGCAAGCAGAGACAGCTCTTTTCGAAAAGTTCTAGACAGCAATACAGTGCAATTTCTTCCTAAAGCGATCTGTTATGTAGATTGAATGGGTACTAACAGAAGAATGTTTGTGTTAATTGATCTCATATGCCAGGCGTGCTATAAATTATCTGCGAAACAATAGGTCGTTAATTCGCATTACAAGGCTAACGACCTTAGAGTAACAAGCAGATCCATCGTATAAAGTTCAGCGGAAACACAGACCAGGAATACAATTTTTATTCTGATTATAGAAGTCGAAAAGTTTTTTTCTCCTTCGCGGTATTCACTTCAAGCCCAGGTCAAGATATACGATCATATTAAGAGTAACTAGCTTGTTTCACATACCAGTTCGAGTCTGTTTTATTTGCATAATCGTTTTACTGTACCTTCACGCGTTTCAAGAAGTATAATAGGGATCCTTGGGTTAAATTAACGTCCTGTACCTGATAAAGCTTCAGATTGGCTGAGTCTGGTCAAGGGATTAAAACATATGCGTAACACACGACTTTCTCTAACCATTACAAATCCACAAATATACTCTTTTATATTACACGATAAAAAGTGGTTTCTCTGTAGCACTTTTGCCTACAAATGATTTCAAATGAAACAGTTTAGACTTACAGTCGACCCAAGCCTTAGAACCGGACTTAATGTAAATAAAATATGTATCCCAATCAGCTAAGAGGAATAACCTGCTCATCGTATGAATGCAGAAAGGAGATGAGCAATATCATACAGAATTAAACGGAAGCTACAACCGTCTTTACTTTTGCTACTTTTTATACTATTTCATATTAATCTAAAGTTTCGAGTGTGTTTGATTAACATACTTCTTGGAAACTCGTAGATAATCGCCCAAAATTAAGGTACTATATGTTATGGTGCGCTTTGGTTTCCCGCGTATCACGGCCTAGTTAATGACGTCATGTGTTTACATCAAGTTGGGTTCTTTGCAATGGTAGCTGAGGTTCCAAGTCTACATTTTCCATAAAATCGAGAAACTCGATCAATTCGTGGTGAAGTATACACGCCATTGTGCAAAATACAAGGGAAGGAATCCTTAAGGATTTTTAACGCTGCATACGAAATTCGTGCAAACTGCTAAGGAAACCTTAAGGAATCCTCAAGGTACCGACTGTGCATACCGCCCTAAGAGTGGAGCGGTTATAATTAAGTGCTGTAACAGCATTCAGTTGTTTATATTACAGTTTTGTTTTTATTAATAAGGAACTCATGTGAAGGGGGAAACAGAATCGTATATTTGAAACATGTTCCACTAGATAACATACCTGGAGAAAAAGTAAACATACAAAAATAATTATTTAGGTAAAGGTTAGTGGGGCGAATAGAATTGTTTTGAGACAAATCGTTTATTGAGCTCTCCTATTTTATGAAAACGAAGACGCTTATACAGACGATTCATATAAAATTCATGATAAAAATGTTTTTCGTGTGGCAAGATCTCAAAACACATATTTAAATAAAACGTGTTGCAACATCGTGGGAATGTTAAGTTATTTCCATGTAAAGGGCTACTTGGTGTGAGGGCATTTCGTTGAAAACATTCTCCCTGCATGCTTAAAACGTAACGAGTTAAGTATAAACCTTGGTATTTAACATACTTTTCGTGTTTGAATTAGCTTTTGACAGTCTATCGCACACACGCAAGCGTGGAAGTTTGCTCCCCCCCCCCCGACTTCGGTTTTCATTGAAACCTCCAAATCGATTTTTTCAGTCGATTACAATACTTCCTCAAGGTAAGGGGTTGTAGCGGTAAAACGTTGTTCCTCTGGTTGATACCCTCTGCTGCAGTATTCTTGTCTCCGGCTATTGCTGCTCATCAGCTGTTGTATTCTCCATTCCTAATCAATTACCTATCTAGCTAATTTCACGGATCTCAGGGTTTTCGTAGGTGAGATAGTTTTAAAATACACTGCATTTCCCTTTAAAAAATGTGGTCTATTAACAAAAAAATATTTATGGGCAGCTAGCTTTTCCCATTGTAACAATTTCCACCATTATAATAATTAGGAGCCTAATCTAACTGCACACGCTTCCCACCCCAATGCACACACGTGCATTTGTCGTCCAGAGAGCACCACTGTGTGTCGACGAGATTCAATAAGAGAGAGAAAATCTGTGGCTTTCTTTCATCTTTTATACCTAAGCCTAGTGACGCTCACCTCCGCGCCTCAAAATGTAACATTTGTAATTGGTCCTCAGACCGCGTTACCTTATTATGTATGAGAATATTCTGCTCCAAGAGATTTCGCATACGCGTTTCAGTGATGCGACCGGAAGCAGATTCAATATCTCTTTCTCTTTCCTTTCTCTATCTGTCTCTTTCTACTTCTCATTGCTACTAGTTCCTTGCTCATTAGCTTGGTGAAAGGTGGGCTCTACCTAGTATTATCTTTTACCTGGAATTAGATAGCTCACCCGTCCCTTACTTATCTAAGTTACAATCTGCTTTTGTACAATTCTTGGTTATTAAATATTCTAAATTGTTAAATATTCTTGGTGAATTATATTATTATGTACAATTCTTGTTTAATATTGATTTACATGTCTATGTATGTATATATATATATATATATGGTATATCCCCTTTCATGGTAGAGAGGGAAAAGAAGGCTTACTATCCATTATTTTCACTGCCGTTTTCATTTACACCTTTCGTTAAGGTCGGAGCAGGACTAAGATTTAGATTACTCAAGATGGAGGTTGACGAGAACCAGAAGTTGTTTCGGCTTGACGGGTGTCTCAAGAGGATTTTCTTGAAGCACCGCTTCAGATAAGCTGCCCCTCATGTTTACAGTCTTGTTCTCCACATGCTTTTAGAGTGCGTGGGAAAGCCACAAATGCCTAGGGCAATATTTGCCCTTTTCCAGGACGCATGTAATTGGGTCATGTCATTTCCTATGTTGATAGCCCGATGCAGCAGCGTGGAAACGTATACAGTTGTATTCCAGAAGTGTTTGCTACATCTGTAGTCTCCCGAATCTGCAAAGTCAACTCTGTGGGAAACAGGCGATACTTTTATGAATCAGTCACAGGATTTTCTGTCCAAGGGCAGATTTTTCACAGCAAACTTAGCCTTCTTCTTTCGACATTGTTTTCAGCATTTTTCTTCCTGTGCAAATATTAAGTACAAATTTATCTTAATTGTATTTATTTTTTATTTTTCCTATTCACCAGTCCTTCCAATACGTCTCTTAAGCCCCTTGTACACGATCAAATTTTTGTCAAATTGCTTTCAATACTTTTAAAATCTTTGAAAGCAAATAAGGACATCCTCTAAACGATCAAAGATTTGACAATGATTTGATGGCTTCAGCCAATGAAATGCGAATATTTACAGTACGTCACAAAATCAGCAACATGGCGGAAAGCGAAAAGTGAACAAAAATGGCTACCCGTACAAGGTATTTCGTATGCGAACTGATTAGGTTATACTTAAGCTGATCATGTCCGTATGTCTAAGACTCCGTGGATTACCACAAGATGGAGTAGATGAAGGTATATGAAGAAACAATTGCCAGACAGATTTCCGAACTAAGTATACATTAATGCAATGTTATATAGTGTGGTTAACCTATCAGTTGGTGTTATTTCCATTGTATTCCATAATCGTAAATGTGATTCCATTGAATATAATACGTGAAAGTGCTAAATAATATTAGTAAAGAACGGTATTTCATTGCAAACTGTTGTGCCGTGACGCAAATAGTAAATTGCTTTGTGCGTGGTAAATTATGTATGAATGTGTTCTGAGGGGTTCCAGTTTGAAAAAAGACAACTTGTAAATACACATTTATGACATTGTCAAGTCTTGTCCAATCTTGCCACATATTGGAAAATGTTTGACAATTTTTCTTGTAAACTCTTGAATTGAAAAAAAAGTTTCATCGTGTGCAAGGGATTTTAGAAATATGTGCGTTTTGGGGGGAGGGGGTAGCGTCATTACGTATTGTCTATTTCACGCACTCCCTTCACATTTTAAATGTTTCCAGAAGTTTCTCTTCACTTATGAATTTCCAAATATTCCCACGTTCAAACCCGGCGGAGGGCGATGGATTTTTTCGGGCGTAAATATCCTTAGCATGGCTTCCTTCGGAAGGGAAATAAAGCCGGTGATCCCGTGTCGTATATTTACGGCACATAAAAGAATCTCAAGCCTGATAAAGGGGCCTCTGAGCGAAATTACCGTTCTTTCACGCCCAATATAGAATGGGACGCTAAAACCATGCAGTTAAAGAGCGTCCATAAATAAAACTATTTAGTTTTTTACTCACACTCTCTCTCTAAGCTACACCAATTTTCTTCAGACTCTTATTCCCTGTCTATACTCTAAATGCCTTCTCCAGATGTACACATGCCTCAATGTATTTTTTTCTCTGTGTAATGTCCGTAGCTGTCCAATTGTCTCTCTTATGCCCTTTCCTTTCTGAAGTCAAAGTATTCACACATTTATCATTCTCAAAAGGATGATACGACAGTCAACTGTGAATAACAAGTCGATATAAATGTTAACCGTGAGCTAATAGGAGATTTCCTGTAGTGTAGTGTATTGGCATCTGTCTTTTTGTGGGTTTCTCGTTAAGAAAACAGTGTGAGTGAAAAGAAGTTAAACATGTTAAATATACTGAAGATGTACATAGGTCATAATGTTTTGATCAAAATCTTAAGATGCTGTTTTGAGAAGAGTCTAGCGAAAGAAATTTTCCATTATTAGATTCTTGTTTGAAGGCAATAATGATATTGAAACCTCCAATAGAATTCATATGCACAACACGATGAATTTATATTACACTATTTTGATCGCAAAATATAAAAATAAGCATAATGCTAAAACTTCTGAATGTTTAGTCTTAATCGAATGCTTTAAGAATAAAACATATGGCTTTTGATTTTGTAATATACAGAGTGGACCATTTAATTGAGACTGTACAATATCAACAAAACTAAGTGTTGTAGAAAGAAATGTCTTTAATAAAAGTTGCTTGATATTATGGGGGAAACTAAATGTCATTGGTGAATTTAATTCTTTAAAATGGGAATCTACAATTATGGTCAAATTAAATTGACCCTAAAATGACCATCACAACGTCCTCCAAATTAAGCACGACTAATGGCATTTACCTTCCCCCATAATATCAAGCAACGTTTATTAAAGACATTTCTTTCTGCAATCTTAGTTTTCGAAATATTGTACAGTCTGAACTTAAATGGTCCACTCTGTATATCCAAATATGATGAAGCAAAATAATTAGGTTTATTAGACTAGATTGGAAAAATGTCAAATGGGCAGTTCAGTGCTAAACATTTCAAAATGCTGCTAACTGATGGGATGGCTACTAGACAGAAAAAAACTTTAATAACAACACCGTTCAAAGAACTGTACTGTGAAAGTTGTAAACCTCTGATACTTTTCAATATTAAGTCTAAGCAACCACACTTAAGCAAAGTTTCGTACTTCGGGAGTTAGTTTTCTAAGTATTATCAATTTCGAGTTTGTTACTCTCGGTATGAAATACTCTGTGTAGAAAGTGATTAAAACCTATTTCATCACTTCGTGTTCAAAAAGAGACATTCTATAAAGCGACACTTTCATTTAGTAATATGTACTAATTTTCTCTATTTAAAATAAAGAAAGTTTCTTTACATGCTTATTTTCAATATGAATAATTTGAGAACTTTTTATGTATAATGGAAAACGACATGTAAGTTTTTCCATTGCTTGTTTTTGCATATTCTCCGAAAATTTTATCAAAATTAGATAGAAATAATTACATACACAGAATACTTAGAGTATTTGTTGTATGAAGTGACCAATTTGGGATAGAATTATTTCGAATTTCGATCAATCACAGCTGTCATGTGTGTCAGTTTTATCGTTTACATTTAGTACCTTGACATGCAATTGTCCTTTCCTCAGTGGTACCAAACGTATTTTATAGGCAAATTTGATGAATATATTATTGTATTTTTATCATTTATGAAATAGTTGAACATAACTCGAACTCCAGATTCTCTCAGGATAAATTCTGGAGTTGTTGTTATATTGTTATACAAAAATGCTGAACAAAATTAAAGTTAGACAACACGTTTAAGATTTGATCAGCTGTATACTTTCATTTTTCAGTCACTAAACATACCAGAAGCGTTCTTAAGTAATTTCTGAACACAGAGTTCAAAACTAAATTTACAATGCAATGTTCATAGTTATGTAAAAAGCTCCAAGAGTCTTAACATTTTCAACAGTGTTACCTGTGTATTGCCTTAAAGGTGAAAGCCAAGTTCCTGAGTAAAGCTTTTGAGAACAACATTTTGGTATGAATTTGCTCAGTGAAGCGTTAGCCCTCCTTCGCTTGAGAAATACTGTTGTTACACTTGAGAAACGTTCTTCGAGGTACAATCGGTGTAGCGATGGGAATCTGAATAATACTAAACGCTCTACAGATGGAGTGAATGGAATGACAGCAGAACATATTGGGGAGGCGGAAAGAGGAAGATGTAATTTACTGCTCCAGAGGAAGAGTCTACTAAACAACTGCAGTTTTCCGAGCTGGGAGGAAGAAGCAGGTTTGAGTGAATGACGTGATGCGATGCGAGGTGGAACGGAACGCACGCCCTCTTGAATGTCAAGAGAAACACCGGAACGGCTATAACTGTCTCGAACACTAGACAGGTGCATGCTGTATGCATTCAGATTTGTAGGTCCTGTAGCTTGTTCAGCAGTCTTGCTGCTCTTGTATTCTTACCTCTGAAATTTTCTGAATATTCCTTTTTCTGAACTGAGTATTAAATCTCCAGGATTGTTTGGGTTGTACCTTCTCTCTGTTTTTATTTGGAGTCTGATAACCAGACTGACTTCTGAATTGCGTTTGTAGCAGATCCTAACACCCATTTTGTTTATTTGATGCTTTAGTGATGTCTTCTAGATTACGTAGTAAATTCCTCAAACCTCATGTGGCCTCGTCTACCTGTCTCATTTGGAATTCTAATAGTGCCACAAAGTGTCGTCAAGCCTATTCTGGTTTCAATGTTTGGTGCTGTGATGGTGAGAGGAACTTCTGGATCAAGCAGGTACCAGATCCTCAAATTTCTTTGGTTTCTGTTTGTTGCCTCAGTTGCATGACTATCTGGGGTGGGTAGATCCTCAAGCCAACTAACTCTTCTCTTTCTCTCCCCCCTCCCTCCCTCGATGTTTCACGATCTTCTGGATTAGGTGATGGTGATGATTTGTGTTTAAGGACGCTCAACTGCTAGGTCATTAGCGCCCTTGTAAAACGGATCATGGCAAAGGCCAGAGGTAAACATAATATAAAAATCATAGCAAAAAACCAGAGATAAAAATCAATATATCATATAAGTCAGAAACAAATATGAATATATAAAACCAAACCGAAAAGTATGAAATATCTGCCATTAAAATACTAAATCCGCATTGGGAAATTCACCTCTGACACAAAATTAAAAATCCCATCACCCACTTGCTTATCCGCCAAGACCTGGCCGGCAGTTGCAGTGTCCGGAAGAGATCTCCTGTGTAGTTTGGTCCTGTCTGGATTGAACACTAGATACTCAAGCCTCTACTGGCTTCAGCAGAGTTAAAGCTCCTCAATACCCCACTAGTAGGACGAACATTTGCTGTGAACATTCTTAGTGTTTTGCTAGGTGTTCCAATATTGGAGAACTACTAGACTAGATAGGTACCAGATTCTTCGGCCTTTATTCTATCTCTTGTTTAATACTTAATTAATTTCGTGAATATTTGAACTGGATAATCCATCCTTAAACCTATTTTTGCTTCACCTGCTTTCTCTTGGTACCCTAGTGCAATGAACTTCTGGTTTCTGTTCTACATACTCAAGCCTCCGGCTCTTGCTCTTGCTTGGTGTTACAAATGGGTCAACGAATGTTGTGACTTCAAACACATTTGGTGCTTTAGCAGTGCCGTGAACTTTTGGACTGAATATCAAGTCCTCAAGCGGATTCGAATTTAAAGTACTTAATGACTTTGATTATTAATTGCTCTTTCTCACATGTCGTATGTAGGCTAAAGTTGGAAGGTAGAATCAGACTTTAGACACCTGGTATGTGTGGAAGAAAAATCATCAGTGATTGACGTACTAGTAGTTAACTATATTTCTCAAAATGAACTTGAGAACGCATTGTGGTTTACTAAAAAAAAAATGAGTGTTGAAGAATTTAGTGTCGTAGCGGCAAGTTGTCATGGTAGTTCAGTGGTTAGAGCAACGGAACAGAAAGCAGAAGATCCGTGGTTCAAACTTTGGCTATGGCATTGGCTTTTTCAGTCTGATTATAGCTTTCCAACTTAATGCCTTTGATTGGTGCTCCAGTAGAGAGACATCTCGACATGGGTACCAGATCGTCAAGAATATTCTAATTTCAGCATTTGCTTGCTGTTGTTTTGCTATGAACTTGTAGTTTAGTCATTAGTTTATCATATTCTGACTTACATATTCTTGATACTTAAATTTGGTACTTAAAGAGTGCGATAGCGGTTAGGTTTGTGTATCATAGCTGTAGGCCTATTCTGATCTGAGGAAAATTGCCCATAATACTTAATATTCGCGCAGTGCTATGGAATGATTATCCCAAAGGTCGCACATTTTTAAGACACTCTCCAATAAATTACCGTAAACTTTGTGCTAATATTAGTAGTATCCACAAATTTGCTTAACTTTTTTGTGCAAAATTCCATACACGAAACGGTTAATATAAAACCCAATACGGCTCTCCGTATAAACTATCCTAAAATACAAATTTTAATTACATTTGAAATGTATCATCAAATTTCGACTTCCCGTAAACTGTTCATGAATGGATTCATGTGCGGATCAAACGTGGATAACATTTACTAGTACGGAATGAAACAAAACGTCCATTAATATACTAGATACTGTAAAAAATGGGTGTAATTGGGAGGCAAATATAGCTATTCCAATCCACAGGAATGAAATGCGTATTTTTCCCCCGGTTTTCCTCCTAAATATTCGTATCACGGCAAAATAAATACGCTTTTCAATGCCCCATAAACCACTGCTTTTGTTTCCTGAAAAAATAACGGGAATTACCATCCATATGTGAATACACATACATAATCCCTTCTTTCTGTTTCTCTATGCCAGCGCACAAATGGGTTTTCTAAAGCCTTAAATGCTTATAATGCTCTCAAAGCGGAAAAAGATTAAGCTGGAAGTATGAGGGGTACTTGTTTTGCTAGAAAGCATTTACAAGAGCCAAGCCGCCCATCTGGCTTAAGTCTACAAGCCAAGTGTGCTGACGCACCATGCTGTGCTGTCCACAGTATACTCTGATTAAACGGGGCAGCTGGGAGAATGGGGAATATAGAATACGGCATTAATATTGTACATTACATATTGTATGCTATTTGTTTACGACTATGTATGGTTATGTTTTTCTGTGTTTACAGTCAGTTCACTCACTCCTTGCTTGAGAGGGATTGAGCGAAAAGATAACGAAGACAATGACATTGGCCAATTCAGTCTTATGAGGGATTTCGGTTTCAATCACATCTATCACTATAATCTGTTTATATTTCATGCTCACTGTATATAGATTATACAGGGTGAGTCAAAAAACTACGAATCCATGATGGATAGTTTCCTAAAGGGGTGCAAAAAATGTATGGACAACGACGGTGGACAGTTCCAGAATTTTCTTTCATAAAGTTGGTAAGTAAAGTCTTTAAATGTCGTTTTAAAAACGTTGTATGGTTTCATCCGCGCCTTTCTATGATAGCGGCAGACGGCAACGAGCGCCGAGGTCGCGGACAGGAAAAACACCGCGAAGCCGGTTCGTAGTTTTTTGGCTCAGCCTGTATAACCTTAAGGTGGGTCTCCACTGCCTCAGCAATGAATAAAGCGTGTTGATTCAACACGTTGAGCTCAACATGTCGGAGGTAAATGAGCATCTCCAGTAACCAACAAGTCAACAACATGTTGATCCAACATGTCTTGGTTAAACAAAGTTGTTTTCCACCGGTATTGGAAAACGTGTTAAGTGGGATATGTAATCGACTAAGTTTGGCTAGATATTATGTAAACAACTGGCACATGCATATTATTCTTTGCTTATTATAGCGAGAAAAAAGTGGACGAAAGAAATGACAATACAGTTAATTAATAAGATTCATACAGCACCCGTTATCTGGTATACATATCTAAAGACTAGGAAATAAAATCAAGAAAATGGAGTGTTTATGTGAGCTTGTGTTTTTAATGCACACACGAGGACATAACAACCTCCCCCTCAGAAAAAAGAAGAGATTAAGCCTCCTAATCTCAATTCAGCTGATATAGTTGCTCTGAAATTCATTTTGTTTTGCAATTGCTGGTGAATTTATAGCCAGCAACAAATTAAATCGTTTCCCGACATTCTTAGAAAATTCTTGAAGCGGAATCTATCCTAAACTTTCAGTTCAGACTTTTCTATTGCTTAGAATAGGGCGCACCCATAACTTCTTTCATTCTTGCGCCTCTGCCAACAAGCACACATTGTGACCCAAAGGCTATCTTCATAATCAGAATCCATGTGATTATTGATATTAACAAACGCAACGTGTTTACACTTTGTCTCATGCGGTGGAGACTGAATGTTGATGGAAATTTCAACTACAGTGCCATTTAAACAACCTGAGACTCCTGACATTTCACTCTAAGCGGTGAAGTGGGAGAGCTGCGTTGCCATTTTGTATTAGGACGTGTGTCAGATGTGTAGCAGCTCGCCGAATAGCAAACAGCATGCTGGGACGTAACGCTAGTGAGCAGTAGTAAACCACGCCAACATGGTAACGTGTTACCCCTCAAAGTAGAGCTTATAGGCGAAGGGAGAGGATGGTGGTGGCATATTTACTGGCTAGAGCAACAGTGGTGGGACGTTGCTATGGAATCTACCCCTCCAAGAGTCGACCTCCGTGCTGTAGTGGTTACCATGCTAACATCTAATTTCCGAGGTCGCAGGTTCAAAACCCGGCGATGAATTTTTTTTCGGGCGTAAAAATCCTTAGCATGGCTTCCTTCGGAAGGGAAGTAAAATCGGTGGTCCCGTGTCGTAGATTTACGGCACGTAAAAGAACCTCAAGCCTGATAAAGAGGTTTCTGAGAAAATTACCGATCTTTCACGCCCAATATAGAATATGAAGAAGGGTTTTTGTTGGAGTTGTGTATTTATTTAGCTCCACGATGGACGTCAATTTGAAGGAGGAGTTGTATTATATTTCAACTGTTGAGGAGCCGAACTTGAAGTAGTTGCAACCGCACGTATGTTAAACAGTTTCCGATAGCCTTCGCACCAAAAAATGTACTTTCAGGCGGCCTTTGCCTCAAGTTTAAAAAAATATTAACTTTGTTATTAAACTGCTTCTTTAAATATTTATGTTTTGTGTTTGCCTCGGCTGCGTCAGTATTATTTTAGAGACACGTTTCTCTTAGGCAGGGCGTGATGCAACAAGAATGAAGGCATACACAGATTTTAAGTTTTAATTCACTCCTTTTTATTAATCCTTGACACAAATTAAGTAGCACTTCACTGATATAGAGAGCTGTGAGATTCTCTTATTTAATACTTGCTCTTTTTTATCGCGTATACTTATTTTTTCGCCTCACACGAATACGTATTATATTTCTCTAGAGGACGCATCTTGCATCCGGTTACTATCACGGTCTGCAGGCAACTGAATAGATTTCAACCGTCTGAACTTGTAAATCTCTGTATTTCAAGCCTCTGATTGGCTATTTTTACTCCAATAGAATACCTGCATTTAACTAAAGCTTTTTCTGGTTGTTGATTGGCTATTTTTTTTAAAAACTGTTACTAAAATTACATTAATGCTGCCAAGATTCACAAATAACATTTAAACTCTCAAACTCATTATTGCCTCAAAGGTTACCTCTTTGTTAGCGACGTTTACTTATTCTCACAGCTCCTACATTATTAAATTACGTAATGCATTCATATAACATTATTGAACATGTTTACAATAATATAAGCATATGCAGTGACTGTTACATACATTTTACAAATTTATTACATACATATTGCTTCAAGGCGGGCTGTTATTGAATTTACATATTATATAATTTAATTGAAATTATTTAAGTGTTAAAATACTTCCTCAAATAGACGCTAAGGATCACAACAGTTAAAGAGCGTCCACAAGTAAAAGTAAATAATTTTACCCCTCCAGGAAGTGTCAGAAGTCTCTTGTTATTTAAATTCTACTGTACACGTATGACTCAACATGTTTCGCATTACATGCTTATAAATTTGTTTCTCTTTAGCGATGAGTGCTGTGTGTTGATTGTTGAGACAGTGGAGACCCGCCTCTATGCTCAATTGGATGGAGAAAGATATAGAGCAGCAAAAAATAAGCCAGGTTTTACCACTTTTGTGGCACCCACTACACGCTATTCTCTGCGAAAAATGGCTTTGCAGATTCAAAGCATGACTACACGAAGAAACAGTGGATAATGCAAAATACATAAACATTGCTGTATAGAATAAATGACTTGCTCTTTCTTGGAATATAGGGCTATTTAAAGGAAATAGGCTGTGCATATAGTCGCGGCTACGAAATACATTTTTAGACAGCTGATGCTAAAACTAGAACTTTTTGCACAAGATATACTAATTAAAAGTTGTACTTTTATCGCACTTGTGATAAAGGTTTCACGAGTGCGATAAAATTTTTATGCCACTTCATAGTTTCTAATTCGGTTTCAAGACCTCACACGGCAATTAGTCTTTGTATTTGCGCATGTTTAATAAATCGACTTGGTTTGATTAGCTTTTACATTTCATTATGTCTTTTTACTCATTTATTTCTCATGGCGGTCGCATTACCTGTTCACAGTTCAAATCGTCATACTTCAGTTTATCGCAATGCGTTGTCCAGTTAACCTGCTCCTTGTGTGTGTCTGTATGATTTATTAGTAAACCGGTTCTATACAAAACGTTTCTAGCGATTACATTATTTTGGTGGCCAGATTCCTAGTTGAAGGAACATAAAGGATTTGCAATTATTCGCGAGTGGAAGCAACATCCGGAACTCGATCAGAGGGAAACACACCAGTACCATACACCAGCTGTGTACCAGATGTGTTGAGCGTGCACGCAAGAGTAAACAGTCTTGCTGTATTAGGATTTACAGTGCATACTAAAATCGTGATATTCCTTTGATGGTAAGAATGCTTTGCATAGCAAGGAGAAGCCTAGCTGCAGGTAACCGTTTCGTAAACATTGCTTTCTTTTGTGCCAGCTTCGCTTTAGTTTGTTGCAAAAACTCTTTCTTATGGGATATGTAACAGATCTTTTGTGTCCTCAGTCGTTATCCTGTGTTTCCATCGATTGTAATAATTCAGTGCTGCATTTTATGTTCTGCTTATTCCCCTAGAGACAGCAAGTCTCGCTGTATTATCGTTTTCTCTTTGCCGAGAATATATTTTGTTTCATCTTCTGTGTCATATCTACAACATAGTTTAATTAATAATAGTCGTTTATCGATGCACGTTCAGAGATAAAGTCTCCTAAATTTACTACTTAAATACTTATTTTCTTTAGGGCAAAGTTCCGTCAGAAGAAAGAGCTGCTTTATGGCTTGCATATTACAATCTCTGTTCCATGAAGCTAGCTTGAAGTTCAGTTTGCTCACAATCACACATTCAACATTTCTTTACGTTTTCCTGTTTGATAATTTTGACAAGGATTACAATATGTTTTTTCTAGCTGTTTGCTTTTCTACTTAGCCACATCTATTTACAAGTATATATGTAATATGATCTTTTCATTCTGATGCAGTATTTTTAACACTTAAATGATTTCAGTCAAATTATGTAATATGTAAATTCAATAACAGCCCGCCTTAAAACAATATGTTATGTAACCATATATAAACAAGTGTATATTACAGTCATTGTGTATGTTTATATTATTGTATCCATGTGTAATAATGTTATATGAATGTATTACGTAATTTAATAATGTAGGAACTGTGAGAATAATAGGTTAAAAGTTGCTAACAATGAGGTAACCTTGAGGCAATAATGAATTTGAAGGTTTAAATGCTACTAGTGATTATTGGAAGCAATAATGTAATGTTTGTGACAGTTTAAAAAAATAGCCAATCAACAACCAGAAATAGCTTTAGTTAAATGAAGGTATTCTATTGGATTAGAGTTAGCCAATCAAAAACTGAAAAGGAGAAAATTTTACAAATTCAGAGTTCAGTTGGTTGCAGACAGCGTTACTAACCAGACGCAAAAGTGTCCTCAAGAGATTTAATACGTATTCGTGTGAGACGAAAAATAAGTTTACGTGTTAAAAAGTGTAATTAATTAATAAAAAGAATCTCACAGCTCTCTATCAGTGAAGTGTTATATAAATCGTATCAAGCATTAATAAAAGGAGTGAAGTAAAATTATAATCAGGTAAGCCTACATTCTTAGTCACACCACAACCCTGCCAAGACATCCATGTCTCTAATAATAATACTGACGCAGCCGAGGCAAACATAAATATATAATATTTAAAGAAACAGTCAAATTACAAAGTTAAGATTTTTTTAAACTTGGGGCAAAGGCCACCTGAAAGTACATTTGGGGCGAAGGCTACCGGAAACTGTTTACTATACGGGCGGTTACAACTACTACAAGTTCGGTTCCCCAACAGTCGAAATACGATACAACTCCTAAAATACTTCTTTCTCAATTCGTAATTTTAACTTCTGCGGTCATATCGGGGGCTTTGAATTGAGAAACAACTGTAGATTCTTTAACGTTAGGTTTTAATCAATTCTAATTTTGAACACACATTCACTCCCACACTCCTACTTCCAGGCTTTGCGGAGGGTAGGAAAAGTTTTTAATTAAAGAAAATTTTCCCCATTCCAGCTGGGAATCTTACCCGTGAACTCTGGGTTGAGAAACCGGAACCAGCTGATCATTCGACCGCAGAGGCGGTCTTGTGTTTACGAGGGCTGATAAATAAAGACTGAGGCTGATATTTTCCTGTAGCTTCCTTGATGGTTTCCTGTCTCTACTATGAATATTTGAAAAGAGCGCGGTTTCATGAATAATGTCCATAGGCGACAGCACTCTCGTATCGGTAGGTTGGTAGTAATGCTGTGTACTTGAATTTCTCATACCACAAAATGGAGGTGGCACGAGAGGAGCAATACAGCGCAATAAAAGTTTGTTTTCGTTTAAATCATACAGCCTCTGAAACTTTTGAAAAGCTGAAGCAAGCATACGGTGAAGATGCACTATCTCGTGCAACAGTGTTTAGGTGGTTCAAGGACTTCAAAGAAGTGCGAGTCCTCTGTGCTAAGCAAGGTGGGCCTGGTGTTTCACATTTTTCGACTGTAATGGACCGATTTACCAGCATGCAGTTCCCCCTCACACTACTGTTACAGCAGCGTACTACGTCACTATTGGTTACACTGAGGAAGCACATTGCAAGAAAACGCCCAGAACTTCATCGGAATGGGTGGCGACTTCATCACGACAATGCGCGGTCTCACGTCGCAAATCAAGTCCAGGAATTTTTGGCTAAATTCAACATTACCTGTATGCCGCATCCGCCTTATAGTCCCGATCTTGCCCTCTGTGATTTCTTTGTATTCCTATTACTAAAGGCAAAGCTCCGGGGCATTCGATTTTAGAGCACTGAAGCAGTGCTGAAGTAAAGTGAGACGATTCTCAAAGATCTGACAAAGAATGGCACCATGTGTTCGAGGACTGCCAGAGACGCTATAAAAAGTGCATTCAAGTAGGAGGGGACTACTTTGAAAAAGATCATGTCAATATTGAAATGTAGTAATAAATATCTGTGAAAAAAAAATCAGTCTCAGTATTTATTGATCAGCTCTCGTATATTGTGACTATCCAATTTTTACTGCCACTTCACTAAGTTCTCGCTGTCTTTTCACTAATCTAAATCTAGTTTACTTTTCATATCATTTACTTAGTTCTCATTGTCACTTCCCTAAGGTATTTTGTTCTAACTTTCCCTGTAATTTCACTTTCCTTCGCGACTTAGCGGCGTAATGAAATTCGCGAAGTCGCCTTTTCCGTCCGCTTACTCACTGGGAGGTCGAACACAAGACTTCTCTAATCTCTAGCAGTAGCAGCACTCACCGTACGTCGCAACTGACATCACAACCTCACTCGGAGAACACATTTTGTCGCACCAGAAACGCACTCGTTAGCTGGCTCACTCGCGAATATGCTGGCTTATATAGCTGTTGGAATTTTCCACAGTGTTCTAGAATGTTCCGGAGACGCGGGAAGAAATGTTGGAACAATCTCATATCTCCCAATAACGAAGACCCATAGCTGCGTCACAATATTGTTTGCACTATTTTCTGCAATCGCACTAGATTGTAAATTATGCTAATTTATGCATGCTTTGGGATAGTACGCTACAGAATTCAACTGCAATTTAGATTCGTAAGGATGCAAAGTTGACAGTTGTGGGGAATTATGGGATTGGTGGTTTACAGATGAATCTTTACTTTTGTTTAAGGAAAGAGACTTTTATCTCTAAACGAAATGGATAACTCCATTATGCAAGGCACCGAACGACCAAACGCCTGCCGCTGTATTTTCTGCTTTCGTCCACAAATAACATCAACTGGCCAGTGGACCTTGCAGAACTACCATTGCAACCTCTGCTTCCGCTCTCACAGAATGCAGCTGGTTAGTGGTCAGTTTGTCGCCTGACCTCGGCCATATAGAGACACAGCTTGCTAGATACTTTCCCATCAAGTAACTTTTAAATTGTTTTCTAAGGCTCTAGGAGGCTGAATTCATTCTATTTGGCCTCTGGCCTCTGATCAAGATAATCTCTATTTCGGTATCGGAAATCGAACTCGCCGCAGGCATAAAGCTATAGAGAGGTCACCCGCTTATCTTTGTTCTGTTAAATTTGGTATTTTCAGTGTATTTATTCCATATCAAGTTTTCACTAGAAATACACCTTCTGGGGTCCCTGAATAAAATAAAACCCCGCGCTTTGGCACAGTGAGTGGAGGTCACTAGGGTCTGGTGCCCAATCAGCATCGTGAGGAATATGGCAAGCTACGATTGGTGGCGATTTGTGAGTCACGAAAACCAACATTCCGGCCAGGGACAGTGTGGTGCTGACCACATCACCTTTCCGTACCGATTGGATGGTAGTCTTTAACTGTCCAATGCCGTGTGCATTCAGCCGTAAGGCCTACGTAGGCTTGGTGAACCTTGGCCCTTCATGGGCTGCCGTGTCACACACATTTTATTAAGAAAGAAAGAAAAAAAATCGAAAAAATGACAGCGCTCTCACTCGCTCATGTGTTGTTATTTCAATGAAAAAGTAAAAGTTTTGATTATACAGTGTGGACAATTTAAGTTGAGACTGTACACTATCTCCAAAATCAAGCATTGTAGAAAGAAATGTCTTGAATAGAAGTTGCTTGGTATTATGGGGGAAAGTAAATGCCATTAGTCGTGTTTTATTTGGAGAACGTTGTAATGGTCATTTTAGGTTCAATTTAAATTGAAGTTTCCCATTTAAAAATATTAAATTGGCCCTAAAATGACCATCACAACGTCCTCCAAACAAAACACGACTAATGACATTTACTTTCCAACCACTTTTATTAAAGACATTTCTTTCTACAACGCCTAGTTTTGGAGATAATATACAGTCTCAACTTAAATGGTCGACCCTGTATACTGGCATACTTATTTCCCACAAATGGAGTTTTATAATGGGCTTCGAAGTTCAAAACTCCTTACATCTTGCTTATTATTGGGTTTGATGAAAAACGTTTTCGGTTTACCATGGGAAATGGTATAGTGGGTTGGGGGGGGGCAGAAAGGGAAAGCGAGAGAGATGAGAATGGGGAGGGAGAGTAGATTAGAGAGAGGGAATAATCTCTGCAGTTCAGAGTTACCAATATAGAGGTTTTCCGGCCAGATCTATAAATCTTGGCGACTAGTTTTCTACGAGAAATATGCCGCCCAGCGAGAACCTTAGGGGATTTTAAATTATTAATAATAAGTAATAAAATCGGACATATTTTTCATCACAGTAGCTGTAGTTCATAGTAATGACGATATTAATATATCAAAACTTAGGTTGTTAGTATTTATTTTAAACCGTAACTTGTCCAGGCTCTGTCATATTGTTTGGAGCATCGAAGTTATACTTTACAGAATCAAAGCCAAGATGAGTTCATTTTGCATTGTGCATGTGCATGGAAAGGCCTTAGTTTAGAAGACCGGTCATGATAACTACTATGCGCCAAAGTCTGAAGATAGCGCTTGGGAATTTGAGGGTTTTGGAAGAGAATTAGCTGCTCTAGCGGGATCTAATAGCATATGTTGGCAAACGTACCTCAGTTAACGTGTAACGCGGAATAATAAATAAAAAGCAAAAATGTTGCTTATAAATGCTTACTTGAAACATTTTAGTGAATGAATTAAACGTTTGGACATGAAAGACGCTTGTTTCTGATCCTTATATTCATATTTATACACCACAGAACATAGCTTAGAGCTAGAAGCTGATTATAAGCCAGCCACAACTGAATAACGTTCTCTGGTATAAACAGAGTGGGCGATGTTTGTGTATACGGCCAGTGTCTGAAAACAAACTTAGGCTGCAGTGGCTGCTGTAGGCAACAAGTGGTAGATAACATCTTCACAGTCTGGGCAAGGCTTAGGCATGCTCTGTACTTTCTTGGAACTGCTATCTGCTATATTCGTGGAGAAGAACTGCTGTTGCGTAATGCGCCCTACAGCTATCCATGCATTTTCTTGTTTATTGTCATAATTATTGGCTCTTGTGTAGCCAAATCTTACCTATAGTAGATAGTAGAATAGATAGATATCTAGTAGATAGTTGAATATTGCATTACATTCAGAAATTTGATGGCTGGTCCCGTAGCTCAGTCGGTACAGCACCTGCCTGTTGTGCGAGGGGTCCCGGGTTCGATCCCCGGAAATTATTCCCTATCCTCAGAGTATGGTAGTGTGAATGTGTGTAGGATCTAATGATTGAAAAGCAAAAAAATTGCAAGAAGCCTAACGACAAGAGAATACGACGTAACACAATTGCCAATAGGCAGTAAGTTCCAAAGAAAACGCCACAGATAAAGATTATTGTAGTTAAAGGTGGGGTAAAAAGTGATACCGAAGTTTCACTGGCAATAAACGTTTTGGGATACTAAAAAAAAAAAATAAATAGAAAAAGCATTTTTAAGCTATTTTTTATTTTTTCAAAATGTCTCAAACGGCTTTGATTAGAATACCATATGGTTAAGATATCTGCACACAAATGAAACGTATATTTTGAATTTCCTGTAATTGGTAAACACTAGGAGATGGACAGTATCTTAGTACACAAAAAATGCAGATCTCGTTAAAATACACAATTTATGCCAAGTATATTTTGTAGGTGGCATTAACTATTTCCGAGATATCCTTTGTTATTGGTTTGCATTTTGAAATATTTTTACCTTTTTCAAGTGGCAAGTGACTACTTATTCGTTTATTCTCGTGGTCCTGCAATTTCAACGCTATTGCATAGCCACCTGAGTTTTATTTTCCCTACTACGTATTGTACGAGTAAATAGGGGAAGTATTGCATTCCACCCAAAAATTCGATATCGAGATTTCACCAGAAATACATGTTTTGAGGCTCTCTGAATCCCCAAAAAAAGGGAACTTTTAGAAAAAGGTCCGTGTGAGTTGTGTGAAAATTCAAAAACGAAAAGTCGGGTAAATACCAAACTTTGTATGTATTTAGGTTCAGTATCTTTCAAAGATGCGACACGAAGATTTTCAAGAAAAATTTTCCACCCCAGACTACCCTTTACATGGGACATTTTTCGAAAATTTTGATTTTCTCAAAAATGGCTCTTAAAAATTTTGATTAAAACGTCATATTTAAGATATTTTCATTACAAATAAAATGTATATCCTGAATTTTCTGCGAATGTCCCTAAAAGTCCTCTTCTTTCTGAATGGCTTTTGCATAACTGGTAAACCGTAAGGGATAGAAAAAAATTTTCTTCACAAAAATCTAGAGCTCTGACAAAAACTTTCATATTTTAAAATACTTTGGAAATCTTCATAGTTCTTCATATTTTGTAAGATTGCGATTTTTCGCTTTTAAAATAACTTCCGTTAGCATTGGACCGGATTTTCCAGATATCTTGTTCCGGCAGTTTATTGTGAATTAAATTTAGAAAACCCAAGTCACTCTTTCTAGGAAATATGTCTGAAAAAACGGTCAGGTACAATTCAGAAAATGTAGCATTTCCTCTATGGCGTCAGTGCGAAATTAAACGTCCCGAGTCTTGAAGAGTTTTTGTTTTCGAAACAATTAAAATTGTCCATTAATTCCATTCAATTTGTTGTATTTCATATATTTTATTAAATATGAAAAATCTATGAGTCCTATTTTTGAAACTAGTGTGGTGAACCCTTTAAGTATAATATATTTGTTTTTAAATATATTTTTTATAATATTTTGATATTTTTTCTTCATGTTTTGATATTTTGGTAAAAACGTTTCATATTTTGGCAAGTTTTGCTTTCATATTTTGCCCCCTCTAGTTGTTCATTATTTATCCAAAATAGGGAATTATCAGAAAAGTTTTGTCTAAGGTTTTATTACATGTAGATACACCTCCTCAAGAAAGTACTCGTTTGCAATTTAAAAAATTCTAATTGCTACACTATCACTACGTTTTGTTTACAGGCTTCTTATAAGTTTGTCTTGTGTGTTCATTCTCCGTTGTTTTTTAGTTCCACTCCCTCTCTTGATATTGAAGGAAGCATCCAGTTTTACATAAGGGAATCTTGCATTGTTGACATTTATACTGCGTTTGATTGGCATGCCCCGATTTAGTCTTGCGGTTTTGTTTCTTTTTTTGCCAAACATTCCACACATGTTTTCATCTAAAAAAACCTAGGTTTTTTGGATTTAAATATCAAATAATAATAATAATAATAATAATAATAATAATACACCTTACGTATTTTGGCGGTTTTTCAGATCGTTCATTTTATCAGTTTTGTAAATTTTTGAAAAATGTGCCAAAATTGCTTTTTTTTTGTACGTGGTGTTTTCAAAACTATCTTTCATGCATTGGGTAGCTGTGAAGAAATAAATTCCTAAATTCGTAAAAAGTGAGCCGAATAAGACAAAAATGTTGAAAACTCCCAACTTTGGCATTTAATTCCTCCGTCAAATAAAATCCTATTTTCACCGCAAAATCAAATAATATACACAAAAGAAGAAAAAACGTTTATCTAAGATTTCTATGAAAGGTCGAGAACATGATTTGAAATCGAATGGATAAATAAAGTCCTTACTAAGTTTCCGTTAAAGCCGACGTGAAATGCTTGGAAATGTTGCTGTCTGCAAAGCCAGGGAACATTAGTGTGTCAAATGCTTCATTCGTTTAAATACAGAGGTCCTGCTGAATGTTGCTCTCCCGGAAGAAATACGAGCACTGTGCGGGTTTCGGAAATGTACAGTTAGAAAGGGCAGGCACACGTGTAACAGTTGACTGCACAGAGACCACCCCCATGTGTAGCTCCGATTACAGGTAACAGAGAACAAAGGGGGCGGGGGGTCAGCGGTACAAGGGTGAGGAAACCGAGACGGAATTTGTAGGGGTACTGAAACTGGAAATTCCTATAACCTTCTGGTGTCAACCTATACCTGCAATATGAAAACATTGATGTGTTGCATTCACATGACTTTCTCTACTCACTCTTCTACAAACTATTCCTACAAAAGCTTATTCTTCTGCCCACTTCTTGTTAATCGAGGCATTCATTACACATTTACGCATTTCATTGTAGGTATGAAGAGTAGGCTAAAGTCAGAGCCACGTTTTTAAAAAGCGGGTGATTGCTTTCAGATTCCATGCTGTTAGCATGACCACAAGAAAAAACGAATAGCAACTTAAAACTGGACAAAACAGGTTTACAATGTAACCAATAACAAGGAGTATATCGGAAAATTAACGCTAAAAAAAATTATTGGACATACCTAATTATCGTGTCCTATAAAGAGGGATGTAATTTTTGTGCAGTAAGATTTTGTCTATCTCTTATGGTTTATCAGTAATAGAAAAGTAATTCAGAATGAAGAAGACTTCACAGGCTATTCACAGAAAATTGACGATATACATTTTATTTGTCATGAAAATATCTTAAAACATATGGTGTTTTAATTAAAATCGTCGAAGCTATTTTTGAGAAAATAAAAAATGCTGAAAATGTAAAAAGACAATTTGTGGGGGGGGGGGGTTCCTTGAAAATCGTGTAGCAGCCTTGGAAGATGCTGAACTTAAATTTGGCGTTGACCGAATTTTTGGTTTTTGAGTGCTCTTCACGTACACTCATACACACACACACGGATCTTCTTCTAAAACTGTTATTTTTTTAACTTTCTCTACTACGTACGAGTATAGTAAGTAGCGGAAGTATTTCATTCCACCCAAAAATTCGATATCGAGCTTTCACCGGAAATACATGGTTTGCGGTGCCCTGAATCCAAATAATGCATTTTGGAAACACGTGTGTGTGTGTGTGTGTGTGTGTGTGTGTGTGTGTGTAGCAACATAGCTCAAAAGCAAAAGTCGAATAAATACCAAACTTGGTACTTGAGTTTACTATCTTCCAAGATTTTCAAGAAAATCCCCCCACCCCAAACTACCCTTTACATGGAACATTTTTCGAAAATTTTGATGTTCTCAAAAATGGCTCTAACGATTTTGATTAAAATATCATATGTTTAAGGTATTTTCAAGGCAAATGAAATGTATATCTTGAATTTCCAGGGAATGTCCCCAAAAGTTCTGTTCAGTCACAATGACTCGCATAACTGGTAAACCGTAAGAGGTAGCAAAAATTGTACTACACAAAAAATGTAGATCTCGTTAAAACACAATTTATGTCATATACATTTTTTGTGTGGAGTGAACCATTTCCGAAGTATTCCTTGTGATTTGTTTGAATAATTAAACCTTTTTTCAAATGGGAATTCGTTATTCATTTTTTTATATCCTGGACATGCAAAGAGAATGGAATGCTCCACATAGCAACCTGCTCTTAAAATATTTGACTATCGCTTAAAGCTTATGACATTCCCCTTGTGCCTACAAGAAAATTAGCAATAAGCAAATGTTTATCTCGGTTAACATGAATTATATGGAAAATAAGCATTTGTAAAAATAGCTTGTTCAAGAGTAGAGAAAGTCATTTGATTGCAACACATCAGATTTTTTTTTATTCAGCCTTTAAACACATATTTCCGGTGAAATCTCGGTATATCATTTTTGGGTGGAGTGTAATACCTCCCTAGGTAAATAATAGAAAAAGTAAAAGTGTAACCTCATGATTAACAACGGTAATTCAAGCAATAACAGATATTACCATTTCAGGAAGATGGATACATACATTAATTGTAGTAGAACAAAAAGATCCAAGCTACGGTTGCGTTGTGCTGCTCCCTTGCGGAAGTTAAACCGAACACCACCTCCCTTTATTGTATTTTCATTTCAATAAAGTTGACCCAAGCACCATCTGTTTTGCCGTTGTGACAGTAATACGTCACTGTTTAAAGGAACATTTATTAAAGTATTATAAACCTCGTGGTCGTTGTGGCTGTATGCATTTAACAAGAACAGCGTTTGTTATTGGTAAACAAAGAACCGCTAGTCCATTTCTTGTTAAGCAAGCCAATGATTGGTTCTTAGTTATCAAACTATTATTATCACTGTGTATTTGCTTATGAAGAGAGAGAGGTTTGTTGAAGCGAATTGTTGCACTGGAACAATGGATTCACAGCAACTGTATAGTACATAACACATTTTCCTAAAGCTCACCAGTTTTTCTTTTTCATTTACCTATAGTAAGCGGAGGAAGTACTCAAATACCTTAAATCCAAAAACGCATTTTTAGAAACAGATGCCCATGCGATTGTATGTTTATATGCGAACAGCGTAACTAAAAACGAAATACAAATACCAAACTTATTGTTCAAGTTCAGTTCGTTTCAAGGATGCTACACGAAGATTTTCAAGAAAATACCCTTCCCAACTATTCTTTGTGTTGAAATTTTTCGTTTTGATTTTATCGAAAACGACTATTAACGATGTTGTTTAAAATACCACATTGTGTGCAAGGGAAATAACATTTCTTGAATTTTCTGTGAACAGCCTGTAAAGTTCTCTTCATTTTGAATGTACTTTGTATGCTTTTGCAAAATTTATAAAACGTCGATAGACTAACTTACTGGGTGGGGGAGTAGATATCCTTAACATACACCATTTATGTCAAATTCAATTTTTGCGGTGTTAGCAGTTTCCGAAATATTCGTTGATATTGTTTTGAATTTTCAACTTCCTTCCTATATTTTTGCAAAGTGCTAAGTTGCTACTCTTTTTTTTTTCTCTCGTGGTGATGCAAAGGTCTTGGAATTTCAAAGTAATCTTGTAGCAATCCTCTTTTCCTACATCTCCCCTATTGTTAAATTGCTTCATTTGTATGGCCCCTCTTAACCTCAGTGGCCAAATTAGGGGCTTTGACTACAGAAATAACTAACTTGTTGACTATAGGTTTTTTTAACTGTTGGTTTTTACTGATATTCATTAGGAAACTCGACTCTCATTCACTCCCACATTTATCTTCCAACTCTGTCGAGTATAGCGAATTATTCTAATTAAAGAAAAATTCCTCCACTGCAGATGTTAACCGAGTCCGGCACCTCTGGGTTGAGAAGTCAGAACGCTGACCGCTCGACTACAGAGGAACTGATGACATTTCCGAAACGTTTGTCTGTAGTAACATGAAGTAGATTGAAGAATAAGCTTATGTAAGAATAGTTTGTAAAAGAGCAGGAACATAAGCACATCATATTTGTTCTACAAACAACCAGCACTTTGGTGTATCACTGAATGGAATGTCATAAGATTGCTGTTATGAAGTTAGAAGTTTCCTCTATTCTATGATATGCGGAAATATGCTCCTTTCTGAATAATGCTAGGCATAATTTAAGATCTATGAAATTCGTAAATAATAATAAACCTCAGTGATGAGGTCTAAGTCAAGATGGACTTCCAAAAGATACAGTAGGGAAGTCTTTTTAAGCTTTATTGGATTGAACATTCTGGAAAACCGTCTTTAAACGAAACTTTGAGGGTTTTAAAATCTATGAGGCCAAACACGTTTATCATTCGCTAGTTACAGAAAATAAAATCGTAAATGACATCGAAGGGCTTAATGGTGAGGTTGATTGCGAAAAAAACCTTAGTGATCATTAGAAAAGCTGAAGTGAGAAAAGGAAGTCATTGAGATGGTTACTTCCCTCATTTTTGTATTTAGATATTAATCTGATTACAGCATATTCATGTTGACACCTGCTTTTATTGCCGCACTGTCAACATCAAGAATCCAAAATTTAGTGTATGAGTTGCTTTGCTAAATAATTCAGGATATTAGTTTACTAAGAAACATTAATCAAGAGTTATTCTCAAACTATAATGATGACGACAATGGGCCCCAAGTTTAGGTGTACCTTGCCTTCCGAAGTATAGGAATGAAGTCACTTGCATCTAGTAATAATCCCAGGGCAGAAGTTCTCTCGCGATTCAAGCCCATACGCCGGTGGGGAGAATCGAGCCTGGATCCGTTTGCATGCTACGCAGAAACTCGAACCACCACACCAAAGCACGCTGTAAGGTTTAAATATTATGGCAACAGTCATGGTTACAGTAACGCAGGTATGTGTTTTATATTAATTTTGCGAATATATTTATGGTAAAATCAGTTACCTAGACTACTATTTTTGAGGTTAGTAAGGTATTGTTAATCATCATCCGAAGATGAACTTAGTGTTTCGACTAAAACGATTACATATTTTCTCGTTTTATTTAAGCATCCCTACCGAAAAGATTACTTTTGTGCGTGGAATTACGCCGTTTAAAAACGTTAGCAATAAATTTGCAATATTGAACTATCACTGAAGCTAGCGTACCTCCGCTGCAAATTAGAAGGAAAATCTCAAGTCTATCATATGCAACACGTTCTGAAATGAGACCATCATCTCTAGTCCACTCTTACATATTTACCACCAACAATATAGGCTGAGCAAAATTACCGATCTTTTACGCCCAATATAGAATGGAACGCTAAGGACCATAGTAGTTAAAGAGCGTCCATAAATAAAACTCAATTTAATTTTAATAGAGTCAGGTTATATATCACATATATCCCTTTATTGACACATCACTGACCAGACAAAGAAACTATTCAACAGATTTTCCTTATAAACGCCTGTTAAAGGAATTGTGTATACTTTATTCAACTCACACTCATATCTTCACTGATAGTTCCAGACTTGGTGGTCATAATGGATGTGCAACGGTATTTCCTGATTACACCATACAATATAGCTATCTCTCTGTCTATTCTTGTGAACTGCTCGCAACTCAGCTCTCATTGGAATATATACTTAAAAAAAGACAACCTACATAATTACATAATATTCTCCGACTCTCAATGACTGCTTTAACATCCCTTCCACAAACCTCAATCCCTCAAAATATTGTTAAAGAATTTCAGAAACTGTACAACCAAATATTAATCTCTGGTAAATCAGTATCATTCCCTGGACTCCGTCTCACGTCGAATTCTGGGAAACGAATCAGCTGATCAGGCACCCAAAGAAGTCACCAAACATTCCCCCTCAGGACATCAAGATCCCACATACGGACTTCATAAAAAAGACTTGCATTAATCAATGGAGACAAACATGGAAAGCCACATCTAGAAGCAAGTTACACGATGTCTACATTTCCGAGTCCAAACCTCAACACTACCATTTCAGCCTCAAAGACCAAGTTGTATTAACTCGACTACGTATGGACATACTTCTATAACGCACAAACATCTCCTCAACCGTGACCTTTCTCCTGTGTGCGACCTCTGCAGATCCAACCTCACAGTTCACCATCTCGTCACAGCCTGTCGTCGCTATGTACAACACAGAAAAAGATGTGACATTTCCAACAGCCTACCAGACGCCATAAATTCAGCACAACAAATAATTTTAAACTTTATGAAAACGACAAAATTGTATAACAATGTATAGCACACGTGTCCAGAGAATTTAATGTTGTATGTACTATTACTATTTTAAAATACTGTATTTTTCATTGTAATCATGTTCTGCATTCTAAAGTAGTCACGATGTGACTTTATAGTTGAAGTGACAGCAAAGAATATATAAGGAAATAAAAAAAAGTTCTCTGCTACTGCAATAACTTATAACATTTGTGTGCTATTATTATTATTATTATTATTATTATTATTATTATTATTATTATTATTATTATTATTATTATTAATTCTTTTCCGGATTGTTTTCTTGTGAATTTAGTTGATTTTTCTGTTGTTTTTTTTTCTCTCTTTCTTTTATCCCCCCCCCCACATACACACGGACACACACACACGATGCCCGAGTCGCGACTCGAAGCCGCGGTGTCGCACGCGACGGAACACCAAGGCTAAAGGTTCTAGCGATATTAACGGAATGGAGAATTTTATCGATAATATTGTTTTTATAAAGTTCCTATATATAATGAGCCGAAGAACAACAGAAATATGAATGGACTGTCAAGGACGTGAAAACATGCTCTATTGTTGAAACAGTGCATCCGCACCAATGCCAGAAAGCTGAAGATTATTACCGATGGCATCTAAAACATAAATGAAGTAGGCACGTTCACCGAGGGCTCGCTACTCTTAAGAATTCAAATGAATTCAACAAAAGAAGCTACTTTGGGCATTGTGATAACATCTGACCGCCGTGGGATAGCCCTACGTTACACTATTTGTACATTTTGGTGTGTTTAACTCCTTCACTAGAGCAAGCTGCCACCGGGTAATTTATTACCATAAGAACAATGCATACTTTTCATGAATATTTCAAGCACAACGATTTCAAGAATGTTTTCCCCACCGAATCTCATTTCTCATGACAGGCTTTTAGCATCATTATTTTATCCCCTCCAGAAAATGCTGCCATCTCGTCAGGCTGTCCAACTGCAGCTGTTGAGGAACTACGCCCCCGCCTGTCCTCATGAGATAAAAACGCCTTGAATTTAGTATGACCATGTTTCCTGTTCCAGAGCATGTGTTTGGGAATGTTACAAGGAGAAAATGAAGCTCTGGAGGCTTGTTTGTAGCTTTAGCACGAGCAGAATGTAAAATAAAAACTGATTACTTGCACACTAACTTGGCGTTGCTTTTAGGACGCCCATCTGGACGAGAAAGCGAGACTTTAGGGCCTATAAACCAAATGGCTAGTTAGGCTGCTTTCAGCAGTTACTTCTTGATTAAATAAGCAGCACGTCGAATAAAACGAGGTGTGCAATAAAATCTGCATGACAGTCCGAGAATTACACAATCCTTTCAGTAGTATAAGCTTCGTAACTGCAATAAACAGTAGAGAAGCTCCAAGCGTTTGCAGAAGTGAGTTCATAGTGAAAGCGGGATTTGGTTCGCTTGCGAGGAACTACCCGGAAATTGAAAGGAAGTCCACAAAATTTGTTGCATAAGTCGAATTTATTGTTTGGTGTTAACACTCTGATGACTGGTGCCTGGAATTTTGCATAGTATTAACTTCCAAATAGGTACACAAGTTTATGGACAGAATCCATATGCATGTAATACCAAATTTAATTCTTTGGTAATATGAAAATAAAGTTTTGGTTCTTTGTAAACAGAAATATGGGTATTTTTGTTTTCTCTACCAGTGTATAGTAGATAGAAAAGGTATTGCATTCCACCCAAATATTCGATACCGAGATTTCAACGGAAATACTTGTTTTGAGGTCTCTTGAATCCAAATAAAGCATTTTAAAAAAAATGTCTGTGTAAACTGTGACTGACATAACTCAAAAATGAAAAGTCAACTTGATATTTAGGCTTAGTACCTTCCAAAGAAGCGACACGAACATTTTCAGGAAAATCGCACCGCCGCAAACTACCCTTTACATGGAACATTTTTCGAAATTTTTGTTTTCTAAAAAATGGCTAACGATTTTGATTAAAATACCATACGTTAAAGATATTTACATGACATAAATGTATAGCTTTAATTTTCTGGAAATAGACTATTAAGCCCTCTTCATTTGGAAAGAATTTTTTATAATCTTGCATAACTGGTAACCATTAAGGGATGGACGAAAACGTACTACGCAGATCTCTTTAAAACAATTTATTTTAAATAAGGCTTTTTTTTTGGCATAACCGTTTCTAAGGTATCCGTTATTAATGGCCCGAATTATTAAAGTCCTGTCAGCATTCAGTTGTTTCTCGTGATTACATAGAAACAGTATGACATTTGAAGACCAGCATATAGCTTCCAGTTCTTACAAAATTTTACTGTCGCTGTTCTCTTTGTATCTATAACGAAATGTGTAATGTAGCTATTTTTGCAAAGGTTTATTTGGATTAAAATATAGTAGAATGATAAATAATGGCTATGTGAAAAAAATTAAAATGCATTTTAAAATCTGGTCATTCACAAAGAGAATGCTTCCGATGCGCGAACGGGCAATTAATGTTTCAACTATGGCGTTCCCGCTCCCAGTCACAATACGTTTATTTTTATCATCATGTTTTTTTTTTTTTGGTAGTGACGGGAATAGGAATGTGAAGTTAAGGAGAGGAATTGACAGGAGTAATAAGGAGAGATGTTGGGGTTCCGCCTTTGCACCCCCGATAGTGCGGAAGGTAACTGCCAACTTATTGCGCTGGCAGCGGGTGAAGGAAATGTCCTGATGACTACCATGACCGTGCTAGAGCCCTGGCCGCAACCGCGAGCAGTGTATCGGGAATGGGTAGGGATTTGTTCTTCAAAGAGATTGCTTGAGCGCCTCTCGAGAGGTTCGCTCAGTTTTGACGGTGGTGTCCAGTGCCATATTATGTCCAAGTGTGCAAGCATGTAGTTCCGAAGCTTTTCCTGCCCACTCAACATCAATGTAGAAGTTACTTAAGGAAGCGTGTTCTAAAACAGCTGTAAGAGCTCTCTTCGCAAGGTTGGAAGAACAAGGTCGAAGCGACAAATGTGCGTACTTCTTCTATACAGTTAATAGATGAGAATGCTACACCGGAATGAGAGGCCAGTTGAGTTTATCCGTCCATGTTTAGTTTTAACTATTCCTTGTTGCGTACAACCATAGCAGAATTCCGTTGTACCACACGGAATCGAGATGCGTTTTGAGGCAGTATTTTTAACACTTAAATGATTTCAGTCTGGTTATATAACACAAAAAAAAATCTGATGTGCTACACTCACATGACTTTCTCTACTCTTGTACAAACTATTTTTACAAACGCTTATTCTCCATCTACTTCATGTTAATCGAGATAAACATTTGCAGACTCTATCTTATTGCTAATTTTCTTGTAGATGTAAGGGGAAAGTATATTTACAAGGGCAATTTGGAAATACAGTAGCCTTTAAGCACATATATATCTCTTAATAGCTGGTTGCTAGGTGCAGCACCATTCCCTTTCCCACAGATTAATACTCTTTGCATATCCAAGACAAAAAATGAATAACGAATTCCCATTTTAGAAAATAAGTATTGAAAAATTTAAGGGAATAACAAGTAATATCTCGAAAATGGTTCACTCAAAAAAAATGTATATGACATAAATTGTGTATTTTAACGCGATCTACATTTTTTGTGTAGTAAAATTTTGTCTATCTCTTATGGTTTACCAGTTATGCAAAAGTCGTTCACAATGAAGAATACTTTTGGAGACATCCCCAGGAAATTCAAGATATACATTTTATTTGTCATAGAAATATCTTAAACATATGATATTTTAATCAAAATCGTTAGCCATTTTTGAGAAAATTAAAATTTTCGAAAAATCTTCCATGTAAAGGGTAATCTGGGGTGGGGGAATTTTCTTGAAAACCTTCGTGTCGCATCCTTGGAAGATACTGAACCTAAATACCAAGTTGGTGTTCATTCGACTGTTCGTTTCCGAGTTATGTTGTTCACAGGCACGCGCGCGCGCGCACACACACACACACACACACACACACACGGACATGTTTCCAAAAATGCTTTTTTTGGATTCAGGGGGTCTCAAAACATGTATTTCCGGTGAAATCTCGGTATCAAATTTTTGGGTGGAATACAATGCTTCCCCTACTTACTATACGTAGTAGAGAAAGTAAAAATAACATCCCGTCTTAAAGCAATATGTGTATAAATAACATACAAAATGTATGTAGCAGACATTGTATTATGTACATGTATAATAATGTTATGTGAATGTAGGAGCTGTGAGAATAGATGCCGAAAGTTGCTAACAATGAGGTAACCTTGAGGCAATAATAAATTGGAAAGTTTAATAATGTTACTAGTAATTCTTGGAACAATAATGTAATATTTAAAACAGTTTATAAATAGCCAATTAAAAAGCTGAAAGTTAAATAAAAGTATTCTATTGGAGTAGGATTAGCCAATCAGAGACTTGAAATAGAGAAATTTACAAATTTAAGCGGTAAACGGCAGTTGCTAATAGACAGCGTTCCCAACCGGGCGCTAGAGGGCAGCGTACCTGAGCAGTTCATTCGCTCAGTACGTATTCAGTGTGAGACATAAAATTCATTATGGCGAGAATATTATAAAGCTTACGTGTTAAAAGGTGCAAATAATTAATAAATAATCTCACAGCTCTATATCAGTGAAGTGTTATTTAATCGTATGAAGAATTAATAAACGGAGTGAAGTAAAAATTATAATTTGTGTAAGCCTACATTCTTTAGCCGCGTCACTCCCTGCAAGGAGATACATGTTTCTACAAATTAATACTGACGCAAACATAAATATATATAATATTTAAAGAAGCATAAAAATACAAAGTTGATTTCTAAACGTTGGGGCGAAGGCCACCGGAAGCTTTACTATAGTTGGGGCTGCAATTACTTCATCAAGTTTGGATCCCCAACAGTGGAACTACAATGCAACCTACTCCAAATTGACGCCCAAAGCTGGTGCAAATAACGTAAATATATTTTACCTCAGTTTTTATCTGCTACCGTTGACAGCTTGTTTACTACCGTGCAATTACAGTCCCCTCGCGGAACTATTTGACTTATTTGGTTGGCAACTCTGGCTCTGTGTGTGTGTGTGTGTGTGTGTGTGTGTGTGTGTGTGCGCGCGCGCGCGCATGAAGAGAATCAGAAATGTTTACGTAGAGCATTCCTGTTCCTTTTGTCTTTTTCATTTTTCATTTGCGGACTGCAGTTCATTTCTTAAGGTGGCAACGGTTAAAGTACCACAAATAGCAACTGCATCAGCTCTTAAAATTGCTAACTGTATTGAATTTTGAAGGTCTCTAAGCCGTGCTCCATGGTGCAGTGATTACCATGCTAGCCTCTAGTTCCCGAGGTCGCGGGTTAAAACCCGGCGGAGGACGATGGCTTTTTTTTCGGTCTTAAAAATCCTTAGCATGGCTTCTTTCGGAAGGAAAGTAAAGCCGGTGGCCCCATGTCGTAGATTTACCGCACGTAAAAGAACCTCAAGCCTGATTAAGAGGCCTCTGAGCAAAATTAACGATCTTTCACGCCCAATATAGAACGGAACGCTAGGGACCACAGCAGATAAAACGCGTCCATAAATAAAACTCAAATTTTTAAGGTCTTTTATCCACGTTCTGTTGGCTGAAAAAATGAAAAAAAAATTGAACATTAATAAACAAATGCTATAGCAATGCTTAAAATCGATTTTCTACATTGTTATCGATGTACGAATATGAAGATTGTTTTTTCGCGAAGAAAGCTAACAATTGGCTAATGGAGGTTTTTGGAAAATTCACGTGTAATGCGGTATTGTAAGACCATTCCATACCCAGAATATTATCGTACAAATGGTTTTTATGCATTTTTCTGATGCATTTAATTTTTTCGCTGGATCACGAGTCTCCAGGCATAATTATCACCCTGCTTATTTGCATAACATGCAGGTTGTCTGTTTCCGTGACCGCTTGTCAAGTAAAACGATCTTGCTCTGGATAATTTTCCTCGTTTGTAATTTTTTTATATATTCAGCGACTGCTCGTGTTTGCAGCTGACATAGTTATTCATCCGCATGTGGCGTTGGGATACACTATTACAACATTCTACTCCTGCTGCTTGAGCTCTGACCGTTTCCATGCACCAGGAGCAGAACGAAACGTGGCAATAGGTGACCTTCATTCAGGCGACAGATTCAAGCATTTGATGTGGTAATGTTAGGACAATGATTTTGGTGATAATACGAGTAACTAAACCGAGTTGCTCACATGGTGCTTAAAGGCCTGTAAAAGCCACTAGGCCTAATTCTTCAGCTGATTCCAGGGCGTGAGAAATATCTTAAAGAGTTACATTTTTGAAACGTTGATATTGTACTAGTTACTTTCTCTACTACGTATACTAAGTAGGGGAAGTATTGCATTCCACCCAAAAATTCGGTACCGATATTTCACCGGAAATACATGTTTTGAGACCCCCTGAATGCAAAAAAAGAGGATTTTTAGAAACATGTCGTGTGTGTGTGTGTGTGTCTGTGAACAGCATAACTCAGAAACGAACAGTCGGATAAACACCAAACTTGGTATTTAGGTTCAGTATCTTCCAGAGATGCGACACGAAGGTTTTCAAGAAAATCCTCCAACCCAGATTACCCTTTACACGGAACATTTTTCGAAAATTTAAATTTTCTCAAAAATGGCTCTAACGGTCTTGATTAAAATATACGTTTAAGATATTTTCATGACAAATGAAATGTATATCTCGAATTTTCTGGGAATGTCTCCAAAAGTATTCTTCATTATGAACGACTTTTGCATAACTGGTAAACCATAAGAGAGAGACAAAATTTTACTGCACAAAAAATGTAGATCGCGTTAAAATAAACAATTTATGTCATATACATTTTTTGTTGTTGAGTGAACCATTTTCGAGATATTGCTTGTTATTCCCTTAAATTTTCCAATACTTCTACTTTTTCTCAAATTTGTTATTCAATTGTCCTGGTAATGCAAAGAAAATGGAATACTCCACATAGCAACCAGCTCTCAAAAGATTTGACTATCGCTTAAATACTACCATATTCCCCTTGCATCTACAAGAAAATTATCAATAAAATTAACGTCTCGATTAACATGAAGCATATGGAGAATAAGCGTTTGTAAAAATAGTTTGTACATGAGTAGAGAGAGTAATGTGAGTGTAACACATCAGAATTTTTTTAAACCATTTGTTGATTTTCACTTTCAAGTTACTTTTCATTGTTTTAATGCTTTCGCATTTTATTTTACAGGTGAGTTTGGCTGTGAGATGATCTATGGTTTTCTTGCAAGTGGTGAGTAGAGCTGGCTTTACAAAGTTCCCTAAAGTTGCCTTACATCTTTCTTGGATAATATCATGTGATGTAAGGAGAATATTTTCTATATTTTGAATAATGATCCTTCCCCCTAAAGGAATCTCATTGCGTTAAATGTAAAGCTGTAATCCTTCAGAAAAATGTGCAATGGGAGAGCGCATAACTCAGCTCCTTGAATGCATCACATTAACAACACCCCCTAGTTTGGCAAGTGTGGGGTGGGACCGACCGGACCGCTCATCGCTTTTT
The DNA here is from genome assembly GCA_030765065.1 of Deroplatys truncata. NCBI lineage: Eukaryota > Metazoa > Arthropoda > Insecta > Mantodea > Mantidae > Deroplatys > Deroplatys truncata. Next base: position 126,572,156 of record CM060988.1, on the reverse strand, counting down.
TTTTTTAAGTAGTATTTAATGTCCGTTCTTACTACAGACAGTGAACACTGAGGATGCATGGAGTGAAATGATAATTGGGAAAGGAAACGTTCCAGGCCAAACTTTAGAGTAGGCATTTCCCCGACATTTCCCAGTTACGAGCACTGAGGAAAACCTGGAAAACCCCTCAGTCAGGGAGGACAGTCCTAGCGGGATTTGAACCGCGAGTCAATTAACAACCTCTGACACCCATATCGTTACTTATGGTTTTGTATGAAGGACTCTGCTGCATGGTGGGGCAAGAGAGGAAAGATTTGCGAGGGACTGAACATCGTTACTACCAGAGAGAGTACTTCACTTCTCAGTTTAACAATAATGAATAAATTAGGTACATACAACAGTGAAGAAAAGCTACTCCTAACTATTTTTTACTATTCATTTTGAGTAACTTATATTTTCCAGCTTAAATAAAGGAAACCAGCATGAATTTACTTTGTTGATAGTAACAGAAACTTGAAACTGCGCCAGGCATCCATTTAATCAATAGCTAATGAATTTTGTTTTGTTCTTTAATGGGCAAGAAAACTGTGTAGCTTCTACCAAAAAGTAGCATATCCGCCTGAAGAATCATTTACTGAACTATAAAAACTATTTTAAATCGTTCATGAAATGCCAAAGTTTCATGGGCATAGCTTATGAAGTATGAGATTCTCAAATTAACATAGTTTGGCAAAAACGTGTAGCGGTATTCACAGCAAGGAAAATTACAATAATATTATCCTAGCCGAATTATATGTTTATTCTTACAGCAGAAACGTCTTGTAGGATCTTAAAAATCGTAAAATACAGATTATATTAAAGTAGTTTACTTGAGAAGTAGATATGCTAAATAAATAGTCGAATAATTTGTTAGTATTCTCTCATTTTATTAATTAATTTTGTTAGAACCAATAATTTCTCTCATGTTAAATTCACTTCTTGGATGCTTTGGCTTGCTATTGAAGAAATTATGTGAAGCTTCTCGGATTCTCCTGAAGTGTTTGTTATATTTTAAAACATTCCATACATTATATTGTCATTGGTGTATTATCAGTTTTAGTATTGGTACGTTTGGACATTGCATTTGAGGAAATATTGAATACAATATGGTATGTAGCCCTTTAGTGCGATTTCTGAAAAGTAATGTCACTTACAAATATTTTAGTACACGCTTAATGTGAAAATTGACGAAGATTCTTGAAAATGTTGATTTTAAGATTTTTGTACATTAATAAACTTAGGTTTTTTTAGATCATGTCGGCTATTTTCAGCTAGATGCGCTTTAAACGCTTGTCACGTGACCATTTAAATGACAGTTTTAAAGGCATACCCAATCATACCTCGAACATTAAAAGCCGTTTTTCCCATAATATGTTTATCAAGTGCATGCGAATATTCAAAATGCTCCTTGCGGTGCAAACTTCAACCAATCAGTTAGATTTTTGCTCCAGAGATTCTTAACATCACAATAGATAAAAGTTATCGGTGGAATTTTTTAAGGACGTAAAATTAAGTATATATGTACGCATATTAACAAAATTGTTTTTACCTCTAGGTAATGTATCATTGTTTTTCTATAGTAATACTTATTCCATTTAAAATCAGCTTTTTTAAGTGGAAATGGAATCATCTTTTCTTTCTCTACCAAGTACGTAATAGCTAGAGAAGTTATTGCGTTCCACCAAAAAAATCGATACCCAGATTTCACTGGAAATGCATATTTTGAGGTCCCCTGAATGAAAAAAAATTAGAAAAAGGTTAGTATATGCGTGTGTGTGAACAACGTAGCTCGAAAACGAAAATTCGGATAAATACCAAACACTAAAATGCTACACGAAAATTTTCAAGAATATCCTCCACTCCAAACTACCCCTACATGGAAAATTTTTGGAAATTTTTGATTTTCTAAAAAAATGGCTCTAACCAGTGTGATTAAAATACCACATGTTTAAGATATTTTCATGGCAAATGAAATGTATATCTTGAATTTTCTGGGAATGTCCCCAAAAGTCCCCTTCATTCTAAATTACTTTTTGATAACTGGCAAATCGTAAGAGATAGACAAAATTTTACTACACAAAAAATGTAGATTTTGTTAAAACACCTACTTTGCCAAATACATTTTTTTTGTCGAGTGAACCATTTCCGAGGTATTCCTTGTTATTTCTTTGAATTTACCTATACTTATACTTTTTCTCAAATGGAAATTCGTTATTTTTTATGCCCTGGACCTATAAAGAAAATGGAATGCTCCACATATCAACCAGCTCTTAAAAGATTTGACTATCGCTTCTTGCATCTACAAGAAAATTAGCCATAAGATAGTTTGTGTAAATGTTTATCTCAACATGAAATAGATGGAGAATAAGTGTTTCTAAAAATAGTTTGTACAAGAGTAGAGAAAGTCATGCGAGTGCAAACACATCATAATTTTTTTTATATCAAAAGACTGCACTGACATTTTTATAATGTTTAGTTTGATGTATTATTTTTTTAGGTCTGTCGTTTATATTCTGTCTTCTTTAAATTTTCCAATATTATATGCGCTGCCCTTTGAAATGTCAAGTGCATTTTCTTTCACACCAGTCCACGCAAAGAGTATGCAATATGAAGGCTTGCACATAGCGACTTACTTTAAACATTTTAGTGTCGTCCTAACACTTTGTACTATACCCCTGTATACATTTACAGCAGAATGCTTATTCAGAAACATTTGTCATGATTAACCGGAAGTAGACCGAAAAAGAAGCTTTTTATGAATGATTTATAGAAAACTATGAAAATAAGTGATGGTTAGTACAGAAAATCGTATGAATATAACGCGTAATATTATGATGAAAATGTGCATTTTGTAATTTTCGGAGGAAAGCTTCCATAATTTAATTAAATAGTGAATGCATGTGTTGTACTAAAAGATATGTTTTTCCTTCAGTCATGCATGTATTGTATAATTAGCGAAGAGGTAATATATAATCAGTCGAGGGTTTGCAGCCGCATCCTGTCTAAAAGGAGTAGGAGAAAGATTAAAATTAAAAACACGACAAACCTTTCCAAAGAACTCTCGCAAACACGTAACATTTGCTCATTCTCACAACCACTTGTTGCATACTTCCTGCCACACCTATCACATTTTGCACAACTCTAACATGCATGCTCCCGTGACTTACCGGCGCCGCACCGACCTTTTCCCTTCACGCTCGAGAAAAGACATGCTGACGTTTTGTTAATTTGGATATTCCACTGTATTTGCAGAAATGAATCGTTCCATACAGAAAGGACTTCAGCCCTGCGCAAAAGTAATATTTTTTGTCCATAGGTAGGCAATGATTTGATTGAAACTATGAAAGAATATCAGAAGTCGACTTAAATAATCCAAATTTTCCCCGAAGTAGGATATAGTAAGAGTATATTGCGATACGAGTGCGATAAGAAGATCTTTGAAGAACGAGGAAAAAGTGAAGTCCCGTGTTTTACTTCTGAGTTTCTGTAAACTGTTAAGCACTTAACGCATCAGAGTTGCATACTATTTTTTCGACGATAGTGAATAATAGAAATGCCTACGCATAAATAAAATTAATCACTGTCAGCTGTTCAAAATATTTTCAAGGTCGACCGCCCTAGTCCCGGCGAATTGATAATGGATTAGACACGCGTGATGATGTTACCAAGTGGACAACTGAAGGTGTTATGACTGCTGGCGCCGAAAGCGTTATAATTATTTAAATGGTGCACGAGTTAAATCGTAAATAAATGTTAATAAATACGGGGAAGTAAAAACAATGAGATTTAAATGGTAAAATTGAATTATCAAATATGATTATATTGCATGTCTGCAACAATAAATACTTGGAGGGTGAAATAAATTTTATTAACGTCTGCGGTATGTGTAAAACGCATAGAGAGTAGAAATTTCAACTTCCCACACAGGGGGTGGTAAAATATATATATTGCATTAATGTATGGACTACTTTCCTGCTTTCTCTAGAGCTTAGATACTTGAAGTAGAGGAAGTACAGTATTCTACCCAAAAAATTCGACATTGAAAAACTTCACCGAATATATTTTTTTGGGCAGGAACAAAAATACCAAATTAGGCATAATCATACGACACGAAGTTTTTTAAACGAAATATACATCACCACAAACAACCCTTTACATGGAAAGCTATTCGTTATTTTTTATTTTATCAAAAGTGGCTCTTAACGATTTAGATTAACATACGATATGTTTAAAAGATTTACATTACTATTAAAATGTATACTTTTATTTTTTTACAAATAACTGGTGAAAGGCAAGGGGAATATGGTAGGCTTTAACCGATAGTCAAATCCTTCAAGAGCTGGTTGCTTTGCGAAGCATTCCAGGAAAAAAAACAGGATAACGAATTCCCATTTGAGACAAAGTATTGAAAAATTCAAACAAGAAATATCTCGGAAATGGTTCACTCCATTGAAGAAATGTATATGACATAAATCGTGTGCTTTAACGTGATCTACCTTTTTTGTGAAGTAAAATTTTGGAATGAAGACAACTTTTGGGGACATTCCCAGAAAATTCCAGATATACATTTCATTTACCATAAAGGTATCTTAAACTTATAATATTTTAATCAAAATCGTTAGCCATTTTTTGAGAAAATCAACATTTTCGAAAAATCTTCCATGTAAACGGTAGTCTGGGGTGGGGGAATTTGCTTGAAAATCTTTGTGTGGTATCTTTGAAAGATACTGAACCTTAATACCAACTTTGGTAGTTATCCGACTTTTCGTTTTTGAGTTATGCTCTTCAGACACACAGACACACACTCGGACCTTTATCTAGAAATGCTTTTTTTTTTTATTCTGGAGGCCTCAAAACATGTATTTGCGGTGAAATCTCCCCAATACTATACGTAGTAGAGAAAGCAATAAGCTTCTATAAGAAGAGCTTGTAGAAACTGTATGCAAATACACTATATGTAGGCAGAGAAGTGATGTGAATGTGACAACAGATTTTTCAGTGCATATGCCACAAAACGTGGTTGATCATTTAAGGCTTATATTCGCGTTCATGCGTTTAACGGTAGAGCTTTCATTGTGAATGATCCTCCTTTAGGCGTGCCCCTTATATTCTTGCAGAGAAAAGCTCTAGAATAATAAAAGGGAGAAGGTGGAAGTCGCAGCTGCTAACGTTTCATATTCAAAATACTACAGAGGAAACACGGAGGGTGGAGCTAAGAGCATATTGAAGATTACCGTATAAGGCTACCGGTAAACTATGCGGTAAGCTATAACTATTGCAGACTCGTTAATATAAAGTGCTTCATAACCCTCTTCTCCGGTTACTAACCGCACAATTTTTCCTCCATTTTTCAGAGACAAGTCCTCGTTAGCGGCCTCAAAGGCCCCTACTGTGAAATTTAAGGCGTTGTAAATCATGTTTACTGTTGTTTACTGTAGATCCACGCCGTAAAGACAGCGTGTGCGGGTGTAGTCCGGGTATGTAAATTATACATGTATACTATTTTTATTGCATTCCATTGTGTGGTTGTGACGTGATACTGTATTTCTGTTGTGATTGTAATACAAGATATTTTGTACTTGTCCAAAGTTTTATGTGGCCGTTTAGAAATTGCACAGAAGAAAATGGCCGTCGTCAACAACTACCTTTCACGTTTTCTGGGCTGGTTCACAACAACCGAGAACGGCAAAGTTGAAATACATCAATTTTAATGGGAGCGTTCAAATTGGGAAGCTTTCCCGGACTCCGGGAACGGGAAACAAGACTTGGACAAGTTTTAACTTTCTCGTTCTCGTTTCCGGGCACGGCATATTAGATCTGTGTATATTAGACTCTTCACTGTAGAGATTATTCTAGGTGGTCGTGACATGAAACAGCTGCTAGTGTTCTATTCGCAAGCTGGAAACATGCAACTGGAAGAAATTCTAGCACATGTGCGTCCTAACCTCAAATCCTGAAACAACAGATGTATTGAGTGTTGGTCCTCCTAGTAGAAGGTCATCAGTAGTTTGTTTATATGCAATTAAAAACTGGCTGTTGCCTCAGAAAAGTGGCAAAAACTACAAGGAACAGCAAAAACTGGTATAAATTAACAACGAACACTAAACAACTGTAATTATATGCTATTAAATAAAGGAATAAAAGCTTGGTGAATACAGGAATTGGGAATGTAATGGATCTGCATTTAAATAATGTTGTTGTTCACCATTGGCACTGGGGATTAATTAATCTGCATCATTTTTCCTCTGGCTTCCCAATATAAAGTCTGTACGTTTTCACTTTTAAGACATTTGACGAGATGTTGTTTGTTAAGGATGACATCTTCTTCATGGAGAGTGCACTTGGGTGTAGGTAGGCATCCTCTCTTGTAGAGGTGTTCTGCGAGGCAATCATGGCCAGTTGCCATCCTAAATAAGGCAATTGCAGTTTTCCTTGGCATTTTTTGTATATCAACTCTATCTTTAATATTCTTATGATTTTTATCCTTTAATTTATCTTTTTCATCAAGTCTCTGCCGTCTTTTGAAATGTTGCTTAATGTTATTTAATTGTTTATTTATTTCTATTTGTCCTACTGGTTTTATTTGTTGTATTGCATCTTTCTTTGCTAATTGATCTGCATGTTCATTACCCAAAAGTCCAACATGAGCTGGGATCCATTGTAGAGTGACATGATTTCTAGTTTCAACTGCTTTAATTAGGCTTCATATTTCTTTAATATTTCTTGTTGTTTTATTATTGTAATTTACTATTCCATCTATGGCTGATTTTGAGTCTGATAAGATGACTATTTTTTGTTTTATGTATGTTCTACGAGGGCTGATCAATAAAGACTGAGACTGATTTTTTTCTGTAGTTTCCTTGATAGTTTTATGTCTCTACCACGAATACTTGAAAAGAGCAGCGTTTCATGTATAATGTCCATAAGCGACAGCACTCTCGTAACGGTAGGTTGGTAGTAATGCTGTATATTGTTGACCCTACTTGAATTTCGCATACCACAAAATGGAGGTGACACGAGAGGAGCAATACAGCGCAATAAAATTTTAGTTTCGTTTAAATCATACAGCCTTGAAACTTTCGAAAAGCTGAAGCAAGCATACGGTGAATATGCACTACCTCGTGCAACGGTGTTTAGGTGGTTCAAGGACTTCAAAGAAGGGCGAGTCCTCTGTGCTAAGCAAGGTGGGCCTGGTGTTTCGGAATGGAATTATTTACTAGCATGCAGTTCCTCCTCACACTACTTGTTACAGCAGCTACTACACGTCAGTATTGGCTACACTGAGGAAGCACATTACAAGGAAACGTCCAGAACATCATCGAAATGGGTGCCGACTTCATCACGACAACGCGCGGCCTCGCGTCGCAAATCAAGTCCAGGAATTTTTGGCTAAATTCAACATTATCTGTGTGCCGCATCCACCTTAAAGCCCCGGTCTTACCCCTGTGAATTCTTTTTATTCCTATTACTAAAGGCAAAGCTCCGGGGCATTCGATTTGAGAGCACTGAAGCAGTGCTAAAGAAAAGTGAGGCGATTCTCAAAGACCTGACAAAGAATGGCCTGTACCATGTGTTCGAGGCCTGGCAGAGACGCTATAAAAAGTGCATTCAGTTAGGAGGGGACTACTTTGAAAATGATCATGTCAACATTGAAATGGAGTAATAAATATCTGTGAAAAAAAAAATCAGTCTCAGTCTTTATTGATCAACCCTCATATATAAAATGCTCTGTAATGCTGCTTTTATAGCTGTTAATTGTCCATCATAGTGGTTTGACATTTCATCTAATGTTAGATACTGCGCAAAAGGTTTATAGTATACTCCTGCACCGGCATTTGATTTTTAATTGATGAGCGATCCATCTGTATATATTCGGAGCCATTCTTTTTCTGGGTATCTTTTCTTCCCAAGCATTTAAATAATGTTTACTCTCTAATTTTGACGTTGGCTAACTTGCATTATGTTGGCTGAATTGGAACCAGGTAAAAAAAAAATGTAATTTCAATGCACAAAATCCATTTTCCACTTTGTGATCGATATGTTTATCGATGAGCATTCCCGTTCTCGTTACCGGACTATTGTGAACCAAAATTCTGTATGCTGTATTGCTTCCAGTTCTTGTTTCCGTTCAGGTTACCGCTCTGGGTCGCTTGGAACCAGTCTTTAAACGTGCATGGAAATCTAAGCAAAACAGATGTCCGATTACTTCTGTAATTAGCGGAAGTACTGCATTCTACCCAAAAATTCAGCATCGAGATTTTACCGCAAACAAATGTTTTAATGTCGTCTAAACCCACTAAAAAGAATCATTTTTAATTTCTCTACTACTTGTAGTAAGTACGGAAGTATCACATTCCACCCAAAATTTCGATGTCGAGATTTCACCGGAAATAAATGTTTTGAGCGCCCTTAATCCAAATAAAACCTTTTTGGAAACATGTCTGTCTGTGAACAGCATAGCTCAAAAACGAAAATTCGGATAAATACCAAATTTGGTATTTCAGTTTAGTATCTTCCAAGGATGGGCACAAAGATGTTAAAGAAAGTCCTCCCATCCCAGCTACCCTTTTATTTTCTAAAAAATGGCTCTTAACGATTTTGATTAAAATATCATATATGAAAGATATTTACACGACAAATAAAGTTTATGTCTTGAATTTTCTGGGAATAGCCTGTGAAGTCCTCTTTATTCGGAAGGAATTTTGTATAATCTTGTATAACTGCTAAAGGGATAGACGAAAACGTACCACACACAAAATGTGGATCTCTTTATAACACGCAATTTACTTAAAGTAAGTTCTTTTTTATGTGGCATAAGACGTTTCAAGTTCCCATCGATTTTCAGGTGTTTCTCGCGATAGCACGAGAACAGTTTGGAGTTTTAGGGCCAACATATAGCGTCCAGTTCTTAAATATTTGACTATCTCTGTTCCCTTTGTATTTATAACGAAATGTGTAATGTAGCTGTTCCTGCAAAGGTTTATTTCGATTAAATGTAGTAGATAGAAAAATAAGCTTTAGTAAGAATAGTTTGTATTATGTGTGTGTGTGTGTGTGTGTGTGTGTGTTTGAAAGTAAGTGACAGTCAAACAGGAAAACTCACCAAAAAGGGGGATGAATATCATACTTCCAGGAGGTCCAACATCCTTCAAGGAGACAATGATTTTCACGAAATATCTCTCACCCCAGTGGAAAATATTTTAATTATTTTTACTTTCCTAAAGTAAGTAAATGAGGTGTTGTACTCCGACCAAAAATTCAATACCGATATTTCATTGAAAATACAGTTCTTGAGGCACTTTTTGAAAAAGGTCCTTGTGTGTGCATGTGTGTGTACAGCATAACTCTCGGTTAACTAATGGTAAAATAGGCCTGGAAACATTTATATTATATGTGGTAAAACGTAATACACCTGTAGCGTGGCTTGACTGAGTAGAAACCCAGAAGGCATGATAGCCTGGGATAATTATTGAGATTATCTTGGAGGCTTGCTCACGTGAATAAGACGAGAGAAGTTCAATGCGCGTTCGTGTATCTCGTTTGCATTTATTTTTTTTAATCTGATTCAACTTTCCAATCTTCCTGGTAATGAGCTGCGTGAAAGAACAATCATTTAACACACACATAAAACAATACAGGATGTTTACATTTCATTCATTCATTCACTGTTTAACCTCATCCTATATAGGACTTACACGCCCCAGGACTTACAAGCGGGTGCCTGGGGTCAGAGGCCCGTCGAGGAGCAGACACACTCATGGAGCAGACAGAATATCCAGAATGGGTGATCAGCCCGATGCCTGGAATGGGATGAAGGAAAGGTGATGATGGAGCAGTCCGTGGAATGAATGGCGGGGGAAACCGGAGAACCCGGAGAAAAACCCCCCAGACGCCGCTTTGTCCACCACAAATCCCACATGCGGGTCCCTGGGATTGAACCCGGGCCGCCTCGGTGAGAGGCGAGCGGCCTAACCACTCGGCCACGGCGCCGCCCCATTTACGTTTCATTGGGTATAATCCGTAGTGCGCACTGTATGTTTACCAACATACACCATTAAATGTATTATTGGGCTGTTTCATATTAGGATAACACTTCACTATACCTTCAAAATACAACATATTGTGCCTTAGTCCCCTGTTTCTCTAATCGCTGATAAGTTTTTTCTTGCACACAGCACTTCAGTTCAGTTCGCGATTTTCTGGTCGTTCCCTAACATGTCGAACTCAGGACTCTCTTCTCCTTACGCAGCTAGTGCAAAACTACTACATGCCTACATGCTTCAAGAACCCGCTGAGGGAACACCACAACAGAACTCAATCGAAGCCAGAGCCAGCGGTCAACCTTCTTTTATGTACCTGACCAGCGACTTCCAGAATATTCACACGAGGCCGGATAGTAGGGGAATTCTGAATATTTCTGCCCGTTTCCCGACAGGAGTTCCGGAATTTTCGATAAGCTGAGAGCACCCCACCCCCGTCTCCAACGAACCAAATGCCAGTCGGCGCTGAACCAAGCCCTATTAAATGAGGGCAAGCAGCCAGCGGCGCCGGCAATATAATTACAAAAGAATATATTTTGTTTCATACTCGTGTCGAAATTCCAACCTCGCATAACGTTTCGGTTTTAAACTTTGCATCACTATTTAGTAATTATGTAAATCCGTATTTTAGATTAATTGAGCCAAAAGCGCACATTTTATGGCGTCGAGTTTAATGCGTTTTAATATTTATTCGGCTATTTTTGCATATACTTAACTTGTGTCTCGGAATTAAGGATAATTCTTATTTTATAGGTCTACATAATGGTGATGGGGTTGCTATTTTAGTGCTGCAGGTCCAATGGGGCGTTGGCAGCTCATTGCTAGAACTGTAGAAATTCCCAAGGGATACGAAGCGAAAACTTAAGACATTCGAATAGCATTGGCGCTTTGTGAGCCGATTTGGCAATGCTAGGGAATGTAGGACAGTTGTATCTCTCAGTTGCCAAAGTGTTTGGAAATATATCTCTTAGGCCAAGGAACTTGACTGTTTTCGTAAATACCGTGTTATCTTCTGTAATGCACTGCACAGAAAGTATTTATTGCATCACCCACAGTATAACCAAGTTTGAACTTTCAAGCAGTTTACACTTAAATAATTACAAATTTCTTGAATGTTTAAAATATAAACATTGAAACGATAGTTTAAAGGCACAATAGCTTGAAAAATCTGATGGGAATCTACATAGGTTTATGAGAAGCTATTCATTTCGAAAGGTTTTAAGGATTGCACTGTCTTTGAATATGTAAATCTTCATAATATTTCTTAAGCAGCTTGCATCACAAGAAGAGAATTGATAATGGCACTGAGGTTAAAACGATAAGATATCACTGTTTTATCACCAATAACGGCAAGGCTAAGACTTACAGGTTGAATGAAATGTTAATTAATACTATTTTTGCTGATCATTAAATGCATTCTTAATGGAGTGGGTAAGCAATTGCAGCTTACGTAAACAAAAAAAATTCTGATGTATTACACTCACATGACTTTCTCTACTCTTGTACAAATTATCTCTACAAACGCTTATTCTCCATCTACTTCGTGTTAATCGAGATGTTAATCTTATTGCTAATTTTCTTGTAGGTGCAAGGGGAATATGGTAGGCTTTAAGCGATAATCAAATCTTTTAAGAGCTGGTTGCTATGTAGAGCATTCCATTCTCTTTGCATGTCCAGGACATTAAAAACAAAGAAAAAAAGAAAAAAAAGACGAATAACGAATTCCCATTTGAGAATTGGAAAATTCAAACAAATAAGAGGAAAGTCTCGGAAATGGTTCACTCGAACACCCCCCCCCCAAAGTGTAGTACATAAATTGTATGTTTTAACGAGATCTACAATTTTTGTGCAGTAAAATGCTGTCTCTCTCTTACGGTTTGCCAATTATGAGAAAGCCATTTAGAATGAAGAGGACTTTTAAGGACATTCCTAGAAAATTCAAGATTCACATTTCATTTGCCATAAAAATATTTTAAACTTATGTATTAATCAAAGTAGTTACAGCCATTTTTGAGAAAATAAAAGATTTCGAAAAGTGTTCCATGTAAAGGGTAGTCTGGGATGGGAGGATTTTGTTAAAATTTTCGTGTAACATCTTTAAAAGATACTGAACCTAAATATCAAGTTTGGTATTTATTCGACTTTTCGTTTTTGGGTTATGCTGTTCACAGACACACACGCACATGTTTCGAAAAAATGCTTTATTTGGATTCAGGGCACCTCAAAACATGTATTTCCGGTGAAATCTCGGTATCGAATTTTTGGGTGGAATGCAATACTTCCCCTCCTTACTATACGTAGTAGGGGAAAAATGTGACTCGGTAATACCAACGTAGTTAAAAGGTTTTAGGGTTGTTGCTCTAATCCGGTTATCAGTAGTATTAAATCTATACATATTATGACAAAACTACAATCAACACCGAACGGGATAGTTTAGGCTGCAACGTCTATGACCCGTATTCGGGAGGTCCCGGATTCGATTTCCGGTGACCGCCCACTCTGATAATGGAGTTTTTTTCGTGGTTTTCCTCTGGTCGCCAAGGCGAATGCCGGGGTGGTGCATTCTACCACGGTTTCTCCTTTTCCCCCATTTCCTCCTATTTCACCTCCATTTCACGTTTCACGCGTGCTTTCAAGTTCTGCAGTGCTGGCGGTGCCGGGCAGATGGTGTGGATACATGCGCGTTGAAAAATTTGTCTCCGTGAACGTCAGAGTGAAGTATCCCGTCCATTACGGCCCCATTCATACTCTTTCCGTGAAATTGCAAGAAATAAGTGATTAGCGATAGCACTTTAAAAATGAAAGAGTATTGAACAATTCAAACCATAAGTATATTTTGGAAATGGCTAATGGCACAAAGAAAGTTATTTAAATAAATTGTGTGTTTTAAAATAGATATGCAATTTTGGTGCAGTGGTTCTTATGATTTAGAGTAGGTAGTGCAAAATTATACAAAATAGAGTCTATTCCCAGAACATTCAAGCTATGCATTTTATTTGTTGTGTTAATGTCTTAAACATACGCATTGTAACCAAAATCGTTAGAGCAAATTTTGAGAAAATTGAAAACTCCGAATAATCTTCCATGTAAAGGGTAGCTTGGGTTAAGGCGATTTTCTTGAAAATCTTCGTGGGGAGTCTTTGGAAGATACTGAACCTAAATACAAAACTTTGTATTTATCGAACGTTTCGTTTTGGGTTTTGCTACACACTGTCTCTCTCCCCCTGTCTTTCTCGCACGCGACCTTTTTATAAAAATGCTTTTTTTGTTTCGGGGGCCTTAAAACATGTACTTCCGGTGAAATCTCATAGTACAATACTTCATCTAATTACTATGCACGTGGTAGAGAAAGAAATAAGATATTTATATTTAGAACTGACATACTATGGGTATACATTTTCTATATTTCTTAAGTCAGCATCATACTTAATATATTGCATATAAAATTTATCTACTCGCTTGTTATACATCGATCTGGAGCAAGCCTACGATATAGTACCGTTAAAAAGGTTATTTGAAACACTGGCGAAGATCGGCCTTAATATGACTTATGTTAAGACTGTATGGAAGTTATATGTGAATGCAAAAAGTGCTGTTAAACAGGGAAACACTACCTAGGTATTTCAGAATCGTTTCGTATTGCTTAGGGACTTAAACAGGATTACTGCTTATTGCCTATGTTATTTAAAATATATATTCAGAAAACGCTTAGGGAATGGAGGAAGAAAATCTCAGGAATGGGGGGGGGAAGATTCAGACGGAGGATATTCGTTTGATGACGTTTTTGTATGCGAATGGTGAAGTAATTATAGCTAGTGAAGATATGAGGTTGAATACATGCTGAGGAAATTGGAGGAGGAGTATAAGATGGGGTCTCAACATGAACATGGTGAAAACAGAATACCTGAGAGTAGCAGTAGACAAGAAGACTTAGAATTGTATATTTCGAACACCAGGGAGTGTAATGAGTTAAATATCAGGGAAGTGTTATATCAGCAGAGGGAACAAACCAAAAAGAGAGCCATAATCGAACACAAGGGGGAAAAAAGAAGCAATTTACCTTTTAAATGGGCTGTTATGGTCGAACAGAACGAACATTAATACAAAGATTAGAGTTTACTGTGCTGTGGTGGGAACCATACTTTCTTATGGGTGTGGATGTTGGCAATAAGATAAAAGGGTAATTGAGACAGTGGAAATGGACTTCATAAGGAGAGCATGCAGAATTTCTAAATTACGTATGCCCAATGCATAAATTCGAAGACGAACCGGAACGATTTCTACAAGTGCTGAGAGGATAGAAACTATAATAGGTAGTTATTATGGTATGGTCATCTGGAAGGAATGGAAGAGGAAAGGTGACCAAAAATAATTTTGTATTGCAATCCAGGGAACAGAAGAAGAGGGAGACCTGCAACGCAATGGAGAGAAGGAATTAGAATGGCTATGCTCGATAGGGCTATTGAGAAGATGAATTGGAGTGATAAAGAGAGATGGCGATCGAAATGCGGGATGCGGCAAAGACCCCCTCCCCCAACAAACACCGAGCGGGATGGTTCAGGCGGTTACGTCTGTGACCCGCATTCGGTGGTTCTCGGGATCGATCCCCGGCGCCCGCCGACTTTGGCCCATGGGTTTTTCGTGGTTTCACAGGGTCGCCAGGCGAATGCTGGGGGGTTCGTTTTCTACCACGACTCTCCTACCCCTCATTTCCTGTACCCATCATCTTCCTTGTCGTCTGTTTCAGGGTTGTAGGGCCAGGCGACGGTGTTCGGCGGGTTGCGTCTGGGCGGTGGCTTGCGCTCTGTAAAGGTTTCTTCTCTAGCGTCGCTGCGGTACCGCTCAGTTAGGTTTCTTTTCAGTGTGGGGCTCTGCCCCGGGGAACCTGAAGATTGGTGGCTTGTGGGCAGGGATCGTGTGGCATCGAATGATTCTATCTGGAAACGTTAGGACCATGCATCCGGATCTGGTCGCCCTTTGGTTCTCTCCCCTCATCCTTCCCTCCCAGGGATCACGTTGGAGGCACAAAGGGCCGACTGGCCTGCGTGCGGTGCTCTGCCCCTCTGTGATACCTTTACCCCTCTCACACACAATACATATATATATATATATATATTGTTTACTGTAAAAATGGTTTCATTGACACATCCTGTAATGCATATCTGTTTCGCATTTGCAGCAGCTGTGCGCACATATTACTTTCTCTACTACGTATAGTAAGTAGGGGAAGTATTGCATTCCACCCAAAAATTCGATACCGAGATTTCACCGGAAATACATGTTTAGAGACCTCCTGAATCCAAAAAAAGCATTTTTGGAAACATGTCCGTGTGTGTGTCTGTGTGTCTGTGTGTGTGTGTGTCTGTGTGTGTGTCTGTGTGTGTGTGAACAGCATAACTCAAAAACGAACAGTCGGATAAACACCAAACTTGGTATTTAGGTTCAGTATCTTCCAGAGATGCGACACGAAGGTTTTCAAGAAAATCCCCCCACCCCAGACTACCCTTTACATGGAACATTTTTCGAAAATTTTAATTTTCTCAAAAATGGCTCTAACGATTTTGTTTAAAATATCATATGTTTAAGATAATGCCATGAGAAATGAAATGTATATCTCGAATTTTCTGGGAATGTCTCCAAAAGTATTCTTCATTGTGAACGACTTTTGCATAACTGGTAAACCATAAGAGATAGACAAAATTTTACTACACAAAAAATGTTGATCTCGTTAAAATACACAACTTATGTTATATACATTTCTTTTGTTGAGTGAACCGTTTTCGAGATATTGCTTGTTATTCCCTTAAATTTTCCAATACTTATACTTTTTCTCAAATTCGTTATTCATTTTTTTATGTCCTGGACTTGCAAAGAGAATGGAATTCGACACATAGCAACCAGCGTTAAAATATTTGACCATCGCTTAAAAGCTACCATATTCCCCTTGCATCTACAAGAAAATTAGCAATAAGATTGACATCTCGATATCTCGATTAACATAAAGCATATGGAGAATAGGCGTTTGTAAAAATAGATTGTACAAGAGTAGAGAAAGTCATGTGAGTGTAACACATCAGATTTTTTTTGTATGTTGTGCTGTACCTATATAAACGTGAGCGGCATACAAACCAAACACGTAACCTAAGAGCATTGTAAACACTGTTCATTGACGACCTGGTCACACTCACGTTAATGGCACATGCCAGCAAGTTGTAAATACCGTGGCTGGTACAGAAGTTTATATTCTGCTGACACAAGTGACCTTTGTAAGGATTTGTTTTGAAATGGTGAGAGTGAATGGCGCAGGACGCTCCTCTCAGAGGATGGCCGTGGCCTTCAACTCTGACGTAGCTGCGCGTGCGCTATTCCTGGCAGCTAGTCATGATGCGGAAATATAATTTTGTTATTCATATTACAACAAACACGGACTAAACATGCTAGAAAGGTTTACGTAACTTGAATAGAATATTATAATAGTCTGTACACCTACGAATGGGAGCCGACAATTTTTGCACTTGACGTCATTTGAATGTACAGTCTCTCTCATTAGTACTCCCGACTCACAGAACATGAGAAAATATACTGGGAGATTGGAATAACATCAAAACGTTTTCAGACATGATTCATGGGATTTCAGATATTTTCATGTAGGGAATGTAATGTCCGCAAACGTCTTCTTTTTGAGCTATAGGAAATTAAAATGATGAAATAGCCGCAGCAGTTGGATGAAATTCGCCCGAACTAATATCTTTCTCCCAGATTTTGAAATATCGCTTGTTTTATTTTCTCTTGCATTTCGGAATATT
Source organism: Deroplatys truncata (assembly GCA_030765065.1). Lineage (NCBI taxonomy): Eukaryota > Metazoa > Arthropoda > Insecta > Mantodea > Mantidae > Deroplatys > Deroplatys truncata. Next base: position 126,555,292 of record CM060988.1, on the reverse strand, counting down.
GCTTATCTCCAGTTTTTTTTCTTTCTTTACCACTTATCTATAGGCAAGTAAACGCATAGCATTCCACCAAAAGAAAAAAAAAGTGCAGAAATATCGAAATACACGTTTTGAGGTGTTTAGAAGATATAGCGCTCGCAGCATAATAACTCAAATGTGAAAATTCGGATAAATAGCAAGCTTCGTTATTTAAGTTCACCGTCTTTCAAGGATAGGTACAACCCAAAGTTTTTCAAGAAAATCCCTCAACCCACACTACCCTTTACAATGAAATCTTTTGTTATTTGTTATTTTCTCAAAAATACATCTTAACGATTTTGACTAAAATATCATGTAAGTCATTGACATGGCTAATGGAATGTATATATTGTATTTTCTGCGAATAACCTGCGTAGCTCTCTTCATCCTGAATTAATTTGATATAAATGGCAAACCAAGACGGCCTTAGACGAAAATTTATTACACAGAAATATAAATGTCGTTAAAACACACAGTCATTTTGGGGGGGGGATGCTGTAACTATTTCCCAGTTATTCGTTGTTATTGGCTTGCATGTACAAGTACTCATACGTGCTGAGTCGCTATTCGTTTGTTTCTCGTGATATGCAAAGGGAGAACTTTCAGCCAGAAATCGACTTCTTAACATTTGAATATCGCTTCAGGCTCCTGTTGTACCTATAAAGAAATGTGTAATGAAATCATTTCTGCAAACGTTTGTGTCGATTAACAATTAACATGAGTGATCGTAACAGATCAGATTTTTAACATTCTTGATATATCACAAACTTAAAAAGTTTGCCTTATTTAATTGATGAAGATGTTATGAGTATACGTAAAGTACCGACATGAATCTTATAAGTGATGCAGATAGATAAATCAATACACCACTAAGTGCTTCATTTGCTGGAAGGATTTTCAATATCTTAAACATCCGGGCTGATAGAAAATGTGGGGCTTTTCGTGCATAGAACGTAGGCATACATTATGTTTATGGTGCTGCTTGGTGAAACGCTACGGCATTGATCCTTATATTGAGCGTTCCCAAGGAGACATTTGTCTCGCTGTGAACTAGCAACTGCGAGAAACGGAAGTTCCCGAAAACAGACGCTTCGTTCAGACTCCTGAGAAGCGTAAGAACCGTGGGTTTGGAAGAGGATGTTCCTGACAGGATCCATAATTTTCCATCCACAAGCACTAGAACATGCTATGCATACACGCCAGGCTTCCGTTGATAAAACTTGAGTGAACAGCAATTAGTACCTATATCCGTATCATATCACCCGAGTTTAAGCATTAAAAGTAAATGACTTCGCCCAGTGATAACTTCAGAAACTTATTCGTCAACCAAGAGGATACATCCATGTAGAAGTCACGAAGCTCTTTAGAAACTTGAACAGAATTTCATGTTGTACGTTTTTCGATTAAAAAAAATCGAATGGTTTGTTCTGTAGTATTGCTTGCAACAGAAATAGAAGACGAATGCCAAGAGTCAAATGATCAACAAACAAAAAACTTTCACACTCTGAACTAAGACATCTGGTGAGAACATATTGTATTAGATAACACATACTTGAAGTTGCTGTTTAAAACTGTCAACAAATGCTAATGAATTTACCAGAAGTAGAAACTACAGTATAACCTCAATTATACGTTTTCAAAGGAAGACGGCCAAAATAATGTACTCGTATAAATAAGAAAAGCGAATTTCTTAAAGGCCAGAAACGACTTTATCAGATTATTAGTCAAACTAATTGTGAATTATTTAATATCAGAAAGTAATACATGAAACAAACGCATAAATAATAAAATTAATGCATATTTGGAGTACTTGAATGCATGGCAGTACTATTATCCATAATTTAAACTAAAAGAAAAAAGTTTAGAATACTGGTGCTTTACACTGGTTTAAAAAATTGTCAGTTTTTCTTTGCTTCTTTGATTTTTCCATACAGCTATATATACACTAGTCGATTATATGAGTTGAATTCCTCATGCACACTTGGAACACTAATTATTTAGGCCTACTTCTTCATTACCGCCATCAACAATATCATTAAATACAACCTGGGGGAGAATGACCTTGTCCGACCGTATTGTTAACATGTGTACAGCAATAATGTGTTTCGAAAATATTGATGCCTCGCCCAACATGTTTCGGAAGTATACAGAAAAAAAAAATATACAAATACCTCTCAACATAGGTTAAACCTAACCTAACCAATGAGTAAGAAAATTAATATTTTTCGTAAATGGGATCCGTAATGACGTGACGTATTAACAAATGGTAAACTATTTATTAGAAAACCATGTAAGAAAAGAGCTGAATGTCTACTTAAGTATAACAGACTTCAGCTAAGAACAATTATTGCATTTCTCACAGGACCTGTTCATATGAAAAAGCATCTTAACACGATAGGAGTGTTTCAGGATAACTTAAATTGCAGACTGTGCAAGAAAAAAACTGAAGCAGCCCAGCACATTAAATGCTCATGTGAGGCCTTGGCTTACAGGAGATATATTGCTTTTGGGGAAATGTTTTTAGAACCAGAAGAATATGATACTATATCTTTTGTGAGACTGCATTCTTTGTAAAAGGTGCAGGCATAATGAATTGGCTTTAAAGTGATACAGGTAGCACAATAAGCCCAAGGCTGAAGTGCGTCCGGAGGAATGTCGGAAATCTGTATCGTATAAGACGAAAAGACTATTAACGAAAAAATGTATATCCGAAAGACGTATTGCTCAGCTAAGTATTAATGGACAAAGTTTAAAAAAAATTAATGCATACCTGCGAAAAACGGAGAAGTGAATGACGCATAAGCGAGGTTGATCTGTATTTCAATTTACCGTTGAGGTCAAAGATAAATGAACGCTATCGTTATGCTAAACTTCCAGATTCTGGTCTTAGAAGACGAGAGTTCGGTTAAAGATCTGTTTGGTCGAATTTATTCCAACCCGATGCGGCTATTTATTTAAATGTCCTCGATAACAAGGAGTTAACGGACATGTATTCCCGATAATGAAAATACACAAATGTACTCCTTATCTGAAATTTTGCAGCTACTGTATTTGTGGTCGAGTGGTCAGAGTTCTGGTTTCTTAATCCAGAGATCCCGGGTTCCATTCTTGGATGGGGCAAGGCCCACTTTTCTTTAATTAGAACATTCTCTACTCTTCAAATAGTTTGAAAGTATGAATGTAGGAGGAATTGTGATTGTGTTTCTTAACGACAATGAATGGAATAAAGTTAAAAGCCTACAGTCACTAACACCGTCAATTGTTACTAAAGTCAAAGCCCCAAGATGACCATAGAAATTAAAAGGGACTATATGAAAGAAAGGGGGGAAAATGTCGGTGTTCTTCTGTCTCGGTCTGTAGAAAGTGTTTGTATTACTTTCTCTACTACGTATAGTGAGTAGGGGAAGTATTGTATTCCACCCAAAAATTCGATACCGAGATTTCACAGGAAATACATGTTTTGAGACCCCCTGAATCCAAAAAAAAGCATTTTTGGAAACATGTCCGTGTGTGTGTGTGTGTGTGTCTGAACAGCATAACTCAGAAACGAACAGTCGGATAAACACCAAACTTGGTATTTAGGTTCAGTATCTTCCAGAGGTGCGACACGAAGGTTTTCAAGAAAATCCCCCACCCCAGATTACCCTTTACATGGAAGATTTTTCGAAAATTTTAATTTTCTCAAAAACGGCTCTAACGATTTTGATTAAAATATCATATGTTTAAGATATTTCCATGAAAAATAAAATGTATATCTTGAATTTTCAGGGAATGTCCCCAAAAGTATTCTTCATTGTGAACGACTTTTGCATAACTGGTAAACCAAAAGAGATAGACAAAATTTTGCTGCACCAAAAATGTAGATCGCGTTAAAATACACGATTTATGTCATATATATTTTTGTTGTTGAGTGAACCATTTTCGAGATATTGCTTGTTATTCCCTTAAATTTGTCAATACTTATTTTCTCAAATGGGAATTTGTTATTCATTTTTTTGTCTTGGATATGCAAAGAGTATTAATCTGTGGGAAAGAGAATGGTGCTGCACCTAGCAACCAGCTATTAAGAGATATGTATGTTCTTAAAGGCTACTGTATTTGTATATTCCCCTTACATTTACAAACAAAATTAGTAATAAGATAGACTCTGCAAATGTTTATCTCGATTAACATGAAGTAGATGGAGAACAAGCGTTTGGAAAAATAGTTTGTACAAGAGTAGAGAAAGTCATGTGAGTGTAACACATCAGATCTTTTTCATTTGCATGCAAATGTTTCATTTACTCTGCTCATATCCAGGGCTTTGACTTGAGAAACAATGAATCACTGAGTTTATACTTTATTCCTTTGAAATATAATCCACTGACTCCCTATTCACCCTTCCAGACCTGCAGAGGGTAAGGAATGATTCTACGAGTAATAATTAAAGAAAGATTTCCTCAGGGGCTCGTAAGTCCAGAAGTCAGCACGCGCAGAAGTCCATCTCCTGATTTTTATCTACATCTATGGATATAATAAAGCATCAACCTAACAGTTTTATATTTGTGATAACTGATGTTACTTGTTAATCGGCTAACCTGAAAGTGAAATCTTACACTTTAGAGAGAGAGAGAGAGAGAGAGAGAGAGAGAGAGAGAGAGAGAGAGAGACACACACAAGATTATTAGCATAATTTTTTCTGACAAATTCTGATCTATACCAAATTTTGATTGAATGTTTAAGAAGTTGCTATATTTTCCTTATTATTCGTTATTTCCCAACACAGGAAACAGAGTTCATGGCTTGAATGCAAACCACGAATAAGTTTCTGCTTCCATTTTAATGCTAAATTAAACATTTTTAATATGGCATAATATGCTAAAGCTGTTAGGTGTTTTCACTGGCAAGAAATTTAAAGTGTTACTTACATGGAGGTCTATGTTGTTTACAACAAACGCCAAAGAATTTATCTCGTATACCATGAAAGTGATACTTTTTACTTTCTCTATTACGTATAGTAAGTAGGGGAAGTATTGTATTCCACCCAAAAATTCGATACCGAGATTTCACCGGAAATACATGTTTTGAGACTCCCTGAATCCAAAAAAAGCATTTTTGGAAACATGTCCGTGTGTGTGTCTGTGAACAGCATAACTCAGAAACCAACAGTCGGATAAACACCAAACTTGGTATTTAGGTTCAGTATCTTCCAGAGATGCGACACGAAGGTTTTCAAGAAAATCCCCCCACCCGAGATTACCCTTTACATGGAACATTTTTCGAAAATTTTAATTTTCTCAAAATGGCTCTAATGATTTTGAATAAAATACCATAAGTTTAAGACATTTTTATGGCAAATGAATTGTATATCTCGAATTTTCTGGGAATGTCTCCAAAAGTATTCTTCACTGTGAACGACTTTTGCATAACTGGTAAACCATAAGAGATAGACAAAATTTTACTACACAAAAAATATAGATCGCGTTAAAATACACAGTTTGTCATATACATTTTTTTGTTGAGTGAACCATTTTCGAGATATTACCTGTTATTCCCTTAAATTTTTCAATACTTATTTTCTCAAATGGGAGTTCGTTATTCATTTCTTTTGTCTTGGATATGCAAAGAGTATTAATCTGTGGTAAAGGGAATGGTGCTGCACCTACAACCAGCTATTAAGAGATATGTATGTGCTTAAAGGCTACTGTATTTCTATATTGCCCTTGTAAATATATATTCCCCTTACATCCACAAGAAAATTAGCAATAAGATAGACTCTGCAAATGTTTATCTCGATTAACATGAAGTAGATGGAGAATAAGCGTTTGTAAAAATAGTTTGTACAAGAGTAGAGAAAGTCATGTGAGTGTAACACATAAGATTTTTTCTTTCTTTCTTCTGTACAAATTACACGCGTTGTATACGTTTATCTACTATTACTGCAGGGAAGAATAAAATGCGATATTTTCATCTTCGATCTAGTTTTGGGCTTACTTTTCACCTCAAGCCTATCATTTTCATCCACCTGTTTTTCAAATAATTGTGAAAGTACGTTGAGGTTTTCTAATGTTACATAGTGTCACTTTCGAAAAGTAAAACCGAAGGAGAGTTGAATTTAAACTAATCATGGTTGCCTACCAATGCCTATTTATCATTTTGATCACTTTTCTAGATTTTGTCTTCGCAAATCGTTGTCCAACGAGTCTTAGCATTTTAATTTCAAAACAAAGCTTCACCGAACATTTTCTTTGTTTTATAAACATTTCCAGAGGAGGAGGAAAACCGAGAGTAGCAGTAATTGGCTGTAGAAGTTCGACTTGAATTAGCATCTTTATTGGTCCGGAATACTTTTTGTCTTCCAATCGATTCTAAACCATTAAACGTCCATTTTACATCATTCCACTGTTGACGAATACAATTGTTAAATTTCTCCTTATCAGAGTTCTCTTCGCTACGAATTTATCGTTGGGGTTTCATCACTTCCCTAGTTTTTATTTTATAAACCTATCTTAAAGACGATCGAGGTGCAGTGAATGCTCAGAGGCTAGATTTGCGTTTCCACTAACGCTACCTTTTCAAATGATTAATGTTTATTTCCACATTTAATTACGGCTGAGTTTTCTTCTGCTGAAAATATACTGTACACCTTAGTAGTATCTTTTAGCTACGTTTAGGAGTGCAGTCATTTTCGCTGTTTGTATTCACTCGTTGCCACGATTGTGATTTGTTTTAAACAGCACAATTTCAATGTAAAACTTAATGTAACGATTACTGTTTATCACAATTGATATTATTTATGTAATTTATTAACTTCCTTCGTTAAATAGCCTTATCAAATCCCACTAGAATTTTGATTATCTCCAATATCTCAATATCTAATATTTTTTCTGAGATTACTAGAGATAATTTTATTTTAGAAGTAATGTTTGTTTCCATTTGATAAAGATTCTTTAAACTGGATTAAATTATTTGAAAACTGCCAACATTAGAGGTATTGTTGCTGAAAATGCTGACATTTGTGATTGAAGGATTATAGCAATTCTTAACATTGAAGCCATGTTACTATGGGTACAAGTGCTGAAAGGTTGTTAGGCACGTTTAATAGTAAAAGCAACAGCTATGCTGTATTCAGTATCTTCCATTTTATCTTATGAGAATGTATGTGTACAAAGATAAAACAAAACTTATCGATGATAGCGATAGCCTCTTGCTTGGGTGGAAATAATTTTAGATTTCCTTGTTTGATCAGATACGAAATTACGTTCTAGGAAATCGATGATATCGCAGTGATGTAGTATCCAGCGTATGTTGGTAATCCTGCTCGGGAAACCACTCAACTTCGATGTTTTAACTGCTTACGTAACGTGTACATACTTCAAGAGAGTTGGAATGTTTGCTTTGTAAGTTTGGGTTTTATCTTCAACCAACACTTTAAGCTTTTGTGACGAAATCCATTGATCAAATTGTATAGTGTAACCCACCTTGCCAAGCACCTGTTTAGCTGTATGGCACGTTTTTTCCAAAAAAGCGTATGTGTAAATAACCAATAAAACGTACTCATTAATGTCACAATTACACAGGCCTATATATGTCATATACATCGTCCTGAAAGCTTCAGAACATTTCGCATACATATGGAAGTAGAAATCATGTATATATATATATATATATATATATACAGGCTGAACCAAAACTCAACCGACAAATTTTATTATCACTCTATTTTACGTCGCTTTAACTCCTTGGTCATATCGCGACGGATCTGTTAGTGTATAACTCTTAGAACTATGTGTGATGGACAGTTAGCCTTCTAGGTCCCATCCCTGTAACCACCCGCTCCATCACGTGTCACAGAGACCCTAACTACCAGATCTTCTGCTTCATGCTGTGCAAATGGCATTAGGGTGCCCTCCAGTCCAACGGCCGCTCTCATATAGAAAGACGAACAGTTAGCCTTCTAGGTCTCATCCCTGTAACCACCTATTTCGTGAGACGGCATTAGGATGCCGTCCAGTCTAACCGCTGCCTTCACACAGAAAGGCGTACACTTATCCTTCTAGGTCTCATCCCTGGAAATGCCATTCGACTTCGTCACGTGTCCACAGACACCCCAGCGCGTGGTAGCCGGATCTTGTGCTTCGTGCCGTGCAGATGGCATTAGTGTGCTGTCTAGTCTACCTGCTTTCATTGTTTCACGTGCATATGGAACCTTCCAACCCACAGCCACTGCTATTCCAAGGAGAGGTGGTGGTCGACCACGCTCAATTGCAGCAGTAGATGGCCGCTATATTGTGCAACAGGCAAGAAGGGATCCACGCCAAACAGCGGGTGCAATTGCAATCACATTTAACAGGACAGCTAGGCACGCAATCTCACGATCCACAGTGGCACAGCTACTACACAGAAGCGGTCTCTTTGCCCGACGGCCAGTACGTTGTGTTCTATTGACATCCGCACATCGACGGCACTGTTTGCGATGGTCCCAAGAGCATCAAAATTGGACCAACGAGGAATGGAGTCGCGTGTTCTCGGATGAGAGCAGATTCCGTCTAAGTAGTAATTCTCGACGCACCCTCATCTGGCGAGAGGTGAGAACACTTAATGAACCCAGCAACATCTTTGAACATGATCGTTTTGGTGGTCCTGGTGTTATGGTTTGAGTCATAAGATTGCATGGTCACACCGACCTCCAAATCTTTGAACGCGGTACCTCTCTAGTCAACGTTATTGTGATACTGTACTTCTTCCCCAAGTGCGTCTTTTCAGGGGTGCAGTCGGCCCCGACTTCATTTTTATGGATGACAATGCGCGACCGCACCGAACAGCACAGGTGGAGGATCTCTTGTAACGGGGGGATATTCGGCGAATGGACTGGCTTGCCCGTTCCCCCAATTTAAATCCAATCGAACACGTGTGAGATGCTTTCTGGAGACGCATTGCAGCACATCCACATGCACCAACGACCACCCAACAGTTATCAATAGCGCTGGTGGAGGAATGGGACGCCCTACTACAAGAACTGCTTACCAACCTTGTGGCCAGCATGGCATCGCGATACAGAGCATGCATTGCTGTCCGTGATGATCGTACACCCTTTTAAGCACCATGTATCTATTTCTGTAAATCTAGAGAGCCATCATATGTCGTATTGACTTTAGTGTAGCTTATGGTCTATGGATAAAAGTGGCATTTCTGTTCGTCTCATTTCATATTTCGTTTACTTGCCTACTGTAGCATACCGTTGCAGTTCTCTCTATGTATGCTTTAAGTTCCATCGAGCTGTTACTTGGCAGTGTCACAGCATGCGAAGATTACTTTCGAGCTTAGGTTTTGCACACCATATATATACAGGATGTTTCAGAAATACTTTTACAAACTTCGGGTATGGGTTCCTTACACCACAAGAAGGAAAAAAGTTCATATGAACAAAATGTCCCATAATCCTTTGTTTTCTCGTTAGGAGGTGTTGAACATAGTGGTACAATTATAACACACAAAACTCATAATAAATGTTCGAAATGTCCTCTTGCTTCTATGCATGCCTGTACTCGTCGAATCATGGATTGTCGCACCCTGTCAAAAACTTCGGGATGGTGTCGAATGGTTTCGCAGGCTTCCATGACACGTCGATGAAGCGTTTCTGCATCCGGGATGGCTGCTCCATAAATCAATGATTTAAGATGCCCCCAGAGGTAAAAATCCACAGGATTGAGGTCGGGAGAACGTGTAGGCCATGGAACTGGTCCTCCTCTGCCTATCCATCGGTCATGGTAGATACCAGTCAGTGCATCTCGAACAATGCGACTAATATGTGACGGAGCCCCATCATGCATAAACCACATGTTTTTTTATTTGCAGGGGCACATCTTCGTGAAGTAAGTCCGGAAGAGTGTGCTGGATAAAGTCCCTGTAGACAGCACCAGTAAGACGTGCTGGTAAAACGTATGGACCTACCAGACAGTCACCTACAATACCGGCCCACACATTCAGACTAAACTGTTGCTGATGTCTAGCCTGAAGTACAACATGAGGATTACGATCTGCCCAATACGTGTACGTTGCGGAAATTAGTAACTCCATCTCTCCCAAACGTTGCCTCGTCTGTAAACAAAACTGACGAGACAAACAATGGATTGGCTGTTTGTGCTACAAACCATCGGCAAAAGTTATCCCATGGTGGATAATCGGCAGGCGAAAGGCCCTGCACACGTTGAATATGATATGGATACAGGAGCTGCTCGTGAAGTACCCTCCATGCTCTCACGTGTGATGCACCAGATGCCACAGCCAATTGTCTTGTATTGATACCTGGATCGTCTTCGACACACTTTAACATCTGTTCTTCGCGTTCCGGCGTACGAACAACTCTTGGTCTTCCTCGATCAATAGTCCGTGGTGCAACGGTTCCTGTCTCAGCAAGGCGACGCTAAACAGCTACAAAGATTGGATGACTCGGTTGTCTTCGGTCTGGAAACTCCATCTGATAGAGCCATGCAGCCTCGCGTCCATTACCATTCGTGCGACCATAATAAAAATCATGTCTGCCTGTTCGCGAAATGAATATCGAGCCATGGTGGAACGAAACACGTGCAGTTGACTCACTACACGTACACAATTGAAACGTTGAAGACAGACTAATGACAAATGACAAACGTAAACAAGTCTCCATGGCAAAACTTCGCCATCTACCGTATGTAGTACAATGGGTCAACGCCTTCTATGAATGCATAGAGAAATGAAGTTTTGAGGTTATACCCCGAAGGTCGTTGAACTCTCACTTTCATTGTGGCAGGAATAACGCGAAAACCAAGGATTATGGGACATATGTTCGTATGAACGTTTTTCCTTTTGGTGTGAGGAACCCATAACCGAAGTTTGTATAAGTATTTCTGAAACATCCTATAATCGTTTACGATGGAAAGCAATGTAGCTATATTTGAATGAAATGGCTGAGAACTAGGTGTTGGAAGGACCTATACATATTTTTTAAAGTAAGCTATATTGTTAAATTTAATTAATTTTTTTCGTCCATACATTCATACACTTTCATTGACATCTGACTTAAACTGGTGGAGAAATAAATTCGCGAAGTCGTAAAAAGTGAGTCGAAAATGGGGAATTAAAGCAAAAACGTTGAAGATTCCCAATTTGAGATTTTATTCCTCCTTCAAATAAAATCCTAATTTCACGGCAGAGTTAAGTAATATTACAAAACATGCTGTACTCAATGAATGTAAGATAATTTTGAAAATGTCACGAACAAGAAAATAGCAATTTTGGCATATTTTCAGTAATTTATAAAACTGATAAAATGAACGATCTGAAAAACCGCCAAAACACGTAAACCGTATTATCATTTGATCTTTATGTCCAAAACAATTCAGATTTTTCCCTCCATTAATTTGACTGATAGAATTTTTTAAAATGCTGACGTATACTTTCTTTAAGGGGCGAATATTGTAGAGAAAGAGCGATAGACCAATCGTTGCATATCTCTACTTCGTTTCTAAGCCATTAGCATTGACATACACAAAATGGAGAGTTATTTATTTCTTATTCCTCTATAGCGTGATCGTCTAATTGATCCTCAAGGAATCCTTGTTCATACTAAAAGTGTGTCAGATAAGCTCGCAGTCATCTGAAATGTACCAATAGAACGCTAAAAGCAGAACAAAGCTTGATAGGCGATAAAAGTGTGTCTGGACGCTTTCATGGGAGAGCACGAAAGCTTGTATCTCTCTCCTTGTTTTGTTCGAGGCCCATTTAGGAAGCTATTTCGAGCTGCGATAATCTGGACAGGCGACGAGTTGAGAAGCTTCAGCAGAACTCAAGATGCGCTATAGACCTACATTAACATAAGTGTCTCATCGTAAAGTTAAACTTAACTCACATTCAGCACATCGTAAAATCTCGTGGATCCATGTTCTCTGTTCTGATACTTCGTGCGTTATTGCTCTTCAGCTATGCGGTGGGCCAGAATAAGCTCTTAAGTTATGTGCAACGTCACTTGTTGAATAAAGCATTCCCAAAAGCTGATGAATAAAAGTTGTGCTGTTTTGGAGTTCTCTTTTGAGGCTTTCCTAAACACTTTCATGTAGCAGAGTATGGATTGCAGGAAAGCACAACTAAACCATGTCTATTGGTTGACTTCAGGATTGGAAAACTTTGACATTTTCTTAGTATGTGTGCAATCGGTTTCACTTGTGCTTATCACCTCAAGGAATTTCTTCAAACAAGTTACTATAGTATGATAATTTGCAATGAACAGGTATATTAAAGTTGATAAGGTGCCCTAAATATGATACAACCAAAACTTTCCAAAAGAAGCTGAAACTCACATTTTTTTGTCCTTAATATTCTTATCTATTCTATAGTTTATTCATGCAAAAGCTTGTGACTTTCTATACCGATATCCAGAGTTCGATATCCAGATTTCACTCCAAAGATACAGTGTGAAGGTTCCCTGTACATACAAAGAATACTTTTTATAAAAAGGTCCATATGACATGGTCCCTGTCTGGATAAATACTAAACTTCGTAATCCAGCAACTTCCAAAGACGTCACGCGCGCACCCAATTGTCCCCAACCTAACTACTCTTTAGATGGAAAAAATTGGTTATTCTTTTTCTTAGATAAAAAGAATAAGCCGGCGCTAACAGTTTTGATGAAGATATATGTTGACAATTTGATATGAATAAAAGACGTATCTTAAGCTTTCTGAGAATAGCAGTGAAATTTCCTGCTACTGATTCAATTTTTTATAATTCTGTAATAACTAGGAAACTGGAAGAACTAGACAAAAACATACTTTAGAATAAATTTGAGCATATTAATATATACACTTTCTGTCAGATAATTTTCTTCGTAGCACTAGTCATTTTTACTTTCTCTACTACGTATAGTAAGTAGGGGAAGTATTGTATTTCACCCAAAAATTCGATACCGAGATTTCACCGGAAATACATGTTTTGAGACCCCCTGAATCCAAAAAAAAGCATTTTTGGAAACATGTCTGTGTGTGTGTGTGTGTGTGTGTGTCTGTGTGTCTGTGAATAGCATAACTCAGAAACGAACAGTCGGATAAACACCAAAGTTGGTATTTAGGTTCAGTATCTTCCAGAGATGCGACACGAAGGTTTTCAAGAAAATCCTCCCATCCCAGATTACCCTTTACATGGAACATTTTTCGAAAATTTTAATTTTCTCAAAAATGGCTCTAACGATTTTGATTAAAATATCATATGTTTAAGAACATTTTCATGACAAATGAAATGTATATCTCGATTTTTCTGGGAATGTCTCCAAAAGTATTCTTCATTGTGAACGACTTTTGCATAACTGGTAAACCATAAAAGATAGACAAAATTTTACTACACAAAAAATGTAGATTGCGTTAAAATACACAATTTATGTCATATAGATTTTTGTTGTTGAGTGAACCATTTTCGAGATATTGCTTGTTATTCCCTTAAATTTTCCAATACTTATACTTTTTCTCTAATTCGTTATTCATTTTTTATGTCCTGGACATACAAGGAGAATGGAATGCGCCACATAGCAACCAGCGTTAAAAGATTTGACTATCGCTTATAACCTACCATATTCCCCTTGCATCTACAAGAAAATTAGCAAGAAGATTGATATCTCAAAATCTCGATTAACATGAAGCATATGGAGAATAAGCGTTTGTAAAAATAGTTTGTACAAGAGTAGAGAAAGTCATGTGAGTGTAACACATCAGAGTTTTTTAAATATCCTCCATTACATTTTCCCAAGTGTAACTGCATCATCTGAGTTAGAGTTTTGAAAGTTTCTGATATTTCTTTTTACCTTCTATAGTACCTACATATGGTACGTATCTACATACTAATCCTCTAGAGGAATAATAGTATTACACCAAAAAGTTCGATATTTACGTTCCCAACTACTGTTTTTATTTCAGGTATCATGAGTGCCCACCGTTTTGGTGCCCTATGCAGTAAGCACAGGAGCTAAGCACTACTAAGAGAGAGAGAGAGAGAGAGAGAGAGAGAGGGGGGGGGAGAGTGAGACAAAAACAGCATAACTCAAATAGGAAAAGTCTTATACATACCTACCAAATTTCGCATTAAGTTCGTCATCCAAGTATGCGACACGAAGATTTTCAAGAAAATCTCCTCCCTAAAGTACCCTGTACTAGAAACATTTTTAGTTATATTTGAATTTTCCAACATGACTGTAACGATTTTGATTTAAACACCGTATGTTTAAGATATTTTACATTATAATAAAATCACAACTTGAACTTCACATTCCCTTCATTCGGAATGAATTTTGTATTGGTAAACCATAAGAGATAGGCAAAAATTTACTAAAGAAACATAGATATTTAAAACACCTAATTTATTTATTTTTTGTAACAAACCAAAGCTATTTTACTAGCCTCCTGTATCCCTTTGTACCTACAACGAAACGCGTAATGAAACTATTTCTGCAAATTTTGCCGTGACTAACGTGAAGTAGATAGAAAATTAAGCTTTTGCTGGAGTAATTTGTAGAAGGAACACAAAAACAAAGGATAGTGGCTGAGAGATTCATTGAATCTAACATTTCACATGTTCTATTCCTCCCTAAGAGCTCGTTACTATGACTTGAGTGGTAATTTATTCCTCCGTGGCTACGACGTATATATTTATTCCACCTTGCTTTCGATAAACATTTGGACCTTTATTCTAAATTCTTTATATAATCACTTGTTATTTAGTTTGAAATCATTTATAGGTAAAAACTGTATACTGAAAAATTAATGTGGAGAGAAGAATTAACTTTTTAATGAATGTTATAATATAAAAGGTACATATGCGAATTTGAAGTTGGTGTGACTACATCACACCAGAGTTTTACTTTTTCTGCCACGTATATAGTAGGTAGAGAAGGTATTGTATTCCACCCAAAAATTCGATACCGAGATTACACTGAAAATAAACGTTTTGAGACCCCTGAATAGACAAAAAATAAAAAAAAAGTCTGCGCGCGTATATGTGTGTCAGTGAACAGCATAACTCAAAAATGAAAGTCGGATAAGTACCAAACTTGGTACTTAAGTTCAGTATCTTCCAAAGATACGACACGAAGATTTTCACGAAAATCCCCCACCCCAACTACCCTTTTCGTGGAACATTTTTCGAATATTTTGATTTTCTAAAAAATGGCTCTTTAACGATTTTGATTAAAGTACCGTGTATTAAATATATACTTACATGACAAATATAATTTGTCTTGAATTTTCTGAGAATATCCTGTGAGGTCCTCTTCATTCGGAAGGAATTTTATATAATCTTGTATAACTGGTAAACGTTGAGCGATAGACGAAAACATAGATACCACACAAAAATTGTAGACCTGTTTAAAACACACAGGTTATTTCAAATAATTTGTTTTTGTGGCATCAGCCGTTTCCGAGATATCCATTATTTATGGTTCGAATTGTTCAACACTTAACCATTCTTTTAAAGTCTTGTCGATTTTCAATTGTTTCTCGCAATGTGATGGAAAGAGGATGGAATTTTAAGGCCAGCATATAGCGTCCAGTTCTTAAACATTTGACTATAGCTAATTCCATATGTATCTATAACGAAATGTGCACTGCAGCTGTTTCTGGAAAGGTTTATCTCGATTAAAATGATGTAGATAGGAAAATAAACTTATTTAAGAATAACTATTTCCACTAATAAACGATAGAGAGTAGAGAAAGGCATGCGAATGTAACACAGACCTTTTTTTTTTCTAAATTAAAAGTAAACATATCTGAAAAGCCTGAATCGCAATAAAACTATTTAAGTTATGGCAGGGATGTAAATCGCGGATACGTTTCCCGTATTTCGCTACCATCTACTTACCGATATTTAATTAACATGTTCTTTGATTTACCAATACGCGATTTTTGGAGATGATTAAAATTAATGTTCAGCGATTAAATGGGAAACATCTTTTGGTAACCATGCCCTTTGGGATTGGTTGGCCTTCAGAGTTTCGAAGGACTTAAGTTAAATTAAGCAGCTTTCAAAATTGAGTTTTAACAAGCGAACAAGGTAATTCACTCCCTAACCACGTCATCCCGAAGTTAGGAAACGCAGTTAATTAAGCTTTACGACGAGGAAGTTCGTTACAAAGCAAGTGAAAGTTCTTCTCTTTCTTTACGTCGTAGCCGTTTTAATAATGCAGGCTTTGCTTAACACTTCTCTCTTCCATTTAGCAAGTACTCAGAAGAGGGCCTTGCTTTTACATCCTCCATAAATAAACGAGAATATCACAAGCGAAGATAGTAAAGAGGCGCGTTTAACATGCTCTAAGTAATCAGAAATATTCGTAAAGTAATGTCACAAACAAGAGGAGGGGAGAAATATCCCTGAAAATACGAAAATATATCTAATTCGTCGTATATGTTTTACATTGTCTCATCTGCCTGTAGTTATCTAGCCACATTGGCCTGTAGCAATGAATGTGTTGTAAGTACAAGGCGTGTTTTTAAAGTAAATGCCGATAATGTTTTTTTAAAAAAAAATAACACATCATTTTCCAAATACTTTTATCATTCATTACCTTACACCTGACAATGCTTCTCCACATAGTCACCGCCGTTATTCAGGCGCTTGTAACGGGAAACCAGTTTTTGTATGCCTTCGTCAAAGAATGATGCCGCATGTGATGAAAGGCAAATCTGCACTTCTTGTTTCACATCATCATCACCAAGGAATTTCTTCAGATGAGGAAGCAGATGAAAGTCGCTTGGTATGAAATCTGGACTGAAGGGAGGGTGTTCGAATTGTTCCCAACCAAATGATGCGATTGGATCTTGTGTTTTGTGTGTGGCATTCAGGAAAGGAATCACTGATCTGAATTCACAGTCGGCGGGTCGTTCGATTGTTTTCAACACTTCGAAACGCTTTAACAACAGGAAACACAAACGTGACGATCGCTCTTACTGCGTCTAGCTTCCTAATGAAGGGCGGAAGTGATCGCGCATGCTCAAAATCGCGACTACAGCGCTGCAGCGGCAGA
Organism: Deroplatys truncata; assembly: GCA_030765065.1. Taxonomy (NCBI): domain Eukaryota; kingdom Metazoa; phylum Arthropoda; class Insecta; order Mantodea; family Mantidae; genus Deroplatys; species Deroplatys truncata. The sequence continues at coordinate 126,538,257 of CM060988.1, read as the reverse complement.
ATATTAAAACGTACTTATTTTAAAAACACGCCTCATAGCTACCGCTAAGGAAGAATAGTTTGTCATAATTTTTTTGCTATCATACTGTCTATTTTTACTATTTCAAAGTTATATAACATTTTGTAAGAATTAAAGCGAACCAAAGATAGATTCCACAGACTATACTCATGGCCTCAAAAGGCCTACTTATGTGATAAACATAGCTCCTCCTTTTTAATTAATTATTCTTTCACACATGTCGTGTGTAATGTAAAGTTGGAAATGTAGAATCTGACTGACTGTAAAGTTAAATGCCATAGCCGGGACTTAAACTATTTCATGGCTCATAAATTTAACGATGCTTTGGAAATCACTCTGGATTACCTATGATAACCTGCTCAGATGTTTAGCCAATAAAGTAACGCCAAATGACACATAATTGACCAATGAGAATATTATTGTGTACACCGTAATGTCCGATTTTAATAACGTGCAATTGCTTCCATTACTTTCTCTAACAGTTACTTGCAGTAGGAAGATGGGCTATTATTCTACCCAGAAATTGGATACCGAGATTTTGATGGAAATACAGGTTTTAAGATCCCTTTGACCCCAACCGCAAAAAAAAAGGAATTGTGTGTGGTCTGAAGCGCATAACTCAAAAACGTAAAGCTACATACTCCACATCTTCGAAGAGAGTCCCCCGCCCCAAAACTACTCTTTACATCGACGATTGATTATTATTTGTTATTTTCAAAAATGGTTTAATGATTTTGTTTAAAATATTGTGTGTTTGAAATATTGATAAGAATAAAATGTACAACTTAAACTTTCTGTGAATAGTCTGATTGAATTTTGAAGAACTGGGAAACCATAAGCACTAGACAGACTTACTGCAGCAAAGATGTAGAGTATTTTAAATAGACAAGTTTTGTAATTTTTGTTTTCTCCTATTATTGATCATTTATGAAGTATTCCATGTTGTATTTTGTTTTCCGAAGTACACTATCTGATGGAACTTATTTGAAAAATTGTTCTTTTTCCTTTTCCTTTCAAAACTTGTTACAACTCCTGAATTTATTCCTCCACGCTTCGGATATTAACCTTTGTATGCTGTTTCTGCCTAATTTGAAATCATTTCTAGGCAAAAATGTAACGTGAGTTTTGTAACGTGGATAGAACAACAGCTCTTTAAATATATGCATACTATAATAAGATTTACTTTGAATTTGTATTCGGCCTTTTACAAACAATGTAGAAAATTCCGTCTTATTCCAGGCTATATGTATTTATTGCTGTTGGAGTATTATATGTTTTAAAGCGACTATAAAGCATGTTATACTTCAGCAATACATTCCGCCGCCGTCGCCACCACCCCTTAGGGCTTATGTCTCATTGTAGCTCCTCGAAATTGATATTTCTTCATCTCTTTTCAGGCCTGCCCAAGTTTATCTTTCCTCATGGTTTAAAATCTAAAAAGTGGAATTTTATATCTCACGAGGCATGCTTTTAACTGATCCTTCTGGATTTTACGATTGATCTGTTATTTTCTACTTTTAATTCCTGTCTTATAAATGCGGTTCATATTTTATGACTGGCTACTCCGTTCACTGATCTTAGAAATGCCACTTCTTAATTTGAATGTTATGTTTATTCTTTTCGGTTAGGACCCAGATGAAACATCCACCAAAATTAGCCATTACTTAAAAACACTGTGTTTCTATTCTAGTTTTCTTCAGCTTTTGTGTAGTCTTCCACACATTTGATTAAGTTTCTACAACTTTTGTTCTGCCTTCTTCCCCAATATGTATATATTTGACAGTCAAATTTAAATTGTCTGTCTTCTTCTAATGTTTCATTTTCAAGTATCATTGTTGACCATTCATTTATCTTAAATTCCACCACCGTGGTTTTCTCTTATGAAACTAAAGCTTGGTAATCTGTAAACATAGGTCTTTCAGAATTGTGCCTATTTAAAATTGTCCTGTATATTACAATTTTTCAAGATATAAACTCAAAATGTAGCACCCAACAAACATGTATTCTACCCAAATAACTCCACCCCCGTTCATAGTCCACAATTAATATGCTTAATTTAACATAAAGATTATGATTACAGATATGTAAATGACGATAGGGAGAGTAATAACAAAGAAAATATAATATTAAAATGGAAATAAGCAGGAAAGGGAAACAAATGCAAATAACAGAAATGTTGTTTCATATGATATAAAGTGTTATAATCTTATATATCTAAGAATATTTGCAAAAAGACGTTTTATAGGAAAGCGTGCAGCGAGTTGAAGCACTCATAAGTTGGACAGCTAAATAACCCCCACAACAGGGTTAGACAAGCTGACCCACAAGTACAGGAAGCCAGAAAAAGTGACAGTGTGTGAGAGAGAGGTCCGATAAGAGAAAGAGACAGAGATACATAGGAATTCCCAAAATATGTCATTAGTAGCGTGGTTGCTGGAAAATGAACTATTGGAGTCTCATACAACGCTACAATAAGCACCATTAAGAATGGGTGTTACATTTATTGACGTGAATGTGCGCGTCGTGGCATTTAGATATAAAAGGGGATTTTTTTCCAAGCAATAGACTCTGAGTTCTTAGCATCCAGAGGCTGAGTCGTATGAAGAAGAGTAAGGGAGATAGGTGTGACTGCAATGTGTTTAGCTGCCCACTAACATTATTACAAGTAGCGGGGTAACGGGAAAAGAATTATGAATACGAAGAAAAGGTGCAAAACAAGTAATTAATGGAAGGTAACTTGGCTACCCGGCTTCATACTTTCGGAGTAGAATAAAATCCAGCAAATAACGAAACACGTGGTTGTCGGTTATTACTCTACCCACTCCTAAAAAAGAAGAGTCGTTAGGGAATAGGTTTGATATATAGCACTTTCAAATACGAGACAGCCGGCAAAACATCGAACCTTTTCAGATGGTATACCAAGCTTAACTCCGAACAGAGCGTCAGACCCAACTCCCCTCCGCGTTTATGATAATTATAGGAAGGATTAACACAGCCGAAAATGCAAGAGAATCGTTATGAAAAGTCAGCAATGCTAGTGTATAAAAGAGTGAAGTAAATTTTTACGTCTTGGATCTCCGGAAAGGGCGGTTTTAATGCACAAACAACCCCAACCTACCCTCTGAAATGTTTGGGTCAATTGCAATACTCCGAGTAGATAAGGCGGGTAATACAGAATGAGTCAAAACTCTGTTTACAGTTTCAAATTTTATTTGTTTGTTTTTACATTTCGTGGAAAGTCTTTTGACGCAGATATGATAAAGAATATCTTTTCTGATGACCAGAATTTTCCTGTGTGCTGATCTTTCAATCACATTGTCCACAACATCTTGCTGTATTCCGAGAATTTCTTCACGAAGTGTTTTTGAGTTCAGCGAAGGTTCGAGTCTTAGGTACCCCAGAGGAAAGGAAAATTTGGCGCCTTGAGATATGGGAAACGTGCAGCAAAAAAAATGAGAGTCCTTGAAAATGATTGTCTCCAAAAATTTTCCTTACCTCTTGAATGGATTCTCTGGCGAAATATGTTATGACCGCATCTTGCTGCCATCTTATTCTTGGTTGGGAGCACAATTTTGCAACATTTCACTGTAGCTTTCACCCGTAACAGTTATTGATCTCTCCTCATTTTCAAAGAAATACGGCTAGAGAATCAACCCCGGTCAAATCATGGTTTTAAGAGTGCAGCTCCCATTAATCTACGAATCTCGATTTTCATTGTCGCGGTGTTCTGCTTTGTCAGATTACGAAATGTTCAAGTGAAAATGTGCCTCATACTCCCCCATGACTAATTTGTGCATAAAGTTGATAAGTTCGTCAGCCTTCTCTAGAATACAATACGTCAGCCATTCCATTTTTGTGTAGAAACTCTCTTAGCTGTTTCAACATGTGCTTCAAATTTGTTAGACTGATCCCAAGTAGTTGGGAACAGCGCCAATGTTCCTGGTTTTTCGACAAAGCTTTCCTCAACATGAGCAAATTTGCCTAGCTGACTGAGTGTAATGTTCCATCTATGCAAGATCCTTGAGACCCTTGTGTCTCGAAACGGTAAACCAACGTAAAAAGTACCGGCCTTGAAAGAGATACAGTAAAACCTCTATGTTTGCACATCCCTGTATGTTAAGACACCTCATTGCGTTTCTTGGAACCAAACGAACTCCTATGTTTTAACATGTCCAGTACACTCAATATGCTGGACACCCCTGAACCCTTGAGGCTGGACACCCTCCTATGGCTCTATCTTGGATAATTCTGTAGTTCTATCGTGTATTTCTGCTATGTATGTACCTGTTAGGGGTAAGTAATATTCAACCATATATTGAGGTCTATGAAGATGTTTCTGCTACCACTCAATAAGTGCTGAGGTTTTATCAATCGATGTTAAGAATGAAGAAATATCTTTAGATGAAGATGATGCGATTCCTGTTCCTGAAAATCCACCCACCCATCAACGAGCTCTTGAGTGGATTAAGGAACTGGAGAATTATGCATTTACACATGCTCAGCCACAAATGATTGGTTTTTATTTGGACTTGAACGAGATATTGAAAAACAGGGGTTATTGTCAGAAATTAAAAACGCCAAGCAGTGTCTTTTAACATACTTTTTTCAAAAAGCCGTGACAATTGATCAATATATACGTATCTACTGGATTTTAAGAATGGGATTTAACATGTATAGAACTGTATCACAGTACATATGTTATTTTTTGTGCAATTTTTGTAATCTTTTTATTTGATAAAAGGTTCCTTGGCATTATGTAGTCTACACTCATTTCTTTTCCACTGAATGCGAAAAAAAACCATCAACCCCTTCTTTGTTAGACAGCCCGTTAGATTGGACAATTTTTATTGAACCATAGGTGTCCAGGTTAGAGAGTTTTACATATTACATGAAAATGACTCCTTTGATTTCAGTTGTAGCACTGGATAATTTTTACGCCTCGCTGTACGGTGAATTTCCCATTGTTAATATCCCAAGTCTCGTTATTCAGAATCGGAAAAACAAAATTAAAAACTTTTAATTTCAGAAAAATTATACGCATTTTGTTACTTTTGGCTCATCCTGTATTTAAATATTTTATATATTTATGAATTTCTTGGAGGGGTTTCAGCCTAATGATGTCTGTATCAAGCTGCAACCTCTAGGTCTTACCAGGAGATCATACAAGATGAGGCCGCTTACGCGCGTCAATCCCAAAAGAAGGGAAGACTACCGAAGAAATTCGTGGGGCCAACAGCAATCTAGCAACTGTTTATCCAGGGCGGTACCGGAGGACCTTGAGGCGTCTCACAACCCCATCTGAACGGAAAACCGCCCAGACGTCTCCGATCTACCATGGGTATCGGGAACCACTGCCCTGCCGAGTCCAACCCAATCCAAACGACATCCTTACGGGTGGGGCTCGGGCATTTGGACCAGCGTACGTTTAGTAATGTCAGAAGTACCACGGGTGCTCAGGGTCCGCAGCGCCCGAAGCAGGGTAGCTTAAGGGGTCGGAACCACCTCCCCTTACAGGATAATCACAAATTAGTTATATTAAACAATGTTGCCAGTGCTGTTGAACTGTAGGTAATGGCAAGGTCTAATGTGTTTAAAAAGTTCCGCCTTACTCACATGAGTAAATAAGAATATGTTGTAGCGCACTATGATGTGATGATAATCTCTTTACCATCAGTCAGCATGAAGACGTATGCAGCCAGCAGAGATTGCTCATTGTACGCTGTTAAATAAATCGTGATCAACACGATTTAAGGGAATTCAGGATCAAACGTAAACGAATTGCGAGTTTGAATAGAAGTAACAACGATTGACCGTGATATGATCCATAGAATTTGGGACAACTCGCAGATTAGATTCATTTATGCCGTGTTACAAAAGGAAGTCATATTCAACATTTGTAATAGTTGTACATGAAACCTGAAGTTGTACTGGTGTGTTTGCTTCATTATTCAATTACATCTGGTTTATACTTTCTTCACAATTTAAATTCATTTTTGTATAATTAATTTATAATGACTTCATTTTGAATTCTTGTAGATGTGGGAGCATATAAGTCAACACCTACAAAAGAGCGTAAAAAGTTAATTTCAGAATCGGATATCTTCTATTATGTTTATGAAAAGCTCTTTTCATGCGGTACTACCGCGGCTGATGAATGATCGGTGAGGACATGAATGAAGGAATGCCCTTGAACCTATATAGATAGGAGAGATGGGCCAAGGAGTGGCTCAAAAGATTAACACATGGATGAGAGAACGTCGAGCCATATAAGTCGAGGAATGTTGGTCTGGTGGGATGCGGGAACGATCTTCAAGTAGCGATATTCACAGCTTCTCTACATATGTCATCCTCTTTACCTCAACAATGCACCTCGTTAATTGTACCGTCCAAGCTTCTTCAGTACACTAACATCAAAAAGTTTATATATTCATCTAATGTTACATTTCCTTTACACAGCATTGTTAATCAAAAGCAAAATAGCTAATAAGATGCCATAATTTTGTTCCTTGGGCCGAGACGAAAACCGGAAACGGTCAACGTATTAAAATATTCTTTTAGGAGACATTAAGCCCTACAGTTCTAATATATTTAACCCTTACCTATTGTAGGTAGAGGAAAATAAAATCGAGTTATATTTATGGACACTCTTTAACTGCGTCCCATTCTATATTGGGCGTGAAGGACCGGTAATTTTACTCAGAGGCCTCTATCAGGCTTGAGGTTCTTTTACGTGCCGTAAATCTACGACACGGAACACCGGTTCTACTTTCCTTCCGAAGGAAGCCGTGCATTTTTTACGCCCGATAAAATCTATCGCCCTCCGTCGATTTTGAACCCGCGATCTAGGGAATTAGAGGAAACATAGTAACCAGTACACCACGGAGGACGACATGGGTAGAGGAAGTATTTATATTGAAATTTCATTAAAATACACGTTTTGAAGACCGCTGAACCTACCAGAAGCCTTTTAGAAATTGGTTGTGTCTCTTCAAACAGCAAAGCTCCGAAATGAAAAGTCGGACAAATACCAAATTCCATACTTGAGTCAGACATCGTTAAGAATACCAAGTGAAAATTTTCAAGGAAATCCCTAACACCAAACAAGCTTTTACACGGAAAAAGTTAGTTTTTTTAATTTGCTCAGAAATGCTTTAACGATCTTGATTAAAATGTATGTTGAGATATTGCCATGACAAATGAAATTTACATCTCGAACTTTCATGAAAGCCTCTTCATTCTTATTAAGTTTTATATAATTTGTATGACTGGGAAACTATAAAAGACAGATGGATATTTACTTAAGGAAAATTGCAGAGCTCGTAAAAGTACACGATTTGTGCCAAATACACGTTTTTCGAACATAAGTTATTTCCGAATTGATATAATGGCTAATGTTAAATTTAAATGTCCCAATATTTTAAGTAAAACATTTTCAAGAGGTCTTGTTTTCTTTCTGCTGCACCCATGTTTATTAAAGAACACAGTTACAAAATAGTCGATTATAGTATCAGCCTCCGGTACCTCATCAGGCGTTGAAAATATGTGCAGGGGTCGCTTTTGAAAATGTATTGTATTATAATTTTCGCCTAGTCCTATACTCAAGTTTGCAAATGTGTGCCCTGATTGGCCAAGCAGTATTGTTTTGTCTGTAAGAGGTAAAAAATAAAAAGGGCAGTTTTACAAATTTCATGATACTATATAAGATAAGAATTGGGAAGTTTTTGAAAGTTGTGAGGTAGCGTATGATTTTGCAAGGTCCTAGTACACAATTGTACAAACTTTTAACCAGATGATGATGATGATGATGATAATAATAATAATCCCGTGGCGCTACTGCCCATGAAGGGCCAACCCTACTGCCTCCCTCACACGCACGTACGCGATCGCAGAGGTGGAAGACCATCCAACCGATACGGGGAGGTGATGTGGCAAGCATCTCCCATCCCCCAACCAGAATGTTGGCTTCCGTGCCCGGGATCGCTGCCTATTGCAGCTGCTCAGTTTCCTCACGATGCTAACTGGGTACCGGTCCTATACCCGGGACTTAAAATCTCCACTCCATGGGTGGGATCGAACCCGGGTGCATTCCCTGGCCGGGAACCACATTCTACCCAAAGCGCCACGGCGCGTGTTTAACCAGATGTCTTAAACAAATGCATATTTCTACACACGAGGTTTAAAGTATGGTAGGAGTCCTGTAGTGTAAATGTTTTGTCTCTAAAGGCCAAAGACTATTGGTTGTATATTAGGGTTAAAAATACGGATTGACAATAAGGAATAGCGGATTTTGTTTTATAGGGTACTTAATCACCTTTGCCAGATTAAGTGTACTAAGTTTTGTCAAAATGCTACAAAAAATACTACGAATTTGGTGATGTTAACGCGCTATGCAGCCCCCCTTCAATAACTGAGTTATAAAGGAATTTTAAGCCTCTCAATGCATTCCTTTGGGCTGGAAGTGTTTAAAAATCTGGCATGTTCGCAATTAAGTGCCAAAAATATTCTCTGATATTTATACATCCAATGAAACAGGATTGAAACTAGGTAACATGAATATGAAAACCTCCTAAACCACCCAGTTTTAAAATTGTTGCAAATAATAGCGTATTTTGGTCCGGAGGAACTGATCTTCAATGATGAAAAAGTTATCAAAGTTAGTTGAGTGATCCACCCCCCCACACACAATTCAATAGATATGATGAAAATAAGTAATGGTGTGTTGGGAAAGCCATGTGAATGTAACACATCAGATGCTTTGTAAGGGGTTTACCTCCTTAACCATTCATTGAAGATTTCACGTCAGAGGAGAACTGTTTAAGTACAGTGTGCATCTGATCTTGGAAGGGAAGAACTGCTTTCTGGTGCGTTACATGAGAAAAGAAAGAAACATATAACACTTTTATAATATTAATTTTGCGGAGTGTGTAATGAAACAAATGTGTGACGTTTCAAATATATGTTCATGTTTTCAGTAGATTATGATATCGCCATTTTATAGGACAGCCATAACCTAATCCTCCGATGAAAGATCAAGATTTTAAATTAAGTGATTTAATTCTTATCGTTGACTGCTAGACGTACAAATATGCAATTTAAATACTTATTTGTGCGATCGTGTTTTTTCACGAACTTAGCATCCATCGTGAGAATGACTGTAGTCAGATTTTCCACATTCGTTGCAGTCAATTTTATTTAACCACCTCTTTTGCTGTTTCTGCAGCCTAGAAGCGCTACTCATATCACAGCCATAAGTTTTTAAAACTGTTTTTATTATAACAGACCTGAAATATACTAATATTTTTAGTTTAAAGATCTTCCTCAGTATTTGTTTTTATTTCTAAATATGCATTTAATCTATGCATCGTTTTGATTTTCACATTACCATATCAGGAGAAACTAGTCGAATGACCTTCTTGCAGACTTAATATTTTATCTCTCTTCTCGAAGTTTGCAAGTATGTTTTCTTATGTATTTCCTCTAATCATTATCATAGCTTGATTTGGATTCATCAGGAACCAAAGCAGCACATCTATTTGCCAATCCTCTTCAACTTCCGATTCCAGGTTTTATGCCATGTTCTTAATGTTTTCCGAATATTAGGCGAGAGTGATCCATGACAATGAACAGTCTTGGTTTGACTTCAATCGATCTGAAATTTGACAAAGTTGGCCATGGAGGAGGTATTCATATGCAGTATTTGTAAGGTTGGCACTGGCCAGGCATTTTGATTCTTCAACCAAAGGTTAATAAGCAAGTAATAAATAACATTGCAATTAGGAATTATTAACGATCGCCCAAAAATAGTATGCAACATATATGTATTAAGTGTATAGCAGCATCTCGGAAATAGAAAATACTCTACTTGTCTCGTATTTTCAAACCTTTCCCCGATTCTGTTATAAACCATTTACAATCCCTATATCGGTATATAATACTCCGTTTACTAATTCACAAGTCTAGACGTAAACGCTTGCTTATACTTTGCGATACTTTCTTCCTGTTTTAATGATGTCATAGGAGCTACAAGAACGACTCATCAATGAAATAATCCGCCGTTATTCCCTGCTAAAGAACAAGTTCCTTTGAAATCCAGCGTCCTTATTCTTCCTTCTTTCCGTTTTACTTTTTCACTGCGCACAACTTAATACTGTAACAAATAAACAACGAGGTTCTGTTTTGCCTCTCTGTAATAACTAACTCTGGTCTCTCTGCTCTCTTTGTTGCTCTTGGAAAATGCTAGACATTATTATAGCATTCGGTAAACACGATATAAACATTTGCCGATCTTTCCGAAGAAAACATCTGACGGAGATGCGTAGCTATTGCGTCCTGTAACGTAAGGCATGCCACTTCTGTTCTTGATATATGAGCAAGGGAGCGAAAAAAGTTGGCTTGTCTTAGCAGGACAAAACTGTCTTATCATATGGTATCTACTTCGAATTTCTTTCCCATTTATCCTTTCGATAGCGCAAGCGCTCTCAACGTAAGGTATTTGAGCTACTGCCGGTTGGCGTGTAAACATTTATCAAATAAGCAATATTTTACATTATCATAAACGCATTTGTGCGATACTGTACCAAGTAATACGGAAGTTCAATTCCAATGCCACGATAATGACAGCGCACCTCGAATATCATCATCAGGCAACAATGGGAAACAGTTTGTTTTTTTCTTTCTTTTCCTTTTTTTTAAACTTACGCCCTTTAACGCGGTAGGTCATATCGGATAATGAATGAGTGAACTAGGTGTAATGATGCTCAAGTAAGCCCGCGGTCTAAGAGCTTAGGGTTACCCACATTCGTCTTTTCAAGATAAGGGAAAACCCCGGAAAAAACCTTATCCAGGTAACTCACCCTAACCGAAGCTCGAACTTGGGACCTCTTGAGTGTGAGGCAGACACACTATCGCCACACTATAGAAGCGGGCTTTGTCTTTTTTAGCTGCCTACGCAGAGTTAAGAAAGCAGTGTTTACATTATTGTTCGGAAGGTAGATACAGACTGAAACATTCAATGCCATAGCCGGGATTTGAACCACGGATCTTTGGCTTACCGTGTTCCTGCTCTTATTGAGCTACCTTAGCAATTTTCTGGTACGACACAGATTCCCCAGCTGACTCAACATCTTTTTTCCGGTAAATAACAAGGCATTCTCAAATTAATTTTGAGATAACATACCACAATTACTATATTTTAATCGTAACAAAATTAATTTTGAGCCATTTCACGGAAGAATCCATTGAATAGGAATAAATTGATTAGTTTTTTCTCCAATAAATATCTAATTCTAAAATGCTACATGCAGTAAACAAAACACTGTATCATTGTTACACATGCATAGAAATGCTTGTTTTGACACATGTATCACGAATCATGGATTTCTCTCGTAAAATTTGCTTACTGGTACATCTTGCGTTGAATGCAAGCGGGGAAAAAAAGTTCAGAACCCCCTGCTGCAGACAAAGTCGAGTCTGCGAAGCACTTAAAGATGACGGACGATACATCTGTGAAAATTGAAAAGTCTAAAGTTTTGTTGGATATGTTTCAAATTTATACTGTTTATTTGTTATGATCAAGAATGGAAAAATGCCAAGTTTCAGCTTTTTAGCTCTAATAGTTTATGCAGAATTAATTTTTTCATATCTTAATTGCAAGCGATTTTTAAAACGCCCCATATGTAGTAATTTTAAAAATTTGTGTATGGGACATACGTTTTTGCACTTGTACCCATGTGAACTTCTTGTCTTCACCATATCAATGAAGGAAAAAAATAATGATCTATAACAATTTTCTATTTTCCTATTTTTTTTAAAGAAGAATTCAACATTATACTTTTTTCAGTCCAAATAAAAATACAACAAATGTAAATTGGTATACTTAATTTTCAGTTACTCTTAAAACTGTTTAAAATCCCATGCAGTTTAATAGTAAATTGCATGTGTGGGATATTTTGAAGTTAGGAAAATGTAGAAAATATAGAAATTGAGAAAATTGAGGTTAAACATATATTGAAATATTTGTCGACTTTCTGATGTTATCTAGCTAAAATTCACCAGCTCCATAAGTGGTTCTTAGCTGCATTTTGCCTACCCAAAAGACTTCTCTTGGTTGGTCTTTTAACCTTATTTCTGTTAACTTTTAACCTATCATAATTAAATGAAAGCGTAGCGCTATAAGTAACCTAACCTAGTTGCACTATATGCAGAAAATCGTGGTTTATTTTATAAATACGACTTTGTTATCTTAACACTATAAAATATATACGCTACAGATGTGGTTTTGTGTATGTAATAAATTTTATTCACACAAGAGAAGCGTTGTCACACTAACACTAAAAGCTCCAAACTCACTCATAAACTAAAACAGTGCCAAGTATTGGGATAAAACGCACGATATAACGCAATGTGATAGTCAGTTGTCTGTCACAGAGTAGCCAATACGCACAAACGTTCCTATACTTCAAAATAACGCCAAATTTGAAGACGGTATTAGCAATACCACAAGTAATATTACTCGTAGATTTATCATAACTGTGCATTACACAGTGGGCGTGACAGCCATGCCGGTGTGAGGTTAGTTACATCGTCACATGATGCTTTTTTGGTGTCTCTGTTATTTTTAAGACAAAAAACCAAATTTGAGATTTTTGTCAGCTTTTGACCAACATTCACGGATGAGTCCCCTTAACGCACGTGCATTGTATACTATGTTTTCGATGGTAGTGAATGATAGAAATATTTTCACAAAAATAAAATTAATTACTGTCAGCTGTTCAAAACTGTATAAGGGTCCACCGCGCTATCCTCTGCGAAATAGTGCTCGATTAGTTACGCCTGGTGTATTGACCAAGACAGTCAACAACTGAAGATGAGATACTTGCTGGAAAGAGTTATATTTAAATACTGCATGCATTAATTCGTAAGTAAATGTTAACAATGAAGGGAAGTAAAGATTTAAATGGAAAAATTAACTATGTCTACAATAATTATAATATATATATATATATATATATATATATATATATGTGTGTGTGTGTTGGATGAAATACATTTTATTAACATCCGCGGTAAAAATTCAAAACGTTCGGAGTGCAGACATTTCAACTTCCAACGCATGATAGAATGAGAGGGAAATGGATGAAAAACACTGTCGTTGAAAAAGTCATTTTCAGGTCGGCAAAATATGATGCAATGCGTTGCGATGTCCCAGGCGCATGTGGTGAAGATAAGGCACGAGTTTTTGATGCGAAATGGAAGGGCTATTTTGATAAGGTTATCTTACACGGCACCTCTTCTTCAAGAGTTCGGGAAGCCGGATGAGAGCGTCGCACCTTTAATGATGAACTGCAACATTTAAAGCAGCCCGGAAATTTACTTCCATCCCAGGTACGGCTTCATTAATTAATTACTATTTTTATCAAAACTTCCCTGCTCTGGATGGATGTAACCAAGCGGGATGGCTCACGCGGTAACGTCTGTGGCTCGCATTCGGGAGATCGTGGGAAGGATAATTACTCCCCCGACTCCACTCTCCCTCCATTTCATCTGCTTGGTTTCTTTCAGGGTTGCAAATGTCGGCGGGAGCTCTCGGTGTGCGTGGCAGGGGAAAAGGATGCTCTAAGGAAAGCTTCGTCCCCTGGACTGCGAGCGGTCTCCGGGTCCGGGTTCTCCCAGAAGATATGTAAACCCACAGTGGGAGAGGGGCCGGCTGCACCAGCCAGCACCCGAGAGTTCGGATCTATAAATGGTAGAGACCCTGCCCTCTGCCTATCGTGCCTCGTGCTCCGCAGCCCTCTGTCTCCTCTCACCTCACCTCATCCCTCCCTCCCGGGGGCGCCCCGTCAGGGGCCTAAGCACAAAAGATCTGCGTACGCCGAGGTGCTAAGTCCCCCTCCACTTCTAGTCCTATCCTAGACGGATGTAAAATTCTCCAGCATGTCATTTCCAGTAAGGCATTTCTAGTACGACGCACAGTTCTACAGTATAAAACTTCAATACAGGCTGATATAAGGAGCTATGGGCATCTTGAGGATTTAACGAAATAAGCACTAGCACGTTAACATATGAACGTTTAATGACAGGATTACTACTCTTGAAAAAATTAAAAAAATTAAATTGATCCTAAAATGACCATCACAACGTCCTCCAAATAAACCACGACTAATGGCATTTACGCTCCCCCATAATATCAAGTAACTTTGATTCAAGACATTTCTTTCATATCTTTTGGAGATATTGTACAGTCTCAACTTAAATGGCCCACCCTGTATATTTGGGTATCTTTGGACCATCTAGAAGCAAAGTGGTTTCCGTAACGTCAACTTTTTCTCTCTGTAGAAGTAAAGTATCCTCAAGATCCCCATTTGGTCCCTCAACTGTTGCATACTCCGAGCAATTAATGACCATGTGGGTCTTGTTCTTTCTATGCGTTTCATAGCTTCCCAGTTTCTTTAATAATAAAATTGCTACCTCGGATCCAGAACGTCCCTGGATACCGAGATTTCACCGGAAATACATGTTTTGAGACACCCTGAATACAAAAAAGCATTTTTGGAAACATGTCCGTTAGTCTATGTATATGTGTGTGTGTGTGTGTGTCTGTGTGTGTGTGTGTGTGTGAACAGCATAACTCAGAAACGAACAGTCGGATAAACACCAAACTTGGTATTTAGGTTCAGTATCTTCCAGAGATGCGACACGAAGGTTTTCAAGAAAATCCCCCCATCCCAGAGTACCCTTTACATGGAACATATTTCGAAAATTTTAATTTTCTCAAAAATGGCTCTAACGATTTTGATTAAAATACCGTATGTTTAAGATATTTTCACGACAAATAAAATGTATATCTTGAATTTTCTGGGAATGTCTCCAAAAGTGTTCTTCATTGTGAACGACTTTTGCATAACTGGTAAACCATAAGAGATAGACAAAATTTTACTACACAAAAAGTGTAGATGGCGTTAAAATACACAATTTATTCCTATACATTTTTGTTTATGAGTGAACCATTTTCGAGATATTGCTTGTTATTCGCTTAAATTTTTCAATACTTATTTTTTCAAATGGGAATTCGTTATTCATTTTTACTTTCTCTACTACGTATAGTAAGTAGGGGAAGTATTGTATTCCACCCAAAAATTCGATACCGAGATTTCACCGGAAATACATGTTTTGAGATCCCCTCAATCCAAAAAAAACATTTTTGGAAACATGTCCGTTTATGTGTGTGTGTATGTGAACAGCATAACTCAAAAACGAACAGTCGGATAAACACCAAACTTAGTATTTAGGTTCAGTATCTTCCAGAGATGCGACACGAAGGTTTTCAAGAAAATCCTCCCACCCCAGATTATCCTTTACATGGAACATTTTTCGAAAATTTTAATTTTCTCAAAAATGGTTCTAAGATTTTGATTAAAATATCATATATTTAAGATATGTTCATGACAAATAAAATGTATATCTTGAATTTTCTGGGAATGTCTCCAAAAGTATTCTTCATTGTGAACTCTTTTGCATAACCACAAGAGATAGATAAAATTTTGCCACAAAAAAATGCACATCGCGTTAAAATACACAATTTATGTCATATACATTTTTTTTTGTTGAGTGATCCATTTTCGAGATATTGCTTGTTAGTCCCTTAAATTTTTCAATACTTATTTTCTCAAATGGGAATTCGTTATTCATTTTTTTGTCTTGGATATGCAAAGAGTTATAATCTGTGGCAAAGGGAATGGATGCTGCACCTAGCAACCAGCTATTAAGAGATATGTATATGCTTAAAGGCTACTGTTTTTCTATATTGCCCTTGTAAATATATATTCCCCTTACATCTACAAGAAAATTAGCAATAAGATAGACTCTGCAAATGTTTATCTCGATTAATATGAAGTAGATGGAGAATAAGCGTTTGTAAAAATAATTTGTACAAGAGTAGAGAAAGTCATGTGAGTATAACACATCAAACTTTTTTTTATGTCTGTTTTACCTTTTTCTCTGACTCCCCGTTATCTTCTGCGTTGCAGTTTTGTAGCCTAAAATTAGCCTTATTGTAAAGTGGAGGAGAAACCTTACCAAAATAAATAAATGCTTTCCGGGCAATTTGACATCGCATCTCTCTTTTGCGCCAATGAACGTTGTGCGGTTCACATCCTGTTTGTGTATTCACAGAAATCCAATGGAGCCATGTCAACATTCAACGGAGCTAGGACACTCGTCAACAAGCGTAAACGTAACAAATAATACATTCATAAGGCGCATATAAGCATGTGCTCTTTTCTGTGTAAATAATTAAATTCACCGTATTACTTGTATCCAGAATGAAAGCAAAGAAGAGGGGCCAAATTCACAACCACAGAAATAATTCAGTAAACAGATTTTATCGCATAGCATATAGACGTCTCACTAGGGAAGAAGCCAGCGGAGCTACAGAGGAGGGACATATCGTTATAGTAGTGAATGGGTTAAAATAAGCAGTGCCTGAGTTGCATTTTAAATTAAGATTACGGAGAGAATAACCAAAATCATGGAGACACAACTAGTCAGTCGTAAACCTTCTATCATACTGAATTTATCGGGATATTAAATGAAAATACAGTTCTGTTCAAGAAGGAAGAAAACGCAGTAATATTGTCGGAGGTGGGGAAACAGGATACGCCACGTAATACCTGAAGGTAAACAGCTTGTGTAAATATGCAGATGTTATGAGCAGTCCGTCCGGAATTTAATTAAGCTACTGCCAGGAAATGTGTTGCTCTCGTTAAGTGTGCTGTAAATTAATTTGAAATTACACAAGATACCGCAGTTTAATAAAAATCGATCCAAGCCATGTAGAGCGGAAGGCTTAATTTTCGGGCGAGAAGTGTTAGAGAGAAAACTGCAAGTACTAATAAGTTTTCACTAGCCAAATTCTGCCAGCGTAGTTATCGCAGTTGTTGTGCTAATAAAATTCTGCAGAAAATATTACGGCTACCGTTAAGGATAATCCAATATCTCTCATTTGCATATTAGAATATTTACTTTATTAAAATCTGTATCACCTAGAAAAAAATGTGGGAGGCGATAAATGAAGCCGGCGTATCAGCTAAACTATCGGCATTGGCAACTTCCTGCCTTGTTGGTAAGGGAAAGTAACTGATTAAAACAACAACACAATCAACGCAGACTGGCCGATTAAAACCAAAACTCCTTATCCAAATTAAAAAACTAGTTAATTAATTTCAGTGAAGGAACATTTACAAAATGGCTGTCTTTATAATCGGTCAGTTGCACAATAGTCAGAATTTACTTTCAAATTCGCGGCTGGAACGCACGCTTCATGCTTGAACTAGACGGTAATGTCATTTTGAAACCGCATCATTTTCATATTTTAGTATAATGTTCATAATAATGTTCCTTTTGTTTCTTACGATCATTGTTGGGAATTACCAGGAGAGACAAGATTAGGAATACTGTAATAAGAGAACAGCTAATGGAACAAAACATTAATGAAGAAATACAGAGGTACCAAAAACGTTGCAAAGAACGTATCTTACGAATGCCCTCTTCAAGCTTTATTTTATAGACCTTCAGGAAGAAGTGTTGGACAACGGAGGGGATGGAGTGACCAGTTTAGTTAGCTTCGGAACAGGTCAAAAGCCTAAACCTTGAATGGAAGAAGAACAAGTACAATCTTCACGAATACGAAATTCTATAATTTTGACAACCACATTAAAGATGCATCTTTAAAAACTCATTTATAAGCACGTACTTCAGTTTTTTTACTTTCTCTACTACGTATAGTAAGTAGGGGAAGTATTGCATTCCACCCAAAAATTCGATACCGAGATTTCGCCGGAAATACATGTTTTGAGACCTCCTGAAACCAAAAAAAGCATTTTTGGAAACATGTCCGTGTGTGTGTCTGTGTGTGTGTGTGTGTGTGTGTGTCTGTGTGTCTGTGAACAGCATAACTCAAAAACGAACAGTCGGATAAACACCAAACTTGGTATTTAGGTTCAGTATCTTCCAGAGATGCGACACGAAGGTTCTCAAGAAAATCCCCCCACCCCAGACTACCCTTTACATGGAAGATTTTTCGAAAATTTTAATTTTCTCAAAAATGGCTCTAACGATTTTGATGAAAATATCATATGTTTAACATAATGTCATGAGAAATGAAATGTATATCTCGAATTTTCTGGGAATGTCTCCAAAAGTATTCTTCATTGTGAACGACTTTTGCATAACTGTTAAACCATAAGAGATAGACAAAATTTTACTACACAAATAATGTAGATCGCGTTAAAATACACAACTTATGTCATATACATTTCTTTTGTTGAGTGAACCGTTTTCGAGATATTGCTTGTTATTTCCTTAAATTTTCCAATACTTATACTTTTTCTCAAATGCGTTATTCATTTTTTTTATGTCCTGGACATGCAAAGAGAATGGAATACTCCACATAGCAACCAGCGTTAAAATATTTGACTATCGCTTAAAAGCTACCATATTTCCCTTGCATCTACAAGAAAATTACCAATAAGATTGACATCTCGGTATCTCGATTAACATGAAGCATATGGAGAATAGGCGTTTGTAAAATTAGATTGTACAAGAGTAGAGAAAGTCATGTGAGTGTAACACATCAGATTTTTTTAAAAAATAATTATTAAATACTAAACACACACCATGGCTAACAATATTTAAACCATCCACTACTACCTAAAGGGCTGCAACTGACCGTTCCGCATTCCTACGTACGAAATATTCATCAATAGACACATTTCCTTAAGCAAAAGAAGACGGTGGTTGTAATTCAAACGTACTTCCACTGCCATCTTTAGTATTATTTGCAAATTAGCAGAAACTAGCAACCCCTAAGAAGAGCTCGAAATGCTAAATTTGAATTTTATATACTTACGACTATCAAAGATGATTCTATTTAAATAAAAGTAAAACTAATAACGAAAAATACAATGCATAGTAATTATTATAAGGGATGCGGCAGCTCAATCGCATGAATAGTAAATTCGCCACTGGGTACAGATCATGTCATTCATCATCTTATTCACCACTGCTGTTTATTTTCATGTTTGTTCTACAAACTTACTTACTTACTTTTTCGGTTATCCTCCTCGTATGTAGGGCTTACATCCCTTAGAACTTACAACCGTGCCTAGGTTCAGAGGCCTGTCGAGGAGCAGACGAACATTGAATCTTAGAATGAAGAACCCGGAACCCGTAGCCAGGTATGAGAGCGAGGGAAGATGATATGAAATGAAGGTGAAATGGATGAAAGGAAAGGTGATGGAGCAATTGGTGGAATGAACGGTGGGGGGAACCGCAGAAAACCAGGCCAGATGCCGCTTCGTCCACCACAATCTCACGTGCGGGTTCCTGGGATCGGACCCGGGCCGCCTTGGTGGGGGGGCGAGCTGTTCTAACCACTCGGCCACGGCGCCGCCCATTATATAAGCTATGCATACAAAAGCGTATTTTTCTACTTCCTGTTGATGATGGAAGAGTTTTTTGCCAATAGAAAAATCTAACCCTTTAGGCTAGGCTGAGGGTGGCAACCACGGCTGAACAAGGACATACACAATGTGATCAAAAGTATCCGGACACCCCCACATCTTAGGTGCATTGTGCTACCACCTACTGCCTGGTACTCATTATCCGCGACCTCAGCAGTCATTAGACATCGTGAAACAGCAGAATGGGACGCTCCGTGGAACTCACGGACTTCGAACGTGGTCAGGTGATTGGGTGTCACTTGTGTCAGAAGTCTGTACGCGAGATTTCCACACTCCTAAACATCCCTAGGTCCACTGTTTCTGATGTGATAGTGAAGTGGAAACGTGAAGGGACATGTACAGCACAAAAGCGTACAGGCCGACCTCGTCTGTTGACTGACAGAGACCGCCGACATTTGAAGAGGGCCGTAAAGAGTAATAGGCAGACATCTATCCAGACCATCACACAGGAATTTCAAACTGCATCATGATCCGCTCCAAGTACTATGACAGTTAGGCTTGAGGTGAGACCTTGGATTCCATGGTCGAGCGGCTGCTCATAAGCCGCACATCTCGTAGGAAAATGCCAAACGACGCCTCGCTTGGTGTAAGGAGCGTCAACATGACACGATTGAACAGTGGCAAAACGTTGTGTGGAGTGACGAATCACGGTACACTAAGTGGCGATCCGATGGCAGGGTGTGGGTATGGCGAATGCCCGGTGAACGTCATCTGCCAGCGTGTATAGTGCCAACAGTGAAATTCGGAGGTGGTGGTGTTATGGTGTGGTCGTGTTTTTCCTGGAGGGGGCTTGCATCCCTTATTGTTTTGCGTGGCACGATCACAGCGCAGACCTACATTGATATTTTAAGCACCTTCTTGCTTCCCACTGCTGAAGAGCAATTCGGGGATGGCGATTACATCTTTCAACACGATCGAGCACCTGTTCATACTGCACGGGCTGTGGCGGAGTGGTTACACGACAATAACATCCCTGTAATGGACTGGCCTGCACAGAGTCCTAACTTGAATCCTATAGAACACCTTTAGGATGTTTTGGAACGCGGACTTCGTGCCAGGCCTCACCGACCTACAGCGATACCTCTCCTCAGTTCCGCACTCTCGTGAAGAATGGGCTGTCATTCCCCAAGAAACTTTCCAGCACCGATTGAAAGTATGCCTGTGAGAGTGAACGCTGTCATCAAGGCTAAGGGTGGGCCAAAACTATATTGACTTCCAGCATTACCGATGGATAGGCGCCACGAACTTGTACGTCATTTTCAGCCAGGTGTCCGGATACTTTTGATCACGTTGTGCACGTACATGGCGATACCGTGGTGCCTTGCCATTGCCTTCGGCAGTATGAGAATGCAATGGCATCACTAGATCTAGGAATTTTTAGGCTTGAAAAAACTGCATTTTAAGTACTTAATAATCTTTGTTTTTTAATGTGCAAATTGAAAATATATATTGCAATACGTATGTGGTAAGTGCATCCTTTTCGGACAGGAAGGAGTTCGAAAAATCCGAGTCAAACATTTTCATTCCCAAGTTTCTGCAAAACACTTAACGTATGCATATTGCATACTATTTTGCCGACGATTGTAAACAATTTGATGATTGATTGGTCATGCCTAGAAGTGCTGACAAAGCCAGTCAATAACTGAGGTGACATGGCTGCGTGAGTCAAATAGGAAGTAACCGTTAATAAATAAAGACGGTAAAATTAAACTATTAAACATGATTATGTTGCATGCCTACAACAATAAATATACATATCTATCAATCTTTAGTACGTCCTTTAAGTGACCGCAGAGAATAATCTACCTTGAACCTGGACAGATTATTTCCTCCATTTAAAAATCGTCAGCACTAGCTGGAAATTCGAACTCCTTCATGCGAGCAAGGAGCACTAGGATATATATTCATTAATAAATAAAGTTATTGCGTTTTGTGACTTCTAAACAGCATGGAGATGCATAAAATACACCCCCTAAGAATATTTATCGGGGAATGAAACGAAAAAGAAAAGATAAGTTATGGGTATAGGAAGGAACAGGTTGAACAACGTTGGGGATAGGTCCATATATTGAACCACTTACGCCTAAATAGTAAATAATAACTATAATTTCAAATCAGAATTTCCAGAAATACAAGCGTTAAAGTGACAAATCCTTATGCTATCAATATCCTCAACACAATTTAAAATTAATACAATTATCAATTAAATAACATTTAAAAAGTGAGATGGTGTAAATCGGTTCAAATTAGGAACGTGGTCCTTAAATTGAACCACCCGTGTGTTAAAATGAACCACATACTTTTAAGTTTATAAGTATATTTATTAATACATAATACACATTTTATTGTACTTCAAAACAAATATGCTATCAGCAACAAAAGTAGAGTCCAAAATTGTGATAAGAATAGCAACTTCCTTGAACATTTTGAATTTTTATATAATGACAATCACTTGGTTTTTGGAATAGGTATTATTTGCAAATATAGAGCTTTTACTAATTTTTACTCTCATACAAAAGAGTCCAATTATACAGCCTTCACAATAAAACACTTTCTGCTTAGTACTAACTTTTGCACACTACAACTCATACACTGGATCATGTGCACAATTTCAGACAATTCACATTCACATATTCATCAGCCACTGTTTTTAACAAGATTTTTTTGTAACTTAACATATTATATCAATATTTATTCACAAGATATACTATTCGCAGTTGAACAATCCTAGAACTTCAATAGGTTTCCTAAATTGGACCAGTTCAATATAGGGTTCAAACAGTGGTTCAATTTACGAGCCACGCCATTTTAAAATCTTTAGCATCTATGTGACTAGGAGAGACGCTGCTTGAAAAAACGTATGCATGAATATTGTTGCTAAAGAAACACTTCATAACATGCAATATATATAGAGCATCTCAAACTTGCCTAATTGGTCGTATAAGCTTAGCTAGATGAGTCAAATATTACTTCTGAAGCACCAAAAACAGACAACACTTCATAGAACTGAAACCACAGCTCAGAATACAAAGTCAACAACTCCAAGCATTCATAGCTGTACACTCCATGCTTCTGCTAGGATTATGGTGACATCTGTCGAATAGTTTAGAAAATATCGGGGCGGTTCAATTTAAGAGGCGGTTCAAATTAGGGACCTTTCCCCTACCAAATGATGCAAAATGCAGGGATGTATCTTTACAATGAAGTGTGATTATTTTTATGTTATACTCGTAGAACAGTACTTGAGCAATACCTAATTATTGTCCTCCACCAATTACGTTTCCAGATTTATGTAAACAATTTGCTGAAAAAACGATGAGGTGATACACACTACGCAAAGAGCAGCTTTTATTTATTGGTAGACGGAGGAACATAGTAGAAAACTGGTTTGTATACCGAGTAAATAACTGCTAAAATTATATGTTGTTTGCATACACTATTCGGGCAGTAAATTGCCAACCCTACGTATAACTTCCGTCTTGGCTTATATTTATCCCACGTTCTGTATCATCCTTTTCAACATCTCAGCAACATTCTATCATTTTGAATCGAGTTTACTGCTTTATCGCTGGCAATTCAAAGGTGCTGATTCTTTCATTTTGACTTTAATGATACGTTTTCAGAAATTGGGCTGTAGGCATGAGAGAAGTAGGTCGATGGGACGCTGATAGTTAGGTCCTCAGTGATCACATGACATTTGACGTCACTCGGCGCCACAGGCATCTCTTAGTAAGCGCGTTTTGATTGATCTCTGTGGTTCAGAGTCAGTGTTGCCAAGTTGTCATTACCATAAGTGGCTCCGGCGCGGTGTAGTGAAGGCATGAAAGTATAAAATCGATAGATCGAATTCGCTAATAACTGTTACGCCATGCATAAACTCCGTGCTTTAATTAGTCGCCGGTGTGGGTTATTCCAGGGATAGTCGTGGAAATTACTTCAGGAGATAATTATTACCTTCTGGCCGTGAGTTTGCGAATGAGCGCGTTCCAAATAACAGATACAGAATTAAAGATTAACCTGCCCTTTTGCTGGGTATTGCTTTCCCAATATTGCCTGTGTCGATAATTAGAGGCTAAGGAAGCGCCTGACTTCTAATCGTATCAGCGTTTTACCACCTTGCACCGCTGCTTCAGTAAAACAAAGGCCTTATTTAAAACAGTGGGAATTCAGGCAACGTTGAAAGTATCCTAACAAATTCAACTTTTATTGCAACTTTGAACAATATCTTAAATCCATTTTTACTTTCTCTACCACGTACATAGTTGGTAGAGAAGATATTGCATTCCACCCAAAAATTCGATACCAGATTTCACCGGAAATACATGCTTTGAGACCCCTTTAATCCAAGTAAAGCATTTTTGGAATCATGTCCGTGTGTGTATGTGTACACGCACGCATACCAAACTTGGTATATAAGTTCAGTATCTTGAGAAGATACGAGACGAATATTTTAAAGAAAATCACCCTCACCCTAACTACCCTTTACACGGAACATTTTTCGAAATCTTTTATTTTCTAAAAAATGGCTGTAACAATTTTGATGAAAATACTATACATTAAAGATATTTACATCACAAATAAAATACACATCTTGAATTTTCTGGGAATAGCCTTTGAAGTCCTTCATTCGGAAGGAATTTTATATAAGCGTTAAGCGACAGGCACAAAAGTACCACACAAAAAATATAGTTCTCTTTAAAACACACAATTTATTTCAAATAAGTATTTTTTTCTGGCATAAACCGTTTCTGAGATATGTTATTAAAGGTTCGAATTATTCATTACTTGGTCAAAGTCCTTTCAACATTTGATTGTTTTTTCGCGATTGCATGGAAACTATGGAATTTTAAGGACAGCATATAGCGTCCAGTTCTTAAACACTTGATTATCGCTGTTCTCTTCATGTCTATACCGAAATGTGTAATGTAGATATTCCTGCAAGGATTTATTTGGGTTAAAATTAGTAGATAGAAAAATAAGCTTTAGTAACAATAGTTTGTATACTCGCTAATAAACGATAGAGGGTAGAGAAGATCATGTGAATGCATCACATCAGATTTTTTCACATTGCGTGCAAGGTTTCACTGCGTCCTTTTTGATGGTTAGTAACGTCAGAACTACATACACGGTTATAATTTTGTCAAATAAGCCTTAAATGCTTAATTTTCTAATTTTTACTTTCTGTACTACTGCTTACCTATGTATAGTAAGTAGGGGAGTTTTAGTTTTGTACTGCACCCAAAAATTCGTTAACGAGATCTCACCGTGAATGTACATTTTGAGACACTCTGAATTAAAAAATATATATTTAGGAAAAACTTGTGCGTGTGTGTGTGTGTGTGTGTGTGTGTGTGTGTGTGTGAACAGGTTAACTCAAAAACAAAAGGTCGGTTAAATATGAAAATTGGTATTTAAGTTCACCGACTTCCAAGGATGTGTTACAAAGATTTTCAATAAAATTCCCAAACCTCAAACTACCCTTAATGCAACATCTTATTTTTATTTTTTCAAAATGACTAACGATTTCGATTAAAATAGCATATGCATAAGGTATTTGCGTGACAAATGAAATGTATATCTTAACTTTCCTGGGAAATAACATGTGAAGTCTTCATTCTGAATGACTATTTATAACTGGTAAACCGTAGGAAATAGACAAAATTTTATTACACAAAAACTGTTTATCTCATTAAAACATACGACTTTTATGGCGTTAGTCATTTCCGAGATATTCTTTGTTATTTGTTTGAGTTTTCAATACAACTTATACGTTTCTCAAATGGAAAGTCGCTATTCGTTTTTTCTCGTGTCATGTAAAGATCTTGGTATTTCAAAGCCATCACACAACGATCAGCTTTATCAAAATCTGACCGTCGCTTTAGCCTACTGTATCTTTCAGATACGTACAACGAAATGTGTAAATTTGCAATCTAAGTTTATCTCGATTAACAAGAAGTAGGTACTTGGATAGAAGAATACTTTTGGAAGAATAGTTTGTAGAAGAATGAGAATGCAACACCCAACATTTTTTATTTGCTTCTCTATGTTCAAAATGTTATACATGTTTGTTTTGATAACATTTTCAGGCTGTATGCAAAAATAATTAATAACTGTGAATACTTAATAATTAAAAATTGAAAATGTGTTTTTTTAAATAAAAAAGATTTAAACATTATGTCTAATGTAAATGCTCATATATCACTAAATGATTAGTCTTACACACACGCACACAAAATGTTTTTTTGAATCTATACTCGTACTTCTTAAGACTAGCGTTATATGTAAGGAGAACAATTAAACACAAAATAGAAGACATTTTCCTTAATGAATTTAGCAGAACGGAGACTTGCACTAAGTGCATTTTCTATGAGATCTCAATATGTAGAAGTTTTTAAAATTTGAACAAATCCTACAGGATTTAGAGGTTTCATATGTCCCCCCCTTAATGCTTCGGGGGGGGGGTGAAAGCTGCAAGAGAAAGGTGCCTTACCCGGCGCTGCACGGGCAGATTTTTAAAACTTGAATGCCATATTTATGAATTTTGTTTAAACTTATTTATTTCTTAGACATAACAATTTATGTATAGTGATCCAGAAGTTTCTCTTTATGTTGAGTCCTCCCCTTTGCTTCTTCGCCATTCCTCCCCCGAATTTTCAAATTTTAGAAACGTCCTACAGCCTTAAGAAAATAGCAAATGATTTAAAAGAATTTTTGCGTCAATTTAATTGATGACTTTTAAAATTCTTGTTTTCCATTTGCCTCTGTAATTATTGCATTAAGAAAAAATCTGTGTTACACTCACATGACTTTCTCTACTCTTGTACAAACTATTTTTACAAATGCTTATTTTCCATATGCTTCATGTTAATCGAGATATCAAGATATCAGATCTTATTGCGAAGGGAATTGGTAGGTTTTAAGCGATAGTCAAATATTTTAAGAGCTGGTTACTATGTGGAGTATTCCATTCTCTTTGCATTACCAGGACAAACAAAAAATGAATAACGAATTTGAGAAAAAGTATAATAAGTATTGGAAAATTTAAGGGAATAACAAGCAATATCTCGAAAATGGTTCACTCACAAAATTGTGTTTTTTAACGCGATTTTTTGTGTAGTAAAATTTTGTCTATCTCTTATGGTTTACCACTTATGCAAAAGTCGTTCATAATGAATACTTTTGGAGACATTCCCAGAAAATTCGAGATATTCATTTAATTTGTCATGAAAATATCTTAAACACATGATGTTTTAATCAAAGTCGTTAGAGCCATTTTTGAGAAAATTAAAATGTTCGAAAAATGTTCCATGTAAAGGGTAATTTGGGGTGGGGGATTTTTTGAAAACAAAGTTTGGTGTTTATCCGACTGTTCGTTTCTGAGTAATGCTGTTCACAGACACACACACGGACATGTTTCCAAAAATGCTTTTTTTTTTATTCAGGGTGTCTCAAAACATGTATTTCCGGTGAAATCTAGGTATCGAATTTTTGGGTGAAATACAACACTTCCCCTACTTACTATAGGTACGTAGTAGGGAAAGCAAAAATCCCAAAGTTTTCAGACTAAGGGAAAATAAAGCTCCATGACAAAAACAGTCAACGAAATGGTAGCAGTAAATTCTATTGATATATAGATTTCATACTTGAGTTAAACACTAGATAACATACCCAATGAGATTTTATATCCCAGTATAAAAAAATATCGGTTTCATAGTTTTACACCGTTCATTATTTATTTAGTATACACCTGCTGGCTGACCCGACGTTGCGCAAGAACTTTTTAAACTTAAATCATGATTTTATTAATTTCATTTACCTCCCCCATAAAATTATTATGCAATTCTGTAATGAATCCTCCCTTCGCTCCTTATGATTCTAATTTCATACAGCCCTACTATTGCTAATAATGGATGAAATATTCTCTGATGTTCACGCAAAAGGATATGATATTGCTTGTTATTAGTTTGAGTTTTCAAATAATTATACTTCTATCAACTGATCGTATTTCTCCTCGGTGGTCATGCTAAGAGCTTAGAATTTCAAAGCCATCTATCGCAGAGCTACATGCTCTTTAAAAATCTGACTATCTCTTTACATACTGTATCGTATGATTTGTACATGTGAATTGAACGTTTATCTGATTAACAAGTAAATATAATAATACGCTTTGTAAGAATAGTTTGTAGAAGAGTGAGTGAGAAAGTTATGCAAAAGTCATCCAATTTTTAGAAATGCTGCGTGCGCGCGCGCGCAAGTCTGCGAACACCATAATTCAAAAACGAAAAGTCTGAAAAATACCAAACTTGGTGGTTCAGTATCTTCAGAAGATGCGACACGAACATTTTCTACAAAATCTTTCCACCCCAATTTACTTTTTACATGGAAAAGTTAGCGAAATGTTTTATTCTCACAAAAACGGCTCTAACGATTTTGATTAATATACTGTGTGTTAAAGATATTTATATGACATAAAATGCGTGTCTTGAATTTTCTGGGAATGGCCTGTGAAGTCCTCTTCATTTGGAAGCAAAAGACCTGTCGATCTTAGTACAAATTTTACGCGATTACATGGAAACAGGATGGAATTTTAAGGTCAGCATACAGCGTCCAGTTCCTAAACATTTGACTATCGATGTTCTCTTTGTATCTACAACGAAATGTGTAATGTAGCTATTTCTGCAAACGTTTATTTGTATTAAATTAGATAGAAAAATAAGCTTTAGTAAGAATAGTTTGTAACGAGCGGGATGGCTCAGGCGGAAACGTATTTGGCCCCCATTCGGAAGGTCCCGGGTTCAAATCTGACCGAAGATTTTTCCGCGGTTTTCCTCGGTCGCTAGGCGAATGCTGGCGACTTTTCTAGCATCCCTTTCATCGTTACATATAATTTCCTCCTCCGCCACGTACCAGACGTGGGCGGAACACCCATCCTGGATATGCTATGATCCAAAAGTTTGCTTGCTCCTCCACGCCTTGGGGTTCTAATTCCTACAACGCTAATCCGTTGAAGACGGGGAAGCAGCAGTAGTTTGTAGAAGAACGTTAGTGAGTAGAAAAAATAATGTGAGTGTGACACATAAGATTTCCTCCTCCTAATTGTATTATTAACAGCACCTAAGTTACATTACTTCAGCTGTTATTTGTCCCTCGTATCATAGTACTGAATTCATAGAGGGTTATGATCTTGCTTTTCTTTTTGGAAGTGATACTCATTATGGACAAGGATATGCTTGCTAAATAAAACGTTAAAGAAGTTAGACACAAGCAAATAGCTAAACTTGTAGTACAACCAATAAAAGGTATAACTTCAATTACCTTGCAATGAGTTATCAACAATGGGTATGTCGTGGTTACCATGCTAGCCTCTAGTTACCGAGGTCACGGGTTCAAACCTGGCAGAGGGCGATGGATTTTTCGGGCGTAAAAATCCTTAGCATGGCTTCCTTCGGAAGGGAAGTAAAACCGGTGGTCCAGTGTCGTAGATTTAGGCACGTAAAAAACCTCAAGCCAGATAAAGAGGCCTCTGAGCAAAACTACCGGGACGCTAAGAACCACAGTAGTTAAAGAGCGTCCATAAGTAAAACTCATTTTAATGTTAATTTAACAATGGATATCAATTTGCGATGTAGAATGAGAGAGAAACAATTATTAGCACTAAATTACTTATAAAATAAATGTACGTGCTTGTTCACAATATTTCGCACAAGACTATTTTAAAATGTTAAATAGTTTCTTGCTGTTGAATTTTACTTTCCCCAAAACACACATGTCCCCTGGTACGATGCGAATAACTATATGAAATATTACGTCCCTCCCCTCGCTTTTTCGTGAATAATTGAGCTACTGTTTTTATACTACCTTACTTTACAGTTTAAATTTGTTTAGGATTTCATATTTTAAGCTTATCTGCGCGTTACAGTGCGATAGCTTTTGTCTTTATGCAAATCCAGTGCTTGTTCAAAATTCAGGACGCATGGGGTTTTTTTTTGTACGTTTTTAGCATCCACCCACACCTAGTGAGGTCACAGAAACACGTGTTTAACGGGAAATGTGGTTAATTTAGACAGGTCATAACGCCTGTTCCTCTTTAAAATGTCGGGTTTTGTCCTTTACTGTGACATTTTAACGGGCAACGTGTACGAGCACTTACGCCGTAATGGTGAGTTGCTGTATAAACGTCCATATATCTCACTAATGCACAACCTTTGCAGTTTGTTTTAATAACCTCAGCAATGTAGCACTCCAACGCGAAGAGTTAAAACTGTTTTTATGAAGCAGAAATTTCCATGCACCAGGTAAATTCCGAGAACAAATAAAAATAATGTGTTTCATTCACATGACTTTCATTGCCCACCGTGGTTTATTTTTCTCTCTTATTTCTACAAATTATTCAATGTAGAAAGCTTATTTTTCTACCTACTTCGGTTAATCGAGATAAATTTTTGCAGAAGTGGTTGTAGGTACAAGGTTACAGGAAGATAGTGATAAATTAAAACTTGAAAATGCGGGTAGCTATATGCTGATACCGTAATTATTGTCAGGAAGATATAAATAGTTAAATAAAGGAATTATATAAGATAGAAAAATAATTGCAGTAAATAATTTCAGTACATTAAGTAAATGTATAATGTAATAAGCTTGAGTTGAAAACATTTGTCCAAGGAAAAGGTCATTAGTGAGTAAAGCAAAGTCATTAGCGACAGCCTGAATAGCGAACGCGTTAGACATAAACGTTCTTAGAATGCATTTAGAGTTAAGTTCTACACGTTTGAATAGTCACGTAAGTCAGAATTTTGTGAACGAGGAAGGGAATGAAATTCTGAGATTCAGGAAGATACCCCAGAACAACAAGGTAACAGACGCAAATGTTAGTTTAGTATTGGGGCGCATATGAAGTAACGTTGGTGGGGAGTAAAAGTTAACAGGAGCTTGAGTGTAGTCTAATCGGACACCCTCGTGCATACGTTTTTGAGAATGTGGCTTAATATGGTGATTACTCGTGTATTATTTTAAGCTTTCATTGACGCGCTTAAGTGAATACGATTTAGTGGCCATCACGAGGGGTTTTTCTGGTAGGCATTTTAGCGACTCACGGCAAGTTACGCTTCTAATTTCTTTTATTGCGGAAACGACTATTTCAAACCGTAAAATTGATACTGCAGAGGTTAGCAAGTATAATAATTCATTTGCTATAGTTTCGAGTGCTACGATTCATATTCAGTTTCATTCTTTATCTCCATACAGTCGATAGCTCAACTATTAAATCATAGTAAATTTCTCAGTCAGTTTAAACTGTTATCCTTTCACACCCGCCCACGCATACCCTAAGAGAAAGACGTAACCAACCACTGTAGCAGCCGGCAACAGAATCAACAACAAATATTGTTTCTTATTTCAACTTCATAATTCTACTATTATAGAGGAAGTAACAATATGATTGAAAGAAGGTGCGTTTTATTTATAAAGTTTTTCACACTGTATGTTTCATACCACAGACTTTTCAAAGAATAACATATGGGTGTTACATAATAAATTAGTGCACCAATCTCTCTCTCTGCGGTATGTATGAATATCAAGAGTCCATAAATAATACAGTTTGGGGCAAAATGACACACATTCCCTTTTAATAATGGCTGATGTAGTGATACTGATGCCTAAGACCAAGCATTACATGCATTATTTAAATATGTAATTAAAATTAAAATATTAATTGTTTTGCATCACATTTTTAACGTTCTTTTTTCTAGTTATTAGGTCTTTTTATAGCTATAGTCTTCTACCCGTATAATGTGTCCTGAACTAGCACCAACAAATAGCGCACGTGTACTTCGCTGGATGAGCGATGTGCTTTGAAATTGCACATGGTGCTTCCTACATCGTACTTACCTCGAGGTTAACGTATTATTACATTTCGTATACTTCGTGGTGTATATGCGTGTAAAAGCTTTTGAAAAGTTGAATTGCTTCTCCCTTGATCTCTGCAAAAAGCAGGGAAACCCTTTTACCTTCCACCATCTTCGGAATTGTACTTAAAAAAAATCTGATGTGTTACACTCACATGACTTTCTCTACTCTTGTACAATCTAATTTTACAAACGCCTATTCTCCATATGCTTCATGTTAATCGAGATATCGAGATGTCAATCTTATTGGTAATTTTCTTGTAGATGCAAGGGAAATATGGTAGCTTTTAAGCGATAGTCAAATATTTTAACGCTGGTTGCTATGTGGCGCATTCCATTCTCTTTGCATGTCCAGGACATAAAAAAAATGAATAACGCATTTGAGAAAAAGTATAAGTATTGGAAAATTTAAGGAAATAACAATCAATATCTCGAAAACGGTTCACTCAACAAAAAAAATGTATATGACATAAGTTGTGTATTTTAACGCGATCTACATTTTTTGTGTAGTAAACTTTTCTGTATCTCTTATGGTTTACCAGTTATGCAAAAGTCGTTCACAATGAAGAATACTTTTGGAGACATTCCCAGAAAATTCGAGATATACATTTCATTTCTCATGACATTGTCTTAAACATATGATATTTTAATCAAAATCGTTAGAGCCATTTTTGAGAAAATTAAAATTTTCGAAAAATCTTCCATGTAAAGGGTAGTCTGGGGTGGGGGGATTTTCTTGAAAACCTTCGTGTCGCATCTCTGGAAGATACTGAACCTAAATACCAAGTTTGGTGCTTATCCGACTGTTTGTTTTTGAGTTATGCTGTTCACAGACACACAGACACACACACAGACACACACACACACAGACACACACACACACAGACACACACACACACAGACACACACACGGACATGTTTCCAAAAATGCTTTTTTTGGATTCAGGAGGTCTCAAAACATGTATTTCCGGCGAAATCTCGGTATCGAATTTTTGGGTGGAATGCAATACTTCCCCTACTTACTATACGTAGTAGAGAAAGTAATAAATGGTTGCATGGCATTAGGAGCTAACACTGTGAGAAGTGTTACCAATAATACGTACCAGGCTTTTCTCTTCTGATTTTGAGACTAAAGTTAGGCCTTTATTTGCACAGGCTAAGTGGATAGGGAATCCAGAAATTAGCCCCTTGTACTTTCAACTTAGTTTTTTTTATAGATTCCGGTTTTGAATTCGTCATGCATTCTGACATCACGTGACAGTGCAATCACATTATTACCCTAATGAAATGTTTCACTAACAAGTCTCAGGTGAAACAATTTTAAACCAGTATTACAAAGCGATTTATAAACTCTTAAATCTCAGTACCATCAGTTGCTGATTTTTCTAAATTTAATGCTCCTGCTTTAAGCTATATGTAAAGGTTTTATATTGAGGCAGTATTTTATATGACAACACTGTGAATGCCGGAGTGATTGTAGTGTAAATTAGCATTATTGTATGGCAATGATTTGAGATGTTTGTTAATTATAAGCATTGTTAGGAAATAAGTTTACACGGCCTCACGAAACTGACAATAGGAGTGGATAACAATAAGCGAGGGGGTGAGTTTATTAATTAGAGGCGACTAGGATTAAGAACGACAGAGGTCCCACACCGCTGGTCCGCCTAACCTTCGTGGAGGAGGAAGACTACTCGGCGGCCCTACACGCAGGAATGCCCTTATTAGGGCAAACCCTGGTGATCGAGGCCAGCCGCAGTGTGCGACCGACTCCTTGCCGTCGCTGCTGCCTTTACGGGCACACCGCCGCGTCTTGTGACGCCGCACCCCGCTGCCACTACTGCGGCAACGGGATCAACACCTCCGAATGCAGGGCACACGACCTGAGACACCGCCGCCGCTTCTGCGCCTCCTGTGGGGGCAAGGGGCACTACACTGGCCAGGCCGTCTGCCCACTCTACCCTCGTAGAGCCACGCCGCACAGCTCAGAGACACCGCAGAACTTCACACCTACATCCCAGGACACCACTTCTTCCAGCAACTCACCGCAGACCCAGGAACAAGTAGTAGCCACGAACCAACTTCTCCAACAGCACACTACGACCAACACAGCCATCATCGAAGCCATCCAGGACCTCCACGCTGAGATGCTAAACCTCTCCAGCAGGCTGAATACCCTGGAAGAGCAGATCAGCGCGAAGTTTAATGGAATCGCCGATATAATAGACGAATCCCACGACGTTACCAAGAAGCGTCTGACCAACAACATGAACAGCCACTTCAACGAACGACAAGAATGCCTGGACCAAATAAACAGACGCACCCTGGACATGGACAGCTGTGTCAGCAAGATGTTAATCGTCATGGAGGAGCGCTTCACAGACATCATCTCGCGCATCAACCAGACCAACATGGACACCCTCAATGAGATCGACAGACTACGGCAGCCACCTCCTCCAGTATATCATCATCAACAACGACGTGCCAACTCCCGGAGATAACAGGCCCGGGATTGGAGCCTCCATCTCCTGTTAACTCACCACCGACACTCCGATGCCCGGAGGTAACAGGCCCGGGCTCGGTACCATCATCAACTCTTAAGGCACCACTGTTATCTAGGTTACTGTCAGGGCCTCGGCCATGACTTTTACCTATTCTCCACTGAGGAGTGTGTCCACTTTGGACCTCTCCGTATTTTAGTAATTACCCACGAACCGCAGGTTTGCTTCGGCGGTACCAGCCACCATGATACCAATTATGCCCCAATAAATAGCGCCACCACAGTACAAGATCCTTCTTTCCTCTTCCTTTTTCCTTTCTACAACCTTTATACATATATCTGTTTTTCCTTATACCTTTATTCCTGTTTGCCCAAAAAAAAAAACAAAAAAAAAAAAAAAAAAAAAGGTAACGCGCAGTTCAACAGAATCATTCACAGATTACACGTCGCGCAGTTCAACAGAATCATCCACGGGTTACACGTCGCACAATTCTACAGAATCTCTCGCGTCGTAAAACTAGTTACAAAATGTGAAATACTCGAATTAATAATGTGCGGCAAATAAGTGATTATAGTTACATTCGAAAATATAACAGTTTCAGTCGGGCGTGTATCAAGAGGAATTATGTGAAATGAATAAAGTGTGACGGCTCAATAAAGGTGTAAAAACAAATTCTTTTATCGGTGTTATCTTTTAGTAACAACTCCTTTCCGTTTACACACCCTGTTTAAGAGATTTGCTCGACTGGGTAATATTAGCTAGCCGGAGGACAAAGAACTCAAAATTCAAAATAGTGAAACAATAACAGGCACTCAGCAAATAAGATAACACGAAGTAACCGCGACAATATACTATTGACACGATGCCATCCCTGAAAAGCGTACTTAACAATAAATGCCATAGTATGGCATTGTCTCTTCATATATTGGATGTATAAACTTTTCTCCCATTTGGACGTATATTTAATGCTTTATTGTTATTATTATTGTCGAACTAAAGCCATCAAGTACTCAGTGTATTGAAGCAGTTAAGTGATATAATTATAGATACAAATTTTCTAATAATCAGCTTTATTAGAAAGGGTTCATAGAAAACAAATGTGTATATTGGAGGGCATGTTGCATAAATTAAGTACTTTACTAAGAATCTTATATTATTTTTGCTTTTTGTTTCTAAATACTTCAGAGTTTTCTGAATATAATTTTGATATCTAATAAACTATCAATATTAATAACAATATGCGATGTCACTATAAATACCATTAACACCAAATACACCATTAATGGCTACAGTATTTCATTTAGGTTTACAAAATTAATAATTTTGACAAAGAACATGCTTATTTTAACTTAATTGGTCAATTGAATCTATTTTCTCCATAATTCAGTTTTCCTCGTCCCTGTCTGGAGATTAAATAATTACATGAATTATTTAATTTATCTATTGCTCTTCTAGGTCCTCCAGCACTTATTTGTGCTGTATCGTTGTGTTGTTTCTGCATTGTCATCTTTTAGGCATATGACTCCGCATGTGTACTCAGATATCTGACACAAAACTACATTTATACAAAGTTGTCAAAATTTCAACAGGTTTGCGTTACACTTTTTAGGACTTTAAGACGAAAAAGAGGAAAAGAAACAAGAATAAACTTCTATAAAACAATGGCTGTTCATTTGCTTCTGTGCTAGTGAAACTAAGGTGATTAATAAGAAAATTAATAGTGGAATTCAGAGAGCAGAAATTACTTTCTTGAGGAGAACTAATTCCTGTAAAGCGGTAGATCACATACGAAATGAAAACAAACGGTAACACACAGGCAGGCACACTTGCATTCACACACCAAACTCGGGCAGACTAAGAAACCTACTTGTTTAAGAAATATTTCTTGATTGCGGCGGGGAATTGAACCTCGTACCTCTCGCAGAGCAGTCAGATATTCTACGATTCTACTACCTACATTTAAACATACAAAACTGTAGCTTTGATGTTTAACGGAAAACAGCCATTATTAGAGGACAAAGCAACGCCCACCGCATGGATCAATCCTGCTATCTAGTGACAGAACTTTGCACAAGCATAAGCTATCCTATTGCAAACATCTAACTCAGTGTTTTATACATCTTTTGAGGTTCCTTGAAAAATAAAATATTAGCATTTTAAGAAAGAGAGAGAGCAGCGTACCCAAACATCTAAAAGGTAGACAAGTAGGTACCTACCAAACTTCATATTTAAGTTCAATATCTTCCCAAGAATGTGATGCAAATACTTTGAAGAGATTCCCCAAACCTCAGGATAACCTTTACATTATTTTTTTTCCGGTAGCTTTTATTTTCTAAAAAATCCCTCCAAATTTGATTAAAATACCACGTGTTTGAGATACAAGCATGAGTAATAAAGTGTATACCTTGAGATTTCAGTAGAGTCTATAAAGTTATCTTCATTCTGAATTTAATTTAACTAGGAAGTCATAAGAGTTAGAAAGTTTACTCCAAGAAAAATATAGAGCTTATTAAAATAAACAGTTTGTGACAAATCTTGTTGTAGCTTCAGGCGCTTTCGAAATGTTTCATGCTGTGTATTTCAAATGTAAGGTCATTTGACGAAAGATACTTCAACTTTTTTAATTATTCCTTTTTTTTTATTTCCTTCGCAGCAGATCGTATAACGACTTCTGAATTTATTTCTCCTTGATATTTTGAATGCTGTTTTCTTATGTGTATAACTAAAGTGCTGTGGCCGCGCGTGCAAAGTTACCTGCGGACCGCCGGTAAGTGCCTCTCGGCCTGGTACTGAGCGGGACCATCGGCCGGCCGACGGAACAACAACCACTGTGTGCCGCTTACCTGTTCCAGAATATGAATCTTTTGACATGTTCTAGTAGTCTCCCCTTATATAACATTCCGCTTTGTGTGCTAGACGTATATAAAGAGGCTACTCTTGCCCGCGAGGAATTCAGTTCAGAAGTTACGAATTGAAAAGTAGACAGTGAAAGAGAAGGATGCCAATGTGGTTCAGTTATGAGTTGTGATTCGACGGATCAGTTGTGTTGTGTTCAGAGAGTGTCGAAAAAGACTCGAGTGTAATCTTTGTGCTACGCTGAGTGCTTAATTGATAAATAGTGTGTTTCGCAGCAACTGGTGTTTTCATTAATTTTGTTACAGTATCTACTTATTGCTTAATTAGAAATTATTTATATCGCTAATAATGTTAAAGTAGATTTTTAATGAAAGCTGTATGTGCGTATGTAAGCAAAAGTTTTATACCACTTCAACTTTGGTTTCAAGTCCAATCACTTGGCAATTACCCTTTGCATTTACACATGTTTAATAATTCGACTTGGTTCGATTAGATTTTACTTTTCATTATATCTTTTTACATGATTAATTTCTAATGGCGCTAGCAATATCTGTTCATAATACAAATCGTCATACTTCAGTTTTTCGTAGTTCGTTGTGGAGTTGACCTATACGTTATATTGGCAGCCGTGTGCTTTCTTTGATCTAAAACGTTATTCTTTTATGTTTAACCTACATAGAGATTAAATGGCGGCAGTTATGAATTCAGAAGAAACTGAAATGAAAGAGTCAGGTGAAGTTACAGAAGCAGCAGAAATAATAACCCTAGAACTACTTACCCAAAGAATCCAGAAAGCAATATGATACAGCATTTAATTGCTTCATTGCCTGGTGAAAGGTAAAACGCGTTGAAAATAATTTAATTGAAAATGACTGCTAGCGAATCAACAAAATATCAAAATATCTGACATCTAGCTGCACACGAGAGTTGATCTCGTTTTTAACATGATTTCTCTTGTTTCAAGAATTTCGCTATACACGTGAGTTGATTTCGTTCTAAACGTGATTTCTCTTAGTTTCAGGAATCAATATAATATTATTTTATTGATATTTTTCAAATTCGAGCCCTGTCTAAAATAAAATAGTGATGCCACACGTGTTAAAAGTGGTTTAATTTTGCTCGTAGGATTGCGAAAATCAGCCTACGCCTTCGTTTCGCAAACAATCTTGCTCACAAAATAAAATCCTACTTTTAATACTTGTATCATAATCTACTATTATGGTGCTATAGATAAGTCTGAAATGACTCGCTACATTGTTACAAATAGCATTATTGCCTTCTAAGCCACAAATAAAATATATAAAAAATCCGGATATGACCATAGAGGTTAAAATAAAACAAAAACAGAAAAGGAAAAAAATATATGTGCATATATACAATGGTTGAATAAACAGTTGCTATTTGAACCGGAGAGTTCGTATTACCTAGGGAATTTGATACCAATCGATTCAGATATTCTTGACCTACCTATAACATACTTGCGTATACATTCATATGTACATATATTACTTTTATAACAGAAGATAATGTTAATTGATAAGTACAGTATTCGTTATGCCTGTGATTAATATCCCTCTCTCTTCTACAGTCATAAACCCTGGCGATTCTGTGGTTCCAATACAGCATATTGTTTTGTTCATACTGAGGAAAGGCATTCGAGATAAAACTACAACCACACCCATGTGAATGAATGTGCCTGAAGTTATACAGAGGTTAATACCGAGTTATACCGATTTCTAAATTAGCGAACACACACGGAAATATCCGAGGTGAAATACTTTCACAACGTTCTCCAGTACTATAATTTTTTTTGTCCAGTGAACCATTTCAGAGATATTATTTGTTATTTATTTAAATTTTCCAATTCCTATACTGTTTCTGAAATAGGAATTCGTTATTCGTTTTTGTTTATGACCTGTACATGCAAAGAGAATGGAATGCTCCACATAGCAACCAGCGTTAAAATATTTGACTATCACTTAAAGCCTACCATATTCCCCTTGAACCTACAAGAAAATTAGCAATAAAATAGCTTCTGGAAATTTTTATATCGATTAACATAAAGTAGATGGAGAATAAGCGTTTGTAAAACTAGTTTATACAAGAGTAGAGGAAGTCGTGAGTGCACCACATCAGATTTTTTTTTAATTATGTGGTTCACAAAAGATTGACACGTACATGGAGCATTTTATTAAAATCTCTATTCAGAGTGGAACCTTCGTATTGAATTTTGGGTCGAATGCAGTATTTCTTAGAGGAAACAGAAATTCTTTGAGCTCTTTAGAGGGGAGGCATAAGTTAACTTCTTTGTTGCGTGCATAAAACAACTTATTTCGTAGAAGCTTGTTCCATATACTGCTTCATATCTGAATAAGAAATCGTCTACAAGAAGAGAAGGAGCAACGCCATAAATTCCACTCTCTCCCATTCAAGGCTCGACTTCTATTTCAGTTCATGTGTAGATGTTTTGAATCAATGCGATTCTTGAGCAGAAGCCAAAGTTGGCCAGAGTGTGTAGATATAAATTTGTCAGCAAGTAAACATTTTTGTTATTCTCAGAGAATATGGCAAGAAACTTGAGCCATAAGAACACAAACACAAATGGGTAATTGGTTGGGGAAAGACAGTCAGAAATGCAGGAATTGTGTAGGAAGCTGTTATCTCATGTTTTGTTTATGAATGGAGTATGACTATGTCGGAACGGAAGATTTGAAGCGCTATTAAAGTGTCAAGAAACCTTCCTTGTTCAACTCAACAAGAATTAAAAGTTTCCAAATCCGCGATGAGAAGTTCCGGTAGCCCAGACAGACGCTTTAACAATTTATGTTCCGAAAAATACTGTAGATTTCCAAGCCAATTAATAAAGAGCACGTAACGGTTTATTTTAGGGAGTGAGTCACCAAATCTCAGTTCATTCCGCTGTTGAAAGAAGCAGTTGCTCATGAATATACTTTAAATATGAACATGACACAAAACTTAAGTCTTTGATTTGTATTTAATTACTTTTATAATTTCTCTTTGAATTATCGTCGTGTAGGGTAGAGCAGGGTAATTTAAAAAAAGAAGTCCTTTTAGACTTTAGAGATCTTTGCCTGCCATCATAAAACTTTTCCCTTATTCTTCATTTTACCTGCCGGTTTGAGCATTGAAGCTCTCAGCTACATGCTTTGAGGTCGCCGAGTCTTGTGATGATGTTTAAGTGTCAAGTCAATACTTCAGCCTTTAAAGCCATCTGAAGTGAATAACTTCAAATACATTTTTGGGTTTTAGGCGGAAATCAATTGTTGTAATGTTCTTAATGGGCGTGAAAATAAATTAATAAAAGTTTATCATTAGCGTCCATTGACATTACAGTATTCCAAATGGAGCCCAACGCACATTACTTCTCCGATTGAAGCTTTCCGTCCCGCTTAATAGTAAGTTACTTGCCATTCATATACACTGCCGTTTGTGAAAATTGCAACACCAAGAATTTAATACCACAGGTTATGTACATGAGAAGCAACAAATGATAAACTTATCAAATCTATACATGAGCTTTGAGCCCTAATATTCAGTATTTGGTGTGGCCTCCATGCGCTGCAATTAGAGCTGCTATAAGCCGTGGCATTGAATAAAAAAGGTTCTGAGTAAGTTCCTGAGGGATTTCCCTCCACGCACTTTGTATTCGAGCCCACAAATCCGCGACACTGGTTATTGGAGGACCATGACGCACCAGGTGCCGACCAACCATATCTCAGACATGTTCGATGGGCGACATGTCCAAAGAACGTGCCGGCCAGGGAAGCAATGGTACCCGTCGCTCTTCGAAGAATATGTGGCCGGACGTTGTCCTGTTGAAATGTGGCCTGAGATGCCTGAAGCAAGGGGAGTACCTCAGGTTCTACAACCACCGTTAGGTACCGGTTGCTGTTCAAAATGCTCTCAATTCGTAGGAGGCGAGATCGGTTGTTGTAACTAATGGCGCCCCAAGCAATCACACCTGGTGTTTGTCCGCTATGCCGCTCAACAATGCAGCCCTCCAGGTTGCGCTCACCACAGTACCGCCGGACACGTATGCGGCCATCAATGTTGGACACGTTGAAGCGGGTCTCGTCCGAAAAGACCACATTTTGCCACTCAGCATCCCAATGACGGTGTTCACGTGCCCATTGCAGTCGGAGGGGCTTGTGGTTTCTGGACAATGGAAACCGACATAATGGCAAGCATGTAGCCAGTCCATCCTGCAGCAGACGGCGACGAACCTTTGATGCAGACAAGTTCACACCTGTTGCAGTACTCCAGCGTCGAGCAGCCAACACTATGGATGAACCTGTACGGTCCGTTATGGCCATGCCTACAAGATGACGGTCATCCCGCCTGTGGTCATGTTACGTGGTCTAGAACCCGCTCCTCGCTGCGTACGACCTTCATCTATCCACTGCTTTCACACACGCATCACCGTCTTAGCAGCATGCCCTGTACGGGCCGAAATGTCATGGTATGACAAACCTGCTTCCCGGAGACCGATCATTCTGCCCCGTTCGAACTCACTCACATGCCGCTATGGTCCCTTTGACGTCGACGAGGCATACTGGCACTTACTTTATTGTTTCCAGCTTGTTTGACAGCTCTGCACTGACTACGCTGGGTGCAACACTAACCTTGTCGGACCGACACGAGAGGGCTCTGCTCGGCCTACGTGTACCCCTGCAAACGTAATCACTTATTTATTGCATGCGCATTCTTCTACACTTTCACCAATTTTGGAGTTATTCGGGAAAGTCTTTCTTGGTGTTGCAATTTTCACAAACGGCAGTGTATATCATGGTTTTATACACTAGTGAGCACAACTGATTATAAAATGTTGGTTTCTAAGTTTATGATGAAGCGTATACCATAAAGATTTTGCTGGTTCACATGTAATCGCGCTTGCGATTCTACCATCTTTAGTGGACGTTTTATTCATACAAAGTAAACCAGAAGTGTCACCTCAGGTACCGTTGTCAAAGGAACTTTTATTTTTCTTGTGCACCGTGACAGCGCTGAATAAAGAGGCAATAAGAGTTCTGGATGACAATACGCCCTGGACAGGTGATCATTCTAATGATTGTCAATGAAGAGTGGAGGATAGTTCACAGAAGTAAATGTCGTCTTCCGTGGTGTAGTGATTACCATTCTAACCTCTATTTCAGGAGGTCCCGGGTTTTAATCCGGCGATGGCAGATGGATTTTTTCGGGCGTAAAAATCCGTAACATGGCTTCCTTTGGGAGAAGTAAAGCCGGTGGTCCCATGTCGTAGATATACGGCACGTCTCTGAGCAAAATTTTCGATTTTTACGCCCAATATAGAATGGAACGCTAAGGACCATAGAAGTTAAAAGGCGTCCATAAATAAAACTGAATTTAATTTAATTTTCGCAGAAGTAAATTACCAAGCAAGCTTTGATTGGACGAATCAATTCATTTCAACTCATTGGGTGTAATCACTCGAAGTAATTCTTCAGTAAGCATAGAAACCGGACAAAGTTGAAGAGCTTTTTCTCACTATTCATTGCCGTCAGGCACAGTAAACATACAACAGATCATAACGCCTCCAAGTGATCAAGCAAGGAGCTTACGCCATAAAAAATGTACACTCCAGAACAGTGCCCAATTCAGTGGCGATAACGAGGAATGAACGACATGAATGAGTTTCAAGCAGATAATGAGAACTCTGCAAAAACTTAACTAGAGCTCATTAACTATTTGATGTGTAACAGTCGCACGATTTTCGCTAGTCATAATTTATCTTCAGAGCTACTTTACAAGTGACTTACATAAAAGCTTAGCTTTATTTATCAATGCTGATAAATATTCTGCAGAAATGGTTCCAATAAAAATTACCTACTTTCTTTGCCAGCTACTTATAGTAGGCAAGATGAAATGATGTATTCCACTAAA
The DNA here is from genome assembly GCA_030765065.1 of Deroplatys truncata. NCBI lineage: Eukaryota > Metazoa > Arthropoda > Insecta > Mantodea > Mantidae > Deroplatys > Deroplatys truncata. Next base: position 126,495,540 of record CM060988.1, on the reverse strand, counting down.
CTTTTAATTATGTAACGTATCTTCCAAAGATGCGACACCAAGTTTTTCAAAAAGATATACCACTTCAAACTACCCTTTACATGGAATACTTTTTGATTTTTTTTTTAAAAAATCCCATTTAACAAGTTTGATTAAAATAGCACGTATTTAAGATATTTTCATAACAAATAAAATTTATAATTTGAAATATCTGGAAACAGCCTGTGAAGTAGGTACTCTTCATTCTCAATGACTTCTGTATAACCGGTAAACCATAAGCTATAGAAAAAAAACTTAAGAGTACAAAAAAAGTAGATCTCTTTAAAACAAACAATTTGTTTGAATAACTTTTTCTATGCCATCAGTCATATCCAAGATATCCATTATTACTGGTTTTTAATCTTTCAGTACTTCATGTTTTGAAGTGCTGCCGCTATTCAGTTGTCGCGATGTCATGTAAAGAATATGGAATTTCAAGGCCAGCATGTAGCGACATCTGACTACCCATTATGCTTTCTCTATCCCCGTGTGCCTAGAGCGAAATTGTAATAAAACTACTTTTGCGAAGGTTTATTTCGATTAACATGTAACAGATGGAAAAATCTGATGTGTTATATTCATAAGACTTTCTCTACCCTCTACCGGATTTTAGTGGGTATGTATACAAATTATTCTTACGAAAGTTTGTCTTCCTATCTAGTTCATTTTAATGGGGATAAGCCTTTACAGAAATAGCTGCATTACATATTTGTTATGGATACAAAGGGAACAGCGATAATCAAATGTTTTAGAACTGGACGCTATATGCTGGTCTTAAAATTCCATACTGCAAGTCTACAGGACTTGAAAAGAATGACCAAGTATTTCACAATTCGAACCATTAATAACGGATATCTCGGAAATGGCAGATGCCACAAAAAAGGTTATTTGTAATAAATTGTGTGTTTTAAAGAGATCTACATTTTTTGTTTAATACGTTTTCGTCTGTCGCTTTAACATTTACCCGTTATACAAGCTTATATAAAATTCTTTCCAATGAAGAGAAATTCATATACTATTTCCAGAAAATCCAAGATATACATTTTATTTGTTATGAAAATATCTTTAATACATGGCATTTAATCAGAAATCGTTAGAACCATTTTTTTTAGAAAATAAGAAATTTCGAAAAATCTTATATGTAAAGGGTAATTTGGAGTGGGAGATTTCCTTGAAAATCCTCGTGTCGCTCCTTTGGAAGGTACTGAACCTAAATACCAAGTTTGGTATGTATCCGACTTTTCCTTTTCGGGTTATGTTATTCACAGACGCGCGCGCGCACACAAACTTTTTTTTCTAAATATTTTTATCTAGGGAATCTCAAAACATGCATTTCCGGTGAAATATCGGTATCGATGTTTTGGGTGGAGAGCAATACCCTCTCTAACTGTTCTGTGCGTGGTAGAGAAAGTAAAAATAAGTTTGGTAGTAGCTATATGAAAATGATGAGCAGAGAAAGTCATGTGAATGTAATATCGCAAATTTTATTTTTGTTTTTGGTATGCGGAGCATGTATAAGGTGAGACCTTGATATTTTATTCGCTGCAAGGTTTGATGAGAAACAAAAAATGGTCCAATTGTTGAACAGATCAAATGATCAAAAGCGAATATTTTGGAAATGGGTAGTGCCACAAAAATTGTCTGGACAGACTGTATATTTTAATGGGATTAATCTTTCCTGAAGAGTGATATGAGAACTAGAGATAAACGTGACCTAGTGTAATAATGGGTGGACAACTCTTATTAAATTTCAAAGGTGCAAAAAGGATTGGCTATGTCGAAAGAGCCTCATTGTTATTCTGTAGCATTCCTGCTCCAAGGTTACATTTACGCTTTCAGAGTGCGGTTTGCCTCTCATGTCCATTGATGAAGAAGAAAGTTACCATAGTAGAGTTTATTGCGAATATTGCAGTCTTTCAGTCGGCTGGTTCCATGCATGCCCGGCTGAGTTCAAACTCTCGGTTTTTGATCATTAAATGCATGTGACAACCACTCTAGCCCACACGTTAGTGCGGCACTGATTGAACCAATTAACTGGGTACTTAACCAACCGAAAAGGGTATATACGTGTGGCATTGCATGTCAGTCCATTAACTTAGGTGCGGTGGTTTAACGTGTTTAGCTGCAGTCTGACGTTCCTGACTTATTGCTTATTACTATCTTCTTTAGCAGAAATAACGTTAGTCATCTTATCAGCCTCGAAACGGGCTGAATCAGCCCCAAATGTTCTGGCTCAATCCTGGTCTTTTTCGGTGCTTTCTGCGGTACACTGAAATGTTAAATCAATGACCTTGGTACAGAATGTGTATCATCACGTGCCACACATTGTTCATAACGTTCCTGAAGATTATTGAACATGTTGATGAAAAAGGTTGCTGTAAAGATTAAAAACAGGAACGAGAGAAAAACCTTGATGGTCATAATGGATGTGCAGTGGTATTTCCTGATTACACCATACAACGTAGTCTTCCCAACTGTCTTTCTGTCTATTCTTGTGAATTGCTCGCAATTCAACTCTCATTGGAATATATAGTTAAAAAAGATAACCTACTTAATTACATAATATTCTCCGACTTCTTGAGTGCTTTAACATCCCTCCAACAAACCTCAACCCCTCAAAATATTATTAAAGAACTTCAGAAACTCTACAACCAAATACTAATCTCAGGTAAATCAGTATCATTCTCCTGGACTCCGTCTAATGTCGGAATTCTGGGTAATGAATCAGCTGATCACGCAGCCAAAGAAGCCACCAAACATCCTGCTCAGTACATCAAGATCCCACACACGGACTTCATCAACTTCACCAAAAAGGCTTGCATTAACCAATGGAAACAAACATGGAAAGCCACATCTAGAAGCAAGTTATACGATGTCTACATTTCCGAGTCCAAACTTCAACACTACCATTTCAGCCGCAAAGATCAAATTGTATTAACTCGACTACTATTGGACGTACTACTATAACGCACAAACATCTCAACCGTGACCCTCCTCCTGTGTGCGTCCTCTGCAGATCCAACCTCACAGTTCAACATCTCGTCACAGCCTGCCGTCGCTATGTACAACACAGAGAAAGATGTGGCATCAACAGCCTACCAGACGCCCTAATTTCAGCACAACAAACAACTTTGAAGCTTTATGAAAGCGACATAATTGTATAACAATGTGTAACGCACCTATCTAGAGAATTTAATGTTATATGTGGTATTACTGTTTAAAATATTGTATTTTCATTGTAATCATGTAGTCGCATTTGTCTTTAAAGTTGAAGCAACAATAAAGAATATACCTATAACCCGCGTACTATGCAGTGGTTGAGTTGTTTCTCTGTTGATGCTGCCATCAAGTTTTTCATCTGAAAAATCATATGTTGGAGAAGAAATTTGGATAGACAACACTCTACTACAATACGGCAATCGGGCTCGCTTAGACGCTGGACAACTTGAATCTTGTATGCACATTCACTCGGCTCTTTGAACCGCCGAACAGACCTATCGCTCAAAACAAGTTTCAGTGATGTTCGTCGTAGATACACTTTGGTGACTCTTAACGCCTTTTGGAATAGTAGTCCCCGATTCTCGTTTGTGATGATGTTTCTTGGGCAACCTGTTGTCTCCTTTCGTTGACTTAGGACCGACCCCGTACGACGAAACTTGCTAACGACACCTAACATTGATTTGTTATTTGGTACCTCCATGTTAAATCTCCCCTCTAGTATTCTTTAACATGGAGCAAACTCGGTCCATTCTGATAGCTACTTCGTATGACCGGAAATAATGTTTCATGATAAACACCTCTTGTGTTGTGAGAATCATACTTACAGAAATCAATACAACGCTGAATTCACAATGTGTTAAACTATTAACAGTAAATAAATATTTCATTGTTATGGCAAACGATCAACAAAACACTCCATTATTTCAAAAATGCCGTTGTGGTATTGTGTTAATAAGCGCGCGCGCGTACACACACACACACACACACACACACACACACACACACACACACACACACACACATTGCAGTCCCGGCGTTGTACAGACTACGCCGTAAACACTGTCCACTGCATCGCTTCGTATCAATTTCAGCCGAAATGACTGCTTTGCACCACTCTGCGTTCAGTGACTTGCACTCGTAGAGCAACAGTGTGCGCATTGGCCTTCAGTGGTGAAGGTCCCAGGTTCAAATGCTGCCACTTGAAGGTAATTTTTATGTTTAGTAAATTTAACGAGAACTGATATTTTGGCATGGAAGTGTCGTTTCACTTAGTTTAATTATGTGAATTTCATCAAAACACAAATCCTTGCTAGAATATGCGTTAATGAACATAAATAAATGCAAGAAATGAATAAAAACCTCATTTATTCGCAGGCGTGTTTGAACTTCCGACTTTCACCATGAATTTCCAACATGTTAACCATTGCGCTACTAGAGCATGTTAATAACTAGCACCACCATAGCTCTAATCAGCGTGCTGGTGAATGCAGTGTAGCACTAACCCTACTTATGAAAAATGTGCCCTGACATAAGTATTGAAAAGTTACTTGGCGTGCCACTCTATAAAGGCAGTAAGTATAAGCATTCATGTCAATATAGAGTGAGTGCTTCCCTTTCCCTTGTGAGTGTATATAAAGTCTTATAATAAAATGTCAAGGTTGCGTACCGGTGACAGTAGCATATACTCGTCCTCTTGAATGGTCATACTACAACATGCGAGTGTATTCATTGTTATTTATATTTGACATTATTGTAGCCCCACGTTGTGGTAGCCAATTTTGCGAGTGTATAGTTGTGACATTATTTATTTATTGAGCCCCACGTTCTGGTAGCCAATTTGAAGTAACATTATTGTATATGTTTGTATTTGTTAGCCCCTCGTTTGGGAGCCAATTTGTAACGGTTTTCTTATAATGTTATTACTTGTGATGTTTGTGTATGTGTGTTTACATCACGTGTTGAAGCCATCTTGTGACGTCATTCTTTGTTAGGTTCGTAGCTCCATCTGGTGTTAGCAATTTGCGGCAGTATTAGTTTTGTTTGAAAGAATTTTAAGTTTTGTTTACTGTCCTCCGGCTAGCTATTATCTCTCGGTCGAACATGTCTCTTGATCAGAGTGTGTAAACGGAAAGGAATCTTTTATCCAAAAATTACACTGATGAAGAAATTTTGTTTTACACATTTATTGTCGAACACGTTAAACTATCACATTTACACATTGATCTTAACACTCGCCAAACTGAAACTGTTATAATAAATTCTTACTGATCACTCTTAATCCACGTACTTCAACCTTTTGTATAATTAACCTTACAACACTTTAGATTATTCATAATTCTGCTGCGCGTAACTTGTGAATCGATACCCGACGTTTGCCGTACAAATACTTTCGACGAATTGACTGACTGAAGACGACGTGTAGTGTACACAGATTTTTGATGAACTGAACGACTGAAGGCGACGTGTAAGGTATTGAGATTTTCGATGAACTGCCGACTGACTGACTTTACCTCTAACCTAGCTTCTATTTATACTCCCACTCCCTGATATCCCTAAAGATTATAACTGAGTTACTATTGGCTAATAAAACGCGCCAACATTAGCGTCTATTTTAATATCCAATGAAATTATGAATACATATGCTTTAGGGAGAAAATATTCCAGAAGGTTCTAAACGGAAAAACGCGCCAACATTACGTAACTTCCTCGTTTCCAATAATGATAAACAGCTCACCCCTTCGCTGCATTATTGCGCTATTATTGACAGTTTCAGTAAGGTCGTATAAACTTACTTATCAACAATATTTACAATCAATAAACATCTGAAATCAATGTCACATAAAAATGCATATTCATATTACAACCATTATTTACATTTAAGTAATTTGTGATACAAATTACTGCATCAAACATCCTGCTTGGGTCAAAAGTGGACTGTAGTATGTCCCCACTAGTTAACTGTTACGTTCATGAATCTTTTTTCTGCTAGGGAAACCAGCAGAAGTTATTCTGTCTTTGAGCTGGACGGTCCTCTCCTAGAAATTTGCCAAGGTTTTGAAATAAAAGGTACAAGTAATTGCTAGGAATCTGCACCATAAGTAAGCAACAATCGCATATTGGCAATATATCGCTCAAATTAATACTATATTGACCTCTTTCTCGGTAAATGGAAGTATTTTAAGGTTTAGTAGATGGTTATCCTAGTTGTTGGAGGGGAAAAAAAGTGAACAGTACTGTATCTAAGTTTATATTACTAATTTTAGGCGTTGAAATATGTATAATACATAATGAAGCCTGATTTAGTATACATGTTAATTAAATAAATTTAGGATAAGGCAAGGGACAAACTGGTCCATCGATTGCATTTACCTTGACAAACATGTTATTGTATAGGTATTATGACTGTCGAGTAAATAAAATATTTTAACTCTAGAATTAAAATATTCCTAATTAAGATACAAAAGATTTCCTTTAACAGATGTTAACAAAATATACAGCATAGATACGATCTAAATTACCTCCCATCCGTTACAGAAAACAAATGTATGTTGTCTTCAACGCCACAGGAACAAGTAAGCTATGATTCCACTTTCAGATTTTTAAGAGTTGCCAATGAAAGTTGTGAAAGTAATCAATAAAGTGCTGAAAATGATATCCAATTATTCCTCTGCGGTTTCCTAAAATAAGTAAATTTATTTTGCTTTATTAAGGCATTCTAAATAAATGAAAAAAGTGGGGAAAATATAATAATATATTCATATTATCAAAGATTATTTCGCGTTCTTATATTTTGTCAAATTCTACCGTTCTAGGTTGTACTTTGACAAAACACTAGTTAATATAAAGTAAGTTTGCTATAAAGATTGTGGAAATCTCATGTATAAGAGTGCGAGTCTTTTAGCTTGAAGCCTTATTTCAACTTTGCTCCATTCCTGACTTATACTGTTATTTAATTGGAGGGCTTTAAATTTAGACTGGAGAAGAAGATGACGTCTGAAATAACTACATGTCACATATTATCCCCGTCATCTTCTGGAGGTTGTCACGACACATAAACATTTAATTACTATTATTTTGAAGACTTCAAAGATGTTTCCAAGATACCGCTGCGGCCCACACAAATAGAAATGCGTGAACAGAAGGTCTGCATGTCGACCCTCAGAAACTCGAGAGTTTGTCCTCAATGCACAGCCATTTCTTTTGTTTCCATTGTCACTATTTCTTGCTATGGTGTTTTGTTCTCAAGAATACTTTAGAGAGAATTTTGCCTCTGCTTTTTCCCCATTCTTAAGAATTTTTTTCATTGCGTTATGAAAACAAAAGAAAGCGTTTATGGATTTTTCCGTAGTGTGGCTAGTACTTGAGAAGCCGCAAGCTGTTCAGCGAACAAAACACTAGTCATTAAACTTTTAAGGGCCTGAGTATATTCGTACGTAGAACTGAAAACAGCGGAAGCATAAAACAAGACGTAAAGATGCGTCTTCGTATTTTAGATAAAATCTTCTAGTCTGCCACAGCTATACCTTGTTCTGCATATACAGAGCGTAACATATCCGTAGCTTATTTGGTGATCTACAAGTTACATTGAATGAAATACTATTTTGACTTTTTTGGTTTTTCTACTACGCACTTCAAGTAGAGGAAGAATTGTATTCCACCTAAAAATTCCATGTCTTGATGGTGCGTTACTTTTGATTTTCTCAAAAATGCTTCAACGATTTTGATTAGGATTACGCTACAGAGGGGACACCTAACACCTCGACCCACACAGGGACTTTTGTGTATATATCCCAGGGAGCAACGGATGAGATGAAGGAACCGCAGGGCTGCAGGACCGGCCGACACAGGCGACGGAGACGCGCAGGGGTCCCTAAGAGTTACAGACTTGACCACCCGCCCGGAGAACGCTCAAGGCAGCCCTCCTAAGCCACCGAGGGCGGCTCACAGGCTCCCCTCCAGCGGAGACCAGGGAAAGCTCGACCCAGCAGCGAAGACTCGAGCGGCCTCCATCTGACGGGACCGAGAAGAGGTTCCACACGCAAGCCATCTGTGCCATCTGTCTGCAGTCGTCCGACAGTCAACCTGTAACGTGAAAGAAGAAAATGAAATGAGAGGGAATGAGGGAGATAGAGATTCGGGGGAGACAATTATCCTTCCCATCATTTGCCTAGAGACACGGCGAAACCCCCGAAAAAACCCATGAGTTAAGAAGGTCGGCCGCGGGAATTGAACCCACGACCTCTGGAATGTGGGCCACAAACTTAACCGCCTGTGCCATTCCGCTCGGAAACGATTTTGATTAAAATACCGTATATTTATGATATTTACATGACAATTGAAAACTGTACAAACCTGTGAAGGCCTCTTCATTCGGAAGGAATTTTGTGTACTTTTATATAACGGGTAAACCATAAGAAACAGACGAAAACGCAATACACAAAAATGTAGACCTTTTTAAAACATACAGTTTGTGTCAAATAACTATTTCTGCGCATCAGCCATTTTAGATATCAGTTAATTTGAATTTGAATGTTTCAACACTTTTGTCATTTTCTTCAAGAGTGCTGTCGCTATTCAGTTGTTGCTCGCAGTATTATGGAAAGAGAGTGGAATTTCAAGACCAGCATATACCGACTAGCTTTTGAATAACTGACTATGGGTTCAGTTTCCTCTACCCCCCCCCCCCGTGCACCTGCTACGACTTTAGTAAAGAAACTGTTTCTACAAAGACTATCTCGACTGATATGAAGTAGATAGAAAAATAAGAATTCGAAAGGATAGCCTTAAAAACTATATAAAAGTAAACGATAGTGCATAGAGAAAGTCGTGTGAATGTAACATACAAACTTCTTTCTTCTTTCCTTTGAGTCCTAGGCGAGCCATAGTGGCATTTACCATGCCACTACTATGTGGTGCGTTTTAATATAAAAGCATGCTTAAGCCTATAACAGTTCAAAATAAATGAAGTAAATCAAAATCATGTGGTCGCACTTCGTTTTTTTGATAAGTACAACTTGATCAGTAATGCCATCTAGTGTGGGAAACTTTAAGTACGCATACAGTATTGTAAGGATGCAATAACCAACCATGTCTGTTGTGATTAGCTTTACTACAACAAACATTATTTAATAACACAATACAGTGTACAAATCTAACGGAATTTGAAGGGATTTGTTCATTATTTGTTACGTTTACGTAGATAACAAAGTAGTAAGCATACTGTGTACAGTGTTAGAGTGTTCTTTATTTAATTGCATTGCAAGATAATACTCTGACCTATTCAGAATGTTAAAAAAGGTAGGAGTTACGCTTATCACGTAAGGGAGAGGTGGTAAGAGATTTGGATAAAGTTAGAGCGAATTAGGACTGTGATTGTTTGAAAAGCAACATTGTTTCCAGCATAATTGGTCATTGTCTTCCATTTGATATGAGTGAAATAGTCAATTTGAATTATCTATCCTAAGGCCTTCAGGTGATTTCGTGCTGAATGTAAAAACATGTAAATTGTTACACAAGTAGAGAGGGTTACTAGTACCATCATTTTTAATGCAGAAATAGTATATTGCAATACAAGTGCTATAATTGCATCATTGGAGAACCACGAAAAGTTTGAAAATATGGGACGAAGTCGAGTGTGTCCATCGAGCGAGTTTTGGTCCCTATTTTGTACCATTCATTGCCTTCAAACACAAATGAGCTCCTGCATACGGGTGAGTTGGGTGTACTGGACTCCGAAGGTGTCTCAGTCCATTCCTTTGGTATACAGAACGAGTATATTTCTCATTTCCTGTTCGAACGCCCAGAGTGATCAGACTCAAGGGGAAGGCCCAGACTTTGTTTCACTAGCGTTGGTGCCTTCCTTATACGTAGCACAAGTTCGCGTGATATTGAAGTTGAATGATACAAGTGAAATGCAAATGTATACACTAACAATGAATTACTACTACTACTACTACTACTACTACTACTACTACTACTACTACTACTACTACTACTACTACTACTACTACTACTACTACTACTACTACTACTACTACTACTACTACTACTACTACTGCTAAGTTTTGTGGCCGTTTTACAATTATTTCTTCAATGGGCTATTGTGTATGCAGTTTATGAGGTATATTCTTGCTTTGAAGCCAGGAAAACATTTCAACTTTCTAAGAATTTGTATTGGGGATTTTTTTCTTTAAGCATAAAGTGATACCTCGCATTGTCAATTACTATCACACACCCTTCCAGTCTCTGAGGGAGATCGGTAAACCATTCCCTAAACACCACATTACTCATCTCTTTACGATAATCAACACCACTTTTTTTTTTACTGAAACACTAAATCACCAAATCACCCCTTCTATGAAATTACATTTGGCCTATCTAGTGTGCCAGAGTATTAGATATGATCTTTAGCTAGTGGAATCTTTAGACAACCGTTTCATTTACAATCCTACCAGGTAAAACTTTTAGCATGGTTTTGGTTTACCCAAGTTTCGTCAGTGTAACTAATAGGACGATGGGTTCTTCTGGACTTTAAAGAATAAGCATTATTTCATTTGTTGCATTATAATTATTTATCCAAATGTTTATACATATGACAGTTTTTTTCCCTCTCACAGAAATTCCGAATGAAATTATATATGAAACGTTTATGTATTTATTTTGGAATATATTTTCATATATATTTTGCTTGGGTATAATGATAAAAGAAAGCATGAAAATGAGATTTGTGTATCGTAATGCAGTAAAGGAAATCCTGACCCCCAACAGTATAGAAAACGCAGTAACATGACATAGGCCATTGTCATTCCTTTGCCCTAACGCACTGAAGCAATACGCCCGAGAACACGCCTATGATGTGAGCTCTCGAACGAGTGAATACTCGAACGGGTAAATACCCATTTCCTATGAGAGGGCATGTGAACCAGGAACTTGACCATAGTTCGGTATATTCGTTGCTGTTTTTCGAACAAGTTGGGCTGGGAGAAAGAGCGAGTTTCATTAGATAGATAAGGTATCTTTATTGGTTTCAAATTATTTAAGTTATTACACAAGTATTTAGTGCATGGGTCATTGACCGTACATGCGTATTTAAGATACAAGGTATGGTGACAATATAAACAACAGAAAATGAAACAAAACAAAAAATCAAGAAAAAGGAAAATAGAGATAAATTACCTTTGACTAACTGAACAAATGTGACCTAGCTTCGCGCACTTTAGCCAAGAAATTGCCCATGTTTTGCCAGTTCCTCTGGTCAGCCAGTAGATCCCAACATGCCAATCTTTTTCTTTGAGTTTAATTGTTCGCTGGTTCTCCCACTGAGCGCATTCCGTCAAAATGTGTACCCAGCCCTCATCCAAATCACAGAATGGGCAGATTCTCCTGCCAGAATCGTCAGTAATTTTCTGTGCCCTCCAGTTTAAACCATGCCATTCCTGATCTTTCCTTTCTTCCTAAGCTAAGTATATATGCCTCTTTACCCCAATTAAATTTTGTTTCATTTGCTAGACTTGAGTCTCATTATGTACCACATGAAACGAGTAAAAAGCATGTCCCTGACAGCTCTAGTGTGTTGTACTTCGAGATTCTCCAATCCACTTAACGCTGTGCATAATATCTTTTCGACGATAGTGAATAATATAAATAGTAGCTATCAAAAATATGACCACATCCCAATTCTGCAATAATAAGTATATCAAACGTTAGAAGATTTAATATAGTTCATTCATATACGTGCATAAGGAGGCAAAACACGCAGGAAGATTAAGTTACCAGCGCTGAATGCAGGAAATTCAACTTTCCACTATGACAGTATGAACGGGAACTGGATCAAAAAACACTATGACCGAAAAAATATATTCCACTGCAGAGAATAAAGTCTATAATAGCTTGGATAGTTCAAATTCCTTACTGAGTTGTTTTACAAACATCTCGTAAACATGATGTAAACATTACCAACGTGTGTCATATTCCAGTGATAGGGATTCTGAATTATGGAGGGTTTTGTTAATGACTACTGCTTGACCGAGAATTCGTTCATAAGAAATTAGTGGCAGATGAATATGTACGTAATGTGGTATTTTCAATTCTGACAAATTCCTGTGAGTGCAGATGAGATTATCCACACCTAAGACAGGTGCATTCAATGCTTTCCAACAATTTAGTTAGCGTTACTTTTGGTTTTCCAGCGTAAATATAACCTAAATGTTTTATTTTACGTTTGGCGTACAGCTTTATTGAGGAATTTGTGATTAAATATCAGTGTAGATGCGTTTAAAGCGTAAGCACACACTACCCTTTTCTTCAAGCAAGAGCTGTGTGAACTTCATTCATACACCTGGCCTGTCACGGCCAGCAGTGCTGCATTTGCTTATGTTGCTAAATACTGCACTACATGTGATTTATTTTTGACGAAATTCTTTGAGATGTACCAAAGGTTAGAAAGACTTTTTGCTATTTTCAGTTAGTCTATCATATTTAACCCCTTTCACCGCGTATCCATCATTTCTTCCGCGTAAAAGTTTGTGCTAGTAATTTCTTCGTTTTCTTTACATTTTAAGGGAACAGTGAAGGTAAAAGAATGGCATGTTCTTTCCATCAGTGTCTAACGCCCTTATCTGTTTAAACACACATTTTGGCAGGCTTTTCGAATACCTGCGTTTATAAACATTTTTCATGTTTAAGAGTCCATAGAATCTGTTAATCAGGCCAAAATTCAAAATTGCAATGCAAAACAAAACATTTTTGTTTAATGCATCTGCCTTTCTTTAAATAAGCAACAGCCATACTTCAGAATTTATGTATCTATAAATATATTTATACTAGTAGGTATATAAAGCTTTACAAAATATTTTAAAGGTTGGTGGTAGAAGGTACGATTTTGGCAACAGGATCCAATCGCATTTAAATGTTTCAAAATAATGACAAGTTGAAAAATTAAGCTGACATTTACACTGTGCTAAATCGGAAATGTGTGGTTCTAACCATTTGCATTTCCAAATTTTATTATTCATTCCATATATCCCATAAAAATGCCCAAGAAAAAGCGCCCTTTCTGTAAAAACAAGAAGTGTTCGCTCAGGCTTCGACTTTTCTATCCTACCATAACGAGTGTGAAAAGGAACGATTTCCCATTAAGATTACCGGAAACTGCGTGTTCTTTTCCCAGCTTTTACCATTTTATTGTTCCACTATTGTACTTTAATCCTTTCTCATTCTACTCTGTGGCATCTAAAGCAATCAAGACTGTCTCAGGTTCGTTTCCATCATTGGCCATGACCGCTGTAAATGAAATGAGATATATGAATGGTGAGAAAACAATGTTCACAGCTACAATAGGGCGTTAAATCATAATATATGTAACCACACTGTCGGCATTTTCAATCCTGAATGATAATGATCATTAGATTTCAATTTGAATACAAGCAGATGTCATTAGAAACACGGATTAATCAGCGATGAAAAATTGGTTTACTGTACGAGAATGGCTTACATTAATAACATGTTAATGACAGCGTACAGTACAAGTTAATGATCCAGCTAGTTTCATACGGAAATAACTACGCCGCACTGCATTCATAACGGCTGGCTTTGATTAATGACTGCGCGGTATCCCCTGGCATCTTGATAGCTTTACTCGACCCGCCCCATTTATTTCGCGTTCAGTAGCGTTAGTGTTCATTAATGTACTCAAAGCATTCTTGCAAGCGACGCCGTACAAACATACAGCCCAACGGAATTTGTAAACAAACAAAACACACGAGCATCGAGCGAGGTGGCTCAGGCCTTAGCAGGTGACTCATTCGGAAGGTCGTCGGTTTTAATTCCATGTACCAATAAATGTGATCAGATTTTCCTCAGTTGCCAGGCAAATACAGGGTGAATCAGACCACTCGTAAGTCATTTATTTTGGAAAATACAGCATTAAATTCTTCAAGACAAAGGTGTTTATATCCAAAGCTCATATAAACTTTCACTTGCTTAATTTCATCAATTAGCCATAATCGGCAGTGGGGTCAGTGGCATATCATTTTAAAATTCCAAATGGTAGTGGGGGACAAATATAGTACCATTAGAAAGAGCTCTTCAAAACAAACGACTTTACTAGAAATGATTTTGTTTAATCGAAACTCTGTCAAGGAGAAAAGCGTATGTTCTATTTTTGTAGCGACTAGGCTGTAGTTGCTCGTTTCTTGTGCACGAGCAGGAAGACGCCTGACGAGCACATTGATACTGTAGGTAATTGTTGACAGGAAATAATAAATAATTAAATAAAGAAATAACAATAAGGCAGTTGCAATTAATAATTTTCGTATATTAAATCAGTGCATAATGTAACAAGCTTGAGTTGCAAGATTTGTTCGGAAAGAAGAAGGTAATTAGGAAGTTAGGTTAATGAAAGTCATTAGTGTCAACCGAATACAGAAAGCATTAGCGTTAAAAATTCCTGAAAGACAGTTAAGTTGTAGCTCAAGAGAGGCACGTAGGTCAATTCTGAAAAAAAGAAGTGAAAGGTATTTCTCAGATTTTAACCAATGTCCCTAGTACCAAGGTAAGAGACTCGCATGAAGAGAGTTTAAGTATTGGCCCGGGCTTGAAATAACGTTGGTGGGGAGTAATAAGGTAGGCGGAGCTAAAATTAAGAAATAGGCGTGCATGTTAATCAGAGATACATGCGTTCGTGCACACAGTTGTGCATACATTCGTCACTCTGGATATTTGTGACTATTTGCGTGTGTAAGTATTCCTCAGCATTATATGTGCATAATGCTGAATCTGTAACATTACTGTCGCATACTGAGGTTGGCCTAATGTTAACTCTTGTTTAAGCTATTCCGTTCCAGAGCAACCTATCCAAAGCAAAGGTATGACGAGACAGAGCTTGGAAGCAGTACATTTCATTCGCACGATACGGAAGAAATTCATTGTAAAATAAAATATCTCACAAACCAGAATATAATACATTTTTACCTTCGGAGAGGCGTGCTGACTTGGATGCTAAGAATTTATTGCTCCTGGAACAAACCTGGACCTGAGCTAAGGCCCCCCACGGGGAATGTACACGAGTTGAGCCACCATCGTCTTTACTAAGCAGTTAACTTTTCTTCCTTCATGCTTTAGCCGTTTCTGCCTATTGCAGTCTACATATCTTGTGTATACCATCTCATAATAGGTCTTCCTATACTTCTGTTTCCTCTTGGTTTGGAAATCATAAAGTAATGTGGCAATCTTCCAGTTATCCACTTCTTTTTATATTGTGTTGCTTTATCATTTAGGATATATATTCTCATTTCTTCACTTCCTCTCTTTCATGGTCGGCTTTTCTATATCCTGCAATCACCTTTAGAATTTCATGTTGTAGGATAACCTTCACCACTTAGAAACACAATTTTCTTTGGCGACTATTCGCCTACCTCGGTTAAAAGTGCGAGATCCACATTACGGGATCATTTGCGCTTCCATGAAGAATTTTTTAGAGCATGGAAAACGCCATATCACCCAATGCACTGCAGCGTGCAAGACCTAATATAGGCATAGAAATTCAGGCAGAGTGCGTATCAAATTAACTTTGAGGCAGTATTTTTAACACTTAAATGATTTGTCTAATTATATAATATATAAATTCAATAACAGCCCGCCTTAAAGCAATATGTGCATGTAACGATATATAAAAATGTATGTAACAGTCATTGTATTAATGTTTATATGAATATGTACATGTTTAATAATGTTATGTGAATGTATTACGTAATTTAATAATGTAGGAGCTGTGAGAATATTAGGTTAAAAGTTGCTAACAATGAGGTAACAATGAGGTAACCTTGAGGCAATAATGAATTAAAAAGTTTAAATGCTACTGTTAATTCTTGGATCAACAATAATGTAATTTTTGAGGCAGTTTATAAAATAGCCAATCAACAACCAGAAAAAGCTTTAGTTAAATGAAGGTATTCTATTGGACTAGGATTAGCCAATCAGAAACTAAAATGGAGCAAAATTTACAAATTCAGAAGTCAGTTGCTTGCAACAGCGTTACTAACCGGACGCGAGATGCGTCCTCGAGAAATTTAATACATATTTTGTGTGAGACAAAAATAGTTTACTGTTTAAAAGTGCAAGTAATTAATAATAAAATCTCAGAGCTCTCTCTATATCAATGGTGTTATTTAAATCGTGTCAAGCAATAATAAAGGAAGTGAAGTAAAATTATAATCTGTATAAGCCTACATTCTTCAGTCGCACCACTCCCTGCTAAGACATTCATGTCTCTAAAATGTATATAAATACTGACGCAGCCGAGGCAAACATAAATATATAATATTTAAAGACACAGTCAAATTGCAAAGTTAATATTTTTTAAACTTGGGGCAACAAAGGCCACCGGAAAGTATATTGGGGCGAAGGCTACCGGAAACTTTTTACCATACGTGCGGTTGCAACTACTTCAAGTTTGGCTCCCCAACAGTCGAAATATAATATATCATCTTCAAACTGGCATTCCATACGTAGCAGCAACAAACCTTCTTCACCTTCAAAACAAAATCAATAATATCGTTTGTAAATCCTTAGGCAAATTACACAAGAAGTGTGCTTTGTTTTCTGCGGTGTAATCTCACTAAGGCTACTAGAAACTCCATCAAATACGAAATAAAGGGTAGCTTTGGAAGCCAGAACCGAAGAACGTTATGAATAGCGAACATTGTGTCTCACATTTATTTGAAAATTAATGTTTTCTCTCCTGCGGCATATTTGCTGCACATGACTCATGTTTTATCAACTCAATTAACAGGAGCAACGAAGTGTGCAGCAGAATGAATGGGTATCTTTCTGGAGCAGGAATACCGGCTGTTTATACAGCTACATTTGAGTTCGGTTACCTCGGGCACGTGGTAATGTACCAATGAATGCTACTGCATTGTTTACACAATGTATGCTCCATTACGTCTTGATCAAGGTATGCCTATGTGTGTGTAACATATTAGGTTCGTGAGTGACAACCTATGGAATAAGGAAGCGTTTCGTATCGAAATTCCTTTCACTGTAGATCGGGTCATTTGTGCTATGCATCTGCATAACTCATTCGTGCAGCAAAATTCAGATAGAAATTATAATCAAACGTTAAAACACCCTTTCATAATAAGGATTCAAGCACCATTAACTAAGCTGGGAAATTAAAGAAAGACCGTCACAAGATTAAACATCTTTAGTCAGTTTTCTTGGATAATAAAGATGATAATGTCCTTTAGAGCATAAATAATCTCTTAAACAGGGATTAAATAAACTTAAGCATGTGTTTAATGAAATAAACTTTAAAACAAAAAGGGAAAAAAAGGTTTTACTGCGCTGCGTGCGACAATAAACAAAATATGTAAATAAAACACATTCCTGTACAGCTTGTGTAAAACGTCGCGACAGTCCCCAACTCCTGTAGCATAGATGCGCAATAGTACTGACGAGCTACTTGCATAAGAGAGGTGGGGGTCAGTGTTCCACCTGCTGTGAGTCATATATTGTAAACTTACACATTTGTTTACAATGCGTTGTGTATGTGACTGTCTCCGAGTTCTGATATCACTCCTAGTTCTTCCTTACCCACCATTCTCACCACTTCTCATTTCTCATCTCTTGACATATGGAATGTTACGACGTTTTACACAAGCTGTACTGGTCGGCCTCGTTATGAATGTGCTTGTATGAGGATGCCAGTATTTTTGTTGACACTGCGTAACGTCATCAAGGCTAGGGATCGGAGGAGAGTGAGGGAAAGACGATAGGGGAATGTACAGTCACACAATGAAAACAACACAAGTTTTGCAGGCCTCAGCCTCGGCAGTAAATGCAACTCAGAACTGGGGATGTTTTCTTTATTCGACTGTTTTTCCGATGCTCCGCCCATTTGTTCTGTAACTGTTTAGTGCCGCTTTAGATCGCACGTATTCATATCGTGGCCGACTAGTACAGCACTAAAAGGAAGCGTATAGTCACTGCCCTTAGATGTGTGGATGTGAAGCCTATTGGCAAATGAAGGTGTTTCATAAAGTCATATTATAATTATGTTCATGCAGTGCTCCTGTGATTATAATCCATCTGCTACCCCTTGTTCCTATCTTCAAAATGCTTATTTCGGTACTGCGTTTTCCGCATACTGTATACAGATGAATTTATTTTAAACAAATAAATAGGAATAATTGAATAATGCGTTAACCATCCCGAAGCACTAAACGACATTTTACACCGCTACATTCATTAATTAAATTTTCTCTGACTGTTTCAAACACTCACTGATATATTTGTGTTTTTTAATACACAATGGGTTTGTTTCTACAACTTTGGTAAAGGTTTTAAAAATGTGTGGGCACAAAATGACCCCCTCCTCTGGTCTTTCGAGTATCAATTAGAAAAGGTTGGGGGGATATAATTATATTCAAGGGAAAGATTTGCTTTTGTTCAGCAAATATATAACATTTGAAATTTATTGTTTATTCCGTTACTTCAGGCAGTCAAGGTTAGCAGCGCTGTTTTTGCTTTAAAAAGCAAGACCTAAGAGTAACATTGTTAAGAAAAGTTTGGGTTGTTTAGTTACGGAAACAATTTTAATGTATTGGAACCGTTGTAGCAATTCCGTTGTTTAATGCGGCTTTTCGCCTACCAGAACATTTCTTTTTTCCTTTTAATCTTCCACCAAACCGGTCCTTTAAAATTTTATTATACTGGATTCCAGAATGAACGCGTTACAGGATCCATATCTCAATCCATTTAGAATTCTGAATGTCCAGATTGGGCTGGCAAATCTCCGATTAAATCCATTTCGACACTGAATAAGGCAAAATCACTTTTGTAGCGGCTAGGAATAATATACAGGAATTAATTTCTGGAAAACTGCGTAAATTCGCTCGACAGTATGATTTGTTAAGGCTTTAGCGACAAAAATGGAGAGGGTTGGAGATATTTCCCTACCAAAAGAAAGAAAAGAAAAAAATTCTGATGTGTTACACTCACATGACTTTCTCTACTCTTGTACAAACTATTTTTACAAACGCTTATTCTCTATATGCTTCATGTTAATCGAGGTGTTAATCTTATTGCTAATTTTCTTGTAGGTGTAAGGGGAATATGGTAGCCTTTAAGCGATAGTCAAATCTTTTTGGTTGCTATGTGGCGCATTCCATTCTCCTTTGCATGTCCAGGACAAAAAAAATGAATAATGAATTCCCATTTGAGAAAATGCATAAGTATTGGAAAATTTAAGGGAATAGCAAGCAATATCTCGAAAATGGTTCACTCAATAAAAACAGTACATGACATAAATTATGTATTTTAACACGATCTACATGTTTTGTGTAGTAAAATTTTGTCTATCTCTTATGATTTACCAGTTATGTGAAAGTCGTTCACAATGAAGAATACTTTTGGAGACATACCCAGAAAATTCAAGCTATACATTTTATTTGTCATAAAGTATCTTAAATATATTATATTTTAATCAAAATCGTGTCAGCCATTTCTGAGAAAATTAAAATTTTCGAAAAATGTTCCATGTAAAGGGTAATCTGGGGTGGGGGGATTTTCTTGAAAACCTTCGTGTCGCATCTCTGGAAGATACTGAACCTAAATACCAAGTTTGGTGTTATCCGACTGCTCGTTTCTGAGTTATGCTACACACAGACACACACATGGACATGTTTCCAAAAATGCTTTTTTTGGATTCAGGGGGCCTCAAAACATATATTTCCGGTGAAATCTTGGTATCGAATTTTTGGGTGGAATACAATACTTCCCCTAATTACTATACGTAGTAGAGAAAGTAAACAGGCACAGTCAAGATTTCCATTAAATAAGTCGCAGGTCTTCCAATGGATCCTAACGTTGAAACAGGGTTTCTTATGAAGGAAAATACAGTCTCTTGCCAACCCTTTTAGTGCACTGCTAGTTTCCAAAAAGCAGTTATAATACATCCAAGGAAACCTCATGTTGTCGCTTAGTAATAGTCTTCGGAAGTGATGCGATAAATACGTAATCCCTCCAGCGTCTGTGTTTAGGCTCATATAAAATTGAAGCATTCATTGTGAACAAATAACTAATGTTAGGTTTTTATTAGTTATGGGAAGATACTACAATTTCTAGATACTGGATACCGATGCTTGCTACTCATTCATAAAAAACTGTAAAGGCGAAAGCTAGTTCATTGAATTATGTTCTTGTTGGTAATTTTCTGTGTCTAAACGCATGTAACCAATTTTTTTTGTATGCCAATACCGAAAACAAATGCTAGCAATTCATCTTTATTATGCAATTCTGAAAATATTGACTAATATATATATTACAGAACCTCAAGCAACTAAAACTAATGTGTGCGTTACACTATTCTACATACCGCTATTTACACCTCCCACATAACATGTGTATTTTTTCGTCCAGTAATAAGTAATTCGTGGTATAACACTCGTTTTAATATTACTATTAATACTGTGTTGTAATTTTTGTAGAATAAATATGATTAATTGTTTTTGAAAATGAAAAAAAAAATCAATTTAAAGGTATTACGTGAGGAATAAAGATATGTGGAAGACAAGAAGAAAACGCATGAATACAATGAATTTAATATCACAGATTAGGTACATGACAAGTAACAAACGAGAAACTTTTCAAATCTATACATGACCTTTGAGCCCTAATATTCAGTATTTTGTGTGGCCTCCATGCGCTGCAATTAGAGCTGCTATACGCCGTGACATTGAGTCAAAAAGGTTCTGAATAAGTTCCCGAGGGATTTCTCTCCACGCAGTTTGTATTCGAGCCCACAAATCCGTGACAATGGTCAGGGAAGCAATGGTACCCATCGCTCTTCGAGGAAGGCTTGTCCATTCCTCGCAATATGTGGCCGGGTATTGTCCTGTTGAAATGTAGTCTGTGGAAATGCCTGAATCAGGGGGAGTACCTCAGGCTCTACAACTACCGTTAGGTACCGGTTGCTGTTCAAAGTGCCCTCAATTCGTAGGAGGCGAGATCGGTCGTTGTAACCAGTGGCGCACCAAACCATCACATCTAGTGTTTGTCCGCTATGCCGCTAACAATGCAGCCCTCCAGGTTGCGCTCACCACGGTACCGCCGGACACGTATGCGGCCATCACTGTAGGACACGTTGAAGCGAGACTCGTCCGAAAAGACTACATTTTGCCACTCAGCACCCCGGTGACGGTGTTCACGTGCCCAGTGCAGTCGGAGGAGCTTGTGGTTTCTGGACAATGGAAGCCGACCTAATGGCATGCAACCAGTCCAACCTGCAGCAGACGGCGACGAACCGTTGATGCAGACAAGTTCAAACCTGTTGCAGTACTCTAGCGTCGAGACAACACTATGGATGAAGCTGTACGGTCCGTTATGGCCATGCGGACAAGATGACGGTCATCCCGTGCTGTGGTCATGTTCCGTGGTCCAGTACCCACTCTTCGCTGCGTACGACCTTCATCTATGCACTGCTTCCACACATGCATCACTGTCGTAGCAGCATACCCTGTACGAGCCGAAATGTCACGGTATAACAAACCGCTTTCCGGAGACCGATCAGTCTGTCCCGTTCGAACTCACATGCCGATATGGCTCCCTTCGACGTCGACGAGGTATGCTGGCACACACTTTATTGTTTCTACCTGGTTCGACAGCTCTGCACTGACTACACTGGGCGCAACACTGACTTTGTTGAACCGACACTAGAGGGCTCTGCTCGGCTTACTTGTACCCCATCTCTCTGCAAACCTAATCGCTTATTGCTTGCACACTCTTCTACACTTCCACCAAGTTGGAGTTAATCGAGAAATTCTTTATTGGTGTTGCAATGTTCACAAATGGCAGTGTATACCTATACCTATATCTACAAACATAGCATGTTTGTGGATTAAGCCTCTCTACTACCCACCCTCATACATTAGCATGTACATGTTCAAAGGTTTGTCTTGCGTAAACACAAACTAACAGGTTGAAGGAAAGAACAAAAATATTTCCATGCGCTGTATTATCTCACACCTTAAGTTGATTTCTTTCTGCTGAATTCACAGATTTTGGCTACCGGAGCAGGTAGATGTAATGCGAGAGTTAGACACTAAGTCAGGCTATTGCAGAAACGTGATTTAGCGCGTCAGCTAAATCAGCTTCATTCACAACCCAGCTAACGCTGCATGTTTCATGAATACCTCCACTCCTTCCCCCATTGTTTTGTATGTTTTAATTTAAACACAAGAGTCTATGGAATGTTGCATTCATTCAACCACAGGAAACGCAGTCAAGGTCTATCAAGAACTATAGTCCAGCATCATTAATGCAAAAAAAAATTAAAAGTATCGAAACAATATCGAGGTTTATCTCGAAGTATTAGACATGCTTCGATACCACCAAGTATTAAGAGTATCGAGGTTCCACCCGTAGTTTTTATTTAATTAAAATCAGAAAATGTAATAAATAAAGTAAATTATTTACTTAAACACATCTAAAATGCTTGTTTAAACATTAAATAAAACGAAATTAACACACGTACAATGTTTCTACCCCAGATATGAAAGCGAGCATGAGAAAGACCCCATATTTGCGTGAGGTTTGTGTGTGGGATCAGTTATTCAACCGCTGCAGCGCGCTGTTGCGATGTCGTAACCCATTTTAAAAGTACGATTTTTACAAAATAGAAACGAAAAATTTTGAATCGAGATGCTTAAGGGAGAAGGTGAAAACGTTTTTAATATGACTTCCCTTAGTGTTTGTGTGTATCATAATCCTAAGGTAAGCGTAGACATATATTTTAACTTTCTCTACCCCATTAGTAGTAGATAGAGAAGGTATTATATTCCACCCAAAGTTCGATTTTTATTGCATAGGAAATACATGTTTTGAAGCCCTCTGAATAAAAAAGTTAGAAATGAGGTTCGCGCGCGTGTGTCTGAACAGCATAACTTAACAACGAAAAGTCCGATAAATACCAAACTTTATACATATGTTCAATACCTTCCAAAGATACGACACGAAGATTTTCAAGAAAATCCCTCTTACCCAAGCTGTCCTTTACATGGAAGATTTTTAAAAATTTTCGATATACTCAAAAATGGCTCTAACGATTTTGATTACATAAAATATCATAGATATGTTTTAAGATATTTAGGACATTTCAAATAAAATGTATATCCTGACTTTCCTGGCAATAGTCTATTAGGTCCTCTTCATTCATAAGGAATTTTGTATAACTGTAAACCATAAGAGTTAGACACATCCGTGTTACACAAAAGATGTGGATCCCTATAAAACGCGCAACTTATTTAAACTATTTTTTGTGGCATCGGCCATTTCCTAGATATCCGTTATTTGTCTGGATTGTTCAATACTTCATTTGTTTAAAGTATTGTGGCTATTCAGTTGTTTCTCAGGACTTCATGTAAAAACTATGAGATTTCTAGGCCGGCATACAACAACCCGCTATTAAACATGTGATTATCGATTCGGTTTCCGCTATACCCCTTGTACATACAGCGAAATGTGCAATGGCACTATTTCTGCAAAGATTTATCACAATTAACATGAAATAAATAGAAAAATACGCTTTCATAAGAATAGTTCGTGTAAGCTATTTAAAGGAATCTGATAATATATTCACATGACTTTCTCTACCCTCTATCGTTTATTAGTGGGCATACAATTTATTGTTACGAAAGCTTATTTTCCTGTGTATTACATTTTAATCCAAATAAACCTTAGCAGAAATAGGTACATTAAACATTTTGTTATCGATACAATAGGAACAGTGATAGGGAACTTCTGAGTAAAATTCATACTGTTTCCATGCAATTGCGAGGAACAACTGATTGTTGAAAGGACTTTAAAAGAATGGCCAAGTAATGAACAATTCAAACCTTATAACGGATATCTCAGAAATGGTTTATGGCACATTATTATTTGAAATAAATTGTGTATTTTAAATTTCTCTGTGGTTTAATATTTACAGTTACATAATATTATACAAAATTCCTTCCGAATGAAGAGGACTTCATAGCCTATTCCAGAAAATTCAAACTACACATTCTATTTATCATGTGAATATTTTAATATATGGTATTTAAATAAAATCATTGAAGCCATTGTATAGAAAATAAAAAAATTCGAAAAATGTTTCATGTAAAGGATAGTTTGGATTGAGGGATTTTCTTGAAAATCTTCGTGTTGAATTTTTGGAAGATACTGAACTTAAATACCAACTTTGATATTTATCAGACTTTTCGTTTTTCAGTTATGTTGTTCAAGCACACGCACTCGTGCACACACACACACATACACACACACACACACAAACCTTTTTCTAAAAATGCATTTCTTTGATTCAGGGGTCTCAAAATATGTATTTTCGCTGAAATATTGGTATCGAAATTTTGGGTGGCATTCAATACCTTCTCTATCTACTATGTACTTGGTAGAGAAAATGACATGAATGTAACGCATCAGATTTTTTTTCTGCTGAAATAAAGGTTCAGCGACTTAATTATATTATTATTTTTCATTCGTCTTTGTGCATAGAATCAACTCTTAAAGAGTGATCAAATCTGGACCCCATCCATCGAATATGTCATCAGCTGCTACCGAGTGAAGCATGCAGGGGATTTGAAAACAGAAGAATGCTTTTTCCGAAATCAGATTGTTTGGTATCGAAGGTTTTACCAGCTACAATATGTGCAGGGGGCGTTCATTATTCACAACTAGATTCACTGATGCAATGATAAATGTAGCTTCTTCTGAAAATATACCTCCTCTTTAGGAGGTAGGAGGGATTAGAAAGTGCTAAGACGAAGAATGATCTACTGCCAGCGGAAAGCATTAAGAGGTCATATGGTAATCTCCCAACAGAGAAATTAATCCATATGGCGGCGTCTTCAGAAGTAAGATTTAATCTGTGTAAGAACGCTAGATAGTGGAAAGTGGAACACTAGTAAGCCGATATGCGGCACCCACTCGGTAGGATATTTCTAGAGGAAGTGTGGGTCTCCCGTAGTGAGAGGTAAACAAGATTGGATCTAGCGTTGCGGTCAGTGAAGTCACGCGCCAGGCAGTCTCACGCTTCATTAGTGACTCTTTGACTATTGACTTCTACCAGCCGTCGGCATTCTCGTTTCAAACAATCATTTCAGTGCTATTTAGTTTGGAAATTTCTTCTTTCGATTCGGCAAGGCTACATTGAGATCACATTGCATAGATATAACGCTGTTTCTTTAAGTACATGAAAGCGACACTTTATAATGATTGTTGCCGATATGAATGGTGAATTAGGGAAACATTGATTAATTTTTACTTTTTCTACTACGTATAGTAAGCAGGGGAAGTATTGTTTTCCACCCAAAAAATTCGACACCGAGATTTCACCGTAAATACATGTTTTGAGGTGCCCTGAATCCAAATAAAGCCCCTTAGGAAAAATGTCCATGTGTGTGGGTGTCTGCCTGTGAGCAGCATAACTCAAAAACGAAAAGTAAAACAAAAAACACAAAAAACTTGAAATTTGAGTTTAGTATCTTCCAAGGATGTGACACGACGATTTTCAAGAAAATCCCCCAACCCAGACTACCCTTTACATGGAAAAGGTTTTGAACATTTTGATTTTCTCAAAAATGGCTTTAATGATTTTGATTAAAAAATCATAAGTTTAAGATACTTTCATGACAAATGAAATGTCTATCTTAAATTTTCTGCGGAATGCCCCCAAAAGTCCTCTTCATTCTAAATGACTTTTGTATAACTGGTAAACCGTAAGAGATACATGCATTTTACTGCACAAAAAATGCAATCTCATTAAAACACACAATTTGTGTCACATGCATTATTTTGTGGAGTGAACCATTAGATAGTTCTTGTTATTTGTTTGAATTTTCCAATACCTATACTTTTTCTCAAATGGAAATTCGTTATTCCTTTTCTTAATGTCCTGGGCATACAAAGAGAATGGAATACTCGACATAGCAACCAGCTCTTAAAATATTTGACTATCGCTTAAAGCCTAGCAATTTCCCTTGCATCTACAAGAAATTAGCAATAACATAGTTTCTGCAAGTGTTTATATCGATTAAAATAAAGTAGACGCAGAATAAGCGATTGTAAAAATAGTTTGTACAAGAGTAGAGAAAGTCACGTGAGTGCAACATATCAGATTTTTTATTTTCTTCCACTGACTTAAGTTACTCCACCCAAAAGTTTAATATCGATATATTACATAAAACAAAAATGTTTGAGCCATCCAGAATCCAAAGAAAGCATTTGGAGAAAAAGGCACATGCGAGTAAACGTGATTACATACCTAACATCTTCAAGTCAGTAGGCTTTAGGATGCAAGGGAAAGATTTAAAGGAATTACTCACATAAAAAACAAAAAAACGTTTAAATGGAATTATTGTTTTCTCAAACATTAGCAATTTCAATTAAAATACACTGCTGTTTGTGAAAATTGCGAATTTCCCGAATAACTCCAAACTTGGTGGAGGTGTAGAAGAGTATGCAAGCAATAAGTGATTAGGTTTGCAGAGAGATGGGGTACAGAGCCCTCTCGTGTCGGTCCGACAACGTCAGTGTTGCGCCCAGTGTAGTCAGTGCTGAGCTCGTCAAAGGGAGCCTTATCGGCATATGAGTGAGTTCGAACGGGGCAAAATAATCAGTCTCCGGGAAGCGGGTTTGTCATACCGTGACATTTCGGCTCGTACAGGTCATGCTGCCATGACAGTGATGCGTGTGTGGAAGCAGTGGGTAGATGAAGGTCGTACGCAGCGAAGAGCGGGTACTGGACCACAGCACGGGAAGACCGTCGTCTTGTCCGCATGGCCATAACGGACCGTACAGCTTTATCCAGAGTGTTGGCTCGACACTGGAGCACTGCAACATGTGTGAACGTGTCTGCATAAACGGTTTGTCGCCGTCTGCTGCAGGTTGGACTGGTTGTATGCATGCCATTAGGTCGGCTTCCATTGCCCAGAAACCACAAGCTCCTCAGACTGCAATGGGTGATTAGGTTTGCAGAGAGATGGGGTACAGAGCCCTCTCGTGTCGGTCCGACAACGTCAGTGTTGCGCCCAGTGTAGTCAGTGCAGAGCTCGTCAAAGGGAGCCTTATCGGCATATGAGTGAGTTCGAACGGGGCAAAATAATCAGTCTCCGGGAAGCGGGTTTGTCATACCGTGACATTTCGGCTCGTACAGGTCATGCTGCCATGACAGTGCTGCGTGTGTGGAAGCAGTGGGTAGATGAAGGTCGTACGCAGCGAAGAGCGGGTACTGGACCACAGCACGGGAAGACCGTCGTCTTGTCCGCATGGCCATAACGGACCGTACAGCTTTATCCAGAGTGTTGGCTCGACACTGGAGCACTGCAACATGTGTGAAGGTGTCTGCATAAACGGTTTGTCGCCGTCTGCTGCAGGTTGGACTGGTTGTGTGCATGCCATTAGGTCGGCTTCCATTGCCCAGAAACCACAAGCTCCTCAGACTGCAATGGGTACATGAACACCGTCATTGGGGTGCTGAGTGGCAAAATGAGGTCTGTTTGGACGAGTCCCCCTTCAACGTGTCCTTCGGGCTATCTATTCTGCAAACCGCTTCTTTCCCGTGAGACTGCTTCACGAAGCCTCATCTCTTCCTTACGTGGAGGATGAAATTAGGCGCCGGGCCGCAAAACTTTACGATCAGTTGCCATACCATCAGAGCGCCCTCGTTCGGTCTCTTGGGGATTATAGCCCCAGAACACGCCGCTTGAGGCGTTACCGGCTTCCCCGCATGGCATGCGGGCATATCCGGTAACAACGGAGCACCTCCACGAGCAGCTAAGGCTGAACTCCTGTACAATCCCTTCAGGAGTAGCTTGGACTTCAAAATTACTACCCCTAAGGTTTAAAAATGCAAAATTACTAACACCAGCGGTGCACAAGGGACGTTGCACCATGACCGGCAACCGTTGAGGAACAAAATATGTTACCTCCTTTCTCTCCCCTATAAAAATCTCAACCGCCACCCTACAACCCCCATATTCTGCCACTACGTGGTGGTTAAGCTCTAATTAGGGCAGGTACACGCCTAACACACCTTCAGGTTACCCTCAGCCCGCCAATATATCGTGGTTGTTTTCGTGTCCTACAGTGATGTCCGCATACGTGTCCGGCTGTACCGTGGTGAGCGCAACCTGGAGGGCTGCATTGTTGAGCGAAATAACGGACAAATACCAGGTGTGATGGTTTGGGGCGTCATTGGATACAACATCCTATCTCGCCTCCTACGAATTGAGAGCACTTTGAACAGCAATTGGTACCTAACGGTGGTTGTAGAGCCAGTACTCTCCCCGCTTCAGGTATCTCCACAGACCACATTTCAACAGGATAATGCCCGGCCGCATATTGCGAGGAATATACAAGTCGTCTTCGAAGAGCGATGTGTACCATTGCTTCCCTGGCCTGCACGTTCGCCTGACATGTCGCCCATCGAACATGTCTGGGATATGATTGGTCGGCACCTGATGCGTCACGGTCCTCCAGTAACCAGTGTCGCGGATTTGTGCGTTCGAATACAAACTGCATGGAGGAAAATCCCTCAGGAAGTTATTTAAAACCTTTTTGATTCAATGCCACGGCGTATAGCAGCTCTAATTGCAGTGCATGGAGGCCACACCAAATACTGAATATTAGGGCTCAAAGGTTATGTATAGATTTGAAAAGTTTATCATTTGTTATGTACCTAACCTGTGGTATTAAATTCTTTGAATTCATGCGTTTCCTTCTTGGTGTTGCAATTTTCACAAACGGCAGTGTATAATGTCTGAGATACAAGCATTATAAATATATTATGTTTGCTGAATTCCCCTTAGTTCATAATATTTATACAGGATGTCCATAAAGTCCGAACAGGTTTTCATGACCTTGGTCTGCTAAAACAAAATAAACATTGTATTAGCATACAACCTAATGCGGTTAAACATGTCCACTTTCATTATCAATATACTGTCCTCATCGCCTTGTGGTTGTACGAACTCGAGCCATAAGATTTAAGAGGTACATTAGCAAACATGCCGCTCTTGTTCGTTGTTTCAGGTTATGCACATCTGGCACCCTGGTAGTGAAACTTGGTTCTTTTGATGAAACCTCATTCAAAAGTCAAGGGTAGAGAAGTCGGGGGGAATGGGGAGCCCACATGCAATCCGCCGCTCTTCTGATCCGCCGGTTAGGAAAGGTCCCATTCAGGTAGTCCCGCACAATGTTTACCTTATTGGTAAATGACAGAGGCAAGGATGCTGTTGCAACTGTGACTACAGGCACAACTGCAGCATGTCCAGGTAAATTGTCTCGGTAATTTCTTGTGTTGATAATGTAGGTGGACATGTTGAACATGATTAAGCTTTATAAGATCCTACTGTATCCCAATATAATGTTTATTGTGTTGTAGCAGACCAGAAACATGAAACTGTATTGAGAGTTTATGGGTAACTGTATATTTAGGAAACTACAAGATAAGTTATAGATATACAGTTTAACTCAAAGTACTGGTTACCATTTACGAAATACTTGCTGTTTGAATATTCCAATATTTGAACCAATGTTAAGTTCTTTCGTTTCGACGAGCTCGTGCAAAGAGTATGCAAGACTGGTATATACAAAACAGTTGCCTGTTGTCTCTGCCTCCAATACGCTTCTGTGTACCCATAAAAATATTATTAATTTTTATCATGATCTAGAAAGAAATAAAAAATAGCATGGTATTGATGTTTAGTAAACAGATGTAAAAATAAATCACTCGAGTACAGAACATAGGGTGACTGTTACACTTAGTTATTAAATTACTTTCATGGAAGAAATAAGCTCAATTTTTAAATTGCTTTTCATTTTTGGTGTTCTTTTCAGTTTTACGATGTAATTATAAAATAAAAGGGTTAAATAATTTGAAAACAAAAGGAAAGGAAAAAGAAAAAGAAAGAAAAAGTAATCCTAATTTGTGGAGTACATCCTTAATATTAGCATCGCGCATATTCGATTTTTACAACGAAAAATAACATTTCTCTGAATTTGTAAACTTAAGACACTGGTGAACGCCCTGCGAGAGGGTGAAATAAAGGATGAGACAGTTTCGAATGTATTTAAGCTTCATCGTATATGTATGTAGGAGCATTGTGTTTGAAAGCCTTTCCTCACAGTCTTAACTGAGCGTGTTGGCTCATTAAGGCTTGGAGATTGTATTCGAGAGCTTCTTGACTCGGATCACTGGGACTGACGAAGCAGAGACTTTAATGATACTGGTTATTAATCGTATGAAGCGTTTTATGTTTCTAGTTACCCCCAAACATTGAACTCCGCTATCTAAAGAAAATATACCTGCTCGCTTTCCCAGTTGCGATGTAAACTTCGCTGCGCACTCATACTGCACACTGACACTGCAGACCGCCACTGGGGACTTGGATAGAACCGGTTTAGCCACTTCTGCTGATTGAAGGAGCGAAGAAGTGCGGAGTGGGCAGTTTCTCATCTGACTACGACGTTTCCGGCACTTCCTTTCATTATTATCTTTTAGGTCCAAGATCTAGGCAATGGGAGCTGATGAAATGCGGCCTGAGGCAACAGAGATTGCTCAGTGGACTTCTCCATTGTTCCAAACCTTCACAATTTTCTTGAACTTGTTGTGACACCTCTGTTAGGCAACTCCTCAGATTCCCGTTCCTTCACGATCACCATATGATGCCCGGATTGTTCCTGAAAAGACAGCGAATAATTAATTCAACCCAGGTTTCATAATAAATTATAGTTGGTATTAAATCTCTGAAAAATGAAATATCTTAATAATTTTCAGTGGATGTTTTGAAAATGTTTAAGTTGTTTAGTGTGCATGGCACAAAACACTAGTTCCCAAATTACCTTATTTAATAGTTCTTAATGTAATTAAATATGCTTGTTTGTCTTAATAACATTCAACATTCTTTCTTTTGATTTTAGGTAAGTGTGGGGAAACATGAGGCCATAATTGATTTGTCTACTTGATCGGTGAGTTCTAAATGGATCTCTCAGATTTTGTTTAGTTTACCTATTGTTCTAAGGTACAACGTGATATGTGGAACCTCAAATGCATGGTGCGTGGTGGCCCCTCAGGGTCCAGAGCCGCCTCAATGAAACATAGCCAGTGATAAGAAGAAACATCTCCTGGCCACCGCCACAATATGTACAATTCGCGTCACACAAACGAATATAACATAATATCAGAAATCGGATAGAGAATCCGGAACGCAGTGATAATTATAAAGTCGTTCTTAAGATTTTGTTAGGTAATAATCAATTTGTAAAAAAGAGGAAATTAAAACGCTTGGACAAAGCTAAGCAAAGTAAAAAATAAATAGTTAATATTCCAAGTAAAACTGTTATTGATTTAAGCAGTAGATTCAAGAAAATCACAAGTAGCAAACCCTGAATTCCCGGAGCGCCAGTAATTGAAAAATATAATATTAAAACAGCTGCATACCTCAAAGGTGACTTCTAATGTTGCAAGTGCTTTAAGCTTTTATTTTATTGTTTCGTGTAGTTGGTCCCCTTTCATTTCTACGGTCATATGACTTGAGAAACATCTAATAGTTGAACTGTAGGTTTCTTAATGTTGGTTATATTACGTTTTACTTTTAAACACACCCACATTTACTCCCATAATCAATACTTCCAGACCCTGCGAAGGATAGGGAATGATTCATTGATTGTTCATCAATTTGAAAATGTGCTTCTGCAGATGTACTTCATCTGAAAATGCAACCTTCCATGTTTTCATCTTGTAATGCTTTTCAAGAAGATTCCTCAAAGGAATTTGATCTCGTGAATAGTAGAGTAGCGTGGGGCAAGTGTACGCACTTAAACTTTCAAGACCTCTGCAACGGTATCTATTCAACCAGTATATCTGAAATTTTTATTATGCAATCTTTATTCTCATCACAAACAGTGGTTAAAACCTATTTTTACATGCGGAAAATAGTTTTATAAATGTTCAATTAAAATGTGACCCATGCGAACTTTTGCCCCATAGATGGGGGTAAGAGTACGCATAAGGTGGGGTAAAAGTACGCAGAAAACACAAATGTTTAATTTTAATGCTTGGTGCTGTAACATTTATTACATTATAAGAATACACCAAGGACCTTAGTCTGACTAATATTGAACATCATTCTAAGAATAAGATGATAACCTAAATATAAAAATATTTGAATAAAGAAAAGATTGAAATATTCTCATTGTCTGTCATTTTTAACAATAGTCGCAGATAAATTTGCTGCCTCCCTCATGGGTGGAACAAGCTACATGCCACCATTCTGCACACTTTTGGCACTGAATCCAGTCCTCTTCTGGTGGTTCAACATACTCCCCGTCGCATCCTGGACAGTGGATTGTCTCATTTGAAGTTGAAGTTGACGCTTTGGGTAGGACTGAATGGCATTTGGTCCTTTGGAGTCTCATATCGTTTTGTGCATATTTTGATACATCACGCTTGACGTGTTTTGAAGCACTGGATGATTTAAGGCTTGATTCATTTCCAATCTTCTTTTAAAGGGTGAGCTATCAGTACTTCCAATTTTTTACTTCTCTTACTTCTTTCCTCTGCAATTGAAATTGTGTTATAACACGTCCTGGGATATTTAGTAACCGTTTGTCACACATTGCAGAATATAGATCTTTTAACGGCTTGAAAAATGATCTGTCAAGCGGTTGCAACCTATGTGAAGTATCGGGAGGAATCGATAATAGATGAATACCATTGTGTCTGCAGTAGACAATTGCTTCCAAGTTTATATGGGATATGTGGTTATCTAGCACCAGAAGTATTGGATTCTCCATGCTTCCTCTTACATGCTTCTGAAAATGCTTCAGCCACTCAGAAAATAGCTCACTGTTGATGTAGTCACTGTCTGAGCACATCATGATTGAACCTGGTGGAGTTCCGTGCATGAGTTCTTGTTTAGCTCTTTTTCTTGCAAATATTATGGCTGGGGGAACATAATTTCCACTGCGCTGACTGCCAAACAACAGTTGTTAAATTTCCTCTTTCTGTAGAAACAATTGTTCCAACTGCTTTCTTACCAATAGGTGATACAACCTTAGGAGTCTTACTAGGGACAGCGCTTATTCTGATTCATCCATATTATACATTCTTGATAGACAGAACTTGTATTGATCCATCATTTGTTCAAGATTATCAAAAAACAAAGACACTTGAGCTTTATTAAAGCCCATAACTCGAGCAAGACTTGTTTTGGTAGAAACACGGAGTGATAGTTTGCGCAGTTTCATAAATTTTAGTGCCCAGTCTCTGCCAGCTAATTTGCTGTTCTTGTTAAATGGATGGATTACCTTGTTAATGTCAGCAAACTAAAATGCCAGTTCTACGCAAATCCTTCAATGTTAAACTATACAAGTGAGAGTCAAGGAGTCTGCAAAGCTCTGCCAATTCCTTCGCATGCTGTTTAGTGCGTACTTTTGCCCCACTCCACAGTTCGTACTCTTGCCCCGTTGTCGTCTTTAACATTTCCCAGACCGTACTGACATCTGTAGCCAGTTTCACACGATGGCCAAGCCACCACACGTTATTACAGAAATTTGTCTGAGAAATGACATAATGCTAAAATACCTGTCCCAAATTCCTAATAGCTCAATCACGTTTCCAAAACCACGAAAAATAACATCAAGATGAATGATTTTCAATCTTACCTCATAGTTTCAAGACGAAACACACCAGCACAACGAAACTATGTAGAGAGGCTATCGACCATGTAATTCTTCCAACAGCATACAGTACTGCCAATTGCACGGCCGTCTTCATATAAATATCCCTTGTGCGTACTCTTACTCGCCGCGTACTTTTGCCCCGCACTACTATACCGTATTTTCTTAGGATGCTCCAACTTCCCCTTTCGAGTCCTATTTTTACTATCACTGATGAAAAATCTTAGTCCTTACCTATCCATGAAGCCCTTCTGGAAAGGATACCATAAACTGGTAGATGTCATTGAAAATTTCTTTTGGTATAAAACATCAAAAGCGGTGACAGAATTTAGAAGTAGGACGAGCACGAATCGCTTCATAAACAACCGCTTGGGGATCTTTTAAGTAACAATTTTGACAATGCGAATGTTCAGTCTAAATCACCTTCACCAGCAGCGAGAGGCAAACTGTATTGAACCTTTACCGTTGTACACCCTGTTTAATAACAATTTACAAAAAACGCTCTCTAATCAACCTACTCGCCTTTAATAAGTTAAAATACCTATATATAATGCAAATTTGGAGCGAGTGGAAAACACCGTAGTCACATAAGCAACACACATAAAGCAGGGGCCATCAATAAGTCGTTACAGGGTGCAGGGGACGCTTATTCGCTTACTCAAGCTTGTCCGAAAGTGTATGTGCAAAAGGGAAGAGAGGAAGGAATCACGCAATAACAATGGCGTTCTGCTGTGCGGCCGACGGAATCGTCATTTTAATTTGTAAAAGATTGTACCGGATCGCCGATAAACGTAGTTAAAGGCGGGATATAAATGGAGCTTAAAAAATATTGTACCCTGCGTTCGTAGATCGGCCGGACCGTTCCGCGGTGGCATTGGACTGGGTGAGGAGTGGCGCGCTTGCCGCCAGAGAATAGCGCTGTAGCATAAGTCGAGTTGGATCTGTCTAGAGGGAAAGACGACTGTGCGCGTGTTTAGAATAAAATCGTTTTTTCTCTTGGTGATAAATTGTGCATTAATAATGGTTGAGTACACTGCAGAACAACGTATTTTTCTGTATGATGCGTATGTGAAATACTCTTCTGCAAGAAGGTGTTGTAGAGAATTTCAACATCAGTTTGCAGGTGTTCGAATTCCTGGCAGGTCAATTATTCATGATCTTGTTAATAAAGTCGGGCGTACAGGATCTTTTTTGAACAAGAAACGTGTTCAACAACGCCGTGTGCTGACCGAAGAGAAACTTGATGAAGTAGGGGCCCGGCTAGAGCACTCACCCCAAAAATCACTGAGACTTTTAGCACAAGAGGTTAACATTTCCAAGACGTCAGCTGTTGTGACAATGAAACTTCTGAAACTTAAGCCGTACAAGGTAACTGTAGTTTATGCTTTACAACCACAAAATCCTGTAAGTAGGATTAATTATTGCAATTGGTTTTTACAGTCCGTTCATAATAGCGACGTGGACTCACTTTTAACGTTCCTCACTGATGAAGCGTGGTTTTATCATTAAGGTTACGTTTCTACTCAGAACAACAGATACTGGGCTACCGAAAATCCCCATTTTATCCACGAAGTTCCTCACCACGCTGCAAAAGTTGGGGTTTGGTGCGCAGTGTGTGCGCGTAGAATTATTGGTCCCATATTTTTCGACACTACAGTTGATTCACACGTTTATGTAAATTCAATTTTAAATACATTTTTACTGCAAATAAAAAGAAATGAAAATTGTGTGGTTGGATTCAGGAGGATTCAGCTACAGCGCACACTGCTGCGAATTCTATGCATGAATTGCGAAGTGTGTATGGTGACAATAATTAGTCGAGGATTGTGGCCACCTCGTTCCCCTGACCTATCTCCATGCGATTTTTATTTATGGAATAAAGTGTACACATCAAATCCGCACACGTTACAAGAATTCAAGGACAACATCACGAGACAAATACAGGAAGTTAGTCAAAAGAACTTTTGCGAGTAACCCAGAATTATTTTCGGAGATATAGGGAATGCGTTCGCGTTGAAGGTCATTAATTTCAATATCTGTTAAGCCTAATGTAAGTTAGTACAGTAGTTAGTGTTCCGTACCTATGACTTGCCGGTCGTTTACGTGTAACGGCGCGAAACAGGCCGGCCGATCTACGAACACACTGTATTTTAAGCGCAAGGAATTAAGAAATTGTTTTTCGGTTGAACATTGTAATCAAAATACTCACAGGATTGCGCTTTTATTTTTGTTAAAATAGTTTCGAACGAAATAGTTGTTCTTCAAGGTAGTGGTAGGATAATATTAACTATGGAAAAAAGAAATATTTGGTCCGCATACTTATGCAAGAGTAGTAAAAATGTTGCAAATGTTGATGGTAAAGATTGTACTTAAAAGTAAACCAAATAATCCGTATCGTTTTGTGTATTTAATTTTCTGTATATAATGTCGAAATCTTCTTTATTATTTTTTTCTTTTAACAAGTATTAAAATATTTTGGTAAATGCAGAAAACCGGCTGCCTAGTAAACCATGGAAACAATACATTTGTTAGAAGTTGTGTGTATTAGAAATAAATTCATATTTTGTTACTTTTTATTTATCATTAAAATTGTCGCTGCACTAAGTAGTAGTTAAGATTTCATCTTTTTAATCGTGTTAAGTGCAATATTTTGCTTAATACTAATTGGAAGGATGAACCAGACTTCTTGAAAATTCAATGCGGTTTATTGCCTGTTGGGGTATATCACCATGATAACACAAGCTATAAGAGTAGCGGCAGTTTTTCATTAGGTAGAGTCATGCCGTACCCTCTGCAGGGTCTGGAACGGTGAATGAGAGAGTTGAAATTTAATTTTGATTTATGGACGCTCTTTAACTGCTCTGGTTCTTAGCGTCCCATTCTATATTGGGCGGAAAGACGGGAAATGTTTTGCTCAGAGGCATCTTTATCAGGCTTGAAGCTCTTTTACGTGCCATAAATCTACGACACGGACCACCGATTTTACTTCCCTTCCGAAGGAAGCCATGCTAAGGATTTTTACGCCCGGAAAAAATCCACGACACTCCGCTGGGTTTGAACTCGCGACCTCGGGGAATGTGAGA
This sequence comes from Deroplatys truncata, assembly GCA_030765065.1. Lineage (NCBI taxonomy): Eukaryota > Metazoa > Arthropoda > Insecta > Mantodea > Mantidae > Deroplatys > Deroplatys truncata. The sequence goes on along the minus strand of CM060988.1, from coordinate 126,458,704 downwards.
TTGAATCGTTTCTTTTTTCTCAAAAGTTGTAAAAGAAAAACGGCCTAATGGAAAGCACTGTTACAGAAAGAACATCCAGTGATTAAAACCATCAGTATCACCAAGTATAAATGGAATAAAAAAGAATAAGAAGAAAATGGGCCAACACGTTTTTCAGAAATAACAAGGTAACTTCTGCCTTCGTCCACTTAGAACACTATCGGAGCATTACTGCAGTGGGAGTGACATAAGAGCAGCATGGGGTATACGCCTAACCTCTTACATGCGGATCTTCAAGCCAGGGAGCCGCTTCTTTTTTATCGAGTGCCTGCTTAGTTGCTATCCACAGACTTAACAAGGTTGAGTCCTCTCTGCACCAGACCCCCTAAAATGAGAAACTATCCTCATGCTGGTAGCATAAATCGAAACCGGGTTCCTTCGCATCGCAGGCAACAACGGTTAAGTAATTATTGCTGAAGTTCTCATTTGTATAAGGTCCTGACGTTATACATTACGTGTTTGTAGGCTTATTCATCGCGTGGCTTGGACTATTTTCAAGGAAATTGGCTTGGCAGAAGTTGGGCTTTGGCATGGTATCTCTGCCTCTTCTGGAGTTTTTTTCCCCATTTGGGGTCTTGTGCCCTTGTTTACGAAATCTCGATTAAAACACAGTAGGGTTTGTTGGTGTTGATCCTTTAAACGGTTAACGACCCTACAGCGTGTAGAGATCAATGGGGACATCTCTGTAAAATGAAGTACATAATCACAATCTTTTTGAAAGTATGTCAGAGTAATAAATTGTGGCGTCACTGAAGATAGCGTGTCGTAAAAAACGATGCTTCATAAGAATAGAGTGTTTTGTTGATCAAGTACATGCTCACCTCTCAGGTAAGGTGCGCTAGCGGCGAAAGTTCAAGAGGCGCTTTGTCGGGCACATGGGCTTCGGGAACTAAACATTCCAGAGTGAGATTGAAGGAAAAGCCGAGAGCGAGGTCGTTAATAGTTGCTGCAGTGATAATTGTGATACTGTGTCGATTTTCGTTAAGTTGCAGACCCTCGAGTGGAAAAAGAAGCGGATCGCAAACGATAGTAATTAGAGATGTTCCCAGCACAGCATTAGTAATCAGAAGGTAAATAAAGCACATAATATTGTATATATGTATATATTAGCATATATGAATACAAGCCCAGAGGAAGAAGAGAGGTAGGAAGACTGAGAAGACCTTAGAAGGATCAATTTTAAAACTTTGCGAAGTTGGAACGAGCCAAAGGTTCAAACCATGCAGTGATGGTGATGTATTTAGCAAGTTTGTTTACCCATATGGCGTCTGTCGCATCCATGCTTCCGTCTTCCTCCATCCTTCCAATCATAATCTATCATTTGTCTACCTTCCATCGATTGTCTTACGCTATCACTCCACACTAGCCTTTCTTCTTCCTTCTGGGAGGTTGCCAAATATGTTGTTTTAATGGCCACCTCTAAGGAGACATTCTTCTGAGATGACCATACCCATTAAACGTCTTCAATTTCATCAATAGTGTCCTACTGCTGCCACTTGCATTTGTTGTCATTTAGGATTTTATGACACCCAGAAATACGGCAACTTCCTCTCCATTGATCCATCTCCATAGTTTTTAATTTGTTTTCATTTCTCTTGGAAACCTCCCAGAGCTTAGAGCTATACAACGCAATACTTTAAATTATTGATTTATATATCCTTATCTTTATATGATTATGAATAATTTCGTTCCAAGTTATGGAGTGTAATTGTCCTACAGCAGAGTGGGCAGAAGTCACCTTTGCGCCGACAATACAATTCAACGCAACCCTCACAAGAAACACGGAAGTAAGGCATTACTGCCAGGGAAGAGGAGAGTTACTGTTATTGAGCTCCTGCAGTGAAGGTTGATAGCAGTTTGGTTCACTCTTATATTGTGTTTAAGTTGATTTCTACGTTTTTTGAAAGGTTTTCCACTCTCCTTGTAATGGTCTTTCAAGATGAATTAATATTATTAAAATTGGGAAGTTCTTGTAGTTACATAATTTTCGCAGCTTTTGTCAGACATAATTTCAGAAATACACCCTCTTGAAAATGTTTTAAGGACCGAGCAATCTCTCAGGTAACTATGTAACTAACATATTTAGTTTCGTATTTAGAGCCATCAATTTTCGGGACTTTCTGTACAGTGATCTTTGCAGTTAACTCCTGCAATTGTTTCGCATGTTCAGTTTCTAAAACAAATAAAATTAATATAATAATAAACTACAACAACTTCCCCCTGCAATACATACCTTTAATTTCAGCATATGAAGCATGACATCTAACTTGGTGTCTTTGGATGTTGCCTCAACGCCATGTAGTGTTTTTTGAGCAATATCTCCTGCACAGCCCCCCCACAAAAAAGAAAGACATTTCCGTTTTCCGGAAAACCATGGTTTAGTAGAAATACCATACGAACTCCACCACTGAAGTGTTTACTTCTACCCACCCTCTTGCGTAGCAACACTGACCCAGACTGTGTGCGCTTTATGTCTGACTACACTCTGAGTCGCTGCACAAGCTTTGCCCACCTCTGTCTTACAGCAACTCTTCCTGTCGCATTTGTCTCACTACTTCCTTCACTTAAAGTGTCCCTAAGTACTTGTACGTCCTACAGCACTATTGACTTCCATCAGTACGAGGGCTGTCCCAGAAGTACCGACCTAACGAAGAAAACAAACATTTTGGGGAAAAAATCTTTATTTCTCTAGATAGTCTCCTTTCAGCTCGATACACTTTTCCCAGGGATGTTAAATACCTTCGATATCCTGTTAAAGTGAGAACCACCGAGTTCTGCAAAATAGCCATCAACTGCAAACTCCACCTCTTCATTATTGGCAAATCTTTTACCACCAAGCCATTTCTTCAACTTTGGAAACAGAAAATAATCAGAGGGGGCTAAGTCTGGCAAATAGCGTGCATGAGGAAGCAATTCGAACATTTAACTCATTGATTTTGGCCATGGTGATAATAGAGTGTGAACTGGTGCATTGTCTTGATGAAACAGAACTTTCTTTTTCGCTAAATGCGGCCGTTTTTGCTCGATTTCATCATTCAAACGCTGCAATAAGTTTGCATAATACTCGCCATTAATTGCTTTTCCTTTTTGAAGATAATTAATGACAATTATCCCACGCGCATCCCAAAAACTGACACTATGACCTTGCCTGCAGATGGAATCGTCTTCGCCTTTTTTGGAGCCGAGTCTCCCATTTCAATCCACTCTTTTGACTGTTCCTTCGTCTCAGGTGTGAAATGATGGACCTATGTTTCATCCATGGTTATGAATCGACGCAAAAACTCTGCTTTATTGCAGCGAAACATCGCCAAACACTCGACTGAAACATCCTCACGATGCTGCTTTTGTTCCATTATGAGTAAACGTGGCACCCATTTTGTGCACAGCTTTCTCATGGCCAAATTTTCAGTTAGTATGCGATGAAATGCTTACGATGTCTGCTAGCTCGCGCACTTTCAGTAGATGGTCATTAATATTAATTTGAGGATTTTCTTCACAATTTCTGGCGTGGTCACCTCATTTGGTGGACCACTGCGATGTTCGTCTTGGCAGCTCGTACGGCCTCGCTTAAACTGTGCGACCCAATATTTCACTGTTGTAAACGAAGGAGCAGACTCCCCCAGAGTAGAATCTAGGCTCAGCTTTAATATTACTTGGACTAAGACCTTTCAAATGAAAGTATTGTATCACATAACGATGGCCAGTTTTATCCATGTTTATAATTTGCTGAGAGCGTTCAGTATTGATGGCTGCCAAACAATTGCTAAACAACGTAGCATCGTCAAACTTCAAACTTAAGCTTTATAAGGGTGGTACTTTCTACCATAGTCATTTGTTTGAAACAACCGCTATATATACGTCAGGTCGGGTACTTCTGGGACTGCCCTCTACTCCAACATTAATAATATTAAATTTTACAGCGCATTATTTGGCAACAAAACGGACGCACTCGGCAGTTTGCGCTCGTATACGATCTTGTTTAGTTGAAAGCACATTAAGTGCAGGTGAGGCACTGAGTGGGTGTTCCATTACCGTTAAGTGGCGAGAGTATTGAGACCAAGAAGCTGTGATAACCGAGAAGTAATGGAACACTGACGCTGTGTAGGTAGCCTAGTAAACCAAACCCATTAATATCACAGAGTAAACACGTTTAATATACAAAACAGCTTGAGTCTAGTTCACGGTAAAGCGAATCTCATTTAGCAACTCGCTTAATTGGAATTTATGTTGAAGGTATGAAATTTCCCGCCAAGGCAATAGGCAGCCCTGTCACATACTTTACTGTGTGGACGTTATATCTGAATGAGTCAGGCAGCACATTAATACCGATACCTAGGTGGAGAACCGGTCGGGACCGAAATATGATGGTGGGCATTTTGGAACGTGCCTGGAGTTCTGAAAGAGTGGTCTAGTTTGGATCAGATGCGGGTCACGGGCGGGCTCCGGCTGCGAGTAAAGGCGTTCCTCTTTAAAGCTAAAAACAATGGACACAAACACACGTGCGTGAGGAGTGATTCATATTGAATTAAAACTCTGACACGTGCTCTGCGTGAACCAACTCTGTATGCAAACTCCATCAGTCATCATATGCTGAAATCTAGGCCTTGTGGGGTCATGCTGTGAATCCCTGACAGAAATTCTTTATGTAAGAGCTGTTCCATTTCTTGAAACGCTTTAGTATTCGGCACGTTTTGTATCTTCGTACAGCATACTCGAAGCGAGTTTATGGTGAACAATTATAGTCGGTATTTATAATTTATTCTTCGTTCAATATCCCGTGTATAGGTTACAGCTGGAAAGGGTGAAGAATTGAATGCCAATTACCTGGTAGCATGTCAGTTTGACAATTTAATGTGAAGCCGGCATGTTGCCATGATAGCTCAGTAACAGCACGCCAAGCCGCAGATCTGTGGTTCAAATTCTGGCTATGGCAGTGGATTTTTCAGTCTGATTCTACTTCTCCAGCTCAAGCTTGTGTGAAACAACAAACCATTATCATTGACTGATCTAATAGTCTACGATTACTATATTATAACTATGAAGTTCGGGACGTAAAGTACTTTCGAAATTGTAAGTCGCCATTGAGTAGGTATATTATCTCAGAACGCTTTATGGTTTGGCGGGAAAAATGTGAGTCAGTAGGGGAATTTAATGTTTTACCGGCATTTTACTATAGTAGCTCAGTTGGTTAGAACGTGGCACGCTAAGCCAAAGATACATGGTTTAAATCCTGGCTATGGCATTGGATTTTTAAGTCTTATTCTATCCTTTCAAATTATACCATTTATAGGCAATTACCGGTTCGCTAGTCTGAAACGATTCGTGACGTCACCTGAAATACCAAGAGATAGTGCCGTCCTCAACTATCATGCTAGCTTCTAGTTCCGGAGGTCTCGGGTTGAAACCCGGGGAAGGGCAATGGGTTTTTTCGGGCGTAAAAATCCTTAGCATGACTTCCTTTGGAAGGGAAGTAAAGTCGATGGTCCCTTGTCGTAGATTTACGGTACGTAAAACAACCTCGAGCCTAATAAAGAGGCCTCTGAACAAAATTACCAGCCTTTCACACCCAATATAGAATGGGACGCTAAGGACCACAGTAGTTAAAGAGCGTCCATAAATAAAACTCAATTTCAATTTGTTCCCAACTATTCAACTCTTCCATCTCTGTTTCTGCACGGTAAAAGTCAATTGTGACTTTTTGTAAATCATACTGCTTTGCATGTGTATAGAATACCGCAAATTAATGTACGTAGTGAAAGTGGAAAACCGGTATTTCCAGCAATTACTATAAATGTTAACATTTATTTACCAAACAGAGCGATAATTGAAATATTGAATTTTAAATCAACAAAGAAGTAAAATATAACCTATCCCCGATTAAGCGATTACACGGCCCCCCCCAAATAAAAGCAAGTTTGTTGCCTCGGTCTTTGGATATTTTTTATAATAGAATAAAGTAATAAAACATTCCCTTGTATTTTGTTTAATAAAACACACGGTTATAATATAATTCTGATATAACTGAGGCTCAGAAATTAACTATATCTACTGTTTGAGGAGACGCCATGACAGGGATTGTAACCATGGCTCTTCGGCTCTCATTACCGATGCTCTTACCGCTGATTTTACTTTCTCTACTACGTATAGTAAGTAAGGGAAGTATTGCATTCCACCCAAAAATTCGATACCGAGATTTCACCGGAAATACATGTTTTGAGGCGCCCTAAATCCAAAAAAGGCAGTTTTAGAAAAAGGTCGTGTGTCTCTGAAGAGTGTAACTCAAAAACAAAAAGTCGGATAAATACCAAACTTGGTATTTGGGTTCAGTATCTTTTTAAGGTGCGCACGAAGATTTTTGGAGAAAATTCCCACACCCAGACTACCTTTTACATGGAACATTTTAAAAAAAAATTTGATTTTCTCAAAACTGACTCTTAACGATTTTGATTAAAACTCGTATGTTTAAGATACTTTATGGCAAATGAAATTATATCTTGAATTTTCTGGGAATCTCCCCAAAAGTCGTCTTCATTCTGAATGAATTTTGCATAACTGGTAAATCGTAAGAGATAGACAAAATTTTACTACACAAAAAATGTGGATCTCCTTAAAACACACAATTTATGTCATATACAATTTTTTTTGTCCAGTGAACCATTTCCGAGATATTGCTTGTTATTTGTTTGAATTTTCCAAAATATAATCTTTCTCAAATGGTAATTCGTTATTCGTTTTTTTTATTATGTTCTGGACATGCAAAGAGAACGGAATGCTCCATATAGCAACCAGCTCTTAAAAGATTTGACTATCGCTTAAAGTCTACCATATTCCCCTTGCACCTACAAGAAAACTAACAATAAGATAGTTTCTGCACATGTTTACCTCTATTAACATGAAGTAGATGGAGAATAAGTGTTTGTGAAAATAGTTTGTACAAGAGTAGAGAAAGTCATGTGAGTGTAACACATCAGATTTTTTTGACAGTGTTGGCGCTCGTTCTCACTGCATAGGGATCTCAGGCGGTGGGCACTGCTGATACATGAAATAAAATGGTATTTGGGAAAGGAAATTTGAGAAGAAAATGTTCCAGGCCTACGTTTAGGGTACCTCCCCGGCATTTGTCAGTTAGGAGGACTGAGGAAATGCTAGAAAAAACTTCAGTCATGGAGGACGTTCTGGCACAGACCTCTCGTTCACGAGGGCTCAAGTCGTGTTGATTCCTACCGCTGAGCTACCATGGCGAGATGCCCTTACTCACATTACAGCTTCATCTCAAGAGTTTTAAATCTTGCCCCCCCCCCCCCTTTACTGAAACCTTTTTCTCTATTCTGTAAAAATCACTTTCGGATCTTACTTTAAAATTAAGCTTCATAAACACAGTAGAAAACTACATGTATGATTTCCTCGCCACATTTTAGAGAAGGGAAGTTGCGCCGGACCGTTAAAACTGGTCTTGCGTCACTGTTGCAATTGCAATAACCCATCCAACACACGAGTAGAGAACACAATTTTTCTTGTGGCATAAGGTGAGGAAAATAGTTCGTTAACGCCGTTGGTTAAAAACAAAAAGTGCTGCGGCATTAGTTTCAGTCCTTTTATGTGGAGTGCACAACCCACTTCCAGGCGAGCTGTCGATAAGGTTGAGTATGTAGTGTAACTAGGGCGTACAGAGAACTTTATTGCTGCCTCAGCAGGCTCTGTAATTACGAACCATATTAGTTCGGTAGGACCACCTGGCTGGCTTCTCCCAAGGCGAAGGCCACACGTGCTTGGATATTCCTTCCTATGCATTATGCATTTATTATCTGAGATGTAGGAAAGCATGTTTCTTTGTTGTAAACCTCAACGTCATGAAACTTAGAAAAATAAAGGCTGGTTTACAATAAGCGGGAACGGGAACCAGGACGAGAACGACAAAATCAAAATACCTGGTTTACAAGGTGTACGCTCACAATTAACGGGAAGCTTACAGGAGTCCAGGAAGGCAATACTGGATTCATTCTAGTGGCAAGCCTGGGTAAACAAAACCGGAACAGTAGAAAACGTTAAAATGTACGCTATTTTGTGTGCAAATATTAGGATTATACTTTCATAAAAGGAATAACAATAGTAATAATCAGTGCTGCTGTATAAGAGCACGTGAACGCCCTTCTTTTAACACCTTGCGGATTTATTGGTAGTTTTTGCTTTGAATGCTATTAAGTGCAACGTATATGTGGCAATTTGAAATCTACGGCGTTTAAATGTACCGCGCTACTCCTCTAAACTCGATGAAACATGCCAACATGTCACTAGCACATCTTGACTTGTGCACGCTTTAAGGAGCTTTGCGCATGCGCAACTGGTATGACCGTATGGGCCAAATACATAGGGATTGTACACTGTGCAAAAGTGCAATAGCAAGCGAAGCGTTTCTCGCATACTGTTTCTATGCTATCAACAGTAGTAGCACTAGTGCTGATAGGTTAACGCATGCTTCTTTTTATGATAATTATTTCGAGACCGAAGGTCGAGTTATCTTATGAAAAGATGCATGCGTTTGAAATCGAAATTAAATTGTTACGTAAGAACTAATAGCCCGAGTGCTACTCAGCTAGATAACCACACGAAAAACTTATTATGAACTTACCTAGTTTAGCGCAAACCATGTTTGTTAGTCCTAGAATGGGAGCAATCTCTTTGTCGCTAACTGAGCCTCAGTTTTATAATTTCTCTCCGTACAGAATTCTGAAGACTGGTTCCACACCATACTTTTGTTCTTCTTAGTGTTTTCTGGCGTTAAATTATCTACAGCTGCTTCTATATTACGAGTATTTTGACTTCCAAAGTGCGGCATTTTCAGTTGCTATTATTGTAGTCACAGCCTACGTGATCTAACTCCCTGCATTCATACAAATTAAAAACAAGTGCACCACCATGAAATACTATCAGTGTAGTACGGCTTTGATTGGCCAACTGACTAGCATACTCTACTCAACTTGTGCGATTATCACCACAATTTTACGTCACTGCCACTAGGTGGTAGCGCACTATGGCAGAAGTTAGTCAGAAATTGAAATTGAGTTTTATTTATGGACGCTCTTTAACTGCGATGGTTCTTAGCGTCCCATTCTATATTGGGCGCGAAAGACCGGTAATTTTGCTCAGAGGCCTCTTTTATCAGGCTTGAGGTTCTTTTACGTGCCGTAAATCTACGACACGGGATTTCCCTTCCGAAGGAAGCCATGCTAAGGATTTTTACGCCCGAAAAAATCCATCGCCCTCCGCCGGGTTTGAACCCGCGACCTTGGGAACTAGAGGCTAGCATGGTAACCACTATACCACGGAGGACGACCAGAAGTTAGTCAGTCACTGTAGTAGGAGTAATGATGAACACAAGCGCGGAAACTTCTTCCGATTTCTTCATACCATCCATAATCGCAACTACAATTTAATTTACACGTTACTTCATTCTTACCCTAACGTTCATAAAAAAAAGCCTTTCTTTCGTCAGACAAATGTTACATTATTATTATTATTATTATTATTATTATTATTATTATTATTATCGGCTGCAGTTGTACCAGTTTTTCGTAGCCATAACTATTATGATGCTGTAGATACTATTTAATATCTAAATAACATTTTGTGAACACCCAAAATGTATATTCACGAGCCGCTAGTGTTAATGACGTGATTTTAGAAACTGTTTACTGCATAGCTTTGTGTTGGTTGAGATGAAAACAAGTGACAAAATAACATTGGTGAGTTGTAGACAAATGCACAAAATCGAGTTTCCCCGTTGTAGATATTTTCGTTGACAGGCATTCCCGTTCCCGGCGTATTGTGACCAAGCTTCGTTCAGGTCTGTGTGCTTTACGTTCTCGTTCTAGTTCCCATCCTTGACGAGAGCGATGAACCACGTTAAGATGTTGTGGGCCAAAAAGTCTGAGTTTGTTCTTTGTCCTCGCAGCATCACAGATTGTATGAAATATGTGAAGTATGTTGTTTGAGGCACACACATAATATAAAAATGATATGCTCTTTTTTTGCGTTCTCTATTACGTATAGTAAGTAGGTGAAGTATTGCATTTCACCAAAAAATTCGATATCAAGATTTCGCGAAAATGCATGTTTTGAGGTCCTCTAAAAGATTTTGAGAAAAAGGTCCGTGTGTGTGTCTGTGAGCAGCATAACTCACAAACGAAAAGTTAGATAAACACCAAACTTAGTATTTAGGTTCAGTACCTTCCAAAGATGTGACACGAAGATTTTGAAGAAAATAACTCCACCCTAACTACCCTATAAGTGGAACTTTTTTGGAAAATTTTGATTTTTTAAAAAATGACTAACGATTTTGATTAATATATCATATTAAAGATATATTTGTCTAAAAATGCTTTTTTTATTCAGGGGACCTCAAAACGTGTATTTTAGGTGAAATCTGGGTATCGAATTTTTGGTTGGAATGCAATACCTTTTCTACAGACTATGTACGTGGTAGATAGTAACGAAATCTGATGTGATACATTCACACTACTTTCTATGCCCTCTATAGTTTATTACTGAATATACAAACTATTCTTACTAAAGCTTATAACTAATACTTTTAAACTAAATAAACATTTTGCAGAAATAGCTACATTACATTCGGTTATACATACAAAGAGAACGATATCCAAATGCTTAAGAACTGGACGCTATATGCTAGCCTTAAAATTCCATACTGTTTCCATGGAATCGCGAGAAACAACTGAATGCCTAAATGGACTTTAAATAATGACCAAGAAATGAACAATTCGAACCATTAATAACGGATACCTCAGAAATGGGTTATGCCAAAAAAAAAACTTCTTCAAAGTTGTGCATTTTAAAAAGATCTATATTTCTTGTGTAGTACGTTTTCGTCTATCGCTTAACGTTTACCAGTTATACAAGATTATACAAAATTCCTTCCGAATGAAGAGGACTTCAAAGCCTCTTCCCATAAAATTCAAGAAATACATTTTATCGTGTAAATATCTTTAATATCTTCTTACGACACGTAGTAGAGAAAGGAAAAATAAAAATGGAAAACTGCTGGAAGGGTATTTATGTTTAATGCAGAACGTATCTAAATATGCTGCTGCTCGATACAACATTTCCAGCAATCAGAGGTAGTTGACGTTTTGACGCGCAATGTCAGTCAACTTTTTCATTCCCTTTCAGATGTTTCGAAAGATCGGGAAGAAACCAGAATATCACTCTTGACTGCCTTCTTGTTCAAACAAGACTTAACTTTTCTTTCATGTCTTACGTAAGCATTCATAACTCCTGAGCCTTGTCTCAGGGGACTAGCATTGAGCTTTATTTCGTCAGTTGGCCAGAAAAATTCAAACGTTGCCATTGTAATCAGTAGATACTTTCTGGTCTCTTAAGATCCCTCGAGAGAAACACAGTTTCGTAACCAATCAAACAAACCTTTAACAACGCCCCCCCTCGCAAATTATATTTTACGTTTAAAGGAAATGAAAGAAAGTATACTTTCATTACCCAATGCAGTCAGCGTTTCCACCATCTTGAGCCTTTTATTCCACTCCTGACACCACTAGATCCTTCGAGAGAACCACAGGTTTTTTAACCAATCTCTTCTTTATTCAATAAACCTTTAACAATTATCTTTTATGTTTAAAGGAAATGGAAGAAAGTATACTTTCATTACCCAATGCAGTCAGCGTTTCCACCATCTTGAGCCTTTTATCCCACTTCTGACACCACATATAGTAAACGCTAAAGCAATTTGAAGTTTCGGAATATTTCTTTGCCATAGCAGGAATTTTAAATAGTTTTAAATAAACGGGTTTTCTTTCTCAAAACAAAACGAAGGTCTCTTGTCTTTCGTTGCCTAAGGATTCACTCTGATGGCTGACCTCTCCGCCCAAGAGTGTCCGATCGATTTTATAGCTTCTTGGTTCTCTCGAGAATATTCCAGACGTTACCATGACAGTCAATAGAGGCGTTCTTCCAGAAGTTTAACATCTGAATTGCACAATCAATGCTTCCTCTTGTCTCTGATGAGTAAAGAGAAAGAAAGAAAATTAACATTCATATATCATTTGTTTTCGGTGAGGATATATGACTATTGAATCATTGCACTCTCAGCTGATAAGACATGATTAGTTGATGTAAAAGGGGCTCTTAAATTTTATTGATCCACATTATAGGGTTTGTTTATGATCTGGTTTTGATTGGGTGCTCTTTCTCAAACTGTAACAGTGCAGAAAGCATCATGTCCCACTAACACCAGCCTCATTTCAAACGGAGAGGTAACTCCGCAATGCATACGTGATTTTTTTGTAGTTCTTATTGTGACTGCGGTCAGAAAACCGCGTATACGAGTTGCTAAAACAAAACGGAAGGAAAGAAATTGTTAATCTGGTAGCCAGAAGTTGTCCCTGCAGGAAGACTCTGGTGTGTAATGGAGAAGCTTGCGACCTAGTGGCGCCGTGGCTGAGATCTGACCACAAGAACCACACAATTCCATTTTCCAAAGCACAAATAATGGATCACGATCCTGACCAATACGTACACGACTTCGCAGACCTCCCTGTTTTACGAGATTCGGTGCGATCCTCTTTTGTCTTCCCGTGGTTAACAAAGATGGCAGAGCGGTGGGAAAAAGGACCATTAAGTTGCTGCGGTAAATTGTGAGTCCGTGATTTTCTTATGGCACAGGCAGTGCGTCATGAGCACGGGTACTATCTTTTTCCATAAGTAAAAATGGGTATAAGATAATGAAAAAAAAGTAATAATTTAACATTGCAAAGATTTATTCAAAATTACTGAGCGGGAAAACTAGGACGGTAATGTCTGTGGCCCGCATTCTATTCACGCGGCCGAACTTACTGGCCTATGGATTTTTTCGGGGTTTCCCCGGGTCGCTAGGCGAATGCTGGGAAGGTTCATTACATCCCCCGGATTTCCTGTCCCTCTATTTCACCTCCATTCTCATTTCACTTCACCTTTCATCTGCTTGGTCACTTTCAGGGTTGCACGTGTAGGCGGCAAAAGGATGCTATGAGTAAACCTTCGTCCCCCTGGAATGGGTCTCCGCGGAGTTTAAATCTGTCAACGGTAGGGACCCTGCCCTCTGCTTGTTGTGCCTCCTGGTCCGGCCGTCCTCTGTCTCTTCTCATCTGATTCCTCCCTTCCGGGGCCCCCCGTCAGGGGTCTCGGTACAAAATATCTGAGTAGGTTGAGGTACTAAGAGCCCCTCCGCACCTAGTCCTATCCTACCCTACTCGAAATTATCATTGCCTCATTTAGTGTAAGTCCAAGAAAGTTAAGTTAATTTTAAATTTTAAATCATTAAACAATCGCAGTATTCTAAAATTCCAATCGTCTCCATTCTTCCCTTTTACGTTTTCCTCTTCATCTCACATATGAACCACTAGCTGACTTACCTGGCGTTTAAGGAGTGGCTATTTTAAATCTCGAATGTCTGTTTATTTAATTAAATTTACTCTCCTTCCATATGCTCTGTGAAATTATTGTACAATCATTTAGAAAACGTTTTTATTGCTTTTATCCCTTAAAACTGAAATTTCGTAATGTCTATGATATTCGTACCTAATAAACCAAAATTCCCCTGATTTTAACGAAATGGGAATGAAATGTCGGCGAATGTTGAATTTCTGAACTTCTTAACCTCTCCCTGACAATATTGTAAATTTTGGAAATGTACATTCTGTATATTTCAGCGATAACATTTATTGCGGGCTTGGTTGCCAGGGTCGAGTATAAAAAATCTGATGTTTTACACTCACATGACTTTCTCTACTCTTGTACAAACTATTTTTACAAACGCTTATTCTCCATCTACTTCATGTTAATCGAGATAAACGATTGCCGACTCTATCTTATTGCTAATTTTCTTGTAGATGTAAGGGGAATATATATTTACAAGGGCAATATAGAAATACAGTAGCCTTTAAGCACATACATATCTCTTAATAGCTGGTTGCTAGGTGCAGCACCATTCTCTTTGCCACAGATTATAACTCATTGCATATCCAAGACAAAAAAATGAATAACGAATTCCCATTTGAGAAAATAAGTATTGAAAAATTTAAGGGAATAACAAGCAATATCTCGAAAATGGTTCACTCAACTAAAAAAATGTATATGACATAAATTGTGTATTTTAACGCGATCTACATCTTTTGTGTAGTAAAATTTTGTCTATCTCTTATGGTTTACCAGTTTACCAAAAGTCGTTCACAATGAAGAATACTTTTGGAGACATTCCCAGAAAATTCAAGATGTACATTTTATTTGTCATGAAAATATCTTAAACATATGATATTTTAATCAAAATCGTTATAGCCATTTTTGAGAAAATTAAAATTTTCGAAAAATGTTCCATGTAAAGGGTACTCTGGGGTGGGGGGATTTTCTTGAAAACCTTCGTGTCGCATCTCTGGAAGATACTGAACCTAAATACCAAGTTTGGTGTTTATCCGACTGTTCATTTCTGAGTTATGCTGTTCACAGACAGACACACACACGGATTCAGGAGATCTCAAAACATGTATTTCCTGAAATCTCGGTATGGAATTTTTGGGTGGAATACAATACTTCTACTTACTATACGTAGTAAGAAAGTAAAAATACAGGAACTTGATATTTCATACGCGAACGGTATCAGCTCCGAAGGCGTTTTATTTATTTGATGAAATCTGTTGTGAAAGTCTGGGTTCTTATTTGGTCGAATACTTTTTATGTAAAGTAAAGGAAATTTAAAGTGCTCTTGACACAAATACAGGGAGAGATGGCTCGGTGGTAACGTGTGAGGTCGCATTCGGGAGGTCCAGCTTTCGATTCCTGTTGGGAAGGCCATTCCCGGGTAGGTAAACGAATGCATGGATGGTTCCTTTTCTATCACGAATTTCCTGTCCATCTCTTTTCGTTTGTTGCACCTCATTTGTTTCAGGATTGTAGGACCAGGCGACGGTGGTTTGTTTTTTACGGCAGGATGGGTCCACGTTGGAACCACAAAGGACCCATTTGGCCTATATGCGGTGCTGTGCTCCGGTTACTGGAGACCCCTCCGTTTGACTGTTTCTAACTCTTAACACAACAAATCACTGTTACTACATTATCGACCTTATACGAGTTAGTTACACCTTTGCTGTTGATCTTGTTTTGTCTTATTTACTCTTGTTTTATTTTATTTCGGTTGAAAAACCCTCAGGCTGCTTAGATATAAGTAGAATTTAAATTAAAAATAATAACGCTCTCTGGGACGCCTTCGTCTGCTCCTTTTGGTTCAGTTAGCTGATTAATTAGTGAAGAGTTTTGTTAGTTGGGGAAATAAAAAACACTTAGGCATTTTGTAGTTATTAAAACAGCACTCTTGTTAAGCAGGGGAAACGAAAAGGAAAAAAGAAACCAAAATCATTACCTATGGTTAATTGCTCGTTCTGAAGAGCTGCACTAAGGAGAATGAATGGTTTGCTAACGGAGAGAAGGAAAAGTTTCAAGAACTTCCTTGCAGACGAAGAGCGTGGCTCTAATAATTGAAGCAGAGTTTTTAATTTGGGCCGCAAAATGTGGCATCGGTGTGAGGGGAAAGAAGTGCCCCGGGCAAGGGACCCCCCAGTAGAACACGTCCAGGCTAATTTCCGATGAGACACGGGACTAGCGTGATGAATCACATGCCAGTATCGCTTGAGGACACCCATATATCCTCCCACTCCCTCCTGTAGGCTTTCTTCTAGTTGAGAAGTTCGATACAACTACCTACCTGTTCAAGAAACAATACAGATTCTAAACTTCCAGACAAGAAATATCCTCGTGCAAGTTTCTGTTTGCTTGGAGACAGAGTACGTGTTACAAGTTTGAAGGAGTTCATTCGTCACTGAACAAGGACTTTATCATACAAGTTTCATTTCATTCAACGCTACAAAATCCTCAAAGGCATTCGCTGTTAAGGGAATTCTGTGAAGGAAGATTGCTTCTCGTCAGCGTTCTCATTTTTAGCTGTTTATTTGTTTGCAAGACCATCTTTTTGTCTTTCGTTTCTCTTTTCTTTTTAATTTGTTAACCTAGTAATTCTACCGAAGGTTAAGCAGTATACTATGGTTGGTTCTTACCAGTAGCGGGTATTTTTGTTATTAACGACAAACGCGGAATGTAATGGAGATATGCAGCAAAAAGTATTTGCACTATTTATGACAAATGCAACCATTTATAGCTGTAATTTTGTCTAAAATTTTCGCGAAAATTGATAGTTTCTGCAAAAATCTTTATTTTGACCACAAAAACGAAAAAAAGTATTCTTTTTGAGGATGTTGGATGTAAAGGAATGATAACTCATTTGGAAAGGTACATTAACCCGACAATTTAGACCTGCAGCATCATCCATGACAGCTGACAAGTTTTCCTGAGCTTTTGGAACATTCCGTTAGAAATACTTTCGTTTTGAAGTTCTTGAAGTAACTGCTGCAGTGGAAAAATAATTGATATGTAGAAGCTAACAACAAAAATAAATTGACGGAAGTGTGACCATAAGCAGTGAACGTGATCAACTATCGATAACGAACTGAAAGATTATCTCCAGCCCAATTTCATAAACATCATGCCGCATCTGTGACAATGAGAGCGATTGCCTAGGCTATGACGTTAAAGATTACCACGAAATTTATACCATATTTAAACTATAAACACGACATATTATACATTGTTCACCAATTTTTTTTAAAAATTAACGCCAAAAAATGTGGTCCTGGTTCTTACTTTTACAGTTAAAATTAAATTGAGTTTTATTTATGGACGCCCTTTAACTGCTATGGTTCTTAGCGTCCTATATTGGGCATGAAAGACTGGTAATTTTGCTCAGAGGCCGCTTTTATCAGGCTTGAGGTTCTTTTACGTGCCGTAAATCTACGACACGGGACCACTGGCTTTACTTCTCTTCCGAAGGAAGCCATGCTAAGGATTTTTACCCGCCGAAAAAATCCTTCGTTTGAACCCGCGACCTCGGGAACTAGAGGCTAGCATGCTAACCACTACACCGCGGAAGACGACTTACTTATACAGGGTGGACCATTTAAATTGAGACTGTACAATATCTCCAAAACTATGCGTTGTAGAGAGAAATGTCTTTGAATAAAGGCTGCTTGATATTATGGGGGAATATTATTAAAGACATTTCTTTCTACGACGCTTAGTTTTGGAGATACTGTAGTCTCAACTTAAATGACCCATCCTGTATATAAATACGGTGGTGTTGTCAATGATAAAAGTTAAAATTATACTCATTTTGGTTTTTTACCTAGATACGGAGAAGCAACCATTTACGAAATAAAAGGCGTTGCCACATTTGAAACTAGAAAGTTAGCACATTGGTGTATGGCAATTGTATTACAATGCTCGCAGTTTAAATAGTTTGAAACATTCATTCGACCTTATTATTGCTGGCGACATATATAACTGGCGCGCTTCATTGCATTTGTCTTTAGCGAATACTGAAAAACACTGTGTACAATTAACCCTTAAACACTGAAGAATCAATCCACTAGCGTTATGAGATGCCTTCAGTGTCGACGAGAGTTTCCTAAGAAACTGCGGATATTGTATCAGGGAAAAATCCACATACTTTCAGCATCTACTGTAAGAATGTCATCAAATTCTGCTGTTGAATACGCAGAACCTCTTTAAAACAGTGAAAATTTGGACGCCGCGAGCTTACGAAGATACCGGCAGCACCGCAAGGACCTACCGCCTATCGTTT
Source organism: Deroplatys truncata (assembly GCA_030765065.1). Taxonomy (NCBI): domain Eukaryota; kingdom Metazoa; phylum Arthropoda; class Insecta; order Mantodea; family Mantidae; genus Deroplatys; species Deroplatys truncata. The sequence goes on along the minus strand of CM060988.1, from coordinate 126,440,913 downwards.
GAACTAGTGCTTCCAAAATTTAAACTGTGTAAACAACAAACACAACCTTGAGGGTTGAAACTTTAACCATAGCGCTATGCTTTAACTGAAGTTTTTCATTGATGTATAGAAACCAGTAAGAATAGTATGCTTTGTGGAAGGCACTTGTGTATTTGCATTACGTTCTAGAACTCGTTCAGAACATTTACCTAAAGCCGAAATTGTTATAAGCGCTCTAAAAATAAACATAACGAAGCAGTGGCACAGTCTACTGCAGAACAAGAAGGTGAAAATAGTCAATATGATTATTTCAAGCCAACTGAATTTGTACATAAACAGTATTGGTGTGTAAGATTCCCATAATCTTTTTTATTAATTCATGTGTTTCTCGGTTTATTAAAGGTTATTTACCGCAGCTTTGAAGTTCTGGTTGTTTACAGTAATAGAAACAAGATGTAATATTTCATAAACCCACTATTAGGTCTGTAATCTCAGATATAACCCATTGACGTGGTCCTCTGCTTTCTTTTTGTCAAAGGGATTGATAATTAGGCTTGTAATGTTTAGGTCCGATAGAGAGGGAATGCAGTGCTTTCAAGTTAACTGCCCACTTAACAGAGTGCACGTGTCTATAGCCCAGTAGGCAGGAGAGTACACGCTGCTATGTCGAAGTGCATTAAACTTTTACTATCGGTCCCCAAGGTTATGTCTAGTGATATTTAAATTTGACGTGGCAACATTTGTGGCCTCTGTAAGCTACATACCCGTATATGCAATTGACTCACATTCGAAGGTAAATAACAAATTCTTCGATTTCTGGCATTTCGACCTCTCGAAGTATTTTTCTTGAACTTTTGTTATGCAGTAAACAAATGGACGAGGCAGAACTTCATTCTAATGTCAGAAAGCCGCAGTGATGCTGAAGGACATTTCCCTTTGAGGTTGGGCACTAAAGTTACGTGGTAGCAGGTAGGGACTTCGAGGCGGATGAGCCATTAATCAGAAATAACCAAAATGTCCTTTGTCTGTTCCGCAGTAGGGGATGAGGTACTGTCCTGATGGAAGGTGATTCTACTCCGCTGTCGGTATGCGCCCTTTTTCAAAGGCTGCCGACAGACAAATGGTTAATAAGACTGGCTTCTAGTGGAACGGAAATAAGAGGATATTGCTGCGAAAGAATAAGTAATAATTTCTTGATTGTGGTCATTTACGCTTAATTTTGGAGGCCTGTCTCCATTGTGAAATATCCATTATCAGGGTTACCTATTGTATTGTGGCCCAAATACAAAATACTCCATCACGTTGGAAGTCATGTAGGCCCTATATTGCACTTTTAAGGGGAGATTAAAAGCCCCTTAAATCTGCTAAATTCATGACCCATTATCTCGGAAACTATATATCAGACTGAAATATTTACAAAGTATAGATCCATACCTTCTTAGTTCACTGATCTGCCTTTGTGCAATACGTTTGTTTGTTAAAAATGTTCAGATTATTTTTTTAATAGTGACATCTTTTGATGAAAATTTATCAACAATTACTTCACTTCTTATTTTTTTTACAAATAAAAAATATATATTATTAATAACAAAGTAGATCCACCACTGCTGTTTTTATCATCCTGAAATTTACTTTAAGGGGACATGTAGGTGAAACTACGTGGTTACACACAATTAGCTGTAACTTCCAAAGTTTTTAAGATAATGGGATGAAACTTGGTATCAGCATTTGGGAATACATTTGTTTGCTAATGCTGAAAGTTTGAAAGATTTTCCTGGCAGGTTTAGATCATCATTGATAAACACAATTTAAAAGTCAAAATTTTCTTACGATACATTTTTCCAAGTATTCAGCCAATCAATTTTAATAAACCTTTGTGACCAAGATCCTTCTGCAATGATGATAAATTGTATGTAGCAACATTTTGATTACGCTGCAGCAGTTTTTTTATATATCATAAATACTATTATTTCAAAATATCAAAAAAACTGCTGCATAGAGTTGTTTGTTGTACCTTTGTTTAGGATGATACCAAGGAGTTAAGTAGTCTCGGAGAAAAGGTACACTATTTGTGGGAAAATGTCATTTTCTAGAAAACGTTGCAAAAGATTAACTTTGTTAAGTTTAGTAATTGACGTAATTTCGTGCCAATTGGCATTCACTAATAAAAGCAAATATCACAACACAAAATGATGCTTATAGCCTTAGATTACAAATATTTGCACCTTGAAATATGACACAGTCCATGCTGTGATATTCAAGATAGTAGGTTAACTTATTGTTCTGATTTATTCTAAGAAATAAATGGCAGAGTTACGCCTTTAGCTGTATTTTTGTTCTATAATTTCAACACCTGAATGACAGAATTACGCCTTTCATTGTATTTTTTCCTGTAATTTTAACATCTGATTAGGATGGGGTGGGCCCAGGTTAAACAATCGGTGGTATGGCATGGCTGGATGATGACGGGGCAGGTAGAAGCACCCAGTATGATACCTGTTTTGTAAGTTTTCGAAACATGTTACTATACTCACTTTTTAAAAGTAAAATTGCATTTTGCGGTTACTTGCAATAAACCACTTAAATTATTTAATAGAATTTACTGGAATAAATTACAATAGAAACTCAAACTAACAAACATAAGGCACGAAACATAAAACATTAAACAAATATCTAATCTATCAAATAAAAATATTAGAAAAAATAAGTTTTTTGAACAACTTTACCTACATTTTCCCTTAAATAGTTTCCGAGAAAACGGGTCATATTTTATGCCAATGTAATTCACAGAAAGAGCTTTTCAAAGCATAAATAGGTATATTTGTAAAGAAAGAAACACATGGCTTGAGCACAAAGGAACTACCATACAACAGTATAACCAATTCGCAGAGCTAAACCTCCCGTAGGTAATACGATGGGCTAGAGTTTACTTCTCTACTCCAAGTGTGTAGGAGTTACGTTTTTTGCATGAAGTAGTGCGGTATTCACATTATAGCATGACATGCAGTGCCATTTTAAAAATACATCTATAGTATAAGTATTCTGCATACAATCGTGAAATGTATATGAAATTAAAGGGTAAATCGTAATTAATAACATTGCACAACGCACTAAAAATTTGAAATGGCTATTTTCACTATTTAGTTTCCCCTTAAAAACTTAACGTTAAGAAACATGTGGCTTGGTTTCATCATTTCGAGCATTTTATTGTATCCAGATGTGGGCTATAGCAGTTTCTTGAGTCTTATGTTGTTTTTTTGTTTTGTTTATTAAAATCCTGTTGGATGTTTTTGTTAATGTATATATTTTATTCTTGAGCGATTCAAATCATTCCAGATAGTACTGATAGCATTGTAACTTTAATTGGCCTGAAAAACTCATTACTTTGGACTTCAGTCTTAACAAGCAAACAAGTTTTTTTCACGATCATGTTTTTTCTTGGCTTTACAGAGTACAGATGCATATCTTGGAAGATGATTACACAAATTGTGTGCTATCTAGATAACGATTCTGTATTATTACTCATTACTTGTCACGGATTGTAAGACAAATCACTGTCTTCTGTGAATGCCACAGTGCAAGACTCCACTCACCTGAATCATAGTTATCGACTTAGACTGACAACGCTGTCTAATCATTGCTCTGCGATTTCCATTAAATTAGCTTTGTTTTACTTTCTCTACTACGAATAGTATGTAGGGGAAGTATTGCATTCCACCCTAAAATTCGATACCGAGATTTCACCGGAAATACATGTTTTGAGACCCCCTGAATAAAAAAAAGCATTTTTAGAAACATGTACGCGCGCGCGTGTGTGTTTGTGTGTGTGTGTGTGTGTGTGTGTGTCTGTCTGTCTGTGTACAGCATAACTCAGAAACGAACAGTCGGATAAACACCAAACTTGGTATTTAGGTTCAGTATCTTCCAGAGATGCGACACGAAGGTTTTCAAGAAAATCCCCCACCCCAGATTAGCTTTTACATGGAACATTTTTCGAAAATTTTAATTTTCTCAAAAAAGGCTAACGATTTTGATTAAAATATCATATGTTTAAGATAATGTCATGAGAAATGAAATGTATATCTCGAATTTTCTGGGAATGTCTCCAAAAGTATTCTTCATTGTGAACGACTTTTGCATAACTGGTAAACCATAAGAGATAGACAAAATTTTACTACACAAAAAATGTAGATCTCGTTAAAATACACAACTTATGTCATATACATTTCTTTTGTTGAGTGAACCGTTTTCGAGATATTGCTTGGTATTCCCTTAAATTTTCCAATACTTATACTTTTTCTCAAATTCGTTATTCATTTTTTTATGTCCTGGACTTGCGCCGCATAGCAACCAGCGTTAAAATATTTGACCATCGCTTAAAAGCTACCATATTCCCCTTGCATCTACAAGAAAATTAGCAATAAGATTGACATCTCGATATCTCGATTAACATAAAGCATATGGAGAATAGGCGTTTGTAAAAATAGATTGTACAAGAGTAGAGAAAGTCATGTGAATGTAACACATCAGATTTTTCTGTATTGCCCTTGTAAATATATTTTCCCCTACATCTACAAGAAAATTAGCAATAAGATAGAGTTTGCAAATGTTTATCTCGATTAACATGAACTAGATGGAGAATAAGCGTTTGTAAAAATACTTTGTACAAGAGTAGAGAAAGTCATGTGAGTGTAACACATCAGATTTTTTTTCTTGGATATGCAAAGCGTATTAATCTGTGGCAAAGGGAATAGTGCTGCACATAGCAACCAGCTATTAAGAGATATGTATGTGCTTAAATGCTACTGTATTTCTACATTGTCCTTGTAAATATATATTCCCCTTACATCTACAAGAAAATTAGCAATTAGATAGAGTCTGCAAATGTTTATCTCGATTAACATGAAGTAGATGGAGAATAAGCGTTTGTAAAAATAGTTTGTACAAGAGTAGAGAAAGTCATGTGAGTGAAACACATCAGATTTTTTACGTTTAAATTAATATTTTATGTTTTAAAAATACGATTGATCGTACAAAAATATTCTAGACTAGCTGTCTTATATGGCACTGCACGGATGTGTTTTGTAACTAAAGGGTTGAAAATAAGTAGGTTTTTGAAAGTCGTCAGTGATCTACAGTTTTCATTAAGTGTGTCTAATTATACAGATCCGTACATATGGGATTGACAATATGAGCAGGGAAGTTATCTGAAATGGTGAGGTATCTCTTAATTTTCGCCGAGTCCTATAGCTAAAGTGCACAAATTTGTCCCATGATTACCCAAGCAGTATTGTTGTGTTCATAAGGGATTTAAAACAAAGTGTAAGTGTAGGTTTTAAAAATTTCGACGTACTATATAAATGAAAATAAGGGTTGGTTATTTTTTGGAATTTGTAAGGTACCTAAACTATGATTTTTGCCATATTTTATAGTACTCTTATAATTGCACAATATTATGACCAGATGAATTAAACCGTGCAGATTTATACAAGGGATTGAAAATGTGTTAGAGGTAGTTTTTGAAGACTTAGCCTTTTCAAGAAAATTCTCCTACCCCAATCTACCTTTATTTGAACACTGTTTTCTGAAAAGTGACCCTAAAGCCTGTTCACACTAGTTAACATTTAACAAAACGTGTCAAGTGCAACATGTTAACATTTTGCATGTTGGCCAAATTTCGATCACAGAATTGACTTAAATGTTAACCGAAAGAGTTGTGCTTGACACTTTTAACATGTTGGATGTTTTCCGCTTTTAATGGAAAACTTGTTAAGTCAATTCGCTCTGTGTATGTGATTGGGTGAACTTCGGAAGTTTTCAGACTATAAACATGGCAGCTAGTGTAATTCCTTCATGCTATTGTGTTCGGTAGTTTCATGTTGACTCGTTCTGTGCTTACATCTTTGATTTGGCTTGCTTCATGTGAAGTTATGGAATGGACGAAAGAAAAGACACTTTCATTAATAAAATCTTTGCTGAGGCTATCATCATGGAACATTGTAATATATGTAATAAAAAGGATGGACAAATATACCAAACTATGTGCAATTTATTGTTTCAGAGGCAATATTAGAAAAAAAAGGAACCTCACTTTGCTAGAGAATTGCAAAAAGGCTCAAGTCTGGCAGCTGGAATGGCTGCTCTCAAATGTGTGTCCTTTTTGTGAATTATAGGTTAGAAACCTTGCTCAAAACAAAGTTGAAGCCACTTTGACTTGTTCTCAAGAAATTGAAGTCAAACCTGCTCCAAATTTTAAACTCATTCAAAATATTTTCACTCCTGTGCCGATTAACAAGATAGAGCCTCATCACCTTCCACTTTTCTTTTCATTACATACCAGATACAAATAGCAATTGTCAAGCCTAATCACTGCAGTCCATTTTGCTTTTAGTTACGAGATTTTGTTGTCCCAACAAATCAACTGGTGTGAATAGAATGTTAAACGTTCACAGTTACATGTTGAAGGCATTTAACATATTGAATGTGACGTTTTGTTAATTGTTGAATGTTAACTGTTGATATGTTGAACAGTGTGGACTCGCCTTAACGATGACTAAAATATCGCACATTAAAGATATTTACATTAGAAATAAAATATATGCCTTGACTTCTCTGGGAATAGCCTGTGAAGTCGTATTCATTCGGAAGGCATTCTGTAGAATTTTGTATAACTGGTAAAGCTTAAAAGACACAAAGTACTACACAAAATAAATAAGTTAACATAGATCCGTTAAAATACGCAATTTATTTCAAATAAGTTTTGGGTGAAACCACCTATTTGCGACTTATCCGTTATTGTTTTGACTTTTTCAACAGTTTGTAATTTTTTTAAAGTGCTATTGCTATTCCGTTCTTTCTCGCGATGTCATTCATGGAAAGAGCATGGAATTTCAAGGCCAGCATCTGGCGTCCCGCTTTTAAACATCTTGACTGTAAATTCGGTTTCCTACATCTTCCTTGTACTACAACGAAGTATGCAATGAAACTATTTTTGTGAAGCTAAGTCAATTAACATGAAGTAGATAGAAAAATAAGCTTTCGTAAGAATATTGTGTAGAAGTAAAACTAAACGACAGTGGGTAGAGAAAGCCATTGAGTGTAACACAAATGTTATTCTATTCAGATACCGGATATTTTTCAAACAATTTTTCGGATCAGTTTACCTCAAAACAAGTATTTCTTGTGAAATTTCGATATGGAAATTTTGGGGAAATATAGGGTGTATCTTTATTGGTGTCATATATTTGGAGGACGTGTTCCTGACATCAAAACAGTATTAAAAAAAAGTTCAAATGTACATGGGTCTGAAAATCAACCGTTTCGTCGTTATAGGTCAAAGAAGATGTATTCCATGAGTGAACAGACGGATATGCAGTATACGTATGACCGTGCAGACGGCAATGCAGCACGAGCACGTGAACTTTATGCAGAAAGGTATCCTGACAGGCAGTTACCGTGTGCGAGAACATTCGCACGAATTCACCAACGCTTGAGAGAGAATGGCGCATTTGAGAGGAGTAGGTACTAGGGATGTTGGTTGACCAAGAGCGGTACGAGGCAATGAGCTTGAACGAGTTCTTCGTGGTGTGGATGCATACCCATCACAAAGCACAAGACGTATGGCTGTAAGGGAAAGAGTTAGTCATACCGCTATCTGGAGAATTCTGCATGAAAATCGTCTATACCCGTATCACCTTCAACGTGTGAGAGGATTAAATGAGGCGGACTTTGAGCCAAGAAGACGTTTCTGTCAACGCATGTTACAGAAGTGCGCTGTATTCACCAATTTCCTAGCCTGTATCTTATTCACGGATAAGACTGGTTTTACTCGCGGTGGCATCTTTAATTTTCCTAACACTCATAACTGGCATTTGAAAATCCAAATGAAGTACGACAGGAAACCATCAACAGAGGTTCTCTCTCAACGTTTGCGGTGGAATCATTCATGATCATCTTATTGGTCCCTACTTCTTTCCGCGTCTGAATGGACAAACCTATCTGTAAGGTAGTTTCTCAAAAATGAGGTGCATCACTTAACTGATAATGTGCCTCTGGACATCATCCAACGAATGTGGTTTTTACACGATGGTGCTCCAGCTCATTTCAGCATGATAGTTCGTAAGTTTTTGAATGATCGATTTCCGCAAATATGGATTGGTCGAGGGGGGCCTTGGTTTATGCGACTCCTGTACCTGTAGTTGACGTTTTGAGAGGGCGTATCCAAACTGGATTTGACCAAATATGAAACACACCAGAAATTTTCAACAGGATATGCGAGACCACGAAACGCAGGCTTACTGCATGCATCGAAGCAAGAGGAAGCCACTTGAGCAGTGTTTGTAACTTTCGATTTTGTGTTGTAACTCTGAAATAAATTATTTCCAGACCCATGTTCATATGAACCTTTTTTTTACTGTTTTGATGTCAAGAACACGTCCCCCAAATATGACACCAATAAAGATACATCCTGTATACTGCTTACCTACTATAGGTAGGTTGTTGAGGAAGTAAAAGTTAAGGTCAGGTGTGCACCCGGGCGCAGAAAATGCTTAGAGAATTGAATATTGCCTTTTATGTCGTGTGGAGTTCGAGTTGATAATTCTGTAGAAGAGTGGTAGACATGAACAGGAATTGGTGTGCTAACAGAAACTCGTCCAATAATAATCAATTTTTACCTTTGTTGAACTTTGGTCTTAACCTTCAGATGGAGGATTTATATCTGGCAGGTAAGACGATGGTCAAAGTCTAGAACAAGTATCGAATTTCAAATATTTAGGATGCGATATAAGTTTTAATGTACAAAGGGATATTAATTATAAAATAAATCAATTCTAGACTATGCGAAACTATACCGAGCACTTTCAAACACAAAAATAAAACCATTATGGCACTCCCTACATACGTGGAACTTGTGTTTCAACGAAAAAAATCTGATGTGTTACATTCACTTGACTTTCTCTACTCATATACAAACTATTTTTACAAACGCTTATTCTCCATATGCTTCATGTTAATTGAGACGTTAATCTTATTGCTAATTTTCTTTTGAAGGTGCAAGGGGAATTGGTAGGCTTTAAGCGATAGTCAAATATTTTAAGAGCTGGTTATGTGGCGCATTCCATTCTCTTTGTATGTCCAGGACATAACAAAAATCTGATGTGTACACTCACATGACTTTCTCTACTCTTGTACAAACTATTTTTACAAACGCTTATTCTCCATATGCTTCACGTTAATCGAGAGTTTGAGATGTCAATCTTATTGCTAATTTTCTTGTAGATGTAAGGGGAATATGGTAGGTTTTAAGCGATAGTCAAATATTTTACGCGCTGGTTGCTATGTGGCGCATTCCATTCTCTTTGCATGTCCAGGACATAAAAAAAATGAATAACGAATTTGAGAAAAAGTATAAGTATTGGAAAATTTAAGGGAATAACAAGCTATATTTCGAAAACGGTTCACTCAACAAAAAATGTATATGACATAAATTGTGTATTTTAACGCGATCTACATTTTTGTGCAGTAACATTTTGTCTATCTCTTATGGTTTACCAGTTATGCAAAAGTCGTTCACAATGAAGAATACTTTTGGAGACATTCCCAGAAACTTCGAGATATACATTTCATTTGTCATGAAAATATCTTAAACATATGATATGTTAATCAAAATCGTTAGCCGTTTTTGAGAAAATTAAAAATTTCGAAAAATGTTCCATGTAAAGGGTAATCTGGGGTGGGGGAATTTTCTTGAAAACCTTCGTGTCGCATCTCTGGAAGATACTGGACCTAAATACTAAGTTTGGTGCTTATCCGACTGTTAGTTTCTGAGTTATGCTCTTCACAGATAGATACACTGACAGACATACGGACATGTTTCCAAAAATGCTTTTTTTTGGGATTCGGGGGTCTCAAAACATGTATTTCCGGTGAAATCTCAGTATCGAATTTTTGGGTGGAATACAATACTTCCCCTACTTACTATACGTAGTAGAGAAAGTAAAAACAGAAGATAGAATTCATACGGCGGAAATGAGGTTCCTTAGGCAAGTAGAGGGCTGTACCAAACTCGATAGGATTAAGAATGAAGACTAAGGGAGGAGCTAAAATTAGAACTTGTATATGATAACATGATGAACCACAGACAAAAATGGATTGAGCACATGGACATTGTGAGTGAGGTAAGATGCCCACTACTAGCGCGAAAACCACCAAGCAAGAGGACGACGATATAGATGTCTTAGGAAGCGTTAGGCTGATGTTTTGATAAGCGGGAACGGGCAATTGTCTAATGCTTGCAGTGATGGTGGTGATTTAAAGCGATTTCCAATTAGGTGCTGTGTAATCGTAGGTCCACAGATGCAGCACTTGTGATGAAGGAAATAAGTACTTCTACTTAGAACAGCACTCTAGTGTTAATAACTACTAATATATAATATTAATAAAATGCAGCAATCATTTGGACACAACGCATACTCGTATTTGTTAAGAGCGAAAATGGCCTCCGTGTACCAAACGTTTTGTTATATGAGACAGTATTTTTAACATTTGAATAATTTCAATTAAATTATATAATATGTAATTTCCATAACAGCCCGACTTGAAGCAATATGTATGTAATAATTTGTAAAATGTATGTAACAGTCATTGCATATGCTTATATTATTGTAGATATATTCAATAATATTATGTGAATGCATTACGTAATTTAATAATGTAAGAGCAGTGAGAATAATAAGTTTAAGGTTGCTAACAATGAGGTAACCTTGAGGCAATAATGAGTTTGAGAGATTGAATACTACTAGTCATTATTAGAGCAGCAATAACGTAAATTTTGTGACATTTTTAAAAACAGCCAATCAACAGCCAGAAAAGCTTTAGTTAAATGCAGGTATTCTATTGGACTAGGATTAGCCAATCAGGGACTTGAACTACAGAAATTTAAAAGTTTATACGGTTGAAATCTTGTCAGTTGCCTGCAGACCATGATAGTAACCGGATGGAAGATGTGTTCTCTAGAGAAATATAATACGTATTCGTGTGAAACGAAAAATAAGTATACGCGTTAAAAAAAAGTGCAAGTATTAAATTAAAGAATCTCACAGCTTGATATTAATGAAGTGCTATTTAATTTGTGTCAAGGATTAATAAAAAAGAGTGAATTAAAACTTAAAATCTGTGTAAGCCTACATTCTTGTTGCACCACGCCCTATCTAAGAGAAACGTGTCTCTAAAACAATACTGACGCAGCCGAGGTAAACATAAATGGTTAAAGAAGCAGTTTAATAACAAAGTTAATTTTTTTTTTTAAACTTGGAGCGTAACAACAAAAATACATCTTCAAATCGGGTTTTCATACGTAGCAGCATATTACGTAACAAACAATCAACTTAAAATTGGCTTCCCAAGGGTGGGGCTAATAAAATACGTAAATAAAAATGCTACTTCATATAGTGTAGCATCATCTCCCAGTCTTTACCAACATTGTAAGAAATACATACGTACAACTTTCGAACCTGTAGCCTAAAGTTTAACAGGAGATTAAAATCCCTCCAATTTTAAATTTCCTAACTCCATGACCCAACATCCCGGAAACTATTTAAGATATCAGACGGAAGTTTTGCAACATATAAATGAACGCTTTTTAAGTTCACTGATCTACTTATATACAGTAATGTGAATTATTAAGAAATATAGGATTTTTTCTAAATTTCAATTTTTTAAATTACAATTTGCCAACATCATTTTTTTAAAAATCTAACTAGTGTTGTTTTTATTATAACAAAATTTCATTTAGCTATCTGCAATATTTTCTGAGAAAACGGGTTACTTATATCAGAAAATGTCATTCAGAGATAGAGAAAGGTGTTCAAAATAAGAATGAAGAAAAAGGGCATGTAAACTTGGAAAGAAAAAAATTGCATTGCTTGGACAGATGGGCGTTACTATAGTTAGAAGTGGCACACATTTGTGTAGCAAACCTTTGCCTAAAAAATAAGCTAAAATTACCTCTATACTCCAAAGAAAATAGAGGAGTTATAGTTTTTTTTTCTGTTAAGTGGTACAACATTCACAGTATAAAATGGCAGATGCAGTCCAATGTTTTAAAAATATATTTAAGATATAAGTATTTTGCCTACAATTATAAAATACTTATTAAATTGCAGCGGAAATTCTAATTTGTAAATGGGCCAATCCATGCAAACAAGTATGACTTTAAACCGCCACATCTTGGAATGTGAAAATGTTTTAGAATATTACATTCCACATTGCCTACATACACCAGATAGAGTATGAAAATATTATTGACGATAGTATGCCAGTTATGCACATATGATATTTGTGGTTGTCTGAAAACATGCATCTGTGCATAATTTTCCCAAGGCTCTACAGAAGTTCAACGTAAATGATTCTTGCGTTTATGAAAAGGGTTTACGTTATTTTTGTTATAACATTATTTAAAATGTATAACTTCTAAGGCAATCTTTTAATTTGGATGAAATTTTAAAACTAAATAGAGGTGAACGTATTATTTAAACTATAAAAGTTTCAACACGGAACCGCAAAAGGAATTCAAGTTACAAAATATAAATAACTGGAACCAAGGCGCGTAGTCCGCAATTGCTAAACCAGCCGCTGTTAAACTCGTTTCGCTGTCCGGCATGCACCGTCTCCGCACAAGATCTCGGTGAATTTAAGACAACTTCTCGAGGGATTTCGCACGAACCAGAAAATGTTTTTGAGGCAGTATTTTTAATACTTAAATGATTTCAGTCAAATTATATAGTATATAAATTCAATAACAGCCCGCCTTAAAGCAATATGTATATGTAACAACATATAAAAGGTGTATATTACAGTCATTGTATATGTTTATGTTATTGTATACATGTGTAATGATGTTATGTGAATGTATTACGTAATTTAATAATGTAGGAGCTGTGAGAATAATAGGTTAAAAGTTGCTAACAATGAGGTAACCTTGAGGTAATAATTAATTTGAAAGTTTAATGCTACTTGATTCTTGTAAGCAATAATGTAATTTTTGTGACAGTTTATAAAATAGCCAATCAACAGCCAGAAAAAGCTTTAGTTAAATGAAGGTATTCTATTGGATTAGGAATAACCAATCAGAGACTTGAAATACAGAAATTTACAAATCAAGTGGTTGAAATAGTCAGTTGCTTGTAGACAGCGCTCATAACTGGACGCGATGGTTGTAGACAGTGTTCCTAACCGGACGCGAAGACGTGTCCTCCAGAAATTTAATACGTATTTTTTGTGGGAAAATAGTTTACGTGTTTAAAAGGTGCAAGTATTTAATAAAATAATCTTACAGCTCTCTATACCAGTGAAGTGTTATTTCAATTGTGTCGAGCATTAATAAATGGAGTGAAGGAAAACTTAAAATCTGTGTAAGCCTACATTCTTCATTCGCACCGCTCCACTGCTAAGACATTCATGTCTCTAAAAATGTATATAAATACTGACGCAGCCGAGGCAAACATAAATATGATGTTTAAAGAAACAGTCAAATTACAAAATTTAATATTTCTAAATTTGGGACGAAGGCTACCGGGTACCATACGCGCGGTTTCAACTACTTCAAGTTCGGATCCCCAACAGTTGAAATATAATACATCTTCAAACTGACTTTCCATACGTAGCAGCAACAAAACTACTTCATTTTACGTCAATCTTTCTTTCAGAAACTGGAATCACACTATGGATGCTGCCTGTACCCGACACAGTTTTCAGTCCTGTAAATCTCTGTGTATTTAAAACTCGTGTTCCTCTTTGGTTGTGAATGAAATGCCATTCTCTGACACTTGGAAATCTTTCCAATGACACAGCAGATTACATTGACCTGCTCCCCATCACTCAAATAGTAAATCTTATTTAGTTGCGAAGATTAATGTTGTAGATACACGATCAGTTGCTTATGAAAAAGATGAACTGCACGATTTTCACGAACTAAATAATCTGATGCGTTACACTCACATGACTTTCTCTACTCTTGTACAAACTATTTTTACAAACTCCTATTGTCCATCTACTTCATGTTAATCGAGCTAAACATTTGCAGAAACTATCTTATTACTAATTTTCTTGTAGATGCAAGGGGAATATGGTAGGTTTTAAGCGATAGTCAAATATTTTAAGCGCTGGTTGCTATGTGACGCATTCCATTCTCTTTGCATGTCCAGAACATAAAAAAATGAATAACGAATTTGAGAAAAAGTAGAAGTATTGAAAAATATAAACAAATAACAAGGAATATCTCGGAAATGTGTGTTTTAACGAGATCTATATTTTTTGTGTAGTAAAATTTTGTCTATCTCTTACGGTTTACCAGTTATGCAAAAGTCATTCAAAACGAAGAAGACTTTTGGGGACATTCCCAGAAAATTCAAGATATACCTACATTTCATTTGTTATGAAAATATCTTAAGCATATGATGTTTTAATCAACGAGCCCTTTTTGAGAAAATACAATTTCTCGAAAAATGTTCCATGTAAAGGGTAGTCTGGGGTGGGGGGTTTCTTGAAAATCTTCGTGTCGTATCGTTGGAAGATACTAAACTCAAATACCAAGTTTGTAATTATCCGTCTTTTTGTTTTTGAGTTATGCTGTTGACAGATAGACACGGACATATTTCCAAAAATAGTTTATTTGGATTCAGGAGGCCTCAAAACATGTATTTTCGATGAAATCTCGGTAGCGAATTTTGGGTGGAATGCAATACTTCCTCTACTTACTATACGTAGTAGAGAAAGTAAAAAGAGAACTTTCAAGATTATTGTTAGCTTTCTTGTATTAAATAACAAACCGATGGATAGTTGTTTTGAGACTGTTTCAATGGTATCGATGTATGACATGCTATATAACAACACAATTTTCTGAATAGCGGCCAATAACAATGAATTCCTTATTTTGGATTGCCGTTTTCAGATGTTTCAGTTACGATAATTGAGCTATTGCTATGAAATTGTAGGCTTTAAATTTTTCAGACAAATAAGGAAATTATTGATAACATTTTCATTTATTAGCTTTTATCAGGATCATCTCTGCTGCCGGTTTTGCTTTTTTCCATTAGATTTTCCTCGAATAGTTAATTTAAAAATTCTGAAAAAAAAATACATTCCCTGCTATTTTTCACATCTGTCTAGATAACAAATTGAAGAGGAACTGTGAGAAAGTATTTTACCTATTAAACCTCAACACTGTTCATTTCACTTTCGTCATTGTTTTTTCAAGTAAGCTCATTAACATCCTTGATGTTTTTGTGCTTCCTCTTCACTTGATTTTTCCACTCATAATCTTGTTTCGGTTTTCTCTACATTAGTGATTTTATATACCTTTCATACGACACGCACGTGTGTAGTCGCTATCCTTACCATCCTTATTTTTATAGTTTAATGACTATATGTACTATAAGTATACCACATGGTTCCATCATTGAGTTTTAATGGTAGTATTGGCATGTGCTTATCTTGTGAAAAATAAAATATCAAATAGTGAGAAAGGTTGGATTTGAAAATATAAACAATTATACAATCAACTTCACTTTTCAGCCTTGTCCTGTAATATTTTCAATAATCCATAGTAGACTTTAAATATGCACATTCCTCTTTAGTTTCATATAATTGTTTTTATTTTTCGGCTATCTATAAGATCGTTATAATTGTTTGTTTTGGAATAAGCATGACAACACCCCCGAAGTTCTTCCCTTCACTGCAGCTAAACCACTAATTTACAATTTTAATATGATGTATTTTAAATTTTCTCCATGATGCTTTTGACAGAATTCAAAAGAAATTGGATAATATTCGCTGACAAAAATTTAAAATTGTATATAGAATGATTGACCCAGTTAAGGCTACACAAAAACTAAAACTGTCATTTTTATGGCAATTTTCATCATTAATCTCTCCTTAAGTATATCCATCTGTGAAATATCTAAAATCCACAATTTGATTTCGATTCATTTGAAATATTTATAGAGCAATCGCGGTTAATGTGTAATATGTACACCAAATTTCCTGCATGTTTTTAAATAGTTTCCGATACTTTTTTTTATTTATTATTTTTCTACTGCTTTGAAAAATTGCTCGACAATATGCAAATATTTTGTGAAAACAATATTTTATATTAAATAGTTTTGGAAAAAATAAATCTTAAATATGTGATTTAATTTTTTTTCTTAAAACTTTATACATATTTGGCTTATTGTTTATAACATCACAACTAAGCATGTTAACAAAAAATACATCTCATAAGTTTTTTTAACCGAAAAATAGAATTGAAAATGAGAATCTACCGACGAATGAAAACCCAAGA
Organism: Deroplatys truncata; assembly: GCA_030765065.1. Taxonomy (NCBI): domain Eukaryota; kingdom Metazoa; phylum Arthropoda; class Insecta; order Mantodea; family Mantidae; genus Deroplatys; species Deroplatys truncata. The sequence goes on along the minus strand of CM060988.1, from coordinate 126,424,595 downwards.
AAAGAGCTTGAAATTATAACGTAAAGTAACACTTTTTATGACTTTGTTGTTTAAAAAGCATCTGGTGCGTTTAAAGGCCCTCCTTCATCTTTTTCTGTTCTCTGCAACTAATTTAGTGTTTCAAGATTCCTGAGGCCTCTTTTGAGTGGTTTGTGTTCACTTTAATGTTGGCAAAACATATCGTTTTTACTACAATTTTATAGGAATCTAGGCTTAGAGGCTAACATTTAAATCGCTATATGGCATGCTTTGAAAGATCGTACAGTTTTAAAAGCTACATAGAACCAAAGCAGGAAGGTTTAATAATAATAAAATCCATATTTATGAATTGTAGCAATTTGTGGCACTTTTTCATAGGTATCCTTAAGGCAAGCAAATCGCATTTTTTTAACGCTATCACTGTTGAAACACATCAGGCGAAGCCGGTACAGTGGAGTAACATTTGATGCCCCGTACTTTTTTTAATCCTTGTCGTTTTATATGTAAAATACGGTTTGGTGCTGGTCTCAGTAGTCAGTCTCGAAAGTCAAGTCATGACACATATTTCATAAAGTGGCACTAATGTCTGTATCAGACGCTCTTTATTATGGAGCAAGCATAAAACGTCTAATCCTGTTCTCCGTTGCTTCTAGCTACCTGAGAATAGTCCCTATCATTATATGTATCCTTCTCTCGCTTGTGATGTATTCAGACCTTGGCCCTCAACACTGACAAGTCACTTTCGTCCTTCTGCTCTTCAGGGAGTCTGACAGGTGCAGCAGCTGTTACAGTGGCGTGGATATTCAGAATGACTGCCTCTGGAATTCTATTACATCACCTGAAAACCACGCGCTACTTACGCTAAGCATTTCTTTGCTGCTTTCCATAGGAACTGAATCCTCATATCAGAACAGGTTAAACATTTATCAATTCGGAGTTTTATAGGAGTAGGTACAGTTTTTAACATTGAAAAGCTGACACGTTACATTCACACGACTTTCTCTATAAAATATTATATTAAAAATCTTATCTATTTAATATTATAGTATAACAACTTAGTAAAATCCCTCGTTTACGGACTGCGCTAGTATACAGGGGGAATAAATCGCCCCCACTCTACTTATCTTTTGCCTTTAGCTACTAAGTTATCCATGAAGTGCCGTAAATAAGAAGTGTGTAGATACGAGAGAAACAAGTGTCACGTCACTGTTGTGAACACAGCAATTTTATAGTGTAGAAAAGTTTAATAGAATCTTGTTTACATCGTGATAAGTCAAAAACTAAAATCCTTATTCTACTTCTGTAAGAGATTTGTTAAAGAGCACAATTTTGAGATGATGATGTGTGATTAGTTTCCCTGTAAAATAATTAAAACCGTCAGTTTTCTTTGTAAAACTTCAATTGAAATAATTTGTATTATGAAAATCAGTCAGCGAGAAGCTATTTTCCTTGAAAAGATAGATTGGGAGTGAATGCTATGAAATATCCTAAAAGTAGAAATTAACTTTTGACCCCATGTATGTGAAATGCTATCGCTAGTTATATGCAAACATTTGTTTTCACACCCTCTGCAACTTGCTTTTTGTTTGGCCTGTCACAGCAATCTATAAACAAAGCAGTTTGTTGCAATGCTCTTATGTCTTTAATCCTGCCTCTACAGTTGGATAGTTACAACAGCGGTGAGATAAACGATTTTGTGAGAATAAAATAAAACACGGGCTAGGCGAATTATGGCGTGTGGTGCTTAAGCAGCGATTCGGAGGCAGAGTAGAGGGGGCATGCCCGCCCAAAGCAGTTATAGAGAATACAGACCAGGTTTTTTTTCCCCTAAGTTACTGAACTATAATTGAGATAAGCGTTTGGAGAAAGGGTTTCATACAAATCTGTTGTAGGTACAACGATAGAGAGGGGACTGATAGGCAAATCTTTCAAAAACGAGTCGCTATATGCTTGCTTTGAAATTCCACACTTTGCATGACGTCACAGAGTTTAAAAAATCTAACGTGTTACATTCACATGACCTTCTCTACCCCTATTATTTATTAGTGTATGTACAAATATTGTTACGAAATTTTATTTTTCTATCTACTTCATTTTAATTGAGATAAACTTTTGCAGAAATATCTGTACTACACATTTCGTTATAGATACAAGAGAACAGCGATAGTCAAGTTGAACTGGACGCTATATCTATGCTGGTCTTAAAATGCCATACTGTTTCCATGCAACTGCGAGAAACAATATTTGAATAATTGAATGTCGACAGGACGTTAAAAGAATGGCCAAGTATTGAGGGCGACGTCGAGTGCTTAGACCGCTCACCTCTCACCAGGGTGGCCCGAGTTCGATCCCATGGATCCGCATGAGGGATGCGGTGGACAAAGCAGCGCCTGGGCGGTTATTCTTCGGGTTCTCCGGTTTTCTTCACCATTCATTCCACCAACTGCTCCATCACCATCTTTCCTTTATCCATTTCACCATCATTTTATATATTCTACTTTCCCGTTCTCGTACCAGTCATGGGACATTCGGCAAAACCACGCATTTTTTGTTTCCGTTGTAATGTTTGCTATTAATAAATAATGCTAAGGAAAGCATATTTATCAAATATTAGCATCTAAGTACCAACGGTTGCCACGTTATTGAGCGATAAATGTATCGTATTAATTCATTTTGTCGCATTTTAAGTGCACATGGCTCCGGAACCCTTTATTTCAGAATATTGTACCAATTCTCATTTTATAGATAAAGGTCTGCATTTCATTACAACATATACTAATTATTTTTTATAATATTCACAAAATTCTATATAAGTTTTTACTTGTTTTAAGCGTCTCCGGATTTTTATAAAATAAAATATTAGATTGAGAATAATTCATAGTGTCATTAAGAGACACCCACAATGTTGGTAAACTGGTATGTTTGGATATTCGTAGTTAAAACACAAAACGTGAATAAACGCAGCGATTTACGTGGTTGATACACGATGATCAAGCGCTCTGTGAATCTGTGAGGGAATACTCGGAACCACATCTGCTTAGTAAGTGTTCTCATTGTTTAACCTTATGCACATCAGCTTGCTTGGCAGTTTTATCTCACAAACGCGTGAGAGCGACCATGGGCACGTATTTTACTACTTCCGCGCATAAAGTAATTTACTTCTTTAGTTATTTTAGACGAATCCTTATCAGTCACAATTACAGTAAAATATATGTTTGATTGTGTTTAAATTACGAAACATTACATAATGCAATTATTTTTCTTAATCCGTTACCATTCTACACTGGAAAAAATGGAAATTTCTTCGCTTAAATAAAAATAAGAACATGTTTACTTTATAAGTGTGAAATTAAAGTTTAAGGAATCAAAATAAAGCTCGATTTACATAATTAGATTTAAAAGTTTCATAGCTATAACAGCTTGAAGTTGGGAATTTTAGGAGGATACGATGAATTTGAACAACTTTAATTGCAATATTCCGATTCTGAATTTCAAGAGCTTGCATAATGCATTGTATCGGGCTTGTCTCCAAATACAAAAGGTTTCGTTTCGTTTAAAAAAAAAATGCAAGGTCGATTTTTCTTCTATTTCGGGCTTGAAATGGAATGTCCCGCATCCGGCTCATCACCCATCATGGATATTCTGATCCCAGGCACCCGCTTGTAAGTTCTACATACAAGGTTAAACAGAGAAAGAAGAAGATATATTATTGAACAATTTTAGCCGTCAATAACGAATATTTCGGAAATGGCTCATGCCACAAAAAAAAATATTTGAAGTAAACGGTGTGTGTTTTTTATTGTTTGTGTGTTTGTTGCTTAACGTTTACCAATCATACTAAAGCATACAAAATTCATTCAGAATGAAGAGGACTTAACAGGCCATTCACAGAAAATTCAGAAGATACAATATGGTATTTTAATAAAAATCATTAGAGCCATTTTTTCCATGCGAAGAGTAGCTTAAGGTGGGGGCGACTTTCTTGAAAATCGCCGTGTCGCATCCTTGGAAGCTGAACTTAAATACCAAGTTTGATATTCATCCAAAAATTTCTATTTGAGTTGTGCTGTTCAGACACGAGCAGTTACGGGCGCGAACCTTTATCAGAAAGGTATCTTTTTGGACCTCGCCACCATTTTCGTCGTAACCTCGATCTCAAATTTTGGGTGGAATATGATGCTTCCTTTGCGGTAGAGAAAATAAAAATGGATGGCACCTATTTGATATTTGTTTCTTAGTAGTTTGACTTGTAAAATTTTTGTTGCAACAGTACCACGACTCTTCTTTATCCATTACAATTTATTTTAATGTCTGTTCCTCAAGGTGAGAATTTTCAGTAAATTTCTCACCGCTACCTGGAAACCTGTTAGTTATATTTCTTCAAATATAACTTCAATGTGTTTGATTAGATTTGTGTAAGTAGTATAAAGCTTTCTCCACTACGTGACGTCAAGGCCTGTTATATAAGCTCAAGGAGGCAGAGATGCCTCCCCCCTACCTCACCCTGATAGGCAGCTTCCAACGGGATCGCACTTTCCGGGTGCGGGTGGAGGGGAAGGTATCCTCAGTTAGACCCATAGTGGCTGGAGTACCGGAAGGCAGTGTACTGTCGCCGTTACTCTTCGCCGCCTACACGTCTGACTTCCCCAGGGAACCCTGTACTGTTACATGCCAATATGCCGACGATGTCCTCATAATGGCACAGAACAAAAATGTCCGTTATTGCTTCCCTCCACTACAGAGACGGTGGAGTGGAGAACATGGAGTGAAAAGTGGAGAATGGCCATTAGCCCACAGAAGAGCTCTATCCTTCTTCTTACTAAGGTTTGTCGCTGGCGGCCGGAAAGGCCTCTGAGGCTGGGGCGGAGGAGAATCCCTTGGGTTAACTCCGCCAAATACCTCAGAGTCCTGCTCGACCGGCCTCACATTCGCTCCCCATGTCAAGGCTATTGGGTCACGCTGCATTTCGGCAGCTGTATCCCATCTTCCGCTCAATCATGCCACTTACCGTATTCTGGCCTGTTTCGTGCGGTCATTTCGTCACTGATACTGTACGGCTGCGAGGTCTGGGATTTGTCGGCTCTGACCACCATCTGCAGCCTACGGGCCATGCAGAACAGGGCACTTCGGATGACCTGCAGTACACACCGTAGATTTCCGTCACACATCCTGCACACTCACTCCGGTCTGCCTTACAGTGAATATTGTGAGAGAGAGCAATGGGCAATATGACCATCGGTTGCCCAGACGGCGTCAAAGCTACCGCCTGCGCAAGGATGCCCTGGACTGCTAAATCCTGCCGCTTTATCCATTTACACACCACACCTAAATAAGCAGCATTGGGCCTAGTCACGCTGGACGGGTGACCGCTCAGCTGTACACACCCTCTGCTTTACTTGGAACTTCATTACTTTCTATATCCGCTTCCTTCGGTTCTCTCGCTAGATGGCATTGCTTCACTTAACGGTCCTGCAAGCGGCTGGCTAAGTTAAGCAGCATCGGGCTTGGTCACCACTTGGACGGTGACCGTCCCGGCGAATAACGACTTGCGCCAATAGACCACGAGAAACCAATTACCGCCGTCAACAATTATACAAGACAAAAACACTTCCTAATAGACACTATCTATTATATCGCACGAGTAAATCCGTAATTAAACGGATAGGTGCTGTGGCTATTCATCTTCCAACCGACCAACTCGGGCGTCTTGTTTTTGCTACTGGCTCCTGAGGTGATGCTTATCTTTGAATGTTTTATTTCTGCGATATCTTGAACTATGCACAAGCTCACCACAGGAAAAATGTGGATTCATTAAAGTAAAAGTTTTTCTGGTTGACAACCATTTCCGAATCACTCGCAGCCGTTATTTTGGATTTACGACGTAAATTCGTGCAGAATATTTTGAAATGTTCAGTAAACGTTCTTTGTTTTTCATGCAAGCAATATGCCCTTTAAACAATTGAATTATCTCAGCTTCCAAATGTGTATCACCGTAGTATACTGGAATATTTTTCAGTATTAACATGGATAAGTCAGAAAAATTAGCTTTTGCATTAATAATTTGTAGAAAAACCTTGAAAATATGTAATAATGGATAGAACATATATAATTGTTACACTTGTTTTTTCTGAAGCAATCAGAGCACTTGCTATCTATATGCATATTATTTCTTAAATCATCATCATGTGGAGCATTTGAATTACCATATAATTCTCATTATTTTTCCCCTTCATAGCCTATATCGTATTGTGACTTTTTCGTTCTACTGTCACTCAGTTTTTGTCACTTCTCTCAGTTTTTATTTGTCATTCATTTGTTTTATCTATTTCATTTCACTGTCACTGTGGTGTTCACTTCGCCCGCACTGTCACTTCACTAAGTGAACTAGTTCAATTCTCCGTCACTTCGCTTTCTTCGTGACGCAGTCTCTTCATGCCGGACGGTTCACTTCACTCGGGAGTCGAACACAAGCCCTCCACAACTGTCGCTCCGCGGTAGCACTCGCTGCACGTCACAGAAGCCTTCATCAACTCGCTCGCACACTCATTCAGCTTCACTGAGGCACACACAACTCGCAACTCGCGCTGACTTACGGCCTGCGAGAACGCTCGCTTATATAGGCAGGGATCTTCCACAGAATGTTCTCGAGCATTCTGGAAGTGTTTCGACACACTTTCTGGAGGAGGAAATAAGGTTTCCAGAAAGTTCTAGGTGTATCTCGATAGTGCGCCCGGTGTTTACGCTGGCAAGCGAGGTTATCGTTTATTCGGATCGCTCAGCCCCGACCTCCCTGTAACCTTAGGCCATAGCCGCTGCGTCACAATATCGAAAACGAAGATAGACAATATGTATTATGTTGATAGAGTAATTTAGAATTTGTTTAAAATCATAAGTTTAGTTAATTCCCTTAACGGAAATGCACTTCTAAGCATTTTTTCCCAACACTGATTGATTTGTTTCGACATGTGCGTCTTATTTTATCGGCCATTTTATTTTTCATAAGTTGGTCACACCAGGCGATGAATGAAACTATCAAATGAAATGAATGCGCAGTTGGATAGAGCTGCTTGAAATTCGTCATAATGGCCAAGGAAAACCAGGTATGACCAGGGAACGGAGGGGACACCTCGCACATCGACCCAACGCGGATATGTTGTGTTTACCACCTCCAGGAGGAACGGATGAGGTGAAGGAATCGCAGGAGGCTATAGGCCGCGGGCAGGTCGCTAACGATTCTAAGTCTAAATACCCGGCCACACCGGCGATCTACTCAGAGTAGGCTTCCCTCTGGCGGAACCGGGAGAACTCGATCCACCGGAGGCGGCTCAGAGAAGACTGCTATCTGGCAGGGCCGAGAAGAACTTTCCAGCGAGCAAGTATCTGCGCCAAGTGTTCGAAACCAATACACACTGCACGGTCTCAAGTCTACCCCAAAAATGAAAGCGAAAAGATAGGAAATTAAGTAAAGGGAATTCGTTGTAGAAGAGAAACTAACCCATCATTTGCCAGTCAACAGGGAAAACCACGAAAAATCCATGGTAAGTGTGGTCGTTCCCAGTAATCGAAACCAGGACCTTCTAAATGCGAGCCTCGCACGCTACCGCGGAGCCATCGTGCTCGGCAAGGAATAACTAAAGTATGATCATTCTTTCTCATTTAGCACAAAAGAGGAACGCTGTTCGTCCCTCATTGACTTCTATGTGCGTTGAGGTTTAGAAAAATAGTTGAACGTAAAGTTATTTGTGTTTGTTTTGTTTTGATCCATCACTGCTATTAGCAGAGAGATAAGACAAGACAGGATAGACTATGCATATCGTGATGAAAGGCACATCATCGATGATCAAGCTTGAGGGCCGTGATTAGGTGAAGGTCCTTTGAACCAACAAGATCTATTCATGATAACTATAACCTCGTGCTTATCTACTAGAATGGCTTTTAACCGTCTAAAACTGTTATGATGTTCATTTTAATTAAGTGCTGGCAAGTGCTCTTTAATGTCTCTACCACGTGTCTACCTGATATATAAAGAACGTATTGACGTCCACTTGAAAATTCGATATCGAGATTTCACCAGTATTACATGTTTTGAGGCCTCCTGAATAATAATAATAATAATAATAATAATAATAATAATAAAAATATCTGATGTGACACATTCGCATGAGTTTCTCCACTCTGTATCTATATTAGTGGGTATACAAACTATTCTTACTAAAGATTATCTTTCTATCTACTACATTTAATCCAAATAAACCTTTGGAAAAATAGCTACATTACACATTTCGTTATAAATACAAAGGGAACCGCGTTAGCCAAGTTTAAGAACTGGACGTTATATGCTGGCCTAAAAATTTCATACTGATTCCACGCAATCGCGAAAAAGAACTGAAAATCGACGGGACTTGAAAAGAATGACAATTATTGAACAATTTCGAATCTTTAATCACAGATATCTCAGAAACGGCTCAAGACACACAAAAAGAGTAACTTTTAAGTAAATTGTGGTTTAAAGAGATCGACATTTTTGTGTGGTTCGTTTTCATCTATTGCTTAACGTTTACACGTTATACAGGATGATATAAAATTCCTTCCGAATGAAGAGGACTTCCTAAGCTATTCCCAGAAGATTCAAGATATACCTAGATTTGTCATGCCATCTAAATATCTTTAATAAGGTTTTTAATCAAAATCGTTAGAGCAATTTTTTAGAAAATGAAATGAAATGGAAGTATCCATGGAAGATACTAAACTCAAATAGCAAGTTTGGTATTTCTCCGATTTTTGTTTTTGAGTTATGCTGTTCACAAACACACAGGCACACACCTGGATATGTTTCCAAAAATGCTTTATTTGGGTTCAGGACACCTAAACCATGTATTTTCAGTGAAATATCGGTATCGAATTTTTGAATGGAATGCAATGCTTCCCCTACTTACTGTATGTAGTAGAGAAAGTAAAAAATGCATTTATAGGGGGGGGGAAAGGCTGTGTGTGTGTGTGTGTGTGTGTGTGTGTGTGTGTCTATGAACAACATAATTCAATGAAAAGTCGGTTAAATATAAGACTTGGCATTTAAGACCAGTATCTTTTAAAGGTGCGACACTAAGATTTTCAGGAAAATAGCCCCAACCTCAAACTACCCTTTACATGGAAACATTTTCGAAATTTTCGATTTCCTCAAAAATGGCTCTAACGATAACTGGTAAACGTTAAGCGATAGACGAAAACGTACTACACAAAGAATGTAGTTCTCTTTGTAACAATTTATTTCAAATAAGCTTTTTGTGGTATAGTCGTTTCCTGCAACCATTATTATTTGTTTGAATTTTTCAGTGGGTACTTTGCCATTCTTTAAAAATGCGGTCACTATTCGGTTGTTTTTCGCGATGTCGTGGAAGACTATGGAATTTTAAGGCCACCTTATAGCGTTCAGCTTTTAAACATCTGACTATCAATTCGGTTTCCTGGGGTGCCTAAAGTGTGGCAATGGTAATTGTTAAAGCGACATGTTAATCTCAAGCCACTACTACACACTCTTCCCATGTCCTGTGTGGACAGAGGCATAGGAGGCAGCGGTCGTGGAATAGGCCTTTCTATGGTAGGACAGTTGCTCCACGGAGTTAGGATTTCAAGTTTAGTTCTGTCTGAGAATGTATCAGAATTCTGTATTAAACCGTTTGTTATCAAAAAACCATCTTTAGGTCTTTCACCAACAGTAGAGATAGAGAAAATGGTGCATTTTCAGTAACAGTTCCTACTGTTTTAGTTCTAAAATATACGAGGTTCGAAATAGGCATTCCAAAAATGCGTTCACGTGTATTTACCTGCTATCTTCGGTATAAAACCTGACCGCTCGCACAGTGTAATGCGTCAGAGCCAATGTTGGCAGGCTCACCCACTCCGCACACCCGGCACTCACTACAGGCTTTTGCCCGCCATTTACCACGTAGTCAATAGCATCAGTAGTCCACTTTCATTTATGAAGATTTCCCTGTAGAATAACGTATATTTGTATGTAAATATTATTTTAAATACGAATCGGCTCGTCGCGTACGTAAAGAATTCACCCTGAAGTTTCCTCACAATTGCCTCCTTCCAGAACTTCAATTCACGATTTTGTGAATACATTTGAAACTAGTGGTTCAGTCCAAAACAAGAAACACATGCAAAGACTTTCAGGGTTAACGGAAGAAACATTAGACGAAATTGGCAAAAATCTTGAACGTTCGCGAGGAAAATCACTATGAAAGTTAGCACAAATTCACGTTTCAACAACTACTGCACAAACAGCATTTGCTCTGAGGTAAGAGCTGATTTTGTTATATTTTGTGTATGTTTACAGGAATACAGATTTAAAGAGTGAAGACGGACTGCTGGCACGGCCGGCTGTGGCAAAAACCCGTACGAGCGATCACATTTTATACCGAAAATTCTGTATTTACGCATAATAGCAAAATACTGTTTCGTGTAATATGACTTGTCTGTCTCGGGTTTTTTCGCATCAAGTCGTAAGTCTTCGTTCCGTTCTAAGAGTCCTTGAATACTACTACTGCCTACCCTCTTTCAGCCAGTTTGCCATAATTATAACTTAGCTAATTAATGTACACAAGAATAAGAAGGATTCGCGAAGTAAATAATCGTTTTCATTCTATGTTTTAAATAAAATGAAATCCTTTGTATTTATATTCAGCCCTTCATGTGGTGCTTTGCATGCGGCGTATCGGTATAGTTTAAATGCGACATAAGAGAACTCTATTGGAACTTGGAAGCACTAAAGCAGGGACGGTCCTAGCATCTCGCATCATGCACATACTTGTAACTACGTTAACGCAAGGGATGACCAAAGTAACTTTTGGAAGCAATTATAGAAAATTATAAGAATAGTCTGAAGGATCACTTTAATGCAAATTTGGAGAAGTTACTTTGGAACTACAACTGTACCTATGGTTATTTATTTAGTTCTTTTTTTTTTTTTGAAGCGCCTTCATTGTCAGGACCGTTGGAAAATAACGGTAGTTTTCCTTACTTCTACCCACTCAATCAGGAGTTCATACAAGCGCTATTCCTTTGAATGAAGGTGATAAATGCATAGATAAGTCGAGCTTCTCTCTCGATTATGATCATTATGAAACTTTAAACTCCGCGGAACAAATGCCCTCGCACCTCAGTCTTCTACCAGCAGTTCCCAAACTTCTTGCACACACGACCCCCTTTTCGATAATGAAATTATTGGCGACCCCTCCATTCACTTCGCTGCTTAATCATTAATTTGCAAGTTTTCGCGCACAGGTCAACAAATTAAGTGGAAAGTTAAGGGATAAATTAATTGAGCTTTCTTCAGACCAAAGTTTAAAACTGACTTTCAGAAGGAAGATGGCTAGCAAGAAGAACAGAATACCCTGGTGTCTACCGCACTAAACGTGTTTATTCCATTCTGCACCTCATATCTCTGCGAAATTGGATTTTCGTCAATGATGAACATCAAGACTAAATCTAGGAATAGACTGCAGTTAGAAACTGGCTTAATAATGTGTGCAGCCAGACATTGAACGATTAATTAATAGCAAACAGCTCTACTTATCACTAATCATCCTGATGTGCAGTATAATAATTAATGGTTTACATAAAATTGTACATGTGCATTTACTGTGAAATTGTAGTATTAATATGCTTCTTAAATACAAAACATGATACTGTTTAAATGTAATATGTAATAGATGATTATTGTATTCCATTCTTATAATAATAATTAACAATAAAATGATTTATTAATAATTCCAAATATCCACTGCGACCCCCCAAATAGAATACCGCGGCCCCTTGAGGGTCGCGATCCACAGTTTGGGAACCGCTGTTCCACAGGAAGCGCGGACAGGCAATACTTTGTTCAAAATCCATTGGATTTAACCTTCTAAAAGAGAAGTGAAGCAGAAAGCACCTCGGACGAGTTCAAAAGATCGTTCATCACTACTGCTGTTTATACGACGTCAATCTTGCACGTGTCTTGGGCAAAGCTATCTTCCGCAAGACCAGCAATTATGCTTTTAAACGGCTATCACCTTGAAACATCTCTTGGACATTAATAACGGTTTATATAAGCGATAATTGACTTCCTAACACAGCCATTTTTGATGCACAAACACATTTTGACGCAAATTGCCTTCGAGATGCTTACTCGCAGTCACTTCAGAAACAGCTGACTGTAGCCAAGAGAGAGTGACGTAATTGCTGGTACAACGTCTAGAACCTGAAGGTTTTTGCTGAGCAATAAAGTTTTGTAAAGGTTCTAGCATCCTGATGTAAGGAGGCAGGAGATCGATCGGGTGGCTACGGACTGCGTCACAGCTGGGGGCTGGGTCAAATCTCTGGGTAGGTCACGGCAGTTCCTTTCTTACCCGCATCCACTTCGAGACCAGCAGTGGCGTACTGCATTGGGAATCAGGTCAGAATTGCTTCATCGCAACACTAATCACATACAGTAATATTGAAGGTGCATTGGAAGTGACTAATGCAATAATATCCATATATACCAAACGTAATCGTATATTTTATGAATAAAATAAATAAATATAAAAAGGACAGAAAATATTACTTTTGGTTTCTATTCCTTTTAAAAACTAAATAACAGACAAATTTAGAAGTGAAATGCAATAATTGTGAAACTTACTCCAGCTATGTTAACATATATAACATACCGCGTAATCCTATGAGTTTGGGCAACTCTAGCAGAGTTTCTAGGATGCAGATTACGTCACAAATTACATGCAGTACGGCCACACACTTCGTATTTAGAAATTCTAATTCTGATGTAGATTGTAAGCGATGATAATTTTTACATAAATAGTATTAATATGCCAGCTTAAAAACAAATTACACACCACAGTAAATTAAATAATTTACCTTTAGAATATGTAAATAATGGCAACTTAAAGTATATTACACAGCTGCATTAGTTCGATGGAGAAAGGTTATGACAGTTATTTTTTTATTCTCTATACAGAATATCTATACAGAAGGTGCCAGTGTTAAGGTATTTTTTGAATGCCAGCCTGAACTTATTTTTACTTTATCTACTACTTACTGTCTAAATAGAGGAAATACTCTATATGCAGATTTCACTGGTAATGCGCATTTTGAGATCCCCGAATAAAAGGCACTTTTAGAAAAAGGTTTGTGTGCGTGCGCACCCTTGTTTTCGTGTGTCTGTTTGTGAACAGGATTAACTCAAAAATGAAAGTTGGTGAGAAGTCAAGCAGTCATTTAATTTAAGCATCTTACAAGGATGCAATACCATTTTCAAGATAATCCCACAACTCAAGCTACCCTTTACATAGTTTTCGTTATTTTTTATTTGCTAAAGGCTGTGATTTTGATTAAAATACCGTTAGTTTAATATATTTGCATGTCAAATGAAACGTATGTCTTGACTTTTCTGGAAACTGCTTTTGAAGTCCTCTTCGCTGTGAATGACTTTTGTACAACTGGTAATCCTTAAGAGATAGGCAATATCTTGCTTCACAAAAAATGCAGATCTTAAAGACACTAGCTACTTATGCCAAATAATATTTTTGTGGCTTTAACCGTTTCCCAGATATTCTTTGTTATTGGTTTGAATTTTCAAATACCATGTAGTTTTAAACTGGTAAGAGAAAGCGGAGAAAGTCATATGAATGTAACATATCGGTGTTTATTAATATGCAAATCCTTTAAAGATAATGGAGCGAATTAGATAATACAACAGAAATCTAGTAAACTCCTTTCTGAAATGCCTGTAAATTATTGTTTGTCCTATATGTGGTCTCTGCGTATATATTTGAATATTTTGTGATGGGTTGTCAGCCACAAATAAAAGTAGAGCTTACCGTTGTCTTACCATTCTTTTTTATTCCTTCTTTTTTATAAGAAATATTTTGGCATGCACTGAATTCCCCTAGCACATTATAAGTCATTAAAGAATGAAGGTAGTGATTCAAAATTTCATATTTTAAACCATGCTTGCTATCATTATGGGAACAAGTATTTTTATGTTTGTCAATGCACGTGACAAAATATTTTATATTCATACTTCTTCATATTTTGACAAATTTAAGATTTTTTGCTTTTAAAATAATTTCCATTAGTAACGAACCGGGCTAATTATATATTCTGTTCGGGCAGTTTTTTGTGAAGCACATTAGAAAGCTCAAGCCACTCTTTCCACGAAACGCCTCTGGAATAACATGCACCGCCCGTTCCTACAAGTCGGGTAGAGTTGAGAAATTGTAATATTTTGAACGTCACGTGAAACCAAACGCCCTCTGTTCTTGAAATTTTAATTTTATGCGAACGGGTACATTTTATTTTATATTTTATTTTTAAATATGGACCAACATCTACAAAGCCTTATTTTTTAAGCTAATGGAGTGAATTTGCCTCAGCCCTTAAAATATGAGATGTTTTGCATTTAATATACATTGCGATTTTTTCGTATTTAAAAAATTCATATTTTGTCTACCTCTAGTCATAACAAAAGAAAAAGTCAGTATATGGTAATACCAGCTCTTGCTGTTTGACGTGTTTGTCCGCTGAAGGATCAGCTTAGGTCAAGAACGGTGCCGCATTGCTCAAGGGAAGGACACACAACTTCCGCAACGGTGCTGGGTTCAGTGCCTGCAGGCTTACAGTAATTACTTGAACTAGACTATGCGTGTTCACACCTTCTCTAATGTCCACACCTTGTACCTGAAGGTTTTCTCCGTCTCTAAGTAAGAGGCAATGCAGTTCCTTTAGGATGTTATCTGGAAAGATGAAAAATCGATTTCACGATGAAGTTACTATTCATAAACTGGTTTATATCAACATAAAGAGTGGCATAAGCTTTATCAATGTGAGTAGTTCTTTCCAAAGTCATACAATACTGTTCTAAACAATCAATCGGTGTTATTGTATCATTTACTTACCGAATTTACACGTTTTGAGGTCCCCTGTACCCATTTTTAATGCTACATTGCAGTGGTATTATTTATAAAGTTTGTTTGTTTGTGTATTTGTTTTACTTCACATGTGAAGCCATCTTGTGACGTGATTCATTTGTTCGGTTTGTAGCTCCATCTGGTGTTAGCAATTTGCAGCAGTGTTAGTGTTCGTTTGAAACTATTGTTATCTTAATTAATTTTGGTTTACTGTCCTCCGGCTAGCTATTATTTCTCGGTCGAACATATCTCTTGATCAGGGTGTGTAAACGGAAAGGAATCTTTTATCCAAATATAACACTGATGAAGAAATTTGTTTTACACATTTATTGTCGAACACGTTAACTATCACATTTATACATTGATCTTAACACTCGCCAAACTGAAACTGTTATAACAACTTCTTACTGATCACTTTTAATCCACGTACTTCAACCTTTTGTATAATTAACCTTACAACACTTTAGATTTTTCATAATTCTGCTGCGCGTAACTTATGAATCGATACCCGACGTTTGCCGTACAAATACTTTCGACGAACTGACTGACTGAAGACGACGTGTAGTGTACACAGATTTTTGATGAACTGACTGCGATCTACCTCTGACTTGGCTTTTATACCCATACACACCGATATGCCTAAATATTATAACTGAACTACAATTGGCTAATAAAACGCGCCAACATTAGCGTCTATTTTAATATCCAATGAAAATTATGAATACATATGCTCTAGGGAAACTTTCCAGAAGATTCTAAACAGAAAAACCCGCCAACATTACGCAACGTCCTCGTTTCCAATAATGATAAACAGCTCACCCCCTCGCTGCGTTATTGCGCGCTATTATTGACAGTTTCAGTAAGGCAGTATAAACTTACTTCCCAACAATAATTACAGTCAAGAAACATCTCAAATCAATGTCACATAAAAATGCATATTCATATTACAATCATTATTTACATTTAAGTAATTTTTCAACATGCGAGTGTCTGCGAACAGCATAACTCGAATGATAAAAGGTCAGACTTTTCAAGGGCATCCTCCACCCAAATTATCTTTTATTTGGAACATTTTTCAATTATTAAAAAAGACTAAGGGGTTTAATTAAAAAACCATATGTTTGCGATATTTGTTGACTAATGAAATGTATATCTTGAATTTTCGGCTTTAGCCTGTGGAACCATCTTCATTCGGAATGAATTTCCTTAGTAGTAAACTACAATAGATAGACAAAAGCTTACCACACAATAATGTAGATATCATTAAAACACAGAATTTATATCAAATGAATTTTTTGTGGAATTAAATATTTCCAAAGATAATTGATGCTATTCGTTTGAAAATTGTAGTACTCAACATTTTTTTGAAGAGCTAAGATACTAGTTGTTCACTTCATTCTTTCGTTTTTCTTTTCCTCACAATTCCACTCAAATTGTATGCAATTTTAAAATTAGTATTTAATGAATCTATTTTTTAAGATTCCATCGCTTCAGTCTCCTGTGTCGCCCTTGTTCTTACAACGAAATTTTTATGAAAAACTTCTGCCTAAGTTTTATTTTGTTTAATATGAAAGGAAGCTTTTGTAAGACGAGATATCAAAACAAACGATAGTGGCTAGAGAAAGCCACGTGAATGTAACACATGAGTTCCTTTTTTTAAATTAGTTTTCTTCACGAGTAAACTGTAACCTCCCTTAATTGAAATACATAGTGTGGTGGTGAAGTCGGTTTTAGAGGTTAGAGGTATGAGTACATAAAAAATAAAAGTCTGTTGCGCTACAGCCATGAAGGGCCTGGTCCTACCTACTCCAATTTCGGTCTCACGGCCACTTAGGCACAGCAGAGGCGGGCGATCATCCAACCGATACGGGGAGGTGTTGGGGCACGATGCTTTGGGGCCTGCAAGTTGGAAACGAGGCCAGGACCGGTGCTTATCGCAGCTCCTCACTTTCCTCACGTTGAGTAGACACTGGTCCCACATGCCATTTAAACAACCTGAGACCCCTGAGAAGTGGGAGAGCTACGTTGCCACGTTGTGTTATCAGCGCGCCGAATAGCAAACAGCTCGCTAAAACGTAACGCTAGTGAGCAATATTAAACCACGCCAATATAGCAACGGTTACCCCTCAAAGTTCAACTTATACGCGAAGGGAAACGAGGATGGTGACACCTTACTGGTTAGAGCAACAGCGGAGGGGACGTTGCCATGGAAACTACCCCTCAAAGAAGTGTCAGAAGTCTCATCATATTTAAATTCTACCGTACACCGCGGACTTAAAATCCAGCTCCACGTAGTAGCCCACAGCGCCACGACACAGTACGGTATATGTACATACAGGTGTAAATTGATAAGATCTTATGTACCTAACCTACAGATGATCGATTATATTAAAATAATGGTTAGATTATTTTGAGAGAGTAATTATCCATTATCCATTATCGCTATTCATGTATGATTGTATTGTAATTATCCTGCGCTCTTAATGCTCACCCACACTTGGTGGCAGGTTGTTTGATAAATTAGCCGCCTACTATCTGTCTCTAATGTTATGGAGAACTGCATAGCTACAGCTGAATAATAAACTAGAGTTCGTCCAGAAATAATAAGCCAAGGTGAAGTAAATTAACATGAATTATTAACATGAAGTAAATAGACATATCAGCTTATTTTAAGAATAGATAGTAAAAGAGGTAAAAATAATTGATAGTAGGTAGTCATGTGGATGTTACATCAAACTTTTTGAAAGAAGAACGGAGCGAGAGAGATGGAGAGAACAAAAGTAAAAAAAAAGGAAAATTTGACAATACCTCACTTATACTTGAATCACGCAGCACTAAAAAAATGCAAAAACCGTGTTTTAATATTTTATTTTCTCAAATAAGGCTTTAAGAATTTTGACTGAAATGCCATGCTAAAGTTTAACACTGCATATGCATTTACTATTGTGTGTAAGACTTACTATAACTTGAAATTATAGAAAAAAATGAGTCGGAGTTTGAAACACTTAACATCACTTACATGTTTTTCAACCTGACCAGTTTCGAGAGCTACTTACTCTCACTGTCAGAGCAAGTAGGTCTCGAAACTGGTCAAGATGAAAAACATGTAAGTGATGTTAAGTGATGACAATAACAAAAGAGATTGTGTCTGTTTAGTACGTCTGAAAATTTCCTCCAGTTCTTTCGAAGAGACAACTCATTTCCAAACTAAGCGATTGGTAAAGCTGCTACAATAAGGAAATTTAAAACCTGACTGCAGAGTCAGTAAGATAAAATCAATGTGCTACAGGAATTTCAAAATATAATTTCAAGAAAATGATTGGGATTCTGAAACCTCTGTAGAGTTTTTCTCCATCGCATTTAGATTTTACCCAAAAGTTCAGCATGAAAATCTAATCGGAAATACAGATTTTGAGGTCCCCTGAATACCTGCTACCCCAAAAAATACATTATTGCTTTCTCTACCGCTTAGTATTCGATATCGAGATTTTACCAGAAAGTACCTACACGTATAGAGGCCTTCGGGGGTGGGGAGATGAAAGGTCGTATGTGTCTTTGGACAGCATAACTTAAAAATTAAAATCGGAACTAAACAAAAACTTAAGTGAAACACAGACCTCGTTAAAGCATAATTAAGATTTGTGTCACATGAATTTTTGTGGCATTAAGCATTTCCGAGATAAATGTTGCTATTGGTTTGAATTGTCTAATACCTTCTTATGATTTTGTGGAAGTGTTAAAGACCCGCTTTTAAAGATTTAACCGATGTTTCAGCCTCTTGCATCTCTCTTGTACCTATCACGAAATGTGTGATTAAACCATTTCTGCAAACCTTTATAAAATGAAGTAGAAAGCCCTCACCAAAAAAAGGTAAGAATATCTAGTCCGTAAAACAGGTATAAAAATGTTAGTCGGTATAAGAACGTTATGAATTTAATAAATCTGTAATAATTAGAAGTTATCTGTCTGAGCAATATAAAGAGAACTAGATAAATGACTTTCTCGATTCGCTCTTTACAAACTATTCTTCCAAAAGTTTATTCTTTCCTCTACTTTTTGTTAATCGAGATAAACTTTCATTACAAATTTACCCATTCCTGTGTATGTACATATACGGAGGAGGTTAACCCCTTAATGCCTAATGTTGCCAATTTGCATCAAACCACTGTTTCTTTATTTGTTTATTTATTGTCTTCATTGTTTATAAAACTTTAAGTAAAAATCTGATGTGTTACACTCGCATGACTTTCTCTACTCTTGTACAAACTATTTTTACAAACTCTTATTCTCCATCTATTTCATATTAATCGAGATAAACATTTGCAGAAAGGGTCTTTTGACATGCAAAGAGAATTACATTTTACACATAGCGACAAGTTCTAAAAATATTTCACTTTCACTTAAGGCGTACTCTGTTCCCCTTGTTTTGTATTTGCAAGGGCAATATGGAAATACAGTAGCCTTTAAGCACATACATATCTCTTAATAGTTGGTTGCTAGGTGCAGCACCAGTCCCTTTGCCACAGATTAATACTCTTTGCATATCCAAGACAAAAAAATGAACGAATTCCCATTTGAGAAAATAAGTATTGAAAATTTAAGGGAATAACAAGCAATATCTCGAAAATGGTTCACTCAAAAAAAATAAAATAGATAAAAATGTATATGACATAAATTGTGTATTTTAACGCGATCTACATTTTTTGTGTAGTAAAATTTTGTCTATCTCCTATGGTTTACCAGTTATGCAAAAGTCTTTCACAATGAAGAATACTTTTGGAGACATTCCCAGAAAATTCAAGATATACATTTTATTTGTCATGAAAATATCTTAAACATATGATATTTTAATGAAAATCGTTAGCCATTTTTAAGAAAATTAAAATTTTCGAAAAATGTTCCATGTAAAGGATAATTTGGAGTGGGGGGATTTTCTTGAAAACCTTCGTGTCGCATCTCTGGAAGATACTGAACCTAACTACCAAGTTTGGTGTTTATCCGACTGTTTGTTTCTGCTGTTCACAGACACACACACACGGACATGTTTTCAAAAATGCTTTTTTTGGATTCAGGGGGTCTCAAAACATATATTTCCGGTGAAATCTCGGTATCGAATTTTTGGGTGGAATACAATACTTCCCCTACTTACTATACGTAGTAGAGAAAGTAAAAAAAGGAAATGAAACCAGCTAGGATAGAAAAACTGATATTTTGGCAACAACTTATAGATTATTAAAAATAAAATGATTTGGGGTCCCGGGGGCACAAAACCCCCTTTTTAATTTGACTTGAAATGCGGTCAGTTCAACCCCAACATCATTATAGAACACTTTTGTTTTAAATTGTAAGTGAAAGTAATAATTCAGGTATAAAGAGGTTATAGTGATAGTCTACCTATTAGATATGTGATAGAAAAATTAAATAGTATATGTATTTGAAAATGTAAACCAATAACAAAGAATAACTCGGAATGGGTTAACGCCACACACACACACACACACACACACACACACACACACACACACACACACACACACACACACTAGACAAATTGTGTTAATATTTTTTTGTATAGTAAGATTTTGTCTGTCTCATATGATTTACCAATAATTATGCAAAAGTCGTTCAGAATGAAGACGACATCAAAGCTATTCAAGATACACATTTTATTTGCAATACAAATATCTTAAACGTAATAAAAAATGATTACAGTCATTTTTGAGAAAATAATAAACTTCGAAAAACTTTCCATGCAAAGTGCAATTTGAGGTGATGTAACTTCTTTTCTTTTTAAATCTTGTTGCAACCTTGGAAGACACTGATCTTAAATTTCAAGTTTGGTATTTAACCGTCTTTTCATTATTGAGTTATACTGCTCTCTCTCTCTCTCTCTCTCTCTCACACACACACACACATACACACACACACACAGACTTTTTATAGAAATGCTTTAATTTTAATTAAGGTAGCCTCAAAACTGCATTTCCGGCGAAATCTTGATTCGAAATATTTTAGGTGGAATGCAATACTTTCTGTACTACAGGTAATTGGTAGAGAAAGGAAAAAGAACTTACGATGAATTCTACACGAAATAAGGCTTGGTAGTCGAATGGCTGCGAGGTCAGCCCATATTTTAGATTCCATAAAATCTTCGGCAGAAAGATAAACTTATAAATCAACAGATTTGGAAGCTGTGGTGTGTTTCCATTGAAGGTAACGTAAATACGAATTAGAGATCGAGTGTGTGTGGGGAGTGATACGAAATATACATCCAGCATGTAAGCCCATACAAACCTAAGTAAATTACAGGCCCAGAAACAAAACGCAATTGAGCCGTGACCATCTCCCGGTCACGGTTGAGTTCTTTACAGGTGTAATACCTAACTCTTGAAAGTAGACGATGATTTCATCATCCTGAAGGCGGAAGCTCTTTGATGTGTCCGAGCAGACGCTGTAAATTCAGTTATCGCGTGTTGCGTTACTATCTTGCCCTGGTTTGGTCAGGGTAACATTAGGAACCACCTGCTTGGAGGCTGTAGCTATTGTTAGTTAACTGCTTGTGGAGTTGGCACTGTGATGTTGGATCACAGAATTATGGACACGAAGATAGTGCTTTCCTCGTGGTTATATTTTCTCAAGTATCTAAGTCAGAGATAGTAAAATATGGGATGTAAAGATTTCACAGGAAATGCACGTTTTGAGTTCCCTGAATAAAGAAACGTAATTACAAAAAGGGTCAGAGGGCGGTAAGGAAAGCAAATAGCCTGATATATACAGATTTCATATTTGAGTCACCCATTGTAGCATTGAAGCATTTTCGTTCGCAATACTTTGTCATTCTGGTAGCACTTCAAATCAAGTAAAGGACAACATTCACAGGTGAATCCAGCTACCATAAGCGATGCTCGTTTTGGTGATTTAATATCGTTGCTAAGATACACATGAAGTTTCATTTCTCTATAATTATTAATCAAGAAAGTAATTATTTCATATCATATGCAGTGGCATGTTCATAATGTCTCGTGTAGGTTTATTGACTTTAAGATGAAACTGCTGGATTTTTTTGTTCAGGTCTAGGTAATTGCATTACAAATAGGGAAGATAAGAATTTCTTTAGCTTTACGCTCAGCTTTTTTCTCGAATTTTTAATCCATTATATATGCAAAATTAAGTGGCATTGCTTCCCTTCCAAACTATTAGTTTTTCATAAAAACCCATACAAACTGGAGGCAAAATTTTGTGGTACATTTGTGGAGTATTAATAATTTGGGTAGTTTCATTGTCATTACCAGACATATTCTTATTCTACATTGTCTTTACCAGACATATTGTTATTCTACATTGTCATTACCAGACATATTGTCGTTGACGTCACTCCTGGCTGGGAGTTTTTGCTAGCCACGAGTGGTGGGGATATAGCGTCTTTCTTACTTAGGATTCCGAGAGAAGCGGATCGCGTGTGCAAACGTCTTTTGGTTCGCTGGACATCTCCCCTTACCTTTTATATTTAATAATGTAGGAACACCAAACGGTTGGGAGATAAATATAGAAATGTGTAAGTAGATTTGTGTTATGGATTTTGTACAGTGTAAAACCCATGCCTTCCTCTTAACCTCCACACCACGTTTCGGTCCTCCGCAGCCAAGTGAGTATACGTCCCCTGAATGTGCCTACTGCTTTAATTAGGCCTCTAACCAGCATGCAACAACATGTTTTAAATATTGTAATTCCCAAGGCGCGATATTGTATAACAACCTGCTGCTGCCGCTAACATCCATGTGTGGTGATCTGGCTACCTGGCTAAAGGTTGTCGCTGTTTCTCTCCTCCCTTCCTGTGCTGTTAAGTATGACATTTAAATAACAAAAATAAAATACGTGTGTAGCATAAAGATAAATGAATAAAAGAGTATGAAACATGCTAAAACAAATTTCGAATTCTTCTGTGTAAGAGCAGCAGACTCAGAACAACATTTGGCTTGAACTGCTTCGAGCAGTATCTGAGCCGAGTTCTTTTTATTGAATTTATTTTCTCTTTTTTGTCAACAACAACCAGTATCATTCTAGAAAATGTTTCTCAGGATTGTCACTTGTTGAATTATCTCGTTCAGCAATTGGTCTGTTGCCATCACTTCCTGATTGCCTGTGATGTGGCGGACAGCCAAAAGTGAGTTTGTGAAACATTTTAATCTCAGTGACACTTAATAGAGTTCTTGTTCAACATGCTCACTAATCCATGCCGCTATTCAGTGGTTCTTTCAATTGCCAAAAGAAGGCGTGTTTTATGGCATCTCTGGCTTCAACAGTGGCGATTGCTGACTTCACCAGAGGTGGGTATTTATGGAGATCGCAATAATCATATGTTACAAAGACAACTGTTTTTCATTAGTATTCATGAATTAAGCAGTTCTGTTGTTCATTTCCATTTCTTACTGTTCAGAAACACACCTACTAACAACAGAGTTTAATTGAAATATCCGCTGACTATGAAACAAACGGATATCTCAGTAGAAATTTAACAAGAAAAGTATAATTCACCAGCTAGTGGATAAATTCTGCAGATCAACTTAAATGGTAGTATTAAAACACGGAGTGCAATCTCAACAAACCTTATATAAGTTCAGTGCAGCAATAAATTATAATACATTATGTCTGCTGCAGTGTAATTATCCCATGTTTTCTTCACCATACCACTACTTCATCAAAATCCAATACCTTCATTGCTTTTCATTATGGTAAGTAAATGTAGATTTAATTCGAATACAAATATGTTTTTTTTTTAATTTCAATTAATCTTCTGGGAATAAAAAAACTTTCAGTAATTCCCACTCGCTCAAATATTTAAAAACGTAAATTATGAAATTATTCTCCATAAATACGTGCCCTTGTCATTTTATTTGAGTCTAAATTTGACAGTTTCCATTGTTCTCCACCAAGAATACAAAACAATCTTTAATAATCTCTGCTCGCACCAATATTAACAAACTTCAATCTCTATTAATACCAAACCATGCACACTACTAATTCGAACCCAGATTTAACTCTTAATTTCGCATTTAACTTTGAATACGCCAAGAAACACAATCATACTTGAGCGTGGTACCTACATGAACACAGAGTATAAAATAAATTTAAAAGTTACCGCTGGTTGGACAAATTGAACACAAATTTAATAAAATAATATTTTTTGTTTAACTCGTCTGACCTTTTAATTAAGGTTTTCCATGTGAGACAGAAAGCTCATTATACAGTACATACATTGTTATTTATGTCACATTTGTTTCAACTTGTGTTCTTATTCATTTCTTTATTTTGTTAAATTTTGTCAATTTGGGCAAGCTCTTAACTGGCACAATTGAGCAAGTAAAGTAAATAAATTGGTTTCTATATATGTGTGTTAAAAACTATATAATATATATATACAAGATATATATCTTGATATTATTTTCATATACACAGCTATGATTGAAAAAGATTGGATTAAGTATGTGAAATAGTTTTTCTTTTATTTCTTTATCTCCCCTTTACATAGTTGCATTTTAAATGATATATTGACCATAATGGTTCCAAACAATTGTTATGGAGTTGTTACAGCTTTAAATAAATAGCCTTATTTTTCACGCCTTAAAGGAATTGGTCACCGATGCTTACGTTACACTTATTAATTCTTTCAACAGCATAAAGATATACAAACAAATCACAATATTTCCAAGATAAAGAATATTTATACTTTCCGAAAATGTCCCACTTTTAATGGTTTGAATGCTTAGGGCTTTTAATTCCTAAAACGAAATTTACAGAAACCGTAATCCATACCGAACAATTGTGATATTTAGTATACCTATCAAATTTACATAGCGTTTGTCAATTTAGATCCCTACACCGTGAATTAAGGGTTTAAGAATTACAAACAATATAATAGCTTCGTCCTTTCGTGAAATTATTTTGTCATTTTATCGCACGAGATGATATCGACTTTATCACAATTTCGATGATAATAATTAACACGAACAAAATGCACTGTCTCAGTTGTTTCTGTTTTTCTGTTTATTAATTAAGCGGAAAGTGATGTGGGTTTAAAATTTACTGAAAGCTATGAGAAGCCACGAAAATACACGCTTCTAAATTCGATTGTGCACCGGACTTGAACTCGAAATTGAATTGAATTTGAGTTCATTAATCATTATAATGATATAAAGCAAGTCACATAGTTTAAGTTATCAGTTATGACAAATGCATTCATACTATACACATTTTTCTTGTTAAGTATTCCTCAGTATTTTTAAAAATATATTCCCACTGTGACGTTCTAATTCATCAGATAGCTTATTATAAGGAACTATGACATATGGCTTTTTATTAATGATTTAGTGTTATAGTTTTCCAGATGTAAGCATTCTTTGAACCTTGTTTCATGTCTATGTGCCTCATTATTTCTTATAAACCTATGCAAATTTGATTTAATTAATATCACCCCATAGGCATACACTGTGAGGCAGTGTTTTTAACAGTTAAATGATTTCAGTCTAATTATATAATATATAATTCAATAACAGCCCACCTTAAAGCAATATGTGTATAAAATAATATATAAAAATCTATGTAACAGTCATTGTATTTGTTTATATTATTGTATACATGTTTAATAATGTTATGTGAATGTATTACGTAATTTAATAATGTAGGAGCTGTGAGAATAATAGGTTAAAAGTTGCTAACAATGAGGTAAGAATGAGGTAATGATAATGAATTTGAAAGTTTAATAATGCTACTTGTGATTCTTGGAAGCAATAATGTAATTTTTCTGACAGTTCATAAAATAGCCAATCAACAACCAGAAAAAGCTTTAGTTAAATGAAGGTATGCTATTGAGCTAGGATTAGCCAATCAGAAACTAAAATGGAGCAAAATTTACAAATTCAGAAGTCAGTTGCTTGTAGACAGTGTTCCTAACCGGACGCGAGATGCGTCCTCGAGAAATTTAATACGTATTTTGTGCGAGACAAAAATAGTTTACGTGTTAAAAAGTGCAAGTAATTAATAAAAAAAATCTTACGGCTCTCTCTCTCTCTCTCTCTCTCTCTCTCTCTCTCTATATATATATATATATATATATATATATATATATATATATCAGCGAAGTGTTATTTAAATCGTGTCAAGCATTAATAAATTTGAAGCAAAAAACAAATTTTAATCTG
Source organism: Deroplatys truncata (assembly GCA_030765065.1). Taxonomy (NCBI): domain Eukaryota; kingdom Metazoa; phylum Arthropoda; class Insecta; order Mantodea; family Mantidae; genus Deroplatys; species Deroplatys truncata. The sequence continues at coordinate 126,398,467 of CM060988.1, read as the reverse complement.
TGTAAGCCTACATTCTTCAGTAGCACCACTCCCTGCTAAGACATTCATGTGTCTAAAAATAAAAATAATAACTAGAGCTACGAGCAATGCCAGAGCAACATATGTAAATTTAGTGCGCCAGAGCTGGTAGTAGTATATTTTTGCTTCTAACTGTAAACAAATAAGCGCATGCAATTATTCATATTTTACACTATACTCCTGTGTATTCTAAGTTAGCAAGAATTTATTTATTTTCATGAAAAACGGAAAGTCATACATTTCCTGTAGCCTTATGATATACCGGAAAGCGTTTGTGGATTCCCGACGCGAGAGACACATTTCCTGCATGGCCAGGTGTAGTGCTTGGGTTTCCCAATGAACACTGTAGGTTTTATTCCGGTATTACCTGAGGTCATTTTTTAGGGCTTTACCGGTGACCTGTGCGTCTACAATCAATAGTACAGTATACTCCAAGTCGCCGCTTAGTCTCGAGTGCGATTTGGCACCACTCCCGCGGGGGATACACGTAAATTAGATTTCTTGGAAAAACAAATCTATTTTAACAAGTTGGAATGGCTCGAGATTCTTTTCGAGCACTGTAACGTAGGTGGCATTCTGCCGTTTGCTTTGATAGAGCTGTAGCGTGTTTCCACGCTGAATTTCATTACACATTGCTGTGTGTAGTATTACCGTAATAAACTTGTCAAAGGTCGGTAAGAGAAGCTGAGCGTGAAAATATTAGCAGATAGTGGAGAAAGAAAAAATGGCAAATTACTAACTCGTGAACTGAGATATGGTTTCAAAACTGTCTGGCGGCGGATGTCTGTGGGAGGGCGTGCAAAAAAAGCTTATACGCTTCTCTGTGGCAGATGTTTCAATAAACGGCAAGTACTCGCGGAAAATTAGGTTGTCCTCTATTTGATGCGTTTATTCTCTGCTGGGATAGTGTTAACATAGATGAGGCAAAGTCAATTCATGGAAATTTAAGTGTATACCTACATACATTTGTAACTGCTTTCCCTGGTATTTTTCGATTTTTGGATGAAAAATTGATACTGGTGTGTATAATGGGCTTACTTGACGCCAAAAATTGCACTTTTAGAGTGTGTGTATTCCAATTACTTGCCCCATTGGGATGTTCTAACGTGTGACAAAATAAAAATTCCGAAATATCTGGTTTATTATTCAGTTCTGAAAAATGTTACACAACTAAAATTTATAAACATGATGTTTCTGAGAGCTTTGCTAGTGACACAATTTCTATAGGATGAATATTTGAGAAGTTATCCTAAAGTATTCGTATGCCTTCCTTCACCGTGGTACTTTGGACTTTAAGTCCCGAATATACGACCGGTGCCCACTCAGCATCGCTAGGAACTTGATCTGTTGTGCGTAAGTGGGCTTGAGGTCGGCAGTCGGGTTGTCGACCCAGGCCCTATTCGGGCTGTAGCGCCACGAGAAACACTATATTTCGATCACATAAGCAGCACATGGTACACCTAAGTTGCATAGAGAAGGAGTGAGGGCAATTGAGGAGGAGAGTGAGAAATAACGCGAGCTTTGCCCACCTTCGTGATGGGGAGTTGGAGTTTCTGCCTCACATTCAAACGGTTACTTTTTCAAATCCCGGTTGGGGTGAGTTATCTAGATGAGGTTTATTGCGGGATTTTCCCTTATCCTCAGGAGAAGGTAACTAGTACTGTGAATCTCGGGTTCACTTGAACATCATTTCATTTATTCACCGTCCGAACTATTTGGTGTTAAATATTATCACAAAAAGGGGGGAAAATAGCAAGTAGAACTGCGAATATTTCGCTAGTAAATAAATAAATTTAGTTAAACCTTGAGAAGATAAATTTAGTTTAACCTTGAAAAGAATAAACTAAATTTCAGGTAGGCAGCCGAATGGAAGCATAGTTGATGAATCTTATTCTTGTTGTGACCACACTCCTCAAACAAAAAGCATTGTCTCAATGAATCAGATATCAAATATAACCTATCAAAAATAAGTAAATATAAATGTAGATAACGGATGAGACTAGCTCTTCTGATGCGCACGGATAATCGTTCTGCAAGGGTTTTTACATTCATATATTCATTATTTGGATGCAACCAATCAAACTAAAGGATTAAAAAATACCAGAGGGGATTGAAATAGATAGAACCCTTGACGAGAATGCCTCCTTTCATTATACTAGGAGATGAAAAATTTTCATCTACCATCATACTACGAGAATTTGGTAAAAAATTGTTACCAGAACAAGGGGAAGAAAAATTAAATTAAATTAAATTGAGTTTTATTTATGGACGCTCTTTAACTACTATGGTCCTTAGCGTCCGATTATATATTGGGCGTGAGAGACCGGTAATATTGCTCAGAGGCCTCTTTATCTGGCTTGAGGTTCTTTTACGTGCCGTAAATCTATGACACAGGAACCTATACTTCCCTTCCGAAGGAAGCCATGCTAAGGATTTTTACGCCCGAAAAACATCCATCGCCCTCCCCCGGGTTTGAACCCGCGACCTCTGGAACTAGAGGCTAGCATGGTAACCACTGCACCATGGAGGACGACACAAGGGGAAGAGTCATGATAGAAGGAAGAACACATTCTAATGGTAATTATATTGCTAGCTGAAGAGGAAACTATCTGAAAATGCTAATGGAGATGACGTTCAAATTAGGGGAGTAGTACATGAAGATGATTAATGCAAATAAGCGAGATAATATTGGAATAAACTAAAATATACATTTGTGCATCTAAATGAGGTAGTGGAGCAAGTGGGTAGCTCTGGATTCTTGTAAGGTTTCTTGGTACTTAATATCATCAACTGCCATCAAAAAGTCAAACAGATGACAGCAATTCAAAGGAAGCTTTTGACAGAAAAAGTGACAGCTCAGTGGACATCTGAAGAAAGCACCAAAGAAGAGATAAACGAAATGGGTTTGTGTAAAATGTGTCATCGTGTAACGATGAAAAACGATTGGAAGCATTCGAAATTTGGATATAGAGCATGACTGTATAAATGAATAGGTAGAATAAGTAATTAAGTTGATTTAGAAAGAAGGGCGAAGGAAAAATAATGAAGAGGAAGCGGAAGTGCTAACACACTGTGTGAGGAGAAAATGCTTCCTGAGAGATGCATTGGATGGAAAAAGGTTCAGGGTGGAAGACGATATACACGAGAGTATTTTGATGATCATATTTGGAGACGGAAAGGAAGGCGAAGCTGTGAGTGATACAATTAGGGGAAACAATGAATTTATGGATTTTGTTCACTGCATTTTCTTTCATAATGTAACCCTATGTACATGTATAGTATAGCTTTTCAGTTTGGTTGCTGGTTAAAACATTCCACGTGTTTATTCCAATACAATTCCCTCTTCTTTCTAGCCTTTTGAACCACATTTTCATAATGATCCTTCCAGGGTTACACCATTAGTAACAATTTGAAACAAATAAGCTATGCTATATGCAGTTTGGGATGAATGAACTGACGCTCGTGTCACTGGCCGGTTACAAGTAATTTACATGAACCGGGGAGTAAATTGCAGGTTGACCTTGAGAAAGCAATCTTCATCATCTCGTGGTGGTGGTGTGGCTTCCCCTCATTGCGTCTGTCGCTCAAGATCAAGAGTGTAACAAGGCCCTGGGGAAACTTCCTAGCAACCTTATGGTTTGTATTGATTTTTGGATATATGGTATGCCATGGTTTGTCCCCTAAGAAGAACGAAAATATTTGCGACATAGTCGAGATGATAGCTGCTTCGTCTGCCAGAGCTTGTCATTTTCATCATAGGGCCACTGTGTATTCAACATGTTTCTTAAGTGTAGCTATTTCTCCATATAATTACAGAGGGGGGCACCCGTGTGGATTTATTTGAACTGAAGACATAATGTAGTGGGGTAAGATTTTACACCCGTTAACAGCTGTAAGTTTCTACAAAACTTCCCAGTTTATATATATGAGACAGTTCGATGAAGCTCTCTCCTGAACCCAATTTCAACATCCATATCTACTAGCAAATCAAGCAGATCAATAATAATATGGCCTGTTTTCTTTAATATTTTAGGTACTAAAACCCTCCCTCCCCTCCCCCCAAATATGACACTTTCTGTTGTTGAATTCTTGAGCTCTGCAAACGTGTTATATCATTTTAGATTCGGGAGGACCAAATATTTTTCTCAAGCAAAGAGGAAATGAAGAATGCTCTTCTTGAACAATTAAAAGTTTCCGTTTTAAGACTAGAAGTAGTTCTTCCACAGATTTAATCCTAGTGGCTAATCTTCCACGATTTGATACCCGCTTTTGAGCATACTCTCTTTTACATATTGTTACAAGCGCAGTGGTCATCTCGCACCCTACCTACACAACCTACAACTTGTACTCGTAGGTCGCCGTTTAATAATCAATAAAAACATGTGGTTTGTGTGTCAGGAACATCATTAATTTTTGTCTAAACTTCTGCATCTTAGGTGAATCTTAGTTATTATATCTCGTCACCATAGTAATTTGAATGCAAAGCAGGAGTACCTCTAACGCCTTTTTTGCTTGCCTACTTCTTAAATTGGGCCGCCTGTGATATCCATCTACGTCAGGCCGGAGGTTTAGGAGTGAAGACGGATATAAAAACGGTATTCAGGGGAGATTTTAAACCAAAATTTTATCATTCTGCGAATCGTAGTTGAGAACAAATGTCTCAACCTAGCGCTTTAAATTAGTCATAGAAATGGCTAGTAATTGCTACTGAGTAAACAAACAGAACTTTGTAAAAACTTGCACAGGATTTTTGAGCTTGAAAACTAGCTCACATGGAATTTTTTCCATCATAAATTCTTATTGCTAGACTTTGTTTAGCGTGGTGCGGTCAAGTTGTGAACAGTCTGAAGTTGTTTTTGTTTGTTTGTTTGTTTTTTAATTTTTACTCTCCCTACTATGTATAGTAAGTAGGGGAACTATTGCATTCCACCCAAAAATTCCATAACGATACTTCACCGGAAATACATGTTCTGAGTTGCCCTGATTCCAAATAAAGCAGTTCTGGAAACAGATCCGTGTATGTCTGTGAACAGCATAACTCAAAAACGAAAAGTTGGATAAATACCTAACTTAATATTTAGTTTAGTATCTTCCAAGGATGCGACACGCAGATTTTCAGAAAAACCTCCCCACCCCAACTACCCTTTATGAGAACATTTTCGAAAATTTTGACTTTCTAAAAATAGCTGTATTTTGATTAAAATACCATACATTAAATATATTCACATGACAAGTAAAATTATATATCGAATATTCTGGTAATAGCCTTTGAGGTTCTTTTCATAGAAGGGGTTTTGTATAATCTTGTATAAGTGGTAGATGTTAAGCGATGAACGAAAACATACCATGCAAAAAATGTAGATCTCTTTAAAGCACACAACTTACTTAAAATAAGTTTTTCTGTGGCATAAGCCGTTTCTGAAATATCCGTTATTAAAGGTTCGAAGTGTTCAATACATGTCATGCTTTTTAAGTCCCATCGATTTTCAGTTGTTTCTCGCGATTGCATGGAAACAGTATGGAATTTTAAGGCCAGCATATAGCGTCCAGTTCTTAAACATTTGACTATCGCTGTTTCCTTTGTATCTATAACGAAATGTGTAATTAAATATTTTTGTAAAGGTTTATTTGGATTAACTGTAGTAGATAGAAAAATAAGCTTTAGTAAGAATAGTTTGTATACCCACTAATAAAGATAGAGGGTAGAGAAAATCATGTGAATATATCGCATCAGGTTTTTTTTCATTTGTATCTACAGCCCCCTTTTACTTATATGGTCGTATGGGGGGCTTTGGCTTGAGAAACAACTCGTTGATTGTAGGGTCTTTAGTTCTTTAACTGTTGGTTTTTACTGATTTTTCTTTAGGAAACACACATTCACTCCCACAATCATGTTTCCAGATTATGCGGATGGTAGTAATTAAAGAAAAATTCCCCCCGCTCTAACCGGGAATCGAACTAAGGCACCTCTAGTTTGTGAAGCTCTTACAATCTTATTTTGATTATAAAAGCATATTTTAATGAAGTGATGACGTGTATAAAATACAGAGTAGCTTGTAATGTAACTTATTAATGAGGATGTTGGACACTACTCGAGTTTTTGCACGAGGTAAGTTGGACATAATTACGGAAGCGTGAGTGAAATTCATTATATACCTTGATAATTTAGAGCACATTAAACACCAAGTAAGTTGTGTGAATATTTAGAAATCACTTTGATAATCTCCATTCATTAATCGGCCATTGACTATCTTGCATATCATGAGTCGCTCGAGCTTCTTCATATATGCATCGATAAATTTGCATGTTCGGCATGAACGTGTTTCCCATTATGAATCATGTACGAGGGCAGTTCCAGAAGTACCCGACCTGACGTATACATAGCGGTTGTTGTTTCAAACAAATGACTATGGTAGAAAGTGACACCCTTATAAAGCTAAAGTTTGAAGTTTGACGATGCTACGTTGTTAAGTAATTGTTTGGCGGCCATTAATAGTGAACTCTCTCAGCGAATTTGTAAACATGGATAAAACTGGCCATCGTTATGTGATAACAATACTTTCATTTGAAAGGTCTTAGTCCAACTAATATTAAAGCTGAGCTAGATTCTACTCTGGAGGAGTCTGCTCCTTCGTTTACAACAGTAAAATATTGGGTGTTAGAGTTTAGGCGAGGTCGTACGAGCTGCCAAGACGAACATAGCAGTGGTCGACAAAATGAGCTGACCACGCCAGATATTGTGAAGAAAATCCACAAAATGGTGTCGGATGACCGTCGACTGAAAGTGCGCGAGCTAGCAGACATCGTAGGCATTTCAAAAAGTATTATACATTGCACATTAACTGAAAATTTAGACATGAGGAAGCTGTGCGCAAGACGAATGCCGCGTTTACACACAATGGAACAAAAGCAGCGTAGTGAGAATGTTTAAGTCGAATGTTTGGCGATGTTTCGCTGCAATAAAGCCGAGGTTTTGCGTCGATTCATAACCATGGATGAAACATGGGTCCATCACTTCAGACCTGAGACGAAGGAACAGTCAAAACAGTGGATTGAAAGGAGAGAATCGGCTCCAAAGAAGGCGAAGACAGTTCCATATGCAGGCAAGGTCATGGCGTCATTTTTTTGGTTAATTTTGATTATCTTTAAAAAGGAAAAGCAATCATTGGCGAGTGTTATGCAAACTTATTGCAACGTTTGAATAATGAAATCAAGCAAAAACGGCCGCATTTAGCGAAAAGAAAGTTCTGTTTCATCAAGACAATACACCAGTTTACACATCCATTATCGTCATGGCCAAAATGAATGGGTTTAAGTTCGAATTGCTTTCTTGTGCACCCTATTCGCCAGACTTAGCCCCCTCTGATTATTTTCTGCATTCAAAGTTGAAGAAATGGCTTGGTGGTAAAATATTTGCTAACATTGAAGAGGAGGAGTTTGCAGTTGATGACTAGTTTGCAGAACTCGACGGTTCTCACTATAAATAGGTTATCGAAGCTATTGAACATTGCTGGGAAAATCGTATCGAGCTGAAAGGAGACTATGTAGACAAATAAAGATGTTTTTTTCCCAAAATGTTTGTTTTCTTTGTTAGGTCGGGTACTTCTGAGACAGCCCTCGTAGACCAGCACCTAGGCACGTAACTGGTGAATAGTGAATGCATGTGCTTATCAGCTGTATGCCCTCCAAAATGCAAATTCACTGACGCACTGCTCCTTCTTGATAGGAATGAGTAACTAACGGCATTGAGGGAGTAATCTGATCGTGACTCGCTCTTGACACTCGCAGAACACACCCTTTTCACATTTAATAAATGCAAGAATCATAAATAAAAGCAACGTAAAAAACTACAGTTCAACGAGTAACATCAAAAGTTGTTTAAGTCAAAGTCCTCAATGTGACCATAGGAGTTATACACGGGAGAAAAAATAAAGAATAAAAAGTCACACGGCTATGGATCAACGAAAGGTGACAACATTTTAGTGTAAAGAATGATACAGCGATGCATTCAGCGTTGCTCCACCTCGAATACGTCTACATATATCTAAATTTCAAAAAAAGAAATAAAAATATGAAGTACATATAACTTACGCATTAGCAAGGTCATAATAACAAAGTGAACAGATTCATAAACACTATCATCCAACAGCAGAAGCACAAACAACGAACAGAAAATAAATAAATAAATAAATAAAACAGCACGAACTGATGTTTTAAAAACAATTCTACATTTTTCTAAAGTAAATTTTTGTCTATTTCTTATTGCTTCATAGCTATATAAAATAATCGCAACGAAAACTTTAATATACTGGGTGTGGAAAGACACTGTGCATAAAATTGTTTAGTAGAAAGGCAGCACCAAAATAAGCATTTTGAGTTGAGGAGCAAGTAGTCGCAGATGCAGTATAACAGGATCGCTGCATGAATATAATTAAAATCTGACTTAAGTCAGTCAAAATGAAACGTAACCCGCACAAGTATTTACGTACTGATACACAATCAGAAATTAATCAGTATATGTGCTAGTACTGTATACTACATCTTAAAATTCTGAATGGTGAAAAACAAATATTTTTACATTGTGTTCAAAAAAATCTTGTCCCTATCCTCAAACTACTGATTTCGCCTTTCTACTCTATAATTTGATACACATTGTTTTTTTCACAACCAGTATACATTTAATTTATAATGACAATATGCCGAACATCTGATAGTTCAATCAAAATCGCTGTAGTACTTCATAAAGAAAAAAAATCTGATGTGTTACATTCACATGACTTTCTCTAGCCTCTATCATTTATTAGTGGGTATACAATATTCTTATGTAAATTTATTTTTATATGTGGTACATTTTAATCCAGATAAACCTTGGCAGAAATAGCTACATTACATATTTCGTTATAGATACCAAGGGAACAGCCATAGTCAAATGTTTAAGAACTGGACGCTATATGTTGGCCTTAAAATCCCACAATGTTTCCATGCAATTGCGAGAAACAACTGAAAATCGATGGGACTTAAAGGATGGCTAGGTATTAAAAATCTGATGTGTTACACTCACATGACTTTCTCTATTCTTGTACAAACTATTTTTACAAACGCCTATTCTTCATATGCTTCATGTTAATCGAGATGTTAAACTTATTGCTAATTTTCTTGTAGATGCAAGGGGAATTGCTAGGCTTTAAGCGATAGTCAAATATTTTAAGAGCTGGTTGCTATGTGGAGCATTTCATTCTCTTTGCATTACCAGGACAAAAAAAATGAATAACGAATTTGAGAAAAAGTATAAGTATTGGAAAATTTAAGGGAATAATAAGCAATATCTCGAAAATGGTTCACCCCAAAAAAAATGTATGACATAAATTGTGTATTTTAACGCGATCTACATTTTTTGTGAAGTAAAATTTTGTCTCTCTCTTATGGTTTACTAGTTATGCAAAAGTCGTTCACAATGAACAATACTTTTGGAGACATTCCCAGAAAATTCGAGATTCACATTTCATTTGTCACGAAAATATCTTTAACATATGATATTTTAATCAAAATTGTTAGTCATTTTTAAGAAAATTAAAATTTTCGAAAAATGTTCCATGTAAAGGGTAATCTGGGGTGGGGGGATTTTCTTGAAAACCTTCGTGTCGCATCTCTGGAAGATACTGAACCTAAATACCAAGTTTGGTGTTTATCCGACTGTTCGTTTCTGAGTTATGCTGTTCACACACACACACACACACACACACACACACACACACGCGCGCGCGCGCGCGCGGACATGTTTCCAAAAATGCTTTTTTTGGATTCAGGGGGTCTCAAAACATATATTTCCGGTGAAATCTCGGTATTGAATTTTTGGGTGGAATACAATACTTCCCTTACTATACGTAGTAGAGAAAGTAAAAATTCGAACCATTAATATCGGATATCTCGGAAACGGCTTATGCTACAAAAACTTATTGATTTACGTTTATTTATTCATTTATTTATTTTTGTAGTTTTGGCCTATTGCTTAACGTTTAGCAGTTATACAAGATTACACAAAATTCCCTCTGAACGATTTGGATTTCATAGCGTATTATTCCCCGATATTCAAGATATATATTTTATTCGCCCTGCAAGTATCTTAAATATATGGTATTTTAATCAAAATCGTTAGCCATTTTTAGAAAATGAAACATTTCGAAAAATGTTCGATGTAAAGGCTAGCTTGGGGTGGGGGGAGTTTGTTGAAAAGCTTCATATCGCATCTTTGGGAGATAATGAATCTAAATACCAAGGTTGGTATGTATTGGACTTTTTTCGTTTTTGAGTTATGCTGTTCACAGACAGATACACACGTGTACATGTTTCCATGCTTTATTTGGATTCAGGCGCCTCAAAACGTGTATTTCTGTGAAATCTCGGTATCGAATTTTTGGGTGGAATGCAGTATTTCCCTTACTTTAATATACATAGTAGATAAAGTAATAAAAATCTGATGTGTTACACTCACATGACTTTCTCTACTCTTGTACAACCTATTTTTACAAACGCTTATTCTCCATATGCTTCATGTTAATCGAGATATCGAAATGTTAATCTTATTGCGTTTAAGAGCTGGTTGCTATGTGGAGTATTCCATTCTCTTTGTATTACCAGGACGAAAAAAAATGAATAACGAATTTGAGAAAAAGTATAAGCATTGGAAAATTTAAGGTAATAACAAGCAATATCTCGAAAATGGTTCACTCAACAACAAAAATGTATATGACTTAAATTGTGTATTTTAACGAGATCTACATTTTTTGTGTAGTAAAAGTTTGTCTATCTCTTATGGTTTACCAGTTATGCAAAAGTCGTTCACAATGAAGAACACTTTTGGAGACATTCCCAGAAAATTTGAGATATACATTTTATTTGTCATAAAAATATCTTAAACATATGATATTTTAATCAAAATCGTTAGAGCCATTTTTGAGAAAATCAAAATTTTCGAAAAATGTTCCATGTAAAGGGTAGTCTGGGGTGGGGGGATTTTCTTGAAAACCTTCGTGTCGCATCCTTGGAAGATACTGAACCTAAATACCAAGTTTGGTGTTTATCCGACTTTTCGTTTCTGAGTTATGCTGTTCACACACACAGACACACACACACGGACATGTTTCCAAAAATGCTTTTTTTGGATTCAGGGGGTCTCAAAACATACATTTCCGGTGAAATCTCGGTATCGAATTTTTGGTTGGAATACAATACTTCTCCTACTTACTATACGTAGTAGAGAAGGTAAAAAAGTAACGAAACTCTTTCCGATATAGAGGGTAGGTAATGGTGAGGGAAATTCTTGGAAGATGCTGAACTTATACCAAGTATTTTGGGTTGGAGAAATTTCATTAAAATCTTCTGTTGCATGCTTAAGAAATGTCTGTTAGCTTTACAAAATGCAGAAAACGTAGCAATTTGACCCATAACCCTATTTAAATCGTTACAGTTGAGGAAACCGGGAGAGCGGGTAAGGTATAAAGTGAAAAGCAAGAAAAGCCGAAAAGACGAGTATTGACCCAGAGGCCTCAGTCTCCGGTCACGCAGGGCGGCCTGGCTATTTGCCAACAAGTGTTAACGAGCCTAAGTACACGGCAGACCCTGCGGTGAGTTGATCGTCACGCTTGGCGCCCCCTCTGACGTCACATCCTCCGACCCGTCTGGCATATTGAGTATCTGTTATAAATGCTTATCGATACGAAATCTGATACATAAAGCCCTTCGGTGACCGCAGACCATTTGAATATTGATTAGGTAGTTGCAAAAGACATTAAAATTCTTTTCACGATGTGGAAAATGGACCCACACGAGATGAAACACCTTTTTCTCCCGCGCGTTTATGTTCTAAACTATTTACATTCCTTATATTACATGTGACGTAAATTTGAACCCGTGCTAATTAAAGGCATTCAGATCTCATCGACTTGACATCTACATTTGCATTCTTGTCCTTCCTCTAACAGATGTGGACAATTCCTCGGAAGCTGTAGCAAGAAATACTTATTTTACAAAAATAAACCAAAAGAGGGGCTGATGAAATTAAAACAATCACTTGGAAATGATTGGAAATTTTAAAACATTATTATTTAGCAAATTTGAAACTAGGAAAAGCGACTATCACATTATGATTATTAATATTATTATTACCTATCATTAACTTAATTTCAGTAGACAATCTTAAGAATGTGTAACTTTTTAATAGTATTTTTTTACCAGAGTTTAAAATGCAAATGAACCACATAAGAACGTCTGAGTATGTTCGTCGCCAGGAAAGCTTCAGCTCTTATTTCACATAAGATTTTAATGATACGTAGATGCTGAATACGTCAGCAGGCGTGTATTATGCTTGCTGTATTTTGATCGAAATATAAACTCCAGAAAAGGGAGAGAAAACAAACGCTGGGTTGACTACTTCTGAAACAAAAAAGAAAGAAGAAGAATATACTTACCTCTATATGTTTTGCAATGCAGCTTTGTGGTACTGGAACGTAACAGTCCTTCCGTCTCCTGTGACAAACTTCGGCTGCTTTCGAAGCAGAGGTAAGACGTTTTGCTTAGCCACAGCAACATGTCTTGGCCTTCAAATTGGACCACTCCACGCTCATATCTTGTTTACATCCAATCACAGTAAACTTGATACGTTCTTACTTCCATTTCTCCAGAAATAAATTTGATCTCAGATCAATCAGTTGTAGAAGTATGAATATTGGGCACTGTCAAGTGTTAGGCAAAGCAGCAACCTCGTGGAGTAAAAAACTTTGTTGACTATACAGGAATACGCAGGAATTTTGCACTTAATGGTAATCCATGCAACATCTCACTGCCAAAATCTGGTACTGTTCACAGATGAGAAGAATGCTACCACGGAATGAGGTTCCAGAAGAGTTTGTCTGCTCGCATTAAGTTTGTTTGCTGCTGCATTAAACGCAGTCCCCTAGCGGAGCTCTGTCTTATTTGGCGGTCAACACTGTCTGTGAGAGGGGGGGGGGAGAAAGAGGTAGAAGAGAGTAGGAACATTTTACACAGAGCATTCTTGGTGCTAGTATTCTTGTCATTTGTAGTCTTCTACTTGTAGGTCAAGTAACTTAATGTTGATTATTGCTCTTTAACACATACCGAGTATAGGCTAAATTTGGAAAGGTAGAATCAGAAATGCCATAGTCGGCATTTGAACACACGGATTTTTGGCTTTCCACACCGTTGCTGTAATTGAGTTGCCATGGCACTATGCCGGTACGACATTAAATTCCCCAGCTGAATCGCGTTCTCCTGATTAATTTTGAGAATTACATGAAGTTTTATTTATCAACGCTCTTTAACTGCTATGGTCCTTAGCGTCCCATTCTATATAGGGCGTGAAAGATCGGAAATTTTGCTCAGAGCGTCTTTATCAGGCTTGGGGTTCTTTTACGAGTCATAAATTTACGACACGAGACCACATGCTAAGTGTTTTTATGCCCGAAAAAATCCATCGCCCTCCGCCGAGTTTTGAGCAAAATTACCGGTCTTTCACGCCCAATATGGAATGGAACGCTAAGTACCTCTAGACCACGGAGGACGACTTGAGATAAGATCCATTTCAAATCCCGGGTATGGCATTGAATATTTCAGTGTGATTCTATCTTTCCTTATTTAATACTATTGACCGCTTATTTCTTTTTCTGGTATGTATTTCTGACAAATCACAAAGTCAGTGATAATTGCTATCGGATAATCGTTGTACGAATTGACAGTGTGGCTCTTCAGCATGCCAGCTGGATGTCTACGACCACATTGGGACCTTTGAAATGTCTGAAGTCGTGACTGCCGCCTCGAGGCCTGTTCACGCGCACCGGTCTTTTGGTTAACGATGAAGACAGGTTTCTGTGAAGAAAACAGTGTTTACCCAATCATGATCGCAAGCGATAGTGTGCAAGTCCCTTGAGAAGCATCTCCTGTCGAGCTGAGGAAGTGGCATCAGATGCAGCTGAATGACACTAAAGAGATTACTTTGTCACGTATGCTGGCACTCTCGAGACGTGTCAAAAACTCGTGACTATACATACCCTACCTACCGCCTGCAAGTTAATTAAGAGCTCTCGCCCTCTTCATCCGCATGAACATCCCTTCCTTTGTCAATCACTTGACTTGGCTGTAGAGCAAGACTTTCGCATACAAATGTTGCTATATTTCAATGCTCCAATGCTTTTTGCAGAAGTCACAAAGAATGGAGTTGATTCAGCTTAAGGGCACGCAACACTGAAAACGCTATTTTTCTAGAGTTTTTTTATGCATTTGTCTGAAAACTTAAGATTTAAGTTGTATATACATGAACATCAAACTATTTTAAAGTTCATTTAGGTTATCTTGATTAATTTTCAGAAATGAATTTTACTGTCCCATGTCAAATGTTTCACACGAATGAAGTTTTAAACATTTTTACTTTCTCTATTACGTATAGTAAGTGGGGGAAGTATTGTACACCCAAAAATTCGATACCGAGATTTCACCGGAAATACATGTTTTGAGGCACCTTGAATCCCAAAAAAGCATTTTTGGAAACATATCCGTGTGTGTGTGTCGGTGTCTGTCTGTCTGTGAACAGCATAACTCAGAAACGAACAGTCGGATAAACACCAAACTTGGTATTTAGGTTCAGTATCTTCCAGAGATGCGACATGAAGGTTTTCAAGAAACCCCCCCCCCCACCACCACAGAGTACCCTTTACATGGAAGATTTTTCGAAAATTTTAATTTTCTCAAAAATGGCTCTAACTATTTTGATTAAAATATCATATGTTTAAGCTATTTTCATGACAAATAAAATGTATATCTTGAATTTTCTGGGAATGTCTCCAAAATTATTCTTCATTGTGAACGACTTTTGCATAACTGGTAAACCATAAGAGATAGATAAAATTTTACTATACAAAAAATGTAGCTCGCGTTAAAATACACAATTTATGTCACATTTTTTGTTGTTGAGTGAACCATTTTCGAGATATTGCTTGTTATTCCCTTAATTTTTTCAATATTTATTTTCTCAAATGGGAATTCGTTATTCATTTTTTTTTTGTCTTGGATATGCAAAGAGTATTAATCTGTGGCAAAGGGAATGGTGCTGCACCTAGCAACCAGCTATTAAGATATATGTATATGCTTAAAGGTTAGTGTATTTCTATATTGCCCGTGTAAATATATATTCCCCTTACATCTACAAGAAACTTAGCAATAAGATAGAGTCTGCAAATGTTTATCTCGATTAACATGAAGTAGATGGAAAATAAGCGTTTGTATAAATAGTTTGTACAAATAGTTTGTACAAGAGTAGAGAAAGTCATGTGAGTGTAACACATCAGATTTTTTATTTAAAATTACTATGCTGTTTCTCTGGTAAGATCACACAAAATTGTATAATGGATGAAAGAGGAATGGCACCCAATGGGTATGATATAGAAGCATACACTGTATTAATCATCACTACAGAAGGATATCAGATTCATTTCTAAGTGCACAGAGCATCATATAGTATCGTTACAGTGTTTTCCCAGCGTTCACAGATACACTTTGCGTCTAGCTGATGGAACTTTTTAACTTTGCATAGCTTGTGGTGGAAGCTATGTACAGCAAAACGGATTACGTTATGCCTGAGGTCATAGTGCCCACGTTTCCAGTCATCACATCAGTAGGTACTGTGGAAATCGCTCCATATATTTCTTTAATAATACAATACAAAATTCTATTATGTTTTATTCGTAGTTTTAGTTGAAAAGAAAATAATTTTTAAAAATGCATTATTTTAAATGTCGATGTTTTTACGTCTCCTTTTTGTTTTATAAATTCAAAAACCCATTTAGACGACTGAAAAATTCAATGCCACCGCCGGCATTTGAACCACGGAGCTCCCGTTTCCGTCCTTGTTCTAACCCTGAGCTACCATGGCAAACGGTACGACATTAAACCCCCAGCTGACTCCATTTTTCCCGGTAAATCACACGGAGATCTCAAATTGTATTGAGATGACATATCCCAATGGCGACTTACAATGCTGCAGGTACTTTTAAGTGCCGGGTTTCATAGTTTCGACTACTATTAGGTCAATTTAATTTCCATGAAAATTTATATGAGATTCTCATTGTTTAAATTTTCAGAATGTGCATGGAAATTTTCAGAAGAATTAGATGAAAAATCCATGATGTACAGCTTTTTAAGAAAGAAGAACCCAAAGGAAACAAATTAAAAACCTAAAATTTTAAAATAGAAATAATTTTAATTCCAGTTTTTACCTTTTTGCATATAAGGGTAAAGAACCATTCATTCATTCGCTGTTTACCCTTATTTTATTTAGGACTTACACCCCCCAGGACTTACAAGCGGGTGCATGGGGCCAGAGGCCCGTCGAGGAGCAGACAGAATGTCCAGGATGGGTGATCAGCCCGATGCCTGGTATGGGACGAAGGAAGTAGGTGAAACGAAATGACGACGAAATGGATGATAGGAAAGGTGACGATGGAGCAGTTGATTGAACCCGGGCCGCCTCGGTGAGAGGCGAGCGGTCTAACCACTCAGCCACGGCGCCGCCGGGTAAAGAACCAAAATATCAAAAGTAAAACAAATGTTTAAATTATAGCTTCTGAATAGTTCTTGGACGCATAATCCTAAAGTTAAAGTATCATAATTGTACAGGGTGATTCAATGGAATCAAATTTTACAATTGTGCTGTAAACGTTAATTGTATGATTTATGTAAATAAACAAATATAAGAGATTAATGCCAATGAAGTATCACTTTAAGTAACATAGGAAAACGATTGATTTCTTGAATTATGTCTGCAAATGGCCTTGCAGGCATATTGCAACTGTCAATTATAAGTAAGTATGCAACGTATCTCTATTATCAGAGCACTACTTCTGGAACCGATTATAAAAATACTCGAGTGTTTGTTTTAGTACAAAGTTGGACTGTTATTTCGTAACTGCATAACTCGGAACTGGTAACAGTTTGTCAGCCTACGATGCATGCTTTAGCAAAATTTCAACTGGAATAGCATTTCTTAACCTTAACGGACCTTTCTGATCTTATCTTCAATAACGCCAAAATTAATCCATTATTTTTAAAATTTCCAGCCTCAGGCAAATAGTAACGCGTTCAATGAACGATGCCTTAGGTAGATGCCTTGATGCATCTACAGTTTCTGTTCTCTGCTAGTAGAATGCCGTACAAATATATCTTAAAGACTGGAGAGAAAACGCACCTTTTTTAATCCTTAAATTGGGTTTTATTTCTTCAGTTTGTTGGTTTCTATGTCAAATTTAATTTAAATTTCTGTTTAAACTTTTTGTCTTTACTTATGTTTCATCGCAGAAGTCGATCTACGTGTAGCTTTTCTCCTTATAGGGTGAAACATTAATAAAACGACGCGACGAAATTTTTTGCTGCTCTTTGTTGAAGTTTGCTAATGAGGAAATTAACGAAATTGTTACGTTGTTTGCCGGAGATTGACTTACTGGGGCAGAATGAGCGTTTTTAAAATTGGCAAGGCGGGGAACGGTCACAGTAATTGAATTGTAGAAGAAATTAGCTGTTTAAGTTCTTTGTTTTAACAGCGAAATTAAATTCTCGGTTAGCGGGCTGTAGTGTGTTTAATAGACGTGGGCGAATACTAGACTGGAAACACGGCAAGCGAAAAACTCGACCTAGTTTGTATCCAGCTTTACCAGGCGCCAATGATATATCCAAAGTCGTATTCCAGCTCTAGAGAACTAGCTTTTTCCGGAGTTGGGCACTGTTATTGAATTTTTTACCTTGTATATTTTAAAGGATTACTAAACGTATTGATTTCACGAGCGTCAGATGATGTAGAACACTGATGATAATAATAATTGTTAAGCATAGATTACACATTTTCGAAGACACTTTGGGAGATATTTGACAAATTTACTTGTAAAGCCCTTTTTCAGTTAGTAGGAATAATGCTTTATTACCTTCCATATCCCTGATCTATGCTAGAGGAAGTATTGGAAAGGTAGAATCAAATGACTGAAAAATTCGATGCTATAGTCGGGATTTGAACCACGGATCTCCGGGTCTACGTCCGGTTGCTCTAACCACTGAGCTATCATGGCAACATGCCGCCACGACATTAAATCTCCAATTGATTCGCATTTTTCCTGCTAAACCACAAGGAGATCTCATATTGTATTGAAATGACATACCCCAATGGCGACTTACAATGTTGTAAGTACTTTAAGTCCCGAGCTTCATAGTTTCAACCTCTATTAGGTCATATTACCATGATAGCTCAGTGGATAGAGCAACCGGACGGAGACCGGGAGATCCGTGGTTCAAATCCCGGCTATGGCATTACATTTTTCAGTCATCTGATTCTACCTTTCCAACCTTGTCCAACACACGGCTTGTGTGGAAGAACAATTAATTTCAGAAGTATTGTATGTTATTAAACAATTCAATATCACAGAGATTTCACAGAAGTCCACGTTTTCTAGATTTCCTGGATTCTAAGCAAACGTTTTTTTTTTTTAAAAAAAATAGCCTATGAGGGAGGAGAAAGAGTGACAGCCATCATGTTAAAAAAAGAAATCAAGAAAAAAGTGGTCAAATACCAAATTCCGTGCTCGAGTCAGACCCCATTTAAGCATACCAGGAGGAAGATTTTCAAGAAAATCGTTTTACGTGGAAAAACTTTTGCCATTTTTATTCTCTTAAAACACCTACAATGATTTTCATTAAAATATAATATTTTTGAAATATTACTGTCACGGATGAAATTATATATATTGAGTTATTTCCTGTGATATAGTTTTTTATATAACTGATAAATGATGAGACAGACAAAGATGTAGCTCATTAATATCTGTCTTTTCCTTTTAATTACTCATATCTAAATATTTGTGGTTCTTCATTTAATTTTTTTAGCATTTTAAGCAGTATGCATTCAGTTCCGTTCTTTTGTTTCTCCTGAACTCTGCAGAGAGTCGTATAATACCAGGAAAGATATCTAGAAAGCAACTGACTGTCGTATCTGCCTTCTGTATGCATCACATTGTGTTCGTTTTTTAAAATTTTTAAGGAAGTTCTGATTCCAGATATTAAATTCCAACCTGTAAAGATGCCTATTTGTAAATTTGCAGTTCTGTTTAAAATGTTTCACAAGTACATCCTGGTTGGTTTAGATCTCAATTACCCAGAGTGATATAATATTAGCAGTTTCGTACTTTCGTAGAATATATTGCTACATTTCATATCATTATTATTGTGTACAATAGATTAACAGCCTTTGCTCATTTTCCAGCGCATGATGATTAGTAGTTAGCGATGGTGATGAATCCCACAGCATGTAGTACACTAGAACGGGGAAATGTGCGCAGCATAGTAATAGCTTCCCGCCCTGGGAAAAGTAAATTTTTAGGGGAATGCCCTCCATTTAATGACTTATCTAATCTAATATAGGAATCTCTGGGTGCAGGCATTATAAAACAACCAAAACTTTTGGTCTTAAAAACTTCCTCAGGTAAAGAAAGCAATTTGATACACTGCCTTAAAACTTGTAAGAGATTGTACCAAAGTTAAAGCAGAATAATGGGAAAAGTTTAGAAAGAAGCTGAAGCTTATGTTCTTGAAAGATTTACTGGACTGCTTTTCTCTCGAAACAAAGGTTTAAAACATCCTAAAAGCCTTTTGCACTTAATCTTCAAGCTTTTCACTCGGTATTTCATCAGGTAAATTGTTGTGGTTTTAAGTAATTGGCGAGATAAAATGTGTCTTCGCTTGTTTTCTAAGCCGGGAAAATGGAACTTGCTACTGGTATTTGCAATATACATTTATTGATATCTTATGTTTTGGAGCTACGGAGTATACGGGGTGGACCATTATGTTGAGACCGTATAATATCTCCAAAACTAAACGTTGTAGAAACAAATGTCTTGAATAAAACTTTCTTGATATTATGGGGGAAAGTAAACATTAGTCGTGTTTTATTTGGAGAATGTTGTGATGGTCATTTTAGGGCCAGTTTAATTTTTTAAATGGGAAACTACATTCTTTTATGTTGTTTTCTCACTCCTCATAAAATACTAAACATTTGTATAAAGCGCTTTGCAATTGTTCTACCAATGGAAATAACAACGAAAATTCTGAATGGCCTGTGTACGAAGAGCGCAATGAACAGTTGGACCACCCATGGATGGTATTTGAGGGTCAAGTTGCGTTTCGTAATTGGGAACCAGCATTTTTTATTTTGCTTCCTTATTCCTCATCACAAAATAAACAGCTTTTTATAAACCATCTTCTAATGAGAAAACAACATACAAAATGTGGGTTCCCATTAAAAATAAATAAATTTACCCTAAAATGATCATCATTACGTCCTCCAAACAAAATACGACTAATGACATTTACTTTCCCCCCGTAATATCAAGCAACTTTTATTAAAGACATTTCGTTCTCCAACGCTTGGTTTTGGAGATATTGTACAGTCTCAACTTATAATACCGCCGTTTTATCTCCGGCTCTGACATTTAGCGCGACCGAGAGAGGTAGTGTTGCCAGTTCTTACCCCTACCGTGAACATGTGAGTATACCTGTGCTATCTCTTTGTAAAATGCAAACGATGAAACGGTTGCCTATGTTAGAGTATTTAAATAGCATTTACAGGAAACTTAAACAAGGGTAACGTAGTAAATCGCATGCGCACAGAAAACAAACTTCACCTGGACTAAAGCAAACAGCTACTGACGACACGTGCTTCACTTACAAGAAAATCGGCAACACAGCCCGAACTGCAGTGTACGCACACAGATAGGGAGCCTGTAATTGGTCCTAGCAGACAACTTCCACCCTTTGCTGTGCGAGTCAACTCAGCACTGCAAACCTTGCCGGATCTTTTATTCTTTTCTTTCGTGTTGTGGTTTATGTTCGGCAAAGCTCTAAGCAACAACAGTAGACTATTTATTACAGACTTAAAAGAAATCAAATTACACACCCCATTTATCTGTTGAAGCGAATCAGAATAGCTTCCTTTAGCATGGAAATTCACAGCGCTAGTATTGCTAAAGCTGGCCATTCTAATATATAACTGTCTCTTTCTTTACCCTCATAAAACGTCAGGGCCGGAGATACAGCGACATAGGTATAAATGCTCCACACCGTATATACAGTGAACACGAGTATAACTTAGATTCTGTATAGAAGATTCCTCTAATAAAAGATTTGTTTATTTTTATAATGTTCTAAATGACACGACTATTATGGATATCAGAAGCCATCAGAATATTAATCAACATAGTGCTTGGGACATATCTTGGATGTGAATCAATGCAAATGTTGATAGGAATTTAAACTGCAGGTACGTAAGAATTTGTATTCACAATTTTATGATATTTATACTGGCTTAGAATGGATCCCTCAGGAATATTTCCAGGCATGGCTTATAATTCTTGGCTGAAAAGTTTTTCTCTAGAAATGAATGGCATGTGAAAAGTTACATTTAGTTTGTTTCAGTGTGTGTTTGGATAAACACAACATAAGTTGTTTTATGAGTTTCAGTTTTTCTTGTGTGTTCTTAACGCAGTAGCATTTAAATGAGACTATGGTTTAATTTTTTGATACGTTTCTTTCCTTGCTACCAAAATTTTTCCAAATTGAAATTCATAATTTCTATAAAATAACCAATCTCTTAATCATCCTTCACAACAACAATGATCGATATTGTATATATTTACTATCAAATTATATACGAAAATTCAACCGTTTATTTCATGTGTGTATCTAAATATAAAGCAAGAATAAAAGTGCCCATTGTGGGAAATTCAGGTAAGGCATTATCGTTATCCGTGGTGTAGTAGTTATCATTTGTTATCATGCTAGCCTCCAGTTCCCGAGTTCGCCGGTTCAAACCCGGCAGAGGGCGACGGGTTTTTTCGGGAGTAAAAATCCTTAGCATGCTTTCCTTCGAAAGGGAAGTAAAGCGGTGTCGTAGATTTACGGCACGTAAAAGTACCTCAAGCCTGAAAAGCGGCCTCTGAGCAAAATATCCGGTCTTTTACGCCCAATATACAATGGGACGCTAAGGAGCATAGCAGTTAAAGAGCGTCCATAAGTAAAACCCAATTTAATTTAATTTCTTTAGACTAAAGCATTGGCTTACCCGAATTTAATTATAATGTTAGTTTTATATTCATAAAAGTTCGTTTATACCTCAAATTATGGCCCAAACTGCATATAAAATACAAGTTTATTTATTGTTCTACTTCCATTTGTTCACGCAGAAGTCCGCTTAAGTAGGGAATCGAATGTAATGGAAGATAAACTAGCAGCTGCCCAAAGAGGTGAGAAAAAAAAAACTTTTTTTCAGTAACATTTCCACCGTTCCAGTTCCAAAAAATATAAGGTTCCAAAATGAGCCAAATACGTCCACAGGTATTTTTACGCGTAACAGCAAGATACTTCTGCCCCGTTGTTACTTGCCGACGGTTATTTCACATCGTCATAACTCTTCGTTCTATTCATAAGAATATCAGAACACTACTCCCCTTCTTCCCTTCCTCCCTTCATGTACGCGCGAATTCTTTGCGACCTGTTAACAACACCACATGCATCATTACATCTAAATACCGATTATAATTGCTGCTCACTTAACTGATGTCAAAAGAATTCATGTCCATCATCATATAGACCGTCTTGTATCCGTTTTCATGCTGGCTGTGAAATGTTTATCGCGTGGACCCAAAAGATACTTAAATATACTAGGCCGGAGCATTTCTAGTGGCCGTTGGCTGGTTTAGAAACTTGGATACACTAAAGCAAGGAGCAATTGCAACTCATATATGTATAAGATTATAAGTGTGCAACGTACTCTCTACGATCAGAGTGCTTCTGGAACCAATTATAAAAATAATACAAAGTGGAGGACTGTTATTTTGCAACTGTATAACTTGGAAGAACCGTTCCGAAATAAAGGTGACGAACACTTTTTGAAACAAGTGTGTCCACGAGGTATGTCTCATAAATTAAACCTTCTGCATTAGCTAAACAGTTCGGATGGAGAGGTCATATTTTTCATTTATAATCTTGAACTTTCCTTCTGTTTTTCAATAAATATTTATTAGCAAATGATTTAAATTCCCACAAACATGTGGTATCCTCTGCAATTTAGCTTCTGAGGGCGCATACAACCAGTTGAAAGGCATTTTTCGGAAAATTGCAGCTAATATTTGAAAGTGGGTTGAAGAGTCGTTCAAGCTCAATCCTGCTTCGTGCCTGTATAAACTGCAAGTTAATTCCTTGCTTGTCTTTGCATTAGAAGTCGTTTTACACTCTTGAATCAGATTTAAATATGTGGAATAATTCAACGAAGAAGAAATTCAGCCTACCCTGTTCTAAGAATTATACCTTCAACTCAACATTGGGTTTTAAAGTAACCAGCTAACCTCTCCCCCTTCCTCCTTTGCCTTGAAGTTTAAAGTCTTCTGACCGGGCAGGTCATATAGGACGGTGAATGAACGAAATGGTTGCAATGATACTCAAATGGGCTCGGGATCCCTAGTGCTTAAAGTTACCTCATATTTGTCTTCTCAGGATAAGGGTATACCCCGGAGACAGGAGCAGTCAGACGGAGGGACCTCCAATAACAGCAGTACAGCACCGCACATAGGCCATAGGTTCTTTGTGCTTCTAGCATGACCCTTGGGAGAAAAGGATGATGCGCAGATCCGAAAGGCGACCACATCCGGTTGACGATGTGCGCCACCAATGATATGGCCCCTAACGATTCCAACATGCCACCAATCCTGACGCCGCGTAGGCCTGCCTGAGCCACTCGCAACCTGAAGGTCCCGGGAATAAACGAGACAGCTGATAGAAAGGACGGGGGGGGGGGCCAGCACCAGAGAGAAATTATCACAGAGCAAATTCCACTGTCCTGCAGCACTGAAACAGATGAGATGAACCAAATGAAAGGAAATGGTGGAACAGGAAATGTGTGGTAGAAGGAGAACCTCCACAGCATTCCCCTACCGACCCGGGGAAACTACGAAAAAAACATGGTGAGTGTGGACTGCCCAACGGAATTGAATCCGGGACCTCCCGAATGCGAGCTTCACTCGCCCTTACCATCTCGCATGGTGTAACCCCCTCCAAAAAAAAGAAAAAAAAAGAAAGGTAGCTTGCACCAACCAAGATTCAAACTCGGGAATTCTTGGATGTGATGAACATTTGATCAACTGCTTTCCCGTCGATAATTATTATTTATCCTTTTCCTTCCTTTACTCTCATGTCCATTATTTTTCTTGTGTAGAAAATTTGCATGTAGCATTACTTTGTAATTTTAAGTTGATGATAGAAAGTCATGTTCTGACTGTAAGACAGGTAATCTAGGAAGAAGATCGTTTTGTTACTCGGCATCGCAAGTTATTTTCTGTTTCTTGTGGTGAGCTATTAAGGAGAACAAGATTACGAGATGAGATATAAAAGTCTAGCGCGTGCTGGCCGTACCCTTGAAAAGGTCGGCGCCTTAAAACGCTGTTGCAGGTAGAAATCTCCTGGGATGACTCATCGCTGGCCGTGTGAACAAGACGTCCCATTCACACCGCGATCGGTTCAACACTCTCTGATATTACTCTGCTCGCTGGCCCATTTCATGTACTCGCGCACTTGCTGCTTGCGACCTTGTAGTTTCTCCAAATGTTTGTATGCAAAGACGAGGTTTAGAAGTTACTATTACAACGGAAACCGTGTGTTGATGAAATCAGAATACAACTATACTCCATTCGTGCATGGTGTGAACAAATACAGTATTTGGTGCGTGGTGCTCATACAAACTCTCTCATATCTATTTCACAGATATAGGTACTTATGTATTAGTCTTATAAAACTGAATCTTCTGTCCACTTTACTTCATCCAGGGAAAATTTAAATATGCAAAACTATTCTGTAAACATTTAATACCATGAAAAAGTTATTTGATAAATTGTATTCTGTAGTAACCTGTGTAAGTTTTTTTCCATCTCTTATGCTTTACGTGTTATACAGAGTGTTCTGAAGAGAAGGTTCTCGTATTCGAGGATTAGGTAGTAGGCATAAAACAAGACAAAAAATGGATGTGTTACACTCACATGACTTTCTCTACTCTTGTACAACCTATTTTTACAAAGGCTTATTCTCCATATGCTTCATGTTAATCGATGTCAATCTTATTGCTAATTTTCAATTAGATGCAAGGGGAATTGGTAGGTTATAAGCGTTAGTCAAAATCTTTTAAGCGCTGGTTGCTATGTGGCGACAAGCAATATCTCGAAAATGGTTCACTCAAAAAAAAATAAATAAATAAAAAATGTATATGGCATAAATTGTGTATTTTAACGCGATCTACACGTTTTGTGTAGTAAAATTTTGTCTATCCCTTATGGTTTACCAGTTATGCAAAAGTCGTTCACAATGAAGAATATTTTTGGAGACATTCCCAGAAAATTCGAGATATACATTTCATTTGTCATAAAAATACCTTAAACATATGATATTTTTACCAACACCGTTACAGCCATTTTTGAGAAAATTAAAATTTTCGAAAAATGTTCCATGTAAAGCGTAATCTGGGGTGGGGGAATTTTCTTGAAAACCTTCGTGTCGCATCTCTGGAAGATACTGAACCTAAATACCAACACGGACATGTTTCTAAAAATGCTTTTTTTTTGGATTCAGGGAGTCTCAAAACATGTATTTCCGATGAAATCTCGGTATCGAATTTTTGGGTGGAATTCCCCTACTTACTAGTATACGTAGTAGAGAAAGTAATTACTTCAGTCGTCTATATCCCCTTATAGAAACAAGGAATACAGGAGACTGAAGCGATGCTCAAATCTTTAAAAGGCGGGTCGCTATGTGGTGGCTTTGAAATTGCACTCTCTTTCCATGGCATCACGAGGGGTGAATGGGGCCTGGGCACTACAAACGGTCTAGAAGCATTGGCAAACTCAAACCAGTAGCAACGAATATCACGGAAATGGTTAAAGCCACACAAAGCTGACATAAACCGAGTAATTTTACAACATACAAAATGATACAAAATTCATTCCGAATGAAGAGGACCTCACTTAATGGCTATTTACATGTGGCATGTAAATATTTGAAACACATTTATTCGAAAAAAAATAATAAGGAAAGATTTTCCATGTGAAGGATAGTTTGGATTGTGAGAATTTCCTTCAAAATCTTCGTGTCGCGTCTTTGGAAGATGAAGCTAATATCGAAGGTATTTATCCCACTTTTTGAGTTACGCTGTTACACACACGTACATGGCCTCGGACTTTTTCTTAACTTGTGGTTTTTTTGTGAGGGAAGGGTTCATTGAACTTGACATAATATTAAAATTAAAACTAAATATGATGCAATAAAAGTTGTAATTATATTAATAGGTTGATTATGTATTTCTATTAAAATTGTTGCTAAATATAAATCTTAACAAAGAAAACATTAGTGAAAAAATCTAATAACAAGGGTGAAATCTAGATATAGGATTTTTGAATGGAATACAATGCTTCCTCTACCTGTATAGGTACATTGTAGACGAAGTAAAAAAAAACGGATTCTAGCATTAATATCTTCTGTGTTATGAGCAAATGACGTAAGTAAAACATATCTTCTACGTGAGCTCTTTGGCAGTAAACAAGGAAACAGTTACAGCGTTTTGTACACTATGCATACCAATATTATACACAGAAAAAATTGGTGTGTGCGTGTTTGTGCGCGCGCGTGCTCGTGCGTGTGTGTGAACAGCGTAACTAAAAACAGAGAGAGAGAGAGAGAGAGAGAGAGAGAGAGAGAAATCCTCCAATCCAAATTACCATTTATGTGGAAAGTGCTGATTTTTTACTTTCTCTACTACGTATAGTAAGTAGGGGAAGTATTGTATTCCACCCAAAAATTCGATACCGAGATTTCACCGGAAATACATGTTTTGAAACCCCCTGAATCAAAAAAAAAATTTTTAGAAACATGTCCGTGTGTGTCTGTGAACAGCACAACTCAGAAACGAACAGTCGGATAAACACCAAACTTGGTATTTAGGTTCAGTATCTTCCAGAGATGCTACACGAAGGTTTTCAAGAAAATCCCCCAACCCAGATTACCCTTTACATGGAACATTTTTCGAAAATTTTAATTTTCTCAAAAATGACTAACGATTTTGATTAAAATATAATATGTTTAAGATATTTTCATGACAAATGAAATGTATATCTCGAATTTTCTGGGAATGTCTCCAAAAGTATTCTTCATTGTGAACGACTTTTGCATAACTGGTAAACCATAAGAGATAAACAAAATTTTACTACACAAAAAATGTAGATCGCGTTAAAATACACAATTTATGTCATTTACATTTTTGTTGTTGAGTGAACCATTTTTGAGATATTGCTTGTTATTCCCTTAAATTTTCCAATACCTATACTTTTTCTCAAATACGTTATTTATTTTTTATGTCCTGGACATGCAAAGACAATGGAGTGCGCCACATACCAACCAGCGCTTAAAAAATTTGCCTATCGCTTATAACCTACCATATTCCCCTTGCATCTACAAGAAAATTAGCAATAAGACTGACATTTCGATATCTCGATTAACATGAAGCATATGGAGAATAAGCGTTTATAAAAATAGTTTGCACAAGAGTAGAGAAAGTCATGCGAGTGTAATGCATCTTTTTTTTTTAAGATTTCTCAAAAATGGTTCTTAACGATTTTTTTTTATGAAAATAGCTTATATTTAAGATGTTTAGATGACTAATAAAATGTATATATTGTGTGTATGAAGAGATGAATTTGAAGTTCACCGACAAACTTTTCCAATACGTTTCCTGACTGGAAATGGAGCACAAAAGTTCATATCGGCTTTTGTTCCGAAATGCCTTGTTTCCACGGTTGCACGAGTTCATGCATCGCATTATGGATTGCCTCACTCATTCGAATGTTCCGGACGGTCTCCGAATGTCGTCACAGGCAACGTAGACACGCTGTTGAAAGGTCTGAATATTCAGGAACAGGCTCACCTATACAACGCTTTTCAAATGCCCCCACGTGAAAAAATCGACAGGCCATGCAACAGGGCCTCCGCGTCCTGTCCAACGTCTGGGGAAGATGTTATGCCGGCAAACATTAATGCGGAAGTGGGCTGGCGCTCCATCGTGCTGCAGCCACTTCGCATGTCGTATTGCCAAAGAAACATTCTCCAGCAATGGAGACAGTGTGTTTTGCAGGATGTCCTGATACGTTTCTCCCTTCAAACGTTATGAAAGAAGAACCGGTCCAAGTAGACGGATCGCCAATAATCCCTGTCCAAACATTGATGCTGAACCGCTGCTGATGATACGCTTAAACTATCCTGTGACAATTTTCTGTAGCCCACAGATGACGATTATGAAGGTTAATAATGCCATCTCTACCAAAGGTCACTCCATCGGTAAAGAGGACTGAAGACAGAAATCACGTAAGGGTGATGGCCTGTTGCACTAACCAGCGAATCCTCCGGTGATAATCCCTGCACACGTTAGAGGTGACAGGGATAATAGCGGTTGTCGTGTAGGATACAGATAACCGTCCTTTGGCTTGCACCATGTTGGCAGGCGAATTGCCTGGAGCTTGTGCCACGGTTGTTCCCAGTATCATAGAGAACATGCTCCTACACATCTGGTGTACGCACAATCCGCGACCGCCCTGAACGTTCGTCTGTTCTCAAAGGACCCATGCTCACACAAACGCCGAAAATGGTTCCAAATGTTGTGCGATATGGGTGGTGCTGTCTGTCAGGGTCGGTACATCCCTGCTGCCTCTCGACCGTTTCCACCTGAAATACGCGAACACCATCTCGGCTCGTTCCTGGAATGAATACCGGATCATTGTTCTTCTACGTTAATTAAATCACAATATCTGCAACACACAAAACACACACTGCAAATTGCGAGAGAATGTCGTCAATGCACTCTACCGTGGAAACTGTGCATCCCCGGAACCAAGGTGATATGAACTTTTGTGCTCTATTTCCAGTCAGAAATCACCACCTGAAGTTTGTAGGTGGACTTATAACTCATTCTGTATACGAATAGCCTGCCAAGTCACCTTCATTTGAAAGGAATTTTGTATAATTTAAATAACTAATAGCCCATAAGACATAAACAGAAACTTAGGACACTAAAAATTTAGATCTCTTTAAAAAATGCAGTTTATGACATGTACGTTTATTGTGGCATGAAACAGTTGGAAGAAATTCGTTGCTATTGGTTTCAATTTTCCAATACGTTTACATTTTCGAGGTGCTATGGACCATTCATTTGTTTCTCGTGATACTATCCAAAATGTATGAAATTTCAAATCGGGCATATCGCAACCCACTTCTAAAGATCTGACTATCCATCATTTTTACCTCTTTAAAATTAAGTGCAGAAACTATTAACTGGAAACGATCTCAATTAACATGAAGAAGGTGGAAAAATAAGGTTTTGTCAGAATATTTTGCAGAAGAGATACAAAAATACCAGAATGGGCGGAGGAAGTCACCTGAATGTAACACTTTGGATGTTTTTAGATGTTGATTATGCCTGTTTCTACAACAAATAATGAGACAAAAGAAGTTAGTACAACACACTGGCTCGAAAACACTAGTCTTGAAACGCTAATTCCGATAATGAAGCCTATTTGCCAAGTAATGTGTTAATCCTTGAATCAATATCTGGGTCGGATTTAGCAAGGTCTGGCGCCAGGATTTCCGTACGATAAGTCCATTAAATTACCTCAAATGGCGTGTTATCTTATTTTTATGGCTTCTACTGGCTCTCCTAGAACTACCCCAATGTCCTATCGCATTAAATCTGTTTTGAACTTCATTGTGTGTTCAGTAAATTTTCGTCGTCGTCTTCTTCTTCTGCCTTTTTTTTAAAATAAGATTTACGTTGCAGTTCTATGGTTAAAAGTTGAACCTCAGCAATTTTGTTCGCTCTCCCTAAAATATAATTGTTTTGTATATTTTAAGGTAACACAAATAAAGTGAATTCAAAACTATGTCTCTTTTAAGGGTACCCATAGCTGAAAGTTGGTTAAATGTAAAAAAAATAAGAAATTAGCTTTTATGTACAAAATTATCTTGAAGTTTTAGCTTCCATTACATAATATGGCCTTTCCTCTCAGAACTCGACAAAGCTTCAAGTGACCATTTAAATACCCAAGAGCACAGGTCCGTAGTTCAGTTGATAGAGCACCTGCCTGTTGTGCGAGGGGTCCCGGGTTCGATTCCCAGCTGGGGTAGATATAGTGCAGGAAACCCAACGAATACGAGCTAACACCATTGCCTTAGGCAATAAGTTCCAAAAGGAAAGACCGCCGATAAGACCAATGTAGTTAAAGGCGAGGTATAAATGGAACTAAAAAAGTCATGTATTTACTTCTAATGCCTTTTACCCTATTTTGGTATTTCTTACAGTTTTGCGCATTAAAAACTACCCCATACAATGGAGTTTGTAACCAATCTCGTTGAAATTTTCAGGAAAAACTCAGAGAGAACGAACTTGTGAAACTGGCTCATGGTTTTGTTACACTTGTAATTTGTTAAAGATGGACATAATTAATTCGCCCACTGAATAATTATATCCAAAGCTTTAAACGTTTTTCTCTGAAATAATGAGAACAGCGAAAAAAGTCTATATGCCAAATTTATATATTGCTATGTAAATAATATGGTAGTATTTTTATTCTTTCAAAATTACGATTTCTACATCTTAAGGAATGCTTGAGTAATTAGCATAATAAATATTTTTTCTTAAAAATATTAACGATATCTGTATGGGATTTGAAACTAATAGTTGTGGAGCAGCTATGACAACATATAGTTAAAACTGTAATATTTAGAAATTTCGTATATGGGTACCCTTTCAGTTATTTGCTTTTTACATTCCGAAGCTCACAGGGCGCATAGAGAGGGTGCATTTGGAACACGTCCAAATGTTTCCAGAGGATGCGGCGAAAGTAAAAAAAAAAAAAAAAAAACCACACATAATGGAAGTGAAATGTAGCAGAAATTTAGTAATTGAAGAGCACCCTCGAATAAGGTAACCGTAGTTTTAGGTGCGTTCGCTACTGCAGAACCTATTAGCTGCATTGTCCGTGCGCATGAAACAATTCACGTAATCGAAATTGAGTATGAATAAAATATGTTAGTTGCTTACAAAATTAAAATAGGTTATGTTCAGTGTCTGTTTAAAATTTAGGACTTTTAGGTGAGCCGCCGTATGTAAGAAGCTGAGGTTTTGTATTTGTAATAATAATAATAATAATAGTTACAAACACATGCAAATAATTCTCATTAATTGTTACTCAGGTTACCAGCTGTTATTTCTCAGTGAAAATGTCACAAGGTCGTTTGCTCAACCTTTATTAGTATTCACTGTCTGTTTGTGTTTACTTTTCACTTTGTACCTACAAAAATTGGCCTAAATTTATATAGTCTATATTAAAATTTTCTTTTATTGCTTATTTTGCTATTGTTGTCCATTTTAGACCATTCGTCTCTAACATGTGTATTCCTCCATTCATCCCATTTGAGTATTACGTGCTCTAGATCTTTTCCTCCATACAATAGGCTAAACCCCATAGCGCTATGGTCCATCCCGGGCCTTAGCCTGCCAACCCTACAGCCGGCCTTACGTCCACATACGCACGGCAGAGGTGGGCGATTATCCATCCGATACGGGGAGAAGATGTGGCCAGCATCACGCATCCCCCAGCTGGGGTTGCTGCCTATCAGAGCTCCTCACGTTCCTCGCGACGCCGAGTGGGCACCGGACTAATATCCGACTTAAGAAAATTCCCGACCCGACGGGTGGGGTCAAACCCGGGCGCATTCCATGGCCGGCAGCCAGAGCGCCACGCTCCAGCCCGTTTCACCACGGTATAACCTTGCATAAAATATTTCCATTGTCCTTTCAACCTCCAGATCCATATTCTCATCCAGATTTAACCTTCCCTTTCATGTTTTCACTTGGGTCTACATTTTTTCCCCTTTCCGTGTGTTTTTCATTTTGATATAAAATATTAACGATCTCTTTTTTTTTTTTAAAATCCACTAATACATTTTGTACTTCAAAGCTTTTCTTGTTTCTTTCCACAAACCTTCCCAAACCATTACTTTCTAAATTACTGTGCAGTAAATTATCCACCCATTCTTACTTAGCATATCTTCTTGACGTTTCAAACATTTTTATTAAAGACATTACCTTAATCTATACTTA
Source organism: Deroplatys truncata (assembly GCA_030765065.1). Classification (NCBI taxonomy): domain Eukaryota; kingdom Metazoa; phylum Arthropoda; class Insecta; order Mantodea; family Mantidae; genus Deroplatys; species Deroplatys truncata. The sequence continues at coordinate 126,366,165 of CM060988.1, read as the reverse complement.
ATATTGTATTTTAAAAATAATCAAAACATTCCTTGTCAACTGCCCCATAACATTATTTAACGTTTTTCTACAAAACATTGCATGAACCAAGTCAGTAGGGTTGCCTTTATCGAATCCCCAGATGCAATTATATTCTGGCTTTTACCACCATGAGATTTTGTATATAAAAGTTTGAAAAACATTTGCACGGAATTTAAGATTTGATTGAAATCGGTACAAATTGAGAACAGTTGAAATATTTTAGTTCAATCATTTCGCCTATTGAGTTGAACTTTCATAAGCCAAAGTTAGAGAAAATTTAAATTAGTGAATATAGAAATACTCCTAAATTTTACATTATTTAGCAATATATCCTCAGAAGTTCTCGTTTTAAGCTTGACGTGCGCTGTTTTTCAGTGGAAGCTTTCAGTTATACAAGAGAAATCAACAGGAAGCTGGGAGAAATTATTTCTCATCTCAGTTGCGAGCTGAAAATCAGTAAGTCAATAAGATTCAAAATCAAAATTCTTACGTTTTGTTTGGAATAATATTTCTTCATTACTGTATGCCTGTCAAAATGCCTGATAGCCTCATTGTCTCATAAAGTACAAATTAACTATTTGAAAAATTTGTTTTCCTTTTCGGTCACATCAGTACTCCTTCCTTCGCCTAATCTTTCTAAGGTAGCATTCTAATTTATTTTCTATTTTTTCACCGCCCATTCTTCTTCATATTAGCATTTCTTCAAACAATTTCTTCCTTGCTACTTTCTTCATGGATCCATAGAATTATTTTGTTTTCTCTTTAGAAAGGTTCCTTTGCCATAGCTATCCTATATTTCAATTCTTACAATAGCCCATGTTGCCTCTGTCCTGGCTTCCTAAATCAGAGATCCCTGGTTCGATTTCTGCTGGGAAAATTATCTTTAGTTAGAATCTTTTCCCTAACCTCCGCAGAGCCGGGAAAAATAAATGCGGGATAAGTGAGTGTGTTTCATATTAAGAAGATTAAAAGCCAACATTAAAAGAATCTGTTCAACGAGTTACTTAAGTCAAAGCCCACGATAACTATAGATGTTAAAGGGGGATATACAAACGAAACAACTTATTAAAAATCTAATGTGTTGAATTCACACGACTTCGTTCACAAAGTTTTTTACCAACACTTATTCGTCTATCTACTTTTTGCTAATACAGATAAATTTTATTACTCGTCTACACATTTCGTTGTTGGTTTATATGAAGAATGCAGTAGGCTAAAGCGATAGTCACATCTTTTCAAAGCCGGCTGCTATGTAATGGCTTTCAGATTCTATTCTCTTTGCATGAGCTCAAAAAGAAGAAGAAAGAAAGAAAAAGGAATAGCGATTTGCAGTTAAGAGAAGTGTTTGAAAATTCGAACCAGTAACAAAGAATATCTCGGAAATGGTTAACGCCACAAAAAATGTATTTAACACAAATTTTAAGCTTTAATGAGATCTACATTTTCTGTGCAGTAAGATTTTATCTATCTCTTACGATTTATTATTTATACAAAATTCATTCAAAGTAAAGAGGACTTCAAAGGCTGTTTCCAGAAAATTCAAGATATTTTAACTGTCGTGAAAATTGCTTAAACGTAAGGCATTTTAATCAAAATCGTTGGAGCCAATTTTGAGAAAATAAACAATTTTGAAAAATGTTCCATGCAAAGCGTAATTTGGGGTGGGGCGATTTTCTTGAAACATTCTTATCGCTTTCTTCCAAGGTCCCCAACTTAAATGCTAAGTTTAGTATTTTACCGACTTTTAATTTTTGAGTTATACTGTTCAATGGCACAATCCTGCACACAAATACATGGAACTTATTCTAAAATGCTTTTTTGGAGTTCAGTGACCTCAAAACATGTATTTACTGTTAAATCTCGACATGCAGTACTTCCTCTACTTACTGTAAGTACGTGGTAGAGAAAGCAAAAGGTCCTGTCGAGTTGCTCCACTACCTAAGGCCGAAATTTGCACCAGTTTTGCTTTTCTTCCATAATGTTTGCCTCTTGCATTTAGCTTAGTTCCATACCTCTCAGCATTGTCATTTCTATTAGCATGTTCTGATTACTGTGGTGCAAAATGATTAATCGATCTTTCTTCTGCTGCCACTCCTTTGTTCTCGAAATACTTCCTCACTGAATTCTCCAAGTAGATATTGAACAGGGTGGGTGAGAAGGCTATCTGTCTAGTACACCATTTTTCTACTACCCTGTGACATATTTTCTTCTTTCTTGACTTCGAGTGATAACATTATAGAGATTTAAGCGCCTCCCATTTTCTAAGCTATATATATTTTCTTCAGAATTTTTCATTAGTTACTTTCAATCTACTTTCTCAAATGCCTTTTTCAAGTTTACAGCTGTCTCATGTCAAGTGCCCACATCAATGTATGTATATTTTTACTTTCTCTACTACGTATAGTAAGTAGGGGAAGTATTGCATTCCACCCAAAAATTCGATACCGAGATTTCACCGGAAATACATGTTTTGAGACCCCCTGAATCCAAAAAAAAGTATTTTTGGAAACATGTCCGTGTGTGTGTCTGTGTGTGTGTGTGTGTGTGTCTGTGAACAGCATAACTCAGAAACGAACAGTCGGATAAACACCAAACTTGGTATTTAGGTTCAGTATCTTCCAGGGATGCGACACGAAGGGTTTCAACAAAATCCCCCCAACCCAGACTACCCTTTACATGGAACATTTTTCGAAAATTTTAATTTTCTCAAAAATGGCTCTAACGATTTTGATGTAAATATCATATGTTTAAGATAATGTCATGATGAATGAAATGTATATCTCGAATTTTCTGGGAATGTCTCCAAAAGTATTCTTCATTGTGAACGACTTTTGCATAACTGGTAAACCGCAAGAGATAGACAAACTTTTACTACACAAAAAATGTAGATCGCGTTAAAATACACAATTTATGTCATATACATTTCTTTTGTTGAGTGAACCGTTTTCGAGATATTGCTTGTTATTCCCTTAAATTTTCCAATACTTACACTTTTTCTCAAATTCGTTATTCATTTTTTTTATGTCCTGGATATGCAAAGAGAATGGAATGCGCCACATAGCAACCAGCGTTAAAATATTTGACTATCGCTTAAAAGCTACCATATTCCCCTTGCATCTACAAGAAAATTAGCAATAAGATTGACATCTCGATATCTCTAATAACATGAAGCATATGGAGAATAGGCGTTTGTAAAAATAGATTGTACAAGAGTAGAGAAAGTCATGTGAGTGTAACACATCAGATTTTTAAAAGAAAGAAAAAGAATAGTATAATTACAGCTTTAGTACTTTTTACTGTTGTACCTAGGGAAGCACTGTTGGAGGCTCAGTATGGAAAAAACGGAGTGCTTGCCTGTAAAAGTTCATCAGCCTCGACACACCAGGTTCTCGTGGGTGAGTTCCATTAAACATGAATCTGTGTTTCAAGTCTTTCTGGTCGGTACGCCAAGAAGTCTTGTGACTTTATGGGTTGTTGACCGAATTCTTTCACGTTGGGTCTCTTTAAACACACTTTACAAGACGAAATGGAATGTGACAAGCTTAGTGCCTATTCTCCACTAAAAGTACTTGAAATTCATAATGGTTAAACGTGTGCTCCGAAGAATGTTAAACAGAACTGGGGCTTAAAAGTGTAACTAAAATGTACTCTCATCTAGAAACGTGAAGAACAGCCTTTCAAAAAAAAAAAAAAAAAAAAAAAAAAACTGCTCCATACTAGAATATTTCCTTTCCTTCTTTGATTCTTGTTACTGTCTTAAAAGTGTTCGTTGTGCTTTTTGTTCCATTTAATCGCTGTAACATACTCGTGTGAAACGCTAGTCGCTATTAAGTTGGAAATTTGAGGTTTAAAAATATTTACTCCCGTGACCGGGATTGAATACCAATCTTCGTTTTTCTGTGTCGACACACTAGTGCGTAGCTACCGTAACGACATCCCCCAACTACTCCTCGAACTTGTGTTTTATGCTTAGTGCGGTTAAAGAGAACCGGAAATAAAATTACTTGCAAAGTTTTTTTTTTTAGTTCCATTTATACTCCGCCTTTAACTTCATTGGTCTTATTGGCGGCCTTGCCTATTGGCAATGGTGTTAACTCGTATTCTCTTATCGTTGGTTTTCTTACACCTTTGGGGTTTTAATCATTAGATCATTCATACTTTCAGACTCTGGGGAGGACAGGGATCAATCTTGGCTAGCGAAAAATTCCCACCCCCAGCCGGGAATCGAACCCGGGGTCCTTAGCACAGCAGGCAGGTGCTCTACCGACTGAGCTATGTGGTCAGCCACTTGCAAAGTTATAAGTCGCCTTTGAAGTACATTAGGTATACGTTTCCTCCCCTCCAGGTGATAATCTCAGTTCTCTCTTTTCACCACCACACCTGTTTTATCATTGATATTCTTAACGTAAAGTCAAAGTATTCTTCGAAAATAATGATTTATGACTCAAACATGTTCGTATTCCATGTATTCGTATTTTAGTCCTTTAGGAATCGAAATTAGAAACTGTCTTAGCGTCTATGCCTGCTGGAAACGGCGTATTTCAATGGTGAAAGAGTTATCAAAATCGAGTAAATAGTGTCCAAGATTATTCTATAATTTATTTATTTATGTGCGCTAATACAAGTGAATATGATAAGACATTCAACCCAGGCTATCAGCCAGTCATATTCAATATGCACAATATACTTTCTATATACAATTTATACTGGTTTCTTAAAAATTACAAAAATGTTGTAATTGTGCTCTCTTTTAACATACCATTTCCACTTTCTTCTCTTTGCTTAAGAACTGTTCTATGTGTTTAATATCCTTTTTTGGAGATTTCAGTCAGCTATTTTTACTTTATCTGCTACATTTAGTAAGTATAGGGGAAGTATTGTATTCCACCTAAAAATTCGACAGAAAATGCATGTTTTCAGGCCTCTGAATAAAAAAAAATCATTTTTAGAAAAGGCCCGGTGTGTGTCTGTGAACAACATAACTTTGTATTTAGGTTCAGTACCTTAACATGCGACACAAGATTTTCAAGAAAATCTCCCATCCCAGACTACCCTTTACGTGGAAGATTTTTCGAAATTTATTTTCTAAAAAATGGTTTTAACGATTTTGATTAACATACCATATATTTAAGATATTTACATGAGAAAATATATATATTGAATTTTCAGGGAATAGCTGTGAAGTCCACTTCTTTTGGAAAACATTTCTTCTTAACTGGTAAACGTTTAGCGATAGACGAAAACGTATAAAAAAATAAAATAAAGTAAGTATTTTTGTGGCATAAGCCATTTCTGAGATATCCGTTATTAAACATTGTTCATTTTTTTTGTCCTTTAAAGTCCTGTCAATGTTCAGTTGTTTCTCGCGATTGTATGGAAACAGTAAGACCAGCATATAGCGTCCACTTCTTAAACATTTGACTATCGCTGTTCCGTTGTATCTATAAGGAAATGTTGTATAATGAAGCTATTTCTGCAAAGGATTGTTTGTATTAAATTGTAGTAGATAGACAAATAAGGTTTAGAAAAATAGTTCGTATACCTACTAATAAACGATAGAGGGTAGAGGAAGTCATGTAAACGTATCACACCGGATGTTTCTTAATTTAAACATTTCTGATTTATTAGCTCTTTTCTCCACAGACCAGCCCCTTTACACTCAAATAATGTGTGTTCAACATCTTCATTCCTTCGCAAATAAGGTGCTGATTCTGTGGGATACCCTTTCTTAGTCGTTTTAATCTGCATGTACCTCCTCTTACCCATGTGATATCCCCTACGTTTTCATTTGCTTTATCAGTATATATTTATCTTTCCCAAGTATTCTATACACACTTGCAAACGTATTTTCTCTCTTTATAATATTGTTATCTTTGGATAAAATTGTAAAGCTTCATACTCAACCCTTCTGAATCCACCCCTCCAAGGTATTAGGCATGAAGTTCCTATAACGAAATAACGAAATCCTCTGGAATGAAGATCAGTAGAGTATGTATGTGTCCAGTATGCATTGGATTTTTTCAGTAGTTGAGTCTGCGTGCGTAGATGATATGAAAGCAGCCGTCGGTTGTTTGAATCCAAATAAAAACTGGGCTATTCTTGCCACTCCTACAGATGCTTTTATAACAGTTGCCTTCATTCTACAGGCAGTCTTCCAATGTGTAATGAGCCAATTAATACTTTGTGTGGAAGATCTGGCTGTAGGACAAGAAAACAGAGGGTGGCCTTTATAAGAACTGTACAAGAAGGAGCACGCGTCTGCATTCTTTGGCGGAAAAGAAATGGAAGTTTAATTGAATTTCTGGTTTACCACGCATGGAAGATCGAGGGATACTCGGAGCAGGGGCAACGTGGAAAATAGAGTCTTAAGCTGCTTCTCATGTTCGGTCTTCTGTTCCTTGTCCGAGCTTGGAAGTGTTTTGAATTGAAGGGAACGGGGTGAGAAGCCAAGGATACAAATTGTTGTCCTCCGCGGTGTAGTGGTTACCATGCTAGCCTCCAGTTCCCGAGGTCACGGGTTCAAACCCGGCAGAGGGCGATGGATTTTTTCGGGCTTAAAAATGCTTAGCATGGCTTTCTTCGGAAGGGAAGTAAAGCCGATGGTCCCGTGTCCTAGATATACGGCACGTAAAAGAACCTAAAGTCTGATAAGGAGACCTCTGAGCAAAATTACCGGTCTTTCACGCCCAATATAGAATGGGACGCTAAGGACCTCAACAGTTAAAGAGCGTCCATAAATAAAACTCTAAAAAAGGATACAAATTACAATTGTTAAAAAAATTAAGTGCACAATTGGATACCTAACGTATATAAAATTCTTGTGGCCAAGGAATACACGTGATTCTACATCTGGTACTGCAATCTGGGGAGTCGGGGGGGAGGAGAGCTTGCTAAATCGCAGATTTAATTTGGATGACAAGAGGTATATGTTATACTTCTCGCAACATTTTGAAAATGTACAAACAATATGTCTCTTCGTTGTAAGAGGCTATCAACACAAACTGTAAGCCACGTGTCATGTTGCTTCTTTGTTAGAGGCTAAGTATAAATGCGGACGGGTCTTTGTTATGGGATCTGCAGTCAAAATAAGCCTCATAAATCTGTATGGTCAGGAAAAAATTGCAACTTTTATACTTCGTTCAAGTGGCATATCGTTTGGAAAATAAAATAAATGGACCAGTCATTGGCATCAGCACCAAATGCGACACAACCCAAGGAGTGTTTTTCCCACAGAAATGTACTCAGATATTGAAAATATATTTTGACGGCGATTCAGATTAAGTTTAAATGCAGTACTTCAAGTGTTTCGGATTTAGTTAGACATTTAAACAGGCAACATTTACTGTATCTAATTTTATTTCTAATTATACCAGAAGTTTGGCAAAATCTCTTAATATTTTTTGACATTGACCGCTCACGTTCAAGCCGGATAAAAATTATCGCCCTATAATATAATACACGATTTTAATAAATAATATTTCAAAATGTATATACAGGAATTAATCTTTCAATCTCAACTTTAAACTCGATTATCTCTTACCTAATTCGCCCCCCTAAGTTGACCCTTTATATGTTGCATAAGAAAATAGCAATGAACATACACCAAATGGATTTTTGCGGTTTTGGGGTGGCAGAAGCTCACATTTCGAAAGTAGCTGCTCTGCCAGGTGACGAAAATGTTGTATCCTTCTCGAATTACCAATAGTTCAGAACTTTACAGTGTGAACAACACCCGCTATACCAGCTGTCCAGGGAAGTTGCAGACTTTTCGGCGATACTATAATCCCTACAAAACGAGAAGGAATCTGAAGCAAGCCAATGAAGCGCCAGCAGGAGCGCTGCGTTGGCAGATGTTTGTGAGCGTGGCAGATTCAGTAAGAGAGAGACGAGACAGCGTGAACGGCCAGTGTAACATACATATTCACCCCGATCACTTGGCGCGGAGTCCAGCAGGGATGCTTTCATCATTGCTAAACAATTAAAACCACTACACTTATAACACTAACTTTGAAACTTTACGCTTATATAAAGAATACTTTCGCGTGTAAATACACTACTAAGTGTAAATTATAAGCAACAAATTAGGAATTGAGGTTGACAATTCTTCACTTCGCCAATCTGGGAACTCAACTGCTCTAAGCTCTTGCAAACAGATTGAACGTAAACATAACACTGTTAATGGTAGTGTACAATGGTCAAAGTCTTTCAGCAACGCTTATAATATATCTGCTTTGACACATACTTAAGGAACCAAACATCGTAGAGACGCGGTTTTTGGACAGTCTGATTCAAAATTTTTAGCTCTGCTCAGCTATAATACTACGAGTACAAACAATGAGTACTTAATCACTTTTGAAAAGTAAAAACCGCGAGACCACACGGCATTTGAACTAGGCAACCTCGCCCTAGCGCTATTGGCTGAGCGACTTTAATCAGCGTTATCTAAACTGTACTCACTCTTAAATTGATCCGCGTCAAAACAAACCCCAGGTGACCAGTGCACCGTTATAATGTATCCTTCCGCCATTCGCACTAGAAATACTGTCACACTTTCAGACCATGTGGGGTGACTGCATATTCCTTTAGGGTTAAAGATGACAAGAAAGATAGTTGTAACAAAATAAACGTTTGCCCATATAATAATAGATAATTCTAAAATAAATGAGCGAAAAATAAAGTAACAGGTGTGCGATAATTTAATTTATTCGCTCTCTGAATGTGGCACTTTATTAACTGTTGGCGGCTCATTTAAAAAAAGAAATTTTGCACTGTTACGCGAATTGCATTCTTCTCAAGATCACTACATTCTTGCATCGCGTCTTTCATATGCATTCTTCTTTTTCTTTTCCGGGTGTAACCACTTTTCTCGTTTCAGATTTTTCTGCACAAGTAGTGTTTATACTTGTGCTCGAAACACAAGTGAACTCAGCAGTTAATTTCGTTATTTTTTTCGCGGAAAGTGTTGGATATTTCTCACATAACTTATAAAAATTCAACACTATTGTTTTTTCACCACTAGTCAATGATTTGCGCGGCTAATGCTTACGTAATTCGACGAAAACACATGGGCGAATCCAATGTCCTCCATGATACTAAACACAACTGCTTGTTTCTGGCTGTAAACAATATTCTGCGCTACCCGGATGTCAGGTGACTCATACAAATTGCATCATGGGACTTGTAGCTCTGTTTTACGGTATAAATCAGCGTTAAATAAAACCTTAGGTATTTGTATATAATATTATACTATTTAAGGATAAATTCATTCTAAAATTCAGAGATTAGCATGGGACTACTTTCCTGGGCGCGTTGCTACCGTGTTGCAACACGGTGCACTGACCACTGGGTTTGTTTTTGCCGCGGATCAACCTAAGAGTGAATATAGTTTAGCTCCGCTTCAGATTCCTTCTCGTTTTGTACAGATAACAGAGAACGTTCACGCGGCTGTTTTGATTTACTTTTCCATAGAAAGGAGATATGTATTTACGCTTACATTTAGGCCACTGGGGTTTTAAGTTCTCACTGTGAACAAGTTATTTTCTTTAGCGATACACCAAAGTCTACGAGGCTATGGTGAACATAAAGGCAGAGTTGGTAGCGAAGATCGTGTTGCTGGTTATACCAGGTGAGTCAGCTGCCCCTAGGTATTCATATCTATGCAACCCTGCAGTTTATAGTCTAATGTGAAAGCATCGACCCTTTTAGCAAAGAAACTGTTATTGTAGCCCTGCCCTTCTATTTGGTACTATACGCAATTCCCATTAAGGATTAAAAACCTGAATGAGAACCAAAGAGCTGCGAAGGCCTTAAAAAAGACGGCGTGTCATCGATATAATGCTTGCAAAGAGATAGAGAAACGTTTTCCCGAAGAGCGGGATAAACTACGTGGGTTCTGGTCGGCAGCCTCATTGTGAACGACTTTTGCATAACTGGTAAACCATAAGAGATAGACAACATTTTACTACACAAAAATGTAGATTGCGTTAAAATGCACAATTTATGTTATATACTTTTTTGTTGAGTGAACCGTTTTCGAAATATTGCTTGTTATTCCCTTAAATTTTCCAATACTTATACTTTTTCTCAAATTCGTTATTCATTTTTTTATGTCCTGGACATGCAAAGAGACTGGAATGCGCCACATAGCAACCAGCGCTTAAAAGATTTGACTATTGCTTATAACCTACCATATTCCCCTTGCATCTACAAGAAAATTAGCAAGAAGATTGACATCTCGATTAACGTGAAGCATATGGAGAATAAGCGTTTGTAAAAATAGTTTGTACAAGAGTAGAGAAAGTCATGTGAGTGTAACACATCAGATTTTTTCTATTATACTCCTACTGCGTATTGTAGGTCCAAGTACAAAAATAGTGAAGTTCCTATAGATTCCACGATTGCCATCATTAATAGGGATAATGCTCTACAAAACAGGTTCTCATGGCTTCAGTCTATTAAGACTTCTGCATTTAAGTAATGGTCTGAATCGAAATCTGGGCTAGTCCTTCAATCTAGATTAAAACTGAATTGGACACACTTGCATCGTCACTAAATTATGAAAATACTGTATCAACTGAGGAGCCAAACTCAATGTGTGTAAACCAGTGTTTTTGTCAGTCTTTAAATGAGAGGGAACGCAACTGACTAGAAATGATCAAATAGTGCCTTACCAACCGATTCCATTTTCGGATACCAGTGAAAATCTGATGGAAATTTGGATGAATTTAGGAAACGTTTGTTTCAGTTTTTCTGTTATTAATTTATCACTAACCACGAGAAATAAACTAATTTTCCCATGTGTTGTTGTTTATCACTTGGGGTATTAAATCCTGCTACAGTGAAATAATTATTCTGATGTTGATTTTGTTAATTGAACGCAAATGTTAGATTTTATTATGTAGCTTTATGCACAAACACGTTAAGCTTGTTTAATGCCATTTCTCACAGACTTCGCTAATTTGCGCTGTTTTACAACACAAATAGAGGATTTAGTCATTATTACTAACAAATACAAACGTGGCTAAATAATTGCTCAAATGTTCATTGCCATTCCAGATCAATTTTTGTTGCTCGGTATATACGCTGCATGTTTGTGTGCAACGAATAAACATAAAGAAATACGCGATGTTAAGAATGACTGGATAACACGATGGAAGGAAGTTGAAATGAATTGAGCGACCAGTCTATACATACAAAAACATATACGTTTTTGTGCAGTTATAACATTAAAGCAGACCTGGCACGCCGAGAGTTCATCTTAGAAACCTTGGATCTTGAATATGTGTTTTGCGTAATAGGCAATGATGTAAACGCATAAAACTTCCATTACAAGGATAATTCCTGAAAAAGAGTAGGCAGATACAAACAAGAAGGTGTATTTTAGTGAAGAACGTGTTAAATTAATCGTAAGGAAAGAAAACTGGTTATGCCAGATAAGGTAGACCTGTAAAGCGGTCTTTTTGTACGCAGCGGGTTTTCTCAACAGTTTAAAAAATTGAATTAGATCCATATTAGGAAATGAGAGGTTGAAATTGTCCAGGATTGCTTTCTATATACTTCTGACTTCTTTACAAAAGCACCCATTATATGCGTAAGAATAGTTTGTGCTTTTATTTCGTAGCCAATTTGATTAAGGTTTGGATGGAAGAACTTATAATACATTCAGAATATTCTTGTTACTTTGTATTAGATCTTGAGAATATTTTAGTTTTTTCGAGTCAAATCACAATCAAGTGGATGTCGCCAACCGACTGAGGGATTAGAGAGATAAGGCGGAGCGCGCTTTCCCGACATAGATTCCAGAAGCGCTCCCGACGTAAAGAGTAATTCGGGAAGCTTCCAGAAACCTCTGCAGTGGTTTATAAGTGAGCCTGCTTGCGAGTTAGTGCGTTTGCGATGCAACATAAAACGCTGGTAACTCGGAGCGTTCTACGAGTGAGGTTTGCTGAAGTTTCGACGTACAGTAGAGATGTGCACTGGCTTGGGCCATGGGTAAATAAAGACCAAAAATTAATTTATTACATTCTTTGTTCGCTATGTTTGAAAGCCCGGAATAGCAAATTAATGCAGCATGCAGACATACATAGCAGCAGTATTACTAGTAATAATAAATGCTTCGGCCCATTACCTTGGACATAATGCAATGATAGGGGGCGACGTGTGGTCAATAAATCAGTGTGCCGTGAACATGCAGCTTGCTATATGAGGTTTCCAGCACATCAATCGCCAATGTGTACATGGCTCCTGAATTGGTCCCAAGGACCCTGAGTGGATCCTTACCAGGCCTTTCAGCAGGGGAAAACTTCTCCTACCGGTACTGGAGATCAAACCCGGGTTTCTTCGCATCCAGGTAGCAGCGCTTCGTGAACTGATGATGATGATGATGATAATCCTAATAATAGTCAATAAATGCAAAATAATTTTATGTAAAACAAAACTAGAGAGTCGGGCTCGGGCTGGGTGATACAGTATAACGTGTTCTCGGGCTCGGTTCTCGCCTGATCAGACCGGACCTAAAAATTTCGGCTCGTGCAAACCTCTAAGTATAGTGCTTGCTGTTACTGAACTGCGATTAGAGAGGTCTTATGTTCGACGCCCCAGCGAGTGAAACGGAGGGAAGAGGGGGCTGCTTCGCGTGTGTTTATTGCGCAAGGAATAAGTAAAGTGACAATGAAAACTGAACTAAATCACATTATTAATGAAGTGGCAGTGAAAACTGAATAAAATATCATCCACGTATGCGAATTTCAAAACCTACCGAATTGCCAGTTTATCTGGATAATATACTTTTCATTTCATTTTCACCAAGCTTCCACGGGATAATTTTGTTAACTCGGTTCAATATAAGTTCACTGCAATTATATTTAACCAACGTGTAATTCTTTCCGATCTACATTTTTTTTTGTATCGAAGATATATCCAAAACAAAAAGCACATGTGGTATATCACTGTTTCATGAGGACAGGCAACGGTGATTTACACAGAATTGAAAACAAAGAATGGTGCTCTGGTGTTCTTTCTAAACTGATTCGATACCACTGAGCAATTCACACAGTTCTACGGATTATCACGGGTGATTTGGTTGGAAAATTTTAAATCTCAGTGTTACATCGTAGTCACTCTGAGAAAAACAACTTAAAAGTATCAGAAAACTGATTAGCAGACAGCTACATGTCCTATTGATCCTGTTCTCTACAATTTATGTTAAAGTAATCGAACTGGCAGCAAGTATTTTTATTGCTTGACGTAATTATAATTATGTGAATTATTTGTGGATTCGATTTATGAAAGTAAGCAGATTTGATTTTCCTTCACCATTATGAGTGCTATTTTTATGCTGTAGTTAATTGTTTAGAGGGTAGGGCAGGGGAATTCGGATAGCGGGCTTTTTGGATAATGTTAAGTTCTCACGCATGCGCTGCCACTACTCAAACACATCATATTGCACTTTCCAGTCTCACAGTTAAGGACGGAGTCTTATCAACGTGTGTGCTTGGTTCTGAATAGATTCTGCTATTAAGAGAGACACTACATACGTTTTTCTAATCAAAGGTAAGGAAGACATACCTGTACAATACGTAGCAAGTAATAGTTTGGTCAGAAAACATAAGCTTTAGCTGGACTTGTGTATTAGTTTTTGTACTGCTTTAAGGAGTGAATGCCTCCTTGGTATTTTGTGAACCATTATAGTATACTGTGGTGCTGCCTACTGCACAATCTAAGAATTACGCCGTGACCGGTAACCTGTTGTGTTGTGGGGCTATTTCGATAACAATCGGTGGGGTTAATCGGATATCATATATATTTGTTTCTTTGGTATGTAATTTATTTCCATTGTTTTAAGTAATTTTTGTTATATTAATTATTCCGTTCAAATTTTCAGATGGTTCAACATTACAAAAGGAAGAATTTACGGCTACAATGGGACAAAGAAGCTATGGAACAGGCAATCTCATCTGTAATAGAGAGTAATATGTCATTGCTAGGTGCAAGTTAAGTTTTCAAGGTACTATACAATCCTGTATACAAAAGTTAAATTAAAATTAAAGGAATTGAATCCAATGTTCAAACAGCCTAGCACTTCGCAATCCCCTGTGGATGTAATGCCTGAAAGAAACCGTTCGAGAGGTCCTTCCTAGTCCTGTAAACAGTGTGATCAAGGGAAGAGTTCAAACTAAGAAAGGATCATGCCACAGCACATCACCAGAAAATGTAGCAGTTGTTAAGGTAAAGAGAGAGATGAAAATTCGTGGGAAACAAATTCAGTTAAAAAAAAAGAAGAAAGACAACATTCCAAGGAAAAAGTAAAAGAAGCTAAACAATCAAAGAAATTCATTGACTTATCGCCTAGCGAAGACGATACTACTAATGATTTCAACGTAGATGACTACAAATGTGGATTTTACAGTGTCAGCTACTACTCGAAGGAGTCTGTACTGAGAGGTGACTGGATTCGCTGCCAGAAATGCCAGGTTTTGTTCCATGAAAGATGCGTGCTGAAGGAAGGGAACAGTTTATTTGTGGCAAATGCTTCTAAATAGCGTTCAGAACTCAACAATTGTTAATCCCTATATTTCTTACTTTTTTTCAATGCTTCACATTTCATAGGAACTGACTCTTGATAATTCCACATTAATATATTATAATATATATATTTAATTTCTAGAATGAATTGTTTCAGAATCCAAAAGGAGATTTATTTTACTGTATTCATTGTTATCTAAATTGCCCCATATTCAATTAGCCTCCCGGAATTTCTCCATTCTCAATTCGGGGGGTAATTCTGATAGCTGTATTTCAGCATTAGAATTGTCATTAATGATAGTGATATTATGCCCACCTTGAGCCATAATAGTGTACTACTCCTGTGCTTACTTGAATGCTCGATACATTGTAACATTTTATTTTCAATCAAGAGGTTACGCTAACCTATCGGAATTACCCCGCCCTACCCTATGTAATCGAATATCTATATCCTTGTAAAATAAAATAAAATAAAGTTTAGTAAAGCATATGCTTAAGGTCACCGTGCAGTTAAGTACTAAACTACCAAGTGAGATGGCTACGTGGTAACGTGTCTGGTTCGTACCGAGAGCTCTCAGTTCGATTCCCGTTGGACCGGTCATTCGCGGGTTTCCAGGGTAGATAGATAGATAGGTAGGTAGGTAGGCAGGCAGGCGAATGCTGGTATGGTTTCTGTAATACCGCGAATTTTCCTATTCCCTATTTCCTGTCATTTCATTTCCTTGTCGTATTTCAGGGTCGGAGGATCAGGCGTGTGGCCGTGGAACTCGCTTCGAGAAACTGTCTCTTCTGGCGTCCGGTGTCAGACGAATCCCCTGCGAGAGCTTCTTTTGGGGAGGTAAGCTTGTGTGGCTAGTCCGCCGCCGTCGGGATCGTAACACCTGAAGACGTTAGGGGGTACACCTGCGTCCTAGCCTGCCGAACCGGATGTGGTCGTCCTCTGTGTCCTTAATTTCACCCCTTTCTACCGTAGGTTCAGTAGCTGTATTGGACATTTGCGCCGAAATCTTCCTCCGCAACTACTCTTATTCTTAAGTACTAAATGACGCCGAAAGAATTGGCTTCCATATACTGACATAGAGACTTCATTGTCATAGAAGACTACTCTATTGCTGCCTAAGCCCGGTCAGTTATTAAACCTACTGCATGAAACATAACATTAACTATCCGTCTGCACGGCTGTGTTGTGAGTGGTCGTTCCAATACCATACCTCCTTTCTTTTGCTACCGCAGTAACCAAACCAATTCTTTAGCTTTGAAGCACATGCCCGAATCTCCATTATTTACAAGTTGGTAATCTTATAACGGCAGTCGCAGAAGTACCCGACCTGACGTATACTTAGCGGTCGCTGTTTCAAACAAATGACTACGGTAGAAAGTAACACCCTTATAAAGCTTAAGTTTGAAGTTTGACGATGCTACGTTGTTTAGTGATTGTTTGGCAGCCACCAATAGTGAACGCTCTCAGCGAATTTGTAAACATGGATAAAACTGATCATCGTTTTGTGATACAATGCTTTCATTTGAAAGGTCTTAGTCCAACTAATATTAAAGCTGAGCTAGATTCTACTCTGGGGGAGTCAGCTCCTTCATTTACAACAGTAAAATATTGGGTGGCAGAGTTTAAGCGAGGCCCTAGGAGCTGCCAAGACGAACATAACAGTGGTCGACCAAATGAGGTGACCACGCCAGAAATTATGAGGAAAATCCACAAAATGGTGTTAAATGACCGTCGACTGAAAGTGCGTGAGCTAGCAGAGATTATAGACATTTCAAAAAGTGCTATACATCGCATACTATCTGAAAATTTAGACATGAGAAAGCCGTGCGCAACATGGGTGCCGCGTTTACTACAATGGAACAAAAGCAGCGTGGTGAGGATATTTCAGTGTTTGGCGATGTTCGCTATAATAAAGCAGAGTTTTTGCATCGATTCATAACAATGGACGAAACATGGATCCATCACTTCACACCTGAGAGGAAGGACGGGTCAAAATAGTGGAATGAAAGGGGAGAATCGGCTCCAAAGAAGGCGAAGACAGTTCCGTCTGCAGCAAGGTCATAGCGTTAATTTTTTTAGATGTGCGTGGGATAATTTTCATTATCTTTAAGGAAAAGCAATCAATGGCGAGTATTATGCAAACTTAATGCAGCATTTGAATGGTGAAATCAAGCAAAAACGGCCGCATTTGGCGAAAAAGAAAGTTCTGTTTCATCAAGACAATGCACCAGTTCACACATCCATTACCACCATGGCCAAAATCAATTAGTTAAAGTTCTAATTGCTTTCTCATGCACCGTATTAACCAGACCTAGCCCCGTCTGATTATTTTCTGTTTCCAACGTTGAAGAAACGGCTTGGTAGTAAAAGATTTGCCAACAATGAAGAGGTGGAGTTTGCAGTTAATGACCATTTTGCAAAACTCGACGGTTCTCACTAGGTTATCGAAGCTATTGAACATCGCTGGGAAAGGTGCATCGAGCTGAAAGGAGACTATGTAGAGAAATAAAGATGTTTTTTCCCAAAATATTTGTGTATTCTTTGTTAGGTCGGGTACTTCTGGGACAGTCCTCGATATTTTTTCTATCATCACGTTAACGTTGTTTCGTTTCATGTTCACGGAACCTGTTTCTAAGAACTGTTTGCGAAATATGACTTCTGTATCATTATTGCCTGCATTTAAAACTTAGTCTATTATTGGTGGATTACTATAAAAGAAAGCATGAACATTGGAACGGATACCATACTTTACAGTTTAGTGCGGAACAACCCGCGTAGCCCAGAAGTTTAACTCGAAGGTTTTTTCCATTAGGAGCAGCACCTATTTTAAAAACCGCCCCCCCCTGCTCGGTCGTAATCAGACAAGGACACCTATGCCGACCCTTCCAAGCAGGGACGGAAGTGGATACGCCACTTACGCGCGTCAGGCTAGCAGGACGAACCTTACTAGGGGAGACTACCGATAACCTCGGTGGGGTCGACAGTTTCTAGCAACCGTCTACCAGCTATCCCTCATGGTTGGTGCCGGAGATTCTCGAGGCGTCTCACAACCCCGCCTGGGTGGAATTAACATAGCCAGGCGTACCCAATCACCCATGGGTATCGGGAACCACTGCCCCGCCGAGTCCAACCCAATCCGAACAACTCCCTTTCGGGAGGGGCTCAGAAATGTTCGGCCCAGCGTACTTCTCGTAACGTCAGAAGTACCACGAGTGTTAAGGGTCCGCAGCGCCCACACCACGGCAGCTGAAGGGGTCGCAACCCCTCCCCTACGGGAACCATACTTTACAGATTCGTGCACTTTGTCCAACACAGTTTTGCGCTTACTTCAGCATACCTATTGCTTTAAGTTCTCTGCAAATTCCTTATCACAGGCCACTGAGAAGCACCTGGAATACCTCGGCCGAGAGTTGCACTATATCATTCACTGGCACTGTGGAATTTCTCTGCTTTAGCGAATTGAAGACGTTTAGCACTGTGGCTCTTTAATTGAGGGTTTGACATCAGACAACACGTTATTGGCATTGCTCATCAATAGCTCTTTAACCGCACTTGCACTTGACTGAATCGTACTAAACTAACTGTAGCTTTGAAAATAGCGCTAAAAAGCGGTAAACAAGTGCTATGTAAGTCGAAAGTATTATCTGTTTACTTTATGGGTAAAATAGCATATATGCTCTCCAGTAATGCTTATCTTATTTGTTAATTTTAATTATAGCTTTATAATTACATGAAGTGTGAAATATTATGGGACTATTTCTTGCTTAGCGTTCATTAGCAGACTATTGTAGCGGTGACTGTATTTTGGTCAATAACCAATTACATTCCTTCTGTGCCTGTGCATTTATTTCCATTCAGTAGGCTAATTATAATGGATATAGAATATATACATGTACGCTTCAGTAAGCATCATCCAAACGATTCCGCCTCGCTTCCCTCTATTTTTTACAATTTGTAGAACCCTTTCTACTTTCTCTACTACGTATAGCAAGTAGGGGAAGTATTGCATTTCACCATAAAATTTGATACCAAGATATCACCGGAAATACATGCTATGAGGTGCTATGAATCCAAATAAAGCATTTTTGGAAACATGTATGTGTGTGTCGGTCTGTGAACTCAAAAACGAAACGGATAAATATCAAACTTGGTATTTGAGTAGTATCTTCCAAGGATGAGACACGAAGATTTCCAAGAAAATCCCCCTACGACAGATACCCATTACATAGAACATTTTTCGAACATTTTGATTTTCTCAAAAATGGCTCCAACGATTTTGATTAAAATATCATATGTTTAAGATGTTTTTATGGCAAATGAAATGTATATCTTGACTTTTCTGGGAATGCCCCAAAAGTCCTCTTCATTCTGAATGATTTCGCAGAACTGGTAAACCGTAAGAGATAGATAACATTTTACCACACAAAAAATTTAGATCTCGTTAAAACACACAATTTATGTCATATACATTTTCTTTTGTCCAGTGACTCATTTCCAGATATTGCTTGTTATTTCTTTGAGCTTTCCAATACCTGGACATACAAAGAGAATGGAATGCTCCACATAGCAAATAACGCTTAAAATATTTGACTATCGCTTAAAGCCTACCATATTCCCCTTGCGCCTAGAAGAAAAATAGCAATAAGATAGTTTCTGCAAATGTTTATCTCGATTAATGTGAAGTAGATGAAGAATAAGCGTTTGTTAAAATAGTTTGTACAAGAGTAGTGAAATTGTTGTGAGTGCAACACATCAAGGGTTTTTAATGTTGATTTTACACACTTTGTCTATGAAAATTACGTATACTTGGTTTTATTAAATTTCTGTATTTAGAAAGGGTCATAATTTCCTCCTTTAATCCAAATTCTGCACCGAAACGTCAAAAGTCTATGGAATTTGCAAAAACTGCAACATTTTTACTCGGTTTACCTTAAAGGAATTAAAGCGTTGCTACTTCCCCGAGTTATCCGAAGATACCGTATAGTTTTTATTCTAATTTCAAAATCTAGCTTAGTTTAAAAGTATCCCTCTGTCAAAAGCCACAGGCTCGCTTTTTACCAGAGATTTTGGTTAGTAACTGGTTGATAGGTTTGTTCTTGACGACGTCAATATAAGTACGGAGGGAACTAATTTAGGGGTGTAGGGTATATGAAACGTGGTCAACAGGTGTCACGATGGGGAGATTGCCATGGCAACAGGGAACATGCCATGTCAGATAATAACGAAGTGTGTGCGCGTGCATGCCTGGGAAGGATAATTACTTTTCCTTATTTGCATACGAGCGGGGAACCATCTGCCGACAAAGTGTACATGTTCTGGTTTTCACAGGTGGATGAGTCTCCATTGTGCTGTCGCCAAGATAAATATGAGGAAACGCACGGAATGCGTCTTGATATCAAGGGCATCTTGAAGTTGATAACTTCAATTAGATCTGCCTGAGAGCACCTGCATCCCTCCTCCATCCAAACGGTAATTATTTTCTCGTGTCAAAAGTCCAAATTATAATACCTAACAGGCCAATGCCCTATACGCTGTTGCTGTTAATAATGAGTAATTTATGTGCGTTTCTGCCGTCTCATACGTTTTGGACAAGGCATAATTACGTAAAAAACTAAAAAAAATGCAGCCAGGAAACGTTGTAGTCGATGCGTATTAACTTCATGTCTTGAATATTAAGAAGCTGCTCGCTACACTAAGAAGTAGTGTTAGTTAAAGCTCATAGGCCCCATTTATGCAAGTGGTTTCGTGTCGTACTTGACGCGCGATACGATTTGAAAGTACATTGAGTTAAATGGAAGCATTCATGCCACGCGACGCAACAATCGCGATGATTCTTTGTCGCGCAACCTCTTTCAGTTCACGCGACAGTCGCACGACGTCAATATACTTGGGTGTATATTGAGCCGTTTATGCACGTCGTATTGATTGTGAACGAGATAGTTAAGTCAGTGCTGTCACTTTGGAAAACAGAGCTGTTGTTTTCATTTTTCTGTGTGGTTTGTCTTTCACGTGTTGCGAGAGTGATTTGTTTTTCGTCGTTCAGACTTTTATCAAGGATGGTTACGAAACATTTTATGGAATGGATTTGTATTAGGAGTTCTATTTGGGATGTTGTGCCAGAAAAGTACAAGGATAGTGAGAAGAAGAAGAAGCAATTACCTATATAGGTTTCTGAAAGCAAAGTCCACGAACCTTGCAGTTTTTATCTTATGCACACTCCAACGCCGTTTAAGTCTGCTTTTTTGAGTTAAGAGTTTGCAGCAATACTCTATTTTACGTCGCTTTAACTACAGGGTCATATCGCGACGGATCTGTTAGTGGATAACTCTTAGATCGAGATGTGGCGGACAGTTAGCCTTCTAGGTCTCATCCCTGTCCACCGAGATCTTAGTGCATAGCACTGGATCTTCTGCTTCGTGCCGTGCAGATGGCATTAGGGTGCTGTCCAGTCTACCTGCTTTCATTGTCTGTGGATAGATGGCACAGCATTCGTTATTACCACCTTTTTTTCATGTTTATCATTTAGACTTAGGTGGAACTTTGGGTCGTAGTATTAAATATCCAATCCGGTATTTACCTTAGCGCCTGAGGGAAACGTTGTATTGGATGACATACCCCAATAGCGACTTAAAATGCCGTAAGTGCTTTAAGTCCCGGGTCTCACAGTTTCGACTACTATTAGGCCAATTAATGGAATTGATTGTTCTTATTGGAAGAATAGTTCTTGTGTGGAATAACAATGAATTCCATTAATTGATCTAATAGTAGTTGAAACTATGAAGCCCGAAACTTAAAATACTTACAACATTGTAAGTCGCCATTGAGGTATGTCATCTCATTGAGATCTCCTTGCGGAAAAAATGCGAATCAGTTGGAGAATTTAATATCGTGCTTGCATGTTGCCATGGTAGCTCAGTGGTTAGAGCAACCGGACGGAGACCGGGAGATCCGTGGTTCAAATCCCGGCAATGGCATTGACTTTTTCAGTCGTCTGATTCTACCTTTCTAACTGTTTCAGACTTTGTAATCTGCTTATGTCAAACTTAATCGGTAATTACAATTTTAAGATCTAATAAAAATGTAGATTTTTCAAAACACAGTCCCGGTGTTCCAGAATGTCGTACGGATTTTAACTGTTTACCAACCTGTGAACAAACTTTGGCCCGTTAATGTTTTCCTTTAATAGTATTTACAGAGTTCACGAGCTGTATGATGCATGCGGACGCTAACATACATTCCGTATAAGGTCCTTGCGATTAAGAATAAAATATTTTATAAATCTGGGGTTTTCAAGATCTCGCTTCGAGATCAATAACCTTTGAGCTACTTTCTCGAGCAACATTCATTGCCATCATTGCGGAAAAAACGAGAACAATGCCCGATTTCCACAGAGAATAGCTTCTGTAACCTCGATGTGCATTGATTGTCAAGGTTTCTATTGCTGCAGTTGCATGCTAATCCAGTAACGCTTTGTACACATTGAGATCTCATTTGGATGTAACGGCATGCATTTCCTGGTTTACACACTGTGCACCGACTTCAGGATGTTCAAAATGCAACCGGATGTGCTCTTCACTTAATGATCAACTGTTTTTGTTGCAACAGCTATAATGAGTTATTGGGTCAAACGGAACTGATGTCGGGTTAATGTAGTTTAACTATCAATCAATTTAACATCAAATTAGGGATATTAGCTCTTATGCAACTTCAAAACTGTGAATTTGGGAGCTTGCATTTCATTCTCCCACTTGTCTTTGTATACTACTTTGGGGATCTGAAACAATAATAGTACCGCAATTTCTTCCCAGAGAAATCCACAGATAAAAAACAACCTAACATGGTATAGTTGTATAACTTCTCGAAGATAAAAAATTCTCAAGCATACCTTATAGAGCAACATAGCATTCACTAAAATGGATTCAGTATTTATTTTTGTTTAGAAATGATTTCAAATTAAGCAGTAAGTACTGACTTACAACATGCAGAAATTACGTTTATCGGAAGCAAGGAGGAATAAATTCAGAATTCGTCTAACGATCTCTTGTGGGAAAAGAAGAATCGGAAACTAGCACCTTCCGTAAGATAACACCCTTAAATTTGAAATATTTCGACTAAAGCTACAAAGGAATTAACAAACCGTATAGTTGAATGAGCTGTACATTTTCCTTGCAGTACGCTGTTGTTTGCCTCTGCTTTTCTAGTAGTACAAAATGTATACAAATTCCAGTCCCACGAAGAGAACGTCACAAGGTATTAAGGCAGTTTTTCAATGAAAAGAAAGTAATGGATGTATTTCATAAGTTACCAAGCCATATTGGAATTACAAATCAAAGGGATCGACAATGATTCACACACATATTAATAATAATCATTAATTATTAATTAATATTATTTGAAAACACCTTATATAAAATAATATTTGCAAAAAGCACTTACCTATATATTTTGAAAAATCGATGAAAACTGTATTAATTGTAAAGGAGAAGGAAAAACAAAAATTAATAACATCAAAGGAATGCGCTATAAAGGATTAAAGCATTGCATTCACAATATTTTAAACATTGTATGACATAAAAGGGTCAACAAAAGAGAAAATCATAATTGAAATATGTTAAAAATTAATTTGAATTGTTAACATGTTATTTATATCTGTGTGATTTATTTAACTTCTAGAATTTGTAGATGAATTGTAATTCGTTATGCTTAGCAACCAAGTTAGGATAAGTGAACAACATTCAACTTTTTTATGACAAAGACAATTTTTTCACAAAGAAAAATCTGATGTGTTACACTCACATGACTTTCTCTACTCTTGTACAAACTATTTTTACAAACGCTTATTCTCCATATGCTTCATGTTAATCGAGATCTTATTGCTAATTTTCTTGTAGATGCAAGGGGAGTTGGTAGGCTTTAAGCTATAGTCAAATCTTTTAAGCGCTGGTTGCTATGTGACGCATACCATTCTCTTTGCATGTCCAGGACATAAAAAAATGAATAACGAATTTGAGAAAAAGTATAAGTATTGGAAAATTTAAGGGAATAACAAGCAATATCTCGAAAATGGTTCACTCAACAAAAAAAATGTATATGACATAAATTGTGTATTTTAACAAGATCTACATTTTTTGTGCAGTAAAATGTCTATCTCTTATGGTTTACCAGTTATGCAAAAGTCGTTCACAATGAAGAATACTTTTGGAGACATGCCCAGAAAATTTGAGATATACATTTCATTTGTCATGAAAATATCTTAAACATATGATATTTTAATCAAAATCGTTAGAGCCATTTTTGAGAAAATTAAAATTTTCGAAAAATGTTCCATGTAAAGGGTAATCTGGGGTGGGGGAATTTTCTTGAAAACCTTCGTGTCGCATCTCTGGAAGATACTGAATCTAAATACCAAGTTTAGTGTTTATCCGACTGTTCGTTTCTGAGTTATGCTGTTCACAGACGACACACACACGGACATGTTTCCAAAAATGCTTTTTTTGGATTCAGGGGGTCTCAAAACATGTATTTTCGGTGAAATCTCGGTATCGAATATTTGGGTGGAATATTATACTACTACTTACTAGACATAGAGAAAGTAAAAGGACACCTTGAGCAGAGCCCAATTCAAATATTTACTTGCAAGGCAAATTGTATTACACTCTATGCAAGAGATGATCAAGAATTAATTGTTGAACCAATATAAAGAGTCAACAAACAGAATCTAAAAATTTTAAGTAAGTAAAACTGAATTGTTCTACGTTTTATCATTCACACTGCTGGGAGAAAATAAATCACGTTCCAGTGAAAATTATTATTGCTTTTCTTATTTAAATATCTTATCTTGCAAAAGGGTAAAGCAATCACGGATAAGAGTATACCAGATATTTCTATAGTACCTGCTAATGACTACTGTGAAAATAAATGGAGTTGTGGCAAGAAAAACAACTCTGTGCTGTCGAAGTAAAACGTTCTTGGACTAAATGAGTCGCCATTTCATGTCGCCACCTCTATCTCTATGACTTGACTTGGCCTATACCCAGATGCTGTCACTAACGGTCTCCAATAAACCGATACCCACTCAAACTGGGAAAGCGTTATTAAGAAGGTAGATAAATCTGATATGATACATACACATACTTTTCTACCCTCTGTCGTTTATTAGTGGGTATACAAACTAGTCTTAATAAAGCTTATGCTTATATCTACTTCATTTTAATCCAAATAAACGTTTGCAGAAATAGCTATATTACATATTTCGTTATAGATACAAAGGGAACATCGATAGTCAAATGTTTTAAGAACTGGACGCTATATGCTGGCCTTAAAATTCCATACTGTTTCAATGGAGTCGCGAGAAACAACTGGGTACTGACTAGACTTTAAAAGAATAGTCAAATTTTGTACAATTCAAACCATTAGTAACGGATATTTCGGAAATGGCTGATGCCACAAATAAAGTTATTTCAAAATAAATTGTTTTAAAGAGATCTATATTTCTTGTGCGCTACGTTTTCTATCGCTTTACGTTTACCGGTTATACAAGATTATACAAAATTCCTACCTAATGAAGAGGACTTCAAAAGCTATTCCCAGAAAATTCAAGATAGAAATTTTATTTGTTATGTAAATATATTTAATATATGGCATTTTAATCAAAATCGTTAGAGCCATTCTTTAGAAAATAAATTTCGAAAAAAGTTCCTTATATAGGGTAGTTTGTTGGGGGGATTTTCTTGAAAAATTTCATGTCGCACGTTTGGAAGGTACAAAACTTAAATAGCAAATTTGGTGTTGATCTGATTTTGTTTCTGAGTTATGCTCCTTTTTGTAAAATTTTTTTTTGTATTCAGGGGACCTCAAAACATATATTTACGGTGAAATCTTGGTATCGAATTCTTGGATGGAATGCAGTACTTTCTCTAGCTACTATGTACGTGGTAGAGAAAGTAACAATGCATAAGAAGACAGCAAATCTTGAAAATGTTTTAAAACTGTGTAGCTTACATTTATCGCAACTTTCCTGTCCAATTTGTTTACAACATGGTTTTAAGAAAAATGCACGCAGAAGTAAAGAAAAGCACATCATGCTAATGCGGTATGCAGCTTCTTTTAACCATCTGCCCTTGTAAGCTGTAACACGACTGATAAATTAATGAATGAGGAATTTGCATGCAATGAAAGGACAGTTTCTTTGCCTACACAGAACGTTTCTTCAAGACCTGCTCATTTGGCTTGCTTGTTAATAATTATGTGCGTACTTGAATGAAGCCAGCTCGCATATATACAGCGTCATTAACGTTCTAAGAATGAACAACGTGCATGGAACATTATGCATGCATTGAGAATAGCTAACCGAGTTGGCTTATACATAAAGAGTAGACAAACAGTAACTGGCAGGAAAATATCAGGCATAATGTGTATGATGCTGATTAAAACTTATGTATGCATATACGCGCTTGCGTTTCCGCCCCTTCTTTTGTTTGCCTGTTATTGCGATTTTCCTTACCTTATCTCCGACCTACTTTCTTTCATGCTTCAGAAATGATAAGATAACAGATTACGAGCTTCTTTCCGCTTTGTGAGCATTGGATCCTTAGCTTCCGGTCGCTGGTGGCCACTTCTCATGATGTTAATAGGATCAGTCTGTAAAAGCTGTCGTAAATTCTGAAAAATATAGATTTTGTGCTGTATTTAGGATATTTTCAAACAAACTTCATAATAGGTAACACAAATTTTCAGAGCTCTAGAAAGAATTGCTATGAATATTTCTTTTGTTTTTGAAAATGGGATCCAAATTTGATCCCTACATTCTGAACTTAATGTTAACTGACATTCATATGCTTTTATATGTTGTACATAAATATAATGGAAATAACTCCAAGTATTAGTTTTCAAAATGTAAATTCAAGTGAAACATTTTAAATTTTAACAGTTGGTAAGCTTCTGTTAGTCAAAATATCACACTTAAAATTATGCAAGTCTTCTCAGTTTTATCACATTTAGAATTCAGTCAAATCTTTTGGTCCATTAGTTGAAAACATACAAAGGGAACCAAATCTAAATTTATACATTTACAAAAATATAAAAAAGTTAAAATTTTGTAACTCCTGAGTGTCTCCTTAAGAGTGAGTATATTGGTGCCGACACTTAAATCGTTAAACACAGAAGTGCAACTTTGAAGTGTAAAATCGCCTCTCCACCCTTAAAAGTAATTTTTTTCATCGTTTTTTTCCCCACTGTATTATCATTGAGAATGCTGCTTCTGTGCTGATTTTTGCCAATTACTTTGAAAGTTTTGATGCAGTAATTTGTATCACAAATTACTTAAATGTAAATAATGATTGTAATATGAATATGCATTTTTATGTGACATTGATTTCAGATGTTTATTGATTGTAAATATTGTTGGGAAGTAAATTTATAATGCCTTACTGAAACTGTCAATAATAGCGCGCAATAATGCAGAGAGGGGGGTGAGCTGTTTATCATTATATATTGGAAACGAGGAAGTTACGTAATGTTGGCGCGTTTTTCGGTAGAAACTTCTGGAATATTTTCTCCCTAAAGCATATGTATTCATAATTTTCATTGGATATTAAAATAGACGCTAATGTTGGCGCGTTTTATTAGCAAATAGTAGTTCAAGTATAATCTTTAGGCGTATCTGGATGCAGGAGTATAAATAGGGTAGGTTAGAGGTAGCTTCATGCTCAGTTCATCAAAATTCTTTGTGCACTACACGTCGTCTTCAGTTCGTCAGTTCGTCAAAATATTTGTATGAGATACGTCGGCTATAGATTCACAAGTTACAAAAATCTAAAGTATTATAAAGTTAATTATACACAAAGTTGAAGTACGTGAATTAAGAGTGATTAGTAATGAAGTTATTATAACAGTTTCAGTTTGGCGAGTGTTAAGATCAATGTATAAATGTGATAGCTAACGTGTTTGACAATAAATGTGTAAAACAAAGTTCTTCATCAGTGTTATATTTGGATAAAAGATTCCTTTCCGTTTACACACTCTGATTCAAGAGACATGTTCGACTGAGAAATAATAGCTAGCCGGAGGATAGTAAACAAAACTTATAATTCTTTCAAACACTAATACTACCACAAATTGCTAACAGTAGATGGAGCTACAAACCGAACAAATGAATGACGTCACAAGATGGCAACACGTGATGTAAACAAACATACACAAACATTTAAAGTAATACACTCGCAGTTTTCGTCAAGGAGTTTCGTAATTAATGATACGTTATCGTTAGAAACCTTCAGGAAAGTAAAAATGTCGAAGCACATATCTTTAGAAATAATTATTAGGAATTAAAAAAATGCAAGAAGTCAAATACTTTCAAATTTCTTTGCAAATCATGTAATAAGTTTTAAAGACATGATTGGAAGACAGAATGAAACTAAATTTTAAATTCCATGAAGGTTACGTGCCACTAAATATTAATATATTACAACTATCAGCATTTCAGTATTTCTGAGAAACATGTTACCGGCGAACTATTGGAGGCTAATTTTAAGAGGTCACTGTTCCCAGTTACCTCAGCAAAGGGTGAGCTGGGGCAGATCATGAGTTTAACCTAGGCACCCACACCAAAGGTGGGCGAACACTCTCTTCCCAGGGAATCGATACCGAGACAATGGAGAGCGGGTCTCTTTTGTTATCGATCAGACACTGTGTCGTGCTGGTTGTAACAAAAGGCTTTTGCTGCAATGGCAATTTTCATTATGTCTCAGACAAGGCTTCTGATTAAGGTTGCCAGCGTGGGAAGTTACGTTTTAAGAAAACAGAAAAAAGGGGAGAGGAAGAAAAAAAAACACGTAAAAACGTCAGCGGCACAAAAACGTGAATTGATTTAGCTTCTCCTATTAGTGTATTGTTTTTCATTTTGTAAAGTATAAGCTTGTTTGTTTTTAATGAACTTCAAGAATAATATAAAAGCCCTAATGCGACATTGCAAAAACTAGGAAATTTATTGCATAAATCAGTTTACAAATACAAAATTACATAAATTTTAGCTGCGTTCGCTATTGCTGAGAACCTCTCAGTTTAGGTGTAACCGCCCACCCATCTGTCAATCATTTCCGTAATATATCGTGTATACCACAAGGTTTTGGGTATATTAATTTAGAGGTTATTGCTTAGGGTATCGTTAACAGAAAGCTAATGCAAGCTTTTTGTTTCTCTGATTAACGATTTATACGAAAGAATAATGACACGTCTTTGGCCAGGTCTTGGTAAACTGTGTCATAATAGAAAATTAGAGAGATCACCATTATAGATGACAAACATTTGCTTATCACTTTTTTATTTTCACTACCAAGTATAGTAAGTAGGGGAAGTATTGTATTCCACCCTAAAATTATATACCGAGATTTCACCGGAAACACATGTTTAGAGACCCCCTTAATCCAAAAAAAGCATTTTTAGAAACATGTCTGTGTGTGTCTGTGAACAGCATAATTTAGAAACTAACAGTCGGATAAACACCAAACTTGGTATTTAGGTTCAGTATCTTCCAGAGATGCGACACGAAGGTTTTCAAGAAAATTCCCCCACCCCAGACTACCCTTTACATGGAACATTTTTCGAAAATTTTAATTTTCTCAAAAGTGGCTCTAACGATTTTGATTAAAATATCATATGTTTAAGATATTCTCATGAGAAATGAAATGTATATCTCGAATTTTCTGGGAATGTCTCCAAAAGTATTCTTCATTATGAACGACTTTTGCATAACTGGTAAACCATAAGAGATAGACAAAATTTTACTACACAAAAAAGTAGATCGCGTTAAAATAAACAATTTATGTCATATGCATTTTTTGTTGTTGAGTGAACCATTTTCGAGATATTGCTTGTTATTCCCTTAAATTTTCCAATACTTATACTTTTTCTCAAATTCGTTGTTCATTTTTTTATGTCCTGGACATGCAAAGAGAATGGAGTGCGGCACATAGCAACCAGCGCTTAAAGATTTGACTATCGCTTAAAACCTACCATATTCCCCTTGCATCTACAAGAAAATTAGCAATAAGATTAACATCTCGATTAACATGAAGCATATAGAGAATAAGCGTTTGTAAAAATAGTTTGTACAAGAGTAGAGAAAGTCATGTGAGTGTAACACATCAGATTTTTTCATAGAAGTCATTGTAGTCCCGATCCTAATCGACTGGTTTAAGCTACATTTAATCCAAAAATTTAAATCAGAATTACGCTACTATGTTAGTTTAGAAAATCGAAAAGTTTTTATTCTCATTGATATTCGGATAGGAAAACGTAAGTTTCCGAAGACTTGCACATAAATAGTATGCAGACTTCAAACATAATTTTATTATTTTCTCTCGTCTGAACCTTAATCATAGAGAAACAAATTGTATTAGTTTCGTTTTCCTATGCCTTCAACTATTTTCTCTTAAAATTATTTCTCTAATATTTATGTTAGAGGTAGAAAAATAAACTGTTCCAAAATAAGTCCTCAAACTTCGCACCATCACGATTATTTAAGTATTTTTATAATCAGTTTCAAAAGTAGCTCTTATAATCGTAGAGAGTCCGTTGCGTCACAACATAGCAGTTACAGGTATGCACATAACGCGAGGCTGTAGAACCGTCCCTGCTTTAGTGCTTCAAAGTTCCAGTATGCCACATTATAGCACATAGATTGTACCAAATGAGAGGCTCAATCACTGTATGAGTTTATCTAAAAACGTAAAATCAAAACTGTTAGGTACTTCCCGATTCTTTCTTATTCTGTTTACATGACAAGTTATAAGCATTGCATACTGCCCAAAAGAAGATAAGAGGAAGTCGTCTTCCAAACACTCTTGGAACAGAACGAAGAATCTCGTCTTGATGCGAAAGTACCCGAGCCGGCAAGTAACAGTAGATCAAAGAGTATTTTGCTGCTGCGGTTGTACGCAAATGGTGAATACTCGTAGACTTCCTTTACTGCTATTTGGAATTTATGTTGTTTTTTGAGCTGGAACGGTGATAACTGTTACTAACAATGACTATTTTTCTCACCCCTGCTGTATTGTATTTAATTTTTTTCTGTCAGGAATGAAGCCGGTAAATCACAGTTGTAGCTCATAGAGTTGGACGGACGGGGAAGAGGAATGGTCGCAAGTGGCTTTTGGGCGATGCATTATTTTGTTGTTAAACGTTAATGCCTACATACGTGTCTTATTCTTCGTCGCTGGTTTCTCATTCAGAGTATGAATCTCGAAGATGTACGCAACAGTGGAGCCGATTTATAGCTTAAAATTATCAGACTTCCTCTTAAACACCGAACAAGTTCACACAAACATATTATAAAATCGATTACCGCCGATTGCCTAGGTAGCACGTGACTGTAACATGATTATCGTCGCTGAGGTTTTGCTACTGCGCAACCGCATTCTTGAGTTCGCGTAATCGAAACATGCCTCCAACCAAAAACATTCCAAACTAATAAATTCCTTGTGATTCCTTCAACCAGGTTATATAAACATTTTAAAGTTTGGAGCCTTATGTTTTGAATACCATTGTTTTAAACGTCCCTCTAGGTTTTCTCACTAAGGTAACAAGGTAAACGTAGTGAATGTTTTATTTCTCCGTAGGCAATGCCAGTTCCTATTTTAGTTCGTACAAGACGTTCTTTGTAGCAGCTCCATCGTTTTAGTTTTAACTAGGAGCAACTTCAGGCTATTTGAAAACTACAGCTTTACAATAAATTCATTTACTTTTAACATATGCTTCACATATTCATATTGGAAGACGGAGAATATCATCCAAAGTACATCCCTACAACCCCCCCTCTCTCTCTCTCTCTCTCTCTCTCTCTCTCTCTCTCTCTCTGATAAATTCAGAGCTCTCTTGGATTCAACTCTAGATTGAAATTCTGCTTTGCTTACGTAATACAGAACTTCTTTCTAGCGAGTTTCCCCTAAAACAGTGATACCCCGAGAGGAAAACGAAATGAGTTTTTCATCCATCCCCTTCGGTCACGCCGTTTGTCTATCTTCCTAGGAGCTCCTTCTCCACCGATGAAGTCTAGGTACCGCATAACAGAAAAGAGAGTTACACTCGCGGTGTTATTAAATCACATTGATACACACGAATATTTGTCTATAATTTACGTCAGCCATTTTGCTATATTTATCTCGATATGAACTGTGTTCTCTTAAAGCTAATTGTGGTTAATAGTTGCTAAAGGCTGTGAAATATTGATCAAAGTGAAGCAGTGACCTTCTATTTTTCCACGCTTACAACTTGACCACCAAAAGGCAAACATTATCCTAAAGGTAAAAATCTACAGAAAACCTTGTGTTGTTAAGACATCCTGCCAACTACCGCCGGAAGCTTGTCGCATGTGTAGGTCGCTAACCTAAAACGAGAAGAACTAAAACTAGAAGCAACTGTGGTGATTTAGGGGCAGCATTATGCTCCAATTCTGATTGGCGAAGTTGTCTGAATGAACTTTTTATGTTGAGTTTTTCCTTAGTCTTTGCTTCATAATTTAGGTGTCCGAACTCATTTGCACATTCATCCCGTATCCATTTGCATTCCTCCGATATACCCTACTCGCTTGCGATATTGTGAACTGTGGAGATTCTGTCTCTCTATAGCTTAAACAGGTTAATGTAATGTTTTTGAAAACTGGCGGAAAAATTCAAACAAAAGTGTACCTATTTCTAAGGTTTGTTATGCATTCGAAACTTGGCGTTTACTTGTTACTACGGAAATTAAACAGATAAATATGTGTTGCACTCACATGATTTTCTCTACTCTTGTACAAACTATTTTTACAAATGCTTATACTGCATCTACTTCATGTAATCAAGGTAAACATTCGCAGAAACTATGTTATTGCTAATTTTCTTGTAGGTGCAAGGGGAACATAGTAGGCTTTAAGCGATAGTCAGATCTTTTAAGAACTGGTTGCTGTGTAGAGCAATGAATAAGAATTACCATTTGAGAAAAAGTATAAGTATATATATATATATATATATATATATGACATATTGTAAGTTTTAAGAGATCTAATTTTTTGTGTAGTAACATTTTGTCTCTCTCTCTCTCTCTCTCTCTCATGATTTATCAGTCATTCAGAATGTACAGGCCTTTTGGGGGCATTTCCAGGAAATTCAAGTTATATATTTCATTTGCCATAAAATATCTTAAACATATGGTACTTTATACAAAATCGTTAGCCATTTTTGAGAAAATCAAAATTCTTGAAAAATGTTCTGTGTAAAGGGTAGTCTGGAGTGGGGGATTTCTTGAAAAGCTTCGTGTCGCATCCTTGGAAGATGTTGAACCTAAATACCAAGTTTGGTATTTATCCAACTCGTTTTTGAAAATAAAAGTTCTTAAATGTTCATTCTATTGATTTCATCAAATAATAAAGCTGGCCAGAAAAATTGTGTTCAATTTTGTGATCATTTTCCACCGGTGTCAGAAAGGCACGTGTTTCGATACTTTTTAACTCCATATCCCCATCATAACTGCACCCAATGGGGAATGGAATTTAAATGTCATATATCCCATTCTTTACCTGTTAAAAGTGAAGTTTCAGTGCAACCACTCCAGTCAATTTAGCATAAAACGGTAATATCAGCAAACATGTGCATACAAACAAAAAACTTAAAAGCATTATCTCTGGTTTCGAGATTGTACCTTATATCATCGTTTACTACGTTATCTACCACAGGCAATTTGGTTAGTAAAATTTTTCATTCATTCATTATCTGGTTACCCTCCTCTTATGTAGGACTTACACCCCCAGGACTTACAGGCGGGTGCCTGGGGTCAGAGGCCCGTCGAGGAGCAGACACTCATGGATCAGACAGAGCATTCAGGATGGGTGATCAGCCCGATGCCTGGTATGGGATGAAGGAAGTGGATGAAGCGAAATGTTGGTGAAATGGATGAAAGGAAAGGCGATGATGGAGCAGTTGGTGGAATGAATGGCGGGGGAAACCGGAGAACCCGGAGAAAACCCGTCCAGACGCCGCTTCGTCCACCACAAATCCCACATGCAGGTCCCTGGGATTGAACCCGGTCCGCCTCGGTGGGAGGCGAGCGGTCTAACCACTCGGCCACGGCGCCGCCTGGTTAGTAAAATATTTTTAAAATTAGAATTCGCCGGAAACATGACATCCCCTGAAGCAAATAAAAAAAAAGAGGAACAGGTCAGCATGCACCCTTCACATGACCTCGTGATAAGCAAAAACCCAAATGTGACACAACTGACTTTGTTTCTGCATGTTGCAGGCAAGTACAGCCATCACTTTGTAAAACTTCATTTGTGTTTCTTTTCTATGTTTTACCCCTAAACTTCTCCCAACTGCTCTGCAAATGCCTTGTAATTTGGTTAACTTTCATCTTAATGGATCTGTCAATTTAAAACTAATACCACATCTTAGATATTGGAAGCGAGGTACTGTTCTAAAATTTTTCTGTTTATTACTATTTTCGGGCAAATAGGATTTTTCTCTTAAAAGCCATAATCTTTGTTTTGTTTATAGATAGTTTTGAAATTATACTGCATTGCATTTTGACTTAAAACTTGCAGTGATCTTTGTAGTTTATCTGTAGTTTCTGTATTAGGTATTTTAGGTATTTAAATTTAATTTATTGTAATCCAAAATTGTATTTAAAAATTTAAAACAGTCGTCAATATATAATAATAATAATAATAATATTAATAATAATAATAACTTATTATTATAAGTGTGTGTGTAAGGTGTTTTTCCTCTCTCGCCGAAATAGTTATAATATCCCCTCAACTGCCTCATATTCTCATAGTTGTGAGTACAATGATAATAAGTACATACCTTAGCATAAGGGATAGTGGAAATATTGTCCGTCTCTATCCACACATTTCTAGCATCTTGTCAGGAAATTTTAATTCACAACTCGAGAGCTCAGTATCAAAAATTGAATGAATTTCTCGCCTGACGTTTTCTTTTAGTTCTTACATTGTATGGGGTTTGTTTCATACGCTTCATTTTTCATAATCACCAGAGTTGGGTAAATTTCTGTAATTCGATTTTACGTAATGATCAATTAACACACGTTTAATATTCTTCTCTTAAGGATGCATGTTTCTATGTGTATGGCTATGTTTCGTCGCAAAATAACAGATATTGGAGTACAGAGAAACCCGATTTTACACACCAGATTCAATTGCAAAAACTGTGTGCATTAAATGGATACAGAATAGAATAATAGGACCTATATTTTTTTAAAAAAACAATAAATGCAGAGAGTTACAGGAATGCCATACATTGTTTTTTGAACAGCTGACCGACATTGAATGTCAGTCTGGATTTTTCGAACAGGACACTGCTACCACGGATACCGCTGACGAGTTAAGTTTAATTCGGGAGATTTTTGAAGATAGGTTAATTAGTAAAGGATTATGGCCCTCATGATCCTCTGGTATAATTGCATGCGATTTTTACTTTCTCTACTACGTATAGTAAGTAGGGGAAGTATTGTATTCCACCCAAAAATTCGATACCGAGATTTCACCGAAAATATATGTTTTGAGACCCCCTGAATCCAAAAAAAAGCATTTTTGGAAACATGTCCGTGTGTGTGTCTGTGAACATCATAACTCAGAAACGAACAGTCGGATAAACACCAAACTTGGTATTTAGGTTCGATATCTTCCAGAGATGCGACACGAAGGTTTTCAAGAAAATCCCCCCACCCCAGATTACCCTTTACATGGAACATTTTTCGAAAATTTTAATTTTCTCAAAAATGACTAACGAGTTTGGTTAAAATATCATATGTTTAAGATGTTTTTATGACAAATGAAATGTATACCTTGAATTTTCTGGGAATGTCTCCAAAAGTATTCTTCATTGTGAACGACATTTGCATAACTGGTAAACCATAAGAGATAGACAAAATTGTACTACACAAAAAATGTAGATCGCGTTAAAATTCACAATTTATGTCATATACATTTTTTTGTTGTTGAGTGTACCATTTTCGAGATATTACTTGTTATTCACTTAAATTTTTCAATACTTATTTTCTCAAATGGGAGTTCGTTATTCATTTTTTTGTCTTGGATATGCAAAGAGTATTAATCTGTGGCAAAGAGAATGGTGCTGCACATAGCAACCAGCTATTAAGAGATATGTATGTGCTTAAATGCTACTGTATTTCTATATTGCACTTGTAAATATATATTCCCCTTACATCCACAAGAAAATTAGCAATAAGATAGACTCTGCAAATGTTTATCTCGATTAACATGAAGTAGATTGAGAATAAGCGTTTGTAAAAATAGCTTGTACAAGAGTAGAGAAAGTCATATGAGTGTAACACATCAGATTTTTATCTATGGGGAACGTGACATTTAAAGTGTATGCAACAAATCCACATATATTGGAGGAACTGAAAGAAAACATTAGACGAGTAATGCTCTCAATTTCGGATATACGCCTCTTGAGTGTGAATCCAAATTTCCTGAGAAGATACCAGAAACATGTGGATAGAGGACAACATTTCGAACATCTGTTACGATAAGGTATGTGTTTATTATCATTGTAATTGTAACTATGAGAACGTGAAGAGGTTGCGGTGATATAAAGGTTCTTCGGCGATAAACGGAGCCGAGGCGGCCGGCGCTCAAGCCGCCGAGCGGTGGCTGCAGTCTGAGGGAAACACTATATTAAACAAAGCGGGTGATAAAACTACACCCTTATTTGTTAAAATTTCATGCGACATTTTAAAATGTATGCAATGGACTGGTTACCTGTCACATAAAATACCAAAAACTCTAGGGAATAAACCGGATGGAATGCATGGAAGAGTTGCAGAAGTTTTCAATAACTAGAAATAATGGCGTGCATGGGGAATAGAGCATGGCGATGCAGAACAATGTGAGCGCAGCGCATGCGGTTAAGGGATAGAAGGAGAGAGAAGGAAGGCTTTATCGTGGGAAGCACTTCCGGGGGAAGGTTTTTGATTACTCTTGTAATGCGGGGTCATCAAGGATCGAATTACGGAACTCGTGACGAGCACACCCAGTCCACGGGGGTCAGGGTGCCCGCCATTATAGTGATTTTCTGGCCCAGCCTCGTTCGGTAGAAGTTCATTTCCAGACGACCTGTGGGGGGCGCGCAGGCTTCTCATATTTCTAGCCCTCCCGCATTTCCTCAAGGTATGGGGGCCTCCCGCCTCCTGCCGGCAATGGATAGGAATCACTAGGCTGAAATTAATATAACGAGAAGTATGACGTGAAAATATTTATTAAAATATTAATAGTCCATGCACATAATAACGCAAATATAAATTTTATTATAACATTAGATTTTGGATTAATAATTACACAGGCTTGCGAATTTAATTTTTTTTGCTGTGGCATGGGGTTAAACAGGTATCTAAACCTAATTTGGGTATGCTGAAAGGAAATATGCAATATATGAGTTTATTTCTAGTTTTTAAGTACAATTTAAAATGCGTGATATCATGCAAACTAAGAAACAATCTCAAGTCTACACATGCAACAATTTATAGTAATATAGTGTTCCCTCAACTTTGTTGAAAACGAACACTGAGTTGGCTTGTGTTTATGGTCCTGACGAGGATTGTCTCTAATTAAACACCAACAGTAGTCTGCCATTCTTAATTTGTTGATTGTAATTTACGTTTTAGACGGTGTATTTACACGTGAAAGTATTCTTTATATAAGCTTAAAGTTTCAAAGCTAATGTTATAAGTGTAAAGGTTTTAATTACGAGTTTAACAATGATGAAGGCATGCCATGGAGACGTCCCATCGACCCTGGTACCTTATTTCTATCTCCTTTATGTCCTGGTGGAATCTTTCTCCCTGTTGGAATGAATTGTTCTTTCACACAAGCCGTGTTTTGGACAGGGTTGGAAAGGTAGAATCAGATGACTGAAAAATTCAATGCCATAGCCGGGATTTGAACCACGGATCTCCCGGTCTCCGTCCGGGCTTGGCATTGAATTTTTCAGTCATCTGATTCTACCTTTCCAACCCTGTCCAAAACACGGCTTGTATGAAAGAACAATTAATTCCATTAATTGACCTAATGTGGTTGAAACTAAAACTCCCGGGTTTTAAAGTACTTACAAAGAATGTAAGTCGCCATTGGGGTATGACATCCCATACAATTTGAGATCTCCTTGTGGTTTACCGGGAAATATGCGAATCAGTTGGAGAATTTAATGGCGTACCGGCATGTTGCCACGGTAGCTCAGCGGTTAGAGCACCGGACGGAGACAGGGAGGTCCGTGGTTCAAATCCCGGCTATGGCATTGAATTTTTCAGTCATCTGATTCTACCTTTCCTCTCTCCTTGTTCTTCACTTACTGCACCCAAGTTTTCAGCTCATATTACATCCGACTGTCTTTAACTTTTCGAGCATGGTTTTAACAATAAGGTCATATTGGTCATCTTTAACATTACCCAAAACTTGTTTACAACTTCAGTGAATGAGTCCCAAGCTTGAAGCTCTATGTCTGTCATGATATTTCTAAAGTGAACGTCCTTCACGAGTTTGCGAATCTGTGGGCCGTCAAAACGCCTTCTTTCAGTTTTGATTCACACAACATTGGAAATTTCTGAATAAGAGGTTGGAAACACGGACCACATTTGTCCAAAGCTTTGACAAATTGCTTCATTATCCCCAATTTTATATATAACGGGGTAACAAAACCTTTTGTGAGTCAATCTGCGGGCGATTTATTATATTTTTATTACCTGGCACTAAATATTTTCTTTTTAGCAAATTAGTTTCACCCAATTAGTCGTAGATGTAGCATGTTTACATATTCTAATCAAGCGTGCTGTAAGTCGGATATGCAGTGATGTTAATATTAGCGTACTGTACTTTCAATTTTGTGTTGAAACAGAATTTTTCAAAATCTGTACATGATACGCAGAAGCTATTAATATTTCCGAAATCATCAGCATCCAATTTGACCATTATGATGTAAAATATTCCGTGCCGCAAAATCTTTGCAGGCCTGTGTTACCTATGTTTATCCGTGTAATGTGATACCTGAAGACAAAAATGAGAAATGATACAAGCATTTCGTTACTGTGATTCATGTAAGTAAACCAGCTACCGATCAATAACAAGCATGCACAAGTTGGCCTCTAGTAAGCATTTTACGCGTAATTTTATTTTTTATTAGCACCCCAGAAAAAGGAGATTTATTGCCAGTTTTCGGAACCTTACATACTGTACGTTACAGAGAGGGAAAGAGATAAGGCAGAGGCAGATAGTGTGGTACCGTACCCAAAGTGAGCGGAGCATCTTTAGAAGTGTGTGTGTGTGTGTGTGTGTAACATAACTCGAATACAAAAAGTAGTATAAACACACCCTTAGTATAAGATCATCTTCCAAGGATGCGATACGAAGATTTTCAAGAAATTTCCCCCACCCCAAATCACCATTTACTTGGAAAATCTTTCGTTAGTTTTGATCCCCCCCCAAAAAAGATAAATATTTTGATTAAAATACTAATAGTCTGTGAAGTCCTCTTCATTCGGAATGAATTTTGTATAATTTTGTGTAACAATTAAGAGATATATAAATAATTGGTACACCAAAAATTTAGATGTGTAAAATACGAAGTATATGTAATTAACCATTTCCGAGACATTCTTCCTCTTGTTTTGATTTTTACTGTACTTCAAAAAAAAAAATAGAGTGCCAGCTTGCTATTCTTTTGTTTCTTGTGACATGCAAAAGGTATGGAATTTCGAAGGCAGATTATAGCGCCCTGAGTTTTAAAGATTTGTCTATCACTTCAACCTCCTATATCCCCACCAAGCGGGATGGTTCAGGCGGTAAAGTCTGCGGCCTGCATTCGTGAGGTCGTGGGTTCGATTCCCGTGGCCGACCTTGCTGACCTATGTTTTTTTGGGGGGTTTCTTCGTGTGGCCAGGCGAAAACCGGGAAGGATCATTACATCCCCTGAATTTCATGTCCATTCTCATTTCACTTCATCTTTAATCTCGTTGGTCTCTTTCAGGGTCGGGAGTATTGGCGATGGTGTTTCGGTGCAGCGGGGCAGGGAAAAAGGATGGTCTTTGTGACTCTCCGTCCCTAGGCTTTCAGCTGGTTGCCGGTGTATCCGAAGCCCCTTGAGGAGCATTGGACTCCCTCTGTGTGGGATGGGGTCCCTGGTCTGCCGGAGTGTCTATTTGGAAACGTATGGACCCTGCCATTGCTGTGCCGTCGCTCCTGGTTCCGGCCGCCCGGTGCCTCCTCTCGTCTCCTTCCTCTCGGGGACGCCCCCTCGTGTGGCGTAGGTACAATATCCACTCGGATCCGTGCCGAGTCCCTTCCGTAGTCAGTCCTACCCTGTATTTTCTTTGTACCCATAATTAAATGTGTAATGAAACCATTTCATCTCGACTAACATAAAAAGAAAAGAAAAAAAAAACTTTTGTGAGAATAACTTTTAGGAAAAATATAAAAGTAAATGATAATGTGTAGAGAAACGCATGCGAATGTAATAAATATTTATTTGGCAGGTGTAAAGTGAGTATCGCGAAATAGTGGTATCGTTAATAGTGATATCGTTCTATGTAGTTGATACCTATAGAAGTTTAAAGAAATATAGTTCCAGGAAATGTACCATGGGTCTGGGCAACAATAGAACTTAAAGAATGCGTGCTGGCGCGGTTGTAGACATAAGTAAACAAATGATTTGTTTATTGTCACTTGGAACATACTGATTGACTCTGTGATTTTGTTGGCTAGAATTTCTTTTACACCGTGCTCGACTAATTAAACACACGTTAGCGGTAAGCAAAGAAACTAACAGACCAACACAGCGCCAGTAGGGCGACACAGTTTCAAAATAACACCTGAGAGTCAGGCTGCGTAAACAACCACCACAGTGTAGGCCAAGCGGAAGGAGAAAATTACCAGACGAACACAAGGAAGCCCCGATGATTACACACATAGTAATGAGGCAGTGCCGAACTTGTGGGTAGCAAACTGTATACTCAGAGGTCCAGTGAGGAACGTTACAAGAGTCAATTACTAAACAGCCTTATATCTAGAATAAGGCAAAGGTTTTGGGCCTTAGCGTTTACACAAGCTCTTCATTTCATTCTGTATCCATCCTTATTTGGGTTTTCTTTCTTTTTCCCAAATCTGTTCTACTCCCCTATGATAGAGGAAATAAGAAACAGTGGACCAGTCGCAGATATGCCAAACACTAAGTTTGAGATCATTAATAAACCCATAGTTTTATGCGTGCCGAAGCTCTTATTATTTGAGTTACCGGGGCGATATGCCCTTACGCCCTCTCATCAGATTGAAGTATGTGTTAAACCTTCAAGGCGACCTCAAATGCTCCAGAAATCATGTCTCAAAGGTATAATAACTTGAAATGTTGAAAGTGCTCGTCGGTCTTTATATTTGTGCACTGTTAAGGTTAATTTACGTATTGAAAATATTCACATTAGCGACGTTGGGACTCGAATCACGGATCTTGGGCACTCTGTGCCAGTACATAGGCTTATCTCACCATGGTAGCTCAAATAATAAGAACATCAGAATGTAGGGCCGAAGATCCATGGCATTGCATTTTTCAAATCTGATTTAACTTCCAACAGTTCTTCAAAGTATTATACAATTTCAATTTTATGCATGAAACGCTACCTAAGTAGTTTTCATGCATACAGACAAAACTATTCTAATGCGTGCCTCGCAGTAACGAATGCGCTTTGTTATTGCTAGCACTGCTTGGGTTACTTTTGGCATCTTCTACATACCCAGATAACTTCTTGAAAGCAGCTTAGGGATATTTTGTTGTTAGTAGCGGTTTTTATGATTTAAGTATAAGCAAATGAAAGAGAGTAAAAACTGAAATTCATTTAATCAGTTTCTAGTATATTTCCCGCTTCATCTATTCATAAAGACAAGCCAAAACATATTCTCCAGTGGTGACTAATGAGGACGAAGGAGCAATATGACAAAACGAAACAAACGTGAAGTGCTACATTTTTGGAGAAATATTAATGTGAATTACTTGAGCTTTCTGCTCACGCATTGTCGTCCTCCGTGGTGTAGTGGTTACCATGCTAGCCTCTAATTCCCATAATTCTCAAGGTCGCGTGTCAAACCCGGCGGAGGGCGATGGATTTTTCCTGGCATAAAAATCCTTAGCGTGGCTTTCTTCGGAAGGGAAGTAAAGCCGGTGGCCCCGTGTCGTAGATTTACGGCACGTAAAAGAACCTCAAGCCTGATAAAGAGGCCTCTGAGCAAAACTACCGGTCTTTCACGTCCAATTAAATATGGAACGCTAAGGATCACAGCAGTTAAAGAGCGTCCATAAATAAAAACTCAACTTTTTTTTTGCTCACGCGTTGGTAGAAATGAATCTATTTAAAACTACCCCCAAATGTAATTCAATTCACATTGCTCTAGTTGCTTGTATTAGTCCAAAGAGATGGCGTATGTAAACACAAAAGGAATAGAATTAAGTTTATTAAGAACTTTCCTTATTGGTCGTTTCGGGATATTTAAGCTCGTCGACTGCTGATTAAAGAATTCCTTTGCTTCAATAAACTCGTCATAAAATCTTTTTATTTTGGGTACGTCTTTCAGTTGGTAGTCAAATATCTGAAAAATAAATCATACACTGAATGACAGTGGACACGCCGATGCCAGTAATGCCTAAAGGTTGTTTGCTGATACATAGACATGATATTCCACAGCTAATAACAGTTTGAAAAAGAGTAACAGAGATTCAGTTTAAAAGCTTTCATCTCCATTTTGGCTAAAGCTTTAAACGTTCCGGAGAAATTGCGCCGGAGGACTTTTGATTTCCAGATTGGGAGAGGTGGTCACACTACTGATATGGCACATTTCGTTTTCTATAGTAAAACTATAGGTAGCCATTTATTCTTCTTTAACGAATTACCCTTCTCTTTGTAGGATTTACACCCTTAAGGACTTACAAACCAATGCCTTGGCTCAGTAGCATATCGAAGAGCAAGTAAGCTTTGGATCATAGCGTATCCAGGATGGATGATCAGCCCACTACCTGTTATGGCGGTGAAGAAGAAGGAAATGGAATGTAATGATGAAAAGGATGACAGGAAAATTCGCGGATCGAATTATCCTAACCAGCATTTGCCTAACGACCAAGGAAAACCGCGAAGAAACCTTCGGTCAGATTTTGTTTTTTCCATGGGGGAAAAATGCATTACTGTATTCAACCCCCAGCCGGTGTGCAATGGCTGGGGAGATATGTGGGGCTCGCCATTCAATCGCGGAATTCGCACTAAAAAAAATCCCATCCACGTGTTAACTGTGTGTTACGTGCGTACATGCATTAGTCAGGTTCCGGTTAGTATGTGCATAGCTAGGTTGCTGGCATGCATTGCATGCGAGCGCGTCACTAGTTGATTGCTGGGATTGTCCATGAGACCTGGATAATACTAGTGCAGATCATGCGTTAATGTTGTGGAAATTAATTGCTTAGTTTCTAATGTTGTGAGCGTGCGCAGGGAGTACCTGCTAGTCATGATATTTATAGCCTTAACTTAAGCTACAGGGTTAGTGAGCTTTATTCTACTAACTTTAGAGCTTAAGTGTGTTTAATGTAGTGATAATGTAAAAATGCTAATATATGATAAAGTGTTGTTGCTACCTGTGCCGGTCTTTGCAGGTCAGATTGCTCAGTTACAGACGCTACCGCCTGAGCCACATTGAGTAAAATTAGAATGTATTATTTTAAAAGGCTGATAATATATGA
Organism: Deroplatys truncata; assembly: GCA_030765065.1. NCBI lineage: Eukaryota > Metazoa > Arthropoda > Insecta > Mantodea > Mantidae > Deroplatys > Deroplatys truncata. Next base: position 126,322,845 of record CM060988.1, on the reverse strand, counting down.
AATTCTTTAAGATGCTATTCTGGACTCAAGAGATCAGTTGGACTCTTTAGAATTTTCGAAATTCAGTTTGGAGAAATAGATTGCTTCTAGTAATCCTACTTAGGACATACGTTTGTGCATAAAATACAGACTCTCTAAGTATCTTCTTCCCATATTGCAAGAGAAAAAAGATTTCCCATTTGGAACGAAGCTATGAAGATCTGAAGGTGTCAATGGGCAAGCCACGATGGAGATGGTAATTATTGACATCCACGGTCCAGCATTCGTCAGTTGTATTAAGGCTGGGCGTCTTGCAGAGTGATAATTACGGAAGAGTTTGGTATTGCACTCGACTTAGCAGCCAGACGGAGGAGGAGGTTGCACGCGCTGTTGACTGTGTCGGGCCGTTGAACGTTGTGCAAGGCCGCACCTGAGTACGGTCGTCACACCCTCTTGCCCCCTCACGGCAGCATCGCAGTCTCGCGGAGTGTAAAAATACGCCTGGCTGAGTCACCTCCACTGCGGCTTCAAGTGTTCATTAGTAGGTACTCTAGCGTTTTTATATTTTGTCCTATATTTCAAATCGTTTCTAGAAATACGTAGACGATCAACCACAAAGCTTTTTGCAACGCTTAAGGAAAGAAGTTGGGCTACCGAAGAAGCCAGAGTTGTGGCTGCATGAAGGTTCGATCGCACCGCAGTGGATTTTCTAATAATCCTAAGGCGTTTTTATTTTAATATTGCAGCCAATATTATTCACTGAGTGGTAACAAAGTGAGCGTCCCCCACCTTCATTTCACGAGCATATGTTTTGTTGAGGTGTGTTAGTAATCACTCAGAATATTTTGTGAACCTTTATGAAATGTTAACCTTGAATTTTTAGGTTCTTCAAGGGGCGATAAACATTGTACATCATCACTCAATTCATGACATCATTTGATAGTATGACTGAATCGTTTCATGTACTTCAGCGTACTCGAAAGAAGGATCTCTTCTAGTAGAGCACTTCAGCGGAGAGTGCAGACTGGTAGGACCTCAACAATGTGACATGTTTCAACATCTTTCTCAAGGTGCAGGCACATCCATCAAATTGATCTTGCCATCTGTTTGCTGGTTTTCCAAATTGATCTGCATCCTGTAGCGTTTTGTCCGCTACTTCGTTGTGTTAATGTTACCTCGCAGTCGTTCTCGTCTGTGTGTCGTTGTAGGTGAAGCCTTCAGGACTCGTAATCGGCCTGAAATTCCCTACAGTTGTTGTCAGGGTAGGATTGGAGGAGTGGTGACACCAGGATATTGTCTTGAAAGAAACACCGTATTCACTTTTCTCACTCTTTTTGCTAGAAATCCTGCAAGATTCATTGATATTCTCTAACACGCGTGATTCTTTTTAGCACTGTCTTCCCACTATTGTCTCTTAGAACACTAAAGTTTGCTCCGGCTAGTTATTTAATATCTCGGTGCTCTATCACCATTCTTTAGATTCGCGCGATCTTGAAGTAGTCAATTCACTAACAATAACTCGTTTATGAGCTTGGATATAATTATATCGAAGAATACAGTTAGCACATTATATGAATTGTTCTACCTACATCACTACATAATTGCATAATTGTGCGGTACTTATCAAATTTCGGAACTTAGCGTCCTTTTCTGATCCGGAGTGCTACGTGTTACCTCAACGAAGAATCATGACAAACTGCCCTAAAACCACGTTCGCGTTCACATATAACAACGACTGAGCATGGCTTCCTTCGGAAGGGAAGTAAAGCCGGTGGTCCCGTGTCGTAGATTTACGGCACGTAAAAGAACCTCAAGCCTGATAAAGAGGCCTCTGAGCAAAATTATCGGTCTTTCACGCCCAATATGGAATGGGATGCTAAGAACCACAGTAGTTAAAGAGCGTCCATAAATAAAACTCAATTTAAATTTCGCCTCCAAATTTTGTACATATCACTATGTCTTCCTATGTTTCCATTGGTTCTCGCGCTTATTCTCTACGTTTATTGGTTCCCTGGTTGAAATTTCAAAGCCTAACTGTAAGAAATGTCCGTTGCCTCATAGCGTCTGTTTACCCTAAAAACTTGCCTCATACCCACGAAGTACAAAAGAAGATTTCGATTTTTATGGCCCCATGCTCGGAAAATATAATGGACAGTCAGAAACGAAGCTACTTTTATTTTTGTCTAAATCTTGCAGTTTTTCTTATGCAATTACGCCTTTCTTTATTTAAGAATATTATTGAAACTTAAACATATTTACAGCTTCTGAAGGGCTTTCGATTGATACAGTTTTTATCCTATTGCTTTAGAATTTGGAAATTTATCAAAATGAATGTTAATTAATAATTCATAAACTATAATTATTACAGAGTTTCTTTTTATGTATTCTTAATCGGCGGAAATATCGCTACAATCCTTTTGGGTTGTAGTTCATTGCCGCTTTTGTTAACCTTGTGTGGTATTATATTTACGCGGTATTTCCAATTAAACTGATATTCTGTGGAAATGTAGAATCAGACGAAAAATTCAAATTTCAATGTCATAACCGGGATTTGAACCACGGATCTCCCGCTCTGTCATCGGATTGCTCTAACCACTGAACTACCATGGCTATATGCCGGTACGAAATTAAATTCCCCAACTGATTCGCATTTTTCCCGGTAAACCACAACGAGATCTCAAACTATTGAGATGACATACCCCAATGGCGACTTACAATGTGTACGTCTGTAAGTACTGGGCTTCATAGTTTCAACCAGGTCAATTAATGGAAATTAATTGTTCTTCCACACAAGCCATGTTGGACAAGGTTGGAAAGGTAGAATCAGACGACTGAAAAGTTGGGGAATTTAGTGTCGTACAGGCAAGCTTCCATGGTAGCTCAGTGGTTAGAGCAAACGGACGGTGACGGGAGATCCGTGGTTCAAATCCCGGCTATGGCATTGAGTTTTTTAGTCGTCGGATTCTACCTTTCCAACCTTGTTGAACACACGGCTTGTGTGAAAGAACAATTAACTTCCATTGATATTCTTTTATTATTTTTAGAACATTTTCTACTTTCAGTTCGTTTCTAACATCCTTTTTATTCAATAAGAGTATACACAGCTATCAATCTGAGAAACAAGTAAAACGAATTGAGGCAGGAGAAATGAAGTTTCTCAGATTCGTAGCTGTGTATACGCTTATTGGAGGGGGGGCGAGTGAAGATGTTGGAAACGAACTGAAAATATTCAAGTGGCAGGCAGAGAATTAGGAGAGAGACATGTCGCGTTACCTTACTACGACTGCGAATATGACATACCGTTGCGAATGCGTGCTATTCTCAAACTTCCATTTTTACTTACCTTGACAGTTCTGCAGCAAAGCTTTCTCAAAACTTCTTTTCACCATATCACGTTATTTCCAGCATGAGATTCTTCAAGAAGTAAAGCCGGCCGCTGTCACTAACCTCTGCTAGATGGCACGCCAAATCTAATTAGCCAAGTTTGCTTATTGCTCCTCCGCGCAGTTTAGATACCACGGTAACCGAGGATCGCAAGCATTGGGGTCATGGGCAGGTTAAAATTGTGGGGTGGGAGTGGGGGTGCGCATCAATGAAGTAGTGGAAGAAAGCTGCAACTACAGTATATCGTAAAGCAGACAAATTTACAATATTCAAATAAAAACTACTACAAAAAGTGCCACTGAAACAAGAATGTAAATTCAGATCTTTTAGACAATAATTTAAGTCTTATTTAGTAATTTTTGTTAATTTACATAAATAGCTATTATTTTTTCAAATTTTCAAGCTGAAGGGAAGTTTTAAAAATGCAACCCAATTAATTATTTTAACTGAAATCTTGAAACATTTTGAATTTAAATGCACTGGAACAATTTTCTTCTTACTGGCTCAGGCATTTTTTGTTTTTAATCATTTCTCTTATAAAAAAATCTAATGTGTTACACTCATATGCCTTTCTCTACTCTTGCACAAACTATTTTTACAAACGCTTATTCCCCATATGCTTCATGTTAATCGAGATATCGAGATGTTAACCTTATTGCTAATTTTCTTGTAGATGCAAGGGAAATTGGTAGGCTTTAAGCGATAGTCAAATATTTTAAGAGCTGGTTGCTATGTGGAGCGTTCCGTTCTCTTTGCATTACCAGGAAAAAAAATGAATAACAAATTCCCATTTGAGAAAAAGTATAAGAATTGGAAAATTTAAGAGAATAACAAGCAATATCTCGAAAATGGTTCACCCAACAAAAAAAAAATGTATATGACATAAATTGTGTATTTTAACGCGATCTACCTTTTTTTGTGTATTAAAATTTTGTCTTATCTCTTATTTTACCAGTTATGCAAAAGTCGTTCACAACGAAGAATGCTTTTGGAGACATTTCCAGAAAATTTGAGATATACACTTCATTTGTCATGAAAATATCTTAAACATATGATATTTTAATCAAAATCGTTAGAGCCATTGTTTAAAAAATTAGAATTTTCGAAAAATGTTCCATGTATAGGGTAGTCTGGGGTGGGCGATTTTCTTGAAAATCTTCGTGTCGCATCTCTGAAAGATACTGAACCTAAATACCAAGTTTGGTGTTTATCCGACTATTCGTTTCTGAGTTCACAGACAGACAGACAGACAGACAGACACACACACACACACGCGGACATGTTTTCAAAAATGCTATTTTTGGATTCAGGGGGTCTCAAAACATATATTTCCGGTGAAATCTCGGTATGGAATTTTTGGGTGGAATACAATACTTCCCCTACTTACTATACGTAGTAGAAAAAGTAAAAAAGCAAATGAGGTAATCAAAACTAGTAAATTCATGCTTTTGATACTAGGAGTAGGTAAACATAATTATCACACCGAAGCCTTTAAGACCAAAGGAGACTAATAGGGATGTTAATATTATTGGGGTGCATCTGTTCAACAAATTACCTACTGATATAAAAACCAAATAAGGAAACAATTTAACCAATGTGTGTACTATGTGGATAGTATGCATTTCTAATGTAGTTTGAGGTTACACACGGACAATGTTAGAAAACTTGTATCAAAGCTTTAATTTACCATAGCTATTATTATTATTATTATTATTATTATTATTATTATTATTATTATTAACATTGTCGTGTCGTTACACTTAGTTTCCCTATTTATTTATTTCTTAATTTTATTGTTTGTAGATAAGATTCCATATAAACTGCAAAGATGGTGCCTGAAATTACAAAAAGTTTAAAAGTTCCTGTAAATCTTAGGATTCTTATGCAAATGCATATTCTAATTTAAATCTAATAGTAAACAAAATATGAATATTGTATGTATACACAAAAATATACATTATGCACTATCATTGAAATACAAACTAGTGTTCTAAACTGCATTAAAGTACTGAGAAATGTTTGCACCAAAGTATATAATCATTTAAATACTCTATGTACCTGATTTTTCATGGAGTTTCTTCAAAGCAGTAGTGAGAAAAAGGTGCACCTGCTAGATGATATATGAAAGATTCACGCAGTGTTAAGTTTTCCTTTATTGACCAACTTATTTATAAATAAATAAAATTATGGAATATATAAATTAAAATAGCTGTGCAAAATTACAATGCTTTAGGGCAAAGATTTGGGTGTAGCAGGGAGTTTACTTCATGAATGTATGTCTGCCGATATAACTCATAAGACTAGTATAGGTCCCAATACGGAACCCTGGGAACACCACTTCGTATTTATAATGAATCTCAGAGTCAACGCTATTGACACAAACATAAGATCACAAATTGCTGTTTTTTTCGATAAGTTGTGTATAACCCCTTTGTGAACTAAGCTTGGAAACCATTGCGATAAGCGATATGAGATTGAACTAATATACCGTTTTAAGACATGAATTCTATCTCCGTTCACAGCCATCTCAATAAATACAATGCTTAGTACAAATTATGCCTTAGTGCAACGACTTGGTGTACATATTAAAGTAGGAACATGATGAATAAATGTATCGGAATATCGTAATTTGTAAGTTGGAATGTGTACATTAAAGTTTTTTGTGATACGTGGCACTGCACGCATGGACTTGTGGTGTCATTAGTTGCGCATTTAAGGCTAACACTGATCTGAATGAAACATACATTTTAAAGAGGTAAAGCTAACATTTCCAAAGAATTGCCCATGTACGTTCGCATTGTATTCAGATTTATAGTATCATAAAGTTGTTGTAAAATGTTATAAACTTTGTAGCTTCTACCCTACATGTATTATTTTGAGGCAGTATTTTATATCACAACACTGTGAATGCCAGAGTGATTGTAGTGTAAATTAACATTATTGTATGACAGTGATTTGAGATGTTTGTTATTTATAAACATTGTTAGGAAATAAGTTTACACAGCCTCACTGAAACTGACAATAGGAGCGGGTAACAATGTAGCGAGGGGGTGAGTTGTTTATCAATTAGAAGAGACAAACAAATGACGTCAGAGTAGCGCGCTTTTCTTTAGAAATGGAGGGAATATCTTCCCTAGAGCATATGTGTTCGTAATTTTGATTGGATATAAAAATAGACGCTAATGTTGGCGCGCTTTATTAACCAATAGCAGCTCTGTTATAATGTTTAGGCATATCGAGGTGAGGGAGTATAAATTCTAAAGCCAGAGGCAACTATTGCGCAGTTTAAGAGAATCATTTACGCGTTACACGTCGCCAGTTTAAGAGAATCATTCACGGGTTACACGTCGCGCAGTTCAACAGAATCATTCACGGGTTACACGTCGCACAGTTCAACAGAATCATCCACGAGTTACACGTCGCGCAATTCTATAGAATCTCTTGCGTCGTAAAACTAGTTACAACAATGTGAAATACTCGAATTAATAATGTGCTGCAAATAAGTGATTATAGTTACATTCGAAAATATAACAGTTTCAGTCGAGCGTGTATCAAGAGTAAATATGTGAAATTAAAAATGTGTGACGGCAATAAAAGTGTAAAAACAAATTCTTTTATCAGTATTATCTTTAGTAACAACTCCTTTCCGTTTACACACCCTGTTCAAGAGATTTGCTCGACTGAGTATAATAGCTAGCCGGAGGACAAAGAACCCAAAATTCAAAATAGTAAAACAATAACAGGTGCTCAGCAAATAAGATAACACGACGATACCGCGACAATTTATAACGTGTAAATGTACTTAAACTTTGATGACGTTAGTAATAAATTTCTCAAAAATGTTTAATTAATTTTGATAAAATAATTTTTTCTTATAAAATGGATTTTTTTAACATTCATCCTATTCAAAATATTCTTTAGTCTAAAGTCTAAGCTGTCACGTATTATTATTATTATTATTTATTATTATTATTATTATTACAATTATAAACTGTCCTTTAATTTTAAATCCATTTTAACTTCACGAAAAGCGGCCTTAAATCACCACAGTAAATGTGCTTTAAGTATACACATGCAGAGATTTACTGCCATTTTGTTAAATCAATAGGATAGTAGAAGCATAACCTCCGAAATTTAATTTTTTTTAGGGTACTGCCTCTGTGGGTAGTGGTTAGTATGCTAGGCTGTAAACCCAGAGGTTTTCGTTTCGAACTCTGGCCGAAATGCAGGATTATTCCCTATCTGTCCAGACACTGGATAATTCAAAGTTTAAGATTTTAACTAAAGATAAAACGAATTTATTGCTGAAGCGTAACTGTCTCCAGACTCGAAGTCGCCGGTATAATAAAATAAAATGGAAATTACACTCCAGCAATCGAGAGCAGGTCGCCCAGCTTACCTGGGCAGAATGTATAACTCGCCACAGTACCTAGCCACTAGAATTTCCTTACCAAACGGGATGGCTCAGGCGATAAGTCTGTGGCCTGCATTCAAATCTCGTGGGCCGACTATATGACTGAGGATTTTTCGTGGTTTCCCTCAGTCGCTAAGGTAAATATCGGATTGGATATTTAATATCACGATCCAAAATTCCAACTTAAGTCTAAAACAATAGTAAACATGAAAAATAGGTGGAAATAGCGAATGCTGGGCCATCTATCCACAGACAATGAAAACAGTTAGACTGGACGGCACTCTAATGCCATCTGCACGGCACGAAGCAGAAGATCCAGTTGCTATGCACTAGGGTCTCTGCGGACACGTGACGAGTGGCTACAGGGATGAGACCTAGAAAAGCTAACTGTCCGCCACACCTCGATCTAAGAGCTAACCACTAACAGATCCGTCGCGACATGACCCTGTAAAAGCGAAGTAAAATAGATGGAATAATAATACAGAATTTCCTCTGCGCGGAGCAGTTAATACTGCACTACTGGCCGACCGGCTTTGTGTGTCGTCGTGGCAAACTGGCAGGGCTTCTCCATCGGTGGTTGCAGGATTAGTAGCCGAATCGCAGCGAGCATTGTCATGTTGCACAGTCAGCTTTCTACTCTTCCTTCTTATTTCTTGGTCGAATTGCACTCATTATATTGTTGGGTATGTCAGTGTATTATCACATGCCATTCGTAACTTTAAATGACATTGCAGTGCATTTCTATCGGTTTTATGCAATTTTTTAAAAAAGAAAACTGCTCTTAAAGCCTAAACATAATTTTAGAACTCTTATTTACTGCTGTTCATCGCGTAAGCATTTTGATGAAGCTGCATTAAACATATATCCAGTATGGTTGTACTTAAGGTCTTTAAGTTTCCTAATTGCATTATTATATTGTGTACGTTGTCAAGAAATTTCACAATAATAACTTTAAATTTGACCAAGCCGAGGTAGGCGTCTCACCTTGGAGGGAATGGTGGGTATAAAACACTACTCATGTTAGCCTACGATATGTAGTCCCATACTTCTGCCAAGAATGCTTGACAGAATTACTGGACTACAATTTCTGCTTTTTACCGTTGACGAGATGACAGTTGCATAATATGCGGTGTCAGAGAATTCTTGTTAAGTCTATTATATTGGAGACCACACAGAAGGCAGGTACTGAATTTGTGGTTGGACTGTAAAACTCGCTTACAGTAGTAACTGTCGCACATTTTATGATTCGCCGTCAACCAACCTGCTCGTTAAGTGACGGTTATGGCTAGACCCCTTCTGATTATATGTAATTTTTCAGCATCCATCAGCTGCAATGGCAATTATTTAATGCAAGCCATCTTTTCATGATCCCCGCTGGAGTTTAAGTCCATTTTACGATCCCCTTCATCACCGTCTCCTTTGTAACACATGTTTACTAGACTGTAACTCTTCCCATTTTCTATTGTGCTTTCTTTAAACTTATTCGCTTCGGTAGCCAACGCTTCTGGCAGTTATAACGACCTCGTGCTTCTCTGAAAGATATTGCTATCAAAAATCATGCTCGAAATTTATATTATCTGGGAACAAAACAAAGCTTTTACCTTGCAATAGATGACTGATATTTTGCCTAATCTGGTCATTTGTACGCCGTGGAGGTACGACAATTAAGAAAGCTGAATATAAAATGGTAAACAGAAAGGGGAAAATCGATGCAACAGTCACATGACTTAAATGCTTCCATTTATTTTTGAAGCGGTTCTAAATATTGACTATACAGAGGCTCATTCGCCTTGTCTACTTCCTTTTAATCTTGACAATATCCTGAAGAAACAGTTTCGATTAAGTATACCATCAAAAGTATAACTTTGTTACAAGCTTGTTTGCATAAATTCATAAGTAACAGAAGAACAGCGACTAAACGTTCGAAAGCGTACTGCTTAAAATTTGGATTGATTTAATCCAAACACAGCGAGTAAGTTTGAAATGGTCAAATGTACTAAACACTTTTGACATACTGTATACTTTATTGAGATCTACTTTTTTATGTCTTGTGGTTTCTTATGATTTAAAATGCAGTGGAAGTGAGGAGTGCATAACAGGCTGTGTACAAAAAATTGGAGATATTAGTTTTATTTCTCAAACCGTTATCTCTGACACATGCCATTTTAATCAAAATCGTTAGAGCTGTTTTTTGGGAAAATAAAAAGTGACGATAAAATAGTTGTTGCATGAAAATCTTTCCCTTATCATTCCTAAATACGAAGTTTGGTATTCTTTTTACTTTTCGTTTTGACTTGCAGTGTTGAGAGAGAGATACTGTGTAACTTTTCCTAATTTGGAGGACTTCCTAAGGAATATTTACAGAGAATTCTCGAAGTATTGACGCTGTTAACAGCGTACTGCTTTCTCTCTCGTTCTCCTAATTGATTGGCTCATTTCTGCTGAGATCATTTCAAGTTTGATAGGTGTTCCAAAATGAATATCAGGGTTTTTAAGGCTTTGTAGTATTTATTACTTTTAACTTACAATTATAAATAATACATCAAATGAAAGAGCAACTCAGTTTTTCCCAAAACTGTTCAATGAGAGCACCATTCGTCACACAGCACACATCCAGTCGATAGGCGAGTTCTTCCCAAACCTTGATCAGTGTGTCTGGAGTAATTGTTGCAACAACTGCTTGAATCCTGTTTCTTAAGTCAGGTAGATCAGCTGGTAGCGGAGGCACATAGACATGATCTTGTATGAACCTCCAAAGGTAAAAGCCGCATGGCGTCAAATCGGGTGAACGTAGAGGCCATACGAAACAAGCTCTGTCATCAGACCCCTTGTGGCCAATCCAGCGGTGGGGTACAACGTCGTTTAACCAATCGCCTACTGAGTGATACCAGCGAGGCGGCGCATCAAGGTAAGAAACACCAGTTTTACAGCTGCTTCACCGAAAAAGAAAGGCCCATAAACCTTCCATCCGGATATGGCACAATAAACATTACATTTTGGGGAGTCTCGTTGCAACCTTTCGTAGGGATTAGATGACCCCCAGATGCGCACATTATGAATGTTCACATTTCCACTTAGGTGAAATGACGATCCATCACTGAAGACGACACGGTCCAGTAAACCTTCATCTTCATGCAGCAACATTTCGTAGTTGGTATGTAAGCCGTAGTCTGTAGGCTTAAGAGTTTGTAACAACTGCAAATGATAAGGTCTCCTTAAAATTCTATATACAGACGTCATTGAAATTGCTAATTCACGAATAGCCTTCCGAATTGATTTCTTGGGACCACGCGTGAAAGCCTATTTCACTCGTTCAACACGTTCTTCAGCCAATCTTATCGTCCCGTACTCTTCCATTTACAAAGACGGATGGTATTATCACTTGGAGAATTACAATGGAACCTAATGGAACGCACGTTGCACTGTAACTACAGAATTTGTCCTTGCAAACAGCAAAACACAAGAAGCTTTTTGTTGACTAGTCGCCATCTTTGCTACTAGCGCTTTCTAACGGAAGCCAGAGGAAACAAGTACATGCGCACAGGTGTACCCAACAAAACTGTTTGAGTTGCTCTTTCATTTGAAGTATGATTTATAATTGTAAGTTAAATGTAAAAAATACAAGAAAGTCTTAAAACCCCTATATTCATTTTGGAACACCGGTATATGCGGTTACGTAAAATATATGCCTATATAGGGTCTATACAGTCTTAATATTGGAATACCAACCAGCCCTGTCTCTAGCAGTGCCAACAATTTCCTCGGCCTGATACCTGAGCGACTGGGGTAAACACATTATTGTACTCAAAATACTCACTTTTCACCCCCTCCCTTGCAACACATGCCAAAGTAGGCCGCCCACAATCATCATATCTACACCTATTCAGCTTCTTAAGTGTCTTCATACTTTCGAATGATCAGTACGATGAAGCAAAATGGATCAGACTTTGCCTGTTCAACCAACCCAGCATTAATATGAAACGTTGACATTTTAAATTAGCCTGATTTTTTTTGTATACCACTAGCAGAACGTACAGCATCCAGAGTTTTCAAATGTAGTAATATTTTGTACAGAATTTAGAAAATGGTCCACGTTTTGATATACAAAAATTGTAGGTAATGTACATATGTTACTCTTCGTCGTAGGGAGCTGCTGTTCTGCACATGTTAAACTCTTCTAAACATTTCAATTTCTTTTCAGAAAGTTTATGTGAAACTAAGGTACTTTGTAATCTTGAGTCCATGGATCGAGCATGGGATCATATAAAATAAAAAATAAGAATAAACAGGATCCTCATATGTTACGGGGGCAGGTTGGTTACATTGGCTGTCTTCTGCACATCAGAACTGAATGTATAGTCTTTTGTCTTTAAAGTAATGGATGGGTTTGACATGGAATATCCGCACGAAGGTTGAGCTGAGTCAAACATGAGGTATTTGCCTCAGTTTTATGGAGAGAAAATCACTTCATTTTTAGGCTTGATCGGCAAGATATTTTACGCGCAGCTTTATATCTAATGTAAAGCATATGTCTCGTCCTCAGACCAAAAATAGCGGCCTGATGTGTCCAAGTAATTGGCATCCAGCTCACGTTTCGCGCAGCTTACTTTGGCAAGCAAATCTTGAAGCGCTTGAATTGCGTGATACATCCATTAGTTCCTGCTAACTTCCTCGGCTCAAATACATGTTGTCCTCCTATTTTCTGGACGATAATAAGAATTTCGTGTGTTCCGTCAAGAATTAATAACCTGTGATGAAAATTGTAGTTCTCTCCATGCAGCATGCTATTTTCCTTTCCCCTGTACACGAATGTTGGAATAATTGTATTCTAGTGGAATGTCAAAAATGTTGTGTAGCTGTCTGTGCTTCGAGACTCCAGGAAGTTATAGGGATAATTATTTAGGATTTCTGTCCTTGTCTTAACGGATGCTTTTTGTAGCCACATTTATTATCTCTTCAGTGACGTTGTAGCTGTTGAGGTGGGGTGGCGTGATCCTCAGGTAAAGCTTTAGCTGGTGGGAGGGGTACAGGGTATGCTGAACTCCTGCCGCGCGTGACGCTTACAGTGGAAAACAGCCAACAGTCTTTCACTATCGCACGTCTTTACCCCTCACTTGCCTCATACACTACACCATTCCAGTAGCTAAACCCCTATTGTTTGAAAGGGCTCCCCCATCCACTGGATAAAGGCTCACTGAATAGGCAATAATTTCTTATATTTTCCGTTTTGTTTTTTAAACCTTATTTAGTAGCCAATAGCATTTCCTTCTTTAGATGAAAGTGAGTTCGTCATTAACAGAGCAACTAAATTTTAACTTCCAGTCAGGTTGTTTGGTTTATCTGTTTTGAAACATCCGCGTAACTCTCTTGTCTCTGTCCTTAAGAGATGGTTTTATGGGTCTAAAAACAGATGAAGGGTTAAAAGATATAAGCCATATCTATTTCAGTGAATTAAACGCATATGCGAATCAAAATTATTTCACAGTGTGGTGGTTCCACTTTGGATTTTTATAGATAGTAATCGTAAAACATTTCTTAATTTCATTGGTTGTATTTATTCTGATGAGTTGTGTACAACACATATAGGTTAAAAGGTCAATTTTGCCAATCGAGAAAACGACCTTTTGTGACAATGCACAGGTACAAGTAATTTATTGGACTCCTATCTACCTGGAATGTGCACACAAGGAATTCACAGAGCTGAAAGTAAATAATAGGTAATTACCTCAATGTAGTTCCTCCTATTTACAAGAAACACATCTGCAGTCGGTATCATAACATTTATGCCAGTCAGTCTTAGTAATCCTGCTAACTAAAATTGCAAGACAAGTGCTCGACTCGTCACTATCTGCGCTCAGCGGTACCAAATAGCGTGGATATTTATTCTCCAATTCGTACGTTTTAACGGATGTGTTTGTGTTGTTATGCGCACTTCTGGGTACAATGAGGCAGTGCATTATCGACATCTATATTTGTTCCTAGATTTAAAATATTGTGTAAATATGCTATGGAGTAATTATTTGTTAACGTGCCCCTTCACCTGAACCGCCGCCCCTGCTCTCCTCGTCAGCTCAGTCTTCTGATTCTCGCCAGCATTCTTATGTCCAAGAAGAGCTTTTGCATACGTCGCAGTCAGCTAACTAAATCCAGGTGTCCCTTGCGCCCTTCCATATGGTTCTGGCGCCCAGAACGTTCCCAGAAATCTCTCGTCGTGGTCTTTTAGCTATTCCAGTTTCCTTTTTTCTGCACGACAGGTGTCACAAAAATCTGTAATCTTAGTATCTTAATATCCAAGTGAAATGCCTTGAATGTTTTATAGTAGATCTTAGAATGAAACTAAATACTGTTTAGATTTCATTACAATTTCAGCCAGTTCTTTCCGCTTAGGTTATCAGGAAATAATCACATTTAGGAAGTTTCTTTTGCTTACGAGTTACAGTTTCAAGTTCGAAGAAACCAAATGATGAGCAATTGCACTCCTGGCTGCTATAGTCCCCACGAACGAAGGCGGTGAATGACAGTTGTTTTGAGGGGAAAGAAGTGTGGTCATAAGCACTTGACGGTTTTGCGCGAGCTGGGCGACACACTATTTTGTTGTTTAACGTCTATGCACTACATAGTTACCTATCTTCCCTATTCTTCGTCTTTGGATTGTTCTTCAGATGGAAACTAATGGGATAAAGTTCCTTCGAAGTGTGCTGATCTTAAACTGTTGGATATAAAAGAAATGGAGACATACGTCAAGAATCAGAATACTGAAGCGATCCGCACGATGAAGCCTATTTATAACTCATAAGTAAAAAAATGTCACTCTTAAAACGGCAAGTTCACAAATACGCTCTAAATCAAGTCATTTTAATTTTCTATGCTAGTTATGTGTTTTAAGTGGAAAAAGTGTTGCATCCAAAATTCGATATTGGGATGTCACCGTAAATACTTGCTTTATCATCCACCGAAAAGCATTTTTAGAAAAAGATTCGTCAACGTGCCGAACATTATAACACAAAAACAAAGTAGGATAAGCGCCAGAATGTATATTCAGTTAGATACTGTTTAACAATGCCAGGCGAAAAGCCATGCTTAAAAATCCACAAGTTTGAAGAAGTTTATTGTATTGAAGGAGTTGAATTTTATTTCGACTGTTGTAGAGCCTTGAAGTAGTAGCAACCGCACGTATGGTAAAAAGTTTCCGGTAACCTTCGCCCCAAATGTACTTTCCAGTGGCCTTTGCCCCAAGTTTAAAAAATATTAACTTTGTAATTTGACTGTTTCTTTAAATATTATATATTTATGTTTGCCTCGGCTGCTTCAGTATTATTGTTAGAGACATGGATTTCTTTGCAAGTCGTAGTGCGGCTGAAGAATGTAGGCTTACACAGATTATAAAGTTTACTTCACTACATTTATTAATCCTTGACACAATTTAAATAACACTTCACACAGCTGTGAGATTCTTTTATTAATTACTTGCACTTTTTAACACGTAAACTATTTTTGTCTCACACGAATACGTATTAAATTTCTCGAGGACACATCTCGCGTCCGGTTAGGAACACTGTCTACAACCAATACGTCCAGTTATGAGCGCTGTCTACAAGCAACTGACTTG
Source organism: Deroplatys truncata (assembly GCA_030765065.1). Lineage (NCBI taxonomy): Eukaryota > Metazoa > Arthropoda > Insecta > Mantodea > Mantidae > Deroplatys > Deroplatys truncata. The sequence continues at coordinate 126,307,459 of CM060988.1, read as the reverse complement.
ATTTCTACCGCCTAAATTTGTAAATTTCTGTATTTCAAGTCTCTGATTGGCTAATCCTAGTCCAATAGAATACCTTCGTTTAACTAAAGGTGTTTCTGGTTGTTGATTGGCTATTTTATAAACTGTCACAAAAATTACATTATTGTTTCCAAGAATTACAAGTAGTATTGTTAAAATTTCAAATTCATTATTGCCTGAAGGTTATCTGATTGTTACCTCATTATTAGCAATGTTTAACCTATTATTCTCACAGCTCCTACATTATTAAATTACGTAACACATTCACCTAACATTATTGAACATGTATAAAATAATATAAACATATATAATGAATGTAATGTACACTTTTTATATATTGTTACATACACAAATTGCTTTAAGGCGGGCTGTTATTGAATTATACTGAAATTATTTAAGTGTTAAAAATACTGCCTCAAGTTTTCGTTATTTTTCGTTTCTCAAACAATGGCTCTTAACGTTTTGGATTAATTTACCGTATCTTAAGATATTTGTATGACTAATAATATGCATCTTCTGAATTTTCTGTGAATGCGTGTGAAGGCCTTTTCAGCGGTATGAATACATGTTGTTTTTGTATAAACCTTAAGAGCTAAATAAAAACTTCCTGCGTGGAAAATAGCGCTCAATGAAATGCTGGACTTATGAAAAATAACTTTCTGTAGCATTGGCCATTTCAAATATGCGTTGTCATTGTTTTAAAACTTCCCAGGCTGAACTGTCTTAGACGACGATCTCAGGAATCCTTCTTTCTCCAGCATAGGCTAGCAAGAAGAAATGACTTACTACTTGCAAACAGTTAAATTGTAGTTTCTATATCGTGCACACCACAAGGTCTCTTCTGATTAATTTTCTGCCGTTTATTGTCAAATTTGCAACGTGAATAGAAAATTTACTTTTTATATGAATGCTGTAATATATAGGGTGGACCATTTAAGTTAAGACTGTACAATATCTCTAAAACTAAGCGTTGTAGAAAGAAATGTCTTTAATAAAAGTGCTTGGTATTATGGGGAAAGTAAATGTCATTAGGCATGTTTTGTTTGGAGGACGTAATGATGGTCATTTTAGGGTCAATTTAATTTTTTAAAATGGGAACCTACATTTTGAGTGTTCTTTTCTCATTAGAAAATGGTTTATAAAAAACTGTTATTTTGTGATGAGGAATAGGGAAACAAAATAAAAAAATATGTTGATTCCCAATTACAAAATGTAGCTTGACACTCCAATGAGCATCCATGGATGATCCAACCATTCATTGCGCTCTTCGTACCCAGCCATTCAGAATTTTCGTTCTTATTTACCTTGGTGTACGAGAACAATTGTAAAGTGGTTTATACAAATGTTGTTTAGTTTTTTATGAGGAGTGAGAACACAACTTAAAAAAGTAGGTTCACACTTAAAATTAAATTGACCCTACAACGTCCTCCAAATAAAACACTACTAATGACATTTATTTCCCCCCATAATGTCAATAAACTCTTATTCAATATATTTTTCTACAACGCTTAGTTTTGGAGATATTGTACAGTCTCAACTTAAATAGCCCACCCTATAACGGAGTATGTGAAGTTGTAATGTGTAGGTAAAGTCGTATGAGCGTAATGGAAGTCGTGTCGGATCTTTAGGAATCTACAAAACGGGATCAAGGATGCTGCAGGCAATACAGCACGGGACAGAATGTATATTTGATGAAATATAAATATAAGCGGTATTATTTCAGCAAGTTGACTTTTTGGGGCATCAGTCGCTTCCCTAGGAGATGTCTCAGGTGTTTTTCAGGAATTTGAATGGCATGACAGCTGAGAAAATCTCATCTTTCTCCCTACCTATCTACATTACCCCAGTGTTTGTGAAATCTCTGCCAGAAATGTAGGTTGAAACTAAATCTGCGGAAATATGTGGTCAGCACGAGGTTCCCGAGAGCTTAAGGAAGTTATTTCCAGTAGTAGTGGTGTGCCATTCCGGAACTGTGCTATGATGCAGGCGTGATGGATGTCGTTGGACCACCCGGTAGGGAGAGAACAGCTGAATACTCAAGCGAGCAGGATGCACATAAATAATTTGTTTCGTCGCTTCTTTGTAAGTAATGCCAATCAAGAATTTCATGCACAACCTTGTGGACATGAGCTGAAGCCTCTGCACGGTGCCTAGACTTCATTTAAATATCAATGATGATGCGTAAGATTATTACTTTTAAAATCTTAAGAGCGGATATGATAAAAAAAAATTAGGTTGTTTTTTTTGCGAAAAACAATGTACTAGACCTAGTTTATCTACTCCTGAAATTTCAAGGCCCTAATGTACTTGGAACCTTAAGAAATGATGTCATTTGAAAACGATTTCCTACTCTAATTAACTGCAATGCATACTTTAAATTGCATTTTCCACAATTCTACTTTTGAAGCAGTTTGCTGTATTCAAAGTCTATCTCCTCCTGCAAATTGCATACAATGAACTGGTAATTTTTACTGGAAGTTTTACAAAATGTGATTAATGAAAGAAAGTATCAGATTTCTGATATCTTATGTGGTTCTTAAAATAAAAAATAAAAAATCCGTTACAGTTCTCAAAAAGTTTACAGTTTTAATGCTTAGTACATTCATTGTTTTCTTATTTATCTCAGGAGCCAAATATTAAATATCTGAATACTTTCAAGTTTTATACACAAGCGAACGATACGGTAGAATTGTTTTAAAAATGTTTTCATCAAAATGAGTTGAGAAATAGATGAGAGATCTTGAAAAAGCGTATGTTTTTAACCAAAATACATTAATAACTTAAACTATTAATCGCATCAAGATGAAACTTCAATAGCTTTATCAGTATGTTATGCAATATTTTATACCAAAACTGAAGCTACTAACTCGATTATTGTGGAAAAAGAAATTTCATCCACTTCCCCCTTAAAGTAACGTAAAGTATGACGGAGCAGAATTTACCTAATGCTCATTTATTGTAGGTATTTGTAGGTGTAGTTTGTTTCTAGATATTCTAAAAAATCATCACATTCAACTATGGATTAGGCGATTTGACTGCTCCAAATCTCAGCTTCACCTTTTCCTTGTCTACCAATATACCTTCTTCCATTTGAATTGTGTACTGTTATCTTTTTCGAGCATCGATTTATAGCATTCTGTTTAAATGCTGATAGCAGTTCCGAGATATACGTTTATATTAAGTTCTATTGCAAAAATGTGTAGTTCTTGTAACATACTTTCTGAAACGATATATTGATGCAAGCTTAATCCTTGGTATTGAAGAAGACATCTTTTTTAAAATTTGAATATTATCGCTTGGACTTTGTCACACATACTTTGGAATTTAGCAATTTTTTCTCCTATTTTTTTTTTATTTCTATATCCCCTTAATTTCTTTGGTCATATCGGGACTTTCACTTGAGAAACAACTTACTGACGGAGACTTTACTCTGTGAACTGAAGCGTTTTTTAATGTTAGTTTTTTCATTAACTTTTACATCGAAGACACATTCACTCCCGCATTCGCACTATCAGGCGCTACGGAGGATAGGAAATGATTCGGGATAAAGAAAAATTCCCCGTTCCAGCCGGGAACTCAACCTGGGATCTCTGGGTTGAGCAGCCAGACGCTGATCACTCGACCACAGGTGCAGTCACATTCGGGTTGTTTATTGTGACCTTCTTTTTAAGTGACTTGAAGATATCTAAACGTAAAGGAATTTCAATTGTAACGTCACCAATACCACTGAGACCATCGCGGAACATTTAGATACACCTATGGAACACTACTTTTTCACAGAAGATAGTTTGGGGGAGCACTGCCATAATCAAATTCAGAGTTCCATTCTCAGTTTGTCACGCATGTCTTAAAATACAGATGAAAGACCGCATGTTTGTTTAACTTGCTACTTTATATCTTAAAAACGTTACCAGTTTATTTGAATTTCAAAAATGAGCCTTGTGTAACTATATAAACTTTTGATTGTTTATACACGAGTCATTCAATAATTATTGGTAACATTTAAATTAAACAAGAAAACATTTTTTGGAAAAATCACATTGTTACTGTGCTCAGAATTAATCTGCTCCAGCACGAATTACCCACCTCCACACTTAGAACAGACTGCTCTACTGCTGCTATAATTGTCTGTCTGGTTCTAAAGCGAACTTCTCTAAGTGGTAATTTCATTTTCGCGAAAAGGTCAAATCAACATGGGCTCATGTCTGGGGAGAATGGAGGATGCTCCAGAATTTCCCAGTTCCATCTGCTAAATAAATTAACCACAGGGGAAGCTATGTGAGAGCAAGCACCATCATATAGCACAATAGCATGAGAATTCAGGAGATTTGGACGTTTATGATACACAGCTGGTCGTAAATGCTGTTCCAGAAAGTAAATGTAATAAGCACCATTCACACGACTTCCCGCAAGAACTGAATGAGTGAGGACACCGTCAGAATCATAAGAAACTATGAACATGACTAAGTGGATCCTGTTCTTACTGATACATTTTTGACCATAGGGTTCAACCCCCCCGAAACAACTGAAAATGTTATTTATTTAAATTCATAGCAAACCAATATGGAAAAATGGAAACTTAATATTGTCACCTTACACAGATAAGGTGACAATATCCCGGTTTTCGAAGTAGTCTCCATGTTTTGTGCTGTAAGGTGGAATATCATCATTCTGGTGAGTTTTTCCTGTCTATATAATGCATCCAAACAAATTTCTTATCCATGTAACGTCTATATACCACGGAGTACATGGTACATGGCAACTTTGTGGGGTACTGTTAAGTTTAGATATACTTGTGGAAAACTCTCCCCGAAATTTTTTTTCTGGGTACGGGCATGCCATGGGGAATCATTTTACCTCACACATTTGATTGTCTCTTCAACTTTGGTTGGTAGCATCGAACACAGGTTTCATCTAAAGTTATGATACGCCGAAGAAAAGCTTGCCTTCACGTCTATAGTGTTCTAAGTGCAATCTCAGTGTTTCCATTCTCTGCCACGTGCTTTCCTCTTCAAGATTGTGTGGAACCCATCGAGCGCAGATTTTTCTCATCTTTAACTTCTTAAGCATGTGAAGAATCGTACCAGGAGCAATTCCAACTTCCCTTATTAGTTCAATACAAGTCCAACAACGGTGTTCTTCCAGCAGTGCTCTTAACAGCGTCCATATACCCATAATTACTTGCTGATTGTGGACTGTTAGCTCCACGTTTTTATGAACATCTTCCCTACCTAAGCGAAATGCATGCGCCCACCTAGCCACGGTACGATATGGTAAAGTCTCTCTACCATAAGCTTCCAGTAATGCTGCATGGCATTGTCGAGCAGTTTTGCCTCCTGCAATCTGAAGTTTAAGTGCCTTGGTTCGTATTTATTAACATTTTAGACCACTACAGATAACAGTCGACAAATTAAACTCACTACAAATATCTTATAAACAAGATTACTGTCTTCAAACTCACAAATAACACACATCAGATGCTCTTCTTTTTCATTGTTATCAGCTTGCATCATTTACCGCTGATAGCGCCACATATAAACATTGTTGCCACTAATTATTGAATGATCCATGTATTAAATGAACAGAGATAGATTTTATTTGTTTCTGTCAACTCCATCAAATACTTTAACGCAGTCAATAAATGTTACTGTCTCTAAATTCTAACTTCTGAAAAATACTAAATGTTTATCGCAGAATTTACATAAAACACAAGACAAAATAATGGAGTATAGCATATATCTCTTAGAGTTATCGCTTAATGTTTATATGTTTACGTATTTAAAGATATGGGCAATTAGGATAAAAACTCTTAGGGATAAAGTCTAAACATCTTTAACTTATATTGTGCTGAAGTGTAATTATTTTTGTTACAGGTAAGAGATATGGCTGCTCCTGGATATACCAGGCTATGTGAAGACAAATTTTACTGAAAGTAACGGTAAGAAAGAAAATTTATTGTCGTAAGAAGTGAATCAAATATTAGGGGTGATCTCCTTAGACAAAACAAGAACGCTGCAAAATGAGAACGGCTTACATTTAATTTTTGGTAACTTGTAAAAATAAAATCTGATGTGTTACACTCACATGACTTTCTCTACTCTTGTACAAACTATTTTTACAAACGCTTATTCTCCATATACTTCATGTTAATGGAGGTGTGAATCTTATTGCTAATTTACTTGTAGATGCAAGGGGAAATATGGTAGGTTTTAAGCGATAGTCAAATATTTTAACGCTGGTTGCTATGTGGCGCATTCCAATATCTTTGCATGTCCAGGACATAAAAAAAAATCTGATGTGTTACACTCACATGACTTTCTCTACTCTTGTACAAACTATTTTAACAAACGCTTATTCTCCATATGCTTCATGTTAATCGAGATAAACATTTGCAGACTCTATCTTATTGCTAATTTTCTTGTAGATGTAGGGGGAAATATATTTACAAGGACAATATAGAAATACAGTAGCCTTTAAGCACATACATATCTCTTAATAGCTGGTTGCTAGGTGCAGCACCATTCCCTTTGCCACAGATTAATACTCTTTGCATATCCAAGACAAAAAAATGAATAACGAATTCCCATTTTAGAAAATAAGTATTGAAGAATTTAAGGGAATAACAAGCAATATCTCGAAAATGGTTCCCTCAACAACAAAAAAATGTATATGACATAAATTGTGTATTTTAACGCGATCTACATTTTTTTGTAGTAAAATTTTGTCTATCTCTTATGGTTTACCAATTATGCAAAAGTTGTTCACAATGAAGAACACTTTTGGAGACATTCTCAGAAAATTTGAGATATACATTTCATTTGTCATGAAAATATCTTAAACATGTGATATTTTAATCAAAATCGTTACAGCTATTTTTGAGAAAATTAAAATTTTCGAAAAATCTTCCATGTAAAGGGTAATCTGGAGTGGGGAGATTTTCTTGAAAACCTTGGTGTCCCATCTCCGGAAGATAGTGAACCTAAATACCAAGTTTGGTGTTTATCCGACTGTTCATTTCTGAGTTATGCTGTTCATAGTCACACACACACGAACATGTTTCCAAAAATGCTTTTTTTGGATTCAGGAGATCTCAAAGCATATATTTCCGATGAAATCTCGGTATCGAATTTTTGTGTGGAATACAATGCTTCCCCTACTTACTATACGTAGTAGAGAAAGTAATATTCTAGAAGGATGTTCAGATTAGACTTCAATCAATTCATGCATGAAGAATTACCGGTGTGGTCTAACATCTCACATGTAGGTCTTCCAAAGAATGCGAAAGTCTCTTCTCTGTGATTATGAATATCAATGGTTGGCCGAGCACACATCGCAAGGCGTGAAACGTAGACTTTGGGGTCAGCACAATTGGTCCACACCTACCGGACTAGTTACAGAAATTATGCACCTCTTTTGTCCAGTACTACAAACCGTAATACATATTTAACTTGTTGCTGAACTCTAAACGGTGTTTACTTACTTTTAGTTGTTCCTAAGTAGCTTGTTTCTAATGCAGTTTCATAAGGTCTCACACTTCTAGAAAGTATTTACAAATTATAGAAAAATGAGCAATTCTCAGGTTGCAGCTCTTTATTTTGCTTTTCCAAAAGGAATCCCAGTATTCACAGTTTCAGCAAAAGGGCAGGTGGTTCTCTGCGAAACCAGTCTCAACCACTCTTCCCTCTTTCGGTTTCCTCGTCTCCACACTTGAGCTACTAATCCTTATATTGTCTTATCAGATTTTTCTGCTCCGAGCCATTTTCCCATTTACCATTTCTCTAGTGCATCCTTGTGTCGTTGAAAACCTGATATTGGTAATGTGTACAAAAACTATTGTTCAGGTAGTTTAATCTGGATGTTTCGTAAAGTAATACAATAGTACCAATAAAACTAAAATGAACTCGGTTAAGAATTACTTAGTTCAGATTTAATATTTTTAGCGCAATATTTAAGGAAAAATCTGTAGGTTGCACTCGCATGGCTTTCTCTACTCTTGTATAAACTATTTTTATAAACTCTTATTCTCCATCTACTGCATGTTAATCGCGATAAACGTTTGCAGAAACCGTCTTATTGCTAATTTTCTTGTAGATGCAAGGAATATGGTAGACTTTAAGCGATAGTCAAATCTTTTAAGCGCTGGTTGTTATGTGGAGCATTCCATTCTCTCTGCATGTCCAGGACATAAAAAAAGCGAATAGCGAATTCCCATTTGGGAAAAAGTACAGTAATGGAAAATTTAGACAAATAACAAGAAATGTCTGGAAATTATTTACTCCATCAAAAAAAAAGTATGTTATATAAATTGTGTGTTTTAACGAGATCTACATTTCTTGTGTAGTAAACTTTTTTGTCTGTCTCTTACGGTTCACCAGTTATGCAAAAGTCATTCAGAATGAAAAGGACTCTTGGGGACATTCCCAAAAGATCATGATATACATTTCATTTACCATGAAAATATCTTAAACATATAATATTTTAATCAAAATCGTTAAAGCTATTTTTGAGAAAATCTAAATTTTCGAAAACTATTCCATGCAAAGGGTAGTCTGCGGTACGGGATTGTCTTGAAAATCTTATGTCGCATCCTTTAAGGTACTAAACTCAAATACCCAGGTTGGTATTTATCCTACTTTTTGTTTTTGAGTTATACTGCTCACAGATAGGCGCACATTCTGGTATGTTTTCAAAAATGTTTTATGGATTCAGGAGACCTCAAAACAGGTATTTCGGGTGAAATCTCGGTATCGAATTTTTGGGTGGAATGCAATATTTACCCTATTTATATACGCAGTAGAGAAAGTAAAAACAAATGTAATTTTCAACTTTTAGTTTATGGTATGACGCCATTTATAATTATTATTTTTAGTTTTTTCTGGAATATTGTCATTTTTTTCACAGAAGTTTTGGTTGCTATGGGAACAATTTAATTCTAGAGTTGCTTATCAGATTTTGTGCGAAGAAAATAATTTTGTTCCTGACGTCAGTTTATAATGAAATGTTTTTAATAGAAACTGACGAGGATTGTGATAGGTATTGCTGACAGAAGACGTGCATAGAAAGAAGCATGTAGAGTTTTCAGCGAAAATCGTTCGAATCGGAAAGCTATTTGAAATGCAACCATGAGGAGAATATAAACATAATTCAAAGAACATGGACATCTCCGGGATATAAAGGATTCCGAAGACTTCAAAATAATACATTTGAGCTGTACGATAATGTTTTAAAATATTGTTTACTTGGTTTTATCGGTAAGCCCAGAAGTTCAGCCAAAATTTGGGGTGGGAGTTACGTAGGCTGTACTAATAAAAACTGAAATTTATGCCTACAGGATAGGTCAGGTATGCAGTTTGTGTCTTTGCAAACATTTGATTACAATAATACTAACTTATAATTTGCTCGAGGGCTTCCAAAAGTTGCCATGAGGATTGTGAAAATTTAGTAACCGGGAATCAATATTGGCTTAGAGTACCAAAACCCTGAAAATCTTCAAGAAGTGTGTAGTTCAATGCAATAACGTAACCCCTAGCGCAACAACGCGAGCAGGCAATCTGTAATCCGTACAGCCGCTGCATACTCTGTCTCCCTTCACAGCTGAAATTGCCGCATTGTAGGAGATGGCGGCAAGTTGTTACCATGCCACTTCACCGGGGGTACTCAGATATGGTTTACGCGATCACGGTTCACTACTTTTCCATCGAGACTCAGTTTCTTCTATGAAGAAAACTACGCTATGAACAAGGTAGGGGACATAGGGAAACAGTGGTTTTCCTCAACTAGAATTCTTCAAAACTAGTTGTTTTAAGCCTTTGGTACATGATCAAACGTTTTTTTTTTTTAATTGAAAAGTTTACAAGAAAAATTGTCAAACTTTTTCGATATTTGAAAGATTGGACAAGACTCGACAGTGTGATATGTGTATTTACACGTTGTCTCTTTACTAAACTTAATCTCTGCAGAACATATTGACAATTTACCACGTGGAAAGCAAATTACTATTGGCGTCACTATCGTAAAACAATTTGCAACTAAATATTGCTCTCTACGTAATATTACACAGCCTTTTCAGGTATTATAGCCCATAAAATCAGATTGCAATTAAAGAATACAATGGAAATAACACGACTTGATATATTAACTACACTATATAACATTGCAGTAATGCATTATTGTATTGAAATCTACTCGGCAATTTCTTCATATGTTGTCGCTTTCATTTTGTGGTAATCGTCGAAGCCCAGACGTACACACTTGGCTAGTTTTCTTATAGCCTAATGAGCTCGCATATGTCAATCCTTGCCCAGGTAGCCATTTCAGTCATATTGTAGATTTCGTGGCGTACTGATAATAGTTGCATTTCATTGGCCAAAGCCATCAGATCATTGTCAAACCTTTGATCGTTTAGAGCATGTCTTTATTTGCTTTCAAGACTTCCAAAGACTTTTAAAGTATTGGAAGCAATTTGACAAGAAAGGTTGTGAAGTTGTGACAACTCTTGGAAAATCTTGCAAAGAATTGAATTTGACAAAAATGTGATCCTGTACAAGAAGCTTTAGACTCCAAAAGGATACTGCTATTTTAAAACACACAATTAAGGTGAATATAAACGAACAGGTTTAAAATGTAATTTGCCCGCTGGTATTTTAATGGACTCAGCATTTTTCATGTAGTGAATTTACTGTCTCTTACGCTTCCCGAGTTATACAAAATTCATTCAGAATAAAGAGGATTGCGTTGGCTGTTATATTTTTACTGGCCTTGCAAACATATTAAGGTATGATTGTTTAAATAAAATAGACATTAAAAAATCTGATGTGTTACACTCGCAAGACTTTCTCTACTCTTGTACAAACTATTCTTACAAACGCTTATTCTCCATATGCTTCATGTTAATCGAGATGTTAATCTTATTGTTAATTTTCTTGTAGGTGCAAGGGGAATATGGTAGGCTTTAAGCGACAGTCAAATCTTTTAAGAGCTGGTTGCTATGTGGCTCATTCCATTCCCTTTGTATGTCCAGGACATAAAAAAATGAATAACGAATTCCCATTTGAGAAAAAGTGTTGGAAAATTTAAGGGAATAACAAGCAATATCTCGAAATGCTTCACTCAACAAAAGAAGTATATGACATAAATTTTGTATCTTAACGCGATCTACATTTTTGGTGTAGTAAAATTTTGTCTGTCTCTTATGGTTTACCAGTTATGCAAAAGTCGTTCACAATGAAGAATACTTTTGGAGACATTCCCAGAAAATTCAAGATAAACATTTTATTTGTCATGAAAATATCTTAAACATATGCTATTTTAATCAAAATCGTTAGAGCCATTTTTGAGAAAATTAAAATTTTTGAAAAATGTTCCATGTAAAGGGTAATCTGGGGTAGGAGGATTTTCTTGAAAACCTTCGTGCCGCATCTCTGGAAGATACTGAACCTAAATACCAAGTTTGGTGTTTATCCGACTGTTCGTTTCTGAGTTATGCTGTTCACAGACACACACACACACACACACACACACACACACACACACACACACACACGGGCATGTTTCCAAAGATGTTTTTTTTTTATTCAGGGGGTCTCAAAACATGTATTTCGTGTGAAATCTCGGTATCAAATTTTTGGGTGGAATACAATACTTCCCCTACTTACTATACGTAGTAGAGAAAGTAAAAAGACATAACGAAAAGGTTTCAGTGTAAATGGTAGAATGTTGAGATTTTCTTGAAAATTGTCGTGTTCTGCCTCTATGGAAGATACTGAACATAAATACCAGTTTAGTATTTATCAGACCTTTGATTAGTTGTTCACAAGCGCGAGGATCTTGTTCTTGGAAGCATTTTCTTTGGGGGGGGGGTTCGGGGAACCTCAAGTCCTGTATTTCCTTGATATCTCGATTTCGAAGTTTAGTTGGATACAGTACTTCTTGAAAAAGTAATATATAAAACAAATTTGAAGATATCTACTGCCATTAATAGTAAGATATTATGTAGTATTGTGAAATCAGAGTTATCATTCCGGTATAGCCTCTGCATTAACACATTATAGTTCAAAGAATATTATATTTATTTTGTTCAGTAATATATATGAAGTTGAAACGTATAAGAATTAAAACGTTACATGTTGATACGGATTCTTCAACTAAGTTTAGTAATTGTTCCCATAAGAATTTGTTAGTTCCTTTATTCAGACTTCTGCAGACACCCTTGAATTGGGTACATGGTGCGAGTTAGTCCACCGGGTTAGTCCGGCTGCTAATCTAAAGTACATCTTCCGTTAAGCGTCCTTCATTGCTGGTTTAGAGAAAAAAAAGAATGCTTTTGTATCCTCAAGCGTTCCTTAGAAGTGGTGTACGCAATTGTAATCTTTGCTGAATCATTCATTTAGGACTGGAGTTCATTATTAGTTCCCTGACAGGCACTTCTTGCATGACTATGGTGTTCATGCAAGGGTTGTGATGATAGGATCATAATAATATAAAACCGCATCACATTATGTTTTTAACTTAAGGATAGGATAAGTTGGAATATAAAAATTCGGCTCAACTTTACAACATATGACGCGAGATTTTTTCCAAATCCAACGTCTGTTGCATATTTTTTCAAAGTAGAGCTTTACATTTTTTGTGTAATATGTATTTAGAATTATTTATTTGGTTGATTTATTGTTGGAAAACGTTTTATTAACATAATTTAGGCCTTATAATTATTTATTTACTTACTGGCATGTAGCCATATAGAAGAATGCAGGGCAGCTAAATTCTCCATCTTGCATCACTCAAAGTAATGCAGCCAACACTCTTGTTTTGTCCCTAAATTACACTACGATATAATTATATACATTGTTCCTGAATTATGCTGACTAGCTATGACATTAAACACTAGTTAATTTAACTACGCTTAGCTTAAACTTTAACTAAACCTAATCACTACACCACAGGTTAGACATGCCTAATGTATTCCATAGTTCCTGGAAAGGGTCTGCTGAGCATTTCTTGGTGTCAGGATGCCACAAATACTGACAAATGTGAGCATGTAGGTGTTGTCTGTATCATTGAGGTAAACCGTCTTATTAATCGGATAAGCCATTTCTAAAAGTGTTATTATTTGCAAGAATACCTCCAAGAACATACAAACTTACTTCTCACACAACAATAAATTCCACTTCACTGCATGACCGTGATTGTAAAGCAATAAAACCCGAGAGAAAGCATGTTCAGGACTTTTAAAAACTGACCAGTTGCTTATCGCTTCCAGATTGTTGTGCACATGTATAGGAATTTTCTTCAGAGGTTGGTTACGGTTATTACAAATGAAGTACATGTTGGCTGCTATGCGAGAAGCAATAAAACTAATAGTCATCGGCCGTTTCGGCCTGTTGGCGCATGCGCATTGGATAACCTTCGCACTTAGAAATTTTCTCGCTTCTCTGAAAGGATCTCCAAAAATGTTTAATTAATGATGTCAGAGCGTGGATTGTATTTATATACTTGCCACCCGTACGCTACGTGATCAAAAGTATCCGGACACCTGGCTTAAAATGACGTACAAGTTCGTGGAGCCCTCCATCGGTAATGTTGGAAGTCAATATGGTGTTGGCCCACCCTTAGCCTTGATACCAGCGTTCACTCTCGCAGGCATACTTTTAATCAGCTGCTGGAAAGCTTCTTGGGGAATGAGAGCCCATTCTTCACGGAGTGCGTAACTGAGGAGAGGTATCGATGTAGGTCGGCGAGACCTGGCACGAAGTCGGCTTTCCAAAACATTCCAAAGGTGTTCTATAGGATTCAAGTCACACTCTGTGCAGGCCAGATCATTACAGGGATGTTATTGACTTGTAACCACTCCGCAACAGCCCGTGCAGTATGAACAGGTGCTCGATCGTGTTGAAAGATGCAATCGCCATCCCCAAATTCTCTTCAACAGTGGGAAGCAAGAAGGTGCTTAAAATATCAATTAGGTCTGCGCTGTGATCGTGCCACGCAAAACAACAAGGGGTGCAAGCCCCCTCCAGGAAAAGCACGACCACACCATAACACCACCACCTCCGAATTTCACTGTTGGCACTACACACGCTGGCAGATGACGTTCACTACACACCCTGCCATCGGATCGTCACATTGTGTACCGTGATTCGTCACTCCACACAACGTTTTGCCACTGTTCAATCGTGTAATGTTGACGCTCCTTATACCAAGCGAGGCGTCGTTTGGCATTTTCGTCCGTGATGTGTGGCTTATGAGCAGCTGCTCGACCATGGAATCCAAGGTTTCTCACCTCACGCCTAACTGTCATAGTACTTGGAGTGGATCCTGATGCAGTTTGGAGTTCCTGTGTGATGGTCTGGATAGATGTCTGCCTATTACTCTTTACGACCCTCTTCAAATATCGGCGGTCTCTTTCAGTCAACGGACGAGGTCGGCCTGTACGCTTATGTGCTGTACATGTCCCTTCACGTTTCCACTTCACTATCACATCAGAAACAGTGGACCTAGGGATGTTTAGGAGTGTGGAAATCTCGCGTACAGACTTCTGGCACAAGTGACACCCAATCACCTGACCACGTTCGAAGTCCCGTGAGTACCACGGAGCGTCCCATTCTGCTGTTTTACGATGTCTAATGACTACTGAGTTCGCGGATAATGAGTACCAGGCAGTAGGTGGCAGCACAATGCACCTAAGATGAAAAACGTATGTTTATGGGGTGTCCAGATACTTTTGATCACATAGTGTATGTGTGTAAATATCAGATTCATATCTCTTAAGCTTTTCGTTCTACAATGTTTTAAATCTATTTTGTTTCGTAAATAAAACTTCTGTTTTTATAAAGTTTCTTCAGAAAGGAAAGAGTTCATACAAAAGCATAGTATGTACACGTTTCAGAATGATTTTATCAATTACCTGAAATCATAAGAACACGAAAATGGTAAGTTTGTGACACATTAGCTTCACAAAAATAATCTACTTTTAGGTTAATTGTTGTAGGAGGTGATAGGGAAATAGCACTTGAGAAACGGCGAGTATATTTTACTCCATCCTTTTTTTTTTTTTTGCTGGAAATAGGGATCTTGATCACCAATGGGGATATAAGATATCATCTGTCTGGTGTGTAACTGCTTCCGATTTTATAAGTGTTTTACACTATTGCTTATTGTTCCGCCAGTGGACATTAATCGTACCACAGGACGAGTCTAACAATACCGTTACATACTAACATCTAGTAGCTAGATTAATTAGGTATTAAAACCTAATGCACTATAATAAACGATAAAATATATTAAATTATATATTATATATAAAAGACTATGATAAGCAAGCAGCAAAACTTGGTACCTGATGGGAGAGAGACTAATGATTTCAGGTTAGGTGTTTTCTAGAGTACCTGTACTGAGTACAGTACGAGTCGTGGGTCGTGTCCGGTTAACTATTGTGCCTAAGTTGTCCCTAAGACAGCGATGTAGCAGTTTACTTTGTGTTGCAGTGGATGTGTACAGTAGCTTACGTCATGGTCTTAAGGGTAAAACAAACGTATGGAGTGTTTATTTTAGTCTTCCCTCTCGACTGCTGACCATGACTACTTGCAGCAAACAAATCCATAACAGTAAACCTGTTTCATCGGGTACCAAGTTTCGCTGACAGTGTAAGTTTGTATTTTGCTAGAGTCGGGAGCGCGAACGAAAGCGCTTGGGGAGAAAACTACTGCGCATAGAGAGAGACAGAGATAATACACTGTCTCTTTCCTTCATTCTCTCTCGCTCTGCACCTTGATTCCTCTCTAAACGGGGCTATTGCCATCGAATACCAGTAACGCATAACGATTTTCACTCGGAAGGAGTGCTCATTGGCTGGCAGATCACCTGACTCAATCATTTCTACTGTAACCTAGCCTCACCCGCCTTCGTTCGAGCAACCAACTGTGTGCACGTATACAAGATAGTGTTTACTTCAGGAATTATAATTTTTTATGAGTTCTACCGGGCTGCATATTTTGTGTTTTCATGGTAATTATTTCAAGACAATCTATATTTTAAAGGCAGATCTCATAATATAAAAAATCTGATGTGTTACACTCACATGACTTTCTCTACTCTTGTACAAACTATTTTTACAAACGCTTATTCTCCATGTACTTCATGTTAATCGAGATAAACATTTGCAGAGTCTATCTTATTGCTAATTTTCTTGTAGATGTAAGGGGAATATATATTTACAAGGGCAATATAGAAATACAGTAGCCTTTAAGCACATACATATCTCTTAATAGCTGGTTGCTAGGTGCAGCACCATTCCCTTTGCCACAGATTAATACTCTTTGCATATCCAAGACAAAAAAATGAATAACGAATTCCCATTTGAGAAAATAACTATTGCAAAATTTAAGGGAATAACAAGCAATATCTCGAAAATGGTTCACTCAACCAAAAAAAAAAAAAAATGTATATGACATAAATTGTGTATTTTAACGCGATCTACATTTTTTGTGTAGTAAAATTTTGTCTATCTCTTATGGTTTACCAGTTAAGCAAAAGTCGTTCACAATGAAGAATACTTTTGGAGACATTCCCAGAAAATTCAAGATATAGGTTTTATTTGTCATGAAAATATCATGAACATATAATGTTTTAATCAAAATCGTTAGTCATTTTTGAAAATTAAAATTTTCGAAAAATGTTCCATGTAAAGGGTAATCTGGGGCGGGGGGATTTTCTTGAAAACCTTCGTGTCGCATCTCTGGAAGATACTGAACCTAAATACCAGGTTTGGTGTTTATCCGACTGTTAGTTTCTGAGTTATGCTGTTCACAGAGAGAGAGAGAGAGAGAGAGAGAGACACACACACACACGGACATGTTTCCAAAAAGGCTTTTTTTGGATTCAGGGGGTCTCAAAACATGTATTTCCGGTGAAATCTCGGTATCGAATTTTTGGGTGGAATACAATACTTCCCCTACTTACTATACGTAGTAGGGAAAGTAAAAATAGCACATGCTGTGGTTGTTTAAACGGCAGTCGAATATGCAGTACTTTAAAATAACGTTAGAGGGCCGTAGATTCCTGAAAATTTGGGAATGATAAACTAAACTTTACATGTGATTATAATGCAAAGATTAAAATGTCAAAAATAATAACCTTTTTCCACTTTATTCTCCCCTTATTTTGACGCAAGAATTGCGAAATATGCAGGTCAGTTTATAAGCGTTTTAGACCCCTTTAAATTACTTTCTGATCACTGGATCACGAAATCTGCTACGAGGTTCACTGGTTTGTACAACCCTCACTTATGCTCGAGGAAAAAAGCGGAAGGTACTACGCCTTTTAAGTTCACTACGAGA
Source organism: Deroplatys truncata (assembly GCA_030765065.1). Lineage (NCBI taxonomy): Eukaryota > Metazoa > Arthropoda > Insecta > Mantodea > Mantidae > Deroplatys > Deroplatys truncata. Next base: position 126,290,108 of record CM060988.1, on the reverse strand, counting down.
AAGAATGCAGTCCGCGTAAGAACACTTGGCCTGAGTAATTAATTGCCATAGCGGATCGCTTGGCGTTTAATGCTGAAAAGTAATAACATTTTTTGTGACGCGTACGGCGGATGTGGGGAGAAAGAAAACAGGTGTGAATTTAAAAACATCTGCTATACGCAACTTTTATATCTATAATCTGAGAGTTATTATTTTCAAATAAGTAGCCGACATTGGAAATTACTGTCTTTGAGCTACCGCTCATTTCATGTTTTTTATTTAAACGTTAATACTGGTAAGACAAGAACGCTATGTAGGCAAATCTTGCCTCCTCTCCCGCTCAAAAATTAACCAAGACTACTAAAACCACTAGGAAAAAGATAAAACAGCCATATCCCAATATAAGGCCTTTTTTCCTTTCCCGTCATTTTATGCAAATGTCAGTTTTACTTATTTAAGACATTATTCGGCCTCAAGCTTAAAGGCTTTTTTCCATTTATATTAAAACAGTTGTCGAACTTAGGGTTGCAGGATACAATCTGTAAGGCTTTGAAAATTATAGGGGTATTTTCTTTTAAGTCTTGAGTCTATTACCGTATTTACGCGAATCTAATGCACACCCTTTTTGACCAAATATAGTACTCAAAATCGTGGTGAGCTTTAGATTCAAGTGCAAATAGTTTCGTAGAACGCCAGTAACTTCATTCAAAATGTTCGTTTTTTACGTCACAATAGATTGCTAGATTTAACATGCATCCGGAAACTCGCGACAAGCTAGCCGCTCATTTATCACTGGCCTATTATTGAGCATTTTTAGTTACGATATGGAGGGCAAGGGAAAACAGAGAAGAATGTATTATGATGCTTTTTTAAAGCGTAAAGTAATCCTTTGTGCTGAAAGAATGGTAATAGAAAGGCAGGAAGGAAGTTCAATGTACCAGAGAGCAATGTTTGCTTGTGGCGAAAACTGAAATGAAACGAACAAGACAAATTTAACGATTTTTTTGTTTGTTTATTGAGTTAAAGATTTGAGAAATAAAAGACAAATTGATTATGGTTACCATAAAAATAATAGGGATATGTTACTAAAGCTAGTAGGAAGACATCCTGATGAAAAAAGTGTTGGAATTTGTGCGTGAAAGGAGGAAGAATGGGCAACCTGTGACTAGTGACACTCTACGAAAGAAAGCTGAAGAGGAGGCTCAAGTTCTTGGTATTCGAAACAAGAGTTTAAGGCTAGCCGTGGATCGTCTCGTGCAGCGTGCGGGTTTATGTCTAAAACGCCGTACAACAATGTGCCAGAAGCTTCCTGCAGATTTTGAGGACTAACTACAAACGTTTCAGCGGTATATCATTTCATTTCGGAAGAAAAAAAAAAGTTTTCCATGGGGCAAATAGGCAAGGCTGATGAGACGCCAATTTGGTTTGATATGCTACACTATTACTGAGAAGGGGACAAAGGAAGTTATTCTCAAAACAACAGGGTGCGAAAAACAGTGCGTAACACTAAACTATATTCACTCTTAGGTTGATCCGCGGCAAAACAAACCCACGTGGTCAGTGCACCGTGGTGCAACACGGTAGCAATGCGCGCAAGAAAGTAGTCCCATGCTAATCTCTGAATTTTAGAATGAATTTATCCTTAAATGATATAATATTCTATACAAATACCTAAGGTTTTATTTAACGCTGATTTATGCCGTAAAATAGAGCAACAAGTCCCATGATGCAATTCGTATGAGTCAGGCTGCTGACATCGGATAGGCGCAGAATATTGTTTACAGCCAGAAACCAGCAGTTGTGTTTAGTATCATGGAGGACGGTGAATTCGCTCTTGTGTTTTCGTCGGATTACGTAAAGCATTAGCCGCGCAAACCGTTGACTAGTGGTGAAAAAATAATAATGTTGAATCTTTATTATAACTTATGTGAGAAATATCAAACACTTTCCGCGAAAGAAATGGTGAAATTTAGTTCACCGGTGTTTCGAGTACAAGTATATACAGTGCTTGTGCAGAAAAATCTGAAACGAGAAAAGTGGTTACTCCCGGAAAAAAAAGAAAGCATATGAAATACGCGATTCAAGAATGTAGCGAATTTAAGAAGAATGCAATTCGCGTAACTGCAGAATTTCTTTTTTAAACTCAGCCGCCAACAGTTGATAAAGTGCCGCTTCCAGGGAGCGAATAAATTAGGTTATCACATACCAGTTACTTTATTTTTTCGCTCATTTATTTCAGAATAAACTATTATTATATGTGCAAACGTTTATTTTGTTGCAACTATCAATCTTATCACTTTTAATCCTTAACAGAATATGCTAATAACCGTTTCAGTTATCGAAATAAGGACTCTGTTCTTTTTTGCACTACGTGCCGCTTGTACTCGCCACATGGTCTGAAAGTGTGACAGTATTTCTAGTGCGAATGGCGGAAGGATATATTATAGCGGTGCACTGGCCACCTGGGGTTTGTTTTGACGCGGATAACCTAAGAGTGAATACAGAGTAATTTGGTTCTTTAACAATGTGTCACCTAACAATCGGGCACCTTCAATTCTATAATCTGATGGTTTATATATACGATAAATCCATTGTTGTATTAGATAGATTTGCAAATATGGGGTGCGCATTAGATTCACGTAAATGCGGCATTTCGCCAATATGTAAAGCGTAAACACCCATTCATATGAACAATTTAACGAAAATGCAACAAATACAAAAGATTATGGACAGGTTAATAAATGAACACTATCGCCAGATGCTAAGGCATACCTTGCAATCTCCAAGCTTTCATGTTCACGTTAAATAGGGTGAGAGAGAGAGAGAGAAAGAGAGAGAGAGATACTATCGCACTGCACAGGGACAGAAGGAAGAGAAATGGATTTATTTGGTGAGAAACTTATTATTTTATGTGAAAATATCGTTTTTATGACAAAAAACATGATTATATCTATATCGGCGTTATCACAGACGGAACTCAGAGCCTACACTCTCTGGCGTGGTCGGCACCAAAGGAGAAGGCTCGTTCAGCAGAAAGAAATAATAAATCACCCTAATACTGTCGACAATGCGACACAATAATGTGTCTGGTATGACAATACCTACTAATACGTCACAATATAATATATAATATAATTACATGCTAATGCTGTTTGTTGCAACATAAAATACACCGCTGCATCAGTGTCAATCAACAGCCTTCAATTGTATTGTTTTGACGCTAACTTTTGTTGGCACTGGGAATGGCAAGAGAATACATATTATGTTCATGTTATACGTTTTATCTACTCCCATTTAATGCTTTTGTGTGAATGGCCCAGTGTCGATGTTTTGTCCAGATTGGTCATTGGTGCAGATTTGTTCATAAGTGTTGGAAATGTGAGCATGGATAGCGGGTTTAAGTAAGACTATACTTTTCCCAGAGTCCTTTAGTGTAAGTGAACAAATTTATTTCCGTTTGGCCAGTCCGAAATGAAGCAGGTCGGTTTAAAATAATGGTACTTTACGACAGTTTTCGTAAAGAAACGGAGACAGCGTAATAGAAGTGCTTGGAAACATTTTTACACTGAGTACATAATATAAAAATCTGTTGTGTTACTTTCTCTACTCTTGTACAAACTATTTTTACAAACTATCTTATTGCTAATTTTCTTATAAGTGCTAAGGGAATATGGTAGGCTTTGAGAGACAGACAAATATTTTAAGAGCTGGTTGCTATGTATAGCATTCCATTCTCTTTGCATGTCCAGGACATTAAAAAAATTCCCATTTAAGAAAAAGAATAAGAAGTATTGGAAAATTCAAACAAATAACGAGGAATATCTCGGAAATGGTTCACTCTACCAAAAAATGTATATGACATAAATTGTGTGTTTAAACGAGATCCACATTTTTTGTATAGTAAAATTTTGTCTATCTCTTACGGTTTATCAGTTATGCAAAATTCATTCAGAATGAAGAGGACTTTTGCGGACATTTCCAGAAAATTCAAAACATGCATTTCATTTGACATGAAATTATTTTAAACCTATGTAATTTTAATCAAAATCGTTACAGCCATTTTTGAGAAAATCAGTATTTTCGAAAAATGTTTCATGTAAAAGGTAGCCGGGTGGAGGGATTTTCTTGAAAATTTTCTTGTCGCATCTTTGAATGGCACTGAAATTAAATATAAAGTTTGGTATTTATTAGACTTTTCGTTTTTGAGTTATGCTGTTCACAGATACACATCCACACACACACACACGAATCTTTTTCTAAAAAAGCGTTTTTTGGGGAGTTCATGGCACCTCAAAACATCTATTTCCGGTGAAATCTCGGTATGGAATTTTTGGGTGGAATGCAATACTTCCGCTACTTACTATACGTAGTAGAGAAAGTAAACATCCGGAAACATAATAATATTTAAGAATAAAGTGTTGCGATCACAAAGGTAGAGTCTGAACATATATTCAACTACCTCTAGCGGCTTCTTGGCGAATGAATAAGCCTGCGCCCCGTGTGAGAGTAACTGCGTACAATCTTATCCTTTCGCAGGGTGTAAAGCACTCTTTAAGGTTAAATTTTCCAAAATTTGAAGTAGACTTCTAAAGATCTAAGGCAGTTAATGTGCGAACATTTTACATTACGAAAGCACTCTGTAGTTGCACGCTACACTGTTGTTTTTAATTATCTTTAACGCTTTAAGCGTGTATTCAAATACAATTAGCTAAAGCGCAGTATTAAAGTCTCTTTTTCTCAGCTATTTTTTTTCGGCATTTTTGCATTGTTCAAAAACAATATTGTTAATTTGCAATTAAATTTTTGTATAATTCATAAGTTTGAGGAATAACACACAATTTTCTTCTGCACAGTGATTCAAATAAATATTATTTTTCTGTTGAAAATATAATTTTACGAGAGATGCAATAAACTGTTTGGTACAAGAGTGTATCAAAAGTGAGTAATTTTAAATAAAAATAAAATGACATAACTGCTAAGTGTATAGGTACATATCCCCTCAAGAAGGTATTCGTCTGCACTTTAAAACATTCCAGCAGCCAAATTAATGGGGGGGGGAAATATTTTTTTTTAGACTTAAAGATCAAATGGTATTACAGTTTGTGTTTTGGCAGTTTTCAGGGCGTTCATTTTGTCAGTTTTGTAAATTTTTGAAAAAAAAATATGCCAATATTGTGGGTCTTTTGTACGTGGTGTTTTGAAAATTATCTTCCATACACTGGATAGAGCAATTTTTTTTTGTGTGGTACCTGATTTTGCAGCGCAAATATTATTTTATTTGGCAGAGGAATAAAATGTAAAAGTTGGGCATTTTCAATTTTTTGCATTAATTCCTCATTTTCGGCTCACTTTTTACTTCACCAATTTATTTCTTCACCAGTTTGTCACATGTCGATGAAAATATGTGGATGTAGGCACAAATAATGCTCTATCCAATGCACGAAAAATAATTTTGAAAACACCACGTTAAAAAAGTTGTAGTTTTGAAATATTTTTCAAAAAATTATAAAATTGATAAAATAAATGATCTGAAAAACCGTTAAAATACCTAAACTGTATTACCATTTTATGTCCAAAAATTTTCTTTTTCCCTTTATTAATTTGGCTGTTAGAATTTTTTATACAGCAGACGAATTATTTATTAAGGGGTGTGTATCCTTCGGTTTCTTGTTAGCTCGCGTTAGCAGTTGAGTGCTGTCCCAGCTTGCTCCATAATCCAAAGTTTGTATTATCGCATTATCACACTGTACAAGCAGTAATAGCATGAGATTAAAAGCCCTATCCCATAATGTTAATTCTGCTAAATTCATGATCCATTATCTCAAACTATTTTCAGATATTAGACTGAAATTGTTTCTAGATATAGATGGTTGTCTTCGAAGTACATTGCCTTATCCAATAAGTTTGTTTATTAAAGAAAATAATGTTATTTTCTTAGTTACACAATTATTTGATTAAATTCATCAACAATTTTTTTTTAAACATTTAACGAACCATAAGTAAATCCACAACAGCATTTAAGAGTTTCTTTGTTCTAAACTTTAAGGGCTCAGGTACCCTGAAATGGCAAAAATCACATTTTTTGTTTTAGGCACTAATAAAATCTCTATTATTTCCAGTTTCAGAAAATATATACTTTTTGGGGCTTAAGAGGTTTTTAAGACATTTAAATGCTAGTCTGCATTCCTTTAAAGCTGTCATGCAACGCCCCTTTATAGAACATTTTTGTATATTTCAACAATGAACGACTATATCATGCCCAGCGAGCAGTTCAGCAATTAGCAAAAGAGGCCAGGACCAAGGGATGGCAATCAGAAAAGCTGAAGCAATTCAGGCATGAAGTTGCAGATGATTATGAGCCTGGAATGTACTGAAGTGTGCCAGAATTTTAATATTCAAACTTTAAATTCAGTTTTCTCAAAACAACATTTTTGGATACTTATGTAGGTACCTTTTTCTCAAAGTATGAGAGGTAGAGAGCTGAAATTTTCAGTACATGTACACACACATAGTTAAGCTTTCTGAATCACAATAACAATTTTATAATGTATATTAGCTATATTAAGAAAGCAGCAGCATTGCAAATTTTCTACATTTTTACTTTGCAAATAATGTTTTTCAGTTTCTAGTGACCTGATATACATAACTAATTATTTGAGGTTCAGAAGATAGCTGATTATATTAAAAATAAGCATGCAAAAGTGTAATGTATTGCAAGTCGCAACAGAGAAAAAGGTACGTGAATTCACATGTTTTAAGAGTAAATTTTATTATTTTTCTCTGAATCAAATAATTTTTACGGACTCAACTACACAAAACTATCAATGCAAAGAACCGCTTGAAATAATTGCCATGCTTTATAGAACAATAGAAGTTTCAGGAAAAACCACTGAGAACTTTACAGTGATAATTTAACACACTTAAGGTGTAATTTCCATGTATTCAAACTACCTTGTCCCCTTAACTTAGCTCTCTTCAATAATTTATCAATAGTTTCTGATATAATTATGAAATAGCAATAGGTAAGCAGTGATGTGACTGTTACGTAAGTATAGTATTTTTTAACTAATTGCACGAGGCTTCATAAAACACACACACACACATCATGGAGCACATTTTAGGCAGAGGAAAGACAGAAACAGTAGTTAGCAGTACTTGACCTAGATGGCATTCGAAACTGTGTCTTTGGCACAATAAAACTGGTTAAGGTTCAGACCTTCACCTAAAGCGCCATGGAGGTGTGACCCATGTCCTTGCATGTTGTCAATAACATGAAGAAAAACATAAAAGCTACAGTAGTGATGTTGTATATGGAAAAGTCTACTAGAAATCACTCCTCCACAAGCCTGTGGCATATAAATGGTACCAAGAATACACCTAGATGCCATAAGAAAGGAGACTTTACGTGGAACATTTGTATCTGAATGGAATTGAGGCTAGATAGTATTTCTGGTTTCATAACCGTATGTTACCGCTATTAACAGGCAAGCGTGCCTGCAAGACCCATCTAAAATATGTGTGTGAAATACAATACTGCACTTTCTACTGTTTGAGTAATAAAAACGAGAATTTACGCTTGAAACAAACTTGGCAGAGCGCCCAACCCAAGAAAGCCGTCTTTCTGGTGTTTGATGTGACAGGGAAAAGTATTCTTGTGACTCGAGTATGTTGGTCTTACGGTTTCGTAGTAGGTAATTCCTTATGAACTAAAACAAAAAATTAGTGTACAGTACGATAAATGTTCATTTTTACTTTCTCTACTACGTATAGTAAGTAGGGCAAGTATTGTATTCCACCCAAAAGTTCGATACCGAGATTTCACCGGAAATACATGTTTTGAAACCCCCTGAATCCAAAAAAGCATTTTTATAAACTAGTCCGCGTGTGTGTTTGTGTGTGTGTGTGTGTGTGTGTGTGTGTGTGTGTGTGTGTCTGTGAACAGCATAACTCAGGAACGAACAGTCGGATAAACACCAAGCTTGGTATTTAGGTTCAGTATCTTCCAGAGATGCTACACGAAGGTTTTCAAGAAAATCCCCCACCCCAGATTACGCTTTACATGGAAGATTTTTCGAAAAATTTAATTTTCCCAAAAAATGGCTCTAACGATTTTGATTAAAATATCATATGTTTAAGATATTTTCATGACAAATAAAATGTATATCTCGAATTTTCTGGGAATGTCTCCAAAAGTATTCTTCATTGTGAACGACTTTTGCATAAACCATAGGAGATAGACAAAATTTTACTACACAAAAAATTTAGGTCGCGTTAAAATACACAATTTAAGTCATATACATTTTTTTGTTGAGTGAACCGTTTTCGAGATATTGCTTGTTATTCCTTTAAATTTTCCAATACTTATACTTTTTCTCAAATTCGTTATTCATTTTTGTTATGTCCTGGACATGCAAAGAGAATGGAATGCTCCACATAGCAACCAGCGTTAAAATATTTGACTATCGCTTAAAGCCTACCAATTCCCCTTGCACCTACAAGAAAATTAGCAATAAGATTGACATCTCTATCATGAAGCACATGGAGAATAAGCGTTTGTAAAAATAGTTTGTACAGGAGTAGAGAAAGTCATATGAGTGTAACACATCAGATTTTTTAAACTACGTTTACTAGCGAATTGATAAAGTACCCAAACAATTTGCATGGAAAAAGTTGTTATTTTTCTTTACTTATAGTCCTGTTGGCTACTGGGTCATATCGCAACTTATATCCATACATACGAGTACAATAATAGTACGTTGTTATAAACATATTTTACTTTATTAAGTCATAAACACGGCTAGAACAGTATACCTATTACACATTTTTACTTTCTCTACTACGTATAGTAAGTAGGGGAAGTATTGCATTCCACCCAAAAATTCGATACCGAGATTTCACCGGAAATACATGTTTTGAGACCCCCTGAATAAAAAAAAAGCATTTTTGGAAACATGTCTGTGTGTGTGTGTGTGTGTGTGTGTGTGTCTGTGTGTCTGTGAACAGCATAACTCAAAAACGAACAGTCGGATAAACACTAAACTTAGTATTTAGATTCAGTATCTTCCAGAGATGCGACACGAAGGTTTTCAAGAAAATCCCCCCACCCCAGACTACCCTTTACATGGAAGATTTTTCGAAAATTTTAATTTTCTCAAAAATGGCTCTAACGATTTTGATTAAAATATCATATGTTTAAGATAATGTCATGAGAAATGAAATGTATATCTTGAATTTTCTGGGAATGTCTCCAAAAGTATTCTTCATTGTGAACGACTTTTGCATAACTGGTAAACCGTAAGACATAGACAAAATTTTACTACACAAAAAATGTAGATCGCGTTAAAATACACAATTTATGTCATACATTTCTTTTGTTGAGTGAACCGTTTTCGAGATATTGCTTGTTATTCCCTTAAATTTTCCAATACTTATACTTTTTCTCAAATTCGTTATTCATTTGTTTTATGCCCTGGACATGCAAAGAGAATGGAATGCGCCACATAGCAACCAGCGTTAAAATATTTGACTATCGCTTAAAACCTACCATATTCCCCTTGCATCTACAAGAAAATTACCAATAAGATTGACATCTCGATATCTCGATTAACATGAAGCATATGGAGAATAGGCGTTTGTAAAAATAGATTGTAAAAGAGTAGAGAAAGTCATGTGAGTGTAACACATCAGATTTTTTTTAGGTGTTGCATTTAAATCTGGTTATGCAGTTTGATGTCTTTCAAGAAAAAAATGTTTTTGAAATGAGTAGGGTCGTTTAGCTAAAAATATACCTTCAGGGATGTTACGTCTTCTCTCCATGGTATAACTTCTGCATTTAGTGATGAGGTGTTCGATGGTGATACGGCAATTGCAGGTCTCGCAGTGAGAAGCATTTTCTTTGGCGAATAAGAAGGAATGGGTTAGGTGTGAACGCCTATTCGTAAACGTGAGATAATCAGGTGATCTCTTCTTTTTAGAGTCTTCAATGTACAGGGTTTTGTGGAGCCTTTCCTAGCTATGTGAAGTTTGCTTGATGTTTTAATGGCCCAGTCTTGCTTCCATTTGTCAGTTGGTCTGTTAAAAAAATAACTTTGAGCATCTCTGCAGGGCACTGGCAATTCTTCCACTGGAGGTAGCAAAGATGCTTTTTTGGCTTCCCTATCTGCTTCCTCATTTCCTGATATTCCGCAGTGGGATGGAATCCGGAAGAATATAACTTCTTGATTATTTGTAGTAGCTTGGTTCTTGTTTCATAATATTCTGGTTACATTTTATTTTAAGAATACGTTCATATTTCTTCTAACTTTCCATGATTTCATCACGACTACCATCATGCCTGTTAGATGGACAAAATGTAGGTTAAGTATATTAATTAAGAATTGCTAATTGTGAAGTTGTGACAAATAGACTGTGGTGCATTTACAAAAACAACTCGTAGAAAAATCGGATGTGTTGCATTCACTTGACTTTTTCAACTTATTCCTGCAAAATTTTATTCCCCTGTCTACTGCTTGTTAATCGAGATAAACTGTTATTAAACATTTACACATTCGTTTGGGTATAAGGAGGATACAGTGGTCTAAAGCTATAGTCAGATTTTTAAAAAGCGATTCTCTATGTGATTGGTTTTGAAATTGCATTTTCTTTGCATGAGCACGAGAAAACACGAATAGCGATTTGCCACTTGAAAGTAGTATACGTATTTAAAAAGTCAAAACCACAACAAAGAATATCTCGGAAATGGTTAACGTCACACACACACGCAAAATCATTTTATAAAAATTATTTTTTTGGATTACGGAGCTTAAAACATGCATTTCCTTTGAAATCTTTGTATGGAATTTTTGGATGGAATGCAATACTTTCACTGACTATATTTGTAAGCAGTAGAGAAAGTTATAAAAACAATATGCACAAAAATATGGTGTTATTATGAATTTTCATAGCATACTGTGTCCGAGCCAGAAACGTTAGTTCAGACATCTGCTTACCACGTTTAAGTTTGTGTGCTGTGTACCTCACAGTCCTTATTAAACATTTCCGCGGCGGCTGTATGGTCAGCGTTGTAGTACGCCAAAATCAGAAGTTTATAGATGCTAATAGAGACCATATTGTTACATGCCGGATGGATGGTCTAAAAGTTCACACGAAAATTAAATTAATTTCTAATACCCAGCACACACATCGAGGGGACGTATACTTACATGGTTGCGGAGGACCGAAACGTGGTTTGGAGGTTAAGAGGAAGGCGTGGGTTTTTACTATACAAAATATATAACACAAACCGTTTGGGGTTCCTACATTATTAAAAATGGATGGTGGGAGGAGATGTACACCGATCCAAAGCCCGGCTTACACACGCGGTCCGTTACTCACGGAATCCTGAGACAAGACGCTATCTCCCACTACTCGTGGCTAGCAAAGCTACCAGCCGAGAGTGATGTAAACAACAATGTGTCTGGTAATGACAATGTAGAACATTAATGTAACTCCTAAATTATTAATACGCCACAATATTAAGCGCCTTATAATTACACAATTCATGCTTAACCTAAAGCTCCCGCTTGATAATGTTTGTATATGAAGACAATAATCGTTTTGAAACGTGCACCCATTTTTGGACACCGTTGAGTTCGCAAGTAAACCAAACTGTGTAATGTAAAATATATGCAGAACGAGGACGGAGAAAAAGTACTTCTAGAGCAATCTAGTACAACAAAGCTGCTGAAATTAATTCCAGTTTAAATTACCTGTATTTGTCCTTGGCTGTTTCACTTCGAATGTAAAGTGGAATAATTTATATTATCTCGATATTTCTCGCTGTTTTCCCTTCTGTGTAAAATACTAGTGCCCAGGCCAGAACCTGTACCCACGCAAGACCAAAGAAGGAAAGTCGATAGTAGTGGGTGTGAGATTGTTGCAGCATTACAAAGAAAATAAATTAAGTCTTTATCGATGTATACGACTGCAAGAAAACACCACGCTACGGCAGAGAGTCGTGTAAATTACATAGCAATGTTATAAAGTTGGATGTTTTTCCAGTAGGGACCATAAAATTGAACACGACATCCTGCGGGATTCCTAACCTCTTTTAGTAGTTTTCAGCCTGCTTTCTTAAATAGATTAATAACTGTGTATTTTTACAATTATATGATTACAATGTTCGTTTAGTTGCAACTGATTGTACAATGAACAAAAATAGGCAAAAAAACTATGTGATTTAACAACAATGGCTGTTTCTATGCTCTGGTAGTTGGGATATAGTGGCGAAATCCATAGGTGCAAGTATGATTTCCGGCTGGATGTGTGGAATTGCAATTTAAAGTTTAAAGAATGATCTGAAATAACTACTCAAAAAAAAATCACAGTGTAACACTCGCCAACTTATCTACTCATTCTTCTACTAACTATTCTTACAAAAGTTTATTCGTCTATCTACTTTTTGTTAATACAGACAAACCTCCATTACTCACACATTTCGTTGTACATAGTTATATATATATATATATATATATATATATATATATATATATATATATATGAATACAGTACGTTAAAGGGATACGCACATCTTTTCAAAGTTGGTCGCGATGTGGTGGCGTTGAAATTGTTCTCTTTCCGAGAACACGAAAAAGTAAGAAAGTAAAAAAAGAATAGCGATTTGCAGTTGAGAAAAGAATGAAATAATTGAAAATTCAAATCAACAATAAAGAATATCTCTGAAATGTGAGGCAGTGTTTTTAACACTAAAATGATTTCAGTCTAATTATATAATATGTAAATTCAATAACAGCCCGCCTTAAAGCAATATGTGTATGCAACAATATATAAAAAAATGTATGTAACAGTTATTGCATATACTTGTATTATTGCATCCATGTGTAATAATGTTATGTGAATATATTACGTAATTTAATAATGTAGGAGCTGTGAGAATAATAGGTTAAAAGTTGCTAACAATGAGGTAACCTTGAGGCAATAATGAATTTGAAAGTTTAATAATACTACTAGTGATTCTTGGAGGCAATAATGTAATTTTAGTGACAGTTTATAAAAATAGCTAATCAACAACCAGAAAAATCTTTAGTTAAATAAAGGTATTCTATTGGATTAGGAATAGCCAATGAGAGACATGAAATACAGAAATTTATAAGTTTAGGCGGTTGAAGTTAATTCAGTTGCATGCAGACAGTGTTTGTAACCGGATGCTGAGATGCGTCCTCGAGAGATTTAAAACGTATTTTGTGTGAGACAAAAATAGTTTACGTATTAAAAAGTGCAAGTATTTAATAAAAACATCTCACAGCTCTCTCTCTCTCTCTACATCAGTGACGTGTTACTTAAGTCGTGTCAAGCATTAATAAAAAGGAGTGAAGTAAAATTAGAATCTGTGTAAGCCTACATTCTTAAGTCGCACCACAACCCTGCTAAGAGAAACGTATCTCTAAAATAAATACTGACGCAGCCGAGGCAAACATAAATATATAATATTTAAAGAAACAGTAAAAATACATTTGGGGCGAAGGCTACCGGAAACTGTTTACTATACGTGCGGTTGCAACTACTACAATTTCGGCTCCCCAACAGTTGAAATATAATACAACTCCTTCAATACGACCTACTTCAAATTGACGTCCAAAGCGTGTTGCAAACAAGTTACAACAAAATACCTTCTTCAAATGGTTGTCACAATTTTTTTTTATTTGACATAAATTGTGTGCTTTAAGAATAGGTATCTACATTTTGTGTAGTAAGATTGTGTCAATCTCTTACGATACACCAGTTATACTAAAGTAATTCAGAATAAACAGGACTTCATAAGTTATTCCCAGAAAATTCAAAATATACTTTTTATTTTTCATGAAAATACCTTAAACATGTGGTATTTTAATAAAAATCGTTAGCTATTTTTGAGAAGCTGAAAAATTATGAAAGTTTTCAGTGTAAAGGATAGTTTGGGGTGAGGGACTTTCTTCAAAATCTTCATGTCGCATCCTTGGAAGGTCTTGAACTTAAAATGCGGTTTTTGGATTCAGGGGGTCTCAAAACATGTCTTTTCGGTAAAGTTTCAATATCGAATTTTTGAGTGAACGCAATACTTTCTTAAAAATTAAGAAAACATATTTGATGCAAATTGAATTTTAATTCCTTATATTTTTGCGAAGTAATTTTTGTATTTATCCTATGGTTTTCTGATTACAAAAATTATTCAAAATTATCAGAATGTCACGGTTTAAAATTCAAGATGCACATGACTTCTCATGCCAATGTTTTAAATACATGATATCTAATGAAACTCGTTATGCATATTTGAGGAAATAAAGAAAAGAGAATTTTCCCCCCATTTAAGGATGTTTTGAATCGGGGGATTCCGTGAAAATCTCCATATTGCATCACTGAAGGATGCTAGACTTAGCCGACTTCTCGTTACCCATGCTCTTCTCATACATATACGCGGGCACACATACCTTTTTCTAGAAATGCTTTTTTTTGGGGAGGCAGTCTGGGTGACTCAAAACGTGTATTTCTGGTAAAATAGCGGTATGAAATTTGGTCAGAAATACAATACTTTTTCTACCTCTTATAGATATGCGATAGGGAAACCGAAAATCTATAGTGTGACATTTCAGGTGCGTTGGTTTTGGAAAGAATACTTCTATAGCATTGATAATGTATTATTATGAATATTTTGCAAATTAATTCCAAAATCCAACATTTTAAATATATACCGGATGACCCATTAACGCCGGCCGAAAAGTAACTTAGGTAACCATTCAAACAGGAGAAAGCACGAATAGGTTTCTATGTTGAAAGGACAGTATCGATGAGACTACCGCTAAACCAGAAAAAATCAATAAATGAAACTCATTAATCTTAAATTTGGCAAATGCTTAGCATGGTCAGCACGGCGAAAATGTAATTCAGCAGTTGCTGGCGTGGATGAGCCACCTCCCTACAAGTTTATATATATCTATATATATATAGATATAGATATATATATTTTAGTTCATTTAATCCTATTTTCATAAGATTAGACACAAATTTTTATTTTTGGAGATCATTTGTATATGATTTGATGCAGTAATTTGTATCACAAATTATTTAAATGTAAAGAATGATTATAGTGTGAATATGCATTTTATGTGACATTGATTTGAGATGTTTGTTGATTGTAATTATTGTTGAGAAGTAAGTTTATACGGCCTTACTGAAACTGACAATAATAGCGTGCAATAATGCAGCGAGGGGGTGAGCTGTTTATCATTATTAGAGACGAGGAAGTTACGTAATATTGGCGCGTTTTACTTTAGAATTTGCTGGAACATTTTTCCTAGAGCATATGTGTTCATCATTTTCATTGGTTATAAAAATAGACGCTAATGTTGGCGCGTTTTATTAGCCAATAGCAGCTCAGTTATAATCTTTAGGCATATCGGGGTGTAGGAGTATAAAAAAGGGCTAGGTTAGAGATAGACCCCGTCAGTTCGTCGAAAACATTTGTACGTTACACGTCGCCTTCAGTCCAGCAGAAATATTTGTAAAGTACACGTCGGCTATCGATTCGCAAGTTACACGTAGCAGAGTTATGAAAAATCTGAAGTGTTATAAAGTTAATTATACAAAGAGTTGAAGTACGCGAATTAAGAATGATCAATAATGAAGTTATTATAACAGTTTCAGTTTGGCGAGTGTCAAGATCAATGTGTAAATGTGATAGTGAATGTGTTCGACAATAAAAGTGTAAAACAAATTCTTTCATCAGTGTTATCTTTGGATAAATGACTCCTTTCCGTTTACACAACCTGTATAAAGAGAAATGCTCGACCAAAAGATCATAGCTAGCCGGAGGACAGTGAATCAAAATTAAATAAAATAACAGTAGCATTCTTTCAAACGAACATTAATACTGCCGCAAATTGCTAACACCAGATGGAGCTAACAAACCTAACAAAGAATCACGTCACAAAATGGCTTCACCATGTGGAGTAAACACAAATACACAAATAACATTAATAAAACCGTCGCAAATTGGCTCCCAAACGTGGGACTCAATAAATATAAACAAACATAAAGTTATCGTCACAGATTAAAATATAGTAGTAAAAGACTTAAGTGTTACAAATGTGTGATAACAAAGCAAGCAGGAAAATTAATCATAGCCCACCTCCGCATTTTGGGAGCAGCGTGTCTGTCCCATGTTCTAGGACAACTTTACAATCCCGGGACAAATACCAAGCTAGTGTAAAAGATTTTGAACACCAGACTCTTTGAGCACCATTCCCTTGCTTTTATTTTCCATACCATATGACCTGCCAGACAAAAGATATTAAACAAGTTATATTAAATATGTATACAGATTAATAGCCCGAGACATTTACAAATCTTATAACATAGGAGCTTTTATAGTAGCATCACCACCTTTCTTCAGTTGACATTAAAAGAAGCAGTGCAATTATTTTAAAGCTACTGGTTTTAGAAAAAATAATATACCTGCGAAAAATCTCATAAAATTCTCTCTTACAGATTTATACCTATTTACAGATGAGCGTTTAATGCATTCAAGCCCCGGGTATGTTAAATAACGTAGAAATGAAATATGCATGTTAAAATTCACTTACAAAAATAGATGGGATACAGATCGACAGTATTACTCAGTTTATCAATTTAATTAGGTCTTAATAAGAGTACTAGATTTGAAGTAGTTGTTTATATTGTTTACCCCACGCTATGAGAGGCAATTTGAAGAAGTTTTGTTGCTGGTACGTATGGAAAGCCAGTTTGAAGAAGACGTATTATAATTCGACTGTTGGGGAGCCGAATTTGAAGTAGTTGCAACCGCACGTATGGTAAAAAGTTTCCCGTAGCCTTCGCCCCAAAATGTACTTTCCGGTTGCCTTTGCCCCAAATTTAAAAATATTAACTTTGTAATTTGACTGTTTCTTTAAATATTATATATTTATGTTGGCCTCAGCTGCGTCAGTATTCATTTTTAGAGACATGAATGTATTAGCAGGGAGTGGTGCGACTGAAGAATGTAGGTTTACACAGATTATAATTTGACTTCACTCCTTTTATTAATGCTTGACACGATTTAAATAACGCTTCACTGATATAGAGAGCTGTGAGATTCTTTTTTTAATTACTTGCACTTTTTAACGCGCAAACTATTTTTGTCTCACACTGAATACGTATTAAATTTCTCGAGGACACATCTAGCGTCCGGTTAGGAACACTGTCTATAAGCAACTGAACTCTCAATTTGTAAATTTTGCTATATTTCAGTTTCTGATTGGCTAACCCTACTCCAATAGAATACTTTCACTTACCGTAAGCTTTTTTTTTTTTTTGGTTGTTGATTGGCTATTTATAAACTGTCACAAAAATTACATTATTGTTGCTCCAAGAATTACCAGTTGCATTTAAACTTTCTAATTGATTATTGCCTCAAGGTTACCTCATTGTTAGCAACTTTTAACCTATTTTTCTCACAGCTCCTACATGATTAAATTACGTAATACATTCACATAACATTATTACACATGCATACAATAATATAAACATATATAATGACTGTAATATACACTTTTTATATATTGTTGCATAACACATTGCTTCAAAGCGGGCTGTTATTGAATTTATATATTATATAATTTGACTGAAATCATTTAAGTGTTAAAAATACTGCCTCAGAGTCTATATTCGCGTATGAAATACTCCCTCGTTGGACGGAACAGATGTTTAAACCTGGAACGTCTTCAACGTTTTCTGGTGGAACTTTGAGATTGGTGAGGTCTAACATCGTTTTGCTTTTGGTACATAGATAGGGCTTCTCGTATAGTTTATTACTGTCAAGATTGACATATTGCTTTCTCTATATCTTAACAATACTTGATAGAGGAACTTCATTTCCACCAAAAAATTCCATATTGAGATTTCACCTAAAAGATATGTTTTGAGATCCATTGAATTAAAAAAAGTTTTTAAGAAAAGATATGTGCGTGTGTGCGCCTGCATGAGCGCGTGTGTGTGAGATAGAGAGAGAGTGAGAGTGAGTGAGAGAGAGAGAGAGAGAGAGAGAGAGAGAGAGAGAGAGAGAAGCCTGACCACAAAAACGAAAAGTTTGATACATATTAAACTACTACCTACCTACCTACCTAAGTTCAGCATCTTCTAAGGATGCACCCCACCCCGAGCAACACTTTACATGAACAATTTTTCCTTATTGCTTATTTTCTAAAATAAACCGCTAGAGATTTCGAGTAAAATACCATATTATTAAGAAATGCATTTCTTGAATATTCTGTGAATAATCTCCGAAGTCCTCTTCATTGTCAACGTATTTTGAAAAACTGTTAATCCATTCACTTACAGACAACATTGTACTACAGAAAATATGTAGAACTCATTGAAATGGTCGTTTTCGCTGTCATTCTTAAGTTCTCCCAGGTACAACGATCATGCAGTATCTATTAGGCAGCTTATGCGATTCTTCTTCTTCTTCTCCGCATAGGTTCAATTACTAACAAAAATAGACTTACGTCGTGTGTTTTGTTTTCGATATTGTGCATGCAACCAAGTCCGTATTGTATTATCTGGTCAAAAATGTATCTTGATTAATTTACAGGAGAAACTTTTCTATATAAATATTGTTAATGGTTATGTGAGCTGTAATGCCACAAAAATGAAAGTGACTCTTGTCACTGTTCCCTTAAATTAAAGGTATCTGAATAGGAATAAACACTTTTGAATGAACATTTGCAAGATTTAACAAATATGAAGGATAGAAAAGCTATTATGACACGTGTCTGCTTTATACAACCATTTTAAGGATGTACAAACAGAGGTTCGAAAACCACTCCATTCATCTGCTATTCATAATCAGCTGGCTGACCTTGACTTCAAGCGGGAATTTGAATGATTTATGGGATAAGGAGAGAGTAGCTTTCTTTCCAAACTCGGTGGTTCTGTTTTCCTAGATGCCTTTAAGCGCTGGACAACGGGAGTCAGTTTTCATTCATTCCATACCGCCCGGCGTCATTCATTTGTTGTGCCGAGCGGGTCTGCCTACATCACAGGCTCATTCATGTCGAGCGAGCGCAATGATTTAAAGATGAGACACTCTCGGCTATACGTCACTTCCTGCGTCAATTTAAAAACTTAACGAGCTGCATGATGAACATTTTATACGAGTAGGTCTGCAATACCATTGCGTCTTAGGTACGGTAGATATGAAATACAAATTAATGCAGAAATGTAGTTTTCAAACAAGTCGTTTCAAATGAACTGTAACGCTTTGAAATTGCGTAACTCGAGAGGAAATTTTCCTTTATATATACACGGCTATTAAAAAAGAAGGAACATATTTTAATGAACGACAGTAGATAGCAACATATACGACACATCATTGAATAGAGGAAAGTTTTAAGCCCCCATCTGTTAGTTTCATTCAGTGCCTATAGCGCGCTGTGTTTGTTTACGAGAAAATGGCGACGCCACAGGAAAAGTCGTTCTGTGTGCTGCAGTACGCAAAAAGTGAATCTATTGTTTCATTACAGCGTGCATTTTGTTGTAAGTTCAACAAAGAGCCACCTTGTTATAAAAAAATTTACAATTGATACAATAAATTCGTAGAAGATGGCTGCGTATGCAAACGGAAAAGCACTGGTCGTCCTCGCATAACAAATGGTACTTATTTTGAACACATCAAATAATATTTTTAACTTTTCTCTATTCAGTGATGTATCGCATGTGTCGCCATCTATTATCGTTCATTAAACTAAGCGTTGCGGAAAGAAATGTCTTCACTAAAAGTTACTTGATATTATGGGGGAAAGTAAATGCAGTTAATCGTATTTTATTTGGAGGACGTTCTGATGCTCATTTTAGGGCCCATTTAATTTTTTGAAATGGGAACCTGTCATTTTAATATTGTTCTTCACTCTTTATAAAAACTAAACAACATTTGCATAAAGCACTTTGGAATTGTTCTTATACTAACGTAAATAACAACGGAAATTCTGAATGGCTGTGTACGAAGAGCGCAATGAATGGTTGGACCAACCATGGATGGTCATTTGAGGCTCATGTTACTTTCGAAATTGGAAGCCAACATTTTTTATTTTGTTTCCTTATTCCTCATCACAAAATAAACCGCTATTTAAAACCATTTTCTAATAAAAAAAACAAAATGCAAAATGTAGGTTCCTATTTAAAAAAATTAAGTTGACCCTAAAATGATCATCATAACGTCCTCCAAACAAAACACGACTAATTGCGTTTACTTTCCCACATAATGTCAAACAACTTATATTCAAGACATCCCTTTATACAGTTATGTAACTTACACTGATAAAGAACTTGATTTCAACATACAGAGGAAATGCAACAAAACTTTCTTACATAGAAAGTAAGGTTTGGCATTCAGAAGCTTCACTACTTAATCTGCAGAATTAGAATAAAAGAAATAGGTATCGACTGCCTCTGTGTGTAAAGGTAAAAATCTATAGTTTGAAACGGCGCCAGTTGATTCTCAAGCCCTCGATTTGTATATTGAAGTTAAAGGGGCTATACAAATTAAAGAAGGAGGGAGATCAGTATTAATATTGAAAATATTCGTGTCGCATTTTTGGAAAATGCTGAACTTTAATACCAAGTTGTATTTAATCGTCTTTTCGTTTTAGTTATACTGTTCACACACACACACACACACACACACACACACACACACACACGGACCTTTTCTAAAAGGGGGATTTCTTTTGGGGGGTTCAGGGACCTCAAAACATATTTCCGGTGAAATCTCGACATGACATTTTTTGGTGGGCTACAATACTTCCTCTACTAGTGTAAAGTGAAAATGCGTCGAATGTGTTTAATTTTATTAAGATTATGGGAAAGATAGCGGTTGTTTCTATTATGTGAGAAGCAGCATGTAGAAGAGAAGCGTGCTGGTGCAACCAGTGGAATTACCTGTTTAATCATCACACTTGCCACACCGCTCGGAGTCATCTCTGGTTTCAATCAATTAGGAAGTGGCAGGCGAAGGTCGTGCCACGCCTTGCCCCGGGTGTGAAGTGGTGTTATTTCCGACTGCCAAATGGCTCCATTTGCTGCACACAGTGTATCACAAACATCGGCAAGATACTCCACCGCGTCTTTAAGCAGGGAGGTATATATAGAGCATCCCTGCTGGGCACATCCGTTCCTTCAAGCTGAGAGTCTCTTATGTAAAGTAAATACTCTTCATTATATACATGTGATCTTTTTACTTCTACCCGTCGAACCATAAATTCGTTATCGAGCTGTTGAGCCTCTTGGTGACCCTTGTGCGCGTTCCTTTGAACCACATGGCCTTAAAAGAAAAGCAATCGAGCACCTGCCGAGAATAGTACAAAAATATTATTAAGAACATTTTGCCGTCCCTTTTTATTTTCTCTACTTCGTACATAGTAGGCAGAGAAGGTATTGAATTCCACCCAAATATTTGATACAAAGATTTCACAGTAAATACATGTTTTTAAGCCCCTGAATCCAAAAAAATCTGATGTGTTACACTCACATGACTTTCTCTGCTCTTGTACAAACTATTTTTACAAACGCTTATTCTCCATATGCTTTATGTTAATCGAGATATCGAGATGTTAATCTTATTGCTATCAGTTTAGACACTCCTGGAGAGAATATGTCCTTAGAATGAAAGACCGCATACCAAAGATTGTATTGGATTATAAGATGAAAGGAATGTTGGTAGACGGAAGGAGAGATAGATTCATCACCTATTTGATTGAACATCTACGAGGGCTGATCAATAAAGACTGAGATTGATTTTTTCCTGTAGCTTTCTTGAGAGTTTCCTGTCTCTACCATGAATATTTGAAAAGAGCGAGGTTTCATGTATAATGTCCATAGGCGGCAGCACTCTCGTATCGATAGGTTGGTAGTAATGCTGTATATTGTTGACCCTAGTTGAATTTCGCATACCACAAAATGAAGGTGACACAAGAGGAGCATAAAATTTTGTTTTCGTTTAAATCATACAGCCTCTGAAACTTTGGAAAAGCTGAAGCAAGCATACGTGAAGATGCACTATCTCGTGCAACAGTGTTTAGGTGGTTCAAAGACTTCAAAGTAGAGCGAGTCCTCTGTGCTAAGCAAGGTGGGCCTGGTGCTTCGGCTTCTGCAATGACTGAAGTCAACATCAACACAGCTGCTGTGATTATTGTTCCCACTCACACCACTGTTACTACACGTCAGCATTGGCTACACCGAGGAAGCACATTGCAAGGAAACATCCAGAGCTTATCACAACGTGCGGTCTCACGTTGCAAATCAAGTCCAGGAATTTTTGGCTAAATTCAACATTACCTGTGTGCCGAATCTGCCTTATAGCCCCAATCTTTTCCCCTGTGATTTCTTTTTATTCCCATCACTAAAGGCAAAGCTCCGGAGCATTCGATTTGAGAGCACTGAAGCAGTGCTGAAGAAAAGTGAGGCGATTCTCAAACACCTGACAAAGAATGGCCTGTACCATGTATTCGAGGACTGGCAGAGACGGTATAAAAAGTGCATTCAAGTAGGAGAGGACCGTAAGAAGTCTTACAGACTTAACTCATGAAAGTTGATTATGATTATTTCACCCAACTACACGTTACTGGAAATCATCTGTTCTGCCCCTCCCCGCAATAGCTTGTACTATAACAGATGAAATAACGTAAATTTGAAATTAAGTCATGAAGGATAATTTCTCTGTAAAGAAACAGTGCTTGAAGGAAGCGCATTACTGAAATTCATAAGGAAGAGCAAAATATTTGACTAAGGCACTGAATTAAAAGAAACTGCTTCAAGAGATACTTTGGAGGAATGACGAATTGAAACAAAATGTTCGGAGCTAGTTCATGGATGAAGAAGAAAGAGACAGATGAAAAACGGAGGAGGTTGCTTTTGCTGTGAAGAGCTTGCTATTGGGCAGAAACTATAATTGCTTGATAAATCATTTTCGAACGAATGTATGCTATTTAAATATTATACAACAAAGCTGCTCAGACTGCTTTTGATGTCGAGTGACCAGTATGCTGATGTAACATCCAATAACGCCTGTGTTCTGCGGTGTGGACATTTTTCTTATACACATTTGAGGAGCGTATTTCCAAAACATTCATTCAAGCAAAAGGCTGGCAAATCAAGATAAGAATTTAATGTATTAAAGTTAACTTAACACTTGTGAATACAACTACTTTATTCTATGAAGGTGTATTGGCTCGCTGATTATCTTTACTGTTCACTTACCACGTGACTTACATTTGCAGAAGTTTATTCTTGAAATAATAGGTTTTCGGAAATAACTGCCACCTTCAGCACAGTTTTACTAGGGTTTCTGGTTGTTAAGGAATTAAAGTGCCTTTGTGATATAAAAAGGGATACACACTGGATACAGTGAACCAGGTTCAAAGTTTTGGACAAGAAACATTTTGAGTGTGAGAGGTTTCAACATTAAAACCGTATGTTAAAAACCTAATGAAAACGAGTTACGAGTAATAGCACCAAGCAGTGTTCGCGCACATGAGAGAACATGCAGCTTCAATCAGTCGGTAACGTAACCTAATAAATCAATACATTTACCTGAGTCTGGCTAAAGGAAAATTCTTTGAGCAGATGAGGGATACCATGTTAGCTTTTTCTGGATGTTGATTGCTAACATTGAGTTTTATTTATGGACACTCTTTAACTACTATGGTTCTTAGCGTCCCATTCTATATTGGGCGTGAAAAACCGGTAATTTTACTCAGAGGCTCATTATCTGGCTTGAGGTTCTTTTACGTGCCGTAAATCTACGACACGGGGCCACCGGCTTTACTTCCCTTCCGAAGGAAAACGTGCTAAGGATTTTTAAGCCCGAAAAAATCCATCGCCCTCCGTCGGGTTTGTACCCGGAACCTCGGGAACTAGAGGTAACCACTACACCACACTGGAGGACTCTGGAAGTTGATGATAATAATAATAATAATTAATAATAATAATAATAATAGGGAATAGTAACTGGAATCCCTCATTTGCTGGTATTCGAGATTATTATTATTATTATTATTATTATTATTATTATTATTATTATTATTATTATTATTATTATTATCATAATTATCATCGACAGCATAAGATAGCTATTGCTTTGCAGCAACTTTGGAAATTCTCCAGAATTAGATCACACGTAGGGAGAAATAAAACACTCATCGAATTTCACGGTAGCATGATGTAACGCTATAGGTACTGCGGGTATTTACAGTAAGAAAGAACCTAGGGATTTGCAATATAAGCATCTAAGTGGCTTAGAATTAATTATGAACTGAATTGCAGTGACTAATTTTTGGGCATTTCTTTGGAAGCTGTTGTGCAACAATTTGATCCGCTTTGTCAGGTAATTTTTGGCATAAACCTTTTGAAGGGCCGCAAAATACTTCAGCGTCCGTGAACAAGGGCGCATGTAGTCCCTCAGCGGATACCAGGAAAAGTAAACAGGTTTGCAAAACGGTCTTGACTACATTTCTAAATCAGGCCAAGATCTGATGAAACACGTGTTCTTGATCGAGTTCTGTCGTGGATGCGTTGATTATAATAAATACAAGTCAGGAAACCCGTGATTAATCCTCTTTCCGTATAAGGGAAGGAACTGTTTGTGCCAGGCCGCGTATGGAATGTTTTAATTGCTGCAGGCTATTTTTGGACAGAATGTTATTTTCGCTTTCCTTCTGTTGGATTTCCATCACCTAGTGCAAATTAATAATAATGCAAAATTTTTAGATGTAAGTAACGAACGTCCAAGCGTAGAAGGAAACTGTTCCATCGCGCCTCCTTTGCTTTTTAACAAATTATGTTCGTTTGCAAGCCTCGGCATGCTAACGAACATGCATGGCTAAAGGATATAAAACGTGCGCTAACAATGCAGGTTATATTTGTCTTCATGTAGGTGTTAGGTTACCTTAATTATGCATTTTTGATTCAGTAGATACGGCGGATCATCCAACCGATACGTGGAGATGATGCGGTCAGCACCATGCTTCTGCCAAGAACATTGGCTTTCATGACCTACAGACCGCTACTTATCGTAGCTCCTCAAATGCATCTCGATGCTGAATATGCACCGGTCCTATATATGAGCTAAAAACCCACACTCCCAGGGTGGGGCCGAAGCCAGTGTATTCCGTGGCTGGGAAATGGAGCACCATGGTTTAACCCACTATGCCATGGTACAGGTCATATGATATTTATCATAAAATGTTAAATTTTCTGTAGGATTAAAACTTGTATTGAAAAAAACCATAAATTGTGTAACGCTTTTAATTTTTAAAAATCAATCGAGTATTAAAAGAATACCCTAAATCCAAAACAACTACACTTAATGCGAAGGAAAGGATCTTTAAATCTCTTCAATCTTAACGTATACTAAAACTGAATGAAGTGGAACAGAAATTACATAAGGGGAAGCATTTTAAAGTCCTAAAAACGAGGGAAAAAAAGATTGAAAAAAAAACAAGTCACATTTGAGTTTGTGAATGGCCAGAGAGGCAAAAGTACGATTTGATCCTGATTCTACAACATTTGAGGACTTTTCCTCAAAACCTTGTAACATTTTTTTTCCAAAATGTTTGAAAATTCAGTCTTTAAACTCCAGATCACGTACCTCGGATTATAACATCCTGGTTGATCACCGGTGTAGGATATAAGTTGTATTGGTTTTTGGGCTTGCTCAAATTATAAAATTAAAACTTGAATTGTAACTCAAGATACAAGCGCTCCAACTGAACAGGCCCGATTTTTTTCTAAATGGGTATGTAAGTGTAGATTTTTTATCGTTAAAAACATCCCGCTACCTACTCTGATTCGAAATTTGATTCTGGCACGTTCCTCAACTGTGGCTATGAGACGTTCATTCTATCATAGCATATCTTTTTGTAACGTTTATGAATCGATGTTGTCGCGGTATCGTACGTGTTATCTTATTTGCTGAGCGCCTGTTATTATTTTACTATTTTGAATTTTGGGTTCTTTGTCCTCCGGCTAGCTATTATTACTCAGTCGAGCAAATCTCTTGAACAGGGTGTGTAAACGGAAAGGAGTTGTTACTAAAAGATAACACTGATAAAAGAATTTGTTTTTACACTTTTATTGCCGTCACAAGTTATTAATTTCACATATTTACTCTTGATACACGCTAGACTGAAACTGTTATATTTTCAAATGTAACTATAATCACTTATTTGCCGCACATTATTAATTCGCGTATTTCACATTTTATAACTAGCTTTACGACGCGAGAGATTCTGTAGAATTGCGTAACGTGAATGATTCTGTAGAACTGTGCGACGTGTAACCCGTGAATGATTCTCTTAAACTGGGCAATACTTGTCTCTGGCTTTAGAATTTATACTCCCTCACCCCGATATGCCTAAACATTATAACAGAGCTGCTATTGGTTAATAAAGCGCGCCAACATTAGCGTCTATTTTTATATCCAATCAAAATTACGAACACATATTCTCTAGGGAAGATATTCCCTCCATTTCTAAAGAAAAGCACGCTACTCTGACGTCATTTGCTTGTCTCTTCTAATTAATAACTCACCCCCTCGCTCACTGTTACCCGCTCCTATTGTCAGTTTCAGTGAGGCCGTGTAAACTTATTTCCTAACAATGCTTATAATTAACAAACATCTCAAATCATTGTCATACAATAATGTTAATTTACACTACAATCACTCTGGCATTCACAGTGTTGTGATATAAAATACTGCCTCAATGTTAGGACCATCTTCGTTACTGACCTTATCACGTATAATGTGGATTTGAAACAAAGTGATCTATTCACAGCATCCTGGAACTGTACAAACATTAATTTATTTAATAAATAAATTAATTTAAAAAACACTAGTGGATCAATACGACCTCTGCATTTTCACATTCATCTTCACCACTGATACCGTAATTATAGATGAAGATATAAATAATTAAATAAAGAAATAATAGCAATATAAAGAAATAACTGCAATAAATAATTTTTGTATATTAAATTATGTATAATATAATAAGCCTGAGTTGAAGGATTTGTCCAGAGAGAAAGGTAATTAGCGAGTCATGATAAGGAAATATAGTAGATAAAAGTTCCAGAAATGCAGTTAGAGTTAAGTTCAGTGCGCTTGAAAAGTCATGCAGGCAGAAATTCTGTAAATTAGAAACAGAGTGAAGTTCTGAGATTCGAGGAGGTACCGCTTAGCAACAGCGTTAGATAAGCATACTTAGAGTTTTAAGATTGGACTGCAAGGGAAAGAACGCTGGTAGGGGTAGCGATAGGTAGGCGCAGCTTAAGCTAAGAAAAGGGCGTTCATTCTAAATCAGAGTCACTTATTAACTTAATTCCGTGACTTGCTCGTGTGATGTGAGTTTCATTTTAAGTTGCGACGCGTGAGTAAGACTTACGGCTATTGAGAGGGATCTTTCCGAGCAACATTTCTGCGACCTACGGCAACTAATGTTTCGCATAATTATGCTATAGAAGTAATTAATTCGTAAATTCAACAGTCGGCCGCTCTTCTCAAACTAAACATTTTAGTCAGCATTACAATTTATCGGTTAACTAAACTGGTGTTATTCTTTCAAAATACACTTACGCATACCCTGAGATAAAGAACTCATATCTATACCATTAGAGTAGCTGGTGCACGAGATAACGCGGAGCGAGCTACGAGATGACATCGTAAAACTCATCAACAGAGTGGTTAACATTAAATGTTATATAATTTTAAACCAGGGTGCGGCATCAAAGTTTTCCCATAGATACACGCTTCACCAAACACAATTCGTAACATTGAGCACTGTTTCGAGGACATTTCGAAAAGTCTACATTGTTTTTCAGTACCCACAATTTTTCATGCATACATCAGCATTATCTTTAAAGGTAGGTCAGCGGTTCCCAAACTGTTCGCGACCCTCAAGGGGGCCGCGGTATTCTATCTGTGGGGGGGGGTCGCACTGGATATTTGGAATAAATCTGTTTTATTGTTAATTATTGTTATAACAATGGGAAATGGAATTTAGTCAGCTATTACATATTACATTTAAAGAGAATGATGTTTTGTATTTATGAAGCGTATTAATACTACAATTTCACAGTAAATGCACATGTACAATTTTATGTAAACCATTAATCAGGATGATTAGTGATAAGTATGAGCCTGTTTGCTATTAATTAATCGTTCAATGTCTGGCTGTACACATTATTAAGTCACTTTCTAACTGCAGTCTATTCCTAGATTTAGTCTTGATGTTCATCATTGACGAAAATCCAATTTCGCAGAGATATGAGGTGCAGAATGGAATAAACACGTTTAGTGCAGCAGACATCAGGGTATTCTGTTCTTCTTGCTAGCCAGAACTGATACACATCTTCCTTCTGAAAGTCAGTTTTAAACTTTGGTCTGAAGAAAGCTAAATTAATTTATACTTTAACTTCGCACTTAAGTTGTTGAACTGTGCGCGAAAACTTGCAAATTAATGATTAAGCAGCGAAGGAAATGGAGAGGTCGCCAATAATTTCATTATCGAAAAGGGGGTCTTGTGTGCAAGAACTTTGGGAACCGCTGAGATAGGTAAACCAAATTGGTGGTATACAGCAGAATGCAATTTCATTATAAATATGTATAGCTTTTGTGTTGCTTCCATAGCTAATGTTTCATTCCTGAACAGTTCTTTTATTCTACAATGTTATACTGTTTAAACAATACATATCTAGAGGCTGCACGAATCTAGTAGTTTTTGGAGGAATACTTTGAGTCATAATTCCCTTGTTGTCTAACATCTTGTTCTTTCCTTGTCATTAAAGATGGTCGTCATTATTATTCTGTTCATTCCAGGAATCCAAAAGGAGCAATGTGTCGTCTGTAACATCGAGTGACCAGGCCTATTCTGTACGCTGGAATAAATGCAAGTTTTGAATCTCGATATCTTGCGACAGGTGAAAAGCTAGCGAAATGACTTTTACCATATTTTTATCGCCCGAAAGTCTACTTATATACCGATTTAGAACGAAATCGGACCTGCCAAGGTGGGGTGCTCCCTTGAAAGTCAAGAATTCCAAGACATATCCCGCGTATTCCAAGGCTTAAGGCGGTGTACATCTGACTTGAGAAGAAAGTATTTATTTAGAGCACGCCAGGTTGCTCTTGTTAAGCACTAGATGTGTGTTTTGCTGCGGTAGAGCTGACGGTTAAGGAGTTGCATTGTTTACAAATGGAGCTATACACGGTTTGTGGAATTCTGTTTCCTGTGCCGGTGAGCCGAAACATTCCCCAGCGGAAGTTCACTTAAAGAGGAAATCTAAACCGGAAGCGGGTGAATCTCTTTAAACACGTCTCGCCACCCCGGGTGGCACTTACAAAAGCACCCCCAGCTCCACGGAACTATAACAAAAACATCAGTCATTCGCATAAAATTGGTAGAGGACGTGCAGAGGAAAGCAAATTGAGCAGAAGCTTGGTGATGAGTGCTGTCACTGTTATACAAATGCCTGCTGCTATACAAGGTAGATTTGTTAGGAAAATCCGTAGCTCTGCTCGCTGTCTCTCCCTCTCTACTTCTCCATCGCCTTCACCCCCTCATCTTTCTGTGCAATCTACAGAAAAATGTACACTGACTCAGGTGAACCAGCGAACCTACAGTAACTGTCGCAATATGACCAAAACGTTAAAGTAACGTAACTCCCCCCCCCCTCAAAGAAATGAAATACAAATAAATGAACTTGTGCCTATTCCTCATGCTTACAATGCGATTGGAATTATACTGTTTCTTTTGCTAAACTGTCAGCTTTCGTTCTGTCAAAATTTTGTAAATAGCAAAACTTATCGGAACATCACCATAACCTTTTGCTATGTGTCATTAAAAATGAATAATAAGGTAGATATTTAATTTTTCCGCCCTATTACACCCTCGTTTTGCGAAAAATAACTAAAGATGCCATATGGACTATAGTCTATTTGGCGCATAGAGTATGTTATCAAGTTTAATTATATTGGCGTGTTTTCCGTGCGTCGCCAATTGGTGCCATTTAGTAGTGCTATATCTAGATTAGTAATTGTTATATTCTATTCATTACTTATAACGTGTGGTAATGAATTTGCCAAACGGCTCTCCACCCTCAATTTTGCACACTTAGGAACATGCCGAAAAGGCTTTTTACTTAAATTTTTTTTTTCTCGATCACAGCCAGAAATAGAAATCAGGACCTCTGGTACAAGAAGCAGGTGTTTTAGTAACGGCACTATGGGGGCCAGTCAAGACATGGTATAAATACTTAATTTAAGGGTTAACTGGTTTGTTTACACTAACAATAAACTTTTTTACTTTCTCTACTACGTATAGTAAGTAGGGGAAGTATTGTATTCCACCCAAAAATTCGATACCGAGATTTCACCGGAAATGTATGTTTTGAGACCCCCTGAATCCAAAAAAATCTGATGTGTTACACTCACATAACTTTCTCTACTCTTGTACAACCTAATTTTACAAACGCCTATTCTCCATATGCTTCATGTTAATCGAGATATCGAGATGTCAATCTTATTGGTAATTTTCTTGTAGATGCAAGGAAAATATGGTAGCTTTTAAGCGATAGTCAAATATTTTAACGCTGGTTGCTATGTGACGCATTCCATTCTCTTTGCATGTCCAGGACATAAAAAAAATGAATAACGCATTTGAGAAAAAGTATAAGTATTGAAAAATTTAAGAAAATCACAAGCAATATCTCGAAAACGGTTCACTCAACAAAAAAATGTGTATGACATAAATTGTGTATTTTAACGTGATCTGCATTTTTTGTGAAGTAAAATTCTGTCTATCTCTTACGGTTTACCAGTTATGCAAAAGTCGTTCACAATAAAGAATACTTTTGGAGACATTCCCAGAAAATTCGAGATATACATTTCATTTCTCATGACATTATCTTAAACATATGATATTTTCATCAAAATCGTTAGAGCCATTTTTGAGAAAATTAAAATTTTCGAAAAATGTTCCATGTAAAGGGTAGTCTGGGGTGGGGGGATTTTCTTGAAAACCTTCGTGTCGCATCTCTGGAAGATACTGAACCTAAATACCAAGTTTGGTGTTTATCCGACTGTTCGTTTTTGAGTTATGCTGTTCACAGACACACAGACACACACACAGACACACACACAGACACACACACACACAGACACACACACAGACACACACACGGACATGTTTCCAAAAATGCTTTTTTTGGATTCAGTGGGTCTCAAAACATGTATTTCCAGTGAAATCTCGGTATCGAATTTTTGGGTGGAATGCAATACTTCCCCTACTTACTATACGTAGTAGAGAAAGTAAAAAAGCATTCTTGGAAACATGTCCGTGTGTGTGTCTGTCTGTGAACAGCATAACTCAGAAACGAACAGTCGGATAAACACCAAACTTGGTATTTAGGTTCAGTATCTTTCAGAGATGCGACACGAAGGTTTTCAAGAAAATCCCCCCACCCCAGACTACCCTTTACATGGAACATTTTTCGAAAATTTTAATTTTCGCAAAAATGGCTCTAACGATTTTGATTAAAATATCATGTGTTTAAGATATTTGTATGACAAATGAAATGTATATCTCGAATTTTCTGGGAATGTCTCCAAAAGTGTTCTTCATTGTGAACGACTTTTGCATAACTGGTAAACCATAAGAGATAGACAGAATTTTACTACACAAAAAATGTAGGTGGCGTTAAAATACACAATTTATGTCATATACCTTTTTGTTGTTGAGTGAACCATTTTCGAGATATTGCTTGTTATTGCCTTAAATTTTCCAATACTTATACTTTTTCTCAAATTCGTTATTCATTTTTTGTCCTGGTAATACAAAGAGAATGGAATACTCCACATAGCAACCAGCTATTAAACGCTTAAAGCCTACCAATTCCCCTTGCATCTACAAGAAAATTACCAATAAGATTAACATCTCGATATCTCGATTAACATGAAGCATATGGAGAATAAGCGCTTGTAAAAATAGGTTGTACAAGAGTAGAGAAAGTCATGTGCGTGTAACACATCAGAATTTTTTTAATTGCAGGATGGATAGGATTTAAAAGACTTCACGGGGTCCCGCGTTATGCGCCTCAGTCAGTTGTGTCCGCGTTATTGGGTTAAGTGCTGCTGAGGGTGCAGGAGCGCGTCAAGGATAGGTGCCAGGATCCAGCCTTTACGACGGCCCTTGCTGGTGCCCTGGGGTTAGGAGGTTATCTTTATTGAGAAATAAATTCTGCGCACCTGCGTGTTTGTACGTCTGAAGAGAGGCGATGGGATTTACGGGTTAAAGTCAGCGAGGACTATAAAGTTCGCAAGGTTTCGTCGAGCTCATTCCATCTCTGTGCGAAAAATTCTTCCATGGTCTGAACATCTGGGAAAAGTTGTTATAACTCTTTAAATATTCCACAAAACAGGTGTAGAAACAGAAAATAATGGAAATCTTTTGCTGGTAAAAGTGTATTTACCTTTATTTTTTTTACGAAACTTCTAATTTTCTTTTCCTGCATTATTGCATGGTGGGAAAGTAATTAAGATGCCTAGGCATAAGCCGAATTCTGGTGGGTTTCAACGTGGTCCCATTCTGACTTTTGGTATTTACTGATTCAAGTTTGAGTAGTATGCATTAATTCCCAAACGGACTTAGAAACCCACTTCAATGTGATGCAGACACTCTTGAGGTTTAATGTAACATGCATACACCTTACAGTCTACAAGTTAGATTCTTATTATTTTTAAACATACAACTCCACGTTGATTTACCTAAATTTATGAAGTTGAAAATTGCCAAAATCAAATTTGATGGTAGTTGTATTATGTCGACTTCACGGAAATTTGAATAGTTACGAAAAGAAGATGCAGAACTAATTTTCGTTTTACGAGGGCAGTCCCAGAAGTACCCGACCTGACGTATACTTAGCGGTTGTTTCAAACAAATGACTATGGTATATGCCCGTAGCCAGAAAAAAATGTTGGGGAGGGTTTTCCACAAGTAGATCTAAACTTAACAGTAACGCACACAGTTACCATGTACCTACTCCATAGTATATAGACGTTACATGGGTAAGAAA
Organism: Deroplatys truncata; assembly: GCA_030765065.1. Taxonomy (NCBI): domain Eukaryota; kingdom Metazoa; phylum Arthropoda; class Insecta; order Mantodea; family Mantidae; genus Deroplatys; species Deroplatys truncata. Next base: position 126,256,979 of record CM060988.1, on the reverse strand, counting down.
ATTGCTTGGAGACATTATATAGACAAGAAAAACTCACCAGAATGAGGATATTCCACCTTACAGCAGAAACATGGAGAGTGCTTTCGAAAACCGGGATATATCACCTTACCTATGTATGGCGACGATATTAAGTTTCCCTTTTTCTTGTAAATGTGCTACTAGCAATAGACCTACTGTTATCTAACGAAATTTTCTGATATTGGTTTGCAATGAATTTAAATAAATAAAACTGTCAGAGGTTTCGGGGGGGGGGTTGAACCCTAAACCTCCCCCCTCTGAATACGGTCCTGCTATGGTAGAAAGTACCACCCTTATAAAGCTTAAGTTTGACGATGCTACGTTGTTTAGTAATTGTTTGGCAGCATTAATAGTGAACACTCTCAGCGAATTTGTGAACATGGATAAAACTGGTTCATTGTTATGTGATACAATACTTTCACTTGAAAGGCGTTAGTCCAACTAATATTAAAGCTGAACTAGATTCTACTCTGGGGGAGTCTGCTCCTTCGTTTACAACAGTAAAATATTGGGCGACAGAGTTTAAGTGAGGCCGTACGAGCTGCCAAGACGAACATCGCAGTGGTGGACCAAATGAGGTGACCACGCCAGAAATTGTGAAGAAAATCCAAAAATTGTATTGGATGACCGTCGACTGAAAGTGCGCGAGTTAGCAGACATCGTAGGCATTTCAAAAAGTACTGTACATCGCATGCTAACTGAAAATTTAGACATGAGAAAGCTGTGCGCAAGATAACTCACAATGGAACAAAAGCAGCGTCGTCAGAGTGTTTCATTCGAGTGTTTGGAGATGTTTCGCTGCAGTAAAGGCGAGTTTTTGCGTCGATTCATAACCATGGATGAATCCATCACTTCACACCCGAGACGAAGGAACAGTCAAAAAGTGGATTGAAAGGGGAGAATCGGCTCCAAAGAAGGCGAAGACAGTTCCATCTGCAGGCAAGGTCATGACGTCAGTGTTTTTGGATGCGCGTGGGATAATTTTCATTGATTATCTTCAAAAAGGAAAATCAATCAATGCCGAGTATTATACAAACTTATTGCAGCGTTTGAATGATAAAATCAAGCAAAAACGGCCGCATTTAGCGAAAAAGAAAGTTCTGTTTCATCAAGACAATGCACCAGTTCACACATCCATTATCACCATGCCCAAAATCAATGGGTTAAAGTTCGAATTGCTTTCTCATGCACCCTATTCGCCAGTCCTAGCCCCATCTGATTATTTTCTGTTTTCAAAGTTGAAGAAATGGCTTGGTGGTAAAAGATTTGCCAAAATGAAGAGGCGGAGTTTGCAGTTGATGGCTGGCTATTTTGCAAACTCGACGGTTCTCAATATAAACAGGGTATCGAAGCTATTGAACATCGCTGAGAAAAGCGTATCGTGCTGAAATGAGACTATATAGAGAAATAAAGATGGTTTTTCCTAAAATTTTTGTGTTTTCTTTGTTAGGTGGGTACTTCTGGGACAGCCCTCGTATCAATTGCGTATTTGTGTTGCTGGAATGTACTCGGAATACTGCTGCTTAATCTAAGTCAGATTTAAAAACATTTGCACAATATTATTAATGTACATCTGTAACCTTGCCTTCCATTCCGGGATGGCTTTACCTAAATATAGAGTACAGAAGATCAAGATGAATTCACAGCATTAAGCCTGGAGGTCACGTTGGACCGGTTGTTTTGCAGCAAAGCGGTCTCGTATCGGCATGAAGCACGGTAAATGCATGTTTTTCAAAGGTAACACGATGGAAATGTTATAAATGGCTAAACATGTACAAGGGCAGGGGACGGATACCTGATTTCCAATTCAAATGAAGTTCTACCGTGGAAAAAGGAATGTCAGGAAGGCTACACCAGATCCGGATCAACAGTTAACGGTCATTTTGATGCACCGATCTATGCCTCTTACATGGAAGAAAAGAAAGGGGATTTTGGTTTTATTGAAGTTATATTTTTTTTCGAGTTGACTTATGCAGTCCGGTATATTTTAAGAGTTAAAGGTGACTTTTGTGGCTGCTGAGGTGACCAGAAGCACTGAATTTCTCTTGAGAAAATATGAACAAACGGATGGTAACTTTACTGTTTCATTTGCATAGCTGCATTTAACCACTTTGGTCTATTGGGGCTTTGCGCTTAGAAACGCCACCGACACGGGTAGCTGAGGTCGTTAAGCCACGGACTGGAGAACGGGAGGTCTGCGGTTCAAATCCTGCAAGGACCGTCCTCCCTGACTGGGGTTTTCTCCAGGTTTTCCTCAATCCTGACAACTGGCAAATGCCGAAGAGGTACCCTAAACTTAGGCTTGGAAGTTTCCTTTCCCAGTTATTTTATTTCATGTATACCAGTGTCACCGCTTGTGATGCTGTAGTAAGATGAATCCTCTTTAACCTCGGAGAAAGCGTCTCTCCTGCTCCCAGCTCAGAGAGAGAAACTAGCTGAGAAGTGTAGGCAGATGAGGCAAGGAGAAAGGCAAATCTACTGACGAGCGAAGCGCTAGCAGGACATAATGAATGCATCTTATATTTTGTATATGTCTTTCTTACGTCATACAGGTTCTGCTACGTCATGTTTTGTCCACCTTTATTCCATTGAAAATATACTCCATTCGCTCCTGTATTCGCGCTTCCAGACCCTGCGGAGAACAAGGAATGACTCTAATGGATGAAAAATTCCCCAACCCATCCGCGATCTCTCGTTTGAGAGACAGTAACCCTGACCACTCGACGGCGGAGACAGAACAAATTTTCTTGGAATACGCCAGTAGTTTAACCTAAAGAAAGAGTATGAAAAGAATATCTGATTTCCTGTGAACACCATACTTTGAGATCATCAGGGAGAATTTTCTTTATCGATCTCTCCAGGTGTGTCGTACAGGCTTGCTGCACATAAATCTATTAAGGAAGTCACAGGATGTAATCGACAGCGTGAGGAATGATGGCCGGAAGTAGCTAACGTACGACACACTATATTGTGATATTATAAGGCACGTTTATTATGTCGCAGCAACATTCTCCACTGCGATTCTGAGGCTTTTTACATACTCACAGGTTTTGTGGAATAAATTATCGAGAACTAGCCGCAAACACGCAAAGAAGCAGTCGTGCACAGATAATGGATTTTATGACGAAAAATCTTGTTTGGGCACGACAGTCGAATCTTTGTTTACTGAGACTTTCATGAGCGATAGTTTTAGGAAGATTTATACCTATACTTAAAATAAAAAAGCATAATATAGAGAAACAAACATCTCTGGTAAATTTTAATTTAAAATGTTAATGTAAGTGTAATTTTTTCTTAAGACCGTTCGAAAGTATTGGTGAGAAATTATAAAGTCTTTGTTTTGTCATTATACGAGTGCGTAGTAGTGCGTAAAAATGAAACCAAAGTCATGTGCATCCTATTTCAAGCAATAATAAATCACGATATAGCATTTTGGGCAAATTGGTCGATAATTTAAATCCCGAATTCTGTTCATAATGATACAATATACACGATATTACATTTTTGGTTTCTCTATCATGAACGTAAAGTAAGTATAGGAAGTATTCTATTACACCCAAAAATTTGATTTTGAGATTTCCCGGAATTACATGTTTTGACGCCGTGAACTCCAAAAAAAGCATTTTTAGAAGAAGATCCGTTTGTGTGTGTGTGTGTGTGTGTGTCTGCGTACAGCATAATCAAAAACGAAAAGTCGGTTAAACCCTAAACTTGGAATGTGACACGAAAGTTTTGAAGAAAATCCCCTTAACTCAAACCACCCTTTCTATGGAAAAGTTTTCGTTATTTTTTATTTTCTTAAAAATTGCTCAAACGATTTTGAATAAAATACCACATATCTAAGCCATTTTCATAACAAATAGAATGTATACCCTGAATTTTCTGGAATAACCTCTGAAATCCTCTTTATTCTGAATCACCTTTTGTATAATTAGTAAACCTAAGAGATAGACAAAACCTTACTATACAAGAATGAAGATCTCCTCGAAGCGCAGAATTTATATCAAAATTGTTTGTGGCGTTAATCAGTTCCGAGATATTCTTTGTAATTGGTTTGAATTTTCAGATACTTCATATTTTTCTTAACTGCAAATCGCTATTCTTTCCCCCCCCCCCATTTCTTTTCTTTTTCGTGTTCATCCAAAGAGAACAGCATTTCAAAGTCATCGTATTGCGTGTCGTCCTCCGTGAACTAGTGGTACCGGCGGAGGGCGATGGATTTTTTCGGGCGTAAAAATCCTTAGCAGGACTTCCTTCGGAAGGGAAGTAAAGCAGGTGGTCCAGTGTCATAGATTTATGGCACGTAAAAGAACCTCAAGCCTGATAAAGAGGCCTCTGAGCAAAATTATCGTCTTTCACGCCCAATATAAATTGGGACGCTAAGGACCACAGCAGTTAAAGAGCGTCTATAAATAAAACTCAGTTTATTTATCGTATTGCGTTCGACTTTGAAAAGATTTGACTATCGCTTTAACTTATTGTATTGGTCTTACCCTACAGCGAAAAGAGTAATGAAGGTGTATCTGTATTAACAAAAAGTACAAAGGAATAAGATTTTGTAATAGTAGTTTGCAAAAGAATGAGTGGAGAAAGTCACGTGAATACATCAGGTTTTTTTGTTTTAACATATAGCAGACATGCTGACTCCTGAAACTGTTAAATATCTCATGTTCTAAGTAATACATTTTATTACTTAATTAATTATGTAATGAATATTGCCGATATTTATGATTCTCGACTGATATTGTTTCTTCTGGTTAATTTCGGTATGTTACATTATACACCATTTCCAAGCATTTAAAATGGGTGGATTGAAATAGGGGTCTTCATTTTCATCAATTTCGCTCTTGTTGTGCCAGTGTCGAGTCAGGGAATGCTTTTCTTTTTTAGCAGGACTTTTTGTTTAATTTAAGCATACTCATTAGAGGATAAATTATATGTGTTTAAAAAACTTTATTTTCAATAAAACTAAGTCCGGTTACACTATATATATTATTAAAATATTGCATTTAAATACTCCCTTGATCACTACAACATGGTTTACAGAGTTCCACACGCGTATGTCATGTACCCAATGTTCAAAAACGTGGGTAGATCCTGAATTTTCAAAAACATTTCGGAAAATAAAACTTTCAATGTTCATGAAAAAAGCCCTCAAACATTGTAGAATCCGAATTCAATTGGAGTTTTTTATTTCTGGTCTTCATATGCCGAAGTACGACGTTTAAAAGTAATGTGCAAACAGCGCTGAAATGCTAAAACTCATTTTTTCGCAGTCTTGTTTCCCTGTGTATTCGCTACTTTAAAATGCTCCTCATGATTCAATTTTTGTTAATTTCTTTTAGATTTTCAGTAACTACCTATATATTCTTTGATCGTTTATGAGATATAAAGAGATTTTTTAACATAAAACGTGGTTTTAGATTTAAGAGTTCAATAATTTAATACGTGATTGATTTTTAGATAATTAAAAGTGTTACATGTTTTTTTTTCTTTTCAGGAAAAGATTGTGATACGCAAAAATTAATATTTTATTATAAAGAGGTATATTAGAGGAATCGTATGCAAAATATAAAAGTTAAGCTGTTCAGATTTTTATAACTTGGTACATTTCCATTGATATTCGATTTTCATTTGTTGCAAACCTTATCTTGGAAAGTTAGATGTTAAAATTTCAGCTGAATTAGTTGAAATTTGTGGAAATTAGCAATTCTATACCAAGTATCGCTTAAGCAATATTTAGAAAACTAAATTAAATTACATTTTAAAATTTATTTTATTTTTTTCCTCGCACGAAACGTGCAAGGCAAAATGTTATATAGGCACAGATGTAATTGTAATAATAAAACGATACAAGTTATCTAAAGTTTATACGTATAAACATAATATTTAACAATACATCGAGGAATAATAATATCTCCCTTAATAAAAGGAGATTTCATTGCAAACATAATATACAAATATTATTATAAAACGTGGTTTTGTATAATAACCATCAAAGTAACCACGAGGTGATTTGATGATGGAGAACCGGAACTGGTGATATCACCTAATCCTCGAAGGGAGGAGAACAAGAAGAAGAAGAAGAAGAAGAAGAAGAAGAAGATTGAACTATGAAAACCGGCTTCCAAACTTTTAGTTCTTGCTGCTATTTAAATCTCCTTTGAGGTTTAACTCCTGAATGCATCGGGTTAGGCTGTATTCAGTTCATTTAAGTTATAATAGACGGAACTGAATTTTTTTGTTTGGTGAAATCGTCATAATCAAGTAGACTAGTGTTAGGACCGTAGAGTAGATGAGGGAGTGTTTTCCAATTGTCATCGGTCAATATGTGCTCTTAGTTGCTGGCAGTGTGCAGCCTTACCTACGCTAACATGGAGAAGCAGGGTTATTAAACTTCTGCTGATGCTATGCTAAAATACCACACCATGATGATTTGCATATGACACATTCACGGACTATCTCACCAAGTTATCTCTCTGTGTTCTTCCAAAATTTGACAACCCTGACCCCGCTAGTGAAGTCTGTGGATTATCTTGGTCTTCCATGACGTCTTCTATAGTAGTAAGTCTTTCACGAGGCTGTTAAGAGCATTGGTAGATGGTGCTATGTCCCTATGATATAAACTATTCTAGGTACCTAGCTATGAAGTAGTAATAATTCACAGCAGCTCATTTTATGGATACCGATGCTTGTTATTCTGTAAATGCACAGAATTCCTACCTCATTTCACATCACAGTGATCATGTGCATCGTTCACCGTTGTCCAGTTATAAATTAGCAAATGAATGCAAAAATATTGGATCCGCTTCATAGTTAGAAGGAACAGACAATACTCTAGTGTAATCACACTAGTATCAAAGAGTTCAAGTTTCGATTTTAATGAAAGATCTTCGATTTAAGACAATAACCAGGTTTGTTGGCATCACTACCTTGATGTCATAACGGATCAACAGGCTGCTGTGTTTACCTCACGGGCACACGGCAGAGATGGGCAATCAACGAAACATCTCTCTAGTCAGCATCACACTTCCTCCAACCGGAATATTGGTTTACTTGCCTCATATTTTTCATGATGTTCAGTGGTCACCAGTTGTATACATGGGCCGAACAATCCTGACCCACATACTCCAGCGGAGGATTATTAGCTAATAGACAAATACATCTTTTAAAGAATTTGGTTGAACTTACACATTTGTTAAAAGTTACCCGAACTATTAACATAATATGTAACAGTAATATTTAGACGAGCACACGGAAATGTATTTCTGCGATCGCGCACGTGGTATTTCAAATACTGTCACTACTATGCTGTGGTGATAGAGCTAATGGGCTCTTATCATCACAGTGTCTTAAGCTATTTTTACTTTGTTTATCACGCACATAATAGGCAGAGAAGGTATCGCATTGCACCCAAAAATACGATACCGAGATTTCACTGGAAATACAGTTTTTGAGGCACCTTGAATCCAAAAAAGGCAGTTTTAGAAAAAGGCCACAAAAATTAACGCCATGGCCTTGCCTGCAGATGGAACTGTCTACCCCTTTATATGGAACATTTTTCTAAAATTTTGATTTTCTTAAAATGGCTCTAAATATTTCGATTAAAATATCATATTTTTAAGATATTTTTACGGTAAATGAAATGTATATCTTGAATTTTCTGGGAATGTCCCCAAAATCCCTCTTTATTCTGAATGACTTTCGCATAACTGGTAAACCGTAAGAGATAGACATAATTCTACTACAAAAAAAATGTAGATTTTGCTAAAACAACAATTTATATCAATTTTCCAATAATACTTTTTCTCGTTTTTTTATGTCCTGGACGTGCAAAGAGAATGGAATGCTCCACGTAGCAACCAGCTCTTAAAAGATTTGACTGTCGCTTAAAGCCTACCATATTCCCCTTGCACCTAGAAGAAAATTAGCAATAAGATTAACATCTCGACTAACACTAAATAGATGAAGAATAAGCGTTTGTAAAAGTAGTTTGTACAAGAGTATAGAAAGGCATGTGAGTGTAACATCAGATTTTTGCATAAGAATTCGAGTATCCGCTCGTGTTATTGCAGATACCTCCCTCTCTCCCCCTTCCCCTCTGTCAATTATGATTCGTCGCCTATTCCTTTCTCTGTGCAAGTGCTTCATGTGGCATTTAAAAACTGGCAATAAACAAAACCTTTATACTACACAAAGTGTGTCTGATTTTTATACTTGAGTGATCGGAAGTATATTGGTTTACTTAGAAGAATAATGGCGACGAAAAGATTTTATAACTTTGAATAACCGTCTTACTGAGGTTTTGTAAATATGAAAACTTGTCAGAGTATTTGGTAAGCTTAAGTCAGGTAACGTTTTTCAAGAACGCTCAATATTAAACGATATACTTCGATTTCTTACTTCGTTTCCCATTACTCTCCCCTTTGAGCACATGATTAACATATTCTTTTCTCTAAAAACCCAGAATGTTATATACCAAATGTAACAATTGGTTCTATCGTTCAGGCGTGGAATGGTAACATGCACGATAAAGAAGTTATTTTTGGCTTCAGAGTAGTCCATTATAAACATTAACATGTGTTATTTATTCCAAATTGAAAATCACGAGAAAGCTTTTGGTTACAGTTTTATTACACGTAGATTATCTGCCTCAGATTAGGCAGCATTTTGCTGCTCAAACAGATTTTTTTTTGTTAGGCCTTATTTATTTTCATTGGAAACAATTTACTAAATAAAAGCATGATACTTTCCTCGGGCATGCACTGTGTCTTGTTTTAAGGAATTCCAGAAAATACGGCCCAGAGTAATAAAATTCCATGGTACGTTCGGATGCTTGCCTCAAAGACAAAAGCTAACATTAAGAAGGGCGCGGTGATCACTAGAGATGGGTAATTTGTTGTACATCCCCGCGAGAAGCTCTTCAGAGAGTGAAACAAGAAATTTTCCACGGGATTAGGTCCCTTTGTGTGTGCGCGGAGGGATGTTGAATTACCTGACGGGTTGCGTGCGGCGTTGGTGGATTGCAGCTTATCTTGAGTTGTAAACGTGGCAGCATAGGTAGGTAGGTTTATGAGAAGGGATCAATATTCACGAACATCATATACAGAGCGTTTCATTAACATTGCAAAATTTTCAGAGTCCTTGGAACTGGGAGAAATAAGATAGCAGAAGTCCTCTGATAAGTATTCCAGTAATATGTGAAAAGTTAAGAACTGCTGAACGCAGTACCACTTTCCCCAAAATAAATGATGTTCAGATCCAACAGGAACTGTCCATGGGTGCGTGAGCTTAAATGCGTTACTTGCCTCTAAGTGTATGCAGGTTATACCAACTAAAATGTGTGCCTTGAACTTAAACAATATAAAATACAGTAATGTAAGATGGTTTTTAAAATGCTTTCAATTAAGATACGGCAGATTATCTGATCCAACTTCATATAAGCCAGGCATATTAAAATGCACAGAAAAGTGGGTTGGTAATGCCACCTGACAATGATGTCAAGGGATTTCAATATCGGCACGGGTAGTCGAGATCGTTAAGTTTTGACTAGTGAACGATGGTTCAAATTCCGCCAGTCCACTCTCCCTAACAGGTTTTCTTCCAAGGTTTTCCTCACTCATAACTGGCAAATGCTGGAGAGGTAAACTAAACTTAGACCTGGAACGTTTCCTTCCCAGATAATTTCCTTTCGCAATTATCATTTCATTTCATGCATCATCAGCACGTCGTGCCGTATTTACAGGGAGGCTTTACTTAACAACTTTATGAAAATGTGTTCGAGGACAGAATTATTAGTAGAGATTTGTGGCCCCCTCAGTCCCCCGACCTAACCCCCTGCGATTTCTATCTCTGGGGTAGCTTAAAACAAAGTATAGAAGAGAAACCCACACACCCTGGAAGAATTAAAACAAAATATCCGCCAGGAAATTGCCAGCATTTCTCAACGTGAACTACAGCGAGTGATGGAGTTTCCTAAAGAGATGCCAAAAATGTATGGACAACGACGGTGGCCAGTTTCAGCATCTCCTTTCATAAAGTTGGTAAGTAAAGCCTTTAAGAGTAGTTTTAAAAATGTTGTATGGTTTCATCCGCGCCTTTCTATGATAGCGGGAAACGGCAACGAGCGCCGCGGACAGGAAAAACACCGCGCAGCCGGTTCGTAGTACTTTTGGCTCTCTCTGTAGTAAGAGCGGGCATTAAACCCTATTTAAAAGAGGGGCTTATCGTATATAAGGTATGGAGAACTGGCAAAATATTTACTCATGAGTCACTTCTTGGTGTGCAGAGAGCATATCAACACGGAGTTGGGAGAAGCAATGTCAAAAGGCACGATGAAATTCACCTCAACGATCTCCATTGCTTCTATGGGAAACACCCGTCAAAGATGTGCTGTTGGTTTCTGAGTTTATACGGATTTTAGAATTATATGTGTATTCCAAAATATTTTCCTGGAGAAGAATATTCAAGCAAACTGAAAACATACTAAATTATGCTGCTGGAATGAGCGCTATTTCTCCTTCTTTCCCTTGATAATGATTACCTCAAATCAGTGTAAGACTCGCCTATGCCGTAATACTTCCACTGAGAAATTAGCAGAGAAGTACATTTAATACAACTTGGGAGCACAAATATGTAATTGTCAGTCTTCATAATAAATCAATGTTTATTACATATTACTAATCACAGTCAAATGATCTTTGTGTATACAGAGGGTGCCAAAATGTATACACACTGCAAGCAAAGAAAAACATCTGATGTGTTACACTCATATGACTTTCTCTACTCTTGTACAAACTATTTTTACAAACGCTTATTCTCCATCTACTTCATTTTAATCGAGATAAACATTTGCAGAGTCTATCTTATTGCTAATTTTCTTGTAGATGTAAGGGAATAATATATTTACAAGGGCAATATAGAAATACAGTAGCCTTTAAGCACATAAATATCTCTTAATAGCTGGTTGCTAGGTGCAGCACCATTCTCTTTGCATATCCAGGACAAAAAAATGAATAACGAATTCCCATTTGAGAAAATAAGTATTGAAAAATTTAAGGGAATAACAAGATATCTCGAGAATGGTTCACTCAACAAAAAAAATGTGTATTTATTAATGCGATCTACATTTTTTGTGTAATAAAATTTTGTCTATCTCTTATGGTTTACCAGTTTACCAAAAGTCCTTCACAATGAAGAATACTTTTGTAGACATTCCCAGAAAATTCAAGATATACATTTTATTTGTCGTGTAAATATCTTAAACATATGACATTTTAATCAAAATCGTTAGAGCCATTTTTGAGAAAATTAAAATTTTCGAAAAATGTACCATGTAAAGGGTAATCTGGAGTGGGGGATTTTCTTGAAAACCTTCGTGTCGCATCTCTGGAAGATACTGAACCTAAATACCAAGTTTGGTGTTTATCCGACTGTTCGTTTCTGAATTATGCTGTTCACAGACAGACACATAGACACACAGACAGACAGACACAGCACGGACATGTTTCCAAAAATGCTTTTTTTGGATTCAGGGTGTCTCAAAACATGTATTTCCGGTGAAATCTCGGTATCGAATTTTTGGGTGGAATACTATACTTCCCCTACTTACTGTACGTAGTGGAGAAAGTTAAAACTGCGTTACCATATCAAAGCTGAATTCTAAGAAACAGAAAATGTTGAGTACTAATCATCTTAGACTTTTACAGTCACAATAGTTGCTCAAAATGCCCACCAGCGGCGTCGATACACTTCGCGTACCTTGAACTACAGTAGTAGGGATTTAGCGGTTCTGGCGCAATTAATTTATGCATGTCTATTCATATGCAAATGAGCTCCCCCACCTCCTCTCCCCCACCCCCACCCCCCGCTGTGCATTGGTAGTTTTAGTTGCAGCTGCGGTCGTAAATCATGTTGAGTACAATGGAGGCTTGACAGTTAAGCAATTAAGGCTGTCAATCAACTGTCAAAACGAACAAAGGGGTCATAAATTTAAGGTTCTGTAACAAAGGCGAGATGTTTTTCCTACCCATCCCACATTAGGCCACTTCTGCACCTGGTCAGTTACCCACCCCCACTTCCATTGTGTGTCGAACACGTGGCATACTCGTTCCACTAGCTTTTAACAAAAGAACAATGCTTGCCCTTCAGCTGTCAAAATGAACAAAGCCCATGATGAATTAGGGTTGTAACAAAGCCTGACCCTTTCCATTGTGTAAGAGATTCTATTGTGTGTGCCTTTCTATTGTCCTTGGCAAGGCTAGTTTAGAAAGACACCTGCAGCGTTCCCATCCCAATAACAAAGCCTGACCCTTTCCATTGTGTAAGAGATTCTATTGTGTGTGCCTTTCTATTGTCCTTGGCAAGGCTAGTTTAGAAAGACACCTGCAGCGTTCCCATCCCAATAACAAAGCCTGACCCTTTCCATTGTGTAAGAGATTCTATTGTGTGTGCCTTTCTATTGTTCTTGGCAAGGCTAGTTTAGAAAGACACCTGTAGCGTTCCCATTGTTTGGCCACCTGCTAGTTTAACAAAATTCGAGGGTTGCTTTATACTCGTCCTGTCCTTGTTTGTGTGAAAGAGAGAGAAACTTGTTTACCAACTCTGCGTGACGTCATACTTTAGAAAGACCACCCGGCATACTCATCCCACAATCCAATAACAAAGCCTGACCCTTTCCATTGTGTAAGAGATTCTATTGTGTGTGCCTTTCTATTGTCCTTGGCAAGGCTAGTTTAGAAAGACACCTGCGACGTTTCCATTGTTTGGCCACCTGCTAGTTTAACAAAAGAATTCGAGGGTTGCTTTATACTCGTCCTGTCCTTGTTTGTGTGAAAGAGAGAGAAACTTGTTTACCAGCTCTGCGTGACGTCATAGTCGGCCATCATGATTTTGCCTGAGGGAGTTCTCTCCGATGTTTTACGACCTCATACGAATATATCCGAGCATAGTTAACAAGCATTCTGCTTGGCCCCATTTCAGGCAGTGACTGAAAAAGCGCCTAATATACATTTCATTACGTGCATTAAACCTCTGAGTGATATCCATAGATCGGTGTTCGATTCTTACTGTAATCAAAAGTTTATTGCTAATGAGAAATTAATGATTGATATTATTATATCATTACCCTAATTAATAATCTAGCTAGTCTTACCAAGTGAAGCTCTAACGCGCAATAACTATTAAACTATGCAAGACCAGATTGAAAATGTATTTAACAAATATAATTTAATTTTTTATACATCATCATCCTAATTAATGAAAGACCGTTCAGAGGACCCTAGTTCGAATCTTACCCTGCAAACTCTAATGTGTAACATCTAGTAAATTACGGATGCGTGCTCTAAAAATATATTAAACACATGCGTATACTTAGGTATCCAAGTTGATATTTTCTTAGGGTAAAACATTATTATATCATTACCCTGATTAAAGACCGTTCAGAGGTTTCTAGTTCGAGTCTTACCATGCAAGCTCTATGCCTACTAACTATTAAATTACGGAAGCGTGCACGATAAGATTAAAAATGTATTTAACAAATATAATTTAATTTTATACATTACGCTGTTTTAATGAAAGGTATTCTTAGGAACCCAGAAGCCCATAGTTCGAACCTTACCCAGCAAAACGCTATAATAAATACTAAATTATTGAAGAGTGAACGGGTCAGATTAAAATGTGTTTAACAAATATAATTTAATATACACGACATTACAATGTTTAACGATCTGTATTCTTAGGAACCAGAGGTCCATAGCTCGAATCCTGCCCTGCGAAACGCTATAATAACTATTAAACTATGCACGGGCATATTAAAAATGTATTTATCAAATATAATTATTTATATTAAACCCCTGCGTATACTTAGATATTCCGATGCCTAGACAACATTCTTTCTTCTCCCTCTTTCTTTCTCCACGACTTGTACACATTCAGGCGTTCGCATATACACGAGCGCTTGTACACACATCAGCAAACATACACTGGTGCACACACACACTCACATACATACAATAGTACACACACACGCACATACACGCATTCACACAACTCATGCGTATACATACATACACCAGTGCTCTTACACACATACATATACATGGACAGTGCACACACGCATACACGCACATGTAAGTACACACACGCACTCACGCAAGTACACACACGCACACACGCAAGCACGTACACACACGCACATACATACACCAGCACATACACACACATGCACATACATACAACAGTACACACACACATACACCAGTACACACACGCATTCACGCACCTCATGCGTATACATACATACACCAGTGCTCTTACACTCACGCATTCACGCACCTCATGCGTATACATACATACACCAGTGCTCTTACACTCACACATACATATACATGGACACGCACACACACGTGCAAGCACATATGCCTGTTCACTTACACCCAACAGCACCAACCCACACACGCACACACCAACTCACGCGCATGCCCTGAATGAAAAGAGACAAAATGATGCAATAAAAACTAATTATAGCTCGGGATGCAAGGCTCCATTTACGACTGCTCGAAACAGGTCTTCTAATAACTCCAAAACTAGTTAAAATAAAGACAGTAAATAAACTTTATTACTTTTATGCCATTAGCTCGTTTCTTGTGCATGTATATTAGAGTCCAGGTGTCATGGGTTCGATCCTTAACTTTAAAATCTCAATTATCTCAGAAACTAGCAGGGATTAAGGTGCGGACCAAAGCACGATTTTTAGTTCCTACGATGAACAATTAATGCTTTATATAATTTCCAATCAGTGTCCCTAGCTCGAAACCCGATCTTTCAGTGACTTCCTTAATTTTCCACTGTGTTCTAGAATATATCACTTAGATCAATGTTGCAACTGCATACAGGTCTTTAAGCACATCAAACTAATATTATAAATAATTTTGTTTCTGGCGTTCTGAGTTCGAATACCGATTCAATGAAGTTTACTTATAAATTTAATAACAGTAAATAATTAAGACAAAGGTACCAAATAAACCTATTACGTTTATGTCATCAGATAATATCTTGCGGGCGTATATTAGGGTACCTGACGTCCAGGGTTCGATCCTTAAGTTTAAATCTCAATTATCGCAGAAACAGGCAGAGATAGAGCTGTAGACGAAAGCATGTTTGATAGCTCATACAATGAACAATTAATGCTGTATATAATTTTCAATCAGTTGCCCCTAGTTCGAATCCCGATCTTTCAATGACTTCACTGATTTTCCTCTGTACTCTGGAATACATCGCTTAGATTGATGCTTTAACTGCATGCAGCTTTGTGTAACGACATTATGGATGTACTCTGTGTGAGAGAGAGCGAGAGAGGGAGAGAGAGAGAGGGAGGGAGGGAGGGGAGGAAGTGAAACAAGCAGGGATAGAAGTGCTGAGGGCCTCTGCGCATGCGTAGCAAGAGATGATGCCATTGGCTGCAATAATCACGTGACGTGTAAGCATCACAGCCATGATGACGTGCAGGCATCGCCTGGAGGGGGTTTAGATCCCTGTATAAACAGACATCTGTCACATGTTAGAACTGTAGTGTACTTATTAACTTTACATTCAAGTTTTAAAGAGCTTTAAAAGCAACGTGAGCTGCAGGCCGTCTACACATTCAGCACATATCAAAACGGTGCAATGCAAGGTGAGTTTTAAATAACTATACAAAATCACTGTTGGCTTTTACAATACATTTAATTTTATTTAAACGTTACATTACATGAAAGACGATTCGTTACAAAGAGCATCATATTTTCTAATCTGTGCTTTACATTCACATGGATTTCACTGCATACTCTTCTTCAGTTCACATGATTTTCGCCACACATTCTTCTTACATAAACATTCACACGATTTTCCCCTCATTCTTTGTTTCACTATACACTCACATGATTTCCTCTACTCATTCTTTGTTCCACCTACAGGTTTATGCTCTGTTAACATTCACATGACTTTCTCTTCACATTCTTCTTATTTAAACATTCATACGATTTTCCCCCTCATTCTTTGTTTCACTATACATTCGCACACGATTTCCTCTACTCATTCTTTGGTTCTCTGCTGGCTCATCTTCAATGAACATTCACATGATTTCTGTACTTATTCTTTATTTCTCTACACCTTCATAGGCTTACTTACAAAACATACACACCCTATTTCTTCAACTTGAATAATGTAGTGAAAATAATAATTCATGACAATGTCTGTTACAGATTGTTTAGCTGATAGACTTAACAAGATGGTGGAAGAGTGTAGTTTCCTACCGACTCGTCGAGTTCAAGATCTCGAAATAGGTCTTAACTATGAGATAAAGTCCTTAAAGAGAGTTCAAACAAGATATGGTACCAGGATCGTATCTTCGCTGGAGGATTGTCAAGTGTTCTTGCCAGAGCGCTATAATTCGTTAACCGATCAAGAGATTGCAGAAATACCTGGGAGCGTATACCTACAGTATAATGGCATGGCAGAGAAGGGGAAATTTAAGACATGTAAATTGTCTTTTTTACACGCAAAGAAGGTGCGTAGAAGTGTCAAACTTAAGTATTGAATGTTCTCCCATTTCACAATGAAAAATTCATAAATAAAACAACTGACTCATTGATATTACATATAAAGATACAAAAGATTCATATTATAGAATTTTATAAAAAATTAACGAAATTACAATATCACATGCTTGAGTTTAATTATATCTAACGCATTGAAATAACTCTAAATATCCGAATGTTTATACAAATCATTGTGCTCATTTTACATGTGCCATATGCTTCATTTTACATGTATCATAACAAAAAATGTAATTCTTTCCAGGTTGCCTTTACTTGACCAAGATAGTTTTCTAAGACTTTCATTGTGCAATGTTTCAGGGTGTGCAATAAGAGGAAGAAGAAGAGGAATAGCCTGCTACCATGCAATGGATGCTGACGCTATTGGAGGGTAGAATACCTACAAGAAACATTTCGGCAAGAAACGGGTGCTGAGACATCTACATCACCGAAACACATTAAGACAGGATCCTTATATAACATTACAGGGTATACATTGAAAAAATACGGTCAATTTTGTATACAATTCAATGCACGGCTGAGAGTTAGCTCGAACTAGTCTCCCTATATTCACTGAAATTAAGCATTGTGAGCAATAATTTAAGTGACTGTGAAAATACTTTAAGTAATGGTGAAATTTGTATCCTAAAAAACTTGAGCCCTGTATACATTAACAGCATTAAGACTGTTTGCCACGCTGGAATACAAATTATGAAAATAAAGAGACTTTCATTTAAATAATAAGGAAATTTGCATAACCTGCTGTTACAAGTGTAATGACATATACAGAAACAATGAGTCGGACGAGAAAGTGATGGAAATGTAAGATAAATAATAACAATAAAAGAATTAAGGTATGCTTCTACATAGTGTTTTTATTCATTAAAAATCCTTGCATTCCTAATGAAAAATAAATCATTACAATGATTAGTTTAAGTTATGTCACAATGATCAAAAAGAGAACCGTCTTTAGATGCATTACTCGATCTTAAGTCAGAGCACCAAAAAATGACAAATCACGGCTTCTCCATTTTAGATGTGGTGTCACTATTCAGGTAAATTCATGTAACACAGCAGGTTGAGTATGCAGATCTGTGGTCCTAAATGGGTGAAACAGAGTCTTATCCAGCTTAACAGTCTTGAGATCTCAGCATCAGAAAGTCGAATCACAAGCCTTCTCCACTCGATGAGTACAGGTTTAACTACAGCATTCTCTTCACCCTGAGACTGTGTAATGTATATAAATGTTCAACTTGACAAGGGATTCTAAACTCGTTGTTAGAGTCCAGAACTGATGTATTATATGGTGAAAACACATGTTCCTCTTCTTAGTAATCTTGTCGTCGAATCTCGGTGTCGGTAGCATTGAAGATGTCCATGATTATAGGATTCTGAAGCCCAAAAACTGTAGGAACTGCTGATTGCGTGATGTTAACCTGATGGGCGTCAAGGGCAGAGCATGATGTGTGCGTCGAATCATTCCATTATATCCTCGACGTCGTTGACTTCTTCTAAAAACTATAGGCATTATGCTTATATCCTTGTTTCTAAAGGCAATGATATTGCTGTTAGGCTCCCCTGTTTGCTCTATGAAGCGGATCTTTATGAACAACAGGTAAAATTTGATTTGATGGTTCCTGTGAAATACGTTATCCAGCCGTAACAGATGGGAAAACTGGTAGATGGAGTGTCCAATTTTACTATAGAGGAAGGAGACTGATGCAATACTGCGCTAAATTCGTATGATGCTCAACCTTGCATTGCACCGTTTTGATATGTGCTGAATGTGTAGACGGCCTGCAGCTCACGTTGCTTTTAAAGCTCTTTAAAACTTGAATGTAAAGTTAATAAGTACACTACAGTTCTAACATGTGACAGATGTCTGTTTATATAGGGATCTAAACCCCCTCCAGGCGATGCCTGCACGTCATCATGGCTGTGATGCTTACACGTCACGTGATTATTGCAGCCAATGGCATCATCTCTTTGCTACGCATGCGCAGAGGCCCTCAGCACTTCTATCCCTGCTTGTTTCACTTCCTCCCCTCCCTCCCTCTCTCGCTCTCTCTCACACAGAGTACATCCATAATGTCGTTACACAAAGCTGCATGCAGTTAAAGCATCAATCTAAGCGATGTATTCCAGAGTACAGAGGAAAATCAGTGAAGTCATTGAAAGATCGGGATTCGAACTAGGGGCAACTGATTGAAAATTATATACAGCATTAATTGTTCATTGTATGAGCTATCAAACATGCTTTCGTCTACAGCTCTATCTCTGCCTGTTTCTGCGATAATTGAGATTTAAACTTAAGGATCGAACCCTGGACGTCAGGTACCCTAATATACGCCCGCAAGATATTATCTGATGGCATAAACGTAATAGGTTTATTTGGTACCTTTGTCTTAATTATTTACTGTTATTAAATTTATAAGTAAACTTCATTGAATCGGTATTCGAACTCAGAACGCCAGAAACAAAATTATTTATAATATTAGTTTGATGTGCTTAAAGACCTGTATGCAGTTGCAACATTGATCTAAGTGATATATTCTAGAACACAGTGGAAAATTAAGGAAGTCACTGAAAGATCGGGTTTCGAGCTAGGGACACTGATTGGAAATTATATAAAGCATTAATTGTTCATCGTAGGAACTAAAAATCGTGCTTTGGTCCGCACCTTAATCCCTGCTAGTTTCTGAGATAATTGAGATTTTAAAGTTAAGGATCGAACCCATGACACCTGGACTCTAATATACATGCACAAGAAACGAGCTAATGGCATAAAAGTAATAAAGTTTATTTACTGTCTTTATTTTAACTAGTTTGGAGTTATTAGAAGACCTGTTTCGAGCAGTCGTAAATGGAGCCTTGCATCCCGAGCTATAATTAGTTTTTATTGCATCATTTTGTCTCTTTTCATTCAGGGCATGCGCGTGAGTTGGTGTGTGCGTGTGTGGGTTGGTGCTGTTGGGTGTAAGTGAACAGGCATATGTGCTTGCACGTGTGTGTGTGCGTGTCCATGTATATGTATGTGAGTGTAAGAGCACTGGTGTATGTATGTATACGCATGAGGTGCGTGAATGCGTGAGTGTAAGAGCACTGGTGTATGTATGTATACGCATGAGGTGCGTGAATGCGTGTGTGTACTGGTTTATGTGTGTGTATGTACTGTTGTATGTATGTGCATGTGTGTATGTGCTGGTGTATGTATGTGCGTGTGTGTACGTGCTTGCGTGTGTGCGTGTGTGCGCGTGTGTACGTGCGTGTGTGCGTGTGTGTACTTACATGTGCGTGTATGCGTGTGTGCATTGTCCATGTATATGTATGTATACGCATGAGTTGTGTGAATGCGTGTATGTGCGTGTGTGTGTACTATTGTATGTATGTGAGTGTGTGTGTGCACCAGTGTATGTTTGCTGATGTGTGTACAAGCGCTCGTGTATATGCGAACGCCTGAATGTGTACAAGTCGTGGAGAAAGAAAGAGGGAGAAGAAAGAATGTTGTCTAGGCATCGGAATATCTAAGTATACGCAGGGGTTTAATATAAATAATTATATTTGATAAATACATTTTTAATATGCCCGTGCATAGTTTAATAGTTATTATAGCGTTTCGCAGGGCAGGATTCGAGCTATGGACCTCTGGTTCCTAAGAATACAGATCGTTAAACATTGTAATGTCGTGTATATTAAATTATATTTGTTAAACACATTTTAATCTGACCCGTTCACTCTTCAATAATTTAGTATTTATTATAGCGTTTTGCTGGGTAAGGTTCGAACTATGGGCTTCTGGGTTCCTAAGAATACCTTTCATTAAAACAGCGTAATGTATAAAATTAAATTATATTTGTTAAATACATTTTTAATCTTATCGTGCACGCTTCCGTAATTTAATAGTTAGTAGGCATAGAGCTTGCATGGTAAGACTCGAACTAGAAACCTCTGAACGGTCTTTAATCAGGGTAATGATATAATAATGTTTTACCCTAAGAAAATATCAACTTGGATACCTAAGTATACGCATGTGTTTAATATATTTTTAGAGCACGCATCCGTAATTTACTAGATGTTACACATTAGAGTTTGCAGGGTAAGATTCGAACTAGGGTCCTCTGAACGGTCTTTCATTAATTAGGATGATGATGTATAAAAAAATTAAATTATATTTGTTAAATACATTTTCAATCTGGTCTTGCATAGTTTAATAGTTATTGCGCGTTAGAGCTTCACTTGGTAAGACTAGCTAGATTATTAATTAGGGTAATGATATAATAATATCAATCATTAATTTCTCATTAGCAATAAACTTTTGATTACAGTAAGAATCGAACACCGATCTATGGATATCACTCAGAGGTTTAATGCACGTAATGAAATGTATATTAGGCGCTTTTTCAGTCACTGCCTGAAATGGGGCCAAGCAGAATGCTTGTTAACTATGCTCGGATATATTCGTATGAGGTCGTAAAACATCGGAGAGAACTCCCTCAGGCAAAATCATGATGGCCGACTATGACGTCACGCAGAGCTGGTAAACAAGTTTCTCTCTCTTTCACACAAACAAGGACAGGACGAGTATAAAGCAACCCTCGAATTCTTTTGTTAAACTAGCAGGTGGCCAAACAATGGAAACGTCGCAGGTGTCTTTCTAAACTAGCCTTGCCAAGGACAATAGAAAGGCACACACAATAGAATCTCTTACACAATGGAAAGGGTCAGGCTTTGTTATTGGATTGTGGGATGAGTATGCCAGGTGGTCTTTCTAAAGTATGACGTCACGCAGAGTTGGTAAACAAGTTTCTCTCTGTTTCACACAAACAAGGACAGGACGAGTATAAAGCAACCCTCGAATTTTGTTAAACTAGCAGGTGGCCAAACAATGGGAACGCTACAGGTGTCTTTCTAAACTAGCCTTGCCAAGGACAATAGAAAGGCACACACAATAGAATCTCTTACACAATGGAAAGGGTCAGGCTTTGTTATTGGGATGGGAACGCTGCAGGTGTCTTTCTAAACTAGCCTTGCCAAGGACAATAGAAAGGCACACACAATAGAATCTCTTACACAATGGAAAGGGTCAGGCTTTGTTATTGGGATGGGAACGCTGCAGGTGTCTTTCTAAACTAGCCTTGCCAAGGACAATAGAAAGGCACACACAATAGAATCTCTTACACAATGGAAAGGGTCAGGCTTTGTTACAACCCTAATTCATCATGGGCTTTGTTCATTTTGACAGCTGAAGGGCAAGCATTGTTCTTTTGTTAAAAGCTAGTGGAACGAGTATGCCACGTGTTCGACACACAATGGAAGTGGGGGTGGGTAACTGACCAGGTGCAGAAGTGGCCTAATGTGAGATGGGTAGGAAAAACATCTCGCCTTTGTTACAGAACCTTAAATTTATGACCCCTTTGTTCGTTTTGACAGTTGATTGACAGCCTTAATTGCTTAACTGTCAAGCCTCCATTGTACTCAACATGATTTACGACCGCAGCTGCAACTAAAACTACCAATGCACAGCGGGGGGTGGGGGTGGGGGAGCTCATTTGCATATGAATAGACATGCATAAATTAATTGCGCCAGAACCGCTAAATCCCTACTACTAACTACTGATCGAGTAACGTTTGCGAAAGTGTCCTCAGCGATTGCAGTACATGCCGTTTCGATTTCTTCCCGAAGTGCTGTCAGTGTACTAGTTTTCTACGGTATACAACATCCTCAAGAGTTCCCCATAGGCAGAGGTCCAGCGGAGTTAGATCCGGAGAACGCGGTGGAAACTCTTCGTCCTATGCAGTGCCCTGGAAGAAGTCTCACGTGCACATTGCTTTGTTGATTTCTGCGGGGAGTGCGCAAAAGTTCCAAAACCATAGCCGAGGACGCGGGGCTTGTTGCTTGCGAGGTCTCCCAGATCTGCCCTTATGAACATCGCATACTGTACCATGAGTCTCAAATTTGTCAAGGGAAACATGGAATCATATTCTGCTCAGTGCAGGGAAGCGGGATTATTAAGAAAACAATATTTACTACCACAGTTTCTGGAATCAAATAGGAGAATGGAGGTCTGCTTGGATGTAATGTATGGACGCGGAGTATTATAAAATGGGTTCTTTTTGGTCTAAGATTTGGCAAATGAGGTTAATTGCCCTGGAGAACAGAAGAGAAGGGACGGTACATAAGAGCGAGTTATTAAGAGTCCGGGCACTGTATATATTTCCAATTAAATTGAGTTTTATTTATGGACGCTCTTTAACTGCTGTGGTTCTTAGCGTCCCATTCTATATTGGGAGTGAAAGACCGGTAATTTTGCTCAAGAGGCCTCTATCAGGCTTGACGTTCTTTTACGTGCCGTAAATCTACGAAACCGGACCACCGGTTTTACTTCCCTTCTGAAAGAAGCTATTTGTAATTCATACTTATTATTATTTTTTTCCATCTTTTCTTTATTCTTTCATTATGTTAGTATGTATTATTTATTTATTTATTTGTTTGTTCTAGCAATCTTCCTTAGAATATGGCTATACATCAGCCCAAGCTGTTATCTTGCCATATTCTACCCATATTACATTCTTTAATGCAATAATAAAATAAATGTACTACCAAAATAATGATCTAATAATACTAATATATAATAATGATAATATAATTACATAACTTAACATCACATGATGAAACTAATTAACATCTCTTTTTATTGTCCATAAGCTTTTCTTTTTTACTTTGGACAGGTACTCTCCTACCTTGTTACTGTCTTTGTTAAGAATCTTACTTAAGGCTACTTTCCTGTCCAGTTTTAACCATTTCCCATTTATAGCTTGCTTTCTCCAATGCTGTGTACCTTTACAATCAAAAACGATATGTTCTAAATCTTCTCTTTCCCCACATATTGGACACTGGTTCTGTGGGAACCCATTTCTATTCCTATTAGTCTCCATACACCTGCTCGTACCCAGGATATACTTTCTCTTTGTTCCTTATTTGAGTTATCCACATACTGTTTTCTAGCCCATACATTTTTGTATGTATTATAGTGCATACTAGTAAAACACACACGCACAAATATATATATATATATATATATATATAGTATATATTTAGTATTATACATGCTAACCTCTAGTTCCCGAGGTCGCGGGTTCAAACACGGCGGAGGGCGATGTATTTTTCGGGCGTAAAAATCCTTAGCATGGCTTTCTTCGGAAGGGAAGTAAAGCCGGTGGACCCATGTCGTAGATTTACGGCATGTAAAAGAACCACAAGCCTGATAGAGAGGCCTCTGAGCAAAATTTCCGGTCTTTCACGCCCAATATAGAATGGGACGCTAAGGACCACAGTAGTTAAAGAGCGTTCATACATAAAACTCAATTTAATTTAAGTATTATACACACATTGTTAGATTATAGGGACAGGAAAAGCATGTACGGCAATGAGGCCCATGCGATTGTTGTATTGTACAAGAGTAGATTGAAAACTGTTCATAATAAAAGTACTACTACTACTACTACTACCACCACCACCACCACCACCACCTCCACTCGCTTAGGAGGTTCTGTTCTGTACACACCTCGCCATTACCGTTGAACTCAAACAACATTCTCGGTTTTCCAACACCACTTCGAAATTGCTTTCCCCTGTTCAAACGATAATCTTGGCTCCATTTTGTTGTAGCAACGTTAGCATAACGTAATGTGAGTCACATCTGTTAACAGAACATCATACTGCACATTACTGTTTTTTTCGGTCCAACTTTTAAATATATTAAATAGACATCTCTTGTAAAAGTGTGTATAAATTGTTGGCAAATAGGTAATTTGAGATGAGACGTGTGGCCTGTCTGTTGAAATTTCGAAGTTAAGGCCTTAAGTTTCCAAAGTGCCAGTACGCTACAGGCCAATGATGATACCATTCGAGAGTACAACACATGAAAACGAAGGGAGGGACGTTGCAGAGCGTGCTTCTCTAGTGCAGTGGTTACGACATTAGCTCTCGAGTAAAAGGGAATCTTTGTTTTCAGGAGTTGGAGTCTCGTTCACCACTTTTTTTAAATTTTAATAGAGCACATTAATGCAGTTTTAGTATAAGTTTTAAATACATGCTTCAATTTATGCACTTTAATGTCAATATATCAGTACAATTAACAACAATCCTTGCTAACAAAAACTTGAATCATGCCTAATACATCCACACGTTGTACCTGAAAATGGGAAGCGGCTTAAAGGGCGAAAGAAAGAATAAAAGCATAAAAACAGCACAGACGCCAGTTTTATAGGAACTGCTCGAAATGGCGACCAGCATTTTCAAGGCAAAGTTGACAGCGTCGAAGGAGCGATGTCATACTCTATCCAAAAGTTCTTATATGACGAATAATGTCACATGCAGCTATTATTCCGGCAGTTAAGTCTTCTGATGTGATAGGTGTTTCATACACCATAGACTTTAGATGACCCTAGAAAAAGAAATCAGTTGGACTGAGCTCCGCAGAACGTGGTGACCAAGCAACTGTTGGATTCCCCCTTCCGATCCATCTGGCAGGAAAAGCTTGATTCAAATGTTCTCGCACAGCCAGGGAGAAGTGGGGCGGAGCTTCATCATGTTGTAGCCACATTCGTCGACAAATACACAGAGGCACATCTTTTAAATATACAGTACATTGTTCTGCAATAAATAGAGCTAAACATGTCCATTTAACCTAGGGGGAAACAGATACGGGCCAATGGCAGGGACTGAAATAGTTCCGACCCATATGTTCACCGCAAACGTATGGTAGTGACTTGCAACAGCATGTGGATTGACATATTCCCTCACATGGCTGTATCTTGAGTTGAAAACTAGACTATCCCTGGTGAACAAGGCCTCATCAGTAAACATTACGACGAAAAGGATTCAGGCTGCTGGACGAAAGCTCAGTTATAAAATTGTACCCGAGGGCCAAATTCTCCCAGGCTTAATGCTTGCACCTTTTGACGGTGAAATGAGTGAAGTTGTTCATGTATGGCTTGTCATACGCTAACAGTGCAGTCCAGTGGCGCAAGTGCTGGTAGATGGCTCCTCTGCAGTTTTTTGCAAAACATTTTCCTCAAAGTGCAACTGTGCATCGAGTGCGTGTAATACCCGTATCGCCTCTGTTTACCTTGAAGGTTTCACTCTCTTGCAAACGCCTGTCGATGGACTGGAAAGTGAGTGATATGGTTGGCGCCTATCGGGATACCGTTTCCTGCACAGTGCTGCAGCAGCTAAACCACTATTTCTTGACTCGCTGTAAATAAGGTGCGTATCTGCAAGTTCAGAGGTGTTCATGTTTCTCCATGTTGTTTCTCAGACAATCTTCAGCATCTTCAGTGAGCCGAATCAAGGAAATGACAGTAGTGTCACTCCACTTTCCTGTATACGTATCGCAGTACTCTTCTGATGGAATAAAAAATACCTAAGAGCATGATCGGAAACGAACCCATGACCTTCGATACATCAGCTTTTGGCGTTGTACATTAAGCCACACGAGCAGTTAAACAAACGTGTCTAGAGTAGACTGCGAAATGCAAGAAGGCAGTTAGTCTATGTTCAATGTCGACTGTCAAGTGATTAGTTCGAGATTGGAGAGATTTTTGTCATTAAATCTTGAGAACACTAATAACCAGCTGCTGCAAATTCATGTTTCTATACTCTGCAGCAGTTTTAAACACACTCTAAGCCAATTTTTCATCCGACTTTGCTTTAGCACCGACTTATCAGCATCTGATATAAATATGTTTACACCATTATAATTGGGTAATGTTTAGCCGTGGACCATCTCAAATTGCTTATATCAGACACTGAAAATTATTTCGCTTTAGTTCATTAACATGCAATATATGAGGGCAGTCCCAAAAGTAACCGACGCGACATATATAGCGGTTGTTGTTTCAAGCAAGTTACTATGATAGAAAGTACCGCCCTTATAAAGCTTAAGTTTGAAGTTTGAGATGCTATGTTGTTTAGTAATTGTTTGGCAGCCAATAATAATGAACTCTCAGCGAATTTGTAAACATGGATAAAACTGGACATCGTTATGTGATACAATACACTCATTTGAAAGGTCTTAGTCCAACTAATATTAAAGCTCCTGGGGGAGTCTGCTCCTTCGTTTGCAACAGTAAAATATTGGGTGACAGAGTTTGAGCGAGGCCGTACGAGCTGCCAAGACGAAAATCGCAGTGGTCGACCAAATGAGGTGATCACGCCAGAAATTGTGAAGAAAATCCACAAAATATTGGATGACCGTCGACTGAAAGTGCGCCAGCTAGCAGACATTTTAGGCGTTTCGAAAAGTGCTGTACATCGCATACTAACTGAATATTTAGACATGAGTAAGCTGTGCGCAAAATGGGTGCCGCGTTTACTCACAATGGAACAAAATCAGCATCGTGAGGATGTTTCAGTCGAGCGTTTGGCGATGTTTTGCTGCAATAAAGCCGAGTTTTTGCGTCGATTCATAACTATGGATAAAATATGGGTCCATCACTTCACACCTGAGACGAAGGAACAGTCAAAGCAGTGGATTGAAAGGGGAGAATCGGCTCCCAAGATGGCGAAAACAGTTCCATCTGCAGGAAGGTCATGGCGTTAATGTTTTGAAATGCATGTGGGATAATTTTCATTGATTATCTTCAAAAAGGAAAAACAATCAATGGTGAGTATTGTGCAAACTTATTGCAGCGTTTGAATGATGAAATCAAGCAAAAACGGCAGCATTTAGCAAAAAAAAAAGTTCTGTTTCATCAAGACAATGCACCTATTCACACATTCATTATCGCCATTGCCAAAATCAATGAATTAAAGTTTGAATTGCTTCCTCATGCACCCTAGTCGCCAAACTTATCCCCCTCTGATTATTTTCTGTTTCCAAAGTTGAAGAAATGGCTTGGTGGTAAAAGATTTGTCAACAATGAAGAGGTGAAGTCTGCAGTTTTGGCTATTTTGCAGAATTCGGCGGTTCTCACTATAAACAGAGTATCAAAACGATTGAACATCGCTGGGAAAAGTGCATCGAGTTGAAAGGAATTTTCCCAAAATTTTTGTGTTTTCTTTGTTAGGTCCGGTACTTCTGGGACAGCCCTCGTATATGCAAATTCTAATTTAACTGGACAATTTGAGAGTTGAGTAGCATTTCTAGTAAAGCTGATGACATAATCTGCGTATCAGTTATTGTTGTTGAC
Source organism: Deroplatys truncata (assembly GCA_030765065.1). Lineage (NCBI taxonomy): Eukaryota > Metazoa > Arthropoda > Insecta > Mantodea > Mantidae > Deroplatys > Deroplatys truncata. The sequence goes on along the minus strand of CM060988.1, from coordinate 126,229,194 downwards.
AATGTTTAGATGAGAAAAAAAATATAATAATACGCCCCACTACACGTTTTGTTTAGAGCTTGCCCGTCAGTGTCCCTGCCATAATGAAGAGATGGTTTACATGCGTTCAACCGTAGCGCTGAAAGCCCAGGCATGTTTTTGAAGGAATACGATTAATACAATAAAACTGTTGTAAACTTATAATAATACTACTACTATCGGCTGTCCCCGTAGCTCAGTCGGTAGAGCAAATGCACGTTCTGCAAGGGGTCCCGGGTTCGATTCCGACTGGGGGATGGGACTTTTTCTCTAGCCAGAGTCTGGAAGTATGAATGAGGCTGGAATGTGTGTATGATCTAATAATTAAAACACCAAAAGTGCAAGAAACCCAAGACAAAAGTTACACGAGTTAACACCATTGCCAACAGGCAATAAGTTCCGAAGGAAAGGCCGCCGACAAGGCCAATGTAGTTAAAGGCGGGGTATAAATGGAACTAAAAAAATTACTCCCAACTGCACAGGTTTTATATATATATATACGTAATTTTCTTACAGCTCAGTAAACTTATTGGGTTCCTTGATTTTGATGGAAGGTTATGGATTCTTTGAATCCTGCTGCGTTTTAAGGAAAGAAAATTTGCTAGCATTGTGATTGAAAAGTGAAATTCATTGCCATACACAAATAAGAAAATTAGTGTTCTGAGACTCAGCAAATACGGCGTACAGTAATAACCTCGCATTTTATCATCGATTATGCCAGACATTGAATGGGGCGTCTTATACGAGAACTTTTGAAAATATGTTTTATGCATGTAGTAAAACACCAATGTTTTATAAATCAAGTTTTTATTCAATGTTCGTGATTATTGCTCAATGATCGGATGTTGCCCGACAGTTGTCAAATGGGCTAATGCCACTTATCGTGGCAAGTCGCCCTAACAACCGAGATTCGAACTCGCTAACGGTTTTGAAGGCAGACATACCACGGTTGTGATCAAAGGAAAGTTGTGTCTCTGAGAAATTTATTGCAAGTCGCCAAATTTTCCGTAACTTAATTTAATTTATTCACAAGAAGATAATGAACTTGGAACTTACTTCTCGAAACATCGTTTGAATTCAGAATATATAGATGCAAATAATCCCAGAATTGACCTTTTAGCGTGAGCGTTAAATGTCGTTAAAAAGGTTTCTGCATTTCAGAACAGATCATTCGTGCAGCTGAAATGGAGAGCGGCATTTAATTTGCCTATGAAAACAATGGCTGCTTGTAATTCGCTAACACGGAACAAAGAAGGGAAGATAAATAATGGAGAAGGAAGAAGCACAAAGCAGCCGAAGAATGTTCCTGGTATTTGCTGAGAAACTAAAAAGTCTTCCTTGCGGAGAACCTTTACAGCATCCTATTATGCAGGACAGGGGATGATAAACGGTAGAGCCAAATTATTCCGGCAATCTAGTGCTAATTACCCTTAATGGTGGAAGAAAACTTGAGAAAAGTTTAGTAGTTAAGGTAACGCAAATAGAATTTTAATACGGACTCCAGCAAGCTCTTAGTCTTTAATAAGGTTTCCTCAACAAGTTTGCTTCCGGTATGCTAATGGCAGTTCACATCTAATGGAGGTTATGATAATCACTCCTGAAACTTACAGAACAGAGTGGAATATCGTCAAGGTTCTCATTGCCGTAGAATTGTTTTCGCTGGATTCATTAAGTTACATAATGGCTTGACTTTGATTACGGCAAAGCTCGAATGCTTAGCCAATCGTTGCTTGTACTTACAGTTGGAAGTTAAGAATGAAGTCCACATGGAAATGCATCGTTGCAACATATCTTTCTTGTATTTCCTAACGGATATCAGTCTCTGTGGCTACAGGGACGCCAGGCATTGCTGTTCCTACGCGTGGCGCTTTCTAATTCTGCCTTGGGCATCGGTGTTTGTGTCTTGGAAGAAATAATATCTAATATATCACCCTTACAGAGCTTTCTCTGCTCATTACAACTTCATATAATCTCTCTTAAATAGTTCATATAAAAAGTGGTGCTGGTGTTCGCGTTACGATGTTGTTCACAGATTTTTGGCTAGAAGTCTTAAATTGAGTATCATGGGCTTGACTACATGCATGATGCGGATCACAAAACACAACCGATCATATATCGTAAATCAGTTTTTGTTACCAATGAATCCATTTGGGATAAAAAGAATAGCATGTTTTCAAAGACGCATTATATATGCCACAAGGCAATTGAACCACGCAAATCTTAGATGTAACAACGAATATTTCGAAAACGGCTAATGTTAAAGAAAAGTATAAGTTGTTTATTTCATGAATAAAAAAGACTTCCCAGAAAATCCAAGATATGTATTTTATTACTCATACAGATATTTTAGGCATATAATATGTTAAAATCATTAAATCATTTTTGAGAAAATAAAGCATTAGGAATAATTTTACAAGTTAAAGAAAATTGTAGTGGTAGAGTTTCATTATTGCTTGAAAGATGCTGGACTTAAATACGAAGTTTTAGTATTCATCCCACTTTTCGTTTTTGAGTTCACAGACAAGCGCGTGGGCCTACACGTACACTCACATATACACATTTTTTCTATAATGATTTCGGGGATTGTTAAGTGACCTCAAAACCTGTATTTTCGGTTCCGAGGTCTCTTCAACCCCACCAAGAATGATTTCATGTGTGCGTGAGACAGAGGGAGAGAGAGAGAACAAAAGAACTCGAAAATAGTAGGATAAATATCAAACGTCTTATATGAGTCACCTTTAACCATCCCATGCGAAGATTTTCAAGAAAATTCCAAATTCTTCCAAAGCTACCGTTTACATAGAAACATTTTCTTATTTTTCGTTTTCTCAAAAATGGTTTTAGAGGTTTTGATTAACATGTATATTTAAGACATTTTCACGATTAATAAAATACATATATTTTAACAGTATTTTTAACACTTAAATGATTTCAGTCAAATTATATAAATATAAATTCAATACCGCCCGCCTTAAAGCAATACGTGTATGTAACAGTATATAAAAAGAGTATATTACAGTCATTGTATATGTTTATATTATTGTAAGCATGTTCAATAACGTTATGTGAATGTATTGCGTAATTTAATAATGAGCTGTGAGAAATAGGTTAAAAGTTGCTAACAAAGAGGTAACAATGAGGTAACCTTAAGGCAATAATGAGTTTGAGAGTTTAACAATACTACTTGTGATTCTTGGAAGCAATAATGTAATTTTAGTGACAGTTTATAAAATAGCCAATCAACAACCAGAAAAAGCTTTAGTTAAATGAAGGTATTCTATTGGATTAGGAATAGCCAATCAGAGACTTGAAATACAGAAATTTACAAGTTTAGGCGGTTGAAATCAATTCAGTTGGTTGCAGACAGCGTTACTAACTACGCAAAAAGTGTCCTCGAGTGATTTTATGCGTATTTTGTGTGAGACGAAAATAATTTACGTGTTAAAAGTGCAAGTAATTAATTAAAGAATCTCACAGCTCTCTATATCACTGAAGTGTTATTTAAATCATGTCAAGCATTAATAAAAGAAGTGAAGTAAAATTATCTGTGTAAGCCTACATTCTTAGTCGCACCATAACCCTGCCAAGACATCAATGTCTCTAACAATAATACTGACCTAGCCGAGGCAAACAAATATATAATATTTAAAGAAACAGATTAATTACAAAGTTAATATTTTTTTTTAAACTTGGGGCAAAGGCCACCTGAAAGTACATTTGGGGCGAAGGCTACAGGAAACTGTTTACCATACGTGCGGTTGCAACTACTACAAGTTTGGATCCCCAACAGTTGAAATATAATACAACTCCTTCAATACAAACTACTTCAAATTGACGCCCAAAGCGTGGTGGTGCAAATAACGTAACAAACCATCTTCTCAAATTGGCGTCCATACGTGGGGCTAATAAAATACTTCTCAATGTTCAATTTTCTGTGAATTGCTTGAGCATGCAATTAAATCCATGTTGCATAATCTGAGAATGCTTTGAGTAAAAACTGTATGTAACGCAACTCAAAAAGAAGAATAACCTTTTATATGAATACTATAATATATATGGGATTATATGGAGTCGTTTTGGTAGAGAAAGCCGTGAGACTGTAATAAATCAGATTTTTGCATTCTCTGTACGTATAGTAAGAAAGGGAAGTATTACATTCCACCCAACAATTCGATACCGAAATTTCATGGGAAATACATGTTTTGAGGTGCCCTGAAACCAAATAAAGAATTTTTGTAAACATGTCCATGTATGTGTGTCTGTCAGTTTGTGAACAGCATAAGTTAAAAAAAGTTGGATAAACACCAAACTTGGTATTTGAGTTTACTATCTTCCAAGGATGCGACACGAAGATTTTCAAGAAAATCCCCCACCCCAGACTATCCTTTACATGCAACATTATTCGAAAGTTTTGATTTTCTCAAAAATGGCTGTAACGATTTTGATTAAAATATCATATGTTTATGTGATTTTCATGGCAAACGAAACGTATATCTTGAATTTTCTGGTAATGTCCCCAACAGTCCTCTGAATGAACTGGTAAACCGTAACAGATGGACAAAATTTTCCTACACAAAAAAAAAAGTAGATCTCATTAATACACACAGTTTGTCAATTACATTTGTTTGTGGAGTGATCCATTTCCGAGATATTCTTTGTTATTTGTGTGAATTTTTCAATACTTATACTTTTTCTCAAATCGGAATTCGTTATTCGTGTTTTCATGTGCTGGACACGCAAAGAGAATGGAATGCTCCACATAGCAACCAGCTCTTAAAAGATTTGACTATCGCTTAAAGCCTACCATATTCCCCTTGCACCTACAAGAAAATTAACAATAAGATAGTTTCTGCAAATGTTTATCTCTATTATTTTTTCAAATGATACATAAGGTTTCAAGAATGTTAGTAAGATAGAGTGTCTCTTTTTATCTGCCGTGTTTTTGCTGGGCTAGAAACACATCACAGACTCCTCCCCTAAAGCGACCATTGGTGCTTTTGCATGATTTAAGTCTCAAATAGCTTACCAGATAACATATAATGTACGTTTAAACTTATTCCAGGGTATCTGCGTGTAATTGGAAGTTCAGGGTAAAGGGTGAACTAGTCGTCGCCAATAAGGGATTTAGGGGAGCTTAATCTAGTAGAAAAAGGCGTGTTTTTCTGCATTTTAAAGCAAATTTTAAATGGTTAAGTCCGTTATTTAACAATGTGTCCGTAAATATTTGCACTAGAATCTTTTTATCTAATTTAAAAACGTAATGTATTTTAGTTTATACATGGTATGAACCCTTATCAGTTTAGTGGAAACATTCCATCAAAAGCACCTGCTTTTTTATAGTATTTTCAGAATTATTTGCACTGTTAGTTTTAGGTGATTCACTCAGAATAAAAATCTGATGTGTTACACTCACATGACTTTCTCTACTCTTGTACAAAATATTTTTACAAACGCCTATTCTCCATATGATTCATGTTAATCGAGATATCGAGATGTTAATCTTATTGCTAATTTTCTTGTAGATGCAAGGGAAATTGGTAGGCTTTAAGCGATAGTCAAATATTTTAAGAGCTGGTTGCTATGTGGAGTATTCCATTCTCTTTGCATTACCAGGACAAAAAAAAGAATAACGCATTCACATCTGAGAAAAAGTATTGGAAAATGTAAGGGAATAACAAGCAATATCTCGAAAATGGTTCGCTCAACAAAACAAAAAATGTATATGACATAAATTGTGTATTTTAACGCAATCTACATTTTTGTGTTGTAAAATTTTGTCTATCTCTTATGGTTTACCTGTTATGCAAAACTGGTTCACAATGAAAAATACTTTTGGAGACATTCCCAGAAAATTCACGATATACATTTTATTTGTCATAAAAGTATCTTAAATATATGATATTTTAATCAAAATCGTTAGAGCCATTTTTGAGAAAATTAAAATTTTCGAAAAATGTTCCATGTAAAGGGTAGTCTGGGGTGTGGGGAGTTCGTTTCTGAGTTATGGTGTTCACACACACACGGACATGTTTCCAAAAATGCTTTTTTGGATTCAGGGGGTCTCAAAACATGTATTTCCGGTGAAATCTCGGTATCGAATTTTTGGGTGGTATACAATACTTCCCCTACTTACTATACGTAGTAGAGAAAGTAAAAAGAATTGAGTTTAGGAACGTGTTTATGAATATTGTGTTAATCAAATTAATACTGGTGTTTAGAAAATAAAAAGATCAGATCATCGGGGGGGGGGAGCAATGTCTATATTAATTATTGAGCGGGATGCAACACTCTTAGTAATGCTTGGTTCCTCAATCTAAGTTCGTATACTGCCTTCGCACGAGTAGCTCCGCCGCTTTGACCAAACTGCATATTAATGAAACTAATTTATCCTCTGTAGGAAGTTGCCTTGATTACTGAGCCCAATTTTAATCTTAAATGTCTTAGTAACTAGCTAAGGTTAAAAATAATGCCGCTAATTTTTCATCTTTGGTCTGCAAAAGGTGTCAGTGAACTCGGGTAATAAAAGTTAAATGTTTGGCAATATAAATCAGTTAATACGTTGTACACTTTTGTCGAAACCCATCTCCAGACGAAAATACTGAGAGATCATGGGAAAAGAAAGAACAATAAATATTGCAGTTCATTTTCTATCGCGTTTCTTTATAAAGCTATGAGGTTCTTATAGGCAGATGGTGTAATTTCATCCCTTACTTCATCTGACGGAACGTTACCAAAACTGGCAGACAGGAAAAGGGTAAAAGATTGTGTTGGTACAGAAATCAACATGTATAGATTATTCGGTCATTTTTAGGTTACGTACATAGTAGGTAGAAAAGGTATTGCATTCCATCCCAGAAATTCGATACCGAGATTTCGGGCTACATATTTTGTAGCCTCTTGGATCCAAAAGGGCATGTTTAAAAACGGTTCGTCTGTGTGTGTGTCTATGAACAACAAAACGAAAAGTCGGATAGGTAACAAACTTAGTATTTAAGTTCAGTATCTTCCAAAGATGCGGCAGCAAAATTTTCTATAAAATCCCCCCACTCCCAACTATTCTTTACATGGAACTTTTTTAAAGTTTTTCGTTTTCTCAAAAATGGCTGTAGCGATTTTGATTAAAATCCCATATATTAATGATACATGACAAATAAAATGTATATCATGAATTTTTTGGGAATGGCTTGTGAAGTCCTCTTCTTTTGTAAGGAATTTAATATAACATTGTATAACTGGTAATCATTAAGCGATGGACGAAAACGCACTACAAAAAATGTAGATCTCTTTGAAACACAATTTATTTGAAATAACTTTTTTGTGGTATCAGTCATTTCAAAGATATCCGTTATTAATGATTTGAGTTGTTGAATTCTTTCTCCTTTTAACGTTCAGTCACCATTCAGTTGTTTCTCGCGGTTGCATGGAAAGAGCATGGAATTTTAAGACTAGCGTCTAGTTCTTAAACACTTGATTGTCGTTATTCCTTTTCATTTATAACGAAATGTGTAATGTAGCTACTTCTGGAAAGATTTGCCTGCATTAAAATCAAGTAGATAGAAAATAAGTTTTCGTAAGAATAGTTCTTATACCCATTAAAATGATAGAGGGTAGAGAAAGTAATGTGAATGTAAAAAGTTTGATTTTTGTTGTATATACAATGAGCACATTTTTTTTGAAGTTTTATGTATTTACTCGATAATGAGTTAGTGTCTAATTAATCTGCATTTTAAATGCAAATTAGGGATACTTTTATTTATAATTGGGGATGAGAAAGGGCACAAATTGCAAAACTCGGTACATATTAGACCCCGAGGTGGGAGTGGTAATATTCTGGCTTCTGCACCAATACAAGAGGTAGGAAAAGAATGCCTGGAAAATATCAGTCTAAATTACATGTTTTCCATAGTTACAATGTGAAAGCAAGGTTTTTAACATAGACTGTAAAGCTAAGCTGCGACTAGAACGATATTATCCTTTCATGGAGTACGATAGGCTTGTGCATTTATACAATCTAGGTACTATCTTTCAAGAAAGTAAAATGTACAATTTTTGCGGGTCAGTTCCGTGAGTAAGGGCTATGAAAACTAAATCGACTATGATCGTAGATGTATGCTGTCGTGGTTGTCATTTTAACCTGTCACTCCGAAGATTTCTACGGCTATATTAATCCAATATGACGATATATATATATATATATATATCCTCGGCATACTTGAAACAGTGTGCGTTTTACCACTGATCTACGAAAGAGATGTTAATGCGTGGGTTATATACAACACGAATGTTGGCTCTGTTAAAACCATCATTCCACGTGTTTTCCGTTTTCTTCATATTTTCCATTGTCATGTAGTTAATAGCTTAGCTGCAAGAGAATTGTTACTTGTTTTGTGATATTTCGTCATAGTTGGTTAATAAAGCCATAGAAATCTTCGAAGTGAATGACAGGTTAATATGGCGACCACGACAGTATACATCTACGACCACGGCCGATTTAGTTTTCATATCCCCTATTCACGGAACGTCTGAATGATACTGATGCGTGAAATGTGTACACAATCAACACATTCTCACTTCCCAGCTCCTTAGACTACCGCGTCCCTTCCCAGTTATAAGTTTTTTGGTTCATGTTTTCGGTCCATATTGGTGGTATCAGACGCGCTTATTAAGATTATATTGAAATGCGCGTTCAGACATCTGTCTATCAACAGTACTGGGATATTCCAACTTGTTAATATAATGAAACGTCCTTAGTTGAAGCATTTCTGAATCATCCGCGAGTTAAAAGCGAAATCGTTGAACCAGCAGGCAAGTGCTCTATCTCTTGTAACACGAAGCCAGTCAAATAGCTGACCATGGCCATATTAGCTCAGTATAACTTTTTTCGTAATTGCGTAATTTATTTTTTTCTTACCAAGGCGCAGTTAAAGACAGTGCAATGCCAAACATTATTTCAGCTACTAGTTTGAAAAAGAAATAAAGAAACTTCTATCTTCTAATATAAAATTTAGAAAAGCCCCAATATATAAAATGGCACTAATTGATAATAATTGACCCACACTCATGAATTTTTTATTGATCCAGTGTCCCGGGAATATTCAACCCTCATTTAACATAAATAGTGTGTATTAATAAGATCTGTATTTTCTGCGAGGTAAAGTTATTGTCTATTTCTTATAGTTAACCAGTTATACAAAATTATGTACAATTCCCTCAGAATAAAGAGATCTTCACAGGCTATTCCCAGAAAATTCAAGATAGGTATATATTTTATTTAAAACTGTAAAGGATAATTCGAGTTAGAGGGATTTTGTGGAATCTCTCTCTCTCTCTCTCTCTCTCTTGTTTTCTAACCCACCCACCTACCTTTTATTAAGAAAGAGAGGCCATTCTGGGGAAACCACTGGCAAACGTGAAGTAGAAAAGAAAATATTGTTAAGTTAAAGACAGTGCAATGCCAAAAATTATTTCAGGTACTTTGTAAGGTATTCTCTTTGAAACTTGGCGCTAATTTTCCTTTCTGCAAAATAAAATAAATCCTTGGTGTTTATTTGCGATGTGAAAACGGTACAATCGATCACGATTTTGTGTATCTTAAGACAAATAGTCTATGACAGTGCTGATGTTCGTTTATATGCCTGTATCTGAGTTATTTCCAAAAGGATTCCCTTAGATGAAATCACTGCAGAAAGTGTCTAGTAACGCTCGGATCTGCATGATTCAACTAGGATTTTATAAAGAAAGGGTCTCTTCAAATAGCTGCTACAAATGGTGAGGGAGAAATGAGGACTGTCACCTGTGTAACGGTGTCACTGCGCTTTATGTTTAGGAAACCTTCGTGCCACCCCTTAACAGGCAGAGTGTATCGATTGCAGTATTGTGGGTGATATCTTGGAAACGTAGAGACCCCTCCAGTACCATCTGCTGTTATACAGAGTGCTCCACTCGTATAATCGATACTGGAGAAATTCTGTGTTGTAGGAACCAGAACACTGTACACAAGAATATAGCTGCTGCCACCGTATAGGCTACCATGCACCAAAGTTTCTTTGTTCTAGTTGAATAATCAGAAACTTGTGACAGTGAGTGTTCACAGATAAGCGGCTTTAGGGAATCAAATATCTATGATCTGGAGAAACGCAATCCATAAATCAAATGTTTCAGAACAGAAGAGGATTTGTTGGGTTATTCTGAAATGCAGTTTGTTGAATGGTGACACTCTCCTATATGAATTTTCGAAGGAACACAATTTATAATATCTCAGTCGTGGCAAAGTGCAGAATGGGCTATGATTAATACTGCTCAATCGTCAATTTCACTTTAAGAACATGTATTTTCCTACTTTTTGAACTTTTATTATGCATATATACTGTGACTTTGTCCAGCATTCACTCTCACTTCACTGAGTTCTCCCTGGCACTGCACTAATGTGATAGTTCAACTTTCACTCCAACTTCACTTAGTTCGCACTGTCACTTCACTAATGCCATCTAGTTCAGTTTTTCTTTCACTTCACGACGTAGCCGCGTAATGAAATAAGCGCGAAGCAGCCTCTTCTTCGGTCCACTTCACTCGCCAGATCGTTCAAAAGTCGGAGAGACGGGAAACTTCCAGAAGATTCTGGTTATCTCTCAATAGCGTTTTTGATGCTTATGCTGGGTGAGAGCGCTACTTATCGCTACATATCTCTTACCAGCCGGTCTGTCGGCGCCAGCCAATTGATTGCTCGGCACGTAGCTGTGTCACAATATTTTACTTAGGTGCTAAACTATTTTCTTAATATCGGCCATTTTAAAGCTCCATCCGGCTATTTAATACGCCGCAAGTAACTTACGTAAAACACAATGCTTGACTTCAAGTGAATTTTTCTCAAGCGCCTATTAGTAGGTTTTGGAAGCATTGCATTCCACCTAAAAAGTCAATATCAATTTTTCAGCGGAAATATACGCTTTGAGGTCCTAAACGAAAAAGAGCATTTTATGAAGAGAGTATGCATGTGTGTGTGTGTGTGTGTGTGTGTGTATGCGCGCGCGCGTGAACAGCACAACACTCAAATTGAAAAGTTAGACAAATACCAAACTTGGTATTTATGTTCAGCATATTCAAATGATGTCTTGTGTCGTGGCGTTCTTATGAAGAAGGTGCACATGTAGTTTGTACTCCCTCAATACCCTCCAAATGGACAGGTGACCTTACCAATTTAGCACGAGCCACAGTAAATAAGTAAATAAAGGAATAAATAAAATCTGAATATAGTATCTCGCAACACTTTTACTTTTTATATTACATCAATTTTTTTTCATAAAATAACTACAAACTACACAATGTCTACAAAATAATAAATTAAAATAAAAGAGGGAGAATAGAGATTATTACATTAGAGTAAAGCCATAAAGAAAACTTAAATGGAAACCAGCAGACTTAGCAACTGGTAGCCAGCACAAAACCTACTAACTACAAATCATTTTAATAAGTTTATTTAAATTTTTATTGTAATTAAATTTTTTTATTAAAAATTATAAGCTTAAAGTTGTCTATAAGTCTCATAATAATTATCTGATTTATATAGATTAATATTTTGTTTAATCATTATTTATGCATTTATGCTTATGTATTTATTTACCTTATAACATTTCATTTAATCTCCATATTAATGTTCCATTATCGTCCTTTTTATTTATTTTATGTATCAATTTTAAGTTATATCACTATATACTAAACCTTTACTCTTTGAACCAAACACTAAACCTTTTCTTCTATAATTACCTATCAACTCACTTTACCCCACAACATTTCACTTCACTCACATCGTCCATTTTTTTCTAACACCAGCTCCTCCTCCAAACTACATAAACTCCAAACTTTCCCACCTATTAATAATATAATAACAAATACACGTCCCCATGTATCTAACATCATAACTCCACTCACTATCCCTCTCAAACCAGATTAACTGCTCCTCCAATGGCAAAGCTGCTAGCTGCTCCCCAAAGATGGCGAAACTGCTGGCTGCTCCTCCAATAATGGTAAATCTGCACCCCAACACCACCATCGTCTTCTCTCCTTTCCTCTACTTACTCCATCCTCGCTCTATAATCACATTTCTCTCCTCCCCGTAGTTTTAATTAAAATAATCTTCTCTCTACCCATTCCTCCTCTTCCTCTTCATTCTCCGTCAATGTCATTTGCAAACTAATCATTTCTTCATTTGTAGTGTTATCTTCTCCCATATCTAAATTTTGATTTATTATTCTAATCCTCTCAGATCTTCTGATTTCCCCTCTCCCTTTCGGTAATTGTTCTCTTCTTACTTTTAGTTATATATCTTTTTCCCACGCTGTTTTACTTACATAATTTAATTGCTGTAAATGTTGAATTAATCCTTTTGTTGTATGTATGTTAATCGCAGTCTTTCTTGAACATTTGAAAATAGCTGAAAAACTCTTCTTCCCTCCTCCATTTCCTCCCTTCATGTTGCCATCTTGTTTTCAAATTCATAATATCTAATAAAGTATTGCCTTTACTCCAATTATTTTTTCTACCATTTGAAAATCTTTTCTTTTAATCCAAAATCTAGCTCCTTTCAAACGTATTAAATAATCAATTGGCCATATTGCCGTTTTTATTAGTAAAGCCATTGTTGGCGTGGTTGATTGGCGAGCCAATCGGGTTAGTTAGTAACTCGCTCAATCACAGCGTCCTCAAACCCCGGTGTCCTCATACACTCCTCCCGCCGCCAACGGCCCGAGGACGAAGATTCCCCATTTCTCCAAGGCGTCGATGGATTGTAGCAAACGTAGTATGGTGTGGATGTCTCCTGTTCGGATACTGTTGCTGGTAGATGCATCAAACCTGTCTTCCATTTCCCCTGGACTCACCGTGACACATAATCATATTCCTGAGTTCAAACAACTCGTACTCCATTTGGTTAACTTCTCACACCACTAAACCTACGACAAACAACAACAAACCAAACCTTCAGGCACGTATTGCTACGACAGATGACAGATGAACAACGTACGGATTGGTTCCGGTGCGTGGCGTGATATACGCGCTTAACTCTGAACAACGTGTTTCGGAGTATATATTCCTTCACAAAAAAGTATCTTCTCTGCATGGCCTATCATCCTTATCAGTTTGTCGGTGAGGTCTTGTAACATTCTGTATATTTCCGGTAAAATCTTGACATGCATTTTTGGCTAGGTGGTAGAGCAAGTAAAAATGGTCTAACATGCCTCCTTAACATGTTGTCAGTTTTAATTGTTTTACATTCTGATTTTGTGAAAACAAAATTGTGCATTTTTTTCATTGCCGAAACGCAATAACGCGAGCAGATCTGCAGGTTCTGTTAGTAGAGCACTGATGCTTTTGTGCGAGTCTAACCAAACTTTATTAACCTAGCTTAGACATCCCTTTGGGATAGAATTTCAAATTAACGGATGCGTGGCGCAGATGAAAGGAAGTGATCCATTCATTTGCAGGAGCAGGATATAACCAGAATGGTGTCGCAGTACGTAGGATAAACCTTGGCTGCTTTAACTAGGTTAAACGTGCTCCCATCTGCTGAGACAAAACACAGCTGGCTGCCGATCCCAAACCACCTTGTGTTTGTCCTTATTGAGTGAAGCAGGTTCTGTGACAACTTCCATGGGTAATCTACCGGTTGATGTAGATATAATTACGTCTCACAACAGTCGTACAAATACTGCGCCCAGGGCTATTCAGCTATCATCACCAGCTTTATTTAATTGTGCTTGAGGCATTATCCATATAATTTGTGGGTTGGCTTTCATTCCTGTTGTGTTACTTTAACGGTCTAGGGCTATCAGTGTCATGCCGTTTAAAGAACTGAATGAATGAATACTACATCAAGAGTCCATTACCCTTGTTTCCAAGAACGCACATAAGCATAATCGTACTCTTCGGTTAGTAGTTGAATCTACATAAGTTGTCTTGTGTAATGAAACTAAATGAGTTGACATAAAAAACGCATTAGAGCACTAACCACCAGACAGGTTTCATCAACTGAATCTAATGGCTTCTGTGCTTCTCAAACTCCAATAACCGCGACAGTGTCATAAAAAGGTGAAAAAATAAGCAATTTATTCCTTCAACATTACCTACACATTTCACAAAACTTTCCCTTTAAAATCTTTCCTCTATTTCTCCACTTCGTAGATAAATAGTAGCTGTTAATTCGAAGCATGTACGCATTAGTTGCCTAATGGGGCGAGAATTGGTAAAATGATGCGGAGATGATATTTAGGAAAGATGAAAATGGGCAATCGAATTGACATTCGACACATCAAGATATATAACCTCTAAAATGTTGGTAGTAAGGGTAATTTTTAAATCTAAAAGCACAGCAATTAACGCAAACATACCACAGAGAACACGCAACAGCACAATCCTCAACTGAGAACATATTCCACAGGTCTACCATCACACGTCAATTGTTCCTTTCAATGTTCAACACACGAGAATTCAGAGCAGCTGTTTGTGCAGATATCCTCTCTGGAATATGGTCTGCATTGGTCGCTCACACTCAAGTTTACGGAATACTTCATGGTGCCCATTCCTCAGGAACTCCTCTCTCTATCCAGCATCTCAGAAAAACGGCGTCTAACCAGTGTCGTAAAAAGGTTGTATAATAATGTAGGACTCCATCATGTAAAATCATTCTGTGTAAATGGAATTTTACAATTACAATTTGGGTTGGCGACCTCTCTAAATGCTTACTATAGGACTCAACTGCCTCCCAACCCTCTTGTACCAAATAAGAATAACTACCACTCATTTGTTTTTCAATTCCATAATTAACATTAAATAGTATACAGAAACAGAATAACAGCAATGCATTTGAATGTCACAGTTATGGACATACGGCCTATTGATATATTTGAAGATCCTTAATTTACAAAAACTTACAAAAAATAATACAAATAAATGCTGACAGTGTAAATGCCAGCTTGGGCCATTGTGAAGCGAATGATTAGGTGTAAGAAACCTAATAGGTAACTTACAATTGCAAAAATTGCACGATTTAACGCTTATGACGAAACCCACTGGCAGAGTTTTTGGAAACATTTAGAGAATAGAAAATATTTCCTGGGGTAAGAATGTTATAGTGGAAAACGTTAACGACAACGTCATTTTGCTGTAAAATGACAACAGCTGTTCTTCCTCTTCCTCCTCCAGGAGAAACGAGTCCACTTCTGATGAGCTGGGCGTACCACTTGTTTTGAGATGACTGTGTTGTTTGTAAGCTAGATATAGTTATTACTTTTAAGTTTTGCGTTCACACAGCGAATGCTTCGCTTTAATCTGGCAAGAATACACATTCTGAAGTTGGCACTATTGCAGTAAACGTTGCTAGGAGAGAGAGTCCAGCGGTGTAGCTGGAATTTATTACCAACTGCCCACCGATTATATTCCTGTCGGTGCCACGAGTTTATGGACAGATAGTACAAGATCATCCCCCTTACAACAACTGTAGAGATTGCCAACATTATACAGATGTCGAGAAGGTAGGCCTTAAGAATCGCACATTCATTATTTGATCATAGTCGAAAACTATTATTTTGAAATAAAAACTTAATTTGAAAACAGTTTTTACAACTGATTCAGAAGTCTGTGAAGTAACGTCACTTTATGGGTATTCAGTTATTGTTACTATCGATTGGTAATTTTAGTCCAGTGACGAAGCCGGTGCCATAGACGCTGCTGAATGAATCGATTCCTTTACTTAACGATGTTCGATAAATTCCATACTCTTGCTGTAGGCACAGCGATATTGAAACACATGCGAAAAATGTTATACGTACATACATGGAACGCGTGGGCTATACTCGCCATAATCACAGGACATTCAGTTTGTGCATCATACAGCTGCAGCTTGTGCGTCAAAAAATTACATAACCTCGTTATCGATTCCCAACTTTTTAAAAATGTAGCTACTACGGATGAAATTCCATTCTTTTCGTTTCCGAACTAGCTGGTGTTCATGTTCACAGGTTTTAAGTATATTGAATTTCAATTATATAACGTTTCACGTGACTTTGTAGCTGAGATGTAGGTACGCAAGGCATACTTATTACAACATTGACACCCATATAATTGTGTTAATGTAATAATACGTACTTTAAACCCCCTCCTTCTTTACTGAACACAATTCTATTTTTTTTCTTCAACAAAAGCTGCCTTAGCTTACTAATCGTTTGTGATACTTACTAGTATTCTCTTGATCTCCACAAATTGGGGATATATTCTGAAAAAACTTATCGTTTCTAACTTGAATATAAATTAAATCCAGAACAAAGTTGTCATTCTGGAAGTCGACTGGTCCATTCTCGTACCTGTAGTTTCCAAACTACTGACACGAAATGAAGTAAACGGCGATCGACAAGGGAAGAAACGATGCATCCTAAGAGAGGTGGAGATGAAGCAGGCAACGGCATACACTATGCAGGAGGGGAGAATTCCAAGCACGAATTGGCGGATCGCGTGGCAGTTGAGGCATTATAATCCAGAAGCGAAGCGTTAAGACGTTTGTATTTGCGTCAAAGACTACAATTTCAATTGAGCGGTGGGGAAGTTGAGTTGCAAAAATTGTACTTTGTTTTTCATGCCTGTTATAAATAAATTTATACGTCAATATTAAAATGAGAGTACGGTGAAGGAGAAATTACATTGTGATTGACACACGCTCCTGTGAGACAGCTACTGGAAGCCTTGTTATCTCGCAGACCAATGACTTCAAGAAGACAAACTCCCAGGTCAGCGATGGTTGGTAATTTCTCTCTTTCTTGTGTATCTTCGATTCAGTATCTCATTCCATCCTTCCAGCAATGATCATAATGTATTCAAAGCTATAGTTGAGTGTATTTTAAAACTTCGTAATCTTTGTGTCTCAAATCCACTATGTTTTTGTTCACAAAATTAAAAACATTTATAATGAAAACATTTCCTTAAATAGTATATTATGGCTACTTTCTACAAAATTACAATGGGAAGTTTGTAACATACCATTCATGCATTATAGTGAATATTTTATTGATATAAAATTACAGTAATTGTTAAAGAAACAACACAATAAAACTGTTTTAAACCCTTAAACATATAGTGCATAGAATGCTGCGTTTGTATTTTTACAATACGAAAGAAAAGTATTGCTGAAAACAATGAATGTCAAATAAACTAAACAATCGCTTTTGACGTGATACGTTTAAAAGAAATAATTAACTTTAGACTAGTCTAAAACATCGACATTAATAATATAATTTATTAACATCATTCTAAACTTCTGTTATCACACTCGTAAATATTAGGCATTTTAATCGCAATGTACATGGCTTGGGATATTGCTGTGAAAGGATGAAAAGCCATGACAAAAGAAATTATCTGCTTCTATATCCGCATCACTAATACTTGTGTATATCAGTAATTGGCGCCTAAATGTATAAGCAGAAGTAGGCCGTGACGATACAGGCATTCACTTAATTTTATAACCACATTGTTACCGTGTAACATAATTCATGTTTGTGTTCTTTCTTTCCTAGGAGCAATTGAACATCAGGTATATTACTTGTGCATGGGTATATTACATAAATCAAGATAATTAGAATCACAACTGGTATAAACAGGTCGGGAAAAGCGTTAGCCTTGCTTGAGTTTTTACTTTCTCTACTACGCACAGTAAGTAGGGGAAGTATTGTATTCCACCCAAAAATTCGATACCGAGATTTCACCGGAAATATATGTTTTAAGACCCCCTGAATCCAAAAAAAGCATTTTTGGAAACATGTCCGTGTGTGTGTGTGTGTCTGTCTGTCTGTGAACAGCATAACTCAGAAACGAACAGTCGGATAAACACCAAACTTGGTATTTAGGTTCAGTATCTTCCAGAGATGCGACACGAAGGCTTACAAGAAAATCCCCCCACCCCAGATTACCCTTTACATGGAACATTTTTCGAAAATTTTAATTTTCTCAAAAATGGCTCTTACCGATTTTGATTAAAATATCATACGTTTAAGATATTTTCATGACAAATGAAATGCATATCTCGAATTTTCTGGGAATGTCTCCAAAAGTATTCTTCATTATGAACGACTTTTGCATAACTCGTAAACCATAAGAGATAGACAAAATTTTACTACACAAATAATGTAGATCGCGTTAAAATACACAATTTATGTTATATACATTTTTGTTGTTGAGTGAACCATTTTCGAGATAGTGCTTGTTATTCCCTTAAATTTTCCAATACTTACTTTTTCTCAAATTCAGTATTCATTTTTTTTTGTCCTGGTAATGCAAAGAGAATGAAATGCGCCACATAGCAACCAGCGCTTAAAATATTTGACTACCGCTTAAAACCTACCATATTCCCCTTGCATCTACAAGAAAATTAGCAATAAGATTAACATTTCGATATCTCGATTAACATGAAGCATATGGAGAATAAGCGTTTGTAAAAATAGTTTGTACAAGAGTAGAGAAAGTCATGTGAGTGTAACACATCAGATTTTTTAGATACCATCGTGTCGCAGAAACTCTCGCCTGCTGTGAATTGTAAGTGCAGTGATTTAGTACATCTCACTGCAAAATAGTTTTTTTAAAAATCTGATATGTTAGAATCACGGGACTTTCTATACCCGCTATGCTTTCTGAAATGATTTCAGTACACGTTTTTCTTCAGCTAAACAAAGCATACAGGATAATAAATGTGACAGTCAGATCTGTAAAAAGCAGCTCACTTATTTCGATGGAAAGAAGTCCAATTATCTTGGAAGACTCAACAAAGCAGTCAAATGTCTGTAATTGCTTAGTTTCCAGAAAATTCACGGATGCCGATTTGAAGGCAAGGTAAGCTTTTTCACCGAACAAAAATGTGCGCCCCTCGAATCATGAAGCAGATCGCCCATTTGTGGGCATATACAAATGCTTTTCCACTTAAATATTGGAATGCCCTTCCTGATTTGTCCATCAGCTTCAAAGTTTATTTTTGTAAGCAAATGGGCCAAAATTAGATTTCTCTTGATGGCCACTCCTTAATCGCACAATGATTACATTTATCCCGACTTTCCCAATCACAAAGAAAACAACAACGTTTAGAGAATCCTGGCAGTATTCTTGTTAGCAACCTATCACTTTTAGATCTGCAATAGCAACTAGAAAATTCTGTGTAACTACGCATTCTTGAGGGTTTAACAATCCCTTAGATTAATAAAACTGAGGGAATCATGTGAAAGTTGCCCAAAACTAAGAGACAATAGTGTCTTCCGTGCCCCATTAGAGTAAGTAGTTTTGTTATAAGTTGTCGCAGTATTCTGTCGTGTTATCTTTTCTTACTTGGCGCCTGTTATTGTTTTACTATTTTGAACTTTGGGTTCTTTGTCCTCCGGCTAGCTATTATTACTCAGTCGAGCAAATATCTCTTGAGCAGGGCGTGTAAACGGAAAGAAGTTGTTACTAAAAGATAACACTGATAAAAGAATTTGGTTTTACACTTTTATTGCCGTCACACTTAATTAATTTCACATATTTAATCTTGATACACGCCTGACTGAAACTGTTATATTTTCGAATGTAACTACAATCACTTATTTGCCGCGCACTATTAATTCGCGTATTTCACATTTTGTAACTAACTTTACGACGCGAGAGATTCTGTAGAATTGCGTAATGTGTACCTCATGAATGCTTCCTTAGAACTGGCTGACGTGTAACTCGCGAGAGAGATTTCTTAGAACTGCGCAACGTTTACATCCTGAATGATTCTGTAGAACTGTGCGATACTTGCCTTTGGCTCAAGAATTTATGCTCCCTCACCCCGATATGCCTAAACATTATAATAGAGCTGCTATTGGTTAATAAAGCGCGCCAACATTAGCGTATATTTTATTAGCCAATCATAATTACTAAAACATATGCTCTAAGAAAGATATTCCCTCCATTTCTAAAGAAAGGCACGCTACCCTGACGTCATTTGTTTGTCTCTTCTAATTGATAAACAACTCACCCCATCGCTTCATTGTTACCCGCTCCTATTGTCAGTTTCAGTGAGGCCGTGTAAACTTATTTCCTAACAATGCTTATAGCTAACAAACATCTAAAATCATTGTCATACAATAATGTTAATTTTGACTACAATCACTCTGGCATTCACAGTGTTGTGATATAAAATACTGCCTCAAGGTTGTCATATAAATATCTCAACGTCGTTAGGTGATAAGAAAAAATCTAATGCTATTTTCGTCTTCTGCACGTCTGTAATGATATATTTTGAGTCTGGGAGGAATTCACTGCTAAGTTTAATCTCTGCTAAATAATAATATCATATATTGAGCTTTCAAAATATATTTTATACCAAATGGTCCGTGTTTTGAGAAATAAATCACACTGCATGTAATCCCCAATAGGCGCGTTCAATATGAATAAACAAGTTTAAAGTCTGGAAAGGCAGAATCAAAAAATTCAGTGCCATAGCCGGGATTTGAACCACGGATCTGCCGGTCCTGTCCGATTGCTCTAACCACTGAGCTACCATGACAACATGCCAGCACGACACTAAACTCTGCAGCTGATTCGCATGTTTCCCGGTAAACTACAAGGAGATTTCAAATTGTATTGAGATGACATACCCCAATGGCGACTTACAATGCTGTAAGTACTTTAAATCCTGGGCTTCATAGTTTTGGCATGTTATGATGGTAGCTCAGTGGTTAGAGCAACTGGACGGAGACCGGGAAATCCATGGTTCAAATCCCGGCTATGGCATTGAATTTTTCAGTCGCCTGATTCTGCCTTTCCAACCTTGTCCAATACACGGCTCGTGTGGAAGAACAATTAATTCCAAGTTTAAAGCCTTTTGTTTTTCTTTTCTTTCTTTTTTTCAGTTCAGTTAATCATACAGCTCATATCGGTCGTCTTCCAAAATTTAATACTATGACAAACATTTTATTTACAAATTTGTTGATAACATCAAGTTAAGACAAGGAATATAGGGACGTTTCATAACTTTTACACGCTTGCAGAACTGCAGGGTAATAATGAAGTTAGCTTGCAGTTTGTTGTGTCCGTGACATTATTAGGCCTAGGTCGAACACTCCCGTTAAATGAAGAATGTTACTCCCGCCGGCACAGGAAGCAAGGTCGCCAGCAACTTGACAGCAAAATGCTGTTCCTTATATGGAGAAAACATTAGCTACCACTCTTTCAACTCGGAAGTACTGGGAACCTTC
The DNA here is from genome assembly GCA_030765065.1 of Deroplatys truncata. Lineage (NCBI taxonomy): Eukaryota > Metazoa > Arthropoda > Insecta > Mantodea > Mantidae > Deroplatys > Deroplatys truncata. The sequence continues at coordinate 126,207,934 of CM060988.1, read as the reverse complement.
CTGCTGTCCTTGGAATGGGCTTGTTTTTCTTCGTATGTCTCGCAGACTCACTGTTCATTGATATCCTTACAGCATCGACAGATAACACAATAAGATTAGCAGTTTTCTTTCTTGCCTCTTCTCCTTCGCAAATATGCAGTATACTGAAATTAATGTGATCACATTTAATGGAATAAAACATTCAAGCAAGGGAGTAGATAAACTACATATTTTACAAAAGCGGACAGTAAGGATTATTATTTGTGGAGCCACGCGAATTACTCATTGTAAGCCATTCTTTTCTGAACTTGGGATAGTTAATCTTGTCTTTTATATGTGAAGAAAAGCATCACTGTAATAATTGCATTCATAATTATCCTACTAGAACCTCAAATCACATTGAAGTAGGTTGTTGCTTCACGTATTGAATGCAAGTTTGAAGAAGGTGTATTATATTTCGACTGTTGGGGAGCCGAACTTGAAGTAGTTGCAACCGCACGTATGGTAAAAAGTTTCCGGTAGCCTTCGCCCTAAATGTACTTTCCGGTGGCCTTTGCCCCAAAAATGTTTAAAAAAATATTAACTTTGTAATTTTGACTGTTTCTTTAAATATTATATATTTGTGTTTGCCTCGGCTGCGTCAGTATTTACTTTTAGAGACATGAATGTCTTAACAGGGAGTGGTGCGACTGAAGAATGTAGGCTTACACAGATTATAACTTTACTTCACTCCTTTTATTAATGCATGACACGATTTAAATAACACTTCACTGATCTAGAGAGCTGGGAGATTTTTTTATTAATTACTTGCACTTTTTAACACGTAAACTATTTTTCGTCCCACACTGAATACGTATTAAATTTCTCGAGGACGCATCTCGCGTCCGGTTAGGGACACTGTCTACAACTAACGCGTCCAATTATGAGCGCTGTCCACAAGCAACTGACTTGATTTCTACCGCCTAAATTTGTAAATTTCTGTATTTCAAGTCTCTGATTGGCTATTACTAATCCAATACAATTTTTATTTAACTTAAGCTTTTTTCTGGTTGTTGATTGGCTATTTTATAAACTGTCTCAAAATTTACATTATTGTTGCTCCAATAATGACTATTAGCATTATTAAACTTTCTTACTCATTTATTACCTCAAGGTTACCTCATTGTTACCTCATTGTTACCTATTATTCTCACAGCTCCTACATTATTAAATTACGTAATGCATTCACATAACATTATTACATATGTATACAATAATATAAACATATACAATGACTGTAATATACACTTTTTATATCTTGTTACATACACATATCTTTAAGACGGGCTGTTATTGAATGTATATATTATATAATTAGACTGAAATCATTTAAGTGTTAAAAATACTGCCTCAACATATACCTGAACAAATGTAAACACATCAAGAACCCAAACTAGTTACGAAAGTATATCGTTTAAACTATTTAATGGCTTACATGAGTATTTGAAAACTTCTTCCGTTTGTTATTTTAAAATTTAATTCTATTGATTGAACATAATATTTATTACTGCATGCTGTTATACATTTATATATCTTTAGCAATAAAAATCTGTCTTATCTTATCTTAACTACCTATCTAGCCTCATTGATCTGAAATCAGTGTGAATATACAGATTGGGCCATATAAGTTGAGACTACAATATCCCCAAAACTAAGGGTTGTAGAAAGAAATGTCTTGAATACAACTTGCTTGATATTACGGGGGAAAGTAAATGTCATTAGTCGTGTTTTTTGGAGGACATTGTGATGGTCATTTTTATAGCTTCCGATTTAAAAAAAATTAAATTGACTCTACAATGGCGATCATAACGTCCTCCATACAAAATACGACTAATGACATTTACTTTCCTCTATAATATCAAACAACTTTCTACAACGCATATTTTGTAGATATTATATAGTCTTAACTTAAATGATCCACCCTGTATAATATACCATTTTTAAAAATATTTCACGGAAATGAATTAGAGTTTTTGCTATTGTTTACCTATCCCGACTAGCAAAAAGAGCTAAAAGGTGCTACACAAGCGTATAGCTTCTCTTGGGTTGCTTGAAGTGTATGGCTGCCACTGTATTCTTGTGCATTGCACTAGCCGTTTAATCCAGAGGTCCCGAGTTAAGTTCCCGTTTGGAAGTTGGGAAGTTTTCTTTAGTTAAGATTTTTCTCTATCTTCCCTAGTCTGGAAGGATGAGTGTTTGAGAGAAAGAGACTTAATGTTTAACCAAGCTTAGCTGTTCATCGGGACGATCAACTCCACACACAGGTGAAAACATACAACATAATAACTGCAGAAGGGATGGGCTGTTGGTAGTCACGCAAGGAATTCCCCATGTATGAAACATGCAGCCAAACATTGAATCAGAAGTTGCAGACACATCAGAGGTTAACAGTGAAAGTTATCAAACCCCCTATCACTGCGGACTGAGTTATAAAATACTATGTTTTTATAAATAAGCAGCACTGCTGAATTTTGAGTATTATAGTGGTTTATTATTACATTATTATTATTATTATTATTATTACAAACAAGTCTATATAATTTTAAAAAGGTAACTTATTAGGTTTCACCAAATTTGTACAACAAGCTTAAGATAAGCATATAGAGAACTTGAGTTCTACAAAGCGTGAAAATTCATATTTAAGGGCCCAAGTGCTGGCGGTATTTGAATAAGGATTTTCACTATGATTAAACACAAGAAGGCTTTTCGGTTTGCCCAGATTCTGGTGTGTCAGTGTGTGTGCGTGTTGTTACTAGGATCATTCCCTACCCCCTGCAGAGCTGGAAGTATGAATGTGGGAGTAAATATGAACGTGTTTAATACCAGGAGTTAATAAAACCAACGTAAAAAAATGCTTGCAGTCAAAGAGTTATAATACCAGATGCTCTCGAGTCAAAGCTCCGCATATACCACAGAGGTTAAAGGGGGCTATACCAATTAAACAAAATTAGGATTGCTGTTGGGGGGGGGAAACCTGAACGCACGTGCTAAGTTATACAGCTATGACAGATTAATCTACGATTTAGCACAACTACATGTCACAGATAGGTACTACAAAGTTAACAAAAATATGACTAAATATGATGAGCTCAAAAACTTGTATTTCATAATATTTTAAGAAAGTATCCATGCATATTTCGCGCAAAGCTTTACGTTTCTGCTATTGGCTATGCTGTTGAATTTTTAAAATGTAAAAATAATTACGTTTTTGCTGTATCTACTAGTAAATAATAGGTAGAAGGTATTGCATTCCACCCAAGAATTCAATACCGAAATTTCAGCGGGAATACATGTTTTGAGGCCCCTGAATAGAAAAAAAGCATTTTTAGAAAATGCGCGCCTGCGTGTGTCGGTGAACAGCATAACTCAAAAACCAAAAGTCGAATAAGTACTAAACTGTGTATTTAAATTTCGTATCCTCCAAAGATGCGACACGAAGATTTTCATGAAAATCTCTCTACCCCAAACTACACCTTACAAGGGTGATTTTTCGAAATTTTTGATTTTCTAAAAATGGCCATAACGATTTTGATTAAAATACCATGTATTAAAGATATTTACATTATAAATAAACTATATATCTTGAATTTTCTGGGAATAGCTTGTGAAGTTCACTTCGTTTGAAAGAAATTTTGTATAATCTTGTTTAACATTAAGCGTTAGACAAAAACGTACTATACAAAAAAAAGCAGATCTCTTCAAACACACAATTTATTTCAAATAAGCTTTTTGCAGCATAAGCCAATTCTGAGATATCGTTATTTAAAGTTCGAATTGTTCACTTCTTCGTCATTCTTTAAAATCCTGTTAACACTGAGTTGCTTCTCGCGATTGCACGGAAACATTATGGAATGTTAAGGTCAGCGTATAGCGTCCAGTTGTTAAACATTTGACTATCGCTGTTCCCTTTTATCTATAACGAAATGTGTAATGTAGCTATTTATACAAAGTCTTATTTGTATTAAAATGTAGTAGGCAGAAAAATAAGGTTTTGGTAGTATAGAAAGTCATGTGTATGTAACACAACAGATTTGTACAGTTTTGTATCAAGCGCCAATAATGAACAGGATAATGCATGGGAATAGGCTTCCTAGATCCCTAGTCTAATCGAAGCAAAGGTTATAGGAATAAAAGAACTGAGTGAGGAGAAAGGACTATTCGTTATTAGTTTCTGAGCACCATGCTGTAACTATCGAATAAATTTGATTCTGATTAGTTGGCAATGCATCAGTGAGACCATACGTTGGCTGAAAGGCCCTTGTATGTAATTATCAGTTTAATATTTACCTTTGTAGCTAACAGATCCTAGTGGACGACGGTCAGTATCGGAATTCCTCATGAATGAGAGCCTCGGCGTTGTCATTTATCTGTCTCCCTTGGTTGTCTCGCGTTGCCTGTCCTTAAAGGACAAAACAGGACCGCCGTCCCTTGCCTGGCTTTGCGATAACCGTAAATGTTAAATGTATGACTGCCGTGAGGACAGCCTTGTCGTTCCCAGCTGGCTAACTTGTTAGCTTGTTAATAAAGTTTCATCAAGAGAGGAGTCAAGGCGTCCCTAGCAAAGCCCATGGAGGTTAGGATGTCATGGCTTCCTGAGGTTGCTAAATGCAAGTTCAAACTCTGTGCCAAGCCAAGTTTAACTCCCAACGGTAAAAGGGAAGAGTACGTGTTTGATGTATAAGGTGGAAAGTGATAAGGGTACTAACTTACTGCCTCTTGTAGACTGCGCTGATTATAGAATCAGCAAATTCTTGTGTTCACTTGACGAAGTACCGTCGCTTATGTGTGCAACAGCTATGTACAAGGTCATTTATGAAGAGCTGAAACATTTCTTTTTTTAATTATTGTGTTCGAAATTCACACAATGCCCCAAATTTAGCACCAAATCAAGCAGAATGTTCTGGAGTTTCGATTGCCTGTCACTAGATGCGCAGATGTTCATGTTTTACTCGTAATTGTTAGTTTTATTGTCGGCAACTGTTTTTGAGATTTTGTTCTACTCAATGTGAAAATGGAGTACACATTAAATGAACGGCTCTTCCTTGTAAAGCATACTGGATTACGAATTCAATTACAGCTACTCAAAGGGCATACCAGAGAGAATTTGGTGTTCGGAATCCTCGCCAAAGAAACAATATTGGGACTGGTAAACAAATTGGAAACAACTGGATGTCTGGTGAGTGAAAAAGGCAAAACTCGTTCATCTAGGCTTCCCACGGTTGTAGTTGACGTAAGAGCACGACTGGATCAGTCACCCAAAAAAGAAAGAAAAACAAAATCATTAGACGTTTGCGCAGGAGACAGGGTACAGCTACTGAATGTGTCAGAGAGCTGTGAAAAGTGCTGGCTTAAGCCGTATAGGATTACGGTTGTCCATCAGTTACAGGAACCAGATAAGGATGGAGGACATTTTTAACATTTGCTATAGAGGTAAATAATCCTTCAAAATTCCTCTGCATTTCAGGTATAAGAAGTTGTCGCTAGCATAACTCATTTTGAAACAATTAAAGAAATAAGTCTAAGAGTTCTTCATAAATCATCCTGTATCTTGTCTTCCCATTAAAACTCTCCTTTCATATTACATCCTTTATAGAAAAATCTTATGCGTTACATTCATATAACTTTCTCTTCCCTCTATTGTTTATTAATGGGTATACAAATTAACCCTACGAAAGTTTATTTATCTATCTACTTTATTTTAATCAGAAAAACGTTTCCAGAAATAACTACATTTCGTTAGAATACAAAGGAAACAGCGATAGTCAAATGTTTAAGAACTGGACGCTATACGCTGACCGTAAAATTCCATACTGTTTCCATGCAATCGCCAGAAACGACTGAAAATCAATGGAACTTAAAAAGAATGACAAAGTATTGAACAAATGGAACCATTAATAACGGATATGTCGGAAATGTCTAATGCCACAAAAAAGTTATTTGAAATAAATTGTGTGTTTTAAAGGAATCTACATTCTTTTGTGTAGTACTTTTCGTCTATCGCTTAACGTTTATCAGTTATACTCGTACAAGATTATACAAAATTTCTTCCGAATAAGGACTTCACAGGCTATTCCCAAAAAATTCAAGATATACATTTTATTTGTCATTTAAAAATCTTTAATATATGGTTTGGGCTATTTTTTTAAGAAAATAAAAAGTTTCGAAAAATGTTCCATTAAACGGTAGTTTAGAACGGGGGGATTAACTTGAAAACTTTGGTGTTTATCCCGTATTTCGTTTTGGAGTTATGCTGTTCACAGACACATGGACTTTTTTTTCTAAAAATGCCTTTTTTTGTTTTGTTTGGACTCAGGGGTTCTCAAAACATGCATTTCCGGTGAAATTTCGGTATCGAATTCTTGGCTAGAATGAATACCTACTCTACTTATAATGCACGTGGTAGAGTAAGTAAAATTTGGATGTGTTTCATTCACATGACTTTCCCCTCTATCGTTTATTATATAGCTTCTACAAACTATTCTTACGAGCACGTATTACTTTCTCCAATGCATGCGTACAGTAGAGGAAGTATTCCACCCAAAAATTTGATGTCGATATTTCACCGAAAATACATACCTTTAGGCCCCGTGAACCAGAAAGGAGAAAGCAAAGATTTGTTCCAAGTGTTTATGTTTTTCGGAACAACATAACTCAAAAAACGAGGAGTTCTATTAACACAAGTTGGCTTTTAAATAAGCATCTTCCAATACGACACGAAAATATGTAATAAAGTCCCCCATCCCAAATTATGTAGGTACCTTTATATGGAACATTTTTCAAATCTGTTTATTTTCTCAGATAAGGCTGCAACGATTTTGATTAAAATAACCGTGTGTTTAAGACATTTACATGGAAAATAAAATGTATATCTTGAATTTTCTGGAAGTAGCCTTTGAAGTCCTTATCATTCTGAACGACTTTGTGTAACTGGTAAACTTAAGAGATGGACAAAATCTTATCTCCTAAAAATGTATATCTCGTTAAGGTCCACAATGTATGTGAAATTCATTTTTTTGTTGAGTTAATCATTTCCGAGATACTCGTTGTTATTGGTTAGAACTTTCAAATACTTACACATTTCTCAACTGGTAGATAGATATCTCTTGTTTTTTTTTTTTTTTTTTTGCTTGTTTTTCCCTCGTAGTAATGCAAACAGTATGAAATTTCAATGCCATCACATATCGATATCCTCTTTTAAAATCTAGCTGTCGCTTTACCTACTGAATCCTACAATGAAATGTGTAAATCTGTAATGAAAGTTAATCTGAATTAACAAGAAGTAGATAGAATAATAGAGGAAGTCATTTGAGTGCGACACAGAATTTTTTTCTCTCTACTAGTCGCCACGATATGAATGCGCTTGGAGGAGGGCACTATCGTTTTTGTTGACGATCAAGGCTAAGAATTAAACGGGAGTGATGGGCAAGGCAATAGGGGAAATGTACAGTCGCACAATGCAAATAGTACTACATTTGCAGGTCTCAGCCTCGCTAGTAAATGCAACTCGGAACTGCAGATGTTTTCTTTACCTGACACTCCCTTCGGGTGCCCCGCCCATTCCTCTCGAAACCGTTTAGTCCCTCTCCCCACCACAGGCACTCATATCGTGGCCGACAACTACATATTAACTAACATAAACATTTGTAGAAATAGTTAAATTATTATTTTCTTCGTAGGTTCTAGGGAAGATAAAGGTAACCGAATTGATAGTCAGATGTTTAAAACCTGGCTGCTACATACTGGTTTGAAATTCCGTATTCTTTCCATAATATCAGCAGAAACAACTAAATACCAACAGCACTTAATTGACTTAAGTATTGAAAAACTCAAATCAGTAATAACACTTCTCGTAAGTGAGGCAGTATTTTTAACACTTAAATGATTTTCAGTCTAATTATATAAATATAAATTCAATAACAGTCCGCCTTAAAGCAATATGTGTATGTAACAATATATAGAAAGTTTATATTACAGTCATTGTATATGTTTATATTATTGTATCCATGTGTAATAGTGTTATATGAATATATTACGTAATTTAATAATGCGGGAGCTGTGAGAATAATAGGTTAAAAGTTGCTAACAATGAGGTAACAATGAGGTAACCTTGAGGCAATAATGAGTAAGATAGTTTAATAATGCTATTAGTGATCATTGGAGCAACAATAATGTAATTTTTGTGATAGTTAATAAAATAGGCAATCAACAACCAGAAAAAGCTTTAGTTAAATGAAGGTATTCTATTGGACTAGGATTAGCCAATCAAAAACTGAAATATAGCAAAATTTACAAATTTAGAGTTCAGTTGCCTGCAGACAGTGTTCGTAACAACACGTGATGCGTCCTCGAGAAATTTTATGCGTATTTTGTGCGTGACAAAAATAGTTTACGTGTTAAAAAGTGCAAGTAATTAATAAAAGAATCTCACAGCTCTCTATCAGTGAAGTGTTATTTAAATCGTGTCAAGCATTAATAAAAGGAGTGAAGTAAAATTGTAATAAGCTTACATTCTTGTCGCACAACAACCCTGCCAAGAACATCCATGTCTCTAACAATAATAGTGACGCAGCCGAGGCAAACATAAATACATAATATTTAAAGAAACAGTCAAGTTACAAAGTTAATATTTTTAAATTTTTGGACGAAGGCTACCGGGTACCATACGTGTGGTAGCAACTACTTCAAGTGTTCGGCTCCCCAACAGTAGAACTACAATACAACTCCAGCTTCACATTGACTTTCCATATGTAGCAGCAACAAACCTACTTCAGAAGTGGCTAATCTCACAAAAAAATTCTTTGCAATAAATTGTTTATTTTAAGGAGTTCTAGATTTCTTGGGTAGTATCTCTTGAGGTTTACTAGTCACACAAAATTATACAAAATTCCTTGCGAACGAAGAGTACTTCACAGCTTTTCTAGTAAGTTCAATATATATCTAATTATTATTTGCGATGTAAGTGTCTTCGGTATATGATATTTTAATCAAAATCGTTAAGCACCATTTTTAACAACATTAAAAAAGAAATGGTCATACTTAGCGTAGCTTGGAGTGGGGGATTTTCTTGAAAATCTTCTTGTTACATCTTTGAAAGATACTGAACTTAAATATGTCGTTATCGTTTCTAATGCTCCCCATATATGTAGGGTTGCCATAATTTGATAATTCAAAACCAGAACATTTTTAACCGTTTAACTGGTTTAAAGAAAAGACATTTTGAGAAATAAGGAGCCTCAATGTAGGAGATAATATGTGCATTTAGTTAGTAATCCAGAGATTTGGAAGAACTGCTTTATTGTGTTTCACCTTAAATAAGCACATATCAGAAATGTATTGAGTAAATACAGCATTAAATGTATTCAGTACAATTTACTGTATTCAGTATCAACATTTAAGTTTTTTTATAGCTATCGTATTTCTCAGAACCTGGCACAGAAGAAGGAACTTGGCATTGTTCACAATAAGTTTATGAAACTCACTGCAACTTATATTTTTCTTATTGTATTTCCAGCATTGCATTAACTGATTTTACTGTTAACCCATTTCTTTCTTCTCCTCACTGAGCACTCGTGAGAGAAAAGCTCTCTACATTGTTATTATGACCAGGAATGGAGAAATAATATCCCGCAATTTTTAGCAACTCTGAATACTGCTCACTAGAAATGCTATTTTGAATGAAGGCACCTAATTTCATATGTGACAACAAAGTCTCAAAACTATCATCTTTGGCCTCCCCCAAAAACCATTAAATTTGTTGAAGTTGAGTTCAAATACAGTAAAAATCGCGGACTTTTGTCTTGCGGCCTGGACGTTTTCATTTACCATAAAACTCACGGATAGTCCACGAAATCCGTGGCCAATGGCAACCCTACATATATGGCCAATGACCTTCTGAGCTTACCTCATTCTACCAAGCGATGACTAGATCCATTTCAAGGTGGAGGCACCCAGCGGGCGGAATCCTTTACCTCCGATGGTAGGGTGATGATGAGAATGTCAGTGGGACGACAGGACATACAGCTTCACTCTCTCTCTCTCTCTCCCCCACACACACCGTTTTTCTCAAAATGCTTTCTTTGGGTTCAGGGGTCTCAAAACATGTCTTTCCGGTAAAATATTTATATCAAATTTTTGGGTGGAATACAATACTTCCTCTACTTACTGTACACCGTGCGATGGTATTACTTATAATGTTTGTGTATTTGTGTTTACTTCACGCGTTGAAGCCATCTTATGACGTGATTCATTTGTTCGGTCTGTTAGCTCCATCTGGTGTTAGCAATTTGCGGTAGTATTAATTTTTGTTTGAAAGGATGCGACTGTTATTTTTATTTAATTTTGGTTTACTGTCCTCCGGCTAGATATTATCTTATTTTGGGTCGAGCACTTCTCTTTATACAGGTTGTGTAAACGGAAAGGAATCTTTTATCCAAAGATAACACTGATGAAGAAATTTGTTTTGCACTTTTATTGTCGAAACACAGTCACTATCACATTTATACATTGATCTTGACACTCGCCAAACTGAAACTATTATAATAACTTCATTACTGATAATTCTTAATTCGCGTACTTCAACTTTTTGTAAAATTAACTTTATAACACTTGAGATTTCATAACTCTGTTACGCGTAACCTGCAAATTGATATTCGAAGTGTGCTGTACAAATACTTTCGACGAACCAACGGGAATGCGACGTGTAGTGTACAAAGAATTTTGATGAACTGACGGGGTCTACCTCTAACCTACTCTTTTTATACTCCTTCACCCAGATATGCCTAAAGATTATAACTGAGCTGCAATTGGCTAATAAAACGCGCCAACATTAGCGTCTATTTTTATATCCAATGAAAATTATGAATACATATGCTCTAGGGAAACGTTCCAGAAGATTCTCAAGGAAAAACGCGCCAATATTACGTAACTTCCTCGTTTCCAATAATGATAAACAGCTCACCCCCTCGCTGCATTATTGCGCGCTATTATTGTCAGTTTCAGTAAGGCCGTATAAACTTACTTCTCAACACTAATTACAATCAATATACATCTCAAATCAATGTCACATAAAAATGCATATTCATACCATAATCATTATTTACATTTAAATAATTTATGATACAAATTACTGCATCAACCGTAGGGAAAATAAAAAGTGAATCTTATATTCACCTTACATTATCGATAGTTCATTTTGGGCAATTTATTGTGCATATGTGCAGCCGTTTCTCTCTTACTTACGACATTATGCAAGTTTTACTAATTATCTTTTCTCGCGTGTTATCGCCGAGGGATAGATTCCTGACGCCACTTACTTGTAGGTCCTCGCGTCATGTTTCGTTTGGGCAGATCAGTGTACAATTGACTCTTGAGCGATTCCTTCCTTGAGAGTTTTACTTTCTGGCGGGGCTGTAGCGGTTATTCATGTCGGTGAGTTGGTCCAGTTTCTTTGCTTGTAGTTGGAGTTTTGAATTTCCCTAGAGTGATATTCTGATTGCTTTTAGCTGTTTTATTTTTGACAATTCGGCTTTATACTCGTTTCGCATATAGGGGGAAAGAAAATAGTATTGTTCTTGCATCGTGGTCAATAGGAGTTAACCTTGTAAATTTTCGTTAACTACTGTTATAGCAAATATGCTTTAGGTGACGTTAAAATTTAATATTATTAATATATTTGTTCATACTTGTGCATCAAATACTTCCGATAAGTTTATTTATCCAGCCCCACTGGTTAGTATACCTCCGCCTTTATGTTCCCCTTCCAAAGAAGGGGAATTTTGTGCCTCTCGTTGTTGATGCATTTCATAAGAAAGAGCTACCCAAATTGAGTGAAAAACACGCAGTAAAATGACACGGTCATGTGGCCTTGAAATTTAGCCCGAGGTTAGGCTACAATGCCTAGGTTAGTGTGTGTAATTATGAAGGAATGACAGGATTCTGTGGTATCGAAATTTAGTCAGACATTAGCTTACGACGCCTAGATTAGTGTGTATGTGAACGGGATTTAAATAACCTGTTCTCGCAAATTACACTTGCAGCACTTTGGTTGGCAATTTCTTCTGCGCATGCGCAGTAGTAACAAGATGGAGTCATTTGTTGACATTCCGTAATGATTTTGCTATAAAAAAAGGTGTCTTTAAAAGGGATGGTGGGTTGTAGTCTTTCCAAGCGTTCGTATCTTCTCCTAAACCTCTAATTGAGCTTTTTCATTGCATTCGTCTCCATTTCTTACAGTTTGGGGGGAGGGCTGGATATGGCAGTTTAGCCAAGATCCCCTTCTTCCTCTTCTTCTTCTACATTTAATCCTTTAAATTCTGAGGAATATTATGGTCTCGTGACGGCAGTGTATGTGTGTTGTCAACCGGTTGCGACAGATGCTGCTTTGTAGGTAATATTGTGAGATGTTCGTGCAATAAACCCTTTATTTTGGGGACTGAAAGCACTTTGTGACATTTATCTTTGCGTAACAGTCAATTCCCTAGAACTGCCATTTGGGTTCGCATTACCCATCGGTGTGTGTATCGTCTAACACTTGCTTGAGAGATGTTTACGAGAGTCTGGTGTCTTAAACAGGCCTCTAATACATGTTTAAACATTTGTTTTCCCAAGGCAGACTTCTCAGATCGCAGATTTTTAATGACTTCCATCCCAAAGATATAAATGTTTTAAATTTGATTTATTGTTAGAGGAGGGTGTTTATGTATCACCAAACATCCCTCTGATTTAGTTTATCTTTATCATTAACAATTTATATATGCTTTCAATAAAGCTTGATACACCGTGGTTTTAAAATCTGGCTAAAATACATGTTTCCAAAACCTTAAACTACCCTTATTTTCGGCCCCTAACTTACAATCAGCTCTCTTTGGCCTATGTGGACAAGACTTTGTGCCGTTGTATATTGAAGGCATACAGGAAAAATAAAGGCTGCCTTACAAGTCTCAAAAACTACCTCTATTATATTTGCAATCTCTGTGTAGTAATCTGCGCTGTTTAATATATCTGAGAAAAAAAAAATTAGATTGAGTTTTATTTATGGGCGTTCTTTAAGTGATGTGGTCCTTAGCGTCTCATTCTATATTGGGCGTGAAAGACCGGTAATTTTGATCAGAGGCCTCTTTATCAGGCTTGATGTTCTTTTACGTGCCGTAAATCTACGACACGGGACCACCGGCTTTACTTCCCTTCCAAAGGAAGCCATGCTAAGGATTTTTACGCCCGAAAAAAACCAATCGCCCACCGACGGGTTTGAACCCGCGATCTCGGGAGTGTTTAATCCATCTGGTCAACATATTGTGCAATTATACAACCTAGCAAAAATCATAATTTACCTTGCTACTTCCAAAAACAACTCGACCCTTATTTTCAATTATATATGCCGCAAAAGTTTTAAAAGCTATCCTTATGCTTTAAGACAAAATTATACTGATTGACCAATCAGGACAAAAATTTGTGCACTTTGAGTATAGAGCTTGGTGAAAATTGTAGAATACACTACAATTTCAAAAAAACTACCCCATCTCATGTTTTTGAACAGCTTTGTACAAATTTGCTTCATTTCGTTGAACAATCTGGTAAAACTTTGAACAATCACGCCTTATATAAGAATGAAAAGTGCAGGCTACTTCCGATTTTCAAAAATCACTATATCCATATTTTCAACCCCTTACTTATAGAATGCGTCCGCACAACTTTGTTATGCTGTCTGAATTGTAGCATTTTACGTTTTCCAATACATTTCACTTCTGTTTCTCCTTCTGAACGCAGCAGTTTACTGTTTTGTTATTCTTTACATTCGTGTTTTATTCTGCACTAAAACACCATCAACCTACAGGCTTTATGTGGAGAAGAAAAGTGAAAAGTACATGCTTGAGTGCGTATGTTTCTAGATCCAATATCCCACGAGAACGTCTTCTGGATTGCAGGAGTATTTCGAGTGGTTACTTGGAGAGCTGTGCTCCCCGGAGAAATCAACATGTCCATTGGAAAGAAATGGGGTCAAGAAACATCTCCGGTTCCTGTGGGAACTAAAATCGTTGTTCCAAAAAGTCGGAAGCAATGGACTTCAATAATTCTTTCGCTTGATACATGATAGCAGACTAGTTTCCTTATAACTCTTTACAAAATAGAACAGGGGAATGTTGCTGCAGAGGTCGACGTGTCATGACGGACGATGTTAATGCGCAATGTCAGGTCCGAAATGTGAAACAGAAAAAAAACGCTGCGGCTATACGAATCACGGAAATAGTTGTAGAGTTGCGAAATGCTACAGAAAAGTGCGAAACAGTAAATGTAATGGAAGTAAGTGTCCGCGAAGTAGTAAACAAATGTAATACAACTAAATAATTACCACGAAGTAATGAACAAATGTAACGCGAAATAGTCACCAAGTGTAATAAACTAAATAATTACCTACCGCGAAGTAGTTAACAAATGTAATACAAATGAATAAAATAAAAGTAAATGCTATTGTAATTATACCCAAGGACACACTTGATCTTTAGTGATTTACGGCACGTAAAAGAACCTCAAGCCTGATAGAGGCCTCTGAACAAAATTACCGGTCTTTCACGCCCAATATAGAATGGGACGCCAAGGACCACAGCAGTTAAAGAGCGTCCATAAATAAAACTCAATTTAATTTCTTGCTCTTTAGTGATGCAATTTTTAACCTTAATAAAGGCTGTTTTGCATCAATGCATATAAAAAGAAAGGAAGACTATGTAGAAGAAAGAGCCGTCCTGGAGGAAAGGACAGACATTGAAGAAGCAACGCCAAATAACATAACCAGAATTCAATAAATAGCGCCAGTATACGTAATTGGAAGTGCGTTAAACACCTTCACGTATTTAAAGGACCAAATGCCATATATTCGCTGAATGTTAGCGATTTATTTCTACAGGGTAGCCTGCCTGATGTTGCGCGGTACCCGCCATGACACGTCGTACCTCTGCAGCAGCATTAGCTAGAACAGCATGAGATTTATCTTTATAGAATACCAAGAAAGTGAAATTCGCATTCCAGTCTCAAAATAATTTCATCCTAAACCTGTTAGAATGTGTTCTAAAAATAACTTAATTTCATTTTGTGGAGTGTTTTAAAAAGTAAATCCATATCCTATCTCAGTACAGCATTACGGGATTAAGTTTACCGGAAAGAAAGAAAAAAAAATCTGATGTGTTACACTCACATGACTTTCCGTACTCTTGTACAAACTATTTTTACAAAAGCTTCTTCTCCATATGCTTCATCTTAATCGAGATATCGAGATGTTAATCTTATTGCTAATTTTCTTGTAGATGCAAGGGGAATATGGTAGCTTTTAAGCGATAGTCAAATATTTTAACGCTGGTTGCTATGTGGAGTATTCCATTCTCTTTGCATTACCAGGACAAAAAAATGAATAACGAATTTGAGAAAAAGTATAAGTATTGGTAAATTTAAGGGAATAACAAGCAATATCTCGAAAATGGTTCACTCAACAACAAAACTGTATATAACATAAATTATGTATTTTAAGGCGATCTACACTTTTTGTGTAGTAAAGTTTGTCTATCTCTTATGGTTTACCAGTTATGCAAAAGTCGTTCACAATGAAGAATACTTTTGGAGACATTCCCAGAAAATTCGAGATATACATTTCATTTGTCATAAAAATATCTTAAACATATGATATTTTAATCAAAATCGTTATACCCATTTTTGAGAAAATTAAAATTTTCGAAAAATGTTCCATGTAAAGGGTAATCTGGGGTGGGGGAATTTTGTTGAAAACCTTCGTGTCGCAACTCTGGAAGATACTGAACCTAAATACCAAGTTTGGTGTTTATCCGACTGTTCGTTTCTGAGTTATGCTGTTCACAGACACACACACACACACGGACATGTTTCCAAAAATGCTTTTTTTTGGATTCGGGGGGTCTCAAAACATGTATTTCCGGTGAAATCTCTGTATCGAATTTTTGGGTGGAATACATACTTCCCCTACTTACTATACGTAGTAGAGAAAGTAATAAACTGAGGAACTATGAAAATATGTGTGTAAGAGCTACCCTCATGTAAACATGTTATATGAGAATAGATTCGAAAACGCGGCGTTGGCCGTTACTGCTCGAACGCTAGCGTCGGTTGCAGGATATGATAGTACATGCTATTCTGTTTTTGCTTGAATTGACATGTGCAGCAACCACCCCGCAGCAGAATAAACTACAAGAGAACGCTCTTGTCTATCTCCGGTTAGAATATAATAAGAAGTGTATGAGTTAAATGCTTTGAGGTAGTTTATATAGGTAACAACGGTATAACTAGTTTTTCATGCGAGTCATTTCTTTGTTTTAACAGTACCGAAGCAAAATGACATTCTCCAAGGACACATCAGCGCAGCACCGATTTGATTTTATATTTCCACGTGACGTGCTAGTGTTGCTGCATGATGTAAAGCAGGATGCATTGCAAGCAGAGTTAAGGACAAATAACTACACTGGAACAAAAGTTTTTCGACCTATGTTTATTTCAACACAATTTCACCTGTGCATGATCCCGAAGAATATTAACCGGGTTATAGGTTATGTTTTATCTTCAGGACAAATATCATTTTGAGGCGCTACAGTAATTAGTTACTGACATATTTGTTATTGCATTCCGTAATATATACTGGAGGTAAGTGAAACTAAGATCTACATATTAACTGGATTGATAGGAATAAGGTTTTAGTACTTTCAGAAAGGTCGCTTTTAGACATAGAGAATAAAATTGCAAGCATATGCTTACCGTTAGATTTCAGCTGCGTTCATTTATATGGCGGAAAAAATGCTATCGTATTATTATTATTATTATTATTATTATTATTATTATTATTATTATTATTATTATTATTATTATTATCATCATCATCATGGATAGCAGTTGTATCAGTTTGTTCATCATCATAATCATTATACGGCAGATGCTATTTCACATTATCTGGGCTGATTGACCAAATTTATATGAACACCCAAAATGTATACTACTGCCCACACTATGCCTTCCTCTCTATCTTCTCCACTCACCCTGTCACCTCCTCTCCTCCATCGCCCTCACTTATCTCCTCTTTGTGCAACTTGCGTGCCATGTGATGTTTTGAAAACATGCGATAAAACTTTTTTTCTGCGTGTTAATAACAATTAAAACATAGGTAAATAGTTTGTTTAGCCGTACATAAATTTGTCCTTCTTCCTTATGTTTGCAGTCGAATCGAAACTGAAGCCTAACTTAGTTGAATGCATGAGTAATTGTAACGAAAGGTTGTTATAACTGCTTAAACATTTATCCCTTCTAAATTTTGTAAATTGCAAAACATGTTAGAAACATTGTGTTCACCAACATTTTATAGAATTTTTTTCAAACAATTCAATAAGGGATATGTTTTGATCTTTCTTATTCTGCTCCCCCATTAGAACCCTAGCAAAGTAATTAAGAGTTATACATCCTGTTTTCTAAGCGGAAACTAATCTTTATCAATACTAATTTTCATAAGAATTCGAATGGTCATCCTTGCATGAAAAAGTGTACGCATACTTCTGGCTTCTGGGTATTATTTGTCAATTATTTATTCAAAACTGAAAATTAAAGAAAAATCTGATGACTTTCTCTACCCTCTATCGTTTATTAGTAGTATACAAACTAATCTTTCTAAAGCTTATTTTTCAATGCATTTTAATTTAATACAAATAAACCTTTGCAGAAATAGCTACATTATACAAAGGGAATAGCGAATGTTTAAGAACTGGACGCTATATGTTGGCCTTAAAATTCCATACTGTTTACATGCATTCGCGAGAAACAACTGAATGTTGACAGGACTTTATGAGAATGGCCAAGTAATGAACTATTCAGACTATTAATAACGGATATCTCAGAAATGTATTTTGTCACAAAAAAGTTATTTGACATAAATTATGTGTTTTAAAGAGATCTACAACTTTTGTGCAGTATGTTTTCGTCTATCGCTTGACGTTTAGCAGTTATACAGGATTATACAAAGTTTTTCAAATGAAGATGACTTCATAGGCTATTCTCAGAAAATTCAAGATAACACATTGTATTTGAAATGTAAATATATTTAATTTATGGTATTTTAATCAAAACTGTTAGAGCCATTTTTTGAAAATATAACATTTTTAAAAAAACCTTTCATGTAAAGTGTAGTTTAGGGTGGGGAGATTTTCTTGAAAATCTTCGTATCGCATCTTTGGATGGTACTAAACCTAAATACCAAGTTTTATGTTTATCAGACTTTTCGTTTTTGAGTTATGCATTTCACAGACACACGGATCGTTTTCTAATAATGATTGTTTGGATCCAGGGGTCCTCAAACATGCGTTTCCGGTGAAATCTCGGTATCGAATTTTTGGGTGGAATGCACGTAGTAGAGAAAGTAAAACTGAACCTTATATTTTTAAAATATGAAGCACTACATAGTGGTAATTCGGTAAATAACCCTTCCTGATAAAGGTGTCGCTATTTTTGTATATTTTTCTTTCAGTACAAAATTCTAAGGTGACGTCTTCTTCTGGCTGCTGCATTTCAACAACAGTTGAAAGTAATACGATAATGGTTGATTTTTTTTGTTCTGTTTACAACATGAAATCGGCAGCAACTAGAAAAAGTTAGCGAACGCCATTCCTTTCTGTTTGCAGAAAAGACACAGATGGTAAACAGGTATAGCTCAAAATTTCAACTTTGTTTTAAGGTAATGTGACATTTGTAATATTTGATTTTTGGAAATTAATTCTAAAAGAGTGTTGTATTTTCTTTCGGTGTTACATAAATGTTGTCCATATAATGCTTATCTTTTAAACTAATTTGGGATAGTGCTACATTTTTTTAAACTGGTACATAAAACTAATTGTTCAGGTTGTAAGGTACGCTAACCCCTTGCCAAATAATGAACAGTACAAACAATGAACAAATGAAACAGCATGAAAAGTAACAGAAACATGCATGTGTTTAATTCTGATAGTATAACTATCTTGTAATGGGAGTAACTTTCCTGAAAACGCACATTTTGTCTTTGGTGCACACCATTTAGGAACAAGAGGTAGCGTAAATTTAAGTACTTAGTCTGTTACTCGATATACAATTTTAAAAGGCTGAATATTTGCACATAATTTTACAGGATATGAAACTTCGGAAATTAATAAAAAGATTCTGATGTGTTACACTCAGATGACTTTCTCTACTCTTGTACAAACTATTTTTACAAACGCTTATTCTCCATATGCTTCATGTTAATCGAGATGTTAATCTTATTGCTAATTTTCTTGTAGGTGCAAGGGGAATTGGTAGGTTTTAAGCGATAGTCAAATCTTTTAACCGCTGGTTGCTCTGTGGCGCATTCCATTCTCTTTGCGTGTACAGGACATAAAAAAATTAATAACGAATTTGAGAAAAAATATAAGTATTGCAAAATTTAAGGGAATAACAAGCAATATCTCGAAAATGGTTCACTCAAGAAAAAAATGTATATCACATAAATTGTATATTTTAACGCGATCTACATTTTTTGTGTAGTAAAATTTTGTCTATCTCCTATGGTTTACCAGTTATGCAAAAGCCGTTCACAATGAAGAATACTTTTGGAGACATTCCCAGAAAATTCAAGATATACATTTTATTTGTCATGAAAATATCTTAAACATGATATTTTAATCAAAATCGTTAGAGCCATTTTTGAGACAATTAAAATTTTCGAAAAATCTTCCATGTAAAGGGTAATCTGGGGTGGGGGGATTTTCTTGAAAACCTTCGTGTCGCATCTCTGGAAGATACTGAACCTAAATACCAAGTGTGGTGTTTATCCGACTGTTGGTTTGTGAGTTATGATATTCACGGACACACACGGATATGTTTCCAAAAATGATTTTTTTTGGATTCAAGGGGTCTCAAAACATGTATTTCCGGTGAAATCTTGGTATCGAATTTTTAGGTGGAATACAATACTTCCCCTACTTACTATAGTAGCAGAGAAAGTAAAAATATTGCAAGTAATTGCAGTATATTAATTCCAGAAGTTGCAGAAAGTAAGTAGTTCGGTTGCTCTATTTTGCTAGAAAACTGCAGATACGATTTTTAATTTCATTGATTGGAATCATTACTACCATTGCAAATACGTAGGCTGTATGAGGAGCCGTAAGTGTTTATTGTAATTCAATATCGCTGAATCGCTACCCAATATTATTCCAAATAGGAAATGCTGTTTTCCAATATTATGTTTTTAAATTATTCCGTGTTACCTTAATGCTAGTGTTGTTAATTACAACATTCGAAATGGAAGCTCTTTGGTTACTCGGTACTGTAATGCCTAATTTCTGCAAATTTCAACTAATTTACCTGAGAAGTTTGTCACGGGTTTCTCACACGTTCCTTTCCTCCATGAAAGTAATTTTAAGAAGGAAAATAGTCATTTATGCAATGTCCCACGTGATGAAAGTGTTAAACCTTACAATGCTTTTGCATACTTCTCAAATAATAGTTGTGATGTAGCATTAAAAGTTTTCATGAAAAATAAAGTGTGTGTGTAACTAGTTTTTTAAAAAATGAATGCATTAAGTTGTTAAAATAAATCCGAAACTATGCTTGATATCAAGAAAAGGTTCATTAGATCTCTTCATCCACCTTCAAAGAACGCATGCTGAATATTTGAAAGAAAATAGAATTACATGGAGGAATGTTTAAAAGCGGCAAAACTCCAGTTAAACATAAATTTGAACATTTAAATAACCAGAAGGGTAAAACCACAATTAGAAGCTGATTCTACATTTTTTCTGTAGAAATGTAAGACTTTTCTATAGAAACTTAAGTATCAAGCACTCTTAAACCAGGAATGACCATCTTTTCGTATATTGCGCTGCACTTGCGGGATTATTGTGGGATTACGGCTTTTTTATCTAGACCTTACATGGTCTAAACTAGCGGGTCAATTTTCGGATTGCCTTCTTGTTGTACGCGGCTTCCTCGTAGCAATTTCAAGCTACGTGGGTACTAGTCGGCCACGATATGAATGCACTTGAAGGAGGGCGCTACTGTTTTTGTTGTGAATGCCTAACTCATCAAGGCTTGGGATCGGAGAGGTGTGGGGGCAAGGCGATAAAGAATGTACAGTTGCACAATGAAAACAGTACTACATTTGCAAAACTCAGCTTCGCTAGTAAATTCAACTTGGAACTGCGGATATTTTCTTTATCCGATTGTCTTTCCGATGCCCCGCCTACCTGTTCCGTAACTGTTTTGTTTCTATTCACACCGAACGCATTCACATTGTGTCGACCAGCGGTTCTCTTATTACATGCACATCCAAAAGAATGGTAGATAAATAATTACATTTTTATGTGCAGCTTTTCAAAAAAGAATAATAATAACACTAATTCAGATGCTCTCCATGTAACTTGCGTTTAATCATACTAGCTAATTATTATGGTTTACCCGTAAATTACGTGAACTGGAGGGTTTTTACGACTTTACAGTAGTGGATGCCCTTTTAACCATTTTTTTCTGGCTGGTTCAAGGTGGACTTGAGAAAACAATTTCTATTGCTTTATATTGTATTTTTACTTTCTCTACTACGTATAGTAAGTAGGGGAAGTATTGTATTCCAACCAAAAATTCGATACCGAGATTTCACCGGAAACACATGTTTTGAGACTCCCTGAATCCAAAAAAAGCATTTTTGGAAACATGTCTGTGTGTGTGTTTTTTTGTGTGTCTGTGTGAACAGCATAACTCAGAAACGAACAGTCGGATAAACACCATACTTAGTATTTAGGTTCAGTATCTACCAGAGATGCGACACGAAGGTTTTCAAGAAAATCCCCCCACCCCAGACTACTCTTTACATGGAACATTTTTCGAAA
Organism: Deroplatys truncata; assembly: GCA_030765065.1. Taxonomy (NCBI): domain Eukaryota; kingdom Metazoa; phylum Arthropoda; class Insecta; order Mantodea; family Mantidae; genus Deroplatys; species Deroplatys truncata. The sequence goes on along the minus strand of CM060988.1, from coordinate 126,186,029 downwards.
ATTTTAATTTTCTCAAAAATGGCTCTAACGATTTTGATTAAAATATCATATGTTTAAGATATTTTCATGACAAATGAAATGTATATCTCGAATTTTCTGGAAATGTCTCCAAAAATATTCTTCATTGTGAACGACTTTTGCATAACTGTAAACCATAAGAGATAGACAAAATTTTACTACACAAAAAATGTAGATCGCGTTAAAATACACAATTTATGTCGTATATATTTTTTTTGTTGAGCGAACCGTTTTCAAGATATTGCTTGTTATTCCCTTAAATTTTCCAATACTTTTTCTCAAATGGGGATTCGGTATTCATTTTTTTTTGTCCAGGTAATGCAAAGAGAATGGAATGCGCCACATAGCAACCAGCGTTAAAATATGTGACTATCGCTTAAAACCTACCATATTCCCCGTGCATCTACATGAATATTACCAATAAGATTGACATCTCGATATCTCGATTAACATGAAGCATATGGAGAATAAGCGTTTATAAAAATAGTTTGTACAAGAGTAGAGAAAGTCATGTGAGTGTAACACATCAGATTTTTTATAGTAATGTAAGACATAAATTAAAGTGAGTCGTTACATATTAATTCTCATCACAATGGCGCTTGGTATTAACTGAGAAGCACTTGAGCTGTTTGGAAAAAGCAGTCACTACTTCATATCCACATATTTTCAAGATTTGGCACAGATATTTAGATGACATTTTTGTTATTATTCCTCAACATTGTATAAATCTAGCATTGGATATTTTGAACAAACAAGACATAACTATAAAATTCACTATGGAAATAAAAACAAATAATATATGACCTTTTTTAGATTTACTTATTAAAAGAAAAGATAACAATATAAAGTTTGGTATTTACAGAAAACCTACGCATGTGGATAATTATATAAAAATAATTTTTATAACTCTATTTCATACCAATATGTTGTCTTTAGAAGCTTGGTCTATAGATTGATTAATGTGCTTTTGAAAAAAGAAGATTATGTTGCGAATTAAAATACATTAAGAATGTAGCTATTGAAAATGGCTTCAAACCGCAGCTCATTAATAATTTAATTATTAGGTACAAAAGGTAACATACTTTGCATACTATCAGTACCTTACAGAACCCGAATAAAAAGGATTTAATATACAAGAAATTCACATACCACCCAGTGATGTTTAAATATTTTGAAAAATTATCCAGAAAATTTCATATCCAACTTGCACCTCAGAATATATATAGTTTGAGAAATATGTTGAATACACCTTTGACTAACACGACTGATTATTTAAAAAAGTCAGGTATTTATTAGATTTCATATCAAGATTGCCAAGGCCCCTATATTGGTAGAACAAAAAGAAATTTAAAAATAAGGCTAAGTGAACATCAGGGAAATATAAAACTAAAACAAATAGATAAATCAGTAGTTACCAACCATTTTTGGAGTAGTAACCATGAAATAGGACAACAGATAACATTATTAAAACATATACAGATTCCTTCACAACTGTAAATTTGGGAAAATGTTTTCATTCATCTTAACATCAAGAATATTTTGAATTTTGAAAACCGCCTACAGACTCCTTGATACAGCTTATCCAATCAAATTACAAGAGAGAAGAAAGAAGACAGATGAGTTCCCAATCTTCATTACAGATGGCAGTAAATTCAAGACCACAAGATCACAACTTTTCCAGCAGAGGGCAGAAAAATCATCTACTGAATTACTTCTTCGGGGTCAGGGGAGTGAATGAGAAATCAGTCGGCCAGGGCTAAAGATGAAACACGTCTCTCGAAAGCGCTTCTCAGTTATTACCAAGCGCCATTGTGATGTGAATTAATAGTAACGACTCACCTCAATTTATAATCTGATAATATCACAATTAACAATACTTCTGTCCATTATAATCAATGTAAGACCTCTCGATTACAGCCTGAATGTACCGCGCTAATAATATACAGTGCTATGATAGGCAAGACTTCATCTGTGCGTCTATCCTTCATTATGCCTAACCCTTCACTAGACTGCAACAACGTAGTTTGTTTTGTGGTATTTAAAATTTGCAATAACCATTGAGCAGAAAATGGGCGCGAACATATAGTAATGCACGACGTGAATTGTGAAATCAACTCTCCCTCGTAAATTATTTATCTTATTCGTGTTCTATGACTGCGGGGTATAAATTTCACATATTTTGTGACAGGTGTTAGTTATAGCTCATGGTATGAAGCGTAAAATAATGGACTCTTAAGTTTGTATATATCCTAGGAAGTGGTATTGTTTGCTACCCTTTAATACTTATGTTTTGGTACAAGTAAGAATTTCAACATTCACAGAAAGAAGCAGTACTACCAGGTCTTCAGGATACTTATAAAATGAAATTTAATTTATTTTATGGGTAGTAATTTTTGTACATTTATTGCACGGAACATTTTACACATTCTGAATTTCGTGCCATCGCAAAATTATTGTTTTGCTTGACGAGGGGAAGTTTTACCGCTTTCAACCAAATTTGAAATGTAGCTACAAATTTGTTCAAATTCTAACGTATAAAGTTTCAACTCCGCTAATGCAGCATTTCATGAACTGTTTGTATGCGAATAGAGGGATGCCAGTATGCAGCAGCGAACGTACATATAAAGGTCTTTAAGACATGGCAGAGGGGATTGTTTTACAAAGAGCAATGCCTATATCTGGGAGGTTAGTGCTTGAGAAACATCCACGGCTATTTTAGGGTGCAATTACAGGGAGAGCGTGTGTTGGTAGTAATGCGTTGGAGCAACATGGGAGCGCCAACGCATTCCGCTGTTCAGTTGTTCCCACGCCCGCAATATAAACAACTGCTATATATCTGTGTGGTGTTGTAGTGTGAAAGCTCGCGGCAACTCAGCGAGATGCTGGTAAACTCGACGCTTTCATAGCAAAATTAATGAGAACGCGAGGCCATTAATCTCCGCGGCTCAGAACTGGTTGTTTTGTCAATAAAACTGTTTTGACGCATAACACCAATACCATTATATTAGCTTCGGTAATGGATTTTGTGCCGCGCCTTTGCTACCTGCCTAATGAGAAAACCTGAAATTGCCAACAGAGTATGAAATTGGAAAAACAAACTGATAGAAAACCAACAGTTGTTGAATGAATCATTAAGTATCCTGCACCAAGAGCAGGTATAATTGAATGGGTGAGAGCAAGTAGGAAAAGATGCCACATTTTGGCCGAAACAAACTAAGATAGCCCTTTTGTTTCTGTAGCAAAGCTGTATCCTTTGATATATTTAAATATAATATATATTTGTGATATACGTAAAAAAAAAATTGAAACATTCACATGATATTCTACCCAACTTTGATGTTTTGAACTTAGTTTTCAACTAAATACCGTCCCAAAACTATGATGTACAACTTCTAATACAAATTATTTCTTCTTCTTCTTCTTCTTCTTCTTCTTCTTCTTCTACTACTTCACGGTATTAGACCGTTTAGCCTGTTCCAGCTCCAAAATCATGTTGTGTCCATCTCTTTTTTTTATCGTCCTGGGTTTCTATATTCTTGGAGTCTGTAGTTACATGTTGCTCGGTGTATCCTATTTAATGACATTATTTCTAGGTGTTTTCTGACTTTTTATGGTGTTACATAAAGGACTGTGTCTTAAGGCCTCAAAACCTGCAAGAAGTGCACTTCATATCACTGTTACCATTGAGTCCATTTCATCGGATATGTTGGAGCGTGCGTGGCGTGAATGGGAATATCGCCTTGATGTCTGCATCGTCGCTCGTGGGGTCCACATTCAATGTCTATGAAGTATAGTAAAAAATGTTTGAGTTTTTCTTTCGAATGTCACCAACTTCACCCAAATACGAATATCCAAAGCGACGTAATATCAGTTCAAAATGTGGCAGTATTTTTATGGACACACTGTATATTGGCGACCATCACGTTATATTACATATCCATCCATATTTGTACTCAACCACCCTATTATTCTTCTTCTAACACTCCCCTTCCTTCACGCTCCCTTTTAACCATTCTTGCCTATTTCTCTCTGACTAACTAAATAGTTCACTCCGCTCTTTATATTTTTTTCCGAATAAAATGTTCCTAAAAATAAAAGTCTCGCTACTCAGATCATAGAAACTGTTAAGAGCTTAATATTATAAAACAAATATTTATTGACCCTCTATTGACTAAAAACAACAAACTTTTTTTAAAATAAACAAAGGTGTTCCACAAGGGTATGCACTTTGACCAGTAATATTTAATTATATATTGACAATATTCTGAAGAATGGAAGAAACTTTTAAATGATAAAGAAATAGTATTAGATAATAAAGATAAGTATATTGTTATTTGCAGACGATGTTGTTCTTGTGGCAAAATTTGAAACAGACTTGCAAGTGTTAGCGTATACATTCTAATTGACAGCTATTAGATATAATTGTAGAATATCAACTAATAAATCGAAGGAATAGCATTTAGCGGAAAATATGCTGTAAGATCTAAAATAGTTCTAGAAAGCAGAGTAATAGAACAGGTATCACATTTTCAGTAATTGGGATGTGATATAACTTATGGAGAAGATAAAGACATAGAAAATAAAATATCAAAGTTCCAGGCAGTATGTGGAACCATCAAAAGAACCTAGGACAGGGAAAGACCAGGAAATTGAAATTATATAAAAGAATGGCCGTCCCTCGTTATTATATGGAAGCGAAAACGAGATAATTAAATCGAAAGATGGAAGTAGCTGAGATTTTTTTTTTACGTAACTTTAAACGATATACAAGAGTGTATAAGATAAGAAATGAAAAAATAAGAGAGGAACAAAATAAAATTAAAACATATAAAAGAAAGTGGACGAACATATAATAATAATGAACAACGAAAGACTCCCAAAAAGAACCTTCCTATATAATCCGAGTGGAACGAGAGATTTGGGCGACCTCGAAGAAGATGGATTCCACAAATGACTTAACCGGAACGGGCTGCATAGTCTAAACCTTGAGGAGGAGGAGGAAGAATTTTCATAATTAAAATTTCCCCACCTAAATCATTCTCCATGCCTTTGTTTGATTGTAGTGTAATACATAATCAAAAGCTACATTTACTTCTCCACACATTGGACATTTCGAGAAATCTTTGCTATGTCTTAGACCTTTTAAATTCACGACTCAGTTCTTGCCCATGCAAACCCTTCTCTTCCTGCTTTATCACAAATCTCTGTATGTTTTTCCCCGTCCCATACTGTTTTTCTTTGATTATAGAGTCTCAAAGAACCCATTTCTCTTATACCATCAAATATTTCTTGTCTCTCAATATCCTTTAGTCTCAGATTTCTTTCTTTCCAGAACCCTTTATTTTGATACTCTCTAATACTCCATCCCTATAATCGTTTATTTCTATATAGCTTCTGCAAACTATCCTTAGGAAAGCTTATTTTTCTACGTACTTCATATTAATCAAGATAAATCTTTGCATACAGTTGCATTACACATTTTATAGTAGGTACAAGGGAGATAGAGAAAATCGAGCCGATAGTCGGAGGTTTAAAAGTGGCTAGGTATATACTGGCCTCAAAATCCCATACTCTTTCCTTGAAATCGCGAGGAACCACTAGCCTTAACTTTAAACAATAACAAATTGAAAAATAAAAACCAATAATAACGGACATCTCGGAACAGATGCTGATGCAACAGAAAAAGTTACGTAAAATAAATTGTGCGTTTGTCTGATATTTATACTTTACCCGTTGTACAAACCTCCTGAATTAAGAGGACATCATAGGCTATTCCCAAGCTATACATTTTATTTGTCATGTAAATATAAAATATGATAATTTTAGTTAATCAAAATCGTAATCACTTCTGTGAAAATAAAAAATAACGAAAATTTGCACTCTGTTGATTATGAATCACTGATATTCTTGAGTAAATACTGGTTTCAAATTAGCAGTTCTTTTTAAGTTTACTCTTAATCAAAAGAAATAGATCGGAACCAATTGTTAAATTAAACAATTAATGCCAGAATACTTAAATTTTATCAATTGAAATACTTTTAAGTGTTCTTTAAGTAATTTAATTTAAAAAATTATATTGTTACATTCATTTCTAGTTTTAGTTCTTGAGGGGTTTTAGTAAGAAAACTCAAGTTAGGAATGCATCGAGGGTTGGTGGCGAGGAAAGACGGAAACGAATGCGACTTTGCAGTGTTCTCTGTAAGCAAAAATTGAACACTTGAAGGGACTACACCCTGCTTGGAAAGTAGGTTGATTAGGATTATGCAGTATCGGAAGAAAACAATGTAGATATGTCTAGTTATTGGTAGTGTGCAATGAAGCAAGTTATTAATGTACTGAAATTGGCTTTTCTGTTACATCGTGAGTTTTACAGTGTACTATAATGCTTTTTCGAAATATATTGAATATACTCGTAAATCGCATGAGATTAGCGCTAGACAGTTATATTAAAAAAAACTACATAGTAGGAGCAAATAAAAATGAAATATCTGACTTGCTTGAGATTCCTTGCATCATTAACGCCTCCCTCGTTTTACACGTTTTTACGATCTCTAGAATACTTTTAAGTTTCTTTGTCGCTCTTTCTTTAAAGTTGCAGCTTTATACCTTACTCAGTGTTTCTGAAACGTGTCCTATGCCTCAAGAGCTTCTGATATTTTAGTGTATATGCTTGCAAATGTTATTGTAGTTGTAATATAATTGAACTGATTCTGAATACATGAAAAATCTTAAAACAAAGTTGGTGAAATTACTTCCTTCACTGAACGATAGCCAGCATTTTTCTCTCGTCAAACATATTAATTACACTAACTTTGTCGTAATATTGAGCTTAATATACATACCTGTAGCAATGTGCCCCACCAAGTTTACAATTGGTTGTGGAACCAATGGATTTCCAGGTTCCGTCCCCTTAAATATTTTTATTCTTGAGGGTTCTTTGCGAAATATATTTTTCACGTTGGCTATAGAAGTATCAACATTCCGGAAAATAGGCTGTAATTTCTTCTGCAACTGGGTAATGAGCATGTTTAATTTATTGTGACATAATTTAACATTATACAGGGTGATTCAAAAGTCTTTTGACATTTTATTGCAAAAAGGCATTTAATTGAAAAAGTTCTTGTACTTCAGAAACATAATATACAAAATACTACATTTAGTGCATTTCAACGTGGTTGCCGTCTAAGTCTAGGCAGAGCCTCCATCTTTCTTCGGTAGACCAGAACACTTTGTTCAGCATAGCGAGCGTGATCTCATCTGCTGCTGCAATTATTTGCTGTCGTAATTACTGTAGGGTGTTGATCTGTGTTCGATACACCTTAGATTTAATGAACCCCCAGGCGAAATAGCCAGGGTGTGTCAGGTCTGAAGAGCGGGCGCCCAAATTCAACCAATCGTTTGGAAAATAATCATTGAGGTATTTTCTTACAATTAAGGCAAAATGAAGTGGTGCACCATCTTGCTGGAAACAACGGTGTCTGTTACTCCATCCTCTTGCAGCTGGGGTACCAAGAATTGCTGTAGCATGTCAAGGTAAATATTCCCCGTAATTAATTGCTCTGCGAACATAAAAGCTTCGTCATCCCCATCGAGACATTTACCTTCGATGAATCCCGTTGCCACTCTTGGATCATAGTTGGGTGTTCTGCCTGAATCCTATAATTGTGCCTGTTCACGTGGCCACATGTATGAAATACTGCTTCATCACTGAACGGCACATTGTTCGTCAGGTTTTCATTCTCGACTGCAGCTAACAGTCAAAACACATAGCTTGTTGAGCTGCGAAATCCTCAGGTTCGAACTTAGGCAGTACCTCTTCAAGGTATGGCGTAAGGTACACCATATAGTGCTTTGTGAAACATCAAGCTTCTGCTCAGTCTCCTGGTAGAAGCGGTGGGACTCCATGTGATGGCATCCTGTTTGGCTTGCACTATTTGCAGTGTTGTAACTTCACCGAAGGCTTCTCATCTGCAACATTACCAATTAGTTGGATTTTTTTCATTAGATTTCTGATAGCTTGCCTCTAGGACCCGGTTTCCTGGATTTTCTCTCGAAATTTTGCTGGACCTATCCAAGGTCATTCCACGCATTCCCGGATAAACAACTGCTATTCTTTCTTCTACGGTGAACATTCTTACAAATCGCCTATAAAAGAAATTCGTGCATCAGCGATATTAGGAAAATGTCAAGAGACTTTTGAATCACCCTATATTTAAACGTCCTTTGAGCTCTATATGACATACATTACATCTGATGGTTTCGCCATTTGTGCTGAAGTTTTTCCTACCAAATTCCGCCACAAATGATGCTAATTTGATGATGGTTTTGGTGTGTGATTCTTCTTTACTTTAGACATATTGCCACAGTTCTCCACTGGTTTGTATGGAACGAATAAATGCAACAGTCCAGCGAAACCGTGTGTTGTGACGGAGGAATGTATCCGTCAGAGTACCTGACCACCTATAATCCGGCGGTAACACGATTGCTCTGTTTATTTACTAAAACCCCTCTGTCTGCTTATGAGATACAAGAGGAAAACATTCCACGAGTGTTATATAATTACATCTCGGTAGTTATTGAATATTTATGAGATCTTGTGACATACCTTTATAAAAGTATTATAGTGTAAGGTTGCAATAGAAACATTTAGAAATGACTAATTTAGCCCCCTCCCAAATTATCTTTGAATGTTTTTCCTTCTGGATCTCGCCCGTCCAATTAGCATTTGACTTGTCTGCTTTATTTTTTTTTGGATTGCTTGATTTTTCTCTAAAGAAGGTAGGTATATATTTTCAATGTTTTGCATTTGCGTTGCTATTTAAGTGCTTAGGCCTTCTTTTGTTTTCCAATGACAATAATCGCCTTGCAAAAGCTTTATATAGCAATCAAACAGAGGAGACATTGAGGAATGTTATAGTGAAATGTAAACAAAAGATTTGAAAATCAATATTTTTGTTTTGTATACTACATAACTCAAGTTTCTTGGTTCCAAAAACTACATTGATTGCGATCGGAGACTTGCTTAAATGCCAAGTGCTAGACGGAAGATTATAGGAAAGTTAACTGCAGTTTAAAAATTTTATTTTGGCAATTTTATTTTAGAATTAGTCAAGGTAACATGCGAAGTCATTGGCTTTAGATAAAAAGAAAATGCCCTTGTGAAGGAAGTCAACAACAGCGCTGATATGTAAATGCCCCTTATTGTGGGAAAAACGCTCTGCATAATGCTTCATAGAAATACAATAATAACCTTATATTGTGAACTTTACGTTTTGAGCACGATAAGTTCCGGATTCAAATTGCATTTTTCAGAAGTGAAGGTTTATTGTCATCATAGGGCAGAGAACCAATGATACAGGCCATTCTGAAGGTAAAAACATTTTATAATGATTATGATTTGTTGAATACATTTACCATTCAACAGAATTCTCATTCTAAGGTGGGAATCGCCACTCATGTAAACGGCGTGGTGCAAATTGGATTAATTATGTCAAGTATCCGTAAACACGAAAATTATACACTTTCTATTCAACACTTCTTTCATTTTTTGCTAAATTTAGCATTCAAGATGCCCTACAATGATTCTTGTGCATCGAATGACCCATCTTTCTTAACTAATTTTATTTCGGTAACGTTTACAAACTTTTACGCATATTAAGCGAAGTTGTTTAAATATTTATGTAGCAGTGTGCATTGTCATCCGCCATGGTCTTATGGTTGCAAGGAGGTTCGAAACCAGTGTAGCGCAATGGACGTATTTCGAATGTACACGCGATCAAACTAAAAGTAGCTGGTCTCTTGAGCAGTTAAAGTTCTTCAAAGTTCCTTCGAACGAGCGCGCGATTTACAACCATCAACTTCTGTGCGCCACTTTTGCTAACTCTATAATACAAGCCACAAGGTGCTGATTCGGGCGTGGGGCAAACAGCTCAATTCGATTATCCGTGTTACTGTAATATAGTTAAATAATATTGTTTGTGTTATTTCAGTTTTCTTACAAGTACAATTACAATTGTGGTGAAATTTGTGATTATAGAATTAAATAGACTGAGCACAAAACCTCCACCCAACAGTAAATTAATGCCTTGGTTGCCGTCTACAGGTATTATGGACTGATAAATAAACACGACATACAAATGAAGAAAATCTCTTATATTTTTACTTTCTCTACTACGTATAGTAAGTAGGGGAAGTATTGTATTCCACCCAAAATTTCGATACCGAGATTTCACCGGAATAACATGTTTTGAGACCGCCTGAATCCAAAAAAAGCATTTTTGGAAACATGTCCGTGTGTGTGTCTGTGAGTCTGTCTGTGAACAGCATAACTCAGAAACGAACAGTCGGATAAACACCAAACTTGGTATTTAGATTCAGTATCTTCCAGAGATACGACACGAAGGTTTTCAAGAAAATCCCCCACCCCAGATTACCCTTTACATGGAACATTTTTCGAAACTTTTAATTTTCTCAAAAATTGCTCTAACGATTTTTATTAAAATATCATGTTTAATATATTTTCATGACAAATAAAATGTATATCTTGAATTTTCTGGGAATGTCTCCAAAAGTATTCTTCATTGTGAACGACTTTCGCATAACTGGTAAACCATAAGAGAGACAAAATTTTACTACACAAAAAATATAGATTGCGTTAAAATACACAATTTATGTCATATACATTTTGTTGTTGAGTGAACCATTTTCGAGATATTACTTGTTATTCCCTTAAATTTTTCAATACTTATTTTCTCAAATGGGAATTCGTTAATTCATTTTTTTATCTTGTATATGCAAAGAGTATTAATCTGTGGGAAAGGGAATGGTGCTGCACCTAGCAACCAGCTATTAAGAGATATGCATGTGCTTAAAGGCTACTGTTTTCCTATATTGCCCTTGTAAATATATATTCCTCTTACATCTACAAGAAAATTAGCAATAAGATAGAGTCTGCAAATGTTTATCTCGATTAACATGAAGTAGATGGAGAATAAGCGTTTGTATAAATAGTTTGTACAGGAGTAGAGAAAGTCATGTGAGTGTAACACATCAGATTTTTAATTATGCATTTAAAATCAAAGGGAGGAAAACGTTAAGTTACTCCACGGAGATTTGATCTTGAAACCTCAGGAACAGTAAGCTGTCTACCACTGAGCTATGAGTGCTGCAGTAAGCCTGGCATTGCAACGAGCTTTAGTCTTACTCTGCTGGAGAACCATAAATCAATAAAGTATGTTTTGGCTACAAATATTCAGTGGAGAAACATTGTGAAACGTCTGTCTGTTTGAAATCTCGTATACGAATTATTTTCTGGGAAGACTTTATGATTGCAGTTGTATTCCCCATTATAACTACTACAAGAATAAACGAAATCTTATGAACAAATCCTGGCTTTCCCAAGTGCTCACGGAAGTACCCGACTCGAGCTCCGTTCCCAGACTCCAGCCAATTTTTGACCGAATGTACGTCTATCATGCAATGTTTATTCGCACATAAAAGAACTGATACTCCTAAATAAAATTGTCAACCATTCTCACATCGAATATGCGCATGCTTCTCCCTTGTAGGAGATAGCACTATAAAATTGATACCACATTTGGGTTGAGAAGTTATCTCCAAATGTTGTTGCATTGCAAGCCTTATAATACCGTTGAGTACAAGCCTGTTGTGATTATTGTAGATACAGAGGAAATAATTTCGTAACTACAGGGAAAAACGTTAATATTTTTCTTATAAATCACATAAAACTACCAGCACAACTATTTCTGGGGAAAAATTTGTTTTCACAGAACTGAAATTAACTCAAAGTTCGTTTCAGAAATATTCACCGTAGTAGTTTTAGATTATTCGCTTGAGCTTGTTTTCGATGATCTCTGGTGATGGTTAAAATACGATTTTATTCTTAGAAATAGAGTTTTGTCTTTCTCTCGCTGTCTTTATAGCTTCGTTGCCCGAGTTTGAAGTGACTTTCTGGTTGCACTTCATCCCCTATTCAGTTTATCAGGAGCCTAGTCAGGGCACCTAGCCTCCTCCGCTGCATGCAGCTTTGAAATGAAAAATTAAGAGAAAACAGCAAGATTGAGAAAGATGTATGATGTTACAGGGCAGCGAGTGGACGGCGAGGTGTGGGAACAGGCAGGACTGGTGATTCCCCGGTGCCGACAAATGAGGATAACAAGCAAGCACGAGTGCTACCCTCTCCTAGGTAAGATTGGTATATTTTCGTAGATAGTTTATATTAGTGGAGACTCAGAAACCGCGATGCATAGCAGCATTTGCAGACTGGATAAACTGGATGTTTTACTCACCAATATAAAAATACATATAGGCAATTATAAATAATTTTCATGCTGAATAATGTATTTAAAATGTGGGAAACGTTGAGAAAAAAGGAGTTGCATAACCGTAATATCTTGATTAGGAAACGTTAGGCACATACTGCACATTTAAAACCATTTGAAAGCCTACCGATCGTAGGCGAGAAACCCTACGCAACGCCGGCATTTCCTTCCAGCAGAGGTTGTTCTGTGTAGTTTGGTAGTGTACCTTTTCGAAAGAGCTGCAACTGGAGATAAGATAAATGATTAACCAATTTCAAAGTTACGCATAGTCATTGGAAAAGAATAAAAAAAAAAAAAGAAAGAAAAAACAAGCCCTACAACTTTTCATCAGAACATTGCTATTTATTGTTCGGTTTTTACTCGGTATGTGGCATGAAACAAGTCCAAACAGTAGTCTAGTCGGAAAATATTTTTCGTAGTATTTTCGTTGAGTGGGTGGACTTTGGTTGACTGGAGCCTATTCAAAATAAGTTTCAGCTTAACCCACCTCCACCTGAGATAGAAAGGAACATCAAGTATATTGTTTAAAAAGTATTACAAAATTATGCATAATAAAGACATGCCATTGTAATGAGTTTTCCAACAATAAGTATCGAATAAGCATTTTCTTCCATTCCCTAAATAACATAATTACTGGCCAGTTCTACTAGTCAGAAAACAAAAAAATATAACCTGTCCATGAATTTGTGTGCAAACTCCCCTGCGTCGTATTCTATAGACAAATTGGAGACAAAAAGTTTATAACGTGTGGTTTTAAGTGTAATAGTCCTTAAGTTATAGCCTTGAAAATTTTAACCAATGAAAAGGGGCGATATTGCATCACAATTTATCACTATGTACTGGCTAGCTTGCATCCATCCATGCGGGCTGGCCCGGCTACCTATATTGCCTGTGTTGCAGTTGACATTTTAAGGCTGCAAGGGAAGGTAGGAACAGGGCTATTGATTTTCGTAGCGGATCAGTTCTCATGGGTATGGTGCTAAACTCTAATGCAATATCGCGCCTTTTCATTCGTTATTATAGCTTAAAAACTATTATACTCCACGCGAAGGTCCTCATTATCGGTGCCCATCTAGCTGCGCTGGAAGAGGCCATGCCTAACTTCATCAGCGAGAAGCTCCGGGACCTGCAGGTTACCATCTCAGCACATAACAGCCATCAACCAACCTTCGCTGCCGATCTGCCCTCTAGGTTGGATAACATGTCCACAGTCTGCATGTACTGGAACAGAGCTTCAAGGGCTTCACAGCATCTTAACTCAGCAGTTCGTCACTCCACATCCAGCTTCACAGCAGCGAACTTTCTCAATTCCTCCGGACCACGAACACCTCATCGAGAAATGGAAAGCCGTGAGAAGAGAGACAGATGAGAAGCAGAAACGACGACGGGATCTTGCCCCTGAATAACCTCTTCTACCTACACTAGTATGACCCTAGACCCAATCCTATCACCTTGCAACCTCTAGGCTACAGTCCAGGCAGTTTGTCATGGCTGTAGCCTAGAACCTTACCTTCACCTGCTCTCACAACTGTACTACGCGGGACCGCGCCTTTTTCACTCTTCATTCCATTTTAGTGGGTATAGCCGACTATTGGTGAGTTCCACACTTTGTCTCCGAAATCCCATCGGGACTGGGGTAGTGCCTAACAAGCATTTTCTCCCCCAATCGGGGGGGGGGACAATACTCGAGCATACACTTTTTGTCTCAAATTTGTCCATTGAATAGTATCCTAGGCGTGAATTCATAGACATTCTGTAATATATGGAATAGAGCGAAATTGCTCAATGAAAAATGTATTTTGCTTTACTTGCATTCTTGAGTCTCCTTTGACAATCACGAATTGTTCAAAATCGCAACTGACTGAAACAGTTCCTGCATCAAGTGACGGCTGAAAGATTTTCGGCTATGAGGCGTTAAAAACATACCAGAAATAAAGTGGTGATCGTCTCAGAGATTCTGTCTTAATAATTACTATGGAGAAATAGCAACTTAAATTTTAAAAGTTGATATTATCGCAGATGACCTTCATCGTGGATTAAATATCGCTGAGGTAACGTTTCTTGTGTTATATCATGTTTGCATTTCGATAAAGAATCAACTATACCGGACAGTACTGCTATTAATTGATAACGGTGAAGTATTTAAAAAAATCGCACTACAGTAATACTTTGAAGAGGATATGAGTGCACTAGCGTATATTAATTTGCTGCAAAAACATGTCCGCATAGGTTATGCACTACAAATGCCTTTGCGAGAAAATTAATATTAAAATCCTTATCCTCTCCTAGCGTTACCTGCTTAACTCGATTACGAAGTTCTGACACCTCCACTGTGTGTTGAGGGCCTTCAAAGGGGCGGTGATACGTTACCGAAGTTCTTCCGGTGTTGCTGGTCCAGCGGCAGTGGCTCTCTCTCTCCGAAATGTTGAATTCTTACACACACACACACGCACACACACACACACACACACACACACACACACACATATGCTTCATCTGCTTGCCACAAAACTTTTCAGAGTTCTTGTCCCACCCCATTGTTTAGAGCATTTTATGCGCAATAAGTTTGTTAAACAACAGCGCTTGCATTTATTTACATTAATTATTTGTGATAAATCGCATATGCAGTAAGCAGAAAATGGAAACTACAACCACTAGCGGATATGCAACCGAGTTATAATAAAGTAATATTAACGAAAGGGATGCCAGTACAAAAATAAACAAGAAAATTTACGCATTTATTAAAAATCTGATGTGTTACACCCACATGCCTTTCTCTACTCTTATACAAACTATTTTTACAAACGCTTATTCTCCATATGCTTCATGTTAATCGAGATGTTAATCTTATTGTTAATTTTCTTGTAGATGCAAGGGGAATATGGCAGGCTTTAAGCGATAGTCAAATATTTTAAGAGCTGGTTGCTATGTGGAGTATTCCATTCTCTTTGCATTACCAGGACAAAAAAATGAATAACGAATTTGAGAAAAAGTATGTCCTGGAAAACTTAAGGGAATAACAAACAATATCTCGAAAATGGTTCACTCAACAAAAAAAAATGTATATGACATAAATTGTGTATTTTAACGCGATCTACATTTTTTGTGCAGTAAAATTTTGTCTATCTCTTATGGTTTACCAGTTATGCAAAAGTCGTTCACAATGAAGAATACTTTTGGAGACATTCCCAGAAAATTCGAGATATACATTTCATTTGTCATGAAAATATCTTAAACATATGATATTTTAATCAAAATCGTTTGAGCCATTTTTGAAAAAATTAAAATGTTCGAAAAAGTTCCATCTAAAGGGTAATCTGGGGTATGGGGGATTTTCTTGAAAACCTTCGTGTCGCATCTCTGGAAGATACTGAACCCAAATACCAAGTTTGTTGTTTATCCGACTGTTCGTTTCTGAGTTATGCTGCTCACAGACACACACACGGACATGTTTCCAAAAATGCTTTTTTTTTTATTCAGAGGGTCTCGAAACATATATTTCCGGTGAAATCTGGGTATCGAATTTTTGGGTGGAATACAATACTTGCCCTACTTACTATACGTAGTAGAGAAAGTAAAAATGCTTTAGTGAAAGAACTTTGTAAGAGACATCTTGATGAAACAAAACAGAAACATAGCAAAAAGGACTTCGAAGTACGACTGTAAAGAGAAGTTGTAGGCAAGCCGGAAAAAAGTGGACTTGCGGCCGGAACGGTTAATAATTAATGCACGCAGTCTGAAAGGAAGAAGAGAAGTAGTAAATATCTGGCAGGTTGAAGTTGGGAAGCTTGTAGACAAATTACCGCAGGTGCACAGCCACGCATTGCTGCGGATGTTTCTGTATACACCCGTCAGCGTGCAGCTATTTAGAAGTAAAACAATGCGTTTCTTCGTCTGCCGGATGGTCACTTGTTTTATGGCAAGAAGCCATAAGCTCTTGAACATCTCCAAAATTACACTGTGATCTCGTTTTAAATCTTGAATGTCTTTGTTAAAACACTTTATAAGTGTTGTTGAGCAGGTGGTACTGCTAAAGACAAATGCTTTCAACAGAGAGAGCTTTAAGCATCGGAGATAAAACGAACAGCACTTTGTGCAGTCAAATGGCGAATCACATTTATAATGCCTTTGTGTATCTTGATAGTAGCTGTACTGATAGAATGCCTGAGGTACTAAGTTAGAATGGTGAGGGTGGAGAGGGAGAGGGTGTTCCTTCTTCTTCTTCTTCTTCTTCTTCCCAAAACATCAACTACCTCATTATCCCTAATTTGACTCGCAGTGGGATAAAGAAATTAGAACTGCTCTCTCAGTTAATTAAGAAGGGATTTTTGTCTTTTTATTTCGCTAAGTTGCAATCTTGCAGTCTCTGTTCCTGCTTCTTTTCTCCAGTTAATACAAGGTATTTACATACATAATGCTTTAACCAAAATCAAGTATAAGTTTTACTAAATTTTGGTTTATTTGCGGCCGGATGATTCATAACTTGGGCATTTTTAACCAAAACTCGTGAAAAATAACACTTGTAAAGACGGATGATTGGAGTGTTGGAAGGAATTGTCTACATAATTCACAACAATTTCCAATTACAAACATTCAGTGTAAGCTTGCCAGAAGTAATTTATTGCTAATGGTCAATATACTTCGAGGGAGGAAAAAGAAGAGAATGCGCATGTGTAAACAAACACATCACTAGTAGAATTTGGTATATTTGATACCATCTGCCATATTGGAGATGTAAAGTAGTCGCTGATATAGCAAATGCTATTTCTCTTGTAAAGTTAGCCTTATCACTGGTAAAAGGTAATATAAGTTACTTAAATATTTAACCATTTGTGAATTTTATGCCTACTTTAGTTGTAATTTTCATCTCTAAGTTATCAACTATTGCATTCCCCGTTCAGAAAACAGTTCACTACTGAATTTTCTGGGTAGAAAGTTGAACAGAGTGGGTGATAAAAGGACATCGCATTGAAATATAATTAAGTTGTAATTGGCATTTCGTAATTCCAAAGTGATTTATTTTAATGCTTAATTCTGAAAAATAGCTCTTATTGTAATGATCGTTTTTCCTAGATTATCTGAGATAGTGTTTAAAAATGCTCTGTTCTATTAAACACGTGAACGCAGGGGTTTGACTAATTTGTCCATAAACCTCTTTTTAATTAGACTCCCAAACTTTAATTAAGCTGTCATTCCTTAGGAACTTCTTGTGTACTGATGCATGGTATCTTCATTATTTGACTTTCTTAATTAGCTACTTAATTAATGCCCAGCTTCCTGTTTGGAATGCTGTACGTTAGGAACTGAACACACAGCTATTGGATCTCTGAGAGTAGCTCGTTCGTTTTTATAGTTGTCAGCTGTTGTGAATCCACGATCGGCTAAATATAACAGACCACAAAACTAGGACCACCCTGCCATCATGTGGGAATTTGGTCGAAAGTGAAGCTAGCAGTTTTTTGTTTCAAAATTGAATATTTTTGGTAGAGTGATGTTGGAAAAACCTCCTGCGGCTGACGAACCACATTGTTGTGTTAGGTTATCGAGTAATGCAGTGTTGTGGTTTCAGAATTTTTTGTGGCACGGTAGCTAGTCATGACCAGTTGAACAGCTGTCATCTGCACACAACGTTTGGGATTTCTGCAAATGATGTAGAGATCCCGTAATTGGAGCGTTTAATTACTAAAATGAATTTAATTACATAATCGTATATGCTTGATCCTCCAGAAAAGGACTGGTTTTAGCTTCGCATATAAAAAATTTAAAATGTTAATGAAATGCATTTATTGTAAATGAGTTTGAATCAAATATTTTGGAGAAAAGTAAAAATCTGATGTGTAAGAACAAAAGCACGACTTTCGCTACTCTTTTGGTTGTTCAAATTATTCATATATCAACTTTTTTCTACTTCGTGTTGAAAGTAAAACAAAATAATCACAATTTGCCGTATATAGTTATTTGCACACAACTATAAACTTAAAAAAATCTGATGTGTTACATTCACATGACTTTCTCTACTCATGTACAAACTATTTTTACAAACGCTTATTCTCCATATTCATGTTAATCGAGATGTTAATCTTATTGCTAATTTTTTTGTAGATGCAAGGGGAATATGGTAGGGTTTAAGCGATAGTCAAATATATAAGAGCTGTTTGCTATGTGGAGTATTCCATTCTCCTTTACATATCCAGGACAAAAAATATGAATAACGAATTCCCATTTGAGAAAAAATATAAGTATTGGAAAATTTAAGAGCATAACAAGCAATAACTCGAAAATCGTTCACTCAATAAAAAAATGTGTTTGACATAAATTGTGTATTTTAACGCGATCTACATTTTTGTATAGTCCAAAATTTTATCTATCTCTTATGGTTTACCAGTTATGCAAAAGTCGTTCACAATGAAGAATACTTTTGGAGACATTCCCAGAAAATTCGAGATATAGATTTCATTTGTCATGAAAATATCTTAAACATATTATATTGGAATCAAAATCGTTAGAGCCATTTTTGAGAAAATTAAAATATTCGAAAAAGTTCCATCTAAAGGGTAATCTGGGTGGGGGGATTTTCTTGAAAACCTTCGTGTCGCATCTCTGGAAGATACTGAAACTAAATACCAAGTTTGGTGTTTATCCGACTGTTCGTTTCTGAATTATGCTGTTCACAGACAGACACACACACGGACATGTTTCCAAAAATACTTTTTACTTTCTCTACTACGTAGAGTAAGGAGGGGAAGTATTGTATTCCACCCAAAAATTCGATACCGAGATTTCACCGGAAATATTTGTTTTGAGACCCCCTGAATAAAAAAAAACATTTTTGGAAACATTGTTTATTTTTTAAATTCTATTTAGAATCCATAAGAACTCCAGTGATGAATTTCTGTGATTGTCTTTACAGCACGTCAAACCCTTGAATATCCGCATGAATCTGCATTTCGCTCTACATTTGCATCTGGATGAACCGCGCTACGCATCAGTGTACTGGGAAATGGTTAGAGTGAAAACAATACACCTGCTGACACACTCGAGTTTTGAAGCGCACAGATTTATAAACACGACGTGCATTTGCGTGGGTAACAGGTATGAACTTGACCGTGTGGGATGTGACTGAGAAGGAATAGAGTAGATATAGCTAACACCAATATTAGATCAGTAATAGATTTCTCTTGAGAAGGTATTGGAGAAACTGAGTAACCTTTATTGTATGGCAGGCAGTAACATGTTATTCAAATCCAGGAGTGGGAATATTCTAGCAAGGTGGCTGCTTTTCCCACGATACATCACGGTGTCTACTTTTTGCGCATAGCTTGTAGGTTGCATGTTTACAGAGAAAATAGTAATGTGTTCACTCGTGAATTCTCTGTGCTCTTTTAATGCACAGCTGGTCGCACATTAGCATACCATAAACATCGAAGCACGAATTTGCCGAAGGCAAGTTTACCACCCAATGTAAATAATATTTATGGAGCGAAAACACAGAACTGGTGGTAGCAGAGCGTGGTGTTTTCTGGCTGTAGCAAACAAAAACGAGCCTTTTAAGTATTCTTGTTGAAAATAAAACGGATTTATTTTCGACTTGCTGGTATTTTAACAAACACCTTATCTGCGCTCTGCAATAAATAGGGCGCTAAAACTTCCAATGTTATTAGAGAAGGTATCCAATATTAGTACAGCTAAATATAGCAGTTGAATTTGAAATAACAGTAACGTAAGCTTTTTGTTTCATTGGATATATCGTATCTTAGTGCTGTAAGCAGAATGCTAACAAAGCGTGCAATCATTAATGAGCGAAATAACATTTTAGTTAAGGCTTTAAAAGAAATGGTTACCTAGATATAAATGGCTGCACTTTTCGTTGTAGTGTTTTGAACTCCATATTGCAGATATGATATACTAAAGGATAAAAGGGGAAGATTATGTTACTGTTACAATATCAATTCATATTGGATTAGCTCACCACTTGAATTTTCCACGAGCTCACACTTTATTAGGCCATTGCCCTTCATGGGATCCAACGACTAATTCATTGTTTTATCAGACTTGCTTTAATTGTACTACCCCTTCAGAAAATATGCTGTTTAGGTGGTTTTTCTGTGCATTGAGGGTGCGGACATACTCACTAGTGGTACGGAACGAGATTGTTACAGTCCAAGGATGGTCGCCAACTTGAAGCTGTTGCTTATTATGCCACGATGATGTGGCAATTTGAAGCAGAACTGTAGATACCACCCTCTTTCGTTGTCCCCAATATCTGCTGTTGATTATGCTGCCGGCTGCTCCAGTGGTAGAGCTACGGATAAAACTCGGGGTGTGCGGGGATGTATTATGGACAATACCACTTTTAAAATGATAGAAATTTATTGTGAACTAATATTTGAGTTCTTGAGTTGCCGACGTTTGATACGAAGAAATATATTTACTCTGAATTGTAGCACTCGAAACTATAACAATTGAATTATTATTCCTGGTAACTACTGCAGGATTAATTTTACGGTTTGAAATAACTACTTCCGCAGTAAAAGAAACAGATGCGTAATTCGCCGTGAGTCGCTGAAATGTTGACCGGCAGGATCCGTCGCAGGAACCGCGAAATCTTAATCATACAAGCGCGTCACTGAGCACTTAAAATATCACACGAGCAATAAGTGCCAAGAGTAGAGTTGTTAATGTGTGCACAACTGTATCGATACCACTGACGGTACCAGTCCGAGTAGCTCTCGGAGCTAGATACACGCCTGTTTATTAATCTTAGCTCCGCCTACATTCTACTTTATACGCTGCCAAACGTCAAAATTATTAGTATACGAATGTGACACTGTTACTACGGGCTTAGCTAAAAATCTCGGAAATACCTTCACTTCTCTAATTTCCAGAACTGGCCTAAGTGCCTGTGCAAGCGTACTGAACTTATAATCTGCGTTCTCAGAAATTTCTAACCTAATGCGTTCTGTATTCTGCTGTCCCTAACGACTTTGCTTAACATGAGTCCTAATTGGAAATTATTTATTGCAATTATTGCTTTATCTTACTATCATTTCTATATAATTATGATATCTATAGAAAGGATTTTATATCTTCTACAGAA
Source organism: Deroplatys truncata (assembly GCA_030765065.1). Classification (NCBI taxonomy): domain Eukaryota; kingdom Metazoa; phylum Arthropoda; class Insecta; order Mantodea; family Mantidae; genus Deroplatys; species Deroplatys truncata. The sequence continues at coordinate 126,164,573 of CM060988.1, read as the reverse complement.
AACTCAAATTTGTCAACTAAAATATCGTTATTATAATAGTAATAATCCATTACGAGTTGTTGATAAACTCCGTGTTTTCTATGCATGTTATCACAGCCTTTGGATAACTTGCACAATTGAATCCCTAATAGTATTAGATTAAGTTGACAATGCGGTCTAACTCATACAGTCAAGAATCTCCATGAACAGTTCATTCAGAATGAATACTTCACATGCCACTACCAGAAAATTCAAACTATACATTTCATTTGTCATGTAAGTAACTTTAAAATATGCAATTTTAATTAAAATCGTTAGCCATTTTTGAGAAAATAAAAAATCATTTTGGGGTGGCAGAATTTTCTCGAAAACAGTGGTGTTGCATCTTTAGAAGACAGAAGACAATTGGTATTTAATCGACTTTTTGTGCTTGAGTCACGCTGTACACGCGCGCATAGCTTTCTTAAAATGAATTTGCTCAGGGGGCCTCAAAACGTGTATTTACAGTGAAATCTCCGTATAGAATATTTTGGTAGAAAGCAATACTTTACTTACTTTAGGCAAGGCGTAGAGAAAGTAATGGAAATGTGTAGAGTAAGTCATGTGGGTATAAACGCATCAGATTTTTACTTTCTTTACTATGTACATAAAGTAAGTAGAGGAAGTATTGAATTCCACCAGAATATTCGATGTCGAGATTTTCCCGTACATATGTTTTGGGGTCCCCTGAACGCAAAAACAGCATTTTTAGATAAAGATACATGTGTTTGTGTGTGCTGTCTGTGCTTGTGAACAGCATAACTCAAACATGAAAAGTCAGATAAATACCAAGCTTGTTACTTAGGTTCAGTACCTTCCAAAGGTGACACGAAGATTTTCAAGAAAATCCCCCAACCCCAACACTACCCTTTACATGGAATAATTTTCAATTTTTTTATTTTCTAAAAAAAATGGCTCCAACGATTTTCCTTATAATTACCGTACATTGAAGAACTTAGATGATCAATAAAATGTATATCTTGAATTTTCTGGAAATGTGAGTACTCTTCATTCGGAAGGAACTTTGTATAATCTTGTATAACTGGTAAACGACAAGCGATAGCCGAAAATGTACTAACCAAAAATGTAGATCTCTTTAAAGTACACAAGCTATTTCAAATAGCTTTTTCTGTGGCTTCAGCCGTTTCCGAGATATCTGCTACTGGTTGTTCGAATTGTTCAACACTTAGTTCAAAAGTCTTCGATTTTCAGCTGTTTCTCGCAATGTCGTGGAACGAGCATGGAGTTTTAAGGCCAGCGTATAGCATTCATTTCTGAACATTTGACTAGCACAAATTAAATTGAGTTATATTTATGGACGCTCTTTAACTGCTGTGATCATTAGCGTCCCATTCTATATTGGGCGTGAAAGATCGAAAATTTTGCTCGGAGGCCTCTTTATCAGGCTTGAGGTTCTTTTACGTGCCGACTTTACTTCCCTTTCAAAGGAAATCATGCTAAGGATTTTATGCCCGAAAAAAAATCCATCGCCCTCCGCCGGTTTTTAACCCGCGACCTCGGGAATTAAAGGCTATCATGGTAACCACTACACCACAGAGAACGACCATATGCCTGTCGCTAATCCCTTTGTGTAGATAACGAAATGTGTAACGCAGCTCTTTCTGCAAATATTTTTCTCGATTAAAATGAAATAGATAGGAAAACAAACTAAGAATAATTTGCGTACCCACCAATAAACGCTAGAGATTAGGGAAAGTCATGTAAATGTAACACGTTAGAATTTTTACATTCATTACGTACAGTATTTGTTATATTCGGACTTTAATAGTCATTATAATGAAGTAACAAGATGCATGTATGTAACCTATATCATTTAGAAGCGAATATGTAGAAAGTGGATTTCAATAACGGGGGCGTCTTTTCAATCTATTAAGATTATTATTATTATTATTATTATTATTATTATTATTATTATTATTATTAGACTGAATGTTATATTAGACATGCTAAGATGAAGGCTGGACATCTCGGCCAGGATTGTCAACTTAGCTTATTTTGGTGTAGTTATTAAAGTAATATCTATGTTTATTTAAAGAATGGGCTCGATTTATGGAGGGAGAGCTAAAACGGATGCAATAAGATTGACACCATCATATTTCGCTTATTGAAATTATGGTTCTGAGAGTTTTGCCCCTTGGTATTACATAGACTACATAACATGTATGTTTGCTTTTATTTCTGTACGTATGAAAGAATTTATTGCCTCTGTTTTTCTTTCTTTGTGTATGTCTATTTTTACTTTCTCTACTACGTATGGTAAGCAGGGGAAGGATGGCATTCCACCCAAAAATTCGATATCGAGATTTCACCGGAAATACATGTTTTGAGGCCTCCTGAATCCAAAAAAAGCATTTTTAGTAAAAGGTCCGCTGTGTGGATGTGTGTGTGTGTGAACAGCATAACTCAAAAACGAAAAGTTGAATAAATACCAAACTTGGTATTTAGGTTCAGCATTTTTCAAGGATGCGATACCAAGATTTGCAAGAAAATCTCCCCACCGCAGATTGCCATTTACATGGAACATTTTTCGAAAATTTTGATTAACGATTTTGATTAAAATGTCATATGTTTAAAATATTTTCATGGCAAATGAAATGTATTTTCTGGGAATGTCCCCAAAAGTACTCTTCATTCTGAATGATTTTCGCATAATTGGTAAACCGTAAGAGACAAAATTGAAACACATAATTTGTCTGTTTTTTATTTCTTTTTTTTTTTTTGTCGAGTGAACTATATCCGAGATATTTCTTGATATTTGTTTAAATTTTCCAATACTTATACTTTTCTCAAATGGGAATGGGAATTCGTTTTTTTTTGTGTCCTGGACATGCAGAGGGAATGGAATGCTCCACATAGCAACCAGCTCTTAAAATATTTGACTATCGCTTAAACCCTACCATATTCCCCTTGCACCTACAAGAAAATTAGCAATAAGATGGTTTCTACAATTTGTTATATCGATTAACATGAAGTAGATGGAGAATAGGCGTTTTAAAAATAGTTTGTACACGAGTAGAGAAAGTTATGTGAGTGTAACATTTCAGATTTTTCTGTATACATAAACATGCTAATGTCAAGAATCAATAATTTTTATCCTTTGTTTTGCTCGGGGAAGCTTAAGGTGTATAAAGCTCTAAGTACTGACCAAAGCAAGCCGAGTAGTGAGCATAAGTGACAAATAATCCCACAAAATTAATCTCGCAATTAACTTTGTTGCTGCAATTAGGGGAAACTTCAAACTGCATTGCGATGAGGACCAAAAAGGTTGCATTCAGGCAGGTATACACGTACGTCCAGAAATAGAGGAAAGGCACCCTCTCCTTCCCAAGAGATGCGAGCTACAAATTACATGAATGAGGCCAAGTGTTGGTGTTGTGAAGAGTGTAACGTAGTGTGGAGCGGAGTGCAGTGCACAAACGCAATGAATGTATGTATAAAGTCCATACTGAAATCACAGTGCACATAGACAGTAAAATGATGTGGAGATAATAAAATTAAATACAAGACGTAAAAGAACAAATTACTGACACTAAGGATATTAAATAACGTATATTTTACTAGTCATATGTTGTATTATGTTCTTAATTTAGGACAATGTCCTGTTTGTTTCAACCGCCTTATTCTATTGGTGTAAATTCTGTTTCAATCGTGTTGGCGGTCTTCCCATGGGCGTGATGTGTCTGGTTTGAAGTTCATCACAGCTTTCGGGAGCCGATCTTCGTGCATTATATTAACATGGTCTCTTCATCCTGTTTTCTTCATACACTGTATAACCTGTTATTTATCTTAGTATTTGCATTTCATTTGTTCTAACAAGTTGTTCTGTTTCCTTGTATCAGCTGCATATGTCGTCACTGGTCTGACACAAGTTTTGTATATTCTGATTTTTTTTCTCTTTGCTCATATTTTTAGCTCTCCAAAAATGTCCCTTAATACTTAGGGTTGCCATATTCTGGTCTGCTGAAATGAGGATACTGTTTTGAAAAGTGAAATTTGTCTTACACTTTACTTAATATACTTCTAACCCACTAATAGAGTACTCTTCTTAATGTTTCCCCTTTGCCTTTACAGCGTAGAGGTGCCTCTCTCCATCTTCTCTATTTATTCCCATCCCTCATCATTCTCCTCATTTCTCCCACCGTCTTATTCTTTCGTCTCCCAATCTTTTCCATTCTGTCTTCCCACATTATTCCTTTCTTTCTCCCTCTTGTGCCCTCACTTTTAGTATTTGTTTGACTTTACTATCCTCTGTCATTTGGAATACATGTTCCCATAACTTCAATTGTCTTTTTTCAATTATCTCCTCCAGTGATCTTTTACCTAATTCTTCTCTAATCCTCTCATTCCTTACTCTATCCCTCCTGGTTTTATATGCAGCTTTGCTTAAAATACTTCATCTCACTGAATTGAATTTTAGTTGCTTGCTTATCTTGTAATGGTATATTTTTCGTTCCATATATAAGCATCGGCATCAGTACCGTTTGATATAATTGCATTTTTGTTTTCGTAGTTACTCCTTTCTTTCCGAGGGTAGTTTTCTTAAATTCATAATACATATTATTTACTTTTCTTTACCTATTTAGTGTTTCTTCATCCTATCGTCCATCACTCGTTATAATTGTACTTAGATACTCTTACATATCTACTTGTTCTATTTTTTACTTCCTCTACTACGTTTAGTAAGTACGGGAAGTATATATAGTATTCCACCCAAAAATTCGATATCGAAATTTCACTGGAAATACATTTTTCGACGCCCCCTGAATAATAATAACAATAATAATGATAATAATAATGATAATAAACCCACATTTTTAGGAAAAGGTCCTTTTGTAGTATTATGCGTGTGTGTGTGTGCGCGCGCATAACTCAAAAACGAAAAGTCGCATAAATACCGAACTTGATATTTAGGTTCAGTATGTTTCAAAGATGCGACACGAAGATTTTCAAGAAAATATCCTGACCCCAGATTACTCTTTACATGTAACATTTTTCGAAACTTTTCTTAAAAATGTCTTAACGATTTTGATTAAAATATCATATGTTTAAAATACTTTCATGGCAAATGAAATGTATATCTTGAATTTTCTGGGAATGTCCCCAAAAAGTCACCGTCATTCTGAATGAATTTTGCATAACTGGTAAACCGTACGAGACAGACAAAATTTTACTTTACAACACTTTATATCGATTAACATGAAGTAGATGGAGAGTAAGCGTTTGTAAAAATAGTTTATACAAGAGTAGGGAAAGTCATGTGAATGTAACATATCAGACTTTTCATTCCTATGCAATACTCTTAATAGAGTACTCACTGGTTCTAATGACAATGGCGAAATTATAGATAAATATAAATTATTTTAAACACAGAAGTTATAACCCTCACCAGATCATTGTTCATTCAGCTGCAGTATTTACATGTGTATTTTTCGCTTGACCTATTTAAAATTAAACTTTCCAATGCCAAAGACTTAACTGAACTTTAAAGAAGCTTGTTCCTTTCTTTGGTCCACTGTGAGTGAACTATGGAAAACGGTTTCAACATAGCTTTGTGTGCCAGGATTGTAAAAACAAATGATGCAATTTTCACTATTTCTGAATAAAATTCCTCACTCCTGCAGCTCTCAATATAGTCAATCCACGCGTGAAGACAATTGATTCTTGTAGCTGGTTGAACATTTTTCTAAATTGCGAAACTAATCAAATGCTTTAGTATCACCAATGTCCACGCCTCTGTCATTAAAAACTTTGATTGAATCTTCAACATATTATCATGAGGTATCCTCAAAATTTAGCCACATAAGCACGTGAATTCATTTTCAGTGGATGGACCCACATATTTACGTACTCCAGGCATCCTTAAATTAAATTGCCCGCATTCTCATGACATTTTTTTTAACTTCCTCGACATGGCCATCTCTCTCTAAACAATTAAGCATGTCCTTTAACTTTAGTGGAATGAACGTTTTATTTTTACGTTCTAAGGTACAGTTAATTGATGAAAGAGCATTTACAACATCAATTAAGGAAGTTTTTTTTTCTCTTTCTATTTCATTTATGTGAGAATGGAACACACTAATCACAGACTGCAGATGGTAGAGATATACTTCACTGAACGGGTCTGGAAAAAACTTCTTCAAAACAACAGCAGGCTTATCATGTGACAAAAAATAGGGTTTTAAAGCTGGATACATGTGGAGAATCCTCTGAACAGCTGGGAGCAATGCCAGCCAGCAGTTTTGTTGTAATAGAGCAACTGCTGGTATTCAACTTGAACAAACTCACAAAACTCTTTTAAGGATTCCACTCGAACAGTGTAGACTGAAAAGTAATTGTAGATTTTTAAGATAAGAGATTGCAAGTATAAGTTCAAGACATCAGTACCTTGTTGTACACAGTTGTTGAGAAAATGTGCTGGGCAACCAATCCCAACTAAGGGGGATTTTAATAACTTCTTCAGATTAGAAAATACATTCTTTCCCTCCTTGCTATTGATACCACCAAACATTGTATTGCAATTATCTCCTCCGAAAGCCACGCACTTGTTCTCAAGTCCAAATTTATGTAGGTGTCACTCACATAATTAGCTATTATTTCAGCTGTTTCATTTTCTTTACTTTCTACATTTTAGATTAACACACAAACACCATGTTGTTAGTTAGAATAATACAGAAGGATAAGAAATAATTTGACAGCTCATAACTGCTTGCATGTATGGAAACGCCTAAAAGGGAATATTCTGTAATGATTTTATCAGTTCCAACTGAATGTAGTGCCAACACAGAGTTCACTATAGCTTCGATTTTAGTTTTAGCACAAATCCTTTAGCACCTATTGCAGAATCAAGAAAGATACTTTTTAGTAATATAGGACTGCAATTCACTGAATTGTACGAATTGTGGCGAGCTACAACATGAAATCCGAGAGCACTTTCAGCGGCACAAACACTGTCATCGAGGTCCGTATTTGTTTTGACAAAATAATTCATCAGTTTACTGAAGGAATTTACTCCTCTCACATTCCAACAATGCTTCTGATTTCATGTGTATTTCTAGGTCTCTGGCACCATGGTTTGTAACAGAGACGAAAGTGCCAGGACAAGGTATACATTCTGCTTCAGATTCTAATAGTCCACGGCGAAAAACTGGAAATCTTTTTTAAAGATCTGCATTTTCTCTTCGCGTTTTGAAAAAAAATCTATAATAAATATAATATTGTGCCAGGAAATTATTAGACATAGATAAACTGCTAAAAGAGTTAAATTTGTTGTAATGAATAATTCAGTAACCCTAACTGGCTCAAACCTGTTATGTTTAAATTATACAAATAAATAAATGAACAATTAAATAAATAAAGCATTTGTAAATTACATGCATTTAGCTCTTGACTAATTTTTTATTGCAAAAAGCAGTTTGTATCCGACAATTATGTATTGTGAAAATGGATGACAAACACGAAACCGGAAATCAAGCCGGAACGGAAATCAGTTCAATAAAAGCAGGTTAACAAACCTATAAGACTTAAAGCATTTGTGCCAACATATGATAGATTTATCAGCGATTTATTTGAGTATACCTATAGACAAAAATTATTAATTTTGCTTCAACTCAACAAATTATGGACAAACTAGGAATTTTAAAAATTGTTTGCGGATGACAAGTTTACTCGGAAAATGAGTACGTATGACAGCGTTATTAATGCCCCTGGTATCATCGATGGCTTTCTTAACAATAAATACACTTTTGCAATTAAATTCCTATTGCTAGTAACATTAAGGGTACTCACAAGTGAAATTTCTAAATATTACAGTTTTTATCTAAATGTTTTCAAAATTTTGCCACATGCTCCTTTAACACAATTAGAGGTAAGCTATTTTAAATTTCATGCAGGTATCTTTAACATTTGTGAGAAAAAAGTTTACTTTTATTATGCTAATTAATTAGTTCCACACGATGCAGAACAATAAAATACTACCACATTATTTAAATATTACTACATAAAACTGGCGTATAGAATTTTATTCACTCTTCTGATTGTTTGATAAAAAAGTTTTAAACCTTTAAATACAATTTTTTAAGAATTTATCCTCGGTGGTCGAATTAATTATGTCCTATCTTCAGCAATTTAAAACTGTAGCAAACACCATGTGCTAGTGTATTGACTTCATTCTTTTTGAGCTTCTGTTGAAAATTTGAACAAGATTTATTACAAACTACGTCTGTGCAACATTTTTAATGCGCAAAATTGTAAGAAAAATAAAGTAGTTAAAAGGTATTGGGAGTAAATTAAGGACATTAGGGCGCGGGCGTTTGGGAATTTATATGTCACGAGTAAAAGCTTTAAAAGGCTCAGAGAACAAAAGTCCTGGTATGTAATTCAAGCTAAAGATTCAAAGCATTCTTTAGGGATAAAAACAAATTTCTTAATTTTTTGAAAATGTTGAAATTTCGGCTATTATTAAAACTCATTACTTGCTTTATACGTTATTGTTTACTGGTAAACATTAGTGTATATCTAATAGCTCCTTTTAATATTGTGAGCGACTTAGTTTTTTCCATTGATATTTGCGTATTATATAGTTTGACAGTTAACTAAAATGTATACATCAGCTTTTTTAAATACACTATATGATATGCGGACACCCCCACAAACATACGCTTTTCATTTAGGTGCATTGTGCTGCCACCTACTGCCTGGTACTCATTATCCGCGACCTCAGTAGCCATTAGACATCGTGAAACAGCAGAATGGGACGCTCTGTGGAACTCACGGACTTCGAACTTGGTCAGGTGATTGGATGTCACTTGTGTCAGAAGTCGGTACGCGAGATTTTCACACTCCTAAACATCCCTAGGTCCACTGTTTCTGATGTGATAGTGAAGTGGAAACGTGAAGACACATGTACAGCACAAAAGCGTACAGGCCGACCTCGTCTGTTGACTGACAGAGACCGCCGACATTTGAAGAGGGTCATAAAGAGTAATAGGCAGACATCTATCCAGTCCATCACACAGGAATTCCAAACTGCATCAGGATCCACTCCAAGTACTATGACAGTTAGGCGTGAGGTGAGAAACCTTGGATTCCATGGTCGAGCGGCTGCTCATAAGCCACACATCACGCAGGGAAATGCCAAACGACGCCTCGCTTGGTGTAAGGAGCGTCAACATTACACGATTGAACAGTGGCAAAACGTTGTGTGGAGTGACGAATCACGGTACAGAATGTGGCGATCCGATGGCAGGGTGTGGGTATGGCGAATGCCCGGTGAACGTCATCTGCCAGCGTGTGTAGTACCAACAGTGAAATTCGGAGGTAGTGGTGTTATGGTGTGGTCGTGTTTTTCCTGGAGGGGGCTTTCACCCCTTGTTGTTTTGCGTGGCACGGTCACAGCGCAGACTTACATTGATATTTGAAGCACCTTCTTGCTTCCCACTGTTGAAGAGCAATTCGGGGATGGCGATTGCATCTTTCAACACGATCGAGCCCTGTCCATACTGTACGGGCTGTGGCGGAGTGGTTACACGACAATAACATCCCTGTAATGGACTGGCCTGCACAGAGTCCTGACTTGAATCCTATAGCACACTTTTGGGATGTTTTGGAACGCCGACATCGTGCCAGGCCTCATCGACCTACATCGATACCTCTCCTCAGTTCCGCACTCCGTGAAGAATGGGCTGCCATTCCCCAAGAAACCTTGCAGCACCTGATTGAAAGTAAGCCTGCGAGAGTGAACGCTGTCATCAAGGCTAAGGGTGGGCCAGCACCATATTGACTTCCAGCATTACCAATGGAGGGTGCCACGAACTTGTACGTCATTCTCAGCCAGGTGTCCGGATACTTTTGATCATGTAGTGTATGTATTATCTCCTTGTTCCCCAGTTTAAAACCTCTGCTTACCTGATTTATTTCTCTTATGATTTCGTATATTATTATATTAAATAAATTTGCACTTTGACTATCACTTTGCTTTATACCTAGGTACTGATACGGGAACTTCTTCTGTTAGTTTACCATATACTTTTATTCTTGTATAGTTATTAGTATTTAGTTCTTTAATAATAGTTATTTTTGGGTCAGTGTATTGTGTTATCTAAGTATTTATTTTTGTGAAAATAAGATCTTAATAATAGCTATAGAGTAATAGAAAAATACAATAAATAAATAATGAAAAAAAACATTACGTTGTATTTTATGTAGGACTAATATTGAAAACTTGTATAAAGCATTCCTTAAAGCTATTTATGGTCATGTAGTAATTTATTTTATTTATTTATTTATATGTGCTAGCAATCTTCCTTAGAATATGGCTATACATCAGCCCAAGCTGTTATCTTGCCATATTCTACCCATATTACACTCTTATTATAACATAAAAATGATAATAATAATAATAATAATAATGATACCAAAATAATAATCTTATAATAATAATAATATTATTACATAACTTAACATCACATGATGAAATTAATTTACATCTCTTTTTATTGTCCATAACCATTTCTTTGTTACTTTGGACAGGTACTCTCCTACCTTTTTACTATCCTTGTTAAAAATCTTGCTTAAAACTACTTTCCTGTCCAGTTTGAACCATTTCCCATTTATAGCTTCCTTTCTCCAATGCTGTGTACCTTTACAGTCAAAAACGATATGTTCTAAATCTGCTCTTTCCCCACATATTGGACACTGGTTCTGTGGGAACCCATTTCTCATTCCTATTAGTCTCCATACACCTGCTCGTACCCAGGCTATACTTCCTCTTTGTTTCTTATTTGAGTTATCCACATACTGTTCCCTAGCCCATACATTTGTTATTAATATATATGATTCCAAGGAAGTTTACTTCCCAATGTTACTAAATAAATTTTGTATCTCTATATCTTCAAACCTCCGCCTAGCTTCTTTCCAAAAACCCTTAACATTATTTTCCCTCCTTCTCCAAATTTCTCCCAGACCACTATTTTCCAAATTAGCTTGTATACTATATAACTCCACCCATTTTTCTTTAAACTCCTTTCTTGGAATTCCAAACACTGCCTCAACAAGTTCTTCTCTTCTAAATATTTTAGTCAACTCTACCAATTACCAATTAGTATACCTATTACACATGTGGGAAGAAACATGTTTGCCATCTCTTCTACATCTTTGTTTGTTTTAGAATCCTTCCATTTTAACTTGTTAAATGCTCCAATTCTTGTTCTGTACACCTCAATACCAATTTCCATGGTTACTTGAGCCCTTCTTTCTTCCACTCCATGAGCTTCCTCCTCACACATCCACTCTCTTCCACTGCTTGCTTAGCACTCCTCATGTACTAATTAATCACTCGTGCATTGCGAGCCATTGATTTGCAGTAAAACTCAAAATGAGGAAAATATTCTATGTTAGAATTTTTAAAAGCATTGCATAAAGCAAGGATAGTAACAAATTAAATTCGTAACTAGTTTATATTAAAAAATTCAAGCTTGCCCAACACCGAACCGGAAAGCAACTGTAAATTAGTAGTGTTTAACTCCCGTTGTTGCTGCATACGACACTACAGGCGGCAGACAGTGATGATAAATGATTAAATTTGTGCACCCCACCAGCATTTACCAAAAACTAGTCAGGAGGACGGTTCTGGCGGGGTGTGAACCGTGGACCTCCCTTTCACGAGACTTGGGCCATCTGTGTCAGTATAAATGTGAATGCATACTTAGGTCGGTACTTGCTACTCCCCCAGAGTGACCTTCATTTAATTTCTGGATATAGGTATATAACAGTTACTATATGAAGTTATTAGAAATATTTTCGAAACACCATGTTCTGAAGTGTTGCCCGGACATTTGTTATATATAGATATATAGACTGGAACTTTACATAAAATTCCACCTTTTATTCACACAATCTGGCATAGATTGCATATAAAATGGATGTTTCTGTAAAATTTTGCGTCTTATTAAGGGCAGTCGTCAAGCCCTATCTCAATAATGTTAAATTAGCTATGTTAATGACCCGTTTTCTCAGAACACATTTGACATAGAAATATGATATTTCCACACGATGTTTAGTTATTCCTTTTGAGTACTGCTTCGTTTTGGTGTTAAAATACTGATTGGAAAAACATTATGATTTTTTGTAAACCTTTAACATTTTCTATAAAATGTCTTACATTTTATTTTTTAAAAAAATAAACTACTTAAACAGCTTCAACTAAAGCAATTTCATATGATCACGGAATTGTTTTTACTCTGTGGTAACATTTTTATGCAGATAAACCGATAGTTTCAGAGAAAATGGGTCGTTTATGTTGAAAAAGTTGTTTTGAGTAATTCACATTTTAAAATAAAAAACTGTCTACAAAACTGACTTAATCATAACATATTTAGAAATTAATTTATAATAGTAAATATTTGAATATTTTGATCAACTAAACACCAAATGAAGCAGAACTACCATATTTTCATAAAATGCAAATACAAAAAGGAATGAAAATGTAATTATTTTCATTTTTGGCTTGACGACAACCCTTAATGTGTATTAGGGCAGATATTTTAGGCAATAGCATTTAAGTCTTAACTTTTAACCACTGACTTGTTTCACTAACGAAGTTTGCAGCTGTTCACGCCTCACTTTTCTTTGTAGTTTCGGTTCTCCATTGCTCTTTGCTTTGTGTATTAGAAGTGAAAAATTACCTCACTTTTCAAGTAATTAATTAATGCTTCTCCTTTGCCATAAACTAGTCTTTACAAGCTGCGTCTTTCAGTACAAAGAAAGGTGGCATCTTGCAAAATACACGCATCAACAAGATTCTATTTTATTAAACTGAAAATTGAGGAATAAATGTTATCTAACCAACGTTTACCGTCATCTGGTTAGTCCAGTGAAGAAACACTTCAAAGAAAACCATTTATTGAGAGGCAATCGGCTTCCATTAACTCTTGGCTAAGTTTCGGAAATACTTGTCTGTCACAAACGAAGTAAGTCCCTTTGGGCTAAACAACGTTATTGATTTAATGTTTACACTGGTTTGTAAATGCCGAAGTTAGAATGTATTTATTTGCTTCAATTAAAAAAAAGAAATAGCAATATAGTTTTTCGTGAAATGTTTATTTCATTCGGTTTGTTTAAGTCTGTAGTGTGCAATGTAGATGTTAATGTCTGTTGCAAACAAATGTGAAAATAAAATAATATATAGATAGACGTGAAAATGATACCAGAACATGGATGCAGGACATTTCCATGAAATAAATAAATTGTTCCTTGCATTAGTCTGCCTCTTTGTGTATTCTACGAGCTGCAAGGATGTGCTTTCTGCAGGATTATTACTTTCTCTACTACGTATAGCACGTAGGGGAAGTATTGCATCCCATCCAAATTTCGAACATTTGATTTTCTCGAAAATGGATCTAACAATTTTGATTAAAATATGACATATTTAAGATATTTGTATGGCAAATGAAATGTATATCATAAATTTTCTGAGAATGTCCCCAAAGTCCTCTTTATTCTGAATGACTTTTGCATAACTGGAAAACTTTAACAGGTAGACAAAATTTTACTACATAAAAAATGCAAATCTCCTTAAAACCACAATTTATGCAATATACATTTTTTTTGTCGAGTGAGCTGTATCTGAGGTATTCCTTGTTATTTTTGTTATTTGTTTCAATTTTCCAATACTTATACTTTTCCTCAAATGGAAATTAGTCTTTTTTATTTATTTATTTTTGTATGTCCTGGACATGCAAAGAGAATGGAATGATCCACATCGCTACCAGCTCTTAAAAGATTTGACTATCGCTTAAAGTCTATCATATTCCCCTTGCACCTACAAGAAAATTAGCAGTACGATAGTTTCTGCAAATGTTTATCTCGATTAACATGAAGTAGATAGAGAATAAGCGTTTTTAAAATTGGTTTGTAAAGAGTAGAGAAAGTCATGTGAGTGCAACACATCAGATATTTTTTACTTTCTCTGCCAATTGCCTGTATTAAGTAGAGGAAGTATAACATTTTGATTTAGAGATTTCACCGGAAATACACGTTTTGAGGTCATCTAACCCGCCCTAAAGCATTTTTAGATAAAGCTCCACGCACGCTTGTCAATGAACAGCGTAATTAAAAAAAGAAGAAAAAAAACTTAGACATTCGGGGTCTGTTGATGTTGGCCCGGGCCTTTTATTTCCCACATCTCCCATATTACATTCTGAGTTATATCTCTTACATTCTTGAATTCTACAATCTTCCTCGGTCTCCCTGTTTTCTTATTCCACTAAAATTCTCCTAAACCTCACCTGAGACCTATCTAAAGGCATTTTTAGTTGGATAAATAGCAAACTTTGTATAAGTCCAGGAACTTCCAAGAATGTGATACAACTATTTTCTTGCAATTACCTTTGCTCCAAATTATCTTTTAGTTTGAAAATGTTTTATTATCTTTATTTTCTCAAAAACCGGCTGTTAACTATTTTGATGAAAATGTACATATGTTTGAGTATTGATATGAGGAATAAAATGTATATTTTGAATTGTCTGTGAATTTCTCGTGATGCTTTCTTCATGATTGAATTGTGTATAATTTCGTATAACTAGAACACCGTGATATATATAAAATTCAAAAGGAAAAAAAGAATGTAAAACTTATTAGCTTATATAAATTCTCGTAGCCTTAGCGATTGTCCAAATATTTCATGTTGTATGATTAGCAGGCTTAGGCATTTCTAAGGATTAAATCCAGGACGAAAGGAAGTAAAGCTGCACTGTTATGGCGTTTATGCAGTGACGTTATAAACCACACACTTCTCCCATCCCTCATCTAGTCTGTTGGCGTTTGCAGACGACACTCACCAAAGCGTGTTTACCTGCCCGTCAGTGAATCATGTCCACTGTTGTTTACATTCTTTGTATTGACAAAATGATCTGAATGTAGCTACTTGAAGTCAACTGCTTAAGAATTCCTATTCTTGACGATTACATCTCTCAAGTGCGTCATTGATGGAAGACACTGGAAAGTTTGAGGATTCCCCCCCCCCATTTTCTTCTCAGGAGTTCGTTACTACAGCTGATTTATTCCTCCATGTTTCTGGCTAAACATTTGTATATTGTTTCGGTATGTTGTATGCAAGAAGTAACTGAACAGTTACTGCTTAAATCGAAAATGGTACTGTTCAAAAGCGTATAATTGCGAATTTTGTAATGCTTAAAGAAGTCATTGCGACTATACCACATCACGAAAAGAAAATATATGCCACTTCCCCCCATATTCAGAATGTAAAATATACTATAACGGTGAATATTTACACAAATAGAGCCTCTGCTTTCAACATTTCAAAGCACAAATTAGTTCATGCCATTGAGGAATGCTAGATATAGAATAATATTTGCTACAGGAAGTGCATTATTCAGATCTTTCTGTAAAGTTATCCTCTGTTAATGATGGAACGAAAAGTCTTTGTGCATTTTAGAAACTGAGAAATGAACAACGTAATGTTGGGAATTTCTTAGTGAAACAGATCTCAGGTTGACGTACATTCGAAATGATTTCTTGAATTACTTGAATTCATCTCGTTATTTACTTGAGAGCAGTTGTCTTTTCGAATCACTGTTCACTGTATTTAAAGTCCTTCTCTTGTCTCGGAGCATTATTTAACGTTGCCTGCCTCGCTATGAAAGGTGACAACATGAAACAGTTGAAAGTCCAGTAGTGGAAGAAGGCGGTACTTCAGAAGTAACCCATTGACCATGTGAATACTGGACATTCCAGTTTGTCTTGTCGTACCTTATGCCCCAGCAATAACATTTAAGTACTCGAGATATACTATCAATTTTCTTGTTGGCTATCTTGTGTAATAAAGTACATAGTGTGGGTTTTGAACATATGTTTTCACTCAAATCTTTCCTGAATAAAAATTAGGATATTGATGTCAATATCTGCATAAAATAGCAATAAAGTGAAGTAAGATAAAGCTCTGAAGTAATCTGTGTAAATGAAATGGAGGTGACATTTGAAGCCAGAAATGTATTACGATAATAAGTGGTAATCATACCAAATTATCGACCATCATTATTAATAATTATATAAAGTTGAATAAAAAACCTATAGCGAGTATTCTAGTTTTCTTCTTCTTCTTCTTCTTCTTCTTCTTCTACTACTACTATTACTTCACGGTTTTAGGTCGTTTACCTGTTCCGGCTCCAAAATCTTGTTGTGTCCATCTCTTTTTTGGTAGTCCTGGGTTTCTGTATCCTTGGGGTTTGTAGTTATATGTTGCTCGGGGTATCCTATTTAATGGCATTCTTTCTAATTGTTGTTTCCAGTTAGTTCTATATTCTATTATCACTTTATTTAACTCTTCTATTTTTAACCTTTGCCTTATTTCGTTGTTTTGTTTATCCTGCTATAGGTCTGAGAAATTTCATTTCAGCTGTCTGTATCCTCCTTTTATTTTCTGCTGTCACTGTCCATGTTTTAGATCCATAAGTTACTGTGGAAATGGGCATTGCTTTATACAATTTTATTTTATTCTAATATTCTAATTTTATTTTATAGTGTTCTCTTTATGGTTCCCGTTATATAATTGAATTTATTTAGTTTTTTATTAATGTCTATTTCAGACCCATATGTTATTTCACAACCTAGAAAATTAAATATTGACGCTTGTTCTATACTTTTATTTTCTATAATTATTTTAGACCGGACCGAGTGAGTACCTTTAAGTGCACAACTTTGGTTTTTTCAGTTGAAATTTCCATGCTGTATGTTTTTGATATTAAATTTAGTTTGTATGCCATCCTTTGAAGTTCCTCTTCAATTTTCGCTATTAATATCTGATCATCTGAGAAGACCATTGTCTTTACTGTTCTTGACCCCAAATTATTCCCTCCTACTGTTTGTTGCTTCCATGATCTAATCATGTCGTCAAAATATAGATTAAAAAGAGTGGTTGTCATTGGGCAACCTTATCTAACACCTTTTCGAGTATTCTAGTAAAGAATAAAATTATTTGCTTCTTATTGCCATGCTTTATATTAATGTATGTTTAGTGATATAGGAAAAACATCTAAATATATTTGTAATTTCGTAACACTATGGAGATGTGAGTTGTTAATGGAGAACTTTCAGAGCTAAAAGCAGTTCTTTGGCAGAGTTTATTAAGAGAAAGCTGGGTAGCAGAAGCTGTTATTCATGATTTGATTCTAACGAAGGAAGTTAAATTTGAGTGTAGGAGATACGCGCAAATTCAACCTATGAAATTATAGGAAATTGTGGAACATTCTGGAATAGTGGGAATAAAAGTCGGAAAATTTAGAAGAAAGCCAAAGTGATCTGAACTTTACACAAATGTGAATGCGCTCGTTAGCACAATGTATAAGCGCCAAAATATATAAAAGTAATCATTCGTCAGAATCAAGTTATAAATGATAACATACTTAACTGGTAAGCTAAGGTTTGTGAAAAGTGTGAGCAAAATGTGTAAGTTAGACATATTTGCGCGATAACGGTCGGGAACTAAAATGTCGAAGTAATTACAGTGATTAACACGTAAACTCTCGCATCATCATAACTGTTACGTGGGAGAAGGTGTACTTATAAAATTTTAATGTGGTGATGAAAGGAAAATTCTACAGTTAAATTTAAGTTGTGTAATCCTTCAACATTCATACCGCAAGCACAGCCTGAGACCCCCACGACCTTTAATTGCTAGCGAGGGGACCCATTAATATATCATTCGGTTAATTCATTCAAAACTCCTTAATGCCGAACTGATACACTGAAGGAGAAGATGATGACCAGAGGACGTCGCCATCTTCAAACCTGCTGCACATTTGCAGTATTCTAGCATTTATATAAACGATTTGGATATATGTGTTATATGTGGCAGCTTAAAATTTATATTGCTTGAAATTATATTTTCTGTAATCTTTTCTCTAATATATTTCTTGGAGTGTTCTTAGAAACTCGTGCGCCCGGAAGAATAACAGTTCGGTGCATGTTGTGTTTTTAACCCTCAAAAGTTTAAAGCTGCAAACTTGAGCCAGATATATACGAAGTTTGTTCTGTAACTGATTCCAAGTAGTTATGTATCAGTTTTATAAAAGTTTGATCTGTTGTAACTCTTGAACAAATTATTTTTACAAACGCTTATTCTCCATATACTTCATGTTAATCGAGATGTTAATCTTATTGCTAATTTTCTTGTAGGTGCAAGAGGAATATGGTAGGTTTTAAGCGATAGTCAAATATTTTAAGCGCTGGTTGCTATGTGGAGTATTCCATTCTCTTTGCATTACCAGGACAAAAAAAATGAATAACGAATTTGAAAAAAAGTATAAGTATTGGAAAATTTAAGGGAATAACAAGCAATATCTCGAAAAGGGTTCACTCAACAACAACAAAAAATGTATATGACATAAATTGTGTATTTTAACGCGATATACATTTTTTGTTTAGTGAAATGTTGTCTATCTCTTATGGTTTACCAGTTATGCAAAAGTCGTTCACAATGAAGAATACTTTTGGAGACATTCCCAGAAAATTCGAGATATACATTTCATTTGTCATGAAAATATCTTAAACGTATGATATTTTAATCAAAATCGTTAGAGCCATTTTTGAGAAAATTAAAATTTTCGAAAAATGTTCCATGTAAAGGGTAATCTGGGGTGGGGGATTTTCTTGAAAACCTTTGTGTCGCATCTCTGGAAGATACTGAACCTAAATACCAAGTTTGGTGTTGATCCAACTGTTCGTTTTTGAGTTATGCTGTTCACACACACGGACATGTTTCCAAAACTGCTGGTTTTGGATTCAGGGGGTCTCAAAGCATGTATTTCCGGTGAAATCTCGATATCGAATTTTTGGGTGGAATACAATACTTCCCCTACTTACTATACGTAGTAGAGAAAGTAAAAATAAAAATGAAAATATTGCGAAATTTCTTCAATGGGTTGTCCTGATTTACTAAGTGTTAAACCTACGACAAATCCTGTCCATTGGGAAAATACGACGTCATTTAGGAAAATGTCGGGCTAACCATGGTTAGTAAATAGTTAACAATTTACTCAGTATACAGTTCTAGGTCCAGTGAAGACCATAGTAAGAGAACAACATCAAAATCAGGAAGCACTCCAAAAATAATGAAATTTTGACCTGTACAAAAAATAACAAGAATCGTACCTTTTAATATAAGTAGAAAACTGTATTTGGGAAATGAATCAATAGGCTTGAAGTAAAATAATTGTCTTTAAAACTTTATATATTAAAACATTTCGAATTAATATAATCGGAGAAAAATATCGGGTTAAAACCTAAAATACTAATTTCTGTTTTTATTTATGCTCTCTTTGGTCTTTTCCAGTTAGAGAAAGTAATAAAATTATTACCTGATTTCGGTGCTCATAAAAGTAGGAAGAGTTAAAATCACGAATCGGTTTCAGTGCCCCTAAAAATTCTGAAATGCCCCACTGTTTTTGGCTCTGTTGTCTCTCGTTCCTCGTCAGTAGTATATACCCCGCGGCAGGCAGACGGTCAAAGGTCGCCCTGGTGTCAAAGGTCAGAGGTTAAAAGTCATTGACGTCATGAAGGTCAGAAGGTTATCTGACCGTGATGACGTCAGGTCTATGACGTCATGAAGGTCGGAAGGTTATCTGACCGTGATGACGTCGTAGACCTTGACACCTCTGACCCCCGCCAGGGCGGAGCCGTCTACCTGCCGCGGGGCATAATTTTTTTTTTTTGCTTTTATTGTTCTTCGTGAGGTGATACACAAAAGTGACAATTTTTAACAAAAGGTGCGAGACCATCCACGTGAGTACTCCACGAAGGTGGATTAAAATGTTTGTTGCAGCGGCGATATTGCGCAAAGGTTTGTTGACACTGGTCGCTCAAACTGTTCCACACCACGTCCACGTCGAGAGGAGGATGATGTAACAAGGTGAGTGGAAGTGACGACAGCACCTGTCGTTCGTCGGAGTTGAGGTTGGAGAGTTGTTGCTGGTTGCCGACGTACTTGTAGATGACCCTGTCCGCTTCTTCCATGCTCATTGCTGTTGCTTTGTAAGAAACAATAAAAAAAGACTAGTGCGTGTGTGTGTGTGTTTGTGCGACGGTAAGCATAAGGTGTAGTTAGTTTTGTTTACTACCTGATGCCAGCGATACTTACCGGTGTTACTCGTGCCGGGGCGTGCAGCGATGCTAATAGGCACAGCTATGATGCTATACTGAGTCGATTCGCTGTTGTCAGGACGCTATAAGATAAATGCTGTTTGCATGTGATTGGCTACTTCAATGACGACTTTTGCTTTGTGCGCCAATACTGATGACGTTATAGTTATTAATAGATATGCGGTAATGCTTTATTGTGCAATATGGGTCACGTGACTTTCACGTGGGTATATATACGTTTTGCACGTAAACTTTAATGTTTTTACAGGTGAGCATCATGTTTGAGGTGGTGATCGTGTCTTTTGTTGTAGTTGTTTCGGGCGCCGTAACAGGTGCGGGAGCAAGTTGCGTGACGTTTGGTAGGTGTGGAATTACCGTAAATGATAATACGGGACATTTGCAAAATGCTACCATTTGTCCGAAAGACTATGAATTGCTTTCTAATTGCTCGTGCATTTATAAAAACAATAGCGTGTGCATGTTTAAAGATAGTTTGCTGAATATCGAGAGCTTAAAAAATGTGCATGCGTGTTTGAAACCTGTCACGAGGTGTTCTTATGGTAATCGTTGTGGGCAAATATTTTACGGAAATTTACATGTAGGTAATATGCAATGCGAAAACGGTTTCGTGGTGAACGAAGTATGTGAATGCGTAGAAAAGTTAACACACGATAATGGTAGTTGTAAATTTTATACTACCCCTATTCCAATGTTGTCAAATGAGAATAAATCGATTTTAGTTGAACTAATGAATTGTGAAACATTAACACATAATTATAATTTACCGCAAGGTATAGGGATAAATTGGAAATTAAGTAAGGAACAAACCGAATTAGTGTTATTGTATAATATGATCGACGATATGAACTCGTATTTTTCAGATAATTATGTTTACGTATTCGGAAAATGTGGGAGTGGTGAATGGGATTTAAATATAGGTGGTAAACACGTATCAGGTAGAGTTAAGCGTGGAGCTACATGGTCTGCTGAAGGTACGTTAAATATTAAATCAGAATGCGGTAGCGGTACTGGTACTACCGCAACTACTGCGGCCGAAACCGGTCGTGTGTCGATAAATAAATTACGAAAAGTAGTGGCCGAAAAATGCAAAACTTCTATAAACAAAGTTAAGCAGAAGTTAGAACGTGAATGTAATCAAAAGGTTGCAGATTTAAACGATGAAATAGATACGCTTTTGGAAGATAACGATCATCTTAAAGAAAATTTGCAAAAAGCGGGCGAAGCGGTGGAAGTTATGAAAAAGGCTTTAGAGATTAGACAACACAACTTGACGCATCACCAATTGATAGTTAATAAAATAAAGGTTACTGTAAACACGATGCATGAATATGTCACGGCGTTAAAAGGTTTAATATTTAACTTAACAAACTCCAACGCATGCGCACTTAAACCCGAAGAAGCGCGAGAAGAGGAAATGTTTGTTAATTACGATAACGACGACCTATTATTAACAAGTTTGGAAGTAGGAGAAAATGAAAATGGAGAAGATGACGATGACGTCTTACAACGATGATGACAAAAAAACAAACTATAAAGCAGTAACGTAGGTATAAACATTTATTTTTTATTATTATTATTTATTACATTTGTATATTAGGTTAACAATAATACTGTAAAATGATTGATGAAATAATACTGGGCGGCTTGTAACACTAATGCGGCGGATGTTCCATAAAATAAAATCAACAATCAGTGCAGTTATTGTCAACTAAGTCGAATAATGTGTAATGTGTCTTTGGTACATTATAGGGATGAAATGTAAGTTGTGCTATGTCTGTATACATCGGCACATCACACAACATGTCCGAATGATTTAACAGTTCAATCGTCAATAAATGAGTCTTATTGTCGCATATTAATTTTGAAAAAACAGTCACATTTCGTCGTAGTAATGTTTTATAATTTTCTACTCTAGCGTAGAACCCTTTTGGTACCTGGATCTTGAGTCCAGTAGAGACGGATAAAACCTTGCGTGGTTCGATAGAGGTATTTATGTGACATTGTATCAAAATTCCTGTTTTAATTTTTATTGGATGAAAAGCACCGTTATCTACAAGTTCATACTGAAATGCCAAATTATTTGTCATAGTAAACCCTGCCATGCTGTCATTATTATTATCATTTCCATCATCATCATCATCATTGCCATCGTCATTATCATCATTATTATTATTTTGAACTGATCCGTCGTTGCTTAAGAAAATAGTACTGTCATTTTCGGTGTTTGTCTCGTCCGCGTTAATGTTGAACATGTCAGTCACATCGGACAAGACCTGTTGCAAATTACTGACCAATTGTTTAATTCTATTTTTGGTTATACATAAATGTGTTACGGGACGTCGCTGTGTTGTTACAGTGTTATTTACCTGTTGCTGCGACGTCCCCGGTTGCTGTAGTTGTTGATGATGATCATGATATTGAGTGGGCTGCTGCAACTCCTCGGTCTCCCGCTGTTGCTCGGACTGGTCCTGCTGGTTTTCACCGTTGGACCGGTGAAGCTGACCCTGCTCCTCCTCCTCGGACTGGCGCTGCTGGTCCCGCTCCTCGGTCCGGAGAAACTGGCCCTCCTCTTCCTCGGACTGGCGCTGCTGGTTCTGCATCTCGGTCCGGTAAAGCTGGTCTTCCTCGGACTGACGCTGCTGGTCCTGCTCCTCGCATTGGCGCTGCTGGACATGCTCGTTGGACCGATGAAGTTGGTCCTCTACGTCGGAGCGGTGTTCCTCCTCTACGCACTCGTCAGGCTGCTTTGACGAGTCAGGTAGTACTACTTTAAATTCAAGTTCCATACCTGGTTCTCGTTTGTTGAGCGAAACCTCCAGAGTACGTAGAATTGACGTGGTAATCGGAAGCATGTCCATTTTACTCCGCTTTACCTGTGGCGACAAGTCTAGAGGAGCTTCTGTTGTTCTCTTCGTCGACAGGTTTAGCGGAGTATTTGCACACCTGCCAATGCATGCAGCGCTGATCATCTTTTTCATTTCAAAATTAAAAAACATTTTGAAGATGATGTTGTTGTTGTTGTACTGAGAGTGAGAGAGACAGAGAGACGTGACTTCTGCGGCTATCACAAGACGTTATAACATGGGAATGATAGCTCGTGTTTTTATATGTTAGTAAAAACCATTAGAATAAGGCTAACTCATGTATACGTCAATGCAGTCACCCGTGATAACCTTTTAATGGCGGTCTTCAGTTCGAAGATTCATGCTAGCGGATAATGCCACACATGTTAATAACGTATGTAGCGTTTGGCGTCAAGCCAGCCATTATTAGTAATAACACTTGCATGACTGTGCGTGTGAACCTGTTATAACCGGATGTGGGTGATGCAGCAACTTACACAATGGCCTCATTACAGTGAACTGGCTCGGCAATTCTGCAAACATAGCATGACTGTGCGTTTAAACAAGTTATAACCAGTTGCGGCTGATGTAACAAGTTGCTCACTGGCGTCATTCCAGTAAACTCTCTCGACAATTGTGCAAACACCGCATGACTGTGCGTTTAAACAGGATCTAACCAGATACGGCTGATGTAACACATTACTTATTTGCGTCATTTCAGTAAACTGTTCCGACGATAGCTCAGCAAGATGTGTATGTTGCAATACGTAGGAGTATCGAACTGCTTTATACAACGTGACAAGGTATAAAAGTGCTGTAAATTGTTAGCGAAAATTAACATCTACACCGACCGCAGAAAAAAGCATACATCTTTAACGTCCGCAGGAAAGCATACATCTTTGGTAAGTTTTGTTTAATCATGACTTTTACTATCGTACGAACAAGAAATAGAACTTTAAATAGATTTTATTCCGGATATTCCGAAACTGAAGTAATAGTTGATCCTATCCCCGATGACGAAGAAGAAATAGATCTAATGGAGTGGATACATTGGATATTTACTCAGTACTTGACATTTGTAAACGAGCAATTGTTAAATAACGAACCAAGTTATTTTGGAATGTCTATATCTAATTCGGCTTATCCAAACAGGGATTTTAATATTAGTGTGCGACGTTTTGATCAGGTAAATATAGATGTGATATTAAATTCTATTGAAACTACTTTGCAAAGTAATCAAAATTTTTTCTTGAATGGCACATTAAAATTTACGTGTGTGTATACACGTATATTAGAAGGAGAATGTTTTAACGAATGTGAGCTTTGTTATAAGAATAAAGGTATCATTGTTATTAAAAATACCTATGCTCTTTGTTTACCTAGAGCGATAGCTGTGTGTTTGGCTAAACTTAATAATGATCCTGAATATAATTCGGTAAAAAAGACTGAATGCGTGCAAAAGCGTAACGCGTTACTATTGACTGACTTAGTTAATAAAACTATAAATTTCGGTGTAGATGATGCAAAAGCATTTGAAATTGCTTTAAAGAATTATTGTTTTACTGTTTTTGATGGACATTCTGGAAATAAAGTCCTGTATAAGTCAACAATAAATAATAATAAGAGTGATATTAAATATATTGATTTAATATATCACGATAATCACTTTAATGCTATAGTAGATTTACATAGAGCATTTAAATGTAAATATTATTGCAGACGATGTAACTTCGTTTCAAAAAATAAAAAGGAGCTGCATCGATGTGACTATGATTGTTACAAATGTCATTTGCTGTGCGATTCTTCATTTGAAAATTACATTGCTTGTTCATCCTGTAACCGTGATTTTAAAGGTCAAACATGTTTCGATAATCATTTATTAAAAGGTGTGTTTTATCCTGCGGGGAAGTCGGTGTGCGACATTGAAAAGGTTTGTCCTAAATGTAATCGTTTATATAACCTCAGACGTAGAAAGGTTGCTCATGTCTGTAAGGAGACATATTGTACCGTCTGTAAAAGATATGTTGAAGATACTCATCAATGTTATATCAATCCTTATCGTGGTAAACAATTAAGTAAAAATGTGTTATTCTTATTCATCGATTTCGAGTGTATGCAAGAGAAACCGTTTGGCACTCGAAAGAATACCTATGAACATGAAGCAAATTTATGTGTTTTATATCAGGCATGTAATTACTGTATAGACATTTGTGAAAAAATGTATAGCTGCGAACACTGTGGTATAAAAGAGTGGTTATTTCAAAATGACCCAGTGCATGAATTGTTTCAATATATTACTTTGCCACGTACCACGTTTAAAAACTTAACAGTTATTGCCCACAATTTAAAGTCGTACGATGGACACTTGTTGCTTAAGTATATGGTAGATACTTTAAAATGGACTCCAGAGTTGATCATGAATGGAAATCGTATATACAAAATGAAATATCAAAATATAACATTTATAGATTCGTTGAACTTTATACCGTTTTCACTTGCTAAATTTTCAAAAACGTTCGGGTTAAAAGAAATTAAAGGATATTTCCCTTACCTATTTAACACAAGCGAAAATCAGAACTATGTTGGTGTGATGCCCGATCAACAATATTTTTGTCCTGACAAAATGACTGTAGAAGATAGACAAACATTCGAAAAATGGTACGCTGAAAAAGTATCTTCTAATTACGAATTTAACATGAAAAAAGAAATTGTTACATATTGTCAAATGGATGTACAAATGTTGTGTTTCGGTGTGTCTAAATTTAGAAAAGAATTTATGCAGGAAAATAAGATTGACCCTTTCAGAGAATGTGTAACTATAGCAAATGCCTGCATGAATGTGTATAGACATCGTTTTATGCCTAAAGATACTATTTCCATTATTCCTCTTGGCGGTTATCGTTTAGCAGATAAACAATCTCGCATAGCTTTAATATGGTTGAGCTGGTTAGAACAAACCGAAAATATTACCATCCGACATGCACTTAACGATCGTGAAGTAAAAATTTTAAATCATAAAGTTGACGGATATAGAGAAGATGATGAATATAAATATGTATACATGTTTCAAGGGTGCTATTTTCACGGTTGTAAAACTTGTTTCGTTAATAGATCAACTGTACTTTATAATACGGGTAACGAAACAATGAACTCTAGGTTCGAATCTACAGAAAGGGTAATTAAAAGCATTAAAGAAGCAGGTTACAAAGTAATTGAAATGTGGGAATGTGATTTTAATAATTTAATTAGGTCGAACGTTGCTCTATCTCGGTTTATAAAAGCATTTAAAATTTCAGAACCCCTCGAACCTAGAAATGCGTTTTTTGGCGGACGTACAAATTGTACTAAATTATACTATGAAATTACAGGTACAGACGAAAAAATATTTTACTACGATGTCTGTAGTTTATATCCCTTTGTAAATAAGACTAAACCTTATCCGGTTGGACATCCAAAAATATATTGTAAAGACTTTCCGGATTTAAATAATGTAAAAGGTGGATTAATCAAATGCAAAATATTACCGTTTGCAAACCTTTACCATGCCGTTTTACCTGTGCGAATTAACGGTAAACTAATGTTTCCGTTATGCATGACATGCGCACAATTAGAAAATCAGAACGATTGTGATCATAACGATGAAGAAAGAAGTATTTCAGGAACGTGGGTGATTGACGAGGTAAAAATAGCCCTTCAAGAAAATTATGTTATATTGGAAATATATGAAATATGGGAGTATGACATGGTGCAGTATAATTTGGAATCAAAGAACAAAGGGTTATTTGAGAATTACGTGAACCAATTTTTAAAAATAAAAACCGAAGCTTCTGGGTGGCCCTCTTATTGCGATACTGAGGATAAAAAACTTCAATTCATTAACGATTTTGAATTAAAAGAGGGAATTAAATTAAATTACGACACAATATGTTCGAATCCCGGAAAACGAGAAATGGCTAAGCTTATGCTTAATTCTTTTTGGGGTAAATATGGGCAAAGAGATAATCTACCTACTTGTGAGTTAGTAAATACATATTCGCGATTGATAGAGCTATTAAATAATCCTAGTGTGGAAGTACAAACATATCTTCCGGCGACAGACACAATTATGTACGTAGTATGGAAATACGTGAAGATAAGCCCAAAATTAAATCCGACAACTAACGTAGTTATAGCTGCGTACACCACCGCACACGCTCGATTGGAACTGTATAGTTATTTAAAACAATTAGGTAGACGTGTGCTATATTTCGACACCGATTCTGTTATCGCTACGTGGAAACCTAACCAATGGATGCCTGCTACCGGTCCGTTTTTAGGTTGCATGACAAACGAATTAGAAAAATACGGCGAAAATGCTTACATCGACCAATTCGTGTCCACAGGACCTAAAAGTTACGGTTACAGGATACGTTATGGGGAAAATACTAAAGTAATGTGTAAAATTAAAGGAATAACGTTAAATTGTGCTAATTTGAATAAAGTAAATACTCAAGTAATGCGTGATATAGTATTAAAAAATAATACTCTATCAATTAATCTTAATAACACGCAAATTACTAGGAAACCGTTATGGAGGTTGGTCACAGAACCAACAACTAAAACCTTTCGTATGGTGGTTACTAAACGTAGAAGAACCTCAGACTTTGACACAGTGCCATACGGGTATAAAAGACCGTGTATTGAGCAATCCGATTAAGTAATCATAATGGTGTTGCATACGTTACCTCAACAAGAAGTATTACATTACAACGTTAACAACTTATCTAACACCGAAACATTACGAGTTCCAAAACGTCCTGCTAGCGATAAATTTATTTCATACGATGTAAAATACCCGAGATGGGATAATAATAACGAAGTAAAAAATAAACGTTCGGCTAATAAAAACGTATTAAAAAATAATGCTAAATATTTAAAGTTAGATCGTGGTAGTAACAAATCGAATAAAAGACCGGCTACCGATGATTTTGACCAAGAAATTAAATTAACAAAGATTCATCCCTTGGATATTGAAAACTTTTTTCAACCCGCAAAGCGTGAATCTAAATGCTTTAATACCACAACAAATAAAAGACCAAGCACATTACCTAAATATGAGCCTTTGAACATTGAAACATTTTTTCAACCTATAAAGCGTAAAGCTGAAGAAATAAATATATTAAATTCCCAGAAACGCAATAAAAAAGAAAATGCGTTCAAACGTTTAAACTCTGAAACACTTTTTAATCCTAATTATAAACGCTTTAAAGAATCGGTATCAAACTGTTTAAGTGCACGTAAATTGTCTTTAAAAAAGAAGAAGAAGAATTACAATTCGGAGCAAAACTGTGGTAGGCGCACAAATTTAGATACTACTTTGCATGATGTATTTGACTCTGAAAATTTGACTACGAACGTACAGTTACCTGATAATACCTTTAATCATGATTTGAAAACAAAACTCAAAAATTTCGAACGAAGACACACACATTACACACCATACCGTAAACAGCAGCAAATAGCTAGGCAGGAAAATAAAATTCCCTTATTATCCGACAACGAACATTTAAATGTTGAGCCGGAAAACGTAGATGACAATGTTTTTAACCATAAATTAAAAACTAAGTTTAAAAATGACAATTGGAGACACTCACGATATACACCTTATCATAAGCAACATCAAGTAGAGAGCCAAGAAAGCAAAACAAAAAATCAAAATGACATTGAAAATAAAATTCGTTTAACTTCTCGTTTACTAACAGACACTAAGCCTTTAAATAAAAATGAATGGAAAGACACTCGATATAAACCGTATACAAAGAAAAAACGAGATGTGGTTGTTTATAAGCCCATAGAACAGGTCGATTCGGGAGAAACAGTAGAAATGAAAAATGATGATGGTGATATTAACGATAATGATGAAGAAAGTACTGTTACTTCCGATATCAAAAACTATAATTACGATGATGAAGAACAATTTACACCCACGGAAACCGTGGATTCAGCAGCTGTGAAATTTAAATTTCCAAGTACCATGCAGGTAGCCGGTCCTTCGCGTTGCGGTAAGTCTACATTTGTAAAAAATTTATTAAAGCATGCTAATTGTTTATACGATAATCCGATAAAAAGAGCTTTATGGTGTCATCCACGTGACTATCCACCAAAATTTGGTCGCGAATTTCACAATTGTACATTTAACGTACGTACCCACGAAGGTGTTCCAGATTTAGAAAATGTAAAAAATGGGGATTTACTTATCTTAGACGATCTAATGTATGAAGCAGACAATAACGATGTGTCTAGTTTTTTTACGAAAGACTCACATCATAAAAATTTTGGAATCGTATACGTTTTACAAAACATTTTTCCTCAAGGAAAAAAGTTCAGAACGATGTCTTTAAATTCAAATTATATTATAGTTTTTAAAAATAACAGAGATAAGTTACAAATAGACAAATTATTTCAGCAACTCGAACCCAGAAATTCAAAATTTCTTTTGGAAGCTTTTAACAAAGCCACTAATACCCCGCACGGATATTTGGTATTAGATTGTACACAACATACTCCCGATATTTTACGATATCGAACAGGTGTTTTACCTAACGAACGTCTTGTTTGTTTCAGACCAAAGTAAATAAATACCGTCGATAATATACATAAAGTTCATTTACGAAGAATCATGGATATGCGTCAGGTTCCTAAACTATCTCCATTAGCTTATAAGAAAGTCTGTAAATTATCTTCACCCGCAATAGCAAAACAATGTGGAGCTTTGTTTATATTAAGTAAAGCAAATTCTAAATCACGTACGAAATTATTAAAAGCTGCTGATTCCAAATTACTTAAAGCAATAACTGAATGCGTGTTAAACGTTAGTAAAGGAACTATACCTATATCGAGTAAATGTAAAAATCGTTTAAAAAGGTGTAAAGCTACCTGGAGAAGATTAGTTAATAGAAAGACTTCATTAAAGAAAAAGAAGAAAATAATACTACAAAAAGGTGGTTTTTTACCTGCTTTTATTATTCCTGTTTTAAGTGCGATAGGTAGTGCTCTTGTGTCTAAGTTCATACCGTCATCATGAAATACGCTAAGCAAATTATGTTGTTACATTCACAACCGGAAAGCGAAAAAAAGATCCACGTTATAGATAAAACATTATCTAATTTAATAGAAAATATTAATAAAATAAAAAATTTAAACTTGTCAGCTGACGATAAATGGAGTCTGCTTAGGCATAAACTAACTTACTATCACGATATAATGTCTAAATTACGTCAACCGTATGTTCAAGCTATGCAGGAAGAAGAAGAACAAAAGTTATTAGAATTCGAGCAACCTCAGTCTACATCTGTATTAAAATCCCCTCAAAAAAAGAAAAGGAAATCGAAACCTGGATTAACAAAACCCATAAAAAGAGAAAGAAGTAAAGTGGTAATGAAAAACGAAGAAAAAGATAGAAAAACCTCCGACAGCGAGGACTCTGATACAAACGTTAGGTTCACACCTTACCCTTCACGTATTCGAAAACAAACCCCCGGTTACACTTTACGTTCTCATAAATGGCGAAAAATAATTTAACACGAGCAGAAACGTCACTACTTAACAAATATTATTCCAAATTTGATCATTATGCAGGACTTGGAACCATACAAAAATTGCATCGTGCTACAGGGATTTCTAAAGCTAAAATTAAATATTATCTTCAAGCACAGGAGAGTTACACTCTTCACAAACCAATAAGAAAACGTTTTCCAACAAAAATATATCATGTAACTAATATTGATGATCTTTGGGAAAGCGATTTAAATGTTTTAGATACTATTTCTAAATACAACAAACGTTACGTATATATTTTAACTGTTATAGACGTGTTCTCCAAATTTGCATGGGCATTACCTTTAAAAACTAAAAGCGGTGGTGAAATTGTTAAAGCATTTACAATTATATTCGAACGATATAAACGCATTCCTAAAGTAATTCAAACCGATAAAGGAACTGAATTTACAAATAAAACATTTCAGACGTTTTTAAAATCTAAAGGAATATTTCATTACACAACTAATAATAATGTAAAAGCTAGTGTTATAGAACGATTTAATAGAACTTTAAAAACTAAAATGTGGCGATACTTTACATATAAACACACATATACGTATATAGATATACTACCTAGTCTGTTACAAGCATATAATAGCTCTTATCATAGATCAATCAAAATGGCACCAATACAGGTAAATTCCTCAAACATTTTAAAAGTATACAATAACCTATACAAAAATCGGCTTAATGAATCAGTTTCCTTACCCAAAATACAATTTAGAATCGGTGATCATGTTAGAATTTCTAAAGCCAAATTACGTTTTGATAAAGGTTACGAACACAATTGGACTGATGAGATATTTCTAATACAGCAAATAATTCAAAGTACACCTATAGTTTATAAATTAAAAGATTTATCTGGAGAAGAAATAAACGGTATATTCTACACCGAAGAATTACAAAAAGTGCGTCTTCCGAAACTTTATAAGATTGATAAAATCTTAGGCATGAGAGGTAAAGGTCGTAGTAAAGAAGTATTGGTAAAGTGGAAAGGTTATCCTGATAAATTTAATTCCTGGATTAAACATTCAAAAATAGCGTCATTATAATGATACGTACCGAACCATTTTCTATTACTTTAACAAGTAATGGTTCTCCTACTATTTTTGATAACAACACCACTTCTCAATTTTTGAACATGTTGCCGCAAAGGGTAGTTCTTCGAGGTAAATGGGAAGTGGCACTTACAAAAATTCGTTATCCGGGCTCTTTTTTAAACATTGCTAAAGGTGGTAATTACATTAAAGGACGAATGCTTTATAAACCCGAACAAGGGGTTCCTCAGGAAATAGATTTTCGTTATGAATTAAATGAAACTACTATAACAGATAATGTTATGCTTCTATCGGTAATTAACGAAACAATTAAAAAGGAAAGTCATATCAACAAACTTTTCTTATACAATAAGGACACCGGTTTCGTCCACGTTAATTCGACTGCTGTAGAAAAGAAAAAAGAAAACAAAAAGCGTAATGAGGCAGACGTTTCGGAATCGGCTGTAAATAACACCGAAAACGATTCTATTCAACCATCTAATACAGATTCTAAATTAAATGAACATGACATCGAGGTTAATGACGAGACAGCAAAATCAAAAGATAAAAGAGCAGTTAGCGAAAATATAATGCGCGAATTATATCTTTCTCAGGATTTAAGCAGACAGCTAGGATTTGCGCCTCTAACCGATGTTACTAAAATTAAACGCGCCCCATTTCCAATGAATCCTTACGTATCATTTCCGTACGAAATGTTTATATACTGCAATATTATAGAACCTCAAATGGTAAGCGATACGTTTACTCAAATTATCGAAAGTACCATTGTTGAAATAGATGTTGATCATAAACATCTAGCAATGGAAAAATCGTTTGTACCTTTAAACTGGGTTCCTGTTCTTCAACACGATTTCCAAATTATAAAAATCGATTTAAGAACGGGAACAGGCGAATTATTACCATTTATGGACGGATTTTCTTCGGCTGTAGTACTTTGGTTTAGACCTTATGGATCATCGTGAGCTCGTTAAATATTTTCTTAATCAGACAGGACATGGTGATACTTTTGTATTGTATAAAGGTAGACGCTTTCAAAAAGGACGCGGACTTTTTGGTGCTTTAGGTAGTTTGTTTAGATACATGTCTCCGTAATTTAAAAGCGCTGCAAAGTCAGTCGGTAAAGAACTATTAAACGTGGGTGGTAATGTTTTATCGGATGTGATTTCGCAAAAACCTTTCAAGTCTTCACTTAATAACAGATTAAAAGAAGGCGGATCGAATTTAAAGAGAAAAGCAGATCAGGCTTTGGATACAATGCTCGGTTCAGGAATAAAAGTTGGTAAAAGACGTAAAACAACACAGTTAAGAAGAAGAAGTGCAAGACGTAAGAAAGGGTTTAAAAAATCTAAAATAACTAAGAAAAAGAAACAGAGAAAGCGTAAAACTAAAAAAAGAAAATCAAAAAACACACGTGATATATTTGCATAATGTCTAAAGTATACGTAAATTCGGCATTTAATTTTTTTGACGAACCTCCCGTGCAAACTAGCGTAAATCGGTATACCGTAATTGAATTAGAACCTCAAAATGTAATTTCGTACAATTCACCCATCGTCTTTCATTATAAAGGTAATGCTGATGCGTACATCGACGGTTCACAGATAGAATTATATTTACGTTGTAAAATTGTTAGCCACGATGGTAAAGAGTTAAAAGATACCGATAAAATCACTCTGGTTAACAACCCTTTAAATTCTCTGTTCCAGCAAATAGAGGTAATGTTAAATAATGTTACTGTTACTCCACCGCAACCCGGATACCCGTATAAAACGTATATAGAGCAATTGTTTAATTATTCATCAGAATCACAAAATTCGTGGCTTGAAACGTCGCTTTGGAAAAAGGATACAGCAGGTGCTTTTGATACCTTCGATAGCAATGAAGGATTAAAATGGCGCTTCGAACATACTAAAGGTAGTCAAGAATTTGAATTAATGGGTCGATTATCGTGTTCTCTATTTTCTCAAGAAAAATATATTCCCAACAATGTAGACATGACGATAAAACTAACTCCGTCTACTCCCGAATATCATCTTATAGCTGTTGGAGAAATTAAAGGAAAAACTATAATTACGGGTGCTACACTTAACGTAACGTGTATATATCCTTCCGCTTCCATGCTTTTAGCTCATCAAAACTTACTTTCTACACTTAACGGTAAATTAATATTGGACGAGGTAGATGTTCAACCATTTAACATTCCTAAAGGAACAATAAGCAAAAAATTTCATGATATATTAGTGGGTAAAGCACCTCGCAGAATCACAGTCGGATTTGTGTCAGATACCGCATATAGCGGAAATTTTATAAAAAATCCTTACAATTTTTTACATTTAAACTTTAATTTTTTTCAACTTTTTGTAAATGAACAACCGTTTCCTGCGCAACCTCTAACTCCTGATTTTACAAGTAAAAAATACGTTAAATGTTTTAATTCCCTCGCTAAAGCTTTGGATTTAAATCCTGAGGACAAAGGACATACAATATCGAGAAACGATTATCAAAACGGATACACGTTTCTTATGTTTGATTTAACGCCTGATAAAAGTGCTAACGAAACCCATGTTTCAGGCTTACATCATGGTAATGTTTCAATAAACGTAGGTTTTAAAACGGCTTTAACCGAAGCAGCTTGCATGATTGTTTTATCCGAATATCAACGGGTACTAGATTTCGATGCAAACAGATCAATTTACGTAACATGAACACCGAACAAATAAGAAAATATTTATCTACCAACACACGTACTAGACCGTAATTTTTAGGCGTTTTTGCATGTGACCAATTACCTAAACGGATACATAGACATTTTCCAATTGTATTAGTAGCAAATACAGATCCGATTAGTAAGCCTGGTAAACATTGGATCGGTATTTTTATTTCAAAATGTGGTAAAGGGGAATATTTTGACAGTTTCGGAATGCCTCCGCTTTCTCACCATTTTACACATTTTCTAAATCGTAATTGCGGTAATAATTGGAATTGTGGTAAACGAAGATTACAAAGCTCTATTAGCTCTACATGCGGGCATTACGTAATTGCTTATGCTATACATAGATGTTGTAATTTACCCCTTCGAAAATTTTACTCTAAATTTAGAATATCTGATTATACATACAACGACAATCTTATCTTAAAAACTTACAAAGATGTATGCTTTCTCAACAAATGCGGAACTAGTACCACTTCAGTGCCTCTACAAACTTGCACATCTCTATTGTAACAAAGATGTATGCTTTTTTCAACAAATGCGGAAGTTCTACTACAAACCTGTACATCATCAATATAAGGCAAGTACTCTAGTTATTAATACTTCAGTGTTAATTTGAAATCAGATAAAGAAACATGTCTACAGGAACTGGTTTTGTTTATTTTAACTTTTTAATAAATAACGAACTTGAATATGTGATCAAAGAGCTTTCTATATGCGGTTTGAGTCGTGAAGTGCAGACTTGGGTCTTTAAACCACCCCACGATGAACGCTTGTTATCTGATAAAACTATTTCTACTAATAAAAAAATTAGTTCAAAAATTCACGGTTTACACTGGAACAATGGTGATGTTGACTACGATCAACTTTCTTCTATACTCACTCGCAACGTAGATCTTTTTACTGTCATTTTCACTAAAGGAGAACAAAGAACGGTATTTCTTCGTAAAATTACAAATAGAACTGTAATTAATATAGAAGAATTAAAATTAAACGACGAATCGTTAGTAATGTTTAATTCTTCGTCTTGTATGTATCCTTGTCATAGAATACAAACTCTTAATTGTGCTCAAAGAAATGTGTTAAATCTTGCCGAATGGTACGATCATACCGTAAATAAAAGAAATGCATATCCATGTGATCCTAAGCCTAACGACTCACGTCTGCCTCACGAGTTAAAGCATGAATCATCATTAAACTGCATTCCTTATGACGTGTACATCAATCATTTGTTTTAGAACGCACCTTAACAGTACTTAAAACAACCTGACAGCAAGACCGTCTCACAGTGTGCTTCTCCCTTTCGCCATGTCAACTACGGAGATAAGGTATGTATTTTATTTATAGTCAGATTGGCCGAGCGGTCTAAGGCGTTAGACTTAAGATCTAATTCTCCGAAAGGAGAGCGTGGGTTCGAATCCTACATCTGACAAAGCTTTTTTTTTTCATTTTAGCGTTAGCGAGTCAGACTCTAAGAAGATCAAATTAGAAGAGGACGAAAAACAGTTGTCATCTTTAATTGGTATTAGAAGCAACGTCTACTTTTTAGACCGATCACAAAAAAAGTTTCTCTGTGTAGGATTTTCTGCACAAATTCCCTGCGAACTGTGTATCACTATTGCAAAATGTGGTGAAGAGCGTGGAATTATTCTTAACAATTTAACAGATTGGAAAAATATATTCACGTGTGTTACCCTTATCGATAAAAATCCTAGAAAAGAAGCAGTAAAATGGGATGTAAACCTGAATGAAGAATTAAAATTAGATGTCAAATACGTATTTGGAACTCCTAATATTATAGTAAAACAATATCAAGGAGACGACTCGGTCAGCATATCTTTAATTGAAGAAGAATGGAAAACTTTACTTAAACTCTATCCTATTGTTAACGATATTTTTTATCATCGATCAAAAGAGGTTAATGAAGTAAACAATCTAATTATAGCTTACGATAAATACTTACAAAGCGTAAAACATGACGTGGAGAACATGTGCTATTCTAAGTACACGGAATATATCATATGTACCACTCCTAAAGACTATTACGAAATACAATTCTACTTACACAACCAGCTGGCAGCTTCACATGATCACGCACGCGAAACATGAATATCACGCCAGCATCACGTGATGACGCACTCGCCACATCGTTGTCGCTTGCTTACGGGTAACCTTGCACGTCCACATCACGTGTTACGTAAGCACGCCTAATATATACCGCGTATAGCGCTTCCGTTACTCACAGTTTGTCTTCTTCTTGTGCTCTACAAGTATCGCCACGTTACCATGGCTCACTGCAGGAACAACTCCGTCGCCGCAGCCATCGAGGCCTCTGTGGACACATTCACTGTATTAAACAATTTGGGGTGTGCTTCCCATGCCGGTGCAAGACCCATCACAGCAAGCGAGTTAGTCGAAGGTAAGAAATACGTACTGGAATCTCTCTTTGCTACAAAAACCAAATGGGGAAGAAGAATTTTCGCGATTATTGAAAATCGTGAACTACTCTTGCCTCAAAGATTTGAAGCCTTAACAGCTACACAGCTTCAAAAAATAAATTCTGAAAAATACTATCTACTGTACAACGGGGAGGAATCCCTTGGTAACAATAAAACGCGGCACCTTTACAGCTTCGAAAGATTTGAATGAAATAAGAAACACTAAATATCGGCAAATGTTGTTGTTGATGTTGTTGTAGAAAAACATATATAAATATTACTTCTTTACTGCCCATCGTAAGCTCCTTGAACACATTTTCACCGTACTCTACAATTTGGGATGTGCTTTCCATGCCGAAGCCAGACCGTTCGTCGTTAACGAATTAGTGGAAGGTAAAAAGTACCTGTTAAAATCTCTCTTTGCCTAAAAAACTAAATAGGCAAGAATAATTTTTGCAATTATAAAAAAATCGAGAGCTACACCTACCTCTATAGTTCGAAGCCTTGCCGCTGCACAACTTCAAAAAAAAACAATCAATTCAGAAAAGCACTACTTGTTGTATAACAACGAAGAAGAAGAGTCGCTGGGCAGTAATAAAACGCGACACCTCTACAGCTTCGACAGAATAAAATAAAAATAACAATTAATTATCGTCAGAGTTTGTTGTTTAGGTAGTAAAAACATATATATACTTCTAAAATTAACTGCTTCTTTACTGATTAAAATGTTTTGCCCACATAGTATGTGCAAACATTATCGCATACAATGTCTGTGTGCTAAATGTTACCATGAACCAGCGCAATGCATAGGGCCTGACAACTTAACGATAGCCGCAACACGACGACTAAAGCGACGTCATACTTTACGTGACGTCATTGTGACCAAGAGAATTAAATTTAACGACGACGCACCAAGCTCTGAAGATCAGTCAGTCAGCGGAAGTACCAAACACTACACCATGGATCTTCTTACAGACCCCATTGACGTAGGATATAATGTTTGGACTCAAGTTGTTTTTAACACGACAGATGCTGTAAACGCCGACGGAAAGTACGTCAACCAATGTTTTAAACTTCAGTCCATGGAAATACTTCCTCATACTCCGAAAGAAAAAACAGTAATCATAAAACTTGAAATACCACCATCTTCTTGTTCAGCTAATGTCGAGGTGTTCCACATTGCATTTAAATGCTGTTTAATCAACGCATGTGAAAAAAGCGCTGCAAGATTAACAATTACCGCAAGTAACTCCAAAACTCCAAGTTTAGACCAATGCATCACACAACACGGTTCATACAACATACTACAATGTAACGAAAAAAAATGCAGCAATTTTGTGACAAGCGCTCTGTACATGCCAAAAGTACAAAAAGATGTAAGCAACAACTTCTTTCACATGATGTTTAAGTGCGTCACCAAAAACATAGATAAAAGACTTCGCTCTATTGTGTTCGGCGAAAGTGATGACGAAGATTCCGAAACCGATGACAGTGAAATCGATTTCGAATTTAACAGCAGCAGCAGCAATAACAGCACATCTAACTCTGACGACGACGATGATAAACATAATATCCCCACAACCGGAGCCAATAGCAACATCCCCAGCAACAACATCCCCGCAACCGAAGCCACTACCCGCAACAGCAGCAGCAACATCCCCGAGCCAGGCGCCACTACCAACAACAGCATCAGCAACTACATTCCCGAGGCAAGCGCCAATACCAGTAACAACAGCAACAACATCCCCAAGGCAAGCGCAACTACCAGCAACAGCAGCACCAACAACATCGCCGCAGCCGTCGCCGCTGCCAGTAGCAGCACAAAAAACAGCATAAACTATAATGATGATGTAACTACATTCATTAAAATTATTTTGTATCAAAAGCATTCAATAGAGTAAAAAAAACAGTAATTAACAAAGACTTGTACCCTTTGCACTAATTGTAAATGTAAAGCCATCATACAGTATTGTACATAATTTTTACACACCTTTTTTTTTGTTTTACAACTAATTGAAAAACTGTAACCATGTAT
This sequence comes from Deroplatys truncata, assembly GCA_030765065.1. Classification (NCBI taxonomy): domain Eukaryota; kingdom Metazoa; phylum Arthropoda; class Insecta; order Mantodea; family Mantidae; genus Deroplatys; species Deroplatys truncata. Next base: position 126,125,699 of record CM060988.1, on the reverse strand, counting down.
TGTATACATTATAATAAAAGAAAAAAAGAAAAAAGAAAAAAGAAAAAAAAGAAAATATGCCCCGCGGCAGGTAGACGGCTCCGCCCTGGCGGGGGTCAGAGGTGTCAAGGTCTATGACGTCATCACGGTCAGATAACCTTCTGACCTTCATGACGTCAATGACTTTTAACCTCTGACCTTTGACACCAGGGCGACCTTTGACCGTCTGCCTGCCGCGGGGTATATACTACTCTCGTCTGTGTTGTGGTAGCCCTGGGGGCTGCAGTTAAAGGTTAAGGTTTAATCACTTATATAAGGCCAAATATTTTAATTTTATAATATGAAAATATAATTGAAATCTGCTGAGTTGTAGTAAATTTGATAAATTTCTAGTACAGTGCCTTCGTTATATAACCAAGGCCACACTCACCTTATATTCGTATCGGCAGTGACCGCGGTTATTATGCCACTGCGCAGAAGCGGCGCAGGACGTGTCAAGGGCACGTTTATCAGCTGTGGGCTATCGGAGTCGTTGCTTTGTCTTCGTGTTTGAAGTGTTTCGATAATACGTGTTATAGGTGATTCCTTAGGAATGTTATTCTCATTAATTCACAGAAATGCCTGTCAACAAATTCATGCTTGAACAGCATTTTTTTATGTACGACGCATACATGAAAACTGAACCATGTAGACAGGTGTGTAGATAATTTCAGCAGCAATTTGCTGGGTATCCAGTTCCGGGTAGAGACACTGTGAGATGTTTGGTTAATAAATTTAGAACAACGGGATCGCTAAACCTAAAAAATAAAGTTTATAGCAACAATCCCCACACCATAGACGAACTTAAAGATAATATAAAAGCAGAAATTATGAACATTACGCAAAAAGAATTGTGAATGCATGTGAATGGTAATTTCATCCGACGATGTTAAGAATGTCTTCGCGCACATGGACACCACTTTCAACAACACATATCAAGGTTAGTACTCATTACATATATGTTACTAATACTCATGAGTAAGCAATGCAGGAGTTACAGAACGGAAAATCCCGCAGTGTAGTAGACTGTGTGTGGAGCACGCATTTACGCGATCCACGGCTTTGCCATAAAACGAAGGCACACTACAATAAGTTCAGAAAACATAAATTCTATTAATTGTTTAAGACCTATTTAACTGTTGCTTTGCATTAGCATGCCAGAATAATGGTAGGGATAAATTAACTAGTGTGCAGGCTCATTGGTAAAGCATTGCAAGGTACAAATGGGAAGGTAAAACATAAGCAAAACATCGATTGTCCAGTATACAGTAGTTTTAGATGGGAATGAGTTGTTCAGGCGGGCTAGTGTGCTTATTTAAATTAAATTGAGTTTTATGCTCTTTAACTATTATGGTTCTTAGCATCCCATTCGATATTCGGCGTAAAAGACAGGAAATTTTGCTCAGAGGACTCTTTACCAGGCTTGAGGTTCTTTTATATGCCGTAAATCTACGACACGGGCATGGTACCCCAAGAGCACGGAGGACGACGTGAGCTTATATGATAGACAGAACCATAGTGTGAAGTAGTATTTTGTTGTATTGTTATTTTTACGTTGTTATTTTTGCACCACGCTTTGGGAGCCAATTTGAAGTAGGTAGTTGCTTCACGTATGGAAAGCCAATTTGACGTAGGAGTTGTATTGTAGTTCAACTGTTGGGGAGCCGAACTTGAAGTAGTTGCAACCGCACGTATGGTACCCGGTAGCCTTCGTCCCAAATTTAAAAATATTAACTTTATAATTTGACTGTTTCTTTAAATATTATATATTTATGTTTGCCTCGGCTGCGTCAGTATTATTCTTAGAGACATGGGTTTCATTGCAGGGAGTAGTGCGGCTAAAAATGTAGGCTTACACAGATTATAATTTTTACTTCACTACATTTATTAATCCTTGACACAATTTAAATAACACTTCACTGATATAGAGAGCTGTGAGATTCTTTTATTAATTACTTGCACTTTTTAACACGTAAACTATTTTCGTCTCACACGAATACGTATTACATTTCTCGAGGACGCATCTCGCGTCCGGTTAGAAACACTGCAAGCAACGCGTTCAGTTATGAGCGCTGTCTACAAGCAACTGAACTCTGAATTTGAAAATTTTGCTATATTTCAGTTTCTGGTTGGCTATTCCTACTCCAATAGGAATACCTTCATTTAGCTAAAGGTTTTTCTGGTTGTTGATTGGCTATTTATAAACTGTCTCAAAACTTACATTATTGTTGCTCCAATGACGACTAGTAGCTTATTAAACTTTCTTATTCATTATTGCCTCAAGATTACCTCATTGTTACCTCATTGTTAGCAACTTTTAACCTATTTTTCTCACAGCTCCTACATTATTAAGTTACATAATACGTTCTAATAACATTATTGAACATGTATGCAATAATATAAACATATACAATGACTGTTGCATACATTTTACAAATTATTACATACACATATTGCTTTAAGGCCGGCTGTTATTGAATTTATATATTATATAATTAGACTGAAATCATTTAAGTTTAAAAATATTGCCTCAAGTGTTCCGTAATTGATAATTGTCTGTCGATGCTATGTTTACAGTGTAACTACGCAAATATTGCCTCCAACAAATGTCTTTTACAGTTGCATTTCTCACGAATTCTCTCCTACCCTGTACGCTGTTGCTGAGGGCTGGGGCACCCATCTTTGTTTGATTTGTTTATGTCTGATCTTCCCAATTACCCACAGTGCTTGCACTGCATGACATTAGAGCAAATATTCTCTGTTGGAACCTATATGTAGTTTAGAACTCCGAATGACTATAGCATAGCGTTTGTTGATGATGGATAACAACTGTAATCCATCTAGGGGTATACTGTGCAGTTTGAAATACCACACAACCTATTTTTATAATTCTTTCCCTATTTAAAATTACTGTTCTTCCGGACAGACATAAGTTATAAAATATTTATAGAAAGTTTAAAACTGTGGGTAAGGGGTTTCGTGTCGCTCAATTTCAATGTTGTTTCGTTGACTATATCAGGGGGTATTTTGTGCATTTTACTCCGAACATGGTAGTTTGCAGAGTCTTAATTTTTTTAAAAACACGTTATGGAGGAGGATAATGCATATCGTTTTATCATATCTCCGTCTCATTGCTCTAAGGGAGTGTTTTTGGTATGATTTTTGATAAAAGTGTTAGACTTGGGTTTTTTAATCTGATAAAAATAAATTACTCACAGCTTTCAAAAACCTCATCTACCCTTATTTTCAGTCCTTAACGTACGAATGAACACTCTTTGACCATTCTATACAGCACTTTTGCACATTTAAACAATAGGCTACCTTATACTCTCAAAATATACACTTATCGTATTTTCAACCCCTTAAGCGGAAATCTGCTCTGTTTAAACATGTGGGCAAAATATTGTACAGATATAGTGTAACGCCTGGTTCATAAGTTACCTTAAGACTTCCAAAAATTACAGTCTTTATTTTGACATATAGTACCTCGAAACTTTAAGTCTCCATGGTGTAGTGGTTACTGCTAGCCTCTAGCTCTTGAAGGTCGCGGGTTCAAACCCGCCGTAAAAATCCTTAGCATGGCTTCCTTCGGAAGAGAAGTAAAGCAGGTGGTTCCGCGTCATATATTTACTGCACGTAAAAGAACGTCAAGCCTGATAAAGTGGTATCTGAGCAAAATTAACGGTCTTTCACGCCCAATATAGGATAGGACGCTAAGAACCACAGTACTTAAAGAGCGTCCATAAATAAAACTCAATTTAATTTAATTTTTTGAAATTTTAAAAATTACCTTTACGCCTTATAGATAAACCTATACTATTTGGCCGATCAAGGCACACATTTTGTACCCTTGGCTGTAAGATTTGGTGAAAGTCTACCGCTGTCCTAATTTTCAACCCCGTATTTGCAATGCCGATGGCATAGACAGCCATCAATGAATATAAGAAGTGTCGGTCCTGTAGTTAATGAGAATAGCTGCCTGCAGACGTGACAAGGGTCTTCCGTAGGCGGATACAGTTAATCGGCAATGCAACAAGGGATTGTCCAGAGGGATTCCATTGGGCAGGAGCTAATTCCGTGTGCACGTGGCAGCAAGTGTTAATGCCCCAATCCCTCATCCTGATATATACTTCCGGTCAATGTGGCGGGTTTAATGAGCCTTCCAGGAATGATTCCCCAGTTCATTTCACTGTGAACACAGTAGTCTCTAATACTTTCCTGTATACACAGAGTTAGAGGCTTGTGTTGAGGTTATACAACTACTTCCGAATATGATCGCATGTTTTCATTTGTTCTTAACAAATTGACTGGCGTTTGGGATAACATTTTGTATGTTTTCTCATTAGAAAATGGTTTATAAAAAGCTATTTATTTTGTGATGAGGAATAAAGAAACAAAAAAAAATGTTGGTTCCAATTACGAAACCTAACTCGACCCTCAAATGACCATCCATGAATGGTCCAACCAGTCATTGCGCTCTTCGTACACAGCCATTCAGAACTTTGTTGTTATTTACGTTGGTGTAAGATCAATTGCAAAGTGTTTTATACAAATGTGGTTTAGTTTTTTTATGAGGAGTGAGAAAAAAGATAAAAAGGTAGGTTCCCATTTAAAAAAAATTACATTGACCCTAAAATGACCATCACAACGTCCTCCAAACAAAACACGACTAATAGCATTTACTTACCCCCATAATATCAAACAACTTTTATTCAAGACATTTCTTTTTACAACAGTTAGTTTTGGAAATATTGTACAGTCTCAACTTAAATGTTCCATCCTGTATATTACAAAATACTATTATGTATGGCTATAGAAATATATGATAATTCAACGGCAGGGATGGTCTCGACCGGAAAACCATTTCATTAAAGGTAAGGTGTTGTCCATTTTTGAACTGTAAACCACATGAATATTGCTTGTTGCGTCCATCAGTACTAGGTTCATTTAATGTCCTTGCCATAGAGGGCAGTTTCTTCCACGGCACTGCTATGCGAATTTGTTCTTGCAGTAGTGTCGGATTCGCCCTCGTCTTTCCAATAAACAGTGCTAACAATGATGATTTGTGTTTAAGGGCGCTCAACTGCTAGGCCGCTAGCGTCCTTGCAAAAACAAGATCATGGCAAAGGCCAGTGATAAAGATTTATATAAAATAATAGCAAAAATCAGAAATAAATATGAATATATAAAACTAAATTTAAAAGTATGAAACACCTGGTATCAACGTTTGGAAAGTCACCTTTGATACAACATTAAAAATCCTATCAACCGCTTGGTTATCATCTACTGTGACCTCTGCAAGACTGGCCGGCAGTTGCAGATAGTCCCGAAGATATGCTAGAGCAATACACAGATCTTCGTTGCAAAGCAGACAAATAGGAGCAGGGTCACCCTTAAAACATAATCGTGTGTAAAATTGCAATACGCAACCGAGCCAAGATCACCTCACGAAGAGATACACGAGACAAGTTATCCAGTTTATCGGAATAAACTTCACTACTCTAAGCTTATTTCCACTAACCACTCTTCGCGCCAGCACGACAGCACCGCTCTCCGCACAAGCTCTAGTCTTCCGACGTTACTCGAGATATTGTAACTGGGTAACGAGCTGGGTAACTGGGTTCTGTGCTTGCCGCCTTAGCTGTCAAATCCGCGAAACAGTATGATTATATTACGCTTACCTTTCCTATAAAATTCATTCATTATCTGTTTACCCTTCTCTTATGTAGGACTTACACCCCCAGGACTTACAGGGGGTCTGCCTGGGGTCAGAGGCCCGTCGAGGATCAGACAGAACATCCAGGATGGGTGATCAGTCCGATGCCTGGTATGGGATGAAGGAAGATGAAACGAAATGATGAAAGGAAAGGTGATGATGGAGCAGTTGGTGGAATGAATGGCGGGGGAAACCGGAGAACCCGGAGAAAACCCGCCCAGACGCCGCTTCGTCCACAAATCCCATATGCAGGTCCCTGGGATTGAACCCGGGCCGCCTCGGTGGGAGGCGAGCGGTCTAACCACTCGGCCACGGCGCCGCCCCTTTCGCTATAAAGATTTTCGAAATCATACCCTTCTGCGTATAAAAACCCGTTAATACATTAAATAATCGTGGAATTTCTGCATCCAAAGTATCTCGAAACGTGCCTCAAATACTGTTTTCTAGTTTGTCGGGCGTGTGGGATTTGTTGCGTAAACTTTTATCTTTTGAATATATCCCAAATCACAGGGATTTAGATCTGGAGAGCGAGTGGGACAATTTTTCTGTTATCTAAAGCATACTGTAATGCAAAACACTGATTTTCCTTGGGACTACTTTCCACAACATCCCCATATCTTGTCTAAAGTTTCATTCGTTAGAACAGTTGGCTTAAGAGGACTCATATTTAAATTCTTCTAGCCACAAATTGTGAATACGAGAACGGTGCCACTATTTTCTGTATAACTACATGCTGACAGTGCACAATGACTCCGAACAATAATCACGCTACTTCAGTACCCACCACAACCACTACACACAGTAAATACAATCATCAGACACATAATGCTATTCCCACTTGACGCCATACCGAACATCAGACTGGACTACTCTTACAAATGCCATTATCCTCCGTAGGCGCGTGAGCTGCGTAATTATTCCACCCGATAGGTATGGAACCGGCGGCCATCCGTCGCGGCATTGAAGATAAACCCGGTGTATGGACACTGCAGACCCTAAGCACGTAGGCATTATGAGAGTATACCATCCAAATATGCGAAAACCTCTTTAAATAAAGTGGCTTAGGTAGTTACGAGGGCTGTCCCAGAAGTACCCGACCTAACAAAGAAAACGCACAAATTTGGGGGAAAAAATCTTTATTTCTCTACATAGTCTCCTTTCAGCTCAATACACTATTTACCAGCGATGTTCAATAGCTTCGATACCCTGTTGATAGTGAGAACCGTCGAGTTCTGCAAAATAGCCATCAACTGCAAACTCCACCTCTTCATTGTTGACAAATCTTTTACCACCAAGCCATTTCTTCAACTTTCGAAACAGAAAATAATCAGGGGGGGGCTAAGTCTGGCGAATAGGATGCATGAGGAAGCTATTAGAACTTTAAGTCATTGATTTTGGCCATGGCAATAATGGATGTGTGAACTGGTGCATTGTCTTGATGAAACATAACTTTCTTTTTCGCTAATTGCGGCCGTTTTTGCTTGATTTATCATTCAAACGCTGCAATAAGTTTGCATAATACTCGCCATTGATTGCTTTTCCTTTTTGAAGATAATCAATGAAAATTATCCCAAAAACTGACGCCATGACCTTCGCCTTCTTTGGAACCGGTTCTCCCCTTTCAATCCACTGTTTTGACTCGTCTCAGGTGTGAAGTGATGGACCCATGTTTTATCCCATCTGGTTATGAATCGACACAAAAACTCGTCTTTATTGCAGCAAAACATCGCCAAACACTCGACTGAAACATGCTCACGATGCTGCTTTTGTTCCACTGTGAGTAAACGCAGCACCTATCTTGTACATAGGTTTCTCATGTCTAAATTTTCAGCCAGTGTGCGATGTACAGCACTTTTTGAAATGCCTACGATGCCTGCTAGCTCGTGCGCTTTCAATCGACGGTCATCCAATACCATTTTGTGTATTTTCTTCACAATTTCTGGCGTGGTCACCTCATTTAGTCGGCCACTGCGATGTTCGTCTTGGCAGCTCGTCCGGCCTCGCTTAAACACTGCCACCCAACTATTGTAAATGAAGGAGTAGTCCTCCCCCCCAGAGTAGAATCTAGCTCAGCTTTAATATTAGTTGGACTAAGACCTTTCAAATGAAAGTATTGTATCACATAACGATGGCCAGTTTTATCCATGTTTACAAATTGGCTGAGAGAGTTCACTATTAATGGCTGCAGAACAAATACTAAACGACATAGCATCGTCAAACTTCAGATTTAAGCTTTATAAGGTTGATACTTTCTACCACAGTCATTTATTTGCAACAACCACTATCTATGCATCAGGTTAAGTACTCCTGGGACTACCCTCGTAGATTCAGTTTCGAGTAACCTGGTTTATTGAGAGCATTTCTGGTTTCTCTGAAAAAAGCACTCGCTTCCAAATATGAGCGTGCACAATCAACGGGAAGCTCTCCGGAGATCAGGAATGCCAACAGGAAGGTTAGTCAAGTTTCGTGTTTCTTGTTCCCTAACGTAGCATATTCTATGCCATCTGCGCGTAGCTGTCTTCATTCCAGAAGATAGTCAAGGAGACCATAACCCATAACAACCGTTAGGGCTAATAGCAGGCTTAAAAAACAAAGTCGAGGTGGCTCCCGGCAGCTGTTAATACTTCCTTTTCATTTTCGTTTCTGCCATCTTTAGTGGCATTTGGTTTTAAGAATCCCAGACGGTAACTCCATCGCATAAAAAAAATGTTTGCAGTATTGGGTTTCAAAGTTTGTTAACTTGCATTCAGACGAAAAAAATAATGTGTTGCACTTACATGACTTTCCCTGCTCTTGTAGAAAATATTTTTACAAACAATTATTCTCCATCTACTTCATGTTAATCGAGATATCCAGATGTTAGGTGCAAGGGGAATACGGTAGGCTTTAAACGATAGTCAAATCTTTTAAGAGCTGGTTGCAATGTGGAGCATTCAATTCTCTTTGCATGTCCAGGACATAAAGAAAACGAATAACGGATTCCTATTTGAGAAAAAGTAAAGTATTGGAAAATTCAAACAAATACCAAAGAATATCTCGGAAATGGTTCACTGGACAGAAAAATGTACAGGATATAAATTGTGTGTTTTAACGAGATCTACATTTTTGTGAAGTAAAATCTTGTCTATCTCTTACGGTTTACCAGTTATGCGAAAATAATTCAGAATGAAGAGGACTTTTGGGAATTTTTTCCAGAAAATTCAAGATAAACATTTCATTTGCCGTGAAAGTATCTTAAACATACGATATTAATCAGAATTGTTAGAGCCATTTTTGAGAAAATCAAAATGTTCCAAAAGTGTTGTATGTAAAAGGTAGTCTGGCATGGGAGGATTTTCATGTCGCATCCTTGGAAGATACTAAACTCAAATGCTAGGTTTGGTATTTATCCGATTTTTCGTTTTTGAGTTATGCTGTTCACAGACAGACACCAACAACGGACATGCCTCCAAAATTCTTTATTTGGTTCAGGGGGCCTCAAAACATGTGTTTCCGGTAAAATCTCGGTGTGGAATGCAATACTTCCCCTACTTACTATACATAGTAGAGAAAGTAAAAATATTTTGAACAGATGATATCCGAATGCACAAAATCGATCTTGCGTGCTATCGATACATTAATGAACATGATCACTCTTTTCCGTTCTCGGTTCTAGTGAAATATTAAAAGCGCATCGCTAAAGTCTTTCGACTTCTCTTCTGGTTTTGGCTTCCACTCTCGGTTTATTGTTGAGCAGCCTTAGAAATCGATAGATATTACAATTATCCAATTGAGGTTAGGACTGTTTTTCGTTCCCCATTCTCGATTGATTGTGAATGGCGTATTCACCTTCCCATTCCGTTTCCGTTTGGTTCTCATTTCCGTTCCTGCTACCGGACTATAATTGTGCATTAAGCTTAAGCCCGGGACAAGAGTTCAGTTAAACATTTTAGAAACCCATAGGTGCACACCGAAACTTTGCAATAAAGTCGGCTTAAACTGGACAGCTAAAGTAATGTTTGAAGGAAACAAATCATTATTTTTATTTTAATAATTATTGTCAGTGGGGCAGAAAAGAAGTCTGTACATCTCTTGGACTGATTCACAAGTTTTATAACGGCTTCATGTAAATATTGACTAACAAATAGTTACTTAAGGGTACCGACAGGTGCAATTTCTAAATTTGCAGTTTTTACCTAATTGTTTTCAAATATTTGTAACATACTGGTCTGCCTGAAAAGTATGCCTTATATTTTAATGCAGATATCTTTAATATTAAAAAAAACTTTTATTATTTATTTTATCATGTCGAACACGATGCACAAATCATAATTTTGAAAAAATAAAAATACTACCACGCTATTTAAGTATTAATACACAAAACTAGCATATAGCCTTTTTACTCTCTGCTTGTTGCTTCAGAAAAAAAAACAAACCTTGTACTTTTTGTAAGAATTTGTCATCGTTGGTGAGTTAGTTATGTCATATCTTGAGCAGTTAAACGGCGTAAGCAAAAATCAGATGCCAGTTTTTTAGGTTCATTCTCTTGAGTAGGATATTATACAAACTACATCGTATGGAACATTTTTAATGCGCAAAAGTGTATAATCTAAGTCTAGTAAACGGCATTGGAAATAAGGCCATTAGACTGTGCGCTCATGGACATTTAAATAGTCACTGTTGAGGATTCAAAAGCCTGGTTTATGTAAAAACTAATTTTTTGAACATTTTTATAGAATTCCAATTTTTGGTACGCTTAAAGACATGAAACAAACAAGTCTACTAGCATTTATGCAATATTGCGATGAACTAATTTTGTAAAACTAAATGTCTTTTCGAATATCCTTACCCATTTGCAACATGAAGTTGTGAATTATTGTAAAATAATGATTCATACGCTACAAGTAAAACATTCAACTATTTGCATTACGCAAAATTATCGTCTTAAACGATCTCATAATTAGGTCAGGTCCTTGTGTTCTCACTTCCGCGAAGTTAATTCCTCTTAACCTATTAGAATATCCTCTTGAAGAGAGATTTTATCGGGATCCGATAGCTCTTAACCCTAACAAAAAGCTCTTCACTGTGGAACGCAGTTTCTTTTTTTGCCATTGCTATTGTCAGCAGAAAGCCGCGAATGAATGTATAAAAAAGGTATAACTACACCAAGCAGTTAGTTCGATATGTCCTTTGTAATGCCTTTTACAAGCGAGACAGAAAAGCTGCATGTTGTCGACAACAGTATCGACATTTTTATGGTTCGCGATTGCCATATCATTGTAAAGTTTTAATAGCAAACTCTTGTTTTAATTGGCAAATTAATGTCAAAGCTGCACTCTAGGTAATTTCTGTAAAACAGGGATTCTTAAATATTCTATGTTTGTCTTTATTATATTGACACACTGATTATTTCGCGTCATGGAATCGTCAATTTTCTCGATGTTATCCTGTCTTCTGCGGTATACTTGGGAACAGAAAAGTAGCCCATTCCCCAACATCGCGAAGGGTCCAGCCACTCTCCCGTCTCTCTATGACTGATTTGAAAGAATAATCGAGGAAAAAAAAAACAACAAACAAAACATAAACATACCATTGAACGATGTTATAATCGGTAAGGTGGTTCAGAAATAATCTCTCTTAATAAATTCTGCTCTGATCCTAGAAAACAAAATCCTGTGGTAACCACTGCGATAAACGGGGAAAAAATTTAGATTTAAAATGCGTATTTTAACAATTTCTAAAGTCTTTCCCGGTAGGTATATCTAGCTAGGTTTTTATATAAACATTTTGTTCATCATTCGAATATCTCGTTATTAATAAAAATAGTCGGAGCAGTTTTAGATACAATTTTTAACATTATGTATTTCTTATTGTGGCTTCAACTATAGTCATGTCGTGATTACTTTACAATATAGAACATGATTACAATGGAAATACAATATTTTAAACAGTAATAAATAGTGTATACAACATTAAATTCTCTAGATAGGTGTGCTATACAAGTTATATAATTTTGTCGCCTTCATGAAGTTTAAAGTTCTTTGTTGTGCTGAATTTAGGGCGTCTGATAGGCTGTTGGTGATGTCATATCTTTCTCTGTGTTGTACATAGCGACGGCAGGCTGTGACGAGATGAAGAACTGTGAGGTTGGATCTGCAGAGGTTGCACACAGGAGGAAGGTCACGGTTAAGGGGATGTTTGTACGTTATAGAAGTATGTCCATACGTAGTCGATTAATACAACTTGGTCTTTGCGGTTGAAATGATAGTGTTGAAGTTTGTACTCGGAAATGTAGACATCGTGTAACTTGCTTCTAAATGTGGCTTTCCATGTTTGTCTCCATTGATTAATGCACGTCTTTTTGATGAAGTCCGTGTGTGGGATCTTGATGTCCTGAGGGGGATTTTTGGTGGCTTCTTTGGCTGCCTGACCAGCTGATTCATTTCCCAGAGTCCAGGCGAATGATACTGATTTACCAGAGATTAGTATTTGGTTGTACAGTTTCTGAAGTTGTTTAACAATATTTTGGAGGGGTTGAGGGATGTTAAAGCACTCAACGAGTCGGAAAATATTATGTAATTATGTAGGTTATCTTTTTTAAGTATCCATTCCAGTGAGAGTTGAATTGCGAACAATTCACAAGAATAGACAGAAAGACAGTTGGGAAGACTATATTGTATGTTTTAATCGGGGAATACCGCTGCACTCCATTATGACCACCAAGTCTGGATCCATCAGTGAAGATATGAGTGTGTGTTAAATACAGTGTACACAATTCGTTATATAGACGTTTATAAGAAACACTATCAGTTGAAGATTTTCCTTGCCCAGCCAGTGACGAGTCAATAAAGGGGATGTGAGTCTCCATGGTATATAATCCGAATTTATGAAACAAGCGAATGTATTAGGCAGAGTAATGTTAAACTCCTTGAGGTACGCCGAGAGACAAGTTGAAAAATCTGAGAGTTATGCTGATTCTGTGGCATTTTCTATGTTGTTGGTGGGAAATATGTAAGAGTGGACTAGAGATGATGGTCTCGTTGCAGTACGTGTTGTGTATGACAGACTTGAGATTTTTCTTCTAATTTGCTGCGGAGGTACGTTTGCTTCAATTTTTAGGGTCTCTATGGGGCTGGTGTGAAAGGTTCCTAAAGCAACTCTTAATGCCGAAGACTGGATTGAATCTAGCATTTTAAGAACTGTGGTACTTGGTGAATTGTAAACTATAGATTCGTAGTCCGGTTTAGGTTGTATGGTAGATTTGTAAGTGCGTAGTAACACATTCACGTTGGCTCCCCATGATCTTGCTGATAATACTTCAGTATATTGACTCGTTGGCCACAGTCGACTTTAAGGACTTTAGCATGAGGAATCCAGGCGAGCTTCTGGTCGAAGAGTACACCAAGAATGCGAACTGTATTGACTATAGGTATTTAATGTTTATCGATGATATTGTTTTTCTATGTAAGGGATTATTTCTAATGGTAGAAATTTCATAAACTCTTAGCTTTGTCCTAAAATGCTATAGATATGTTTAACCGATTGCCTAGGGATAAGCCATTTTATTGGGCGAAATGGTTTTAAGAGTGTTTTAGCTGGTTAATTGACAATCCTTTTTAAAATATTAAGAATCTTTAACTGTAATATTAGTATTGTATTTTAATACTGTTTTCTTTACCATTGGCCTTAATCACTTGTGGAATTACATGACAAATAAAAAAAAGTATGACAAGTGTGAAGTTATCGACTTAACGTTGTTGATTCTACGTAAACATCTACACACTTTAAGTACCCCTGGTGGAATGTCGTTGTAGAATTTTTGGTTAGAATGCTATACTATCTCTACCTTAAGTATAGAAGCAGTAGAGAAAGTAAAAAGTATGAAATCTGCAGATGTAAGATTAAATGTTGTAGTAGAAATGAGTATGATTTTTGTTTGTTGCAGGCAAATCCACCCGGTATGCGAGGATAAGGCTCAGCTGATAGGATATGAAAGCAAATCGGTTCCTCCGCCGCCTCCACCGCCGCACTCCTTACCTTTGCCACCCGTACCGCCACCTATGCCACCCACGTATCCCCTAACCCCCAATATCTGCGTCGAGGGAGGCCGGATCGAGTTCATCAAGACGCCGCCAGATGTCTCCACTGATCAGTTGCCGAAACAACCCCCGACGCCGACGCCACCACCGCGACTTGTGCAAACCGCTACGACGCAGACGGGCGCCGAGTTGGAGCAGAATGAGCTAGCTAAGGTAAGCGGCAACAACAGTCACTTCATCGAGATCACAGCCATACGAGGCTTTAAACGAACAGTAAACATTTTGCCATTTATGACCAATTTACTCTTCTTTATACTAGCTTGAAGATTAAAATAGAATTTAGTATGGTTGAATTAAAGTATCTAAATGCACGACTTAAATCGAACGACGAGATCTATAATTATTTAGAACAAACTTTTCTCTGTGCTTTCCTAAGGAAATTGTAATCTCTCAAAAATTAAAGCAATGAAACACGAAAACGAAATTATTGATGGAATAATGTCTCGAAAGGGCGTGTAATATCCCAAATTTGTGATATCTCTTAACATATCAATAACCTCTGAGCATTGATAATTGAATATAAAATTTCATAAATTAGTATGTTAGGTATCTGACAGACCTGTTTCTAAACTCAGTTGAATTTTAATTTTGGACTTTTTACACACGGAAATATGCATGTACTGCGAACCTACAGACAGATATTGATGTAATTCTAACACTTAAGAATAGTGCAGTGTGTATAGACAGAAAATTGTACCCACCTTCGTCACTGAAGAGCACTGTTCTTCCAGACAGACATAAGCTATAACACGACTTCTAATTTAAATTCCTGAAAGGGTTTACGAGGCCTGGATGTCAGAATACAAACATGTCATGGATTAATCTTTCCACTCTTCTAGATCATTATACAGTAACTTCGTAAAGAATTTGTAAAATTAAATAAAATTAATTAAATAATCATTTAATATTTAAATGCAACGCAGACGGGTGCGTTCGGCAGTTCTGAATTGGTTAAGTGGATACAGAACAATTTAAAAGGCTATGCTTCAAACGTTCGTTGTTGTTGCTCAAACTGTTAAAATACACATTTTCTATTGGTGAGCATATACCAAGGGCTTAATGTGAGAGTGAGGGAGAGAGAAGGGGCACTCGAAGCTTAAATTTGTTTCAAGTTCCGCCTGGCTCCGTACAGTTCCCATTGGCTTGCGAGCCTTCAGCTTTTGCGGTCATCATTCATGTTGAGTTCTTAATGTGCGTTGATAGCCAAGCGGTTATAAGCAGATACCGAGCAGTAGAACTACTGAGGTTCTATTTCAGAGCATGAATGGGCCTTCTTTTCTTTTCCTAGATAAGCTCAATGTGTG
Organism: Deroplatys truncata; assembly: GCA_030765065.1. Lineage (NCBI taxonomy): Eukaryota > Metazoa > Arthropoda > Insecta > Mantodea > Mantidae > Deroplatys > Deroplatys truncata. Next base: position 126,110,583 of record CM060988.1, on the reverse strand, counting down.
TAGCATACATGATAAAATTTCCAGATTGAGGGTATCTGATTTTGAGACACTTATCTCATACACAAGTATTACATTACTTATTCTCAAAATCAATATAAAATTCATAAATATACAATGCAAAATCAAAAATATAAATTAACATAATATCTGCACCTCTCCCTCATTTTGGGGCATTTATTTTGAAAACGAAGGTGATAAATTTAGGTTTTTGTGTTATAGTGCGTATGGCATATACGAGTAATTCAACTACAGTGAGGTCGGTTTATGGTGAGCCCACGAATCACGCTTATGCGTGCTTCATGCACTATTACACTGGGCGTTTTTCGTTCCGTAACTCCCAGTTACTTACGAGTGATAGTAACATGCACTATTATCAGCACTAACCTGGTTATAAGTGGTGTCCATCTGTGGTAAAACATTCTTGGTATATTCAGATGAAGTTTCCATTCACACGCATAGGTTGTTCTTCTACAATGTTCATAATTTCTGCTTTTATATTGTCCTTAAGTTCGTTTATCTATGGTGTGGAGATTGTATCTATAAACTTTATTTTTTAGGATTCCCCACATTTAGATGTACCGATTTCGTCAATTTTTTTCCTCCGTTAGAACATCTCGTTTTCGCTTCTTAAGTTTAGCGTTTAGCGATCCCGTTGTTATAAACTTTTTTTTTCTCCGCATTAATACCTCGCCTTTAACTACATTGGCCTTATCGCCGGCCTTTCCTATGAAACTTATTGCCTATTGGCAATGGTGTTAACTCGTATTCCCTTGTTGTTGAGTTTCTGACACTGTTTTGAGTTTTAATCAGTAGATCCCACACACACGCAGGTCGTCCTCCGTGGACTAGTGGTACCGTGCTAGCCTCTAGTTCCCAAATCCTTATCATGGCTTCCTTCGGAAGGGAAGTAAAGCCGGTGGTCCCGTGTCGTAGATTTACGGCACGTAAAAGAACCTCAAGCCTGATAAAGAGGCCTCTGAACAAAATTATCGGTCTTTCACGCCCAATATAGAATGGGACGCTAAGGACCACAGTAGTTAAAGAGCGTCCATAAATAAAACTCAATGTCAACACACACACACACACACACACACACACACACACACACACATTCACACACTCATACTTCTGGACCCTGGAGAGGATAGGAAATAATCTTTGCTAGAGAAAAACTCCAAATCCCAGCCGGGAATCCAACCCGGGACTCCTCGCACAGCAAGCAGGTGCTCTACCGACTGACTACGGGGCGAGCTCCTGTCCTAAACTTATTAACCAGACGTCTAGCACTTTCTCTACTTGGTCCTGGATTACCAGAAGTTTCTCTTGAAATTGTCTACACACACGATTAGGTTTTTATTTGTGTATCGTACATAACAATTCTTGGTTTAAGAGTGAAAATTTGTCGACAGGAATTGCAGTGAACTAATAACTGGATATTAACACCTTTAAGCAAATCACACTTTGGGATTTACAGCAGGAACACAAAGCAGCGACTGAAGCACGGCTGATAAAGATAACCTTGAACACGTAATGCGCCGCCAGTTGCGCATCGGAGAAGTGCCGAGGTACTGCAGTACAGCGTGCTGCGCATATAGCCGGTGTGCGCCTCGCCTTAAAACGACTGCACTGCATATCTTGTCCATTAAAATATAGAGTTACCGTTATTATTTATATATGGTTTTAGAGTTATTTACAGAATTATAGAATATATAGTTAACCTTATATTAAACCTTAATTTAATCTGCATAAGGCGGAATCGAACCTACATGTTTATAATTACCAGGCACGACTTTTGACCGCTCAGAGATCAGGGCCAGCCAGTATGATATTCATTTTTCTGAAAATTAATGTAGATGCATTAAGTCGTGAATTGCTAACACAACGTCGGCGAATGCTACCGAAGTTTTCCGAATCTGAATTCTTTCTACCCCCCGCTTCCTTTACCTGATTCTTGGAGCAGGACATAACTTGCAATTTTTATTTCTCTGTTATCCTTTCATGGAATATAACTTGCAAGATTGGAAGCTTTTAAGTTGACCTTAAATTTCAACTATAAACTGTCAATTAGTATTATTTATACCGCAGCGCCTCACAGATTATTTTACAAAATTGAGATTAGTGATGGGATGATACCACTATTTCTCGATACTCGATACTGGTTTTAGAGCACCGATACTCGACACTCGTTTATAAAAAACTGTAAAGGCGATAGCTTGCTCTCTGGATTGTGTTATTAGCAGTTTTCCATGTATAAACGCATTTAACCAATTTTGTATTTATGCTAATTCCAAAACTGTTCTTGTTTGACATTCTCCAAATGGTAGCAATTTTTTTATCTTGATAAGACCACGGATTACCCCTATTAAGCAAGGTTAATTATTATTATTGTCCTTGGCTTTCCATTTGTGTAACTATATTTTGTGCTGAAAATTTTCTTTTAAAGGATTTTCTATCCATCGAAAGCAAATACTAGGAATTCTTCATTCTGCAATCTTGAAAATATAAACTAATATATATATATATATATATATATATATTATGTGAAACTCAACTAAAATAATGTATGTGCTGCACCATTCTACCACTATTCACAACTACCACATAACTTATGTATTTTTTGATCCGGTAATAGTAATTGCCCTATAACACTCGGAAACATTATAAATTTGTGGATTAAGCCTCTCTACTGTCCACCCTCATACTTCAGCATATACATGTTTAATACAAAGGTTTGACTTCTGTAAACACGAACTTGCAGAAGGAAGAAAAGAATAAATATTTCCATGCGTTGTATTATCTCACGTGTTAAGTTCTGATTTGTTTTTGCTGGCAGAGAGTGAGTCACCAAGCCCCTGTTGAAGAATGTGATTTAGTGCGTCAGTTAAACCAGCTTCATTCACAACTCAATTAACGCTGCATGTTGCTTCAGTACCTCTACTTCTGCTCCCATTGTTTTGCATGCTTTCATTTAGACACAAGAGTCTGTGGAATGTTGCATGATTCACCCTCAGGAAACGCAGTCAAGGTCTATCAAGAACTATAGTCCAGCATCTCTTTGGGGACACTTGCGAGGCAATAACGTGAAGTCTCTACTCCGTTCATTCCTTATCTAACATAATTCAATAGCAATCTAGCACTTTTCAATAATACAAAACTTAAACATTGGAAAGTATCGAAGGTTTAGCTCAAGCACTAGACATACTTCGATGCCACTGAGTAACGAGGTATCAAGGTCCCATCCCTAATTAAGATAAGTTTTGCGGGCTTCCTGATTTTTGTACCATCTTCTCAAGTGAACTGTTTGCAATTAAACAAGCTGTGATTTATGTTTTGAATACTCGATGCTCAACGTTATTTGTTATTACTCAGATTCTAAAAGTGCACTATTTGATATAAATCCATCATAAACCGATATTCTTACACAAGAAATTCAATCACTACTTCATAGAGCCAATAAGCAAGGAAAGCAAGTGTCTTTAGTATGGATTCCATCCCACATTGGAATACAAGGCAACGAAGTGGCCGATCAGGCAGCAAAAGAAGCCACTAAACAACCCAACTATAACTTCACCAGCCCATGATGTTATCTCAATCATCAAAAAGAAGCTCTATCAACAATGGAAGACAGGATGGCTGGACTCCACGAGAAGCAAACTCCGTGATATAATATCGAGTTTTTCGACACATCTTCCCAGTAATTCTCTTTCCTGACAAGATCAGGTTTTAATATCCCTACTGAGAATGGGCCATACCAAGATTACGCACAGTTATCTTCTTTCAAAGGACCAACCACCCACCTGTCACCAGTGTTAACGACGAAGCACTTAATCGTGTAATGTCCACAATACGATCTATGGAGACAATACTACCAGATACCCAATGATTTACAAACAACACTCAACTATTTGATGTAGCCTAAGATAGTTGAATTCTTCAAATGTATAAATTTATATAAAGGTATGTAATGGTTCAAAACTGCCAGTATGATAAATAACCTCATTGTTTTATTGTTAAATATTTATTTTAAAAGCTGTAAAGTCGCGATATTACTAATATGTTAAAGCGGCTATAAACTTTGAAATAAAAACAGAATTCAATTCAGTTATTGTACTTTTAACTGATCGAAATCTTAATACATCTTTCTTTGATCTAGCAGGGGGAGGTGACCCAATTCTTTATCAACATTCATTCTGATTTGTTGGTCACCTTAAAATGTGCATCTTAATTCTACCAGGGTTTGGTATAATTTCTACTGTTATTTCCCAAGAAAGAGGAAAAAAAACAGCTTTCGGAATATCCCTAGAAAACCCTTTAGAGGTTGTTCATGATAGTTATTGGTTTAAGCATTTGATGTGTGTAAGTATTCGCAGCAGCAAAACTTCATCTCGAAACATTATTGTGTTATCACCCAGCTATACGAGTATTTGTCGATATCCTTTTTACTTGCTCTTCGCCTTTAATAGAGTACAACCTACCAAACTAAGCACCTGGGCGCAAACCTGAAGTTGCCTTATGTGACGCTAGCGGTATGTTACACACACAGACCATTGTTTTGCAACAAATAAGTCGTACTTTCTGTGTCCTATATGTTTGTTTCCAATCGCGGCAGTTGTCGCGTAGGAAGGACGAGTTTTGGCTTCATTGATTACTTCATTAGGTCACTGCCGAACACACCTTTACTCTCTCTATCGCCTCTATTGAAATGAGCAGGAACCCCCCAGTTGATGGAGAAGCCCAACTTCGGCTGGAGTTTCCTGCAGGAAGTTTATTCATTTAAGTTCAAAAGCCTGAGAGCAGACCGCGAAAAAATTTACGGCTTCCGCCTGCGGAAACGCTTCCGACTAAAACCGATTTCGCTCCGTGCTTTACATGCAGAAGACGCCTTAAGAAAAAGAAATGCCGCAAAGTCCACATTTCTACGGAGCAGTGGGGAAAAGAGGTGTGATTTTGTTTTTAAAGTTGACAGCGTTAAAGTGGGGTTTCTTACGGCTGTTGCCTAGCATCGCTTTCATTACCAAATGCAAGAACAAATATTTTATCGGTATAAAATGCTTACAAAAGGTAGTATTAGGAGGGGGGGAAATTCAATCGAGTTTTATTTATGGACGCTCTTTAACCACTATGGTCCTTAGCGTCCCATTCTATATTGGGCATGAAAGGCTGGAAATTTTGCTCAGAGGCCTGTTTAGTTGGCTTGTGGTTGGCCGTAAATCTACGACACGGGACCACCGGCTTTACTTCCCTTCCGAAGGAAGCCATGCTAAGGATTTTTACGCCCGAAAAAAATCCATCGTCCTCCGTGGGGTTTGAAGCCGCGACATCGGGAACTAGAAGTTAGCATGGTAACCACTACATCACGGAAGATGACGGACTAGCATGGGGACTTAGCACCTCTCTACAAGATATTTTGCATCCGAAGATTCTGTCGGGGTGCCCCTGGGAGGGAGGGGTGAGGTTAGAGAAAGGACGGCTGGACCAGAAGGCACGGCACGACAGGGCAGAGGATTGAGTTCCTGCATTTTACAGATTGAATCTCCCCACATGGCAAATAGTTCAACCGCTCCCCCCCCCCCCTGCGGACTTATACATCCCCTGGAGAGCCCGGGACTCGGACACCGCTCATATTGCGGGTGATGAAAGGTTACTTAGAGCATCCTTTTCCCCTGTCATGCAACGGTGAGACTCCCACCGACACTTTCAAACCTGAAAGAGACCGAGCAGGTGAAAGGTGAAGTAAAATGAGAATGTAGGTGAAACAGAGGGAGAAGAAATTCGGGGGGGGGATATAATGAACCTTCCCATCATTCGCTTAGCCACCCGTGGAAACCTCCGAAAATACCCTCGGTCGAGGGAATCCAATCCACGACCTCCTGAATGCGGACCACAGACGTTAACGACTGAGCCATCCCGCTCGATTATAAACGGCAAAAATCCGTAGAGCAACGTAAATAATTATTTATAAATGGAAATATTCTTTGTGTAACACTAGTGCAACTTTGCGTATCATTAACGTTTCAAAAACATTCTACAAATTATTAATGCACAAGTTGATTTTTTTTATCATGGCCAGTGTGTCTTTCGAGCATGTGGTAAGATTCATATCACTGTTGCTGCACATTTGTCTTATCTTGGAAAAATAAAACAGGTAAGCCTCTCTTCTTTGCGTCCCCAGGTCATATTTAATAATCAACATATTATTTATTAAATCGTTTAAGTAGACCTCAGATGTTTTAAAAGGCGGTTATGTATTTAAAAATCCAGTTAGCCACTAAAAATGTTTGCATAGAAATTATTATTATTATTATTATTATTATTATTATTATTATTATTATTATTTGTTATTATTCTAGCCACGTTTTTAGTCGAAGCCTGTTCTGTTCTCACATTTCCCATCGTTTCCTTTGTCGTCTGATTGATCGTCGCCCTGTAGGCTTTTTGTCTAGAAATTTGTTGTTCTATCATTCTTTGTAAGCGTTTAGCAATTAAGTTAAGACTTCTGCACCATACTTTTCTAATTATCTCATTCCTTAGACGTTCTTCTCTCGTGCAGCCTTTCACTGAGCGTAAGAATCTCTTTCAGCTGCTAGAAGTTTACTTTTAGGTTTTGTCTTGAACTACCCATACCTTACTTCCATACAGAATGACAGTTATGGCCATATTTTAATAAAATCTTAGCTTGGTTTCATTTCTGACTTGATTTTTAAATGTCTGGTGAACTGTTCCACAAATTCTTAGAATTTGTTAATTTTTCGGTTATATCATTATCTTTGTCGTATGTTGTTAAAGGACATCCTAAATATTGGAAATGATATACATGTTCTATTGTACTGCCTTCAGTCATAATCTTTTACCTTACAGGATAACTACTATGGAATGTCATTACTTTTATTTTGAGGCAGTATTTTATATCACAACACTGTGAATGCCAGAGTGATTGTAGTGTAACTTAACATTATTGTATGACAATGATTTGAGATGTTTGTTAATTATAAGACACGGCCTCACTGAAACTGACAATAGGAGCGGGTAACAATGAGCGAGGGGTGAGTTGTTTATTAATTATAAGAGGCAAACTAATGACGTCAGAGTAGCGCGCTTTTCTTTAGAAATGGAGGGAATATCTTCCCTAGAGCATATACGTTCGTAATTTTGATTGGATATAAAAATAGACGCTAATGTTGGCGCGCTTTATTAACCAATAGCAGCTCGATTATAATCTTTAGGCATATCGGGGTGAGGGAGTATAAATTCTGAAGCCAGAGACGGGTAACGCACAGTTTAAGAGAATCATTCACGTGTTACACATCGCGGAGTTCTACAGAATCTCTCGCGTCGTAAAGCTAGTTATAAAATGTCAAATACGCGAATTAATAATGCGGCAAATAAGTGATTATAGTTACATTCGAAAATATAACAGTTTCAGTCGGGCGTGTATCAAGAGTAAATATAAGAAATTAATGAAGTGTGACGGCAATAAAAGTGTAAAAACAAATTCTTTTATCGGTGTTATCTTTTAGTAACAACTCCTTTCCGTTTACACACCCTGTTTAAGAGATTTGCACGACTGGGTAATAATAGCTAGCCGGAGGACAAAGAACTCAAAATTCAAAATAGTAAAACAATAACAGGCGCTCAGCAAATAAGATAACACGAACGATACCGCGACAATTTTGTCTATGGATATATTCATGCACTCAATGGGTTTTGGCCTACTTTATTTCTTTATGACCTAAAAGTTTCTATTATTTAAGAATTTCGTCAATGTATACATTAAAATGGATTGGAGATACACTACCACCTTACTTTAGAGCTCAGTTTTTTTTTCAATTTTTGGTTAGTTTGCCATTAGCTTCAATTACTACGTTTGTGTTTACATATAAGCTTTGAATAACCTTTATCATGTGCATTGAACAACCTCTCTTCTGTAATATATGCCAGATTACAGGTTTTTCACCTTATCGAAAGCTTTCCCTAAGTCAATGAATTGCATGCGGGTTCCCTGCGTCTCTCTCCAATTTGATTTAATGTGAAGGTATTATCTGCTGTTAAAAAGAAAGTGAGTTTAACAAAAATTTAAGGATATAAACCTTGGGAAAAGCGAAGGAAATGGCTACCATCTCAGACTCGCATTCTGGAGGCCTCGAGTTCCATGCAATGCCTTTTCTTTTCTTTTGAAATACCGTTTCCGGTTTGGAAGGTAAACACCGATTCCATTTTTCAACCTAAAAACCAAAAGTTCCATATACAGATTAAAATAATACGTAAAAATTGAATAGATGGAACACGAAGGCGACTATGCAACTAAGGGCATCATCTGTCGTATTACCAAGCAGTTAAAGCAAAACAATAAGTGAATAAAGACTTTAGACACAATTACATGTGTCCTATAATAAGCTTTGGATGTTTTTATGGACCCCACTTATAACAATGCAGAAGATGGAGAACGCTCAATAAAGTTTTTGGAGCGTTCACAACATTTCCTTTTGAAACCTCAACTTGCGGTAGCTTATGATTGACGTTCTGGGTGTTAGCAGTTTATGGTATATAAACTATTATTGAGGGAAACAATGGATGAAAGTTTCAGCCACAAATACATACTTATATAATCTACCATGGTATGTTTAATCTAAGACACCATTTACTTATATGTATCTAATGCGGCACGTTTTTAAGAAAAATATCGTAATTCTGTGGTGGTGTTAATTTGAACTGCAAGTGCATTAAAACCAACGACGATAATATTTAACTTTCATCACCTGTTGATATTAGGATTGATTAAAAATAATCCCGCTGTAATTGTTGCCTTTGTAAACCCTAATAGCATTTCATGTGGAAGACGAACGTGTTTCCAATAGGAAGACATTGAGAAGTACATATTTTACCATCGAGATGGTTCAGGTGATGTGGTTGAGGCAGTAGTTTTTATCCCTTAACTGCTATCAATTTTAGTTATATAATATAAAAATAATAGCCCGCCTATACGCGATCAGTAATTGCTATAAAGTGTATATTACAGCCATTATGCTATGCATACTTAATGCACATATGTATAAAATATTATGTGAATGTACTTCTCAGTTTAGTAGCATAGGAGCTGTGAGGGTAGAAGCAAGCTGTTTTTTTGTAGCAAACAGTGTCATAAAGTGGAAAGCAGAGGGTGGCTAACAGTGACACCTTGGCAGAACAATAAGTTAGAAAGCTAAGGAAGGTACCAACAGTCGATGGAAAAACACTGATGTAACTTAGAAACGTTTGTAAATAGTCACGTGGGCACAAAAACGTCAATGAAAATCAAACCAACAGTGTTGTACTAGAGTAGGCTTAGTCAACCAGAAAATACAAACATTAAATCTAAAATTTTAAGCTGTTGACGCTAAGAGGTAGCGTACCCAAGCCAAATCAGTTCAGTAGATGAAGCTCAGAGTGTGCAGATGTGAAGTATTAGTGCAGTGGGGAGAAGATAAATTTGATCTGTAAAAATTGCAGTTAGGAACAGACAATTACTACAACTGTAAGATACATTTCATTATATATTCGCAGAGATGTAAATTTCTGTGATTCATAATTTTTCGCGAATAAAGAACTTAAGAAATTCTCTGTAAACTGCAGTTCGTTAGCACAGATATAGTACGTAATATCTTACAGCTCCATACGTAAATACTTCAGTAATTTGTTTTATTTGATATGTTGTTCAACTGCCTTCAATAAGTAATAAAGAAGTGAGAATTTAAACTATAACTTGTGTAAAGTGTGTGAAACTATTCTACAGCCGTACCACCCTTGTTAAGAGATACTTGCTCTACCAAATATAACTGACGCAGCCGAGGCATAACTTTAAATTAAATCATAATTAATTAAAACACACACATACGAGACACCACGGCATGGTCTGTGGCTCGCATCCGGGCTTCAAACTCCGTATACCAGAAATGTGACAAGTGTTTTCTGTTGTTTTCCTCATCCGTCGGGTAAATGTCGGATTGGATATTCACGCCCACGATCAAATGAAATAGAGGTAAAATATACGATGTATACCGGTAACTACGCACCTACGGCCATCTGTTACACTATAGGTACAAACAAATGGTACAGGAAGGTATCACGATTAAGGCATCTGTCTGGTACACATTGCCATATAGTGGTAGCTCTCACGATATGGCAAATATGATGTGCCATTTAAAGATAAAAGTGATTATTTCCATATAAATGAAGTTTGTTTCTTTGGCTCTGAAACAGAAGTCACGGTAATATCCGCCAGCTTAATTAGGGACGAGAGTAATTATTTACAGTCCTGTCTCTTGGGATTTTAGGGTAAGTCGAGGCTAATTCTGAACTTCCAAAGAGTCCAGTGAATACCCACATCGCCAACCGAACCTCCCCCTGCACAATTTTGTTATTATTCCTAGTTGAGGTTGCTGGACGCACACATTCCACAATGAAGAAAATTCCCACAATGTAACATTTTATTGGCTCACCGTGAATGGTAATGAAACCATACAATGCAGAAACACACATTCCTTTCGTGCACGTGTGGGTAGAGAAACGCTATTAAATCGGTTTTCAATTTTTCGAAATGTAGCTATGGAATTCAGCGATACGGTATAATAAAATAACCACTCTTATGTCAAAAATGTTGTTTTCCAAGTGGATATTCGCAGTGTCTCTTAACATTCCCCTGAAACTACCTATGCTAGCACATTTCTGTTTTAATTTGTTTGCCGAGTTGAAAAGGGAATGCGAGATTAAATGTTTTATAATGTATCAAATTTGTTGTTAAGGATACGCTGCAACTCCTGGATTTCATGGCGATGCTATGCACCAGCGTAATTGTTAGCAAGTAAACTGAGCTCCGGTAATTGTTTTCGGATACGGTTACCAGGTGTTGTGTATTTTACGGGGTTTTCCTTATTTGGAACCGTGGAAGCTTGTCTGTAGTTGACGTCAGGCGCAAAACCCGAGACACATGCAGTAGAAGTTATGCTGTCACTAGATTGGCAGGGAGAGGGAGGGGGAAAAAAGAAGGGAAGGTCGGGTATAATATAAGAACACTTACATTTTTCCACTTTTTTTTTTAAATTTAAGACTATATTAAAGAAATTGACAAAACTTTATTAATACGCATTTATGACAGTGGAACACTATAAATTAGATAAAACAACAAAATGCGATGCAATTAATGATGAAAATCAACGTTTAAAAACCAGACATTTTTCAGGTTACTTGAAAACTGGCGGGTAGTCCCGGACAGTCCAACAAATTTTAAGCTTTTTACTTTTTCTGTTCCAAACGTTTTCTTAAACTCAAATGCACTTGACACACTTGTAATATAACACAGCATTTTCCAAATTAATACACTTTTCATGACCCAACCCTTACTCTTTTGACATTGAATCTTCAAAAGTTTCCCCACATAAGATTATTTGATATATTATTCAATGCCTTCAAGAATTAATAAAGAAGTGAGAATTTAAACAACTTGTGTAAAGTTTGTGAAACTATTCTACAGCCGTACCACTTTTGTTAAGAGATACTTGCTCTAACAGATATAACTGACGCAGCCGAGGCATAACTTTAAATTAAATCATAATTAATTAAAACATCTGATGTGTTACACTCACATGACTTTCTCTACTCTTGTACAAACTATTTTTACAAACGTTATTCTCCATCTACTTCATGTTAATCGAGATAAACATTTGCAGACTCTATCTTATTGCTAATTTTCTTGTAGATGTAAGGGGAATATATATTTACAAGGGCAATATAGAAATACAGTAGCCTTTAAGCACATACATATCTCTTAATAGCTGGTTGCTAGGTGCAGCACTATTCCCTTTTCCACAGATTAATAGTCTTTGCATATCAAAGACAAAAAAATGAATAACGAATTTGAGAAAAAGTATAAGTATTGGAAAATTTAAGGAAATAACAAGCAATATCTCGAAAATGGTTCACTCAACAAATGAAATGTATATGACATAAGTTGTGTATTTTAACGCGATCTACATTTTTTGTGTAGTAAAATTTTGTCTATCTCTTATGGTTTACCAGTTATGCAAAAGTCGTTCACAATGAAGAATACTTTTGGAGACATTCCCAGAAAATTCGAGATATACATTTCATTTCTCATGACATTACCCTAAACATATGATATTTTCATCAAAATCGTTAGAGCCATTTCTGAGAAAATTAAAAGTTTCGAAAAATCTTCCATGTAAAGGGTAGTCTGGGGTGGGGGGATTTTCTTGAAAACCTTCGTGTCGCATCTCTGGAAGATACTGAACCTAAATACCAAGTTTGGTGCTTATCCGATTGTTCGTTTTTGAGTTATGCTGTTCACAGACACACACACACACACAGACACACACACACACACACACACACAGACACACACACGGACATGTTTCCAAAAATGCGTTTTTTTGGATTCAGGAGGTCTCAAAACGTGTATTTCCGGTGGAATCTCGGTCCCCTACTTACTATACGTAGTAGAGAAAGTAAAACACACATACAAGACACTACCGCATGGTCTGTGGCTCGCATCCGGGCTTCAAATTCCGTATACCAGAAATGTGAAAAGTGTTTTTTGTTGTTTTCCTCATCCGCCGGGTAAATGTCGGATTGGATATTCACGCCCACGATCAAATGAAACAGAGGTAAAATATATGATGTAGAACGGTAACTATGCATCTACGACCATATGTTACACTACAGGTACAAGCAAATGGTACAGGAAGGCATCACGATTAAGGCATCTGTTTGGTACACATTGCCATATAGAGATAGCTCTCAGCATATGGCAAATAAGGTGTGCCATTTAAAGATAAAAGTGATTATTTCCATATAAATGAAATAATTAGCATTCAGAACTTTGTTTCTTTGGCTCTAAACAAAAGTCACAGTAATATCCGCCAGTTTAAATAGGGACGAGAGAGTAACTATTTACACTCCAGTCTCTTGGGTGTTTAGGGCAAGTCGAGGCTAATTCTGAACAGATTCACCTGCAGCTCGTTGAAACCCACTGCACGCATTATTCTGATTTTCTGAGGGGTATTTCAGGACATCTCTTTATAAAGGCATAATGAAAATCTTTGACGACTAATTCTTTATTCCTGTTATATCTGTGTGGTAATTTCAACGCTTCCGCTAAATCAAAAGCCATTTTCAAGAATTCTTTCTTCTACAGGGGCATAAACATATCATCTAACTGTTTCACAGCTTCAAAAAATTTCTCTTCATAGCCATCAGTGAATGTAGGCTTTCCCTTTCATTACTTTGGTAAATCTGTAGTGTAAATTAGTTTTTGGGACGCCGCACAATCTTGCCGCCTCTCTGACGCTTGTTTTTCCAGATAAAACGTCATTTAGAGCAAGCTTCATATCATCTTCAGTCCAGCAGCCGTTTATTTTTCCTTTATCTTTGGTTTCGGGACGATCCCTTCTATGATAGGATGTGTAACAATACGAAAAATCTGATGTTTTACACTCACATGACTTTCTCTACTCTTGTACAACCTATTTTTACAAACGCTTATTCTCCATATGCTTCATATTAACCGAGATGTCAATCTTATTGCGTTTAAGAGCTGATTGCTATGTGGAGTATTCCATTCTCTTTGTATTACCAGGACGAAAAAAAAATGAATAACGAATTTGAGAAAAAGTATAAGTATTGGAAAATTTAAGGGAATAACAAGCAATATCTCGAAAATGGTTCACTCAACAACAAAAATGTATATGACATAAATTGTGTATTTTAACGCGATCTACATTTTTTGTGTAGTAAAATGGAGACATTCCCAGAAAATTCGAGATATACATTTTATTTCTCATAAAAATATCTTAAACATATGATATTTTAATCAAAATCGTTATAGCCATTTTTGAGAAAATTAAAATTTTCGAAAAATATTCCATGTAAAGGGTAGTCTGGGGTGGGGGGATTTTATTGAAAACCTTCGTGTCGCATCCTTGGAAGATAATGAACCTAAATACCAAGTTTGGTGTTTATCCGACTGTTCGTTTCTGAGTTATGCTGTTCACAGACACACACACGGACATGTTTCCAAAAATGCTTTTTTTGGATTCAGGGAATCTCAAAACATGTATTTCCGGTGAAATCTCGGTATGGAATTTTTGGGTGGAATGCAATACTTCCCCTACTTACTATACGTAGTAGGGAAAGTAAAAATGTGTGTCCGGTGCTTGCCGAAAGAGCACGAACGTAGAATATTTCCCGCCAATGCTACGATGGCTTTTAATTTTCAAATGAGATTCTGTAATTACTTTTGTTACACCAAAATGTAGACAATTGTATAATATAAGAGTAAGTGGCTCACCTGATTGTAAACAGCAATGTGTTGAGTAATACTGAAAGCGCTTGCTCAAGCAAAGAAAACTACAAACAATAACGCACACTCTACCTTGAAGAAACACACACTCGCACTCTTGGGTATTTGGTTGAATAGAGGAAGGCTTCATAACAAATGCAAGGAATTGTTTCCATCTTGAGAAGTTTTGCAGACTACATACCTCTCCGCCGATACTATCCTCTCCCTCCGCTGTGTCTTTGTGGCAACAATGTATCTTGGCTCCCTGCGACTACTCCTGTTAAGTACCTTGGAGTGCTTTGGACTCTTGACTGACCTGGTGCGCTCACATCAATCGCCTCATATCCTCGGCCTCTGGGCGGCTTTCAAAACTCTCGTCTTTGTTTCATCGCCATTCCAGTCTTGGATTACAGTGTTCCTTGTTACTTTACAAGTCTCTCGTTCGTCCGCTTATTGCTTATGCCTACCAGGTATGGGGAGCCGCTCACACATGTCATCTACTTCGTCTCCAGGTTATTCAGAATCACTTCATGCGCATTGCTCTAATGCTCCATGGTTTATTCGGAATCAGCAGCTCCATCACGAACTGAGACTCGTGCCTCTTCACGATTTCATCCGCAGAATCGCCTGCGGCTTCTTTTCCAACCTGCAGGACGTTCCAGGAGCAGTGCACTACAACATCGGCGTCCGTATGCGCCACCCTACAAGCTTGAAGAGGCGACTTCCACAGGATCTACTACTTGGTGCTGCCTCTGATTCTACTGACTCCAGTGATTGATGCGTCTTATACCTCCAATATTGACTTTCTCTTACGTAACTATATGCTGTCCGGACATAGTCGCCGTCCGCTACTACACGACTCTCCCCTACGTCTAGTTGTATAGTTCCAGATTACTAGTCCTCCAACTTTGCATTAACGCGATCATGCGAGTAATTTTATAACCGACTCCGAAAATAACGCCCTGATCATAGAACGTTTCGCCACAGTGCAGCAGCAGTTACAAGTATGTGGCTGTTGCGATACCTTGGTGGAATCGTCCGTTTTCAAAAGAAGCCTACGCCTGCTAGAAATCCTTGTCCAATGCGATTTAATTAATATTGAGCTTTTGCGATATGTTTCCGAAGTGTGCGACAGTTCCCCGAGATACTGTTTTGTAATATGGAAACCCGTAGAACATACCGCCATGACGATGATAATGGACGTGATCTCTCTTCTTTAAGTGAGCAGTAATTATTATAAGTGCATACTGTTAATCAGGCTAAGGATCCATGACAAGTTAGCAGTAGTGTATGTGTAACGTTAATGTAGGTTCCGTAAACACAGTACTGTTTCTGTAAAAAAAAAAAAAAAAAAAAAAAAAAGACGCCAAAGCGCTGCCGATTTGATAACATAAACAGTACAGTCTAGTGATGGTGAAAAATAAAGTAGGACACATACTACACCGTAATGAGAGACAGAAGTGTATTGCGCCATCTCACGCCACCCTACTTGATGCTCAGTATGCATAGGGTCTTTCAGCAAGAGTATCCTATCTTTGAACGTAAATAAAATACGTTCTATAAAGGATAGAGGTTTCTTTCTTTTTTTATTTTGGAACATAATTTATGTCATTACGTGTGGAAGAGAACATCAGTAAAGTGACCGCCACGACTTCGTTGGGTTGCGCGTATACGTTGACCCAACTTTCAAGGACAGAAGAACGTAAATTAGATCCAACTTCACGAATAACACGCGTGATGTTATTCATAAGTTCATTTACTGTTTCCGGCTTGTTGACATAAACTCGAGATTTAACATAACCCCACGGCGTTAAATCATATGACCTCGGGGGCCAGTTAACATCACCACCACGGGAAATGATGAAGCCTCTGAACTTCTCCTTCAAAAGATCAATTGTTTCGAGAGCAGTATGACATGTGGCACCATCTTGCTGGAACCAGATGTTTCTGAGATCCATACCATCCAATTGAGGCCAAAAATAGTACCTTATAAGAGCCCGGTATCTTTCTTCATTAACAGTTAGAGCTTCTCCATCTTCATTTTGGAAAAAAATATGGACCAATGATTCCACCATACCAAAATCCACACCACACAGTAACCTTTTGGGGATGAAGTGGTCGTTCTTGAATCTGCATTGGATTGTGATTGCTCCAATAGCGGAAATTTTGTTTGTTAACACAACCATCCATCCAAAAGTGGGCTTCGTCGCTGAAGATGATTTTTCGACAAAAATCCGGATCAGCTTTCAATTGCTCCATAGTTCAGTCTGCGAATACACAGCGCAACCTATGATCGTTGGGCTTTAGTTCTTGAGTTAACACCATTTTGTAAGCGTGAAACTTCAAGTTCAGATGCAGAATTCGCCAAGTTGTGGTCGGCGAAAGCCCCAATTCGCGCTCCAGGAGCAATTGATTTGTTTCCGTTCTCGCGTATACTCTCACGAACGGCGCCTATGTTTTCCTTGAAGCGCTTACGTCGATTACGTACAGGCATTCTTTGATCGCTGGCAGAACCACTTCTTTCAAATTTATCGATCAAACGCCGAATCGTTCTCTCGCAGGGACGATTATGCACACCGTAAACGTCACGCAATACACGGAAGGTTTGGCGAACAGATGATCCATTTTGATAATAAATTTTCGCAATTTCTACGCGTTGCTGAATGCTGTAACGTTTCATGGCTATTTGTCAATAACAACTGTAACCACATGAAACAAATGACTGCTGTAACTCAATAACAACGGCAGCTATCACATGTTAAAGATAGGACACACTTGTTGAAAGACCCTTTAGTTGACTCAGGAGAATGGCTTCGTCCTTGAACTGCAAGCGTGGAGTAGACTAGGGATCTTCTTGCCTACGATGCAAGTAGTGTAACACAAGTAGGTGAAAAGTATTGTCAACAAGTGCAGTTTTACAGTATAGGTTCATAATCACATTGTTTTATATGTATGCAGGTTCTACAGGAAAGTAGAAAGTATAATCATAATTGTTTTGTTTGATGCGGTAATATAATGTATTGCTGATACTACTTCGCGTAATATTTATTGTTCCGGGAAAAAAAAGGGTGAGTACCTTTGGAACAGGGTGTAAACAAGAGAGCGAGAGGGGAGAACAATACAGCTCTGGCTCAAGTTCGCTTACGTCAACCAAGGTCATAGCTAAATTCCTCAGTATACTTATCTTCACTCTTAGGTTGTCCCGGATTCTTACCCTGCTGTTAACAGTACATTAAGAATTCGCCACGCACATGGTGGAAGGGAGAGAAAGAAGGGGGCCTTCGTCTTTCGACACCGAAACCAAGAATCACGACTTGATGCGAAAGAACCCGATTCAGGCAAGTAAAATAACAGGGGTTCAAGAGTATCTTGCTATTGTGTAAATACTCTTGGACGTTTCTGACTGATTTTGAAGGAGTTATTTTGAAACTGGAATGTTCGGAACTGTTACTGAAAAACCACCAATTTCCCATCTCGAGCTGTCACTGCCCGATCCACCAACGGCTGTAAAGCGGCTGACACAGCAAAGAAATACCCACTAGTTTGAGATTGAAACATTTTATATAACTATGGCTAATCTATTACTTAATTATTTCCACAAATAGTATTACAAGTTTTCTCTGTCGTTATTTTATCTAGCAGTAGATTGATTGGCCCATATGTGAAGTTCTAATTAGTGCGAGGGAGTCTGCTCCACTCGGCACGTCAGCATGTTAGATGAAGTGGCTATCGATTGGTACATAGGTACTGTGATTCATTCACCAGCGCCGTGCATTTTAAATGTACTCACCCTTTCCATGTGGGGTCAAGTGACTGGAGAGGCAAAGACAGGCGCGAATTTATGTTCCGACACGAGGGGCTTTATACGTGCACGCACGTGCGTGGCGCTTTTACCGAGGGATGCGTGTTTGTTGGTTGGAATCAGCATTGCTACCACCATCGTGGGCGGAGTTATTTAAGGATGCGTATTGTTTTGTTACATAGCATTCTAGAGAGAAATAAACAAGAAAACAAGACATCCAGTCTCCGGATACGATCTTACGCAAAAGATCTTTTACGATGTTCATTCTGTGAGATTTGTGCAATAAACACTGTGTCAATGCGAAATATAGGGCTTGTAGACTTAACTACGGAAGTACTTTAACGAATGCCGCTTTGTTACAGAGTAGCAGAGAAGGCTACAACATGTCACTGATCCACGGTTTAATTTGGGCATTGAGAACTATTTCACTTTACCACCTGTTCATAAAATAAACAGTGGCTGCTATTGTTGGCATAGGCTCCCAGTAAACCTTTGGAAGTCGCGAATATGTATCTGTATAGAGGTAACTGACTGAGGAAATCTTTTGTTGAGATACAGGGTGGACCATTTAAGTTGAAACTGTAAAATATCTCCAAAACTAAACGTTGTAGAAAGAAATATCTTGATTAAAGTTGTTTCATATTATTGGGGAAAGTAAATACTATTAGTCGTGTTTTATTTGGAGGACGTTGTGATGGTGATTTAAATTGACTCTAATTATAAGTTGCCATTTAAAAATATTTAATTTACCCTAAAATGATTATCATAACATTCTGCAAACAAAACACGACTAATGGTATTTACTTTCCCCAATAATATCAAGCAACTTTTATTCAAGACGTTTCTTTCTACAACGCTTAGTTTTGGAGTTACTGTACAGTCTCAACTTAAATGGTCCACCCTATATAGAAGTAATTAATTATCCCTCCTGTATATGCAGTATTAAGTTAAGAATAGTCAATTTCAGTATTTGTTAATTTATCAGCATATTTCGGTATGAATTGTCCTGAACCGATAACTTTAATTTTAACAAGTTTATAATAAATTGATTCATATACGAGATTGTATGCAGCAAAAAATTAGTCGTAGCAGTGGTAATCATAAGGCAAGTCTGTCTTTACGATGTATCACATTGGTCCATATGCATTTTTATAAATCGTGAGACAGGTTACAGCAAGGGTTTTATTCCAACATTTGAATCAATATTAGTAACCTAATGCGAAATGTTATTAACATATAAAACAGTAGTGCACATTCTAATAGCAATGTAGCATCCGACTCCTTCCTGAGGTGATGGGATATAACAGTCGAAAAGCTGTTTTCCTAAGTGTAACGGAACATTTTGTTTGAGATTTACTAGGTTTGCAACTTGCACTAATCTAGGAATCCGCAGTGGTCTCTTAGTCCTTCGTGGTGTAGTGGTTACCATGCTAGCCTCTAGTTCCCAAGATCGCGGGTTCAAACCCGGCGGAGGGCGATGGATTTTTTCGGGCATAAAAATTCTTAGCATGGCTTCCTTCGGAAGGGTAGTAAAGCCGGTGGTCCCGTGTCGTAGATTTACGGCACGTAAAAGAACCCCAAGCCTGATAAAGAAGCCTCTGAGCAAAATTATCGGTCTTTCACGCCCAATATAGAATGGGACATTAAGGACCACAGCAGTTAAAGAGGGTCCATAAAAAAATTCTAACACCGTTACATCACATATGTTTATCCTTCTTCTGCCAACAATTTTCACCAGAACCCAACAGAGTTCAGTATTTACTGTTGCCATGACGCCTTTCATCGTGAATCGAATCTTCAAAGAATTTGTTGCACACCTCCCTCAGTGACTTGTTTGTTTTTAAGAGGAGAGCTTTTCAAAATATGTAGGTAATGGCCGTAAAGCTACTCGAAAAGAAAGTGCTTATAAACATACCTACAAAAAATGCAACAAGAGGGAAGGACCTCAATACTTTCGATACTCGGTGGTATCGACGTAGGTCTAACACTTTGAGGCAGTATTTTTTAACACTTAAATGATTTCAGTCAAATTATATAATATAAAATATAACAGCCCGCCTTAAAGCAATATGGGTATAATATAATATATAAAATGTATGTTAGTCATTGTATTAATGTTTATATTATTATGTACATGTTTAATAATGTTATGTGAATATATTACCTAATTTAATAATGTAGGAGCTGTGAGAATAATAGGGTAAAGGTTGCTAACAATGGCCTTGAGGCAATAGTGAATTAGAAGGTTTAATAATACTACTCGTCATTATTGGGGCAACAATAATTTAAATTTTCAGACAGTTTATAAATAGCCAATCAACAACCAGAAAAAAGCTTAAGTTAAATGAAAGTATTCTATTGGAGTAGGATTAGCCAATCAGAAACTGAAAAAGGGCAAATTGTACAAATTCATGTCTGTTGCTTGTAAACAGCGTTCCTAACCGGACGCGAAATGCGTCCTCGAGAAGTAGAATACGTATTCAGTGTGAGACAAAAATAGTTTACGTGTTAAAAAAATGCTAGTAATTAATAAATAATCTCACAGCTCTCTCTCTATATCAGTGAAGTGTTATTTAAATTGTGTCAAGGATTAATAAATGTAGTGAAGTAAAAATTATAATCTGTGTAAGCCTACATTCTTAGACGCACTACTCCCTGCAAAGAAATCCATGTCTCTAACAATAATACTGACGCAGCCGAGGCAAACATAAATATATAATATTTAAAGAAACAGTCAAATTACAAAGTTAATATTTTTAAATTTGGGGCGAAGGCTACCGGGTACCATACGTGCGATTGCAACTACTTCAAGTTCGGCTCCCCAACAGTTGAACTACAATACAACTCCTACTTCAAATTGGCTTTCCATACGTGAAGCAACAACCTACTTCAAATTGACGCCCAAAGCGTGGTGCAAACAACTTAGTAATATTAAACTACTTCAACTTTGGGATAAACTTTCGACACTTTTAATTTTTAAGTATTGCATTATTGAAAGTTGTTGGTTTAACTTTATGCCAGATAAGGAATGAAAGGAGTCGAGACATCATGTTATTGCCTCGAATGTGTCTCCAAAGGGTTGCTGGATTACAATTCTTGATAGACCTTGACTGCGATGAGTGTAACATTACTGAAATGAAAACATACAAAACAATTGGGGTAGCAGTAGAGGTATTCGTGTAACATCAGCGCTGAGTTGTGAATGTACCTGATTTAGCTGATACACTAAATCACGTTTCTGCAACAGCCTGGCTTGCTGACTCACTCTCAACCATTACATTTACCTACTCCGGTGACCAAAATGTATGTATCCAGCAGAAACAAATCAGAATTTATGACTTGAGATAATACAGCGCATGCAAATATTTGTTCCTTCAAGAATGCTCGTGTTCTTAAACATCTTTGATCCCTTTATATTTCTGCATTTCATATAATATTTCCTTGATTTTTTCTTCAAATTCTTAATTGTTTCTAGTATGCCTTTGTATTAAACATGTATACACCAACGTATATTGGGTAGTAGAGGTTGCTATGTTTCCAAAAGTTATAGGGCTAATTACTTAATAGCTGATGAAAAAATACACATGTGGCATTATTAAGAAAAAAATGCTGCCAATTGCAGATTGTCAAACAGAAACATTTTGGAATTACCGTGCAACACAAAATTTGTTACATGCGTTTATACACAGAAAACTACAAATAAGAACATACCTCAGTTAACAAGCTATCGCCTTTACAGCTTTTTATAAAGTATCGAGTATCGAATATCGGAGCTCAAAAATTAGCATGGGTATCGAGAATCAGAAATACCGGTATCGTCCCATCACTAATTTTGGATCTCACTGATACACATACCCAATGTAAAATCACTATTATCAGTAGGCATGAAAATCAAAGTGGCAGTGTCTGCAGATTGGTTATTTTATCCAAGGTTGAAAATTACAGTTTGGACCTCACCAAATAAGAAATGAAATGAGCTGTAAATAGCTTAAATCCTGTTTCTTATAAGTAATCTTGCCCCGCAGACATGTATTCTTCCGCGCTGCGTTTCCCTCCCCTTTTCCCTGATTGGCTAATGTACACCTTCGAAGGTTGACAAACAAGCTGTGTGCAGTGCAAGGATAGCGATACAAAATTGAATTGAGTTTTATTTATGGAGCTCTTTAACTGCTGTGGTCCATTCTATATTGGGCGTGAAAGACCGGTAATTTTGCTCAGAGGCCTCTTTATCAGGCTTGAGGTTCTTTTACGTGCCGTAAATCTATGACACGGGACCACCGGCTTTACTTCCCTTCCGAAGGAAGCCATGCTAAGGATTTTTATACCCGAAAAAAAAAAAATCTATCGCCCTCCGACGGGTTTGAACCCGCGACCTCGGGAACTAGAGGCTAACATACTAATCACTACACCACGGAGGACGACATAGCGATAAAAGCTATATAAACACATGATAGAAGCACGTGCTTTCGTATCCTGAGAGGCAGGTTTAAACCGAAGGATCCTCCCATCTATTTGTTGATAGAATTTAGATGCATTCCAGTTGCATTAACTCTGTTGCATAATATATTTAATTCATACAGTTATGAAAATGTAAATTTGACAATTATCTTCGAATATATTAAGGCAAATGATCATGTTAAATAAGGAACTACTTGGTTATTAAAAAAGAAGGAACAGGTTTTAAATATTTATTTCTAATAAACGACAATGGATGGCGACACATGCGATGCCTCACTGAATAGAGGAAAGTTCAAAATTTTATTTTATGTGTCCAAAATGAGCAGCATTTGTTATGCGAGGACGACCAGTGCTGTTCCGTTTCCATACGCAACCATCTTCTACGAATTTATTGTATTAATTGTAAATTTTTTATGACCAGGCGACTCGTTGTTGAACTTACAACGAAATACACGCTGCAATGAAACAATGGATTCACTCTTTGCACACTGCAGCACACACAACTTTTCCTGTGGCGTTGCCATTTTCTCGTAAACAAACCCAGCGCCGCTGTAGGCACTGAATGGAACTAACACTCGTAAGTGGGTGCTTAAAACTTTGAACTTTTATCTATTCAATGTGTCGTATGTGTTGCTATCTGCTATGTTTCATTAAAAATGAATACTTAAAATCTGATCCTTCTTTTTGAATAACCTGTATTTTAATCGCATAACAATCTATTCCACGACATAGCCAATGAGAAGTGAATAGTGGACGAGATTGAGAAGAGATACGTGGCAAAGTTATATGAAACAGGCGTTAGATCATGTTCAAATGCTCTCTCCTATTTGCAGTGCTTCTCTTTGTCCCACAAACTATGAACGATACCATAATTAAATTCTGCGACCTCGAAAACATACGATCGCAGTCATCCTAAAGAAACAGCCATTTTTTTTAAATTAATATTTTTTCCCCACCTAAATGATCGATTCGGCACGCATACATTATGTGACGTTGCCATGTTGAAGGATTTTTACTAAGTGACTGTCTAACCTTGACCTGTGCTATGAAAAATACATTGCATCACGAAGTCGCAGGCGTAAGAATGACATAATATTGTAATTTACTTGTGCCCGGTTACCGTGAGGAGGCGGAAGTATGAAAGATAATATACCTGTAGCGTGAAAAAAATGACATGCAGTATTTGTCTGGATGAATCGTGACCCTGATAACTAAACGCAGATTTTTCCATCCTTTGTCTTTCATTTACTACCTAGACTACAATGTCCTTAATCATCAATTTTGTTTTCCCGTTTGTGGATAAATGATACTTCTGTTACTCTGTTTTCAAGCACCGAAGTGGCGGCGTTCTCTACCCAGTATCATTTATTTTCATATACATTCTACAAATTATTCATAAAATAGATCTTGTTCTACCTAAATTTCTACCATGATAAATGCATTTTGTGTGCCTATGCCTGCACTACATATCTGGAGAAACAATTTCGGAAATGGCTAGAGCTATGTAACAAATTAATTTTTCCTGATATAAATTTTGTCTTTTATGCTTTCCGAGTAATATAAAATCCAATAAGAATTATGAACTCATATGCTACTGTCTGTACGTTTATGGTACACATTTCATTTATATTAATATCTAAAAAATATCAAATTTTAATTAAAATTATTAGTCAGTTTTGAGAAAATAACACGTAACGAACATTTTTCCATGTATAGGCTGGGGGATTATCTTAGAAATCTTCGCCTATGATCCAGGACTGCTTCACTGAAATGTGAAGTGTATTTATCGATGTTTCGATTTTTAGTATATATGCATCAGGTTTTCTTTAAGTCAATGGAACTTCAAAATGCGCATTTTCGGCAAGATCTCGATAGCCACTTTTTGGGTGGAGTGCAATAGTTTTTCTACCTACCGTAGGTAAAGCTTAGAGGAACTAACAATAAAGAATGTTTCGTTAAAAATGCACCCATTCCTGTAGATTTCCTTCCATACTTGTAGATTTTCGAGCCTATAGATCAGCCTGTTTCAACTCTGCTCGGCTGAGTAAGAGTACTCGCGCATACGCAGCAAAGTGTTCGGTGCCCGGCTGGAGCCAATACGTCACTGGACGAAGGTCATAGCACAAGTGCTTGCACTTCCTGCCAGTCTTGAGGTTGTGCCGTTTTTCATTAAATATGTCACTATGTCAAGCCAGGGAGGCCCTTTGACTATTTCGTGGGAAGAACACTTTCTGTTTACCGAAAAGGACAGGCTCCCGCAGTGTATACAAAAGATGCTGAATTCAACGAGGAAATTGAATTGCAGCGTCATTATACAACCCTTCATTCAGTCGTGAGGCAGCTTGCCTGAGTGCCGAACTGTATTGCATGCTGCAGGCAGACTCACTCCAGTGAGGCAGCTCCACTGCTCGCCGGTAAGCACTGAAACCGGAACAGTCTGCTGACAAACCCACTATCCCAAATTCCCATTTGGAATCCAGCGCTGATAGTTCTTTGTTGAGGCAGTGAACGTGTTTTAGTTAGTATTTGGCATATCGATAATATAAACTTAATTATTTTGTAATGCCTTCAAACATCAAGGCTTATCCATAGTACCGTCCATATCTGTGTACTCTCAGTATTCGATTTTTATTTGACTAGGCATTCGCCGAGCTTTACTGTTTATCGGCTTTCGTATCTACTCTTCCAATTCTTTTTCAGTTTGAAGTTGTGTTATACCATACTGTCTTTTATATGGGCATAAATGATAGAGTTTTCTTTTCCCAGCTGTATTGTGGAATGGACAAATGTAGTTGTAAGCACTCTAGAACTAAAATTAGTAGTAAACCATTTCATCATTTTCTGCACACAAATGGGACCATTAATAAGGTTATGCATTCATCAAATTGTCATTTTGTGTTTGAAGCCTTTTCTTTAATAAGGATAAAGTCTTCTAAAGAAATATGTAGTTTAATACGATACAGCATTTACGCTCACCGATCAGTTTCATATAGACTTAATCTTTTATTTCCTATAAATCGAATCATATGTTATAATTATTGTAGACAGCACAATTACAGATGTCTACCACTATTGCTTTGGTCTCTCTATCTTTCTGTCCTATATATTTATCGTGATTATCATCGCGAAGGTCTCGAGCATCTCCGACAGACAAGGTTTACACTTCATTGCCATCTGCCTGCCACAGACCTTACGACCTGTGGCAAAAGGGCCACAGTTGTCTTGTTATCGCTTGTCTAACAACAATAACATGTTTTGTGACAGCCCTCTGAGAAATCAAATTTTCTCCAGGTAGGTGGTGGCGAACCTTCTTTTCCAAATAGTGCGCCAACTGGAATTAAAATTTATTGTCTCTTAAACCGAGCGAGGCGGCGCCACGATAACGTGGAGACTCGCATTTGGTGGATCCTGGGTTCAATCCTCGGCGACCGTCCATTTTTACCCATGGGGTCGCAGGCGAATGCTGGAGTGGTTTCTTCTCAACCACGATTTCCTTTCCATCATTTCCCTTTCATTCTGTTTCCTTCTCATCTTTCAGATGTGCTTCTAGGCCCCCGTAAGGGAGTGTTCCGACCCCTTCAGCTGCCATGGTGCGGGCGCTGTGAGCCCTGAGCACTCTTACGTTACTAGAAGTACGCTGGCCAGAGGTCCGAGCCCCACCCGTGAGGATATCGTTTGGATTGAGTTGGACTCGGTGTCGTCCTCCGTGGTCTAGTGGTACCGTGCTAGCCTCTAGTTCCCAAGGTCGCGGGTTCAAACCCGGCGGAGGGCGATGGATTTTTTCGGGCGTAAAAATCCTTAGCACGGCTTCCTTCGGAAGGGAAGTAAAGCCGATGGTCCCGTGTCGTAGATTTACGGCACGTAAAAGAACCTCAAGCCTGATAAAGAGGCCTCTGAGCAAAATTACCGGTGTTTCACGCCCAATATAGAATGGGACGGTAAGGACCATAGTAGTTAAAGAGCGTCCATAAATAAAACTCAATTAAAAAATTAAATTGGGGCAGTGGTTCCCGATACTCACGGGAGACTGGGTTGTGAGACGCATCAAGGTCCTTCGGTACCGCCTTGAAGAGCCGATAGACAGTCTGCTAGGTTGCTGCCGTCCCCACAGGTCTCGGTAGTCTTCCCCTTTTTGGAATTGCCGCGCGTAAGCGGCGTATCCACATCCAACCAGTAATAGGGGGCCGGATTTAATTTTCAAGTGCCACCGCCTGGAATAACTCTCGGGGAAGGGAGAGTTACTCGGATGACGTCCTCCTCCCAGGGTCGCATGGGGCATAATCCCCCCGGTGATATGTGCTTGTAGGTTTCGTGGCGTATGGCAGTGCTGGACAGATGGTGCGGATGCATGCTCACAGGAAATAATACTCCCCTTGGACACCAGAGCCCTGGTAGGTCGTCGTTCATCGATCTGTCTAGGCAGCTCCAGCAGTGGAATGGACTTGAAAATGTTAGGGGCTTTCACGCGTCTCTCTCTGCCTGCAGCATCCTGTAGTTCCTTCACTTGATCCCTTCCTTCTGGAGGGTGGCAGCCTCAATCGATCTACCCAGGTCGTAGTGCGCAAGTTGTTCCCCTCCGTAGAGTAACCTATAGTTATACCTATTGTTTCTCAAGGTAATTCGCCCTAAAATAATATGTTTAAAACTGTAATAATACCGCAACTAAGCTGGTATTAAGCACAACTCGGTGAGCTTGGCGAGAATCATAGTTGCATTGTAGTGCTAAGCGAGTTTCCGGGCCTTGCTAGTCATTCATTTGCAGACAGACTCCCTAAATTCCGCTTTCCACTATTGTTTAAAAGTCCTTGTTTACTTTCTGTTTGTTGGAAAGTGTACGTGTACTATCTTACAAGAAAGAAATGGGTCAGTATCATTCAGGCGTTCCGTGAATAGGGGGTATGAAAACTAAATCGACCGTGGTCGTAGATCTATACTGCCGTGGTCGCCATTTTAACAATGTCACTGACTTCGAGGATTTCTATGGCTATATTAACCCATATGGCGAAACATGGACTAAATATCACAAAACAAGTTACAATTCTCTTGCTACTGAGCTATTAACTACATGGACTTGGCAAGAAAACGGAAAACACATGGAATGGTGATTTTAATAGAGCCAACATCTATGTTATATATAACCCGCACACTAGCATCTGCTGCCGTAGCTCATTGGTAAAACGCACGCCGTTTCGAGTGTGCTGAGGGTTCACGGTTCGAAGGCCATCATGTGGTCATACTTTTTATTCCAACTTTTTCACCTTGTAAGACGCAGTAATGAACAAATTTACAGTTCGCTTGCAGCTAAGTTATTACTACATGATTTCGAAGAAAATACGAGGAGGATGAATGGTAATTTTAATGGAATCAACTTCCAAATGCTGTATACAATGCATCTGGTCACAACAATAAGCTAATACATAAAATAACAAGAAACTGATAAATTCTCATCTTGAGAAAATCAAACTTACAGCTACAAATATAATTGTGTATAATTCGATGGAGTATAATGCATAAAACTGAAAAGGTATATTCTGTGCAACTGCTGGTTACAATATAGTTACTCCACGTATTATAAATAACAAAAAGAAAGCGATAGCTAAGGATAATGCTGCTTAAAAAGCAAACTAAACAACTGCTATTTCATAACTGAGAGCATATGAAGATATACATTAATTTCTGAAACATTTCAGGTTTATAGATAATGTATTTCTCTTGGAACAAGTAACTTGTCGAAACAATGAATGGAAAACAAAAATGAAATCTTGATTTTATCATATTAACATGTAGTAATAACTTAGCTGCAAGAGAACTGTAAGTTTGTTCATTACTGCGGTTTACAAGGTGAAAAAGTTGGAATAAAAAGTATGACCACATGATGGCCTTCGAACCGTGAATGTTAACGCCAAAAGCATTTTTATTTGTGTAAATGGTGTCTTTTAACGAGATATGCATTATTTGTAAAATAAGATTTTGTCTATCTCTTACAGTATTCAATTATACAAAAGTCATTAAGAATGAAAGGGACTTCACAGGCTACTCGCAGAAAATTCAAGATATATCTACGTTTTATTTGTCATGCAAAAGTTTCAAATAAAGTTTTGCATGTAATTTGGGGTGGGGGAGTTTTCTTGAAAATCTTCGTGTCATTGAGGACACTGAGCTTAAATGCTAAGTTTGATGATTAACCGACTTTTCGTTTTTCAGTTTATGCAAATATACTGACCTCTTCTAAAATGGTTTTGGGGGGTTGAGGTTCAGGAAGTCTCAAAACGTGTATATCCGGTGAAATCTCAATATCCCATTGTTTTGTAAAAAAGAAAAAGGAAAAAAGAAATTAAAGTGTTCACTGGGGTGCCAGAGTTTGCGTGACATACGTTCGTCATTTCTGCCTTAGGTGCTTTAGGTTTTATTCAGACTCTTCTACAACAAATAGTTTTCTGGTAGGTATACTGCTACAGGATTTGTTGTTGAACTGCCTTTGTAGACGTCTAGACTCGGCAGGTGCATTTGGAGAAATTGCTTTTCTTCACCTCATAAAGCAAAGCGACTGCCTTTAGGCTCAAGTAAGATAATACCCTCATGAGTCTGGTCTTGCGGTGCACACACGCAATCCTGGTGGGTGATGCATGTGAAGTAATGCGGGTCCCGGCGGTAATTGTCAGTGTATACGTGCAAAAGATCTGTCTGATCTCTCCAGATGGCAACATTCGTTTTTCTCCTTAAGGTGCTTTTACACCTCAACAAACAGTTGGCTTTGTCTCGTTGACAACTGTTTTCAACTGTTCTTATGCTTGATATGGTGCAGTATGAATGTTGACGAGGCAATGCTTATACCAGATGAGTCAGCCGCCCCTATTTATTTTTTAATTTATGCAACGTGCTATGCGACATATGATTCTTACGCCTGTCTTGAATGCCTTCTAATGGCTGATTTTCATAACACTATATAGTGTGAGATAGATAACTCCGTGCATAAGTGTTTTACGGGATGCAATTGCCATGTATGTCGATTCCAAAAACATCTCACCCTGACAGTGGGAGCTGGAGCAGCACTTTTAGCTGATTTTACAAACTTTTATTCGTTATACACATCTTTGTAAACGCCCCTGAAGGAACAACTTATCACATGCATCGGTTGACAAAAATATTTGAAAACAAAATGGCAGATCTACTTGGTGCAACCAATTGGATTTAAGCCGTCAGCCTACAATGGTTCGTTATACAGCCTTGTCAAAAAATGCTAAGTATTAGGCAGACAATTTCCCTTCTGTCACAAACTATGGCATATTTCAGTTCATACAGTAATTGAAATGGCTGATACAGTTTGTTTATTTGAGTTAAAGCCACCAAAACGAGCTCCAAACACTGTATGAAGCTGCAAAAAGCGTGTAAAGATTCAAGGTGGGGTCTGAGATATGCAATTATATATTCGTATACGAAACCCCAGCTCGCAAGGTAGGATTGGCGAATGGTATTATCATGGTTCATTTACCACTGTACCACTTCAGTTCGGGTTCAAATCCTTCGTGTTAAGTTCAAACTATTTATTACCTTTTTTTTTATCTCTTTGGGTCTATAATTTGATATGATAAAAAGAACATTTTTATAACATTATAAATGTGTACAAAATAGAGTAATCACCATATTTTACACTGCCAAGTGGATAATTTATGCTTCGTAGTAGGTATTTTATTGTGCTCGGTATTATTCTTGGTCATTTAGCCAAGTTTAAAACACTTCACACATGCAAAGTGGCTTTAGCTATTTGCGTCTGCATCAAGTCTGGCGTGAATAAACTCTCCATTTTCTACTGAATATTTAAAACCTTTCTACGAGACACGGCTGCTGTCATAACGTATGCAAACGACGAGTATGTTGTCATGATGTTAATCTATGAAGAATCAAGGTGTAACACACTGTCAGCAAAGCGCCTGTATGAAGAACGGTTTCCAGGAAGGAGACACTTTTCGAAGGGTTGAAAGACGCATTCGTCAAACATGATGATTTGGAAGAGCACCACCTGCTCGCGATGCTCCAGTAACCTCTGGATGCAAAGAAGAAGCTATGCGAAACGTAATAGAAAACAATCCACATACTAGTTCAAGGACAATAGCACAAGATCAGCACATAAGTCTAAGTCGGTCCTCAGCGATGCCTATAATGCACGGCAATAAATATTATCTATTTACACATAGTAACATATTTACACTATTTTACATAGCGGCTTGGTAGTTCAGCGCCTCTGAACCCTTATCACTCGCTAAGTCCCAAATTATATTCCTGGACCTACTATGGCAATTTGTGTTTGATTAGGAAGATTCACCTAATTAGTCTAGATACATTATCCTACATCTAGATCTTAGTCTAGATCCCTTCAGATTTAAGGCTTTCCCAATACCTAATTCCATATTCGACTTTACTTTCATCTCATCCGTTAATTATTATTATTATTATTATTATTATTACTCTATGTTAGGTCGCTTTAACTACTTGGTCATATCGCGACGATCTGTTGGGGATAAATCTTAGATCGAGATGTGGCGGACAATTAACCTTCTAGGTCTCATCTCTGTAACAAGCCATCTTGCTTCGTCGTGTCCACAGAGACCGTAGCGCATAGCAATTGGATCTTCTGTTTCGTGCCGTTCAGATGGCATTAGGGTGCCGTCCATTCTAACTGCCGCTTTCATATAGAAAGGCGGACAGTTAGCCTTTTAGGTCTTATCCCTGAAACCATGCCTTCTTGTTTCGTCAAGTGTCGACAGAGACCCCAGTGCATAGTAACCGGATCTTCTGCTTTGTGCCATGCAGATGGCATTAGGATGCCGTCCAATATACCTCCTTTCATTGTTTGTGGACAGATGGCACAGCATTTGCTATTACCACCTATTTTTTCATTTTTACTGTTGTTTTAGACTTAAGGTGGAACTTTGGAGCGTGGTATTAAATATCTATTCCGGTAGGTACTTAGTTTGGTGACCAGGTAAACACGAAAAAACCTCAGTCAGATTGGTCGGTCCACGGATTTGAACCTGGGACCTCCCGAATACGGGCTGCAGACGTTACCATCTGAGCTATCCCGCTCGGTTAATCCTTCATATAGCTGCGCCTTACAGCTACCTTCACTTGAGAAGCTGACTACAATTCTGTCCTTTCATAGAGAACTTCTGAAGGTGGTGAAGACCATGTAGGACGATGAATGAAACTGTTTGGGTGCTCTCTCTGAGCGCTTATATAAGTATTTAAAAGAAACAAACCCCAATAACCATGTTAAGCTTTATAATACTTCAAGTAGGTAACTAATTTTTAATGGTGAATTTTCTTTTAATTTGAATAGAACTGGGTAACTTGAGTTTTTTAAATTGTTTAAAAAGTTAAAAGATTGGAAGCATTTCCTAAATATTACTGGGAGGAACAATTGTTGGAATCAGAAATAAGGTGGGGGTGGGGGGTTGAAGGAAGGAGCTGTGAGAGGGAGTTACCGTTCTTATAGTTGAGTACCTTCATCTGAAACAGCCATACGTTCTGCCGTTGAAGTTTTTGCAGAGAAGTGTACATTGGAAGTGCGTCGCTTTCTTGCACGGCTTAACTGCATGAAAATTCTTTTCTTTTCGTCCTCCGTGATTTAATAAAACTCTCAACTTATACCTCTTAAATATTCCAAGGGGGAATTCAGTTTCGTAGCTTTGCAACGCTTCAGTGCTCTGTACCATTGTTATATTTCAGATTCAGAGTGCATTCAGTAGCAGATCGGGGCAGATTAAATGTTATTTACGCTCAAAGACGACTGTCATCCCCTCTTGAGGAATATTTTATTATGTTTTCTATAGATGAATGATGAACAATAAAGCTATGAAATTACTCATAAATCCAAAGGGTTTCTGGATACATAGTTGTTTTTAGTGTTTTGTAGTATGACATAGTTTCTTTTGTTTTCCGTTTTAAGCTCCTTTTATATAGATTTGATTACAGAAGTTTTGCTAAACTCCTTTATTTTTGACTCTCAAAAGCATCTTTAATGCTTTTATAGCGTTATAACAAGCTTGTGGCTGTGTGTGTGTGTGTGTGTGTGTGTGCGTGCGAGAGAGAGAGAGAGAGAGAGAGAGAGAGAGAGAGAAGGAGAGACAGTTGAAAATATTATCAAAATTTCATTTAAAATGTCGGACACATTTTGAACTGAAGTGAAAAAAATCTGATGTATTCACTCACATGACTTTCTCTGCGTTCTAAAACTATTTTTACAAACCCTTATCTCCACCTACTCATACTTCATATTAATCGAGATAAACATTTGCAGAAATTATCTTATTGCTGATTTTCTTGTAGGTGCAAGGGGAATATGGTAGGCTTTAAGCGATAGTCAAATATTTTAAGAGCTGGTTGCTATGTGGAGCATTCCATTCTCTTTGCATGTCCAGGGCATGCGAATAACGAATACCCATTTGAGAAAAAGTATAAGTATTGAAAAATTCACACAAATAACAATGAGTATCTCGAAAATGGTTCACTCGACCCCCCAAAAAATGTATACAATATAAATTGTGTATTTTAACCAGACTACATTTTTTTGTCTAGTAACATTTTGTTTATCTCTTACGATTTACCAGATATGCAAAAGTCATTAAAAATGAAGAGGACTTTTGGGGACATTCCCAGAAAATTCATCATAGACGTTTCATTTGCCATGAAAATATCTTAAACTTATGATACCTTAATCGAAATCATTAGAATCATTTTTGAAAAAAATCTAAATTTTCGAAAAATGTTCCAAGTAAAGGATAATCTGGGGCGGGGGAATTTTCTTGAAAATGTTCGGTCGCATCTTTGAAAGACTTGAATATAAATACCAAGTTTGATTTTTAATATAGAATTACTGAAAAATTCAAATCCCGGCTGTGGGGTTGAATTTTTCAGTTGACTCTATATTAAAAACTTGCTTTGGCTAGGCTAAGGTCTATTAAAAATATAATTTATAGAATAACAATAAAGAATTAAAAACCAAGTTTGATATTTATCCTAGTTCGTATTGAGTTTAGCTGTTCATAGAGACATGCGCGCGCGGACCTTTTTCTAAAAATACTTTCTTTTATTCAGGTGACCTCAAAACATGTATTGCCGGTGAAATCTGGGTATCGAATTTTTAGGTGGAATGCAATACTTCCCCTACTTACTATACTAGTAGCGAAAGTAATAGACGTTTTTCCTGAATTTCCTCATTGATGCCTCAGATTTTCACGACTTAACGTTTGAGGGATTACACAAAAATAACCCCTCTAAGTGCATATGCATTAATTTTGAAAATACGGCAAAAATGCTGAAAAATGGCAAAATTTCCAAAAATTATAAACTCGGTGAAAAATAATGAACATCGTCAAACAGATAAGCATATTATCATTAATTTTCTCTCCAGTAATTTGGCTGCTACAATATTTTTGAAAATAATGTCCGAACACCTGTTCTATCTGCTCCAAGCAAGTTTTAAAATAAATATCCAATATCTGACTACAATTTCGATGTTTGAACTTCTTTCAATATATAGCATTGAGCTTCTTTCTTTCTTTCTTTCTTTCTTTCTTTCTTTCTTTCTTTCTTTCTTTCTTCAGATTGCAATATTTTGCAAAACTGTATGAAATAAATTGCTTGGAATTTTCCTGAAAATGCAGCAGGTAAGATAATTGCAAGAATAGTATTCTAAACCGAGAAAGTTTGCACGTATATGTGGATTTTGGTAAATTTTTACTCTTTCATTTAATCACGATGGGCTTAGAAACGCACAAATAACTGGAACTTAAGTTTTATTGCAATTAAGGGAACTAAGGCAAGGTTTGTAAATTTCTATGCTTGAATAAAATAAGCTTTCTGAAAACCTACACTATGTTAAGCAAACAAACTTGTACTCATAATTAATTTATCTTTGCTGTGTTGATGTTAGAATGTATACGAAATCAAATCTATTTTCAGCACATTATAGTAATTTCAATTGCGTTATGAAAATAAAAAAAAATTATGATGTGTTACACTCACATGACTTTCTGTACTCTTGTACAAACTATTTTTACGAACGATTATTTTCCATCTACTTCATGTTAATCAAGATATCGAGATGTTAATCTTATTGCTAATTTTCTTGTAGATGGAAGGGGAATTGGTGGGCTTTAAGCGATAGTCAAATGTTTTAAGAGCTGGTTGCTATGTGGAGTATTCCATTCTCTTTGCATTACCAGGACAAAAAAATGAATACTGAATTCGCATTTGAGAAATAGTATGGGAAAAATTAAGGGAATAACAAGCAATATCTCGAAAATGGTTCAGTTAACAAAAAAAAAAATGTATATGACATAAATTGTGTATTTTAACGCGATCTACATTTTTTGTGTAGTAACATTTTGTCTATCTGTTATGGTTTACCAGTTATGCAAAAGTCGTTCACAATGAAGAATACTTTTGGAGACATTCCCAGAAAATTCAAGATATACATATTATCTGTCATGAAAGCATCTTAAATATATGATATTTTAATCAAAATCGTTAGAATCATTTTTTCGAAAATTAAAATTTTCGAAAAATGTTCCATGTAAAGGGTAATCTGGGGTGGGTGTGGATTTTCTTGAAAACCTTCGTGTCGCATCTCTGGAAGATACTGAACCTAAATACCAAGTTTAGTGTTTATCCGACTGTTCGTTTCTGAGATATGCTGTTCACAGACAGACACACACACACACACACACACACGGACATGTTACCAAAAATACTTTATATGCATTAAGTGCACCTCAAAACATGTATTTCCTGTGAAATCTCGGTATCGAATTTTTGGGTGGAATACAATACCTCCCCTAATTACTACACGTAGTAGAGAAAGTAAGTGCAGCAGTGTGGTTATTCGATAAAAATTTGAACTCGTGCTGTCAAATAAACCTTAAATAAAGACCATGATCAGTTTCGTTATAATTAGTTTCTGAGAAACGTATACTAAGAATGGAGAAAATGATAATTTTTTTAAAAATATTAGCATCACTATTAGAATTAGTACAATTATATAAAAATGGATTGCTTAACCTTACAGGTAAAAATTCAGGAAAGGCGTGTTAATAGAATTATGTAAATGGGTCTGGCTAGTATAGGTTTATAGAGAACATACTTTAATCATTCATTCTCGACCCAGTTCCTTTAACATGAAGTGGATAGAAGAGTAAGCTTCTGTAGAATCGTCAAGAAAATAGATAAGGGGATGAGAAATTCCTGAGTCATAGCAGTCACAACGCCCGTTGCTAATAACGTCACAAAAGCGTTATACTCTGAAACTCGTGGACAGAAGAGAGATCGTCTTTTATTTTCCCCAGCTTCCGGTAGAGCCGCAGATAATGAAAGTGTAATCGGAGTAGGCATATCGTCTACATTGTAATGTAAATGTGAGCTTGTCCAATCTGGCTAACTGTGGTCATTAACGATTGCGTTTAGTTTCGTTATGCCATGCCAGTCCTGCCACTAAAACGGCAAATTAATTAGCTAATTATAAGCATAATGATCACTAGAGCCATGTAGTTTGAGTGGATTACTGCATAAGTACTCTCCATTTTCACCCCCAGGGGTGTACAGCAGACAGTTGTCTACTCTCTCTTTCTCTCATTGACGTCACTCCTTGATGAAGCTGAAGCATGTTCCCATCCGGCTTGCCAAACCTCTTTTCTTTTTTTGTGCATGTGTGGGAGTGTGAATGAACTGTGTTGGCAGAACCTCTTCATTCAGCTTGTTTAGCAGCTAAGAATCTTTCACAGAGATCCACTTGTACAAGAATGCTAACGAGCTGGAAACAAGGTTGCAAAGCTGGCGACTTGCAACTCGGGACTTTGTTACACGCCCTGGACAGTGCTATGTAGTAATGGATGCATCTGGCAGAACTTAAAGGCTGGTTAACAGTAAAAATATGAACGGTGCATTATAATGTGACCGTTCACAATTATCGGAAAGCTTTCCTGGGTCCCGGGAACGGCGAAGTTTTAACTTTCTCGCTCTCGTTCCTGAGCACGGCATTTTAGATGTACAGAGCTGGCCAAATTATAACACTAAAGTAGGTTTTTGCATTTTGATGGTATTTAAGGGGACAAGGTAGTCTGAACACTTGGAAATTACACCTTAAGTTGAAGCAGTATTTTTAACACTTGAATAATTTCAATTAAATTATATAATATGTAAATTCAATAACAGCCCGCCTTGAAGCAATATGTATGTAATAATTTGTAAAAAAACTGTATGTAACAGTCATTGCAAATGCTTATATTATTGTAAACATGTTTAATAATGCTATGTGAAAGCATTACGTAATTTAATAATGTAAGAGCTGTGAGAATAATAAGTTTAACGTTGCTAACAATGAGGTAACAATGAAGTAACCTTGAGGCAATAATGAGTTTGAGAGTTTAAATGCTACTAGTCATGATTAGAGGAGCAATAATGCAAATTTTGTGGCAGTTTAAAATAGCCAATCAACAGCCACAGAAAGCTTTAACTG
This sequence comes from Deroplatys truncata, assembly GCA_030765065.1. Classification (NCBI taxonomy): domain Eukaryota; kingdom Metazoa; phylum Arthropoda; class Insecta; order Mantodea; family Mantidae; genus Deroplatys; species Deroplatys truncata. Next base: position 126,073,482 of record CM060988.1, on the reverse strand, counting down.
AATGCAGGTATTCTATTGGACTAAGATTAGCCAATCAGAGACTTGAAATACAGAAGTTTACGGGTTTGGACGGTTGAAATATGTTCAGTTGCCTGCAGACCTTGGTACTGACCTGATGGAGGATGTGTTCTCTAGAGAAATATTACATATTCCTGTGAGTCGTGAAATAAGTTACGCGTTAAAAAATGTGCAAGTATTAAATTAAAATATCTCACAGCTCTTAATATCAGTGTAGTGCTATTTAATTTGTGTTAAGGATTGATAAAAAGAAGTGAATTTAAACTTGAAGTCTGTGTAACCCTACATTCTTGTCGCACCACGCCCTGATTAAGAGAAACGTCTCTAAAACAATACTGACGCAACCGAGGCAAACATAAACATAAATACTATGTATAGAAGCAGTTTAATAACAAAGTTAATATTATTTTTTTTAAACTTGGAGCGTAACAATAAAAATACATCTTCAAATCAGCTTTCATTACGTAGTAGCATATTACGTAATTATCCACAACTTCAAATTGACGCCCAAAGCGTGGTGCAAAACTCCAAACACAGTAACTCCTTCAACAACAAAACACCCTACTTCAAATTGGCTTCCCAAGCGTGAGGCTAATAAACTCCTAAAGACAATAACCTTCTCAAATTGACTTCCCATGGGCAGAACATATCTTCTTCAATGTGTGTTAAATTGCCACTGCTCTTAAAGTTCTCAGTGGTTTTTCCTGAAATTTTTATGAAATACTCTATAAATAATGACAATTATTTCAAGTGGTTGTTTGCCATGATAGCTTATGTAGTAGAGTCCATAAAATTATTTCATTCAGCGCAAAAATAATAAAATTTACTCTTAAAACATGTGAATTCATGTACCTTTTCTCTGATACTACTTGCAATACAGAATCACACGTTTACAAGCTTATTCTTATTATAGTCAGCCATCCTCTGAACCTCAATTATTTAGTTATGTTCATGAGTTCACTAGAAATCTAAAAAATTTATTTGCAAAGTCAAAAAAGCAAAAAATGTGGTAAATTTGCAATGTAGTTGCTTTTTTAATATCACTAATATACATTATAACATTGTGATTGTGGTTAAGAAAGTTTAACTATGTGCTGTATATATGTATTGAAATTTTCAGCTCTCTATCTCTTATACTTTCTGAGAAAAAGGTACCTACATAAGTATCCAAAAATGTTGTTTTGAGAAAACTGAATTTAAAGTTTGAATATTAAAATTCCGGCACACTTCAGTACATTCCAGGCTCATAATCATCTGCACCTTCATTCCTGCATTGCTTTAGCTTTTCTGATTGCCAGCCCTTGGTCCTGGCCTCTTTTGTTAATTTCTGAACTGCTCGCTGGACATGATATAGTCTTTCATTGTTGAAATATACAACAATGTTCTAAAATGGGGCGTTGCATGGCAGCTTTAAAGGAATGCAGACTAGCATTTAAATGTCTTAAAAATCTCTTAACCCCCCAAAAGTATATATTTTCTGAAACTGGAAATAGATTTTATTAGTGCCTATAGCACAAAATGTAGTTTTTAACCGTTTCAGAGTACCTTGTCGCCTTATTTAAATCTACAAGGCATAAAACAATTTATGTAACTTGGACAGAAAATGTTCCACACACTTTATGGTAATTTATGACCGTTTGGTAGATGTAGTTTCTCTTTTGGCAGCATTTCCTTAATTGTTCAGTAATGGCGTTTATGTGGTATAACAGCCGTTTCCATTAAAATCATTTCAGTGGATTTTTGATGGTTTATACAAACGACTTCTTGTTTTGACTCATTACAGTTACTAGTTTTGCTTTAGTGTTCTATTTAATATAGCAGTATATTTTATTGTAGAGAAATCTGGTTCTCCTTAGTCTTTTTTAAAAGAGTAGGTTATGAGGAAAAGATTATTTATCTTCCAGAAAAATAGGCGTAGCAAGAGCATTGATCGAAGAGAAGGGCTACACACAAGAGCAGATTGCCAAAGGACTGCATATCTCACAAAAATCTGCAAGTAGAATTTACCAGTCATTTGAAAATAATGAAGAATTCATTGTGCAGCGAAAAGGAAAATGTGACAGAAGGAAGAATCTGGCTCTCAGGGGTATAAGAATACTATCAGAACTGTCATTGGAACATCGGGAAAACAAGCAATGAGCTAAGAAATTATTTATTCACTATGGGCATAAGCATTTCTAACAGAACAGTCAGGAGAACATTGTTTGAAACGGGTCTGAAATCACGAAGGCCTCACAAAAAGGCAAAAATAACTCATGTTATGGTAAGGAGGAGTATGAAATGGGCAAAGGACCTACAACATTGGTTCCCAGAAGACTGGAGCAAAGTATGTAAACAAAACATACTTTATTTAATATAAATAATTAATTTTGGAGGCATTTGCGAACAAATGGGACTAAAGTGAAAAATGTTGCTGCTTTTCCACAAATGTTTATTACGATTTGGTCTTCATACTTTTAAGTGTAGTGTTCTACATATGCAATCTTCTTTAGAGGTTGAAAGGGGATATACCATACATATATAAGAATTGTATATAGTAATAATATAATTCACCAAGAAACATGTGAAAATATTCAACAACCAAGAATTGTACAAAGTAGATTGTAAGAAAAGGGCGAGCTAGCAAATTCCAGGTAAAAGGTATTTCTAAGTAGAGCCCACCTTTCACCAAGCTAATGAACAATGAGCCGGTAACGGTAAAGTGAAATAGAAAGAGACAGAGATATTGAACCCGCTTCCCAACGCGTCATGGTGACGCGTAAGCACAAGAATTTGGAGTAGTATATTCTCAAACATGTTAAGGTAACGCGGTCTGAGGACCAATTAGAAACGTCGTTACATTTTGAAACGCAGAGGTGAGCGTCGCTAGGCTCAGGTATATAAAGGCGAACAAAGCCCCAGATTTTCACTCTCTTAAAGAATTTCGTCGACACGAAGTGTTACGCTGTTGACGACAGATGAACGTGTGTGCATATGAGTGGGAAGACGTGTGCAGTTAGTTTAGGCTCCTGATTTATTCAAATGGTGGGATTGGTATAATGGGAAAAGCTAGCCGCCCATAAATATTTAAATTGTTAATAAACCACATTTATTAAGTGAAATGCAGTATACTTTTAAATTGCCTCACCCACGATAACGTATGAGAACCAATAATTAGCTATATAGGAAAAGGTTAGGAATGGAAAACACAGCAGCCGACGAGCATCCATAGCCGAGGACGAGAACACGGCAGCAGATAGCAACAACCCAAGGATCGACGCTTTCCAGATGCTACTGACCAACAATTTCCCGCTACAAATGTCGCCCAACAACCGTTTCCTGCTACAAAGTATGCTTCTGTGATTAATCCATGTTTCAAGTATTGCTAGAAATCAGTAATTATGTGCTAAGGAGGTCTGGAGAAAAATTTCATCTGCAGTGTGTTATACAAACTGTAAAACCCCAACGAAAGTGATGGTCTGGAGTGTCAAGTCTGTTCATGGTACTGGTCCGAAGTACATAGTTGAAAGTACAATGAGGCAAGACCAATAACTGAGAGTGCTGTAAGATTGCCTAATAAATGAGTGGTTTGCAGAAAATCCATGCATATTCATACAGGACCATTCCCCATGCCATAGAGGAAGAAGCATAACAAGATATCTTGCGGATATTCAGCAATCTGTGCTCGCTCCTATGGTCTGCCAGTTGTCCAATAGAGAATAACTGAGCTATAGTAAAAAAGAAATTGAAGAAAAGGAACCTGAGAACAAAAAGCACACTGATTGATGCACTCCTCGATATATGGCAAAATGATCCTGATGTTAAAAACAAGTGGAAAAATCTGGTTTGTAGCATACCTGACAGATTAAAAATGTTAATGGGAAATAAGGGGATGTTTACAAAATATGACCTAAAGCTGAGAGTGTAAAGTATTTTTGTTAATAAATATATTTTTCTTGTTATAATTCATTTTAATGTAATAATTTGGCTACCTCTGTATATTGTGCAATTAGACTGTTCCAGGAGCCTAAAAAAGAAAACAAGAAAAGAAACAAATAAAAGTTTATAAGACGTTGGCAGTACAAATTGTAGTATATGGATGCTTAACATGGATCCTAAAGAATACAGTCAGCTGAAATAACATTTCTTAGAAGCATAAAAGAATGCACAAGATTGGATAGATATAAAAATGAGGATATAAGGAAGGAACTAAACCAACTCCCAGTTATAGAGAAGATAAAAGACTATAGGACTCGTTGGTTAGGCCATCTGAGTAGATTGAATAAGGATCGACTCCCGAAACAGGTACTGATTTATAAACGCAAGCTGGGAAAATTAGCTATGAAGAAATGTGCGTTGCAAATGTGCGTTCTGACCATAAATCCTGAGTTCCTCAGACCCATTGAACATTGGTTCTTATAGCGAAAACGTCATCTGTGGTTTGTTTATATGCTATTGCCTCAAAAGGTTACAAAGAACAGCAAAAACCGTTAGAAATTAACAAAGAAAAACAAATAAGGTACGCTATCAATAAAGGAATGAAGCTTGGCACGACTACAGGCATCAAACTAGTAATTGGGGTCTGTATTTAGAAAATGTTTACTGGATCGAATTTTGACATTGGCTACCCTGCATTATGTTGGCTGAGTTGGAAGGAGGTGGAAAAATACCATTGGTCAGTTACGAACAAATGGTATACCAATGTGTAAAATCGACTTTTAACTTTACTATCGATGTGGTAATCTATATGCATTCCAGTTCTTGTTTCCGCGGTATTGTCAACCAAAACGTTGTATGCTGCTTTGCTTCCTATTCTGGTTTCCGTTCTTGGGCCATTCTAAACCAGCCTTAAAAGTTTTTCGACTCCCTTTACAACAACGTAACTGCATTAGGTAGTATTATAGAAGGCATTCTCATCCTTTTGTACTCGCAGAACCCTCAACTCCAACGACGGGACCCTTAGGTTTTACATGGGCGGGGGAGAGAGGAAATATTAAGAGAGATTTAAAAATGTGCGCCATGTCCATACAATTAAATATATTTGTAAAAGCCTTGAAATTTCTTAAATACATCAACCTATTTTCAAATATCACAATGAATGTCAAAACTTGGCTGTACATAAAAATTCATCCGAAACTGAATGCTACATGTAGCAATCGTATGGAATCAAATAAATGTTACGTGATAGGCGAGGGCAACAATAAATTGCATGCAATATAGTCAGTTCAATTTATTCATTACATCCGTTTCAACTGAAATACATAGGTATTTCGTTTATTAATCAGGCATGCCTCTCGCTCAGCCACCGTTACTTGACTGCCTTAAGCTACGATAATTTTAGAGACAAAGCTGTATGGAAGGAGTTTTCAACTGCGGTGCCTTCGTTTTATTCCAAGGCTACAACCGCCTTATATAGGCCGAGACGGCAGTGACCTCGGTATTACGCCACTGCGCAGAAGCGGCGCTGGACGTGTCAAGGTTTTCGTTTATCAACTGTGAAATGCCTCAGTCAATGCTTTGTCTTCGTATTTCGACAATACGTGTGTTGCGTATGATTTGCTTAGGAATGTTATTCTCTTATTAGTCCACGGAAATGCCTGCCAACAAATTCACGCGCGTTTTTATGTACGATACGTGAAAACTGAATCATGTAGACAGGTACATATGTAGACAATTTCACCAAGTTTCCTGGTTATCCAGTTCCGGGTAGAAAAACTGTGAGATTTTTAGTAAATAAATTTAGAGCAATGGGATCTCTAAACGCTAAAAAAATAAAGTTTATAGGAACAATCACCACACCACAGACGAACATAAGGACAACATAAAAGCAGAAACTATGAGCATTACGCATGAAGAACTTATGCGTGTGAATGGTAATTTCATCCAACTATGTCAAGAATGTCTTCGCGCAAATGGACACTACTTTCAACAACACTTATAATAAGGTTAGTACTCATTACATGTATGTTACTAGCACCGTGAGTAAGTAACGTGGGAGTTATGGAACGGAAAACCCCGCAGTGTAGTAGACTGTGCGAAGCACACATTCGCGCGACCAGCGGCCTTGCCATAAAACGAAGGCACTGTACTTCCCGTATGACTCTGGAACTGAGTTGAACTGCTATCAGAGGAGGCACGAAATTTAACTTGACAAATTTCTGTATGTAATTTATAATTTTCTTAATTTCGGACTTCTTCTCAAATTCATTTATTTGATATTCCTGGAGCGACCATTAAGCCTCTGTGGAAACTCTGTATTATAGGGATTCGGTTCCTACGGTATTGATAAACCATCGTTTTCCTAGCGCAAGATGGTGCGTAGAGTCAAACATCCAACTCGAATGTCATAAAACAAATTGTTCTTCAGTTAGGAAGTTTGGTCAACTCATTCACGAGGTCTTAGTCGAATGCAGCATATTTAGGCAGGTTTAGAACATAAATCGTTTGAGGAAACGAAACTTCAGAATTAGCACCAGGTTTCTCGAAGGGCTTCCGTTAACAAACGAGAAATTCAATTGAAGAATGCTCGAAGTAATCGCGTTAAGATGCAGTAATGTATTACATTTGTAGTTTGTGTTGAAAATATTGTTTAAATATTGTTAAAATATGAGCTTTTCAATTTTTTCCCCAAAACTCTCAAGTGAACAAAACTTAAACACTATTTGTTTAATATTTATATCTTAAGCAGATCATCCTGCAGCTGTGCTCAGGTCATTGCGTTAACAGTGGAAGTTACTCTTCACAATGTATATGTTCAGTTGATGTTTACAAAGTCGATAATAGCTTTTTCTGGGATGTTAGTAAAAATTAAACCACAATTAATAGGTTTAATATTGCATAAACTTGTGTCTGCATTTTCGGAACTATACTTACCCCACATAACAAAAATTGCAATAAAATACCCGAAATTATGTGTTAAACATGACTGGTTTAGTACACGATTAATAGTAATAAAAGCATTGGATTACTCCTTAAGCATCATGCTTCTGATATTTTAGAAACAAGAAAACCTGTTTGGAAACTGTGTTCTTAAGCTTCTGCTACTTAATTGCTTTCTTTCTTTCCTTCCTTCCTTTTTTGACAAAGATAAATAATAAACTAGATATTTCAATGTTTTGATTCGGTGTCTATTTTAAATTTATCCTCATTTACAATACAACTTATTTTGTAGATGGAACTTAATGTATGTTATGTATGAACTTTCGTTTAAACTATTCTAAAAGTAGCACGCATATATACAAACAAAAATGCTTAAGCTTGCGAGTTTTGCCGCTTAATGCAATTTAGCCTGATTATTTATTGAAAATCGAAATTTCGAGAAACGTTTTTGTTATTTACTTTGTATATATGTATACTATCTTATTTAATTCAGTAATCATTTAGTATTATGCGGTTAATTTATTTATTCGTTTGTTTACTGCACTCACGTAATAGAAAGTACCCTTCTAAGCATACTAGAAGCCTCTTTTCCTAGTGCCGCCTCATTGACCTGGTATTCTAAGCTATTAGTGCTGCTTGTAGGACAATCCAGGAGTTCTGTGCAGCTAGAAGGATCCAGGGAGTACGGTGGGAAGCTATCCAGCTGTTCTACAGGGTTTCCACATTGGTATATCGTTTCCTTCTGAGCAGTAGGAAAAAAAATGCCTACAGCTTAACAATTGTGTGCGTAATGTAATTAACGTTTGATAGTGGTGAGTTTTTTCAGGAATGTATGAACTACAATCCTTTTTTTTTATTTTGAAAGTTTATAGTCGCTTTAACATATTAGTCATACGCGACTTTACAACTTTTTATAGAATAAATATTTAACAATAAAACAATGAGGTTATTTAACACACGCGTAGATTTAAGTCATTACAATGAACTTTTATATAAAATTGACACAATAACTAGTCAAATTGATTGAACATTATATACTTTTATATAAATTTATGCTTTTAAAAATTCAACTATCTTAGGGTACACCGAATAGTTGAGTGCTATTTGTAAATCATTGGGTATCTGGTAGCGTTGTCTCCATTGATCGTATTCTGGGTATTCGATGATTATGTGGTTGGTCCTTTTGAAAGAAAAATAACTGCGTGATCTTGGTTTGGCCAATTCTCAGTCGGGATATTAAAACCTGATCTTTTCTAGAAAGAGAATTACTGGGAAGATGTGTCGAAAACCTCGATATTATGTCACGGAGTTTGCTTCTCTTGGAGTCAAGCCATCCAGCAAGTGTTCTACTGTTGGTAGAGCTTTTTAATAGCTGAGATGACATCATGGGCTTGTGTAGTTGTCTTGTATTCCAATGTGGGATGGAATCCATATTAAAGACACTTGCCTTCCTTGCTTTTTGGCTCTATGAAGTAGTGATTGAATTTCTTGTGTAAGAATATGGGTTGATGACAGATTGTTAATTGCAAGTGGTGCACTTTTAGAATCTGAGTATATAACAAATAATTTTGAACATGGAGTATTGAAACCATAAATCACAGCTTGTTTAATTGCAAACAGTTCACTTGAGAAGATGGTATAAAAATCAGGAAGTATGACTAAACATAGTGTGGTCTGAATAAACAACAGCAGAAGCACTTTTATCATTACACTTGGATCCATCTGTGCAAATTGCTGTATGTTTTCCATATTTGTCATGTAATTCATTAAATAGTTGCCCATAAACTGAGGAATTTCGTGTGTTCTTTTGAGATGATGTTCAGTTCTAAATTTATTTTAGATGAGGTGATTGTCCAGGACGGAATAGCAAAAGAGGGATTTATTTGTGGCACAGGAGGAAGTCTAATGTTGAATTCTTGGAGATATTTGGAGACACTCAGATATAAGGGTATTATTAATCTTAAGTCTGTTATGAAATTAATGTAAAGTTTTGTATTACTGCCGCACTCATAAGCGTAGACCATATGTCATGTCTTTGTTTCCGAGCTGGTTTGTGTTTAGAGCTTGGGACACCTCAGATAAACTTCCTCCAATGTTCTCTTAGCCAAATTCTGCACGTCTTGACCATATCAACACCATGTGAAGTCGAACTGACTGTTTATCACTTTTTGTTTTCTCGTACACTGGTACAGACGGAAAATTTAAGCCAGCTTTAAGCTTATGCTCTTTTTGCACAATTTTGATCTCTAAGTGACCGGTTCTGAAACATTTCAGCCGCTGTTAACGGCCAGCTGTGCTACAACATGGATCTACATTACCGCTCCTTTATGCAAACTGTCGCAAGAGTAGGTGCTGAAAGTTCCATTTTTCCGTCCTTTTCCCTTATTCTTTTTTGTGTACGAGTGTACTACTTAATAGTCCAGTCCGTTTTCTTGCAGATAGAGAACGAAACGTGGCAACACTACTGGGTTTAAGTGTAAAATGTTTGAGACACGGAAGTTAACACCAGGACCGTCCTACCTGACTGACTGAGGCTTTATCCAGTTTTCCTCAGTCGTTCTAACTGGCAAATGCCGGGGAGGTACGTGCCTTTCCAAATTTCCTTCCCCAGTAATCATCCCATGTATCATCAGTGCCCACCTCCTGTGATGCCGTTTATACATAGTAATAACCGGCGTTAAACACTATTAAAAGGAGCGACGTTAACGTAATGAGTGCGGTAATATTACATCTCGGGCCATCGCCAATACAAATTAAATGGAGTTTTATTTATAGACGCTCTTTAACTGCTTGTGGTCCTTAGCGCCCCATTCTATATTGGGCGTGAAAACCTCTAATTTTGCTCAGAACCTCTTTATCAGGTTTGAGGTTCTTTTACGTGCCGTAAATCCACGACTTGGGACCACCGGCTTTGCTTCCCTTCCGAAGGAAACCATGCTAAGGATATTTACGTCCAAAAAATTCACCGCCCTCCGCAGGGCTTGAACCTGCAACCATCGTCGAGCAATCGCTTCATAGGCATTTGCTACTCTCTTTATGAGGGGGGCGAGGTGTTACCAACGCAATACCGAGCTTTGCGAGGGGGCTGCATTCACATAGCAGTAGATAAACCGTCAAGGCGATCAGATACACACGTCTCGATTTCGTTTGACGCAGCGGAAATCCATTCAAGTTGGCAACACCGTACGCAGTAAATGTCAACGTCATCAGATACACATACTCTCCGAGGCTCTCGCTCCGGTTTAGCTTTCTTCTCATCTCTCAACATAAGGATAAGCTTTCATATTGCTTTTTGACGCTAAGTAACAAAGAATATTATTATTTTTACACTTAGAGCGGTGTCATACGTTAAACTTACAGTAAACTCGTTACTATAAGGGCGGATTGATACGACCCTTGACTTTGACGAGAGATAGCGTTCTAGTCACAAGTTTCTTGTTTGCACCCAAGTCTTGCATCTATTCTGGGTATAATCTAAGAAATACATCGTCATTTATTTCTTACAACATTGTTGAGAGCGTCTAAAATAAGCAGATGTGTGTTGCTTCGTAGAAAATGGAGAAAAGTGAATTTTGTGTTCTGATAAAGCACTACTTTTTGCATGTCAAGACGGTGAAGGAAGCGGAAGAAAAGCTGAACAAGTATTATGGGGACTCTGCTCCACGTGCACGAATTTTTGGGTATGAGAAAGCTGTCAGCAAGATGGGTGCCGCGACTGCTCACAGTTGAGAACAAGCGGAAACGTGGGACCATTTCACAGGGATGTTTGAACATGTTCCAGTACAACCCAAATGAGTTTCTGCGGCGTTATATCACTGTTAATGAAACTTGGATCCATTACTATCATCCTGAAACCGAATAACAATCAAAGCAGTGGATTTCCTTCGGCGAACCTGCTCCAAAGAAAGCGAAAACCATTCCGTCGGCAGGAAAAATCATGGCAGCTGTCTTTCGGGATTCACAAGGGGTGATTAGACATCCACTACCTGGAAAGGGTAAAACCATCACAGGTTCATATTATGTAGCAATGCTGGATCAGTTTTACAAGGAATTGTTAAAGAAGCGACCCCATTTGGTGAAGAAAAACGGTTCTCTTTCATCAGGATAATGCCCCCGCACGCAAGTCAGCCATTGCCATCGCAAACTTTGTGGAATTGGGTTACGAAGTGCTACCTCACCCACCATATTCTCCAGATTTGGCTCCGAGCGACTTCTTCCTTTTCGCAAACTTGTAAAATTGGCTCACTGGGAAGACATTCACGTCCAGTGAACACATCATTGCAGAAACAACTTCATATTTTGCAGACTTCGAAAAATCATATTTTTTGGAAGGATTAAAAATATGCAGAAACGTTGGACGTGTATTGAATTGGAAGGAGACTATGTAGAGAAATAAAATTGATTTTGTGGAAAACATTTTTATTTTATTTAAAAAGTCTTTGACTAATCAGTCCCCCTCGTATATATGCACACCTTAAAGCATTCGATTCCAGAAATATTTCTTGATCATTATAGCGTGTTAAAGAAGCCATCATAAACACTAAAAATAGGCCCCTCTCCCCAAAACACGGCTGACAACTGTTTTTGTTTCCGTGTTTTGTGCAAAGCAGCAGTGCTGTCGCGACCAGGTGTTTGTAGCAGCGTATCCCCCACCTGGTTTTTATTAACTGGCGTGAAATTGGTGTTAGAGGTGGGTGGATTTGCGGCAAGCCCTTTATAGCTGCACTTGAGGGCGACATAACGTTCCTTCTAATCTCTCGTTTTATTCCTAAAAGGAAATTAACACCATCGTTCTCGAAAACTACTTACATTTATTGTCTCCTTCCCCTGCTTTTTACATCTTGAGTCGTAAGCTACGAGATTAGCGTCAAGAAAATAATATCGCATAATAGAAGAGCCATAAAGATAAAAATAATAATAATAAAATAATAATAATAATTATAATAATAATAATGTTAACATTAAACGTTTTAGTATGCCATTATAGTTTTAACTATTTTATGCTCGACCATGCCAAAATGTAGTATTTAGACGACTGGTAGCAGTACTTTAATGGGCGTCATTAAAGTACACCTGTTCATTAAAGTATTGGTATTCGACCAATCAGAAGTGGCCACATAACATGGTGAAAGCGCAAGTATCGATATTCTCGTTTCGATCAACAACGGTACTAGCGCGAGTTTAGAAAATTCAAAATGTCTGACACTAGTAACAGTGACATTCAACTTACACCCCCAGAAATTACGACAAAAGCACTCAGTCTTACCAATAACTTGTTGCCACAAAAGTCAAGAAAGATGTACGAGAAATTCTATTCACAATTCATGGATTTGAGAATATCAAAAGGTATAAATTCGTTCTCAGAAAATGTCAGGTGCCACAAGGTCATTTTATTGTAACCATAGATAAAGGAATAACGATTGTAACACATCACTCAAACCAGATACGAATACTTATGAAACCTTTAATTTAGATACACGGTCGAGCATAAACAGTCGTATGAAACTTGACTATAATGGTAATTAAAACGCTCGTATGATAATTATTAACCTCGCTTCGATCGCTCGGTTAATAATAATACTCGCCTTTTAATTACTACCATTATAGTCTCGTTGCATAATATACTATTATTTATTACTTTATCTTCAACTTACCTATAATAGGAAGTGTGATATTCCACCAAAAATTTCATCTAAAGTGCTCGTTTTGAAGTTCCCATGCTTAGAAAATGCCCTATTGCGTACATGCCTGTGTGCGTGCCATCGCGCTGTCTGTGAACCACATAACTAAAAAATCTGATGTGTTGCACTCACATGACTTTCTCTAATTTTGTACAAACTATTTTACAAACACTCATTCTCCATCTACTTCATGTTAATCGAGATAAACGTTTGCAGACTCCATCTTATTGCTAATTTGTCGTCCTCCGTGGTGTAGTGATTTCCATGCTAGCCTTTAGTTCCAGAGGTCCGGGTTCAAACCCGGCGGAGGGCAATGGATTTTTTCGGGCGTAAAAATCCGTAGCATGGTTTCCTTCGAAAGGGAAGTAAAGCCGCTGGTCCCGTGTCGTAGATTTATGGCACGTAAAAGAACCTCAAGCCTGATAGAGGCCTCTGAGCAAAATTTCAGGTCTTTCACGCCCAGTATAGAATGGGACACTAAGGACCACAGCAGTTAACGAGCGTCCCTAAATAATACTCAATTTCAATTAATAATTTTCTTGTAGGTGCAAGGTAAATATGGTGGGCTTTAAGCGATAGTCAAACTTTTAAGAACTGGTTGCTATGTGGAGCATTCCATTCTCTTTGCATGTCAGGACATAAAAAAACGAATAAGGAATTCCCACTTGAGAAAAAGTATGTGTTGGAAAATTAAAAAAAATAACAAGGCATGTCTCGGAAATGGTTCACTCACAAAAAAAAAAAAAAATGTATACGACATAAATTGTATGTTTTAACGAGATCTGCATTTTTTGTGTGGTAAAATTTTGTCTCTCTCTTACGGTTTACCACTTATGCAAAACTCATTCAGAATGAAGAGGACGTTTGGGGACATTCCCCGAAAATTCAAGATATACAATCCATTTGCCATAAAAATGTCTTAAACATGTGATATTTTAATCAAAATCGTTAGCCATTTTTGAGAAAATCAGAATTTTTCAAAATTCTTCCAAGTAAAGGGTAGTCTGAGGTGGGGATTTTCTTGAAAATCTGCGTGACGCATCCTTGGAAGATACTAAACTTTGGTATTCATCCGAATTTTCGTTTTTTGGATTGTGTGTTCACAGACAGACACATACATACACGGACATGTTTCCAAAAATGCTTTATTTGGATTCAGGGGACCTCAAAAATATATTTCCGTTGAATTTCGATTTCGAATTTTTGGGTAGAATACAATACTTCCCCTACTTACTATACGTAGTAGAGAAAGGAAAAACGAAAATACCGTACGTATTACCTATATTTGCTTGACAGAAGTTATAGGTACCAAACTAAGATTTTCAAGAAAATATTCCCCCAATTATGCAAGTATGTTAAGTTTATTTTTTACCTCAAAAATAGCCCTAACGATTTTAATTACGATAGTATGTTTAAGATATGTTACATGAACTGTATACCTTATGTTCCTGTGAATAGCCTATGAAACTCTCTTCATTCTTGTTGAATTTTATACAACTTAGAACCTATAAAGATAGACAAAACCTTATTTCAGAAATAATGTAGAGGACGTTAAATATACAATTTGTATTGAATAACTTTTTCGTAGGACTAGCAATTTCCGAAATGTTCTCTGTTTTTCATTTGAATGTTCAATGACTTTAAGCAGTACCCTTTCAAGTGCCGCCCTGTTGTTTATCCTGTGCAACGAATATGTAATATGAAGGCAGGCAAATGCAAAACACTTGATTGCCGCAGTTTCATGTATGCTCTTCGTTAACTGCTGCAAAATACACTGACTGCAGAAAATAATAGCCTCCACTTTTTAACCGGGAGAAAACTCTCATTTTTACCATGTGGAGGGAACAAACGATTTACATATTCTGGCGGTTTTACCCAGCGCTTTCGTTAGTTTCATAATTTTTCGAAAATTGCACTTGTTTAAATTTTTATGGTGCTAATTACAAAATCTCTTTCGATATTGCGGTACATAGTTTTGGCTAAATTATGGTAACGTGAATGATTGCAAAAGAAATTCGCTGACAATTCTTTTAAGTTTTGTAAAAAACTAAATTTCTGTGTTTAGCAAAGTTACAAAATACATAACCCTGCTTAAAATGACTTTCCAGACGCTGTAGTTGTGGTAGTATTAGCACCTATGTACCAAAGTAAATATGTTCTGAAAATAAATGTATGAATATATTAATTCCTGCACTATATTTCGTCTAGATACCTTTAAAGGTGTCACTCCGTGTTTTAATGAAATGATTGTACAAATCAAGAATGGATGGTTTCGGGTTCGATCACCGGCTGCACTGGAGAAACTTTTTTCTGTAGCCAAAACGTTTTCTGACTTTGTCAGAGTCTCCTATATCAAATTATATTACGTGTTATTTTATAACCAGTTCGTCCATGTAACCAGATAGGCTTGCCACTGGGCAAATATCTGAATACATGTCTTGAAGCCCGAGTAGTGTGTATAGATTGTAATAACTGAATCAGCATAGACATACCTCTTACAGATTCAGACCATTTTCTGCATGCAAAATATATTTATTTTTAAAATATGATATTCTGCACTCGGAAGATTTTCTCTAATTCTTCTTCCACAAACTATTCTTACAAAAACGTATCCTTTTATCTATTTAATGTTATAATTTAGATAAACGTCCAATTCATATTTACACATTTTGTTATAATTTACAGTAGATAAAGCGATAGTCAAATGTTTAAAGAACGTATCATTATGTGTTGACTTTGAAATTCCATGCTCTTTACATGATCGGACGAAAATAACGATTAAAGACTTCCCATGTGAGAAAAGTATAAGCATTTGAAAATTGAAATCAATACAAATTTTTGGAACTCGCTAACTCCACAAAAAAGAAAGAAAGAAAAAAAAAGTATAGAACTTCTGAGGCTATTCCCAGGAAACGCAAGATAAACATTTCGTTTGTTATGAAAATATCTTAAACATATTGTATTTTAATCAAAATCATTAGACGCATGTTTGACAAAATCAAAATGTTAGTAACGTTTTCCGTATAAAAGGAGCGTGGAAACATTTTTTGAAAATCTTCATGTCGCTTCCTCGGAAGATGTTGAACTTGAATACCAAGTTTGGGATATAACGAACTTGTTTTTGAATTATGCTGTTCACACGCACACGGACCTTTTTATAAAAATGCTTTCTTACGGTTCAGGGGTCTCAAAATTAACTGCAATAAATTACTACCTTAAAATTATTTGAGTTCAAATGCTCATATTACTGAGCAATAAAATCATTTGATTAAAATTAAGCATAATGAAGCTTTTCCTAAATTAAAATTTAGCGTAAATCACATTCTATGTACTTGCGAGTTGTTTTTATTAAATCTGTTATCGTTCCGGTGTAAAGGGGAAAAAATCCACTTTTTTCTATGCTCTGAGTTAAAAAATATTTTTGAATTTATGTTCTTAATTATAGTAAAATCGATGCGTAGTGTTATGCTTCATGTACTGAAGCTTGAGAGAGTATGTCAAATGCTTTAGGAGAAAAATGATTTAGTGTCTAAAACATTAGACATTTTGAGGAGTAATTGAAGTCAGAATTACCAAATGGGACAGACTTTCAGCAAATAGGGAAATAGAGCCACTCCCAGATGCTATTTTTTTATATTTCAGTAGCGCCTATGCATAGAATAAAAATACAATTTTGGGAAGAGAATAGTTTGAGCAACAAGCCAAAGTCTGGATTTTATTACTTTCTCTACTACGTATAGTAAGTAGGGGAAGTATTGTATTCCACCCAAAAATTCGATACCGAGATTTCACCGGAAATGCATGTTTTGAAGTGTACTGAATACATATAAAGCATTTTTGGAAACATGTCCGTGTGTGTGTCTGTGAACAGGACCAATGGTATTTAGGTTCAGCATCTTCGAAAATTTTAATTTTCTCAAAAATGGCTCTAACGATTTTGATTAAAATATAGATTTAAGATACTTTAATGACAAATAAAATATATATCTTGAATTTCTGGGAATGTCTCCAAAATTATTCTTCATTGTGAACGACTTTTGCATAACTGGTAAGCCATAAGAGATAGACAAAAGTTTACTACACACACAAAGAAAATATAGATCGCGTTAAAATACACAATTTATGTCATATACATTTTTGTTGTTGAGTGAACCATTTTCGAGATATTGCTTCTTATTCCTTTAAATTTTCCAATACTTATACTTTTTCCCAAATGGTAATTCGTTATTATTACTTTCTCTACTACGTATAGTAAGTAGGGGAAGTATTGCATTCCACCCAAAATTTCGATACCGAGATTTCACCGGAAATATATGTTTTGAGACTCACTGAATCCAAAAAAAGCATTTTTGGAAACATGTCCGTGTGTGTGTGTCTGTCTGTGTGTCTGTGAACAGCATAACTCAAAAACGAAGAGTCGGATAAACACCAAACTTGGTATTTAGGTTCAGTATCTTTCAGAGATGCGACACGAAGGTTTTCAAGAAAATCCCCCCACCCCAGACTACCCTTTACATGGAACATTTTTCGAAAATTTTAATTTTCTCAAAAACGGCTCTAACGATTTTGATTAAAATATCATATGTTTAAGATATTGTCATGACAAATAAAATGTATATCTCGAATTTTCTGGGAATGTCTCCAAAAGTATTCTTCATTATGAACGAGTTTTTCATAACTGGTAAACCATAAGAGATAGACAAAATTTTACTACACAAAAAATGTAGATCGCGTTAAAATACACAATTTATGTCATATACATTTCTTTTGTTGAGTGAACCGTTTGCGAGATATTGCTTGTTATTCCCTTAAATTTTCCAATACCTATACTTTTTCTCAAATTCGTTATTCATTTTTTTATGTCCTGGACATGCAAAGAGAATGGAATGGGCCACATAGCAACCAGCGTTAAAATATTTGACTATCGCTTAAAACCTGCCATATTCCCCTTGCATCTACAAGAAAATTATCAATAAGATTGACATCTCGATATCTCCATTAACATGAAGCATATGGAGAATAAGCGTTTGTAAAAATAGTTTGTACAAGAGTAGAGAAAGTCATGTGAGTGTAACACATCGGATATTTTTTTTGTCCTAGTAATGCAAAGAGAATAGAATACTTCACATAGCAACCAGCTCTTAAAATATTTGACTATCGCTTAAAGCCTAACAATTCCCCTTGCATATACAAGAAAATTAATAATAAGATTAACATCTCGATATCTCGATTAGCATGAAGCATATGGAGAATAAGCGTTTATAAAAATAGTTCGTATAAGAGTAAAGAAAGCCATGTGAGTGTAACACTTCAGATTTTTTTTGTTTCAAAAGCCCATAAATAAGTTGGAAAAATGAAGCAGCTTTGAAAACTTAAATGCCAGGATCGGGACTCTAACCACGATTTTCAGCTGTTCCTACCAATGCTCTTGCCGCTGAGCTACCGTGACGAGGTACTGTATGCACATTAAATCTTCTCGTACGATTGAAATATCTCGGTAAACCTCCAAGGCAGTCTCAAATACTGAAGTACTAAAGCGACTTGCTGTGTTACAATGTTTTAATTTTCAGGGGTTATAGTTAACTTCTATTAGGGTGAGGGACGATACCACTATTTCTCAATACTCAATACCGATACTGACTTTGAGCACCGATACTCGCTTTATAAAAAGCTCTAAAGGCGATAGCTTATTCACTGAATTATGTTCTTATTAGTAGTTTTCTGTGTATAAACACATGTAACCAATTTTGTATTATATACCAATTTCGAAATTGTTTCTGTTTTAGATACCCCAATTGCCGTAATTTTTTTTATTTTGATAATGCCACAGGTTCTCTATTGTTAGTCAAGGCAAATAATAAATATTTTATTTGCTTCCCTTTTTATGTAACTTTATTTTGTGCTGAATAACTTTCTTATAAAGGATTTTGGGTCCATATTATGGAAATTAGTCGAACGGTACATCTTTATCTATAAGCCACGCTCATGACCCGAGTTGATTTGCGTAAACATAACCTAACAGATGGAAGGAAAGAATAACTATTTCCTTACGCTGTATTATCTTACGAATTAAGTTCTGATTTGTTTCTGCGGATTCACCGATTTTGGTCAACGGAGTAGGCAAATGTAATGGCTGAGAGCGAGTCATCAAGCCAGGCTATTGCAGAAACGTGATGTATTGCGTCACCTAAATCAGCTTTATTCACAACTCGGTTAACGCTGCAAGTTACACGAGTACCTCTTGTTTTGCATGTTTTCATTTAGACACAAGAGACTATGGAAGGTTGCATTGATTCGCCATTGTTTTGATTTTAAACACCTCAAGCAAGAAAGTAATTATTATTTATATAATCTGATCCTTGTTTTTCATGGAATAGTCTTAATAAATCCAATTCGAATATAGCAGTCTCATCAAATAAATTCGTGAACTCTCTTGTGATTACATAAGATAATTGTTCTTTCACACTAGCTGTATGTAGGCAGTAAGTTGGAAATTTGAACATCGGGGTGCTTGAATCAGATTAGAGTACGTCTGATTTATTTTTCAAACATTGAGGCACTATTTTTAACACTTGAATAATTTCAATTAAATTATATAATATATAAATTCAATAACAGCCCGCCTTGAAGCAATATGTGTATGTAATAATTTGTAAAATGTATGTAACAGTCATTGCATATGCTTATATTATTGTATCCATGTGTAATAATGTTATATGAATGCATTACGTAATTTAATAATGTAGGAGGCGTGAGAATAATGGATTTAAAGTTACTAACAATGAGGTAAGCTTGAGGCAATAATGAGTTTGAGAGTTTAGATGCTACTAGTCATTATTAGAGCAGCAATAATGTAAATTTTGAGACAGTTTAAAAATAGCCAATCAACAGCTAGAAAAAGCTTTAGTTGAATGAAGGTATTCTATTGGACTAGGATTAGCCAATCAGAGACTTGAAATACAGAACTTTACCAGTTTAGACGGTTGAAATCTATTCAGTTGCCTGGAGACCGTGATAGTAATCGGATGCAAGATGTGTTCTCTAGAGAAATATAATACGTATTCGTGTATAAGTATACGTGTTAAAAAGTACAAGTAATTAATTAAAGAATCTCACAGCTCTCGATATCAGTGAAGTGCTATTTAATTTGTGTTAAGGATTAATAAAAAAAGAGTGTATTAAAACTTAAAAATCTGTGTAAGCCTACATTCTTGTCGCATCACTCCCTGCCAAGACTTCCATGTCTCTAACAATAATACTGATGCAGCCGAGGCAAACATAAATATTTAAAGAAACAGTTTAATTACAAAGATAATATTTTTTAAAAAAAACTTGGGGCAAAGGCCACCTGAAAATACATTTGGGGCGAAGGTTACCGGAAACTGTTTACTATAGGTGCGGTTGCAACTACTACAAGTTCGGTTCCCCAACAGTTGAGCTATAACAATTCCTTCAATACAAACTACTTCAAATTGACGTCCATACGTGTTGCAAATAATAAATAGCACAACAAAACAACTACTTCAACATATAATTTCATTTAGGTCCATCAGAGAAGGTTCCGGATAAAAACAAAACTGCGTATATCTTTTACATGCGAAAACTACCATCTCAAGTGCAATAAATCTCTTACGAATATATAAAAAGCTGCTCATTTGTTTCGTGAAAACGCTTGAGCAGAAAAATGAAGAAGTATGTATAGAAATGCACATAATGTCCTCCGAGAAGCAAGATTGCAATGCGGCACGAGGTAACAAGTTTCTTTGTTCCTTTCCTGAAGAGAAGGAAGGTCTCTCTGCTTTAAAATTGGAAGGGCTTGCGCAGTGTCAGCTCATCATCATGACCTGGATGAAAATCGAACTCTGGCCTTGCATTGTTCTCCCTGCAGCTAGTGCATGCGTACGAACTCACTCACTCTGCAAAAAGAACTGCGCACAAAAATTACTGAAATTGCACTTTTCCATTGTTTCACAGTGCTCGTTGCGAACTGCTTCGAGCAGGGATGCTTGATAACGAAAAATAAATTATTTTTAGCAAGCTCCTTGAGTTGCATATTGTTCAAGAGTTGTGGTGGACTTGACGTTTTATACTGTATTCCACTAAAGATCAAGAAGTGGTATACGTTTTTAAATAGTACTATATGGTTCCTCACAAAGCACTCAAGGAAAAAAAAACTTCTAATGTTACATTCACATGATTTCTCTACCCATTATGCTTATTCAGCTTCTACAAACTATTCTTTCGAAAGCTTATTACTTTCTCTACTACGTTTAGTAAGTAGGGGAAGTATTGTAATCCACCCAAAAGTTCGATACCGAGATTTCACCGGAAATACATGTTTTGAGACCCCCGAATCCAAAAAAAAAATTCTTGGAAACATGTCCGTGTGTGTGTGTGTCTGTGAACAGCATAACTCAGAAACGAACAGTCGGATAAACACCAAACTGGTGTTTAGGTTCAGTATGTTCCAGAGATGCGACACGAATGTTTTCAAGAAAATCCTCCCACCCCAGATTATCCTTTACATGGAACATTTTTCGAAAATTTTTGTTTTCTCAAAAACGGCTCTAAGGATTTTGATTAAAGTATCGTATGTTTACGACATTTTTATGGCAAATAAAAGTATATTTTGAATTTTCTGGGAATGTCTCCAAAATCATTGTCAACACACGGACATGTTTCCAAAAATGCTTTATTTTCTTATGTCCTGGACATACAAAGAGAATGAAATGCTCCACATAGCAACCAGCTCTTAAAATATTTGACTATCGCTTAAAGTCTACCAAATTCCCCTTGCATCTACAAGAAAATTAGCAATAAGATAGAGTCTGCAAATGTTTATCTCGATTAATATGAAGTAGATGGAGAATAAGCGTTTGTAAAAATAGTTTGTATAAGAGCAGAGAAAGTCATGTGAGTGTAACACATCAGATTTTTTTCTGTATCATATATAATACCTATTATTGAGCTCTTCGTTGTGGCAGCATCGCCTTCTGAGTGTCTCGAACGCTTTTTTACTTTCTCTACTACGCATAGTAAGCAGGGGAAGTATTGCATTCCACCCAAAACTTCGATATTGAAATACATGTTTTGAGGCGCACTGAATCCAAAAAAGAACTTTTAGAAAAAGTTCCGTATGTGTGTGTGTGTGTGTGTGTGTGTGTGTGTGTGTATGTGTATGTCTGTGAACAGCATAACTCAAAAACGAAAAGTCGGATAAATACCTAACTTGGTGTTTAGGTTCAGTATCTTTTAAAGATGCGACACGAAGATTTTCAAGAAAATCTCCCCACCTCAGACTACCCTTTACATAGAACGTTTTTAGAAATTTTTGATTTTCTCAAAAATGGCTCTAAAGAGTTTTATTAATATATCATATATTCAGGATATTTTCATGACAAATAAAATGTATATCAATTTTCTGGGAAAGGTCCCCAAAAGTCTTCTTTGTTTCTGAATGGCTTTTGCATAACTGGTAAACCGTAAGACATAGACAAATTTTTTCTCCACAAAAATGTAGAGCTGGTAAAAACATACAATTTATGTCGTATAAATTTTTTTGTAGAGTGAACTATTTCCGAGATATTCCTTGTTATTTGTTTGAATTTTCCAATACCTATACTTTTACTAAAATGGGAATTCGTAATTCGTGTTTTTGATGTCCTGGACATGCAAAGAGAATGGAATACTCCACACAGCAACCAGTTCTCAAAAGATTTGCTATCGCTTAAAGCCTACCATATTCTCGTTGCAACTACAAGGAAGTTAGCGATAAGATAGTTGCTGCAAATGTTTGCCACGATTAATATGGAGTAGATGGAGAATAAGCGTTTGTAAAAATAGTTTGTACAAGAGGAGAGAGAGTCATGCGAGTGTAACACTGGCTTTTTGGAGAGAGAAACGCAAGTGACTTAATGAAGGTTAACTTTTTTAATAGACCATAATATATTGGCTTGCGGCTCTCGCAAGATTTTGCTTCATGGTCCAAACTGGTGTAAGAACCTAAATATTCCATAGCTATAGCGCAGAACATCAGATGATGTTGCAGCGAGTTTTCTGAACATTGTGATCAAGGGTTAAGTTTGTGCCTTTCAGTGCAGGGCGTCACGTTCGAGGGCCTCACCACATCTTCGATACTCGGGTTTTTACCCCTTGTTGACAGAAATGGAGGGATGTCACGCCCCGGTGTGAAACACATCCCCCACCTGCTTGTACTGATGCTGAGTGATGCCCTCTACGGACCCGAAAAACTGCCTTCTTAGCTTCCTCCGAGCACCATGCGCATATATCTTGTTATTTTTACCCATTTACTTTTCTTCCACCGTGACTTTTTTCCATCGATAAAGAATATTTTTCATGGAAATTTTAGGAATGCCACTATTTGCCATTATTCCTGATTTTGTTCCTGTGTTAACAACGTAAAGGATGGAACACAAGAGAGGTTCTTTTTACAATACCAGCTTTCTTCCCCAGCTTAACAGTACAGGAGTATAATACAGATACAAGTGGATGTGACATTTATATTTACACTTTTAAAAGCAAATATTAGTTAATTACTCAAAAAGCACAGCTTTCTGGGGCTAAATTCGAGTATTTCCCCGATAGACGGTTTTCAATGAGGAACTTGCCTACAAAGACTGAATATTCAACATCATCACTCAAGGATTAGGCAATTGACCGTTCCGACTTCACAAAACATCAGTCCAAGGCTTCCTAGGGCGTCGTCTCCTCTTCCTTGGTGGTTTTCTCGCTAGTAGTGGGTATCTTTTCTCACTCACTCTGTTCATGTGCTCAATCCATTTTTGTCTATGATTCATTGCTTTATCATATAAAGGTTCTACTTTTAGTTCCTCTTTCATTTCTTAATTTTTAATCCTATGGAATTTGATGCAACCCTTTTACTTGCCTACCGAATTCTTTCTGTTTTTACTTTCTCTACTATGTATAGTAAGTAGGGGAAGTATTGTATTCCACTCAAAAATTCGATACCGAGATTTCACTGCAAATACATGTTTTGAGACCTCCTGATGAATCCAAAAAAAAATATTTTTGGAAACATGTCCGTGTGTGTGTCTGTGAACAGCATAACTCAGAACGAACAGTCGGATAAACAACAAAGTGGTATTTAGGTTCAGTATCTTCCAGCGATGCGACACGAAGCTTTTCAAGAAAATCCCCCACCCCAGATTACCCTTTACATGGAACATTTTTCGAAAACTTTAATTTCCTCAAAAATGGCTCTAACGATTTTGATTAAAATATCATGTATTTAAGATACATTCAATTTTTTTGTCCTGGTAATGCAAAGAGAATGGAATACTTCACATAGCAACCAGCTCTTAAAATATTTGACTATCGCTTAAAACCTACCAATTTCCCTTGCATCTACAAGCAAATTAGTGATAAGACTAACATCTCGACATCTCGATTAACATGAAGCCTATGGAGAATAAGCGTTTGTAAAAATAGTTTGTACAAGAGTAGAGAAAGTCATGTGAGTGTAGCACGTCAGATTTTTACTTTCTCTACTACGTATAGTAAGTAGGGGAAGTATTGTATTCCACCCAAAAATTCGATACCGAGATTTCACCGGAAATACATGTTTTGAGATCCCCTGAATCCAAAAAAAGCATTTTTGGAAACATGTCCGTGTGTGTGTGTGTGTCTGTCTGTGTGTGTCTGTGAACAGCATAACTCAGAAACGAACAGTCGGATAAACACCAAACTTGGTATTTAGGTTCAGTATCTTCCAAAGATGCGACACGTAGGTTTTCGAGAAAATCCCCCCACCCCAGATTACTCTTTACATGGAACATTTTTCGAAAATTTTAATTTTCTCAAAAAGGGCTCAAACGATTTTGATTAAAATATCATATGTTTAAGATATTTTTATGACAAATAAAATGTATATCTTGAATTTCCTGTGAATGTCTCCAAAAGTATTCTTCATTGTGAACGACTTTTCCATAACTGGTAAACCATAAGAGATAGGCAAAAGTTTACAACACAAAAAATGTAGATCGCGTTAAAATATACAACTTATGTCATATACATTTTCGGGATATTGCTTGTTATTCCCTTAAATTTTTCAATACATTTTCTCAAATGGGAATTCGTTATTCATTTTTTTGTCTTGGATATGCAAAGAGTATTAATCTGTGGGAAAGGGAAAGGGTGCTGCACCTAGCAACCAGTTATTAAGAGATATGTATGTGTTTAAAGGCTACTGTATTTCCAAATTGCCCTTGTAAATATATTATCCCCTTACATCTACAAGAAACTTAGCAATACGATAGAGTCTGCAAATGTTTATCTCGATTAACATGAAGTAGATGGAGAATAAGCGTTTGTAAAAATAGTTTGTAAAAATAGTTTGTACAAGAGTAGAGAAAGTCATGTGAGTGTAACACATCAGATTTTTTATACTTTTTCTGGTATAGTTCCACACACTGTCTAGCATTTATTTATTTTAGAGTCAATATCCCTTCCTATGGTTAAGCGAATATCCCATCCCAGATATTTGAAATTCAATACTTGTTCTAAACTTTGATCCTTTAGAACAATTTTAGATCGCGCTGGACTTTTGCGTTTAAAAAGCCATAATTTTTGTTTAGTTAATGAGATTTAAAAATCATATAATTTACATAATTTATTTAACTTGCCATTTTTCTGAATTATGATCAGATCGTATGCAAACAAAAGATTATTTATACATGGTTTATTGCCAACTATTGCCAGTTTACTTTAAAATGTGCATCCTCTCTCTCTCTCTCTTGCCATATAAAGGTTGTGCCATTTAAGTTGAGACTGTAGTGTACAATATCTCTAAAACTAAGCGTTGTAGAAAGAAATGTCTTGAATAAAAGTGCTTGATAGTATAGAGCAGAGTAAATGCCATTAGTCGTGTTTTATTTGGAGGACGTTGTAATGGTCATTTTGGGGTCAATTTAAACTGACCCTAATTGTAGATTCCCATTTAAAACAATTAAAATGACCCTAAAGTGACCATCATAACGTCCTCCAAACAAAACACGACTAATTGCATTTACTTTCCCCCATAATATCAAGCAACTTATATTAAAGACGTTTCTTTCTACAATGCTTAGTTTTGGAGATATTGTACAGTCTCAACTTAAAACGTCCACCCTGTATATAAAGCAAAGTTGCTAATAAGTTACACTCTTGTCTTAATCCAGTATTAATCATGATTTTCCTTGTTCTTTTAAATTCAGTGTCTATAATTGAATTTGGGTTATCATACAATTCCTTAATTGCTTTAACAAGTTACGTTGAATATCCTTTAGTTAGTAATATTTCCCTTAAGTTTTGCCTATTAGCTCGGTCAAAACCTGCGTGGCGCTCGTAACGCTTCCAGGACACATTTTCTTACTGAACAGCTTCACTGAAATCAGTCAAAGTGCTACAAAGATTGGATACATTGCCTATTCCTGCAACCGCAGCGATTCCAAGCAGGGAATTTGCGTCTTCGTTTTGTCTAAGTTTGAACTTGAATTTTATTTTGAAACTGGTATGTAGAATAATTTGGGGATATTCAGGAGGAACTAGAGAGTTACTAGCATAACCCACAGCTCTTCTCTTATTATTGCATTAAATGCGGATATTTCTTTTCTGTCTGTTCGTTTCTCTATTTCTCACTGTTACTCCCTCATCCCCCCTCTCTCTCCTCTCTGTACAATTTACACGTCATGATGCTTTGAAAACTGGTTATAAAATTGCTTTTTCTGTGAAAATTAAAACATAATTACACTATTTAACAGTACACAAACACGTGTTTGCATTGCAATGTAACGTTGTGTTTTTCTCGTGGTAATAGGTTTACCAGTCGGCCACAATACGAATGTGTTTGGAGGAGGACGTCACTGTTTTTTGTTGGCAGTGAAGGCGATTACTAATTCGTATAGGAACCTCAGTTTTCAAGGTAGCATTGTCCGAATGGTATTATCGTGGTTGCTTTAACAATGCACCACTTTAATTCGGGTTCAGATCCTTCGGGTGAATTTCAAACCTTTTATTACCTTTTGTTTTATCTCTTTGGGCCTATAATTTGATATTATGATATAAATAACATTTTTGATAACATTATAAGTGTGTACAAAATAGAATAATCGTCATGTTTTCCACCGCAAAGCCCAAATCATATACGGCCACACTCATACGTGAAGAATGCAGGCAGATCACACCGCGCATGTTACAGCATGCAAGAAGGTCTCTCCGGCAAGGCACACAAATGTACATTGATGTCATTTACTTCCCTGATGAAATTCAAGTTCTTTAAAAATGTATTATTCTGTTTACCCGTGAACTTAGCACATTTACAACTCCTTTGTCAATAGAAGTGAAACATAAGGTTTAAACATGAAACAAAAACTGTTAGATTTAATATCGTGGGAATGCGTCCAAGAGAATGAAAGCTAACTACGTAACACGGTTTACAACACCAGATACGGTACAGATTATTGGGGTAAACAGATACACAATTATCTGATTGTAATTCTTATTTCTTTGGCTCACAGGAGAGCCAATAACAAAAATTAACAAATTAGTACACTAAAATACAGAAAATAAACACAAGGGAGAAAAAAAGAACCTAAACAATGTTATGTTTGTATCAGATTCGAACCTCCGAAGCTAATCTTTGCTTCACCACATTCCGGCAGCTAACCCACTCGGCCAGAACCCACGGAGTCTATCCCACTCTTCGGTAAAACGTTCCTCTATATCCATGAAACGCCATCTTTTTTAAGGCTTTCGCAACTCTTTGGTTCTCATTCAGGCCTTTAATCATTAGGTAATGCTAATTGCGTATAGTACCGAATAGAAGGGCAGATCTACAATAACAGTTTGTTTGCTAAAAGGGTCAATGTTTTCACGTTAGACTATAAACTGCGGGTTGCATAGCTATGAATACCTAGGGGCAGCTGACTCACCTGGTATAAAAATCTAAACAAAAAACTAAAAGTTAAGAGGGCCTAAAACTCTTAAATCCTCTTGGTAAATGGAAGCGCACTTAAATCCTCACTCATCTTAAGTGTTGTTTTATTATAGCAGAACATGCTGTTCTAGTTATCATTCTCTCCCAAATCTCTGAAAGAGTTATAAATGCACGAAATAACAATACTAAAGTGCGTGCATGCGTGTGTATGTGATGGGCTCATCGCTTACACGCATCTGGTATTGACATACGGACCGCTGAAGATGAATAGGTTTCTTCTTCAGCTTCAGGTCCCTACTCCTTTTCTTTGATTCTGGGAATCGATCTTCATTTTTTTAGCTACTCCCCATTCTTCCTTCTCCAGCCTTTCTTATTCTCTTTCATTATCCTTTCTTTGCCTTCTCTTCTTCCGAAACAGGCAATTTCGACTTTCAAAGGCTAGTACGTATTAAGTTTCCGAAAATAGAATTGCCTTGTGAATGAGATTTGAAGAACATAGGGATTTAAATTGTGGCATTGGAAGCGCTGATAGGATGACAAAAATGTAATTTTTTCGACACATAGAATCCAACCCCGAAGGTGTAATCATCGCATCCCACATACAGTGCAAGTGTCATTCTGAATCCTTGACCTCCCACATCTTAAAGCATGTAGATTGTGTATAAAGGTGCAGAAACTAAATTCGTTTCAGCTGTGTGTTCCAAATCAAATTTCATACAGTCGACTATACGTTCTTATATTTAAGAAGTCGGATGTGTTACGCTCACATGACTTTATCTACTCTGGCACAAATTGTTTTTACAAACGCTTAATCTCCACCTAATTCATATTAATCCATACAAACATATGCAGAAACTGTGGCTAATGTTCTTGTAGGTGCAAGGGGGATTACCATTTGAGAAAAAGTATAAGTATTGGAAAATTCAAACAAATAAAAAGGAATATCTCGGAAATGGTTCAGTCGACCAACAAAACAAAACAACAAAAAAGTATATGGTATAAATTGCGTGTTTTAACAAGATCAACATTTTTTGTGTAGTATAGTATTGTCTATCTGTTACGATTTACCAGTTATTCAAAATGAAGAGGGCTTTTGGGGACATTCCCAGAAAATTCATGATACATTTTATTTGCCATGAAAATAACTTAAACATATGATATTTTAATCAAAATCGTTAGAGCCGCTTTTTAGAAAATAAAAATTTTCGAAAAATGTTCCATGTAAAGGGTACTCTGAGGTGGGGGATTTTCTTGAAAATCTTCTTGTCGCATCTTTGAAAGATATTAAACTCAATTACCATGCTTGGTATTTATCCGGCTTTTCGTTTTTGAGTTATGCTGTTCACAGACACACACAAGGCTAAACCTTTTTTTTAATTCAGGGGGCCTCAAAACATGAATTTTTGGGTGGAGTGCCATACTTGCCCTGCTTACTACACGTAGTGAAGAAAGCAATAAAGTGATGTTAAAATCACACCACTTCCTCTACTCATTATAATAAAATCATTTTTAGAAAAAGCTCAGTGTGGGCGTGTGACTGTGAACAGCATAACTCAAAAACGAAAACTTAGATAAATACCAAACTTGGTATTTAGATTCAGTACCTACCAAAGATGTGACACGAAAATTTTAAAGAAAATCCCCTATCCCAGACTACCCTTTACGTGGAACGTTTTTCAAAATGTTTGATTTTCTATAAAAAATGGCTCTAACGATTTTGATTAAAATACGATATATTTAAACATTAAGCGTTAGACAAATGCGTACTACACAAAACATATTGAACTCTTCAAAACACGCAATTTATTTCAAATAACTTTTTGTGGCATAAGCCATTTTCGATATATTCGTTATTGATGGTTCGAATCGTTCAATACAATTATTTTAAAGCCCTGTCGATGTTCAGTTGTTTCTCACGATGTCATGGAAAGGGTATGGATTTGTAAGGCCAGCGTATAGGTTGCACTTGTAAAACATCTGACTATCGCCATACTCTTTTTGTCTATAATCACATGTGTGAGCAGCTATTTCCAGAAAGGTTTACCACGATTAAAGTGAAATATCATAGATAGGAAATGAAACTTTCGTAAGAACAATTTGTATACCCACTAATGAGCGATAGAGGGTAGAGAAAGTCATATGAGTGTAACATACCAGATTTTTCACATCTATGTTGTAGATTATTCGAAAACTTTTTTGCCCCTCTGTGTTTCCCCCTCATGATAAATGTTTTCCTAAATACTTTCAGTACACATTTTATTGTAACTACAGAGGCATACATGGCGCTAGGACGAAATTCAAATATTTAAAAAGAAGCTTCCAATAAGCTGGCCGCGATTTGCTGCTCTTTGCTTGGCTGATGAGAAACAAAGTGCGGATATAAAAATTCAAACCAAAAACATATATATTTTGTTACATTTAAAAACTACACAAAATCAACTCAAAACTGCAGTCCTACAATTTTTATTTTTTTGTAGATTAGATTAGATTGTATTCTGCGAGTTCACTAGCAGCCATAAAGGCTTGTGAGCATAGAACATGTCAAGGAAATGTACAAAAATTGTATATAAACATAAATGTTACACAGAATATGGAACATTTGAAATAAAATAGACACATACTATATGCGTGTCAAGGAAATGTACAATAAAGTTACATATATACATAAATATTACATAGTATACAGAACATTTAAAATAAAATAAAGACATATTATATACAAAATGAAACAAATCAAGTGTAATTTTGTACAGAGTTGAATACCTCCTTACTGTTATAAGGTTAACATACGTATAGGCAAGAACAGTTATTTTAACATTCACTAGGATTTTTACCTTTGTTCGTCTGATCATTTTGTTTTATTTGATTTGTAATGCATAGCATTTACTGTCAGTTCTTAATATACATAGGTACATTTAAATAGCTTCATTAATTCTAGAGCAGGCATCAAATATGACTGGCAATTGTCATTAATATTTACTAATATTACTTACAGAGCTAAGTATTATCATCAGGATAATTTATCATTCAGATAATCTTGTACAGAATAATATGCTTTTGAGCATAGGTACTCTTTAACAGCAGTTTTAAAGACATTGAAATATGTATTAAATTTTTGCTGTTATATAACATTCTATAAAAGTCAGTATGAAAGAGGGGGAGTTCGCAAGCTATTCAGAGTAAACTCAAGATGTGCATTTTATTCCAGTCAATATTTCATGATATTTCATGCTTACCAAGCACATCTCGCCAAATGCAAAGGCCTTAAAAGTGATAACTGACAGACTTTATATTGGGAAGCCGGAGGGAAACTGTTGCAGATCAATTAATTCCCAGTGGCATTGGTGAACAACAACAAACATATATATTTCATGATATTCTAATCAAATTAGGGGCGCTTTTTAGGAAATGCCAAAACTTGTTTTCCATGTAAGGGGGAGTTTAGGCTGGGGGAATACCATGAAAGTCTTCGTGCTGCTTCCTTAAAACATTCAGGACTTAAAATACAATATTTGTTTTTTATCCTACTTCTGGGTTTTGAGTTATACCGTTCACAGAAAACACATTTGTAAGTTGTAAGTACTGTAAGTCCCAGGCTTTATACTTCCAACCATTATTAGGTGATTTAATGGAATTAATTGTTCTTCCACACAAGCCATGTGTTGGACAAGGTTGGAAAGGTAGAATTAGACGACTGAAAAATTCTTAAAGTACTTACAACATTGTAGATCGCCATTGGGGTATGTCATCTCAATGTAATTTGAGATCTCCTTGTGGTTTACTGGAAAATTGGGGAATTTAGTGTCGTACCGGCATGTTGCCATGGTAGCTCAGTGGTTAGAGCGACCGGGCGGAATCCGGGAGACCCGTGGTTCAAATTCCGGTTATGGCATTGAATTTTTCAGTCGTCTGATTCTACCTTTCCTGCATTTATCGTTTTGATAATGTTGATATTAAATTTCTTTAACCTTCATGAATGCACGCACGAAGTGTAAAACTGGCCATGCCGTGCTCTGTCGTATAATAAGATGGCTTGGACGTTTTGTAATGGTAGAATGCTGTCATTGCTCCGCCTTCTGCGCTGGAAGAGCTGATTTCTAACGTCTACAGTTACAAACAAGATCGTAAATGCATAGTTAACTTTATTATGACATTTTCGGAAGGAAGGCTTAAGACGCACATTTTAGAAGTGATACGTATAAAACACTCTTAACGACAGCAGTTCGGCTGAAAATAATAAAATTGTAGGAGACTGCCCGTATAAAGTGCCGTTAAATGTGTACCCAATTTAATCAAATTCAAAATGTGTTGTGCACACTCATGTTTCTGCAAACTGCAAACTTATTTCCATAGGAGCAGTGTCGTGTGAAAAGGAACATGAGCAGTGTCATTTGGTGTTATGGCTGATTTAGAATATTGCACTTTTTTATTTTCTCTCATACTTACTTATAGTAAGTAGAGGAAGTATTGCATTCCACCCAAAAAAATCGCTACTTAGATTTCACCGGAAATGTACGTTTTGAGGCTCCCTGAATGTAAAAAAAAAAGAAAAAAGAGTCATTTTTAGAAAAAGGTCAGAGAGAGAGTGTGTGTGTGTGTGTGAACAGCATAACTAAAAAAACAAAAGGTTGTGGAAACACCAAACTTACTATTTGAGTTCAGCATTTCCCAAGGATGTGACACAAAGGTTTTCAAAAAATTCCCACACCCCCAAACTACCCTTTAGATGGAAAAATTTTCGCTATTTTGTATTTTCCCAAAAATGGCTGATAATTGTGATTAAAATACACGCTTAAGATATTTGTATGACAAATAAAAGTATACCTTGAGTTTTGTGTGAATAGCCTGGGAATCCCCTTCATTCTGAATGAGCTTTTATTATGCAATTACATACAATACATTTTTTTGTGGCATTAAACATTTGCAAGATGTTCTTTACTGTTGGTTCGAATTGTCAGATACTTTAAATTTTTTCGACTAAGTCGCTATTCGTTCTTTTCTCGTGGCCGTGCAAGAGAACGGAATTTAAAAAGGTATCTAATAGCGACTCGCTTTTAAAGAAACTTGACTATCGCGTAAGCCTGCTTATTCTTCTTGTACACACAACGAAACTATAATAAAACATTTCTGCAAATGTTAATCTCGAATAACTTGATGCAGATAGAAGAATAAGTTTTGTAAGAAGAGTTCGTTGAAAAATGGGTAGAGAAAGCGATGTGAATTTAACACATAAGGTTTTTGTAAGTACTTCGGCGCATCATTTTTATAGAGGATACAAGTTCACATTTAGGGACTTCGCCTCCAGAGAGAGAGAGAGAGAGAGAGAGAGAGAGAGAGAGAGAGAGAGAGAGTAGGATCAGCTGAGAAATAGTCCTAACCCTAAAGATGTTTATAACGACACGGAAGTATGCAGTGTCGAACAGTGCAGGCAAATGCCAATTTCGTAAAAGGATGTTGCTTGTAGTTTTTCAGTTCTCGGCTTGGACAGAACCTACACTGTGACATAACTTCAAAAACATCTCTTTGTCTCACCATTGTCACTCGACACGCATAGGCACACATTCCGGATTCCGGAACCACGGATGAAGTTTGGAAGAGTGCCCCACCCTCTCCCACACTTCCAGATACTTTTGATGCTTGTTGTACCTATATTACGTTCTCATTACATTTGGGTATCAAAATACAGTAAATATAGTGCTTAGACCTTAGTCTCGGAGCATGCGCAGTGTGAGATTCTTTGACTCGGTATATACGTTCATCTATTCTGTCGGCCACAGAACATTTTCGGTATATTGTAGACAGAACATATCATCGGCCCTCCTCAGTAGCCTATCCGTCTCCCATCCTGCTGGCCACACACCAAGGATCATACATTATGCGTGTCTTAACAACGTTGCCACGTATTTTATTTTGCTTTTTTGTTCTCAACTGCTCTAACTAACGCTTTCGCGAATGTTCTCACACTGTTGGCTTGTCCAGCGTTTTTGATTTAATTATAGATTTAAAGATAATAGTAAGAAAGGTGATAAGGATGGTGATTATGATAATGATAATCTAGTTTTTTCAAATTTATTGTGGCAGTTTTCGATTAGGGTAAATAACTGGTCACCAATTGCAATTGCATTTGTATGAGCTTATTATTGTTATTATTATTGCCGTTTCACTTAAGTATCACTGAACCAATTACTATGAAACATACACAACATTCATTAGTGTCGCAGAGTAGGGTATTTACCTGAATTTCTTCCCTAAAGGGTTTATAGATGGGTCTAAATAAAATGGTCCAATTACTGTTAGAATAGCATAGCTGATAAGCATAATATTCGTATTTAAATATGGATATTTAATGAATTACATAAGTCGGACCAGGCTTTCGAACCTCCTTGATATCATGTTCGGGAGATATTTCGCCGCTTAACCACGGCCCAAATATAAGACACATTCACTTCCGTGAACAGATCCTCATAGAAATGCTATATAGGATTTAAGAAGTGAGAAAATACTGTAAAATTGCTAGATCTATCAACCGCGTTTGTTGTAGTCTGGCGGTATTTGGCACCAAAACAGCTGTTGTTTGGTGTCATAAAATTTACGATTTTTTTCTTATCTAGTTAAAAAGTTCCCTATGTTCTATCCACAACTATAGTGGTTTTTGGATGGAATGCAATGTTTTCTCTGCCTTAGATAAGCCGTAGAGGTATTAAAAAAAGAAAGTGCCACAGAACGGGCGTTAGTAAATCGCACTGGAAAATACGAAATTACAATCGAAATAAGACAAACTTTAAATTGCACCGAAGGTCTCTAATCCACATTGTAAACTACACTGTATAACTAAAATTATAAGATGTAAACAGCACTGTTCCCTATCGCGCATTTAGTGAAAAGTAATGTCAAGACTGCACCAAGATATATTGACGAAAAGTCCTTCCCATATATGTACAGCCAAATCACTAGACACTGGACGAACCAAACACGCATGTGAATATTTTCATTCGTATTTAAATGAGGTTTTAATTCGTATCATCCAACTAAATACGTTTTCGTGGAAGCTGACCTATTATCAGACAGATGTGTATGTCAAAATTAACAGACTGATAATTCACACACGAGAAAAAATAATACATTCAGGAGCAACTCAGTAAATGTGAACGGAATCAAATTGATAGCAAAAATCACTTGTTATTCTTCAAAGTGAAGTAAAAATAAACGTGATTGCTGTGGACAATTTTAAATATTCCTGATATTTTATTAGGTATATATTTATGGAAGTCAAGTGGAATGAACTACGAATGTAGATTGAAGATGCAACGCAGTCCATACAGTCCGTGCAAAACATAAAACACGCATCCTCAATGCAATCTACCACATTCCTTGCTCCTAGGTTCCGGCGCAGCTGGCATAATAAAAATAAAAACTAGTGCTATTTACATGATATGCCTTGAATGGTTTACTGCAGTTTACATTGTGGATTTAGAGGTTTTCAGTGCAATGTACAATCGCCCCACAGAACGGGTAAACTGGGCACAGCGGGTAGAAGAAAACACGGCGTGGTTTACAGCAGGCGAAACGAATTCTTGAGAAAAAATGATCTCTTTATAGCAAACACTAAAAGCTCACGAACACCAGCGTAAAAACTCTGATGTGATACATTCACATGACTTTCTCTGCCCTCTATCTTTATTAGTGGATATACAAACTATTCTTACTAAAACCTATTTTTCTATCTACTACATGTTAATCCAAATAAAACTTTGCAAAAATAGCTGCATTACACATTTCGTTATAGATACAAAGAGAACAGCGATAGTCAAATGTTTAAGAACTACATGCAATCACGAGAAACAACGGAAAATGGACTTCCTTTAATAACGGATATCTCAGAAACAGTTTATGCTACAGAAAAACTTATTTGAAGTAAATTGTATGTTTTAAAGAGATCTACATTTTTTTTGTACTGTACGTTTCCGTGTATCACTTAACGTTTACCAGTTACACCAGATTATATAAAATTCCTTCCGAATAAAGTGGACTTCACAGGCTTTTCCAGAAAATTCAAGATATATATTTTATTTGTCATGTAAATATCTTGAATATATGATATTTAAATCAAAATAGTTGAGCTATTGTTTAAAAAATCAAAACTTTCAAGAAATTTTCTTTGTAAAGGGTAGTTGGGGTGCGGGAATTTTCTTGAAAATCTACGTGTTGCATCTTTAGAAGATACTGAGCATGGTATTCATCCGACTTCTTATTTTGAGCTGTGCTGTTCGGACACACACACATGGGTTTTTTTTCCTAAAAATGCTCTTTTTTTTGTAATTCTGGGGCCTCAAAACATGTATTTCCGGTGTAATCTCTATATAGATTTTTTGGGTGGAATGCACTTCTTTCTGTACCTATTATATGCGTGGTAGAGAAAGTAAAAAGCTGTTTCATTTCGAGATAATTTCACCATTTAGTAAAAGAATGTAAACAAAGCGTTACGGGGAAATGTGAAGCAGGAACGTTACTTGTGATTAAAGTTAAATCACTCGGTGATTGCAGCTCCCCCGTCGGGATACGAACGTGGCTAAGGCGCCACTATTGCTTTAATTAATGTCAGGGAGTACGTTTAGGAAGAGTACTAGCGTCTTTGTTAATAAGAGCCGGGTGTGACGTAGCGATGTCGCTACGAGCGAACGTCGGATTAGAACCCAGTGGGGGGATGTAAGTTTCATAATACGACTACATCTCACAGCAGCGGCGGCGGCAGCAGCAGCTGCGAGCAAGCAACCCCCAGGAGCATCGATTGG
This sequence comes from Deroplatys truncata, assembly GCA_030765065.1. Taxonomy (NCBI): domain Eukaryota; kingdom Metazoa; phylum Arthropoda; class Insecta; order Mantodea; family Mantidae; genus Deroplatys; species Deroplatys truncata. Next base: position 126,037,180 of record CM060988.1, on the reverse strand, counting down.
GGCGGCCCACCCACTAACCACCCCACTCAGTTGGTGTTTGGTCGGCACAGCAGTCAGACATAACCTCAATATCTGTGTAATGTAAACACTGTGTGACGCTCTGAATGTTTTATCGTGTGTACAGTGCCTATGCCTTCTAATGGTGCACCGATATTCGTAAACCGGCAAGTAAAACTCTCTTTGTATTGAAATATAAATTTATTTGAAAATCTGTGTTGCTTTTGTACAAATATTCAAATAACACCCTTAAATGCATAGTGATTCTTACTTCCTCTACCACCTACATTTGTAGAGAAGGTACTGTATTCTACACAAAAATTCTATACCAAGATTTCACCGAAAATACATGTTTTGAGGACCCCTGAATAAAAAAAGATTAGAAAAGGTCCATGTGTGTTTGTCTGTGAACAACATAATGTATATACAAACAAATAAAATGTATATCTTGAATTTTCGGGAAATAGCATGTGAAGTGCTCTTTATTCGGAAGGAATGTTGTATAATCTTGTATAACTGATAAACGTTACGTGATAGACAAAAACGCCTACACAAAAAATGTAGAAAACACACAATTTATTTCAAATAATTTTTTTCTAATATGAGCCATTTCCAAAATATCCGTTATTAATGGTTGGATTTGTTCAATATTTTGTCATTCTTTTTAAGCCCCATCGGTTTTCAATTGTTTCTCGCGATTGCATGGAAACATACGGACTTTTAAGGTCAACATATAGCGTCCAGTTCTTAAACATTTACCTATCACTGTTTTCTTTGTATTTATAACGAAATGTATAATGTAGCTATTTCTGCAAACGTTTATCTAGATTAAAATGAAGTAGTTAGAAAAATAAACTTTCGTAAGAATAATTTGTATACCTATTAATATACAATACAGGGTAGAGAAAGTTATGTGAATGTAACACATCAGAATTTTTTTTTCTTTTTTGGCTTTACGCGATTGCTTCTTAAACTCGTGAAATTTTATAATAAAAAACAAAAGACTGACTTAGACAACATTTGCTGTGAAATACCAAGTTTTAAGCATGTTGCATACTTGCTGTATACGAGGTAGCCAGACTATCAGGTAATTCGATTATCTTTAAATGGTGTAATTTTGGTAATACTTTTGTTATCTTGAGGAATCACCTTACAGCTAGTTACACGGAATCTTCAATCTTGGCTCAAATGAGCTAAAGTCAAAATAAGTAGACAATTCTGTAATCGGAGAAAGTATACTGAAGATATATAGAAATCAATCGTATTTAAAATATTTTTACTTTACGTTTTTTGCCATTCTATAAAGGGTTTGAAAATCAGCTTGCATCATCCATAAATGTTTAAAACATGTGCATTTTTATCACGAAAGAAAAGTTTACTTTGAATTAAACAAATAAGCAATAAATATCAACTTATCAACTTTAATCCCATCTTCGGAATCTCGCTTATCACTTAGTTGATAAAACATTATAATGCACATAAATTAATTTGCTCCTACGACTTGCTCATCCCACTCAACTATGCGATAAAACTAAAACAAACTTCACTCCCTAAAGTGATGAGCAATTTATGTAATTAAGCTGCAGATACGCATTTAAGTGTTAACATTTCTAATTAACATTTGTTAATACACGCCACAAAATTTCACCAAAGGAATAACTTTAGGGTTACCACAAGCAATGCTTTGGAACTATGCACTAAATTAACCCTCATCTTGGTATTAAATTTAACTCTCTTAGTATTTTACATTTAATACACGTCGAATATTGTCGTATGAGCAGGATAAATGCAATACAAATCCTTGTACGTTTTGCTTTTTGTGGGTTCGCAATTTGTTGCGCGAAAAATTAAAGTTTACTTTAGGTATCGATGCAATTCAAACATTCTCCTACACGTTAGTCTGAAGCTTTCTGATCCAAAATAACCCCGCATTATATAACGTATGTAGTAAAGTGCAATATATTTTATTTCGCTTCATAAAACATATAAACCTTGAAATGCCAAAGTTGAGTATGGTGCATGGGCTGCATTTGTGAGTAAAATTATGTAATTAAAACAACGCAGCGCAATCCTCGAAACTGCCTGTTTTCAATTTGATTCTCATGTTAAAATGTATATGAATACAATACCTACCAATTAATTGTTTTCAGATTATGTTAATTAGAGCCTCTATTCATTAAACACTTCTGTGTATTTTTGTTTATTTGTCGTTTATAAAGATATATTTAAAATGTATATTTTTGGGTAGTATTTTGCATTCCCCTTTTCCATGCTTGGTGCTTAAGAATTACTCTATAACCAGTTATATACACGGGAAAGATAGGCATCTGGTAAGGACTGAATGTATATCAACCAATGGCACCTAAAATGATTTAGTTTTCATTGAAATTGCAGTTTGTTAATGCAGTTAATAATAGTGAAATCCTACTATAAGAATAAGAAAAAATTAATATTGATAAACAAATGCAATGCGAACATTTAAAATGGCTTCTGCCTCCCATTAACTTACAATGGCACTCAATATGACATTAACCATGACAGGTAGAGTATGTTAGTCAGTTGGCCAATCAAAGCCATATTACACTGATAATAATTCAGCTACGATTACTACACTGATAGTATTTCATGGTGATGCACTTGTTTTTAGTTATATGAATGAAGTGAGTTAGATCACGTAGGCTGTGACTACAACAATAGCAACTGAAACTGCCACGCTTTGGAAGTCAAAATATTGGTAATAGAAAAGCAGCTGTAGATAATTTAACGCCAGAAAACACAGAGAACAACAAAAGTATGGTGTGGAAGCAATTTTTAGAATTCTTTACGGAGAGAAACTATAAAGCTGAGGCTCAGTTAGCGACAAAGAGATTGCTTCCATTCTACAGGACTAACAAACATAGTTGGCGCTAAACTAAGTAAACTCATAATAAGTTTTTCGTGCGATTATCTAGCCGAGTAGCACTCGGGCTATTATTTCTCACATTTAACTTCCTCCCCAGTTTCTCTATATCCTCGTCTTTCCCACTCTCTACCTCTTCCTCCCCATCTCTTTCTACTCCATCCGCTCCATCGCCCTCATAATCTCTCTGTGCAACTTGCATATCATGTGATGTTCTCTGAGATGTTGCTAATATTTATGTTTGCAAAACTATTGGAACTATACTGTTCTGTGATAAACAGTTTGCCATACGAACAGTGATAAACAATGCTTTAACTTCTTAAATATTCATCGTATCTAAATTTTGTACAAATAAAAGTTGTCAGAAACACCTTGGGTTTAATGCTGTGCTACGTATCATGTTTTACTATTTCGTGTTAATCGAAATAAACGTTTACAGTAATAGCTTCATTACGCATTTCATTGTAGGTACAGGAAGTATGCAGGATACTAAAGCGATGGTCAATACTTCCAAAAGCATTTGGTGTATAACCAATCGAAATTGACATCTCGGAAGTGATTAATGCAATGTAAAAGTTTGTCAAAGGTGTGTACCTTTAACGAGATATGCATTTCTTATGTGACAAGTTTTGGGCTCTCATTCTTAATGAAGAGGACTTCACAGCCTGTTCGCAGAAAATTTAAGTTATACGTTTTTATTAGTTATGTGAATACCTTAAACATATGGTTTTGTAATAAAAATTGTCAAAATATAAAACAGCGAAGCATCTTCCATGTAAAGGATTTGTTTGGATGCGGATAAGTTTTTTTTATTTAAGCAAAATATGTATTTCCCGTGAAATCTCAATATAGATTTTTACTTTCTCTATTACGTATAGTAAGTAGAGAAAGTACTGCATTCCACCCAAAAATTCGATACCGAGATTTCACATGTTTTGAGATTCCCTGAAACCAAAATGAAGCATTTATAGAAACATGTCCTTGTGTGTGTCTGTCAGTCTGTGAACAGCATAACTCAAAAACGAAAAGTCAGATAAATACCAAACTTGGTACTTGAGTTTACTATCTTCCAAGGATGCGAGATGAAGATCCTCAAGAAAATTTCCCGTCCCAGACTACCCTTTACAAGGAACATTTTTCGAAAATTTTGATTTTCTCAAAAATGTTTGTAGCTATTTTGATTAAAATATCATATGTTTAAGATATTTTTGTGGCAAATGAAATGTATATCTTGAATGTTTCTGGAAATGTGACCCCAAAAGGCCTCTTCATTCCGAATGACTTTCGAATAACTGGTAAACCGTAAGAGCTAGACAGAATTTTAGTACACAAAAATGCAGATCTCATTAAAACACACAATTTATGCCATATACTTTATTTTTGTGGAGTGAACCATTTCCGAGATATTCCTTGTTATTTGTTGTTTTTATGTCCTCGACATACAAAGAGAATGGAATGCTCCACATAGCAACCAGCTCTTAAAATATTTGACTATCGCTTAAAGTCTACTATATTCCCCTTGCGCCTCCAAGAAAATTAGCAATAAGATTAACATCTTGATATCTGGATTAATATGAAGTAGATGGAGAATAGGAGTTTATAAAAATAGTTTGTACAAGAGTAGAAAAAGTCATTCGAGTGCAGCACATCGATTTTTTTTTAAATCCAATTCTTCCTCTTCTTTCTTTACCTTTTATAGGAAGGTGATAGAGAAAGTAAAAAGACTGAATAATACGCGGGATATTTCGTATTTTTCTTTGTCCCATTAGAAACCTTTGAGGCAAGTAATTAATATGCCATATAGCCTGTTTTATAAGTAAGAAGTAAGGCATGTCACGTATATCAAGTTTCATAGCAATCGATAGGACTATTTTCACGTGAAAAAGACACCACACACACACACACACACACACACACACACACACACACACACACACACAGAGTAGCTAAGTAGATCACCCTTCTTACAGAATTCCCCTGATCCGTAGGCAAGAAGTATTGTTTTTCAATTACAATGCCCTGGTTGTCAGACATAAGCGATATACGCTTGTTTGCATTTTGACTTATTTAGAAGAATTAATTATTAACAGTATGATACGTTTGTTTCTTTTGGTAGGGGATCTGCAACTCTTATCTATTTTAATGTTGTATATGTAGGTTGTGTATTTCCTCTTTTGTTACAAAAAAAGGTCTCATCTGAATTATTTAGCTTTGGAGATGGCGGAGATTGAACTCCAAGGTCATTAGCAGGCATCGTAGAATATAGAGGAGGAGGAGCAGGATCAGGGGAAGCACATTTAGGGGGAAGGACTCAAAGAAAGATTACGTCGTAGCGAAGTCAGTGGGGGCGTTGTTTTAACTAATGGCAGTTATTAGGTTGATGGTCCTAGAGGTACTAGAGCAACTTTCATCGGAATATTCGTATCTTGTTACACTTCTACTGTCTCTGCCACTTTCCTATGCCCGAGGTCGCGGGATAAAACCCGGCGGAGGGTGATGAATTTTTTCGGGCGTAAAAATCCTTAGCATGGCTTCCTTCGGAAGGGAAGTAAAGCCGGTGGTCCCGTGTCGTAGATTTACGGCACGTAAAAGAACCTCAAGCCTGATAAGAGACCTCTGAACAAAATTACCGGTGTTTCACGCCCAATATAGAATGGGGCGCTAAGGGTCACAGCAGTTAAAGAGCGTCCATAAATTAATTTAAAAAAAAACTTTTCCAATGGTTCGTAGAGGAAGTATTGCATTGTACCCAAAAATTGGAAAACAAGGTTTCACTAGAAGCTTAAGAGCCCCAGAACCCACCTACTACATTACTTTTAGGAAAGCATCTCACTCTCTCTCCCTGCTGTGTGTATGTGTTTGAGAGCGAGACAAACAGAGAGAGAGTGTATTTTCAAAATGGAAAAGTTGGATAACGCCAAACTAGATATTTAGCTCAGCAACCTCTATTCATATGCATGCAGGATTATCTTTAAAACATCATAGTAAATATCCTAATTCTACAAATAATGTAACGAATTTTCTGGATGGCAAAACCTGTACCCCATATAAGTCTTGTTGTATTTCGTCATGTAATCAAGTTCATTAACAGTGTATGCTAAACAATTATATGAAGGGAGAAACCTTTGTCCAGAGTAACATCAGACACTACTCAGTCGATATTTATAATTTATAACTGAAGATTTTCTTTTCGATAGTTGCAAACAGTACATCGTTTCCAAAAATGTTTACATCTCTGGCCTGGGGATGGATAAAGTTGTTATCTGCCTCTATTTCATTGAATATTGATGTCAAGGATTTCAGCAGCTCGTCATTTGTGGAACCTGGTACAAAAAATATAAATCTTCATTATTATCATTAATTTGTTTATTGTCGACAGTTTGTTGTAAAATTAATATTCTGTACTCTGTTAAGTATTTTAATGATTTTAATCCTGCTATAAACTCTCTAATTAGTTATCTCGATTCGGAGATAGAATGTTTATATTAATAAAAAAACTTGATGTGTTGCACTCACATGACTTTCTCTACTCTTGTACAAACTATTTTTACAAACGCTTATTCTCCATCTACTTCATGTTAATCGAGATAAACGTTACTAATTTTCTTGTAGATGCAAGGCGAATATGACAGGCTTACGAATAACAAATTTCCATTTGAGATAAAGTATAACTATTGGAAAACTCAAGCAATAACTAGGAATATGGCTCACACCAGAAAAATATGTATGGCATAAATTGTGTGTTTTAACAAGATCTACATTTTTTGTGTAGTAAAATATTGTCCCTCTCTTACGGTTTTCCAGTTATGCAAAAGTCATTTAGAATAAAGAGGACTTTTGGGGACATTTCTAGAAAATTCATGATATACATTTCATTTCGCATAAAAATATCTTAAACATATGATATCTTAATCAAAATCGTTAGACATTTTTGAGAAAATCAAAATTTTCGAAAAAATGTTACATGTAAAGGGTAATCTGGGAAGATATTTTCCTGCAAATCTTGTGTCGCATCTTTGAAAGATACTGAATCTAAATACCAAGTTTGGTGTTTATCCGGCTTATCGTTTTGCTGTTCATCGTCACACACAGGGATCTTTTTCTAAAAATTATTTTTTGGATTCAGGAGGCCTCAAAACACGTATTTCCAGTGAAATCTTGTATAGAATTCTTGGGTTGAATGCAATACTTCCCCATCTTACTGTATGTAGTAGAGAAAGTAAAAACAAAATCGTTCACTTTAACGTTGCCTTATTACTTAATTCTTTCTTGTGTATACAACTTATGCATGTGTTTTGTTAAGACTTCGATGTAGCATACATTTTTAAGTTCCTGAAGCTATTATGTTAACTATATGACTTCTTATAATGTACGAGTATTTACAGTCTGCCTCTGTGATCTGGTGGTTAGCATGCCAACTTTCATTTCCGGAGGTTCCGAGTTCGATTCCGGCTGGAGGATGGTAATTTTTTCTTTAACCAAGATTCCCCATTATCCCTAGAGTCTGGATATATGTATGAGAGTTTAAGTATATGTATGCGTTTGTGAAATTAATGTTTAAATGGACAACCCAAAGTAAGCAAACTTAAAAATTAGCTCTAAAATAAACGAGTGAACCTCATTCCCGATGAGCAATTGTTGCAAAGACCAAGTCGTGGATATGATCTTAGATGTTCAAGGCGGCATATAAGTGGAACTAAAAAATAAACATAAAGTGTGTTTACTTCTGTCAATATTATTTTGTTAGTTACTTTACAATCTACGATTCTATCTTGACGGATGTATTAGGATGGTAGGTACATATTCACAGACGTGCGAACTGTACTATACACGATGTCTCCCTTACGTGTTTCGAGACGATGTGGCTTACATTTGCTTTCTTAGCATATACAACGCTAACGTATTTGATTGGTGGTTCTTTTGGAACATTCCAGATCTTGTCTTTTAGTGTCTTTTATTGCCTTGACATTTTCTCCTTTTCAAGCATTGTGGCCACATACACTTTTAAAAATGTCTGAATTCTAGTTAATGATTATTTTAGCTCAGTGTTCACGCACATAAAATCAAATTAGAATTTGTAGTTGGACGGGATGTTATGTTTTGGACATCCAACGAAAGCTTATTATTGACTCCACTCCTCTTTTATGATGTTGTTTGCATGAATATATAACTATTAAGGGGAACTATAGGTGAAATTTGTTGGTAATGCGGTCCTTCTGTACACGTCATGTTTTAAACATTTTGTTAAAGGCTGCTCTACCATACTATAAGTGTGTTTTAAATTTTATGCAGATATCTTTAATAGTTTTTGAGAAAAAATATTTTAACTTTATTATACTAATTATCAGCGTTAGACACGATGCAGAAATCGTGATTTTGAAAAAATAAAAATACTACCAAATTATTTAAATACTAATACACAGAATTTGCGTATAATATTATTTTCACGCTTCTGGTTCTTTCAGAAAAAGAATTTTAATTCCTTAACTATAAGTTTTTTAACAATTTATCCCCAGTGGTCGAATTAATTGCATCATATCTTGAGAAATTTAAAAGTGTAGCAAAAACAATGTTCCAGTTTTTATATCTTGTTCATTCTCTCTGTCTTTCTGTTGAAAATTTCAACAAGATTGTTTATAAGCTTCAGTGGATGGAATATTTTTATTACGTAAACGTAGAAGAAAAATCATTCGAGTAAAATGCATTGAAAGTAAATATAGACCGTTAGACTGTGCTCATGGACATTTAAATGGTCACGTGTTGAATGAAGCTTAAAAGGATCTCTTGAAGCAAAAGCCATATCATGTAATTGAAGCTAAAGTTTCGAATTATGTTTTGGACATAAAAGCTATTTTTTTTAAATTCACTAACTTTTGACTATGGCTAGGTACCCTTAAACTAATTCATTTATAAGTAATTATAAATCAAGAACAATTAAATAACTATTTTAACTTAATGAAGGCAAAATCACATTTAATAATGTTTCTCGTAATTCTGTGCATGTATATGATGCTATTTATAATCGGCTTGGCTTTCTCAAATTAATTCCTAGCTCAAACCGTTATGCTGTTAAATACTAACTATAGGACTAAGGAGAATAAACAAAAGGTTAAAAATTTAAAGATTCAGGTACCTAAAATTACTCGCCTATTTCGAAAATTGTTTCACCGCTAAAACATACTTGCACTCCAGAGTTTGGAATACCGTCAGAAAGAAGTTAAGGAAATCAAATGCAACACCGCCGATATTTCATACTGATCTCCTTATAATATAGTATCATAAGTACAGGGTGGACCATTTTAGTTGACACAATACATCCAAAACTAAGCGTTGTAGAAAGAAATGTCATTAATAAAAGTTACTTGATATTATAGGGGGAAGTAAATACCATTAATCGTGTTTTGTTTGGAGGACGTTATGATTGTTATTTTAGGGTGAGTTTACTTTTTTAATATGAGGACCTACAATTAGGATCAATTTAAATTGACCCTAATGTGACCATCACAAAGTCCTCCAAACAAAACACGACTAATGGCATTTACTTTTACCTATAATATCAAGTAACTTTTATTAAAGACATTTCTTTCTACAACGCTTAGTTTTGGAGATACTGTACAGCCTCAACTTAAATGGTCCATCCTGTGTATTAATACTTATAAGGGGGTAATGGGGAAGATTCAGCATATAAATCTTCTATATTGTTGCACAATAATTGCACAAAGAATACGGAGAGAAGTAAATGAAGTTAATTATATAGTCATTCGAGGTGTAAAAAGCCACCCTAGCAAAGTCGGGTGAGCCAGAGCTAGTTATTTTGTAATTCTGCAGAAGTTGAGCACGGAGTTTAGCATGGACATTTTAATAGCTATTAGCACCGTGACGCCTTGCACCTTATACCGACAATGCGGAGGTTTAGTGCTGACATAAAATTTACTCTGAAACACGTTGTATTTTGCATGCGAAGGAGAGGGTGCTCGTTAGTGCAGCATCACAGCACACTCCACCTGATTTATTGGCTATTAATGTACGCTGCAGGTGTTCTCAAGTGCTTTCAACAGACCGCCCTCCTCTACTCTACTTGTAGAAACCGCAATCGCTGTTTAAGTTTTCGGCCCAACAACGAGGCCTGGTGGTCTAAACCTTCATCAGATGGTCACCAGCTCATTCGGTTGCACCTATTTGTACCATTTCAAATGGCATTGATTTCATTACTGCATGTGTAGGGTGCGATTCTCAACATCGTTTCTTATAACCTTGCCCCTTCGATATGTATTCTTCCGCGCACTCTTTCCCCTTATTGGCTAATGTGGCAGTACTTTGTGCATACACAGGATGGACCATTTAAGTCGAGACTGTACAATATCTCCAAAACTAAGCGTTGTAGAAAGAAATGTCTTCAATAAAAGTTGCTTGATATTATGGGGCGGGGGGAGTAAATGCCATTAGTTGTGTTTTGTTTGGAGGACGTTATTATAGTCATCTTATGGCAAATTTAATTTTTCTAAACGGGAACCTATGTTTGTATGTTGTTTTCCCATTCGAAGATGCTTTATAAACAAACTTCTATTTTGTGATGAGGAATAAGGAAACAAAATAAAAAATCTGATGTGTTACACTCACATGACTTTCTCTACTGTTGTACAAACTATTTTTACAAACGCTTATTCTCCACCTACTTCATGTTAATCGAGATAAACATTTGCAGACTCTATCTTATTGCTAATTTTCTTATAGATGTAAGGGGAATATATATTTACAAGGGCAATATAGAAATACAGTAGCCTTTAGGCACATACATATCTCTTAATAGCTGGTTGCTACGTGCAGCACCATTCCCTTTGCCACAAATTAATACTCTTTGCATATCAAAGACCGAAAAAATGAATAACGAATTCCCATTTGAGAAAATAAGTATTGAAAAATTTAAGGGAATAACAAGCAATATCTCGAAAATGGTTCACTCAACAAAAAACATGTATATGACATAAATTGTGTATTTCAACGCGATCTACATTTTTTGTGTAGTAAAATTTTGTCTATCTCTTATGGTTTACCAGTTAGGCAAAAGTCGTTCACAATGAAGAATAATTTTGGAAACATTCCCGGAAAATTCAAGATATACATTTTATTTGTCATGAAAATATCGTAAACATATGATATTTTAATCAAAATCGTTAGAGCCATTTTTGAGAAAATTAAAATTTTCGAAAAATGTTCCATGTAAAGGGTAATCTGGGGTAGAGGGATTTTCTTGAAAACCTTCGTGTCGCATCTCTGGAAGATACTGAACCTAAATACCAAGTTTGGTGTTTATCCGACTGTTCGTTTCTGAGTTATGCTGTTCACAGACACACAGACAGACACACACACACGGACATGTTTCCAAAAATGCTTTTTTTGGATTCAGTGAGTCTCAAAACATGTATTTGCGGTGAAATCTCGGTATCGAATTTTTGGGTGGAATGCAATACTTCCCCTACTTACTATACGTAGTAGAGAAAGTAAAAATGTTGTTACGAAACGTAACTTAACCCTCAAATGACCATCCATGGATGGTCTAACCATTCATTGAGCTCTTCGTACACAACCATTCAGAATTTTCGTTGTTATTTACGTTGGTGTAAGAACAATTGCAAAGTGTTTTATACAAATGTTTAGTTTTTTATAAGGAGTGAGAAAACAAGATAAAAAGTTAGGTTCCTGTTTAAAAAATTAAATTGACCCTAAAATGACCAGCACAACGTCCTCCAAATAAAACAGGACTAATGACATTTACTTTCCCCCATAATATCAAGCCAGTTTTATTCAAGACATTTCTTTCTACATAGGCTCAATTTTGGAGTCATTGTACAGTCTCAGCTTAAATGGTCCACCCTGTATAGTTATAAATGAACAATAGCCATATTAATAACTAAGAAGCTATACTACTGTGTTGTTTAAGCACAAGTAATGTATTGTAATTTTAGTATAGTTTAGCTTTTAGAAGTCCGTTATTCATCGAAGTTATTGTTAGAAGGAAGGTTTACACACAGATATTTTCCAGGATGAGGGTACAAGATCATAAAATTAGAGTTTTCTAAAGAAACTATCTTTAACGTTACTGAACGTTATTGGGAAGCATAGATGTCTTGTAAATAAGAATTTCAAACAAGCTCAGGAATAATAGGAGATGGCAAAGAATTGCTTTGTTCACCCTAATATAAAAATGCGAAATTTATGTCACGTTACTATAATTAGCAAATAGAAGCTAAGTATATAATTGATATACTTACAGTAGCCAGTGAAGTGTATAAATATTTGAAGATTTGTGTGAGAAGTCAGATAACGCTTCCACAACCGAAATCTGTTAGAATCTGTAGTTCTATGGAGACCGATAGACGTAAGCCATGGTATAAGTGCTTGTGATACAGGAGTAGTTGTAATAATGTAGCAACCTCGTATACAATTCAATATCTGTAATGGTGAAAACAATACAAGTGTGGGGATATAATTTTTATATGCGTGTGATTCTTAAAAACCACGCTACGTATGTACGGGGGCAGTCCAGAAAGTCCCAGATGTTTTGGCCTATTGTGGCGATGAGTAGGGCTAGAGCCGGCATCTTCGTGTCAAAACGTTCCTACATTCAGTACGCATCCAGCTGTGGTAGTGTGAGGAATGTGCCTTCCTTACTGTGCTCTCTGTGAGTTGTTAAGATGAGCGTTGCAATAGAAAATCCCGCCACTTGTGAAGTGCGGTTGGCTAAAAAGAACAAACCAATTGAAATTTATCGTCAACTTTGTGATGTTTACGGGCAGGGAATAATGAGTGAAAGCCGAGTCAGGCAATGGTGCATTGATTTTAAAAATGGCCGTACCAATGTTCACGACGAGGATCGCAGTGGTAGGCCTAGCCTTATGACTGTCAATGCAAATCAATGACAAAATTCGTAAAAATCGTCGTTTCACGATTACAGAACTTTCGGAACATTTTCCCCAAATTTCACGGAGTTTGGTGCATGAAATTTATGCTTTGATACTGACGCTGAACTGCATGCCGGTGTAAACCAGTGGTTGAAGTCGCAGGCGGCAGATATCTACAGAGATGGTATTGAAAAAGTTGTACCACGGTATGATAAATGTCTCAATTTAAATGGCGATTATGCAGAAAAATAGCTTAAAAGTGTACCTTTCGAATGTAGATAATAAACGTTGATATTTGCATTTTGTTAATTGTTTATTTCAAAACGTCTGGGACTTTCTGGATTACCCTTGTACTTATAATATATGCAGTACAACGGCTGCAACATAAGTTTAAATCCGTACAGCAGCCTCTTGGAAATTATGCTGTGTTGTATGTATAACAAGTGTAAAAAGGGCATATTAAAGATAGAACATGTAAAACTGACGTTCAAGTGGTATAATTTATGTTAAACAGGAAACTTTGCTTACCTACACCACACCTTGACTAAGAGGTACGTGTTCGACCGACTGCGAACTGACCTAGCCGGCACAAAAATACCTGTAACGTCAAGAAATTACAATAAGACAAAAGCCTGTGTACTCACTCACTGTGCACGCGTTTGAATGGCGTTGTATGACAAACTAGCACTTTGCAATGCAAGATCAGGCGATAAAACTATTAAAACACTATCATGATAGATGCACGTGCTTTCGTAATTTGAGAGAGAGGTTTAAACGAAAGGATCCTCCTACCTATTTGTTGATAAGAATTTTACATGCACTCCGGACGCATTAATTCTGTTACATAATATATCGATTATGAAAATGTAAATTTAACAATTCTCCTCGAATATATTAGAATAAATATTTTGTTAAACAAAGGTTTAGACATAAGCATAACGTAAGCATAGCAGCTTGTTGCATAACGTAAATATAGAAGTTTCAAGGCCCAAGCTACGTCAAACATAAGAAATTAGCCAATTAGCGATTCTGCATACATCCTATTACGTGATTATTCAGCCATCTCACTTCAGATTTTCCGCCGCCATTTTTGACTCGCTAACTGTCCTGCTGTGTAAGATTATGGAATATATATCGCAGAAAAAGTAATTGTGATGATAGATCGAGCTTTTTTGTAAGTTTAGCTCCTCTAGGGTCATTTTGACATACCTACGTTATCTCTTTTGTCGTGTGTACTGTCGATGGTTGCTTTGCAGGCCGCCATATTAGCTCAGATGATTCAGCCTCCTGTATGTCTCTTGTATCTACAACGAAATATGTAATAAAACCATTTCTGCAGGCGTTGACCTTGACTAACATGAAGTAGATAGAAACCTATAATTTTTGTAGTCCTACATTTCTGGTTAATATAAAATAAACGATAGTGGCTAGAGAAGGTGTTGTGAATGTAACACATCTGTTTGTTTAAACTTACAATAAAAGGAAATATAAACGAGTATAACGACCGTTATATATCGAAAATATGAAGGCTGATAACGAACGGGAAAGAAATGCCGTGCGCGCGCGTGTGTGTGTGGTTAGTTATTCAGACGCTGTAGTGGCATCGTAACATGTAAATTACGGTTTGTATAAAATAAAAATGCTAAATTATGGCGTAACGAGATGCATAAGAAATAAAAGGAAGACAAAAAGTGTGAATTAGTTGCTGTCATATCACATGTCTGGTTTATCTTGAATGATGCAACTGGCGTCTTCGTAGCAGGTATGGCGACGAATAATAATAATAATAATACCTCGGATGTAATATTTCATATGAATATGTAAGAGATTTAAAACAAAAACTATATAAATTTCAATACATATGTGGCACTATGAAACGAATATTGAAAAACAAAACAAGAAGAGATACGATATTAAAATGTTATAAAACTATGGCATTGTCCATTATATCTTATGGAGCCGAGACCTGGGCCATGAAAGGAATGATAAAAGGATAATTGAAGTGCGCGAAACGAAATTGTTGAGGTACGTGGCTGGCTGTAGTCTTAAAGATAGCATTAAAGGTGAAGCTATAAGAGAACAATTACAAATATTTAATTTAAGTTACAAAATCAGAGAGTATAAAATGAAATGGAAGGATCATATCTTTCGAATGCTAGAGGAGAGACTGACAAAACAGGTCATGCAATTCAAACCAATTGGGACTGGAGATGTTGGAAGATCACGTAGATGCTGGGGAGGTTCCTTCTGTGCCGAAACAGGCCTATGGCCTATCTTGAACGTTGATGATGATAATAATGTAAAATTATTTAACCATCAGTTACTGAACGAGAATGTCTTAGATATATGTATTTATTGTTGTAAGTAAATGCAATGAATTATACTCTTCTTGAACAGTTTCAGATGTATACTATACTCCACCCATTCCTTAGCTAAACTGTACCTGTTAGTGTAAAATTTTTAGATTTCGGTTTAAAGCTCCGGAATGTTTTATACGTCTTAAAAGCAGCAACTTCTGTTTCCTCTTATAGACGAACAGTTAAGACGTGTTAAAAGATTCTCGCTGCTCTGGTTCGTTATAAATTACACGTGTTGTAAGCCATTAAAAGCTCAAATGTGGATGCGCACATTCCTCAAGGAAGGCGTGTCTTGGAATACTGCACGATATTTTGATGAAAATCTCTCTGTGAGCACACAGACGTAGCACGCATTCAGGAATTTCTACTTACCTTTTTGCTTTTCTTTTAGCGAGGAAAGGAAAACCATTAAATACGGTGTGCTCCTCGCTGCCGACCTACATGGCTAAACATAAAACACTAACGATGCTGGAAATGTTAAAAGTCGCCACTCGAGGAGTTCCTAGATAATTCATCTCGTAGGTAAAGTCGGTAATGATGACCCAGTATTAAGCTCGGCGTGAAGGCAAGAAAGAAATGCTCCATAACAAGTTAGGAACTTAAATTGTGGTACAGCTATGAGCAAAAAGTTCCGCCGGTCCCCCAGCAGTGGATGATCCCGTTCAACTTGTATTGTTATGAGTGACAATACGTGGACCAGGCTGAAGCCATCGCAGGATGTGGCTTAAGAGCCCATTTTTAGTTTCTTTAGCACCTACTTATAGTAGGTATAGGTAGATGAAGTAGTTTATTCCATCTAGAAATTCTATATATATTTTGCACCAAAAAGTGTATTTTACGGTCCCCCCACGCGCTTGCGTGCGTGCGTGCACAGTAGCTGTGAAGAGCATAACTAAAATGACGAAAGTCAAAAGTTCAGGCAACTTCCAAGGATGCGACACGAACATTTTCAAAGAAAATCTTCCATCCCAATCTACCCTTCACTTGGAAAATTTGTCGTTATTTTGGATCTTCTCAAAAATAGCTCTTAACTATTGTGATTAAAATACCATAATGCGTTTAAGATAGGTGTTCAAGAAAATCCCCCACCCCAGAATAGCCTTTACATGGAACATTTTTCGAAAATTTTAATTTTCTAAAAAATGGCTCTTATCGATTTTGATTAAAATATCATATGTTTAAGATATTTTCATTACAAATGAAATATATAACTCGAATTTTCTGGGAATGTCTCCGAAAGTATTCTTCATTGTGAACGACTTTTGCATAACTGGTAAACCATAAGAGATAGACAAAATTTTACTACACAAAAAATGTAGATCGCGTTAAAATACGCAATTTATGTCATATACATTTTTTTTGTTGAGTGAACCATTTTAGAGATATTGCTTGTTATTCCCTTAAATTTTCCAATACTTATACTTTTTTCAAATGGGAATTCGTTATTTTTTATTTTTATTTATTTATTTTTTTATATTTTTGTCCTGGTAATGCAAAGAGAATGGTATACTCGACATAGCAACCAGCTCTTAAAATATTTGACTATGGCTTAAAGCCTACCAATTCCCCTTGCATCTACAAGAAAATTAGCAATAAGATTTAACATCTCGATATTTCGATTAACATGAAGCATATGGAGAATAAGCGTTTGTAAAAATAGTTTGTACAAGAGTAGAGAAAGTCATGTGAGTGTAACACATCAGATTTTTCTATAAATATCTGTTTGGATTAAGGGGACCTCAAAAATTGTAATTTGAAAAATTGAATTTTTGAGTGATATACACAATTCCTTTGCGAACGTAGGCTGGCGGAAGAAAAAGTAAAAAACGCAGCATACATCTCTAAACCAGGAAATAATTTGGAGCAGAAATGTTCTTATTAAGGCATCATGGACATCTGATGTAGTTGCTGCTGTTCTGAACCGATCGATTTATTTCTTTTTCGCCTTCCGATTTGGCACTCCTTCATTTCTATTTCTACTTTAATAAAATGTCGACAAACATGCTGCACACGATTAACATTTTTGAAATTATTTCAACAGCGAAGACAAGCACTTCCTCTTGACAGAAATGCTCTGACGGAAGTCTGAATGACACTAACATGTCGCTATGGTTATGGAATGGCGCAGTTTAAAATAATTCTTTTATGTTTTAAACAGCTTCATTGGGCAGACATATTTGTTAGGTATGACCAGTACCATTTAGATGCTCTCTATATGTCTTACTCGCATAAGGAAACATTTTCCTACGCAATCTGCATTAATTGCTATAAATCTACTAGAAGTATTTTCAGATTATATGGATTTTTGTACGTGCATAACAACAGTACGCATGCGTTATGCTGGAAACGTCAGACCAAGCGGAATTAGAATCAGCTATGTGGGGCTAAACAGCAGTATTGCTGTCGGACGGACTAGTCCAATTAATCCTTTTTGTAATACCAAGGGACCAGAGGATGAAAACTACACATATGATTTATTTTGATACGAAGGACATAGAAATAAATATTTGTTGTAGAATAAATTAGAAATGCTGCGTGTGAATGCAATACAGCTTTGCGTTAATTATTCTACGTACTGTTCAGACTACCACATTCGTTCTAACCTGGCCTGGCCTGGCCTGGCATCAAGGAAAAGATGTTTTGTATCTTCCTGGATATTATACTCTAAATAACTTGATTATGAACATATAAAAGGAAACAACCTTACTGTATCACAAATATGTTAGAATTATGATATTCGCACTTTCCTGTTAATTTTTCTATTTTTGAAACAGAGTACTGCTGTTTTAATCCTGAGCATAATTGCCTTAAAATCAAGCACACCTTTACAACTGGAAATTATGTGTTAAAAGAAAAGAGAAATGTATTCGAATCTCGCTAGTTCTTACTCCTAGAAACTTGCATATAAGCGTTCTGAATCATCATATTTGACATTTAGAACTCGTAGTGGTGATAGTGGCTGCAGAATGAACGTAAAGGCTCTCGCGCAGAGACGCCAGTATGAATCGACCGCGGAGCCGAGCAGAACTAGGGACAAATTTACGCTGTAAGTGCCTGTTCATTTGGGGAGGGGCGTCTAAGAGTGTACAGTTACCTACAAAACATAGTGTCGATATAGGTCGTAGCCGTTTCATTTGGCATGGCAATGTCAAATAAATTAGTTCTCTTACATTCCCAGTATTCGTCCCCTCCTGAAATAGGCGTAACGTGTTTTAGTGTAACAAATCTTTCATACACAACACCTACCAGCACGTTGGCATATCACCTGGTCTTCAAACTGGCCTAGTGCATACTTACGTTCTTTTCATTCAGTCGCAGCAAGCTTGGTACATTTGAGAAACGGGTGTTGCTTCACGCATGGAAAGCCAATTTGAAGTAGGTTGTATTGAAGGAGGAGTTGTATTTCGACTGTTGGGGAGCCGAACTTGAAGTAGTGCAACCACGTATGGTACAAAGTTTCCGGTAGCCTTCGCCCCAACGTTCACTTTCGGGTGGCTTTTGCCCCAAGTTTAAAAAAAATTAACTTTGTATTTGTAAATATTAAATATATATTTGCCTCGGCTGCGTCAGTATTAATTTAATTTTTTGTTTTAGAAACATGAGTCTCCTTGCAAGGAGTGGTGCTTATATAGAGAGCTGTGAGATTATTTATTAATTACTTACACTTTTTAACACGTAAACTTCATAATATGCTCGCCATAATGAATTTTCGTCTCACACTGGATTAAACTTCTCGAGGAGCGTCTCGCGTCCAGTTAGGAACGCTGTCTACAAGCAACTGACTTCTGAATTTGTGCAATTTGCTCTATTTCAGTTTCTGATTGGCTAATCCTACTCCAATAGAATACTTTTATTTAACTTAAGCTTTTTTCTGGTTGTTGATTGGCTATTTATAAACTCTCAAAAATTACATTATTGTTGCTCCAAGAATTGCTAGTAGCATTATTAAACTTTCAAGTTCATTATTGCCTCAAGGTTACCTCATTGTTACCACATTGCTAGCAACTTTTGACCTATATTCTCACAGCTCCTACATTATTAAATTACGTAATACATTCACATAACATTATTAAACATGTACATAATAATATAAACATATACAATGACTGTTACATACAGTTTTTATATTTTTATTTATACACATATTGCTTTAAGGCGGGCTGTTATTGAATTTTATATTATATAATTAGACTGAAATCATTTAAGTGTTAAAAATACTGCCTCACATTCCTCTAGTATATAGTGGTTCGAGATTGCCTCAGGTGAGGAGGAAGCATGAGTGTTGCAGGAGTCAAATGCTCATCAGTAGTTTGTGGCAATTGTTCAGAAAGCAAAAGCATTGGAGGAGATGTTGCAAATAACTGTATACACTGTACCACTTATGCGTTCTTTCTTACAATTTGATCACTGGGAGGTGTCGTTCTCCGCTTTAAGGTTTGTAACAAAATGTATTGAAAATCCTGGTCATTAAATAATGAATATATTGATTATATTGTGACGGTTATGGTTTTATTTTACAAGAATGTGATAAAGCTAATTATAAAATTAGAGATGTTGAGAAAAAAAATCTTTAGCTAATTCCATGAAATTAGCTTTAGATGCGAGTCATTTCCCGGATGCTTGTGTAAGCAGGGTTTATGATTGTATGATTTTTAGGAGAATGGTCACCTCAGTTCGACATGGGTAGATTGTGCAAATCATGCTGGCACCCGCTTACGTCAATGCTGCCTAAAGCACTAGAGCATACTCTTTGGGTACTTAAACTTGAGAGGTTTTTTTTTTTTTTGACTCTGCCTATCACTAGCCTAGCAGGAATTTCTGACGGTCGGCTCCTTAAATTTATTTTAGTTTACAACTTCGACATATGCCCTAAGCACAACGAAGATGGAACGCTGGACCTCTTAAGTCTGCCAGGTAAATTCAAACGCTGTCTCTCTCTCTCTCCTTCTTGCATTGCAGTTTAGGTTAGATATTAGAAAGATTAAAGCCTCTCTTGGAATCAGAATTACGCTTCACCCTTTCACCACCCTTACAGCTACCCGCAACCTATAACTCTCTCGATAACATGCCTGGGCTACGTCCCCGTCCTCGTCACATCTGGTATAGGCGCCGATTTGGGCAAAATGACCTTACGTCACAATATCTTTCACGCCGTTGTGAGCTAAGCTGGGCGGCATTAAATCGATAAAATTGGTGGTTTATCTCTACGTCCTGAACCATCTTCCTTTTTAAGCCAATGCTCTTTCACAGTAAATAACTTTCTTATTACGAATAAATTAGGCAAGCATAACCTTCCCGCTTGAAAACCAATATTCACGCTTAATAAAACTATCCCAAGATAGCCGATAGTATAACTTGTGTAAGTCTTAGGTGTTTTGACAGAATCGTGTTTGGGTTGTTATCAGCGTTCGTGTTTTGTAAACATTACTTTGTGGGTGCCTGCCTCCGGCCAAGGTGTGTTAATGTGCAGGCCATTGTTTCCTCAGCATAACCACGAGTTAAGCGGACTAGCCAACCAGAGAGAAAAGTGGAAAAATTATAGTGGGATTGCATCGCTGATCTCCCATCTAACGCATGGAAACTGGTAATGGTTTGGATTTTATGGAAGTTGCAGACCGTCAGTGGATTTTAATACTGTACTGTGTGCTAGACGGAAAAACCTTTTAAACTACAAATGGTTTAGCTACCGGTTTCCTGCCAACATTCGTTCTGATAAGTAAAAATCTCTGATTTATGGAATAAAATGTTCAACAGCATTTCGCTGTGTGAGCTGAGAACTAAAACATAGACCTATTTATTCCGACACATTTTACTTTGACACTTCAACTCTAAAAATCTGATATGTTACGCTCACATGACTTTCTCTAGTCTTTTACAAACTGTTTTTACAAACGCTTATTCTCCATCTACTCTATGTTAATCGAGATGTTAATCTGATTGCTAATTTTCTTGTAGGCACAAGGGGAATTGGTAGGCTTTAAGCTATAGTCAAATATTTTAAGAGCTGGTTGCTGTGTGCCGCATTCCATTCTCCTTGCATGTCCAGTACATAAAAAAAAATGAATAAATTCCCATTTGAGAAAAAGTATAAGTATTGGAAAATTTAAGGGAATAACAAGCAATATCTCGAAAATGGTTCACTCAACAAAAAAACTGTATATGACATAAATAGTGTATTTTAACGCGATCTACATTTTTGTGTAGTAAAATTTTGTCTCTTATGGTTTACGTGTTATGCGAAAGTCGTTCACAATGAAGAATACTTTTGGAGACATTCCCAGAAAATTCGAGATATACATTTCATTTGTTCATGAAAATATCTTAAACATAGGATATTTTAATCAAAATCGTTAGCCATTTTTGAGAAAATTAAATCTGAGGTGGGGGGATTTTCTTGAAAACTTTCGTGTCGCATCTCTGGAAGATACTGAACCTAAATACCAAGTTTGGTGTTTATCCGACTGTTCGTTTCTGAATTATGCTGTTCACAGACACACACGGAGATGTTTCCAAAAATGCTTTGTTTGGATTCAGGGGGCCTCATAACATATTTCCGGTGAAATCTCGGTATCCAATTTTTGGGTGGAATGCAATACTTCCCGTAATTACTCTACGTAGTAGAGAAAGTAAAAATTATGCACCATGCAGGCCTCCCTAAATTAGCGCCAGTACCGCTACGAAAACAGGGGTAGCTTCAAGCATTTACACCTTAGATAGGTATATCCTATACAAAAGAAATAAATAGTTTTTCTTTTTCAGAATAATAGTTTTAATTACCAATAATTCAGTGTGTCTTATGAGAAAACTCTGATGTGTTACATTCGCATGAATTTCTCTACCTTCTATAGCTTATTAGTGGGTATAGGGATTATTCTTACGAAAGTTTATTTTTCTATCTTTCTTTCCGGAAATAGCCGCATTACACATTTCGTTACAGATACAAAAGGAACAGCGATAGTCAAAAGTCGCTATATGCTCGCCTTAAAATTCATACTCTTTCCATAACATTGCCGGCCATCGTAGCCGTGGCCTCTGGAGTGTATAGCTCCGGCGCTCCGCCAGCTGAGGGTCCCGGGTTCGAGTCCCGCCATGGGCATGGGTGTATGTGTTGTGTAACTGCGGTAATAAGCGTAACGAAAACCGTAAAAACACAGTATCATACAAAAGAATATCGCGAGAAAGAGCTGAAAATCGAAGATGAAAGTATTGAGCAATCCGAACCATTAATAACGGATATCTTAGAAATGATTTAAAGAGATCTACATTTTTGTCGTCTATCGCTTAACGTTTTCCAGTTATACAAGTTTATACAACATTCCTTTCGAATGAAGAGGACTTCAAAGACTATTCTCAGAAAATTCAATATATACAGTTTGTCATGTAAATATCTTTAATACAATGTGACATTTTAATCAAAATCATTAATCGTTATTACAAAATAAAAATTCTCCAAAAATCTTCCATGTAAAGGGTAGTTTGGAACTCTGGGATTTTCTTGAAAATCTTCTTATCGCATCTTAGGAAGATACTGAACCTAAATACCAAGTTTGTGTTTATCCGAATCTTCGTTTTTGAGTTATGCTGTTCAGACCCACACACACGAACCGTTTTTAAAACTACTTTTTTGACTCAGAGGCCTCAAAACATGTATTTCCGGTGAGATGTGGAGATCGAATTTTTTTGGTGGAATGCAGCATCTTCTGTACTTACTAGGTATGTGGTAGAGAAAGTAAAAATATCGTATCGTATTGATGTTAAATGCCTAAACATTCGGGCTCTAGTGGTGATAGATTCAAGTCAGTTTTGATACACTGTTTTATTAGCAAAGGTTAAATTAACTGACTTAAAAAACTAATCTGTGCTCGTGGACATAGAAGGTTTTAAGCAGTTGGGTTAAAACCTGAATATTCTTGTACGGAATGACTGGAAATAATAACAGATAACCGTGCATCTTTAGAAACAAAGGCGTATACGTAGGTTGCTTATGTCTGGTATTCCCTCGTGGCATCAAAAGAGACATTGCTTTGAAAATGCCCCTCGCAGAGCAACCAAAGTTACACTACAGGAAGGAGAGACCTTTTTGAATGGCATTAATTGCTTTCTATCAGTCTACGAGAGGACAGAGATTTTTCTCCACTTTTGCAGAGAGTAATAAATGCACATAAAAGGGTTTGAGGCGATGGAAGTTGTGCACAGCATGTTGGGAACAGACTGACGCGTTATGAATATGAATTACCAGAACGAGGCAAGTGTGTGATGTCTCTTAATTGTATTGCCATCTCTCACTAGATGTTATCAACTGCACGACTCTTCTTGCTTCCGGCCTACTTGAAATCGTGTAATGAGATCTAGCGGGAACACAGCTCCTAATTAAGTTCTTGGGAAGACTTAACCGTTGTTTATATGCTCTTGGATGTATTGAGAATGTAAAAGAATAGGCAGCAAGTAGCACGTGCTGCAAGGATACCTGAGGCTTTGTATCTCCTTTAAGATTCTGTGAACCCTAAACGTACATAAACGATAATTTAAAATATTTTGATGAAATTTAAGTATTTGATATGTACACAATGGAAAACTCATTAAAATGAAATTATATTCTTGCTTGTGTTCATACAATCCCTTTTTACGTTGCCTAGCACCTACCTATAGTAGATAAGATGAAGTATTGTATTCCAACAAAAACTTCGATATCGAAATTTTCTCAATGCTTGTTTTTGGAAGCCCCTGAACCAAAAAAAAATTAACAATTTTTAGGCAAATTGTATGCATGCGTGAACTCGTCTGTGTGCCTGTGAGCCAATAACTCAAAAACGTAAACTTTGCATTTTAAATTCAGCACTTTGAGGCAGTATTTTATATCGCACTGTGAATGCCAGAGTGATTGTAGTGTAAATTATAATTATTGTATGACAATGATTTGAGATGTTCGTTAATTATAAGCATTGTTAGGAAATAAGTTTACACGGCCTCACTGAAACTGACAATAGGAGCCGGTAACAATGAAGCGAGTTGTTTATCAATTATAAGAGACAAAAAATGACGTAAGAGTAGCGCGCTTTTCTTTAGAAATGGAGGGAATATCTTCCCTAGAGCACATGTGTTCCATAATTTTGATTGGATATAAAAATAGACGCTAATGTTGGCGCGCTTTATTAACCAATAGCAGCTCTGTTATAATATTTAGGCATATCCGGGTGAGGGAGTATAAATTCTAAGCCAGAGACGGGTAACGCGCAGTTTTACAGAATCATTCACAAGGCAAACGTTGCACAGTTTAATAGAATCATTCACGGGACACACGTCGCGCAGTTTAAGAGAATCATTCACGCGTTACACGTCGCACAGTTCTACAGAATAATTCACAAGGCAAACGTCGCGCAGTTCAACAGAATCATTCACGGGTTACACGTCGCGAAATTCTACAGAATCTCTCGCGTCGTAAAGCTAGTTACAAAAATGTGAAATACTTGAATTAATAATGTGCGGCAACTAAGTGATTATAGTTACATTCGAAAATATAACAGTTTCAGTCGGACGTGTATCAAGAGTAAATATGTGAAATTAATGAAGTGTGACGGCAATAAAAGTGTAAAAACAAATTCTTTTATCAGTGTTATCTGTTAGTAACAACTCCTTTCCGTTTACACACCCTGTTCAAGAGATTTGCTCGACTGGGTAATAATAGCTAGCCGGAGGACAAATAACTCAAAATTAAAAATGGTAAAACAATAACAGGCGCTCAGCAAATAAGATAACACGAAGTTACCGCGACAACCTTCTAAGGATGCAACACGAAGGTTTTCATTAAAATGATGTATGTTTAATAAAGTTGATATGAGAAATAAAATGTACATCTGTAATTTTCTGTGAATATCCTGTAAAACATTCTTTGATTGAATTTTGTACAATTTTGTATAACAATGGTTTCGTGACAGCAACCTACTACAGGAAAAATTTAGTGAATGCATCGTATACGATTTTTTTCATTGGGCTGTGTATATATGCACATTCTGAATATGCTCTTAATAAGGATTTCCGTTGGACAAGAAACGTGCATAAACCGTGACTTCTGCTAGTTCAAGAGGGGTACTCATGAATTCTGGGCCTCCCGGCAAGTCAGGGCGTTCCGTTCGTCACGAAGATCGCCAGCCATAATAATAATAATAATAATAATAATAATAATAATAATAATAATAATCATCTACAAGCGTACTTATCAAAGTTTTGAAATATTTTATTATGAATTTTTTCCCATTTGTTTACGAATCGGCCTAGAGTTTGGACAGTCAACCATTTTTTTTTAAATTTCCAGTTATCTTAGTGTGTACACCAATATTTTTAGAATAAAATAGAAATGAAGGTACCTAAAACAAACATTTTAAAAGCTATGTATATTGTTACAAATCTAAGTACACTAAGTTCTGAATTAATATTTTTAAAATGTTCACAAGAATGCCATTAAAATCTAGGAAAACATGTATTTCTGGAACACTGTAGGCGTAATAAGTCTGATGTGTTGCACTCGCATGACTTTCTCTACTCTTGTACAAATCATTTCTACAAACGCTCATTCTCCATCTACTTCATGCTAATCAAGATAAACATTTGCAGAAACTATCTTATTGCTAGTTTTCTTGTAGGTGCATGGGGAATATGGTAGGCTTTAAGCGATAATCAAATATTTTAAGCGCTGGTTGCTATGTGGCACATTCTATTCTCTTTGTGTGTCCAGGAAAACAAAAATTCAAACAACAAGGAATATCTCGGAAATGGTTCACTCGACCCCCCTCCCCAAAGAAATAATTCAAGATGTACCTTGCATTTTTCATGAAAATATCTTCAACATATGCTATTTTAATCAAAATCGTTAGCCATTTTTAGAAAATAAAAATTTTCGAAAAATGTTCCATGTAAAGGGTAGTCCGGTCGTCGCATCCTTGAAGGATATTAAACTCAAAATACCAGGTTTGGTATTTATCTGGCTTTTGGTTTTTGAATTATGCTGTTCACAGACAGACACACACGGACATGTTTCCAAAAATTGTTTATTTGAATTCAGGGCACTTAAAAACATGTATTTCCGGTGAAAGCGCGGTAACGAATTTTTGTGTGGAATGCAATACTTCCCCTACTTACTATACGTAGAAGAGAAAGTAAAAAATGCTGGAAAATTTGAAACAAATAAATAAATAAATAAATAAATATAAAAAGTTAAAAGATGGAGAGTTTAAATCACCCAATTTACAAAACTGAAGTAAATATATGAGGTATACCTAATATATAAATATTTCACAAGCTACTCTTTTTACATCTTTTAATCAAATCTACTCACATCCTGCCTTTAGTGTGTAGCTAGGTATACCAGCGGGATGAAATTGTTAGTTTTACAATCCGAAATGAATGAAGATTTATAACCTATATGAACAAATATCACAAAAGAAAATCAAGTTGAGGAAACATGTTTTAAGAAACAGCACTAATAAAATTGCCATAGAAGTTATGCTTGACAAACCTACAGAAAAGAGGTGGAAAGAGCAAACGAACGGCAGGAGTATTAATTTATTATTATTAATTATTATTATTGTTATTATTATTACTATTATTATTACTTCTTTGATGTTGCAAGTTAAATACTAACTACATCGTAACCTTGAAAGCAGGAATAAAGGAATTCCAAGACCACAATATTTGGAATATGTCCGAGGTGATTCCCATGCCCAGATTGCTAGCATATAAATGGTATGCGGAGATACCGTGTTTGGAATGGCGATTTATCTTCTAGGCGGGCCGTTTGTGCCGCTGATACTACAGGTTTTCAGTTCCGCTACCTTTTTCTCTTCTGTTTTTATAAAAGTTTAACGGGTCACTTGCTACGTAATCTGTGCTGTTCTTCCATTTGAGACCGCGTGTTTTAAATTTCGTGACTAATGGTTCCAGCGTTTTTGCATTCCATTCATTACAATAGGAATAAAGAACAGCAGCACAGCAGAACCGATAGATTTCAATGGATTTCGGATAACAGAGGTATTTTTCGTACTCTTTGAAAAGAGATACACAGGAAATGAACATCGTGTAGATCACAGCTTTGAAAACATTTCCAATCATGGGGATATAAAATGTTTCACCGAAATAGACTTTTCTTCCACTGCAATTCGTTCGTTTCCCAGGAAGTTTTTGATTTGATGCAATTGCCTAACTCTGGTTTGAAGTTCATAAACGGAGGTTAGAATTTAATTGTTTATTTAAAGCCACGGTAATGGATCTATGAAATTTGGAAAATCCACAGCATTTAAGACCTGTTGTTGAAATTTATGCCAACATTATAACTAATGCTTTTTCAATTTTTTTAAATTCTGGCTTCCATGGTTATTTAAATATTAATTTTATTGTGTAAATTCCTTGTTCTAATCACAGATTCAGGTTTTGCAAACATATCTATCAAATCAGATTTTTTTATATTAATCTCTAATTATTGTAAAAAAATTATTACTTTTTGTACTCTCCAAAATTCATTTTTCAAAAGTAAATAATTTATATCTCAAAATTGGAGCTTTCTTTTAAAACTATGCATTTTTAAAAGGCAGTATAAAACCTTTGAAATAAAAATAATAATCAAAATTGCATGGAATGGAGCATTTGGCGTCTGGAAAATGCTGAAAAAAAAGTTTTCGTGAAAACGGTATATTAAAAGTTTAGAATTCATATTATTTTATTACGAAAGACATTACTTTTTTTAAGTTTTTCAAATTTTGGCCAAATTTCACAGATGCATTTATTTACTTTAGGGGATCGACGGTGAAAACTAGACACACACACAATCAAAATTACAATTTATGCTTTTTAACTCACTATCCGATTCTCTAGGAACGTTTGGGTGTAAATATTTTTTTCGGAGTCAAAATTAGGGAGTTCCATGGCAATTAAGTAGTTGAATCTAAATGATTACAGCCATTTAGGAGAAAATCAGAAATGTCGAACTGTTTTCCATAGAAAGCATAGTTAGGGTGGGCATCTTCATGTGGGATCCTTGGAAGATGCTTAACTTAAATATCACTTTTGAATTATGCTGTTCACACAGACGCGCGCCCGCCCGCCCGCGGACTTTATTCTAAAATGCTTTTCTAATCTTTCGATTCTTAAAACGTTTATTTCCAATGAAATCTCTGTATCAATTTTTTTGTCGGAGCACTAGTAGTAAAGTAAGAATGAACTATATCTGAGATTTATTTGGTTTAGTAAAGTTAGTGCACAAAAAATTATAAATTTATATATGGGTATAAGTTCTCTACAAGCAGAAGAAAGTAGGTATGAAGAATAATGAGATAATTTAGACGTTAATTAAAAATAAATATTGTTACACATTCTTGTGTGAAGAATTTGAAAAGATAATTGTTTTTGAAACAGCTCTTACAAAGCCAATAGCATTAACTCTTTTCAGTTCTCAGTATATATCTAAATGCATCGCGATTGAAGAGGACTTCAGAGCCTATCTCACGACACAAGGCCAAGGACATAGCAACCTGACTGTACGCACTTATTAACGCAAAAAACGGAAAACTGACCTGTCTCATCCCTAGTTTGGAATATTAATTCATAACTGTAATTATACCTCTCTCCTGACAATAGCCACCCCTCCACCCAGAATGAACACTTTGCAGACTAACCCTAAAATAAAATGCAAGTAAAGGATGAACAGATTACTCTTATTTCTGAAATGTCTGTTGTTTGAAAAGCTATCCGTATGCAAGTTGTCAGTAATACAAAAATCGTTATATACTCAATGTAAATGCAAGAAAAGGACTAAATAAACACGCAAAGGGCAAGATTATGACACAAATGCCAAAAAATTATCTAATAAATGTGCATTTTCCTAATCTGGAACCCACGAATAAGAATTTATGTACACTGGCTTCCGTTTATGCCGTCCCCGCAGCTTTGGGAGGCATTCTACTGGCCTACACAGTGAGTATGTAGCAAGGAGGAGGTGCCTGCGTGTATTTGTTTAACTTTACGCGCATGCACTGGCGTCCTGTTTTACGTGCATAGTTTGCATGGTTCTAGATTATTCTCATATGAATATACAACTTTGTGCAATAGCTTTACTCAGCATCACTTACATATGATAACTGTGTTTAAATGTATAGCAATAAAACCCTGTTTTGCACAATTTCTCTATGAAAAGGTATTTTAATGGCAACAATGTAAAACTGAAATACATATTTTTATTCTTAAATAGGATACTTTTACTGGACATTATTTTAATAATCCGTCCATTCTCCATTCTTGTCCAATATCTGATTTAGCCACCTAGAACTGAATCACTCGTCGCCGTCTGGAACACTGTCATAAAATGTGGGAACATTTGCGTTTAGAGTCAAGAGTTCTACCTGCACCTAAACGATTAGGTGCTTAGGCGGTTAATTAAGATATTGGACAAGAATGGAGATTGGACAGATTATAAAAGTAATGTCTAGTAAATGTGTCTTCTTTGCGAGTAAAACGTATAATTTACCTCAGTCATACATAATATTGTTATTAAAATATTTTATGGAGAAATTGCGCCCCCTCCGGTGTGGCCCCGCACCGCAAGTAGGCCAACGTATCACGGAGGGGCCTCCGGAACCGGGCAGAGTACCGCAAGTAGACTAGTTGGCCCTTTTTTGCTTCCAATGTGACCCCTGGGAGGGAAGGATGCGCAGAGAGACCAGAAGGCGACCATATCCGAATGCTAACGGGCGCAAGCATGGGTGGGATCCCTAACGTTTCCAGACAGAACGCATCCGACACCGCCGGACCCTGCCCACAAGCCACCAGCCTCCAGGACCCCCTTGAGCTAAGCTGAGCCCCACGCTGAGGAGAGACCTAAATGGGCGGTACCGCGGCGACACCAGGTGAAACCTTTACAGAGCTTAAGCCACCGCCCAGCTACAACCCGCCGAACACCGTCGCTTGGTCTTACAACCCCGAAACAGATAAAAGATGAGAGGAAATGAGAGGAAGGGGAGTCGCGGTAGTAGATGAACCACCCAGCATTCGCCTGGCGACCCGGGAAAACCACGAAAAACCCATGGGCCAGAGTGGAGGAGGGTCGCCGGGGATCGATCCAGGGACCTCCATAATACGGGCCACAGACATAACCGCCTGAGCCTTCCCGCTCGGTTGTGAAGGCAAGTAGAATGCCCCACAAAGCTGCGGGGACGGCATAAATGGAAGCCAATGTACACTTAACAATGCCTATGATCCAACAACTAAAATATGACGTCATGTCATCAGAATCTGGGCTCTGGTTATTACATTTTAGGTTTGTTTTCCTACTTGTACAATAGTACTGTAACCTTTGAAGTTATGTTCGCCTTAGCTGGGGAAACACAAATGCCTCTTTGTATTTAACATCGCCCTTTAAGAATCTTGACACTGAACTTGTAATACACATGCCTTATGACAAACACGACCGTGGCACATGTCTGTAATTCCAGAATATAATTCACGTAGTTCTGAGTTCATGTATTGCCTCAGTTTTAGTTTTTGCTGCAAGGAGAGAGAACCTGCTAGCGTTTACGACCAACTTTATCCGGCAGTCGTAAAGGAATAAATTGAGTGCTCTTTTAATTGGAAGTTGTAAAAGCTGCTGGCTCAGATAGCAGTCTGATAAAGGGGATATATACAGCAGCTGTGCAATTTCAGTACCGCTACTTGGTCGTTCGGACTGGGTTCATTGGCTTTTGTCAATGCATTCACCACCTATTGTCTTGCAAAGTGATTGAGTTTCACAAACGTTCAAGGAAGTCACAACGAGCTGAACGGGTGAGTGGGATGCAAAAACGAAGGCTTTTTACTTTCTCTACTGCTTACCTGTATTAAGTAGGTGAAATATTGCATTGCCACCCAAAAATTCAATACCGAGATTGCGTCGGGACCTCGCGCCTCTCTGTGTTTCGAAGACTGCGCCGTTGGTGGCAGTCCCAGGTTCGATGCCCGCTCGAGTTGGAGTCTTACGCTGTGTAGTGGTAGATACAGAAGTAGTGCTAAAATTCACTGTACCTGTTTTCTCTATCCCACGTGGCTTCGTTTGTCCTGGCTGGTTGATTCAACTATACGGTGATTCTCGCTGTTACCCTGGCTAGTTGGTTCTCAGCGGTGATGTTTGCATGGACTCTGCCTATCATGATTGTTAATAAGCTCGTCGATCTCAGTGGTGGTACTAGAAGCTCAGAGGAGAATTTACTACCCACCATAATGTGTGGTTTATGACTATTTATTGTCACTTCTTCAATATAACACTACATAATGTTTCTGTTCACTCATCACTTTGTATAGGACACCATTTGCGCGCCAACTTTGTTTGACGGAGTATCGCGGATTCCTCGTCAGTATCTAAAAGTCAACTATTTTATTTTTGGGGTGAATCTCGACTATTTAAAGACCATAATTTCCCACCTAAAATGTTGGTATCGGATTTCTTATTGGTCAATTTGTATATATCATGTGACCTCTTTCCCGGGCTTCTCTTGGTAAACTGCCGTTCTGTGTTATTTTCCTTCACTCCATACTTCCGGAGCGGAAACAAATAGAGTCATAAAACCTTACCCTAGACTAACACAAAAGATCCCGTTTTCGCTGCACATGCGAACAGCATATTTCTACCCTAACTGCAGAGTTCAAGACATTCTAAACTTAGTTAAACAGGAACATTATGTACATGACAAATATTACATTATACAGAAATTACTATTTAAATGGTTTTCACATTGTACACATACTTCCTTTATACATCAAATTATACATGAATAAATTAGCACATAATAAAATTCATTCGGGCACATTCTATCTCAAGATTTAACTGCAAATGCAGTTTTTGATGTTCCTTGTATCCGGAAAAGAGCATTTTTAGAAAAACGTACACCACGTGATCAAAAGTATCCGGACACCTGGCGGCTGAAAATGACGTACAAGTTCGTGGCGCCCTCCAGCGGTAATGCTGGAAGTCAATATGGTGCTGGTCCACCCTTAGGCTTGATGACAGCGTTCACTCTCGCAGGCACTCTTTCAATCAGTTACTGGAAGGTTTCTTGGGGAATGGCAGCCCATTCTTTACGGAGTGCGGAACTGAGGAGAGGTATCGATGTAGGTCGGTGAGGCCTGGCACGAAGTCTGCGTTCCAAAACATCCCAAAGGTGTTCTATAGGATTCAAGTCAGGACTCTGTGCAGGCCAGTCCATTACAGGGATGTTATTGTGTAACCACTCCGCCACAGCCCGTGTAGTATGAACAGGTTGTCGATCGTGTTGAAAGATGCAATCACCATCGCCGAATTGCTCTTCAACAGTAGGAAGCAAGAAGGTGCTTAAAATATCAATGTAGGTCTGCGCTGTGATCGCACCACGCAAAAAAACAAGGGATGCAAGCCCCCTCCAGGATAAACACGACCACACCATAACACCACCACCTCCGAATTTCACTGTTGGCACTACACATGCTGGCAGATGACCTTCACCGGGCATTTGCCATACCCACATTCTGGCATCGGATCGGCACATTGTGTACCGTGATTCGTCACTCCACACAACGTTTTGCCGCTTTTCAATCGGTAATGTTGACGCTCCTTACACCAAGCGAGGCGTCGTTTGGCATTTTCTTGCGTGATGTGTGGCTTATGAGCAGCTGCTCGACCATGATCTCCAAGGTTTCTCACCTCACGCCTAACTTCATAGTACTTGGAGTGAATGATGCAGTTTGGAATTCCTGTGTGATGGTCTGGATAGATGTCTGCCTATTACTCTTTACGACCCTCTTCAAATGTCGGCGGTCTCTGTCAGTCAACACACGAGGTTGGCCTGTACACTTTTGTGCTGTACATGTCCCTTCACGTTTCCACTTCACTATCTCATCAGTGAACCTAGGGATGTTTAGGAATGTGGAAATCTCGCGTACAAACTTGACACAAATGACACCCAATCACCTGACCACGTTCGAAGTCCGTGAGTTCCACGGAGCGTCCCATTCTGCTGTTTCACGATGTCTAATGACTACTGAGGTCGCGGATAATGAGTACCAGCCAGCACAATGCACCTAAGATGAAAAACGTATGTTTGTGGGTGTCCGGATACTTTTGATCATATAGTGTATGTGTGTACGAGTGTCTGTGAACAGCATAACTCAAAAACGAAAAGTCGGTTAAATACCAAACTTGGTATTTAAGTTCAACTTCCTTCAAGAATGCGACACGATGATTTTCAAGAAAATCCCCAACCCCACCCGAAACTACCCTTTAGATGGAACATTTTTCGTTATTTTTTTGTTTTCTCAAAAATGACTCGACGATTTTGATTAAAATGCATGTTTAATACATTTTAATAGTAAACTATTGATATATTTTGCATTTTCTGGGAATAGCCTGTGAAGACCTCTTCATTCTTAATGAGTTTTGTATAATTTATAAATCGTAAGAGACAAAATCTTAATAACAAAAATTGTAGAGCTTCTTCTTCCTCCTCCTCCTTTAAGAATTAGGTTAAAAACCTGTTCCAGCATTATTCAATCCATCTTTTACGTGGTCTTCCTACACTTCTCTTACCAGATGACGAATAATGGACTGCTCGGTATGCGTTGCGAACTTCCGACATTCTCTGTATATGGGAATTCCATTTTGTTTTATATTCAATAGCTGTTTCTACTGCTGATTCTGCAATGTGTAGTTCTGTTGTAATGTGACTTTAATCTCAGCAGCTTCGATTTTACTTTAAGTGCGTGTTTCACTTCCATAAAGTAATTGTGGAAGAGCCATTGCATTGTAAAACATTAATGTGTCTATTCTAGCCTTCCCTTATAGCGTTCTGTTTATAGTGCCACTTATATGCTTAAATTAATGGATTTTATCTAAGACTTCTATGTCGTTTTAGTAAGTTATATATGAACCTAAATATTTAAGGCATGCAACCTGCTCTAGAATTGTATTTTCTGATTCTATTTTTGATCTAATAGGGTATTTTCCCTTGAAAGCCATTATCTTCTGACATATTTGCTTAAGTTTAAAAATTGATCTTTGCGGATCGTTTTTATTATCTATGATTGTAATATCGTATGCGTACAATAAAATATTTGAATCATTTCTTTTCCTAGGGTGGTCCCCAGAGTGACTTGGGGTTATCCATTTTCTTATCATTTCATCTATATAATAATAAAAAGTGCAAGCAATAAACTACATGCCTGCCTCACACCTTTATTTATTATTTAATTTTACTTTCTCTACTACGTATAGTAAGTAGGTAAAGCATTGCATTCACCCAAAATTTCGATATCGAAATACAATTTTGAGGCCCCTGAATCCAAATAAAGCATTTTTGGAAACATGTCCTGTGTGTGTGTGTGTGTGTGTGTGTGTGTGTGTGTGTGGGTGGGTGGGTGTGTGTGTGTCTGTGGACATCATAGATAACTCAAAAACGAAAACTCGGATGAGTACCAAACTTGGTATTTCAGTTTAGTGCCTTCCAAGGATGCGACAGAAGGTTTTTCAAGAAAATCCCCCACCCCAACTACCGTTTACGTGGTATTTTTCCAAAATTTTCAGTTTCTAAAAACTGGCTCTAAGAGTTGTGATTAAAATACCGTATGTTAAATATATTTACGTGAGAAAATGTATCTTGAATTTTCTGGGAATAGAATTTGAAGTCCACTTTATTCAGAAGGAATTGTGTATAACTGGTAAACGTTAAGCGACAGACGAAAACGTACTACACAAGATATGTAGATCTCTTTAAAACACAGAATTTATTTCAAATAATTTTTTGTGGCATAAGCTATTTCTGAGGTATCCGTTATTAATGGTTCGAATTTTTCATTTAAGTCCTTTCAACATTCAGTTGTTTCTCGCAATGTCATGGAAACTGCGTTCAGTTCTTAAACATTTGATTATCCCTGTCTCTTTGTATCTATAACGAAATGTGCAATGCAGCTATTTCTGCAAAGGTTTATTTGGATTAAAATGTAGTAGACAGAAAAATCAGCTTTAGTAATAATAGTTTATACACTCACTAATAAACGATAGAAGGTAGGGAAAGTCTTGTGAATGTATCCACAAGTTTTTTAATTGACAAGACATTAATTAGAAGCCGCATTAATTTGATACTTATACACTTATATTATTCTTTATTGTTCTGTTTTCTATTCATTAAGACTCGCACACGTCCCTGCCCAATAATTTACAGCTACCGACGATAATGAAGCGTACTTTTAACAGCGGCAAAGAAAAATAGCAAAAGTGAAGCTTGTATCAAACACCTGCATAAGTAACAAAAGACCTTTGCTCTTCCTGTTTATACTCGTAAATCTACTCCTGGAAATCACCGTCATACGTCTCTTTCAAGCTGCACTAAGCGATGAAAGAATACAGCGTGCCGGTAACTTTACAGTGCCATAAAGGATATTATTTCCGACACACCTGCAGCAGAGCCTCGCTCTCTGATTCACCTGTTCTGCAATTATTGTCAACAACTACGACTTCTTTGAGGCGCGCACATTTTAAGGGGAAGAAAAACAAGGACTGTCAAACGGTTTGTATCCAAGTGTGCATGTAATTTCATTATCATCATGCGCCCTGACTGTGGTTATTACCTTGTTTCCTCTCTGCAGGGAACCTCTTGTTTCAGGCCTTCAGAATCTCCTCTTGTCTGCACGGCTGCAGGTCACGTAGAGTTAAAACTGACATTTTCAACTCCTCTACTGTTAAAAACTTATAATTATGAAAATGTTAAAATGTTAATGTTGTTGTTATTATTAATAGCAAGGAATTGTTGCATTCAAAAGTAATATAATTCATAACCGAACGAGGCGGACCTCAATAATATGTGCGACTCGTATGTCCTAGGATCGAACTCCGGCGACCACCCACTCTAGCCCATGGGTTTTTCGTGGTTTCCCCGAGTCGGCAGGCAAATGTTGGGGTGGTTCATCTTCTACCACGACTCTCCTGTCTTTCATTTCCTGTACCCATAATCTTCCTTGTCATCTGTTTCAGGGTGGTTGGACCAGGAGATGGTGTTCGGCGGGTTGCGGCTGGGCGATGGCTCTGCACTCTGTAGAAAAATATAAATTGAGTTTTATTTATGGGCGCTCTTTAACTACTATGGTTCTTAGCGTCCCATTCTATATTGGTCGTGAAAGACCGGAAATTTTGCTCAGAGGCCTCTCTATCAGGCTTGAGAGTCTTTAACGTGCCGTAAATCTACGACACGGGAGCACCGCCGTTACTTCCGTTCCAAGGAAACCATGCTAAGGATTTTTGAAAAAATCCATAGCCCTCCGGGTTTGAATCTGCAACCTCGGAAGCGGGTTCAAACCGGTGGAAGGCGCTCAAAAAAGGTTTGTACCTGATGTCGTACCAGGGACAGCTAGGTTAGTACCTGGTCCGAGTGCTTTCGGGCAGGCGTTCCTTGGGGATCCTCCCCAGCGGCACGGGGGGCTATGGGTGGGCCCGAGCGGCGTTGGAGGCCTTCAATCTGGAAACATTGGAGATCCAGTCCATGCTTGTGCCCGTCGTCATCCGGATCTGATTGCCCTTCGCGTCTCTCCCCTCCTCCCTCCCAGGGGTCACTAGAAGCACAGGGGGCCGGATGGCCTACGTCAGGTGCACTGCCCCGGTTTCGGGGGACCCTCCGTTCGTCAGTACCTTTACCTTTTGGTATCAGTCATATCTAAACATATGATGAAACTATAATCGGGATTTTTCGATTTTGGATGAATAGCTACTAACCTATACAGTGGGCTAAACCTATTGCTATGAAACTTGGTATATTAACATCTTGGGCCTCCGAAGGGAGTTCCTATGGGACGCAAAATCTAAAAGAAATATCGGTATTAGTATTTGGGGGGGAATGCTACGTAACAAAGTCTGCAAGCATTAAATTCATGAACAAGTTTTGTTATAAACAAAATGTCTGGGATAAACATATAGGAAGTTACACCAATCTTTCTTACTGTACGTAAACGATTACTACGTAAAACAGTATAACATCGTAGTGCAAACAAAAGGAAGAGGCACAATTTTGTGCACTGTTAAAAAGGCAAAGGTACGAATCACGGAGGGGACCCACAACCGGGGTAAAGTACAGCACGCAGGCCAGTTGGTCCCTAGTGCTTCTAACGTGACCCCTAGGAGGGAAGGATGAGGAGAGAGACCCGAAGGGCCATCAGATCTGGATGCCGTCGGACACAAGCAAGGACGGGGTCCCTAAAGGTTTTAGATAGAACGCATCCGACGCTGCACGGTCCCTCCCACAAGCCACCAACTTCCAGGATCCCCCGCAGCATAGCCCCACGCTGAGTAGAGACCTAACTGAGTGGTAACGCAGCGAAGTCAGGGAAGAAACTTTTACTGAGCGCAAGCCACCGCCCAGCGCAAGCCGCCGAACACCGTCGCCTGGTCCCAACCCTGAAACAGATGACAAGGAAGAAGATGAGTACAGGGAATGAGAGGAAGGAGAGTCGTGGTAGAACATGAACCACCCCAGCATTCTCCTTGCGACCCGGGAAACCACGAAAAATCCATGGGCCAGAGTGGGCGCTCTCTGGTGATCGATCCCGGGACCTTTCGAATGCGAGCCACAGACGTAACCTCCTGAGCCATTCCGCTCGGTTCTGCACTGTTAAAGTTTTTATTTATTTTAAGTTTTTGCCGTAACTAAGGGAAAAATAGTTTTATATCGGTTCT
The DNA here is from genome assembly GCA_030765065.1 of Deroplatys truncata. Taxonomy (NCBI): domain Eukaryota; kingdom Metazoa; phylum Arthropoda; class Insecta; order Mantodea; family Mantidae; genus Deroplatys; species Deroplatys truncata. The sequence continues at coordinate 125,999,320 of CM060988.1, read as the reverse complement.
AGAAACATCATATGACTTATAAGTAGCACGGAGAGACTGAGAGGTGAGAGCAAGGAGGGTGGGGAGTGAGAGAGTAAGAGAACGTGAGAAAAGAAAGAGGAAGAGATAGCGGGAGAAAGAGAGAGAGACAACGAGATTTAGAGATAGTGGTAGGTGAACGGTAGAGAGAGGGGAATTTGTGTATTTAGCACAACAATGTGAAAAGAGTTCTGCTATTTTAATAATATGGAGATGGGGAGTGAATAGTTCAGAAGCATATACATTGTTAACTTTATCTTGTTAGAAGTTGGAGTAATCATTGCCATTTGTATTACTATTTGTTTTCGAGCATTTAAGATTTACAGTGTCCTGATTTGTGATAGTAAGAGTTAAACTAGTTTAAATTTAAAACATGACTGAATTAATGACAGTCAATCAGAAGGTCTGTATCCAGCTTTGGTTTTGGCTGCGAGTGCACTACTACAAGACGATAGATTTACTCATTTTGAGGCAGTATTTTTAACACTTGAATAATTTCAATTAAATTATATAATATGTAATTTCAATAACAGCCCGCCTTGAAGCAAATGTATGTAATAATTGTTTTAAATGTATGTAACAGTCATTGCATATGCTTATATTATTGTAAACATGTTTAATAATGTTATGTTGAATACATTAGGTAATTTAATAACGTAAGAGCTGTGAGAAAATAAGTTTAAAGTTGCTAACAATGAGGTAACAATGAGGTAGCCTTGAGGCAAGAATGAGTTTGAGAGTTTAAATGTTACCTAGTCATGATTAGGGCAACGATAATGTAAATTTTGTGACAGTTTAAAAATAGCCAATCAACAACCAGAAAAAGCTTTAGTAAAATGCAGTTATTCTATCGGACTAGGATACTGCATAACGTTTACGGGTTTGGACGGTTGAAATATGTTCAGTTGCTGGCAGGTCTTGGTAGTAACCGGATGGGAGATGAGTTCTCTAAAGAAATATTACGTATTCGTGTGTAACGAAAATTATGTATACGAGATAACAAAGTGCACGTATTAAATGAAAGAATCTCACAGCTCTTGATATCAGTGTAGTGCTATTTAATTTGTGTCAAGGATTAATAAAAAGAAGTGAATTAATACTTAAAATATGTGTAAGCCTACATTCTTGCTGCACCACGCCCTGCTTAAGAAAAACATGTCTCTAAAGTAATACTGACGCAGCCGAGGCAAACATAAACATAAATAGTTAAAGAAGCAGTTTAATAACAAAGTTAATATTTTCTTTTTAAAAGTGGAGCGTAACAACAAAAATACATCTTAAAATCAGCTTCTCATACGTAACAGCATATTACGTAACAAACAATCTTCTTCAAATTAACGCCCAAAGCGTGGTGCAAACTTCAACAACAGTAACACTATTTCAAATTGACGTCCATAAGTGGTCTACGCGATGAGTTATTGAAGAGTAGGAAAAAGTTAAAACGCTAGTTGAAGTTCACTGTAAATTGAGAAAGTATTTGAAATTACAGTTCAGCTCGTGCGTCGTGATCACAACCTGAAAAATTTCTCAATCCTCAGTAATATTACTCATCTCATCTAATACCTATCATTCCCATTACAAAATCTAAAAAAGAACGTAACCTCAGAGCCACCGATATCCAAGTGGGGCAAAGCCCACCCTAATCTAATCACATGTTAATCTTCATAGCAGAAAAGACTCTACCAAGTTTGAGCACTGTAGGTCTGTTATTTCCAAACTCATTAATCTTTTACACATTGAATTCCAGTCGAAGCAAAACGGTCCATGGACAAGTTTTAATCCGATTGTCCTAAAAATTTGCAGGCATGTTCCTCAGGAACCTACAAACAATGTTTTATATGTTTTAGTTTTGTGATATTTGTAGTTCCCATTTCCGTAAGGTATATCTAAATGTTCTATCAAATCAGCGGAATTAAGACTTTTTCCGTCTGTTCTATCTTCGGCAGTGCAGTGGTTTCTTTTCGTTTCTTTTTGTGGGACTAGGACTGAAAACCATGCTTGCTCGCTTCTGCAGCACTCTTAAACAACTGTCTTGCTCGTAACAGCCGTACAATCTCACAATCGCTCCTGGCTTCACTTCAGCTTCGGGCTAGCTGACTTGGTGTACGCTGGACCCTTATATCGGTGCGGGCTTTTCAAAGAGGTCCAAGATCGTTCCGGATGACACTATTTGTTTTTACTGGAGTCTACAGTATTCACACCCCCTCGCATCTTTGGACTTTGCCATTATGCTGTCAAACTGGAACCTTGTAACATAACCTTGCAACCTTTTCCACTGCACTATTCACTATTTTAAACAAAAGGTTTATGCAAGAGCTTTTAAGCTAAACAGATAGTATTAAAATAATATAATATACCCCTCCCCCCAAAAAAGCCACTGAAAATCCATACGATTCCTTTAAACCTGCTGCACATCTCTTGTAAAATGTTCCCTTAAAATTCTTAATGCAAAGGATTAAAATGCAGTTTCTATAAAAAATCAAGTTTCAGTTCTAATTTTATTGTATTTAAATATATTTGATGGTACCTATGGGGGATTTCTGAGTATTTGGTCGTTTGATTTTATCCATCTCTAAAACAGGACCGGGCGATCCCACAGATCGTGTCATTGATTTTAACTAACGAGTATAAAGGGAATACTTTAAAAGGTTTTCTCTCAGTTGAGCAGAAATAACGAATACGGGAAACTTTACGGAAAAGCCTTAATGCCAGTGCTGTGGAATGAGATTCGTTTTCGCATGACTTCCTTTTACTAAACCAATTTTTGTATGAATGGTTGTGCACCATTTGACAACAACAACGACATCAAATCACGCCAGGGTTGTTACTTTTTGTGCGTTGAAAATCTTCGTTATGATTTCTTTTAACACCCATTAACCAAGAATAGAAGTTAACTCAAGTTAACAAAGTTGCCATTTATAGTGGTCATGCAAAGATTATCGAGTTTGAAAGCCAGTGTATAGTGGCTGCTTTTTAAACATTTTCCTATCGCTGAATCTCCTGTATCCCCCTTGTGCTTAAAACGAAGTGTGTAATGAAACCATTTTTACAGACCTTTATCTTGATTAATATAAAGTTGATGAAAAAATAAGTTTTGCGAGAATAATTTGGAAATAAATTAAAAAGTAAACAAGACTGGGTAGAAAAAGTCGTGTGAATGTAACGCATTTTTTCTCTCTCTTTTAATTGCTACACTGCGGGACGACACAACAGTTAAGAAATTATTGCAATTAAAATCTTCCTAAATATGATTTTTAGCCAACAAACCTTTTTAAGAAAAGTGACCATAGAACACTATCCCAATATAAGGCAAGGAATATATTTTATAACATTTGTTTAGTAATTAGGAGAGAAAAAAACCTCAAACATGTTTAAGCAGCGCAATGCTATATTCTCTAGGATGTACCTACAGTCCCGGATTAGCTTCCTCTCGACCACTCACTCTGATTTTGGATTTTTAGTGGTTTTCCCTGGTCGGTATGCGAGCGCTGGAATGATTTCTCTTCTACCACGATTCCCCTTCGCTAATTTCCCTTTCATTCCGTTTCCTTCTAATGTTTTAAGTGTGCCGGGTTTCATGGCATGAGGCGATGCCGACAAGTGCAGATCCTTTCCGAGGAAGCATTCCCCTTGGACACTAGCGGGTTGCCTGGTTGCAAGGGTCGTTCATTGCCCTCAATTGGTAGATCCATTAGGGTGTCGGGTCTTAGAGCCAATAAAAACTTCAGCGCTACACTGTGGCCTACAGCCTCCTGTGGTTAATTCACTTTATCCCTCTCTCCTGTGGGGTCTTGTTTTGTCATGTTCCATACGATTTACGTCATTGCTCCGGACGCACTTTCAGCCTTGGGCTACCTGTGTGGTTTTAAAGGCAATCCGTTATATCTGCACCCTTTACCAAGGAATACAGTCTCATAACAGATATGTTTCAAATTCTTCTGGTTCTAAAAACATTTCCCCAAAAGCAATGCAGTTGTCTCCTATAAGACAAAGCCTCACAGGAGCATATAATGTGCTGGGCTGTTTAGTTTCTTTCTTGCACAATCTGCAATCTAAGTTAACCTGAAACACTCCCATCATGTTAAAATGATTTTTTACATGAGCATGTCTTGTGAGAAATGCAATAATTGTTCTCAGCTGAAGTCTATTACATTTAAGTAAGCTTTCAGTTCTTTTCTTACATGGTTTTCTAATAAATAGTTTACCATGTTTGTTTCCTGGGGTTTTAAGGCAGATTTTGTGGTGTTCTACTTTAGACCAGTTCTTAACATCCTCTCTTACTACACATTGAGATGTTCATAGAGGTGGCTATGACCCAATAAATTGCGAAGCTGCTCCTTGTTATTTCCTACTATGCCACTATGACCTGGCACCCAAACGTGGGGTGATAGCCGCAATGTATCTGTGAAGGTCGCAATGCACGAGGTGTCCCCCTCCGTTGTATACCCTATACTTGGTATTTCAGCAATGTTCAGAGCTCTTCAAAAAAATATTTTCAAACTAATTGCAGTTGAAATTGATTAATTTGTCTTTCTTTTTTAACGCGTCCAAATTATTTAATTTAAAAGAGAATTTTGACAAAACATTCGTGGAAAATCTCTTACAGTGACGCAGTTTGACAATTTAATTACTTCAGAAAAATGAGGGGATGAATCCCCTGAAGCCACGCACAGAAATGCTCAGTCCCCATTCTTTTAACATTGCGCCTAATGCCCATATCTTGGAAACCCTTTTAGTATGAGCTTTATGCAGGTTTCGCTCTGTCGTGAAGAGAAAGGACCCAACAGGTGTGTCGGTATTTTGGAAGAAGCCAGTAAGATGTCACAAAGGGATCCAGGAATTTATTGCGGTGCACAGAAGAAGCCAGAGTAGATCTCTACTACTAATTAAAATCTGGGGTTCGTCTCCCGTACTTTCATTACCTCCAGCAGGAGTAGTTTTAATTGGATTAGTGCTGCAAAGGGAACGACCGACCTTCAACCCTACAGAGATGATTTTCCCTTGTCCAATCTAAGGCCCTGCCTATTCGATCTGGTCATTATACATATGCATCCTCATTGACGGTTGTATCTCATTTTGCTTTGATTTTCTTCATTCCTTATTAAAGTATACACATCATATTTGTTGAAAATTCTTTAAAAAATAAATCAAGATTGGAATTTTTGGATAATCGTGATTTTTATGGCACTTTTTATTTGTTAATTTCTATCATATTTAAAGCTCCCCGCTACCTTAACCATTTTTGTGCATACGCTGTATAGCACATGTGAGTTATAGTATTTTTACTTTCTCTACCACATATAGTAAAGGGGAAGTATTGCATTCCATCCAAAAATTCGATACCGATATTTCACCAGACATACATGTTTTGAGGCACCCTGAATCAAAATAAAGCACTTTTGGAAACGTGCCCGTGTGTGTGAACAGTATCACTCAAAAGCGAAAGTCAGATAAATACCAAACTTGGTATTTAGGTTCAATATCTTCCAGAGATAAAACACAAACATGTTCAGCAAAATCCCTCCACCCTAAACTACCCTTTATATGGAACATTTTTCGAAAATTTTGATTTTCTAAAAAATCGCTGTAACGAATTTGATTAAAATACCATAAATTAAAGATACTTGCATGACAAATAAAATGTATATCTTGAATTTTCGGGGAATAGCCTATGATGTCCCCTTCATTCGCAAGGCATTTTGTATAATCTTGTATAACTGGTAAACGTTTAGCGACATACGAAAACGTGCTGCACAAAAAGTGTAGGTCACTTTAAAGCACACAATTTATTTAAAATAGGTGTTTTTGTGGCATAATCCGTTTCTGTGATATCTATTATTAAAGGTTTGAATTGTTCATTTCTTGATCATTCTCTTAATGTCCTTTCAACATTCAGTTATTTCTCGTGATTGCATAGAAACAATATGGAATTTTAAGGCCAGCATATAGCGTCCAGTTCTTAAATATTTGACTCGCTGCATTCCTTGTATTTATAATGAACTGTGTAATGCAGCTATTTTTTCAAATAAGCTTTAGTAAGAAGAGTTTGTATACCCACTAATAAAGATACAGGGTAGAGAAAGTCATTTGAATATATCACATCAGAATTTTTTCGAAGTTTTTCATTGTTTAAAGTTCTCAACGTATCATAATTGCCTACCTGTAGACTTCCAGTACTTCCACAAGTTCGATGCGTTAAAAAATTAAAATATACCATAGGTAGTGCTAGAGAAAGCAAACATTAAATTAATTTTAGTGTAAAAACTTTCTTGATATTTTAAAGTAAATCAAAGCCTACGGTAAATGTTTAACTGGGCACAACCCACAGGAAAACCTAAATCATAAAGAGTGCAACAGACTAATTAAAAAGTTTACAGATGCTACTAATGGAGAAAGCTGATAAATTAAATATAAAATTAATTTGGAATGTATAGATGTTAATCAGCCATAAAAAAAAGGAAAACGAATACGTAAATTCTGCCTTTTAACTCCCCCTTAGCTTTGAGGTTGATATCTGTTGGGTTTTTAACAGGCGCTATTGCAATTTTTGCAGACAGCTTGAGGAAGCCGGTACTTTGCCTTTTCCTTCTGAACGCGGCCGGTTAATCGAAATCCTGAAGATAATTACCTGGTGAGAGCTGAAAGCTCTTAATTTGAGCGTGGAATACGAAGAGATAAGTATGACTTTGTAGGATATATAGCACAGGTGCGCCCCATTATAGTAAAAATTACGTGCAGGAGATAATCATCGCCTGGAGGTTGCCTTACTCGGGTTCATTGTGCCACGTAAATTTTCACTCACTGCGCTAGCTAATTGCTGGAAAGTCTTCTGGTTCCCAGGAGGCGACCATATCGGACGGGCATCTTCCTTAATAGGCGAGGAGGACAGGGTAATGAGTGAGCTTCTTTCAGAAAAGCGATACATGTTCTTGTTCTCTTGCGTGCTCTTGCTGATGATCGCGTGTTACTCTTGGGTTCGATGTCCTGGGAAGGATGCTGAATATCGAATAGCCGTCCAATATAGGGGACCCTCAGAAACTAACGCAATGATAATCTTCAACTGTACGTGAGATTGTGCTCGTCTGCAGGCAATTTGCGACTTTTGAAAACGACTGTGTATCAACAGTGTCTGCTACATTACGTTCTAATGAACTTTCTTTACCCACGATCGTCTATTCCACAAAATATTCTTACTAAAGTTTTATTTTCCTATCTACTTCATTTACAGATAGCAAATAACATTAAAAAAAATCTGATGTGTTACACTCACATGACTTTCTCTACTCTTGTACAAACTATTTTTACAAACGCTTATTCTCCATATGCTTCATGTCAATCGAAATGTTAATCCTATTGCTAATTTTCTTGTAGATGCAAGGGGAATTGGTAGGTTTTAAGCGATAGTCAAATCTTTTAAGCACTCTTTGCATGTCCTGGACATAAAAAAATCTTATTTGTTACACTGACATGACATTTTCTACTCGTGTACAAACTATTTTTTAGAAACGCTTATTCCCCATATGGTTCATGTTAATCGAGATATCGAGATGTTAATCTTATTGCTAATTTTCTTGTAGATGCAAGGGGAATTGGTAGGCTTTAAGCGATAGTCAAAGATTTTAAGAGCTGGTTGCTATGTGGCGCATTGCATTCTCTTTCCATTACCAGGACAAAAAAATGAATAACGAATTTGAGAAAAAGTATAAGTATTGGAAAATTTAAGGGAATAACAAGCAATATCTCCAAAATGGTTCACTCAACAAAAAAATGTATATGGCATAAATTGTGTATTTTAACGCGATCTACATTTTTTGTGTAGTAAAATTTTGTCTATCTCTTATGGTTTACCAGTTATGCAAAAGACGTTCACCATGAAGAATACTTTTGGAGAAATTCCCAGAAAATTCGAGATATACATTTCATTTGTCATGAAAATATCTTAAACATATGATATTTTAATCAAAATCGTTAGAGCCGTTTTTGAGAAAATTAAAATTTTCGAAAAATGTTCCATGTAAAGGGTAATCTTGGCTGGGGGATTTTCTTGAAAACCTTCCTGTAGCATCTCTGGAAGATACTGAACCTAAATACCAAGTTTGGTGTTTATCCGACTGTTCGTTCCTGAGTTATGCTATTCACAGACACACACACGGACATGTTTCCAAAATATTTTTTTTTGGATTCATCAGGAGGTCTCAAAACATGTATTTGCAGTGAAATCTCGGTATGGAATTTTTGAGTGGAATACAATACTTCCCCTTGTACGTAGTAGAGAAAGTAAAAATTGCAAAACATTACAAATTTTAACCAATAACAACGCATGTCTTAGAAATATCTGATACTGTAAAATATGTATTTGACATAAATTGTAGGTATGTCGTACCGGCATGTTGCCATGGTGGTTCAAATCCCGGCTATGGCATTGACTTTTTCAGTCTATGATTCTACCTTTCTAACCTTGTCCTACACATGGCTTGTGTAAGAACAATTAAATTTTATGTCCAAAAGTTATGGTTTACCAGGAAAACAAAATTAGACAAATTCCCTTCCGAATTAAGAGGACTTAACAAGCTGTTACCAAAAAATTCAAGATATATATATATATAATTTGACATTAAACATCTTAAATTTAATTAAAATAGTTAGATATTTTGCGAAATTAAAAAAAAAAGGAAAATGTAATTTCGTCTGGGAGGGGGATTTCCTGAATATCCATTTTTACTTTCTCTACTACGTATAGTAAGTAGGGGAAGTATTGTATTCCACCCAAAAATTCGATACCGAGATTTCACCGGAAATACATGTTTTGAGATCCCCTGAATCCAAAAAAAGCATTTTTGGAAACATGTCCGTGAGTGTGTCTGTCTGTGAACAACATAACTCAGAAACGAACAGTCGGATAAACACCAAACTTGGTATTTAGGTTCAGTATCTTCCAAGGATGCGACACGAAGGTTTTCAAGAAAATCCCTCCACCCCAGATTACCCTTTACATGGAACATTTTTCGTAAATTTTAATTTTCTCAAAAATGGCTCTAACGATTTTGATTAAAATATCATATGTTTAAGATATTTTTATGACAAAAAAATGTATATCTTGAACTTTCTGTGAATGTCTAAAAGTATTCTTCATTGTGAACGACATTTGCATAACTGGTAAACCATAAGAGATAGACAAAATTTTACTACACAAGAAATGTAGATCGCGTTAAAATACACAATTTATGTCATATACATTTTTGTTGTTGAGTGAACCGTTTTCGAGATATTGCTTATTATTCCCTTAAATTTTTCAATACTTATTTTCTCAAATGGGAATTCGTTATTCATTTTTTTTTGTCTTGGATATGCAAAGAGTATTAATCTGTGGGAAAGGGAATGGTGCGGCACCTAGCAACCAGCTATTAAGAGATATGTATGTGCTTAAAGGCTACTGTATTTCCAAATTGCCCTTGTAAATATATATTCCCCTTACATCTACAAGAAAATTAGCAATAAGATAGAGTCTGCAAATGTTTATCTCGATTAACATGAAGTAGATACAGAATAAGCGTTTGTATAAATAGTTTGTACAAGAGTAGAGAAAGTCATGTGAGTGTAACACATCAGATTTTTATTAGAGATACCACTGATACCTAAGATACCATCTCTTCGACATACACACACACATGCACAAACACGACCTTTTTATTCATTAGTTTTTAATTCAGGGGGCCTCAGAATATGTATTTCCGGTCGAATCTCGATATCAAATTTTCTTTACCTACTAAGGTACATGATAGAGAAAGTAAAAATCTACGAAAACCGGTAGCCGAGGTCGTTAAGCCACAGACTCTTCAACGGTGGATCGGCTGTTAAATCCCCCCAAGACCATCCTCCCTGATTGAGATTTTATCTAGGTTTTCCTCAGTCCCCACAATTGGTAAATGACGGAGAGGAGACCTGAAAACGTTTACTTTCCGAATTTCCAGTTGTCATTTCATCCCATGCATAATCGGTGTCAATCACCTGTGGTGCCGTATGCAGTAAGAACGGGCATTAAACATTACCAATGTACCTATACATCTGATGTCGCATTGGCGTAACCAAGCTAAGTGTATTGCGTGTAATATATTTATTAGGACATAGGCAACCTTTATAGTACATGTGGCCTAAAGAGCCAGTAATGCAGGAGTTTCATCAACAGGCTATTTAGAACACTGATTTGCAAATAAATAATGAAAGGTTACAAAAGAAACGCGGATATATCACAACAGTGAACTCAAGTTCATTAGTACCTCTTCAAAGCGGTTACGTTTTTCTCTCCTCTTTTCTGCCTACCTATATCTACGGTTTAGCTCTCTGTTTAATAGCTCTTGTAGAGCCCCATGATATACACATATGAAACAAAGAGGGAATGTGTAGAGTAGTTTTTGATTGTTTTAGCGAGAATAGCGTAGGCGAATCAAATAATGTAATGGAAAGGGTAACCCAGTTGGGTAGCCAAGGCAATTAATTACCGGGAACTATGTAGGTATTAGAGGTCGCATATATACCGGCCATACATCACTCAGAAGGGCGGTCGCGACCACATAGCCGTGTTGCTATAGCAACCGTGCAAGAGGCAAGTGGATGACTGACCGGGAAGTAACGAGGGCTGCGTTTCCAAACGCAATTCGCAGCTATGTGCGCGAACCATATGCTTAGTGCCGCGGTCGGTGAATAATGCGATCAAAGGGAAGCACATTGTCGCATGCGAATCCTACTGCTATTCCTCCTAATTTATCCTTGCTATTCAGTTATGGCACAACCACATATTGATGGCGTTGTGAATTTAATTAGAGGTTATTTCATCGTAAGGTCAACCACAGAATTTATGCTAATGGGGTGCGCATTAGTTGAGCGATTCGAGTTTGGCTTAGGTTACTAAATATCTCGGTGTTAAAAATCTTAGTTTACACCGTGCCGTTTTATTCGGTTAGCTTTTCTTGCACAATGGTTTGTGTATGCTTTTTATGTGTTGATGTTCATTTGTATTTCTTTAAAGAGTTTTACTTTTTGCACTACGTATAGTAAGTAGGGGAAGTATTGCAATCTAGTCAAATTCGATACCGAGATTTCACCGGAAATACAGGTTTTGAGGCCCCCTGAATCCAAAAATAGCCTCTCAGAAAAGGTTCTGTGTGTCTGTGTACAGCACAACTCAAAAATGGTACGTCGGATGAATGCCAAACTTGGTATTTAGGTTTAGTACCTTCCAAAGATGCGACACAAAGATTTTCAACCAAATCCCCCTACCCCAACTACCCTTTACATGGAATATTTTTTGAAAACTTTGATTTTTTAAAAAAGCTAACGATTTTGATTAAATATCAGATATTAAATATATTCACATAAAAAATACAATGCATATCTTAAATTGTCTGGGAATAACCTGTGAAGTCCTCTTCGTTCGGAAGGAATTTTGTATAATCTTTAACTGGTAAACGCTAAGTGATAGACGAAGACATACTATACAAAAAATCTGATGTGTTACACTCACATGAATTTCTCTACTCTTGTACAATGTATTTTTACAAACGCCTATTCTCCATATGCTTTATGTTAATCGAGATATCGAGATGTCAATCTTATTGCTAATTTTCTTGTAGATGCAAGGGGAATATGGTAGCTTTTAAGCGATGGTCAAATATTTTAACGCTGGTTGCTATGCGGCGCATTCCATTCTCTTTGCAAGTCCAGGACATAAAAAAATGAATAACGAATTTGAGAAAAAGTATAAGTATTGGAAAATTTAAGGGAATAACAAGCAATATCTCGAAAACGGTTCACTCAACAAAAGAAATGTATATGACATAAGTTGTGTATTTTAACGAGATCTACATTTTTTGTGTAGTAAAAGTTTGTCTATCTCTTATGGTTTACCAGTTATGCAAAAGTCGTTCACAATGAAGAATACTTTTGGAGACATTCCCAGAAAATTCGAGATATACATTTCATTTCTCATGACATTATCTTAAATATATGATATTTTAATCAAAATCGTTAGAGCCATTTTTGAGAAAATTAAAATTTTCGAAAAATGTTCTATGTAAAGGGTAGTCTGGGGTGGGGACATTTTCTTGAAAACCTTCGTGTCGCATCTCTGGAAGATACTGAACCTAAATACCAAGTTTGGTGTTTATCCGACTGTTCGTTTTTGAGTTATGCTGTTCACAGACACACACACACACAGACTCACACACGGACATGTTTCCAAAAATGCTTTTGTTGGATTCAGGAGGTCTCAAAACATGTATTTCCGGTGAAATCTCGGTATCGAATTTTTGGGTGGAATGCAATACTTCCCCTACTTACTATACGTAGTAGAGAAAGTAAAAATGTTGATCTCTTTAAAACACGTAATTGACTTAAAACAAGTTTTTCTTTGGCAGAAGCAATTTCCGAGATATCCGTTATTAAAGATTCGTATTGTTGCATACTTATTCTTTTAGTCTCATCGATTTTCAGTTATTTCTCGCGAAATCCTGGAAACATGGAATTTAAGGTCGACATACATCGTCCAGTTCTTAAACATTTGTCTAACACTGCTGTCTTGTATCCATAACGAAATGTGTAATGTAGTTTTTTGCAAATGTTTATTTGGATTAAAATGCAGTAGACAGAAAAATTGGCTTCAGTAAGTTTAGTCTGTATACCCAATGATAAAGATAGAGGGTTAGAGAAAGTCATGTAAATGCCTCACAACAGATATTTTCATTAATATTGTTTTTGTTATTGCGTCTATATAAAACAAATGATTAAGAAAAAATTAATAACTTCTGAGTAGAACTTGATTATGGAAGAAAATTATATATGATCAACATAGTATTGACACGACTATAGATATAAATAATATTAATGTATAATTAGTAATGTCGTCATTTCTAACGCACCCCACATGGCCTATGACCTTCGGGGATACCTCATTCCACCAAGCGATGACTGAATCCATTTCTGAGGTTGAAGTAGCCAGCGGGTGGAATCCGTTACCTCCGATAATAGAGTGTTGATAATTACATAATTATCGTTAAATGTGATATTTATCTTCAACATTAAATGAATTTGAAACAATGGGATAGCGAATACTATCTTAAGATTAAATTTATACTTAATTTTTGCACCATGACCTGAGCAAACTAAAGAAGAGATGCCAAGAAGAAACTGGAACAAGACAGCGATGGAAATGCTACCCGAACTCTATGCAAAGAAAGAAGTAAAGGCAGGCCAGAAATACGCAGAACAGCGTTAATAGATATTTATGTATCAAGCACGCTAAAGCTTTTGCGTGCATGGCGCATACAATATAAAAGCTCTCTAAATTATATTAAAATAAATAAATGTAAATATAAGTGTTGTGTAAATACAAAAGGCAAAGTCTGTCATTTGTTGTATTCTCACAGCCGCCTGAATACTACGCTATGAACCGTACCAATACCGCCTAGGAAGTGTGGACGTGGCAATACGAGATGCTCATGTAGATGACATTGCTTATTCTGAGCGCTCGTTTCTAAACAACAAGCTTGTGACTGAAAATCTCGAGGGAACTACAATCCGCCTGAAATATGAATCGGAGCTGCTGTCAGCAAAATCTCGACAGCAGCACGAGAAGGAATATACTCGTGTTGCATTTAAAGACTTGTGCAAGGTAAGCAGTGTTTCTCTTGTGAAGGAAGATGTGATACTGGCTTGTTTACATAAAAAATAAAAAAAACATATAACCTAACTTACGTATTTTTTTTAAAATTATTAAATTGTTTTGTGAAAAATGCTTGTAAAATTTACGCTTAATATAAAAGCAATGTTGGCTTATATTTCGTATTTTATGATACACTGTTAAAGTTGGTATAACTGCTTACTGTTGTTTGGTTTTTGTTTAATACACCGCTAAAGTACTATTTTTCGGCTTGTTTCGACAAGCAGCTGTTTTAGGGAGCGTGCACTTAAAAAAAAGACGCGGAATTTTATTTTTATGGGCGTTATTTTAGTCATTCTGTTCAAATTGTGGTTATGTTTTATGTTTCGAAAAATATGCCTGAAAACTAAAGCTGGTTAACCTAGCTAAGTTTGTATGAAAGTCTTTTAGATATGAGCAAAACCGCCAATTCTGATGATATCTCATTTTTAAAGTTGGGAGATTGATTTTTCATTAGATTGTGGTCTCTTCTTTTACACTTAAGTAACATTGCCAGGTGACAGAAGTTCAGATATATTATGCTTTGAGGGATGTTCCGATATTTTAATAGCAGCTGCAGAAAAGGTGGGGGGGGGAGTTGAATAGCACTATCATTGATGAACAACAAAACTGTCTAATTATTATTATAACAAGTATTAAAAAATCTGATGTGTTACACTCGCATGACTTTCTCTTCTCTTGTACAAACTATTTTTACAAACGCTTAGTCTCCATATGCTTCATGTTAATCGAGATATCGAGATGTCAATCTTATTGCTAATTTTCTTGTAGATGCAAGGGGAATGTGGTAGGTTTTAAGCGATAGTCAAATCTTTAAAGCGCTGGTTGCTATGTGGAGCATTCCATTCTCTTTGCATGTCCAGGACATAAAAAAATCTGATGTGTTACACTCACATGACTTTCTCTACTCTTGTACAATCTATTTTTACAAACGCCTATTCTCCATATGCTTCATGTTAATCGAGATATCGAGATGTCAATCTTATTGCTAATTTTCTTGTAGATGCAAGGGGAATATGGTAGCTTTTAAGCGATAGTCAAATATTTTAACGCTGGTTGCTATGTGGCGCATTCCATTCTCTTTGCATGTCCAGATCATAAAAAAATGAATAACGAATTTGAGAAAAAGTATAAGTATTGGAAAATTTAAGGAAATAACAAGCAATATCTCGAAAACGGTTCACTCAACAAAAGAAATGTATATGACATAAGTTGTGTATTTTAACGCGATCTACATTTTTTGTGTAGTAAAATTTTATCTATCTCTTATGGTTTACCAGTTATGCAAAAGTCGTTCACAATGAAGAATACTTTTGGAGACATTCCCAGAAAATTCGAGATATACATTTCATTTCTCATGACATTAACTTAAACATATGTTATTTTAATCAAAATCGTTAGAGCCATTTTTGAGAAAATTAAAATTTTCGAAAAATGTTCCATGTAAAGGGTAGTCTGTGGTGGGGGGATTTTCTTGAAAACCTTCGTGTCGCATCTCTGGAAGATACTGAACCTAAATACCAAGTTTGGTGTTTATCCGACTGTTCGTTTTTGAGTTATGCTGTTCACAGACACACACACACACACACACACACGGACATGTTTCCAAAAATGCTTTTTTTGGATTCAGGAGGTCTCAAAACACGTATTTCCGGTGAAATCTCGGTATCGAATTTTTGGGTGGAATGCAATACTTCCCCTACTTACTATACGTAGTAGAGAAAGTAAAAAAGAATAACGAATTTGAGAAAAAGTATAAGTATTGGAAAATTTAAGGGAATAACAAGCAATATCTCGAAAACGGTTCACTCAAAAAAAAATAACATAAATTGTGTATTTTAACGCGATCTACATTTTTTGTGTAGTAAAATGTTGTCTATCTCTTATGGTTTACCAGTTATGCGAAAGTCGTTCACAATGAAGAATACTTTTGGAAACATTCCCAGAAAATTCGAGATATACATTTCATTTGTCATGAAAATATCTTAAACATATGATATTTTAATCAAAATCGTTAGAGCCATTTTTGAGAAAATTAAAATTTTCGAAAAATGTTCCATGTAAAGGGTAATCTGGGGTGGGGGGATTTTCTTGAAAGCCTTCGTGTCGCATCTCTGGAAGATGCTGAACCTATACCGAGTTTGGTGTTTATCCGACTGTTCGTTTCTGAGTTATGCTGTTCACAGACACACACACACGAACATGTTTCTAAAAATGCCTTTTTTGGATTCAGGGGGTCTCAAAACATGTATTTCCGATGAAATCTCAGTATCGAAATATCACCTACTTACTCTACGTAGTAGAGAAAGTAAAAAGTGGTGTTACAAATTTTTTCGGAAGGGAAGGCTCCTTCAATTGGGTAGATCATATCGGACAGTGAAATAGGTGAAATTATGCTCGGATCTTTAAAATGCAGAGTTATATAACATTAGTCTTATGAGAATAAAGTAAAAATCCTTAGCCAGGTTACGCACCCCTAGCTGACCTTCAAACTTGGGACCTCTTGAATTTCAGGCAAGCTCGCTACTCCTCTGCCGTAGAGGTGAAATTTATCAGCGTTTGTTCCAATCTTTTTAATATTCCAGACACTGTAAACATTTCATGAGAGTTAAAATTATATTTTTGAACACTATTAGGGTAATTTAATGTTTCTAACTAATCTTAATCTTAACATAACTCAGCCACCTATGATTTATAATCACCTTCACGAACTCAGGCGGTGGGTGACAGTTGCAGCGCAAATAGCTGCAAGGAAGGGAGGGGGAGTGGTCGCAAGCTCGCGGGGCGACACTTGTTAAAACATTAACTTGAAACGTAAATACCTTACTCTTCTTCCTCGCTATATTCTGCTGCAGAAGTACCGAAGAGGTAAAAGTACACGGAGTTTTAATTAACCGCTCTTTAACTGCTATGGTCCTTAGCGTCCTATTCTATACTGGGCGTGACAGACCGGTAATTTTGCTCAGAGGCCTCTTTATCAGGCTTGAGGTTCTTTTACGTGCCGTAAATCTATGACACGGGAACACCGGCTTTACTTCCCTTCCGAAGGAAGCCATGTTAAGGATTTTTACGCCCGAAAAAAACCATCGCCCTCCGCCGCGTTTGAACCCGCGACCTCAAGTCGAAGGGGTCAGGACAGTGGAGTGGATTTATACATCACAGCAAGCGCACACTGAAACAAGACTATCACTGATTCTTTAGAAACTAAGCGACAATGAAGTCACAGAAGTTTCGCTACTGTGCAACCGCTTTCGTTTGTAACGGAGACTATAGATACTTAACAACGTAACATTGTAAATAAAACTATTAGTGGTGAGGTAACTAGTATGAAAACATTATAAAGCAATTTCCCTATTGATTATAATACACGAATTTGATAGCACGAATTTAATGAGTGTATTCTTAGTACCAGAATTTAGTTCATTGAAATTACTACCTTCTCGTACGTGGAATTGCATCCAACTCAAAAATTCAGTATCGAGATTTTGCAGGAAATACACATTTCGAAGTACACTGAAAGCCCCCCCCCCAAAAATGTAAAATATTAAGTTTTGTCTATTTGGTAGTCCCTACTCTTGGGAAAGCTGAAAGTTTTCTTTCTGAAAAAAGAAAACATGCCAGGCAAAGATTTTCAGAGTATTCCCAGTACAAACTACACATGGAAAGAAATTGTGTTTTTTTTTCTTCATTTTTTGAAAAAAAAAACGTTCTAAACATTTTGATTTAAAATGCCAAATGCATAAGAAATTTTCACATATAACTGTATATCCTTAACTTTGTGCGAATACCTGCCAATCCTCTTCCTTCCGATTGAATTTTTATAACTGGTAACGCAGGAGATAAAAGAAACCCTTTTCAGAAAAAAAAGATAGTGCTCATTAAAACATACAGTTTGTGCCAAGTAATTTTTTTCGCACAGTTAGTCATTTTTGAGTAATTGCTCTTATGTTTCAGATTCAGGGTCATAAGGTGACTGAAGATTATTTTTTGTCCTTCGCAAGAGGTCGTACTGTGGCGTCTGAAATCCTTCGTGCTTCCGATAAACGTTTGAAGATTTTTTTAACATGCTGCAGACTATGTCGTAAATGAAAAAAAATGTGGACAGAAGAATCAGTTTTTAAATTAATGCTGGATTGTGCAGTGGGGCGTTTTAATCTAAGGCCGTAGACCAAATATATACGTAGCACGCCGTACTACAATGGCCTCGGTACTCCGAATACGCACGATCCGTGGCCTTACCTTAAAATGCCCGCATTGTATAAGTAGGACTGCGGGTTTGTAATGATTAGAGAAGTTGTGTGAAATCAGATTTTTACTTTCCTTTGTTTAGTCCTGAGAATCAAGCGTTATATATGAGCTTTGTCAACATTTGGGTTTTCATTGCCAAATACTTTAAAGTTAGGCTTTAAAACTCGTTTTTATTCCGTTAAACGGAAAACAGTAAAGGTAGAAGTTGTTTTCTTTAGTGCCCGCGTTTGCTCGGAATGTTAACGGATTTTAGGGGCATATTTCAGCGTAGCCAACGCTTGCAGTAACGGAGTTTAATGTGCTGAAAATAAACGACTTTAGAGAACTGGGCCCGTCGTATTTCAGATGCTGCGACTTCATTAAGCAGATGTTAAAACGCGATTATTTTTACGTTCCCTTTTCCGTGTTTATGTCCGATTCAGCTTCATTTCTCGGAGGCCATTACGTCCCGGTGGATCAGAACCCGCTCTCAGAAACAAATAAAAGCAGGCATTTTCCTGCCTCCCTTGTTCCACCACTATAAAAACGGGCCATGATCGTGTTTCTAAAGGCCAAGGGGGCAAGATAAACATTGCTTGGCTCGTACGTTGACGTTTTAGTTCCGTGCTGCACTTAAATACATAGAACCCGCAGCTCTGCTTGCGTTATTGCGTTGGCTGCAGAGATTTTACTCAGAGATTTCTAGATTTCTCCCCTCCTCTCCACCTCTGTGCAATGTGGATGCAATGTAAAGTTTTGGAAAACCACATTAAAACATAGTTTGAGGAGGGACGTTAAAATTAAAAGTAAACAAAAGGTTTAACTCATTGATGGATCCAGACTTGATGGTCATAATGAATGTGCAGCGGTATTCCCTGATTACACCATACAATATAGTTTTCCCAACTATCTTTCTGTCTATTCTTGTGAATTGTTCGCAATTCAACTCCCATTGGAATGGATACTTAAAAAAGATAACCTACACACTATTCTCCGACTCGTTGAGTGTTTTAACATCCCTTCAACAAACCTCAACCCCCCAAAATATTGTTAAAGAACTTCAGAAACTGTACAACCAAATACTAATCTCAGGTAAATCAGTATCATTCGCCTGGACACCGTCTCATGTCGGAATTCTGGGAAATGAATCAGCTGATCAGGCAGCCAAAGAAGCCACCAAACATCCCCCTCAGGAGATCAAGATCCCACACACGGACTTCATCAACTTCATCAAAAAGACTTGCATTAATCAATGGAGACAAACATGGAAAGCCACATCTAGAAGCAAGTTACATGATGTCTACATTTCCGAGTCCAAACTTCAACACTATCATTTCAACTGCAAACACCAAGTTGTATTAACTCGACTACGTATGGACATACTTCTATAACGCACAAACATCTCCTCAACCGTGACCTTCCTCCTGTGTGCGTCCTCTGCAGATCCAACCTCACAGTTCAATAGTTCGTTACAGCCTGCCGTTGCTATGCAGAATTACAGAGAAAGATGTGACATCCCCAACAGCCACCAGACGCCCTAAATTCAGCACAACAAACAACTTTAAACTTTATGAAAGCGACAGAATTGTATAACAATGTGTAGCACACCTATCTAGAGAAGTTAATGTTGTATGTACTGTTACTATTTAAAATATTGTATTTTCATTGTAATCATGTTCTGTATTCTAAAGTAGTTGCGATATGACTTTAAAATTGAAACGACAATAAAGAGCATATAATAATAATAATAATAATAATAATAATAATAATAATAATAATAATAATAATAATAATAATAGATACACAAACTAGCGCTTATTACACGTGTAAATCAATCTAAACTACATAGTTTGTCATGATAAAGGGTTTATGTACTCGAATAATGGTAGAGAAGCATTTGATAACTTATTAAATATTTATCCCATCGAAATTGTGTACACACAAATCTGTCAGAGACATATTTCTAAATTTGTGTTATGAAATATACAAAAAACTAAATAATTTGGTAGATGCTGCGATTAATTTGCCACATAGCTATTTTCTAAGTGGAATCTACGGTATTCTAAGCTGTTGTAAGCATTGGTGTGGCCATTTTTTGCGTGAAAAGGGAAAAGACACATCATATTTTTAAATGCTAACTTTGGCCTTAGTATAGTCCAAGTTACTAATATCTATTCATCCAAATCTAAAACTACCAGAATAATTTTGTTTACAGTTTTATTATATGTTAAATAAAATCCCCTCCTCCTAAAATTATTCACTCTTAAAGTCGATATGCAGAAACCCTCCGCCAACTTCAGCAGCATGAATTACTCTTGAATCGCATTTCCACTGCCTGCACTCTTCAGATTTTGCTTTTTACAGTGCACTTTTACTACGTCATAAACCTTTTCACCAACACAATGGGAGAAAGCGTTACACCCCATCCATTTATCATCGTTATTGAATTATCACGTTGTGATTATCTGTTCCTTAGCTTTTGTCTGTACAGAATCTAAACTCAGCGAAATCATCACAGCCTCTGTATTGCTTTTAATGGCGTTAAAATGTCAGGGATAGAACGGAGGGTTGTTTGGGATCTTAGGGAACGAGTTTTATTTGTATCTTATCTAAGGATCGTAGTCATTCTGATATACCTTTATGTGAGCTATAGCTTACCGAACGAGATGGCTGCGCATTCAGGAGGTCCCGGGTTTGATTCTCGTCGAACGCCCACTCTGACTATGGGTTATTTGTTGTCTTCCCTGGTCGGTATATTAATTGCGGGTTGGTTTCTTGGCTATCACGATTTCCTTTTCATTATTTCCCTCTCATTCCCTTTTCTGACCTTTCAAGTGTGCTTCTATGTTGCATGACGTATGCGGTGCTGGATAGATGGCGCGGATGCTTGCCGTGGACACACGGAAAGAATACTCCCTGCTTTGGTCAAAGGGTCGTTCCTCGCCCTCTCTAGGCAGCTCGTGCAGAGGGAGGGTCTTCGAGCTCGGAACTGTTAGGACTTCCGCGCGTTTCTGTGGTCTGTCTGCCTTCGGCCTGTAGATTCCTGTGGCTCCTTCACTTCACTCCTTCCTGCTGGGGGTAATAGTCACAAGGGTCGTAGTGCGTGAGGTGTCCCCTTGTGTAAGCTATAACCTAACTTGCATCTCAGTTACCATTGAAGATTTTGCGTAGTACGATCATGTCCAAACTTCCCTGCTCCTCAAAGTCTTTCTATCCATAGTGCAAGGATGCCACGTTTCATGTTGTCTTCGACAGTCCAAAGAGGCATCAATCCACTGGAAGAGCACATGTTGTCTGAAGTGGGTGGGGAGTGTTTCCGTTTTCCGCTTCATTTCATCCAATCATTTGATTACAACATAAGTACAAAGGAAATAACCCAAAACGTTTTTAGATGAAGGTTGTTAGAGGAATTTGGCATCCAGAAACTTCATGGCTTGCATCTTCAGAATTAGAATAAACGTTATTAAAAGGTTTGACACTGTTTCATTATACACGCATTTGTAGTATGTATTTGATAAACGGCAATTAAAGAAATAAATATAACACACGATTCGACCATTATAAGCAGCATCGTTTGTCGCTTTTTAAGCCGTGACTTCTGTTTACTTAAGTGTTACGTCATACAAATCTATGTATATTGTTTGGAATAAAATGTAACTGGATTTTCTTTCTGTGCGGATACTCTGTGGAGAACAGCAATTATTGTCTGTTCAGAATCTTTTGAGCCAGTGGAGAGGGAAAGGGAAAAATCGCTGGTACGCTGGTACTTTGTTCTAGCTAGTGACGACCGCGCGAATTCCTTATCTCCCCCTTCCACTGGCTCAAAAGACTCTGAATGGGCAATAACTTCAACTTCATGGGTTCTCAACAAAACCTTTGTAAATCATGTTTAGTATTTTAGTAGTTTATGAATTGAAATTATAAGGTGCTGTATTTAGCCTTTGTGCATCAGAAAGAATAGGACTTTTTAGAGGTGAAAGAATTATCAACTGAGTAGTTTTTGATCCAACACACACACACACACACACACACACACACACACAAATTTTATCTCTTTATAATATTACTATTCTGCATTCACTCTTAGGTTGACCCACGTCAAAACAAATCACGTGACCAGTGCACCGTGGTACAACACTGTAGCGATGCGTGCAGGAAAATAGTCCCATGTTAAGAATCTAAATTTTAGAATGAATTTATCCTTAAATGGTATAATATTCTATACAAATTCCTAAAAGTCTAATTAACGCTTATTTGTACCGTTAAACAGAGCTACAAGTCCCAGCATGCAATTCATATATGTACCTGACATCCGGGTATGCTCAGGATATTGTTTGTAGCCAGAAACCAGCAGCTTCTGTTAGTATCATGGCGAACGGTGATTTGCTCTTGCGTATTCGTCGACTTGCGTAAAGCATAAGCGGGCAAACCACTGACTAGTGGTGAAAAAAGAATAGGATTGGAGGTTTATTGTAAGTTATGTGAGAAATATCTAACACTTCCCGTGAAAGAAGTGGTGAAGTTAACTTCCGAGTTCACCAATGTTTCGAGTACAAGTATAAACAGTGCACGTTTAAGAAAAATCTGAAAAAGTGGTTATACGCGGGAAAAACAGAAAGCGTTAGAAATACGCGATGCAAGAATGGGACAAGAATGTAATTCAGTAACAATGTACAATTGCTTTTTTAAAAAAGAGCCGCTGACAGTTGATAAAAGTGCCGCTTCCAGAGAGCCAATAAATGTAAGATATTGCATACCTGTTACTTTCTTTTTCGCTCGTTTCTTTTAGAATTAAACATTATTATATGTGCAAACGTTTATTTTGTTGCAGCTATCAATCTTATCGCCTTCAACCCTAAAGAGTATGCTAGTCATCGTTTAAGTTGTCGGACCATGTTCTCCGTCACATGGTCGTGAAAATATGACAGTATTTCTGCCGCGAATGGTGGAAGGATACATTACAACGGTGCACTGGTCACCTGGTTTTTGTTTTGGTGCGGATCAACCTAAAAGTGAATACAGTTTATAGTGATAATTTTCTCTCCTTTAATGTGGTTGATAGAATTTTAAGTGGAGAGTTTCTGAAATATTGATCTCTATATTTTAAGTTTCTTGTAATCTAATGTCTTGTCTTGTTTGATACACATTTCCGTCACTGCTCCGGACGCACATCAGCCTTGGGCTTATTCTATTACCTGTGTCGTTTCAAAGTCAATTCATTATGCCTGCACCCTTTACCAAGGAATAGAAACTCATAACAGATACGGTTTCATATTCTTCTTGTTCTAAAATCAGTTTCCCAAAAGTAATATCTCCTATGAGACAAAGCCACACACCTGGTGGACTGTTGCAGTTTATTTCTTGCGCAATCTGCAATGTACGTTACCCTGAAACATTCCCATTATGTCAGGGGTTTTTCACAGGAGCCTGCTCTGTAAGAAATGCAATAATGGTTCTCAGCTTAAGTCTTTACATTTAAGTAATCTTTCAACCTTTTCTTACATGGTTTTCTAATAAATAGTGTACCATTTCTGTTTCCTGGAATTTTAAGCCAGATTTTATGATGTGCTACTTTGGGTCAGTTCTTAATAATCTCTTTTATTAAACATCAAGATGTTCTTAAGGTCTGTTCTGGCCCAATAAGTTGTGAAGCTGCTCCTTGTCCTGCAAGTTCATCAGTTTTTTTCATTTCCCTCTATGCCACTATGACCCGGCACCCAGATGAGTTGAACTTGTGTTCTGCCAAGCTGTGGGCATGTTTAGGCAGTTTAAAACCAGTCCTGATTCTACCTTATGACTATTTAGAGCCTTAAGTACAGCCTAGCAATCTGAGAAGATAAGGATCCGTTTACCAGTGTGTGATCTCCTTATGTTTGCAAGTATGCATCAAATAATAGCGTAAATTCCTGTTTCAAAAACAGTAGCATATTCACACAAGGGAAAAACCTTTTTGCACCTTGGTCTTATAAAGGTCCCTAATTTGAACCGCCTCTTAAATTGAACCGCTCCGATATTTTCCAAACTGTTCGACAGATGGCACCATAATCCCAGCAGAGCGTAGCGTGTACAGCTATGAATGCTTGGAGTTGTTGACTTTGCATTCTGAGCTGTGGTTTCAGTTCTATGAAGTGTTGTGTGTTTTTGGTGCTTCAGAAGTAATAGTTGACTCATCTAGCTAAGCTTACACGACCAATTAGATAAGTTTGAGATGATCTATCTATATCTATATCTATATCTATATATATATATATATATATATATATATATATATATTACATTTTATGAAGTGTTTATTTAGCAATAATACTCATGCATACGTTTTTTCAAGCAGCGTCTCTCCTTGTCACATAGATGCTAAAGCTTCCAAAATGGCGTGGCTCGTAAATTGAACCACTGTTTGAACCCTGTATTGAACTGGTCCAATTTAGGAAACCTATAGAATGTTCTAGGTTTGCTCAGCTGCGAATAGCATATCGTGTGAATAAATATCCATATAATATGCTAAGTTAAAAAAAATCATGTTAAAACAATGGACGACATGAATATGTGAATTGCGAATTGTCTAAAATTATGGACATGATCCAGTGTATGGGTTGTAGGATATGACTTCACCAAAAGTGTGCCAAGAAGAAAGTGTTTTATTGTGAAGACTATCGGACTCTTTTGTGTGAGTTTAAAAATTAGTAAAAACTCTATATTTGAAAATACTACCTGTACTAAGAACCAAGTGATTGTCATTACATAAAAATTAAAAATGTTCAAGGAAATTGCTATTCTTATCACAATTTGGACCCTACTTTTGTTGCTGATAGCATATTTGTTTTGAATGTACAATAAAATATGCGTATTTTGTATTAATAAAACTACTTTTGAACTTAAAAGTATGTGGATCATTTTAAGACACGTGTGGTTCAATTTAAGGACCACGTTCCTAATTTGAATCAATTTACACCATGTCACTTTTTAAATGTTATTTAATTGATAATTGCAGTAATTTTAAATTGTGTTGAGGGTATTTATAGCGCAAAGGTTTGTCACTTTAAAGCTTCTGTTTCTGAAAATTTTGATTTGAAATTATATTTATTATTTACTATGTAGGCTTAAGTGGTTCAATATAGGGGCCTTTCCCCTACTCCGGTTCCTGTTCCTGAACGATCTGTAAACCACATCAACGTTTTCTTCAGGAGCTTCTAGGGTTTTATTCGTCCAGTATTCAGGATCAATAATGACCTTGAAGTTCTTTATGAAGTGTTTAATTGGAATTGTATAGTCTGGCAGCATCTCTAAAGATACATATAATGTAACGTACTCCAAAACGTGGAATTATCCTCCCCCGTTTTAAGCATGAGCTCAATACTAACAAAAATACCCAATATAAGTAGATTATTGTTTTCACATCTTGCATATTGCAGAGTCTGTAATGTCTATTTTGAAATTATTTCTAGACAGACATTTCCGCGATAACGTAAACTGAATAGCTGAAATGGCTTTTAATATGAATCGTACGATACATAAACCATACCTGTGAGATGGCAATGGAATGTTACACACGTTTCTTGTTCCCTGGTTCTTGCTATCGACGTTGTTTTCATATTTTACCTTCCCCTAAGACAGCGCCTCGGTGACAGATTTTACATTTTCGGTACGAGGTTTCTAGCAAGGAAATGGAACAGATTTAAGGGTCGCCTCCTGCCGGTCCGCTGCACGAACCAAGTTACGCGTAAACGTATAAAACCAATCGAATAAATCAGCACGCCGTCGCAGACGTCTCGTTATGTGTATTTTCTTATATTTTTAACGACGATGTTTGGCAGCAGAGGGTTCAGCCGAGGGATTTGAAAGGAATTCGGAAGCAAAAATGTATCACCGTGGCAACCATAGTGAAGGGGGAAAACGCGCCAAAGCCTTTGTGAGAGCGAGGTGGGGAGAATTAATAATGCCTATATTAAGAGGCCACGTCGCGCATTGGTTGCTAGCTTGCGAGATGCTTCAGAGGGGAATGAATTTTCTCTGCACAAACAATTTCTCATAATATGCGGCAAGGCTGCATTAATTCAAACTATTCGCCTTTTCATCACTAGAAGGTATGTGGCATTGTAATAGGGTAGTTTTCTCCGAATGAGCCGGAATGGCTAATTAAGAGGTTCTTTTTCACTTTCTACTTTTTACTACGTACATAGTAGGTAAAGAAAGTATTGCATTCTAACCAAAAAATCTGATGTGTTACACTCACATGACTTTCTCTACTCGTACAAACTATTTTTACAAACGCTTATTCTCCATATGCTTCATGTTAATCGAGATATCGAGATGTTAATCTTATTGCTAATTTTCTTGTAGATGCAAGGGGAATTGGTAGGCTTTAAGCGATAGTCAAATATTTTAAGAGCTGGTTGCTATGTGGAGCATTCCATTCTCTTTGCATTATCAGGGCCAAAAAAAAAAAACCAATTTCCATTTGAGAAAAGGTATAAGTTTTGGAAAATTTAAGGGAATAACAAGCAATATTTCGAAAATGGTTCACTCAGTACAAAAATGTATATGACATAAATTTACCTGATCTACATTTTTTGTGTAGTAAAATTTTGTCAATATTTTATGGTTTACCGGTTATGGAAAAGTCGTTCACAATGAAGAATACTTTTGGAGACATTCCCGGAAAATTCGAGATATACATTTCATTTGTCATGAAAATATCTTAAACATATGATATTTTAATCAAAATCGTTAGAGCCATTTTGAGAATATAAAATTTTCGAAAAATGTTCCATGTAAAGGGTAATCTGGGGTGGGGAGATTTTCTTGAAAACCTTCGTGTCGCATCTCTGGAAGATACTGAACCTAAATACCAAGTTTGGTGTTTATCCAACTGTTCGTCTCCGAGTTATGCTGCTCACAGACACACACACGGACATGTCTCCAAAAATGTTTTTTTTTTGGATTCAGGGGGTCTCAAAACATATATTTTCGGTGAAATCTCGATATCGAATTTTTGGGTGGAATACAATACTTCCCCTACTTACTATACGTAGTAGAGAAAGTAAAAATTCAATACCGAAATTTCACCGGAAATATATACTTTGAGGTTCCATGAATTCAAAAGAGCAGTTTTAGAAAAAGGTCGTGTATGTATGTATGTATGTATGTATGTATGTATGTATGTATTATGTATGTATGTATGTATGTATGTATGTGTGTATGTATGTCTTTCTGTGTCTATCTGCCTGTCTGTGGTGTCTGTCACTGTGTGTGTGTGTGTGTTTGTGAACTGTATAACTTAAAAACGAAAAGTCGCATAAATACCAAACTTGGTATTTAGGTTTAGTACCTTCCAAAAATGCGACATGAAGATTTTCAGGAAAACCCCCCAATCCTAACTACCCTTTACATGGAATATTTCCTGAAATGTTTGATCTTCTAAAAATGGCTCTAACGATTTTGATTAAAATATGCGGTAGATACTCAAGCTGTGAGTATAACTCACAGTATGTCCGCATAACAATATATTAATATATAAATTAATATATTATCTCGGATATATTATCTTGGCGTTTAGGTTGTTACCATTAAATTGTTAATGATGTTATTTTACTTCTTGCCACGGCTTCTGTTGTTTGGGTTTATGGTAGAGCATGTGTAACTTATCAGGGTCTGGTACGGGATGGAAGGTAAGTAGTAACAACACTAACACAGGATTAAATCAGTAGAGGAACACAATACTTTAATAACACACGCATGTTCTGTTGTATTAAGAAGGTACACCGTTACTTTAGAAATAACTGAGTTAGTTGGAGCTGTAGAACGGTCGCTTAGCAATCAAGGATTATTTAATAAGCCCTCGATTAATAATGGTAGTATTTATGACATGTTCCTAAACTATACTTTGTTTCCCTTCTAATAACTTGCACTTTCAAATTGATATAATTTCAACATTCCCACTACATTATGCTAGGTGATTAGTAACTCCTTCTTCGGAGAGCTTACACTTATGTTGTGCACATCGCCGCACTTTATACACAACTGTCTTTGGCGGCTTGGGGATGCTATCTCTAACTTCCCTAAACTTAAACATTTAAACATATTTTTCTTAAAACCTTATTGGCTGAGTTGCTTCTGCTTGGAACGTTCTATAAAACTTACTAGGCTATTATTCGTTGTTTCCAAACATGTGATCTATCTTCAAAAATATACGTTGTGATAGCTTGTCGCATATTCTCTTACACAATGACTTTTACACAATGACTCTTGCTATTGTGACTTCCCCCTACAAGTCGATTTGCCTAGAACCTAATTCTAACAAAACATGTTTGTCTACTTTTAACAAGTGTCCCACAGCTGCAGCTAAACTCCTACACATACATAAAACTTATGCTTTAACGTCTATTTATATAACAAGTATTTTGCTTATTGGTATTATTTTACATTATTATATACATGACCATATATGACCATAGTTACTGTGTCAAATACCGCATATTAAAGATATTTACATGACAAATAAAATGTATATGTTGCATTTTCTGGAATAATCTGTAAAATTCTCTTCATTCGGAAGGAAATTAGTATAATCTTGTATAACTGGTAAACTTAAGCAATAGGCGAAAGATTCCACACAAAGAGTGTAGATCTCTTTAAAACACACAATTTATTTTAAATAATTTTGTATGTGGCATCAGCATTTTCGAGATATCCGTTATTAATGTTTCGATTTGTCCAATACTTCTATCACTTTTTCAGTTGTTCCTCGCGACTGCATGGAAACAGTATGGAATTTTAAGGCCAGCCCCTAGTGTCCAGTACTTAAACATTTGACTATCCCCGTTCCCTTTGTATCTATGCAGAATCTTTACGTATAAAGTAAAGATTTATTTGAATTAAAATATACTAGAAAATAAGATTTGTTTATATACCCAATATCAAACGATAGAGGACAAAGAAAGTCATATGACTGTATCGAATCAAAGTTTTTACTTTCTCTACCACTTTCCTATGTTAGGTGGAGGAAGTATTGTATTCCACCCATACTTCGGTATCGACATTTTATTTAAAGCACGTATTTTGAGGATCTCCAAATAAAAATATTAATTTACGCAGAAGTGTGTTTTTTTGTTTAAGAAGAATAATTTATTTAAGCACGCTCCATTACAAAGTAGTAATAATACTTGCTATTACAAATATTAATATTACGTACTATTACAAATTGTTGACTGTGCGTGTGTGTGAGTGTGTTTGTGCGCGCACACGTTAGCGACTCAAGTAGTCAACAGTTGGCGATGAAAAATCTGATGAGAGCCGCCAGAATAATCATGCCATGAGGTGTTTGCAGAATCGCTCTCTGATTGGCTAGTTTCTAATGTTTTAACGTGGATATAAACATGAAAGCTTGGTGCTTGCGAACTACTATGGTTACATTATAAGTTTATGGCCCTGTTTATTTCAACGTCAGCTAATGTGAACACGTGCATTAAGATAATATGAAACAAGCTTCCATGCTTACGTTATGCTTATGACTTAATCATTGTGAATGGCCTTTTGCCTTGTCCGATACAGATTTCCTTAATTTCTCCGGACGCGTTTCAGCCTTCGGCTTATTGTGCTACCCGTATCACGTTAAAGCCAGTTCATTATGCCTGCACCCTTTACTAAGGAATGCAGTCTCATAACAGATATGGTTTCAACTTGTGTTCTAAAAACATTTTCCCAAAAGCAATATGTCTGCTGTAAGCCAAGGCCTCACAGGAGTATATAATGTGCTGGGATGTTTCAGCTTTTCTTGCACAATCTGCTATCTAAATCATCCTGGAACACTCCCATCGTGTCAGATGATTTTTCACAGGGGCATGTCCTGTGAGAAATGCAATAATTGTCTGTTGCTTTTAGTAAGCTTTCAGCTCTTTTCATACATGGTTTTCTAATAGTTTACCATGTTTGTTTACTGGAGTTTTAAGCCAGGTTTTATAATGTTCTGCTTTGGACCAGTTCTTAATAGCCTCTCTTAACTAAACATCGATATGTTTTTAGAGCCGGTTCTGGCTCCCCATGTAGGAGCAAGTTCATCAGCTTTTTAATTTCCCTGTATGCCACTATGACCCGGCACCCAGATGTGTGGCCGCTTACTTTGAATACGTAAGATTTAACAATCTCCGTTGCAAAATATGGTATAGAAATGAGTTCAAAGCGAGGATTATTGCGCATGCGCTTTGTGTAAGGGTTTTATGGTCCCGGTGTTTTTATTAGCGAATGTGGACCTCTCGTTCATGGACATTGTTGTTGTTCATGTACTGTGGAGTGAAAACAGAAATGTTGAAATGACTAATAATGAACAAGACTCAAGGTGGCATCAGCAGTGGCGTTCCAGTGGAGGTCCAAAGAAGCTAAGTAAGTAGAATGTCCAAATCACAACAGTTGACAACTGAATTCTGTATATGTACTCGCAACAGACGTACAATATGTTTGCGTACTGTGTACACAGTGTTTCGGAACAATGTACATTCCATATAATTTTACATATCTATACCATATATTGGAACATAAATGAAATGTTCCTATATCATATTTTGGAACGGAGGTAGTATTAAAAACTGATAAAAGTGGTGCAGAGTGAAGCCAAAGTAACGACAAGACAATTATTGAATGTCAATTTGACCGAAAATCATGGGCCAATTGCTGTGGCCGACACTCTTAGATTCACCTTGGGGAAGTCCGCTTCCAAATCTTATATTGTTGATTGCGTGGGGTGTTTTTAATCCTTCATAATTCATTCGCATATGAACTAAACTTACTCACTTCTTTCAGTTCTATTTCTTCCATCACTTTGATACGTTACACCCGAGCTCTTAAGCTTTCTTAGTTCCAATTTGCGTGCACGCTGGAGTGGATAACATGGTTTAACTAAACGTAGACGAGGGATTATGTGTTTTCTGCACATGGCATAGTCCATAATTGTGGGCGAATGTACGTATAATGGACTTTATGACAGTGAAAATGGACTTGCAGGAGAAGACCAAAAAACGCTCATTACCACACTGATTATACACTTAAAATCTAGAGACGGTTGTTCCTGAATGACTCAGAAGTACCACGCAGCTATAAACAACTGCAGAGGGAAACTTCTGGGGGAAAATTAGCTGTACGAAACACTAAAAGTTTTTCCATTGTCCTATGGAGCCAAGTGTAAGAGTTTGTAGGGTTCTGTAGGTTTATAAGTTGTATTATTATACTTATTAATTTGTTTATTCTGAAGTTTTGTTCGATAGTTCCAGATAGGTCCAGGTAGATGAAAGCTATTGGTCAGAAAAACTGTAACAAGCTATGTGTTTTGTGTGAGGTAATTGTTAAGACGCTAAGGAAATGCAGAGTTATTTGAAATAGGTGACATAAGATTAGATTAGATGAGATTAGATTGCATTCTGTGAGTTTACTAGCAGTCATGAGGGCTTGTAAATAGAACATGTCAAGGAAATGTACAAAAATTACATATAAACATAAATATTACACAGAATATACAACGTTTAAAATTAAATAAAGGCATACTATATGCGTGTCAAGGAAATGTACAATATAGTTACATATATACAAAATGAAACAAAGCAGATGTATTTTGTGCAATATGGAATACCTCCCTTCCATTATAATGCTAACATTATATTTATAGACAAGAACAGTTATTTTAACTTTCACTAGGCTTGTGCCTTTTGTTCGTCTCATCATTTTGTTCTCTTCGATTTGTAATGCATAGCATTTTACTGTAAGTTCTTAATATACATCCTTTAAATAGCTTCATTAATTCTAGAGCAGGCATAAAATGTAATTGGCAATTGTCATTAATATTTACTAATACTACTTACAGAACTATATATGTATTATCATCAGGATCATTTGTCATTCAGATAATCTTGTACAGAATAATATGCTTTTTAGCTTAGGTACTCTTTTAACAGTGGTTTTAAATCCATTGAAATCATCAACTTTTCCCTTAAGATGATTAGGGAGAGCATTAAATATTTTTATGGTCTCATAATATACGAGGGG
Source organism: Deroplatys truncata (assembly GCA_030765065.1). Taxonomy (NCBI): domain Eukaryota; kingdom Metazoa; phylum Arthropoda; class Insecta; order Mantodea; family Mantidae; genus Deroplatys; species Deroplatys truncata. The sequence continues at coordinate 125,967,330 of CM060988.1, read as the reverse complement.
CACTATTTATATTTTGAGTCTAATAATTAAAACAAAGTAATTTCTGATTTAAAACTGCTTTATTGTTTTTCAAAATATTCTCCTTTTGCATCCGTTTGAACCATTTGTCAAAGCATTTATTCCAGTCTTCTTGAGACACCTACAAAACATGGTTTTTGAAGGCATCAACGGCTTCTTCTGCCAACGAAAATCGTTGTCCACGCAATTTATTCTTGATGTTCGGGAACAAAAGAAGTCATTGGGTGCCAAATCAGGACAGTATGGCGGATGACCCATAAATTCGATTTTATGAGCCTTCAAATACTCTGTTGTTAGACGAGATTGTGTGCGCTCGCATTGTCTTCATGAACGATCCTACGGTTCTTGTTGGTTTTCCTTACTTCATCGAAGACTTCCGGCAAACAAATGCTTGTGTACCATTCGGCATTAACCGTTTTACATTCCTCTAAAGGCACTGTTGCCACATGGTCAGTTTTGCTGAAAAAGCAGGTGACCATTTGCTTCGAAGTGCTTCGAGTGCAAACAACTTTTGTTGGATTTGCTTCATCTTGAAACACCCATACAGTCGACTGCTGTTTACGTTCCGGCTCATACGCATAGATCCATGATTCGTCACCTGTTAAAATCTTATATACGTCTTTTGGGGCACCCCCATTGTATTTCTTGAGCATTTTTGTACACCAATCGACACGAGCATCTTTTTGAGATTGCGTCAAATTATACGGGATCCAACGAGAGCAAACGTTTTTTACGGCTAAATAATCATGCGATATTTTATATATGCTGGTGGAACTAATGCCTAGGGTTGCCTCAATCTCACAATATGTCGCATGACGATCTTTCATTATTAGTTTTTGCACAGCATCAATGTTTTCTGGCACAACAACTGATTTTGGACGACCTTCACGAACTTCATCATTGAGCGGACGGCGGCCACGATTAAATTCGTTATACCAGTCGCCAAATGTGGAAGTTAGTTGATCGATGCACTCTTGTCTTGATAATCCACGTCGAAAGTCTTAATAAATCATTGCACGAACATTTTCACGAGTTAATTCCATGTTTTTGTTGACACACCATTTTCAAGTTAGTGTAAACAAAAAAAAATGACGCTGTATTGACAAAATGTTTGAAGTAGATTATGGTAAAAAATGTGAAACTTTCCATTGGAAACGTCAGATGTCACCTACAACATTCAGGGTTGCCAAGGCTTAAAATATAAATAGTGCCCCTCGTACACCTTTCTGGAAGAAAGAAAGCTTTGCATCGGGATGATGGATGCTACCCTTTTGTCTAGTGTTTATCACATGAATTTCATGTTTGTTATAAATGTGGTTCGATTGCATACAATAAATTTTAAGATTGAAAATAAAGCCCAGTTTACATTTACTACATTCCACATCTATTGACTTAATTTTGGTATCACCCACACTTAGGTATTGCCTTTCTAAAAAGTATACCTAATGTGCACCTTGCTACAGACTTTCTATATACCCAAATTTGGCGCAGTTTAAATTTTGTATAATGTCCAGGTTTTTTCTGGTTAATATCTCGTAGTAGGTCACCTTAGTAATTCAGGTTTTGAACTGCAATTTTGTTGCAAACACTCCCACTTTGCTTCGAAGGCAAAATGTTATACAGCTATCATCATAATGGTTGGATTACACTTTGTAACTGTTCATAGATTAGGGGCACTAAAGCATAAATATGAAAAACGAGATATTTAGCTTCATAGATTACTCTACGGTCTTCATAGTATACTAGTTTACAGAATGGAATTCAGGATAAGAATAGAAGAAAAAAATAGTTGGAGTTACTTTAGGTAATTTAGGTTAATCCTATTTAAACAAAAATATAATTTTATGCAGTAACAACTGTATATTCAAGTGCACGGAAAAATATCTACATAAGAAACAGTGATGTATTTTTTGCAATGGAAGCATAAGCGCCTCTACTCCGCCCTTATCTGGTTTTAGAAATTCCCTTGTAACGACCGACTGTTTATAGTTAGCCTTTACTTGTGGTAGGAGGTTTACAGGTTTTATATGGACTGAAGCACCTTCTAAAATGCCATAGATTGAGAAACAATGCTCAGTATTCAGAAACAATCATAATGTTCTTTTAATTATAAAAAATGAGTAAATGCAGATATTTCTGTCCAATGAAGGTAAATAAAAATAATTAGAAAATACAGGAACTTAATTATGATAGCTTTTCGAAAAAAGTTAATTAGTTTTGTTTCTTTTTAAGTTCGTTTTCCTATATTTTTTTTAAAATTTGAAGTAGGAATTAAACAAAGTGACCATTAGCAATTTTAAGTGCTTTGATCTACAACGAATGAAATCCTCAAGGTAGCTGTATTAATAACGATGTCTCTAAACTTTAGACTCGACCAAGTGGTGTTTGATCACTCTCAGTGCTCCTTATTCATGAATAATTTAGAAGGTTTAAAATGATAAATGGTACCATACTTTGGTTTGCTGTTCATTTTTATTTCGTAAATTTAAATGTATTAATGCAGAGGGCAGTCGATTTTAGATCAGCACTTTCCAACTTCTCATATTAATATTTTTACTACTTCACTTTCACTTCTATACTAGAACTCCTTGTCAATAGGAGACAGGTATATCAAAGTGTCGGTTTCGACACAGATTGATGAGGTTCTGGCAGCATTTAATAAGGATAAGACCATAGAAAACTACATACACGGTGCCCTATAGTGTAAATATAGACAGACATATCGACAGATAGCGTTCCGTGGCGTCATGGAGAAAATTAGCCAATGTTACATAACTACACACATACGAATATGATTTCATATTATTACACTAAGAACCATAGCGTTTTGCATAACAGTACGATCTATTACAATAGTGCAGTGTTTCATATACTCTTTCAGTGAAAATGCAACAAATATCATAGGAAAGACATGTTTACGTTAAAGGTGAAAATGGCGAAAATTGCCAATAAAAGACATGTTTTAGCTTGTTGTGCAGTACTATAAATTGGAATTTTATCTTTTATTGCATATACATTTTATCATTGTAGGCACCATACTTGTATTTTTAATACTTTTTCATATGCCGTTTTTTACTCGGAATTCTTCATCACTTCACAGAAAAAGAAAATCGTAACTCCTATTACCTCAGAGGTAGAGTGAGACATTTTAGCTATATTTTAGGGGAAGATTTGTTACAGATATACTTTGGTGTTAATAAGCAGGTTAGTTATATTTTAATAAAGATATATAGTTTTAAAAACGTCCTATTTTTTTCATAAAGAATTTTATTACATAGTTAGATCATTGAACTTTAAAGACATGCATCTATATTCTGTAAAAAGTCCAGGCTGATATTGGGGCCGTATTTTTATTTTATTAGGCATCACGTTGCTCAACTCCGATTACTATTATTTATTGTATCTATTTATTTATCTTCTTTGTTGTTGCTAGGCCTCGGCTGCCGTCGGTATTTGTTTACCTATCTGCAAGAAACTGTTTTTGGAGATCTCACTAGGACTCGAAACGTAAGAAAGAATATTGAAGACACTAAGTAGAGAAATGTGAAATGTTTAATTATGATAATGTCAGGCGAAGAATACATTTTAAGATGCTGTACAACACGTGTTTGTTATTTATGACGCATTTCCACTTTGTTTTTATTTATCGTCGGTGAATGGTTTACTTATGAATGTTATTTAGCACTGAATTTACTTTTATAACACTTCACTCTTTGATAACTTCGCGCACACGAATAAAATATTTTTCTTTGTTGATCATTTGGGCGCGGAACTTTACTGTAAAGTGACTCAGATTTGTCACGCGACGGAATTTACTAGACGTCTGACTAGCGTTTCTCCATGCGCTTATGTACTCTGGGTTCTCGGTGGTTAGAATTTTTTTGTGAATTTTCTCATTGGTTGGTGAGAACCGCGAGTTACAATTTGACAAAATTTGGAGGCCTATTTGGCCTTGCTGATTCGTTCTCTCACGTGGGAGAAAATAATTCAGGATTCCCCAGTTTCTAAATTATTTTGGGATTCCTTTGGAGTCAGTTGCATAAGTCTATCACTAAGTATCGATAACGAACTTTGGTTCTGTAGACAACTTTCTTCTCCTCATTGTGAGTTACTTGCTAGCTTGTGTCGAAGAATTGTGGAAATCTTAAGAATAAAATACATCTAACAAAATATTAAATAAATGTATATGGTTTGTTTATACGGTGATATAATTATACATTTATATTACTCCAATTAAATCTAATATATACATGATTATAAATATAATAGCACAGCAGAAAATACTGTGTCAATATCTTTGTTTCAAAGATAATGGGTCATAAAGTTAGTAAATTTAACATTGGTTGTATGGGGTTTTTAATCTCCCCTTGCTCATTTATATATAGACATGGGTCAACTAATTTTGAGATTGTTTACAAAAGTGCAATACTATTTGAAATACTACCTATGTCAGAGTACTCAGATGTGCGTATAAGAATCCAGAAAACAGGCAGATCAGCAAATTGCCGCTACTGGCCGTTAAGAGACTTTGCGTAAAGGAGGGACGGATATGGAACAGTTCACTCGCAGTATAGTCTTGGAAGATATGAGGATAATCGTGATGCTCATTATTTACGCGTGTCGTTGTGCAGGAATTACGTATCCAAGAAGTAAAAGACCTGAAACTAACAGTGAGAATGTATTTGTCACTCCCCATGTTCTCTGAAATGTCTCATTTCTCAAGCAGCTCATTATGACACCGTCCTTATACACCTAGCAAAACTCCCTTCTCTTGAGTGCTCTTCACATTTCGTACTCTTGCCTTTGTTGCATCATATATGGAACCGTACTCCCTTTAGGCGGATATTATGGATAATAATATATTTTCTTAACTAAAGTTTATATTAAATCAAACTTCAGTTGCATCACATCCCACCGTTGAGATCCTAAGGAAATAATTGAAAGGGTTCTTAAAACTTCAAGGGTATTTGATCAGGAAGTAGAAAATGTTTTGTACCGATGCGGTTCAAAAACAAATGTAATATTACAGGGTGAGCCAAAAAACTACGAACCGGCTGCGCGGTGTTTTTCCTGTCTGCGTCTTCGGCGCTCGTTGCCGTCTACGCTATCATAGAAAGGCGCGGATCAAACCATACAACATTTTTATGGGCCAATTTTTTTTTTTTGAGTCAACAGTTTACGCCCATACATATGTGAATACAGTTTCGCCCCCCTTTTTTGGAGAATTAACAGCCAGGGAACGTGACTTTGCCTTTTTCAAGACAAACCCACAAACCCTGGAAGAATTGAAACAAAATGGCCAGCATTTCTCAAAGTGAACTACGGCGAGTGATGGATAGTTTCCTAAAGAGGTGCCAAAAATGTATGGACAACGACGGTGGTCAGTTTCAGCATCTCCTTTCACAAAGTTGGTAAGTAAAGCCTTTAAAAGTAGTTTTAAAAATGTATGGCTTCATCCGCGCCTTTCTATGATAGCGGTAGACGGCAACGAGCGCCGAGGATGCGGACAGGAAAACCACCGCGCAGCCAGTTCGTAGTTTTTTGGCTCTCCCTGTATGTTGTAAGGTAAAGCAAACTAATAGTTTACGTTCTTCAGCATCTAAGTAAGTAGAGGAAGTATTGCATTTCACCCAAAAATTCATATAGAAATTTCCCCACAAATGTTTTGAGACTTTCTGCATAAGAGAGTCTCTCTCTCTCTCTAGACTTCGTCTTCCAAAGATGTGGCACGACGATTTTCAAGAAATCTCCCTAACCAAACTACCATTTACGTACATCTTTAGTTTTCTGCAAATAAGTTGTAAAGTCTTGTTCATTTGCAAGGAATTTTGTAGGTATAACTGATAAACCGTAAAGGATAGAAAAATTGCTATGACAAAAGAAGTTAAAAAATAAAATTTTTGTGTAATACCTTTTTTGTGACATTAACCGATTCCAAGTTTTCTGTTCTTTTCGGTTTTAATTTTTAATTAATTTTCATTTTTTGAACTGCGCTCACCATTCACTATTTTTCTCGCCATATCAATGAAATAGTAGTAGCTAGCACATAGCGACCAGCTTTTTAAGCATTTGACTATCGCTGCAGCTTCCTGTACGTAGAAGGAAATGTGTAAGGCAGACGTTTATGCAAACATTTATCTTGATTAACGTAAGTTTATAAAAAATAAGATTTTTTTAAGAAGCTACATAAAACTAAGCGGCAGTAATTTGAGAAAGCCATATGAATGTCGCACATGGGAGTTTGTTTTTCTAAAGGGGACCCATGTCCGGAAACGCATGGCCTGACGTGCGTTCAGATTGTTTGCTACCCTAATAGATTTGCAACCATTAACCACCAGGTGATAAAACGCGCCTAATAAAAAAGTTCCTACGAATTGAGTTTTATTTATGGACGCTCTTTAACTGCTGTTCGTCCCATTCTATATTGGACGTGAAAGACCGGAAATTTTGCTCACAGGCCTCTTTATCAAGTTTGAGGTTCTTTTACGTGACGTAAATCTACGACACGGGACCAGCGGTTTTACTTCCCTTTCGAAGGAAGCCATGCTAAGGAGTTTTACGCCCAAAAACTCCATTGCCCTCCGCTGGGTTTGAACCGTGACCTCGGAAATTAGAGGCTAGCATGGTAACGACTAAACCACGAAGTACGACGACAAAAAAAAGTTTCTATGCATAAACAACATCACGTCAATTTTGCGGTATATACTGCTGCAGTAAGACTCTGTAATCAAATAAGAAATCGACAATTCGAGCTGCTTTTGTAATTTAATGCTAAGTGGCACGCATTTTTCGGGTTGGTGGAGGTTCTTTCAGAAAAAGAACGCATGGATGGATGATTTCCCATTATAAAACGATTTGCTATTGGGTGTTGTTTTTAATAATTCTCTACACCTTTATTTATATTCTTGTCTCGCGCATTACTTAAAGTTACAGTTAACTTAAATACTTCTGTGGTAAACTGAATTGGTTCACATTAAATGAGATGTATAGTTGTAAATTACCAGTCGATAGTGAAAGCGAATATCTCACAAGAAGCATTAATGATCTTTTCCCACTCTTAGGGTCCAATCTGTGAAACATAACAATAACAACAACAACAATAAACGATCAAAATTTGCATATATAGCTCTTATTGTCTTAGTATTCTTTATTATGATTCCTTGGGAACACTTTGATACGATTGCTTTTATGATATGCGCAAAACTGAACTCGTCACGTGACATTTGAAATACCTCCCACCACGTTTCATGATTATGCCCAACTGTAAATTACGTTTTGCGTTGTAGTTTTTAAGTTATTACTGCAATGCATATCAACGGAAACATATGCATTTCGTCATTTACTGAACTGTTAAATACAAACATGTCCACCCGATTTTTAAAAACAAATAAGTACCTCTGCTAGAAGAAAGCAGAATACAAAACACTTGTTTATTAGTAGCTAGCACACAGCGATTATAGTACTCATAATAAATTACTTTTGTCACTTAACTTCATTGTAAATATTAAATTTAATGGCAAAAAAATTCTGATTTGTTGCATTCACATGACTTTCTCTACTCTTGTACAAACTAGTTTTCAAACGCTCATTTTCCACCTACTTCTTGTTAATCCAGATATCGAGATGTTTAATCGTATTGCTAATTTTCTTGTTGGTGCAAGGGGAATATGGTAGGTTTTAAGCGATAGTCAAATCTTTTAAGAGCTGGTTGCTATGTGGACCATTCCATTCTCTTTGCGTGTCCAGGACATCAAAAAAGGAATAACGAATTTCCATTTCAGAAAATTTATTGGAAAATTCAAACATATAACAAGTAATATCTCGGAAATAGTTCACTCGACACCCCCCAAAGAACTGTTATTTTAACGAGATCTACATTTTTTGTGTACAAACATCTAATCTATGTCTTACAGATTACCATTTATGCAAAGGTCATTCACAATGAAGAGCACTTTTGTGGACATTCTCAGAAAATGCAAGATATAAATTTCATTTGTAATGAAAGTATTTTAAATATATGATATTTTAATGAAAATCATTAGAGCCCTTTTTGAGAAAATCAAAATTTTCGAAAACTGTTCCATGTAAAGGGTTCCACTGGGATGGGAGGATTTTCTTCCTGTCGCATCTTTGAAAGATGCTGAACCTAAATACCAAGTTTGGGATTTATCCGACTTTTCGTTTTTAAGTTATGCTTTTCACAGACACACACACGGGACCTATTTCTAAAAAATGCTTTTTTGGATTCAGCGGGCCTCAAAACATGTCTTTCCGATGAAATCTCGGTATCGAATTTTTGGGTGGAATACAATACTTCCCCTACTTACTATACGTAGTAGGGAAAGTAAAAATGAAAAGCGCGTCGTATGAAAGTTATATTTAAAATCATAATATCAATGTTTTATACCAGCATCCTATAAACAAAATTAATTCAAGGCAGAAAAACAATATGCTACAAACTGTAGCATCGTTCACTTTGAACATACGCTCAGTAAATTGTGAAACAGCATGCCAGTTGCGAAGCCAGAGAACCAGCAAGTTCTTCACGGAACAGAACGTTGAAGAACCGCAGTGGTGACATTTCAGTGATGGATTTATACGCGCCAAGAAAAGGTCGTTAATATCTAGACTGTGACTTACAAACGTGAGCCAAAACATATTTTAGCACTTAGAAGTTGGGATGAATAAGATATTCCGATACGTCAGATAGCAATGAGATAGCGGTAACAGCGAAAGAAAACAAATTATATCATTACTTCACAATTTTAACTTGAAATCTCAAAGGTCTGAGAACTGCGTGTACTAAACTGGTATACAACGAAGAATCAATATGCGAAGCAGTTCTGCATGTAAAAGCAAGCCATGTTACTGTTCAGCTCAATCGAGAACACAACGCGCACTAATCGTGTGCTGCAGCAGTATACCAGGTGAGTCTATTAAAACTTCACGCAAATGTCTCTGAAACAATATTATGAATTGAAAATTGACGTTCACATTAATGAAGGTAGGGAAGGGGCTCTTGATATGGACCATTTAAAAGCCCTATATCATCTACTTTACTGAGCCTGTTCCCATACCTTTAAGCCTGTGACAGTCATTTTTCAATACTTATTTTTGTTTCAGAGATATATGTGGTGCAAGTTTTGGATGACTCGCCTTATGTCAGTATCATCCTTTGCAGTTACCGGAACTGTCATTTTTCTTGCTTAATATGTAATATTTCGACTTCATTTGGGTATTTTTTAAAGTGCTTGTGTTGACTAGGGCATCCATTTCAGGTGCATATCCGTAGTACCATGTACGAGTATATGAATGTATATGAAATAGTACACTGCCGCGCATAAAAAGTGGCCCATTCTCTTAGATCGACATAGTGTTTTTCCCTCCGTAAGGTTTCCACCTTCAGCTTGACAACTTTTGATTCTCCCCAGCCGGAATCAGTTCTCTGTGACTGGCCTGAAAAACAATACAGTGCCATACTTACTGACCAATGAACGACGTTTATAATCTGTGTGAAATGGAGTGGTTCGGATACCATCTGTATGAAAGAGTTTCGCTACGATTGCTACATAAGGAAATGCTAAACTAATTACAATATAATTAGGTCTTCTGGGGCAAGGGATGAAGAATTATTTGCAACTGTGGTTAACTGAATGACAGCTACGATATTTACATGTATGAGAGCTTTCATCAGGACATACGAAGGTTAAATTGTTGCCGCTACTAAACGGCAATAAGAAAACTGGCAATAAGAAAACGGTAGTGTAGCATGATAATATAAGGTTTAAGGTAATGTCACCCCCCTGGCAGACCGGCCATACTTTGGGGGAGGTAAAGTACCCTGCCAATCTAATGGCTAAAATTATACTCGAGAAACAAAAATGGTCTCGTTGGAAGATGGCGGTGCTAGATTTTGTCAGTACCAGCATAAAAGCTCCGTTCCATTACCACATGTTATGCAGGTCAGTATACATTGCGATAAAAGTGCAATAAGTGCATCATTGGAGAAGGAGGAAGAGTTTGGAAATACGAGACGAAGCCTTAGGAGATGCTAGTTCAGAGATTCTTCAGTGCACTGAACGCATGTGCATTGAATACTACTTTTCTAGACGATAGTAAATAATATAAAAAGTGAAAATAGTATTAATTACCTACTAAAAGTGTTGAAGATGGTGGTTTCATAGCAAGGTGACCAACATTAATCTTGTGGTCAACCGGCGATCGATTACCCACGCCTGATTGCTGAACTTTTATCAAATTCAATGCTTTACAGGACTTTCAAAGAATTGTCACAACTTCACAACTTTTCTTGTCAAATTGCTTCAAATGCGTTTAAAATCTTTGGAAATCTTGAAAGCAAATAAGGACATGCTCTAAACGATCAAAGGTTTCACAATGATTTTATGGCTTTCGCCAATGAAGTGCGACTATTTACATGCGTCACGAAATTTGCAACATGACTGAAAGCGAAAAGTAAACAAAAATGGCTACCTGGGAGCTGATTAGGTTACTGGCCACAAGATGAAAGCCAGAGCATATAAAGAAATTGCGGGCAGATTTCCGAAGGTACGATAATGCATTAATACAATGTTATATAGTGTAGTTAATCTGTCAAGTCGTGTTATTTATTTGTATTCTTTATTCGTAATCTGATTTCATGGGCTATAATACGTGAAAGTGTTATGTAATATTATCTACGCATAGAGATAAATTATCGATGTGTTCTGAAGAGGTTATGTTTGGCAAAGAGACAACGTGTAAATACGTATTCATGACTGTCAAGTCTTGTCAAACCTGTCAAATATTGAAAAATATTTGATAAATTTTCTTGTAAACCTTTGATCATGTACAAGAGGCTTAAGAGTGGTGAAATTCAACTATCAGGTATGATTATATTCCATGTCTGCAATAATAAATGTGTTAAAAGTTAGGGAATTTAATACAGTTCGTGTAGATACATGCAGTGAAATAGACAATAAACGCAGGTAGGTTAGGTTATCAACATTAAATGCAGGAAATTCAACTTTCCAATATGACAGTATGTACTGGAAGTGGATCTAAAGTGGCTGTCATCGAAAAAATGTGTTTCAGTTCACATTCATTTTCAACGTTACAACATTTATCACGCTTCAAAGCTCAAAATGATTTATGTGGGTCTTAAAAATCTCGTAGTAGGAAAAGGGATGGGATGGCGAGTGCAGAGTCCAATTATTGTGAGGCAATAGACCATAGAGACCGCGATTCCGATAATTGCAAGGCAGTTGCATAGAGATGATAATGACGAGGAGGCAAATATTTGCGTGGTTACGTAAATAATAATGCAGCAGCAGAGTCAGGGGAGATGACATTCAGAGAGTGCTAGTTACACCAGTCCTGCTCTGTGATGATAAATTAATTTGCGGGACGGTGAAAGGGTTGTTTGATGATGATGCATGGCGCACACTGTTGTTATTTATGCTGCTCTCCCCCAGGCGTTACTGCCTCTGCTCAGAAAAACGCTGCATTTTACATGAACGTCTTAAATCAGGAGATGAATGCAAGTAGCGCGGGCTTAAACCGGTAGCAAAACTGCGCCCGTCGCATGAAATATCACGCTTTCTCTTCAAATATTCATACTTTAGCGTCATTACATGCTGTACAACGCTTCAAGTATCTTATTAAAAGGCGGTAACATCTGTAAGGCTGCTCCATTACTAGTTTTTGACATTTCATAAAAAATCTGATACATTGTATTACATGACTTTCTCTACCCACTCTTCTGCAAACTATTCTTACAAAAGCTTATTATTCTACCTATTTCTTGTTATTACAGCTAAAATTTCAGTTCACATGTACAGCCTAAGACAAAATAAAGAGCAACAGAGAGTTAATTCGATTCGGAAAGCAACGGAAGCACTCGTTGACGCTGCGTTCACAATATACGACACGCTGCGTTCGTTTCAAACCTATGTGATAAGTATGCCATTCACGTTGATCGTATGCATGGTAGCCGAGCGTTGAAACACGAAGGAGCAACCTGGATTCGAATCCTTGGCGTAAATATATTTTAATTTGTTAAATATATGACAACGTGTATGATTTCCATGCATAAGATATCTATTAATTTTAAGACATTCATGCCTAAAACACAAACAAATTACTCTTTTCGTTTTCATAATGAGTGCGATATTAGTAAGAATTCTAAAATGCATTCCATGCTGTATACATGCGTGTGGAATTTTAAGGCCAGCGTATAGCGTCCAGTTCTGAAGCATTTGACATCGCTGTTCTCTTTGTGTCTACAACGAAATGTGTAATGCAGTTATTTCTGCAAAGGTTTTTCTGGATTAAAATGTAGTAGATAGAAAAATTTCTATACCCACTAATAAAGATAGAGGGTAGAGAAAATCATGTGAATGTATGACATTAGGTTTTTCATTTACTACTATAATATTTACTTATTTCTTATTTAGTTTGAAAACGAAAAGGGAGTGTTTCAGTTTTTATGCCTGAGCATAAAATCAAATAAGCCTTAGCAATTGGAAATTATATTATAGTATGCGTAATAAACATTCTTGGAAACAAAAATAAAATCATGCGAACCTCAGCGGGTCTCATTACTACGTACCTGCTTATAACCGCTCGGCTCTCACTGCATATTTAGTGACTGGTACTCAATATGAAAGGTGATAATACAGAGTGAGCCAAAAGACTCCGAACCGCCTGCGCGGTGTTTTTCGTGTCTGCGTCCTCGTCGCTCGTTGCCGTCTGCCGCTATCACAGAAAGGCGCGGATAAAACCGTACATTTTTAAAACTACTTTTAAAGGCTTTACTTACCAACTTTACGAAAGGAGATGCTGAAACTGGCCACCGCCGTTGTCCATACATTTTTGGCGTCTCTTTAGGAAACTATCCATCACTCGCCGTACTTCACGTTGAGAAATTTCCTGGCGGATATTTTGGTTTAATTCTTCCAGGATGTGTGGTTTGTCTTGTACACTTAATGTTTTAAGTTACCCCGGAGAGGTGTTTTATGAACAATATTACCGGCCGTGCAGTATTTTTCCACTGGGCGTGTGAAAATATGATAAAAACATGATAACGCACTGCTATACACAAAGTTTATATTATACACACAGCGTGTATTTATTTATGATTCGTATGCGTTAATTCGGCCAGCTCGCCAAGTGAAAGTATGATTTGCAGAAAGATTTCCAGGTGTAAAAGTTGCAGCCGTACAACAATCCATTAACTTTACAGTAAATTTCAGGCCACAGGAAGTGTTCAGGCTAAGAAATCTAAAAGACGGCGTTCGGATCTTACCGAAGAAACATTAGACGACATCGGTCATCGTTTGGAAAATTCCCCTCAAAAATTCCATGTTGGGTAGTTTCTTAAAGAGGTGCCAAAAATGTATGAACGACGGTGGCCATTCAGCATTTCCTTTCATAAAGTTGGTAAGTAAAGCCTTTAAAAGTAGTTTTAAAAATGTTGTATAGTTTCATCCGCTCCTTTCTATGATAGTAGCAGACGGTGAAGTAAGATTATTTGTATATGTTGTTGTTTATTGAGCCCCACCTTTGGTAGTCAATTTGAAGTTGTATAGTGCTTATGTAATATGTTTTTACGTAAATTATTAGAACTTGAAGATCTTATATTGTGCTGCTTTTGTTTTGTGTGGTTACATAATTTTAACTGCCCCACGTATGGGAGCCAATTTGAAGTAGCATTATTAATTATATGTTTGTATTTGTTAGCCCCACGTTGTAGTAGCCAATTTGCGATGGTATTACTTATAATGTTTGTGTATTTGTTTTTACTTCACGCGTTGAAGCCATCTTGTGACGTGATTCATTTGTTAGGCTTGTTAGCTCCATCGAGTGTTAGCAATTTGTGTTGTTAGTTTTTTTGTTTAAAAAAATGCTAGTTATTTTATTTAATTTTGGTGGAAAGGAATCTTTTATCCAAAGATAACACTGATGAAAGAATTTCTTTTATTCTTTTATTGTCGAACACTTTCACTATCACATTTACACATTGATCTAGACACTCGCCAAACTGAAACTGTTATAATAACTTCATTACTGATATTTCTTAATTCACGTACTTCAACTTTTTGTATAATTAACTTTATCACACTTGAGATTTTTCATAACTCTGTTACGCGTAACCTGCAAATTGATATCCGACGTGTGCCGTACAAATACATTCGACGAACTGACTGACTGAAGGCGACGTGTACCTTTACAAATATTTTCGATGAACTGACGGGGTCTTTACCTCTAACCTACCTTTTATACACCTACACACCGATATGCCTAAAGATTATAACTGAGCTGCAATTGGCTAATAAAACGCGCCAACATTAGCGTCTATTTTTATATCCAATGAAAATTATGAATACATATGCTCTAGGGAAATGTTCCAGAAGATTCTAAAAAAACGCGCCAACATTACGTAACTTCCTCGTTTCCAATAATGATAAACAGCTCACCCCCTCGCTGCATTGTCAGTTTCAGTAAGGCATTAAAAACTTACTTCTCAACAATAATTACAATAAACAAATATCTCAAATTAATGTCACATAATAATGCATATTCATATTACAATCATTATTTACATTTAAGTAATTTGTGATACAAATTACTGCATCAACGGCAACCAGCGCCAAGGACGCGGGCAGGAAAAACACCGCACAGGCGGTTCGGAGTTCTTTTGGCTCATTCTGTACAACGAAGCTAAAAGCACGCGTCCCGAGACACCATTGTTAACCGGTCGCGGTAACGATTTGGACTTAGACAAATATACGCCATTTTGGGGGAGTGGTCTTGGGGTGTACATACTTGTTCTACGATGCAATAGGTAAAGTCATAGTCAGATTTTTTTAGAGACTGTTGCTTTGTAATGTCTTTGAAATTCCATGCTCTGCCTGACCACCAGAATAAAACGTATAACATTTCCCATTTGAAAAAGTGAAGTATATGAAAATTCAAATCAATATTAAGGAATGTCTCGGAAATGATTAATCGCAAACAAATAAAGTTTGACATTAATTGTATGCTTTAACGAGATCTACATTTGTTTATACAAGTTACAGTTACCAGTTATGTAGAGGTCATTCAGAATGAAGAGGACTATTCAAATCTATCTAGAGCATCTAGAGAATAAGGTTCAATATGTATTTATTTGTTATGCAAATATCTTAAACATATGGTATTTTAAACAAAATCGTTTGAGCCGTCTTTGAGAACAAAAAAATTGCATACCGTTTTCACGTAAAGGGAGTTTGGTGGGAAATCTTCTTGTAGCATTCTTGGAAGATGCTGAACTTAAATACCGAGATTGGTATTTAATCGACTTTTTGTTTTTTTAGTTATGCTGTTCACATACATACACAGACCTTTTTCTAAAAAAATCTGATGTGTTATGCTCACATGACTTTCTCTACTCTTGTATAAACTATTTTTACAAACGCTTATTCTCCATATGCTTCATGTTAATCGAGATATCGAGATGTTAATTTTAATGCTAATTTTCTTGTAGGTGCAAGGGGAATGGCTAGACTTTAAGCGATAGTCAAATATTTTAACAGCTGGTTGCTATGTGCAGAATTCCATTCTCTTTGCATTACCAGGACCAAAAAAAAAATGAATAACGAATTCCCATTTGAGAAAAAGTATAAGTATTGGAAAATTTAAGGCAATAACAAGCAATATCTCTAAAATGGTTCACTCAAAAAAAAAAATGTATGTGACATAAATTGTGTATTTTAACGCGATCTACGGTTTTTTGCGTAGTAAAATTTTGTCTATCTCTTATGGTTTACCAGTTATGCAAAAGTCGTTCACAATGAAGAACACTTTTGGAGACATTCCCAGAAAATTCAAGTATTTTAATCAAAATCGTTTGAGCCATTTTTTAGAAAATTAAAATTTTCGAAGAATGTTCCATGTAAAGGGTAATCTGGTGTGGAGGGATTTTCTTGAAATCCTTCGTGTCGCATTTGTGGAAGATACTGAACCTAAATACCAAGTTTGGTGTTTATATAACTGTTCGTTTCTGAGTTATGCTGTTCACAGACGGACATGTTCCAAAAATGTTTTTTTTTGGATTCAGGAGCCCTCAAAACATGTATTTCCGGTGAAATCTCGGTATCGAATTTTTGAGTGGAATGCAATACTTCCCCTACTTACTATACGTAGTAGAGAAAGTAAAAATAATTCTTTTGGATTCAGATAGCCTTCTTTTGCATGTATTGCAATAACTTCTCTACGTACTAGCAACGTGGTAGTGAAAGTAAAAAATCGACTTTTAAAAACCAATGAAAAATCCTCAGACATTCTAGAATCAATACTTGCGGGTTTGCCTTCCTGGTCATTTAAGTGCTGCAGTTTGAAAGTTTTATTCAATTTCTTTCCAAGTTTCATTGAACGTGGTTAAAGAGAGATAATCAGCTTTCCTTTATATGGAGAAAATTTTTAGATTTAGGGCTTTAATAATGTAATTTATGATGAATGTTTAGAAACAACTATATTTTTGCAAGACACTCCTCTGAGATTACAGAAAATTTAATCTTGGGTTATAAACAACTGTGAGAAAAATTTGGCAAAATGTAAAATTTTGGTGGGACTTTTACGTCTCATTTTCATTTCTAGAAAATTTTGTTATTTGTAAGTTACGTACATAGGAGCACAAAAAATTAATTTTATTGTAATTATGTAAAACAAATTTGTGATAATTATTTCAACTAAATTGGGTGAAATTTACCCTAAATGAAATAATACCCCTAATGAATATGAACATAAAAATAGAGGTTTATTTTGTGTATAAAGAGCACGTTAAATCTTGGAAATGTACTGCAGGCATTATCACTTTAAGGCTCTCACCTAAATATTTATCTGGTAAATAAAACACTGCGTTATTTAGAAGCACAGATCGAGAAAAGTGAATCTCAGTGTCAGGTATGCATAATGATTCTCAAACTGCTGTGCTGTATTGATGCCTTGCAGGCTTAGGGAAGGGGTGAAGCTGCCTCTCCCAGCTATTATGGCATCTTATAACTCCCCCTTCAGTGCATTAATGTTTGAAGAAAGAGTCCCCTCCAAGGGATCAAATATGAGCCAATTAACCGAGGGGGCGTACTTCAAGTTGTCTCTACTCAGTGATGTCTATTAGCACAACTGGCGCGTCATATAAACACTAACGGCACATTGGAAAAGTCGTGAAAAAATAAATGAAGGGCGACAATCTGGTGCCAGGTCTTCCTGCCGTCTTCCTCTTGTAAGCAATGGTATCGATACACAGGCCAAAAATGTATATTTAGGACTTAGGATGGGGCCCTGTCAAAACGTGATAATCTCCTTTTCAAAAAATAAAATCTAAATACAAGCATATGCACCTAATTAGCGTTGAAGGTTATACTAGCATAGGTACACTTGAGTGCAATGCAGTCGTCCTACTTGGGTAGTGGTTACCATGCTAGCCTCTAGTTCCCGAGGTCGAGGGTTCATACCCGGCGGAGGGCGATGGATTTTTTTTTTTTTTCGGGCGTAACAATCCTTAGCATGGCTTCCTTCGGAAGGGAAGTAGAGCCGGTCGTCCCGTGTCGTAGATTTGCACATGTAAAAGAACCTCGAGCCTGATAGAGGCCTCTGAGCAAAATTTTCGGTCTTTCACGCCCAATATAGAATGGGACCCTAAGGACCTTAGTAGTTCAAGAGCGTCCATAAATAAAACTTCATTTAATTTTTTCTCACTGATATCTTCAAGTCATGAAAACCCTAGTATTCTTTAATGCACCTATCCTTTGATTTATCGGGAATTAATTTCGATTTCGTTTCTTTAACCTGTTTATAAATGCACTGGAAAGAAATTCTGAATTTTCAAAATTTCCGCATTTTGTCGTTACAATGTAGAAAACATGAGTTTCTGCCGTAAATCTGAGTGAGATTGGTTACAAACTGGGCAGTACGTAACTTTTTAATGTGCAAAAGTGTAAGAAAAATCGAAGTCGAGTAAAGGCGAAGGCTCCAAGGACTAAAAAACATAATAGTTAACTAAAGCTAAGAGTTCAAGGTGTAGTTTACACAAACAATAATTTTGGAATTTTTTAGAACATTTTTAACAAGTTCAGTTGTGAGTAGTCTTAAAGGAATTCACGTCGATTGTCGTCGTGCCGGTTTCCCACATAGATAACCAATAACGACGTTTCCATGACGTTAATGACTGTTCGAACGGCATGTGCACTACGAGTGGGGACAATTCAAAGATGTATTATATACAAACTTGTGATTAATTATTGAACTGTAACGCAAGTACTCTCTACGATCAGATTGTTAGTTTTGGAAATGATGGTAACTCTAGCGATGTTGCCTTATTTTTCTCCTACTAAAGAGTATAACATTTGAAATAATTTAACTCGAACCTCTATTTTGACATAAGGTTTCGTATAGAAACTTTCTAAGTACTAGTTTTTAAATTCCGGACGCAAATTTTTACTTTCTCTCTACGAATAGTAAGTAGGGTAAGTATTGCATTTCACCAAAAAATTCGATACCGAGAGCTTATAGGAAATGCATGTTTTGAGGTTCCCTGTATCCAAATAAAGCATTTTTTGGAAACATGTGCGTGTGTGCCTGTGAACACCGTAACTCAAAATCGAAAAGTCGGATAAATACCAAACTTGGTATTTAGATTCAATATCTTCCAAAGATACGACACAAAGACTTTCAACAAAATCCCCCCACCTCAAACTACCCTTTACATGGAACATTTTTCGAAATTTTTTATTTTCTAGAAAATGCCTAACTATTTTGATTTATATGAAAGATATTTATTTGACAAACAAAGTGTTATCTTGAATTTTCGGGGAATGGCCTATAAAGTCCTCTTCATTCGGAAGGAATGTTGCATATTCTTGTATAACTGGTAAACGTTAAAGGATAGACGAAAAGGTACTGCACAAGAAACGTAGATCTCTTTAAAACAAACAATTTACTCAAAGTAAGTTTTTTCGTGGCATAAGCCGTTTCTGAGATATCCGTTATTAAAGGTTCGAATTGTTCATTTCTTGGTCACTCTTTTGAAGTCCTGTTAACGTTTCTCGCGATTGCAAGGAAACAGTATGGAAGTTTAAGACTAGCGTAAAGAGTCCAGTTCTTAAACATTTGACTATCGCAGTTCCCTTTGTATCTACAATGAAATGTGTAATGTAGCTATTTCTGTAAAGGTTTCTTTGTATTAGATAGAAAAATAAGCTTGAATAAGAATAATTTATAAATAAACGATAGAGTAAGAAGGTCATGTGAATGTGTCACATCAGATTTTTTTACTCTTATGCGAAAATACTACTTTAAGTATTAGGCATGAAAATGTGTGTTCCTCTTACATGTACACGATATGTATGCCACACAAGGATTCAGTAGCACGTAAGGAAGTGTTGAGCGCGGCCAGTGCTATCTGGCAGTTAATGAGCACCGGAAAGCCATGCAGATGGGTGCCTCGCTTTCTCTTTGTTGTGAATTGCAAATGTGTTGCGTGTCGTCACAGGCATGCTGATTAATATTGCGGCTAGGTTCTCTGTGGCTGACCGCTACATCCATCAGGTTTATCTCTGCAATGACGACATGACATACAGAGCAATTGAATGGCTTAATGACTATGGCGTAATTTCTTAAAACATAGTTTATAGTTTAAAATATCTAGTTGTAGAACAATAGAAGTCTACCGAATAAAACTTTGAAATTGCAACTTTTTAGGTGCGCAGCACCGATTAGCGTAAAAGTAACCGCTGGAAGTGCATTAACGTGCATAAAAAGTGGCCCATTCCCTTATATCGCAAGTGTTTTTCCCACCTTAACGTTTGCATCTTTAGGTAACCAACCAACCTTTGACTCCACCCAGGCCAGTATCAGTTCTCCACGAGACTGGCCTGAAAAACATTCTAGAGACACAAAAACGAACCAATGAACAATGTCATAATCCAGGGATGCCCAACCTTACAGAAATAGGGGATGAAGACAGTTTCCCTTCCCACTCATTTCCAATCGTACTGCCAAGGACTGAAACTTGGTTGGTTTAGCTTGTCAATCTCTTCAAATATAGTTGGTGGGGGTGAAATTCCAACCCTAGCTCTTAAGAGAACGGATTGGGCTTCGCTGTTATAGTCGATGTGAAATGAGGGGTTGGTTTAGATACTACCGCCTCTACGAAAGTGTTCGTTACGATTGATACAAAAGGAAACGCTAGAACAAATCAGATTTTTGTATTTGTGTTTACGTTTTTATTATATTTTATTTTTCTGCTTAAATTCAACGAAGCATTGCCTTAACGGTCCTCCGCCAGTGAGAACATGTGGCGTGTATTGTTACCCTTTGACAATTCGGCCATATTTTGGAGGAGTGAAAGTACCCTGCCAATCCTGTGGCTAGAGCAGCTCACACTGAGGCTACATTTGTCATTACCAGCTTAATCATTTGTGTCCATTATGGACCACTTTTAAACACGTCAGTATATTTTATGTATAGGAGTTTGAAGAAAATTTGTCGACACATGTCAGATTTGGTTGAAAATGGAAGTATAGTTTAGGTGGACAGCCTCCTGAAATTCTTTAGAGAACCACTACATGTATGGAGTTACTCGTTCAAAAGCATATCTAATTGTTTTTTCTTCTCGAATTTGGAAGATTTAATTAAGTATTCTAGTTGTATCATAAATTGTGGATTGGTTATACTAAATTTTATGCATATTAATTTGAACAAAATTTATCGACACTGGTAAAATGTTAGGGTAATAAAGAAAATAAATAACCTCCAAAAAGAGGCTAAAAGCTTTGAAACCTTGCTAGCTAAACTAAATATATGAGGGCGGATTGAAAAGTAACGCACAATATATATTTTTTTTTTACAAAAAACTTTGATAGTTAAACAAACAACAAAAATCACAAATAAACTTACACCTTTTACCTACTTTTCGACATAGTCACCAAGTTTCTCAACACATTTCTCCCATCGTGATACAGTTTCAATATGCCTTGTTCGTAGAAGTCCGTTTCCTTGGAGTATAGTCATCTGCGGACTGCTGATTTCACTTCCACATCTGTCGCAAAGCGTAGGCCGGCCTGGAATTTCTTCATGGGACCAAACAGATGAAGGTCCGAAGGTGCAAGGTCCAGACTGTGTGGTGGATGCGGAGCACCTCCCAAACAAATCTGACGAACAGCAGCAGCAGCAACATGGAAGCGAGCATTGTCACGAAGAATTTTGACATCGTCAGCATTCATGTTGTGACGTTTGTCATGAAGGGCACGATGCAATTCACCAAAGTTTTCATGTAGGCTGCAGCATTCACAGTGGTCCCGTGTTTAGCAAAGTCCACCAATACAACACCATGCATATCCCAGAACATCGTCACAAGCACTTTCCTAGTAGATTGAATCACTTTGAATTTTTTCTTCACTGGGGAACCAGCATGTTTCCACTCCATACTTGCCTGTTTGGTTTCGGGCGTGTAGTGGTATGCCCACGACTCATCACCCGTGACAATTCCTTTTAGAAAGGGTGTACCGCGTTGGGTGATCCAAGCTCGTCATCATTCGCTGGCCCTTGTGGTGGTCTGTTAGGTTCTTAGGCACCCAGCGAGCACTAACTTTACGAAATTTCAACGTGTCATGAACAATATCATACATTACACCATAGGAAATGTTGAACTGTTGCGATAAGGTTCGCAGTTGCACACGCCGGTCGTTCAAAATTGCCGCCTCAGTACCTCTGACATCCTGCGGGGATGTAGCTGTTACCGGCCTCCTGGTGCGTGGCGAATCATTAAGGTTCACACGACCCTCTAGGAAGAATGCACACCACCTGGAGACATTGCTACGGTCCATACAATCATCCCCATACACGCCATGCATATTACTGTATCACTCGGCTTATGCCCTTTGGCCCCACAAATATCGAACCACACCTCTCTGTTCTTCACACGTGGACGACAGTAATATGCGTGCCCTTTGTAGCGTAGTTCACGCTTCTCTCGCTAGAGCTGCACACGAAACAAAAAATGCTCTATGTAGTGAAAACTTCAAACTATATCTGTGTGAAATTGCAACATTCCAGCTGCAATACCAAGGCGGAAAAATATTGTTGCGCGTTACTTTTCGATCTGCCCTTGTATATCTGCCTAATTGACTGCAAACCGGCGGAACGAAGTAAATACTCTTATGTGGTCATTTGAAGCTGAATACAACCATAATGGAATCCAGGAAAGTGGCCGAAGCCTTACTAATGTATTTAGAGACTACCATTCGAAACGGTTGCTGCGTCAACTAATGATTTATGTACGGGTTTATCGTGCAAGACGCTTCGATCCCCTAATGTATATTACAATTTTAATCTATCTTATTTAACCTTAATATGAAACATATTTTTAATAATCTCAACTCGACTGAAATATATACTATATGGCATGCATTTGGAAATGCCAGGTTGCCCTTGGAATATCTTCGCTAATTAAAACAAAATAGATTCTGCCGTTAAAAGTAAACAAAACCAGGGGAATATCATATATTTACAATACATCTCATCACACAACCAATATGGGAAATACGCTAAAAATATATGAATTTTGTAAATATGCACAAAAAGCAGTTGCTAATATTTTATTGAGTGAAAGGTCATGTTTTTTGTTTTACGTAATCCCCCTGCATCCATAAAAAGCATTTTAGTAAAAGGTCGCTATTTTATAAATAGCGTAGTTCACAAACGTTGGATTAGTACTAAACTTCATAGTATATCTTTACGGATGCTAGACGAATTCTTTCCATTTCAGTCAACCCGTTACATGGAAAAAATTTTATTATTTTACAAAAATGTATCTCACTAATGTTATTAAATATGTTAAGTCCTCATTTTTATTAAATTTTACGTAACTGGGAAACTAGAAAACGTAGACTTAGTACAGAAAGACAAATATTTTTCGAATTAATTTATTTGATATATATATATATATTGCCAGTTAAAGAGCAAAATCCCTTTTGGGTTCTTTTTAAAGAGAATAATCATTTGCAATATCAGATATTGCGCTGACCAAATTCTAGAGCCATATTGCACTCGGAAGCAGTTTAATTGCGTCACACGTCTGCACACGTTAAATGCCTTGCATTCATTTTCTTACACTTTCGTTTTTATTACGTTTATTCGCATTCATTTTTAGGATGTTACAATTTTCGTGCTGTCACAACTTTTGCATCGAGTTCTGAAAGGGATGGTATATAAAAGAAAAAAAAAGTATAATTCTCTTTTGAATAAAGCGAATATATTTTCCGAATTAAAAAATAAAACGTGGTATTGGGGTGATTAAATCAGTACTTTTTTACAACTGCACTGGATTATAATTTTCTTTCAGATCGTTCATACATTCAAAATTAAAAATATACCTCTAATGTTAAAATGTATTAATATCAAAGATGCAATACAATATTTTCAGGCCTTAAGCTTGTATTTTATATTAGCTACATGTTGAAATTTTCAAAGATTCAATAATTCAGCAATTACGTTGATAACAATAAGTTGCGATAATAATACCAACAATAATAATAGTCGGTTGAGGTGTCTTGCATTGGCGCTTCAATTGTAATGCTGAATGGGCAATATAGAGGATATATTTCGGAGAATGGTTTTATCACTAAAGGCACCAAGGCAAAATTCACAATATACACCTTTCTGGAAGCAAGAAAGCTTTGCACTGGGATGATGGATGTTACCCTTTTGTCTAGTGTTTATCTAATGAATTTTCATGTTTGTTATAAATGCGGTTCGATTGCATACAAAGAATTTTAAGATTGAAAATATGTACATGCAAGGTAGGGTTAATATTGAGGCAGTATTTTATATCACAACACTGTGAATGCCAGAGTGATTGTAGTGTAAATTAACATTGTTGTATGACAATGATTTTAGATGTTTGTTAGCTATAAGCATTGTTAGGAAATAAGTTTACACTGCCTCACTGAAACTGACAATAGGAGTGGGTAACAATGAAGCGATGGGGTGAGTTGTTTATCACTTAGAAGAGACAAACAAATGACGTCAGGGTAGCGTGCCTTTCTTTAGAAATGGAGGGGATATTTTCCCTAGAGCATATGTATTAGTAATTATGATTGGCTGACAAAGCAGACGCTAATGTTGGCGCGATTTAGTAACCAATAACAGCTCTATTATGTTTAGGCATATCGGGGTGAGGGAGTATAAATTCTTGAGCCAAAAGCAAGTATTCGCGAGTTATACATCACGCAATTCTACAGAATCATTCGCGAGTTATACATCACGCAATTCTACAGAATCATTCACGAGGTAAACATCGCGCAGTTCTACAGAATCTCTCGCGAGGTACACATTACGCAGTTCTACAGAATCTCTCGAGTCGTAAAGTTAGTTACAAAATGTGAAGTAGGTACGCGACAACTATTACGACAGTAATTACGTTCGGAAATATAACAGTTTCAGTCAGGCGTGTATAAAGATTACAGATGTGAACTATTAATTAAGTGTGACGGCAATAAAAGTGTAAAAACAAATTCTTTTATCAGTGTTATCTTTTAGTAACAACTCCTTTCCGTTTACACGCCCTGCTTAGAGATATTTGCTCGGCTGAGCAATAATAGCTAGCCGGAGGATAAAGAAGCCAAATTTTAACAAAAAATAATAAAACAATAACAGGCGCTCAGCAAATAAGATAACACGAACAGATTACCGACAATATCTTCAGTCTTCTAAAATGATGTTTGAAAGAGTGTCCTACTATGGGTGCTGGAAATAATTCTTATAACCTTCTTTTGCATGAGGGATATTTTGCTTTCTACTGAGTTTCTCCAAAATAATATTCCATATTTCATGATAGAGTTAAAATATACATAGTATACTAATTTAAGTGTATCTATAGAGGGTAGAGGAAGTCATGTGAATGTAACACATCAGTATTCTATGTAGACATACCACAGAGAAAGAGGAGATTTCTGCCTCTGGATCCAAAGCGTGTACTCGTTTGAAATAACTCTGATAATTGTCTGTATATATTAATGTATTATGAAATTGTTTCATTTGTAAACGTTGCAAATGTTTAATTTTATGCAGGTTGGTCACTTCTACCCCCAAATAAATTCTATATATGCCCCTGTAGTCTTGTATAAACAATTTATGGAGTAGCTATGAAAATAAGTCCCCAAAACGCTGCAGAAGCAATGGCCACAGGGGATCTGTATACTCTCCCACTGAGAACAGAACATACAGTGAACCATATGTTAGCATACCGACGCTGTGAGCCTCAGTTAATTTCCGGAAGTGGCACCTCACATCCCTAGCACCCTAAGGTGATAATGGCGGAGCAGACGTTAGACTGGGGAGAGGACTCTTGTGATAGAAAGCGCCATTTGGAGGCATTGTTCTCATCACAGAGATAACGGTACAAACCGTCAATATGGAGTTCTTAACGAATCCTTAATGGACGTCCCGTAAGAGCTTCTTTAATAGCTTTAAGTGTTTTCATCACTGATGGATCTAAAATAAATACTGGAAGACGAGCGGGAGAGCTAAGCTTTTGTTTGTTTCCTCTCACACGCTCACCTACCGGCGAGTTTTGGAACTCTGCACTGTGATATATCATCCTTAAGGACGCTTTATCATTGCTGTAAAAATTTGATGTTATATTCACATGACTTTCTCTAACCACTATCGTTTATTATTAGACAGCTTCTACAAACGAGAAACAACTGAATAGCATCAGTGGCTTTAAAAATGAGAAAAACGTATTGAAAAATCTAAACCAATAATAAAAATATCTCGAAAATGGCTGATGTCAAAAAAGGTTTTTTGAAATAATATGTGTGTGTTTAAAGAGATTTACATTTATATTTAGCTGTACAAAATTCCTTCCAAATGAAGAAGAATTCTTAGGCTATTCCCAGAAAATTCAGTATATATATTTTATTTGCCATGCAAAAATCTTAAACGTGTGGTTTTTAATATAAAATCGTTGCGGCATTTTTGAAAAAAATAAAATTTTTAGAAAATTTCTCTTATAAAGATTACTTTAGAGTAGGGAAATTTTCTTGAAAATCTTCGCTTAAATACCAAGTTTGGTATTTTTCTGACTTTTCGTTTTTGAGTTATACTGCACACACACCCACACGTAAACCTTTTTCTAAAAAAAGTTTTTATGGGGCCTCAAAACATATCGAATTTGTGGTTGAGAAAGTGAAAATCCACTTTTTCTTTCAGAGAGAGGTTCACGTTTTTGACTGCATTTCAAGTCTACAGAGTGGATGAATGATCTCATAGTGATCACTGATTTCTCTAATATGCTTAGGGTGCAATTAATTGAGATTTACCCCACATTTTTCTTTTCGGATAAGATGAAACCCAATTAAAATCTTAACCAAACAACTCGCCCAAATACTCGCGGTCACTAGGTAGACATACTACCCAAGGAGTACAGGCATCCTTCTAATGTGCAGGCTTCGGAATGGGGAATACTTCGCAGAGATCATCAGAGTCAATGAAGATGCCGGACACAGCTAGCGGCAAAACATCGGGAAAAACTTCCATTCTATTAAGCCATACAACCCGGAAGATAATGCTTTTACTTATAGGCATCAGCTCCTCCGATCTTAACATGAAAGGCTTCTTAATATAAACGAGTATGATGATGATGTATTTTCACTTTCTCTACTACGTATAGTAATTAGGGGAAGTATTGTATTCCACCCAAAAATTCGATACCGAGATTTAGCCGAAAATACATGTTTTGAGACCCCCTGAATCCAAAAAAAGCATTTTTGTAAACATGTCCATGTGTGTGTCTGTGAACAGCATAACTCAGAAACGAACAGTCAAAGTATAATCTTCAGAGTGACAATTCATTGAAGAAAGGTGATCTGATGCGCTACATTCACATTGGTTTCTCCGTCTAACCACCATAATTTATTTTTACTTTCTCTACTACGTATAGTAAGTAGGGGAAGTATTGTATTCCAACCAAAAATTCGATACCGAGATTTCACCTGAAATACATGCTTTGAGACCCCCTGAATCCAAATAAAGCATTTTTGGAAACATGTCGGTGTGTGTGTCTGTGTGTGTGTGTCTGTCTGTGAACAGCATAACTCAGAAATGAACAGTCGGATAAACACCAAACTTGGTATTTAGGTTCAGTATCTTCCAGAGATGCGACACGAAGGTTTTCAAGAAAATCCCCCCACCCCAGATTACCCTTTACATGGAACATTTTTCGAAAATTTTAATTTTCTCAAAAATGGCTCTAACGATTTTGATTTAAATATCATATGTTTAAGATATTTTCATGACAAATGAAATGTATTATCTCGAATTTTCTGGGAATATCTCCAAAAGTATTCTTCATTGTGAACGACTTTTGTATAACTGGTAAACCATAAGAGATAGATAAAATTTTACTGCACAAAAAATGTAGATCGCGTTAAAACACAATTTATGTCATACAATTTTTTTTTGAGTGAACCATTTACGAGATATTGCTTATTTCCTTAAATTTTCCAATACTTTTTCTCAAATGGGAATTCGTTATTCATTTTTTTGTCCTGGTAATGCAAAGAGAATGGAATACTGCACATAGCAACCAGCTCTTAAAGGATTTGACTATCGCTTAAAGCCTACCATATTCCCCTTCACCTAAAAGAAAATTAGCAATAAGATTAACATCTCCATATCTCGATTAACATGAAGCATATGGAGAACAAGCTTTTGTAGAAATAGTTTGTACAAGAGTAGAGAAAGTCATGTGAGTGTAACACATCAGATTTTTACATTATCGCATGTATTATTCCTCTTCAAATAAGCATTTCTTATAGGGGCCACGTAACTTGATATTAGAAATTGGGCTTTGTGGCGGAAAGGGAACTAATTTTATGAGCCATATAGAAGGTGGCTAGCATGGAAAAGTTTATACAGTCGCTCCAAAAGCTATTCTTCTACACCTTCAAACAATTCTAGCAGCCAAATTAACAGAAAGAAAATTCTCATACTGTATATGTAGAAATAGAAAGCGAGATTATAGTTTACGTGTTCTGTGTTTTTGCGGATATTTCATTTTATTAATTTTAATACTTTTTTAAATTGAGCAGGTTTTTTCAATTTTGTGTTTGGTGGAATTAATTGTTCTTCCACACACGGCGTGTGTAGGACAAGTTTGGAAAGGTAGAATCAGGCGACTGAGAAATTTAATGGCATAGCTGGGATTTGCACCATGGTCCGGTTAATCTAACCTACCATAGCAACATGCCATCATAAAATACATCACTGCAATATAAGCTCCAGATAAAGAAATACAAGTATATGTATACATGTGTTTCTGTACTGCTGGAGGCATGTGATGCTTAAAGGTTAAAGAAGTCCTTTGTAAAGCAAGCTTTCAAGGGGCAATTTGGCATGCGTGTTTATCTCACGTTAGCGTGAGTATTACACGTGAAGCAGACATCCTACGTTGAGTTGTTCCTTATCTCTCTACCTGACACATCACAAGAGGTACATGAGAGCTCTGTAGCGACTTTAAAGTTTTTGTAAAGTGTCTCTTACAGGTATACATGCCACCTGTCTAGTTGTAGTGCCTGCGACACTAAAGGTGGAACTTTGCGGGAGGAGGAAGTCTGGTCCAACGCTTTAAAGGGGGATTAAAAGATGTATCCCGCCAATGTTAAATCGGCTAACCCATTTTCACAAAAAAATATTTTAAAATATCAGCCTGACGTTTTTCCATTTTTACACAATAATTTTGTTTATTACGGAGGATAGGTTTATTTCCATAATTATACCATATTTAGATTAAAATTTATCAGCAATTTTTTTAAAAACAATCAGCTGTGTGATTAACATCAAAGTAAATTCACGGCTGCACTTATAGGTTGTTCTTATCATTCTAAAATTGAATTTATTTATCTTAAATATGGTTTGAGAGATCGGATCATTTGACCAGAAAATGTCAGTCACAGAAAGAACTGTTCAAAGCAAAAATGGAGAAAACAAACTCACATATATAATCAAAGAAAGAAACTACATGACTCAAGCACACAGAAGCTGAAATACTTAACAGTGGTAACAATTTGAAGGCAACATTTCTACAGGGTGTATCGATTTTGTTGAAATAATTATCGTATTCTTATTATTTATAGTGACATGTGTTTCACATGTTGCGTTCAATATGAGCAGGATTCACACCCCGACAACCTCCCATCTGTTGGCTGTGGCACTAAAGACATTCCCGAGCATTTGTAGTGTTAGAACTGCAGCAGCTTGTCTAATTCGGTCTTGGAGCTCCGTCAATCAGCTGATGAAACACACGTCCCCTGATAAATCCCCATACGAAGAAGTCCATGGGTGTGAGGTAGGGAGAACGCGCCGCCCAGATCATGGGTCCTGCGCGCCCAATCCATCTTCCAGGAAATACATCATTCAAGAACGTACGCACATCTATGGCATAATGCCATGGTGCCCCGTCCTGTTGGAAGTAAACAGTATGTATACGTTCATCCTGCACAAGTTGTGGTAAAAGAAACTGTCGCAGCATATCCAGATACATTGTCCTATTGATGGCGTTTTCGGCGAAGATAAAAGGGCCGTAAATTTTGTCAATGGATATTTCCATTCACACATTAACTTTGGGAGAGTCTCGTTGGAATTCCAGGTGCTACACTGGTGGTGTGTCAGCCCAGATGATGCAGTTCCTTCCACAAGTGTGGAGGGTTGCCTTGTCACTGAATAAGACCTTGTATGTTGCATTGCTTCAAGCAAATCCTGGCACATGTTCATACATTGCGCGAAATCCTCATGTAGTTGGTGAAGAACGCAGATAGTGTGACATTTTTTTCCAGCGTGTGTCGCAACACTTTATGTGCCGTCGAGCGTGGAATGTCCAGTTCCACCGACAATCGCCGCACTGATTTTGGACTGCGTTTGATGGATGTTCTAATGCCTTCAATTCGGTCAGCAGAGGTTGATGAACGGCCTTGTCCGGCTCGTTCTTAACGGTAACAGTGCGCTTAAACTTGTTCACTAATTGTTGAAATGTTCTTATCAGTAGGTCGAGGTTTATGAAATCGGCAATCAAATCTCGTCCGAATTTCACTATACGACAACCTCTGCAACCTCCACGTTACAATCGCTACGTCGCACACTTAACATTCCGCTTGTTCAGTTATCTGTAATAACAGAGCACATGTTTAGCGTTGCGATGAAGCCAAATCATCGCTTTCAGCAACAACGACAACATTTACGTCTACAACGCACCTACAATGCACTAACATATACATATTACCCCTACACCACCTACAAAATCGATACTTAATTTCTGGACACCCTTTTCAGTGAAGTGGTGCAGAATTTACAGTTCAAAATGGCAGATACAGTACTATTTTTAAAAATATATTTTAATATATGTTTTGTGAAAGCAATCGTAAAACATTATATATAAAATAAAATATGGAATTCTGATTAATAAGACGGCACAAAAGACTTTCGCCAGTTAATTTCCCCTTAAATCTTATCAAGAATGAGAATTATTTCGAAAGCATTCATTTGCTATCTTATGTAGGGCTGCGACGCCGGAGTGGCTACGTGGAGGAAAGCGTATAGAATAGGAAGGTAAGAGTGTAAATTTAAATTGACCCTAATTGTAAGTTCCCATTTAAAAAAAATTAAATTTACCCTAAAATGACCATCATAACGTCCTCCAAATAGAACACGACTAATGCATTTACTTTCCCCATAATATAAAGCAACTTTAAAGAAATTTCTTTCTACAACGCCTAGTTTTGGAGATATTGTACAGTCTCAACTTAAATGGTCCACCCTGTATAGGGAATATCGGCAGAAATAAATGCCGTGCATAGTTCATTCGTTTGATTTAATGGAGGTCGACGCTTATGTGTTTCTGTGTTGACATGTCTTCGCACATTACTCGATCTACTATGCGCAGAAGCAATTGTGCTATTGCACATTTTGCAATAAAAGTTTTCTTTAATAATAGAGAAAACATTTTCCTGTACTCCAATATATAATTTTGTAACGTTGGTTGTTGACTTTGTTACCCTTTCTTTTGGCATTTCGTGTACGTGAACACTGTGAGGCAATACACCTGAGTCAACTGTACAGTAACCCTCTGGTTGCAAACAGTCGACTACAGGACGCGCTAAACAAACGTAACGACCCCGAGGTCGCAGCTCTATAACAGTACTACCGCAGTTACCTTCATAAATCATATCAGCGTATATTTATTGCCATAGTTTCCAAGCTATTGCTTCTAGTATGGGTTATATACGTCACAAAGTTCCATTTGTACTAATAACTTCTTCACTGTTGAAGTCTTTATCCTCTAACCGGAGTATCTCCCTCAAAATCGGTTTAAGTTACACTTATTCCGCAAACTAAGTGTATGCAGCAAATGAAATGTCTAAGGTAAAGTGGAGTGGAGTGAAATAAAGACGCAATCTGTTAAGAATAAGTCAAGTATAATCTTCAGAGTGACAATTCATAGAAGGAAGGTGATCTGATGCGTTACATTCACATGGGTTTCTCCATCTAACCACCATAATTTATTCTTGTACATCTAAAAACTAGTTAAATGTTTAAAAAGCGGCTCGCTATATGCTGGCTTTGAAATTCCAATTCCACTCTTTGTATGACAACACGAGAAACAAATGAATGGCGATCAAGGTCTTCAAAAGTATAACGTATTAAACGATTCAACAAATATCCCGAAAATGGTTAATGCAAACAGCAAAACTCAAAAACGAGAAGTAGAATAAATACAAAATTTGGTGCTTAGGTTCAGTACTATCTAAAGGTGCCACACGAAGATTTTCAAGAAAATCCCCCACCCCAAACTACCCTTTAGATGGAACATTTTTCTAAATTTTTTATTTTCTCAAAAATAGCTCTAACGATTTTGATTAAAATGTCAGATATTAAAGACACTTACATTACAAATAAAATGACTATCTTGAATTTTCTGGGAATAGCCTGTGAAGTTCACTTCATTAGGAAAGAATGTTGTGTAATCTTGTATAACTGGGAAACATTAAGCGATAGACGAAAACGTACTACACACAAAAATGTAGATCTTTTTAAAACACACAATTTATTTCAAATAACTTTTTTTGTGGCATCAGCCATTTCCGAGATATCCATTATTAATGGTTCGAATTGTTTAATACTTTTTCTTTTCAAGTCCTTTCGATATTCTGTTGTTTATCGCGATTGCATGCACAGTATGCAATTTTAAGGCCAGCATATGGCGTCCAGTTCTTAAACGTTTAAATATCGCTATCTCTTTGTATCAATAATGAAATGTGTAATGCAGCTGTTTCCGGAAAGGTTTATCTCGATTAAAATGAAAATAAACTTTCGAAAGAATAATTTGTATACCCACTAATAAGCGATAGAGTGTAGAAAGGTCACATCAGATATTTTGGAATGGTCCCTGCCTCTAATGCTTGGGTTTCTACTATGATAAACCGTGATATTCTCAATAATATCTGAAAGTACAAAACAATTTAAGATAAAAATATGTTAAATTTGATACCTCAAATCTTGTACTGAGCTTTACGTGATGTGATTTTGTGTTACTTAGAAATGGACGACCGTGTGGGTCTTCACTCCTCGAAGACGGACGCACACGCAGAGTCCTTTTTCATTTCTTCTTCTCTTTTCTTTTGATCGTCCTCCGTGGTCTAGGGGTAACATGCTAGCCTCTGGTTCCCGAGGTTGCGGGTTCAAACCGGCGGAGGGCGATGGAGTTTTTCGGGCGTAAAAATCCTTCGAAAGGGAAGTAAAGCCGCTGGTCCCGTATCGTAGATTTACGGCACGTAAAAGAACCTCAAGCCTGATAAAGAAGCCTCTGAGCAAAATTACTGGTCTTTCACGCCCAATATAGAATGGGGCGCTATGGACCACAGCAGTTAAAGAGCGTCTATAAATAAAACTCATTTTTTTAAAGAGTGATTTAGTATAAGTTAGAACATCCCACTCTCCAGAAATTCTGCCTCGTGTAGCTCCAGCCCTGGTAAGGGGTGAGTAGGCAGGATCGCCAATTAATGCGTCACTGTGGAAGACTTCCGCGTCTTGACCGCCTTGTCGGTGAGTGACAACACAAAAGAAAATATCTCTCCCTTTTGTCGTAATTCGATCGTTTTTATAGAGGCGATTTTTTTAAGGGTGGTAGTCACGTCAACCCGCCCACCCCTGTTTTAAGCGGCGGGCGTCAGAGGGAGACGTCGTCGGCGGCGGCTTTTCTTTTCTAATGATGTCTTTTCTGGAGCCTGGTGGAGTCTGGTGTCTTTACTTGATGAGGCGACACAGAGGGTGTGCCGAAGTGGAGAGGAATAAAGGGGCTCGTAATTTAACGTCCATGTTCACCCTCCCGCTTTGCCAGGGATATTAATGACGCCGCAAGACGCCGCCTCCTGATGTTGACTTGAGGAGCAGACTTCTGGCTAAGCAGCTACTTTTCCCTCCCACTCAAATTCAAAACTGCTCAGATTAAATTTATTGTTTTCTGAGCTGCCTTATTCCCATCCGTCTCAAGTTAGGGTAAGTTATTAGTTACACACAAAGGGGATACAGGATGACGTATGTGTGTCAGTTGGGTCCAACCAGGGCTCAGCAAGCCCTTCGTCGTAAGCATGCTGTACATACTAATCCTAGTTGCTTAGAATTCTGTGTCAGTTGCGCTGAATGGACTATGACAGGTAGCGGACCGAGAAGCGCGCCAAAATGATATTGCGTTAGAAACCTTGCGTCCAAAACTAGCTTAGAGTATTAAATGCTCAACACAAAACAGTGTTATAGGCCATTCCGTTGCAAATAATTTCACAGATAGACACATTTAATACTAGCTTTTCATCCTTTAAAAACGAACTTTGGTAATGTGAACA
The DNA here is from genome assembly GCA_030765065.1 of Deroplatys truncata. Lineage (NCBI taxonomy): Eukaryota > Metazoa > Arthropoda > Insecta > Mantodea > Mantidae > Deroplatys > Deroplatys truncata. The sequence goes on along the minus strand of CM060988.1, from coordinate 125,933,380 downwards.
GTAAAGGTTCGACATAATAGAACGTAATATTGCATTCATATAGCTTTCTCTACTCGCACTTCTACAATTATTTGTATAACAGCTTATTCTTCTATTCTTTATTGTCGCTTCAACTATAAAGTCATATAGCGACTACTTTAGAATACAGAACATGATAACAATGAATATACAGTATTTTAAAACAGTAATAGTACATACAACATTAACTTCTCTAGATAGGTGTGCTACACATTGTTATACAATTCTGTCGCTTTCATAAAGTTTAAAGTTCTTTGTTGTGCTGAATTTAGGGCGTCTGGTAGGCTGTTGGGGATGTCACATCTTTCTCTGTGTTGTACATAGTGACAACAGGCTGTGACGAGATGAACTGTAAGGTTGGATCTGCAGAGGTCGCACACAGGAGAGAGATTCATGGTTGAGGAGATGTTTATGCGTTATAGAAGTATGTCCAATACGTAGTCGAGTTAATACAACTTGGTCTTTGTGGTGGTTGAAACGATAGTGTTGTAGTTTGCACTCGGAAATGTAGACATCGTGTAACTTGCTTCTAGATGTGGCTTTCCATGTTTTTCTTGTTAATCGAGAAAAAATAATATTTTGCTTGTTAACGATGCTGTGAATTGCCAGGATCACATCAGCCACGTCAATGTGCCGGAATTTCGTCTCGCAGTTCTTTTACATGCTAGTAAATCTACTGAAATGGGGCTGTCGCTTTTAAGAACACTTGAAAACGATCAGTCTAGGCCGGGTTTGAAGCTATCTTGGGATCCAAAGGCCAGCGCCTAACCATCGAGATAAATGTTCATTACACATTTCGTTATAGGTATAAGAGGAATGGAGGGGACCGAATTAATAGTCGGATTTTTAAAAGCAGGTCGCTATGTGATGACTTTGAATTTTCATGCTCCTTGCATGACCCTGAGAAAAACGAATAGCCACAAACCGTTTCAAAAAAGTAGTAAGTATTTGAAAATTCAAATCAGTAAAATAATAATACTCATTAGGAAATGGTTAACGTCACAAACATATTAATTACAAACCATGTGCTTTAATGAGATTACATTTTTACTTTCTCTACTACGTATAGTAAGTAGGGGAAGTATTGTATTCCACCTAAAAATTCGATACCGAGATTTCACCGGAAATACACGTTTTGAGACCCCCTGATTCCAAAAAAAGCATTTTTGGAAACATGTCCGTGTGTGTGTGTGTCTGTGTGTGTGTGTCTATGAACAGCATAACTCAGAAACGAACAGTCGGATAAACACCAAACTTGGTATTTAGGTTCAATATCTTCCAAGGATGCGACACGAAGGTTTTCAAGAAAATCCCCCCACCCCAGATTACCCTTTACATGGAAGATTTTTCGAAAATTTTAATTTTCTCAAAAATGGCTTTAAAGATTTTGATTAAAATATATATGTTTTAAGATATTTTTATGACAAATAAAATGTATATCTTGAATTTCCTGGGAATGTCTCCAAAAGTATTCTCCATTGTGAACGACTTTTGCATAACTGGTAAACCATAAGAGATAGACAAAATTTTATTACACAAAAAATTTAGATCGCGTTACAATACACAATTTATGTCATATACATTTTGTTTGTTGAGTGAACCATTTTCGAGATATTGCTTGTTATTCCCTTAAATTTTTCAATACTTATTTTCTCAAATGGGAATTCGTTATTCATTTTTTTGTCTTGGATATGCAAAGAGTATTAATCTTTGGCAAAGGGAATGGTGCTGCACCTAGCAACCAGCTATTAAGAGATATGTATGTGCTTAAAGGCTACTGTATTTCTATATTGCCCTTGTAAATATATATTCCGCTTACATCTACAAGAAAATTAGCAATAAGATAGAATCTGCAAATGTTTATCTCGATTAAATGAAGTAGACGGAGAATAAGCGTTTGTAAAAATAGTTTGTACAAGAGTAGAGAAAGTTATGTGAGTGTAACACATCGGATTTTTTGTATAGTAAGGTTTTGTTTAGCAGTTATAGAAAAGTCATTAGTAATGAAGAAGAGTTCACAGAGTAATAGTTCAAGGCATGTATTTTATTTGTCGTGAACTTGTCTTAAACATGTGGTATTTTAATAAAAATCCTTAGAGCCATTTTTGGGAAAATAAATAATAACGAAAAATAGTTTGGGGTTGGAGGGGAATTTTCCAGAAATTCATGTCGCATATTTGGAGGACACTGAATTTAAATACCAAGTTTAGTATTTACATTCCCCCTCTTCAGTCCTCTTAGATCTGAGCCATCTCACATTTAGCAGAAATTTAGCTTTCCCCCCTCGTCCTCCCTGCCCGCCAGTGGCGCCCATCACACCATTCAAGGTAGTAAAGGGTTGTAAATTTATCCGTGCCTCTACCTAAGATATGTATCCAAGATTCCTCCTCCTCCTCGAAAATCGGATAGATTCTCGTATCTTTTCCATCAGCAATCTTAAGAATTTGCAAGCACCAAATGTCTACTCCAAGACATTTCTTAATCTTTCCCCCACACGCTCCGTCTATTTACCTGACCCGGCGCTAAATTGTAGCTATTGCTTTCAAGACTTTTTCAACATTAAAAAATAATTTGGTTCAACTCGTACTATGGATTCCTTTTTATGCATAACCTTTTATGGTAAGCTGCAGTTAGCAGATACTTGAATACACGTTAACCCATAAAGTGTGAATTGGTGTTCATATTTCCAGTAACAAGTATACTCATTATGAAATAACCTAAAACAGAGATATGTGCACAGAACGGCGGGTTGAGACAGTGAAGGATAAGCTCACTTTCACTGTGTGTGGTTTGCGTGTATCTATACAATAAAATGTAAACAAAATGTTACCAACCGTTATTGATGGAATAATAAAATCACTAAACACTAAATATTTCATCTGGCTCCAATTTCCTCTGCATAGAAGCTTAAGATCCTTTGTTCGAAGCGAAGCGCAGCACTAGGCTGCATAGGAACACCCAAACAGGTCATTCGGTCTAATCATTATTATTATTATTATTATTATTATTATTATTATTATTATTATTATTACTCTAGTCATTTTACGTCGCTTTAGCTACAGGGTCATATCGCGACGGATTTGTTAGTGGATAACTCTTAGGTCTACGTGTGGTGGACAGTTAGGTTTTTAGGTCTCATCCCTGTAACCACCCGCTTCGTCGTGTCCACAGAGACCCTAGCGCATAGCAACCGGATCCCCTGTCGCTTGCCGTGCAGATAGCATTAGGGTTCCGTCCAGTCTAACCGCCGCCCTCATATAGAAAGGCGGACATTAGCCTTCTAGGTCTCATCCCTGTAACCACCTGCTTCGTTCCGTGCAGATGGCATTAGGGTGCCGTCCAGTCTAACCGCCGCCCTCATATAGAAAGGCGGACATTAGCCTTCTAGGTCTCATCCCTGTAACCACCTGCTTCGTTCCGTGCAGATGGCATTAGGGTGCCGTCCAGTCTAACCGCCGCCCTCATATAGAAAGGCGGACATTAGCCTTCTAGGTCTCATCCCTGTAACCACCTGCTTCGTTCCGTGCAGATGGCATTAGGGTGCCGTCCAGTCTAACCGCCACCCTCATATAGAAAGGCGGACATTAGCCTTCTAGGTCTCATCCCTGTAACCACCTGCTTCGTCCCGTGCAGATGGCATTAGGGTGCCGTCCAGTCTAACCCCCGCCCTCATATAGAAAGGCGGACATTAGCCTTCTAGGTCTCATCCCTGTAACCACCTGCTTCGTTCCGTGCAGATGGCATTAGGGTGCCGTCCAGTCTAACCGCCGCCCTCATATAGAAAGGCGGACAGTTCTAGGTCTCATCCCTGTAACCACCTGCTTCGTTCCGTGCAGATGGCATTAGGGTGCCGTCCAGTCTAACCGCCGCCCTCATATAGAAAGGCGGACATTAGCCTTCTAGGTCTCATCCCTGTAACCACCTGCTTCGTTCCGTGCAGATGGCATTAGGGTGCCGTCCAGTCTAACCGCCGCCCTCATATAGAAAGGCGGACATTAGCCTTCTAGGTCTCATCCCTATAACCACCTGCTTCGTTCCGTGCAGATGGCATTAGGGTGCCGTCCAGTCTAACCGCCACCCTCATATAGAAAGGCGGACATTAGCCTTCTAGGTCTCATCCCTGTAACCACCTGCTTCGTTCCGTGCAGATGGCATTAGGGTGCCGTCCAGTCTAACCGCCGCCCTCATATAGAAAGGCGGACATTAGCCTTCTAGGTCTCATCCCTGTAACCACCTGCTTCGTTCCGTGCAGATGGCATTAGGGTGCCGTCCAGTCTAACCGCCGCCCTCATATAGAAAGGCGGACAGTTAGCCTTCTAGGTCTCATCCCTGTAACCACCTGCTTCGTTCCGTGCAGATGGCATTAGGGTGCCGTCCAGTCTAACCGCCGCCCTCATATAGAAAGGCGGACATTAGCCTTCTAGGTCTCATCCCTGTAACCACCTGCTTCGTTCCGTGCAGATGGCATTAGGGTGCCGTCCAGTCTAACCGCCGCCCTCATATAGAAAGGCGGACAGTTAGCCTTCTAAGTCTCATCCCTGTAACCACCTGCTTCGTTCCGTGCAGATGGCATTAGGGTGCCGTCCAGTCTAACCGCCGCCCTCATATAGAAAGGCGGACAGTTAGCCTTCTAGGTCTCATCCCTGTAACCACGCGCTTGGTCGTGTCCATAGAGACCCTAGTGCACAGCAGCTGGATCTTCTGCTTCGTGCCGTGCAGGTGGCATTAGGGTGCCGTCCAGTCTATCTGATTTCATCGCCTGTGGACAGATGGCACAGCATTCGCTATTACCGCGTATTTTTTTATTTTTACTGTTGTTTTAGACTTAAGGTGGAGCTTTGGGTCGTGGTATTATATATCCAATCCAGTATTTAACTTTGCGGCTGAGGAAAACCACGAAAAAACCTCAGTCAGATGGGTTAGCCCATGGGATATGAACCCGGGACCTCCCGAATGCGGGCCACAGACGTTACCATGTAATAAAGACGTAATCATGTTAGCTAGAAGATGCTTTCTATCTAGATGGTGCTGATGAATAAAATGTGGCAGTGTTCACTTCGTTTTAATCTATCACAAAAATCTGTTGATAGTTTTTTCTCCTCTGCACATTATTAATGTTAACCTATCATTGTAATTTTAGAAGTGTTTACTTTTCCTATCATTTAATTGCTAATGTGTCCATTTTTTCTCTTTTGTTGCAGGTAAGTTACACCAATATATCTGAACGCATCCCTTTAAAAAAACAGTAAACAAGGTAAGTTGACAAATTACGATTGAGGTAGTTACTACTCAGAAAAATGTAACATTCACACGACATTGTCTACCCGTTCTATAGCAAACTATTCTTACAAAAGCTTATTTTTCTACTTAATGTTTATCGAGATAAACGTTTTAGGAAATATTTTTATTACATAGTTCCTTGTAGGTACAATGGGCATAGGGGAATACAGTAGGCTTAAGCGTGTCAATCTTTTAAGAGCTGGTCGTTATGTCACAGCTTTGAGATTCCATTCTCTTTACATGACTCCGGGGGGGGGGGAGAAGAAACAAAGAAAAGCGTTCCATTTGAGAGAAGTATAAGTATTAAGTATTTGAAAATTCAAACCAGTAAGAAGCAATGTCTCGAAAATTGTTAACTCAACCGAAAAAATGCAGTCTTTAGAGGCTGTTCGCAGAAAATTCAAGAAATGCATTTAATTTATCATAAAAATATCTTAAACATATGATAACTCATTAATATTGTTAGCGATTTTTGGAAAAAAATTTCTATGCAAAGGGTAGTTTTGGGGTGGTGAAAGTTTCTTGAAAATCGTAGTGTCGCATCCCCTCAAGATGCTGAAATTAAATACCATGTTTGGTATTTAACCTACTTTTCGTTTTTAAATTTTCCTGTTTACACACGCCCACAGACATATACACGAACCTTTTTCTAGAAATGATTTTTTGGGTTCAGAGGCCTTAAAGCTTACATTTCCGGTGGAAACTCACGTCGAATTTTTGGGTGGATGGGAATACTTCCCCTACTTGTAGAGAAAGTAAAAATGGTATGTTCTAGGAAAATATTTTCAAAAACAGAAAGTACATCAACGTGAACCAGAAACACTAAAATGATTAAAACAATAACGAAACTTTTGGGCTTGCCATGTGGGATTTATAAAAGCCGCACGTCTGCCAACCTTACGTAGAGCAAAGCAGTAAAAATCGCGTCGACACTAGCGCTATAAATGTTTTGAATCTACGATGCGGCTTTAAACTTAAAACTGCTGAATATCATTGTTTTGACCATGGTATTGTTTGCTGCGGGTCAGCGTGTCTGATGAACCCGGAAGACATTTGTATTGTTTTCACCTTGACCCAGCAATCGTCTCAAAGTGATTTGTAGCGGGGTAATAAAGCGGGCAATTAGTCATCGCTGGACAGCAGATAATGTAAATACCGAGAAGGTTCAACGCTCACGGCATGCATAAGCCAAGGAATTTCATTGCCCATAAAACTCCGTAACGGCTATCAATAACATCGTAACTGCATATACAGAAATTTATGAATATCACGGTGTGTTGTACACTGACAATAAAACTTGACGCACAAAAAACGCGTTTATTGTTGAAACATTGGCTCCGCTGTTGTTTGTGATGTAACTGTAATAAAACGTTGCTTCGCTTGTTTTATACGTCTGTGTTGTTGCTGGCGAACCGCAAGCTACGAACGATAATGCTTGATGCTACGCGGGAATGTGCTATAAACAAGTATATTTATTTATCTGTGTCTGCTTCTTTTGTATGTCTGTTCATAGTTCTAGCAAAAGCCTAGATTATGGCTTCAGATGCTGGCGGTTAGACAATAAACACTCATAGGGAGAGATAACTTGAATATAAAACCAAATAGCTATCTTCACCTATACGAAAGTGATTTAAAGGATGCCCACAAACTCGCGCGCTAACTCTCCAAGATCCAGTTCCATAGAGTAATTAAAAACAATAACTATGTTCTAATTTAAATAGTTTTTAAGTTACAGCCTGCCAATGAAACGGCGTTATTGAGCCAGGCTGCCGCTAATATCCATGCGGGTTGTCGCGGTTACCTGCCTAAAGGTCCACTTGCCGTTGTTCCCTAGCTTGCAGTCCCACGTTGTACTCAAGTGAAGCGCATGTTGGGCGATATCAGCAACAGGCTAGCAAGTGCGTAGCGTTAAATGTGATGCAATATCGCGTCTATGATTAACTTTTCAATGATATTACTTGATAACTATTACACTAGAAAATTGTTTGCCTCCAATTTGTACTAGAATAAACTCCTGGAAACATAAGTGCACGAATTCATGGACGTACTGTAGGTATATGATCTATGGAACTCGGTGAACATACAATTAAACTAGCATATCTTCCAGCTTAGTTCGCGTTATGTCACTTTCCTCCTCCTCCTCCTCCTCCTCCTCTCTCTCTCTCTCGCTCTCTGTCTGTAATGTTTCAGAATAGGTAACAGAACTGCATCTTCTGTGGTTGAAAATAGTTAAAACCTTTGAAAAAAGGTTTTATATTCGGAACTACATTGTTTCTAATGGTGACCAGAAATGATAGGAATGATTTTTATAAAATTATTAGCATAGTTCTTTTCTAGGCCTTATATTAGTTATATTTTGAAATCTACCCAAAAGGCTCCTATGATGTAAAGAAAATGTGAGTTAAAACACGATAACATCATGTGAAGCAATACGAGTAGTTAGACTGTTTCGTCTGTTAGGGCACAGCGGCTTAAGATTCGTGTTGTTGCCTGTTTATAGGCAACCAGTTTTGTCCGGTTGCTCCTATACGTGCTTAGTTTCACAAAGAATGGGTATTATTGGCTGTGCTCTTTATTTCTGAATAACTTGTTTTGTTCTGCGCAATTTCAGTGGATGTGTTTGCAGATTGCTGTCCCATTGTAACGCCGACCGGAAAGTTCACATAAGAACAAAGGGATTTCATGCAAGACACGTATGTAAAAACCGACTCCTGTTCTGGAAAGTTTCACTGAAATTTCCTGACGCTGTATTTCCGAGCAGAGGCACAGTTAGGCGTCTTTTTTTTAGATTTAGAGAAACTGGTTCGCTAAGCGATAAAATTGGTGAACAAAAAGGAATGAAAAACTGAGTGAAACTGGGACAGCTTTAGAACGCTCTCCAAGAAAATTCCTACTCATCTATTTCAAGAAGTAGGCCGATGCTACAGTGTTAAAGTTTAAACATTGTTTGTATATAAGTAAAAACGGTCTGAAAAAGCGCAACAATGCTGCATATACCCTTCTGCTCTCCAAGGTTTATGAATGGTGTAAAAACGCTAATTTAGCGTAACTAATAATATAAATTAATAATGTAGTAATACAGCGCATAATTATATATAATTATCTGGTGAATGAAAACGATATTACATGCTGCGATTTTGGATGGTATAAGATAGGTCAGAAGCTCTCAATTTTGTCATGTGTGAGATTAAGGATGTGACGATGTGATGGGCAATATTTTGCAGAAGCTAGTTGAAGAAAATTGATGCTGTAGAATCTGAAATAGTAAGAGATCGGTTGTATATCGATGAGTAGAACAGAATAGGTGAATGTCCTTTCAACGTTGACTTTGTGACGTTCAGGGTGGCGAGAAGTCCCTGTGCCCCCTAGTATAGAACGCTAATTGATTTATTTTAGCACAGGTACTTGCGTATTAAGTGTACAATATATCTGTGTGTTCCCCATCATGCTGTAAACACAGTTCCATACGCCATATGTTCTTGAGTATGTCCGGTGTTGTAGTGCGAAATGCATCCTCAACAACATTGCGCAGTTCTTTGCTTGTAGCATAACGACGTGCATATACATGCTCCTTAATGATTCCCCATAACGAGTAGTCAGGTGTGGTGAGGTCACACTTCTTGGTGGCCTTTCAAGGGAGCTGGTGTTGCTAAGGAACCACGACCTATCCACCGTCCTGGAAAGTGTTTATTTAGGAACTCGCGCACTCAAGAGCATAGTGAGGAGGTGCTCCATCTTGCTGCAACCATATGCGTTCTGTGAGGCCCATTTCCTCAAGCTGAGGTATTAACCATGTTTGTAGCGTGTGTAAATAATTTGCGCCATTCACAGTCCCTTCAAAAAAAGTATGATCCATGCAGTGATGTCATCGCAGCCCATATTACGTGAGGTGCTTTCTAGCTCGAAGTGTAATGAGGATTCTCTTTGGGCCAAAAGACAATATTTCTAGCACGTAAGCTGCGATAAATCCCATGTTCATTTGAAAACATAACCTTGGCACGGTTCACTGCATTTGAAAATTCGGTTAACAAAGCACGGTCCGTTCCGGTCTCTATCAAATAACTCGTCGAACGCCGGTCGAAAGGGTCTGAGCTTAAGTTCTTTTTTCACGGACATGTTTCCAAAAATGCTTTTTTTGGATTCAGGGGGCCTGAAAACATGTATTTCCGGTGAAATCTCGGTATCGAATTTTTGGGTGGAATACAATACTTCCCCTACTTACTATACCTAGTAGAGAAGGTAAAAAGAACTAACCTTGGGAAGACGAAACTAATTTCAAAGGTTAACCTTCCCTATACATACACTTCTCGCGCAAGTACATATTATGTAGAGAACATAAATATATAAATAGATAGACAAGCTAGACATAATAAACTTGGAATATACTTTATGTACCTTGTTATCTTGCATATTAATTTTGAAGAAAACGGACCTGCCTGGAAGTTGTCCATTCAACCACTTCTCATCACAATTCATAAGGCTACATCAATTGCTCGAAGTTACTGACTGGTCTAACAGCAAATAAATCCCGCAACAAAAAGACATTTATTGTTTTTCTGGGGACTGCAGAGAATATTCCAAATAAAACCGCGTGACTTATACGGTAGCTCCGCATTCATTGTCGAGGCAACAATAAGGAGAACTGCCTGCTGTAATATTCAAATCGCCGTTGCGGTGTAGTTAGCATCTTTTCTCCATGTAGCAGTTCAAATTTTACTATGAGCTTCACGTAGTAAGCACAACTATGAATTTCCTATTAAATTATTCTTGCAAATAATCATCACTCTACTGTCCATTGCAAACCAGAGTGCCTCTCACTGTAAACAAACTCTTTGTATTATTCGCGCGAAAGTAGTTCACAATCCCTGCCCCTAATGGCTGATTGTTCCCCTCTCACGTGCTTGTTGAACATTGTTTCAATCTATAAAAAGACGCCCTGCCTGAGAATCATAGTTCAAATTGCAACCTGAGGTAACAATCGATTTTATAAGTATGCGGCAATGAACATTTTACTTACGTTAATCACAATCCTCGGGCAAAAGTGCAACACCCAAATCCGAATCCTCCGAAGATGACTCAGCTGCCATATCAGAATCAGAACTACTCTCCAAAATAATGACAAGTTTATCCACAATTCCACAGCATTGTCGCACACAAAACAAGTTCCTACATTTGATTCTCCTATTCTATGTTCTATCATGTCTGTTTATATTCCCAGTGCGCTTTGGTTACATTTCTCACTGAAACGCCTGTAAAATCGGACATTACTTCCGTAATATGCACTAATACAAGTGCCAGGTATTTTTCTAGTAATGAGTTGAATATATTAAGTATTGTTTGTTTTTCGCCATATTTTAACTGTTTGCCGGTTTTGTGTTTGAACAGTTTATTCGCACCACACGCACCTTCGTCTGCCATGAGAATTCAAATACCAACTGACTAAAACACAAGATTTGACCTGAGCTGAGCATACGTGTGCTAGCGTATTATGAATGGCTTTGCTTATCATATTTCCTGTCGTCCTCCGTGGACTAGTGGTACCGTGCTAGCCTCTAGTTCCCAAGGTCGCGGGTTCAAACCCGGCGGAGGTCGATGAATTTTTTCGGGCGTAAAAATCCTTAGTATGGCTTCCTTCGGAAGGGAGGCCTCTGAGCAAAATTACCGGACTTTCACGCCCAATATGGAATGGGACGCTAAGAACCATAGTAGTTAAAGAGCGTCCATAAATAAAACACAATTTCAATTTTATCATATTTCCTGTGTTACGCAAAGTGTTTATTCGGTACTCAGATAGCACCTCTGGGAATTCATTGCTGCATTTCTTGTATATGTAAGAGAGTGGCAGTCATGCATACGGTTGGTATCAACAAGCAAGATACTCTCGGCGTTAGCGCAACAGCAGACGAAAATCATATTTTGTAATCTCTTATCAGTTGGTATATATCCATTACCTTTAGTCATGAGTTCTTATGGTAACCGCAATAAAATATGCAAATAAAATATTCCTGAACTAATATTTCATGATACATGTGTTAAGGAACTATTTACGTTGGCGTAAGAGTATGTTCTTGGGTTCGCGACAAGCAGAAGCACGTGCTTTTGTTTACATCACAGGGAACTCTGGTTTGGAATGGACAGTAAATATGAAAAACCGGAACATACGCAGAACTTAACCGGGTATAGTAGTAAGAACAAATCTTATGTTACATACACATTACCCAATATCGTTTATTTTTTATATATCTTCTACAGACTATTCCTACATAAGCTTATTTTTCTATCTACTTCATGCCAATCTAGTTAAACGTTTGTATAAATGGCTATTTCTCTCGTTCGCGTTATATTACTTTATTCATATCCGTATATTTTTTATACATTTAAAAGATAAAATAAAAATACACTCCCTTTTACTAAAAATGCCTAAATTATATTCTTGCTTTTTATCAGTTATGTCTAATTCTATTTTCTTCCTCTTAATTTCTCTAGATGAACCCTCGCCCACACAGTTTTAGATTCCCTTTTTGTATCCCCAAGGGAAGCAATTAAAACAGCAAGTCCACTGCAGCAGCACGAGGTAAAAACCTAAGAACTCTATTGTAGTTTGTTAAAGGTCAGGTAACTTAGGAGTTGAAAGTACATTAAGTCTTAATGGCAAGTGTCTCAAAATAGCTGTATGAAATACTTAATGTCATTGCTTGAAGGAGGTATTAACGTATCTATTCAATATTGCACATAGCTCGCAATTTCTCAAGATGTTTATTCACACTTATCTGAAACTATCATTTCTTATTATACTAGGATCAAAATTAACTTTCTGACTGAACGTACAAACCTGATAGTTTTGGGATGCTTGAAAAGAATTTAACGATGTGTGGAAAACGAGAAGACATAATGGTAGAAGTTGTCAGGAGTAACACCACTAGAGGCTTTGATTTTATTGATAAAACTGTGAGTAGAGCACGAACAGATTTATTTAGAGAAGAGACTGTGCGATTTAATTGACTAGTTCACGATTAGAAGAAAGTATATATGAATTAGAAGAAATAAATACAATAGAATATTAATTGACTAAAAGTGACTTACATCTGTGTATGTATTATTGTAACATTATTACAAATATTCCGCTAGATGGCAGTGGTGCATTATGATCAGCTGTTCTCATGTTAACAGTAGTGCCAACCATATAGTTTTCGTTGAACTCTATGGACGATTGCTAGTCAAGAAGGCTTTGCTGATTCAATTTTATTTTTATTAAAACAATTGCATTCTATACGTGATTATTCCATAATCTCATTCAGCAACAAAATAACAAATGCCAGGGAGACGATGCAAATATTGGACATAAGCATCCTTGGTTAGTTAAAACCCAGTGTGCCGTACCTTTTTACTGGTCAAAAATAGTGTGACGTAATTAGCAACGTTTGAGCTAATTCTTTTGGTGTTATTCGGGACAACTTATGCATGGAATAGAACAGCAACCACTGTCTTTCATGTAATGTTGGATTTTGGATAAAAAAAAGAAGAAAACGTTGACGTCATATAGAGGGTTCGTAGCTTTTAGAGTCGTTCTCCTTGCCATGCTAGCCTCTTAATTCCCGAGGTCGTGGGTTCAAACCCGGCGGAGGGCGATGAATTTTTTTCGGGCGTAAGAACCCTTAACATGGCTTCCTTCGGAAGGGAAGTAAAGCCGGTGGTCCCGTGTCGTAGACTTACGGCACGTAAAACAACATCAAGCCTGATAAAGAGGCCTCTGAGCAAAATTTCCGGTCTTTCACGCCCAATATAGAATGGGAAGCTAAGGGCCACAGCATTTAAAATTTAAATAAATAAATAAATAAATAAAAGCCCGTAAATGCCTCGCTGGTCAATGCTTGTTTCCGAAAAGTGATCAATAAGAAGTTTATAAACATTTTTCTGACAAGTTATATTGCACACATAAATATTTAGGGAATTACACAATTTTTATTACTATTATTACATGCGTAAACCATTGTAATTACCTTGGGAAACAGCAATGTTTCGATCGCATAACTGGCTAAAGGCACAAGTTTGTGTTCCAGAGTGCTGTCTGCTGTGCATGTGAACAAATAATACAAATGAAAAATCCAGTGTGACCTAACAATAATTCTAGAAGTCGAATGTAAAACGTGCTCTTTAATATAAGGCATAATTTTAACATTTTGTTTAGTCTGTGTTTTACATCGGGTGTACGCATGCACATTTGATGAATGAGAAAATATAAATTCCGGTATAAACCTTTCTATTATAATTTACTGCCACTGAAACATTTATATCCCACGAAATGTTAAGTATCTACAAGTTTCCAAATACTGCAACTTGACTGATATTTGAGCTCGCTTAGCTTCAAGCTTAACCTGACCTTTCTCGAAGTACAACAGCTTTTTATCTCATGTTTATATGAGTGGCTTTGCTGTTCTTAATTGTGTCCCTAGGGAGAAGAAACAGTAAACTTCAAAAACCGCCCTAGCTACATGTTGCTCCATATCCCATGTAGTGGACTGTTAAATATTATTTTAAGCCTCACTGAAAAATATTAAACTCTGTGCTGATAAATAACTTAAGCGAAGTAATTTTAGAATTTATGGGAAGAACATTGATATTGTTTTGGAAGTGGTTTATTAAAAGTCATAAACTCTATAAAATGGCATTTCTACAGAATGTTCGACCGACTTCATGTTATTCGCTTTAACATTGACAGTGCGTGTAAGAATGCTGTGTCATCCCGGACCTACACGCCCGCTGACTGGTGAATTACTTTATGTAAATGTTGATATTTAAGATTAGTGGGATGGCCTAATTATATCGTCGGTGGTAACCAGCAGGATAATGGGGTAGACCCATTTGTCTACGTGAATATGCTAGGTTACATGTTCATGTATAATATGATCTCTTGGAAAAACAAATTTTACCTCCTCTTGTTGGAAATCGAGGAGTGGGAATTCGGGAATTCTAATAGAATATGTTGTGTGGAACATTATTGGTAAATGATTTTCATTTGGAATTAAATTTTGCTAAGAATTTCTTACTTAAATCATAAGCCATTTAAAATTCTAGTCTCGTCCTATAAATCTTACACACGCTACAATAATGGTTTATATCTTTAACGACTGTCATTTTTCTTTTATATATCAGAAGAGGCAACCTGGTTACGCAACTCGAATGTTTCTTTCTATTGACTGCCTAGAATTTTCCGAGCGATCTGAGAAGATTTAAAAAGCGGATCGAAGGATCCCGAGAGACAATATTGAATAGTTATGAACGCATAGGACCAGGAAGTGTTGCTATAACTCGCATGAACTGCATCGAAGAAAGAAAAGAAGAGAACTAAATGTTGAGAGCTTCATGATAATTGAACAAACGAAACACGTTTGTTTCTACTTTCATGGGAAAAGGTCACGAAACGTAACATTGATTTATTAATTCCTTAAACCTGGCCAGTGGGATAAAGGATTCAATATGGAGCAAATATCCAAGCGAAAATCAGAATGAAAGTGCAGTATTTCGAAATTTTGAGAAAATGAAAAAAGAAACCGTGGTATTATTCTTCGCTTTCAATAACCTTACAGTAAATAGACCCCATTTTTACTTTCTCTACTACGTACAGTAAGTAGGGGAAGTATTGTATTCCCCAAAATTCGATACCGATATTTCACCGGAAATACATATTTTGAGACCCTCTGAATCCAAAAAAAGCATTTTTGGAAACATGTCCTTGTGTGTGTCTGTTTGTGTGTTTGTCTGTGTGTGTGTGTGTGTGTGTGTGTGTGTGTGTGTGTGTGTGTGTGTGTGTCTGTCTGTCTGTCTGTGAACAGCATAACTCAGAAACGAACAGTCGGATAAACACCAAACTTGGTATTTAGGTTCAGTATCTTCCAGAGATGCGACACGAAGGTTTTCAAGAAAAAACCCCCACCCCAGATTATCCTTTACTTGGAACATTTTTCGAAAATTTTAATTTTCTCAAAAATGGCTCCAACGATTTTGATTAAAATATCATATGTTTAAGATATTTTCATGACAAATGAAATGTATATCCCGAATTTTCTGGGAATGTCTCCAAAAGTATTGTTCATTGTGAACGACTTTTGCATAACTGGTAAACCATAAGAGATAGACAAAATTTTATTACACAAAATGTAGATCGCATTAAAATACACAATTTATGTCATATATATTTTTTTGTTTGTTGAGTGAACCATTTTCGTGATATTGCTTGTTATTCCCTTAAATTTTCGAATACTTATACTTTTTCTCAAATTCATTATTCATTTTTTTATGTCCTGGACATGCAAAGAGAATGGAATGCTCCACATAGCAACCAGCGTTAAAATATTTGACTATCGCTTAAAACCTACCACATTCCCCTTGCACCTACAAGAAAATTAGCAATAAGATTAACATCTCGATATCTCGATTAACATGAAGCATATGGAGAATAAGCGTTTGTAAAAATAGTTTGTACAAGAGTAGAGAAAGTCATGTGAGTGTAACACATCAGTTTTTTTTAATTACAGAACCATCGTCATATACAATCACTTGTACTTTTTACAATAGTATAGTTAAACAAACCATTGTCGTCAGCAATGAATATGTTAAGTACATGGGAAACTGGCCTAAGTTTCTTTAATTTCCTATGTTAATTGAAACATGTTTACATGGAAATGTCTTCGAGTCTTCAGCTTTTCCTTTCGTTTTGAACAATGCATAAACAGTGATTTATTTTTAAACATCACCGAGCCGCACCATCATTTGCACGCAATGTTTTCATTCATTCATATTTATCATTAGTATTCAGTTATGCATGGAGGAGAATCAAATAGGCCTAGTAGTTCGCGTAAGAAAATAAAGTATGACTAGTCGTCATAAAGAAATGAAATTAAATATTGGTAAAGATGATCTTCAAGAGTTCATCTGGAATTGAAGTCAGTAGCTCGACAACCAAAAGCCACATCAGTGATGCCAGACAGGCAACATCATTATCCTATGTTATAGGTTTATTTTTTCTTTGACTACAGAAACTTTGGGTTACTAAAATGTAAATAAGTTCGGTTAAAATTGTATTTTCGCAGTCTAGTTAATGAAAACCTAAAGTGAGAAATTTTCTGAACAATTTGACTCCTCTATAATAAGAGACATGTAGGCTAAAGCAACTACTTCAGTCTCCAAATAAACAAAACGTTGATTAATAAAATGTCAAGAATGAATTGTCTAGAGGACAGCAATGATGAGAGCAGTTAATGTGAAATAATTCACAACAAAATGTGTTATTTGTAGTAATTTTATTATTTGATTAATATTTTCATTAGGTTGATATCCTTAACTAAAATTTAAAGCAAGTGATGCTATATAGAGTGCCTCTGTGTACTTTTGTTTAAAATATAAACGTGTTACAATAAAGAATAATAAAAGTTATAACTTTACATGTTGAAATCGAAGTTATAAAAAATTACGATTTCTCTTACCGTCTCCCGAAATTTGTTCCTTACAGGTTGGCAACACTGGTTATGCACTGCTTAAAAAGTTCTGATTATACTATTATCATATTATTATTTACCATCATTTGTAAACCATGCTGTAGGTTAAAAATCGCAGTTATCTGTGATGAAAAGATAAGATACCACAGTGACATTTTTCGACCCAAATTTATTTTGGCCACATCATTAATGCAGCGCACAGCGGGGTAGCCGAAGGTCAGCAAAATAAGATACATAACGCTATATTTCACACCATACACGTCTCATTCATTAACGTCGGTTTGGGTATCGGAGCTTTAGTAACACAAGAGGGTAATTTATGGCGCTGATGCTTCAACTCCGCAATGCAGACAGATGCTGCGTTCTCTTTCAGGATGTACCACAATCGCTAGCTACAAGAACACTAGTGTGAAAGATAATGCAGGACTGCAATGGGAAAAATAATACATAAGTAAAGAAAAACGTTTGACTTTTGTTAAATAAATTCTTACGTACTGAGCTGATAAATTACATACAAATTATAGCTACATCATGCAGGAGTATTACTTTCTTTGCCGTTTAGGTACATATGGGCATGCTGCTGTCGAACCCCCACTCCAAAAAAGGTTTAGAGAGATTTCTGCAATGAACTATAGTTATTATAAATTTACATATGACATAGGAGTGGGAGTGATTAAACACCACTGCTGGTGGTGTTGCCTATAGTAAATCCTGATTCATATTCTTCATTTACAGAAATAATTCCTGTTACATCATTAATACAAGTAGACAGGGAAGTAATTCCATGACGTCTTCTACATATCCTTCAGCAACAGATGTACTTATCCATCCTCCATGATGCTTTAAGGTTGTCATACTCGCTTCTAGAGTTCTGAAGTTCGTCGTAATACTTGGCCTACAGTGAGTTAGAAGAGCATTTTAACTGTATTTCCATTTAAGCCAGAAATAGTATTTCGTTAATACTATATAGTAATTCCTCTTATCCAGCTTTCAAAAATAGTGTTTTACTTATTTTGTTAATGACTTAATTCCATTGTAGTATCTGTAGCTTCCTTAGCTTTAAGTACAATGTCACCAGGAATTTCACCAGATATCTTTATTTTGTTACAAATTAATGAGCTTCGTTTATTTAATATATAGTCCCTGGATACAGTTTATAGGAAAAATTACTCGCGAATCGAATCTTTGGTTCTTATTCTTCTTTGGTTCTATAATTCTATTAATTATTATGTCTACGGATTTGTGACTGCGTCGTCCTCAGGGCGTTGGTGCATAACTATTAGTGATAAATGTACTAATACACGTGTCCACGATTTTTATATCAGAAGTTAATTTTTAATAACTATGAGGGGATAATTAACTATTTCAATATAATTGCAGACAGTATGAAAGTTTAGCAGCAGTATGATAAAAAAAACTTGGAGAACAAAAATAAAAGAAAGGAAGAAAGTGAAGAAAAAAGGCGAAGTGGTACCAATGTTAAATCAGTTATTATATATACGTGTTTATTGTACAGCTGGTCTGAAAGTAGAACTTCTAATACAGTGTACACGAGCTAAAAGCTTTAGATTAGTGCGATAATCTGCATTGTGACCAACTTTGTTTTCAAATCCAGTCACATGGAATCGTTTGTATTTGCACATGTTTAATATCTCGACTTGGTTTGATTAGATTTACTTTTCATTATGTCCTTTCACATGATTAATTTCTCATGGGGTTCGCATTATCTGTTTAAGTACAAATCGCCATACTTCAATTTATCGCAATTCGTTGTACAGTTAACCTACACGTTATATTTGCAGCTTTCTGTGATCTAAAAGTTGCTCTTTTATCTAACCTACATACAGATTAAATGGTGAAAATTATAAATTCAGAGGAAATTAAAATGGTAGTGAAATTACATAAATAGTAGAAAGAATAGCACGAGAAGTACTTAATCAAAAAATCCAGAAAGCAATATGACATAGCATTTAATCGCTTCATTGCCTGGTGTAAGGCAAAACATTATGAAAATAATTTCACTGAAAGTGATTACTGGGGAATGAACAAAACATCTGACATCTCGTTTTTTAAGTAATTTCTGTTGTGTCAGGAACCACGTTCTAAACCCGTTTCAGTAAATAATATAATATTATTTATATTTTACAAATTCGAGCGCTGTCTAAAAGATTGTGTATGTCACACGTGTTAAAAATAGTTTTATTTTGCTTGTAGGATTGCGAAACAAAGGCTATGGTCTTTCATTCCTGCTTGCAAAATAAAGCCCTATTTTCACCCCTTGTAACATAATCTACTATTATATGTATTCGGCAGCATTATGATATGAAACAAATGCTGTTTTGAATAACGCGATAAAACGATAACTTTGCCATGTCAGAGAATAAAACGGAAGAAGTGATCATAGCACACATCAGACCATAATTCAGAAGTTCGTACTGGGATGATATAACGAATATAAGTGCGTTGCTGATGATAGTTTGGTCGAGTCTGCTAATAATATGTGTTATAGGAGCAGTAACAGCAGAGTTCACTCGCCTTTGTGATATTAGAGAGCTGTGTTGTCAACACTAGACCTGATAGAACTATTTTATATTCACTGTACACAATTGGGCACTGTGGTACCAACAGTTCGAAATTATTTTCAGTTTCCGCTACAGGCAATGCAGAGAGCTTTACAGCATTTGGCGTCATATGGTTGGTGCCGGCAGTTGTTTTTGATCGGAATAATCTTCCACCTCGCTTGTTACAGTACTCGGCTCATTACCTTCTGTGATATTGGATACCCATTAAATAATCTGGATGGTTACAAATGGGCTATGCATGATACAAACATTTAACAATTGCTTTTCAAAAGCATTTCAAGTAATTTGCAAATTGATGACACGAACATACAGAGCTCCATCTATTAAGACAGACTTATTTAAGTACGTTACGTATACACAGAGGGTCACTTTATGGAAATTTGGAAAATAAAATGAAGGCTTAAAGATAGCAGAAAGTTTTTGACAGATTCTTAATAAAATCTCAAACACGGAAGAGAATTTTGAAGGGAGGTGCATTAGTGAATTTTGAGAGGTGGGGAAAGCTCTTTTTATCGCTTTAAAATATTCCAAACTTCAGATGTGGTATATTGACATTTCTCCTTTGGGCTATGTAGGCATTGCCTTGTCTCCATTTGACCCATACTATACGCAGCTTTGTAGCATAATTAACCAATGCAATCTTTGAACTCACTTGAAATGTTGAACTTTCCCATTGTTGCAACTTCATTGTTACAGACGGGACCGATCTTCATTCTGTACACGTTTGAGTCACTATGGCAAGATACCCGACAGTATTGTTATTTTTCTTTATATTTAGTCACTTTGACTACTAGGTTATATCGCGACTTATATCCATACATACGATTACAATAATAATACATTGTTACAAACATATTTTACATTATTAATTCTTGAAAAGAGTTAAAACAGTAAAACCTATTGCCTATTATACATTTTTATTTGATGTGTTATATTTAAATCTTGTTATACAGTTTGATGTCTTTCAAGAAAAAAATAATGTTTTTGAAATGAGTAGGGTTGTTTAAAGCTATCTTCAGGGATGTTATGTCTTCTTCTCTCCATGGTATAACTTCTGCATTTAGTGATGAGGCGTTCGCTGGTGATTCGGCAATTGCAGGTCTCGCAGTGAGGAGCATTTTCTTTGGCGAATAAGAAGGAATGGGTTAAACGTGAATGGTCTGTTTTAAACGTGATATATTCAGTTCTTCTTTTCTTTTTTGAGCCTGAAATGTCAGGGTTTTGTGGAGCCTTTCCTATGTGGAGTTTGCTTGATGTTTTGATGGTCCAGTCTTGCTTCCATTTGACAATCGATCTGCTAAAAAAATAACTGAGCATCTCTGTAGGGCACTGACAATTCTTCCACTCGAGGTAGCAAAGTTGCTTTTTTGGTTTCACTATCTGCTTAGTCATTTCCTGATATTCCACAGTGGGATGGAATCCAGAAGAATATAACTTCTTGATTATTTGTAGTAATTTGGTTGTAAAGACTTTGAATATCTTGGATTAATGTTAAGTCAGTCGGTCTCTGATACTCTGAAGAGTGCTTAGTGAATCAGTTAGAATTGCTCTGTGTTTATGCTGTGCTGAGGTAATGTAAATCAAAGCTTGTTGATTACAGTTTCCCATCTATTTCATGCATCCCGGTAAACCTCGCCTTTCAAGGTATGACTTCTCGGAGTAACAGAGATCACTAAACGTTTGCCGGGATACACGATACAAATGAGAGTAAATGGGCTTTCGCGCATATCTCCATATTAGCTCAATAGAAGGGCATTCAGCACGGAAACCTAAGTATCCTTGGTTCAAGTCCCGGCCATAGCAGTGAAGCTTCCGCACCTGATTCAGCTTTCCAATATATTCTAGGGGTCAATTATTAAAACATAATTCTTCCACTTTTGAAGTGTACATTCATTGTACAAGCTCTTTTGAGATCGTAAATAGGGGAAGCTTGAAAACCGGTTGTTCTTGCAAAGTTCGGGTTCGTTTGGCGGCTCTTTGTGATAGCTACCGCACAGGCCGCGCGACGGCCTAATATCCTCCTTCCACTGTTCAAAAGACTCTGAACAGAGAATGTATCATTCGTTTTCTAGAAGAATGATAATAAAATAAATGTGCAGAATTTATATCTTAGAAATGACACGTTATAAAATTAACACTAAGTATTGGTACTGAATAACAATTAAATATTGGGAATTGTAAGTAGGCTATCTAGCAGCTTTAAAGTTTCTAGGAGAGCAAAACTAAAAATTTATTTCGGAGTAGAAGGTTGATCAATTTAAGCTAATGGAGAACAGCATTGACCGTTGTAATCCATTAAACTGTTTTGTGTATAAAACATGTCAATGCTCGAATACGTCTTTTAGATATAATTTCTGCAACCTTTCGGATTAAAAATTTGGTTATTTAGGAATGTTTCTTTATTTTTTGTCACACATTTCGCCAGAGAAGGTATTCATTTACATGAAAAGCCAATGTTTCCAAGAACTTGAAAAGGTTTCTGCACGAATGTAACTTAGGTCTCTCTCAGAAATTATTATTTGTTGGTTTATTTTGCAACAATAAAACACGCAAACAATTCAACACATACATTTTTTGCCAGGCAAATACCTAAACACGCCTTACTTTCAGAAAAATCGTTGAGCCATTTTTGAGAAGATAAAAAATAAGGAGACGTGTGTTAAAGATAGTATGGGTTGGGATAACTTTTTGAAACACTCCCGTGACGAATCTTTGGAAGAAACTGGAATTAAACTGTGAGTTTGGTATTTATCCGATTTAACGTTTTTTAGTTATAATTAATTTTCACGTTCACACACACTCACATATGCCGGACGCTTTTCTAATAGACTCAGGGACATTAAAATGTATATTTCCGCTTAAATCTCCATACTACTTCTACTTACTATAAGTAAGGTGTTATAGGAAATAAACATTTAGGTTACTGTTTTGTTGGATGTATAAAATAACCAGCAGAATTGTTAATCTATATCGCTTTAGTATGCATTAGCTGACATGCGAGAAACAATTGAAAGAACTGTTCAGTGAATAATTGTTTCCGAGCACTGCACACGAAAACTACAAAACCGAGCATCTTATGGGATATGGCCGCCCCATGCTGCGGTCAGTATATTTATAGTTGAGTTCGTGATTGCTGACCATTCCTCAGAGGTAAAATAGCTACGGCACGCCCTCATGTCTAATAAAGCCATAACAGAATGCGTGATGTCGTCATCTCGTTAGCAAGGGGTCGTTTCCATCCATCAACAGCTTTGCCCACTCTAGTTCCGGCACTTCCTCCAGCTTAGGTAACAAAACCGTATGATGTACGTGTTACACAGCCTAATTTTGTAACAGAAAATATGATGCTGCCATGCCACAACGAGTGCACGAATAAGATAACTTACCTCGGTGATGATCTTTCCTTCCCTTGCTCTCTCCAGACGTTTTTAAACATTTTGCTTACTAAGGACACGCTCTTTCTATTAACATTTCTGATAAATTCTATGCACAACTTTATTTCATGACTGAATATACCTGAACAGTCTTAGCGAAAAGGTGGTGTTGTTGATCTAATGTGCAGGATTTTGATCCATCAATTTTTCCCTTGCTAGCCAATATAAATTGTGTATCTTCCCATCTGACAGCTTTCCTCAATTCTGGCCATTCTAGTAGGTGTTCTCCATTTAACATCTTGTCAGCATTGCAAATTTTACATGTTCTGTCATTCATAAAAGCAAACCTATGTAGATGTTCCGCCAGACAGTCATGTCTAGTGGCTAATCTGAAGTGAGCAACGGCTTCTTTCCTTGGGACATTTTTTATTTTTTGTAGAATTTCTTTTATGTTGGAGTAATTTTTGTTATTAATTTCCTTTTGAATATTATATTGGTATTTTTGTTCTATATTGATTTTGACGTTTCTTGGTTTCATATCTAGTCCTTTTTATATGTTTTGAGTATAACACTGCACCATTTTTGACCAGAAAGTCTGCAGTCTCGTTATAATTCACTCCCACATGTGCTGGTATCCACAGTAATATTATCTGTTGAAATTTTGTTTAGAGTAATCTATAATAATATCTCACATCCTTAATATTACAAGATTCATCTGGACTATCATATCGTTCTATTGTTTGAATGGCAGAAACTGAGTCTGTGACAACTACTTTATTTTCTTTTATATCAGTCCTGTAGTATATCTGTTCCAATGCTCGTTGTCTTGCAACTTCACCATAAAAATTTGTGGATTGTCTAGACAATGTAAAATATCGTGAAAAGTATGTACAGTATATACCACCTCCCACATTTATTTCTTAATTTATCTGCAGAACCATCTGTATAAATTCTAAGCCACTCCGGATCAGGGAATTGATTATGTAGATGTTCCAATGTAGCAACTCTGCATAGTTCTGGTGAGTCTTCTTGTTTATTTAGTTGTTCTGCCAACTCTTTATTTATTACTATCTTGATAAAATCCATTGGATTGGTTCTTGGAGGATGAGGAGTGCATTTTTCTGATAAATTTAGGTAATTATAACTCTTCCCTAAAAAGGATAAAGATTAGAAGATTAGCGAAAAGATTTCCATTTGTATTTTAGGGTTACTATGTGGTATAATGCAGGTTGCATATTCCTCTGACTCGCTACGTCTGCTGGACAAGCGCTTTGATAATAACTATCACCAAAAAAGGATCCAAACGATTGCTAATGAAATTTGTTTTCCTAAAAATAATCTCCATATTTAACTCTAACGTAGCCGAAACAGGCAGTTATCATAACATTTGTCCTTGTTAGTAACTTTGTTTTTGTGCTCTGAAATAAAACAAATGTTTGTTATGATGGAACTTACAGTATTATTACTCTACCCTTTGAGGCAGTTTATGGTAGTCACTTTACCATTGTGCGACAATTTGAAACAGTAGCAGTGGTTTTGAAGCCGCGTTTACTTTACCTGCTTAGTTGTTTATTCTGCTGCCGTGGTTTTGTGCGCCAGCTACTCTAGTGGTAAGCTACGAGATCATTCTCTCAGGGTATGCGTGGGCGTGTTGTTAAAGGATAACTTCAGTTTAAATTGACAGAAATTTAATGTGTTCTAATACTTGAGCTACTGAAGCGAGTTGCCGACCGTTTGATGATAAAGAATGAAACTGATTATGAATTGTAGCACTCAGAATTGTAACAACTGAATTATTGTGCTCGCTACCTTCTGCAGTACCAAAGTTACGATTGGAAATAATTGTTCCGCAATAAAAGAAACCAGTAATGTAACTTGCCGTGAGTCGCTAAAATGCTTATAGGCAACACCTCTCACAATAGCCGCGAAATCTTACTCACACAAGTGCGTCACTAAGCGCTTAAAATGTCACATGAGCAGTACGTACCGGTGACGCTATCAGAATAACTCTCTTGATTTCGATTGCAAGAAACGTGTATTAATTTTAGCTCCGCCTACATTTTATTCCCTTGCAACTTTACATCTTTCCCGGGCCAATACTTAACCCCTTTTTATGCACGTATCGTACTTTGTTGCCACTTTCCTCAGAATTCCTTTTTTCCTTTCTAATTTACAGAATTGGCCTACGCAACTGCAAGAGTATTGAACTTATAAACTAACTGAATTTCCAGAATCTTTAACGCTAATGTTTTCTCTTTTCGGCTGACACTAATGACGTTTGCTAACCTGTCTTCCTAATTACTTTCATATTTCCGGACAAACAGTTCACTCAAACTTGTTACGTTATACTCTGATGTAATATACGAAATTATTTATTGCAATTATTTATCTATCTTATTACTCCTTTATTAAATTATTTATATGTTCCCGTCAATAAATAGGTATTTTCAAGCGGAGATTAAAAGCCCTATGTCGTCAATGTTAAATTGCTAAATTAAGCTATTTCAGAAACTATTGAAGATATACCAAAATATTTACAAGATGTATAGTTGCACAGCTTTTACTAGTCGGCCACGATATGGGTGTGTTCGGTGGGAAGAGAAACTAAACAGTTACTGAACAAGTAGACGAGACATCGGAAGGATATTCACGTAATGAAACGTCTGCAGTACGAGTTACATTTACTAGCGAGGCTAATACCTGCCAGTGTAGTACTGTTTTCATTGTGCAACAGTGCATTCCTCTAACGTTTTGCCCCCTCACTCCCCACTGATCTGTAGCTTTGATGTCGTTACGCATTGTCAACAAAAACAGTGACGCCTGGTACAAGCGCACTCACATCGTGGTCGAAATCTCACCGATCTGCTTTTATTCAATAAGTTTGTTTATTAAGAAAGATAGGATTATTTTCTTAGTTTATTCCTCTTTTGTGTAAACTTAATTATTTGTAAAACATAACCAATCATGTTGTTAACACCAAAGTAGATGTACAACAGCACTTACAGGTTTTTTTTATCATCCTAAAATTCAATTTAGCTATATTAAACAGTTACTGAGAAAACGGGTCATTTTTACCAGAAAATGTCATTCACAGGAAAAGCTGTTCAAAGCAAAAATGGAGGGAAAAAGCATTCGGATATATTTGTAAAGAAAGAAACCAGGTGGCTTGCGCACACAGAAGCTGGCATACTTAACAGTAGTATCAAAACGTTACCCTAAGAGATGGACTGAAGTTCACCATTCTATTCCAAAATATGTAGGAGTTATGATTTTCTTTTCTGTTCTTTTCCCAATTAATAATCCGAAAGAAAACTAAAAATGTCATTTTTTTGACAATTTTTGCCAGTTAATCTCCCCTTAATGGCAACTGTGCAGTGTACCCTTGTACATCTTTAGAAAAAAAGGTGAGCAGACTGTCTAGGCATAAATTTATCTTGTAACAGTGTCAGCCATTTGTGCCGGTCTTGTTCAGTGAAACAAAGGACCAGATTACGTCACGTCAAGCCAAGCTATCACCGTGTTACACGAATAACATTTTCCTATTGTGGATGTCACTTTCATGCAATCAATATAGTTAAAAAAAAGTCTGATGTGTTACACTCACGTGACTTTCTCTACTCTTGTACAAACTGTTTTTACAAACGCTTATTCTCCATATTCTTCGTGTTAATCGAGATGTTAATCTTATTGCTAATTTTCTTATACGTGCAAGGGGAATGTGGTAGGCTTTAAACGATACTCAATCTTTTAAGAGCTGGTTGCTATGTGGAGTATTCCATTCTCTTTGCATGTCCAGGACAAAAAAATTGAATAACGAATTTGAGAAAAAGTATAAGTATTGGAAAATTTAAGGCAATAACAAGCAATATCTCGAAAATGATTCACTCAATAAAACAAATGTATAAGACATAAATTGTGTATTTTAACGCGATCTACATGTTTTGTGTAGTAAAATTTTGTCTATCTCTTATGGTTTACCAGTTATGCAAAAGTCGTTCCCAATGAATACTCTTGGAGACATTCCCAGAAAATTCAAGATATACATTTTATTTGTCATGAAAGTAACTTAAACATACGATATTTTAATCAAAATCGTTAGAGCGATTTTTGAGAAAATTAAAATTTTCGAAAAATGTTCCATGTAAAGGGTAATCTGGGGTTGGGGGGATTTTCTTGAAATCCTTCATGTCGCATCTCTGGAAGATACTGAACCTAAATATCAAGTTTGGTGTTTATCCGACTGTTCGTTTCTGAGTCATGCTGTTCACAGACAGACAGACAGACAGACACAGAGATGTTTCCAAAAATGCTTTTTTTTTTTATTCAGGGGGCCTCAAAAATATATTTCCGGTGAAATCTTGGTATCGAATTTTTGGGTGGAATACAATACTTCCCCTACTTACTGTACGTAGTAGAGAAAGTAAAAATCTAATATGATATATTCACATGAATTTCTCTACGCTCTGTCGCTTATTAGTGGATATACAAATTATTCTTACTCAAGCTTATTTTTCTATGTACTACATTTTAATCTAAGTTTACAGAAATAGCTACATTACGCATAAGTCCAGTAAACATGGGCTCTAAAATGCATACCTTAAGAGCTATGAGCACTTGTTCATCTTCGCTGCTTGAAAAATCTCTTGTACTGCAAGCTCTTTGTTGTCATACATGACCTACACAATGTAGTAAGCAAATGGATAAACTAATCAGGATTGTGGAAAAGTATAGGTTCTAATGTAATCTACTTGCGATTACATACCACTTGCACTTGCGAACCATTGCTAAACGAGGTGCTCAATATGGTGCCCATTGATAGTAAGGCATGCTTCTGTCCGACGTCTTAGGGAATCACACACTCTCACCACTCCAGGTTGGTCACGGATGCTCTGGCGGGCATTGATGATACCTTGCTAGTGTTTGTACATTATTAACGGGGGTTGCATACACCAAACATTTCAATATAAAACTACAATGTAAAAGCATTTCACAAACTTATCAAAAGACAAACTGATTCCATTAGAACTAATAAGCATATGCGTTGAATTTACCCAGAACTGTGAACATCGTTTACAGTAACAATACTTACTGCATATCCATAGAACAATAACATCCCCGTTTGTTTACTGCCTTCTGTACGTCATACGTAATAGCAAAGAGCTTGCAGTAGAAGAGATATTTTACAGTAGCAAAGATGTATAAGCACTCATAGCTCTTAAGGTATGCATACAGGAGTTTAATGGACATTTTTATTTTTATTTTGGTTCATACTACTACCTCTCAAAATATGGAATACCTTTTTTCTTTTTTTAAATTCTGGTAGATACAAAGGGAATAGCGAGAGTCAAACGTTTAAGCTAGCCTTAAAGTTCCACACTGTTTGCATGCAATCGCTAGAAACAAGTGAAATTTGACTGGACTTTATGAGACATGGGCAATTCGAACCTTTAATAACGGATATCTCAGAAACGGATTACTCCATAAAAAACTTATTCGTAATAAATTATGTGTTTTAAAGAGATCTATATGTTTTGTGTAATACATTTTCGTCAATCGTTTAACCTTTACCAGTTATACAAGATTAAACAAAATTCCTTCCGAATGTTGTTTACCAGTTATATGAGATTAAACATAAATTCCTTCCGAATGAAGAGGACTTCATAGGCTATTTCCCGAAAATTCAAGATATACATTTTATTTAGCTTGTAAATATCTTTCATATATGGTATTTAATCAAAATCTTTATAACCATTTTTAGAAAATAAAAAATTTCAAAAAATCTTCTATGTAAGTGGTAGTTTGTGGTGGGGGATCTTCTTAAATCTTCGTGTCGCATCTTTGGAGGGTACTGAATCTAAATACCAAGTTTGGTGCTTATCCGACTTTTCGTTTTTGGTTTATGCTGTTCTCAGACACACACACACACACACGCGCGCGCGAGCGGATGTTTTTCTAAAAATGCTTTTTGTATACAGGTGGCCTCAAAACATGTATATCCGCTTAAATTCCGGTATCGAATTTTTGGGTGGAATGCAATACCTTCTCTACCGACTACGTGTGTGGTAGAGAAAGTAAAAACCAGATGATTAATATACCTTTTTCAATTTGGCTGAAAAATTAATGTTATGTAGTCTCTAAATTTAAATTTCATTTCGATATCTATCTTTGGGTTCAAAAATGAATTTTATTGTCCTTTGCCAGATTTTCCAGAAAATGAAATTTTAAAACTAATACTTTTAAACATTCATGCGTTTATCTAATCACTCGTAATTTTGCTGCATAATACTTTTATACTAGTTTTTAAGACGCTAATGTCAAACAATCATCCTAAATGTCTGCTTTTTACAACTCATTTTTCCTCTAAAATCAGTAGTTAAAAAAATTTGCAACTCAATAAAATGGTGTGGCAGTTTAACAGTTTAAAATGTCTGCCATCCGAAGGTGCTTGAAAATTCTAGGAAGAACTGTCTGTATGTACAGTGCGTGAGGTTTAAGTTGAAACATACCATTTTGACGCTACCTGACCGGTCTGGAATGCGGGGGGGGGGGGGTGTTAATGACGGTCCGAGTGCTGAGAAACGCTGTCAGCGTCACCCTCCACTCCAGTATCAGTTGTACCTTTAGTAGTATTGTTGTTAGTTACAGTTTAGGGTGTGAAATATGGAAAAATATCGTGATATCTTCGACCGTCCTTGCCTTACTGGCTTTCGTATTGTTACAAGCGGGTATATGTTGTTTTCTTCTAAATTTAATGTTTCAACCTAACCCTACTAAGTTTCAATAGTAAGGTTCTGAGATTAGGTAGTTAAGGATTACCAACTGTCATGTGAAAAATAGTGTTATCTCTCTTTATTTTCCATGTTTCAACTTAGAGCAAATACAGTATAACTCCATCATGTGCAAGATTTTGAACAACCAAAAGTGCTCCAGAAAAATGTCCTAAAACTGAAATTTCAGAATGAAAATCAAAAACACTATAACTTCATCACGTGCAAGATTTTGAATAACCAAGTGTTCCAGAAAAATGTCATAATACTGAAATTTCAGAATGAAAATCAAAAACACTATAACTCCATCATGTGCAAGATTATGAACAAAGAAAAGTGCTCTAGAAAAATGCCATTAAACAAAAATTTCAGAATAAAATCAAGAACACTATAACTCCATCATGTGCAAGATTTTGAACAACCAAAAGTGCTCAAGAAAAATGTCCTAAAACTGAAATTTCAGAATGAAAATCAAAAACACTATAACTCCATCATGAGCAAGATTTTGAACAACCAAAAGTGCACCAGAAAAAATGTCCTAAATCTGAAATTTCAGAATGTAAATAATTTGAATCGTATATTCTATACCACGTTGCATGTAAAGTTTAACTAACGCGAAAATTAGATTAATTTTGAAATTATACCTAAACTTGACTTAACGGACAATCCTAATGTTCTATTTCCCGAGTTTTTTCACTAATTTTCGGTGGTGTATTGGGTTTGAGCTTAAAAATGGTAAAAATCGGTGATAGTTCAAATGGCTGCTTTGGGTTCTCATGTATGGTTTGTTGACTTCATGCGCTTGACTGGGCATTTTTTAGTTATTCTGAGTCGTAAGCAGTAAACACTTAGCAAAGGAGGAAAATAAAAGCCGTCCCCATCTCGTTTTCTTCAGGTAGACGGAATTTAAAAGGCAGGAAGTTCAGAGAGGCTAAGCCCCACAATACCCACTTGTCGCCTTCACGGAGAGAAAGCCATCATATTTTGCGCTCTATTATTTCGCAGGCAGTTTATAAAGCGGAGGGAAGTTCACAAAGGGCGATATCTCTGTAAGGGAACTTCTAGCAGCTCTTTGACGTCACTTCCTCCTCCAAGCACGTGTGTTGGTGTGGGAGAAGCATTTCCTCGACCAACTGCATCAACATCTTATCACTTCCTTTGAAATCAAACGCTAATAAGGAGTCGACTCGTTCAACAAACCCTTTGCTGTGGTCTGCTGGTTAAGCACTATGTAAAGAGAGAATGAAAGCATATGGCAAGGTAGGTAGTAAGTACCCCAACCATGCGCGTGTGAAAACTGGAGTTACGCTATATTTAAGTTGGTAAGAAACACGGTTCTAGTCGTCCAATAGGTTTTTCATTCTCCATGCATGCCCACCCACTGTAAAACTGTGCCTTGGTAATTCTATGCAATTACCTTGATGTGTATTATCTAAGCGCTTTCCTCAGCGACGGTTGGACTCGAAGGCGGCACCGAAAATGGGCCGTAATGCAAGCGCCAGTTTGGCTAATAATCGAAAAAAACTTTGTGTTCGATCACAAACCTCACAATTGAAAATGCCTTTATGAACTGGCCTTTGAGGCCAAATTGCCTTTATGAGGCCATTTGGCAGATGAAGCCTAGGAAGGGAGATTTGCCATAAACCTGGAAGTAAAGGTGTGGGAGAATTTTCTTGAAAGCCTTCGCCTGGCATAGTTCAATAGTGTCCCACGCAAGTATGAAGTTTGATACTCGTCAGACTTCTTTGTTTTTGAGTTACGTTGCATATACAGGTTGAACAATTTAAGTAGAAATGTACAATATCTCCAAAACTCTGCGTCATAGAAAGAAATGTCTTTAATAAAAGTTGCTTGATATTATGGGGGGAAAGTAAGTGCCATTAGCCGTGTTTTGTTTGGAGTACGTTGTAATGGCCATTATAAGGTCAATTTAATGTTTTTAAATGGGAACCTACATTTTGTACGTTGTTTTCTCATTAGAAAATGTTTTATAAATAGCAATTTATTTTGTGGTGAGGAATAAAGAAACAAAATAAAAAATGTTGGTTCCCAATTATGAAACGTAATTAGACCCTCAAATGACCATCCATGAATGGTCCAACCATTCCTTCCTCTATTCGTACACGGC
The DNA here is from genome assembly GCA_030765065.1 of Deroplatys truncata. Taxonomy (NCBI): domain Eukaryota; kingdom Metazoa; phylum Arthropoda; class Insecta; order Mantodea; family Mantidae; genus Deroplatys; species Deroplatys truncata. Next base: position 125,901,736 of record CM060988.1, on the reverse strand, counting down.
CATTCAGGACTTTCGTTGTTATTTACGTTGGTGTAAGAACAACTGCAAAGTGCTTTATACATATATTGTTGAGTTTTTTATGAGGAGTGAGAAAACAACATAAAACGGTATGTTTCCATTTAAAAAAATTAATTTGACCCTAAAATGACCATCACAACGTCCTCCAAATAAAACACGACTAATGGCAGTTACTTTCCTCATAATATCAAACAACGTTTATTGAAGACATTTCTTTCTACAACGCTTAGTTTTTGAGATATTTTACAGCCTCAACTTAAATGGTCCACCCTGTACACATAAGCGCGCTCGCGCTTCTAGAAATGCTTCTTTTGTGTTCATTAGACCCCAGAAAGTGTTTATTTTTTTCGATAAAATCGCAATTCGAACTTTTGGATGGAATGGAATTCTTCCTTTATTATAGGTAGATGACAGAGAAAGTAAAAGCAGGTGCAACGTTTTTGTAATGACCTTGAAACTAAGTTCCGTGTAAAACTATATTTAGCATGGCTTAAGGTATAATAATAGTACCGTAGTTTACAATAAAACTACCATCCGCGTATTCTTCCAAACCTGAGTTTAGACGGATCGCGTTTTTTGATGTGTTAGTCGTGAGAGAGAATAGTGAGCCTAACATTTTATTTCATTCGAGTTTTACTAGAATTGGAATTGTTAATTAGTTAGGTTCCATGTCAGAGTACCAGTTAGGTCCCGGGTTGGAAGAACGGCTATACTAGTTGGGTCCCATTGTAGCTATGCAACCTTTTCTTTTCCATTTTATGCAGACTTAGGATTGCCGAAAGGCATGGTTAAAATGTTGCAGTAGGTAAAACTGTATCACCTTTTGTTTAATTTTTAACTCCATGTATTTTCCATCCTGTCCTTATAATTTAGTTTATTTAAATAGTATGAATATAGCAAAGTCTGCCTTAACGTAAAAATAATCATCTTATTACTTCCTTTTTCGATTTAAATGTTTAAATTGAGAAACCCTTTGGAAAATTCTAGGAAACAAATGCCTCCCTATCCAAATAATGGAAACTGTTAAGAGTTTATCTTATACAACAAATATTTGTATAGACCCTCAACCGACCAGAAGTAATAACATATTTTTAAATAAACCAAGGAGTTAGACAAGAGTTCTCACTTTCACCCACATTATTTAATATGCCTATAGAAACATTCTTATAGAATGGAAAAAAACTTTTAAACAATGAAGAAATTTTAATTGATCACAAAGATAGGGTAAGTATATTGCTGTATTGTCGTAGCCTCTCTTTAAAATACTTCACAAAAACAGATGGGAGCTACTCGCTTGCAAGAGGTACGGGCAAATTAAACAAGAACTTCAGATGGCGAGGCTACGACGGGGGAACGCAGCTAAAGAAAGCACGAAAATAACGGTTATTCCAAAATAATACCTGGCTTACGGGAAGGGAAGGACACTACACTACCATAAATTAAACCTCGTCAAGAGTGGATGGCTAAGGGTTTAATGAGATAAAGACTAAATACATTACTTACATTCTTTTCCCAATGTCTGTTGACGAGGCCATCGTGCCGGAGCACGAAGAAAGCAGTTCTAGTCTTACCTACTCGTATCTTACTTGCTGACTCCCAAACCAACGCTAACTCTAAAGCGTTACTGACGCTATCCCCTCCCTAACACTTAGTTCCCCTAACACCTAGTTCCCCTATTCACAGACAAACTGCTGTCTCGGATCTCGGTGCCCAGAGAGTTTTGTATCCTATTATCTGTGCATACGTCACAGTATGCAGATAATATAATGCTATTGGCAGAATCCGAAACAGATCTTCAAATATTAAAATATAAGTTCCAAATTATTGTCAATAGATATGATTGAAAAATTTCAATAAATAAATAATAATGGCATTTAATGTAAAATATGGTATTAGATCTAAAATTGCCATAGAAAATAAAGTAATAGAACAGTTTCACATTTTCAGTATTTGGGATATAACGTAAGAAAATAAAGTTATAGATAAACATATAGTTAAAGATATAGAAAACAAAATAACAAAACTTTACACTATAGTTATTTGGAACTGTCAAAAGAATTTTGGGACAGAAAACAAGAAAATACACAAAACTTAAACTCTATAAAACAATGGCCGTTTCCTCACTATCATATGGAAGCGAGGATTGGGTAATTAAATCTAAAGACACAAGCAAAATATAGGCAGCTGAAATGATATTTCTACGAAATGTTAAAGCATACTTAAGAGCAGATAGGATTAGAAATGAATATATATATAAATAAAATAGTATATATAATTATACATAATTATAATATAATTTAAATTGACCCTAAATGACCATCACAACGTCCTCCAAATAAAACAGGACTAATGACATTTACTTTGGGGATTGTGACTCGTTTACCAAGCTGCAGAAGGTAATGGAAAACAATCCCGTATTAGTGGTTGAGCAGCTGTAGTAATCGCTAGCCTAAGGTGCAGCATATCAACCTCAGTACTACAATGTAAATAATTCCCCATGTTTTCCATAAACGTCGATTTTTAATGAAACATTCCGTTTTAACAACGATCGATTCACTTGGTGAAAATAATTCCCACTAAAGTAGAAAAATCTGATGTGTTACACTCACATGACTTTCTCTACTCTTGTACAAACGCTTATTCTCCATATGCTTCATGTTAATCGAGATATCGAGATGTTAATCTTATTGCTAATTTTCTTGTAGATGCAAGGGGAATTGCTAGGCTTTAAGCGATAGTCAAATATGTTAAAAGCCGGTTGCTTTGTGCAGTATTCCATTCTCTTTGCATTACCAGGACTAAAAAGATTAATAACAAATTCCCATTTGAGAAAAAGTATAAGTATTGGGAAATTTAAGGAAATAATAAGGAATATCTCGAAAATGGTTCACTCAACAAAAAAAATATTATAACATAAATTGTGTATTTTAACGCGATCTACATTTTTTGTGTAGTAAAATTTTGTCTATCTCTTATGGTTTACCAGTTATGCAAAAGTCGTTCACTATGAAGAATACTTTTGGAGACATTCCCAGAAAATTCAAGATATGCATTTCATTTGTCATAAAATATCTTAAACATATGATATTTTAATCAAAATCGTTAGTCATTTTTGAGAAAATTAAAAATTTCGAAAAATGTTCCATGTAAAGGGTAATCTGGGGTGGAGGGATTTTCTTGAAGATACTGAACCTAAATACCAAGTTTGGTGTTTATAAGACTGTTCGTTTCTGAGTTATGCTGTTCACAGACACACACACACGGACATGTTTCTAAAAATGCTTTTTTTGGATTCAGGGATCCTCAAAACATGTATTTCCGGTGAAATATCGGTATCGAATTTTTGGGTGGAATAGAATACTTCCCCTACTTACTATACGTAGTAGAGAAAGTAAAAAGGAAAAAGAAATGACCCGGATGGTGTAAATCTCGAAAGGGTTACATGTTTCTGCCTCGTAAACAGGATAGTAGAATAAAGGCGGAAGTATGTCATGGGGAAACCCGTGGAATCACATTTCTTTGCATACTGCTCCCATTTTATGAGAAGTAGGCTTGGAGATACAGGCGGCTCTTTGGGCCGGACAAGGCGGATGTCGCATGTCAACTGTTGATTTAACTTAAGAGCTCGTAATGTCAACGAAGAAGACAGCGGAAGCAGTAGCTAAGTTTAAGATAGAAGACAGTTTTGTTTTCTTTCGCGTTTCCCATCTTCTTTTATAAGGGTAGCTCGCTTCCAGAAGCGAGGTCATAAACGAAACGATCTTCTGCAAAAACGTGTTCTCAACGGAAGCTTCAGTAAGATTCAGCGGACGTTATTGTGAGCTGGGTAATTTCATTCCACCAGCTGAATAAATCATAAAGAAGAAACATACGTTTACTGAAATTATGTATAGTGATAATATCTGGAAATTCAATAAAAGCTCTCAGCCTCTTAAGGTTTTATATATCAATAGACATTCTGAAATACTTGATATGCAATAAACCCCTTTTGAGAGGTGTTGACTTTGGTGTTTGGTACACAACTCAATGTGTAGCAGGCAGATAGTCTTAGTTGCGTAGTCGCTTTTCTGCACTACGCTCTTGGGAAACCCCCAGCTAGTTGGCGTTAGTTAGGTAATCAACCTTATTGCTATTCATGTAATTGGAAGGTGGATATTTTTGTGATTCTGTTATTGCTGCTCACACTTAATCAGTGTGATGTTGATCATTAGATGCGTAGTCATCTTCCTGTTTCATCTATTAAATTTTATTTCTTTCGTTCTGTGGGTGGAGCTTTTAATCATGATATTCAATATCCAAATTGAATAGCAATTGGTAGCTAACGACTGAAGGAAACCATGAAGGAGTTGTCCTCCGTGGTGTTGTGGTTACCATACTGGCCTCTAGTTCCCCGAGGTCGCGGGTTCAAACCCGGTGGAGGGCGATGGATTTTTTTTCGTGCGTAAAAATCCTTCGCATGGCTGCCTTCGGAAGGGAAGTAAAGTTGGTGGTCCCCTGTCGTAGATTTACGACACGTAAAAGAACCTCAGCTTGATTAATAGACATCTGAGTAAAATTACCGGTCTTTCACGCCCAATATATGAGACGCTAAGGACCACAGTAGTTAGAGCGCCCATAAATAAAACTCAATTTTTTTAACCACGAAGGAACATCCAGATTGCCACCGGATCTGAACTAGTTACTTCCCGGCGCAAACCACAGAATCTATCGCCTGAACGATCTCGCTCAGTAAATAACATTTTTCTGAGTCATTTTAATTGTGACTTCAAGATACATTAAAACTGCGAGGATTAATTGGGTATAAATCAGAATTTATTTCTTGCAGCTTATCGAACCAAAGTAAAAATTAATGTTGAACATCATCCGTACCGTACCTCTCTATAGAGATAAATTTTGTGAATAATGTAATTTTCGATCTTGCGCTCTAAGCATGCGTAACTACACCCGCTTGCCTTGGAACCCTCCCCCAAGCATTATCCTCAAAACAATTACGTTCCAATGCTTATTACATTAATCTAAAAACATGTTATTCACAGGAAAATAAACCTGGACTGGATGGACGAAGTTCTTCAAATTTTCGAATCAAAAATGAGGATACGTAGAACCATATAGGTGATATGCTGATTCTTTCTATAATGCCATAAACAATAACTGGTTACTGGGGTTATATCATAATACAGTTATGTTTGAAATACTGGCCAGTTATCGCTAGAAATATTTTTTGTGTTGATTTACTACACACGGGATAAATATACTTATCCTATAAATTGTATATTTCCAGACTTCAATGTGTATGGAGAGATATTAACGTCAGAAGTAAATGTTTAGCATTAATCTGAGGTGGCCATTATTCGTTTAGTATTTCCTGTGTCGATATAATAGAAGCCGTCCCTCCAATAACGGTGTAATCAAAATATCTACCTAAGTATGAACAAGGCACTTGTGATAGTTCCTATCTCTATCATAAGACTTTGGCTACCGTATACTCATGACTAAAGATTTATTCAACCATTATGAAACAAATATTATTTCAGGTGATTCATTTGGAAATAACACATAGTTACTTTCTCTACCATGTATGTACATAGCAGGTAGAGAAGGTATTACATAACCAAAAATTCGATGCAGAGATTTCATCGGGAATACATGTTTAGAGATCTCCTGAGTAAAAAAAAACATTTTTAGAAAAAGAGCCGTGAGAGAGAGAGAGGAGGGAGAGAGAGAGAGGGGTAGAGAGAGCAGCATAATTCAAAAACGAAAAGTTGCCTAAATACCAAACTTGGTATTTAGGAGAAAAAAACCAATACCAAACTATCCTTTACATGGAAGATTTTTCAAAATCTTTGATTTTCTAAAAAATGGATTAAAGATTTTGATTAAAGATATTTGCATGACAAATAAAATGTAAATCTTGAATTTTCCGGGAATAGCTATGAAGTCCTCTTCATTCGGAAGAAATTTGATATAATATTGTATAACTGGTAAAAGTTAAGCAACCATGATGGTACTCATGTTAGAAACACAGAAACAAGCAATTAGGCAGAATTTTGAACTTCATAACAGGTTTATAATGCTAGGATTATTATAGAAACTTCAATTAAATTTCGTTGAAAATTGTGAAACTGGGTATTTTCCCTTAATCAGTAGAAGACTACGTGCTTACCTTGCAGCTGATCGGATTTATACAAATATGCAAGCAATTAGCCTAGAACCGAGTTTGTACTACTCTTCAATAGATTAGCGAAACAGCTCCTCGTTTCTTCCAGCAATCGAGAGCAGGTCGCCCAGGTTTACCTGGACGGAATGTTAATCGCCGCAGTACCTAGCCGTGCGGTTTACCTGTGCGATATAGAAAGTGAATGAAGATTTTCGCAAGCTTTTATGTTTGTGGTCAATGGACGGAGTTTGGCTTTCTGCACTACCATTGGCTAGGTCTCGGCGAACCCACTTGGGCGGTCATGCGACCAAGTGGTGATCAAGCGGATAACGGAGTAAAACCTAACAGCAGCTAAAGCTGACCTCCATAGTAATCTAATCCAAGAGATGATTGGTCTCAAAATTCAATCCCAGACAAAGAAAATTAAAAACTATTATACATACACCAGGGTGCAGAAGGGCCGCTGCATCCTAACAGGCAGCTGTCGAGGAGCTACATGCTACCTCCCTTCTTTCTATTCTATCTAAAACAAAACCGAATCCTTAACCATAATTTCCTATACAATAGTCATCCTGCGGTTAAACCCTGTTGAGGGCGGGTACGCAGCAAATTCACTTGGGCTAAAACATAGCCTGCCAGCAGCCAGTCGGAGTCGAAGCCCAATACTGCTTAACTTTGGTCGTCAAGTTAAGGAGGCCGGCTGGCAGCGAACCAGGATGGAATTTGGGTATGGGTTTGAGGAATATTAAAGTTAGCAGGCGGGCGGTTCACCGCTAGACGGTCACTCATCCAGCTAGTGACCATGCCCGATGCTGCTTAACTTGGAGGGTTTATGATGGATAGGAGTGATAGCCTTTAGGCCCGGGAGCCGAAGGCATCCTTAGATAATGGGTAACTCTTCCGTCGTCTTGGTGCACTGTGGTCATAGCGACCCATGGTGTGCACCAACTGGTTGGTATGGTGAGTTTTGTGTACATGGTACGGGTTCTCATGTCCACGATGTATGGGAGACCGGAGTGGGTATGTAGAGTATGTCTTCATGCTCGTGGACCCACTTTATACAGCTGCAAATGACGTCTCCCCCGTCATCTGTTTTATTGTAGTTCCTTGTTCCCGCACTATGTCCCGCTTATGCGCAATGGTTCAACGCCCAGAAAGAAAACGCATGAAGGGAGCCAGACTCGGCTAATGTAACTAAGCTACAAGATTTGATGGAATGTCTTTTCACGGTTACCCAGCGAAATATAATTAAATTACATTTATGATTGACATGTCTATTGTCTGAGTTACGTTACGCATAAACGCATCAGCGATTGAACACCTCCCAACAGAGGGCGATGCATTAGGATCCGACGCCCGAAGTCGAGTGGAACTTGGCCATTACGTGAAAATTAACTAGGAGTATACCACAAGGCGAATAATGTAGTAGATGCAACATTGTAATGCGTTGCACTGGCTGACTCTATACAGACAGTAAATTGGGTCTTAGCACCAAGTTATCTCTTGGGAAAGCTGGGCTAGTTAAATGGAGCGGCTACCATGTTGCTACACTTGATTGCCGAGTTGATTCTACAATGGTTATAGCTTCTAATGACTGAGTATTAAGGAGTGCATGCAATAAACATGTATGTTCACAATGACCCGATTTTTTCTTCTGAGCAAGGATTCTTTGAACTCGTAACGAAATGAACTATTCTGTATGCCCCAGTTCGAATCTGGGTAAGGTGAGTTGTCTGTTTAAGCCTGATACACAGTTGCCTGTAAACGAGAACGGGAACGGAACGGGAAGGTAAATACTAGTCCACAATCAATCCAGAGCGGGAAGCTGCATCCTCAGGTCATCACAACAGATCGGCAGTTCAGAACTAATTGAAAACGAAATTGGAAAAGCATTTCTGTAAAATGGAAAATAGATTTTATACAGAGTGGACCGCTTAAATTAACTGTAAAATATCTCCAAAACTAAACCTTGAAGAAAGAAATGTCTTTCATAAAGGTTGGTTGACATTATGGGGGAAAGTAAATGTCATTAATGGTGTTTTGTTTGGAGGACGTTATGGTCATTTTAGGATTAATTTAATTTTTTGAAATGGGAACCTACATTTTGTATGTTGTTTTCTCATTAGAATATGGTTTATAAAAAAACTGTTTATTTTGTGATGAGGAATAAGGAAACAAAATAAAAAATATTGGTTCCCAATTACGAAACGTAACTTGACCCTCAAATGCTCATTCATGGATGGTCCAATCATTCATTGCGTTCTTAGTACACAGCCATTCAGAACTTTCGTTATTTACGTTAGTGTAAGAACAATTGCGAAGTGCTTTATACAAATGTGGTTTAGTTTTTTATGAGGAGTGAGAAAACAATATAAAACAGGTAGGTTCCGATTTAAAAAAATCTGATGTGTTACACTCACATGACTTTCTCTACTCTTGTACAAACTATTTTTACAAACGCTTATTCTCCATATGCTTCATGTTAATCGAGATGTAAATCTTATTACTAATTTTCTTGTAGATGCAAGGGGAATATGGTAGGTTTTAAGCGATAGTCAAATCTTTTAAGAGCTGGTTGCTATGTGGAGTATTCCATTCTCTCTGCATGTCCAGGACATAAAAAAACGAATAACGAATTCCCATTTGAGAAAAAGTATAAGTATTGGAAAATTTAAGGCAATAACAAGCAATATCTCGAAAATGGTTCACTCAACAACAAAAATGTATATGACATAAATTGTATATTTTAACCGATCTAAATTTTTTGTATAGTAAAATTTTGTCATCTCTTATGGTTTACCAGTTATGCAAAAGTCATTTCAATGAAGAATACTTTTAGAGACATCCCTAGAAAATTCGAGATATACATTTCATTTGTCATGAAAATATCTTAAACATATGATATTTTAATCAAAATCGTTAGAGCCATTTTAGAGAAAATTAAAATGTTCGAAAAATGTTCCATTTAAAGGGTAATCTGGGGTGGTGGGATTTTCTTAAAAAGCTTCGTGTCTCATCTCTGGAAGATACTGAACCTAAATACCAAGTTTGGTGTTTATCCCACTGTTCGTTTCTGAGTTATGGCGTTCACAGACACACATACGGACAAGTTTCCAAAAATGCTTTTTTTTGGATTCAGGGGGTCTCAAAACATGTATTCACGGTGAAATCTCGGTATCGAATTTTTGGGTGGAATACAATACTTCCCCTACTTACTATACGTAGTAGAGAAAGTAAAAAAATTAAATTGACCCTAAAACGACGATCACAACGTCCACCAAACAAAACACGACTAATGGCATTTACTTTCCCCATAATATCAAGCAACTTTTATTCAAGACATTTCTTTCTGCAAAACTTAGTTTTGGAGATATTGTACATCTCAACTAAAATGGCCCATCCTGTATATTCCGATTTCATTTGTTTAACTAACCAAAATACATTTTTTCCATCTGAATGCAGGTGAAATTAAAAGATAAACTGTTTAAAAAGCGGCATGGTTATCTTTGTGATTTAGTACTAAATGAAACTATTTACAGCATAAGCGAAATTGAGAAAGAAGCATGTGAAGCTGTTGGGAGTCATCATCAGGCACGGGGATTCCTGAACTGTTAGCTTCAAGTTATCTACACTCGCCGGTAATAAAAGTTTTGAGATCCCTCGAGTAAATGAAAGAAAGAAAAAAACTTGATGTGTTACACTCACAAGACTTTCTCTACTCTTGTACAAACCATTTTTACAAACGCTTATTCTCCATATGCTTCATGTTAATCGAGATATCCAGATGTTAATCTTATTGCTAATTTTCTTAGATGAAAGGGGAATTGGTAGGCTTTAAACGATAGTCAAATATTTTAAGAGCGGTTGCTATGTGGAGCATTCCATTCTCTTTGCATTACCAGGACAAAGAAAATGAAGAACGAATTCCCATTTGAGAAAAAGTATAGGTATTGGAAACTTTAAGGGAATAACAAGCAATATTTTGAAAATGGTTCACTCAACAAAAAAAATGTATATGACATAAATTGTGTATTTTAACGCGATCTACATATTTTTGTGTAGTAAAATTTTGTCTATCTCTTATGGTTTATCAGTTATGCAAACGTCGTTCACAATGAAGAACACTTTTGGAGACATTCCCAGAAAATTGAAGTTTATACATTTTATTCGTCATGAAAATATCTTAAACATATGATATTTTAATCAAAATCGTTAGAGCCATTTTTGAGAAAATTAAAATTTTCGAAAAATGTTCCATGTAAAGGGTAATCTGGGGTGGGGGGATTTTCTTGAAAACTTTCATGTCGCATCTCTGGAAGATACTGAACCTAAATATCGAGTTTGGTGTTTATCCGACTGTTCGTTTCTGAGTTATGCTGTTCACAGACACTCACACACGGACATGTTTCCAAAAATGCTTTTTTTTGGATTCAGGGGGCCTCAAAACATATATTTCCGGTGAAATCTCGGTATCGAATTTTTGGGTGGAGTAGAATACTTCCCTTACTATACGTAGTAGAGAAAGTAAAAATTTTATTGGTTTACCCTCGTACATAAATAAGCTTTTGTAACAAGAGCTTGTGGAAAGAAGAGAAAACAAATCTGATGTGTTACACTCACATGACTTTCTCTACTCTTGTACAAACTACTTTTACAAACGCTTATTCTCCATCTACTTCATGTTAATCGAGATAAAAATTTGCAGACTCTACTTTATTGCTAATTTTCTTGTAGATGTAGGGGGAATATATATTTACAAGGGCAATATAGAAATACAGTAGCCTTTAAGCATATACATATCTCTTAATAGCTGGTTGCTAGGTGCAGCACCATTCTCTTTGCCACAGATTAATACTCTTTGCATATCCAAGACAAAAAGTGAATAACGAATTCCCATCTGAGAAAATAAGTATTGAAAAATTTAAGGGAATAACAAGCAAAATCTCGAAAATGGTTCAGTCAACAAAAAAATGTATATGACATAAATTATGTATTTTAACGCGATGACCCTTTTTTGTGTAGTAAAATTCTGTCTATCTCTTATGGTTTACCAGTTATGCAAAAGTCGTTCACAATGAAGAGCACTTTTGGAGACATTCTCAGAAAATTCAACATATACGTTTTATTTGTCATGAAAATATCTTAAACATATATTTTATTAAAATCGTTAGAGGCGTTTTTGAGAAAATTAAAACTTTCGAAAAATCTTCCATGTAAAGGGCATCCTGGGGTGGGGGATTTTCTTGAAAACCTTCGTGTCGCATCCCTGGAAGATATTGAACCTAAATACCAAGTTTGGTGTTATCCGACTGTTCGTTACTGAGTTATGCTGTTCACAGATAGACACACAGACGGACATGTTTCCAAAAAGGCTTTTTTTTTGGATTCAGGGGATCTCAAAACATGTATTTCCGGTGAAATCTCGGTATCGAATTTTGAGTGGAACACAATACTTCCCCTTCTTACTATACGTAGTAGAGAAAGTAATAAACGACCATACAACATGACTACAGAAAGTCGTGTGAATGTAAAACATAAGGTTTGCTTTTTATTTATTTATTTTCCAGCACTTTGTTCCCATCGAGCATTGGTTGGGTGGTTTTGCATAAAACGAAAAATCTCAATTTCATTAAGAACTTTAATCAGTAATAAAAACTATTTAAGTTGTTTCTCCAAAAACATATTGAGATCAGAAGATTGCACATCTGCATCTGAAGCGCTGTAAGGCAACCGTTGAACATTCTCAGCGATCCGCAGTAGAAAGTTACCAGAGAAGTAAATTTGGAAGTCTGTCACTGTTTCGCTTGGTAAGTGGGTTTGTTGAAAGGGGAGCGTAACTTTGATTGAAAGTTCTATGTAAGGCGACGGATTTGGAAGTGACAGATGTTGCGTTAACTTTGCAAACGAATCCGAGAATCGCACATAGTGGAATGTCTTTCAAGCTATACTTCATAATGCATTGATTTTCGTAGCACCGCTAGTAAGGAGTCCTTGTTGGCTCCTTATATCTGATGACTGCTTTCGTCAAGAAGTTAATTGATAAATCTTATTTAAAATCATAATTTACAAGCACAGAATCCCATTAAGAGGCAAGGTTATATTTATTCCAGAATCATACTCGTGCATGAAGAACCAAAATCGATGGCAACATGGTCGAATTATAATTACTTTCTGTACCATTAAAATCTCGATGTCGAGATTTCACCGGAAATGCATATTTTGAGGCTCCCCTGAATCCAAATAAGACGCGCGCGCGTACGTGTGTGTCTCTGAACAGCATAATATAAAACGAAAAGTCGGAATAAGTACCAACTTGATTTGAGTTTAGTATCTTCCAAGGATGCGACACGAAGATTTTCAAGAAAATCCCCCAACCCAACCACTCCTTATATGGAATATTTTCCGAAAATTTTGATTTTCTAAAAAATGGCTCTTAACGATTTTGATTAAAACACCATATATGGAAGATATTTACGAGACAAATAATATGCATATCTTGAATTTTCTGGGAATAGCCTAGGAAGACCTATTCATTCGGAAGGAATTTTGTACAATCTTGTATACCTAGTAAACGTTAAGCGATAGACGAAAACGTACCACACAAAAACTGCAGATGTCTTTAAAACACACAATTTATTTAAAATAATTTTTGTGGCATAAGCCGTTTCGGAGATATTCGTTATTAAAGGTTCGAATCGATCAATACTTGTCATTCTTGTTAAGTATAATCGATTTTAGGTGTTTCTCAAGATTGAACGGAAACAGTATCGAATTTTAAGGTCAGCATATAGCGTCCAGTAACTAAACATTTGACTGTACTGTTCCCTTTGTATCTATAACGAAATGTGTAATGTAACTATTTCTGCAAACGTTTATTTGCATTAAAATGTAGTTGGTAGAAAAATGAGCCTAGTTAGAATAGTTTGTATACCCATTAGTAAATGATATAGGGTAGAGAAAGTCATGTGAATGTATTCTATCAGAATTTTTTTACTTTCTCTTCCACTTATCTATAGTATCTAAGTAGAGGATGTATGGCATTCTATCCAAAAATTCCACACCCAGATTTCACCGGAAATACACGTTTGGAGATTCCCTGAATCCAAAAAAGAAGATTTTTAGAAAAGAACAAATGACCGTTCATAATTAAAAAAATACCTGATGTGTTACATTCGTATGGTTTTCTTTACTATCGTTTATTAGTGGCTATATAAACTATTAGGAAAGCTTATTTTTCTAAGCCAAGAACAGCCTGGTTTAGGCTATCTGACCCTTCAAAGCACTTATACATTTTAGACAGAGCAAGCTAGTATTTTTGAAGCACACCAAACAGAATGTTTTGGGCTGCTGGGAGCAACTAGTTTTGATTCAGCTATAGTACTTCAACTTAGCTATTTACGTTCATAATGTACGTACTACTACATTTTAGATAACAAGAAATTATAAAAGGTAGAAATTACTACAAATACATTAAAATCAGCGATTTTATATGAAATAGATATTATAGTGTCATTCATTAAACAGCTTTTAAATATTCGCTCGTTTGTTTAAATTTTCCTACATTTTGAGGGCACACTAAAATGTTCAGCGGCCATTCTTTTGTTTCTCGTGAGTTTGACTGGTATATCTAGACTCGCTTTTACCTTCTGTACCGCTTACCTAAAATAATAGAGGAATTGTGACATTCACAAAAATTTGATATCAGGATTTCATGGAAAATACACACGCGCGCGTTGTGTGTGGAGAGAGAGAGAGAGAGAGAGAGAGAGATAGAGAGAGAGAGTGATAATGAGAACAGCATAAATCAAAAACGAAAAGGCGGATGAATACCAAATGAATATTTAAGATCTGGTAATTCAAGACGTTCACTATTTAGCGGGAATTCGTCGATCCTGGGTTGTTGTGGTCTTCTGCAGTGTTCTTCCTCGGCTATTGATGCTAGTCGGTTGTGGCGTATTCCATTCCTAATTATATCTAATTATTAATTCTCAGGTTATAGTGGGTGAGGCAAGTTTCCCTTAATCAATGAAGTTTATTCACAAATGAAATAATTATGGGCGGCTAGCTTTTCCCATTATTATAATCCCCACCACTTTAAATAATTCAGGAGCCTAGCTATCTGTACACGCATTCCCACCCCTTTGCGCACACGTGCATCTGTAGCACCTCGTACCGATGACAATGCTAGATGATCAGTTAGCGAGAGAGTGGGCTCTGAGGCCTTGTCTGCCCTTATATACGGGAGCCTAGTGACGCTCACCTCTGCGTTTAAAAATGTAACGACGTTTCCTATTGGTCCTCATACCGCGTTACCTTAACCTGTATGAGAATGTGTGCCTACAGATCCGTGCGTATACGCGTCACCTTGGGGCGTTGTGAAGCCAGTTCCATATCTCCGTCTCTTTCTTTTCTCTATCTGTCTCTTTCTATTTCTCCGTACCGTTACCGGTTCCCTGCCTGTTGGCTTGGTGAAAGGTACGCTCTTTATGCTTTCTTGGAATTTTGCTAGCTCGCCCGTTTCTTACAATCAGCTGTGTACAAATGTTAGATGTTGAATATTTTAACATGTTAGTGAATTATATTATTACTGTACAATTTTATATGTATGGTTCCCCTTTCATATGTACAATTCCTATATATGTATAATATATCCCCTTTCAACTAAATTTCCCCCACTCCAAACTACCTTTGAAAAAGCTTCAGTATGTTTCATTTTCTAAAAAAAATGGCTTCTATATCTTAATTTTTTTTGTTGTATTGTGAATAGCCTGTAGAATCCACTTCATTTTGTAAACCAGAAAGCCATAAGCTATAGTTTAAGCTTATTGTGTCAAACTTTTTTCGTAAGTGTAAGCCGTTGTATGCATCAAATATAATTTCGTAACGGAAGATGCTTAAAAGTTTCCGATCCTTTTTTTTTTCTTTCTTCTTTTTCTTCACGAGGGGTCGAAAATGTTCTTCCCTTCTTCGGACACTTACTGCTTAAATTTGAAAAAAAAATTCTGGCCAAAAAGTGATTATCATGCGTTACGTAACATACAAGCGTTACCGTTTAATAACTGCATTACTATAAAAGGCATGTCTGTAAATTTGTAAAAGGTAGAAGGGTTATACGACTTTATCAGCTTTGTTTTAAACAATTGACCGTCTTCTTATTAACATAATGGGTATCACAGCAGAAAGTAATAACAAAACAAAGAAGTTACCGAGTGGGATGGCTCAGGCCTTCTGTGGCTCGCATTCGGGAGGTTCGGGTTCAAATCCCTTGGGCCGACCAATCTAAAGGATATTTTCGTGGTTTCCCTCAGTCGCCAAGGTAAATACCGGATTTGATATTTAATACCACTACCCGAAGTTCCACCATAAGTCTAAAACTATAGTAAAAATCTTATATGATACATTCATTCATTCTCTACCCTCTGTCGTTTAGTAGTCGGTATACAAATTATTTTAACTAAACCTTATTTTTCTATCTGCTACATTTTAATCGAGATAAATCTTTGCAGAAAACCTACATTACACATTTCGTTATAGATGCAAAGAGAACAGCGATAGTCAAATGTCTAAGAACTGGACGCTATAAGCTAGCCTTAAAATTCCATACCGTTCCCATGTAATCCCCAGAAACAACTGAATGTTGACAGGACTTCGGGTATCTCAGAAATTGTTTATGCCACAAAGAATTATTTGAAATATATTGAGTACTTTTTTAAAGATCTACATTTTTGTCATGTAAATATTTTTAATATATGATATTTTAATCAAAATCATTTGTTATTTTTTAGAAAATCAAAATTTTCAAAAAATGCACCATGTAAAGGGTAGTTGGGATGGGGAATTTTCTTGAAAAATCTTCGTGCCACATCCTTAAAGGATGCTGAACTGAAATACTAAGTTTGGTATTTATCCTATTTTTCATTTTTTAGTTGTGCTGTTCACACACACACACACACACACACACACACACACACACACACACACACACACACACGGAACTTTTTCTAAAACTTTTGGATTCAGGGAGCCTCAGTCTACTATGTACGTGGTAGAGAAAGTAAAATCTAAAATAGATGGTAATAGGGATTGCTCCGCTATCTATCCACAGATAATGGAAGCAGGTAGTCTGGACGGCACCCTAATGCCATCTGCCCGACACGTGTAGAAGCAGAAGTACAGTTGCCTGACACCAAGGCCCCTGTGGACACATGTCTAAGCTACCCTCTGCCCGTCATGTATAGAAACAGAGTTACAGTTGCCTAGCGCTAACGCTCCTTGGACGGTGAGGAAGCAAGATGGTATGGTACAGGGACCAGGCCTAGAAGGCTAACTGTCCGCCACACAGCCTCTGTGCACACGTGACGAAGTAAGATGGTATGGTGCAGGGACCAGGCCTAGAAGGCTAACTGTCCGCCACACAACCTCTGTGGACATGACGAAGCAGAATGGTATGAGACAGGGATGAGACCTAAAAGGCTAAATGTTTGGTATACAGCCTTTGGGGGACACGTGGCGAAGCAAGATGGTATGGTACAGGGACTAGACCTTAGAAGACTAAATATCTGCCACACAGCCTTTGTGGACACGTGACGAAGCCACATGGTATGGTACAGGGATGAGACCTAAAAGGCTAACTGTCCACCATACAACGAGCCACTAGGTATCTTCTAACAGATTTGTCGCGATATACCACGTAGTTAAAGCGTAAAATAAATAAAGGAAAACGTTTTTTTACGAATAGCTTGTATAATTTGTACAATACTTGGGAAAATAAATTATAGTGGACAATGAAAGTTGTGAGACTAAAATATGAGACTCGTTCTAAACAGCATCATAGATAAATAAAATGACTTGGACCACCAGCGACTTCGTTTCTGTACATCCGAAGTTGTACCTATCATCTTTCCTCCCGAAAACATAGTTGTTGAACCAGTATTAAAATCTCAGTTTGCCACACCAAGAAACACAGGAAGGACGTTTTTCCAGGAGGAATTTTTTAAACTAGACGAAGTGTGCAAAGCCAGGGAAACTTTGGGATAATGTATGATGTGGGTAGTTTGGAGTAAATGAGAGAGAGATACGGGTCACATTCAGCTGTCTAGATGGGACATTACCGAAAATAAATGTGAATGTCTAAATTTACATAAAATGATGTTGCCCCATCTATTTTATGGGCGCATCTGCTTTGAATTTCATGAAGGTCTGCGTGTCTAAAAGTTATATCATAACTCTGCATTGCGAGGTAATCAGTGAAACTGTTACTAATTTGTATCCTTCCGAAGTATTTAAATTAAAGTGTGGGTGTTCTGATTTACGACAGGGCTGCAATTCCACCTTTTGAGGTAAAGGCGCGTCCATGAGGTTGAAAAGGGTTTTGAAAGAGTGAAACGCTGCTGAAATGTTTGTTTACTCCGCTGTTTAGTTTTACTCTCTTTGTGGGCATATGCGAGTATGTAATGTAGTGATTGACGGCTACGGGTCGTGAGTTTTAATTAAGTGACATGCAATGGTCCCATTACCTTACTCCTTTTTATTGCAGGGTGCATTTGTCTTTCAATACACCATGACTTAATTTTGCTGACTATTTCACTCATGTATAAGCGATAATGGTCTTCTTTAGTTAAAATATTTTCGTAACTTCCTTTCCGTTTTCATTACTTGGGAGTATTTCAAACCTTTCGCTCATTTTGGTGTAACGTTTATACTTGCTTAGTGGGCTTACCCTCCTCGTATGTAGGACTTATACCCCCTAGGACTTACAACCTGCCTAGGGTTAGAGACCTGTCGAGGAGCAGACGAACATTGTATCAGAGAAGGGGGAACCCGGAACAGGGGATCAGCCCGTAGGCAGGTATGAGAGCGTGGGGAGAAGATATGAAATGAAGGCGAAATGGATGAAAGGAAAGGTGATAATTGAAATAAATGTTGTATTGTATTTCGACTGTTGGGGAGCCGAACTTGAAATAGTTGCAACCACACGTATGGTAAAAAGTTTCCGGTAGCCTTCGCCCCAAATGTACTTTCGTGGCCTTTGCCCCAAGATTAAAAAATATTAAATTTGTAATTTTGACTGTTTCTTTAAATATTATATATTTATGTTTGCCTCGACTGTCAGTATTTATATTTTTTTGGAGCCATAAATGTCTTAGCAGGGAGTGGTGCGACTGAAGAATGTAGGCTTAGACAGATTATAATTTTATTTCACTCCATTTATTAATGCTTGGCACGTTTTAAGTAACACTTCACTGATATAGAGAGAGAGCTGTGAGATTTTGTTTGTTAATTACTTGCACTTCTTAACACGTAAACTATTTTTGTCTCACACAAAATACGTATTAAATTTCTCGAGGACACATCTCGCGTCCTGTTGGAAACACTGTCTACAAGCAACTGACTTCTGAATTTGTAAATTTTGCTATATTTCAGTTTCTGATTGGCTAATCCTAGTCCAATAGAATACCCTCATTTAACTAAAGCTTTTTCTGGTTGTTGATTGCTATTTTATAAACTGTCTTAAAAATTACATTATTGTTGCTCCAAGAATTACCAGTAGCATTTAAACTTTCTAATTCATTATTGCCTCAAGGTTACCTTATTGTTACCTCATTGTTAGCAACTTTTAACCTATTTTTCTCACAGTTCCTACATCATTAAATTACGTAATACATTCATATAACATTATTATACATGTATACAATAATATAAACATATATAATGACTAATATACACTTTTTATATATTGTTACATACACATGTTGCTTTAAGGCGGGCTGTTATTGAATTTATATATTATATAATTAGACTAAAATCATTTAAGTGTTAAAAATACTGCCTCCTAATGAAGAAATTGGTGTAATGAATAGCGGGGGAAAACGAAGAAAACCCGCCCAGACGCCGCGTCGTCCACCACCAATCCCACATGCGGACCCTTGGGATTGAAGCGGGCCGCCTTGGTGGGAGGCGAGCGGTCTACGCAATCGACCACGGTGGCCATAACTTCTACATGCAAATTATAAATATTTTAAAAACATTATTGAAAATAATGCCGAGTAGCACTTTGGTTTTGTTTACAATTTTCGGGATCACTCATATTTCAAAAACTTCACGAGCAATATTGGTGCCAGGAGGTGGTTCTTTTTGTTTTTATCAGGAAGTTTTACTGTCGTTATTGACAGAACCAAGCAACTGCATAGAGAACTATGAGGCTGGAGGATTAATGACACATTCTGTACAGCACAACTGTGATGTTTCTAAAAATTTTACATTTCACATCAACTTCTAAAGAACTACCATTTTCTGTAAAAATGCACAATTTTGTAGGAGACCAATAGTTACAAAATGATGAAACTTTTAACAGCAATTTGTAGCTAAATAAGCCTTATTTGAATGAAAGAGTTTTAATGTATAGTTTTTTTTAAAATTTAAAACCTTATTGTTAATAAAATTTTAGCTATTAACTTTCCAATATTTGGAAATGTAGACAATCACGTGAGAAGGGATGTTGGAAAAGAGATTGAGGATTGAAGATATGGAAAGGCAGGAAATAATAGGTAGTTTTAATTCAAAAAGATCATTACATGTATATACAGAGATTAAAAGGACATGGGAAAGAGAAAACTATGTTGATGTTTGTAATAAAATAGCAAGACAGGGCTTCGCATGGACTAGGTCAGGGGTGGTGAGGTTAAAAGGCATAGGAGAAGGAGAAAATGAAGGCAAATGCCCATTATGTAATACCAAATTTAACAATTACTGGCATTTAATGTTAGAATGTGAAGGAACAATGAATATGAGGAAAAAATTACAAAGAAACAATTGGTCTAGATTAACAAATGAAATTAAAGGTAAAAGGTTGTTAAGAGTTAAATCCAAGGAAAGTTTATTTGAAATAGGAAAATATTTAGGTGTAGTGAGAAATAAATGGTTGAAAAAAATTAGAAATAGGGAATAGAAAAAAAAATAGATTGTTGAATCATAAATTAAATAGGACCCAATGACTTAGCAACCATGGTGTTGGATGTTTGCGGGCCCTTAGTAATGCAGCAAATTAGGGAAAAGGATATGTAAAGGGTAATGTGTAGAGATAAAATTATGTGTTATAGAACTTATATGTGAATTAATTTATGTAACTAACGAAATGAAATAAAATATGTATCTACCTTTTAACTTTCCATCAATAAACAATGAAAGTTTTGCTGAATATGTGTTACATTCGCGAAACTTTCCCTACCCATTCTTCAAATTATTCCTACAAAAGCTTACTCTTCTATCTACTTCATGTTAATCGAGATAAACATTTGCAAACATGGTTTTATATCACATTTCCTTGTAGGCACAAAGGAATTAGGGGAATACAGCATAGGCTTAAGCGATTGTCAAATCTTTTAAGATCGGGTCCCTATGTGTTGGCTTTGAAATTCCGTTTTCTTTGCATGATCACGAGAGAAATCAAATAAGGATTTTGTACTTTAGAAAAGTATAAGCATTTGAAAATTCAAACCAATAACAAATATTTTGGAAATCGTTAGTGTCACAAAGATTTTTATTTGGCATGAACTGCGTGGTTAAACAAGATCTACCCTTTTCGTGTGGTAATATTTTGTCTATTTCTTAGGATTTAACAGTTATATAAAACTCATTCACAAGCATGTTAATCAAAACATTTTACATGTAAAGGGTAATTTGGAGTGGAAGGATTTTCTTGAAAATCTTCATGTAGCATCCTTGGAAAATACTGAACTTAAATACCAAGTTTGATATTTAACCGACTTCACGTTTTTTGATTACACTGTTCACACACAAGGAGCTTTTTCTTAACTATTCTTATAAAAGCTTATTCTTCTGTCTACTCCACGTTAATTGAGATAAACGTTTGCGGAAACTCTTGTATTAATTTCCTTGTAAGTGCAATGGAATAGGGGAATACAGCGACAGTCAAATCTGATTGCTATAGACGGCTTTAAAATTTCGTTCTCTTTGCATGACCAGGAGAGAAACACGAATAAGAACTTTCCATTTGAGATAAACATAAATATTTGAAAATACAAATATCTCGGAAGTGGTTAACTACTACACTACGTGATCGAAAGTATCCGGACACCTGGCTAAAAATGACATACAAGTTCGTGGCGCCCTCCATCGGTAATGCTGGAACTCAATATGGTGTCGGCCCACCCTTAGCCTTGATGACAGCGTTCACTCTCTCAGGCATACTTTCAATCAGGTGCTGGAAGCTTCCTTGGGGAATGGCAGCCCATTCTTCACGGAGTGCGGAACTGAGGAGAGGTATCGATGTAGGTCGGTGAGACCTGGCACGAAGTCGGCGTTCCAAAACATCCCAAAGATGTTCTATAGGATTCAAGCCAGGACTCTGTGCAGGCCAGTTCATTAAAGGGATGTTATTGTTGTGTAACCACTCCGCCACAGCCCGTGCAGTATGAACAGGTGCTCGATCGTGTTGAAGGATGCAATCGCCATCCCCGAATTGCTCTTCAACAGTGGAAAGCAAGAAGGTGCTTAAAATAGTATAAATATAGGTCTGCGCTGTGATCGTGCCACGCAAAACAACAAGGGGTGCAAGCCCCCTCCAGGAAAAACACGACCACACCATAACACCGCCACCTCCGAATTTCACTGTTGGCACTAAATACACACGCTAGCAGATGACGTTCACCGGCATTCGCCATACCCACATTCTGGCATCGGATCGCCACATTGTGTACCGTGATTCGTCACTCGACACAACGTTTTGCCACTGTTCGATCGTGTAATGTTGACGCTTCTTACACCAAGCGAGGCGTCATTTGGCATGTTCCTGCATGATGTGTAGCTTATGAGCAGCCGCTCGACCATTGAATCCAAGGTTTCTCACCTCACGCTTAACTGCCATAGTACTTGAAGTGGATCCTGATGAAGTTTGGAATTCCTGTGTGATGGTCTGGATAGATGTCTGCCTATTACTCTTTACGACGCTCTTCAAATGTCGGCGGTCTCTGTCAGTCAACAGACGAGGTCGGCCTGTACGCTTTTGTGTTGTACATGTCCCTTCACGTTTCCACTTACTAGCACATCAGAAACAGCGGACCTAGGTATGTTTAGGAGTGTGGAAATCTCGCGTACAGACTTCTGACACAAGTGACACCCAATCACCTGACCACGTTCGAAGTCCCGTGAGTACCACGGAGCGTCCCATTCTGCTGTTTCACGATGTCTAATGACTACTGAGGTGGCGGAAAATGAGTACCAGGCAGTAGGGGGCAGCACAATGCAACTAAGATGAAAAACGTATGTTTGTGGGGGGTATTCGTATACTTTTGATCACATGTGTATATATACATCCTTTGTGTAATAACATTCTATCTCTTACGGTTTACCAGATACGCAAATGTCATTCAGAATAAAGAGTATTTCAGAGACTATTCACAGAAAATTCAAGATATACATTCACATTTCTCATTTGTCATAAAAATATCCTAAATAAATGCTAAAATTAAAATTAAACTGAGTTTTATTTGTGGACGCTCTTTAACTGCTGTGGTCCTTAGCGTCTCATTCTATATTGGGCGCTAAAGACCGCTAATTTTGCTCACAGGCCTGTTTATCAGGCTCGAGGTTCTTTTATGCGCCGTAAATCTACAACACGGAACCAACGGCTTTACTTCCCTTCCAAAGGAAGCCATGCTAAGGATTTTTACGCCCGAAAAAATCCATCGCTCTCCATCGGGTTTGAACCCGCGACCTCGGGAACTAGAATCAACCACTATACCACGGGGAACGACAAATAAATGGCATATTAGTCGCAATCGTTAGAGCATTTTTTTAGGAAATCAATATTTTCGAAAAGTTTTCCATGTAAAGGATAGTTTGTGGTGGGGGACGGTTCTCAAAAATCTTCGTGTCGCATCCTTGGGAAGATGCTGAATTTAAATACCAAGTTTCGTTTTTAAGCTATACTGTTCGCCGACTCGCACACACGGATCTTTTTATATATTTTTATAATTTTAGTCTCAGAACGCACCTATATTTCCGGTGAAATCTCGGTATCGAATTTTTGGGTGGAATACATTACTTCCTCTACTTACTATCGGTAAGCAGTAACGAAAGTAACAAGCAGGAACTTTGTGCACATGGTTTTGTACTATAGATTCTAGTTTACTCTGCCATTACATATTAAATGTTAACTCGGAGACTTACTAAGAGAGTTTTATTTATTGCTGAAGGTGCTGAAAATCTCTATACACATAATTAACTGTTTCGTGCGTTTATGGCCTGAACTAAAAATAGAAGGAAAAAGGGGCGTTCTCGATAAGGTCAGCACAGTCAGCTGTTTAGACCGGTCTTTGTTTTTATAATGCCTCTTTAACGGCACTGTGACCGCTTGCTTGCTGTTATTGCTAAGGTTAAGGTTTTTGAACAATCGCGCATGCCCAAAACAGATGTCTGCATTTGTTATGCTGCAGCTCATCAAGCCTTATTTGAAAGAGTAACCTGTTTGCAGCCCTGTAACGACGACCAAAACAACTGCCGAACAAACCTTTCCATTAACAGCAATGTTCTTGTGGTACTTTATAGCCCACGGGTTGAAGCACGTATTGTTACTTTGGAAAGGTAGAATCAGACTGGAAAATTTGATGCCATAGCCGGGATTTGAACCCCGGTTCTTCCGGTTTCCGTCCGTTTGCTATAATCAACTTAGCCACCATGGCAAAGTGCCCATAAAAGTTACTTTAAATACCCCAAACTGCCGCGCATTTTCCGCAGGAAACTACAAGGAGATCACAACTTATTTTTGAGATGACATATCCCAATGGCATATCAACGTGTATGTACTTTAAGCCAGGGTTGGGCTAGGTTAGGTGATGAGACATGGTATGGTATGCAGGGAGTATGGAAAATGACCAAAGAAAGGTATGAGGACATTGATAGGCAAGAGCTGATGACTAAGAATAATAAAATGAGATCACTGGTACTTTACAAGATGGTAAAGACGAATTATGAAAAGAAAAATATGTAAAATTTGTAATAAAATGGAAAGGGAAGCAATAGCATGGTTTGGGGAACCGAGCAGGATAGCTCAGGCGGTTACCCACATTCGGGAGGTCCTGGGTTCGATTTTGGTAGCCAACCGTCCTGACCCATGGGTTTTTTCGGGGGATTTTCCAGGTCGCCAGGCGAATGCTGGGAAGGATTCTCACATCCCCCGAATTTCCTGTCCCTCCATTTCATCTCAATTCTCATTTCACTTCATCTCTCATCCGGTGTCTTTCAGGGTTGGAAGTGTCGGCAATGGTGTTTCGGTGCAGTATGGTAGAGGAAAAGGATGCTTTTAGACTCTCCGTCCGTCGGCTTTCGGCTGGCTGCGGTGGTATCCGAACCCCCTTGAGGGGCGTTGGACCCCCTCTGTGCGGGGTGGGTTCTCCGGTCTGCCGGGGAGTCTCTATCTGGAAAACTTAGGAACCCTGCCATTCCTGTGCCGTCACTCCTGGTTCCGGCCGCCCGGTGTCTCCTCTCGCCTCATCCTTCCTCCCGGTGACGCCCCGTTCTGGGACGTAGGTACAATATCCTCTATGTGGATGAGTGCCAAGCTCCCTCCGTAGCCAATCCAATCCAGTGGTTTAGGGATGTGAAAACTTAGGGGTCTCAGAGGCAATGTTATACAAGGATTACCTATGTCCTGTATACGAAGAAATTGAAGATGGAATTCACATTGTGATGGTATGTAAAGGAACAACTGGGTGAAGGAAAAGATTTATTAGAGAGAAATGGCTTAAAAAATTAGCGTTGTAAAAATAAATAAAATGTTTTAGATCGGTTTCAGGTAAGAGGTTTAGGAGAATTTTTGTGAGATACGAGAAGGAAATAATTGAGAAGTTGAACATAGTATGTGAAAAGAGGGAGATTGTAGAATTTAAGAATGTAAGAGATATAACTCAGAATGTAATATCGGAGGTCTGGGGAACAAGTGGTAGGGCCAATCGCAGCAGACCCCGAATATGTAAATAACTTGGCACAAATAAATAAATAAAAATTCTGATATGTTAACATTCAACCTGACTTTGTCTACCTTCTAGCGCTTATTATGGATATACAAATTGCTGGTATTTCAGAAATGGCTGATGGCATATAAAAACTTAATAAATTGTGTTGTTTTAAAGAGATCTACATTTTTGGTGTAGTATACGTTTTGGTCTATCGCTTAACGTTTACCAGTTATACAAGATTATACAAAATTTCCTCAGAATGAAGTGGACTTCACAGTCTAGTCCCAAAAAATGCAAGGTATACATTTTATTTGTAGTGTAAACACTTTAATATATGGTATTTTGATCAAAATCGTTGGACTCATATTTAGAAAATAAAAATTTTCGAAAAATCTTCCATATAAGAGTAGTTTGGGGTGGGTATATTTTCATGAAAATCTTCCTGTGGCAACTTTGGAAGGTACTGAACCTAAATACCAAGTTTGATATTTATCTGATTTTTCGTTTTTGATTTATGTTGTCCACACACACAGAGACCGTTTTCTAAAAACGCTTATTTAGGATTCGCGGGAGATCAAAGTATATCTCTCCGGTGAAATCTGGTTATCGAATTTTTGGGTGAAATACAATGCCTTCTCTACCCACTATGTATGTGGTAGAAAAAGTAAAAATACTTTAAATCCCGGGCTTTTATGGTTTAACCAACAATTAGGCCAATCGGTGGTAATTGTGGTTTCACACAAGTTTTTTTTAGGACAAGTTTAGAAAGGTAGAATCAGACTGAAAATTCAATGCTGGCTTTAGTTCGGTTAAACGGGGTTCTACTTTATTACCAACAACCAGAAAACTTCACACTACCTTGCGCGCAAACACAAAACTAAATCACACGTATAGAACAACAGATGTGGCTAATTATTTATGACTGAAATTCTGCAATTAAAAAGAGCACTGTAATTGCTGTGCTGTGTTAGAAAGTGATGAAGGATAAATTAACTGCGTAGACTCTCATTCGTAGGTAATTATAGACCACGCTTCTTAGTTGAAGCATATATACACTAATGAAAGCAGCAAGAGAATCACTGTGTTAATGAGAAAAGACCTAAAATCTATGTTTTATATGTTTCTGAGATAAGATAAAGCGCTATGAAAACAAAATGTTTAATGAACAATCAAAAATAAAATTTTGTAGAATCAGATGAATGGAAATGGAGTGAAAAGAAAATGTTAAAGCTAGGAATAAAGGAGGTTAATTTGTGTAGTTAACAAGAAGTGAATGGTATGTTACGTATACACGGTAATTTACAACTGGAGAAAGAACATGGTGAACGCCACGGAAATAACAGGTTTCTAATTTCAAAGTAGGAAAAAAAGGGTTAAATTATTAGGGACGCCTGTTTACTTTTGCTGTATGTTTTAAAAGTAGGTCCATTGTATACAGCCAAGAGCATTAATTAAGTCATATAACAGAACATTCTACTGTTAGTGTTTTGTTTTCTTAGAAAGCTTTTAACATCGCGTACCAATTACCAAGGCCTCCTGACGATGAGTCAGCTTATAATGGCTCAGGTTGGCTCTCATAGGTGCTGGCTGAGGATCGGGAACACTCCTTTACAAGCATTTCAATCTGGGAAAGTTAGATTTTACAGAGTGAGGTTAGGGTTGGCATAGTTACAAAGGCAGTCCCCATAAATTGATGTCTAATATAATGTAGGATTTGCAAATACATGTGAATAATACTACTAATAATAATAAGAAGTAAGCTTTACCTTACTGGTGATAGGCAGTTTAGGCTACTAATTATTTTACGAAATACTGATAATCGCTAGAGTGGTATCAACTTAAATTAGCGGGTATATTAGGCTCAGTAGAATCATCTACACGTCCAAATAGTAATATTTCTTCTGCTTTAACACAGGTCCGACCCTTGTAAGCTAGGCCTTGGTTGGCAACCACTATTTAGCGAAGGGTGTAAGTAAAAAGGAGCAGTAGAGGTGGCGCATTTAGGAACGCGTTGGTATTAACATATGTAATTCCGCCGACCCTTTTCACCTTTCATGTTGCACATAGTTATAACCATTTGGTTAATAAGATGTGTACATCATTCCAAAATATGGGTGGAGCGTAACGCTGACGATGAAATGTCTTATATTCTTGTACGTTGAGTTAATAATCGCGACATATAATGATGACCATAGTTCATTTATGTAAGATTCTTTTTGTCTGCCAGGGCCACATCAGTGTCATTATATAATAATAAATAACTGATATATAAAGCGAGATGTTTACACCATACGGTTTCTCTCGCATCCACGTTGACATCTTTACGTGTTACTCCAGTCATCAGCTGCCATTTTCCTATTTTCCATAGCTTGTCTCTCACAATCACTCCACAATATTGTGGTCTTCCCTTCTTCTTAGGCCTTTTTCTAAGGTGTCCATACCATTTAACCGTCTACCTTCTGTAAAATCAATAAGGTTTACTGCTGTCATTTGTATCTTCACTCGTATAGTTTCATTTTTGATTTTGTGAAGTCTAGAGACACAAAATCTTTTCCAATAGTCCATTTCAATGGATCTTAATTTATTTTCATTCCTTTTCGAGACCTTCCATAACAACGCAATACTTTCGACTATTGTTTTATAAATTCTTCTCTTTATACTTTATGTATGCTCTTATTCCAAATTATGGAACGTAATCGTCTTATGGCAGCTTTTCCTTTTTGTAATCTTTGCCTGATTAATAATAATAATACTAATAATAATACTAATAATAATAATAATAATAATAATAATAATAACAACAACCCATTCAAGTTTACCTAAGGTTACATTTTTTCACAAGCGAAAGACTCTATCCAGCTGGCAGGACTAGTTTTAACAACTTGAAATCGTTATTACTGTGAAGCAAGAAAGCGGCTTGGCAATTTTAAAACCATTAGAAATTGTATTTGCTGGATAAGGTTTCCAGGGTAATAAGCCCAATATTTTTATTTTGATTTCAGTGCTCAAGAGTCACCTTTACTATTGTAAATGATTTAATATACACAGAGTGTTCATTTCAAAGTGTGACATAACGTCATTGTTTCGAATTAGTTTTTTGAAGCGAGTATCAGCTCTAAGGGGAAGGACAACGCAGTACACATGTGACGGGGAATTTGCCTGGCAAGCACGGCATTCATCCTAATAATAATAATAATAATAATAATAATAATAATAATAATAATATGCTAACAACATTGGTTATAAAATGTATAAGATCAACTAATGTGCTTCGCAATGTGTCCCGTAAGAGCGTAAAATACAATAAAAGTATAAAAACAATAAAAAATCTAATTTGTGATGAATGACCCTACCAACGTCCATTGTTTTCAAATCCATGTTGCCTTACGCTAGCGATGGTATTTATCTCGCTTACAACTTTTACGGACTTTTGATATCGACCAAACAAAACAGTGTGAAAGAGGTTAACGTTCTTAACCTGTGAGGTCATATCGGTTGGTGAATGAATGAAATGAGTGAAATGGTGCTTAAATGAGCCCGGGGTCTATAAAACCTAAAGTTGCCCGACATTCTTCTTCTCAGGGCAAGGGAAAACCCCGAAAAAAAACCTCATAGGGGCAACTAGCCCTAACCGAGATTCGAACTGGGACGTGTTGAATGTGAAACAGACACACTACCACCACATCACAGAGGCGGGCATATATTCTTGTTAAGCATATAGAAATCGTTGAGTATGTGCCTTATATATAATTGTGTGGGTGTTGTTTACATTGTTTCACTTATATAACATTTTAATATTTCATAACATTTGGTAGTATGCTACTTAATAGCACTTTAACTTCGATCTATGACCATATCTAGAGCTTTAACCTTCAGACACATCCAAACTTTCAGTTTATTAACTGTAATATACAAATAAATGGGATGTTACTGTAATGTATAAAATAAGAAAAATGTAAATATGACCACCATTATGTTGCTCAATAATAATTAACCTTTTCTCTGTGCTGTAGTACTGGATTAAGATACAAGGTTTTTTATTTTGCGAGTAGGAATGTTTGCGATACGAAGGCCGTAGGTCCAGTTTTGCAATCTTATGAGCAAAATAAAGCCACTTTTAACACGTGTGGCGTATACTCTTCTTTTACACACCGCTCGAATTTGTAAAATACCAATAATACTATATTGATTCCTGAAACTAACAGAGATCATGTTTAGAACGCGGTTTTTGAAACAAGAGAAATGACGTTAAAAAAGCGAGATGTCACATGTTTTAATGTTTTGTTAATTCAGTAGCAATTATTTTCAGCGAAATTATTTTCAACATCGTTTGCCTTACACCAGGCAATGCAGGGATTAAATGCTCTATCATATTGCTTTCTGGAGATTTTGGATAAGTACTTATAGTATTATTCTTTCTGTAATTTCACCCGGCTCTTCCATTTCAGTTTCTTCTGAATTCATAATTTCCGGCATTTAATATTTATGTACGTTATGCTAGATAAAAGAATGGCGTTTTAGATAATAGAAAGCAGAAGGCTGCCAATATAACGTATAGGTTAACTCTACAACGAACTGTGATAAGTTGAAGTATAACGATTGGTATTGTGAACACCATCAGAAATTAACATGCAAAAATACATAATGAAAATAAAACCTGATTAAACCAAGTCGAGTTATTAAACACGTGCAAATACAAAGGGTAATTTGCGATGTGATTGTACTTAAAACCAAAGTTGGTCATACTGAAGATTATCGCACTACTGTGATAATCTAAAACTTTTAGCTCGTGTGCACTATGTTATAAGTTCTACTTTTAGACCATTCTGTCTAAAAACACTATTGTGTTCCCGGTATGTTCTCAATCACATCTCATACTGATTGTTTCACTTCATATGTGGTAGTTTTGCTGAGAAATACTATTTCTTTCAGATAACCCCACCACCAATAGTCAGCCGTCTTGTGACCTAGTGGCCAAATTTTCGAAAAATACCTACCAGTTGTATAACGTGTTCCCTAATAGTGTTTTACCGAATTGTGTATGTAAGCTGGAACGCTGCGTTAAATGAAGACAAAATTTTGAATTTTGCGATTCTGTAATGCTGGTATTACAAACTTTTGCAACATTTTAAAATAGAGCTTCCCGTTTAGCAGTAGTGAAGCAGTGTTTTTGATATCTACTCAGTGCATATGGTTACTGTCTATTGCATTCATAATAGGATTGAAGTAGGCCAGTACGAACCATCATAAGAATTATTCTTTTACAGTTTTCGTCAATATTTTAATGCAGTTATCATAGTAATGAACGTTAAAGAAATGCATATAATCATATACGTGCATATGTTTATGTAAAACAAAAACAAATCTAGAGCATAATGGTATCAAATGAAACCAAAATGTTAATATGTTTCTTCAGAAGATAAACACATTTCAAATAGGGGATTGACATTAGAATAATCTTATGTAGGATCGTTATAAATTCGTTGTACAATACCATGTCGCTACTGCTGTTGAACTTAGAGTAGTGGCAAGGTCTAATGTGTATGAAAAGTTCATCATGTCCTCAAGCTTACTATACGCCCGATAGAGTGTGTTAGATTGCGGTGCAGAGCGCTAGAATGCCCTAATAATTATTACAATCTCGTCAGCATCAGTCAGCACGGTGACGTATACACTTGCGCAGCGCGCTCATTGTTGTCTGCTGTTTCATGAATTGCAATCAGCCATGTTTGTTCCAAGGAAGTTCAGAAGTAAATGTAAACGAATTGCGATTTCGGATATGGGAGGCAGTAGCAACCATTGACCGTGATATGATCTATAGAATTGGGACGAACTCGCAGATTGAATATATGAATGTTACGAAAGGAAGTCATATTGATCATTTTATAATGAAACTTGGAAGTTGTACTAATGTGTTTGCTTCATTATGCAATTAAATCAGTTTTATACCTTGACAATTTAAGTTGCTTTTTATATACATAATTTATAATGAACTATGTATATAAGGGAAATGAACTATGAATATATTACTGGTCGTAATATGACGACAAATAAATATAAGTAAGCCAAAGAGCCGGCTAGACTGCGTTTACAACCAGTGAATTGTGACAATACAGGTTTACTCAAAAAGAAGGAACAGACTTTACATACTTATTTCTAATGAACGAAAATAGATGGCGACACATGCAATACATTACTGAATAGAGAAAAGTTCAAAGTTTTATTCTGTGTATTCAAAATGAGCAACATTGTTATGCGAGGTCGAGCAGTGTTTTTCCGTTTGCATATGCAACCATCTTCAACGAATTGTGTCAGTTGCACATGTTTTATGACGAGGCGGCTCGATGTTGAACTTACAACGAATTGCACGCTGCATTGAAACAATGGATTCACTCTCTGCATAATGCAGTATACAAAACGAGTTTTCGTGTGGTGTCGCCATTTTCTCGTAAACAAACACAGTGCCGCTGTAGGCACTGAATGGAACTAATAGGTGGTGCTTAAAACTTTGAACCTTCCTCTATTCAGTGAGGTTTCGTATGTGTTGCTATTTATTGTCGTTCATTAGAAATAAATATGTAAAGTCTGTTCCTTCTTTTTGAATAACCCTGTATTGTGTAGGGTATACAAAGGAGGGGGATACCTCGCGCATTGTGAGCTACGGGAGATGGAGGGGATGAAGGCATGAAGTGAAGGAACCACATGAGGCTACAGGCTGTATGCAGACATTCCGCAGGGACGCGCTTAAGTCCCTAGCAGGTGGTGGCTCGATCTGTCTCACTACTGGAGCTGCCCGGAGAGGGCGATGGACGGCCCGTCGAATCACGCAGCTCTGTAAAATACTGTTTCCTTTGAGCAAGAATCCGCGTCATCTATCCGGCAACGCCCTATGCCACGAAACCTAGAAGCGCACTTGAAACATAAGAAGCAAACGGAATGAAAGGGAAGTTACTGAAAGGAAATAGTGTTACATGAGAGGCCACTGCAGCATTCGCTACCGATCATGGAAAACTAAGAAAAACCCAAAATCCAGAGTGGGGAATCGCACACAAGATCTCCCGAATGCGGAACCAAATAGTTTAGCCATTAAGATAACATCTTCCTTACACTTCAGCAAATATTTGAGTACAAAGATAAACTACTTGAAATCTATATAAAACAATACATTTCAAGTACTTCCTTGTCAGGAAGCACTGATTGAAATCCGTAAAGGAACTTTCAGTTCTGCCTTCCTCTACAACCTCCCCACCGGAAATAAAATCACTGTCAGTACACGCAATGCATCTCGCTTCGTTCCCCTGTATTTTGATTACCAGCATTCAAAATTCCACGTTCCTGCGTTTGCATCCATAAATTGATTTTAAACAGTGGTTTTGCTCTTCAATATGGGAAGGATTCCTTTCTGAAATCATGTGCCACGAGTACAGAGTGGGTGGAAACCATGACAACGCATACCCTATTGCTTCCAGCAGTCTGTACAGTCGTGCTCAAAAAGTTTGCTACAGATGCCACATACGTATAATCCGCTGTGAAATGATTACCTGCCTTTGCTAAACGGGAAAATTGAAAGCTGACAATATTCAAAAGCATCACATGGTTGTTGTATCGGGTGTCTTCGGAGGTCCAGTAATTAGTAGTAATTACCTGACTCCCTCTAACCATTATACTTTGTTTTCATAGCTACGCAAAATATAATTAATGTAATATGACTTTTCTATCCACTGCAGTATAAGAAATTTAGCGAGAATATCGAAGTAGCTAGAAAATATTGCACTAAAAGTTAGGCTAGGACTATTACACTTATTAGTTTATTTTGTGCAACGTTAAAGAACTAATATTAAGTTCCTTATTATAATATCCCACGTCACAGCGTCGAAACTAGCTGATGAGTACCTCTGTAGTCGAGTTCAGTGTTCTGGCTTCTCAAACCAATGGTCCCCGGCTCGATTGTCGACTGGAAAATCGTTACCTATCCATCGCATAGTCTGGTATTAATGTGGGAGTGAATGCAAGTTTGTTTAATAATAAAAAAATCTGATCTGTTATATTCACATGAGTTTCTCTATCCTCTATCGCTTATTACCTACTGGGTATACAAATTATTCTTACAAAAGTTTACTTACCATCTACTTAATTTTGAGATAAACCTTTCCGGAAATAGCTGCACTACACGTTTGGTTATACATACAAAGGGAACAGCGATATTCAAATGTTTAAAACCTGGATGCTATACGCTGACCTTAAAATTCCATACTCTTTCCATTACATTGTAAGAAACAATTGAAAATTGACAGGACTTTAAAGGAATGGGTAACTCGAACTGTTAATAACGGTATCTCGGAATGGCTGATGCCACAGAATAGGTTTTTTGAAATAAATTGTATGTTCTAAGGAGATCTACATTTTTTGTGTAGTACGATTTCGTCTATCGCTTAAAGTTTAGCAGTTATACTAGATTTCTTCCGAGTGAAAAGGACTTGAGAGGCTATTCCTAGAAAATTCAGATATACATCTTGTTTCTGATGTAAATATATTAACATATGGTATTTTAATCAAAATCATCAGAGCCATTTTTTAGAAAACAAAAAGTTTCGAAAAATTTTCCATGTAAAGTGTAGTTTGGGGTGGGGGTTTCTTGAAAATTTTCATGTTACATGTTTGGAAGGTACTAAATCTAAATACCAAGTTTGGTATTTATCCGACTTTTGTTTTTGAGTTATGTTGTTCACAGTCATACACACACGGATCGTTCTCTAAAAATACTTTTTTGGATTCAGGGGGCCTCAAAACATGTTTTTTAGGAGAAATGTCGGTATCGAATATTTGGGTAGAACGCAATACTTCACCTATTTACTATGCGTAGGATGCAGGATATAATTATCGGGGGAGACACCTCGCCACTGTGACCAGCTAGATCTATTGTGGCTGTACCCCGGGAGGCTGGGATGAATGAAGGAGCCGCAGGAGGTCGCAGATCCGTAGGCAGACACGATCCCATATCATTTCCAATGGAAACATCCGCTCTCCTCAGTAGATGCGAAGTCCCGCGATAGGGCGACAAAGCGGCCCTTGCAAGTTGCCGTTGGCGGCGAGAAATCTTTCCAAAGCGCAGCAACAATGCCATCTGGCCATCACTAGACGCACTACGAACCCGGAGACACTGCCTGAAATATGAAAGGGAGAAAGATGAAATAATAGGAAATCAGGGAAAGGAGAAATCGTGGTAGAATACACCCCAGCATTCGCCTAGGCTGCCACGAAAAACCCCAAAGTCAGAGTGGACAGCCACCGGGAATCGAACCCGGGACTCTCGAATGTACTTACTATACGTAGTAGAGAAAGTAAAAAGTATTAGAAACAAACATTAACAAGACTTAAGCTCAACAGCAATTGCACCATCGTGTTTCTGAAGTAAAAGTATGATATTAGAGCTTAACGTAGCCTGACAAAGCTTTTAGCTAAACCAGAGAACAGTGTTTTATGCTATACTAGGATTTACATGAACTGAACTTGAAAAATCTGATGTGTTACACTCACATGACTTTCTCTACTCTTGCGTAAACTATTTTTACAAACGCTTATTCTCCATATGCTTCATGTTAATCGAGATATCGAGATGTTAATCTTATTGCAAATGTTCTTGTAGATGCAAGGGGAATTGCTAGGCTTTAAGCGAACGTCAAATATTTTAAGAGCTGGTTGCTGTATGGAACATTCCATTCTCTTTGCATTACCAGGGCAAAAAAAAATGAATAACGAATTTGAGAAAAAGTATAAGGGAAAATTTTTAAGGGAATAACAAGCAATATCTCGAAAATGGATCACTCAACAAAAAAATATATATAACATAAATTGTGTATTTTAACGCGTTCATTTTTTGGTAGTAAAATTTTCTTTCTCTCATGGTTTACCAGTTATGCAAAAGTCGTTCACAATGAAGAACACTTTTGGAGACATTCCCAGAAAATTCGAGATATACATTTCATTTTCATGAAAATATCTTAAACATATGATATTTTAATCAAAATCGTTAAAGCCATTTTTGAGAAAATTAAAATTTTCGAAAAATTTTCCATGTAAAGGGTAGTTTGGGGTGTGGGGATTTTCTTGAAAACCTTCGTGTCGCATCTTTGGAAGATACTGAACCTAAATACCAAGTTTGGTGTTTATCCGACTGTTCGTTTTTGAGTTATGCTGTTCACAGACACACAAACACGGACATGTTTCCAAAAATGCTTTTTTTTGGATTCAGGGGGTCTCAAAACATGTATTTCCGTTGAAATCTCGGTATCGAATTTTTGGGTGGAATGCAATACTTCCCCTTGTACGTAGTAGAGAAAGTAAAAATTTGCTGAAGTATTTCTAGATAGTAGCAGTGTGAAGCACAAGTATAAATTTGATATCGAAACTTTACATTGACACATTTCTTTTGAAGAATGATTGTTCATGAAATGCACAGAATATGGGCTGCAGAACACAACGATTGCATGTGTTTGCTTATGTTCACAATAAAAACATCTGAAATCACGTCCGTTATATTGTGCAAGTATCGGATGTGTTACATTCTTTTGACTTTTTGTATCATCTAGCGTTTATTTTTATCTTCTACATTTTTCGACCTACTTCATTAAAATCGAGAGAAATCTTTGCAGAAATAGTTTCATCACTCACATCGTAGTAGATAAGCGGGATAAAGGAAACCGAATGGATATATGTTGAAAAACGAGTCGCTATATGCTGCCCCTAAAGCTCCATACTCTTTCCACGACATCGCGAGAAACAGCTGAGCAGCGACAACACTTTGTAAAATGAAGAAGTGTTGAAACATTGAAACCAATAATAATAATGGATATTTCGGAAATAGCTATTGCCCAAAAAATACGTAGTTTGTTTTAAAGATATGTACATTGAGAAGAACGTTTTTTGTCTCTCCAGATTTGCCAGTTAACAAAGCTATACAAAATTCCTTCCGAATTAAGAGGACTTTACATGCTTTTCCCAGAAAATTCAAGATATCCGTTTTATTTGTCATGCTAACACTTTAAATATAGTTTATTTGAATCAAAATTGAGAGAAAATAAAAAAACTCTAAAAACATCTCTATATAAAGGATAGTTTGTAGTGGGGGTTTTCTTGAGAATCTTCCTTTCGTATTTTTGGAAGAGGATACTAAAATTAAATACCATGTTTGGTATTTATCCAATATTTTATTTTTGAGTTGCGATATTCACACACACACACACACACACACACACGGACCTTTTTGAAAAAATGCTTTTTGTGAATTGAGGTTTCTTTAAAACAGGTTTCCTGTGAAATCTCGAATGCAGTTCTTGGGTGGACTGCAATAGGTCCTCTACCTACTATATATGTGGTAGAGAAAGTAAATGTACCACACAACTGCAAAACGGTTTAGTGTGATATATGTACAAAAATTTTACTGTATTTCACAGAAATAGCATAAGCCCTGTTATTGTTTTGTATAACCTGCACTTTCACGTTTTTGCCTCCATGGTAGGCACAGTAAGTATTATATTCCAACCAATTTGAAAATATACTTTTGAGATCCCCTCCCCAGAAAGGCACATTTTGGGGGGAATAAGTTCTACATGAGAGTGAGAGATACTTCGAAAGCCGGATAAATACCAACATTCCTGCTGAGACATTTTTTGGAGGATGAAGTCAAAGCTTTCCAAGATATACACCCAAGCGGAACAATTCTTTTATTACAATATCTTATGTTTGAGATATTCGAATGGCAAAATATGTCTTGAATTCTCCGAATAGCAGGTATAAACTTACAAAAGAAAACGGCAGATTTTATCAAGCCATACAAATTATGTCAACATTTTCCGTAGCATTAGAGGTTCTTGTATGTTTAGATTTTCTTACGGTAAAGCCTGTTATGGTTGGTGCATGTAAACTATGACCGCGCGCGCGAAGTTACCTATTGGCCGACGGTGCGAGTGCATGCCGACTCGCCCACCTGGCGGCTGGGTGCAGCTAATGATTGATCGGTCCATTCAGAATAATAGCCGCGTAATGAACCCATTATGCGTCGCTTTCCTGTTCTAGAACATTCCCTTCGGCATGTTCTAGTAGTCCTCTATACTATAACATTCCGCTTTGTATATGAGGCATATATAAGGAATCTGCTCTTGTCCGTGTGGCAGTTCAGTTCAATTAGCTAAGAAGTTACGAAGTTAAGTGCCGTCAAGAAGTCGAAGAGTTTGGAGAGTGACGAGTGCAGTGATGTCTACCGTTTAGTTGTGAATTGTGACTCAGACGTTCAGTTGTGTTCTCTTCTGAGTGTGCCTCAAGTGTAAAGTTTGTGCTATGCTGAGCACTTCTGTGGCAGATAAATTATGTTTGGCAACAACGGCGTTCCCATTTGCTACAACATATAAGTAAAATGAGCAGTTCTGCTTTTGTTAACTTCCCTCACCTCAACTTATGACAAAACCCAGCTCTTGATAGAGTAGTTGAATGTTGCTTCCCCGTCTTGCACGTAGGTAAATGTATATTTGAAATTATTACACATTACACAGTGGACTATCCTAAAATACTCTACACAGTTTGTCAATTAAGAGCATATCTATTGTGAAAGATTAATATTTTTGTACCTAGGACTGAAGCGGGTATATTTGTGATTTAACACCTTTCTGCTTGGAGCAATTCAATTGTGTTTGAGTACTTTCCGTTTTTGCTCTGTGGGCGTGTGTCAGTTACCTACAAACCATGTGCGAGCACTTTTCGGCAAAATCACTTTTGTCAAAGACAGTTTTGGTGTATTGGTCTGCGCCCTTCCTAAGAGAGATCAAAATACGGAGTACACGTAAAATAAATTGCTAATTTTGGTTAACAAAACGTACGACAATACTACCTGTTATGTGTGATGTATTATCTACTTCGCACCAATGCCATGCAATCTATAATGTTCAGACTCACGTACAGTTAACACAATGATAGTGAATGTGGACGTACTGGGGGGTCTCCTTAATACCAAAACCTATTGTTTGCGTCAAGCCCGACAAGGTGGTCGCCCCACCAAGAATGAATGCGGTAGAGATAAATTTTCTGTTGAAAAGGGACAGTCATAATAGAACGAAAAGGGGGCCTTCTTATTGTTAAACTTAAATTTGTATTGAATTTACGAGTTGACTATGTATTATAGTGGTAGGGAGTAGAATCTTCTGTGTTTCCCCACCCAACGAATATCTACAAATTGTTATCAAAAACACTGCTCATATAATGTAAACTGTGTTTGCTCAACAATTTTTACAAAATATCATAGGTATTACAATGTCCTACCGGACCTACGTCGTGATTTAGACGATTGGAGCTTAGGATTACGGTTCCCAGACTACGAAATACAGTCATGTGGGTTAGTAAACAGTACGCTCTGTACCTGCTTCTCTTTCTACTATACTTCCAATTGGAAGTAAGATTACTAACATTTTAGTACATAAAATACATTGAAGTAGAATTGTTCTTTACGTTGTTTATTTATTTAGCTCCACGTATGGACGTCAATTTGAAGTAGATTGTTTGTTGATGATTTTTCACCACGCTTTGGGCGTCAATTTGAAGTAGTATGATAATTATTTACGTAATATGCTGCTACGTATGAAAAAGCCGATTTGAAGATGTATTTTTGTTGTTACGCTCCAAGTTTAAAAAAAATATTAACTTTGTTATTAAATTGCTTCTATAGATATTATTTATGTTTATGTTTGCCTCGGCTGCGTCAGTATTGTTTTAGAGACACGTTTCTCTTAGACAGGGCGTGGTGCAACAAGAATGTAGGCTTACACAGATTTTAAGTTTTAATTCACTTCTTATTATTAATCCTTGACACAAATTAAATAGCACTACACTGATATCAAGAGCTGTGAGATTCTTTTATTTAATACTTGTACTTTTTTAACGCGTATACTTAATTTTCGTTTCACACAATACGTAATATTTCTCTAGAGAACGCATCTTCCATCCGGTTAGTATCATGGTCTGCAGGCAATTGAACATATTTCAACTGTCCAAACCCGTAAACTTTTGTATTTCAAGTCTCTGATTGGCTAATCCTAGTCCAATAGAATACCTGCATTTAGCTAAAGCTTTTTCTGGCTGTTGATTGGCTATTTTTAAACTGTCAAAAAATTTACATTATTGCTCCTCTAATAATGACTAGTAATATTTAAACTCTCAAATCCATTATTGCCTCAAGGTTACCTCATTGTTAGCAACTTTAAACTTATTATTCTCACAGTTCTTACATTATTAAATTACGTAATGCATTCACATAACATTATTGAACATGTTTACAATAATATAAGCATATGCAATGACTGTTACATACATTTTACAAATTATTGCATACTATTGCTTTAAGGCGGGCTGTTATTGAATTTACATATGTAATTTAATTGAAATTATTCAAAAAAATACTGCCTCAACATTTAAGGTTTTGATTTTTGTTTTTATGTCTACCCTTATGTAAAAATTTGATTTGCTTCTTCTCTTGTGAAACAAATCGTTCCCATGGGGATGCGGATTTTTTTGGCCCATATATAGGACCGGTGTCCACCTAGCATCATGCTGCATTTGAGGAGCTACGGTAGGTCACATAAATTAACATCCCGGCTACGGAAAACATTATGCTGACCTCATTTCCCTGTTTCGGCTGGATGATCGTCCACCTCTGCTATGGGTGTGAGGCCGGTAATCGAATGGGTGAGGCCACGTCCGTCAGGGATGTCGTGCAACAGACATTATCTATCGTACGTATAATTGCACTGATGATAATAACACGACAGTTATGATGCACTACATTTTAACTTCCTATACCACTTACCTATAGTAGGTAGAGTAAGTACCGTGTTTCACCAAAAACTGGATATGAAATTGTATTTTAGAAACAAGTGGTGCATGGTGTCTGTTAATAGTACAACTCAAAAACGATAATTTGGACGAATACTAAATTTCTTTCTTCGGTCAGACACTTTTAAGCATGCCATGCAAATACTTTTTAGAAAATACCCGCATCC
The DNA here is from genome assembly GCA_030765065.1 of Deroplatys truncata. Lineage (NCBI taxonomy): Eukaryota > Metazoa > Arthropoda > Insecta > Mantodea > Mantidae > Deroplatys > Deroplatys truncata. Next base: position 125,861,540 of record CM060988.1, on the reverse strand, counting down.
CAAACTACCCTTTGCCTACTTCGAAACATTTTTGTAATTTTCATTTTCTCACAAATAAATTTGAGGCAATAACTAAACACATTTCTTTGAATAGGTGTGATGTCCCCTTCATATCTTACTTTTTGTGTATCTGGGGAACTATAAGAGATGAGCAAAAGGTTACTACAAAAAACGTAGAGCTCATTAGAATGTATCTAAGTTTTAGTCATATATGTTTTTTTCGTAGCTTTATCCGTTCTGAAATTTCCTATGTTACATATTTACATTTTTTCAAGTACGTACTTTGACTGGCACGCTCGACAGTTTGCGATTCTTTTCTCTTTCCATGTCAAGAGAAGATATTTCCAGGTCTTAAGATTTTAATGCTGCTTCTGAATGTTTTATGTAAGTAAACACTTGTTGCTTAATCTGATGTAATTTCTAGGAAAAAATGTATAGAGTATAATGCAAAGTGGATAGAAGAATCGCGCTTCTTAGATGAATACCATTATGTAATTGTTTTATGTAAATTCGTTATCAGAAGAGAAAGCTGTGTGTTTTAGGACATTAAATTTTTACTCTCCGTACGCCATAGCCATAATAGGGGAATCGTTGCTTTGGAAGACATAGTGCTGACTACGTAGTTGTTCTGAGGGAACACGCCTTAAAGTTGTAGAGTTCAACAACTTTGAATATTAAAAATAGAATTTTAGTAATTTTTAAAACTATCATATGAACCACCAAACAGCATCAATGAGGATACATTGTCTGTTCAGAGTCTTTTGAGCCAGTAGAGAGGGAAAGGCAAAAACCGCTGGCACGCGGTCAGTTCGACCTCATGTGGCCGCGCGAATTCCTTATCTCCCCCTTCCACTAGCTCAAAAGACTCTGAACAGAAAATAAGATCGTACGATTACAACACTAAAGGACAAATAAACTTTTTTTTAAATAAACTTTTGTCAGAAATTTGCCATTCCAAAGCAAAGAAATGCTATTGCATTCTACTCAACAACTCAATATGGAGATTTCAACCGGAAGTGCATGGTCCGAGTTTCCTTAGAGGAGGCCATTTCTAGTGTGTGTGTGTGGGGGGGTGGGGGAGAGAACAGCTTACCTGAACGAAGAATTGAATATATACTAAATTTTATACTTGAGTCGGGCACTTAAGTATGCAAGATGGAGATTTCAGTACCCCATCACCCATTCATTAATATGAAAGTACTGTAGTATTGTACTATTACATTCTAAGTACTACATCAAGAGGTAGCATCTGGTACATAATTTACTGAGAGTAACTCAAATACCATATCTATTTCACCAGCTCTTCAAGAAGTTACAACATAGTGTTTTGCATGTAAGGGAATACTTCTCTGAAATATTTACAAAGATTTTAAAAACGCACAATTTTCCTTTTTACCATTAAAAGTCTTAAACCTTGTATATTAATAATCTGTTTGTACTTTCGACCTGCTTCATCGTGGGCGCTCTTTTCCAAAATATTCCAAAAAGGGTTATTGAACTTAAGTATCTCGAAATATTTAAAATATATTGAACTTAAATATTGAAAACCTTTCAGATCAGATAAAACAATGATATAAATTTCAGTTGAATTAATTGAAAATCGTGGAATTTAGTATTATCAGTGTTTAGTAATTTTGTGTGTGTTATTATTGACATTTTGCAATTTGGAACACAAGCAACCATTATTTAGTTACTGTTGATTTATTACTTGAAGTTATTGTCTTTACGTTAGAGTTGTTTATTGTTGTTGAAGTTTTACTGTTGTTAGCCACACTTGGGAAACCAACTTGAAGTAGTATTTGTCTTGGAGTTTATTTATTTAATCAGCTCCATGTATGAACGTCAATTTTGAAGTGGATTGTTTGTTACGTAATATGCTGCCACGTATGAGAAGCCGATTTTTGAAGATGTATTTTTGTTGTTACGCTCCAAGTTTAAAAAAATTACTATTTTAACTTTGATGTTAAACTGCTTCTATAGATAGTATTTATGTTTATGTTTGCCTCGTCTGCGTCAGTCTTACTTTAGAGACATGTTTCTCTTAATCAGGGCGTGGTACGACAAGAATGTAGCCTTACACCGATTTTAAGTTTAAATTCACTTCTTTTTATTAATCCTTGGCACAAATTAAATAGCACTACACTGATATTAAGAGCTGTGAGATTCTTTAATTTAAAACTTGCACTTGGTTATCACGTATACTTAATTTTCGTTACACACGAATACGTAATATTTCTTTAGAGAACACATCTTCCATCCGGTCACTACCAAGCTCTGCCAGCAACTAAACATATTTCAACCGTCCAAACCCGTAAACTTTTGTATTTCAAGTCTCTGATTGGCTAATTCTAGTCCAATAGAATATCTGCATTTTACTAAAGCTTTTTCTAGCTATTGATTGCCTAATTTTAAACTGTCACAAAATTTACATTATCGTTGCTCTAATCATGACTAGTAACATTTAAATTCTCAAACTCGTTACTACCTCAAGGTTACTTCATTGTTACCTCATTGTTAGCAAGTTTAAAACCTATTATTCTCACAGCTCTTACATTATAAAATTACATTATGCATTCACATAACATTTTTGAACATGTTTACAATAATATAAGCATTTGCAGTGACTGTTACATACAATGGCTGTTATTGAAATTACATATTATATAATTTAACTTAAATAATTCAAGTCTTAAAAATACAGCCTCATACTCCACAGTTCTAACTCTGTAAAAGCTTGTGTGGTACATCAGAAATAATAATTATATTTGTTTCAAGCTAAACTAAAAAGAGGGGGGAAAATTACCGTTGTGGTTCAGGGTAGTTCACAACACTGATTTACGTTCTAAACTCTGTGAAAACTAGTTCATTAATGCTATTTCGATTTTACCCAACTTTCTTATTTAAAGTGGCTTTTTTGTGTCCCATTTGTCAAAAATTATTTAATATATAGGTTTTGAAGAAAATTCCGTGCATAGGTATGCTGAATGCTAAGGGAATGTCACATGTGGAGTAGATGACGTGTATTATATATGTCCAAAAGCTAAGAGAGGGTTAAAAATGAGCATATTTGTAATGACGAAATTCCTGAACGGCTACAGGACGCCGACCAAAAATGCGTTTTAAATTTGTACAGAATGCCCGTTGGTTTTGCAGCAGTCTTTTGTTTTGTTTTTCATTAGGCTCCTCGATTCTAAAACACCGTGGAGTCCCCATACATTTGAGTTTCTTTGTTTTCGGGACAAAGCAGTAAAATTCCTTTGGTGTTTGGGAGGCATGCGATGCGCGCCACATAAGGTGTATATTTTTTTCTTTCATTGAAGCATAGATACTACAATACGCTGTTTCACCTAGTGGAGACAGAGAGGGAATGCTCATCTCTCTCTTATTCTCGCCCCTACTGCTTTTATCTCGCTTCCCTCTTTACACACATCCCGGTAAAAACATGTGAATGTCTACGAGCACAGGTGAAGTGTTGTAACAAAATACTGATGGTGACGTATGAGGCAGTATTTTTAACACTTAAATGATTTCAGTCAAATTATATAATATAAATTCAATAACAGCGCTCCTTAAAACAATATGTGTATGTAATAATTTGTAAAAATGTATGTAAAAGTAATTGTACATGCTTATGTTATTATATACATGTTCAATAATGTTATGTGAATGTATTACGTAATTTAATAATGTAGGAGCTGTGAGAATAATAGGTTAAAAGTTGCTAACAATGAGGTAAGCTTGAGGCAATAATGAGTAAGAAAGTTTAATAAGGCTACTAGTCATTATTGGAGCAACAATAATGTAAATTTTGAGACAGCTTAAAAATAGCCAATCAACAACCAGAAAAAATATTAAGTTAAATAAACGTATTCCATTGTATTAAGAATAGCCAATCAGAGACTTGAAATACAGAAAATTACAAATTTAGGCGGTAGAAATCAAGCGAGTTGCTTGTAGACAGTGCTCATAACTGGACGCGTTGCTAGCAGACAGTGTTCTAACCAGACGCGAGATGTGTCCTCGAGAAGTTTAATATGAATTCGTGTGAGAAGAAAATAATTAGGTGTTAAAAAGTGCAAGTAATTAATAAAAAAAAATCTCACAGCTCTCTATATCAGTGAAGTGTTATTTTAATCGTTTAAAGAATTAATAAATGGAGTGAAGTCCAAATTATAATCTGTGTAAGCCTACATTCTTAGCCGCACTACTCCCTGCAAAGAAATCCATGTCTCTAACAATAATACTGACGCAGCCGAGGCAAACATAAATATATAATATTTAAAGAAACAATCAAATTACAAAGTTAATATTTTTAAACTTGGGGCGAAGGCTACCGGAAACGTTTTACTATACGTGCGGTTGCAACTACTTCAAGTTCGGCTCCCCAACAGTCGAAATACAACAAACCTTTTTCACATAGCGACTAAGTAATGTGTAACTCCGTCACAGATGAACATGTCTCTGTAGGTCTTATTGAATTTTCACCAATGTTTAATGCACAAGTATAATTTCGTAATTTTTAGCTTTTAATACTTTATCAAACCGAGCGCGATGGCTCAAATCCCCGAGGCCGACCAATTTAATCTAAGTTTTTTTCGCGATTTTTCTTGGTTTTCCTGCCAGGCGAATGCTGGGTTGAATAATTTGATCCGCGAATTTACTTATCATCCCTTTCATCACTACATTTCATTTCCCTTTTCTTCACCGCCATACCAGGCACTGGGCTGATCACTCATCCTGGATATGCTATGATCCAGAGTTTGCTTGCTCCTCGACAGGCTACTGACCCAAGGCAATGGCTTGTAAGTCCTTGGAGGTGTAAGTCCTACAAAGAGGAGGGTAATCACTTAAAGAAAGAAAACAAATACTTTATCAAAATTAATTTTTAAAGACGTCTCCCTTGACACAATTTTAAAAATCTGGTATGTAATGTTTACACGATTTAATCTAGGCATTAGTCAATGCAGTTGTATTCCTTATATTGTAAAATGTGTATAAAAAGTGATTGTTCTATCCAATTTACGGGAATAGGATATGTTTCTTGCTAGAAATATTTGCAAATTAGCAATACGTGCTTTGTTGCATTCACGTTGCGAAAACAAATCTCAACTATTTATACTCAAAAAACAAGTTTTTCTTACTAGTAGTTTAAGAATAGCAGGAATAAAAGAATCACAAGTTTTCCAAAATGTGTCATTTTGAGACACACTAACGTAGCCTTAACTTAAGAAAACGTAAACGTATATTAAGGAATATTTCGAAACGTGTTAATGCTACGAGATAAGCTATTTGTTATACATTCTACATTTAACGAGCTCTACATTGTACACATTTAGACAAGGCAGACAAAGCGCCGTCAATAGGCGCTCTGAAATAGCAAATGCACCTAAAAAAGCATGTTCAAAACCTGTTGTTGACCATTCTAGGTTGATTATAAAATATGTATGGTATTTCAATCAAAGTCATTGGAGCCTTTTTGAGAAAATAAAAAAAATAAAGAAACAATAGTTTGAGTGGGAAAATTGTTTTGAAAATCTTCGTGACGCAATTTTGGAACTTAAATATAAAGTTTGGTATTTCACCTGACACACACCTCAAAGCATGTATTTCCAGTAGAATCCTATTATTGAATTTTTGGGTGGAATTCAATATCGCCTCTGCCTAGTATAGGTAGGTGCTCAAGTATCGACAAGGGTAGCCGAGATCGTTAGAGGACGGACTCGTGAATGGAAGGTCTGTGGTTCAAATCCCGCCAGGACCGTCCTCCCTTACTGAGGTTTTTTCCAGGTTTTCCTCTGTCTGTATAACCGGAGCACCGGAGAGGTAACTTAAGCTTGAGCTTGAAATGTTTCCTTTCCACATCCCCTTTTCCATCTCTCATTTCATGTCATATATCATCAGTGTCCACTGCCTGTGGTGTCGTATATAGTACTAAACGGGCGTTAAATAATAACAAAAATCTGTGTTACACTCACATGACTTTCTCTACTCTTGTACAAACTATTTTTACAAACGCTTATTCTCCGTATGCTTCATGTTAATCGAGATGTTAATCTTATTGCTAATTTTCTTGTAGGTGCAAGGGGAATTGCTAGGCTTTAAGCGATACTCAAATATTTTAAGAGGTGTTTGCTATGTGGAGTATTCCATTTTTTTTGCATTACCAGGACAAAAAAAAATCTGATGTGTTACACTCACATGACTTTCTCCACTCTTGTACAAACTATTTTTACAAACGCTTATTCTCCATATGCTTCATGTTAATCGAGATATCGAGATGTCAATCTTATTGGTAATTTTCTTGTAGATGCAAGGGGAATATGGTAGCTTTTAAGCGATAGTCAAATATTTTAAGTGCTGGTTGCTATGTGGCGCATTCCATTCTCTTTGCACATCCAGGACATAAAAAAAATGAATAACGAATATGAGAAAAAGTATAAGTATTGGAAAATTTAAGGGAATAACAAGCAATATCTCGAAAACCGTTCACTCAACAAAAAAAATGTATATGACATATATTGTATATTTTAACGCGATCTACATTTTTTGTGTAGTAAAATTTTGTCTCTCTCTTATGGTTTACCAGTTATGCAAAAGTCGTTCACAATGAAGAACACTTTTGGAGACATTCCCAGAAAATTCGAGATATACATTTCATTTGTCATGAAAATATCTTAAACATATGATATTTTAATCAAAATCGTTAGAGCCATTTTTGAGAAAATTAAAATTTTCAAAAATGTTCTATGTAAAGGGTAGTCTGGGGTGGGGGGATTTTCTTGAAAACCTTCGTGTCGCATCTCTGGAAGATACTGAACCTAAATACCAAGTTTGGTGTTTATCCGACTGTTCGTTTTTGAGTTATGCTGTTCACAGACACACACACAGACACACACACACACACAGACACACACACGGACATGTTTCCAAAAATGCTTTTTTTGGATTCAGGAGGTCTCAAAACGTGTATTTCCGGTGAAATCTCGGTATCGAATTTTTGGGTGGAATGCAATACTTCCCCTACTTACTATACGTAGTAGAGAAAGTAAAAATGAATAACTAATTTGAGAAAAAGTATAAGTATTGGAAAATTTAAGGGAATAACAAGCAATATCTCAAAACTGGTTCACTCAACAACAAAAATGTATATGACATAAATTGTGTATTTTAACGCGATCTACATTTTTTGTGCAGTAAAATGTTGTCTATCTCTTATGGTTTACCAGTTATGCAAAAGTCGTTCACAATGAAGAATACTTTTGGAGACATTCCCAGAAAATTCGAGATATACATTTCATTTGTCATGAAAGTATCTTAAGCATATGATATTTTCAACAAAATCGTTAGAGCCATTTTTGAGAAAATTAAAATTTTCGAAAAATGTTCCATGTAAAGGGTAATCTGGGGTGGGGGGATTTTCTTGAAAACCTTCGTGTCGCATCTCTGGAAGATACTGAACCTAAATACCAAGTTTGGTGTTTATCCGACTGTGCGTTTCTGAGTTATGCTGTTCACAGATTCACGGACATGTTTCCAAAAATGCTTTTTTGGATTCAGGGGGTCTCAAAACATGTATTTTCGGTGAAATCTCGGTATCGAATTTTTGGGTGGAATATAATACTTCCCCTACTTACTATACGTAGTAGAGAAAGTAAAAAAGAGGTTTAAATAATATGTCCAGATTAGGTTTTAATGTCTTGTAGAGGATGAAGTTCTGCTGTGCAGAATCAAAGGTAATGATGCTTGCATATTTGTGTTGTTTATCTGTTTTGGGCATTTGCTGCAATCCTCTGCAGTGGGTAGTTTGAAGGGTCTTAGTTTTGAATTCCAATCATAATTATGTACTAAAGTCTGGAGATTTTGCATTGAATGACTGCAGGTTTTCGAGGACCATCTAGCAGACTCTAAAACACATGTTGACAACTCTAAACTTGACTGTACCACTGCATGTTGTCATGCCTTGCATGGGAGGAATTTTAACATGCATTTGTTCCTGGAATCTGTGTAAAGCAGGTGTACCGTAAGTTCATGCCAGCTGTTAAACAAAACGGTGGCCGTTTTTAAATTCGCCCAAGGTGAAAGTTGCACATTTTCACAAAGCCGCGAGTAGCTGAAGGTCGTACAATTGCTGTGGAATGTGGAATGACCACCATGTGTTTGTCAATATGTAATCTAGCAGCTGTTCCTGTCGATAACGCAAGGAACCTGATCCAAAACTGGACAGCGGGGTGACGACGCTTCTTTGTGAGAAAACATTCATTTTTCTTCCTGTTGTCTCGTTCCTTCCATCAGCTTGATGAAATGTCACGTGGACCAATCTCCTCTAGAGGCTGCACCACATCCTTTTCAGATTTAATGGTCGGTTTTTATTTGAAAGACGTTACTCGCCTTACGTGAATCCCCAAAGAAGAAGGGCGTAAAAAAGCGCAAAGAAACGATGGATGCGTTTTTACAGAAAATCCATAAGGACCCCATAAAAGTAATCAGGCCGAAAGGAGATCTAAAACGTGGCAGTAATTCTGTAAAATCTCTCGATGGTACCAACAGTCGCACGTCCAATCATATATAAGTGTTTTCAATCGCAAACGTCTAAGTTATGGCAATAAGTTCTTTTAAGGTAAATGCGTTTGTGAAATTTGTTAGTTATTACACACAATAACTAACGCGTTTTGCCATTTTTAAAAATTATACCTTACAGGGTATTAAAATATTAATATTTTATTGCGTAAATTCATTGTTCTAATAAAAATACTTCATTCGAACTTTTAAAAATATTTACATAAAAAAGGCAGGTTTTTTTTTATAAAATGATTGTACAAAAATCATTGTATCATATCAATTATTTTTATATTAATCCCTAACTATTGTAGGAAAATGATTGATTTTTCAAAAGTTAATAGTTTATTTCTAAAAAAAAATCGACAATTATTTCAACTGAAGTTTTACAAAGAAAACTAGCGGCTTTAATTTTTTTTTACAGGGAGACCAATCACACATCATCAGCATCTCGAAGCTCTGCTCTTTTACATACCTCTTACAGAACTGGAATTATGATTTTAGTTTTTGAGTAATCACGATGTAAACAAGATGCTATTAAATGTTTTTACTCCATAAAATTGCTGTGTCCACAATAGTGACGTCACACTTGTTTCCCGCTTATCAGCCCACTTCCACTTTAAGACACCTCTTTGGATAACTTAGCAGCTAAAGGCGAAAGACAAGTAGAGTGGGGGCGATTTATTGCTCCTGAATACTCGTGCAGTCCGTAGATTGAAGGATTTTACTAAGTTGTAATACTACAGCTGCCTCCTTGTCAATTGCTGATATTTTCACTTTCTCTACCGCTTAGCTTCCTAAGTGGAGGAAGTTTCGTAATCCGCCTAAAAATTCGGTGTCGACTTTTCATCAGAAATACACGCCTTGAGGCTCCCAAAATCCTATAAGGAAACTAAAAAAAAACTGTCCGCCTCTGTTGGTGTATGTAAACAGCATAATATTTCGGAAATAGAAGGTAGGAGAATAGGAAGCTTTGTTTTTAAAGTATAATATCTTTCAAATATTGAGTATAAAATTTTTCAAGAAATCGCTCTACCCCAGACTACATGGAAATTTTTCCTTTAATTTTTTATTGTCTCTAAAACTTCTAAAATACCATATGTTGGATATAAAATTCATTCTGATATGAGTTTATCGAAACATACAATTTATGTCAAATTTATTACTTTCTCTACTACGCATAGTAAGTAGGGGAAGTATTGTATTCCACCCAAAAATTCGATACCGAGATTTCACCGAAAATATATGTTTTGAGACCCCCTGAATCCAAAAAAAGCCTTTTTGGAAACATGTCCGTGTGTGTGTGTGTGTCTGTCTGTGAACAGCATAACTCAGAAACGAACAGTCGGATAAACACCAAACTTGGTATTTAGGTTCAGTATCTTCCAGAGATGCGACACGAAGGTTTTCAAGAAAATCCCCCCACCCCAGACTACCCTTTACATGGAACATTTTTCGAAAATTTTAATTTTCTCAAAAACGGCTCTAACGATTTTGATTAAAATATCATATGTTTAAGATATTGTCATGGCAAATAAAATGTATATCTCGAATTTTCTGGGAATGTCTCCAAAAGTATTCTTCATTGTGAACTTTTGCATAACTGGTAAACCATAAGAGATAGACACAATTTTACTACACAAAAAATGTAGATCGCGTTAAAATACACAATTTATGTCATATACATTTTTGTTGTTGAGTGAACCATTTTCGAGATATGGCTTGTTATTCCCTTAAATTTTTCAATACTTATTTTCTCAAATGGGAATTCGTTATGCATTTTTTTTTTTTTTGTGTTTGATATGCAAAGAGTATTAATCTGTGGAAAAGGGAATGGTGCTGCACCTAGCAACCAGCTATTAAGAGATATGTAAATGCTTAAAGGCTACTGTATTTCTATATTGCTCTTGTAAATATATATATATATTCCCCTTACATCTACAAGAAAATTAGCAATAAGATAGACTCTGCAAATGTTTATCTCGATTAACATGAAGTAGATGGAGAATAAGCGTTTGTACAAGAGTAGAGAAAGTCATGTGAGTGTAACACATTACCCATTTTCTAAATATTCGTTGATACCTCCAAGTTTTTTCAAGTTGAAGTGTAATACATCTGTAATAGTTATGTACGCGAGTTATGACTGAGGTGGGATTAGTTTACGAGTGCAAAGAATTCCATAAGTATAAAAAAAGTCCCCTGTTCGCAAGTTACGCATATTTATTTACAGAGCATAACAAAAATTAGCGTATAACAATTTTGGGAAATCAAAATGAAATTATATTCGGAGGGTTAATTTTACGGCCCATTATGAATGTAAACAATAGCATACACAGCGTATCTTAAAGAGGAAGTCTCTGTCTGACACATGACAGTGAAGCATTTCCATCTCGCATTTGAAACTGTTTAGTTGTATTGTATTTTTTGTTATGGTTGTAAATAAAGCATCTTTCGTGATTATTTTTACTATGTATCTCTACTACGTATAGTAACCAGGGAAAGTATTGTATTCCACCTAAAAATTTGATGTCGAGATTTCACCGGAAATGTTTTGTGGCCTCCTGAATCCTCCCCCTCCAAAAAGCATTTTTGCTTTCTCTATCACATACCTAGTAGGTAGAGAAGGTATTGCATTCCACCCATAAATTCGGTACCGAGATTTCACCGAAAATATATGTTTTGAGGCTCCCCGAATCCAGAAAAAGCATTTTTAGAAATGTGTGTGTATGTGTGAATAGCTTAACTGAACAATCGAAACGTCGCATAAATATACTTTGCACTTAAGTTCAGTATATCCCAAAGATGCGACAGGAAGATTTTCAAGAAAACCTCCCCACCCCAAACTACTCTTTTGATAGAACATTTTTATTATAATACTGTATATTATAGATATTTATATGACAAATAAAATTTATATCTTGAATTGTTTTTGAAAATAGCTTGTGAAATCTTCATTCGGAAGGAATTTTGTAAATCTTATATAACTGGTAAACGTTAAGCAATAAGCGAAACTCACTACACAAAAACTAGATCTCTTTAAAACATACAATTTATTTCAAATAACTTTTTCTGTAGCATTATCCGTTCCCAAGATATCCGTTATTAATGATTCGAATTGTTCAATACTTGGCAATTCTTTTAAAGTCCTTTTCGATTATTTCTCATGATGATGTGGAAGGAGTATGGAAATTAAAGGCCAGGATATAGCGTCCATTGTGGTTCCCGAGTTCAAACCCAGCGGAGGGCGATGGATTTTTTACAGGCGTAAAATTCCTTATAGCTTCCTTCGTAAGAGAAGTAAAGGCGGTGATTCCGTGTCCTAGATTTATGGCACGTAAAAGAACCTCAAGCCTGATAAATAGGCTTATGAGCAAAATTACCGATCTTTCACGCCCAATACCTATAGAATGGGACGCTAAAGACCACAGCAGTTAATGAGCGTCCATAAATAATTTTAATTCAGTTCTTAAACAGTTGACTGTCGCTATTTTCTTTGTGTCTGGAAAGATTTTACCGCATTAAAATGAAGTAGATAGGAAAATAAACTTTCGTAAGAATAATTTGTATATCAACTAAGCGAATGAGGGTAGAGAAAGGCATGTGAATGAAACGCATTAAATGTTTTTTCTCCTGCATTGATTTGTTAATAACATGAGATATGTAAAAACGATATGCAAACCGTGACGATTTGTTTACTGTATTGCACATGTAACCTGGCCGATATTGCTTAATTTATATGCTATATATGGTGAAAACGTTATCGTGAGTAGCATAACGTGTATACAAGACCCTCTTTTGGTAGGAAAGAGTAGAGGATTATGCGAGTTGTAGTGGGTAGAGAAAGTCACGCAAGTGTGACGCATCAGAATTTTAAATATTTGTGTCGTGTGTTCAAGTCGTGATAGTAATACAGCAGATCTTTACAGAATGAAACCACACTCTCTTCCTTGAAGTCGTAGGGGATTTATTTTACATTTAGATAACAGTATTAAAATCTTTTCGTATTCATATTATTTTTTCTCTTTCTCTGTTTCAGGTAAGAGATCAGTTACTCTTTAGAAGCTATAAGTGAAGAAGCAATTAGTTCAGGTATGTGATCGCTGGATATTATTATTATTATTATTATTATTATTATTATTATTATCATCATCCTGTTGCTTGGTATTCACCGTTCCTGCTCACTTGCAAAGGAATGCGGGTTTGCTTCCCAAAGGTCGGAGGATTTACTCATTTCTGGGTTCAGTATTGGGTGTAGTAATGTCACCTAATTCCCATACTGCGGGAGGTAATCATAATGACATGATTGCTCTGGTTGACAGTTAAATATTTATTGCCACCGATCCCTTGAGTTCCTTGCAGTAAAAATTATTCAAGCCCTTCAAGCTGACAGTGGTGTTCAGTAAAATTTAAAATAATTTTGGGAGACAATAGAATAGTGAAGACTTGTGGGGAAATGTGTAGAATAGGAAATATTAATATTATGAAATATGGAGTTTTTCTCCCACCAGTTTGCTTCTATATGCATCGAAATGCAAACCTTTACCGCTTATAGGTAAAGGCTCCCGTTATAGGTTAAGGCTATGTTGTTAAAATGTATGCAGACTTCTTTTTTACTTTCTCTACTACGTATAGTAAGTAGGGGAAGTATTATATTCCACCCAAAAATTCGATACCGAGATTTCACCGGAAATATATGTTTTGAGACCCCCTGAATCCAAAAAAAGCATTTTTGGAAACATGTCCGTGTGTGTGTGTCTGTGAATAACATAACTCAGAAACGAACAGTCGGATAAACACCAAACTTGGTATTTAGGTTCAGTATCTTCCAGGGATGCGACACGAAGGTTTTCAAGAAAATCCCCCCACCCCAAACTACCCTTTACATGGAACATGGATTTTTTCTGAAAAATGGCTCTAACGATTTTGATTAAAATATCATATGTTTAAGATATTTTTATGACAAATGAAATGTATATCTCGAATTTTCTGAGAATGTCTCCAAAAGTATTCTTCATTGTGAACGACTTTTCCATAACTGGTAAACCATAAGAGATAGACAAACTTTTACTACACATAAAATGTAGATCACGTTAAAATACACAATTTATGTCAGATACAGTTTTTTTTTGTTGAGTGAACCATTTTCGAGAATTTGCTAGTTATTCCTTTAGATTTTCCAATACTTATACTTTTTCTCAAATACGTTATTCATTTTTTTTATGTCCTGTACATGCAAAGAGAATGGAATACTCCACATAGCAACCAGCGCTTAAAATATTTGACTATAGCTTAAAACCTACCATATTCCCCTTCATCTACAAGAAAATTAGCAATAAGATTGATATCTCGATTAACATGAAGCATATGGAGAATAAGCGTTTGTAAAAATAGTCTGTACAAGAGTAGAGAAAGTCATGTGAGTGTAACACATCAGATTTTTTTCAGTCTTGATTCAAATTTGCTGTCGTAGGTCTTCAGAAACGTTCAGACAGAAATATGAACAATGCAAAAGCATATGTTCAGCATTAAATTAACGAATCTAACCAAAAAATATAAGGTGTTTTCTCTGTAAGCTACCTTATGCTTCAACATGGAATAATAATTATCTAACACGGCTGTCTATAGGGTAAAAGAATTATATTGAGTTTTATTTTTGCACCCTCTTTAACGAACATGGTTCATAGCGTCCCATTCTATACTGGGCATGAAAGACCGGAAATTTTGCTCAGAGCCTCTTTATCAGGCTTGAGGTTCTTTTACGTGCCGTAAATATACGACACAGCAGCACCGGCTTCACTTCTCTCCCGAAGGAAGCTATGCTAAGATTTTTACACCGGAAAAAATATATCGTCCTCCGTCGTGTTTGAACCCGCGACTTCGGGAACTAGAGGTTAGTATGGTAAACACTACACCACGGTGGACGACGCTTTTTATAGGTGAATTCTTAAATGTGTAGTATTTTATTGCTTTCATTAGACCTCATACACAAGAGAATATGAAAGGTCTACCCGGCATGCACCGTAGCACATGCCCCTCCGAAGGCCGAGGGTCGGCGCTATCCGGGTGGCTCTCCAAACCGTGGGGTTTTCCCATGAGGCCTATACCTGATTGCTTAAAAAGGCCTCCTCGCTTTTGCGAGGATGGAAGTGTATAAGACGGCGACTACTGAAAACCTCGGTGGGGCCGACAGCAATCTAGCATGCTGTCTACCGGCTTTCCAGGGCGGTACCGGAGGACATTGAGGCGTCCCACAACCCTGCCTGCATGGAAATCCATATAGACGATCCCAATCTCCCACGGGGATCACGAACCACTGCCCCGCCGAGTGCAACCCAATCCTAACAACTTCCTTCCGGGAGAGGCTCGAATGTTCAGCCCAGCGTACTTCTGGTAACGTCAGAAATACCACGAGCGTTCAGGGTACGCAGCGCCCGCACCACGGCAGCTGAAGGGGTCGGAACTCGCCCCCTTTACACAATAAATTAATCTAGAGATTAGGATTATACAACGGAGGGAGACACCTCACACACGTAGAACTACATAGATACTTTGTAGCTAACGCCCCCAAGAGAAAGAGATGAAGTTAAGGAGCCACAGGAGGCTACAGGCCGCACGCAGATAGGCCACATAGACGTACGGAAGTTTCTAACATTTCCAGGTTCTAAGACCCTCCCATTGCTGGAGCTGCCTAGAGGGGGTGATGAACGAGTCGTCCACCAAACAGTCCTGTTGTGTCCACGGGGAGTACTTTTCTTTGAGCAAGCATCCGCGCCATCTGTCCGGTACTGCCGTATGTTACGTACACCTGAGAGACGGGAAACAGAATGGATGAAAAGGAAATCATTGTAGATGAGAAACCACCCCAGTATTCGCCTACCAACCACGAAAAACCCAAGGTTGGAGGGGGCAGTCGACGGGAATCGAACCCAGGACCTTCCGAAGGTGAGCCTCCCACGTTACCGTGAAGACATCTCGCTCGGTTAATGCTGAGATACTGAAATAATAATTATTTTCTGTCCAAGCTTTGTGGCGACTACCATGTGTTATAAAAATGTTAATGGTGTAATCATAATGGATATACTACGTCTCTTCAACCTAGAAGAATGTGAGAATTGGAATGCCGTGCGCGATGGTTGTCCAGGCAGCACTTCAGGTAGGCCATTAAATTGCGCTGAATCACTCTACGTAATAAAAAAGGAGAGATGTAGGCATTTCCATACCCCATGTCCCAAGGGTGTGGGGGTCGTCTTGAGGGAGGAGCCCGAAAGGAATTTCATTAGCTGACACATTCGCCGGCCGCTTCCTTCAGTGGACACGAACCCCAGTCTTGCTCGCTCATCCGAATTGTATATTCCCTCCGTGGTTTCTACAGATTACGAGGGTTTTAACTGCACTGTAAACAACTTAATGCAGAAGAGGAACTGCTCTCCCGGAAACATAATTTTAATCAACGTTCCGGAAAGGAAAACACAGTTTGGCTGTGCAAACACGAGGTCAGTGTCATAGCGGCAGCAGTTGTTTATGTTTCGCCTTTCTCAGTGAACAGCCTTCGGTAACATTCAACCCCAATGTGCTTTCAGTTTTACATATTCTAATCATTAGAACAAGTAACAATGTTATAGCATTCATCCAAAATCTCACAATTCAGGATTACCTTCCACGATATATTCTGTCTACATAAGATTGATGCGCAACTATATGCTATGGTAACAAGAGCTAATGTCAGCTATTTATTTAACTTGTGTCTCGTTTCGCTTTACAAGGATTCAGCGAAGTCATGCTTTCAGTTCAATAGCTGGGCTAGCCTGCTGGTCGCGTTACTCCTCTGGTAATATATGGAATTATTGAGGCAGTATTTTTAACACTTAAATGATTTCACAAGTTCAACCTACAGTTCCTTCATTTATTTGCATTTAAAGTAAACACCAAATACTGCAGTATTTAACTATCAGATGGAAAAGAAGGTTCACATACTTACCTAAGCATTCTTAAAAAAGAAAAGAAGCAAAATGTTATTTTTGCAAAACAGTTGAATGAAATAGAATAAAAAATAAATTATTAATTTAAACATTTAATAAAAGCTTACAAACCTATTTATTTAATTTTTATTTAAATATTCAATAAAAGGAAGTAAAACCGGGCGCAATGCAGATAATAATGTTTACCCCGAGCGATACCATATCTACGAGGCGTGTTTTTAATATTTTGTCACTGTAGCGCTGCCATCATGATTTTGAGCATGCGCGATCGCTTCCTCCATTCCAAGCCAGACCAGTTGTGAGCGATCGTCACTTTGTGTTTTCCTGTTGTTAGTGTTTCGAAATGTTCAAAAACGATCGAACGATCCGCCGACTCTGAAGTCACATCAGTGATTCTTTTTTGAATGCGAGAAGTGTTAATGCCAACAAACATTATTCGCCAATTGTGTGAGGTTTATGAGGAAACAATAATGAGTGACAATGCCCGGTTACACAGAGTCAAACTCGAGATGTGATAGCATCATTTGTTTGGGAACAATTCGACTACCGTTCCTACAGTCCGGATTTGGTACCAAGCGATTTAAAGTCTTCGTCTGAAGAAATTCCTTGGTGGAAAATATTTAAACGACATAATGTGAAAAAAGAAGTGTAGACTTGGCTTTCATTACAGGCGGCATCATTCTTTGACGAAGGCATACAGAAACTGGTTAACGGCGGTGACTATTTGGAGAAATACTGCAAGTAATGATAAAGTATTCGGAAAATAATGTTGTGTATTTATCGGTATTTACTTTAAAAGTACGCCTCGTATCTTCGAACTGAAAGTGATAAATTGAAAGAGCTACTGAAGGAAGAAGTGAGAAGAGCATAAACATTTTCTGAACATTAAAGCCAGGGCAAAGGGAAATTAAGTGTAACAGTTACTGAATTTTACTCAGTGGTTTCGTAGGTTACAAACCATCCCATCCCTCGTACAGTCTGTTGGCGTTTTCTGACAGTACTTGCCAGACCGTGTTTAGCTTCCCGTCAAAAAACTCTTCAATGCTTTTGTTTACATTCTTTGGTGTTTGACTGTAAATAACTGGAATCAACTGCTTAAGAATTCTAGGGCTGATTATCGCACTTAATCAGAATAAAGAACGCAATTTTTTATTTCACTGAAATTACTTTTTGAAACCTAAAACGTTATTAGAATTTTTCATTCCCTTTGTGCTTCAAAATCGCTTCCTGAGGGAATGGCAATTATATCCCTTCTACCCGATATACTCCAAGATTTCTAATAGCCACGCTCCCTCCGGAATTAAATTTTGCGTTCATATGGGGATGCATCTCCCATCATCTTCTGCTCCTTAACGCGGACATCCACCCTGACCATCTGAGTCACCGTCTGACCATCAGAGTGGAATTAAGAGGTATCTTACAGGACTTTAATGGTGCTCTGGGTTATATCACATCAAAGAAAGCCGTCACGCCGGACTCATTTTTCAAGATGTCACAAAGAATCATTCTTCTTGTCAACTGAAATTCTTTGCAGAAAAATCAATCATTTTTACGTCTGCAATATCTGTCAGCTTATAACAAGTACCTATACACGAAGCATATCTCTCTCGCTTCAGCGCGTAGGTCTTTAAGATTCCACGTACCGCCTTTTTCTAACGTTGCGAGGTCACGAGCGCTCTTCAGAATAAGGCGGACTTGCAGTACTAGTTTGAGAGCAATTGCAGCACCTGGTAAACAGCATGGGATGCCGTTAAGAAATTATCGTAAACAACAGCTCATGTAGATGTACTTCGAAACGCATCATTATTAATTTAGGTTAATCTTGTATCATCATAGAGCAGGTTAAACTGATGATATGCAATTAACGTAAATGGTACCTGTCAGCGGAGCATTCCGTACTAAAGAATAGCTCATTAACATAAGGAGTGCAATGTTTACCAATGAAAGGGGTTGTAGCAACTAGTGTAACGGTTTAGAAGCGGAATTGACTTTACTAAAGTTAATAAAAGCTTAATTAAGTCACTTTTAGTGCAGATATCGTTAAAATATATAGTTTATATGGAATAAAAGCTCAGGAAAGTATACTATATCTACTTTCAATGATATATATTATGGGATAAACAGGTCTCAAAAGAAACCAACTACAAGTTTTGAAACAATAGAAGTATTGTAATGTAGGCTTCGACATGTGGGCTCTGAACTGTCAGTTAAAAAGAAGATTATTGGCCGCAGAAATGGATTATTTGAGGATATCTGCTAAGATTCTAAAAGAGAAAAAACATTACAAATTAAATTACAAAAGAAAATATGAATGTTTGAGGCAATATTTTATATCATAACATGCTGTGATTGTAGTGTAAATTAATATTATTGTATGTACAGGATTTTAGATGTTTGTTAGCCATAAGTATTGTTAGGAAATAAGTTTACACGGCCTAACTGAAGCTGACAATAGAAGTGGGTAACAAAAAACCGAGAGAGTGAGTTGTTTATCACTAAGAAGAGATAAACAAATGACGTCAGGGTAGCGTGCCTTTTTTAGAAATGGAGGGAATATCTTCCCTAGAGTATATATGTTAGTAGTAGTGATTGGCTGACAAAACAGACGCTAAAGTGGGCGCGATTTGGTAACCAATAGGAGCTCTATTATAATGTTTAGGCAATTCGAGATGGAGTATATATTCTCGAGCCATAAGCAAGTGTCGCGCAGTCTTGAAGAGTCTTTCACGAGGTGCACGTCACGCAGTCCTGAAGAATCTCTCGCGAGGCACACGTCGCAGATTAGTTACAAAAATGTAAAGTACGCGAAGTAATTGGTGCGCGTCAACTGAAACGACTGTAGTTACATTCGTAAATATCACAGTTTCAGTCACGCGTGTATAAAGATTAAATATGTGAATTATTAATTAGGTGTGACGGCAATAAAAGTGTAGAAACAAATTTTTTTATCAGTGTTATCTTTTAGCAACAACACCTTTCCGTTTACACGCCCTGTTTAGAGATACTTGCTCGACTGAGTTATAATAGCTAGCCGGAGGACAAAGAACCCAAATTTAAAATAATAAAACAAGAGGTGCCCAACAAATAAGATAACACAAGCCATGAGAACTGCGACATGTTCTAAATTCAATTTTAGATTTTATTCAACAGAAACAATTAGAATGGTATGGGCATGCTAAAACAATGGAAGATGACGATTACCCAAAAATGAGGGGTGGGGAAATCGAAGATTTATGGTCCAACAAGCAAGAATGGAGAAAAGTGATAAGATGTTAAAAGCTAGTCTTTGGTGCCGGAAAAGTGTTTGTGCATTTTCATCACAGCCATTACCGAAATATACAGTGTTTTATTTTATCTGCTTTTCAAGAACACTTTGAAATATTAAGTGACCGCTCTTTAGTTCCTTATGAGTTTATGCAAAAAGTATAGCTGGCACATATATAGCTGCCTCTTAATAGTTTACTATTGTCGACCTCGCCCTGTACCTTCAATAAAATCGTATTACCGTAATAGTGCCCGCTTAAAAGAGGCATTTTTGTTGCTCGAAATGGTTCATAATAGGTATTTTGTGGCACCCGTAGTAAGCAATTGTCATAGCCACAATCAGCTGATATTAAGAAAAATGCTAATTTATTTTTTCGTGTCAAATCTTTTTACGTATATACACCAGCTTTACCTTCCCTCCATAGAGTATTGCACTTCACTGCCTGCAGGGGAGGTGGTAATTAAAATATTACAGTGAATTTAGTAAATAAAAATTAAATAAATAAAATTGCCACTCGAATTTTCACCAAGTAACCTGTTCCAATATACCGAGCAAATGTTCTTATCCTGCGGATTGGGAAGTTACACATTTCCAGCATTTTACGGGCAATGCTCTAAGCACGTCTCCTGTGTGGTACCGATATGGATAGAATTGACAGCAGTGTGCCTCTCGGCATAATATGGTTTTCTTTTAGGAAGGCCGAGGGACGCGCATGAGGAAAGAGATAGCTGTAGTAAGCAACTGGGGAATTGATCCGTACCAAATCGGAAATGAGATAAATGCATATGAATGTTTGTTGTTGAAAAACAATGGGAAGTTTGAACCAAGACAATATTAACCTCCTATATGCTGGATTTGGTAAGTGCTGAAATCTTTGCGAAGGTTACTTTATGGTTGTTGTAAGATCATTTCAAGTACCTCTTGACACAACTAGAGAATGGAACAAATTCTCCACACGACGCAATGCATCCACCTGGTTCGCATCTGCCTAAGTACTCTGATTCTGTGTTTTGTGCTGGTAGAAGTATAGGAATGTAAATAAATACAGTAGCGTAAGGTTTCATGTGCGGTTATCGTTTGAAGAAACTAAAGTTTTGAAATACGAAATAGGGAAAATAAATTTACATAGAATGAGATCTCCAGCGAGATTTGCTCCACCCTGTTAGCACGAAGCAGATGAGCAGCAGTACAGCTTTGGCACCGCCAACAAACAGTATTGAATGTAACGTGGAAGCCAGACCCCAGTTAACGTGGAGCAGAATTGATCAGACAACAACGTGACTTATCTCTACCGTAGGGGTAAGGTTCCCCCCCAACTTTTGTCTCGAATAACGAACGGCGAAGTTTGCCCACACAAAAACACGGCAAAACCCCCCGCGGAAATATCGGCTCCGTGGTCGGAAAATTAATTAATGATTTTTTTACTTCTTTTCCATCTCCCCGTGTAGCTTACAAAGAAGCAAGAGGATGTGTGTGTTTACAAAGCTAGGGGCAGGAGATTTGTGTCGATCTCAGATGGATCAACAAAGAGAGGACTAACTACTCAACTAGGCACGCATATAAAAATAGCCCGCCCGCCCGCGTTTCATCAACTAAATTACGGGAAGAGTTAACCGGGTAACGTGCCCTTTCTGTAATCTCCGCAGCTTGGGAACTATAAAACGTCTTATTGGCGATGAATGTTCTGGACTAAAAGGGTCGAAAACTTCGAATTTATTGGCCGTTGAGCTGTGTAAACAAAAGTAATGCGAAAAAGAACCGCCAGTGTTAAGCTGCCCATGCACGTTAAAGCCTGATTCAGATACATTTCACCGCAGACTGCCGAGCTTTACTCGTAGTTACATTTCACTATCCAGAATGAGTTTGTCGCAGTAAATTCTAACTGTGGTGATTGATTTAGACGTAGGTGCGTTCATGAGAACAAAACGGAATACTAGGCCAAGAACTGGTGGAGAGAGAATTTCAAACGTGATGTATTCAACCTCAAAAGGGAAAGGGCAAAGTCCTTTATAAGCAATTTGCACTCGCAAATAGTCCTGAGGAATTAAGTAATAGTAAGCACTCAAAATGACAGCAACGTTGGTCCAGCAATGCAATGCCAGGTACAGTCCGCAGATAACAAGAAAGGCATACGCCTAGAAACATTTCTTAGGGTCGAATTCATAGTCGTCGCTTATGTCAAAAGGAAATGCTTAAGCAACAAGTATTTCCTTCTTATGAGGGAACGCTTATTACCATTTGGTATACATAGACGGTGCTTATATGCTCAGTGCTATAGGTTTACTTATTTCCGAACCACATGTGGCAACATGGTTCAGCTGTTTCACAGCCACTCGGATGCGCAAAGGAATGTGTAAACGAACATGCAGGTCACCACATAACCAGCTGTCATTTCCATATTCGTTGTTTGCACGTGTTAGAAGTTTGGGAGTTTTAAATGGTACATTTATTAATTAGTTAACTTTAGTTTAAAATCAAGTAGATTGTAAATTTAGTCAAGTGTTTGTAGTATTAGTTAAGCAGTTACATTAGTTAGATTGATAACATGCTAAAAGGAAAACATTTCAGTGAGCAGGAAAGAAACCAACTAAGACAGTTGGTGCTGAGATACAAAGACATCGTAGAATGCAGGCAATCGGACGCTGTGCGATGTACTGGCCTTAAGTGGTACTCTCTGGTGGACTGTTTTAAAACTGAAAACCCGACTTTCTAGCGTAAAGTGTTAGTAACTAGAAGTATTTACAACAATTACACACTGTGTAGGTATATACATGCTTGGAAGCAAACCACAAATGCAATTACTACACCATCTAGCAGTACGCAGAAAAGCAATGTAGCCAATAACTTACAATGTTTGGCTTGAACAGCGGTTTTACATGAGAAATCGGTAAACATCTGTTCAAGATTTGGATAACCCAGCGTATATTTGCGAATTAATGGTAAAGACGTGTGACCTAAGTGATCAATTGCAGCCGTATTGATTATGCAAAATAGGCAATTTGATCGAGAAAAGCTCTGCCGAGATGTACTTTATTTATTGCAGAAATATTTACGCATTTTATTTTTAGGATTTTATTACATGATTCTGAATAAACGCAGTGGACTTTTGTTTTCTAGGGACCTAAGGGCTTTGGACAACATAAATGGGAAAACATCACAGCAAAAAACATATGAATTGTGTTTAGCACTGAGATTCTGTGCGTTATCTTTTCAATTAAGCCTGTCTCACGTTGCGACTTCATAACCTCTATTAATGTTTTTAGCAGAGTCATTAGATTATTACAACAGCTACTTGGTAAGTCGATAGCCCTTCTTAAATTCGGCCTCCTTATACGTTTCAAGTGAATTCTGCAAATCACACAAATACCTGTATTAATGCGCAGTACAATTTCGTTATGAAATTCCATATACTCCACGAAATGGCTATTATCGTTAACCTCCGTTTTAGGCAGTTGATGCAAGATGGCGTCGGCTCTCCTTATTACATATAAGTGGAGTTCGGAGCTTCCTTATATGAATAAGCATTTCCTTATTTGCCTGAAAGAGTAGAATCTGTGTATTGAAAATCGCTTCCTTGAAATAAGCGGCGACTATGAATTCGACCATTACTCCATTCGCGCAAACACACACGCACATTCAAGCAATATGTCCGAGCTCTACGAGGGGACTGCATTTACACAGCAGTATACAAACTGTCAAACGACAGATATCGTCTCAATTCTGTATGGCGTAGTGGAATTCCGGTACGCTTGGCTAAACGGCTCTCAGGTGTAAAGAAATGTCAACATGAGCGGATAAACCCTCCAGGCCCCTAGCTCGGAATAGCAATCTTCTCATCTGCGGTAGTCTTAGGATAGCAATCATTGCCACCACTGTGACAGATAGAAACACTTGGCGTACGTCTTTCTTTCCGGTCCATAAGAAAGCATGCGTAGAAATATTGGACACCGCCATGCACGGTCCTTAAACGTCAGAAGTGTCAGGTTTATAAGGAAGTGCATGGTGTGCTGAAACTGTTCAGATGGTAGAATCGACATTATAGCCATTCAACCTGCTCACGTACATCAACGTGTATAAAATGTGGTCCACTGCCCTAGAGCGCAATAGTGATTTTCCCTCAAGTTTTTCACTTTCAGGTAACCAATCCTTGATTCCACCCAGCCGGTATCAGATCTCTATGTAACTGACCTGAGAGACAATTCAGAGACATAAAAGCGAACCAATGAACGATGTGAAATCAAGCGATGTTTCGGATACCGCCTCTATGAAAGAGTTTCGCTACGATTGGTGCAGAAGGAAACGCTAGACCAATACAACATAATTCGACCTTCTAGAGGAAGGGCCGAAGAACTATTTGCGTGTGTTCGTTAAACTTAACGACAGCTACGATATTTGTACGAGAGGTTTTATCATAAAACGGGAGTAGAAGACAAAACATTTTCGTCTTTATATCTATGCTTTTATTATATTATATTTTTGCCACAAAATTCAACGAATCATTGAATTAGAGGTACTGCGCTAGTTAAAACATGGGCGGTTAGTTTATGATCTTACCCTTTGGCAGTTCGCCATATTTGGAGGGAGGTAAAGTACTCTGCCAATTTCAGTGGCTAGAATGCTTATTATCGAGGAACAGAGCAGCTCACGTTGGCAGAGGGTGGGGCTAGATTTGTCATTACCAATATAAACAGCTGCGTTCCATTATGACCTACTGTTTATGCACGTCGGTTTACGGGAACTAATATAGCTTCTACCGTCAGATGGAAAACAGGTGAAACCAGCCAACTGAAGTTCATTGGGGAAAGTTGTTTATTTATGAGCCAACCATAACCCCACTTTTGTGGTAAATGTCATTTGGCTTCAATTAAGATTGTTTTACTATTTCGTGCTGGAGGCAAGCTGTTTTGAAATATTTTGTATATATTGAACAATAAATTTATTAAAGGTGTATCATTAAACTTGGTAACTATATTGAAGTCATTTGTGTGTTAAGTAAATTGATTTCTTTATATAGATTCTTATTACGTGGGAGGTTGGGTGATGAAGAGTGTATTAAAATATTGGCTTATCTTGAAAGAATATTTAATATATAAATCAAAGTGTAAGGCAGGATTGTAGTTTGTCTCTTACTTTGTTTTCGATATACATAGAGAGAGAGAGAGAGAGAGAGAGAGAGAGAGAGACTTTGTGTTCAGAGAGTGTGTGTTTAAAATTAAAGGAGGCATTTGTATTGTACCAAATTTTACGTTTAAGATGATCGTATTTGCGGTTGACCAGATAATTATAAGTAGAATTAAAGACGAGCTGCAAAGAGCAGTGTATATATTACAGAAGTTATGCAAGAATTATAAATTTAAATTTTCGAGAAATAAAACAAGTACAATGACCTTCCAAGGTAAATATACCTTTAGAACCAAAATTTAATTAATTATACTACATTGGAGAAAATCATGGGTTTTAAATACGTAGGAACATATGTCAACTATAAGTATGAAAATGATTTTAAAAATAGATTACCATGTTTCAACAAATATGCGGTACACTAAATAGAAATCTAAAAACCAAAACCATAAAAGAAACAGGATTGGCATTTTACAAAGTAATGGCCGTGCCTCTTCTTTATGGATCTGAAACATGGGCGTTGACGAAAGCTGACAAAAATACGATGCAGGCTGACAAGATGAAATTCCTGAGAACGGTAAAGGGATGTTCCCTTTTGGACAAAATCTCAAATTAAAAAATAAGGGAGGAGTTAAAAAATAAATTCTTTGAAGGAAAATTATAAATTATAGAAACGAATGGAGAATCATGTTGATAGAACGTGAAAAGAGAGGCTCCCAAAAAAAGTGTTGTACTACAGGCCTAAAGAATGAAGATCAAGAAAACGATGGTCTGACACATTTTGATCCCGGAACATGCAACACGCCTAATCCTTGCAGTGTAGAAGAAGAAAAAGTAGAAGAATGTTTAAAATTTCAGCAATCCACTTTAAAAGATAGCTGGGTAGGTAAAGTGAGACATGAACTGACCGGAATGGAATTATTTTACAAAAACATTTGCTGTACGTGGAAAAAGGGAGAAAAATAATATACTTTTTCGATCCATATACTTAGATGTATTCATTTGCTGCATTTCGATACAGATTTCCGCGCTTACGCGCTTTCCCACTCAGAGCCACTGAAAAACAGATTATTCAATAATATGAATTTATATTAGCTTTATTTCTCTGTTTTCATTCTTACAATGAAATTCTAATAAATCTCTGTTCACCTTTTAAAAACGTTTAGTAACAAAGACTTTAAAAACACAAAATCTGTTATCTACCTTGTTAACATACATATTTTGTATGGTGCAATTTGCAAAGGTAATTAGTAGTAGAGTAGTCTTCGATATCTTATAATTTGTCCACAAGGTTGGGGATTTCATTGTTTTTGATATTTCTTCAAAGTAAACTATGAGCACATTTTCTAACAGTGAAGTTACATCTTTTCTTGCTCGCAAACTATGAACTTGTCATACAACTTTTCATACATTTTCTTTGATTTTTCAGAAAGTAAATTCTTGCTTACACTCCTCGCCACCTTCAGGATATCGGGAGGTGTGGAACTAAATCCAGGATTCTTCAAATTCACTAATAAAGATTTCTGTCTCCATTTTGTAAAATCAATACCTGCGACCTTAATCGATATTCACTTGTTATCGAAGCGCATCTAAAATACGTATCGAGCAATTGATGTATCACATTTTTATTTTCTTTGGTATGCGTCTAAATATTAAATATTTATTGCATATCTAAATGTCGTGGAAAAACTATTGTATGCAACTGTCATATAATGGTTATTAAGATGCTTGTGAAGTTTTCGAGCTCGCGAGTGTCGAAAGTTACTCGTCACTCGCGTCTTAACAACCCCCATTAGAGGATCGTTACATAAATAACTATTTCGTAACGTTATATATGTAATAAAATAAAAAATACTGAGAAAACGCCAGAACACACAAACCATAATATTGTTTGCTCTTTCTGACACTATAATGTTGAATTTTCGCTTGTTAATTTGCCTGTCAGAATTGTTTCAAGTAGAGGCAAATACTTTGTAGAGTCACTGTAGGTGTTGACCTTTATTCACAAAATCGGTAGATGTTCCTAGTAATCGTGGTACAAATGGAAAGTGATTTTTGTCCAAGTGGATTTATCTCTCCCATGTAGGTCGTTGTTCGCTGAAAGCATTTTGCTGTTTTGAGAGAAGATTTAACGAATCGTCCGTCATGTTTTAAGCAATAACTCAAGAGGGGGAGATGTTTTTGTCATCGCTCCAAACCTGAATCACAACTGTCTCAAAGGTCCTTTGGCAATTTTCCTAAACGCTTCGTATTTAAGTGGTTTTGTCCCAGACGTCCAACACGGCGTGATATGACTTCAGGGAGTAGGAAGGATGGTTTCTGGTCAGAGCTCATAAAACGGCAATTTGTCTAACATTCTAAAGTATGTATATATTCTCTCACAAAACTGCTTCTATAGGTCTCAAATGGACCATTTGAGGCAGTATTTTTAAAACTTAAATGATTTTAGTCAAATTATATAATAAAAATATAATAACAGCCCGCCTTAAAGCAATATGTATATGTAACAATATATAAAAAGTGTATATTAAGTCATTATATATGTTTATATTATTGTATACATGTTCAATAATGTTATGCGAATGTATTACGTAATTTAATAATGTAGGAGCTGTGAGAATAATAGGTTAAAAGTTGCTAACGATGAGGTAACCTTGAGGAATAATGAATTTGAAAGTCTAACAATACTACTTGTAATTCTTGGAAGCAATAATGTAATTTTTGTGACAGTTTAAAAAATAGCCAATCAGCAACCAGAAAAAGCTTTAGTTAAATGAAAGTATTCTATTGGATTAGGAATATCCAATCAGAGACTTGAAATACAGAAATTTACAGCTTTAGGCAGTAGAAATCAAGTCAGTTGCTTGTAGACAGCGCTCATAACTGGACGCGTTGCTAGCAGACAGTGTTACTAATCAGACGCGAGATGTGTCCTCGAGAAGTATAATACGTATTCAGTGTGAGATGAAAATAGTTTACGTGTTAAAAAGTGAAGTAATTAATTAAAAAAATCTCACAGCTCTCTATATCAGCGAAGTGTTATTTAAATCGTGTCAAGCATTAATAAAATGAAGTAAAATTATAATCTGTGTAAGCCTACATTCTTCAATCGCACCACAACCCTGCAAAGAGAAACATGTCTCTAACAAAAATTCTGACGCAGCCGAGGCAAACATAAATATATAATATTTAAAGAAACAGTCGAAATATAATACGTCATCGTCAAACTGACTTTCCATACGTAGCAGCAAAATACAACTAACTTATTCACATTCCCACTTTCATACTGTAGGATGACCCGCACTTCTTTGTGCAAGCACACTTATAACCTCCATAGGGATGCATAGCACTGCTTCCTGTCGAAGTAATCGTGGAATAACACCAATATTCAGAAAATATTTAAGAAATGCAATGAATGATATGAGAGCCATTGATTCCCTCAGCGCATTTTGTTTGCGCGCGAAATGGGAAAACTGCTATTTTTACTTTCTCTACTACGTGTAGTAAGTAGATGAAGTATTGTGTTCCGCCCCTGAACCATTTTGCGAAAAATATTCGTGCATGTGTGTTTACAGCGTAACTAAAAATTGAAAAGTCGGTTAAAAACCAAACTTGTTTAAATTCAGCTATTGCTAAAGGAATGTTTTCAAGAAAATCCCCCCCCAAATTACCCTTAACATGCAACATTTTTCGTAATATTGATTTTCTCAAAAATGACTCTAAACGGTCTTGATTAAAATACCATATGTTTAAGATAATTTCCTGACAAATGAAATTTATGTTTTAAATTTTGTGGCAATGACCTCTTAAAGTCCTCTTCATTCTGAACGACTTCTACATAACTGGTAAACCGAAAGAGAGAGACAAAATCTTACTGAAAAAAAGAAAGAAGAAAAAAAATGCAGACCTCATTAAAACACAATTTATGTAAAATATATTTGTGTGTGGGTGTGTTTGCGGAGTTAACCATTTCGAGATATTCCTTGTTATTGGTTTGCATTTCCAAATACTTATACTTTTCTAAAATCGGAAGTCATTATTGGTTTTTCGTTTCCCTTGTTCTTTCTGTCCCTCTCTTTCTCTGTTGGCTATGGAAAGAGAACGAAATTTCAAAGCCATTGCATAACGACCCGCTCTTAAAGCATTTGACTATCGCTTAAAGCCTACTGCATTTCCCTAAACCCCTTGTATCTACAAGGAAATAAGCAATAAGACAATTTCTGATAAGCTTATCTTGATTGACATGAAGGAGGTAGAAGAATAAGAGTTTGTAAGAAAGTTTGTACAAGAGTGAGTAGAGAAAGTCATTTGAGTACAATACATCAGACTTTTCCTTAATAATTCCAACAATTAAGTTAGGTTTCAAATAAGCGTTCCAAAGTAAATAAAGTATGATCACGATTACTTACTATTTACACTTAAACGTAACATTAAAATACCCTTTGTTGTGCGGTCACTTTCTAGACTGGGGTTGTTTCGCATCAAGATGTGACTCTTCGTTCCGTTCCGAGAATATTGGACTACTATTTCCTGTTAGTCTGTTTCAGCCAGTTTGCAATATTGATAACTTATCCAGTATATGCAAGGATAAGAAAGAATCCCGAAATAAGTAACAGTTTTGGTTTTACATTTAAAATAAAGCGAAAAACGTTTTGTAGATTACTGAGCACTTCATATACTTAAGTGTGGCATAAGAGCCGTCTATTGTAACTTGGAAGCACTAAAGCAAACCAGTTCCAAGGTCTCGCATCATGCACATACCGGAATGGTAGAAACAAATCGTTTGCTACTGAAAAATTTGATAGTGAGAAAAATGTTTTAGGCGGTAGAGTGTATAGCTGCCATACCGCAATCATACTGAATCTGACCGGGTTTTCCTTATTATCTCCCTCATTCGCCAAATATCGGGTTGGATGCTTTAGTAGCAAGACAGATTGAGACAATTGCACTGTACAACTAGTGATTTGTTCGTCATTGCAAGAAATCTCTGAAAGTCCGGGCGCATAAAGGCGATCTTGCAATTGAGACAGTTTATCAAGTTTTGTGACAGTGTTATAGTAGTATGTAACAATGGGAACATTGAAAATATGTGTTAATAGATGCATTGATATCAAACACATTGCTTAATAAAAATAGTTGAAGCATGCTGTAAATTAATTTCATCAACATTAAAGGATTATTTATTTAATAGAAAGTCTTATTGTTCAACCAGACCGACACAAGCCTTTGTATACAGTTTTACTTAAAATATAAAAATGGAGAGGAAGTATATTTTTTAATGGGAAACGGTTGTTGGGCGACATTTCTAGCGGGAAATGGTAGGTCAGTAGCATCTGGAAAGCGTCGATCCTTGGGTTGATGCTATCTGCTACAGTGTTCTCGTCCTCGGCTATGGATGCTCGTCGGCTGCTGTGTTTTCCATTCCTAACCTTTCCCTATATAGCTAATTCTTGGTTCTCGGGGTTGTCTTGGGTGAGGCAAATTAAAAATATACTGCATTTCCCTTAATAAATGTGGTTTATTAACAATTCAAATATTTATGGGCGGCTAGCTTTTCCCATTATACCAATTTCCATCATTTAAATAAGTAAGGAGCCTAAACTAACTGCATACGTGTTCCCACCCATATGCACACACGTGCATTTGTCGTCAAGAGCGTAGCACTTTGCGTCGACGAAATTCGATAAGAGAGTGAAAATCTGAGGCTTTGTTCGCCTTTATATACCTGAGCTTAGTGACGATTGCCTCTGCGCTTCAAAATGTAACGACGTTTCTAATTGATCCTCAGACCGCGTTACCTTAACATGTATGAGAATATTCTACTTCAAAGTCTTGCGCTTACGCGTCACCATGGCGCGCATGCAGCGGATTCAATATCTCCGTCTCTTTCTTTTCTCTATCTGTCTCTTTCTATTTCTTCTTACCGTTATCGGCTCCCTGCTCATTAACTTGGTGAAAGGTGGGCTCTACTTAGAATTATCTTTTACCTGGAATTTGCTAGCTCGCCCTTTTCTTACAATCTGCTTTGTAAATTATTGGTTGTTAAATATTTTAACATGTTTTTTGGTGGATTATATTATTACTATGTACAATTCTTATATATGTATGGTATATCCCCTTTCAATTTGCAACAATCTACGAATAGTTTATGACGTAAGGTGTTAATTATAGTACGAATGTATTTCGCTCCTAGTAGTTACAACTATTATAACTGTTACATGCATCAGTAATTAAAAAAAAATCTGATGTGTTACACTCACATGACTTTCTCTACTCTTGTACAAAGTATTTATACAAACGCTTATTCTCCATCTACTTCATCTTAATCGAGATAAACATTTGCAAACTCTATCTTATTGCTAATTTTCTTGTAGATGTAGGGGAAAATATATTTACAAGGGCAATATAGAAAAACAGTAGCCTTTAAGCACATACATATCTCTTAATACCTGGTTGCTAGGCGCAGCACCATTTCCTTTCCCACAGATTAATACTCTTTGCATATCCAAGACAAAAAAATGAATAACGAATTCCCATTTGAGAAAATAAGTATTGAAAAATTTAAGGGAATAACAAGCAATATCTCGAAAATGGTTCACTCAACACAAAAAATGTATATGACATAAATTGTGTATTTTAACGCGATCTACATTTTCTGTGTAGTAAAATTTTGTCTATCTCGTATGGTTTACCAGTTATGCAAAAGTCGTTCACAATGAAGAATACTTTTGGAGACATTCCCAGAAAATTCAAGATATACATTTTATTTGTCGTAAAAATATCTTAAACATATGATATTTTAATCAAAATCGTTAGAGCCATTTTTGAGAAAATTAAAATTTTCGAAAAATCTTCCATGTAAAGGGTACTCTGGGGTGGGGGGATTTTCTTGAAAACCTTCGTGTCGCATCTCTGGAAGATACTGAACCTAAATACCAAGTTTGGTGTTTATCCGACTGTTCGTTTCTGAGTTATGCTGTTCACAGACACACACACACACACACACAGAAAGACACACACACGGACATGTTTCCAAAAATGCTTTTTATGGATTCAGGGGGTCTCAAAACATGTATTTCCGGTGAAATCTCGGTATCGAAATTTTGGGTGGAATACAATACTTCCCCTACTTACTATACGTAGTAGAGAAAGTAATATGAACCCTGTTGCGATTAATAAAGAATTGATGCTGCTACTTGATGCTGTTATGACGTTACGTACTTGTTCTGGGAAGTTCAGAGTGCCGAGTCGGTTCATTGTGTCTTTTGAAGTTGCTCCGGCACTGTTGACATCAGTGGTAGATGCAGTCGTAGACTGTAAAAATGTCCTAGTATTTCTAAGGTTTGGGTTTCTCAGGCGTTTGGTCTCGGTCGAGAATGATAAGACGTAATTTTGTTGAACAAAATTAATTCACTTTTTATTTCACTCTGAGATTTTAGGTTGTTGCTTCATGTGCGGTACACCAATTTGAAGGAGGAGTTGTATTGTAGTTCGACTGTTGGGGAGCCAAAACTTGAAGTAGTTGCAACCATGTGCGATGCAAAGTTTCCGGTGGCCTTCGCCCCAAGTTTAAAAAATTAACTTTGTAATTTGAATGTTTCTTTAAATATTATATATATATTTATTTTTGCCTCGGCTGCGTCAGTATTAATTTTGTAGAAACATGTTTCTCTTAAGAGGGTGTGATACGGCTAAAAAATGTAGGCTCACACAGATTATAATCTTTTACTTCACTCCTTTTATTAATCACACGATTAAATAACACTTCATTTATACATAGAGCTGTGAGAGTATTTATTAATTGCACTTTTAAACAGGTAAACTTTATAATATTCTCACCGTAACTAACTTTTGTCTCACACTGAATACGTACGCGTCAGCGTCGGTTAGGAACGCTGTCTACTAGTAACTGGATTCTACCGCATGAATTTGTAAATTTCTGTATTTCAATTTCTGATTGGCTAATCCTACTCCAATAGAATATTTTTATTTAACTTAAGCTTTTTCTGGTTATTGATTGGCTATTTATAAACTGTTTTAAAATATTACATTATTGTTCCAAGAATTACTAGTAGCATTATTAAACTTTATAGTTCATTATTGCCTCAAGGTTACCTCATTGTTAGCAACTTTCGGCTTCTATTCTCATAGCTCCTACATTGTTAAATCACGTAATACATTCACACAACATTATTATACATGTACATAAAAATATAAACATAATACAATGACTGTTACATACATTTTATATATTATATTATACACATGTTGCTTTAAGGCGGGCTGTTATTGAATTTATATTATATAATTAGACTGATATTATTTAAGTGTTAAAATCACTGCCTCAACTCACGGATTAAAAATCATAATGTTGAATAAAATCTCACTACAAATAACTTTTATGCAATTCAATATTACTTTTTAAACTGAACAACTGACAGATACAGTGTTAAACTGTATTCGACGTACAATATTTTTCGCGTAGTGGCTGACACGACTTACACGTCCGAAAACTAGCAAAGAAGGTTTACTTGGCTTGGTGTCCTCCTCCTCCTCCTCCTCCTCCTCAAACTTTTGGTATTGATGTCATTGGTAACTATAGTAACACATATACATGAAATTATTTTTTTCGCTGCTAAGTTTGTTACTAGGCACGTTCTACAGTGCGTGTATGTATTGCCTACTATTACTTATATATTATTATAGTCAGGGTTATTATTATTTTTTTTTTGAATTTTATATTTATGTACTTCCTTTAACTGCTGTGGTCCTTAGCGTGCCATTCCGTATTGGGCGTGAAAGACCGGTAATGCTCAGATGCTCTTTATCAGGCTTGAGGTTCTTTTACATGCCGTAAATCTACGACACGGGACCACCGGCATTACTTCCCTTCCGAAGGAAGCCATGCTAAGGATTTTTACGCCCGAAAAGATCCATGTCCATCGCCGGGTTTGAACCCGCGACCTCGGGAACGGCGGCGCCGAGGCGGCTCGGGTTCAATCCCAGGTGGACAAAGCGGCGTCTTGGCGGGTTTTCTCCGGGTTCTCTGGTTTCCCCCGCCATTCATTCCACCAACTGCTCCATCGTCACCTTTCCTATCATCCATTTCGCCGTCATTTCGTCTCATCTCTTCCTTCATCCCATACCAGGTATCGGGCTGATCACCCATTCTGTCTGCTCCATGAGTGTGTCTGCTCCTCGACGGGCCTCTGACCCCAGGCACCCGCCTGTAAGTCCTGGGGGGTGTAAGTCCTACATAAGATGAGGTTAAACAGGGAATGAATGAATGACCTCGGGAACTAGAGGCTAGATGGTAACCACTACACCACGGAGGACGACCCTATAGTCATGCCTGCCTAAATACATTTTGATTTTTAATAAGACTTTAACGAATTGTGATACTAATTATTCTAAGTTCTTTTTCTGAATTTATTTTCCTTTCTGTTATTTTAGATCTTTTCAGATAAGCACTTTCATTCTGTATCTGATTCTCTGTTTCTTTATGAGCTCTTTTAAGGTAGTTACGCATAAAATATAATCGAGCAGGATGGCTCAGGCGGTTACGTTTGTGACCCGCATTCGGGAGGTCGTGGGTTTTGATTCCCATGGCAGAACTTCCTGACCCATGGTTTTTTCAGGGGTTTCCCTGGTTCGCCAGGAAGGATCATTATATTTCCCGAATTTCCTGTCCCACTATTTCATTTCCATTCACATTTCACTTCACCCTTCATCTACTTGAACTTTTTCAAGTTGAAGTGTCGGCGGAAAGTCTCGGCGTGTGCATGGCGGGGGAAAAATATGCTCTAAGGAAACCTTCGTTCTCCGGACTGTGAGCTGTTTCCGGTCCCGGACCCCCCAGGGGATGTGTAAGCCCGCAGGGGGAGGGTGTCGGCTACACCAGCCAGCACCGAGGGAGTTGAAATCTGTAAATGGTAGGGACACTGCCCTTTGTCTTCGTGCCTCCTGTTCCGGCCGCCCTGTGTCTCCTCTCACCTCATCTCTTCCTCCCGGGGACGCCCTTTCAGGGGCGTGAGTCAAGCTGCTAAGTCCCCCTCCTTACCTAGTCCTATCCTATCCTGGCCATAAAATATAGTTTCAACTATTTAGTCATAATATGTTAATAAAAGCGCTTTCAAGTTCAACAGAATAAACAGTTACAATCCTAATAGCTTACTTTTGTAAACTTAACATTTATATGTGCACTGCTATTCCATAACAAAATACTTTCAAACGAATGCAAGTGTTTCCACTTAAAACCAAAGTTTTTCAATAGATATATTACTGTAGATAATTTTACACAAATATGAATTAACAGTAATGCCAATAGCATTTACAAAGGTATGCAGATGCAGCCTTCCAATGCAAAAATAAGGGATTTAGTTTTTAGTTCATTAACTTGCATCTTGTTTGGATCAAAGTAAATTTTAGATTGGTTTAAACATAATTTACCTAACTTTCCGGATTCCATAACATTACTATACGATCCAAAATTGTTGTACCTGAATAATTCATGCTTTGCTTCTGTATATAATTAACTATTTTTATTATTAAAGAATGTTTTCAATCGGTTTTGAGCAATGTAAATACACGTATAAAGAGTATTAGAAACAATGAATACACATGTATGTGAAAAACCCACAAACTATGACTTTTACTTTCCCTACTACTTATAGTAAGTAGGGGAAGTATTGATTCCACCCAAAAATTTGATTACCGAGATTTCACCGGAAATACATGCTATTAGATGCCCTGAAACCAAAAAAGCATTTTTAGAAAAAGGTCCGTATGTGTAGGTGTGTATCTGTGAACGGCATAACTCAAAAAGAAAATTCGGATAAATACCAAACTTAGTATATGAGTTTAGTATCTTCCAAGGATGCGACACAGAGATTTTTAAAAACTCCCCCCCACACCGACTACTCTTCACATGGAATATTTTTTAAAAAAATTGCGTTTCTCAAAAATGGCTCTAACAATTTAGATTAAAATATCACATGTTTAAGATATTTTCATGGCAAATGAAATGTATATCTTGGATTTTCTGGGAATGTCCCCAAAAGTCCTCTTCATTCTGAATGACTTACTCATAACTTGTAAACCGTAGTTATGGGCAAAATGTTACTACACAAAAAAATGCAGATCTCGTTAAAACACTCAATTTGTCATATACATTTTTTTTCGGGTGAACCATTTCTGAGATATTCCTTGTTATTTGTTTGAATTTTCCAATAGTCAAACTTTTGCTCAAATAGGAATTCGTTGTTCTTTTTTATGTTCTGGACATGCAAAGAGAATGGAATGCTCCACATAGCAACCAGCTCTTAAAAAAATTGACTATGCTTGAGACAGTATTTTTAAACCTTAAATGATATGTCTAATTATATAATATTAAAATAATAACAGCAGGCTTTAAAGCAATATGTGTATGTAAAAGTATATAAAGTGTAACAGTCATTGTATTATATTTATTTTTATTATGTACATGTATAATAATGTTATGTGAATGTATTACGTAGTTTAACAATGTAGGAGCTGTGAGAATGGAAGCAAGCTGCTTTTGTAGCAAACAGAGTTACAAAGTAAGAAGCCGAAAGTTGCTAACAATGAGGTAACCTTGAGACAACAATAAATTAGAAAGTTTAAAAAGGTTACTAATAATTCTTGGAACAATAATAATGTAACATTTAAAACAGTTTATAAATAGCCAATCAAAAATTAGAAAAGCTGAAAGTTCCATAAAGGTATTCTATTGGAGTAGGATTAGCCAATCACAGACTTGAAATAGAGAAAATGTACAATTCAGGCGGGAGACGCTACAAAGAAGCGTAACCAAGCAGTCCAGTTTAATGTTTAGTGTAAGACATGAAATTTTATTGCGGTGAGAATAATATAAAGTTTACGTGTTAAACAGTACAATTAACAATAATCTCACAGCTCTATAGTAGGATACAGCAGTGAAGTGTTATTTAATCGTGTGAAGGATTAATAAACAAAGTACAATACAATTATAATTTGTGTAAGCCTTTTTCTTTAGCCACACCAGCCCTGCTAAGAGATACATGCTCTAAAAATAGTAATAACGCAGCCGAGGTATACATATATAATATTTAAGTAAACATTAAAATAAAAGGTGGGGTGAAGGCCACCGGAAAAGCAAACATGGGGCGAAGGCCACTAGAAAGTTTGTACCGTACGTGGTGCTACAACGACTTCAAGTTTGGCTCCCATACGTGGAACTAAAACAACTTCAAGTTTGGTTCTCCAACAGTGGGGCAGCAACGACTTCACGCTTAAAGGGTACCATATTCCCTTGCACCTACAAGAAAATTAGCAATAAGATGTTATCTCGATTAACATGAAAAATATGGAGAATAAGCGTTTGTAAAAATATTATGTATTAGAGTAGAGGAAGTCACGTGAGTGAAACACATCAGATTTTTTTTTTTTTTTTTAGAATTTGCTACAAATTAAACATTAGCTCTGAAAAGTAGTATAATCTAATTGAAAATTTTAATCCGAGGCTCTCCCTAGTAGCAGCAGTCGAAGAAAACGAAGGCCAATGCTTCCATTCTTGTGTTGAAAGGACTTAGCTCTCTGTGGCGCCATATATAATTGCATTCAGCGACGCGATGGAGCCTCTTGACTTTGGTTATTAACGCTGTAGTTAATTGAAACTCCGTAGCTTCACATCAGTCGCTCAATAGCGAGAAGCAATCGCCCTTTCAACGGAGCACGCGTCGGAACGCCTGCGTGACACGATGTCTCAAAACTGCCTTCTCTCAAAACAGTGATCGAGATGGCTTTGGCTTCATACGCATGTGCAATATTGTGTTACTATTCTGCTGTGAATTTTCCTCACTAGCACTTCGTGTGGAAGTACTTATTGAATTCCATAAACATTTTTTTTTAGAAAATAAATAAAAATGTCTGCGTGTGCATGAGCAGTATAACTGAAAAACGAAAAGTCGGTTAAATACCAAACGTAATATTTAAGTTCAACGTATTCCAAGTATTCGACACGAAAATATTTTTTAAAAAAAAAAACCTCCAATGCAATCTACCGTTTACATGAAAAATGTTTCGTTATTTTTTATTTTCTCAAAAAAAAATGATCGTAACGATTTTGATTAAAATGTCATGTGTTTAAGCTATATTCAGGACGAAATTTATTTCTTGAATTTTGTGGGAATAGCCTGTGAAGTCCTCTTCATTCTGAATCAGTAAGAGAGACCAAATGTTTCTACTCTTATGCACTGTATATACAGGGAGAGCCAGAAAACTACGAACCGGTTGTGCGGTGTTTTTCCTGTCCGCGTCCTCGGCGCTCGTTGCCGTCTGCCGTTATCATAGAAAGGCGTGGATGAAACCATACAACATTTTTAAAACTAGTTTTAAAGGCTTTATTTAACAACTCTATGAAAGTGTGTTTGAGGACAGAATTATTAGTAGAGATTTGTGGCCCGCTCGGTCCCCCGACCTAACCCCCTGCGGTTTCTACCTCTGGGGTAACTTAAAACAAAGTGTACAAGACAAACCGACACACCCTGGAAGAACTAAAACAAAACATCCGCCAGGAAATTGCCAGTATTTCTCAATGTGATGGATAATTTTCTAAAGAGGTGCCAAAATGTATGGGCAACGACGGTGGCCAGTTTCAGCATCATAAAGTTGGTAAGTAAAGCCTTTAAAAATAGTTTTAAAATTGTTGTATGGTTTCATCCGCACATTTCTTTGATAGTGGCAGACGGCAACGAGCGCCGAGGACGCGGACAGGAAAAACGCCGCGCAGGCGGTTCGTAGTTTTTTGGCTCTATCTGTATATTGCATTAAAGCACACAATTCATGTAATAATTGTGTGGCGTTAAGATAGGAGGATCTTTGTTATTGGTTTGAATTTTCAAGCGCAAGTGATAAGTTGCTATTCACATTTTCTGGTGGTCGTGTAAGAGATACGGAATATTAAATCCATCACAAAGCGATTCGCTTTTTAAAAATATTGACTATCGCTTTAGCTTATACCTACAACGAAGTGTAAATGTGTAATGGAAGTTTATCTCGATTAATAAGTAGACTGAAATCAATGAAATATTACTAGTTTCTGTGGACGTTGTATAAAATCATCTTTAGAGGTTTATAAATTTAGTTTAGGAGGAGGAGGCGGAGGAGGAGAACGGCCAACGTTGCAAAACGGTGAACACAATGTTTTTAAACTTGATGAATTTATCAGTGCCATCGGACCTCACCAGAGCTTTTTAAAGACACCACTGATGCTCTCCCTCGATTGCCGTCATATAAATTCCATGTTTATACCACTGGTGTGACATTTAATTCCCGTTTCGGCAATTTGGAATGTTTAAGCAGTTTTGTAAGCGAAATACATTTTAACTCGCGTAGGAATTGAGAAACTGTTCCGCTACAGGGTAACTTTAGCTTTTATTTGTAAGAGCTGGAAAAGAGATGTCGAGAATTTGTTAATAGTGAACGAAACGAATCATTTTATAAAAAATTGTTATGTGCGAGTGATACGACATGGATTCAAAGAGCATTTAGTGATGACCAGAGTTTTTTTTTTAAGTGAGATGGAAATTTAAACATTTAATATCATTACAAGCTCATTAACTTGTCTCCTACACTTCAAAGCAATTTCATTCACATAATGTTGGCCATCCTACTAAATCATCAGACGATGATTGGGAAAGGCAAAAATGTACTTAACCAAAGATGTAGGTATCGTTAAAAGTACACCTTATGGTTTTTTGTGGCATTAACCATTTCCTAGATATTTATTTGTATGGATTTTACAACACCTAATGTTTTTCTTGAGATGCTAAAGCCAGTGTTTTTGTTTTCTTCCGGTATCGTGCAAAGAATGGAATTTCAAAGGCAGCGTATAGTGACCAGCATTTTAAAGATTTGGTTATGTTTTGATTCCTGTATCCCCCTTGTACCTAAAATGAAATATGCAACTAAAATATTTCTGGTAGCTTTTATCTCGATTAATATGAAATATATAGGAAAATAAGCTTTTGTGGGAATAGCTTTTAGAAGAGAAAAAGATTAACGATATTGTGTAAAGAAAGTCATATGAGTTTAACACATCAGGTACGTTATTACCACCCGATAATATAGCATTTCGACACAGTCCGTAATCTGCCCGGCGCTTATATCCCTACCACCCTGAAGTTGGTTTTTTATTAGCTCCACGTATGGATGCCAATTTGAGAAGATGTTTTGTTATGTTATTTATTAGCACCACGCTTTGGGCGTCAATTTGAAGTAGTTTGTATTGAAGGAGTTGTTTGCACCACGTATGGACGTCAATTTGAAGTAGCTGGTTGCTGCTACATAGTGTAAGCCAGTTTGAAGAAGATGTATTATATTTCAACTGTTGGGGAGCCGAACTTGTAGTTGTAACCGCACGTATAGTAAACAGTTTCCGGTAGCCTTCGCCCCAAATGTACTTTCAGGTGGCCTTTGCCCCAAGTTTAAAAAAAATATTAACTTTGTAATTTAACTGTTTCTTTAAATATTATATTTATGTTTGCCTCGGCTGTATCAGTATTATTGTTAGAGACTGGTAGGGTGGTGGTGCGACTGAAGAATGTAGACTTACCCATATTTTAAGTTTTAATTCACTCCTTTTTATTAATCCTTGACACAAATTAAATAGCACTTCACTGATATCGAGAGCTGTGAGATTCTTTTATTTAATACTTGCACTTTTTAACACGAAAACTATTTTCGTCTCACACGAATACGTATTTAATTTCTCGAGGATACATCTCGCGTCCTGTTATAGGCACTGTCTAGAAGCAATTGAACTGAATTCCACCGCCTAAATTTGTAAATTTCTGTATTTAATGTCTCTGATTGGCTAATCCTAGTCCAATATCTTCATTTAACTAAAGCTTTTTCTGGTTGTTGATTGACTGTTTTTAAACTGTCTCAAGATTTACATAATTGTTGCTCTAATAATGACTAGTAGCATTTAAACTTCCTTACTCATTATTGCCTCAAGGTTACCTCATTGTTAGCAACTTTAAACCTATTTCTCACAGCTCCTACATTATTAAATTGCGTAATACATTCACATAACATTACTACACATGGATACAATAATATAAACATATACAATGACTGTAATATACACTTTTTAGATATTGTTTTAAGGTGGGCTGTTATTCAAATTTATATTTATATAATTTGATTAAAATCTTTAAGTGTGAAAAATACTGCCTCAACTCTCTTAAACATTTCCGCGGCTGCTATAGGTCCCTTAGGGGTTAGGAGTTGTCAGAGAGTATCCAGCATTCCGGGTAGGCCATAGTGGGCTCCTTGTGCTTCCAACGTGATCCCTGTGAGGAACAGATGAAGGGGAGACCCGAAGGGCGATCATATCCGGACGACGATATGCGCTAGCGAGGACGGAGTCCCTAACGATTCCAACATAATACCAATCCTGACGCCAGTTAGTGCTGCCTTCCACTCACAACCTTGGAGTCCCGGGAATAGAGGGGACACTTCCAGGAAGCAAGGGGGTCCCAGCAGTCCCATCAAGAGCTAGGGAGAAATCTTTCCATAGCGCAAATTCCACCGTCTCCTGCTTCTGCAATCTTGAAATAGCTGAGTGAAAAAGATGAAAGGAAGTAATGGGGACAGGAAATTTATGGTAGAAGAGGAACATATTCGCCTACTGGCCGCGGGAAACTTCGAAAACACCCATGGTCAGAGTGGCTGACCCTACGGGAATCGAAAACGGCACCTCCCAAATGAGAGCCTCAAACGTTACCGCGGAGTCTTCTTGATCGGTCTATAGGT
This sequence comes from Deroplatys truncata, assembly GCA_030765065.1. Lineage (NCBI taxonomy): Eukaryota > Metazoa > Arthropoda > Insecta > Mantodea > Mantidae > Deroplatys > Deroplatys truncata. The sequence continues at coordinate 125,819,801 of CM060988.1, read as the reverse complement.
TCCTTGCTATTTTATAACGAATTATAGAAATAATATTGTTATTGCCTTACGTTACAAGTTACATCATTGGCAGTGTATTTGTCTGTTCAGCTATCAACAAGCGCCAAAAGTATTCGGAGGATATGATTATGAATACTGGAAAACAACGAAAAGAGTAACTGTTAAATTTTTCTCCGCCATAAATATCCATACATTTTAAAAGTCTTTATTTAATATGTGCGCATATTCCGTAATGTGAAGTATTGCATTAATTGACTTGTAGTTCCATGTGTGATTTGAATAGCATAACAATTTTGTTTATTGAATACGTTAACCGGTTCATTGAAGCTTCATGAATAAATAACATACATATGATTTTAATCAATTTAACTTTTATTTTATATATGGCAATTGAGCATATTTAACTTGCTAACACATTCCTCATTCAGGACTGTAAAACGTAAAGGTAAAGCTGCATTTCACGAAGGGGCCCCCGGAACCGGGCAGAGTACCGCACGCAGGCCAGTCGACCCATTGTGCCTCCAACGTGACCCCTGGGAGGGGAGATACCCGAAATGCGACTGGATCCGCAAGCATGAGCGGAGTCCCTAACGTTTCCAGATAGAACGCATCCGATAGAACGTACCGCCCAGCCGCAACCCGCCGAACACCGTCAACTGGTCCTACAACCCTGAAACAGATGACAAGGAAGATGATGGGTACAGGAAATGAGGGGAAGGGAGTCATGGACCTCCAGCATTCGCCTGGAGACCCGAGGAAACCACGAAAAACCCATGGGCCAGAGTGGGCGGTCACCGGGGATCGATCCCGGGACCTCCCGAATGCGGATCACAGACGTAACCGCCTGAACCATCCCGCTCGGTAAAAAATTATAAAGATATCATTTTTCGGATGGAAAGATTCCCAGCTCCTTTTATCGGAACGTTTTAGTGTTACAACGGCTTGAAATTTTAACAAATACGCGCTTAGAATTCTGGAGACTGCTGATAATAATCAGGAGACTTGAGCCAAGTACTAACTTGCATACATATTGGTTTGGATCCCTATTCGGTTTCCATATTCATATATGCAAATACGATGTGAAACTTTAACTTCTGCTATGGTAGCTAACTTTAATGTTTGAAGTTGTTAGTTTGGCTTCATTAACTGGATACTAGTTTCAGGCCAGTTCTTCAAGTTATTGCCTTTCCTCACTGCTTAATCCCAATAAACAGAGAGCAAGGAGAGGATATGCAAGTATTTTTACAATTGTTAAGGGAGCTTTCATTTATTACGTCCCGCTCTTTGAATCTTACATTTCAGGAACGTGTAGCGTTTTGCCCCGCTACTTCGTCGTGGGTATCTTATCTGCGTCGTTCTCGTCTCGGCGTCGTTGTATGGGTAGTCTTCAGGACTCGAAGGGTCAACTGTCGGCGAATCGGCCTGAAATTCCCTACTGTTATTGTCAGGGTAGGATTGCGGAGTGGTGACACCAGGATACTGTCTTGAAAGAAACACTGTTTTCACTTTTCTCACTCTTTATGCTAGAAATCCTGCAAGATTCATTAGTATTCCCTAACACGTGTGATTCTTTTAACACTGTCTTCCCGCTATTGACTCTTGGAATACTAAAGTTTGCTCCGGCTAGTTATTTAATATCTGGTTGTCTATCGCCGTTCTTTAGATTCGCACGAACTTGAAGTAGTCACTTGACTAACCTTAACTCGTTTATAATCTTGGATATAATTATGTCGAAGAATACCCGTAGCACTTTATATAAATATTTCACCTACATCACTTCATAATTGCGCGGCACTTAGCAAATTTCGGAACTTAGCGTCCTTTCCTGACTCGGAGTACTACGTGTTACCTTAATGAAGAATCATGACAAACATTCCTAAACCCATGCTCGCATTCACATATAACGACTGCTCGCCTCCAAATTTTGTAAATGTCACTGCGTCTTCCTATCTTTCCATTGGTTCTCACACTTATTCTCTACGTTTATTTGTTCCCTGATTGAAAATTCAAAGCCTAACTGTAAGAAAAGTCCGTTGCCTCATAGCGTCTGTTTACTCTTAAAACTTGCCTCATCCCCACGAAGTGCAAAAGAAGGTTTCGATTTTTATGGCCCCACGCTCGGAAAACTTAATGGACAGTCTGAAACGAAGCTACACTTGTTTTCCCTAAATATTGCAGTTTTTCTTAGGTAATTACGCCTTTATTTATTTAGCAATATTATTGAAACTTAAAACAAATTTACAGTTTCAGAAGGGCTTTCGATTGATGTAGTTTTGAATCATATTGCTTTAAAATTATGGAAAATATCACATTAAAAGTTCATTAATTATCAATAATTCCTAAATTATAATTATTGCAGAGTTCCTTTTTGTGTATGCTTAATCAGGTGCAAATATCGCTACAAACTACACACGTCTACTTATTTTCATAGAATTACTTTTCATAAAAACTGAATTCTTGTTTAATATTAGGTTTCTCATAAGTAACGTCGGTTTTAAGTTTGGTGTTTCCTAAGATAGAATTGGTTTTCTCTGTTTCGCCAATGGTATTTATAGGATGCCATGGCTAGTATTGCATATATTGCGAGAATGTGTCAGTTGTTAATACACAATCACAAAATGGAAGTTACAAAGTTTGAGATTAGAGTCCTTCTAAAGCAGTACTGGAAACAAGATTATAAAGCTGCTGCCGCGGCTCGAAAAATATATGAAGTGCAAGGAGATGTCATTAGTGAGTGTGTGGCACAACGATGGTTCCAACGTTTCAACATTGGAGAAGAAAACACAAATGATTTACCACGTTCTGGAAGACCTAAATCGCGTCAGGAAGTAAACAAACGTAGCCATTTTGCAAAAAATTACGTGCAAATTGCGTACTGCCAACGTAAATAAAAATGTGAAATCGGCTAAAAATGCGATGCGCCGTTGTTACCGCTATTTGTTGTTGTTGTTCTGCGATTTTGTTGAAACGCTACGCGTGCAAATTAACAGTGCGTATTTAATATAAAGCAAAATGGTTTGCACGGGATGTGAGAATACTGTCTTTAGCATTCTAACTCAACACGTGCTATGCTTATATAAAAAAACTAACCTAAACCTAACTTTTCGTGAATTGAGAAACGTAAGCTTATATAAAAAAACTAACCTAAATCTAACCTTTCGTGAATTCAGAAACGTAAGGTTATATAAAAAAACTAACCTAAACCTAACCTTCCGTGAATCCATAAATGTAAGCTTATATAAAAAAAAAACTAACCTAAACCTAACCTTTCATGAATTCAGAAACGTAAGCTTATATAAAAAAAACCAACCTTTAGTGAATTCAAACGTAAGCTTATATAAAAAAAAATCTAACCTAAACCTAACCTTCCGTGAATCCATAAACGTAAGCTTATATAAAAAAAATTACACCTAACCTCCCGTGAATTAGAAACGTAAGCTTAGGAACGCACGCTCGCTTCGCTCGCGTGCTTTGATGTAACCAATGGTAACAAATTAAAACAAGGATATATATATATATATAATGGTAATTCAGAAACCTATGCTTATATAAAAAAAACTAACCTAAACCTAACCTTTCGTGAATTCAGAAACGTAAGCTTATATAAAAAAAACTAACCTAAACCTAACCTTCCGTGAATCCATTAACGTAAGCTGATATAAAAAAACTAAACCTAACCTAACCTAACCTCCCGTGAATCAGAAACGTAAGTTTAGGAACGCTCGCTTCGCTCGCGTGCTTTGATGTAAACAGTGATAACAAATTAAAACAAGGATATATATAAAGGTAATTCAGAAACCTATGGTTATATAAAAAAACTAACCTAAACCTAACCTTTCGTGAATTCAGAAACGTAAGCTTATATAAAAAAACTAACCTAAACCTAACCTTTCCTGAATTCAGAAACGTAAGCTTATATAAAAAACTAACCTAAACCTAACCTTTCCTGAATTCAGAAACGTAAGCTTATATAAAAAAACTAACCTAAACCTAACCTTTCGTGAATTCAGAAACGTAAGCTTATATAAAAAAAAGTAACCTAAACCTAACCTTCCGTGAATCCATTAACGTAAGCTGATATAAAAAAAAACTAAACCTAACCTCCCGTGAATCAGAAACGTAAGTTTAGGAACGCACGCGAGCGAAGCGAGCGTACTTTGATGTAAACAGTGATAACAAATAAAAACAAGGATATATATATATATATATATATATATATATATATATATATATATATATATATATATATAAAGGTAATTCAGTAACCAATGGTTATATAAAAAAACTAACCTAAACCTAACCTTTCGTGAATTCAGAAACGTAAGCTTATATAAAAAAATTGGCTAATATTATCTTATAGTGTGCCCGTAGAAAATGCTTATAAAATCAAAAGGAAAGCGAATAAATTACCTTAAGAGTGAGCTTAGAACACGATGTGGTCTCGTCTATAGCTGGTGCCCACCTGCCCGCTCGTTTAAGGTATTTTAGTTATATAGGAAAATCGCGTCAGGAAGTAAACAAACGTAGCCATTTTGCAAAAAATTACGTGCAAATTGGGTACTGCCAATGTAAATAAAAATGTGAAATCGGCTAAAAATGCGATGCGCCGTTGTTACCGCTATTTGTTGTTGTTGTTCTGCGATTTTGTTGAAACGCTACGCGTGCAAATTAACAGTGCGTATTTAATATAAAGCAAAATGGTTTGCACGGGATGTGAGAATACTGTCTTTAGCATTCTAACTCAACACGTGCTATGCTTATATAAAAAAACTAACCTAAACCTAACTTTTCGTGAATTGAGAAACGTAAGCTTATATAAAAAAACTAACCTAAATCTAACCTTTCGTGAATTCAGAAACGTAAGGTTATATAAAAAAACTAACCTAAACCTAACCTTCCGTGAATCCATAAATGTAAGCTTATATAAAAAAAAACTAACCTAAACCTAACCTTTCATGAATTCAGAAACGTAAGCTTATATAAAAAAAACCAACCTTTAGTGAATTCAAACGTAAGCTTATATAAAAAAAAAATCTAACCTAAACCTAACCTTCCGTGAATCCATAAACGTAAGCTTATATAAAAAAAATTACACCTAACCTCCCGTGAATTAGAAACGTAAGCTTAGGAACGCACGCTCGCTTCGCTCGCGTGCTTTGATGTAACCAATGGTAACAAATTAAAACAAGGATATATATATATATATATATATATATATATATATATATATATATATATAAAGGTAATTCAGTAACCAATGGTTATATAAAAAAACTAACCTAAACCTAACCTTTCGTGAATTCAGAAACGTAAGCTTATATAAAAAAATTAACCTAAACCTAACCTTTCGTGAATTCAGAAACGTAAGCTTATATAAAAAAAACTAACCTAAACCTAACCTTTCGTGAATTCAGAAACGTAAGCTTATATAAAAAACCTAACCTTTCGAAAGCTTACATAAACAAAAAATCTAACGTAAGCGTAACCTTCCGTTAATTCATAAAGCACAGGTTGTCTAAGATCCCTGGGCTACACTCTGTGGTCGTTTCCGCATTCGCGGCATTAATTTTCGTTTTGGCGGCATTAATTTGTTATATGTTGGCAGCATAAACATATGACATACGTGACATGTGTTGAGCTAGTGCATGGCATAGTGTGACATCTGTTGGACAATATAACACATCATATTCAAGACCGTGGGGCACACTGTAAGATGATATTGTCCAAAAACTTTGCATTTATTTCTCAGGCACGCTGTTTAAATGTACAGGAGTCCAGAAAAAATTCCAGCAGCAGATTAACGGAGAGAAAATGCCCGGTTTTTGACATTTAGAAGGATTCTCAACTATATGATGTGTGTTATTTTTAAAATTGTTTTATATATATTTAGTAGAGCAATATTTTGATATAATACTATGTATGTCAGCTACATAGATTTGTAAATGAGTGGGATATAAATTTGTGAAATTATAATATTTATGGGTGAATGAAATAGTTCAGCTTAAAAAAAAACTAAACTGAAATAAAAGTTGATAAATGGACTTTGACATCGTTTTCCATCTTCAAATCAAAACCTATTTTCACAGCAATTTCAAGCATATAAATTAATTACTCTACTAAATCCATATAAAGTAATGTTGTAAATTATACAGGAAAAAGTTGAAAATCGGTATTATTGTCGAAAAACGCCATTAATGTCGGTTGTGGTTATGCGTATTAAAAATTAGAACTATTTCTCCGATACTTTCACTGCTACAGTTTTTTTACTTTCTCTACTACGTATAGTAAGTAGGGGAAGCATTGTATTCCACCCAAAAATTCGATACCGAGATTTCACCGGAAATACATGTTTTGAGACCCCTGAATCCAAAAAAAGCATTTTTGGAAACATGTCCGTGTGTGTGTGTCTGTGAACAGCAATACTCAGAAACGAACAGTCAGATAAACACCAAACTTGGTATTTAGGTTCAGTATCTTCCAGAGATGCGACACGAAGGTTTTCAAGAAAATCCCCCCACTCCAGACTACCCTTTACATGGAACATTTTTCGAAAATTTTAAATTTCTCAAAAATGGCTCTAACGAATTTGATTAAAATATCATATGTTTAAGATATCGTCATGAGAAATGAATTGTATATCTCGAATTTTCTGGGAATGTCTCCAAAAGTATTCTTCATTTGCATAACTGGTAAATCATAAGAGATAGACAAACTTTTGCTACACAAAAATGTAGATCGCGTTAAAATACACAATTTATGTCATATACATTTTTTTTGTTGAGTGAACCGTTTTAGAGATATTGCTTGTTATTCCCTTAAATTTTCCAATACTTATTTTATTCAAATTCGTTATTAATTTTTACTTTCTCTACTACGTATAGTAAGTAGGGGAAGTATTGTATTCCACCCAAAAATTCGATACCGAGATTTCACCGGAAATACATGTTTTGAGACCTCCTGAATCCAAAAAAAGCATTTTTGGAAACATGTCCGTGTGTGTGTGTGTGTCTGTGTGTGTGTGTGTGTCTGTGAACAGCATAACTCAAAAACGAACAGTCGGATAAACACCAAACTTGGTATTTAGGTTCAGTATCTTCCAGAGATGCGACACGAAGGTTTTCAAGAAAATCCCCCCACCCCAGACTACCCTTTACATGGAAGATTTTTCGAAAATTTTAATTTTCTCAAAAATGGCTCTAACGATTTTGATTAAAATATCATACGTTTAAGATAATGTCATGAGAAATGAAATGTATATCTCGAATTTTCTGGGAATGTCTCCAAAAGTATTCTTCATTGTGAACGACTTTTGCATAACTGGTAAACCATAAGAGATAGACAAAATTTTACCACACAAAAAATGTAGATCTCGTTAAAATACACAACTTATGTCATATACATTTCTTTTGTTGAGTGAACCGTTTTCGAGATATTGCTTGTTATTCCCTTAAATTTTCCAATACTTATACTTTTTCTCAAATTCGTTATTCATTTTTTTATGTCCTGGACTTGCAAAGAGAATGGAATGCGCCGCATAGCAACCAGCGTTAAAATATTTGACTATCGCTTAAAAGCTACCATATTCCCCTTGCATCTACAAGCAAATTAGCAATAAGATTGACATCTCGATATCTCGATTAACATAAAGCATATGGAGAATAGGCGTTTGTAAAAATAGATTGTACAAGAGTAGAGAAAGTCATGTGAGTGTAACACATCAGATTTTTTTATGTCCTTGTCATGCAAAGAGAATGGAATGCGCCACATAGCAACCAGCGCTTAAAATATTTGACTATCGCTTAAAACCTACCATATTCCCCTTGCACCTACAAGAAAATTAGCAATAAGATTGACATCTCGATATCTCGATTAACATAAAGAATATGGAGAATAAGCGTTTGTAAAAATAGTTTATACAAGAGTAGAGAAAGTCATGTCAGTGTAATACATCAGATTTTTTTCGAAGTGGAGATAGATATTTTCTCGAGTCACTCTATCACTAAGGTGACAAACACCCAATTTTAAGTTGATATTCCAAGTCTATATACAGGGTGGATCATTTAAGTTGAGAACTGTGCAATATCTCCAAAAGTAAGCGCTGTAGAAAGAATTGTCTTGAATAAAAGTTCCTTAATATTATGGGGGAACGTAAATACCATTAGTCGTGTTTTATTTGGAGGTTGTAATGGTCATTTTCGGATCAATTTAATTTTTTTTTATTTGAGAGCCTTCTTGTTTTTTTGTTTTCTCACTCATGAAAAACAAAACTACATTTGTATAAAGCACTTTGCAATTGCTCTTACACCAACGTAAATAACAACGAAAATTCTGAATGACTGTACGAAGAGCGCAATGGTTGGAACATCCATGGATGGCCATTTCAGGTTCAAGTTACGTTTCGTAATTGGGAACCAAATTTTTTATTTTGTTTCCTTATTCCTCATCACAAAATAAGCAGCTTTTTATAAATCACTTTCTAATGAGAAAACAACATACAAAATGTAGGTTCCCATTTTAAAAAATTAAATTGACCCTAAAATGACTATAACGTCCTCCAAACAAAACACGAATAATGGTGTTTACTTTCCCCCATGATATAAGCAACTGTTATTCAAGATATTTCTTTCTACAACGCTTAGTTTTGGAGATATTGTATAGCCTCGACTTAAATGGTCCACCCTGTATATGGTATGTACAGGCTCTATTATAGTCAGCATTTTTGTCATGAAAACACATATTTGCCGAACAATCGACCCCATATCCGATATTATACTCCATATCTTTGACCTCTGAATTGCTGAAAATCGTTAACGAAGCGTTCTGCATATATCTCACGCAAACAAAGCCAAACTCTGTAGGCTAACTAGTTTGGAATGACATTTGCGGCGAGGTAAAGTCATGCATATTTCCCCATTTCCGCCCGCTTCTGTCGTGTTTGTGGCGGATGGTACTATAAATGTTTTATGAGTAAAATCGCTAGCTGACGTCATAGAATTGAAGAGCTACTGATCAACATCCCCTGCGCTTGGTCGAAGGTGAATAGGTCGACCATGGAATGCCACAGGTAGCAATGAAATTAGTAAATATAAGTTCTCTATTAGAAATAAAACAATTTGATTGTAAATGAGGAATATTTTAAATACATCGAATTTCATTTATTATAGTAGTTGCGTAAATTGTGAAGAAACTGTTAAACAAGCCAACAATTAAACTTCCCACAGCAACCAAACGTTTTGTATGAGACAAATTAAATTTTCAGAAAAAGAAGAAGAAAAAGAACCATATAAGTTGCTATTTAAATTTTTTTGTTAATGGTGTCACACCCTGTATAATAATGGTTGAAAATTTTGTTTCTTTTTTGTAAAATTTGTGGAAATCGTGGCGATGGGTTTATGCAGTCCCTGTTGCATAGAAAGCAGTTATCTGCCCCTTCATTGTCCTGGGTTCGGTTCTGCTCCAGCTCAGAACCTCGTCGCCTCGTACCCTGCAGCTCATGGTAACCTTATTTGAAATTCTCACCCCAGTAAATGTGTTGGTAATATGGCATCCGTCTACTGTGGCAGACTTGTAGATGTGGCGGTATACAATGAATTAAGTGATTGTTTTTTCTAACAGTGGTTGCGTTATAAGAATTTAGTGGAAGTTTTACTTTAATTAGTAATATCTGTCCGGCTATTTATATTATTTTGAAATGCATATCAGCTCAACAATGAGCGAGTCTTCCTTTAGTCTCTGATTTTGTAACGTTATTTTGAAGGTAAGGCAATTAATTACAATCTCAGCAATGATTAACTTCACATAAAATTGTTTTATTTATTTTGAAGAAATGTGAATTAATACTTAATACAATAATTACGTTTTTCTGATTCCTATTTTACTTACTTATTTTATTTATTTATTTATTTAACTCTATAGTTCACTTTATATCCTCACTGTGAATGATATTACTATTTTCAATACATTTAATAATATATTATGATATATACTTGAAATTAATTCGCTTAAGCTATGCTCAAGATGTCGTATTCTTGAAGAATGTTATCAATAATATCTAAAAACAATTGAACGTTCTTTACTTTTACCGCTTTTGCTATGCTTAGCGAAATAAATTTTAGCATATATACAAGTTAATTGCATTAAACAATTTACATGTGAATACAAATAACAACCTGATTCATTATTTTACATAACTATAATTTAATTTTCTCCTTTAAATTTATGTTATGTATTTCTTTTGGTAAATACATGTTTTGGTTCCTTTAAAGTAATCGTTTCCTTTATATCGTTGTTCAATTGTTTTTTCCTTTTTCCTGTTTATACAAAGCAAATTAATTTATAACATAAACCTAAATTAAATTGAGTTTTGTTTATGGACGTTCTTTAACTGATATGGTCCTTAGCGTCCCATTCTATATTGAGCGTGAAAGACCGTAATTTTGCCTCGTTATCAGACTTGAGGTTTTTTTACATGCCTTAAATCTACGGTTTTACTTCCCTTCCGAAGGAAGCCATGCCTCCGCCGGGTTTGAACCCGCGACCTCGGGAACTAGAGACTAGCATGGTAACCACCACACCACGGAGGACGATACAACATAAACCTTCTTTGCAAGTAGTTTAAATCTTTTAACATAATATTTTCTAATAATTCTTAACTCAAAAGTGTTTAAGGCAATAACATAACATTATAAATGTGTCGAGCATTGTTCATCTTTGTAAATTACACTTCTTGCTTGCGTTTATATCAATTTAACTTCATATATTCTTTTCTAGTCATTTAAATTCCGCGTCAAATTATCCTTTCAAAATGTTAGGTTTTTTCTTGTTCGAGCATTTTTTAAAAATACGAGTTAATTTTAGTTGTATTTGCATTGTTTCTTACTTTGAAAGATCCTATGAACGCTAACGACTATCTAAAGCAAAGGAACGTTTTAACAAACTCAGGAATTCGATTATCTGAACGATATATATGTCAATGCTCTAGTATTCGCTGAAGACGAAATAATAATTCGATAAAATGAAGTACAATTACAGAAGTCCATGTACGTTTTAAATGACGTAAATTCTGCAGTTTTAAAAAGTTAGTTAAGAAAGCGAAAATAATGACTTAAAGTTAAGCATGAAATTAGATCAGAGTTTGCAATAAGAACAACAGTTTCGAACCAGTATCTTATCCTAAATATCTTTTAAGGGATATAAACATATTGAATGCAAAATAAGTAGTATATGAGACTATTCAAAGACTCTTTAAAAATGAACTCAGAGAGAGAGAGAGAGAGAGAGAGAGACCAAAATTAAATTTTATAAATAATGGCTTCACTTACCTTGCTGTATGGTAGTTAAATCTGAATACCATCTCAACATAACATAACATCTCAATCTGTAGACCTTATAGTGAGCCAGACCAGCTTAAAGAAAGCTAGTCTACTCTAGGATGTTGAGGCAGTATTTTTTAACACTTAAATAATTTCAGTCAAATTATGTAATATAAAATAGAATAACAGCCCGCCTTAAAGCAATATGTGCATGTAACAGTATATAAAAATTGTATATTACAGTCACTGTAAATGTTCATATTATTGTATACATGTGTAACAATGTTATGTGAATGTATTACGTAATTTAATAATGTAGGAGCAGTGAGAATAATAGGTTAAAAGTTGCTAACAATGAGGTAACAGTGAGGTAACCTTGAGGCAATAATGAATTTGAAAGTTTAACAATACTACTTGTAATTCTTGGAAGCAATAATGTAATTTTTGTGACAGTTTAAAAAAAATAGCCAATCAACAACCAGAAAAAGCTTTAGTTAAATGAAGGTATTCTATTGGACTAGTTTTAGCCAATCGGAAACTGAAATATAGCAAAATTTACAAATCTAGAAGTCAGTTGCTTGTGGACAGTGCTCATAACTGCACGCGTTGGTTGTAGGCAGACGCGAGACACGTCCTAAAAAAAAATGTAATACGTATTAAGTGTGAGACGAAAATAGTTTACGTGTTAAAAAGTGCAAGTAATTAACAAAAGAATCTCACAGCTCTCTATATCAGTAAAGTGTTATTTAAATCGTGTCAAGCATTAATAAATGTTAGTAAGAAAAACTTATAATCTGTGTAAGCCTACATTCTTCAGTCGCACCACAACCCTGCAAAGAGAAACATGTCTCTAACAATAATACTGGCGCAGCCGAGGCAAACATAAATATATAATATTTAAAGAAACAGTAAAAATTACAGAGTTAATATTTTTAAACATTTTTGGGCCAAAGGCCACCGGAAAGTATATTTGGGGCGAAGGCTACCGGAAAGCGGGTACCATACGTGCGGTTGCAACTACTTTAAGTTCGGCTCCCCAACAGTTGAACTACAATACATCTCCTACTTCAATGTAGATTACTCCATAAACACTTAATTACATTGTGTACTTATATGTAAATAAATTGTACTTCTTATGTAGAGTACGTTAGAGCTAAACAAATTTTAAAACAATATTGTTTATACTTAATGTATTTATAAAATTCAGTAATGTAGTCAGTTATTTTTTGAATGAAAGAAATCCTCCTCTGTATAGAAGGTGTGAGTGATGAGCTATCTTTTCAAAGCTAAGTTGAATTTACTTTTATTAGTTTTCAGTTCCTTAATATATTATGGAAGTGAAATAATATTATACCATTGTAGTAAGCCCCTTTTTGGAATACTTGTACGTTATTGCTTGTTTGTGCAAGTCCTGCCCATCTCTGGTTTATTTGCTGTGTATGTCTGAATTTTTATGAACACTTCTGGCTGGTCAACCACCGTTAAAAGTACAGCTAAAATATACTCACGGCCTAAAGTAAGTGAATCAGAATTGAGAGTCTTTAGAAGCATGAACAGATGCACAGGAATGGATAAAATAAGGAATTATGGTGTAAGGGAAGAGTTGAACTTAGAACAGTAAATAATAACAGAATTAATTTTACCATTAATTGTGTTGCACTAGTTGTGTATAAAGGATCCTGGTTCTGCAGAAGTACATTTTTACTTTCTCTACTACGTATAGTAAGTAGGGGAAGTATTGTATTCCACCCAAAAATTCGATACCGAGATTTCACCGGAAATACATGTTTTGAGACCCCCTGAATCCAAAAAAAGCATTTTTGGAAACATGTCCGTGCGTCTGTGTGTCTGTGTGTGTGTGTGTGTGTGTGTGTGTGTGTGTGTGTGTGTCTGTCTGTCTGTGAACAGCATAACTCAGAAACGAACAGTCGGATAAACACCAAACTTGGTATTTAGGTTCAGTATCTTCCAAGGATGCGACACGAAGGTTTTCAAGAAAATCCCCCCACCCCAGATTACCCTTTACATGGAAGATTTTTCGAAAATTTTAATTTCCTCAAAAATGGCTAACGATTTTGATTAAAATATCATATGTTTAAGATATTTTCATGACAAATAAAATGTATATCTTGAATTTCCTGGGAATGTCTCCAAAAGTATTCTTCATTGTGAACGACTTTTGCATAACTGGTAAACCATGAGAGATAGACAAAATTTTACTACACAAAAAATATAGATCGCGTTAAAATACACAATTTATGTCATATACATTTTTTGTCGAGTGAACCATTTTGGAGATATTACTCGTTATTCCCTTAAATTTTTTCAATACTTATTTTCTCAAATGGGAATTCGTTATTCGTTTTTTTGTTTTGGATATGCAAAGATTGTGGGAAAGGGAATGGTGCTGCACCTAGCAACTAGCTATTAAGAGACATGTATGTGCTTAAAGGCTACTGTATTTCCAAATTTCCCTTGTAAATGTATATTCCCCTTACATCTACAAGAAAGTTAGCAATAGGATAGTCTGCAAATGTTTATCTGGATTAACATGAAGTAGATGGAGAATAAGCGTTTGTATAAATAGTTTGTACAAGAGTAGAGAAAGTCATGTGAGTGTAACACATCAGATTTTTTATTAAAAGTTGAACATCAGAATTTGGTTTTTTCCCTATGAGATTACCTGTGTCTTTACTTTCTTCATTATATGATTACTTCTTCCTCTGCTTTAATGACTTTCTTCCACCATTCTGTGTTACCTTCCATTCATGATTAACAAATGTTTCCAGAAGTCCTAAGATAACAGATAATAGACAAAGTTGGATGAACTTTTACTATGACTAGAAATAACCGCTGAAGAACCTTTCTATGCCATATCAGTTTAGTACAGACAGTAATACTTAAGTAAGCATATTTAGATTAAACAAATGTAGTGTCTTTCAGTGAAAATGTGACTGTACCTTAGATAATTTTCCGTATTTTTATTAAAGGAAGTAATGTATACATTGTGAAAAGGTGTTCAGAACGCGTGACTAAGACTGGAAGTGAGCATGCAAGGGAATTTCTACCATGATTTTAACCCCTAAAATAACAGCAATTTACGACAGGAAGGAATAGGTTCATATTTACGAGCCCTAACACCAGTTTTTAAAAAGTTCTCATGCATTTTCGTGCAGGATCTGAAGAAATAAGTATGGTAAATTATACGTAATTCTTATAGAGTTGAGGTAATTGAAACAGTCACTGCACGCTACTACAAGTAGGTATATTAATTTATTGTAATTACTATTTTTATAAGAGGACACGCAATCATAACGTGAAAAAGAAAAACCTGTCGCATTCTGAAGCGATGGACCCATGCTCTTGTAGAACAAATTTTGCACCAAGGGAAACAGGAGCCGAAGTTGAGTGCTCAGTGTTGTTTAATGATGTGGAATAGTTATTTAAAAATTAAATTATTACATATTATCAAAAGTTATATTATGAGTTCCTACGGTCATACAAGAAAAGCATTTTAGTTGTAATAAGATCTTTCGTGGTGCGTATAAGAAACAGCTTTCAAATATTTGGCACTAGTAACGAGCTCTTGAAATGGAAAGAAAAAAGAAGAATCGAAAATTGTCAATATGTCTGTGAAATGTGCTAACGCTATGAAAAACGTTTGACACAAATCTGTATTTTAATGGGTTCTAAACTGTTCTATAGTAACATTTTCTGTATTTCTTGTGATTTCTCAGTTTTACAAAGTTGTACAACATTGAACAATAGTGTGAAGAAGGCCTCATAGCCTATTCATAGAAAATTCAAGGTATACATTTATTTTGTAGTTCTAATATCTCAATTAGTTTATGATTTAATCAAACTCGATACAGGTATTCTTGAGAAAATTGAGAATAATAAGAAATTGTCCATGTAAAGAACAGGGAGTATTTTCGTGAAAATCTTCGCCTGACATACTTAAATAGTGACTCAAGTATAACATTTGCTCAAGTTTGCAGTTCATAGACACTCGCACGCACAGGCGTTTTGTAGAAATGCTTTTTTAGGGGGTGTTTGGATTTTAAAACGCAATTTTCGGATTTTGAGTTAAATGTGGATATCAAAAGTTTGGTTGGAATGCAATACTTCCTCTACCTAATACTGATATAGTTTGTTTTAAACAAGAAACGGCTTGTCGAGGGTACGTTTCCGTTTATTTCAATGACAACCTCCTCTCCGCTGTTGCTTTAGCCAATAAAGTTCCAACATCCTCCTTTTCCTTCACCTTAGAAAGAAGAAAGCTGAAGATGGAGGGTTAGTAGAGTAGAATTGTGTAGTGTATTTTGTTGCCATGCTTTACGACATTGTATCACGTGCTTTCATACTGCGTAATAGCAATTTAATACAACCCTACAACACTGTCTTCCTATTTTTCTACTAGAGGGAAGTCACAAGTCGCTTCTCGTTCAAATGGTACTGTAGGCGGCAGACAAAATAATAAATGAAAGCAATCAAAAAGGAAGGAAACCGGTAATTATCTGACAACTGAAATACCCAATGCCATAGCCGGGATTTGAACCACGGATCTTCCGGTCTCCTTCAGGTTGCTCTAGCCACTGAACTACCATGGCAACACACCGGCACGACACTAAATTCTTCAACTGATTGGCATTTTTCCCGGTAAACCAAAAGGAGATCTCAAATTGTATTGAGATGACATACCCCATTGGCGATTTAGAGTGTTGTAATACTTTAAGTCCCGGGCTTCATCATTAATTAATTCCATTAATTGACCTAATAGTGGTTGAAACTATGAACTTACCGCGAAAAATGCGTATCAGTTGGGGAATTTAATGTCGTACCGTCATGTTGCCATGGTAGCTCATTGTTTAGAACAACCGGACGGAGACCGGGAAATCCGTGGTTCAAATCCCGGCTATGGCATTGAACTTATCAGTCGTGTGATTCTACCTTTCCAACTTTGTTCAACACACGGCTGGTGTGGAAGAAAAATTCATTCCGGGAAATTATCTGTTAATCTGTACAATGTGAAAGAATGATAAACATACGCACGGACATTATTTTTTGCTTTGTGCCGGATGTTTTCCTTAGGCAATCTAGAAGTCTGAATGTGAAGAATCCATGCGACTGAATGTTCAGCAATTACGGAGGTCTTTACATTGCATGCGTTATTCATAATCATCCAGGTTTCCCGTCTTATATTGAATCGCATTGGTATTCACAGCGGGGTTATTACAAAAGTTTACTGAGAAAAGGCCGCGGAGATCCGTTTACCGGTCCTGAAAGGGAAAGCTTATTATCCTAAATTCATTTCAACTCTTTATTATTCTGATATCCGGGATTGAGAGGAAATCCAATCTTCCCCAATCCCTCACAGGGGACGGGGATAACGTCGCCCTGACAGCACTCTTCTCTCTCTCCAAACTGGATTTATTATACTGCAGTCTTAGGGCGCCGCCTCGGTTCAAACTGAATTCTTGGTCTCAACTTAATTATAGAATTAAATAGTTTCCTTAACTGCATTTTATAATCCTCTATTCTTCCGAAGTATTTCAACTTCAGTTCACAGCGTTACGCGTCGACACTTTTGGAGATTATTCAAAATTATTTGGAAGCTGAAAAAGTTAACTTGGGAAAAATAAGAACATCCCCTTTATCCTAAACAAGGTTAGTGAAAATTAACAGTTTACCTAACCGAACGAGGTGGCGTGTGAGACTCGCATTCGGGAGGTTCCGGTTCAATTCTCGGTGACCGCTCACCCTGACCCATGGGTGTTTCGTGGTTTCCCCGGGTCTACAAGTGAATGCTGGGGTGATTTCTTCTCTACTACGATTTCCTTTCCATCATTTCCCTTTCATTCCGTTTCCATCACATCTTTTAGGTGTGCTTTTAGGTTTCGTAGCATTTGGCAGTGCTGTACAGATGGCGCGGATGCATACTCAATGGAAAAAGTATTCCCCGTGGACACCAGTGTGCTACTTGGTTGGTGGATCGTTCTTCGTCATCTTTCGGCGGCTCCAACAGCGAGACGGGTCTGCGAGCTTGGAAATGTTACGGACATCCGCGCGTCTCTGTGGCTGTCTGCCTATGTTCCCCTCCTTTCAATCACATGTACCTCCACCTAACAGAATTTGACCCGTAAATAAGTAAATAAGGAAGCTAAATTTCTGTGTCAAGAAGTACTTATTACTTTCTCTACTACGTATAGTAAGTAGGGGAAGTATTGTATTTCACCCAAAAATTCGATACCGAGATTTCACCGGAAATACATGTTTTGAGACCCCCTGAATCCAAAAAATGTGTTTGGAAACGTGTCCGTGTGTGTGTCTGTGAACAGCATAACTCGGAAACCAACAGTCGGATAAACACCATACTTGGTATTTAGGTTCAGAATCTTCCAGAGATGCGACACGAAGGTTTTCAAGAAAATCCCCCACCCCAGATTACCCTTTACATGGAACATTTTTCGAAAATTTTAATTTTCTCAAAAATGGCTCTAACGATTTTGATTAAAATATCATATATTTAAGATATTTTCATGACAAATGAAATGTATATCCCGAATTTTCTGGGAATGTCTCCAAAAGTATTCTTCATTGTGAACGACTTTTGCATAACTGGTAAACCATAAGAGATAGACAAAATTTTACTACACAAAAATGTAGATTGCTGAAAATACACAATTTATGTCATATACATTTTTGTTGTTGAGTGAACCATTTTCGAGATATTGCTTGTTCTTCCCTTAAATTTTCCAATACTTAAAATTTTTCTCAAATGGAAATTCTTTATTCATTTTTTTGTCCTAGTAATGCAAAGAGAATGGAATACTCCACAAAGCAACCAGCTCTTAAAATATTTGACTATAGGTTAAAGCCTACCAATTCCCCATGCATCTACAAGAAAATTACCAATAACACTAACATCTCGATTAACATGAAGCATATGGAGAATAAGCCTTTGTAAAAATAGTTTGTACAAGAGTAGAGAAAGTCATGTGAGTGTAACACATCAGATTTTTATTACTATTTGTTCAACTGGTTATAAGTTAAAATTAATTTTCGTGGTCCTATGTACCTAACTATCCAAGAAAATAATTTTAAAAAACTGAAAATAGAGTCTCGTGCGTAATGTCGCATCTCATCAAATCTTGGAAATTATCAATTTTTAAAGTCATACATTACCTGCAATATATTGTTATCTACAAGCACAACAGTTTTCTAAAAAATAAAAATGTGTAAACCTTTTAATTTTCTAAAAATCATGTAGTAAATAGTAGTCCTAAATCCAAAACTGTACTTGACATCAAGAAAAGGCTCTTTAGATCTGTTCGTCCACCTTCATAAAATATAGTATAAAAATCTGATATTTTAATATAAATATAAATTGATTTTGGTGGGCGCCATTTTGAACAGCTTTTGTAATACTGACTTGATTAAACATTATCTTTGCTTAACTTAAATGTTTGCATAAAGTAATCTATTGTCCGTCTTGACATTCCCAGGCTTTCACCGACCCAGGATCACCTCCTAGACCGCAAGTTCCCATACCAAAGTTGTATTTCGACCCCTCTATAAGCTCCTTAAGTTTGTACGCAACCGTTGGACCCATTCTGAATATACATAGGAGTCCAAAAATGTATACACTGTTTGATCATTAATAACCGTATAAATTGAAATACAACACTCAAATTTAGTGAAGATGTAGCCCAATGTTCAACTTGAAGTGCTCGAAGTGGTCATTCAGCAGTCAAACACAGTCGATGCCCCAAACAATGCCACAGACAACCTGCTCTAACATGTTGAGGCAGTTTTTTAACACTAAAATGATTTCAGTCTAATTATACAATATGTAAATTCAATAACAGCCCGTCTTGTGTATGTAATAATATAAAAAGTGTATATTACAGTCATTGTATATGTTTATATTATTGTATCCATGTGTAATAATGTTATGTGAATATATTACGTAATTTAATAATTGTGGAGCTGTGAGAATAATAAGTTAAAAGTTGCTAACACTGAGATAACCTGAGTCAATAATGAGTAAGAAAGTTTAACAATACTACTTGTGATTCTTGGAGTAACAATAATGTAATTTTAGTGACCGTTTATAAAATAGCCAGTCAACAACCAGAAAAAGCTTTAGTTAAATGAAGGTATTCTATTAAGTTTACGTGTTAAAAAGTGCAAGTAATTCATAAAAGAATCGAACAGCTCTCTATCAGTGAAGTGTTACTTAAATTGTGTCAAGGATTAATAAATTTAGTGAAGTAAAATTATAATCTGTGTAAGCCTACATTCTTCAGTTGCACCACAACCCTGCTAAGAGAAACGTATCTCTAACAATAATACTGACGCAGCCGAGGCAAACATAAATATATAATATTTAAAGAAACAGTCAAATTACAAAGTTAATATTTTTTCATAAACTTGGGGCAAAGACCACCTGAAAGTACATTAGGGGCGAAGGCTACCGGAAACTGTTTACTATATGTGCGGTTGCAAATACTACAATTTCGGCTTCCCAACAGTTGAAATATAATACAACTCCTTCAATACAAATTACTTAAAATTGACGCCCAAAGCATGGTGCAAACAACGTAAAGAGAATATCTACTTCAATGTACAGCGGAAGCGCTGCAGACGATAATTCAACGTTTTCGCGTAGTCTAGATAGTGTAGGTGACTTTGTCCAATACAAAACGTTATGAAGGGTCCCCCAGAGGTAAAAGTCCAGAGGTGTTAGGCCTGGAGGCCGTGCTGGATATTCGATAGCGCCTCTTGTCCAGGGAGAGTTTCATGAAGGTAGGTACTCTCTAAAGTCTTGATGGAAGTGAGCTGGAGCACTATTATAGATAAAACTCCTCGTATCATATAGCTGTCCGAATTGCAGCTAAAATCTATGTCTGCAGCTTTTCGAGATAAACCGCACTGGTTTCTCCGAATGCCTAGTAATCGTTCTTTTGCGTCACTGTTTACGTCACCTAAATAAACAAAACAAACTATAAACTTTACCAATCCAAGGTCACCTAAATGCTAGACACTAAGCTAAATCTTCACCAAATTTGAGACTTGTGTCTCAATTCATTACAAACTTATTGATTATCAAAGAGTTTATATATATATATATATATATATATATATTACCGTTCTGTATACAGGGTTATTCAAAATGAAGGAACCGATTTTAAATATTCATTTTTAATGAACGACAATAGATAGCGACACATACGACACACCATTGAATAGTAGAAAGTTCAAAGTTTTAAGCCGTACCTATTAGTTCCATTCAATGCCTACAGCGCCACTGTGTTTGTTTACGAGAAAATGGTGACACCACAGAAAAAGTTGTTTTGTGTGCTGCATCATGCAATGAGTGAATACATCGTTTCATTGCAGCGTGCATTTCGTTGTAAGTTCAACAACGAGCCGCCTCGTCATAAAAAATGTACAATTGATACAATAAATTCGTAGAAGATGGTTGCATATGCAAACGGAAAAGCACTAATCGTCCTCGCATAACAAATGTGCTCATTTTCAACACACAGAATAAAGTTTTAAAGTTTCTTTAACTAAAGACCTGAAATTAAGTTTTGCACTAGTATATTTCGATCTTGTTAAAACATAAAATCTGATTGCCCATCCCCGCAGTAAAATCTTCGTAGTTACGGTTACTGCATTGGATCACAACTTATTAACGGAAGACTAGTCTGTTGTCACTGAACTGTGATACGGAGCTTTGTTTATTTGCTAGAAGGTCGCCACTAGCATTTCCAGCCGAATGACCGCTCCTCTGCCTTCCTCATTGCTGGCAAAAAGGTACGTTCCATGTAAAATTAATAATGACGCCTTTCTGGCTAACCGCCTGTAATAGCTTTATGATTAATTAATTCGAAACGGACGGTTTAGGCACGACGCTTGATAATTCCCTGCAGAGCTTAAACCAAGAGAAGCGGCCAGCGTGTGAACCCTAAAACTTTGTATAATTAAAGTGAAGGGCACCCAGTCAACGTTTGAATCTACAGGGCTCTTTTGGTACAGACTAGAAATTTGAAGTGGCTTTTAATCATATATTCCGGGAAGTCTTATCTTGTATACGTGATTTCTCGGTGGATAAAACTTAATAATAATTGAGATATGATTATCACAAGCTTTTGGCAATGTAAACAGCATAATTACCGCAACGAAATGGCTCAACCGGTAGTATCTATGTCTTGCATTCGGCAGGCACAGATTCAAATTCGGTGTACCGCCAGTCTGTCTGTGTTTAACAATGGTCACCAAATAAGTACCGGATTAGATATTTAATATCATGTTTAGAAACAGGCAAAATATGGAATTCTTTGCGAAAATATGAACAAAATCCCAAAATACAAATATTTATTTTAAAGCAAAAACATCTTTTACTTTAAGGATTTGGGGGGGGGCCTTCAGTCCATTAATTTACAAAATAATAGGATTTGTAGGTTTTTGTCCATATTCATTAATAGAATGACAAATCAAGTACAGCAAATTAGTGAATTATAGAGATTTTAATAATTGAGAAACCCTTAGACTTAGAAAAAAGAAAAAGAAGCTGGTGATTGCTCCACTAAAAACAACGGTTCGCGAAAATAAAAATCAAGAATAGAAGGCGTTGAATTTCACATATAGGAAATGTTACATTTTTTTTATCTGTGCCACTTGTTGGAAAGCATGGTACGAGGCTTTTGTAGACGCGTTTCCTGGAAACAGTGGCTTGGGTTTTCTAAATGTGTTTCACAAAACTGCCCGAATGGAATATCTGGAAAATCCGACTCATTGCTAACGGAAATTACTTTAAAAGATGAAGATCGTAAATTTTATGAAATATAAAGAAATGTGAATATTTTACTAAAATATTATGAAATACGAAATCTTTTGTAAAATGCATTTAATCCTACACACTGCAAAAACGTAAAAATACTTATTCCTCTAGTCATGACCCAATTTTCCAAAACACAAATTAAAAGAAATAGAATTATATCTTGACTGTTGTGACAGGTTAATAGAGAGAGAGAGAGAGAGAGAGAGAGAGAGAGAGAGAGACAAGGGGCAGAGGGAGGGATTGAGAATTGTGTGTTCTTGTATGCGACGTTGCTAAAAACGTTTCTTATACCTTGAACTTTCATTAAAAATAGACATCATGTGGCAAGGTCGTATGAATAGAGGAATTGATTCCTTACTAATCATAGTTACAGTTGAAAATAAACGCCTCCTCCCAGCTAGCGGTGCTCATTTCTGATATGAAAAGTCTGCGTGGTTGAGTGTGCCCTTTTGGAAATAATGGATAAATTTTTTGTAAGCAAAAGCAAGGGAACAGATAGCTTTAGTCCTGGTGACATTAAAAACGAAAATACAATAGAAATAAAATATGCCAAACAATCAATTAATTGAAAAATGGCAAGTGTTATATAAATGTGCAAACTTCAGTATTCTGGGAGGACTCCACGCTTTGAGCGCAGCTGTGTGAGAACACGAAAAAGAACTGTTGATGGTCATCATCGTGTAACATGAAACTTTAATATTTGCAACAAACGTGAGAACGTAACCTTTTGTTTTTATACAAACGGTGAAAAAATATTTCAATAGGCTGCTTACTGTTTGCTTAAATTCAGTGTACATAGTTAATTTTTGGAAGCCGCGTTAATATTAAGATTTGGAAAATAACTATAAAATTTTGCACAAGCTTTTCACAGTTTGCAGAAATGTAAATTTTTATTTGCGCAAGTTTGCGACACGTCATTATTTTCAAGCTTAAACCCTGCTTCTTAGGTATCTAAATTATGAATGTTTCCTCTAGAAGGATTCCGAAAAATAAGGCTTTATTTTAACTGTAGATACTACTTTTACTCACTGCTTTGCCAGTTGTAAACCTTTTGTGTTTCTAGTTTTCAAACGCTAGCTAGTTTCAGGGATATATCTTCAACAGCATCTGCTCAGCTCGTCCTGAACACATCAAAGCCATCGTTGTAGCGAGCGCCTGAGGCAGCTGCAACACGCCAAACTTCACGGAACTACGGTTGCATAACGTTTGTACCTGTACTGCAAGGAAAGTTAGCACTCTGCTCTGCTCTGCTGTTTAGGGCTTTGGAATAGTTTCCATATTTGCATATTGAACAAGCTTCTGGAATAGTACGCAAACACTTAACCAAATACAGTAATAGAACAAAACAATGCACGGACCAGAAAAATATTTTATAAAGTATGATGATTTAAATACGTATATAAAATCTTATGTACTAAACTCATACAAATGTGTTATTTACTAGCTGGCTTATCTAGAATTATAGGGTGTTTTTACAGGTTTTTATACTTTCTCTACTACGCATAATAAGTAGGGTAAATATTGTATTTCACCCTTTTGAGTGTCGATGTCGAGATTTCACCGGAAATATATGTTTTGAGGCACCATGAACCCACCCCACAAAAGTATTTTTAGAAAAAGTTCCGCGTTTGTATGTATACAGCATAACTCAAAAACACAAGTCGAATAAATACCAAACTTGGTATTTAGGTTCAGTACCGTCCAAAGGTACGAAACAAAAATGTTCAAGAAAATTTGCCCCCCTCCAAACAACCCTTTACATGGGACATTTTTCGAATGTTTTTATTTTCTAAAAAGTGGCTATAACAATTTTTGGTTAAAATGCCATATATTAAAGATATTTACATGACAAAATGTATATCTTGAATTTTCTGGGTATAGCTTGTGAAGTCCTCCTCATTCGGAAGGAATTTTGTGTACTCTCGAACAACTGGTAAACGTTAAGCGGTAGACGAAAACATACTACACTGAAAATGTAGAGCTGTTTAAAACACAATTTATTTAAATAGCTTTTTTGTGGAATTGGCCATTTCCGAGATATCCGTTATTAATGGTTCGAATTGTTCAATACTTAGCCATTCTTTTAAAGTCCTGATGATTTTCAGTTGTTTCTCGCGATGTTATGGAATTTTAAGGCCAGCGTAGAGCGTCCAGTTCTTAAACATTTGACTATCGTCACTCCGTTTGTATCTATAACGAAGTGTAAGTAACGAAAAGGTTTATCTCACTTAAAATGAGATAGATAGGAAAATAAACTTTCGTAAGAATGAGTTGTATACCCACTAATAAGCGGCTAGAAAATAGAGAAACTCATATGAATGTAGCACATTCAATTTTTTTATTTCATTCATTTCCCGCGTACTCTTTATGAAATCACTATGCAATGATATAGACGACCTTTTGTGCTAGGTTCTCTGATATACCCCTTACAACCGTAATTTTGTAAATTCCAATATATTAGTAATACTGAACCAAAACCCCCTGAGATTCACAGAAATGGAAGTAAGACATGCTGGATTTCTCACCTCTTAAACCCTCACTTCCACCGACAATTTTTCAGATGTTGGAAATGTTGTATGTCTTGTAATTATCTTTTAGCGGTGAAAGAATTACCAAATGGAGGTGGACACTATAGATGAGCACAATTACAATTTTAGACTTTGGTACTTTCTCTTTGGTATGTAATTATTTAATAATATGTAAGACTCCAGAAGTTTAATTTTAAGGTAAAACACAATCCTCTGATAACATTACTTAATAAACAAGGGTGTAATTGAAGGATGTTGGGAATCTATCACCAGCCCCGAAGCCAGGAATTTGTTATCTTTGATTTGGCGTATACTCCGTAACCCTGGAGAAGAATAATCCTTACTAGCTATTATCAGTATATGCTGAGCAGTGGCTAATGATACGCTGGACATAATTATCTTTCTTTACAGAATTGTTCCAACAACAGTCCCTGACAGTTTTACAAATGGACATTAAAGGCATATTGACTGGTAGTGCCTTTGAGGCAATACTTTTAACACTTAAATGATTTCAGCCTAATTATATAATATATAATTCAATAACACCCCGCCTTAAAGCAATGTGTGTGTGATGTAGTATGTGAAATGCATGTAACAGTCATTGCATTAATATTTATATTATTATGGACATGTTCAATAATGTTATGTGAATGTATTACGTAATTTAATAATGTAGGAGAATAATAGGTTAAAAGTTGCTAACAATGAGGTAACCTTGAGGCAATAATGAGTAGGAAGGTTTAGTAGTGCTGCTAGTCATTATTGGAGCAACAGTAATGTAAATTTGTGACAGTTTATAAAATAGCCACTCAACAACCGAAAAAGCTTAAGTTAAATAAAAGTATTCTATTGGATTAGGAATAGCCAATCAGAGATTTGAAATACAGAAATTTATAAATGTTTGGCGGTAGAAATCAAGTCAGTTGCTTGTAGACAGTGCTCATAACTGGACGCGTTGGTTGTAGACAGTGTTCCTAACCGAACGCGACACACGTCCTCGAGAAATTTAATACTTATTCGTGTGAGACGAAAATAGTTTTACGTGTTAAAAAGAGCAAGTAATTAATAAAAAAAATCTCACAGCTCTCTCTATATCAGTGAAGTGTTCTTTAAATCGTGTCAAGCATTAATAAATGTAGTGAAGTAAAATTAAAATCTGTGTAAGCCTACATTATTCAGTCGCACCACAACCCTGCAAAGACATTCATGTCTCTAAAAATAAATCCTGACGCAGTCGAGGCAAACATAAATATATAATATTTAAAGAAACAGTCAAAAATTACGAAGTTAATATTTTAAACTTAGGGCAAAGGCCACCGGAAAGTACATTTAGGGCGAAGCTACCGGAAACATTTTACCATACGTGCGGTTGCAACTACTACAAGTTCGGCTCCCCAACAGTCGAAATATAATACATCATCTTCAAACTGACTTTCCATACGTAGCAGCAACAAACTTTATTCACCTTCCAACAAACTGGCTCCACTAAGAGTCAGTGGAAATCAGTACGTAGTAAAGGCAGGTACCAGTTCTAACCGGTAATCCGTGTCAAAATCATGCGCAGTAGGCATTCCCCATAAATAAAGTGGTCAGAGACTATGTTGGAACGAATCAATATGTATTATACATTGGTAATGAGCTTGTTTACAACATTCACAGAAAAATACAGCAAAACTGCTTGTATAAGGGTTATTAAAAAGTTTTGTCATACGAAACTTTACTATATACTACTGTACATTAGAATAAAAATTACTCGGATATTTTAATACAGCTTCATTACAGTAATTGTTCAAGTCTACAGTATTTAATAAAATACTAGTTAAAGAATTGCCACACCTCACCGTTACAAGCGGAATCCGATTGTCGTTGGTTTCGCTCTTTTCTGTTTGCATAGCGTTTCGCCAAGGCTTAGATGTTACCCCTTAGTCATTAATATATGTTGCTTGGAATAAAATATCACTTACTTTTTTCTACATTTATTCTCACTTGAACAATGGAAGATTCAAAGCTATACGCGTATTAGACTGCAATATGTTTACATACTGATATACAGACGTTTTAGTCATTTAGGAGTTTAGATCAGAGGCTGTCCTATAGGAGAACCGGGGCTTTTCAGTTATGAAAGAATTGTGAAAAAGTTTTGAGTGGTTTCGGAGATTGCTCTACATACGCACAACTTTTCTCCCTTGATAGCATTAGTATTGCGTAATACGCTATTCAAAAGAAAGTGGTTTCCTTCATCCATGTTACGTTAATCTTTGACACAGTTCTTCACAGAAATGGTTTTAAATAAGTAATAAGTGCTTACATACAGCATTCAAATGTTATACTAGATGCATGGAGAAAAGACTCAAGAAGTAATGTTAATAAGTGCTTGTGAAGGAAAGGAAAACAGAAAAATCGCAAATTTCCAAGCGATGGCATATTTGGAAAAATATAAACATACAACATGAAATATTTCGAAAACGGCTAATGTTACGAAAAAGGTTTGTACAAATTGTATATTTTAATGAGCTGTATAGTTTTCCTATAATAAAGGTTTCTATTCTATAGTTTCCTAGTCACTCAGAATTACACAGAATTCATTCAGAATGAAGAGGACTTCACAGGCTATTCATAACAAATTCATGTTACTTATACGTTTTATTCGTGGTGTCAGCAGTTCAAACATATATAACGAAAATCGTTACGGACTTCTTTTTTTTTTGAGAGAGAGAGAATAAACAATAATTAAATATGAAGGGTGGTTCGGGGTAGGTTTTGTGAAAACCTTTGAAATAAGAAGTTTGTTTTCACTTTCTATACCACGTACATGTATTTCACTGGAAATACATGCTTTGAGGCCCCTTGAAAATAAAAGCATGTTTACAAAAAGGTCCGCGCGTGTGTGTGTGTGTGTGTGAACAGCGTAACTCAAAAACAAAAAAGTAGGATAAATACAAAACTTGGTATTTAGTTCAGTAACCTCCAAAGATGGGACACGAACATTAACAAGAAAATCCCTCCATACTAAATAACCCTTTACAGGAAACATTTATGGAAATTTTGATTTTATAATTATTTTCTAAAAATGGCTAACGATTTTTATCAAAATACCATATATTAAAATATTTACATGCCAAATAAAAAGTACATCTTGAATTTTCTGGGAATAATCTGTGAAGTCCTCTTTATTCGGAAGGAACGTCGTAAAATCTTGTATAACTGGTAAACGTTAAGTGATAAACGAAAACGCACCACACAAAAAATGTAGATCTCTTTAAAACACACAATTTATTTCAAATAATTTTTTGTAGCATCAGACATTTCCAAAATATCCGCTATTAATGGTTCCATTTGTTTAATACTTTGTCATTCTTTTTATGTCCCACCGATTTGCAGTTGTTTCTCACGGTTGCATAGGAACGGTATGGAATCCCAAGGCCAGCATATAGCGTCCAGTTCCTAAAACATTTGACTATGCTGTTCCCTTTGTATCCTAACAAAATGTGTAATGTAGGCATTTTTGCAAATGTTTATCTAGATGAAGTAGAAAGAAAAATAAAATTTCGTAAGAATAATTTGTATACCTACTAATAAACGATAGATGGTAGAGAAAGTCATGTGAATGAAACATCAGATTTTTTTAAAAAATATATTGTTCGAACATATACTCTTCCTAAATTTTAATTCTCTTTTTATGATTCTCAGGGACCTCAAAATATGCATTTCCGGTGAAATGCGTATATGGAATTCTTGGTTGGAATAAAATACAGCTTTATTAGAGATATATGGCAGAGACTGCAAAAGAGTCTTATTTCCATAGTTGTATCGAAGATTAAACGTTGCCCAAGTCGGTCGTAAACACCTGACTTATGAGAAAGTGAATTAGGTGCTTTCCCACTCTCAGCTGTTTGTAGCAGTAGTTTGTCCCCTGTATAATTCGCAGCCAGTACTTTACTGCTGTAATTCTACGCCCTGTATAGCCCGAACGGTTAATAGAACAGCGCCTGCAGGCATGCAATTAACCGAGTTCTACTCCCGTATCATTCCCCTTTTTATCAGGGGTGTATACACTGCTCACCTTGTATTTTCACACGCACATGAAGCTTTAAACAGAGTGAGATTGTATGCCATGTAAGAAAGTTTTTCTGCCTGTTACTGACATGCAGTGTTACTATTTGGCTGCTGGTTATGTTGGGGATGGGGGGGGGGGGAACACGCGAATTTGAAACGAACCGTGAGTGCTTGATGCATGTTACACTGCGTAAAGTAAATACAATTTTCAGCTTGGGGAAAAACAAAAACTGAAGTGAGGGGAAAAAAAGCTCCGCAATGTAAATCAACATGCGTGAAACGAATGCGTGTTAATGAAGTGGTTTTCAGCGGCAAAATTTGGCTTTAGGGGTTAAACACATACACGCTGTTTGTGTTTAAACTTGCACCGTAGTGCATTTTCACGTTGGATGGGTTTCATAGCGACTCTTTAAAGTAAGTGCAAATGAAATGCATTTGGGCCTTTTGTGTGTGGCAGCAACTAAAAATACAGCAGACGATCATCAGGATAAACATCTGAAGCGCTTTTATGTCGACACTTCTGCGAAAATCTTTTGCAGTGTCATTTCTGTATGTCAAAACTATATACTTCTGCCTTTCAAGGATTAGGCCTGTCGACCTGTTCCGGCCTCAATTCCATCTGTTAACTGGCCTTCCTAAGTCCCTCTTTCCTTTAGGTTTATATTGTAAAGCTATCTTTGGAATCCTTCTTTCTTCCATTCTTTCCAAATGTTCTTTCCATTTTTGTTTTTATTCTTCTAGTTTATCCTTCACTGCAAAAATATTCAGTTCTTGTCTAATTACTTCATTAGGGATCCTGCACAATTTAGTGTAAGCATTAACTGTTCGTAAAAATTTCATTTCTCCAGCCTGAACATGACTACCATCTTTTCTCCTCATCACCCAGGATTCACTGCCATATAATAGAATAGGGGCCGCTTTCACCAACATGTGCTGAATGTTAACAGTGTTAAACTGATTTAACACTGAAATTAACACAAATTCTGTTTCATCAAACAATGTTAACTTTAACAAACTGTTAAAGTCGGTGTTAAGTTAACATCCCCATACCCCTGTGTTAAGGCGTTTAATAAATGTTAGAAATTGGAAAATGGCTGCTGCAAACCAAGCTGTTGTTGCGAGTTTGCTACAATTGGCATTTTTGAATGTCATTCCTAACAGAAGAATATTCGCACGTCATAATAAATTTGAAACCCTTAAGAAAGAGGAATTTTTAAAGCAATATAGACTGTCCAAGGGGACATAAACGTGGTTTTATGGGAAATACGAGAGGTTAGAATACTACCAACAGAAGCATGCCTCTTTCTCCTATGCTAAGTGTTAATTAGGTACTTAGATTTTATGCTGCTAACATTTTTCATTTACTTGTGATAATGTTGAAATTTCCAAAGCTACCGTTTGTGGGTTTATCCGGAAGATTTCCAAAGCAATTGATTCAAGAAGCAAACAGTATTTTTCGGGTCAGCTTGATTAATCAGCGATAACACACGTTTGTCCACTTAAGTTTCAATGTAGTGTCCACCACCAGTTTTAAACCGTCTTAAACGCTCTTCGCAACTAACGTTTCTGGTGCTGCACTTTATGTTAGCTAAAATTGTGGTAGTTGCTTACTGGACTTAAGGGAAACCCGTTCGCTCCAATTAAATTACGTGTGGATTTTGTTCCAGGCTGAAATCTTATCCTTTAATGTAAGGACGTCAGTTTTATCGCGCTTGACAATACGTCTGTACTTATTAACCAGATGTTAATTAACGCGTTTCAAACGGTGAAATGTTTATTTCAGTTGACATCATGAGTCTAACCTCAAACAACTGGGAATATCACATGGCCATCACAGAACACCAATGGCCATTGCCATGAATGTAAATAGTTGTTGGCTACTTACACAGAGAGCGCGGCAATACGTAGACAAAAGTGCATCGGAGTACGTTCAGAAGCAGTATAGTTCGGCCACCGCCTTCTCGAAAGCTGGCGTTCGCAGTTTTCTTTGACGTTAAAAACATGTTAGCTAACAATTTGCTGTAAAAGCTTGATGAAACGGAAAAGTTTTAACCTTATGTTAAACTTTGAACAACTAGTTAACAAACAAGAGGTTAGAGTATTTTTAACATCGGTTGGTGAAACCGGCCCCAGGTAGAGCCATCAGCTTATAAAACTTAATTTTTGTTTGTGTGATTTTTAATGTTCTGCTTATAGTACCGCATATACTCTGATATTTCTGTAATTTGATGTCCTTATCCTGGTTAAAAGTAATATAACTTTCTAAATAGTTGAAATGCTGAACTTGATTCAAGACCCAATTTTCAGTTGCTATTTTAAATCTTACTGAGTATTTCCCATGGAATGCCATTGTCTTCGTTTTATTTATTGATATCTTAAAATTACACTCCTTTCCAATTATATTTAAAATATTAGTTGATTTTTGTAGTTCATTCTCAGAATTTGCAAGTAATACAATATTGTCAATATATTATATATATTCCTTTTGGTGCTCTTTCCCTACATTTTCGGTTAGCGTCATCTATATAGATATTAAAAAGAGTGGGCGATAAAGTACACCCTTGTCTTACACCTCGGTTTATTAAAATCATTTCCCCTTTGTAATTGGGACATCAAGTATTAGATATATGTTCCATTGCACAGACTCTTAATACAATTTATTAGGTGATTTGGGTATCCACGTTTTTCCATGATTTCCCACAATTTCTCCCTTTCCACCCTATCAAATGCTTTTTCCAGATCTATGAAAGCTAGGTAGGTTGGAAAATTAAATTTTCTTCATTTCTCTACTATTTGCCGCACAGTTATTGGTCACCAACCGTACGTGCGTATATCTTCACATTAAATGTGAAGAAAAGAAAGAAAAACAAAGATTACTTGTTGCCGAGCGGGATAGCTTAGGTGGCATGGTCCCAGGTTCGCTGCCCGATGACTGCTCTCGTGGTTTCCCCGGAGTCGACAGGCGAATGTTGGGATGGTTATTTTCCTTTCATTCCGTTTCCTTCTCATCTTACAGGTGTGCTTCTAGGTTTCGTGGTGTATGGCAGTGCCAGTTGGTGCCCGATGCGTCTCACCGGAAAGAATACTACTCGTGGACACCGTAGAAGAAAATCAAAGAGAGATGCACTTGCAAATCCGGGAGAGAGTAGTGGAGGAATAGACAGCTGAAGATGCTCGGGATGTATCATTGACTATTGTGATTAAGTGAAACAAAGAATGAAAAAGATAAAGGAACATTTTAACACAAAAGCAAACATCTTCTGTAGACCCTTGAAGAAAATGGGGAACATTTTGACTTTGTCACTAAGTGAGGTTCTGGAGAGAAATTGAGCGCGTGAAATGCACAGACTAATTAGGAAGCCATTTAAGGAAGTGGAGGAAGGAAAATAAATCTGATGGTTACACTCACATGACTCTCTCTACTCTTGTACAAACTTTTTACAAACGCTTATTCTCTCTTGTTAATCTTATTGCTAATTTTCTTGTAGATGCAAGGGGAATATGGTAGGCTTTAAGCGATAGTCAAATATTTTAAGCGCTGGTTGCTATGTGGCGCATTCCATTCTCTTTGCATGTCCAGGACGTAAAAAAATGAATAACGAATTCCCATTTGAGAAAAAGTATAAGTATTGGAAAATTTAAGGGAATAACAAGCAATATGTCGAAAATGGTTCACTCAACAAAAAAAATGTATATGACATAAATTGTGTATTTTAACGCGATCTACATTTTTTGTGTAGTAAAATTTTGTCTATCTCTTATGTTTACCAGTTATGCAAAAGTCGTTCACAATGAAGAATACTTTTGGAGACATTCCCAGAAAATTCGAGATATACATTTTATTTGTCATGAAAGTATCTTAAATATGTAATATTTTAATCAAAATTGTTAGAGCCATTTTTGAGAAAATTAAAATTTTCGAAAAATGTTCCATGTAAAGGGTAATCTGGGGTGGGGGGATTTTCTTGAAAACCTTCGTGTCGCATCTCTGGAAGATACTGAACCTAAATACCAAGTTTGGTGTTTATCCGACTGTTCGTTTCTGAGTTATGCTGCTCACAGACACACACGGACATGTTTCCAAAAATGCTTTTTTTGGATTCAGGGGGTCTCAAAACATGTATTTCCGGTGAAATCTTGGTATCGATTTTTTGGGTGGAATACAATACTTTCCCTACTTACTATACGTAGTAGAGAAAGTAATAAAAGCTGAAAAGGGATAAGAATAAATTGCTGGCTAAGAGAGTAAAATGGAGAGAAAAAGTTCGGGACAGAAGATATTAGACGAAGCAGAGAAGAAGAGGAAAGACGAGCAATGAGTCTGCACGTGAATTGAAAGATCTACCCTTGGGTAGAAAATCTATGACTGACTAATTATGTGAACAAAGAAATCAAGCAACGAAAATAAGCAGTTAAAGTCGGCAAACATCTAACCCACAAATAATCACAATGAAAACTATACCTAGAACAGAATGGGGACTCGCTAACAGCTGCTTCGCAATCGCATAAGTATGGAACCAGACAATAAATCAGTAAGCGACCACATTCATGCTCTACAATAACATTAATATTCACAACATAGAACAACAACACAGCAAATTGACCTAACCCGCCCAGAATCACAATGAGTAGGAATAGTAAAACGGTCATAATTATTGTGAATGGGTACATAAACAGCTAACATTATTGCGAACCTTTGCGTTCGGAATTTTCATTGCAAGTCTCTTCTGCATTCCTTGGGTCTCAAGCCATATTTTATGGTCACATAATAGATTTTAATTCAATAAATATAGGAACAAACTATATATTAAGTACTAACTGGCTTATCCAACGTTGCACATAAGGGCTTTTGAACCTCCAGTGACGATTTAATTTCATTTACCTCCCCCTAATTCTTTATTAAATTATTGCACAATGATCTAGGTTATTACTACTACTACACATCGTAAGTAGGGGAAATATTGCATTCCACCCAAAAATTCGATACCGAGATTTTACATGCTTTGAGGCTCCCTGAATCCAAAAAAGCACTTTTAGAGAAAGGTCTGTGTGCCTGTGAATAACAGAACTCAAAAATGAAAAGTCGGATAAATACCAAGCTTGGCATTTAGATTCAGTATCTTTCAAAGATACAACACGAAGATCTTCAAGAAAATTCCCCCACTCCAGACTACGCTTTACATGGAAATTTTTTCGAAAATGTTCAGTTTCTCAAAAATGACTCTAATGATTTTGATTAAAGTATCATATATTTAAGATATTTTCATGACAAATAAAATGTATATTTTGAATTTTCTGGGAATGTCCCCAAAAGGCCTCTTCATTCTGAATGACTTTCGCCTAACTGGTAAACTGTAAGAAATGGACAAAATTTTACTACACAAAATTGTAGATCTCGTTAAAACACACAATTTATGTAATTTACATTTTTTTGTGTGGAGTGAATCATTTCCGAGATATTCCTTGTTATTTGTTTGAATTTTCCAATACTTATACTTTTTCTCAAATGGGAATACGTTACTCGTTTTTTTTTTGTCCTGGTAATGTAAAGAGAATGGAATACTCCACATAGCAACCAGCTCTTAAAAGATTTGACTATCACTTAAAGCCTACCACATTTCCGTTGCCCCTATTAGCAATAAGATAGTTTCTGCAAATATTTATCTTGATTAACATGAAGTATATGGATAATGCACGTTTATAAAAATAGTTTGTACAAGAGTAGAGAAAGTTATGTGAATGTAACACATCAGATTTTTTTTTAAAGTGAATACTCCCCATTGCTCCTTGTAAATGTAATCTCTTACAGCCTATGGTACTCCTAATAACGAATGAAAAATCTCGTGATATTAATGGAAATGAGTATGTTATATTTATGACTTCCTTAATCTCCCCCTAACAGTCCTCCAAATTCTGAAGATAATGTATAACCTGCAATGTGGAATGTTTTTTTTAGATAATTACAATGTATGAAACTTTAAACCGTTTTACTTTCTCTTTGGGCCCGTAGTTATTTAACAACATAAAGGCCCCGAAGTTTTCATATAATAAAGAAGCCTTTATCACCAGTATAGAACGAAATAAGGGCGAAACTGATTAACGTGAGTATTCCCAACTCCCAAGCAACCAAGTTAAACGTTTCGAATTATAACTTGTTATAAAATATCGGTTAACAAAATTTGATGTTTCGCTGGGCACAACAATGTCCTTAATATAATTATTTAACATACACTGGCATTGAAGTCGTTTACAGTATACGGAAGAAACAAACAATTCGTTACATAAGAGTTATATAAAGGTTTTGGCGGTACCGGTTGTAAGTATATTCAGTAGTCTTTTGTTTTGTAGTCATCTGGTTTGTTTTTTTTCAGTTGCTAGAGTTGCGACTACGGACGCAGGGGGACTTAGCACCTCGACCTATGAAGATCTTTTAGAGGGAGGGGTGGGATGAGGATACAGAGGGCGGCCGGATCAGGAGGCACGACAGGGCAGAGGGCAGGATCTCTGCCTCCCCATTCCCTTACAGGTTTGCACATCCCCTGGAGGGCCCGGAACTCTGAGACCGCCCCCATTCTGGGACTAATTGTTACATAGAGCAGTCTTTTCTTCTGCCATGCAATGCCGAGACTTCCGCCGACACTTGCAACCCTGAAACATCCAAGCAGATGAAAGGCGAAGTGAAATCAGAATGGAGGTGAAATGGAGGGAGAGGAAATTCGGGGGAGTAAGGAACCTTATCAGCATTCGCCTAGCAACCCGGAGAATCCCCCGAAAAACCCATGAATCTCGGGAATCGAACCTACGACCTCCCTAATGCGGGCCACAGACGTTGCCGCCTGAGCCATCCCACTCGGTTTCTTACAACAGTTGCTAAAATTGTTCATGAAATATCCGCGGATTTTGTCTTATTTTATGTGCATTTTCTTGGAGTAACAACTGTTTTCTACTCATGGTATTTTCAATGAAAAGTCAAACCTCATTTGCAAGCACGTTCTTTTATGATTCCAACGTGTTCACATTCTTTGTAAATTATTACTTTTGTGTCTGTGAACATCACAACTCATAAAAGTCGGATAAATACGAAACATGGTATTTAAGTTCAGTGTCTTTCAAATATGCGACACTAAGATTTTCAACAAAATCCCCCCTCACCAAACTAGTCTTTACATGGAACATTTTTCAAAAATTTTTATTTTCTAAAAAATATCTCTAACAATTTTGTTTAAAATACTATACATGAAAGATATTTACATGATAAATAAAATTCATTATCTTGAACTTTCAGGGAATAGCCTTTGAAGTCTTTATTCGAAGGGAATTTTGTATAATCTCGTATAAGTGGTAAACGCTAAGCGATAGATGAAAACTACTACACAAAAAATGTAGATCTCTGTAAAACACACAATTTACTTCAAATAAGTTTTCTTTGTGGCATAAACATTTCTGACAGATCCGTTATTAATGGTTCGAATTGTTCATTACTTGATCCTTCTTTAATGGCCTTTCAACATTCAGTTGTTGCATGGAAACAGTATGAAATTTTAAGGTCAGTGTATAGCGTCCAGTTCTTAAACATTTGACTGTCGCTGTCTTCTTTGTAACTATTACGGAATATGTAATGTAGCTATTTCTGCAAAAGTTCATCTCCATTAAAATGTAGTAGAGAGAAAAATAAGCTTTATTAAGAATAGTTTGTATACCCATTAATAAAGATAGAGGGTAGAGAAAATCGTGTGATTGTTTCACATTAGATTAGATTTTTTATTAATATATTGCACATTTGGGGATTTAAATTAGAAGTTGTCTTGTAGCGTATGTCCGTCGTAACAACAGGGATTTTCAATGGTGAAAGAATTATCAAAATGAGTTTAGTAATTGGCATTTGGAAGGTCGCAATCCGACTATCAGCGAATCAGACTTTCGTTTTTATATTTCTATTCAATAGTCCTTCAATCCGGTAGTACCACGACCCACAGTTCACCTACAGAGTAAAACCAAATAGAAATAAAAATTGATGGTACGGAAAGGCCATCTGTTCAGTATCACAATGGCTACATCTACACTCAAAGAGTAACTAGCAGTTCTCCAAGATCCCAAAGTTCTGAACAGAAACAAAATAGATGGTAGAGGAAGATGATTACGCACCTAGGGACAGCTATGAAATAATTCCTCAAGAAGCTGGTACAGGAACGCGCTTACCTAACTAACGAGATCTGGCTGGCAAACAGTGAACCTTCAGTAATCGTCGCAGTCTAACCAAGAAGTTCAAACGACGTTAAACAAAATTAAAAAAAAGGGGGGGACATGATATTCCTATAAAATTGTGTATACTTAGACAGTTGTCGTCTCTTAAGGTAACTGGGAATGGCAAAAACGTAAACTAAAATCAATGCAGGTTATTCATCTTCGAAATGTTCCTTTAAAATGATAATTACGCTTATTTAAATAGTTCTACAATTTGGTCTAAAATATTTCTAAAGTAGCGATTTTACGAAGGAAAAAACTTAACAGTTTATAAAAAAAATGCTATAACATTGGAACTTTTGTGTTAGTATTCTTTCCTCTCTCTATGCTGGTATTGGTAGTTGCAATTAGAATGCTCGGGAGTTGTACAGAAGCTGGAATGTATAAGAAATTAATAGTTATACTTAATTATATCGACATGTAAAAGCAGGCTTGCCATGTCTACTGATTTTACAGGACATTTCCTGCTTTTTGGGAAATCCACTGCTCTACTTCTAAAAAGTGAACGTACTTCAGATCTCTTGCTTTTTAAAAATTTTCAATGCTTTTAAACTTTGTATTCTCTTCAGGGCGGCGCCGTGGCCGAGTGGTTAGACCGCTCTCACCGAGGCGGCCGGGTTCGATCCCGGGGACCCGCATGTGGGATTTGTGGTGGACAAAGCGGTGTCTGGGCGGGTTTTCTCCGGTTCTCCGGTTTCCCCCGCCATTCATTCCACCGACTACTCCATCATCACCTTTCCTTTCATCCATTTCGCAGTCATTTCGTTTCATCTACTTCCTTCATCCCATATCGGGCATCGGGCTGATCACCCATCCTGGACATTCTGTCCGCTCCTCGACGAGCCTCTGATCCGCTTGTAAGTCCTGGGGGTGTAAGTCCTACATAAGATGAAGATAAACAATGATGCACAATATAAGAAAGTGGAGTGAAGAGAAATGTGAGCTAATTTAAACCGGACACTTGAGATACTAGCGAATAAAAAACTTACATCTTATTCAGCATATACTAGAATACTTTCTAAAGCCTAGGTTCCTTATAGCAATTGCCTGGTATACAGATGTTGGCATTGCTGGTAGTTTTAAGTAGGCTACTTGCCAGGTACTAAGTTTTCTCATTAAATCGATCCTCTTCCTATATTGTTAGAAGTGTTAAAACCTCAAAGTCCAAAAGCTCACATCCATGTCTGCATCGCATTCAAGTGATCCAGTTAGAATTTCTGTTAGGAGTAGTTGCTCAGATAAGGATTTTTTTTCGGGAGTTTCCTTATCCTTGCGGCGGTACTGTGCGCCGATTTTGCGGCACGGGATTTGCAGGAGTGGTCCCGTGTTCGATGCTAGCTGAGGGATTTGCATGGATCTTGGGTCTAGGATTAGTGGTTAATACGACTGATTCATTTTCCTGCCCGTTTATTTCCCGTTACCGTTTTAAAATCTGACTCCGGATATTACCTCGCCACACACGCGCATTTCTTTATTGCCGTGATTCATACTATCGCCCCTATCCGCCGATACATTTGTTTTCCGAACAACCTCCAAGGAACTACCACGAAGAAGAAATCTCTTCTTAACTCTCCTGTTTCTTTATTTCAAATTTCCTATCTCCCCATTTCAGTATCACCTGATTTCTAACTTCTTTCATTTTGGATGCCTGAAGCTATCGGGGTTTTGAGAACATTGACCGTTTTTCTGCACATCTGCTTTTCAGGCGACCTAACGCCACATTAACAAAACTTATTCTCTTCTCACTCGGTTAGAATAAAGGAAAAACCACTCCACTTCCGGCTACGGATAGCACTGTCTTATCAACCCATATTCACCTGTAGATGTAATATTCACTTCCCAGTCTTATTTAATAATACTATTCCTACTGTTATTAATATTTATTTTACCTATGTTTATAATTTTATTTAGCTATTCAGAACGTACTGTTTCATGCTGAACAGACGAGTGTCAGGTAACTCCAAGCTCTATGGGCCCTGGGCCCATTTGAGCATCATTTCACCCATTTTATTCATTCATCGTACTGTATGACTTACCTGGTTGAAGAACGTTAAACCAAAAAAACAAAAAAAATCCGTTGTCAAATAATGTCACAAATGTCACAAATTTGCCGGTTACAAAATCCACTGCTATCTCCTACTTATAATTTGGTACACATGACAGCACTGGGTGAAAGGTTCAAGAAGCTCAGAAGAGTACTTTGGATTTTGGAAAATTCACAAATCGAGCCCCTTACTCAGGAAATCCATGCGGTCTGTACCTTGGAACTCAGAATGATAATTGAAGCGTTGTAATATTCCATTTTACATACGATATACAGGAACCAGTATTGTTTTGTTGATTTTAGTGTTATGATTCCGCAATAGAGGCGAGTAGTTGATTTTCATAAAATAACACATTTCTGTGAATACAACCTTGCTCAGAGTCAATAATTGCATGTAATGAACTATAAGACGTGTGCTATTCTACGCCATATGCTTGAACCCTTTTACGGTTGAAATATTACGTTAGCAACACATTGCTGTTTGCAAATAACAGCATTCGGAATGTGTTTCGGGAACGAGCTGCCATAATTCATTCCCAAACACCAGTTACATTCTACGGCCTGCGACCCAGTGATAACATTGCTGTGTGTTTTCCTACATAACAGCGGCCATTGTATGGCATGCCCATGAGGCACGTAATATTAAAGCCAGCTTTGGTTCTTCGCTTATAGTTTGTTTTACGAGCGTAAATTACTTCTCGTTAAATCTGCTTTTATTGATAAGTCTTGTTCTCTCTGCAATGAATACGTTCTATGTTGTTAGAGGCATAAAGTTTAATATTCCGATAATGGAAATGCCAGTGTTTTTGCTGTCAATTTAAAGAACAGGATTTGCCTAGGAGTAAATTAATCTAAAAACTGAAATTATACAAAATGGTGTACTTGTACTGATACTTTATATGAAGATTTATGGATATCGTGCTCTGTAAGGCTCACAGGGACCAGTTTATTCCTATGAGTTACTTAGTTATTCATACCCTTTTTACTTTCTCTACTACGTATCGTAAGTAGGGGAAGTATTGTATTCCACCCAAAAATTCGATACCGAGATTTCACCGGAAATACATGTTTTGAAACCCCATGAATCCAAAAAAAGCATTTTTGGAAACATGTCCGTGTGTGTCTGTCTGTGAACAGCATAACTCAGAAACGAACAGTCGGATAAACACCAAACTTGGTATTTAGGTTCAGTATCTTCCAGAGATGCGACACGAATGTTTCCAAGAAAATCCCCCCACCCCAGATTACCCTTTACATGGAAGATTTTTCGAAAATTTTAATTTTCTCAAAAACGGCTCTAACGATTTTGATTATAATATCATATGTTTAAGATATTTTCATGGCAAATAAAATGTATATCTTGAATTTTCTGGGAATGTCTCCAAAAGTATTCTTCATTGTGAACTTTTGCATAACTGGTAAACCATAAGAGATAGACACAATTTTACTACACAAAAAATGTAGATCGCGTTAAAATACACAATTTATGTCATATACATTTTTGTTGTTGAGTGAACCATTTTCGAGATATGGCTTGTTATTCCCTTAAATTTTTCAATACTTATTTCCTCAAATGGGAATTCGTTATGCATTTTTTTTTTGTGTTTGATATGCAAAGAGTATTAATCTGTGGAAAAGGGAATGGTGCTGCACCTAGCAACCAGCTATTAAGAGATATGTAAATGCTTAAAGGCTACTGTATTTCTATATTGCCCTTGTGAATATATATTTCCCTTACATCTACAAGAAAATTAGCAATAAGATAGAGTCTGCAAATGTTTATCTCGATTAACATGAAGTAGATGGGGAATAAGCGTTTGTAAAAATAGTTTGCACAAGAGTAGAGAAAGTCATGTGAGTGTATCACATCAGAATTTTTTTTTTTTGCGAGTCCCTTAAATGAAGTAGTTCATGAAGTGTTGAAGCTTGACGGGGTTGATGGACTTGTCATTCAGGAGCGATTTCATTCTTTTTGTTCATTTCTGTAGCACCCTATAATTGCTATAATCATATTGGGAGCTTTGACTGAAACATTTGATGGTGTTTTTACTCTTTGTAGGTTAGGTTACTGTAGGTTTTTTTAAACTTGTTTTCACACGCATATTCACTCCCACATCCAGACTCCACACACTATGGGGGATAGGGAATAATCCTAATTAAAGTAAAATTCCCACCCAGGCCGGGAATCGAACTCGGGGCTACGGGTGAGGACTTCATTCTTTTATTCCAGGTGTAAATACGTGACATCCTTAACTAAGCCCACGACACGCAGGAAACCAAAAGCACAGCATGACACGTAGTACCTTAAATATGCACGATTATCTGTGGCTTTAAAATTGAAATACTGAAGCATGCTAAAGTTAAGTCGTTAAAAGTTGCGAGAAACGAATTGTGTTGAATTTGTTTGACAAAGTAATGCAGCAACATCCAATAATCGTTGTGAATAACATTCGGGGTATACCAGTGTCTCCGAGTGGAGTATTGCATGTATGCATAAAGAACTAAAGAAAAAGCTGCATTGCAAATATAAAAGGTTAAAACAAACAGACCTAAGCCAAATTAGAAAAAGCAGATGACTTTACCAAATGTGCACGACAGTTGGTAATCCTTAAGTGTCTAATTTAGAAACCTTTACTACTGAAATTTGCTATTTAAAATGAGGGTTAGGTTGAAACATGAAATTTAGAAAAGTACAACCAACACCCGCCTGCAATAATGCGAAAGCCAGCGAAGCAAGGACGGCCGAAAATATCAGGATATTTTCCATATTTCACTGCCAAAAGTGCAACTGACAGTAAGTACAACTGTACTGAGAGATTAGGCAGTGCAGGGTGATTGCAACAGGGTTTCTCAGCACTCGGACCGTCATTAGCACACACCCCACTCCTAGACCGGTCAGGTAGCGTAAAAATGATCATGTTTCAACTTAAACCTCACGTTCTGTAAGAAACTGCATAGGTTTTCTTTAATGACAAACCGCCAATGTTAAACCTTAAATTTGGTCAACAATGATCATACTTTGCCTTCGTTTAAGCGATCCATCTTTCATAAATTATTGCTAGAAATTGGGTTTAGGTTTGTGAAAAAAAATAAAGTGAATATAATTATTGGCAGAGAGGATATCGTGTGATAGATACTCAGATTTTGCAGCTGTATCCGATAGTGATCAGTGTGATTTTATTTTAATTATCCCGTTTTTTTAATTTCAACCCCAATTTTATTATTATATTTCACTATAAATATGAGAGATGAGTCCGCGTGATATTTTGTATGTGCTTCTCCCAGCTGTTTACAAACACGAGGCTAAAACGCGGAAGGATATAAAATGGTTTGTTTACATCAAGTCAGGTTCTAAGGCTGGATCGAGAGTAGTAAAGCTTATAATTCTTAGTACTATTACACAGAG
The DNA here is from genome assembly GCA_030765065.1 of Deroplatys truncata. NCBI lineage: Eukaryota > Metazoa > Arthropoda > Insecta > Mantodea > Mantidae > Deroplatys > Deroplatys truncata. Next base: position 125,777,362 of record CM060988.1, on the reverse strand, counting down.
ATGGTGCAGTATCTTGATGGTTGGGGAAAAATAGAAACAGGTCCTCTTTTTGTTACAAGCAGATTCTAAAGAAGTTGAAGGGAAGGAGCGAACGACAGTCGAATCGAATTGGAGAATCGAGTCGAATGGTTATGAATGTTGTGATCAGCTAGTAGGAGTGAAGCGATCAGCTTGCATAAGTCATTCACGACTTAACTCGAGATGAGGATGAACTTAACGTAACGCGACGTAATCTGAATCAAAGAAATGTCGTTGAACTTAAGGTCTGTTTAGTATGCACTTAATGGAACTTAACAGTATATAGTTGCTTCTGATTGATAATTATAACTTTCGGCAAACATTGCTGATATATTGTATGTGGTTCTGACAACTTCAATTGGAAAACTATCGTCAATTTTATTGTTTTAGGTTAGATTTATATATTTTTTGTTTCCCGTTATATATTTACAAAACCAAAGAACCGAAGAAAACAGCATAACATTTCAAATAATTTCAAAATATAAAAATCTGGTGCGTTACACTCGCATGACTTTCTCTACTCTTCTATAAAATATTTATACAAATGCTTCATGTTAGTCGATATAAAAATTTGCAGAAACTATCGTATTGCTAATGTTCTTGTAGTTTCAAGGGGAATATGGTAGACTTTAAGCGATAGTCAAATGTTTTAAGCGCTGTTTGCTATGAAGAGCATTCCATTCTCTTTGCATGTCCAGGACATTAAAAAACCGAATAACGAATTCCCATTTGAGAAACAGTAGGTATTGGAAAATTCAAACAAATAACAAGGAATATCTCGGAAATGGTTCACTGGATAAAAAAAAGTGTACGACATAAATTGTGTATTTTAACGAGGATCTATATTTTTTGTAGTAAAATTTTGTCTATCTCCTACGGTTTGCCAGTATGCAAAATTCATTCAGAATGAAGGGGACTTTTGGGGACATTCCCAGAAAATTTAAATATACATTTCATTTTCCATGAAAGCATCTTAAACATATGGTATTTTAATCAAGTCCTTAGAGCCATTTTTGAGAAAATAAAAAATTTCGAAAAGCGTTCCATGTAAAGGTAGTCTGGGTGGATTTTCTTAAACATCTTCGTGTCGCATCTTTGAAAGATATTGAACCTAAATACCAGACCCACAAATGGACCTTTTTCTGAAAATGCTTTTTTGGATTCGGGGAGCTTCAAAACATGTATTTCCGCTGAAATCTCTGTATCGAATTTTTGAATGGAATGCAGTACTTCCCTACTTACTATACGTAGTAGAGAAAGTAAAAAAGCGTTTACTCCACGCCACACATCAACAGCGGAACTTAAGGTAACCGAAAGGAAAAAAAATTGGTTATGACAGACTCTTTAAGTGACGTTAAGTCAGCAGTAAATAGCTTTATTTAGTACCACATCTTTAAGCTTTGCATTTTGTCGTTACATCCCATGTATTCACTGCTTTACTTATGACTAGATGCAGTGCTTCTAGGTGTCGAATAGAATGACATACTTCTTGTGTGAAAGTACAATTTGATAAATAAAATTAGGCCTTAAAGGTTAAATAGTTATGATTGAATTAAAAGCCAAGAAGAGAAAGTACTGTCAACAGTCGTTATCGACTCGGTATAAAGTTTTTATAGATAAGGTCCGGGTTCACAAAATCAGTAGAGATTCAGGATTCGTTTTTGAGGCGACCACGGTAGCTCAGTTGGTAAAAGTATCGGCACTAAAAATAGAACTTCCATTAGGCGCATAACGTACGGAAAATCTACGCAAAGATGTATCATACTCGGAGTACAGAATGACCTCTTCACCTATATAAGCAATGCCTCTCTGCCTCACCCTTTAGCATTGTTGACTCCAACAGTAAACTGACACATGTACGTCACAACGTGAAGTATGATTTAGCATTGCAATAATTCAGAATTATTGAGCAGAATATAAGCAAGTAAAACATATTGCAGTTCACAGGAAAGGTGACAACAGTACATTGTTTAGAATCCGAGATAGAACTTACATGAAATGTTTTAAATGTCGATTGTTAACGAAGATATTGTGGCTTTTTATCTGTTTCTCCTTTCCAAGTTATGATTAATATTGGCACTGTCTTAAATGACCAGTCAACGCCTTCATACTTGGCGTGCTGAGATGTTTTAAGCTTTAACTTTCAACACATTTCACCCCTTGTCTTGTCTTCTGTAAAGGCTGATGAAATGAAATTGGATCACTAAGGCCTGATTTGTTGGGTGACTTGCCATTCAATAAACACTCAAAGCCTCCCACGAGGTTCGAAATTTCAAAGATACTTTTGTACATCTATTGAACATTACTTCCACAATAGCGAATAAAATCTTCCGTTTTCATGAAATCAAGGAACAGCAAATCCTTTGTCCGATTGACAAGTTGGAAGTGTATTATTATTGCGGGAACATTGCTCTATTTTTCCATGGTTCAGCGACAATGTTTCACTTTTTTAGCATATAAGTGGTGAAGATAACAATTCTTCAGCTTATCTTCCCATTCCTCACCGACATATGTTTGGTTTAGCTCACACTGTAGACAAATGTGTAGTTTACTAACATGTGTGTACGTTTTGGTGTTGCAGGTGAGCGTGTTAGAAGCGCGAATCCAGGAACTGGAGCGTGCATTGGAATTGGAACAAAGGAACGGGCAGAGGGAGCGCCTTGCACTAACGCGCCTCCAAAGACAGTTGGCCAGGGTAAGTCCCGAGAAAGCACGTGCATGTTCTAGCAGTGAACCCTTTGTTTAAACTCCTGAAATATCATGACATTGACAACGTGTCTCAAAACCTCTCAAATGTACGCGTCTGAATAGAGAATAAAGTTGTGGATGAGGAAAATTAAAATTTAAGAGCATTTAAATCACCAGCTCTGGAGAGAAATGCCTTCTAATGGCAGAGCTGTGAATTCTAAGAAAGTAGAGTCTCGAGAATCATTCGCTCTGCTTTAAAGATGGCAAAAATGATTATGTTTTAATAATACTTCCAACAGTCCCAGTTCCAAAAAACACAAGGACGAAATAACCGTTCCCGGAACAGCAAAATTCTCTTGTCTACTTTCTTTTGCACCAAGTCGTGATTATTCGTTCGCTACCTTGAGAATTGGAAGACGTTGCTCCCCTCCCTCTCCATATTCAATATGCCTGCGCGAATTTGTAATTTAGTATCAGTACATCTGCATAACGTCCAAATAACGTCTCAATTAAACTAGTAGATTAAAGCAATTCACCTCCAACATAATTGCCAAGGTTGTATCAGTTTCCATTAATGTTCCAAAACTGCATCTCTTGTAATTATCTTTTATATGTTTATCGCAAGAATTTAACACCAAAACTAAGCTGATTGAACTGAATATTTCTAGTGGACGTTGCAGCTACATGGCAACTCGAAAGCGTTAAAGCAGGGAGGACTCCAAGGTCTTGCGTCATAGATGTACAAACTTCAATTGCCGTTAATTAACACAACCTCCTGCTCTCTACCATCGAAGCGTTACTTTTCTAACCGTTTACTAAAATGCTAGAATGATCGCGTTAGTGCAAAATGGAGGATTGTTATTTTGGAACTGTATAACTGGATCTATGGTTATGACCAGGCCTCGCCGCAGGGTTCCGAGACGCATGAAGTTAGGAGCACACAGACCACTGTGTTGCTTACTGTCCATTCCAAAGCAGAGTCCCTTTCAATGAAAACAAACTCTTTGTATTATCCGCGCGAAAGTAGTTCGCAATCCCCGCCCATAATGGCTGCTTGTTCCCCTCCCACGTGCTTGTTGAACACTGTTTAATCTATAAAAAGGCGCCCTGCGTGAGAATCATAGCTCAAAATGCAACCTGAGGTAACAATCGATTTTATAAGTTGATGCAGTAATTTGTATCACAAATTACTTAAATGTAAATAATGATTGTAATATGAATATGCATTTTTATGTGACATTGATTTCAGATGTTTATTAATTGTAATTATTATTGGGAAATAAGTTTATACGGCCTTACTGAAACTGTCAATAATAGCGCAATAATGCAAAGAGGGGGGTGAGCTGTTTATCATTATTGGAAACGAGGAAGTTACGTAATGTTGGCGCGTTTTTCCGTTGAGAACCTTCTGGAATGTTTTCTCCCTAAAGCATATGTATTCATAATGTTCATTGGATATTAAAATAGACGCTAATGTTGGCGCGTTTTATTAGCCAATAGTAACTCAGTTATAATCTTTAGGCGTATCTGATTGCTGGAGTATAAATAGGGTAGGTTAGAGGTAGCGTGGGGGCAGTTCATCAAAAATCTGTGTACACTACACGTCGTCTTCAGTCAGTCAGTTCGTCATACATCGGATATAGATTCACAAGTTACGCGCAGCAGAATTATGAAAGATCTAAAGTATTGTAAGGTTAATTATACAAAAGATTGAAGTACGTGGATTAAAAGAATTATCAGTAAGAAGTTATTATAACAGTTTCAGTTTGGCGAGTGTCAAGATCAATGTATAAATGTGATAGTTAACGTGTTCGACAATAAATGTGTAAAACAAATTTCTTCATCAGTGTAATTTTTGGATAAAAGATTCCTTTCCGTTTACACAACCCTGATCAAGAAACATGTTCGACCGAGACATAATAGCTAGCCGGAAGACAGTAAACAAAATTTAAATCAAATAACAGTCGCATTCTTTCGAACACTAACACTGCTACAAATTGCTAACACCAGATGGGGCTACAAACCGAACAAATGAATGACGTCACAAGATGGCTTCAACACTGATGTAAACAAACATTATAAGTAATACATTTGCAAATTGGCTACCACAACGTGGGGCTACAATAATGTTAAATAATATAACATTAAAACCGTTATAAATAGGCTCCCATACGTGGGGCAGTTAAAATTATGTAACCAAACAAAACAAAAGCAGCACAATATAAGATCTTCAAGTTCTAATAATTTACGTAAAAACATATTACGTAAACATTATACATCTTGCACCAATGAACATTTTACTTACGTTAATCACAATCCTTGGGCAAAAGTGCAACACCCAAATCCGAATCCTCCGAAAATGACTCAGCTGCCATATCAGAATCGGAACTACTCTCCAAAATAATGACAAGCTTATCCACAATTCCACAGCACTGTCGCACTTAAAACAAGTTCCCACATTTTATCCTATTCTATGCTCTATTATGTCTGATTATATTCTCTGACGCTTTGGTTACACTTCTCACTGAAACGCCTGTAAAATCCGATATTAGTTTCGTAATATGCAATAATGCAAGTGTCGGGTATTTTTGTAATAGTGAGTTGAATATATGAAGTATTGTTTGTTTTTGCTACTTTTTAACTGTTTCCCGCTTCTGTGTTTGAACAGCTTATTCGCACCACACGCACCTTCCTCTGCCATGTGAGCTCAAATACCAACTGACTAAATCACAAGATTTGACCTGAGCTGAGCATATGTGTGTTAGTGTATTATGAATGTCTGTTCGCTTATCATATATCCTGTGTTACGCAAAGTGTTTATTCGGTACTCAGATAGCACCTCTGGGAATTCATTGCTGCATTTCTTGTAATGTAAGAGAGTGGCAGTCAAACATACGGTTGGTATTAACAAGCAAGATGCTCTCGGCGTTAGCGCAATAGCAAGGGAAAATCATATTTTGTAATCTCTTAACAGCTAGTATATATCCATTACCTTTAACAATGTGTTCTTATGATAACCGAAATAAATTGTGCAGTTGTATACTTTTCCTGCTCTAATATTTCATAATACAATACATGTATTAAGGAACTATTTACGTTGGCGTAAGAGTATATTGTTGGGTTCGTGGCAAGCCGAAGCACGTGCTTCTGTTTACATCAGAGGGAACTCTGGTTTGGAATGGACAGTAGTTCGAATGGGATGGCAGATAAAGCGTGCAGGTAGCCCTTGCCTCAACATGTAAACATCTAGTCACATTTTTCAGTGCGTATCCAGTAGGGAAACTAATTGCCTAATATAACAGTTTTTCATGATTGTACCTGTTTTAACATTCTGAAATAGCCATTTTTCAGGACAGAAAAAAAAGTGCAAACAATGTACATATCACAAAATAGATTTCTTCACAACTTCATTCCACCATATACATAAATATTTAAAATAAATACATAAAGTAATAACCCAAATAATGCAAATGAATACAGTACACTTCTTTACATGCTATTGCAGCTAATTACAAGGTGCATTCGCAATGTATCAAATAAAAACATCTACGTTCACTTAAAATGAGTTTATAGCTAGCAAAACTTCGTTCTTCGTCACATGATGTGACAGGTGCATAAGAAAGAATGGGATATCACACGAATAAACTTTTGTGGATTTGTATTCATTGTTTGAATCCAATAAAACGTCCTTAATGGCACACATATCTGCAAAGTGAAAAGGGCATTTTTGAATTTGGCGTTCATACTTGCAATAACAAGTCTGATTTAGACTCGTTCAGTTTTTGAAGCAGTGCAGTTACGAACCCACATATTTTTCCAGAAACGCTTTAAAATATTTATTTTCGACCTCGTTGAAATGGATTTTGGCATGTACTAACATGCTACACAAATCTTGATAAAATTCTTTCTGATTTTCTATTTTGATTGTGATGTTGAAGGCCCCTGTAAATTGTTGGATTTCATATTTTTCTTGTGTATTTTGCTATTGCAGTGTTTTTAAAAGTTTCGAGATCTGTCTGTCCTGATGTATTTTTTGCAGCGTTTGCAATATGCAGTGTTGTTTCTTTTGATGAGGAAATGTTCCTTTCCAAACTTCTCTATAAGTGCATCCTGAAGGGAAAGCTTGGACTCGTATTCTTCGACATGTTTCAAAGTACTGTGGAGTATAAGTAAGAGCAATTAACACTAACAAAATATAAATGAATATGTAAATACCATGAAACTATAGTTCTTTACTCACTAGATCTCGAATACGTAAGGGGACTGCATTAACCAGGACCAAGCAGCAATATGAATGTCCACAGTGACCTTCGCTACCAATAGGTTGGAAGTGCTACCCCACCCACCGGGCTAGGACAGCAACTCAACCCCGTTCGCTCCCAACTTCAGTCTGCTAATTCCGTGACCCAAAACCGAGGCCTGGTTATGAGTTTCTCTGCTACGTATAGCAAGTAGAGGAAGTATTGTATTCCATCCAAAAATTCGGTACCGATATTTCACTAGAAATACATGCTTTAAGGTGCCATAAATCTAAATAAGCATTTTTGGAAACATGTCCGTCTGTGTGTCTGTCTGACTATGAACAGTGTAACTCAAAAACGAAAAGTCGAATAAATACCAAACTTAGTGTTTGAGTTTAGTATCTTCCAAGGATGTGAAGATTTTCAAGCAAATCCCCCACCACAGACTACCCGTTACATGGAACATTCTTCAAAATTTTGATTTTCTAAAAAATGGCTCTAACAATTTTGATTGAAATATCATATGTTTAAGATATTTTTATGGCAAATTAAATGTATATCATGAATTTTCTAGGAATGTCTCCAAAAGTCCTCTTCATTCTGAATGGCTTTCGCATAACTGGTAAACCGTAAGAGAAACAAAATGTTACTACACAAAACGTGTAGATCTCGTTAGAAAACACAATGTTTGTCATATACATTGTTTGTAAAGTGAACCATTTCCGAGATATTCCTTGTTATTTGTTTGAATTTTACAATACTTAAACTTTTTTTCAAATGGTTTCTGCAAATGTTTATCTCGATTAACATGAAGTAGATGCAGAATAAGCGTTTTAAAAATAGTTTGTACAAGAGTAGAAAAAGTCATGTGAGTACAACCCAACAGAATTTTTTTAATTTTCTATAGCACCAAATGGGTAGATGAATTTTGGAATTCTACCCAAAAATTCGATACGGAAATTTCACCGGTAGGACGTATTATATCCCTTGAATGAAACCAATCATTTTGGAATAAAATGTGCATGCGCGGTGTGTGTGTGTCTGTCTGACTGTGCACGGCATAACTCAAAAATAAAAAGTTGGATAAATACCAAATTTGGTATTTTAAGTTTAGTATCTTTCAAAAATGTGACACGAACATTTCCAAGAATATCCTTCTATCCCAAACTACCCTTTACATAGAAAATTCTTCCACATTTTTTTTTTATTTTCTCAAAAACGCTATTAACGATTTTGATTAAAATACCATACATTTAAGATATTTATATCACAAATAAAATGTGTCTTAAATTTTCGGCGAATAGCCTGTTGAGTCTTCTTTATTCTGAAGGACTTTTACATAATTTAAAATGCAGTCGTCATTTTGTTGTTTCTGGTGATGTCATGAAAAGAGTATGGAATTTCAAGGTCAGAAAATAGCGATCGTTGTTAAACATTATACTATCGTTTCGGTTTTCTCTGTTCCCCTTGTATCTACAATGAAATGGTAATGAAGCTAAGTATACAAAATTTTTCTCAATTAACATGAAGTAAGTAAAAACATAAACGTTTGTAAAAGCAGTTTCAGAAGCTGTATAAACATGTCGGATGTGTTGCTGCATTCACATCATTTTCTCTACTCACTAGTCTACAAACTATTCTTCCAAAAGCTTGTACTTCTGAGTACTCCTTGTTAATCAAGATAAAATTTCATTTCACATCGTAATAGGTTATACGAAGGATACACTAGGCTAAAGCGATAGTCATGTTTTTAAAAAGCTAATTACTATACGATGACTTTCGAATTCCATGCTGTTTGCATGCCCCCCCAAAGAAAACAATTTTCCAGTTGAGTATTGTATAGGTGTTTCGAAATCCAAACCAATAACAAAGAATATTGCGGAAACGGTTAACACCACAAGCATTTTTGAGGATATGAACTCGTAAGTTTAAGCTTAGGTTACTTTTCTACATTTTGGTGCAAGGCGCACCGAAATGTTTGATATTTTATGAATTATGTGCTTAAAGAGATCTACATTTAGATGTGTGGTAAGATTTTTTCTATCTCTTACGGTTTAACAATTATACGAAGGTCGTTCGGAATGAACAGTACTTTACAGGCTATTCTCAGAAAATTCAAGATATACATTTTATTTGTCATGAAAACACCTTAACTACATGGTATTTTGATCTAAATGTCAAAACAAATTTTGATAAAATCTAAACTAGCGAAAATTGTTCTATGTAAAGAGATGTTTGGAGTGTAAGGATTTTCTCGAAGACCTTCGTGTTGCAATATTCAAATATGCTGAACTTAAATACCAAGTTTGGTTTCAACCGACGTTTCCATTTTGAGTTAAATGTTCACACACACCTTTTTCTAATTTTTTTGTTCAGAGATCCTCAAAACGTGCATTCTGGTATTGAATTTTTGGATGGAACACAATATTTCATGTACTTACTAAATTATATTCATATTTCGTGAATCGACGTGTTAACACAAGTTCACTTACCTCAAGATCTTAAAATCCAAAACCGACAATTGTTTCAGGTAGCGTCCTACCTATCTTCAGCAGTTTGAGTCGACTAAGCTGTTCTTCTTTTGTTGTTGTTTTTTTTTATGTTTTTTTATTTTGCTTTCTGTACTACGTATAGTAAGTAGGGGAAGTATTGCATTCCACCCAAAAACTCGATACCAATATTTCACAGCAAATACATGTTTTGAGGTCCCCTGAATCCAAAAAAAACCTTTTTAGAAAAAGTTCCGTGCGGATGTGTGTCCGTGAACAGCATAACTCAAAAAACGAGAAGTCGGATAAATAAAAAACTTGGTATTGAGGTTCAGTATCTTTCAAAGATGCAACACGAAGTATTTCAAGAAATTCCCGCATCCCAGACTTCCCTTTACATGGAACATTTTTCGAAAATTTTCATTTTCTCAAAACTGGCTCTAACGGTTTTGATTATAATATCGTATATCTAAGATATTTTATGACAAGTGAAATGTGTGTCTTGAATTTTATGGGAATGTCCCCAAAAGTCTTCTTCATTCTGAATGACTTTTGCATAACTGGTAAAACGTAAGAGATAGACAAAATGTTTCTACACAAAAATGTAGATCTCGCTAAAACCAATGTATGTCTTTTTTTGTGTGGAGTGAACCATTTGCGGGATATTCCTTTTTTCCAATACTTACACTTTTTCTCAAATGGAATTCGTTATTCGTTTTTTTTTATGTCCTGGACATGCAAAGAGAATGGAATTGTCCACATAGCAACCAATTCTTCAGCTTAAGATAAGTTCCTGTAAACGTTTATCTCGATTAACATGAAGTACATGGAGAATAAGCGTTTGTAAAGAAACGTTTGTACAAGAATAGAGAAGGTAATGTGAGTGTAACACATTCTTTTTATCTCTTGCCGTGGACTCGTTACAAACCTCATCTGGTGATTGTAAAAGGAACTGCATGACGTCATCTATGGGAGGGTACTCAAAATTCAAACAATTTTTGTTTATTGATTATAATGCGATTTTTTTCCAGAGATTCAAATCTATGTGTGTATTAGCATTCTTTAGAAGTTTGATTTTTTGACCGATATCATGATGGTCTACCCAAAAAACTTGATAAATGTTAAGTAGCAGAGAAATTCATGTGAACGTGTGAGGACTTTTTGGTTGCTATTGAGAGTTGGTAACCAAGTAAACGGCAAGAACGTAAAGTTAGTAAACGCTGGTATTTTTCACTTTCTCTCTGTCCACTGGAGTTGCCGCTCGGCTTTGTAACGCGTGCATTTAAATTCACATCGCCTCTGGAGCGTTATGCACTGATTTATGACTAAATGACTGGTGCTTTTGGTGGTTGTACCGCACATGTTTAGCATTTTCGAAGACATCGCAACACCGGTTTGCCGTCACATTTGCATAGTGCCGGCAAAATAGGAGTCGCAGAGGAATGCGAGCCGTAATTTGCGCTATTGGAACAGTTGACAAAAACGTTCTTGCTTATGGCGTTGCCATAGATAAACGCCAAAGAGTATAAACCTGAGTTATTTGCATTTCGAAGATCACACCTAAATCATCGAGAACTACGCAGATAAAACGTTGATAAATTCTGTAAAAGTTTTCTGAATAGAACGGTACATTTAAATAACTTTTAGGCATATGTAAATCTTAAAAAGCATTTTAAGGAAACGAGATACCTATTTCGAAAGACAGGAATTTCAGGCCACTTTCGTAGTATTCTTTATATCTCCTTATACAAGACTATTAACATATTTTGGCAAGTTGTGTAGATTTTATGACAAAATATATTGGCCAGGGAGCAGTTGAGATATGCTGTTCACGCGCGCATGCTCACACACCAGAGAGAGAGAGAGAGAGAGAGAGAGAGAGAGAGAGAGAGGGAGATATTTTTAATAAGAAAATCTGAAGGTAACATTTGTGATAAAATTTTAATATCGAATTTTTAAGGCAAATGAAATATACTTGACTTGTTGATCATACATGCTGTGGTATTGCTGTCAGGCCTTTCTCGGCGCGGGGCACTGCGAGTTCGAGACCTGCCTTGGCCACGTGTGTGTGTGTGTGTGTGTGTGTGTGTGTGTGTGTGTGTGTGTGTGTGTGGGTTAACATCAAACACAGCACAAAAGCCTGGAGAGAATTTAAAATGAAAACAATTTAAAACAGTTAAAATAAGAAAGAATCAAAGAAATACGGAGAGTTAAGTGCACTGTACTCTGTAATCCAGGTATTTAGAATGATTTTATAATGTATGTATGCTAAGCAGATGTAACCAAATGTTCATCTGTAGTCAGCTTCAGCGATGGTGGCTGGATGTAAACAAAACAAAAGTCCGGCTTATCCTTCGAAGCGTAAGCAAGTGGGTTGAGATGTCTTACGTTCAAGGAACTGAATTAAGCTTTCCACCACTTAACGAGGAGGCGAATACACTATTCTAAGTGATTCTGCTCCCCGCAGCAGGACGACGACATTGTGTTTGTTTTATATCAAGCAGCGTTGCTAACAGTGCCTGTACTTGTCGCTTGGTTGCAATTATAATATAATTTGTATATATTGTTGTGTTAAGTTATAATAACTGTAGTAAAATCACTAAGATAATATGGGCAAGCGTAATTTTTGGGGAAAGATTAACGTAAAAGTTCTCATTAGCTAAATATATTATTAAACGTTGTATGTAGTAAGACCTTGAGTTGAAAAAATATGATGTGTTACACTCACATGACTTTTTGTACTCTTGTACAAACTATTTTTACAAACGCTTATTCTTCATATGCTTCATGTTAATCGAGATATCGAGATGTTAATCTTATTGCTAATTTTCTTGTAGATGCAAGGGGAATATGGTAGTATTTAAGCGATAGTCAAATCTTTTAAGAGCTGGTTGCTATGTGGAGCATTCCATTCTCTTTGCAGTCCAGGATATAAAAAAAAATGAATAACAAATTTGAGAAAAAGTATAAGTATTGGAAAATTTATGGGAATAACAAGCAATATCTCGAAAGTGGTTCACTCAACAAAAAAATGTATATGACATAAACTGTGTATTTTAACGCGATCTACATTTTTGTGTAGTAAAAGTTTGTCTATCTGTTATGGTTTACCAGTAATGCAAAAGTCGTTCACAATGAAGAATACTTTTGGAGTCATTCCCAGAAAATTCGATATATACATTTCATTTTTCATGAAAATATCTTAAACATATGATATTTTAATCAAAATCGTTAGAGCCATTTTTGAGAAAAGTAAAATTTTCGAAAAACGTTCCACGTAAAGGGTAGTCTGGGGTGGGGGGATTTTCTTGAAAACCTTCGTGTCGCACCTCTGGAAGATACTGAGCCTAAATACCAAGTTTGGTGTTTATCCGACTGTTCGTTTCTGAGTTATGCTGTTCACAGACACACACACACACACACGGACATGTTTCCAAAAATGCTTTTTACTTTCTCTACTACGCATAGTAAGTAGGGGAAGTATTGTATTCCACCCAAAATTTCGATACCGAGATTTCACCGGAAATACATGTTTTGAGACCCCCTGAATCCAAAAAAAGCATTTTTGGAAACATGTCCGTGTGTGTGTGTCTGTTTCTCTGTGTGTGTGTGTGTGTGTGTGTCTGTGAACAGCATAACTCAGAAACGAACAGTCGGATAAACACCAAACTAGGTATTTGGGTTCAGTATCTTCCAAGGATGCGACACGAAGGTTTTCAAGAAAATCCCCCACCCCAGAGTAACCTTTACATGGAAGATTTTTCGAAAATTTTAATTTTCTCAAAAATGGCTCTAACGATTTTGATTAAAATATCATATGTTTAAGATATTTTTATGGTAAATAAAATGTATATCTTGAATTTTCTGGGAATGTCTCCAAAAGTATTCTTTATTGTGAACGACTTTTGCATAACTGGTAAACCATAAGAGATAGACAACATGTTACTACACAAACAATGTAGATCGCGTTAAAATACACAATTTATGTCATATACATTTTTTTTTGTTGAGTGAACCATTTTCGAGATATTGCTTGTTATTCCCTTAAATTTTTCAATACTTATTTTCTCAATTGGGAATTCGTTATTCATTTTTTTTGTCTTGGATATTGAAAGAGTTATAATCTGTGGCAAAGGGAATGGTGCTGCACCTAGCAACCAGCTATTAAGAGATATGTATGTGCTTAAAGGCTACTGTTTTTCTAATTGTCCTTGTAAATATATATTCCCCTTACATCTACAAGAAAATTAGCAATAAGATAGGGTCTGCAAATGTTTATCTCGATTAACATGAACTAGATGGAGAATAAGCGTTTGTAAAAATACTTTGTACAAGAGTAGAGAAAGTCATGTGAGTGTAACACATCAGATTTTTTTTGGATTCAGGGGGTCTCAAAGCATATATTTTTGCGGTGAAATCTCGGTATCTAATTTTTGGGTGGAATACAATACTTCCCCTACTTACTATACATATTAGAGAAAGTAAAAATTGCAAACCACCTTTGACTCCTTTATTTCTGTAGTCGGTCCTAAAAATGTTATACATGTCGAGCATGTCTTATGTGTAAACAGCATATCTCTGTGAGAGCCACTCTGAAAGTTTTGAGAATGGGCAACAGTGAGTAGTGGTAAGCCAAACCAGGTTTTTTCCTAACGTCAGACTGAAGTTCAGATAGAAACATGTGCAAGTCTGGGCGCACTCCAACAACAGGCATCGTCAGCACCGCCTGTGTATGTATAGAAGGAGTTGCTATACCATACGCTAGGATGGATCTCAAGCGAGAGCATCTCCGTGCTGTGATTTTCTTTCTCTGACTCTAAAGTCGGTTTAGAGGAAACAGAATGCCTTTGAAAGGGGATACATTATACATATATAGGAATTGTAGATATGAAAGGGGATACATTATACATATATAGGAATTGTAGATATGAAAGGGGAACCATACATATAAGAATTGTACAGTAATAATTTAAGCCACTAACATGTTAAAATATTCAACATCTAACATTTGTACAGAGCTGATTGTAAGAAACGGGCGAGCTAGCAGAATTCCAAGAAAGCATAATCCTAAGTAGAGCGCACCTTTCACCAAGCCAACAGGCAGGGAACCGGTAACGGTACGGAGAAATAGAAAGAGACAGATAGAGAAAAGAAAGAGACGGAGATATGGAATTGGCTCCACAACGCTGCAAGATGGCGCTTAAGCGCACGGATCTGAAGCCACACATTCTCATACATGTTAAGGTAACGCGGTCTGAGGGCCAATAGGAAACGTCGTTACATTTTAAACGCAGAAGTGAGCGTCACTAGGCTCCCGTATATAAGGGCAGGCAAGGCCTCACTCTCTCTCTCGTTAACTGATCTTCAAGAATTCACGTCGACACGAGGTGCTACAGATGCACAAGGGTGGGAATGCGTGTGCAGATAGCTAGGCTCCTGAATAATTTAAAGTGGTGGGATTATAATAATGGGAAAAGCTAGCCGCCCATGATTATTTCAATAGTGAATAAACTTCATTTATTAAGGGAAAATTGCAGCGTATTTCTTGAACTTGTCTCACCCACTATAACCTGAGAATTAATGATTAGATATAGTTAGGAATGGAATGCGCAACAACCGACGAGCACCAATAGCCGAGGAAGAACACTGCTGAAGACCAAAACAACCCAGGAACGACGATTTCCCGCTAGAAATGTCGCCAAACGACGATTTCCCGCTACACCTTGAAAGACTGCATCGTGCATTTGGAGATCTTTGCCCTTCGCAATCCACCATTTATTGATGGTATGCAGAGTTCAGAAGAGGAAGGGATATCCTCGAAGATGAAGACCGAACAGCACGGGCGGCTACTGCAACAATGGATGGGACTGTGGTGAAAGCAGACTGCATGTTGCGAGATCACATGATCAGATTTAAGAATCCCTAAATATTGGATCGGCAGCAGTGAAAACTATCCTGAAAGAAAAACTTGACGTCAGGATGAGCAGATGAGCAGAAATAAGCACGTATGGAATGGTGTTAGGAAATGATTGAAAAATTCAATGGATTTATCAACGAAAACTGGTGGGAAATTCTACAAATATAAATTTAATATTCATTTAAAAATGTCTTAACTTTCGCACTTTTGTATTGAGAATAATCATTAAGAACTGCCTTGAAACAGTGATACCACGAATGGTAATTTTTATACAAAAGTATTTATAATGCTAGGGCTGCACAAATGTTGTATCCACTTGTTGTGTAATCTTCCTTATGCGACTCTTGAATATTACCCCATGAGCGAAACTGCTGTAACTTAAAAATTTACACTTTTGTTTTACTACTATAGAAGCTTACGGTTCAAAGCAATTCGCTGTTTTGTAGTATTTACTTTCTCCACTACGTATAGTAAGTAGGAAAAGTATTGTATTCCACCCAAAAATTCGTTACCGAGATTTCACCGGAAATACATGTTTTGAGGCCCCCTGAATCCAAAAAGTGCTGTGCGTCTGTGAACAGCATAACTCAGAAACGAACTTACAGATAAACACCAAACTTGGTATTTAGGTTCAGTATCTACCAGAGATGCGACACGAAGGTTTTCAAGAAAATCCCACCCACCCCAGATTACCCTATACATGGAACATTTTTCGAAAATTTTAATTAAAATATCATATATTTAGGATATTTCCATGACAAATGAAATGTATATCTCGATTTTTCTGGGAATGTCTCCAAAAGTATTCTTCATTGTTAACGACTTTTGCATAACTGGTAAACCATAAGAGATAGACAAAACTTTATGTAGATCGCGTTAAAATACACAATTTATGACATATACATTTTTTTTGTTGAGTGAACCATTTTCGAGATATTGCTTGTTATTCCCTTAAATTTTCCAATACTTATACTTTTTCTCAAATGGTAATTCGTTATTCATTTCTTTTATGTCCTGGACATGCAACGAGAATGGAATGCGCCACATAGCAACCAGCTCTTAAAAGATTTGACTATCCCTTAAAGTCTACCGTATTCCCCTTGCACCTACAGGAAAATTAGCAATAATATTAACATCTCGATTAACATGAAGCATATGGAGAATAAGCGTTTGTAAAAATAGTTTGTACAAGAGTAGAGAAAGTCATGTGAGTGTGACATATCAGATTTTTATTTTTTGAACGCAGTGATTGAAAGCTATACCTGTTACCTTTGCTCGCTTCCCCGGATTTCATTAAGACTACTCTGGCAGTATACAACCTCTTGTTGCGGCTAACAAATAAATTAAAAGCCCCTGTCCATGGTTTGGCAGTGAACCACGACACCAGAACAAGAAAAGGCCTGGAGTGCGTGCAGTGGTATTCATCGCAGCAGAAATAGGCTGGTAACAAAAAGGAAATAATGATCCGCCCACCAGAATAGAAAGAAAAGTTGCCTGAGGCATGGAGGATATTTCGGTTTCCGTTACTAATCCGTAGCCTAAGGAAAAAGATGCGAGGCCGCTACTTGCGTATCGATCTGCTCTGTACAGATAACATACTGCTACATGATAGGCAGAGCAGCGTTTTGACAGTAACGCTTAACCTACAATTTGTAAATCAAAACAAAACGTTTATAAGTCCATTTCATAATTCGCGAGGTTCCCCTAACAGAAATTTTCAGAAAATAGAAAACATCAAAAGTTGACTTCCAAGTTTAAGTTAACACTTTAAAGCTTACCATTTCAGAATGTTCAAAGACGCTGCTAGGTTAGCCAACATCTTCCACAACGTTAAGTTGGCCCTGAAAGGTGAATGATGCATGACAGATATTGTGGTCCCCTAAGTGAACCGAACTAACGCCATAAGACTTGTCTTTGAGGTTATAGGAAGGACAGAGTGTTGTATCCCCACTTCTAGAAACCTTAAAATGATTAAAGCTGCGGAAGGGTAAAGCGATCGCCCAAAATCGCTAAAACGTGTCATTTGGGGAGTTAATTAAATTTGGGCAAAACATTAAAGGATGAGTTTTGTCCGCTTTTCAGTGCTTAATCGTGGATAGAATAATATTATGGTTATATTTTCATATATCGGTACAAAGTTTTATTAGTGTTATTGATATTTATTATAACCCGCAGACTTTGGTTTGTTCCTGCAGGGTTTATTAGATTTTGGACCGCGATTTCTAAGAACCATTAAACGTGTAAGGGTTTTCAAAGCGTATATGAATAAATGCAGTCTCTAATAGTTTTCTTTGAAATGTTATTGACAACGTCTAAGACTTCACATTGATGAACTCTTGTAACAGAAAGACGGCGTTTTACTCATAACTTAATATTTTGATGTAATTGATGTACACTTGGAAACAGAATAAAAAAATCTGATGTGTTACACTCACATGACTTTCTCTACTCTTGTACAAACTATTTTTACAAACGCTTATTCTCCATCTACTTCATGTTAATCGAGATAAACATTTGCAAACACTATCTTATTGCTAATTTTCTTGTAGATGTAAGGGGAAAATATATTTACCAAGGGCAATATAGAAATACGGTAGCCTTTAGGCACATACATATCTCTTAATAGCTGATTAATACTCTTTGCATATCCAAGACAAAAAATGAATAACGAATTCCCATTTGAGAAAATAAGTATTGAAAAATCTAAGGGAATAATAAGTAATATCTCGAAAATGGTTCACTCAACAAAAAAAATGTATATGACATAAATTGTGTATTTTAACGCGATCTACATTTTTTTGTGTAGTAAAATTTTGTCTATCTCTTATGGTTTACCAGTTATGCAAAAGTCGTTCACAATGAAGAATACTTTTGGAGACATTCCCAGGAAATTCAAGATATACATTTTATTTGTCATAAAATTGTCTTAAACATATGATATTTTAATCAAAATTGTTAGCCATTTTTGAGAAAATTAAAATTTTCGAAAAATGTTCCATGTAAAGGGTAATCTGGGGTGGGGGGATTTTCTTGAAAACCTTCGTGTTGCATCTTTGGAAGATACTGAACCTAAGTACCAAGTTTGGTGTTTATCCGACTGTTCGTTTCTGAGTTATGCTGTTCATAGACAGACACACACACACACAGACACACACACGGACATGTTTCCAAAAATGCTTTTTTTGGATTCAGGGGGCCTCAAAACATATATTTCCGGTGAAATCTGGGTATCGAATTTTTGGGTGGAATATAATACTTCCCCTACTTAGTATACGTAGTAGAGAAAGTAAAAAGGACCCATTCTTTTGTCAGGACAAAAGCCCGTATTGTTTATTAATAGATATTATTCATGTAATGTTTAGTGCATGTTCATTGTTGTGGTTAAAATGACTGTGATCTGAACAGTAACTTAAGCAATTTTAATGACTGCTAATGCCCAGGTGATTTAGATTTTATGTAAATACGCATTTTATTACTTCTTTCTTAATTAAAAACTCCTGACATGGTAGCTTTAATGGGTTAAGGTCTACCGCTGCCGGAGCAGTTCTACTTCATATATTAACAGCATATTTAAATCCTTAAGAGTAGCTTCTGAATACCAAATTTTAGAGTAAAATTGAAAAAAAAAATGTTCATGGAGAACGAGCTTCAGACCTTTAGAATCAAGATTCAACTGCGGTTTTTCCTTTTGGTCTTTTTTAATACGCAAACGTGAAGTTTAAATAGATATGTACAGGTGTGTGCAAATAGAGCATGAAGTTTTAAAAATTGACGTTTTCGTAATCTGTTTTAATGTTTGCCGATTTAAAATGATATCCATGAAGGAAATTTCTTCTTTAATTTCATTCTACGTTTTTTGAAGGTGAATGAAGAGATTTAAGGTCATTTCATGATATCAATTATAGTTTTGGGTTTAGGATTTTAATAGTTTGACATATTATTTATTTTTAGGGAATTAAAAGTGTCAGGTAGTTTATTTTTTTCCCCAGAATTTTTCATGCTACATAAAATTTACTATTTAACTGTGCAAAGAAATAATGTGCAAAAGTTAAACGTTTAAACGTTCCAAATTTTAATCACTTGGAGCATTTCATATTCGATTTCTATTTTAATGTTGGAAAAAATCTATGATAAAACGTTTAGCTAATTGGCTGAAATTTGTAGGGATTAGTAATTTCGGTACTGAGTACCCATAAATTATTGGTTTGGTAATTATACTGAAGTAAAAAAGGAATCAAAATGAAATAACATGACAATTTATGCAGTGCATGTTCAACATGTACCGTTCAATCAGTCGTTTTAAGTCTGTTTTAAAATATGTTATAAGAGCTTACAAGAAAATGTCATCATTTGCATGGCTTTGGCTTTTACAGCTGTTTAATAACGTAAGGTATTCGGTAATAGTTTTGAATGCAGGAGTACATTTTCGTAGCTGAAAGGTAAACTCTTGTTTGATTTTGCCAGTAGAGAGCTAAGGAAGGTAGCAAGAACGACAACGCGAGGGTTAAGTTTGGCACACGCTGGTGTCCATTAGTAAGATTTGTTTGCTGGCTATCACCCTCCTGAATTGCATCCAAAGAAAGAAGGGAAAAAATGACTGTGCCTGTGGAGTGTCTGGGCGGTGAAATTACGGACTAGGATCAAGGGACACGACTTCTGGGCTGTTTTTCTCATTGCACCATCGCTTGGCAATCTGTGCTCTTAATTAAAGACTGTAATAAATTTAAAAAAGATAAAGGAGAGACGGGCATTATTTTACAATATCTGCTAAGTTCAATTTTTACAAATGATTCTTTTAATAGTGATAATTGTTGTAGAATATTTCGGCTCGCTCACAGTTTTTATTATATTAAATATTTTATATATGTGTACTATACAAGTATCATATATTTTATTACCATTTAGCACAGTAACAAGCATCGATAAAATCAAGTATCAACAGTAAAAAATACATTGTCATAAAATCAAAATTTCACCTAAAAGACACAACAAAGTTAATTAGGTATTTCATTGGCCTTTAAATTAAAAAAATACTTGTTTAAACTTAAGTAAAAACGACCGTTTAACTAGCCAGATAAAAGGTACTTTTTGAACCCAAATACATACATGAGTTTAATGATTTAAACTGGTAAATCAATTGTGTTATTCTTGGTATTATGATCATGTATATCTTTTTTAAAAACAATCATGTAAAGTCATTATTGTAGTGTTTTGGAGAGTCTATGCTATTTAAGATTAAGCAGTATTAATTTTTTTGAACTTAAAAGAGTAGAACTAATTAGTTAATAACTTATTAGGCGTTTTAATCCAAAGTTATATAAATAAACAATTAAAGTATTTTAAGCAAGTTCAAAATTAAAGCTACGTAGGTTATAATACAGCATCCTAATTGTCCAAGTTTGATTTTCATGCAAATCTGATGTGATTAAATCTACTTAAGCGGATAGTAACAACACTTTCAAAATGCAGGATCAGTTTTAAATTGTTCAAACTTTAGCGAATACAATTCGTAACATAGTCGTAATTTACAACGGTATACAAGATGGTCATCCTTTAAACCAGAGATAGAACTCTACGAGTTTATAACTATTTTACTTTTGTTATGGATTTTAAGAAAATTGTAAAAAGAAGACGTATGACAACCGTGCGCTTCACCTTGTAGGTGAGTATCAGTGTTGAAGGGGTAGGTCAGGTTTGCCTCACAACAGAAGTTGGGAGTTCATTATGGTTAACGTTTATTAGTTATTTGGTTCTCATAGTGGTTGGAGTTAATTAAACAAGGAACCGAAGCTTTAATTTAAAACAAAGAAAACCAAAGAGAAAATAAAATGCTTTAAGTTAAAACATTAAATTAGATGCCTGTAAAATTGGAACCAAAATAGGTATAGTAGCTTTTAACTGTCGCAAACAAAGAAAAGTAAAATTCTTCCGCAATTTGTTAGGTTACATTAAATCAGAATTATTTTATTTAAAAGTGTAAAACAAAGTAATAAGAACTATCTCTCGTAATTTTATTTGGACCTACAACGACGCGACACTACCACAAGTGTCTGGATAGACGTCAGCAAAACCGCTCAGCGCGTGGTTGCAACCTATTATCTCTCGTGAAAATTGCAATTTATAGGAAATAAAAAATGGTGTACTGTGGCGAAACTTGATTACACAGTACATATAGTGTATGTGCGCGCGTGCGGTGTGTACATTTTCAACGTTCGGGCGGAGTTCCCTGAGGTCGACTGTTGTTTAAATAAAATGACAATCGATGCGCATTTTGTGTCGGAATGTTATTTGTAGGAATCAGTGGTATTATACATACCATTTTGCCAAACAACTAGTTTAATAAATATGTAGGTAGGTAAGCATACTTACAAAATTAATGCATAAAATCATACATTAAAAATCGACCAGAACTAATGAATAAGAAATAAACTGTATCTTGAAGTCTGTATAGTAGAAACATGTATTTTGTTAAAGTTATGTATTTTAGAGGGCTTGCATTCCATTCTTTAAATGTGTGTACAATTTTGAGATTTCCCAGAATAAAAAATACACACAACTTTTTCTGCACTGACAAATAAACGCATCTGTTACAAGTTATAGCATTTGTATAAAAATGATAATTCTGTATACGTTGCGTTTCGATACATTTTTACTTACAAATGATTTAAGATAAGCAAATAATGTTTAGATTTGCAACATGCGAAAACAGAATTTAAATATTTGTTCTTGGTAACAAGCAGTAGCAATGGAAAAAGGAGTGTGGGTCAATCGCAGAATTTGAAGCATGTTCATTAGATAACGCTAAGGAAGGAATATTTCGTAAACTGCTAACACAACGAAAAAAGTTGACGCAAATTGTGTATTTTGAATTGTACGTTTTTCCTATATTGTATTTTTATATATCTTTTAAAATTTCCTAGATATAAAAAATTCTTGTATACAAAATTAAACTAAATAAAGGAATCTTCACGGTTTATTCACAGACAATTCGACCGACATTCCATTTATCGGGTCAGTATATCAAAGATTGTACTATAACAAAAATTGTTAGAGTCGTTTAGGAGAAAATAAAAGAAACCATACATGTAAAGGGTAGTCTCTCTCTCTCTCTCTCGTTTTGGTGAAACTCAACAGTATGTAATTCTGGTGAAATCTCGTTATCGAATTTTTGGGCGCAATACAATACATCTTCCACATATCGTAGGTATATAGTAGAGAAAATATAAGAAATGCAAATATTTGTAAAATTCAACACCGTAGTTAAGAAGTATCGACTTAGAAAAGGAAGACACCAAAACTTACTAAAAAAAATTCTGATGTGTTACACTCACATGACTTTCTCTACTCTTGTACAAACTATTCTTACAAATGCTTATTCTCCATATGCTTCATGTTAATCGAGATATCGAGATGTCAATCTTATTGCTAATTTTCTTGTAGATACAAGGGGAATTGGTAGGCTTTAAGCGATAGTCAAATATTTTAAGAGCTGGTAGCTATATGGAGTATTCCATTCTCTTTGCATTACCAGGACAAAAATAAAAACCCTGATGTGTTACACTCGCATGACTTTCTCTACTCTTATACAAACTATTTTACTTTTGGAGACATTCCCAGAAAATTCAAGATATACATTTTATTTTTCATGAAAATATCTTAAACATATGATATTTTAATCAAAATCGTTAGAGCCATTTTTGAAAAAATTAAAATTTTCGAAAAATGTTCCATGTAAAGGGTACTCTGTGGTGGGGGTATTTTCTTGAAAACCTTTTGTGTCGCATCTCTGGAAGATACTGAACCTAAATACCAAGTTTGGTGTTGATCCGACTGTTCGTTTCTGAGTTATGCTGTTCTCAGACACACACGGATATGTTTCCAAAAATGCTTTTTTTGGATTCAGGGGGTCTGAAAACATGTATTTCCGGTGAAATCTCGGCATCGAATTTTTGGGTGGAATACAATACTTCCCCTACTTACTATACGTAGTAGAGAAAGTAAAAATTAATAACGAATTTGAATAAAATAAGTATTGGAAAATTTAAGGGAATAACAAGCAATATCTCGAAAATGATTCACTCAACAAAAAAATGTATATGACATAAATTGTGTATTTTAACGCGATCTACACTTTTTGTGCACTAAACTTTTGTCTATCTCTTATGGTTTACCAGTTATGCAAAAGTCGTTCACAATGAAGAATACTTTTGGAGACATTCCAGAAAATTCGGGATGTAACATTTCATTTGTCATGAAAATATCTTAAACATTCTATATTTTAATCAAAATCGTTAGAGCCATTTTTGAGAAAATTAAGATTTTCGAAAAATGTTCCATGTAAAGAGTAATCCGGGATGTGAGGATTTTCTTGAAAACCTTCGTGTCGCATCTCTGGAATATACTGAACCTAAATACCAAGTTTGGTGTTTATCCCACTGTTCGTTTCTGAGTTATGCTGTTCACAGACACGCAGACACACACGGACATGTTTCCAAAAATGCCTTTTTTGTATTCAGGGGGTCTCAAAACATATATTTCCGGTGAAATCTCGGTATCGAATTTTTGGGTGGAATACAATACTTCCGTTACTTACTATACGTAGTAGAGAAAGTAAAAACTAAGACGTAGATTAGAGCATTACTTTAATTTTGAGGCAAACACAAGTCCTTGCAATGAAGAATCGTGCAATAAACGGTAAAAACATTTTATTCTCTACTTTGAGGTTTATTTTCACTACTTGGTTTCATCTGGTGCTTATTAAACACACCTAAAAGTTTCTCTGTATGAGCAGGAAATTGCGGAGAAACCCACCTGTATACTGATATATAGAAACATTAGACAAACAGATTGATATATCTATATATTCTTATTTGAACGTATGTCTTAAGTTATTCCGAAGGGTTTTAATCCCATCCTTTTACGAGAACGTTTTAAGCACTTATTACGTTCCTATTCTTGTTACCCTTGATTGAGCAATAATATTAGGAATCTGACTTTCGCTTTCCTTTTCTTCCTTTCTTTAATTTAGCCAGAGAATAAAAATGGTGAGCAGTTATTTTAATGGTACGCATGGCGCTGCAAAATCGGTATATTATACCGCTCCCCTGCTTAATGAAACTAGTTCAGCAAAAGAAGATATGAATTCGGTGGAAGGCAACCGAAGCGAAGATAATATTATGCGTGAGCACGAAGCGCGTAGGCTGAAAGGAACACAACTCCATATTAATTCTCTGTGATGAAGCAGTTCCCTCCCCTAAATGTTAACAGTGCGGAGAAATTTTGAAAATACTCTTCACGTTCTACATATTAAAAGCAAACTCGGAAGTGACTTTCGCATTCACCGCACCACTTTTGAGAAAAATAAACGCAAAGAGAATTACAGCTGTAAGCCGTTAAGTATTTCTTATTCTGGGCAGAACGGTTTCCATGGGGACTAAGCAGGGAGGAGGGAAAAATGAGTAACAAGCCGCAGGTGGTTATATAAAAGTGCGTCGGTTTTGTTGAAAGAACTTCCCCCGACTAACTCTTTGGTATCGACGTGGCATTTTTCTGTTATCGATGAATGGGAGATGCTGGTATTGTTGTGGGATTTTCCTTTACAAATAAACCAACTACGCATATAGGGGAAGCATGCAATATCAAACTCCGCGATTTCTTCCTCAACAGATTCTGTGCTATGTTTGTGAATAAACACTGATTTGGTCGTGATGGAAACAAGTGAAAACGCTGGTGTGTAGTGTGACAGGCTATTCGAGAACTCCACAGAAATGTACACTTGGTCAAACTAAAAGTGGCCGGTTTCTTGAGCAGTCCCATCGAGTGAGCGCGCAGTTCTCAACCGCCAACTTCTGTGCGGCGCTTTGGCTAACTCTACAATACAGGCCACAAAACACTGATTTAAGCTACCTCCACAACGTGCTTGGTGTGGAGCAGTGGTTAAGCTACTTAACTTCTACCCAAGCAGCTCGAATTCGACTCTCTGTAGTAGGTCGCTATGTTTTATTTTTAGAACTCGTTTTACTGTAATACAGTTAATTAGTATTGCTTGTGTCACTTCATTTTACTTACAAATATAATTACAATAATATGTTGAAATATGTGATTATAATTAAATTGGCTGAGTATGAAGTCTCGTACCACCGAAAAATTAACGTCATGGTTCCATCTACCGGCATGATAGACCTCTATATAAACTCCACATACATAAAAAATGAAAACAGCTGTCATACTTTTACTCATGCATTTAAAATGAAAGAGGGGAAAAAATTTAGTAGCTCCATGGAGATTGGATCTTGTAACCTCATGAGCAGAGCTACACACTATCACTGAACTAAGAGTGCTGCAGCTAGTGTGACATTGTAACTAACTTTAGTCATACTCCACTTCAAAACCAGAAATCAATAAAACTATCTATTTGAAATTATAATTATAACTAATATAATTTTCCGGGCTGTTATGCCGTGGTCTGCTGAAGAAAGATTTCCCAGACGTTTCGTCCACAACTGCGGTGGACATCTTCAGTGGCGCGGACGAAGTCTTCTCGGTGAAAGTATCGCAGCGTCTGATGCGTTGGCCGTTAGTGCCGCTCTCTTTATAGTGTGGACACTCTCTGCTGATTGGCCCGCTGGTATGAGGGGGCTGGCGCCGGCTGTGTTGTTGCTCTCTTCTGATTGGCTCGCAGTGTTTTTCGGTTTTGTATGACCTTTCTTGTTTTTGATGACTAGATGCCAGTTACTGTTGAGTTTCAAAGCTTCTTCTTTCCTATTGAAATTATTGGGATGTTTATAAATCTCTATTGCTTCGCGTTGTAGCCGGGTATGGTAATGCTTTATGGAGGAAAGAATGTTGGTGTCCTGAAATCTAATAATGTGTTCGCCCTCGGCTTACTTTCACCGAGAAGATTTCGTCCGCGCCACTGAAGATGTCCACCGCAGTTGTGGACGAAACGTCTGGGAAATCTTTCTTCAGCAGACCACGGCATAACAGCCCGGAAAATTATATTAGTTATAATTGTGACACCGGCCGTGAAAACCTACGTTCTTACATATCTGTTTGAAATCTTATGTATAAGTTATTTTCTCAAGAATTTTGTAATTCCAGTTGTGTTCCCCATTAAAACTACTACAACATTATGCGCAGTCTTTGAACAATGTCTGGCTGTCCCAAGCGCTCATGGAGGTACCCGATTCGAGCTCAAACGCAGACTAGTTTTAAATTGACCGAGTGTACAAATATGTATTCGAAATCCTTAATAAGGTTTTAAAAAATATGTTTGAATTGCACTCTTATAACTCTATCTCTGCATAGCTGCAATTCCAGTAAAATAAAAGTATTAATACTCCTTTGCTGTCCAGAAAATGTCCAATTTTTGTCCTTTAAAAGGATTTCAGAGATGTTACTTTCCCTACCATGTATCTGTAATAAGTAGAGAACATGTACTCCATGCAAAATAAATTCTATTCTATTTTACCAGAAATACACCCCAGGAGAATGAAAAAGCATACACACACACACACACCCCCACACACACACAGTAAAACAGTTTTACAATAGTTGGCTCACAAGCGCGTTTCCTTTTCACGCAAGAATGGTCCAACCGTTTATTACAAACTTGGCATATAACATATCGGCTTCCAATTATAAAATAAACTACTCTGTCATCTAAATTTCTTTAACCTAAAGGGGGGCGGAGAAGTAGCCGGGTGCAAAATAAGAAAATTAAATATATATATATATTTTAATGTTACGTGAGAAAGTTTATAAGTATTATGCTTCTAACATGTTTTGTTGGTCACAAAATTTCGATAAGATGGAGTTTATGGGTACTCTATACTGAATATTCAACAAAACTTTGAAAACAAACATTTTTTAATTATCAAAGAAAAATCCTTGTATAGAAATAGGATCCAATATTTTACCTTTTGTTCATATAAATAATCAAAACGTGACGTTTAAATGGAAGTGCATGGGTGCTTCCGAATAACGCGTGAATTATTTTTACAAGAAAAGTTGTGTTACTAAAATTTAATCTTTAATCTAAAAAAACTATATATAGAGAAGAATATTATATAACGGAGAGTTAAACTTTAATTTTTATCACGTGTGGCAATTCACATCAGACACCATTGCATATTTTTGCGAGCAGCAGTTTTATTACCGTTACGATTTTCAAAACATACGACATGTAAGAGAGGGGACAGTGGCAGAGCAATGGGGAGGGAGAAAGAGGAAGGGATGTTAGGGGAAAGTGAGGAAGAAGGTGAGTAATTAAAACGACAGATTGACCACGCTTTCATGCTTTCACTTCCTCCGTTCAGCTTTTTTCTTTACTTTATGTGCGTGTTCTCTTCCTATTTTTTTGCCGTTATTCTGCTTGTGCTTCCGTATTTTCCTTTACATGTGCATACATACCCTTGCTCGCGGGACTCAAACTTTGTCATCCACGCGATGAACACCAACGAGTGAGGATGTCGATGAACCAACTGCTACTATGTCGTCCTCCGTGGTCTAGTGGTACCATGCTAGCCTCTAGTTCCCCAAGGTCGCGGGTTCAAATCCGGCGAAGGGCGATGGATTTTTTCGGGTGTAAAAATCCTTAGTACGGCTTCCTTCGGAAGGAAATTAAAGCCAGTGGTCCCATGTTGTAGATTTACGGCACGTAAAACAACCTCAAGCCTGATAAGAGACACTTGATCAAAATGTTTCCGGTCTTTCACGCCCAATATAGAATGGGACCTAAGGACCATAGTAGTTAAAGAGCGTCCACGAATAAATAAAAAAAAACTGATACTAAGAAATATTTTGTCGAAAGAGAGAGAAGTGAAGTACCTGTTCTCAGTCAGCCGTTGCCTGCTGATTATAGTTTGTGCTCCGCGCAGATGAAAAGCGGATTGGATACGTTGCCGGGCGAAGTGTCCACCACAAACACGGTTTAACATTGCTATTCTGTTCATGTTGGGTTGCCTACTGTTCGATCACATTCTGTGTTTGTTTTTTGCATGTTGCGGCTTGCAAACACGGCACCTGGTTAGCAAACAATCTGTGGCGTATTATCGTAATGCGATTTTAGCATTTAATGCTGTGGTGAGTAGAATGGATCTGCAATCATGTAACGGACGTGGAACTTTGATCTTTTCCCCGTATCCTCTTTTCGGCAAAATATGCCGTGCAAAATCTGTATATTTTCACCTTTAGGTAGAAAATGCATAATTTTGAATACTTATGTTCCTTCTACTTGATATAATGTAATTTCATCATCATAATTTTCGAATTAATTTTATGATGCAGTTTTAATGATCTGATTAATTTTGAAATATTCTAACATTAGGCCTCTCTTTGAATATATTAATTGGAAGGTGTTGTGCGGTAAATAGATGTTGAAGAATGTTATTGAAAAAGGGTAAGTTTCGTCAGTAGTAGGTATGGAACAAAACATTTTAATGTATTTCAGTGCATGTTTTGCATTCTCATGGCAAACTTCCATATTATAACAGATGTTGCCTCCTCGTCTCAACGAAGATACCAGTTTGCGGCATCTGAGCTAAACTACTACGTATTTAGTAGCTTTTATATTTACAGCTAATGTAATTCAAGATATACGTTTTATTTCCCATATAAATATCTTTAATATATGATATTTAACCAAAGCCGTTAGTCATTTTTTTATAAAATCAAAAATTCTGAAAACTGTTTCATGTAAAGGGTAGTTTGGGGTCAGGGGATTTTCTTGTAAACCTTCGTGTCGTATCTTTAAAAGGTACTGAACCTAAATACCAAGCTTTGTGTTTACACGATTTTTCATTTTTGAGTTATGCCGTTCATAGACACACAGATACATTTATGGACATTTTATTAAAATTGCTCTATTTTGATTCAGGGAGGTCTTAAAACGCGTATTTACGGTGAAATTTTGGTATAGAATTTTTGAGTGGAATGCAATACCTTCTCTACCTTCTATCTAGTACGTGGTAGAGAAACTAAAAAAGTGCCTACGAAATCGAGGAGAGAGCGCATCCACAATAATCCTTGGATATTTAATACCAGGACCGAAAGTTCCGCCTTAAGTCTAAAACAATAATGAAAATGAAAAATAGATGGTAACAGCGAATGCTGTGCCATCTATCCACAGACAATGAAAGCAGGTAGACTGGACGGCACCCTAATGCCATCTGCACGGTACAAAACGGAGGATTCGGCTACTACGCGCTAGGGTCTCTGGGGATACGTGACGAAGCAAGATGGGATGAAACCTAAAAGGCTAACTGTCCGCTTTTCTATATGAAGCAGCAGTTAGACTGGACGGCAGCCTAATGCCAGCTCCACGACACGAAGCAGAAAATCCAGTTGATGTACGTTAGGGTCTCTGTGGACACGTGGTGAGTTAAGTGGTTACAGGGATGAGACTTAGAAGACTAACTGTCCGCCACATATTGATGTAAGAGTTATATACTAACAGATCCGCCGCGATATGACTCTGTAGTTAAACCGACGTAAAATAAAGCAAAATAAATAATA
Organism: Deroplatys truncata; assembly: GCA_030765065.1. NCBI lineage: Eukaryota > Metazoa > Arthropoda > Insecta > Mantodea > Mantidae > Deroplatys > Deroplatys truncata. The sequence continues at coordinate 125,747,495 of CM060988.1, read as the reverse complement.
ATAATCCATAATGAGAAAGAAAGGAGTCAAGCACTAGATGATGTCTGAACGAAATCACCTAACCCAGCCATCCTCCCTTTTTAACGACGACAGTTATATAGGAGAAAGTTGAACCATTTTGAAATATAAGCTAGTAAAAGACCGCTAAAACAATCGGCTAAAGGTCGCAAAATTTGAAAACCCTGCGAAAGTAATGTAGGGGTTTAGCTTCATGGATCGTACGGCTACGCTCTGTCGTCATTCCGCAGATGGCCACAACTGCTTCACTCCTCTGCTTATAAAAAAACATTCTTCAGCTACGCTTTGCGGCTTAGGACCCTCAATCCAAGGCCATGTTGCAGCGAAAACAATGTTCCCATAATGCCTCGGATGGGATGCGTTTGTGCAACTTTGGTTATAATAAACAGAGGTATAAATAATGTTATAGATATTTTAAAATATATCTACATGTTAATTCGTATTATAAAATATATTTAAATATATTTCTTTGTGGTATAAAACATAAAATAAATATGAATGTACGCGTGCGTTATGTGTATAGCTAGTTCGAGTGATTCTGCTGTACTGGACAATTGCAAATTTTTATTATAGTTAAGGACCGAACATAGCGACCATTCTTAGTACCCAACTCATTACATTCCCCCGATCTTTCTGACCAAATACCGAGGATCATAAGGTGTGTCTTAGCAGAGTTGCCACGTCCCTTTGTTTTGCTTTCAACTGCTCTAACAGTTTTTGTGATTTTTTTCACACTTTTGTTTCGTTATAGATTTAAGGTGACATGGATATAATAATAACAAAGGTGTTGATGTATACGAACAACGTAATAGATGTATATTTCTATCAAAATTCGAGTGATACTTTTCTATTATGGGTGAATATTCCATGAGCAAACTTAGCCACAAATAATATTTGTCTCAGATATTATTATTACTATTACTATCCCTCTTTCACTAAAAAGACAACCATCACTATGAAACTTCGTATACTCGTACATTTATGTCAGAGTTTTGGTAGCACTCATACACAGACCTGCGCAACAAATCACGAGAAACATCGTCTAATTGATTAAAAGCCTGACTTTTCCTTTCGTTTTTTTTTCTTGTTTTTTGTTTTTGTTTGTTATTGTTGGTGCACAAAGATATTGAAATGTAAGGCTGAAATTTTCTTAACTTTAGTGTTCCCTACACAAGTCACATCTGATGTTAATTATTACAAGTTTCTACTGGGTAACACTCCATCACTTTAAACCACAGTCCGAAAAAAAATCATTTAGCACTATAAACTACTGGTTTTTCTTGGTGGGGGTCTTTACAATGAAGCACCAGGATTTTGATCCTCCTTGATATTGTAGTGCCCCTAAGAGCAGTTTGTCCTGTGGGCTGCTTACAACGGGGAAATAGGTTCAGGTGGTAGGGCTGGTCGGAACTGGAGGGTGTCATAGGGAATTGAATAAGAAGCCGAGGTTTTTATAAAAAGCTAACGACTATATTCTCTAATAGCTTAAAATGGTGCTGACAACCCCTTGGTAGAGGGGTTTGTGAGTGTAAGAACTTAATCGTGCCCACACTTGGCTTATCTGGTGAGCCCTCGAAGATCCTGAAAGCATCACAATTATAATGTTTAACTTATTTAGGATGGGGCACCGAGCCATGACTGACGTAGATTCGAGTGTCGAAGAGAGTTGAGAGAGATGACTACATTCGTGGTCAATATATATCATTCTGAATGCCAAGTGAGCGATCTGGTGTCCTACAACACAGCACTTCCTACAATACATATTTCGAATCTTCATAAAATCTATGCAATTCCCTGACGTGGTTCGAGCTCTAAATGGGCTGCTACATTACGTTCGGGAGAGTTTCGCCATTTAAACATCGCCGAAATATAAGACACATTCACTTTCGTCAACACATCCGTATAAAAGTAGGAACTAAGACGCTATAAAATTAGTGGATCTGATAAGCGCGCTTGTTGAAGTCTGGCGGTGTTGGCACCAAAACAACCTTTGTTTGGTGTCATAAAATTTAGGAGTGAAATCGGAAGGTCGTTTCCCTTCTCCTAGGTCAAAAGGCCGCTATGTTCTATCGAGAGGTATTCTTCCTTTACTAATTATGAAGAGTCGAAGTGAGCTGCTTGTGTTTTCTTTCAAGAATATTCCTACATCCTTGTACTCGCTCTCGGCATGCAGGGATGTTTCCTAAGTGTTCGTACAGGCGAGAAACGTCATTTGCAAGTGACGTAAAGATAAAGGAATGGGGCGGCAAGTTAGTGTCCCACTCCCCTATATTGCGGTTCCTGGAACGTATCCCGCCCGGGGCTAGTACCCGCTGTCGCTGCCAGAAATTACACCCCGGACCCACCCCTAAGCTTCATCATAAAAACGCTCTCTCGGAAACATGACGTGGGAAAATAGGGTCAGGGAAACGAGACTATATGTTTTATCTGACACGGCAAGAACTTTCCACTTTCTTTCCCCGTTCTTCTCCTTCTGGTCGTCTAGTCTAGTCCCTTGTCATTCTTCTTCTCTTCCTTTTTTTATCCCCACCCCCTCCTTTCTGGCTGGCCTCTCTTCGATTTGGCTGAATCACCGCCATTGTTTCTTTGTTCTCTCATGAGACTTCGTTTTCCCGCCCCATGTCGCTTCTCATAGCTCTTTTTGGGGAGTTTCTTGACATTTTATTTGCGTGTTTCCCTCAACAGCCCAATTGATACCGCTTTTCATGGAGAGATCACCATTATTAGACTGTTGTGGACGCAGCTCCATGTAATTGAAGACATTCTGCAAAAGGATTCCGATCAATTTCGGTAAAATTATAGGTAACTGAAATGAGAATTCCAGCAAAATCTGGTATATACACGAAAGTGCATATATAACACACGTGTTATTTATTGTATTGAAATGCACAAGCAACACGTTCTGCTTTCAGGTGTCCCCACTTGTTTAACTAGCATCAAGAAAAAGTGAATAAAAAAAATCTGTTTTACATTCACGTGACATTCTCTACTCGCTATTGTTTATTTAATATATATTCTTACAAATGATCATTTTATGTCATGTTAATCAAGATAAACATTCGTAGAAATGCATTCAATGCAGTTTAGTTGTAGATCTAAGGGGGGTGGGTTTACAGAAGGCTGAAGCAATAGTCTAATCTTTAGAAAGCGATTCGCTATACTCTGGCACTGAAGTTCCATACGCTGCGCACACATTACGAAAAACAAAGGAATGGTGACTTAGCATTTAAAATATATGATGACGCATTGAAAAAATCAAACAAATAACGAATATTTTCAAATGGTTAATGCCATAAAATATTAATTGGCATCAGTTGTTTTTTTTAACGAAATCAAGGTATGTTTCGGGTTGTAAGCTTTTGACTGTCAGTTATAGTTTATCCCTTACATAGAATTATGCATAAATTATGTAGAATAAAGACTATTTTATTGGCGTAATAAAGTTTATTGGCGTAAAATTGAAGATATACCCCACATGTTATGTCATGCAAATATAATAAACATTTGGCATTTTAATTAAAGCCGTTAGAAGTATTTTGAGAGACTAAAATGTATCGAAACATGCTTTATGAAAAGATTACTTTAATGAAGAATACGTTTCTTGAACATTTTCCATGTCACGTCCTTGGAAGATATTGAACTTAAAACACCAAGTTTGGTATTCATTCCACTTGAGTTATGCTGTTCACGCGCGCGCATTCTATCCTTTTCCTAAACATGTTTTTTTTATTTCAACTGTATTTCAGATGAAAACTCGATGTGGAATACGATGTTTTGTCTATCTACCATAGGTAAGTGGAAGAGAGGATAACAAAAGCTATAATATGTACGCATAGCGTTAAACGGTATAATTCTTCATTACTATGGATACTAGGGTACTTTCCTAAATTTTGCAGCGATTTCAAAGAAATTCTAAGTATATCAATAGATTTTCTTCCAACTCTGCAGGAAATGTCATTCAATTCCGTACGTGAGCTGCTTGTAGGTTGCTTTATGCGTTGGGACAGGGATCGACATAAGTGCTCCCCGACAGTGTACGCATGAAGGGGAGACGTTAAGGGTAAATTTTGCATTCTTCTTTAAACGAGTCGAATTAGTTACTGTATACTGATAATTAGATATGAATTAACTGTAGGTTTAACATTCGCAGCTGGCTTATTGCTCTGTAATTGCCAAATTGAACTTTGCTGTAGAACGAGTAGAGTTGCTAGCAAACTTGAATATATTCTCTTCTAACTTTTGATTAAATACGAAAGTGAAAGAATGCAATTTTGTGTACTTTTTCAATACTATAAGAGTAATTTATGAATATGCTTATGTATTTTGTCACCTGCAGTTAGTGAGTGTTTTACACAGTGAGTAAAATATGAATTCCTTTCAATTTGCCTTGACCAGCGCAACCCAGTGCACTCCAAATTCTATGGATTGTAATACTCGTGCACACACCCTGCTCATCTGTTGTATCTCCAATGAAGCTATAGTGCATGTATTTTTTGCTAAAAATATTGGATGTTCACTTTATAAATGATTTACTTTACAAATCGTTACAGCCTTAAACTAAATGATTTTCTAAAGGAGGTTTAGACATTCACAGGTCTGTGGAATATGTTTTCAGTTTCTGAGGTGCCTGTACCAAAGAAAATACGAGAAAAGAAGTTGAACGCTAGAACAGTGCTTTTAATCTAAAGGGATTTGGTATAACGTGCCTAAAATTATCACATTGATAGAAATGAATACACCAACTGAAAGCGAAAGCACACCGGAGTTAACAAGGAAGCATAAATCAAAAGAAAAACGGAAATACTAATAGACCAACAAAAACATTGGTGGGATCTCCTCCTTGTAAAGCGTTCCTAAGCGTATCTCGAGGAAGGAAGCTCTTTAGAATCCTTGAGGTGCCCATAGAAATGACGATGTACAAAGGGTAATTAACGATACGGAAAAGAAAATAGGATGGTTGAATAAGTTTGCTAGGGAAATTCGTTGGATGAGAAAGCGAAAAGAAGTTGAACTAAAATGCTCGAATCCCCATAACCTGACCTGGGTAAAGGGCTAAAATAAAATCACTCGAGCTAAAAGGATACATATGCAATCTTCACAAGGTGTGCATTAAAACCAAATAAAGTATAACAGTGTAGTTGTTCGTTACTTAGCTTAAAGATACAGTGTTACAGTTTTGTTGGACTTGTAAAATGTAACGCAATTGCAGGATTTCTTCCACAGGTATACTTCACATATCATTTACAAACTTGGTAATTACTGGTTAAAGTTTATAGAATATTGGAAAGATCATTGTATGTTACATTAGTTCATAATCAACTAGACTTTAGGTATAGATTTTAACCTGCCGATACTGACAGATATTTACATTTTCTGTATTATTCATGTCAGACTCTGAGAGAGTTTGAAGGGTTCACTTGCTGAACCTTCAGTAGAAGAAAATCAATTTCGTGTATACGGCTGGAGTGAGAGTTTATTTGGATTATTACCTAAGCGTTATTCTACCAAACTTACAATAAGACACCTGAAAAGTGGCTATTGTTATTAGTCGTACCAAATTTCTTACAAAATCACTTTTTCCTTATTTTCAAACTATCGTCCGAAAGGCTATAATCAGACTACTTTCGGTTCAGTTAATGATGCATTTGCAAATTCCGGGTTAAAATGTGTGAGTTTGTATAGTTTAAAGACACCAACAAATAATTAAGGATTAAATATTGTAGCGCCTCTACTGAGAGGGTGCATAACCCCAGGTATCGCTTACACTAGGGGGGCAATAAACTCGGGTGGTAGGACGAATCGGTATCGGGATAGAAGGGCGGCTCTTGTGTAGCTGAGGCACCGGAGTGAATTAGATTTACGAGTTGTATTTGCACTTAAGGTACATAATTGCAGCTGGTGGCCGGTCGTTGCTAGACCTAGCGGCCGTATGGCCAAGAAATTAATGCTAGAGCATCTTACCTGGGTTACGGTCGTCTTGAAGTGTACATACTGGAAATATTAACTAAATTACGACGAGGCAAGAGGCACCCCTTGCGGCAATGCGCTTCGTCGTCGAGTATCGCTTCTAAACGAAAGTGACTGCTGACTGCACGGTCTTGCGTCCTACAACGTCATGTCCCAAAGTTTCAACATGTTCTGGCGTATTGGTAATATTAACGCAATCCCTCGATACTTTGTACGAACCTCGTTACCTATCATATTGTAACCAATCTAGTTGTAAACTTCGTCCTTGTCCACTTCTACTTTCCTTTTTACCTGCTCAGTGCTCGTCCTATTTCCGCGTCTTTTAATGGAGCTTTAACTGAATACCACGCTGCTTCGATTTTGCAGCGATCTTACAATCTGCTTAACCGCGCAACAATCCCTCACAATTTCATTTGTCGACTCACACAAAGGAAATCGCAAGAGTTCTTTTTCTTGTTCCTTCTCCTCGCTACTACAGTCTATAACTCGCTGATCGACCGACCCTCGCACACCAGCTGGTACTGACTTCCCAGCGGCTGGGAGTTTCCAACCTGGCATTAGCAATTCCAGATCTTCTGACAGTTGCTGCTCTTTTTGGTATTCTGCCTTCAACTTGTCAAACTAGGGGCCCTCTATCGGTCGGCAATACAGCAATAATGATTACAGCAATGCACCGGTTTATTTGCTACAATATTTGTTTTATAAATTGTAATGCTTAAATATGTAAGCATTGAGCATTAAAGTACAAGGGCTATTTGTTTTCAACCTACGATCGCGCAGGAGCGCAACCACACTAACGGTGGAAACTGTTTGTGCGTGGAGGGCGACTGCGCATGTCCCCCACTCTACCCTCAGCCACAGCCAACTTCACCATGCATTGTGAGCCTAGTTTTTGGCACGGAAACATGGCCGCTACGATTTATTCTCCCGCCAAATGTGAGTTGCGTAGTGTGATTCGGTTCCTTCAAGCAGAGACATTACGACGACCGCGGAGAGCCATTCAGAACAAACGAAGAGGCTAGCTAACGTCTGGGGTTGTCTTGATTCATGCCAATGCCCGCCCTCACAGTACTTGTGTCACCCAACAAAACCTTCAGGAATTTCGATGGGCCGTTTTCGACCACCCGCCGTACAGCCCTGATTTGACTCCGAGTGATTTTCACCTCTTCCCTGGACTGAAAAAGTGGCTGGGAAGGCGGAAGTTCGAGAATGATGAAGTCCTTCAAACCAACGTCCGCACCTATCTTAACTTATGTTGAAAAGTAAATACATTTGTACCTAACTTTTGGTAATACATTTATTTGGCTATGTACTCTGGTCTTGTAATTATGACCCATCGGAGTTTGAAAAAAAATAGCCTTCGTACACATAGTCAGTGTTTCAGAAGGGTCGTGTTATACATAGATACGGTACATAGTTTTCGTGTTTAGCCCAACGCTGTGTTATGTAGTGTATTCGTAGCATATACTCTCTTACAACCCCGGCTTCTACTCAAATGAAAAATGGACATGAAGATAAGGGAGAGAATGGAATTCTTTTGAATGTGAAGGGAAAGTGTAGTCTCAAAGAGAGGATAAAAGGAATGTTTCAGCAGAAGACAATCAAAATAACTAAGGGAAAAGATAAAAAGGCCAAGAGGGAATGAATGACATAACCTCTAAAACCTTCAGTGATCCTATTACTACTGAAGTGAATGAGGAAATGCAGACATTGCCCTTTATAACATGGTGTATGAAGGAAAGTAGCATCTCTCAGTAACTTAATAAACATATTTATTGTTGCCAACTTTCGAAAATCAAATACCAAGTATTTAAATGACAGGGATATGAGATTGAATGAAAAATTCAAGATAAACCAACTTGCTCTGTAACTGTGGAAACCAAGTAATGTATGTATTGCTCGTAACCTATCACCCGAAAAAGTTCATTAAATGCCTCTGCTTTAAAGGAATCTGAAGAGACACTTGTGAGAGCAATGTTTTACTTATTCGAGGTTTTAAGGGATGTACATAGCATATTTTCTAATATTGAATTGTATCGAATTGTTTTACGTCTCTTTCATTTTGTTATACAGTTCATTTTATGTTGTTATTTTTCTTTATTTATAATCAGTTTGACTACTAGGTCATATCGCGATTTATATCCATACATACGAATACAATAATAATAATAATAATAATACATTGTATACTTTACATTGATTAAATAATACAATAATTTTAATACGTTGTTATAAACATATTTTACATTATTAAGTCATGAACACAGCTAGAACAGTATAACCTATTACCTATTATACATTTTTATTTGATGTGTTATATTTAAATCTTGTTATGCAGTTTGATTTCTTTCAAGAAAAAAATAATGTTTTTGAAATGAGTAGGGTTGTTTAGCTAAAACTATATCTTCAGGGAAGTTATGTCTTCTTCTCTCCATGGTTTAACTTCTGCATTTAGTGATGAGGTGTTCGATGGTGATACGGCAATTGCAAGTCTCGCAGTGAGGAGCATTTTCTTTGGCGAGTAAGAAGGAATGGGTTAAACGTGAATGGCGTATTCGTAAACGTGATATGATCAGTTGATCTTTTCTTTTTAGAGTCTGCAATGTGCAGGGTTTTGTGGAGCCTTTCTTAACTATGTGGAGTTTGCTTGATGTTTTAATGGTCCAGTCTTGCTTCCATTTGATAGTTGGTTCTGCTAAAAAGATTTAGCCTAATCGCGGCCGATATTAAAAAACAGCTAATGGTAGTTACAGTTTGATGCAGTAGTGTAGTTGACTCGAAGTACAAAAAATTAAAGAAACTTGCCATAGATCAGGTTGTATTTGATGCATTTTGGAGTAGCCGAAATCGCCTTCAAGGTGATTCCCTCAGCCAGGGATTAACAATTTCAAATAAAAGCATCACTTCATTCAAATAGGTTTTAAATCTTTCCATTTTTGTAAATTTTATATCAGGTTGTCTACATTGACATTACACAGGGTTGTTACAAGTGAGCACCGTGATTCCACTGCCATATTGTTAGCAAACTGTACAACTTATAGCAATTAAACAATACTGATCGAAAGAAAAACTCATCCAGTTACTTTAAATTATAGCGGGAGTATTGCGGTACGATGATTGCGTGACCACGCAACAATGGGCGCATTATGACCTGTAATTTCACACTTCTAGGTATAATGTCACAGTTCCAAGATATTTCCTATCAAATTTTGAAATAGATGCCCCAAGTAGCAAGACAGTCCATATTTGGTATTCACAAGTTTCTACAGAAAGTTGTGTATGGACGAAAGTCCACCATCAGTCTCGGAGAAAGGGTTGAACGGATAAAGGTGGCTTACCCACAGATGGTGACAGCGAAGGTCTAGCAGACAGGAAGGTATTACAAAAAGGCTTGAGGATGAAGCTATAATATCGTTTTTGGTAGATTGTTTGTAGCCCTATAGAGGCTGGTACTCAGACCAGTTTACGAAATCCGGCAAAGTGCAACAAAGCTACTGTTTCAGACCCAATGGGATTATTTCTTGGCGGCTGGTGCAGCTTCCGTAGGCTGTGCAACACATTCTGGGGTTCAAATTGAACATCACTTTGCTCGCTTTCTTAGGCATCTATACTGTATCCACTCTTAGTTTGATCCGCGTCAAAACAAACCCCAGGTGAGCAGTGCACCGCTATAATGTATCCTTCCGCCATTCGCACTAGAAATACTGTCACACTTTCAGACCATGCGGCACGTAGTGCAAAAAAGAACAGAGTCTTTATTTCGACAATTGAAACAGTGACTAGCATATTCTGCTAAGGGTTAAAGGTGATAAGATTGATAGTTGCAACAAAATAAAGTTTGCACATATAATAATAGTTAATTCTAAAATAGATGAACGAAAAATAAAGTAACAGGTATGCAATAACCTAATTTATTCGATCTCTGGAAGCGACACTTTATTAACTGTTGGCGGCTCATTTTAAAATAGAAATTGCGCACTGTTACGCGAATTGCATTCTTCTTAAAATCACTACATTATTGCATTGCGTATTTCATATGCTTCCTTTTTTTCCGGGTGTAATCACTTTTCTCGTTTCAGATATTGCTGCACAAGCACTTTATACTTGTACTCGAAACACCGGTGAACTTAGAAGTTAATTTCACCATTTCTGTCGCGGAAAGTGTTGGATATTTCTGATATAACGTATAATAAAGATTCAACACTATTGTTTTTTCACCACCAGTCAGTGGTTTGCGTGGCTAATGCTTTACGTAATTCGACGAAAACACAAGAGTGAATTCACCGTCCTCCATGATACTAAACACAACTACTGGTTTCTGGCTGTAAACAATATTCTGCGCCTACCCGGATGTCAGGTGACTCATACGAATTGCGTCATGGGACTTGTAGCTCTGTTTTACGGTATAAATCAGCGTTAAATAAAACCTTAGGTATTTGTATAGAATATTATACTATTTAAGGATAAATTCATTCTAAAATTCAGAGATTACCATGGGACTACTTTCCTGGGCGCATTGCTACCGTGTTTCACCACGGTGTACTGACGACGTGGGTTTGTTTTGCCGCGGATCAACCTAAGAGTAGAGTATAGTGTATACAGTTACTTATTTCTTCTGTTTCTATTTGCCTTTACAATATCGCACTCCTACCGCACTAGACTAACGTTCGCCAGCTAGATAGTGAATTGGACTTAACGCTGCTTGGCTCCTTTATGTAGGCTATGTCATTCATTGAGGCAAAGCGGCAGCCGATTGTCCCCAACAATGGATCCAAAACTGTGGCACATACACCAGAAGCGTAATCTGTTTACTTCGAAGTTACATGTGTTAGTTTGTTTTAAGCTGGTTGGATATTATACGCTGGGAAAGCGTGCGACATGTCTGGAGTCCCTTGTAATAACCTCAACAGCTTTACGCAACGTATTAGTCTACTGCGCATGAGTTCCTCGCCTCCTGTTAACCAAGCACAGTGCAAATAAATGCAATTTGTCAGTACAAGCGTGTCGGTGCGTGAGTTTGTGTGTATATGCACTAAAATGAGCTATTTAAGAACATGTTGTTGATCTAATGTGCAGGATTTTGATCCATCGATTTTTCCCTAGCTAGCCAATATAAATTGTGTATCTTCCCATCTGACAGCTTTCCTCAATTCTGGGCATTCTAGTAGGTGTTCTCCATTTAAAATCTTGTCAGCATTGCAAATTTTACATGCTTTGTCATGCATAAAACCAAATCTATGTGGATGTTTCGCCAGACAGTCGGCTTCTTTCCTTGGAAATTTTTTATTTGTTGTACTATTTCTTTTATGTTGGAGTAATTTCCTTTTGAATATTATATTGGTATTTTTGTTGTATATTCATTTTGACATTTATTACTTTCATATCTAGTCCACAAGACTATAGGTTTTGAATATAACACTGCACCCCTTTTTGGCCAGAAAGTCTGCAGTCTCGTTACCATTCACTCCCACATGTGCTGGTATCCCCAGTAATATTATCAGTTGAAATTTTGTTTGGAGTAATCTATAATAAGATCTCACATCCTTAATATTATAAGATTCATCTGGACTATCATATCGTTCTATAGCTTGAATGGCAGAAACAGCTGTTAGAACAACTATTTTATTTTATTTTGTATCACTCCTGTAGTATATCTGTTCTAATGCTCGTTGTATTGCAATAACTTCGCCATCAAAATTTGTGGATTGTCAGGCAATGTAAAATAATGTGAAAAGTATTTACAGTATATACCACCTCCCACATGATTTCTCAATTTATGTGCAGAACCATCTGTATAAAGTTTAATTTGTATACATTTAAGAACATGCTCTAAGCAGTTTTTGTTGTTTATGGGCATGTTTAGGGAACTTCCTTGTCTTTGGAAGGTGAAATCCAAATATAACGATAGACTAGCAAGCGAGAAGTCTCATGAATAGCTTTTAACAAAATGAAGGAAGTAGACCCGGAGGCTAACAGGAAGCTGGTACAAAAAAATTCTGATATGATATATTCACATGACATTCTCTACCCTCTGTCTTTTATGGGGGATATACATATTCATTCTCAAGCTTACTTTTGTATCTACTATATTTTAATCCAAATAAACCTTTACATAAACAGCTGTATTATACATTTCGTTATAGATACAAAGGGAACAGCGAGAGTCAAATGTTTAAGAACTGGACGCTATATGCTGGCCTTAAAATTACATAGTGTTTCCATGCAATCGTGAGAGCAACTGAAGATTGAAAGGACTAACGAATGACCAAAAAATGAACAATTCGAACCTGTAATGACGGATATCTCGGAAACCGCTTGTGCCACAACTAACTTATTTTAAATAAATACACTACATTTTTCGTGTAGTACGTTTTGTCTGTTGCTTAACGTTTAACATTTATACAGGATTATACAAAATTCCTTCCGAATGAAGAGGGCTTCATAGTCTATGCCCAGAAAATTCAAGATATACATTTTGTATTGTGAAAAATGTTCCATGTAAAGGGTTGTTTGGGTGGGGGATTTTGTTGAAAATCTTTGTGTCGCAGCTTTGGAAGACGAACCTAAATACCAATACCAAACGGACATTTTTCCAAAAATACTTTATTTGTATTCAGTGGGCCTCAAAACATGTAGTTCCGGTGAAATTTTGGTATCGAATTTTTGGGTGGAATGCAATACTTCCCTTACTATACGTAGTAGAGAAAGTAAAAAGATTAAGTCTCTGATAAATAGTTGGAGAAAGTGAAGGAATCTCGAAGGTGAAGTATACAAACCACATATTTGATACTATTGGCACTATTTAATCTACTCTCCTCTTTTGCTTTTGGTATCTTCTATTAGCCTCTCCCTTATATGCACACTCCAGCCAAATGCAACAAAATATCATCCTCTGCGATCTTTCACAACGAACACACTGCAGAGACACTCCTGAAAACACTAATATTTCTTGACGTTTTGCGTGCATGTGTAACAGGAGGGTCGTCCAATAAGTAAGTTTCCCTATTTTATAAACAAACACACAATTTATCATGTTGAATTAATTTTATTTATATTGTACAATCCTTCTGTCAACATGTTTTTCCAAGCATTTTTGGGGACGTGACACAACTTTTTTCCAAGCCAGTGTTGTATCAGGTGGGTCCTGTGCTCGCAACCAGCTGTTCACGGACTTGACTTCATCATTGGTGTTAAAAGTGCTTACCTTTGAGTTGGAGGAACATGTGAAAATCACTTGGGGCAAGCTCCGGTGAATACGGAGGATATGAGAAAACTTCTAACTTGAATCTTGACCCAGGCGGAGCTCAGAAGATTCAACTGAAGTTTTCTCGCATCCTCCATATTCACCAAATCTTTCCCCAAGTGATTTTCACATGTTCCCCTGACTCAAAGGTCATCATGGAGGTAAGCACTTTAACACCGTGACGATGATGATTCAGAAGTTAACCAGAAGTCGGTCCTGTGCTCGTAACCAGCTGCTGTTCACTTCCGATTGATCTTCGTCACGGTGTTAAAGTGCTTACCCCCATGATGACTTTTGAGTTAGGGGAGCATGTGAAAATCACTTGGGAAAAGATCTGGAGAATATGGAGGATGCGAGAAAACTTCCCAGTTGAATCTTCTGAGCTCCGCCTGGGTCAAGATTCAACTTGGAAGATTTCTCGTATCCTCCGTATTCACCGGAGCCTGCCCCAATGATTTTCACATGTTCCTCCAACTCAAAGGTAAGCACTTTTAACACCGATGATGAAGTCAAATCAGTTAACAGCTGGTTGCGAACACAGGACCCGCCCTGGTACAACACTGGCTTGGAAAAACTTGTGCCACGTCCCCAAAAATGCTTGTAAAAACATGTTAACTATGTATAAAATTAACAGAAGAATTGTACAATATAAATAAAATTAATTCAACATAATCAACTGTGTGTAATGCTTTTTATAAAATAGGGAAACTTAGTTATTGGACTACCCTCGTAGAAAGATCGTCAGTACACCTTTTATCCCGCGAAGCGTATATACGGCAATATTGAGGGAACTCTGTTACGTCGATGCCCGCTTTGTTTAAAGGAATATTATTCATGAACACATCAGATATAATCGGCTGCCTGCTTGTTCACCGATAGTAAAGATTTTATTTTCTGGAGGAGACTTGTCAATGTCTTCCTCTCCCAGTTTTGCGTCGCTACTTGAAACAAATAGCCACATGCACCAAACATTTACACCCTTTCGGTACCCATCACGTCCTTATCAGCCATAGTTTGTGCGTAATAATTGGAATAGCTCCGGATGTGCAGCAGTTGAAATGACGTCATTGCGACAAAGTGATTAGCCCGTGCCACTGTATGAAAGCGCCGGCTGCACAAAGCCCTGCGGCTAACAGCGGAGATTATCCATTTAGTGCGTCCGAATTATTAATGATGGCTACATTTGGCAGTTCCCTGAAAGGACGTGCTATAATTTGCGAACTGCAATGACAAGTGAAGGATTAGACAATACAGCGAAACGTTCATCTGTTCTCTGTGCACAATTATTATTGTTTCTTTCGCATATGCCCCTTTATTTCTTGATTTGTAAAGTGAATTTTAATAATTACCTTTTTGTTGTAATCACCACGTCTTTTAACCGGAAAGGGCAGATGGGGAATAAATCACTACTGCGATGAATGCAGGAAGCTACCTGCTGTTCAGCCTAAGAAACGAGGAAAACCCCGGAACAAAACCTCTCAGAGACCCAAATGAGATTCAGAATTGAAGTACATTTTCATTGTTTCCCCTTTAGTACTACTATCTGTAATTCTATTACGCGTGGTCCTGTCACTTTTTTCTGTTTCAACTGTTTAGGATTTATCTGGTTCGCCTCCCTGGGAGCTCACTTCGTTCACACTATCACTTCACTCTGGTGAATTAGCTCAATTTTCCGTCACTCACACCCTTCGTGATGCAGACTCTTCACGCCGGACGGTTCATTTCACTCGGGAGTTGAACACACGACCTCCACAACCCGTCGCTCCACAGTAGCACTTGTACGTCACAAACAGTCGTCACCAGTTCGCTCTTAATGTCCCATGGGAAACTCCGCCAACTCGCTTGCTCACTGACCGACGCAACTCAACTCGACTCTACTGACTCGTGCGAGAGCGCTCGTTTATATAGTCAGTGGAATCTTTCCACAAGATCCTCGAACGTTCTAGAACTATTTCGCCACACTTTCTGAGAGGGGGAGAAGGAGCTTCCAGAAGATTCTGATTATCTGCCGATAACGCGCCCGGTGTTTACGCTGACGAGCAGCAGTTATCTTGTTCACTCCGACCGCCCGGCATCGACCTCCCGACACCTTGGACCATAGCCGCTGCGTCACAATATTTACACGTTACTAGCTGTCTTACCCGACATTGCCGAATGCATTCTGCAAGTAAGGTTAAGTATGGATAGGTTTGGATTTTGAAAATCATGAGTAGCCTACACTTTTCACTAGTACGTAAAGCGCATTGAGTCCAAACTTTTCCCCAGATTGGTCAAGTGGTGCAAATTTGTGTATAAGGGTTTTGAAAATATGAATAAGATTAGTTTTTTGAAGTGTTTTCGCCAAGTCCTATAGAGCTTAAGTGTACACAAGTTTTGTCCTGATTGTCCAAGCCGTATAGCTTTCCCTAAAAGAGGTTGAGAATGAAAGGTAAGAATAGTTGTTACCGAGCGAGGTGGCGTCACAGTAATGTGAGCGACTCGCATTTGGGAGGTGCTGGGTTCAAACCCCCGGAACCGACCAACCTGACTCAAGGTTTTTTCGCCGTTATTCTCGATCGCTAGGCGAATGCGGTGTTGGATAATTTGATCCATGGATTTTTCTATTATCCATTTTATCACTGCATTTCATTTCCTTCTTCTTCTTCACCACCATACCAGGCATTGGGCTGTTATCTTGAATATGCTATGATCCAGAGTTTGCTTGCTCCTCGACAGGCTACTGACCCAAGGCATTGGTTTGTAAGCCCTTGGGCGTGTAAGTACTACAAAGAGGAGAGTAGTATGAAAAAGAAAAGAGGAATAGTTCGTAAAACTTTCAAGGTACTCTATGTCATAAATTAAGGTTTAGGTAGGTTTTGAAGGTTGTAAAGTAACCTATCATACGTAGAAATCTGCACTGTTAAACCTATTGGGTTAAAATACAATATAATTATACTCTAGGATCTGGAAAATAAAAAGTTGAAAATATTGTAGCATCCGTTTCTGAGAGTAGTAAAGTAGCGTCAAAATTATACATTCAAAAATACTGTTTCATAACGAGGTTCAGTCAAATCAGAGGGAAATTTGGTATGTTAACACGATAGGCAATCCCCCTCTAGTAACTCAATTTTAAAAATGTTTTAAGCCTCTCCATTTACCTCCTTGGACTTGAAATCAATATAAGTTTGCCATGTCTATAATAAGGTCTCAGAAAATATCCTCTTCATATTGACATTCAAACAGACGGAATTGAAACTCAGTGACAGGAATATGACCCCCCCACCAAAGTTATATATATATATATATATATATATATATATATAACTTATATATATTCTTTAGAAATACTTATGTTATAGTTCTATGTCCGTTAGGAAGAATAGTGATTTTCAATGCTGAAAGAGTTTTCAAGATAGGTTGAAAGTTTTCCGAGATTAGACAACTCTACATACAGCAGGTAAAAATACCTGCGTACTTTTATGTAAACAGGTTATAATGTAATTATAGCCTTAAGAGAGCTTACATTAACAAAGATAAATATTAATTTAATGGCAAGGAAGTCGCAGTAATAAACAAATATTTTTAAATAGTAGAAAACAGTAATTAGCAGCAGTAGGTGTCGCAATAGCACGAAATAAAAATAATAGTGTAAAACGGCATTTACGAGGGGTGATCGGAAACTAAGGTTACAAGGCAATATTCCTGGAGTTTCGTCCGTTATAGAGGAATTAGTAGTGTGCGGTAATTCTAATACATGCGGCAACTGTGTAGAGTTTCAGCCACCTACAGAGCTAGTTGTAGGTAAACACAAATGGCAACTCCTTTGGGAAGCTGGTCTCGCGAAGAAATCCTCTCCAACATTCGATTTCTGAGGGCAAACCTGTAACCACGGATGAAATTCACCGGAGCTGGGGTGTCGCAGAATGGTGTCGAAAGTTTACGACCGGTAGAGAAAACGTCATCGACGAGGATCGCAGTCGCAGACACAGCACGGCATCAACAGATTTGAACGCAGCTCGCGTGGAGGAGCTGATTCAGGACAACAAGAGAATCACGTTACGCCATATGACGTTAGAACTGGGAATGTCGTTCGGAAGCGTTCCTCACATTGTTCACGACATTCTGCAGTACTGAAAAGTTTTTCCCGATGGATACCAGGAAATTTGTCCAAGCAACACAAGGAGAAACGCATGGGGCAAGTCTGCAACTTTTGCAACGGTTCTCTACGGAAGGGAACAGTTTTCTTCACCACATTTTCACTGGTGACGATACATGGATCCACCACTTCAACCCCAGCAGTAAGGGTCGTCAATGGAGTGAAAACATCCCTCTTCTCCAAAGACAAAGAAGCTTAAGGTGACACCATCTGCCGGGAAGGTGATGGCCACAGTGTTTTGGGACAGCGCGGGTGTCATACTCGTGGAGTTTTTGGATAGAGGGCACACAGTGACTGCTGACCGATACTGCGAGACCTTGACAAGATTGCGCGAAGCAATCGAGAGGAAACGGCAGTACTTCTCACCAAGGGCGTCATGTTCCTTCACGAAAACGTGCGAACTGATAGAACCCAGAAGCCCACCACGCTATTGAAGTAATTTTGTTGGGACACTATCACCACCCTCCCTACAGCCCGGACCTCGCTGCAAGCGACTTTCACCTATTTCCTCACTTGAAGGAGCACCTAGGAGGCCGACGATTCGCTTCAGACGAGGAATTGAAACACTTCGCGACAACGTGGCTGAACACGCAAGGACAGGATTTTTACCACGAGGGAACATTCAACCCATCTCATGAAGCGAAAAGATGGAGAAAAATAACCTAATGTATGTGCTATCCCTTGGCTGTATTGGTTGTATGAAATAAAATGTATACGTTTCGCTGCAGGCTTTGTAACCTTAGTTTCTGATCACTAACGCGGAACTAAACTCTTTGTGGGTATATCTCATTTAGTGAAGTTGGATCATAATAAACAGTTCTGGATCTTAAATAGCCTTTTTTCAGTGATACTCATGGGCGATATTTACACTACATAAGGACGTATTGATTATTAAGTAACAATGAAAATAAAATCACTCTAGCTTCCCAGCAAATAAAGCAAAGTATGACTAACAGGTTATAAAGGCCATTTAACTTCAAAAATGAGTACGTTACATTTATTTCTGAGGTATAAGGTTTTTACCTTTTTCCAAATGTTTACATTTTATAGGTATATATGTAAATATTTAAGGCTAACAGAATAAACAGCAAAACCTTCCAACCTTTTGTGCCAAGTATATACGTATATTAGCCTCGGAACAAGTCATTCTTACATAAGCCTTGAAAACGAGTATTATTATTATTATTTTTATTATTATTATTATTATTATTATTATTATTAGAGAGAGTATTATGATAAAAAACGAGCAAAATGGCTCCGCGGTAACGCGTGAGGCTCGCATTTTGGTGGTCCCGCGTTCGATTCCCGTCGACCTTCCTCTCTGACCTTGGGTTTTCCGTGGTTTTCTCTGATCTAGGATGCTTTGCCATCTTCCACGATTTCCTTTCCATCATTTCCCTTTCATTTCGTTTTCTTCTCATATTTCAGGTGTGCTTCTAGGTTTCTTGGCTTATGGTGGTGCCGAACAGATAGCGCAGATGCTTGGTCAAAGGAAAGAGTACCGCCCGTGGACACTACAGAGCCACTGGTGGGCGAATCGTTCATCGCCCTCTCTAGGCAGATCCAGCAGTGGGAAGGGTCTTCGAGGTTGAAACTGTTGGGGAATTCTGCGCGTCTCTGTGGCCTGTCTGCCTGTAGCCTCCTGTAGTTTCATCCCTTCCTCCTGGGGGTGGAACTTAGAATAGATCTATGTAGGTCGCAGTGTGCGTGGTGTACCGCCGTTGTATAATCTATACAATATGATAAAAGAATTATTCACTCTGCGCAGAGCGTACTTGGAAAACATTGCAAGTTTTCCCAAGGCGTTTTGCAAGGCTTATTTTCAAGCCGGTATTTGAGTAGCGCACCCTGAAAGGATGTTGACGTCAAAACAATCCCGGACCTAGAACACTTAGTTACAACGGACTTCTGTGTATTCCACAAGACGGATGTTCGACATCTAACAAGCTGCGCCAGCTGCATACAAAACAGTGTGAATATCCTTCATGTGTTTACTTGGGGAATTTGGAGGATGTAAACTAGTTTCCATTGACAGGCGTCTGACTCGTAACTTGAGTGAACAAAGGCTTCAATATCTCCCTAGATATGCCATTTCAGGTGGAAGAGTATAGAGGCCACGCTTTAAACCAGAGTGAGGGTTTGATGAGTACATTGAAAAAGTTTCAACATTTCTATTCTTCACTTAGAAAAAGGATTTGGAAAGAGTGGAGGTTTCGTATCCGCACGCTTAACCTAAATGGTGAGTGAGAATTCGCATTGGAGGGATACGTCACGTTTGCGGAAGCTGCGTTGAGTTTCTGAAAGCGGCTGGGTCTATATTGCAAGAATGCGTAACTTTTGTTGATGGCGTTTAGTTCTCATGGAAGTTCTTTCGTGTTACTACAGGAAATTAAAAAAAGGAATAAAAATTCTAAAGACCTTTTTTATGTTTGAACGAAGGCACGAAAGAAATTAAATACTGTAAGTTCAACATTTGCTTAAACGCACTTAAATTACAAATGAAATTACAGAAACTTATAACTGTCATATACAGGAGACTTGCAGGTAGTCGTCATGATACGATCATGCACACTACATCAGATCGTTAAATGATCACCCCATTTATAATTAATAATTGGGATCTGTACAAACTTAGTAAATTAACGAGTTATTATATACTTTTCTTTAGCGAGCGTCCAAATGTTTTTCACTCTGGATATATTATTGAAAGTTTTGTAACCACGACTTTATGTTCGTTATTTTATACAGGATGATTTAGAATAACATCGACAACAGAATATATGTTTTACTGGAAGATTGCAGTAGTTACTGCCCCACGTACTTGCGGCACTGTGTTGTTTGTACGCACTCTCTGAGTGCCCTTCAGATTATTAACGCGCTGTACAATTACCACCCCCTCGTACAGCTCATGCATGACCTGCTCCACTCGCTTGGTGCCTCTGGCATCAGCGTCTCCTTCGTGTGGATTCCAGGTCATGTGGGCATCTCAGGGAACGAGTCTGCCGACGCCGCTGCCGAATAGGCGCTTTTATTACCCAGATTTTTTACCTCTGTTATTCCCTCGTCAGATTTGTGTGTTATTTTACCTCACCGCATCCTCTCGCTTTGGTGCGATGAGTGGACGGCCCTCCGGGGGAACAAGTTGCGGGAGGTTAAACCTCTTCCGTTAGTCTGGGGTACCTCTTCTCGTTCTTCTCGTCGGGAAGAGGTACTTTTAGCTCGTCTACGAATCGGACATTGCCTTTTTAGTCATAGATACCTGCTCAGTAGTGACCCCGCACCACTCTGAGCAGTGTGATGCGCCCTTAACGGTGCGACACATTTTAACAGGGTGTCAAGTTTTAGCTCCGTTGCGCGTTCGTGTTGGTCTGCTTGTTGGCATAGCCAACGTTTTGGCAGACGACGCGCGTGCTGTAGAATGTCTTTTATGTATTATAAGTGTCAGTGGTTTTCATCGGCGCATTTGATGCGCTGAGCGTCTTTTAGCTTTGTGATTTTATATTGTCTGTTTTAATGGGGCTCTTCTCCCCGACGGACATATGACACTCATGTCCCTCGCATTCTACAGTTCTTGACACGTTATTTTACTGTTTTATTGGCCATGCTTTTAGTATGTTGGTTTTTAAAATTTGGTGTTTTGTTTTTTAGTTGTTTCGGCATCGCGGGTTTGTGTCCCGTTTTTTAGTTCTTGGATTTTAAATTTTGTACATTGTAAGGGCGCTGATGACCCTAGATGTTTAGCGCCCTTAAACCCCATCTCATCATCACTGCCCCACGTATGGGAGCCAAACTTGAGTGGGTTTAGTTGTTGCGGGAGATTGTTTCTAGGAGTGTTCGCCCCACGTATGGTACAAAGTTTCCGGTGGCCTTCGCCCCACGTTTACTTTACAGGTGGCCTTCGCCCCACGTTTACTTTACAGGTGGCCTTCGCCCCACGTTTACTTTACAGGTGGGCTTCGCCCCACGTTTACTTTACAGGTGGCCTTCGCCCCACGTTTACTTTACAGGTGGCCTTCGCCCCACGTTTACTTTACAGGTGGCCTTCGCCCCACGTTTACTTTACAGGTGGGCTTCGCCCCACGTTTGCGAATCAACTTTTTATTTTAATGTTTATTTATTTATATATTGACGTATACCTCGGCTGCGTCATTAGTAATTTTAGAGCACTTATCTCTTAGCAGGGCTGGTGTGGCTAAAGAACAAGGCTTACACAAATTATAATGTGTATTGTACTTTTTATTGATCCTTCACACGATTAAATAACACTTCACTGATGTATCCTACTGTAGAGCTGTGAGATTATTGTTATACTTTTTAACACTTAAACGTTATATTATTCTCACCACAATGAAGTTTTGTCTCACACTGAACCTGTACAGAATCTGGCTGCTTGAGTACGCTATCTTGTCTTCCGCCTGAATTTGTAAATTTCTTCTATTTCAAGTCTCTGATTGGCTAAGCTTACTCCAATAGAATACTTTTATTTAACTTAAACTTTTTCTAGTTTTTGATTGGCTATTTATAAACTTTTTAAACATTACATCATTGTTCCAAGAATTGCTAGTAGCCTTATTAAACTTCCTAATTTATTGTTGTCTCAAGGTTACCTCTTTATTAGCAACATTCGGCTTCTACTTTGTAATTCTGTTTGCTACGGAAAGCAACTTGCTTCTATTCTCACAGCTCCTACATTGTTCAACGACGTAATACATTCACATAATATTATTAAACATGAACATAATAATATAAACATTAATACAATAACTGTAACGTACACTTTGTATATTATATTACACGCACATTGCTTTAAGACGGGCTGTTATTTTTTAATATTATATAATTAGATTGATATCATTTAAGTGCTAAAAATATGCCTCAAGATAGTTTACAAGACTATCAACAAAGATATAACCCTCTTCTGTTCAAGACAGGTTATTTGAATCGATCGAGTGTAGCTGTTATCGAAGTGCAGATATAATAGTTTGTATCACTTGTTTTCTTTGTTTTTTCATCCTTCCCTCCCTCCCTCGCTTCTTTCTTTCTTTCTTTCCTTCTTTCTTTCTTTCTTTCTTCAAGCGGTGTGCAATAATGTTGCTAATAATTACAAATTATGATATTAGGTTTATCCATATGAAAATGCCACCTTGATGTAACCCAATAGTAAAACAGTACAAAGCAATGTATAATGACAAACTCCAAGTGGTATAAATATTCCGTACCTATTTAATACGAATCATTAATTAGTTTGCTACTAAAGAGTATTCCAATTAGTTATACAACCCAACTCAAAAGGTTATTGTAACATTAGAGACAATAGTCTTTACGGTTCCACAGTATAATTACTACATACTGAATAAAGTATACTCATCAATTATACTCATAACTATCCAAAACCTCGTATAGAGGCCTGCCCGTCATTGAACCTAAAAGTGAATAAATCCTTAGTTTAGATGTATTTGTTACTTTCCGACGTGTAAACTTCTGCTTGTTTAATGTGTATCGTTACACTATATTAAAACCTCTGGTATGAAATCTGCACAATAGTAAAAGGTTTTCACCACCTGACCCAGGAAGGCGGTCGTCATCCGAGAGAGACTCCCACCCCGAGAGCTATTCCTTTGGGTCGGCACCTGAAAATTTTAATCCGCCCCCCCTTATTACAGGGCGGAAGTGGATACGCCACTTAACGCGCGTGAACCCCAAAAAGGGGAAGGGGAATGACCTCGATGGGGCCGACATGATCTAGCAACTGTCTACTGGCTCTCCAGGGCGGTACCGGAGGACCTTGAGGAGTCTCACAACTTCACCTGGACGGAAAACCGACCAGACGTCCCCAATTTACTATGGATATCGGGAACCACAGCCCCGCCGAGTCCAACCCAATCCAAACGACACCCCTACGAATGTGACTCGGACGTTTAGCCCAGCGTAGTTCTAGTAACGTCAGAAGTACCACAACTGTTCAGGGTCCGCAGCGCCCGCACCACGACAGCTGAAGGGGTTGTAACCGCCCCTTACGGGGATAGAAAGATTTTTGTTCCTATTTTGGTCTAACGGTGTTAGGAATTTCTTTGTGTTTTCCTCGCGGCTATAAAAGATACAAATAGTTTTAATCATTTTAGTACCTGGTTTCTTAATGCAGTACTAAAACACTTTTAACGCAATTTTAAAAATCTGATGTCTGAATGGGTTGGAGTTAAGCCGGCAATATATTCACAGGACTAATAGTCCTAGTGCTCGAAAGGATGCAGATGGGAAATAGTAAGCACGAACGCAAAGGCACATTGTAATTATGGCGAGTGTTACAATAATTTCACCCAGAAACTTAATTTGGCGGTGACGAAATCAAAAATAACAATTTCGTGGCCGACATTAAGGTTTAAATATCTGGTATCCGTGACCATTATAGAAATTTTGTGATTGACGCATAATTATTGGTTGAGTGATGATCATTTCTGCACGAATTGATATCCATTGTTGCGTGTAAAGACCAGAAAAACGGGATTAGATTAGCTTCGCTTTGTGGTTAAAATAACCGTTATATTCCACTATCATTATCATGATGTATGGCTAGTATAATTTAATCACCGCCTGAATTTGATTTTACTGCGTTCAGTTACAGTTCTTCCTTTGATATGTGAATTTGTGTCTCATTATATTCTAAAGCTCATAGGACCACGGTGAACATAGGCATAATGCGATAACGATTAAATAATTTGAACAATAATATATTTATTAACAGAGTAATCAATATATAACTTTGCACTGTAATACATTTTGAAATACAAATAAATTATCCCGAAAATGCAGGTGTATTCTCTGAGTTAGGCGATCCACCAGCAGGAGTTTGCTAGTTTTCTGTTTTTTATACTAACCTCTTTTTGTGTCAGGAATTAACGTCCTCAAAGCATTTGCATATATTAAATATTGTATGATAATTTCAGAAAATGTAGTAAATTTATCTGGGAAATAAATGTAATAACCGCTATTTTGGAAGATCGTTTAAGTACGTCTTTGTTATCTATACCATGATATTTATATTTCTTAATTTGCTTAGAAACTGTAGAAAGATTTAATTGCCTCTAATCAAGCAGACATTTGCTTATATGAAAATTCTTCTATTCAAGTTTATTTATAAACAATACATTTTTTAAATGATTTCAGACTAAGAAAGTGTTTTGTTACACACAGAAACAGCATTCAAATTTTAATTTCGGAGGCACGTTGTGTCGTGACAAGTTCTGACGAAGAAAAGAAAAAGAAATAACTGCTGCAAATTCTCAAAATACAGGTCAAATGACACATTTGGGGAAATGTAGCGATCGAATGTATGGAATGCCTATCGCTACGAGTGTGTTAAATTCAGTTGAGTTTCTCTATCCTGTGTCATTTATCATTATCTCTGAAAATAATTATTGTATAAGCCTGTTTTTCTGTCTGCTTCACGTTAATCCAGATAAAAGTTTGCAGAAATAATTTCATTACTAATGCTGACTTAGTATTGGAAATTTCAGACCACTCAACACGAATATCTCGGAAGTGGTTAATGCCGCAAAAAATAATATCTTCGTTTCACATCCTTGGAGCACTCAGAGCTTAAAGACACAAGTTTAATATTTATCCGAATGTTCGTTACTTGCTTTTCACACGCATGCGTACGCCCGCTTTTCTAATATATATTTTTGGGATTCAAGGTACCTCAAAACATGTATTACCAGTGAAATCTCGATATCCTTTTTGGTGAAATGGAGTACCTCTTCTGCTTACCATAGATACATCCGAGAGAGGTAAAAATTACTACCTCATGGGCCAGACATTCAATTCATACAGTATCAATCACGATTTAAGTGCGTTTAAGTAAATATTTAATTTACAGTTCAATTTCTTTCGTGCCTTCGTTAAAACAAGTATTTCGAATTTTTATTCTTTTCGCTAATTTTCTGTAATTACATGAAAGAACTGCCATGACCCAACCGCTTTCAGAAACTTCATCGCAGCTTCCGCTGTGAGGCAAACGTGACCTATCCCTCCAATGAGGGAATTCTCACTCACCATTTCTCGTAGGTTAAGCGCGCGAATACCAAACCGTTCCTCTTTCCAAAGCTTTTTTCTAAACGAGGTACATAAATGTTGAAACTTTTTTCAATGTATTCATAGAGACCTCACTCTGGATAAAGCGCGGGATCTATACTCTTCCACTTAACGATGCACCTTTGACCACTCAAATTACGAGTCAGGCGCCTGTCAATGGAAACTCGATTACATATTTTAAATTCCTCAAGCAAACGCATAATCTTGTCGAAATGAGATCGTCACACCTGATTAGTAATTGCAGGAGATTTGCAATTAGAATATATAAATGTTAGTCTCGCCAAAAAAAAATAGATGCTCTATCATGAAAATTCTAGCTCTAGTTATCACAATTATCATCGATCGCCCCAAGCATAGTATGCCTGTAACATACTCGACTTTATCTCGCATTTTCACGCTTTTCCTAGATTCTGTTATAAACCATTTGCTACTCTTATATCTATACTTCGAAAAGTTAGGACACCCGTATGATATTTACACCTAGGAGGAAATTCAGCCGTCAGCAGCAGACCGCATAAGATACACTTGGAGGATTTGGAGGGTTGTCTAACAGAATCAGCATTGCAAGGAGAGTGGATCTGAATATTGAGTTACCTGCACGTTTTACCGTGGTCAGACATGGCTTTGCTTTCACCCCAACAGACGCCGCAGGGCAGTAAAATCTCCTCCCTCCTTATCGACACATCGTAAATCTCGCGCTTGCATCTCCTTGGAATCTCCCCTTGCTTGACGACGTGTTTAGATTTTCACTTGTCTCTTGGTCAAAGTAACGCGTTTACTCTGCTGTGTAATTGGATTAAGTACGCTAAGGGTTCCGTTAACACTGCCATTAAAACACGGCCCGTTAAAAAAGAAAAGCAACCACTAAAACGGTTAAGAGCCTGCTGCACTTCTAGCTTTGTAAACGCGCGTTTGCTTACACACAAAGGTCAAGTACGTTTCACGTAATTTAATGCTGCTCTTTATTCCTTGTGCTGTACTGCCGTTGTCAAATATAGTATAAATTAAAAGCAAATATAAGCTGAAGCAAAATTTTGCGCCTTTGGGGCAATAATATGCACGTAACTTGGAGTGCTAATGATTAAAATAAAGAGTAACGGAATGGGGCATGATTTCACAGTAATTGCATACGTCAACACGGTGGCACTGATTTGTTTTAAACCGTGCTTAATGACGTTTTGGGAGATCTTTTTGAGGCAAAACCTTAATTCCAGAAATAAAAAAGATCGAAATTGTTATACCAACCCCTTGCTCCTTGTACTCGTTAGCTTTCAACTTCATTTCCTCCCCTTCTACCTACCCCTTAACCCCATTACACTAAATTCTCTTCCATTGTCTGCTTAAAGCCACTTTCGTACCTTCGGAAGGATTCACTGATCGTCGCTGATCGGTCCTCTAGCCATTTGGACAATTTCGTCACGAACGATTACACACCCCCAATTGGATTTTCACATTAATCTTTACCGTTTAAATTCGTCAATGAAAATATTTCTGAGTGCAAGGTATGGAGTTTAAGACAGTCATAAAGATGTAGGTTTATGCTATATATTTTGTTACACACTAAATCTGTAATTTCGTGTATTTCCATCTCCAAACCAGAACGTCAAATTGAACTTTTCCGTCCAGTTACTTTCCGCACTCCAACACCAACATATGAATACATTGGCCCTGCAATGAGCATATGAAACATATGGCTGCGTCCATATCCAACAAAATATTCAATACAATATTTAACCAGTATATAAAGTATTTGGACATAACATGAAACAAACCAAAGGGGGTGGCGCAGGCGGTAATATCTGTGGCCGCATTCAGAAAATCATGGATTCGATTCCCGCGGCTGACCTTCCTGACCCATGGGTTTTTTCGGGGTTTCCCGGGGTCGGTAGGCGAATGCTGGGAACGTTCATTTTCTGTCCCTGCATTTCACCTACATTATCATTTCACTTCGACTTTTATCTACTTGTTCTGTTGTAAGTGTCAGTGGGAGTCTCGGTGTTGTATGGCATTGGAAAAGGATGCTCTAGGTAACATTTCGTCCCCCGGAATGAGGGAAGTCTTCGAGTCCGGGTTCCCCAGGGGATTTGCAATCCTGCAAGGGGAGGGGAGCCGGTTGCACCAGCTGCCATCCGTGGATTTAAATCTATAAAAGGTAGGGACCCTGCCCTCTGCCCTGTCGTGCCTTCTGGTCCGACTACCCTCGGTTTCCTCTCACCTCCCCCTCTCCCGGGAACATTCCGTCAGGGGCTTCAGGCAAAAAGACATTGTAGGTTTAGGTGCTAAGTCCACCTCCGCAGTCAGTAGGTACTAGTCCTAGTACTAAACAACATGTTGAACATAACTGCAGGAAAGTGAGATTTTTCAGCACCCGTTTTGGCATTCTGGCCTCAGCTTCGCTTAGGCCGTTAACATCTTACTCGTCCTGAAAAAGGTTACTTTGCTACATATTTACGTAATAACTAATAACACTAGTCTGCATGATATCGGATGGCTGATAACTAATAAGTGATTCTGACTCACTTTTTTATGCTGATTTCAGACCTGCTTTTGGTTGTTTTCTATCACGTACCGTTTTTTCTCATTATTTCACTTCAAAAATATATAGATATAAAGAGATTTCTTCCGCCACTACACATAAAATTGGGCTTGATGAAGCAATTTGTAAGGGCTCTACCACAGGATGGACCCTGCTTCAAGTACCTTTCCAAGAAATGTCCCTTTATTACACAAGACAAATTAAAGGCTGGAATTTTTGT
The DNA here is from genome assembly GCA_030765065.1 of Deroplatys truncata. Classification (NCBI taxonomy): domain Eukaryota; kingdom Metazoa; phylum Arthropoda; class Insecta; order Mantodea; family Mantidae; genus Deroplatys; species Deroplatys truncata. The sequence goes on along the minus strand of CM060988.1, from coordinate 125,719,285 downwards.
TGGTCCTCAAATAAAGAAATTGATGAAGTATGAAGATTTTGAGAATGCAATGAATGAGAGAGAAATAGAAGCATGGACCGCCTTCCGATCAGTTACTGAAAACTTCTTAGGGAATAACAAAGATCCTAATTACAAGGCCATTGTAGAAACAATGTTGGAAAATTTCAAGAAGATGGGTTTTAACATGAGTGTAAAGGTGCATTTTCTGCATTCACATATCGACTACTTTCCAGAAAATCTGGGACATTATAGTGAAGAGCAGGGTGAACGTTTTCACCAAGATATTAAGGAAATGGAGAGGAGGTACCAGGGGAGATGGAATGAAACTATAATGGACGACTACTGTTGGATGTTGAGGAGGGAGAGTCATCTTCAAGGATCTGCAACGAAGTCGAAGAGAAAGTTTGAAAAAAAATTAAATGAAACACTTTGGCTTGTTGTTTTGTTAAAATGTAGTCATGAAATAATTCGGGGAGCTCTTGAGAGTATTCCTAAAATGTTTCTTGAATAAAAACTTACCTTGTGTGAAATGGCATTTGAATACTTTTCTACGCTCATTAGTAAAATTGTCAAAACATTACTTATTTTGTGTAAAAACCTGACGTGATAGAAAAAAACGAAGTTATTTCTGGAATCAGCATAAAAAGTTGATTCAAGAACACCACTTTTAAGAAATCGTCTGACAAAAAGTTTGAAAATGCAGACTAGTGTAATTTACATGAGTATTCGGTGCCAAAACATTAATTTTAATGGAAATAATAATTAATAAAACAAACGAGGATTTGCGCGTAAATAAAGAACGAATGTCGAAAAGTGTTTGTTGATTCAATGCTGGACATTTTAAGTGAAAAACTTGTGAGTCATGTGAAATAAACGTCTTTGACATTCCACGTAAGAAAGTAAAATTTAATATTTTTACTTTCTCTACCACTTAGTAAGTGGTATTTTTGTATTCCACCAAAAATTGATGTTGGTTTGATCACAGAGACGACAATTTCGCTACTTTCGATTCTCATACATGGAAGTTAATAATATATCTCCATTTACAACACTAACCCTGTTTATTCCATTCTGTGCATAAATTCTACTGCTCAGGCGTAGTGTCTCTGGCTCAGATTTGGGAGGTCGCGAGTGGAAGTCCCATGGCCGGTAGGCCAGTCTCACTGGGATTTTTCGTAGTTGCCCCAGTTAAACAGGATTGGATATTCAATATGTTGAGAAGTTAGACCTACAGAATAAGGAACTAGAAATACAGATATATTTTGCAGGAAAGTATTATGCAACTTAGGCCATTGATCAAGTTACATACGCAGACAGTACAGAAAGATGACTACGTAATTAGGACTTCTGTCCGGCATACGCTGACTCTGGTGAACTCTATAACTGTCGTGAGATGACCAAGCAGTGAAAGTGACATTAAAATAAATAAATTGTGCTCCTTTTCATGCTGCTCCTTTGTTGCAGCATTTATAAATGTATTCATCTTGTTCTGTGTGCGATAACATTAATTTTGATTAATGAAATTACCAGACAACGTTCTTGCGAACTACGTCATATGAAACCATAGTAACAAATGACATCGAACTTGGGTTTTCCACAAAATAAACGTTTTTAAGACAATAGGCAGTTTTTACATAAATTATGTACTTAACACGACCCAAGCGAACTCATCTGATATTACATCTAGATTCGTGCGCTAAAGATGTCCTTTGCATACTACTAGTTGCATAAAAAGTCACAATACCCTATCAACCGTGTAATAAAAGGGTTTAAAATCCCAGTTCCTCTGATCTTAAGTTCTCTTTTACGTTTCCATGCAATATGAAAGCCGCGAGCATGCTTCATAAAACAGTTGGAAATCCCCTGATCTTGGCTAACGTCAGGAAATGTTTCCTAATATATTTGACGGTTTTTGCACCAATGTTAGAGTGCGTATCATCATATAAGGGAATGAAATAAAAAACTTGAGGGAATCCTTTCAGCATTTTGGGAAGTTTTTCCTGGAAGGGTAATGTAGAGAGAGGGAAGAAGTTTCGGGAGACGCCATGTTCCTCCCTCCCCAGGCGCCTGTTGGGCGGCGACGGCTTCGGAAATCGACATTGGTTTCTGACAGCGCCACCATCTCTACAGCTTACATCTTCCGCTGGGTGTTGCACTTTGACAGATCGCAATGACAACGTACTGCATTATCAGACACTTGCCTTGAAGAGCTTCTAACAGGAAATGCCCTTCTACAGATCTTACTGCAGTGTTCGAATTTCGATCCTTGCGTTTTAAATACCCTGTACTAATACACTACTTTCTCCATATACTGCAATTATACGATTCTGTTGATGGTTCATGTAAATGATTTTCCTCCTACTCCTTGAAAATTAAACCACAATACACCTATGCATGCAAATGTTTCAGTCAGGCTGTATAGGCCTTCTTATGAGCAGAAAAGTTAGATAACACGAAACTACTCATAAAATAAACTTAAAAAATTCTGATGTGTTACATTCAGATTACTTTCTCTACCCTCTATCGTTTGTTAGTGAGTATATATAAATTATACTTATTAACGCTTATTTTTCTGTCTACTTATTTTAATCCAAATAAAATTATGCAGACATAGCTTCATTACACATTTCATTATAGATACAAAGGGAACAGCGACAGCCAAATGTTTAAAGAACTGGACTCTTTGCGCTATTAAAATGCCATATTGTTTCCATGCAATCGCGAGAAACAACTGAATGTTGGAAAGGGGATATACCATACGTATATAAGAATTGTATATAGTAATAATATAATGCACCAAGAAAAATGTTAAAATATTCAAGAACCAAGAATTGTACAAAGCAGATTGTAAGAAAAGGGGAGCTAGCAAATTCCAGGTAAAAGATAATTCTAAGTAGAGCCCACCTTTCACCAAGCTAATGAACAGGGAGCCGGTAGCGGTAAGGAGAAATAGAAAGAGACTGACAGAGAAAAGAAAGAGACGGGGATACTGAACCCGCTTCCCAACGCGTCATGGGGACGCGTATGCGCAAAACTTTGGAGTAGAATATTCTCATACATGTTAAGGTAACGCGGTCTGAGGACCAATTAGAAACGTCGTTACATTTTGAAGCGCAGAGGTAAGCGTCACTAGACTCAAGTATAGGTATAAAGGGAAAGCAAGCCCCAGGTTTTCACTCTCTTCTAGAATTTCGTCAACACAAAGTGCTACGCTCTTGACGACAGATGCACGTGTGTGCATATGGGTGGGAAGACGCGTGCAGTTATTCAAATGGTGGGATTGGTATAATGGGAAAAGCTATCCGCCCATAAATATTTAAATAAACCACATTTATTAAGCGAAATGCGGTACATTTTTAATTTGCCTCACCCACGATAACCCTGAGAACCAAGAATTAGCTATAAGTGAAAGGTTAGGAATGGAACACACAGCAGCCGAAGAGCATCCATAGTCGAGGACGAGAACACTGCAGCAGGTAGCAACAACCCAAGGATCGACGCTTTCCAGATGCTACTGACCAACGGTTTCCCGCTACAAGGACTTTAAAGAAAGAGCAAGGAATGGACAATTCGAACCATTAATAATAGATATCTCGGAAATGGCTGATGCCACAAAAAAGTTATTTGAAATAAATTGTATGTTTTGACGAGATCTGCATTTCATGTGAGTACGTTTTCTTCTATCGCTTAACGTTTACTTCTTATACAAGATGATACAAAGACCAACTGTCAAATGGAAACAAGACTGGACCATTAAAACATCAAGCAAACTCCACATAGTTAGGAAAGGCTCCACAAAACCCTGCACTTTGCAGACTCTAAAAAGAAAAGATCAACTGATTATATCACGTTTACGAATAGGCCATTCACGCCTAACCCATTCCTTCTTACTCGGCAAAGAAAATGCTCCTCACTGCGAGACCTGCAATAGCCGTATCACCATCGAACACCTCATCACTAAATGCAGAAGTTAAACCATGGAGAGAAGAAGACATAACATTCCTGAAGATATATTTTTAGCTTTAAACAACCCTACTCATTTCAAAAGCATTATATTTTTTCTTGAAAGACATCAAACTGTATAACAAGATTTAAATATAACACACCAAATAAAAATGTATAATAGGTAATAGGTTATATTGTCCTAGCTGTGTTCAAGACTTAATAATGTAAAATATGTTTATAACAGTGTACTATTATTATTATTGTTATTATTATTATTATTATTATTATTATACTCGTATTTATGGATATAAGTCCCGATATAACCTAGTAGTTAAAAGGACTATAAATAAAGAAAAATAACAACAAAATTCTTTCCGAATGCTGAGAACTTCAGAGGCTACTCCCAAAAAATTCAAGATATAGAGTTGTCATGTAAATATCTTTAATATATGGTATACTAATCAAATCTATAAGATCCATTTTTTAGAAAATCAAAAATTTTGAAAAATGTTCCATATAAAATAGTTTGTGGTGGAGGATTTCTTTAAAATCTGCGTGTCGCATCCTTGGAAGGTACTGAACCTAAATACAAAGTTTGGTGTTGATCCGACTTTTCGTTTTTGAGTGATGCTGTCCACTCACACGTGCGGATCTTTATCTCAAAATGCGTGTTTTTTTTGTTTTTTTTCTATTCATTGGAGCCTAAAAACATATACTTTCGGTGAAATCTAGGTATCAAATTTTTTGATGAAATGCAATACCTTATCTATCTGTACGTGGTAGGGAAAGTAAGCTAATTTCGATAGATTTACGTCATTGTTATAACCGGTGCTGGATGTAAAGCTTCAAGAACACTAATTGAAAGTGCTGCCTACAGAGAACATAGCCACATGATAGCAAAACTTTGTATCACGAAGTATCGACATGTGAATGAAGCCTCCAGTAATTATTCCTCACTGGCAACTTGGTATCTTTAGCTGTAATCGTCAGCGCGTCTAAAGACTGCAGGGGTTCCTGAACCCCACTCTCAAGAAGGGAGGGCTTCTTAAGGATAATGAAGACGACCACATAAAAGGTCGATACTAAGCCTCGAAACGTGACTTGCGAATAGTAGAAGCGATCATCCCTGGGAATATTCATCGCGTTATGAAATATTTCACAAGCGAACGACCTTATAATAAGAGGCAACGCGTTGCTTGAAATACAGCTAATGAGAACACAATAGGATAGCCAGAGGCTTAGGCTCATTAAAACAGCATTAAGGGACTGCAAAATGATTGCCTACAGAAGCCACTCATAAATCACGTCACGTAATGTCTTAAAGTGCATATAATTGAGTTAGTGGAACACATTATTCAATTAGCTGTACTCCCTCCAGTCTCAAAGTCAACTTCATTCTGGCTTAATACAATTAATGATCAGTAATTGCCTACTCCCGCGCCCTGGGTTCAATATTGTGTGATATGTGCTTCAAGTTTTCGGTACACCTTGGCTATCTGGAGGGCGCAACGCCAGATTCGCTCAGCAATTTAAGGAAACCTTAGCTCGAATGACGATTTAATTTATTTCATTTATGAAATTATTGTACAATAATCTAGAAAATTTTTATGGTCAGTCCTTCCCTTTACCCCTTATAATTACGATTTCGTACAGCTCCGTCTATTCCAAATAACTGGGGCTGCGACATCGGAGTCGTTACGTTTGTTTATAGGCGTTCTGTAGTCGACTGTTTACGAGAGGGTTACCTGTACAGTTGAGTCAAGTGTATCGCCGCACAGTGTTTATGTAGACGAAATGCTAAAGGAAAGGGTAAGAAAGTTAACGTTGCCAAAATTATACAAGGTGTACCATATAAGTTGAGATTGTAAAATATCTCCAAAACTAATCGTTGTAGTAATAGATCTCTTTGATAAAACTTTCTTGATATTATGGGGGGAAAGTAAATGTCATTAGTCGTGTTTTATTTGGACGACTTTGTGCTGGTCATTTTAATATTTTTAAATAGGAAACTACATTTTGTATTTAGTTTTCTTATTAGAAAATAGTTTATTTATTTATTTATTTATTTGTGCTAGCAATCTTCCTTAGAATATAGCTAGCTATTCATCAGCCCAGGCTGTAAATGGCTTATAAAAAGTGTTTATTTTGTGATGAGGAATAAGGAAACAAAATAAAAAATGTTGGTTCCCAATTACGAAACGTAACTTGACTCTCAAATGATCACCATGGATGCCCAACCATTCATTGCACTCTTCCTACACAGCCATTCAGAATTTTCGTTGGTGTAAGAACGATTGCAAAGTGCTTTATACAAATTTTGTTTAGTTTTTTTTTATGAGAGGTGAGACAACAACATAAAAAGGGTAGGTTGCTATTAAAAAAAAATCTGATGTGTTACACTCATATGACTTTCTCTACTCTTGTACAAATTGTTTTTACAAACGCTTATTCTCCATATGCTTCATGTTAATCGAGATATCGAGATGTTAAGGGGAATTGGTAGGCTTTAAACGATAGTCAAATATTTTAAGAGCTGGTTGCTATGTCGAGTATTCTCTTTGCATGTACAGGATATAAAAAATCTGATGAGTTACACTCACATGACTTTCTGTACTCTTGTACAAACTATTTTTACAAACGCTTATTCTCCATCTACTTCATGTTAATCGAGATAAACATTTGCAGAGTCTATCTTATTGCTAATTTTCTTGTAGATGTAAGGGGATAAAATATTTACAAGGGCAATTTGGAAATATAGTGGCCTTTAAGCAAATACATATCTCTTAATAACTGGTTGCTAGATGCAGCACCATTCCCTTTCCCACAGATTAATACTGTTTGCATATCCAAGACAAAAAAAAATGAAAAATCTGACGTGTTACACTCACATTACTTTCTCTACTCTTGTACAAACTATTTTTACAAACGCTTATTCTTCATCTACTTCATGTTAATCGAGATAAACATTTGCAGACTCTATCTTATTGCTAATTTTCTTGTAGATGTAAGGGGAATATATATTTACAAGGGCCATTTGGAAATACAGTAGCCTTTAAGCACATACACATCTCTTAATAGCTGGTTGCTAGGTGCAGCACCATTCCCTTTCCCACAGATTAATACTCTTTGCGTATCCAAGACAAAAAAATGAATAACGAATTCCCATTTGAGAAAATAAGTATTGAAAAATTTAAGAGAATAACAAGCAATATCTCGAAAAAGGTTCACTCAACAAGAAAAATGTATATGACATAAATTGTGAATTTTAACGCGATCTACATTTTTTTGTGTAGTAAAATTTTGTCTATCTCATATGGTTTACCAGTTATGCAAAAGTCGTTCACAATGAAGAATACTTTTGGAGACGTTCCCAGGAAATTCAAGATATGCATTTATTTGTCATAAAAGTATCTTAAACATATGATATTTTAATCAAAATCGTTACAACCATTTTTGAGAAAATTAAAATTTTCGAAAAATCTTTCATGTAAAGGATGATCTGGGGTGGGGGATTTTCTTGAAAACCTTTGTGTCGCATCCTTGGAAGATACTGAACCTAAATACCAAGTTTGGTATTTATCCGACTGTTCGTTTCTGAGTTATGCTGTTCACAGTCATACACACAGACGGACATGTTTCCAAAAATGCTTTTTTTGGATTCAGGGGATCTCAAAACATGTATTTCCGGTGAAATCTCGGTATCGAATTTTTGGGTGGAATACAATACTTCCCCTACTTACTATATGTAGTAGAGAAAGTCAAAACGAATAACGACTTCGCATTTGGGAAAAACTATAAGTATTGAAAAATTAAACAAATAACAAAGAATTTCTCGGAAATGGTTCACCTCACACAAAAAAAATGTGTTACATAAATTGTGTGTCTCCAAGATCTACATTTTTTGTGTAGAGAAGTTCTGTCGATCTGTTACGGTTTACTAGTTATGCAAAAGCTACTTATAATGAAGAGGACTTTTGGGGACATTCCCAGGAAATTCGAGATATACATTTCATTGGACATGTTTCTTAAACATATGACATTTTAATCAAAATCGTTAGAGCCATTTATGAGAAAATCAAAGTTTTCGAAAAATGTTCCATGTAAAGGGTAGTCTGGGGTGAGGGGATTTTTTTTATCCTCATGCCGCATCTTTGAAAGATACTGAACCTAAATACCAAGTTTGGTGTTTATCCGACTATTCGCTTTTGAGTTATGCTGTTCACAGACACACACACACACACACACACACACACACACACACAAACACACACACACATACACATGGACCTTTTCCTAAAAATACTTTTTTTTATGGATGCAGGGGTCCTGAAAACATATTTCCTGTGAAATCTCGGTATCTAATTACTTTCTCTACTACGTATAGTAGGTAGGGGAAGTATTGTATTCCACCCAAAAATTCGATACCGAGATTCCACCGAAAATACATGTTTTGAGACCCCTTGAATCCAAAAAAAGCCTTTTTGGAAGCATGTCCGTGTGTGTGTCTGTGAACAGCATAACTCATAAACGAACTGTTGGATAAACACCAAACTTGGTTCAGTATCTTCCAGCGATGCGACACGAAGGTTTTCAAGAAAATCCACCCACCCCAGATTACCCTTTACATGAAACATTTTTCAAAAATTTTCATTTTCTTAAAAATGGCTCTAACGATTGTGATTAAAATATCATATGTTTAAGATATTTTCATGACAAATGAAATGTATATCTCGAATTTTCTGGGAATGTCTCCAAAAGTATTCTTCATTGTGAACGACTTCTGCATAACTGGTAAACCATAAGAGACAGACAAAATTTTACTTCACAAAAATGTAGATCGCGTTAAAATACGCGCTTAATGTCATATACATTTTTTTGTTGGTGAACCATTTTCGAAATATTGCTTGTTATTCCCTTAAATTTTCCAATACTTATACTTTTTCTCAAATTCGTTATTCATTTTTACTTTCTCTGCTACGTATAGTAAGTAGGGGAAGTATTGTATTCCACCCAAAAATTCGATACCGAGATTTCACCGGAAATACATGTTTCGAGATCCCCCGAATCCAAAAAAAATTGGAAACATGTCCGTGTATGTGTCTGTCTGTGTGTCTGTGAACAGCATAACTCAGAGACGAACAGTCGGATAAACACCAAACTTGGTATTTAGGTTCAGTATCTTCCAGAGATGCGACACGAAGGTATTCAAGAAAATCCCCCCACCCCAGAGTACCCTTTACATGGAACGTTTTTCGAAAATTTTAATTTTCTCAGAAATGGCTCTAAAGATTTTGATTAAAATACCATATGTTTAAGATATTTTCATGACAAATAAAATGTATATCTTGAATTTTCTGGGAATGTCTCCAAACGTATTCTTCATTGTGAACGACTTTTGGTAAACTGGTAAACCATAAGATATAGACAAAATTTTACTACACAAAAGATGTAGATCGCGTTAAAATACACAATTTATGTCATACAATTTTGTTGTTGAGTGAACCATTTTCGAGATATTGCTTGTTATTCCCTTAAATGTATCAATACTTATTTTGTCAAATGGGAATTCGTTATTCCTTTTTACTTTCTCTACTACGTATAGTAATTAGGGGAAGTATTGTATTCCACCCAAAAATTCGATACCGAGATTTCATCGGAAATACATGTCTTGAGACCCCCTGAATCCAAAAAAAAACATTTTTGGAAACATGTCCGTGTGTGTGTCTGTCTGTGAACAGCATAACTCTGAAACGAACAGTCGGATAAACACCAATACAATACTCAATTTATGTCATATACTTTTTTGTTGAGTGTACCATTTTCGAGATAATGCTTGTTATTTCCTTAAATTTTTCAATACTTATTTTCTCAAATGGGAATTCGTTATTCATTTTTTTGTCTTGGTTACGCAAAGAGTATTAATCTGTGGCAAAGGGAATGGTGCTGCACCTAGCAACCAGCTATTAAGAGATATGTATGTGCTTAAAGGCTACTGTATTTCTATATTGCCGTTGTAAATATATATTCCCCTTACATCTACAAGAAAATTAGCAATAAGATAGAGTCTGCAAATGTTTATCTCGATTAACATGAAGTAGATGGAGAATAAGCGTTTGTAGAAATAGTTTGTACAAAAATTGAGAAAGTCATGTGAGTGTAACACATCAGATTTTTTTTGTCCTGGTAATGCAAAGAGAATGGAATACTCCACATAGCAACCAGTTCTTAAAAGTTCTGACTATCGCTTTAAGCCTAGCAATTCGCCTTGCATCTACAAGAAAATTAGCAATAAGATTAGCATCGCGATATCTCGAATAAGCGTTTGTAAAAATAGTTTTTACAAGAGTAGAGAAAGTCATGCGAGTGTAACACATTTTTTTTGGGTGGAATGCAATACTTCCCCTACTTACTATACTTAGTAGAGAAATTAAAAATGATCACTGTTCCATCTCATCACTACTTTCAAAAGCCCACCACAGTACATAAATGCCGGTTCGTAAGCTCAGTAGGAATGAGCTTAAGATCTGCATGAACAAGTGATGAAACTCCACTAAAGAATATGGCACACGCTTTTGTTCACAGTTGCTCGCAGTACTTGCTGCAAAGAAAACGGACGGTGCTTTGCGTAGCGATTTATACTGAAACTGCAAATTTATCACCGGGGAAAGAAAATCGTGTGTTATTCTAACAGGAGAGTGAAATACTACAGCCCAATCCATCACCCGCGTGTAAGGAAGAAAATGAGAAATTGCGTCTTACAGCCGTCACAGACAAGGCAGGCAGAAAGAGAATGGACGTTGCCCTGACAACAGACTAAACTCTAGGTGCAGCAAGTTTTGGGATAAAGAAAATGGGATGTGTTTTTCTTCTCCTCCAAGTGACAACGCTACTTTCGGTTAATGAGGCGATGTTAGGATGTTCTTAACGGCATTAAACAAGCTTTACTATAAAACGAATATACACAGGAGTTCCTTAGATAGAGGATTGCAAGAAAACGTTTTTAGAGCTGGAAGAGATTCAAGGAAACGTACTGGTAAACTAAAAATTACGTTGACAGCTGCACAGTGAATTTTCCACTGTGTAATAAATTCCTGCGTTATACTATATACAGAGACCCTAAGAATCGACTTCCTATCAAATCTTCTTGGAAAAACCTTTTTACAGGACGTGTTAGGGAAAAAAAGATCTGATGTGTGAAATTTGCATGACTTTCTGTAACCAATCGTGAAAGTATTTTTAGAAAAAGATCCGAGTATGTTTATCTCTCTCTGAACACCATAACTCAAAAACGAAAAGTTGGGTAAATACCAAACTTGGTAAAGTTCAGCATCTTCCAAGGCTGCAACACAAATTTTTTGAAGAAAATCCCTTCCACTAAAATACCCTTCACGTGGAAAAAGTTTTGTTTTTTTCCCCTTTCTTCAAAAATGCCACCAACTATTTTGATTAAATACCATACGTATAAGATATATGCATTGCAAATGAAATGCGTCTCTTGAATTTTCTGTGAAGTCCTCTTCATTCTGAATCACTTTTGTATAATTGGTAGACTGTAAGAGATATACAAAATCTTACTACACAGAAAAATTTAGATCTCGTTAAAACATACAATCTATGTTAAATAAAATTTTTATAGAGTTTTCTATTTCCGAGATATTGCTTTTTACTAAAAAAATGTTTTTTTTTGTGGACGCTCTTTAACTGCTGTGGTCCTTTGCGTTTAATTGCCGGGCGTGAAAGACCTCAGGTTCGAGGTAGTTTTACGTGCCGTAAATCTAAGACACGGGACCACCGGCTTTACTTCCCTTCCGAAGGAACCATGCTAAGGATTTTTTACGCCCGAAAAAAATTCATCGCCCTTCGCGCGACCCCGGGAACTAGAGGCTAGCATGGTAACCATACACCGATTTGAATGTGCAAGTACTTGCACTTTTCTCAACTGGAAAGTCGCTATTCGTTTTCCTTTTTCGGTTTTTTTCTTTTCATAGTCATGCAAAGACCATTCTTTAACGCATCCAAAATTTTCTGGTAACTTTCGATTTTTGATAAATGTTTGATACTAATGTATGTGTAGGATGAACTACCTTAAAGCCAGAAAATTGCACTTTTAAAGAAAGTGACAACATATGTATGTGTGTGAGGGGGGAGTAAGCTTGCAGTTACCTTTTAACAGAAAAATGACCCACCCAATAATTATTAAATCTGGTGTATAACTTGCCTTAGGTACCACTTAAATAGGCCATTTGTTACTATTTGAGCCAAAGGGCTTCCAATGGGGCGTAAAGTCAAAGAATCTAAATACCTCGCCTATTATTCAATGTTTTGAAAAAAGTTACAGAACAATACTTTATAAGCTGAACATTTTAGGCCAGTTTTGTTATATACAAAAGTATGATAGGATGAGTATTTAAGCAGCTATACAAAATTGTCTTCACAATTATTCGTGTACTTAAAACGCCGATAGTGTATAGTGCCGATTGCATAGCAAGGATAAAGAAGAAGCCTAAGCTTGTGTGTGCTGTTAAACCTTCTAGTTATGTTTCAATAATTAATAAGAATAATCAGATTAATTTTCATAAAATTTCGAATCAAATATTTTTGTTCCTCTACTAGTTAAGTAGAAAAAGTATTGCATCCCACCCAAAAATTCGATACCGAGATTTCAGTGGAAATGCATGTTTTGAGTCATCCTGAATCCAAATAAAGCATTTTTGGAAACATGCCATATGTGTGTGTGTGCGCGCGCGCGTCTGTCTGTGAACAGCATGACTCAAAAAACCAAAATTCGGATAAATACCAAACTTAGTATTTAAGTTTAGTATCTTACATGAATGCGACACGATTTTAAAGAAAATCCTCCCATCCCCGGCTACCCTTTACATGGTATATTTTTTCATAAATTTTGATTTTCTAAAAAACTGGCTAACGATTTTGATTAAAATATCATATATGAAAGATTTTACATGAAAAATAAAATGTATATCTTGAATTTTCTGGGAATAGCCTAGGAAGTCCTCTTCACCCGTAAGGAATTTTGTACAATATTGTATAAATTATAAACGTTAAGTAATAGACGAAAACGGGCCACACAAAAAATGTAGATCTCTTTAAAACTCATAGTTTACTTAAAATAAGTTTTTTTGTGACATGAGCCTTTTCTGAGATATCCGTTATTAAAGCTCGAATTGTTCAATACTTTTCATTCTTTTAAAGTCCCATCGATTTTCAGCTGTTTCTCGCGATTGCATTGAAACAGTATGGAATTTTAAGGTCAGCATATAGCGTCTAGTTCTTAAACATTTGGCTGTCGCTGTTCTCTTTGTATTGATAAAGAAATGTGTAATGTAGACATTTTTGCAAAGGTTTATTTGGATTAAATGTAGTAGATAATAAAATAAGCCACTAATACAGATATAGGGTAGAGAAAGTCATGTGAGTACATCACATCAGATTTTTTCTTTTTAATTTTTTTGACAATGTAAACACCCTGGCGCATGTTTTAAGTGTGCGAGCACAACCGAGTTCCTACTAACAGTGAATAAAATTTTACTTTATTTTCTCATATTCCTGTTTTCCTTCGTTTTTTTCCACTTTAAAACATTCATCATGCTGAGATTTTGTTCAAATCCTTTCAAATTCTCAATATACATTATTTCAAAATGGATGAAAAGTTTTAAAGAGTATTTTATTGGTAAGGGCAGTTTTGGATTTAGAGATTATTTTAGTAAATGATTTCAGGAACATTAAAACCGTTATATTTTTTTTCCAGGAATAGTTTTTAATGTTGCATAAAATTTAATATTTGACTGTAAAACGTTATGTTCGAGGAAGCTTATATTCAAAATGTAGAATTTCAGGTTTTCATTAAGTGGGCATTTTCATGCATGACTCACTTTCGAGATTTTGAACATAATTTTCTTAGAAATTTAGATACTTAGGATCACGAAAGTTAATTTTTCATTATAATTGCACAGAACTAAGCTTTAAAAAATGCCATCTTAGTTGGTTAAAATGTATGGAAGTTAGTAATTTCAATGCGAGTATGCTAACACTAATTTTACTGCCTATTTGCAAGACTTCACTGAACATTTATTGCTCAAAGAGAGGTATGGAGAGATGAGAAGGCGATAGATGGAGAAAGAGTGAAAGAAGGATACTAGAATGGCGAGATAGAGAGAGAGAGGGAGGGAGGGAGGGAGGAAGCGAGAGTGGAAGCAAGAACACTAATGGAGGAAGGAGGAGAAGAACGAGATAAAAAGAGAGAAAATAAGAGAGGGTGTGCCACACAGTAGAATCTCCGCATTTAGCACAATAACGCGACCAGAGCTACGGGTTCCACAAGCATCCTCATATATCTAGGGAAGCAGTAAAGGGAATCTCAAAGAAAGTTTAAGAGATAGAGAAAATTACGCGACAGTGACACATCAGATTCTCCACAACCTCGCTCCTCGATATTGGGTAATTAGTTCTGAAAGCTAAAGAAATCTTTTAGAACATTTACCATGTACAGACTTCCCTAATGAATAAAAAAAGAAGAAAGATAAGCTACCGTTTTGTACCTTTTTCTCTTCCTGACAGCGCTCGGGTATGTTTTTGTCCCGTAGACAATTCCTGAGATAGCGTAAGAATTATTTAGTCAGGCAGGTGGATGCACGTCTCTAAAAGACAGTGGTGTTCGGACTGAATTAAGAGAAGCTCAATCGAACCTTGACGTTTCGACCTTTCAAGTCGATAACCGGAGAGGTATCGCACGCTGTCTTCTCTCGTAACGTTATTGCCTGGCCGGGCAAGTTTGATCGATCACGTCCATCCAATCAAGTGTCAGAAAGGAATGCATTCGGAAGAAGGCATGTACGTATCTTTGGCTGGGGCTGGCAGGTCCTGTTTTAAATGTGGGTTGTCAGTTTGCATTGATGAGGAACTTGGCGGGAATGTTCCTTTATTATACTACCATCTATGTACGTCAAGGTATTTTAAGGCTATCCGAGTACAAGGGGGAGCTCGGTCTGTAAACATATAATCCATCTTGTTGTAAAATCCAGAGCAATACACGTCTGAAGGGAGCTTATAGACACAATCATATCTAATGTCAAGGATTAATAAGGAAAACAAAAAGTCTTAGGGCATTCGGTACTGACTTTTCGAAAAATTTCCAAAGCATATGATTTTAAAAATTTTATTCTCTGTTAATCTTGCTTCCTAACGTTTTTTCGCATATAAATGTTACTTAAATTGCAATTTTTGTTCAGTTTCTTTCACATTTTCAGTGCCCATTCTTTGAAGGTGAATGAATATAGCTAGAGCCTTTTCTTGGTATCACTTAATATAGTTTTAGATTTAGGGTTTTAATAAATTAATTCATGACTAACTTAGAAAAGTTTTAATGTTGCATAGAATTTAAAAGCTTAAAATTTTCATGACGTGGAACATTTTTCATTTCGAAGTTAAGTATCTATAACTACAAAATTAGTTTTCTATTATAATTAATTTGAACACATTCATGATTAAAAATAATTTATAATAACTATCAATTTCAGCACTGAGTACTTAGAACAAATAATTTAATCTATATAGTTTCCAATACAACAAATGTTTTATCTTTAAAATATTATATTCAGCAACGTTACTAAGGCATTACTTATATTAACAATCGCGAAATATAGTGCTACTTGTTTTTTAATATTCTAATAAAACTTATTTTTCAGAATATATGTTGTTATTAGTGTAATAGGCAGTAAAACTATAAACATTTTAATGTTTCATTTAAAAAAAATAATACATTTCTAAATTGAACCTAAATGGTTTTTTACGTGGATGACGAGTTCTGGGTTCTCTTTCCCTACTTGCTTTTTGTTCTATTTTTACTTTCTCTACTACGTATAGTAAGTAGGGGAAGTATTGTATTCCACCCAAAAATTCGATACCGAGATTTCACCGGAAATATGTTTTGAGACCCCCTGAATCCAAAAAGAGCATTTTTGGAAACATGTCCGTGTGTGTGTGTGTGTGTGTGTGTGTGTGTGTCTGTCTGTCTGTGAACAGCATAACTCAGAAACGAACAGTCGGATAAACACCAAACTTGGTATTTAGGTTCAGTATCTACCAGAGATGCGACACGAAGGTTTTCAAGAAAATCCCCCCACCCCAGATTACCCTTTACAGGGAACATTTTTCGACAATTTTAATTTTCTCAAAAATGGCTCTAACGATTTTGATTAAAATATCATATGTTTAAGATATTTTCATGACAATGAAATGTATATCTTGAATTTTCTGGGAATGTCTCCAAAAGTATTCTTCATTGTGAACGACTTTTGCATAACTGGTAAACCATAAGAGATAGACAAAATTTTACTACACAAAAAATATAGATCGCGTTAAAATACACAATTTATGTCATATACATTTTTTTAGTTGAGTGAACCATTTTCGAGATATTGCTTGTTATTCCCTTAAATTTTTCAATACTTATACGTTTTCTCAAATGGGAATTCGTTATTCATTTTTTTGTCTTGTATATGCAAAGAGTATTAATCTGTGGCAAAGGGAATGGTGCTGCACCCCAGCAACCAGCTATTAAGAGATATGTATGTGCCTAAAGGTTACTGTATTTCTATATTGCCCTTGTAAATATATATTCCCCTTACATCTACAAGAAACTTAGCAATAAGATAGAGTCTGCAAATGTTTATCTCGATTAACATGAAGTAGATGGAGAATAAGCGTTTGTAAAAATAGTATGTACAAGAGTAGAGAAAGTCATGTGAGTGTAACACATCAGATTTTTAAATACTGCGCTACACGCCATATTGGTTTTACAGTATACATTTAATTATGCTTGGTACTTTTTCATTAATTTTAAACTCTCCGTTTTGTTTGGAGTAAGCTGAAATGAGCCTTCGTACGCAGAAATGCCACAGTTTGAAACATATGAAAATAAAGCATGCTAAGTGAGATGTAACATCCGTGAGAAAATGAAGCTTCCATGAAAGGATCAAAAGAAACAAAATGGTTTGTTGATTGTATTTTTGTGAACTAGATGCTTGCTACTACACTTGCAAAGTTTCAGCGAAAACTATGGATATAAAATCAATTTTTCCTGGAGCAGGCAACAGAGTTTTGCAGTTTCTGTTAACAGTGTATGAAACAGTTTCCAAAATTTATAACATACGGGACAGCACGTTTCTTTATTTTCTGCTGAAGCAATAAAATAATAACCTGATTAAAGATGATACAAATCTTTCTTTCGTCGTAAAAACTGCTGTACTCAACATTCGCACGACTCTCGGTTCAAATTGATTGTCCTATCGCTTGATAGGACAATAAAGAAAATAGCTCGTTTAAATTGGGTGTCTTAGAATTTAGTTAACAATTTAAACAGTAAATATGTTATATTAAAAATACACCCTGAGCCGTTTTTATGCATGGACTTGGCCAGGAATCCAGGAATTGAGAGTAGAGTTTACTTCGGCGGAATGTAAAATCGCCACAGTACTTAGCCCCTAGTGCGACTTTACCTGTGCAATAAAATACGTTTTCAGTTTTTTTTTTCGAGTGGAGGAGAAAATGATTTAATCCCATCGGGGCTGAGAGTGTGGGACTCACCAATAGTCGGCATACCCACTAAAAACTCCTCCACCGGGTGGAAAAAAGGAAGAAGGACCGCTTTGTGCGGTCCCGCATAGCACCCGCGTTAGTATGTGATAGATGGAAGCTGCCGCCCTATGGGCGGGAGCGGGTGAAGGTAGCTACTAGGTTGCAGCCATAAAACCTGACTCCAACACTAGTGAAAATAGCGAGGGTTTAGAAAAGAATTAGAATGGTGATTGTATGGAAGAGATAGGTTGTGCAGAACTTACTTATGATGAAGATGTAGTGCCCGGCTTTTGAATTCTTTTGCGGAAGATGTGCTGCTCGGAGGCCTTCGGAGGTTGCTTGGGGCCCCCGGTTTGACTGTCTGCTGGAAGTGGGCTCGAAGTTAATGTTGCTGCGCTTCCAGAGATCTGAGTGTCATGTCGATGGTGTCGAGGTGTTGAGCTATGGTGTCTGATGCTGTAGATGAGTTCTGGATGGAGTTGTCGATGGTGCTGAATCTGGAAGTGATGGTCTCGAACTGCCCAGCTATAAAAACCTGCTGAGCATCTGAGGTGTCTTGAAGGTCCCTGATGAGTTCCTTCAGGGCTGTCAGCTTCGTCGTCATGTTCAGGAACTCCGCGTGGAGATCCTGAACGGCGTCGCGTAGGCCCTGGACTTCCTCGATCGGTGCTGTTGAAGATGTTGCTGTCGGCGCTGGTGATGGTGCTGCTGGCTGCGATGTAGGTGCTGGCGGCTTCGGCGTTGCCTTCCTACGAGGATACAGGGGATAGAGCGCTTGGCCAGTGTAGTGAGACGAACCTCCACAAGTTGCACAGTAGCGGCGATGGCGGCGGAGATTGTGCTGTGTGCACGTAGACGTGGTGCTGGAAGCGCCAAGGTATGGCACCTGGGTTTCGCCGTGCAGGAACTCTCGTTGTGCTCGTAGGCACAGCAGCGTCGGCAGGGTACCTGGCGTTCCACTCGGCTGGCCTCGATGCGCAAGCACCGCCCTAATAAGGGCAAGCCCGCCCTCAAGGCCGCTTCTAGTCACCAGGGTCTGCAAACTCGATCCTGACGAGCGATGTCGGTCCCTGTGTTCCGTGGATCCGAGCGGCCTTCAAGGCTGAAGGCCACTGCTGGTGTGCAGCGCTGATGAGGAACCTGACTGGCAGGTCACTCGGGACTCCTCGGATGACAGCACTGTACCTCCCATGAAGTACAGGCTGGATGATTTCCAGGATCGGCGGCGTTGGCACCGGTGAAGCTGACGGCAACTGCGGAGGCAGTCGCGGCGAAGCTGCGCTGGTTGGCGGCGAAGCGGCGGTAGCGGTCTAAGTTGCCCTAGGCTGCGGCGAGATCTCCTCGACGGGTACCGGAGGAGACGAAGAGGTTCCTGCCTTAGCAGGAGCGGCGACAGAGCAGACCTTCTTCGCCATCTCGGAGCTGATTTTTTTTTTTCGAGTGGAGGAGAAAATGATTTAATCACTTACCCCAGTCCTAATGGGAGTTAGGGCTGAGAGTGTGGGAATCTCCAATATGGCATACCCACTAAAAACTCCTCCACCGGTGTGGATTCAGGTATTGTGTAGCAGTACCGCTATTGCACCTGCGGATTCAAGGAGCGGGATGTGTTGGCCGGCCACTAGGGCCTAGACCAGGTAATGGTAAGGAGTCAGGACGTTACCATGGCCGAGACCCTGATAACGCCCTGGCGGATTGAGGGTGTTAATTTGGGACATTCTGGGAGTTTTTTTTTTCTTTCTTGACCACGCCTGGGCGTTGCGTCTTCAAGTCGTTTGTGGGTCGTGCGTTACAGGTGGCACCTGTACGCGAGTCGGTCAGCTTGAGCCGGAGGCTGCGTCTCTGGAACAAACTGAACTGGACATGCATAACCTTAGAAATACACGGAGCTGAGTGAGTTTACACAAGCTTTTGTGTCGTGTGTCATTGGGTGGAGCTTCCCTGCCTGAGCTGCCATTGGCTGAGTTCTCGCGAACACCCGAGCGGACAAGCGTTAGGTGGCGACCAAGCCCAATGCTGCTTAACTTCTACAACCGCTTGCGTGGTTGTGAAAATAAGCAGGCCGATTGACAGCGAAGCAAGATAGGATTTGGTAAAGGATTTGGAATTACCAAGTTAATAAGAGAGCGGGTCACTACTGAACAGTCACTCGTCCAGTTAGTGACCAAGCCCAATGGTTGCTTAACTTGGGAGTAGGCTATTGGGCGGGTCGCCGCTGAATGGTCAGTCATCCATCTAGGGACCAGGCCCAATACAGCTTAACTTGGGGAGTGTAGAAAGGGATTGGTAGCCATTATACAAGCAGTCCCATGGCAAGGACTTGGTCCACTATGTTGAGAGCAACTTGACGCAGCCAGAAATAGTAGGAGGGGTAAAATTGAGCGGGTATTAGCGAAATTGCTACCCCCCCCCTCTACATGTATCTGTTCCCTGCTGCTCATTACTATTCCTTTCACCCCCTAACTCACTCCTTTACTTTCATTTATTCTATAAATCCCTCCACCTAACTGCGCAGAACATGTTTTCAGCTACTTCCGCTAACATGACTCTGGAACTGAGTTATAATAAGGAAGCGCTTTAAAGAAGCCATTAAGACTACACTTTCCCTTTCTTCTTCTTCTCCAACGGGTTGCCAATAAGGATGTTAATAAATATTCTGGTTCCAAAATGAGTGGGTACTCTAGCGTTTTTGAAATGAAAAAACAACCAATCAACGCGAACCGAGACAGTGTGAATGTAGGCATCTGGTGCTCTTCTTATAGCGTTGGAAGTAGAACATGAATTGTTTACTTTTGGGATATACAGAGCTTAAAATACTATAAATGTAATATCCATGACAGTTGCATATGGCTGCAGCAAATCTCAATAACTCCGATCTAATTTTATGAATCCAGATGAAATTCATAAAAATTCTCAGGCTTTTATTTCACAGCTTTTCGAAGATGTGCATAATGGTTGTTCAATGCAATAATTTAATTGGGTTTTACAAGTTTAATATGTGTATTTTAATAACCAACAAAGGATATTATTTGCTTGAAATTGTTTCAGTGGTAGTTACATATTCTAAAATATGGTGGACTTGTTGGCACGCATTGCTTAGGCACAGTACTACTAAAAATTGCTTAATTATCTTTATACACAGATTTTTATTTCTGGTCTTATAAATCAGCATTAAGAAAGATTATTCCCAAAGTTTTACAGGCTCCTTCATGGAAAAGTGTCAAATTATAATGTAAATCGAGCACTAAAATGTATTTAATTTAGATTAAAGCATTCTGAGGATTTATCATCAATAAATACGCAACATAGGCATCGGTGCCACCTAGGGTTTCTTCTTAGAGAATTTGTCAGGTTTAGAAAGCGTACTCCACGTAATGGATGCTCTAAATTAAAAAACAATAGCGCATATACACTTTTATCTAGTACTACCCAGCGTTTTTAAGACCCTAGGTTTATTCATTTGCTGACTGAATTGTATCCGGTTTCTCAACTTGAGCCGCCTGTAAGACGCAGCTATGTCAGCCCGTCGGAGATGAGGGTTATAAAGAATATGGGAAAAATTTACACATTTTAGTGTTTGAGGCACACATCAATGCCTATTGTATATTGAAAAGACTTTACATGAGACAAACTGCCTTCCATTAGAATGCAATATTCCTCTCTAATGCTTGTTGTTTTAGATTCGTTATTGTGCATCTTTAAAAGTCGCTCTGCAATGTGTACCTTGAAACATTTTCTTCACGCAATGCTAACGAACACGCTCCCAACCAAGGTCAATAGAATAATTCAAGTATGAATATACATTTTAACGGGACATTTTCCGACGTGCTACAGGAAATGTCGGTTTGGAAAGCGAAACGTATAGGCGCCGACCCACGCCGTTTAGTCCCATTGTATGTCACCACCAGGTAGTATCCGGGATAGCGTATCAGTTCTCGCCTGGCTGGGTCCTATTGATACGCTCTGTTATACATGACAGAGTAACGTCACATCTAGTCTTGATTCCCTCCGCAGCGAATACAAAGGAATCCCCTAGTTGCATTATACAACTCCAAACAGATACTATGTTTGCAAACAGTTTCTATGCTGGGTGCCTTGCAAGGGAACAAGAAAGCATACACGTGCATAAGGAGGGATAATGGTGTTCGACTATGCCCCTTATTGTAATTTAGATAGTGTGATGTACTAGTGTTTCAGGATTAGGCTGACGAAATGTAATCAACTGGATGGAGCCTAGTATCTAAATCTCTATTTTTACTTTCTCTGCCACATACCTATAGTAGGTAGCAGGAAATACTGTACTCCATTAAAAAATTCGATGCCGAGATTTCGGCAGAAATACATGTTTTAAGCTCCTTAAAAACATTTATAAAGGTCCTCTGAGGGAGTGTGTGTGCGTGTGTGTGTGTCTCCTCCGTGTCCTAGTGGTACCATGCTACCATTTAGTTCGAAAGTCGCGGGTTCAAACCCGGCGGAGGGCGATGGATTTTATCGGGCTTAAAAATCCTTAGCATGACTTCCTTCGGAAGGGAAGTAAAGCCGGTGGTCCCGTGTCATAGATTTACGGCACGTAAAAGAACCTCAAGCCTGATAAAGTGGCCTCTGAGCAAAATTTGCGATCTTTCACGCCCAATATAGAATGGGACGCTAAGGACCATAGTAGTTGAAGAGCGTCCATAAATAAAATCAATTTTATTTGTGTGTGTGAGTGAGTGTGTGTGTGTGTGTCTGTGTGCCGCGCGCGTCCTCTCCATGGTCTAGTGGTACCATGCTAGCCTCTAGTTCCCAAAGTCGCGTGTCCAAACTAACGGAGGGCGACGGGTTTTTTTCGGGCATAAAAATCCTTAGCATGGCTTCCTTCGGAAGAGAAGTAAAGCCGGTGGTCCCGTGTCGTAGATTAACGGCACGTAAAAGAACCTCAAGCCTGATAAAAGAGGCCTCTGAACAAACTTTTCGGTCTTTCACGCCCAATGTATAGAATGGGACGCGAATAACCATAGGTTAAAGAGCGTCCATAAATAAAATCAATTTTATTTGTGTGTGTGGGTGTGTGTATCTTTCTCTCTCTCTCATGAATAGCACAGCCCAAAAACGAAATGTCCGATAAATGCCTAACTTGGTGTGTAGGTTCATCATCCTCCGAAGATACCATACGAAGATTTTCAAGAACTCCTTACGTTTTATGACCACTTCAGGCTTATCAGTGGATAATCACCTGACCACACGTGACGTGCCACTTTGAGTTCCGTTGTTTTCGAAAGTATAATGTATGAGGGTTATACACTGCGGTCGTTTTATGGTGAGGCCGCGGATCGCACGTATGTATGCTCCGCACAATGTCTACTACACTGGGTTTTTCGTTCCTAACTCCCGCGTTACGTACGAGTGATAGTAACATGCACTATAATGAGTACTAACGTTGTTATAAGTGATGATGGAAGTGGTGACTCTGCTTGAAACATTCCTGGTATCTTCCAATGAAATTTCCATTAACACGCATAAGTTCTTCTTGCGTAATGTTCAAAATTTTTTGTTTTTATATTGCACTTAACTTTGTTTTTAGGGTGCGCCACAAATAAGTGTATAAATTTCATCAAGTTCTTCCTCCGTTAGAACATCTCGTTTTCGCTTCTTAGGTTTAGCGTTAAGGGATTCCATTGTCCTAAACTTATTGACCAGACATCTAACAGTTTCTCTACCTGGAGCTGGAATACCGGGAAATGTTCCCTTAAGCAGTCTACACACCTGTCTGCATAATTAGGTTATTACGTATGTAAAATTTTGTTTGTGTGAATTTGTTGGCAGGCATTGCAGTGGACTAATAACAAGACATTAACGTTCTTAAGTAAATCATACACAACACGAATGTCTTGAATAAACGTTCACCTTTGAAATGCACAACTCGTTTTACAGCACAAACACAAAGCAGCGACTGAAGCACAGCTGATAAACTAACCTTGAACGCGTCATGCGCCGCCAGTTGCGCATCGGGAAAGTACCGCCGTCACTGTAGTACTTACTGCTACGCATTTATCCGGTCTGCGGCCTCACCTTAAAATGATCGCCTTGTACAATAACGTTATCTAATACATTATAAAAAAGGTATAATTTATACCCTAAATTAAATTTTTCTGGTAAGGCTGCTACAACTAAATTATTCGTTAACCTACAGCATGCACTCTACCCACATTGTTTGGTGCACCAAGGCACTTGGTATTGAAGATGACGAAGAAAGACCAGAAATGTATGTTCAGCTCTTCCTGGTTTCCCTACCTCCGCGATTGTTCAACTAAGTAGTAGGGACTTCAAGTTCGTAAAACCAGCTTGTCGTTTTTAGGAACTTGAACCACCATTCTTGTCCTGTTCTTGGAAGAGAAAGTAAAGAGGAGCAGAATGAGTTTGAGACAAAAGCAGGAATCAATTTTCATCTGCCAGATTCTTGGAAACGCAAAGCTATTTCAAATGAAAACGCAGGAAGATCCTATAAATCGACTTTTTACCCCTCCAGTTCTCGCTGCTCGTCATCAGTGACATTCTTTACGACTCTTTCTGAGCAAAATCTGGGGAAAACACAATGGGGGACCAACTTTTGTATTGTGCTAACCCAACGCAAAAGATGGAAGCCTTGTTTTTGGGTGTGGAGGACTTGATTTACCATCGAGGAATGCTGCTAGAACGTCTTAATTTATTTCCTATTACTGACCATCCAATCATCCAAGCTGGCTTTGTCTCAGCGAGGCCCAACTTCCGGAAGTCGAAAAAAATTATTAAAGATTGTCTAAAACATTAGGGTCAGCGTCTGCAAAAACAAACAGTTGGTATTTGATTAGATGATGCATCTACTTAACCCTTCATTCCTTACTACCACAAATTTTGATATTAAATTTGTGACGTAATATTAGAAACATTACAAACATGGCTTAAGTACTAAGAACAATAAATAAATATTTTGTTTGCTAACGACGCTGTACATTGCCAGGACCATTGTCTGGTCCGGGTTTGAACCCGTGATCTTGAGATCAGAAGGCTAGCGCTTAACCAAATAGACCGACAGTATTGAGACCGTTTGTACACTTCATGCACATACGCCAGAACAGGAAGTACGGACATCACTTATAACAAAATCTGTTACATTCACATAACCTTCTCTACCCACTATCGCTTATTTTTATATACCTTCTACAGACCATTCTTACGAAATCTTATTTTTCTATTTGCTTCTGGTTAATAGAGATTACCTTTTGCAGAAATAGTTTCATAGCGAATTTCTTGTAGGTGCAAGGGGGATAGAGAAAACAGAATCTACATCAGATGTTTAAAAGTTGCCGCTATATTATGGCCTTGAAATTCCATACTCTTTCCATGACATCGTGAGAAACAAGTGACTACTGACAGCACTTTAAAAAAGACAATGTATTGAAAAATTCGAAGCAATACTTCGGAAATAACTGATGTCTCAAAGAAGACTTCTTGGAAATAAATTGTGTGTTTCAAAGTGCTATACATTTTTAATTATGCTTTTGTGTATATTTTATGGTTTACCCGTTGTACAAAATTCCTACCGAATGAAGAGTACATTACAGGCTGTTTTCGGAAAATTCAATATACCTATACATTTTATGTCAGATAAATACCTTGCACATATGGTATTTTAATCTAAATTGTTAATCATTTTTAGAAAAAAAATCAAACATGTTTTACATGTAAAGGCGGTTTTGGTTTGGGGGGATTTTCTTGAAAATGTTTGTGTTGCATCTGTGGTAGATTTGAACCTAACTGCTAAGTTTACTATTTTCGAACATTTATGCTGTTCACGTATACAAACGGCCCCTTTTCTAAAAATGCCCTTTTTTGATTCAGGGGGTCTCGTAATGTATTTTTTCCGGTGAAATGTCAACATTGAATTTGTGTGCGTATTTTTTTTTGTTCTTTTTGTTTTATTTGTGGAAGTTCTTTAACTACCGTGGTCCTTAGCGTTCCGTTCTATATTGGGCGTGAAAGACGTTATTTTGCTCAGAGGCCTCTTTATCAGGCTTGAGGTTCTTTTACGTGCCGTAAATCCACCGGCTTTACTTCCCTTCCGAAGGAAGCCATGCTAAGGATTTTATGCCCGAAAAAAATCCATCGCCCTCTGTCGGGTTTGAACACGCGATCTCGGGAACTAGAGGCTAGAAATTTTTGGTGGAATACAATACTTCCTCTTACCTATTATAGAGGTGATAGAGAAGGAAACAGTTCTAGCAGCCTAAGCAATAAAAACCAAAATTCTAGAGTTTTATGTGTGAAAAGAACAGGCTACAATCAGAAACTGCTATAAAGAATAAACGTTGTAATTTAAGATACATGTGCTTAAAACAATCAGTATATAACAGGTCTTCAGATTTATTCGGCCGAATAAACTTCGACCTGCATACGTTTCCGACTTCGTAAACAGGTTGCTGTACTGCGGCGGTGCAGAACTGTTTACCACTAGGACATTTTGTGCGTTATTGCACGCAAGATGGAAGCGACCACCGATCACAGAAGGTGCATGGTTGAGTGCTAAGCCGAGACACACTACGCTACGAAATGAAAGCGAAAGATGTTCCAAATGTAAATACTGTAAATGTACGATATAAAAGTCCCATTTTGCTAAGGTGTCCTTGAAACTGTTGACATCCAGCCCTTCCACTTATTTTATTTGTGATAAACTCGCTTAGTATTGACGTCTTGCGCAGACAACCGGCTATAAAACGTAAGACCCCCGTATGCATGTACGTATATATATATATATATATATATATATATATATACCTACATACATTAATTTATACATACATACTGCTGCAGCTGCTGACTCTACAGCACTGGCTGGAATCTTTTGCGTAAGTAACGTTACAGCTGTAGTGTTTTCTGGTTTTCTCATTTTAAAATTAGTTGACCCATGGGCATAAAACGGAAAGGAAAGAAAAAATAAAAGCAAAAGAAACGTTCGGTTTCCTCTATCGTTACCAGAAGTTTCTGGTGTCTCAGAAGCGTAGAATGAAAGCTGCAGAACTAAGGTTGCTAAGACCGTTGGCGGGATATTCTCTATCGGACCATCAGAGAAATGATGATATAAGTAACCAGTTGAAAATATAAAGTGTAATACAAATTATAAATATATACTCAAATAACTGGAGACACCATTTAGTGAGAATGAACCATGCCGCATACCCTTTAAAATATTATAGTACAATCCAAGAGGTCCAGGTAGACCTAGGAAAAGATGAAGATACTGATTTCGATCTGGAGACGGAGCAGGTTAAAATGCCTAAAATTTGATGTTAAAGTATGGCGAATAGTATACTTTGGATGAGTGCCAATGAACTTTTCTTTTAATAGAATTAAATGTTCTTCCACACAAGCCCTGTGTTGGACAAGGTTGGAAAGGTAGAATCAGACGACTGAAAAATTCAATGCCGTAACCGGGATTTGAACCGCAGATCTCCCGGTCTCCGTCCAGTTTAATTCCATTAATTGACCTAATATTGGTTGAAACTATGAAGCCTGGGACTTCAAGTACTTACAACATTGTAAGTCGCCATTGGGGTATGCCATCTCAATACAGTTTGAGATCTCCTTTTGGGAAAAATGCGAATCAGTTGGAAGAATTTAATGTGTGACGGCATGTTACCATGGTAGCTTAGTGGTTAGAGCAACCGGACGGAGACCGGGAGGTCCGTGGTTCAAATCCCGGCTCTAGCATTGAATTTTTCAGTCGTCTGATTCTGCCTTTCCAACTTTTCTTTTACTTTGTGAATGTGCGTCTTTTATAACTTAATAATTTCACAACTACTTTGCCGTTTGTGAACATTGCAACACCAAGAAAGAATTTCCCGAATAACTCCAAACTTGGTGGAAGTGTAGAAGAGTGTGCAAGCAATGCGTGATTAGCTTTCCACAGAGATGGTGTGTATGTAGGCCGAGCAGAGCGCTCCCGTATCGGTCCAACAAGGTCGGTGTTGCGCCCAGTGTAGTCAGTGCAGAGCTGTCAAACAAGGTGGAAACAATAAAAAGAGTGCCAGTATGCCTTGTCGACGTCAGAGGGAGCCATATCGGCATGTGAGTGAGTTTGAACAGGGCAGAATGATCGGTCTCCGGGAAGGGGGTTTGCCATACCGTGACATTTTGGCTCGTACAGGGCATGCTGCTACGACAGTGATGCGTGTGTGGAAGCAGTGGATAGATGAAGGTCGTTCGCAGCAAAGAACGGGCACTGGACCACGGAACATTACCACAGCACGGGATGGCCGTCATCTTGTCTGCATGGCCATAACGGACCGTACAGCTTCATCCACAGTGTTGGCTCGACGCTGGAGCACTGCAACAGCTGTGAACTTGTCTGCATCAACGGTCCGTCGCCGTCTGCTGCAGATTGGCCTGGTTTCATGCATGCCATTACGTCGGCATCCATTGCCCAGAAACCACAAGCTCCTCGACTGCAATGGGCACGTGAACACCGTCACTGGGGTGCTGAGTGGCAAAATGTAGTCTTCGGAGGATTCCCACTTCAACGTGTCCTACAGTGATGGCCGCATACGTGTCCGGCGGTACCGTGGTGAGCGCAACCTGGAGGACTGCATTGTTGAGCGGAATAGGGGACAAACACCAGGTGTGATGGTTTGGGGCACCGTTGGTTACAACAACTGATCTCGCCTCCTACGAATTGAGGACAGTTTGAACAGCAACCGGTACCAAACGGTGGTTGTAGAACCTGAGGTATTCCGCCCGCTTCAGGCATCTCTACCGGCCACATTTCAACAGGGCAATGCCCGGCCACATATTGCGAGGAATGTACAAGCCTTCTTCAAAGAGAGATGGGTACCATTGCTTCCCTGACCTGCACGTTCGCCTGACATGCCGTCCATCGAACATGTCTGGGATATGGTTGGTAGGCACCTGGAGCCAGTGTTACGCATTTGTGGGCTTGAATACAAACTGCGTGGAGGGAAATCCCTCAGGAACTTATTCAGAACCTTTTTGATTCAATGCCACGGCGTATAGCAGCTCTAATACTGAATATTAGGGCTCAAAGGTCATGTATAGGTTTGAAAAGTTTATCATTTGTTACTTGTCATGTACCTAATCTGTGGTATTAAATTTATTGAATTCGTGCGTTTCCTTCTTGGTGTTGCAATTTTTACAAACGGCAGTGTATATATTCATATTGTCAGTACCTCCTATGGTGAATAAAGTCATAATAATCTGAAAATAAAATATATTCCCAATAAATCTGTTTTCAGATGACAACACTCGAATTACTTAAAATTAAATTATATAAACTCGCCTTGTACTTTACAACATTCTTGTTGTATGGTCCCTGAGCGACTTGAGCGGCATCTGAAAGAACAGCGAAGAAAGAAACACGGGCTTCTTGTTAGTTCGTAGAAGTTTAGGAAGGGCAATAAAATTCCTTCATGGAACGTCCGCTGTGGAAATGGCCCATGGAAAGTTATAGAAAACAAAGAGCATCGGATTTCACCCCTTTTCCCAGTTTTAGAACATCACGCTAGCCGTTTGAACGGCATTGACCCCGACATTGATGCCACTTTTTTGTGTCCGAGAGCGGCACTTAGCCAAGTAAATTGGGTTTGGCCCGGGTGATCCCGCTGCCATGCATTACATCAAGTCTGGACGTCGCCCGGAGCTGCAAACTCAGATGTACTCCGAGGACTCTCTCGAGGTAACATTTCTGGCGGATGTCTTCTTAAAGGTAACGTTTTCTTTCAAAGACGTTAACAGTTAGTTTAGTCTCTTACTACGTCCAATTATATAGGTTTTTAAAGGAGAGATTAAAAGCCCTACCCCGTCTGTTAAATCTGCTAAACGAATAACCTATTATTTCAGAAACTATTTAACATATCAGAGTTAAATTTCTACACGATGTAGATGCATGCCTTCTGGGTTCACTAGGTATACTTTTATGCAATTCGTAGCTTTATTAAGGGAGGTAGAATTATTTTCTTAATTATATTATCTTTTGGGACATTTTCTTATCTAAAATTTAATTTAGCTATCTTCAATCTTTTCTGAAGAAATCTGATGTGTTACACTCACATAACTTTCTCTAATATTGTACAAACTATTTTTACAAACGCTTATTCTCCATATACTTCATGTTAATCAAGATGTTAATCTTATTGCTAATTTTCTTGTAGATGCAAGGGGAATTGGTAAGCTATAAGCGATAGTCTTTAAGAGCTGGTTGCTATGTGGCGCATTCCATTATCTTTGTATGTCCAGGACATAAAAAATCTGATGTGTTACACTCAGATGACTTTCTCTACTCTTGTACAAACTATTTTTACAAACGCTTATTCTCCATATACTTCATGTTAATCAAGATGTTAATCTTATTGCTAATTTTCTTGTAGATGCAAGGGGAATTGGTAAGCTATAAGCGATAGTCTTTAAGAGCTGGTTGCTATGTGGCGCATTCCATTATCTTTGTATGTCCAGGACATAAAAAATCTGATGTGTTACACTCAGATGACTTTCTCTACTCTTGTACAAACTATTTTTACAAACTCTTATTCTCCATCTATTTCATATTAATAGAGATAAACATTTGCAGAAACGATCTTTTGACATGCAAAGAGAATTACATTTTACACATAGCGACCAGTTCTAAAAATATTTAACTATTCCTTAAGGCGTACTATGTTCCCCTTGTTTTGTATTTGCAAAGGCAATATAGAAATACAGTAGCCTTTAAGCATAGACCTATCTCTTAATAGCTGGTTGCTAGGTGCAGCACCATTCTCTTTGCCACAGATTAATGCTCTTTGCATATCCAAGACAAAAAAATGAATAACGAATTCTCATTTGAGAAAATTATTGAAAAATTTAAGGGAATAACAAGCAATATCTCGAAAATGGTTCACTCAGCAAAAAAAAAATGTATATAACATAAATTGTGTATTTTAACGCGATCTACATTTTCTGTGTAGTAAAAATTTGTCTATCTCTTATGGTTTACCAGTTATGCAAAAGTCATCCACAATGAAGAATACTTTTGGAGACATTCCCAGAAAATTCAAGATATACATTTCATTTGTCATGAAAATATCATAAACATATGCTATTTTAATCAAACTCGTTATAGCCATTTTTGAGAAAATTAAAATTTTCGAAAAATGTTCCATGTAAAGGGTAATCTGGGGTGGGGGATTTTCTTGAAAACCTTCGTGTCGCATCTCTGAAAGATACTGAACCTAAATACCAGGTTTGGTGTTTATCCGATAGTGCGTTTCTGAGTTATGCTGTTCACAGACACACAAACGGACATGTTTCCAAAATGCTTTTTTTGGATTCAGGTGTTCTCAAAACATATATTTCCGGTGAAATCTCGGTATGAAAATTTTGGGTGGAATACAATACTTCCCCTACTTACTATACGTACTAGAGAAAGTAAAAACAGGTCATTTATGCCACAAAGTATCGTTCACAGAAAAAGTTGCCCAAGGCAACAAATGGGGGAAACAAACTTTCATATATCTGCAAAGAAATAAACCACATGGCTTTAGAACACAGATGTGTCCGTATAGAAGTACCAATTTGTGTAGCAAAATTTCCCTAATAGATAGCTGAAGCCTATCACTCTGTGTAGCAAAGTGTGTAGCACTTATGCTTTTTATTTCTGTGAATTGCTACAGAATTCTCTGTGTTTTTAAAAAGATAATTTAAAGTATAAGTGTTGTGCCTCTAATGATGAAATATATATTAAATTAAAGAGAGAATTCCTATCCACAATACCACAAAAAACTAAAAATATAATTTAACCGCTATTCTCACCATTTAGTCTCTTTTAATTCCTCCTACAACAACCAATAAAAGGAGCGACATAAGCTACATCTGGAATCGAAACTGTTGAAGCTCATGTTGTGCAAATAAAAAAATGGATGCTTATGCATCAGTATTAAGCAATGACGCGATTGTTCTACGTTAGAGCCATCACCAAATATAGGAGCAGGATTTAGAGTGCGACACCATTGTATTCGACAAATTGAACGATTCGACAATAATAGAGGTATACGCAAAATATTCCAATAAACGTAGAGAATGAATCTCTTATTTATTCAACACCAACAAATGAGAAACTTTTACAAAATGCTTTGTTTCAAAAACTTCCTTATTGCTTTGAAGAAATTTAAATGTCACTTAGTTCAGATAATGGGCACTATAATGTTAATATTTAAATTTCATTATACGTTAGTATAATATATATCATAAATGTGTAAGCGACATAATTATTCAGCCTTTGTTGTGAAATCTGTACAAATTTCAGTACAAAAAATCTGATGTGTTGTATACATGACTTTCTCTACTCTTGTACAAACTATTTTTACAAACGGTTATTCTCCATATGCTTCATGTTAATCTAGATTAACATTTTCAGAAACTATCTTATTACGCTAATTTTCTTGTAGATGCAAGGGGAATATGGTAGACTTTAAGCGATAGTCAAATATTTTAAGCGCTGGTTGCTATGTGGCGCATTCCATTCTCTTTGTATGTCCAGGACATAAAAAAACGAATAACGTATTCCCATTTGAGAAATTCACACAAATAACAGGGAACATCTCGGAAATGTTTCACTGGAAAAAAAATGTACAGGACATAAATTGTGTGTTTTAACGAGATCTACATATTTGTGAAGTAAAATGTTATTTGTGTCTAACGGTTTACCAGTTACGCATTCAGAATTAAGAGAACTTTTTGGGACATTTTCAGAAAATTAAACACATACATTTTGTCATATAAATGTCTTAAACATGTGCTATTTTAATCAAAATCGTTAGGGCCATTTTTGAGAAAAACAAAATTTTTAAAAATGTTCCTTTAAAGGGTAGTTGGGTTTGAGGGATTTTCTTGAAAAATCTTCGTGTTGCATCTTTGAAAGGTACTGAACGCAAATACCAAGTTTGGTGTTTATTCGAGTTTTCGTTTTTGAGTTCTGCTGTTCACAGACACACACACACGGACCTTTATCTAAAAAAGCTTTTTTTTGATTCA
Source organism: Deroplatys truncata (assembly GCA_030765065.1). NCBI lineage: Eukaryota > Metazoa > Arthropoda > Insecta > Mantodea > Mantidae > Deroplatys > Deroplatys truncata. The sequence continues at coordinate 125,686,708 of CM060988.1, read as the reverse complement.
GAGGCCTCAAAACGCGTATTTTCGGTGAAATCTGGGTATCGAATTTTTGGTGGAACGCAATACCTTCTCTACGTACTAGGTATGTGGTAGAGAAAGCAAAAATGTTGCGCATTCATTATCGTAACGCAATGTTTTACCTAGTTTAAATGATTTCAGAGCTAGCAATTTTTAGATAGTCCTGATTCTCATATTTATCTGGGCTGTACCAACGCAAATAAAGAAAATTATTTGTTGCTATAGTAATACGTGTACAAAAAGAAAATAAATCAGATATTTGCTACTATTAATTCTTCTTTAGCATTTGTGTTGTTGATTAGACAATTGTTTACGTACGTATACTATTAAATTGATTTGTCTTGATTAGAAATGTTGCCAAAAACCATCACTGATATGAAAGTTGAACTGTTAGTCGTTGACTCTCAACATTGTCAATTCTGCCGTCCTGGTGCATAAGGACCACTAGAAAGTCAAGTCAACTTTCTGAGTACCTGTTGCCCACTACCAGAGCTCACAGTTGAGTGATTAGCTCAACGCCCGAGTTGACACTAGGAGAAGCAAGAACATATTCGGTGTGAAAAAGCCGACATGGTTTGCTCTGATCCTGAAGTTCTTTTGCGTGTGAATACATCGCATGAGACCAATGGCTTTACCTCCCCTCCGAAGAAAGGTATGGTAAGGATGTAAAAGAAAAGGGACTAAAATAAAATACATAAATACTTAGTCATCGCCATATTTAAGCGGTGAAGAACAGTCACAGCAACGGAGAACGAAATGTACAAGAGCAGGATCACCCACCAGGATTGTGTGTGACGTCGCAGAGGCTGTGTGACGCAAAGCGTAAGAGAGACTTATTGATAAGGGAAGGTAATTCCGACTGCGTCGTGTTTTACTCTCACGTAAGTACAAAGTATGTTCAAACCCTCTGCCAACTCTTTCCTCATCGGTAACTTTTCCACTTGTCTAATCTAATTTAAACAACAAAGATTTTCTTCGTTAGCGTCACAGAGCGCTCACGAGGAAAGGGCCTAGGTTCGAGCAGGAATTTTTTTATTCAAAATCTGTATACGGACTTAGCTTAGAACACTGAAAGACCATCTAAAGGCTTCCTCCGCCAGAGCACGTTAAAGATTCTCTGAAAATCCCGCAAGCAACGAGAAGAATACTCTGATCTATTATTCATGGAGTGCTCACAAGGATGCTAAATAGATAGACGAATCGGTTAATGGCGCGAATGTTGAATATATGACCATACCACTAAAATCAACGAAAATGTCTAACCCCAGTGAGGGTGCCGTATTATGCTAGAACTCTGTTCAAAAATCCAGATTCTAAACTTGTAAATCACATTCCGTAATCCACAATCAGTTATTGTCTGCTCCGAATGCTGCAGTCGTCTGGGCAAACGGTCCCTATACATGCCTTTGTTTTCAAGAATGTAATTGACATACCGCACTTGGATATTCTTCTGAGGGTAGCTGGAAGTTTATTTTGCCCTGTGTGCATATTAGGACACGCCCTTCTGTTTTCATCACTTTGTGGAAGATCCCTATTTACATTTCTGAAGACAAAATAATTTGTTACACGGTCGAATGGCTTTGCAGTCTTCTTCGGATTTCTGAGGCAAGTCCGCGTATAAATTTTGAATAAAAATTCGTATGTGTTGTGTTCACATGACCTTCTCTACATACTCTTCTGTAAACTATTCTACGAAAATGTATTCTTGTGTCTCCTTCTTGTTAATCAGATAAACTTTCATTACATGTTTACACATTGGTTGTAGGCATAAGGAGGATATAGTAGGCTAAAGCAATAATTATATGTTTAAAATGCGTATCGGTATACGATGGCTTTGAAATTCCATGTTCCTTTGGTGACCATAAGAAAAACCGAATAGCGACTCACCACTTGAAAAATTATGGGCACTAGGAAATTTAACCCAATAACAAAGACACTCTCGCCGTCCCCCGTGGTGTAGTGGTTACCATGGAGGGTGATGGATTTTTTTTCGGGCCTAACAATCCTTAGCGTGGCTTCCTTAGGAAGGGAAGTAAAGCCGTTGGTCCCGTGTCTTAGATTTACGGCACGTAAAAGAACCTCAAGCCTGATAAAGAGGTCTCTGAGTAAAATTACCGGTATTTCATGCCAAATATAGAATGGGGCGCTAAGGACCACAGCAGTTAAAGAGCATCCATAAATAAAAAACTCAATTTTTAAATAACTTCTCGAAACTTACTAACGCCACAAATTGTTTTAGCTGAAAAACTGTGCCCTTTAATGATGTCTGCATTTTTTGTGCCTTAAGATTTTGTCTAACTCTTACAGATTGCCAATTATGCAAAAACCATTCAGAATGAAGAGGATCTCAGTCTGTTGCAGAAAATTCAAGTTATACATTTTGTTTGTCACATAAATATCTTATTAATCATAATGGTTAGAGCTACTTTTGAGACAATAAAAATCAACGAAAACTTCTCCACGTAAAGGGTAGTTTAGGGTCGGGGGATTTTCTAAAAAAATCTTCTGCCGCATCCTTGGAAGGCCCTAAGCTTAAATACCAAGTTGTTATTAAACCGATTTTCGTTTTTGAGCTATGTTGTTTATGCACACAAACCCGCGCGCGCGATCCATTTTTCTAAATTTGATTTCAAATCCCCCCCACCCCAGATTACCCTTTACATGGAACATTTATCGAAAATTTTAATTTTCTCAAAAATGGCTCTAACGATTTTGATTAAAATATCATATGTTTAAGATATTTTCATGACAAATGAAATGTATATCTCGAATTTTCTGGGAATGTCTCCAAAAGTGTTATTCATTGTGAACGACTTTTGCATAACTGGTAAACCATAAGAGATAGACAAAATTTTACTGCACAAAAAATGTAGATCGCGTTAAAATACACAATTTATGTCGTATACATTTTTTTTTGTAGAGTGAAGCATTTACGAGATTTTGCTTGTTATTCCCTTAAATTTTCCAATACTTATACTTTTTCTCAAATTCGTTATTAGTTTGTTTTTTTTCGTCCTGGACAGAGAGATTGGAATGCGCCACATAGCAACCAGCTCTTAAAATATTTGACTATCGCTTAAACCTACCAATTCCCCTTGCATCTACAAGAAAATTAGCAATAAGATTAACATCTCGATATCTCGATTAACATGAAGCATATGGAGAATAAACGTTGGTAAAAATAGTTTGTACAAGAGTAGAGAAAGTCATGTGAGTGTAGCACATCAGATTTTTTTTAATTGAGGACTTCTCAAAGCGTCTATTTCCGGTGAAATCACGGATTACCCGAGCGGGATGGCTCTGGCGGTAACGTCTGTGGCCCACATTCCGGAGGTTCCGGGTTCAACCTCCGGGGCCGACCAATCTGACGAAGGTTTTTTTTTTTCAGAAGTTTTCCTAGGCGAATGCTGGGTGGATAATTTGATCCGCGAATTTTCCTGTCATCCCATTTATTGCTACATTTCCTTTCCTTCCTCACCGCCATACCAGGCATTGAGGTGATTCATCCATCCTGGATGTGCTATGATCCAGAGTTTGCTTGCTCCTCCAGAGGCTGCTAACCCAAGACATTGGCTTGTAAGTCCTACAAAGAGGAGTGTAATCCCTTAAAGAAGAAATCTCGGATTCGATTGTTTAGGCGAAATATAATAAATACTTATAGTATTTAGTAAAAATTCCTGTTCAAATCGAAGCGCTTCCCTTGACAGTTAGCTGACGCTTTAGAAAAAGATTGGAAAATATCTTGAGAGATTGCGATTGGAACGACAAGCAACCGTTGATATAATAAAATACCATTGTGTACGTTTCTAACTTAAATTTCATAAGAGTTTACATTTCATGTACTGCCTAGCCTGTTCAGTTGTACTCTTAAGCATGCGAGTCCAAGAAATATGTTCCTTTGAAACAGTGTTACACTAATATATTTAACTGAAAGCAGGTTACTTCCAGAAGGGCAGTGGCACACTCTCCAGTGACAATTCGAAATGTCAATAGATGACAGTGATTTCCACATTGCTATAGGGCCTCTCAGGATGTACTCTCCTTTGGGAGGGAAATGTGAAATTTCGACAGTTGCTGTGGGTACTGAATTCACGAATGGGAGTATAAATTAATACTGTCTTTTGAAGAAACACTGATAAAATACATATGCCAACTATTTGTATGTTTTAAGAATAACAACAAACAGAAATTTTAATTTGCTTTTAGAGATTTTCGTTTGAACCTTGTGTGGCTGCTGTGACAGAATAAATAAAATGATATACCTTATATGCTTTGACATTTCAGTGTTAAAGGAGGGATGGTGGTGGAATTTTAGATTTATGCTTATTTTCCAAATTGCCAGACTGCTTTGCTATCGTAGGTTTCCAATTTTGTTACGATGTTATAGGTGTGCAACAACATTTGCAGATTGCAACAGATGCCATTTGATTTCTCATAACATCAAATATGAAATCCTCCTTAACAGGATCTAATATTGAAAATAGCTCATTTTGGTGAATACTAACTTTATTACGCCGAAATGTATATCCAAACTTGAGGAATAAGTGTGAAAGCATTATGAAATGTCACTATAAGCCTTATACTGTTATTCTTTTGTTCTGGCATCATCATCATCATCATGTTACAAACGGGGATTAGACCGCTGGAGCTGTTCCGACTCCAAACTAAAGCTGCTCCATCCATCTTCTAGCAGGTCTTCCCGGACTTTGTTGTTCTCTTGGTTTATAATTTAGTGCTCTTTGGGGAATCCTATCATTTTCCATTCTGCAGACATGGTTGTACCAGTTTTTCTTGTATTCTGCTATTTTGTCCGTTAGTGTAAATATTCCCAGTTGTTCTCTGATATCTTCACTTCTCTGTTTGTCCATTAGAGTATAACCTGCTAGGAACCTTAAGCATTTCATTTCTGCAGCTTCTATCCGTTGTTTAGAGTCCAACTTTCAACCCATATAATTGTACAGGAACTGCTAAAACCTTACAAAATTTCAATAGAGTTTCTTTGCGGACTTTTCTTCATAAACTTCTTCTGATTGTTCCACATATATGTTGGAATAAATTTAGTGTTCTGTTTACATCTTTTATTCTATCCTTGCCAATGAAAACTCTAGTCCATATATTGTTCAACAGGGGTATTATTCAATCACAATTTTGGCTCTGACAGGATCTTTTCCATAAAATGCCATTACTTTTGTTTTCTCAGCTAAAATTTCCGGATTATGTTCAATAGCGACTATACTTAAATTATAAATGGCTGTTGTAAATTATCTTTAGTAGGTGCTAAAACTGCTTGGTCATCTACAAAAGCTAAAGTGTCCATATTTATACTATCCATTTTAAAATTTATACTCTCCATTATGTTCTGACGTAAACGCGAAATATATAACTGCAGTAGACATTCAGATTGGTTAGTCCTGCTTATGTTATTTGATAGCAGAATTAACGCATTGTACCTCACTGCCATGAATAGGGGACAAACGACTGCGAGAGTTCCTAATATATAAAACCGCCTAATAATTAATACCTGATGTAGCTAATGTCTATTCTAGTACTCAGTCACGTTTTTTCTGTATGAACATTAGCTCTCACTTGGCTCTTGCATGCAGGAACTACATATGTAGCATTAAGAATGTTCATCCTATGACCAATGCGAAAATGCTGTGTGCCACCTGTTTGTATTCACGTCGGCATGCAGATGGAGCAGAGCGTGTGATAATTGTGTATATGTAATTTAAATTACCGGTGCAACAGACAGGGTATACCGCACGGCTGGCGCATTCTCTGCCTCCGTCCACACAGTACAACATGAACAGAGTACAGTAATGTCGGTGATGGTTTAAGTGGAGTTTGCGAGATTGATGTCGCTGTTTTTCCTTCAAGTAGCTCCCCAATTGGTCCCCAAAGACCTCTCAACAAAGGACACTCATACCTGTACTACCGAAGACTGCTCCCCTGACACCGTAGGCAGCTCGCTACCCCAAATATTACGTGGCACATACCTTAAATCCTTAAACCCAGAAGAGTAAAATATTTTCTTCCTTTGATGTATATCACAAACCTAATGCACAGCTTCTAACTTCCATAATTTGAAAACATTTAAATAATCTAAATATTCTGTCTTACAAATGCATATAACGTGGTAAAAATAATCTTTGTTTCTTTCAGTTATCCACCACTTTTATAGTGTAAATTTTCTTTAATAAGCTAATATAAACAATCTGTCAAAATATTAAGATCTTTGGTTAAGTTAAAGAGAGACTATTTTATGTACCAAATCGTCTTAGTCGTTTTATCCGCAATCCGTATTACGTTCTACTTCGATATTGGATTATGGTGAAAATAAAAGCTTGGTTAATGAGGAACGTTTTGGTGTAGTAGATGTTGCTCCGGGGGTAATATATTGCCCACTTACACTCCCTTTTATATGGCCGTTTTTCGACTACTTTTGGAAGGAATTGCTGCCAACGTGAATCATTCGAGTATCAGACGCGCAGATCCCTCGGCTACGCCTTGAGGCTGAGGGCCCTCAATCGTGTTTTCAGCTACGTTGGGATTTCAAATGTTGGCAGCGGAAAGACAACGCAACCAACGTTCCCATGATGCCACGGGTGAGATGCATGCGATGCGACTTCTGAGAGTCAGTAATATGGAACAAAAGTGACAAAATGTGCCATATATTCATGAAAATAAGTAAAGCACCATGTTATTTGTTCTTTATTGTGTGTAGTAATGTCAAAAGACATGCAGTGTTGCGTGTGTTACGTGTATGTAGTGATACCGGCCATAATCCAATATCGAAGATTATCTTCCTATGATTTCAAGCATGAGAGGTGACGTTTGTAAAAAAATCTGATGTGTTACACTCACATGACTTTCTCTACCCTTGTACAAACTAGTTTTACAAACGTTTATTCTCCATATGCTTCATGTTACTCGAGATATCGAGATGTCAATCTTATTGCTAATTTTCTTGTAGATGCAAGGGGAATATGGTAGCTTTTAAGCGATAGACAAATATTTTAAGTGCTGGTTGCTATGTGGTGCATTCTATTCTGTTTGCATATCCAGGACATAAAAAATTGAATAACGAATTTGAGAAAAAGTATAAGTATTGGAAAATTTAAGGAAATAACAAGCAATATCTCGAAAATGGTTCACTCAACTAAAAAAATGTATATGACATAAATTGTGTATTTTAACGCGATCTACATTTTTTGTGTAGTAAAATTTTGTCTATCTCTTATGGTTTACCAGTTATGCAAAAGTCGTTCACAATAAAGAATACTTTTGGAGACATTCCCAGGAAATTCAAGATATACATTTTATTTGTCATAAAAATATCTTAAACATATGATATTTTAATCAAAATCGTTAGAGCCATTTTTGAGAAAATTAAAATTTTCGAAAAATCTTCCATGTAAAGGGTACTCTGGGGTGAGGGGATTTTCTTGAAAACCTTCATGTCGCATCCTTGGAAGATACTGAACCCAAATACCAAGTTTGGTGTTTATCCGACTGTTCGTTTCTGAGTTATGCTGTTCACAGACACACACACACACACACACACACGGACATGTTACCAAAAATGCTTTTTTTGGATTCAGGGGGTCTCAAAACATGTATTTCCGGTGAAATCTTGGTATCGAAAATTTGGGTGGAATGCAATACTTCCCCTACTTACTATACGTAGTAGAGAAAGTAAAAATTGGTCTTAACTGAATTACTCCTTTGTTTTAAAAATGGCTGAACTTTAACGGGTTTGTCATAAGAGTGCGATCGGATTTTGGCTTCCTTTTGGTTAACTGTGAACACTTAAAAGATGCGACAATTCCAATTGGAGGATATTTCTTTTCGTGTTTTGTCTCATTTCTTTGTCTCCCCTTATAAGGTGCGATCATTGTCTTTAATACAAGCTGTATGAGAAAATGTTAGTATTTTGTGTTTTGAAATAACAGATGTGAAACGCTTTAAATTCGGTTTCGGAGTCTGAATAATATAACCTACGCATAGTTCAATTCGAAGAATCTACCGAGAAAGCATGGCTCTGGAAGCGACAGTAAAACAGTACTATCAGAAGACGGGCTTTCTTTGTCTTGTAACTTTTTGCTAGTGGTTATACTGGCAACGCGATACGCAATAAAAAGAAAGAACTGCCATAAAAGTGAACTGCTGAGCTTGCTAATGGCAAATGCGTTTTGATAGCAGGGCATCTGAAAGCGAAATTACTGTCGTAAATATTGGCGGGAGGAAGAAATTTTCCAAACAATACTTTAAATGGGTTATATTTTGTGTCTGCTGTGGTTGTTTGCTCGAATGTGTGGATCTTTGTATTTTCAAGTCATTAACTATAAATTGTTTTATTTTACTTTCCTTATGAACCAAACTGACAAAAGTATATAACGAAACACAAAATTGTATAATTTGACATCCCGAATCTAAGCCACCTTAAGCACGCTTAGTGTTAAGCCCAGATACGCCTTCAGGTGTTCTCAGATTTTAATATACTGCTTACATGAAACAGGTGCTGCAGTATAATCTATTTTTGCGCGTCTGCGCTAAATGGCGGAATCTTTCTCGGCCGAATGTGATCTTATTCGCAACTCATAACGACCAGATTGAAGACAATTTTCCATGGATAGGTAGGTTATGGTATATTTTTGACAAAGCAATCATAATGCGAAAACAGTCACTTGTCTTAAGAAGCATATTTTTAATCCGGAAACTAAAAGCTTGAAGCTACAGCGTCTATGGTTATAAACTTTTAGGATATAGGAGGTAGCATTCAATACAAAACTTTGATTGTGCTAAAATGATATTTCTCCGATTTGTTGACTATTGCAAACATGTTTAGTTGATGAATTGAATTAAGATTTAGTTAAGGACGCTCTTGAACTGCTGTGATCTTTAGCGTCCCATTCTATATTGGGCGTGAAAGACCGTAAATTTTGCCCAGAGGCCTTTTTATCAGGCTTGAGGTTGTTTTACGTGCTGTAAATCTACGACACGGTACCAGCGGCTTTACTTCCCTATCGAAGGAAGCCATGCTAAGGATTTCTGTTCCCGAAAAAAATCCATCACCCTCCGCCGGGTTTGAACCCGTCACTTCGGCAACTAGAGGCTAACATGGTAACCACTATGCCACGGAGGACGACAATTAGTTGATATTAACATGTTGTTGTATTATCGCAAGTGTAGAAAAACTATGATGATGATGATTCCATGACTATTCAGCTTGCATTTCTTAAGTATAAAATACATTAGGACAGCGCAAAGCTACTTATTATTTTAAGAATGCTTACATGCCGTTTTCTTTTTCCTGTTTAGACAAAAGTATGTTTTTTCGTTATTCTTAATACTACCGAACTCGCTATTTTCTAGTCTCAAATGTTTTACCCTCCTAATATAATTTCTTTTTTAAACTAAGTTTGCATTCACAACAAAGACCCAACTAAACGTACCGAAACGCTATCAGCACATCACAAATAAATGGATGGTATTGTATTTAAAACTATGGAGTTGTTTTTGAAGTTTTTTCATATTTTAAAAGGTTTAAAATCCTTTTAGAACTAGTTTTAATCTTATTGCGTTTCTTTCGCGTCTTAAAATTATTCATTACTTACTCACTCACTCCATTCTGGTAGGCTCGTGGTAAGCCTAAGTAGCGCTGCTGTGTACCTGCCCTTGGAAGGGCTTAACCACAGGGATGGCAGATGTTTGTAGGATGGTGGTTTTTGGTTCTTAAGGTGGTGGTTTGATAGGAGGTAGCGTCTATATGTTTATAGGCTCCTCAACGGTTGCAGTTTCAGGAGCAGCATCCATCCGCTGCCTCGCTGGTGTCTTTTGTTCTAAATGGATTAAATGTTTGGGATTTTGAATGATCACCCCCATGGGAAACTACTTATTAAACACGTAAGGTATTACATGTGAAGTTATTAAACACCCACGTTATCAAAACGGAAACTAATGAGATGACTCAGGTCCCGGATTCAAGGGCCGACCAATCTGACTGGGTTGTTTTTTTTTTATCGCTAAGGTAAATACTGCATTGGATATTTAATACCACGATATAACTTTCCACCTTAGGTCTAAAACAATAGTAAAAATGAAAATATATGGTAATAGCGAATGCTCTACCATATATCCATAGATAAGGAAAGCAGGTAGACTGGACGGCACCCTAATGCCACCTGCCCAGCACGTGAAGAAGCTGAGGTACAGTTGCTTGGACTAAGGCCTCCGTGCTGCCATCCACCTGTCGCATATAGAAGCAGAGGTACAGTTGCCTAGCACCAAGGCTTCTATGGACACGTGATTGAGCAAGATGGTATAGTACAGGAATGAAACCAGGAAGGGGAGTGTCCGCCGCACACTGAGCCACGAGGTATCTCCCAACATATCCATAGGGATGTGACCACATAATTAAAGCGACGTAAAATAAATAGAGCAAAAAGGGTACGGAAACTGGAGTAAATAAGTGTTAGAATCTGCTTTCAACTTGTCCAAACAAAGCAAACCACGAAGAAAATCGTATTTCTAATCAGCAGAACCACCAACTGCTTAATCTGAGATATTATTAGAAATCAAACTATACGTAACTTATTTAATACTTTTATTAAACCCTCAAACAGACCAGAAAAGAGGTAAAACCAATTCCATGAAACATAAGTATAAACTGTTTTGACGTTTCTCTGCGAAATGCCTATGACATTGTATAGTACAGTCGAAACCTATTGAAATAGGTTACATCTTAAAACTCTAATTTTCATTCCAAATTAATCAGTAAACAAATGAAGGCTAGTATCCACTTTACTTTCAAGCAACACTGTCTCCTAAGGTGACCATACTGTTGGATGTGCTTTGAACATTTATAAGTATGACAAATGAATAATAATCAATGTAACATCCTTCAATGTTCATTACATTAGTGTGCCTAGTAAGTAGACTTTTCGATTTATGGACTTCAAGCTGCATTGGCGCCCTCCCCCCCCAGAAAAAGGTACTAAGAGGCCATATCTACTATTCTCTATGTGAGATTTAACGCTTATTACATACCACGTTTCATTGCAATCGCTTCACCCATTTTTCAATGAAACGTATACACACATACATACATACATACATACATACATACATACATACATACATACATACACAGATACATACATATTCACTAAAATGCGTTTTTAGTTTACCTATCACCTACCTAAAAAATTGTATCCCATTCAAAAACTCGATATCGGAGTTTCATAGAAACATACCTTTTGAGATCAGTGAACTTCACCAGAAAAAGAAAAGAAAGAAAAAAAAAACGCATGGTTAGAAAAAAGTCGGTTTGTGTGTGGTAGTGAATGAGAGAGAGGGGGAGGGGGAGAGACAATCCAATACAGCTTTAAAAAATGTGTTACTCACTGACTTTCTCTACTCTTGTACAAACTATTTTTACAAACGCTTATTCTCCATATGTTTCATGTTAATCGAGATATCAAGATGTTAATCTTATTACTAATTTTATTGTAGATGCAAGGGGAATTGGTATGCTTTAAGCTATAGTCAAATATTTTAAGAGCTGGTTGCTATGTGATTCTCTTTGCATTACCAGGACAAAAAATGAATAACGAATTCCCATTTGAGAAAAAGTATTAGTATTGGAAAATTTAAGGAAATAACAAGCAATATCTCGAAATGGTTCACTCAACAACAAAAATGTATATGACATAAATTGTGTATTTTAACGCAATCTACATTTTTGTGTAGTAAAATTTTGTCTATATCTTATGGTTTACCAGTTATGCAAAAGTCGTTCACAATGAAGAATACTTTTGGAGACTTCCCAGAAAATTCAAGATATACATTTCATTTGTCATGAGAATATCTTAAACATATGATATTTTAATCAAAGTCGTTAGAGCCATTTTTGAGAAAATTAAAATTTTCGAAAATGTTCCATGTAAAGGGTAATCTGGGGTGGGGGAATTTTCTTGAAAACCTCCGTGTCGCATCTCTGGAAGATACTGAACCTAAATACCAAGTTTGGCGTTTATCCGACTGTTCGTTTCTGAGTTATGCTGTTCACAGACACACAGACACACACACACACACACACACACACACACACACGGACATGTTTCCAAAAATGCTTTTTTTGGATTCAGGGGGTCTCAAAATATATATTTCCGGTGAAATCTCGGTATCGATTTTTTGGGTGGAATACAATACTTCCCCTACTTACTATACGTAGTAGAGAAAGTAAAAAACTTATCTTATACATTCACATGACTTTCTCTCTACCCTCTACCTTTATTAGTGGGTATGCAAACTATTCTTACTAAAGCTTATTTTCCGATGTATTACATTTTAATCCAGATAAAGCTTTGCAGAAATAGCGACATTACACATTTCGTTATAGATACAAAGAGAACAGTGATAGTCAAATGTTTAAGAACTGGACACTATATGCTGGCCTCAAAATTCCATACTGCTTCTATACAATCGCGAGAAACAACTGAAAATCGATGGGACTTGGTATGAAATGTATTGAAATGTTCGAACCTTTAATGGCGTATATCTGAGAAATGGCTTATGCCACAAAGAATTATTTGAAATAAATTGTGTGTTTTAAAGAGATATACATTTTTTGTGTGGTATATTTCCGTCTATCGCTTAACGTTTGGAAGTTGTACAAGATGATACAAAATTCCTTCCGAATGAAGAGGATTTCACAGGCTATTCCCAGAAAATTCAAGATAGAAATTTTATTTGTCGTGTAAACATCTTTCATATGCGATGTTTTAAACAAAATGTTTGATGAAAGCGTAGTTGGGGTTGAGAAATTTTCTTAAATCTTCATGTCGCATCCTTGGAATATACTGAACTCAAGACCAAGCTTGGTATTTATCCTACTTTTCGTTGTTTGAGTTATGCTGTTCACAGACACACCACACACATACACACGGACGTTTTCTAAAATGCTTTTTTAGGGTTTTGGGGCCTCAAAACCTGTATTTCCGTGATACCTCGGTATCGAATTTTTTGGTGGAATGCTTTACTGTCACTGCCTACTATGTGCATGGTAGTGAAAGTAAAAAACACGAGAGTTTTAATATTGGAATCTTCCAAGAATGCGCCACAGAGATTTTAAGGGAAACCATCTATGTTTTTCTAATGGTAGCCTCCAAATATCCCGTGTTGCATATGTACACCAAGTGTTTTTTCTTAGAACATGCTTGAAAGTTCGGATCCTTTATTTTATTGCATCGCAAGTTCCCTTTGCCACGAATAAACATTTGAATGTTGTTTTTGCATGGTTTATATGACTAAGCACTTATGATTAATTTGAAATCATCCTTAGGCAAAAACACAACATGGATAGTGAGGCAGTATTTTTAACACTGAAATGATTTCAGTCAAATTATATAATATAAAATATAATAACAGCCCGCCTTAAAGCAATATGTGTATAAATAATATACAAAATGCATGTAACAGTCATTGTATTAATGCTTATATTATTATGTACATGTTCAATAATATTATGTGAATGCATTAGGCAATTTAATAATGTAGGAGCTTTGAGAATAATAGGTCAAAAGTTGCTAACGATGAGGTAACCTTGAGGCAATAATGAATTAGGAAGTTTAATAATGCTAGTGGTAATTCTTGGAGCAACAATAATGCAATTTTTGAGACAGTTTATAAAATAGCCAATCATCAACCAGAAAAAAGCTTAAGTTAAATAAAAGTATACTTTTGGAGTAGGAATAGTCAATCGGAAACTGAAATAGGGCAAATTGTACAAATTCAGAGCTTAGTTGCTTGCAGACAGCGTTCCTAAACGGACGCGAGACGCGTCCTCGAGAAGTTTAATACGCATTCAGTGTGAAACAAAAATAGTTTACGTGTTTAAAAAGTGCAAGTAATTAATAAAAGAATCTCACAGCTCTCTATATCAGTAAAGCGTTATTTAAATCGTGCCAATGATTAATAAAAGGAGTGAAGTAAAATTTATAAGCTGTGTAAGCCTACATTCTTCAGCCGCACCACGCCTTGTTAAGATATTCATGTCTCTAGAAATTAATACTGACGCAGCCGAGGCAAACATAAATTTATAACATTTAAAGAAACAGTCAAATTACAAAGTTAATATTTTTAAACTTGGGGCGAAGGCTACCGGGTACCATACGTGCGGTTGCAACTACTTCAAGATCGGCTCCCCAATAGTAGAAATACAATACAACTACTCCTAAAATAAACCTACTTCAAATTGGCGTCTAAAGCGTGGTGCAAACAACGTAAAGACAATACACCATTCTCATTAGAAGAAACCATGTTTAATATGAATATTTCCTATAAAATAAGGCGTTTTTTCTTCGGTTAGACGATTAACATCACTCATGTATCCAAAATGTTAATTGAGTTTTATTATGCATATACATGTTCATGTTTGTACGGTATTCCACAAGTTACATTTTCCAGCTACAGATTTACACCGAGCTGTAGCTGCAGCTCCTAATTCATCTGCATAGCTCTGCGGTGTTGTTGCATTTCTGCGTGATAATTTACTGGTCCGTATTTACAAAGCAGATCGTGTGTATTGACACAAATAATTAGCAAATCCTCTGAATGCACTTTGACGGCCTGGACAACAAATCTCGGTTGCATTGACACTCGGCCGTGCAGCAGAGTAGCACAAACTACCAGCAGGCCTGTCAGTGACAATTCCAAATGAGCATTCCAGTTAGAGGCAGCTGTTGTTTGACTGGTATTCCACATCTGACAAGTTGATCCTAACTCGTACCATCCATCATTGTTCAGATGTAAACGTAATACAGTTGTTCAGTCTATCATGTACCCAGTCTTCCTTGATAATTTTCTTTTAGTATTCTGCTTCCCGGTAATTAATTGCGTGTTCAAAACTTAAAGATTCCTCAGTACAACTTAGCCGATGTTATTGAAAGGCACAAAGGGAACACTGTTAAGCTTTTTTATCCATTCTCTCTGTATTATTTTTCAGTGAAAGAACGAGGTGGTAGGATACTTTATTCGCGAGAATGACTACTTATCCATCGTTATGTATATTAATCCATTACCATAGTTGATAACAGATTAATACATTGCATTAATACATGTTTTGAGACCCCCTGAATCCAAAAAAAGCATTATTGGAAACATGTCCGTGTGTGTGTCTGTGTGTGTGAACAGCATAACTCAGAAACGAACAGTCGGATAAACACCAAACTTGGTATTTGGTTCAGTATCTTCCAAGGATGCGAGACGAAGGTTTTCAAGAAAATCCCCCCACCCCAGATTACCCTTTACATGGAAGATTGTTCGAAAATTTTAATTTTCTCAAAAATGGCTCTAACGATTTTGATTAAAATATCATATGTTTAAGATAGTTTAATGACAAATAAAATGTATATCTTGGATTTCCTGGGAATGTCTCCAAAGGTATTCTTCATTGTGAACGACCTTTGCATAGCTGGTAAACCATAAGAGATAGACAAAATTTTACTACACAAAAAATGTAGATCGCGTTAAAATACACAATTTATGTTATATACTTTTTTGTTGTTGAGTGAACCATTTTCGAGATATTGCTTGTTATTCCCTTAAATTTTTCAATACTTTTCTCAATTCGTTATTCATTTTTTTTTTACTTTCTCTACTACGTATAGTAAGTAGGGGAAGTATTGCATTCCACCCAAAAATTCGATACCGAGATTTCACCGGAAATACACGTTTTGAGACCTCCTGAATCCAAAAAAAGCATTTTTAGAAACATGTCCGTGTGTGTGTCTGTGTGTGTGTGTCTGTGTGTGTGTGTGTGTCTGTGTGTCTGTGAACAGCATAACTCAAAAACGAACAATCGGATAAGCACCAAACTTGGTATTTAGGTTCAGTATCTTCCAGAGATGCGACACGAAGGTTTTCAAGAAAATCCCCCCACCCCAGACTACCCTTTACATGGAACATTTTTCGAAAATTTTAATTTTCTCAAAAACGGCTCTAACGATTTTGATTAAAATATCATATGTTTAAGATATTGTCATGACAAATAAAATGTATATCTCGAATTTTCTGGGAATGTCTCCAAAAGTATTCTTCATTATGAACGATTTTTTCATAACTGGTAAACCATAAGAGATAGACAAAAGTTTACTACACGAAAAATGTAGATCGCGTTAAAATACACAATTTATGTCATATACATTTCTTTTGTTGAGTGAACCGTTTGCGAGATATTGCTTGTTATTCCCTTAAATTTTCCAATACTTATACTTTTTCTCAAATTCGTTATTCATTTTTTTATGTTCTGGACATGCAAAGAGAATGGAATGCGCCACATAGCAACCAGCGTTAAAATATTTGACTATCGCTTAAAAGCTACCATATTCCCCTTGCATCTACAAGAAAATTATCAATAAGATTGACATCTCGATATCTCGATTAACATGAAGCATATGGAGAATAGGCGTTTGTAAAATTAGGTTGTACAAGAGTAGAGAAAGTTATGTGAGTGTAACACATCAGATTTTTACTTTCTCTACTACGTACAGTAAGTAGGGGAAGTATTGCATTCCACCCAAAAATTCGATACCGAGATTTCACTGGAAATACATGTTTTGAGACCTCCTGAATCCAAAAAAAGCATTTTTAGAAACATGTCCGTGTGTGTGTCTGTGTGTGTGTGTCTGTGTGTGTGTCTGTGTGTCTGTGAACAGCATATCTCAAAAACGAACAGTCGGATAAACACCAAACTTGGTATTTAGGTTCAGTATCTTCCAGAGATGCGACACGAAGGTTTTCAAGAAAATCCCCCCACCCCAGACTACCCTTTACATGGAACATTTTTCGAAAATTTTAATGTTCTCAAAAATGGCTCTAACGATTTTGATGAAAATATCATATGTTTAAGATAAAGTCATGGGAAATGAAATGTATATCTCGAATTTTCTGGGAATGTCTCCAAAAGTATTCTTCATTGTGAACGACTTTTGCATAACTGGTAAACCATAAGAGATAGACAAAATTTTACTACACAAAAAATGTAGATCGCGTTGAAATACACAACTTATGTCATATACATTTCTTTTGTTGAGTGAACCGTTTTCGAGATATTGCTTGTTATTTCCTTAAATTTTCCAATACTTATACTTTTTCTCAAATTCGTTATTCATTTTTTTATGTCCTAGACATGCAAAGAGAATGGAATGCGCCGCATAGCAACCAGCGTTAAAATATTTGACTATCGCTTAAAAGCTACCATATTCCCCTCGCATCTACAAGAAAATTAGCAATAAGATTGACATCTCGATATCTCGATTAACATGAAGCATTTGGAGAATAGGCGTTTGCAAAAATAGATTGTACAAGAGTAGAGAAAGTCATGTGAGTGTAACACATCAGATTTTTTGTATATGCAAAGAGTATTAATCTGTGGGAAACGGAATGGTGCTGCACCTAGCAACCAGCTATTAAGAGATATGTGTGTGCTTAAAGGCTACTGTATTTCCAAATTGCCCTTGTAAATATATATTCCCCTTACATCTACAAGAAAATTAGCAATAAAATACTCTGCAAATGTTTATCTCGATTAACATGAAGTATATGGAGAATAAGCGTTTGTATAAATAGTTTGTACAAGAGTAGAGAAAGTCATGTGAGTGTAACACATCAGATTTTTATGATACAAAAATAACCACACATTTTCCTTGTAAAGGTAGCATGGGGTGGAGAATATTCTTAAAAGTTTCTTGGCGCAACCAAATTTTCTGTTTATCGAGGTGTTAGTTTTCTAGTTATGCTGTACACACACAGACATGAATCTTTCTCTAAAATGCTTATAATATCCAATGGATCCCAAAACATGCATTTCCAGTGAAATTTCAATATCAAATTTTTGGGTGAAATGCAATACCTAGTTCCTCTTAAGCAGGTATTAAATTAAAAATGTGTTTTGAACTACTGAAGGTAAATCAACGAAATTTGAACATTTCTTTAGCTTATCTTACATAGTCTACGGAGGGGGATCTAACGATATTGAAGGGGTTTTGGAAATTCTTTATACCATCGATTCTGCTGCTGTGGTATTCACATTCTAACGAGGTAACTAAGAGCATCTACATATAATCTTGAATTTTATGGTGTGGGGTGGTTGTTACACAACTATTCCACAGAAAACAAACACCTTAACTTATGCAGCATACAGCTAAGAAGAACTATGAGGGGGGGAGCAAATGGGAAATGAAGAGTTAACCGACGCATGTTCAGGTGAACTGTTTTGATTCTGTGAATGACAGTACCGTGCCTCTAAAGCTTTGACTACATTTTTTGTTACGTTCTCTATGTAATGAGGCATTTTGTCAGTCCGCTGTGTTTGCTAGTTTTAGCTTCTCATCATAAGACTGTCGTATATAGCGTAGTCAAAAGAAAATCGCACACGTGCTCTATCCTGCGGCTACCTCAATGCGACATCCAGCTCAAACTTTTTTCAAGAGAACGGGAACACAGTTACAAGATTTATAGCTTCAATCTGCTCCAGTTCTTAGTAAAGTGAATCAATAGAGGCTCTGCAGAAGCTCTTTTCCTGAAAATATCTCAGAAGTGATGTCCCATCAGCAGAGTTATTACTGTCCATTCCTGTTGGATCTAGAGAGATGGTTTCTTGTCACAATAGCTGCTACTTAAAACAGTTACACTTGCGGTATCCGTGTATTAAACTTCCTAGTGACAAATGTCAATGGTTATTAAGGTTTATTGAAAGATTATATAGTTTCACACATTTCAAATTTGGTTGTAATCGATACAAAATTAAGGGTAGTTAGAGTAAAGAACCTCCGAATCCAGGTTGCAGCAGAATTATTCCGAATCCAGAGCATCGTCACTCTTCTCCATTAAATGCATGCTACTTTCGCAATGCTAAATATGTCTATTCTTGAAATTTAGTGATTGATACAGAGGAATTGAACTCGGTTTTAGATCCAAATATCTCCAAATATTATAAATGTAGCACACACGATTCATTTGATGTTCGAGAGTTGTTTAAATGCAAGTTAGAATCGATTTTTACTGAAATTAAAATATCTGTAAGCAGTTCTTGAAAAATATGGCCAAACGGTATGGTCATAAACGCACCAGTCGCTAATAATGCCTTGCTATTTAAAAATGCGTAGCACTACAGTTATACCAAAGTATAGAATACTGAAACCGAAATAGTGCTAATAAATGCCAACCCTTTTCTTTCAGTCCTATCAAAATGTTGTACTTTATGATAAGCATGCTGGATACGTAATAGACATTCATCACATACATTAACTGTATTTTATTTGATGTAAAATTATTGGTTTATAAAACAAGTTGGTACAGCTGGTGTTCTGTAACTCACATAAGCGAAATTCAAGGCTTGAAATGGGTATTTTTGGAAAGAAAGCCTTTAAAACAAAAGTGCAATTGCTGTAAATTTTGGGTTTGCATTGTCACTTTCCTTATTAAACTGGTGTATCTCTATCTCTAACCTACATACTGTTCCATAACATCAATTACTCCACTAACTTCTGAGATATACACTTACAGGCAGACCAGTACGAATAGGGTGGCCTAGGATTCTTCGTTTAATAAACGCAAATCGAAGAATCAATATGAAAAATTGTCATTGTTCAAAGTATGCTTTGAAGTTGATAGTTTCGTAGAATTATAGAGTTCAGTAACAATATTCAAGTTTTTCCTCTTTAACGGATTTCTCTACTCGTTTTAGGACTTACACGCCAATGTCTTGGGTCAGTAGCCTATCGAGGAGCAAGCAAACTCTGGATCATAGTACATCCAGGATGGGTGATAGTCCAATGTCTGGTATAGCGGTAAAGAAGAAGGAAATGAAATGTAGTCATGAAAGGAATGGTAGAAAAAATGTGGGTCAATTATCCAACCCAGCATTCGCCTAGCGACCGAGAAAAACCGCGAAAAAGCCTTCGTTTACAATGGTTAACCTCCGGGGTTTGAATCTCGGACCTCCCGAATGCGGGCCACAGACGTCACCGGCTTAGTCATCCCGCTCGGTTGCTGATGTTCAAGTGTGAGATATAAAATTGAAAGTTTTTGGTTTCTCTGTTGCCCATTTAAATCAGTAACAGCACTTAATCTCCCTCTGTTCTTTAGGGTTAATCCAAAATTTCTTTTTTGTAAATGTTCAGGATTTCCAACACAGTCAACAGATAATGGTGTTGCAAATTAATGCCGCAGTAGAATTGAATTAAGTTTTATTTGTGGACACTCTTGATTGATAGCGTTTCTTCTATAGTTGGGTGTGAAAGACCGGAAATTTTGCTCAGAGGCTTCTTTATCAGGCTTGAAGTTTTTTTATGTGCCTTAAATTACAATACGGGACCATCGGCCATGCTAAGGGATTTACGCCCGAAAAAACTATCTCTCTCCGCCGAGTTTGAACCCGCGACTTTGGGAACTAGTCTATCAAGGTACCGCTACACCCCGGAGGATGGCAATGTCGCACT
The DNA here is from genome assembly GCA_030765065.1 of Deroplatys truncata. NCBI lineage: Eukaryota > Metazoa > Arthropoda > Insecta > Mantodea > Mantidae > Deroplatys > Deroplatys truncata. The sequence continues at coordinate 125,666,189 of CM060988.1, read as the reverse complement.
GGTAAGCACATCGAAAACCTCGGAAATTGAACTAAAGACAGCGTGACTAGAAATGCTTCATCCACTTGAGTCCAAAACTAAATTGTACTCCCATTCCGGAGATGACACAGGCGTTTCTTTGGGGAGGCAGAGCCAAACTGCAGCTGGGCAACGAAAACAAAAATATAATCAGTTTGAGGATTGAGAAACTGAGGAGGCAGAAATAGCAACGGATATGACGTAATATGCCCACAGAGTGTCCACGACCTACTGAAGGTGACAGATGCACGTTTTCTGTATCATTCATTCAGTAGGATTAAGCTCGTCTGTGTTCAAATCTTTCAGAAACCAAAACGTCCGTACCTTGATTACATAGGTTTGAGCGTTTTAGACGCCAGCAAATGAGATATTTGTGAACAAATTTGCTGGTGTGATTACTCATAGCTATTATATTGGCCATCTACCAGACAGTCGATTGTTGTACACAGAGCACTGTACATATCTCTTGTCACAGTCAGTCCACTTGCTAATCTCATGGTATTTTGTTCCGTTTAGCACTTTTTCTCGCTAATTTCTCCTAAAAGAGCAAGGAGTGCTAATTTATAAGTTCTTTTGAAATTATTTATTTGCTTTCAGCAATAATATGGAACGCCTACAACTAGTGAGCGAAGTCCCTAGCTACCATCGAATACTGTCACCTGAAGTCGATGTCCCCCACGTATGGACGTCAACTTGTAATAGTTGCTTTAGTTTATTGCTGTTTTTGGAGTTGATGGAGTTGTTTGCACCACGTTTTGACTTCCAATTTTGAAGTGGATTATTTGTTACGTAATTGAGAAAGTGTTTGTTGTTCTGCCCCACGCTTTGGGCGGTAACTTGAGATGGTGGTTTTTTTTACGTAATAGTTACTGTTGTTACGCAATAAGTTGCTACCTACGAGAAACTGATTTTAAGATGTAATTTTGTTGTTACACTCCAAGTTTTACACTATAATATTTAACTTTGATATTAAAACTGCTTCTATAGATAGTATTTATGTTTATGTTTGCCTCGGCTGCGTCAGTCTTACTTTAGAGACATGTCTCTCTTAGTCAGGGTGCGGTGCAACAAGCATTGTAGACATACACAGATTTTTAAGTTTTTAAAACTCACTTCTTTTATTTATCCTTTGCACAATTTAATAAAGCATTACACTTTTTAAGAGCTGTGAGATTCTTTAATACTTGCACTTAGCTAACGCGTAGACATATTTTACGATTCACAGGTAATATTTCTGTAGAGAACACATCTTCCATCTGGTCACTACCAAAGTTTGCCAGCAACTGAACATTATTTCAACCGTTAAACCTGTAAGCTTCGGTATTTCAAGTCTCTGATTGGCTAATTCTAGTCCAATAGAATATCTGCATTTTATTTAAAGCTTTTCTTTGCTGTTGATTGGCTAATTTTAAACTGTTGCTGAATTTACATTATCGTTGCTATAATCATGACTAGTAATTTTCAAAGACTCTAACTCATTATTGCTACAAGGTTACCTCATTGTTAGCAACTTAAAACTTATTATTCTCACAGCTCTTCTATTATTAAAGTATGTAATGTATTCACATAGCATTATTAAACATGTTTTACAATAAAGATAAGCATATGCAATGACTGTTACATACATTTAAAAATAATTATTACATACATATTGTTTCAAGGCGGGCTGTTATTGAATTTACTTATTATAAAAATACAATTGAAATTATTCAGGTATTAAAATACTGCCTCACACCGGACTGTGAACGCGAACGCTCATACACTAAAAAGTGATTTCCCTGGCTACCGTATTCATTGACGAACAGCGATTAAGTCACTGTATTAAGCTTGCTCGCATTATGAATGAATATAGTGTATTATTAAGCAAATTTAAGCTAAAAGTTCTAAATCCTGTAATATCTTAACTTTCTGGAGTCTTAAGAGAGGGTTGCTTGTTTCAGAGAGTGATATTTTTAGAAGTGTATTAATATGCACTTCTTTATAAAACCAAATTCAAATAATGTGAAGTTTTCCTCAAATTTGCATTTTAAAGAAAACGATAAATAGCCCTAAGTTGGCATACCTATGCATTCTGTAGAGTAGAGCCTTGCGAGAAAATATGGGACATTACATTTCAAATCGTCCGAAATAGAAGGAAAATCGACCTTGCATTTTTAAACGAAAAGAAACTTTTTGTATTTGTAGACAAGCCCGATACAGTGCTTTATGCAAACCCTTAAAATTTAGAACATCATAGTTTTGCAATTAAAATTGTTTAAATTTATCGTATCTTCCTAAACTGTCCAACATCAAGCTGTTATAACTTTGAAATCTTTAAATCTAATTATTTAAATCGAGCTTTATTTTGATACTCTAATCCTTAATTTCATACTGAAAGTAAACATGTTGTTATTATTTAAGTGAAGAAATTTCTATTTTTACAAGTGTAGGTGGTTACGGATTAAGAAAAATAATTGTATTATATATGGTAAGATTCCGTAATTTAAACACAATCAAACATATATTTTACTGCAATATTAATGACAAGGTTTCGTCTAAAATAAAATTAAAGTAGTAAATTATTTTACGTGCTCATGGTCGCTCTCGCAAGTTTGTTTTGAACTGAAGGTCAAGCAAGCTGCTGTGCATGGTTAAACAATGAGAACGCTTACTAAGCAGTATGCGATTCTGAGTATTTCCTCACAGATTCGCAGAGCGCTTGGTGGTCATCGTGCATCAACTACGTAAGTCGCTGCGCTTATTCACTTTTTGTATTATAACCAGGAAGACCCAAACATAACCACTTTACCAACATTGGCGACCTCTCTTAATGACACTATGGATTATTCTCAAACTAATATTTTAGTTTTATAAAAATCCCTAAGTATTATAAAAACAATCAGTGTATGCTGTGATGAAATGCGGACTTTTACCTACAAAATGAGAGTTGGTAAAATATTCTGAGATAAAGGGTTCCAGAGCTATGCGCACTTAAAATGCGACAAGATAAATTAAAAGGATATTAAGATATAATACGATAATAATATTTGATAAATATCAGCACCCTTATTAATAGGAAAACTTACAACGCAAACAAAAAATGCAAGGTTTTTTGCCGTTCGATTTCACCAGGAATGTCCCATATTGCCCTTGCTGCTTGCAAAATATTTGCTCGAGTTTGTGCTTAGCCAATACTAAGCCAATGCTGCTTATATGCAAAGAAGCTTCAGAAAGATTGAAAAGAAATAGTTTATTACAAATATCTGATGTTACGATAAGATTCTTGATGTTTTGTCCATGCATATTACCTGACCTAAAGAGGTTAAAGGAAATATTAATTGTGAATGTAGTACACCGTATCCGGTGCTGTAGGGTGCGGATCTTATGTATAAATGTTAATTCTTTCTCCAGGGCACCGCGGTACACAAGTGTTAGTTTTAAATCTTTCCGACGAACCTTTAAAAATTCTTAGCTGTTACAGCCTGTTAGTAAAATTCACACTACGATATTGTGTAGAAAAATATTCAAGCATAAAGCAGTAAAGCAGACTAAAAGAAAAACAAAAACCCAAGGAGGGAAAACAGTTAAAATACTACTTTAAGATTAGAAACCGTGCTGTTATTCCCTAACACTGAATACCTGCATAATACTCAGCTTCTTGGGCCTTGAAGCTTTGGGAGTTTTAAAATAATTTTGCTAGTCAAACAGTGTTTTTACTATAAAACTTTGTGCATGTAATACATTATTTCAGCATCACTTTAAGCCCTTATTAGACGTTTTAACAATGGTGGTCAAATGGCACAAGTCATTTAACATGCGCACAATTGTATGGCCGTAATCCACACCAGAAGTGGAATATTATTCAAAATATTTTTAGAACTCTTATTTCCGGTAAGGTGCGTCTCTTACTTGATCGTAGCATATAGCTTCTCTAATTGTAGGTATCCATCGTTTTATTTTCTGGTGATTTTGATATTGAAACCATGTGAAATAACTCGGTAACTGGGAAGTTTCAGAGATGGATAGCAATGGTATACTTCTAAGTAAAATATTGTAAAATATGTTATTAAATTGGTGTGTCTTATCAGAATGCACCATCTTTCTGAGCAGGGGTTAAAACTACCGTTAAACTCTTTTGCTTGTTTGTTTTATTTTCACTGAAGATATCGTGAATGTGGTATTTCTGGGTTATGAAGACCAACCTGTGATACATTAAAAAAATCCGATGTGTTACCATTCACATACTTTCACTTTTCACTACTAATTACTTTTTAATCTCCTTCACAACTATTCTTGCAAATTGTTTATTTTTCTGCAGACAAACGTTTGCAGAAATGGTTTCATTACACATTTCGTTACAAGTATTAAGAGGATACTGGAGATTGAAACGATTATCAAATCTTTAAAAATCGGGGCCGTATTGAAATTCCATACATACTGTTTCCATGACATCAAAAGAAATACAAAAATGGTTGACTTAATTCTTCAAAAAAATGCATGGTAAAGTTTCGAAAAATTCAAACCAGTAATAAATACCTCTGAAAATGGTTAATGCTTTAAAATTTGTTCTCTCATAACTCGTGTGTTTTAACGAGACATGACATCTTTTGTGTACCTGGTAAGTTTTTATCTATCCCTTATTACCAGTTATATAAAATTCATTCCAAATGAAGAAGACTTCACAGGCTATTACAGTTTATTAGTCATGAAACCTGCGTTATTGTAATCAAAAACGTTGAATCATTATTGAGAAAATTTAAACATTTTTCATCTAAAGCGTCGTTTGCTGAAAACTTCGAGTTGCTTCCTTGCAAGAAGCTAACACCAAATTGTGTATACATATCCGACTTCGTGTATACATGTCGTTTTTGTGTTGTGCTGTTCAAACACACACACATGGTATATATGTTTTTACTTTCTCTACTACGTATAGTAAGTAGGGGAAGTATTGCATTCCACCCAAAAATTCGATACCGAGATTTCACCGGAAATACATGTTTTGAGACCCCCTGAATCCCAATAAAAAAGCATTTTTGAAAACATGTCCGTGTGTGTGTCTGTGAACAGCATAACTCAGAAACGAACAGTCGGATGAACACCAAACTTAGTATTTAGGTTCACTATCTTCCAGAGATGCGACACGAAGGTTAAGAAAATCCCCCCACCCCAGATTACCCTTTACAGGGAACATTTTTCTAAAAGTTTAATTTTCTCAAAAGTGGCTCTAACGATTTTGATTAAAATATCATATGTTTAAGATATTTTCATGACAAATGAAATGTATATCTCGAATTTTCTGAGAATGTCTCCAAAAGTATTCTTCATTGTGAACGACTTTTACATAACTGGTAAACCATAAGAGATAGACATAATTTTACTACACAAAAAATGTAGATCGCGTTAAAATACACAATTTATGTCATATACATCTTTTTTGGCGTGAACCATTTTCGAGATATTGCTTGTTATTCCCTTAAATTTTCCAATACTTATACTTTTTCTCAAATTCGTTATTCAATTTTTTTGTCCTGGTAATGCAAATAGAATGGAATACTCCACATAGCAACCAGCTCTTAAAATATTTGACTACAGCTTAAAGCCTACCAATTCCCCTTGCATCTACAAGAAAATTACCAACAAGATTAACATCTCGATTAACATGAAGCATATGGAGAATAAGCGTTTGTAAAAATAGTTTGTACAAGAGTAGAGAAAGGCATGTGAGTGTAACACATCGGATTTTTTGTTGAGAAATAACGTTTTAAAGTGTGTATACATTAATTTGGGACTTACCAAGGTGGCGGGTTCAAACCCGGCGGAGGGCGATGGATTTTTCGGGCGTAAAAATCCTTAGCACGGCTTCCTTCGAAAGGGAAGTAAAGCCGGTGGTCCCGTGTCGTAGATTTACGGCACGTAAAAGAACCTCAAGCCTGATAAGAGGCCTCTGAGCTAAATTTCCGGTCTTTCACGCCCAATATAGAATGGGACGCTAAGAACCATAGTAGTTAAAGGAGCGTCCATAAATAAAACTCAATTTCATTTCATTAATTTGGGACACTCTGTAGATACATACATATATATTTTTAATGCTGATTTTTTATTCAGGGGCACTCCAAAGGCGTATATTTAACCTGAAATCTCGGTACAAAATTTTTGGATGGAATGTAGTACTCCCTACATTACTACAGATAGGTGGTAGAGAAAATATAAATGCTAGGGACAGCTGAATCCCTTGTCAAGTTGTGCTGGGTGCAATACGTCTGGAAAAGTTCTTTGTAAGTATTTTGTCGTAATCAACAAAGTTGAATACAAATTACAGTTTATTTGAACCTTCTACGTTGAGCCAGTATTTTTAACACATAATTTCAGTCTAATTATATAATATGTAAATTCAATAATAGCCCGCCTTGATGCAATATGTGTATGTAATAACTTTTAAAATTTATGTAAGTCATTGCATATGCTTATATTATTGTATACATGTTCAAGAATGTTATATGGATGTATTACGTAGTTTAACAATGTAGGAGCTGTGAAAATAATAAGTTAAAAGTTGCTAACAATGAAGTAACCTTGAGGCAATATGAGTTTGAGAGTTTAAATGTTACTTGTGATTCTTGGAAGCATTAATGTGATTTTAGTGACAGTTTATAAAAATAGCCAATCAACAACCACAAAAAGCTTTAGTTAAATGCAGCTATTCTATTGGAGTAAAAATAGCCAATCATAGACTTGAAATACAGAAATTTACAAGTTGAGGCGCTTGAAATCAGTTCAGTTGCCTGCAGACAGAGTTACTAACCAGACGCGAGATGTGTGCTCGAGAAATTAATTACGTATTCGTGTGAGACGAAAATAGTATACGTGTTAAAAATTGCAAGTATTAAATAAAATAATCTCACAGCTCTGATATCAGTGAAGTGCTATTTAATTTGTGTCAAGATTTAATAAAAAGGACTGAATTAAAACTTAAAATCTTTGTAAGCCTACATTCTTGTCGCAAGTCTGCCAAGACTTCCATGTCTCTAACAAATACTGACGCAACCGAGGCAAACATAAATATTAAATATTTAAAGAAACAGTTAAATTACAAAATTAATATTTTTAAACATTTGGGGCTAATAAATATCTTCTCAAATTGACGCCCAAAGCGTGTTGCAAACAACTCCTACAACGTAACAAACTACCTTCTTCAAATTAATAGGTAGAGAGAAATTGGTATACCCTTGTGCACTCAGACTTCTGATTCTAACAAAGAACTTTGCTTCATATAGTTAAACAAAAATCTAGATTCTGGTTGAAGCACAATGCTTCATTAGCGACCACAGCGATAACTGCGTTAGTTCTGGAAACTCGTTTGTTTTTGTAGTCTGGAGGGTTTATTGAGAGGGCACATCCTCCACCGGAAACCGCAGTGATCTGCCCGATGACAAAGCTCTTTGGCTTCCCGACGTTTGTCTGTCACTTAAACGAGGCTTGGGTTTTAGGTTTTATTGTTTGGATTTCTTCCTTTTTCAACGGAACTACCAAAGAAAATGGAACTGGCGCCTTGAAGTTAATGATTGGTGGATGGGAGTTATTGATTACATAAGGCTCGCTGCAACGAAGAGAAATTTCTGATTGCCTCCGTCAAATATGCCTCATATTTACGAGTACTACTCGTTGAACAGTTATAAAGTAAGTCTTATATGAGTACGCTGAAGAACAACACCGAAGTATTTTCGCTGTATATTCAGCGTTATTTAACAAGTAATTTGGGACAGAAAACTTAATATAATAGACGTAATCTCTCAGCCTTGTGAGCAATAATGAAGTCGTAATTTAGTGCCGAAAAATCATACACAGAATAATAATAATAGCAATAAATCTAAAATTAACTCGTGTATTAAAAAAAATGCTTTGAATTTCGTTCCTCTTCTACTCACGGTTGTCAATTTGAAATTGAAAAGTATACATACTTCTTGTGTACGTCTTGTCACCAACTCCTATCATTGTCAGAATTTCAATCCTTCAGTTTCTGTTAAAAACATTGTATTTTAGGCTGATATCACAAATAAAACAGTTTCGTTCACCAGAATTCGATACAAAAGTAAATAATTAAACTGTTTCTATATCAACCAAACCGTCTATATAAAACTACTGATATGTTGCATGCAAGTAAAGAAAATAATTACCTGTCAGGAAAAAAATGTTACGTTTAAAATATTGTTGATGGTATCACATACGCAGAATAACGGCTAAAAATTTTTATTTGTAAAATATAACTGTCAAATTTAAATGTTGAGGTGTCCGGGCATTTTTTAAAACAGAGTAAAATTTAGTTTATTGGTCGTATGCATTAATTCTAAATACACTGTTTATACACTTCTGTAAAGCAACGTTGTGTTTTGGGAATTTAAGAGCCGCGTTTCGTGTTTTTGCCCGTTTACACCGTTTGGTGACCAGTGGACCAAAAAAGAACAAGGTATTTTTGATGTTCAGTCCTGTTTGAAGCTTCATAATCAGAAAAGTATACACCCCCTCAAGCAAGTATTCGCCTGCAGTTTAAAAACTTCTAGCATCCAAATTAATGGAGGGGAAAATTTGATTTTTTGTTTACACATAAAGGTCAAATAGCAATACAGTTTACATGTTTTCGGTTTTTCAGATCGTTGATTTTATAAGTTTTATAAATTTTTAATAATATTCCAAAATTGCAACTATTTTGTACGTGGTGTTTTCAAAATTATCTCTCGTGCATTGGGCAGAACATATTTTTGAATACATCCGCACACTTTAATTGACATGTGACTTAAACTGCTGGAGAAATAAATTCGTGAGGTTGTAAAAAGTGAGCCGAAAATGAGGAATTGAGGCAAAAAATGTTGAAAACTTTCAACTTTGACATTTTTTCCTCCGTCAAACAAAAACCATATTTTCACCGCAAAATCAAGTAATACACAAAAAAATTGTTGAAATTTACCAGCTAATCAGTTATACTTACAAACCATGATGCACTAATTACTTCCCCCAAATGGAGGGGGTTGTTAATGCGCCGCAAATACAAGATATCTAAATAGCTGGGCTATATTTGAGTTTGGAAAAATGCTACTTAGCCAAAGATTATCAACAGATTTTCCCAAGTTTTGACAGGCTAAATATACTAATTCCTCACTATTCTGTACCATCACATTACTTTTTGTGAATTTATTTACGAATTACATGCTTCTGGAGAAATAATAAGCGAAGCATTTTGTTTGGTTTCTTTTCTACGTACATTTTTAATATATCTGATGAAATATGGCCAAATATTCAATAAATTACCCAAAAATAAAAAAACAAAAACTCATTGTAAAACATATTAAAGGAGGGTGATAGGAACAACGAAAAATAACAATTTGTTTCTGAAAGCAAAGTATAATCTGTTGCTCTTGTTAAAACTTTACCTCTGAGAAATTATTGATGCTGGATAAGCTGATAGAAATACGCATTATTGATAAGCTGCGTATTTGGAAATTTAATAAATATCGTAATTAATTAATTACACATAAATAATTGTGTGTTCTTTTAGTAAAGAATCTTGTGGTGTCAGAAAACGTTTACTCCCTATACCCACCGTTGCTCGTTTAAATTTCCTCCCATTTTAAGTACCTTAAAAGTTAAGTGGTCGTTCTTTTATTTCTCACCGATAAGGCGATATCATGACTGTAGTATGAATGATATAACAGCTAGCAAATAAGCTTTGTTTAAGTAACTTGTGAAAATAAATGGAGAAAGCCTTGTGACTCTTACACAGTGTTTGCTTGCAAAATAATATTTAAAAGGGAGATTCAATTTTGTGTTTTGATAATGCATTGCTCTTAGTTATTGCTTTTGTTTTGTAATTTTTAAATCCATAGATTTACTTGCATAGAAGCGATATAAATCAATACAAAACGAATAGCAGTTTGCTTTCAATAGCCAGATGCTGAATTGCACTTTTTTTCGGAACATAAGGGGATTTCGTGTTGCAGCTGTCAGCTTAGATTATCACAAAGAGAAGCATGACCAAAACTAGACGTGGCAGCACTGTTGCTGCTCTGCAATCAATATACACTGAGCCGGAAGAGGTCCGGAGTTTGTACCCCTTCCTCCAAACTTGGCAAGCGCATCGCTCGTAAAGCCATAGATTTGGACCCTTGCCGTTTTAATTTAATGAAACGTTACATCTCTCTTGTGTGTTTACTTGCAGTTTAAGTAAAATGGCTTTAGTCATGCTGCATACACGGAATGCCTCCCTTTCATTTCACAAAGGTTATTTACACTGCTACATCCCCGTCTTCCAAACGGTTGTAAAACCAGTGTAACCGCATTTTAATTAAGGGTATGCATTTATTACTGGATCTATTTAACCCTGTAATAAATTACAATCTCGTGGGATCAAAATTTTGCTCCTCTGGAGTTTTGGTCTTGTGCTTCTATCAAGTTATTCAAATGAAGCAAAGTTAAAATAAAGCTGAGCTTGTGCAAACAAAGTCTGTATTGTGTTTATTGAAAAGATGCAATTTAAGCTACGGTTTGATTAAAATTATCACAAACGAAGCAACAACAATAATAAATTATAGCTAACAACTTACGTTTCAAAACTATTTTTCTTGCTTTGTTATCTGTACAAAACAAGCCGCAATCATCAATATTAGTAGATATTATAAAGAGAGACAATTTATGTGTATGTGAATTTAGAGTAATCTCGTCTTATTTCACCTTTCAAAAGCTCTGTTCTTTCCGACGGACACATAAACTCGGGTTATCGGCATGAGAATTAAAATATAGATTGTGTTGAATTATTATAAAAAAGGGTAAAAAATACGGAGGAACAGAGGGGCCTGCGAAACTGGGACAGAGAACCACAAGTAGGCCACAACGGTCCTTTTTGTACTACCGCGACCCCTTGGAGGGAGTGATGAGGGATAGACCCGAAGGGTATAGACGGGGTGCCTAACGTTTCCAGTTCAAACGCATCCCGACACCGTCCGGGCCCAGCCGCAACCCGCCGAACACCGTCGTCTGGTCCTAAACCCTAAACAGATGACAAGAAAGACGATAGGTACAGGAAATGAGGGGCAGGAAAGTCGTGGTAGAATGTGAACCACCCCAACATTCGTTTGTAGACCCGGGGAAACCACGAAAAGTCCATGGGCCAGATAGGGCGGTCGTCAGAGATGGAACCCGGTACCTCCCGATTACGAGTCGCACACGTTACCGCGCTCGGTGAATTACTATAAAAGTGAAGTTACCTTTATTTGATTATGTATAATTTTATATAAACAGGAAACTATCAGGGATAGATAAGAGCCTACTATTAAGAGCTGCAGAACTTATTTAAAACCATAATTTTGTCTTCTTTTTTTTTTCATAGCATCAGCCGTTTTTTAAATATTCCAAGGGACAAACATAAATTTTTCCAGCGCGAGTGCGTCATAACGGATACGCTTGAAAGTTCACAGATTTCTTTTTACTTTCTCTGCTATTTACCTATACTAAGAAGACAGAGCATTGCATTCCATCTAAAAATTCGATACCGTGATTTCCCGGAAATACATTTTTGAAAAGGTTTTTTGTATCTGTGGACAGCATAACTAAAATTAAAAAGTCGGTTAAATGTCGAAGTTGGTATTTAAGTTCAGCGCTCTCTTAGAACGCGACACGAAAGTTTAAAAACAAAATCCTTTACCTTAAGCTACCCTTCACATGGATAAACATTTTTGTTATTTTTTATTTTCTTAAAAGTAGTTCATAACTATTTTATTATATATGCCGTATGTATAAGATATTTGCATGACAAATAAAAATTATCTTGAACTTCTGCGCATGCCTGTGAAGACCACCTCATTGTGAATGACTTCTGTATAACTGGTAAACCGTTAAGAGATAGACAAACAATCTTAGTACAGAAAAGTGTAGTCTTTAAAGCACACATTTACGCATGTCAAATACGTTTTCTTTTTCCCCCCCTTTCTTTTCTTTATTTCTTTCTTTTGTTTTGCGTTAATCGTTTTTTTTGTATATTCTTTGTTAATGGTTTGAATTTTTAAATACTTATACTGTCTGATGTAAGTCCCTATGTCTTTTTCTCGCAGTCATGCAAAGAGTAAAAAATCAAAAGCACCACGTAGCCATCACAACCATCTCATACCTACAAGAACGTGTAAATTTGTAATGAAAGTTTATCTCGATTAACAAGAAGTTTAAGTATCCCGCCTCTGTGGTGTTGGGGTAGAGTGTCTGTCTCACATTCAAGAGGTCCCGAGTTCGAATCTCGGTTAGCGTGAACTTACCTGGATCAGGTTTTCTCTTATCCTGAAAAATCAATGTGGGGCAACTTTCAGCATAATTTCAACCATTTCATCCATCTTCTGATATGACCTAACGGGCTAAAGAGCGCGAATAATGCTTTTTAAAATTCTGATATGTTGTACCCACATGACTTTCTCTACTCTTGTACAAACTATTTTTACAAACGCTTACTCTCCATCTACTTCATGTTAATCGAGATATTAACGTTATTGCTAATTTTCTTGTAGATGCAAGGGAATATGGTAGGTTTGTCAAATGTTTTAAGAGCTGGTTACTATGTGGAGAGTCCCATTCTCTTTGCATTCCAGGACATAACGAATAACGAATTCCCATTTGAGAAAATTCAAACAAATAACAAGGAATATCTCGGAAGTGGTTCACTCCACAAAAAAATTGTAATGACATAAACTGTGTGTTTTAACGAGATCTACATTTTTGTGTAGTAAAGTGTTGTCTCTCGTACGGTTTACCAGTTATGGAAAGTCATTGAGAAGGAAGAGGACTTTTGGTGACATTCCAGAAAATACAAGGTATACATTTCACTTGCCATGAAAATATCTTAAACATATGATATTTTAATAAAATCGTTTCAGCCGTTTTTGAGAAAATAAAAATTTTCGAAAAATGTATTCCATGTCAAGGTAAATCTGGGTTGGGGAATTTTCTTGAAAATCCTCGTGTCCTTGGAAGATAGTAAACTCAAGTACCAAGTTTGGTATTTATCCGACAGACACTCGCACGGACATGTTTCCAAAAATGTTTTTTTTTGGATTCAGGACACCTCAAAACATGTATTTCCGGTGAAATCTCGGTGTCGAATTTTTGGGTGGAATGCAATACTTCCCCTACTTACTATACGTAGTAGAGATAGCAAAAAGAAGTTTAAAGAATAGGTTTTGTAAGAAACGCTTATAGAAGAGTGAGCAGAAAAGTCATGTGAATTAACACATTGGATTTTTACTTTCTCTACCACGTATAGTAAGTAGGGGAAGTATTGCATTCCACCCAAAAATTCGATACCGAGATTTCACCGGAAATACATGTTTTGAGACCTCCTGAATCCAAAAAAAGCATTTTTGGAAACATGTCCGTGTGTGTGTCTGTGTGTGTGTGTGTGTCTGTGTGTGTGTGTGTGTGTCTGTGTGTGTGTGTCAGTGTGTCTGTGAACAGCATAACTCAAAAACGAAGAGTCGGATAAACACCAAACTTGGTATTTAGGTTCAGTATCTTTCAGAGATGCGACACGAAGGTTTTCAAAAAAATCCCCCCACCCCAGACTACCCTTTACATGGAACATTTTTCGAAAATTTTAATTTTCTCAAAAACGGCTCTAACGATTTTGATTAAAATATCATATGTTTAAGATATTGTCATGACAAATAAAATGTATATCTCGAATTTTCTGGGAATGTCTCCAAAAGTATTCTTCATTGTGAACGACTTTTTCATAACTGGTAAACCATAAGAGATAGACAAAATTTTACTACACGAAAAATGTAGATCGCGTTAAAATACACAATTTATGTCATATACGTTTCTTTTGTTGAGTGAACCGTTTGCGAGATATTGCTTGTTATTCCCTTAAATTTTCCAATACTTATACTTTTTCTCAAATTCGTTATTCATTTTTACTTTCTCTACTACGTATAGTAAGTAGGGGAAGTATTACATTCCACCCAAAAATTCGATACCGAGATTTCACCGGAAATACATGTTTTGAGACTCCCTGAATCCAAAAAAAGCATTTTTGGAAACATGTCCGTGTGTGTGTCTGTGTGTCTGTGTGTCTGTGTGTCTGTCTGTGTGTCTGTCTGTGTGTCTGTCTGTGTGTCTGTCTGTGTGTCTGTGAACAGCATAACTCAAAAACGAGGAGTCGGATAAACGCCAAACTTGGTATTTAGGTTCAGTATCTTCCAGAGATGCGACACGAAGGTTTTCAAGAAAATCCCCCCACCCCAGACTACCCTTTACATGGAACATTTTTCGAAAATTTTGATTTTCTCAAAAACGGCTCTAACGATTTTGATTAAAATATCATATGTTTAAGATATTGTCATGTCAAATAAAATGTATATCTCGAATTTTCTGGGAATGTCTCCAAAAGTATTCTTCATTGTGAACGACTTTTGCATAACTGGTAAACCATAAGAGATAGACAAAAGTTTACTACACAAAAAATGTAGATCACGTTAAAATACACAACTTATGTCATATACATTTCTTTTGTAGAGTGAACCGTTTTCGAGATATTGCTTGTTATTTCCTTAAATTTTCCAATACTTATACTTTTTCTCAAATTCGTTATTCAATTTTTACTTTCTCTACTACGTATAGTAAGTAGGGGAAGTATTGCATTCCACCCAAAAATTCGATACCGAGATTTCACCGGAAATACATGTTTTGAGACCTCCTGAATCCAAAAAAAGCATTTTTGGAAACATGTCCGTGTGTGTGTCTGTGTGTCTGTGTGTGTGTGTGTCTGTGTGTGTGTCTGTGAACAGCATAACTCAAAAACGAACAGTCGGATAAGCACCAAACTTGGTATTTAGGTTCAGTATCTTCCAGAGATGCGACACGAAGGTTTTCAAGAAAATCCCCCCACCCCAGACTACCCTTTACATGGAAGATTTTTCGAAAATTTTAATTTTCTCAAAAATGGCTCTAACGATTTTGATGAAAATATCATATGTTTAAGATAATGTCATGAGAAATGAAATGTATATCTCGAATTTTCTGGGAATGTCTCCAAAAGTATTCTTCATTGTGAACGACTTTTGCATAACTGGTAAACCATAAGAGATAGACAAAATTTTACTACACAAAAAATGTAGATCGCGTTAAAATACAGAACTTATGTCATATACATTTCTTTTGTTGAGTGAACCGTTTTCGAGATATTGCTTGTTATTTCCTTAAATTTTACGATACTTATACTTTTTCTCACATTCGTTATTCATTTTTTTATGTCCTGGACATGCAAAGAGAATGGAATGCGCCACATAGCAACCAGCGTTAAAATATTTGACTATCGCTTAAAAGCTACCATATTTCCCTTGCATCCACAAGAAAATTACCAATAAGATTGACATCTCGATATCTCGATTAACATGAACCATATGGAGAATAAGCGTTTGTAAAATTAGATTGTACAAGAGTAGAGAAAGTCATGTGAGTGTAACACATCAGATTTTTTTATGTCCTGGACATGCAAAGAGAATGGAATGCGCCACATAGCAACCAGCGTTAAAATATTTGACTATCGCTTAAAAGCTACCATATTTCCCTTGCATCTACAAGAAAATTACCAATAAGATTGACATCTCGATATCTCGATTAACATGAAGCATATGGAGAATAAGCGTTTGTAAAATCAGATTGTACAAGAGTAGAGAAAGTCATGTGAGTGTAACACATCAGATTTTTTTCCCTTGCTATCGGAATAAGTTGTTACCACAATAAGCATTTAAACGGTGTTTCCGTTTGTAATAACTAGCCGTTTGTAGCCCCTCTGTATAGCGAGTAACATAACGTGGATGTTATTTTATAACGGATATACTTGAATTTTGCCATAGCGTTCTGGTGCGTTTTGAACTGAAAAACAATATTTCCTCCACCTTGTGTATCGAAGCGATTGAGAAAAATGAATACACACGATGAAAATTGTTTAGAAGTTTTACATAAAGCACACAAAGAGCTGATTCCCTACTAAGTCCCTCAGATTTTCTTTAACAAAGCCCGGAAGGAAATGAAAGTGCGTGGAGGGTGTATGTATTGATATTGCGTTTCTTCGCAAGAGTAACATCTCGGCACTAATCGAGACACTGGTTGCTACAGTCGTGTTGACATTGCGCCCCCTTCGGACCTGAACATCAAACAAGTCCCCGGCTGTGTGCACAGGGAAATCCATGTTTAAATCCATTCTAGTTAGAACACCCCAAACACAATGGGGGGAAACTGCATGAGATATGTACTCTTCGGGGAGCAGTCGTTGCGATAATGCCCACTTTCCCTAAGTACCGTACAGTATCGGCCCTCACATCCACCGTTATTCACTGATAGTGCAACTAGCTAAGCCAAAGGTGACTGAGCCGTTTCTGCACAAATTATTGTACTACCAAACACTGCAGTCAGAGTCGAAGAAGGGTCAGCGTAACCTGGGATTTTTATTAGTAAATAGAAGAATAGTATTACACCCTAAAATTCGATGTCAAAATTTCACCAGAAATACATGTTTTGAGGTCTTCCAAATCCCCCCAAAACAATTTTACTATACTACTTATAGTCAGTAGGAGAAGTATAGTATTACACCTTAAAATCTGATGTCAAGATTTCACCTGCAATACATGTTTTGAGGTCTCCTAAATAAAAAACAACAATTTTACTATACTACTTGTAGTCAGTAGGAGAAGAATAGTATTACACCCTAAAATTCGGTGTCAGATTTCACCTGAAATGTATGTTTTGAGGCCCTCTAAATCTTAAAAAGCTGTTTTACTATACTACTTATAGTCAGTAGGAGAAGTATAGTAATATACTCTAAAATTCGATGTCAAAATTTCACCTGAAATATATGTTTTATGGCCTCCTAAAGCCAAAAAAGCAGTTTTACTATACTACGTATAGTAAGCAGAATTATTGCATTACACCCTAAAATTCGATGTCAAGATTTCACACTGAAATACATGTTTTGAGGCCCCTTAAATAAAAAAAATCAGTTATACTATACTACGTATAGTAAGTAACAATATTGTATTACACCCTAAAATTCGATGTCTAGATTTCACTGAAATATGTTTTGAGGCCCCCTAATTCAGAGCTGTTCTTTACTTTCTCTGCTACGTATAGTAAGTAGGGGAAATATTGTATTCCACCCAAAAATTCGATACCGAGATTTCACCGGAAATACATGTTTCGAGGCCACCGTATAAAATGTATTTTAGAAAAAGATGTGTTTGTGTGTGCATGCGTGTGAACAGCATAACTCAAAAAGCGATATGTCGTTGAAATATCAACTTGGTATTTAGGCTCGGTATCTTCCAAAGATGCGAAAATAAGATTAAAATAAACAGTTATAACTACCCTTTACATTGAACCTTTTTCGAAATTTTTTATTTTGCTGTAACGATTTTTATTAATAAAAACCATAATATTAAAGATATTTACATGGCTAATGTGTAAATCTTGAATTTTCTGGGAATAGCCTTTTAAGTCTTCTTCATTTGGAATGTTATATAATCTTCTATAACTGGTAAACGTTAAGCGATGGACGAAAACGAATAGATTTTAAAACAAAATTTGTTTCAAGTAGCTTGTTTGGTGGCATAGCCATTTCTGAGGTATCTGTTATTAATGGTTCGAATTGTTCAATACTGTCATTCCTTAAAGTACTGTCGAATTCTTTGTTTCTTGCTACTGCATGGAAACAGTATGGAAATTTAAGGCCAGCATATAGCGTCCAGTTCTAAAACATTTGAATGTCACTGTTCTCTTTGTATTTATAATGAAATGTGTAATATAGCTATTTCTGCAAGGGTTTATTTACATTAAAATGAAGCAGATAGAAAATTAAGCTTTAATAAAAGTAGTTTTATACCCGTTAATAAACGATATAGGTAGAGAAAGTCATGTGAATGTTTTTTCCTCATCCCCAGAAAAAAAAATTATGCAGAAAAAGGTCTATGTCTTTGTGAACTGCATGACTTAAAAACGTAAGTCGGTTAAATACCAAACTTGGAATTTAAGTTCAGCGCCTTGCGAGGATACGGCACGAAGGTTTTCAAGTAAATCCCAAACTACCGTTTACATGGAAAATTTTTATTATCCCAAAAAATAGCTTTAACTATTTTCATTAAAATGGATGTTCCGCTAGTTTTATGACAAATAAAGTGTATATGTGTCTTGAATTTTCTGGGAATAGCCTGCAAAGTCCTCTTTATTCTGAATGACTTTTGTGTAATTATTAAATCGTAAGGGAGAGAATAAGTGTTTACTTGAAGTGCACAATTTATATAATAAAATTTGTTAGTGTTTGCCATTACCAAGATATTCTCTGTTAATAGTTTGAATTTTCATACGTCTCTCAATTGCAAATCGCTATTCTTTGTTCTTTCCTTCGGGTTCATGCAAAGAGATAATTTTAGTCATCACATAGCAACCCGCTTTGAAAAGATTTGTCGCTTTAGCTTACTATATTCTTTTCACACCTATAACGAAGTGTGTAAATGAGTAATGAAGACATTAACATTAACAAAAAGTAAATAGATGTAAAGAGGAGTGAGTAAAGAAAGTCATGTGAATGCAGCACTTTGTTTCTGCCGAAATTATGTAAACTATCTCGCAAAGGTCTATTATAAAGTAGTTTTTTTACACTATCCTATATTCTGACATATAACCTATTACGTATAGTACAGTTGGGGAAGTATTTCATTCCACCCAAAAATTCGATGTTGAGATTTCACCGAAAATACATGTTATCAGATGCCATGCATCCAAATAAAGCATTTTGGAAACCTGTTCATTTGTGTGTTTGCCTGGTATTTAGGTTCAATATCTCTCAAAGATCCGACACGAAGATTTTCAAGAAAATCCCCCACCCCAGACTACCCTCTACATGAAACATTTTTCTAAGTTTTTATTTTCTCAAAAATGGGACTAACGATTTTCATTAAAATATCACATGTTTAAGATATTTTAATGACAAATGAAATGTATATCTTGAATTTTCTTGGAATGTCCCCAGTTCATTCTGAATGAGTTTTACATAAACCGTAAGAGATAGGCAAAATTTTACTACACAATAAATGTATTTCTCGCTAAAACATTCAATTTATGTCACATACTTTTTTTTAGTATACCATTTCGAGAAATTCGTTGTTTGAATTTTCCAATACTTATATTTTTTCTCAAATGGGAATTCATTATTCGCTTTTTATGTCCTGGACATGCAAAGAGAATGAAATGCTCCACATAGCAACCAGCTCTTAAAAGATTTGACTATCGCTTAAAGCCTACCACATTCCCCTTGCACCTACAAGAAAATTAGCAATAACATAAGTTTCTGCAAATGTTTAACTCGATTAATATGAAGTATATGGAGAATAAGCGTTTGTAAAAATAGTTTGTACAAGAGTAGAGAAAATCATGTGGGTGCAAATCATCAGATATTACTTTCTCTACTACGTATAGTAAGTAGGGGAAGTATTGTATTCCACCCAAAAATTCGATACCGAGATTTCACCGGAAATACATGTTTTGAGACCTCCTGAATCCAAAAAAAGCATTTTTGGAAACATGCCCGTGTGTGTGTCTGTGTGTGTGTGTGTGTGTGTGTGTGTGTGTGTGTCTGTGAACAGCATAACTCAGAAACGAACAGTCGGATAAACACCAAACTTTGTATTTAGGATCAGTATCTTCCAAGGATGCGACACGAAGGTTTTCAAGGAAATCCCCCACCCAAGATTACCCTTTACATGGACGATTTTTCGAAAATTTTAATTTTCTCAAAAATGGCTCTAACGATTTTGATTAAAATATCATATGTTTAAGATATTTTCATGACAAATAAAATGTATATCTTGAATTTCCTGGGAATGGCTCCAAAAGTATTCTTCATTGTGAACGACTTTTGCATAACTGGTAAACCATAAGAGATAGACAAAATTTTACTACACAAAAAATGTAGATCGCGTTAAAATACACAATTTATGTCATATACATTTTTTTTGTTGAGTGAACCATTTTCGACATATTACTTGTTATTCTCTTAAATTTTTCAATAGTTTTTTCAAATGGGAATTCGTTATTCATTTTTTGTCTTGGATATGCAAAGAGTATTAATCTGTGGGAAAGGGAATGGTGCTGCACCTAGCAACCAGCTATTAAGAGATATGTATGTGTTTAAAGGCTACTGTACTTCCAAATTGCCCTTGTAAATATATATTCCCCTTACATCTACAAGAAAATTAGCAATAAGATAGTGTCTGCAAATGTTTATCTCGATTAACATGAAGTAGATGGAGAATAAGCGTTTGTATAAATAATTTGTACAAGAGTAGAGAAAGCCATGTGAGTGTAATACATCATAATTTTTTTAGTAGTATTTAACGCCAAGGTGGACTCTGATATTCATGATTGATATATTTGGGAAAGGAATTTCGGGAAACAAATGTTCCAGGCCTAACTTTTGGGTATCTCCACGGCATTGGCGAGTTATGAGGACTTAGGAAAATCAGGGAAAAAAAACCTCAGTCAGGGCGGACGGTCCTGATGGGTTTTGAAGCGCTCACCTGACTTTAACCTGTCATAATGACTTCGGTCACCCATGTCAGTCTTCAGCTGTCTGTATTCTGTATGTGTATTAATCGTTGCATGTTAAGTTCAATCCGCTATTTAGAACAGTGAAATGAAATTCTAAAATGACCTCAATGTGTCAGTTTGAAGAGGAAGTGTAAAAATAAGCGACAAAAATATGTTGGTCCATCACCACTAGAATGCTTCCTACGACTTTCATGCTATTTATATTCCACTAAAGCAAACGGTATGCGAAGCGTACCGCGCTTGCAATTTAACCATTACAAACTCCCAGTAAATTGGACGTAATTATGTAAATCTGAATATTTGCATATGCTTTGTTTCATTACCATGTCAGAAGAAGTGTTTCATTATATTAAAGGTGTTACTTATCAGCTTGGTAGTAACTTTATTCACGCCAACATAAAGCAGGATATCCGGCGATTTCATCACAGGCAAGAAACGAAAGTGTTTTTGGCTTGTTTTGCTTGGGCTAATTATCATAGCCTTTGATGTTTGAGGTACGTTGCTGGAATATGTAGTTGGAGAAATACAAAATCTTTGGGAAACATTTCTGTACATTCAGAACGAACAAAGTTCAACAAACTGAGGTTTTTAGTTTCTCTTCCACGTACGTAGTAGGTAGGGAATGTATTGCAGTCTACTCATAAGTTTGATACTCAGATTTCACCCGAAATAACTTTTGATTTTCTAAAATATGGCTGCAACGATATTGATTAAAATACCATATATTAAAAATATTTATATCCCCGTAAGGGGGGGGGGGTTCCGACCCATTCAGCTGCCGTGGTGCAGGCGCTGCGGACCCTGAGCATTCGTGGTACTTCTGGCGTTACTAGAAGCACGCTGAGCCAAACATCCGAGCCCCACCCGTAAGGGTGTCGTTTGGATTGGGTTGAACTCGGCGGGGCAGTGGTTCCCGATACCCATGTAAGATTGGGTACGTCTGTGCAGTTTTCCGTCCAAACGGGGTTGTGAGACTCCTCAAGGTCATCCGGTACCGCCCTGGAGACCCGCAGACAGTCTGCTAGTTTGCTTTCGGCCCCACCGAGGGGCCGGCCTACAGGAAAAGCTCTCAGGGGGAGGGGAGAATCCCTCGGATGATTTTTGTATAATCTTGTATAATTGGTAAACGTTAAACGATAGACCAAAACGTACTGCACAGAAAAGTATATATTTTTAAGACACAATTTATCTCAACTTTTTTGTGGCATCAGCCATTTCCGAGATATCCGTTATTAATGAATTACTTCCTCAATACCTAGAAATTATTTTAAAGTCCTGTCGATTTTGCAGTTGTTTCTCGCGATGTCGTGGAAAGGGTATGGAATCTTAAAGCCAGCATATAGCGTTCAGTTCTTAAACTTTGACTTCGCTATTCCCTTTAACGAAATATGTAATGCAGCTATTTGCGGAAGGCTTTACCTCAATTAAAACGAAGTAGGAAAATTAATTTTCTTAAGAATAATTTGTATACTTACTAATAAGCAGTAGAGGGCAGAGAAAGTCATGTGAATGTAAACATCAGATTTTTCATATTTCCTAAAAGGTATCAGAGTTTGATGATTCTTTGCAGCTTTGCTCATATTTCAAGTTATTTTTATCATTATTGTGAATTTATGCGAAATATTTTTGCATGATTATAATTTAGCTCATCAAATTCAGGGAGGTATAGTGCATTAGCTTCAGGAGAAGATTGTGAAGGGTATAGGTAACAAAGTTAAATAAATGTTTTCTACAATTAAGGGCTTGGAACAGAGCCGCCGCCAGAGGGGACACGAGGTTAACCCCCTCCCTGTTTTGCTCTTCGATTTGCATTGTTTAGAGCTTCTATTGTATTGGCAGCGTGTCGCCGTAAAGTCCGATCATCCCCAACACAGGCAGTTGAAGGAGAATGACACCAAGTGTCACAAAATAGCAAGACTGGTTTAGAGGAAAGCTTCGTTGCTTTTGATATTTGAACTACAGTGCATGTGTAGGTTTTGAATACTTTTAGACTTTTACAAAGGGAGATGTTTAAATGTTTAAAGTATTCTCTTAGCATTCTATTGCTTTTAAACTCACTGTTGTAATATCACTAGGGATTCGATTATTCGCGTATTTGTTTATATGTACTAAGAATTTAAACTGCTTATATAGCCTGGAGCTAACCCAAGTTTCGTTCCCGGCCTTACAAAATAATAAAAAGCTCTATTTTCTACAACTATTATTGATAGCTTACACATCGCTGTTACCAAACTGTGACTATACTTTTTAATTTTACAGATTAGTTTGTTCTGCGTACTTCAGTTTAAATTTACCGACCAGATCCATATCTTTAAATAAGAAATGAAGAACTCCTTTCTCCACACTGTGTTTTAAAAAACTGGATATCCTTCATGTTTGAAATTTACGAACTTCACGTTTCACTTCGATTTGTTTGAAATCAAGGTTTCGTATATAGTATATACACCAGATTTCATGCATGTTTATTAGCTTAGTTCCCGATATATTGATTTTTGTATTTTTTCCTTTCACTGTTCCGAAAAATTCTTACACGTGATGCAATTGTTATCAAAATCAATATTTTACAATTAAATATTTTATAGTATATTAATAATCGTAGAGATGAATATTTAATTGTCCTACGAGTTTGAAGTAAATAAATGTTAAATATAAGACTTAAATTGTTTGCTTAAATTTGTACAATAAGAGTATTATTGTTAAACAACGTCATAGCTGAGAATGTTAATAAAAATTTACCTCATTTTATATCCCTTTAGTTATGTGGGAGCATACGTAATTTCATTTATTTATATCGAATATTACATCGTGTTGAACAATTTTTAAACGAGAATGTGCCGCCAAAGGGTAACCCGAGAGAAGAAAGTTTTAAACATTATAACGCTTAAAAGAAGAAGAAGAAGAAGCTAAAGCTACTATTTCTGACTTTATGCTGTTTTAAAAGCATTTAGTGCATATACAGGCCCTCCGTTGTCTTTTTTCCTCCCCTCTGCAGCTAATTTAGTATTTGAAGATTCCTGACGCCTCTCGAATGGATTATTCACTTTTATGTAGGCCAAACTACCTATCGCTGCAATTTCAAGAGGCTAGGCTTACAGGTAGACATTTAAATATTTTAATCGCTATATGACATGCTTTAAAAGGTCGCACATACATAAAAACTGCATGGAATTAAAGTGGAAGATTTGTAGTGTTTGATAACACTAAAATCCATATTTATGAATTTTGGAAATTTTTGGCCCCTTTTCACATATGGGTACCCTTAACAGGTGGCTCTGTAGCTCTGTAATTCAAGACTCTGTGAGCTGCTCTGCCATGACTCATTCTGGAAATATGTTTGTTAGTTTCTTCAATCCTCTTCTACTTTATTTTTTATTTTAAAAATCCTTAGTTCTTTACGTGTATCTTCAATCTCTATTTGTCCAATAATGTGTAGACCACCAAAAAACACAGAATTTCATCTCTGCTACCTCCAACCTTCTTAATTCCCTGCATTCAGATACATATATCAATAATGATACTAGTACAACTTTTTAAAACGTTTTTTCCCTGACTTTATAATAATAATTCCAGAATATTTCTTACTAGTTGTAGATTATATTTTCTGCTTTCGAGACTAAAATGTTAGTAGATAACCCATTTCATCTTAATACCACTGCATATATGCATATATTCTGCCACTTTTGTTAACTCTAAAGTTAATCCTATTGATATGTTTCAAATAACTTCAACAGCAGCATAAATGTAAGTATTGGAAACAAAATTGAATGCACGGTGAGACACATACACACTGGTCGGCCACGATATGTATGCGCTTGGAGGAGGGCGCCATTGTTTTGGTTATCAATGTCTAACG
The DNA here is from genome assembly GCA_030765065.1 of Deroplatys truncata. Classification (NCBI taxonomy): domain Eukaryota; kingdom Metazoa; phylum Arthropoda; class Insecta; order Mantodea; family Mantidae; genus Deroplatys; species Deroplatys truncata. The sequence goes on along the minus strand of CM060988.1, from coordinate 125,641,708 downwards.
TCATCAGGACTTGCGATCAGAGGGGAGTGAGGGGCAAGGCGATAAGGGAATGTACAGTTTCACAACGAAAACGGTACCAATTTTGCAGCCCTCAACCTCGCTACTAAACGCAATTCAGAACTGCGGATGTTTTGTCTACTTGACTCACCTTCCGATGCCCCGTCCAATTGTTCCGTAACTGTTAGTTCCTCTTCCAACCGCACGCACCCATATCGTGGCCGACTAGTAGCGTTAATTATTCTGTTTCGTTTACACTAGGATGTGTTTTCCATTAAACATATTGAATGATATGTTTTCTTAAACAAATTAACAAAATGCGTGTGTTCCTTAGCAGAATACTTATCAGTACTAAAAATGAGGATGCAATCCCACTAAAATTTCAATTTTTGGGGTTAAAACATGTTTTTCTGTGTGACACTCAATGCTTGCTTATTCTTGGCAACCATTTGAACTGTATACAGTTGCCGAACTCTGCTCCATAGCTAGAGGTAAGGTTAACTCAGTAAAGTTAATTACTCTTAGCGTAAATTACCGTAAAGTTATGTTGCTCTCGTTTTTTCAAGGCAGCAACGTTACGAAAGCAGACATTGATTTGTTTTTGTCCCATTTGGGAGCAAGTGGTGCACATTGATTTGCCGACGGTCCTTTTGTGTGTTTCTGCTGTAGGCAGGTGGGTGGTGATGGTGTCCCAGCGAATCTATCAATACGTACAGGACCCCCAGACAAGACAGGCAGGGCCCCTCCTGCACAAAAAGAACGGTAGTGAGTAATTATTTCCATTCTGGGGGGTTGCATCCCTCGGAACAGCTGACGTAGAAAGTTGATAGCGGAACTGTAAAGTGAGAAGCTTGTGTCAACTTCATTTGGCGGAGAACAACGCGCGTGAGCAAAGCGAAGTGACGTTTGTGTCCGAGCGATGCGCTCTTTCTGGGGGCTGACTTTGCGAATCCCTCCCCCACTCGGGGGTAAACGTCAAGAGAATAATGTGAATGGCTGAGCGTGGGCAGTAACGCCTCATTAATGTAGACGAGTCTAGCTGGGGAGTGTCGCAGCTGCCACCCCGGTATTCGATCCAGGTATTCCTCACTGTCATGCATTCTTTACAACAAAAGTCCTACTGAAAATTAATAATATCTCCGGAGTATTAAAAACTTGCCGTTTAGTACACCATAGCCTTTGAACATACTCAGTGGCCAGTAGCATAAGTAAAATAGCTGTTTTACCTAGTAGAATGGTTCACAAATATGTATTCCCTGAAAAACCTCAAACAAACCGACTTAAACGCTCATTTAATTCACTTCCATTTCATGATTGTATTGAATATTACTTAAAGAAAATACAAAAAAATTACCTAAGATGACAATAGGCGGCGCTGTGGCCGAGTGGTTAGACCCGGCGGCCCGGGTTCAATCCCAGGGACCCGCATGTGGGATTTGTGGTGGACTAAGCGGCGTCTGGGCGGATTTTCTCCGGGTTCTCCGGTTTCCCCCGCCATTCATTCTACCAACTGCTCCATCATCACCTTTCCTTTCATCCATTTCACCATCATTTCGTTTCATCTACTTCCTTCCTCCCATACCAGGCATCGGGCTGATCACCCATCCTGGATATTCTGTCTGATCCATGAGAGTGTCTGCTCCTCGACGGGCCTCTGACCCCAGGCACCCGCATGTAAGTCCTGGGGGGGGTGTAAATCCTACATAAGAGGAGGTTAAACAGAGAAAGAAGAATAAGATGATAATTGGAAATCTTGAAACTCCTGCTCGGAACCTAAAAAAACCTGCTTTGAATCTAGAGATGCAATAATATAAAAAGAACAGACTGTTTATCAAGAGTTTTTTAACGAAATTTCTGGAACCTACTATGACTATGAAGATATACTTACAGATGCTTCAAAAACTCAACATGGAGCAGGAAGTGCAATCTCCTACCAAATGGAATTCATGTAGAAAGGTTCGCTGATTACTTCTCAATTTATTTTAGTGAGTTATACGCTCTGAAACAAGCATTTTCATACTTAACAGCTATACATAATTTTTTCTGATTCAAAACGTCTATCTCAGCCACTCAACATATACATACAGAAAACAAACTTATCCAAGAAACACAGATGTCATATAACCATGCAATGGAACAAGGCAAACAAGTGATATTGTTTTGGATTCCATTGCGCCAACAAATACGAGATAATGAGAGAGGGGACGAAGCAGCTAAAGCGGCATTTTTGCAGAGAGAACAGCAAGCCATTCAGACTTAGCTCTGTATATCCGAACCAAAATCATTACTTCAAAGAAAAAGAAAATATGTACTCAAAATCAGGAAAACAAGGTACTTACTGCAATAAGGTCCTCAAACAACAAATGTATTTTTACAAACTTAAACAGGAAACATCAAGTTATCATTACCCACTTAAGAATTGGACATACAAAGATGACACACTCCTACCTGATCAACAAAGAAACTCAGTCGCAGTGTTCAACATGCAAAACTCCATTGATAGTTTCCCATGTACTCGCAGAATGCCAACGTTATAACCCACACAGGAAAATATATAGATAACATCCCAAATAATATTAGCTGTCTTAATGATTCAATAATGTATAAAAAGATTATAATCTTCATACAAAATATACAACTGTATAATGAAATTTAAAACAATTGTAAAATAATTATAACTTTCTTTAATTGTATTGTTCGCATAAGAAAAGCATTATCTGTTTATTACCAAATGATATTATGTATGTATATTCCTAGAAATCTATTAATGTTCAACTACCACTTATTAATGTAAAGTTGCGAATAGACCTTTGTGAGTTAAAGCGACTTTAAATAAATTTAAAAAAAAATATGATGTGTTACACTCACATGACTTTCTCTACTCTTGTACAAACTATTTTTACAAACTCTTATTCTCCATCTATTTCATATTAATCGAGATAAACATTTGCAGAAACGATCTTTTGACATGCAAAGAGAATTACATTTTACACATAGCGACCAGTTCCAAAAATATTTAACTTGCGCTTAAGGCCTACTATGTTCCCCTTGTTTTGTATTTGCAAGGGCAATATAGAAATACAGTAGCCTTTAAGCATAGACATATCTCTTAATAGCTGGTTGCTATGTGTAGCACCATTCCCTTTGCCACAGATTAATGCTCTTTGCATATCCAAGACAAAAAAAATGAATAACGAATTCCCATTTGAGCAAATAAGTATTGAAAATTTAAGGGAATAACAAGCAATATCTCGAAAATGGTTCACTGAACAACAAAAATGTATATGACATAAATTGTGTATTTTAACGCGATCTACATTTTATGTGTGGTAAAATTTTGTCTCTGTTATGGTTTACCAGTTATGCAAAAGTCGTTCACAATGTAGAATACTTTTGGAGACATTGCCAGAAAATTCAAGATATACGTTTTATTTGTCATTAAAATATCTTAAACATATGATATACTAATCAAAATCGTTAAGAGCCATTTTTGAGAAAATTAAAATTTTCGAAAAATGTTGCATGTAAAGGGTAATCTGGGGTGTGAGGATTTTCTTGAAAACCTTCTTGTTGCATCTCTGAAAGATACTGAACCTAAATACCAAGTTTGGTGTTTATCCGACTGTTCGTTTCTGAGTTATGCAGCACGCACACACACGGCCATGTTTCCAAAAATGTTTTTTTTTGGGGGTTCAGGGGGTCTCAAAACATATATTTCCGGTGAAACCTCGGTATCGAATTTTTGGGTGGAATACAATACTTCCCCTACTTACTATACGTAGTAGAGAAAGTAAAAATACTTTCACGGATTATGCTTGTTCCGGTGTCATTAGTTAAGTGTTTGCTGTGTCCATCTTTTCTTCGGTCTTCCAATGTTTCTCTTGCCTGTAGGTTTATAATGAAGAAGGAATTTTTGTATAAGGTAATCTTCCATTCTATCCACGTGTTCTTTCCAGTTAGTTCTATACCTTTGTATCTTCTCAGTTAGCTGAAAAATGCCGAGTTCCTTTCTAATCTCGGCATTTCTCGTTTTGTCTAACAAAGTAGAAACACTGCGACACTGCCTAGGTACCTCTTTTCCTATTTTTTTTCCCTTGCGGCTTCTATTTTTCTTTCTACATTAATAGCAAAGTAATATTGCTTGTAATTTAAGTGTAAAATATTTCTGATTTGAAGTTACAGGTCAGATTGTTAATATTCATGGCGAAATTGTAGCCTGTACTTTTATTTTCTCCGCCGCTTAGCTGTGGTAACTGGAGGGAGTATCGATTGTACCCAAAAGGTAGAGGGAAGGAGAGAGAGAGAGAGAGCAGCATAACTCGAAGGAAAAGTCGATGAATACCAATTTAAGTGCAGATTCTTTCGAGGATGGAATACGTAGATTTCTCAAACATTTGATTAAAGTATCTTTGAAGTATACAAGAAAACTTCTTTATAGTATTAGCTACTTTAAATATTCGTTACGTCTTTAAGGTTTCCCAGCTCGAACTACGGCATCTAAAAGGCATTTAGAAAATATGCTATCCCCCCTGCATGGATTCATTAGTAACAGAATCGAAAACAGTAGTTTCACTTTAAGTTTAAAGGTGCTATAAACAAAAACACGTAACAAAAGAGCACCTCATTGACTTAGTATGTCGGCCTTCCCCTACATAAAACAGTTCGGTTCAGATCGTGCAGAGAAATTTAAAAGATCTATTATTTTAGCAGTTCAATTTATGAAATAAAATGTGTTTGTTCAGATTCACCTATAACTAAATGAAGCGTTATAGCAGAGGGTTTAAGAGGCTATGCGCAGGCGCTGCAGTTCATTTCCGGTTTCCGGATAAGCCACCAGTGTACTTTTGCAACGTGTTGAGAAAATGAGTGTCATGCTGAGAATCCTCTGCCAATGTAGAAAACTAAACGCGAGAAATGGAAAGAAGGCAATTGTGTTAAATGCTTTTAACAAAGTCTGTGAAATGTACCCACTTTTAATAGGCAATTAATATTGTTGACCATTATTTAGCAATAATTGACCTTCTTTGTTAGTTATGCAGAATTGTTGGGTCGCGTTGGTTTTCTAACCTACAGTGTTAATCATTTTCTTAACTTGTTGACTTATAAAAGGTTAAAACAAAAGTGGTGTACTTATATTAGTCATTAAATGAATTATTTGTAAAGGCCGAAGTTAACAGTTTACACTTCATCTACAAATGTGGGGAAAGTAATTGTCGACCTCCCCAGAGGAAAACGTTATGACGCAAAATACATGGCAGAAATGGATCGCCAAGGTCGTGTATCTGAGTCGTGTTGGGGTTGGATGTCACGAGATGGCCTAGGTGTGTTGTGGTAGCTTGATGGCACATTAAATAGCTAAACGTATAAAGACACCCTCGGAAACACTATAGTTCCAGTAGGATAACCATCCTGTCCACACAAGTCAGCAGGTTTCAAACTGGTTCTCACAAGAGCAAGATATCGCAGTGATTGATTGGCCTCCTTGTTCTCCAGAGGTGAAGAAAGTTTTGGGATTAAATTGGCCTGCAATAACAACGCAAGACAGAAGACGTTTTGTGAGATGAAGTACAGGATGTTTGTGACGAAGCATACTCTCGTGAAAATTGGGCAAAGCATTTGATATCATCCATGCCCGTTATATGCTTTTTTCATTAAGGAATATAATGCTTATTTCATATTTAGTTTGAAAACGAAACGGAGCGAGTTTCAGTTTTATGTATGAGCATAAATGCCTTGAAACCAAATAAGCCTGAGCAATTAGAAATTATATTATAATATGCGTAATAAACACTACGTTTTTCTGAGAAAAAAACAAAATTATGCTTGGGATACGAACCTCAGTAGGCCTTAATACTACGTACCTGCTTATAAAGCTCGGCTGTCAGCACATATTCAGTAGCTGGCACTCAATATGAAAGATGACAATAGAACGGAGCTAAAGGCACGCGTCCCGAGAAACCGTTGTGAACCGACTGCGGAAACGACTTGGACTTTGACAAATATACGCTTCGAGAGTCTGCTGTTCCTGCCCCCACTCTTAGGGGTACAAGGAAGGCATTAACTTACTTTTTGGGCTTTCAACATTCTAATAGCCTTCATGTTTAGTTGGTAGTTGCAAACCTTAAAGGTGACACTGCCCATGTTAATAATCAGCAGAATTAAATGAAAAAATCATCAGTATTATTAAGACATAGAACTTTATGCAACTGAAATTATTATGATTAATTGCTAATTGGTGATTTTCTTTAAATCAGTAGAAAAATCTGCAACATGGTCGAAGTGGCCGTCGATTTTACTATTCCACCACTGCTTTGGATTCAGGTTCTATTGCGAAATTTTAATTGGAAATAGACTTTGTGTGTGTGTGTGTGTGTGTGTGTGTGTGTGTGTGTGTGTGTGTGTGTGTGTGTTTCACCATAGACCCTGGAAACCCGCGACTCGCGAACTCGTAAAACAGTTTAGGACTGAAGGCAATTTAATAAAAAGCGTTTGTGAAATGGTTTTCCATTCACGAAAGATAAAAATCCTCCCCCCAAAATTATACAAATTCCCGATTAAAACGTACGGGAGGGGAGTATGAAACATCACAAGTTCGGAATCCTGTTCTTGCTTAGAGATTTTTATGCACAGGTGTATGAATGACTGCATATATTTTGCTTATTTTGGTGGAAGATATTCGTTTTAGTAGATTATAAAGGAAACATTTCTATTTCCATTGATGTGAGTGATATAGAAATGCGACATTAATAAATTAACCTTAATGGAATACCTACTTGGTAGTACTTAAACAGCATTTTAAAGAAAAATTCCAGTATATTTTCAATTTCGTTCAAGAATTTTCAGTATTGTTATTCCAGAATATTAGGACATCAACAAGGATTTGCTGGATCTCTTATTACCTAGCTGAAGGCATTACAGAATAACGTATGATTAACCAGGAGTATACAGAAACACGAAGGCTGTCCCAGAAGTACTCGACCTAACAAAGAAAACACGAACATTTTGGGAAAAAGCATCTTTATTTCTCTACATAGTCTCCTTTCAGTTCGCTACACTTTTCCCAGCAATGTTCAATAGCTTCGATACGCTGTTTATAGTGAGAACCGTCGTTCTAAAAAATAGCCATCAACTACAAATTCCACCTCTTCATTGTTGGCAAATCTTTTACCACCAAGCCATTTCTTCAACTTTGGAAACAGAAAATAATCAGAGGGGACAAGTCTGGCGAATAGGGTGCATGAGGAAGCAATTCGAACTTTAAGATATTGATTTTGGCCATGGCGATAATGGATGTGTGAACTGGTGAAGTGTCTTGATGAAACAAAACTTTCTTTTTCGCTAAATGCGGCCGTTTTTTGCTTTATTTCATCATTTTAAAGTTTCATAATACTCGCCATTGATTGCTTTTCCTTTTTGAAGATAATCAATGAAAATTATCCCAGACACATCCCAAAAAACTGACGCCATGACCTTGCCTGCAGATGAACTGTCTTCGCCTTCTTTGGAGCCGATTCTCCCCTTTCAATCCACTGTTTTAACTTTCCTTCGTCTCAGGTATGAAGTGATGGATTCATGTTTCATCCATGGTTATGAATCGACGCAAAAACTTGGCTTTATTGCAGCGAAACATCCAAACACTCGACTGAAACATCCTCACGACGTTGCTTTTGTTCCATTGTGAGTAAACGCGGCACCCATCTTGCGCACAGCTTTCTCATGTCTAAATTTTCAGTTATTGTGCTATGTACAGCACTTTTTGAAACGCCTACGATGCCTGCTAGCCCGCGCACTTTCAGTCGACGGTCAACCAATACCATTTTGTGGATTTTCTTTACAATTTCTGACGTGGTCACTTCATTTGGTCGACCACTGCGACGTTCATCTTCACAGCTCGTATGGCCTTACTTAAACTCTACCACCCAATATTTTACTGTTGTAAATGAAGGAGCAGACTCCCCCAGAGTAGAATCTAGGTCAGCTTTAATGTTAGTTGGACTAAGACCTTTCAAATGAAAGTATTGTATCACTCAGCGATGGCCAGTTTTATCCATGTTTAAAATTCGCTGAGAGAGTGCACTATTGCTGGCTGCCAAGCAATTACTAAACAACGTAGCATCGTCAAACTTCAAACTTAAGCTTTATAAGGGTGGTACTTTCTACTATAGTCATTTCTTTGAAACAACAACCGCTATATATACGTCAGCTCGGATACTTTTGGGACTGCTTTCGTATACCTTTTTATAGGAATAGTCTGTAAAATATTTATTAAATGATAATGCATAGAGCAACTTATGTGATTTTACGCGTCAGATTTTCTTAACTTGTTTATGTCGTTATGATTGTTCAAGTTTCTCTGACATTAAGGCAGGAGCGCCTTTTAATAAGTTTATTTTATACGTCTGTTAACGTAATAATTAAGTGCTTCCCTGCTAACGTCATTATGTTCTGAAATAAAGCGTGTCTCATTGTATTGATTTTAGCGACGACAGCTTTGTTCCACACGTCGTCGCTTCCTCCCCGCCACTTTCTCTTTCCAAGCGGCGATGTTTTTAATTTCCGTTCGCAGTTCCGAAAACCTGGCAATTCTGTCGCACTTCCCTATTGTGCTGACTCTACCAGCACTCGGGCTCCTCGCCACTACTGTCTTTCCTTATAGCTGCTGTGTGTAAAGCTGCAGGAGTCTCAATTCAGAATGTCCCTTGTCTGTAGCAGGAGAAACAGCCTTTGGTATAGGTAATGATAGCATTGCAGAATATTCAAGATGAAAGCCAATACCCTCCGACAGTTATTATTATTGTAATATCTTTCTTGCATGTGGTACTCTTACTTTTGAACACCTAAACAATTTCACATATAGGTCGTATTGTTTGAAAAGTTTCTTTCACACGCTTTGAGGGAAACCTACCTTTGAATCATACAGATCGATGTACAGGAAGGAAGGAAGGGGCGATGCTTCATGATAAAGCTAATAAAGTCATATAACATTGCTTTGCTGTGCGAAGGAACGTATGTTCATACGTGGAAATTTAATAATGGATATATTTGAAATAGTTTGCTAAAAATTCGCAACATTTTGATTGGTCATGGGCTATGATTGATGATTTATCTTGTAGTGCAGGATGTATGCAACAAATTCCTCCAAATAAAGTGCTGTGGTACAACAGATAAGTGCGGAATTGACACCAAGATTTCACCGGAAATATATAAATCATTTTTGGAAACGTGTGTGTGTGTGTGTGAACAGCATAAATCAAAACGAAAATTGGGATGAACACCAAACTTGCTATTTGAGTTCAGTATCTTCCAAGGATGCGACACGAACGTTTTCAATAAAATATCACTCCCAACTACCCTTTACATGGAATATTTTTCGAAATTTTTATTTTCTAAAAACTGGCTTTAATGATTTGTATTAAAATACCACATATGAAAGATAATTATATGAAAATAAAATGTATACCTTGAACTGTCTGGGAATAGCTTAGGAAATCCATCATTCGGAAGAAATTTTGTATAACCTTGTATAATCGGTAAACGCTAAGCAATAAATGAAAATGTACCACAAAAAAAATGTAAATCCCTTTACAATACACAATTTATTTAAACTAAGTTTTTTGTGACATAAGCGTTTCTGAGATATTCATTACTAAAGGTTCGATTTTTTCAGTACTTGTCATTCTTTTCAGGTTCCATCGATTTTCAGATGGACGCCAGTTACTCAAAGCAAATTCCACCGCCATACCGTCCATTCGCCTGATCCTCCGAACATTAAACGTGACGTGAAACAAGATCACAGAAAACGAGGTCAGGAAAAGTCGCGGCATTACAGAAAACAACCACAGCATTCGCTTACGGACCTGGGAAAACCGCGATAAAACCCAGGGTCAGAGTGGCCGGTCCAAAGGGACTCAAATCCGGAACCTCTCGAATGTGAACCACACAGCGTGGAACCATCTCGTTCGGTAAATACTCTGGCATTCTTCTTGCTTTCAGAGAAGTAAATGTTTCATAGTGGAGTAATCTCGACTTATTGCATTGGGGTGCTTTTGACAACAGCGTGCAAGTTACTGGGTAGAATTCTGTCCTTATAGAGTAATGCAAGCCTCGTGCCGAACTTCTCGACGAGGCTTACTGTTGTGCTTTATTGCAACTGTATAGTAACATTATATATAAAATTAATATTCCTCCTAAATAAATTAACAGTAAAGTATTGTAAAGTACCATTAATAACTCTAAAGCTATAAGGTATACCATGGAATTGTTTAGATATAGAAGCGTTGTTCCTCTGACTCTTGAGCGCTCTTAAAATGAGGTTTTCCTTCCTACCTCGATATATAACTTTAAGAAAATTTGATGTGATGCATTCACATGACTTTCTCTAACCTATATCGTTTATTAATGGGGTACACCAACTATTCATACTGAAGCTTATCTTTCTGTCCACTAGGTTTTAATCCAAATAAACCTTTGCAGAAATAACTATATTGCACATTTCGTTATACACGGATAGTCTATGCTGGCCTTAAAATTCAACTGTTTCCATGCAATCGTGAGAAACAACTGAATGTTGACAGGACTTAAGACAATAACCAAGTTGTGAACAATTCGCACCATTAATAACAGATATCTCAGAAATCGCTTATGCCACAAAAAAAACTTATTTCAAATAAATTGTGCATTTTAAAGAGATCTACAAATTTTGTATAACACGTTTTCGTCCATGACTTAACGTTTACCAGTTTATAAAAGAATGCCTTCCAAATGAAGAGGGCTTCACAGGCTATTCCCAGAGAATTCAATATATACATTTTATTGCCATGTAAATATCTTTAATATATCATAATTTAAGCAAAATCGTTAGAGCCATTTTTAGGAAACCAATGTTTTATGTAAAGTGTAGTTGGGTGGGAGAATTTTATTGAAAATCTTTGTGTCGCAATCTTGTAAAATGCTGAACTTAAATGCCAAGTTTGGTACTAATCCGACTTTTCGTTTTTCAGTTATACTGACAGATAGATACTCAGACACAGGCGCGGACCTTTCTCTATAATGCCTTTGTTTTTAATTCAGGGCCTCAAAACATGCATTTCTGGTGAAATATCTGTATCGAATTTTTGGGTGGAATACAATACCTTCTCTCTACTGACTACGTACGTGATAGAGAAAGCAATTAAAAATAGAAATAGTTATATGCAAAACAAAGTATCTTACTAAAATTCCTTAGAATTTGTAGGTATTGAATAAATATTCATACGTTGCATCGATTGTGACCAAATTGTGCCTAGGCAACCTTTGACAGGCGAAAAACCGTGCAACTTGGAATTTGATATTCCACGCAGTTCGCGCGATTTGGCCATTTTAAGTATGTGTCATGCGGGTTGCCTCCAAAGCGACAGCATACACTTGAAATATCAGTCCTCCTCCTCCTCCTCCTCCTCCTCCTCCTCCTTCTTCTTTTCCCTTTTTGTTGTTTGTTGAAATAAAGAACTCAGCTAATCGTGTTATTTTATTTACCTATGAAATAACGAGCCTTCCTGCGTTCAAACTCTGCCAGTGTAAGCATAACAAATAAGTCGAGTTTAATATCGATATATTTGACCATCGTACTCCCTTGTTGGAATGCAACAGTTTCTTCATATATTATACGATGGTGTTGAACCCTTTTGTGTTATTTTACATCAGTACGCAATTCTTCTTCTCTCTTTTATATGTAATATACTTTTTACTTTCTCTACTACGTATAGTAAGTAAGGGAAGTATTGTATTCCACCCAAAAATTCGATACCGGGATCTCACCGGAAATACGTGCTTTGGGACCCCCTGAATCCAAAAAGGCATTTTTGGAAACATGTCCGTATGTGTGTGTCTGTGAACAGCATAACTCAGAAACGAACAGTCGGATAAACACCAAACTTTTTATTTAGGTTCAGTATCTTCCAGAGATGCGACACGAAGGTTTTCAAGAAAATCCCCCCACCCCAGATTACCCTTTACATGGAACGTTTTTCGAACATTTTAATTTTCTCAAAAATGGCTCTAGCGATTTTGTTTAAAATATCATATGTTTAAGATATTTTCATGGCAAATGAAATGTATATCTCGAATTTTCTTGTAATGTTTCCAAAAGTATTCTTCATTGTGAACGACTTTTGTATAACTGGTAAAACATAAGAGATAGACAAAATTTTACTACACAGAAAATGTAGATCGCGTTAAAATACACAATTTATGTCATATACGGTTTTTTAGTTGAGTGAACCATTTTCGAGATATTGCTTGTTATTCCCTTAAATTTTCCAATACTTATACTTTTTCTCAAATTCGTTATTCATTTTTTTATGTTCTGGTAATGCAAAGAGAATGGAATATTCTACATAGCAACCAGGTCTTAAAATATTTGACTATCACTTAAAACCTACCAATTCCCCTTGCATCTACAAGAAAAATTGCAATAAGATTAACATCTTGATATCTCGATTAACATGAAGCTTAAGGAGAATAAGCATTTGTAAAAATAGTTTATACAAGAGTAGAGAAAGTCATGTGAGTGTAAACATCAGATTTTTTCATTTATTTACACACACGTGTATATATATATATATTTATTTATTTCTAATTTTCTAATGGGGTCGCAAAATCGAAATACCTCGCTTATTATTTTTCTTTTTATAAAATGCTGCTTAGGAAACTTTTGTTAGCACAGTGGTTCTAAAATCCTTGTCATTTACAAAATTTCATTTTGATGAATACTTAAGAAGTCTTAATTTTATCTATTACTATTCTGTGTAAACTAGTATAGTTTCGTTGGCATTGCAAGCATGTGAAAGAGGCACAAATATCTTATAAGTAGCATCCCATAAAAGCAAGCGGTTTCAAAATATCACATTGCACAGAAGGAAATACAGGATCCGGGTAACGGTGTAGGTGAGATGAAAAATGCGGATGAAGAACTGATTCGCATTTTTTCCCGGTAAACCACAAGGAGATCTCAAATTGTATTGAGATGACTTACCTCAACGGCGACTTACAATGTAAGTATTTAAATCCCGGCCTTCATAGATCCAACCGCTATTAGGTCAATTAATGGAATTAATTATTCTTTCCACACAAGGTTGGAGAATTTAATGTCGTGCCGGCAGTTGCCATAGTAGCTCAGTGGTTAGAGCAACCGGACGGAGACCGGGAGATCCGTGGTTCAAATCCCGGCTATGGCATTGAATTTTTCAGTTGTCTGATTCTACCTTTTCAACCTTGTCCAATAAAGGCTTCTGTGGAAGAAGAATTATTTCCATTAACCAGCGTACAGTTTTAGCCAATCTTAACCCTTGTTGGTCAATTAAATATTGATTCCTAGTAGGATAGTGAACAAGTTAGCGTCACTTTTAATTGTTATCAGTAAATGTTATATTCCAACATACATTATGCTATGATCGGGAAACGGGAAACATGAACTTCCCGTTCCCGTTCGCGGACCCTGAAAAGCTTCCCGTTAATTGTATATGCTCACATTTTAAAACGAGCTGTTACAATTTTTTTCCCGTACCAGTTCCCGTTTCCGTTACCGGGCAATTGTATATGCCGGGCTTTACTCTAAACTCAATGGACCGCGGACTCATTCATTCTCCGTCCGGCAAGTTTACCGGGTTAAAAGACACACGCGCGCACACATACACATTCATACAGAGAGAGAGAGAGAGAGAGAGAGAGAGAGAGGACAAAAGTGGTGTGTGTGTGTTTTCTATGAATCGATGTATACATAGGTATTTATTGGGATTAACTCAAACTAAATTTTAGGTGTTAGTTTTCAGAACTGTTGTGAAATGGTGGTGTCTGAGGAATTCATGTAACTGTTGAATATATATATTTTTTTCTTTTATGTACAATAACCCTAAAAGTTCTTGTACATCCAATTTTATGCGATAAAAGCTAGAAGCATCGCCCGATCTTACCCCTTCGCGTTCTTTTATAGAGTTATCATTTCACATTCTGTATGAAGTTGGTAAAAGGCTTTGGGCCAAGTTAATAACGGGCCGCTGCACGAGGCTGCATATTATAGGCGGACGCCAAAGTTGCGCACTTTTTTCATTTCACTGAGGGTACTTTTTGCAGAGGCCCGCAGTCCATTTTAAACAGAGGCTCGTATTGAAATTTAGGAGGAGAAATCAATATGATGCTGAGGCTTGCAGTCTACTGCGTCGTTTTCTACACAAAGAACGGGGGAGGGGCTGCTCTGTAAGGAGATAATGTCAGTCTGTTTTTTTCCATTTATCGCGACTTTACAACTGCCAGAAACATTTTAATGCGTGAGGGCTGTCAAGGGCTTCAAAATCGGGTTCGTTTGTGATAGAGATGCAATACTGAAAGTAACATTGTGTTATGCGATGATTCTGGTTAAAACGTAATGACTTGAGTTATTAGAAGTGTGGAAAACAGGAAATAAGTATATTTTGGCAAATAAATAAAAATGTCATTTCGATGTGCAACTGTTGCGCTGCGTACTTGCTTCTAACTTATCGAAACTGTACTGAACTGAGCATTATTTTGTAACGTTTATTGTTGGTTGTAAATCAGTAACAGTTATTTTGAATGTGGCTACCTGCTTCTTTTTCCCTGCGTCTTCTTTTTCTTCTTCCTCGCCGAGCTTAAAACTCGTTCGCTGAGCTCAACGTGATACGACTTTGTACGAGGGCTGTCCCAGAAGCATCCGACCTAACAAAGAAAACACAAACATTTTGTGAAAGAATATCTTTATTTCTCTCCTTTCAGCTCGATACACTTTTCTCAGCGGTGTTCAAAAGCTTCGATAAACTATTTGTACTGAGAACCATCTAGTTCTGCAAAATAGGCATCAACTGCCGACTCCAGCTCTTCATTGTTGGCAAATCTTTTAGCACCAAGCTATTTCTTCAACTTTGGAAACAGAAAATAATCAGAGGGGGCTAAATCTGGCGACTAGGGTATATGAGGAAGCAATTCAAACTTTAACTCATTGATTTTGGCCATGGCGATAATGGGTGTGTGAACTGGTGCAGTCTTGATGAAACAGTAGTTTCTTTTCCACTGAATGCGGCCGTTTTTGCTGGATTTCATCATTCAAATGCTGCAAAAAGTTTGTATAATACTCGCCATTGATTGCGTTTCCTTTTTGAACATAATCATTGAAAAATATTCCACACACATTCCAAAAAACTGACGGCGTGACCTTGCCTGCAAATGGAATTTATCTCGCCTTTTTTGGAGCTGATTCTTCCCTTTCAATCCACTGTTTTGACTGTTCCTTCATCTCAGGTGTGAAGTGATACACCCATATTTCATCCATGGTTATGAATCGACACAAAAACTCGGCTTTATTGTAGCAAAACATCGCCAAACACTCGACTGAAACATCTTCACGATGCTGCTTTTGTTCCATTGTGAGTAAGCGAGGCACCCATCTTGCGCATAGCTTTCTCATGTCTAAATTTTCAGCCAGTATGGGATGTACAACACTTTTTGAAATGCCTACGATGTCTGCTAGCTCGCGCACTTTCAGTCGACGGTCATCCCCAATACCATTTTGTGGATTTTCCTCACAATTTCTGGCGTGGTCACCTCGTTTGGTTGACCACTGCGATGTTCATCTTGGCAGGTCGTACGGCTTCGCTTAAACTCTGCCACCCAATACAATATCTTACTGTTGTAAACGAAGGAACAGACTAGCTCAGCTTTCAAATGAAAGTATTGTACCACATAACGATGGCCAGTTTTATCCATGTTTACAAATTTGCTGAGAGCGTTCACTATTAATGGCTGCCAAACAATTATTAAACGACGTAGCATCATCAAACTTCAGACTGAAGCTTTATAAGGTTGGTACTTTCTAACACAGTCATTTGTTTGAAACAACAACCACTATCTGTACATCAGGTCGGGTACTCCTGGGACTGCAACAACCCGGTTCAATTGCCGTCGGCGCTTCCTCTTGCATTTGCTCAACCATTCTCTGGAAGGTTCTCCTTCGCGACCTTTCGAAGTACGGCGGCTATCAAAGTTATTCTCGAACATTTGCAGCCAAAGTAGAGCACAACTGACAATAATAATTGCATATCCACATAGAACACAGCATTCAAATTATAAAGCATCCTGCAAGTATAGAGTGAACGAAATAGAAGTATACAATGCGTCGAGTATTGATTTTCTCCATGCAGCGAAATTCGTAAATTTGCATGCACCTAATATGATATGATGGCGGATTCCAGAAGCTCATTTGTCGATAAGATAATGCTCTTCTATCCATTCCACCCTCTCCACTTTTCATTATTTTCATAATCCATGTTTTCACCAAACTGAAAAATGCAAAATTCTTACCCTTTTTACTTTCTCTACTGCGTATAGTAGGTACGGGAAGTATTGCATTCTACCAAAAAATTTGATATCGATATTTCACCGGCAGTACATGTTTTGAAGCTCCTGAATAAAAAAAAACATTTTTAGGAAAAGCTCTGTGTGTGTGTGTGTGTGTGTGTGTGAGCAGCATAAACCAAAAACGAAAATTAGGATAAATATCAAACTTTATATTTAGGTTCAGTATCTTTCAAAGACGCAACACGAAGATTCACCCAAACTACCATTTGCATGGAACATTTTTCGAATTTTTTTATTTTATCAAAAATGGCTCTAACGATTTTGATTAAAATCTCATATGTTTAATATACCTTTACGGCAAATGAAATGTATATCTTGAATTTTCTGTTTCCAAAAGACCTCTTCATTCTGAATGGCTTTTGCATAACTGGTTTAAAGCGTAAGAGATAGACAAAATTTTACTACACAAAAAATGTAGATCTCGTTAAAACACACAATTTGTCATGTGCATTTTTTGTCGAGTGAACCATTTCTGAGATATTCCTTGTTATTTGTTTGAACTTTCCAATACTTATATTTTTTCTCAAATGGGAATTCGTTATTATTATTATTATTATTATTTATTTATTTATTTATTATGTTATCCTGGACATTAATATGAAGTAGATGGAGTATAAGCGTTTATAAAAATAGTTTGTACAAAAGTAGGGAAAGTCATGTGGGTGTAACACATCACATTTTTCCTTCCATAACATGTAGAACGAGTATCTAATTGGGAAAGTATTAATATTTGTATTAGAAAGGATATATTCACGAATTACAACTTGTTCTTCCAAGTCAATAGAATTTAATGATAAACGGACTAACCATAACATTTTCAACGCAGATAAACGTCTACTTTTGCAAATGTCAAGAAAATACATCACCCACAGCCTCTGGCACACGTAGGAATAAGGTTTCTAATCTGCCTTATATAACAAGGGCATCTTCACTACCTCTTGTGTGAAAAGTTGTTTAGCAAATCTGAAATTGCAAAATAAAAGACATGGTTTCATTAAAATTGCATAAAACTACAATTTCGTTGGTGTTAAACCAATTCTGCTTTCACCTTGCACTGTTATGGCTGGCCCGAAGTCAATCAACTGCACATTCTCACGTGCAATAAATAGCACAAGCGAACAGCTCACTAATAATATATGCAGAAACGCTTCCCGTGGAATGCAGACTAATCTGAATAATTTACAGCGCAGCCCAAAGCCAAGAGCAATGCCACCTAGCGTTATCACCAGAGAAAGCTTAGTTCTCGCTTGGCCACCATGGGCAAAGGAAAGCTGCAATCGGATTATCCAATACCCATAGCAATCTGAGTTAAACTCCACCGACAGTATTTGCATTCATCTACATCTGGACATTGCACTTGTCACAGCACGCCAACGCTCGGCCCCATAAAGGAACTTGCAAATCTGCACGCCTTTCTCTACCACGTATCTCGTAAGTAGATAAGCATTACATTCCACCCAGAAATTCGATATCGAGGTTTCACGGAAAATACATGTTTTGAGACCCTTGAGTCCAAAAAAAGTTTTTAGAAAAAGATCTCTTGTGTGCGAGTGCGCGCTTGTGTGTGTCTAAACTGAAAAACAAAAGGTCGGATACATTTCAAACTTGGTATTTTATGTTCAGTATCTTTCAAAGATGCGACACAAAGATCTTTAAGGAAACTGTTCTTTATAAGATATTTTTTCTCGATTATTTTTTCTCAAAAATGGCTCTAGCGATTTTGATTAAAATACATTTTATTTAAGGTAGTTGTATGATAAACAAAATACATACCTTAAATTTTCTGGGAATAGTCTGTGAAGTCCCTCGCATTGGGAAAGAATTTTGTATAACCAGTAAACATCAAAAGAAACACGTAAATGCGCTATACAAAATACCTGTTCCAGTCAATTTTTTTTTTTTGGTACATCAGACATTTCCGAGATATCCCTTATTACTTCTTGGAAATATTCAGTACCTTGTCGTTTTTTAAAGTGCTGCTGCTATTCAGTTCTTCCGATGTCATGGAAAGAGTATGGAATTTTAAGATCACATATAGTGTCCAGTTTTAAACACCTGACTACGATTCGGTTTTCTCTATCCCTGCAACGAAATGTGTAATGAAACTATTTCTGCAAAGGTTTATCTCGATTAACATGAAGTAGATAGAAAAATAAACTTTCGTAAGAACATTTTGTATAAGATATATAAAACAAACGATAGTTACTAGAAAAAGCCATTTGAGATAACATAACCTTTTTTGTTAGTTGTTTTAATTGTATAGTCCCCTTTAATGTTTATGTTCATATCAGGGGCTTTGACTTAAGCAAGTGATGGTATTTGTAACTTTCTAACTGTAGGTTGTATTTAATAATTTTATTCTTTCATGTAACACACTTTTACCTCCACACTTCTATATGCTGTGGAGGGTAGGGAATATTTCTCATTAAAGAAAATTTTCCCCTGCCACAAAAGGGAATTAAACGCGGAGAAGTTGAGAAGTCAGAAAACTATGACCGGTCGATCACAGAGGCTGTGTTCTACAGTCTTATTTAGCACTCTTGCCAACTTTTACGGTTTACCCGTAAAATAACGGAGACGTTTTGACGACTTATTGACAAAGGAGGCGTTCTTGCGGTTTTGTGAGCAGATTCAAAGCATTACAGATTTTCACCACGGACATGACAAAGCATTAAATTCTATTGCATTATATTGTAACTTAAGATTACAGACTGAATCCACTGCGCTAATTGGTATTCAGTGCTATGATAGGCCAAAGCTTATCTGTGTGTGTATCCATCGCGATCATGATCGCTAGGCTGGAACAAAATGCATAACATGTGGATTTATATTTTGATTGCACCACTTGGAAAATGGGCGCGAACATTCAGTAATGGATGACGTGAATTATAAAGTCAACACCTCAAGTAAGTTATTTATCTTATTCGCGTTATGTGACTGTGGGGTATAAGTTCCCATTTTTTGCGAGTTTCTTTTATACTTCATATAATGAAAAATAAAATATGGACTAGAAATTTGTGTATACCCTAGGAAGTTATTTTCTTTGCTTTTATTGTGTACACTGGCTTCCATTTATGCAGCTTTGGGAGGCATTCTGCTGGCCTTCACAGGTATGTATAGCAAGGAGGAGGTACATGTATGTATCTGTTTACCTTTTCGTGCATGCAGTGGCGTGTTACAATAACATATAACTAAACAAAACCATGTTTTGCAAATATTTCCGCGAAAAAATATTTTATTGGCAACATAATGTAAAACTAAAATATATTATATTTTTTACTCTTAAAGAGGACACATTTACTGATCATTATTTTAATAATCTGCCCAATTTCCATTCCTGCTTTAGGCACCTAATCGCTTAGATGCTGGAAGAACTCTAAAGGCATATATTCCTTTTCATGGCAGTGTTCCAGAGGACGAGTAATTCAGTGCCTGGGCGGCTAAATCAGGTGTTGGACAAGAATGGAAATTGGGCGGATTATTTAGATGTCTAGTAAATGTATCCTATTTGAGAGTAAAAAGTGTATATCATAGTTTCACATTTTGTTATCATTAAAGCTGCTTTTTCGTGAAAAAAGTTTGCAAAAACAGGGTTTTATTTTACATATATAAACATGGTTATTATATGTAAGTGATGATAAGAAAGCTATTATTCAGAGTTATACAGGGTGGATCATTTAAGTTGAGACTGTACAATATCTCCAAAACTAAGCGTTGTAGAAAGAAATGTCTTGAATAGAAGTTGCTTGATATTACGGGGGAAAGTAAATGTCATTAGTCATGTTTTATTTGGAACACGTTGTGATGGTCATTTTTGACCTTAATTATAGCTTCCCATTTTAAAAAATCTGATGTCTTACACTCACATGACTTTCTCTACTCTTGTACAAACTATTTATACAAACGTTTATTCTCCATATGCTTCATGTTAATTTAGGCGATAATCAAATATTTTAAGAGCTGGTTGCTATGTGCAGTATTCCATTCTCTTTGCATGTCAGGACATAAAAAAATGAATAACGAATTTCCATTTGTAAGTATTGGAAAATTTAAGGGAATAACAAGCAATATCTCGAAAATGGTTCACTCAACAAAGAAATGTATATGACATAAATTGTATATTTTAACGCGATCTACATTTTTTGTGTAGTAAAATTTTGTCTATCTCTTATGGTTTACCAGTTATGCAAAAGTCTCGTTCACAATGAAGAATACTTTTGGAGACATTCCCAGAAAATTCGAGATATACAATTCATTTGTCATGAAAATATCTTAAACATATGATATTTTAATCAAAATCGTTAGAGTCATTTTTGAGAAAATTAAATTTTCGAAAAATGTTCCATATAAAGGGTAATCTGGTGTGGGGGGATTTTCTTGAAAACCTTCGTGTCGCATCTCTGGAAGATACTGAACCTAAACACCAAGTTTGGTGTTTATTCGACTGTTCCTTTCTGAATTATGCTGTTCACAGACACACACACAGACATGTTTCCAAAAATTCTTTTTTTTGGATTCAAGGGGTGTCAAAACATGTATTTCCGGTGAAATCTCAGTATCGAATTTTTGGGTGGAATACAATACTTCCCCTGCTTACTATACGTAGTAGAGAAAGTAAAAATGAAATTGCCCCTAAAATGAATACCATAACTTTTCCAAACAAAGCATGACTAATGACATTTACTTTCCCCCATAATATCCAGCTACTTTTACTCAAGACATTTCTTTCTACAACGCTTAGTTTTGGAGATAATGTACAGTCTCAACATAAATGATCTATCCTGTATATTCATATGAGAGTAGCCTAAAATTGTTCACTCTAAGCAGGACGCCACTGCAAGCGCGAAAAGGTAAACTTATCGTCACACATGTTTTTTGCTACATACTCACCAGTGGCGGCCAGTAGAATGCCTCCCAAAGCTGCGGGGAGACATAAATGGAAGCCAGTGTACCAGGAAAAATTCTAGTATGTGTAGAAAGAAACGGTACTAGCAGAGCTTCAAGGATTCTTTTAAAATGGAATTACCATTTATTTTGCATTTAATTGCTGGACTGAACATTTTACGCATTCTAAATTTCCTCTTACCACAAAATTATTACTCTTCCCAGACGAGGAAACGTTTTACTGGTTTCAGTTGCAGGAAGTTGGCAACTATGTTTAGGCTGTTTCTGGGTGTACAGACATAGCAGCGTATGGTTGCCGTGGTAGAATAAATACACAGGTTCTAGCGTTTTGCTTGTTACGCTTCTTTTTTTTCTGTCGGTAAGTGTAAGATTTTTGAGTCTCAGCATCGCTCTAGGGAAAAAAATTTTCATAATTCGTCGATCAGTAGGTTTATGTTTGAGAGAGCCAGATTAAAGCGGTGTGCCTGAGGCGATGGAAGCCATTTGCATCCCGTTAACTCAACTCTGGCTAGGGTGTGATAACACCGAGTGGGGATTTGACACACTGAGTAACTTCCTGCGGGATCTCCCAAAATCCGCTTTAGAAAAATAACCGGGGATCTTTGGTTACCCCGCAACAGAGATAGCCACTCCACCTACTCTGTTTTAAAACTATATGCAGTTCATCCTCAGTCTCCCTTCGGTGATGCTGCTCCTTATGTATGCCCCAACAGCGACGACACAGTACATTTATTCATCTGTTTTTGTGCGCGTTCAGTACTGCGGAATACTTAGCGTAGTTAGTCTGTTAGGCCATATGTATAAAACTAATATGGCCCTACCTATGTGGGGTGAATGTGGTGTGTATATATATATATATATATATATATATATATATATATATCAATATCAATTTGAAGAAAGCCTATCGACACATTTCGTATTTGGCGGAATTAGTTAAAGCAATTGATGCTACAAAACTAAGAAAGCCTCTTAAGAATTAGCAATTTAATTTATACGGAGATGTCACACACACACACACACACACACACACACACACACACACACAGAGAGTAAGAGAGAGAGAGAGAGAATTTGTGTATACAGGGCAATTTCGGAAGCCACTCGAGCAAGTTTGATAATTCTTTCACCACTGAAAAGTAATGTTCTTCAGGACGGACTTAGGTATAAAATATTTCCAATTTTTACTTTCTCTATTACGCACACAATAGGTAGAGAAGGTATTGCATTCCACCCAAAAATTCGATACCGAGATTTCACCGGAAATACATATTTTGCGGCTCCTGAATAAAAAAAGCCTTTTTAAAAAGAGGTCGGTGTGTGTGTGAACAGCATTACTTAAAAACGAAAAATCGAATGAATATTAAACTTGGTATTTAAATTTAGTAACTTCGAAGGATGCGACACGAAGATTTACAAGAAAATCCCCCCACTCCAACTACCCTTTACATGGAACGTTTTTCGAAAGTTTTGTTTTCCAAAACTGGAGCTAACGATTTTCATTAAAATATCATATATTAAAGATATTTATATATGTTAAATAAAATGCATATCTTGAATTTTCTGGTAATAGTCTGTGCAGTCCTCTTCATTCAGAAGGAGTTGCGATAGACGAAAACGTGCTACACACCAAAAAAGAGACATAGAATCTCTTTAAAACATACAATTTGTTTCAAATAAGTTTTTTGTGGCATAAGCCACTTCTGAGAAATCCGTTATTAATGGTTCCAATTGTTCATACTTTGTCGTTCTCTTAAAGTCCTGTCGACATTCAGTTGTTTCACGCGATTTTATGGAAACAGTATGGAATTTTAAGGCCAACATATAGCGTGCAGTTCTTAAACATTTTACTATCGTTGTTTTCTTTGCATCCTAACGAAATTCGTAATGTTGCTATTTCTGAAAAGGTTTATTTGGATAAAAATAAGCTTTAGTAAGAATACTTTCTATACCCACTAATGAACGATAGAGGATAGAGAAAGTCATGTGAATGTATCGCATCAGATATTTTTTTAATTGGGTATGATTTAGGGATGTTCGATATTCATGTCACCAATTTCAATCCCGTTTCGTTCAATATGAATACCAGAGGATACTTTTTGATATATTAAAACTTAAGTCGTTAAACCAACATTTAAAATGTTTCAAGGACATAGCCCACAAGGGTAAATGCGGAAGCTTAAAGCATTTTAAAATGAATTATTTGAAGGGGGAGCTGCATATCGTGTTCTTTTCACCAAATTTCTTATTTCCCTGAATTTTATTAAAGAGTGTTATGGGTAGTTTATATATGAGAAGCCTGATTTTTACAATTATTTCCCCGAATATCCGTAATATAAAATTGTACCAAT
Source organism: Deroplatys truncata (assembly GCA_030765065.1). NCBI lineage: Eukaryota > Metazoa > Arthropoda > Insecta > Mantodea > Mantidae > Deroplatys > Deroplatys truncata. The sequence goes on along the minus strand of CM060988.1, from coordinate 125,618,051 downwards.
GCTCACACACATACAAACAAGACCGAGTAAAAATTATGAAAAGGTCATTTCATATTAGATAACAGTGTATGATATAAGCAGGCATAGGAACTTCTAAGGTTAAAACCCAGGACGAAAGCAAACAAAGTTGAACTGACTTAATGGCAGGGACGCCGCGGGTAACAACCCCCCATCCCTCGTACAGTCTGTTGGCGTTTGCAGACAGCTCTCACCAGGTAGTATTGCACTTCGCATGGCTGGCTTACGCATGTATTCAAATGTAGGTTTCCGCAAGGCCAAGTGTAACAATATCGTGGTCGAGCAGTAACTTGAAGCCAACTGCATAAGAATCCCTATGTCTGATAAGTAAACCTTCGGTTATGTTAGTCTGAGAAAAAAGAAAGAAAAACGAGGAAACTGCTGTTCACTTGGACTAAATATATATCTGATTTTTCTTCTGCACTTTGTTATCTGCATATTTTTCTTTTCTCTTCCAACTACCTGTATAGAGGAAGTGTTGTATCCAATCCAAAAATTCGGTAATTTACGAATATGAAATGATGCATTTATGTAAGTAGTAAACAACAGAACAATTCAAAGAAATAAATACAATGAACTATATCATAAAATGGCTTATTTATTTAGAGCTTATCCCAGAAATATCACAAAGTTAATGCAACTGGTGTATTGGAATGTGCTATTAGCTACATATTGTTACCAAACAGCATTGCATGTTATAGTCCAACCCTACCTAACTTTAAAATTGGGGAAAATATTATTTAGTTGAAGCCAATTCAGCTACTTTTTGCACAAAACTTCATCCATGTCTTAACTCGTCTATCGTGTGACTGACAACGCGCTGTTGCCATGTTTCGTTCTTCGGAAATGCAACGGACTAATAAGCACGGGAAGAAAACGTGGCAGCGGTGTGTTCAGTCTCTATGCGGACCTGATAATCGCAGAAGATCATAACCACCAGAGTTTCCGAAATGTACTATTTAACATGAATATAAAACCATCATTATAAATTATTTTTCGGCAAAATGTGAATAAATGTCTTCAATAGCAACAGCAAATAGAGGCGTATTTTGTCTTAAACAATTAACTTAGCGAACAAAATGACTCAGAGAACACGTTTTCACATTTTTATATTAAGTATTATCCCAAAGTGTTCCTTAGGATGATTTCTGTGTAATTGTTCATACCTGCGGTTTAGACATTTATATAAAACACGTAAACATCTGCATAAAGCACATTCTTTACTATTGAAACGAGTCATTTGAGTGTTATCTATCCTTAAGTAGAAATCTTGCATTGTCTAATAATAGCTTGGTTGTCTTGACCTCGCCTCTTCTACCACCATTCTTGTGCAGATGTTACGTGACGGTAAACAGCTGCAATGCTAGTTTGATTATATTTCTGTTACGTTAACAGAAACATTAAAAGAGTACAAGTTTTCGAAAATATGCCTTTCACCCAGCAATATATTATTACTGCTAAAAATAATGTAGCTATGCTTTAAGGCCTTAGGGAACGAGCCCATCATGTAAAATAATGATTATTTATTAGCTCTAAAAACAAGGCCGCCCACGGGGGAAAATCATGGCACAAATCGCGCCATCAGGAACATTCGTGGAGGGGGGTAGGAATTCAAAATTCGGGAAAATATTGAAGTAAATCAACTCAGGTAATATAAACACATTATTACAAATTTTAAATGAGTACTGTAATTGTTAACTCAATTTGTATCTTTCAGTATGTTAATCTAAACGTGTTATAACAAACACGCTTCCTGGTGCGGGGGTAGCGTATTAGCCTCACATTCAAGAGGTCCTGAGGTCTACTCTCGGTGAGTTAAGCGAATAAGGCTTTTTTTCCGGAGTTTTCTCTTATCCTGAAAAGACGAATGTCGGATAACTTAAGCTCTTTAGACTCATTTGAGTATAATTTCAGCCATTTCATTCATTCATCGTCCGATGTGACCTTCCCGATTAAAGAACATTAAACTCCAAAGAAAATTACTTTTGTAAAAGTATAAAAACAAGTATAACATTATGGGTAGGTAGGTAGGTAGATGTCGAGAACGTATAGCGTTATTACACTTACTATATTGGTCTATTCAGACAGATACAGTTGGATACTTCGAAACTCCGAGTAACAAAATACACCACCTGCCAAATACTTGTATTTGTAATTATTTTTTAATATTACAATTTTTATTCATTTTAACTTTCCAACTATTAGTTTAAGTTTTTATTGTGTCCATATACCAATAGCTACTATAGTACCTATAAGACAGCCCCTTTGTGAAGCTTTCTAGCAACGTATAAAAGGAACTAAATGGTTCAAACTGAACACTCAGAAATTTGGGGGTGGGCACCCCTGTCTAAAAGTATAATATTCCTTAAACAATGCAGTTGTGAAAATAACTACTTGATAAAATTCAATACAAAATAATATTTTCTAAAATATTTGGCAAATATCTTAGGCGGTTATTGTTCCACTTATAACATAACTCGATATGTACGGACAAAATCTTTCTACGAAACAACGAGAATGTTTTCTGGTGTTAACTGATGAATATGGATATGAAACTATGCTGCATTCCACAACGTAGGAATGCAACGTTGTAAGACTTAACTGAATAACAAAAATATCTCTCCCCCCCTTTGTTTCCTGAAACATTTAATAGTGCTTAAGATGTTCTTTCTTTCGATCGCTGAATGTCGTCGCTGCCAATTGTATCTACAATAGATGGCTGAGAAATGAATTTCATTTTGCGAAGACTCTTTATGGCGATCCAGACTGTAAGCATTAAGCACTCACGGGAGCTAATACATGCCACCGTTAACCAAATGAGTGAGGCAATAATTAAAGCTGGGATAATTCTGGGGGGAAAATTAATTTGCCGTAAATCAAACCCTTCCTACGATCAATTTATAAAGTTAAATGAAGGTGAAATCGAGCTAATCCATGTATAATATGCGCCTACAGACCCTGAAGACTCGTAACTGTGTGTCTAGGGACTTATATTTATTATTTTTGTGAATAATAATAATAATAATAATAATAATAATAATAATTAGGAATAAGACATCGAACCTAGATATTCTCGATATTCGGTGGTATGAAGTATGTTTAATATTTCGAGATGAACCTTCGATATTTTAAAATGTTTATTGAAAGTTGTTGCGTTTAACTTTATGTAGATAAGGAATGAAAGGAGTAGAGACTTTACATTATTGCCTCTCACATGTACCCAAGGTTCTTGATAGATGTACATAGTTTTTGATAGACCTTGACTGCTTTACCTGTAGGTGAATCAATGTAACATTCCATAGGCTCCTGTGTCTAAATGAAAGCATATAAAACAATGGGGGAAGGAGTAGAGGTATTCATGTAACATACAGCGTTAATTGTTATGAAGCTGATTTAGCTGATACACTAAACCACGTTTCTTTAATAGTCTGGCTTGGTGACTCACTCTCGGCCATTACATTTACCTATTCCGGTGATCAAAATCTGTGAATCCAGCATAAAAGAATCAGAACTTAAGACGTGAGTTAATACAGCGCTTGGAAATAGTTGTTATTTCCTTCCATCTTTTAAGTTTGTCTTTACACAGGTCAAATCTTTGTATTAAACATATGCATATATGTTAATGTATGAAGGTAGGTAGTATAGAGGTTTAATCCACAAGTTATGTTTCTGAGTTTTATATGGATAATTGTAATTACTTATTATCGGTTGATGGTTTAACACACTATAATTTTAGTTGTTGGAATTTCATGTAAAATGTATCTTAGTTTATATTTTTAAGATAGCAGAATAAATAAGAATTGCTAGTATTTGTTTTTCTATGGAAAGAATATCCTTTAGAAGAAACTTTTCAGCTTAAAATATAGTTACATAAAAACGGAAGCAAAGAAATTATTATTACTATTAGCCTTGATTAACAATAGGCATTATCAAGATTAAAAAATCTGATGTGTTACACTCACATGACTTTCTCTACTCTTGTACAAACTATTTTTACAAACGCTTATTCTCCATATGCTTCATGTTAATCGAGATGTTAATCTTATTGCTAATTTTCTTGTAAGTGCAAGGGGATAGTCAAATATTTTAACGTTGGTTGCTATGTGGCGCATTCCATTCTCTTTGCATGTCCAGGACATAAAAAAATGAATAACGAATTCCAATTTGAGAAAAAGTATTGGAAAATTTAAGGGAATAACAAGTAATATCTCGAAAATGGTTAATTAAAAAAAATGTATATGACATAAATTGTGTATTTTAACGCGATCTACATTTTTTGTGTAGAAAAATTTTGTCTGTCTCTTATGGTTTACCAGTTATGCAAACGTTGTTCACAATGAAGAATACTTTTGGAGACATTCCCAGAAAATTCGAGATATACATTTCATTTGTCATGAAAATGTCTTAAACATATGATATTTTAATCAACATCGTTACAGCCATTTTTGAGAAAATTAAAATTTTCGAAAAATGTTCCATGTAAAGGGTAATCTGGGGTGGGGTGATTTTCTTGAAAACCTTCGTGTCGCATCTCTGGAAGATACTGAACCTAAATACCAATTTTGGTGTTTATTCACTATTCGTTTCTGAGTTATGCTGTCACAGACACACACACGGACATGTTTCCAAAAATGCTTTTTTTTTTTTTTGATTCAGGGGGGTGTCAAAACATATATTTCCGCTGAAATCTCGGTATGGAATTTTTGGGTGGAATACAATACTTCCCCTACTTACTGTACGTAGTAGAGAAAGTAAAAATTGCTTCCAATTGGAAAATGTTAAACAGAAACAATTTCACAATTAGCATATAATACAAAATTGGTTACATGCGTTCGTACACAGAAAACTACTAATAAGAGCATAATCAGTGAACTTGTTTATAAACTGGGTATCGAGTATCGCAAAATAGTGGTATCGTCCCATCACTAATAATAATAATAATAATAGTTTACTGTCTATTAAAAGATTTTCTATACAACGCAGCAGAAAACCAACTGACTGACTTTTCTTTGTCTGTCTGTTTATAAAAGAACGCGAGAGTTGGCCAGAGAATGTTTTGTAAAGCAAACTAATGTTTCACCAAGTCACTCGTTGGAATGAGAGGATTTCACGGGATGGGGAGCAAGCTAGCGAAACCTTTCCAACGCCAAACAAGAGACGGAGTGAAACACTGTTACCCTTTGAAGCGACGGAAACAGTCGTAAAAACTTTGAATAGCGACCTAGCCTGCAAGTTGAAATGTCAGTTCGCAGGACGCCCGTATCTGTCGGCTAGTCTTTGTCACGGTTCCAACAAGCAATTTCCTTATTTTTACTCCGCCTTTGGAACAACCACAACAAAAACTGCAATGAGCTGTGTTGCTATCTTCATGGACTTTTTGCACCCTGGGTTTTAGCTTTCAACCTAGGCAACAAGTGCTAGAGAGTGGAGAATTTACTACAGCATTGTGTGGCCGTGTGAGGTAATTCTAGGCAATTGGAACAAGGCCTTACCCAAAATAGCGATATCAAATATAAATACGACCAATATTTTACGGAAAAATGATAATTGAGCTTAGCAGATAATATTATTTGCGTAATTTTCTTCAGTAATAGCACGAGTGCACAAGTTCAAACCCTCGGGGTCAGGCAATTCCACCGGTTGAATATTTTACTAATGAGCGTAGAAAAGCATTCAAATACCATTTCACACAACCTAAGTTTTTATTCAAGAAACATTTTAAGAATACTCTCAAGAACTCCCCTAATTTACTACATGACTACATTTTAACAATACAAGAAGCCAAAGTGTTTCATTTAATTTTTTTCAAACTTTCTCTTCTTTGACTTCCTTGCAGATCCTTGAAGATGACTATCCCTCCTCAACATTCAACAGTAGTCGGCCATCATAGTTTCATTCCATTTCCCCTGGTACCTCCTCTCCATTTCCTTAATATCTTGGTGAAAACGTACGCCATAATGTCCCAGATTTTCTGGAAAGTAGTTGATATGTGAATGCAGAAAATGCACCTTTACACTCATGTTACAACCCATCTTCTTGAAATTTTCCAACATTGTTTCGACAATGGCCTTGTAATTACGATCTTTGTTATTGCCTAAGAAGTTTTCAGTAACTGCTCGGAAGGCGGTCCATGCTTCTATTTCTCTCTCATTCATTGTCTTCTCAAAATCTTCATCCTTCATCAATTTCTTTATTTGAGAACCAACAAAAATTCCAGCCTTTAATTTGTCTTGTGTAGTGAAGGGAAATTTCTTGGAAAGGTACCTTGAAGCAGGGTCCATCCTGTGGTAGAGCCCTTACAAATTGCTTCATCAAGCCCAATTTTATGTGTAGTGGCGGAAGCAATATCTTTATATCTCTGTATTTTTGAAGTGAGATTGTGAAGAAAACTGTGCGTGATAGAAAAGAACCAAAAGCAGTTCTGAAATCAGCATAAAAAGTGACTCAGAATCACTTATTAGTTATCAGTCATCCAATATCAAGCTGACTAGTGTTATTTATTAAGTCCTACAACGTGCAGAGAATCACTTAAAGAAGAAACAGAAGAAGTAAGCATACTACAAGTGTTGATACTTTTCGGTAACTTAACTGAGGTTAACAAAAGCTTCTCATAATTTTTCGAGACCTATGACAACACGCATGAATTTGAAACTTCAATTATATTACCTAAGAACAAGTATAAGCAAGTGGGTGGGGGCGATTCAGCAAGATAACTACAATGGGGGAACGATGCCTTTTTTTTCATCTTAATACATTCACTTAAGCGGCTTACCTTTTTGTATTATGCAAAATTATATCCTGTACCACTTCATTTATATTTTAAATTCATAGATCACCATATCTCGCCACTTTTTTACTTTCTCTACTGCATATAGTAAATAGGGGAAGTATTCCATTCCACCCAAAATTTTGATACCGAGATTTCACCGGAAATACATGTTTTAAGGTGCCCTGAATCCAAATAAAGCATTGTGTGTCTGTCTGTCAATTTATGAACAGCATAACTCAAAAACGAAAAGTCGGATAAATCGCCAACTTGGTATTTGAGTTTAGTATTTTCCAAGGATGCGATACGAAGATTTTCAAGAAAATTCCCCCACCCCAGACTACCCTTTACATGGAAGATTTTTCGAAAATTTTGATTTTCTCAAAAAATGGCTCTAGCATTTTCATTAAACTATCATATGCTTAAAATAGTTTTTTTTTTGGAAAATAAAATGTATATCTTGAATTTTACTACACAAAAAATGTAAAGCTCGTTAAAACACGCAATTTGCCATATACTTTTTTTTGTCCAATGAACCATTTCCGAGATATTCCTTGTTATTTGTTTGAATTTTCCAATGCTTATAATTTTTCTCAAATGGGAATTTGTTATTCGTTATGTCCTGGACATACAAAGAGAATGAAATGCTCCATATAGCAACCACCTCTTAAAATATTTGACTATCGCTTAAAGCCTACCACATTCCCCTTGTACCTACAAGAAAACTAGCAATAAGATAGTTCCTGCTATGTTTATCTCGGTTAACATGAAGTAGATGGAGAATTAGCGTTTGTAAAAATAGTTTTTATAAGAGTAGAGAAAGTCATGTGAGTGCAACACATCAGATTTTTATGCTTTGTACCAACTCGCAGTAGTGAACAAGAAAATGCGTGAGAATAGGCTTGCTAGATCCCTACTCAATCGAAGCAGAGATTATAGGAATGAAAAGTGAATATAAGAGAAAATCCTCTCAGTCATTAGTTTTAGCCTATTTTTAAAATTAAAACTATCTATTAGTTTCGATTCTGATTGCGTAATAAGGCTTCAATGAGACCGTACATTGGCCGAAAGGCGCTCCCGTGAATTAGATCCGTAAAATACTGGTTAAAGCCTAGTTCACACTATAACAGTACGAGTAGGTAATGCTTATCGATACCAACTTGGAAAGTCGAATATTCGCATTGTGATGTCGTTTGTTATGACTGACCAATGACACCTTTTCAGTTGCTTGCAACAGCCAACATAAAGGAGATTATCATTTTGTAAAAGACACGTCATTACTATTTTTTAGTTATCTTGCCTATACTACGACCTAATACGTTTGTAATACAGGGTTATTAAAAAAGAAGGAACAGACTTTAAATATTTATTTCTAATGATGACAATACACTGCAACACATGCGATGCATCAATGAATAGAGAAAGGTTCAAAATTTTATTTTGTGTATTCAAAATGAGCACCATTTGTTATGCGAGGACGTCCAGTGCTTTTCCGTTTGCATATGCAACTATCTTCTACGAATTTATTGTATAAATTGTAAATGTTTACGACGAGGGGGCTCATTGTTGAACTTACATCGAAATGCATGCTGCAATGATACAATGCATTCACTCTTTGCATAATGCAGCACACAAAACTACTTTTCCTGTGGCGTCGCCATTTTCTCGTAAACAAACCAGCGCCGCTGTTGGCAATTAATGGAACTAATAGGTGGGGCTTAAAACTTTGAACTTTCCTCTATTCAACGATGTGTCGTATGTGTCGCTATCTATTGTCGTTCATTAAAACTGAATATTTAAAATCTGTTCCTTCTTTTTGAATAACCCTGTATATAGAATTCATTAAAGTCGCTAGTTTTATGCGGTTTTCGGTTGTTTTCTTTCTAAGCTTGCTTTTAGAGCTCTAACAACAGCTTTAGTTCACGGCCTCCATGAACAATTTCTACTTTGAAGACAGTTATTCACAATATGAATTCAATGGGTCCTCCGCGAGACTTAAAAGTTAAAACTTGAATAACTTTTCCGTTTCCGGGCTCCGGAAGCGTTAATTGTGAATACTGGCATTGTAATGTACGTATTTTAACTTGGTTATTCCCGTTCTTATTTATTATGAACCAGCCTTAAGCTGGAGCTAACAACAGGCGCACAAATAGGGTACCTTTTTTATCTGCCGAAGATATTTGTCATTTGTTTTCCAGTACACTCTGCCAAGATAACGAGCAAGAGGATGGGTGAAGCTCACTGTGCCAAAAGGGGGGGGATGTGAGGATATATAGTATTTTTAACAGAAATGCTCTTCCGCTTTTATTTCATACTTAAGGGTGCTTTTTGGTTATATTGCCTTATTTATTTTACTTTCCCTACTAAACGCATCTCATATACACAAAGAAACAAAGAAATGTACCGGACTTGCATGATACAGGTTGGCAGTATGTAGTGTGGAAGCAGTGTCATTTTATACATCGCAAGTTAAGAGTTCGGTGAGTGGTGGGAACTTCCCTCATCGAGTAGATTGCCATCGTGTGCAGATTAGTATAAGTGGCATGTGTGGCTGGTTTTCCATTAATGACAAGAATAGTATATGCTTGAGGTGGGAGTTTTACTCGTTTCATGTTTTAGATACTGTAATACACATTTTGTGACACAACATCGTCATTCTTTACTGACACTTGAAATAAAGTATTGAAAATCAACATTCATAAGTATCCTATTTTACGAAAAATGGCATCTGAAATAACGGGATCACATACATGGGAATGCACGTTCAAGTGTCAAAATAAGCATATACCTACATATATTCTATGAAAAAGCAAAATTCCTTCCGCTTTTGTTAAGGTAGCTTCGAAGGTCTTCATGAAAGAGTATTGAGAGAGAGAGGGAATGTATGCATATGAAAACGGGCGGGATTAGCGTAGAGACAACCGGACAAGACTGCTTTTTGGTATCCGGACATTATAAACAATCTTGACTACATGACTAAGTAGAGGGAAACAGAGCCCTATGTTTTGTTTTCTTTCAACTGAGGAAAAAGAAAGAAATATGACCGATTGTGGAGAAGTTTTTGCAGCACTTTGGTTCTAGTTTCAGAATACGTTATTGATCTTAATGTTTTTTGGATGTGGAGTTTTCCTCTAGTCTTTACAGGGGGTTAAGTACACCCCTTTCAAGGAAAAATGCTTCGCGATAAAATGAACCGAAACTTCTAGTATTGTTTTGCTGTACGAATGTCCGTGTAATCATTTACAATCTACTTCTGCACATATTATAAAAATGCTGCAACTAGACGACGATAGCTTTGTGTATTATTCCTCCCAATTAAATTCATTTATGCTCATCTTGTTTCCACAGATGTTTCAACGTGCTGCGGAGTAGGATCCTCTCCTTTCAGCTTGCAGGCGTATGTGCCGCGCTTTCTAACACTGCGATGTTGCAACCCATGTTACAAAACTGACAGATGTACTGACTAAACTTGACAATAAAAGTTTTCGCCTGCCTCTGCGTTATGGATGTAGCGTGTCTGCCTCACGTTCAAGAGGTTCTAAGCTCAAATCTCGATTAGGGATAAGGATTTTTCCGGAGGTTTTCCTTATCTCGAGAAGACGAATGCCGTGTAACTTTAAGCTCTATGGACCCCGCACTCATTTTAGCATCATTTCACCCTCATTTAATTCATCGTCCGATATGACCCACCAGGTTAAAGGAGATAAAATAATAATTAAAGAGAGTTTTATTCCTCTGATTTATACCCCTTAGCAGATATACAGGAGTGCTAATTGATTCAGTTCTAACGTTTACTATTCTAAATAAACCGAGTAGTTTATTGAACCTATGAGAGAGAATGAGGGCTTCATGTAACAACAATTACCTACTAATTGTTGTTAGCCTTCGAAGGCTCAGGGGAAGGGATGGTAGAACTGCGGAAGCTATAGAGGTCCTACCACATCATCCAGAACCTTCTACTTTTTTTCTTCTTTTCTTTCTTCCTTCATTATGTTAGTATGTATATATATAGTAAGTATATATTTGCTATTATACACGCATTGTTAGTTTATAGGGACAGAAAAAACATTTACGGCAATGGGACCAATGTGATTGTTGCATTTTACAAGAGTAGACTGAAACAGTCCACAATAAAAGTCCTTCTACTGCTACTGAAAAACATTTGTGTTACATTCACTCGAATTTGTATACCCACTATTGTGTATTATATATCCAAGAAGCTATTCTTAAGAAAACTTATTTGTCTAACTAATCCATATTAATGGAGATAAACCTTTGTAGAAGTAGTTTCATTACACATTTCATTGTAAGTATAAGGTGGATACAGAAAAGAGAATCGATAGTCAAATGTTTAAAATTAATCGATAATGCTAGCCTTGAAATTCCATAATTATTCCATGAAATCACGAGAAACAACCGAATAGCGACAGCATTCCGACAAATTCAAACCAATAATAACGGATATCTCGGAAATGGCTATTGCCGCAAAATAAATTGCGTGTTTTAAAGAAAGTTATAATTTTCTGTACAGTACGTTTATGTCTGTCTCTTTACATTCACTAGTTAAACAAAATTCCCTCAGAATTAGGACTTCACAGACTATTCCCAGAAAATTACAGATTTATGTGATATTTCTCATGTAAATATCGTCAATAGGTATATGAAATGTTAATAAAAATCATTAGAACTATTTTTGATAAAATAATAAGATATTTCGAAATATTTTCCATGTAAAAGGTAGTTTGGGGTAGGGGATTATGTTGAAAATGTACGTGTCGCATGTTTGGAAGTAAGTTTGGTATTTACCGGATTTTCGTTTCTGGATTAGGTATGCTGTTCACACATACACACCAGGGGCTTTTTTGTTCGTTCGAGAGGCTTCAAACATATATTTCCGGTGAAATGTCGACATACGTAGTACAGAAAGTAAAAAAGGAGATAGCTTCAGCGGGTATGAAACGAAAGAGTTTGATCGTGTGAGGGATGTTGATCAGCTGGGATACAGGATCTCGTGTCCAGCGAGCGAGCGGCCTGCTCAAATGATACGGTTTCAATAACCAGCAGCTGACATGGCACAGGCAGCGTATGGATTACTTTCCCTTGCGGAGGGGGCAGATGTAACTAAAGCAACGCAGGCGCATAGGGGAGGTTTCTTTGTTCCGTCCGTCCTTTCCGGTAGCAGTGTAGCTGTTGTCGTTGTGAGGGACGCCAGTAGTTCCGTGACTCACGCCGCCGCCTCGCGCCGCACGTGTGTGTTTTGTTTCCCTACGCGAATCAGCGCCAGTGATCTTTCAGCGCGCCATGACTTAACAGAAGAGCATCCCTGAAAGAAGAATAACTAGATTGTGTGTGCCTATCTTGATTTTAGTAGTGCTTCAAGGGATATTGTGTTTTTTGTTCATACCGGCGTCTAATGCTCAAGCGTCGCGCTTTAAACAAATGTAAGCCAGTATCATTTTGTAGTTCTTTCGTAATGTCATTTATACTTAAATGCCCGCCCTCAACATCCATTGGCCACTTGTCTTCAGAAACAGCACGCAGAATGCTGAGACAACAGTCAGCTTTTCATAAAACACATATAACCCAAACATAACCTTATACCTTAAGAAAAATAATTCGATGTGTAACATACCTTCTCTATCCAATATAGTTTTTTCATACGTATTCCACAAAATGTTCATACCAGTTACGTTTCTGTTTAGATTTTATGAATCATTATGTATGCCGGAAGTGGTTGCACTTGCAAAAATGTTACACTAATGTTGTTTTGTATGCTGAGAGAACACTCGAGTGTTTAAACAGCATGCGATAGTATATTCCAGCCGCGATATCCCATTCTTTTGTATAAAATTTTAAAAACAAAAACAAAGACCCTTTAGCGTTTCACACTGCACTGCTTAAAATGTGAAAAAAATTAAAGGAACAGTGAATATTCTGGAAGAAATAATGGTATAAAAGGTGTATTCTATATAATACATGTATCTTAATGGGACCTGCATTTTTTTCTTAACGAAAAATTCCAGATATGTGTTATTCTAATACCTGAAATAAGATATTGCAATCTAAATCGTTAGCGTGGTTTTGATACAGAAAATTAAAAGCTTTTTCAAAATTTTCATTGGGAGTTGAATTTTAGAAACCTTGCAGTACTAAATATGCTCGACTTAGCTCCTGAATTTGGTACCCGGCTTTGCGTTTTGCAGGTAATGCTTTTCTTTATTTAGTTTTCTTTCTTCTAAAACTTTTTTGTGGGTATAAAGGTAATTTGAAAGCGAGTGTTTCCGTTGAAATCTCAATATTAAATTTTTTGCTCAAATGCAGTACTTAGTAACGACGATTTTTTCAAACAAAGGTGGGTATTTACCTATTTTCATACCTATCACGTATTTTATTCCACTCAAACATTCAGTATCGATTTCAGTGGAATACGAGTATTTAGATTCGAAAAAGAAAAAGAAAGAAAAACATTCTTAAAAAGCTGATGTGTTACACTCACATGACTTTCTCTACTCTTGTACAAACTATTTTTACAAACGCTTATTCTCCATCTACTTCATGTAAATCGAGATAAACATTTGCAGACTCTATCTTATTGCTAAGTTTCTTGTAGATGTAAGGGATATATATATATATATATATTTACAAGGGCAATATAGAAATACATGCCTTTAACAAGCAATATCTCGAAAATGGTTCATTGAACAAAAAAAATGTATATGACATAAATTGTGTATTTTAAGGCGATCTACATTTTTTGTGTAGTAAAATTCTGTCTATCTCTTATGGTTTACCAGTTATGCAAAAGTCGTTCACAATGAAGAATACTTTTGGAGACATTCCCAGAAAATTCGAGATATGCATTTCATTTGTCATAAAAATATCTTGAACATATGATATTTTAATCAAAATCGTTAGAGCCATTTTTGAGAAAATTAAAATTATCGAAAAATGTTCCATGTAAAGGGTAGTCTGGAGTGGGGGAATTTTCTTGAAAACCTTCGTGTCGCTTCTCTGGAAAATACTGAACCTAAATACCAAGTTTGGTGTTTATCCGACTGTTCGTTTCTGAGTTATGCTGTTCACAGACACACTGGCACACACACGGACATGTTTCCAAAAATGCTTTTTTTGGATTCAGGGGGTCTCAAAACATGTATTTCCGGTGAAATCTCGGTATCGAATTTTTGGGTGGAGCACAATACTTCTACTTACTATACATAGTAGAGAAAGTAAAAATGCAGTCTGTATACCGTCTGTAAACAGCATACCTTAAAAACGAAAAGTATGATAAATGCCAAAGACCACGCTTGAGTCAGACACTATTTAATGTGTAAGGCGAAGATTTTTTTAACAAATTTCCCATTCCGAACTACCCTTTAGCTGGAAACATTGTCATTTTTCATTTTCTTAAAACTGACTCTAATTATTTTGTTAAAAATATCACTTTTGACATACTGACACGAGAGATAAAACGTATATCTTCAATTTTTTGTGAATAGCTTGTGAAGTGCTCTTCTTACTGGTTGTGTATAAATTTTGTATAACTGCAAAATCATAACACAGACAAAAATTTACTACAAGAAAAATGCACATCTCATTAAAATACAGAATTTGTGTATGCCTCGTTTGTACAAAGTATTCCATGTTGCTCGTTTATACTTGCCATACACTTTAAAAAAATTCTACCAGCCGAATTAATGGAGGAAAAAATCTAATTTTTTTCAGACATAAAGATCAAATGGCAATACAGTTTATGTGTTTTGGGGCTTTTTTAGATCGTTAATTTTATCAATTTTATAAAATTTTGGGAAAAAATTGCCAAAATTGAAACTCTTTTGTACATGGTGTTTTCAAAATAGTCTTTCATGCATTGAGTAGAGCAATATTTCTGTGTATAACTTGATGTTGCGGCGAAAATAGGATTTTATTTGATGGAGGAATAAAATGTCAAAATTGGGAATTTTCTACGTTTTTGCCTTAATTCCTCATGTTCCGTTCACTTTACAACTTACACGAATTTATTTCTCCACCAGTTTGTCATATGTCGATGAAAGTGTGTAAATGTATGCACAAAAGATTTTCTACCCAATGCATAAAGATAATTATAAAAACCACACGTAAAAAAGGTTGCAATTTTGGCATATTCTTCAAAGCTTTATGTAAAATGAACGATCTGAGAAACTGCCAATAGATAAACTACGTTACTATTTTATCTTTATTCCAAAAAAAAAATTGCCTGCTAGAATTTTTTAAAATGTGGACGGATACTTTCTTGAGTAACTGTACATCATCCTCGGGATATGCTTAAAAGTTGGCAATTCTTGTTTTTTATTTCCATCGCAATAGCTAATTACTTCGGCTAAACATTTGAATGTAGTTACTGCTTGTTGTATGTAAATCAGCACTTGAAGTATATCGTGAATAATGTAACGTGGATAGAAGAATAGCTTTTTACAGGAATTCTATATTACACATATGGATATATGTGTATCTATAGCGCGCAGAGAAACTCGTGTAATATGCCAAACCATATTTTTACTTTCTCTGCTAACCTATAGCAACTAGAGGAAGTACTGAAGTCCACCAAAAACTTCCATATAGAGATTTCACCGGAAATGCATGTTTTGAAGCTCCTTGAAAAATGTTTTATACAAAAATATATGTCTGTCCGAGTGTGAAAAGCATAATTCAAAAGTCACTTAAATACCGAACTTTGTATTGAAGTTCAATGTTTTCTAAGGATGCGACACGATTTCCAAGAAAATTCTCCACTCCAAACCACTTTTTACAAGAAAAACTTTTCGTTACTTTTATTTCCCAATGTATTATTGTTAATAAAACTACCATTTATTAAAGACATTTGCAACACAAATAAAATCTATATGTTAAATTTTCTAGGGGTAGCCTGTGAAGTCCTCTTCATTCTGAATGACTTTCGTGTCACTGTAAACCGTAAGAGATGGATAAAATCTTCTACACAAAAAGTATAGTTATCGTTAAATGTATGTCATTAAAAATGTTTGTGGTATTAACCATTATCGACACACTCTTTGTTATTTGTCTGAATTTTCAAATACTTAGATTTCTTTCAAGTGCTAAATCGATATATTTTTTTTTTTTTCGTGATAATCCAAGCATTAAATTTCAAAGTCATCACACAGCGATCCGCTTTTTAAAAATCTGACTATCGCTTTAGCGTGTATTCTTCTTATACTCACAACCAATGTGTAAATGTGTAGGGAAAGTTTATTTAGATTAACAAGCTTTTGTAACAATAGTTTGTAGAAGAATACATAGAAAAAGTCATGTGAGTGCAACACATAAGATGTTTACATTCTGCACCGCGTACATACTAGATATAAAAGGCATTGCATTCCATCCAAATATTCGATACTGAGGTTTCACCGGAAATACATCTTTTGAGGCACTTGGAATAAAAAGGCATTTATAGGAGAAGGTCCGTGGATATGTATGTGTGTGTGTGTGAGAGAGAGAGAGAGAACGAGAACAGCATGACTCAAAAACGAAAAATCGAATGAATACCAAACATATCTTGAATTTTCTGGATGTAGCCTGTGAAGTCACTTCATTCGAAAGGAATTTTGTATAATCTTTTATAACTGGTAAAAGTTAAGCGATAGACGAAAACGTACTACACAAAAAAGTAGATCTCTTTAAAACACACACTATTTCAAATAGCTTTTTTTGTGACTCAACCATTTCCGAGATATATTATTAATGGTTAGAATTGTTCAATACTTTGGTCATTCTTTTAAAGTCCTGTCGATTTTCAATTGTTTCCTTAGATGTCATGGAAAGGGTATGAAATTCTAAGGCCAGCATATAACATCCAGCTCTAAAATATTTAACTATCGCTGTTCCTTTTGTATCTGTAACGAAATGTCTAATGCAGCTATTTCCGGAAAGGTTTATCTGGATTAAACTGAAGTAGATAGGAAAATAAACTGTAGTAAGAAAATTTTTATACCAGTAATAAACGCCAGAAGGTAGAGAAGGCCATGTGAATGTAACAAATCAGATTTTTATATGTTGAATTCTTCTATATTATAGGTAATGCGTGAGGAAAATAAAAGGAATACAGAAAAAATTATTCTTAATACGTATGATATTTGTGCAGTTTTAAAAGAACCGTGCACTAGCTTCCAGTGTCAGCAATGCTTGGCTTTAATGGAAAGCAGGAGTACATAAAACAGCTTGTAATTACGCTACTTCGAGAACTCCAGCTTCTCTTATCTCTGACTGCGATGATATGTACAAAAGTTCCTGGCTTCTAAGTGAACCTTGATGTTGCTTTGTACTGATGCTCTTCTCTTAAGTGCGTTTGTTAGTAAACAGAAGAGCAGAATCTCCTGAGAAACAATACGTATCATCTTATTCCCTCCACTCTCTGCATCCTCTGACGCTGTAACTAAATGCTTTAAACCTGAAAGTCGTACATACTCAAAACGAAGTTACTAAATTCTTGTCAAATGCGTGCAGCTGTCCTAAAACTTAAAACCCACCTTGCAGACATCGTTATGTAACAAGTTATGTGCTTGGAGTTCCCGTTGACATACGGTTCTCCAAATATGCTCTTTATATTTTGAGAAATTCATTGCAAAGAGGTTTTGGATGGCGAGAAATCAATCTAGATAGGTCTTATCTCCAGGAAAACTCCTTTTCATGTAACTTTTTCTTTCCTACCACGCGTCCAAAAATTGGATATCCACATTTTACTTGAAATATATGTTTTGAGCCCCCTTGAATCCAAAAAACGTCAGTTTGTGCGAGAGAGGCATAACCCAAAAACGAAAACTCGGATAAATGTATTTAAGATATTCATATGACAAATAAAATGCATATCTTAAATTTTCTGGCAATAGCCTGTGAAGTGCTCTTCACTCGGAAGGCACTTGTATAACTATTGAATGTTAAGAGGTAGGTGAAAACGTACTACACAAAAGAGTGTGGGTTTCTTTAAAACACACAGTTTATTTCAAAAAGCTTTTTTTGTAGCATCAGCCATTTGCAACCATTATTATTGGTTTGAATGTTTCGATACTTACTCATTTTTACTTTCTCTACTACGTATAGTAAGTAGGGGAAGTATTGTATTCCACCCAAAAATTCGATACCGAGATTTCACCGGAAATATATGTTTTGAGACCCCTGAATCCAAAAAAATCTGATGTTACACTCACATGACTTTCTCTACTCTTGTACAACCTATTTTTACAAACGCTTAATCTCCATATGCTTCATGTTAATCGAGATATCGAGATGTCGATCTTATTGATAATTTTCTTGTAGATGCAAGGGGAATATGGTAGGTTTTAAGCGATAGTCAAATATTTTAACGCTGGTTGCTATGTGGCGCATTCCATTCTCTTTGCATGTCCAGGACATAAAAAAATGAATAACGAATTTGAGAAAAAGTAAAAGTATTGGAAAATTTAATGAAATAACAAGCAATATCTCGAAAACGGTTCACTCAACAAAAGAAATGTATATGACATAAGTTGTGTATTTTAACGCGATCTACATTTTTTGTGTAGTAAAATTTTGTCTATCTCTTATGGTTTACCAGTTATGCAAAAGTCGTTCACAATGAAGAATACGTTTGGAGACATTCCCAGAAAATTCGAGATATACATTTCATTTCTCATGACATTATCTTAAACATATGATATTTTCATCAAAATCGTTAGAGCCATTTTTGAGAAAATTAAAATTTTCGAAAAATGTTCCATGTAAAGGGTAGTCTGGGGTGGGGGGATTTTCTTGAAAACCTTCGTGTCGCATCTCTGGAAGATACTGAACCTAAATACCAAGTTTGGTGCTTATCCGACTGTTCGTTTTTGAGTTATGCTGTTCACAGACACACAGACAGACACACACACGGACATGTTTCCAAAAATGCTTTTTTACTTTCTCTACTACGTATAGTAAGTAGGGGAAGTATTGCATTCCACCCAAAAATTCGATACCGAGATTTCACCGGAAATACATGTTTTGAGAATCACTGAATCCAAAAAAAGCATTTTTGGAAACATGTCCGTGTGTGTGTCTGTCTGTGTGTCTGTGTGTCTGTGTGTCTGTCTGTCTGTGTGTCTGTCTGTCTGTGTGTCTGTGAACAGCATAACTCAAAAACGAACAGTCGGATAAACACCAAACTTGGTATTTAGGTTCAGTATCTTCCAGAGATGCGACACGAAGGTTTTCAAGAAAATCCCCTCACCCCAGACTACCCTTTACATGGAACATTTTTCGAAAATTTTAATTTTCTCAAAAACGGCTCTAACGATTTTGATTAAAATATCATATGTTTAAGATATTGTCATGACAAATAAAATGTATATCTCGAATTTTCTGGGAATGTCTCCAAAAATATTCTTCATTGTGAACGACTTTTGCATAACTGGTAAACCATAAGAGATAGACAAAATTTTACTACACAAAAAATGTAGATCGCGTTAAAATACACAACTTATGTCATATACGTTTCTTTTGTTGAGTGAACCGTTTTCGAGATATTGCTTGTTATTTCCTTAAATTTTCCAATACTTATACTTTTTCTCAAATTCGTTATTCATTTTTTTTATGTCCTGAACATGCAAAGAGAATGGAATTCGCCACATAGCAACCAGCGTTAAAATATTTGACTATCGCTTAAAAGCTACCATATTCCCCTTGCATCTACAAGAAAATTACCAATAAGATTGACATCTCGATATCTCGATTAACATGAAGCATATGGAGAATAGGCGTTTGTAAAATTAGATTGTACAAGAGTAGAGAAAGTCATGTGAGTGTAACACATCAGATTTTTTTGGATTCAGGAGGTCTCAAAACATGTATTTCCGGTGAAATCTCGGTATCGAATTTTTGGGTGTAATGCAATACTTCCCCTACTTACTATACGTAGTAGAGAAAGTAAAAAGCATTTTTGGAAACATGTCCATGTGTGTGTCTGTGAACAACATAACTCGGAAACGAGTTATGCACCACGAGCACCTAGCAACCAGCTATTAAGAGATATGTATGTGCTTAAAGGCTACTGTATTTCGATACTGCCCTTGTAAATATATATTCCCCTTACATCTACAAGAAAATTAGCAATAAGATAGACTCTGCAAATGTTTATCTCGATTAACATGAAGCATATGGAGAATAAGCGTTTGTAAAAATAGTTTGTACAAGAGTAGAGAAAGTTATGTGAGTGTAACACATCAGATTTTTTTTACTATTGTTTTAGACCTAAGGTGGAACTTTGGGTCGTGGTATTAATAATCCACTCCGATAATTACCTTGGTGACTAAGGGAAACTACGGGGGGGGGGGTCAGGCCAGTCAGATTTGTCTCCTCACGGGATTTGGACCCGGGAACTCCCGAATGCGAGCCACAGACTTTACCGAGACCCGCTTGATAGAAACATTTTCTATGAACAACAAATGCTCAAAGTTATTAATAGTAAAAGTTGTGTTCTGTAGGACTGTTACACAATCACAGTCGTGTATATAGCATGTAACGCCTAATTCATCAAATTATCAAGGAGACCTAACCAAAAAAGGCTCACAAATTCCCACAGAACCATAAATAAATAAACTGAGTTTTACTTATGGACGCTCTTTAATTACTATGGTCCTTAGCGTCCCATTCTATATTGAGCGTGAAAGACCGGAAGTTTTGCTCAGGGGCCTCTTTATCAGGTTTGAGATTATTTTCCGTACCGTAAATATACGACACGGGACTACCGGCTTTACTTCCCTTTCGAAGGAAGCAATGAAAAGGATTTTTACGCCCGAAAAAAAATCCATCGCCCTCCGCCTGGTTTGAACCCACAACCTCGGAACTAGAGGCTAGCATGGAACCACTATACCACGGAGGACCACACAGAACCATAAAGATGAGTATTGTCTGTTCAGAGTCTTTTGAGCCAGTGGAAGGGGAGATAAGCAATTCGCGCGGTCGGCATAGTAGCTAGAACACGAAGCCGAACTGGCCGCGTGCCAGCGGTTTTTAACTTTCCCTCTCCGCTGACTCAAAAGACACTGAACAGACAATATATTTGTTGGTTTAGCTACGCAACGGGCTCAGCAGTATGTCGCTAGTCTATCTGCTGAAACCTTCAATGGAAATCGACAGTGAGCATGGCTTTTTGACAATTTAGATACATTTCGTTTAAGGTTTCATTGTAATTTAATTCTACTTTAACTTCCTTCACAACTGACAAATATGTACATTAATTACTCACACGCTTTTTGTATCTTTATTTTAAATTCTAATACCTACTAATTTAAAAACCACCTGTTAGTTATTCCGAGCTCAATTTTGAAATACATTAACTAAAGATCCTGCATCTGTCTCTTTCCATTCTATGCGACTGTAAATGATTGTGACTTAATTGAAAGCCGTGAAACATCTCTCTTACACGTTCTGAAACTTCTGCGAGACAACTTCGAGCATACCTCGGGCGTCCAGGTGGTCATTAATGAAACCTGAACAGATAGAAATGAAGCTAAACGAGATATACATAGTATATTTTGCAAGGTAGTGGTACTCCGTTCAGAATTTAAGTAATCCTTTAGCGAACCTTTATTTCTTCTTTACGTTTCAAACATTATTTTAATCAAATTATTTAAATGCCGGTCTTAAATACCACATAAACTATATATCTGCAAAATATTTATTATGAACCAGTAACCCATTACAAATGCTTGAATGAAATTGAAGGTTTAAATTTGTGATAACATTTGTCACGTAAATATAACACACAGCTAATGATTCCCAAGTATCACTGTGCTAACAGTGCATTCATAATTCCTTCCTTGCTTCCAAAAAGCAAAATTAATATTGGTTTTCTTTCAAAGCTGCCGAGGCTTAACAAATTGGGACGGCTCTTTGTTTAAGTTTCAAACTCCGCTCCATCTCTGCTTAGGCTACACATTTTAAAATATTTTTCTGAATTGTTATGTGTTGATAAGATGGCAACTTGAACATGAGCTTCCTCTCAAGTAACGCTAATACTTCTCTCAAATAATTTCCAAAATCTGACATTTTAATATGTAAAATCAATATGATTCCAGATTGTTACTTTATTGTATAAGCCTCCACAGTAACAAACGTTAAAACAAATTATGAAATTAGTGTCCTTGAGAGTTTTTTGGACGTGCAACCCATAAGTAAATTTTTCCGAGATCTTCACCAAATTACAAATATGCATTCCCTTAACATCGCACTCTCCCAGTCTGTCAGTTGTACAATTTTCAGTAAAATTTAGGCGGGAACTCCATCAACTCCCCAAACTACAGAGAGTATAATTTAATAGAAGCACACACTGTAACTGGTAAACGTTCACTGTTTAAGCGCTGAAATGGTGTGGAGATTTCTGCATTTATTTTCCTATACGGCTGCTAATGCAAGGTCAGCACCGGAAGTCCTACAACTTTGTATGTCCTGATTCCATTGAGGAAAACTGATACATAAAGGACAAAAAAGAGGGAGGCCCTTCAAATCTAACATACATAACAGGAACAAATGCGAATTTGGAGTGGGCTTTTTAATAACCTCCATGGTGAGTTGCATTATTCTTTTAAGTGCGGTATTTGCTATCGTATTAACAATTACCGGACGACTTATAAATATTTAAACATTAATTTTTTATTGTTTACATAAATGAATCAATAAAATAGATTCAGAATTTAAAGTAATGTACCTATCTATAGGACAGACCATTTAAGTTGAGACTGTACAATATCTCCAAAACTAAGCGTTGTAGAAAGAAATGTCGTGAATAAAAGTTGCTTGATATTTTGGGGGAAAGCAAATGCCAGTAGTCGTATTTTGTTTGTAGGACGTTCTGATGGTCATTTTAGGGTCAATTTAATTTTTTTTAAATAGGGACCTACATTTTATGTTTTCTTATTAGAAAATGGTTTATAAAAAGATGTTTATTTTGTGATGAAGAATAAGGAAACAAAATAAAAAATCTGATGTGTTACACTCACATTACTTTCCCTACTATTGTACAAACCATTTTTACAAACGCTTATTCTCCATATGATTCATGTTAATCGAGATATCGAGATGTTAACCTTATTGCTAATTTTCTTGTAGATGCAAGGGGAATTGGTAGGCTTTAAGCGATAGTCAAATATTTTAAGAGCTGGTTGCTATGTGGAGTATTCCATTCTCTTTGCATTACCGGGACAAAACAAGCAATATCTCGAAAATGATTCACTCAACAAAACAAATGTATATGACATAAATTGTGTATTTTAATGCGATCTACATTTTTTGTGTAGTAAAATTTTGTCTATCTCTTATGGTTTACCAGTTATGCAAAAGTCGTTCACAATGAAGAATACTTTTGGAGACATTCCCAGAAAATTCAAGATATAATTTTATTTGTCATGAAAATATCTTAAACATATGATATTTTAATCAAAATCGTTAGCCATTTTTGAGAAAATTAAAATTTTCGAAAATGTTCCATGTAAAGGGTAGTCTGGGGTGGGGGATTTTCTTGAAAACCTTCGTGTCGCATCTCTGGAAGATACTGAACCTAAATACCAAGTTTGGTGTTTATTCGACTGTTCGTTTCTGAGTTATGCTGTTCACAGACACACACACGGACATGTTTCCAAAAATGCTTTTTTTTATTCAGGGGGTCTCAAAACATATATTTCCGGTGAAATCTCGGTATCGAATTTATGTGGGAATACAATACTTCCCCTACTTACTATACGTAGTAGAGAAAGTAAAAATGTTGGCTCCCACTTACGAAACGTAACTTGACCCTCAAATGTCCAACCATTCATTGCGCTCTTCGTACACAGCCAATGGGAATTTTCGTTGTTGTTTACGTTGGTATAAGAACAATTGCAAAGTGCTTTATACAAATGTTTAAGTTTTTTATGGGGATTGAGATAACAAAATAAAAAAGCTAGGTTCCGATTTAAAAAGTTAAATTTAGCCTAAAACGTCCTCAAAAAAGAAAGCACGACTAATTACATTTACTTTCCTCCATAATATCAATCAACTTTTATTAAACACATTTCTTTCTACAAGCTTAATTTTGCGGATATCGTACAATCTCAACTTAAATGGTTAACCCTGCATTATTTGTCCACTAGTTAGCGGTGTTATTTAGGCATTTTTGATGGAGGGGCTAAAGTTTTGTAAAACCAGCCATAGATCTTCGACACCAATCCATTTATATACCTCTGTCATATGGTTTTCAGTGTTGGAAGTTAGTTTTGATAATCTCGTAGTGGTGAGACGGGGAGCATTTGCGAATATTGTATGTAAATGAATTTCTTGTTTTGAAGAATATCAGTGTATCAACTATTTTCTTTCAACTCCTCTGTGATGGTGAATTCCAGATGAGCATTGTCGATTCCCCTGAAACAATGCAATGCAGTTGCTTCTCGGTCATGGCGTCCTAAATATATAGAGGAAGTCCCACCTCCATGATGCTATGGAAAGTGTGCCTGCTGTAATAATATAGAGGGCTCAAGTTCCAATCCCTGTTGGGACGAGTCAGTTCTCAATTTTTTAGACCACGATCTCATTTAAATAGACGTTAACTATTATTTTAGATGTCATCTCTCTATCTGAGAGGTACGAGGTGCGTTAAACTTCAAAACAGGAATCGAAAAAAAAAAGTTAAGCCTGGTGCACAATTACCTGAGAGCGGGGACAGAAACGGGAACCAGAACCCAAAAGGGAAGCAGCAATTCTGACCTCAGTTTTTTCCCTTTTGTTTTATTTGTATAACCCCCTTCTATGATCACGTCGGGGGCTTTGACTTGAGAAACAACTCCTTGACTGTAAAAAAGTCCTAAACTTTGGTTTTTCAGTTTTTTAAACGTTAAAATCACTCACATTCATTCCCACATGCTTAATTCTAGACCTTGTAAAGGGTAGGGAAAGATTCTATTTTAAGAAACCTTCCCCGCCCCAGTCTGAAATTGAACCTGGGACCCCTAGGTTGAGAAGTCAAAACTCTGGCCCTGTACCGCAAAAGAGTAACCTCAATTCAATCATGCAAGTTATCGTGCCTACAGTTAAACAGAACAAGAAAACAAAGAAAATGAAGAGCATTTAGGGCTTTCTCTTCACAACGAACTGAGGATAAAATCGGGAAGCATGTGTATTAATATTTCGATAAATAGAATTAAATATTAAATATTTTTGAAGTATGGGTCATATAAACTGGTTTCAACCCCCTCCCACTCAAAAATAGTACAGAAAATTGCAGCTTTAGCCCTGATACAGACACTTTTCCTTGGGGAGGGCAGGATCTATCAAAAAGGCGTAAGGATGTCTTTCTAAAACAAAGCCACAAAAACAGTCAAGAGAGACCTTTAGCCCAAGGGTTCCTCACGCACCGTAAATCTTATCACTCTCCTTTTATTCCCCCAAGGTGAAGGAAACAGCATGCTAGCAATTAATTTCTGTTGTAGCACCACCGCTTTTACTGCGATTCCTATTTTATCATTCTACCCTTCCCACTCTTTCAAAAACGGACTCTAACCAACGCTTCTGGGGCTTGGGGAAAATTTACTTTCTCGTACTTGAAGAGAATTTTTAATCTGAATATTCTGTAGCTGAGCGCGGTTTCGAAACATTTTTCTTCGGTTTCACTGCTACAACTTTCTCCTAGTGTTTTTTAAACCTCAGATGATTTAAACTTTGTCTTTTCGTATAAGCAACTGAGACAAAATGAATGTTTAAGCTTGCTTAAAGAATGCACGGGTAAGCTAGTAACCGCAGTTGTTAAATATTTCATTCCGGTTTTATTTTCAGATGAAAATGTCGTTATATTAACGTCGTGCGCAGGTTTCTTCTTGTTTAAACAAGGGACTTAGCAATAATTTATTCTAACCTTTATAAACTGAAAAAATTAAATTTGGTGCTACTTTTGGGTTACTTTTTACTTTCCCTACTACGTATAGTAAGTAGGGAAAGTATTGCCTTCCACCCAAAAATTCGATACTGAGATTTCAACCAAAATACATACTTTGAGGCCCCCTGAATCCAAATAAAGCATTTTTGGAAACATGCCCGTGTGTGTGTGTCTGTCTGTCTGTAAACCGTATAACTCATAAACGAAAAGTCAGATAAATACCAAACTTGGTATTTGAGTTATATCCACAGAGTTTAACTAATTCAGTTAATAAAACTTTTAATTAGTCCAATGAATTTAAAATTTCTTTAATGGTAAAGTAAATTCCTAGAATAATAGTGGAAATTAATCCTTTGTAGGTTGCTTATAATTATTTTTAGTATCTTCCAAGAATGGGACGAAGATTTTCAAGAAAATCCCCCACCCCCAACTACCCTTTACATGGGACATTTTTCGAAAAATTTTATTTTCTAAAGACTGGCTAACGATTTTCATTAAAATGGCATATATCAAAGACACTTACAAATAAAATATATATCTTGAATTTTCTGGGAATAGCCTTGGAAGTGCTTTTCATTCGGAAGGAATTTTGTACAAGTTGTAAACGTTAAGTGATAGACGAAGACTTACCACACAAAAATCTAGCTCTCTTTAAAACAATAATTTACATAAAATAAGTTTTTTGTAGCATAAGGCGTTTCTGAGATATCCGTTATTAATGGTTCAAGTTGTTCAATACTTGTCATTCCTTTCAAGCCCCATCGATTTTCAGTTCTTTCTCGTGATTGCATGGAAACAGTATGAAATTTTAACTCCAGCATATAATGTCCAGTTCTTAAAACATTTGACTCTCGCTGTTCTCTTTGTATTTATAACGAAATACGTAACGTAGCTATTTCTGCAAAGGTTTATTTGGATTAAATGTAGTAGATAGAAAATAAGCTTTAGTAAGAATAGTGTGTATACCCAATAATAAAGATAGAGGGTAGAGAAAGTCATGTGAATGTATCACATGATTTTTGTTAAATATATTAGTAAATTCGTTAAACGTTCATTACTCTAAAACAACTTTTTACCTTTTGGATTACTGAATTGTTTTCTCTCAAATCTTCCTCCTCTTTGGGTCAGCGTACTTCACCTATCACCTTTTATAAACTATAGTTTTGCGTTCTAGAAAAATTAAAACATGACCAGAAACATACTCTGCCATACCTTGTAGCTTTGTATATGCTTATATAGTTATGTCCAAATTTAAGCTGTAAATGTATTCAACTGCAGTAATGAAATGTAGCAATAAACTACACATCAGAGATACTACAAATATTCTAAACACCATCTGAATTTTGCTGGAATAAAGAGTGTAATCAGTATGAAAAAACTAACAATTAAAATGATGGCATCATTGCAGTTTAGTGTGTTTGATGCAAGAGTAATCTGTGCTTTTACCATGCCTAATTACAAACCACGTGTGTAGCAACTTCATAGAGTAAGAAATCCACATTATTTTCCCCCCAAGCTTACATAGAGTGTAGCAACAAACAGCTAGCAAAGCTGTTACGATTCAAGAAATCAAACTGTTTCTACACTATTTGATCAAAAGTATCGGTCACCCCCACAAACATACGTTTTTCATCTTAGGTGCATGTGCTGCCACCTACTGCCTGGTACTCATTATCCGCGACCTCAGTAGTCATTAGACATCGTGAAACAGCAGAATGGGACGCTCCGTGGAACTCACCGACTTCGAACGTGGTCAGTTGATTGGGTGTCACTTGTGTGAGAAACCTGTACGCTAGATTTCCACACTCCTAAACATCCCTAGGTCCACTGTTTCCAATGTGATAGTGAAGTGGAATGTGAAGGGACATGTACAGCACAAAAGCGTACAGGCCGACCTCGTCTGTTGACTGACAGAGACCGCCGACATTTTCAGAGGGTCGTAAAGAGTAATAGGCAGACGTCTATCCAGACCATCACACAGGAATTCCAAACTGCATCAGGATCCACTCAAAGTACTATGACAGTTAGGCGTGAGGTGAGAAACCTTGGATTCCATGGTCGAGCGGCTGCTCATGAGCCACACATCGCGCAGGAAAATGCCAAACGACGCCTCGCTTGGTGTAAGGAGTGTCAACATTACACGATTGAACAGTGGCAAAACGTTGTGTGGAGTGACGAATCCCAGTACACAATGTAGCGATCCGATGGCAAGGGTGTGGGTATGGCGAATGCCCGGTGAACGTCATCTGCCAGCCTGTTTAGTGCCAACAGTGAAATTCGAAGGTGGTGGTGTTATGGTGTGGTCGTGTTTTTCCTGGAGGGGGCTTGCACCCCTTGTGGTTTTGCGTGGCACGATCACAGCGCAGACTTACATTGATATTTTAAGCACCATCTTGCTTTCCACTGTTGAAGAGCAATTCGGAGATGGCGATTGCATCTTTCAACACGATCGAGCACCTGTTCATACTGCACGGCCTGTGGCGGAGTGGTTACACGACAATGAATCCCTGTAATGGACTGGCCTGCACAGAGTCCTGGCTTGAATCCTATAGAATACCTTTGGGATGTTTTGGAACGCCGACTGCGTGCCAGGCCTCGCCGACCCACATCGATACCTTTCCTCAGTTCCGCACTCCGTGAAGAATTGGGCTGCCATACCCCAAGAAACCTTCTAGCACCTATTGAAAGTATGCCTGCGAGAGTGAACGCTGTCATCAAGGCTAAGGGTGGGCCAGCACCATATTGACTTCCAGCATTACCGCTGGAACTTGTACGTCATTTTCAACCAGGTGTCCGGATACTTTTGATCACGTACCTAGTGTATATGTGCATGTTTTTCAACGTTGTGCAATTGGATATGGCAGACCATTCCACTTTTCGAACAATAAAATGGAAGGAAGCGAATTTCAATCACCACGGTTGCGTACCCCTTACAGTTTATAATTGCATTATTTTCCCTTCCCTTCTTTTGCTTGTACAAACTCAATATCCAAACAAATAGCCACAGCATCTCTAATGCTTTTAAAAATGAAAAAATTCCGTGTATAGTAATATACATGTTTAGCAATCATGGATTTCTCCAAAAGTTCCCCATGTTTTGTAAACATTTCCAGAAGACGGTGAACGCAATCGAGTTGCAGTGGTTGGTCAGAGTGCTCAGTTTAGAGATTGCATTTCAGTTAGCATTTTCATAGTGTAGAAATGATTTACCCCCTCTAATGTTTACAGACGTATTTCAGTGGAGAAGTAATATGATTAAATCACACTGGGTTTTATTTTCCTCTAGGAATTAATGTACACGTAATTAATTCGTAAATCTCTTGAGAAAAAACAAAGCCTGTACTGGCATTACTAGACAGTAGAGTGTTATTTGCAATAGTGTATTTTCTGATACGGTCTAGTCTTTCGTCAGATTACCCGATACCATAAATACAATGCCTTTTACTATGATAGAGCTTTCGCCCCATTACTGAATGTGGCATCGTTAACGAACAGATAAAATGAAGGACTTGCTTTAGATCGCCGCATTTGAAGGCTTTGGAAACATTTTGTTAAAGAAATTAAAAAATTAAATTGAGTTTTACTTATAGACGTTCTTTAACTGCTGTGGTCCTTGACGTTCCATTTTTCGGTATATTGGGTGTGAAAGACCGGTGATTTTTCTCAGAGGCCTCTTTATCAGGCTTGAGCCTGTTTTACGTGCCGTAAGTCTACCACACGGACCACCGGCTTTACTTCCCTTCCGAAGGAAGCCATGCTAGGGATTTTTACGCCCGAAAATATCCAGCGCCCTCCGCCGGGTTTGAACCCGCGACCACGGGAAATAGAGGCTAGCATGGTAACCACTACACCACGGAGGACGACAATTTGTTAAGGGATATGATTATTCATAATATTAATAGAACTCTAATACGGGAACCAGGCTTCTAAAATTCTAGATTGGTTTTAAATAACTGAATCAACCAGAACGGCCGAAAGCGCTCGAACCTTCATAGATCTAATGCTTTTGAGGTTATGGTCACATGAACTCTGATATACGTACCTTTCATTAGCTTATACCCTCGTTACGATTTGCGACAATGAACTCTGAAGCAGAATTAGTTCATCGTTTATTTTGAAACGAAGTCTTTCTTGCGCCACGATATTTAACGTAAAACTTTACCTAAATCAGTCAGAATTTCTGTTTTCGTTACCGTAAAGTGACGCACGCGCAGAACATCGGTTCACGTGATTTTAGCGCTTACGGTAACTTAGTAAGTTGCCAAAAACTCTACTTTTTACAGATTACCTTTAACTTAAGTATGCATCGGTATGTTCAGGATTTGGAAATACGGGGTTGTGTGCTTCTAGAGACACGGTCAAAAATATGAGTTGATGGCGAGCAGTGTTTGTTTAGAGAATTAAGTGTATTTACACTTTTAAGTGCTAGAGAAATGTGTTGTTCTTCAGGACTCCTCGTGCGCTGAAATCGTCAACCGGAGATATCCATTTATAAAATGGATTTTATGTGATGATGTAGGACTAAGTAAAATCAGTACATTGTGTAGACGTGCATTGAAAACAAGTGAATGAACACGTGTGAAATGAGAAACATTTTGAGGGTGTGATCGCAGCAAGTGGCCATGTCTTAGCTGTGAAGTCTGCACCCTGGCGGCCGAGCTGCATGGAATGGGAGCAAGCCTTTCCAAATCCAGCCGCGTAAGTACCTCTCTCTCTATTTTATTTTACGTTCGCTTTAATTCCCTGGTCATATCGCGACGGATCTGTTGGTGGATCTGTTCTAGGTCTCATCCCTGTAACCACTCGCTCCGTCACGTGTCAGAGACCCTAGCGCATAGCTACCGAATCTTCGGTCCCGTGCCATGCAGACGGCATTAGGTTGCCATCCAGTCCAACCACCGCCCCCATATAAAGGCGGACAGTTAGCCTTCTAGGTCTCATCCCTGGAAATGCCATCTTGCTTCATGCCGTGCAGATGGCGTTAGGATGCCTTCCAGTCTAACTGCTTACATTGCCTGTTGTTTTGGATTTAAGGTGGAACTTTGGGTCGTGGTATTAGGTATCCAATCCGGTGTTTACCTTGGCGACTGAGGAAAACCACGAAAAAACTTCAGACAGATTGGTCGGCCCACGGGAATTGAACTGGGGACCTCCCGAACGCGGGCCACAGACTTTACCGCCTGAGCCATCCCGCTCGGTCGTAAGTACCTCCTAAAGTAACTATGAGCCTTTACATGGAGAAGCGAAGTGAATATCTCACTTGAACAAAAGCTTTCGATTCGGAGTATGAACAGCTTTGGTTTAGAAAAATAGCCAAGGTGCTAACTATCCTTCATAGGAGCATAATCAATCATATGCCAACTGCAAACTCAACATCCCCTCTTTCCTCCTTTCCACTGTCCCTCTTTGTTTCCGCATAAGAACCATTTGTGTTAATATATCTCTCATTCGGCATCTCTTTCTTCATTCACCGTTCTTTACAATGCATCTCTTACGAAGCAGTTTTGTCTCAACCAGTGCCCCAAAAAGTTTTTTTCCCTCTATTTCAGCATCGTTTTTCGTTCGTTCACACCATTCTAGAACAGCATCTTTGTTTATTTAGCCTGCTCATTTCACCTACTCCATTTTGCACGCCAATATCTTAACTGCTTTTAGTCATTTTTTTATGATCTACAATAAAATAAAGTATATGCCATAGGCTCTTGCTGAAATCTATCATTTCGCGAAGATCTGAGGGTCCTCTAAAAGCCGACAGATAGCCAAAAGTTAAGTTAGAGAGCTAGGTTAGAGTTACATTATATGCCTTTCATTTCATGAAGAGCGCAGCAGGACATGTATTTTCGCATGTTTTTAGCATACTCCGAGTTTATCTGCCTAGAATCTTCGCGAAATGGCAGGTTTCAGCAAAAGCTTGTCACATATATGCACATGTTAAGGCGGGCCTTGCCTTACGCCATCCCCGAAGCCAATACGAAACTGAAGCTATCACCCGTGGTTTGCTGAAACGCATTGTTGGAGCGCCCTGATACTTGGGAGTATCATTTGCATGTGTTTGAACTGCATTTTCTGCTACGTAAGACACTCGTTCTCAGAGTGTGCTTAACCTTGATGGTTGAGGTGAAGACTTTTGAACACAAGAGATTCTGGGTTATTAACTCACTCAACAGTCTTGATTTTGTAGATTTCTTAAAAGCAATAAAGTTGACGTTAATTGCCACTAAAGTACCAGAATATCTGATATTCTCACCGAAAACAGCGTTTGATGTTTGTATGTATTTATCCCTGGATAAAAGAATTCTTCAGATTTGAGCTCCGATAATTAGGACCTGTATTCCTGAGCTCTACAGAAAGTTAACATTATTCAAATCCTTTCTAAATCTTAGGAAATAGCATAGGGCATGGCCTAAATTAGTTTGAGTCACACATTAGCTGTTTTGATTGACCAGATTGCTTGGTCATGTTGCATATAGTCAATATTACTTTCTGTATCACGTACCTAGTAGGTACAGAAGGTATTTCATTCCACTCCCAAAAAGAATTTCATATTGAGATTTCACTGAAAATACATTTTTAGGCCCCATGAATAAATAATGCATTTTTAGAAAAATATCCGCGTGAGAGAGAGCGAGAGAACAGCATAGCTAAAATACGAAAACTCGGATAAATACCAAACATGATATTTATGTTGTCTTCCAAGAATGCAAAGGGAAGATCTCCAAGAAAATCTCCCCATCCCAAACTACTCTTTGCATGGAGAAAATTTTGTTATTTTTTTTTTATTTTCTCAAAAATGGCTGTAACGATTTTGATTAAAGTATTGCATATTTAAGGTATTTACATGTCAAATCAAATGTATATCTTAAATTTTCTGGGAATAATTGTGAGATCTTCATTCAGAAAGAGTTTTGTATAATATTGCGTACTGGTGAGCATTAAGAGATAGACAAAAACTACTAATACCTTTGTCAGTTTTTTTAAGCTGTGTCGCTATTCAGTTGTTTCTCGCGATATCATGAAAGAATATGGAAATTCAAGGTCAGCCTATAGACACTCGCTTTTAAACATATAGCCATCGATTCGGTTTCCTCTATCCTTTTTGCACTTACAACGAAATGTGTAATGAAACTATTTCTGTAAAGCTTTACTCTAACATGAAGTAAGTGGGAAATTACGAATAGTTTGTAGAAGCTATATAAAATAAACGCCAGTGTGTAGAGAAACGCATGTGAATGTAACACATTAGATATGTTTTTACTTTCTCTACTACGTATAGTAAGTTGAAGTATTGCATTCCACCCAAAAATTCGCTACCGAGATTTCACCGGAAATGCATGTTTTGAGGCCCCCGAATCCAAATAAATCATTTTTGAAAACTGGTCCGTCTGTGTGTCTATGTATACCATAGCTCAAAAACCAAAAAGTCGGATTCGTATTTAAGTTCAATGTCTTCCAAAGATGTGACACGAAGATTTTCAAGAAAATCCCCTCACCCCAAACTACCCTTTACATGGAAAATTTTTCGAAATTTTTTATTTTCAAAAAAATGGCTCTAACGAGTTTGGTTAAAATACCATATATGAAAGATATTTACATGACAAATAAAGTGTATATATTGAATTTTCTGGGAATAGCCTCAGAAATCTTCATTCGGAAGGAATTTTGTTTAATCTTGTATAACGGTAAACGTTAAGCGATAGACGAAAACTTACTACACAAGAAATGTAGATCTCTTTAAAACACAAAGTTTATTTCATGTAATGTTTTTTGTGGCAATAGCCGTTTCTGAGATATACGTTATTAAAGGTTCGAATTGCTCATTTCTTGGTCATAGAATGCTTTCAACATTCAGTTGTTTCTCGGGATTGCATGGAAACAGTATGGAATTTTAAGGCCAGCATATAGCGTGCAGTTCTTAAACATTTGACTGTTGCTGTTCCCTTTGTACCTATAACGAAATGTGTAATGTAGCTATTCTGTAAATGTTCATTTGGATTAAAATGTAGTGGATAGGAAAATAATGACTAAGAATAATTCGTATACCCACTAATAAACGACAAAGGTTAGAGGGTATCACATTAGACTTGTTTATTTACCACCCTTGTACTAAACTGGAGATCTCTAAACTAAAAGTGTCTTTTATTCTAATTTTCAAATAGTAGATAATCATGTGATAACCATAGCTGAAGAGTTTGCAAGAAATCCGTATATGAAGCAGATGAAACCTCTGCAGAACCGTACCTTTATCACCTGAGCTCATGGAATATTAAAACCTTAATTTTGAGACATTCTTTGTAGTTTTGGTTTATGTATGGATCCCTTGTGAGATTGCTGTTCACTAGTTATGCACAAAGCGTCGTCAACACACGTGTGCCCTCGTACTGTATTCATTCTCCGGGAGACAACTAGCTTGATTCATCCCTTGACATATGCTGCAACGGCAGTTGTGTTTATTGAGTGAAAACTGCGCACACAAGAGGTCCAATTCTATCTATGGGAGGGGGATGAAACTTATTTCCATGCGCACACAAGATGTTGACTAGCTATTTCAGTGACTTGGCAATAATCAAGTTTTGCTCCCTTCCTCGCTCGCTCTCAAAAGCCAATTGACTCGCTCACTCGGGGGCGTTTTTTAATATCACCATATTAATGCTGCGACTGGGTCGCCCTAGAGACGAAGGGTGCCCTAGGTCAGTGAAGCTAAAGTGATTTCCTCTCAAGTCAATAAACCGGCAGTCAAGGTGCTGGTCGCGCGTGGCCTGTGTGCTGAGCAGACAACTAACTTAACCTCTGCCCTCCCTTCAGAATTCCTACACGGATATCTAGAAATATATGTTTAAGGCAACCTATCGGTGAAAAACTACACAGTAAAATATTATTCTTTTTTATTTTCTCTACTACGTATAGTAAATAAGGGAAGTATTCTATTTGACCCAAAAATTCTATGGAGATTTCCCCAGAAATACACGTTTTAAGACCTCCTGAACACACACACACACACACACAAAAGCATTTTAGAAGAACGTTTAATAGTAGATTTTCAACAAAATCCTCTACCCCAACTATCCTTTATATGGAACATTTTTCGAAATTTTTTATTTTCTAAAAAATGACTAACGATTTTGTTTAGAATACCATATATTAAAGATATTTACAAGTAAAATAAAATGTATTACTTGAATTTTCTGAGAATAGCCTCTGAAGTCCTCTTTATTTGGAAGGAAGTTTGTATAATCTTGTGTAATTGGTAAACGTTAAGCGATAGACGAAAACGTACTACAAAAGAAATGTAGATCTCTTTAAAACATACAATTTATTTCAAATAACTTTTTTGTGGCATCAGCCATTTCCGAGATATCCGTAAATAATTATTCAAATTGCTCAATACTTAGCCACTCTTAAGTCCCGTGCATTAATTATCAGTTGCTTCTCGTGATGTCACGGAAATAATATTGAATTTTGAGGCCAGCATACAGTATCCAGTTCTAAAACGTTTGACTATCCCTATTTCCTTTGTATATGTAACGAAGTGTGTAATGCAGCTGTTTCCGGAAAGATTTATTTGGATTAAAATAAGTAGGTAGGAAAATAAACGTTCTAAGAACAATTTGTATACTCACTAATAAGCAACAGAGGGTAGACATCAGATTTTTCACTTAATAAAATGATTCATTGAGAACATTTTGATGTATTTTTATCTCATTTGTGTGACAATTTGAATAACCTCTTAGCATGGGTCAGATCTACGTTTTCCAACTCTGAATTGATTTTTCTTCGTTTTAAATTTTTTAGATATCTGCCAGAACTTAATTTTAAATGCGCTATGTAATATTTGGTCTAAGATGCATGCCATCTTTCACTGAACTGGTAAGTTCAAATTTGCGCACCACTGCACACTTTGAGACTGCAATCGCATTTAGGTATGTACAAAATCAGTCAACTTCCTGATTCCTTTCTGTTTTTCGGATTCTTGTTCATTAGTTAGGTTTCAACTCATGAGATTTTCCTCAGGACAGCCAGATAAAGAACAATGAGATTTGTGCGGGATTAAATTATAAAAAAATCTCATTAATTACACTCGCATGACTTTCTGTACTCTTGTACAAACCATTTTTACAAACGCTTATTCTCCATATGCTTCATGTTAATCGAGATATCGATATACCTTATTGCTAATTTTCTTGTAGGTGCAAGGGGAATATGGTAGGTTTTAAGCGATAGTCAAATCTTTTAAGAGCTGGTTGCTATGTGGAGCATTCCATTCTCTTTGCATTACCAGGACATAAAAAAATGAATAACGAATTCCCATTTGAGAAAAAGTATTAGAAAATTTAAGGGAATAACAAACAATATCTCGAAAATGGTTCACTCAACAAAAAGAATTATATGACATAAATTGTGTATTTTTACGCGATCTACATTTTTTGTGTAGTAAAATTTTGTCTATCCCTTACGGTTTACCGTTATGCAAAAGTCGTTGGAGACATTCCCAGAAAATTTGAGATATACATTTCATTTGTCAGAAAATATCTTAAACATATGATACTTATATCAAAATCGTTAGAGCAATTTTTAAGACAATTAAAAATTTCGAAAAATGTTCCATGTAAAGGGTAATTTGGGGGGGGGAATTTTCTTGAAAACCTTCGTGTCGCATCTCTGGAAGATACTGAACCTAAATACCAAGTTTGGTGTTTATCCGACTGTTCGTTTCTGAGATATGCTGTTCACAGACACACACGGACGTGTTTCCAAGAATGCTTTTTTTGGATTCAGGGGGTCTCAAAACATGTATTTCCGGTGAGATCTCGGTATCGAATTTTTGGGTGGAATACAATACTACCCCTACTTACTATACGTAGTAGAGAAATTAAAAAAATTAAATTGAGTTTTATTTATGGATGCTCTTTAACTGCCCTTAGCGTCCCGTTCTATATTGGGTGTGAAAAATAGGAAATTATGCCCAGAGGGCTCTTTATCACGCTTGAGGTTCTTTTACGTGCCCTAAATCTACGACACCGGACCACCGGCTGTACTTCCCTTCCGAAGGAAACTATGCTAAGGAAATTTACCCCCGAAAAAATTCATCGACCTCCATCGAGTTTGAGCCCGCAACCTCAGGAACTAGAAGTAACCACTACACAAACGGACAACGGATTGAATTAGTACTCGCAACTTAATGGTGGAAAAACAGCGGTTTTGATCGGCAAGATCTTTTAGCACGTAAACCTATTTTCACCTTAATTTTGGAATTTGTCTTGAGAATCTATCTGGCAATTCTCTTTGTTGACAGTAGGAAGCAAGCAGCAAGAACTGTTAGTTATACCCGGAAGATTGCTTTCTTAAAGGCGTGGCAAAATACACTTTCATTGCAAAACTCTTACTTAAGCAGCTCTTTAGCGAAGTAAAGAAACAAAGTAATCAGAATTACTTTTAAAATCTCCTCGCTACTCTGTTTAATGCATAACTGAGAAGAATGCACAAGAAGGTAAGCTCTACGAAAGCAAGAAGCTGTTATAATTATCTGACTTCTTCTGTTTCTAAAGGCATCCTTTTGTGTTATTGTCGAGGCACATCGCAAGCTCTTGTTCTTCTATACCGCTTTCTTTTTCTCTCTTGCTTTAGACTCCAAAAATATTTCCTCCCTTCATTACACAGCCCATTTAAAATGCAATACGAAGCATAACGCTATTTTCTCTTTCTTGGTAAACAACAATTAAACTATTCTTCTGCAGCTTTAGGAGTTTATAAAATTTACTAGCAAACGGAAAATGCCATCGAGTACTGCGATTTACCCACCGACCACCAAGATGTATAGAAGCAATGTCCTTGCCTGTCCTATTGGGGTCTAGGGTTCAAATCCTATTTGGTTTAGGCTTTTGTTGACTCGTTTTTCTTCAGTCCTTAGAATCAGTAATCAAATAAGTATAGTGGCGATGGGTGATAGTGTATTTTTTGACTTTTTAAGGCTACACGCTATATTTTGTTACATACTTGGATAGGGCATGACAAGAAGTTTTTATTTTTTGTTGATCCGTTAGTTTTAAATTAAAATTTATTCTTTGAAAATGTCTCATTTTCACAATTTAACATCCCACTGCTTTTAGCTGCCAGAAAAGCACCAGGCATTGGATCACAGAATGCAAACAACGAAAATAAATGTATTCACCGCAGACTTAAAGTATAATATAATTAGGGCAACTTGCAAGCACTTCGTTGCTTTGAAGTGAATAGCATTTTAATATATAAAAAATACTGCATATGTTGATCAAAATAGCCCACTTTCGTCCATCTCAACCTTAAATGGTTTGGGTCTTCCAGTTAGTCATTTCCGAGATATTCTGTGCTACTGGTTTGAAGTTAAATACTTATACTTTTCTGAAATAGGAAATCATTCATTTTTAATTTTTCTACTACGTATAGTAAGTAGGGAAAGTATTGCATTCCACTCAAAAGTTCGATAGCGGGATTTCACCGGAAATACATAAATCATTTTTAGAAACATGTCCGTTTGTGTGTCTGTCAGTTTGTGAACAGCATAACTCAAAAATGAAAAGTCGATAAATACCAAACTTGATATTCAAGTAAATCCCCCTTCTAGACTATCCTTTATATGGAACATTTATAGAAAATTTTGATTTTCTCAAAAACAGCTCTAAAATTTTGATTAAAATTTCGCATGCTTAAGATATTTTGGTGGCAAATGAAATAAATATCTTGAATTTTCCGGGAATATCCACAAAAGTCCTCTTCATTCTGAATGAGTTTCGGATAACTGGTAAACCGTAAGCGATACACAAAAACTGCAGATCTCATTAAAACACTGATTTGTCATATATTTTCGAATGAACCATTTCCGAGATATTCATTGTTATTGCTTGAATTTTCCTATACTTATACTTTTTCTCAAATGGAAATTCGCTGTTCTTTTTTATGTCCTGGATATGCAAAGAGAATGGAATGCTCCACATAGCAACCAGCTCTTAAAAGATTTGACTATCACTTAAACCCTACCATATTCCCCATGCACCTACAAGAAAATTAGCAACAAGTTCTCGATTAACATGAAATAGATGGAGAATTAGCGTTTGTAAAAACAGTTTGTACAAGAGTAGAGAAAACCATGTGAGTGCAACATATCAGATGTTTTTCTTGTGGTCATACAAAGATCTTGGGATTTCAAAGCTATCACATAGCAATACGCTCTTTAAAAATCGAACTATCGTATTACCTTCTGAATCTTACAAAAAAAAGTGTAAATATTTAATGTAAGTTTATCTGGATTAACAAGAAGTAAATAGAATAATAAGCTTTCACAAGGTGCTACACTCCTCCGATATCATCTCTAGGTATTTAAGATTTTACTGAAAGCATATCGCAGTTTTATACTCCTATTATTTTCGAATATTAAATTTTGAAGCAGTTCTGAAGTATTCACGCTATAAGTATATATTATCTCAGATTTTAAACAGAACTTTTTGAAATGCTAAACATTCATTATTTTGTTTCTCAGATTAGTTTATGTCCAATTGCTTTATGAACATTTGGCCGCTGTCTTTTTCTCACAAAGAGCGCATTATACATAGAAAGGTCAGACAGGAGCAAAATATATGGTCGTGGCGGTAAATCAACACCACCTAGTGTACAACATTCAAAAAAACAGTTTATAACGCTATCATGTAATGTAACTTAGATTGCAGTTCGATAGCTAAATTGTAAACACAGATCACTGTGCTAAGCTCTGAATCGAACGCCAGGAATTACTGGATATTCGGCAGGAACGTCACAGATAACAAAGCACCCCATCCCTCGTACAGTCTGTCAGCTTTTGCAGACCTCACCAGACCGG
Organism: Deroplatys truncata; assembly: GCA_030765065.1. Taxonomy (NCBI): domain Eukaryota; kingdom Metazoa; phylum Arthropoda; class Insecta; order Mantodea; family Mantidae; genus Deroplatys; species Deroplatys truncata. The sequence goes on along the minus strand of CM060988.1, from coordinate 125,578,511 downwards.
TTTACATTCTGTTTATCGATATATAGTTTTGAGTCTACTAGTTGCCCACGAGATGAATGCGCTTGATGGAGAGCGCCATTGTGTTTTGACAATCAAGGCCTGGGATCAGAGGGGAGTGAGGAGCAAGGCGATACGGAAATGTGCAGTCGCACGGTGAAAACGGTATATTGGCCCCAGCCTCGCTAGTAAAGCAACTCAGAGCTGCGGACGTTTTCTTTACCTGACTGTTCTTCCGATGTCCCGCCCACTTGTTCCGTAACCGTTTAGTTCCTCATCCCACCACACGCATTCATATCGCGGCGACTGGTAGATAACCTGAAGCCAGCTGCTTAAGAATTCCTATGCCTACTTAGGAGTGATCTGTAAGGATACAGATCAGGTAGTGAAAGCAGCGTGACTGTTAAGCACAATACTTTTCTTTCATCAGAAATGCCCCTGCGTAATAATTGAAATTCTATGTATCCTCGTGTTATTTATAGTAGTAATTGTGAACATTTACCCTAGCGTCACCCCTAGCTTCTTCATGTTCCGCATTTGCTCTTTGTATTTATTGTCTTAATGTGTACGTAACCGTCATTGCGGATAGAGTGGTGCCTAAGTACCGAAGTCATATGCTAGAGAAATGGCTATCCACAGAATGAGATACGGGATTAATCAAGTGGAGCATTAACGTTCCAGGTAATGCTCCAAGAGTCCCTGTTCTCGCGGGAGACGTGCTAAATGATGCAGCAAACGGCTGCAGGGACGTCTCACACGATGAATTAATTTAAATACATGACCAAGCTGACACGAGTGCCTCGTGATTTCCCTCAGGCTTGGCTTCTCTCGCAAGAAATTCTCCACGGTGTCTCGCTGTACACACTTCCTGCATTAAACAAAGTAACCGCGTTTGTAAACCGAAACTCCTAACCAGCATTCTGAAGCTCTTTCAGAAATATTAACAACAATAAGTTACCCTGGGAGATTGTATAACGCATCAAATTACACCTCATCTAAGCTGGATACTTCAGTACTTAAAGCACATCATTCACATCAAAATGTTTTTTACTTTACTACTTAACTTTTGAAGAAGGTTAATTTTATGGTGGTGGTGTGTTTTATTTCGACTGTTGGGGTGCCGAACTTGAAGTAGTTGCAACAGCAATGGTAAAAAGTTTCCGGTAGCCTTTGCCCCAAATATACTTTCCGGTGGCCTTTGGCCTAAATGTTTAAAAAATATTAACTTTGTAATTTGACTGTTTCTTTAAATATTATATATTTATGTTTGCCTCGGCTGCGTCAGTATTATTGTTAGAGACATTGAACTCTTTGCAGGGAGTAGTGCGGCTAAGAATGTAGGCTTACACAGATTATAATTTTTAATTCATTCCTTTTTATTAATTCTTGACACGATTTAAATAACACTTCACTGATATAGAGAGAGCTGTGAGATTTGTTTTTTATTAAATACTTGCATTTTTTAACACGTAAACTATTTTTGTCTCAAACAATATACGTATTAAATTTCTCGAGGACGCATCTCGCGTCCGGTTAGGAACGCTGTCTATAACCAACGCGTCCAGTTATGAGCGCTGTTTACAAGCAACTGAACTCTGAATTTGTAAATTTTGCTATATTTCAGCTTCTGATTGGCTAATCCTAGTCCAATAGAATACCTTCATTTAACTAAAGCTTTTTCTGGTTGTTGATTGGCTATTTTATAAACTGTCACAAAAGTTACTATATTGCTTCCAAGAATTACAAGTAGTATTGTTAAACTTTCAAATTCATTATTGCCTCACGGTTACCTCATTGTTACCTCATTGTTAGCAACTTTTAACCTATTTTTCTCACAGCTCCTACATAATTAAATTACGTAATACATTCACATAACATTATTACACATGTATTCAATAATATAAACTTATACAAACTGTTACATACGTCTTACAAATTATTACATACACATATTGCTTAAAGGCGGGCTGTAATTGAATTTATATATTACATAATTTGACTGAAATCATTTATGTGTTAAAAATACTGCCTCACTTTAGTACCCTAATTAGAGCAAGTACTGTATTCCATCCAAAAATTCGATACCGAGATTCTACCGGACATACATGTTTCGAGACTCCCTGAATCCAAAAAGAGCTAGAAAGCCATTTTAGAAAAAAGGTCTGTGCGTGTGTGTCTGTCTATCTGTCTACCAACATCGTAACTCGAAGTGTTAAGCGTGTTCCAAGGATGCAAAACGAAGATATTCAACTAAATCCCTCACCGCGAACTACCTTATATGGAAAACATTTCGTTATTTTTTATTTTCTCAGAAACAGCTCCAAACGAATTGGATTAAAATAACATATATTTAAGATATTTGGTTGGCAAATAAAATGAATATCTTGAATTTTCTGGGAATATCCTGTGGATATTCGGATGCTCATTTTGAAATACTTTTGTATAACTTCTAAACTGCAACACAAAACCTTAATACACAACAAAATTGGCGTAGTTGTAATTTCTTGGCGGTCAGGTAAGCCGCAATGGCAATTAGGGTGGTTAGGTAATCACATCGAAATTATACCAATTTCACATAGATAGATTCTTCTTATTTTAGATTTCTAGAGATTTTCACCTTATGCAAGGCGCTGGATCACTTGCCTAGCAGGAGTCTGGACCAGTCAGCGTTGCAAATTTACTTTGTGCTAACTTACAATTCACTCTGTGTACAAGACAAACCCACAAATCCTGGAAGAATTAAAACAAAATATCCGCCAGGAAATTGCCAGCATTTCTTAGCGTGAACTACGGCGAGTGATGGATAGTTTCCTAAAGAGGTGCCAAAAATGTATGGGCAACGGCGGTGACTAGTTTCAGCATCTCCTTTCATAAAACTGGTAAGTAAAGCCTTTAAAATTAGTTTTAAAAACGTTGTATGGTTTCATCCGCGCCTTTCTATGATAGCGGCAGACGGCAATGAGCGCCGCGGGCGCGGACAGGAAAGACACTGCGCAGCCGGTTCGTAGTTTTTTGGCTCTCTCTTCATGTACAAAATAACGAAGCTTAGTGATATGCAAAGCGTTCGTTGAGTCTGCCACATACAACAAGCCCCAGTTCACACAACATTTGGTGACAGACAGGTGTTCCTTATCGTGTATCCGATTGAAAGATAATACAATGTATCCGGTCCTATTTCCTAGCTAACCCTCTACACGCAACTTTCTAGAATATGACATGCAACAGTTTTAAAGCAGATACTTGTGTTAAGTAATACCCAATAATAGTCGTTGAATGCTCCTTGCATGATATGTTTTCTGCTGCATATAGGCTACTACATGCGTGCAGCTTAATTGCTGTGCGCCATTATCAATTTCTGAAGATGCTTCTAAAATCAGCTTAATAGTGAAAACTTTGGAGACTACTCTACTCGAGTCAGCCATCTGATGTAGACCAATCGTGCACAAAAAGCGATTATTCCATGTTCCTTTAGGATCTGGTATAACGTAACATGTGTGCAATGTAAACGACAAAAAGGCGTCTGAAAGATTTGACCACGGTATGCAAGCATAGTTTTAGCTTTACGTCCTTAAAGCGGGTAGGTCATGTCGGACGATGAATGATTAAATTTGTGAAACAATGCTCAAATGAGCCGGAATCCATGGAACTTGAAAGTTATCCGACATTCATATTTACAGAATAAGGGGAAAAACACCCCCCCCCCAAAACCCTTCTCCGGGTAACTGCTAACCGAGATTCGAACTCGGGACATCTTGAATGCGAGACAGACACGCTTCCCCCATACCATGGAGGTGGGCTTGAACGTTTCGTTCGTTCACCATCCTATATGATCTATCCGTTAAAGGACGCTAAATTCGAGCAAAGAAAAAGGTTTATTATAATATGCAGCGCCATTTTTAAAATGCGTTCAATATGTATGGTGACGCATAAAATTATAGCTGCTGTGACCAGTGTTTTGAGGCTAATTTGTCCTTAATTGTAAGCGGTGGTTTTCAAATTCTGACATCGTAACTCGAAGTTTTATGGATAATTAGAAAACTAGTCGTGCATTGCATATGATAAAACTTCCTAACGTTTAACAAGGCTGAAAATGTATGGATGACATATTTCAAGTGCATTCTGTGACATAAATTGAAGAAAAAAAACCCTTGGCTTGCATCTCACTATGTCAAATTATTATACACTTCCAGTATTTTATCTCGAAAAAGCAAAAGGGGGAACTATACACTTGTTTTCTCAACTAAAGAAACATGACTATAAACACACAGAAACATATTACCTGAAGCATTATACTGTAACAAACAAGAGCACCAGTTACTGTGAAACACACTTTATTTATCATTTGGCACATTTTTGACACTTTTGGCACACACTCGAAACACAACACAACTGCTCCGTCCAATCACAACTCACAACTGAACTGGCATTGTCCGCTTTCACTTTCCACTTTACACATCGTAACGTCTTAACTAACAGAACTGCCCTGTCAAGGCAAGAGCAGTCCTTTATATAAGACCCGCTTACAAAGCGGAGCGTTCTAGAAATAGAGGTTGCTAGAACAAGGCCCAAAGGAATCTTCTGGAACAGTAATTACCTAAACTTCGTGGAAGTGGCACATAATGAGCTCGTTACGCGACTATTATTCTGAAGGGACCAGTGTTTAGCCGCACCTAGCCGGCCACGTAGGCCAGTCGGGAATCTCTCACTGCCGGCTGGTGGGTAATTCGCACGCGTTGTCACAATATATTAATTTAACGTCCCTTAACGGGGGTAGGTTCATATCGGTCGGTGAATGGACGAAACGTTTGAAATAATGCTTAAATGGGCCCGCGGTCCCTAGACCTTAGTTACCCGATGTAATATTCCTCTGTCGGGACGTAGACGCTCTAGCTGCGTGTTTGGATCTACCAAGTGAAGATTCACGAAGGAAAATAGGGTGCCTCAGCCTCAGTTGACTACGCAGATCCGCATCGAGACACGCTTTAACCTGATGAGATCCGATGCAGAACAGGATCGTCAACTGGATTGTAGCAATGAAACCCTTGTCTATAGCAGCTCCGCAGATCTGCGTCGAGACACCTGTCAGGAGTTACCCTGATGAATTCGGAGATGCAGAACGGGATCGTCAGCTTAGGACCGGCGTCACCCTATGCTCAAGGAAGGTTGAAGAGGGAGAATGAATAACTCGAGTTTACACTTTCACTTGAAAGGCATAATCGTGCGATATAGCAGTAAAGGTGTTGCCTGGTTGAGTGCGATGCATTGACTAACTCATTTGGGAAGGGGCAGGGATAAAGGTTTAAGTAAAAACAAGACTATATAGGGTATTTGTAAGGAAAAGGAAGAGGAATAGAAACGGTTTAATGCTGTTTTTGCGCTTTTTATTGGGACATAGTGGTGTCATGGTGGCTGGTACCGCCGTAGCAAACCCGCTGCTTGTGAGTGCATAGTAGTTTGTGGCGGAGTTCTACGCAGTGGTGATGAGGTAACTGTCATGGCCGAAGCCCTGACAGGGTCCGTTGACGGTGTTGTTTTGTGATTCAATGAGTGAGATTTTGGGTACCTGCCCGGGCTTGTTGCCTCCAGGCAATGGCCGTTGTGAGGTGGTGCTGTGGTGCTCATCTGTTGCGGCTTCTGTTGTGTTGAGCTGGTTGTGTCAGGACGTGTTGCTCTATGAAGTTGCGTAGGTAGCTCTCCTCCAGCTTGTGGTGGTTGTCCTGTAGTTGGCGGAAGCTGTCGGTGGTGTCTGTAGGTGGTCTTCTTCCAGATAGCTTTCAATGCGGTACAGCTTTCGCTGAATCGATGGGAGCAGGTCTGGATCGCCATAATGAGATAACTCATCGATTGATGTCTTTAATCTGTTGAGACTTTCTGTGGCGCTGGCGTAGGTTCGGTTTGAGGTGCGTTGTTTCGCTTCAATGCCGGCAAACCGCCGGTTGGCGGCCTGCCGAAGCGCTTCCAGTTTCTGGTTGAGTGTTGCGACCTCTGCCTGTTTGGTGGCTGAGGCCGCCAGAAGTTCTGTGATTGATGCTTCTATTGCTGACAGTGTGCTAGTTGTGGCCGTGTTGGTGTTGTTGTCGGCGTCGTTTCTGTCCTGGCGAGAGCGGGAAGGCTGAGGTGGAGCGTCTTGTGTTGTCTGTTGTGTTGCTGCCCTTCTAGGGTAGAGGGGCAGCAAACTTGGCCTGTGAAATGATCCAGCCTGCGTCAAGTGGCGCAGAATCTTCTACGACGAGAGAGATCGTGCTGCTTGCAGGCGGACGTCAAGGCCGGAGAGAAAAACAAGGCGCACCAGTGGAGATGGTCCATTTCTTGAGACTTCCCGGGTTGCCTTCGCCATTGAAGGCCAGCTTGTAGGAGTTGCTCAAGAAGGATCGGAGTCGGTAGATTTCTCTGAACCCCGACCGCAACGGCACTGAAGCGGCCTTTTTGGTCGGGGTGTTGTCGGGAGAGGCCATTTGCTGCGTCTGTTGGCGCTGTGTGCGTTGCCGGTGCTGGAGTAGTGTCGCTGGGGGCAGGTGGCGAAGGAATGGCCGGGCGTTGATGCCACGGCCGGTTGATGAGCCCATGCCAGTCTCTAGCGTCAAGGTGTCCAGAAAGTTCGGCAGACTCCATAGACCGGCGGCGAGGCGTAGGAGCTTCCTCCCACGGCGAGTGCGGTGATGTAGGCCTGAGGGCGGAGAGAGCGCGTTGTTTCCTTCGTCCCATCTCATGAGCAACTGATTCCCTCTCCCTTTTATACCTGAGCCTGTGGTTCATTAGTCCACTGCAGTTAGCACGACAGCGGCATCTGTGCTTTATTAATTTAACTCTTTACATTAGTGCTTCTGTGTGGCGATCTTAGCAACTAAGTAGGTATATTGCGGTCTATTGGGTCTTGTCCGAAAGGTTGTATAGCTGGTATGGAGGTTTACAACACCCGACATTGGTCTTCTTAGGACAAGGGAACAATTCGGAAAAAAGCTTTATCCAGGTAACTCCCTCTAACCGATTCGAACTCGGGACCTCTTGAATGTAGGCAGACACGCTATCCTCCACAACAAAAGTGGGCTATAATATATGTATATATATATATATTATAGTAATAAAATTATAATAGTATATATTATAGTAATATAATAATAGTAATATATATATATATATATCTTCCAAGAGCTTTGTACTTGGACACTCAGCGGGTGGGACGCCGCCCCTCCCCTCTCATAAGTAATTGAAAAAAATTGGAGTTGTAAGGATGAGTTTGAACAACTAAAATATTGACATTTACGAGGACTAAGTGCATAGCAGGGAGAAACGGAAGCAGGTGTGGAGGTTTTGGCTGCAGGAGCCTGGCAGTATTTACCAACAAATATGTACAAAGCGTGCACGCACATATGCGGTCGTTACTATTGCTCCGGCTGAAACGACCTATGCATGGATGCGTAATATTGCTTGGCAATATGACATAACCCGTGTATTGTGAGCTGCATTATCACGTTACCGCTGTTCAGAGCCATAACGGTGACCTCTGCAGGCATGATCACAATCCCGCTAGGATACTTGTCAGCCAAATTTTGCTTGCGAATCGCAAACACTTAGATTCAGAGATTAAGATGTATGTGTTGATTCAGGTTGTTTCTATGTCAAATACCAAGTAGGTGGAGAAGTATTGCATTCCACCCAAAAATTCGATACTGAGATTTCACCGGAAATACATTTTCGAGGCCCCTGATTAAAAAAACATTTTTAGTTAAAGGTACATGTGTCAAGCAGCATAACTCAGAAAAGAAAAGTCGGATAAATACCAAACTTGGTATTTACGTTCAGTGCCTTCCAAAGATGCGACACGAGGATTTTCAAGAATATCCCCCACTCCAACTACCCTTTACATAGAATATTTTTCCAGAATTTTTTATTTTCTAAAAAATGGCCCTAAAAGTTTTGATTGAAATATCAAGTATTAAACATATATACATGCAAAATAAAGTATCTTGAATTTTCTGGAAATTGCCTGTGAAGTCCTCGTCATTCGAAAGGAATTTTTCATTCCTGTAAACTTTAAGCTATAGACGAATATGTACTATACAAGAAATGTAGATCTCTTTAAAACACACAATTTATTTCAAATTACTTTTTGTGACATAAGCCATTTCCGAGATATCCATTATTAATGGTTCGAATGGCTCAATACTTAGTCATTCTTAAGTCCTGTTGATTTTCAGTTGTTTCTCGCGATGTCATGATAAAGAGTATGAAATTATAAGGAAAGTGTATAGTGTTCAGTTCTAAAACATTTGACTGTCGGTATCTATAACGAAATGTTTTAGTAACTGTTTACAGAAAGGTTTATCTCGATTAAAATGAATAGATAGGAAAATAAGCTTTCTTAAGAATAATTTGTATATCCACTAATAATCGAGGGTAGAGAATGTGTGAATGTAACACATCAAATTGTTTTTCTGTGAAATGGTACAGAATTTACCGTAGGCAGGTGCATTACAATTTTTAAAAACTCTGATATGTTACAGTCGCATGACTTTCTCTACTTTTGTATAAACTATATTTAGAAACGCTTATTCTACGTCTACTTCATGTTAACCGAATAAACATTTGCAGAATCTTATTACTAGTTTTCTTGTAGGTGCAAGGGGAATATGGTATGCTTTAAGCGATAGTCAAATCTTTTAAGAGTGGTTGCTTTGTGGAGCAACGAATAAAGAATTTCTTTTTAAGAACAACTATAAGTATGGGAAAATTCAAACAAATATCTTAAGAAGGAATATCTCGGAAATGGTTCACTCTACAAAAAAATGTATATGACTTAAATTGTATGTTTTAAAGAAATCTACATTTTTTGTGTTGAAAAATTTTGTTTATCTTTACGGTTTACCAGTTATGCAAAAGCCATTCAGAATGAAGAGGACTTTTGGGGACATTCCCAGAAAATTCAAGATATTCATTTCATTTGTCATGAAAATGTCTTAAACATGTGATATTTTAATCAAAATCGTTAAGAGGCATTTTTAAGAAAATCAAACTTTTCCAAAAATGTTTCATCTAAAGTGTAGTCTGGGGTTGGAGGAAATTCTTGAAAATCTTTGTGTTGTATCTTTGAAACATACTGAACTTAAATATCAAGTTTGATATTTATCCGACTTTTCATTATTGAGTTATGCTGTTCATAATCACACACGAACCTATTTCTAAAAATGTTTTTTTTAATTCAGGGGGGTTCAAAACATGTATTTCGGTTGAAATCTGGGTATCCAATTTTTGGGTGGAATGCAATACTTTCCCTACTTACTATACGTAGCAGAGAATTTACAATGTAATTATTTTGCCTAATTACAGGATCAATCCCAATAGAAAACCCATAAAAAATTAAAACTGCCTTTTCTCGCCATTTAGTCTGTGTTTAAAGCCTTTAATTGTAATAAAATTTATAGGCATCGTTGTGAAACATTATATAACATTATTTTGACTGAGCTTAAAGCAAAGAGAAACTAGACTTATGGGAGGAACGCTCTTAATGGTTTCAAATATATGAAATAATGCCTAACGATTATCTTCGACATGTTCGCATTTCTAATACTCCAGATTTGACAGCCAAAGGCGGGCCTAGGCCAACTTCATGACCACTGCATTCTATCGTTGACGATTTATCTCGTAAGAATGTATGAAGCAGGCTTTACTTCGTTAATATGTCTAAGATTAATAATACTCCTAAGCGGGAACCCCTTGTAGTTTGCTGTTTTAATGGTCTTCTGTTTGAAAAACACCCATACCGTGGTAATCTCTGCTGCAGCTCCACAGACGTAACGGCGTCTTTCTTAGGTTTACTTTTCGGCTAAAGCTTGTGGATGAACCGCTGGCAGAGAGCACGTTAGGCCATTTGTCTTTCTCCTAGTATAATCTGCTACAGGATTTACTGGTCTAACTACCGTTTCTGCTCGGCGCTGCACCACACCTTTTAGGCTCAATATATGGCCTCTGCACACGCTAAGGAATCTGAGGGGGCGAGTAAAAAATATGTCCAAAACAGTTGACTGCCCGTGTGGTTTAGGACCACAAGTTGTGGCGTTTTTATTTCATTCCAAAATAGAGTTTTATGTTTACAATGCTCTTCCAACAGTAGCGGGGAGTCCCCATTATGAGCTTCTTTTTCGAGTATCGTCTTCTACGCTTATCGAAGTTTTAGAAGTCAACAGAGGATGCTTCGAACAAGTTTAAGGTTATCCATTAAACTTATTTTGACAGAGGCAAGTATATAAACCAATGGTTCCCAAACCGGTAGACGAAAAGTGTGTTACATTTACATTACTTTCTCTTTATTAAGAGTATACAAATTATTCTCACAAAGGTTATTTTCCTATCTACTTCATTTTGATCGAGATAAACCTTTCCGAAATAGCTGCATTACACATTTCGATACAAATACAAAGAAAATAGCGATAGAATAGGATAGGAGTGGAAGAGCACTTAGCATCTCGACCTACGCAGACCTTTTGTACCTAGGTCCCTGACAGGGCGGCTGGACCAGGAGGCACGCCAGACAGAAGGCAAGGTCCCTACCGTTTACAGATTTAAACTCCCCGGATGGTGGCTGGCTACACATTCCTGGGGGGCCGGAATCCGGAGGACGAAGGTTGACTCAGAGCATCCTTTTCCATTGCCACACAACGCCGAGACCTCCTGCCGACACTTGCAACTCTGAAAGAAACCAAGCAGATGGAAGGTGAAATGAAATAAGAATGGAGACGAAATGGAGGAACAGGAAATTGGGATGTAATCATCCATCCTAGCATTCGCCTATCGATCTGGGAAAACCCTCGAAAAAAACAATGGATCGACCACAGAAATCGAACCCACGACCTCCCGAATGCGGGCCATAGACACCGCCTGAACCATCCAGCTCGGTAAGAGAATAGCGACAGTCAAATGTTTTATAACTGAACATTAATGCTGACCTTAAAATGCCATACTCTTTTTCATGACATCGCGAGGAACAGCTGAAAATTGACAAGACTTTAAAAGAATGACTAAGTATTGAACCATTAGAACCATTAATAACGGATATCTCGGAAATGGCTAATGCCATTTGTGATGATATCACAAAAAGATGTGACATTTTTCTAAAAACACTTGTTTTATTCAGGGAGCCTCAAAACATGTATTTCTAGTGAAATCTCGGCATCGAGCTTTTGGGTGGGGTGCAATACCCTTTCTAACTTAGGTTCGCGGTAGAAAATGTAATAACACTAGCTGGCTTACCCTGTGGCTTTTTAAACCTCTAATGACGATTTAATTAATGTAATTTACCTATAATCTAAAAGATTTTTGTAGTGAAACATTTACTTTAGCCTTAACTCGTACAACCCTGTGATATTCCTAATAAAGGATGGAAAAAGCCTAATGTTCACGGAAATCGATAACATGAAAAATCGCGGATATTGTGTTTCTAATTTCCTTAACCCCCTCCCCAAACGTTGTAACTTCTCTTGGCTTCCCTAGTTACTTAACATTCAGGATGGACCATTTAGCTTGAGACTGTACAATATCTCCAAAACTAAGCATTGTAGAAAAAATGTCTTGCATAAAAGTTGCTTCATATTATGGGGGGAAAGTAAATGTCATCAGTCGTGCTTTGTTTGCAGGACGTTATAATGGTGATTTGGGGTCAATTATTTTTTTTAATGGGAACCTACAATTAGGGTAAATTTAAATTGATATTATACAGTTATTATTTATACAGGACATCTTGACACCGATTCCCAGGCCACAAGTTAAACGTTTTCAAGATGGTATTTAGTCGAACCATCGAGGAAGAATTATCTTCTCCACTGTTAATTATAAATATCGGTGATAATTATACACGAGCGCCTATCAGCCAATATACGGTCTCATTGATGTATTCTTATTAATTTATTCTACGTCGCTTTAACTACAAGGTCATATCGTGACGGATCTGTTAGTAGATAGCTCTTAGATCGATGTGTGGCGGACAGTTAGCCTTCTAGGTCTCATCCCTGTAACCATGCCATCTTCCTTCGTGCCGTGCAGATGGCATTAGGGTGCCTCCAGTCCACCTGCTTTTATTGTCTGTGATTGGATATTAATACCTATTTTTTATTTTTACTACTGTTTTAGACTTAAGATGGAACTTTGGGTCGTGGTATTAAATATCCAATCCGGTATTTACCTTAGCGGCTGAGGAAAATCACGAGAAAAAAACCTGTCAGATTGATCGGCCCACGGGATTTGAACCCGGGACCTCCCGAATGCGGGTCACAGACGTTACCGGCTGAGCCAGCCTGCTCCGTCGTTGAACTGATTACCATCTTCTTGCCTTGGGTCAGTAGCCTGTCGAGGAGCAAACAAACTCTGGATCATAGCATATCCAGGATGAGTGATCAGCCCAATGCCTGGTATGACGGTGAAGAAAAGGGAAATTATGTAGTGATGAAAGGGATGATAAGTAAATTCACGGATCAAATTATCTAACCCAGTATTCGCTAGCGACGGAGGAAAACCGCGAAAAAGTCATCGGTCAGATTGGTCGGCCCTGGGGTTTGAGCCCAGAACCTCCGAATGCGGGCCTGAGCCATCTCGCTTGGTGTGCCCTCACAATTATGATCGATCTTAATCGACAGTTTTAAAGCATGGTGCTTAAAAAAAGTAACAACATAGTTATATTCCTATAGTTTCTGCTTCGTTTAGGCCAGAGAAACAAGAAGCTAATTCTCCTGTATTTCAGTTCACTATTGGGGTTGGTACAAACTGTAAAAATTGTGAGATTTGGTGATCTGCTAATGCAAAATATAAAAAAAGCTGTACATAATCTAAAGTCGCATAATACGAGATGAAACGGATAAGCCACTTCATTGATAAGCCACTAAGTACCAAAAAAAAAAAAGCATCGTTCTCGCATTTAGAACACATTGAAATTTACAAATTCCTCCCCTGTTATATATATATATATATACACACACACGGGGTGCGATCATTAAATTCCGGGACTGGCCCCGTAAGTGAAAATAAAATTACCTGATTTAAATTTGGCTGCCATCCCCTTCAAAGCAATCCGCTTTAGGCAACTATGCACCGATCCCAATGCCTCTGCCATTTTGGAAAGCACTCTAGAAGTCTTGTTATTGAAGCCTGTTAAGCACTTGCTGCGATTCGCTTTGGATCTCCTCCACGCTGCCAAAACGACGACCCTTCAGCTTCAATTTCGCCTTGGGAAACAAAAAGAAGTGCAGGGGGCTAAATCTGGTTACGGGGAGGTGAGAAAGGACGACCATGTTGTTACGAGCCCAAAGCTGGCGTGTTGCGAGAACTCTGTGAGCTGGTGCGTTGTCGTCTTGGAGCATCCAATGTTTCTCTGCCCACAATCGTGGTCGTTTCTGACGAATGTCCTCCCGTCTAAAACATCACAATAACAAATAGCAATCACTGTTTGACCCGCAGGAACAAATTCACGGTACACAATCCCGTGAAGTCGAAATAAAACAATGATCATGTTCTTTCTTGGTTGTCCTCCGGCGAAGTTCTGCCATTTGTGAAACGTGAATGCCACCCAAATCATCTCGTCCGAATCATTGCTTCATTCCTGTAAGCTTGTTTTAGCATTCCATGGGTTTCCGTTTCCGGTTTCCCGAGTTTCACACACAATTTGATGTATGCTCTCTGTTCCTGTTTCGAGTCCATCGTGATTTCGCCAAGGTGAGTGCGCACATGCTAGTACAAACTTGTGTAACACAGGTATCTATACTACCGCTTTGAAACTTTGTGTAGCTTGTCTTCAAGGGTACTACTCTGTGCTGCACGCGCAAGTTAATCACGTGATCCGTTCGGTCACAGAGACACAGTCGCGAAATTTAATGATCGCACCTCATATATATATATATATATATATATATACATACATAATTTAATTGATCCTTCAGACATATTTCTGTTACAAAATAATTATAATGACAAACATTCGTTAATTTTAATTAAATTACCGAAAAACTATCAACACTCGTGGTATAACTAGAGTTCCTAATGTTATGTTGAACACACAAAAAGTATGTTTGTGGGGGTGTCCGGATACTTTTGATCACATAGTGTATACACAGACCTGTAACATCGTGGCAAAGAAGTGATATTCTGCTGGTTACCATCCCATGTGGGTATAACCAGCAGTGAAACGGCAAAACAGCTGCGAAAGAAGCCACCAAGCGGCGCCGTGGCCGAGTGGTTAGACCGCTCGCCTCTCACCGAGGTGGCCCGGGTTCAATCCCAGGAACCCGCATGTGCGATTTGTGGTGGACAAAGCGGCGTCTAAGCGGGTTTCTCCGGGTTCTCCGGTTTCCCCCGCCATTCATTCCACCAACTGCTCCATTACATTTCCTTTCATCCATTTCACCATCATTTCGTTTCATCTACTTCCTTCCTCCCATACCAGGCATCGGGCTGATCACCCATCCTGGATATTCTGTCTGATCCATGAGTGTCTGCTCCTAGACGGGCCGCCTGTAAGTCCTGGGGGGTGTAAGTCCTACATAAGAGGAGGTTAAACAGCGAATGAATGAATGCTCTCTGTATACAACTATTATTTAGCACACACTGATAATGAATTCGATTACAACATAGGAAATACAGCAAAACTTTCTTACATAAGGGTTATTGAAAGATTTCGGCAAATATCACATACATATCGCACCATTATAAGGAGATCCGATTTTTTTCTGTCTCTGATGTTCTTTCAGTTGCTAAATCGTGGCCATCTATGTGTATTTGTTTTGAATTAAATATCCCCGTCTTCGTGGCATTACCAACGAATTGTCAGTCATCTTCACAAGCACATTCTTTTATGACTCCAATATGCTCGTTTTCTAGCATGTAAATCCCTTTTAGTCTTTGTCAGTTAGGGATTGAAATTAGAAGTTCTCTTGTAACATGCATTTCGGCAATAACAGGGTTTTCAATGATGAAAGAATTTTTACATACAGATGTAACATTCTCATTGCGTTAATCCCTTGGAATCTTTTAAAAACTAAATATTAATCAGGCACCTATACTAAATAATTGAGAAAGGTCACATTGATCACTACTGAACGCCGTGTATTTTTAGCTAGCATGCAGAATGCGTACTTCACTGCTAATTTTAACGTATTCCACGTAAGCTTAAGCTGGGGGTGGCGTTGCCGGCTGAAGGTCGATTATTCGGCGAGCTGTGACCTTGCCAATCACTCCCAGATCAGCCGAACATATACCAGTTACATGTTCAACGTTCCTGCTCTCTAATTATAATCTACATGTAGTAATGCCGTAAAGAGAAAAAACGTGCCGCGCTGTGTGTGTGTTTGGGGGGGGGGGGTTGATTTCCAAAAATTTTAATTGTGGTGGTATATGAAGTTTTCATATTTATGTGGCCCAATTTTAATCCCTTTCGCTGAATATGAATGTTAGGGGATATTTTGGCATTTTATTGCAAACATGGTAGATAACTCTTCAACTGTGAAGGACGAAACTTAAGTTTTAATAATTTTATTATTCGACCACGGCCTACAAGCCCGGAAAAGATAGTATAGTTTACTAATAAGACCGGCCGTGAAGGCCTACGATTATGGTATATAATGTCTTTCAGCCAAACGAGAAATCTTAAAATCTTTAAGACTGAGTTATTGTAGGGGGTGGAGTTGTAAGCTGCGTTAACATCACCAAACTTCCCCCGGATTTCTCTTAACTTCGTTGTCAAGGAGGATTTTTGGTATGATATTGACAACTTGACACAATGAGATTTACAATCTGGCAAAAATAAGCTACCCTCAAGTTTCCAAAACTCCCGTTACACGTATGTTCAAACCCTCACAAATAAATTGCCTCTCTTTGGTCTATCCTGAGAAAAGCCTGTACCCTTATACTACAAGACCCAAAGAAAATTATAGGTCACCGTAGAACTCTCAAAAACGACATCTACCGTATTTTCAATACCTTTGTAGAAATCTGCACTGTTTAACCATCTTATCAAGTATTCTAAATTATAATATACCACCTGCCAAAGTCATAGGTACTCAACCCTATTTTTAACCATATAGTCCGTAAACTCCCTTATCCTTTATTTTCATTTTTATAGACAATAACTACTGCTTGGCCGATCAGGGTACAAATTTGAGCTATAGAGCTTTTTGAAAATTATAGGATACGTTACAACTCCAAACAAAGCTATCCCCAATCAAATTTTCAAGTTTTTATGTATAAATTTACGCAATCTAAATGGCGTAAAGGTATGTGCAAACTTAATAAATGCAGTTTAGGTACGAATGAAAATTGTAGGTTATTCACACTTTAAAAACACCTACTTTAGAGGATTCATCTTCAGCAATGTCAAGCAGGACAGCTAGTTGCATATAAATTTTTTCATGAAATTCAGGGACTTCTTCAGATGTTTCATTGTTTAGTCTTTTGTACATGTTAAGTTATTTCAACAGATGCGACTTTCATTTGCTGGGGCTTAAAGGCATCGGTATGGAAATTATTGTTACGCCTGGTGTTATAAGCATGATTTTCGCTACTTTTGTTTCCGTTAATACATTTTGATAATAGAATCTGATTTTTAAAATGCTAAGAATAAAAGAAATTGTCCATGTGCATTGAAATTCAATTTGTTTATTCTACCATTTTAACGTGAGTAAAGTAATTAATGCATTAATTAGTTTAACAACGTGTTTGTTTAAACCTATTTTCGGGCCAACGCGTTGGATTTAAAGCAGTAGTTAGATACTACTTTTGACAAGTAATTATATATTTTCAGTGTATATACTTGTTACATTCCATATCCTGTAGTTATCGTTAAGGTTTGTTTTTGCATTATTATGAATTTTGAAGCTCTTTTCTGTTCGTTCTCAAATACAAGCGTTTGTGAGATAAGGCGTTTAGGGGCTCAGGTGGGAAATTTGGGGAATGGTTGTTATAGGCTAAAGTACAAGGGTGGATGCACACCTGAGGCAAATAGATGATACTATGTGAGAACACCTTAAGCCAGAGTTCTGCTCGGCTAGTATTAGCAGTGCTAAGCATTCGCACATCCTCCCGGTCAGTCATTCAATGAAGCCTTGATGGCTTAAAAGCAACGCAAGTTGGATACGCAAGTCTGTATCCATTCACCATATGTATGCCAAAACAGACCTGGCAAGCTAGCGGCATCAGTTCAAAACCCGCCCAAGATGTGTAGTTTTCTTCTACTAAATAGCTTAGTAATTTTGGTGAACCTAGTAAGCATATCAGCCCACATCTCTCCACGGATACATAAAACTCTGCAAAAGGAAAAGGAAGAACACATGCATACGCTTTCAGATATTTGAAGTCTCTTGAACTGCAGATTCCTGAAGATTACGCCAAAAATGATAAAAACACAAGCAAGCAAGCAAGCTGAATGTACAAAGACGCAGGAGTCCCAGGTCGTTACAATAAGGTTGTTGTCCAGCAATGACATCAGAAAGAAACCTTTGAAGTTAAACCAATCGTTTTGCGCTTTTTAACTTTTTTTTTTAACAAAGCTATGTAACTTAATTAAACCCAACAAACCGCTTCAGAAGTCCTACATACTTGATCAAATAAGTTTTTTTAGTTCCCTTTTTTACCAGTTTTTACTGTGCTCTTACTGTTTTCCTTACCGCTTATAATCGCAATTACACAAAACACACACACACACACACACACACACACACACACACAAACACCCATGCCCATAGCGGCACTCTAACCCGCGACCCTCAGCTTGGCGGAGCGCCGGAGCTGTACCCTCCAGCGACCACGGCTACGAGGGCCGGCAACTGGGGTGTAATGGATTCTATTATGCTGCTTCTGCCAAAATGTTCCTCAACATTATTGTAATAAATATTAATGCACTCTTACAGAACCGTTCTTTTTCTTAAAATGGTGATAAAACTTTGAAGCTGCATATATGCTCAGAATACTTTCCCTTTCAGTGATTGTGTAATAAGTCTGGTAGTGTAATGTAGGCCTAAAACCCTCCAGCACTTGCACAGGTACTGTATCTCCAAGCTTTATACGCCTGATTGCATGGATGTTCGGCGTTCCTTTTTCATCGTTTGTCTACATTTTTTATCCTTGATGTATGTCCTGTATGCCGGTAGGTCAGGAACTTGGTTGCTGTTATTAGTCTACCTGGTAAAGAGGAAGACTTCTCTACATCTGATCCAAGTGCCCGCAACAATATGTGACGCCACTGCACTCCTGAGCACCTCTTATTTACAGTAGCATTTAAACAAGAAATAACTTGTGACAGTTCACTCATAGCAGGGAGATAGGCGGAGAGTGTTGCCTGGTTGTACCTATTAGAAAGCTAATGCGTGTAAGCAAGCACGTGCTGCAATGTAGTATAACACAGTAAGATGCTACTCTCTCAAACTTCAGCAGGGAAAGAAGGGTATTAGAGCTTTACTGGCTTGACCACCAGCGGTGGGGAGGTTGTCATAGAAACCATACGGAAACATGCACAGTAATTGTAACAAGTTTCCCCTTGTTCAAAACAAACTGCAGAGCACCTCCAAAGTGTAACAGAGTCGTCATTACTGAGTTTAGTGATGAGACCGCCCTTATGGCGAACTCCACTAAACTGCATGGATCATTCTTTCGAGACTAAGTTCGATGAGCTCAGAGATGCAGGATGCGATCGATCGCGGTAACAAGGGTCCTGGCTATTTTGAGAGAGAAGGAAAGCATGAAGCTAGGAGGGAAAAAAGGCGGTATTCACTTCCATCATGGGATACCGTGCCTTCTGCCTGATGAGAGCATCAATCTTGGGGATATCTATGCGGCTAATGACTTTCGGCGACGACGACGAAGCGTTGGAGGACTGAGTGTCAGCCCGAAAGAGTGCTGCAAGGTACCTACGCTTATAGTATATTTTAAACAAGAAGCGACTTGTGACAGTTACTAGAGAGACATGTTTCCGTGTGGTTTCAATGACAACCTCCCTGCTTTCATACTGCTTACTAATTTTCTAATACAACCTGCCAACGCTGTTCTCCCACTTCCCTGCTCAGGGCCGGCTCAAAAAGTGGTCGAGCCGTGCTATCGCCCGGGGGCTGCAAAATCTTAAAACAAGAACAAAATATGTACATATAGGACGGAATTACAAATCATGCTTAAATTCTTAAGACATCCTGGAGATTTTTTGTTATGAAGCTGGTCACTACGGATGTGGCCCTCATTGACGGTTATCGTCAAAACATCCCGAACGCGGCAGTGTTAAACAATACGCATGATATTTATAAACAGGAAGGTTTCAAGCCACTATAGCATTATCATTTTCTTTTCTGTGGGGGCGGCCCCACACCTGCCGTCCCCTGTGATGATCATCACCAGAGGTTACATCGCCACTCCATGCACATGCTGTTAGTAACTAAACATGCAGGCAAAAGGGGGTGCTTTGTTAGCAGTGGCGTGCATGAAGGAGAAATAAGAATGGTGTTCCGGTTCCGCTGAAGTAACCCGGTTAGTGTCTATTAGTCTACTGGCTTGCGCTGCATGCAAGCGCGTCAGGGTGATTTCCCGGCGCCAGCCATGAAAACTCCTAACTGGCGCCCAGGGGTTAGTGTGTGCAGTGAACTAATTTGTCAGTGTTAAGGGATGCTTTTAGAGCTACGGCTTAATTTTAAATGAGATGGCGCGAGTGTGTTATATCGTGCAGTGTGCGAAATGAATGGTGAGGCGTTGGTCTGTCGGTTGCAGGTCCGGTCGTCCTGCGTTGTGTGGTCGGTGAGCTACCTGCTCATGTCCTTGATTTCTTTTAAAGTTTATAGTCGCTTTAACATATTAGTCATATCGGGACTTTACAACTTTTAAAATAAATATTTAACAATAAAACAATGAGGTTATTTAACACACGAGTAGGTTTAAACCATTACAATGAACTCGTATATAAAATTGACACAATAACTAATCAAATTGATTGAACATTATATACTTTTATATAAATTTATGCTCTTAAAAAATTCAACTATCTTAGGTTACATCGGATAGTTGGGTGCTATTTGTAAATCATTGTAATCATTGATCGTATTGTGGACATTCCACAATTATGTGTTTCTTATGTGGCAGATGGTTGGTTGGTCCTTTGAAAGAAGATAACTGTGGTGATCTTGGTATGGCCCATTTTCAGTCGGGATATTAAAACCTGATCTTGTCTGGAAAGAGAATTACTGGGGAGATGAGTCGAAAAGTTTGATATTATATCATGGAGTTTGCTTCTCGTGGAGTCAAACCATCCTGTCTTCCACAGTTGGAAAGCTTCTTTTTAATGGTTGAAATAATATCATGGGCTGGTGTAGTTGTAGTTGGGTCACTTAGTGTATGTTTAGTGGCCTATTTTGCTGCCTGATCGACCAATCCGTTGTCTTTTATTCCAATGTGGGATGGAATCCATATTAAAGACACTTGCTTTCCCTGTTTATTGGCTCTAGGGTAGGTGTGATGCTGCGCGGATGTCATCTGTTGCTTTGGCAGGAGTTGACATCTTGTGGAGACCTGTCGTTGGGCGTATCTGAAACTGAAGGTGCGAATTAGTGTTAGCGGTCAGTGGTAGCCTTAAATAGATCTCTTGTGGGTCGCAGTACGCGAACTGTCTCCCTTTGTGGTATAAACCTTATAATAAAGATGATCATTAACCAGTGGGGTCGACCATGTCTTCACTTTGTATATGCTTTTAGTCTTCTGATGAAGCGTTATACCAGAAAGATTGAACATTTTTAGTGTGATTTTACCTGTGTTTATCTTTCCCTCAGAACAATTTTGCTCTTTCACCACGTAATATACCTCTTCTTGAGTTTGTTATTGATCATTCACGTTATGGGAGAATAAGTACTCGTGGAGGAATGACATTGCGGATTAAAGCGTAAGGGGTGAGCGGCAAAACTCCTGGAGCCGATCCTGTCCCTGCTATAAGTGAACTGTTACAAGATACCTCTTGTTTAAATGCTACAGTAATAGGTTTAACCACTTCTTAGAAGGTATGGGGGTTGCAGGTGGCTGGTGTGACTGAGTAAGGGGGTTGAAAGGTGGGAATGAAGTGCTACTCGACGGATACTGGTGAGGGTGCAATGCCGTTTCTCACCACTAGTATGGTATGGTGTGTTGTGTTTTCCAAATGACATATTTGTTGGCTTGAGGCATCTACTGTAATTTTGAGGTCCAAGCATATTTTGGAAGGGTATTGCAAATTGGAGACTCGTAGTCGTAGGCATGACCAGGACATGGTGGCGCCATCTGTTTTTCTGCTTTAGCTATCTGAACATTGGTGTCTCTGAGGGGTGCTCTTACACATATTTGCTGTTACATATTCTATAGATGATGGACCTTATTTACAAAAATTGACTACACTATAGTTCATAATGTATATACCTACCTGAGATGTAGTTGTACTTTGGTGGGTTCTCTAGAATGGCCTGTTTGTTTTGTTTCAGAGGGAGGTGTTGCAGCGGGATGTGGACCGCGAACGCAGGTTGCGGCTGGACACAGAGCTGCGATTACGAGATTCGGCGAGCGAAGCAGAACGCTGTAGGGCTCGGCTTGCCTCCCTTCAGCGCGAATTCACCAGGTAAGAAACGCTTCGCTTTGTTGTTTTAATAATTAATATGCCATTAATACCTCTATGCTTTCCTAAGGGATCAAATTTGTTTCGCTATGGTTATAATGTCCTGCACTGTGGCGTAGTGGACTAGAGTGTGGTGATCTGGTTCCCGGCCACGGAATGCACCCGGTTTCGACTCCACCAACGGGGGAGCAGATTTTAGGTCCCGGGTATAAGACCGGTGCCCACTCAGCATCATGAGGAAAGTGAGGAGCTGCGATAGACAGTAATCGTGGCATGGAGGATGCGTGATGCTGGCCATATCACCTCCCCGTATGGTTGGGTGATGGCCTACTTCTGTCGTGCGTAAAGTGGACTGAGGGTAGTAGTCGCGTCTGTGCCCTACATGGGCTATAGCGCCACGGGATGATCATGATTATTATTATCATTAGTTCTAATACGTTTCTAAATGCCGAATTTATTAAGAATTTGTAACACAGATAATTTTTACTTACATATTATAAAGGATTCACAAGCTATTAGTATGCGTTTAAGAACATACTGTAGAAGAAACTGATGGAGATGGCTTTTAATTCTTCAGTAAGAAAACATTTGATAGGCAAAACATGGACAATTGAAATGCTGTATTATATTTCTATGGATACAATATAATCATTATTTTCATTTAAATTTAACGTCTTAACATTTTTCATTGTTTTGTTTAAGTATAATAATCCATCCTTTGCATGTAGAAAAATCGATCCAAACATTTAAAAATTGGTGGGTTAGCTGAATAAGGGTTTTATATATCTGCCAATTTTGGTGTTCTTTCGCTGAATATAGATATCAGGATGTTCTCTTCCTGTTTAAACAGTTTGGGACGTTTGCGTTGTTAAATAGAAGGGCAAAGAGGAAGTGTCATACTTTATAATTTCTTCTTTACGCCTCTCTAAAATATTTTTCACCATTTGGATAATTCTTTCATCGCTAATAGATATCTACTCGTAACTTATATACATATGGTATGCTAAGTTTGGCTGGAGTTGAGAAAAACTGCAATGTTCATGGACTCTCTTCCCATTTCCACGTGTTTTGATAATGGGAAGTGTTTGGTTCGTTAGTGCGAATATAAGGTTTTTACAAAATAGCAACCCTAAGACATAAAGGGACATGGACTTCAGGGTAAAAACACCTTCCAAATTAGTCTGTAATGATTTGGCTACTGTGAGGAGGCAGTGTTTACTTGTTCTGAGTGAGGGGTAAAGACGTGCGACAAAGGAAAGTGTTGGCTGTTTTCCACTGTACGCACCACACGCGTCACGAGTTAATATACTGTGTACCCCTCCCACCAGCTAAGCTTTACCTGAGAGATAAGCAACCACATCCTCATAGCTAAAATATCGCTGAGAAGACAATAATTGATAGATTCCATGTCTAAATAATACGGATTAAAGTAAAATAATAAATATATTAGGTTCAATGTCTGGTGTGGAAGCTGGTAAAATATATTTGTAAAAGTTATTTCATTATTGTAAAGTACTCTTTTTTACACGTTCACTCTGAAATACAGTGACGTTTTGTACATGTAAGGAAATAAAGACACATGTACTTGATATGTAACATCATTCCAGCAAATTTACCCTGAAATTTCTGTTCATTTCTTTAATTTTCCCTCACTAACGTACCTAACAACGAGATTTAAATATTATCTTTCGCTTTATTCACATAACAGCATAAATATACTTAGAATTTATTTTAAAATGTTTTAAAATCACATAGGCAACATTGAGTTTGAAACCTCTCCGGCAATAGTGTCCAGTGAGTGAGGCAGGAACTAAAAGTGTGTAGCCCATCTGTGTTAACAGGGTTGGGAACTACTCAGCTACCTGTGGACGGGTGCGACGTGCTCTGAATTCCACTTGGAAGTGCTGCGTGATCAGAAACCGGCAGATGTGCCAATAAAACCTGGGCAGCCGAAAGTGCACTAAATAATACTATCTAAAAGAATCAGCTTATACCCATTTCTTGTAACTCCGACAAAGCCCATAAAAAACGTATGTAGAAGACGCCTATTTTCATTTGGCAAAACCATGTTCATCTCTGCGCAGTTGTTTTACCACATACTTTTGGTATCCCATGAAAGTGAGTACAGGAAATCACTTCTTGAGGATTTGAGGACTATGTTAAATCTCCTAAATTCATGATCCATTATATCAGAATTTTTTTACGGGGTGTAGATATATGATTTCTACGTTTAGTGATCTACTTTTATGCAATTACTTTTTATTGCTCTATTTTACGTCGCTTTAACTGCATGGTCATATCAAAACGGATCTGTTAGTGAGTAACTCTTAGATCGATGTATGGCGGACAGCTAGGCTTCTAGGTTTCATTCCTGTAGCCACTCGCTTCGTCGTGTCTACAGAGACCGTAATGCATAGCGACCGGATCTTCTGCTTCGAGCCGTGCAGATGGCATTTGGGTGCCGTCCAGTCTAACTGCTGCTTTCATACAGAAAGGCAGTTAGCCTTCTAAGTCTTATCCCTGTAGCCATGCCATCATGCTTCGTCACATCCACAGAGACCCTAGTGCATAGTAACCGGATCTTATGCTTTTCATAATTATGCCACAGTATTTGAATAAGGTTTATTAACACTTTTTAAATAACCAAACACGTTATTAACAACATTCTTTTTATCATTCTAAAATTTAATTTATCTGTCTTCAATAGTTTCTGAGAAAACGGGTTGTTTGTACAAGAAAAATTTATTCACAAAAATTTATTCACACGAAACGTTGTTCAAAGAAAAAAATTGAGAAAACAAACTCACATGTATTCTAAAGAAAGAAACTACACTAAATGATCACACGGAAGTTGCAATACTTAACAGAAGTGCCAATTTGTAGAGCAAATTTTCCCTAAAAGTTAAAAGTAAAGTTTACCTCTCTACTTCAAAGTACAGGAGTTACGATATAACTTTCTCTACCACGTACATAATAAGTTGAGAAGGTATTGCATTGCACCCAAAAATTCGATACCGAGATTTCACCGGAAATACACGTTTTGAGGCCCAATGAATAAAAAAAACCTTTTTAGAAAAGGTCCTGTGTTTTGAGTCTGTGAATAACATAACTCAGAAACGAAAAGTGGAATAATACCAAACTTGGTATTTAGGTTTCACATTTTCCAAAGATGCGACACGAAGATTTCAAGAACATCCCCCCACTCCAGCTACCCTTTACATGGAAAATGTTTCTAAACTTTTTTATTTTCTAAAACATGGCTGTTTTAATTAAAATACCATATATTAATGATATATTCCCCTTTATTCGGAAGGAATTTTGTATAATGCTGTATAACTGGTAAACGTTAAACTAAAGACAAAATCCCACTGCACAAAAAATGTAAGTCTCTTTAAAACGCTAAAGCGGGCGATGGTCGTCACTTTTTGAAACCGTACCCTTTGCTTCAATATCTGCTTTTAATTTTTCTGCCGGGTGCTACAGTGGTTGCCTATGAGGTCTTCCTCTCAAGCTATGCATAGGTGTATTTTGAAACGATAACACTAGTTTAAATTGACTGAGAAATTTAATGTGATCTAATACTTGAGCTATTGAGGCGAGATGCCGACCGTTTGACGATAAAGAATGAAACTGATTATAAATTGTAGCATTCGAAACTTTAACAATTGACTTATTATACTTGCTAACTTCTGAAGTAACAATTTTACGGTTTGAAATAGCTGCTTCCCCAATGAAAGAAAACAGTAGCGTAAATTGCGGTGCGTTGCAGAAATGTTGCTCGGAAAGATCTCTCGCGATAGCCGCGAAATCTTACACAAGCGCGTCACTGAGCGCATAACACACGAGTAGTCGCCAGATTAAGTAAGTCTCAGACAGAGTGTCTCTCATTTAGAATGCACGCCCTTTTCTCAACTTAAGCTCCGCCTACCTATCTCTACTCACACCAACTTAACTTCTCTTGCGGCCCAGCTCTCTTACATGTATGACACTGTTGCTAGGCAATACCTCCCCTGTTCTAAGAATTTGCTTTACCTTTCTCTTTTACAGAATTTCTGTCTACGTGACTCGGCAAACGTACTGAACTTAAATCTTAACTGATTCCAGGAATCTTTAAGCTAATGCTTTCGCTCGTCAGCTATTACTAATAACTTTGCTCGCAAATTACCGTTTTCTCCGGGCAAATCTTTTCAACTAAAACTTATGACGTTATACATTGATTCAATATACCGAAATTATTTATTGCAATTATTTCTTTATTTAATTGTTTATATCCTCCTGCCAATAAATACGATATCAACACACAATAACTTTTCTGTGGCATCAGCAATTTCCAAAATATACGACATTAATGGTTGAATTGTTCACTTCTTTGTCATTCTTTTAAAGTCCTTTTCGGTTGTTTCTCGCGGTTGCATGGAAAGAGAATGGACATTTAAGGTGAACATATAGCGTCCTGCTCCTAAACATTTGATTGTGGCTATTCCCTTTGCCTCTATAAGGAAATGTGTAATGTAGCTACTTATGCAAAGGTTTGTCTCGATTAAAATGAAGTATACAGAATAAAAGTTTTCGTAAGAATACTTTTTATAATAATTAATTAATGATAGAGGATAAAGAAAGTATAGTAAGTAGAATGTAATATTTCAGATTTTTTTCTGTGAAATAGTGCAGAATTCATTGTACAAAACATAAAATGCAGCATCATTTTTAAAAATATATTTAAAATATAAGTATTCTACGTACAATGATAAAAGAGGGAATCACAATTAATAAGACTGCTCAAAAAACTAAAAATATAATTTTTGGCATTCTTCGCATTTTAGTCTTCCCTTGAAAAGTATTTACCCCGAGGGTAAACACAGCGTCACCGTACACTACAGCCACCAACAAGACTAAAGTTGGAATTAGAAGAGAGGTAAATGGCATGTTAGGAAAACCATAGTCTTATAGTAGTAATCTATATTATCTAAATTTAAGCAAGTACTAGCGTGGCTTAATTCGTATATCTTTGTGGTGGTTAAAACACGACTCGCGAGTGTTTGGACTCGAATGCTGTGCTTCCACCCTGGGCGACTGTTCATTTGTTCTCACATGCTGCTCAGTGATGTAACACGTGTTGCGTATCTGGTGACTTGCGGAAATAAGGCATTTTCACCAGACACAACACAGATAGATTACTAGAAAATAGGGTGGTGGACAACATAGTTGTATAAACCCCCTTTCTACCATTATTGCAACTCAATAATGTCGCATGTTCTAATATATCTTATTTTATAATTATTAAATTGAATAAATATACCTAATTATGATGTCGTTGCGTAGGATTTGAAAGAAGCATAATGTATTTTCTAAGACAATACACGAAAAAAATCTGGTGATACATTCACGCGACATTCTCTACCAAAGACAAAGTTACATCATTATATTTATTATATGCCATACTATTCTTCTATCCACGTTACGTTACCCACATATATTTTTACTTTCTCTACTACGTATAGTAAGTAGGGGAAGTATTGCATTCCACCCAAAAATTCGATACCGAGATTTCACCGGAAATACATGTTTTGAGACCTCCTGAATCCAAAAAAAGAATTTTTGGAAACATGTCCGTGTGTGTGTGTGTCTGTGAACAGCATAACTCAAAAACGAACAGTCGGATAAGCACCAAACTTGGTATTTAGGTTCAGTATCTTCCAGAGATGCGACACGAAGGTTTTCAAGAAAATCCCCCCACCCCAGACTACCCTTTACATGGAAGATTTTTCGAAAATTTTAATTTTCTCAAAAATGGCTCTAACGATTTTGATGAAAATATCATATGTTTAAGATAATGTCATGTGAAATGAAATGTATATCTCGAATTTTCTGGGAATGTCTCCAAAAGTATTCTTCACTGTGAACGACTTTTGCATAACTGTTAAACCATAAGAGATAGACAAAATGTTACTACACAAAAAATGTAGATCGCCTTAAAATACACAACTTATGTCATATACATTTCTTTTGTAGAGTGAACCGTTTTCGAGATATTGCTTGTTATTTCCTTAAATTTTCCAATACTTATACTTTTTCTCAAATTCGTTATTCATTTTTTTTTGTCCTGGACATGCAAAGAGAATGGAATGCTCCTCATAGCAACCAGCGTTAAAATATTTGACTATCGCTTAAAAGCTACCATATTCCCCTTGCATCTACATGAATATTACCAATAAGATTGACATCTCGATATCTCGATTAACATGAAGCATATGGAGAATAAGCGTTTGTAAAATCAGATTGTACAAGAGTAGAGAAAGTCATGTGAGTGTAACACATCAGATTTTTTACTTAGGAATGACTTAAAATTAAGCAAAAAGATTTCAACATGCGGAAACACTACTCAAACATTTAATCCTGGTTACAAGTTAGAAGAAAAGAAGGTGAGGGACAAGAATCGCAAACTTTCAAGCATGTCCTTTAGCTGACGCTTCTTCTTCCAATAACGCTACAGCCCAAAGCTGATCCGCACCTTCTTGATCTTGGATCTC
Organism: Deroplatys truncata; assembly: GCA_030765065.1. Classification (NCBI taxonomy): domain Eukaryota; kingdom Metazoa; phylum Arthropoda; class Insecta; order Mantodea; family Mantidae; genus Deroplatys; species Deroplatys truncata. Next base: position 125,550,401 of record CM060988.1, on the reverse strand, counting down.
AAGTTTCTCTATCCAATGTTCTCTGTTGCCAGTTTCTCCATTTCAAGATCTGATGGCAATCTTCCTTTACTGTGTCCATTTATCTTTTCCTAGGTTCACCTGCCGGTTTACCAAACATCATCCCGTCATCACCTTCTTAGGTATGCTTCCTTCGTCCAATTCTTTGTACATTCCTGCCTATTGTAATCTTTTTAATTTGGTAATAATGGATAATTCAGATTCCTTAAACAAGACGTATACTTCATTTTTTATATCTCATTTTTACTTTCTCTACTACGTATAGTAAGTAGGGGAAGTATTGTATTCCACCCAAAAATTCGATGCCGAGATTTCACCGGAAATACATGTTTTGAGGCCCCCTGAATCCAAAAACAGCATTTTTGGAAACATGTCCGTGTGTGTGTCTGTGAGCAGTATAACTCAGAAACGAACAGTCGGATAAGCACCAAACTTGGTATTTAGGTTCAGTATCTTTCAGAGATGCGACACGAAAGTTTTCAAGAAAATCCCCCCACCCCAGACTACCCTTTACATGGAAGATTTTTCGAAAATTTTAATTTTCTCAAAAATGGCTCTAACGATTTTGATGAAAATATCATATGTTTAAGATAATGTCATGTGAAATGAAATGTATATCTCGAATTTTCTGGGAATGTCTCCAAAAGTATTCTTCACTGTGAACGACTTTTGCATAACTGTTAAACCATAAGAGATAGACAAAATGTTACTACACAAAAAATGTAGATCGCCTTAAAATACACAACTTATGTCATATACATTTCTTTTGTAGAGTGAACCGTTTTCGAGATATTGCTTGTTATTTCCTTAAATTTTCCAATACTTATACTTTTTCTCAAATTCGTTATTCATTTTTTTTTTGTCCTGGACATGCAAAGAGAATGGAATGCTCCTCATAGCAACCAGCGTTAAAATATTTGACTATCGCTTAAAAGCTACCATATTCCCCTTGCATCTACATGAATATTACCAATAAGATTGACATCTCGATATCTCGATTAACATGAAGCATATGGAGAATAAGCGTTTGTAAAATCAGATTGTACAAGAGTAGAGAAAGTCATGTGAGTGTAACACATCAGATTTTTTACTTAGGAATGACTTAAAATTAAGCAAAAAGATTTCAACATGCGGAAACACTACTCAAACATTTAATCCTGGTTACAAGTTAGAAGAAAAGAAGGTGAGGGACAAGAATCGCAAACTTTCAAGCATGTCCTTTAGCTGACGCTTCTTCTTCCAATAACGCTACAGCCCAAAGCTGATCCGCACCTTCTTGATCTTGGATCTCAAGTTTCTCTATCCAATGTTCTCTGTTGCCAGTTTCTCCATTTCAAGATCTGATGGCAATCTTCCTTTACTGTGTCCATTTATCTTTTCCTAGGTTCACCTGCCGGTTTACCAAACATCATCCCGTCATCACCTTCTTAGGTATGCTTCCTTCGTCCAATTCTTTGTACATTCCTGCCTATTGTAATCTTTTTAATTTGGTAATAATGGATAATTCAGATTCCTTAAACAAGACGTATACTTCATTTTTTATATCTCATTTTTACTTTCTCTACTACGTATAGTAAGTAGGGGAAGTATTGTATTCCACCCAAAAATTCGATGCCGAGATTTCACCGGAAATACATGTTTTGAGGCCCCCTGAATCCAAAAACAGCATTTTTGGAAACATGTCCGTGTGTGTGTCTGTGAGCAGTATAACTCAGAAACGAACAGTCGGATAAGCACCAAACTTGGTATTTAGGTTCAGTATCTTTCAGAGATGCGACACGAAAGTTTTCAAGAAAATCCCCCTACCCCAGATTACCCTTTACATGGAACATTTTTCGAAAATTGTAATTTTCTCAAAAATGGTTCTAACGATTTTGATTAAAATATCATATGTTTAAGATATTTTCATGACAGATGAAATGTATATCTTGAATTTTCTGGGAATGTCTCCAAAAGTATTCTTCATCGTGAACGACTTTTGCATAACTGGTAAACCATAAGATATAGACAAAATTTTACTACACAAAAGTGTAGATCGCGTTAAAATACACAATTTATGTCATATACATTTTTTTTTGTTAAGTGAACCATTTTCCAATACTTATACTTTTTCTCAAATGGGAATTCGTTATTCATTTTTTTGTCTTGGATGTGCAAAGAGTATTAATCTGTGGCAAAGAGAATTGTGCTGCACCTAGCAAACAGCCATTAAGATATATGTCGATGCTTAAAGACTACTGTATTTCTTTATTGCCCTTTCAAATACAAAACAAGGGGAACATAGTACGCCTTAAGCGATAGTTAAATATTTTTAGAACTGGTAGTTATGTGTAAAATGTAATTCTCTTTGCATGTCAAAAGATCGTTTCTTCAAATGTTTATCTCGATTAATATGAAATAGATGGAGAATAAGAGCTTGTAAAAATAGTTTGTACAAGTGTAGAGAAAGTCGTGTGAGTGTAACACATAAGATTTTTTCATATCCTATTCTCATTTTTAGAACCATAAATTCTTCTTAAGATATTTCTTTCAAATGTGTTGTTTACATTTTCAGATTTCTTTGTCATAATTCAGTCATCACATCCATAAACAATTATAGGACGTATACGGTTATATACAATTGTATTTTAGTTTCCCGGTGTATAGATATGGATTTAAAATTGGTAAGAAACCGTAATATGCCCTAATATGTAATATGTAATATTTATTTCATCATTATTACAATAATACAAATAAAGCTTACATCTAAAACTTATGTCTAGTGCACCAGTTTTCTAGCTCCCCCATATTTAGCCCCTAGGCTGTATATATAGGATAAAGCTACTATACCATCTCTCCACTTTACAAACTATGCTCGTTCAGCTGTACCTTTCTTAAGCTCCTTATCCACTTATCCGTTGTTTTGCCTAAAAATGTCCCCATCATTTTAATTGTTTCTACTTTTGTGCTGCCCAACATTCTTAATGCTACTGCTTCTTTGTTTAGCTTGTCCCATTTTTTATTCCATATAACCTCTCTCCACCTTTTAACCTTATCACATTCTATTAGACAATGAAAAGTACTACCCGATTCATCACACATAATACATCTCCCCGAACAATTATATCCATTCCTTTTTAAAAATATTACTCCTGTGCGCATCCACGCAAGACCTATTCTACCAAATTGATTACATATATCTACATGCTTCTCCCTTCCCCAATTTTTTTTAACTGATTTATACAAGATCAATGATCTTTTATCCTCAAAACTAGCCCATATCTCTTGTTTCTCGATATCTTCCACCCTCAATCTCACTTCTTTCCAAAACCCACTGTTATTATATTTATCTAATAGGAAAATATTCATCATGCCAATTGCTTTTAGGACATTTCCCATCTCCCCTAACCAACACTCTTCTCCTAGGACAGCTTTTTGAAACTGTATACATTCTTTTAATATATTATTATCTTCTAAATTTAAACATCTATACCAATACTTCAAAATTCTTTCCACTATTATACCTTTTCTCCCTACCCTTCCTAGCTCTGCCAGTGCCACGCCTCTTGGTGAACTCTTGGGTAAACCCAAAACTTCTTTACAAAACATTCTATGGACTATATCAATCTTAATCCATCCCTTTGCCACCCCCCATATTTCTATTCCATATAACATTTTTGACTCTACTACCGCTTCATATAGCCTTTCCATCCAGTTCATTGTTAGCGTGGGTGTTTTGCACAAGCAAGCTCTAACAGCTTTCATCGCTAGCTTTCCTTTCAATTGTGCATATTTAGATTGTGCTTCCCACTTCCCGTTGCTTGAGAATCTAATCCCCAAGTAATCAAATTCTTTTACCACCTCTATTTGCTCTCCATTTATATACCATCTTTCCTCTCTTTTTAATTTTGATCCTTTCTTGAACACTATTATCTTGGACTTTTTTGTATTCACCTTTAGCCCCCATTCCATACAAAATTTTGCAATTTCATTGATGGCATGTTGCAACCCTATCACTGTTACTGCCCCAGCTACTAGATCATCTGCAAATAATAACCCTGGTATTTCCTTTTTCCCTATGACTGGACAGTGTTTATTACTTTTCATTATTCTATCTAAAATATCATCAATAAATAAGTTAAATAATATTGGACTGAGTTTACAACCTTGCCTCAGACCTAAATTTTGCTGTATATAATCAGTAGTACTATTTCTTCCACATTTTACACAAAATTTAATTACTTCATACAATTTTTGTATCCCCTCGATGAATGCAGTGCTGACTCCTTTGTTCCTCAATTTATATACCAAAGCCTCTCTGTTTATAGTATCAAAAGCCTTCTCGAAGTCTGCAAAAAATATGTATACCCTACCCCTTTTATTTCTTAAGTATTTGTTTACTATAGTTTGAATTATCATTATGTTATCTATTGTTCTTTTTCCTCTCCTAAAACCTGCTTGGTATTCTGATAGCTTATCTTCCCTCTCTACCCACTCGTATAATCTTCTAGCTAATATACCAGTGTATATTTTGCCTAATATAGATAATAAACTAATTCCTCTGTAGTTGCTTGGATTATTTGTATCTCCCTTTCCTTTATACAATGGTGCAATAATGCTCACTTTCCAGCTCTCCGGTATCACTTTCTTCTCTTTGATTCTGTTAAATAGCTGTGTCAACAACTTTGTACCCTCTCCTAACTCCCCAAAATTTTTCCAAAATTCCCCCGCAATTCCATCGGCCCCTGTAGCCTTCCTCTGTTTTAATTTTTTTATTTCATACTCTACCTCTATGGTTGTAATCTCTTTGTCTAAGTGGTCCACTCTGTTCTCAAAATTTCCCCAATATACTTCACTTTTTTGAACTCTTCCTCCCCCCAATAAACCTTCGAAATGATATTTCCATTCCCTTGGTGTTATCTTATTAACTACCTGTTTCTTTCTGTACATTTCCTTAACAACTGACCATATATATTTATTTTCTTTCCCTCTGACCGCCTCCTTAATCTTTTCTCCCATACTTTGCTGCCAATCCTGCTTTTTCTCATCTAGTAGACATTTATAACCCCTTTTATTTGCTAAAAAAATTTGCCTATCTTCCTCCTCTTCTGACCTTCTCCATCTATCCATTTCTTTCATCACTTCTTTCTTAGCCTTTCCACACTCTTCATCATACCACCCACACTGATTTTCATTCACTTTAGGCTTTACTTCCATCCTGCTACCTGCCCACTTAACCATCGATTCTAGCCTTTCCAATGCTCCCTCTATCCTCCCACATTGTAATGCTTCTATAATACCAAGTTTCCTTAATTCACCACACTTTGAAGTTAAATTACACCTAAATTGTTCTGCGTTCTCCTCTTTCCATTTGTAACTTCTGATTTGTTTTAATGTTAATTTTTCATCTTCCTTGTAACATAACCATAGTCTTATTTTCATCTTTAATGGAAAATGACAACTATTTGTTATTATGTTCATAATCTTGAATTCTTCCATCACCTCTTCGACTCCTATACTACATATCATATAGTCTATTACACTTTGACCGATTACACTTACAAATGTAAACTCTCCCCACTGGTCCTCTCCTTTGTATCCATTACATATTATTAAATTATTCTGTTCGCAGAATTCTATTAACTTTCTACCTTCTGCATTTATCACTTTATCTCTACTTCTCCTCTCCTTTTCCTCATTTTTTTCCCAGATACATTCATTTTCTACATTTAAACTTCTTGGATTATATTCCCCTATATTATATGCCCTATTTGCTTTGTATATTTTGTTCAAGTTTTCTTCCATTTCGTTATTATTATTACTATTATTATTATTATTATTATTATTATAGCTAATGATGCTTAAATTTAGGTGACGCTTAAGAAAGGTCTAAACTTGCAACATGAAATATTTCGAAAACGGCTAACACTACGAAAAACATTTTATACAAATTGCGTATTTTAATGGGCTTTACATTTTTTCTGCAGTATGCTTTTGTCTATGTTTTAAAATTTCTTGTTAATACAAAATTCAGTCAAACAGAACTTCACAGAAAATTCAACACATACGTTTTATTTGCCATGCAGATACTTAAACATGCATTTTATTTAGAATACCTAGTAATTTTGGAGAAAATAATGACATGTTTTCATCTAAAGGCTAGTTGGGTGGGGGGATTTTCTAGAAAATCCTAGTTGTACGTCTTTGGAAGGTGAACTTAAATATCAAGGCTTATCCAACATTTCGTTTTGAAATACGCTTCTCTCTCTCTCTCTCTCTCTCTCACTTGCCTATTTCTAAAGGTTTCTGTGTTATGGGGACGTCAAAACTTGCATATCCAATGTTTGGGTGGAATACAAAACTTCCTCTACTTAATGTAGGTAAGTGGTAGAGAAAGTGAAAAGCAAAAATTTCTAGTTTGCAAATGATATACTTGTGAAGACAAGAATTTTATGCCTTTAACAAACTGTCACTCTTAGTGACTGTCATATCAGAATAGCTTAATCTCCTGTAGATAAAATATAAGATAGCCATCTTCAAGGTTCTTATAAAATATAGACTTTACAAATGAAGAAGGTAAGGGTATCTAAATATTATGGGAGTAAGTATTAGTTCTTTAATTTGGAGTCAGTTTAATTCCCTCTTTTAAGGCAAATCTCGGTGTAAATAGCCAATAAATGTGGATTACTCTTTGGTGCAATTCAAGACACCAAAAGCTGTTTGGTGTGGTCTGATGGTTTGCATGCTAGCCTCCTAATCCAGAGATCTCGGGTTCGATTCCCGGATGGAGGTTGGGTATTTTTCTTTAGTCAGGATTATTTGCTATTTTCCTTGGAGTCTGGAAGTATGCGCTTGAGAGTAAATTCTTGTGAATTTAAAGACAACCTAATGATTAGCCAAACAGTAATACGCGTGAACAGCATTACCAGAGCTATTGTTCCAAAGGAAAAGCCGCCGAAATGATCTAAGATGTTAAAAGAAGATATATAAATGGAAAAAAATGACAACGTAGCTAATATTAAATTAAAATATTTATTCCACGCGGTAACCGCGGTTTTAAAACAAGAAAACGTTCCGTAAACTTGACTCGGTGTCTAAAAGTGGAAACGCCACCATTTCATATTCCCTAATACAACATTTCAATCAAATTCAGCATTCCGTTTCCGCGCTCGGGACTGTGGCTTATAAATGGCAGGTATTTTGCATTGCAAATCATTCTGCTCTAGAGCACTTCTGTCAAACTGTAAGGCTTCCGTGTTAGAGGGATTCCCATCATTGCCTGGTGCTTGCTTGCATACACTTTAAATTATATATGCAGTGAAGTATATACGAAAAACCCAACTTATGAAGAATATTTAGTTAGTAACGTTTAACTAATCAGTCTGATATACAAACTAGTCAATGTAGGGTATAATTTTGCTTTAAATCCGAAAATGGAAACATTTTATTCAAAATATGCACATGCGCGTAGCGTAATTATGGAACTAAGTGCAAGATGAAAAAACATCCTGTATGTCACCCTCTTATTTGAGGATATTCCGAACTTTTGTCAGGATTTTTTCTTCTTTTTTTTAGTAGTGTGTAACACCCGTTATGACTACATATGGCATCACAGGCGATGGACACTAGTGATATATGCAGTGAAATTATGTTTGGGAAGGAAGTTTGGCATTTTCTAGTTACAAAGACTGAGTAACACCTGAAAAAATCCCTTAGTCGGAATGATGGTCCTGGCGGGATTTGAGCCGCAGAACCCTCGTACACGATTCCGCGCGTTTAAAACAGCGAACCTTTTCTTTTCTTTTTAAGCACAAGAAACTACGTTGGTAGGCCCGAAAACGGGCAGAATGGAGAGGATGGTTAGTAAACATGTTCTATAATTTGCTATGGTCACTTGTTTTGATATTCTAGGTGGTAATGACAACGCAAGGAATATAGAAAAGTTATGTTTTTTATTAAAAGTTTGTTGAAGATAGTTTTGACTACATGGTGTTATCACAACTTATCATAAAAAAAATCTGATGTGTTACACTCACATGACTTTCTCTACTCTTGTACAATCTAATTTTACAAACGCTTATTCTCCATATGCTTCTTGTTAATCGAGATGTCAATCTTATTGGTAATTTTCTTGTAGATGCAAGGAAAATATGGTAGCTTTTAAGCGATAGTCAAATGTTTTAACGCTGGTTGCTATGTGACGCATTCCATTCTCTTTGCATGTCCAGGACATAAAAAAAAATCTGATGTGTTACACTCACATGACTTTCTCTACTCTTGTACAATCTATTTTTACAAACGCCTATTCTCCATATGCTTCATATTAATCGAGATATCGAGATGTCAATCTTATTTGTAATTTTCTTGTAGATGCAAGGGGAATATGGTAGCTTTTAAGCGATAGTCAAATATTTTAACGCTGGTTGCTATGTGGCGCATTTCATTCTCTTTGCATGTCCAGGACATAAAAAAATGAATAAAGAATTTGAGAAAAAGTATAAGTATTGGAAAATTTAAGGAAATAACAAGCAATATCTCGAAAACGGTTCACTCAACAACAAAAATGTATATGATATAAGTTGTGTATTTTAACGCGATCTACATTTTTTGTGTAGTAAAATTTTGTCTATCTCTTATGGTTTACCAGTTATGCAAAAGTCATTCATAATGAAGAATACTTTTGGAGACATTCCCAGAAATTTCGAGATATACATTTCATTTCTCATGACATTATCTTAATTATATGATATTTTCATCAAAATCGTTAGAGCCATTTTTGAGAAAATTAAAATTTTCGAAAAATGTTCCATGTAAAGGGTAGTCTGGGGTGGGGGGATTTTCTTGAAAATCTTCGTGTCGCATCTCTGGAAGATACTGAACGTAAATACCAAGTTTGGTGTTTATCCGACTGTTAGTTTTTGAGTTATGCTGTTCACAGACACACACACACACACAGACACACACACACACACACACACAGACACACACACAGACACACACACGGACATGTTTCCAAAAATGCTTTTTTTGGATTCAGGAGGTCTCAAAACATGTATTTCCGGTGAAATCTCGGTATCGAATTTTTGGGTGGAATGCAATACTTCCCCTACTTACTATACGTAGTAGAGAAAGTAAAAATGAATAACGAATTTGAGAAAAAGTATAAGTATTGGAAAATTTAAGGAAATAACAAGCAATATCTCGAAAACGGTTCACTCAACAAAAGAAATGTATATGACATAAGTTGTGTATTTTAACGCGATCTACATGTTTTGTGTAGTAAAATTTTGTCTATCTCTTATGGTTTACCAGTTATGCAAAAGTCGTTCACAATGAAGAATACTTTTGGAGACATTCCCAGAAAATTCGAGATATACATTTCATTTGTCATGACATTACCCTAAACATATGATATTTTCATCAAAATCGTTAGAGCCATTTTCGAGAAAATTAAAATTTTCGAAAAATCTTCCATGTAAAGGGTAGTCTGGGGTGGGGGAATTTTCTTGAAAACCTTCGTGTCGCATCTCTGGAAGATACTGAACCTAAATACCAAGTTTGGTACTTATCCGATTGTTCGTTTTTGAGTTATGCTGTTCACAGACACACACACACACACAACACACACAGACAGACACACACACAGACAGACACACACACAGACAGACACACACACACAGACACACACACGCACATGTTTCCAAAAATGCTTTTTTTGGATTCAGGAGGTCTCAAAACATATATTTCCGGTGAAATCTCGGTATCGAATTTTTGGGTGGAATGCAACACTTCCCCTACTTACTATACGTAGTAGAGAAAGTAATACATTGTGATACACATAATGATATACATTAATTTACAATTGCATAAACGTAGAATTAGATAAACATTTACAGTAAATCAGAGAGTTTTGTATCCATTAGAAACTGTAGCATCTTCTTGACATATTGGATCTGTTAACTGCACTGGAAAGATGAAAATGCCGGCTTGTTGTCCACATCTACTGTACGTGGACAACCTATAAGGATATGCAGAATGGTTAGAGGAATATTACAGTGGTACAGTTTGGAGGTTGGTCCTTGGTGAGAAGTTAACAGTGCGTTACTTTGGAGTGCCCAATTCCAAGCCGGGTGACGATAACTTGTAACCTGCTGCGTTATAAAATCAAAGGTCTTCACTCCACTCAAGTTATAAAAATCAATTATGCTTCCTATGACGACCATCTGTCTAGTGTAATATTTTATTAAAGATTTTCCAAAAGCTTCTTCAATTGGCGGTGCTTCAGCGAGTTAGTTTTTTTTTTTACTTTCTCTACTACGTATAGTAAGTAGGGGAAGTATTGTATTCCAACCAAAAATTCGATACCGAGATTTCACCGGAAATATATGTTTTGAGACCCCCTGAATCCAAAAAAAGCATTCTAGGAAACATGTCCGTGTGTGTGTCTGTCTGTGAACAGCATAACTCAAAAACGAACAGTCTGATAAACACCAAACTTGGTATTTAGGTTCAGTATCTTCCAGAGATGCGACACGAAGGTTTTCAAGAAAATCCCCCCACCCCAGATTACCCTTTACATGGAAGATTTTTCGAAAATTTTAATTTTCTAAAAATGGCTCTAACGATTTTGGTTAAAATATCATATGTTTTAAGATATTTTTATGACAAATAAAATGAATATCTTGAATTTTCTGGGAATGTCTCCAAAAGTATTCTTCATTGTGAACGACTTTTGCATAACTGGTAAACCATAAGAGATAGACAAAATTTTACTACACAAAAAATGTAGATCGCGTTAAAATACACAATTTATGTCATATACATTGTTTTTGTTGAGTGAACCATTTTCGAGATATTACTTGTTATTCCCTTAAATTTTTCAATAATTTTCTCAAATGGGAATTCGTTATTCATTTTTTTGTCTTGGATATGCAAAGAGTATTAATCTGTGGGAAAGGGAATGGTGCTGCACCTAGCAACCAGCTATTAAGAGATATGTATGTGCTTAAAGGCTACTGTATTTCCAAATTGCCCTTGTAAATATATATTCCCCTTACATCTACAAGAAAATTAGCAATAAGATAGACTCTGCAAATGTTTATCTCGATTAACATGAAGTAGATGGAGAATAAGCGTTTGTATAAATAATTTGTACAAGAGTAGAGAAAGTCATGTGAGTGTAACATCAGATTTTTTTTTTTTTACATCACAACAGTCCTAATATGATCCATGTTCACAATAGCTGATAAGCATTAAGCAGTTCACATAAACTAATTATTACATTTGCCATTATTTAGGGATGCTGCTAGCCTCTCGATCATTAAATTCCCTTCCTATCGAATTATAATTTTCGGATAAGTTGCTTTGTACAAGCTTGCGATACATAATGCGATAGGTGACATCGAAATGTCGTTTTCGGACACAATAATAATGATAATAATATGATGCGAATTCCTTTAACACGATTAAGTGAGCAGTAATTATAAGTATTTAGAAGCAACGCGGCACATGTATTGTTAAACTGTACGTTGCCTATTCGCTCGTGCGTGCTATATGTAGGATGGGAGGGGATAAGAATGGAGAGTAACATTCGTCTTGCTGCTTGGCAGTATTCGTAACAGACGAAAGATCGCGCCTTTATGAGAGAGAACTCGAGTTGGTCAAGTAACAGTGGACCAAGTGTATCTTAATCATATTCCATATAACTTTGACGTGTATCTCTTAACTTTGACGTGTTCTAGTCACATCTCATTGGCTGCTGTCGTGTAATAAGATTACTGTGCGTTACAAAATAATTCCTTATTTAATATGATTATTTATCTTAATATAGAAATGAATTTCGTATTTACACTTTTGTAACCGTATCAATCAAATGTATTGTGTATTAGTATCAACAAATAGGTAAGAGGATCCTACAGTTTAAATCTGCCTCTCAGGATGACTTAAGCACGTACATCTATCGTGAAATTGTGTTTATATCGCTCTTATTGCCTGACCTTGCATTGCACAGGGCTTTTAAGTCGTCATTCAAAAGTGTAAATTAGCCAGTCAGGGTAAAGGGGAAGGAAAGGGGGCGCGGACGATACAATAGCAGTGGGGCAAGTGTATAAGAAACAATTGTTAAAGTTATCCATAAATACCCGTGAATATACTTGACTATTATTTTGGAACAGCTATTTGGAAAATAGTATCTTTTGGAACTAGAACCTCAAAAATAACTAGTAGTAGTGGTATTTATTAGTACTTAGTATTATATTAATTGCATGACACAATCGCATGAGTCATAAGACCGTACATGCTCTCTAGAAAAATACTTGGTCTGTAAACTTGACTTGCAGAATCGACCAGAAAACAACTATTTTATAATCACAACACTATATACATGCATATAAAATGCAAAATACTCTGACACACACACACACACACACACACACACACACACAAGTGCTCGACTACCACGTAATTTTAAAAAAAATACAAAAACACTTATCTCTTAGTACACGTACTTCCATTAAGTATGTGCCCAAGCTTGGCCAGTTTTGGCTGTTTAGAATCAAGTCCCAGTATGCTGTTCTTCGTCCTAATAACCTCCGTCTGCACGCATGCTGCCAAAATATGCGTCCAGTCTTCCTGTTCCCCGCATAATGGGCAAATCCTCCTGCCATCATCATGAACAATCTTGCGAGCTTTCTACCCTCCCAATCTAAGCCATGCTATTCCCGTCCTCTGTTTTAAACCCAATTCCAAAATACATTTTTCCCAGTTTTATATCATTTTGTAGCTCCAATGTTGATCTTTGTTTACATTCAGACTCTATTTCCTGCCTGTTTATATCACATAGTCGTCTTTTAACTTTTTTCACAGCACTGTGTATTTTCATTACTCCTTTGCCAGATATCGTTTAAGCCAATTTTTACTTTCTCTACTACGTATAGTAAGTAGGGGAAGTATTGCATTCCACCCAAAAATTCGATACCGAGATTTCACCGGAAATACATGTTTTGAGACCTCCTGAATCCAAAAAAAGCATTTTTGGAAACATGTCCGTGTGTGTGTCTGTGTGTGTGTTTGTCTGTCTGTGAACAGCATAACTCAGAAACGAACAGTCGGATAAACACCAAACTTGGTATTTAGGTTCAGTATCTTCCAAGGATGCGACACGAAGGTTTTCAAGAAAATCTCCCCACCCCATATTACCCTTTACATGGAACATTTATCGAAAATTTTAATTTTCTCAAAAATGGCTCTAACAATTTTGATTAAAATATCATATGTTTAAGATATTTTTATGAGAAATAAAATGTATATCTTGAATTTTCTGGGAATGTCTCCAAAAGTATTCTTCATTGTGAACGACTTTTGCATAACTGGTAAACCATAAGAGATAGACAAACTTTTACTACACAAAAGATGTAGATCGCGTTAAAATACACAATTTATGTTATATACATTTTTGTTGAGTGAACCATTTTCGAGATACTGCTTGTCATTCCCTTAAACTTTTCAATACTTTTCTCAAATGGGAATTCGTTGTTCATTTTTTTTGTCTTGGATATGCAAAGAGTATTAATCTGTGGGAAAGGGAATGGTGCTGCACCTAGCAACCAGCTATTAAGAGATATGTATGTGCTTAAAGGCTACTGTATTTCTATATTGCCCTTGTAAATATATATTCCCCTTACAGCTACAAGAAAATTAGCAATAAGATAGACTCTGCAAATGTTTATCTCGATTAAGATGAAGCATATGGAGAATACGCGTTTGTATAAATAGTTTGTACAAGAGTAGAGAAAGTCATGTGAGTGTAAGACATCAGATTTTTTATCATTCCCGTTGTAACCCCGCCACCCACCATTTTGATGCTTTATGTTGTTCATTTGATGACGATAACATATTGCTCTCAGAGTTGTTTGTTCACCTTTAATTATTCGCAGCCAGTACCTAACTGCATTTAGTTTAGTAAATACAGCATCTTCCCTACCTCACGAAGAACTCCGTTCAAAAATAAGTGTTTTTCCTATCTCTACAATATACGGTGCTAACACACGTTTGCTGCACTGTGCCGAGCTGGACTAAGGCTGGCTTCCCCTAATTCTACCATCTTGTTTTAACAACTCGAACAGCAAAATTTAACCAGAACTTAAAATGAGTATATTACTGAAACAAGAGCTTAGGAGGCGGGGTACAGCAACAAAGACATTACCAAGCGCGAGCAGAGATTGGGCATGGCAGCCCCGGATATCAGTTTTTGCACCGTAAATATGTAATATGCACACCAAATAACGTTTTGCCCATATCGGAGGAAATTGCTTTTGGAGGCGTATTCCTCGAACAATAGAACTCGCGTGTATTAACACTAATACGGTTCAGCAAATTGCATGTTTTGCAACAAGGCCGCTTTGGGAATGTGATTTACTTCAGGGAAGTTGTAGCAAGCGCGTATGATTGTTTATAATGATCCGCTTCTTTTATCCAATTACAAACAGCAAATCTTCCACCCCTTGGCTCCGATATTTTACGTTTTATGTGCTTTAATTAAGAGGGGATTGTCAATGCGGTGATAAAACGCTGGGTGCTGTTAATTTTTATTAGCAGTGGCCCGCAGCTCGGCGCACAAATTCGGCTGCAGCGGACAGCTAATGGCCACAGGTCCCCCCCAAACTTTTATTAAAAAGCTTTTTTTCGAGCACGGACTTTGACAAGGCATTGTCATAAAATGTAGCGGTCCAACCGCAGTCCGAGGAGAACCTCATTAACGTTTCTATTGTATGTGTGCTGTGCAAGAAATTGAAATGGCGCCTGAGCGAGGCTTTGCCTTTGTCCGGAGCATGGTGACCGGAATTGCTCTTGGACGACTGTGATGGGGATAGCGGTTCAGAAACATTGCAACTCATTTAAGTTTCGATCCTTTGATAGGGGAGTAAATTTCACTTCCTCATTGGGCTATCCGACTGCGGGGATATGTAGATAATTGTAATCTTTGAAGCATGCCCAGTGGCTACTACAAAACTTGAAGAATGTCTTGTTTTCATTTAAATTAAGTTATTTATTTATGGACGCTCATTAACTGCTGTGGTCCTTAGCGTCCCATTCTATATTGGGCGTGACAGACCGGTAATTTTGCTCAGAGGCCTCTTTATCAGACTTGAGGTTCTTTTACGTGCCGCAAATCTATGACACGGGACCACCGGCTGTACTTCCCTTCCGAAGGAAGCCATGCTTAGGATTTTTACGCCCGAAAAAATCCATCGCCCTCCCCCGGGTTTGAAACCGCAACCTCGGGAACTAGTTTCTAGCATAGTAACCACGGAGGACGGCTTGTTTTAGTTTGTGCTGTAAGATATATTAAGCATCAGTTTCTTATTCAAGGTTACGCGATACGAAAATGGCTAATTTCTACAAATTTCAACCAATTTAGCTGAAATGTGTATCACAGATTTGTTCATCACAATTATACAATAAAATTAATGTTGATGCCCTATGTACACCGACACACATAAAAAGCGGCCATTCCATTATATCGCAGCACTTTCTCCTTTCATAAAGTATCCACTTTGTGGATTGCACCACTTGGCTTTACGGTACCCAGAGGTTCTAAATATTGTGGAAAGTATTATTGCGTAGGAGCTAGGAATCGAAAAGAGTCACAGTCACATATGTTAACAATTTATTATAAAGGTTTTGCACTTGTTAGCAGTTCCATCATCAACTTGCTGTAAAATTTTAAAAATTTCTGAATTACAAATAATATTCTCGGAGACGGCAATGTGATATACTCTTTCAGCCCTTTACAATTTAAGTTGTCTTACAAATCGAGAATATTTCTTAAAACGACGAATAATACAATGCAGTGTTACACGAACTAAAATAAAATATGAATGCTTCTCCCATGAATGTGAATTTAGAAATACCAAGAGTAAAAAGGTTAAATTTTGCAGCTTACCAAACAGTTGAAAGTAATTTAGAAAAGCCAAAAGGTTACTCTTGGTGGATTACGCCGAATCTCGCCGTCACGAAACCAGAACACGAGTCTGGGTGCTATCCACTCGGTCCCTGGCCGAAGAGTGTTATCACTTCTCTTTCTGACTGGTCTAAAAAACTATTCAGGGACACAAAAACGAACCAATGAACGAACGTTATAATTAGAGCTAGGACAAATATCCATTGAGTGAAGAATTAGTGTAAACTACAACCCTACCTACTATACGTGAGGTCGTACTGAATACACGGACCCAGGGCTGGACAGTCGACAGTCAGTAGTTAGCTTGCGTTACTGGTATAGTAGAGTTGCTCTCCGTGAGCTCTGTGTTTATGTTCTGTTCTACCCCTGACCAGTTCCAGGTTATCTGCGGCACCGTCTTACCTTCGCCGCAGTCGATACAAACTCGCTGGGCGCAAACATTTTAAACCAAAGGATATTTGACCTAGCTTTGGCTATAAGCGATGTGAAATGAAGGGGTGGTTCGGATGCCGCTTCTATGAAAGTTTCGCTACGATTTGTATACAAAGAATGGCTAAACCAGTACAAATATTTCGGCCTCCTAGAGAAAAGGATGAATATTTGCATGTGTCGTTAAACTGAACGACAGCTAAGAAATTTATATGAGAGCTTTCATTGACGACATGGAGACGAAGATTAAAGTTATTACCACCATTGAACAACAATAAGAAAACCGATATTGGGCAGGGTAGAGAGGCATGAATATGCAAGGTTTAAGTGTATTAAAAACAAAAAACTGATGTGTTATACTCGCATGACTCTACTCTTGAACAAACTATTTTTGCAAACGCTTATTCTCCATCTACTTAATGTTAATCGAGATTAACATTTACAAAAACTTTCTTATTGTTAATTTTCTTGTAGGGGGAATATGGTAGGCTTTAAGCGATAGTCAAATCTTTTAAGAGCTGGTTGCTATGTGGAACATTCCATTCTCTTCGCATGTCCAGGACATAAAAAATCTGATGTGTTACACTCACATGACTTTCTCTACTCTTGTAAAAACTATTTTTAAAAACGCTTATTCTCCATATGCTTCATGTTAATCGAGATATGGAGATGTTAATCTTATTGCTAACTTTCTTGTAGATGCAAGGGGAATTGTAAGGCTTTAAGCTATAGTCAAATATTTTAAGAGCTGGTTGCTATGTGAAGTATTCCATTCTCTTTGCATTATCAGGACAAAAAAAATGAATAAAGAATTTGAGAAAAAGTATAAGTATTGGAAAATTTAAGTGAATAACAAGCAATATCTCGAAAATGGTTCACTCAACAAAAAACTGTATATGACATAAATTGTGTATTTTAACGCAGTCTACATTTTTTGTGTAGTAAAATTTTGTCTATCTCTTATGGTTTACCAGTTATACAAAAGTCGTTCACAATGAACAATACTTTTGGAGACATTCCCAGAAAACTCAAGATATACATTTATTTGTCCTGAAAATATCTTAAACATATGATATTTTAATCAAAATCGTTAGAGCCATTTTTGAGAAAATTAAAATTTTCGAAAAATATTCCATGTAAAGGGTAATCTGGGGTGGGGGGGATTTTCTTGAAAACCTTCGTGTCGCATCTCTAGAAGATACTGAACCTAAATACCAAGTTTGGTGTTTATCCGACTGTTCGTTTCTGAGTTATGCTGTTCACAGACACACACACACACACACACACACACACACACGGACATGTTTCCAAATTTTTTTTTTTTTTTTTTTTTGATTCAGTGTTTTAACGAGCTCTACATTTTTTGTGTAGTAAAAAGTTTGTCTATCTCTTACGGTTTACCAGTTATGCAAAAGTAATTCAGAATGAAGAGGACTTTTTGGTACATTCCCAGAAAATTTATGATACACATTTCATTTGCTATGAAAATATCTTAAAGGTATATTTTAATCAGTCGTTAGAGCCATTTTTGAGAAAATCATTTTTTTTTTAAATGTTCCATGTAAAGTGTAGTCTGGGATTTTCTTGAAAATGTTCGTGTCGTGGCTTTCAAAGATATTGAACCTAAATACAAAGCTTGGTATTTATCCGACTTTTCGTTTTTAAGATGTGTTGTTCAGACACATACGCGGACCTTTTTTGTGATGGAATGCAATATTTCCCCTACTTCCTATACGTAGTGGAGAAAGTAAAAATAAGAAGTTATTAATTTCGTCTTTATTCCTACTTTTCTATTGTATTTTATTTTTGTGCTAAAATTCAACAAAGCGTTGCCTTAAAGGTATTCTCCGCTAGTGAGAGCATGGACAACTAGCTGGTAATTTACCCTTCGACAGTTCGGCCATATTTTGGGAGAGGTAAAGTTCCCTGCCAATACAGTAGCTAGAAATGTTAGAGGAACAGAGGTGGTTGCTCTGGTAGAGGGTAGAGCTATATTTGTCAATACCAACATAAACAATTGCGTTCCATTTTGCACCGCCTTTTATGCAAGTCACTATACATACATTTCCAAGAAAATAATTTTCAAAAGCTGAATTTGTGGAATACCCCATTTGATGAAAATTTGGAAAGTGTAAACCTTGATATTTTATATATTATTCCTTGGATATAAACGTTGTGTAACAGAAAAGCTTTCCTTGAAAAATACTATAACACGTACACGTTTGATTTACAATAATCAATTGTGTGTTAAATCTTTAAAACCCTAATCCAAAACTATGTTTGATCTTAACAAAAAGCCCTTTAGTTCTCTTCAACGAACTTTAAATTATATATTTAGAAAATTTGAAAGACACTGAACAAAAATTTCAAAATGAGAAGCAATTTTAAACTGACCAAAACTCAAGAAAACGAGATTGCGTGAAAAGTTTTAAAATTCTAGACGCTATTTGCACACCTAGACGTACATCCATATAAACATTTATTTGGTCATTTAAATGACCAGAAGGGCAAATTGAAATGTTATCCTGATTGCACATTGCTTGAAGTTTTACTATGGAAATATTAAAACTTATTTCGACATTTTGTCAAAATTTCACCATTTAGCACTCTTGAGCTTTGTACACGCTTTCAGCAAAGCTACCAACCCTAATGATTTTTCAGCAGATATCCTAGTTACTTTCCTTACCAATTACCTATATTATGGTAGGTAGAGGAAAAGAGGAAGTAGTTTATTTAACCCGAGCTTTCATCTGAAATGTTTTGAGGTCCCCTGAACCCCCAAAATATCTTTTAGAAACAAATCTATGTACGTGTTCATGTGTTAGAGAAAGAGAGAACATAAAAAACGAAGAATAGGTACCGAATTTCATATTGAGTCAGATATAGTTTAAGCATGTCAGGCAAAGATTTTCAAGAAAATCCCCTAACCTTAAGATGAAATGTTTTTCCGTTATTTTTCATTTTCTCAGAAAATGTCCCTAACGATTTTGATTCAAATAGCGTATGAGTGGGATATTTGTATCTGGAAGGCCCTCTTTATTCTGTATGAATTTTATACAAATAGAAAACAGTAAGAGATAGACAAAAACTTGCCGCAGGAAAAATTTAGAGCTCATTAGAACTTAGAATTTGCGACAAATAATTATCTCACTGCGTTAGGCGGTTTCGAAATTGAGGCAATATTTTTAACACTTAAATGATTTCAGTCTAATTATATAATATATAAATTCAATAACAGCCCGCCTTAAAGCAATATGTGTATGTAACAATATACAAAAAGTGTATATTACAGTCATTGTATATGTTTATATTATTGTATACATGTGTAATAATGTTATGTGAATGTATTACGTAATTTAATAATGTAGAAGCTGTGAGAATAATAGGTTAAAAGTTGCTAACAATGAGCTAACCTTGAGGCAATAATGAATTTGAAAGTTTAACAATACTACTTGTAATTCTTGGAAGCAATAATGTAATTTTTATGACGGTTTATAAACTAGACAATCAACAACCAGAAAAAGCTTTAGTTAAATGAAGGTATTCTATTGGATTAGGAATAGCCAATCAGAGACTTGAAATACAGAAATATACAAATTTAGGTGATAGAAATCAAGTCAGTTGCTTGTAGACAGCGCTCATAACTGAGCGCGTTGCTAGAAGACAGTGTTCCTAACCGGACGCGAGATGTGTCCTCGAGAAATTTAATACGTATTTGTGTGAGAAAATAGTTTTACGTGTTAAAAAGTGCAAGTAATTAATAAAAAAAATCTCACAGCTTTCTCTCTATATTCAGGAAGTGTTATTTAAATCGTGTCAAGCATTAATAAAAGGAGTGAAGTAAAATTATAATTATAAATTTCTTACATTCCTCAGTCGCACCACAACCCTGTTAAGAAATCCATGTCTCTAAAAAATAATACTGACGCAGCCGAGGCAAACATAAATATAATATATAAAGAAACAGTCAAATTACAAAGTTAATATTTGTTTAAAAACATTTGGGGCGAAGGCTACCGGAAACTTTTTACCATACGTGCGGTTGCAACTACTTCAAGTGCCCCAACAGTCGAAATATAATACATCTTCAAACTGACTTTCCATACGTAGCAGCAACAAATATTCTTCATATTTGCTCCCAAAACGTGGGGCAAATAACGTCTTCAAAATAATTCATACTCTTAGATTCAAGGGCATCATCTGACGGAAGATGCTTGAAACTTTAAGATTCTTTTCAATTGCAAGGGGTCCTTACTATGATTTCTGAGTTTATTCCGCTGAGTGAAATTTCTCGTAGCAATAGCCGTTTCCGAAAAATTCGTTGTTGCATATTTAGTTTTCTAGGCTGGTTTCCTTTTTTTGTGCCAATTATTTGAAAAGCTGATTTCTTTTCGCACGATCTCATTAGTTACAATATAATCGGTTGACAGTTTCCATAAGTAAGTGTATCTCTGTTATCTATTTTGAAACATTACTAGGTAAACGTTTATCTTATCTAAATTTATACTAATACTATAAAGAGAAATTTTGCTCTGTGTGTGCATGCGTACGTATGTGTGGTATTCTCAGAAAGCATTTTAATCATTCTTTCACCGTTGAAAAAAAAACCTATTCTTTCTAACGGACATAGGCCATAAAACATTAATTTCAATTCATAAATTACCAATTACTATACTAAAATGGATTTTTAAAGCTGATGCACTAGAATACGAAGACGGAGTTAGAGAAGAAGTCACTTGCTAACATTAGAAGTCGGTGATCACTATTTTATAATTAGCCGAGGAGATTATTTTTCTCGATGGTCGCAGACAATGTCTCTTCCAAATGCATTAAGTTGTTGACCTGGGAGTTCAGAATCTTCATATTCACCAGCTTCAACCTGTATTTCGTTGTTTCTATATGTTCTGCTTTATGTTAAAACTATGCAGCTTTTATGCTATAAAATAACTACGGGAGCAAAGAGGTGGTTTAAAGGTTTAAAATTCACCTATTATAATTGTCTAAAAATTTCTCCAGCATGCCGACCGATGATTGTTCCACCGCCAAATGGCATGCATAGACTATGTAGCATTTCTAGAACCCGGAAGACTGACACGTTCAGCCGACATTTCACGTCCTTTTGCGTGTGTATCGGGGAGTTTTTCATCCGTTATTTGGAATACGTACGAAATTACAATTATAAGGAGTGAACGGTAGGATTAAGCATAAAAATGCTTTAGATAACTGTACAATAATTTCATAAAGAAGGGGGAGGTAAATGAAATTAATTTATCATTCGAGTTTAATAAGATAACACAGCTTTGAGTAAGCCAGCTAGTCTGATATAAGAAATACCTGCTTGTTGGTAATGGATGGAAGAGGTCGTGTGACTGTTACACGTGGAATTTTTCCTCCTTAGGTTTTAACTTTCCGGCACCACTTAGCCAAATAAATAAAACCAAGAACGAGAGTGTTTTAAAAGTAAATCCATGCAATCCCTTTAGCTTGTTTTCACATATTAGTCCTTATAAGGCCTGTTCATTGAAGCGAAAGTTCTTTGGCTGCATTTAATAATCACTTCGCCTTAACGGTGAAGTCTCCTGTGCTGAATAGAGCTACAAAAGAGAGAAGGGATGTGAAGGACATTTTGAATGGCCGCGCTGCCTCCTTTCTTCTCGTAACCCCGAGGCTGTGCTTCATTATTTCTTACAATGAAATCTTTTATATTCCTACCTGGAAGATGACTTCCGCCGCAAGAATGAGCAAGAAAATGCTCTTTTTAACTAAGAATGTATAATGGCGGATATATTTCCTTGCATTAAATGCACATGCACGCTTAGCAGAGGTTGTGGCATGGTTATGTGTTTGGTGAAAAAGATTTATGCTAGCTAATAGTATGATTGGGAATACAGTTTAACCATTTAATATAGCTTTAGTCGAGCCTCATTTATACGTTAATCACTTCTCGTTTTTCACAAATAAACGTTCAGTTTTATGCACCGAACACTGTCCATTAATATTTAGCTCAGCTATACGTTTCTCTATTATAAACCTTTTGAATTCTGTTTCCTTATTTTAAACGCCCAAATTGCTTTGAAATTATTTGTAGGCACACATCTATAAGATAATAAGGATAAAAGAATCGATTACTAAATGAATGATGAATAATATTAAGTGTTCATTTCATGTTTCATAACGTGATTGTTTTGAGTAAATTTTTTAAGCGAGTGTCAGCTCTAAAGAGAAGACGTAACGTAGTAAACGTGTGGCGGAGATGTTGCCCAGCAAGCACACGTTCAATCCAATGAGTATTGATACGGTAACGACATTAATAATAAAACGTAGACCAAATAACGTGCCTGGTAATGCCACCCGCAAAGGCGTAAAATAAAATAAACAATCAAACAGGTTAATCTTTCTTGCATAACCCCACAAACGTCCATTCATTACACATAGATGTTTTACGAACATTCGTCGAAGGGCAGCCGTAACACACGTTGTTGACAAATTCGTATTGCCATAGCTAGCGATGATGATAAGCACCCGCTTACAACTTTCACTGAACTTCGATATCGAATAAAACGTAGAGCAAAACAGGTTTCGGTGCGACATATGTTGTATATACTGCCGTCTGTTGTTAAAACGGGTAAACACGTTCAGACGGAGCGCCTTACTTACCAGGCAACTTCTCCAACACACGAGTTACACGCATCTGCGGCAGTATACATCGTGCAAGATTCAAAAAAGGTACAAACAATATGCCACTTCATGCAAACTTTCAACAAGTGACGTGTCTTTGTTGTACGGGTTGGATCCTACAGTCAGAACAAACTGAGTGTGTCGAGGGCACGTGTTTCCGCAAAATCCTTCTCTATCTCTTTCATTCCTTTCCTTGCTTTTTCGAATAAACATTGCTGTCAATTTATCCAGTTTCCAGTAGACTAACGTGACTTATGCGTCTAAACGTTGAGAAACCACAGCAAATACAGCATAAAATGTGCTACAGTTTAGTACGTTTTAGTTGAACAAAAAAAAAATTGGGCAACGTAGACATGAGACCAATGACTCTCTTCAAGCTACTTTTGCATCATCCAACTGCAATCTTCAAGCTGCCAGGTCATTACAAAAGAATAACAGCCCTATTCACTTGTTCAATTCTTTCAAGCGGCGTATCGTTTGTACCTTTTCTAAATTTTGTGAGAAGTATACTAGGTGGATTGAATTCTAGGCTCAGCGGCTAGACAAGTAATGACATACAGGATGCTAAGGCACACTTTTAAATGTACACCCAGCATAATTAAGGTGTGTATTTGATTTCGTAATAGTAAGAGAAAGTCCTTGAGTTTTGCACATTAGGCTAGGAACACAAGGCTATAAATACAAATAGAAAATCCTTTTTAAAGGAAACACAAAAGTACGCGGTGATTACTCGCTGCAGTGCCAGGATATTCCCCCTAAGCTAATTGCGACTTCAGTGAACAATTCATCAATCGAAGTATAAAACGACCTCCACAAGTGAATTGCACGTTGATGCGAAGAGCGCAGATTCGTAATTACGCTGCTGCCTGTGAATGTATACGGAGGTAACCCAAGTGACAGTACACGGCCTTACCCCTTCCATTAGAGTTGTATTTGCAATGCAATTGAATCCGGCGACATGTGTTGAGGGTTGCTCTGCTTTAAGCGCCTTCTCTAGGAGGCAATGTAAGCGAAGGAAATGGGTGTTTGGTCGGAACGCTAACAGGTGGCAGCTGTGTCCGGCATTCCCTCTCATTGGAAACAAGCAATTTACAAGGGAATGAGTTCGGCAGGGATTAATTTAGCAAGAAAGTGTGCAGATGGCAGATATTGCGAGATATAGAACATTTGCAATGCAGATCCTTCTGGCTCCTGGGACCCTATTAGCCGGACAGAGCCTATAGCAATTCGTTTTCCTTTGGAACACGTGTAACAGTTTTTAAATAGAATAGCACGGGGACTGATCCATTACTGAGGGGAGCCTTTACACAACCATGAATATATATGAGCAACTTTCATGAGCTCTACTCTGTCCGTTATAACGCCAATTCCATTCGAAGACCTTAATTTTAGCTTTTTGTGCACAGCTGGGAGAATCCTAGATTTACCAAAAGCAATGTCAGTGGAAGTCTGTTGAGTAATGAACTGCAGCATCATACATTTCCTGTATGTCAAGAAGTTAGGAGCAGTTAGACGGAGGGACCACTAGCAGCTGGAGCACGGCAACGCACGTAGGCGATAGAGGGCCCTTTGTGCTTCCAACGTGATCCCTGGGAGGAAGGGGTGAAGGGGAGACTCTAAGGGAAATCAGATATGGACGACGATGTGCGATAGCAAGGACTGCATCTCTTAACGCCAACATAGCACCAATCCTAACGAAAGTTAGCGCTGCCTTAGTCACCCACAACCTGGCAGTCCCGCTTGAAGACGAGATAGCTCCCAGGAAGGAAGTGGGCAACACCAGTCCCAGCAAGCGCCAGGGAGAAATCTTTACAAAGCGCAGATTCCACCGTCCTATCGCAACATACCAACCGCCGTCGCCTGCTCCAACCTTGAAACAAATAAGTTGAAAGCAAGTGATAGGGACAAGAAATCCGTGGTAGAAGGGGAACCACCCTAGCATTCGCCTAACGACCTGGTAAAACCACCATGGTCAGTGTGGCCGGCCCGATGGGATTCGAACGCAGGACCTCCCGAATGCGAGCCTTACACGTTACCTCGGAGCCATCTCGCTCACTTTATTTCAACCAAGAATTTATAATAATAATAATTAATGGAGTACAATTTTTTAAATTACACATATTCAAGCGGGAAGAAGCACTTCTGTGAAATTTGACTTACAGGTTATCGCTTTTTCCGTTAGTCACAAATGGACAGACAAAATGAAATGTGAAAAATCTATTTAATGTGGCATCAACCACAAATCACCTGATTTGAAGTAGTCGCTTGATACTGACGTTTCATTGATGTAGTTTCGTTATTTTTATATGTTTCTGTCTAAAGCTCCTTGTACACGATCACATTTTTATCAAATTCAATGCTTTAAAAGACTTTCCAAGAATTATAACATAACAGCCTTTCTTGTCAAATCTCTTCCAATATTTTTAAAGTCTTTGGAAGTCTTGAAACCAAATAAAGACGTGCTCTAAGCGATCAAAGGTTTGACAATGGTTTGATGGCTTTGCAGTGCGTCACAAAATCTGCAACATGACTGAAAGCGGAAAGTAAACCAAAAGGGTTGTCATATGCGAGCTGTTTAGATTAAACGAAAACTAGCCAAGTTAGTACGTCGTGGGCTCTGTGGATTAACACAAGATGAAAGCGAGAGCATATAAAGAAATTGCCAGGGCAGATTTCCGAAGGTACAATAATGCATTAATGGAATGCTATATAGTGCAGTTAATCGTGTCGCATCTTTGTTATGAGTGAACCTTAATACCAAGTTTTGTATTTATCTGATTTTTGTTTTTGAGTTTGTGCTGTTCACAGACACACACAAGGACCTCTTTCTAAAAATGCTTTTTTTATTCATTGGACCTCAAAACGTGTATTTCGGTATCAAATGTTTGTGTAGAATGCAATACCTTCTCTGCCTACTAGGTACGTGGTAGAAAATAAAAAGGTGACAATAGATCATGTGTTACATTTGTTTCTTTAATTGCCATTTATCACATACTGCAGATATGTAATGAAACAGTGTCAAAACCTCTGAATAGTCTTTATTCTAATTCTATAGAATTATGCAATCAAGTTTCTGGATGCCAAAGTCTTCTAATAACCCTAATGTAAGAACATTTTGCTTTATTTATGTTTCAATAAAGTTCGTTAGCAGGACATGCTAAATAAATGTACAAGAGAGAAAACTGTTAACATTAGAAATCTGTGGAGATTATTTTTCTAGATGGTTGCAGACTATGTGGCCTTTCCAAAGTTTGTTAACTTGGTGGCCTGGGAGTGCAGAATCTTATTTGTTTGTATCTATATGCTAAGTGTTTCTGCATTGTAGAAAATATGTAGTTTCTATGTTATTAAATAACTATGGGACCAAAATGAGGGTACAAAGATTTAAGCCTGCTATAATTATCTAAAAAAATTCTCGACCATCCACTCGACTCTTTCACTGCCAAACTATACTTAATGACTATGCAGCATTTCCAGAACTTCGAAGACTGTCGGTTGTAGGTTAAGGAAGCCAGACATTCCGCCGCTGTTTCACATCCTTTTACGCGAATATCAGGGGATTTTTCATTCATTATTTGGTATAGTCGGGACTATTAAATTACAATTGTAAGGGGTTAAAGGGGAGGATCCACTATAAAAATTCTCATCGTTGTACAACAGTTTCATAAAGATGAGAGGTAAATTAAATTAATTCCTCACTAGAGTTTAAAACGCTAACCGTGCAACGTCGGTTAAGCAACTGGTAGTACTAAGAGGGCAGTTCCCAGGAGTACCCGACTTGACATATAGATAGTGGTTGTTGTTTCAAACAAATGACTATGGTAGAAAGTACCACCCTTATAAAGCTTAAGTTTAAAGTTTGACGATGTTACATTGTTTAGTAACTGCTTGGCAGCCATTAATAGTGAACGCGAATTTGTAAAGATGGATAAACTGGTCATCGTTATGTGATACAATACTTTCATTTGAAAGGTCTTAGTGCAACTAATATTAAAGCTGAGTTAGATTCTACTCTGGGGGAGTCTGCTCCTTCGTTTACAACAGTAAAATATTGGCTGGCAGAGTTTAAGCGAGGCCGTACGAGCTGTCAAGATGAACTTCGCAGTGGTCGACCAAATGAGATGACTACGAGAGAAAATCCACAAAATGGTATTGGATGACCGTCGACTGAAAGTGAACGAGCTAGCAGACGTCGTAGGCATTTCAAAAAGTGCTGCACATCACATACTGACTGAAAATTCAGACATGAGAAAGCTGTGCGCAAGATGGGTGCCGCGTTTACTCGCAATGGAACAAAAGCAGCGTCGTGAGGATGTTTCAGTCGAGTGTTTGGCGATGTTTTGCTGCAATAAAGCCGAGTTTTTTTGCGTCGATTCATAACCATGGATGAAACATGGGTCCATCACTTCACACTTGAGACGAAGGAACAGTCAAAACGGTGTATTGAAGGGGGAGAACCGGCTCCAAAGAAGGCGAAGACTGTTACATCTGCAAAAAGGAAAAGCAATCAATGGCGAGTATTATGCAAACTTATTGCAGCGTTTGAATGATGAAATCAACGATCGCATTTAGTGGAAATGAAACTTTTGTTTCATCAAGACAATGCACAGTTCACACATCCATTATCGCCATGGCCAAAATCAATGAGTTAAAGTTCGAATTGCTTGCTCATGCACCCTAGTCACCAGACTTAGGCCCCTCTAATTATTTTTTGTTTCCAAAGTTGAAGAAATGGCTTGGTGATAAAAGATTTGCCAACAATAAAGAGGTGGAGTCTATAGTTGATGGCTATTTTGCAGAGCTCACGGTTCTCACTATAAGCGGCGTATCGAAGCTATTGAACATCGCTGGGAAAAGTGATCGAGCTGAAAGGAGACTGTGGAGAAATAAAGATTTTTCCCCCCAAATTTTTGTTTTTTCTTTGTTAGATCGGGTACTTCTGGGACAGCCCTCGTAGGATTAAGCCGGATTCCATTGTTAGCATTTTTATCATTAAAAACTCTGTCCAAGTGATTGGCACAATCGACCTTTTTTGTCACCTGATGTTCTTTTTTCATAATTAATCAAAGCTAAGAATATTAGGGAAGCCAGCTGTGGCAGTAACCGCTCTTGGGGATACACGTGTTTCTCATTCTTCATCTCCATTATTCTTGTTTCTTTTTTCCCTTTCATCCCGAAAAGGAAGATTTATATGCAAATGTTCTGTAGGTTGTTTTTGCTCCTTGTGGAGTTGACGGCCGGGCCTTAGCGAGAGAGGCCAGCAATCAATCTCACTCGGTTCGCTCTTTCACGTGAATTACGGGATTTTCATAAAGGCCTGTAACGCTGTACTCGGTTGCCATGGGAACCATGCCTTGTACTGGTGAATATGTAATTATCCCGAAAATAGCAAAGAAAGTAGAAATCGATTTCCGCTGGAAAGTACGAGATAAGAATCCCTACATGAAAGTGGAATCATTACTCGTCATTCAAACTTTTACTCCGCGTTAGCTTTCGTATTAAGTACAATAGGAATTATTCCTTTTAATGCTCTTCAAGTCCCACTTCGTAATACAACTGTACTTTTAGCTTCCTATCTTTACTTTCTCTACTAGGTAGAGTAAGTAGAAGTATCGTATTCCACCAAAAAATTCAATATCAAGATTTCACGGAAATTTATGTTTTGAGCCCTCTGAACCCGAAGCGACAAGAAGATTTTCAAGAAAATCACCTCATTCCCTTTAATGGATCATTTTTCGAAATTTTTTATTTTTAAAATTTGGACTCTAATGATTTTGATTAAAATACCACATATAAAAACTTTTTACACTACAAATCAAAAGTATATCTTGAATTTTCTAGTAAGTCCTCTTCATTCGGAAGGAATTTTGTATAATCTTGTATAACCGTTAAACGATAAGCCATAGACGAAAATGTGGATCTCTTTAAAACACACCATTTATTTTAAATAACTTTATTTTGTGACATCGGCCATTTCCGAAATATCCGTTATTAATGATTTACTCAGCCATTTTTTAAAATGCTGTCACTTGTCAGCTGTTTCTTAAGATGTCATGGAAATAGTATGGAATTTTAGGCCAGCGAATAGCGCCCAGTTCTAAAACGTTTAAATGTAACTGTTCTCTTATATATCTATAACGAAATATGTAATGTAGCTATTTCTCCAAAGTTTTATCTCCATTAAAGTGAAGTAGATATGAAAATAACTTTCGCAAGAATAATTTGTATACCCACTAATAAACTATAAAGTGTAGAGAAAGTCATGTGAATGTAACACAGATTTATACTTTCTCCGACGCTTCTCTACCACAGACAAAGTATTGTCTTCCACCTATAAAATCAGTATCGAGTTTTTACCGAAATACACTTTAGAGGTTTTCCGAACAAACCTCCCCCCACCAAACAGAAAAAGCTTTTAGTAAGAAGATGTGTATGCGCGCGTGTGTAAGAGAGAGAGAAAGAGAGCGAGAGAGGCAGAGGAGTGGGGAGAACAGCATAAGTCAAAAAGACATGGCGGATGCATACCAAACTTTGTATTTCAAGTCCAACAACTTTCAAGGGTAAAACACGAAGATTTCCCACTACCCCAAACTTTCCTTTACATGGTAAGCATTACTTTTAACAATTTTCAAAAATATCAGGTATTTTGAACTACTGTCAACAGGAATAAAATGTATATTTTGAATTTTCTGGGTATAGCCTCTTTATTTCGGATTTAATTTTGTATAACTGGTTAACTAAAAGAGGTAAAAATTTATTTGAAAAACTTAGGTCTCTTTAACAATTAAAATTATTGTTGAATTATTTATTGGCGTCAGCTTTTTCGAAATATTACATGATAAGGTTTAAGTTTTCTCATATGTACGAGGGCTGTCCCAGAAATACCCGACCTAGCAAAGAAAACACAAAAATTTGGGTTTAAAACATCTTTATTTCTGTTCATAGTCTCCTTTCAGCTCGATACACTTTTCCCAGCGATGTTCAATAGCTTCGATACCCTGCTTATAGTGAGAACCGTCGAGTTCTGCAAAATAGCCATCAGCTGCAAACTCCACCTCTTCATTGTTGGCAAATCTTTTACCACCAACCCATTTCTTTAACTTTAGAAACAGAAAATAATCAGAGGGGGCTAAGTCTGGCGAATAGGGTGCATGAGGAAGCAATTCGAACTTTAACTGATTGATTTTGGCCATGGCGATAATGGATGTGTGAACTGGTGCATTGTCTTGATGAAACAGAACTTTCTTTTTCGCTAAATACGGCCGTTTTTGCTTGATTTCATTATTCAAATACTGCAATAAGTTCGCATAATACTCGCCATTGATTGCTTTTCCTTTTTGAAGATGATGAAAATTATCTCACTCGCATCCCAAAAAACGGACGCCATGACTTTGCCTGCAGATGGAACTGTCTTCTTTGGAGCCGATTCTCCCTTTTCAATCCACTGTTTTGACTGTTCCTTCGTCTCAGGTGTGAAGTAGTGGATCCATGTTTCATCCATTGTTATGAATCGATTAAAAAACTCTATATAAGCATCCTTGCGACGCTGCTTTTCTTCCATTGTGAGCAAACGCGGCACCCATCTTGCGCACAGCTTTCTCATGACTAAATGTTCAGTTAGTGTGCGATGTACAACACTTTTTAAAATGCCTACGATGTCTGCTAGCTCGTGCACTTTCAGTCGACGGTCATCCAATACCATTTTGTGGATTTTGTTCGCAATTTCTGGCGTGGTCACCTCATTTGGACGACCATTGCGATGTTCGCCTAAACTCGCTTAAACTCTGCCACCCAATATTTTACTGTTGTAAACGAAGGAGCAGGCTTCCCCAGAGTAGAATCTAGCTCAGCTTTAATATTAGTTGGACTAAGACCTTTCAAATGAAAGTATTGTATCACATAACGATGACCATCCATGTTTACAAATGCTATATATTCGTCAGGTCGTGTACTTCTGGGACTGCCCTCGTAAGTGCGTCATCTGACGGAACGTGCTTGAAAGTTTGCGATTCTTCTTTTTTCTTTTCATTACCAGGAGATCGTTACGCTGTTTAGAGAGAGAGAATTTCAGTACTCTGGCTGTTTTTTAAAAAAAGTTTTATTTTCCATGAATCTCAAAACATGTATTTATGGTATGTCAATATTAATTTTTTCTGTGCAGTGCCTATAATAGGTAAGTTCTTGCTACCTGTACCATATATAAACGCTAGATAATGTAAAATAAATAAGGAATCAACCAATAAATATATTTTGCTTTTATTTCATAATTTCCTAATTTTTACAATATGGTTTATGCCGGCAGAATTAAATAGGATGAATGAAACAGAATAGTACTTAATTGCGAATAACTTTATTTGGGAGCACCGGCTTTTTTTTAAGCAATGTTGCTTAAAGGTTCAAAATTAGTGTCTCTTTTATTAATATTCAACTCATTCAGAGTTGGGTTTGAAAAGTCTTACGGGGGGGGTCTATGCTCTGATTTATGTTTCTACATCTTCGTTACGGTTTCCCTAAAGCTATTCATGGTAGGGAACGAAGCCTGTATTATAGTATTAAGTAATATGTTCATTTATAGGCAACCTATATTATCTAGCTCTGTTAGAAAGCACACACTCTAAATTTCCAAATTTGAACAAGGGCTTTAACATTTTGAACATATAGGTAATATTTTTAAATTAATAAAAACAGATATACTGTATAGCTAAGAGCTTAATTTAAGTGGGAAAATATCCTTTCTATGATACTGTATTTCGAAAAAAATGTTTAAAAATTTAATTTTTTGGACATAGACTGTGCTGTCTTACCAAGGCAAGCAAGATTAGAAATGAAAGATTATAATGAACAGCTTAAGAAATTTAAGATAGTAAAATAGTAATGTTGTTTCAAACAAATATATCCATGTATTTGAATGGAGATAATAGAAAATACTTATATCTGCATTTCTATAACTGCGAGATTGTAATACCATATATATAGTTATTACAAATGATGGACCCGATTTCACAGATTTGCTGTAGCTATATTATTTCACATATTGCCACAGAAGTTTGCAGACATACAGAAAATCTCAAAAAGTTTTTTTTAACATATTACAAGTGCTCCCTGATGATTCTGCAGATATCAAGTCAATAATCAAGTTCTTCCCGTTCTCGGTGCAACATGTCCCTATCAATCTGTTCAAAAGCACTGTTGATACAAGCTTGCAGTTCTGGTCGGTTTGTTCGTAGAGGAGGCTGAGACACTGAATCTTTCACATAACCCCACACAAAAAATAATCGCATGGGGTGAGAGCATGGAGGCCATGATACAATTGCTGATCATCATCCCCACCATGACCAATCCATCAGTTCCTCAATCTCCTGTTTAAGAAACCATGAACATCGGTAAGACTTCTGCTTCAAGTCTTTCTGTACAATCTTCTAAACAGTCAGTTGTGGAGTGTTCAGCTCTTTGTTCGCTCTGTTCATCGACTTCTGTGGGCTACGTGAAAAAAATCTGATGTGTTACACTCACATGACTATCTCTTCTCTTGTACAAACTATGTTTACAAACGCTTATTCTCCATCTATTTCATGTTAATCGAGATGTTAATCGTATTGCTAATTTTCTTGTAGGTGCAAGGGGAATTGGTAGAGTTTAAGCGATAGCCAAATCTTTTAAGAGCTGGTTGCTATGTGGAGTATTCCATTCTCTTTGTATGTCCAGGACATAAAAAAACGAATAATGAATTCCAATTTGAGAAAAAGTATTGGAAAATTTAAGGGAATAACAAGTAATATCTCGAAAATGGTTCACTCAAAAAAAAATGTATATGACATAAGTTGTGTATTTTAACGCGATCTACATTTTTTTGTGTAGTAACATTTTGTCTATCTCTTATGGTTTACCAATTATGCAAAAGTCGTTCACAATGAAGAATACTTTTGGAGACATTCCCAGAAAATTCGAGATATACGTTTTATTTGTCAAAAATATCTTAAACATATGATATTTTAATCAAAATCGTTAGGCCCATTTTTGAGAAAATTAAAATTTTCGAAAAATGCTCCATGTAAAGGGTAATCTGGGGTGGGGAGATTTTCTTGAAAACCTTCGTGTTGCATCTCTGGAAGATACTGAACCTAAATACCAAGTTTGGTGTTTATCCGACTTTTCGTTTCTGAGTTATGCTGTTCAGACACACAGACATGTTTCTAAAAATGCTTTTTTTGGATTCAGGGGGTCTCAAAACATGTATTTCCGGTGTAATATCGGTATCGAATTTTTGGGTGGAATACAATACTTCCCTACTTACTATACGTAATAGAGAAAGTAAAAATGACCCGCGCGCACTCAACTGCTTTTTCAATCACTGCAGGCTGACCTTTTGATTTCCCCTTACAAAGGCATCCTAAAGCTGTAAACCGCGCACAGCATCGCCAAATGGTTTTGGCAGTTGGTGGATCTTTGTTGAACTTTGTTCTGAAGTGTCATTGCACTGTTAAAATAGACTGATGTGAAAGAAATTCAAGCACAACATAAGCTTTCTTGGCGCCCGTTGCCATTTTGGCTAACTGCTGCGCTCTCGTTGCAGAAATCTGAAGCACCACTGCAACAAAACAAAATGTTGTGAGTTCTTTCTGTATGACTGTTGAGTTTTGTGACAATATGTCAAATAATGTAGTTACAGGGAATTTATGAAATTGGGTCCATCATTTGTAATATTTTATTAAAATATCATATGTTTAAGATATTTGCATGGCAAATGAAATGTATATCTTGAATTTTTTTGGGAATGTCCCCAAAAATCCTCTTCATTCTGAATGACCGCATAACTGTAAGCCGTAAGAGAGAGACAAAATGTTACTTCACAAAAATGTAGATATCTCTCTCTTTTTGTCGTGTGAACCATTTCCGATGTATTCCTTATTTGTTTGTATTTTCCAATACTTATACTTTTTTTTCTCAATTGGGAATTCTTTTTTTTGGGGGGGGGGTTGCTGGACATGCAAAGAGAATGAAATGCTCCATATAGCAACCAGCTCTTAAAAGATTTGACTATCACTTAAAGCCCACGATATTCCCCTTGCACCTACAAGAAAACTAGCAGTAAGAAAGTTTATCTCATTAACATGAAATAGATGGAGAATAAGCGTTTGTAAAAATAGTTTGTACAAAAGTAGGGAAAGCCATGCGAGTGCAACACATTAGATTTT
The DNA here is from genome assembly GCA_030765065.1 of Deroplatys truncata. Classification (NCBI taxonomy): domain Eukaryota; kingdom Metazoa; phylum Arthropoda; class Insecta; order Mantodea; family Mantidae; genus Deroplatys; species Deroplatys truncata. The sequence continues at coordinate 125,516,141 of CM060988.1, read as the reverse complement.
TTTAATGGAATGCTAAAAAGCATTCGCTTAAATCACTGCTTTTAATGTACGTAAAAATATTATTCCTTATTTGAGTAGAATATCCGAGCTACCCTTAAATTTCAACCTATTGTGAAAACTGACTGCTCTGAGCAGTAAGTTATGATTTCCTCTGAAAGGAAGACATTTCTTATGGAAGGGCCAAAATTAAATTTTCCTGCAGCTCAAGGCGTCCAAGAATCTTCGCGAGTGTATATCTATATAAGATATAATACGGTTGATTTGGGACGCGAGGAAAAATTGAGTTATGGGGAGCTTTTAAATCTCTGCAGTCAGTAAACAAGCTCTACTGGCCTTTCGAAGAGAACTTTGCTGTTAAGTTTGTCATTTAATTTAAGACCCAGGAAACGTACTCTCTCTTCCAATATGACAGTGTTTCCAACTAAAAAATATCCGACTCTTACCTCAACAAAAGACTCGTGGAATCACAAAGTTGTGTGTGGGGAAACATTATAGTTCTTTTTTACTTTCCCTACTATGTACATAAACATATTTAGAAAACGTTCCGTGTGTGTACGTGCGTGTGTGTGGTTTCCTTCAGTATCTTCCAAAGGTAACACGAAGATTTTCAAGAAAATCCCCACACCCCAAATTACCTTTTACATGGAACATTTTCGAAAATTTCTATTTTCCAACAAATGGCTCTATGATTTTGATTAAAATACCATATATTAAAGATATTTGAATAACAAATAAAATGTACATCTTGAATTTTCTGGGAATAGCCTGTAAACTCCTTTTCATTCAGAAGGAATTTTGTATAGCCTTGTGTAACTGGTAAATGTTAAGCGATAGGCCATAATATACCACACACAAAAATGTAGATCTCTTTTAAACACAGGATTCATTTCATATAAAGTCATATCAGTTATTAAAGATTGAAATTCTTCAAAATTTGGCCATTCTCTTGAATTCCAGTCAACATTTAGTTGTTTCTCGCGATTGCATGGGAACAGTATGGAATTTTAAGGTCAGCGAATAGCGTCCAGTTCTTAAACATTCGACTATCGCTGTTCCCTTGTATCTATAACGAAATGTGTAATGTAACTATTTCTGCAAAAGATTGTTTGGATTGAAATGTGGAGATAAAAGATCTGATGTGATATTTCAACATGACTTTCTGTGCCCTCTATCTTTGTTAGTGGGTATACTAACTATTCTTACTAAAGGTTATCTTTCTCTCTACTACATTTAATCCAAATGAACCTTTACAAAATTACCTACGTTACACATTTCGTTATAAATACAAAGAGAACAGTGGTACCCAAATGTTTAAGAACTGGACGCTATATACTGGCCTTAAAATTTCATACTGTTCCCACGCAATCGCGAGAAGCAACTGAAAATCGATGGGACTAAAGGAGTGACAAGTATTGAACAATTCGAAACTTAGTAACGGATGCCTCAGAAACGGTTTATGTCACAAAAAACTTAACTTATAAATTGTGTGTTTTAAAGAGATCTACATTTTTTGTGTGGTACGTTTTCGTCTATGCTAACGTTTACAAGTTATATAAGGTTATACAAAATTCCTTCCGAATGAAGAGAACTTCTTAGGCTATTCCCAGAAAATTCAAGATATACATTTTGTTTGTCATGTAAATATCTTTAATATATGGTATTTTAATAAAAATCGTTAGAACCATTTTTTAGAAAATCAATTTTTTTTAATGTTCCATATAAAGGGTAGTTAGCAGCGGGGAGGTTTTCTTGAAAATCTTCGTGTCGCATCCTTGGAAGATAATAAACTCAAATGCCAAGTTTGGTATTTATCCGAATTCATAGACGCACACAGGGATGTTTAAAAAAATGCTTTATTTGGATTCAGGGCGTATAAAAACATGCATTTCCGGTGAAATCTTGGTATCGAATTTTTGGGTGGAATGCAATACTTCCCCTACTTACTCTAGGTAGTAGAGAAAGTAATAACTTAATAATCTGTAGTAAGAGTAGTTTGTATACTTACTAATAAACGATAGAGGGTAGAGAAGATCATATGAATGTATCACACCAGAAATATTTTTTCAAGAAATTTGTGTGTTGAAACATCTGATGCTTTATAATTACAGAAATGTATAATACAAAAATGATTCAAAAATAAAACTTCTTGTAATAGAAATGCATTTTTACAAGTTTTGTTTTAGAACTGGGCGATACAAGATATTTCATGTAGACATTTGAATAGTTAATGTAGATGGGGTAAATCTAATAAAACAAAACATTTACAGAAAAGGGGGATGATCAACAATTAAATGTGTTTTGTAATTAAGAAAAATTAAATTCTGCAATAGCAAGGGGGAAAAGCCTGACATAGTAATGTGGCAAGGCAGTTTTGACATTTTGTGCAATGTAAATATTTGTCTAATCTAGACGTTATTCACAGGACAATACTTCAATGTAAACAGTAAACTTTCTTTGACTCCTGCGACTAATATGGAGGCTATCAAAGTTTCTTTATGTACCTTTTCCTCGGCTAAATTCACGATTAAATCACAAGTATATTACCTGACAATGGTTTCAGGCATTCCTTGGTATCTTACACACAAACAGCTTCATCACTATATAAATCCCTACTTGACATAAAATATCTGCATAGCTTTATAAATCTATAGATTGATTTATTATTGGAGCAAAAAAAATTATTTTGTGTTGGAAGTTCCCTTTGAAACAGTTGTTGATTTCCTTATTTGTTACACTTATTGGTGGCGTTAATATTTAATAACATCCACAAACAGAATCAAATTTAATTGCTTTGCAGTTTTTAGTATTTCTGCGAGCATATGTTCATATATTGATACATTATTATGAAAAGGACGTTATTTTAATGTTGGGCTCCTAAAGCCTGAAACTTTAATAGATAAATAAACATCTCGCTTATAATGTTCAGTCCGCAGTGTGATTTCCAAGCCAATTACCCCTGAGCTAAACAAAGCTTAGCAGTAAATACATACAGGGTGAATCGCCTGAAACTTGCACCGCAAATATTTCGAATATGGAAAGTGCTATTGATGTACAGTTTTCACAGCATTGATTGGTAGTCAGGGCTCGAACATTTAACCTATAAGCAGATTTTAATAACACTGAGAAAGTGTATTTTTTGAGTAAACATACAATTTTTAAATGGAAAAATGCCTCGTTACATCAACAGAATAAAGGTAGGGTAAATTAGAATGTCAATGGGCTCTGTTGCAAGATTCCAGTGCAAGTGGTTTACGAGAAATTGTATTTTGAAAAGTTTCCACCCCGACAATTCTTTGTCCCATTCAACCTGCTTAGTTGCTAGGTACGACGTGTTATGTTTGTGTGCATTGTGTTTTCTGTTCATTGATTGCATTGCGACCTTCTGGTGAGTGAGTTTGTGACAGTTCAAGTAGTAAGTGGAAGATGGGGTTTACTAATGCAGAAAAAGCCGACATGCTCATGGTGTATGGAGAGTGTAGGAAGAATGCAGTTCGTTCCTGCACCTTGTATGCGGAAACGTATCCCAATAGACGTCAACCATCTCGGCAATTATTTATCAACCTCTTCAACCAATTACGGAAAGTGGTACTGTAACACCTAGAAATCGTAACAGAAACAAACAAGTGACTGGAGAAGAGGCAGAAATTAATGTTTTGGCTGCCGTTGCAGTAGCTCCGCAAATTAGTTCCCGCACAATCGCACGTGGAAGTGGCATAAGTCAGGCAAGTGTACTGCGCATTCTCCATCGACATAGGTTCCATTCCTATTATGTCTCTCCATCAAGAGCTGCATGGAAACGATTTTGAGAATCGTGTTAACTTTTGTACATGGGCATTAAGACATGATACTCCAGATTCATCATGTATCTTGTTTAGTGATGAGGCAACACTTACTAATCATGGCCAGTAAACCGCAGAAACATGCACTATTGGTCTGTTGACAATCCCCGTTGGCCTCGTCAGGTGGAACGTCAGCGTTCATGGAGTTTAAACCTGTGGTGTGGGATAGTGAACCATCAGCTCATAGGCCCCTTGTTCATAGAAGGAACAATAAACTCGCACAAGTATCTCAGCCTCCTGACAGACCATCTGCCACAGATGCTAGAACGTTCCTTTGCAGACTAGGAAGAACCTGTGGTACCAACATGATGGCTGTCCAGCCCATAATGCACGAAGTACAAGAACATGTCTTAACGGATTGTTTCCGAATCGTTAGATTGGACGAAGAGGACCTGTACCTTGGCCGGCCCGTTCACCGGATCTGACCCCTTTAGACTTTTTTCTGTGGGGAAGGCTGAAAGACCTGTCTACAAGGACGTACCAACTACACCAGACGATATAAAACGACGTATTACTGCTGCCTGCTCTGAAAATTCCGCTGAAATGCTAGAACGTGTGCAGCAGTCTTTCCATAGCAGACAGGAAGCGTGTATTGAAGCTACCGGTGGTCATTTTGAACATAACCTTTGAAGGGCTATGTTCTTTTTACTTGTAAGAATCCACATAAGTATTGTAATTCCCTTTTGTTTTTCTTTAGTTTGTGCTACCACAGGTTGTACTAGTGTCGGTGCGTAAAAGATTCAAAATAAGATTTCTCGTAAACCACTTGCAGTAGAATCTTGCAACAAACGCCAATAACATTCTAATTTACCCTACTTTTATTCTGTTGATGTAACGAGGCATTGTTCCATTTAAAAATTGTATGTTTGCTCAAAAAATACACTTTCTCAGTATTATTAAAATCTCTTTATAGGCTAACTGTACGAGACCCTGACTACCAATCAATGCTGTGAAAACTGCACATCAATTAGCACTTTCCATTTCCGAAATATTTGCGGTATAGGTTTTAGGTAACTCACCCTGTATACTTGCAATCGGTGGCACGACTGTATTATTTTATGTAATATTCTAAGCCAGTAGGACACACTTTAGTCACAACGATAAAAGTTTTGAAGTAGTATAAAACAGACGCGAGCTTAAACAAGTGTGAAAATTTGTTGAAACAATTCTGTTAAATTCAGAAGATACATATATAAAAGAGAAAATGTAGACACATAATTTAATTAAGCCTTCTACATCACGACCTAATTTTTAAGTTGAATCCGCATCTGACACCGCTCACATTTACTTCGTCGTTTTGCATCACACTATTCAGTCGTGATTTTTTAGAATGTAACCTTTCTTCATTTGTGTGTCTTCAAAAACTACACATATGTGGTGCACTTTAAGTTATTCTTGCTAAAACGCCATTATACTGAATTTGATGTTTGTTCTCAGTCTGTAGATTTCCAGAACACAAATTTTACGAAAATTACGTTACACCCAATACAACGAAAACAAAAGTTTCTGGCATAACCAGTTTTAAAAATTCCCATGTGTAAATATTTTAAAGAAACTTTGGAAACTTCTATTGTTAGCATTGTAATTTTCTTAGCGTTTGCCTATCTGTATTATGAAGTCTTCTGTGTAAACTTTACTAACTTTCAAATCGTATTACTCATTCATGTATCCTCTCAATTTTTAATCCTCTTCTCATATCTTAATCTTGTTCCTAGTCATGCAATCGATGTATCAACTACTGCCCTGAAAATGTGCGCTTCTGTAGGTTTCTTTTGTACTCCTATTGATATGAATACCAGCATCGTTACTACAAAAATCGGAATGTGTTACAGTCACATGACTTCTCTGCTCTTGTGCAAACTATTTTTACAAGCGCTGATTCTCCATCTACTTCATGTTAATCCAGATAAACATTTGCAGAAACTATCTTATTGCTAATTTTCTTTTAAGTGCAAGGAGAATATGGTAGGCTTTAAGCGATATTCAAATATTTTAAGAGCCGGTTGCTATGTGGAGCATTTCATTCTCTTTGCATGTTCAGGGCATAAAAAAACCATAACGAATCCCCATTTGAAAAAAACTATAAGCACAGTAAAATTCAAATAAATAACGAGGAATATCTCGGAAATGGTGCACTCGACAAAAATATATACACTGCCGTTTGTGAAAATTGCAACAGCAAGAAGAAAACGCAGGAATTCAATGAATTTAGTACCACAGGTTAGGTATATGACAAGTAACAAATGATAAACTTTTAAATCTATACATGACCTTTGAGCCCTAATATTCAGTATTTGGTGTGGCCTCCATGCGCTGCAATTAGAGCTGCTATACGCCGTGGCAGTGAATCAAAAAGGTTCTGAATAAGTTCCTGAGGGATTTCCCTCCACGCAGTTTGTATTCGAGCCCACAAATCCGTGGCACTGGTTACTGGAGGACCATGACGCACCTGGTACCGACCAACCATATCCCCGACATGTTCGATGCGCGACATGTCAGGTGAACGTACAGGCCAGGGAAGCAATGCTCTTCGAAGAAGGCTTGTACATTCCTCGCAATATGTGGCCGAGCATTGTACTGTTTAAACGTGCCTGTGGAGATGCCTGAAGCGGGGGGAGTTCTTCAGGCTCTACAACCACCGTTAGATACCGGTTGCTGTTCAAAGTGCCCTCAATTCGTAGGAGGCAAAATCGGTTGTTGTAACCAATGGCGCCCCAAACCATCACACCTGGTGTTCGTCCGCTATACGCTCAACAATGCAACCCTCCAGGTTGCGCTCACCACGGAACCGCCGGACACGTATGCGGACATACTGTAGGACACGTTGAAGCGGGACTCGTCCGAAAAGGCTACATTTTGCCACTCAGCACCACAGTGACGGTGTTCACGTGCCCATTGTAGTCGGAAGAGCTTGTGGTTTCTGGACAATGGAAGCCTACGTAATGGCATGCATGCAACCAGTCCAACCTGCAGCAGACGACGACGAACCGTTGATGCAGACAAGTTCACAGCTGTTGCAGTGCTCCAGCGTCGAGCCAACACTGTGGATGAAGCTGCGTGGTCCGTTGTGGCCATGCGGACAAGATGACGCTCATCCCGTGCTGTGGTCATGTTCCGTGGTCCAGTGCCCGCTCTTCGCTGCGTACGACCTTCGTCTATCCACTGCTTCCACACACACACACACACACACACACACACACACACACACACACACCATCACTGTCGTAGCTGCATGCCGTCCCTGTACGAGCCGAAATGTCACGGTATGACAAACCCGCTTCCCGGAGACCGATCATTCTGCCCCTTTCGAACTCAATCACATGCCGATATGGCTCCCTGTGACGTCGACGGGGCATAATGTCACTCACTTTATTATTTCCACCTTGTTTGACAGTTCTGCACTGTCTACACTGGGCGCAACACTGAACTTGTCGAACCGACACGAGAGGCCTCTGCTCGGCCTACGTGTACTCCATCTCTCTGCAAACCTAATCACTTATTGCTTGCACACTCTTCTACACTTCCACCAAGTTTGGAGTTATTCGGGAAATTCTTTCTTGGTGTTGCAATTTTCACAAACGGCAGTGTGTATATGACATAAATTGTGTGTTTTAAGAGCTCAGCATTTTTTTAGTAGAAAAATTTTGTCTTATCTCATACGGTTTACCAGTTATGCAAAAGCCATTCAGAAAGAAGAGGACTTTTAGGGACATTTCCATAAAATTCAAGATATACATTATATTTGTCATGAAAATATCTTAAACATAGAATATTTTAATCAAATCGTTAGAGCCATTGGAGAGAATCAAAATTATCGAAAAATATTCCATGTAACAGGTAGTCTGGGGTGGGAGGATTTTGTTGAAAATATTCGTGTCGCATCTTTGAAAGATACTGAAATTAAAAAGCAAGTGTGGTATTTATACGACTTTTCGTTATTGAGTTATGTTGTTCACGGACACATACACACACGGTCCTCTTTCTAAAAGTGTTTTTTTATTCGGGGGCCCCCAAAACATGTATTTCCGGTGAAATCTCTTGCTCTACGTAATAAAGAAAGTAAAAAGGAATTCTAATAGGACCAATCACGAGACGTAACCTCGTATAAATAAAGCAGTTTAAATTAACATTAAAATGTTTAGAGAACATAAAACCATATAAGTTCATGTTCGTCTATCTCGCTTAGTATCTGAGCTACGTTTTGAGATTAACGAAAAAGTTCGTGAGTGCTTGGTACGAGAAATTTATCCGATTAAGCTCAAAATCTTCTAATTCACGAATAAAATCGATATAAATTATGCCCTTATTATATTAAGATATATCTACACAACGAACGTAAGGTATTACGTTCCGTATCAACCTCTGAATTATGAAACAATGCCTAACTACAATCCTAACCTCAAAATCAAAGGTAAACTGTTACATCAGCCTTACATGTAATTGTAAAACAAATTAAATACAATACAAGGTTTGCCAAATCTTAAAGCTGCCTCTTTTTTCCCCCCTTGCATCTCTGCATTCGGAAACCCATTACGGAATAGACCAATATTAAATGGTGATTATCAGTTCCTCTTAAAGTGATAATTACAATTAACCTGTAGTTAAGCCGCGATTGATTGATACTCAAATTAGTACCCATCCATATTGCGCTTACGTAATATGACTGGGATAGTAATAAGAACCTTATTATTTGTGTGTATGGTAGGGAGAGATTTTATAGTAGAGGACGGTATGGAAATTCTTGCATTTAAAGGATTCTTGTGAAGTGGTGTCTCTCTTCGTTATGCAGAGTTTAATGCACACAGAGAATACGGATTTTGTTGTTTTGTACACCAGAAACAAGAAAATATTCTACCACTTAGAAAATATGCTACTTAGGTTGTATATTTGTATGCTTTATGTCGTCTATCAATACCCCATACGTATCTTATGTACTTAGTTAAGCCCTCTATTGTAATAGAAGACTTGTTTTTAGCGAGTATTGAAGTACCGTCATTCGGGTTTCTGTACTGAGAGAATTGCTTAGAACCACCAAAACCATGAGTATTCTCTTGCTTTCAGACCAGTATTCATAAATTGCAACTATTCCAACAATTATCAAAAGTGTGGCGAAAAGTTTTTTTTTTTCAAATGAAATAATGCCCAATTTCTCGGAAGAAAATAAAACTAGAAATATTAGTTTGCCAGTGATGCGTTTTGCAAGAGGGCGATACTGAAAATTTTTAGAATGCCTTGTTTCTAAAAGCAAATGAAATTTCTTTATATTTGACAGCTACTTTCTAAAGTTTTTCGAGTACATTACCGTGTATTTTGTGGATTTGATTTAATAGTTTGTTAATTATCGTCATTTAAAATGTTGTGTTCACCCAAAAATGAATGTGACTTGAACATTTCCGCGCTATGATATTTTTTCAAGATATTAACTGGTTATTAACGCCTAATTGGAAAGATCGGCTTAAAAATGCATTTGGTGAAGAAGCGAGATATAAGGCAATAATTTATAATTGGCACAGGGAATTCAAAAGGGATGAGTTTTTTCTTGGTGGCCAATTTCGTGAAGGACGCCGAAGAACTGCTGTTCTAATAAAGATATTGCCGCTGTTGGAGCAAGGTTTGAAGAAGATGATGGACATCTTATGAACAAAACGTAACCTCTTAATCCGTCTTAAAGAACATCAAAGAAATATTAAATTAAAACAAACTGATAAATCAGCTGTCCCACCATTTCTGGAATACACAACATGAAATTGGTCAAGACATTGAACTATTAAAACCCATGTATAAATCATCTATGCTGGATGCATGGGAAAAAAATATTCATTATTAAAAATAATTCACAAGTTATAAACTTTGAAATTCCGCCGTTGGATGACGTCACCCGCCTTCTGGTTCAACTTTAGAAGAAAACAGTCCAAGATGGACCCATCCTACTTCAAGTTCCACTACACTACAAGAGATGTCGTTACAGCAACCTTCTGGTTCACCTTCAGTAGTTATGAAAACTACCACCTGAGGTCCTTCCAATCGTCCACATGGGTAGATACATTTTGTGTTCTTGGAGCAAGATTCAGTCGTCTTGTCGATGATGGGGCCTTGAAGCCTCGAAACGATCGTCCATCTTTTAACATCATGATGTAAGTGAAGGCTTTTAATATCATTTCGACTCATTTATTTTATCAATTGACTTCTTCACTCTTAATATTGTCCTATTTCAACATTGATAGACATCTTATGAATTTATTCGGGCGACATTGGGCATTGGTATGAGTCAAATCCATAAGATTTTACATCAACAGTTAGACGTGAGAAAACTTTGCTGTCGATGGATTCCACATAAACTGACTCCCGATTAAAAACAACAACGCATTGATTGGTGAATAAAAACCGGTGATGAATTTTGGATTTAACTAAGTAAGAAATATTCCGGGCTAGTAGGCGGTGGTCTGCTGGACTCCAACTTGCCAGACTGAGACATCCACAGGGCACACTACTGCTATCGATGATGTCTACCGCAGGTGTAGATGAAACGTCTGGGAAGGTGAAGGAGGAGCCCAGCCCGGGATATTTCTTAGTTAGGACACCAGCTGTGAAAGCCTACGAAACTTCATGAATCTTGGATTTATTATGATCCTGAAAAGAAAACTCAGTTGACTTAATGCGTCTTTCGAACAGAATCTAAGCCTACAGAAGTCCGACGAATTCGCAATGCTGGTAAGAAGATGAATGCTAATTTTATGTTTCTAAAACGGGCCATATTGTTATTATATCATTAGAAGATGCACGTACGGTTACAGCCGATTAGTAAAAAAATGCGGGTTTATCACAAATTTTTAAAAAGTTTCATGAAAAACACCCGAAAAGGAATAATATAGTTGCATCATGACAACAGCAAAACTAACAACTGGATATATGGATGCTCCGAAGGTAAGCACCATGGACCTTCCACCATACGGCCCGACCTTGTGATTTCTTTTTGTTTCAAAACATTAAAGATAAATGCGTGGAATCACTTTTTTCTCATCAAATAAAGCATTGGAATATAAAAGCCTGGTTTTTGAAGTGCCTCAGGAAGAGTGCTATCATTGCTTAAGGACTGGTTTCATCGGATGCAAAACTGCATTGATGCTAAAGGGGAACATTTTGAAAAACAATAAAATAATTTAAATTTTTTAAAACTAATCCTTATTTGACTTTTTAAAAAATTTTCAATGTCGCGCTCGTAAGTAGAACATTTCTTAATTTGTATTGGTCAGTATACAGAAATTATATATAAGAAATATACATTAACAGTAAATGTATTTTTTTTTTTGTTTTTAATGTTTCATTCCACCCAAAAATTTGAAAGAGAGAGAGCAGCAGCGTAAAAATAGTTAACTATGTTTCCTATTCTCAACACTTATCTTAATGTTTTTATTAAAAAAAGATATTTCCATACTATAAAATGAGTATTTTGAATTTTCTGCGAATAGTTGTGAAATTTGCATCCTAAAGGAATGTTGTGTAAAGTGTAAAACGTAAATATACTAAAGCCTACTACACGAAAAGAGAGGATTTTTTAAAACGGAATTTGCTAATTTGTTTTTTCATTCCCGAGACGTTTAATATGAAACTCCTGTTATCTGTGAAGTCACTGTTCTTTTGTTTTCGTGATGTGCAAAGAATTAAGAATTTAAAGCTAGCATTCCGCCTTATAAAGCTTTGACTATTGTTTCAGCGTCATGTATCCTCCTTGTATCTACAATGAAATACGTAATGAAACCATTTCTGCAAACATTTATCTCGATTAACATGGAGTTGATCAAATAATAGCTTGTAGAAACTATATAAAATTAAATAATAGTGACTAAAAAACGCATGTGAGTCTGACACGCCAGATTTTATCAATAAGCACAGCAATTATAGAAGAAAAATACATGAACATTAGTTTTATGTTTCTTGAGAAATACAATAAATTATTTCTTCTTAGAAACTGTGGGCTAAAAGAAGCACACTTCTCGTTAATATCTAATTTAATTTTCTTTCTCAAAATATAATTGTATAATAAAAAGATTCTTTGTTAATTTTGCCTTACCAGGAAAATATTTTGTAAACAGTATATACAGTAACTTCACGGCCTAAATTTCCAGGTTAAAGTACCTCTATAGGATACTCCTCCCTTGGTTACTCCTCCCAACTGTTGTTTAGATATCGCCTACTTCGTTCAATGTTACCTCCTCTTTGTTCTATTTGGTGTGCATAACCAATATTCAGTCCATGTGCGCATATGGCAAAGTGTTTTCAGCTCTCAGATCTCTAGTGCCTTACTCTGCTGCAGCCTGCTTAACGCAGCCATGTTGCGGGCTATCTACCCAGCAGGCGGAATGCTTGAAGCCCTGCAGACTGCTTGGCTCCCTGGCTTGGCTCGCTTTAATAAAAACAGGAAATTCAGCCATACAAATTCTACTGCCTTTAGAGGCTGTTCTCTGCCTCATTTAGCTTTTACTTTGAAGCGTTAGAAACCAACTTTATTCTGTTCCAATCGTTCAGCAAAATATTAAAGATGGAAGTGCAATAATAATTAATAACAATATGGTCTGTATATTCAGTCAGTGTTTGCAAAAGCACCTTGCATTAATATCTGTGTCTTTACGTAAAGGCATAATGAATAAGCCCTTCATACTTAACAGTCAACACCTTTGTCACGCATTTCTATCTTAAAAATAAAATAGAAAACATACAAAATCTCATGTCTCACACAGGAATTTTCCTTCTCATTCAGCTTTACATAATCTCCAATGACAACAGTCAACTTTTGTGATAATATTAAAGTTTCCTTATCTTTTATCAGTTTTTGAAGCAGTGCAATAACGAACCCACAATTTTTTCTAGAAACGCTTTAATATATTTATTTTCGATCTCGTTGAAATGGATGTTGGCATGTATTAACATGCTACACAAATCTCGATAAAATTCTTTCTGATTTTTTCTTTTGATTGTAATGTTGAAGACCTCTGTAGATTGTTGAATTTAACATTTTTCGTGTGTATTTTGCTATTGCAGCGTTTTTTGAAAGAATCGAGATCTGTCTGTCCTGATGTATTTTTGCAGCGTTTGCAATATGCAGTGTTGTTTCCTTTGATGGGGAAATGTTCCTTTCCAAACTTCTCTATGAGTGCATCCTGAAGGGAATGCTTGGTACTCTTATTCTTCGACATGTTTCAAAGTACTGTGGAGTATAAGTAAGAGCAATTAACGCTAACAAAATATAAATGAATATGTAAATACCATGAAACTATAGTTCTTTACTCACTAGATCTCGAGTACGTAAGGGGACTGCATTAACCAGGGCCAAACAGCAATATGAGTGTCCACAGTGACCTTCGCTACGCAACTACCTGTAGGTTGGAAGTGCTACCCCACCCACCGGGCTAGGACATGAACTCAACCCCGTTCGCTCCCAACTTCAGTCTGCTAATTCCGTGACCCAAACCCGAGGCCTGGTTATGTGTTCAAAATGAGCACCATTTGTTATGCGAGGACCAGTGCATACGCAAACATCTTCTACGAATTTGTTGTATCAATTGTAAGTTTTTTATGACGAGGCGGCTCGTTGTTGAACTTACAACGAAATGCACGCTGCAATAAAACGATGGATTCATTCTTTACATACGGCAGCACACAAAACGACTTATCCTGTGGCGTTGCCATTTTCTCGTAAACAACCACAGCGCCGCTAGAGGCACTTTATGAAACTAGTAGATGGGGCTTAAAACTTTTGAATTCTCCTCTATTCAATGATGTGTCGTATCTGTTGCTATCTATTTTCGTTCATTAAAAATTAATATTTAAAATCTGTTCTTTTTTAATAACCGTGTATATAATTTTATTAGACATCCAAATGTCTTAAACATATATTATTTTAATCAAAATCGTTAGCCATTTTCGGACAAAAAATAACGAAAAATATTTAAAATATTTCATATAAAGGGTAATCGGGGGATTATATTGAATACGTTAGTGTCGCATCCTTTAGAAATGCCGAACTTCTGTTATTTATCTGATGTCACACACTAAAATAGTTTTGCTTTGTTGTTTTACCACGGTAAAACCTTAATGCCCATGCGAGCATAAAAGATTGTAATGGCCAGGAAGGATATTAATATTCCTGTAACCTATCTCGTATCTAAGCAATAAATATTCAAGAACTGCACCATAAAATATCTTATTGGTTTCCATAATGGAGTAATTTAGAAGCCCTCAATAAACCTAATTCCAAGCTCACACCAAGTACCATTAAGGGTAGTGGATTAGCATATAATTTTGAAAATGGATTCTCAATGGACTAAGGAGTTGCGCCTTTCTTGTCTTTACTTGAAGTAGCCCTACAGCAGGGTAAGCCCTGGGGTTGCATCCCTTCTCGGATGAAAACCTCACAAATCTCCCTTCCACCCCCCGACACATTGCTCTTTCACGTTTCAGCAAATTTGAGTGGCATCCACAGCAGGGGTGGGTGTAGCGGAATGTTTTGATAAAACTGTGAGCAGGGGACGTTGCCAGGTGCTCTCTCTTGCTAGGGGATGACGATAATACGGATAGAGTATAAGAAGCTGATTTCCTGCAGAATAGGGTTGGCAAGTGCAATGTACCGAACGACACTAAAGGCGGACCTCCCAACACGGAAGTGTGGATGTGTCCCGGAAGACTGCGATGCCGGTCGAGAAGGCGGCTTCTACAAGAACACGAGCATTGCATTTTCATTCGCCGTCGCTGTCCACCTCCATTGTAATGTGTGTGTGTGTGTGTGTGTGTGTGTGTGTGTGTGTGTGTGTGTGTGTGGTGTGGTGTGGTGTGGTGTGGTGTGTGTGTGTGTGTGTGTGTGTGTGTGTGTGTGTGTGCTGAAGGGGAGACTAAATGACAAAAAATTGTCAAAAAATAACATTTTTATTTATTTATTATTATTATTATTATTATTATTATTATTATTATTATTATTATTATTATTATTATTATATATTCTTTGTTGTCGCTTCAACTTTAAAGTCATACCGCAACTACTTTAGAATACAGAACATTATTACAATGAAAATACAGTATTTTAAACAGTAATAGCACATACAACATTAAATTTTCTAGATAGGTGTTACACATTATTATACAATTCTATCGCTTTCATAAAGTTTAACGTCTTGCTGAATTTAGGGCGTCTGGTGGCTGTTGGGGATGTCACATCTTTCTCTGTGTTGCACAAAGCGACGACAGGCTGTGACGATATGATGAACTGTGAGGTTGGATCTGCAGAGGTCGCACACAGGAGGAAACTCACGGTTGAGGAGATGTTTATGCGTTATAGAAGTATGTCCAATACGTAGTCGAGTTAATACAACTTGGTTTTTGCGGTTGAAACGATAGTGTTGAAGTTTGGACTCAGAAATGTAGACATCGTGTAACTTGCTTCTAGATGTGGCTTTCCATTTTGTGAACTCTTTGTTTATTGGAATTTCCTCTTTAATTTGATATATATTTTATTGCTTTAGGCACAATTCTTACATTTTAAATATATTTTAAAGCTTGCACTGCATCTTCCATTTTGGAATGTGAATTCTGCATTTCACAAAAAAGAGGCATAACTCCTATACACTTTGGATTAGAGTGGTAAACTTTAGTTCATCTTTTAGGGGAAGTTCGCTCTACAAATTGGTACTACTATTAAGTATAACAGCTTCTGTGTACTCAAATCATGTAGTTTATTTTCTTGCACATGTATACGGTTTGTTTTCTCGATTTCTGCTTTGAGCAGCGTTTTCTGAGTGACATTTCCTGGTATAAATGACCCGTTTTCTTATAAACTATTGAAGATAGTTAAATTAAATTTTAGGATGATAAAAAATAACCTCTTAAGAACTGTTATGAATATACTTTGGTGTAAATAACATGGTTAGCTATTTAAAAAAAAACATTTGCTGATAAATGTTTTTCAAAAGATGGTATAATTAGAGAAATAAACCTATCTTCCTCAATAAACGAACTTATTAGATAGAGTAAACCAGTGCACTTAAAAGGAATGCATCTACATTCTGTAAAAAATTGAGTCTATATCTTAAATCCTTTCTGAGATAATGGGTCATAAATCTAGAAGATTTAAAATTGGCGGAAACGGGATTTTAAATACCATCTTAATAACACGGAGGACCGGAGTTTCATCTAAGACAAGGATGCCTGGATAATGTTTTTTGAAAACAAAATCTATATTAATATTATAAATAGATAAGTATTGTCTTGTATATGTGGGGACATAAGTTGTAATCTCGGAAACAACCATTAAACCAATTTTTATAATTCTTTCACCATTGAGTAGTACTGTTCTGTTATAAAATCTCATCTCAATTTCTAAATAAATTAAAATAAAAAATATTCATATCCTATCTGTTATAGAGGATGTTATTTGGAACCGAGCTAGGTAACGTGTGTGTCTCGCATTCGGGAGGTCCCAGATTCGATTTCCCGGCGACCACCCACTCCAATCTATGAGTTTTTAGGGTCAGCAAGCAAATTCCTCTTCTATCACGACTTCCCTGCGCTTTGTAGAGGTTCGTTTCCTGGCGTCGGTCGGGACTGCCTAGCCGGAACTCTCCTCCGAAGTGGGCCACACCATCGGGTTTGGGATCTCGTGGGTGGGGTCGGAAGCGTTCTATATGAAAACGTTAGCTACCCCGTCCATGCTTGTGCCCGTCATCCGGATCTTATCGCCTGTCGGGGGTCATGTTAGAAGCAAAAAGGGCCTACTTGCAGCACCTATCGGTTTTGGGGGCCCCTCCTTAATATGTACCTTTACCTCTATATTGGAGACAAAAGAACGTGCTTGGGAAGAAGGCTTGACTTCTCGTTGTGATTGTTGTTACTACACACAAAACGCGTGAGGAAATCCGATGTGTTCCATTCACATGACAGACTCTCTTCTCTCTCTCTCTCTCTCTCTCTCTCTCTCTCTCTCTCTCTCTCTCTGTTACTTCTCTACAAACTATTCATACAAAGTCTTATTCTTCTATCTACTTCCTGTCAATCGAGATAAACTTTCATTACGCATTTACATGTTCCACAGTAGGTATAAGAATCGTAAGTAGGCTAAAGCGATGTTGAGACTTTCGCAAAACGGATCGCTATGCTGTATTGGTTTAAATTTTCAAATACTCATCCTTTTTTTCAAAAGTTAAGACTATTTGTTTTTTCTCGTGGCCATGCAAATTATTGGTTAAACTATGAAGCCCGGGACTTAAACTAATTACAGCATTGTAAGTCGCCATTGGTGTATGTCATATCAAAATGAACTTGAGCTCTTGTGGTTTACCGGGAAAAATACGAGTCAGTTGGGGAATTTAATGTCGTGCCGGCACGTTGCAATGGTAGCTCAGTTGGTTAGAGCAGCCGGAAGATCCGTGGTTAAAATCTCGGCTATGACATTGAATTTTTCAGTGTAATTATACCTTTTCATATAGTCTTTTCAGTTTCGCCGAATTGCATCTGCTGTAATTATCAAAAAAAAAAAAAAATACTCGACCATACTGATAACTGTTTCACCACCAAAAGCTACATGCAGCGTATATATAATTTTCAGAACTTGGAAGACTCTCGCAGATGTAAAATAATTCGGAAATACATTTACCGATATTTCGTAGCCATTTCCGTGAATATCATTATTAGAAATATCACGGGACTGTACGAGATTACAATTGTTATAACAGCTTCACTGCGCTGTTTATAACTGGCTCCGTTTCCCCTCCGCTTTCTCTACTCACCGTGTGCCTGCTAATCAGTTGGCACGAAGTCTGTGCAGTACAGACTTCGATACGTGCTTTAGTGTGATAGTGATGTAATGCCAAAAAGTCGTATACTTTAGCACACATAATCTTCATGTACAATTCCTTTGTGACAAACTCTTTTAGAGAATTGAGATGGCGATTTATACAGATTCCGTGCTATTCTTGCGCCTTGCAGGGAAAGGGTTCGTAATCTTGAGAATATATTTAGGGAAACGGGATCTATTCTCTATAAGAAACCGAAATTAAATCATCCTATCAGGAAAGACTCGATCACATCAGAGAAGTTAGAACAAGCTGGAAATAAATATCTAAGAAAGCTTGCACACGAATCAGGAATTTCACAAACCTCGGCTTTGAATTTTACTTTTACCATTAAGGTTTTAAAATTAAAACCCTATAAGAAATCTATAGTTCAGGAATTGCAACCATGCGATGTCGAGTGGAAATGTGTCGTCCACCGTGGTTACCATGCTAGCCTCTAGTTCCCAAGGTCACGGGTTCAAACCGGGTGGAGGGCGATGCATTTTTTCGGGCGTAAAAATCCTTAGCATGACTTCCTTCGGAAGGGAAGTAAAGCCGGTGGTCCCGTGTCATAGATTTACGCACGTAAAAGAACTTCAAGCCGGATAGAGAGGCCTCTGAGCGAAATTACCGGTCTTCGATGCCCAATATACAAATTGGGCCGCTAAGGACCAAAGCAGTTAAAGAGCGTCCATAAATAAAACTCAATTTAATTTTATGCGATAATGTGAATAAAGTTAATTTCTGAAATTTGTTGGATGTTAATTACCACTTTATTAATCCGTGTTTTAATTTTTTTACGGCAAGGCATGATTTTATTCAAACGGCCATGAAGAATTAATGAGTGTTAATGCAAATTTTCTTAAAAGGTTGTGAGAGTTTTGAGGCAGCACAACGACATCATTTCCAACATCTTCTATGACGAAGGTATGTGAATATTGTAGTTAAATTCAAGCGCATAGATTTCTCATGCGAATTTTAAGGGGCTATGAATATCCGACTCCGCCGACAAACAGCGAGCTTTCCTGTGTCAAGAAATTTTTATTAGGCCAGCCACGCGTCCAAATGAAGTTTCTGTATTAGTTTCGGCAACACAGCTGACTAGCTGTATGTATCTGAAGTATACAGTATGGTTTAATGTACGCTATTAGTTCAGAGTGATGCAGTAAGGATGGTCGTCATTTTTGAAGCAGTATAACTTACCTGCTTCAAATGTTCTCTGTAGCTCGTTCTGTTGTCTCGTGCGCCAGCTGCTCCAGTGGTATAGCTATGAGTGCTTTCTCAGGGTATGCGTGAGTATAATGTGAAGGACAACACCAATTTAAATTGACTGCGAAATTTAAAGTGATCTTATACTTCAGCTACTAAAGCTAGTTGCCGACCGTGTGAGGACAAAGAATGAAACTGATTACTCGAACCTCTGCAGAATCAATTTTACGGCTTGAAATGACAGTTTCCACAATAAAATAAACTAGTAGCGTAACCTGCCGTGAGCCGCTAAAGTCTTGCTCGGAAAGATCTCCCGCGATAGCCGCGAAATCTTACTCACAAAAGCGCATCACTAGGTGCTTAAAATATCACACGATATCTTATCACGGTAAGTACCGTTGACGGTACCAGAGTAAGTCTCTGGTTTAAACTGGATGAACATTTATTAATTTTGGCTCCGCCTATTTTATTACTCCCCACCAACGTTATTTCACGCCCGGGCCGATACTTAAACTCTCTTCACGCAAGTATCTCACCTTGTTAAAGGGGGCCTGGCTAAAATCTCAGAAATACCTTTCACTTCCCTTTTTCAGAATTGGCACATGTGCCTGTTCACACACGTCTTGAATTACAAATTGACTATCTTCCAGAAATTTTTAACGCTAATGCCTTCTGTATTCGGCTGTCGCTAATGACTTTCTTTACATGACTTCCTAATTACCGAACAAATCTCAAGCTTATTGCATTATAGTTTTATTTGATATACGGAAAGTATTTATTTCAATCATTCTTCTATATTACTATTATTTTGAATTAAATATTTATATATTTCCATCAATAATTACAGTATCCAGAGTAAGGAGTTTTGTTGCTAGGTTTGGCAGCCTTATTAGAGAGAGGCACTTCATCAGTTAAAGCCATAAAGCTCAAAGCGGCGACTTCTCTATGAATTCGAGTGAGCTGAAATACTGTCAGCAGCGCTGATATGCAACAGTGACAGAAGAGCTAAGATGCGGTTGTTTTCAGAAGGCAGACGGCATGACTACAGTTTAACTTGCTGAACTAGGGGAGTTCTCCTCAACACAATGGACAATTGATTAGATCGGCGAGGGGAAGAGAGTGTTTGCCCGCACTGTGTACCGAGACATGAATCATGTTCCTCCATCTCCGTGTTGTCTTGTCGATTAACAGCTGTCAGAACGAGTGGTAGACGTTACGGCGTGGCCATTTGTAACCGCTCTAGTTCAGTTCGCCACGGCGACCTATCGATCACGAATCGAGACTAACTTCTATATATTGTCTCTTTCTTGTTCTGTGCTCAAATCAACTTATTTGTGCTCTGTGTCATGTTTACTTCTCTCACAACCGTAGTATTATTTCAAAAATGCAAAGCACTTTCATGTCGCTCCGGTACGATGTGTCACATTCACATGGCTTTCTCTGCCCTTTATCATTCATGTTTATATAACTTCTACAGACTATTCTTACGTAAGGTTTATTACTTTCTCTATCACGTTCATAGTAAGTAGAGGAGGTATTCATTTCCACTCAAAAATTCGAAACCGAGATTTCAACGGAAATGCAGGTTTTCAGGACCCCGAACCCACACACAAAAAAAGCATTTTTAGAAAACGAATCCGAGCGCCCGCGCGTGTTTGTGAACACATGACTCTAAAACGAAAAATGGGGTCAACATCAAACTTGGTATTTAAATTCAATACCTTCCAAACTACCCTTTACATGGAATTTTTCGAAATTTTTTATTTACTAAAAATATGACGTTAACAATTTTAATTAAAATATCTTATATTAAAGATGTTTTACAATACAAATAAAATGTTTATCTTGAATTTTTTGGGAATGGCGTTTGAAGTCTTCTTCACTTGAAAGGAATTTTGTATAATCCTTATAACTGGTAAATGTGAAGCGATAGACGAAAACGTACTACACAAAAATGTACAGCTCTTTAAAACACAATTTATTTCTTTTTTGTGGCATCAGTCATTTTCGAGATAACCGTTATTAATGGTTCGATATGTTCAGTACTTAGCCATTCTTTTGAAGTCCTGTTAACATTCAGTTGTTTCTCGCAATTCGATTGAAACAGTATGGAATTTTAAGGGCAGCGTATGCCGTCCAGTCCTTAAACATTTGACTATCGCTGTTCTCTTGGCGTCTATAACGTAATGTGTAATGTAGCTATTTCTGCAAAGGTTTAATTGGACTAAAATGAAGTAGATATTAAAATAAGCTTAATAAAAAGTTTGTATACCACTAATAAACGATAGAGGGTAGGGAAAGTCTTGTGAATGTATAACACCTACTTCATGTAGATAGAAATAGACTCATTACATATTTCTTTGTAAGTACAAGGAGGAAAGTGAATCGATAGAAGTATCAACGTGGATCGCTATATACTGCCACATAAATTCCATTCTCTTTCCATGATACTACGAGAAACAACTGCTACAGCACGTCAAAATAAATTGTGAAGTGAATAAAATTCAAAACAATAACGTATATCTCGGAAATGGCTGATGCCATAAAAAATTATTTGAAATACAATGTGTGTGTTTTGAAGGGATCTACATTTTTGTGTAGTGTGCTTTGTCTCTTATGGTGCAGCCGCTATACAAAATTATAGAAGATTCCTTCCGAATGAGAAGGGCTTCTCAGGTATTCAATAAAATAATCAAGATGTCTTAAATATTTTAATAAAATTTTAGAGCCATTTTTGAGCAACCAAAAATATCAATTTTTTGCCATATGAAAGATAGTTTGGGGTGAGAGATTTTTTTTATTTATCAGACTTGTTTCTTTTGATTTATGTTGTTGACACGCACACAGATCTTTTCTCTAAAGTTATTTTTTTAGGGATTCAAGGGGCCGCTAAACATATATTTCAGGTGAAATCTCGGTAGCTGTGTACGTGGTAGAAAAGTAAAAAAGGCAAACATTTCTCCGGGAATTTTGCAGAATACTAACAGTGTGAACTTTGTATCTAAAGCTGTTTATTTGTGATAGGTTTCTTCTTAGGTATGCTTTTCACGGTTAAAACACTGGAAAGCATCGAAGCAACATGCAACCATTTTCGAAATGTTCTCAAGGCTATAAAATTTTCAGAGTATTGCTATTTAATAGAATTCAGTTTCAATAAATGTTTATATCATTATAAGGCATTTGAGGTCTAAAGGTTTAGCCCATTGAGGAATATGTTCCGGTGTAATAATGTATATTAGACCACTGTATCAAAAAGCGTCTTTGTACATTGTTTCATAATTCTGCTACAGGGTCAACCAACTCGATTACGTGTAACGTAACACTGGTTTCGGAGATTAGTTGGCAAGAGGTGGTTTTGTGCCTTACAACCACATGGGTACAAAATAAAGCATGCATTTCCTTTGCCCCGCTAGTCCATCTCTATCGCCTTTTTCGCTATGTCACATGCCCTACGCTTTTCCAGAGTTTCACTCTCCGAGTGAGGATGGAAAGAGACTTTATACGTCACACGGCATTCAGTTGGCTGGCACTGTTCTAGTGAATATTTAACATTTACAAGGGAAGTTGTATATATAAGTGCTTAAAGATCAATAAATATCTCTGTACCAGATGGCCCACGCAAACCGTCCTTAGTTGAAGTTGGTTTATACCGGATAGCGCGGATGCCAAAAGGTTTGGCTAAGCAGAACTGCAAAGGGGACTCCGCGAAAGAGAGAGACCGCTAAATAAAAGACCAATGCTTGAAAATGAACACTACTGCTATTACGGTCCCAGAACTCATCGGTAGAGAAACTGCCTGCTATATGAGGTATTCCGGGCTCGATTCCCGGCTAGGCTCCAGAAAGTTGTCTTTAAACAAAAACATTTCACTATGCAGAGTGCCTATGTGTGTGGGGGTGTTATCGGTTATTTGATAAGCAAGAATTCATTAACAAGAATTAAGGATTGCCGCTTGACGCAAACCTGAGCACACGTGTTGTCATTTAATTCCATGATAGTTAATCTACAATCAGTACAACTGTGTATATGGTACCAATTGTTGCCATAAAATTAACAAGATAAAACAAAATTCTATGTTTGTTATATTTATATACATTTAAAGGTATGTTAGAATTAAATTATTTCCTATTAGTGCATTATTCATAATAAGCATGTGAAAAAACCAGCCCGCCTTGGTGGACAAATTTATGTAAGGGCCTCTCAAACCCACTTTGTACCTAGAATGATCCATCATTTCTTAATATTGTTTCTGTACGAAAAGAAGAACTGCGCAGAAGAAGATGCCGCGTCTGAAAATGTTCAGAACACAATCTTCGAGCCCCAGCTGCATTTTTGGTGCGTCTCACTGTGTGTTCGTTGTTGGTGAAAGTTACTTTTTTGTCTGAATGGCCTGGCTCGAACTGCATGCTGTCGACCACGCGACGCTTACTAGTGCGGAACTACCACGTAAAACCTGCAGACAGCACTACCTCAGTGACGTTTCGCTTTGTACCTACACTGCCCCTTTGAACAGCAGTGATGCGGCAACTTCTTTGACACCTATGTATGAGGGGAAACATAAAAGTGTAAAGGATGGCTTATTTGGGCCACCTGGTAGATGTGAATTTTATGATTGTTTTAACCTTTGTAATAAACCTTAAGAGAGAAAGTGTTGCTGCAGAAAAAGTTATGTGTAGCGTAACTCAACGAATGGGTTGTATTAACAACTGAGAAGATTGTTTTTCTGGATAAATGGATACAGACTGTGCCGTTAGCCTGGTGATAAGGATTCTTCATATTCATTAGTTTCCCAACCATTTCGCTGAGAACTAATGTTGTGGTTTCTGTATTACGTGAAAACTTGTCTTATATATTTAGGGGATCAAAGACAAGATACAAAAGTTTAGAATGTTATCTTCTGAGATTATCTAAAAATTAATCGACCATTTCGATAATACTTCTACCGCTTAATGGGTTTACAAGCTATATAACATTCCAGAATTTGGAAGAGCTTAAGAAAATAACAATCTGTCGAAAGTTTTTATACGTTTTCATTATTAGAAATATTACGGACAGTTTACAAAGTTACAGTTATAAGGAATACGGGGAGGATTCATCATAAACAGTGGCATGATACAAAAAAATCAACTAAAACGCTATTCAGGGTTTTAAAAACGCCACTCGTGCTACGCCAAATAAGCAAGTAATAACTTATATTTCCATTGTAACTATATTATATCAATTAAATGTATGTTAAGGAGAGGTAGGTAACTGAAATAAGCAAAAGTGTATCCTTTTAGTAGAACACCAGTTTTCTTAAGTTAATTTTTTAATTAAAGTTTGTTCCTTTTTTTTTTTGCAGAAACTATTATCAATAATGCAGTTTTGAAATATAGTACAGAGACTCTCAACAACAATAGTTTATTTAATTAGAACTAGAATGAGTCCAATAGCTTAATTATAGCTTTCACAAAAAAATATAATTCATGAAAAAACACACGAAAAATGAATTTTTTTTTACTAATACTATTCACTAATGTCCATCTTATTTAAGATACACAGATCATTGTATTTCAAAATGAGCACGCATTATTTTTACGTGTTCCTGCAAAGTTTCACTACTTTCAGAGAAAAATGTACATAAAGCAAACAAAATTGTAGTTTTGAGAAAAACCAATTTAAAGTGGAGGCGCTGCAGGCATTTCAAGGGCGTAAATGATACGGTAACTATGTAAACCCTTATACCATTCTCTTCAGCAAGAATTCCACAGTTCTTTTAGTCAAAAATATAAAAATATTGATTTTTTGAGACTTCAGTTGCCTATCTCTACTTAAGAACAAATTGTAACAAGGTGAGAATTTGTTATTAATTTGGTGGCATTTTTCTGTGCTACAGGATGGAGGAGACGGTGCGTTCTATGTTGCAATATAAAGCAAGGAGTGAACAACTGAAACAGGAGAAAAATAACCTCACTGTGGCCTACGAGGTAAGTATTTATTTTTTTCGTAAATACATAATATCATACAGGTATAGTATATATGTTGTAATGCAATGCGCATCGGAAAACATGTGCGGCAGCAAATAATTATATACTTGTTAAACATAAGTTGTTTATGCTTTGGTGTAGCAGTGTTACCAGTAAAAACGATTGAATCTCTTCGGGCGTTGGAAACAGCACTCGACATTTTCTACCTAGTTTCTGGTCATATGGAAACTGCACACTATTTTCTGCTTCAATTATAGTTATATGGAAAATGTACGTGTTTAGCAAACAACTTTCATTTCGTTCGAGATGCAGCGCTGTTTCAGTTCGAAGACATATCACCTGGAGAGTGCTATTTTAGTTCGTAAACCTGTTGCCCGTCAGCCGAGATGGAGCGCAGTGAAATGACTCAAGATGGTTTTTGGAATAATGTGTTTTAATCCAAAGGGAGTCGGATATTTCTTTACTATGAAACTGCTGATTATATAGAAGCGTACATTTCCGAATATGCTCATTATAATGTGTTAATTTTCCTCTCACTGTCTGGAGCCATGACTGCATATATCTCTTGCACAGCAAATGGCTGTGAATCATTTCACAAGCATTTTAATGAGTTTTAAGCAATATAAATCTCACATTTTTATGTATGTACAGTTTCCGAGTAGGATTAATCCCTCTGAATCAGTGTGCAGTATCCGGATGGGATTAGTGGGGCCATCAAAAAACGGTGTGCAGTTTCCGCGCACCCAAGTCGAGGTAATTAATACAAGTGCCTCAGGGAAACGAAATTAATTGCAAACAGCACACATTATATATGAGATACGGAAGATGGTGAGTATAGGATAATGTCTCGCAAATGGTCAGCATCTCTGCAATATTTCACCAGCCGCCTACGTAGACCTTAAAATGAACGTTGTTTCATTTCGGTTGGAATAGCAGTAACTTCTGTACAAATTTTGCCCTTCAGTTCTGCAAGGACTTGGATGGGATTCGATTGGCTAGGCTACGGAGATGACTCGGTACGGATCCACATAGGGGGCGTCCCCGCGAGGAAGGATAAGGCGGGAGGAGACACTGGGCAGCCGGAACCAGCAGTGACGGTACAGGAATGTCAGGATCCTTAAGTTTCCAGATAAGATATTTAAATCTAACTAGGACTAGGGACGGAGGGGGACTTAGCACCTCCACCTATGAAGATTTTTTGTGCCTAAGCCCCTGACGGAGCGTCCCCGGGAGAGAGGGCTGAAGTGAGAGGAGACAGAGGACGACCGCATCAGGAGGCGTGACAGGGCAGGGTCCCTACATTTTTCCCCGGGTGGCAGCTGGTACATCCGTCTGCCTTTCCCCTGCAGACTTGCACATCCCAAAGGGGGGTCCGAACTCGGAGATCGCCCCCATAGCATCTTTTTCCCCTGCTATGCAACGCCGAGACTCCCGCCGACACTTGCAACACTGAAACAACCAATTAGAAGAAAGGTGAAATGAAATGAGAATTGATGTGAAATGGAGGGACAGGAAATTTGGGGGATGCAATGAACCTTCCCAGCATTCACCTAGCGACTCGGGGAAACCCCGAAAAAACCTTGGGTCAGGAAGATTGACCGCAGCAATCGAGCTCTCAATCTCCCGAATACGGGCCACAGACGTTACCGATCATCAAGGCTAATTCTCCCAAGCTAAAGGATGAAAATATTTTCAAATGTCCCTACTCGCCGATTATTTTCTTCTCTTTTTTCAGCCATTAGACCGTCTTTGTTTTTACAAACACTTTTACAACAACGGCACAGTCCATTAACTCCATATTTATAACGAGATAAATTCGGGAACAGTTGACATCGATTCAGTTTTACACCATTTTACAACTAAATTCTCTAAGTGAATAAAAAGATTCGTTTCATTAAGGCACCCTATATAACTTCAATTGTAGAGTAAGGCTATTTCAGATCTGAAAGTTATTTGTGGAGCAGAAAACGCAGAATATTTTCTGCAGGTTTTAGAAACATTACGCTGTAAATCTTCGTTGCTGAACTTAATCCATTTCTGAAAATGCAAGTGCAATCTGCAAGCAGGAAGATCTCCCTCACATTTTCCTCACGCTGAAGTGAAGTAGTAATGCGTCTTACGTGCTAGCACTTTTGCTGTGTATTTATCTTGAAAAAGAATTCGAAAAGAACACTTAATGATGCACAAGTCTGGAGAAACGTTTGGCGATGGTCAGATTTTGTGCATCTCTCCGGTGATATCTGCCACATTCTCTAATACGGTACAAGTGTATTCCATTTTTTGCAACATACACAGTAGAAGTGAAACAAGTACATACCACATTTCACCATTATGCTCCTTTGATTGTGTAGTACAATAAAATCTCCTTTGTTTAACAATCACATAACTTTCCGTGACTATTATTTATTTTCATATGTGTTTCGCAAATTATTCATAAGAGGCTTGTTTTTCTATACACTTCCTAATGATAATTATGTTTTCGTTACACATTTTGTTATAGGTAGACAGGAGCATAAAGGTGGATGAGACAACAGCCAAGTGTTTAAAAAGAAGATCAATATTGATATTGCATCCTTTTTACCTTCTCTATAACATATAGTAAATAGGGGACGTAGTGCATTCCACCCAAAAATTTTATATCGAGATTTCACCTGAAATACATGAGGCCCCTGAATCAAAAAAATTATTTTTAGAAAAAGGTCGTGTGTGTGTCTGGGAACAGCATAACTCAAAAACGAAAAGTCTGATTAATACCAAACTTGGTATTTAGGTTTAGTATCTTTCAAAGATGCGACACGAATACTTTCAAGAAAATCCCCCACCCCAGACTACCCTTTACATGGAATATTTTTCAAAAAATTTGATTTTCTCAAAAATGTCTCAAATGATTTTGATTAAAATATCATATATTTAGGATATTTTTATGGAAAATTAAATGTATATCTTGAATTTTCTGGGAATGTTGCCAAAAGTCCTCTTCATTCTGAATGACTTGCATAACTGGTGAACGTAAGAGATAGACAACATTTTTGTACACAAATGTAAATCTCGTTAAAACACACAATTTAGTTATATACTTCTTTTTTTTCGTGGAGTGAACCATTTCCGAGATATTCCTTTTTATTTGTTTGAATTTTGCAATACTTACACTTTTTCTCAAATGGAAATTGGTTATTCGTTTTTTACGTCCTGGACAAGCAAAGAGAATGGAATACTCCACGTAGCAACCAGCTCTTAAAAGATTTAACTATCGCTTAAAGCCTACCAATTCCCGTTGCATCTACAAGAAAATTAGCAATAAGATTAACATCTCGATATCTCGATTAATACGAAGTATGTGGAGAATAAGCGTTTGTAAAAATAGTTTGTACAAGAGTAAAGAAAGTCATGCGAGTATAACACATCAGATTTTTATATAAGCGCGTGGGAAGCAAAGGAACAATCATTTGAAATTTCAAAGCATTGTAAAATTCAAACAAAAGCGTATATTAATGCCATTAAAAATATAAATTTACATAAATTTTAGATAACTAATTAATCAGCTCTATAGAATGTTCCTTGAATAACTTTTGGTGTCTGCTGTCCACTGGTTAGACGTGGACGTTGTGGCTACGTGGCTGGTTCTACCAGAAACTTTAGAGGAGAACAGGATACCCTTACCTCAGTTGGCTCCACAGAATCGAGACACGTTGTCAGGGGTTATATGATGATCTCCGTGATGCAGGACGGGATCCTCAACTGAGGTTCCAGTCACAGTGGCGAAATCCCTGTCTTAGCAAGCTCCACAGAACTGCATCGAGACACGCTGTCAGGAGTTATCTGTTGATCTCCGAGATGCAGGACGGGATCGTCAACTGAGGTTCGAGTCACAGTGGAGAAATCCCTGTCTTAACAGGCTCCACAGAACTGCATTGAGACACGCTGACAGGTGTTAACCTTGTGAGCTCAAAAAACCAGAACGGGATCGTCAGCTAAGACCTGGATTACCCTCAACTTCAGGAAGGAGGAAGTGGAAAATAAAGAAATCGAATTTGCATAGTTAAACTTTAGAGGCACGACTGTGTCCCGAGTTAGTAGGAGTGTTGCCAACCAAAAAACATTAAACTCTCTATACGTCGAACTAAATTCCGCTTTTTCCGCTAAAATACCACTCGTATCACTGCTACAAGACATAGAAAAATTTATTATAATCTCTCTGTTGGTTATTTAGCCCTATTTAAGTTGTAGTAATTTATCTTTTTATTAGGTAAATAATTAGTTGAATTAATTTAATCATTGTATCTTTTGTAGTAAACTGTAAATAAATTAATTTACCAATTAACTGAGAAATGTTTGTGATGTCGGTAGCTTTTAAGATTCTTCATGTGTGTCTGCCTTTCACAGTGTTTCAAAAGAGCACCTCTTTTTGTTACATGCTTTGGGCTTTGCTTTTGCACCATCTTCTTGAACTAGCTGTAACTATTTAAAAAATGGGTTTCTTTCAACACTTAACCAAAAATAACTTTTTTCTCACTTTGTTCTTATCTTTCGAAAGTTTTATGCGGCATTTCCTTTTTTTCTGAGGAATGGAATATCCTTTATCGCTCATTATTATACAGGATGTTTCAGAAATACTTTTACAAACTTCGGGTATGGGTTCCTTACACCACAAGAAGGAAAAAAAGTCCATATGAACATATGCCCCATAATTCTTTGTTTTCTCGTTAGGGGGTGTTCAACACAGTGGTACACTTATAACACACAAAACTCATAATAAATGCTCGAAATGTCCTCCTCTTGCTTCTATGCATGCCTGTACTCGTCGAATCATGGAATGTCGCACCCTGTCAAAAACTCCGGGATGGTGTCGAATGGTTTCGCAGGCTTCCATGACACGTCGATGAAGCGTTTCTGCATCCGGGATCGCTGCTCCATAAACCAATGATGTAAGATGCCCCCAGAGGTAAAAATCCACAGGATTGAGGTCGGGAGAACGTGCAGGCCATGGAACTGGTCTTCCTCTGCCTATCCATCGGTCATGGTAGATACCAGTCAGTGCATTTCAAACAATGCGACTAAAATTTGCCGGAGCCAGGCATTTATCACATTTATCAGCAAGGTGACGATAAACAGCGACCTTTGATAGAACCGTGCAGCCTCGCGTCCGTTACCATTCGCGCGACCATACATAAAAATCATGTCTGCCTGTTCACGAAATGAATATCCAGCAATGGTGGAACGAAACACGTGCAGTTAACTCACTACATGTACACATTTGAAACGTTGAAGACAGACTAATGACAAATGGCAAACGTAAACAAGTCTCCATGGCAACACTTCGCCATCTACCGTATGTAGTAAAATGGGTCAACGCCTTTTATGAATGCATAGAGAAATGAAGTTTTAAAGTTGGACCCCGAAGGCCGTTGAACTCACACTTTCATTGTGACAGGAATAACGCGAAAACCAAGGATTATGGGGCATATGTTCATATGAACTTTTTTCCTTCTTTTGGTGTGAGGAACCCATACCAGAAGTTTGCAAAAGTATTTCTGAAACATCCGGTATAACTGGCAATACTTAAAATGACTAAATTAATTTTGTAGAATATAATTGTAATTTGTACAGTCTATTTTAGTAATAGTCATAAATGTATTATTTTTTAATTAAAATTTACAAAAGTTGCTACATTTTCCAACTTTTTCGTTTTACGCCGCAATTTCTCCCGAAGGTTCAAATTTCACTACACGTAGCGGAATTCCGCTACGGTTGGTAACACTGGTTAGGAGAGGTAGTGCCACAGATTGCCGAGTTAAGCAGTATTCTAGCCTTAGGTCCGTTGATTCGGAGCAGGGTGGCGCCATCTCTGCTTTATTCCTTAAACTATATACAATAGCGCCTATGAATGGCGATCTTATTAACCATGTACAATGCGGTCCGGGGGACCTTGTCTAGAATGTTTATTCCACTACTTACATTGTTGGTTCACAACAGTGTCCTTTATGGTTTCTCAGTTGTAAAAACATTTCTGAGATTGAAGCTAACTTTACGGCAATTTAGGGAAAATTCAAGTACTGCAAAATTCAAACGAACAACGATGAATACTTTATAAAATATTAATACCATGGAAAATGTAATTTTATATAAATTTTATATAATTATTGAGGTCTACAATATACCCTGAACAACTTTTGTTAACTTTTAGGGCTACTCAGTCATATACCTGTGCGCACAAAGTCCGTATACCCCTACATTAAATTCAAGCTGACTTGTTCGTGGGCTCATACCCGGCGGAGGGCGATGGATTTTTTCGGGCGTAAAACTCCTCAGCATGGCTTCCTTCGGAAGGGAAGTAAAGCCGGTGGTCCCGTGTCGTAGATATACGGCACGTAAAAGAACCTCAAGCCTGATAAAGAGGCCTCTGAGTAAAACTACCGGTCTTTCACGCCCAGTATAGAATGGGACTTTAAGAATCACAGCAATTAAAGAGCGTCCATAAATAAAAACCAGATTTAATTTAAGCTGACTTGTATAATCTTGCTGCGTTTTTGTTGCACAGGTTGGTACCTGTTCTGTTATTTCTTGCTGTGTTTAATATCGGTTGTTTTTTATTTCCGTTGTTGACGCTAAGAATCGTGTGGCTGCAGATTGTTAGTAGAAGGCAAGATATTGAAGGAATGGTTGACAAAAGCGATTACACGATTGAGGAACGCTTGGTGGCCGCCAAGTAGGTCCATGAGCGTCAAATTAATGGAAAATCAATGAAAAATGTCATGGAGAATTTCGTTGTACGGTTTGAGAAGACAGCGCTGAAAAATAAGAATTTGTTGGCATGGGAAAAGAAAAGTTTTACGATAGTGTTCGCGTTGCGCCGAGAGCTGGAAGACCTCCACCAGGTATGAACTTTCATCAGTGATTCAGTTGCTCTTCCTAGGATCCCTTGTCGGACAACACCAGATAACGCCCTCAGGGGTTACATGAATGAGCAGGGGCGGAAGCGCTAGTATTCAACAAATGAAGACCTGTAAAATGCGTTGGGCCAGGCTTTCCAGGCTGTGACCCCAAGGATGTTGCTCAAAATGAACAAAAAACATGGCGGCGAATTCAGCTATGTAGAGACCCACGGAGAAACACATATGGATGCTTTCGATTCCTAGGGTGAAAGGCAAAAACTTAAAATAAATAATAATGGGTATGTCGACTTAAATATCACGTGAGTTTAAATTTAATGTAGGGGTATACGGACTTTGTGCGCACAATTCAGCGATGTTGAAGAGGAATTCACTAACAATTGACAGAAAATACAAGGAATCCTTTTACACGCCATGCTAGTAACTTAACTATATATTTTAATCGTGTTCGGTAGAGAAAATAATAACAAAAGCCCCATTTAAATGCCGTTTTTGGGTGGATGGTTTTCTGAAAATCTTCTCCTGGCATCCTTAGAAAGCTTGAGAAAATAATTTCACATCCTCGAGCCGAGAATTTAAGTCGGGGCCTTTGGGTGTGCTACCCGCTACACCGCGAAGGCAGTTGGGTTAATCTTGTTCTAGAAAACTCGTTATGTCATCGTAGAACAGCCTGTAAATGAATTAACATCTTGCCAGTGGGGAGGGCCCCTAATGTTTGTGAGGGTAGCTATGCCATGTAGGATGTTTCCAGTATCAAGTAAATTAAGTGGACGATCATAAGGCAGCTAAGATAAGCAACTAAGGGGGTGTCATTCAACAAAATTGTATACGTGATATCTTTAGTCAGACCTCCTAATTAACCCTAGAAAACTTGCACATACCAAGCAATATTCTATTAACTCTTTTTTACTTTCTCTACTACGTATAGTAAGTAGGGGAAGTATTGTATTCCACCCAAAAATTCGATACCGAGATTTCAGCGGAAATACATGTTTTGAGACCCCCTAAATCCAAAAAAAGCATTTTTGGAAACATGTCCGTGTGTGTGTGTCTGTCTGTGAATAGCATAACTCAGAAACGAACAATCGGATAAGCACCAAACTTGGTATTTAGGTTCAGTATCTTCCAGAGTTGCGACACGAAGGTTTTCAAGAAAATCACCCCACCCCAGATTACCCTTTACATGGAACATTTTTCGAAAATTTTAATTTTCTCAAAAATGGCTCTAACGATTATGATTAAAATATCATATGTTTAAGATATTTTCATGACAAATAAAATGTATATCTTGAATTTTCTGGCAATGTCTCCAAAAGTATTCTTCATTCTGAACGACTTTTGCATAACTGGTAAACCATAAGAGATAGACAAAATTTTACTACACAAAAAATGTAGTACGCATTAAAATACACAATTTATGTCATATACATTTTTTTTTGTTGAGTGAACCATTTTCGAGATATTGCTTGTTATTCCCTTAAATTTTCCAATATTTATACTTTTTCTCAAATGGGAATTCGTTATTCATTTTTTTGTCCTAATAATGCAAAGAGAATGGAATACTCCACATAGCAACCAGCTCTTAAAATATTTGACTATCGCTTAAAACCTACCAATTCCCTTGCATCTACAAGAAAATTAGCAATAAGATTGACATCTCGATTAACATGAAGCATATGGAGAATAAGCGTTTGTAAAAATAGTTTGTACAAGAGTAGAGAAAGTCATGTGAGTGTAATACATCAAATTTTTTTCTTTTCTTTTTGTCTTTCCTTCTTTCTTTTTTTGATTGGAAAATTAACTGACTTAATTCAGAGTTGCCAACCTAGTTGAGCGTGTTTTAATACAGTGTAGTAAGCACAGTACTTTTCTTTTCTTTCACACTGCAGCCACCACAGGGAGGCTCGTCCACCGGCCATAACCTTCTCACGTTCTCATATTTGGGCTATACCATTTCAAACATACAAAAAATGAGAAAATTGAGCTCGTATTTTTTAAAATCATAAATAAAATCTACATTTGTCGATTACTGCAAAAGAAAACAATTTTCATAAGATTATCTCTTAAATGTTTATAGTTTTCGAGTTAAAATTCGGTAAAATTTGTGCCATATTCCGTGGTATGTAACTGAAGACTATCGGATTTCAGTGAACTAGTATTCATTTTGAAGCTGAAAGCTTTGTTCTTGGTATATACCAATAACATAACAATAATTATCATTTTTAAACCTTGTTTTTCCGTGTGTTAAGTATGAACACATTTTTCATAAAGATTAAACTTATACAGTCTTGCAACTTTACGCGAGATTTTTTCTACGTCCAACGTTTGTGGCGTTTTCGAAGTACAGCTTCACATTCTTTTGTGTAATATGTATTTAGAATTATTTATTTGGATTATTTATTGTTGAAAACGTTTTTTAACATAATTTAAGCCTTATAATTATTTATTTATTTACTTACTGCTTATGTAGCCATATAGAAGAATGCAGGGCAGGGAAATTCTTTATCTTGCATCACTCAAAGTAATGCAGGCAACACTCCTTTTTGTCACTAAATTACAATACGATATAATTATATACATTGTTCCTAAATTATGCTGACTAGCTATGTACACTAAACACTAAATCTTAATTTAACTACGCCTAGCCTAAACTTTAACAAAATCTAACCACTACATCACAGGTTAGACCTGCATAATGTCTTCCATTAGTTCCTGGAAAGGGTCTGCTGAACGGTTCGTGGTGTCAGGATGCCACAAATGCTGCCAAATGTGAGCATCTAGGTGTTCTCTGTCTCACTGAGATAAACCGACAGATCCGTCTTATTAATCGAATGAGCCATTTCTAATTATTTGCAAGAATATCTGCAAGAAGTACAAACTTTGCTTCTCACACTGCAATAAATTGTACTTCACTGCATAACCATGCTTGTAAAGCAATAAAACCTAAGAGAAAGCATGGCCAGAATTTTCAAAAGTGACCTGTTGCTAATCGCTTCCAGATTGTTTGGCACATGTTGGGGAATTGTTTTCAGAGGTTGGCTACGGTTGTTACAAATGAAGCAATAAAACTAATAGTCATCGGTCGTTTCAGTCTGCTGGCGCATGCTCATTGGAGAACCTTCAGACTCTCCAAACTAAATATTAAAGCTCACGCTGTATACTTAGGTCATGCTGTCAGCTGCCGTCTGCCACAACGTGGGAAGAGGCTTGCAGGAATCAAGGTTACGTCTTTTTATATATCGTTATTTCCGCACTCTCCGAAGGATTGTTCTCACTACTACTTTTACTACACTCTGCAGATATATTAACACTAAAACTAGAATTATATTGAACAGTTACCTGCTTGGATGTTTTGTGTCGAGCAAGCAGCTGTACTAACACTTTCAGTTCTGCTTAGTTTAATTCTACAGGTAGAACAAATTTTTACAGTTGTTTTGTATCAGCCTGGGATATCATACTTTTCCATCATATGAGGCGTTAACTTTCGGAGAGATTTAACATCTACTCTTCGTAATTCCAAAGGATTCAAGTAGCGTTGATTTGCATAACGTTTGCCTCCTTCCACTTTAAGGAACCTGTGAAGTACGTATTGAATTGCATAAAGCAGTGTTGGGAGGAGAGGCCATTTATTATATATAGCACTTCAATATTCATCTAACAACTTATTTTTTTAATTAAATCGAGTTTTTTCTTACCTTAATGCAGTAGATTTTCATACGAAATTAACTAAAAACTATTATGCACTCAAGAAAAACTTTATCTAAAATACAGTTCACATGGATGCACCACACCTGGCAAGAAAATGGCTTGCTTAGGCCAGGGGCACAAAAGAGTTTTATTTGTTTATTCAACCCTTATCGTCTCACTAAACATCATCTCACAGCAAAACGTAACAGCAGACGATCAACGTCCTCGTCATGACTCATTGGGTTAAAATTAAATTAAATTGAGTTTTATTTATTGACGCTCTTCTGTGGTCCTTAGCGTCCCATTCTATATTGGGCGTGAAAGACTGGTAATTTTGCTCAGAGGTCTCTTTATCAGGCTTGAGGTTCGTTTACGTGCCGTGAATCGGGACCACTGGCTTTACTTCCCTTCCGAAGGAAGCCATGCTAAGGATTTTTACGCCCGAAAAAAATCCATCGCCCTTCGCCGGGTTTGAACCCGCGACCTCGGGAACTAGAGGCTTGCATGGTAACCACTACACCACGAAGGATGACATGACACATGGGTGATATGGTTCAGCGCAGCTAGCGGATTTCACGCTGTTTCTATTTCCTTTTTTTTTTTTCTACAGCTTTCCATTGAAGATACCATAAAAATGTTAAATAATATTGTTTTGAAATTAAATTTTGAACAATATGGCATAATTTGATTTACATTTAAAATTGATTTTTTTCAGAAAAAATATGAAATATGATGAAAACTACATTACATTTAAGTTCTAAAACATCGAATAAATGCCACTACAAGCTACAATGTTACCTTCATTTTGAATGTTATTTCAGAGTTTTACCTTGAATAGCTTCTGAGCTACGAATCTCAGAATCGCGTTATGTTATTAAATTACGGTAACTTTGAGCCTGGAAAAACCGGGAACCACTTGTTTATCATAGTTGCGATTTTGCAAAAGACATTAACTTAACGCCTACTTTAGATAACAGAAAATTGAACTCCCCCGAAAAATGTAAGGTTTCCTGCTATCCGAATTGAAATGAAACAGCCCATTTACAGTTAAAATTACAATGATAATCAGCACATACCTTATCATTAGAGAGGTTAGAAAACTGTCCTCTATACACGCATTTCTGGCATCTTCTCAGAAAATTTTCATTTACACCCAAGAGTTCAATATCTGAAATTGAGTGAATTTCTTGCCGATGTTTTCTTTTAGTTCTTCCGATGTATGGGATTTGTTGGAGTTAAGAGATTTTTAATGGATGCATAAGGTCCTGCTAATCGGTAATGGGTAGAGAAGGTTGTGTGGCCATTTCACATCAGATTTTTACTTTCTCTACTACGTATAGTAATTAGGGGAAGTATTGTATTCCATACCGAGATTTCACCGGAAATATATGTTTTGAGACCCCCTGAATCCAAAAAAAGCATTTTTGGAAACATGTCTGTGTGTGTGTGTCTGTCTGTGTGTGTGCGTGTGTGTGTGTGTCTGTCTGTGAACAGCATAACTCAGAAACGAACAGTCGGATAAACACCAAACTTGGTATTTAGGTTCAGTATCTTCCAGAGATGCGACACGAAGGTTTTCAAGAAAATCCCCCCACCCCAGATTACCCTTTCCATGGAACATTTTTCGAAAATTTTAATTTTCTCAAAAATGGCTCTAACGATTTTGATTAAAATATCATATGTTTAAGATATTTTCATGACAAATAAAATGTATATCTTGAATTTTCTGGGAATGTCTCCAAAAGTATTCTTCATTGTGAACGACTTTTGCATAACCGGTAAACCATAAGAGATAGACAAAATGTTACTGCACTAAAAATGTAGATGGCGTTAAAATACACAATTTATGTCATATACATTTTTTTTGTTGAGTGAACCATTTTCGAGATATTGCTTGTTATTCCCTTAAATTTTTCAATACCTATTTTCTAAATGGGAATTCGTTATTCATTTTGTTGCCTTGGATATGCAAAGAGTATTAATTTGTGGCAAACAGAATGGTGCTGCACATAGCAACCAGCTATTAAGAGATATGTATGTGCTTATATTGCCCTTGCAAATACAAAACAAGGGGAACATATTAGGCCTTAAGCGATGGTTAAATATTTTTAGAACCGGTCGCTATGTGTAAAAGTAATTCTCTTTGTATGTCAAAAGATCGTTTCTGCAAATGTTCATCTCGATTAATATGAAATAGATGGAGAATAAGCGTTTGTAAAAATAGTTTGTACAAGAGTAGAGAAAGTCATGCGAGTGTAACACATCAGATTTTTTTATGTGTGATTATCTGTCTCTCTCTACCACATTTGTTTTCCTAAATTATTTGTTCGGTTCTCGTATTTGCATGCATCCATTGGTAACAATGTGCCATTTTATCTAGCCTGCGGTGGTTCGATACACGGACTTCATGGCATATGCCGATATTGTCGACACTTGAGATTGTTGCGCAGCTTTTGGTAGGAAACTTTGATGTAAATGACATTCAAATTGGCTTTGCTTAAAAAAAGATAAAAGCGACTTTGTTAAAAGACGCAAAATCTACTGTCATAACCGAAGGCACCAAAGTTGGTTGGTATTCCCGCTCATGTTCGAAATTCTTCGACGGCGAAAGTTGCGCAACAGGTATAGGCTATCTCAAGAACCTCCTCACGTAACGCCATAAACTTTGGAAACTTAAATCTCATAAAATACCCGTATTTCACAAACTTCTCCTTACTGATCCCTCCGAAAGATTCAGCTTCTCTCACTGCATCTTAAATCACTTTACGAAGGGGAACCTGCCCCATTTTTAATATTCTTTGCGGAAGAAATCTAGCTTTCACTTTCTAGGTGAGCCGCTGGGTTTTACATTGGGGCTCCATAATATAAAAGAAAAAAAACTCGTGTGTGGCAGTCACACGACTTTCTCTTTCCCTAATCATTTCGTAATTACCTTAAAATCATTTAAAGTAAAATATTTGTTTTGTCTTTACCTATGCTACACCGCTTAAACACCTGAACTCACATTGCTGGACCCACACATCTCAGTGAAAACTTATTAAACTGGGCTACAGTAGAGATACTGCTATAATCTGTAGTGATAACTGAGTTTTTAAAGGGTAGAGATGACGTACCATATCGCATCATTTCTTTAGGGGACTGGCTTGGTAAGTGATTCACTTTCAATCTTTACATTACTTTCTCCAGAGGCCAAAATAGGTGAATCCAGCTTGTGCCTGCATAGAAATGTTTTCACTTAGGTAGTATAAGAGTAATGCATATTTTATTGTGCACAGGAGTCTGAGAAACATATTAAGCCGATATAACGAAGGCGTTAAACTGCGTTCTTTTAAATGGCCATATAATAGTAGATAATGACACAAGTGGTTTTATTTTGCGAGTAGGAATGTTTGCGAAACGAAGGCCGTAGGCAAAATAAAACCACTTTTAACACGTGCAACATATACTATTTTCTAGACAGCGCTCGAATTTGTAAAATATCAATAATATTGTATTGATTCCTGAAACTAAAAGAGGTCACGTTCATAATATGGTTCTTAAAGTAAGAGAAATGACGTTAAAAAGGAGATGTCAGATGTTTTGATGTTTTTTTTTATTCTCTAACAGTCATTTTCGGTGAACTTATGTTCAACATGTTTTGCTTATACCAGGCATTGAAGCGATTAAATGCTATATCATATTGCTTTCTGGATTTTTTGGGTAAGTAGTTCTAGTGTTATCATTTCTACTGTTTCTGCCGTATTCGCCTGGCTCTTTCATTTCAGTTTCTTCTGAATTTATAATTTCCGCCGTTTAATGTTTATATAGATTATACTAGAAAAACGAATAACGTTTTAGAGCAAAGAAAGCAGAAGCTGCCAATATGACGTATAGTTTAACTTAGAACGAATTACGATAAATTGAAGTATGACGATTTGTATTGTAAACCGATAATGTGAGCGCCATGAGAAATTAATCATCTAAAAAGATACAATGAAAAGTAAAACATAATCAAACTAAGTCAGCATATTAATGAACAAAAGCTACTAATCCAGCGTTCTAAGATTATGAAAATAAAATAAAACTTGCTCAAACAGTGTCAGCTGCAGGCCGTATAGCTAAAAGACAGGCAACCCAACACATCCTTAGACACATTACAGAAAAATGAAAAGCACCAATAAGGACAGACACCATATTTATAAATTTAAAAATCTGATGTCATTTCACATGGCTTTCTCTATCTATCGTTTATTAATGGTTATGCAAGTTATTCTTAAAGTTCGTTTTTCTATCTAGGTACTTCATTTTAATCGAGATAAACCTTTGCAAAAATAGCTACATTACACGTTTCCTTAGGTTACAAAGGGAATAGCGATAGTCAAATGTTTAAGAACTGGGCGTTATACGCTGGTCTTAAAATGCTATACTGTTTCCATGACGTCGCGAGAAACAACTGAATATCGACAGGACTTTAAAAGAATGACCAAGTATTGAACTATTCGAACCTTTAATAATGAGTATCTCGGAAACTTCTTATGCTACAGAAAAATTTATTTGAAATAAATTATTGGTTTTAAAGAGATCTACATCTTTTATACAGTACGTTTTCGTCTATCACTACTATACCAGTCATACAAGATTATAAAAATTCCTTCTGGTGAAGAGGACTTCACAGGAATTCTTCAACATATTTATTATATTTGTTATGTACATATCTTTATTATATAGTATTTTAATCGAAATCGTTAGAGCCTTTTTCCAGAATTCAAAATTTTCGAAAAATGTTCTGTGTTTGGTACGGGGGATTTTCTTGAAAATCTTCGCGTCGCATTCTTGGAAGATGCTGATCTTAAATGCCAAGTTTGGTATTTATCCCATCTTTCGTTTTTTAATTGTGCTGTTCATACGCGCCCCGCGCAGACCTTTTTATAAAAATGCTTCTTTTTGGGGGTTTTAGGGGCCTCAAAACAAGTATTTTTGAACAAGTCTCATCATCGAATTTTTTGGTGGAATACCCTCTACGATAAGTATCTACGTAGTGGAGAATGTAGTAAGGCAAAATTACGCAGATTACGCACCCTAGACCATACCGCTGCGACGAATAGAAAAGTAAACGTTAATTGTTTTTGGACCCCAATTACTTGAATACATGCGAATGTGGACAAATAGAGTTGATTATCAAACGTGCCCATTTAATTGAATATATAGTTCCTGCACTCTACTGTCTGTCTAACGCTCAAAAATGTAGTAGTTGTTGCCCCGTGTATTGCGGGAGATATGTTTCTAGGAGTGTTCGCCCCACGTAGGGTACAAACTTTCCGGTGACCTTCGCCCCACGATTACTTTTCCGGTGGCCTTCGCCCCACGTTTAAAAATCAACTTTGTATTTTAATGTTTATTTAAATGTTATATATGTATACCTCGGCTGCGTTATTGGTATTTTTAGAACACGTATCTCTTAGCAGGGCTGGTATGGCTAAAGAACAAGGCTTACACAAATTATAATTGTATTGTACTTTGTTTATTAATCCTTCACACGATTAATACTTCACTGATATATCTTACTATAGAGATTATTGTTAATTGTACCTTTTAACAGGTAAACTTTATATTATTCTCAACGTAGTGAATTTTCATGTCTCACATTGAACTCGTACAAAATCTGACTGCTTGGTTACGCTTCCTTCTAGCGTCTCCCGCCTGAATCTGTACATTTCCTCTATTTCAAGTCTCTGTTTGGCTAAGCCTACTTCAATAGAATACTTTTATTTAATTTAAGTTTTTCTAGTTTTTGATTGGCTATTTATAAACTGTTTTAAATATTACATTTTTGTTCCAAGAATTATTAGTAGCCTTTATTAAACTTTCTAATTTATTGTTGTCTCAAGGTTACCTCATTGTTAGCAACTTTCGGCTTTTACTTTGTAATTCAGTTTGCTACGGAAAGCAGCTTGCTTCTATTCTCACAGCTTCTACATTGTTAAAACTACATAATACATTCACATAACATTATTATACATATGCATAATAATATAAACATAATACAATGACTGTTACATACACTTCATATATTACATACACATATTGCTTTTAGGCGGGCTGTTATTAACTTTTGTATTATATAATTAGACTGATATCGTTTAAGTGTTAAAAATACTGCCTAAAAAATACCGACTGTTTGTCGAGTAATTTATGTAGCTTCAAATAACGAAGTTTGACCCGCAGTTTTTAATTCGACTCTTCACACACACGCACACGCTTACACTTGTGCGTTCTAAGAAGCTTTTGTTGAATTCTGGGTGGTCTCAAATGTATATTTCAATGAAATTACAAACTCTTAATTTTTTGATCGAATGCATTACTTTCTCTAGCTTATGTGCGCGGCAGACAAAGATTTCAAACAAAGCTTCCCTGAATGACTCCGCCAAGATCCCTTGTGCGTTTTGAATCATATAACTAATTCCATTTCCAATTTCAATGGCTCCGATACACAAATTATGCTAGGTAATCCCCAAAGGAAATAATGGAGAGGGTTCAGATAGGATTACCTTGCAGGCCATGAAATAGGACCTACCCCTCTAATCTAACGACCAGGAAATGTGGTACCCAGGTGATCGCAGACACCCACACTGAGCAGGCGACGGCATGAAGCCACATTCCATACAGGGCAGCTTCCTGCAGTAGCTCCGTTCATAACAATCAGGATCTTAGGTAGTTACGCTAACTCAAAATTCGAATATAACTTAAAATGGATACATTTCTCGACGTAATAACGTTGCTTACTACATTTATTCGGTATTATCAATTCAAGAATAAGCGTTGTAGGTATGTTATGCACTTCTCGGTCTTGCCATGTTAAAGAAACATGTTAGTTCAAAATTAAAACGTATGTCTGGTGATTTTGGACAAGTTTATCTGCAGTATTCAATTTTTGGAAATGTATGTTTTCTGTAATGAAAATTTAAAAAAAACCGTAGCTCAGTCGGTAGATCACCTGCCTGTTGTGCTAGGGGTCCTGGTTAGATTCCCGGCTGTGGGGTTAGAATTTTTCTCTAGCCAAGGTTATTTCTTATTCTCCTCTGAGTCTGGAAGTATGAGTAAGACTGTGAATGTGTGTATGATCTAATGATTAAAATCCAAAAGTGCAAAAAACCCAACGACAGCAGTTACACGAGGAAAGGCGGCCGATAAGACCAATGCAGTTAAAGGCGGGGTATAAATGGAACTTAAAAAAATTTAAATTCAAATATAGGAGGAGGAGGAGGAGGAGGAGTTACAGGAGGAGTTTCTGAAGAGATCGCCGAGCAGGATGGCTCAGGCGGTTACGTCTGTGGCCCGCATTCGGGAGATCCCGGGATCGATCCCGGCGACCGCCCACTCTAGCCCATGGGTTTATCGTGGCTTCCCCGGGTCGCCAGGCGAATGCTGAGGTGGTTCATCTACCACGACTCTCATTTCCTGTTCCCGCCATCTTCCTTGTCATTTGCTTCAGGGTAATAGGACTAGGCGACGATGTTCGGCGGGTTGCAGGTTTTTTTTAGTTCCATTTATATCTCGCCTTTAACTACATTGGTCTTATAGGCGGCCTTCC
Source organism: Deroplatys truncata (assembly GCA_030765065.1). NCBI lineage: Eukaryota > Metazoa > Arthropoda > Insecta > Mantodea > Mantidae > Deroplatys > Deroplatys truncata. The sequence continues at coordinate 125,473,163 of CM060988.1, read as the reverse complement.
CTTTGGAACGCATTGCATATTGGCAATGGGGTTAACTCGTATTCTCTTGTCGTTGGGTTTAGATCATCCACATACACACACACACATTCACACACTCATCCATAATTCCCCTTCTGGGGAGCATAGGGAGTAATGTTGGCTAGAGAAATTCCCACCTCCAGCCGAGAATCGAACCTGGGACTCCTCGCACAGCAGGCAGGTGCTCAACCGACCGAGCTAGAGTGCCAGTCCTAAAGTGGGTCGTTGTAAGAGTTGTCCATAAATAATAAAAGTGTATCACGTCTTTACCAGTTGCAAGAAATTAACTTGACAGCCCATATACATTTTTGCATTCCAGGAGGTGTAAATGGCGGTTCTGTATCCCTCTATTGCCATTCTCCTAGATGGTCTATGTCGCGCTCTTTGTCATTTCCTCGGACTATATGGGACGCAGCCTAATTTAGGATTCTAGGTGTATTCAAAACGTTTTGCAAGTGTCATCTTAAAGACCAAACTAAGGATGGAATTCAAATCTTATCCTCACAATCCCTCGAAGGCAACCGCTTATCAACAGAGCTGAATTTATAGCCTGAGCAAGGTCCTGCACACGTTTAAAATGTTTTCCAGCAATGCAAGATTGCATTGGAGGAAATCGCCAGAAGTCGCACAGTGCAAGGTCAGGACTGTAGGGTGGCTGGTTAAGCAACTGGACTTTAACTTATAGTTCATCAAATTTGCCGCTGTTCTGTGAGGAGACGCATTGTCTTGCAAAAGCAACAGCCTTGAAGTTCCTGTCTTTGGACGTTGCCGCCTTAGCTCTTCAAATAAAGGATTCAAAACATAAGAGCCATAATATTCTCCATTCACTGCCATTCCTTCTGGCATGCAGTCAATCACTAGTGGTCCTTCATAGCTTAACGGTGAACATTCGCTTCCGAGAACGAAAATCTTGTTGAAGAACGACTGGTCTTGGATCATTCTCATTTACCCAGACACAATTTTGACCTTTATTGGTGTGGTATAATAATAAAACCAACTTTCATCACCAGTGCATACATTTGTCACGTTTAGGGCCTTAGATGGAAATATGCTCAGCAGTTTCCTTGCACATTCCTTTCTACTCTTCTTCTCTTCATTGGTTAGAGGATGCCGAACCCATTTTGCACAGATTTTTAGCACTTTAAATGTTCATGGAGTATATACAGTCAATGCTGCCAACACTGATATCGACTTCCATACTTAGCATTTCAACAGTAATACGTCGATTTTCCCCCACCAAGTTCCTCACTCTTTGTATTGTTCTTTCGTTTATAGCTTCCCGAGGATGGCCGAACAAGCGTTGCCTTTCAAAGCCTCTCGCCCTTCTTCAAATGATCGAATCCATCTCGCAATGGTATCAATAAACACATTTGATCACCATAAACAGCTAACAAGTCCTCATGGATTGTTTTGGGGGGAAGGGGGCTCTTTCATCTAGTTGTAGCGTGTAAGAAGGTAGAATCTAATGTTCTCTTTAGAAATATCCATGATTTTTTTGTAGCTACTGAATGAACTGTACGACTATGAATACTAAAGTTTAAACTCGCACTTATGCGTATTTTGTTACCTAAGACCAATTATTGCCAGCCGTATTAGCTACATTCTTGTAACCATTATTGTCCAATAATGGATACGTTTAGCTTGAGCCACTAGTATACAACCAGAGAAACCTATTTATAAATTACGCACTATTTCGGTCTTCTGCTAGTATTATGTCATATTATACCTATATAATGCTCTGTAATATATTTTCTTCGGTGCAAGGGTCTGGTCATCACCTACCTTCTCCGCCATAATTGCTGATTATATAATAACCTGCGTGCACCTTAAGTGTTAAATTAGACACTGAAGAGTGCTATGAGCATAAATGATATCACAAACGTATGTTATTAAACGTTGCAAATTTTGTAAATCATTGTACTGTAATGCGAGGTATGAAGAACAAATATTTACGTTTTAATATGATTTCAGCGTACTTACCTAAATCAAACAATTTAATTTCCTGGTTTTATTCTACGTAGATGTTCTTCCTCTAAAAATAAAACCCCACAAACAGACGCTTACATCACCAATTGCAAAAACAATTCAAATTTGTAGTTAACTACAATAACCTAACCTAACAACTAATAGGCAATTAAATAATTAAATGCTCGTATAATTAGCGTAATTAAAATAACTAATCTAATGCAAATAGTAATATAATATACTATATAGTTAATATTATAAGCAGTGCGTCACATGGTGACTAAATAGTCGACGTGCAAAGTTTGATCAGCAGCGAATATAAAAACAAGTCGCCAACGTAACAGATACAATATAACTAACCTTCCCAACATGTAACAGGTGCGTGTTTGCGGAGAGGAGTTGCCGGTTATGAATGGAATCTAATAGCCCGAATATCACCAGATTCTAGTGACTTATCCCATAATGGTGGAAAATGTCAAAGTTGTCTCTTGTTATTGTAACCTCTATGCGCCAAGATACACTGTTAAGCGTTGACGTTATCCATTCAAAAATATATTTACCGGGAAGTTCGGAATAAATTCGATTACCCAGTACTTTCCTTTGTATGTCCCTGACTTTGTAGCATCAGGTTTACCGGATAGTACACTGGTTTTGAGGCAGTATTTTATATCACAACACTGTGAATGCCAGAGTGATTGTAGTGTAAATTAACATTATTGTATGACAATGATTTTAGATGTTTGTTAGCTATAAGCATTGTTAGGAAATAAGTTTACACGGCCTCACTGAAACTGACAATAGGAGTGGGTATCAATGAAGCGACGGGGTGGGTTGTTTATCACTTAGAAGAGACAAACAAATGACGTCAGAGTAGGGTGCCTTTCTTTAGAAATGGAGGGAATATCTTCCCTAGAGCATATGTGTTAGTAATTATGATTGGCTTATAAAACAGACGCTAATGATGGCGCGATTTATTAACCAGTAGCAGCTCTATTATAATGTTTAGGCATATCGGGGTGAGGGAGTATAAATTCTTGAGCCAAAAGCAAGTATCACGTAGTTCTAAGAAATCTCTCGCGAGGTACACGTCAGGCAGTTCTACAGAATCATTCACGAGTTACACATCACGCAGTTCTCAGCAATCTCTCGCGAGGTACACATCACGCAGTTCAAAAGAATCATTCGCGAGATACACATTACGCAGTTCTACAGAATCTCTCGCGTCGTAAAGTTAGTTACAAAATGTGAGTACGCGACAACTATTACGACAGTAATTACATTCGGAAATATAACAGTTTTAGTCAGGCATGTATAAAGATTACAAATGTGAACTATTAATTAAGTGTGACGGCAATAAATGTGTAAAACAAATTCTTTCATCAGTGTTATCTTTTAGTAACAACTCCTTTCCGTTTACACGCCCTGCTTAGAGATATTTGCTCGACTGAGTAATAATAGCTAGCTGGAGGACAAAGAACCCAAATTTTTTAAAAAAAAATAATAAAACAATAACATGCGCTCAGCAAACAAGATAACACGGACAGATTACCGCGACAGTTTACTTGAATATGTTCTATTCTGGATGGTAATTAAAAATATACGTATTCTAAAAGGTTTAAGCTCTTCTTCTGTTATTTTCCCCTGTATCAAGAAATTTAGCATATAATTTATGTTAGAATAAAATATCTTCATCTTTTGGGTCACGATGTAATTTATATATGTCTTTTTTTCGCTATCTGCTAATCAGGAAAAGTGTTGTACTGAAACTACGGGTCAGTTGACGATATATCTCTACATTCCTCCCCTCTTTTGTTTAGCATGTGCCTGAAATAATGCGGACACTGCGTCACGAACTGCCTCCAACATGTGGTTGCCCAGCCGCGATCATGATAAGAATAAATTTACTAATGTTATCATTGTGTGATAATATGAACTATTACGCTGACCTAAAGAAAAATATCACGAACTGTTAGATTAAACACATTCCTGTGCCTTAAAAGGCACTGGAATAAAACACTTGGGACATTTCATTGGTTATCCAAAAGAAGGGACATTAGTTCTAATACTCTTCGATTGTACAGAACGATTCACAAATAGACATGGGGAAGGGAGGATTCCACGATTATGTGTTTCGTCGTTAACAGTATGTTACACTGGTGGCAGGTGGGTGGTTGGTCCTTTGAAAGAAGATAACTGTGTGTGATCTTGGTATGGCCCATTCTCAGTCAGGATATTAAAACTTGATCTTGTCTGGAAAGAGTATTACTGGGAAGATGTTTAAAAACTCGATATTATATCACGGAGTTTGCTTCTCGTGGAATCAAGCCATCGTGTCTTCCATTGTTGGTAGAGCTCCTTTTTAATGATTGAGATAACATGGCCTGATGTAGTTATAGTTGGGTCACTTAGTGGATGTTTAGTGGCTTCTTTTGCTGCCTGATCGGCCAATTCGTTGCCTTGTATTCCAATGTGGGATGGAATCCATACTAGATATACTTGCTTTCCTTGCTTATTGGCTCTATGAAGTAGTGATTGAATTTCTTGTGTAAGATTATGGGTTGATGACATGTTTATTGCAGGTAGTGCACTTTTAGAATCTGAGTATATAACAAACAACTTTGAACTTCGAGTATTCAAAACATGAATCACAGCTTGTTTAATTGCAAACAGTTCACCTGAGAAGATGGTATAAAAATCAGGAAGTCTAATAACATAGTGTGGTCTGGATAAATAACAGCACAAGCATTGTTGTTCTACCACTTAGCGCTTTAGTCCTGCACTTTGATTTCTTATTCTGAGTCATAAAACTGTCAACCCGTAAAGAGCTCAAGAAGCGAATGGACTCTCACAAGGGTGATAACCTAATTTCTCAACAGTCTCCGTGTTCAACAATGCACAGAATTTCAGAACATTTGCTAATATTTACTTGCAGCAAACCTACGTTCGAACATACAAGGTAAATCAACAATCCCTGTGTTTCCACAGATGTTAGCCCTACCTGAAAACATTAACCCTTTTCCATACAAATACGTTTTATGCAGCTAAGCTTCTTGTAACTTATTAAGTTTTACACAAATGGAAATAAGTGACAAAAATGTAATAAAGTAACGCGACGGCGTGTGATCTGAAAGGCGGATAATACAGAAATGATCGGTTGTTAATATCTCAATAATCTGGTCAGTTGGATTATCACTCAGAAACAAAACAGCTGGGCTCGAAAAATAATGCTCCAAATATCATATGATAAACTTGTTTTTATTTACTTTTATGCTTTACTAACATTACACAATTATTAAACCACTGTAGTGTGTTCGTTACTGCGAGAATAGTGTGAATAATTTAATATTACTTCTTTCTCAAGTACACAGAGAAGTATATAACTTTGTCGCGGTATATTTCGTGTTATCTTATTTGCTGAGCGCCTGTTATTGTATTACTAGTTTGAATTTTGGGTTCTTTGTCCTCCGGCTAGCTATTATTACAAGTCGAGCAAATCTCTTTAACAGGGTGTGTAAACGGAAAGGAGTTGTTACTAAACGATAACATTGATAAAAGAATTTGTTTTTACACTTTTATTGCCGTCACAATTAATTAATTTCACATAATTACTCTTGATACACGCCCGACTGAAACTGTTATATTTTCGAATGTAACTATTATATCTTATTTGCCGCTCATTATTAATTCTAGTATTTCACATTTTGTAACTAACTTTACGACGCGAGAGATTCTGTAGAACTGCGCGACGTGTAACCCGTGAATGATTCTGTTAAACTGTGTGACGTGTAACCCGTGAATGATTCGTTGAACTGTGCGTTACCCGTTTCTGGCTCGGAATTTATACTCCCTCACCCCGATATGCCTAAACATTATAACAGAGCTGCTATTGGTTAATAAAACGTGCCAACATTAGCGTCTATTTTTATATCCAATCAAAATTACGAACACATGTGCTCTAGGGAAAATATTCCCTCCATTTCTAAAGAAAAGCGCGCTACTCTGACGTCATTTGTTTGTCTCTTCTAATTGATAAACAACTCACCCCCTCGCTACATTGTTACCCGCTCCTATTGTCAGTTTCAGTGAGGCCGTGTAAACTTATTTCTTAACAATACTTATAATTAACAAACATCTCAAATCATTGTCATACAATAATGCTTATTTACACTACAATCACTCTGGCATTTACAGTGTTGTGATATAAAATACTGCCACAACTTAATGCCCTGCGATAAACCCCAAGAATCTTAACGGGATAAACGATTAGATCCTCAGGTCAGAGCAAGAAAGAAATAAGCTTAACCACCTTTTCTGCTTTCTAGGATTTGAACGCATACTGTCACATCAAAGCACTTCAACGAACAGACATGATACCACTGTGCTACCCAGGACGTTAAAGTAGAGCGGTTTTTAAATTCTACTCTAGCTGTGTGCAAGACGGACTTTGCTTAATCTTTTAGCATCGCTGTAAGTTTGTATTAGACATTTTAGAATTGTTAATCAAATGGAACAGATTGTATGACAAATGAACAAGATTGGTATTAATTGTTCTTCCACAAAAGCCGTGTGTTGGACAAGGTTGGAAAGGAAGAATCAGACGACTGAAAATTTCAATGCCATCGCCGGGATTTGAACCACGGATCTGTTTGCGTGCGGTTGCTCTAACCACTGAACTATCATGACAACATGCCAGTACGACATTAAATCCCCCAAATGTTTCGTAACATGGTTCTAAGTGAAAGATTTAAAGCAGGCAAAGTCGCACAATAAAAATGTTCAGTATTTCCGTGTTTACCTTCATCAGGAGATTAAGAAAGAAAACGCACACAAAAAATGAAACTACACTTGTTGGTCGACTGTGTTGGTTAATATACACATATTTTAACTGGAGGAAATGCCCTGTCTTCCTTAAAGAAAAGAAACAAAACCAAGCTAAAGTAAAAGAAGTAACCTTAATATATTGTCAGTTTTTCCATTATTACTTTCTCTACTACGTATAGTAAGTAGTGAGAGTATTGCATTCCACCCAAAAATTCGATACCAAGATTTCACCGGAAATGCATGTTTAGAGGTGCCCTGAATCCAAATAATTTTGGAAACATGTCCGTGTGTGTCTGTCTCTAAAGAGCATAACTCAAAAACGAAAAGTCGGATAAATACCAAACTTGACTTGGATTTGGGTTTAGTATCTTCCAGGATGCCACTCGAAGATGTTCAAGAAAATCCCCCTCCCCAGACTACTCTTTACATGGAACATTTACGAAAATTTTGATTTTCTCAAAAATGGCTGGAACAATTTTGACTAAAATATATGCTTAAGATATTTTCATGGCAAATTAAATGTATATCTTGAATTTTTCTGGGAATAGCCTAAAAACTCTTCTTCATTATGAATGACTTTTGTATGACTGGTAAACCGTAAGAGATAGGCAAAACTTTACTACACAAAAAATGTAGATCTCGTTAAGAACCACAATTTATGTCATATAATTTTTTTGGGGTGGAGGGGTCGAGTGAACCATTCCGAAATATTCCTAGTTATTTGTTTGATTTTTACAATACTTATGTTTTTTTTCTCAAATAATAATTCATTATTGCAATTTTTTTCCTCCTGTACATGCAAAGAGAATGAAATGCTCCACATAGCAACCAGCGCTTAAAATATTTGAATATCGCTTAAAGTCTACCACATTCCCCTTGCATCTACAAGAAAATTAACACTAAGATAGTTTCTGCAAATATCTCGATTAACATGAAGTAGATGGAGAATAGGCGTTTGTAAAGATAGTTTGTACAAGAATAGAGAAAGTCATGTGAATGTAACACAAGATTTTTTTCTCTAGCATCTATTTGTAGTAGGTAGAAGTTATCCATTCCATCCAAAAATTCTTATCGAGATTTCACCAAAAATTTTGATTTGAAGTTGCCTAATTTAAAAAAACGAAATGTCTGATAAATACCAACTTGGTATTTAAGTTCAATATGTTCCAAAGACGTGACGCGAAGGTTTTAAAGAAAGTCTCCACCCTAAACTACCCGTTGCATGGAAAAAAGTTCGATTTTTTTCCTTTTCTCAAAACTGGCTTTAACAATTTTGATCTAAATACAATATAAATCGAATATTTACATGACAAAATGTATATTGAAATGTTTTAGATTAGCCTGTGAAGTTCTATTAATTCAGATTGAATTTTGTACAATTCTGTATAACTGTTAAGTCATAAGAGATAGATAAACACTTACTACCTACTTAAAATTAGATCTCTTTAAAACATACCTTTTATTTCAAGCAGCTTTTTTGTGGCATCACTCATTTCCGGAGCATTCGTTGTTATTGGTTTGAATTTTTCAATGATTTGTCATTTGTTGAAGTGCTGTAACCGTTCAGTTGTTTCTAGCGATCTCATGAAAGAGTATAGGATATAGCAACCCGCGTTTTAAACATTTGACTATCGCCTCAGCCTCTTGAATCCCCTTATACGTACAACGAAATGATGTGTAATTGAAGCATTCCTCCAAATGCGATTAACATAAACTAGAAAAATAAGTTTTTTAAGAATAAAAATAAAAAAACTAGGTACTAGAAAATTCTCTCTCGTACTCTAGCATTAATCTGATTGCATCTTAATTGAAACCACGCGGTTTTATGCCAAAAATGTATTGCAATTACGATAATACAACTGTGGAAAACATTACAGTCCGGAGGTTTTGTTTGAGCTACTTGACATTTTCATCAGTATATGTATATAGGTTAAGTAATACAATAGCAATATATAAAGTTGTCCTCCGTGGTGTAGTGGAGGATACGGGTTCAAACCCGGCAGAGAGCGATGGATTTTTTCAGGCGTAAAAATCCTTAGCATGGCTTCTTTCGGAAGGGAAGTAAAGCTGGTGGTCGTGTTGTAGATTTACGGTACGTAAAAGAACCTCAAGCTTGATAAAGAGGCCTCTGAGCAAAATTACCCGTCTTTACGCCCAATATAGAATGGGACGCTAAGAATCACAGCAGTTAAAGAGTATCAATAAATAAATAAACAAAGCAATATACAAAATTTCGCTGAGACTGCCTTTGCAGATGAGTGATCAACGTTGTGGCCTCTCAATCCAAAGGTGCCGGGTTCAATTTCTGGCTGAGGTAGGGAAATTTGTTTAATTCCTTACCCCTCCACTAAGTCTGCAAGTATAAATGTGGCAGTGTGTTTTCTAATAATAATAATAAGTTCAGAAACAGTTCAAAATCAGTTAATGGTCAACTGAAAAATGCCACAGCCGGGATTTGAACATTGTTCTCCCGCTCTCCGTGCGGTTGCTCTAAGCATTGAGCAACTGTGACGGTGGAACATTATATTCCTGTTTTCCAGATACACCACCAAGGCATATCACTAGAGATGACAATCGCAATGGCGACCTGTCATCGCAAGTACAGGGTTGTTCGAAAAGAAGGAACATATTTTAAATATTCATTTGTGTTGAACGACAATAGATAGTGACACATCATTTAATAGAGAAGAGTTCAAAGTTTTAAGCCCCACCTATTAGTACCATTGAGTGCCTAAAGTGGCGTTGTGTTTGTTTAGGAGAAAATGGCGACGTCACAGGAAAAGTCGTTTTGTGTGCTGCATTATGCAAAGAGTGAATCCATTGTTTCATTGCAGTGTGCATTTCGTTATAAGTTCAACAACGAGCCGCCTCGTCATAAAAAGTTTACAATTGATACAATAAATTCGTAGAAGATGGTTGCGTATGCAAACGGAAAAGCACTGGTCGTCCTCGCATAACAAATGGTGCTTATTTTGAACACATAAAATAAAATTTTGAACGTTTCTATATTCAGTAATGTATCGCGTGTGTCGCCATCTATTATCGTTCATTAGAAATAAATATTTAAAGTCTGTTCCTTCTTTTTGAATAACCTTGTACTTTAATAATGGTTTGACTGTATATTAAAAACTTGCCAAGACCAGGTTAAGTCTCTAAAGGTATAACTAATTTCAATTAATTATATATAATAATGATAATATAACATGTTTGTTACAAGTTACACAACATTTTACTTTGGCCATAAATCATTATAAGGAGAACCATAGTATACTTTTTTTTAAATTTTAATGAAATCATGCTAGGAAACAAGACACATCATTTAAATTTATGTAGTTCTCCCTTTTAAGAATACAAAACTTTGAAGTTTTTTAATAAAAAATAAAGTGATTAAGCAATTTTAAAGTGAGTTCGAGTTCTTTAAGAAATCATCCCGAGGTTTTACTAAATTTACTAGTTATGTAAGGTGTGGGGCATTTAAGGCAATCAAAACTCCTAAGAAAACGTCATAAAAAAGCATTTAAAATTTAATCAGCATTTTAGTTAATAGGTGAACAGTTATGAATATTGCCGAAATTAGTAAATCAAAGGCATCGAAATAAAGTTTGGGATGTAAATTTATCAAAATTTACCCATTTATTTTCTACTTTTATGTTTTCACCCAAATTAACTGCATTACCATAACATGGGTAATACAATATATGTGTAAGGGAAACCTGACAATTGATGCAGAAAGTCGTGGGTTTACTCATTAGATTTCCATTCTCATTTACATGAAGGTTTTACCTGTCTTCCCCCCTCGTGTTTCTCTGCCTCCGCAGCATGTGTATTTTGCGAGTGAATTAACTGGATTAAAGCAAATACGTTGTACTCTGCCCCCCGCCGTTTTGGATCTATAGCAAGCGTTTGACAGCGCGGCACAAAGAGCCCCGATCCAGTTGTGCGTGAATTTACCTGGCTGATGACAGAAAATCCTGTAATAAAAGCTCCTACCGGAAACTACTCGCCGGATACGCGATACTTTCATCGTTGTGGTCATACAAACCCCGGTTTATGTGCCCTTTGTATTTCTCAAACTAATTGCTAGGTCGTGATGTTGAACTTTAATTGGTCATTTTCCATGTTTAATCCAAAAATATGTTCGGAGCTATACGTGTTTGCCATTAAGTTGAATAAATTTCGCACCTGACTGTGGGCATTTTTGCGGAGCGGTACGGAATAAATCGACTTTAATATCTAAAGCCGTGTTAGAGTTAGCCGCTTCTGAACTTGCCCAGGAATGTATTATAATTAAATTACATTACTATGGTAACCTGTTCCCCAAATGCGTGTTTTTAATTCTAATGTATTTTTACTACAGACCAGACGACGTCGTAAATTTATCAGTCCTTGTTTTGTTTAATTAACTCACCTTTATTTATCACAATGGCGTATTTCGCTTGTCACAACTCATGATCAGAGCTTTTTAATGCTCTTTTACCCTCTGTTTTACGTCCGTGATGCACTGTAAACATTATATCTATGTTGATGTATTTTTACTGGTATATATGAGGATTTGGACAGTCAAGGTGGGGTTTTTCCCCCTATTGGTCACTTTTTGTTTCTCTTACCTGAAGAAGGGCTTAAAAGTTCGAAATACCAGGTCTTATTGAAAGAGGTGAGCCAAAAACTAGAATTTATTTTAGTCTTTGAGGAATATTTCAGCATTATAAAGAATCTGATGTTTGACATCCACATTACTTCCTCTATAGCCATGGTTTATTTTTATAACCCTTCCTCAAACTATTCTACCAATTTTCGTTGTTTCTAACGCTCCCCATTTGGCAATGACAACCCATTTCTGAGGTGGAGGCACCCAGTGGGCGAAATCCGTTTCCTCCGATTTTTAGGGTGATGATGAAGTAGCGGTGGAACGAGAGGACCTACAGCTTTTACCGTGGACTCCGAACCACGTTATACCTGGGTAAACTTCACATGAGCAAGTCAGAGGTGAAGGCATGAATAGGGCCGACTTAAAATCGCCACCCCAGAGCCGGGAATCGAACCCCGGAACTCAGAACGAGAGCCGGAAGCGAAACCAGTGCGTTACCCCGGCGCTCCCTTCTTCCAAAGACAATTTTTCTATTTACTTCATGCAAATCGAGTTAATGTTTATTTTTCTTCGTTCCTTCATTCAAAATTAAAACTAATATTTTTAGTTTTGGCCTCTTTGATTAAAAATTAAAAATGTCGCTCGAAATACACGAAAGAACATTTTGGGAATTAAATAATATAGTAAAAGCTAATGTCACTCCCTCAATGCGTTAACATAGTCGCGGTAAGCTTCGGAAACGCAGCGCGCATTCTACTGTGGGGCAGCCATCACCTTACCCCTGAATCGAGAATTGTCTACCCGCCCTCAAGGTGACCGGAGCCATTGCCAAACATAATAATTAATTCTGTAAGCGCTGTACTGCAAATCAATGAAACGTAGGGGGAAAATGCTCATTTTTAATGTACCCATTGAGAACTCTGGTTAAAAGAATGCTGTCTATACCTCTTCCATTCGGTGTAGTGTTTTCTCTTTAGTTTACCGGCTTTAATTGCAATCAAGATCATTCTTGTTAATGGAATTTTACTGTCTTGCAAACCCCCTTCTAGTGGCTATAACTACTATTTCCTTCTAGTGGCTATTTTCATAGTCAGTCATTCCACATGATATAGTGAATGAAACATGACGCTAATAAAATTAGTTTGTTTCCGAATTCTATCATGTGTTGTAACAATAAAGCGTCCTGAAGGTTATGAAGAATTTTAAAGAAAATGAACAGTTGTTTCGTGTGCGTCTTTTGTAAAAGCAATAGGTTTCGTATAATTTCCAAATAAAATTTTCTCAGAAATGTAATTTTCGTGTACATCACCCTGTAAGACGCATACTAATGGCTGTTTAAGCATATTATACAAAAAGGTTATAACAAACAGTCAGACGAGAAATACGAATATCATATGTGTGCATTTTTAAGAAATCTGTTTGTCAGAGGCTTCATTTTATGCGATTTCATTTTAATTTATTTTCACTGTAATCAGTCAAATTTCAAAATTCCTTTTAGTGCACATGTTTCGCGCAGTGCTATTCATCGTAAGTGTAGAATGCAAACTCGTACCAAAACCCATTTCCTCTTTACCGAACGATGGATATCGCTACTGCCAGCGTTTGCCAATTGTTTACTTCATGACCTACCATAAAGCTATACCGCGCGCTCAGCACAGGGACAGAGGTGCAGCTTTAATAAGTATTGCAATGCAAATTTTTTCCTCAATATTAGCAGTTTAAAGCAGTGCATGCGTGTGGTTTTTTTTTCGCGCTGGAAGCTGATACTTAAAGCGACTTCAAATGTCCGCAATTTTGCTCATGTTCACGTTCTTTTAATGACTGTCAACGCATTGATCGTGTCAATGCCTTTTTGTTTCCATCTGTATAGACTTGTGTGACACAACCGTACATTCAACTCCACTCAGCACATTACTATTCCCACACATGAGTGTATGGAGTTGAATCAACTAACGCGAAGAGATTGGAAGCCACAGGGGAATATGGGCCCGCAACACAGGAAGAAAGCCAAGGAACAGCTGAATGGCGATTGTGGGGTGGATTGGAAAATAGCTGGGGAGCTTTTGTTGTGAGGTCTTCTCCCAGACTTCCGATCAGCAGGCGGAAGAGCGAGAGTCTATCTAAAGCTAATAGCTTGTATCTAAAAGGGTATTGAGCATGCATTAGTCTTTAGGCGGTACATTGTTTCTTCCTCAAGAAGGATTTACACTTGATTACCTGCTGCCATAACTATGTGCTCGATTCGGCGGTCTTTGCTTGGTAAATCTAGAACCAAAATATTCTTCTCTGGTGTGCCAAAGGTCGGTATGAAGATTTCACCAGATTTGAGGTGCCATTAAGAAAAAAGGAAATACAGATGTGTGCGCGTGTGTTAACAGCATTACTTCAAACAGTCTTATATGTTCCATTTACATGATTTTTCTCTAATCTTCTACAGCTATTCTTATTAAATTGTTCTTCTGTTTACTTCCTGTTAGTCCAGACGAACTTCGAAATTTCACGTTCCTTGCCTGACCACGAGAAAAACGAATAGTAACTTTTCGTTAGCAAAAAGAATAAGTATTTGAAAGTTCATACTAATAACAAAAAAATCTTATGTGTTACTCTCACATGACTTTCTCTACTCTTGTACAAACTATTTTTACAAACGCTTATTCTCCATATGCTTCATGTTAATCGAGATATCGAGATGATAATCTCGTTGCTAATTTTCTTGTAGATGTAAGGGGAATATGGTAAACTTTAAGCGCTAGTCAAATATTTTAAGAGCTGGTTGCTATGTAGAGTATTCCATTCTCTTTGCATTACCAGGACAAAAAAATGAATAACGAATTTCAGAAAAAGTATAAGTATTGGAAAATTTAGGGGAATAACAAGCAATATCTCGAAAATGGTTCACTCAACAACAAAAATGTATAGGACATAAATTGTGTGTTTTAACACGATCTAAATGTTTTGTGTAGTAAAATTTTCTATTATGGTTTAACAGTTATGCAAAAGTCGTTCACAATGAAGAAGACTTTTGGAGACATTCCCAGAAAATTCGAGATTTACGTTTCATTTGTCATGAAAATATCTTAAACACATGATATTTTAATCAAAATCGTTAGAGCCATTTTTGAGAAAATTAAAATTTTCGAAAAATGTTCCATGTAAAGGGTAATCTGGGTTGGAGGAATTTTCTTGAAAACCTTCGTGTCGCATCTCTGGAAGATACTGAACCTAAATACCAAGTTTGGTGTTTATCCGACTGTTCGTTTCTGGGTTATACTGTTCACAGACAGACGGACGGACGTTTCCCCCCCAAAAAATTGGATTAAGGGGAGTCTCAAAAATATATTTCCGGTGAAATCTCGGTATCGAATTTTTGGGTGGAATGCAATACTTCCCCTACTTACTATACGTAGTAGGGAAAGTAAAAATTCTCGGAAATGGTTAACGCTACAAAACAATTTGACAAATTGTGCGCTTTAACGAGTTATACATTTTTGTGTACTAAGATTTTGTGATCTCTTAGAACTTACCAGTTATACAAATCATTCAGAACGAAGAGGATTTCACATGCTACTCTCAGAAATTTCAAGATACATATTTTATATATTGTTTATTTCGTAGTTTATATGTTATACAAATATGTTAAACATATGGTATTTTAATAAAGCGCGTTAGCTATTTTTGAGAAAATCAAAAATAACGAAAATTTAACCATCTTAAGGGTAGTTTGTGGTGGGGGTGTGCATGAAAATCTTCATGTTGCATAGTGGGAAGACTGAACTTAAATACCAAGATAGTTTTATTTTCAAATGTGAAATGCCAGACAAACGGTATCACACCTGCTGTTGCAGTGCTGCACCATTGTAAAATAAATTATTCAGTTATTGACAAAATTATTCACTAAGTCATGTTGCACTTCTGCGTTTATATCCTTTATTTCTGGCATTTATTCATCCACTTGATTACAATTGCAATAACTTAATTTGTATTTATAACCCTAACATGACATTTGGTAGGGTTCAAAAAGAAATAGTTGTTGGAGAATAAATAATAATAATAATAATAATAATATATTTGGCATTTATTGGAACAGTGTAAGTATAAAAATTATGTTTTACCTGAAACATAAACGTTCCGGAAAGGTTTATCTTGATTAAAATGGAGTAGATAGGAAAATAAAGTTTCGTAAGAATAATTTGTAAACCCACTAATTAAATATAGAGGGTAGGGAAAGACATATGAATGTATCACATCAGAATATTTTTAAGGTTTTCTATTTTGCTCCTTTTATGATTTAAAACTTGCACCAATTTTTAAAACCTTTTCGGTGTGGTGTTTACTAATGTTTTACATACATCCAGTGGAGTAGATTCTTCGTATAAGATTTGAAATTACTGTAAAAATGGATTTTGATGACGGAGAAAAAATTTAGTCAGGAATTTTCACATTTTTACTGGGAAAAGCGGCTCGGTTTTTACGACTTCACAATTTAAATCATATGTCGTTGACATTATCAGGCATTGTATAAAAAAATCTATAATAAATGCATATAAACTAATTTTGTAAACACCACACACGTAAAAGTTGAAAACCAGTTGAGTTTACAAAAAAGTATAAAAACCAATAAAATGAAAAACGCCATGACACAGAAATTAATGTCTTTTTTTCTTTCTGCACATTAAAAATGATATATATTAAAATGACAATTTGGCTGTTAGAATTTTTTTAAAGTGAAGGCGAATATTTTCTAGAACCACTAAGTGCAGCAAAGCATCATTAGTAAATGCAGGAAGGTCGCAATCAATAAGCGTGGTGTATGGGTGTGTGAATATGGGCAGGGCAGTAGTTTTAACTGTACAACCGTAAATAACAGTTTAAATGGTTTGTAGCAACATTTAGCGTGTAAATTTCATTATACGTACCATTTGCCTTTGGGAGTTATAATTAATTCAAGCGGCAACCAGGAAAACATTCACATTAATGTACGTTATGAACTGCATTGCCATTGTTATCGGGAGTTCGTATTCTCAGGAGAGGTACTTCTCCCTCCCCACACCATCATCGGGCACAGATTTACTTGCAGTGCAGTTTATTAAACCACCGCCGCCGCCTCCTGAATGCTTTATTTCATCCCTTGTTTGAAAGATTTATTGCCGAGTTTGAAAACCAACCTACGTCTTGACCCCTTAGCAGCGAGCGCGAGCAGAGATCGATAACTCCACTGCCTTCTAAATGAATCATTGCGACCGCCACGATCAACAGAAAGAAACGTGCCAGACGCGACTGTAGTTCAAATAACCTCTATTGTAAAAGCGAACGTGACGATTTGAAACTCCGAGGCAGAAAGCTGTAATTCTCAGGGAAACTTAACAATAAACCAAAACACACAAAACTCCGTTTCTCGTGTTAAATATTTCAACGTCAGCTAGTTAAATAGCCTTACAAATCTTTTGCAGCAGCTTCATTAACTTTGCAGTGCTGTCTCCCCAAATACGAGGCAAAGAAGTTTGTACAAAACACATTGGTGTACGTCCTTAAGTGTTCATATATTTATTTCACTTTTTGTAACCTCCTCTGTCACTTTATTTCCACTCCGAATACCAGTTTAAAAGTACTGTGTTGAAGAGGCATTTCATGTCAAATCAATAAGAAGCCTGACCTTTTAAGTTTCATATTAACTTTTCTTTTTTACATTCGAAATTCGATACCGAGATTTCACTGGAAATGCATGTTTTGAGGACCCTTGAATAAAAAAAACACACTTTTAGAAAAAGGTCATGTACCTGTCTTGTGGCTGTGAACAGCATAACTCAAAAACGAAAAATTGGATAAATACCAAATCTGGTATTTAGGTTCAATATCTTTCAAACATGCGACACGAATATTTTCAAGAAAATCCCCCACCCCAGACTACACTTTACATGGAACATTTTTCGAAAATTTTGATTTTCTCCAAGGTGTCACTAACGATTTTGATTAAAATATCATATGTTTAAGATATTTTTATGACAAATAAAATATATATCTTGAATTTTCTGGGAATGTCACCAAAAGTATTCTTCATTGTGAACGACTTTTGCATAACTGGTAAACCGTAAGAGATAGACAACATTGTTCTACACAAAAAATTTAGAGCTCGTTAAAACGCACAAGTTATATTTTTTGTGGTGTGAACCATTTTCGAGATATTCCTTGTTATTTGTTTGAATTTTCCATTACTTATACTTCTTCTAAATGGGAATTCGTTATTCGGTTTTTTTTTTGTTTTGTTTTTGTTTGTTTGTTATCCTGGACATACAAAGAGAATGGAATGCTCCACATAGCAACCAGCTCTTAAAATATTTGAATATCAATTAAAGTCTACCATATTCCCCTTGTACCTACAAGAAAATTAGCAATAATATTAACATGGAGAATAAGCGTTTGTAAAAATAGTTTGTACAACAGTAGAGAAAGTCATGTGAGTATGACACATCAGATATATTTTTTTTGAACCTATTGGTGCTATATAGGTAGGTTTGCTGATAGTAGAGTGTCGTAATTATATGACCTGGCACGTGTACTCAGATTTATATTTAGTGGCGGTCCTGAAATATTCATAACGGTTGAATTGGTTATTAATAGTATTCGGAAGTGGAATATTGATAAATTGCCTAAAATAAGTGTAAAATGACTTAAATATCCTAAATAGTACTTAACTGCAAAAAAGTACTAAAATGTGATAATTTTAATTTTAATTGCTCTTTAAATAATGAATATAAAGTTCGACGTTATGCATAAACAACATTACATCAGCCATTATTAAAAGGGAATGTGTGTCATTTTTCTTCCTACTGTATTACTTATGGGCTCGATATATATTAATACATGCCTACTGCAGTGAGAGCTTAATGCCCTTAGTTAATCATGCAACGACGAATGGTATTCTTTGAAATAGAGTTAAACATTTCTGCTTAAAAAATACAAAACTTCCAGAGCAAAAAGCTTTATTCATAAAATGCTTTTCCTTTCAGTCATATGTTTTAGATTGTTATATTCTGAATAAATCATTGTTCTGTGTTCGAATTGAGAAAGAGCAGTAAATATGTAGTTGAAAGAAGGTTAAGACGTAAAAAAGGGGGCTAAAAAGGACCATTAAGCAAAAAACGCCAAAAACCTAAAAAAGGACAAATAAAACCTACCATTTTCTGGCTTACAATGATCTAAAATGAACATATATTGGGCCTCGTCTTCGGACGCCCGAAAAGAAAAGGATTTTTCTTCAATTTGGGAGCCTTAGTTATTAACTAAGCGGTAGTACACACACCACACTCTGGGCACACCGAGAAACCTTGTTTAAAGAAAAAATTCTGGATCCCAGCCGATAATCGAAACCCTTGTACAGAAGGAAGGTCTTATATCAACAGAGCCATGGGCACAGTCCAGAATCACTTAATTCTTACTTTATTTACTACTACCTACCAAAAAGGTAGAGGAAAAGTTGTATTCCGCCCGTAATTTTATATTATTTTTACATTGTTAGCGCCGATAATCGGGTGGGTTGAGATATCTTAGGTGTATGCTTCAAGTGCGGTGGTTGACAGGTAGTTTAGAAGTGTAGGTTTTGGAGGCGATTTGCTTAAAACAAAGCTGGATAAATTACAAATCTAAGTCTGGATTAGCCGACTTCTGCACATGTATGTGCATAAAAGTGTTGACGTTTCAGGAAACACTACCATTCAAACGAATATGCTAATTAACTGCCGCTTAGTCGTTTGCGAATGCGGCAAGTTGTTGGCACAACACCTTTCGCAAACCTAGACCAGTGAAGCCCACCTTGTCTCTTTAAGTTAATGGAGGTCATATTGTCGCCCTACCACACCTCCTTCAGTTTTGGGTTCGGAAGCATTTCCCCTTCACTGATTCTCTGACAGCGGGTCGCAATGACATGTTACAAAATAACCAAATATTAGAGTTTGGACAACCCTTTTTTTCGAGTGGAGGAGAAAATGATTTAATCTCTGACCACAGCTCCGATGGGAGTCGGGACTGAGAGTGTGGACTCGCCAATAGTCGGCATACCCACTAAAAACTCCTCCACCGGATGGAAAAAGGAAGAAGGAAAAGTGAAATAACGTGGCTTTGTGCAGTCCCGCATAGCACCCGTGTTAGTATGTGAAGGCTGTTGGCTGCCGCCCTGTGGGCGGGAGCGGGTAAAGGTAATAACTAGGTTGCAGCCATGAAACCGACTGCAACATTAGTGGGAATGGCGAGGGTTTGGAAGAGAAGGGATGTTTAGGAATGAGGATAGTACTGATGATGCTATTGCTGCTGCTGGTTGTACTCCTTGCATTGCTGCAAGAAGTTGGCGACTCTCTCCGGGTTACTCTTCAGTCTGGGACCAAGAGATGAGACCCGGATGGCTTCGGTGATGGCTTTCAGTTTGGATGAAGTGCTGTCGAACTGCCCAGCCAGAAAAACCTGTTGAGCAACTGATGAGGTTTGAAGATCCCTGATGAGTTCCTCCAGGGCTGTCAGCTTCGTCGTCATGTTCAGGAACTCCTGAACATGGTCTTTCGGGACCCCTCGGATCACAGCGCTGTACCTCCCATGAGGCACAGGCTGGATCGGCGCAGGTTGGGAAGCTCCCAGGATCGGCGGCGTGAACCCCGGTGATGTTGGTGGCGAGTTCTCCTCGGCGGGTGCCGGAGGTGAGGAGGAAGTCCTGCCTTAGCAGGCTCGGCGACTCTACGTTGCTTCTTCTTCGCCATCTCGAACAACCCATAACCACATGAATACGTCATAGCTCCGCGAACAATGCATGGGGGTAAATCCACCCTCTCCTTATTCGCTCTTAAGGTTGGACAACACTGACCTACACATTACACGAGACCCGAGGTGTAGCTGGTGTGGAGAGGAGGATGGGACCTCCTCATACATATGCACATGTGTCGTTTTTGCTTAGGCAAGTTATGTAGGGTATACAAGTAGGGAAACACCTCGCGCACTGCCACCTATTGCGGCTACATCCCCTCAGGAGGAAGGGATGAAGTGAAGCAACCACAGGAAGCTACAGGCCGCAGCAGACAAACCAGATAGATGCAGAAGTCTCTAACATTTCCTGTCTCGAAGACCCTACCGACTACTGGAGCTGCCCAGAGAAGGCGATGAACGACCCGTGCAACCACACATCCTTCTACAGTCCTTAGGGAATACTCTTTACGCGCCATATGTCCGGCATCCTCACGCCACGAAACCTAGAATTACCTGAAACATGAGAAGGAAACGGAATGAAAAGGAAATGAGAGAAATGAAATCGTGGTAGGCGAGAAACCACTCCAGAATTCGCTTACCAACCATGGAAAACCATGAAAAGTCCAAAGTCAGAACTGGCGGTCGGCGGGAATCGAACCCGGGGCTCCAGAATATGAGCCATACACGTTACCGCGAGCCAACTCGCTCAGTAGCAAACACTTTAAGGCACTGAAGATATCAAGAAAGTCAACAACAAAGTGCTCGTGGCTTTAGGCTAGCACAGGGGACGATGGGCGTTTGTGACGTAAGTGCAAGGCTGGATTTATTGGGACCCACCGATTTTTCCTCGATTTATTATTGTATTAAAACATACAGTAATGAGCAAACCTCTTCAGCATTAACAAGCCCATTTACTGAAACATCTAAATTACATAACATATGCACATTACTTAAGACATCACTACTAAAATAGATTAATTAGGGAAGAATTAATTTTAAACTGTGTTTTAAGTGTGTGTATAAGGCGTTTTATATAATTAAATATTGAGCATCTCCTTCCATTGCCATCCTCATTATCACCCACCATCAGTAACGGACACCACCCGCAATGTGCCTACAAATAAATTGGTCCAGTAATTGCTTGTTGGAACGAGGCTTCCCCGAAGGTCCTTGACTATACGAGCGGCGTTGAAATAATGGCAAACAATGTTATTTAATCACCACAAAGGAAACTAAAACATGCATTAGACATAAGAAAATAAAAGTCAGGAATTATCAAGAAAGTAAGTACTGATAATTTTTTTAAAAATAACAGAACATTATTTTCCAAATACTTTATTATGCCTTCGTCAAAGAATGATGCCGCCTGTGATGAAAGCCAAGTCTGCACTTCTTGTTTCATATCATCGTCGTTGAAATGTTTTAAATAAATTACTTTAGATGAAACAGATGAAAATCGCTTAGTGCCAAATCCGGACTGTAAGGAGGGTAGTCGTATTGTTCCCAACCGAAGATGATGATAGGGCTTCTTGAGTTTGTTTGGCTGTTTGTGGCTGGGCATTCATTGTCACTCATTGTTTCTCCAGAAACCACTGATCTGACTTCACAGTCGGGGGTCGTTCGATTGTTTTGAACATTTCGAAACGGTCTAACAACAGGAAAACGCAAAGTGAGATCATTCACAGCTGTGTCTGGCTTCCTAATGAATTGAGGAAGTGATTGTGTTTGCTCAAAATCGCAACTGCAGCGGCAAAATATTAAAACGGTACTTACTTTAAAAACACACCTCATACATACCAAAAATGAGAAAGAATTTTTTAAGGTGAAGATGAACACTTTCCGAGGTAATTGAACATTTCAATGTTGTCATTATTTATCCAACAGCTCATAAGTGTCACAATATTTAAATTCAGTGTTCAACTGTATTACGAGCATGCGCTGTTTTGCATCTCTATCACAAAAACTTAGTCAACATGCACGTGCACGCCCTCCATATAGTCCGGACGTAGTCATTCGTCACGGAAACACGCGAGTGTTGTCATCTCATCCGATAGATGACGTCATCGGGAGGGAGATTAGCATGGATCAGCTTCCCCAGCGGCGGTTTGGGCACTGTAGTTTTCCTACAGCGGAACGAATTAAGGGCTCAGAGGCGGGAAGACGTTTCCAAGGCAGCTCTAATTAGTTTACCAATTACCCAGAGTCCAGGGTTTTAGAGCGGGGAGGGCTTCCTTTTCACCCTCCGTGGTGGTTTGTTGCCGGGTGTGCCTGATTTATGTGTGGCACACATTCGTTAACCCGTCACCCATTACTCAGGTGAGCTTCATTTTCACCATAAAGGAAATACGTAGCAAGTTCAGATCACAAGAAACTGTGATAGCTTAAACTGTCATCATCCAAAATAAAAAAATCTGATGTGTTACACTCACATGACTTTCTCTACTCTTGTGCAAACTATTTCTACAAACGCTTATTCTCCATATGCTTCATGTTAATTGAGATATCGAGATGTTAATCTTATTGCTAATTTTCTTGTAGATGCAAGCGGAATTGCTAGCCTTTAAGCTATAGTCAAACATTTTAAGAGCTGGTTGCCATGTGGCGCATTCCATTCTCTTTGCATGTACAGGACATAAAAAAAATGAATAATGAATTTGAGAAAAAGTATAAGTATTGGAAAATGTAAGGGAATAACAAGCCATATCTCGAAAATGGTTCACTCAACAACAAAAAATGTATATGGCATAAATTGTGTATTTTAACGCGATCTAAATTTTTTGTGTTCTAAAATTTTGTCTATCTCTTATGGTTTACCAGTTATGCAAAAGTCGTTCACAATGAAGAATACTTTTGGAGACATTCCCAGAAAATTCAAGATATACATTTCATTTTACATGAAAATATCTTAAACATACGATATTTTAATCAAAATCGTTAGAGCCATTTTTGAGAAAATTAAACTTTTCGAAAAATGTTCCATGTAAATGGTAATCTGGGTGGGGGGATTTTCTTGCAAACCTTCGTGTCGCATCTCTGGAAGCTACTAAACCTAAATACCAATTTTGGTGTTTATCCGAATGTTCGTTTCTGAGTTATGCTGTTCACAGACACACACTCGGACATGTTTCCAAAAATGCTTTTTACTTTCTCTACTACGTATACTAAGTAGGGGAAGTATTGCATTCCAACCAAAAATTCGATACCGAGATTTCGCCGGAAACACATGTTTTGAGTCCCCCTGAATCCAAAAAAAGCATTTTTGGAAACATGTCCGTGTGTGTGTCTGTGAACAGCATAACTCAGAAACGAACAGTCGGATAAACACCAAACTTGGTATTTAGGTTCAGTATCTCCAGAGATGCGACACGAACGAAGGTTTTCAAGAAAATCCCCCCACCCCAGATTACCCTTTACATGGAACATTTTTTGAAAATTTTAATTTTCTCAAAAATGGCTAACGATTTTGATTAAAATATCGTATGTTTAAGATATTTTCATGACAAATAAAATGTATATCTTGAATTTTCTGGGAATGTCTCCAAAAGCATTCTTCATTGTGAACGACTTTTGCATAACTGGTAAACCATAAGAGATAGATAAAATATTACTACACAAAAATGTAGATCGCGTTAAAATACACAATTTATGCCATATACATTTTTTGTTGTTGAGTGAACCATTTTCGAGATATGGCTTGTTATTCCCTTACATTTTCCAATACTTACACTGTTTCTGAAATTCGTGATTCATTTTTTTTTGTCCTGGTAATGCAAAGAGAATGGAATACTCCACATAGCAACCAGCTCTTAAAATATTCGACTAAGGCTTAAAGCCTACCAATTCCCCTTGCATCTACAAGAAAATTATCAATAAGATTGACATCTCGATATCTCCATTAACATGAAGCATATGGAGAATAAGCGTTTGTAAAAATAGTTTGTACAAGAGTAGAGAAAGTAATTAGTTATGAATATTTATATTGATCTTGTTACACGTTTATACAGCATAATGAAAAATATTTAAATTTGTAGCATTGCAGTATTTTTATTTCACTACCACGTCCTTAGTAGGTAGAGAAGGTATTATATTTCATCCAAAAATTCTATACCGAGACTTCACCGGAAATACATGTTTTGAGGCCCCTGAAGGGAAGTAAAGCCGGTAGTCCCGTTGATTTACGGCACGTAAAAGAAACTCAAGCCTGATAAAGAGGCCTTTGAGCAAAATGTCCAGTCTTACATGCCCAATATTGAATGGGGTGCTAAGAGCCATAGTAGTTAAAGAGCATCCATAAATACAACTCAATTTAATTTAATTGTGTGCACACGCGCGCGCGCGTGTGTGTGTGTGTGAGAGAGAGAGAGAGAGAGAGAGAGAGAGAGAGAGCTGCAAAACTCAAAAACGAAAATTCAGATCAACACCAAACTTGGCATTTAAGTTCAGTACCTTCCAAAGATGCGACACGAAGATTTTCAAGAAAATTCCCCTACCCTAAACTACCCTTTACATGGAACATGTTCCAAAACTTCTAATCTTCTAAAAAATTGCTCAATGGTTATGATAAAAATACCATATATGAAAGATGTTTACATGACAAATAAAACGTACATCTTGAATTTTCTGAGAATAGCCTGTAAAGTACTCTTCCTTCATTCGGAAGGAATATTCTATAATGTATAACTGGTAAACGTTAAGTGATAGAGAAAAGGTATTATACAAAAAAATGTAGATCTCCTTAAAACACACGATTTATTTCAAAGTTTTTTTGTGACATGTGCTATTTCTGAGATATTCGTTATTAATGGTTCGAATTTTACAATACTTAGACATTCTTTTAAAGTCCTGTCAACATTTACTTGTTTCTGACGATTCCATTGAAACAGTATGAATTTTAAGCCAGCATATAGCACCTTCTTCTTAAATATTTGATTATCGCTGTTCTCTGTGTATCTATAACGAAACGTGTAGTTTAGCTATTTCTGCAAAATTTTATTTGGATTAAAATGAAGCAGATATAAAAATAAGCTTGTATACCCATTAAAAAAAACTATAGAGGATAGCGAAAGTCTTGTTACCCAACTTATGTTTGTGTGCTTCAAATTAACTGTATAGCCGGTACGTCACAAGTGTAACAGTATTTTTATCGTTTAATAGTGATAGTCAATTCACTGTGCTAAACACTCCCCATTTATTCGATAATCTCAAAATTTCTTCTGATATTACTTATGAAAAATTCATCCCTGTTTCGATAAGGAAAAACAAAGAGACTAGTACAAAGAAAGCATGCATAAAAGAAGTAGATTTACGGAAAGATCTGAAAGAAGGTAATTGAAGAACAAAGGAATTGAGCACAGAGAGGGAAGTAAGCGAGGTAATCATGAAAAGAGGCTCTTAAATCTGTAAATTATAGACGAATATCTGAAATGGAAGATACTTGGGCTGCAACACTGTCAAAGTAAATATTTAATCTCCAAGAGAATGCTGGTGAAAGTGCTGTTATGAGCATGAACAAAAAGCGGATACAAGCTCTGAGCTCTTAAGAATGAATAATAAACTTGGATTTGGCTTAAATGAATTATACAAACCAAACGCCAACAAGGGACGAGGCAACTCTTGATAATGCTGAAAAGTAGACACAAATTACAAACAAAGCGTACTAGACCTAAATAAAACACGCTGAATTATGAATATTGTCGCTGCAAAAAAAAAAAAAAAAAAACGAAAACTCCTGAGAATTAAACTTCACAAGGCACAAATATGTGCTTATGCTGCTAAAGATTGCCACGTACAGTTAGCTGTTTTTAATTTTATAAAGCAAAAGTAAGGCATATAAGGTTGAATAGTTAACACTAAAGTAGATGAATACGAATTACATTACATAAAGTTTTTACTTTCTCTACTACGTATAGTAAGTAGGGGAAGTATTGTATACCACCCAAAAATTGGATACCAAGATTTCACCGGAAATATATGTTTTGAGGCCCCCTGAATAAAAAAAAGCATTTTTGGAAACATGTTCGTGTGTGTGTGTGTGTCTGTGTCTGTGTCTGTGTCTGTCTGTGAACAGCGTAACTCAGAAACGAACACTCAGATAAACACCAAACTTGGTATTTAGGTTCAGTACCTTCCAGAGATGAGGCACGAAGGTATTCAAGAAAATCCCCCTACCCCAGATTACCCTTTACATGAAACATTTTTCGAAAATTTTAATTTTCTCAAAAATGGCTATAACGATTTTGATTAAAGTATCATATATTTAAGACACTTTCATGACAAAATGTATTTCTCGGGAATGGTTCACTCGACAAAAAAGTGTGTTTCAACAAGATCTACATTTTCTGTGTAGGAAAATATTGTCTATCTCTTACGGTTTACCAGTTACGCGAAAGTCATTCAGAATGAAGAGGACTTTCGGGGACATTCCGAGAAAATTCATGATATATATTTCATTTGCCATGAAAATATCTTAAACATATGGTATTTTAATCAAAATTGTTATAGCCATTTTTGAGAAAATCAAAATTTTCGAAAAATGCTCCATATAAGAGTAGTCTGTGATGGGGAGGATTCTTGAAAATATTCGTGTTACAGTCGGATTAATGATGTTGAGCCGACTTTTCGTTTTTGAGTTATGTTGTTCATAGACACACACACGGACCTTTGTCTAAAAATCCCTTTTTGGATTCAGGTGGCCACAAAACACGTGTTTCGTGTGAAATTTTGGCATCGACTTTTTGGATGGAATACAATACTTCCCCTACTGCGTAGTGCGTAGTAGAGAAAGCAAAAAGCAGAACCATTATATGCTTACATATAAGAGTATATACAAATCCTTGTACCAACTCTACGCACATTCTACAAAGACAAATACACCCTCTAAAGAAAGTATTTGTCTGAAAAATTCTAGAAGCCAAATTAATGGAGGAAAAAAAATATTTTTTTACGTAAAGATCAACTGGTAATACAGTTTACGTGTTTTGGCAGTTTTTCAGATCGTTCCTTTTATCAGTTTTATAAGTTTGTGAAAAATATGCCAAAATTGTAACTTTTTGTACGTGGTGTTTTCAATGTTATCTTTCATGTATTGGATAGAGCGTGCAATCGCGAGAAACAACTGAAAATCGACGGATCTAAAAGAATAAGTATTGAACAATCCGAACATTTAATATCTCAGAAACTGCTTTTGCCACAAAAAAACATATTTGAAGTAAATTGTTTGTTTTAAAGAGATCTACATTTTTGTGTGGTACGTTTTCGTCTATAGCTTAACGTTTACAAGTTATATAAGATTATTCATAATTCCTTCTGAATGAAGAGGACTTCATAGGCTATTCCTAGAAAATTCAAGATGTACATTTTATTTGTCATGTAAATATCTTTCATATATGGTATTTTAATCAAAATCGTTAGAGCTATTTGTTATAAAGTAAAAACTTTCGAAAAATTTTCCTTGTGAAGGGAAGTTCGGATTGGGGGGATTTTCTTGAAAATCTTCGTGTCGCATCCTTGGAAGATACTAAACTCAAATACCAAGTTTGGTGTTTATCCGACTTTTCATTTTTGAGCTATACTGTTCACAGACACCCAGGGACATGTTTCCAAAAATGCTTTATTTGAATTCAGGGCTCGCCAAAACATGTATTTCTGGTGAAATCTCTCTATCGAGTTTTTGGTGGTAATGCAGTACTTCCCCTACTTACTATACGTAGTTGAGAAAGTAATAATATATATCCAATGATTCCTGATATTAGTACGTCCACACAGAAATACAGTGTACACGATGATCTAAAATATGCAGGATGTGGTGGTCTTACCAAACCTGATTATATTGAGAAAATGGTTTGGCTGCGACGGTGCTTGAAAATAGGGGTAGTATATTGAGAGGCGTGAATTGTTGACCTCCAGCATCATTAAGTGCAGATCTGAGGTACAGAAATTAAGCCACGTGGTCCAAGAGGTGTGCTTGTGTATTTCAGATGTTATAGGAATCTCGTAGGCACACCATATAATTAATAGCAAACTCGCCCAAAAACTTGTGATGTGTTACATCCACATGATTTCTCTCTGGCCACTATTGTTTACTTCCATAGCATTCTTATAAACCCTTGTACCTTATCTGCTTCAAGCTAATCGCTTAACCGTTTGCAGAAATAGCTTCATTACAAAAGAAATTGCAGATACCAAAAGAATACAGGAGACTGTAGTGATAGTATTTATCAGATAAACTTCGATATTGGATTATGACCGGTATCACTATACACACATAATACATACATATATTACATAACTTTTATACATTTCAACACATTATTACACGTAATAAAGAACACATAACATGGTGCTTTACTTATTTTCGTGAATATATAGCATAGTTTGTTCCATATTACTGAATCTCAGAAGTCGCATCGCATGTATCTCACCCGTGGCATCATGGGAACGTTGGTTGCGTTGTATTTCCACTGCCAACATTTGAAATCCCAACATAGCTGAAAACACGATTGAGGGCCCTCACACTCAAAGCGTAGCCAAGGGATCTGCGCGTCTAAAACTCGAATGATTCACGTTGGCAGCATTTCCCTCCAAAAGTCGCCAAAAACGACTATATAAGAACGGCAGCATAAAAGGGTGGGTGGGCAATATATTACCCCCGGAGCAACATGTGCTATACCAAAACGTTCGTCATTAATCAAGAATTACTGTGGATAGCAAAAAATCCCGATTTCGTAAGTTAAAATCTTCTATTTTCACCATAATCCAATATCGAAGTACAACTGCAAAATCCTTAAAAAAACTGGGTCTGAAATCCCATACGCTTTGCATGACCAGAGAACAAATGAATGGTGAAAGCAATTCAAACAATGTGTCACGAATCACACCAATAAAAGCGAACATTTCGGAAATGGTTATTGCTATTAAACAAATTGTTTGCCTTTTTTTTTTAGCGAGATCGACGTTTTGTGCAACAAACCTTTTATCACCTGTTATGTTTTACCAGTTATTGAAAGTTGTACAAAATTTATTTGGAACGAAGAGGACTTCATAGGCTGTTCACAACAAATTCTAAATATACATTTTTATTTTTAGTGCGGTAATTATCTTAAACTGTGGTGTTTTAATCCAAATCGTTAGAGCCATTTAGGGTAAATCAGAAATTACGGAAATGTTTCAGGTGAAGAGCAGGTTGGTTTAGGTGATTCTTGAAAATCTTGTTATCGGATCCTTGGAAGAACTTAAAAACCGATATATTTATCCGACATTTCGTTTTTGAATTATGCCATTCATATAAACACGCATGCAACTTTTCCTAAAAATGATTTTTGTTTATTCAGGGGTCTCAAAACGTGTACTGTCTGTGAAATATCAATGTCGTATTCTTGAGTGGAATGCGATACTTCCTCTATCAATTATATATACGAGGCGTGTTTTTAAAGAAGTTCTGTTTTAATATTTTGCAGCCGCAGCGCTGAAGTCACGACTTTAAGCTTGCGCGATCACTTCCTCCATTCATTAGGAAGCCAGTTACAGCTCGAGCGATCGTCGAAATGTGTTTTTCTGTTGTTAGAGCGTTTCGAAATGTTCAAAACAATCGAACGACCCGTGGACTATGCAGTCAGATCGTGATTCGTTTTTTGAATGAGGGAAATGCTACGCCAGCAAACACTTATCACCAGTTCTGTGAGGTTTATGGGGAAACATAATGAGTGACAATGCCCGGCCACACACAATCAAACAAGCTCAAGATCTGATCGCATCATTCGATTAGGAACAATTCGACTACCCTTTCTACAGCCCGGATTTGGCACCAAGCGATTTTCTTTCTTCATCTAAAGAAATTCCGTGGTGTAAAACATTTCAATGACGATGATGTGAAAAAAGAAGTACAGACTTGGCTGTAATCACAGGCGACATCAGTCTTTGATGAAGGCATACAAAAACTGATTTCCCGTTACAAGTGCCTGAATAACGGCGGTAACTACACTACGTACTACGTAATCAAAAGTATCTGGACACCTGCTGAAAATGACGTACAAGTTCGTGGCGCCATCCATCGGTAATGCTGGAAGTAAATATAGTGTTGGCCCACCCTTAGCCTTGATGACAGCGTTCACTCATGCAGGCATACTTTCAATCAGGTGCTGGAAGGTTTCTTGGGGAATGGCAGCCCCATTCCTCACGGAGTGCGGAACTGAGGAGAGGTATCGATGTAGGTCGGTGAGGCCTGGCACGAAGTCGGCGTTCTAAAACATCCCAAAGGTGTTCTATAGGATTCAAGTCAGGATTTTGTGCAGGCCAGTCCATTACAGGGATGTTATTGTCGTGTATCCACTCCGCCATAGGCCGTGCAGTATGAACAGGTGCTCGATCGTGTTGAAAGATGCAATCGCCATCCCCGAATTGCTCTTCAACAGTGGGAAGCAAGAAGGTGCTTAAAATATCAATGTAGGTCTGCGCTGTGATCGTGCCACGCAAAACAACAAAGGGGTGCAAGCCCCTTCCAGGAAAAACACGACCACACCATAACACCACCACCTCCGAATTTCACTGTTGGTACTACACACGCTGGCAGATGACGTTCACCGGGCATTCGCCATACCCACACCCTGCCATCGGATCACCACATTGTGTACCGTGATACGTCACTCCACACAACGTTTTGCCACTGTTCAATCGTGTAATGTTGACGCTCCTTACACCAAGCGAGACGTCGTTTGGCATTTTCCTGCGTGATGTGTGGCTTATGAGCAGCCGCTCGACCATAGAATCCAAGGTTTCTCACCTCACGCCTAACTGTCATAGTACTTGGAGTGGATCCTGATGCAGTTTGCAATTCCTCTGTGATGGTCTGCCTATTACTCTTTACGACCCTCTTCAAATATCGGCGATCTCTGTCAGTCAACAGACGTAGTCGGCCTGTACGCTTTTATGATGTACATGTCCCTTCACGTTTCCACTTCACTATCACATCAGAAACAGTGGACCTAGGGATGTTTAAGAGTGTGGAAATCTCGCGTACAGACTTCTAACACAAGTGACAACCAATCACCTGACCATGTTCGAAGTCCGTGAGTTCCACGGAGCGTCCCATTCTGCTGTTTCACGATGTCTAATGAGTACCGAGGTCACCGATAATGAGTACCACGCAGTAGGTGGCAGCACAAAACACCTAAGATGAAAAACGTATGTTTGTGGGGGTGTCCGGATACTTTCGATGACATAGTGTATGTGGAGAAGTAATGTCAGGTGTAAAGTAATTAAGGATAATAAAGTATTTGGAAAATAATGTTCGGTTATGTTTTTAAAAAATTATGGATACTCCGTCAGTTCATTTATTTGAATATGTAGCGGCATGTTATTCGTTTCCGTAGCTGTGTATTGATACTCGGAAAGTTAGTAACACAGCACAAATTACAACACAGTAGGATGTGAATTCGGGAATGTAGAGGATCTCCCTCAGGCGTCGCAGATAGTCCATCCACTTTGTGTGATAGCTAATAGATTAGCGTGGTGGTGGTGATCACTAGAGGGTTTGGCTATAGTGCTTTCTGGCATGGGGACTTGGGGACTGCGGATTCGAGTCTCACCTCGGGTGCTTGTGTCCTGTAAACTATGTAATAAATAAATAGGTTAGGACACACAAATCAATGTGAACAAAATTGATAACATTGTGGTCATATCCCTCATTTTTGCTTTCTCGTATCACCTGCTTATAGCAGATATAGGAATAATTGCGTTCCACCGAAAAAAACTGATGTGAAAATTTCAACTAAAATACATATTTATATCCTTTGAATTAAAAACAGCATTTTAAGGAAAAGGTCTGTGTGTGTGTCCTTGAACACCATGAAAAACAAAAAGTCTGACAAATACTAAATCTCAAATATAATTTCAGCATTTTCCAAAGATGTGGCGCGAAGATTTTCAAGAAAAGCTTTTATTGCAAACAATCCTTTATATTAAAAATATGTTGTTTTTATTGTCTCAAAATGGCTTTAATGATTTTTATTCAAACACAAAATATTTCAGATGTTTTTGCTTTGCTTATATAATAAAATCTAAATATTGATTTTTTTTGGGAAGTCCTCTTCATTCGGAATGAATGTTGCATAACTGGTTAACCATAAGAGGCGGACAAAACTTTAAGGCAACAATACTGTAAGACTCATTAAATATGTACACAAATTGTATCAAATTTTTCATAGCGTTAGCCATTTTCGAAATATTCCATGTTGTAAGTTTACATTTTTACTTTCTCTACTACTATAGTAAGTAGGGGAAGTATTGCATTCGACGCAAGATTTCAGCTGAAATACAAGGTGTCCTTATTCCAAATAAAGCATTTTTTTAAACATGCCTATGTGTGTCTGTGTTTCTGACTGTATGTGAACAACATAACTCAAAAAGAAAGATCGGATAAATACCAAAATTTGTATTGAGTTTAGTGTCTTCTAAGGATGCGACACGAAGATTTAAAAAAATCCCCCGACCCAGACTACCCTTTACATGAAACATTTTTGGAAAATTTGGTTTTCTCAGAAATGGCTCTAACGAGTTTAACATATATGTTTAAGATATTTTATGGCATATCTTGAATTATCTGGGAATATCCCCAAAAGTCCTCTTCATTCTGAATGACTTTCGTATAACTGGTAAGCGTAAGAGATAAGATAAAATTTTACTACACAAAAAGTATAGATCTCGTTAAAACACAATTTATGCCATATATTTTTTTTCCGAGTGAACCATTTCCGAGATATTCCTTGTTAATTGTTTGAATTTTCCAATAGTACTTATACTTTATCTCAAATGGGAACTCGCTATTACTTTATTTTTTATCTGCTAGACATGCAAAGAGAATGGAATGCTCCACATAGCAACCAGCTCTTAAAAGATTTGACTATCGCTTAAAGCCTACCATATTCCCCTTGCACTACAAGAAAATTAGCAATGCGATAACTTGTACAAGAGTAGAGAAAGTCATGTAATTGGAATGCGTCAAGATTTTTCCATGATGTGCATAATCTAACGGGTGTGCTCAAAATCTTGGGATTCTTTTTCTTTTTGTTTTATTTCCATTTCAATACTGTTTTTACGTGTTCCAGACAAGCATTTTTCGATTAATTTCAAATCATTCCTGGTTGGAAAAATCGCGTTTATATGAATACTGTAATTTTAACAGCTTGTGGGAGTTTGCAATTGCTAGAGAAAGTCACGTGAATGTATCACATCACATTTTTAGACATGGTTTCCACCAAGTGAAATTATCAGTTCGGCGTCCCACACCACATAATACGCATTTCTTTTGGGGGGTGGGGGAGGGGTCGATCGCTACGCGGTAGATAGATACTGCCTCCAAATATTGTGTTTTGTGTAATTCGAATATGCTTTTGTCCTTTGCTTTCGCACTTTTTAATGCCTATCTGCCACAGCCAGATAGATCAATAATATGTACACGTACCACAGTTTGTAAATCAGTGTCCTCTACACCCCCCCGCCTCTCGCTTCATGGCATGTAAAATTACGATAACGGGAGCGTAAATCCAAGCGCACATAAAATTTGACATGTATACTGCATTAATAGGGTGACCAGAAAGAGAGCTGAAGTAGCGATGTTCGGGCTGGTTTCTCTGGCAATGTTTACAATTCCTCATATTGTACTCATTTTAATTAGCTAATGCGTAATAATCCATAAAAACCGAAAATGATATGCTTGGTGGGGTATGCACATGTTACAGGAAGTATTGTATTTTACCCAAAAATTCAATATCGAGATTTTACAGGAATGACAACTTTTCGTGTGCGTGGTTCTTTGGGCAGCATGATTCATAAACAAAAAGTCGGATGAATACCACACTTCGTATTTAAGTCGCATTTTCAAAGATGCAACACGATTTTCACGAAATACTCCCACCCCAAAATGGAAAATATTTCATTAGTGTTTGTCTTCTCAAAAATGGCTGCAACGATTTGGAAAGAAATACCATAATATGTTTAAGATATAGACATGAAGAAAACAATATTTAACTCGAATTTTCTGCTAGTAGCTTGTGAAGTATTTCACATTTCTTACTGAATATGTAATAATTTTGTAGGTATAGCTCTTTAAACCGTATAAGATAGACAAAAGCTTAATATATGTTTTTATTTTCGCTAGTCCAATCGAGGCCACCTTCCCTCGATTTGTAACCGTTCCCCACTCCACTCAGTTTCACTCTTGCAGTAGCAGTAGTATTTTTGTGGCAGTAGTGTCTTGTAATTCTGGTCTCGAGCCAGCAGTCTCACCCTCGTAGCCGTGGTCGCTGGAGTGTATAGCTTCGGCGCTCCGCCAAGCTGAGGGCCGTGGGTTCGAGTCCCGCCATGGGCATGGGTGTTTGTGTGTGTGTGTCTGTGCGTGATGTAATTGTGGTAATAAGCGGTAACGAAAACAGTAAAAACACAGTAATCATTACCTAGGTAAAGCAAGGGAACTTTTAATTTAAAAATAAGCCTTCAGGAATGTAGGGATGGCGGGGAAACTAGAAACAGATCTATATAGAGCGAGAGTGGGATTACCGTGCGTGACCTTGACTGGACTGGTCACAGTGAAACTGCTATATACAAGAAAAAGGCAGATCTCGTTAAAATATACAGTTTATATAAAATAATGTACGAGACATTAACCATGTTAGTAGTGTTTAACGCCCGTTTTAACTACATACGGAACCACAGGCGGTTGACACTGATGATGCATGAAATGGAATGATATGTGGGAAGGAAACGTTCCAGGTATAAATTTAGGGTACCTCCCCGGCATTTGTCAGTTATGAGGACTGAGGAAAATATGGGGGGGGGGACTTCAGTCAGGGAGGACGGTCTTGGCTGAATTTGAACCGCTGACCTCTCGCTCGCGAGTCCGCGCCACCCGTGGTGGTAAGCCAGTTGTGTGTTCAAATTCCTTAAATAATTTATTTTTTGAAGAGCTATGTCACCATTGTCTTATTTTTGTGAGGTCATACAAAGAGTATGCAAGCAAGAATTAGTCGTCATCCGTGGTTTACAGGTACCATGTTAGCCTCTGGTCGAGGTTAAGTAAAGTCGGTGGTCCCGTGTCTAGAGTTTCGACACGTTAAAGAACCTCAAGCCTGATAAGGGCCTCTGAGCAAAATGTCTTTCTTTCACGCCCAAAATAGAATGGAACGCTAAGAACCATAGTAGTTAAAGAGCGTCCATAAATAAAACTAAATTTATTTTTAAGTCAAGAATTAAAGACTTGTTTTGTTTTGTTTTCCTTTTTAATCTGATTATCGCTGCAGTTTCCTATATGTTCTTGTGTGGCTCAACATAATGTGTAATGAAGCCATTTCTGCGAACATTTACCTAGTAATAGACAAAAAAGATGTACTTTTGCTTAGTTAATTTGCAGAACAGATAAGAAAATAAATGACAATGGGTAGGGAAAGTCGTATGACTAACGTATGAGATTTGTAATATTGTTTTCGGGGGTTTTATTTTTCTGTGTTAAGGTGGGCAGTTTGTCGAGGGCGTCTTGGATTGATTTTTGTGTTGTGATTTTGTTAATCAAGCTCCTTCCAATGTATGCTAATGGAACTTTGTTGATCAATTGGTTGTGTAATCGTTTTTGGCCTCTGGGGGATGTATCGACCAGGTTTTTAAACTGCCAACCTTCTATGCACCTAGAAATGTGTATGCTGTCGGAGTAGTGTCAAATTGAACCCATTTCTGTTAATATTTATTAGAATTAGTCTTGGACAGGATAGAATAATAAGTAATGGCAACAGAAGTATACTTAAAATCTTTATTATTAGAGGAAACACCACTTAAATACCTCAGTGTAATTCTCGAGTGTTGACCATCTTCTGCCACACGTGTGGAAGGCATCATACATGTCAGCATGTCTGTCTCTATTGATGTCCTGAAGCAACCGCCCTTTTGAAAGGATAATGGCGTTTGTTGTTTTCCAATCTTCACTCAAGGTGGCTGTTTCATTTGGGGAAGAGATTGTAATCACATGGAAGTTTACGTACTTCTCATCGCCAGACTCGAAAGAAATGTATTGCAGTTAGCATTACCATGAACGATGAGAGGGGTTGTTTCCAGAATGTTCCGTCGCTTAAAGTTGAGCGAAAGTGGTATTGAAAGAAATGAGAGTATCTGCCAATCTACTACTTTTATTAGTGGTATAACATGTGACGCAGGTAATGCTTTCTGCCCCACGTTTAGGCGCAATATGACGCAGGCACGCTACGTCCTCCCACAATAAAGCAATACCTTTGCCTCACGGTTGCTGCTTGTCTCCTCCTAGATGGTTCTTCTTTTGCCACGGCTGCACCAGCATGAAACCTTAACCACAGGGTATGCGTGGGTGTGTACAGAGAAACACACAAACGCTGTCTTGGAACACTTTTATTCACTAATTAAAATAATACTTTAGGTTTGCCGATCACTATTAAATGCATACGATGATACTTTGTCTTTAACTACGGCTAAGC
This sequence comes from Deroplatys truncata, assembly GCA_030765065.1. Taxonomy (NCBI): domain Eukaryota; kingdom Metazoa; phylum Arthropoda; class Insecta; order Mantodea; family Mantidae; genus Deroplatys; species Deroplatys truncata. Next base: position 125,436,557 of record CM060988.1, on the reverse strand, counting down.
GTTCTACCCTCTAGCATGTTCGCCGCCAATCTTCTCCACACGACGAGAAAGTCGTCCTGCACTCACCAGGCACTCAGGCAGACTGATCTACCCACGCTAATACAAGGAAAACCAACGCCTAAACTTCCCCTCTCTCTCCCCTCAAACTTAGCGTCTTGATGCTTAGAGTGGCCTTCATCAGGCTAAGTGCAGCTGTACTCGGCTAGTTACCAGGAAAAACTTGCTTCAATGGTATTTACCCTTTCTACCTGAGGCTGGTCCCTAATTAACAAAACTGTGCATGTCTTGTCTTTCTGTCGCTTATACAGACAACAATTTTCACAATGCTTCTCCTTTTTATACATACACTGATTTTAAATATATTATTACTTATTTTATATCGCTATCCTTCTCAGAATATTATGATAATTATTGCCTTTATAATTCCGGCTTCACATGGTACGGTATTACTTCATGGATGTCATACGTCATAATGAACATCTTGTGCGAAGTGCGCTTTCCTTGGACAAGGCAAGCCGGAATGCCTCCATTCATGGGGTCCATAGTGAGCCTGAGGAAGTCATCACCTTCTCTGTAGTGGTTCAGTTGATCAGTTGTATAAAGCTGTCATTGTTGCATCTCGATGGTTCAATGGTGTATTCAACATGTTGCAGTTGGATGTGTAGTGTGGGATGCATGGTTTTCTAGTCTACGTATATTTGCGCTTCTCATTCATGCATACTCCATCGATGATCAACATCCAGTACGTGTGTAAGGAGCTGAATAGTGTGATTGTCAATTTGTGATCCTGAACGGGTCTGTTCTGAGCAACATCTCTACTTGCTGAAACACGATCACACTCCTCATACCTCTGAATGATATAGAAACGCTGCATCTCCACGTGTGTCACGTAGTACCTATTGACAGACATGTGCACTACACTTCGGCTCCGATCCACGAACATTATTCCAACTTCATAAACATATCGTTAGGGCGTTGTACTAAACTCCTGCACTTAAAGCTCTGCCTTATTTGATTGAATATTACACAACTGTTACCATTCACTGCACCAGCTTACTAGCTCTTAATTCCACACACCCTAGGGCTATATCACTTACGTGATTGAGGTAACAACAATGTAGCTATTACTTTTTTTTCAATCCTTCTAATTTGCAGAAATTACAAAAATAAATTATATCAGTAGGGAAAGTTGTCTGCTTTCATCAGATTTTAAAGATGCCTTGACATTCTACATTGAATTGCTATCGACAAAAAGGTTGAAAATAGTTCTCTCAATAGATAAAATAAATGAGTCGAAATGATATTAAAAGCCTTCACTTACATCATGATGGTAAAAGATGGACGATCGTTACGAGGCTTCAAGGCCCCATCATCGGCAGGACACGACTAAATCTTACTCCAAAATCACAAAATGTATCTACCCATGTGGACGATTGGAAGGACCTCAGGTGGTAGTTTTCATAACTGCTGAAGGTGAACCAGAAGGCTGCTGTACCGACATCTCCTGTAGTGTGGTGGAACTTGAAGCAGGATGAGCTCCATCTTGGACTGTTTTCTTCTGAAGTTGAACCAGAAGGCGTGTGACGTCATCCAACGGTGGAATTTCAAAGTTTAAAATTTGTGAATTGCTTTTACTAATGAATATTTTTTCCCAAGCATCCAACATAGATGACTTGTGTATGGATTTTAATAGTTGAATGTCTTGACCAATTTCATGCTATGTATTCCAAAAATGGTGGAACCAGCTGATTTATCAGTTTGTTTTAATTTAATATTTCTTTGATGTTCTTTAAGACGGATTAAGAGGTTACGTTTTGTTCTTCCAATGTAGAACTTCTCACAGTGATCACATTTTATTTTATAAATACCAGAAAGAGTTTTCTTATCTTTGACATTGACATTTGGCTTATTTAACAAGTTATTGATACTGAATCTATTCTGTGGAGCTAGCTTTATTCCATAGGTCTTAAAATATTTTCAAATTTCTTGAATAATTTAGGATGCTAAGTCCATTTTTAAATACTGATGGCAGTTCTTTGATATTGTTGAGTGTGCTGATTGTTTTTATATTTATAACGTTTAACCATCTTATTAATCGTTTTAGAATCAAAGCCATTCTTTAAAGCTGTCTGTTGAATATGTTGAAATTCTTTCCAATATTCAGATTTAGATAATGGTAAGTTGACAAGTCTGTGAATCAAGCTGTGAAAAACAGCTTATTGATGTTGTACAGGATTAAAAAAATTATTCTTAATGTAATTGTCAACGTGAGTAGATTTTCGATGTATACCATATTCTAACTGATTATTAATTCTTAAAATAGTTCCCAATACTGGCGTATAGTTGCTTAAGTTCCTGAAATATATGCATACTATTTAAGTAAATCAATTTAAGGACCAGCTAACTTATGCATTGTTCAAGTGGTGTTTTAAATCTTAAATGACTATTTAATCAATGTTATTAAACCTCCCTGGTACTCTTTATGATATTATACAGTACTCAAGAATAGCTTTTATGGTAAACCTCAGAATTGTGATTTCTTAAAGTCCCATGAAATTTGTAATAACCGGCCGAAAATCTCCTGATTGCCAGGAAATGGGAATAAGATATCGGTGGACGTTGCACATCTTCAAAATCTCCGCGCCTATATTCTTGCAGTTTTCGAAATGTTATATAAGCATCATTTGGCGAGGAAAGAGTTAATGTAATAGGCGGGCAAATCTTAGATAAGTACAGTAGAAATTTTTTTTTAAAATTTTACTTATTTTCTGTATCCCGTAGTTCTTTAATACCATAAAGACTCACAAGGCAGTACAAAAACCCCTGTCATCAGTATCCAACGTAATAAGGGCAAAATAGCGAATAGGAAGATTATCTACCCTCCAAGTCACCAGTTTAAAAATTTGAACATAGCACACAATCTCTAGTCGTCAACAAAAGCAATCTTCTCGGTAGTGTTAATTATAAACATTGGTTGAATAGTTCCTAATGTTATGTTAAGCACACTTTTCATTCACACTCCCCCACCCTCTCTCTCTCTCTCTCTCTCTCTCCCCTCTTTCTGTCACATTATTACATTAATTTAAACCATTTACAGATCTCATTATTTGCAACACATTTTATAACTTCCATTGTTTTCTGTGGCTATTTTCTGCGGATATATTTTATGTTTTTGGTTGCTGACCCATGGTATCGGCGGAGTCACTTTCAGTTTCCAAATCAGTTGAAGGACCCACGTAAAAAGATTTCACTTTCGCTTTCAGAGTGGCGTGTGTTTTATTAGCGTAAACAAACAAACGTTTCGTGTTTAATGTCATCTGAATCTTCGAATAACGCATTTTGTAACCTCAACTCACGCTCTATGGATACTTTTATCAGCTCGTCCATCATTAAACTTAAACACCAACATTTTGCAATTGATACTGCTGTAATGTAATCCAACTATCTCTCTGATATGTAAACACAAAACAATACATGTTAGACCCTTATTGAACGCCGACGAACAAAATTCTATTATACTTGTGTATTTGTAATATTTCTATGAAGTACATATTGCAAGGAATGTAATAAGTTCCCTTCCTATATATATCGGTTGAGTCTTCTCAGCCTGCGAATTATGAAGTTATACAGTTCCGGCGTTGTAGACTGCTTTGCACCGCTGTGCATGCAGTGACTTGCACTCGTAGCGCGACAGTGTGCGCGATGGCCGTCCCAGGTTCAAATACTGCCACTTGAAGGTACTTTTTATGTTTAGCAAATTTAACGAGAACTAATAGTTTGGCATGGAAGTGTCGCTTCACTTAATTGGTTTAATCATGTGAAGTTCATTAAAACACAAATTGTTACTTGTTAGAATATGCTTTAATGAACATCATAAATAAATGCGAGAAATAAATAAAAGATTCATTTACTCGCAGGCGTGATTTGAACTTCCGACCTTCATCATAACTTTCCAACATGTTAATCATTGCGCTACTAGAGCACGTTAACAACGAGCACCACCGTAGCCCTAATCAGTGGCTGGTGAATGTGGTGTCAGCACCTTCATTTCGCATCGTCTGTAAAATGCAGTGTTGCCTAGTTACCAATCCGCAGGATGAGAAGACTCACGTGGTATATATATATATATATATATATATATATATATATATATATTGGGTATTTATTTCAAAGGGTGTCATGACGTTATTGTTTTCAGTCAATTTTTTAAGCGAGTGTCAGGCTCTAAGGTGTACGCAACGTAATACACTTGAGGTGGAGAAGTTGCCTAGCAAGCACGCGTTCAATCCGAAGAGTACTAATATGGTAACGACATTAATCAAAAACGTATACCAAATAGCATGTCTCACAATGTCACACGCAGCATAAAATAAACAATCAAACATTTTAAACTCCCTTGAATAACCCTATTATAGTTCATTCATTTCACACAGATAATGTTATTTGTATTTCCAGAAGGGAACTGCAACATATTCTAATGAGAAATCCATGTTGCCTTAAGCTAGCGATGATAAGTACCCCGATTACAGCTTTCACAGATCTTCGATATCGACCAAACAAAACAGAGTACGGAAGAGGTTCTGGTAGAACATATACTGTACAGACCGTCATGTGTTGTTATGACGTGGAAGATTCTCATACTCAGACTGAACGCCTGCCAGCTAGGCAACTTACTGGAGTAATACGCTTCTGCAGAAGCAGGAATTGAATTCAGCGGCTAAGCAAGTGACTCGTGAAGCATGTCCTGCCACACTTTGAAATGAGCATCCAGTACATACGGGTCTTCACATTTAACCGGCCTTTACCACCAGTAGGTTTAAGTGAGTGACGTCAATAGTTCAGCGAGTCCCTTGTTTCAAAGGGGAAATACGGAATTGAGCCTCGGACTGCATGCGTTTCCGACTTCGTAAGCAAATTGATGTACTGCGGTGGTGCAGAACTGTTTTCACTAGGACATTTTGTACGTTCTATGCACGCGAAATGGGAGTGAGCGCCGATCACAGAATTTGCATGGTTGAGTGCTAAGCCGAGACACACTACAAAAACCGTCCAATTATTTGAGTTGCCTATCAGCATACATATTGAGATTGCAAGTTTACGAGATGCAAGCGAAAGTCTTTTCAAATGTAAATACTGGAAAGGTACGCTACAAGTCCCATTCACGAAAATGATCTCGAAAATGTTGATATCCACTCTTTTCACCCATCTTTCGCTAGTCCTCTGCCAGAGACACTGGTGATAAACTCGCTTCAAAGTATTGACGTAATGCGCAGACCACCGAATGGCGGCAACGGCCGAATAAATCTGTAAACCCATTTTTAAGTGTTAAGAAAGGTTTTGGGATCAAAAAAATCGCTACATACATTTGTAGAATTAGAATAAAGGTTATTCAGATTGTAATACTGGCTTTACTGCACACATTTGCTGGATTTGATAAAATACCAATTAAAGGAATAAATATCACGTACAGTATTGTACCGTTACCAGCAGGAAACGACGTCGTTTGTTTCTCTCTGTCTGCTGCTTTCCTAGTATTCTTCCTGGCGTGTCTGTTACATCGTTACCATTTAAGTATATTGCCGGAATAAAGAACACTCGGATTTTGTTTTACTATCCGGCCAAAGAAACGTTTTTCTGTCTTATGGCGGTGGAAGACAGTAAAGGCTGGTTCACAACCGCCCGAGAACGGTAACGAGAACGGGAATGCATATTGATCACAAATTGAAAGTCAGTTTTGCGCATTGGGATTTCATTTGTTTTTAACTGACCAATGACATTTTTCACCTACTTCCAATTTAGCCAAGCCAACGTCAAAATTCGATAGAGTAAACATTATCTAAATGCATATCCATTACATTTCTGATCCCTCTACTTATGGTAATAATCTTTCTTTCCTTTATGTAATGGCATACATTAAAATTGTTTATTGTTCTTTTTTCATTTCCATCGGTTTTAGTTGTTCTTTGTAGCTTTTTCCATTGTTTTTTTATATAATATCCAGTTTTGAGTTGCATATAAACAAACTACAAATGACCCTTTCACCAGAGGAACCAACGCTGATTAGATTTGCGGGTGTCGGGATGAGGTTAGAAAGCACCTTTACTACTAATTCCTTCCAGTTTCATGTTTCCAGCTAGCGACTATAGAGAACATTAGTGGCTGTTTCATGTCACGACTGCCTAGAATAATCTCTAGACTGAAGAGTCTAATATGCACAATATGGATCTAATATGCCGTGCCCGGGAACGAGAACGAGAAAATTAAAAGTTGGGCAACTCTTCTTTCCCATTCCCCGGGGCCCGGGAACGCTTCCCGTCGGTTATGAACACTCCCATTTGAATAAACGTATTTCAACGTTCTCGTTCTGGTTACCGTTCTCGTTCTGGTTACCGTTCTCGTTGGTTGTGAACCAGCCTTAACACCGGCTAGAGCGGGGATAGTGGGAAAGAAGCACAGTGTGATGCACACATTCAGCTGTAAATACTCGATGGTTCTGCCAGTCGTCAGGTAAACATTTCCCTTGGCTAGTACACGAATACTTTGTGGAGCAACAACAACGAAAAGTAGGCATCTATGTATCTTCTCTTGTATTAAATCATGTTCGTATTTTAATGTCCAGGATTTGTACACATAGAACCTTTAATACTTCAATCAATTTTATGATGTAATAGTTTACAGCTTGACTTACTAAATAAATAAATATAAAAGTCTCATGTGTCGCACTCACATGGCTTTTCTACTCGCTCTTCTACAAACTATTCTTACAAAAATTTCTTCTTGTATCTACTTCTTATTAATTCAGATAAACTTTCAGTTCGTATTTACGTATGTCTTGTACGATACAGTAGGTTAAGTAATAATCAGATTTTTAACGAGGGGGTCGCAATGTAGTGACTTTGAAATTCCATGAATGACCACGAGCGGTGAAAAAACGAATGACTTCCCATTTGAGAAAAGTAGGAGCATTTGAGAATACAAATAACAAGGAATATCTTGGTAATGGTTAACTCCACAAAACATTTTGACATAAATTGGTTGCTTTAACGAGATCTACATTTTTTTGTGTAGTAAGATTTTGTCTATCTCTTACGGTTTACCGTTTATGCAAAAGTCATTCAGAATGAAGAGGCTATTGCCAGAAAATTCAAGATATACATTGACTTTTCATTCAAATGTCTCAAACATGTGGTTGGTATTTTAATCAAAGCCGTTAGAGCAATTTTTTAGAAAATGAAACTTTTCAAAACATTTTCTGTGTAAAGGGTAGTTTAGGGTGGGAAGATTTTCTTTAAAATCGTGTCGCACCCTTGGACGATACTGAACTTAACTACGAAGTTTGGTATTTAACCGACTTCTTGCTTTTAAGTTATGCTGTTCACGGACAGACGTTTTTCTAAAATCTCGGAGGCGTATTTTTAAAGCAAGTACCGATAATTTTTTTAAAAAAACAACAGTAAGGCTAAGGTCTATTAAAAGTATAATTAATTTATATAATAACAACAAAAAATAATTAAAACAGATTAGTATTTCCCAAATACATTATCATTCATTACCTTACAGGTCTAACGGGTAACCAGTTTTTGTATGTCTTCGTCAAAGAATAATGCCGCCTGTGATGAAAGCCAAGCCTGCACTTCTTATTTCTCATCATCATCATCATCATCATCATCATCATTGAAATGTTTTCCACCAAGGAATTGCTTCAGATGAAGAAACAGATGAAAATCGCTTGGGGAAACTGAAGGGGGGTGATGGTTGAGTTGTTCCCAACCAAATGATGCGATCAGACCTTGAGTTTGTTTGGTTGTTATGGCCGGGCATTGCCACTCATTATTGTTTCCCCATAAACTGGCAATGAGTGTTTGCTGCGTAACATTTCTCGCTTTCAAAAAACGAATCACTGATCTGACTTCACAGCCGGCGGGTCGTTTGATTGTTTTGAACATTTTCAAACGCTCTAACAACAGGAAAACACATAACGACGATCGCTTACAGCTGCGTCTGGCTTCCGAATGAATGAAAGAAGTGATCACGCACGCTCAATTACGACTGCAGCGGCAAATCATTAAAACTGTACTTACTTTAAAAACTCGCCACGTACAATACTTCCTCTACTTACTATAGGTAAGCAGTAGATAGAAAGTAAAAATTATGGCTTACCATGTATTTCAGTAGAACCTAGGGTACTCGGAATTCACATTTGAAATATAAAGGCTGGATTTTGCGTCTTAAATATAAGACACGCCTTCGTTAGACGCTTTGCGACTTTAAACGAAGCAGAGTATTAGCAGCGTTTTGCAGATCGATATTAGGGTATACAAAGGAGGTGGTAGCTTTGTCGAGGGTAACCATTCACTTCCGATGCAGTGCCTGAGTTACACTCACAATAGTATAGTAGAATAGCAGGGAGTGCTCGCTCGGAATAGCATGCTGTAAAGGCAAACAAAGCGTTTTTATGCGCTTTCAAGTAGTTACAATCTCAGGTGAGATTCAGTTTTAAGAGGCTTCTCGAACAAGCATACTAACGTGTGTACAAGCATTACAGGGGTATACAAAATATAACGTTAGTAGTTGGACAAATTGTGTGGGCTAAGAAAGAGAGAATGATATTGCAATACGTATAGGAACAGCAGAATTATGAACTACTATAGGGACACCTCACTAAAAATCTGATGTTACACTCACACGACTTTCTCTACTCTTGTGTAAACTATTTTTACAAACGCTTATTCTCCGTCTACTTAGGTTAATCGAAATAAACATGTGCAGAAACTATTTTATTGCTAATTTTCTTATAGGTGCAAGGGGAATATGGTAGGCTTTAAGTGATAGTCAAATCTTTTAAGCGCTGGTTGCTATGTGGAGCATTCCATTCTCTTTGCATGTCCAGGACATAAAAAAACGAATAAAAAATTCCCATTTGGAAAAATTATAAGTATTGGAAAAGTCAAGCAAATAACAATTATATCGAAAATGGTTCACTCGACAAAAAAAAATGTATATGACATAAATTGTGTGTTTTAGCGAGATCTACGTTTTTTGTGTAGAAAATGTTTGTCCATCTCTTACGCTTTACCAGTTATGCAAAAGCCATTCAGAAAGAATAGGACGTGGGACATCCCAAGAAAATTCAAGATATACATTTTAATCGTTCATGAAAATATATTAAATATATATTTTAATCAAAATCGTTAGAGCCATTTTTGAGAGAATCAAAATTTTCTAAAAATGTTACATGTAAAGGGTAGTCTGCGGTGGGGGATGTCCGACGCGACAATACACATACATTACAATATGTTAACGTTAGACGAGAAAGCACTGAGAGCAATAGATGTACTCATGTGGGCTGACGCCTTGTGGCAGTGCATTCCAGTTGCAGCGAATGATAAACAAAGTCATTTTTCGTGCAAAGGAGTCGCGTTTCAGAACTCATTCTCTAGTTAAAATAAAATAAAAACGGAAATGGATGAGGGGAACCGCTGAATAACGAAAACACTCCACTGCCAACGTAAATTTATACTACGGTGGCTTCAATTGAGCAGTCATTCGGAATAAGCATACAAATAAGGCCGCGACCTTAGTTTAAAAATATGTGTTACATTCGCATGACTTTCTCTGCCCTCTATCGTTTATTGTGGGTATACAAATGTTCTTCTATATACCTACTTTATTTAATCGAGATAAACATTTGCAGAAATAGCTGCATTATACATTTCGTTATAGACAGAAAGGTAACAGCGATAGTCAAGTGTTTAAGAACTGTACGCTATATGCTAGCCTTAAAATTCCATACTCTTTCCATGGCCTCGCGAGAAACAACTGAAAATCGACAGGACTTTAAAAGAATGACAGTGCTGAACAATTCCTTCCAAATGAAGAGGGCTTCACAGGCCATTCCCAGAAACTTCAAGTATACATTTTGTAAATATCTTTAATATATGGTATTTTAATCAAAATCGTTAGAGCTGTTTTTGAGAAAATTAAAAGTTTCTAAACATGTTCCATGTAAAGGGTAGTTGGGGTGGAGGTATATTCTTGAAAACCTTTTTGTTGCATCTTTGGAAGATATTAAACTTAAATACCAAGTTTGTCATTTGTCAAAATTTTCGTTTTTTAATTATGCTATTCACACACACACGGATCTTTTTCTAAAAATGATTTTTGTTAACCGTGTATTTTCGGTGAAGTCTTGGTATCAATTTTTGGGTGGAAGCAATACCTTCTCTGCCTATTAGGTCGTGGCAGAGAAAGTAAAAGTCTTCAAATAATGATACAATACATCATCATTATGTAAACTGTGTTTTGTATAGAATTTGTAAAATCCATTTTCAGCACGTGACCTTATTCTGCGAGGCTAACAATAAATGCAGTTGTGAAAGGAATTGTTTTACAGTGCGTTTAAAAGCATACTTATTTTTAATTCCTAATATTAATATTTTTATTTCAAATGTGTTTAAAGACTTAAAAATTCGAAAATCGACAAACATTCCATACTTATCATAGTTATACAGGGTGATTTATGAAGAACTGATACATGTATTTTTTTAATTGTTTCAAAACGAGCTATGCTAGCGACAACTTATTATACCCGAAATGCAGAGAAATTTTGGGAGATTATTTACCTCTATAGCAAATGTTGAAAATGTCCTCCATCCTGCATAAGGCACAATTCAACACGTTTTCCATGTTACTGGCCACTCGTTGGAGGATCTGTTGTGAATAGCTTGAATCTCCTGTGTAATGTTGTGCTTCAGATTTCCAATGTTTGGGGACGTGTGGCATAAACCCTGTTTTTTAAGTAACCCCATAGAAAGAAGTCCGGCGGTGTCAAATCCGGAGAACTCGGTGGCCACAGGTTCTTGGAAATTATCCGGCCGTCAAAGAAACTTGCAATTAGTGCCATGGATTCATTTGATGTATGGCATGTAGCGCCGTCCTGCTGAAAATATCCTTGACTGAGATCTAAATCGTCTAGTTGCTCAGCAGACTCCATAAAATCCGTCGGTACTCTGTAGTGTTCACATTGTTTTAAAAAAAATTGCGTACCAAACTCCGATTTTAACCGGGTGGATATGTGAGTTCACATAGCCGGATAAATGGAACCATGCTTCATCTGTGAACCATGTGATGGACAATATGGCAGGATTTTGCACAATGAACGCCTGAAACCAACGACAACAATTTAGTCTTCTATCCTTATCTGGTTCCTGTAACTGATGGACAACGTAATCCTATGCGGCTTTAGGCCTGCACTTTTCACAGCTCTCTGACACATTGAGTAGCTGTACCCTGTCTCTTGCGACTAACGTCTTAATGGTTTTTTGGGTGACTGATCCAGTCGTGCTCTTACGTCAACAACAACCGTGGGAAGCATATATGAACGAGTTTTGTCTTTTTCACTCACCAGAGATCCAGTTGTTTCCAATTGTTTTACCAATCCCAGTATTGTGTTTCTCTGGGGAGGATTCCGAACACCAAATTCGCTCTTGGTGAGTAGCTGTAATTGAATTCGTAATCCGGTATTGCTTTACAGGGAAGAGTCGTTCATTTAATGTGTACTCCATTTTCACGTTGACTAGAACAAAATCTCAAAAACAGTTGCCGACAATAAAATTAACAAATACGAATAAAACACGAACATCTGCGCATCTAGTGACAGGAAATCGAAACTCCAGAACGTTCTGCTTAATTTGGTGCTAAAATTGGGACATTGAATGAATTTCGAACAGAATAATTAAAGAAAGAAATGTGTCAGTTCTTCATAAATCACCTTGTATTAGCATCCACATCTTCGTTAAAACTGTCGTTCCCTAAAAAAACTTTTTGCAGGTAATTAAGTTTATTTGTGTTCTATTAATTTTGCCAAAAATGAGACATATTCTTTTGGAGCTGATATGTTGTAAATGACCGTAGTATAAAACACCTGGGATGTGGGCTACCCGCAGATCTATCCGCCTACCTATGGAAAACACGAGAGGGGTTAGAACTCTTCTCGACTCTTTTCCCGCGAACTCGAGAGGGAAAGGGGAGGCTGTTAGTGTTCTGGCAAGGGGGCCTATGAACAGTTTCAAGCGTCATCTGCTACTATTATGCTTACACTTCCAAAGACGAAACATCGTTGTAAAATTATACATTCAAGACTAATTTCATTTAATACTGAATATATTTTCATTTTTTGTTAGTCTCCACAGTTCAATAAAATTGCAAGATGGTAGTTTATAAATGTAATAGAATCATTAAAGTAAGTAATAAACTGAAAAAATTGATAGTAATTCTGCGATTTTTAGTATTTAACCTTGAACTAAATGAATTAATAGCAGTATTAAATGGAAGGCTCCAACAAGAACTATATAATCTTGACTCTTTTGGTATTGACACACATTCTGGATTTAAGGTTAGGGTTAAAATTCTTATTCTTACTAACACTAAAATAATCTACACTGATTATACTATAACGGATAATCTCTTCCAGTATCCATAAATCAGTATTAATATACATGGCACAGCAAGAAATTCTAAGGCCGTGCTTTGTCATCAAAAATAAACAGACGTAAGAAAATCCGTCTGGCTTAGCAAATCTCTTCTCAGCATCAGTCAATGACTGATCTGTGACGTCGGCGAGCAAGTCTCTTCTTGCTCCTGGTTCTGAAATAAAAACTCAGTAAGAAGTTTAAGGCAGGTGAGACAAGGGGAAAGCACAAGTTACTGTTACAAACGGCTAGAACTTAAGGTGGACGTCTGGTGTGCTTTGTTGTGTTGTAAAACACAAAGCCTAAGTATATCCTTCCCTTCCCTCCGCACCCCTCATCAACGAATCCCCAAATGATGTTATGTTACACAACTGTGATACGTCGCACGTAATTGTGTTTCAGACCGACCTAGTGCATGCGTGCAAATAGCAAAAGTTGCAACGACTCAGAAGTTTGTGACAGTAAATAACCCCCCCTCAAATTATGTACGTAACAGTCGCAATACTTATTCATTGCCGATTCACAGGACCCCTTTTATACTAGTCGGGTAGAAAGTTAATGTTTTATCGACTTTACGCCATGCAATCGCAATAAATGTTTCAGAGTAGACAATATGGTTACATACAAGATGCAGAAAACGCACTAGTCTCTTTATGTGACAGGTGGAATTTTGAGAGTAATACAATGAAGCGAAAAGAAAGTACAGTACAGTACATTTCCAAACATTATTACATATCAAACTGAAGCTCAATCGGGGAAACACTGAATATTTCGGAAATGACTAATGCCACAAAAAGGCGCTGTTCGAGTACAGTGTATAGTTTAATAAGCTCTGGTCTTCTGCATTTTTAATGTTTTTCCAGTTATATAGAGTGAAACTTCACCGACTTCTTACACAAAACCCAGACCATGTATTTTATTCATCGTGCCAGAATCTTATACTTACGATATTTCCATCAAAATCGTCAGTGTTTTGTGGGCAAAGGATATGTTTTTCATCCAAAGGATGTTTTGAGGTGTGGGGAATTTGATGAAAACCGTTTGCATCCTTAAAGGTGTCGGGAGTACCTTTTTGGATTCGAATTGCCTCAAAACGTGATTTACGGTGAAATGCAATGGAACACTTCCTCTACCTTATGTCAGTGGTAAAGAGGCTATTATTACATGAAATAAGTTACAAAATAACTTTACAACTCCCTGTTACATATTCAACAGACTCAGTTGTTAATAAAGGTCATTTTTGTAACTGGTCATAAGTAATATGCTTTTCTTGAGTATCTATGTTCAAATTTGTTTACTGACATTCTACTACTTGTGCTTTTATAGCAATATTTGTTTGACGTCAAAGCATTCGAAAGCATGGATTGGCGGCGAGACATCATGTATGTAATTCGTGCCGCTGTGGGGATCGATCCGGGGAAATCCGTGGTGTGTTTTTAATTCATGTGTGCTTACATTGAAATTGGAAGTAGTAATATGCCCTGACCTGCACCAGGAGGATAATATTCCTGTGTGACCACACAACCCCTGGTCCCGCACCCCTTCCTCTAAGTGGTAATAATCGATGCGAGAGGAGCGCACCCTCGCTTCTAATGGGGAATCCCTGCAAATCCACCCCACCTTCATCGCGCCGTTGCCAAATCACAGATGGCTCAAACAATGACTATTAAAACTACATAACAGTGTTGCATTTTCCAGTTAGGAGAAACCTTTCTTTTATCATAATCCTATGTCAGCAATGCTGCTGGCTCTCTTCTAAGTTGATGCCACTGTCTTCAGCTCAAGAATGGCAATGTCTTGAAAATAACTTTCTCGTGGACATTTATTTGTTGCTAAAAATGCCAGAGACCTTGGCTCACCAAACAGAATGCTACCACTTTTAAATAAGAAAACACAGCTAAACATTTGAAGGGAATTTGAAGTATTAATGGGTCCAAATTTTCATAAGTCAGAGTTAATTAAACGGATTGTTGGAAACGGCTTATTATTTGCAAAAACATTTTACTTTAAAAAAAAGTGTACAACAAAATTCAGCAGCATATTTTGTATACAGAGGATTGAATATTTTACTAAATTAACGGATAACTTTAACCAGAATTAATGTCTTAAGTGATATGCCATGATAAATTGCTATATTCCTGAATGAAAAGAGGACAAGTGAAACATTGCTTGAAATTAATTACCAATAGGAAATCCACATTATATGACACCATTCTGTAGTAAATGAAATTGAGTTTTATTTATGGACGCTGTTTAGCTGCTATGGTCCTTAGCGTCCCATTCTATATTGGGCGTGAAAGACCGGTAATTTTGCTCAGAGGCCTCTTTATCAGGCTTGAGGTTCTTTCGTGTCCCGTAAATCTACGACATGGGACCACCGGCTTTACTTCCTTTCCGAAGGAAGCCATGCTAAGGATTTTTACACCCGAAAAAATCCATCGCCCTCCGCCGGGTTTGAACCTGTCATATGATACTGCGACAATGGTGTTAGTTGGAGAATACAATATCGTGCTGGCATTTTGCCATGGTAACTCGGTTAGAGCAACGGAACGATAGCCAAAGATCCGTGGTTCAAATCCCGGCTTGAGTGGAAGAACATTTATCAATAGTGACAAAAACCGAATCGAATACTTTTGTCGTACGTCATTAATATGAAAATGAAGTTTTCTTTTCATAGAAATGTTGCTTTAAAAGGCAAGAAATTACTTTCAATTATATAACAAGGGATTGTAATTATAAAACAAGACGAAAAGCATGGATGAAAATAGCCTTGCCGCTAACTGAAATAGGCCGACTACACTCAAGTTTCCTGAGCGTTTACAGAAAGAAACTTCTACCATAGGCTCCAAATCACATTAAAATGCTCCAAAAATTATGCACGAAGCTGTGAAGGCTACTGTACGAAATACATACACTGAAGAACGAAGTGTTCTTGAAATTTTTTTGTCGCATCCTTGGATTATCCGGAACTTAAATATCGAGTTTCGTATTTATTAGGTTTTTCGTTTTTGAGTTATGCTGCTCATAGACGCATACACTCCCATGAACTTCTATAAATTTGAATTTACGGGACTTTAAAACGCAAATATCCAATGAAATCTCCATATTAAATATTTTAATGGAACAAAATAATTTCTCTACCTATAGTTAGATGATAGTGAAATTCAATGCTTTTAGAAATGAAAATTGCACTTACAAGCTCATGTAAAGAGACAATATTATATGGCTATTTTATTTTAAATGGTTTTTACTTTCTCCACCGTGTACTTATTTAATAGAAGAAGTACTGTATTTTAGAAAAAAAAAAGCCTATACCAAGACTTTGCTGGAGATAAGAGGTCCTTTAAACCCCGAAAACATTTTAAAATATAGTTTAGCTCCAGCTTCTACGAGCCTGCTTACGAAATTGCTCACCCCCCACAGGAGCCTAAACTTTACATGGTAAAAATGTCTTTATTTTTTGTTTCCTCAAAGACGGCTCTAAGATGTTTATTAAATTTTTTGGCAAATTTACATGAATAAAGTTCTTATCTTGGATTTTCTTTGGATAGTCTGTGATTGAATTTTGTATATTTATATAGCAAGGAAGCCATAAGGGATACACAAAAACATACCTAAGAGACATTGTAGAGCTATTGTAGAACACAATTTACGTGAAATAATTTTCTTCGTAGACTTAACCGTTTCTGAAATATTCCTTTATTACGTTTTTTTTCAAATATTACTACTTCAGGTGATGGAAGCTTGAAGCTTTCCGATTTTTCTTTTCCTTCGCAAGAATTCCTTATTACAACCAGGGAGGAGTAGTTTATTCGTCCATTTGAAGTAGTTGTGTAGTTTCTCGTATGGAAGCCAATTTGAAGAAGGTTGCTGTAGCCTTTACGTTATTAGCCCCACGTTTAGGTGCCAATTTGAAGTAGGTTGTATTTAGTTCCATTGTTGGGGAGCCAAAACTTGATGAAGTAAGTGCCCCAGGTATGGTACAAAGTTTTCGGTGGCCTTCGCACCAACGTCCACTTTCCGGTGGCCTTCGCCCCACTTGTAAAAAATCAACAACGTATTTTAATGTTTCTTTAAATATTATATATATATATATATGTTTGTCTCGGCTGCGTCAGCATTAATTTGTAGAAACATGTCTCTCTTAGCAGGGGGTTATGCGGCTAAAGAATGTAGGCTTACACAAATTATAGTTTTTACTTCACTCCTTTTGTTAATCCTTCACACAATTAAATAACACTTCACTGATATAGAGAGCTGTGAGATTATTTATTAATTACTTGCACTTTTTAACATTTAAACTTTATAACATTCTCGCCGTAATGAATATTCGTCTCACACTGAATACGTATTGAACTGCTCAGGAATGTTGCCGTCTAGCGTCCGCTTGGGAACGCTGTTTACTAGCGACTGGCGTTTACCGCTTATATTTGTAAATTTCTCTATTTCAGGCCTCTGATTGGCTAATTTTTCTCCAATAGAATACTTTTATTTAACTCTCAGCTTTTCTAGTTTTTGATTGGCTATTTTATAAACTGTTTTAAGTATTACATTATTGTTTCCAAGAATTACTAGTAGCATTATTAAACTTTCCAACCCATTATTGCCTCAAGGTTACCTCATTGTTAGCAACTTTCGGCTTCTATTCTCACAGCTCCAACAATATTAAATTACTTAATACATTCGCATAATACAATGACTGTTACATATTTTATATATTATTTATACACATATTGCTTTAAGAGGGGCTGTTATTTTTTTATATAATATAATTTGTCTGATATCATTTTAGTGTTAAAAAATACTGCCTCAAATTACTACCAGTTTTGAATTTATTTCTTCTTACTTGCCAGAAACATTTGAACCCTTATTCTGCATGTTCTATATAGCCAAGTGTTTATTGTTTTTATTTGAAACCTTTTCTAGGCAAAACATATCGTGAATAACGTCATGTGGATGAAAAATCATTAATGTTAAAATGTATTAGGTAAATATGCATATTTGTAATAAAGAAAGCTGTGCGATTGATCCACATCAAATTTTTAAAACGTTTGACTGTTATTTCAACCGCATTTATCCTTTATTTTACCTATAACAAAATGTGTATTACGAACATTTTTGGCTAATATTAATGATTAATGGATAACAAACACAAAAATGTTTCACATGAATGATGTAACAGAATATCTACTAAAGTAATGATGATGATGATGATATGCGGCTTAAGGGCGCTAAACTGCTGAGGTCATCAGCGCCCTAACAATGTAGAAAATATAAAGTCAAAAGATAAAAACAGGTAAAAGAACCGCATAATTAAAAAACGGGACGTAAACCCGCGATGTCCAAAAGGCTAAAAATAACAATAAGATAACAATAACAATAATGATAACAATAACAACAAGAATAACAATAACAACAATAAAATCAATAACAACAACAATAACAATACAAATATCTGAAAAAAACCAACACACTAAAAGCATAGGCAATAAACGATTAAAACGTGTCAAGAACTATGGAATGCGAGGGACATGAGCGCCATATGTCCACTGGGGAATAGAGTCCCCATAAAAACTGACAGAATAAAAGTAATAAGCTAAAAGACGCTCAGCGCATTAAATGCGCAGATTAAAATCACTGTCATGAATAAAACGTAAAACACATTCCACAGCATGCGTGTCGTCTGCCAAAACGTTGGCTAAGCCAACAGGCAGACCCACACGAGCACGCAATGCAGCTAAAACCTGACACTCTGTTAAAATGTGACGCACCGTTAAGGGCACGTCACACTGCCCACAGAGTGGTGCGGGGTCACCACTGAGCAAATACCTATGACTAAAAACACAATGTCCAATTCGTAAACGGGCTAAAAGTACCTCCTCCCGACGTGAAGAACGAGAAGAGGTAGCCCAGATTAACGGGAGAGGCTTAACCTCCCGCAACTTGTTCCCCCGGAGGGCCGTCCACTCATCGCGCCAGCGCGAGAGGATGCGGCGACGTAAAATAGCACACGAATCTGACGAGGGAACTACAGAGGTAAAAAATCTGGGTAATAAAATCGCCGATTTCGCAGCGGCGTCGGCAGACTCGTTACCTGAGATGCCCACATGACCTGGAATCCACATGAAGGAGACGCTGATGCCAGAGACACCGAGCGGGTGGAGCAGGTCATGTATGCGCTGTACGAGTGGGTGGTAAGTGTACAGCGCATGAATAGCCTGAAGGGCACTGAGAGAGTCCGTACAAATAAAACAGTGCCGTAAGTCGTGCCGCTGAATGAATAAAACAGATTGATAAATGCTAAAAAGTTCGGCGGTAAAAATTGAACATTGTTGAGGTAAACGAAAAGTAAAACTCTGTACACCAAAAACAAAGGCACATCCTACTCCAACATCAGTCTTAGACCCATCAGTATATATAAAATGACAGTCCCCGAACTGCGCCTGTAGTTCTAAAAAGGCGGATCTAAGAACAGAAGCAGGGGTCGCATTTTTCGGCATCGACGTTAGCCCAAGGTGGATGTGGGCCTCAGCGCGCGACCATGGAGGAAAACGCGTTTCCCCTCGGGTAAGGGCCGGCGCTGGCGTAACGTCCAAATGCCGAAGTAGCAGTCGAAATCGAACCCCTGGGGGGAGCAATGCAGAGGAGCTAACGAAATATTGTCGATCTAGCGAATCCTCGTAAAATACATCGAAGGACGGGTGGTTAGGCAAGCTTGAGAGCCGACAAGCATAGCTACATAAGAGCATCTCACGCCTGAAAGACAGCGGAGGCTCTGCAGCCTCAGCGTAAAGACTGGGCACGAGGCTAGTTGGAAAGGCCCCTGTAGCGACTCTAATACCACGATGATGAATGGGATTCAAACGACGTAACACAGATGGACGTGCCGACGAATAAACTATACACCCGTAATCAAGTTTGGATCGGACCAAAGAGCGATAAAGGCGAAGAAGGACGGTCCGATCAGCTCCCCAGGATGTGCCACTTAAAACACGTAAAAGATTAAGAGAACGGTCACACTTTGCTTTTAAAAAGGAAACGTGCGAGGTCCAACACAACTTCCTGTCAAAAATCAACCCCAAAAATTTCGCCTCGTCTGCAAACGGAAGTATCCCTGGCCCAAGATGGAGAGAGGGCGGAGGGAAATACTTCCGGCGCCAGAAGTTGATGCAGACGGATTTCTCGGCGGAGAAATTAAAGCCGTTGGCGTTACTCCAGGCGTAGAGACGGTCGATACAGCTCTGGAGACGGCGTTCGAGTAGACAGGTCCGCCGTGAACTGCAATAAATAGCGAAATCGTCAACAAAAAGGGACGATGAAATGCCAGGTGGAATACAATCAACAATGGGGTTGATAGCAATCGCAAAAAGTGTGACACTGAGTACAGAGCCCTGCGGTACTCCGTTCTCTTGAATAAAACGACGAGATAAAACCGAGCCCACACGTACACGAAAGACGCGGTCCGTCATAAACTCCCGAAGAAATATGGGAAGACGACCGCGGAAATTCCAATCGTGAAGTGTACGTAAAATGCCGCCCCTCCAACAAGTGTCATAAGCTTTCTCCAGGTCAAAAAACACAGCCACGGTTTGACACTTTCTCAGAAATCCATCCATAACATGCGTCGACAGGGACACCAGATGGTCGACGGTAGAGCGATAGCGACGAAATCCGCACTGAGCGTTTGCTAAAAGTTTCTGAGACTCAAGCCACCATGTCAACCGCCCGTTGATCATGCGCTCCATCACCTTGCAAATGCAACTGGTGAGGGAGATAGGGCGGTAGCTGGAAGGTAGTTGGCGATCCTTCCCAGGCTTAAGTATAGGGACAATAGTGGCTTCGCGCCAAACGGAAGGAAAAATGCCGTCTTGCCAAATACGGTTATAGACCTGTAAGAGAAATAGTTTACTGTCGGCTGAAAGGTTCTTTAACATCAGGACATGAATGCCGTCCGGCCCGGGAGCGGAGTGCCGAGAGCAATGAAGAGCGTGCTCCAGCTCCCTCATTGTGAATAGTTCGTTATAGCATTCATCATTAGCAGACCGAAAAGTATATGATGCGGAATCCTGCCGGTCTTTAATAGAGCGAAAGCCGGCGGAATAATGATCTGAACTGGAAACCGCCTCAAAGGCAGAACCCAGAGTGTTAGCGATGGCAGCCGGATCCACTATGGTGGCATTAGAAACCTGAAGGCCAGAAACAGTACAATGTGACACTTTACCTGAGAAGCGACGAAGTTTATCCCAAACAACGGATGAAGGCGTAAAACGATTAAAAGACTCGACAAAACGAGCCCAAGATGCCTTCTTGCTATCCTGAATAATGCGACGAGCCCTGGCGCGCGATTGTTTAAAAGTCACCAAATTATCAAGTGTAGGGTGGCGCCGAAACACCCTAAGTGCAGTCCTACGGGCACGAACGGCGTCCCGACAATCCTCGTTCCACCACGGAACTACTAAAGTAAAGCACAAATACTAAGAAAATCGTGTTAGTGTTAAACACTTGTACTTTCTCAGCAACCTAGAGAAGTATTGGAAGTATTGCATTCTACCAAGAGTCCGAAGTCGAAATTTCCAAAATATACTTGTTTTGAGGCCCCTGAATCTAAGAAAAAGGGCGTTTTTATAACAAAGGTGCGCAATGTCTGAAATGTTCCAATAACAATATATTTACCTGACAAAATGCACATCTTAAATTTTCTGGGAATAGCCTGTCAAGTTCGGTTCGTTTGGGAGGAATTTTTTAAACAAAAAGAGACAAAAATATGCTTAATAAAAAGTGTACATATCTTTAAAACACACAATTAATTTAAAATAAACTTTTTGTGGCACCAGCCATTTCCAGAATATCCGTTATTATTGATTTGAATTTTTCAATGCTTTGACAATTTCCTTTAAAATGCTGTCGCTATTCAGTTTTTTTCCCCGGATGTCGTGGAAAGACCGGGGAATTTTAAGACCAGCATATAGCGAACCTAAACACCTGACTACTGATTCGGTTTACTCGATCTCCCTCGTATCTACCAAGAGATTTGTAATGAAACTATTTTTGCAAAGGTTTATCTCGAGTAAGATGAAGTAGATAAAAAAATAAGCATTCCTAGGAATATTTCGTAGAATCTATATAAAAATACAGAAAACCACGATAAAACCATGTGAATGTTACACGTTTTACTATCTCTACCATATACATAGTAAGTAGAAAAGGTATTGCATTCCACCCGAAAATCTGAAATGAGATTTCACTGGAAATGCACGGTTTAAGGCCCCCCGAATCCAAAAGAAGCATTTTTAGAAAACTGTCCACACTGTATGTGTGTGTCTTTCTGTGAACAGATAACTCAAAAACGAATAGTCGAATCAACTGGTATTTGAGTTCAGTATCTTCCAAAGATGCAACACAAGATTTTCAAGAAAATCCCCCCAACCCAAACTACCCTTTACTTGGAGCATTTTTCGAAAACTTTGATTTTCTAAAAATTGGCTGTAACGAATTTGATTAAAGTACCATATATTAAAGATATTTGCATGAGAAATAAAATGTATATTTTGAATTTTCTGAGAATATCCTGTAAAGTCCTCTTCATTCGGAAGTAATTTTGTATAACTGGTAAACGTTAAGCGATAAACGAAAACGTACTCACAAAAAATATAGATCTGTTTAAAACACGCAATTTATTTCAAACAAGTTTTTTGTGGCATAAGCTATTTCTGAGATATCCGTTATTAAAGGTTCGAATCGTTCATTTCTTGGTCTTTCTCTGAAAGTCCTGTCAACATTCAGTTGTTTCTTGCGATTGCATGGAAACATATGGAATTTTGAGGCCAGTATATAGCGTCCAGTTCTAAACCATGTGACTATCGCTGCTCTCTTCGTATCTATAACGAAATGTGCAATGTTGCTATTTCTCCAAAGGTTTATTTGGATTAAAACGCAGTATATAGAAAAATAAGCTTAGTAAGAACAGTCTGTATAGTAATAAACGATAGAGAGTAGTGAAAGTCATATGAATGTATCACATCAGATTTTTTCAGGTTAAAAGTAATGGAAAAACAAAAGATGTTTGTGTATAACAGGTTGATATGGTAACGTAGTCGTGAGTTGATGTTATTTACCGACTCAGTGGAATTGGAATTTCTTGAAGGAATAAACACAGATAAACTATCGGAGCTTCTGAGTGCTACTAAATGGAACCATTATTTGTAAACATAAACTAAAAAATGTAGAAACGGGAGATTTTCCAATTAACCAGATATGGCATCTGCTCGTTGTGCCAGATAATAGGTTCTCAGCTGTCTACGGTTATGATCAATTTGCTTTGGCCAGTTGAGTATATTGCCTGGCTTGACGATCTCATCTCTCAGCTAACATAGTCATTAACATGCAACTAATAACTGGACCTAATGACTTCATTTCCGTTTCCAAACTTGGATATGACTTTGGAATATCAGAGCACCATTTAGCGCTAGGTTCATTCCAGGTTTAACCCCGCTTCATCCATCATTGGTTCCCGTGCATACTAGGTAATGAGTTTACTCCTTGGTACACGGCGTTTAAGCTGCTGCTTGAAAATGTAATAGAGTCATCATGTACTCCCAGAAATTGTCTATACATTTAACAAACAGCGTGCAGAAAAATAAAGTGCAGCAAATTGTAGAGTACAGTGCCTTCGTTTTATGCTAGGGGCGCGGGTCGCGCGAATGCATGCTCCGCACACAGTCTACTACACTGCGGGGTTTTTCGTTCCGTAACTCCCGCGTTACTTACGAGTGTTAGTAACATAATATGTAATGAGTAACTAGCCTTGTTTAAGTGTTGCTGAAAATTGTATACATCTGCGCGAAGACATTCTTGACATCGTTGAATGAAATTACCATTCACACGCATAAGTTCTTGCGTAATGTTCATAATTTCTGGTTTTATATTGTCATTTAAGTTCGCCGATGTTGTGGGGATTGTTCCTATAAACTTTATTTTTTAGCGTTTAGCGATCCTGTTGTTCTAAATTTATCGACCAAACAGCTCACAATGTCTCTACCTGGAACTGGATAACCAGAAAAGTGCTGCTGAAATTGTCTACACCCTGTCTACATTATTAAGTTTTCAGTATGTTACGTACATAAAAATACATTTTTCCGTGGACTAATAAGACAATAACACTCCTAAGGAAATCACACATAACACATGTATTGTCGAAACACTATACAACACGAAGACAAAGCAACGTCTGAGACAGCTCACAGCTGATAAATGTACCCTTGACACGTACTGCGCCGCCTCTGTGCAGTAGCATAATGCCGAGGTAGCTGCCGTCTCGGCCGATACGCATATAAGGCGGTTGTGGCCTTGGCATAAAACGAAAGCCGTGCCAAAGTAAGCATTTTAAGGTTAGGAGCACGATTTCGTAGATGAGTTATTACAGAAACGTTGCATAAACTTAATTAAAATCTGACTTTATGAAACATCTTCATTTGCCAGTCATAATGAAATATAACTCACACGAACAAGTTCGTACGTACTGCCTCAACTAATGAGTACTGGTACAGTGATGAACTAGCCATTACATGCGTGTACACAAGTCGAGCGTTCGGTATTACCGTACCTTCCAGTAGACCTCACAGCAGACACATCTAGTAGATGTGACTAGTACTGTACAAGAGTGCGTTTTGGTTTATATCTGACACGCCACAAACAGGTTTCACAGTCGGAGACTCTAACTTGACGGGTTTAATGTTGACGCATGTAGCACAGTAAAAAAGCTTTTGTGACCCCGTTTTCCTATTCTCAAAATGTGTAGTTTGGTACTGCTTTCTACACTACAGTTTTCTGCACATTGTTTTTCGCACCCAATATATGATCAGGTGAATATTTTGAAGGAAATATGCAATAATTTAAGCTATGTACATAGCTAAGTCATTTAACTACATCGTGTGTGTGTATATATATATATATATACTTTCTGTACCACGTACGTAGAGAAGATATTGTATTTCACCCAAAATTTGATACCGATATTTCACCATAAATACATGTTTTGAGATCCCTGAATCCAAAAAAGCACTAGGTTAAACACAAACTTGGTATTTAATCAATACCTTTCAAAGATGCGACACTAAGATTTGCATGAAAATCCCCACCACAAACTGTCCTTTACATGGAAAATTTTTTGAAATTTTGTATTTTCTCAAATATGGCTCTAACGACTGTGATTAAAATAGCATATATTAAACCTATTTACATAACAAATAAAATATATATCTTAAACTTTCTGGGAATAGCCTTTGAAGTCTTCCTCATTCAAAGGAATTTTTGTATAATCTTGTATAATTGGTAAACGTTAAGCGATAGACGAAAACGTACTACACAAAAGTTGTATATCTTATTTTAAATAAATTTTTTTGCGGCATCAACCATTTCCTATATACCCGTTATCAATGGTTTGAATTGTTCAATTCTTTGTCATTCTTTTAAAGTCATGTCGACATTCAGTTGTTTCTTGCGGTTACATGGAAAGAGTATGGAGTTTTAAGGCCAGCGTATAGCGTCCATTCTTAAACATTTGACTATCCCTGTTCCCTTTGTATCTATAACGAAATGTGTACTGCAGCTATTTCTGCAAAGGTTTATCTTGATTAAAATGAAGTAGATAGAAAAATAAGCTTTCGTAAGAATAGTTTTTATACTCATTAATAAATGATGTGGGATAGAGAACGCCATGTGAATGTTACACATCAGACTTTCGTAGTATGTGATCCTTCTACAAACGAAGTATTGAGTGAAAAATCTTTCTATCGGCTTATGGCAAACCTGTCTTTGTTTCACATAGCAAATTCCAGCAGAAGGGTTCTTCAAATCAACCTGACGTCTCTTTGCACTTCATGCCACTGTTTCTCCCCTACCCTTCCCTCTCTCTCTCTCTCTCTCTCTCTCTCTCTCTCTACTTAATGTTTCCAAACTTGGCAGAAAAAACTCTTTTGAGATAATAACAGAAGTGAAAGTATATTGTGTGCTACCCTGTGTGGCCAAAGCTAATAGGTGCGTGTGAGAATCAGATTTATAATCTAAACCCCTGATATATCGGCAACTTCTCCGCTGTACTTGTGTAGCGGGACGATTTACTCTATTAAAGGTGATATTGCTGGTTGATATTCAAAGTTCCATCAGTAGACAGTTTGCACAGTTGAAGTAAAGAAATCTTCAGCATATTTGGGTTTTAGGCAGCAAATCTGATTCTTCGAAGCGCGTTATTACTTCAGGCAACAAGTAATTGAACTGTGTATAGTGATTCCAGAAAGTATTTGTCTCCTCTTTAAAACATTCTGGCAGCCAAATTAACGGAAAGAAAATGTTCATCTTTAATATACAGAAGGATAAAACTATATTACAGTTTGTATTCTGGAGCTTTTCCATATTTTTATGGCAGTGTTATAAATTTCCTTTTGGAATTTATAGGATATATAACTGGCTTACCTGACGCTGAACAGGGGCTTTTTAAAACGTCGATTGAGAATTTAATTTAGTTTATTTCTCTCGTATTCTTTGTAAAATTATTGTACACTTATCTAGATTATTTTACGGTATAACATTCCCTTTAGCCGTTATAGTTGTAATCTCGTGCAGCCCGTGATATTCATAATAACGGATGAAAAATAACTGATATTCACAGCCATTTATGAAATATCCACGGATGTTCTATTTCTGTTTTCCTTAACCTCTCTCGAGTCTTCAAAGTTCTAGAAATTATGTATCCCCTGCAAATATCCTTTGGTGGTGAAACAATTATCGGAGAATGGTCGAGTAATGTTTAGATAATTACAGTAAATGAAATTTCAAACCTTTGAACCCTCTCTTTGGTCCCGTAAATAAAGACTAGACAGTTCCCACATAACATAGAAGAAACCCATGACACCAAAATACAATGAAATAGTCGGGAACTAGTTAAATAAGAGGATTCCTCACTCCCAGGCCACCAAAATAAAAGTTTTGGAAATGATACAAAGATACAATGAGAAAAATTATCTCCTTTGTTAGTTACAAATATCGGTTGAACCGTTGTTACGGTGGACACAATTTCTATCAGTTATTTAGCATACGCTGGTAGTGAACTCGACTACAACATACAGAGGAAGCATGAAAACTTTTTCATTAAAATTATTATTCAAACAGTTTGGTATAAGTGTGGTATATGGTGCGAGGGTAAGTCATTAAGTATATATTTTTAGTTTATTATAACAACAATATAAACTTAAAATTACCTCATTTTCAACGCAGTCCCCTTGCTTCTTATTGCACATGGTCCATCGTTACACAAACTTTCTAATGCCCTCAAAAAAAGTTTATGGGCTGAGCAGCAAGCCATGTGTGTCGCTTCCTTCACTTCTTGGTCTGTGGTGAATCGACAGCTCCATAAGGCATTTTTAGGTTGACCAAAACAGGCCGGCCCTCGTAGCCGTGGTCGTTGGAGTGGTCGCTCCGCGCTCCGCCAAGCTGAAGGTCGCGGGTTCGAGTCCCGCCTCGGGCATGGGTGTTTGTGTGTGTGTGTGTGTGTGTGTGTTGCGGAAATAAGCGCTATAAAACAGAAAAACACAGTAGAATAATCTGGGAACGACCAGGGAACTTTAAAAAAATAATAATAAAAAAAACACAGATATGGTTTGTCGCCTCATTGACAGTCAATCTTCGGTTCTCTGACTCATTATACAAATTTGCTCAATGTTGGCGTCGCTAGTGGCTATGAATGGGCGTCCTGCTCTTTCCTCGTCCTTTGCAGTAGTCCGACCATTTTTACTTTCTCTACTACGCACAGTAAGTAGGGGAAGTATTGTATTCCACCCAAAAATTCGATACCGAGATTTCACCGGAAATATATGTTTTAAGACCCCTGAATCCAAAAAAAGCATTTTTGGAAACATGTCCGTGTGTGTGTCTGTCTGTGTGTCTATGTGTCTGTCTGTGAACAGCATAACTCAGAAACGAACAGTCGGATAAACACCAAACTTGGTAGTTAGGTTCAGTATCTTCCAGGGATGCGACACGAAGGTTTTCAAGAAAATTCCCCCACCCCAGGATACCCTTTACATGGAATATTTTTCGAAAATTTTAATTTTCTCAAAAACGGCTCTAAAGATTTTGATTAAAATATCTTATGTTTAAGATATTTTCATGGCAAATAAAACGTATATCTTGAATTTTCTGGGAATGTCTCCAAAAGTGTTCTTCATTGTGAACGACTTTTGCATAACCGGTAAACCATAAGAGATAGAGAAAGTTTTACTACACAAAAAATGTACATGGCGTTAAAATACACAATTTATGTCATATACATTTTTTTTGTTAAGTGAACCATTTTCGAGATATTGCTTGTTATTCTCTTAAATTTTTCAATACTTATTTTCTTAAAAGGGAATTCGTTTTTCAGTTTTTTGTCTTTGATATGCAAAGAGTATTAATCTGTGGCAAAGGGTATGGTACTGCACCTAGCAACCAGCTATTAAGAGATATGTATGTGCTTAAAGGCTACTGTGTTTCTATATTGCCCTTGTAAATATATATTCCTCTTACATATACAAGAAAATTAGCAATAAGATAGAGTCTGCAAATGTTTATCTCGATTAACATGAAGTAGATGGAGAATAAGCGTTTGTATAAATAGTTTGTACAAGAGTAGGGAAAGTCATGTGAGTGTAACACATAAGATTTTTTAACTTTACAGTCCATTCGTACACGTTTCGCCGGGCTAAAACATTGCCCCCATATTATACGAAAATCTTCGATGTATTTCGGCTCCTGGTACACCTTCAGACGACAAAAATATCTGACAAGCAATATCTTAAAAACGGTGTATATGACGTAAATTGTGTATTTTAACGCGATGTACATTTTTGTGTAGTAAAATTTTGTCTGTCTCTTATGGTTTACCAGTTATGCAAAAGTCGTTTACAATGAAGAATACTTTTGGAGACATTCCCAGAAAATTCGAGATATACATTTCATTTGTCATGAAAATATCTTAAACATATGATATTTTAATCAAAATCGTTAGAGCCATTTTTGAGAAAATTAAAATTGTTCCCTGTAAAGGGTAATCTGGGGTGGGGAGATTTTCTTGAAAACCTTTGTGTCGCATCTCTGGAAGATACTGAACCTAAATACCAAGTTTGGTGTTTATCCGACTGTTCGTTTCTGAGTTATGCTGTTCAGACACACACACGGACATGTTTCCAAAAATGCTTTTTTTGGATTCAGGAGGTCTCAAAACATGTATTTCCGGTGAAATCTCGGTATCGAATTTTTGGGTGGAATGCAATACTTCCCCTACTTACTATACGTAAGTAAAAATGAATAGCTGTAAACTGTGAGGAATGCAGTCATGTTTATTATGCAACAATGTATCACTCAGTGGAGTGATAATGGTCAAACATTCCACAAGTGGAGACAAAGGAACAATATGTTGTGCGCACAAACCGATACAGCCAATCTACAAAAAATTAAAAATAAGGTGCGTATACTTACTGACTTACCTCGTAAAAGCAGACTTTTTCAGTCTTCTATTGCTGGGAATCTTATTTTTAAGATGGCTGATATTTTGTGGAGTAACATCTCTCTACTCCATGACATTCTCAACGAAAATACAAAGCCTTCTTCATAAGCATGTTCTTTTATTGCTACAACGTATTAATATTCTAATACACAGGAATTGTAACTCCTTTTAAGGGTTTTGGTAATTTAAGAATTGAAATTAGGTGTTTTGTAGCGTCTTAGAGAACAGTAGTTTTCTATGATGAAAGAATTATGAACATCAGTTGTGTGGTTTCCGAGATATTCTCTCTCTCTCTCTCTCTCTCTCTCTCTCTCTCACACACACACACACACACACACACACAAACATTTTCTCTGTTTATAAGGGACAAGGTAGTTTAATGTAGGTTTTCAAAACCTTACCTACATGTAGATAAACTCCACACAAAGAGTGTGGAAGGGGCGCCAGAAAGGAAGAGTGGAGAGACAGTTAATGCAATAACGCTAGCGGAACTGCCGGTTCCACTAGTCCAGTAAATAAGTGGTACTGTTTTTTGGTTTAAATCACCTTGATTGCAGCATTTTACATCCACAGAGTTCGATAAAACGTACACTACACGAATGCCTCAAAGAAGATTGTCCTTTATATGCTCTGCTGCGGCAGGCTTGAAATAAATTCATATCTTGTCACGTCTCATTTGCATTGCCCTCGAATAACATGAGGCGGTGCTTGGCAAAGACTGGTAATGAAATGAAAATAGCCAACCACTTGCTTGGAAACGCCATTCTATTAAATGTTGCTGTATTTCATTTTCACTTCCTTGATGCCGTAGACCTTCCGGTGGTATTCAAATTGCTCTTTAATAAAACATGAAAGTTAAACGGTTGAGTAGTCAAAAGAGCTAGTGTCGTTGTGATGTGGGGCAGGTTTGTCCCGTATACTCGTTCACTTGTAAAATAAGGCGTTCGTGTCGGCATTGTGAGTCACACTAGGCTTTTTTTTTTGCGTGAGGCTTGTTTGCATTTGGGAGGGACGAAACGCCGGGAGAAATTGACTTGCCGAGTCATCCTGTGACTGCTGAAGTCAATTCTCTGTATACGTTTAGACTCGCGACTGTACTAGCGTCATTCCAACCACCGCGGCAGCATGTATAGTCGAGACTCCGACGTAAACAAAACGTTTTGTATCCCTCCGCGTTAGCCTCGTGTTCGCAGTGAG
This sequence comes from Deroplatys truncata, assembly GCA_030765065.1. Classification (NCBI taxonomy): domain Eukaryota; kingdom Metazoa; phylum Arthropoda; class Insecta; order Mantodea; family Mantidae; genus Deroplatys; species Deroplatys truncata. The sequence continues at coordinate 125,406,350 of CM060988.1, read as the reverse complement.
GAACAAACACAAACAAACAAAAGCCACGTGCACTTGTGTGTCATGTGTATAATGCATTATAATGGTAATAACAATAACAATAAACACAAATAACCGCTGGTTAAAAATTAAATGCAGGACAATGAAAATAAAACACACTTTAACCTGGATCTCCATCACACGATATCCTCTCTAACAATAATTTATGAACGGTGGATCGCCTGGAAGGCAGCGTAAAATCATTGTTGACTTTAAAGTTGGCGTTCGTTATTAAAGAAAACATATGATTTTTCTAATTCTGACTTACTTCCGTTTCGTTTCTTCCTTGATGTTCGCAATTCTCCCGTTTCCTTTTGTTCTTTACGCACACATACAGCAAGAACTTCTGTCGGAAATACCAGTATAGTCTGCAGTTAGTTTAACAATAATGTTCACAATGACAGTTGGATTCACCTGCTTTCATTTCTTAAAAACGTTCAACTCAATTACTCGTCTCTTGCGGTTAGATTTTACTATTCATCTGATTTACTATTTTATGTAAATCAAAAGTTTCGATCAATGTTTGGTTAACTTCTTTAAAATCCACAGATAATGTACATATTTAAGGTACTACATGTTATGGTGTCCTTTTGTTTCCTGCATATCGCAAGTAATAATGTCATCAAGTTGGGTTCTAAGAGTGAAGTGATTATATATAACATTTTCTTCTTGTTCTAAATAACAAGATCGATTCCTGTACAGAGAGTATTACATGGGTTTTGTAGTTTCCCTTTTAACAGCCCAGGTCTACAAAGACTATGAATGAAAATGTTTGGAATTATGCTAAAGCGAGTCTAGAATCCATTGAGCTAAGTTACTCAACATTTGTCATACAAGAAAAACCCCGAAAGAAACTTATCCAGACAATCCATCAGGCTCTCCCTGTTCACGAGATGAGCACTGTTTGGATAGGTTAATCCCTTTAATGCCTAGTATCACGAATACGCATCTTACCAATCTAATGCTCTTATGAACGAGTGCACTCTGAAACCTGATGATTTAACTCGTTAAGAGAAGCAGAAATCTTGAATTGCGTAAAGTGTATTGCAAGGAAACTGAGAAACAGACTGTCTGGGAGTAGGAAGAACGGGCTGGAAATGAACAACTAATAAAGGCTTCAGCATAAACCAATCGTGCATGCAGAATGAGTGACTTATATTTTGTATATGAGTTATGATACTAATACACCTACTTCCAGAAATCAGAGTGCTTAATGCTAGGCCCTTAGGTATATGTATAGGTTATTCAAGGAAGGGACACACCTCGTGCACTGCAACCTACATAGATCTATTGCGTCTACCAGCACCCGGGAGGAAGGGATGAAGTGAAGGAACCACAAGAGGCTTCAGGTCGCAGACAGGCCCCAGAGACGCGCGGAAGTCCCTAATATTTTCAAGCTCGAAGACCCGCCCCACTGCCGAGTTGCCTAGAGAGGGCGTTGATAGATTTTAAGTAATGTAATGGAATATTTATTGAGTGCCAAAATACTTACAATCATATTGGGAGTGACTGCTGCTGCCGCCCCTGGTCATTTTATAGTCATCTACCCTCCTTTGGTTATAATAATAATAATAATAATAATAATAATAATAATAATATATTAATCTATTGAGCATTAAGCTATTACATATTAGATGCCTTCTCGGATTACTATTACATGTTAATGCAATTAGTAACTCTTATATTTATTTTTATTTACATTATTTTCTTCTTTTAACTATATCCATTTATTCCTATTCATTCCATACCATGAACTTTCTTTTCTCCTAATCTCTATTTCTTTAGATACAATTTTATACGCTTCCATACTTTACTCACATTATTTTCTCTAATAATTTTAGTTACTTTCTCTGCTTGTATCTTTCCCCTATTCTTACGTTAAGGTCCCCATTATTATAATTTCTATGTTCGTATATTTGTCCTTTAACATTTATATATCTTTCTCTAAAAGATGGTACAGTCGAAGATTGTGAAATTGTGAAGCAGCCGGTTTGGCTTTCACAATTCCAAAATCCCAATGTCCTTATTGGCCGCTATTGCGATCCCATTACGGAATGATTTTAAGTAAGTTTTAGGTACGATAACTTATTTTAACGTAAAATGTTTGTTTATTCCAAACTGAATATAGATTGCCGAGCCAAACCAAACTGCACTGCTTACAGAGCGATTACTGGTTGAGATGCAACCAATGCCATGATCTAAGAGTTATTTACTGGAAGTTTCGAATTTTATCACGAGCTCATTGCATCTGATTAAATAACGCCAAACCTCTTCCTTGAAGGAGCGTTTCCTGACATTTCATAAATGTACTTCCCTGTTTTACCTCTAATGAGGCGGTGAAACTGAAAACACCTGGAGACCACGTGGATTCTGTGAAGGACGTTGAGAGCGTTACTCGCAAAGGATCCTTGTCTGGGAACATCTTGGAGTGGGGACAGAGAGGACCGGCAACACTCACAACTGGCATGTTAGTGTGGTTGCCGACAAACAAGGGGAAGGGAGTAACACCAAGTCTTGTTTTTAATTTGCATGGCTGTGGCGGTGGTTCCTTATTGATCCTCGTATCACGGAAGTGAGTGGCTCTGTAACACACACGCACTACAACGGGGGTGCTCCCTGTGTTTTATGTGCCGAGTAGGGGGCAAGGAGCAACCTGTATAGGGTGTTCCACAAGTCTAAATACAGTATCGCCAATGTTTTAATAATCCGTCGGGAGTGGATATTGGACTCAAGTGGTAAAACAAATTACAATTTTATTTGCTTTAGTTGAAATTCCAATGCTTTCGGGTCTACACCTTCAATATTTTGGAGGCCAAAATTAACCTGCATGTGCCCTTTAAAAATAAAACCTTAAATCCTTCACCTCTAAATACGTTTTTGGATTTAAAATTAATTATGTATTCAGTATTACATTTATAATAATCATCCGTGGCGCTACAGCCGTTTTGGGGTCTACCAACCCGACTGTCGGCCCCATGCCTCCTACACCGGCAGAGGTGGCCTGCCGTATCCAACCGATACGGAAGGTGATGTCGCCAGCATCACGCATCCCCCAGCCGATATGTTGCCTTTCGTGGCCAGGTTCGCTAACTATCGCAGCTCCTAAATTTCCTCAGGATGCTGAGTCGGCACCTGTCCTATACCAGGGAGTTACAACCCACACACCTATGGGTGGCATCGAACCGGGAACCAGAGCTCCACGTTATAGCCCACTGGCGTCACGTTGCAAGATGTAATATATTTTTAGGAAATTAAAAAATACAGAAACAAAATTTGAACGAATATTGCATGCAAAAATTATTTCTCAAGATCTACTATGCGTGCTGTAATGTATGTATGTAAATACACAGTTGCTAGGTTTCATGTTAAAAATGCTTGTCTCTAAGCCTGTTTAATTTTATATTCACCATCAGTTATCTTCAGTAACATAATAAATTGAATCAGTCGTTAAAAAAGCTTAATGACATTTAAAAAACGGTTACTCAGCTCCGCCTACGTTATTGAGCTAACTGCTAACTCCCTCTCTATCTCAGCCTGTCTCACTCCTCCCCCTTCGCCCTTCTCCTCTCCTCTTCTTATTCTTCCCTCCCTCTCTGTCTTTATGCAACGTATGTACATGTCATGTGTGTTGTTTTGAAAACCTGTAATAAAACGTTTTCTATAAAAGCTTTTATTAGTAAACAAAAGGTTTATTGGTACATAAAGTATGCATCTTCCCTATTGTTATGCTATGGTAAACATAAAATGACATTAAACTACTCAGAAGTATTTTATACGAATTACAGTAATAAAAAAACTACTGTGACATATTAAGTTATTTACTATCTACAGGAAAAGGTTGTTAGAAATATTATGATTAACGTTTGTTATGTAAAGTTTAAAAAATATGATATGTTACACTCACATGACTTTCTCTACTCTTGTACAAACTATTTTTACAAACGCATATTCTCCATCTAGTTCATGTTAATCGGGATAAACATTTGCAGAAACTTATTGCTAATTTTCTTGTGGGTGCAAGGGGAATATCGTACGCTTTAAGCGATAGTCAAATATTTTAAGAGCTGGTTGCTATGTGGAGCATTCCATTCTCTTTGCATGTTCAGGACATAAAAAACGAATAACGAATTTCCATTTGAGATAAAGTATAAGTATTGGTAAATTCAAGCAAATATTAAGGAATATCTCGGAAGAGGTTTACTCCACAAAAAATTATACGACATAAATTGTGTGTTTTAACGAGTTCTACATTTTTATGCAGAAAAGTTTGCTATCTCTTACGGTTTACCAGTTATACGAAAGCCATTCAGATAGAAGAGAATTTTTTGGGATATTCTCAGAAAATTCAAGATATACATTTTATTTGTCATGAAAATATCTTAAACATGTGATATTTTAATCAAAATCGTTAGTCATTTTTGACAAAATCAAAATTTTCCATGTAAATTGTAGTCTGGGGTCCCCCATCCCAGATTTTCTTGTAAATCTTCGTATTTCATCTTTAAAAGATACTGAACCCAAATACCAAGTTTGGTATTTATCCGACTTGGCCTCAAAATATGTATTTCCGGTGAAATCTTGGTATCGAATTTTTTTTTGGTAGAATGCAATACTTTCCCTACTTATATATAGTAGAGAAAGTAAAGAACAATAAATGAACGAGATATTTTAATTCGTGGCCCATTACTACCCATTCCTTCATAGTAATTGGCTCAGCCATTCTAGTAAAATACATACCACATGCTCATATACAAACAAGAATCCCAACAACAGTATTTTTGTCTTCGGGATAATCCATTATACACCATGAATATATAGTTCTGAATGATTTGAAAGAAATAATTAAACTACAATTTTTTGCTTTAAAATAAGAGAAATATAGAATACGGTTTCGAAGGGCTCTGTTTCTTGTAATCTGAATCCGGAGCGTCGATAATTACTCAGGAGATTGATGGGGAGGATTTATCATCTTTACTCAGGAAGGTCATATCGGACGGTGAGTTAACGAAATGGGTGGAATGATATTCAAATGACATCGTGATCATAGAGCTTAGAATTACCCGACATCTTCTGAGAATAAGAAAACGCTCTGGAAAACCCATCCTTCAAGCGCTATCTTTATCCACTGGAATGTATACTGATTGTTGATACCCTCTGGTACGTGGCTAAAAGTTAATATCTGCATTTTTTACAAATGTGGACTCTCTTGAATTCATTCCCATTCTGATTCTTGTAATACTTTCATGTAAAGACCATATCAGTTTCAAGTATGTGTGATATCCACACAGTGAGCCAAAAGACTCCGAACCGCCTGCGCGGTGTTTTTCCTGTCCCCGTCCTCGGCGCACGTTGCCGTCTGCCGCTATCATATAAAGGCGCGGATGAAACCATACAACATTTTTAAAACTACTTTTAAAGGCTTTACTTACCAACTTTACGAAAGGAGATGCTGAAACTGCCCACCGTCGTTGTCCATACATTTTTGGCACCTCTTTAGGAAACTATCCATCACTCGCCGTAGTTCACGTTGAGAAATTTCCTGGCGGATATATTGTTTTAATTCTTCCAGGGTGTGTGGGTTTGTCTTATACACTTTATGTTTTAAGTTACCCCGGAGGGTATTTTATGAACAATATTACCGGCTGCACGGTGTTTTTCCACTGGGCGTGTGGAAATATGATAAAAGCATGATAACGCACTGCTGCTATAAACAAAGTCACGCTGTTGTGTTTTTGCTGTGCAGTGTGAAGTGCAGTTTTGAGTTGATGGTGATGTGATGTAGTTCAGTTATTACGAGTTATTTATTATTTTGCCCTGTACTTAGTCGCAAAGTATATTATGGCTCAGTATATGTTTTCTCAGTATATATGTTTTATTTATGATTCGTATGTGTTAACTCGGTCAGCTCGCCAAGTGAAAGTACGATTTGCAGAAAGGTTTCCAGATGTAAAAGTTCCAGGCCGTACAACAATCCGTGAACTTTACAGTAAATTTCAGGCCACAGGAAGTGTTCAGGTAAGAAATCTAAAAGACGGCATACGGTTGTTACCGAAGAAACATTAGACGACCTCGGTCATCGTTTGGAAAATTCCCCCAAAATTTCCATGATGGAGAGTTTCCTAAAGAGGTGCCAAAAACGTATGGACAACGATGGTGGCCAGTTTCAGCATCTCCTTTCATAAAGTTGGGAAGTAAAGTCTTTAAAAGCAGTTTTAAAATGTTGTATGGTTTCATCCGCGCCTTTGTATGACAGCAGCAGACGGCAACGAGCGCCGAGGACGCGGACAGGAAAAACACCGCGCAGGCGGTTCGGACTCTTTTGCCTCATCCTGTATATAATCTATATATACCGGGTGAGTATTCTCAGCCTGCGGATTGAGAGGTTATGCAGTTCCGGCGATGTACAGGCAATGCCGTAAACACTGTCCACTGCGTCGCGTCGTATCAATTTCGGCCGAAATGTCTGCTTTGCACCGCTGTGCGTGCAGTGACTTGCACTCGTAGTGCAACAGTGTGCGCGTTTGACTTCAGTGGTGAAGGTCCCAGGTTCAAATACTGCCACTTGAAGGTACTTTTTATGTTTAGTAAATTTAAGGAAAACTGATAGTCTGGTATGGAAGTGTCGCTTCACTTAATTAGTTTAATTATGTAATTTCATTAAAACACAAATTGTTACTTGTTAGAATAAGCCTTAATGAACATCATAAATAAATGCAAGAAATGAATAAAAGATAGTCATTCCCAGGCGTGATTTGAACTTTCGACCTTCATCATGACTTTCCCGCACGTTAATGACTACCACCGTAGCCCTAATCAGCGGGCTGGTGAATGCGGTGTCAGCACCTGCACTTCGCATCGTTTGTAAAATGCAGGTTGTCTAGTTACCAATCTGCAGGATGAGAAGACTCACGCAATATATATAGACAGAGAGAGAGAGAAAGCGCTTAAAAATATAATATAAATGCCTAATTTGAGGCAGTATTTTAACACTTTAATAATTTCAATTAAATTATATAATATGTAAATTCAATAACAGCCCGCCTTGAAGCAATATGTATGTAATAATTTGTAAAAAAATGTATGTAACAGTCATTACATATGCTTATATTATTGTAAACATGTTTAATAATGTTATGTGAATGCATTGTGTAATTCAATAATGCAAGAACTGTGAAAATAATAAGTTTAAAGTTGCTAACAATGAGGTAACCTTGTGGCAATAATGAGTTTGAGAGTTTGAATGTCATGATTAGGGCAGCAATAACGTAACTTTGTGACAGTTTTTAAAATAGCCAATCAACAGCAAGAAAAAGCTTTAATTAAATGCAGGTATTCTATTGGACTAGGATTAGCCAACCAGAGACTTGAAATACAGAAGCTTACGGGTTTGGACGGTTGAAATATGTTCAGTTGCCTGCAGACCTTGGTAGTGACCGGATGGAAAATGTGTTCTCTAAAGAAATATTACCTATTCATGTATAACGAAAATTAAGTATACGAGTTAACAAAGTGCAAATATTAAATAAAAGAATCTCACAGCTCTTAATATCAGTGTAGTGCTATTTAATTTGTGTCAAGGATTAATAAAAAGAAGTGAATTAAAACTTAAAATCTGTATAAGCCTACATTCTTGTCGCACCACGCCCTGATTAAGAGATACGTGACTCTAAAGTAAGACTGACGCAGCCGAGGCAAACATAAACATAAATTCTATCTATAGAAGCAGTTTAATAACAAAGTTAATAAATAATGTTTTAAATCTTGGAGCGTAACAACAAAAATACATCTTCAAGTCAGCTTTACATACGGAGCAGCATATTACGTAACAAACAATCCACTTCAAATTGGCTTAACTAAAACAACTCCAACGTAAACAACAACAATAAACTAAAACAGTTGAAGAACAATACGTCTTCAAATTTCATATGTAAGCAAGACACCGTTTGTTGGTGTCCCATGGAGACATTCAAGAAATTCCCCACCCTAAAATAGAGTTTGAATTACTAATGATTATGATTAAAACATCGTGTTTGAAATAATGTCATGGCAAATTGTTTGTATATCTCGCAGTTTCTATAAATAGCGTGACGTCCTGTTCTTCAAATGTAGAGCTCATTAAAATATACAATATGTGTCATTTGTGGAACTTTGTTAGTTTAGGCTTTCTCGGGTGAAGCTTATTGGGGTCGCCATCTAAGAGAATTTAACAGTGGAAGATTTTCCTTTTAAAAACTTACTGAAGAGCTCCCGACAAACTGCAGGCAATTTAAGAGACGAATGTTTCCGTGTTTGAATGTAACTATGTCACCAATATAGCCTAATTAAATGTCTTACATAAAGTAGATACCGAGCGAGTAGTAACCGCTGTAAGTGAGAGCCTCGCCTCCGGGAGGTCCGGATTCGATTACCGTCGACCCACTCTGGCTTTGGGTTTTTTGTGATTTTCCCTGTTCGATAGGCAAATGCTGGGGTAGTTTCTCATCTACCACGATTTGCTTTCCATCATTTCCCCCTCATTTCGTCTCCTTCCCATCTTTCATGTGTACTTCTAGGTTTCGTGGCATATGGCGGTGCCGGACAGATGGCACAGATGCTAAAGAGGGCTGCTTGGTCGACGGGTCGTTCATCGCCTCTCTAGGCAGCTCCAACAGTGGGACAGATCTTCGAGCCTGTAACTGTTAAGACTTGCGCATCTCTGTGACCTGTCTGCCTGAGGTTCCTCTTCCTCCTTGGGGGGGTGGTGGCAACAATAGATCTATTTAGGTCGCAGTGCACGAGATGTCTCCCTCCGTTTTATAACGTATACCTATAGGCACATAAAGTTGATAGAAGGATATATCCCTTTATGTGACAGTACAACGTAAGTAATGATGGTTACGGCTGCAGAAAGCCCTTTGAGAATGGTCATCAAATGATTCACCCCCATTAAACTTAATTGATATTGAAATTAAGGCGGCGCCGTGGCCGAGTGGTTAGACCGCTCGCCTCTCACCGAGGTGGCCCGGGTTCAATCCCAGGGACCCACATGTGGGATTTGTGGTGGACAAAGTGGCATCTGGCGGGTTTTCTCCGGGTTCTCCGGTTCATTCCACCAACTGCTCCATCATCACCTTTCCTTTCATCCATTTCACCATCATTTCGTTTCATCTACTTCCTTCCTCCCATACCAGGCATCGGGCTGATCACCCATCCTGGATATTCTGTCTGATCCACGAGTGTCTGCTCCTCGACGGGCCTCTGACCCCAGGCATCTACCTGTAAGTCCTGGGGGGGGGGGGTGTAAGTCCTACATAAGAGGAGGTTAAACAGGGAAAGAAGAAGAAGATATTGAAATCAAACTTTTAAACAAATAAGTAACAAATCAAATAATGCTTATAAGGAAAATTATGCCCTTCTTAGGCCTCTTGTACACGATCAAACATCTTTTTTTCAATTCAACAGTTTACAAAAAAAATTTGTCAAATATGTTTCAATATGTGAAAAGATTGGACAAGACGTGACAAGACCTGGCAAGACTTGACAATGTCATAAAAGGATATTTACAAGTTGTCTGTTTGCCAAACTGAAACCCTTCAGAACACATTGACAATTTATCATACGCAAAGCAATTTACTATTTGCGTCACGGTATAACAATTCGCAATGAAATATTGTTCTTTACTAATATTACGTAGCACTTTCACGTATTATATCCAATGAAATCGCATTACGATTATGGAATACAATGGAAATAACACCAACTGATAGGTTAACCACACTATATAACATTGCATTAATGTTTACTTAGTTCGGAAATCTGTCTGGCAATTATTTCTTCATCTGCTTCATCTTGTTGTGGTAATCCAGGAGCCCTCGACGTACAGACATGGCCAGCTTATGTGTAACTAATCAGTTCGTATACCATACCTTGGCCGGGTAGCCATTTTTGTTTACTTTTCTCTTTCAGCCATGTTGCAGATTTCGTGACGCACTGTAAATATTTGCATTTCATTGCCCAAAGCCATCAAATGATTGTCAAATCTTGGACCGTTTAGAGCATGTTCTTATTTGCTTTAAAAAATTTCAAAGAGCTTAAAAGTATTGGAAGCTATTTGACAAGAAAAGTTGTAAAGTTGTGACAACTCTTGAAAGGTCTGGTAAAGTACTGAATTTGACAAAAATTTGATCGTGTACAAGGAGCTTTAGAAGTAAAAGTTTAAGATATTCTGCAATGTATTTTGTTGAAAAAGAAACTGTTTGCAAAGCAAGGAATATTTTCGCAAAAAAAAAATATTTTTCAAATCGGCATCATGAAACAGAGAGTATGAATTATTCATGACAAACACTGAATGTTAAACCCTTTTCTTTATCATGTGGTTGTAAATGCTTCGCGCAATAATATAAGTTTGTGTTTGCATTTCTGCAAGTGAAGGGCGCTGATAATTATTCTACAAGCGTTTGTTCCTTCTTTACGTTACAGGCAAGAACAAATTAAGTGCTTGTTCCATTAGAGCACATAAAGGGTTCCGTTTTTTAACGGCGGGTGAGTTACCTAGTTTTATTCCATTACACCTCGAGGCCTAAAGCGAGCGTTTGAAGCAGGAGGAGTCTGGGAACACGTTTAAATGTAGCGAAGCATGGTGGTGTGGGTAGGTGTTAAAACAAAGGAAGCGCGCGTGTGCGATAGCTTAGGGCTACATTGCAAATTTGACGAGTTTGATTCACAAACTTTGAAGTAGTTAAAGAACTACAAGAGCATTATTGCTAAATAAGCTCTTAGCTTTCACTTTCTCTAGCACGTATAGTAGGTAGAGAGGTATTGCATTCCACTTAAAAATTCCATACTGAGATTTAACCGGAAATACATGTTTTGAGGCCCGCTGAGTAAAAATTTTTTTTTAAAACAGGCCCACGTGTATGTGTGTGTGAACAGCATTACTCAAAAACGAAAAGTAGGATATATACCAAACTTGGTACTTAGGTTCAGTATCTTCCAAAGATGCGACACAAAGATTTTCAATAAAATCCTCCTACCCTAAACTACCCTTTACATGGAACATTTTCCGAATTGTTTTATTTTCTAAAAAATGGCTAACGATTTTGATTACAGTACCACCATATATTAAACATATTTACATTACAAATATAAGGTATGTCTTGAATTTTCTGAGAATAGCCTATGAAGTCCTCTTGGTTCGGAAGGAATTTTATATAATCCTGTATAACTGGTAAACGTTAAGTGATAGATTAATACGTAATACACATAAAATATGTAGATCTCTTTAAAACACACAATTCATTTAAAATATTTTTGTGGTATAAGCCATTTCTGAGATATCCTTATTAAAGGTTCGATTTTTTTAAGTTCCATTTATACCCCGCCTTTAACTACATTGTTGTTATCGGCGGCCTTTCCTTTGGAACTTATTGTCTATTGGCAATGTGTTAACTCGTGTAATTCTTGTCGTTGGGTTTCCTGCACTTTGGTTTTTAATTATTAGATCATACACACATTCACACTTTTATTCATATTTCCAAATTCTGGGGAGGATAAGGAATAATCTTGGCTAGAGAAAAATTCCCCCCCCAGCCGGGAATCGAATCCGGGGCCCCTGGCACAACAGGCAGGTGCTCCACTGACTGAGATACAGGGCCAGTCGAAAGGTTCGAATTGTTCATTTATTGGATATTCTCTTAAATCTTGTCAACATTCAGTTATTTCTCATTTTGCATGGAAACAGCACGGAATTTTAAGACCAGCATATAGCGTCCAATTCTTAAACATTTGACTATCGCTGTTCTTTTTGCGTCTGTAACAAAATGTGTAATGTAGCCATTTCTGTAAGGGCTTATTTGGATTAAAAAAGAAAAATAAGCTTTAGTAAGAATAATTTGTATACCCAATAATGAACGTTAGAGCGTAGAGAAAGTCATGTGAATGTATAATATCAGATTTCGTTGTTTTAAAACAAGATTTGATTTACTCACGGACTTGAAATTAGTTTGTTCGTAGGTACGATATATTTAGACTATTCCACTCTATTAAAATTGAAGTTAATCAAATGGTTTGTTTTTTAATTTAAACCAAACTCATGACGTCCACATCTACAATAACATCCATCAAGCATTTATATTGATTAGTGATAATATTTTTTAAACAATCCTGCCGTTATAAACATTATAATCGTAATAATCTACCTTTTATAGAATGTGTGCTATAGTGGTTGCCTAGAAGCAATGCGTAATGAAATCTGTTGAAAGAATGCATTCACACTCGATGCGATAGTAAAAATGTTCATTCATCCTGATATACCAGCGTCCGTGGTCCGCATTAGGCCTCCCTTCGAGACTGAAATATCAGCCAATCTGGCTGGGCGTTTAAGATGGTGTCTCTCATTCACCAGATAAATATCTGATTAGTCATTGGCACCACGACCAAAAGCTCCGTCCAGAAAATAAAATTAAGTAAATTTTCTGCGAAGCTGCTACGCAACTAAGGCCATCTGTTCATGTCAAATAGACGGCGTTACGTGTCCACAGAACAGCAATCGTACGATCACAAAAGTCCGCCTTCCAATTAATACAATAACAACGATACTAAATGGTACAGGAAGGCAACTATGCAGCTGAGGTCATCTAGCACGAGTTATTCAAGCAGAGTGTACAGAAAGGCGACTAAGCAGCTGAGGCCATCTACCTGGCACACACCGAATCAAAGAATCTATTTTAGGTAACCGTCGATTATGACCGAGATGTATAAACCACGTTAAAGAACCGAAAGAAGAGGAAAAGAAAATATGAAAACATCAGCAGGAATAATGTCTGAGGTGCACACCTCCGTGCTGTCTGTGTCATTCCGGAGAGTCTGAGTTTGAATTTTCGTCATAAACTTTATGAGATGGCCCCGCGGCAACGTGTCCCCTCGTATTCGGGAGATCCGGAGTTCGATTCCCGGTGGTCGCCTGAATGCTGGAGTAGTGTATTCTATAACGGATTTCCACTTATTTCATTTCCCTTTCACGTTTCAGGTTGACTCCGGGGCTGTGGTTCGGTCGGCGTCAAATTAAAATAAATTGAGTTTTATTTATGGACGCTGTTTAACTGCTGTGATTCTTAGCGTCCCATTCTATATTGGGCGTGAAAGACCGGTAATTTTGTTCACATGCCTCTTTATCAGGCTTGAGGTTCTTTAATGTGCCATAAATCTACGACCACCGGTTTTACTTCCCTTCCGAAGGAAGGCATGCCAAGGATTTTTACGCCCGAAAAAATCCATCGCCCTCCCCCGGGTTTGAACCCGCGACCTCGGGAACTATAAGCTAGCATGGTAACCACTACACCACGGAGAACGACTCGGCTGGCGTTGGGCAGCTGGTGCAGAAGCTTGCGATTTTGGAACCTCTTCTCGGCCCTGCTAGAGGGAAGGAACCTCCACTGCTGGGTCGTGTTTCCCCGGTTCCACTGGAGGTAAGTATCCGAGTGACACTCCCGTGACCGGGTGGTCAAGCTTGAAACTGTTAGGGAACTCTGTGCGTCTCTGTCGTCTTGCGCCGGCCTCGCTCTGCAACCTATACGTCTCTTACGGTTCTTCACTTCATCCGTTCCTCCCGGGACGTAAGCACAAAAGATAGATTGGGATCGAGATTGTAGGTGACCCTCCGTTAAAAGTTCTATCCTATCCTACCATCATAAGGCCTTTTCCACGGCTTTGCCTAAGTTTGAGCAGACAAATGTCGGTAACTCTTAACCGCAGTGGATCCCTACCTGGTTTAAATGTTCATTAATTTGTCGTTCCGTGTATTAAAGTACGTTAAACTTAAAAACAATGATCCAGTGTGCACATGCGCTATGAGTACAATAATAGAAATGTTTTGAAATCCTTTTTACTTTCTCTACTAAGTATAGTAAGTTGGGGAAGTGTTGCATTCCACCCGAAAATTGGATACCGAGATTTCACCGGAAGTGCATGTTTTGAGGCACTCAAACAAAAAAATCTGATGTGTTACACTCACATGATATTCTCTACTCTTGTACAAACTAATCGAGATATCGAGATTTTAATCTTATTGTTAATTTTCTTGTAGATGCAAGGGGAATTGGTAGGCTTTAAGCGATAGTCAAATCTTTTAAAGAGCTGGTTGCTATGTGGAGCATTCCATTCTCTTTGCATTACCAGGACAAAAAGACATAATTAACGAATTCCAATTTTAGAAAAAGTATAAGTATTGGAAAATTTAAGGGAATAACAAGCAATATCTCGAAAACGGTTCAGTCTACCAAAGAAAATGTATATGATATAAATTGTGTGTGTTAACGAGATCTATATTTTTTGTGCACAAACATTTTATCAATCTCTTAGGGTTTACCAGTTATGCAAAAGGCATTCACAATAAAGAGGACTTTTGGGGACATTACCAGAAAATTCGAGATATACATTTCATTTGTCATGAAAATATCTTAAATATATGATATTTTAATCAAAATCGTTAGAGCTATTTTTGAGAAAATTAAAATTATCGAAAAATGTTCCATGTAAAGGGTAATCTGGGGTGGGGGGATTTTCTTGAAAACCTTCGTGTCGCATCTCTGAACCTAAATACCAAGTTTGGTGTTTATCCGACTATTCGTTTCTGAGTTATGCTGTTCACAGACACACACACACGGACATGTTTCCAAAAATACTTTTTTTGGATTCAGGAGGTCTCAAAACATGTATTTCCGGTGAAATCTCTGTATCGAATTTTTGAGTGGAATGCAATACTTCCCCTACTTACTATACGTAGTAGAGAAAGTAAAAAACATTTTTAGAAAAAGGTCAGTGTGTGTGTGTGTGTGTGTGTGTGTGTGTGTCTGTGAGCAACATAAGTCAAAAACGAAAAGTCGGATAAATACAAAACTTGGTATTTAGGTTCAATATTTTTCAAAGATGCGACACAAAGATTTTCAAGAAAATCCCCCCACCCCAGACTACCTTTTACATAGAACATTTTTCGAAAATTTTGATTTTCTCAAAAATGGCTCTAACAATTTTGGTTAAAATATCATATGTTTAAGATATGTCCATGACAAATGAAATGTACATCTTGAATTTTCTGGTAATGTCCCCAAAAGTCCTCTTTATTGTGAATGCCTTTTGCATAACTGGTAAACCCTAAGAGATTGATAAAATTTTTGTGCACAAAAAATATAGATCTCGTTAACACACACAATTTATGTCATATACATATTTTTTGTCGACTAAACCATTTCCGATATATTCCTTGTTATTTGTTTGAATTTTCCAATACTTACACTTTTTCTCAATGAGAATTCGTTATTCCTTTTTATGTCCTGGTAATGCAAAGAGAATGGAATGCTCCACATAGCAACCAGCTCTTAAAATATTTGACTATCGCTTAAAGCCTGCCATATTCCCCTTGCACATACGATAAAATTAGCAATAAGATTAATATCTCGATATCTCGATTAACATGAAGTATATGGAGAATAAGCGTTTGTAAAATAGTCTTTACAAGAGTAGAGAAAGTCATGTGAGTGCAACACATGAGATTTTTGTGTTAGTATAGAAATACCTTACTGAAATATCTTTTATTAGTTTTCGAGCACTACACTTTCGTGTTGCAATGCCTTTAAACCGGAGCCAGGGTTACAGTTTCGTTATCCATAGACATTGGTGTAATTTTGTAGCGAATGCCTGACTCGCATAACTTGCAGCCGTTTGTTTAGGTCACGACTTGCAGAAGTTTGGGAACAGTTGTTGCAGAGCAATAAATATCTTCGTGCTGAAGGTCTGTCGAGGACATTAGGATTCTTTCTGGAGTTGGAACTTGAGATGGGGAGTGCTTTTTGTCTGTTCCATTAGCTGTTCTGTAGCCCATCTGTTGCACTGATCGTATTTCATATCCGCACTGCTGACCCAAAATCTACGCTGTCCTCTAGCAGTAGTACTTTGGGGCTCAGGTCAAGAGAATGTTCCTTTCCAACTAAATTACCAAACCTGTCGTGTTACACCAAATATAATGAGTTTTGTGTATTGTTAAGCCATAATATAAATACTGACTGCATGACTTTAGAGCTGAAAGTAGCAGTTTTGTATGTTTATTTATTCTTGCAGGAGCTAAGGGCCATAGGGCCTTCTCTTCCACTCTGCCAGATTAAGGCGCCTGACAACATACGTTATACGACACAAATAGGTTTAAATTACAGAAATAAGTAAGGCATATGTTAAAATTATAAAATAAAATTATTAAAATAAATAAAATTCTTCTACATGAATATGCATAATAGAAAAAAGCTGTAATATAACAAAATAATGGTCATTTTGATAGTTAACCTTCTACATTCTCTCCTACAAAAGGAGAGAAGATAGAGAGAGAGAAATATAACAAAGCTTACAACAGCAAATAAATTTGCAGCACTACGTTTTACTTTCTCTCCCGTTTACAGAAGTAGACGTATGCCCAAGATCCTCAGCTTTAGAAAATATATATATTTCGGAAAAAGTCTTTTGGGTGTGTGTGTGTGTGTGTGTGTGTGTGAGAGAGAGAGAGAGAGAGAGAGAGAGAGAGAGAGAGGAACATAATTCGGAAAACGAAAAGGCTCTTAAACACAAAACTTATTGTTGGAACTAGGAATGGATAGGAACTTAGAATCTCCACCTATGGAGACCTTTTGTACCTAAGCCCCCTGGAGGGAGGGGTGAGGTGAGAGAAGTCAGAGGGCGGCCGGATCAGGAGACCCGACAGGGCAGAGGGCAGGGTCCTTACATTTTTTCAGATTGAAACTACCCGGATGGCAGCTGGTACAACCTGCTCCCCTTCCCCTCTGCGGGCTTGTGCATCCCACAGGGAGCCCGGGAGTCGAAGATTGCCTCCATTCCGGGACGAAGTGTTCCAGAGAGCATTTCCCTTGCCATGAAAGCCTAGACTCCCGCCGACACTTACAAGCATTAAACGATCAAGCAGATGACAGTTGAAGTGAAATGAAGGGACAGGAAATTCGGGGAATGTAAGCAACCTTCCCAACATTCGCCTAGCGACCCGGAAAAGCCATGGGTCAGGAAGGTCAGCCGCGGGAATCCAACCCGGGACCTCCCGAATGCGGACCACAGACATTGCTGCCTGATCAATCCCGCTTGTAAACTTATTAAGTCCTGCATATTTTAAGAATGCAAAGTTATGTTCGTAGAATTCCAAGTGCACCAAATACGTTTGCGTGGTAATTGTGTTATTACTTTCTCTAAAAATGTTTACTTTCTCTACTACGTATAGTAAGTAGGGGAAGTATTGTATTCCACTCAAAAATTCGATACCGAGATTTCACCGGAAATATATGTTTTGAGCCCCCCTGAATCCAAAAAAACATCTGATGTGTTACACTAACATGACTTTCTCTGCTCTTGTACAAACTATTTTTACAAACGCTTATTCTCCATATGCTTCATGTTAATCGAGATGTTAATCTTATTGCTAATTTTCTTGTAGGTGCATGGGGAATATGGTAGGCTTTAAGCGATAGTCAAATCAAAGCCTAGCAATTCCTCTTGCATCTACAAGAAAATTAGCAATAAGATTAACATCTCGATTAACATGAAGCATATGGAGAATAAGCGTTTGTAAAAATAGTTTGTACAAGAGTAGAGAAAGTCATGCGAGTGTAACACATCAGATTTTTTCTAATGATTTTGATTAAACGTAATGTAACTGACTGATGCTGGATTGACGACATCTGCATTGTAAGTAGCCTGAAGGCATTTAATCTCATTGGATTTTATATAGCTGCGAAAATCTGAGATATGAACAACCTACTACAGGAATGATCTACAGTTAATTAAAAATATACAACTTACGTCAAGCAATTCCTTTCGTAATATTACCCCTTTCCGAGATTTTGGTTGTATGTTTTAAGATTTCCCAAGTTTACATTCAGTGTGGTATACCATCGCTGTAACCTGCTTGAAAATTCTTCGCGTTCATATTTTTCGCATTTTTTCTATTATTTATATTAAATTATAAACAATTAAACGTTACCTCTGCATGTTGTATGTAACGTTTATGTTGGATAATTTATATAGGTAAATATTCATTGTGAATAAAGCAAATTAGATAGACGGATCACTTTTCCTTTCTCTACCTTTTATCTATGGTAGATAGAGGGACAATTGTATTCTACCCAAGAATTCCGTATTGAGATTTCACCAGAAATATGTTTTGAGATTCAGGTTCCCTGAAATACCAAAAAATCATTTTTAGAAGAAAAAAAAGACCTTGCATGTGTGGGAAGAAGAATAGGGGTGCTGGGATGTGATGTGACGTGTGTGTAGAAAAAAAAAGAGAACGGCATAACTTAAAAATTCAAAGTCTGATAAATACCAAGCTTAGTATACTTCAGCCCGGCATCTTCCAAGGATGCGACACCACCAGTTCTCCTATCCCAAGCTAACTTTGAGAGTTGTCCTCCGTGATCTAGTAGTACCATGCTATCCTCTAGTTCCCGAGGTCGCGGGTTCAAGCCCGGCAGAGGGCGATGGATGTTTTGCACGTAAAAAGTCCTTGGCAGAGCTTCCTTCGGAAGGGAAGTAAAGTCGGTATCCCCGTGTCGTAGATTTACGGCACGTAAAAGAATCTCAAGCCTAGTAAAGATGCTTCTGAGCAAAATTACGGGACTTTCACGCCCAAAATATAATGGGATGCTAAGAACCACAGCTGTTAAACATAAATAAAAACTCGGTTTGTTGGAATGTTTAAAAACTTCGACAGCCTTCCTCTTCTAGAAAGAAAATCAATACCACCCGTTTTAGATGACCAACAAGATCTGATTGAATAGGTTCCAACTCCACCATCTCCTCTAGCACCATCATCCTAAAAGTGGGTTCAACATTTAAGCGACAGATCCGTATGGAAGAGATACGAAACTCTCTCGAAACGTTGGATTTAATTTGGTTAATCCTTACGATGTGTCTTAACCCCTGAAATATTTTAATCCTTTGTAAATACTTTAAACAAGTATTGGACAACCACAAATAACAAATATCTCCGTTGAAAACATATTAGGTAATACATGTATCTGAATTTTGAGTTTTCAAGCAGTGAAGATACTGAATTATGCTATATTACTGTAACATTTTTAGATTTTAAGTTAAAATTATGACAGTATAACAGTGGTATGTAACTCGTGTGAAAAACTTCATGTAATCCTCGTTTAATGAACACATTCCTTTGCACAAGGAATACTTTTCGACGCTGCAGTTTTAATTTACTATTATTCATATTTCGCTTCGTGCATTCTACAGTAAAAGGCATAAAAAGTGCTAGTGTAAGAAATCAAGAAGTATTTTCGTGCAGAAGGAAGTGTTGGAAAAGTGTGAGTGAATAAAGTTTGTTGCTTTCTCTGTTGCAGACTCGGGTGTTACAGTTCCAGAATTCAATAACGAAGCTGGGTCAAGAAAACGAGACGCTTCGCAAACAAATTCGCGAGTTGGAAGCAGCGGTGAGTACTCCAAAGAGTAAATAAGTTTGTTCATTGTTTGTTTGCTCTCTCGCATTCAAATGTTTTCGAAACGCATGGAGTTAAAATAGCGTTACAAGGCCTGCGAACTTCTCCAGATGAAACTTTCTGCTGACAAAAGCTGCCGAATCGTAACGTACCATTAAAAGCTGAGAAAGCATTAAATAATCTGCAGTTCACGTTCCACTAATATAATTTTAATGCAGGGTGATTTCAAAAACCGAAGCTAGTTGTCTGCATGTTGAAATCTACATTCAGATTCACTCTGGCAAAACAGGACGCTTCGACCTGATGCCGTGTAATACGTAGGAACAAAATCACTAGCGCCATCTTGCGTACGAGCCTATGCAACTGTTTTACGTCCTCTGCTACAATCGTATCAAGTGGACACCTGCGACGTATACACTTTATGTTTAGATGAGTAAACTCCAGAAGAAGTATTTTATTAGCCCCACGTATGGACGCCAATTTGAGAAAGATGGTTTGTTACGTTATTTGCACCACGCTTTGGGCGTCAATTTGGAGTAGTTTGTATTGAAGGAGTTGTATTATATTTCAACTGTTGGGGAGCCGAACTTGTAGTTGCAACCGCACGTATAGTAAACAGTTTCCGGTAGCCTTCGCCCCAAATGTACTTTCACGTGGCCTTTGCCCAAGTTTAAAAAAATATTAACTTTGTAATTTGACTGTTTCTTTAAATATTATATATTTATGTTTGCCTCGGCTGCATCAGTATTATTGTTAGAGACATGGATGTCTTGGCAGGGTTGTGGTGCAACTAAGAATGTAGGCTTACACAAATTATAATTTTACTTCACTTCTTTTATTAATGCTTGACACGATTTAATCACTTCACTGATATAGAGAGCTGTGAGATTCTTTAATTAATTACTTGCGCTTTTTAACACGTAAATTATTTTTGTCTCACACGAATACGTATTAAATTTTTCGAGGACAATTTTTGCGTCTGGTTAGTAACGCTGTCTGCAACCAACTGAATTGATTTCAACAGCCTAAACTTGTAAATTTCTGTATTTCAAGTCTGTGATTGGCTATTCCTAATCCAATAGAATACCTTCATTTAACTAAAGCTTTTTTTCTGGTTGTTGATTGGCTATTTTATAAACTGTCACTAAAATTACATTATTGCTTCCAAGAATCACAAGTAAGATTTAAACTTTCTAATTCATTATTGCCTCAAGGTTACCTCATTGTTAGCAACTTTTAACCCATTATTCTCACAGCTCCTACATTATTAAATTACGTAATACATTCACATAACATTATAACATATGGTTACAATAATACAAACATATACTATGACTGTAATATACACTTGTTATATATTGTTAAATATACATATTACTTTAAGGCGGGCTATTATTGAATTTATATATTATATAATTAGACTGAAATTATTTAAGTGTTAAAAATACTGCCTCACGCTAAGGTAAATACTGGATTGGATATTTAATACCATGACCCAAAGTTCCATTCTTAAGTCTAAAATAATAGTAAAAATGAAAAAAGGTGGTAATAGCGAATGCTGTGCCATCTATCCAGAGACAATGAAAGCAGGTAGACTGGACAGCACCCTAATGCCGTCTGCACGGCACGAAACAGAAGATACGGTTGCTATGCACTAGGGTCTCTGTGGACACGACCAAGCGGTTACAGGTATGAGACCTAGAAGGCTAACTTTCCGCCACACCTCGATCCAAGAGTTATCCACTAACAGATCCGTTGCGATATGACCCTGTATTTAAAGCGACGTAGAATAAATACAATAATAATAATAATAATAATAATAATAATAATAATAATAATAATAATAATAATAATAATAAAACTAATCTTTGCAGTAAGTTAATATTTAGTGTGCCCTTTCTGACTTTTGGGAAAAAGTTGTAACGGTCCGTGAGAAAATTTCACCAAATATCTACTGGCGCTTAACGTGTTTATTGCTTCGGGCCAAACCGATAGAGACGCTAGTTTTGACGTTCTTCCGCTTAAAGCGCGAGTGTCCTGTATTGTAGTTAGTGTTTTCGTTGTACCGTTATTGCCAGCAGTGGAAAATTTCAAAAGATGTTTGTAATGAAACAAGATTGTGTTACACTTCAAGTGCTTTCCCAACATTTTGTGTTTTGTGTTCTAGCATTTAGGAAGCAGTCCTAAAAATCGTAGTTTCAGCAGACTTCCCGTATTCTAACATGTTTATTGGCTTTTATTTATTTCAAACGAATTACATTCATGAATATTCTCTTAGCATTAATACCTTTACATGCTCTCTCGTCACTTAAACAATACCAATATAACCGATATTCTTTCATTACATACAGTAGTTTGCATTTTGCAAGCTTCCCTACATGAGTGGGTCTTTTCTGTTACGTTGTGTAATAGGGTTCTAGAAGGTTCAATCATTTTCATTCTCTCTTCCCCGCTATTCAAAATCAGTGGCGGGTAAATATATCTGATGTACTTTATGTAGGTATAAAAATATAACATGTTCACTTTTTTATTCCATTATTGACCTAATTCACTTCGCATCCAGTTGTAATTTTTTTGTATTTGCTATTGGATAACATAAATAAAAAATATGAGGTTTAAAACCACGCCTGTCGCTCAAATGTCACTTTGGATGGGCGATATAAAAATATAAAGCTGGGTGCAGTGGTTTAGTGCTGATTTCTTTACTGGAAAACGAGGTAAGAGGCTCAGCAGGTTGTTTTAAAATGTCAGCAATAATCCGCTTAGAGAAAAAGCAATAAATAAACTGGACAGCGGTGTGTGTTCATGTGCAGGGTGCTGGGGAGGTACAGGCGTCGCTACTGGAGAGGCTTCACGCGCTGGAGAACGACAACGCCACTTTGACGCGTGACGCAGAACTGCAGAGGCGTCAATACGAGAGATGTCTGGACGATGTGGCAAACCAGGTGGTGCGCGCCCTTCTCTCACAAAAGGTATTCTTGTAAACTGATCTAACTTCAATAAATATGTTACCTTATATTTACGTAATAGTCCTGCTAAAATATTTATCGGAACATTAAAGTTACTAATTCATTCATTTTAGTGCAGAAGAAAAGTTTAATAATGCCAGTATTTAGAATACTTTACAATAAATACATATATTATGTTTTACATACCCAAATCCTATTAAGCATTAGAAAACCTGTTTGTGTCAAGAAAACAACAGCACAGTAAATCACAACCTTTTTATAGTAAATGTTTACATTACAATTATAACATTTATTATTGGCCAGATCATTTAAATGTGCGACTAAGTATTTTCTGTAAGGGGAAATTATGTGGAAAGAAGTACGGCGAAGGTTTTAGGAAACAAAGAAAAAAATCGAAAGGTTAAATGAATTTTAACAAAATTCTAATTTTTTTCAGGGACAAAGACATTATACAGTAAGATCTTAATGAGCTATGCATCAACTTGTGCCCGAGGTCACGGGTACAAACCTGGCGGAGGGCGATGGATTTTTCTGGGCGTAAAAATCCTTAGCATGCCTTCCTTCCGAAGGGAACTAAATCCGGTGGTCCCGTGTCTTAGATTTACGGCACGTAAAAGAACCTCAAGCTTGATAAAGAGGCCTCTGAGCAAACTTACAGGCCTTTTACGCCCAATATGGGACGCTAAGGACCATAGTACTTAAACAGTGTCCATAAATAAAACTCAATTTATTTATTTTCATCAACTTGTGGCGCACTTTGTTGTCTGCGGGTATCAGAGAGTAGTGCTGATGTAACCATTCAAGGATTTCCAAGAGTTTTATTCATCAACTTTGTGGAAGGAAATACTAACATGAACATCGTCGTAGGCCATATGTTTTTGACATATCTTTAAAAACAAATTGTTCATTATTCGCTGTAGTTCATGCTGAGTAATGCTGCCTACTTCTTGGCGGATATTTTGTTTCAGTACTTCCAGGTTATGTCTGTTTGTTTTGCATATGATGTGTTTTAATTTACCCCAGATATAAAGGTCGCTGGTAATCCTTACTACTAACTGTATAATTCAGAATCAGATTTTCATATTCTATGCTTTATATGTTCGCTGTGTGAACTGTGGCAGAGTCTTGTTGACAAAATCTGGTGTGGACGTGATCCCTATCCATGACAATTTACGTAATATTATATACAGGCTGGACCAGTCAAGCTGAGACTGATTAGTTGTTGTTTTTCGTTATAATGGGTCATTTTAGGGTGAATTTAATTTTTTCCACCCAAACATTCGATACCGATATTTCACCGGAAATACATGTTTTGAGACCCCCTGAATCCAAAAAAAAGCATTTTTGGAAACATGTCCGTGTGTGTGTCTGTGAACAGCATAACTCAGAAAAGAACAGTCGGATAAACACCAAACTTGGTATTTAGGTTCAGTATCTTCCAGAGATGCGACACGAAGGTTTTCAAGAAAATCCCCCACCCCAGACTACCGTTTACATGAAACACTTTTTGAAAATTTTAATTTTCTCAAAAATGACTTAACGATTTTGATTAAAATATCATATGTTTAAGATATTGTCATGAGAAATGAAATGTATATCTCGATTTTTCTGGGAATGTCTCCAAAAGTATTCTTCATTGTAAACGACGTTTGCATAACTGGTAAACCATAAGAGATAGACAAAATTTTACTACACAAAAATGTAGATCGCGTTAAAATACACAATTTATGTCATATACATTTTTTTGTTGTTGAGTGAACCGTTTTCGAGATATTGCTTGTTATTCCCTTAAATTTTCCAATACTTATACTTTTTCTCAAATTCGTTATTCAGTTTTTTTTGTCCTGGACATGCAAACAGAATGGAATGCGCCAAATAGCAACCAGCGCTTAAAATATTTGACTATCGCTTAAAACCTATCATATTCCCCTTGCACCTACAGGAAAATTAGCAATAAGATTAACATCTCGATTAACATCTCGATTAACATGAAGCATATGGAGAATAAGCGTTTGTAAAAATAGTTTGTACAAGAGTAGAGAAAGTCATGTGAGTGTAACACATCAGATTTTTACTTTCTCTACTACGTATAGTAAGTAGGGGAAGTATTGCATTCCACCCAAAAATTCGATACCGAGATTTCACCGGAAATACACGTTTTGAGACCTCCTGAATCCAAAAAAAGCATTTTTAGAAACATGTCCGTGTGTGTGTCTGTGTGTGTCTGTGTGTGTGTCTGTGTGTGTGTGTGTCTGTGTGTGTGTCTGTGAACAGCATAACTCAAAAACGAACAATCGGATAAGCACCAAACTTGGTATTTAGGTTCAGTATCTTCCAGAGATGCGACACGAAGGTTTTCAAGAAAATCCCCCACCCCAGACTACCCTTTACATGGAACATTTTTCGAAAATTTTAATTTTCTCAAAAACGGCTCTAACGATTTTGATTAAAATATCATATGTTTAAGATATTGTCATGACAAATAAAATGTATATCTCGAATTTTCTGGGAATGTCTCCAAAAGTATTCTTCATTATGAACGACTTTTTCATAACTGGTAAACCATAAGAGATAGACAAAATTTTACTACACGAAAAATGTAGATCGCGTTAAAATACACAATTTATGTCATATACATTTCTTTTGTTGAGTGAACCGTTTGCGAGATATTGCTTGTTATTCCCTTAAATTTTCCAATACTTATACTTTTTCTCAAATTCGTTATTCATTTTTTTATGTCCTGGACTTGCAAAGAGAATGGAATTCGACACATAGCAACCAGCGTTAAAATATTTGACCATCGCTTAAAAGCTACCATATTCCCCTTGCATCTACAAGAAAATTAGCAATAAGATTGACATCTCGATATCTCGATTAACATAAAGCATATGGAGAATAGGCGTTTGTAAAAATAGATTGTACAAGAGTAGAGAAAGTCATGTGAGTGTAACACATCAGATTTTTTTTAAATGGGAACCTCCATCACAACGTCTTCCAAATAAAACACGACTAATGGCATTTACTTTCCCCCATAATATCAAGCAGCTTTTATTTGACATTTCTTTCTACAACGCTTAGTTTTGGAGATATTGTACAGTCCCAACTTAAAAGGTCTACCCTATATACTATAACCATATACTATAGTATTCACATAAGTGGGATTTGTGTGTTATTCCGATATGTTTCTTTTTGCTTTCCTTTTTCCTTAAGATTGATTTCAAATTAAGCATGTAATTACATGTAACATGCATAAACACTTAAGTCAGCCGTAATGACGAGCTTTTGCAGTAGGAAATAAAAGAAAAGAATCGCCAACTTTCAAACATGTTCGTCAGATGATGCACTTCTCTTGGGAAAGTGCAAACATGCAGCATGGAACATTTCAAAAGCTGCTTATGCTACAAAAACTGACAAATTGTATATATTAGTTATTATACAATTTCTCAGTTTTACGAAAAGATAACAAAATTAAATCAGTATGAAAAGAGGACTTCGATGGTTAATTACAAAAACTTCAACGTATGCGTTAACTTTGTCACAATATCTCAAATCAAAATTTAACAAAATAAAAAAAGCAAAATCTTTTATTGTAAACAGAAATTTGGGATGTAACAATTTTCTAGAAAAGCTTCGCTTGGCATACTTATCATGTCTGTATCAAATATGAAATTTGGTATTTATCTTAATTGTTTATTTGCATTTCTCACAGACAGATACACTGGCGGAGACACACGCAAAAGTTTTTTTTCTGTTGAACTCAAAACGTTCATTTACGTGAAATTTTGGTATTGAATGTTTAGGTAGAATATACTACTTCCTCTACCTACTATAAGTAAGCTGTAGAGAAAGTATAAAAGCGTAATTACACTACCTCTAATTTATTCTCTAAAAGCAAAACAAAAAGGAAGTACAAAATTCGTTGTGTGGTAGAATACATAAAACACTTCACGATTAGATACAGAGCAAATCACACCACTCTTATATCTGAATTGAATGTAGACTCTATCAGATCCAACTTGATAGTCAGAAGTTAGAATTACCTTATTCCCGGCAGCGGCGGGGAAAATGTATGCTATGCTCGGTGAAGAAAAAGCATCCCAAGTTGGTTCATACCTCATTTGGTCTCTTGGTAGATACTAGTTGTCAACTAATTAGTAAACCATATAACTTCAGTTTTGGTCAATTTGAGAAGTTTAAAAGAGTTTAGTTGTTTTTCCATACACATAACACTAGAAGTAACCATAAACATTTTTGTTTTTATTTCTGGATTGAATCTGGGTCTCTTTTGATTCATAAATTTACAATATTCCTATACACACCACATACTCCCAAGAAAATGAAAACATACACACGTTTACGTAATTTTAAAATGTATGTTAATTTAAATAGTCCAGATGATGTAGTTGTGTTTTTATACCAGGGTCTTCGAGAGGAGGTAGCAGCGCTTCAGAGAAGAGTCAAAGAGTTGGAGTCGCAGAATCGAGCCCTAACGTCTGTCTTGGTGCAACAACTGGATCCCAAACACAGCGAGCAGGCCGTCACTGTAAGTACCATATTAATAGGCGCTCTTTTGTGCATGCTCCCATGTCGTCTCTTGCCTTAAATTCTCACATTTCCGATCTTGGCAAGCCATTTATTATATATAACGCCTAGTAGAAAGGGTATTTGTCATTCTGAAATACTTTAAAACTGCGTTTACGTAGTTGCGTATTTTAAAACCTCCTTGGATGACTAGAAAATCAAAAACAAATATTTTCTTTCCACGTAGCTTGTATACAAATTTCGCTTTGCTTATTTATTTGTAACACAATAGTTTTCATTACACATACAGGACCTCCAGGGTCCTTCCTATTTACATGAAAAATGTATACAATAATTGTTCTAGTTCTCTAATAGTAAGAATCTATACCTATAGTTACGTCGTTTGCAGCGTTAAACCAGGACGATACCAGGCACTCAAGGTGTGAAACTGCCCTCCCCTTCAGTCAGCAGAGCTGGCCTAGCCCGTTATGTCGTGTCTGAATCCCAGTTCCATCAATGTCATTCCGGAGCGTTAGCGGTCCCTCAGCCATCTGGCCGGTAGTCGCGATGCGTGTTCTGCGCGCTATATTCAGTGTATCTGTTTATTATTCTCAATATTGATACTGGTACCATATTATTACTGATTTTATGATGATTATTACGATATATTGATTACCTATTGAACAAACATAATTACTTTTTATTTTATCAGTACTAACCTTTTTCACAGTCGGTGTTGAAAGTGGTGCCCTTCGGCAGATAAACATTCTTGGCACCTTCTGATGAAATTACCATTCACACGTATAAGTTCTTGTTGCGTAATTTCCCTAATTTATGTTCTTATATTGTTTTTAAGATCGTCTATGATGCGAGGATTATTCCTATAGACTCTATTTGAGTATATAGACTCTCACGCACAGTAAGATCCGACGATCGAGCCGGCCATAACCCTTTATTTTTCTTCCGTTAGAACCCTTCGTTTATTTTTACAACTTACAACATTAAATGATTCCGTTCTCTTCACTTTATTCACTAGATATCTAACTGTTTCTGTACTCGGAACTGGAACACCAGGAAATTTATCGTGGAATTGCCTACACACCTGTCTACATGAGTCGGTTTTTACATACGTGTCATATATAAAAAGTCTTTGTTCAAGCGAAAATTTGAGTACCATTTCTGGGTTGTAATAATCCGATAATTCAATCGCACACAAATACACACGCGTCTCGCGTCTATACACAAGAAGCAATAACAGCTGACTGAAGCCCGCTGCTACATGTCCGATAAGTGGAAGAGCCCGTGGCCTTGAGTTCATTCAGACGTGTCGCATAAGACTGCCGTGCAATTCCCGGCCAGAGCGTTGAGGGACCGCCCTGTATAAAGGTAGCAATTGCCCTTTGTCTGCACTTACAACACTATTTAAACAGAGTTTGTTTTACATTTGAAACCTTCATGGTTGCTCTGATGCCTATTTTTTTTTTTTTTTGGATATTGCAGATAATACTTAAGAGTTACTTTTATCACTTAAATATCTAATTATGGGTGTACAACATTTCAGATAGTGCTATGGAATGATATGGCTATGCTTCCCTTGTTAGCAGTGGCGGCGGAAGCATTAACGCACCAGTAGTGCCAACCTACCTACCGGAAGTTAAACCCGATTATTATTAGAGTCGTCTGATTCCCTCTGTTCCCATAATGCAATATCTGGCTTTCCAGATAAATGTATACAGTTTATTAGTAAATGCTTTTGTCTACTGTGCTTTCATGAAGGCTTGCAGAAATTGCGAGAATTGTGTATTTAATTCCTTTTGATATACCGCCACTCACACTTTGGAAAACTGTGCAGGCAACGTTATTGGAAACGACTTCGTTGTTTAACTTTGAATATTATTAACCTTTAGACTGCTATGTTTTGTACCTCCTTAAACCACTGAGAGGGGACCAACCAGAAAACTCGAATTAACACAATATAATTATCTTATGTTTTACTTGGAACAAATAAAATAATATACAACATTTGTGATGTCTCAACATTTTTATCAACAATGTACCTCAAAATTGACATTGCCTAACGTACAACCGAATTACAAATTACAGTATTATTCATTTTCCAATACTATCGCATTAGATGAAATAATTTGTTTTATTTTTTATTTTTCACTTTGTTTATTTTCCACTGGGATTCACAACTGCATTTTAGCATTTTTATAATGTACTACCAGTACCGTTTAAGTTTCTTACATGGAGGTTTACAATTCATGTACACTAATCGGCCTTTTAAAAGTTTCACCTTTCCGTTTCGACATGACTACACCTTACAATGTACACTAGGAGAGTACTGAACTGTTTCCACTCAATTTCAAACCAACAATGCATGCTAGAATTACTTAAAAACACAAGACAGCCAACATAAAACTCTCAAGATGCAGAACATTTTATGAGACATGAACTGCTTTGAGGGATCCAAGTGGACCCCAAATTGTATTTTATTTTTTTACAATTGTATTTATTGAGAATTTTACGGAACTATTTTATGATAATAAAGCTGATTAAATTTGTAACATATTACAAAAATTTAAAAATTCTAAATTAGATATTTCACTCATAAAAGCTAAAAAATTTAACAATGAGGTCCAGCTGGACCCGCATAGAAGTCTGAAGGTTAAAGAGACAGGAAGCGTGCTTGTCAAAAAGTCACAAAGTACGATTTTTCGCTGTCTTTTATAACGCAAAATATCCATAAATGCCTTAGTCATTGCACTTGTTGACACATAGAACCGTGTCAGGTGCTAATTGTCACGGATATATGATCTCCTCTTAACCAGAAGTAGGATCCCTGAATTCATTTGCGCATGTCTGAGATGCGCCACTGCTACCCAGACACGAATCCATACAATAATAATGTTGCATTGCAACTTATTCGTTAGCTTCTCCGAATAGCTATCGTCATGCGTGTCATTGCATTCCTCATTTGGAAATGTTGTTGTACATGACACATACGAAATAAAAATATTTACTTTAAAATTTTGATTTATTTAACTAGCGTTATGGCACGAAGCTTACGGCCGCTCTTGCTTGTTAGTGCATCTGGGATATATTTGGACATCCTTAGTGAATGCCTGTGATATTCTGCACGGAATTAAACACTATCAAAAATATCTGCTTAAAACACCAATAAAAGAAATGGCTGCAATTAAAAATAGTTTAGCTAAAGAGAAATGTACCCGAGTTAGCCGGTGTGGATCTTACCATTTATGTAACAATGGTTGTTACAGAGGTTAAGAAATGAATAAATAATAACAAATTGTTCATTCAAAAAGCTCTATGTGGAGGATCAACAGAAAATCACACAGAAATAACATTTGTGAAGCACGTATGACTTCGATTTCGCCGAGGGTACAATCTTCAAAGACACGATCACGCTCCTGACTGCAAAACTTGCTGCCAAAGTCTTTCTAAGGAAGGAAAAGAAAACCTTCCCACATATTGTAAAGATGTCATTGAACGTATTCGAGCTTGCTTCACAAAAAGCCTAGGAAAATGAATAAGTAAAGGCGGTTTGCAACTCCAGCTTCCTCGCGGTATGATTAATAATTTTGCACACAAAAGCCTTCGTCTACGAGCATACACAATTCATATAACACAGTGGATGAAGTCTGACGATAAAGGCAATAGCCTGGGTTATGTTACGAGTGTCTCGTACAAAATTAACGAAGAAAATTCGTACTTAGATCATGCGTGCTTCTCTGACGAGCCCTGCAAGGAAAAGCTAACAGCAGAGTTGCTGAATCTGGGGCATGAATCCGCATGTATGTGAACAGCAACGTGATTCGCCAAACATTAATGAAATATCGCGTGATAGGGCCTCACTTTTTTGCCGAATCTTCAGTGTCTGCTACAACCCATGTACCTAGACATGCTCGAATTCATACTGCAACCATTTTTCATAAAATATAAATCTTCCGCGCTTCATATACCAGAGATTTAGTTTTCCTAATGAAAACTTTCTGAGACAATGGGTTGGCAGATGATCCGAGAACGTAGATTGGTCACCAAGCTTACTATACCCTTAAACTTTAAGACTCATGAAGGATCGAGTGGTTGATCTTATGGTTTGAAGAGCAAAATCTGCACCGCAGTTAAGAATGTCCCTGCTGATATGCTGAGGATTTCTAGATAGAGGTTGAATTAACCGTGCTACAAATGACAGTCGTATTAAAATCCATTAAAGATTAAAACTAAGTCTTAATGTATCAGAAAATGTTAAGCTTAAGTTCATTTAACAGTAGAGCTGCTTCTTTTATAGTGGTTTAAGCGGAATACCTGTATAAAACAGTCCTTTGATGAATTGTCAGAATGTAGGCAGCTTTGCTTTCTGTGCTGTCGCCGAAGCTGATCACATACAAATGCATCTGCTAGCGCTTTCTCAGTTTCTGAGTTTGCACATTAGAAGTAGGTAGTAACCGAATAAAAGACAGATGGTAGCTTGTGCAATTTCATTCTCATTTGATGTATCGCGAACAGGCATCTCGTGCAGTCCGGCTGATATGCATCATGTTCTTGGCCCCCTATTATGTCGCGCAATCAACATCATTTATTCATACAGTAGGGGTACTGCCTGGTCTCCTAATTGTCAGCAGAACTCGCTTTATCACCTTACTTTGATGACGCTGGGTCTTCCCTTCTAGGCAGGAGGGATGCAACTTTATAGTTATACAGCTTGTATGAAGTGCCCTCCAAATAGTCCTGTTCATCTAGCAGTGAGCTTTAAGAATACTGGGGCGTGACAACAGCTCAATTTGCATCGAAAAATGTCTCTACATAAGTGTAATTTTAAATAAACTTCACAAGTTTGTGCATTTATTTAAATTGGTGGTAGTTTTTCAAAGCATAAGTTTATGTACTCAGAGTTAAACAAATGCATACCATCACATGCCGGAATAGGATGTCTTAAAATGTTCTCCTAAAACTGATATCAACTTCGTTTCTCATCACTTGGGTACCTTTTTCTTCCATAAAGATTATTCACAGCGTACTGGAAAAGTTATTATATATGAATAGATTAATTTCTTGTAATTTTATTTTAAACAACCTCTATAGCATTTTAATATGCCAAGGGAAGATTTTGCATCAAATGTCATAGAATTCTAACTTATTAAATTACAATATGTTAACTCCGGAGAAAATACTATATTAATTTTAACTTCAATAATTTAGATAAGTGCACCTGAAGATGAAAAAAGCTGAGTTTGCTGAACAATTGAAAAACCAAAAGTACGCTCTCTTCACTCATTCTATAAGTTCCCTTTAATGTAGGTATTTATTTTGAGTCGTTATAGGTTTTCAGAACATTTAATCGTAATAGGCTCAGATAAAGCTCTGTAGAATTCACTGCTAATAAAAATAAATTGTTACATTATCTACATCCCTAATCATGTTAATCTTGAAATGTCAAGCAGCGTTCTGCAGTTACAAGAAGCGCAGCGGTTCATTAAAGTGTTATGTGTGCGTTCGTCGCCCATGCAGGTTAACTGTGGTTCCAGAAGTTCATGTTGTGAATATACTGAACAGTGTTCTGAACGGGCATAGAAATTCTTAAGCAGTTTGCTTCAAGTACACTCAGATCATTATCACTGCAAAGAGCTAAACAACAGTAGCCAGTGGTCACTGACAGGCAGCTAAAATCCGGTCTGATTGGTATCTGCAAACGCCAAAGGCATGGGCTGGTTTGTTATCTGCGACGTCCCTCCCTATTGTTCAGCAACAGTTATTCCCTTCCAACCTGGTTTTGATGCTTAGAAATTCGTATGTCTGGTTATGAACAGACTGGAAAAGGAAACACATTTTTATCTAAAACAGTTCCGTATTAAACAGTTGCATTTAATATGCCACTTTGAAAATCAAAACACCATTGTTTGTGATATATAAACATAACAACGAGCAACGAGACTGTGGGATGAAATTAATTAATAACAATAAATAGGTCCGAAGTCCATACTTCTTCTTTTGTTTGCTTTGTATATCGTTTGGAATAAAAATCTTACACACGCAATTTTAAATTGGCTATTCCTCCATCTTGGAAACTTGGTAGATTCAAATATCACAGAAATTGACAAAATACGAGGTCGATTTTAAAACTTATTGGTTCAGCAGTAAAAGAGCGAGCATTTAATATGAACAGTGCTTTCATTTCCCAATATAATCTCTCTTATGGTCACTATGACGATTCTCCTTTACCATCATTTCGTTACTGAAGAAGTTTTCTGGACATCGCCCCATGTCGGAAATCACTGACCCAAGAAAGATTTCGAATTTTACGAAGAGATGGATGCCAGAGGACGCCAATCACATTGGATGTCCCAATAATCTCAAATCCCTCATGCTTCCCACTTCAAAAACACTTTTAAGATCAGATGCATCATCTTGATGAAAATGTATTTTTTGTGTGTAACTTTTTTTCTGATGGTTTATCTCATTTGGTTGGTTTTACCTTATGGAGATAATCAACTAATACAAGAGGCATACTATACTGGTTTACACTTCCCCCCCCACACAACTGGACAATTCACAACCTGGAAGAAAGATCCATTCTCTTAATATAATACATCTGCGTGTGAGTCTCTCCTCTGACGTGCACCTACCACTTCAAGTGTGCAAACTCAGCCAAATTAAGTCCTTGTAATGTTTCTTCAAAATCCCTTGAAGATGATAATCATATGGAGCCAAATTGGTAGATCGCGTCCTTTAGGAACCTCTAAAGCCCATTACTGTTACAGTAATCTCCTATAGGGATTGACATCCTCCTCCGTTGATGTGTTTTTCCCCACCTTCACCAGTTGTGCGCGCTTTTTTGTGATTGTTAAGGTTGTCCAAGTACTGCCTCCTATCGTCTGTGATATTCTTCATTGTTCACACCTTTTTCCAAAGAGCGCTCTTGACCACCCTCTATGGTTATGCCTATGTTCCAAAAGGGCCTGGAGGAATGCTGCAATGCGTTTATATCATAACATTGATAATGATAAACAATATAATTATGTGAATGGCGGGAAAAATAAAGCGTAAATCAATATATGTAGTACGTCCCTCGTAAAAGTTCTTTACGGTCCCAGAAGTTTGATAACCCAACATTCTATAGATGGCACCAACTGTTGTTTCCGTCGATGGTGAACAACCAGCTTCAGTGTTTACTATTTCAATTCTGGTAATATGTGATGGTGGAATTTTGGTATAAAAGCTCTCCAAGCACTATCGTCATACTGTATGCTTCACAGCGCAAAGGTACTTCGCATACGCTGGCTCGGTCGAGTGAGCCGAGTCTGCATTTGAGCGACAAATACTTTGCTAAGACAGCAAGTGAGGAAAATAAAACAGAATGGATAGCCACTCGAGATAGCTCACAGGATCGTAAATGTGGGCATGCCGTTACGTTTCAGGTGAGTTCGTGTATGGGGAAAATAATGTGGTAGCAAGGTAGTGTTATTATGAGGTTATTTTCAGGAAATATCTTTAAAATGGCAAATAATTTCAGCTCAGTATGTGCAGCGATTCACGCAGAAATGTTCAATATCAAACAACGTTTCTCGTAACTCGTCAAATTTCAATTCCTTGAGTGCATTCGTTGAAAAATTGTAAACCTTGAGGACACTGCCAGCATAATCGCACTTAATTTTGTTCCAGTTTCAGCCCAATCCGAAGTGTATGGACAAATTCTCTTCAAACATTTACATACAGAGTTTCAATTCCATTGCGACCTCCCCCCCCCGGTTCCTACAAACAGACTGATAGACGCTGTAGCGAAGGCCTAACAAAGCACTAATAGCGTAAATAGGGCATAAAAACCAACATGTTCGCTCAGTCATGTAGTTAACTAGACAAAAGTCTACGATTTGGGACTAGCAAATAAATAAGTAGACAGGCCAACGCTTATTTCTAACACTAACAAGATGTTGATATACGGCAGAATTAACGAAAGTTTATTTGCAGAGTGTGACGCCGGTGTCGACGCCGAGCAGCAGTGGTGCCGACCTGGCAGGAGTGTGGTTTCCGCTGCAGCGACCTCGTTCGCTGAATCTCCAGACGCATCACCACCCGCACCATCACCATCATCTGCACCACCAGATATCCGCTGCCATCGCACCTGCTGCAGCAGCAGTAGTCGCCGCCGCCGCCGTGGCCTCTGGCGGTACGCTCCAGCAACCTACACGCCAAGCTGCTTCTCAACTTATTGGTTAGTTCAACATATTAAATACTTTTAAGAGCTTTAATATCTCCAGGGAATAGACCAGGAGCACCAGGAGACTTCTTAATCTGAACTAAGGTTAGCATAAGTCCAAATGAACAGAAATAATGAAGCACAACTCCAATTTCTTGACTAATTATTAATAACTTGCAATACCATTGTAAAAGAAACTGTGGCGAAATTATTCATATCAAGCATTCTACATCCTCGAATTCGAATGTTCTGTCAATGACTGCAGTCGCTCTTTGATAACCATTTTCAACATTTTATTTAAAGGCAAACGATAAAACTTTTGTTTTCCCCCTTTTTACTTTCTCTACTACGTATAGTAACTAGGGGAAGTATTGTATTCGACCCAAAAATTCGATACCGAGATTTCTCCGGAAATACATGTTTTGAGACCACCTGAATCCAAAAAAAAGCATTTTTGGAAACATGTCCGTGTGTGTGTGTGAGTGAGTGCGTGCGTGCGTGCGTGTGAGAACAGCATAACTCAGAAACGAACAGTCGGATAAACACCAAACTTGGTATTTAGGTTCGGTATCTTCCAGACATGCGACACGAAGGTTTTCAAGAAAATCCCCCCACCTCAGACTACCCTTTACATGGAACATTTTTCGAAAATATTAATTTTCTCAAAAATGGCTCTAACGATTTTGATTAAAATATCATATGTTTAAGATATTTTCATGACAAATGAAATGTTATCTCGAATTTTCTGGGAATGTGTCCAAAAGTATTCTTCATTGTGAACGACTTTTGCATAACTGGTAAACCATAAGAGATAGACAAAATTTTACTACACACAAAATGTAGATCGCGTTAAAATACACAATTTATGTCATATACATTTTTGTTGTTGAGTGAACCGTTTTCGAGATATTGCTTGTTATTCCCCTAAATTTTCCAATACTTATACTTTTTCTCAAAATCGTTATTCATTTTTACTTTCTCTACTACGTATAGTAGGTAGGGGAAGTATTGTATTCCACCCAAACATTCGATACCGAGATTTCACCGGAAACACATGTTTTGAGATCCCCTGAATCCAAAAAATGCATTTTTGGAAACATGTCCCTGTGTGTGTGTGTCTGTGAACAGCATAACTCAGAAATGAACAGTCGGATAAACACCAAACTTGGTATTTAGGTTCAGTATCTGCCAAGATGCGACGCGAAGGTTTTCAACAAAATCTCCCCACCCTAGAGTACCCTTTACATGGAACATTTTTCGAAAATTTTAATTTTCTCAAAAATGGCTCTAACGATTTTGATTAAAATATCATATGTTTAAGATATTTTCATGACAAATAAAATGTATATCTTGAATTTTCTGGGAATGTCTCCAAAAGTATTCTTCATTGTGAACGACTTTTGGTAAACTGGTAAACCATAAGAGATAGACAAAATTTTACTACACAAAAGATGTAGATCGCGTTAAAATATACAATTTATGTCATAAACAATTTTTTTTTTGTTGAGTGAACCATTTTCGAGATATTGCTAGTTATTCCCTTAAATTTTTGAATACTTATTTTCTCAAATGGGAATTCGTTATTCAGTTTTTGTCTTGGATATGCAAAGAGTATTAATCTGTGGCAAATGGAATAGTGCTGCACCTAGCAACCAGCTATTAAGAGAGATGCATGTGCTTAAAGGCTACTGTATTTCGATACTGCCCTTGTAAATATATATTCCCCTTACATCTACAAGAAAATTAGTAATAAGATAGAGTCTGCAAATGTTTATCTCGATTAACATGAAGTAGATGGAGAATAAGCGTTTATAAAAATAGTTTGTACAAGAATAGAGAAAGTCATGTGAGTGTAACACATCAGATTTTTTTTTATGTCCTGGACTTACAAAGAGAATGGAATGCGCCACATAGCAACCAGCTCTTTAAAGATTTGACTATCGCTTAAAACCTACCATATTCCCTTTGCACCTACAAGAAAACTAGCAATAAGATTGACATCTCGATATCTCTATTAACATGAAGCATATGGAGAATAAGCGTTTGTAAAAATAGTTTGTACAAGAGTAGAGAAGGTCATGTGAGCGTAACACGTCAGATTTTTTCGTTTGTTAGCAATTCTAATTTTTTCGCGAACGCTAGTAACGAAAGCACCATTTTCGAGAAATTCCATAACTTTCAGCTTCTGAAGAACCAAAGAGATTTGCGCAAGCCTGGTGACACCTGATTCTGCAGCGTCCGAAATTGTAGCCCCAAACGACCTAACAAGGGGGAAGGCTCGATTCTGACGAATTGATCAGGGGACTCGCCAAGTATCCCCTTTCCACAGAAACTATTATTATTATTATTATTATTATTATTATTATTATTATTATTATTATTATTATTATATTCTCCATGCGTCCAGTTTAAATAAGGCGTCAATCGCCTGCTGATTGCGTACAAGCACAGAATGGCATCAGTGCTAAGTGACGGTTGAACTATGAGCAGGAGGAGAGCAATTTGGAAATACAGAGACTAAATTTGACATCACGATAAAAAAACAATTGAAAGAGAAATTGCTACTGATTACTACTTCAGCTATTCGTTAAATAAAATAAGGTTGCTACTTACACACCAAGAACATCTTTGTTGTTCATCTTCGCGAAAGCATCTATGATACTTTCACGTAGTATACATAATAATCACTAACCACTTGAGGAAAAAATCATATTTTAATACACGATGCAAACCAATATAAACAGCAGTAGTTGGACTCGCTCTAAGCGCTGCCACTTCTACCAACCTAGTTCACTTCAAACGGACGAAAAAAGGTGAAAAACTGTACTGTGTTGAGAACACTAGATGTTGCGGAAAAGTTCCCGCCACGAAACGCATCCGTAGACATGGCAACCAAGTACACTTTCCCTTCTCGACAACCAGTTTACACTCCGTTGTATGACGCTGTGCTTGCGATCGCACCATTGATGACCAACCGGCGGATCGCAAATAGAGGGATGTGATTACAAAAAATACAATTTGAGAATTTTATATAAATAGAAATAAATGCTAGAAGATAGTGTAACCAGTAAGCTGTTCAAAAAAGGTCACTCGGCGATTCAAACGCTTCAAGGGAGAACCGATTCTGTGAGGGGGTTCAATGTGACAAATCGGTAGCACGTTGCAGCGTGGCGCCCAATTTCATCCTCCAAATAGGATTATTAGGCAATCTCACTGGAGGAGATGGTTCGCAAGATTACCGCAGTCGTCTTTCTGTGATGTAGCCATAACAGCTAAGAGACGGATCTCAGAGGCGCAAAGCATGAGCGGGATTATCAGGGCTCGTAAAAGGCGAAGCTATAAGCGATGTCAAAGTTCCTGAATGTATCATTCAAAACTTGGGTGTCTATCCATTTTAATACCAAGTAGGTGACGGAGTCTTGCCATTCAGTTCTTCGACTTAGGTGTAGAATATGGAGTAGTGTGCAGGGAAATGGCGTCTTGTTAGAATATAGTTATTAGTGGATATGCGCCAACCTGACTCTTGGATGAGACGGAGGCATTGCTGCATGCGGTTGAGGGCTCTTGTGCTGACACCTTCCAGTTCAATTCTTTTTGTAAAGGAGTTGTAAATAGAACAGTGCACATGCCTGCCAGGCACTAAAGTATCCAATTATTTACCATTCTAGCCTCTAGTTCCCGAGGTCGCGGGTTCAGACCCGGCAGAGGGCGATGGATCCTTTTCAAGCGTAAAAATCCTTAGCATAGTTTCCTTTCCGGTGATTTCGTGTCGTATATTTACGGCACGTAAAATAACCTCAAGCCTGCTAGAGGCCTCTATGCAAAATTTGGGGTATTTCACGCCCAATATACAATGGGACGTTAAGGAACATAGAAGTTAAAGAGCGTCAATAAACAAAACTCAATTTAATTTTACATACTGCTAAGGCTATGTTAAGCGTGTCCTAACTACACATTTCTGACAAATACCGAGGATATTAGGCCTAGAACGTTTCCTTTCCCAATTATCATTTAATTTCATGGATCATCAGTGTCCACCGCCTGGGGTATCGCATGCAGTAAGAACGGGCGTTAAACACCACAAAAGAACTGTTACATTCACATGACTTTCTCTACCCATATTTCGGCATTACAAAAGCTTATTCTTCTATCTACTCCATGTTAAACATTTGTAGACATGGTTATATTGCACATTTCTTTGTAGAGCTTGTCACTATGTGATGGCTTTGAAATTCGGTTACTTCTCATTTGGGAATAGCATAAGTATATTTGAAAATTCAAACCAATAACAGAGAATATCTCGGAAATAGTTAACTCCACAAAAAATAAATAAATAAATTGTTTGCTTTAACGAGATATACACTATATGTGTAGTTAGATTTTGTCTATATCTTATGATTTACTTGTTATGTAAAAGCAATCCTGAATGAAGAGGACTCCGGAGGCCATTTCCAGGAAATTCAAGATATACATTTAATTTGTTGTGAAAATATCTTAAACATGTGTGTTTTAATTAAAATGATTAGCCAGTTTTTAAAAAATCAAATTTTCAACAAATATTCTATCTATAAGGTAGTTTAAGATAGGGGAATTTTCTTGAAAATCTTCATTTTGCATCCTAGGAGGATGCTGAACTTAAATACCAAGTTAGGTATTTAACGACTTTTGTTTTTTAACTATGTTGTTCACACACGCATAAGAGACCTTATCCTAAAATTGCTTTGGGGGGGGGATTCAGGGAGTCTCAAAACGTGTATTCCGGTGAAATTTCGACATCGAAGTTTTTTGGTGGAATACAATACTTTCCTTACTAGAGAAAGTAATAAATACACATTTAGTATTAGTTTGTAGTTTAACGGCTTTTCTTAACTTTTAAGTTACGTTAAGCATATTATAATCCTGGTTTTAGTCCCATAAGAGGAAGATAAATTGATAAAGGCAATAGGAAATAATAATAATAATAATAATAATAATAATAATAATAATAATAAACTCAATGTTTTTTCCTGTAAAAAACTTTAAAAGTAGGACATTAAACTAAGAGTATGTTTCTATTGCAGTAGCGGCCAGTGGAGGTGAAGGAGCGGCTGCACGGAAGGCGGAGGACGAAGGTGGAAGTGAAAGTCCTGAGAGTGGTAATCGGGACGAAGGCTACTCAACCATGTCCAGCGACGTGCAGGCAAGCGAAAGGGACCCTGTACCGCCCTTGGCCGGCCTACAGGAAGCCAGCGACGAGACGGACACCACCATTACCACAACCACCGCCTCCACCACAGCCACGGCGCTCGTACCCGCCGCCACGCCTACAGCAACACATCACCTACTCGTCGTGGAGGATGCCTGCGACCCTGACGTACTGTACATACCACTAGGAAGACTTGCGCTTGGAATCGGCAATCCACGGCACAGTTTTCCTCCGTCACGTGACCTTCTACCGTATCAACACGTCATGCGTTCTTTCTCCGACTCGCACCTCTGTCTCAAGCTGACGGCCGCCTCCCCTTGCACGCCCTCCCCGTGTTCCCTCGCCTCCACCACGTCATCCTCCCCATCCGTCCTGGTGTTGGATGTGCTGGCCGATACAGCACATCCGCTTCGTCGCACTCGAGCTACCCCAAGCCTTGCCGCTGCAGCTGCCATAGCAGATTCTGACGAGGACGCTACTACTGCAGTGGAAGGCTGCTGGTGGGACACGGACTATGTGCAGCATTGGCTACGTCTCGACGACACACGTAGCGCAATGCAGCGTCAGCTGGAATACGATCAGTCCGAACTGGAAGACTGGACAATGTCACTATCTAGCGAGGACATTGCACCATGTACTTCGACAACCACGACGACTCCCGGTGGTCTGGGTCCCGTGCTGGAACTGGAAGAAGATGAGTGCGTATGGGGGCCGGGAGCAGGATTCTTGGGTTCACTTTTGCAGGACGATGGGTGCAGAGTGTGGCCAGCAACGGGACTTGCAAGTCCTGGTGGAAGTTGGTCTAGCAATTCAGAGGATTGTTGTCATTCGTTAGACTGCTGTCTTCAGACAATGGGAGCGACGTCCTCGAAGCGCTCTTCAGCCGCTCTTAGTGATGACGCTGATTCATGTTCTCCAGCGGCTCTCATGTCGGGTACGACAGACTTTACACGAGACTTCTATAGACTTGTGAAGTTTGAGAGCACCAAATCCCTTGCTTCCAGTTCTTCTCGCAGTCTGGCTTGTGGGGAAGGCAGTGGTATCTCGGAACGAGAACAAGCCCTACAGAGTGTCCTTCATTTCATTGCTGAACAGCAGCAATATTGTGCCTCACGCGCAGAACAGGATCTACAGCTTCCAGACCAGCTTACAAAGGTTAGTTATTTGTTATTTATGTCCCATGTATGCTTCGTCTTTCATGTGATAGAAACCCTGTGATGAAAACAAGTGCATGTGAAATTTGTGTGTTTTGTCCAATATAAAAAATGTTTCCTGCAATATATGGTACACAACTCAATGTAATTTCAAAATGTTGTAAATCTGTTAACAATCAAATACCAGGTGGTGCACCAGTCCCTTATAATTGATGGAATATGAAACACTGCTATGTCCTAAAGTTAGTGAAGTTTATGAGCATTGCTCTGCTTCTCCACAATTGATAGCTACTTAAATCTGGTATAAATGTTCACTTCGAAGGGGCATTCTACTTGGCCTGACTCAGGGATGTCGTGAAGATGGCCAAATTATTATGGCAGTTGTTAAGTGTCATCCTTTAGATGGCAAGCTATATGGTTTCAACACCTAAATGTAGTTATACACTTAGGTGTTGAAGGGGGTTAGATTTGACATTAAAGGATTCTTCCCCTTCATTTTGAAGCCGTCCCTATGACACTTTTCAAACTTCTACCCTGCTTCAATTTTAGATAATATTTAACATTATCTGCTCTGCTGATGAGATTCAAGATTTCATCATCTTGTAGCTCAAAGCTTTGGGTTTGAGAAACGTTTCCACTTGATGGGTGAAGCATTTGTTAACAATGGACCAAAAGCGTATTCAAGTGTTTAGACTTCTTTAAATGTGGTTCCAGAGAGCTTCTGTGACATTTTGTAACAGCAGATGAAACATATACTAATCATTCATTGCATGCCAGGGACAAAAAAGTAGTCCATAAGTGAAAAAGCACCAAAGAAAGTAAAGACTGTTCCAAGGTTTTCTGGATTCTTGTGATGTGCTCATGGACAACCTCCAAAAGGGCAGAACCATCACTGTAGAGTCTTAGACTTCAGTACTGCATCAATTAATGGATTGGATTGACTATGGAGAGGACTTGGCATTGATCCACATAGGAGATATTTTACCTATGCCCCACGGGGGCATCCCAGGAGGAAGGATGAGGCCAAAGGAGACACCGGGTGGCCAGAACCAGGAGTGATGGCACAGGAATGGCAGGGTCCCTAAGTTTTCCAGATAGAGACTCCCCGGCAGATGGACAGGCAGACCTGGGACCCCATCCTGCACAAAGGGGGTCCAGCACCCCTCAAGGACATTTGGATATCCCCGGTAGCCAGTCAAAAGCTGAAAGATGGAGAGAGTCACAAAGAACATCCTTTTCCCCTGCCATACTGCACCAAAACACCATTGCCGGCCCTTTCAACCCTGAAAGAAACCAACGGCTGAAAGATGAAGTGAAATGAGAATGGAAATGAAATGGAGGGACAGGAAACTCAGGGGACGTGAGATTCCTTCCTAGCATTTGACTGATTACCCAGGAAAACCCCCAAAAAGCCCATGGGTCAGAAAGGTCCGCCACAGGAATCAAACCTACGACCTTCAGAATGTGGGCCACAGACGTAACTGCCCGCTTGGTGCAAATTAATGCTGTTCAGGCTAAATATCTACACCTTGCAAAAAAGAAAGTTCTCTTTCATCATAATAATGTACCATCACACACGTCTAAGATTGTTGGTGCAAAACTGCATGACCTTCTCTTCCAAGAGCTTCTGCATCTCCCATAATCATGGATTTGGCTCCTAGTAATTATATTTTGCTGCCATACCTGAAGAAATGGCTGGGTGGATGAAGATTCACATCAAATGATAGGTTGTAACTGAGACACATGCTTATTTTGCACAGTTGGACAAATCTTATTTTACTAATGAGAATTAAAAACTTGAGAAATCATTGGACTAAGTGTAATGATTCAGTCCAATGAAAAAAAGGGCATACTTCTCTTGCATCTTTTGTATTCTTGGTCAGGCCAAGAATTTTTAGAATGCCTCTCATATTTTTTTTAAATAAAGAGAGTTGGAAGTTGTTACACTACATCACTAAAGGGTTCTTACTTTGAAGTTTCGGGAGAAAGGTTTGCTCCCATCGTCAGCTTGTTTCCAACTGATTTTGCTGGTTACTGTCTGGGGAATGTGTGTGGTTAGCGGTGTTTTCTGTTGCTGGTTTAATGCCTCTCATATGTTATTTGCTGACAACCAAACCAGAGGACAACTCATGAATAGTTATTGATGAACTACAATTTGAAATATTAAACAATAAACGATAAATGTTAGTGTTTAAATTTAAAAAAAAACATATTAGAAGCAAGATTATTACAAAGTATGAAACTTCAAACAAGTTCCAATATTTAGATAACTCAAATGTGAAATGTGTAGACAATAAAATTCATGCATTTAATCTTATGTGTGGTTAAGACAGACAAGAAAAGAGATAAGTACAGATGTAATTTTACAGGATAGTTCCCATATTCCTTTCTATATTCAAGCAAAGCATGAGCTCTAAGAAAAAGCAGAGGAGAAAAATTTAATTATAGGAAATGAAATTTTTACATTGTTACTGGAATATTCTTTGCAGAGCCAAGAAACAAGAAAATTTTTAAACTTGTAGAAATAATTATCCAAAATAAGAAAAACATGGAGAGGCTATGTTGACAGGATGAATGAAGGGAGAGTAGCAAAGTTGTTAACAGAATACAACACATCAGAGAAAAATAATGTAGAAGCACAAAGTCAAAGTTGAAGAGACGAGTTTGATTAAAGGGGACAGAA
The DNA here is from genome assembly GCA_030765065.1 of Deroplatys truncata. Lineage (NCBI taxonomy): Eukaryota > Metazoa > Arthropoda > Insecta > Mantodea > Mantidae > Deroplatys > Deroplatys truncata. The sequence goes on along the minus strand of CM060988.1, from coordinate 125,362,130 downwards.
TAGATCTTGAAAAGGGTTCAAACCTTGGTGATGATAAATCCAACAAGCTGTTTAAATAAAAATAAACTTTAGCAATAGTAGTAACAAAAAGTCCAAAAACATGGCACTATTGTGCACTGTTATAATTTAAGTGGCTAATATGATGAAAATAAAAGATTCTGCTGTTTGATTTGTGCCATAGAATATGAAATGAGTTCTGAAAATTATGAAAAGCTGGTAAAAAATGGAATATGCAAAGCAAAAGTGAAAAGATCACACATTGTGCTTACCTTGTAAGGGCAAACAGAACAGATCCCCATGGCTCAATTATTATATACATAATCCTGCATACACTATAAATGGGACTGATTAGTCCCAGAATATGCATACACTTGTTTATTTATGTATTTATTTGAGTCAACACACACACGCACGCACGCGCGCACACACACACACACACACACACACACACACACACACACACACATCTGAGCACACCCCTCTGGAACAGGCTATACAGGGTGGACCATTTAAGTTGAGACTGTACAATATCTCCAAAATTAAGCGTTGTAGAAAGAAAGTAAATACCCTTAGTCATGTTTTGTTTGGAGGACATTATGATAGTGAATTTATTTTTTACTTTCTCTACTACGTATAGTAAGTAGGGGAAGTATTGCATTCCACTCAAAAATTCGATACCGAGATTTCACCGGAAATACATGTTTTGAGACCTCCTGAATCCAAAAAAAGCATTTTTGGAAACATGTCCGTGTGTGTGTCTGTGTGTGTGTGTGTGTGTGTGTGTGTGTGTGTGTGTGTGTGTGTGTGTCTGTGTGTGTGTCTGTGAACAGCATAACTCAAAAACGAACAGTCGGATAAACACCAAACTTGATATTTAGGTTCAGTATCTTTCAGAGATGCGACACGAAGGTTTTCAAGAAAATCCCCCCACCCCAGACTACCCTTTTTCGAAAATTTTAATTTTCTCAAAAATGGCTCTAACGATTTTGATTAAAATATCATATGTTTAAGATAATGTCATGAGAAATAAAATGTATATCTCGAATTTTCTGGGAATGTCTCCAAAAGTGTTCTTCATTGTGAACGACTTTTGCATAACTGGTAAACCATAAGAGATAGACAAAATTTTACTACACAAAAAATGTAGATCTCATTAAAATACACAACTTATGTCATATACATTTCTTTTGTTGAGTGAACCGTTTTCGAGATATAGCTTGTTATTCCCTTAAATTTTCCAATACTTATACTTTTTCTCAAATTCGTTATTCATTTTTTATGTCCTGGACTTGCAAAGAGAATGGAATGCGCCGCATAGCAACCAGCGTTAAAATATTTGACCATCGCTTAAAAGCTACCATATTCCCCTTGCATCTACAAGAAAATTATCAATAAGATTGACATCTCGATATCTCGATTAACATAAAGCATATGGAGAATAGGCATTTGTAAAAATAGATTGTACAAGAGTAGAGAAAGTCATGTGAGTGTAACACATCAGATTTTTTTTAATGAGAACCTACAATTAGGGTCAATTTAAATTGACCCTAAATTGACCATCACAACGTCCTACAAATAAAACACAACTAATGGCATTTATAACTGTAAGTTATTTCTGGGTTGTTTTGCTGTGGTCTGCTGGAGATAGATGTTCCAGATGTTTCGTCTACAACTATGGTAGACATCTTCAGTGGCACTCTACCATAATTGTAGACGTCTGGAACATCTATCTCCAGCAGACCACGGCAAAACAACCCGGAAATAACTTCCAGTTATAATGAAAGCGTGAAAGCCTACGTTCTCTAATGGCATTTACTTTCTGCCATAATATCAAGCAACGTTTATTCAAGACATTTCTTTCTACAATGCTTAATTTTGGAACTATTGTACAGTCTCAACCTAAATGGTCCAGGCTCTAACAAATGTTGCTAGACAAATCTCTCTCTGGTGAACAACTTTGCAGCACTAAACTTCATACTTAGAACATATAACTTTAGTTGCAACTAAATCAATAATGAATCCAAGCTATGATCAAATGCTCAGTTTGCTATCATTGTAGGAGAGGAGCAAAAAAAACCAAGAAAACTAGATATAAAAAATCTGATGTGTTACACTCACATGACTTTCTCTACTCTTGTACAAACTATTTTTACAAACGCTTATTCTCCATATGCTTCGTGTTAATTGAGATGTTAATCTTATTGCTAATTTTCTTGTAGATGCAAGGGGAATATCGTAGTATTTAAGCGATAGTCAAATCTTTTAAGAGCTGGTTGCTATGTGGCACATTCCATTTTATTTGTATGTCCAGGACATAAAAAAAATGAATAACTAATTCCCATTTGAGAAAATATATTGGAAAATTTAAGGGAATAACAAGCAATATCTCAAAAATGGTTCACACAACAACAAAAATGTATATGACATAAATTGTGTATTTTAATGCGATCTACATTTTTTGTGCAGTAAAATTTTGTCTCTCTTATGATTTACCAGTTATGCAAAAATCGTTCACAATGAAGAATACTTTTGGAGACATTCCAGAAAATTTGAGATATACATTTCATTTATCATAAAAATATCTTAAACATATGATATTTTAATCAAAATCGTTAGAGCCATTTTTGAGAAAATTAAAATTTTCTAAAAATGTTCCAGGTAAAGGGTAACCTGGGATGGGGGGATTTTCTTGAAAACCTTTGTGTCGCATCTCTGGAAGATACTGAACCTAAATACCAAGTTTGGTGTTTATCCGACTGTTTGTTTCTGAGTTATGCTGTTCACAGACACACACACACATGGACATGTTTCCAAAAATGCTTTTTTTTTATTCAGGGGGTCTCAAAACATGTATTTCCGGTGAAATCTCGGTATCGAATTTTTGGGTGGAATACAATACTTCCCCTATTACTATACGTAGTAGAGAAAGTAAAAAATGATATGTGGTACACCCTCACCTTTCTCCACCCATTGCAAATTCACACACTACTTTAAATATTATGAGCATTTGTATAGCATTCGTTAAAAAGTAATTCTTCCATCCATGTTAGGTTATTCACATCTTTACCTAGAAATTCTTTAAAATTAAGTAATAAGTACTACGTTACAACATGTGGAAACAACATTCAAATGTTTGTCAGAACACAGAAGACTAAATTCGGAAGCCATCATAAAGAGCTCTTGCGCAGAAAAAGATGAAAGAGGAATTGCAAACCTTTTAGACATATGTCAGATATGCAATTATATTTAAGAAAATGTAGCCATACGCTTGGAATGCTTTGAAAATGGCTAACATGCTCACATCACTTTCTCTACGCATTACAATTCACATAATCGTTTATTTGTTTAGTAGCCATACAAAAAATTTATATCTCAAATTTGACAATATGGACTTGGTTGCATTCGTAAAAAACACAACTGTTCTCACATCGTAGTCAGTTTTTTGTTATTAATGAACCAATACAGGGAAAAATTAAGCATGCCATGTTTTCAAATTATAAATTCTGCTGTACATTTCAACCTGGAACAAGAAATGTTCTGAAAATGGCTAATGATACAGAAAATATTGTTTGACACAAATTGCATATTTGAATAGCTCTACATTTTCCATGCTTTCTTCTCTTTCTTATGGTTTACTACTTATACAAGATTTGTTCAGAGGTGCGCACACACACACACACATACACACACACATGAATTTAGGGGACCCAAAATGTGTACTTCTTTGAAATCTAATACCAAATTTTAGGTTGGCATATAAGTACTTCATCTATCTACCATAAGTAAGCACCAGAGAAAGTCGGAAGAAAGAAGGAGAAAGAAAATGTATAACACAAAAATGTACATACAAGTGTTCAAATTTTGCATTTGATTTCATACCTCCTGTATTGAGAAGGATTTATTTTAAAAACAAGCAAACAAATAAACATACCAAAGTTCGAACCTGTATTGATGTTCAGTGTGTTAATACTACACTTGCTTTATCCAGCCCAACTATTGTGTAGTTTGAGAACTGGAGAGCAGTTTAAAATTTGTATAGCACCTGTTCATAGTGTTTGTGTACTAAACTAATTTTTATTGAAATATGAGATTGTTTTAAGAGCTCATTATTTTCTAACCTTAAATATAACCCAACAATTGTTGTTTCATCTTCTTTAACATCAACTGAAGCATATCATACTTTTAATTCTTCTGGAACAGATGTTTGTTAGTTGTCTATAAAATGTGAATTACATGTTAATCAAATTGTAAGGGATTTTTGCACCATCTGGTATAACTACAAAACCTAGAACAACATAGTAAACATGAGTAAACTAGAGTTAAGATATTCTGATAACTTTTAACTTTTTACATCACATAGCTTACCTCCGAATAGATTGTCCAACGTATTTTTACATAACAATGTTCAATGATAAAGATTTCAAGTCATGTAGTCAATACAACAAAGTTAAGAAATAAAGAAAAATTGTCTTTAAAATTTAATGCAATCGCTTTTAAGATTAAGTTGGAATTGGAGTTTTTATCAACAAAATAAGCTTAAGTTTCGAATATAGAGGCATATCCACATGCCATTAAAATGAGTAGGTGGGGAACATAGATTGTACTGTAGTTTCTAGGTGTAACCTGAGGTGTTTGTGGTTTTTTTTACAGTATGGCACAAAGTTCTTACCGTGCTATTTTAGACAGATGTAGTGTAAACAGATACACATTTTAATCTGAGGTAGAAGCAGAAGTTCTCAAGATCCATGGATAGTTGCATGATAGTAATGTTTACAGAACCTGGGATGAAATCGCATACTGAAAGCCTTTTGTAGGGACACCAGAAGTAAAGTAAAATCTAGGACAATTCCAGTTTTCAGAAACATTTAGTCATCAAAGGGAGGGGGGCATGTAAACTATTTAAACATGCTCTAACACCACAAGGTAGATGATAAGAGTGCATTGCTATTGTATATGGTTTTCTAGGTGAAATAATACGAGGGGCATCCAATAAGTAAGTTTCCCTATTTTATAAAAAACATTACACACAATTGATCATGTTGAATTAATTTTATTTATATTGTACAATCCTTATGTTACTTTTCTACATAGTCAACATGTTTTTCCAAGCATTTTTGGGAACGTGACACAAGTTTTTCCAAGCCAGCGTTGTCGGGTCCTGTGCTCAAAACCAGCTGATTTGACTTCATCATCGGTGTTAAAAGTGCTTACCTTTGAGTTGGAGGAACAAGTGAAAAATCACTTGGGGCAAGTTCCGGTGAATACGGAGGATACGAGAAAACTTCCAAGTTGAATCTTGACCCAGGCAAAGCTCAGAAGATTCAACTGGGAAGTTTTGTCGCATCCTCCATATTCACCAGATCTTTTCCCAAGTTGTTTCCCTGACTCAAAGATCATCATGGAGGTAAGCACTTTAACACCGTGACGAAGCTCAATCAGAAGTGAACAGCTGGTTACAAGCACAGGACCCGACTTCCGGTTCACTTCTGATTGAGCTTCGTCACGGTGTTAAAGTGCTTACCTCCATGATGACCTTTGAGTCAGGGGAACATGTAAAAATCGCTTACGAAAAGATCTGGTGAATATGGAGGATTTGAGAAAACCTCCCAATTGAATCTTCTGAGCTCTTCCCGGGTCAAGATTCAACTTGGAAGTTTTCTCGTATCCTCAGTATTCACCGGAACTTGCCCCAAGTGATTTTCACATGTTCCTCCAACTCAAAGATAAGCACTTTTAACACCGATGATGAAGTCAAATCAGTGAAAAGCTGGTTGCGAGCACAGGACCCGACCTGGTACAACACTGGCTTGGAAACACTTGTGTCACATCCCCAAAAATGCTTGGAAAAACAGGTTGACTATGCAGAAAAGTAACAGAAGGATTGTACAATATAAATAAAATTAATTCAACATGATCAATTGTGTATAATGTTTTTTATAAAATAAGGAAACTTACTTATTGGACAACCCTCGTAATATTAGGTAATATTAGTACTAGTAACATATGGCTGATAAGAGCACTGATAGCACAGGGATGAAGACACAAAATGAGAGCTTTGTGACTGTATAATACATATACAAAATTGGGGATAAGAACTATAGGCACCATATCTTTGTTGACTTAGCATATTGTAGTGTTGGCAATCTCTGCTATCCACCTAAACAAAGTGACATCAGTTCACCATTGCAATACACAAGTAAGGTTTGCTGACTAGTAACTATTCTTCATTCAGATATGTATTAATTTTTTTTTTCTTCTCACTGTTTTCAATTGCAGTTGGAATTAACAGGGCTTCACTATGTTAGTACCCTTAAGTGTCTTTGATTGCAGAATTAATGTCTATAGAAACTGTGTTACAAAGCTTGTTAGTAATACCTGCATGCTCAGCTTTAGTAGTTTAAAGTAACTTTGTAGCAGTAACTTTGATAGAGTGTGCATACTTTCTATTCTATCTTTATTAGGATTTTAGTTTGTTTGATTACTTCTCTTTTCTGTTATAAAGTAGTAGATTGTATAATCTTTCTAAACAAGTCTTACAAATTATTCCAATAGAATTCATTCACTATAGGCGTCTTTCTTTTCACTTAAAATATATTATTTTCAATGTGAATTTCATCTGAAACAAACATATGTACATTCTTGCACAGCTGAGGAATGAACTCTTAGCATGTTTGTATTCAAGAGCTCAGTAATAAAACAATTGTATTTCCGCTTACTTATAATCAAGGTTCAATAGAATATATATTGTGTAGGTATGAAAAAGCAGAGCAGGTCACCTTATAAATGCATCTGCAAATCTGATAAATAAAAAGGATATGTGATAAAAAGCTATAATTAGACTAGGAGAGGTGATAAGTTTCAAACAAGCAAAACCTGCTAAGAGTCTCTCCTATATAAATACCCTAAAACATTTATTGAAAACATGGCTTTATCAAAGGCAAAACTAAAATTTTACCTGCACCTGTGTTCTATTCAAGTGTATACCTACCGACATGGGTAACTGAAATCGATAAGGTATGGACTCATGAACAAGAGGCCTGTGGTTCAAACCCTTCAGGAACATCCTCCCTGACTGAGGTTTTTTCTAGGTTTTCCTTACTCCTTATAACTGGCAAATGCTGTGGAGATAGCCTAAACTTGGCCTTGGAATGTTTTCTTCTCAAATTTGCTTTCTGAATTATCATTTCATTTCATATATTATTGGTGTCACCATCAGTGGTACCATGTGCAGTAAGAATAGGTGTTAAACACTACAAAAAAAAGAACTGTTTAGGTGAATTAGTGTTTAACGCCTATTACTGCATACAATATACTTGAAATGAAATTATACTTGAAATGAAATTATAATTGAGAAAGGAAGTAAGCAAGGGAAACATTGCAGGAAACATTTTGATACTGCCTCAGCATTTGCCAATTATGACTGAGGAAACCTGGAAAAAACCTCAGTCAGCGAGGTCAATCCTGGTAGGATTTGAACTGCAGACCTCCCATTCATGAGTCCTTAACATCACAGCTACATATGTTGGAGTGTTCAATGAACTGAAAACATAACTAAGGAACAAAAAAGTGAACTATGATCATAAAAAGTGAAATTTATAAGGGGAGTTTAAAGATGCAGCATTCAAAGATTTTAAATGACAGTGGAAGGAGTATACAGAAAGTTTGCCAGATACAATGCTAGAAAAGTAAACATGGAGAAAAACCATTCGACAGGGGAAAGATCTGGGGCAGACGTAGAAAAAGAGGGCTTGAGAATCTTTCAAGATATAATAGGTAGTTTGTTGCAGCTGCAGCAGTTTTATTAAAAAATGTATTTAAGAAAATAAAATTGTTTATTTGGTCTGAAAGTAACAATGTTCAACCACTAACAGAAATTTTGTTTGCAGAAGCACATAATTTATAAAAGGAAAGGATATGGTACATTAATATTTCTTAACTGATAATAATAACAACAAAGTAGATACTTCAAATTAATTGTTTTAACATACAACTTTATTGCCCCTCCCCCTTTTTTTATCCAGAACATGTTTTAAAAGATCTTTCTTACATTAGCTGGATCAAACTGTCATAGCTTCCTTTGTGGCTGGCAAAGATAGAAACTAAGATACAAAACCTGGAGCCAGGTACTAATGAAGGGAAGAAACATATTTGTGGGGTTTTGAAATGGTCTGTAAACATTTTATTTCTGAACAAAATTATGAAACAGTGAAGGGAAAAAATATATTTTCTTAGTTATAACAGGACAGAATGAATTGAATGTTTTATCTTCTTGCTCTTTGTTCTACTGTAGAATTATTGATGCAGCTTGTTTTAACCCAAAATTATTTTCCATTGGACTCTTGTGCTGTCCTATCAAATGGTAAATTTGTGGTTATACTGATTTTTTGATAATCACAAAAATGTATTATATCATATACAGAATAGAGGGACTGAAGCATTTTTACACAATATGAAACTATGAAAGTTTTCTTTTCCAGGTAGAGACACTCATTGCACTTGTATATCTCTCATCAACCATGTTATCTTTCTGCAGTGTTACCTACCATTTTATTTTGTTTTTTCCATTAGTGTTCAAGGTGAATGAGCAAGCATTCTTCTCATTATGCAGTCAAAAACAAAGACTTCCAAAATAAAATCTAAATGGTATAAAGGGTAGTTACTGAATAAAGACAGTTTTCATACATACACTATGTGATCGAAAGTATCCGAACATCCCCACAAACATACGTTTTTCATCTTAGGTGCATTGTGCTGCCTGGTACTCATTATCTGCGACTTCAGTAGTCATTAGACATTGTGAAACAGCAGAATGAGACGCTCCGTGGAACTCACGGCCTTCAAACGTGGTCAGGTGATTGGGTGTCACTTGTGTCAGAAGTCTGTACGCGAGATTTCCACACTCCTAAATATCCCTAGGTCCACTGATGAGATAGTGAAGTGGAAACGTGAAGGGACATGTACAATACAAAAGCTTCCAGGCCGACCTGGTCTGTTGACTGACAGAGACCGCCGACATTTGAAGAGGGTCGTAAAGAGCAATAGGCAGACATCTATCCAGACAATCACACAGGAACTCCAAACTGCATCAGGATCCACTCCAAGTACTATGACAGTTAGGCGTGAGGTGAGAAGCCTTGGATTCCATCGTCGAGCAGCTGCTCATAAGCCACACATCTCGCAGGAAAATGCCAAACGATGCCTCGCTTGGTGTAAGGAGCATCAACATTACAAAACGTTGTGTGGAGTGACGAATCACGGTACACAATGTGGCGATCGATGGCAGGGTGTGGGTATGGTGAATGCCCGGTGAACATCATCTGCCAGCGTGTGTAGTGCCAACAGTGAAATTCGGAGGTGGTGGTGTTATGGTGTGGTCGTGTTTTTCCTGGAGGGGGCTTGCACCCCTTGTTGTTTTGCGTGGCACAATCAGTGCAGACCTACATTGATATTTTAAGCACCCCTTGCTTCCCACTGTTGAAGACCAATTCGGGGATGGCGATTGCATCTTTCAACACGATCGAGCACCTGTTCATACTGCACGGGCTATGGCGGAGTGGTTACACGACAATAACATCCCTGTAATGGACTGGCCTGGACAGAGTCCTGACTTGAATCCTATAGAACACCTTTGAGATGTTTTGGAACCCGACTTCATGCCAAACCTCACCGACCTACATCGATACCTCTCCTCAGTTCCGCACTCCATGAAGAATGGGCTGCCATTCCCCAAGAAACCTTCCAACACCTGACTGAAAGTATGCCTGCGAGAGTGAATGCTGTTATCAAGGCTAAGGGTGGCCAACACTATATTGACTTCCAGCATTACCGATGGAGGGCGCCATGAACTTGTACGTCATTTTCAGCCAGGTGTCCGGATACTTTTGATCACGTAGTGTAAATTTATTGAATGAACTATGACTTGGTCCAGATGAAGACACCTACTTAAAGCTGCTCCTCATGGCTACACGATACATTTTTTTTTTCCTTTGTTTCAACTCTTTGTGGCAGCACATTCTTAAAGAATTTATTTTTATGTCACACTATCTTCATTGGTAGTTGGGTCAGTCACCTTCATGTATCCAAAGTTTCACATGCACCATTTTCTGTGCTTCTCAGAATAATACAGAGTGCAGCAGTGTGACATGGTTGTTTTTAGAACACACTCATTTCTAGCGGTTTTCAGTGACATAACCAGCAGTGTTGCTAATGGGATTGCTAAACCATGCAATGGTTTTTCTCAGTGTTGTGAAAGATGATTTGGATAACTGGTCTTCTGTGGCAGAACATGTGTTCTCAGTAAGAACTTTTTTGAATTGAAATCGATCACTCATGTGCAGAGACAATTTAGAAATTAATTTAATATTGCATGGCATGAGAGAAATCTGTCCTGAAACACTATCCTAAAGTGGGTGGGTAAATTTAACAATTCTGGCAATGTTTGTGATAAATTTGCTGGTAGTACAAAAACAGTCCACATGCCTGAGAAGATTGCAAAAGTTAGAGAAGTTGTGCAGCAAAGTGTAACTCGCTCTGCAAAACATCAGTTAATTGCTTTGAATCTATCAGACAGAAGTTTTCGCCACATCCTACACTGTGACCTCAAATTACATCCGTACAAATTTCAATTTGGGCATCAGTTAAACCAACTGATAAACTTCCCCAAGTGCAGTTTTGTAGATAGCTTACTCACATTTTGAATTCTAATCCAGATATTCTGAACATAGGCACATTTCTACATTTCTGATTATGGAAATAAACAGAATTTTTGCTCCTGGAGTGATGGAAAACCATTGCACAGTCCAAAAGTAATGGTCTATTGTGGCATCTCTACCTTTGGAAGTCGTCCTCCGTGGACTAGTGTTACCGTGCTAGCCTCTAGTTCCCAAGGTCGCGGGTTCAAACCCGGCGGAGGGCGATGGATTTTTTCGGGCGTAAAAATCCTTAGCATGGCTTTCTTCGGAAGGGAAGTAAAGCCGGTGGTCCCATGTCGTAGATTTACGGCACGTAAAAGAACCTCAAGGCTGATAAAGAGGCCTCTGAGCAAAATTACCTGTCTTTCACGCCCAATATAGAATGGGACGCTAAGGACCACAGTAGTTAAAGAGCGTCTATAAATAAAACTCAATCTGTATCTTTGGAATTATCGGTCCGTACTTTTACAAAGGTGGTCATACTGTGACTGTCAACTTGGAATGGTACCAAAAATTCTCACAGTGTTGGAAATTCCTGACAAACTTAGTTTTAATGATGAATTATGGTTTCAGCAAGATGGCACCACAGGGCACACTGTTCGTGATTCAATGAATTGTCATGTTTCCATGATGCATAATTTGATGATTAGGAGACATAGCCTGGCTGCCAAGATCTCACTGCAGCTGATTACTTCCTATGTGGTTATTTGAAAATTTGTATCACAACAAGCCACCATCATCCAGGGGAAAGAAAACAAGGAACAAAATTAGTTCCATCAATCCTGGTTGGGGCAAGTCATGCAGAAATTTCACAGCAGATAGCAGGAATGTATTCATTGCCATGAAGGCTATTTACAAAGTTTTTAAAAAGTAATGAGACATTAATAAACTGCATTTACTTTTAGTATATCTGTTTTCTTTTAATTTGCTCTGAGTTCCCACAACAGGTCTAAACCATCATATCCCACTGCTGCACCCTACATTTTTGTTTAATTTTGAATAGACATGGAAATTCTTGGTGTGAAGCAATAAACTTGGTCAAAGACTCAAAATTAACTTGAGATTTACCATTTCTAATACAGCCATTTAGCATGAAATTGTATTATTGCCCACATCTTATCTGCTGATTTGCATGTACAAACAGCAAAATAAAAGTATCAAATATTTGTTTTCAATTCCAGTCAGATTAATAGTAGAATGCAAAAGGTGCAATCACTGTCATAACAACACATAACAACATCCTTCTAGTATAATAACTTATTACTGTAGTAAAATGATGGTAAGACTGCAAGATGCATCCTGAAAAGAAAGCAAGAGTCTCCAGCAGCTTTATAAAAACAGGTTACATTATTACAGCTTAAATTTGCACAGTAGAAAGAAATATCTGGAAAGACCTAAAAATGAAACTGTGAGGCCCTTCATGTTAAACTGAACTCAAAAGTTTGGTTACAGAAGCAACTTGCCATGGAAAGGGCAAATGTAAAAAAAAAATTATCTGCCGGTTTCAACTGCAAGGTTTTAAACCTGGGCATCAAATCGTGGAAGTAATTTAAAACACTCAGAATGCCAGACTGTACACTGACTGAATTGGACAGCCCTGAATGCCTCTAGGATAACAGTGAGGGAGGAATGTGATAGCATATGTACAGCTCAGTTCCACTTCGGACAACTTCAGCTCCAACTGCAGTACCATCACAGGATTTGGGCTTCAATTTTAAGACATTAAGGTTGAAACTGGCAGTTATTTTATTTGGATGAGACTTTTTGGCTATCACTGAAATTTAAAGGTAGATTTTGACATGAAGGGATTGGTACTTTCTTGGTAAGAGACTTGAAGCAGCGAAAATAAAACTATAAATCACTCAGTCCTACAGTGATCTCACAGATTTTCTGAATATTATGTAACATTCAGCCACATTAGCTGATGAAATTAATTATTTTAGAATAACTTCTCTGTGTTGGAAGCTAACAAGTTTGATATAGAATTCCAATTTTAGGGATTATCTGTGAGAGGACTTTCTTTAATGCAGGTAATACTAGAATGAAAATGATGAAGATGTTAACCAACTGCATTGCGCTTTTGGTTTTTGTCGTGGCAGGCTCTAAACTCAATAAATGTCTCCAATATCAAATGCACCCTTATGACTCAATTGCACTATACATACTGCATATGGCATTAAATGAAAATTGGCTACATTTTTCCTTTAAAATTTGTTTATATATCTTTCATATTCCTATTTGATAGTATACATTGTAGTTGTCACAGGTAGAAATCAACATCCACATCAAGAACATTTCCTGATGGAAAATAATCAAAAGATCTTGCAAACCAATACAGAATGAGAATGAACTGCTTAAATTTATGTACCGTAGGTAATATGGCAGTTTTTTGGAAAAGATTTTCTGCAGTTGTCTTTGTGGGAGGTAATACTTAATTTTTCATGATCCTATTGATGTTTTGCAGTTACTAAGATTTTTGTTTATGCTGAGAATTTTGTGTGAGTTTAGTGATGCCACTTGTTTACAAACTGGAATGTCTGCAGTTTTACATAAGAATCTTCAACAAAAGTCACACATAGCAACAATAGCTTATTCCAAGAATGGATATCTCATTGTCTCAGGCTGATATTTATGAAACCTGCTGCCATATGGCCAAATCCCACCATTATATTCCCTGAGTGAAATTCTAAGCTTCATTCTGACAGAAGTTTTAAACATGACATTTGCTTACAAAAAGCTTACTTTTCCTTTTTTCTTTGTTTTTATTATTTTCTTTCTTCTTCCACACACGTATTCATTAATCTGGAATATTCCAAGATGGAAACTTTTGCCTGGGCTTGAATGCATAATTTTTGTTGAAAATGCAGTACATAGAATATATGAAGGTGGTTGAAAAACAATACAAATATGAATCACTGGCTATTGTGTCCCATTAAAGAGTACATCATATAGGTTATGCTAAAGTTAGTTCTCATTTCAGTTGGCCACAACTTTAGCTTTTCTTAGATTCTGCAAAAAATAGCACCAATTTTTTCATAAAGAAATAGGTTTTTGCTATAATATGAAGAAATAAGAACGTTCTAAATATGACCACCATCAAGTTTTTCAATAAAAACACTACTGCAAACAGCATTAGTGCATTCCTTGGATGCTCTCAGTGACATTCAATACTGATTGTTTCAGTTCTTCGTATGTGTTAGGTTTGCTGATAAATACCCTTTTCAGATAATTCACAACCAATAGCCAGCCAGATTAACATCTGGGCCAACAGTTTGGGAAAATGCCTACTAATTACATGATCACCAAATGTGTTGGGTAGCAGTGCTTTTACGGGATTGTGTGTATGAGGTGGAGTGCCATCTTGCATGAAAACAATATTTTCAGTTTTCTGAGTCTGTAATGCTGGTATTAAGAAAGTTTTTTTTAACATTTTAAAATAACATTCCACCTTTACCATTACTGCTTTTGTTTGTCCATTTTTCATTCATTCATGGAAATAAGGTCCTATTATGAAACATTAAGTACATCATAGAGTACCCTTCTCACATAAAGTGTTCAGATTATTTTCCACCCATATCCTGCAATTACAAGTGTTCACAAGTCATTTAACTTGAAATGTGCCTCATCTGTATAAAAAATGTTGTTTAATTATTCTGAATTTCTTCTAACATTTACAAAATGAAAATGACACAAATTGGCTTAACTTATTTTTTTAATTCAAAAAGCATTTTCATTTTATAGGGATGGAGCTGAAGATGACTTCCCAGTATCCCCACACAGTTGAACTCATCTCCTGATACTTGTAACTTTATTAGCACTAAGGCATCATGCAGAGTTTTTGTAAACTTCCTGGACTACTTGTAAACTAGAACTGCACTCACCTTTTGTTAACTTTGGTCTACCAAATTGCTTTCTGTCAGTTTCTTCAAAGTTGTTAATCAGCTTATGAAATGATTTTGCAGAGCAAGGTCCACATCTTAATCCACGTAATTCCAATATCTTCTCAAAGCATTGAATACATCTGTTGCACTCATAAAAAACATTGAAGAGGGCAATATTAACTCATAAACATAAAACCATTATAAGAGTTATTCTTGTAAAACTGTTATCAATATTCTAAACCACAACTGTTTACATAAGTAGGTCACATTACCATAGTAATGAAAGTGAGAACAAGTGCATATCCAAAAAGACCCAAATCCCTTTATAGCAATATAGAACCAAACTGTTAATATGTATAGAAAGGACATCAATTTCAAATAGGAAACTCACTTTTAGAATAACCCTATATTACTGGCACACTCGTGATATAATGACCTAAAAGGCTGCTCATCTCCTTGTGCCTAAACATGCCTGTTACCTTAAAGGCAGTGCCTTGTTGCCACTTTTGTTCTGCCACTAATGCAAGAAGACGACCAGGCTATTAAAAGACATGTTGCATCTGTGTGCACTGACTTCATTTGTAGTTTATGTATAGTAATGTATTACGCTGCTGCTACCCAAGCTCTGTGATATATTCCACATTGAACTCAAATCCATGTACAATGTAATATAACAAACACAGCAACAATATAAAAATACAAATCAATGGATTATAGAATTGGTCCATTTTAGCATGATTCCATTTAATCTAAAACCCAAGATTTAGTACATAAAAGAGCATATACTAAATTAAAAAATCTGATATGTTACATTCACATGGCTTTCTCTACCCTCTATTGTTTATTAGTGGGTATACAAACTATTCTTTTTAAGCTTACATTTGAATCCAAATAAACCACCAGAAATAGCTACATTATGCATTTCATTATAGATACAAAGAGAACAGCGATAGTCAAATGTTTTAGAACTGGATGCTATATGCTCACCTTAAAATTCCATACTGTTTTCCATGCAATCGCGAGAAACAGCTGAACATTGACAGGGCTTTAAGAGAATGACCAAGAGATGAACAATTTGAACTATTAATAACAGATATCTCAGAAATGGCTTATGCCACCAAAAAAATTATTTGAAATAAATTGTGCTTTTGAGATACACATTTCTTGTGTAGTATATTTTCATCTGTTGCTTAACGTTTAGCAGTTATACAAGATCATACAAAATTGCTTCCAAATGAAGAGGACTTAACAAGCTATTCCCAAAAAATTCAATACATTTCATTTGTCATGTAAATATCTTTAATATATGGTATCTTAATCAAAATTGTTATAGGGCCATTTTTTAGAAAATCAAGATTTTCGAAAAATGCTCCATGTAAAGGGTAGTTTGGGGTGAGAGGATTTTCTTGAAAATCTTCACGTTGCATCTTAGGAAGATATTGAACTTAAATACCAAGTTTGGTTTTGATTTGACTATTCGTTTTTGAGTTATGCTGTTCAGAATACACACAGAACTTTTTCAAAAAATGCTTTTTTTTTGGATTCAAGGAGCCTCAGCACATGTATTTCCAGCGAAATCTCGGTATCAAATTTTTGGGTGGAATGCATTACGTTCTCTACCTACTATGCACTATGTATATTTACTATGAAAATAAAAATATGTTGTGTTGTTACATTCACATGACTTTCTCTACCCACTCATTTATTTTGACATAATTTCTACAAACTTTTACAAAAGCTTATTTTTCTATCTACTTCATGTTAATCAATATAAAACTTTGAAAAAATAGTTTCATTACATATTTCATTGAAAATCCAAGGGGGACAGAGGAAACCAAACTGAAGATGTTTGAAAACTAGTTGGTATATTATAGCATAGAAACTCCATATTCTTTGCATTACATTACAAGAAACAACTGAATAGCAACAGCACTTTAAAGAATGATAAAGTATTCCAAAATTCAAACAATAACAAGATACCTCAGAAATTGCTAATGCCACAAAACAAGTCATTCAAAATAAATTGTACTTTAAAGATATCCACGTTGGTCTCCTACTTTTGGTTTACCAGTTATACGAAACTATACAAATTACTTCCAAATGAAAAGGACTTCACAGACTATTTCCAGAAAATTCAAGATATACATTTTATTTGCCATGTAAATATCTTTAGCATATGGTATTTTAATCAAAAACATTAGTGCCATTTTTTAAAAAAATCAAAAATTTAAAAAAAAATTTCCAAGTAAAGGGTAGTTTGAGATGAGGATTTTCTTGAAAATCTTTGTATTCATGTTTTGAAGATGCTGAACTCAAATACCAAGTTTAGTGTTTATTGGACATTTCATTTTCGGGTTATGCTGTTCACAGATATAGACGTGCAAACATTTTTTCTAACCTTGGTTTTATTCAGAGGGCCTCAAAACTTATATTTCCGGTGAAATTTCTATATCAAAATTTTTAGTGGAATGTAATACTTTCTCTACCTGTTAGGTAAATGGTAGAAAAAGTAAACAGGAAATGGACTACAACTTTTTCAAGCATTTTTATAGTGAAAGAAACTTCTGGTGGAAACTAAGGATTGTAGCAGAGAGTAGGGTGAAGGAATTGCATGTTTTTCTGAGAATGACAGAAATAGTTTTTTTGATTTTACATTATTCTTGATTTCATTTTATGCCTAGCTTAGTCTTTTCATAAAACTCATTATTTTATGATTTGCTTAGTGGCAGATGCTGGAAAATATACCATCACTTGTCTTCATTGTTCTATGTGCATGGAATGTTAAAACAGTGTCATTCTTGGTGTATTTGTTCTTTCTTTCCTGTCTTATCTTTCTTGGTGTAGTGTGTAGGACCAAAAAGAGATTTTGGAAGCAATGCATTAAACAAAAGGTACTACTGGGGTCTTTGCTGGCTTCATGGGAGCTGGCACATCAGCAGTCTCAGTAATAGCTCCTGACCTGCACTATGGACTCAAATTGTAGCAATTACAACACTCAATTAAGCATTGTCTTATAATAAATTTTGTCATAACTACAGCTACATTTATATGTTTTTTTTTTTAGAAAGTTGTCATTCATATGCACAAATTCATTTTCCAAAATTAGGTCAATTTTTTGATGAAATTTTCATTTGGTTCTAACATATGAAGGGTTTGTTTTCCAACTTTGACTAACTATACTTGTCTTCATTAAACACACGTCTTCTTACTATGAACCTTATTTCAATAGAAGAGCACACAGCTCTAACTTTGTCAAGTTTTCACATATTATCTCTATGCAGAGCAGGTAAACTCTAAAATTTTGTTCAAAATTACCTTCTAACTTCCCTGGAAAACTCTGTTTTCACATACAAATCAAACTGTAACAAAGCTTAATAACACAGCATATGTAACAGTTAGTAGGCATGATGATTGTCCAATGAGCTTTAGCAGAGCTGCAGTCGGACTGCAATGATGCAAAGACCACAGTATATGCACAAAGCAAGAGATCCATGCAGTAGGAGCTATGCTGTCACTAGCTAACTGTCAGCTGTTGTGAAACAGACAAGAAAGACCCCATAGAATGTAGGTTATATAGGAATACTAACTCTAGTATTGTACACTTAGGAACTGGATGAAGAACCTGAAGAAACAGAGGAGGATAAGACTGAACACATACATGAGATGATTGAGGTATCTACAGTGGACCAGAGCTATCCTGAAAATGAAGTGATATCCCAAAATACATCCAATAGAAAAGTAGCACGAGAGGAAACATTAAATGAGCAAAATCGAAAACAGGATCCTTCATCTTGTATTGTTGAAGAGGAAATTAAACAGATATCTGATGAAGTGAAGGAGGAGGAAGAACCAGAGGCAGAAGAAGAAGAAGAGGAGGAGGAGGAGGAAGAAGAAGAAGATGATGATGACGATGATGTGGATATGGCAGTAGCAGCAGCACTATATCCTGGACTGGGAGGGCTGCGTCCCAGAGTTGGAGAAGTGTTAGTGACTGTGATAGAAGAGGATGAGGAACACGCAGCAGCTGCAACAACTACTAGCACTGTGTCTTCTTGCTCCCTAGAAGCTAACCGTGATATGACTGAATCAATGACTTCAACAGTCTCAACTCCAGATACAGTGGTTAGTCGTCAAGCCAATGCCAATGTCAACGGTTTCCATGAACGTACTAGCTCTAAGGATGTAATTGAAGAACTCAATAGAATGATACGAAAAGGGGAAGAAGGAGGCAGCCAAGAAGCTATGGGGGCAGGCATGGGACCGGGGGCATCCCAAGCAAAACTAGATCTTGCTTGTTGCTGCCCTACTGGATGGGTCCATGTTGAACGAGACATTGATTTCACAGATCCTAAGGTGAGTTTAAATATCTGTGGTTTTTGAACTCGTGTCATCTAGGGTTGCCAGATTTGCAGGTGACAAAAAAGCAATATTTTAATTTTGTTACCTTAAAAGGTGAAATTAAAACACCACAAATACTTCAAGAATGAAAGATGAGATCAAGTAAAATTAACTAATAATAAGTTGTATATCAATGTAATCTACTTTAGTTTAGTAACATAATCAGCATTTTAATTTAAAGAACATAAGCATTTTCATTTGAAGATGCCTTCTTAATTTTTGTTCACTAAAACAAAATTGATATTGGGGCAATCGTATCTCACAGGTAGGAAAATAGGATACCTTCACCTCAAGCTTATTCAAAAATAACTAAGAATTTTAAGGGAAGTATCAAACTCTTCATGCTGAAACCCAACCTGAAATTCTTGTATTATAAGCGATATGAAATAAGATGGCCATATGCAAAAATTAACTTCCAGTCTGATCTGCAGCATATTGAAATAAAAACAAGAATCCTAAAATGGGAACAGAGTAAGCAGTTCAAATGGACATCCCTGCTAGAAGTATAAAGGAACTATACCTGCAAGTAGTCATGCCATTTGTTTCCATCTCTCACATCCAATGCAACTTTAAAGCAGATAGTCATAGGTGTATAATCCAGTCAGTTGAAACAAATAATGCATTACTCTATTTTAAATGGGAAATTTGGCACTTGATTCTGGAACCATGCAATTAAAACCTGATGTGTGTTTTTTTTATAATCGAGATAGAGTTCAACAAGAAGAATACTTCCTTTTGTAAATTAACAGTTTTCTCTACACTTATGCATGCTATTGGATTGTATTATTCAGGTTTAAAGAGAACAATGCAATGTTCTACAGAAAAATACAGTTTTGGTTAATTTATTGAAATTTAAAATTAGGTACTCTAATATTAATTGCTTGAAACAGGGATGGGAAGCACAGAGCAATATCACTGGTAATGATTGTTTAAAGAGTATGTACTCTTGACCAAAGAACACAGTAACATACCGTAATAAGAAACAAATTACAGTCAAATACCATTTTAACAAACACCAGTTAAAGAATATTTCAGTTCAATGAAAAATACTGAGATCCCTTTCTATATCTCCATAAGCGTCTATGTTTATGACCGATTGAATGAGTTTTTAAAACGTTTTCTTGGCTTATTGAACAATTACAATATCATTTTCTGATTAGGAGAGTGGTTGGATCATCCTTGACCATACAATGTTTTGCCTCAGCTTTTGTCTAATCAAATTCCATAGCTTGGCAGTCTGATTAAAAGGTGCCTTCAATGGTAAACTATTCTTTCATTTTCTTATTGCTGTCTCATGTGGTTCAACCTACATAAGATGAGAGTTTCAGTATGCTCAGAGCAAGTCTGGTTTAAACAATGTCAACCAATGGAATACCAGAACATAAAAGAAAGCAGTTTTCTCCAAAAGAAAAGTTAAAAATCTTAGAAGAAGTTGAGAATGTGACAAAAAGTGCAAGTTGCATTGTAAACTACTCAGAAGAATCAATTCTAAAGTGTTCTGTCCAGAACAAAAATTAGACTTTTTCTCAAAATGAAAACATTTATAAGGTTTATTACATAGTATTATAAGCTTACTACATATTAATTATGTAATGTTGCCAAATTTAATGTTTTCAATGTAAAATTACTTTAGTAGTGAATTTTGAGCTGTATTATCTCCTTCCATATCTTTTCCTAATACGTGCATATTATATTTTAAAAACTAGCTACAGTATGATATTAGATTTAAAAGTTTCAATTTTGGCCCTTTTAAGCTGGTTTAACAAAATTTCAGTACAACCAAATGAATATCAAAGTCCCCAGGTTTTTGTTATAATGACATTTGACTGTATATGGTGTTACTGTGTCTTGTGGTTTGATGATGTCTGATACCAGAATGGGAGCTTGCATAATTTAAACGAAATTTTGTTCCTAATCCAAAGAGAAATTCTGTATAATTCTACTTTTAGGTGAAGTATAGATGTTATTGTTGCTCCAGCTAAAAAGCATAGGGACCTCTAGCGAGCTTTTCTTTAATCAATTGTGTTACGGGGCCTGCCATCAGGTGATGAAAGATTAGCTCAGTGCCTACTACATGGCTGTAAGGTATGTTTTACATGAAATGGATATTTTTTTCTCTGGGTATGAGATCACTTTATATGCCAACAAGCATCACACTGAACCATGAGGTTTACTTTCCCTTCTGAAGGAAGTCATGCTATGAATTTTTACACCCAAAAAAAGTCCTACATCCCCCCCCCCAATGGGTTGAACCAATGAACTTGTATGTTAGAGGCTAGTATTGGTAATCATTATATGGAAGATGACATAATTGAAATATACAATTATTTAATTTGTATTTGTGTTTGTATCCTTCCATTTTATACCACATTGAAAATATGCTGTCTATATGAAAATATGCAACAAACACTTAACCAGTATTAAAATATTCTTCAATTTTTCTCTGCCAATAAAGCCCTGAAGATACACCCATTTCCCTTGAATTTTTATTTTTCATGAGCATTTAGCTCATACTGAACTATGCAAGTTTTCTAGAGATATGCAAAAGTATTAAATTACTGAGATCAGATGATTGAGAAGCTAACAAAAAATACACAAGCTAGTATGTTACCAGAGGTACTGCTCTCATTGGATGTAATGCAGCTCTTGTGAATGATGGCTAATCATTCCTCAGAACCAAAAAATAGTTTGCCTCTTTGATTAAAACCATGCACCTTTTAACACTAATGCATTGGACTGAAGTATGATTTTAAAATATGAAAATTGTTTTCTAAAAAATAGAACATTTGGTATAAGGTTTAACAGAATAAAGGTTTAGAATAAAATGAGGGAAAAAGAAAAGTATTTTTTTGGCAAAACCATATATCTGGCAACCCTACTGTTATCTCCACAATCTGAAAAGATGTGGATTAATCTTACTGTGTTTTGTTGCAAATGGGATTTTGTAGATGGTAATAATTTGGTTTATTTTTCCAATATAATTTGTTTCTAACAGAACAATTGACTTGTTCAGTTTGTCCAAGTACAAATTAATGAGGGTCTACTCTGTCAGTGCTATGCACTGCATTACACAGTATAAGATGCATAATGGAATTTATATTTACTTTTTCTAATAGCTCAAATCTTTGCATTACTGTATCTTGTTCCTTCTTCAAAATACAAAGACCAAGCATTTGGAGGATGTACAGGTATTTCAAAGAATGTTTAAAGCATAAATGTTGCAAGATAGGAAGCAATTATTTGTAATCTGGAGAGTATAGGTTTTTCTAAACTTAGAACATACTTTTTTTAGTGCTCATTTATCTTTATTGCTTATAGATTGTTCTTTTTCTTCATATGACTTTAGACCTTTCTTCTAAGTCTTTTAATTTTTCTTCTTTAAATAATAGCATACACCTTGTATAACATTGTTCTTCCCTTAAAATTGTATTGTACAATTTGAAGTGTAGTTTTGAAGAAGTAATGAAATGCACAGGCCACTATTACCTTAGCTTTCCTCTTTGAGTTAACAGCTTGTATATATCCATTCATCTGTGTTTTTATAATGTTAAATTTAAAGAGGGAGAGACAGATCTTGAAAACACGTAAACCAATTTTGATAATTCTTTCACCATTCAAAGGCACTTCTTCCTGATGTACATAGGCCTTAGCACCTTCTAATTTCAATCTCTAAGTGCGTAAAAGAATAAAAAATGATTTACAAGACCTCTATATATAAGCATGTTGGAGTCAAAAGAAATATTACGAAGGTTTTGACTTTTAATTGAGAACGCCACAAAGATATGTTAAGATATATTATGCATGGTTTCTGATGGTACCGAATCAATTCAACCGGTAATTAGGTAATAATCATTTACAAAATCCACCAATTATAATAGGTAAACTATAAATAAAATTATAATGAAAGCGTGAGCAATAACAATAACATTATAGATTTGATTATCTCCAATTAAAGAACTAGGTTGTTCTAATTCGGTTCAGATTAAGATTCTTAAGGATGTTCTAAGTATTCCTGCAGGCACCAAAAATAAATTATAGTATTCCAATGTCTTTATGATTTATTGAGAATAATCATCCTTGTAATTAAATAGGTAAAAAGGCTGTAAATCACAATTATATTTTAATCTACTTAAATAAATAATTTATTTAAAATCAAACTAATACAAAATCTCTTTTTTAAATTAATAAATTTAAAGTTAATGTAGTATTAATAATAAATATACATGTTTGCTGTCACACGACAAAACAGTAAACATATTAGGCAAGGCATCAATATTTTCAGAACACATTATTGCTACAAATGTGTTAAGAATATGGTCGAGCAATTCCCCGGATTGTGTCTGAAGATGAAGAAGAAGAATTAGGCCTAAATAATGAAAGTATTCCCAGTATACATGAGGCAATGAAATTACACTTATTTCTATTATCACAGAGTGTAAATGATGACAACAGCATTTGTGTGATAAGAGCATAAAATTGACTACTCAGTGACAGTATGGAAAAATCAAAAAAGCAAAGAAAAATTGATGATTTTGTTAAACCAGTGTAAAGCATCTGTACTCTGAATTTCTTCCTTTTTTACGAATAACAGAACTGGTTTGCATTAAGTATCCTAAATAGAGTATTATCTTTATTATTTTTGTTTCATATTTTACTTATAATAAGTAATATATAAGCAGTTATTGCTTTAACACAGTAGTTAAAGTAATAATCTAATAAAACTGTTTCAGTTCCATAAGAAAATTCACTTTTACTTTTCTCATTTATGCATTATTTTAGCCATCTACCTTTGAAAACATATAACTGAGGTTATATTGTAATTATTATTGTTGCCCTACAGAAAATATTTCATTTAATGCAATATATGTACATGGACAGTTACGATATAGCAGCTAAGAGAACAGAAGACACAGCAAAACAAATGACAATTGGATCTTGCTTATACTTGTACGATGCTGGTATGCAATACTTATTTCTTTAATTTATATGTTCCAAATACTACAGATTTGTGCAGAATTTAGCATGAAAATATTTTAGTAAATGTTATTGTAATTCTCAGATCATGTAACAAATTTTCTGGATACCAAAACCATTTAAAACTTCATTAATTTTAAATCGGAAGACATAGTGAAAAGATTAAATATAATGTATAGAAATGGTTGCAAATATACAATTTCACTAAAATAGGTTGAATACCTCAGAACTAGTTTCGAGGAATCACTTCCTCATCGTCAGCTGATTGCAACTGGTTGGCTTTCCTCTGATGGTTATAGATGTCTCGTTGTCCCTTTAGTGGTGGTTCTACAAGTTTAGTAATCAAGTTTTTGTCCATAGGGATGTCGAAATTCATTAACCTTGGACGAAATTTCCAAAGAAATATTTTCTCCCAAATGTTTAATTCCATAGGTTGTTGTGCTTGATACCAATGTGGCACTCATCCCCGAAAATAAATTCATCATAAAATTCCTCATAAATGCAAACCAAAAAGAAAAAATGCCAGCTCGTAAAAAATCCGGGATTTATAGAATAGATTGCAAGAATTGCGAACAAATCTATATTGGTCAAACTAAGCGTAACATAGAAACGAGGCTTAAGGAACATTTTCGAAACATCAAATGCAGGGAAGAAGAAAAATCAGCAGGTGCAGCACATTTTTGGATACAGGGACATGAAATTGAGGACACAGTATCACTTATCAAGCAGGCACAAAAACCTACAGAATTAAACATTTGGGAGAAAATATTTCTTTGGAAATTTCATCCAAGGTTAATGAATTTCGACGTCCCTATGGACAAAAATTTGATTACTAAACTTGTAGAACCACCACTAGAGGGACAACGAGACATCTATAACCATCAGAGGAAACCCAACCAGTTGCAATCAGCTGACGATGAGGAAGTGATTCCTCGAAACTAGTTCTGAGGTATTGAACCTATTTTAGTGAAATTGTATATTTGCAACCATTTCTATATATTATATTCCATTTAATACTCCTTATCTAAGAAACCTTGCTGTATTTTGTGTGATGTAGTAAAGTTCATTAATAGGGTATGGTAAATAATGATATAAAGAAAGAAAATTGTGACCAGTGTAAAACCAGAATTTACTCAAATGTTATTTATTAACAACTGAGAAATTTATTTTTCTCAATGGTGGCAGACTATGTGACATTTCTAAACTGTTTAAACTGCTGGCCTGGGTGTGAGGCATCTTCATACTCACCAGTTTCACCTTTATTTCATTGAATATTTACTGTATTATGTAAAAACTAAGGACCCTTAATGTTATTAAATAACTTTGGGAGCAAAGAGATTACATCAGCTGTGACTTATCAAAGGCTACTTGATCATTCCAATAGTTCTTTACTGAAAAGATACTTAGAGGCTATACATTTTTACATATAGGCTATACATTTAAATGAATATTAGAGGGAGGTTAAGTAAATCAGAAATACAACATCTTATATTTCATACATCTTTCCTGAATATCAGGATATTTTTCATATATTATTTGAAATAAAATGGGGACAAAATTGTAATTATTGTGCAACAATGAGTAAGCTAGGTAGTCTTAAAAATGTAAGTAGCACTGCTTTCTTGTTCATAACATCTATGTTATTTAAGACAGTTTTAAGATAACCTCACTCTCTCTCCCACCCTCTTTCTCCCCCCCTCTCCCCCCCCTCCAAGAGTGAAAGCTTGAAAAGAATGCAGAAATCAGGGATATAGATTTTGAAACTTAAAAAGTGGGACTATTTGTCATCTTCACCCAAAAATTATGAGTAAATGTATAATTAATAGGTATAGGGATTCTATAGGCTTCAAGTTATCTATGCTCAAACCAATATGCCACAAAGAATCCTGTAGTGATAATGGTTTGAGTGTGGATAACAAAGGCCAAGGGTAACTGTAAATTGGCCTGAGTGCTGTCTGCAAACACCTAAAGACTGCGAGGGATCAGGGATGTTTGTTATCTCTGACTTCCCTGCTACCTATAGTTCAGTGGCAATTCAATTGCTTCATCCTAGTTTAATGCTTGGAAATTTCTATGCCTGATAATTAAGCTTTGATATCTTTAAAAGAATTTATGTATAACTTTCTCATTACCAGCTCAGGATTTCATAAATTAGATTAATGTATCATTCTAAAGTAAATTAATGTAAATGGTAAATTCAAGTACTTGTAATCAAGCATGGTTCAGTGCATTACAGTTACCTTTTTGAGATCACTTTTAAATATACGCTCTTCTTTTGGATCCTTTATGAAAAATAGAATAATGAGTAGCTAGACTCATAGCCAGGACATAGTTTCTAAATATGGGACTGTCCAGGGTAAAATAGGACACCTGAAATTCCTACCTAAAGCACTAAAACTACCTCATATTCAATCTAAAGACTGAGGAAAACTGCAGCAGAGGAGCTTGACATATCCAGGATTTAAATCTGGGTCCACTGCATGAGAGCCAAGAATGTTACCCCTACACCATGCAGTGGCTGTCATAGGTTTATTAGTACAACTAACCCTTTTTTCAAAGTATAGGAGTATGACTTCTCTGTTATTATCCTCATAGATTTACGGCACGTAAAAGAACCTCAAGCCAGATAAAGGGGCCTCTGAGCAAACATTTCCGGTTTTTCATTGTCAGTATAGAATAGGACGCTAAGAACCATAGTAGTTAAAGAGCATCCATAAATACACCAAAAAAACTTTGTTTAGAGCTCCTTAGTTGTTTCTAACCCTACATTTCTTATATGCAGTGTGTTGTTAAAAGAACATTTCCAGAAGTTTTATATTTCAATATCAGACACAAATATGTTAAGAGGATACAACCTGTACTGCTCCTCCACCTCCATGTTGTAGTGGGTAACATGCCGCCCTGGTGGCCCAGAGAATCTAAGTGTGAATCTTGACTTAGTTGAGTTTTCAGGGTTTTCACTTATACCAGAAAGACAAATGTTGGATAACTCTCAAATCTCTGTAACTAGGGCTAAACAAATGGCTTCCAATATTGCATTTTTATTTGCTGAATTATTATGACAACACAGAGAGGATGATGTCATCTCAGCATGATACTACAATGAAATTGTTGTATGATATTAGTTTAGTAGATGGTTAAAGTAATATGTAACATATGCTGTATACATACAGTTTTTCATAAATAATAATTCTAATAAGTTAAGACAGATGTTTTTAAAAAAATGCTCGGACATGTCAAGTCTTATTTCTAATAAGGAACTATTCTGTAAATACAGCAATTTATTATAGATTAAATTGTTTTCTATTCATATTGCTATGCCTCTCAACAGAATTGACGTTTCAGGTAAACCCATGAAATGAAATCAAGAGACAAATAGAAAGAATTTGATATGTTTGAGCATTTTTTTTAAGTTTATCACTGCTATTTAATTTACGTGATGTGTTACTTTTGAAAGTTCTCAAATTTTTATTGTTTTTCATTCAATTATATATTGTTATTTTTACTTATGAAATCTGTTGCTGATGGACATCACATACTTCTGTACCAGAATGAAATATATAAGATTTATTGCTTATGCTTTTCCACCTGTGCATATGTAACCAATATATGCACATCATTATCTAACTTCTAAATAAACTGTACCCAATATCTTCATCTGGTGCACTTTGATGAAATTTACTCATTCTTTCTTTCTCATTTTTAAGCAAAGTTTTTTTTTTTTATCAAAAGATGAAGACAAAAGCCTTTAAAGAATCTAGCAGTGTTTAATAACTTAAAAATTTAATTTTTCACTCTGTGTGGTAATATAATGATGGCATAAGTGGAATTCATGAATGCCCAAAAGTATATAATTTAAATTTTCAATACCCAACTTTTAGATCTGTCATATTTAATGCATAAAAGTTGAAAATTCTATTTGTGCCACTGAGTACAGTATTATCAAAAAGTACTAGAAACAGTAGAGAAGTTTTAAACTGCAAACAAAAAGGATAAAAAATTTCTGAAACTACCTGCATCTTAATCATGATAGTTTTGAAAGTATTCCTGGATTCCTAAGAAGTTGCATATTTTAAGACATTCTTTATTTTATTTTGAAATTATTGGGTGTTTTAACTTTGGATGTAGTACATTTTAACATAAAGATTGGGGAAAAATTGTATACAGTATGTTTAAAATCTAATGCCTGATAATATTATTTTTGTATATCCAGTTTATCCTTATGAATTATAATTAATATATATTAAATTTGCAAACAAAGTTTTTCCATTAATTATCATTTTAAAGAAAACCAGGAAAGGGAGAACATGCTTTTTGTGCTGCATTTTTACCTTTCCTTATTTTATTATATGTCCTTTTAAGTGTTTATATTTGGTAAAATGGAAGAGGCCATATGGCCATAGCTTCTATGAGAATAAATAAATAAATAAAATAACACCTTTCATGTCTTACACTGATTTTTCTAATTATATATAAAATAAATTTGTTATATAATCACTACACAGCTCTTTCATAGTCAAGTGCAGTTTTGCACAAAGAACTTCCTATTTTCTCTGTAATTTTAAATAAAATAACTTAGCAGCTTATAAAAGGTTGAGATTTTGGATTGCTGTTGCTGCAAAACATAAAATTAATTTTTAAATGAAATTGTGTAATTATATATTTTGCATCGCAAACATCAAAATATTCTCTGCATGACATTGATTTCTTTTTTCCTTCTTTCTTCTTTCTTTCTTGCTTTCTTGCTTTGTTATACAGGTTTACTGAACATCCTATTAATATGTGGTGCCACCTATAATAATCAAGCTTTTAAGACAAATGGAGTTGGTATCTTTTGGAAATAGCTGCACAAATGTATTGTCATAAGAATCAGTTTTTTCATGTACTCCTGCATCATGTCATCAGTTAATACCTTACTATATGCTGTTCTTTACCTTTTTCTTTCACTAGGCAAGGGCAAACTTGCTGGATGTAATGCTCGCATCAAGTGGTAGTTCAGGTGGCAGCACTGGCAGTAGTGGAAGTGGAAGCAGCACTGGGAGTAATAGCAGTGACAGTGGCGATGAGCCTGCAGACTATCAGCACCTTCATAGATTACACAGATTTCGTCGCCAGAAGAAAGGTAATTCTGCAATTTGTCAGCCAGTCACGCAAACATTGTAGAATCTGTGACATGTAATTTGATTTGCTTATGTGGAAACAGTTTGTAATTGTATTATATTTTGTTTCCATGGGCACATATTTAATTTTGTTAAACGTTTATTTAAGAGGGTGTCTGTAGTGCTGTTGTTGTTTTTATGTTTCAATGTTTTCTATCTTGTCTATACTTGGTGCTTATGTTTTGATATTTCCAATAAAAGAATTTTGCATTACCCCATAGTATTCATTGTAGCATGCCTTTCCCTATTACATGCTTTGTTCCTCAAATGTTCCTCCTAAAAAGCCAAGATGAGGCGGGTGATAGGGAATAATAAACTGCACTACTGCTTCATGAATTCACTGTTTTTGTGCGATACCTTATTCATAAACAATAAGGAACACGAGCTGCAGCAATCCATGCCTAATAAAATCAGATTTATTTTGGCTTCCAATGAGCCACTTTGAATTGATGTCATTATTTTAACATTGTGTAACAATAAGTACTAACAAGCAAAGATCAGATATTCATGCAGAAACTTACCTTAAAATTTTGCTCACAGAATGGATAAGTTGTAAGATGATCATGCACCAAAAATCAGCTGCGAGTTTAAACTGGAAAGTGCTGAAATCAAGGCTAGAAATATTGCATAACACTGCAGCATACAAGCAGCAATGGACACCTCTATCAGCTTGGTGATGGTACAGTGGTCATAGGAGGGGAGTGTTGCAGTCACTGCAGTATACAGTTCACTCTCTCCATTGTTTCTTCAGGAAGTTTTGTTAAACAGAGAAAATGATGAAAGCGAATGTGTTTTCTATGCTAGGAATTTATTTTCACACTCAAAGGTCACTCCAGTGTATAATTGTTTGTAAGCCAGGAATATTTAATCATATCCCAAAGCTATGAAGAAAAAAATTTATAATAAATA
Source organism: Deroplatys truncata (assembly GCA_030765065.1). Taxonomy (NCBI): domain Eukaryota; kingdom Metazoa; phylum Arthropoda; class Insecta; order Mantodea; family Mantidae; genus Deroplatys; species Deroplatys truncata. The sequence continues at coordinate 125,332,118 of CM060988.1, read as the reverse complement.
TTTCAATTTCAATGCTGTCTCTTTGAACTACAAAATTAATTCCTGGCTAGCAGTAAACATTTTGGTTGATTGGAGGTAGAGGACTTTCCATTGCTAGAAGGAAAATTTGTATAGGGGTTGAAGTTTCTTAAACACACTTTAAGGAAATCTCTGGCCAGAAGTATGCAGCTTTTGTAAAATTGGTTACATAATGTTTATTCAGGCTGATAGTGAGCATTGTTGTGCAAGAATGTGCTCTATCTCTACCTCTTATATGTTTTTCACTAATTAAAGATGGGGCTCTGCTTGGTTCTCATTTTGCACACTTTGCTCTGTGTTGTACATGGAAGAAAGAGAGTAGGTAGCCTCTTCTGCCACTAGCACTCTTTCCTGTTCTTCATGGACAAAGGAAGAGGAAACAAATTTTGTACTTTTTCTACATCCTATGTTACATTCTTTTCTTGAAGGTACATAGCCAAACTGAAGATGCACTGAAATTGCTTCTAACATTTGAAACTTGTTTTTAAATGTCCAAGGCCCATAATCTCAAGTCTTCCACACTAATATTTTGCCATGCTCTTCTTACTTCAATGAAATATGAATATGCTTTTTCATTCTTTATGTTCAGTAGGATTTAGCAACATAGTTTCCTGTTGATGTTCCAAGATGCTGCAATGACATCATCAAACAGAACTTTCCTGACATGGAAAAGGCCTTTTCTTGCCCCAATTTTAACCCAGTTTTACCTAAAGTAATCAGTCTTAGCACTGTTCTTTCCTTTTTTTATCTGGGCTACACATAGCTGGAACTTGCAGACCTGCATGGAGATAGTGTTAGCATGTTAGATTCTGGGGATTCACATTCAACAGTCAAACCCAGACCCATCACAGCACTAGCTCTTAGAGAATTGGTTTTAATTTCCTTTCATAAAGACAAGCTGCCACTATTGCTATGTCATTATCCTCTTCCTGCAAATATAAAGACTGATGGGAGATAAGCTTGGCACTTGTGGGATTACTTTTCTATCACATTGACTCATTTCCTTTTCTTTTACGTTTATTTTGCCCAAAGAAGAAATATCTCCCTCGTGGAAATAATGCAATGAACTCAAGTACATATATGGGATGCCCAGCTTATCTTTCAAAGGAACACATTACACATTGTAACCGCTGTGTTTGAAGAATGAAACCAATATGAAATAGGAGATGGGAGTGGGCAAAAAGCTGACAACTATGGTGGTTCCTGCAGCTTATCTGCTGTTTCTGTTTCTGCTACCAGGTCTGCCTGAGTATGCTTTTTGCACATATTTTATCGCATATTCTGATGTTGGGACTTCAGGTTTAAACAAAGTTAATTTTTAGTGTATAACCATTTCATAGCGTGTATTGAGATTATATCAAAGAAACTTTAAGGTAAGTTTCAATATACTTTCACTGATACTTTCCTTGTAAGAAATGGTATAGAGTGCTATAGAAAGAGCACCAAAGAGTATGCATAATGAATTTCATGCTTCATGGCATAAGCAACTTATTCTTCATGGCGGACGTTCAATTTCATTTAGTTTGGCGATATCAAATTTTTTAATTAACAACTTTTGTTAGAAAGGCTATGTAATCTTCTTTTCAGTATTACTGCCCTATCAGTATAAATATTAAACCAAAAGGAAATAAACAAATACAAAGAAAGAAGGTATTACAATTTTATTTCATAGCATAAGAGTGTGTCATAGGGAAAAAATAGCAAAGCTATTGAATTTTAAGCTTCTACAAAACAATATACTTAGGCAATATTTATCATTTGACATAATTTTTTACATTCTGTCATTTTTAAAGCTGTAGCAAAATATTTAAATTGACAGTGTACTTATAGGTCTTTACAAGTTTCCCCAAGCATTTTTTTTTTTTTTTGCATTTTTTTCCAATATAAATTTTTCAAGATAAGAAAATGTTTTCTTAAACATCAGTTTTTGTCCAACTTGAATGAAAAACTTTATGCATTATCATCTCAGCTGTATTCAAAAATTAAATTGAAAGCAAAATATAGAAGAAAGAAATGCATGATTAAAATGCAAATAACTGATCCTCTCATTTAAGCTTAAAAAGTAATAAAAATATATCAATATGTAGTTAGAGAGGAATTTCCTTAGGGTTGTCAATATTTTCTATAAAACTGTTATATCCTTGGATATAGTTTTCATAGCAAATTAAGTTTTGCCAATTAATTACTACCTATCAAAAGAAATCTGTATGCAAAATTTTATTTAGGGCCTGTATTACAATCTCCGGTTAAGATTTTGGTTAGAAATTAACTGGGAGTCAGGGAAAATTTTTGTATTACGACTTTTGGTTAACAGCTAACCAGGAGTTATTCTTAGCGATGAACTGTCACCTCAGTTAGCAGTTAGGGTACTAACTTGGAGGTAACCATGTAAAAATGGTGTACTTTCTTCCTCAATTGATAGTCGATAGCAATCCCAAGGTGAAATCTTAGAGCAATATTTATATAACAGGAGGAAAGCCAAAATAATTAGAGTTCCAAAAGAATAATTTCCAGGTTTGTGACGAGGATGAATTTTGTAAACGTTATTAGATTGTCAAAAGTTGCACTGGTTTCTCCAAGTTCTATTACATTTCTGCTGCATAATACCTCCAGCATTATTGATAGACATAGTTTGCATATTGTTTTATTTTATTTTTATTTTTTTAACTGAATGACTGTAATGTTTGCTTAAATATATAATGTAACTCATATTAACCTAATACTCATGAATCTAACCTATTTTGCAAGTATCCTTTACGAAATAACAGCAAAACCTAACCTTTTATTCTAAAAGCTTCTATTTTCCTAAAAACCTATGGGAAAACAAAAACAAAAAACCATATAAGTTAACACTCCAAAATCACCCAACATATTTCTATACTAATCATAAGCAGCAAAAAATAGCTACTTAACATATGTTTTCCATTTTTTGTCCATCTGTTTGTAGGGGTTTTCCTCAAAATTTAAGCATTTATTAATATCTTCACACTACACAGAGATGTTAACAGCGAAACCTATATAATTTAATATACTGAAATGTTTCAATCTAGCAAAAGCCCTACATTATTTCTTTTGTAGTGATGTGGAGGTGAATGTTTAGACATTATTTATATAATAGAAATAAAACCTCAGAAAAATAAATTTGAGGAGAGGGATGAGGAAGTTGGGAAATGATTCAGGTTAACGAAAATTGCACTATGGCTCTATTTTCTATTACACTTATGCTCTGTAATAATTTGTTCCTGAGTTTATGTAATTTTTTTAACTCAACACACTTGCCTAATCTGAAATGTAAACATCGTAAATGTCAATGTAGTAGAGTGCCTTATGGCTAATACCTCCATGCCATCAAGTGCTTGGCAGAAATAAAATAAGTATGATACTAATGTCCATCAGGTAAACCATTTCATTCCTGCTCTTATTAGTTTCAAATGTTTTAACAGCAACACTAATGCAATATGTGTTGCATTCTCCACTACCAATGTGTTCTTATATTACATGCAAACTCTATTTTTCCATTAACCTAAATCATATTGAGAGAGAAATCCCACATAAGCTAATACTCTGAAAATCTCTAACTTATTTTCAAACTATTCTCCATGTATAGCTATCCTATTTTATATTACCTCCATGAACTGCATTAACGGCAAATCATTCTTTTTTAAATATACTGAAACGCACCTAACTAAGCTAATGGCATAAACCTTAGAAATGTGCTGCCACTTAACCTATACAAATCATAAAATTAATAAGTATGCTTTATTACATTCCTGAATTCATCCAGCCATCAGAAACAGCCCATATTAATCACGAAATTCCTCATACTAATTTAATAGAAACTTTAGATTTTATTATCCACATAAATCAAATGACAAACTCAGAAAATTACAGCAGAAAGCTTATTTTAAAGATACAATGTAACAAGTTTCCACCTAGGTGGCGTGAAATCACACATGAAAATGTTGCCAATCATATCAAATTGTTAATAAACTCCAGGTTAACTACCCTACAGTTACCTTGCGTTCATAATTCGGGGCACTCCAGTTACAAAAGGTAGCAATACCTACAAGTTAGAAAACCTCAGCTTTTAACCGGAGATCGTAATACAAGCCCTTAATACTTTATTGATTATAGTTTTGTGGGAAATTAACCAAGTACTCTGATCAACAAATGCCAAGCTTTAACCATCTGGAGTCCATTGTCTTCCTCAGGGTACTAAAATAGATTGACCTCTGTCTGGTAAGCTCATGGTGAACCTAGGTGTGGCTTCAGTGTAACTCCCTTGTTATGTTTGTTGGGGATGGTTGTAAGGTATTTTTCTAGCTTTTTGGGTGTAGATACTGCTTCTGGATGATATTTATACCAAAATCTAAAGCATTTAAAAGTAAAATTATACATGGCTCTTGTGATTAGCCCATGACTTGTCCAACCACGTGTGTCATCCTGGAGCCACAGCCAGCTATCCAGCATGGCATATCTTGGCCATCAGTGGCCCATTGTGCTCTGTTTTAGGAGTTACACTGTGGTTATTGTACCACATTTGCCAGACCTTCTTTATTCCCTTGTGTTGCCTCCTATCATGTTGCAGGTACAATCCTTTAGGTTTTAGTATAAATATCAGCCAAAAGAAGCTCTGTTTTCATACCCTGAGGAAGGCCATGGAGTCAAGATGGCCAAAAGCTTGGCATTTGTCAACCAGGATACACATAACCATAATCAAAATTGAGAAAGCTTCAAGTCTTTATTAATAACTTTAAATTGGGGAGAAAACTCAGTCCACAGTTCCCTCAAACTTGTTTGCAGCTATTAAACTTTCTTTCATAATTTTTTGAGAAACCTATATACAACTTTTTTGATGAGGAGAAATCTATTCACACAAAAACTGACATCATAATGTAATGTCCTTTGAACTAATGTCCTTCTTTTAACAATCAAAAAACAATATTTGCTAGTGACTTCCTTGATATTGGCAACAAATAAATGGACCAAATAGTATGCCTAGTATGAATGGTGCCTCTAAAAAATGTTACAACCAACATCAAAAAAAAGATTGGTGATAAGAAACAGTTTTGCACATTCTTGGGATTCTTTGGTAAGACTCCTTTAATAACTTTTTTGTTTGCAATTGAAGTCAAATGTACTTACATTAATAGGGTAGATTTTCTGGTTGCTTCAGCATAAAAATGTTTCATATGCCAATGTACTGTTATTGTACTCCAGTATCCCTGTATCAAAATATTCATTTGTAATGTTGTTGTGCCATTATTGTTATCAGAATATATTTCTCCAGGAGCTGCAGTGTTGAAAATGTAAATACAAAAAAAAGTTTTTACAAAATCCTATATTTAGAAAAGACAAACTAATTTACTAATCTTATGAAAAGTACTTTGATTTAATTAAGAAAAAACATACAGTAAAACTAAAAATTAATATTACCAGTCAAATTATATTATATATTTTACAGTGGTATTTCACAAATAAATATGCAGGGAGAGCATATGCAAAAACCTGCATGCTTGACAAATATATATTACAAATACTCATTGTTAAGAAATATTAAGCCTTAAATACTCTTAGAAACTTTATGATAGTGTTAGTTACCATAACAAATATGTACAAATTGGAAATTAGTGAGTTAAATGCAAAACATCATCATCACATATGTAACGTTTTTATACTTAACAGAATTTGAAACTTTCTGGCAGATTTAATCACCTTTTCAAGCTGGTGTATGCAAATCCATTATCCTTCAACCTTTTATTCTTTACCTGCTTGCACTCAAAGTAACTTAGTTTATGGTTCTTTTCTTAATTCAGTGTTTTTACTGCCCCATCCATAGGAGATTGAGAAGGTAGCTTCAGCATATCTTGCAGTTATAACATTTCTACAATGACAAAGAGCATTCCAGGTCAAAATTATATGGAAATGTTGCAGGAAAGCATCTGTAGATGGTTTGTGATACCAGATTGCTTAAGAAATGCTTTTATGCCTAAACTTCACTTTTCATAATATTGGTTGGAACATTTTTAGAGGCATCCCTTCATATGATGATATACAAAATGCAAATTGACACAGTTGGCTGATATTGTTTAGGCATAAACTCGGGATATCCATGTTTTGAATACTGCTATAGTCTCTCTGATCTAAGAATGAGTCCACACATAAGCAATGCACTCTGTATCACTCCACACATGACATTTCATAAACACATGGAGAAGTTTCCTCTCTTTCCTACTACTTTTGGGAGCTCAAGTAACTCCCATTGCTACCTCCCCAGTGCTATCTTTCAATGCACCAGCATGAATGTTAAAGAAATACATGCCCTATCTTGATAAAGAAACTAAATGTACTAATGCACTACGTGATCAAAAGTATCTGGACACTTGGCTGAAAATAACGTACAAGCTCGTGGCACCCTCCATCGGTAATGCTGGAAGTCAATATGGTGTTGGCCCACCCTTAGCCTTGATGACAGCATTCACTCCCGCAGGCATACTTTCAATCAGGTGCTGGAAGGTTTCTTGGGGAATGGCAACCCATTCTTCATGGAGTGCGGAACTGAGGAGAGGTATCAATGTAGATATCGGTGAGGCCTGGCATGAAGTCAGCGTTCCAAAATATCCCAAAGGTGTTCTATAGGATTCAGGTCAGGACTCTGTGCAGGCCAGTCCATTACAGGGATGTTATTGTCATGTAACCACTCCGCCACAGCCCGTGCAGTATGAACGGGTGCTCGATCGTGTTGAAAGATGCAATCGCCATCCCCAAATTGCTCTTCAACAGTGGGAAGCAAGAAGGTGCTTAAAATATCAATGTAGGTCTGTGCTGTGATCGTGCCACGCAAAACAACAAGGGGTGCAGCACAACCACACCATAACACCACCACCTCCGAATTTCACTGTTGGTACTACACACGCTGTCAGATGACGTTCACCGGGCATTCGCCATACCCACATCCTGCCATCGGATCGCCACATTGTGTACCATGATTTGTCACTCCACACAACATTTTGCCACTGTTCAATCGTGTAATGTTGATGCTCCTTACACCAAGCGAGGCATCGTTTGGCATTTTCCTGTGTGATGTGTGGCTTATGAGCAGCCACTCGACTATGGAATCCAAGGTTTCTCACATCACGCCTAACTATCATAGTACTTGAAGTGGATCCTGATGCAGTTTGGAATTCCTGTATGATGGTCTGGATAGATGTCTGCCTATTCTCTTTAAGACCCTCTTCAAATGTCGGCGGTCTCTGTCAGTCAACAGATGAGGTCGGCCTGTACGCTTTTGTGTTGTACATGTCTCTTCACGTTTCCACTTCACTATCACATCAGAAACAGTGGACCTAGGGATATTTAGGAGTTTGGAAATCTCGCGTACAGACTTCTGACACAAGTGACACCCAATCACCTGACCATGTTCGAAGTCCGCGAGTTCCATGGAGCGTCCCATTCTGCTGTTTCACGATGTGTAATGACTACTGAGGTCACAGATAATGAGTACCAGGCAGTAGGTGGCAGCACAATGCACCTAAGATGAAAAACGTATGTTTGTGGGGTGTCCAGATACTTTTGATCACATAGTGTATACTAATTCAAGAATGGATGAAGAAATGTGGTGAAACATATTTTATTACTGTTTACTGTAGAAAGCACTTTATCTATGTTAGGGGACTCTTGTGTAAGGAAAACTATGCACTTTGAGACGTATGGTACTTTTCACAAAGTTGCCATTTTGCCTAAAACAATGCACGTTGATTCCTTTTCTTTTTAGGGTTTCACTATTCCTGCCTCCTTCACTTCCTTCCTTGCATTGAAAACAGCATTCACAGACACACCAGCTGCTTCCAATGTTAATTTAATGACATCGTTAATATCAATGTTATCATAATGCTCAAACAAATAGTTGAATAGATTCAGACTACTGTTTTGTACCATTTTAAGGGCTTGGCCACTTCTATGTTTACACTGCTCTGATCTGCTTCACACACAGTCATGTTTGCAACATAAACAATACTGATTAGCACAACCATTGCTTTGCTCCAGTATAAAATGCAGGAATACTGCTGCTCCAAGTTATGATAAGAAATATAAGCTAATTAATTTATGTTTAAATGAAACAAATATTAAAATATTATGTTTATTCTCAGTATTTATTATTTGAAGTATAAAAAGGACAATGATATGTACATCTAGTGCAGTAAGAAACTATTTTTATTTGCTTGAAAAGTGTGCTGCAGTGAGGCACATGCATTTGTTTACACCACACCCTTTCATGGGCTGGATTGAATATAGAACTGTCCTCCATGAATGAGTTTTTTCCCCAAGTTTTCCCAGTCATAAATGGCAAATGCAGGGAAGATACTCTAAACTTAGGCTGAGAATGCTTTCCCTTCCAAATTTCCTTTCCTAATTTTATTTAATGTATCATCAGTTTCCGTTGCCTGTGATGCAGTAAGAATGACTGTTAAACACTAAAAAAATTCTGAAATGCAAGAAATAGTCATGTGATAGTTCTGAAACCAGTCAGTAAGTTATAGTCTCCTCTAAGGAATTATTTATCACCCACACTGTTGCTTTAAGAAAGCATGCAGTGACAAGCAATGACATCATTCATTCAAATCAGCTTGCAGGAAAGCCAAAATAAATTTGATTGCTTTGTATATTCACATCTGAGCTCAATATGGTCAATCTACCCATATATTATGATTTTATAGTATCTATAATAAAACTGGGGTAGAGTCATTTATTACATGGGTATAACATAAACATTATTGCACTGGTCTTAAATGTTATAGATATTGGGTAAACATCCTGGTTATTATCCAGGGACATATTTTGAAATCAAACTGCTACAAATCCTATAGAATCAATTCATAATGTATACCCAATGCTTGGTGGTAGAAAATTATACTGCTTTTTTATGCCTTGTCACTTTCATAGTCTTATATTTTTATGCTTAAATATTTTGTTATCACATAGATTCTGCAGCGCACAAAAGTAATAATGCTAGTTTGCGTTATACTGCAGAGATTATGGAGATTGTTTTCTGTGAGCTTTTTTTGTTTAGTTTCTCAGTCTTGTATTAGAAGTAGATGTAGTAAAGTGAGTGATATTTAAAAGTGCTCTTAATATAAAAGAAATGCTGGAAAGGAAGTTCACAATACTTTAAGGTAAAGATGCTTCATGTGTAAATAGCATTCACAAGAAAGTTCAGAGGCAATACTTGTTTCTCCTCTGCTATGAATATTATTTGCTTTTAGGCTCTGCATACAGCCAAGGAGAAAATGCAAAAGCACTTCAGTATTTTCTGAAAAAGTGGATAATGCACAGATTTCATATTTCAGTTTATTAATGATGTAGCTGGAGTCTTAAGTTTTCAAACTTGGGATGAAGAAAGACCTTAAGCAATTAAAAGGTTTAATTTTAAGAAGACCTTCTCTTGGATTATGTTTGCTGTTTTTTACATCAAAGTGCACTAAAAATAGTAGGTAATACACCTACCTTCAAAGATTCCTTCATGGCCCTTCATTTGGTAAAAATCAATCTATAATGAATTACACATTTAGATAAGATTATTACTCTTACAGACCTTTAAAGTAAGCATTGAGCCTGCCTCTGTGGTGTAGGGGTAGCATATCTGCCTCACATTTAAAACGTCTCAAGTTTGAATCTCAGTTAGGGTGAGTTACCCGGATAAGATATTTTCCCGAGTTTTCCCTTATCCTGAAAAGATGAATGTCAGATAACTTTAAGCTCTATGGACTCCAGGCTCATTTGAGCATCATTCCACTATTTCATTCATCATCCAACATAACCTAACCAGTTAAAGGGTGCTAGAGTAAAACAAATAAATAAATAGATAATTAGTAAGCATTCTTGCATCTTGATTTCAATTCTTTAATGGATAGATAGAAAACTTAAACATACCTATTTTATTCAAGATTAAATTAGTAGTATTTGAATAATGATGCATAACTTTTAAAACAATTTAACACATGCAGTTTTGGAAGTAATACTCACTATTAAGAACATCCAGGCACCTCCTTGTCAAACAACCCTCAACTCAAAGAGGGGAGGAATAGGCAAGTGGCTGTGGTATGTGCAGTTTTGAAAAAAAATAATTTGCAAAGAGTGTATCTCAATTACAGACACAGAGACAGAGTCAAACATAAGTAGGGTGAGATTAAAGGGACAAATGATTTCAAGGTGTAATGCTTTAGTAGTATAAACGTCCTAACACATAGCAAAACATTTACAGAATTTGAATAACTTAAGACAAACAGTACTTTGTTAAGTGAGTGAAATATCTTGAATTCCATGCACTACAAGTTTCTCTTTCTAATACCCACTAAATAAGTTGCAACCATAAGCACAGTACTCTTAAATAAAATGCTGGATTCACTACAGCAGGGTTTCTCAACCGAGGTCTAGTAGTATGTGTGCCACAGCTTGGTGAGATGAAAACAGTATAACTTATAAAAGAGAAATGCAATTTTTTTCTCGACTGGCATCATTTTACTCATGGCTTGTCTACTGTACCTACTTACCTGGCAAATTTATTGTACCATATCAGCCAGCTAGAGAACACAAAATAAAGTTGGTTCTTGGGAAAGAATTAAACATCATCAATGCAGAATTCCTTTAATTGGGTGCTTTCTTACCTGGGAATTAAATGCTTAATAGAAATTGGCACCTTAAAAACATAGCTTCAAGATTTTGAATTAAATACCCATTTTCCATCAATAAAAGCTTACCAACAAGGTTGGCAATTCATTTCAAGAATTAAATTAAGTGAGCTCTCATGTTACAATAGTCGGAGGCAAACAATCAAGAGAATGGTTTTATCTCGTGTTACAATAGTCTGAGACAAACAATCAGAAGAATGGTTTTAACAGATTAAGAGGTTGACAACAATAAATGAAACATAAAACTTTAAAATTTCTATTTTTGCTTACTACTACTTACTTTTTACTTTCTCTACTGTTTACCTGTAGTAAGTGAAGGAAGTGTTGTATTCCACCCAAAAATTTGATAAATTCTACTAGAAATACTCACTTTGGGACTGTCTGAATCGAAAAAAAGTCTGATGTGTTACACTCACATGACTTTCTCTACTCTTGTATAAACTATTTTTAAAAACGCTTATTCTCCATATGCTTCATTTTAATTGAGATGTTAATCTTATTGCTAATTTTCTTGTAGATGCAAGGGTAATATGGTAGGTTTTAAGCGATATTCAAATATTTTGAGAGCTGGTTGCTATGTGGAGTATTCCATTCTCTTTTCATTACCAGGACAAAAAAAAAATGAATAAGAATTCCCATTTGAGAAAAAGTATAAGTATTGGAAAATTTAAGGGAATAACAAACAATATCTCGAAAATGGTTCACTCAACAAAAAAAGTATATGACATAAATTGTGTGTTTTAATGCAATCTACATTTTTTGTGCAGTAAAATTTTGTCTATCTCTTATGGTTTACCAGTTATGCAAAAATCGTTCACAATGAAAAATACTTTTGGAGACATTCCCAGAAAATTCAAGATATACATTTTATTTGTCATGAAAGTATTTTAAATATATGATATTTTAATCAAAATCATTAGAGCCATTTTTGAAAAAATTAAAATTTTCGAAAAATGTTTCATTTAAAGGGTAATCTGGGGGATGGGGGGATTTTCTTGAAAACCTTCGTGTTGCACCTCTGGAAGATACTGAATCTAAATACCAAGTTTGGTGTTTAACCAACTGTTTGTTTCTGAGTTATGCTGTTCACAGACAGACACACACACATAGACATGTTTCCAAAAATACTTTTTTTGGATTCAGGAGGCCTCAAAACATGTATTTTCTGTGAAATCCCGGTGTCAAATTTTTGGGTGGAATGCAATAGTTCCCCTACTTGAATTTGGAACTGGAATTATATGCTCTTCACCTTAAATTAACGGACACACTCGGCTACCCACTTTGGCAAAACATGCAATCAAAATTCCTCACTATTCTTAGCTACAGGATGAAAACAAAAACGCTGAAATTAAATAAAAAACTAGACATACTACGCCGGAAGCAACATTCATATAAACCTAACCTAAAAAATGAAAAAACGACTTCATACCCAGACGTAATTAATCTTTCAAATGTAACTTTCACCAAAGCGGAATTATCGGTATTAAACCTTGGCCTAAAAACATGTGTTGGCTACACAAAAACAACCGATGAAATAGTCGCAGACATTGAGATTGCTACTTACAACCTAAATGAAAATAGTAAAACCACTATAAAAAAAGAATGTGAAATGGTTCTCCAAGAAATACAAGCAGATAAACATAACAATTTCCCAACCAAACATGTGATCAAAACATTAAAATCAAAACCAGTAGTATACACAAAAGCTGACAAAGGAAATAAACTAGTTGTACTTCAAAAAGATGATTATATTGCCAGAGTAGAAAATATGCTGCAACAATATAATTAAATTTTCTTATACAAATTCAAGAAGACCCATTAAAACTACATTTAAAAGCCTTCAATCAAACCATCCAGGAAAGCAAAACTATAACAGACACTGATAAATCTAGATAAAAACCAGACCACCCCACTTTACCAAGAATGTATGCTCTACCTAAAATACACAAACCGGGTAATAAGATGAGACCAATCGTCAGCAATATTGATTCTCCTACCTACAAACTGGCAAAATGGTTAGTACAGAGATTCTCTTCACTACCAAAATTCAATAGCAAAAACATAATGAATTCAGAAGATTTAATACAGAAGATAAAATCCCTGGAACTCGAACCAGAAGACAGATTAGTTTCCTTTGATGTCACTGCACTATTTCCAAGTGTCCCTACAGATCAACTCCTGCGTCAATTAAAGAAATGGCTACAGCAGACTAACTTGCTTGAAGAAGAAATAGAAGACCTCATACAACTTACCAATTTATGCATTACACAAAATTGTTTTAGTTTCAATAAGAAGTTCTATCAACAACCAACAGGTCTAACCATGGGCAACCCACTTTCACCTTCCCTGGCAGATTTATTTATGAGCTACTTAGAAACACACATAACAACTTCCTTTCCATATATGTTTAAAGTTTGGCACAGATATGTTGACATCTTCGCTGTTGTCCCTAATAGGTTCATACAAGACTCCTTAGCCTTACTAAACCTACGGAACCAATCAATAAAATTCACCATAGAAATAGAAAAAGAAGGCATGCTACCATTTTTAGACCTAAAAATCATCAGAGAACAAAAGAACCTAACCTTTGGCATATACAGGAAGCCAACACACTCTACTAATTACATAAAAAATAAGAGTTTCAATCCAACCACACACAAACATGCAGTACTAAACAGCCTAACACATAGACTGGTATATACCCCCTTAAATAAACAAGAATACCAGTTAGAATACCAACATATAGTAGACACAGCAATAAATAATGGGTACAACAAAACAACTATTGACAAAAAAATTGCAAAATTCAAACGACAGATGCACATCAGAAAGACAACAAATCTCAGCCAGCAAGATAAAGAGCTAAAGTTCAAGAAATTCACATACCACCCAGGAACATTTCACAAATTTAAGAAGATTTTCATGAAACACAACATCAGCCTAGCTCCACAGAACACATTTAACATAGAGAAATTACTTTGTAACAAGTTAAAAGACCCCATTCCACAAGACAAAAAAGCTGGAATCTATAAAATCAATTGTTCAGATTGCAATAAAGTATACATAGGTAAGACAAAAAGAAACCTAGAAACTAGGCTAAAGGAGCACATGAGATGTATCAAATACAAACAAATGGACAAATCTGCAGTTTCACACCATTTTTGCATCACTAATCACAACATCAAACCCAATATTACATTAGTCAAACCAGCCAAATTTGCAGCCGAATTAGATGCATGGGAGAAGATCACTATTCTAAAACACAACACACATCTAATGAATTTTGATTTGCCGCCATCAAATCCTCTCTGGAAGTACATTTCTCCACCACAGTATCCAGTCCAAAAAACGGAAACACCAACAACACGGGCCAGTCGGATTAGCTTCTGAGGATGGGAACAACCGTTTCCCGAAATATGTTAAGTGAGTAAACTTAAGTGATGTTAGTGTAACAATTCCGACTCACCTTTAAATAAATTCAATACACATCACTGTTTCTAGCTTCTTTTCATTACAATATCAACCAAACTTAATATTTAAGTTCACCATCTTCCAAGGAATATTTTCAGAAGTTTTGATTTTCTCAAAAACGGCTCTCAATGATTTTTATTAAAAAAGTGTGTATTTGAGATATTTTCATGACAAATTAAATGTATATCTTGAATTTTCTGGGAATAGCCTCTGAAGTCCCCTTCATTCTGAATGACTAAAGCATAATTGGTAAACCATAAGATATAGACAAAATCTTACTACTCAATAAACATAGATGTTCTAGAAGCAGACAGTTTATGTCATAATAAACTTTTTTTTCTGGAATTAAATGTTTCCAAGATATTCCTTCTTATTGTTTTGAATTTCCAAATACTGATATTTTTCTCAATTGTGAAGTCATTGTTCATTTGTTTTCTTGTGGCCAAAGAGCTTTGAAAGCCATCACATGGAGATACACTCTTCAAAAATGTAACTCTCGCTTTACCTACTGCGTCTTACAGTGAAATGTGTAAATGTGGATTAAAGGTTTATTCTGGATTAACAAGCAGCAGATAGAATAATAAGTTTTTGTAAGAGTGGTTTGTAGAAGATTGAGTGGAGAAAGTCATTTACATGCAACATATCAGATTTTTTTATAAATGTGGTATGCCAACAAGAAGTATGGAAATAAGTTGAATTTAAAACTCATATTATGTCAACTGAAACCAAACATTAACAGTTTCATACTTAACCAAAATTGCGAGTGTTGTGCTCATAGCTTGTCCTGGTTATAAATTAAAGAACTTGAGGCGTTATTATCAGGATTGTTCATTTGTCAAAATTTATGTATTAATTCCTATTATATTAAGTTTAAAAAATGTCCTTTGCAGAACAATTCATAATTAATTCAAAGAGTAGCTCTTTTTCCATTACACAGGTAAAAAGAACAATAAATAAGTAAATCCTTAGTGTTGTAGAAAAGTTACTTGTACATCTAATATCACAAATTAAATGATATTTGTTTGTTAACTGATGCTAAGTTGTTGACAAAAGCCATTTAACTTTCTTGCTCAAGGAGTTGGTTGGTGACCGGACATTTCTGAACATTATGTTCATATCATCTCGAAGGTCACACAGTGGACAAAACTGATTATGAAACTATCCCAATTTTATTCAAATGTTTAGCTAACAGATAATGGCCTGTCAGTAATTGAAATGCTGCTACTGCAGAGATGCATGGCTACTCAGAAATCATGTTTTTGTGTTTTCATAATAATTTCCCATTTATTATTTTTTGAGTTTTCAGGAATATTTTTTGAAATTTTGTACTTAATTAAGCATTTAACTGCGTGAAAAAATAAGTTTAATATTAGTTTCTGTTGAATGTGCCAATATAGTCAGCAGCTTCATTGCCAATTCCACTGGAAGGCTATCATTTTATTTAATTTCAATTAAATGTGGTAGGCTACTGGAAAAGGTTGAGGCTGATTGATGTTCCTGTTGCTCCAATTACAAAGCATAGGAACCGTTAGCAAGGTTGTGTTCTAGTACCTGCTGTCTGCCACTAGAGCCTGCAGTGATTGACTAGCTCAGTTTAAAATTAAATTGAGTTTTATTTATGGACGCTCTTTAACTGCTGTGGTTCTTAGCGTCCCATTCTATATTGGGCGTGAAAGACAAGAGATTTTGCTCAGAGGCTTTTTTATCGGGCTTGAGGTTCTTTTACGTGCCACAAATCTACGACATGGGACCACCGGCTTTACTTCCTTTCCGAAAGAAGCCATGCTAAGGATTATTACACCCAAAAAAATCCATCACCCTCCGCCAGGTTTGACAGGAACTAAAGGCTAGCATAGTAACCGCTGCACCATGGAGAACGACAGAACAGCTCAGTGCCTACTAGATGTTTACAAGGTCTAGGCGGGATATGTTGAGCATGAAATGGTAAACAATTTTGCTCAGGAAGCCTTTTTGCCAGAATATGAAGTTTTATGCATAAACAAGCATCGCATAGGATCACTAGGTTTAGTCCTCTGAAGGAACTCATATCAGGATTTTTGTGCCCAAAAAAAAAATCCATTATTTGAATCCACAACCTCAGGTGTTGAAGGTATGTTAACCACAGAAGATGACGGGAGAGGTTGAGAACCCCTGTACTGTAGTGTGATTTTAAGGATATTTATCTGTGAAATTTCTAAAATTCACAATTTCATTTTGATTCATTTGAAATTTTAATATAGCAATCGGGGTTTAATGTATAACATGTGCATCAAATTTCATGCATATTTTTAGATTAGTTCTGAGATATTAATTTTTTTATTATTTTTTTAATGTTTTGAAAAATGGCTCCATACGATGCAGTTATTTTTTGAAAAGATTAATAGTTTCTTTAATAGTATATTAATAAACTTGAGAGATTCATTTCTAATTATTCTACTAGTTTGAGGGAAAATAAATGTTAAATATTAGACTTAAATTGTTTTGCTTAAAAATTTACACAATAAGAGAATTATTGTTTAATAACATCACAACTAAGCATGTTAACATAAGGAGGTATACAAAATTGCATTCATTTATACTGAAAAGTACATTATGTGAAAAAAGTTGAAAATGAGAATGTGCCGACAAATGAAAACCTGAGAAAAATGAGTTTAAAAATTATAAGACAAAAATAACACTCTTACTGGCTTTAAAGCATTTATTGCATATACAGGCCTTTCTTTGTCTTTTTTCTGCTGCTCTAGGTAATTTAGATTTGAAAACTCCTGAGGATTCTCTTGAATAACTTATCTACTTTGATGTAGACAACATATTGTTTTTTACCAAACTTTTATAGTAAGTTAGGCTTACACACAGACATTTAAATCACTATATGACATGCTATAAAAGCTACATAAAACTAAAGTAGAAGATTTGTAGTGTTTAATAACACTAAAATCCATATTTATGAATTTTGGCAATTTTTGACCTTTTTTCACTGATGGGATCCCTAACCACATACAAGTTGCAAAATAACCATGATATCCAAACTATTATTTTCAAGGAATTGACATAATGAAGACTTGAATCAGTTCACATGAGTTTGAGTCAAATTTTGACACTCACTATCTAAGCTTCACGTACCACAAATTTTATAGATGTTTAAGGGCCTTGCCCTTATTGTCAGCTGTGTGATGACTGCTGGTGCCAAGTTCCTATTCAGTGGCATAATATTTTGTACCTCTAGTGAATTTAAAGGTTATGTTGACTTCCAGATCAGGTTCATCTGTTCATCAGGTTTGAATTTTGTAAATCTTCTTCTGTGTTTATCAGCTGATGTTAATAACTGCATAATTTTGTTATCATCCCAGTAGTAGACTGCCACAGTGGACTCATCTTTCTGTTTATGTTTGATATTTCTTCAGTGTTCTTTACATCTGTGCTCAAGTTTCCGTTTTTTCCACATAGATTTTGCTGCAGTTCAGATGTTCTATTTTTAGATGCCTTCTTTTCTGTTGATGGATCTGATGAGTTTCTTCACACAATATTTGTTTTAGCATTCTAGGGTGATGCCAAAACCCTTGAAATTATTTTGAAATTTACAGTGTGCCCATGGATGAACGGTAAATTTCTTGAACTTCTTGGGTTCCAGTCAAGAAAATAATGATTTGTTTGAAGTGTTGCTAGTTTTTACTTTCTATTCTACTTACATATAGTAGAATAGAAAGTAAAGTATTGTATTCCACCCAAAATTTGATACCAAGATCTCATCGGAAATACCATTTTAAGACCCCCTGAATACAAAAAATGCATTTTTGGAAGAAAGGGATGTGTGTGTGCATGTGTGAGATGCAAAACACATGGAATTTCAAAGCTTCACATAGCAACATGCTCTTTAAAAATCTATTACTTTAAGTGCTGTTTCCTCAACAAAATGTATGGATGTAAATTGAAAGTTTATTTGGATTAAGCAAAAGTAGATAGAAAAGAGTGAGAAGAGTGAGTACAACACCATGTATTTTTTTTAATTTTGTGTATTTTCCTGTCAACTATCTCTCTGTTGAAGCCATTGAGTTCTGTTGCTTTGATTATTTGCTCTCATTCTTTGAAATATTCTGTGTTCTGTATCGACTAACTTGTGTTCCTTACTGTTAAAGACAACTTATTTTAGCATTATTCTTCATCATTTTTAAATCCAGAAAGGGGACTAATGGTTGGTTTCTATTTCAGCAGTGAACTGAATTGCCAGTTCTTGAAGTTCAAGAGTTTTAGTGCATTGTCTGTTCTGTGTGTTGTGGCAAACATGTCAGTAATATAGCTATACCAGATTTTGAAAATGTAGGGAAATGCATGGCCAGGTAAATTTCAAAATAACTCATAAATAGATCTGCCAAGAATTGTGACACTGGGATGATCATCATTAGTCCCATCTTTTCTAATAAGAGGTAGCATCAAATAAGAAAATTGATTGCTGGATGCAAACATTTGTGAGTGTGGTATTGTTCTCAAAGTCTTTGTTGGGCATGTTAATTAAGTTGAGCCAGTTCTGGAGATATTTCATCAGTTTCTTTGGATGCGTTTTCTCAGACAAAAACCATTAAACTAAGCAAAAAATATAGTTATTAAAATCTGCTGATAAACATGTAGAGTTGGTTGTTTGGGAGAAGATTCACATAAAAATGTTTGAACCCTTCCTTATTAATTGACATCCTGGAAATCCTCAGAGAGACAGCGAGAGAAACTGGATCCACCCTGCACAAGCAGTCAACACACAGCTGATGATGAGGGCAGTGACCCTTGAAACATATTCTTTAAAACTTGTGGTAAGTGAAGCTTAAGTAGTGAGTATAAAAGTTTGATTCAAGGATTTGTGAACCATGATAAATTATGATATAAAATACAAAGAAAGTACATTGAAAACAAGATGATCAGTACCTATTTTATTCTGTCCTGAAAGGCCAAATGAAACAAATACATATTGATGTTAGTACCAAATGAAAAATGATGGTCTAACTCATTTATCCTTTAATGGGAAACCTTGCAATGGAATCAATCGGGTGCTAAAATGTACCAATGAACATAAAGAAACAATATCACATAACTGATAAAATGTAAATTATACAGGAAAAGGAAAGAACAATACATGGTAGTCAAATTCTGGTTCTCCTAACCTGGAAGTTATCTTTAAATACAAAAAAGGGTAATTTTTTTTCATTTTTTGACATGAAATACATTAGTAGTGTACAATTCAATTACTTGTATCATGCATGGCATATTACTGCTGTTTATGTGGGAAAACTGTAAACTAAACTACATTTGTCCTTGCTGCTCGCAACATACATAAAAGATTAATTACAGTATGCACCATTGCTTTAAATGGTACTTCAATGATTTAGTTGAGAAAATTGGGTACATTTGTTATTGTAAATTACACTTTCAATTCCAAGGTTACCAAAACAATAAAACACTATTAAAATTCAATTCCAAGGTTACCAACACAACAAACAACTATTAAAATGCTAGATACGTGATACTATATCTTCAAAAACAATATGTCACCTAAAACTAATCTTCGTAATTGCTTATGTGCCACAGTGACAGGTTTCATGTATATGAAAGAGTTTGGGCTGCTAATAAATTGTTACAGAATTAAAAATGAACCCTTACAATCCATATCACACCACTGCCTTCTTTCATGTCACAAAAGTTTAAAAATTGCAAATACAAAGCATATTAAAATTGAAAGTTTGAGCAGATTTGTAACACATATAAAGCACTTTATAGCCACTAAGGGCATGTTTAAAAAGCCTTGGCCTTCATCATTTGCGTCCAGTATGAACATACTAGCAGTCAACAAGAACCTGAAGATGAAAGCTGACAGCCTTCAACAGCAACATTTCAAAGCTTTTAAAGCCTTTCATGTATAATCATTTGAACCAGACATGGACGTATATGACTGGGTAAAATTGTAAATCCATTTGTAGACTAAAACCTTTTACATCTTATATCCCAATGTTATAAATATGTCATCAATAATGGGGATTATTTTCTTCTCTCTTTTTCTTCTTCTGTACAAGTCTTAGACCTAATAACTGTTACATTCTCACAGAGAAGTTTTGTGTTAAGTAGAACTCTATCAAAACTCATTCATCACAAATGATTCATCCATTTATTCTGGTATTCTTGTACATATCTATTGGAGATTGCTTTTTAAGGTAATAAATGTTCACTTTCTAATGTTTGAAGTATTTTTATTTTATTGTTCCAATATTTTCAAAGCATGATAATAGCAATCTTAGTTCTGCTGCCAAAGATGTCAGCTACTTTTATCAGCTCTCTAGCTTTTAGTGGAATATGTGATTAAAAATTACCACATATCTTGAATTAATAGGGTATTTCCAAAAAATACACCTGAACAATCTGCACAACATGCAGTGAAGATCAAATGCTATTACACACAACTTTATCCAGAAGTCTTACAGTCCATCTCTTTGTTCCTTTTTTACATTTTCTGGTGAAGGCTTTGCTTATCTATTGTTTTGCTCATAACTTATCATATTATACTGAGAGACTGAGACTAATATTTTGTGATCATGGGCAATTATGAGAGAAATCATAGAAATATTCACAAGACAGCAAGAAAAAGAGATGCTGGCCATGGGCACCAACAGAATTAGTTCTGGGTGGGTTCAGTTTCAATCACCGGAGGAAAGTCTGAACTTAACATGTTTTTTAAGGCATGTTTTTGAGGCATTTCATCCCTATATGACCTTTTAATTTCAATTAATTACAAGTAATTTCTGCAGTTTTATATATGTTATTTTAACCTGAAGTAAAAATGCATTTATAGAGCTGCTTTATTAAGTAAAAAGGGGTATTTTTCTTAGATTTTTGTTAACAAAATTTTGATGTTGATGGATGCTAAAGATTAATTTAAACAGACATATGTTTAAGGGGTCACATAAGGTTAATTTATGAAGATGTGTATGGCACAACTTGGAAATCAATAATCTGTATCACTAATACAGATTCATTGGCATTAACTATTGAATTTTCGTTCCGTTGAATAAAGTACATATATTCCAAAATTTAAACCCTATTTTGTGGAGGATTTTCCTTCTTCACCTCCCTTTTTCATAGTGACCATTATGCAGGCCAAGCATTTACTCAGTTTCCAAAACATCTGTTAAAGAATAATATGAAGAATATCTAGAAAATAGATCAAAATGTTGTAATACACGTGGTTCACTCACTTAGAATCAATGAACAAGCATTGTGTCTCAAAATTATTTAACATTATATCACTTCTTCACTGTCATAGTTACTTTAAAACAAAATTAATGATCTAAAAGCCGCTAACAAAAGAGCATTTAGTTAAGTTGATTAATATTGTAGGACTCGTAAGCATAAATTGAATAGATTTTTTCCTCTTAAATTGCATTGTTATTCTTTATCAGTGTTATTAATTCAAACTAGATAATTCCATTTCAGATTAATGATGATTCCATTCCGTATCTATATTCATACATGGCTATTAACCTCATTGGAATTATCTATTTTTAACATTAAGGAATAAAAACACTAACATTTAGTTGACTGAAAAATTTGGACTAGTGTTTTGCAAATTATGAAATTAAGATTTGTAGTTTTGTGGATTTGTAAACAGTAGTATCAATGAATATTTGCAAACTTTTGACTCTATTTTTTATCTAACCTACTATTTTATCTTATATTACTTGTCATCATTGTCATTTATGACACTAATGTCAATCACAAATTCAACAAATGAGATGCTTATTTTTGGATTCAAGGGCCTCGAAATGTGCATTTATGGAAAATCCAAATATCAGATTTTTTTTTATCAAATGCAACACTTCCTTTATGTTGCGCAAGCAGTAAATAAAGAAAAAATAAGTAATAAGATTTAAAAAAATGTCACGGAGGATGTCATGTGAATGAGCTCAAACTGAACAGCCATTTCTTCTTCTTCTTCTTCTTCTTCTTCTTCTTCTTCTTCTTCTTCTTCTTCTTCTTCTTCTTCTTCTTCTTCTTCTTACTTCTCCTGTCCTTATTCTCTTAGTTTTGGAAACTAAAAGTTATATTTTCTCCAATTGTCCCCTCTTCTGTAGTGGTAGGCATTTAGATTTATACGCATGGATGCACATTTGCCAGTAAAATGGCACCCCACATACAGAAATCTAGAATACAAGTCTCACATTATCAAAAACACTATTAGAAAGAGGAGCACCCTGCATGTAAAAATCTCAGTTTTGGTCCTGCTATATACAATTACAGCTTGAGCATCTTTTGCGATGTATTGTTGCTAAATAAAGTATTATATTCTGTTATTTCTAAGGCTGGAAATCAGATATTTCAGATCTTCTTCCAGATGATCCAAGTTTGATAGGTAGAGAAAAGCCACAATCTGCTGACTGCAGTCACTGAACGCGCTGTGATGTGCTATATGTTAGTGGGAAGTTTCCCGTTCTAGCATCAGCAACACGAGAGCAGCTGGGGGTGCTGCGATATCCTGCCATGGTACCAAGACCATCTATCCTGGGTCGGGATGACTTCTATGTACGCTATGGCGACAAGGAACGTGAGGCTGTAGCTAGTTTTGACTTTTTGGAGGACATTTCCACCACCTCAGTTAGTGGAGCATCTTCTTGTGACACCTTGCTGCAGCCATCAGGTAATTCTGCTGCCAGGTCTCAGTCTCAGCACATTGTCAGTGCTGGTGGTTTGGGAAGCAGTGAAGATAGTGACATTGTTGTTGCAGCAGCAGAACGCATGTCGCTAAGTGATTCCTGTGCTGCAAACTCCTCGCCCAGCAACAGTGACAATTAATACACGTTCCTTTCAGGATCCATTGTGATAGAAACTTAGCATTTACTCCATTATAGTGCTACTAACAGCTTTCATTAATTTCCCAACTAGTTTTGAAAGAAAATGGGGAAGTATGTCAGTGCTAAGAATCAAATAAACTATGTACATAAATTAAAACTTAAGTAAGAAGCAAGTATATTATTTTTGTTTGAAAATAGTATATGTCCTTTTTCTGGAGCTAATTTATTAATCATGTTTCACATTGTTTTGTAATTATAAAACTGACTTTTGATGAACGTGTATAAATACTTAAGTCTAGTTTGTATAAGTATTGTATTGAGTTAAGCAGTGTGTAGAAAGAGTACTTCAGACTGACAGAGTATGCACAAATTTATATTTAAGTATTTTTAGCAGCCATTTTCTGTATACGTACTTGAGATTATATGATTTTCTATTAAAAAAAAAAGCAAGAAAAACAAAACATAATTACATATAATTTCCCCTTGTTTACAAATGTTCATTCAAAAATACATCTCCTAAATGAGTTAGTCAGGTTAATTTTTTTTTATATATATAAATCTGAATTAATGCCAAATAGTTTATAAAGATACAAGCAGAATCTCTCCCATAACTCATTTTTTTTTTTTAAAGAGACAAACCATCCAGTAGCAAAGTTGTTTATTCTGTCTATGTTTTATACGTTAAGAACCTTAAAAATTAATTTATATCACCAAAATAAACTCCATTTTTGAGAATGTAAACATCCTTTATCATGGAGTAACACAATAAGGTTATTCCATGATCACTTATGGCATAAGAGAAAACCAAGAATTTTGATATAGATTCAACTTTGATATGGCAGTTATATTTATCTTGAGAGCAAAACATGTATGTTAATAGACAAAGGTATACTAATGAACAGCATTCATTCATTCATTCATTCATTCATTCATTCATTCATTCATTTACTTACATTACACTCTAAGGTTAATGAGTAAATCTAATAGTTTCTTCCATTGATCATTATAATGTTTGTAAATAAACAATGTTACATACTAAGTGCTAATATACTTAAAATTATTTTATGTTCAAAAACAATTTTAAAAAGGAAATTCATGTGACTTGGGTTACATGTTGGGCAATTACAAGCGTTATATACAGTTTCTGTTTTTGAATTTGATGAAATTGACACCTGCACCAAGCAAAATAACTGAACTTCTGTATTTCTTCTGCAGATTAATGAAAACATTAGCCACCACAAACATTATTTAGTTTTGGATTATCATGTTTCCTCTGCTGAAATTTAAAAGCTGTATGCAGTTGGCTGTATTTATAATCTATTAGCTGACTTGCCCAACATTGCAGATTGCTTTTTTAGATCTCAAGAAGTATTTGTATTACAGTCAATAACTGCCGCACACACTTTCAATTGTATTCTTTGATAATTGTTTTTGTAAGTCTTTAGAGTCTTGAGTTGATTTCATATATACAATTTATTCACAATCTCAGGATATTTCCTTAAACATAAATTTATTTGAGACTTTTATTTACCTGGTGGGCAAGAGTTCAAGTTTGAGGTAGGGGGAAAATGTTTCATTTTCAAGTTTTTTTTAAAAAAAAAGTAGGCACTTATTTACTGGAACCAATTCTATGTTAAATTTCCAGTGAATAATTTTGTTATATTTTATTATCTCAAAAAATATCCTAAACAACTTAATTAAAATATCATATTTGAAATATATGCATGAATAAAATGCAACTTCTGAATTTTCTTACACAGCCAATGAAGACTTCATCCTCTTTGTGAGAAACCACAAAAATTTACTGCAGGAAAGTTGTATAAGACTAAATAAGAAACACTATTTTGTAGCATTTGCCATTTCCTAAACAGAGGGTTAATTTTGGTAAGCACCCTGAGCTTTTCAGAGATCACTAACCAGCTGCTTGCTCTGGACAGGTGGGCCAACATGAAAGAAAGTATATTTGAAATATTAGCTCATACAAAAGGTGCTGGAAGTGTTGTTCCTCAGCTTGTGTGCACTGCTGACATCTGGGGATGAACAAAGCAATGCTCATAGGTTCTTCACAGCAGCAAATGCACCTAAAATGTGGTTTGAGGTTAAATAAAGAGACTGAATTGGGTAAATAGATACTTATTTTATTGAAAATTGAAAGCAAAAGAACTCATTTTTTACCAAAACTGTCAGTCTGAATCTCTTGCATTTGTATTACCATCATAACCGCCTAAACCTCATAGGGTAATAGATTCTTCACCGAATTTAAATCTGAAGATGAGGCTTCCAGAAAATTATGTAATGGCCTAATGATGGTGAAACTGAGTATTTGTGCATGCAACTGACGTGAGAAACAAATTGAGGGTAAAATGAGGTTGCTTTAAAAAAAGATCAGAAAATTGAACTACACTATACAGAAATAGTTAACCTAATTTTCTCAGGTTCCTTTTCCTTCCCTCTCCAGTATTTTCTTCTGTAGTTCACTGCCTGATAAGGAGAATGAGTGAGTGTGATTTATGTACATAACAACTAAAATGGTTATTACAGTGATTGTGAATCTTTAAACTTTTTAAGTTTCCATTTATACTTTGCATTTTGTTAACACGAATGACTAGGATAGCGAAAACATTAAAACTTGTCTTAAGAGACATGGAAAATAATATGGTTTGTAGACTTAAGTTGAACTTGAAAAAACATCCAAAGTTTTTCTTCACATACTTCTGTGTAAAGATAAAAAATATATAAGTTAAATAAATCAGAATTATATTGCTGAATTTTCCACAATGTTCTAGTCATTGTAATAAAAAAGTTTTGTAAATTTCATTATAAATGCACAAAGTGTACTTAAAGTGTATTTCTGTTGCTTTAGATTTCTCTTATATTCAACCTCACTTGATGTTAGGGTTGCCAGATTTTAAAAGTGAAAATACAGGAACTTTTATTAAATGTTATGTGCAATATCCCAGGCAAAGAATATTGACATTCTTACTTCCTGAAACTGCAGTCACTAACCATGTTATGAGCAATGCTGTAATACATAAGGTCGATATGTGTAGAAAGTAAATTATTGTCTCTATGGTTGTGTTGTAAGCCTATGTCACCTCAAATGCAGGCAATTGAGACCATTGCTCTAGAGCATCTGTTTTGTTGTGGATTTTCTTAAATTCACTAGCCTACATAACTAAATTAAATAATTTGTTCTGAAGATTAAAGCAATCCAGAGGACCAGATTCTCAGTTGGGGAAGGTTAGTTATACATTCTGAAGAGACAAATTTGGATAACTGTACCCTCTGTGAAACTCAGGCTCATTGCAGTACTTGTTTCACATATTCATTAAGTCTGATAAGACCAGTTAATTAAAGACAGCTAAAAGCCATACATTTATTGGAAATATAGGTATACAATTTTATTTGTACCCACTTAGGAAAAAAATTGACATCAAAGCATTGTGCGTATTTAATCTGATATATAGTGATTCACAAACATGATGATGCTAAATAAACATTTTCACATTGTAATGTTCAACTTTGGCAACATTTTAAAACAAAACCTACAATTTGCATGTTGATTTACAAAAATAACTCTCTTTACATAGAACAGCAAGTTCTATGAGTAAGTTGAGTAAGGGGAATTATAAACAAAATTCTAAATGGTAAAATATGACAAGGAAAAAGTAAAATATCGGAGAAATATTCCTAAACACATGGAGAATGTCAAGAGAATCAAGGAAACTGACATGGAATATGGGAAAAGCCAGGAAATACAGGAGATCTGGCAACCCTAATTGAATTTTAGTTTTCAAGACAATTGCTGAAATCTTTGCTCATTTCAAGAACAAAAGGAGCAATTTGCAGTTTTCAGTGATAAATAAAATCTTGTTTAGCTGTTAAAGGGGATAGAGTTTTACATAAATTCTGTAAATGATGCAGTTTAAGGCAGTTGTGTAACACAATCTAATGCAGTCACATAACAGCTGTTTCCTATGTACCCCATTATATGACTGACCAAGAGAAGTTATAATTTTTATTTTATGATATCTGGAATAGCCTATCTGTGCATTTACATGAGTAGTGTGCCACAATGAAGACACACAAACTTCAGCAATATGAGCTGTATCTAAAACAGTGATTATTTTGAAATGTAATACAAATGACATTCACTGAATGTGTAGTTGCTATTGTGGGTGTTCCTATTTAACGCACATCAGTGATGTCATGGTGGATGCATTTATTTGACCATAAAATCATTTCCAGACTACCAATGTTAAGTTAGAATATAGTAAATGTAAGTAAATCATCTCTGAGTTGTGTATGGTCAGGGACACAGTGATGTACAAACTCTTAATAAGGAGTGAGGCACAACATTAAGCATTTTTTCTGTATATTGGTTCTTTCTTTTCATTGCTTGAACATTGCTAATGACAATAAGTGCTGAGTTAGCAATAGAATTGTACATAAATTGTGAAGTGGTCCAGTGATACTAGAGACATAATGACCATTGGTAAACAAAACATATAGGATTATTGAGTGAGATGACTTGGGCAGTAGCATCTTTGGCTTTCACTTGAGAAATCGCTGGTTCAAACTGTGTGTACAGCCAATCTGACTGGTCATGTTTCCCTCAGTTGCCAGGTAAATATCAGATTAGATATTCAATACCATGACCCATGTTCCACCTATAGAACAAAAATAAATATAAATAAAAATAAAGGGTACAAGTCATCTATCAACAAGTTACCAAGCAGATGTTACAGGAAACTGACTATGTAACTAAGGCCATCAGGTCAGTATCACAAAGGCTAGATGTGCACTCAA
This sequence comes from Deroplatys truncata, assembly GCA_030765065.1. NCBI lineage: Eukaryota > Metazoa > Arthropoda > Insecta > Mantodea > Mantidae > Deroplatys > Deroplatys truncata. The sequence continues at coordinate 125,304,307 of CM060988.1, read as the reverse complement.
AGAACGGCAGCAGTTTCATGATCCCAAAGTCCACATTCTGCTAAAATTGATAGCAAAAATGATGGTAAGGAAAGGCAATTATGCAACTAGGGCCATTGGTCTGGCATACATTGACTCAAGTGAACCAGCAAACCTACAATAACTGTTGCGACACGACTAAGAAGTTAATTGATATTAAAAAGAACAAAAATGGAGGAAAAAAGAATGAAGAAACTAGAAAGAAAGCTTCATTTTGAGATACTGAACTAAGCCTAGAATAAGGAAATAAAGTGTTCATGTATTAATCATACATAATTTATTACATACTTGCGACAAAGTGTGTTTTTCCACACAGTTATATATATGGGAGATGTTAATGCCAGAAGGAAGTTTTAACACTGGTCTGTACTTATTGACCATCCTAATTTGAATAGGTAATAAGTTAAATGCATAGCAACCTTGCTTAGACATTCTTTTCAAGTTATAGCTTTTGGAATGCACAGCTTTTTCTAAAATTTAAGTATGTTCAGGAAATAAAATGCTTCTTTGATCAGTATTTCCCACACAAAAGTGTCATCGCTGAAAGCACAGTGAATTTTATTCTAAGGTTATTATTTGATTTTTGGATTGATAATTTCAACCATTTACCTTACTTCATTTAAAATGCCTCAGTAATGATAGAATACAAATTCTCCTTCCCTTATCTATGACATGTGCTTAGCTCTGTCTCTCTCTGTTCTACTGATAAAGTGCTCAGTTCTAGTTGGAGAGTAAAACCGTCCTTGGTTAATGGACCTTATTATGACATGCCTTGTATACTGTTTTGAGTGCAGTCTTTAACCATGTCAGATGCATCTTACTCCGTAAAACACGGCAAAGTGGAGAAGGTTTATTCAAATTACATTGTTGGGTTCCTTTGTTTTTTTGTTTTTTTTAGGATGAATTCTTCCAGAATTTCATATAGCCAGATATGATTAGTACACCAGTCTTCAGGGAAAATGTATCAGGCAAAGGCAAGCACATAATTGCACTTACAAAAATCTTCAGGCGTTTTTGCTCCAACCTTATTTTAGTTTATTAATGGTCAAAGCACTATGCCTTCAAGTGGATGTTCATCTCTAAGAGCATGGCCATACATGATAGCTGTAAGCTCACGGTCTGTCAGATTTTGGTAGGTTTCTCATGCAAATTACATTAGTTACTTACATTTTTTATAGAAGATATTTGAAAATATATCCTTGTGTTGTCCACATCTGTGAAACTTTTTAAGAAAGGTTGCATTAGCATGTATAGGTTGTTCATATGAAATTTCTCATTAAGTTTTCCTCTGTTAAGGACATGGCAGTTTACTCTCCATGTCTTATTGAGAATAGATTCCCTAATCTGCTCATTTCATTACAAGCAGTACATCTGTGAAATGGAGGAATTTTGAAAGCATTCAAAATACAAAAGAAAATAATTAGAATTATGGCAGATCTCTCGGCTACAATTAGTTGTAAACCATACTTTAAACAATTAAGCATTTTACCTTTGGCAAGTATCTACATTAATGAAACACTTGCTTATATGAAAACTCACTTAAGTTTATTCAAAACAAATTCAAGAGCTCATATATATTACACTAGAGCAAAGCATAATCTATTTGTAAATTCACACAGGACTAAACACTATAAAAACAGCTTCTGATATGCTGGCTTACATCTATATAACAAACTACCTAAATACATAAAAAACATTGATTCACAACAAAAATTTAAAAGAATGTTATTAAATTTCTTAAAAGATCACAGCTTTTGTACCATAGACGAATTTCTAAATCTGCAATTATTGTAACTTTTCATCTGATGTAAATAATGTATATTATATTTGAGTATCCTAAAACATATACATGTTTTAATGGATGAATAATAAATGAAATGAAAGGAACACTGAAGAATTTAATAGTACTATTGTGAGTCGGTTTATTGACACTACATTAGTTAGATACCTTTTATAAAAATGGGAACTTTTGAGGGCAAAACTGAAATACTTTTTAATAAGTTTAAAAATGTAATGTATAAAAGTTTTGATCAGTCGGTACTGCAGGTTATTCATCATAGAAAACTTACTTTTCTATCCCCAACAGAGGCATAGAAACTTTTCTTCCTTGCATCAAGTGGAATTTCCCTCTAATAATAGCAAACTTTTCTTGCCTGCCAGGGATAAATCCTACCCCCTTAATGTAAGTCCAAAGTTCAGCGAAAAAAGGTAACATTTCAAGGTAAAAAATACCATTTTTTAACGTATTTCTGTTTGTCTGCTTTTATTCCTTCCTTCGTCAGAATGTTTAATTCTAACTCTGAACAACAATTATGATGCAAACACACACACAAAAGAAGAGGCACAATCAGGTGAATGGTGAAACAAACATTATGTGGAATGCAATTCTTTTCAGGAGGAAGTAACTTGTTTGGGTCAGAATTTGGGATTTGTTCAAAAAACTAGCTTTTCATTCTTTATATATTATTCAGTGTCTGAAAATTTGGACAATATATAATGTGGCTTGTGATATATATTTAAATTAAGTAAACATCAGTGAATACCCTATGCCATATTGCTTTTCTTTTCTACTTTTCAGCATATGCTCCTTTTTTTTTTTTTAGCAACCATTAACAGTATTACTTTGGAATCTTCAGGACAATTTCTGACTGTGCCTGGTCATAATCACAAACAGCTTGGAATTAATCACAAAATGTTGCCAATAACTGTTTTATGCCATTTGGACATGCCAAAACTACAGTTCAAATTGTTTGATAGTTTAAAAAGAAGTTATACATTGAGAAGAAAAAAAACTTAAACCCTTGCTTAAACTGCTTGAGGACAGTTCTTGTCTAACTTCAGTAATTATAGAATAAGTATTCCAAAAAATATTTGTTCTAAATAGTATAGAAATGGAAACATAGGCTATGCAGTATCTTTTTAGTTATAATGTGCTCCAGGTCCAGATTAGAACCCATTTGTAGCAAGCTGTTAAGGTTTTTAAAGGAGGTTTTCTTTCAATCCTAAGGATGAATATCTGATAAATTGTGCTAAACCTTAGCTCATTTGCACATTCATGCTCTCAGTCATTGTTTAATATTATTTCAAATGGACATTTTAGTAGTCATTGGCAGACATGTTATAATCTGGACAACTTATTCCCCAGTATAAACATTACCATAGATTCACTCTCTGAGGTTGCTTGCCCATACAGAGTGAAAACATATATGTTCTTTAATGTTAAATACTAAGAATGTCAGTAAAGGATGAATCAGATTTAAACATGTTTGTTCCTGACTAGGATTTAAATTGCTCCTCCTTGGATTTCATGACAACACCCTTACCAACTGAGCTACTGTGTCTGCCTCCTGAAATACAATAATTAAAACTTCTTGTGTGATTCTGTGTATTTGTAAACCTCTCAGTTATCTCATCTATGACAGAACTAAAGAGGTGGCTTCATTGTGAGCATGTTTGACACAGACCTGTTCCATACTCATCTAGAATGATAGAACTGTTTCAATAACCTTTGGCCCCAATCACAATGAAAATCAAGCATAAGCATAACCTCAATTTAAAAACTGGAAATCTATAGTGTAATGAAATTGTTCTCAATGAATCACATAAACATTGAATTAAATGTAGACTTAGAAGCTTGCAAGGTCCAGGCTTTCATGTTTATGTCTACTCAGACATAAAAAACTAGCCACTCAGAGAGGGATTCTCATCACAGGATTATTTTCCATTGTGGTGATCGTTAACACTCTTCTGTGTAAGATCATGGGTTAGGATTCACTGGGATATCTATAAAAATTGCAGAAAGACAAATTGTAGTGCTAGATGGTGCTATTTTTGTGAGTTTAACCTCCTTTAATTGGATTGCTAGCTTTTGTTCATTTTTATGTATGAGCATAACCTTTAATAATTTAATTTCTACAGCATTTGGTTAAATTGTGGACAATGTATTGCAAATGAATACATTGTCAGAATATGCCACTGTTTTATAATAAACAAATTATACTACTCCTGGCTTATGTTTTTTTTTCCCTTATAAACATCTCTCATAGTAACATTTTAAAGCTTTTTTTAAAACTATGGTTATCAAGTTTGTTTTTGTTTTTTTTTACAAGAAATGCATAGCTATTCTAACTGGATTACTTCTATAGAAGTTAAACAGACATGTTTCTGTAAATACTGTATGATTTTAAATCCTAAGCAGTCAAAATAACCATCCTAGATAATTTTTTGTTGTCCTTCGTGGTATAGTGGTTACTATGCTAGCCTCTGGTTCCCGCAGTCACAGGCTCAAACCCGGCTGCAGGCGATGGATTTTTTTTCAGGTGTAAAACTCCTTAGCATAGCTTCCTTCGGAAGGGAAATAAAGTCAGTAGTCCCATGTTGTAGATTTATGGCATGTAAAAGAATCTCAAGCCTGATAAAGAGGCCTCTGAGCAAAATTTCTGGTCTTTCACGCCCAATATAGAATGGGATGCTAAGGACCATAGTAGTTAAAGAGCATCCATAAGTAAAACTCAATTTAAGTTTCAGATCTTTGTTTTCTCTTTCTCTCTACATATTTTATTGTGGAAGAACAAATACATGCAACTGGTGCTTGTATGATAATGCAGGATGAACATAATTTGCTGTTAAATGCAGTAGTTCATTTGCTTAACTTACGTTTAGTAGGTACAACATTTTGAGTTGCTTATCTTGTGCCCTTGTGTTTCATTTCCTCAGTTTGGTTCACGGTATGGTGATAACATCTTTGAGCAGACATAAGGGCATAATCTTTTTATCTTTCTGTAACATTTTTAAGTTTACAGCCAGTGTGGCAATGCTTCAGCATAAACTACATAATGCAGTATGTGACATTTTAAAATGTTACATATTTGCTTCACATGCAGGACATGAACTTGGCCAAAAGCTTTATGGAACTGTTTATCTTACCTCTATTTTTGTGCTTCTTTCTTCTTTTTAGAAGTCATGATTTCCAAATCAGAGAAGACAAAATAGGAAGAAAAATGAGACATTTCAGATTTTAAGAGACGCATCACAATGTGAAACTGAGCCATAATTCCATGTCTTTATTCTCTTATAAATACACAAATTCTTTAATTATACAGATATAATGTTGTATGTTTCACTTATGGGAATATTGTGTAACATAGATCACAGATTCACATTAGCCAACATCTGAACTATCTATGGAAAACAGAGGAAATGGCCAGCATAAATTTTTTATGGTAAATTTTATTACGTAAAGAGCATGGGTAACAAGTTATTAACAATTGTCAAAACCACCGCAGACCAGACTTAAGAACTCACTGCAGGAAGATCCACACAAAGATTTTAAAAAAGTAATTTTCGGCAGAACAAATTCCACCCTATATAGGACATTTAAAACCTTCTTTCACAATGCAGGACTGTCCTGAATAAATGAGGGGCATTCTCATAGATTTTACTATCTAAATGTTTCAGAAATATTATTTGAAATTTTAAGTTACTTATTTAAGGTCAATTTGAGTGTTTTTACCTGTTATGCATGGTCTTAAATGTAAAACACTCACCACCCTAAAAATAATGTTTTCAACATTTTCAAGGTGCTAATCTGTCTTTTTATATTTAGATCAAAACAGATTGTTTATCTTTTGAGAATAAATAAAAGCGTTCCAAATACAATCTACATTCAATTACTTTGTTGATTTTTATATAAAATTTAAGTCCATTTTATGATAATCAGCTCAATATAACGAGCCATAAACATCTATGAATAATAGAAACATTTCTTTTTTAGAAAATTTTGGAAAGTTACCTTTGTTACCAGAGTGAACACCTGAAATAAATTTCAAGCATAGGGAGAGATTACGGAAACTATTTTCATTTAGATTAAACTTAAGTTTAGGAAATAAGTTTAAGAATTCTAAGCAGGGATTATATGCAAATCTTTATCATTTTTTGTCAAGTTATTTTCATTCCTTACATTTATTTCTCTGTAATTGGAGGGTAGTGGGTGTCATGTCCAATTAATGAAGCAGTTTTCCTAGCTTTTTATAATTTTAATATTTCTATTTTTAGTTACTTTGAATCTATATGTGTATTCTGCTGACATTCCTAGCAAGAAGCAAATTTTTTATTGATCATTCTCATAAAGAATAAAGTTATCACTGAACTTGCCACCATTCTGAAAAAAAAAGTTGTCCTCAAATTTTAAATATTCTCTTTTCCCTTAAATTACATACAGTGCAGTTCAGGAGTCTTGAGAGCAAGTTTGCACAGTTGCAAGCTGTAGAAAGAAGAAGCAGTGGGCAGGCCCAGCACAACCTTTTGGTGGTTTCAAGTTCTTTTAGAAACAGTAACAGCTTAGACACAAACTCCCCAGCTGCTCTAGTAAACCAGCTGTATGTGTTATCAAATATTCATCCCCTAGTAAGCAGAGTGCTCTAAATAAAAGTGAGTCAATTGCTTTTCATTTTCCTTGCGTTGATGCTTCAAAAATGCGCTCTTGCAACAAAATGTCACCACATCTTATAGTAGAGTTCATTATAAGCATCTAGAAGATGATGATATGGATAATGAATTGCCAAAGGGAATACATATATTAAATTTGATAATGAAATAATATAGTATGCAAATGTCAATTAATAAGAAAAATAATATCATGGCAGAACAAAACTTCTAGAGCTAAAACTGACACAAAAAATCTTGTTCTGGAACAAGTCTTAATTAAAATAGAGATCTAGTCATGTGGAACTATAAACAAGTCTTAAGCAAAAGACAAGTGCAAAAATTGCCTTAAAATGTTGTAGTACAATGGCAGAACCTATAATTTTATGTGGTAGTCAATCAATGATAAACAAATAAGCAAAATTATTGAAGCTAAAATGGAATTTCTGAGACCAACCAGAGGCTACAGAATAATAGAATAAGGAACATCGGCACAGAGAACTGCTTTACAGATTAACAGAAAAATCATAAACATAATGGAAGAAACATTTATAAAGAATACCAAAAACAAAACTCCCAGAATAAATGTGAAAATATATACTGAAAGGTGTACATAGAAAAACATGTTCTGAAAACCTAGAAAGATTGTGAAAATAGTTGGAAACATTAATTGAAAGTGAAGAAGAAGAAGAAAGTTCTACTTGGTTTCGATGCTCTTAAAATTATACATGCAAAGCAGCTCCTGCAATGTAAGGAGTTTAATGTTATGAAAAATTATAATAGGCTGATAGCAATACTATAATGTGACTTTATGAAAGTTTGAAAGAACATAATGTACCTACTTGGTTTCATTCTACAAGAGTTATATATTGTTTGGAATCAATGAGTGCACATTCACAGCTTTTGTAATAACGGATTCATTTTCAATAACTTCTACGCATTAAAAGGTTAGTAATGTTGGACTAGTGTGAACAGATATTGTGGTCAAGTGTGAGAAGCAGGGTCATTATAAATTCTGGTGTCTCCAGCAAGTCACGGCAGTGCTCCCCCCCCCCCATTTGTTGTATATTTGTCACAAAGTGCATCGTAATCTGTAAAATAATGGGAAAGTAGTGGGGAGAATAGCATAAAATTATACAGGGTGAGTCACTTAAAACTACTACACAAATATCTCTAAAACAAAAATATTAATTGAAAAACAACTTTCACAGGCATGAAGGAGAGAAGTGGCTCATTAAAGAGGTAATATAGACCATTTAAAAATGTAAGCAAATATGATTTTCATTGCATTTCTTTAAATGGAAATCCTATATTATTTTGATGCAATTGATAACATGGAAAATAACATTAAGAATGTCATTTGTTACATTACAATAGGTCATTTACAACCTGAAAAACTGTAATGTGAAGCTGATATTTGAGATACAATAAAACACGCATCAGTTGCACATTCTGAGCTTCAACCATGTCGTTGATTCTAAGCACGAACTTCACATTTCAGTTTGTCGTATGATAATATGATTACATACCACAATGCGACAAAAAGGTTTTTCATCTTATTTTTACATTATTAATTATGCTGGAAATAACACAGTGTTTACAGTCACAGAAAAGGAAATAAATAAAGGTTTACCTCTTTTGTTGTATCTCAAGTGTAAACTTCATGTTACAGTATTATTTCTCAGGTTATAATTAACCGATTTCAATGCAGCAAATACCATTCTTAATGTTATTTTCTATGTTATTAATTGTGTCAAATAAATATGGAGCTTCCATTTTAAAAAATCACAAGTTTATGTGGTATTTGCTTACATTTTTGAATGGCCTATATCATCTAAGTTAATGAGCTCTCCCCTACGTTCATGCCTGTGAAAGTTGTTTTTCAATTCCTATTTTTGTTTCATAGATATTTGTGGTGGAAGTTTTAGGTGACTTGCCCTACACGTCATGGTGTAGTAACATTCATTGTTCTGATATTTTATTGTCCATGACCTTTTGGGAATCCAACACACATCTCTCCTGCTCCCCTGATGAAAACATAGGGCTTGCCAACTGAAATGACAAGACAACCAACTCTAGACTGCTCTTACAATCCATCCCTTAGTCCTACATAATATTCACTAAGCTTTCAAGATTTCAAAATTGCAAAAAGTTGTATTACAGCATTTAATATTTATGTTCTTTATCTAGAGTTCCATAATGTAAACGTAGAAAGGCTCTTAATGAAAACCACTAAATGTTCGCAATGCTTTACTATTCAGGAAACATTTAATTTTTTTAGGATAAATAATGTGATAAATTTGAAAACTCCATGGTGACAGAGTGGTTTTCAAAACAAGAATACACAAAACAGAAAGTGTGTTATCATACAAGATTCAATAGCACAACCCAATTTACTAAGCACAAGTATGCTAATGATAACCATAATTTGTCAAATCTCTTAAATATTAGTGTCTGAGGCATTCTCTAATGTGTAAGGAGGGTGACGCATTGGTTCATTTATATTCCAATGTAGACAATAAACTTAATGTGTAGAATGGTAATGTATTGTACCAGCCTCCACACTCTACATTCCAGTTGAGACTTGCTATAGGTTGGCATATATCTACTGAAAGAAGGCACTAATTATATTCCACTACTTTATGTTGTAAACATCTTTTCCTCTATACATGTCTGTATCATAATCATGTTAACAAGTCTCAGCATGATGTGTGTTTGTTGTCTGTGGAGTCATATTTTTATATAGCACATTGCTACTTGTACTTATCTGTACAAATGTAGGATTGTCGAGTATATATCATTGTTCCTAGATTGTGTTGTTTTATTTTGACTTGCAATACCTTTCCCTTTTATCCTGTGTATATTTTACATAAAAGACAGAGGCAGATCCAGAACTCTTTTATAGGGGGGCTAACATATTTTGAAACATACCTTACCAATGAGCAAAATATAGTTAGTAATAGAACAGTTTCATTTCTAAATTTTCAAACATCTTATAAATGTTACATGAATTACCCTTTGGATGCAAAGATTAATTTAAATTTTTAGAAAATTGCGAAATGTTTTATTAAATAAAGATGCCTTTTAAATATAATATTTACGTAGTTTTATTACTCAGTTTTACTTTAAGTAATTGATATTCATTGTTTGAGAGCTTAATTCTTATTCAGAAATCATTTAATACTAAACATCAAGCATATTTAATTTGACCCACCTATTTTATTTTTTCTTTCATTCTTTTCAAGTTAGTCAAACATATTTTGAGATATAGTTCACCACTATGATAAATTCACTAATTGACTATCAAGGTGCTTAAAATAGAAACAAAAGTTAGATTTGATTTTGCCAATGCAAAGCAACAGCATAACCTTGAGTATAACTATTGTCATATTTTTCTATAATTAAGGAGAGGGGCTATAGGCCCTCTTAGCACCTTCCTGGGTCTGCCTTTGGTAGAAGGTATCATGGTTATATGATATAAAAAATTATGCAGCTGTAGGAAAAGTATAATTAAAATGAAAAATTCAGTGCCACAGCTTTAATTTGAACCACGGATGTTTAGCTTTCTGTGCTGTTGCTCTATTAATTGAGCTACCATGGCAACATGCCAGCAGGACATTCAATTCCCCAACTGATACACATTTTTCCCAGTAAACCACAAGGTGTTCTCAAATTTATTTTGAGATAGCATATCCCAATGGTGACTTACAATGCTTTAAGTACTTTATATCCCTGGTTTAAAGTAACCACTATTAGGTTAATCAATTATATGGAAAAGAAGAACAATTAATTATCACTATGCAGCTGTAGTCTACAGTTATGTAAGATGACCAGATGTCTCATATTAAGTCAGAAATATTGAAATTGTGTCTCTGTGGTCAGATGCTTAATGTTAAATGTAACCTTAGCTCTGAAAGAAAATATCATAACTTGTTGTTTATGTGTTTATTAGTCTGCTCAAGTAATTATGGCAACTACAAATGATACTGTCTGGTAAAGCAGCATTTTGTGGACTGTTTGTAGCAATTTAAGGAAGTTCCTACAAATAAAAAAATTAATTTATAAAAGTGAGAGAATGTTTAACCAAGGCATTGATAAGGTTCCTCCTTGTGTTGTCCTTTTCTCTTTCTACAACTCTTGCATAATCACTGCAATATCTAAACCCTGCTACCCTAGTTCAGTTTACAGTAAAGATGTTGAGCTTGTGTAATTATGTCTCAAATATGAATCCTGCACCTGATTAATACCTTCAGCTACTGTTACAATATTAACAGTGTCTTTTTAACATTGAGATGTGTGAAATTTATTTTCTGGGGACAACATTTATAACACTCAAAACCGTGCCTGTCAAAATTTGAAAATAAATTAAATTTGTATAATATTATTATTATTGTTGTTGTTATTATTATCATCATCATCATTATGGCAACCATATTGTTTCACCATACTCTGATATCTCTTTTTATTCCTGAGACAAATTTGCAAAACATTAAATAATGTCAAAAGTGTAAATCAAGAGTTTGCATCCTGATTAGCTTTTAATAAAGGTTGGGACAAAGACTGAAAAAGAAAGGATTGTCCCAGCCAAATCCAGGACATCTGGTCATCTTCAACAAATATCCTGAATGCAATACTGATCACCAAAATTAACTTCAGTCACACTTGTGCCAATTTCTACAAGTTACTCTGTACCAAAAAGAATTTTCTTAAAAAGGTTCATCAATACAAAAGTACTACCATCTATACACTACCTGAAGATTGGTTGAAATGCAGTGTTCCATCTGAAAAAGGTAAGACGATACTATCACTATGAGTGTTGATTTAAGTGTAATGCTTTTATTATAATTGGTAGTTTATTATAGAGTTTGGCACTGTCATTTTGACAGTACTGTATTTAGTATTTGTTTTATTGAATTATTATCTGATGCCCTTCTTGCGTTGGTGTAGCCCACCTTGTTGTATAAAAGGTCCTACTGAGCCTGTACCTAAAATAGTTCAGAATCCGAAATTTTGTTTTTGCCTTAAAATCATTCCCTCATTCCCAGCGATATTCTTTTTCATGTTCGGCCATTTTTAAAGTTGTTACTATGACACCTAAATTACTGGTGCAATGCCTGGTAATAGGTTACGCCCCCTCTCCGAAGTTGGAATAGCAAAATAATTTAGTTTTTCGGATTTTTACGTTTAAATTTCACTTCTAATGTGGTCAGTAGGCGAGGAAGAAGTCCATACAGGCAAGGTTATGGACACCAATGTTGCTTAAGGAGTGGCCATTGTGGTTTTTAAAGTGGGCGTTTCCGGAGGGAACTCAAGTGTTACGTGGCAACGTTTTAGGTCGCAATGCATAAGCAATAATTCTATTGAAAATTGGTTTAAATATAATTTTTTGTACAATATATCACCGTGAAAAGCACTGTGAAAGGCGTAAATGTACAAAGTGTTAACACGAAAAGAAAACCTAACCAGGCCTTTATATCGGGAAAATTTAACGTATAAACACCCACGGTGATCATTTATGTTCCATTAATCAGGATTATCCTATGTTGAGGTATAAAAAGCGTTTCTTTTACTTTATCACCTACTTAATCGTAGGTAGAGTACGTAGAGTAGGTAGGTGTTTTAATCCAACCAAAAATTCACTGTCGAGGCTTTACTGGAATAAAGCCACTGTTTTGAGGTCTCCTAAATCCAAAATAATTATGCTTAGATAAAAGGGACGTGCGTACCTTTATGAGAGAGGACAGCAAAACTCAAGAAAGCCGGATGAATAAATTCAGCATCTTCCGAACTACCTAACCTTACATGGAAACATTTTCGTTAGGTATGTATTTTCTCAAAAAATGGCTAATGATTTTGATTAAAATACCCAGTGTATAAGTACATAACTAGTAAAATGTAAATTTTGAATGTTCTAGGATTAACCTGTGAAGTCATTCGGAATGTATGGATTATGAATTGGAAATAATTAAGGTAAAGCTAAATTTTATCTCATTGATAGATTATACCGACCAAGATGGCGCTGCGGTAATGTGTGCGACTCCATTTGGGAGGTACCAAGTTCAAAGCCCCATAGCCGACCAATCTGACAGAAGTTTCTTTTTCTTTCTTTTTTTCGCTGTTTTCCTCAGTCGCTGAGTGAATGTTGGGTTAGATAATATGACCTGCGAATTTTCCTATCATCTCTTTCATCACTACATTTCATTTCCTCCTTTACGCCATACCAGACATTGAGTTGATAATCCATCCTGCATATGCTATGATCCAGAGTTTGCTTGCTCCTCGACAGGCTACTGACCCAAGGCATTGGCTCATAAGTCCTACAAATAAGAGGGTAATCCGTTAAAGAAGAAGATGGGCTACTACCAGAGGAACTTCATGAAAAAAGCCCCAAAAATCCCCCTCGAACTTTCTCCCTCAGGTCCCTTCAAATGCTCAAAATGTCAATATTTAGGAAACATCCATTATCTTTGTTACAAATGATCGGATTGAGTTCAACTTGTTTTAGTTTTGTTTGTTATTAAACGTGCTATAATGGTTCATTTCATATTTATGTTTAAACCTAATGGTTTTAACCAAGTTAAGAAATATGTGGAAATAGTAGGTTTTTTACTCTAACTTTTTCAATTTTTGCGCTAGATATCTTTTATGTGTCATTAATAACCCTTCCTTTGAAAGTTATAGCCTACACATGTTTTAATCTATTGATATATCGTTTTATTTATATATTTATGTACAATGCTAACTCTGGGGATGGGGAGAATTAAGGTTCCGCGCGCGACCTTGACGTCTATTAGTCATCGAGAGTAATGTGGGTGAATCAGATATAAAGGAGACTTTGTTCTGAGCGCGCTGCGACTTCTACATGGTTTGGGTGGGAATGAGTAATTTCTTGCCTCTGCAGACCCCATTATTAATTCTGCTCAAGATGTCTGAGCAAGAGGTACATGCTTCCGCTGCACAACGCATCATCATTAAATTTCTTACTCGCGAAGGCGTTAAACGGGCAGAAATTTTGCAGAGACTGGCAGCACATTTAGATGATCACTTTCAAGATCCCGTGCAGAATTGCTCTTGCACACTACACATCTGCCTTGTTTGGATTCATTCAAATAATAACCATCAGTCTTTTTAATTGAGCTGGATATTTTTGCCTTAGGTCCTGATCTAGTATGTACACTTGGCTGAGTTTTCAGCTGAGACATGGTTACTTCTCTCCAAAACTCCAGATGTTCTTTAGCTTTCTTGGCATGTAGTTCACGGTGGATTTGTCAAGCACCAATAATTGCCATGTTCAAACCATTTGCACTTGCTTCGTAGTTGCGGACAATCGCTTGATAAGAGGCGGTCGAGATCATCTATATTACCCATTCCCATTGTAATTCCTTACGATGTTTGGCTCTGGAACATCACTCCTTTTAGATTTTCTTGAAAATCCTTTTGTATTTCCCACCGGTATATGTGTTTGCTGGTTTGAGGCCAGAGTAACTACAGTATTATCATTCCACCTGCACATGTAAACAGCACCATCACATAGACAAAATTATCCCTTTCCTCCTTTTGCAGGGTATTTGATTGAGCCAAAGGACATTTTATGATCCTTCCATCTCGTACGTTCCTTTTGCTCTGAAATTCTTCTGCTTCAATTCCATCAGCAAGTCTTATGATGTCAAGAAATTATCGAAGTGTATTTAAACTTGTAAAGGATCAGGCACAATAGAAAGTAAATTTATAACACCTCGGGAACTTAGAGGAGAACTGCTATCAAATCACTCTTTCCTCCATAAATTTCCATGTTATAAGGATATCCAGTACCCGAACAAAACATATATACTTTGAAACCAAAGCGTATCGGTTTCTCCCAATAAACATTTTGCAGGAATTATGGTCATAATACGGTACCATGGACTCATCGATACTGAATGTCTTATGAAAAACCCCATATTGCTGCTTTTTTTGAGTTCATTATATAATTGAGTGATTTTTTCCAACTTATTTCAATCCTTTAACTTTGTTATCTATCAAATTAAAATACTTTTTTAAATCTATGAAATGTTGCTCATTACAGAACGATCAATGCGAACCTGAATATCATCTGACGTACTCCAGTATAGGTCTTTAGTTGGACCACTTAGCAAGAGAATTCCAAAGAACTGTGCAATGTCTTCTTTTGTTACTACAAACTGTTCTCCTTCCAGAGCTCCATACAGTCATGTCATTGATGCTAGAAATTCTAAATACGTTTAGGTAAAATTTTATGAAATAAGTCCACTGGTTCTAATCGAATAAGTTCTGGGCGTTGGTCTGATAGAGGACTTGTGCTTTTATGTTGTTAGAAACAATTTATCAAATTAGAGGACTTTTTTCAGGATGGATTCTGTGCCTTACCTTCTTTGCTCTTCTTAGATGCACTTGGGCTAGAACCCGTAGAAGTCTCTGAAAGCTCTCTTATATTAGCAGTAACCTTCACCTGGCCACAGACATCTACTGGTACCATATTATCTAAACGTTGTCGTCCACTATTTCTTCATCGGTGACGTATTATTATCACCAGGAGGCAGCTGACTGATCTGAATTTCATCACTAATAAGGTCTTCATCTCGCAATTGATTACAATACTCCACTGCTCCTACGGTGAAAAACTTCTTAGATGTCATTATTCTTGGAAGGCAAGAATAAAACTAACAGTAATCCTGAAATTCGATTTACTGAAGGCAGAAGTAACAAGAATGTGATCATTGTCGCACATTGTTTGTAATTGTACAGCAAAGGTTCATTGTTGAATGTTTGAATTGTGCGTATGTTGTGGAAGATGAGAAGTAAAAACAAGTATTCTATTTAGACATTCCTAAACGCCAACGTTCCCATTTGCGAACACCAAAATATATATTCCTCTCCAATGTTTAACATAAAAATTACGTATTTTCTAAAGGGTTTATTATCTTGATTATGAAGTTATTAAACAAAAAATCTATGGTACAGTGATTAAAACAATTTAATTTGGGATATAACGCTAAATACATGTAAGAGGGAGCACTTCTTCCAATTTAATATATTTTAAGTTACCATGTCTGGTCTATTTTATCAAATTCAGGAGCTTTAAGATGCTTTAAAAATAAGATTTATCTTAATAAAACACAAATGCAAGTTACAATATATTTTAAGTTCTTACACTATATATATTTATAAACATGTTATTCCCTGTTCCCAAATGTGAACATTGGGAAAATTTCCATATACTGTAAAAGCACGAAATGGTATCAGTTGTCAATGTATGGGCAAATAATAGTAGTTATCGGGAATTCTTGTATTCTTCACTCAATGTTTCTATCTTATATATGAGAGTGGAAAAAATAACACCACCTTTCTCTTTACGACAATGTATTCTTTTTTCCGTTCAGGAGATAGCGCAATTAATAACACAAATATGTATCTGAATCTATAACTAGAACGTCGCAACTTGGTGTTAATCTGGTTTATTCCCATCCTTTCAATTCCACATCGGCATCTTATTTCACCTTAATCACCCTCAGTCCATGATTTAGAAGTTTTGATCCCTGTGCTAGATTCTATTTTTATTGGTTTTGTTGCCCATGACGTCGTCTTTTGCTTCTTGGGAGTTTCCTTAAACGCGATATCGCAGGATGAATGCCTTGCCGACCTTCTGTTCTGCTCTTCATTATTTGTAGTAGGCTCTTCGGATATCCGCCAAAAATAAGGATCGCATTTTATCCTTACTTGTTGAGAACATATCCACGGCACTTTTCTAAGACAGCATTATACACATACTTCATCAGAGAGGATCTTGTACCCTTTGGAAGAGATACACCATCATGTTTTTAGAAAATATAGCCTTTGGTTTTGTCTATAGCTTTAAGCCTAATCTCATAAGCTTGGTACAGTTTTTTAATCGTCACATATCCATTCAGATCCTAAGGACACTAACTGTCCCGAGAGTTTGGTGAACGGCTTGTTGTAACTACGTGATAAATTGTATTAAGTCACAGAGATCTATTTGTTTTCTTAACTCTCGTAGTTTTACATGCTGGTCGTTATATTGTATTGATGTCCTAAGGCTTGCTTCAACGGCTTCGTGTACTTTGAAGGAGAAAGTAAGTCCAGGTTTCCATTTCCAAATATTGCTGTTCGTTATGCGTCGCAGACACATTGCACCCCATGAATTTCATGGAATGAATCAGGTCTTCTTCTATGCACATATCAGCCCACGTTCCAGACCAATTTGTGTCCTTTCGCTTTACACTAAAACTCCCAAGCCACGTCTTGCTCAGATACTTTTGATTCAATTTTAGTTATCTGTTGAACGTTCATTGCTGTAAACATATTATATGTGTAGAACCTCAAAACAAATTAAAATTACCATTAAATAACAAGGTAATCGCATACATATTATATGTCTAGCAACGTTAAGACGCACTACAATTTTCATTTAATAACTAGGTAATCGCGTACATAACTGGCAATGACATAGCCGATCGCTTGATGAATAAGGTTAGTCGGCTTCCTCCACCAACATGTTCTCCAGTTCAGTCAATGGTGGACACCGCCAATGTGTGTTAGTTCACAAATACGTTTCTCCTTACTTACCCAGCTGATATCTTATCCCCGACTTACCTATTCCATGGCAATGGTTTAACCGTTCACACACCACCAAACAGCGGTATCACTAATTTCTAAAATTAAACTTGAGATAGCTGTAACAGCTATATATTATATATATTCTTAAATGTAATGGATTACATGACAATTTGTATTATATTCTAGAATGTGAGGACACGGATAAACGAAGAACGAATTTAATACTAGAGAAATGGGAAAATTTACCAATAGAGTTAAAAGTTAGGAAGATTTTAATGCAAGATAAAATGAATATATGGAGAAAGGAGGAAAATATTTAGGAAAAATTGGGTTAAAGTGGTTAAAAGAGACGCGAAGTAAATTGGAGAAGATACGGAAAAAGAGTAACAAGGCAGAAAAGTAAATAATGGAAAATTATACTCCCCCTTTATATATATACAACAGAATGTTAAATATAAGGAGAAGAGAAATAATAAGCAACTCCATTGTATTGCAAGCATTGCATAAATTGGTAAGTTCTAAGTAGACAATAAATCATTCATTCATTCTTTCATTCATATATCTTTTCAAAATCGGGCGACGCGAATTCACACTCTGACTGTGGCCTACATAGTGACTTACACCATCTTTTCTATAATTGCCCTCTTTACACACCTCAGATCGACGTTTTGTATACTACTTGATCTTCACTGTATGGTTGTGAACCCGGCATCTTCTATCCCTAATAGCTGATAACGAATTACACATTTCCGCATCTTACTGTGTCATCTCTCAAATAGTTATTCTGTTCGTTGCATTCGTCTTCTTTTACGCTTTCTACACTCTGTCTGTGGGATCATACTTCTTACCACGTCAGATATTGAGATGCAACTCAGTTTGGATCAGTATCATCCGGACCATGGATTTATGTAACGACTGAAACGCTTACCAGGTATCATAGCATGTACTAAGAATGTGGGCCGTCATCTGCAAGCTTCGCCGCCAATAATAGACGGATTCATCAGAGAATGGAATAATGAATCGTACATTTACATTAACTTTAAAAGACCACAATGCAATATTTCTGGTAACACTTTAATAAAGAAATATATACAGATAACATCAGTAAAATTACGACTGAGGAAATATTAAACCTAGTCCGCCGTTTTTTTTTAATATTTATTTAAACAGTCTTCTCCTTAACATTACGAAATTGGCGTATATTTTACAATTTGCAAGCATTGCTCAATCTCTGTTCACTGACAATACCATTAATAATAAAGAAATATATACAGATAACATCAGTAAAATTACGACTGAGGAAATATTAAACCTAGTCCGCCGTTTTTTTTTAATATTTATTTAAACAGTCTTCTCCTTAACATTACGAAATTGGCGTATATTTTACAATTTGCAAGCATTGCTCAATCTCTGTTCACTGACAATACCATTTAAGTGCGTAGCAAAACCTGTGACAATCTTACAACAGAAATTAGCTATGCCCTCAACATTTTAGTGATAAAAGAACTAATATTATTTACAAATAATTTGCAAAACCCCAAATTACATATAAGGCATTAATACTGCTTTGTTAGACCTGTCTCCAGATGCGAACAATTATGTGCCTTAGACCTTAAGGGGCATTGTTTGATGTAGATTTACTAAAACAATTACCTGTTGCTTTCTCGTCAAAACTACATCAGTAATAAAAGTAATAAGCTTTAGTTTTGATTGTGTATATGAGTTTTAAAACTAAAAGTCCCGTAAAAATCTGTATCATGACGATTATGTTTAAAAATAAAATAATTATTTTTCATAGGTGTTTAAGATTTGGAAAAATGTCTCCCAACTGGTGTTTGAAAGTTAAATCAACCCTACATTATAGGCATTAATAGAAATGTGAGTAAATGCTACTTGAGATTAGCGCAGTATTAATATGTGGTATTAATGGGGAGCATATTCAAAACAATGACCACAGTATTTATTACCTTCTACACAAATACCATACTACACTTATTGGTGCAAATCACAGATGGTGCCCCACTTAGTATTATTCGTTTAACTGTCTTTTTTAAGAAGTGGAGAGGAAATTCGAATATAGAAGGGACTTCACTTTTGTTTAAGAACTTTTTCTTCCTCAGGTCTTAGCTGTAACAGTCATCTATAAAACGACTACTACAAAGGCTGCTGTATCTTAAGGGTCTCCAGCTTTCCCTTTGAAGAATTTTAACCCACTTCTATAAGACATCAGGCCTTGAATGCGGAAACCTATTTAAACATTAAAATGACATACAAACTGCTAAGTACGCATGTATCCTTTTTCATGTGTTAAATTAATTATTTATAAGTAGCATTGACACATGTGAAGTCAAGGGCAATAATTTAAAAGATGCAGAATATGTGGGAAAACCTAGGAAAACTTAAACTTTTGTCCTAAGACTTTTGGGTCTTATTAAAATCATACACAACACAGTGTATTTCCATGATTTGACTTTAAATGCCATTTAAATGCACTACAATCACATATTTCACAATGGAATCTACAGATCAAATATGGGGTGTTCCGTGTAGACGACGGCTCGATTTCATTCAAGCTCAATTCTTCTAGCACTCCCTCCAGTAAATACCCTACCTCCATGTTCTGGACCCACCGGGCCCTGGATCGAGCGTCAATCATTATTATACAGTCAACAACCACAACGAAAAAACAAGATATACATAAACAGCTGTAACCTCGTAGCCCTAAGGGGGATTTGTTTACTTAGTAAGCTAGGTTGTGATACGAGTGTACTTACATAGAGTTATGCAAGTTTAGAAATTGTGTATAATGCTTACACCACGAAAAAGAAGACAGAACTCCGCATGAAAGGATTTCTTTCAGAAAAAGGTAACTTCTTACTTAAACTTTCACTTTCCTCGAACCACTCCTACAAAATAATAACCAAAATAGGTTTTTAGAGCTTATTGGGGTCAAAACGGGTATTTGGTAAAAGCATAGTTTGTTTGCTTTGAAGGTTTGCAGACGTTATGCTAGCGCTCGCTGACATTATTCCGTATGTGGGTATGAGGTATGAAATGTTATGAAATTTACGGAATTGGGGTTTCAACATTGTAACATCGAGAGCCCTAAGCCGTAAGGCGTAGCCGTGGGATCTGCGCGTCTAAACTGGAATGAGAACCCAGGATACTACACAATCAACTCCGCGTATTAGAAAACCCCCATTCTACAAGTTCCTTAATATTTCATACCTCCTACCCGCATACGGAATAATGTCCGCGCTGGCACTGATTATCCTTAGCTCCGTGGAAGTTCATTTATATAAATACCAGGTTCTTTCATTGCACCAGTTTACTTCTCGCAATACTTTGATATTGGATTATGGCCGGTATGACTATATACACGTAACACACGCATACACTGCAAGCCTTTTGTTGACTTCAACACATTATTACACATAATAAAGAACAAATAGTATGGTGCTTTACTTATTTTCATGAGTATATGGCATATTTTGTCACCTTTGTTCCATATTACTGACACTCAGAAGTCGCATCGCATGCATCTCACCCGTGGCATCATGTGAATGTTGGTTGCATTGTGTTCCCGCTATCAACATCCGAAATCCCAACATAGCTGAAAACACGATTTAGGGCCCTCAGCCTCAAGGCATAGCCGAAGGATGTTTTTAAGAAGGTGAGGCGACGACAGGGAGTAGCTGAGGGATCTGCGCATCTAAAAGTCGAATGATTCACGTTGGTAGCAATTTCTTCCAAAAGTCGCCAAAAACGACTATAAGAACGGCCGCATAAAAGGGAAGGTGGGTGGCCAATATATTACTCCCAGAGCAACATCTACTACATAAAAACGTTCCTCATTAACCAAGAATTACTGTGGATAGCAAAAAACCCTGATTTTGTAAGTTAAAAGATTCTATTTTCACCATAATCCAATATCGAAGTAACTCGATGATGCTTAATGGGCTATCAGAATACAAGGGTAACTGGCAAGAAGCAGCAAAAGTGTCATAAGGGAGTAGCAGCAGCGGATAGGAGAGTTGAATGAGAGTATATGAAACTGCTATGCAAAGACCTAAGGAGCAGTTAGGTTTAAACATTTTTTTCAATTTCTTTTTATTTCCAACGCTAAGCTTTTAGCCGAAGAAAGAAAGGAAGAGGAGAAAAAACATATCAAATAGATTGTTTTTAGCACATTACCATGTTTTTCAAAACTTTAATATTTATGTTGCAAAAATATTACTTCAAAACGTCTTAGCAAAGCATACATTGGAAAATTTAATGAAAGACCTAAGTCAAACTAAACCAATACTTGTAGAGCCTTTCATGCTGTAGTAAATTGCTTTTCAGAGGGCTATCAGAGTAATATTTCAGAACTCATATTATTTTCATACACTGAATGATAAAATGTGTTATATGATAGTGATATATACTGGTGTGAGGCCAAAAGGTTTGCAGCTAGATATTAAATTTTAGTTACCCCAGCATATACATTGGGAAGCATAGCATCAGAGATAGCGAGAGGACCATAAACTTTAACAACACATTTCAGAGCAGGCGTGGGGTAGTTATCACAAAATACACAGAATTTCACATTAATCATATTACCTGTGGTTTATTCAGCATAACACAGTGCCCCTACATCGCACACAAAAGATAAAAAGGAAGAAAATTGAAGGGAGATGCTATACACACGTTACATTCACACAATTCATATAGACTTTCCACACCAGACACTCGACCAGAAGTCCCGCTAACACACAGTGCACAAAGGAATCATGCTCACTTCCCCCCACTCTCCACCTCTAGCTAGAGATCACCAGCTAGACAGTGGCGAGGTGCCATGCCAAACAAACTTCAAAACCCCAGCCGAAAGAATTACCCCAACAATACTGTTGCCAACAATGCAATAATGTGTCTGGCGTGACATTACACACACATACACACCACAATATACAAAATTACTTTAAAGCTGTAACATATTTGTTAATCTCAAAGACTGAATCTTTTGGGTCTCAAGTTCATTATTCATTGTTTACCACAATAACAGCACAGCTTTAGGCTTTTCCACTCTCATTGTGAAAGCAGAGCCCAAGGAACCAGTACCGTTTAAAAGTACTGGAAATTCTTAGTATTCTTGTTTCTGTAAATCTGACACAAGCATTGTTGCAAATATAATTAATCACTTTCTAATGGTTTTAAGTGATAATAATGAATTTTTGAGCAGAATGTTAATCTTAAGCCAACCATTTTGGCCAGATTGTAAATGAGATATAATCCTGTGAATATCCACTCCTATTTCAAATCTTAGGTGAAGAAGGTGAAAGTAAGGTTGGGTTAAGTGGCAGTAAGAAGGGCATCAAGATATATTAGATTGATCATTATTGGGTTTCCATTTTAAGTTTTGGTCATTTTTGTTTTAACTTTGTGACAGTTGCTAATGACCTTGCTGGTTTTGAGCCCTAAAACTTCACTTCATTCAGTAAGAAGAGATGTTTGATTTAGGTCTTATTTTTTAACTATATATAGGTTTATAATCTCAATCGTATTAGATAACTTATTTTGATTCCTCCAGTTAAGCTGGTGAAGCCACAGGACAGAGTTGTGTTTATGTACTAGGATATTTGTAATTCCATATGCACCATCTTGTTGACAATTTCAGTATTTTGAGTCATTGTTACACTTGCAAACATTTCACCTGCATTTCTAATCAGTCATATAAAGAAGTAAACTCTGTGTTCATTTCAAAGTGTGCCATGAAGTGCTGTATGACATCTGTCTAACTGCTGGGCTTAGGGTTCCATTTGCTATTACTTCTGCAGAGGGGTTTGACTCATTTCTCAAAGAAGTTGGCCAATAAGGCACAACGCTTGATATTAAAGGTCCCTGAAAGTTGTAAGCATGGTACTTGTTATCATTGCTGGCATAAGGCAACATGAATTTCTCAACAAAGAATGTTGTGGCTTTCCCCACATTAAAAAAAAATCTGTCCGAAATGAATGGAAGTGGGTAGGGTTATCCAAGAAAAATTAACATGTTTGATTGTTTACTTTCTTTTAACTTTTGTGTGTGACATTGCAAGGCACAATATGTGGCCTACAATTTATGATGAATATGAACCATTCTGCCTAATAAGGGAAAAGGGATGGTAATACATGAAATATACTTTGTGTACATAAAGCACAAAGAAAGCCAGAAATAAATTGTTGAAATACAGATATGTCTTTCACGTTGAACCCCCAAACTTTAAATTGGTACTTATTTCTATAAGGAGAGAAAGAAAAGAAAGAGAGACCCTGTGATAATTTACAATATGTTTAGACTCCTGTTAGAGAAGTAAAAGAGTCTCACGTTGATTTAACATGTGTACCGTTCCCCTACGAGCTCTTCCTTGGCCATTCAGCCATGCTGCAGTAGATCTCATCTAGCTTTGCAGGTGTCACTGTTGCCATTGCCTCAAGTATGAATTGTCTCGGTTTATTCCTGTCCCTGGGGTGTCTAGCAAAGACACAATCTTTGAGATATCCCAGAGAAAAAAGTTACAGAGCGTTAAGTAGGCTATCTTAGGGGTCTCCAAGGATTACTGACGACTCTGTAAGAGACAGTTATTTATTATTATTATAATATTTCTTACCTACCTGAGAAATGTCTCTCAAGAAGTGTTATTGTACTATGGGTGGTGTGATGAGCACCGTCTAGTTGAAACCATGCATTCTGTTTTTTTTTGATGTCTAATTATCAATGAAATAGATCAAAATTTCATTCTGGCAATTATGAGCATTCAACCTCCCATTCTCCTACTGAGGTTTGTCCATGTTTTCCCTCAGTCTTCATAACTAGCAAATGCCGGGAAGTACCCAAAACTTATGCTTGTAACACATCCTTCCCAAATTTTCTTTCCCGATTATCATTTTATTTCATGTATCACTAGTGTCACTGTTTGTGGTACCTATGTAGTAAGAGCAGGCGTTAAACAGTACACAAAAACAAAACAAGTTAAAAAAAAATACTCCCATTAAAAATGCTTGGCATGGATAGAGCAGCCTATATCACAATTTGTTCATGGTAGAGAACTGCTTCTATGAATTCATTAGGTGGCTCTGAACACCATATCTGACAATTTTGTTATTGACATAGCCACTGAGCTGGTATGATCATTCATTGGACGCTCATACCAGGAGTTTATCCAGCTCCTCCTCAACCTCAAAATGTTTGAAAATAAAAGCAAATAAAATGTACATGCAGAGGCAGGTCAGATTATTGTAGTTTATGATGCACTGTGTTCTTGTATGGGAGTAGCTTCAATGATGATCTTTCAGCTGTGTGACAAGAGTTGAGGGATAAATTAGTTAAATTCCTCAGCTAATGCTGTATGGGTGATGTATCATTGCATCTTGATTACATTGATGGTATCTATAGTTAATTTTTTTATGTCCCAATGTGCCACCCTTGTTTTTTGAGAAACTTAATCAGTTTCTTGGGACTGGGCTATACACATATGAAAACATAAACAAACAAACAAACACTTCCACAAGCAAACACCCTTCATAAATGAACACAACAAAAATACACCATAGTTCATTTAAAATGATTGTCTATTAACCTTTTGTACAACGTTTTTCTATGAACTTCCTGGAGTTCTAGATGCTTCATAAGAAAATCTTTCATGCCGACTTCAACATTTTACTGATTTTGTACTTTGATGACGAACCCATTTTAGAAGTAGAATTCCACAATAAAAGTCAGGTGTTTGGTATTCATGTGGTACATTAAAGAGATGTAAATAACTAATAGTCTTGACCTTCACACCTGTACCTTGACAGTAAAGCACACTCTCAATTCAGTGTTTTAAAACGTTAACATTTCAGCAATGATGGGGGATTGTTACCATATTAATATTCTTCGTACTAAACACTGTGCTTACTAGGAAACTTCTCTTGACACAGGTGTACTATGTTACATCCTTCCCTTAGAGCAGATACTCACTTGAAAACAATGAGACATTTTGAAATTAACACCCAGTATTTGATTCCTTTACTGTAACTTGATCATTTTCTGTGATTCACTACCCTGCAATATGAACAAAACTGGATATTTCACATCCTGCTTGCTTGCTTTCTGAATGGCTGAAATATTCGATGTTTAATACTATTAATGATGTGTTTTTTTTTTCCACAGACTTGGTACTGAAATTTAAGAACACTACTGTCAAGTGTGGATTTGTGATATGGATATCAAAATAGAAATCAAAGAGGAGGTTCCTTTCTCAGAAGTTCCTCCACAGACCGTGAGAGAAAGTTTTTCACAAGATATTACAATGAAGTTGCATGGTGATGCTACTGCATACAAAGATTATGAAATGGAAACCAAAACGGAAATAAAAAAGGAGGCTCTTGTTTCACACTTATGTCTGCAAAATGAATGGCCACTTTCTTGCAAGAATTTTCTAAAGAAAGTTAAACAATGCCACAAAGACTGTGAAGTGGAAACCAAAATACAAATCAAGGAAGAGACTCCAGTTTCAGACTTTTGTTCACAAAACAAGAGACAGTTTCTATATGAAGATCCTATCACAAAACTTAAGCAGTGTAATGAAGACTGTGAAATGGAAACCAAAGTAGAAGTTAAAGAAGAATTATGGTGGCTGGAAAAAGCTTGTACAGAAGCTCCATGTGATGATGTAGCTAAGGTTAGTTTTGCAGAGAAACAAAATAAGCTAAATCTATTTAGTTTTGCCTATTACTCAAGGAGTTACAGTTCTTTAGAGAATTAAATTACTTTTTGCCAGTAAATTCATTCATTATCTGTTTACCCTCCTCTTATGTAGGACTTACGCCCCCAGGACTTACAAGCGGGTGCCTGGGGTCAGAGGCCCGTCGAGGAGCAGACACTCATGGATCAGACAGAGCATCCAGGATGGGTGATCAGCCCGATGCCTGGTATGGGATGAAGGAAGTAGATGAAACAAAATGTTGGTGAAATGGATGAAAGGAAAGGTGGTG
Source organism: Deroplatys truncata (assembly GCA_030765065.1). Classification (NCBI taxonomy): domain Eukaryota; kingdom Metazoa; phylum Arthropoda; class Insecta; order Mantodea; family Mantidae; genus Deroplatys; species Deroplatys truncata. The sequence goes on along the minus strand of CM060988.1, from coordinate 125,278,277 downwards.
ATGGAGCAGTTGGTGGAATGAATGGCGGGGGAAACCGGAGAACCCGGAGAAAACACACCCAGATGCCGCTTCGTCCACCACAAATCCCACATGCAGGTCCCTGGGATTGCACCCGGGCCGCCTCGGTAGTAGGCGAGCGGTCTAACCACTCGGCCACAGCGCCGCCATTTTTTGCCAGTAAAGAATGTTTCGAATATCACATTTCAAACTTATAGAACTTGCACTTAGAAGTACTGTAAAATTCTATAAGTAATAGTTCTCAATTGTGTGTAACATAAGGCTGTTGTCAGGTCCACTGTGCACTGTCAACTTTAATTTTTTTGTTTAATGTGGCTGAGTTGTAGAGCAACATTTCAGAGATAACTGTCAGATCAAGAAAACTGCTCCCAGTACTGTCATCTCATGATATGATGATAGTGTTGCACATCTATAAGGGTCATTCAAATGAAACATAGACTGGTGTCTGAACATGTATAGAATTTATTGGGAAATGTAGATTACACTAATTGAGAAGTATGGTAATGGGGCTTCAAGAAAGCCGAGATAATCACCTCAGTTGTTCAGGTACCTTTCCAAACATTATACAAGTTTTTCGATACCTTCCATGAAAGCATGAAGGTTGGTGATGGAACCAATCTTCCACAGCATCACACACTGCTTGATTGCAGGTGAAACGCTGACCTTTCTGGGTCTTCTTTAACGGACCAAACACTTAATCCCAAAGCAATAGATCTGGACTGTAGGGTGGGTGATCCAAAACTTCCTAGCACAGAGCACGCAGAGTGTCTTTTGTTGCATTTTCAGTGTGTAGCCTTGCATTATTCATTCCAACATCAATGGTCTCTGCATATTAATGAACAAGCTTAACATGATCTTTCCAGTCACACAGATGACTGGGTCTCCATTCCTGACTTATCCTTTTTGTTGCTGGTTGAAAATGGTGGCACCTTGTTTCATCCACAGCCGTAATGCACTCTAAGAGTGCTTTCCCTTCTTGATGGCATCAGATCAAATGGTCCAGGAAAATTCCCATGCAACATTCCTTCTGCTTATTAGGAACGTGTCAGGGCACCCATTGAGCACAGACTTTCTGATACCCCATTTCTCTGTGCGTGACCATGCTAATGTTTACAGCAGTTGACAGTGTATCTACAGTTAAGCGGTGATTGCCCTTCAATTTGTCCACTTGAGAAATTGTTTCGGTGTTGATTGCAGGCTCCTGTCCAGGGCAAGGGAAATCCATCGTACTTTGTCAGCCACTCTGAAGCTGATCACACCACTTGAACACAGTCCTTTTAAGCACACTTCCCCATACGCAGCTATCATTCAACAACAAAATTTCACTTGTCACTGTTTCTTCTTCTTTAACAGATTACCCTCCTCTTTGGAGGACTTACATCTCCAAGGACTTATAAGCAAATGCCTTGGGTCAGTAACCCGTCGAGGAGCAAGCAAATTTTAGTTCATAGCAAATCCAGGATGGGTGTTCAGCCCAATGCCTGGTATGGCAGTGAAGAAGAAGAAGAAAATGAAATGTAGTAATGATTGGGGTGATAGGAAAATTTACATATCAAATTATCCAACCCAGGATTTGCCTAGCGACTGAGGAAAAAATCTTTGATCAAATTGTTCAGCCCCTGAGGGATTGAATGCAGGCTACAGACATTACTGTCTAAGCCATCCCACTCAGTCCTCGCACTTTCTTTGCACAAAAATTGAATGATGCCACACTGTACTTGCTTCAACGTATCCATCATAAACCTCTGCCATTACAAATGGTTGATATACATAGCGAAGTTGTCTCTCTGGAAGATCAGTTGTTTTTCACAGGTTTGTCATAATGCCCACTTATCTATGCTAACATCTCGTGACTGCATAACAAATATTCTCTATGTTTAAATTGAACTATCCATATGTGATAGAATACATGATCAGGAGTTCTTTTGCAGCATTGATGTAGTTGGTTTGTCATCTGATGTGGAGAGTTGAGGTTTGATTTTTCATTTAGATTGAGTAGCCTGGTTAAGGTCTTTTCCAGATATTTCCTTAATCTTCAAAAGATAAATAATTGTGAAACTCAGCTGTTGTAAGGGGTCATTTGTTCATTGCTTCACACATTTCATTCTTTATCTCTGCAGACTTGAGGTTTTATAAGCAGTCAGCTTTAAAACAAGAAGTGTTGGTAGGTTTCTCTTTTGAGCATTACCACATTTTTATGTGATTGTTATAGACACAGTCACCCTGTTATGAGAGTATCCAGTCTTTCAAAAATTTTTATAAAAGATAGACAAGGAATTTCAATACAAATCAGCACCTTGGTATGTGTTTCCTGGAATATGGCATTGTCATGTCATTACTAGCTCTCTTAATATTTTATCAGTTTTGCAGTGCTTAAATTTGGTTAAAAGTTATTTTAAATATAACTCTCTTTTCATATGCTTGGTGTTCATTTCTGTAAAACTTAAACTTACAGAACTTTCTGCAAAAAGGTTGCTGTTATTTCAAAAGCTAACAATCATATTACTAAGCTGATAGGTTGTCAAAAATTTTAATTGTTCATAGATTAAAAATTATCAACACCTTTTGTATGATTATAGGGTTATATGTATATTGTAAAAAATTTATATATTTAAAAGCCAGATAACAAATACAAAGGTGTTCACTCAATTCCTAAAAGACTCCCTGCATTATGATAAGTATGTTCAATATCGAATGCATAAAGTGAATCCTTTTGATGAAAGACAAATGAAAATTTCTTTTTCATTGAATATAGACAAATAACTGCATACTTGCTTAGTAATTCTATATTGGACAAAAGAAAAAGGGTGTAGGCCCCTGTTGCATTGAGAATCTATATCTTGGTTTGCTATGTGTTCTGGAAAACTAGGTAGTCTGAGATTTTAGCAAAAGAGCAACTTCCCTGGCATTTTAGCAATGTTTTTTAAATTTCATATTATACTAGCCTACAAAATTACACTTTGTGATTGTTACTTAAAGTAAATAAAGTGATTTTATATATTATCTCGATGTGCTGAATCTGAATTTTTAATTTGTTTACTTCTATCATGTCAGGATTTCTTGTAAAATCACTTTAAATGTATTGTATGATTATATAAATTTAATTTCAAATGCAAAACTGATATTTAAAAAAAACAATTTCCTGAAATTATGTGTATGGTGGTTCTTGCATGTCACAAGAATGATTATGCTTTGTTTGCCTTGTTTACCTCACCATTGGATGTATAAAATAGCATAATATATCACACAAAAAATTAACCTGTTGTGCCTTAGTTCAGAAAGTCCTCCTACTCCTCTTTCTTTATCTTCGTCTTTAGGTATCTCACCCTTTAACATTCAACAATAGTCAGCCAGCATAGTGATGCTTCAGTGTCCCCATACCACCTTTCAAACTCCTGCAGATCCTTGTGAAAATTTTCTCCGTGCTCTTTGCTAAAAATCCCAGATTTGGGTGGAAATAATCTTGATGAGAAAATAGATTTTGAGTCTCATGTTATGACCAAGTTCCTTGTATGCTTCAAGCGTGTTAGTCACAGTGTTTCAGTATTTAGGATCCTTATTGTTACCAAGAAATTTTGAAACAAATTTACAGAAAGGTATCCATGCTTTCTCCTTTTCATCCATATACTTTTTAAATGCTGTGTCAGACATCACTTTCTCATATAACATTTATATATTATTTTTTTAATTTTGCTCAGATAGTAGTGTAAATTTCTCACATGTATACTTGAAAGAGTTTCCTTTCTTGTTTAAATCCTTTACAAGCTGTTTCATTAAGCCAGACGTAATGTGAAGATTACGACTTGTGATTACAATGTGAATAGTACAACTTGAGAAAGACTCCAAATGCTGTGTCGCACAACATTCTTAGAACCAACTTCCAAATTTTCTCAATGCAGCCAGTCTTTCTTAGTCCAGTGATTAACTCATGCTCTGCTATCCTACAGACAAAGAAGGCATGGAAATTTGGTAAAGCTAAATTGTTGATCCAGTAGCATAGTAAGAACTGTAAAATCACCATGGACTTGCCAGTTGTGTTCATTTAGTTCAGCCACAAAAACCGCAGTTCTATATCTGCATATGAATCTTTGAGGATCAATGAGTAAGTTTTGGCACTGAGTTTAAAACCTCCCTTCACATCACACCTTTAAATTTTGTTTGGGAGCATCAATGAGCGGTCTCCATTCACTTGGGTCATAGTTTGGAAGTCCAAGTTTTAGCATAACTTCTTTCACATTACTATGTACAGGAATGGCCACCTTCAGAAGAAAGAAAAAAAAAAGAATTTAAAATGTATTTAATATTGTTGGTATCAATAGACTGGTGTTTCTGGGTACAGCAGATTTTTGTTCTCTGGGTCTAGAACCTAACAACTGAGCTAACTTTTAGGGAGTGTAAGATCCCTCACTAAGTCTTTAATTCACTGTGGTTAAAACACCCATGTTGGATGATTCTGGTAAACAGTCACGGTCACTCATAATTTCCCTCACTTCTAGTTAGGCTTGGATGAAAAATATTCAAGATTTTGTGGGCACAGGAATTGGTATATCAGATCCAGGGAGCACAGGGTTCTTTGAGAGATAAAATAGTTAAAAATATCAATAAAATAATAAATCCTAAGATATCAGATATAATGACTGACCGAGCAACTTAATGCTTTTTATTTTTAGAATTGTGCTCCTTCACATCACGCAAACAGAATAGCAGTGATTACTATGGTTTCACTGCTCTTTCCAAACCAAGGTATTCCAAAAGATAGCAACAGTGTTCTGCCGTTGACCCAATGACAAACTTTTCAGTGCATGCTCTACATACTTTCTACATGCCAAAACTTTACTTTGGTCTCCAATTTAGATTCCTAAATAGGCTTGATATGATTTTTCCACAAAATCTGCAATAATACGCCTTTGATTAGACATATGTATTTCCCACTCATATAACAAAAGTGGTCTGGATTATTTATACATCCTTGATGTGACATGGTAAATACGTTCTTACTGAACTAAAAAGTCACAATGCTTTACTCCAAAATAAAGCTTCATGATTTCATTTCTAGATGAAACACACGACTAGTGAAATGTAAGAGGAACCAGGCGGGATGTGTGGGTGCTTACAAATATGAGATGCATCACTCACCAAAGAGTGATTGACATCCTATCTTCTACAAATAAACCTAATTAGCAAGACTGGACATATCTTGCTCTAACTTCCTTATACATTTGTACCCCATATCAGATAAACATCCAGTATCCCCAGTTTTTACTTAAACACCTTAAAATATTTTTAATAAGTTTTATTTTCATTAACTGCTGTTCTAAAAGTACACATATTAAAGTATTAAGAGTTTAAATAATTAGGTACACTAATAATTGTCAAAATGTGTTATAAGAAAACTTAAATTATAATAGCAAAAGAAATGGCACATGATAGGAACTTTGTGGCTTTGAATTTGATTTTAACAGGCTGAAAATACTCTAAAAGTATTCAAACTTTGGAGGCAGGTATTTTAATGCAGACTAGTGTTATTAGTGCATTACAATGCTTATAAAACTATGCAAGCATTAACTACTGGCCTCTTAATGAATAATGTAAAGCAGTGAACGTCTTTCAGACCGAAAGATGGAGTTCAAAAACAACTCCCAGTGTTATACTGTGTAATAGTTATTATTACTGATTATTCCATTCATGTGTAGGAGTATAATGGAAATTTATACTTTGAAGAAGAGTTTAGTAATTAAAATATCATGTGGTTTATGGGTTACATAGTCCTCTGATTACACTGACCTATTTCATTTGAAATAGTTAGCCAGTTGGTATGTTGTTTATAATCCATGCAATCTTCTCCCATATCTTTCTGCCCTAGTTCTATTCAAAGCACTTTGACGGTATGATGTAAATGAAAATTATGTTACAGGATGGGGCGGTTGAAAGCTTCCTTTCCAGAGAATCAATCAGGTAAGATTTCTAGATCACAGTGTATCCTCACATCTCCAAAAGTTCATATCAATATCTCCTTATTCCGGACTCTGTTAATGTAAAAGGCATGGAACTGTTCTTCAAACAAAATCAGTGTAGTGCAGTTCTTTCTCCAGATTGTATAAGCATCTATCTCTATGTTAAAGGATAAAAGTCAAAGTTATAATAGATATAAATAATGTCAATCACAAACCTGACCAATGGAACTAATAATGCTTCTGCATTTTTCAACTTACCCCTCACCATGTGTCGTTGCATTTTCTTGAAGGTATTTCTGGAAGAGCGCTGTATTCAAGCAAATTTGCTTTCACTGATCGTAACACAGCAGACATAAATCACAGTTGTCTCATATATCTGTTTTCTTATGCTATCTACTAAGCATAATGATGATGCTGTAGGTCAGAGTGTGATGCAAAGAAAAAAAAATGCTATCTTTCTGCATTGTCACAAAACAAAAGGTGGTGTAGACACCATTGATCAATTAATGCTAAGGAAATATTCTCAAAAACAGCTATCAGAAGATGGTTGCTATCAGTTTACAAGTGAGTGCTGGCCTAAAAAAGAAAAATACAAGGAAGTTGGTAAAACAGCAGTAATTTGTGCCATTTTCACAGATATACTGCAGTAGGCACAGAAAGCAAACCGATTCCAATAAAATGTGGAGAAAGTTCTGAGGAGAATGATACTGACATGTTCATTGACTGTACCATCAAAGATTTAATTTGGATATTACCCTGAAACTATTCTTATTGTTAGTTTAAGTATCATCATTTATTTGCATAAATTTTCTGCATATGTAATGTGATTGACAAAAACTAATGTTAAAGCTAAATATTACTGTTATAAACATGGCATTATATAATATTTACTTTTAAAATAAGTTTGTTTTAAAAGCTTATCAGACCATTGTTTCAGTAGTGGTCATAAAGTAAACCCTCCCCCCTTCTTCATAGTATAAGTACTGTAATATGGGTTGAGATTGCTAGCATTAATTACCTCCAAACACAGTCTCTTGATCACATCCCATGAAAATTCAAGCCAGCTCACCGATAATTCACTTTAATGGTTATTTCAACTTAATGTTGCTTTAATATGCAGGGTGTATTTACAGCCCCTAAATAGTTTCATTTGCACAAATAAAAGTTATACATTTGAATAACCTGGTGGGAAAATTTAGAGTTCAGTTTGAGGGGACATATTCAATTAAATGTAAAGCATAATTTTTTCAAAGGAAATGGGTTGAAACTGCTTCAAAATATTTCTGATAACTTTGCTGAGCAGAGCACTTTCCTTTTTCTTGAGCATTTTTTATCATATGTTTTAACCTGCAAAATTGGTGACATTAGAGAGAGCAGCATGACTCAAAATTATAAAGTAGGACAAATGCCATAGTCTGATTTCATCTGATTACCACTTCTATTAAAGAGCCAATAATGATTTTTAAGTATTATGTGAATTTAAATTATCCAGTATGGGAACATTTTGGAATGTGTGGAGATTCAATACATGCTTATGATAACAATCACCTGCTACATGTCGTCCTCCGTAGTGTAGTGGTTACCATGCTAGCTTCTAGTTCCCGATGTTGCAGGTTCAAGCCTGGCGGAAGGCAATGGATTTTTTTGGGCATAAAAATCCTTAGCATGGCTTCCTTCGAAAGGGAAGTAAAGCCATGGTTCCGTGTCAGATTTGCTGCATGTAAAAGAACCTCAAGCCTGATAGAGAGACCTCTGAGCAAAATTACAGCTCTTTCATGCCCAATATAGAATGGGATGCTAAGTACCACAGCAGTTAAAGAGCATCCATAAATAAAACTCAATATAATTTAATTTTTACAAACAAGGTTCAGTTTTGAGTTAAATGAACATATAATTATATGATATGCAGAATTTTATTATATATATTGAGTTGATGTTATATCTAATCATGTATCTGTTTCAAATAAACATTTGGATTCTTATAATTGCTGATGTAACATTTCAGGTCATATGCAGGAGTAGCACCCACGGGTAAATCAGTTTTATTCTCTGATGAAGATTCCAGAAAAGATAAAAGCTTCAATGTGAGAGGGGATAGTCCTGAATGTGAAACAGCCAGAGAATACAAAAGTAAAAGTGATGTACTAGAAATATCATCAGTAGAAAAAAGTGTTTACTCTGAACAACATGATGGTGGGGAAATGGACAGTACAACTTCATTCTTGAAACAAAATAATTTCATTCAGCAGAATAGTACGCAGGAGCATGACATCTATAACAACTGTTACAAGTCAATTTTGGTTTCAGTTAACTTGAATTGTGCATTCATGAATGATATTTGTGAGAAGAGATTTACTTCACCATCACATTTGGAAAGACATATATTGATTCATGAGAGCAAAAAGCAACACAAGTGCGATATTTGTGAGAAGATTTTTACTCGGTTGTCAAGTTTGAAAGCACATAAATTTATACATGAAAGCAAAAAACCACACACATGTGATATTTGTCAGAAGGTTTTTTCTCAGTTGTCATATAAGAACAAACACAAACTGATTCATCAGGGCAAAAAGCCACACAAGTGCGATACTTGTGGGAAGGGTTTTATTGGTTTGACAGATTTGAAAAGACATAAATTCATTCATGATGACAAAAAGCCACACATCTGTGATACTTGTGGGAAGGGTTTTCCTCGTTTGACAGATTTGAGGAGACATAAGTTCATTCATGAGGGCAAAAAAACACATAAGTGTGATACTTGTGGGAGGAGTTTTATTCATTTGTCAGATTTGAAAGTACACAAATGGATTCATGAGGGCAAAAGACCACACAAGTGTGATACTTGTGGGAAGAATTTTACTCGGTTGTCAAGCTTAAAAGCACACAAATTGATTCATGAGGGCATAAGACCACACAAGTGTGATACTTGTGGGAAGGATTTTACTCAGTTGTCAAGTTTAAAAGTACACAAATTGATACATGAGAGCAAAAAAATACAGAGTTGTGATACTTGTGGAAAAGCTTTTACTCATTTGTCGCAGTTGAGAAAACACAAATTGATACATGAGGCCAAAAAGCCACACAGTTGTGACACTTGTGGGAAGGGTTTCACTCACTTGTCACAGTTAAAAACCCACCAGTTGATACATGAGGGAAAAAAGCAACAGTTGTGATACATTTGGGGAGGTTTTACTCAGTTTTCATGGTTAAAAATTCACAAACTTAATACATGAGTGCAAAAAGCCACTTTACTCTTTTGGCAAGTAAAGATTCTTCTGATTCTCTACTGATTCGTGAGGACAAAAAGCCACACAAGTGTGATATTTGTGTGAAGGATTTCACTCAGTTGTGATATTTGAAAACCCACAAATTGATTCATGGAGACAAAAGACCATACAATTGTAATACTTATGCAAGGGTTTTGCTTGTTTGCCAAATTTAAAAATACACACATTTATTCATGAGCAATAAAAGTCAACAATGTGATCTTTGAGCAGTGACATATAAAAGGAATCATATCCACTAAATACATTTTATACTATCAACATAAGATTTTATCTTGGCCATACCTGTGGATAAAAATAGATATTGAAATGCAAACACCTTCAGTTTTATATGAAAAGCAGTTCATGCTTGTAAAATAAAACTGCAATAAAAATATTCCTTTAAATATGAACATGTTCTGTTTTGTATGAACCATTCTACATGTTCGGCTTTGAGTGATTTTCAGAAGACAAATGTCATATATTTTCATAATGACTTACACTTTATTGATTGGACTTACTTTTAGTGTCTTACCGGAAGTTCTTATTTATTTCTTTATAATCACTTAAATTATATAAAATCCTTGTTACAAAATAGGATGGTTTATCAGTGACATCTATTATCATCTAAACAATCACAACATTTTTTCCTTTGTTGCACAATATGGCAATATGACGGTTGTACCTAGGTATACCCACTGAAGTCTTCTTGATTCTGGCAGTCTTTTCTGAAAATAGCTTTCAATAAATGATCAACATCTTTCTTCTTGGGATTGGATGGCTGAGGGATAGTTCAGTTATTGGTTAGTAGAAGAGTTTAATGGTCCATCCACAATTCACAAGAGACTTCTGTAGCTGTTGCCAGGACTTGTAGAAATGGTTCCATCCACATCAATATTACCATTTCACAAAGCCTGATACTTTTTAGTGACAATTCTTTTCATTTTACTTATGTGATGTAAGTTTTTGGGCCTCTAGATAGGGATTTCACATCCAACACTCTCCAGTCTTCATCGAGGTTTCTTGCTTCACCCACTGACTGGTAGAACTCTTATATATCTCTTTATTACAATTGTTAGCTGTCTACATAGAAGTTCTGTTCTATTGAAAATTTCAGCAAGTAAGAAACTGAGTCCTCAAATTGATATAGTGAGATGAATTTCTTCAACAATTTAATCATGTGTTCCTAGAAAAAACAGGTTATGAAGCAGAATTTTGATGTGACACCTGTCACAGAAAAGTGCCATCTCAGACTTTCTTTAAATCAACAGATTTTAAAAAATGCAACGAGACTGAATAAACTTCTGCTGCAGCATGACCTGTCAACTCATCCATCCTGTATAAAATATAAGGTCCACTGCCTTCACATTGAGAATGCATAAATGATAAGAACTTGTCTGCCTTGAGTAAAGTGATTCTTGAACCGGACTGTTTCATAATGGCTGGACAAGTTGAAAGTCAAAGCATAATGTCACTGCCTGCTCATTTTAAGTCATTTTATTTTTTCTATAGGAGGTTCCTTTTGAAGTTTGGTCTTTTCTATAGAATATGTTCCTTTTAAAGTTTGCTCTTTTCGTAGGATATGTACCTTCTGAAGTTTGCTCCTTTCTATGGGATAAGTTCCTTTTGAATTTTGCTTTTTTCTGTAGGATAAGTTGCTTTTGAAGTTTGGTATTTTCTGTAGGAAGCCACCTTCATTGACTAGATTTTTGCACAGAAACTGCAAATATCAGAAGTTGGGCTTTTAGACGTTATGTTAAATCATTCTTGAATATTCTGCAAAACATGAATCAAACATTTTGTTGTCATTAATCAAAAAATTTGTGGTAAGGCACACTTTTTTGTATTTTGTTCATTGTACAGGTACAGCCGTTGTAATGCCTTTAAATGCAGTACAAACTATATGTCAATTAACTTTGTTCTTCACTGTGGGTTTGTGACTGGCGTACATCAGTATTCCTTTATCACTGCCTTTTTTAGTTTCGTTTCTATACTATTCTGCCAAGCAGTTTTCATTAAGGTAATATGTATGAAAAATTTCTTGCACTGGATATACGAGCTTTCCATTTTTATGGAAAGAGTATAATTAACTTTAAATTTGTGAGGTATTTTCACCTTCATTATTTAAGGTTGTTTTTGCTGAACATTTTTCACTACATCATTTGTGTTAGCTTCTCTCTTGAATGCTATCTGTGATTGTCTTAAAGTGTACTGCATCTTCTGGATGTATTTCCTATCATTTGAACTGTTTGTGTATGAACATGCACAAAAGGAATGAAAACCCCTTGATGTAATATGCTATTCCTTTATTTCCTCTTCATGTTGCCAGCCATTGTTCCTCTTTCTGCTACCTTTGTTGCAGCCTTCACAAGAATAAGTTCGTCCATTTTACTGCCTGAATACAACATGTAAAAATTTTGTTAATATTAGTATTGTGTAATATTATTACACTGAAGCATTAAATTAATGCTAAGAGCTACTCTGCGAAGGAATATCTGCCTTCAATGGAATGGAAATCGTGTTACTTGAATCAGGTCTCCTTTTGGCCATATAGTCGCTCTCCGTTGTGTAGTGTTTATCATGCTAGCCTCCAGTTCCCGTGGTCGCGGGTTCAAACCCAGCGGAGGGCGATGAATTTTTTCGGGCGTAAAAATCCTTAGCATATCTTCCTTCGGAAGGGAAGTAAAGCCGGTGGTCCCGTATCATAGATTTACGGCACGTAAAAGATCCTCAAGCCAGAGGCCTCAGCAAAAAGTACCCGTCTTTCACGCCCAATATACAATGGGACGCTAAGGACCATAGCGGTTAAAGAACGTCCATAAATAAAACTCAATAGGCGAGTTCTTTGCAGGAAGTATATAATTGGACAGGTTCATACTTGATCTGAACGTACACTTTTGTAGGCTTGTATCATGGGACATATTCAAGTTTGCCTGATTTGTTTACATTTCACCCATGTAATTACTGTTCTATGTTGTATCTCTTTTAAATTTTATTTTGGACACGTTCATCTTTGTAAGGCGTTTTGCTGGGTTGGCAGCTTTGAAAAAACAAATCGGTTTAGTGAGGGAAAGTAGTAGTAGTAGTAAACTTTAGTGACAATGTCTTCAAGGTTATGTAGTGAGAGAGGAGTCCCGTGGTGAGGTAGTTTTCCAGTCCCATTGTTGGAATACCTCGCCAATCTGTAGGAACAGTAATTCATCTAAAACTTGTATACTTGTAGCAAGTTGTTTGTGTAAATTATTCGTAACTATGATCGATCTCTATCAACTATCAGATACCACTGCCAAGAAACATTCATCAAATTTCTAACACAAAATTTCAACTCTGTACATTCAGCAGCTTTCCTCTGTCTAAGGTTTTTAGGAGGTTCCTTATATAAATTACCTACACTTTAATTTGGATTACAATTGAATGCTCGTAACTATTATTATTATTATTTATGTGCATCGTTATGACTATACATGAAGTGGAACAAGAGTTTTTCATGCTAAAGGACGGATAACCAAAGTGACACTAATTGATGCTCCCCAGTAGCAATGCATCTAAAATGCTCAGAAACAAATCCTGGTTGTACCATTGCTTCATACTTTCATGCTAGTAGTATATAATTGGGGCGTCTGGATAAAAATCAAGGTCACGTAGTGCTCTAGTCCATGCCAATAATTAGGCGAATGGTTATTTAATTGGTCTTTCGAGCAAAGGGGACGTAAAGTACATGAGCCTTCAGCATCAAACTCAAGGTTACTGCTGGAGTTGGAAGTCTTAAATTGGGTTTAATTGGTCTTTCGAGCAAAGGGGACCTAAAGGACATGAGTCTTCAGTATCAAATTGGTCTTTCGAGCAAAGGGGACCTAAAGTACATGAGTCTTCAGCATCAAACTCAAGGTTATTGCTGGAGCTTGTCGGTTTTAGTAGCATTCCCGGCCACGTGGAGAGCTTTAGAGCAAGACCCGACCTAAACGCCACGAGAGTTGAGCATCAAACTCAAGGTTATTGCTGGAGTTGGTAATTTTGACGGTCGCTTACATGGACACGTGGTGCCTTTTAGAGGAAGACCCGACCTAAACGCCATGAGACTTAAGCATCAAACTCAAGGATACTGGTGGAATTGGTATTTGTGAGGGTCGCTTACATGGCCACGTGGTGGCTTTTAAGGAAGACCCGACCTAAACGCCATGAGACTTGAGCATCAAACTCAAGGATACTGGTGGAATTGGTAATTGTGAGGGTCGCTTACATGACCACGTGGTGGCTTTTAGAGGAAGACCCGACCTAAACGCCATGAGACTTGAGCATCAAACTCAAGGATACTGGTGGAATTGGTAATTGTGATGGTCGCTTACATGGCCACGTGGTGACATTTAGTGGAAGAAACACTTAAAAGTCGCGTCCCTCCTCAAGCAAGTACTGGCTTTGGGCAGGGGAGGTAATCAAAATAATGCCTGCATTCCCAGTCAGCTATGAGACATGGTTCAACCACTATAAAGTACACAGCGTTAATTCTAATCACGCAACTCTTATACATGTGCTAAAGCACATAAAAATACAAGCTTCAATTTCTGTCGCGAACACGCCTAACGAATGAAAATGTTTTAAAAATCAAAAGGTTTAACTCATATACATGTGCTAAAGCACATTAAAAAACCAGCTTCATTTTCTGTTGCGAACACGCCTAACGAATGAAAATGTTTTAAAAATCAAAAGGTTTCTTTTCACCATCCTACCGGCACTTGTTGCTTTGTACGGCATGAATAACATGCTATGGCGTACACTAAAGCATGCTGCTTTATTATGGTGAGAAATCACAAGCAATGAAAAAATATTACAATATTTAGGGTTAACAAGCGTTCCTCAGTACTTAAAGCCGTGTGTGTATACGAGCGAGGTCTCCCTTCATGCATAAAGTTTAAAAGGCGACTCCGTCTGCTCTTCTGTCGCAGGACAAACCACAAAGGGATAATGATCGCGCCCCTATGTCTGGGAGTTTCAATCATGGAGGTATAATGTATTCCGAAAGAACGTTCACCCTACTATGCATAAAGAGTACACGGCTATCAAAAATATGTATGTATTAAATATCTGTTGGCGAAATATATCGCCCTCTCAAGCACACGCACATACCCACTCATAATCAGTCTTAACAACGCTACAAAGAAAACTGCCAGTATATGTATAGCAATTTTGGGACAGGCAGTCACCCTATAATGGAGGGTGATTAAGGCTATTGGCTCCACTTCGTATGTAAGGGTGGCAGGGAGATTGCAGCTATTGTATAGAGTTGTCCCCTACTAGAAGTTCATATTCTCCACGGCAGATGCCAGAAGGCTACAGAACTAACACTTGTAATTCATATCTGGCACTATAGATACCGACAGTATCCAGCCCGCTATTGATTTTCATTGAACATTTCATGAGAGTCAACACATACTAAATTATAATGAAAAAAATGCTTCTTTATAGAGATAGCTAATTACACTGTTACAAGGTGTATATACAATGAAATAAAAACGAATCACATTTAAAAAAAATTCTCATGTGTTACACTCACATGACTTTCCCTACTCTTGTACAAACTTTTTTTACAAACGCTTATTCTCCTTTGCTTCTTGTAGGTGCAAGAGGAATATGGTAGGCTTTAAGCATTAGTCAAATCTTTTAAGAGCTGGTTGCTATGTGACGCATTCCATTCTCTTTGCATGTCTAGGACAAAAAAATGAATAACGAATTCGAGAAAAATATAATTATTGGAAAATTTAAGGGAATAACAAGCAATATTTCGAAAATAGTTCTCAATAAAACAGGTGCCTCAAAACATATATATCCGGTGAAATCTTGTTATCGAATTTTTGGGTGGAATACAATACTTCCCTACTTACTATACGTAGTAGAGAAATTTAAAATACTTAGTTATAACAGCGGAAAAGATGACTTGTACCTTTTTCCCAAGAGGTGTATGATTGATGCAAGGTAATTGAACACTGCCTTTATTATTTCAATAACAGTACACCAAAAGGCAGCTGCAACCATCAATAAGTTCCCAACCTTAAGTTACTTAACTTCCGGAAGATTTACAATTTCCTGTCTAAGCACAATTTAGCTTAACAGTTCTCACAAAAAATAGGACTCCCACCCGTATACATGTACACAGCGTAAAATAATATGTGTTAACTTTTGCCATTTATCATTAATTTAAAGCCTCCCTGTCAGATGCACATGGGATATCGATCTCATCCCTTTGCTGGCGGCATTCAATGAGGACAGGTTCTGCATAGCAAGCCAATGAATTCATATTAAAGCACTTTTTTCTCGCAGAGACCCCAGAGATAAGTTTCTGAGACATTTACGGACACGTCACTCTTCTTATAGTAAGAAACATTTAAATGACACCCTCATGTTTCTATTATAGTTTCATGCTCATTTATGAGGGCTAGGTAATAATAATAATAATAATAATAAATTGTATACATTTCCAGATTGTCAGGGGACATGTGACATCCATCCCTCCCTGTTTCTCACCAATGAACCGACATAAGCTAGTATAAAAATGATTTTTTTCTTTCCATAGCCCACGCGGAAGGGGTGTGATATTGAAAGACGCACTATATAAACCGTCTACATTGCCCCCCACACTTCACAGTTTTAATAAAGGGACTCCTTACTTGTGTCAGCTTCTGAACAGAAACCACAAAGAGTTTTTAAAAAGCCTATTGAAGTGCTTCGCTGCTATTTTTGGACAAGAGTTCTTCATTTTCATCATCAGTTGGATATACACTTTGCAAGGTAAGAAATTGCTTATGTTGTCTTATCATTCGGCTATTCAAATGTCATCATCCTTTCATTGCAAGGGATTAAATATTTCTCTTTAAGCAACAAATTTACAACTAATTAACTACACCCGACTGATATTTGAAGCGTTTTCATATATAGGTAGGCTAAATGCATACACTGAGAGAGCTATATATTAATCATAAATCATCACATAGATTTCAGACATCAATATCACGATAGAGATAATCGAGACTGTAATACTCACGATGCTTCTATAATTGCTTTTTTTAATTAGCATCTGTAGCGAAATTAAATTCAGTTTTTTAGATTCTTACACATCTTTATGCCTCAATTTTTTTAACCAATTACATCCATTATTACGTGAATAAGCTATCCAATCTCAGATTCCCTAATTTGAATGTTTCTTTTTATGCATAGGCTAGAAATGGAGAATACAGAGGCAAGAATACCCTCCAACGCAGCAGTCGCTTGCGACATCTCCATTATTGAGAAATTCCTCAAGGACCTAGTCCAGTTAGCTCAACGCTCATCACAATATCACAATCACCAGGAATTCAACCAATACGCAGACAGTGAACCAAAACTTTTCACACGGAGACATTGCCCACCCTGTGAACCAAAGCTTTTCACACGGAGACATTGCCCACCCTGTGAACCAAAACTTTTCACACGGAGACAATCCCCACCCTGTGAACCAAAACTTTTCACACGGAGACATTGCCCACCCTAAGAACCAAAACTTTTCACACGGAGACATCAGCATTTCAAAAACATCCGCCACCAAAACAAATCCATACGATTTGCATTCACAAACCACCCCCACCACCACCACTACTACTACACGTCCTAGATCAATATCATCCCAAACCACAATTCACATCATTGAAATTTCGGCACCCTCCATTAATCAGAATAACATAGAAATCATTGATCTCACTCATCCGACTCCGAAAAAAACAAAACACAACCATGCATTATCATCACAACCACAGCATATTTCACCACTATCAGGCATTATATCATTATCATCACCATCACCACCCCATTCCAGAAATGTACACGCGATTCGAAGGTGTGTCACACGGAGAAGGCTAAACTTTGAACATATGCAACCTCTCCTACCTCCATTACCCCCATTAGTCCGCATCCCCTCCTACGGTAGAAGAAAACACCTTAACAACCCACAATAAAAACAAACAAAAAACTCTCAATCACTCTAAATACAGCATACATACATATATATATATACATACATACATACATACATGACAATGCACAGCCAGCAATGTACACACTCACATTCATGCATTCACAGTTTCATTAATATCTATCCTGGACAGGGCCAAACTAAGGAAAGAAACAAGGTAACATTCATCATGACTATTATTCTATTAAATATTAGAATCATAGAACAATATAAAACATTACTGATAATTGTCAATATGAGGTCCCTCACATCTAGTTCTCTACAGGAGCACACTTATTACAACGATAAATACAATTGTTTCATCATAATGTGTAATGTTTCAGGACTGCCAGCAACGATTCATCTTTAACACAGCAAAAGACCCAGGCCCCCACCGCATCGCTCAATGCCTGCAATGAATAATATATCCATCAGCCATTGTCTCCATCGAGTAAAAATACAAAAAAGGTGAGAATTACTTTTACATTATTTGATTATTGATCTAGTTATTGTTTCTCTTAATAGCGGCATTCCCATTAACTATCATTCACGCCTAAAAGACATGACCTTATTATCTTTAAGCCTATAACGATGTATTTCTTTCAGGACACCTAGCATTTACCTTTCAAATCATGACAACTAATGGTTCAACAAAGAAGAAGAACGCCAAGAATACCGTAATGATGTCCACTGAGTTCGCTTCTGAAAGAGCGAAATATCCACATCTTCACACGTCGACAGATCAAAACGCCACCAATGCTTCAAGATCAGCGAATCACAATGCAGCAGTGACAAATTGGATTATTCTTTGAATACTACGGCGTGACTGATAAAAAAATGTAATAATGAAATCATATACACATCATTATTTGTGTGGGGGAAAAGACTCATAGTATTCGCAGAATATCTGATTATGAAAAAGCAAGGGACAGTTAATTCACTTAACTTATTGGGTTATCATATAATTTCATTGACTCTGGAAATGAAACAAGTAGACTTTTATCATACTGAACTCATGAATACAGTAAAAAAAATAAAAAATTTATTTAATAAAAAAAGAAGTGACATTTATTGACAGGTATTGTATTTATTCACTCATAAAGTGTAAAGGCATCCTAATAGTTATTTTGCTGGAATGAATGTCATGTATCAATGTAAAAATCAATAAAGTGAAAAATAATAGATTACACAACATTTCCAGGCATTATCATCCATTTCAATACTTAAAATACATTGGAAAATTTTATAAAGGTGCATTAAAATTCCTGGACCCCAAACACAGCCTAAAAATATAATCGGATTACCTATACCAAGACCCGAAATACCCATATAGATGTGAATTTCGCCAATAAAATAAAACTGTACTTATACCCTGAAATTGCATCCTACAATTTTCTAAAAATTCCTCTGAAACACCTGAAACCTTCATTCAAGTGTAACAGAATGTCCTAAAACCTGTACTCATAGCTGATTCCATAAGCTGAAATACCTTTAAAGAGTCACAAATACGCACATGAAAACTTCGGAAAGGAATACCCTCGGAAGTGTTACAATAATTTAAAAGAACATAAAATTACTCAGGATAATCTAAAAACCAGTCATTCTAAAACAGTTAACATACTTTAAAAGCATATACCAATGACATAAAAACAGCCGCTACACTTTCCAAGAGCCGATAAAACAGCCACTTCACTTTCCAAAAGCCCTTCAGAAACTCTTAATTGCATAAAAACAGCCGCTACACATTCCAAAAGCCGATTAAAAAACAGCCGCTACGCTTTCCAAAAGCCGATAAAACAGCCACTTCACTTTCCAAAAGCCCTTCAGGAACTCTTAATGGCATAAAAACAGCCGCTACACTTTCCAAAAGCCGATTAAAAAACAGCCGCTACGCTTTCCAAAAGCCGATAAATCAGCCACTTCACTTTCCAAAAGCCCTTCAGGAACTCTTAATGGCATAAAAACAGCCGCTACACTTTCCAAAAGCCGATTAAAAAACAGCCGCTACGCTTTCCAAAAGCCGATAAAACAGCCACTTCACTACTCTAGATTGGAAACGAAATTCAAGAAATTGTCAGCTGAAATGGAGGAGTCGCAGCTTAAGAGCAGCAACTGGGCTTTCCTTGCTGTGGAAGGAGTTCGGCTCCGTATCAATAAGTATAACCCGTTACCAGGAAGCAACTACATACCCCTACCACCATCTGTTGGAAATAGAAAAGCGTGTATTAACATCCTGAAGTAATGTGATGTGCTTCATATATATTCAGTGCTATACAAAGCCATCGGGATTGAACCCTGGACCTTTCGAATACGAGTCGCAATCGATAGCGCTAGCCATCTCGTCTCGTTTTAGATGCATATGTTTATATTTGACGATAATATATTTATAGTGCAGATTCGCTAAAATGTTTTTGATTGGTTGTATGCTGAATGCTTGCTTAGGGGAAGCATTCGCCTTGCTCCGATGCTAACAATCATATACTTAGTTATGAGTGGATGCATAGGATGAATATTGTATGTGTTAGGAATACATAATTGCTATTTTGATAACTTTGTGCACAAATCAATGAATTGAGAACGGATAATGAATGAGGAATCGGTTTTCAGGGAAGAGGAAGGGTGCTAAGTATGGATTAGTATATAAAGTTAATGTTTTGCTAACATGTGATTGGAGTTGGTACGGTTTCGAGGTCAAGTACTATATTGCGTGAATGCCTTGTATCTTCAGCTGCTTCTATTGAGTGATTGCGTCTGGAAATGTTAGAGACTTCTGCGCATATCTATGGAAATGAAATTTGTGAATTGTAGTGTCACGCAATGAGATGCTTAAATTATCACCTATTTTACCATTAGAAGAATCTCTTGTCTAGTAATGTATATGGTTTGGGTTTTAAAATGTCATCTCTATTTCAAGTCTTAAAGAACGCTGCCAAATATGCAATACTTGCCATACTTGCTCATTGCCAATGAGCTATTTATGTATCGGAGGGTGTTAGAAACTGTATCAGATATTTCATGTTAACGGAAAGGTTTGTTTTAGCAATTTAAAGTGCTGTATTTAACGTATTTTTGACAAGTATTTGAGTCTCTTTAAGGAATTTTAGACTATGGAATGGATATAGGCTTTTAGAACATTCTGGTATAGTGGAATGAGAATTTCTGATCCTTCTAGAAATAGGAGAAATCATTTCCAGGGGTATTTTTGACGATAAATACTTCCTTGATCACTTGCATTTAAAATCTCTCCCTTACCTGTCTACTTATAACAAGTAAAGAAAATAACATTCTCATCTCTTTGCTTAAAAGTGTTATAAGAGTGAACGTTCTTTCGGAATACATTGTACACCGTTGCTAACATTGAAACCCGCAAACACAGGGGCGCGATCATTATCCCTTTGTGGTTTGTCCTGTGACAAAAGAAGAGATGGAATCGCCTTTTTATAGTGAACAGATGAGGGGGACAGTAGTAATAGAAGCCCCGGTTCTTGGTATAGGTATTTCGGATAGTCCGTAAGTGGCATGAGAATTTCAGGTGTTTCTGGAAATATGAGAAGTCATTTAAGTATATTGATACAACTTTTTTTATTTATTTATTTTATTTGTTTGTTTTAAAAAGATTCTAAGAGCGTTGAATATGATTTTTTATGGCGGACTTTTGGAAAGTGTAGCGGCTGTTTTTATGCCATTAAGAGTTCCTGAAGGGCTTTTGGAAAGTATAGCGGCTGTTTTTATGCCATTAAGAGTTCCTGAAGGGCTTTTGGAAAGTGAAGTGACTGTTCTATCAGCTTTTGGAAAGCGTAGCGGCTGTTTTTTTTATCGGCTTTTGGAAAGTGTAGCGGCTGTTTTTATGCCATTAAGAGTTTCTGAAGCGCTTTTGGAAAGTGAAGTGGCTGTTTTATCGGCTTTTGGAAAGTGTAGCGGCTGTTTTTATGTCATTGGTATATGCTTTTAAAGTATGTTAACTGTTTTAGAATGACCGGTTTTTAGATTATTCTGAGTAATTTTATGTTCTTTTAAATTATTGTAACACTTCCGAGGGTATTCCTTTCCGAAGTTTTCATGTGCGTATTTGTGACTCTTTAAAGGTATTTCAGCTTATGGAATCAGCTATGAGTACAGGTTTTAGGACATTCTGTTACACTTAAATGAAAGTTTCAGGTGTTTCAGAGGAATTTTTAGAAAATTGTAGGATGCAATTTCAGGGTATAAGTACAGTTTTATTTTATTGGTGAAATTGACATCTATGTGGGTATTTCGGGTCTTGGTATAGATAATCCGATTATATTTTAGGCTGTGTTTGGAGTCCAGGAATTTTAATGCACCTTTATAAAATTTTCGAATGTATTTTAAGTATTGAAATGGATGATAATGCCTGGAAATGTTGTGTAATCTATTATTTTTCACTTTATTGATTTTTACATTGATACATGACATTCATTCCAGCAAAATAACTATTAGCTTGCCTTTATACATTATGAGTGAATAAATACAATACCTGTCAATAAATGTCACTTCTTTTTTTATTAAATAAATTTTTTATTTTTTTGCTGTATTCATGAGTTCAGTATGATAAAAGTCTATTTATTTCATTTCCAGAGTCAATGAAATTATATAACACAATAAGTTAAGTGAATTAACTGTCCCCTTGCTTTTTCATAATCACATATTCTTCGAATACTATGAGTCTTTTTACCCACACAAATAATGATGTGTATATGATTTCATTATTACATTTTTTGTCAGTCACGCCGTAGTATTCAAAGAATGATCCAATTTGTCACTGCTGCATTGTGATTCGCTGATCTTGAAGCATTGATGGCGTTTTGATCTGTCGACGTGTGAAAATGTGGATATTTCGCTCCTTCAGAAGTGAACTCAGTGGACATCATTACGGTATTCTTGGCGTTCTTCTTCTTTGTTGCTTTTTCTAGGAGTCTGAAACATAACAAATGAACCATTAGTTGTCATGATTTGAAAGGTAAATGCTAGGTGTCCTGAAAGAAATACATCGTTATAGGCTTGAAGATAATAAGGTCATGTCTTTT
Source organism: Deroplatys truncata (assembly GCA_030765065.1). Classification (NCBI taxonomy): domain Eukaryota; kingdom Metazoa; phylum Arthropoda; class Insecta; order Mantodea; family Mantidae; genus Deroplatys; species Deroplatys truncata. Next base: position 125,256,019 of record CM060988.1, on the reverse strand, counting down.
AGGCGTGAATGATCTTTAATGGGTAAGCCGCTATTAAGAGAGGCAATAACTATATCAATAATCAAATAATGTAAGAGTAATTCTCACCTTGTTTGTATTTTTACACGATGGAGACAATGGCTGATGGATATATTATTCATTGCAGGCATTGAGCGATGCGGTGGGGGCCTGGGTCTTTTGCTGTGTTAAAGATGAATCGTTGCTGGCAGTCCTGAAACATTACACATTGTGATGAAAGAATTGTATTTATCGTTGTAATAAGTGTTCTCCTGTAGAGTACTAGATGTGAGGGACCTCATATTGACAATTATCAGTAATGTTTTATATTGTTCTATGATTCTAATATTTAATAGAATAAGAGTCATGATGAATGTTACCTTTTTTCTTTCCTTAGTTTGGCCCTGTCCAGGATAGATATTAATGAAACTGTGAATGCATGAATGTGAGTGTGTACATTGCTGGCTGTGCATTGTAATGTATGTATTATATATGTATGTATGTATGCTGTATTTAGAGTGATTGAGAGTTTTTTGTTTGTTTTTATTGTGGGTTGTTAAGGTGTTTTCTTCTACCGTAGGAGGGGATGCGGACTAATAGGGATAATGGAGGTAGGAGAGGTTGCATATGTTCAAAGTTTAGCCTTCTCCGTGTGACACGCCTTCGAATCGCGTGTACATTTCTGGAATGGGGTGGTGATGGTGTTGATGATAATGATATAATGCCTGATAGTGGTGAAATATGCTGTGGTTGTGATGATAATGCATGGTTGTGTTTTGTTTTTTTCGGAGTCGGATGAGTGAGATCAATGATTTCTATGTTATTCTGATTAATGGAGGGTGCTGAAATTTCAATGATGTTAATTGTGGTTTTGGATGATATTGATCTAGGACGTGTAGTAGTAGTAGTGGTGGTGGGGGTGGTTTGTGAATGCAAATCGTATGGATTTATGTTTTGGTGGCGGATGTTTTTGAAATGCTGATGTCTCCGTGTGAAAAGTTTTGGTTCTTAGGGTGGGCGATGTCTCCGTGTGAAAAGTTTTGGTTCACAGGGTGGGCAATGTCTCCGTGTGAAATGTTTTGGTTCACAGGGTGGGCAATGTCTCCGTGTGAAAAGTTTTGGTTCACAGGGTGGGCATTGTCTCCGTGTGAAAAGTTTTGGTTCACAGGATGGGCATTGTTTCCGTGTGAAAAGTTTTGGTTCACAGGGTGGGCAATGTCTCCGTGTGAAAAGTTTTGGTTCACAGGGTGGGCAATGTCTCCGTGTGAAAAGTTTTGGTTCACTGTCTGCGTATTGGTTGAATTCCTGGTGATTATGATATTGTGATGAGCGTTGATCTAACTGGACTAGATCCTTGAGGAATTTATCCATAATGGAGATGTCGCAAGCGACTGCTGCGTTGTAGGGTATTCTTGCCTCTGTATTCTCCATTTTAGCCTATGCATAAAATGAAACATCCATATTAGGGAATCTTTGAGATCGGATAGCTTATTCATGTAATAATGCATGTAATTGGTTAAAAAAAATGAAGCATGAAGATGTGTAAGGATCTAAAAAAATTGAATTTAATTTCGCTACACATGCTAATTAAAAAAATCAATTATAGATGCATCGTGAGTATTACAGTCTCGATTATCTCTTTCGTGATATTATTGATGTCTGAAATCTATGTGATGATTTATGATTAATATATAGCTCTCTCAGTGTATGCATTTAGCCTACCTATATATAAAAACGCTTCAAATATCAGTCGGGTGTAGTTAAGTAGTTGTAAATTTGTTGCTTAAAGAGAAATATTTAATCCCTTGCAATGAAAGGATGATGACACTTGAATAGCCGAATGATAAGACAACATAAGTAATTTCTTACCTTGCAAAGTGTATAACCAATTGATGATGAAAACGAAGAACTCTTGTCCAAAAATAGCAGCGAAGCAGTTCAATAGGTTTTTAAAAACTCTTTGTGGTTTCTGTTCGGAAGCTGACACAAGTAAGGAGTCCCTTTACGAAAACTGTGAAGTGTGGGAAGCAATGTAGACGGTTTATATAGTGCGTCTTTCAATATCACACCCCTTCCGCGTGGGCTAAGGAAAGAAAAAATCATTTTTTATACTAACTTATGTCGGTTCGTTGGTGAGAAACAGGGAGGGAGGGATGTCACATGTCCCCTGACAATCTGGAAATGTATACAATGTTTTTATTATTACCTAGCCCTCATAAATGAGCATGAAACTATAATAGAAACATGAAAGTGTCATTTAAATGTTTCTTGCTATAGGAAGAGTGACGTGTCCGTAAATGTCTCAGAAACATATCTCTGGGGTCTCTGCGAGAAAAAAGTGATTTAATAGGGAATTCATTGGCTTGCTATGCAGAACCCTGTCCTCATTGAATGCCGCCAGCAAAGGGATGAGATCCATATCCCATGTGCATCTGAGAGGGAGGCTTTAAATGAATGATAAATGGCAAAAGTTAACACGTATTATTTTACGCTGTGTACATGTATACGGGTGGGAGTCCTATTTTTTGTGAGAACTGTTAAGCTAAATTATGCTTAGACATGAAATTGTAAATCTTCCGGAACTTAAGTAACTTAAGGGTGGGAACTTATTGATGGTTGCAGCTGCCTTTTGGTGTACTGTTATTGAAATAATAAAGGCAGTGTTCAATTACCTTGCATGAATCATACACCTCGTGGGAAAAAGATACAAGTCATCTTTTCCGCTGTTATAACTAAGTATTTTAAACTTCTCTACCTACGTACAGTAAGTAGGGGAAGTATTGTATTCCACCCAAAACTTCGATAACAAGATTTCACCGGATATATATGTTTTGAGGCCCCTGTTTTGTTGAGAACTATTTTCGAGATATTGCTTGTTATTCCCTTAAATTTTCCAATAATTATATTTTTCCGAATTCTTTATTCATTTTTATGTCCTAGACATGCAAAGGGAATGGAATGCGTCACATAGCAACCAGCTCTTAAAAGATTTGACTAATGCTTAAAGCCTACCATATTCCTCTTGCACCTACAAGAAGCAAAGGAGAATAAGCGTCTGTAAAAAAAGTTTGTACAAGAGTAGAGAAGGTCATGTAACACATGAGCATTTATTTTAAATGTGATTGGTTTTTATTTCATTGTATATACACCTTGTAACAGTGTAATTAGCTATCTCTATAAAGAAGCATTTTTTTCATTATAATTTAATATGTGTTGACTCTCATGAAATGTTCAATGAAAATCAATAGCGGGCTGGATACTGTCGGTATCTATAGTGCCAGATATGAATTACAAGTGTTAGTTCCGTAGCCTTCTGGCATCTGCCGTGGAGAATATGAACTTCTAGTAGGGGCCAACTCTATACAATAGCTGCTATCTCCCTGCCACCCTTACATACGAAGGGGAGCCAATAGCCTTAATCACCCTCCATTATAGGGTGACTGCCTGTCCCAAAAATTGCTATACATATACTGGCAGTTTTCTTCGTAGCGTTGTTAAGACTGATTATGCGTGGGTATGTGCGTGTATGTATGTGTGTGTGCATAAGAGGGCGATATATTTCGCCAACAGATATTTAATACATCCATATTTTTGATAGCCGTGTACTCTTTATGCATAGTAGGGTGAACGTTCTTTCGGAATACATTATACCTCCATGATTGAAACTCCTAGACATAGGGGCGCGATCATTATCCCTTTGTGGTTTGTCCTGCGACAGAAGAGCAGACGGAGTCGCCTTTTAAACTTTACGCATGAAGGGAGACCTCGCTCGTATACACACACACGGCTTTACGTACTGAGGGACGCTTGTTAACCCTAAATATTGTAATATTTTTTCATTGCTTGTGATTTCTCACCATAATAAAGCAGCATGCTTTAGTGTACGCCCTAGCATGTTATTCATACCGTACAAAGCAACAAGTGCCGGTAGGATGGTAAAAATGAAACCTTTTGATTTTTGAAACATTTTCATTCGTTAGGCGTGTTCGCAACAGAAATTGAAGGTGGTATTTTTATGTGTTTTAGCACATGTATATGAGTTAAACCTTTTGATTTTTAAAACATTTTCATTCGTTAGGCGTGTTCGCGACAGAAATTGAAGCTTGTATTTTTATGTGCTTTAGCACATGTATATGAGTTGCGTGATTAGAATTAACGCTGTGTACTTTATAGCGGTTGAACCATGTCTCATAGCTGACTGGGAATGCAGGCATTATTTTGATTACCTCCCCCGCCCAAAGCCAGTACTTGCTTGAGGCAAGTCTTTAAGTGTTTCTTCCACTAAATGTCACCACGTGGCCATGTAAGCGACCATCACAATTACCAATTCCACCAGTATCCTTGAGTTTGATGCTCAAGTCTCATGGCGTTTAGGTCGGGTCTTCCTCTAAAAGCCCCCACGTGGTCATGTAAGCGACCCTCACAATTACCAATTCCACCAGTATCCTTGAGTTTGATGCTCAAGTCTCATGGCGTTTAGGTCGGGTCTTCCTCTAAAAGCCACCACGTGGCCATGTAAGCGACCCTCACAATTACCAATTCCACCAGTATCCTTGAGTTTGATGCTCAAGTCTCATGGCGTTTAGGTCGGGTCTTCCTCTAAAAGCCACCACGTGGCCATGTAAGCGACCCTCAAAATTACCAACTCCAGCAATAACCTTGTGTTTGATGCTCAACTCTCGTGGCGTTTAGGTCGGGTCTTGCTCTAAAGCCCTCCACGTGGCCGGGAATGCTACTAAAACCGACAAACTCCAGCAGTAACCTTGAGTTTGATGCTGAAGAGTCATGTACTTTAGGTCCCCTTTGCTCGAAAGACCAATTTGATGCTGAAGACTCATGTCCTTTAGGTCCCCTTTGCTCGAAAGACCAATTAAACCCAATTTAAGACTACCAACTCCAGCAGTAACCTTGAGTTTGATGCTGAAGACTCATGTACTTTAGGTCCCCTTTGCTCGAAAGACCAATTAAACCCAATTAAATAACCATTCGCCTAATTATTGGCATGTTCTAGAGCACTACGTGACCTTGATTTTGATCCAGAAAACCAATTATATACTACTCATGCTCGATCTTCCTTTTCCTCTTGTTACACTCAACCCTCATTACTGGGAAATTTCTTAGCTAATTACGTTAACTACTATTGCTGTTCTAAGGAAGTAAAGCCAGATGATGATGATTGTTTGCACGTGAAATTACCTCATAATCTGAGAAAATTTGATAGCAATTTCACGCCCAACATGTCCTGTTATTACCCTAGGGGTATCCAGTAGGTGCCAAGTTAATCATTACTGTGGGTTGTGGTGGCAGGTGATAAGCAATTTAGAACACCTCACTAGAGATCCTTGTGCTTCATAGTGCGACAGGATCTTGTGATTTATCGCGATGTTGAAATACAGTATAAAATGTTATACACTGATGGGAATCTCACAATGTAGTTCAAAATTGGAGCCGGTACCACTAAATTTTGTAAAGCTAACAGAAGAATGGGAAAACCAGAAAAGCACGCCAAGTCAAGAAACACGCAAAAGCCGTTACGTTTGAAAATCGTAAATTATAGAGATTAAATGTTCCATTTCAGGCTCTGATAATTCAACAAAGTAAAACTGAAAAAACCTTGAATCAACAAGCTGTCTCATCTTTAATTCAAAGTGCGTATTTTGTTAATATGGAAGAAATCACACATACAACAAAGTGTGAAGCTCTAATTCGTAAGATAATACTAAAGTGTGACATTGTTGGTGAAATGAATTTAGAGTGAGAAATCCATATATACTATAGCAAATATACTGATTCCGAATTATGAAATTGTATTGGCGAGGTTCTCGACAGTCAAGATGAAAATTCTCCAGATAAATAATTTCCTTAATGCAGACGAATCTACAGATATATGCCACAAAAGTCAACTTCCTTGCTAGGTCATTATGTTGAGTCGTCTCTGTCTTTTGAAATGAAAGTAAAGCTTTTATGAATGGTTGAGTGAATTAAATAGGAGGGGGGAAACTGTTTTACGACAAATTAGTAATATGCTCTTTCAACGGTGCTGCTAATTTTAATGGTCAGTGGCGTTTTTTGGGGTGAAGAGAGTGAAGGGGCCCTTAACCTTCTTTGTGCTTAAAAATTAAAGCGTCTTGCAAACAATATGTATTTTAAAATTCTCAGCCTAGTTGTTTCCAGAGGCTGGGCCGATGTAATGCTTTTTCTCTGCAGCTTGCGTTGTTTCCCAAGATTATTTACCATTCCCAGGTGACAGACTGGCAAACGACACTTGACAGGAGGAGTGTATACTCTATCTCTCCCTAACCATCTGCTAGTGGATGTGAAGGGACACACACTGGCAAACCCTGTCTCTCCGTCTAGTTTATATTGTTGCTGTGACAACGTTCGCCATACATTCTTTCTGCTTGCGATTTTAAACTGTAAGTGCTGGGATGGTCTCAACAGATGAGAAGCCTTTCACGTCCTTCCCAACTAACTGTAAATCATGCTTGCTTAGGAGCAAGGGGGGTTGATTTACGTTTGTTACAAGTGCCTTGGGGTGTTATCGTGTGGATTTGCGAAATGAATTCAATTAATGTCATAGTTTGTACTATACTTGAGTAGCCGTTCTCCGGATGGACAGACAGGATAAGAAAAATGTATTAACGGTTGGAGAACCTACCATGCCGTTAAATCTTTGTATAACAAATCCGATGTGATACATTCACATGACTTTCTCTACCCTTTATAATTTATTATTGACTATACAAACTGTTCTTAATAAAGCTTATTTTACTGTCTACTATATTTTTATCCAAATAAACATTTGCATAAATAGCTACATTACACATTTCGTTATAGATACACTGATAGTTAAATGTTTAAGAACGGGCGCCATATGCTGGTCTTAAAATTCCACACTGTTTTCATGCAATCGCAAGAAACAACTGAATCATTGAAAGTTCTAAATAATGACCAAGAAATGAAATTATAACCATTAATAATGGATATCTCAGAAATGGCTTATGCCACAAAAAACTTACTTGAAATAAGTTGTGTGTTTTAAAGAGATCTACATTTTTTGCACAGTAAGTTTTTGTTATTCCAAATCGTTAGAGATGTAAAGGGTATTTGGGGGGAATTTTCCTGAAACTCTTCATGTCGTACCTTGGAATATACGGAACTTAAATACCAAGTTTGTTACTTACCCAGCTTTTAAAACATCTTGGTTTTCCAAATTTCTGTGGTTGTGCAGTAGTTCCAATTTAGAAAGACTATTTTGTTCATCCTGTTTACTTTTTAATAATGTCTGGAATAAGGAAGTATTTTCGGACTTAACATTAAGTGAGCTGTAAATAAGCATAAGGATTCCGCTCAATACCTGAAGTGCAAACTGTTTAAATAATAGAAATAAAATTTCTGACGCCCTACAAGAAAATGCAAGGCTATTTATGGTTCAATTGAATGAAAATATTTGTTTGAGTAGACTAGTTTTCCAGCTGGCTAATGAATGCTGTGCTATATTTAGGTAATATTTAAGGGGCGCGATGAAAGTGTAAGTTCAATAAATTGTGGAAATTTCAAGAAACTGCTTGCTTTATTAATATAGGAGTCTATTGGAAATTCGAAATCACTATTTGAAAATTAATAGTGTATTCATTGGGGACTCCAAGACAGTTCAAAATGAAGTCACAAACTATATCTGAATATACATCAGGTAAAAATAAAATTCATAACTAACTTTTTTGCTATTGAAGTTGGTGATAGCACAGATATAACAAACGTTACAGTACTCTATTGCAGTAAGATATGTGGATTTTGAAGGAAATGTTTTTTAATATCTTCTGGGATTCTATGATGTTAGTGCTGATAGAATATCTGAGACTTTGTTTAATCTTTTGGATGAAATTTTGTCTTGAGCTTTTATACGAAAACAAATTAATGGCTCAATGTTATGGTATGGCATGTGTAATGGCAGGTCATTTAAATGGTCTTCAGAAGAGAATTAAAGGCAAAGCACTTCAATCTATGTTTATGTATTGCTTAGCTCATCGACTAAACTTAATGCTCAACAACGTTTGGATTGCATTTCTAAATGTTGCATACTTTGTGCAAGTATCAGTGAGATTCCTTCATTTTTCCACCATTCATAAAAAGAACACAGATACTAGATTTATTTTCAGATAGGCATATTCCAATCTTAGCAGAAAATCGGGGTGCTCTAACTCAAAACTACTCCCTGTAATTGTAGAACATTTGGAAAAATGGAAACAAATGTTTGAGAATATTATGAATAATAGGCAGTCTGATAAAACATCAATTCAGCTCAGTAAAGGATTTTTTAGCGAAACGTTTAGCATAAGAGATTCCTGGACATTGCTTATTGCATTTCAAAGATCAGGATGACATGTGACTTATTGAGCAAAATTGACAGTATTTTTTTTAATTATCTGATAAAGCTAAAAAATGACCAATCTGACTCAAAGAAGATTATATGGAAACGACAGACGATGTCGATATAATATAATACCACAAATTAAATGCACATTACTAATTGTTAAGGATACTAAATAAACTGTTTCATGCTTATCCTAAACACAAAATGTATGTCACGAAATTCAGTGTGCTTTAGAAAAACCCGTTTTTAAAATACCGGAAGCTGTTGACATCCACTCGTTGAGTTCCTGGCGCACAATTCATGCTATTTTCATGTGCTACAGTATCATTAATGCTGACATGTGAACATATACAAAAGGGCGATGCTGATTTCACAAGCTTGGCTATTCCAGAACATTCAAGATGTACATTTTGTCATGCCAAATACTTCAAATATGTGGTATTCTTATCAAGAGGTTAGGAGCAGCTTTGAGAAAATAAAAAAATATGAAAGATTTTCCACGTGAAAGGTAGTTTGGGATGGAGAGATTTTCTTGAAAGTGTCGCGTCTTTGGAATATGCTGAACGTAAGTACAAAGTTCAGTTTTATATAACTGAAAAAGCGAATGAGGCTTGTAGGTACTGTTGACGAGAATTCATCTGCGTTTGCATCTGTAAATCCATTGTGCTCCTCAGGCAAGTCTATCCATTGATCTCCAGGACAATAGAACTACCAGCGTATCTCGGGGAATGCCCAATCCACCTACGATTTACATGAGTAATATAAGCAATATGGATGTAATTTTACGTAACCTCTCTGTACTACGTACTGGCCCCTTCAGGCATACCATCATTGACAGCCAGAAAGTTAAATTTCTATTTGACACTACTGATGGTTATCGCAAAGTCATGGTTTATTTAGATGAGAACAAAGCGCATTATTACACTTTCCAATCCAAAAAGAGCGCAGCTTTGGAGTTATCAGACTTTCATCCTTCATGCGATGTCACTACCGTCGTGGAGGAACTTTGCATGCTTGGTTATGACCCCACACAAGTGCTTCCTTTTACCACCCTGTAAGTAAAATACCCCTACCTTTATTGTTCGTTGACCTCAAACCTAACACCAACAATGAAAACGTCTACAAATTAAACAGACTGTATTATACGTAGTAGTCAAGGTTGAACCACCGAAGCCTAAATGCAGTGTAATTCAATGAATGAAATGTCAGGAATATGGCCATAGCAGAATTTACTGCCACAAATTACCACGTTGCTTCAAATGCAATGAGCAACTTGCGTTTGACAAATGCACAAACCCACTGACACACCACCAATCTGTGTAAACTGTAAAGACAAACATACGGCAAAATAAAGGTTGTCCTGTACACAAGAAACTACGAATCACTTTGCGACAACAATAAGGTACGTGAACCACGAAAAGATAGGGATACAGATCATGCCAATACATCAACAAGAAACAACAATCCAATTCCACATTTCGTACAAAGCAAACAATACACACAGAACTATGCTGAAGTTCATTCTAATCCAAAGAATGAGTCAACTGTTCACAATCTGCTTAACCGCATCGATTCTCTTCTGTCTCTCTTAAAACCCTTAGTACAAACTTGTCTCAGCTATCCCATTACTTACAAAGAAATAATGGCTGTTTCCAAATCATTACCAAGTTGCACTTGGAACGTTCAGGGGATCAATAATAAATATCAAGAGCTAGAATTGTCGTCCATGGGTAGTGGTTACCATGCTAGCTTCTAGTTTTTCCGAGGTCGCGGGTTCAAACCCAGCAGAGTACGATGGTTTTTTTTCGGGCGTAAAGATCCTTAGCATGGCTTCCTTCGGAAGGGAAGTAAAGCGGCAGTCCCGAGTCGTAGATTTACGGCACGTAAAAGATCTTCAAGCTTGATAAAGAGGCCTCTGAGCAAAATTTCCTGTCTTTCACACCCAATATAGAATGGGACGCTAAGGACCACAGCAGTTAAAGAGCTCCATTTCTAAAACTCATTTGTTTCCTTTGCGAGCTAGAATATTTTCTAGAACTTACAACATTGACATTTTATTAGCAACAGAAACAAAATTAGCACTGCTCTTAAATTTCTTCCTGTCCGGCTGCAGCACATACAAAGCTGACCACCCTAGTAAACGAAAGAAAAGGAGGCTCTGCAATCTTTAAAACGCAACCTGTTACGTGACGTATTGCCACCCATTAGGGAACCTAAACTTCAAGTGTGTCGCATGCAAGTAAAACACATCAACCTTCATTTTCAAATAGACTCGTTCTATTCAGCACCGAAAAATAAATGGAGTGCAGCACACTACTGGAATGTAGTATATATAATATAATGAGATCACGATTCTTACTTGGAGTAGACTTCAACAGCAAATTTCCCCGTTGGGGCTCAATTAACACCAACCCGAGGGGAAGAATACTGCTCGACATTATTTTCCAACTCAGTTTAGAGCTGCTATACCCAATAGAAACAACACAAGTACACCAGATAGTTTGGACTTCATTATAGAGAAAAATGCAGCGAATCTATGCATTAATGAAACAGTCGCATATGAAATAAACTTTTACGATTATCCTATTTCACTTAACCTCAGTAAAAATAACTTCAATTCGGCATCTACAACGACTATCATTAAACATCCTTTCAACTGGAAACTTTATATACCGTCCTTGAGCTCACTAACTTGCAGATACCTCTTAAATCACCACAAGACATTGATAAGGGTGTAAGTGGTTTAACCTGAAATGTTCAGTACGTCGCGAGCAAGGCGTGCTCCCAAATTTCCGTCTCTTGCAATTTTTTACGTTTTCTCCACATATTGCTCAGCTACAACGCATCAAAAAGAAATGTAGGTAGATCTGGGAAAGTACGAAGTATACACCGCATAAAGCCAATAACAACCCAGCCATCAGAGAACTAATGGCTGCATTCAAATCTGAGCACCTGCTGCTAATAATAATCAGTAGCATCCCTTAACACATATAATGGCTCGCTGTGGAAGAAAACTAAAATTTTAACGTGAAACCGACAGCACTCCCCCTTTAAGAATCGGCAATGAATTGCTTGCTACTCCAAAAGAAAAAACACAGTACTCTGAAATATTTAGCGATCAGTTTCAGCGTAGTGTAGTCATTGACTTCGATTTCTTTAACAAAGAAATGAATTCAGTTTCACAACCCTTGCAAATCTACTTTTTCAACAGATTTCTCTCTCCTACTAAGGTGAAGAATGTAATACAAAGAATCCGCCAAAAGAGAATTCCTGGACAGGATCTAATCGTACAGTCTCTAGTGAAAGCTTTTTCTAACAAACCGCTAGTTTCCTTAACATAGATTTACAACGCTACTCTTAGGACAACACATTTTCCCAAACAGTGGAAACGTGCCATAATTGTTCCCATCCCTAAACCTAAAAAAGCACAAAACAACCCACGAAATTATCGCCCCATAAGTCTACTGCCGTTAAACTCCAAATTATTTGAACGATTACGTCTATTCTTCCTCCTTGCTCATTTCAAGGAGTCATACTGCCCACACAGTTCGGATTTAAATCACTCTTGTCCGTAACCATTACATCGGGTAGTCGATACAATAATGGATGCTTACGAAAAAAATCTGATGTGTTGCACTCACATGACTTTCTTTACTCTTGTACAAACTATTTTTACAAACGCTTATTCTCCATGTGCTTCATGTTAATCGAGATATCGAATGTTAATCTTATTGCTAATTTTCTTGTAGATGAAGGACAATTGGTAGGTTTTAGGCGATAGTCAAATATTTTAAGAGCTGGTTGCTATGTGGAGTATCCCATTCTCTTTGCATTACCAGGACAAAAAAAATGAATAACGATTTCCCATTTGAGAAAAAGTATAAATATTGGAAAATTTAAGGGAATAATAAGCAATATCTCGAAAATGGTTCACTCAACAAAAAAAATGTATATGAGGTAAATTGTGTATTTTAACACAATCTACATTTATGTGTAGTAAAATTTTGTCTATCCCTTGTGGTTTACCAGTTATGCAAAAGTCGTTCACAATGAAGAATACTTTTGGAGACATTCCCAGAAAATTCAGGGTATACATTTTATTTGTCATGAAAGTATCTAAAATATATGATATTTTAATCAAAATCGTTAGAGCCATTTTTGAGAAAATTAAAATTTTCGAAAAATGTTCAATGTAAAGGGTAATCGGATGGGGGTTTCTTAAAAACCTTCGTGTCACATCTCTGGAAGATACTGAACCTAAATACCAAGTTTGGTGTTTATTCGACTGTTCGTTTCTGAGTTACGCTGTTCACAGACACACACGGACATGTTCCAAAAAGGCTTTTTTTGGGTCCGGGGGTCCTCAAAACATATATTTCCGGTGAAATCTCAGCATCGAATTTTTGAGTGGAATACAATACTTCCCCTACTTACTGCACGTAGTAGAGGAAGTAAAAACCAGTATGTCTTGACTATTCCTTGTTACTGAAAAATCTTTCTACAAGGTTTGGCATGAAGTCTGCTTTACAAACTGAAACCTCGTCTCTCAGATACTCTATACAGAATTGCTCAGTCCTACCTCTGCAAGCAAACTTTAGTCAAATATGAAACTGCGCAATCAACATCCAAACCAGTTCACTCCGATGTTCCACAAGGAAGCGTTTTGGGACCAATGCCATATTCTGTATATACATCTGACTTTCCACAAAAAGACATCTTGACAATAGCACAGTTTGCTGACGACATAGCTATTCTAAGCAAAGGCACCTGTGACTCTACTGCTAGATAACTTCGGGAATTCTGTAATGACATTCATACTTAGTGTATGCAATGGAGGGTTCAAATAAACCCACAGAACTCGCATCTGTTTAAATTCACCTGTAAGAAGAAAATTACACATCTTCCAGTCACGCTGCATAATGTTCCCTCTTTCTACATCTGAGTCAGTGAAATATTTTGGTCTCACTTTGGACAGCAAACTCACAGAGTAAAACACATTACATCAACAATTAGTAAAATTCGCAACCGCGTTCATCAGCGGAAGCATTTAATATCAGGATCACCACCACTCTCTCTTCATAATAAACGTCTACTTTATCTTTCACTAATAAAACCAGTCTGGCAATATGGTTGTGCTATATGGGGCGCTGCTTCATCCTCACAAGTGAAAAGAATCACAAGAATTAACAAAAGAGAATTCTTAGACCCATAACTGATGTTCCAAGGTACATGCAAAACACCTCTCTGTACAGCGACTTAGACATTGCTGAAGTGGCTTCTGTTCTTTACATCAGCTACACCAGGCTCTATCGACGCTTACTCCAGCATATGAATCCTCTACTGCAGAGAATACCTCACAAAAATCCACCTGACCGGCATTTAAAAAGACTGAAGAGGAAAAGGCACACAGGCATCTAGGCATTTGACCACTGCACTCTCGAGTTTATCAGTGGGTAAGGTCCCATATACACGTAATGTGAACTACTATGTACTCTGTTAGCAAAACTGTGATGTATCTTTATATAGCAAAGTTCCCATTAAATTAAAAAAAATATTTTAGTACAGTTCTACCAACCTTAATTTAGGGAGGTAATGCTATTTTACTAAATATTCACAGCGGTTAAGTCTTCCTAAAATATGCAGCATAATACACCGAGGGACATAAAAGAGGACCCTGTAATTTGATCCAATGTCTCAGTTCTTCAAAGTAAGTAATTTACACTACTATAGTATGGGAAAATGACTAAAGGATATGGTCTCTTTCGAAAATAATAATGTAGATGAAATCCCTTGCCCCTCCAATTGTACCAATATCCAAATTATCCAAGAGCCCATTTCAGTTTTTAAATTTTTGTGAGGTCTGGAGGAATCCATGACTGATTACGTACAGGTCAGAAAATGCGCATAAATGTCCCACTATTTATTTGGTACTTATTTCATCTCTTTATAGATATGAACTTATGCAGCGTACCTAAATGAAGACAAGACGATCTCAATGGCGTTCAGAAAGGGTGGAAAACATCAGTGTTCCACGTGTTCAAAAAACATCTCTGAAGAATATGTTGCGCTTCGGGAATCTGGGCATCCATTACGAGTAATGTCTTCTATACTCACATCAATGGTAGTACCAATGCAGCAATTAGAGCCATGAACACATTAAGAATCTCAATAAACTATCACAACAGCCTTAAAACTATTGTAGCTCAATGCTTCACCTGTTGCCACATATCGTTTGGAAAATATCTGGCTACATCCAGAACTAAATACCTAGAGGAACTGGAAAAAAACTAAAAGTAACCTTTTTTGAGAAAGGGGAAAAACCCAAAACAAGTGCCTCAAAGTACACATTACTAAGGCCTGTATATGAGTTAACCTGTAAAACGCTCTACGTACAGGAACTTCGGGCTTCATTGTAGCTGCTTTGTATAATAGGTGCGTCAAATACTAAGCAGTTTTGTGGAGTGACTACAAACAGAGGGACATTGTGGAGTGACTTTTACTCCACTCTTGCAATGATCTACGACTGGCAGGGAGGAGGCTAGTGATGATAACCATTTTGCCAGGCGCGGATTCAGAGGGGGGCCAGGGGCCCAGCCCTCCTGTCAGATCATACGGCAAATAAAGTTTGGTGATACCTTGTTTACGTATTTCTTGCACTCGTTATTCTCCATTGTTTAACAGTTATGTTGCGTTATTTATTTATTTTACTTTTTTTCATTGTCGCGTGAGGTTTTTGTAGTATAACCAGTTGCAAGAAAGTAAATGTTCTATTGTTAATATTAAGTTGAAACTACTGAAATAAAACGTTTTCGCCATAAAATTGATCTGACCAGGAATCAACCCGGATGTACTCCGTAAGAGAGAAACGATGTTATTTTATTATTATAATATCTTAATATGCTATGGTTTATATGCTATAATACAATGAAATATAAATTAATATAATTATACTATAACTATGTGTATTCAGTTAGTTCGCGCAGATGATTTTAAAAGTCGAAAATTAAATGTAGGTCTTTAGGAAACGATTTATATTCTGTTTTTAATGATAGACAAGCGACAAAGAAAAAACAAACCTGCCGACTTGTGTTATTTAAATATCCATTTGAAACGGACCGTTCCACTAATTTGAAACTCAAACTGTGATATATTAATTTTTTTAACTTCTGAAAAACTTTATTCAATTCAAAAACACATTCCATTTACAAGAACTTATCTCAGAAGTACTCAATGAAGTGTAGCGTTTAGTTCCAAATTCGATCCTGGTGGCCCGTATTCTTGTAAAATGTCGAAATGCAAAATTCAGACCAATCGTTAAAAAGTCGTGTGCTGAAGCTAAAGGTATGGATCGGACGTACGAAAAGGTAGTACCGAATAGTGACTGTGTCACAAAGTTGAATGCCAGTAACAGTAGTGGCAATAAGTGTGAACCGGAAATATAATTAGGAATAGAAACTGTATCTAATGATTGCGATAAACTTCACACAGGACATTTTGTGAATCAAGATTTTCGCAATGACGACACTAATTCTAGAGTCCTGACTCTCCGTGGGTTCCATCAAAATGTACAACTTTCTGGTAACTTTAGTAGCTGGATATTCCAGGCATTTCTGGAATACATAGTTAGACAGTTTCCTTGGCTTACTTATAACAAAAAGGTTGAAGGTGCTTATTGTCGGGTGCGTATTCTATAGCGCGTCTCATGCTTAAAAGACAGTACAGATTAAATAGGGCGCACTGTTGCCACATTACTATACACGTGTACGCTCGCAATTTTGACGCCCAGCTGCAATTGGTCTACCAATCTGATGTCATCTTATAAATGATACTTCAGCAAATAGTGAAATATCTGCACTGCTATAAGACTATTATAAGATATTTAATTTTCACCTGCACTTCATCCATTCTCTGTGTTTCTACTTCGAAATACCGTTCTACAGGCCAAAACAAAAGGTATACTGTCAAAGAAATATGCAAATATAAAGTGATAAAAGGCTATAATTTGGTAAGGTATCATCACAGTTTACCTTTAACAAAATTACGTTAACCTAACGTATTTTTGTTTCCTCATCCTTATGCTTTCTTTTTTATGCGTCCTTGACAGTCCTTCGTTCCTTTTTTTAATCCTTTACACAACTGTTTCTGAACACCAGTAACCTTAGGTTTTTCTCTTATTGCCTTACTAACATTCATTTTACTTGAATAATCTATCACATTCATTATTATTTTGCGTTTCCTCTTAGTTTACCAACATTTCGTCCTTCCCTAGCTTCTCCCTCCATAACTATAAATATTTACGTAAAATGTTAAATAAGTAATCCACATAACACTTCACAGTGCTCCACAAGCTATAAAGCTGATGCTAACCTGTACTGCCTTCTGCCTCGCGCCGGGCACCTGTTAGCTGAATAGATTGATGACTTTTGTTTGTCATACACAATTAATTCAAGAAGTTACAAGATTCCAGCTTATTTTAAGAACTGTCTCCAACCTTCCTCAACATTTTCTGTCGCTCGGTCCCGTTGTAAATCCAATAACAAAAGAGTTTATCGCTGCTGACTTTTCTACGCATAGGTATAGAATTGTTCCGAAAGTATTTAATTGAAAACATTATAGCGCTCATCCCATTAAAGATAGAGAATTCAAACTAGGCAAGTATCAGCACTCAAGCTTACTCTAGCTAAGGAAAAAATGTTATTGCGTTCTACCCTTTAGTTTATTAGATACTGCGTGATAAGCAGAGCTAGGACTTTCAGGACGTGGCTTGCACGCTCCGAGTATCGGAAGTGGAGCATAAGCTAACTCCAATAATAAACAAGACCAGCTGCCATAGGGGTATGCAAAAGTGCTAATATACTGTTTTAATAATACAATAGGTAAATTACGTAAACAGTTTTGAGAATCGTCCGGTGGAACTGGAGGTATAAGCAAATTAACATTTCACAATAATGTTGACAAAATTAACTTATTCAATACAGAAATATATGTCTACATGTTCAACGTCTGTGCAATTTTCGAACCTATTACAATGTATACAAACATATATTTTCAACTTTTGGAATTTGAAGCTCTCCCTTTTGTCACTTAAACAATGTTTGTAGTTTGAAAACCTTTTCTCCACATCACAAGATTTCACAGGAGCAAACATAAAATGCTGCAGATAATATTGCGTTGTAAGCGCTATTTCATGATGTCTAAATTTACCATCTTCAAATAGACTGGATTTTTATCATGTGCGGTTTTCATTTTCTGCTTTACTTTATCCGAAACAGATCCAGCAACTCCTCTATCAATCGTAGTTCTTCTACGAGCCTCATAGCATCAGGCGTTTCATAACCTGACTTTTCTAATCGTACTATGTTTTTGGACAGGTTTGAAAAATTGTTTTTAATGAACAGAAAATCTTCATATAATGTGCTTGAATGAGGGAGGGCGCGGCTCATACTACACAGCTAAGGTAGTTGACAAAAAGTCTTAAGAATTTCGGTAACTATATTGTAATGATCCGCATAATATAGAATCGCATTTAGGCAGGCACCCCGTCGAGTTGTAACAAGCGGAGGGGGTAAAGGAATATTAAGTGCCATTTCTTTAAATTTACGTTTTCTGCTTGGAGCTTTCAAAAATATCGTTTTACGTTTTCGAAAAAACTATCCACTTCACTGTAACTGCTGTGAACTGCCTCGGCTAAACGTGAAGCCCGTGCGCCAGACAGGTTACATGCAGCATATTCGGATACGCGATCTGAAGCTCCTTGCCTGCTTTTATCATGTAACTTACAGCGTCGATGATGAAAATGAGTGAGTACATTGCCTGTATTTATTCCTCCTGGGCACAACAGAGTCATGTTCTTTTTTTTTCTTTCTTTAAAGATGTCTGCAATTGTTACAAGGTTCACTTTTGTAATAGCTTCCTTAACAAAAAATTTTCGCCGGTTTTGTCTGAAAAAATGTTCCCATTACGACATTCGTAACATGCCTACCAACAGCATCTTCGGTTTCATCATAGAAATCCACATTTTATTTTCGCCCATTCGCTTTTATATTTGAGATATGACATCATTATAATATTGTGGTAACTGGCGCTTAATTAACGTTGTTTGGGAAGGAGGTTCTCGTTTTTGTACGATTGTATGAACTATTTAGCATGTGGATTTTCTACTGTGTACATCGGTTTACTTCCACATACCATCATTTTACATAAGTCCTGAAAGAACTCGAACTGAAAGAGTGAAGTTAAAACATGAGCCTGCTTGTACTTCGGCCTCTGTTCTTGTTAAACTTCTTGCTTTATGCTTTTTGATGTTGCAGTGCTGTCTCAGCTATTTGCGTTTAGTACCCTTTATTTATATGGCATATCTGACATTGAATATTTTCTCCGTTCTATGTGAAAATATATCCTCTTGCTAATTCCTCCTCTAACGCGCTTTTACCTGCTTCTGATATTGTGTTCATGTCCAGCGAAATACATGGAGGTAGTGTTTCATGCCAACCTGCCACTAATGGCTGCGTCCAATGATTGCATGGTCCCGAGTGTGTTGTTCACGAATGACGTATTACGAAGTATTACGTCGCGTCGCAACAAACTGATATTTCTCGTTGAGAACCTGGGCGACCTGTTCTCGATTCTAGAAGTCCTAGCTAGTTCATAGAAATATTTGATTTACTGAACAACACTTTTTTTTACAAATTTATGCCTATAGATATCTATAAAGGCTCTAAAATGATATAATCTTATAGAGAAAAATATTCTGCATAGGATAACGTGTTCAAAGCTGAAATTTATAATATTAATAATAATAATAATAATAATAATAATAATAATAATAATAATAATAATAATAATAATAATAATAATAATAATATTTACAGCCAGTTATTACTTAGCAACTTAACGACAGCGCGAAAGATGATGTAATGACAATATGTATGCGTTAGATAGACAGATAATTTACCTCATACTATTTTTTAAGGTTGAGACAAGCTACATTTGGTGGAAAGGAAGGGGTCATATTGGGTTCAGTTACAATCTCTTAGCTTTTAAGCCTCTAAATAAATTTAAGAAGGCACTTCAAATATTCACTGAACATTCAAATAACAATTATCATAAAACAGCTCTCCTTAAAAATGAGTATTTTTAGGATAGTTTTATGAAGGGGAAAGATAGAATGTTGAAGTTCAATTGACTGAAATTAAAAGAGAGAGAGTGTGTGTACATGAAAATCGTATAAAATTGGTCTCCATTGTGAAGACCATTATTCTATACCTTCACCAGAACTTTCCACTTCGAGAGCAGAGGAATGACGGTGTCATTGATTTAGAGAGCGGATTTGAAGGTTAAAATAGGGGGAATTTAAGAGACACCAGAGACCTCATAGATCATCTTGCAAAGGCACTTATAAATTCTACTCTAACAAGTAAAACAATACAAAATGATTTGATAAATTGTTGTGTTGTCACAATTGAAGACAAAATTATAGATGATGTTAAGTAAGGGAAATGTGTTTCCATTTTACTTGACGAAACTACGAACATCAGTACAAATGAGCAATTAACATTTTGCGTGCGTTTTGTTGACCCCGAAAAGTGTTGTGGGAGGGTACTTATCATAAAGTTCGAGTTCATAATCGCTCTAGTTACCATAGCTGAAATATTCAGAATAACTGTAAGTCTTTCCAGACTACAAACTCCGAGCACTGATCTAGTTCGGTGTGACGGAATGATTGAAAGAGTTACATTAAAAGAGTGTCTAGAAAATCAAACTTTTTATTCTGTTTTTAAAAACGCTATCACATTAGCAAAAGATCTTGATATAGAAGTTAAGGTGCCTCGAATAACATCCAGATAAACTTATCTAAGCAATATTCTTACTACAACTTCTCCAGAAGATCATTATAGCAATGTTTTTCTTTCATTCTTGGATTACGTCTTCAACGAATTATCCACTAGATTCTAACGCAATAAACATAGCCACATCCTTAAACTTCAGCCCTTGATTCCAGCTTTTCAGAATGACCTGAATTCATATTTTGACGACTTAGTCAAAGTTGCAAGCATTTACGAACAAGAATTGTCAGGAACTATTACAGAGCTTCGAAGTGAATTAAAAATATGGTTTTACTTTTAGAAACTCAACAAAGTAAACCGAAAATGGCTATTGAAGCCCTTCTCCACAACCAAAAGCAACTCCTATCCAAATACCAGGGCATTTCTAAAGGCGTGTGGCAACCTATCTAAGATCCAATGTGCAACAAGATAGACTGAATGGCTTGGTGCTATTTAATATCCATCGCAACAGTGAGGCGATTCCAGAGGAAGTAATTATCTTTTCGCAAGAAAACATCCCAGGATATTACAGCTTCTTCGATTATATGTAAGTTACAACATTATTATTACCCTATAATTTTTTGGTCACAATTACGTATTTATTTTTATTTATGCATTGTATTCATTGAACAATACAACAAAGTCAATTTTTTTCGGGGATGTAAACTAAATGTATGTCTTTTAAAACGATTGGATATTTTCTTTGGGCCTATGGCTCATTGCTTCAAATAGAATCTGCATAACAGCTGATAATTTAAATATATTGTATTTACTTAAATATTTAGTTAGCAACTGTTTTAGTTTGACCTAAATTCTGATACATCCATATGAGGTAGTCGATCGCCCATTTTCATTGTGATGACTTTGATAGAACTGTAATTAAAAACTTAATTCGAGATTTTTATTTGGTTAGAAAAACAGTGCTTATTGTTCCCAAATTACTTGTAGCAATTAGAGAAACTGTACATTTTCCATGGGGAAGAGAAACCCTACGGAAGCTGTTGCGCAGTATGGGCTACAAAAGAACTATAAATGGATATAGAAATGCTGGGAGAAATATCATTTACATTGGTGAGTCCTGGGTAGACAATAACTTGACGTTTGGAAAATGCTGGCAGAGTGATGGTGTCTATGGCATAACGACAAACATCAGCTCTTCGAACCGCCTGATTCTTGTAAATGCAGGCAGCAATGAAGGTTTCATACCCGGAGCCTCTCTGATATTCAAAGCTGGACTTGCTTGCGGGGATTATCATGGTCAAATGAATGGAGTAAATTTCCAGAAATGGTTGGAGGAGAAACTTTTACCTAATATACCTTCCAACAGCGTCATCGTGCTTGATAATGCTCCATACTACAGCGTACAAGCAAATAAGCCTCCATCAAAGTACGCTGTAAAGCAGGAAATGATACCGCGGTTGGAGAACAACAATATTCCATGTTCTGCTGCAATGCGGAAGGGCGACTTGTTTGATTTAATTCAAATGCATAAGCCAAAAGAAAAAGTATACCATATCGACAAAGTAATAGAAAGGCATGGACATACATTTCTTAGGTTACCTCCTTATATGTGCGAGCTGAACGCTATAGAACTCGCATGGGCGACATGTAAGAGAGCGTAATGTAACTGGAGATCTATCTTTAAGAAATCTACAGCAAGTGTGTGAAAGTGCAGTGAACTCTATTACATCAGCTGATTGGGTGGGCTATGTCAGGCTCGAGGATGAGTTCAGGCAAAAGGATGGGCTGGTGGACGATGCAATAGACAATTTTATTATATCAGTTGGAGGCCTGGAGTCTAGCGATGAAGATTCGGAGAGCGGTAGCGACAGCAGCGAAAATGAGGACTTCTCAGACTTGGATCTTGCACGACCGCTGTTGGACTTCTAGCCATGGGTGAGTACTTGAAACACTGTATAGTAGTTTATAACCTCCTAACATGCTTATCGTATCCATACGGCGAGCGTAAATATGATACGGACGCAGGAAAGTGTTGATGTTACACATTCTTCTCGCTTGCCTTCTTCTCGTGGTCTATCAGTACATCGTACCACAGCCAGCTTTAAGGTGGCTGTAATCGTAGTGATAATTATATATCTATTGTGCTTAATATGCACATAATGCGCTATTCTTCTTTCGTTCATCGCTAATGACCGTGTAATTGAACGTCCTTAGAAATAAATAAATCTTTCGTTCATAGTAAGTACTGAAATTTTAGGTACTATGGCGTCACTGCTTCATTTGGGGAATTTTGTGTTGCCAATGCTGGTAGTCTATGCAAAAACAAAAGTGGAGTTTTTGGTATAAGAAAATTTATTGGAATGGGCCCTGGGAATTTTAAAGCATTTTATTGCAATTTAAAGCTCGAATACAGTGCATATGATGAAAAGCTAGTTAATTACTCATAAACAGCAGTAAATGTGAGAATTAATCTCGCAGCCCTCAAGGTGCTGGTAGAGTTGGCGGGAATTGATCAATTAGTACACGTAGCTTGATATACGAGTGCAGAGATAATTTGTATTAAATGGATATATTTGTTACTTTATGTACCATAAGTAAGCTTAGTACTAGAATAATGAATGATGAGCAAATCAGTAAGCTAAAAATTGAAATGGGCTTTTGTCTGTGCCAACCCTCAAACGAATGGCAAGTTAAATGAATATCTAAAATTTGTGGTACTATTATTTGAGGCCCAGTTTCCTAAAGCAAATAATGACCACTATTTCCCAGACACTGATCAAACCATGGCTATCCTTAGGTATCAAAAAGTCCTGCGCTAATAAGATCATTGCACAAGAAACTATCCGAGCACTAAAGTACACTATAAAGTATGTTGTAAGACGCGGATACGAGTAATCAATGAAGCGAAAAGGAGATATGCCAGACAATGTTTTAACTAATTATTGCTAATGCTGGCGTCAATCATTATTGTGCTATTGATAATGCCTTTATCTCATTTTTCCTTGATTCAATGAAGAGCAGAACAGGCAGATCTGACACACATACAAGTGGACTTGCACTTTTAGAAAAAGCTTATCCAAACATTCAGTGTAAATTTAAAACAAAATTCACAACTCCTTCAAAAATACAAAGCACATTAAGTCCCTAAAAAGCAAAAGCTCGTAAAGATTGGATAAGATGAGCACAAAGATGTTAGTCTCTTAGTCATATATGTAATCATTCCTTTATTATAGGGATATTTCCAGAAAGAATAAGACATGCAGCAATGAAACCTACGTCAACATAAAATTGTATATGTATATTCACTACTGAAGTATTAACAGCATTAGGTAAAAAAGAGTTACTGACAGAAATATTTTCTGATCTAGCTAAGGCTTTTGATAGCATAGACTATTTACCTGTTGCTGCAAGATTTGCATTTTTATGGCTTTAACAAAATCTTCAGAAATTGACTCAAGTCATACTTAACAATTAGAGTGCAAAAAACCGGAATCATAGGCAGCGATTCTGTGCCTGGATTTGTTACTACAAGTGTTCTGCAAGGTTGCATACTTGGTCCTCTTTTATTTTTAGTATATTTATTAATGACTTGCCACATTTAAACAAGGAGTCAAAAACAGTACTTTTTGCAGGTAATAAATAAAGTGAGTTTTATTTATGGACGCTCTTTAACTAGTGTGATTCTTAGTGTTCCATTTTATATTGGGCGTAAAAGACCAGAAATTTTGCTGAGATGTCTTTATCAGGCTTGAGGTTCTTTTGAGGCCGTAATTCTAAACTTGGATCACCGACTACTTCCCATCTGAAGGAAGCCATGCCTGAAAAAGTGCATCGCCCTCCGCGGGGTTAGAACCTGTGACCTTGGAACTAGAGGCTAGCATGGTACCCCTAGACCACAGAGGATGACACTTTTTGTAGATGATATTGGTCTATTTATACCTGGAAATTCACATCAGCAACTGATAGACTTGGTAAATAAGGCACTTGAGCAACTGAATACTTCGCTTCTGCAAATAAACTCGCTAAACTATGATAAAACAAATTTTATTCAGTCCAGAAATAGGGAAGTAAATCAATTAAGTATGAGGGTAAATCAAATATAAATGCGACTTTTTTTCCCAAACTATTTTATTTGATGTAAAATATTTACAAAGTATACATCACTTTCCTACATAGTCTCCTGCTTTGGAAATGTACTTAGCCCAGCGTATTGGCAGCTTCTTGATGCCATCAGCATAAAAAGAGCAGGGTTGTGTCATCAGTCAGTTGTGCATAAAGCCTTTCATACCAGCATCTTCCTCAAATCTTTGGCCTCCTTGAGTGGCCCAAACAGATGAAAATCAGAACACAATAAGTCTGGACTGTAGGAAGGGTGCCCAAGTGGTGTCCATCTCATTTCTTCCAATTTATGGCGAGTTAGCTCAGCAGTGTGGGGTCGGGCACTGTCTTGGAGAAGAATCACTTATTGGCTGACAACGTTGTTTGTTGGGATAAGCAAATCTAACCTCACTCAAAAGATCACAGTAATATGCATTGATGGCATGACGCTTGTGTAGAAAATCAATAAACAAAATCCCATAGCAGTTAAAAAACAGTTGCAAGCACCTTGCCAGCTAACAGTCGAGACTTGGCTTTCACTCTTCTTTCGCCACTCTTTACTGGCTTGTTTCGACTCGGGTGTGTAGTGGTGAACCCAAGTTTCATCACAGGTGACAATGCAGTTCAAAAATGCCTTATCTTCCTCTGCAAACCTTGCTGATGCCCCTCACAGCAGTCAAGAGGCAAGGGACCCAATGAGTTCACACTTTAGAAAAACCTAAGCTGTTTGTAATGATGGCTTGACAGCTCCCATAGCTTATTCCAACCCAATAGGAAATTTCTGCAACTGTCAAACGATCACCTTCAATACGATTATGAGTGGCTTCAATGTTTTCCTCCATAATGCTTGTCCTTGGATGACAATCATGAATCTCATTTTCGAACCTTGGCCGTCAAACGGCCTTCCTTGAATGCCTTATGCCAAGCAACCACACAAGCCTTTGAAAGTGTCTGCTCACCGAACTGTGCTGCCAGTTGCTGCAAAATTTCAGCCGGTTTCACGCCTTCACGAGCAAGGAATTTAATGATGATGCATTGCACTGTGATAGCATGTACCTATTGCTCAGACATCGCGAGCAGAACTAACAAATGGATCTGCGGTGGGTAATTCCTGCTCATCCCCACTCCTGATATCCCACCCAAACCATGTTGACATCGCAGTGCACTCTGTTCAAAATTACGTGCTCATAACAAAAAGTCTTGTTTATATTTGATTTACCCTCGTATTAAGTACTACAATTGCACCATTACTGAAGTTCCCCATACAAAATACATAGATGAAGATCTTAGCTGGGTAAACACATTGAATTCATAATACAGAAACTTTTCAGCATGTTTTGCATTAAGAAACTTCAACTAACTTCTCAATCAAAATGCCTTGAGATCATATTTTGTTTACTTTCACTCCCTCTTGTGATATGGAATAATGTGTTTGTGCTATAAAAGAGAGCCGTAAGAATTATTTGTGGTGTTGGGCCTCAACATTTCTGTAGGCCATTATTTAAGGACCTTAAAATTCTCACCCTTGCTGGAGATGATATAATACATTGACTGCTTAGCTATCTTGCAAATAATTGTGATGGCTTTACAGCAAATCTTACTGTGCATGACCATAATACTAGGCATGCAGATGATCTGCACGGGCCAATAAATAGTTTTAACTATTCCAAAAAAGGATGTTACTGTTGTCACAGACATGAGGAATGTGACTGGGGAATAAATTGTTGGGATTGGTTAGTAGAGATATCAGTAATATTTGTTACTCTAAACATGGAATTGATTGACCTAATAGTGGTCGAAACTATGAAACCTGGGACTTGAAGTACTTACAGCATTGTAAGTCGCTTTTGGGGTATGTCATCTCAATAAAATTTAAGATCTCCTTGTGGTTTACTGGGAAAAATACAAATCAGTTGGGGAATATAATGTCGTACCGGCATGCTGCCGTGGTAGCTCAGTTGTTGGAGCAACCGGACGGAAATCAGGAGATCCGTGGTTCAAATTCCAGCGATTAGCAGTGAATTTTTCAGCCATCTGATTCTATCTTTCCTACTCTAAACATGATCATCAACACTAATACCTAACAATCAGGATGGGTACCGTCAATTCAAGACTGAGTAACTGATATGTGCCACAGATAAGTCCTGTTTTCCCTGAAGAAGTCTTCAGTATACAATTCATATCAGTAAGTTTCCGTGCATGGGGCTTACTTCGGTGATGTGTGGTATTACAGGTGTCCCAGAGCACCTGTATCAGCAATTTTTCTCTAAACCTATAAAATACTTGTTGTTCGCAAAAATAATTTGATAACCAAAATCTATGTAAAAATTGACTGGTGGTATTTCTATTTTCTGGAACAAACCGTAAGTGGGGGTACTCGTGGTCAACTTTGAAATTTTAAATGGGAACATGGGCTGTTTAAGGTATCTTTGAATGGACTTTTAAAATGAAACAGCTTTTACCAAACCTTTTTTTGTTCTATCTTCTAATGGTTACTCACAAATGAATGATAGACTTTCTTGTCAACATTTTGCACCAGTTGCTTGATGTTCTTCTGGCTTTATGGTTACTGATGTGACTTCAACAGCATGGCTGTCTGGCTCACTTTTCACTTAAAACTTGGCAAGCTCTTAACCAGTTTCCTGGGCAGTGGATTGGACAAGGAGGACCAGTGCATTGGCCAGCCTGATCTCCTGACTTAACAACAAACGACTTCTTCTAACGGGGGAGAATTAATGACATTGTCTACCAGGTGCGTCCTACAGCTGGACAAGAACAACTAAAACAGAATTATTTTGGGAAAATTGGTACATTGTCATGCATAAAAAGTGTTGCTTTCCCCTAGATCACTATGGTGTTTTTCCCTCCATATGGTTTTCACCTTCAGGCATCCAGCTTTTGACTCCACCCAGCCAGTATCAGTTCCCTATGTGACAGGTCTCAAAAACAATACACAGACATACAAACTAACCAATTAATGATGTTTATAATCTAACTGGAATGGAAGAGTGGTTCAGATACCATTTCTGTGAAAGAGTTTCACTATGGTTGGCACACAAGGAAAGGCTAAACCAATTATAAACATTTCGGCCTTCTAGAAGAAGGAGTAAAGAATTATATGCAGGTGCCATTAAACAGAACAACAGCTATGACATTTACATATATGAGAGTTTTCATCAGCAACATGCAGATGAAGCTTAAAGTTGCTGCCGCTACTAAATGGCAATAAGGAAATGGTAATACAGCATGAAAATATAAGCATAAAGATATAATGTTACCCTTCAACAGTTTGGCGTGCTTTGGGGACAGGTAAAAGTGCCCTGCCAATCCAGTGGCTGGAATTATGCTTGAAAAAGCAGGGGTGGTCACCTGGTAGGGGTGGAGCTAGATTTTGTTAGTACCAACATAAACAGCTCCATTCCATTATGGGCCACACTTTTTGCACACCATTATACATTTTTACTTTCTCTACTACGTATAGCAAGTAGGGGAAGTATTGCATTCCACCCAAAAATTTAATACAGAGATTTCAGTGGAAATACACATTTTGAGGTACCTTGAATCCAAATAAAGCATTTTTGGAAACATGCCTCATACATAACTCAAAAACGAAAAGTCGGATAAATGCCAAATTTGGTATTTGGGTTTCGTATCTTTCAAGGATGCGACACAAATATTTTCAAGAAAACCCCCATCTCAGACTATCTTTTACATGGAACATTTTTTGAAAATTTAGATTTTCTCAAAAATGGCTCTAACAATATTGATTAAAATATATGTTTAAGATATTTTCATGGAAAATGAAATGTATATCTTGAATTTTCTGGGAATGTCCCCAAAAGTCCTCATTCTGAATCACTTTTGCATAACTGGTAAAGCGTAAGAGATAGACAAAATTTTACTATGCTCAAAATTGTGGATCTCGTTAAAACATATGATTTATGACACACACAATTTTTTGTTGAGTGAACCATTTTTTAGATATTCCTTGTTATTTGTTTGAATTTTTCAATACTTATACTTTTTTTCAAATGGTAATTCGTCATTTGTTTTTTTTATGTCCTTGACATGCAGAGAGAATGAAATGCTCCACATAGCAACAGCTCTTAAAAGATTTGACTATTGCTTAAAGTCTACCATATTCAAGAAAATTAGCAATAAGATTAACAGATTAGATAAAGTTAACATAAAGTAGATGGAGAATAAGCGTTTGTAAAAATAGTTTGTACAAGAGTGGAGAAAGTTATGTGAATGCAACACATCAGATGTTTACTTAAGCACTCAATTCCTATTTTCTTCAAATAACTTTTGCAAACTATTAACCAGAATAGGTTTCAGATCTTATTGGAGTAAAAGTATACATCCCCTCAAGAAAGTATTCATCTGCAGATTAAAAATTGTAGCATCAAATTAATGGAGGGAAAAATTTAGGGTTTTTTTGGACATAAAGATCAAATCGTAATACAGTTTACATGTTTTGGCAGTTTTTCAAATCGTTCATTTTATGAGTTTTATAAACTTTTTTAAAATATGCCAAAATTGCAATCTTTTTGTACATGGTGTTTTCAAAATTACTGTTCATGCATTGGGTAGAGCATATTTTTGTGCATACATATACTTTCATCGACATGTGACTTAAACTGGCGGAGAAATATATTCGTAAAGTCATAAAAAGCTGAAAATGAGGAATTAATGCAAAAACTCAAACATTTCCAACTTTAGCATTTTATTCCTCTGTCAAATAAAATCCTATTTTTACTACAAAATCGAGTAATACACAAAAAAAAATTGCTCTACTCAATGCATGTAAGATAATTTTGAAAACACCATCATGTACAAAAGAGTTGCAATTTTGGTATATTTTTGAAAAACTGATAAAATGAATAATCTAAAAAACTGCCGAAACACAAAAACTGTATTACCACGTGATTTTTACGTACAAAAATTTTGTCTCCATTAATCTGGCTGCTAGAAGTTTTTAAATTAGAGATGAATACTTTTTTGGGGGAGTGTAGTTTGTTTGCATTGACTGTTTACAATATTGCATTGTCACATTGATTCTTCCATAATACTGCACAAGAGGAGAGAAAATCATGTGACAATATATATGAACTTAGATATTTTTAATGTCGATGTGTTTACCATAAAGCAATACATGCACTAGAAGAGGCCTTTTTTTCCCCTCCTTCTTTCCTTGAACCAGAAGATGAAACTGATGAAGTGAAACTTCCAATGCTGTCAAGGTTTTGCAGTTCTGTCAGAATGTACTGCGCAGAATTCCACTATGAAGTTTAAGTAGGCACCTGTCTGAAATGCCATCAAACAGATTCATTTAACATGCACTACAGTGACTCTGATTTAAAAAATTCACCATAAATTTGCCATACTATCAATATTCGTTTCTTAAATGTGCTTCTTTGATTCTACAGATTACTATAAGCTGAAAATTAATATTACATCACTCGTATAAGGTGCAATATAGGATAATGTCTTAAGGCATTGATTAACTCATCATTCAGGACATACATACAGATAGTGCTCAGATGGCCAATCAGAATATAAGAGTAATATGAAAAGCAGCAAGAACAACAGCAGTGGATAGGAGAGTTGAATGAGAGTGCATGGAACCTACTCTGCATAGACCTAAGGAGCAGTTAGGATTAAATACTTTTTTTTACTTTCTCTACTACATATAGTAAGTAGGGGAAGTATTGTATTCCACCCAAAAATTCGATACCGAGATTTCACCGGAAATACATGTTTTGAGACCCCCTGAATAAAAAAAAAAGCATTTTTGGAAACATGTCCGTGTGTGTGTGTCTGTGAACAGCGTAACTCCGAAACGAACAGTCAGATAAACACCAAACTTGGTATTTAGGTTCAGTATCTTCCAGAGATTTGACACGAAGGTTTTCAAGAAAATCCCCCCACCCCAGACTACTCTTTACATGGAACATTTTTCGAAAATTTTAATTTTCTCAAAAATGGCTCCAGCGACTTTGATTAAAATATCATATGTTCAAGATATTTTCATGTTTCATGACAAATGAAATGTATATCTTGGATTTTCTGGGAATGTCTCCAAAAGTATTCTTCATTGTGAACGACTTTTGCATATCTGGTAAACCATAAGAGATAGACAAAATTTTACTACACAAAAAATGTAGATTGCGTTAAATACACAATTTATGTCATATACATTTTTGTTGTTGAGTGAACCATTTTCGAGATATTGTTTGTTATTCCCTTAAATTTTTCAATACTTATTTTCTCAAATGGGAATTCGTTATTCATTTTTTTGTCTTGTATATGCAAAGAGCATTAATCTGAGGCAAAGAGAATGGTGCTGCACCTAGCAACCAGCTATTAAGAGATATGTATATGCTTAAAGGCTACTGTATTTCTATATTGCCCTTGTAAATATATATTCCCCTTACGTCTACAAGAAAATTAGCAATAAGATAGTGTCTGCAAATGTTTATCTCGATTAACATGAAGTAAATGGAGAATAAGCGTTTGTAAAAATAGTTTGTACAAGAGTAGAGAAAGTCATGTGAGTGTAACACATCAGATTTTTTCAATTTCTTTGTATTTCCAACGTTAAGCTTTTAGCCAAAGAAAGAAGAAAAAAGACATCAAACAGTTTTTTTAACACATTATAATAAGAGGGACAAGTCTACCTTATCTCACTGCCCAAAACTTCCTATTTACATCATGAAAATGTGACTTCAAAACACTTAGCAAAGCAATACGTTGGAAAATGTAATAAAAGATCTTGGTCTAAATTAACACTAGCAGAGCTTTTCCTGCTATCAGTAATTGCATTTCAGAGGGATATCAGAATAAAATTTGAGAAATTGTATTGCTTTCATATGCTCAACAATACATATTATATAACATACAAAATTAATTTAAATCTTTTACATGTTTGCTAATAGCTCAAACATTGAATCTTTTGGGTCTCAAGTTCTTGAGTCCATGGCTGCTCTCAGGTTCATTATTCATTATTTACACAGCAACAGCACAGCTACTAGGTTTTGCCACTCTCATAATTAAAGCAGAGCCCAAAGAGCTATGGTTTAAAAGTACTGGAAATTCTTAGTGTTTTTGTTTCTGTAAATCTGATAAAGCATTGTTGCAAATATAATTTTCACTTTCTAACGGTTTTAAATAATAATAATGAACCTTTTGAACAAGATGTTAATCTTAAGAAGACTATTTTGGCCAAGTTGTAAATGAATTATAATTGTGTGAATATCCATCCTGTTTCAAATCCTAAGTGAGAAAAATGAAAGTGAGGTTGAGTTAAGTGGCTGTAAGAGGCATCATGCTAATTAGATTGGTGTGGTATTTTTTGATAAGCTGCATTACTTTGGTCTTCATTGAAAACGTTAATAAAAGCTAAAGGAAAGTGAATCAATTACTTTAGGAGTGGGTTTTAGAAGTAGATGTCTGTTCTATAGCTGGTGCCCACCCGTTTTAGGTGTTTTACTTTCATAGCAAGATTATGGTGTGAAGGCAACAAGCGTTGCCATCTTGTCGTTATTGAACATGCGCAATGGGCACTGCCAACCTGAATGAGAAGTGAAATTCACAGAATAAGTGATGTGTTCTTCATTTTCTTTTGCCACTGATATAAACACAATGCATGTTATAGGAAACAAAATGGCTTGTGGAGGATGCGAAAATACTATATATATAGTAGTGAGAGAGCGATTAGGTGTGGAGAACTTACTACATTAGTATATATATAAAAATAAAAAACTAACCCTAAGCTAACATCACCTCCCGTGAGTCAGAAACCTAAGCTTATATAAAAAAAACTACATTAACCTAACCTCTTGTGAATCAGAAACTTAAGCTTAGGAACGCACGCTCACTTTGCTTGCATGCTTTGGTGTAACCATTGGTAACTAATTAAAACAAGCATATATAAAAAAACTAACCCTAACCTACCTCCCGTGAATCAGAAACGAAAAAGCTAATAAACCTAAAATAAAAAGTAATTAGGAACGCACGCTGCAAGCATTGGCAGTATCTTACTGGCTTTGACAGTATTTATTATTCATATGTTGCTAGCATTGTGTTGGAGCTAGAGGATGACATAGGGTAGTTGGTATCTGTAGGAAATTTAGGACATCACTTTCAAAGACCAACGTAATGCAGATTACCCTCGTTTTTAAGTGTTCATCTTTTTAGTTTTAACTTTCTGACAGATGCCAATGACCTTGTTGGTTTTGAGCTCTAAAACCTTGCTTGGTTCTTTCAGGAAGAGGGTATGTGTGATTTGGAATTTACTTTTATGGGTATATTTAGGTTTATAATGAGACCTTACTACATAACATGTAATAAGGTCATTTTGCATTTATAGTTTGGGTTTTGTTAAGTAGTATTTGATTCATGTGGGAGAATATGTTAACTTTCCTTGCATCCCTCAGATATTAGGTTTTTATGTCTCCAGTTAAGAAGCTGAAGCCACAAGACAGAGTTGTGTTTATGTGCTAAGTTAGTTCCATTGCCATGTGCAGCAACTTGTGGACAGTTTCAGTATTCTGAGTCATTGCTGTACCTTGCAAATATTTCACCAACATTTCTAATCAGCCATGTAAATAATTAAACAAACCCTGCATGAATACTAGATGTTCATTTCCAAAGTGCCATGAAGTGCTGTATGACATCACTTGTCTAGCTGCTGAGCAGCCTAGGATTCCATGTGCCTTAATACTTCTGCAAAGGCGCATGACTCTGTCTGATAAGTTTTTAGCAAGCACAGGGTTTGATACCAAAGGTCTGTGAAAGTTGTAAGCAGGATACTTGATATCATTGCTAGTGTAAAGCAACATGAATTTGTCAGCAGAGAGGGTTCTTTCTCCTCTCTCAAATGTAAAGTAAAAGGTTATCTGTGTAGAATAAATGAAAGTTCGTAAGTTTATGTAAGAAAGATGGACATGTTTAATTGTTTATTTTATTTTATGCTTTTGCGTGTGATATTGTAAGGCTCATTATTTGGTGTACAGTTTATGATTAGCACTCTGCCTAATAAGGGAAAAGGGATGGCAGTATGTAATACCTATTTTGTGTGCATAAAGCACAACTAAAGCCAGAAATATATATTTGAATACAGATATGTCTTTCACGTTGAAACCTCAAACCTAAAATAAGTGCTTATTTTTACAAGGAAAAAAATAAAATAAAAACAAACCTTGTGAAAATTGTTCTGACTCTTGTTAGAGAAGTAAAATAGTTTCACATTGGTTCCACATGTGTACCACTCCCCTTTGAACTCTTCCTCAACTATTCAATCATGCTGCGGTAGGTTGCAACCCATTGCAGGTGCCACAGAGGCCATTGCCTCAAATATGAATTGTCTCAATTTATTCTTGTCCCTGAGATGTCTAGCAAAGACAGTCTTTGATAAGATATCCCAGAGGAAAAAAGTCTGAGGTCACTAAATACAGCTGTCTTGGAGGCAACTGAGGATTACTGGTATCTGTAAGAGACAATTTAATTTTTTATTATAATATTTCTTGCCAGTCTAAGAAATGTCTCTCAAGAAATGTTATTGTACAATGGGCAGTGTGAGCAGAAGCACCATCTTGCTGGAACTATACATCCTGTTTTTTAATGTCATAAAGTAGATCAGAATTTTATTCTGGTAGTGAAGAGCATTCAGCTTTCCATTAAAAAACACTGGACCTATTACTCTTTGGCAGGATAGGGCAGCCCGTACCTCAATTTCTTCAGGGTAAAGAACGACTTCTATGCTTTCATTAGATGGCTATGAACCCCATATCTGACAATTTTGGGTGTTGACATGGCCATTAGCTGGTATCAACATTCATCAGATGTAAACAACATATCCAGCTCCTATTCAGCCTCAAAATTTTGTTTAAAAAACTGTACAAAAATGTACTTGCAGAGGCAGTTCAGGTTATTGTAGTTTATGAAGTGCTGTGATCTTGTATGGGAACAGTTTCAAGCATTGTCTCAGCTGTGGTACAAGAGCTGAGGGATAAATAGCTAACCTCCTCAGCAACTATGTTCATGGGTGATGCGTTATTTGGTCTCAAATTACACTGAGGATTTATAAAATTGATTTTCTTTGATGTGCCACTTTTGTGTTTTGAAAAAAAAATTGGTTTGTTGGAATCTGGCTATGCACCCATCAAAACAAAAATACTTCCACAGGCAAAAACAATACATAAATGAAGACAACAAAGAAAAGTACAAAAATACACCATATTTCGTTTAAAATGATTATCTGATAACCTTTTGTACAGTTTTTCTAGGAACTTCCTGGAATTCTGGATGCTTCATAAAAAAAATCACTCATGCAGGCTCCAACATTTTACTGATATTGTCCTTTGCCACAACTCCATTTCAGAAGTGCTTGGGTAATCATGTTGTACATTGAAGAAATGTAAATAATTAATTGTCGTAATCTTCTCCCCATTACACTGTCAGTAAGGCAGACACTCACCTCAGTGTTTGAAAACAGATTACATTTCAGCAAATATAGGGGTTGTTACCATCGAACTAACTGAACATTGTATTGGCTAAGAAACTTCTCTGACACGTGTGTACTATATTATGCCCTTCCCCTTAGAGTAGACACTCACTTCAAAAGATTGTCTCAAAACATACATTTGACATCATGACATACTTTGAAATAAACACTCAGTATTTGATTCCTTCTATTATAATTTAATTTTTTTTTTTTTCAGTGATTCACTACTCAGAGTATAACAAAGCTAGATATTTTACATCCTGTTTGCTTCCTTTCCCACTGGCTGAAATTATAGATATTTAATTCATAAATGATGTGCTTCTTTTCCACAGACTTGGTACCGAAATTTAAGAACACTACTGTTAAGTGCAGGATTTTAAAATGGACAACAAAATAGAAATCAAAGAAGAGGTTCCTTTCTCAGAAGTTACCCCACAGACCAAGAGAGAAAGTTTTCCACAGGATGTTACATTGAAGTTGAATAGTGATGCTACTTCATACAAAGACTGTGAAATGGAAACCAAAATAGAAATCAAAGAAGAGACTCTTGTTTCAGACTTTTGTCCACAAATTGATCAGCAGCGTTCTTCCAAGAATCTTGTGATGAAAGCTAAGCAATACCACAAAGACTGTGAAGTTGAAAACAAAATACAAATCAAGCAAGAGACCCCTGTTTCAGACTTTTGTTCCAAAAATGAGAAGCAGTTTCTTTCTGAAGATCCTGTAATGAAAGTTAAACAATGTAAGAAAGACTGTGAAATGGATATAAAAATAGAAATTAAAGAAGAACCGTGGTGGATGGAGAAAACTTACACCGATGTTCCATCTGTTGGCGATGAAACTAAGGTAAGTTTTGCACAGAATCAAAGTAAGTACATTTTTTTAGTAATTCTTTGCACTCAAAACACTGAATTACAATTTCTATGAGAATAACTTTTTTCTTTTTGCCAGCAGAGAATATTCCAAATACTGAGTTTCAAGCTTAATAATGCAACTTGGAGAAGTAATGGAAAAGTTGCAAGTAATATTTATGTGTAACATTAGGTTGATGAAAAATCTACTAGAAAATGTCAGCTTAGTTTTCAGTTAAGTGTGAAAGAGAGACCTGGAGAACCTGATCAGATCAAGTAAACTGGTCCCAGTACTCGTAACACATGATGTGATAGTGTTTTGCATGTATGAAGATGATTCCAAAAGTTCTGCACATTAGAAGATGGAATTGAAAAAAATTTATTTAAAAAAATACCTTACAGGCCTTCAGTATAATCTCTTTTCTTCCTTATGACAGTTTTCCAATGTTTTTGCAAATCCCATAGTCCCAATAGGACACCATTGTTGAGCTGTCTGATGACGCACTTGGGTCAGTTGATTGGAAACATCATTTGTGGTTTGAAATGAAATTGAGTTTTATTTATAGACGCTCTTTAACTACTATGGTTCTTAGCGTCCCATTCTATATTGGGCATGAAACACTGGTAATTTTGCTCAGAGGCCTCTTTATCAGGCTTGAGGTTCTTTTGCATGCCATAAATCTACGACACGGTACCACCAGCTTTACTTCCCTTCCGAAGGAAGCCGTGCTAAGGATTTTTACGCCCGAAAAAATCCATCGCCCTCCGCCGGGTTTGAACCCGCGACCTTGGGAACTAGAGGCTAGCACGGTACCGCTAGTCCACGGAGTGGTGTCAACACATTTTCCATGTAGTGGTTTTTTCAGTTTGGGGAACAAATCAAAGTCTGGTGGACTCAAATTAGGACTGTATGGCAGATGGGGAAGTATCCCCCATCCATATTTCTCGAAAGATTCTCACACTGTTAGGGCAACATGTGGTTTTGCATTATTGTACAAAATGATACCAGCTCAAGCATGTCAGGCCTTTTCTGACAAATTTTTGAGCCCAAAACACTTTGCACTAACAGCTTGTAATATGCGCCTGTTACAGATGTCCCTGTGGCATTCTTATCTGTGGCAATGCCTCCATTAATGTTAAGCAAAGATCATCATCAGTTTCAACTTTGACTGTTGGCAGCAGTGTTTTTTTGGGGGGCATGGAGACTGAATGTTTCCATTGAGTTAACTGATACTCAGTTCTGGCTCAAAATCTCATATCAGGTTTCACCTATCTTTTCAGAAACTGCTTGGCTTCTGTTTTGTAATGCTAAAGCAATTCTTCTGCAATTCTCTTGCAACTCATTTTCTGTTGTTCACTCAGATGATGAACCCATCTGGCAGCAACTTTTCTCATCTGTAAATTTTCAGAATTATTCTGTTAACTGAAAAGACTGACATTCTGGCCTCATGTGCAATTTCCTCAATGTTTTTCATTGATCCTTTTGCAAAATGTCATTAGCAATAATCTCAGATATGTGGTCTGTTGCAATTGGTCTTCCCTTCTTGGGTTGTCCTCAGTGCTTATCCGAACTTCACAGAAATGAGCAGATCACCATGACACTGTGCTATGATCCACTAAAGTATTCCATACACCTCTCTCAAAGCGTTGTGTATTTCAGTTGGGTTCTTTCCTCTTAAAAGT
Organism: Deroplatys truncata; assembly: GCA_030765065.1. Lineage (NCBI taxonomy): Eukaryota > Metazoa > Arthropoda > Insecta > Mantodea > Mantidae > Deroplatys > Deroplatys truncata. Next base: position 125,218,723 of record CM060988.1, on the reverse strand, counting down.
TTCAATTTTATTATACGATCACTGGTCACTATGTGAAATCCAACCTGGCTCAATTTTGTCTTCCATTTTAAAGCTCAGTTATTCAGCACAAGAGTCAAACTAACCAACAGACATATATATACAACTCTCTAACCAGAAGTCTTGACTCAAAACTGATGCCGATTTCAAATTGATCATGCTACCATAACAGTCACACATGTGCAGTATGTAGAACTTTTGGAATCACCATTGTATGATAGAATACACAATCTCGATCTCTGTAGTAAGTTTGCTACAAGGACTGTCCCAGAAATACCTGACCTAACAAAGAAAACACACAAATTTTGGGAAAAAACATGTGTACTTCTCTACATAGTCTCCTTTCAGCTCGATACGCTTTTCCCAGTGATGTTCAAGAGCTTCAACACCCTGTTTATAGTGAGAATGTCGAGTTCTGCGAAATATTAGTTGGACTAAGACCTTTCAAATGAAAGTATTGTATCACATAAGAATGGCCATTTATCCATGTTTACAAATTTGCTGAGAGAGTTCACTATTAATGTTGCCAAACAGTTACTAAACAACGTAGCATCGTCAAACTTCAAACTTAAGCTTTATAAGGGTGGTATTTTCTACCATAGTCATTTGTTTGAAACAACAACCACTATCTATACGTCAGGTTGGGTACTTCTGGGACTACCCTTGTATCTAATCTGGTGGGTCTGAGTTTGAGTTAGGTTGAATAGACTTTTTAAGGTCTTTACAGAGTATTACCTTAATCTTGTGATGTGGGGTCATCTCATGGTTTCATTCTCCATTAGTCCAAACTGGAGGTTTTATAAGTAGTCAGCTACTGTATTAGTACAATGTTACTGCATTTTTGAAGGGTTTACTAGTCACACTATTGTGAGTTTGTTTACACAAAAATGGCAGGGAACTGCTAATAAATACTGCATACAATTGGAATCTTGTTATCACAGGTTCATGAGTAATTTATCATGGATTTTGAATCAGTTTGCTGAAATGCGCTTAAAAGCAATTTTAAATATAGTTCTACTTTTGTTGTTTTGTTTACATTTCTGAAAACATAACGTGCCTTTGCAAATAACTCTATGCTATTTTAATATTCACTGTTGATTAGCTGCAGGGTGTGTCAAAAATCTAGTAGTTCATATATTAAAAATAATTACAGCTCCTTTTTTATGAATAATTGAATTATACCTAAACAAAAAGAAAAATACATCAAAACTGGTTATAACAATGTTGAAGGGACTGGCAGTTTACGGTCGTTATAGTCGATGGTCGCACAAATTGGTGTTTGCTTTGCTTTTTTTATTTTTGCAAAAAAATTTCATATCTAAATTTTAGGCTGCCATAGAGTTAAAACTTCAAAAAGTAGCAGAAATGCAGTACACCTACAGAATTTACAATACAGTATTTGTGGAGAGGGACTGAAGAGGAATTTTTCTTATGTTTATGCTGTATGCACAGCAATAACATGCCAGCAAAATGTAAAAACCTATAATACATGAAGGAAGTAGCAACAACGTGAATTATACAATAATATCAAACACGTCTTGGATAATGAATGAGATGAAATGTTAGCACGTTTAAAATTTACTGTAAGTGCTGTATAGTATAATAGTTATGAATGACACAACTGCGTTACAGTTACTGTATTATATTGTGGTGAGCTCGGAAACATTGTATCCAAAATAAAGAACAATGGAAGTTTGGATTTCCCAACAGATGCACAAATTCATTGGCCCTACTTGAATACGTCCACTGATCGGCACATTGCCGCTTAAATCATGTAAATAAAGCTTCTTCAATATATTTGTGCTCAGATGATCTCATCCACTTGATTTTTTAAATAATTGTGTTCGAAAAGAGACCGTATTTTCTCTTTGTCCTTCCAAATTGTAGAAATCGTTGAGTGTGAGACAACCAATTCCTTCGCAATGCTGGCACATGTTTCCCTCTTTTTCTAATTGCCATATTATGTGTAACTTTTCTTCAGTATTAAACACTTTCCTCTTTTCTTTTTGCAACATCTTTAAATTGATGCTTGCATTGACTGTTTAACACACACACACTGATTTGAAATCTACAGAAAACAGAGTTTGAAAATAAGCATAACATTGTTGTTAGCAATCCCCTTAATACATAACAAACAAAAATTAACTTTGGACATTATAGCTGATATACTTCTCTGAAAATGTAATAAAAGTATGTTGTTTTATAAGTCGCAATAAGTGATGTACTAAGCAAGTTTTTAAACATAGCACTTACATAGGATTTAGACAGCCAATACGTTATAGCCATTAGGTCATTAAAATCAATGTCGCTATAAAAAGTATCGACCGTACATACGTTTTAAAGGTTAGAAAGCAAATATGCACAATGGAGTTCACTTAATTTCTAAAAAACTCCTTGCTTTGTGATTAGAATGTTTACTATTGAAAGCATTATGTAAATCTGCAAATTAAATTCAAACACCTTTTTTTATATAATATTATATAGACAAATAGTTATATAGGTACCTATTTAATCTTTCTGTATTCTGCAAAATAATGTGCTCATTCTGTTTGCTGTATGGGAATATGTGTGTCAATTTGCTATACATCTTGGAAAACTAGGATCATCAGATATTTTAGTCAGAGAAAGAACTTATAGGTAGTTTAATAATGCCTTTTTCACTTCAGATTATATATACGTATCATGGTGCCCATAAAATGCTGTATATATTAAGGCATCTCTGAATGATATACTGCAAACCAATAAATGTCTTTTGGATCAAGAAGATGGAGTTCAACAAACAGTTCCCATTATGGCAACTTCTGATTATAGATTTACGTGTGGGAACATAACAAAAATTAAAAAGTTGTGTTGCAGAATATTTCGAATACTTCTAACTATAAAATTATGCAGATTTGATCTAGCTTAATAAAATTAGGCTGTCTTGCCTTAATAAAAGGATTTTCCAGAAAATAAAATTGTATGAGAAACCTTAAATCCATAAGATGCAAACAAAATTACACTTTAGTAATTTATTGGTTACATAATGTTCATGTGGTATTACTGAACTGCATTGCAACAGTCTGGGAAATACAGGGTGTTACATGGGAGACAAAGATCAGGAATAATGCCCTAGGGGCATATAGCTCTTGGGAAGGGGTTGTGTGCTGTGGTGGGAAAGAAAACTACCGGTTAGTGGCAAGCACCTCAGCTTGTTACCACATGGCTGGTGGTAAAGAAGTGGTTTATGAACCAGCTACAAAAAGACTCCATTGGAAATCTGATCAGCACAGACACATCCCATATTCGGGAGATCTCAATCTGGTAACTTAAATATCTTACACTGTGGGGTGCCAGCATTCTGTTGATCTAGATTCATCATGTACCCTGATTTCAACATTTGCGCTAGTGTTGCCTCATTAGGATACCTGGGGTTCGTTCCCAGCCCTGGGACACTACAATATCATCTAGAAAAACTACTTAATTTGTTTTGTTAATAATGCATGCAAACCCGAATGTTTCTGCCCCAGATTTATGTACAAAAATATAACCACTTTATAGAAGTTGTAAACAGAATGATGTCTTATTATGTTACAGGACAGTGTGGTTGAGAGTTCTCCATCAACAGAACCAATCAGGTAAGATCTGTGGTATATATCATAATTTAGACACATTACAATTTTATTTACTCCAAGGTTGGTCTTACTTATTACCTTTACTTATAGGCTTACAATGACTAGGATATGGCATAAGGTTTTCATTAGTAACTTTGCAGTTTAATTTAAGTCTTTGTGTAACTATATTTTCTCCGATTTTCTTTTAGCCTCTCTCTCTTCCTCCCTTTTTTATACACCAAATATTTAAAAATGTTCATTAAATAATTTAACAGCTTTTTGATAACATTAAATATCTATATATAATTTGAAGCTGTACTTGAAATTATGCAATAACCTTGAAAGTCCCGTCTGACAGTGTCATACCAATCGAAACTGTTCAATCTCTGTAATGTCACAAAAATATTAATTCTAAAATTACTTCGTTAATTGGCCAAATATTTGCAAAATGTGCATCAATTTCACGGTAATTGGTTGTTTTAAGTTCATAATCACCTATATTTATTGCAGTTAAACAGAAGAAAGTGTTCGTTTACCATTGATACTATTTTTTTTTTTTTTTTTTTTTTTTACTATGCTGCTCTTTTTGCCTGGCACCCTGGCCTTCTGGCTCCTCTAAACATTCCTTACTACCTTTTATCCCTATTTGCCCATCTTCTCCTTCCTCCATTTGCCTTTCTACCTTTCTTATCTCTCTTACTTTTCTACTCCATTTCTCTTTTACTTTCTTTAAAAACTCCCCCATATTCTTAATTTGCTTTTCTTCTTTTCTCGTTAGCATTTTAATTGCTACTATTTTCCTATCCATTTTTTCCCATTTTTCTTCCCATACTTCTTGTCTCCATTCTGCTAATTCTTTGCATGTTGAATACAGAGTTGGTAACCATGTCATCAAATGTTTATCTGCTAAAAGAAAGACGACACCACAAGCTTAAAGTATTATACCATATTTTCATGAATCTAATGCGCACCTTTCTTGTCCAAATGCAGTATTCAAAATTGTGGTGTGCATTAGATTTGAGTACAAAATTGTACCATAGCTTACAGGTAACTAACTGTATTCAAATTTATCATACCTATCTTACATCACAATGCATTGTTGTCATTCTCACTTGGTTACACTTATTGTTGGCCTATTATTGCAAGAGGTATTGGATTAGTAGGTAGTAAGGAAATGGAGGGCAAACAATAGAACATCTTATGATGCTACTTTCAAGTGTAAAATGATCCTTTATACCAAAAAAAATGGTAATGAGGCAGGAAGAGAGTTCATTGTAGTAGGGAGAGCAATGTTCACTTGCTTATGGCAGCAACAGAAATTGGCATTACTTGCAACTAAAGCTAGCAGAAAGGTATTTGTAATATGGCAGTAGTAACTGTTTGTATGTAGCATAGGTATTTCATGTTCACTTTAATAGATAGTGGTAATTTTTTAACTTTGACTTTGTCACATAACAGTAGGCTACTTATAAATACTAGGTATGTTCTGAAATGTTATGCACAAATCCATTGTTGTACAAAATAAATTTATCTTATCATTAATGCACATAACATTCACCAACCAACCCTTTTTTATTATTTTAAGTTTCAGATTTGGAGTGCATATTAAACTCAATGATCCACCAGATTCATGTAAATGCAGTATTATTTTGTTCTGTTTGTTGTGTTATATTGGATTACATACTTTATTTTGTATGTATGTTCTGTGTTTAATAATGATTCATCGTTTAAGAGGACATACACGGCAGCATGGTATAGCACTAAGGGATTTTTCAACAGCGAGATCCAGAATATGAATGATGTTATAAAAATATTTGTGAAAGAGATGCAAGTCCTTTAGGCCGCTACACTATTCAAAATGAAAACATTATTGTACAGTGAAAATTTACTGAAAATAATTTGTTTTAAGTACTGTGCAATGAAGTAAATGAAAATTCTTGATAAATATTTTTGCTTTAAACAATTACAGTCTTTTAATTCATAGCTAAAGCAACTAGTACATATTTAATTTAAACTCTACTAGCAGTAACAATTCATATAAAATTTTAAAACTATTCTTTGAGGGAGGTTTCTTTTAACAAGTTCACATGTACGAAAATGATATACAGTATGTCCGTAAAGTCACAGTGTACTTTTGACTGGTCACAGAAAATCAACGAAACAAAATAGAAATGTGAAATCTGCACCAAATTAAAGGAAAACTCTCCAAGTTTAGTATTTATTCAGTGCAGTTTGATGTGGCTTCAATTTGTTGCCCCACACACTTCCAAACGATATTCAGGTTCTGCCCACACACGTTTAAGGACATCTGGTGTAACAGAGTGAATAACATCTGTGATTCTCTGTTTTAAATGATTAATGCTGATACGTTCACTTTACACATGTTGCTTTATATAACCCCACAAATAAAAGTCTAAGGGCATCAGATCTGGGGATCGTAGTGGCCATGGCTTGACAGAACCCCTGCCTGTCCACTGTTGGGGTAATGTATCCAGAAACTCACGAGCAATGCTGGTGTAGTGTGGAGGAGCGCTGTCTTGTTGAAAGATGACAGTTTCTGGAAATTGTGGTACTGCATATAATTCCAACATATCAAGGTAATTTTTTGCCACCACAGTCTGCTCCGCAAAGAAAAATGGACCTATCACTGTGTCATGCATCAGGCCACACCACATGTTCGCTTTAGGGGTGTTACGTTCGTACTCAACGTAGGCACAAGGATTTTCAGTAGCCCATATGTGGATGTTATGACGAACATGTCCACAGATATGGAATGTCACTTCATCACTAAACACAATCTTCTGCAGAAATTGTTCATCATTATCGATCTCATGAAGCATATCTGTAGCAAACACGAATCATTTGGGTCTATCTGCCGGTTTTATAGCATGCAACAGCTGCAACTTGTAACCTGAAAAACATAGACCTTCTTTAATACCTTATGAACTGCATAGATGTAATTGTCGAGCACATGCATGCATAGATTTTTTTAGGGCTCCTTACATAGTTCCCCTGTATAGCATCTACAGACTCGTCACCTACCAATGGTCTACCAGAACGGGGTTTGTTCAACAAAGTGCTGGTATTCTTCAACTGTTTATCCCACTGAGTAATGTTATTCCTATGTGATGGTGCTTCATTGTACATGCGACAATATTCACGTTGTACTTTGGCCACGGATTTGAATTTGGCAAGCCACAAAACACACTGAACTTTCCTCTGTACCATCCAGATCTTGACTTGCGTGGCGTGAGTTGATGTGCTGCTGCACAGTTTGTGGTGTTGCATCATCACCTGCATGCACACACCTTGCCATCATACTACAGAAACTTAGAGAGTATTTCTTTTATTTGGTGAAGGATTCACATTTATATCTTGTTTCGTTGCTTTTCAGTGACTTGTCAAAACTGCACCATGACTTTATGGACACACCATATGTAGTCAGTTTATGTACTTAACTCATTTCCTTTCTTTTCTTTACAAATTTTCTCCTATCCAGAAAATGTTATAATTTTGACTTTCATATGAATCATTACAAGTAATTATACTTAAATTTTGATCTAGACTTGCCTTCTATAACTTTGGTGTATCAAACTACATGAACGTACTTCTAGTAGGGTAGAATTTTGTGTCTTTTCATACAAAAATAATAATTTTCGTACAAAAAATTTAGACAAGCCTGAAAACCCAGATGTACAAAATGATGTACCCTGGCACTAATGCGTTGTGCCTCCTCGATGAATTGTGTAGCCTAGCGGTGCTCGAGTCCCTCTCTCCTCACTCTGAATTTGTCTCTTGCTCGGTAACCATGAGTTCAAATCCAACCAGGGAAGTAGGGTACTTTGGCAATCATGCTGCCCTTCTCCAAGCAGCAGCAGGGAAACTGCTGACCACCTTTCTTGTACTACTATCTATGGTGGAATAAGGAAGCTCTTCTCAACGTAGCTGACATATTAAAGTATAAAGGATCCATAACCACTGATCATCAATGGTAGTCTTTATGGGCCAGGATATCAGTGCAGGTCGTCGCCGTATCCACTGTAGTGGGGAAATGTGCAAAATGTCACATCACAGTATACCCTCAATTCTGTAATATTTCTATATTGCCAATTAACAGGGAACTGCTGTCCTCTCATTCTTGGTAGTTTGAATATTTATAACACTTTTGCTCTTTCACTTATTCAGCATTCAATCTGTTGTGCAGTCATAGTAATTTATACTCTGATTCATAAAGATATTTCAAAATGCCTCAAATGGCCTTTGACTGACAGAGAAATAATGGATATATTTGATAATGCAGTAATTTCGGATTTTGAGTTTGATGATTGATAGGTTAGTGAGTGAAACAGAAGATCAAAATACTGTGTGTGAGCAAGTTGATGAAGCAATTTAATCACCTTCTGATGATGACAATGGGGATCATAATAATAGTGTAACTGAAGATGACATCACTCCCAGGTATGTTAAATGAATGGAAGGATTTTTACATCTAAGCATCCTCAGCCTACAAGACGTTTAGCACTTAAGTTGTAAAAGAAGTATGAAGAAATAAAGGTGAAGTGAAAACTATCAGAGAATCCTTTGAAGAATTCTTTATTCCAGAAGTTAATAAACATAATCAAAAAGTATAACAATGAAGAAGCAGTAAGAATGAATGTACCAGAAACAAATAACTGGAATAGAAGTTATATGAGACAATTTAAGACAACTTACCGCTTCAGTGGCTCAAAATTCTGAGGACATGTTTCACAGACCATTGTCTGCATCCTCAACTTGTTGTCAACAGGAAACTATTAAAAGATGGGTGCTATCAGCTTTCTTCGCCCTCATTCATATAGCCAGTCTGGGTGGCTCAGTTGGTTAGGCACTGGCCTTCTGATTCCAGACCCAGACTGATGGTTTTGTGTGCTTTAAAGTGACAGCCCATGTCAGACTTACTAGCATTTAAAAGAACTCCTGCGGAACAAAATTCCAGTGCATGGGGCGTTGATATGATCCTGACAATTGACAGCATTTTAACAAACAAAGGAATTTTTTAATTTTCTCATTGATATGGCTGTGTAAATGCTTATAAGGATTATTCTTGAATTTTCCTTACTGAAGAAGTACGCCAAATTAGAGATAACCATACCTGCAAGAACTGGGATTACAGCTGATAAAACCAGATATTGAAGAATGAGCCAGAGATAGCTCAGGATTACAGAAGAATGTAATCATAGCCATGAAAGGAATGTTTTAAAGGAAGATTGGGCAAACTTTTGATGCAACGCAAGTGAATGGTGGTTAGGAACCCTGCTATTTGTGTACAAGCCTAAGATGAAAAAATGCAACAAAGTTAATGAAACAAGAATAGTTTGAGGTAACTGTCATAGATACACTCTTGTGGTAGGTACAACAGTGATTTGTTCAAAATGTGGAGAAAATTCCGAGGAGAATGCTAAATTATACTGGCATTCAATGACTGTACTATAAAGATTCATTTTAGATGTCACGTGAAACTATTCTCATTTATTTGTTTAAAATTTCTTCTTGCAAGTATTTTAACTGCATTAGGGTATGCAGCCTACTATTTCATCTAAATTTGGTTAGTGAAAACAAAATATGTTAAACAGAGTTAAAAATTATCTGTATAAGTATGTCTTATAATATTTAATTTTAAAATAAATTTATTTTAAAAATTATTAAGACATAATATTGTTTTCAGTGGTGGTCATAAAGTAACCCCCCCCCCACTTGGCAATATAGTTGTGTAATATGGGCTGGTATTGCTAGGGTTAATTACTTCCAATAGAGTCTCTTGATTAGATTCTATGAAAACTGAAGACAACTCATTAACAATTCATTTTAATCGTCATTTCAACTAAAAACTCAATGTTGCTTTAATATACAGAATTTATTTACAGCCCAGAATATTTTCATTTTCACAAATATAATTTTAATAACCTAGTGGACAAATTTAAACCTCAAGTTAAGGGGTCATTTTCAATTAAAGGCTGCTGGTTCACAATAACTGAGTAGAGCAAACTTAAAATACATGTATTATAATGTGAGTGTTTACAAATTAACAGGAAGCTTTCCCAGGAACAGGAAAAAAGGCTTGGTCCAGTTTTAATATTCTTGTTCCTGAGCATGGCATAAATCCATTCGTGCATGTTAGACTCTTCTCTGTAGAATTTATTCAAGGCAGCCTTGACATTAAACAGCCATTAGATCTCTCTGTAGTCGCAAGTTGGGAAAATAAAACTGGAAGAAATTCTAGCGAATGTGTATCCTGACTTCCTCAGATATACTGAGCGTTGGCTCTTCTAGCGAGAGTGTCATCCATGATTTGTTTATGTGCAACTCAAAACTGGCTATTGCCTCCAAAAAACAATAGTGAAAAGTACAAAGAACAGCAAAAACTAGTAGAAATTAACAAAGAACAACAAAATGCTATTAATAAAGGAATGACGCTTGGTATGACTAGAGGAATTGGAAATAGTAATGGATCTGCATGGAAATGTCAGCAGTATTGAATTTTGATGTTTGCTAACGCATTGTGTTGGCTGAATTGGAAGCAGGTGAAAAAATCTCATTGGTTAGTTACAAACGAATGATGTCCCAATGCACAAAATTGACTTCCCACTTTGCTGTTGATAAGGTCAAGGATATGTATTCTCATTCCCAGGTATTGTGACCACAGTGCTAAGTTACCTAAGGAGTGGCAAGCACCTCCCAGCTCATCTACCTGGCCACAGGTTAGGCTAATGACCAACCCCCCTCCAGATCAATGGGCTTGCGGAACAATAGCCCATTATGCGCCACTAACCTGTTATGGAACATTTGTTGCAGCATGTTCAGCATGTCCCCCTCTATAAAGTTCCACTTTGTATTATGCAGGGCCTATATACGGGGGCTGCTCTTGCCCTTCAGTTCTGTTAGTCAAGAAGTGACAAAGTGAAAACAGTGCAGTTCAACAGTTCAGTTGAATTGCGTTCCAAGTGTTTGCCAGAAATGACTCAAGTGTAATGCTTGTGCTATGTTGACTGCCTAGTGATAAATAAAGTGTGTTTTGCACTAACTGGTGTTCTCATTTGTTACAGTACGCTGTTTTGTCTCTGTTCTGGTTTCATTCGTTGGTTATTGTGAACTAGCCTGAAATGTAAGATGTGGATTTTTCAAAGGAAATGAGTACTTGAAACCACTTTAAGACATATTTGATAACTGCTGCTTGAAGCTTTTTTCTTTCTCTTGATCATTTTTCTTCATATGTTGAAAATTTGGAATATTGATTTACATTAAAGAGAGAGGGAGTGAGAAAAAGAGAGACAAAAATTAAATAGAGTTTTATTTATGGATGCTCTTTAACTGCTATGGTTCTTAGCATCCCATTCTATACTGGGCATGAAAGACCAGAAATTTTGCTCAGAGACCGCTTTATAATGCTTGAGATTATTTTACATGGTGTAAATCTATGACATGGGACCACTGGCTTTACTTCCATTCTAACCATGCTAAGGATTTTTATGGCTGAAAAAATCCATTGCCCTCTGCCGAGTTTGAACCTGCGACCTCCGGAAATGGTACCCTAGACCATGGAGAAGGTGAGAGAGAGAGAGAGAGAGAGAGAGAGAGATAGGCATGCCTAATAACATATAATAGAAAAAATATCTCCCATTTGAGAGCCTTACTCATTAATTCCTATGTTTTTATCAAATCCTTGATTAGCTAAACATTTCACAATGGAAGGAGGCCATCCACATCATCTTAGAGTCTGTCTTCATCTGATTATTACCATTTCTGTTAAAGAGTCATTAATGATCTTAAGGATTATTTTTTAAATTAATTGTGGTTTTATATATGGGAACATTTTTAAAAGTTAGTACATGCTTATGCTATCAATCACCTTCAGATTATCGTTTGGGTTATAATGAATCATGTAGCTATATGATATGCAGAATTTTATAATATACAAAGTGTTGAAGTTATGTCTAATAATGTATCTGCTCTAAGTGAACATTGCTGGATTCTTTTAATTGCTGATTAACTTTTCAGGTTATATGCAGAAGTAGCACCCAGGGGTAAATCAGTTTTATTCTCTGATGAAGACTCAGGAAAAGATTTAAGCTTCAGTGTGAGAGAGGTTAGTCCTGAATGTGAAACAGCCAGAAAATACAAAAGTACAGAAAGTGATATACCAGAAATATCTTCAGTAGAGAAAAGGATTTACTCTAAACAGCATGATGTTGGGGAAATGGACAGTACATCTTCATGCTTGAAACAGAATAATTTCTTTCGCCAGGATAGTATACAGGAGCATGGCATCTATAAGAATTATTGTTACAAGTCAATTTTGGTTACAAGTTACAATTTGAATTGTGTGTACGTGTATGGTATTTGCGAGAATAATTTGCCATCACATTTATTGATTCAAAAGCAACACAAGTGTGATATTTGTGAGAAAGTTTTTTCTGAGTTGTCAAATTTGAAAAGACACAAATTGATTCATGAGCACAAAAAACCACACAAATGTACTACTTGTGGGAAGGGTTTTACTCAGTCATCAAGTTTGAATGCACACAAATTAATACATGAGAGCAAAAAATCACACAAGTGTGATATTTGTGAGAAGATTTTTTCTCAGTTGCCATATTTGAAAAGACATAAATTCATTCATGAGGGCAAAAAGTCACACAGGTGTGATACTTGTGGGAAGGCTTTTTTTGGTTTGAGAGATTTGGAAAATCATAAATTCATTCATGAAGGCAAAAAGCCATACATGTGTGATACTTGTGGCAAGGGTTTTGCTCGTTTTACAGATTTGAAAAGACATAAATTGATTCATGAGGGCATAAAACCACATAAGTGTGAAACTTGTGAGAAGGATTTTACTCAGTTGTCAAGTTTGAAAAAACACAAACTGATACATGTGGGCAAAAAGCTACACGAGTGTGATACTTGTGGGAAAGATTTTACTCAGTTATCAAGTTTGAAAGTACATAAATTGATACACGAAGGCAATAAACCGCACAAGTGTGATAATTGTGAAAAGTACTTTACTCACTTGTCTCAGTTGCAAACACAACATGTGGGAAAGGCTTTGCTCAGTTGTTGCAGCTGAAAACATGCAAATTAATACCACAGGGCAAGAAGTCACACAAGTAGGATACACGTGGGAAGGATTTTGCTTAGTTGTTACAGTTGAAAACACACAAATTGATACATGAGGGCAAAAAGCCACACAAATGCTTTACTTGTGAAAATAGTTTTACTCTTTAGGCAGAAATCAAGACATGAATTGATTCATGATGGTGAAAAGCCACATAATATGATACTTGTAGGAAAGCTTTCACTCAATTGTCATATTTGAAAACCTACAAATTGATTCATGAAGGTACAAAGTCAAACAATTGTGATCCTTGAGGAATGACATGCTAAAATGAACATGTCTAATAAATAGTTTTTCACAATCAACATAAAACTTTATCTCAGCCATACACATGGATGAAAATAAGATATTAAAATGCAAACACCTTTTTTGGCAGTTCATAACTAAACTAAGACAATGAAAATATTCCTTTAAAAAGTACATTTAAATGTAGACATGTTCTCTTTTTCATTAACTATTTGACACTTACAGCTTTGAATGATTTTCAAAAGGCAAAAATATAATGTTCTTTCATAATGACTCGCATATTATTGATTAATGCTTGCTATCAGCTTATTACTGATTTGTAACATTTTAGTATGCCATATCATGAAATAAAGATTATAAATTGACTACTGCATTATTGTAATTGCTTTTAGTGTTTTATCAAAAGTTCTTAATCACTTATTTCTTTACAATCATTTAAATCATACAAAATAAAAAAGATGTATGAGTGGTATTACCTAATATCAAAACAACCACAAATTCCTCTTCCTGCAATGTACAATATGGGAATATGACATACCGATTTAAGTCCTCATGAATTTCAGCGTTCTCCAAAAATAGTTAATAAATCATCACCATCTTTCTTCTTGGCATTAGGATTGGATGGCTGAGGGTTACATAAAGCTACTAGTTGGTAGAAGTATTTCTTAATGGTTGGTGTATTCACATTTCATAAGAGACTTCCACTCCTATAGCTCTAGCTAAGACCTGTAAATGTGGTTCCATCCACACCAATATTAGCATTTTCTATAGCTTCAAACCATTTTATGAAAACACTCTTTACTTCACTTATGTTATCTAAGTTTCTTTAGGTAGGTCTTTTACATCCATCAGTCTCCAATCTTCATTAAGATTACTTCAGCCACTGATTGGTAAAACTCATTTTCCTCTTCTATTACAATTGTGGCTTTTTACAAAGAAGTTTCATTATATCAAGTAATAGTGTCCTTTAACTGGAAAAGTGAAATGAATTTCTTCAACAATACAATTGTATTCCAAGAAAATTCAGGAGTTATGAGGCACAGAATTGGTCTTTCACATTCAGAAAACGTCACAGAAAAGTTTCATTTCAGTCTTTTATCTTTAAAACCAACAGATTTTAAAAAGTGCAACAAGGCCTGTCAGCTCTTCCATTCATGTTTAAAATGCAATGTCCATTGACCCATTAACAATGCACAAATATAAACATCTGCCTTGAGTAAAATGATTCTTGAACTGGATGGACTCTGGCAGTGACTACGGGTACTATTGAAGGTCAAAGTATGTCACTGTTTGCTCATTCTTTTCCTACAAAAAAATCATTTGCTCTTTTCTTATGATAAGCTGCACATTTTCCTTTTTCGAAGCCATCTTAATTTGCTGATTCTTGTGCAGGAACTGCAAATATCAGAAGTTGTTATATTTATTCATAATATTCTGCAGCCATTTGGTTGTCATTAGTCAAAGATTTTTTGTACAGTACACTTTGTTTTATATTTAGTTCATTGTGCAGTTACAGCCATTGTAATTTTTGTTTGTTGTAATGACTTTCAATGCAATACAATTTGTCTATAAATTCTGCCATTTTGGCACAACCCCCCTCACGAGTTATAACAACCATCGAGAAGCGGTGACTTGGCCAGGTTATGTCATCGCCAGAAAAGAAAGAAATATCCAGAAACTTCAAGTGATATCCAGACGAGTTGTTTCGTCTGGTGGCCATGTCACCTGGAGGGGAAATGGTTCCTCAGAGCGCCACATCAGGGAAAAGGCAGTGCTGTTGCTGCTCACATTCCCTCTCCCTGGCACTGAAAGCCTAGCTAGAAGTAATGTGAAGAAAGAACAGCAGAGTCTGCGAGTTTCAGTCAGTGACCTACTATAGTAGCAGTTTCGTGAGCAGTGGACATGTTGCATATGCCCTAAGTCTTGACTTTTGTAAAACGTATTTTAACCTATTTTGGCAGTAATTTTCTAAGTTTCAATCATAGGGCATATGCACATATACTTGTCAAAATTGTTGTAAATTCTTTAGGAAAGGTGCTGTGAGCAACTGAATTATATTTGGGTGTAGATTCTTATTTCAACATTTTCGCGTATATACTAAATTCTTAAAGGGAACGAGTCAGGTGCTTTGAATGCCAAATGTACAACATGATTGTACTATAAGAATAAATTTTCACTTTAATGTGGAAGCTTGTTATCAGAAGATAGACACATGAAAAAAATTGTAAGTTGAGAATTGTTAATATTCGGAAGCTTTGGCACGGATATATTTTAGTAAAGTTCACACCAGGAGTATATGCATAGTTTCTTGAGTTCATGTTCTTTCTTTATGTTAAGCCTATAAGCTTTACTAATTGGTGAATACGATCCACGCTTTGAAGAAAGGGTTTGTATTGTTGTAGGAGTTGTATTATATTTCAACTGTTGAGGAGCCGAACTTGTAGTAGTTGCAACCGCATGTATGGCACACGGTTTCCGGTAGCCTTCACCCCAAATGTACTTTCAGGTGGCCTTTGCCCCAAGTTTAAAAATAATAGCTTTGTAATTTGACTGTTTCTTTCGATATTATATATTTATGTTTGCCTCGGCTGCGTCAGTATTATTTTAGAGACATGGATATCTTGGCAGGGTTGTGATGCAACAAGAATGTAGGCTTACACAGATTATAATTTTACTTCCCTCCTTTTATTAATACTTGATACAATTTAAATAACACTACACTGATATAGAGAACTGTGAGATTCTTTAATTAATTAATTGCACTTTTTAACATGTAAACTTATTTTTCGTCTCACATGAATACGTATTAAATCTCTCGAGGACGCACAAGCAACGCATCCAGGTATGAGCACTGCCTGCAGGCAACTGACTAGATTTCAACCATCTAAACTTGTAAATTTCTGTATTTCAAGTCTCTGATTGGCTAATCCTAGTCCAATAGAATACCTTCATTTAACTAAAGCTTTTTCTGGTAGTTGACTGGCTATTTTTCTAACTGTCTCAAAACTTTACATTATTGCTGCTCTAATAATGACTAGCAGCATTTAAACTTCCTTACTTATTATTGTCTCAAGGTTACCTCATTGTTAGCAACTTTTAACTTATTATTCTCATAGCTCCTACATTATTAAATTACGTAATATATTGAGACAGAATGTGCCGGAATTAATTTTATTATGTACTAATTTATTCAGTGTTTAATTTAATCTATAAATTATATAAGTGTACAATGTAAAAACAATGTAAATAGTAAATTTTGTATAATGTAATATTTGTCGTGTACATAATGTTCCTGTTTCACTAGGTTTAGAATGTCTTGAAAGCTGCAGTTAGGATAGAAACATCCTGTTTCCAGGTGCAGCTAAAACGGTATCTTTTGTGTAAGAAAATAAAGGTAAAGGTTTTATGACTGTTTGTTTCCGCTCCGGATGTATGGAGCGAGGCAAATATTATAACGGCAGTTTTACCGTTGACTTTTAGTAGAGGACCGTCCACAGTACAAGACAGTTGAGTTGAGTTGGCAGTACAGTTGAGAAGACAGTACTCAGGGGAAGACAGTGGTGATATGTGAACAGGAACAGTATGTAGTGTTAGAGGGAGGAAGTAATAATAAATAGTCCTAAAGCAAACGTTCCAGTGTGTAATCAATTCCTCTATAAGCTCCCATTGCCACAACTGAGATCGACGAGCTTATCAAATGTCATGATAGGCAGAGTCCATGCAAACATGATACGGTAATTTGTATCACAAATTACTCAGATATAATTAATTATATTAATTTGAATATGTATTTTTATGTGACATTGATTTCAGAGGTTTATTAATTGTAATTATTATTGGTAAATAATAATATACGGCTTTACTGAAACTGTCAACAATAACCCAATAATGCAGCAAAGGGGTGAGTTGTTTATCATTACCGGGAACCAGGAAGTTGCGTAATGTTTCGCGCCTTTTCGGTAAAAGCTTCTAGAATGTTCCTTAAAAGTAATATGTATTAGTGGTTTTCATTGGATATTAAAATAGACGCTAATGTTGGCGCGTTTTATTAGCCAATAGCAGTTCATTTATAATCTTTAGGCGTATCTTAAGGCAAGCCTATAAATAAGCCAGGTTCAAGGGAGCGTGCTCCCCAGTTCAACGGAATTCTCAATACACTAAACGTCGGTCCCTCAGTTCATCGTCAGTCAGTCAGTTCGTCAAGTTACGCGTAGAAGAATTACGAGAATTATTATAAAGTATTATACAGTTAAATATATAAAGTTGAAGTACGTGAGTTAAAAGTGATAAGAAGTTATTACAAACAGTTTCAGTTTGGCGAGTATCCAGATTAATTTGTAAAAGTGTTTGTGAATGTGTTCAGCAATAAAAGTTATAAAACCAATTTCTTCGTCAGTATAATTTCTGGATAAAAGATTCCTTTCCGATTCACACCCTGCAAGAGATACAAGTTCTACCAAGAAAAGATGATAGCTAGCCGGAGGACAATATACATAACCTTAAATTCTTTCAGAAACTAATTGATACAAATTGCTACGCCAGAGGAAGCTACGAACCAAACAAAGAATGACGTCACAAGAAGGCTTCAATACACGTGATGTAAACAAACATTTGTAAGAATCTCATCGCAAATTACCGCACCAACGTGGGGCTTAAAACATATACAATTTGTTTTCTCACAAATTGGCGCCCAACGTGGGGCTATAATAATGGCAAAACATTACAACATTAATACCACTTCAAATTGGCTCCACAACGCGGGGCTCAACAACAAATTACGTAAAAACGTATTACGTAAGCAATAATACTCCTTCAAATTGGCACCCAGGACGTGGGGCGAAGTAACCAGGAAAGGAAGGCGAAGAAACCAGGAAAGGAAAACGATGACCAGGAATGAAGCAGAGTAACCAGGAATGCAGCGGTGAAATGATCTACAACACCGAGATTACGAGGCAACAAGGAATTCAACTATAAAAACATCGAGACGACGTAGATTCATCATAATACAACGCAGAAGCGACATACAAATCTAGGACAATGGGGCAGAACGCTGGACATCAAAGTAACAGCAACATACAGCATCACAAAGGTATCGTAATTTTTTTTTAGAAAACCAAAAACAATGGCTGCTAGTAATACAGAAGAAACAATGATGGAAGGGGATAGTGTAACAGTTAACTGTAAGTCAATACAGGTTACAAAAAAAGGCTCAAACAATGTAGTATTGGAGGGAGGAAATGTTAGTGCAGAAAGTAACAATAGAATAGTAGGAAATATTACTATTGATGCTAGTATGATGATGGAAACGCTGAGAAATATGAATAGAGAATTGAGGGAACAATTTAGAGAAGATATGCAAAAGATTTGTAGGGAAACGAGGGAATATATTAGTAAGAAATTAGATCAGAGTTTGGAGGAATTGAGAGAAGATATAAAAAAAGATTTTGATAGGATTTTTGAACAAAACAGGAAATCAATTGAAAATATTGGTAGGAGTAAGGAGGTATTAGAGCAAAAAGTAGATCAAAGCAGTGGAGAAATTGAAAAGAAAGTTACGAAGTTAGATAGTAGTATGCCAAAAATGAGAGATGAAAATGAGGAAGTAATAGTAAGTGAGACAGGAGAAATTTCAAAGAAAATGCTAGACATGAGCAAGGAAATATGTAACAAAAAAAGTGAGGTTAATGTAGAATGCACAGAGTTAGGAAATCAAGTGAGTAATATTTCAAGTGAGCTAAGAGAGATGAAAGAGGTTATGAATGTAGATGTAAATCAGGCGCAGGTTAATTTCAGAGGGGAAATATCAGAAATACAGAAAGAATCAGAAATGCAAGGAAATAAATTGTACCAAGATGTTCAAAATGAAAACTCCAGTCCAGTACAGTTTAGTACAGATTTGTCAGAGTACTTTCAAATTAAAGAGATAGCAGAAGAATTGAAAATGAAAGTTGTTAAAAGATGTATTGTTCAGGAAACTTTAGATTGTTTTCAAATGAATACAAGAGGTTATTCATGAACAAAAATTTGAAGGTTAGGTTGCGGCTACGAGTAATGTTTAGCCACACACAATTTGATCCAGGAGGGTAAATAGCAATGAGATGTAAACTAAATGCTGGATAGTTAAAGATGACTTGCATAGAAATGTATTGGAACGTAAGAGGGTTAACTAAATATATATATATATATATATATATGTCATGAGAAAACAGAAATAAATTAAAAAAAATAGAAAAATAAAAAGAAATAAATATTTTAAAAAAATAACATTTTTTTAACTATAACAGTATTTAAAAATTAAGAATGCAAAGATTGAAACTTAATATGGTAATAAATTAAAAGTACGTGAATACAATTCCAAGAGTATTGTTAAAATAAAGAACAAAATAACAAAAATGGTAAAAATAATTCAAAACAAATACTTATGTAGCAAACAGAAAATGTGAAACATTGTCTAGATTTAAATATATTTGTAAAGTACAAAATAACAAAAATTAGTAGATATAATTAAAAAAACAAACAAATATTTATGTAATAAATAGAACATGTGAAACAGTGCCTAGATTTAAGAGATGTAAATATATGTAGAGGGTGAATATTTTGGTAAATATGTATAATGATTACAAAAAAAATCTTAAATGTATAAATTTTTGTCAACAACTTAAAGTAAACAATTTGGTAGCAGTGATAAAATAATTTAGGGTAAAGTATTTTCTATAAAAAAAATTGTGATGTCAGATTAATATCTAAATTAATTAAACCAGAGCCAGTAAGTAGTGGCGAGGTAAAACATATATCGTGTGTTAAATGCGTGTGAAGTGTTTAGTGAAAGTGATAGCGTGTGTTCCAAGATTTAGGAGACTAAAAACACAATTTTAAAATTTCTAAACAAGTTATAAATATTTATAATTATGTTTCTAGTGGGGCATATGATACGGTAATTTGTATCACAAATTACTCAGATGTAATTAATTATATTAATTTGAATATGTATTTTTATGTGACATTGATTTCAGAGGTTTATTAATTGTAATTATTATTGGTAAATAATAATATACGGCTTTACTGAAACTGTCAACAATAACGCAATAATGCAGCAAAGGGGTGAGTTGTTTATCATTACCGGGAACCAGGAAGTTACGTAATGTTTCGCGCCTTTTCGGTAAAAGCTTCTAGAATGTTCCCTAAAAGTAATATGTATTAGTGGTTTTCATTGGATATTAAAATAGACGCTAATGTTGGCGCGTTTTATTAGCCAATAGCAGTTCATTTATAATCTTTAGGCGTATCTTAAGGCAAGCCTATAAATAAGCCAGGTTCAAGGGAGCGTGCTCCCCAGTTCAACGGAATTCTCAATACACTCACTAAACGTCGGTCCCTCAGTTCATCGTCAGTCAGTCAGTTCGTCAAGTTACGCGTAGAAGAATTACGAGAATTATTATAAAGTATTATACAGTTAAATATATAAAGTTGAAGTACGTGAGTTAAAAGTGATAAGAAGTTATTGCAAACAGTTTCAGTTTGGCGAGTATCCAGATTAATTTGTAAAAGTGTTTGTGAATGTGTTCAGCAATAAAAGTTATAAAACCAATTTCTTCGTCAGTATAATTTCTGGATAAAAGATTCCTTTCCGATTCACACCCTGCAAGAGATACAAGTTCTACCAAGAAAAGATGATAGCTAGCCGGAGGACAATATACATAACCTTAAATTCTTTCAGAAACTAATTGATACAAATTGCTACGCCAGAGGAAGCTACGAACCAAACAAAGAATGACGTCACAAGAAGGCTTCAATACACGTGATGTAAACAAACATTTGTAAGAATCTCATCGCAAATTACCGCACCAACGTGGGGCTTAAAACATATACAATTTGTTCTCTCACAAACATCACCGCTGAGATCCATCTAGCCATGGTAAGAGCGAGAAGGACTACAAGACGAAGCCACGTCGAAACAATAGGCAGGGATACCGACGCATAAATGTCGCCCAACCTGGTGGGGCTTGAATGGAGCAAATGAGGAGAGAATAGGAATCATCAAAAAGGAATTAGGAGACGCGGGAAAGAAAGAAGATTACACCAAGACAGCAAGCAGAGGAGAGGAGCACAGCGAAGACAGCGTGAAGCGAAAAGAAGAATCTTGTGGAAATATTTAGTGCAGTGTTGTAATATGTGCAGAGTAGTGAATGTGCCTTAGGAAGGAAGGGGCATAAAATTAAGAAAAGAAAATCATATCAAGAGAATAAAAACCGTTACAATATACTACAAGAAGAAAGAAAGAACAAAAAAAAAAGGTCAGATTAATATTCATGTTAAATTGTAAATCTAGTAATAGTGCTATATAATCTATGTTATTACGTAATAATAAGGTAATACGTAGGAAAATGTCTGATAAGGGTGAGAATTTTGAGAAAAGTCAGGAGGATAGGGAGAGCTATTCAGAACCTGATATGGAAGTTGGATACAATCAAACGGAAGTAGTAAATATGCCCTTGAGTAGCATTTCTACAGAGGTGAATTTAGAAGAAAGCCCAGATGATAGGTTCAGTGACCCACTTTCAAACCTAAACATTCAGAGAAACCCCAGTCCAGAGCAGGTAGATAGAGTAGATGTCAGTCAGGTAGAAAATAATGCTCAACCCTCCACACAAAACTTAGAACAGAGTAATTTCGAGCTACTTATGTTCATGATGAAACAAATAAGTAGTGAAATGAAAGACATTAAAGGGGAAATAAATCAGAAATTTAGTAGTGAAATGAAGGATATTAAAGAGGAAATAAGTCAGAAATTGAGTGGGGAAATGAAGCAACTAAATCAGAAAATTGACAAGCAAAGTAGTGAGCTTCAGAACTTAAGAGGGGAAATCAGCCAAAAGGTGAACCAAGAAATATGTGAAATGAAAGAGAGGCTTAAAGGACAAATGGAAACAATTAATATTAAAATCCAAGGAGAAGTTAATCAGGTTGGAAAGGAAGCTAAAGATAGGGAAAGCAAAATATCTAAAGAGATAGGGAAACAATCAGAAAGGGTAGATAAACTAATGTCGAAACAAGAAGTAGAGATAAATAAAGTCAGGGAAGAAGTAAATAAAATGCATGTAAATATTACCAATAGTGTAAAACAGGTGGAAGAAAAAATAAGTGCTCAACAGGTAGAAAATATGCAGGGGTGGAATGATAAATTGCATTCAGTTCGTGAGGAAATATGTGAGAAAATGCATAGTACTAATGATGAGATTTTAAGTCAAGTAAAAGATAAAAATGACCAGTTGGCAGAGGAAATTAAGAAACAGAATGCAAATTGTCAGAACACACAAAAAGCTGTTGATGTGTTACTACATAAAATTAATAGTATGCATGTAAATAATAACAGTAGTTCTATGAACAATAATGTCTCCAATGTATTTAATAGTGAAGGTAATGGACGTAGAGAAACCTCTTCTGTATTTTCCAACAATGTTAGTGAAGCAACAGGGGGTGCCATTCAAAGTTCTGAATCTAACAATGTAATTTCAGGGACCTTAGGCCAAACAATAGATTCCGGTATGCAATCTTATAATAGCAACGTGTTGAGTGACCTACCTCTACCTACTTTTTCGGACGCCAATGACGACTCACCAATTTACTTCCTAGAGCAATTACAAGAATACTTTAGACTTAAAAATGTTCCAGAGGGATTAAAGATGATGATAACTCGAAAATGCGTGGACCGACATACTTTGAATTGGATAATGATCGCGATGGGTCCTGAAAATAATTTTGAATATTTTAAACATCTGTTCCTCAATAGATATTGGAGCGCGAGCAAACAACAAGAATTAAGAGTAAAACTGTGCTATGGTTACTATTCTCCCAGAGAAAATATGAGCATGGCAGATTACCTTTTGCATAATGCAAGGTATATTAAATACTTAAGACCTCCTGTACCGGAAGTAGATCTCATGGATATGATGGCAAAGCATTTTCCAATTCATATTCAACGTTCTTTGTTGGTCACGAAGCCTAAAACGTTAATTGAAATGGTAGACCTAATTTCTGCATTAGAAAGTCAAGAAACTGAATCTTCAAATTCTTGGGAAAATACGCAACATAACTCGAACTTCAGCCGAAACAATAATCACCAAGAACGTAGGGGACAATCAGGGAGAGAAAACAGACCTCGTAACAGATATGAAACTCAGATCCCTCAGTTCCAGCATGGAAATCAAGTAGATAACCGAAGAGATCGCCATGAACGCATAAACTTCATGCAATTCGAGAATAGATTTTCTCCAAGGCAAAGATTTCGTGGCCGAAACGAATTTTCACACAATTCAAGGGGGCATACAAATAACTGGAGATCTGGATACAATGGATATCATTCCGATGGTGAAAGATCAAATAGGTCAGTACGAACAACAAACAACCGTGGAAGAATGCAACCAGTTCAAAATCAACGTGATGGCAGACAGGAAATCACAGTAGTACCTGTTCAAGATGGCCGCCCTCACATGGATAGTAATACCAGTCAGTTAAACTAGATTGTGACGTAATGGTTTGGGATCACAAAGGGGTCACACAGAATTTCTTAGAGGAATATAGAATTAAGATTCATTTTGAAAAGCATAGTGCTTTTATTCAAAAGGAAGATCGCATTTTAAGTGGTCCTTTCATTAAGAAACAAATTATTCCAATTGAACGCACGCCTGAAGAAATGGAACTTGTTGACTTGGAACTCTTTGTACAGAAAATAATGATTGACAACACCTAGATAGTAAGTATGCGTACTGTAGAAGAAAACGGACAGAGAGACCTGTTTATTCAGGAAGGGACAGCTATACCGACCGATCTCCAGGTAGTAGGCACAGGTACCCAGCGACGGGAGAAAGAAACAGACAAAAGGAAGAAATTCTTCAGAAATGCAACGATGTCAATGGCCTGAACAATAAACAGCAAGAAATTTAGTCGAATATTCAGATTGGAGATAACGTACTATTGCGTAATAAATCATTGTCCAATAAAATAAATAAGGAAAACCAAAGATTAATGATCTATTACAAGGGACCGTATGAAGTCATCAAGAAATTTGGTACGGATACTGTTGAAATTGCTGATATTAAAAATGGAAAAAGCTTAGGAAGATTTCATAAAACCTTGTTGAAGAAATATAAACAACCATCGGAAGAGCAACAACTAAAGAA
The DNA here is from genome assembly GCA_030765065.1 of Deroplatys truncata. Classification (NCBI taxonomy): domain Eukaryota; kingdom Metazoa; phylum Arthropoda; class Insecta; order Mantodea; family Mantidae; genus Deroplatys; species Deroplatys truncata. Next base: position 125,194,538 of record CM060988.1, on the reverse strand, counting down.
TATAGAGGAAAATGAAAAGTAACGGGTAGAAAAGAAAGAAGAAAGACCAGTAAATGAGAAGTAAAACTGAAAACCAGTTAGGTATAATACGGTTGCTCAACTAGGTTGCTAACTAGGGTTGAAATGGGTGTAAATAAAAAATAAAATTGCTTAACATTGTATTGTATATAAAATAGAATATTAGGGATATTGAATATAATATAAATTTATAATAAATATATTGTTTATATTACTTGTTACTCATATAGACATGTTAAAATCTAGTATTAGTGTAACGTAACACAGAAAAGGACAACAATAAGTATTATTTGGGGCGAGAAATAAATGTCAGAGGTATTAAGTTGTGAATAAAGAACAATGTGTGTGTGTGTGTGTGTGTGTGTGTGTGTGTGTGTGTGTGAAATATTAGAAATGTCAAAAGGAATGCTGTATGGATGATGAAGTAAAATATTTTGTATTAAAATTAAGATATAAATGTCTAGCTTAGGAAGGAATCGTTAGAATGTAAAGAAAGAAACAACGATTTAAAATTTTCTTTAACATTCACGATTGGGGCATTATGAGACAGAATGTGCCGGAATTAATTTTATTATGTACTAATTTATTCAGTGTTTAATTTAATCTATAAATTATATAAGTGTACAATGTAAAAACAATGTAAATAGTAATTTTTGTATAATGTAATATTTGTCGTGTACATAATGTTCCTGTTTCACTAGGTTTAGAATGTCTTGAAAGCTGCAGTTAGGATAGAAACATCCTGTTTCCAGGTGCAGCTAAAACGGTATCTTTGGTGTAAGAAAATAAAGGTAAAGGTTTTATGACTCTGTTTGTTTCCGCTCCGGATGTATGGAGCGAGGCAAATATTATAACGGCAGTTTTACCGTTGACTTTTAGTAGAGGACCGTCCACAGTACAAGACAGTTGAGTTGAGTTGGCAGTACAGTTGAGAAGACAGTACTCAGGGGAAGACAGTGGTGATATGTGAACAGGAACAGTATGTAGTGTTAGAGGGAGGAAGTAATAATAAATAGTCCTAAAGCAAACGTTCCAGTGTGTAATCAATTCCTCTATAAGCTCCCATTGCCACAACTGAGATCGACGAGCTTATCAAATGTCATGATAGGCAGAGTCCATCTAGCCAGGGTAACAGCGAGAAGGACTACAAGACGAAGCCACGTCGAAACAATAGGCAGGGATACCGACGCAATATTCACATAACATTATTGAACATGTTTACAATAATATAAGCATATACAATGACTGTTACATACATTTTACAAATTATTACATACACACATTGGTTTAAGGTGGGCTGTTATTGAATTTACATATTATATAATTTGACTGAAATCATTTAAGTGTTAAAAATACTGCCTCAGCTTGGTGTGTGGTGTTGTGATTTAGGACAAAAGTCAAGTGGGTCACACCACTGCATACACCAAGTAGTAATTTCATTAACTGCAAGAAACACACTTCCATTAACAACAATTTAAAGAAAGTTAACGAAAATGGTAGCGGTAGCGTGAATGGTGAATACAACGTAACAAAAATGCTAGCAGAGCCTTTAAGAACATTCACTGTGACAAAATTAACACAGCTCTTCTTCGCTGTGGATTTGTGACTGACATGATTTCTATCTCATTATTCCTTTATCACTTTGCCTTCTTTAATTTTGTTTGCTCTACTATTCAACCAAGCAGGTTCCATTAAGATAATATGTGTGAAAAATATCTTGCACACTAGATATAGCTTTCCATTTTTTGTGGAAAGAGTGCAATTAACATTAAGTTGTGAGGTTTTACTTTTACCTTTATTACTTCAAGATGGTTTATGTTGAACATTTTTCAGCAGCATCATTTGCGCTAGCATCCTCTCTTGAGTTGCTTTTTCTCAAACATTATAAATGTACTGTCTCAAGTGCACTGCATCTTATGGCTGTATTTGCTGACAGTTGAACTGTTTGTATGTGAACATGCACAAAAAGAATAAAAGCCTCTTGGTGCAACATACCATTTCTGTTTATCTTTGCAAATTGTTCATCATTCTTGTTCCTCTTTCTGCTAACCTTGTTGCAATATTTACAAGAACATGTCCAATTTACTTTCTAAATACTATCATTATACTATGTAACATAATGGTAACAGCTACCCTTTGCAGGAGCTTGAATGGAATGGAAATCATATACTTGAATCAGCACCTCCTGTTGGCCTGTAAAAATTAAATTGAGTTTTATTTATGGACACTCTAGGTTCTTAGCATCCCATTAAATATTGGGCATGAAAGACTGGAAATTTTGCTCAGAAGCCTCTTTATCAGGCTTGAGGTTCTTTTATGTGCTGTAAATCTATAATACAGGATCACCAGCTTTACTTACCTTCTGAAGGAACCCATGCTAAGGATTTTTACACCTGAAAAAAAAATCCATCACCTCCGCCAGGTTTGAACCCTTGACCTCAGGAACTAGAGGCTAGCATGTTACTCCTAGACCATGAAGGACGATAATTGGCCATGTAGGCTACCTCTTCTTTGCAGGAAATGTGCACTTGGACAGATTCCATACATTTCTGCAGGCTTGTATGAGGAGATATGTTCGAGTTTGCTTGAGTTAATGTATTTACACTCCACTCATCCTGCAAGTACCATTTCGTAGTGTATCTCTCGCTTTTTAATTTAATTTTGGACATATTTTTCTTTATGTGTTGTCTTCTGACTTGTGAGAAGAGTTTACTGGGTTCACAGCTTTGAGAAAATATAAATTTATTCATGAGGGTAAAAAACAAACCTACAAGAGTGATACTTTTCTCAAAAAAGGTGCAAACTCATATAAATATTTTTTTTTTTTTCCTAAAATACACTTGAAGAAAGTGGAGTCAGCCTAAACGCTCTTACTAGCTTCATTCACTCATTTATTTTGCAGAATATGTATCGTGAGCATGAGCTCAAACAATATTAACACATTGTCAGATCTGCAGTAGAGAACGGATTCAACCTGGAAATGGTAGACAGGAAAATACGTAAATTCAAAAGATAAAAACGCATCAAGCAGGTCACCATACTTTCTAATGCAGCAGAAAAGATCAACTTCAGAAAATTCACATACCACCCAGGTCTCTTTCACAAATTTCAGAAAATATTCAAGAATCACAACATTACCCTGGCACCTTACAACAAATTTAGCATCAAGAATCTCATTAAAACAAGAAAATCTGATCCCATACCCCAGAACAAAAAGTCGGGATTCTACTGGATCCAATCTGAAAATTGCGAAACGGTTTATATTGGAAAAACGAAAAGGAACATAGGCACCTGCTTCAAGGAACACCAGCATTGCATAAAGTTCAAACAGACCGACAAATTAGCAGTTACTTTTCACTTCTGGACTCAAAACCATGAAATAGACAACAATATTTAGTTGCTGTAACCAGTCCAAAAACCCAAAGAGCTTGAAGCATGGAAGAAGATTTACATAAAGAAGTTTGAAAACTGCATCATGAACTTTGATTTGACAGAAGCAGACAACCCTCTATTTGTTTCATGCAGAGGACACCTCAGACTTTCAACAATATGACTCGAGAGTTCATCCAACAGGCTGCAGATGATGTGAGCTCATGCTCACGATACATGTTCTGCAAAATAAATGAGTGAGTGAAGCTAGTAAGAATGTTTAGGTTCATTCCGCTTTCTTCAAGTGTATTTTATTAATTGCTTCACTGTGTGTTATTCCATCTTTTTTTTTCTCTCTCTCTTCATATCCTAATAAAGTTGTTTTTTTTTGTTTTGTTATCTTTCCATAGAAATGGGTGTCATTAACCATAGCTGTTTGATGTCAGTATATGGTTATACCTGACCTAGTACAAATCATCTTCAGAAACACAGTGCATGAACTTTCCAAAACAGCTCTACAAACTCTATTGCTTCAGTTCTATAGCAATTTCTCTTTCTGATAAAAGCTTAGCATGTGTCCAAGTATTCTATTAATATTATTTAACGTAATAAACTTCTACATATTCTCTTATAAAATGACACCTTTAATTTCAAAAAAATCTTTTTTAATTTCATTTTATTTTTAAGAGAATTTAATTCCAACTTTATTTTTAATTTTTGGATGTAAATTAAGAAATAAATTATTGCCCAGATACATCACTTCCCAGTACTATTGTTGTACTTCTAGCCTCCCTATAATGCCAATTGCCAGGAATTTATAAAGGTAACTGAGCAAATAGGCTAGATGATTCCTGTAAACTTCAGACATCAATTAGACTGAACTGTGCACAACAGTTGAAAGCCGAGTTCAGAATAGGTTTGCTCACTACTACATTTTTTCAAACTACTGAAATTCTTGTGGTAGAGCACATAAAAAAGTAACTCATGAAATTTTTCTTGGTTATGTTGCATACTTTTCTTGAGTTCATATGCAGTTTCTTCCACATCCTGTTTATGTATGCCATCATTCATCATTGGTTGTGCATTAAAGTAAATTGTCAGTAGTGATTTCCACATGTATTTTAAGTCTCCCTCTTCCATTGAACGTTAAAACGATATTTTTCTATTCTTCTGTAATCATTTATTGTCCTCTTTGCTCCAAGTTTTTCTTAAATTGTTTTACAAGATTAATTTGCTCATTGTGCTCATCCTGTAAGACAGGTTTTGTTATCCATTTAGTTGGTTGTATGAGGTTGAGAGCATATCACTTTCTTAACTCTTTTTGCTACCCATACAGATGAACTGAGAGCTCAGTACACAGAAAATTTAGGATCTTGTACTTATTTCTACATGTGTGCATGGCATCAGTTTTATTATTACTGCTAGCATTTAAGCAGCAAAGCTTTTGGTCATTATTGTCCCTTTATGGATATGATCTTTAAGAGTATATGGAGCAATAGTGGAGAGCAGAATGATGCATCTGGAGACCATACAAACAATGGAAAGCAATAAATATTGTAAATAGTTATTTTTTAAACTTACCGTAAGCTTACCCAGATGAGGTTGCTTTAGTGGAATTAGAAGACTGGGCTATAAAAGCAAAGTAATGGAATGAATGGTGAAATATTGGTTTAGAATTTGGAAGCTAGAGAAAGATAACATCATCAATGTTTAATCATACAAGAAATAACTAAGGGGAAAGAAACATGAATATACAAAATCCAAAGTAATTTACAAGTTGGTTTGGAAACAACATGTTCAGAGGGAAAGAATGGGGAAAGGTTTCTGGAAGGAAATGCGGCTAGTCTCTATGTAAAAATCTCTCTTTATATAGGAGGGGGTGTCAAAAAAGAACTGGAATTATTTTTTTGCATTGTAATGCACCCAAACTGGAATTTGGTGTTGTAGCACTGCAAAGGTCTGACCTCGAGTGATGAAATGTCACATGCATCATTCACCTGGCTGACCTCGTTTGGAGGGAAGCACGTGAAGTAGAAGAGCATGTTAACTGTACCTAACATGGCTTAAGTTGTAGCGGGGTGCATCAATTAGATTTTGCGTTCTTCTTGATAAAACTCCATCACGAACACAGGTTTTTTAATGACATAAGCGATTTCAGGAGGGTAAAAAATACCTTGGGGATGCTCCACGCCCCGGAAGCCTCAACTTTGAAGAACTGGCATCACTGCCAACACAATTGATGTCATGTTGTGCAAAGACTGTCATTTAGCATTACCAAAGATTGCAGAGATTATGAATATATTCTATGGATCAGCTAGACATTGTACATAATGTTCTAGGCTATAGGAAAGTTGCAACAAAGTGGGTGATCATGCGATCAATGATGAATAGAAGGCTCACTACATGTCATCAATGGAAAGCAAGGCCTCAGTAAGAACCGGATTTTCTGGACAAAGTTATCACATGCAAAGAAGCCTGGTTTCACCATTATGACCCAGAGACAAAACAAGAAAGTGCCCAATGGAAACCTCTTCAATTTTTGGTATGCTCAACAAACCATCCTAAAGGGGTTTTAGGGAATGTTTTGAGCAGTGAACAGAATGCTGGAAGCATTGTATTGTGTCCTTTGAAGGTTTGTAAAAGAATTTAAATAAAGGTAAGCAGTATTTTCCAGCAAATAAATAATTTTGGTTATTTCTTTGGATTTGTGAGAAGGTGGGAAGGAAAGGGCCGAGATGGTTTAGAATGGGAGTAATATTTTGAACAATAATTTGGATTTGTGAGAAGGTGAGAAGGAAAGAGCCGAGATGGTTTAGAATGGGAGTAATATGTTTAAGTGGATTAAGAAATGGAAAGTGTAAGGAACCAGACAGTACTTTGCTTATATTTTGGAATGTGAACTAACCAAAGGAAACATACAAAATGAAATAAGATAGGGTTCCCAGCAAAAATGTGAAGCTATAATCGGCGCAACAGTTCTAGACACGTGAAAATCTTAATGAGAGCTATGATGCGAGTTGCTTACCAGATCAGGTGGTGACCGGTCGACTGCATACTGCAGGAGTGCGTTGGACAGTCTCGTCAAATATCCTCACCGGTTATGCACTGCTTTGCGCTGATAAACTTAGTTATATACAGTATATTAAAATCCACGCTGTAAAAAGCGTTTAATATAAAAAACGCTGTCAATCATTGCCTCCAATTCTTCCATACCTAACAACCCTTCCTCTTCTGCGGAATCACTCACATTATTGCCGTCACTACTTTCTGCACCATTATCTTGGATGAGAATTCTTTCTATTTGATTTTCTGCAATTCCGTATTTTTCGAAATAATGATTCATAATTTATTCAACATGTCGACATACATTTTCCCATTCTGGCCTTCCAATTTCAGCAAATTGCTGGCGTTATAACTGCTCCACATATTTTAATTTAAAAGTCATATTTCTGCATTGCACTCATTTTTTGATATCAGCCCAGATTAATTCGATTGGGTTTAGATCTGGGTGATGCGATGGGAGTCTTAAGTACATTATGGCGATGTTGTATTACTATCTGGTCAAGTATGTATGACGCCTGAAGCTGTTTGTTGGTTTTAATTAAGTTATATAGCTTTGTTTTACTCATGCTTTCATCTAAAGCTATATTATGTCTAAGTAACCAAGCTCTCATTTCTTCTTTCAATGAATTTGAGGTAGGTGGTTTGTCAATTGAGTGTTGACGCATTGTGAAGCATTGTCGATGACCAGAACAGACCGAGCAGGCATATTAGGTCTCAACATGGCGTTGATTCACTTCATGTACTTTTCTGTATTCATTTCTTGATGAAAATCTCCTGTTGTTTTTGCAACTTGTAAAAGAAGCGCATTTGGAACGAAGCCGATCTCTCCAACAGCATGAACGATAATAAGTATTTGCCCTTTAGCAACAGGAACCTGCAACCTAATTCGCTATCGTCACTCCAGCTTTTAGATGCTGTACGACTGCTGTGTATGTATGACTCATCTTCATACACTATAGTATTTTTCTGAAATTTGTAGCACCACCTTAAAAATTGATGCTGATATAAGTACACACTGATATAAGTACATATAAAATTATACTCATTTGGAAAGGTAGAATCAGACTGAAAAATTCAATGCCATAGCCGGGATTTGAACCACTGATCTTAGGCTTTCCGTGCCGTTGCTCTAACTGACTAAGCTATCATGGCAACGTTTACTTTTTATTTTTTTATTTTATTTATTTATTTTGCTTTTCTGTTAGAACTCTTCTATTTGATTTCGGTTTCTTCCATTTGAACCCTAAATCTTTAATAATTTTTCTGAGATTTGTAGCACCACCTTGAAAGTTTCTGCTGTGTTTCAGCTGGATGAGCAATCTGCTTATTGTTAGCACAGTTTTTTCTTCCACATAGGAATTGTGAACCGTGCGCCGAATGACGCATTCGAAATCGTCTATTTCTGTAATACGTTTAGGGACCTTATGTTTCTTCCCAGGTGTGTCAAATGGTACTCTTTCATCCATATGTTTTTTTCTTATCTTTGAGAACTCTGGAAACGGAACTCGGTGAAACACCAGTTGCTTTGACTACTCTTTCTTTCATTCTCTTAAGGCTTTTGTGGAACTCGGATGAACATATATTTTCTTCCTTCATCTCTGCTTCTTGCTTCATGAAGTCGAGGACATTTGCAATTATTTCCCTACTTTGACTACGTAGCACCTTACCACTTAACTTTGAAAACATAGGAGCCATGGTTATAAATATAACTTATATAAAATAAGTACTATTTAGATACTGCAGCTCTCTTTAAAATTACAACCAGATGCAGACACTTTCTATGCAGACTGTATGTGTTACGCACTGTGAGTAAGCAAAGGTATTATATCGCTTTCGTTGATAAAGCTAAACATAAACCATTCCTAGGCTCGGCAGCTGGGTTGGCAATCAAGGTCACGATTCCAGAAGTTTTGCGCGAGTAATAACTTCCCTGACTTTTCCTGAGTATTTCCTTGACCATTATTTTGTATTTGTACAATTTTTAACAGCCTCCTCAACCCCTATGTAATGCCTAGCATCCCATGTTACTGAGTTTAAACTTCTTTCTGCACTTTCTACAGTAGGCTTCACATTGATTGCCCAGTACATCACCAAGCCATTCTACAAATTCAAACTCAGGATTAAGCAATGAAACTAGGCAGTGATATTGAAAGGTGTGTTTATTTTGGGTTTTTTTTGGGTGGCGGGAGGAGGTTACCAAACTTTTATGGAGTAAATCAATCCAAAACTGCAATCACAAAAAAGATGAACAACCTTATCTTTAATGTGTGTGAAAGCATTTTTATATATATCAGTTCCTGTATATTTAATTTGAAACTCGTCACCTCAAGGATTACAGGGGGGGGGGGTATTTAATGAGCAAAATATTTTGTAATCCTCCTTAAAATTAGTTTTTAATCAGTATGAATTACCAGATATGTGGTAACTTTGAACCAATTTCCCTGACTTTCCAGGTTGCTGGAAACTCTATAAGAGGTAGAATAATTTTTAATTTTAAGATCACAAAGAAACAGAAAAGATCTTGACAAATACATGGGGAAGGTGGACAGCACTATGGGTTTGACCATGAGGATAGAATGAATTTACGAAACTATAATACGTTTACCTCAGTATACACAGAATCTGGGGTGAAGTGTTATGGTTAGATAAGAAAAACTGCAATTGTAAAAGTTTATATGATTTTTTTTGGTAGGCGAGTAAGAAAACATTCATTCTGTCAATAATGGTCCTTTATTACAACTTCTGTAATCTTATTTTAATTCCTGCCAATGGCAATCAAAAAATTAATTTCAACATTCTCTCTCACTCTCCATGGAATTATAGCACTTAAAGGTCTAGTCTGCCTCACTATTGAAGTCCAGTCTCTTCTATCATGGAGCTTTCTCCTCCATCCTCTTATACCAGCTCCTTTATATCCTCCTTAATGTTCACCATTTCTCTCTTGGTCTTCCTAGTTTCCTTTTCCATATCCTTTGTAATAAGGATCACTCCTCGCTCCCTCTACAAGTCCAACCTATCTAAATCTTGCACTCTTGATAAGAGTTCATAGAGACCTTTATTAGTTCCACGTCTCTATTCCCAATTTTCATACTTGGGTCCATAGATTCTTCATATCTTTCTTTCCCATAGGTCACTACAGATTTAATTACTGTTTTATATACTTTCTTCTTTCCATTTTTGGAAAGATCCTTCAATTTCAAAAAAAGGAAGTAGGGCCCAATAACATGTGTTTTCCACTTGTATCTTTCTTTAATTCCTTCCCCTATTGTGCCATTTTCTGTGATTACTGAACCCAAGTATTTAAAACTCCAAACTCTCTCAAATTTACAGTTCTCTATGGAAATGTTAATACTGTTTGTCCATTTATTTTCATCTCTAGATATGATCATATTCACCCTCAATTCGAGTTTAGCTCACCCTGTTCTAATTGGAAAAGCCTTATTTGTAATTCTTGAACTGATACTAATTAGCATAATATCATTTGCATGTGTCAATATTTCTGTCATTCTATTATAAATCATACCATCTAGGTTTAATTCCATTTTCCTGACCGCTCTTTCTAATACAATATTGTAGTTAGCGCTCTCACTACTCGTTTAATATCATATTTATTTGATACTTCTCCCTGAATGGATACTTTACCCATATTACCTGTAAAGGTCAGTAGAATCAGTTTTCTAGGCACGTAGAATTGTACCAATGTTTCATTAAGGGCCTTCTTATCATTGATATCATATGATGGTTTATAATTAATAAATAGCGCATGAAGGTCAATATTGAACTCGTAACATCTTTCCACGATGGTCCATAGGATGAATATGTGATCAATAGTAGATTTTCCTTTCATAAATTTGGCTTGATAGTCCTCAACTGTATTTTCCAAAAATTGTTGTCACTCTATGTTATTAATCTTAATAATACTTTGTGTTACATTGAGTAGCAGTATCCCTCTGAATTAATTTTGACATGCATTTGTCAAATCCATCTGCAGGAAGAAGGTTGCACTGTTAGATCTAGACATGTACGAGGGCTCTCCCAGAAGTACCCTAACAAAGAAAACACAAAAATTTTGGGAAAAACATCTCTATTTCTCTACTTAGTCTCCTTTCAGCTCAATATACTTTTCCCAGTGATGTCCAATTGTTTCAATACTCTATTTATAGTGAGAACTGTCGAGTTATGCAAAATATCCATCAACTGCAGACTCTGCTTCTTCATTTTAGCAAATCTGTTACCGCCAAGCCATTTCTTCAACTTTGGAAACAGAAAATAATCAGAAGGGACTAAGTCTGGTGAATAGGGTGCATGAGGAAGCAATTTGAACTTTTAACTCATTGATTTTGGCCATGGTGATAATGGATATGTGAATTGGTGCATTGTCTTCGTGAAACAAAATTTTCTTTTTTGCTAAATGCTGCAATAACTTTGCATAATACTCCCATTGATTGCTTGTGCTTTTTGAAGATAATCAATGAAAATTATTCCACGTGCATCCCATAAAACTGATGCCATGACCTTGCCTGCAGATGGAACCGTCTTCGCCTTCTTTGGAGCCAATTCTGCCCTTTTGATCCACTGTTTTGACTGTTCCTTCGTCTCAGGTGTGAAGTGATGAACCCATGTTTCATCCATGGTTATGAATTGATGCAAAAACTCGGCTCTATTGCAGAGAGACATCACCAAACACTCGACTGAAACGTCCTCACGATGCTGCTTTTGTTCCATTGTGAGTAAATGCGGCACCTATCTTGCGCACAGCTTTCTCATATCTAAATTTTCAGTCAGTATGCAATGTACAGCACTTTTTGAAATGCCTACGATGTCTGCTAGCTCGCACAATTTCAATGGATGATCATCCAATACCATTTTATGGATTTTCTTCACAACTTCTGGCATGATCACCTCATTTGGTCGCCAATTCCATGTTCATCTTGGCAGCTCGTATGGCCTAGCTTAAACTCTGCCACCCAATATTTTACTGTTTTAAATGAAGGAGCAGATTCCCACAGAGTAGAATTTAGCTCAGCTTTAATATTAGTTGGACTAAGACCTCTCAATTGAAAATATTGTATCACATAACGATGACCAGTTTTATCCATGTTTACAAATTTGCTGAGTGTGTTCACTATTGATGGCTACCAAACATTTACTAAACAACATGGCATTGTCAAACTTCAAACTTTTAAGCTTTATAAGGTTGGTACTTTCTACCATAGTCACTCGTTTGAAACAACAACCACTATCTATATGTCAGGTTGGGTAGTTCTGGGACTACCCTCGTATCTTATGCAAAATATATACACTTTATCCAGCACATTAAAAAGGATGTGCAATATCGTTTTCTGATATATCAAGAGATCAGTTATTGTTTACCTTTTCTTTCATCTGCCAGCTCTTATCCATTATCAGGAAAGCAACTGCTGTACAATTGATTCAACTTAATAAAAGATAATATTATTACATCATTGGCCAAGGATGTGTGGAAAGAGTTGTTCTTATCATCTTTATCCAGCCATGTAGAACATTATTAATGGCCATTATTGGCCAACGGCCATTGTTTACATTTTCCCATTTAACATCTTTGTCTACATTGCATGTTCTAATGATCTTAGAAGACATTTTTATTGCATTATTGTATTCCTAAGGGGACAGATTTCCGTTTATGTTGATCCACAAGCTCACTTGTTGCACTTACAATATACAGTGACCCCTTTATACTCATGCTTATTTAGAAAATAAATAGTCCCGTTATTCACAAAAATATGAACCTAATCCAGAAAGTATTTCCGCTGCTCAGATCGGTCTTAGGCTTCTATGAAAGGTTGTACAACATCTTTTCTTGGTTGTGCAAGTTTCAGACGAAACAAGTTTTTATTGTGCTTTCTCAGAGGTGAAAAGTTTGGAGCTATGAATGCTTGGATGTTGAAATCCGCAGAAATTTACATTCAACTAAAGGAAGTGTATAGTGATACAATAATGAATGAAAGAAATGTGAGAAAGTGGTGTTATGTGTTCAACAATGGATAAACAAATGTGCATTACTAAACTCAACCTGGATGTCTGTCACTCATCACCTCATCTGAAAAAAAATCTGATGTGTTACACTCACATGACTTTCTCTACTCTTGTACAAACTATTTTTACAAATGCTTATTCTCCATATGCTTCATGTTAATCGAGATGTTAATCTTATTGCTAATTTTCATGTAGATGCAAGGGGAATATGGTAGGCTTTAAGCGAGTCAAATCTTTTAAGCGCTGGTTGCTATGTGGCGCATTCCATTCTCTTTGCATGTCCAGGACATAAAAAAAGTATAAGTATTGAAAATTTAAGGGAATAACAAACAATATCACTCAACATTCAACAAAAAAAATGTATATGACATAAATTGTGTGTTTTAATGCGATCTACATTTTTTGTGTAGTAAAATTTTGTCTATCTCTTATGGTTTACCAGTTAAGCAAAAGTCGTTCACAATGAAGAATGCTTTTGGAGACATTCCCAGAAAATTCGATATACATTTCATTTGTCATGAAATTATCTTAAACATATGATATTTTAATCACAATTGTTAGAGCCATTTTTGAGAAAATTAAAATTTTCGAAAAAGTTCCATGTAAAGGGTAATCTGGGGTGGGGGGATTTTGTTGAAAACCTTTGTGTCGCATCTCTGGAAGATACCGAACCTAAATACCATGTTTGGTGTTTATCCGACTGTTCGTTTCTGAGTTATGCTGTTCACAGAGACACACACACGGACATGTTTCCAAAAATGCTTTTTTTGGATTCAGGGGGTCTCAAAATATGTATTTCCGGTGAAATCTCGATATCGAATTTTTGGGTGGAATACAATACTTCCCCTACTTACTATAACAATACTTCCCCTACTTACTATACGTAGTAGAGAAAGTAATAAAGTGAACAACAAAATCATTCAAAACAGATGTGTAACCCCGGGGAGAGATTTCTTTCCCAAATATTGTATGTTCTGTGCTTGGTGAAATTGTGTCCAAACATCATGGCTTAATGGACTGGTAACAGCTACTACAACAGGAATTCTAAAGCTAGGTCGGATATGACAAAAGTTTTAATAACAGAGGTGATTATGTGGAGAAATAAGTTTTAATAACACAGGTGATTATGTGGAGAAATAAAGTAAGCTTCAATTATATAGAAAATTTGAGTTGTCGAAGCACTTAACATCACTTACATGTTTTTCAACTTGACCGGTTTCAGGAGCTAATTCCTCCTCATCAGAAGTGGCCAACTGGTTCCTCGTGGTGTCCCATTTGCATCTGTGTGTGGTGATGAAACTCCATAGTGGGTTCGGTAGCAGCAATTCAGAATTCATCACATGGTGTTTGTGTTTTGTAATAACTTTACCCAAGTACCCAACTCTGCAGTGTGTTTTGTTGGTTTTAAGAGTGTTATATTTGGTGTGATGTGATTTGTTGTCCAAAAGTGATGTGCAACTGCAGATTTGTCCATTTGTTTGTGTTTGATGTGTCTCAATGTTCTTTTAATCTGGTCTCTAAATTTCTTTTTGTTTTACCTATGTATATTTAGTCACATTCTGGGTAATTAATTTGATAGATTCCTACTTTTTTGTTCTGAGGTATTTGGTCCTTTGGTTTGTTGCTGAGTAATTTCTCTTTACTTAATCTGTTTTGTTGAGCTAGGCAAATGTTGTGTTTTTTGAAGATGATGTGGAATTTGTAGTGAGTCCTTGGGTGGAAAGTGAACATCTTGAAAATCATTTTGCTTTTTTGTTGGGCGAGATTTGTGGTGTGCTTAATGTGTTTCTGTTTCTTGAAATGTGCTATTTTTTTGTCGATTTGTTTGGTGAAGCCATTGTTTATGGCTATGTTAACTATGTGTTTGTATTCATATTTGTATTCTGTTTCTCTTAGTGATGTGTAAACCAATCTATGGGTCAAAGTGTTTAGGACTGCATGTTTGTGTGGTATCGGGTTGAAACTATTGTTTTTTATGTAATTTTCAGAATGTGTAGGTTTCCTGTAGATCCCAAAATTGATCTTGTTCTTGTTTCTAATTACTTTCAAATCTAGGAACAGTAAAGTACCTTTGTCTTCTGTTTCCATCATAAATTATATAGATCTGTTCTGTAAATTTAGTATTTTGAGGGCATCCTGAACGAGCTTGTTGGGTACTATTGCAAATATATCAACATATCTGTGATAGACTTTGTAAATTTGTGGAATGGTGGTGGTTATGTGCAATTCAAAATTACTCATGAAAAAGTCAGTGAGGAATGGTGATAGAGGGTTTCCCATGGCTAAACACGAAGTCTGCTGATAGTATCTATTGTTGAAAGTGAAAGTGTTCTGAGTGATTCAAAGTTCTGTGAGATTCAAAAGGTCATCTACTTCATCTTGTGTAATGTTGTTTTGGGTAAGCCATTTATTTTAGTTGTAGAACTTCATCTATGGGGATACTTGGGGAAAAGTGCAGTGACGTCAAAAGATACATAATTTCAAATTCACATCAGTGTTACTAGCTAATCCATATTCTACACTAAGCTTTAATTTTTAAATGACTTCTTAAATATATATTTTTATTAATACATTAAAGCCAAATGGTTATTACTTCCTGGATGACCCTTGTATATATTCTGTGCTAAATTGAAATTGAGTTTTATTTATGGACACTCTCTAACTACTATGGTCCTTAGCGTCCCATTCTATATTGGACATGAAAGACCGGTAATTTTGCTCAGAGGTTTCTTTATCAGGCTTGAGATTCTTTTATGTGCCGTAAATCTACGACATGGGACCACTGGCTTTACTTACCTTCCGAAGGAAGCCATGCTAAGGACTTTTATGCCCGAAAAAATCCATCGCCCTCCGCCAGGTTTGAACCCGCTACCTTGGGAACTAGAGGCTAGCACAGTACCACTAGTCCACGGAGGATGACATATTCTGTGCTGTCAACATGTTTAGATACTACTATTTGGTCCCCCAAAATGAAAATTGCTTTAGATGGAAGCAAAAGAAAGGTGTGTGCAGAACTTGGCAACGTTATCCTATGCTAGCAAAAATAAAATGGGGTAGTAAACTGCTTGCAAAGTATATGGCAAGAAATGAACTGCAATCTTTTCTTCTGGTGGTACAAGACCTTTATTATAAAATTATATAGTAACATACATTCTTTCTCTTTCTAGAAACTAAGCACAGATGTATAAAAATATTCTTTTATCAAATTTCCTTCTTCAAGCGCCTTTCCAAAATACCATTCTTTTGCTTTGAAATTAAGAAACAAATGCACAAACTAAAGAAATCATCATTCTCATGAATGTTTTTAACACAAAATAACAGATTACAATTGTGTTTGTCAGAATATAACCCCCCTTAATTTCAAGTTCTGTAGAATTCAGGACCTTTATCACCATCTTCTTTCCTTTCCAAGGATCTTTTATGCTGAACAAGCCTAGCAATGAACATTAAATATAACATTCTTTGAAAAGTATGTTTAGAAGCTAACACCATATTGTATTTACAGATGACAAAATGTGCATTTAAGCTCAAAGCATGGAAATAACTTAGCCTGTTCAGCTGCAGAATAAACATTATGAATACTGTATGACCTGCCAAGGATATAACACTTCTTTTTAACTGAGAAAGCACTTTTTGTAGTTTATGAAGAAGCTTTAGGCTGAAGCTGCTAGACTCTGCCTCGACGTTCACGATTTCGGATGGAGTTGGCCAGGCACAGAGCAAACACAACACCAATTATCTACAACACACCAACACAAACTTTTAACATATAAACCAAGAGATTGCTTATTCATATTTAACACACTACATGTAGTCCTAACTGTTATCTGAAAATCATGAATTACTTTTTTATGTAAAATTGTTTTGCTGGATTTTCTAAACAGAGTGGTAAACATTTTTAAACACACCATACCACAAAAAAAAGTACAGTCATTACTTTATTTTTTTTAACACCTCAATAATGAAAAATCTAAAAATATCTGCATATGTAACTTGAATTTTAAAGACATTTTAATAGCAGAGTAATTGGTGAATAAAATTAATTAGTGTTCTTTATTTTACTATAAATACTAAAAATATGTGACTTTCAAATGACTTTCCCTCCTTACTCTTCTAAAAACTATTCTTATAAAAGCTTATTCTTCTATCTACTTCATGCTAATTGAGATAAACACTTACAAAATGCTTTCATTACATATTTCATTGTAGTTACAAGAAAACTACAGGAGGCTGAAACCATAGTCAAATCTTTAAAAAGTGAGTCACTCTACTCTGGCTTTGAAATTCCACCCTTTGTATGATCACAAGAACCAAACAAATGGTAACTTAGAACTTCGTAAAAGTATAAGTATTGAAAATTAACACAAATATCTATATCTCGGAAATGGTGAATGCCTCAACAAAAAAAAAAAATTTTTGTGTTTTAAAGAGATCTATATTTTTTATACATTAAATTTTTGTCTAACTTTTGCAATTTACCAGTTATACAAAATTATAACAAATTTCAATCAGAAAAAAGGAAATTTTACAGTTTGCAGGAAATTCAGGACATACATTTTATTTGCGTGGAAATATCTTTAATATATGGTATTTTAATGAAAACTGTTAAAACCATTTTTGAGAAAACCAAAAAATAACAACAAAACTCCATATAAAGAGTAATTTGAAAAGGTTGTGTGTGTGTGTGTGTGTGTGTGCGCGCGCGTGCGCTCAACTGACGTTTGACATGCTATAGGTGTTCTAAATGCATTAACAATTAAAAGAACATTCTTGTGGCCTTGAGAAACCCAAAATACTCAAAATACTTAAAGTATTTTACTCAAACGAGTTAAAGAAATTATATATTCTTGTCTAATATTCTAATAATGCATAATTCAAAAGGAGATGTTGAGGAACATAAGCTTTGTAGATCCAATGCAAACTATGACAGCATGTTTGCAATGGTTTCATTTCTAAGTATTTTTTATCCCAGTAACAAAATCAATTAACTATCTGGATTTCACTATATATTTGAAAGCTGTGTTTGCTGAATCTTCTGTAAATACATGGAGTTTTAACAAACAAGAAATAATAAAACAATAACAAAACAAAATTCTGCTCAGGCAAGTCAAAGTTCACATAATTGTTATATATTATACTTTTCACGTTAAAAGTTGCAATATATTATTTCCTCTACTGCTTATGTACAGTAAAAAGAGGAAATATAGAAATATTGTATTTCACCCAAACATTTTATATCAAGATTGCACCAGAAATAATGTTTTGGAGCCCCTGAATTAAAAAGGGGGAGAAAAAAAAATAGAAAACCGTGTTTGTGCATAATATATGTGCATGCACAACAAATCTTGGATATATCAAACTTGATATTTAAGTTTAAGGATGTGACATAAAAATTCTCAAGAAAATTCCCCTGCTTCAACTACCCTTTACTTAGAAAATTGATTGTTATTTTCCATTTTCTCAAAAATGGATCTTAATGATTTTTATTAAAATACCCTATGTTCAAGCTATTTGCATGACAAATAAAATAAATTCTTAAATTTTCTTAAAATAGTCTGTGAAATTCTCTTCGTTCTGAAGAAATTTTGTATAACTTGTAAATCATAAGAGATAGACAAAACTTATTGCACAAAAATATTTAAGTCAGGCTTTTGTGTGGAATGAACTATTTCCGAGTTATTCACTTTTTTTCAATGTCAAAGTCACTCCTCTATCCTGTGGTCGTGCAAAGAGAACGGATTCCCAAAGCCATCACATAGCATCTCACTTTTACTGTGTTCCTCTTGTATTCTTCAAATGTTTATCTCTATTAACTGAAACAGATAGAAGAATAAGGTTTTGTGCAATTGGTTTGTAGAACAGTGGGTAGAGAAAGTCATGTGAATGTAACCATTATTTATTTATTTATATTTTTTTATGTAAAACATAGGAATGATCTTAAATTACATATCATAACTAGAGTTTTCTTTTTGACCACTGGTTATTTAGCCACTCTATGAGCTGTTTCATGCATACAGATGTAATATGAACTGACCAATATGAACATAATGCTCCATTGTAAAAAATCTTATGTGTTGCACTCACATGACTTTCTCTACTCTTGTACAAACTATTTTTACAAACGCTTATTCTTCATCTATATGTTAATTGAGATGTTATCTTATTGCTAATTTTCTTATAGGTGCAAGGGGAATATGTTAAGCTTTAAGGTTAGTCAAATCTTTTAAGAGCTTGTTGCTAATGTGGAGCATTCCATTCTCTTTGCATGCCCAGGACATAAAAAACGAATTCCCATTTGAGAAAAAGTATAAGTTTTGGAAAATTCAAACAAATAACAAGGAATATGTCAGAAATGGTTCGCTCAACAGAAAAAAATGTATATGACAAAGTGTGTGTTTTAACGAGATCTACATTTTTTTGTGTACAAAAATTTTATCTATCCCTTACGGTTTACCAGTTATGCAAAATCTATCCACAATGAAGAGGGCTTTCGGGGACATTCCCAGAAAATTCAAGATATACATTTTGTCATGAAAATATCTTAAACATATGATATTTTAATCAAAATTGTTAAAGCCATTTTTGAGAAAATCAAAGTTTTCGAAAAATGTTCCATGTAAAGGGTAGTCCACGGTGGGGGGATTTTTGTTTAAAATCTTTGTGTTGCATTATTGTTTGGTATTTATCCAACTTTTCGTCTTTGAGTCTCTCTCTCTCTCTCTCTCTCTCTCTCTCTCTCTCTCTCTCTCTCTCTCTCTCTCTCTCTCTCTCTCTCTCTCTCTCTCTCTCTCTCTCTCACACACACACACACGCGCGCACGCACACCTTTTTGTAAAAATGCTTTTGTTGGATTCAGGGGGCCTCAAAACATGTATTTCTTGTGAAATCTCAATATAACATTTTTGGGTGGAATGCAATAGGTACTTCCCCCACTTACTATACGTAATAGAGAAGGTAAAAATGCGCTGAAAGAATAATTAATGATCTTCTGCTCACCTCAACTGCTCCAACAGCAACTGCAATAGCACCCAGTATTACACCAATAGCTTTGATCAGATCTTGTGCTCTCTTCAAGCAGCCATCTTGATAAACATTCTTTTCATCATTTGGATCAGTGCAATTACCACTTTCTGGTTTGCAGCATGAAGTTGGAAGTGTCATTCCTTGCCAGTACTTTGGACCATCCAAACCACAGCATTCAAGCTGCAAAAGTAATTATTGAGTTTATTAGTCAAGAGGATGCATTTCAAATACCATTTATAACAGTGAAGTCTTGAAAAAACAGCTTTGCTCTTGCAGCCTTATGTTGAAGGGTTTGCACATTTCTGCAACGTGCTTTCAGCTTTAAATACTTAAAAAGTAGGGTTACAATACGCCACAGATTTTGCGGATTATCAACACTTTTATGGTAAATGAAAAGTCAGGCCGAAAAGACAAAAGTCCACGAGTTTTTCTATAATTGAACTCAACTTCAACAAATTTAATGTTTTTTGGGGGAGGCTAAGGCTTATTTCTAGTGAGCAGAATTCAGAGTTGCTAAAACTGAGAGATATTATTTCTCCATCACTGGTCATAACACCAATGTGGACAGCATTTCCTTCATGAGTGCTCAGTGGACAGAAGAAAGGAATAGGTTAACAGTAAAATCAATTAATCCATGCTGCAAATATAAGTTGTAGTGAGTTTTAAACTTGTTGTGAAGAATACCAAGTCTTTTTTTCCTTCAGGTTCTGAGAAATAAAATTATATAAAGAATAGAACTTAATCGCTGATAATAAATACATTAAATTATACTGAATATATTTTTGATATTTTCTTGCTTAAGATAAAATACAGGGTGATTTATGAAGAACTGACACATTTGTTTCTTTAATTATTCTGTACCAAATTCACCCAATGCCCAATTTTAGCACCAAATTAAGCAGAATGTTCTGGAGTTTCGATTGCCTGTCACAAGATGCGCAGATGTTCATGTTTTATTTGTAATTGTTAGTTTTACTGTTGGCAACTGTTTTTGAGATTTTGTTCTAGTCAACGTGAAAATGGAGTACATTAAATGAACAACTTTTCCTTGTAAAGCAATACTGCATTACGAATTTAATTACAGCTAATCAAAGGGCACACCAGAGAGAATTTGGGGTTCCAAATCTTCCCCAAAGAAACACAATACTGGGACTGGTAAACAAATTGGAAACAACTGGATCTCTGGTGAGTGAAAAAGGCAAAACTCATTCATCTAGGCTTCCCACGGTTGTTGATGTAAGAGCACTACTGAATCAGTCCCCAAAAAATCATTAAGACATTTGTCGCAGGAGACAGGGTACAGCTACTCAACATGTGAGAGAGTTGCGAAAAGTGCAAGCCTAAAGCCTATAGGATTACGGTTGTCCATCATTTACACGAATCAGATAAGGATAGACGACTGAATTATTGTCGTTGGTTTCAGGCATTCATTGTGCAAAATCCTGCCATATTGTTCATCACATGGTTCTATTTATCCAGCTATGTGAACTGAAATAACTCACGCTGTTGGCCAGCAAAAATGCACGTGTTATTCATGAAGTACCTATGCACCCGGTTAAAATCGGAGTTTGGTGCGCAATACCCACACAGAGAATAGTGGGACCAACTTTTTTTTTTAAACAATGTGAACACTGCAGAGTACCGACGGATTTTCATGGAGTTTGCTGAGCAACTGGACCATGTATAGCTGAGTCACGGATATTTTCAGCAGGACGACGCTACATGCCATACATCAAATGAATCCATGCCACTAATTGCAAGTTTCTTTGACGATCGGATAATTTCCAAGAACCTGTGGCCACTGAGATCTCCAGATTTGACATCACCAGACTTTTTCTATGGGATTACTTAAAAGTTAGAGTTTATGCCACAGTCTCCAAACATTGGACGATCTGAAGCACAACATTAGATAGGAGATTCAAGCTATTGACAAGAGTCCTCCAACAAGTGGCCAGTAATGGAACGACATGTTGAATTGTGCCTTATGCAGGATGGAGGACATTTTCAACAAATGCTATAGAGGTAAATAATCTGCCAAAATTCCTCTGCATTTCAGGTTTAATAATTTGTAGCTAGCATAACTCGTTTTGAAACAATTAAAGAAATAAATATGTCAGTTCTTCATAAATCACCCTGTATAATCAAGCAGTCCTTCCACTGTGCATTATTGATTAAATGCACATTTCTCCTATATTAGGGTTCCTTAATCATTTCCTTAAATCAATGAAACTAATGGTAGAACATGTCCTTGTTTTGTATTACCAGATTATGGCAGCCCTGTTGCAAAGATAATTAATGTGTTAATTCAAGACTCAAATATAAATAAATAAACAAATAAAATAAAATGCTGGTGAAACAGGTAGATTAAAGCTTATAAGTTTCTATGAATGAACTTGCACTCCAAATGATACATGTAAAAAGTTGTCAAGTACACACTACTGAGCATGGTAAACAATATTATTAAATGTTAAATTTTACAGTTGTAAAGCTCTTGATAACTTATTTCCATTTAATGTTTTAACAGTTTTAAATTCATTTTATATAATTAGAACTGTTGTCTCTTGTCAGAGATTAAATAACTTTATAACAGTACCATTTTGAAGAGACTTCCTTGCCCACAAGACAATTTTGTTTCTTGGCAAAATTACTCATCATAGGGATGATTTTTCACAAATGGTACTAAGCGTGAAATGCTAATAAAGTCTTGTACACTTGTATTTTCAGATTTCACTACCTGTAAACTCTTTTTAATGTGTTTTGAAAATACGACATAATGCAAAATTTGCAATTATCTGAAGTACCCTCCCCATTTTTTCCCTGGAAACTTCAACTGCAGAGTTTGTAAACTCCTGGAATGATTATGATGCACTTAACCACCATTCTGAAAGGCAGAATGGTAATGAGAAAATGGAGCAGTTCCGTTTTTATTTGTGAAATTAACGTAATAAATTTTACTTATTCCATTTAAAATAAATTAAGTATGTTTAAAATATGAATTTTTGGGCATAGGGAAAACAATCACAGCTGTGATCCTAATGATAATGGAATTATTTTTAAGTAAAGTGTCGTGCTGCTAAATTTGTGACTCAGGTCAGACAGTAAACTGATTACCCCAGTTGGAGGGCTCCTTCTACCCTTTTGTACATAAATTATGGAATGAGTCGGTAACTTAAGGCATGGAGCTAAAAGGTATGCTGGAGGATTGTTATCCACATTTATATTGTTGTAATCCATGGACTCTTTTTAAAATGAAAATTATTAAAAAAAAAAAAAAAAAAAGCAAAATGGAGTATATGCATATGTGCAATAAGAAGTTGAGCAGTCACATGGATGAAAATTTGACAAGAGGTTACTCAGCTTTCTAATCCTGACATTGCTGGCTGAATGTTGGCAACGGAGTTGTAAAATTTATGTGAAAGTAAAAGAAAGATTCCTGCACTATGGTGCAGTGGGCTAGAGCATGGTGCTCTGGTTCCCAGCCATGGTATGCACCCGGGTTTAATCTCACCCATGGAGGAGCAGATTTTAGGACCAGTGACCACTCAGCATCATGAGAAAAGTGAGTAGCTGCGATCGACAATCATCCTGGCCTCATTAGTCGACTTTCCGGCTAGGGGATGTATGATGTTGGTCACATCATCTCCCCGTTCAGTTGGATGATCGTCCACCTCTACTGTGCACACATGGACGTGCGGGCCTTTTGGGGTGCCACAGGATTTACTTTATTGTTGTTAAAATGGACAGTTTTGATGACGAATTTGAATATTTTCATTCCCAGCTATTAGACCGTATGCAGACTCCCATTAAAGACACCCAGAGTTTGCCCAAGCTGTTCTGTATAGATGCTGAAATTTAACAGGAGAGCCAAGAAACTACGAACCAGCTGCAAAATGTTTTTCCACTCAGCAGGTGGAAACATGATAAGGCACTGCTGCTGTAAACAAGGTCATGCTGTTGGCGTGGTTTTGCTCTGCAGTGTGAAGTACAGTATTAAGTTGATGGTGATGTGATGTAGTTCAGTTATTACGAGTTATTTATTATTTTGTCCTGTACTTGGTCACAAAGTATATTATGGCTCAGAGTATGTTTTCTACTGCAGAGCGTGTATTTATTTATGATTCGTATGTGTTAACTCAGTCAGCTCGCCAAGTGAAATTACGATTTGGAGAAAGATTTCCAGGTGTAAAAGTTCCAGGTGGTACAAAAATCCATGAACTTTACAATAAATTTCAGGTCACAGGAAGTGTTCAGGCTAAGAAATCTAAAAGACGACATACAGTTCTTACCGAAGAAACATTAGACGACCGAGATTTCCCCCCAAAAACCACCTAGATGTCTTTCACAACAGGCAGGCATTTCTTATGGCTCTATGCGAAGAGCTACCAAATTGCTGAAGTTTAAACCATATAAAATAACTGTGGCACATGCTCTTCAACCAGGTGATCCTGTAATTAGGGGCACATTTTGTGAGTGGTGTCTCAATAGTGTACCAATGGCAAAATAGACACATAATTAATATTTTTCACGGATGAGGCTTGGTCCCACCTTCACGGATATGTGTGTACACAAAATAATAGCTATTGGCGCTCTGACAAACCTAACATTGTTCATGTAGTACCCCTTCATGATGAAAAAATTGGTGTATGGTGCGCCATGAATGGAGAAGGAGCTACAGGGCCAATTTTTTTCAAGTCAGCAGTTGAGAATAATATTAATAAAAAAATCTGATAAGACATAATGATAAATCCAGTGCTCATAAGGATGCTGCACTATAAATGATTTTTGTTCCATATATAGTTGCAAGTCAACTAAAAATTTTAATGTCTCTAAGAACAGCAATAATTATAGTTGGTCCCCCGTACATATGTGAATACAATTTGGCCCATTTTTTAGAGAATTAACACAGGGAGCGTAATTTTGCCTTTTTTCAACAAGACTCTACAACTGCTCATACGGCCAATATTTCGATGAGAATTCAAAGTGTGTTTGAGGACAGAATTATTAGTAGAGATTTGTGGCCCCCTCGATCTCCCGACCTAACACCCTGTGATTTCTATATCTGGGGTAACTTAAGTATACAAGACAAGCCCATACACCCTGTAAGAATTAAAACAAAATATCCACCAGGAAATTGCCAGCATTTCTCAACGTGAACTATGGTGAGTGATGAATAGCTTCCTAAAGAGGTGCCAAAAATGTATGGACAACAAAGGTGGCCAGTTTCAGCATTTCTTTTCATAAAGTTGGTAAGTAAAGTCTTTAAAAGTAGTTTTAAAAATGTTGTATGGTTTCACCCGCGCCTTTCTATGATAGCAGCAGATGGCAACGAGTGCCAAGGACGTGGACAGGAAAAAACACAGCGCAGGCGGTTCGTAGTTTTTTGGCTCTTTCTGTTTCAGATCACAACTTCAGGAGCACACAAATGACACAACAAAATGTTGAGGTATGTTCTATGATTTCATTCAACAGTGCTACTGATTCATGATTTTGCATGACTTAGTTAATTTTGCATGTCTTCTTTTTAATATTCAGGTTTCATAACACTAAAAATGTTTCAGTTTTCTCTGTTATGCTTTAACCTGTATCAATCAGTCCTACTTTTTAACCTACAAATTGACAAAATCTGTAATTAGATAAGCTCAAGTATTTTTCTTTTAAAAAGAATGGCAAAAGTTGTGGATTTAATATACTAATGAATATTTATTATGGTTTAATTTATCTGTATTTGTTCTTTGGAATAACTGTCTGAGGTCATTGTGCTGATAAGTATACTAAAATACTTCTTCTTCAACAAAAAAGATCCGGGTTTAAAACCACAACAATCTTGTAGGGATATTTTTGTAAAATTAAATATTCTTACCTTATAATCTTTATATATTTGAAGTTATGTATTTAAGACATAATGCAAATCGTGAAACAGTTAATATTCAAATTCATAATCATTTCACAAGCGGTAATACAAACTTCCATGTCAGATCTCATAGATCTAGCTATTTAAAACTAGACCTACTGTTGCTGCATGCACTTTTTATGATAAATTACCTACATATATTAAAAACATAAATAATTTAAATCAATTCAAAAAGGAACTGAAAAAATGCTGTATTCAAGGTTGTTTTTATTCCATAAATGAGTTTATTAATATGTGATTATTATGTATTTATTCATACTATTGTATATATTGCATCTTTTATTGTTTCTTCTTTTTTTAGCTTTGTTGGTACTGACAATGTCATGAATTATTTTGTAATTTTAATTGACAGATAAGAAATGAGAAACCTATTTTAGTTTAAAATAAATTTCTAAGCTTACAATCTACACATTTTTAATTCACCATCAACCCTTTACAATGTGATTTTAATTTCATTTTGATATGCACATAACTTGTTTAATTAACTCAAATTATACGATTTTTCTTCAAAATTATATAAAATACTATACGTGCAGATCAAATGTAATTTTTTTTTCTTTCAAAATGCTAAAAATCACTACCTCTACTCATTAGAGAGAGACAAGAAAAAAAAGTATCCAGATATGCTCTGGAAAAACAAATACGTTACAGCAATGTGATAACCCCGCTCTCTGATGATTACTTTGTTCATCTCCTGATACAGGACCCCAGAAATACTGGAGATAAAACTGAATAAGAGACTTCTTTATTATTTTATGGATGTTAAAAAATTTGATGTGTCAAATTCACATGGTTTTTCTCTACACATTACAACTTCACACATATATATTCATATAAAAAGTTATCCTTTTACTCAGATTGCATTACTTGCATGCACTATGCAGAAAACAAAACACAACTATCTGCAAGTCAATTTTTGTCACTAATGAACCCATACTGAGAAAAAAAAAAGTTGTTTTATAGATGCCATATGACAGTTTAATCTGAAATTAAAATCAAACTGAGTTTTTTATGGACGCTCTTTAACTGCTGTGGTCCTTAGCGTCCCATTCTATATTGGACATGAAAGACCGGCAATTTTACTCAGAGGCCTCTTTATCAGGCTTAAGGTTCTTTTATGTGCCATAAATTTACGGCACAGGACCACCACTTTACTTCCCTTCTGAAGGAAGCCATGCTAAGGATTTTTACGTCCAAAAAAAAATCTATCGCCCTCTGCTGGGTTTGAAACCTACAATCTTGGGAACTAGAGGTTAGCATGGTAACCACTACACCAGGATAACCAGTTTAACCTGGATAACGTTAGACATAACAGCAAATATTTTGAAAATGTCTACCAAAATGTTTGACATAAATTCTAGTTTGTGAACTCTACATTTTCTGTGAAATAAGCTTTTGTCTATCTCTTAAGGTTTATCAATTTTATAAAAATAGTTCAGAATGAAGAGGACATGGGGCTTTTCACAGAAAATTCAATATATAAATTTAATTATTTAAGCATCTACATATATGTTGATCAAAACTGTTAAAGAGTAATTTTTAAGAAAATCAAAAATAATAATAAATTCAGCATAATGGGTGATTTGGGGGAGGGTGGAAATTTTCTTGAAAATCGATTGATATGCAACAGTATTTGATTCAAATATGAAATTTTATGTTTTCATTTTTGAATAATGCTATTCACAGACATTATAAAACAATGTTTTTCTTAGGTTGACTGGAATAATACAATAATAATTGTTTTGTTACATTGACCATTTCTGAGATATTAATTGCTATGGTTTGAATTTTCCAATATTTCCTAAATTTTTGAAGTGCTAAAGCCACTATTTTATTTTTCCCACGTCAAAGAGTGGTATTTCAAACAGAAACATATAACAACCTGCATTTTAAAGGTTTCACTATCATGCCAGCTTCCTGTATACCCCTTGTATCTACAATGAAATGTGTAATAAAACCATTTTCAGAAATGTTTATCTCTATTAAGCATGAAGTGCATAGAAAAGTAGGGTTTTGTACGAATAGCTTCAGAAGAGATAAACAGAGAAAGTCATGTGAATGTGACACATCAGATGGACAAATATATTATTAACAATATGATTTACACAGTCCTGATAGTGTTATAGTGTGCAAGATAATTTTATTGTAGTGGGATTCACCTACATTGGATTGTATAGCATTGACATCATTCTCCAGTGTGCTATTCCTGTTACTCTTGTACTCATCAAATATTGACTTGAAACCAGAATCAGCAGCCTCAGTAAATGCACCTCTGTTCACAAATATTACAATACCAATAGCAATCTCAGCAATCAAGATTACCAGCAGCAACACTGCAAACTGAAACAAGGAAAACAAAAATACAATAGGCTCAGTTTAGTTATCCATGACATATACCAGGTGAGTCAGCTGCCCCTAGGTATTCGTATCTATGCAACCCGCAGTTTAGTCTAATGTGAAAACATCGACCCTTTTAGCAAACAAACTGTTATTGTAGCTCTACTCTTCTATTCGGTACTATACGTAACTAGCATTAATAATTAAAGGCCTGAAAGAGAACCAAGGAGCTGCAAAAGGCTTAAAAAAAAAAAAAGGCAGCTGTTCCATGGATATAACACTTGCAAGGAGGTACTAAGAACGGCAGAGAGTGAGTTAGCCGAGTGGGTTAGCTGCCAAAATATGGTGAAGCAAAGGTTAGTTTCGGAGGTTCGAATCTAATACAAGCATCAAATTGTTTTGGTTCGTTTTTTTCCTTCTTTCTCCTTGTGTTTATTTTCTGTATTTTAGTATACTAATTTATTTTTGTTATTTGCTCTCCTGTGAGCCAAAGGCACAACAATTACAAGCAGATAATTGTGTATCATGTTTACCATAATAATCTGTACCGTATTGGTGTTTTAAGCTTGTTACGTAGTTAGCTTTCATTCTTTTAGGCGGTTACCGACGATATTAAATCGTTTTTGTTTCATGTTTAAACCTTATGTTTCACTTCTTCTATTGACAAAGGAATTGTAAATGTGCTAAGTTCACGAGTAAACAGAATAATAATGTTAAAGAGCGTGGATTTCATCAACAAAGTAAATGTTCAAAATGATGACACCCTTCATCAATGCACATTTGTGATGTTGCCTGAGAGACCTTCTTGCTTGCTGTAACATGCGCGGTATAATCTGCCTGCATTCTTCACGTATGAGTGTACGTAGATGTTTTGGGCTTTGTGGTGGAAAACATAGCAATTATTCTATTTCGTACACACTTATGTTATCAAAAGTGTTATTTATATCATAATATCAAATTATAGACCAAAAGAGATAAAACAAAAGGTAATAAAAAGTTTGAACTTAACCCGAAGGATTTGAACCCAAACTGAAATGGGACAGTGTTAAAGCAACCGTGATAATACATTTGGCTAATGCTACCTTGCGTTAGGTTCCTATATGAATTAGTAACAGCAGAACTTGACCCCACCTCGAATCTTTACAAGCTTTTTGCAGCAGCTTACAGTGTTTTGAGCTCGGTTTGGTAGTTTTAACTCAAATAAAGAGACTGCGTTAGTCATTACAGTTACTGTATGAACTGAAATATGACATAGTTTGTTAAAGAAGAGAAATTATCTACTTAGCATTTTTTGCAAAGGCTGTACTGTGAACCAATTGGTCGCACTGCGTAGATCTGCCGTTTTGTTTTCAAATAGTTTTGTCCACCAATGCCTGTGATAAGTTGTTCATTCAGGGGCGTTTTCAAAGGTGTGTAGGAATGTATGCTAAAGAATAAAAGTTTGTAAAATCAGCTAAAAGTGCTGCTGCAGCTGCCAGTGTCAGGGTGGTATGTTTTTGAAATTGACATACATGGCGATTGCATTCTGTCCCGTAAAACACTTATGCACTGAGTTATCTATCCCTTCTCAATAAAGTGTTATGCAAATCAAGCTTTAGAAGGCATTCAAGAAAGGCATAAGTCACATATGTTGCTTAGCACGTTGCATAATGCGACGGTAGATGCTTACGTAGTATGTTTTTTGTGTATTTGTAGCCCCACGTTGTGGAAGCCAATTTGCGAGTGTATAATGTTTCTCACGTAATGTTGTTTACATCAGTATTGAAGCCATCTTGTGACGTCACTCCTTTGTCTGGTTCGTAGCTCCCTCTGGCGTAGCAATTTGTATCAGTTTTGAAATAATTTATTTTAAGTGTCCTCCGGCTAGCTGTTTAGGTCGAACATTTATCTCTTGCAGGGTGTGAATCGGAAAGGAATCTTTTATCCAGAAATTATACTTAATGAAGAAATTGGTTTTATAACTTTTATTGCCGAACACGTTCACTAACACTTTTACAAATTGATTTAGATACTCGCCAAACTGAAACTGTTTGTAATAACTTCTTACTTATCACTTTTAACTATGTATTTCAACTTTGTGTAGAATTAACTTTATAATAATTCTCGTAATTCTGCTGCGCGTAACTTGACGAAATGAAGGACTTACTGACGACGTGTAGTGTACATGAAATTTTGATGAACTGAGGGGAAGCTACCTCGAACCTACCCTATTTATAGGCCTGCATCAAGATACGCCTAAAGATTATAAATGAACTGCTATTGGCTAATAAAACGCGCCAACATTAGCGTCAATTTTAATATCCAATGAAAACCACGAATACATATGCTTTAGGAAATGTTCTAGAAGGTTCTACCAAAACCGCGCGAAACATTACGTAACTTCCTTGTTCCCAGTAATGATAAACAGCTCACCCCATCGCTGCATTATTGCGTTATTATTGACAGTTTCAGTAAAGCCGTATATTATTATTTACCAATAATAATTACAATTAATAAACCTCTGAAATCAATGTCACATAAAAATACATATTCATATTACAATCCTTATTTACATTTAAGTAATTTGTGATACAAATTACCATATCAATAAATTCAAAAATAAATAGGCGCAGCTGACTCACCATATAAATAAATCATAATAAAAAATTTTCGGTAGTTAAAATTTTAAATAAATAACTGATCTTAACATACATGAGAAATACTCTATAATGCAGCATTTTTGCTCGTATTTTAATTTCTTACTCAAGAATTGTTGAACTGATTACTATAAAACACGGTAAATAACAAAGTAGAGAATAGACTATATGGCTTCTTAATTACAAAATTGTCACATTACAGACTTCTGTGAAAAAGGTTTAACAATAAAAAACGTCAGTAAGCATAATTTTTCTGGCACTGTTTACTTACCAAATTGAGATATGAATATTTAAGGAGTTATAAACATTTTTTGTTATTGTTGAGCTATATACATATCGTTTGATCAATTCTACAGTGGCGGCTGGCAATGGAGGAATCTTAGAGCAGCACCCTCCCCATAAATAAAACATAAAAACAAAATAAAGGACCGATAACATCATAAGTCATTGCACTATTAAATTCTGCACTCCCTGGTTTAGTTTATAGATTCAACTGAACCTGTCAAAGGAATTGTTGTAGTGAAATATAATTTTAAAAATTTCGGTTTTGAATTTCACATTAAACATGCCTGATGTGGTGTGCAAGATAGATCCTCAGAGAAGTACAACTGATGAACTTGAAGTTAATTGACAGTCTTATCTGTGCCGTTTGATTCAAACAGCTTGAATATTTTATAAAAATATAGAATGTATGGAAGCATGTGTTGGACATATTTAACTGTAATTTTTACTTGGATTTTCAATTTACCTAAATGTTCTACATTTTGAAATAACATATCCTATATTTCCAAAAATAATCAGCTAAACTTATTGCAATATATTTTCATTAGTATGAAAATTATTGAAGAAAAGCAGAGTTTGAAGTGAATGGGACATCCTCTTCATCATTGTCTTTAGATACTACATTCAAGAATAATTTGTCTTTAAATTCCTCAGAAAAGGTTTAAACAGCATAAGATGAATTAGAACAGTAAAATTAAATATTTCTGTTCAGTGTTCTTGTAGCCGCAAACTTGTTACAAAGACTTGCTGCATTCAATTTCAAGCCAGGAATCTAATACTTACCGTAACTACCATACAGTGGCTCTCTCTTATTGCGCCACAGCAACCATAGAATGCTATGATGAAGACTATGGATGCCAGCACAATAAGTGCAACTGGTGGTGCTGATAAGTTGACATCCTTCAGGGTTTTCTGTATCACATCAACATTTGCATAGGAAAGTGCTGCTGCCACCAACACTGCCAAACCACATAGCTGCAACAATTTCAAGAATAACAATTAATTTTCTTTATGTACAAATGCTAATTTATGTTACTAACATACGTGGCAGTCATTATAGAACTAAACAATTGCAAGCCCTCACACATAAACTGGTCGCAGCCAACGTTTCCCCAATCGGCTACAAAGCGAACGGAAAGCTTTGAAGCCTGACCATAAACCCATCAGTAAACGATTAGTAGGGTCTTCCCATCCATCAACTACATCATGTGGTCCTTTCTCGAGCTCCACCAAAGCAAAGCGTTGTTGCAATGTCACTTCTGCTGTTTCTTCGGTTTTAGCAGCTGTGACTATTTGCTGGTGCTTTTCTTCCATGTTCAGCTAAGCTTCTATATTACTTCTTCAGAGAAGTTAAATAGTGGTTTACTTAGTGCAGTTTTGTAAGTTTAGCAGTGTTTAATAGTTATTAGCGTTTAATAGTTTAATTAATATGTGGAGACTTTGGAAAACGAACCAAGTTGCTGCCCCTCCGGCCGCACCAGCAAATGACCCTCTGCCGAATACCAGTAATGCCAAGACCACGAAGAAAAGAGCTACAAAAACTGAATAAGCAAAGCCAGATTTTTGTGTGTAATGTTCAAGAACATGTAGAAAAGAACCCTTTATGTGGAAAAATGTTTGTTACTGTTTGGAATTTCTCAAAAAGAGCTTAACGATTTTTAGTAAAATATCGCAACTTTAAGATATTTGCAGGAAAAATAAAATTTGTATCTTGAATTTTATATTCTCGGAATAACTTGTAAATTCTTCCTCGTTCTCAACTTTTTGTATAACTGGTAAGTTCTAAGAGAGAGACAAAATCTTACTTTGCGTAAAATGCAATCTCGGTAAAGGACACATTTTAGGTCAATTTGTGTTAATCATTTCCGAGAAATTTTTTGTTATTGGTTTGAATTTTGAAATACAAGTTGAAAGTCCCTGTTTGTATTTTCCTCGTGGTCATGCTAAGAACATGGAATTTCAAAGTCGTGATATAGTCATCTGTATTTTAAAAATCTGACTATCGCTTTAGCCCATGTATCCTTATATTTACAACGATATGTGCAATGAAATTTTATCTTATTATTTAAGAAGTAGATAGAAGAATAAGCTTTTGTAAAAGTAGTTTGTAGAAGAGTGAGTAGAGATAATCTTGTGAATATAATACATAAGATTTTTTTCTATTTTCTTTCTTTTGCCTTCGTATTTTTACTTATCCTGCATTTTATAATAAAGCTATTCATTTAAGTAAACAGAAGATGTCATGCTTATAAATCTTACACCTTAAACAATACACAACTTCTTGTATTAGCTTTATATTAATAAAACATTGTTGTGATACAAGTGATAAAAGACTTGCGTTCGCTTTACTTGTTTCACCTGTTTTTGTTTACATCTTTTGAAACTTGGTTTGTCTGCCTTCTGTGGCCTTGTCTGCCAATAAAGAATATTTTTAGCATAGCTCCACGCACAGCATAATTAAAAATGATGCTTTGATTTGGGAGTAAGAGTTCCTTTCAAAATAAATTAATATTGATGTATTTTAATTATTTAATGATAGTCCAACAATGTATAGTTTATTCGGGACATGTTTCTAAGTTTCTCTCGGATATGTTAACATGCATTTCCATTCTTGTAGTGCAGTATATTAGTTCAGATCATCCATTAGTTCAGTTATATTTTAAAGCTTTTGCAACTTAAATGTAATTACTATGCGATGCATAGTAATTTACATAGTTATTTTGTGTGTAAAGCAAGCAGACAAACTGCATGATTGTATTCTGTACATGTGGAAATGAGCTGCAAAGCTTTGCTTTTAAATACTATTTTTTAATTTTGGCAACAACGCGCATGTGCACATGGATGTCACTAAGATGTTTATGGTACTTGCGGTTAGGGAGCGTAGGGAACAAGTGTTTGGCTACTGCACAAAGGCCGCCGCTTGGGGATCCTAAGGCTGCGATGACCATACCCTTAGCCTGGTGTTCACTAAATCTGGCTGCCATTACAGCAGTCCTAGGTTTGATTACTCTTTATTAGAACTAATTCCATGGTGACCAATTGCAGGTCAATTTAGTCTTAAAGCCTCTCTTGCTGATTTACTCCCACATTTGCTTTCATCCACATCTTCACCAGCTGTTACCTTACAAGTGACCCCACCTAAAGAGCCAAAATACAACTCAACCCTGCCAGTTCCTTAAATAATGAAGAACATACTGTGACTACAGAAAGTATTTCTCAATTTAAACAGATTCTAGCAACTAAATTAATGGAGAGAAAATTCTAATTTGTATGATGCAGAAAGAACAAACTACATTACAGTTGACATGTTCTGAAGCTATATATAAAATTATAATTTTTTTAAATTGCACCAATTTTCCCAGATTTTTAATGTGTGGCATTTACAAAATTATTTTACATGCATTTAGTAAATCATTTTTTATAGAACACCTGGTAATGTTACCAACGTATGATTTAAACAGATGAAGAAATAAATTGAGAAGCCTTAAAAACTGATGCATTAATGAGGAAGTTCAGTAAAAATGTTGATAATTACTATTTTCCCAGCCAGATCAAAATCCATTTTCATTACAATTTCATGTATTATACACAAAAATACAGTGGAAATGATGAAATTGCAAAAAATGAATATGTGAAGAATTAATTTGCAGAACAACTTGCCAGTTTTGCATGTAATCTCACATCACTTGCCATGGCTGATCACTCAATTGCTGCATTCTCCACTCATGTGTAGAAGGCAGTAATGGGGATGGACCAGACCCAATTATACGGTTGATCATGCTCGGTTTCCAGCCCAAGAGCATTTACTTTTCACACAAGTCAAGCAACTCCTCAAATGGCTGAGGGTATCCCATTCCTGGAAATTTGTTCTAGTATGAGGAAACTCCATGGTACTGGCAAGTAGCAATGCTTCACTTTGAAGATAATCATTAGGCGATAATGATAATTGAAGTATTCTACTTCGGAACTATTTCAGCACTCGATTCCTTTCCTTAAATACCACCTCATTACAAGAGATACCTTGGATCCGCCGTCTATGACAGTGTATATTTATTAAATTGACAATACGAATGTAATTAAGGCTAGAGATTAGAGGAGAGTGAGGGGGCAAGGCGATAGGGGGATGTACAGTTGCACAATAAAAACACTGCTACATTTGCAGGTCGCAGCCTCGCTAGTAAAGCAACTTGGAACTGCGGATGTTTTCTTTACCTGTCTTCTGATGCATCGTCCACTTATTCCATAATTGTTTAGTTCCTTTTTAGCTAAGTTTAGTCCCAGAGGGAAGTATTTCTTCAGAAAGGGAATATTTTTTTAAAGGGAAATTTTTGTTAAAACAATCTAACAACATGGGAACCTTTAAAGAAATGTCTTCTTTGGTTGTTTATGTTCTTCTCAAGATATTTACCATTTTGCCAGCTCCCATTGCTTCTGCAGAAAGAACTTTTTCCACACAGACAATTAAAGCCATACTTGAGAAGCACATCATCCGGACTTGCCTTGCTGTCTACTCTCCGTGATGTTCATGTGTATGTTCCAAAAAGGTCTGATTCTGTATTATGAAATGTTTGTATTTTTAAATTATTTCTATAATTTTAAATTGAAAATATGTTAACGTTTGTGAAAATTTTGTAAATTTCGTTTTATAGGTATCGGTATACTTAAAATAGACAACCGAACAGGATGGCTCAGGCGGCAACGCCTGTGTGCCGCATTCGATTCCGTGGTCGACCTTCCTGACCCCATGAGTTTTTTTTTTTCGGGGGTTTCTCCGGGTCGCCAGGCGAATGCTGGGAAAGATCTTTACATCCCCCAAATTTCCTCTCCCTCCATTTCATTTCTATTTTAATTTATTTAGGGTTGCAAGTGTCGGCGGGAGGTCTCGGCGTGAGCATGGCAAGGGAAGCCTTCGTCCCCCGGACTGCGAGCTGACTGTACCAGCCAGTACCCGGAAGTTCAAATCTTAAATGTTAGGGACCCTGCCCTCTGCCAGTCGTGCCCTCTTATCTCCTCTCACTTCATCCCTCCCTCCCGGGGATGCCCCGTCAGGGGCCTAGTCACAAAAGATCTGCGCAAGTGGACACGCTAAATTCCTCTCCGCTTCTAGTCCTATCTTATAATGGACCCGCCACACGGAGAAAGTGAAGATTTCCGCCTCAGAACCCAAAGAGTGTCCTTGTTTTAAATAACTCTTAACAATTGATATATATTTCCAAGTGCTGCAAATGTTTAATTTTATGGGGGTTCGTCACATTCGCCCATACGTCCCTGATCAATGTCACTGTATTTCTTCTCGGTAAAGAAGTGCTTGATGATGCCCCTTCAAGATCGGCTCAAGTCGCGCAACTGCTTAGAAGGAAATGCACGTGCAACTTGGCTTCGCTGAGTGACTCCACAATGGATCGGGCGGGAACGTCAAACCATAAGATCAGGATGTGACGTAGAGGTGTCTTCCGGCCGCTTACTACGCTCTACTGAAGAACAGGAGCGACGTACACGACAGGAGACAGCGTTATCTATTGCATGAATCATACGTGTGTTGGCTCTGTGACTAGTGTTCTACTTCAAAATTCTATTTCACAAGATAAAACCGGACACAGATAAAGGTTCTCTTTGAATAAGATGTTTATGAGTGAACATCCAGTCTAGGTTTTCCACCTTTGTAAGTCGGAATTTCTGGAGGAAAGCAGGGTAGACCACAATCAGCTTGAAGATTTAGTTTTCCAAAACTTACGCTTTACCGATTTAAATTAAAATACCTAAGATGTTTACATGACAAAATGTAACGAGTTTTCTGGGAATAATCTGTGAAGTCCTCTTTATTATGAATGACTTTTATAGGTAAATTGGTAAACCGCAAGAGATAGGACAAAATCCTATTCGTGCATAAACCATGTTGATCTCCTTAAAGCACATAATTTATGTCAAAAAATTTTGTGGCATTAATTGTTTGAGATACTTGTAATTGGTTTGAATTTCCAAATACTTTTACTTCCTCTACCACGTACATAGTGGGTACAGGAGGTATTGCATTCCACCCAAAAATTCGATATCGAGGTTTCACAGAAAATACATGTTTTAAGGTTCCCCTGATTCCAGAGAGCATTTTTAGAAAAAGGTCCATGTGAACAGCATAACTCAAACACGAGAAGTCGGATAAGTACCAAACTTGGTATTTAAGTCCAGTATCTTCCAAAGATGCCACACAAAGATTTTCAAGGAGTCGCCCTCCCACTCCCAACTATTACTTACATAGAACATTTTTCCAAAATTTTGATTTTCTAAAAAATGGCTCAAAGAATTTTGATCAAAATACCATACATTAAAGATATTTACATGACAAATAAAATGTATATATTGAATTTTCTGGGAATAGCCTGTGGAGTCCTATTCATTCGGAAGGAATTTTGTAAAATCTTGTATAACTGGCAAACGTTAAGCGATAGACGAAAACGTACTTCACAAAAAATTGTAGATCTCCTTAAAACACATAATTTATTTCAAATAAACTTTTTGTGGCATACGTCATTTCTGAGATATCCGTTATTAATGATTCAAATTGTTCATTTGGCAATTTTTTGTCTTTAATCGTTTCCGAGATACTTCTTGTTAACGGTTTGAATTTTCAAATACTTTACTTTCTATGCGGTAAGTTTCAACTCGTTTATTTTTGTCGTCATGCAAGGAACATAGAAATTTAAAAACATTACATACCGACTCACTTTTTAACTCTTGACTGTCGCTTTAGCCTACTGTATCCTATTACACCTACAACAAAACGAGGTGTACATATCAATAAGAAGTAGATATAAGAATAAGCGTCTGTAATATATTTTAGAAGAGTGAGTGGAGAAAGTCATATGGACGCAAAACAGAATTTTGACAGGTGAGGTATTCCACTACTTGCCTTACTGGATGGCTATCATAAAGGTTAAAGTACGTATCACGGAGAGGCCCCCGGAACCGGGGCAGAGCACCGCAGGCCAGTTGGCCCCTTGTGCTTCCGTGATCCCTGGGAGGGATGAGGGAAGAGACACGAAGGGCGCAAGCATGGACGGGGTCCCTAACGTTTCCAGATATATCGCATCCGAAGCCGCACGGTCCCTGTCCACAAGCCACCAACCTCCAGGTCCCCCGGAGCGGAGCCACACACTGAGGAGAAACCTAAATGAGCGGTACCGCAACGACGTCAGGGAAGAAACCTTTACAGAGCGCAGCCACCGCCCAGCCGCAACCCGCCGAACACCGTCGTCTGGTCCTACAATTCTGAAACAGATGACAAGGAAGATGATGGGTACAGGAAACGAGAGTCGTGGTAGATGAACCAAACTATGGGCCAGAGTGGGTAGTCGCTGGGAATTGACCCCAGGACCTCCGGAATGCAGGCCACAGACGAAGCCGCCTGAGCCATCCGCTCGGTAAATTGCTATCATTCTCTAGTTTCACAACTAAAACTCAGTGACCCCAGCAAATACGAGAACATGACGCATCACGTGTAGCAATAATTAGGACATTTCCCTGTGTAACGTAGGAAGTGGTAATGATGAGGTCATCTCCAAACTGATGCAAAAATGCGACTGGCCTTGTACTAATCGTTAAAGTTGCAAGGACGGATACGCTATTAGAACGAACCATTCCTGTACCCTTAGTATGTTTGTGATCTCACTCTGTAAACACGAAACAAAAGATACAGAGAGAATGGAGAATAGTGAATTGGCTAACTAAAATATTAACTGCAGGATTCATACTTTACTCACCACAAGTGGACCAAAGAAGGCGCTAAGAGGGCTACACCATAATCATCGTAGATAAAAAAAAATAATAATCTCTCTCGTGTTAGGGTTTATACAAAGGAGAGGGACACCTCGCCGCTTAAGACCTATGTATAGGTCCATTTGTAGCTATCACCCCTAAACGAGGGATGAAGTGAGGGAACCACAGAAAGCTATTGGCCGCAGGCAGAAAGACCAGAGACGCGCGGAAGTCTGTAGTATTATAATCAAAATATTTAAGAGCCATTTTTGAGAAACTCAAATTAAACGGAAGCTTTTTCCATGAAAATGGTAGATTGGGGAGGGGGATTTTCTTGAAAATCCTCATTCTATCTTTGAAAAACATAACTTAAATACTAAGTTTGGTATTTAATCGACTTTTCGTTTCTTAGTTATGCGTTCACTCGGCGCGCGCACGCGCACTTGCTCGCTGTTGAAACAGTGAAATTTGATAATTTCCAGCTAAAAATCTACTCCATTTTACGGGCTTTACTGGATTCGTACTTTGAAGGAGAATCAAGCGACGAAGAATAAAATAAGATATAGTTATATAGTGCATTAATCTTTAAAAACAAAATGTGTCCAATGTTCGCGCCAAACCGCCCTCTCCCATTCCTCCTCCTTGCGCGGCAAATGTCATCAACCGCCACCATTCGTAACGACCATACTTGGCTGGTTTGCGGACCCATATTCACGAGACATTTTCCAACCATTTCGGTTTATGCTATCAAATTAACCTCTGTGCTTAAAAAAAACAATAATAGTATTAAAAGCAATATAAATATCAGAATATTTGGACTATGTAAAGTGGAAATTTTCAGGAAGCTTGGAAGCACCATAAGCTTGTGATATAGACAAAGGTTAGAACAACTCTGGAATGTTCTGTAAAATGGCTGTGAAATATTTTCATTCTTGAGAAATTTCATAAAACTGTAAAACACTGGATATTAAACAAACTTTACTGCAGGAAAAACATTATGTAATTCGTATCAAATGCTTTTTATAGAATTAATTATTTTGGAAATATTGTACTTAATTTCTCCATTAATAATTAGACGGTATTGGAAGCCAAGGTTTGGTCAGGGGAACGTCGGCGGCAAGAACCTCCTGGGCAGGCGAATCACGTAGCCAAAGAGAGAGAGAGAGAAACCTGGAAAAAATACTAGTGAGCATAGCCAGTAGAACCGAGCGGGATGCCGAGCGGAGCATTCGGGAGATCGTGGGTTCGATTCCCACGGCCGACTTCCTGAATTATGGGTTTTTCGAGGGTTTCCCCGGGTCGCCAGGCGAATGCTGGGAAGGATTCTTACAGCTCCCGAATTTCCTATCCCTCCATTTCATTTCTATTCACATTTCACTTCATCTTTCATCCGTTGGTTTCTTTCAGGGTTGGAAGTGTCGGCGATGGTGTTTCGGTGCAGTGTGGCAGGGGAAAAGGATGCTCTATGTGACTCTCCGTCCTTCGGCTGGCTGCCGGGAGTATCCGAACCCCCTTGAGGGGCGTTGGACCCCCTCTTGCGGGGTGGCGTCCACGGTTTGCCTGTCCGTCTGCCAAGAAGTCTCTATCTGAAAACTTAGGGACCCTGACATTCCTGTGCTGTCACTCCCGGTTCCGGCCACCCGGTGTTTCTTCTCGCCTCATCCTTCCTCCCGGGGACGCCCCCTTGTGGGGCGTAGGTACAAAATTCCCTATGTGGATCAGTACCGAGTCCTGCGTAGCCAATCCAATAGAACAATAAACTAGGTTGATCTTTCGCGGAATAGCTAACCGAGACTGCAAAATCCAGCTCCCTTTCACTTGAAAGAGGCCCCTGCCCAAAAGGCTGTATATAAGGTCTAATTGTGAATTTTGAAGTTTTAAGCGCTCAGTCTTTATTTTTCATGAGTTCAGTGCTAATATTGTAAATATGCACATATTGACGCAGTAATTTGTATCACAAATTATGTAAATGTCAGAGTGATTGTAGTGTGAATATGTATTGTTGTGTGACATTGATTTGAGATGTTTGTTGATGTAATTATTGTCGAGAAGTGGGTTTATACGGCCTTACTGAAACTGACAATAATAGCGTGCAATAATGTAGCGAGGGGGTGAGCTGTTTATCATTATTAGAGACGAGAAAATTACGTAATATTGGCGCGTTTTTCTTAGGAATTTGCGGGAACATTTTTTCCTAGAGCATGTGTTCATAATTTTCATTGGATATAAAAATAGACGCTAATGTTGGCGCGTTTTATTAACCAATAGCAGCTCAGTTATAATCTTTAGGCATATCGGGGTGTGGGAGTATAAAAAGGGCTAAGTCAGAGTCAGATTCCTCCAGTCCATCGGAAACATTTGTACATTACACGTCGGCTCCAGTCCATCGGAAACATTTGTGCATTACACGTCGCCGAGTTCAACAGAAACAGTCATGGTGAATACGTAGCATAGTTTATCGATTCGCAGGTTACGCGTAGCAAAGTTATGAAAAATCTCAAGTGTCGTAAAGTTAATTACATAAAAAGTTGAAGTATGAGAATTAATAATGGGCAGTAAAGAAACTATAACAGTTTCAGTTTGGCGAGTGTCACGATTAATAGGTGGAAGTGAATAATGTGTTAAGACAATAAAAAGTGTAAAACAAATTCTTTCATCAGTGTTATCTTTGGATAAAAACTCCTTTCCGTTTACACACCTGATTAAGAGATTTGCTTGACCGAGAGATCATAGCTAGCCGGAGGACAGTGAACCTAAAATTAAATACAATAACAGGCGATCAGTAAAAGATAACACGAAGTGACCGCGACAAATTGTCTTTTATACATGCGGCAAATAAACAGTAGCATTCTTTCAAACTTAACAAAGAATACTGTCGCAATATTAACAATTGGAATGGTCTCTAGAGAACGGTTATAAAAACTAATCAGTGATCCTTTCCCCCCTCCTCCTAAACAACTTCTTTCTTCTTGTACAAGCATGCATTTACCTTCAAAGTTGGGTTTATGAACCCTCTTTAAATTGAATAATTCCACATCAGATTATCATCGTATTTTAAACTTATGTGCG
Organism: Deroplatys truncata; assembly: GCA_030765065.1. Taxonomy (NCBI): domain Eukaryota; kingdom Metazoa; phylum Arthropoda; class Insecta; order Mantodea; family Mantidae; genus Deroplatys; species Deroplatys truncata. Next base: position 125,153,063 of record CM060988.1, on the reverse strand, counting down.
AATATTTATTCATATTTTAAGTCATGTACGTGACTAACGCTGTAAAATTTCCCCATTATCTCACGCTAATGATCAAAACGAACTCCCCTGAGCATTTTCAAGGACACGCCCTTTAATGCGCGGGAATAAATGAACAAAATGTATAGAGCACTCCGATGCCCAGCTGTTTTTTGCGCAGCAAAAATAACCGAACATTTTCTCACTGGCATCTGAATTTAGGCTAGACTAACGGGACGACCAAAGTGGCTCATGTAGAAATGTCTTGTTTCTCGTATTCGGGAGGTTCGGGGGTTCAATATGTGTCCGCCGATCAGTCGCCAAATAAGCACAAATAAGGGCCATTTATAACAAGTTATGTAAGGTAGCATGACCATTAAGTTTTAACCAATATCTTTGCAACAATGTGGACTATGGGATATGCTTGCTTGAACACTCAAGCTTTTATTACAGTGAGCTCTGAGATTAATCTTGGGTACAACTGAACTTTAAATGTACTGCTTCTTGAATAAAGTCTTAAGTTTTCTCAAAACTGCATTTTTAGCATGCCAAATGCTGGACAATTTTCTTGCAATTTATGAAAATAACTCCTCAGCATTAGTTTACAGACTAACGCAAGTTATTATTATTTTTTATTTATTTATTTTTTGAGGGAGCTACCCTAAATATCATGGTCACAGCGTATTAAATAATCTTAGAATGCTATATAATTTCTGCTTTGAAATTTGCAGTAATGTAATTATAGTTGTAGCTAATTATAATATAATTACACCTGTTTTCGGATAGAGAATTTAGTTTTACTTTCTCTAGCACTTGCCTATAATATAGGTTATATAACGGAGGGGGAGAATAGATACCGATATGGATCATTCTCTTCAAATTCTTATAATGATTCGAGCCAAATATGATCTTGCGAATTTTACACGAACCAAGTTACGAGAAACCTAAAGCTACTTCAGAACGACATTTTCCATTTACTTTGCCAGTAATGAGATGTAATTTCAAAATTCTGCACCAGTCAATACTGCAGCTGAATGCTTTCCAACATCACTGTGTATCATCTGTATACAGAGATCTACTTCACCAGCATAAAATTAAATCGTAGGTAATTTTGTATTAAAGTTAACAAGTAAATTATATGAACAGTGGCAAAGTTTACTCTACTATGTACAGAAAGTAAACACCCAGTCGGGGTGGGAAGGACGGAAAGAACGTCGAAGCATTTGACTTTTCTTACAACAGACAGCCAGTGCTAGCCTCTCGTGACATTTTTGTGAAAGAAATGTTTGTTTGGACAACACGTCTTGGGCATAAAGAGAACTCGGAATGCAATTGACGAGCAGGTTTTTAGCCAAATGCTGCTAATTTCACTTGAATGGTGCTTTTGACAGTCGTGGAGGGAGCTGATGGGCGTCTTACTGGTCAGAAACAAGTGCACACGAGGCTCTAGTAAGTATTCGTTCTCTTTGTTACCATTTTCACTTCCTGAAAACACATACACACATACATACACCAGTGCCAATCATTTAGTGACTCTCGTACATGTATCATTTGTTTTACTGTGTTATGCAAGTGTAATGTGACGAATTAACATGTGTGTAGTTTATTTAGTTGGATCAGTATTCCCTGTGAATAGTACAAACGATAACAAGTATAGATTCTATAAAAACATTCCCACACAGACATTTCACGGAAAATCATGAGTTAATTAAACCAGGTTAGAGTACCTCCTAACCATCCTAGACTGGCAGAAAAATCCAAAACGTTTAATAGGCATTTTCAGCTTAGTTCATATGACTGATGTGACTGAGTGGCAGGAAACAGCTTTTTCTTTCTTGTAACTGCTTACAACAACGTATCGATCTGTCAAATCTTTTGATTGCTCTGATTCTTTTATCATATACTCAGAACAAAACATAACGTACTGCATACAGCATTTTAAAGAGCTATGTCAAACCGTTAAGATATTAATTTGTTTATTCATAATTAATCACTTTTTGATTACCGTTTATCGGTTCATATCGCTCACAAATGTTTAATTTGAACTTAGTATAAAATACAAAGAAATAATTATGCAGCTATTTCTTAATTTTAATTGGTTTAAGAGAAATACAAACATGTTTATATACATCTTATTGAATGTTTCCACGTGAATTATGGAAAATCATAAATTTCAACTGAACTATTTAATATTTGTTTAGTGCACAGCAGTTTTTAAATCTGTAAGTCTTGAAGATTCACCTGAAAATTTCAAGTTAATGAGTTTTAATTGTGGCCAAAGAACATGTTGAATAATGAAAAATGCTGGAAAAAAGAAAAGGAATTGAGACAAATGTAAGTTCAATGCGGTGGTTTACTCTAACGGTAAAGGGCCCGATTAAATGTGTATTATTACTTAAAAACATATATACACTGCCTTAATATCTTGGAAGTACATACTAAATTTTACACAAACTGGCTAAAACCACGTTTTAACTTTAAGTTTTAAATTTGTTTGAATCGATGACCGGTCCACAGAATTTTACCGTCTGCGACAGTATGACACTTATGTTGTACGTTTCTTAATAAAGAACGTACGTAGTCGTGTTTGACATCTATAAAAGTACATTCCACTAGTCCTAATTGTTTCTGACCTTACCGCCTACACCAAAGTGACTTCAACTAGCTCTTTGCATTGTGTCTGTGGCCAGTAGGACGAAGCTTAAGTGCTGTTTTATACAGCAGTCATAATTGTATCATGAAAAGGAAAATTAGAACACACATAGCCTCTACTATCCTACTAACTTTCACCAAGTTTTCCCTTTATAGGCACAAAATAACTGAAAATACATTCGTACTGCAGGACTTGGCTTTGAAACGATGGTTACATTAATAGTTTAAGCAGAAAATTTGCTTGTAACAAACTCTTTTAACCTTTAAAACGTTTCGGTTCCTAACACGATGAAAAAAGGACTCCAAGCGCATTAACTGAATGCTTTGTTATTTTTCATGCAAACACGCAATGTAAACAACGTGACGGCAACAGCAATAAAGTGTGAAAAAACAGCCACTTTCTTCGTTCAGCTTTCTCCCTTGGAGCACATTATCACATTCGTTTGTTTGTTACAGAAACTTGTGTTTCAACTGTCACATATTGCTTGCCACCGTAACGTAAAATTTATCCTTATTTATTGATCTTACCACAGAGAATTAAATAACAGGAGAGAACATCTGGATTACACCGGGATAACGATGAGCTTAACGTACAACCTGACGCGACGTAATGTAAAGGTACAATACGTATTAAATGGAGCTATTTAGGATTGACTTAACGTAACCTTAAACTTGTCAATGTCAATCTTTACCTTACTGTTACGTTAAGTTGACTTTCATGTGAATAATTCGAGGCAATCGGGGTGTATCAAAGGGTTTTCGTTTAATCTATGAAATTATTTGTAATTTTGTGCTCTTTTTTCCCATTCATTTTTGGTTTGTTAACATTTCGCAAGAAACTAAAGGGATGCAAGCTTAACCTAAAGCAATAAAATGGAATAATTTTTCAATTGATGTTAGGGTCATCTTTGTTGAAAGCTAAACTACCAATCAAAAGCAAATAATCTACTGTTTAAGTTGCATAGGCCTTAAGTTTAGCGACATCCTAATTCCAGTTTAAACCCTTGAAACGGGAATAGCGAAATTACATGAGTGTTATCGATCACCTGAGGTTCATTTTATCCGGTTAGTAAAAGTTAGCGGCTTTATTGGTTACTATGTTTTAATGTAGATTATCAAACAGTTAATATATTGTTTATCCTGAGCGAATTACAAAATATGTTCCACATAAAAATAGATTTAAAAGACTATGAAAGTTCAGGAAACGTATTTACCCTTTAAAACATAATAAATACCTACTTAGCTCTTTCTAACCCTACATAGTTTCAAAGAACCCTTCTTGTATAAACTTAACGTAGGGTTACTACAAACGGGGTGCAATCATGGAGCCATCATCAGACCACCTTTTAAGCACTTCTCCTTCATTAAGAAAATAATACACATTTATACGTATAAATAGCAATGTATAAGCTTGATTGACATAATTAAATTTCCGCCAACCGATTATAAGTTCCTGATTGCGCGTGAAAAGTAAATGCGTTTTCTGTTGAATTCTGTTTGTGCTGTACCACTTAATCAGAAAATTTGTATAAATTATGATTATAGCTTGGGGTACACAAAAATAACGCTGCATAACTGCCACGGAAAAAGCAGGGAATTTTGGACTAGGAATAGTGAGTTTTTGACATGATTTCCGTTTCACAGATTCTCTCACTTCTTGCGCTATGCTCTCTGACAGAAAGTGGTTTCAATTATTTCACAATGGTTGCCATGGGCACGAAAACCGTAAAATTAATTCCCCAAACTATGGCGACCTGCTCAGTGATCGTAATAGGAATCAAAGGAATACAAATTATAAAAATCTGTCTTACATTCATATTACTATCTCTACCCACTATCGTTTATTTTTATATATAACCTCTACATACTGTTATTACGAAAGTTTATTTTTCTATCTACTTCATGTTAATCGAGATACGCCTTAGCAGAAATAGTTTCATTACACATAGCGATAGTCAATTGTTTGAATGGTCGCTATATGCAGGTCTTAAAATTCATAGTCTTTCCGTGACCGTGGGGAACAGGGTCTTAAAATTCATAGTCTTTCCGTGACCGTGGGGAACAAACAGTTGAATAGCCACAGCTCTTAAATAACAAAAGTATTGAACACTCCAAACCAATTATTAAGAATATATCGGAGATGGCCGATGCCACAAAAATTTGAAATGAATTGTGTGTTTAAAACAGTTCTAGGTTTTTTTTTTTCTGTTTTCTCTCTCTCTCTCTCTCTCTCTCTCTCTCTCTCTCAAAAGATTTACCACATAAAAGCATGCATACGAATGAAGACTTCACAGGCTTTTCCCAGGAAATTCAAGATACACGTGTACTATCTTAAATAAGGGCATTTTAGTAAAAATCGTTAACAGAAAAATTTGAAAAAAATTATGTAAGGGGCAGTTTGGAATGGGAGACTTTCTTGCATATCTACATATCATATTCTGAAAGATGCTGAACTTGAATACCAAGTTTGGTATTTAACCCACTTATCATGTTCACACATGCTTCTGTTTTTGGGGGTTCGGGAGACACAAAACGTGTGTTTCCAGTGAAATTTCTATATGTAATTTTTGGGTGGAATGCAATAATACTCTTATATACTATAGATAGGCAGTAGGGAAAGTCACAATTAGATGAAAGTTTGGACCTGAATATGCATATCTTGGAAAAAAGAGGTACAAAGAAGAGTTACACAGTTGATAAAGCTTATTCTGCCAGCCAAATGCAATGAAAATGGAAAAACCATTTCAGCGGAAGCGACAAATGCTATTTTTCTGATCGCCAAAAAAGTGACTATTTTAATAAGTAAAGAAAAATGTTAATTATTATTAACATTATTAATTGTTCATTGATTTATTTGGTAACCAGTTAAATTTCAAGCCTTAACTGCAAAAGTGTCAAACGAAACCCATGTAGTAAATCCCAATAGTCAATCTAGTTTCTCATTCTGAAAAGAAAGTAAAGAAAAAATCTGATGTGTTACACTCGCATAACTTTCTCTGCTTTGTACAAAGTATTTTTACAAACACTTATTCTCCACTACTTCACGTAATCGAGGTAAACCATTGCAGAAACTATCTTATAGCCAATTTTCCTGTAGGTGCAAGGGGAATATGGTAGGCTTTAAGCGATGTCAAATCTTTTAAGAGCTGGTTGCTATATGGAGCATTCCATTCTCTTTGCACGTCCAGGACATTAAAAAATAAATAAAATAAAACGAATAACGAATTCCCATTTGAAGAAAAAAGTGTAAGTATTGGAAAATTCAAACATAACAAGGAATATCTCGGAAATGGTTTACTCAACAAAAAAGAAAAAAAAAGAAAATGTATGTTACATAAATTGTGTGTTTTAACGAGATCCACATTGTTTGTGTAGTAAAATTTTGTCTTTTCTCTTACGATTTACCAGCTATGCAAAAGTCATTCATAATGAAGAGAACTTTTGGGAACACCCAGAAAATTCATGATATACATTTCATTTGCCATGAAAGTATCTTAAACATGTGTTCTTTTAATCAAAATCGCTAAATCCATTTTGAGAAACTCAAAATATCCTAAAAATGTTCCATGTAAAGGGTAGCATGGGGTGGGGGGAGTTTTTTGAAAATCTTCGTGTCGCATCTTTGAAAGATACTGAACCTAAATACCCAGTTTGATATTTATCCGACTTTTCGTTTTTGAGTTATGCTATTCACAGACACAGACGCGCGCGCGCGGACGCGGACGTTTTTCTAAAAATCCTTTTCTTTTTAATTCAGGGGGCCTCAAAACATCTATTTCCGGTGAAATCTCGATATCGAATTTTTTGGTGGAATGCAATACTTTCCCGTACTACAGTACAGTGGTAGAGAAAGTAAAAAGAAAGCATTCGTGGGCGGGTTTTACTAAATTTGTTTTGTGCTAATTACTTGATTGTGTGCTTTCTTTCGTTGTAGTGGCTGCATTCAAAACATGTTAAAATATTTAAGTCTGGTTAGTAAAAGGGCATTTAAAGCTACTGGTATAAACTTAACAGACTAAAAACAAATTATAGAACGAAATTATATATTTTGGAAGTACGAGCATTTGCCTAGAACCTTGACACTGCTAAAGAGCTTTCGTGAACGAAATGGACATTAGCACAATAAGCAGGTTGCTGGTTTGATTCACATGGTTGTTTTACATGGTTACGCAAGGCTGCAGTGACTATCACCGATGGCGTAGAATGAGTGATTCATAAGCAGACCTTGAAGTTGTCAAAAATGGTCCGTGACCTTTATTTCAATAACAGGTGGTTGGGAGAGATTTGACATTTGAGACATTTGATTTGCCAGTTTAGTATTTCAAAGCAGCAAATCCCGTCGTCTTATTAAGAATAATTGTAAGGCACAATGTTTAACATGATAAAGTTCGTATGCACAGGTCATCTTATGTAATTTATATAATATGTATGTACAATGATCTATACGAGTAATAGTTTGTCTCGGTTATCTACAGGGTGAATCACCTAAAACTTGCACCTTAATGTCAGGATTTCTTTCTAAAACACTGCACAATTTACCATTTAATTTTCCAGAATATTTTAAAAGGAGTACTTTCAAATTTATTTTGGCCTCATTAAGGAACGGTATGGGTGTCTCCATTGTAAAGATTTCATTATCTAACACTAACATTATCTAAACAAACACTAATACGTTTAAACATTAATTTAAAATTAAAGATTCAAAAATACACGTGTATTATATGCTCGATGCATGAAAAATGCAGAAACATTGGAAAATTTAATTACATGCACCATAAAAAAAACATACGCGCACATAAGAAATGAAGCAAACAGCAAAACTTCCACAAGTAAAAACACACAACTATTCGTCTAGAAATATATTTTTGCTGTGTGTATAGGTTATCCGAAACCCACTAGTGGCCTTTGAAATTAAAACCACTAGACACTGATGATGAGAAACGAGTTTATCTGGTGGCAGCAAATGTCAATGTTGCGTAACTAGACGCCTCAAGTGAATGTTGCTACTCAACAAGTTCTGGGATCGAATCTAGATATGTATTGACCCTCTCTTGTAATTCCTGAAGGGAAAAAAATGAGAAACTACCTTTTACTTTTCATAATGCTTACCTACTGTGTGAGAAGAGTGTTACTGTACTACACCCAAAAATTTCGATGACTAATTTTATCGGAGATACACGTTTTTAGGCTCCCCGAATCCAAAAAGAAGCATTTTTAGAAAAAGGTCCCCGCACGCGCGTGTGTGTGTGTGAAGCATAACTCAAAAACTAAAAGTCAGTTAATACCGAACTTGGTATTTAAGTTCAGCATCTTTCAGGGATTGCCAGAAAATCTACCCATCAACAAACTACCCTTTACATGGCAACCTTTTCGTTAGTTTTGACTTTCTCAAAATGGCTCTAACGATTTTGATTAAAATGCCATATTTTAAAGATATTTGTATGATAGGTGAAATGTATATCTTGAATGTTCTGTGAAGAACCAGTGAAGTCCTCTTCATTCCGAATGACTTTTGCATAACTACACAGGTAAAATCTTAGCACAAAAAAAGTAGATCTCTTTAAAATACACAATTCATTTCAAATAAGTTTTTTGTGGCATAAACCATTTCTGGGATATTCATTAATAGTTCGAATTGTTTATTGCTTGGTTATTCTATTTAAGTCCTATCAACATTCACTTGTTTCTCGCGATTGCATGGTAACAGTATGGAATTTAGGGCCGGCATATAGCGTCCAGTTCTTATCGCTGTTCACTTTGTATCTATAACGTAATGTGTAATGCGGCTATTTCTGCAGAGGTTTGTTTGGATTAAAATGAAGTAAACAGATGCATAATAGTAAGAATAATTTGTATACCCACTAATAAAGATAAGCGGATAGAGAAAGTCATGTGAATGTGCCACACCAGATTGTAGTGTCACTGTACATGTATCTGGCATTTTTCAAGCCATTTGCTTTTTCTTATTCGACGAATTGATAAATAAAAGTATAACTTGTTTGCAAGTGACATGAATTGACCATGGTATACAAATTTTCTACTGAGTGAGCCAAAACACTCCGAACCGGCTGCGCGGCGTTTTTTCCTGTCCGCGTCCTCGGCGCTCGCTGCCGTCTGCCGCTATCATAGAAAGGCGCGGATGAAACCATACAACATTGTTAAAACTACTTTTAAAGGCTTTACTTACCAACTTTACGAAAGGAGATGCTGAAACTGGCCACCGTCGTTGTCAGTACATTTTTGGCACTATTTAGGAAACTATCCCATCACTCGCCGTAGTTCGCGTCGAGAAATTTCCTGGCGGATATTTTGTTTTAAGTTACCCCGGGGGGATATTTTATGAACAATATTACCGGCTGCGCGATGTTTTTCCACTGGGCGTGTGGAAATATGATAACGCACTGCTGCTATAAACAAAGTCACGCTGTTGTGCAGTGTGAAGTGCAGTTTTGAGTTGACGGTGATGTGATGTAGTTCAGTTATTACGAGTTATTTATTATTTTGTCCTGTACTTTAATCACAAAGTATATTATGGCTCAGTATATGTTTTCTACTGCAGAGCGTGTATTTATTTATGATTCGTATGTGTTAACTCGGTCAGCTCGCCAAGTGAAAGTACGATTTGCAGAAAGATTTCCAGGTGTAAAAGTTCCAGGCCGTACAACAATCCATGAACTTTACAGTAAATGTCAGGCCACAGGTAAGTGTTCAGGCCAAGAAATCTAAAAGACGGCGTTCGGTTCTTACCGAAGAAACATTAGACATCAGTCATCGTTTGGAAAATTCCCCCCAAAAATTCCTTGATGGATAGTTTCCTAAAGAGGTGCCAAAAATGTATGAACGACGACGGTGGCCAGTTTCAGCCTTTCCTTTCGTAAAGTTGGTAAGTAAAGCCTTTAAAAGTAGGTTCAAAAATGTTGAATGGTTTCATCCGCACCTTTCTATGATAGCAGAAGACAGCAACGAGCGCCGAGGACGTGGACAGGGAAAACACCGCGCAGGCGGTTCAGTCTTTTGGCTCACCCTGTAGTTCTAAACTCGTATGTACACATCTGAGGTGCATTCATCCGTACTTTCTTGTTTCTGGTTTGACTAACAGGAAGCTGTGCTGTTTTGAGGGGAATTATGTCTCATTTCTACGATTTATTTTGCGTAGGTATTGATTCTCAGAAAGAGATAAAAGCCTTTAGTAAGAGGCGATTAGATAAGAAACGTGTAATGTTTATCTTAAGAGCTTTCCACGAAAGCTTATCTGCATACGCTCTCGTTCAAATCTGTTAGGTCATCCAAAGGCACTTGGGTTACATGGGGAATAATTGATCATAGCCGGGTAATTAAAATGAATGGAATACTGGAAAATAAAAGCTTACAACAGATTGAGTAACTAATTACCAATTGGAAAGGTAGAATCAGACACAAATCCGGGCTATGACAGCATTTTTCAGTCTGATTCTACCTTTCCAACCTTGTTCTACACACGGCTTGTATGAAACAATTCATCCCATTCATTGACCTAATAGTTGCTTAAACTATGAAGCCGGACTTAAAAGTACTTATAGCATTGTAAGTCGTGGCAACTGTGGCTGTGGTATGTCATCTCAAAATGAATTTGAGATCTCGTTATGGTTTACAGGAAAAAATGCGAATCAGTTGGGAAATTTAATGCTGTGCGGAAATCTGAAATCCGTGGTTCAAATTCCGGCTATAATATAGAGTTTTTCAGTCTGATTCTAACTTCCCAACTTGTCCTACACATGGCTAGTGTGAAAGAATAAAGGGCACTCGATATTGGCACATGCTCCAACGGCAACAATTTGATGTTGCACTAAAATCGCATTAATACGAACCCATTAAATTGGATGTCGTTCTAGGGGGGGGAAAATCTGATGCATTACGTTAACATGACTGGCAACACATTATTATTTATTTTTTTTACCTCGTCTACAAGCCACCTTCAATAAAAACTTACTTTTCTATCTACTTCACGTCAATCGAGATAAACGTTTGTAGAGATCATTTCATTACACATTTCGTTATAGGTACCAGAGGAATACAAGAGACTGTGGCTAAAGTCAAATCTTTAAAAGCGGGTCATTATATGTTGGCCTTGAAAGTATGTTCTTTGCATGACCAAGAGAAACAAATTGGAGACAGAAAGGTATAACGTATTTGAAAATTGAAAACAAATAACAGCGAATAACTCGGAAATGGTTAATACTATAAAAGTGTGTTTTACTTAACGACATTTACATTTTTATCTTTCTTTTATCGTAAGTTTTTGTCTATATCTTATGGTTTCTGAGTTATGCAACATTAGAAAAATTTATTCACATGCAATTCGCAGAAACTATTTTATTTATCATGCAAATGTTTTAAAATCGTTGTAAAATTTGAGAAAATAAAAAATAATCCATATAAAGAGCAGTTTGGGGTGGGAAAATCTTAGTAGATGCTGAACGTACCTACCAAATTTGGTATTTATCCGCTTTTGGTTTAATTTCATTATCTATGAATGTATCTATTATCATATTTATTATATTCTAAATGCCATTTAGGTAGAAACGTGTGCATTCAATCACTGGCAGCATTAACTTATAATCGTTGGTGCCTTCCCACAATTCTTCTTATTCTTTAACCGATTACTCCTCTTTGTAGGACTTAAACCCCCAAGGACTTACAGGCCAATGCCCTGGATCAGTAGCCTGCCGAAGCAACAAGCAAGCTAGCTCTGGACGATAGCATATCCAGGATGGGTGATCAGTCCATGCCTGGTATGGCGGTGGAGAAGAAGAAAATGAAATAAAGGCATGATAGAAAATTCGCAGATAAAATTATTCAAACCAGCATTCGCCTAGCGACCAAGGAAAACCACAAAAAAAAAACCTTGTCAGATTGATCGACCCCGAGGGGTTTGTACCCGAGACCTCCCGGCCACAGAGGTTACCGCTTGGTTTCGTACAATTCATATTACGTTTTACTTTGCTGCTGCTACTATTACCCACGTAAACATAAACTTAAAATCATTTATAGACTTTTTTTTATTTACTGTTATTGGTATTACTGAGACATCAGCTGCTTAAGAGTAGAGCATGAATTAGGTAAGAAATGTACGAAGTAAATGAAGTTTAGGTAATTTTATCTCTTATGCACTCCTTTTTACTGAACTTCATTGACTATCTTCTTTATAAATATATGTCGTATGTATACTTTTAACTTTTATTCTTAAAATTGTACCAACTAACCACGCGTTTCTGTACCTTTTCTTTAGTTGTAGTCTTCTGCTTTTTTAATACAACCGTATTTTTCTCGTTTTCTTATTATTGGTATTCAGAGCGGTAGGGAAAGTCGAACAAAATATTCCGGTAATAATTTAAACCTTATAATGGTTGAAGTAACACATCCAAATAGGACATGCTGTTGAGGACTGCATGACGGCAGTCCCAGAAGTACACGACCTGACGTGTGTGTGTGTGTGTGTGTGTGTGTGTGTGTGTGTGTGTGTGTGTGTGTGTGTGTGTGTGTGACAGGCGTCAATAGTGAACGCTCTCAGCGAATTTGTAAACATGGATAAAACTGGCCATCGTTATGTGATACAATACTTTCATTTGAAAGGTCTTAGTCCAACTAATATTAAAGCTGAGCTAGATTCTACTCTGGGGGAGTCTGCTCCTTCGTTTACAACAGTAAAATATTGGGTGGCAGAGTTTAAGCGAGGTCGTACGAGCTGCCAAGACGAACATAAGTGAGCGACCAAATGAGTGACCATGCCAGAAATTGTGAATAAAATACACAAAATGGTATTGGATGACCGTCGACTGAAAGTGCGCGGGCTTGCAGACATAGTAGGCATTTCAAAAAGTGCTGTACATCGCATAATAACTGAAAACTTATACATGAGAAAGCTGTGCGCAAGATGGGTGCCGCGTTTACTCATAATGGAACAAAAGCAACGTCGTGAGGATGTTTCAGTTGAGTGTTTGGCGATGTTTCGCTGCAATAAAGCCGAGGTTTTGCGTCGATTCATAACCATGGCTGAAACATGGATCCATTATTTCACACCTGAGACGAATGAACCGTCAAAACAGTGGACTGAAAGGGGGAAATCCGCTCCAAAGAAGGCGAAGACATGGCGTCAGTTTTTTGGGATGCGCGTGGGACAATTTTCTTTGATTACCTTCAAAAAGGAAAAGCAATCAATGGCGAGTATTATGCAAACTTATTAACTTATTGCAGCGTTTGAATGATGAAATCATGCAAAAACGGCCGCATTTAGCGAAAAAGAAAGTACTGTTTCATCAAGACAATGCACCAGTTCACACATCCATTATCGCCATGGCCAAAATCAATGAGTTAAAGTTCGAATTGCTTCCTCATGCACCCTATTCGCAGACTTAGCCCCCTCTGATTATTTTCTGTTTCCAAAGTTGAAGAAAAGACTTGGTGATAAAAGATTTGCAAACAATAGGTGGAGTTTGCAGTTGATGGCTATTTTGCAGAATTCGACAGTTCTCACTATAAACAGGGTACTGAAGCAATTGAACATCGCTGGGAAAAGTGTATCGAGCTGAAAGGTGACTGTAGAGAAATAAGGATGTTTTTTCCCAAAATTTTTGTGTTTTCTTTGTTAGGTCGGGTACTTCTGGGACAGCTCTCGTATTTTCTTTGTTAGGTCGGGTACTTCTGGGACAGCTCTCGTATGACTTGAGACGTTTACCAGCTGAACTTGATGCACGGGCAGTAATAAGGACGCATGCGTCATGTTATACCGTGTTGTAACTGCCTTATCTAGCCACATATTGCACAGCATGGAAACTTTGTGTATTAAAACGGATATTCGTTTGTCAGGAAAATGCAAAGCTACCACAGGCTTCCTGAAATGGGGAGACGAAAAAAAGATGGTATAAGGAAAGAGCTGTGGTCTTTCCCACGAACGTCGAATTCTGAGAGCAAGAGAGACGTGGAAATGTTGAAGCATGCATTGCAGCAGTAAATGGGTTCCAAAATTTCATTTCTGATAACCGCGTCATTCATTCATACTTACTATATTCTCAGTCGTTTTTTATGTAGTATCGCATTAAACCCAAAAAATCGAAATCGAGATTTATCCGTAAATATGTTTTAGGGTGCCCTGAACCTGTCCCCCATCAACTTTTTTTTTTAAATAAAGTTCCACGGGGTCGCGTCTGTCAATAGCATAACTCAAAAATGAGATCTTGAATAAATACCAGATTTGGTATTTAAGTTCAATATATTACAATAGTTCCATAATAATTAAAAATTAATTCTTAATTTAATTATTCTATATATTAAACTCTATTGGACCACAAAAACTCTCTAAACGCCACAAAAATTAATATCACATGTTTACAATATTCGCATGACAAAATGTAATCTTGAATTTTCTGCGAATAGTCTCTGAATGTCTTCATACCGAGTGAATTTTGAATAAGTGGTAAACTATGGGGTATAGAAAAAGGGTACCTCACGAAAAAATGCAGATCTCGTTGAAACATACACTTTCTGTCAATTTTTACTATCTGTAGTAAGTAAAAGTAGTATGTATTGCATTTCACCAAAAAATTCTATGTCGAGAATTCACCAGAAATACGTATTTTCAGACTCCCTTAATCCTATCTAGGTATATAAAGATTTGTGTCTGTGAACAACATAACTCAAAAACGAAATGCCTGATAAACATCAAACTCAGTATTTAAGTACAGTATCTTACAAAGATACGACACAAAGATTAAAAAAAGAATTTCTCCACCCCAAACTACCCTTTACATGTAAAAGTTTTCGATTTTTTTAAAATTTTTCTCTAATTGTCACTAATGACTTCGATTTAAAATACCATATATGTATATGTCGTCATTTTCTGAGAATAGCCCCTGAAGTCCTCTTTATTCGAAAGGAATTTAATTTCGTATACCCATCGGGTAAAATAAAGACAAAAAATCTTTTTATAATTTAACTTGTGATGATATTTTTTATGAAAATAATTTATTCACTTTATTTCAGAATAATACTTATGATTTATTACCACAATAAACATAAAAGCAATTGTTAACTCTAAAACGTAAGTTATAGATGAATACAACCTGAAAAAAGTTACAATTATGAAGAAATGATGCCGAGAATTTGTACTTGCACCTAAGTGATACGTGCTTTATCCAATTTAGCTAAGTGTCGCTTAGTTTCTGAACCGCGTACTAACAATCAATTGTTTGTCTTTTAGTTTGAAAACCTAAGTAAATCCGAAAAGTAACTGTACCTCACGTTTTGAGAATTTGTTCTTTGGCTTAATTAGCGAGGTCGTCCACGTCCTTGACATGCATTTAACGCAACAGTTAGGTGAATGTAGACAGATTGTTCTTTTCTTTACAATGCCAGCGTCTGCAACTTACGACCTTGTCTCATAGTAACAAAAAAATGAGGTTTAGTTAGGCGCCCAAGGGCGAGAGAACAAGCTTTTACAATAAAAGCGATCTCTTCATTTCTTTGTCCTCGCTCTGGGGTGCGAGCATTAGTTACTATATAGCCTGGAAATAATTACATATGGCATCAAAACAAAATAAAAATATCGCGCTACTCTCCCTCGATAATTTATATTACTATTGCCTACATATAAAACTATTCATAACATTAAAAATGTAAATGAGGAGAAAGGAGCATTTAATAGCAGCTTCGAAATTATTAAAATTGCGCTTTTAAGTCTAGTTTCATTGCTACAGAAGGTGAATTAATACCAGTTTTAACTTTAATTACTGCCGCAAGCAGCAGAGACAGCGGAGATGTGCAATTGTTAACACAGAGAGGCTATTTCCGGTTGTTTGTTTTATTTCCGCTTGTCTGGAGCAGCAACTGTTTCAGGAATGCGAGGTATAAACAAATTCAAACTTAGCCTCTGATGAACGGCGGGGCTGACAGAGAAAGGAATGCTGTGGTAGGACGAATTGTGAGCATTTTGGCGAAAATTCGATGTTCGTTTATTCACGCAAGTTTTGGCGAGTCTGCTGTTGGATTTGCCATTGTTTAATTATAATACTGTAAAACTACCCTCGTAACTTATACTGAATAAGTGAGTTAATAATCACCTTTTGTTATAAATTGTAGGAACACTGAAACAATCGTGGATCTTCAGCTGCGGGGGTCAACGCTCTATTGGAGTGCCACCATGTTATGCTTCCGAATGCGCACATACTGTGTTCCTCTCATGAGAAAGTGTAGCGTAAGTAATGCCTTGACATCAACAATTCTAGCGCTATCTGAGAAAGATTACGGCTCTACTTTCAACACATCAACAAGTCTTATTTATTTATTTTTTTTTATAAAAGCCCTCTTAGAAAACATACGCACTTGTGCTAGCAACGCTGAATAGCCAGTTGTGTTTGATTGCTTTCCTCGTGACAGATTTTAACAACGTTCGCAACTATTTCTCAGGCTTGACTGTGCAGAGTTCTTCCTTTCTTGCTGGACATTGTAAATAACTTTATAAACCCCTAGAAAACACATTGCTCCAAGTGAAACTCGTGGTATTCAACTCGAATACTAACGTTGCGGGATGTTTTTAATGTACAGAGTGAGCCAAAAGAATCCGAATCGCCTGTGCGGTGTTTTTCCTGTCCGCGTCCCTGGCGCTCGTTGCCGTCTGCCACTATCATAGAAAGGCGCGGATGAAACCATACACCATTTTTAAAACTACTTTTAAAGGCTTTGCTTACCAACTTTACGAAAGGAGATGCTGAAACTGGCCACCGTCGTTGTCCATACATTTTTGGCACCTCTTTAGGAAACTATCCATCACTCGCCGTAGTTCACGTTGAGAAATTTCCTGGCGGATATTTTGTTTTAATTCTTCCAGGGTGTGTGGGTTCGTCTTATACACTTTATGTTTTAAGTTACCCCGGAGGGGTATTTTATGAACAATACTACCGGCTGCGCGGTGTTTCTCCACTGGGCGTGTGGAAATATGATAGAAACATGATAACGCACTGCTGCTATAAACAAAGTTTATATTATACATACAGCGTTATTTATTTATGATTCCTATGTGTTAACTCGGTCAGCTCGCCAAGTGAAAGTACGATTTGCAGAAAGATTTCCAGGTGGAAAAGTTCCAGGCCGTACAACAATCCATGAACTTTACAGTAAATTTCAGGCCACAGGAAGTGTTCAGGCTAAGAAATCTAAAAGACGGCGTTCGGTTCTTACTGAAGAAACATTAGACGACATCGGTCATCGTTTGGAAAAATTTCTCCAAAAAATTTCATGATGGATAGTTTCCTAAAGAGGTGCCAAAAATGTATGGACAACGACGGAGGCCAGTTTTAGCATTTCCTTTCAGAAAATTGGTAAGTAAAGCCTTTAAAAGTAGTTTTAAAAATGTTGTATGATTTCATCCGCGCCTTTCTATGATAGCGGCAGACGGCAACGGGCGCCGAGGACGCAGACAGGAAAAACACCGAGCAGCGGTTCGGAGTCTTTTGGCTCACCCTGTAGATAGTAGATCTATTAATGACATCATGAGGTGCCACGTGGTACTATCCCCCCTCGCTCTTTCGGAGAGTAGAACACCCCGCAAACGTTTTCTCGTCAGAGGCCTACAGTACCTTCTCTCATCTAATTCGTGTAATCCTGGAAAAGGTTCGTACACGAACCAGAATTCTATTTGCCAAAACAATGTGAAGAATCCGCATCTTTGGATTGAAGGTCCAAGTGGCAAGATCGGCACATAATAAATCGAATAACATAACACAAAAAATTCTCTCTCTCTCTCTCTCTCTCTCTCTCTCTCTCTCTCTCTCTCTGTCTACCACAATATTGCTTTTGCAGAGTCAAGTATTGCGTATAATGAAAAACTGTTCTGTCCTGACCCATTGCAAGGCCCCCCCATTCGTTTTTCTTTATTAAAAATCTGTAATTTGATTGTTGTTTAATCTTTGTTTATTTATTTGATATCCTGATACGTACTCACAACATGCATGGGCAGATTCGAGACACGATGTTCATGATTATTAATCCAGGAGCAGCTGTAATATAATTTACCATAATCTAGATTAAAAAAGTCGATTAAATCGCGTATATATATGTAGGTCCTAAATGCTACAATTTATTACCAGATACAATTAAGAGAATGAAAAGCAGATTTGTATACCCATGGCTAGTAAAGGACCCTTTTTATGCTATTGAGGAGTTTTTAAATTTAAGCTATTGTGAATGTCATAGTTCCATGTTTTCTTTTCATTATATGTCTTTATTGTATTTTGACACTGTCATCTGCATTGTTTATAACATCGATTGCCTATATGCAGAGCGTTCGTTTTATGGCCCGGCCCGGATCGCAGATGGACATCACATTCAAACCACTTTAGCATTCATTATAGCGCATGTTGCTATTACTCATGAGTATGTAACACGGAAAACATCCCGGTGCAGTTGACAGTGCGCGGAGCACGCATACACGCGATCTCGGCTGGGAAATAAAACGACCGATTCGTTTATGGATGTCTCGAAATCTTAAGCGCTTGTTCATCAGTTTTTATATCTTCGGCTGCAAAGCTGCAGAATTTAAAATAATTGACATATTTTATAATGAATATGACTGCAAAACAGTACCTGGCAAAGTAGAATGATGTTTTAACAATGTATATCCCAACGATTAATGCAAGTAAAACCAGTCAACACCCATAGCCCATGAATAAGTTGTTCCAAAGGCAAAGTCGCCGATACTGACCTAATACGTTAAAGGCGGCTCATAAATGGAAAAGAATAAATAAAAAAATCTGATGTGTTACACTCACATGACTTTCTCTACTCTTGTACAATCTAATTTTACAAACGCCTATTCTCCATATGCTTCATGTTAATCGAGATATCGAGATGTCAATCTTATTGGTAATTTTCTTGTAGATGCAAGGGAAATATGGTAGCCTTTAAGCGATAGTCAAATATTTTAACGCTGGTTGCTATGTGGCGCATACCATTCTCTTTGCATGTCCAGGACAAAAAAAATGAATACGAATTTGAGAAAAAGTATAAGTATTGGAAAATTTAAGGAAATAACAAGCAATATCTCGAAAACGGTTCACTCAACAAAAGAAATGTATATGACATAAGTTGTGTATTTTAACGCGATCTACATTTTTGGTGTAGTAAAATTTTGTCTATCTCTTATGGTTTACCAGTTATGCAAAAGTCGTTCACAATGAAGAATACTTTTGGAGACATTCCCAGAAAATTGGAGATATACATTTCATTTCTCATGACATTATCTTAAACATATGATATTTTCATCAAAATCGTTAGAGCCATTTTTGAGAAAATTAAAATTTTCGAAAAATCTTCCATGTAAAGGGTAGTCTGGGGTGGGGGGATTTTCTTGAAAACCTTCGTGTCGCATCTCTGGAAGATACTGAACCTAAATACCAAGTTTGGTGCGTATCCGACTGTTCGTTTTTGAGTTATGCTGTTCACAGACACACAGACACACACACAGACACACACACACACACACAGACACACACACGGACATGTTTCCAAAAATGCTTTTTTTGGTTTCAGGAGGTCTCAAAACATGTATCTCGGTATCGAATTTTTGGGTGGAATGCAATACTTCCCCTACTTACTATACGTAGTAGAGAAAGTAAAAAGAACAGTTTTTAAAGGGTAAAAATTAAAAACTTTTTAATTTTTTATTCTACAATAAAGGTTTTGAGCATGTGAATTTAATACAACCAAAATCGAGGGAAAAGCGAAAGTAGTTTCGCCTAACAAAAATAAGTTTGCTTTAACATGATGTGGCGTATTAATAATTTGGGGGGTTACATTATTGTTCTACACTGTCATTACCAGACACATTGTTGTTTACGTCACTGTTGGCTGGTAGCTTTGCTAGCCACGAGTGGTGGGGATAGCGTTTGTCTCAGGATTCCGTGAGAAACGGACCGCGTGTGTAAGCCGGGCTTTGGATCGGTGGAAATCTCCTCCCACCTTCCATATATAATAATGTAGGAATCCCAAACGTTTGGGAAACAAATCTAGGAATGTGTGAGTAGATTTGTGTTGGATTTTGTACAGTGAAAAACCACGCCTTCCTCTTAACCTCCACACCACGTTTCGGTCCTCCGCAGACAAGTATACGTCCCCTCAATGTACGTGCTGGGTACTCAAAATTAATTTAATTTTCATGTAAACTTTTAGGCCATCTACCCAGTAACAATATGCACAAAAATGAAGTTAGGAATTCATACGAGAGTTTAAGTTAGTAACAGAATATATTCTTTGACTTCTACAAACCTCATCTATTAATTTTAACTTTTAATAACTCGCTAGCTTAAGCAATTCTAGTCCTTCAGTGCACACAAAAAATGAAGGTGGAGCAAGGAAAGAGATGGTGTTCACTAAAGAGAGAAAAATATAGCATAATTGCAATAATGATTTCAAGGTATTTGAACCCGATATAATATGCACTTGCATTAAGAACTTCATTTCAATATAATATATCACGCGAAAGAAAATAAAACGCCCAAGATCAAAAGTTGTGAACCTCTAGTTAGTAACTATTTGACTTACGGTCTGTATTACGATCTCCGGTTAAAAGTCATGGTTTGTAACCTATCAGTTATCGCTACCTGAAGGTTAGGTGCATTGCCGCGTATTACAAACGCATATCAACCGATGGTTAGTAACCCTAAGGTTTATGATGCTGGGCGAGAAGTTGGCAACACCAAAGAGATATGTATTTCTCCTTGGCAATAGTTTTCTGAGTGATTTCACTGTTTATACAACGCTATCTCGTGGTAATCTGCAACATTATAGCGTCATTATTGGTCATTAGTAACAAGGCGAGCGGACAGACTATTATAGATTGTGAACGGTTTTGGAGATTTTTTTAGAGAATTTTGACATGAACATAACCTAAAATGTAATTTATATACATGTCATTGAGCATACAAGATGCGGTTCTAGTACGTTATTGGATTACTGAGCTACAATAGGATACCGTAAACAATAGTTATAATTACCTTTTTATTAGCTTTTCCGTTCGCGAAAGCTATTATATTTATAGAAAAGCAACATCGATGGTTCTAATGTTGATTCGGATTTACACATGTTGCCTGACATTTAAGTTCAACACAATATTCTTAAGTTTGTTGCATCTTTCTAATACCGTTCCTTGGTTATTCTATTTGGAAAACTATGCCACACTTCAAAGTTTCGTTAAAAATAGTGTTAAGAGTTTTGACGTAAAAGTTTTACGAATATCACTTTAATAACCGAAAACCATAGTCTTTTGACGCAAACATTTCATGAATATCACTTAAAACTAACGTGGAAAGCCATTCGACAATTTTAAAAACCAACCTAAACATAAACTAACACGCAAAATACGTTTACCTTTGCCCACACTGCTTGTCATTTAACCTAAAATGTTTGGCCTTCCAAAAACAATCCAAGCACAATGGTTAGTTCCTTACGCCCTGACAGTAATATTTAAGACTGGGTGTTGGAGTGAACTATTCTAATGTATAGATAACATTTCCAAAAACTTGAAAATATATTCTGAATCACTCTCAATAATCAATCTCTGCCGGTGGTACGCCATGTTTCATTCGGAAATACGAGTTAACTCCAAGGTATCATCTTTATCCACCACTTGAGGTGGTGGTTAGTTTACCTCCAAAAATAACTCCCGGGTAGCCCTTAACCAAAGATTGTAATACAGTCGCAGTACGTAACTCTCAGGTAAATCTTACCCCAAACCTTAACCGGAGATCGTAATACAGGCCGTTAGTCACGAGGTTCACAGACATGCGAGGTACAAATGTATATTTAATGTGGACCAACATTAATGCCATTACATGGTCCAAAATTACTGCAGAAACTTTCACTGGCGAGGTTGTTTGCACAAATGCTGAGTAACCCTTATTTGTGTTAGCAAAATGTCTGCACCATTCATGAAAACATCACGATGCTGTATCAGTTTTACTTTTAATTAAATGGACTAATATTTCAAGGTAGATTGGTTGGGCAAGAAACTAGCTTGATATTAACGCAAATATTTTACTTCCACGTACACAGTAAGTAGAGAAGGTACTGCATTCCACCCAAAAATTCCATACCGAGATTTCAACGGAAATACATGTTTTGAGGCCCCCTGAAGAAAAAAAAGCATTTTTGGAAAAAGGTCTGTGTGTGTGAACAGCACTCAAAAACGAAAAGTTGGATAAACTTGGTATTTAGGTTCAACATACTTCAAAGATGCGACACGAAGGTTTTCAAGAAAATTCCCCCACCCCAGACTACCCTTTACATGGAATGTTTTTCGACAATTTTGATTTTCTTAAAAATGGCTTTAACGATTTTGATTAAAATATATATTTAAGATATTATCAAGACAAATGAAAATGCATATCTTGAATTTTCTGGGAATGTCGCTAAGTCCTCTTCATTCTGAATGACTTTTGCATAACTGGTAAACCGTAAGAGAGAGACAATATTTTAGTACACATAAATTGTAGATCTCGTTAGAACACGATTTGTCACATGCATTTGTTTTATCGAGCGAACCATTTCCGATATATTCCTTGTTATTTGCTTGAATTTTCCAATACTTATACTTTTTCTCAAATGGGATTTTATTCATTTATTTTCACTTTCTCTACTACGTATAGTAAGTAGGGGAAGTATTGTATTCCACCCAAAAATTCGATACCGAGATTTCACAGGAAATATATGTTTTGAGACCCCCTGAATCCAAAAAAAAGCATTTTTAGAAACATGTCCTGTGTGTGTGTGTGTGTGTGTGTGTGTGAACAGCATAACTCAGAAACGAACAGTCGGATAAACACCAAACTTGGTATTTAGGTTCAGTATCTTCCAGAGATGCGACACGAAGGTTTTCAAGAAAATCCCCCCACCCCAGAGTACCCTTTACATGGAACATTTTTCGAAAATTTTAATTTTCTCAAAAATGGCTCTAACGATTTTGATTAAAATATCATATGTTTAAGATATTGTCATGAGAAATGAAATGTATATCTCGAATTTCCTGGGAATGTCTCCAAAAGTATTCTTCATTATGAACGACTTTTGCATAACTGGTAAACCATAAGAGATAGACAAAATTTTACTACACAAAAAATGTAGTTCGCGTTAAAATATACAATTTATGTCATATACATGTGTTTTGTTGAGTGAACCGCTTTCGAGATATTACAAGAAAATTAGCAATAATATAGTTTCTGCCAATGTTTATCTCGATTATGAAATATATGGAGAATACGCGTTTGTAAAAATAGTTTTACAAGACTGGATAAAGTCATGTGAGTGCAATACATCAGATTTTTTAAAAAAGTAATGTTATTAAATAATGAACAGTTGACAGTTAAAGCAAGACAACAAAAGAGCATCTGATAGTGGGAGAAAGAATAGTCAATACAAATTAATACAAGTTTAGTTTCAAATTAAGGGCAATGAGAGGTTATTCGTGACAAATTCTGTATTATTGCAAATACATTTTCCAAAATGATCCCGAAGTTAACATTTAAGATAGACTATTCAATTTCCGTTTTAAAATTCCAAACAATCTTAAGCGACTTGAGTTTTAGACTCCGTGTGAGGTTGTGCCCTGACAAGAAAGCCGGTTTGGGCGAGCGGCACCTGGTTGTACCCAGACACTACAAGCTAGTGAAATTGCCTGAAAGTGTGCCACAGGTTGAGAACGGAAAAGGCCGCGAAGAGAGCGGCCGTACTCTCTGAAGGTTATTTTTATCTGAGGTTCTATGCTTGACCTATATGAGCCATGGGAATGGCAATGAAGTTTGCACGACATGCTACTAAAGTCACGCACGGCAACTTCGCCAACAGTTGTCGCTCCCGTGATAAAAGAGTGGGTGGCTGCTTAATGCATATTATTATCACTTGTTTCAAAATACGCATTAGAACTGCCTAGAGTTTACCTGCGCAGTTTGGAGCAATGCGAGTGGCGTTTATCTTTTGTTTTCTAATGAAAACAGTGGACTATCGAAAGAGCTTCCGCTGAGTTGACACCCAGGGGTGGCCCCAGCAACTGGGTTTCGGTAGGCTGCAAACACCTTTAAGATGAAAAAGGTGTTATATAACATTACGTATATGATAAAAGGGGTAATCTGTATTACTAGGGTCCGCCAAAGTGATGGCTTCAGGGTTTCTGATAGGCCGAAGGGTCCTGAGTCGCAAAACGTAGCCCAGGGATGTTTTATAGAAGAAGAGTGGAGCAGCTGCGGCCGAAAAGCGACGACGGGGCATAGCCGTAGGATCTGCGCGTCTAAAACTCGAATGATTTGCCGGTTATTTATGGAATCGTTACCGTAACAGTTCATATCTATTTCAAAACACACTAATAAGGTAATTTAACCACTTTCCTTTATGTTTTAATCACATTTTCAAACGGACCCTAGTAGTGCAAAAAAGCCGAAAAAAGGTACTGAATGGGTGCGACCAACAAAAAAATAGTCACTTTATTTAGCAAAGCTGTAATCTTTGATATAAAAGGAAACATTTCATCATGGTCTACTACCTTGCAGTCTGTTGCTGACGGACATTCTGATGTTAACAGGCATAGAATTTCCAAGCGTTAAAGCCAGGGCGGAAGGAAATAAGGTTCAACTGTCACTGCACTATTGTCAGGGAAGTCGCAGTTAAAAAAGCATACTAGCCCTCGTACATCTTTTGGCGTTTGCAGACAGCATTCGGACCGGCTTTAATCTGTCTGTTAGTGGCCCTTGGCCCATGTATTATTATTTTATTTTTCCTTTACTTTTCTTTGTAGTGATAATAGTTTGGGTGTAGATATCTTGAAGGCAACTGCTTAAGAATTCCTATATCTGTTGATTAATAAACAAACATTTGTTTCGAGTTAGTAATTTTGAGTTTCAATCTTACTGGAAAGAAATGGATCGCAAATTAGTATTTTTTGCAATAATTAATTGTTGAACTAATATTTGCAAAAATATTTCATTTTTAAACATTATTTTATACCGAAATTCATCCGTGATCCAAAAAGGTAACATCCCAAGCAAGTTTATGCAATTATATGAACAATTAAGTATTTATAAAACACCCATGGCAACTGTCAGGATTATATATTCTAACTTGAATATAAGAAAGCTTTTAAATAAATTATTAATCTATTCCCTCACCACCATTGCTTTCTTTTTCTTCTTCCTTTCTTTTTTTCCAAGAACTACATCTATGGAATCGTCTCCTTTTTGCTCTCACCCACTCAGTTGTTTAAAATAATAACATTGTTATGAATTTTTCAAGAGTGTTTAATCCTAAAGAACAAACATTTTATGCAATCTGCGTAGTTAGAAAACAATGAAGATATGAAGTTTGAAAACGTTTGGCCAAAAGCATCGTGTGCTTTACTGTTTCTTCAGGAATTGTACAAAGCAGCACTAACTGTGAGCATTCCTTGTGAAAGCACTTTCAGTTATAATGTGGCTTAAAGGTTCCTGAGAAATAATATGGACAACAATATTGTCACAGTAACCTTACCTCAGCCGCTAAAATCATAAAAGCTGAAATATAACGAGACCTCGACTCTTCTTAAAACAATGGATGAATTAAATTTCATTGAGGTAACATTTTTGTTAGATAAGATTAAACATTAACAGGTACACACTGACTTATGGCTATAACGTTTCGTTTTGATTTATTACACCGTTTTAGTACATTTCTATTCACAGCAGTACAATGCGCTGTAATACACTGAGGAATGAATACCTATGTAAGCTGTTAAACTATGACAATGCCTTTGATCCATAACCCTTTGTGCTACATACACGATCTACGGTCGTGCAAAACAATATGTGAAGCAATTGTCTTTTGCGAGAACTAATTTATAGGCAAATCCTTTCCTCTCCATTTAAACATCGTTCTCCATTTTTTCCCTTGACACCACTTTCAAATGCAATTATTTTAAGTTCCGTCTACTTTAGCTTAAATAGTTTATGTTACTACATCTTGCATCTTTATTTGCTTAGTCAATACGATCAAATTTGTGTAAATGCTAAGCTGAAATTTTTTTCGATTTTTTTTAAGAGAAAGCTTTACGTCTGACGTCCTTTTAACAACTCCATCCGCAGACGCCGAAGAATGAGCAAAGAGCTGAGAACTCACAGCGCTTGTCTTCTCACCATAAAGGAAAGCTCAAAAAGTTTTATCCAGGCAACTCACCCCAATTGCCCAACCGAGTTTCAAGTTTAACCCTGAATTAAGGGCACTCGATAGTCGCAAAACATATTAAATGTGCCGTTGCTTAGAGGTGTATAAATGCCGATTTTTAGCTTCCCCAGCTAGCCTAGAGTGCAAGCAGTCAAACGTTAATTCAGTTTGGGTGCGCCATTTCCATCCAAACTGGACAAATCCTTACCTGGGCAGGCTATGGGTAGCTCAGCTTGCATGTCTAATTTGCTTCTTACTGTGATACACAGTGTAGCATTTCGGTTGTTGTTTTGTGAAACATATGACTAGCATTTACGGGAAATTGCTAACGGTGTTTGTATTCATGCAATTAATCCGTTTATTTTAGAAACAATACCGCTAATATTTTTAGTCACAAGAGATTTCCTCGTTCTTGTAATACAGATGTTTAAAGTAATAATTTTTACAAATAGTTTCAGTTCTATAAAAATTGGTGGATAAAGAATACCTCTGAACAAATCAGTTCAATATATACATAAATATAATTCCAATAGATGTAAAGGGTATTGTAACGATTCGTACAAAATAAAATATTCGAGAAATCAAGCGAGATGGTCCCGTCCTTGGGTTTTTTGTGGTTTTCCCTGGTCCATAGGCGAATGCTGGAGTGGTTTCTCATCACCACAATTTCCTTTCCATCATTTCACTTTCATTCAGTTTCTTCTCATTTTTCAGGTGTACTTCTAGGTTTCGTGGCGTATGGCGGTACCGGGAGACGACACGGATGCTTTACTCAAAGGAAAGAGTGCTCCCCATAGACACCAGAGAGCTGCTTGGTCGACGGGTCGTTCATTACTCCATCAATGGAACTATTCCTCGAGCCTGGAACTGTTCGAGACTTCCGCGCGTCTCTAAGGCCTGTGGTTCCTTTACTTCATCCCTTCCTCTTGGGGGGGGGGGGGGTAGTCACAATAGATCTATGTAGGACTCAGTGTGCGAGGTGTCCCCCTCCGTTGTATAACCTCAACCTCATATATTCGATTTGTTGGAAACAAGGAGGTTTATACGAGGCGGATTGATAAGTCAGTGACTTTTTAAAGAAAATACCCATTTTTCCAAAAAAATCAATTTTATTTCTCAACATAGTCTCCTTTCAATTCAATGCACGTCCAACATTTCTCCAATTTTTTTAACCCTTCCAAAAATTATGATTTTTCGAAATCTGCAAAATATGAGGTTGTTTCTGCCATGATGTATTCTTCACTGGACGTGAATTTCTTCCCAGCGAGGCAATTTTTCAGGTTTGCAAAGACAAAGAAGTCCCTCGGATCCAAATCTGGAGAATATGGTGTGTGAGGTATCAGTTCGTAGCCCAATTCTACAATGGCAATGGCTAACTTGTGTGCGGGTGCATTATCCTGGTGAAAGAGAACCTTTCTCATACCCAAAAATTCGTGCAGAATGTTATACACCCGTTCACTCGAGATGTTTACTGTCTTGGCTATCTCACGGATTTTCACTTGCGGCCTTCAAACACAATATCGTGAACTTTGTTCTCCATTTCTTCTGTTGTGACCTCAACCGGCCGTCCTGTGTGCACGGCATCTCTTGTGCTCGAACGGCCACATCGAAATTCTGTGAACCACTTGTAAACCATGCCATAAGATGGAGCAGAGTCCCCATAATACTTGTTCAGCTTCCCTTCCCCCCCCCCGTTTCCTTCATCGTCATACCACGTAAAAAGTCGTGCTTTTATCAGAACACGAAATTCACTTTTCTCCATTTTCTACGAAGCAACACACGTCTGCTTATTTTAGACGCTCTCAGCAATGTTCTTAGAAACAAATGACGAATTTCTGCGATTATAACCAGAATATATGTAAGACTTGGGTGCAAACAAGAAATCTGTGATTAGAACGCTGAACGCTATCTCTCGTCAGTCATGGACTTATCAATCCGCCCTCGTACTTACAAGAGATTGCCACTTTGGACCCCTACCCTGGAAAAGGAAAAAAAATGTTAGGCGAAATCTATTGGCTTATTTGATACCTATTCATAAACCCATGAAAGTCCTGTAGACACATTACCTTCTCATCTGATTCATGATTCCCGTTAAACTTTCAAAGCAATCTCAGATATCACACCTCGAAGGGGATTTGTAATGTTACAAGTCTTAATTTTCGGACGTTATAGTCAACTAACATAAGACGTAGCTCAACGATGTGCTTTGCACGGATAGTCGAAGATCCGTGATTCGAGTCCTGACCGTCTCAATTAATATATCAATTTCCAATGTTAAAAGATCATTTCCAAAATAATTTAGTAAATACTACCTATACAGCATTTCCCCAACAAAACGAACGCAGCTAAAATTTAACGCTATACATACCTCTATGCATTTGTTAACCTTTACTGCAGATAATATATTTTCAGTGCCTACTGCATTTTTTTCTTCAGTATGTACGATTTGATAAGCACTTTGGAATTTAGCTAACCGAAAACATGTTGTCAGCAACGAAAATAATCGTCCTTTGAACCTCCTTAACAGAACGTGAACTCCTTTCAAAGCAGACGTTGGTTCTTACGAAGGCCAAGGGTTGCTTTGCATATGCAAATCCAGGATCTGGTGTCCTGTGTCATTTACGTTTTAGATAATTCTATGTGTCGGTTCCGTGGGTGTTTCTGAGAAATACATGACGACACCTTATCCAGTATTTTACTTTCCGCATTTACACCCTGAATCACGCGAAGTGTATTAAACATTTGCACTGTTGCCATATTTATTTCAAGTCTTTTTCCATCCATAAAGTTTACTGAAGAATATCCATGAAATTGTCATTTCGTTTATTGGCTCTAAAAAGGCTGGGTCGTAAAACCTCGCTCGTAAGGAAACGTGTTTTTAACAGTTACATAAAACTATTACTGCTTAAAGCAATATATCCAAAATTTGGCAAAAAATGTGAAACTTTTCTATTTTTTTATTTTTCTACTTTTAATGTTTATTATACTTATAACTTGTGCGTTCATGCTACACAATTTGTTTAATATCAACAATTTGGAACCGAAATTGGTCATTTAATTGGTTCTACACCATTTAGGTGAACTTTAATCTCCGTTTTCATTAATCCCCTTTTCTGAGCTTTTTCACCATTCAAAATGCTGCTTGGACCGTAGTTTATAACTTCTTAGCTTGAAATTTTCAGGATTTAAAATTTACGGATTTAAAAATTGTTATGCAGTAGTTAAAATATTGAATAATTGATCTGAAATTATTCCCTAAACTTGAAAAATTCGATAATTGTATACAAAATTGGGAGTCGATGGTCTTCCGTTCTTTGTATATGGTCCAGTCACCCTCTTACGTCTGTCAATTTCTTCTGTTAAATTATATTTTTGGAGCTCTTTCTTATGTATTCATTTCTGCGGAGTTTAAACAGCCAGCGATCTAAAAAAAAGTCTCATTTGTGATATTCAATTTTCATTTTGCTCTTTAACTAACTAAAATTAAGAAATGCCTAAACAATTTGTTTGTACACTAAGTTAAATTAAAAATTTGGGAGCGATACATAAACCGTAAGATTCAAGGAGCATTTAACATTACTTACCATATGACAAAGTGATTAACTGTGATTAAAAATTAATATCTTAACAACAGTTTGATGTAGCTTTAAATGTTGTGCACTACGTTTTAAGTTCTGAGTATATGGTAAAAACGTCCAAGCAGTCAGAAGAAGAGTGTGGCTTTTTTATTTTCATAGTTACACTGCCATAACTTCGTGCTATAAACGGTTTGAAAACCACATTCATATTTACTACTCATACATCACTCTGTTTAAGATCCGATTGCTATTGGATAAGCAGCTACAGATCTGCGTGTTACAACGTTGCTTGCTTTGAAATTATAAGCTTTAATAACGCTGGATATTTTCCGTCATTTCAAGGTTTCTACCCATGCAATTTATCTTATCATCGTAAGATACGTGTGACAGTTTTGATTAATACGCCACCATAAGGATATTTCTTGGTCTAGTCAATATGGTGCACTACGCTTTTAATTTTATTTCTTCAGTACAAGTAGACATATGCAAGCAGAAACGTGCGACTGTTCTAAGAGGCGAAAGTACCACAGGAAATGACCATTACAACACTTTCAAAAAGAGGAGGGAAAAACCCCTGCTGTAATACATTCACACATTTTCACTACCCTCTATCGTTTATTAGTGAGTACACAATTCTTACCAAGGCTTCTATTTATATCTACTACGCTTTAATCCAAATAAACCTTTGCAGAAATAGCTACATTACACATTTCGTTACAGATACAAAAGGAACAGTGATAAGTCAAATGTTCGAACTGGACGCTATACGCTGGCCTTAAACTTCCATATTGTTTCCGTAACATCGCGAGAAACAACTGAATGTTGAAGGACCTTATAGAATGACTAAGAAATTCGAACCATTAGTAACGGATATCTCGGAAATGGCTTATGCCACAAAAAAACCTTGTCTGAAATACATTGTGTGTTTTGAATAGAGCTACATTTTTTGTGCAGTAACTTTTTTGTCTATCGCTTAACGTTTATCAATTATACACGATTACACAAAATTCTTTCCTTCCGAGTGATGAGGACAAAGGCTATTTCCCAGAAAATTCAAGATATACATTTTATTTGACATGCAAATATCTATAATATATGGTATTTTAATCAAAATGATTAGACCCTTTTTTTTAGAAAATCAAACTCTTTTTGGAAAATGTTCCATGTAAAGGATAGTTGGGGTGGGGATTTTCTTGAAAATCTTCGTGTCGCATCTTTGGAAGATATTGTAGTTAAAACACCAAGTTTGGTATTTATCCAACTTTTTGTTTTTGAGTTACGCTGTTGTCTCTCTCTCACACACACGGATCTTTTTCAAAAATGTTTCTTTTTTTATTCTGGGGGCCTCAAAACATATATTTCCGGTGAAATATCGACATCGAATTTTTGGGTGGGATACAATACTTTCCTTGCCATACGTAGCAAAAAAAGTAAAAAAAAATCTGATGTGTTACACTCACATGACTTTCTCTACTCTTGTACAATCTAATTTTACAAACGCTTATTCTCCATATGGTTCATGTTAATCGAGATATCGAGATGTCAATCTTATTGGTAATTTTCTTGTAGATGCAAGGGAAATATGGTAGCTTTTAAGCGATAGTCAAATATTTTAACGCTGGTTGCTATGTGGCGCATTCCATTCTCTTTGCATGTCCAGGACATAAAAAAAATGAATAACGAATGTGAGAAAAAGTATAAGTATTGTAAAATTTAAGGAAATAACAAGCAATATCTCGAAAACGGTTCACTCAACAAAAGAAATGTATATGACATAAGTTGTGTATTTTAACGCGATCTACATTTTTTGTGTAGTAAAATTTTGTCTATCTCTTATGGTTTACCAGTTATGCAAAAGTCGTTCACAATGAAGAATACTTTTGCAGACATTCCCAGAAAATTCGAGATATACATTTCATTTCTCATGACATTATCTTAAACATATGATATTTTCATCAAAATCGTTAGAGCCATTTTTGAGAAAATTAAAATTTTCGAAAAATCTTCCATGTAAAGGGTAGTCTGGGGTGGGGGGATTTTCTTGAAAACCTTCGTGTCGCATCTCTGGAAGATACTGAACCTAAATACCAAGTTTGGTGCTTATCCGACTGTTCGTTTTTGAGTTATGCTGTTCACAGACACACACACAGACACACACACAGACACACACACACACAGACACACACACAGACACACACACGGACATGTTTCCAAAAATGCTTTTTTTGGATTCAGGAGGTCTCAAAACATGTATTTCCGGTGAAATCTCGGTATCGAATTTTTGGGTGGAATGCAATACTTCCCCTACTTACTATACGTAGTAGAGAAAGTAAAAAAAATCTGATGTGTTACACTCACATGACTTTCTCTACTCTTGTACAATCTAATTTTACAAACGCTTATTCTCCATATGGTTCATGTTAATCGAGATATCGAGATGTCAATCTTATTGGTAATTTTCTTGTAGATGCAAGGGAAATATGGTAGCTTTTAAGCGATAGTCAAATATTTTAACGCTGGTTGCTATGTGGCGCATTCCATTCTCTTTGCAAGTCCAGGACATAAAAAAATGAATAGCGAATTTGAGAAAAAGTATAAGTATTGGAAAATTTAAGGGAATAACAAGCAATATCTCGAAAACGGTTCACTCAACAAAAGAAATGTATATGACATAAGTTGTGTATTTTAACGCGATCTACATTTTTTGTGTAGTAAAATTTTGTCTATCTCTTATGGTTTACCAGTTATGCAAAAGTCGTTCACAATGAAGAATACTTTTGGAGACATTCCCAGAAAATTCGAGATATACATTTCATTTCTCATGACATTATCTTAAACATATGATATTTTAATCAAAATCGTTAGAGCCATTTTTGAGAAAATTACAATTTTCGAAAAATCTTCCATGTAAAGGGTAGTCTGGGGTGGGGGGATTTTCTTGAAAACCTTCGTGTCGCATCTCTGGAAGATACTGAACCTAAATACCAAGTTTGGTGTTTATCCGACTGTTCTTTTTTGAGTTATGCTGTTCACAGACACACAGACACACACACAGACACACACACAGACACACACACACACACAGACACACACACGGACATGTTTCCAAAAATGCTTTTTTTGGATTCAGGAGATCTCAAAACATGTATTTCCGGTGAAATCTCGGTATCGAATTTTTGGGTGGAATGCAATACTTCCCCTACTTACTATACGTAGTAGAGAAAGTAAAAAAATCTGATGTGTTACACTCACATGACTTTCTCTACTCTTATACAATCTATTTTTACAAACGCCTATTCTCCATATGCTTTATATTAATCGAGATATCGAGATGTCAATCTTATTGCTAATTTTCTTGTAGATGCAAGGGGAATATGGTAGCTTTTAAGCGATGGTCAAATATTTTAACGCTGGTTGCTACGTGGCGCATTCCATTCTCTTTGCAAGTCCAGGACATAAAAAAATGAATAGCGAATTTGAGAAAAAGTATAAGTATTGGAAAATTTAAGGGAATAACAAGCAATATCTCGAAAACGGTTCACTCAACAAAAGAAATGTATATGACATAAGTTGTGTATTTTAACGCGATCTACATTTTTTGTGTAGTAAAATTTTGTCTATCTCTTATGGTTTACCAGTTATGCAAAAGTCGTTCACAATGAAGAATACTTTTGGAGACATTCCCAGAAAATTCGAGATATACATTTCATTTCTCATGACATTATCTTAAACATATGATATTTTAATCAAAATCGTTAGAGTCATTTTTGAGAAAATTACAATTTTCGAAAAATCTTCCATGTAAAGGGTAGTCTGGGGTGGGGGGATTTTCTTGAAAACCTTCGTGTCGCATCTCTGGAAGATACTGAACCTAAATACCAAGTTTGGTGTTTATCCGACTGTTCGTTTTTGAGTTATGCTGTTCACAGACACACACACAGACACACACACACACAGACACACACACGGACATGTTTCCAAAAATGCTTTTTTTGGATTCAGGAGATCTCAAAACATGTATTTCCGGTGAAATCTCGGTATCGAATTTTTGGGTGGAATGCAATACTTCCCCTACTTACTATACGTAGTAGAGAAAGTAATAAAAGACAATGAATGCATCGCCACCTTTATCATTGCATGCTCGTTTAGACAACGTCGATATTTCGCAGAGGCCACGAAATGGACTGTCCAATTTATGCAGTAAGAACATCCTGATTAAACTCCAGTTACTATTATCCTATGTGACGTCATCAAAAATGGAAAATATTGAGTTTTATCAATCAATCCGGATATTGCAGTGAAATTACCTAATCCCTTTACCGCCGCAACGTGCATCTGCCTTCTGGTGTAAAGGCGTGATGTGCATTTATTTTGTCTTCTGGTTTATAGCCTGCATGCATTTGTCTTCTACTTCAGTCTCAAATTAACCTACATTCGTCTATTGTACGGTGGCTCGAAAAGGTTTACATTTATTTATTTACTAGTCTGGCTCTTAAATGAACTTGCCTAGTGACAAAGAATAAACTTATAAATTTAGTGATTTTAAACAAAAAGTTATAAATGGATATTACAAAAACAAATATTCTGTAACAGTTGTATATAAATTAAGTTACGCGAAAAGATTTTAACAAAATCTTACAAAACATCAGATGTATTGGACTCACATGACTCTACTCTTGTAAAACCATTTTAACAAACACTTATACTCCATCTACTTCATATTAATCGAGATAAACATTTGCAGAAACTATCTCATTGATAATTTTTTTGCAAGGGGAATATGGTAGGCTTTAAGCGATAGTCAAATCTTTACCAGTTATGCAACTGCCATTTACAAAGAAGAGGACATTAGAAAATTCAAGATAAACATTTTATTTGTCTTAAATAAGTGATATTTTAATCAAAATCGTTAGAGCAATTTTTGATAAAATCAAAATTTTCGAAAAATGTTCCATGTAAAGGGTAGTCTGGAGTCGGGGATTTTCTTGAAAATCTTCGTGTCGCATCTTTGAAAGATACTAAACTTAAATACCAAGTTTGGTACTTATCCGTCTTTTCGTTGCCCGAAATTTTGGGTGGAATGCAATATGTACTTCCCCTACTTACTATATGTAGTAAAGTAAAAATGTGCAACAACAATAAAAGTTATAACAATAAAAAGAGTATCATTCGTAAAAATAATTTGCTTTCTAAACGATAATACATTTTACATGTTGTTTAAACCATACAAATGATTCCGAAATATATGCAATTATACGCTACCGCGGCGCCAACTCCCTCGGTTCCTGGTGGGTGTCTGCAAGGGCCGAGATTTTTAAGCATAGGCCGATCCCACCAGAGAACAGTTAAAAGAGCCATTTAACCAAAATGGCAAATGATTCCAGCGGAAGCCACAATAATTCTGTATTCTGAGCATATGCACTTCAAATATCAATGTAACACTTCTAAATCACGGATCGAAATAATGCCATAAATCCCCGCCCCTTTGACCTCTGCCTGCCCTATTTCTATTGCTCCTGTGGGTTTCGAGCTCTGAGCGGAGGTGATTATGCGAGGGCTTCATCACTAGCTCTTGTGACATTCCATATTTCCACTATTAGGTTATAATGACTGCGCTTTGTTGGGCAACTGTGAAACCAGGAAACAGCGGTCCTGGTCGATGTATAACGCAGCACCTGCACGCTCGCATTAGAAAGCACCCAGAGCCAGTTTCCTGCAAAGTTTAACCGTGTGCTGCTGGCACTTTCACAAGCCTAAGTCCACTAGAAAGTGGATGCGCAATACAATAGACATTTTAATAATAAACATGCAACGCCGATTTCTTGATAAGGTGTAGACTCGTTAGGTCGCACGTCTCTTTCCTCAATGGATTTCTATAAAAGGTCCTGCTCTAGCTTACTATTCCCGTTACAAATACAGAGTAAGCCAAAATACTACGAACCGGCTGCGCGGTGTTTTTCCTGTCCGCGTCATCGGCGCTCGCTGCCATCTGCCACTATCATAGAAAGGTGCGGATGAAACCATACAACATTTTTAAAACTACTTTTAAAGGTTTTACTTACAAACTTTATGAAAGGAAATGCTGAAACTGGCCACCGTCGTTGTCCATACATTTTTAGCACCTCTTTAGGAAACTATCCATCACTCGCCGTAGTTCACGCTGAGAAATGCTGGCGGATATTTTGTTTTAAATCTGCCAGTGTGTGGGTTTGTATTGTATACTTTGTTTTAAGTTACCCCAAAGATAGAAATCGCAGGAGACTAGGTCGGGGGACCGAGGGGGCCACAAATCTCTACTAATAATTCTGTCCTCAAACACACTTTCAATTTTTCTCATCGAAATATTGGCCGTATAAGCTGTTGCAAAGTCTTGAAAAAAGGCAAAATCACGATCCCTGGCTGTTAATTCTCTAAAAGAAGGGGACAAAATTGTATTCACATATGTACGGGCTTCAGCTGACTCGAAAAAAATTGGCGAGTGATGGATAGTTTCCTAAAGAGGTGCCAAAAATGTATAGACAACGACGGTGTCCTGTTTCAGCATCTCCTTTCATAAAGTTGGTAAGTAAAGCCTTTAAAAGTGGTTTTAAAAATGCTGTATGGTTTCATCCGCGCCTTTCTATGATAGCGACATACGGCAACGAGCGCCGAGGACGCGTACAGGAAAAACTCCGCGCAGGCGGTTCGTAGTGTTTTAGCTCTCCCTGTATAATGCTTATATTTCTTTATTGGTTGTGCAGTATTGTTTAAAACAAGAAACAAGCAGAAATAACAAACTTTTCAATTATAAATTACACTGAAGGTTAGATATAATACTCTATAAGCCCCTTCTTAAAGTGGAAGCATGCCTTCCAACAAGTAAATAACTACTGCTAATGAACCAGCAGCAACTTTAGTGGCGGTAATAGTTACTTGGATGCTGCGACGAATGAGGAAAACCAGTGGAAGCATTTGAAATGTGAATATACAAAAGAATGAATGGTATAAAATGAGACAAAATAGTTAACGGTGTTTTAGAAAAGCTGGGTGAAAGAGCAATACTTACTACCAGAAATTTAACACATGACTTTCTTACGAAAACTTATTTTCTGTCTATTCCATTTTAATCCAGAATCTTTTAGAAATAGCTATATTACACATTTCCTTATATTCACAAAGAGAATAGCGACAGTCAGTTGTTTCACACTGCACGTTAAAATAATAACATTACATAGTCTTTCCATATCATCGGGAGAAACAACTGAATGTCGACAGCACTTGAACAGAATGACAAATTATTGAACAATTCGAACCATTAATAACGGATATCTCCGAAATGGCTGATGCCACAAAAAATTATTTGAAATTGTGTATTATAAAAGATTATACAAGCTTATATAAAACGCCTTCCCAATGAAGAGGATTTCACAGGTTATTCCTAGAAAATTCAAGATATACATTTTGTTATGTAAATATCTTTACTATTTGGCATTTTAATAAAAATCGTTAGCCATTTTCCAGAAAATAAACAATTTCGAAAGATATTCCAAAAGTAAACGCTACATGGGTAGGGATTTTCTTCACAATCTTCGTGTCACATCTTTGGAATACACTGAACTTAAATACCAACTTTGGTGTTTATTGGACTTGTCTTATGCTTTCACAAAACGCGTGCGCGGACCTTTTTCCCCCCTTTCATTCAGTGGACCTTAAAATATGTATTTCCGATTAAATCTCGGCATTGACTTTTTGGGTGGGATGCATTACCTTCTCTACCTATGTATGTGGTAGAGAAAGTAAAAAAGTACTAGAGATATTAAGATGAAACATAATATTGAGATAAACGGTTAATTTGCAGAGACGAAGATGAAAGCAAAAATAAGGAAGAATGGTTTGCATGACATTGATTGAATATAATATATTATGTGTCCGAAAATCCTAACCAGTCAGCACACTGTACTACAGGGACAGCCAAAAAATTACGAACCGGCTGCGCGGTGTTTTTCCTGTCCGCGTCCTCGGCGCTCGTTGCCGTCTGTTGCTATCATAGAAAGGCACGGATGAAACCATACAACACTTTTAAAACTACTTTTAAAGGCTTTACTTAACACCTTTATGAAAGTGCGTTTGATGACAGAATTAATAGTAGAGATTTGTGGCACCCTCGGTCCCCCAACCTAACCCCCTTGATTTCTATCTCTGGGGTAACTTAAAACAAAGTATACAAGACAAACCCACACACCCTGGAAGAATTAAATCCGCCACATTTCTCAGCGCGAACTACGACGAGTGATGGATAGTTTTCTAAAGAGGTGCCAAAAATGTATGGACAACAACAGTGGCCAGTTTCAGCATCTCCTTTCGTAAAGTTGGTAAGTAAAGCCTTTAAAAGTAGTTTTAAAAATATTGTATGGTTTCATCCGCGCCTTTCTATGATAGTGGCAGACGGCAACGTGCGCCGAGGACGCGGACAGGAAAAACACTGCGTAGCCGGTTCGTAGTTTTTTGGCTCTCTCTGTAGTTATGTCATTGTCAAATGAATTTTCATATTTTCAAGCTCTTCCCACAAATAAGATGAAAGCTAGCTTAGCAATAATGGGTGCTCTGCTCGAAGACAGGTTCTACCTCAGGATCTGTCGTCTACTATACGTATGACGCCGCTGAGTCTACGTGACAAACTGCAGCAACGGAGTAGTTCTTGAGGATAACTGAGAAACAATGCGAAGGGAACTAAAGGGAACTAAACTGAGTCGTGTTTTATGATCGTGCTGTCTCGTATCAGCAAATTCTCCTCTTCCCCCTTGCCACACCTGTTAGCATGTGTTAAACTGAGCAACAGAGACCTGTTTTGACACAGAGCTCTCAGCTGACCATGTTTGGTACTTCAAATTATTCTTTTTTTTTTGTCGGATTTTGTTATTTAAACAAATGATTGGTATAGAGTAAAACAAACCTTCAAGTGGCCCTTGAAAGCGGCGCCAGACTATGATAATGATTAGGGTGGACGAAAACTGGCAACGCTACACACACCTGATCAGTAATCTGCGGAGTAAAATGTTGCATGTTTTGTCATAAGCATTACGTCATCGAACTAAATTCTTTGTGTATGTCTCAAGTTACGTCCTTTCTTGTGGTGTGGAGGACGAGTACTAATGGCGTGTGTAGAAATGACATCCTCCATTATGAAGACTTCAACAGCTGGAAGGGTCACTCAGCACTCACATGAAAATGCACGTGACATGACGTTTCCTCCTGTTATAAGCTGTGGGATATAAACCAGTTTAATATTAGCTGCCCCACCTTCTGCTATTGTGACAGATATTAGTTACATCACAGGTTCTCAAAAGTTGTGATAAACACCTCGGAAGACTGCCAGCTCAACTCAACAATACCATCCTTTCTCAACAATATATTATCATTATTGGACATAACAGGGCTCAAATTTTGATCACCTAAAAATGTTCGGAAAAAAATAACTAAAGTTTTTTTTAAAAAAAATGACAAATACAATAATGAATGTACAGAAATTATACATTCATTTATACATGGGTATAATTACTATATACGCAGAAGTAGCTATGAGAATAATGATGAGATAATTTAGAAAATTAATTCCAAATGTACAATTGTTCCTTGTTCTTGTTTGACAATAGCAACCTGGCTGTATGCACGCATTAACGCCAAAAAAAGGGAAAACTGACCTGTCTCATGCTTAGTTTGGAAAATTAATTCATAACTGTAAATTATACTTCGTTTCCCTAACAATAGCCACCACTCCACCCACAAGCAATCCTTTCCATATTAATCATTAAATAGGAATGTGATGTTTCCTAAAAATGAGAGTAAAGAGTGTACAAAGCTGCGTTTGTCAATTGAATAGTGAAATTTCTGATGCTTGAAATGTTATCCTTATATAAAACGTCAATAATATAGAACTCTGTATGCACTCAAGTGTAAGAAAATGTCCAAACAAAGTCATAAAGATCGAGAAAATGACAAAATAATGACGTAAAATGGAAAAATATTCCTAGAAATAAAAAAAAATGTATAAAATGACAACAAAAGTCCTAATAAATATTGTGCATTTTCATAAGCTGGAACCCATGATAAGGATTTGTACAGGTGGATCATTTAAGTTGAGACTGTGCAATATCTCCAAAACTAAGCGTTGTAGAAAGAAATGTCTTGAATAAACGTCGTTTGATATTATGGGAGAAATTAAATGCCATTAGTGGTGTTTTATTTGGAGGACGTCGAGATGGTCATTTTAGGGTCAATTTAAATTGACCCTAATTGTAAGTTCCCATTTAAAAATATTAAATTCCTCCATGGACTAGTGGTACCGTGCTAGCCTCTAGTTCCCAAGGTCGCGGGTTCAAACCCGGCGAAGGACGATGGATTTTTTTCGACCGTAAAAATCCTTAGCATGGCTTCCTTCTGAAGGGAAGTAAAGCTGGTGGTTCCATGTCGTAGATTTACGGCACGTAAAAGAGCTTCAAGCCTGATAAAGAGGCCTCTGAGCAAAATTACCGGTCTTTCACGTCCAATATAGAATGGGACGCTAAGAACCATAGTAGTTAAAGAGCGTCCATAAATAACATTCAATTTCTAAAGCTACCATTATAACGTCCTCCAAACAAAACACGACTAATGGCATTTACTTCCCCCATAATATCAAGCGACGTTTATTCAAAAAATTTCTTTCTACAACGCTTAGTTTTGGGGATATTGGAGTCTCAACTTAAATTGTCCACCATGTATACAGGTTAGGATTGACTATGGTAGCAATTAAAAGATGACATGGCAACAGAATTCGAGCCCTAGTTACGATTACCATGTGTCCCATATTGCAAGGGATTTTCAGTTTTTTGACGCTGTTTAACGTTGTCCCTTATTCAGTTTATATGACATCCAAAATCCTCTAATCCCAGTGGTCTCCGCTCGATTACTGTTAAAGCATGGCGGGAATTCTAACTACTTGTAAGGGGAATGGTAAATATTATTCTATGATTTATCCAGTTATAAACTTAGTATGAATATGTATACTTCAAAAGATTGCCAATGATTACTTCAATGGATGGCAATAAATACTTTGCTGTAGGAGGCACACACTGTGATTAACAATTATATAAATTTACATGGTTCTAGGTTACTTGACAGGTAAAATAATGACTCCCAACCCCAAAAATGTTAAACTTTGAGAAATAACGGTATTTTATAGGACAATTTCTCTCAAAACTATTACATATATTATGCTCTAAAATTTTTCGTAAGCATTTCACACATCCTTGTGTCTATTTTCTCCTACTTTTATGTTATTACAACATATATTTTAAAAACTTAATTTTTTGTCGCTAAAAAAAACAGCCGTTATATTTTATGATTTGAAAAACTTCAGCACGGAATAAATCTAATTTTATTACGCAAATAAATATTGAATCAGTTGTTTAAACTCAGTGCTTTAAACACCATAGAACCAAGATAATTTACATGCAATACAATAACAAGTAAAGTACTCACTGAATTCTTTGGCAGTTATTTTTCCTTTCTTTTTTTTCCCCTTGCATCATCAACATCAAAGTTTAATCCAGCACTTAACTGTTCTTGGTCACTCCAATTGTGATATGGACGTCCTGTCTTTTTCATCTTGGGTTATAGTCTAATATCTTTCTTGGTATTCTTGAATCTTCCAATCTCAGTAGATGTTCTTTCCAATTATTTCCATTTTATACAATCTCAGTAAATGTTCTTTACAATGATTTCTATTTTCTACAATTTTTTTTCTTTTAAACTACAAATAAATAGCTCTGCTCTAAATGTTTGTGTTTCTCTTTTCATCTATTCTGTTATATCCTCCGACTGTTCTTGGGGATTGCATGTCGACTGCTTGTACTGCATTTTCATGTTTTTATGCCCATATCTCAGCAGCATGTTGAAACATCTGTATACCATCACTTTGTAAAACTTCATCTGTCTCTCTATCCTTGTCTTTTTATTTAGGTTTCTTCTTATTGTGGAGCACATTTGTGAAATTTATTTAATTTTATTCAAAAAGCCTCATTTCCACTGAGGTGGTATTATATCCTAAATAGTTGAATACTTGTTCAATTATTGTTGATTACTATTTTTCATCTTCTTGCTAGTGAACGAACACAATTTTTGTTTTGTTTACGGATATATGTAGATTATACTTTATTGTTATCACCTGCATCTGCATATAGAACTGTATTCAGAATTCATTTTTTTTGTCAGTTGGTTACTTTTGATCAGAAGCTGCCGCTCTTTTATGGGCTTGTCCAAATATATTTAATAACACTGGTAATGATGACAGCCTTGTCTTAGATAATAAGTTATAACTACTTGTATTCTTGTACATAATTTAGACTACTCTTATTAGATGTCCTAGAATTCCAATTTATTTCATTATATTCCTTAATTTAATTCTCAAATCCAATATCGAATCTTTTTATAATAACAATAATAATAATAACAAACAACAAATAGATGTGTCTTTTATATTCCCTGTGCCCCTGTATACTTTACTTGCCCTATTAATGTTTATTTTTCTATCCCAAAGTTCTTTCTTCCTCCTTGCTATACTTATTTGAATTTGCCTTTACCTTTATAAATACGTGGCATTTTAGAAATTAAAATGATCTGAACTGCAGCAAGCAACTGCAAGAACTGCTTAAAAATAATCTGATATGTTACACTCACATGATTTTCTCTGCTCTTGTACAAACTATTTTTACAAACGGTTATTCTCCATCTACTTCATGTTAATCGAGATAAACATTTGCAGACTCTATCTTATTGCTAAGTTTCTTGTAGATGCAAGGGGAATTGGTAGGCTTTAAGCGATTGTCAAATGTTTTAAGAGCTGGTTGCTATGTGGAGCATTCCATTCCTTTTGCATGTCCAGAATAACGAATTTCCATTTGAGAAGAAAAAGTATTGGAAAATTCAAACAAATAACGATATCTCGGAAATGGTTCACTCAATCAAAAAAACAAAAACAAAAAAAGTATATTGTGTGTTTTAACGAGATCTACTTTTTTTGGGGGGGGGTGGTTATGTGTAGTAAAACTTTGTATCTTACGGTTTACCAAGTTATGCGAAAGTCATCCAGAATGGAGAGGACTTTTGGCCACATTCCCAGAAAATTCATGATATACGTTTCATTTGCCATTAAAGTATGTTGAACATATATTTTAATCAAAATCGTTAGAGCAATTTTTGAGAAAATCAACATTTTCGAAAAATATTCAATATAAAGGCTAGTTTGGGGTGAGGGGATTTTCTCGAAAATCGTCGTGTCGCATCCTTGGAGGTTACTAAACTGAAATACCAAGTTTGGTATTTATCTGACTTTTCGTTTTTGAGTTATGCTCTTCACAGATCGTAGCACACATCGACACGTTTCTAAAAATGCTTTATTTGGATTCAGGGCACCTTAAAACATGCATTTCCGATAAAATCACGGTAACGAATTTTAGGGTGGAATGCATACTTCCCCTACTTACTATACATAGTAGAGAAAGTAAAATGGCAAACCCCCTGCAACAATTAGTTCTTCTTAGCATTATTACCTCGTAATTGATTGCTGCTGCGTTTATAAACAATTGAACCGGTTATGAAACGTAATGCTTTAAAAAATGCAAACTGCTTAGAATGTAGTCCGCATTGTAGAATTATCTAACGGTCAACTTCACGCTTATTATACTCTTACACTATAATACATAAATTTATATATCTTTAGGTTTACGTAGGAACGAGTATTTAATTAGTTTCTTGCTTTGACTGTGTCAAGTATTCAAGACAGTTATACATTGTAAATCTCAGACCTATGTGGTATACTATCTTATGTAGTTGCCCATAAAAAAGTTATAATCATTTCAAAAGTAGAGAAAATGATGACAAAAAAAATCTTAAAATTCTGAATAATTGATTAAAATTTTCGTAATATAATAAAAAATTGCACCCCAGTGGTCAAATTCACCCATTTGATATATAAAAATAGAGGAAGTCATGTCAATTTGACACATTAAGGTTTCTGTATAGCCTCGTCATATATGAAGGGACGTAAAATACTCGCAATTTCGATGTATTATACAGCATTAACGCGTGCTGCACAAGTTTTTACAACCTTTACGTAGGCACCTATAAAAACCTGGCCTTTGCTCTGGTTTCAGAAGGCGGATCATAAACCAGATCCCAGTTTAGTGGCCTGAGTAAGACCGGCTTTAAAACGATGACATCATACAGGTTGCACATTCATCCAGTAGTATCATGTGAAAATTA
Organism: Deroplatys truncata; assembly: GCA_030765065.1. Taxonomy (NCBI): domain Eukaryota; kingdom Metazoa; phylum Arthropoda; class Insecta; order Mantodea; family Mantidae; genus Deroplatys; species Deroplatys truncata. The sequence goes on along the minus strand of CM060988.1, from coordinate 125,109,348 downwards.
AATGCATACTGTTTTAATGTGGGATATAAGATTGTAAACTGCAATGTGTCCGGGTCAGCGGTAATACTGGCATACATTTACGTCTCCATCAAATTGTCGGAAGTTAAAAGAATCATATTGCAAAGAAAATATAAATCCTTACCTGTTCTCAACATCAGCACAAATGAAAACAAAAGTTGGCCGTTGGCAAACTTCCACAATAGCAGTGTTACACGTTCTCAAAAGTCAAAACAGGATACACTGCTTCATTTAACTAAGAAAACCTAAATAAAACATTCGCCAAACTTCCAGAAGATGAAAACGTAAAACTTTCCTTCGTTCAGGTGTAATTCTTTTGCGATGAACATGAAATTTAGAATGCGTAAAATGTTTAGTGCAGTAAATGTAGAAAAATTACATGTAAAATAAATTGGAATTCATTTTATAAGAATCCTTGAAGGCCTGCTTCTTTCTGTAACACATGCTGAAATTCTTCCTGGTACTTCACGCTTCATGACTATAAACAAAACCTGTTAGGAAAATGGGAAGCATATCCGCAGCCACAGAACGCGAATAAGATAAAGAATTTACGTGAGCGAGTTGACTTCACAATTCACATAGTTCATTACAAAATGTTCACGACCAGTTACTGCTGATTACGCTTCATAACATGAACTATAAACAAAATCTGTTACAAAAAAATGGTAACCTTACATCCTGAAACCTGAGAACGCAAAGTATGATATACAAGTTGCGTCAGGGAGTTGACTTACAATTCACATCGTCCCTTACTGAATGTTCGCGCCCATTTACTGCTGGTTAACAGAGGTCACTAGTTATGCAATCAAATTTTAAATCCGCATGCTATGCATTTTGTTGCAGCCCAGAGAAGGGTGGCCATGATAGTGATGGATACATACAGATAAGCTCTTGGCCTATCATAGCACTGTACGCCAATTGACGCGGTACGTATATAATGCAATAGAATGTAATGCTTTGTCTTTGGTAAAAGTCTCAAAATGCTTTGAATCTGCCCACAAATTCATAGTCATAAAAAGGCCTCCGCTTCCGTACATTTTATGAGAAAACCGTAAAGTTGACAAGTAAAAACACCTACAGAGTAAGCCAAAAAACTACTAACCGATTGCGCGGTGTTTTTCCTGCCCGCGTCCTCGGGGCTCGTTGCCGTCTGCCGCTATCATAGAAAGGCGCGGATGAAACCACATTTTTAAAACTATCTATCCATAGATGGATAGTTTCCTAAAGAGGTGCCAAAAATGTATGGACAACGGCGGTGGCCAATTTCAGCATTTCCTTTCATAAAGTTGGTAGCTAAAGCCTTTAAAAGTAGTTTCAAAAATGCTGTATGATTTCATCCGCGCTTTTCTATGATAGCGACAGACAACAACGAGCGCCGAGGACGCGAACAGGAAAAACACCGCGCAGCCGGTTCGTAGTTTTTTGGCTCACCCTGTATAAAAAGAAATTGAAGTGTTCATTTATCATAATTTTGAAACATATTTTCTTAACTATAAGTCAATAAATCTTATTGTTCTATGGCCTCATGGGAAACCCCCACGTTTGAGGACAACTCGGTTGGCGCTGACCCTGGGATTTAGAGGGGGGCTTGGGCTTTGGCTCTTGCCCTGGTAGACCTTCGCTCAACATGTCCTAAATAGAGTTACTAGTTACAATTTTTTTTTAAAGATCCTGAAAATTGAGAATTCATTTTTTTTATATAAAGGCAGCTAAACATTTATTGAAATTAACAGATACTTACGATGCAATCGCAATACAGGATTGATAAGGAATAGGAACACCCTTAAAAATAAAATTACATATTCCCAAATCAAAAATGCTATAACACTAAATCCAGTTACTTTAATTGCTATTTTCTTAATTCCTTCTAGTCTTACGTTCATTTCGTTTGATTTGTTTTGATCTTTATTCTGGACCCAAAAACCATAATCTAGTATTTATTATTATACATCTACCCATTAATTAACAAAATTTCAAATCCATTGTATACAAAATTATTAATATACGCTTGCATTTTTAAATAAATTTTTATAAAAATGAATCTCTTTGAAACAACCAGTTATCCATGAAAACAGTTTAGTTTTTTTTATATTTTCACTCTTACATTACTGGTGTGTGGTGAATTTTGTAAGCACACTGTTTACAATGCTCAAAGTTGTATGTTTTCTATTTCCATTGTAGAATAAATGTATAAATGTAGAATAAAGTCATTGTAAGCCACGGAGTACCTCAAATAACTGTTCCAGCAAGATGGTGCCACAGCACACACGCTAGATTTTCCATGGAAGCTGGGCGTTCGCTCTTTGGGAACCAAGTCATTACGAAAAAGTACGCTATGCATGGCCTCCAGTTCCTCAAATCTCTCTCTGTGACTGCTTTCTTTGGGGCTACTTGAAGAACAAGGTTAATTTAAATCGTCCAAAAACCCTTAAATACAATATTCACAAATAAATTAATGCTAATACAGTTTAAATGTTACAAGAATCCTTTGACGATATGTATCTTAGGCTGGCAGATTGTTGCTGAAATGGAGTCTTTTGCAGACATAATTTTCAGGAAATTAAATGTTCTGTGTTGCATTAAATGACACATTATTGGCATTCATTTCATATGTTTGTTAATTTATGAGATAAATAATATAATTAATGCTTACTGCACAATTATAAAAATCTTGTTCCATTCAATCACCTGTATATGAGGCATTTGGACATATTTATTTAATCGTCCTTGAGTAAAATATAAACCGTTAGTGTCGCAACGTCTCAAATAACTTCGGTTTCACTTGGACCTGCCATATACGTTGCTGATTCTCCAGCATTTCTGCGACATACATGAAAAAGCAAGATCACAGGCCAGTTTGGGATGGCGAGTTTCAGTGATTTTTACGTTCTCTACTGCTGAACTACATATTACAGTAAACAGAGGAAGTATTCAATTTCACCCAAAAATTCGATACAGAGATTTCAGTGTATATACACGTTTTGAGGTCCCTGAATCCCCAAAAAAGCACGTTTAGAAAAAGTTTCATTCCGTGAACACCATAACTCAAAAACGGCATAAAATGATAAGTCGGTTAAATACCAAACTTGGTATCTAAGTGCAGTGTCCACCAAGGATGCGACACCAAAATTTTCAAAAAAATCCTCCGACTCTAAACTACCGTTTACATGGAAACATTTTCGGTTTTTTTATTATTACTTTCTCAAAAATGGTTCTAACGATTTTGATTAAAATGCCATATATTTAAATTTTAGCATGAAAAATAAAATGGTCGTCCTCCGTGGTCTAGACTCGAGGTTGCGGGTACAAACCCGGCGAAGGGCGATGGATTTTTTTTCCGGACGTAAAAATCCTTAGCACGGCTTTCTTTGGAAGAGAAGTAAAGCCGGTGGTCCCGTGTCGTAGCTTTACTGCACGTAAAAGAACCTCAAGCCTGATAAAGAGGCCTCTGAACAAAATAGAATGGGACGCTAAGATTCATAGCAGCTAAAAAACGCCCATAAATAAAATGTGTATTTTCAATTTTCTGGGAATGTGTTGTGAAGTCGTCTTCATTTTGAACGACTTTTTTGAAGGAAATAATTGTTCTTTCACACAAGCCGTGTGTTGGACAGGTTGGAAAGGTAGAATCAGACGACTGAAAAATTCAATGCCATAGCCGGGATTTGAACCACGGATCTCCCGGTCTCCGTCCGGTTGCTCTAACCACTGAGCTATTTCCATTAATCGACCTAATAGTGGTTGAAACTAAAAGCCCGGGACTTGTACTTACAAAGAATGTAAGTCGCCATTGGGGTATGACATCTCAATACATTTGAGATTTCCTTGTGGTTTACCGGGAAAAATTCGTCAGCTGGAGAATTTAATGGCGTGCCGGCATGTTGCCATGGTAGCTCAGTGGTTAGAGCAACCGGACGGAGACCGGGAGATCCGTGGTTCCGGCTATGGCATTGAATTTTTCAGTCGTCTGATCCTACCTTTCCGAATAAGAGACAAAAACTTACTACACAAGATTACATATCGTTAAATGACACAATTTATGTCAAATACACACTGTTGTGGAGTTAAACAATTTAAGAATTATTTTTATTATAGGTTTGAATCTTCAAATACGTCATAATTTTTTCAACTGCAAAATCACCATCCTCTACTTTTATTTCGCGACTTTCTTAAAAGACTTTACTATCGCTTAAGCCTAGTATATTTTACTAATCCCCTTGTACCTACAACGTAATATGGCTAATAAAACCATTTCTGCAAATGTTTATCTCGTTTAATGTAAAATAAATAGAAGAATTGGTAGAGAAAGTCATGTGAATGTAACATTTGAGTGGTAAGTGAAATTAATTACACTGACTCAAGAAAATATTACTTCAAGTTAAAGATTTTAGCAGCCACATTTAAGAAGGTAAAATTCTGGTTTTTAATGCATTAAAAATATACAGAAAGAATGGTTCTGCTAATTAAAGAAGCACGAGCCGCCACTGAGGAGTTCCGATATCGTCAAATTACACGTGTCCTTGTCACAGTGAGCTGCAGCTGTGCAATGTTTGGCCGAGTATCGTTGGACTGTTGCCAAATGAAAGCGTTGGTGTATAGTCGTCATTCCACGGAGTTACGTCCTTCATGGGGTGAGTTCTAGGTCGCCGCCGTCCCAGTACTCCTCCTCCTCCCAGCATTACTTGAAAGTATCAATAAAAACATCCATCTTTTAGTTTGTAGACGCAATCCCCACGTCTTGAAAGAGATCTTAATAATAACCAATAGTGTCAATCTACGGTCTACTGGTGTGTGAGATGAATGTGAAGTAGGTTGTTGCTTCACGTATGGAAAGCCAATTTGAAGTAGGAGTTGTATTGTAGTTCAACTGTTGGGGAGCTTGAAGTGGTTGCAACCGCACGTATGGTAAAAAGTTTCCGGGAGCCCTCGCCCCAAGTTTAAAAATATTAACTTTGTAATTTGACTGTTACTTTAAATAATATATATTTATGTTTGCTTCGGCTGCGTCAGATTATTGTTAGAGACATGGATTTCTTTGCAGGGAGTAGTGCGGCTAAGAATGTAGGCTTACACAGATTATAATTTTTACTTCACTACATTTATTAATCCTTGACACGATTTAAATAACACTTCACTGATATAGAGAGCTGTGATATTATTTATTAGTTAATTGCACTTTTTAACACGTAAACTATTTTTGTCTCACACTGAATACTATTAAACTTCTCGGGAACGCGTCTCGCGTCCGGTTAGGAACGCTGTCTACAAGCATCTGACTTCTGAATTTGTACAATTTGCCCTATTTCAGTCTGTGATTGGCTAATCCTGCTCCAATAGAATACTGTCATTTAACTTAAGCTTTTTTCTGGTTGTTGATTGGCTATTTTATAAACTGTCTCAAAGATTACATTATTGCTGCCAGTAGCATCATTAAACTTTCTAATTCATTATTGCCTGAAGGTTACCTCATTGTTAGCAACTTTTGACCTATTATTCTCACACCTCCTACATTATTAAATTACGTAATACATTCACATAACATTATTGAACATGTACATAATAATATAAACATTAATACAGTGACTGTTACATGCATTTTATATATTATATTATACACATTTTTTTTAAGGGAGCTGTTATTATATTTTATATTATATAATTTGATTGAAATAAAAATGCTGCCTCAAATGAATACATTTATTTTAATATAAGTAAAAGATGCATACAATAATCCAATAGTCCACAGAGTAATAAACCTAGATCCCTCCCCCCAAAAAAAATCCCTATAAGAAAATACCATTGCAAGAAATAAAATGAATATATTCAAATATAGCATCTTAAATAAAACCCCAGAAAAATGGCTAACTATTATGATGCACTGTTATACTTATATTACCAAAAAATAATTAAATACCACACACTAACAATAACTGAAAATAAAATCAAAATAAAAGTAAATCAGCGACACCCAGCAGATTATGTTTAGCTCTGCTTCTTCTCAGATCTCAACTGTCTCGCCTAAATAGAAATGTACCCTCTTCCCTGCAGGTCTTCTTTGTGCACCAGTAAGAGTAGGTACTGCAACATGCTAGTAAGCATTCATTCGGGGTGGTAAAGGATCACGATAGTTTCCTTTCATTCCTCCGTTTCCCTACCGCTCGCCAAGATATGCACACGGGATTCCTTCTAACACCATTTTCATCGCAATTTTTATCATTCACTAAAACCAAAGTATGCGAGCCATAGTGTAATTCACTTGGGACCGTTTTTTAATGTATTGCTTCATACCGACAGAATTTTACCCCACACTCCAACGAAATCATCTCCGTGCACTGCGCGTTGACTGTTGTCTGTGAATATCACAAAGGCAGTACTTAATGTTTCTCCACACACTCCGTCTATTTCCCTGACCCTCACCCAAATGTAGCTCATTTCTTGAGTTTCCAAATATTCCTTTGCGATGCCCTATTTGCGGTAGCAGGCTGCCCGAATCAGAAATTGGTCTCCATGAACAATCATTAACAATCATCCAGTAATTAACTTCTACGATTTTGCACTCTATCGTTTCATTATACGTCCCGAGTTCCCTCATTATTCTGCAGAATTTGCCGGCACATTTTCTACCGCAGGTGCCCCTTTTAAAAATCGAGTCCTATATATTTTTCATGTATGTGTGAAGAATGAGATTTGGATTAACCAAATTAAAACGACAGGGCGGATTTTTGTACGTGTGTCCAAGTTTTATGAAATTGTTATAACTTCATTATTAAAGTACATATATTATTATTGTTATTTTCAATTTTCCGAGCAGGATGGCTCAGACGGGGTAGGGCAAAGTTAAGGGAGAGACTAAATGACAAAAATGACATTTTTAGTTTTTTGTGTGGTCTTATTAATTGAAATTTTCGGTTTAATTTTGTGTGTATTTTATCATCTAGGCACTATGTTTTAAATATATTTTTTTACAAAATGGTACTGCATCATCATTTTACATTGTAAATTCTACATCATGTAAAAAAAAATACGTCTGTTTCATTTATGGAGTAGAGAGGTTAACTTTAGTCCACCTTTTATGAGAAGGTTTGCTCTACAAATTGGAACTGCCGTTCAGTATGGCAGCATTTGTGTGCTCAAGACTTGCAGTTTCTTTCTTTTCAAATATATGCTAGTTTGTTTACTACAGCTTTGGTTTGAACTTTTCTGTGAACTACTGAAATAGCAAAATTAAATTTTAGGATGATAAAAATAACCTCTATGTACTGTTGTGAATCTACTTTGGTGATAATAACAGTCGGTTGTTTTTATAAATTTGCGATAAATTATTCCCGAGGTCGCGGTTTCAAATCCTTACCAAGGCTTCCTTCGGAAGAGAAGTAAAGTCGGTGGTTCCGTGTCGTAGATTTACGGCACGTAAATGAACCTCAAGCCTGATAAAGAGGCCTCTGAGCAAAATATAGAATGAGTCGCTAATAACCATAATAGTTAAAGAGCGTCCATAAATAAAACTCAATTTAATTTTTTTCCTGGGTCTAACCGTTGACAATATATTCAAGTTTCCAAGGTTTCAAGAGCTAATACAAATTTGTTACCTAAATAATGTCTTTTAGAATGCACGATGCTAGTTGGCTTTCATGCGCACAGTTCACTTGCCGGACAAGTTTTGATCGAAGCCTTGACCTCCACAACTATGGAATCCGGAAAGGTATGCATCTCCTGTCAGATATAACCATGTTTACAAGCGCAAAGCAACTAATTTTGTAACATGCTACAACTTGTAAGAATGGCAGATGTGCTGTGCGTAAAATTGTCTGTAATTATTCCATCTGCCATTCTAAAGCCCCTTGTACACGATCAAACTTTTTTTTTTTTTCAATTCAAGAGTTTACAAGAAAAATTGTCAAACTTTTTTCAATACGTGCCAAGATTGGACAAGACTTCACAATGTCATAAATGTGTATTTACAAGTTGTCTTTTTTTCAAACTGAAACCCCTTAGAACACATTAATAAATACTTTATCACGCACAAAGCAATTTACTATTTGTGTCACGGATTAACAGTTTGCAATGAAATACTGTTCTATACCAATATTAGGTAGCACTTTCATGTATTATATCCAATTAAATCACATTACGATTATGGAATACAATGGAAATAACACCATCTGATAGGTTAACCACACTATATAACATTGCATTAATGTATAAAATCTGCCTGGCAATTATTTCTTCATATGCCTTCATCTGTTTCATCTTGCGGTAACCCACAGAGCCCTAGACATACGAACATGACCAGCTTATGTATAACCTAATCAATTCGCATTCAACATACCTTGGCCGGGTAGCCAATTTTGTTTACTTTTCCCTTTCCGCCATGTTGCAGATTTCGTGACGCACTGTAAATACTCGCATTTCATTGGCTAAAGCCATCAAATCGTTATCAAATCTTTGATCGTTTAGAGCATGTTCTTATTTGTTTTCAAGACTTTTAAAGAGTTTAAAGTATTGGAAGCAATTTGACAAGAAAAGTTGTAAAGTTGTGACAACTCTTGAAAGGTCTTGTAAAGTACTGAATTTGACAAAAATTTGATCGTGTACAAGCGGCTTTACAGACAATTTTACGCACAGCACTTCGTACTATGGTATTAGCTTAACATAATATGAGTTCTCCTAAGAAATTGATACTTTAAATAAGATGTTTGTGCTTTAAATTAAAGAAAGCCCATGGGATTTTTTTGTGTTGTTACCAAACTTCGTATTTTGAGCAAATCCTCACATAGTTTTCTGAGGAAGAAAAATGCATTTTGCCCAGTTATTTTTAGTATTCTTTTTATCGATACATTTTAAAACCATGTTGATTAAAATATCTAATCGTTGGATTAAATGTCTGCATAGCTGTTTTAAATTATTATTATTATTGTGATTATTATTAATTATTATTTCCTTGCCATTCTAGTTACATCTAAGATTTGTATTAAAATAAACTATTATTTATTTTCATATCCCTTAGCTAATTTGTCTATTTACTTTTTTAATGGAGATAACCGTTTGCAGAAATAGTTTCATTACGCATTTTATTGTACCTAGGTACAAGTGGGATAGAGGAAGATGGAACGATAGCCAACTGTTTAAAACAAGGATCACCTGTAATGGCTTTGAAACTCCACTCTTTGTATATCATTAAAAACAAAGGTATGAGGACTTAACGATTGAAAGTATATGAATACAGTATTGGAAAAATTCAACCCAATACCAATACTCGGAAATGGTTAATCCCGGAACAAATTTGATAAACTCTGCGTGGTAATTTTTTGTCTATCTCTTATTATGGTTTACCAGTTATACAAAAAAGTACATAAAATCCATCCGGTACGAACATTTACAAGACTATTCGTGATATTTTGAATATGTAGTATTTCCATCAAGCGATTTTTTGAGCAAATAAAAAATAATGAAACATTTGTCATGTATGATGTAGTTAGGGTTGGGAGATTTTCAAGAAAACTTCTGTGTCGCATCCTTGGAAGATACTGAGCTTTTCGTTTGTAAGTTATGTTGTTAATACACGGATATTTTTCTAAAAATGCTTTTGTTGTATTCAAAGGACCTCAAAACACCTTCACTGCATTTCCTTTCTATGTACTATAAGTGGATGCTAGAGAAAGTAAAACGCTGGGTATAGACAAACTGATTTGGAATCGAAACTCTGTTGGGCACATGTATCAACGATGTAACTTGGTTTGGACTTTGCCTAAGACATTGTTGATTTAAACTGCTAGCGAGAGGTTAGCTATTGTGGACTTCACATACTGAAAAGGGAACACATTGCAACACAGTGTCCAACGCGATGACTCATTGTCTCTACTGCAACAGGTGTGTAGTTAGCGAGACAGTGCCACTTCTAAAAGGACTTCCTGCTCTCGCAAGAGTATAAAGTAAAACCACATAACCTTAATGACAGTATTCTTCACTCCTGTGCGGCGTATTTAGGAACTTCACCGAATCAACACACTTGGAATATAATTTGCCCTAAAGTCGCGATCCGTGCTCGTAACTTTACTTAATCCTGCAGGCTTGTTCTAAATTAAATGGAAATAATATATGCAGCACACCAACCTTAGCTAAATTTCTCAACACTTTAAAACGATCGTTTGTTGCTAACATTTATCAACATAACTTTAAGAATCTATCATATTTGAGACACATGTCTGCAACATCAGATTGGTAGAAATAATATTCTGAGGAACTATGAATAATGCGTAATTCCATGTTGTGCAACATTATCTCAGTAGAACCTTCAAGTGTATTCTTAATAGGACCAACTTGTAAATTCTGTAAATCTTATATCTTAAGCAATTAGTTTTTCTTTAACCAAACATTTACAATCTATTCTATAACGTTCATTCATTCATTCATTATCTGTTTACCCTCCTCTTATGTAGGACTTACACCCCCCAGGACTTACAGGCGGGTGCCTGGGGTCAGAGGCCCGTCGAGGAGCAGACACTCATGGATCAGACAGAATATCCAGGATGGGGGATCAGCCCGATGCCTGGTATGGGATGAAGGAAGTAGATGAAGCGAAATGTTGGTGAAATGGATGAAAGGAAAGGTGATGATGGAGCAGTTGGTGGAATGAATGGCGGGGGAAACCGGAGATCCCGGAGAAAACCCGCCCAGACGCCGCTTTGTCCACCACAAATCCCACATGCAGGTCCCTGGGATTGAACCCGGTCCGCCTCGGTGGGAGGCGAGCGGTCTAACCACTCGGCCACGGCGCCGCCTATTCTATAACGAACTCCCAAATTTTCAGAGTAGTCTCAGAGAAAAGATTTTTTTTTGTCTATAGAAAAATCTTGCGGCGTAGTTTTCAAAATTCTGCAATAAATTTTCAAATTGTTATTCCAAACTTATCTTATCTTACATATATATATATATATATATCACTTGCAAATACAAAATTAATTTCTTCAGAAAGCAAATTTAAAATTATAGACTTCTTGCTTTTAAATTGATACACTTTTTTTCTTTAAAAGCATTACTTTTTAATTTTTATTTTTCTGAAACTTTACATGAATATATTTTATTTTTCATCATTTTTTAAGAATCTCTGGTAATAAAATGACGATTTTAATGTCTGCAAACTTTGAACATACCCTTGAAAGTACCCCAAGCAACACATCCAAGAGGTGAAAAAGATGTTGACAGTGTGGATCATGAAACAGGTGACTCCGATTGGCGGTGAACCATGGATTGCGGAATGATGTTCAAGGGTAGGAAGAATATCAGACGCAGTCAGTCATGCACTTCGTGCTGGTGGCCAATGGTTGCATAACGAACTGTTTGGCGCCCCACAGTGCCCAATATATGCACTTCAGGAATGGATTCCCAGTTGAAAAATGTTTGCCCTTCCGCACAACTAAACGCATACTAAACGTTCTCGGAGTTATTTTGAATCACTCTGTATTGTGAAAACAAAAACAATTAATCTTTTTTAATCATATTTTGCTTCTAACGTTGCAGCACTATGAATTAACTGTTATAATCTATCCTGTAATAAGATTCATCCTGGACTTTCTATAATTTCGAAATAACTAATCAGTACATTTTGTTTGGAAATTAAGCCCAAAATACTTGACTGAAATGAAATTTCCACCTTAAATTGGTTTTATTGACAATTCGGTTATATCACTAATCGCCGAATACTTTCTCTTCTGGCGACTTCTCAGAATAAACAGAGAAAGGTTTGCAAATGATAACCAGTTACTGAAAGCTTCAACAAGAAAAAAGAAAATAAGCAATAAAAATAATTGATAAAACGGATATAGAATTTGTCCTTGAGATGTTTATTTTTTCGTTCAAGATCGTATTAAATTATGCATTATATAATCTCAACCTTCTATGAAAAAAGGCTATAAGAAAGCTGCCCCTTATCTTGTGCTGGGATTAATTTTATTTGAATGTAACTTTCGGGGGTATTTAAAAGAGAGCAAGAAAAGAAGGAAAAAAGAATCTTTACCTTTTTTTTAAAGTCTGACTATTTCTCAATAGAGTTGATCTCCTAAAACTATCAACTAGGCCTGTGTTATAACCAAATCTTTCTTCAGAAACTTATTGGAACAATTTGCATAAATACAAGAACAAAATTATCTAATCTGTAAATCTTTCTACTTCAAATATGATGAGCTTAGCTAAGTGCACCATATTTCTCTCCACCGTCTACTAAGTTGTATTGCACTTGCTGACCTTCAGATAACAATAGAAAAATTGATCACTGGGCAAGTTTTGGACTTTCACGTTTTAAGTTATCTTCTTCTTGACTATAATACTGGGCATTTTTATCTGTTATCGGTTCCCACCTTGTTCTTGGTATCCCTCTACGTCGTTTTCCTTTCGGATTACATTAATTCTATTTTGTACATTCTGTCATTCCCAATCTATTTACGATGCACCCATATATTTTTCTTGGTAATGTTGCTGCCGTCCTCTCCCTGTCCTACGTCACCGTATGCTGCCAACACGCTAAAGTAAAACATCACTAGAAATACGCGAGTGGCAGTAACGCATTATGAGGATGGTGTTGGCATTATGTATAAATGCCGACGTGAGGGAGAAGACCGCGGTAAAGTACCTCTATCGTTTATTACTGGGTATACAAATTATTCTTACTCAAACTTTTAACTTTCTCTATCACGTACCTAGTAGGTAGAGAAGGTATTGAATTCCATCCAAAAATTCCAGACCGAGCTTTCGCTGCAACTACATGTTTTGAGGTCCCGTGAGTCGAAAGAAAGCAAAATTGAAAAGTCAGATAAATACCACACCTCGTATTTAGGTTCAGTACCTTCCAAAGCTGCGACATGAAGAGTTTACAAGAAAATCTCCTTCCCCAACTACCCTTTACATGCAGCATTTTTCGAAAACTTTTAATTCTTTGAAAAATGGCTCGAACAATTTTTATTAAAATATCGGTTGGCAACGCTCGAACTCCTTAAGCCACGCCCAGGCCGCTGCTAGCAGAAGACAGGTAATATTCGCTTATTTAACCAACACGCAGTTCCAGTACTAGTGTGACTGACAAACGCTATACTTTAAATATCCCGTAGCACCAAATACCATTAACTTTAGCAAATTTATGAGGATTTGCGTAAAAACCCTGTCGCAGGCCCCCTTTTTCCTGATCATGAATATTGGTTTTTCCTACGATCCGTTCCATTTACACTTTAAGTAGCTAAAATGAGCTTATCTATTGAATAATTATGCCATTTATAATTATTTGAGCTCTAATTGGTTCTTTCTTCGTGAATGTTATGGTTTTAATTTTTTTAGGAAATTACTACCGTTAAGGGCGCATGCAGTTTATTTCACTTTGCTCTCTAATGACTGCAGTTAGCTGCCGTGGAGCTGCCTTTTCTACTCCCTCCCTCATTCCCTCCTAGTTTTCACTTGACGAAAGTCATTCCTTATAAAGGAAGAAAACGTTATATCTAGTTACGTTATTAGTTTCTAGAACTACAGAGCACCTAATCCTCTTGAACTTTGAACTTTCTGCACAAGTCGTTGTTTATAACCGGTATTAATGTTTTAAGCGCCATTAATCTCATTAATTTATCGCTAAACTTCCCAGCTTTTCCAAAATACCTCAGGTCTATAGAGAGAATTAATAAAGTGACGATATTTTAATGAATCTTCAAAGATACTGGGAGTAAAAGAGCTGAGCGTTACCTTAAACAAATAATCCAACCAGGTCGCCCCTCTCCAGATTACAACTTGGACCCAGATACGCTATTACCCCAAGAGATGGACAAGGTGAAGCACAAATCCAACAGATATATGATCTATTTGTGTTTACTCACTTTGTACGTCATAATCCTCTAGGGGTCACTAAACAAGGAGGGGGATAGCTTATTAGGTTGTTTGGGTTAGTTTGGACAGCATCGCGTGAAAGTAGGAAGTGTCTAAAGACTCCTCGACAATAGTGGTTCACTCGCTTTTCTCGACTAATCGATAGGAAGTACAGTATAGTCTCGAAATGAATGGCTTCGGCGTGAAAATTCCATAAAAGGTGCATTTGCGATGTTCAAAACATTCTATTGAAGCCACATAACAAAATCCTATCTCCACAATTCTTAGTAAAATATGTGTACCTTCATACGCACTGTAATATAAGCAAGTTTGACATTTAACTCTTGAACGGTATATTTACTATTCCTTGGCAACAGGCGGGTCTCCTTTGCTTTCAGATTCATGGCAACACTCCCTTCTTAAGCTTTTTTTTTTTTTCGACAAAATGGGATTTGTTTCGCGAACAATTCGCACGATTAAGCCCAATTCATAAAATACACTTCACTGCTTATCAGTATACTTTTTATTCACTTCAGTTGGAATGCGTGTGCTCAAATTCAAAAATGTTTAGTTACTAGTCTGAAGAGCAAAGTTGATACTTTTATTACGCTCTACTTTCGGCACCGTCTACGAGTCCAACCTCGCCGAGGATTTGTTTTATTTAACATTTATCTACGTATTACTCGTATTTGGTAGACTTTTTGCTCAAAATTTCTAGTAAGCTCTAATGAAGAAACATTTAAACATCCAAATTATTTAGAGTTTATATGCATTTCAAAATCTAACCATTAAAATTTACAAGGATTTCTCTCCTGACTTAGAAGGCAACATTTACCCAACTGTGGCATATTAGGGTCTCAAAAGCATGCTCTCGTTTTTCAGCAATGGCAAAAAGCTGTGTAGCCTTTTCTAAGATTTCGTGAGCCGCGTTATAAGATATTTCAATAAATAATTAAAATTAAAGCAATTAAAATTACTAATAAGATTTTAAATAATTTGTCTGAAACCAACCAATACTGTTCACAGACATACACATTCATAGATCCTTTTTCTAATTTATTTTAATTCAGAAGACCTCAAAACATGCTTCCGGTTAAATTAAAATATCGAAATTTTAGATGGAATGCTGAAATTCCTCTCCCTACTATAAGTAGGTACTAGAGAAAGTAAAACTGTGGTTATCATAGCTTTTAATCATAATAGTGAAAATATAGTAACAAAAATGTGCAAAGTCATAACTTTCATTAACTAAAGTATGGCCGTAATCGGCAATGAGCAATGCAGGCTTGTTGGATATAGATTTTCTGCTTTAAAATTGTATTTATAGAACTTTGTTTTTCTTAGCGGTAGGATTGAGTCATAATTGCGCAGATTTAGTACATCATCACAGCTTAGTCTAGAGTAGAGGTTATAACAAGCATCCTCCTTATGCAAGTTCAATGCTCCCTGAAGTATGATGCTCGTGCGCAGGTAAGCCAACAGTATACGTTTCTTTCCAAGAACTACGTTACTGACTCTTGCATTCAAGCATACTGTTTCCATGTATCAGATATTGCGTAATTTGTCGAGTCAGTCAAACAACCCAAGAAATTCATGACTATTAATACACCTGCAAGTAGTGCAATTTTATTCCAATGACACAGCACAGATTACGTGTCTGTTTGTTTCTTACAATAATAGCTTTGTTCATATGGCAGGAAAGGAGAGAATTGTGCTCTGAAAGCTTTTCGCTGCAATGAGAAATTCTGTAGATATAAAATTAGGACACTTGCACGGAAGATAACGGTATACTGCGTGCAAGATTCGGAAAAGAAACAAACGATATACAGCTTCCTTGTAAGCGGCTATAAATGACCTTCGACAAGCCAAGTATCTTTATTGTACGGGGTTGTATTCTGAAAAGTAAACTGAGGTTATTGTAGCCACAAGTTTCCACAAAATATACCTCTCTTTCAACCCTTCCTAGATTCAATTAAACGTTACTGTGTTGTCAGTTTATCCAGTTTCCAGTAGACCAATGTGGCATGTGTGTCTAAACGTTAAGAAACCACAGTAAATACAGCATAACGTGTTAAGAGTTCTGTGTGAGTGGAACAAAAACATTCTGCTACGTAGGCACATCTGCCCAGCGACTCTCCCCACGCCAAGGTCATTGGCACCCTCCAACAACCCTCCTCAAGCTGTCAGGTCATAAAAGAAGAATAGGTGCCTTATTCACTTGTACACTTCTTTCAGTCGGTGTATGTTTCCAAATTTTGCGAGAAGTCCTGAGGGGCGTTTACTTTTTGTATACTCACTCCCTAGTCTAAGACAAGCGTATGCGTAAATAATGTATGCCCTGCCATATACTGTATTTGCTACTTGAGGGACATGTTTTCAATTATTGGAACAACCATCCATGGTTGTCACATCTTCGTTTCCATGTTGTAGCTTTTCCATATTTGCTTACTGCTGCGTCACTGCTCTCGTGACCCTAATGCATTCTAGGGATCACGAAATGAGATTCTGATTTATTTATGAGCGCTCTTTAACTACTACGGTCCTTAGCGTCCCATTCTACATATAGTATTGGGCGTGAAAGACCGGAAATTTTGGGCAGAGGCCTCTTTATCAGGCTTGAGTTTCTTTTACGTGCCGTAAATATACGACACGGGACCACCGGCTTTACTTCCCTTCCGAAGGATGCCATGCTAAGGATTTTTACTCCCGAAAAAACCCATCGCCCTCCGCTGGATTTGAACCCGCGATCTCGGAAACTAGAGGCTAGCATGGTAACCACTACACCCCGGAGGACGACTAGAGATGAATGAGTTTCGTCGTTATCCTCTGCTCCTTCTTCCTGAAGTGTTACACGGCGCTTAAAATATTCCCTAATAGTACTATAAGGTTAACTATATACAATAAATTTTATTTGTCCCGAGAATAATCTTAATAAACATATACGTTCGTTCATTTACTCAGATAATCTCAGAGATTATATAACATGTGTTGCTTAGTTCACCATTTATTTGTTGCGACATAACATTCTGAATACGGTGTAGCATGTCAAAAACAAATGCGTTCACTGTCGTTATATGAGAACACAATGCCGTATGACCCGTACTGTTTTCTCCTGTAAATTCTATTTACATAGTTCAAATTTAGAAAATTGAATTTAATACAATAATAGTTATAAAATCATTATTTTTATTCTGTATTCCGTCGCCGTTTGACCGAACACAGCAATATCTCCATCCAAAGCCCCTTGTACACGATCAAATTTTTGTCAAATTCAATATTTTACAAGACTTTTCAAGAGTTGTCACAACTTTTCTTGTCAAATTGCTTCCAAAGACATGCTTTAAACGGTTAAAGATATGACAATAATTTGATGGCTTTGGCTAATGAAAAGCGAGTATTTGCAGTGCGTCACGAAATCTGCAACATGGCCGAAAACTAAAAGTAAACAAACATGGCTATCCGGGCAAGGTATGTTATTACGAACTGATTAGGTTATGTGCTGGCCAAGTCTGTATGTCGAGGGCTCCGTGGATTATCACAAAATACAGGCATACGAAGAAACAATTGCCAGGCAGATTTCCGAACTAAGTATACATTAATGCAATGTTATATAGTGTAGTTAACCTATCAAATGGTGTTATTTCCATTGTATTCCATAATCGTAATGCGATTTCATTGGATATAATACGTGAAAGTGCTACAACGTATTAGTAAAGGACACAGTATTTCATTGTAAATTGTTATACCGTGACCCAAATAGCAAATTGCTTTGCGCGTGAAAAGTTATCTATCAATGTGTTCTGAAGGGCTTCAGTTTGAAAGAGACAACTTGTAAATATATATTTATGACACTGTCAAGTCTTGCCAGGTCTGTCCAATCTTGTCACATATTGAAAAATGTTTGACAATTTTTCTTGTAAACTCTTGAATTGAAAAAAAAAAAAAGTTTGATCGTGTACAAGGAGCTTAGGTGTATCACGCGTAACTTTGGAATTATTCACAATTTGTTACGCCGAAGAGATTATCACAGAAAACTTTCTGCCCATTCGTAGGGCTTAGAAAAGTACTTAGCGCGTCAGTCATATTCTGTAGCTTGACTTAATGTTTTACACCAAGCTGACAATTTCCATTTTCAGTTTAGTTGGTATTGAGAATTTGACTCTAATTGAAAGCTTTTCTATTACCGCATTGCTAGGATATGTAGACATCTTTGTAATTTTGTATGCATATTGTTGGCAAAATATCAATTTTATATATTATTGCTACAAATGTTAACTTTACATTTACAACACAATATAAATATGGCTTAAACTCTATATTCACTTAACAATAGTTCCTTTTACTAATGTTTTATATGCTTTCTCTAAGCGGTAAGTTCTTGAAACATTCGTTTGTCATTTTCTCACTTTATATTTTTAAAAACTATGTTATTCATACTTACTGTTCCTGGCAACATTTTAATTAAAAGGAGAAAATTCAGAGAAACAAGCTAATATTAATACATATGCCCAGAATTGCTTTGGATTCTACTAATTTCTTTTAAAGTTTATTAATGAAAATGACAGTTAGGATTTAAAACTTCTCCTACTGAAAGCTAATTGACCCTAATTGTAGGTTCCCATATAAAAATATTAAATTGACCCTAAAATGACCATCATAACGTCCTCCATATAAAACACGACTAATGGCACTTACTTTCCCACATATCACGCAACTTTTATTCAAGACATTTCTTTCTACAACGCTTAGTTTTGGAGATATTGTACTGTCTCAAATTAAACGGTCCACTCTATATACACATAGTGTAAACATTTCAATTTTTTTTTATTTATGGACGCTCTTTAACTGCTGTGGTCCTTAGCGTCCCATTCTATTATTGAGCGTGAAAGACCGGAAATTTTGCTCAGAGGCCTCTTTATAAGGCTTGAGGTTCTTTTACGTGTCGTAAATCTACTTCCCTTCCGAAGGAAACCACGCTAAGGATTTTTACGCCTGAAAAAAATTCATCGCCCTCCGCCGGGTTTGAACCCGCGACCTCGGGAACTAGAGGTAACACTACACTACACGGAGGACGACGAATCAAAATTTGTTCACAAGTCTACTAAAGAGAGAAGGATCACAACAAACTCTTAGAAAGTACAACTACGTTCTCAGATACAAGGTCAAGAGATCCAGTTTTCAACACAACAAAAAGTTTTGCAAAAAGTGACGGCAGAACATGTGTATCCCATGCTTCCTGAAGATCTGTGCCTCAGCTGTTCAACATTAGATCTTACATTATTCCCTGCAGTTTGAACTATTATTCGCATTCCATTCGCAACCGCCAATTTTGTACGCCGTTTCTCATAAAATACAACTATTTTCCATAGCCGGTACCAGCTAACTTTCTAAAGCCTTTATACGTATTATATTAGACTGAGGTCATATTAGCGATAAGTCAAAAGACAGTAATCTTTGGGGAACTTACTTTCTGATAATATTACGTGCGCAATGTAGATAGGTACCTATCATTTTCAAGATAAGTTCAACTCCACCCTAGCAAACACTGTATCAAAATAAGCATATGGCTTTTGTAATACTAGGCATGAACTCTCGCATTTGTAACATACGTATGATGGGGTATAACAGCTTCTTTTTATCATCAAGTAAGTCTTTAGTAATGCCGCATTATGTACTGCTGTACTCTGAATTCGGCCTGATCTGCTAACAATAATTATTATTCACCACAAAGCATTTTATCTCGCTTTTTTGTGAGTCGCGTAGCACTAGTTCTTGATAAGTTTAAACACTTAACAAAATCGTTATTCTACAAAACGGAATTCTTTGTTTACGAATAATATTTTGCACATCGTCACTCCATAAATTATGCAAAAACTGCGTAGTAAAACAGTTTTGTTCGATATTCGTTTCTATTGTGCTAATTATACAGCGTGATGCAATGAAACAACATTTTACATTCGTGTAGTAAGCATTAATTATTAACAGACATGTATTAGATTAAAGTCATTTTATGCAACTCACAAACACCTTTTAATTTCCCGAAAATTGTGTGACCTAAAGTCTGCGAGACTATCTACCAGCCTACGATGCATATCGTCAAACGATGTTTGTCCCACTTCAACTTTCTGTTACTATTATCTGTAAAAACTACAAAATTGTTCCAGCAAGATGGTGCGACAGCGCACATTGCTTAGAATTTCCTTCACAGATGTACATCGGTTCTTTTGGAATCAAGTCATCCAGAAAAATGCAAACATAATAAGACTCTAAAGATCCTCAGATTTATCTGTATGTGTCTTGCTTTCTCAGGTGTATTTGAAGAGTTAAGTTCATTCAATTCTACCATAAACATTTGTAGACCAATATTTGCGAAGAAATTGTGCAAGTTGAAATGTTATAAAGTGCTTCGCAGGTTGGCAGATTGTCGCGGAATATACTTTTCAAGAAATAATATGTTTCACGTATTGCTGAAAATGACACATTTGAATTAATCTCATATATTTGTAGTATATATAACAATAATGATTTAATGCTTACTACACAATCGTAAAAGTCGGTTTCATTGAATAACTCTTTATTTTATTAGTGAGCAGAACAAATGAAACAAGAAATGCAAAAACGAAAATAACGCTCAATAGCTAACATTTAAACTTTGATGGATAAATCTAATGTAATGTGTTTATTTTTACTCAATGCTTATTCAAGTTTGTAATCTGGAATGTCAAAAATATGCGACCTATGAAATGTAGAAAGGCTATTCCCAGAAAATTCAAAATATACATGTAAATATCTGTAACATATGGTATTTCAATCAAAATCACTAGGAGTATTTTATAGATATTGAAATTTTAGAAAAATATTCCATTTAAAGGGTAGTTGGGGTGGGGGATTTTCTTTAAAATCCTCGTGTCGCATCTTTGGAAGGTACTGAACTTAAATATCAAGTTTGGTGTTGATCTGACTTTTCATTTTTGAGCCATGGTATTCACACACGCGCACCGGATCTTTTTCTAATTTTAACTTTCTCTACTACGTATAGCTAGTAGGGGAAGTATCGTATTCCACCCAAAAATTCGATACCGAGATTTCATCAGAAATACATGTTTTGGGACCCCCTGAATAAAAAAAAAAGCCTTTTTGGAAACATGTCCGTGTGTGTGTGTTGATGCAGTAATTTGTATCATAAATTATTTAAATGTAAAGAATGATTATAGTATGAATATGCATTTTTGTGTGTCATTGATTTAAGATGTTTGTTGATTGTAATTATTGTCGAGAAGTAAGTTTATACTGCCTTACTGAAACTGACAATAATAGCGTGCAATAATGCAGCGAGGGGGTGAACTGTTTATCATTATTAGAGACGAGGAAGTTACGTAATGTTGGCGCGTTTTTCTTTAGAATTTGCTGGAACATTTTCCCTAGAGCATATGTATTCATAATTCTCATTGGATATAAAAATAGACGCTAATGTTGGCGCGTTTTATTAGCCAATAGCAGCTCAGTTATAATCTTTAGGCATATCGGGGTGTAGGAGTATAAAAAGGGCTAGATTAGAGGTAGACCCCGTCAGTTCACCGAAAATATTTGTACGCTACACGTCGCCTTCAGTCCGTCGAAAACATTTGTACGTTACACGTCGTCTTTAGTCCGTCAGTTCACCGAACATATTTGTACGCTACACGTCGCCTTCAGTTCGTCGAAAACATT
The DNA here is from genome assembly GCA_030765065.1 of Deroplatys truncata. Taxonomy (NCBI): domain Eukaryota; kingdom Metazoa; phylum Arthropoda; class Insecta; order Mantodea; family Mantidae; genus Deroplatys; species Deroplatys truncata. The sequence continues at coordinate 125,087,778 of CM060988.1, read as the reverse complement.
TGTACGTTACACGTCGCCTTCAGTCCAGCAGAAATATTTGTACAGTACACGTCGGCTATCGATTTGCAAGTTACGCGTAGCAGAGTTATGAAAAATCTAAAGTGTTGTAAAGTTAATTATACAAAAAGTTGAAGTACGCGAATTAGGAATTATCAGTAATGAAGTTATTAGAACAGTTTCAGTTCGGCGAGTGTCAAGATAAATGTGTAAATGTGATAGTGAATGTGTTCGACAATAAAAAGTGTAAAACAAATTCTTTCATCGGTGTTATCTTTGGATAAAAGATTCCTTTCCGTTTACACAACCTGTATAAAGAGAAATGCTCGACCAAAAAGATCATAGCTAGCCGGAGGACAGTGAACTAAAATGAAATAAAATAACAGTAGCATTCTTTCAAACAAACACTAATACTGCCGCAAATTGCTAACACCAGATGGAGCTAACAAACCTAACAAAGAATCACGTCACAAAATGGCTTCACCACGTGGAGTAAACACAAATACACAAACATAAGTTATACCGCCGCAAATTGGCTCCCAAACGTGGGACTCAACAAATAAATAAATATAACAAAGTATACCATCGCAGTGTGTGTGCGCGCGCGCGCGCGCGTGTGTGTGTGTGTGTGAACAGCATAACTCAGAAACGAACAGTCGAATAAACACCAAACTTGGTATTTAGGTTCAGTATCTTCCAGAGATGCGACACGAAGGTTTTCAAGAAAATCCCCCACCCCAGATTACCCTTTACATGGAACATTTTTCGAAATTTTTTATTTTCTCAAAAATGGCTCTAACGATTTTGATTAGAATATCATATGTTTAAGATATTTTCATGACAAATGAAATGTATATCTCGAATTTTCTGGGAATGTCTCCAAAAGTATTCTTCATTGTGAACGACTTTTGCATAAGTGGTAAAGCATAAGAGTTAGACAAAATTTTACTAAACAAAAAATGTAGATCGCGTTAAAATACACAATTTATGTCATAAACATTTTTGTTGTTGAGTGAACCATTTTCGAGATATTGCTTGTTATTCCCTTAAATTTTCCAAATACTTATACTTTTTCTCAAATTCGTTATTCATTTTTTTTTATGTCCAGGACATGCAACGAGAATGGAATGCGAGACATAGCAACCAGCGCTTAAAAGATTTGACTATCGCTTAAAACCTACCATATTCCCCTTGCATCTACAAGAAAAGTAGCAGTAAGATTAACATCTCGATTAACATGAAGCATATGGAGAATAAGCGTTTGTAAAAAGTTTGTACAAAAGTAAAGAAAGTCATGTGAGTGTAGCACATCAGATTTTTTTTGTATTCAGGGGGTCTCAAAACAGTATTTCAAGTGAAATCTCGGTACCGAATTTTTGGGTGGAATGCTATACCTTCTCTACCTACTAGGTAAGTGGAAGAGAAAGTAAAAAATCTGATGTGTTACACTCACATGACTTTCTCTACTCTTGTACAATCTATTTTTACAAACGCCTATTCTCCATATGCTTTATGTTAATCGAGATATCGAGATGTCAATCTTATTGCTAATTTTCTTGTAGATGCAAGGGGAATATGGTAGCTTTTAAGCGATGGTCAAATATTTTAACGCTGGTTGCTATGTGTCGAATTCCATTCTCTTTGCAAGTCCAGGACATAAAAAAATGAATAACGAATTTGAGAAAAAGTATAAGTATTGGAAAATTTAAGGGAATAACAAGCAATATCTCGAAAACGGTTCACTCAACAAAAGAAATGTATATAACATAAGTTGTGTATTTTAACGAGATCAACATTTTTTGTGTAGTAAAATTTTGTCTATCTCTTATGGTTTACCAGTTATGCAAAAGTCGTTCACAATGAAGAATACTTTTGGAGACATTCCCAGAAAATTCGAGATATACATTTCATTTCTCATGGCATTATCTTAAACATATGATATTTTAAACAAAATCGTTAGAGCCATTTTTGAGAAAATTAAAATTTTCGAAAAATGTTCCATGTAAAGGGTAGTCTGGGGTGGGGGGATTTTCTTGAAAACCTTCGTGTCGCATCTCTGGAAGATACTGAACCTAAATACCAAGTTTGGTGTTTATCCGACTGTTCGTTTTTGAGTTATGCTGTTCACACACACACAGACACACACACACACACAGACACACACACACACACAGACACACACACGGACATGTTTCCAAAAATGCTTTTTTTGGATTCAGGAGGTCTCAAAACATGTATTTCCGGTGAAATCTCGGTATCGAATTTTTGGGTGGAATGCAATACTTCCCCTACTTACTATACGTAGTAGAGAAAGTAAAAAGAAGAATCGGTTATGCGCGGCACTTTGTTTAAATGCATGCATTTCACGCCCATGCTTTTAAGATAATGGACTGTTTTGCAGTTAAATGCCATAAGCCTTGAGGTTTTATGTCAATATTAATTTATGTTGTCTGGCCAACATTTCTTCGAATCTTCTGAGACTGAATGTGCCTGTTTTCCTTTATTTCGTTCAGCAGTACTCGTATGCTTTAAATACCGAAATATTTTCAATGAATATAGAGGAGTCTTAGATAAGCAATTAGATGTCAGGAACTTTGTATCACGGATGTAAAATGTCAAAGCTGTGTGGTATTGAAGTACATGGGCTGGAAAGGTAGAATCAGACGGAAATATGCAATGCCGGGATTTGAACTACGGATCTTCCGGTTTCCATCCGAATGCTCTAACCAACTGAGCTACCATGGCAACATGCCGGCACGACATTAAATTCCCCACTGACCCGTATTTTTCTCAGGGCAATCAACTATGCCATAGTAGCTCAGTTGGTTAGAGCACCCCCCCCGGAAACCGGAATAACTGTAACTTAGTAGTCAGAAATTTATACTAAGGCTTAAACATTACATATGTACAGGGAGAGCCAAATAACTACGAACCGCCTGCGTGTGTTTTTCCTGTCCGCGTCCTCGGCGCTCGTTGCCGTCTGTCGCTATCATAGAAAGGCGCGGATGAAACCACACAACATTTATACAACTACTTTTAAAGGCTTTACTTACCAAATTTATGAAAAGAGATGCTGAAACTGGCCACTGTCCATACATTATTGTATTCCACCCAAAAATTCGATACCGAGATTTCACCGGAAATACATGTTTTCAGACCCCCTGAATCCAAAAAAAAAAAAAAGCATTTTTGGAAACATGTCCGTGTGTGTGTCTGTCTGTGAACAGCATAACTCAGAAACGAACAGTCGGATAAACACCAAACTTGGTATTTAGGTTCAGTATCTTCCAGAGATGCGACACGAAGGTTTTCAAGAAAAATTTAATTTTCTCAAAAATGGCTCTAACGATTTTGATTAAAATATCATTGCTTAGGATATTTTCATGACAAATAAAATGTAATTGTCTCCAAAATTATTCTTCATTGTGAACGACTTTTGGTAAACTGGTAAACCATAAGAGATAGACAAAATTTTACTACACAAAAAATGTAGATCGCGTTAAAATACACAATTTATGTCATATACATTTTTGTTGAGTGAGCCATTTTCGAGATATTGCTTGCTATTCCCTTAAATTATTCAATACCTATTTTCTCAAATGGGAAATCGTTATTCATTTTTACTTTCTCTACTACGTAGAGTAAGTAGGGGAAGTATTGTATTCCACCCAAAAATTCGATACCGAGATTTCACCGGAAATACATGTTTTGAGATCCCCAGAATCCAAAAAAAGCATTTTTGGGAACATGTCCGTGTGTCTGTCTGTCTGTCTGTGAACAAGCATAACTCAGAAACGAACAGTCGGATAAACATCAAACTTGGTATTTATGTTCAGTATCTTCCAGAGATGCGAAACGAAGGTTTTCAAGAAAATCCCCCCCACCCCAGACTACCCTTTACATGGAACATTTTTCGAAAATTTTAATTTTCTCAAAAATGGCTCTAACGATTTTGATTAAAATATATGTTCAAGATATTTTCATGACAAATAAAATGTATATCTTGAATTTTCTGGGAATGTCTCCAAAAGTATTCTCCATTGTGAACGACTTTTGCATAACTGGTAAACCATAAAAGATAGACAATATTTTACTACACAAAAAATGTAGATCGCGTTAAAATACACAATTTATGTCATATACATTTTTACTTTCTCTACTACGTATAGTAAGTAGGGGAAGTATTGCATTCCACCCAAAACTTCGATACCGAGATTTCGCCGGAAATACATGTTTTGAGACCTCCTGAATCCAAAAAAAGCATTTTTGGTAACATGTCCGTGTGTGTGTGTGTGTGTGTGTGTGTGTGTGTCTGTGAACAGCATAACTCAAAAACGAACAGTCGGATAAGCACCAAACTTGGTAATAGGTTCAGTATCTTCCAGAGATGCGACACGAAGGTTTTCAAGAAAATTCCCCCACCCTAGACTACCTTTTACATGGAACATTTTTCGAAAATTTTAATTTTCTCAAAAATGGCTCTAACGATTTTGATGAAAATATCATATGTTTAAGATAATGTCATGAGAAATGAAATGTATATCTCGAATTTTCTGGGAATGTCTCCAAAAGTATTCTTCATTGTGAACGACTTTTGCATAACTGGTAAACCATAAGAGATAGACAAAATGTTACTACACAAAAAATATAGATCGCGTTAAAATACACAACTTATGTCATATACATTTCTTTTGTTGAGTGAACCGTTTTCGAGATATTGCTTGTTATTTCCTTAAATTTTCCAATACTAATACTTTTTCTCAAATTCGTTATTCATTTTTCTTATGTCCTGGACATGCAAAGAGAATGGAATGCGTCACATAGCAACCAGCGTTAAAATATTTGACTATCGCTTAAAAGCTACCATATTCCCCTTGCATCTACATGAAAATTACCAATAAGATTGACATCTCGATATCTCGATTAACATGAAGCATATGGAGAATAAGCGTTTGTAAAAATAGATTTACAAGAGTAGAGAAAGTCATGTGAGTGTAACACATCAGATTTTTTTTTTGTTGATCGAACCATTCTCGAGATATTGCTTGTTATTCCCTTAAATTTTTCAATACTTATTTTCTCAAATGGGAATTCGTTATTCATTTTTACTTTCTCTACTACGTATAGTAAGTAGGGGAAGTATTGTATTCCACCCAAAATTTCGATACCGAGATTTCACCGGAAATACATGTTTTGAGACTCACTGAATCCAAAAAAAGCATTTTTGGAAACATGTCCGTGTGTGTGTGTGTGTGTGTGTGAACAGCATAACTCAAAAACGAAGAGTCGGATAAACACCAAACTTGGTATTTAGGTTTAGTATCTTCCAGAGATGCGACACGAAGGTTTTCAAGAAAATCCCCCCACCCCAGACTACCCTTTACATGGAACATTTTTCGAAAATTTTAATTTTCTCAAAAACGGCTCTAACGATTTTGATGAAAATATCATATGTTTAAGATAATATCATGAGAAATGAAATGCATATCTCGAATTTTCTGGGAATGTCTCCAAACGTATTCTTTATTGTGAACGACTTTTGCATAACTGGTAAACCGTAAGAGATAGACAGTATTTTACTTCACAAAAAATGTAGATCGCGTTAAAATACACAACTTATGTCATATACATTTTTTTTGTTGAGTGAACCGTTTTCGAGATATTGCTTGTTATTTCCTTAAATTTTTCAATACTTATACTTTTTCTCAAATTCGTTATTCATTTTTTTTATGTCCTGGACATGCAAAGAGAATGAAATACTCCACATAGCAACCAGCGTTAAAATATTTGACTATCGCTTAAAACCTACAATATTCCCCTTGCATCTACAAGAAAATTAGCAATAAGATTAACATCTCGACTAACATGAAGCATATAGAGAATAGGCGTTTGTAAAAATAGATTGTACAAGAGTAGAGAAAGTCATGTGAGTGAAACACATCAGATTTTTTGTCTTGGATATGCAAAGAGTTATAATCTGTGGCAAAGGGAATGGTGCTGCACCTAGCAACCAGCTATTAAGAGATATGTATGTGCTTAAAGGCTACTGTTTTTCTTAATTGCCCTTGTAAATATATTTTACCCTTACATACACAAGAAAATTAGCAATAAGATAGAGTCTGCAAATGTTTATCTCGATTAACATGAAGTATATGGAGAATAAGCGTTTGTAAAAATAGTTTGTATAAGAGTAGAGAAAGTCATGTGAGTGTAACACATCAGATTTTTTTTTCTTTCTCCATGTAATGCAAAGAGAATGGAATACTCCACATAGCAACCACCTCTTAAAACATTTGACTAACGCTTAAAGCCTAGCGATTCCCCTTGCAGCTACAAGAAAATTAGCAGTAAGATTAACATCTCGATTAACATGAAGCATATGGAGAATAAGCATTTGTAAAAATAGTTTGTACAAGAGTAGAGAAAGTCATGTGAGTAAAACATTTATCTGTGGCAAAGGGAATGGTGCTGCACCTAGCAACCAGCTATTAAGAGATATGTATGTGCTTAAAGGCTAATGTATTTATATATTGTCCTTATAAATATATATTCCCCTTACATCTACAAGAAAATTAGCAATAAGATAGAGTCTGCAAATGTTTATCTCGATTAACATGAAGTAGATGGAGAATAAGGATTGGTAAAAATAGTTTGTACAAGAGTAGAGAAAGTCATGTGAGTGTAACACATCAGATTTTTTTGTCTTGGATATGCAAAGAGTATTAATCTGTGGCAAAGGGAATGGTGCTGCACCTCCAGCTATTAAGATATATGTATGTGCTTTGTGCTTAAAGGCTACTGTATTTCTATATTGCCCTTGTAAATATATATTCCTCTTACATCTACAAGAAAATTAGCAATAACATAAGAGTCTGCAAATGTTTATCTCGATTAACATGAAGTAGATGGAGAATAAGCGTTTGTAAAAATAGTTTGTACAAGAGTAGAGAAAGTCATGTGAGTGTAACACATAAGATTTTTAAGATTCTGTTAATCTGTATAAATCATTGTAGTCTGTCCGATTTGAGAAAGAGAACTAAAAATGTATTCGAAACAAGTTGAAGTTGCAAAAATGTTGTTGGAGACGCAAGATGGCTGCTAATAATAATAATAATAATAATAATAATAATAATAATAATAATAATAATAATAATAATAATAATAATAACAATAACAATAACGCCGAAAAGTGACCAAAAATAAATGTTGGGCCACGTCATCGGACAAAAAGGATTTTTCCTCAACTTCCGAGCCTTAGTAATAAACGATTAACAAATGCGCAGGAATACTCGCAGATGTGGTATCGACATAAACAGCTGTTAACTAAAATGTATGCACAACACTGTATTAAATTTATTCAATAAAAGTTAACTTAATAATTAAATTTAAAAAAAAATCTCAATGGTGTCATAAAGAAAGCACCAATAATCTAACGTTAGACATACATTAAAGAATTAGGGCTTTATAACATTTGGGTATATCGCTGTTCACATCCGGTTTATAGATGCTAAAACCGGTCTACAGGAAGAAAGCATTAAATTGTACTCCAGGTGGAACCCTTTACGAGCGCAGTTTGTATGAACTTCTAGAATTACAACAGCTACAACGGGGTGTAATGTATTTCCTACACCGCCATCTTTCGATCAGTTGAAGGTCAAGGACGAACGATAGACTTACTGCCAGTTCCCTCACATCTTCCAACATTCAATCTTACGCTTTCGCTCAACATTTGAACATCTGAAGGTCGTCCGATGTCTTTAGCAAGCTTTATTATTCTATGCTCTTAAGCGTAGGATCTTTTTGTTTACTCGACTATGGTTAGTTCCTATCTGGAAATGTCCTTCTATCTCCCCAAAACGCGCCTCTTGAGTATTGGTATTCGGATCAATAGTTGTGCCAATTTCATGGCTTTCTTGCTCCTCTCATAAAGTTTCTATGTTGAACATCCTATACGTAACATTAACAACCTTTCCTTTATTCAACCTTCTAATGTTCAACTGAATTAAGCTGTTTCTTTTTTATATCACGTACCTAGTAGCTAGAGAAAGTATTGCATTCCTACAAAAGTTTGATAACGAGATTTCAGCAGAAATACATTTTTGAGGCCCCTGAATCCTCCCCCCCCCCAAAGCAGTTTTAGGAAAAGGTCCGTGTGCGTGCGTGTGTGAACAGCATAACTCAAAAACGAAGACTCCCATAAAACCCAAACCTAGTATTCAGGTCATTTTTTCCAAAGATGCGACACTAAGGTTTTCAATAAAATCCCTCCACCCAAAATATTTACATGGACGATTTTCCGAAAATTTTGGTTTTCTCCAAAATTGCTCAAAAGATTTTAATTCAAATACGATACGTTTAAGATACTTTCATTACCAGGTAAAGTGTATACCTTGAAATTTCTGGGAAGTCTTTGAAGTCCTTTTCATTCCGGATGACTTTTGTATAATTGGTAAACCGTACAAAATGTAGATCTCGTTGAAGCAGACAATTTATGACAAATACATTTTTTGTGGCGTTCACCACTTCCGAGATATTCTTTGTTATTGGTTTAAATTTTCAAATATGCACTCAAAACTTTTCTCGAGTGGAAAATCGCTACTTTTTTTTCTCGTCATGCAAAGAGAACGGACTTTTTAAGCAATCACATAGAGACCGGATGTTAAAAGATTTGACTATTGCTTAAAGCTATACTGTATTTCCGTAATCCCCTTGTACCTACAAGGAAATATGTAATAAAGCCATTTCTACAAACGTTGGTCTTGATTTACATGAAGCAGATAGAACAAACTTTGTAATAATAGTTCGAAGACTGGGTAGACAGTCATATGAATGTAACACCAGATCATCTTATTAGGTATGTTCGCTGATACAAATTATGAAAGGTCGTGATAAGACCAGCAGCCAAAACAACCAAAAATAAATATAAAAAAAAACTCCTTTTAGCATTGGTTGTTTCGTCTGCACGCATGGAAAACAGCAAACCGCTCGAGCTGAAAACTGTTAATCTGAAGGACATTTGGACCTGTTTTAGTTTGGTCGAAATCGGTTAATGGTGGGCGTCCTAAAAACAATATACTACTCTAAGGCAAACCATTGCACTATGGAGTTAACATTTTATACACAGAAAGTGAAGAAATTTTGTTCATACATTTCAAAGGTTGTGATTGACATTATAGCGGATTATCCTCATTAATGGCTGTCCAGCCCTTGGTTCATATTAGTTGACGCAATCCGGAATATTATGCTTTACTTCACTGCATTATAAACCGTTTCATCCCCTTCTCTTTAATAGCATTGGCTCAGCAGTGTACTTAACGCTCATATGTCAACACTACGTAAGTGCAACATGGTTTGCATTAGAGTATTTCGTTATCCTCAAGACGGACAGGGCACCTTTAATATAACATTAATGCCAATTAATGCAGAGAGCCTCCTAGGCGAACCTCTGCATATATTGTTTTGTTTATACTTACAACTAAGCTTCTGCATGTTATTCTCTGGATCTCCGAGATGAGTTCAGTTATATTTTTTAATTAATAATTCCAATAAGTGTTAGCGATTTAGGGCAACAGTGAGGTATGATGCAGAAACATCTTTGTGTTCTTCATGTGCCTGTATTAGCAAACACAACGAGTTTCTCCGAAGTCGTCATGATCCAGGTTTTAAATATCGAATTTACTCGAAAATACTGTGAGATGTTTGGCAGATGCTTCTGGAAATATGTAATAGACTACAATATTCAGTATCATTGTACATACAATTTCGAAAGAAATTCCTTCCCGGTTTTAGGATTCTAAATCAAAGACGCTCGGATGATTCCGCGGTTGAAGAACATGGCAACAAAAGCCGTGTTTTCAAACAGATTCCACGGTTTATAGCTTCGGTTGGTCTTAGAAATCCACTAATGCAATACGACAGGGTTCTTTTCAAACCACTGTACGTAAGACTTTTATCAGATAAAATAAATTAACATTTGTTTCATAAACACATATTTGATGACACTTCTACTATAACAAAACATAAATAATAGATTTTAATTATCATAAAAACATACATACGGGAGTTAAATTTCAATCCAACGACAATGGCAGCACACTCGAATATGTTTGATTAGACAACAATGGGAAACATAGCATTGATTAATGTAAGTCTTTATGATGACGTTGATTAAGTCCGTGTGTGGGATCTTGATGTCCTAAGGGGGGATGTTTGGTGGCTTCTTTGGCTGCCTGATCAGCTGATTTATTTCCCAGAGTCCAGGCGAATGATACTGATTTACCAGAGATTAGTATTTGGTTGTAGAGTTTCTGAAGTACTTAAACAATACTTTGGGAGGTTGAGGTTTGTTGAAGGGTTGTTTAAGCACTCAACGAGTCGGGGAATATTATGGAGGTTATCATTTTTAAGTATATATTCCAATGACACTTGAATTGCGAACAATTCACACGAACAGACAGAAAGATAGTTGGGAAGACAATGTATGGTGTAGTTAACTGGTTGCAAGAAATACCTGTGAAAACATACTAATAATGATTGTAACTGTGATTCGTGATGAGAGTTGAGCCCGCAATTTCCCTACTCATAAACGATGGACTTCAAAGAATGAAGAGCCGCTCAACTGGTTTCCTGCCAGAAAAACATTAAAATAAACTGAGAGCCATAATTCCTCAGTATCTTATAAAGGCATATTCTATATTTTTAGAAGTGGTGCATCTTTTTCGACAAGTTACAGAGCTTGTTTTCCTCTGTTGCCCATACCTTACAGCATGTGCGTCTCTCAAAAGTTTATGATTTTAATTTATTCATATTTCCACAACGTCTATCATTTATACATAGTTAGATTTCCGTGCTAGCATCGATATTTTCTAATGAAATTGTTCCATCACTGATGTGATGAGATGCGGCTTAAGGGCGCTCAACAGCAATCCATCACTGAAAAGCAACAGTTAACCAGATAGATCAATTTTACATGTTATTATACGTGCATCTATAGACTTTTTAAAACTAGAATAAGTATATTGTAAAATTTCGTTGCACTTTTAACACTGACATTATTACGGAGTGGACATGACGACTAACGTGAAAATATAATGTAGTTGCAGACTTGCCTTCACTATAATCATTGGTGTCCTCTCCCCTACAAATTTTAATATAGCAGAGACGCGTTATACATCAAGTATCCAGTGATGCCACCTTAGCTTTTATGGTTAAATTTGGCCTTTTTGAACAGACAGCCAGTAGCTTGGGAAACAAAGCCAATAAAGGCATTTCCAGCCATTTTACTTAATGACTAAGGCAATTTTAGCCACTTTTAAAAATATTCAACCATTTCTAATTTTTTCTGTTTTCATTACCTAATTTTAATAAAATAAATCAGAGAGAAGTTGATTACACGGTTTCTGTTGGTATAACAATGACCGATTATACGTATATTTCAATGAAAAACGGATACTTCAGGTAAAGAAGTAAGTTAAAATCTCACATGTCCAAATTTCCACTCTTTCGTGTCTGCTCGGAGGTGTAGGGGTCAAGGAGGTTACGGTGTAATTTCTATTCAGTTGCACGGTTGCATTTACGAGCTACAAGTTAGAATTTGAATTTGTGTGGATGAATGTTTTTGTGTGGCATGACATGAAATTTATGTGGCCGGTGAGCGCTGAATGTTTGCTTTTTATTTACATTTTTTTCCTAACATAATCACACAACTCATGAGCATTCTGTGATGAGGCATAACATTATTCCTTTGACAAAAACAGAACGACATTATGCTCTAGTTGTGGCCCGCACAACGATCACACTGTCCCACACAGTGATGACGATTATGTCGTATTAAAGAAGTTGCTTTACCGTAACAGTGGTACATAGTTAACGCAAGCTTACATACAAAAAAACCCTAACCTAAGGCTAACCTTCCCTGAATTCAGAAACGTAAGCTTATATAAAAAGAAGTAATCCCAACCTAAGGCTACGTTTGTTTTGTTTCGTACGCGATTCGCCTATACAAGTAAAACACCGTCGAGGGGCGGATAGGTGGACACAAGCTATTGAACAGATCACATCTACTTCTAAACGCACTCACAAGGTAAATTATTCGCTTTTCTTTCGCTAATTTAAGCTACTTCGACGCCTAAGGCTACGTTTGTTTTGTTTCGTACGCGATTCGCCTACATAAGTAAAACATCGTCGAGGGGCGGGTAGGTGGACACAAGCTATTGAACAGATCACATCTACTTCTAAACGCACTCACAAGGTAAATTATTCGCTTTTCTTTGGCTAATTTAAGCTACTTCGACGCCTAAGGCTACGTTTGTTTTGTTTCGTACGCGATTCGCCTACAAAATTAATTTACCAGGTTGGGAAATCCTTGCTTTCTCTCTCATTAATGTGGAACCTGATTTGCATACATGAAATGATTATTTATAAACTGCTCCATATTTAGGCACTTCTGGCAGTCACTTTTAGCCACTTAACAAGAGTTGGCAACATTACATGTACCCTGCTTTCAAATATTGCGCTTCTTTTACCTTGAAAGATATTATAAATCTTGTATTATTTAAACCGAAGTGCATATAAAGTGTAAGTGTAATTGTGGGAACCTGGTATTTTATTTGTGATATCACAATTAAAAGTGAAGATCACAGCGGTCATAGTTATTGGAGAGAAACTGCCGCCGAGGTAAGACTTAGAATGACGGAATAGAGCCACTCCCTATCTATCAATTGCGGTTTTATAATAAAATAAAAAAGCCAAAAATGAATGCAGATTAATCCAGGATGTTACAGAAGGAATACATTACTAAATGTTCTTTTAAGCGACCGCACTTAAATAGTAGAAACGCACGGCATTTTGAGCTGGATGTCGCTATACACAATCGGTAAAAAGTCGCTAAACCGCACTTAAATAGTAGAAACGCACGGCATTTTGAGCTGGATGTCGCTATACACAATCGGTAAAAAGTCGCTAAATCAATGTCGCCAAGTTTATGTTAACAATGTTTTAAAATTTGAGGGAATAAGACGCTAACGTGGTTCACTGGGGCTATGCCCTGCTCATTTGGGGTTTATACCTCACAGACCCTGCTATGCCTTGTCGTCGCTTCTTACAAAAAACATACCTCGGCTACGCTTTGAGGCTTAGGGCCCACAATCCTCGGATACGCTTAAATGTTTCTTTTTTCTCACTTCAATTGTTGAATGCACTCGCATACGCTGGTTTTTATCCTGAATGTTGGCAGCAGAAATGGACACATAATGCCTCGGGTATGATCCGTTAGCATTGTTTGCAATGAAGACTCTTAGAAAAAGTACTTTAAATGTTACAAAACATTAAAGACTCTTAAAAAAAAAAAAGTACTTTAAATGTTACAAAACATTAAAAATCTTCATAAATTTTGTTGTAAAAAGTTGCCATTGATGGATACGGGAGTATTTATACAAACTGAGGCGTTTAATAAAAACGGCAATATGTGACTTTGCCTGCTCTTCTTCCGTTTGTTCATAAATAATTCACCGCAATTTCAAGGTGTCTAAAAAAACCTTTCCTCCAAAAATGAGAATTTTCTCTCCCTTAAATTGGTTGCTACATACAATGTTTTTTCACGTAGACGTGTACGTTTTGGAGTTGCTGTACACATCATTTTGTGTAAACTTGATTGGATGAAGCACTGGATATCACCGAAGTCATTGTATATATCGTTTAGTGTAAACTCTATTGAAGAACCGTTGGTGCAATACTACCAAATATTAAGTTATCATGAAAATCATTGTTGGAGCTTATGGTTATTGGAACTTCTCCCCGTTTCTATGAATACTGCCACTTTTCAAATGACTTAACGGGTACTTTTCTGTTTTTTCCAAAACATTATCATTATTGGTATTGTCACACCACATAATGCCTATTTTCGATATCGAGTTTGTCATTACTCATTAATAATACAGCAAATAGAACAAAATTGAATATTTTCACACTTCGATAATGCCTAAGTCTGAGTTTATATTTACACAAAAAGATGCTGCGGAAGCTCATTTTCAGAGATGATCGCGAACCACACATTTGGAACTCTTTCACCAACGCGGCAATCTAACATATGCTCCGCTAGAGGAAAATCACGCAACGAATGATCACAAAGTGAACACAGGGGATTGTACTTACCGCAAATATAAGGTTGAAGAAGAAGAGTAGATACTTGACAGTAGTAAAGCCACACCCCATTGTTCCCGCGTAGTAACTTGCTCTCTAGTACTTCACAACACAAGAATCGAAAGAACACTCACAGAACAGCAAACTATTAGAAGTGCAACTCCCGTGTTAAATGTTGGAAACACGAGGGCGATCGCAGCGTGAGTAGTGATCTGGGGTTGAACTAAACTATGAAAAATCGTGCTCTCGGATGATGACGTCACTCGTAGCTACTACAGCTGTATTTTTCATACCTGCCTAGCTGTCTGCTCAGCTGATCATATGTTCCAATATTGTATCGCTACTGACGACGTACAAAGTTAATTACGTGAGCTTCAATAATCGTGATTGCACTTGGAGTTATTCATATTTCTTTTTAAAGGAGTCGATTAAAGCTCACATAAAATAACTTGTCACTGTCATCTGTAGCAATACAATATTAGAACACAATTATGATCAGTTGAACACTCACAGCTAGGCTAGTATGAAAAACACAACTGTTTATTCCTGTGTAACTTATTAAATTATCCAATAGTCGGCACATACATTGCTTTTTATATAATATTATTGGGGTTAATAGTGGTTGCTGAATGTTTCTATGTCATAATACATAATGGTCACATTTAAATTTTTGAGAGTGAATGAGATCCAGCACCTTGCAATAATTTCTTCTGCATGCTTCATAGTAAAATCTTTTGCACTTAAACTGCCTCCATGGTTTGTTTGAACTTCCAACCAACAGTAGGATGTGGAATTTGACAGGAAAATTGGAAGAATAACACAGGTTTGACACTTGTTATTTTATTCTACTCTAGATAGCGCAATACAATTTGACATGAATAACTTAATTCCATTTCCTACAAAGAAACTTCTGCACACATTATATGCAATAGTGTAGCTATTGTTTGTCATTCACTAAATTGCTATTAGCAGTGCAATAAATGTCATTAGCAAGTTTCACCACACCATTTAACACTATTAATGTCATTGTCACTCTCTGTGCTCTGACTTGAAGCACCATCACTGGACACAAATAGCCACAACTTAACTCCAACTTTCCATTGTGTATATCCTAGAATTAAATAGAACACACATGTTTAAACTACCCTTAAAAGTAGGTTTCTGAAAAGAGAAATTACTTACATTAAGGAAAAATTTGTGGTTACAAACACCTTGTGATTATATTACACACTATCCACTGTAAACCAGAGTTCTCTCTGATGTAAACAAAGCATATGCTTCCTCTTGTCTTCAAACTAAGCACTACGCTTATGCCAATGTAAATAATTCCTTAAACGTATTGTGTCATGAAGCATTGGAGTAGGAAAGGTATAGAACTACACATTTTATTGTGATTATCGTAAGAACTCATTGTGAAAGGTTATGGATATATAGTAACTGTTAAGAGATTACAAAATATGATTTTCTTAATTCTACCTGCTATTGCATTAACAATCAAAGAGTATCTTTTTGTTAATTATCAACTGTATGGATGACTGCTATTCTCTTGCCTATATGAGAAATACAGCAATGAATTCTCAGCATTGCTATCTGAGTACCAAATAAACTCTTTGCATAACACAGGAAATATGATAAGCAAACAGTCATTCATAATACGCTAGCACTCATATGCTCAGCTCAAGTCAAATCTTCGACTTTATCAGTTAGTGTTTGAGTTGCCATGACAAAGGAAGAAGTGCATAGTGTGAATAAGCTGTTTTAACACAAAACTGGGAAACCGTTAAAAAGTGGCAAAAAAGTTTGGTTGATAAAGTGCTAAATGAGAAGGAAACAACACTTTTTATTGTAAAACCACCACCACTTTGTGTTACTTGAACAAAATAAAATTCAGTATATGCAAAGGATCCATGGATCTTTTCATTGAAGGTTCAATGAATCAGATCTTTTGAAGGATCCTTCGAACTGTTATTTATAGTGAAATTTTAAATACTTTTCATTAAAAAAATTACTAACCTTCTGTGAATTCAGAAAACTAAGCTTATATATATAAATAAACAAACCTAATGCTAACCTTCCATAAATTCAGAAACCTAAGCTTATATAAAAAAAACCTAACCTCCCATAGTAACTTGGATGCAATGTGCTGTATATGAAAAGTGTTTAAAATACGTAGTGTGTTAAAATGTTCACTATAAATAACAGATCAAAGGACCATTCAGAAGATCCAATTCATTGAAGAGATTCATGAAACCTTCACTGAAAAGAGCCATGGGTTGTTTGCATATACACAATAGTGGATGAGTATATACAATCAGACAAAAAGTTCAATGCCATGCCTGGGATTCAAACCAGCAATCTTTAACTTGCCATACCACTGCTCTGCCATCTAAGACTTTCTCTACTCACAGTAAGCTATTTTCATAAGTATTCTACAAATGATTCATCATATATCGTGATCAACTTCATGTTTATCATGTGTGTTAACTTAAAAGGCTTCAATACATTTAAAAAATATTAAATGCCCATTACTTCAAAACCTTTGATTTTTGCACAAAAACAACACGATCATTTAAATGCCTATACATTTCTTATAATATCCTGCAACTTAATTACTACTGCACAATGTATCTTTAAGGGAAGGATTTTGTATCATCAAAATTGCTACAAAGTTTAAATGGTAGAAAACAGACACGAAAGATTGGAACCACTTTGGAATTTCAAAGCCTCAGAACACATACTGAAGCTGCTAATTTCACTCAAAACAAACACTTCAGTTATTCTTGGAAACAAATGCTTTTGAGCATCTGTAATAACAGATTACAAGGACATTAATTGTCAAAAAAGCTACCAGAATTTCTATTTTCATACACCATGCCCAGTTCAAAAAAGGACATAGTGGCAGTTAGATAAAAAGGCCCAAAAGAGGGTGAATTACTAAAATATATGTGAATGATATCAAATATCTTTCTTCCTTCTGTATTAGAAAATTTCATTTGGGCACTGTCTTAAAAGAATTATAGTATCATTGGCATGCTATCTTTGACAGTTAGTGTGTCAGTCAACCAATAATCCTACATTTTTTAATTATACAAGAGTATCACTGGCATGATCTGCATCTATGTGTTTGAATATTAGCACAGTAACATGCTAATTAATTTGCATTAAAGGTTGATTTTACCTTACCTACTTTTGGCTGTGATCTCCACCCATCAATTATGAAGTGCAAACACGAAAATTAATCGTATATTCCACTGTCTGGATGACTCACAATATCTGAAAATTAAATCAGGACAATATAAAATTCAGCAACACTAAGAAGCTCTTAAAAACTTAACCTTTCATCTAGCACTCTCATGCTGGAAACTTAATAACATACCTTCAGATTCTATGTCACCAATCGGGACTCGAACCACAACACTGGAAGGAATGTAAATCGTAGGCGTATCCCCTCTGTCTGGACGGCTCAATGTATCTGAAAATTTATTCGTTATATAAAAATGTTGCAACATACAGTAACCTATCAGTTTTCTACCTCATTCTACGAATATCACTGAAGTTAATAGAAAATACCAATATTACAACAAATATACATTCAATCAGAGATAGCGTAAATGTATGATTACCGTCTCGGCTTTGTTCCTGATGAAAAAACTTCGGGCGAAAACTTCCAGCTATAAAAATCCAAGATGGTCCCTTTCGTCGTGCCTCTGCCATTTAGTTCGTTACGAACGTCCAAACTTGAAACAGCCAATCAGAAAATTCGCATTTCCCGCAAAAGTACAACTAGTGACACACCGTGTCCATGTGGGGAGTTAGTGCCTGTGTTTCCACTTAGCCAATCCCACAATCACCCCTGTGAGAACACTGACAGTTTCGGCTTCCTCTACTCGATGTTAACGCACGAGAAGGCGGAGCAAAGAATGACGATGGACCTTCATTGCGTAACAGCCGCGCGTTAGTGTGATTCATATCCACGAGTCTTCGCCGTCATCGCTTGAACTTCACACGTTTCGTAAAGCGGTATTTTGCACTATTATCTTTTGTGAACCATTGTTAAAATTCCACTGAATTAAAGATAAACTTCTAGTCTTCAATTTAAAGGAAATACAAATAAAACAACAGGAAATTTATTGTCCATAGCTTCAGAGGCTCATCCAGGGGAAGGAGGTGATAACCAGAGATCGGCATTTACCTATTTTGTTCTTTTCTTTTAAGTTTAGCTTCTTTTAACCGGTTAGGTTATATCGGACGATGAGTGGAATGAAGCTCAAATGAGCCCGGAGTCCATAGAGCTTAAAGTTACCCGAGATTAATTTTTCAGGATGAGGGAAAACCCCGGAAAAAACCTTATCCGGATAACTCACCCTAACCGAGATTCGAACTCGGGACTTCTTGAATGTAAGGAAACACACTAGCTGCAGAGCACGTTTAAGGGATAATGTCCGTAAGGACGACCACATGGGTAGTTTATTCTCTTTCGTATTTCTATACACTTTCCCTACTGCCTACATTCGACCCATAATTCAATATCTAGATTTATGTATCTCCCTCTCTCTTTGTGTGTATGAGAGAAAGAAAGGAAGGAAGAAAGAGGGTGATTATTCTTGAAGAAACTATCGGATGCATACCGAATCTCATATTTAAATCAAACAGTTTTAAAAATACAAAACGAAAACTTTAGAGCCATTTGGTTCTTTTTCGAAGAAGCTGCCCTCCAACTTGTGTAATTTTAACTCTTTTTTTCTGAAATACTCAGAGCTTTCTTCCTTGTATCTTTTTTCAACGCTTCCAAAAAGGCCATATAGTCAAAACACTGCATTTTAAAGCTGTTTCTAATTTGGTGTGACACAACTTCCAAGAATTCAAGCTTCTTTCTCACTTACCCTTGACTAGTTCGTACTGTTTTCTTAATTAATTTTCTAGGAGACAGCCTACAGAGGTTTTTGGATGATACCTTTCTTTTAGCTGCTTACTTTCAGTGGTTTTCTCAGCTTATTTACTTTTTTATTTTTGACAGTTTTCATAATTGTCTTCTTCGATTATTATCTCTTGTTTTCTTCGGTATATTGCATCTATTAAATGCTTGTGGAAAGTAAAATCCCTTAAGTAGTTAAAATTAATTTTATATTGTCTTATTATTTTAATTGAAATAACAAATATTAATCAGGTTTATGGATTTTGTTAGAATAAACCAGGAAAACTATCAGAAGATAAATTATCACCTCCATCCCTATAAAAATGGGGACGAGTGGGACGGAGGTGAGAATTGCAATGAAATTAATTTGTTCTGCCTTTTCCTTTGGCAACACTGTTCAGCCAGGTTACGTCATTGCCTTCCTGCCAAACATTGTTAGGAAAAAATGTTTCAAATTTACATTATTTTTTTTACCAAGAGACAAACTAAGACGGAGTTGATAATGGAGTATCGAACAGAACACCAAGTAATGTCAAAAGGTTGCAGAACATCCGTAATTATTAATGAATTAATGAAACCAAAGCCAATATACGCGCTTACCTTCCCGATAAGTCTTTGCCATTCAGTCGCAGACTTCAAGATGCACTCTATTGGCGGCAAGAGAAAGAGAGATTTCTTCGGACGGAGGCGAGGGAAAAAGAAGCACCAAGAAAAAACATACATCCTTTCTCTGTTGCAGGGACAGAAAAATGTAAATATGGAGCATCATACTCGATATATTTCTACTCATGATAAAAGCTTATCGAAACATGAATAATTAAAACAAAATACTTGATCACAAGTGCTTAGCTGCTGCCACTCTGATTGGAACTAAGGGACGGAGCGTGAGATTTGCACATCTTTTGAGTGCATAAAAATTAGAGTGATAAACAAAATTAAATGCTCATTCGTTGATAATATAAAAAGTATTTATGATTTACTTTTATTATAACATAAATGCTGCTATAAGAAAACCAGGAAAGGGAAACTCCGGAACACGCCGAGGGTTTTATTTTCTCAAAAGTAATCAAAGGAATTGCATTAAAATATTTAATTTTACTTTTAATACTTATTTATTAATTAATTAAAACCAAAATAGAGGTTTATCAATGTTAATGATAAAATTTAATTATATGTTCCAATTAAGAAGATGTGTTAGTTGAATAGAAGCTGCTAACTTATTATTCAAGTGGTTTAAATCCGTTTACATCTCATAATTAATTTATATAGTTTAAAGTAAAAAATACATTTTCATTGTAAATATAACATTTCAATTTTTATAAATATATCCAAAGATAAGTAATTATCTCAATAACACCTTCAGTGTTATACTCTAAAATAATATATTTGAATAAATAAATATAATTGAAGCAATAAAATCACTGAATAAGATTTTAAATCTTTTTTTGTTGAAATCATTGATTTAAACCTCCAAATTTTATAGAATATAATATACATTTTGTGTACCAAAATATTAATTTCAACCTAAATTAATACATTTAATTGAATTTAATTCGATTCTTAAAGATATCTTACTCCCTTTCTAAAAATTAGTGGTATTGAACCTGAAAAATTAATTATTCCATAATATTTAAATAAGTTAAAATAATAATAATAATAATTTCATTTATATTTAAATAAAATTCTACCTAATCATAAACCTAACCATCTTACCAGAATAAGTATAATCTTTATTAAAAAAGGTAAACAAATAAAATAAGGAATTAAAAAACTATTCAATTTAACATTTTTCCTCCAAACACTGCAAAAACTATTAAACCTAATATCCCATAAACTATGTGTACACATTTAATGCAGGTATCTCTGGTGGTTTTTGGGGAAACAATATAAATTTTGAAAATAATATTTTGTTAAAAAATTGGAGATACTGTTTACAAGACTGTGTGCGTTAAAATAAATAATTTTCTTCACATCTCCATCGCTCCGTAAACATTTTCAGAGCTCCGTATTTCGACATAATTTCTAACAATAAGCCTTCACTCTTTTTACTTTCTCTACTACGTGTAGTAAGTAGGGGAAGTATTGCAAAAAATTCGATACTGAGATTTCAGAAACACATGTTTTGAGGTGCCCTGAATAAAAAAACACTTTTAGAAAAAGGTCCGTGTGTGTGTGTGTGTGTGTGTGTGTGTGTCTGTGTCTGTGTCTGTCTGTGTCTGTCTGTGAACAGCCTAACTCAAAAATGAAAAGTCGGATAAACACCAAACTTGGTATTTAAGTTCAGTATTTTCAAAGATGCGACACGAAGATTTTCAAGAAAATCCCCCACCCTAGACTACCCTTTACATGGAACATTTTTCGAAAATTTTAATTTTCTCAAACATGACATTTTGATTAAAGTATCATATATTTAAGATATTTGATGACAAATTAAACGTATATTTTGAATTTTCTGGGAATGTTCCCAAAAGTCCTCTTCATTCTGAATATTATTTCCATAATTGGTAAACCGTAAGAGATAGACAAACTTTTACTAAAAAAAAAAAAAAGGATCTTATTGAAACACATAATTTATGTCATATACATTTTTTTTCTCGAGTGAATCATTTCTGAGATATTTCTTTTTATTTGTTTAAATTTTTCAATGCTTATACTTTTTCTCAAATGGGAAAATTATTATTATTTTTTTTAATGTCCCGAACATGCAAAGAGAATGGAATGTTCCACATAGCAACCAGCTGTTAAAATATTTGACTGTCGCTTAAAGCCTACATATTTCCCTTGTACCTACAAGAAAATTAGCAATAAGATAGCTTCTGTAAATGTTGATCTCGATTAACATGAAGTAGATGGAGAGTAAGCGTTTGTAAAAATACTTTTACAAGAGTAGGGAAAGTCATGTGAACGCAACATCATTCTCCTTTTTTTTAATTTATATGCCACCTTTAATATCTAAGGTTATATGGGAGGCTTTTGCTTTTGAAACAATTGCTCATCGGGAGTGATGTTCACTCGTTTACTTTTTTGTATCTTTGGGTTTGTTTAGGTTAGGTTTTCTTTCTAAACATTAAATTCACCCAAACACACATTTATCCTTTCAGTTATACTTCCCAGACTCTAGGGAGTATGGGGAATAACCCTGGCTAAAGAAAAATTCTCATCCTCCAGTCGGGAATCGAAACCACCAAATCACAGAGGCAGTCTCCTGCTCTTTTCCTGAATTTTACAATCATTTTGTACAGATAATTGCATTATTCTGGAATGCTGATTTTCTCTGCATAATTTCTCTTGGTCTCCTCACTTTACAAATGAATATAAAAACAATAATAATGCCAAAACTTTATAATGTTTTGTTTATGATTTAAAAGTGCTTGAGATATTATATTATCGGGTTTATTTAGTTGTTTGGGAGGAGTGTAAATAAATGACATGTTAAGTTTTCGACGCAATATAGAATTGAATAAGATGGGAAACAAATAATTATTAATATTATCATCTCATCAGCAGCATATGACAGCGCTTTTCATTGTTGTTAGCTTTGACAACAAATAAGAAATATGTAATCTGTAGCTTTATTAAAATGTGTGTGAGTGTGAACAGCATAACTCAAAAACAACAAAAACAAAAAGTCGGATAAATACCAAACTTGGTGTTTGAGTTCAGCATCTTCCGGGGATGCGACACAAATATTTTCAAGAAACTTAGCTACCTATACGTGGAAACTTTTTCAAAATTTTGATTTTCTAAACAGTGGCTAACGATTTTTATTAAAACACCATACATGAAAGATATTTACATGACAAATAAAATGTATGTCTTGAATTTTCTGGGAATAGCCTAGGAAGTCCTCTTCACTCGGAAGGAATTTTGTATAATCTTGTATAACTGGTAAGCGATAAACGAAAACGTACCACACAAAAATGTAGATCTTTTTAAAGCACACAATTTATTTAAAATAAATTTTTGTAGCATAAGCCGTTTCTAAGATATCCGTTATTAAACGTTCGAATTGTTAAATACTTATCATTCTTTTTTTAAGTCGCATCGATTTTCAGTTGTTTCTCTCGATTGCATAGAAACAGTATGGAATTTTAAGGCCAGCATATAGCGAGTTCTTAAAATATTTGACTATCGCTGTTCTCTTTGTATCTATAACGAAATGTGTTATGTAGCTATTTTTGCAAAGGTTTATTTGGATTAAGCTTTAGTATGAATAGTTTGTACCCGTACCTCTAATAAAGATAGAGGGTAGAGAAAGTCATGTGAATGTATCACATCAGAATTTTTTTCTCGATGATTGCATAGTATGTGCCATTTCGCTTGGGTGGGAAATTTTTATATTCACAAGTTTCGTTTCCATTTCATTGAATATTGATGGGTTTTTGTAATTATGTGAAAACTGTAGAGATTTTATGTTAATATATAACTACGGGATCAATAAGGTTAAAATTAATCTATTGTAATCTTTACTCAACCATTCCGTTAATTTTTCAGAAATCAGAAACACAATAGTCGGTATTTCGTATACATTTCGGTGAACATCAGGAAAAAATTTTATCCGTTATTACGCTCTGATAGCACTGCACAAAGTTACAGTTATATTGGGTAAGGGGATGATTTGCTATAAAAATATTTTAGATTATTGGATAATAATTTCATAAAGAATACCGGTAAGGTAAACGAAATTGATTTAATCGTCATTAGAGGTACAAAAAGGCCACCCATGGTTTTCCAGTTATATCGTATTAAATGTTGATAACCAGGGCCCGAATTTTGAAGATCTAAAAATGTTCAAAAACTATTCTAAAATTAAAAAGGGAATAATAATCTAAAATGACCTAAAACTGATATTTATTTTATCTAAATTAGTGCACAGAAAGTTATAAATTAATTTATGCCTGGGTATAATCCTATAAAAGCAGGAAAAGTAGATACCTATAAGAATAATAATGAGACAATTTATAAATTAATTAAAAGTATATGTTAGTCCCATGTTCTTGTTTGAAGAATCCGAAAATAAAATTGTATTTGAAACATGCCTTTCAAAAGTGTAGCAATATCTTTTTTGTGTTCTCAGGTTATACAAATGCATTGCACATGAAGGGGACTTCACCGTCTATGACACTACACAAGGACAAGGGCGATAGTATGCACTGTTATAACGCTAAAAAGGGAAAACTGACCTGTCTCCTCCCTAGTTTGGGAAATAAATTCATAACTGCAATGATACCTGTTCTCCTGACAAGTAGCCCTCCACCCACAAGCAACCCTTTCCAAACTAACCATTAAATAGGAATATGATTTTTCCCAAGAATGCAAGTAAAGGATGTACAAAATTACTTTTATGCTTCAGTTGAATAGTGAAATGTCTGATGTTTGAAAAGTTGTCCTTTAATATGTCGATAATACAAACCTCTTTATATACTCGTTGTAAATGGAAGAAAATGACTAAATAAAGATGCAGAAGCCAAGAAAATTACAAATTAACGACGTAAAGTCGAAAAAAATGTCCTGGGAAAAGAAATTGTCATTAAATGATCAATTGACCTAATAAATATGAATTTCCATAATCTGGGACCCGTGGTAAAAATTGCGTACACTTAAGAATTCGGGCCTTGTTGATGGTAAAAAAAATGTGCTATAATAGTGTAGTGAAAGAGTTACTTGACTCTAGGCTGGTTTTATAAACTGAGTATCGGGTATATCGATAACGAACATCGAGTAGCCTTAGTTTCCATAAATAACTCACAAGCAAGAAAGCTGTTGTGTACTGTGTTGGTTCGTCACTTCCTGACGCAAAATAGGCCATGGATTAATGAACACAGACACACATCGGTGACGCATGTTAAGATCTAATTTCACAATGGATGTGTATCGGGACTTTCCCGCTCAAGGAATGCTTATACACACTCTTCCTGTGACCACGCGAACACATCGCCATAAACAATGAAGACACAATACTTTCTATACTGGTCACCTATAGTAAGCAGACGCAGTGTGGCATTCTAAATAAAAATTTCATATCTACCGAGATTTCACCGGAAATACATGCTTTGAGGGTCCATAAATCCAAAAAAAGCATTTTTGGAAAAATGTGTGTGTGTCTGTAAACAGCATAACTCAAAAACGAAAATTTGGTATATTAGCATGACAAATAAAATAGTATCTTGAATTTTCTGGGAATAATCTGTAAAGTCCTCTCCATTCTGCACGAATTTTGTATAACTTGTAAACCGTAAGAGATAGACAAAAACTTACTACATAAGAAGTGTAGATCTCGTTAAAATACACAATTTATATAAAATTATGTTTTTAATGGCATTAACCATTTCCGAGATATTCTTTATTATTGGCTTGATTTGTAAATACTTGGTACCTTTTTAATCTACGAAGTCGTCATTGTTTTTCTTTCTTTCTTTCTTTCTTTCTTTCTTTCTTTCTTTCTTTCTTTCTTTCTTTCTTTCTTTCTTTCTTTCTTCTTCTTCTTCTTCTTCTTCTTCTTCTTTTCCCTCTCGTGGTCATGCTAAGAGAACGGAAATTGAAAGCCATCACCATCCCATAAGCCTACTGTATTCCCCTTGCACTTGCAACGAAATGTGAAATAAAACAATTCTGCAACGTTTATCTGATTGTATTATAAATAATTTAATTTATTTTGTTGAATGAGAAATTATTAGATTAAACATTTTCAAAATTAATATTTTATTATAAACTAACCTTTGATATCCTATATTTATTATTATCTATAAGTTTTGAACGTTTAGGAAGAGAAGATGAAGCAGATAGAAGAATTATGTAAGAATAGTTTGTAGTTAAAATTTATTGTTAACTTTATTACACCAATTGTGTATTACAGTTGGGCTACAATAATATATTGTATACTTCTTTTTCCTTCTCTTTTTCTTGCTTATTTAACGACGCCTTTGGACTTCAGCGGTGTTCTTGTAGCGTCCATACATTAATATAATGGTTTAAGTTTAGGTTAGGAAGAATGCCTAGGTAAATGCCTGTTATAAATACTCTGTTAATTTTTATTTATTTATTTTACTAAAATTTCATTTTACATTTTTTAAGTGCTGTAAAAATATTCTAAATACTTTTTGGGGGAGACAATTAAAAGATCTGATAATTTAATAGGCCCAGGTAAGCCCAATTTGTACAATTTATTTACTGAAATAATATTCTCTTCTTCATTATTTGTAAATCTAAATGTCATACGCTCAATGTATCCTGAACTTCCACAATTACAATATTCACCATTAGCCTGTCCAGTTTTCTTTAGAAACACAGGAGATCCTGCTATATTGAGCCTGATTCTTGATGTTGTGGAAACCTCTGGTATGTAATCCTTTTGTGTTTCCGTAATAATCTTCACCTCATTTTCCATGTTCCATTTTTATAAAGTTTTTTTATAACTGCTATGTAGCTATCTTTATTAGGAAGATAAGTATTTTACATTGGTCCTAATGTCTTGCCCATTTTGCTAATTCATGAGCTATTTCGTTTCCTTCCATACCATTATGACCTGGAAGCCATACTAATTTAATTTGAAGGCTATTTTGGTGAGCTTTATATAGAATGTAAAAAAAAAAAAAAAATCTGATGTGTTACACTCACATGACTTTCTCTACTCTTGTAAATCTATTTTTACAAACGCCTATTCTCCATATGCTTCATATTAATCGAGATATCGAGATGTCAATCTTATTTGTAATTTTCTTGTAGATGCAAGGGGAATATGGTAGCTTTTAAGCGATAGTCAAATATTTTATCGCTGGTTGCTATGTGGCGCATTCCATTCTCTTTGCATGTCCAGGACATAAAAAAATCTGATGTGTTACACTCACATGACTTTCTCTACTCTTGTACAATCTATTTTTACAAACGCCTATTCTCCATATGCTTCATATTAATCGAGATATCGAGATGTCAATCTTATTGGTAATTTTCTTGTAGATGCAAGGGAAATATGGTAGCTTTTAAGCGATAGTCAAATATTTTAACGCTGGTTGCTATGTGGCGCATTCCATTCTCTTTGCATGTCCAGGACATAAAGAAAATGAATAACGCATTTGAGAAAAAGTATAAGTATTGAAAAATTTAAGGAAATAACAAGCAATATCTCGAAAACGGTTCACTCAACAAAAGAAATGTATATGACATAAGTTGTGTATTTTAACGCGATCTACATTTTTTGTGTAGTAAAATTTTGTCTATCTCTTATGGTTTACCAGTTATACAAAAGTCGTTCACAATGAAGAATACTTTTGGAGACATTCCCAGAAAATTCGAGATATACATTTCATTTCTCATGAGAATATCTTAAACATATGATATTTTCATCAAAATCGTTAGAGCCATTTTTGAGAAAATTAAAATTTTCGAAAAATCTTCCATGTAAAGGGTAGTCTGGGGTGGGGGGATTTTTTTGAAAACCTTCGTGTCGCATCTCTGGAAGATACGTAACCTAAATACCAAGTTTGGTGCTTATCCGACTGTTCGTTTTTGAGTTATGCTGTTCACAGACACACAGACACACACACACACACACACAGACACACACACGGACATGTTTCCAAAAATGCTTTTTTTGGATTCAGGAGGTCTCAAAACATGTATTTCCGGCGAAATCTCGGTATCGAATTTTTGGGTGGAATGCAATACTTCCCCTACTTACTATACGTAGTAGAGAAAGTAAAAATCTGATGTGTTACACTCACATGACTTTCTCTACTCTAGTACAATCTATTTTTACAAACGCCTATTCTCCATATGCTTTATGTTAATCGAGATATCGAGATGTCAATCTTATTGCTAATTTTCTTGTAGATGCAAGGGGAATGTGGTAGCTTTTAAGCGATGGTCAAATATTTTAACGCTGGTTGCTATGCGGCGCATTCCATTCTCTTTGCAAGTCCAGGACATAAAAAAATGAATAACGAATTTGAGAAAAAGTATAAGTATTGGAAAATTTAAGGGAATAACAAACAATATCTCGAAAACGGTTCACTCAACAAAAGAAATGTATATGACATAAGTTGTGTATTTTAACGAGATCTACATTTTTTGTGTAGTAAAATTTTGTCTATCTCTTATGGTTTACCAGTTATGCAAAAGTCGTTCACAATGAAGAATACTTTTGGAGACATTCCCAGAAAATTCGAGATATACATTTCATTTCTCATGACATTATCTTAAACATATGATATTTTAATCAAAATCGTTAGAGCCATTTTTGAGAAAATTAAAATTTTCGAAAAATGTTCCATGTAAAGGATAGTCTGGAGTGGGGGGATTTTCTTGAAAACCTTCGTGTCGCATCTCTGGAAGATACTGAAGCTAAATACCAAGTTTGGTGTTTATCCGACTGTTCGTTTTTGAGTTATGCTGTTCACAGACACACACACAGACACACACACACACAGACACACACACAGACACACACACGGACATGTTTCCAAAAATGCTTTTTTTGGATTCAGGAGGTCTCAAAACATGTATTTCCGGTGAAATCTCGGTATCGAATTTTTGGGTGGAATGCAATACTTCCCCTACTTACTATACGTAGTAGAGAAAGTAAAAATGAATAACGAATTTGAGAAAAAGTATAAGTATTGGAAAATTTAAGGAAATAACAAGCAATATCTCGAAAACGGTTCACTCAACAAAAAAAATGTATATGATATAAGTTGTGTATTTTAACGCGATCTACATTTTTGTGTAGTAAAATTTTGTCTATCTCTTATGGTTTACCAGTTATGCAAAAGTCGTTCATAATGAAGAATACTTTTGGAGACATTCATAGAAATTTCGAGATATACATTTCATTTCTCATGACAGTATCTTAAACATATGATATTTTCATCAAAATCGTTAGAGCGATTTTTGAGAAAATTAAAATTTTCGAAAAATGTTCCATGTAAAGGTTAGTCTGAGGTGGGGGGATTTTCTTGAAAATCTTCGTGTCGCATCTCTGGAAAATACTGAACGTAAATACCAAGTTTGGTGTTCATCCGACTGTTAGTTTTTGAGTTATGCTGTTCACAGACACACACACACAGACACACACACACACACACACACACACACAGACACACACACGGACATGTTTCCAAAAATGCTTTTTTTTGGATTCAGGAGGTCTCAAAACATGTATTTCCGGTGAATTCTCGGTATCGAATTTTTGGGTGGAATGCAATACTTCCCCTACTTACTATACGTAGTAGAGAAAGTAAAAATGTACGGCACAGATTGCAGGACGCATTCCTCACACGTAGACGAAGAAATTATGTTATATGAACATGGGCCTGGAAACGCTTTGTTTCCATGTTACAATTCATTTTCTCCAACTCATTAATAATGGGAAACACACACGAACAGAACGTTAGAATCACGGGGAACATGCACGTTTGGTTACGTTGTCATTATTCTAGGTGCACCGCCTGTGTTTTGTTTTACATGTCCCTGTTGCCATGCGACTTACGTCGTTGCTTGTTTACAGGTAACATCAACTATTCCACTGAGCAGTACGATCTTGGCAAGCATACAGATTACTATGTACTATTATGTAGAGTTGGCCCGTGCAATGGCAGTGTACACAAATGCAGAGATGGCAGATGCCCATTTAATGTATGGATTAGCAGACGGCAATTGCGCTTGCGCTCAACGTTTGTGCCATGGTCGAGCGGCTGCTCATAAGCCACACATCACGCAGGAAAATGCCAAATGACGCCTCGCTTGGTGTAAGGAGCGTTATCATTACACAATTGAACAGTGGCAAAACGTCGTGTGGAGTGACGAATCACGGTACACAATGTGCCGATCCGATGGCAGGGTGTGGGTATGGCGAATGCCGGTGAACGTCATCTGCCAGCGTGTGTAGTGCCAACAGTGAAATTTGGAGGTGGTGGTGTTATGATGTGGTCGTGTTTTTCCTGGAGGGGACTTGCATCCCTTGTTGTTTTGCGTGGCACGATCACAGCGCAGATCTACATTGATATTTTAACCACCTTTTGCTTCCCACTGTTGAAGAGCAATTCGGGGATGGCGATTGCATCCTTCAACACGATCGAGCACCTGTTCATACTGCACGGGCTGTGGCGGAGTGGTTACACGACAATAACATCCCGTTAATGGACTGGCCTGCACAGAGTCCTGACTTGAATCCTATAGAACACCTTTGGGGTGTTTCGGAACGCCGACTTCGTGCCAGGTCTCACCGACCTACATCGATACCTCTCCTCAGTTCCGCACTCCGTGAAGAATGGGCTGCCATTCCCCAAGAAACATTCCAGCACCTGATTGAAAGTATGCCTGCGAGAGTAAACGCTGTCATCAAGGCTAAGAGTGGGCCAACACCATATTGACTTCCAGCATTACCGATGGAGGGCGCCACGAACTTGTATGTTATTTTCAGCCAGGTGTCCGGATACTTTTGATCGCGTAGTATGTGTGTGTGTGTGTGTGTGTATATATATATATATATATAATTTTTACTTTCTCTACTACGTATAGGAAGCAGAGGAAGTATTGCATTCCACCGAGCGTAAAAATCCTTTTTCGGGCGTAAAAATCCTTAGCATGGCTTCCTTCGGAAGGGAAGTAAAGCCGGTGGTCCCGTGTCGTAGATTTACGGCACGTAAAAAAAACCTCAAGCCTGATAAGGAGGCCTCTGAGCAAAATCACCGGTTTTTCACGCGCAATATAGAATGGGACGCTAAGGACCATCGTAGTTAAAGAGCGTCCATAAATAAAGCTGAATTTAATTTAATTTAACCTATGTTTAACAAAAGCTCTCTTAAAGCAATGTATGGATATGGTACTTATGCTAATTGTTTCTTGCTAATGCTACGGCTATTCCACTATCACGACTTCATTTGGAATACAACGATAAATGTTTTACACGTGTTCATTAGCAGATGACCTGTTATTGTTCTGACGTATGTTCGCTGTTCCTGTATTTCCTCCACGTCATTGGAAATGTCATTCACAGATAAAGCAAACAAGATGCAGCAACCACACAATAAGCTTATAAAACTTCATGGGGGGAGACAATTGAAAAAATCTGAAGTTTTACGTTCACATGACTTTTCCAACTACTCTTCATCAAACTATTCTTTCAAAAGCTTATTCTTCTGTCTAATCGAGATAACCATTTGTAGAAATGGTTTTGTTACATATTTCCTTGTAAGTACAATGGAAGTAGGAGAATGCAGTTTTCTAATTGAAAAACGTATTTGAAAATTTAAACGATTAATAAGAAATACCTCCGAAATGGTAAACTACGTACTTTAAGAGATCTACATGTTTTGTGTAATAAGATTTTGTCTCTTGCAGTTTTCTAGTTAGGCTAAAGTCATTCAGAATGAAGAGGACTTCAGAGGTTATTCCCAGATAATTGAAAATATACATTTTATTTTGATATGAAAATATGTGAAACGTATTGGTTTTTAATCAAAATCGTTAGAGCCATTTTTGAGAAAAACAAACTTTCGAAACATTTTCCATGTAAAGGGTAGTTTGGGGTGGGGGAATTTTCTTTAAAATCCTCGGAAGATGCTGAACGTAAATACCAAATTTGATATTTAACTCACTTTTCGTTTTTGAGTATGCTGTTTACATACAAACACTCAGACATACACATGGACCTTTTTCTAAAAATGCCTTTTTTGGTGGGTTCAGGGGCCCCCAAAGCATATTTCCAATGAAATCTCGACATCGAATTTTTGGGTGGAATACAACACTTACCCTACTTACTCTGCGTGGTAGAGAAAAGTATGGTAACAGCATATCAATTGAATCGAATGCTTCCTGTAGTAACTTCGGGTGAGAATTAAACCATTAAAGTATGTCCATATACATGTCATTAAAGTAATTTAGAAAATGGAGACAACAAATTGAACAGTAGAATTGTCATAGGTATTACGTACAACTGCATAGTCTTTTCGTGTCACGCTTTCTGAGTAATAAAGCATGTCTACTATAGATTATCTTAGCAGAGGAAATCAATAATGACCTCTAAGCTAGAAAATGACCTACAGTGGTCTTCTACAAAACAAAACATTTTGCAGGGATTGCAAACGAGAAATTTGCGTGCATTTTAAGATTAGAATTGCCGCCTAATAGATAAATAATGAGCTTAAAATTGAAAACAACAATATATATATTGAAGTCGTAGTTAAGGTAGAGCAGTTTTCATAAAGCAAGCATTTGAAGGCTAAGTTTGCAGACATAATAGGAAAATTATGTTCAAGAAATTACATAATTGTTTTATTAGTCATTAGCATACTTTAAAGTTGCTTAAGAAATTTGTTTGCATAACTGCGAAATTAATCTGACAAGGGAAGATTTCCATAGCATGAGTTATGGCTAATTTTTGAAGTTCTGTGAAAACTGAATCAAATCCAGTATCTAAAATGCAATCAAGTTACATTTAAATGAGCAAAAGAAACACGTGTAAGCTTAAATAACCCTCCATACCACTCATTTACAACTCGAAACGGGTAATTTAGTTCAGTTGTCTGGGAAAGTGGCTCTCACTCTGTAAGTACGACTTTGGCTTTTGTTAAGGGAAAAAGCTGAACTCGTTCTTTGTTGTTTCAATGCACAGCAAACAAAGAAAAATAGTTATATACTAGTCGGGCACGATGTGAATGCGCTTGGAGGAGGGCGCCACTGTTTTTGTTGACAATCGAGGCTTGGGATCAGATGGGAGTGAGGGGCAAGGCGATAGGTAAATGTACAGTGGCACAATGAAAACAGTACTCATTCGCAGGCCTCAGCCTGCTAGTAGATGCAACTCGGAACTGCGGATGTTTTCTTTACCTGACTGTCCTTCCGTTGCCCCGCCCACTTGTTTCGTAACCGTAGTAACTCTTCCCACCGCACGCACTCATATCGTGGTCGAATAGTATTGGAAGGGGAGGATTGGTACTTTATTTGCTAGCTGTCTCTTTTGTTTAGTTGTTATTCACTAAGGTATGTATGTATTAGTTTTCTTTCGCTCATTATTGATTTAAAAAATATGAGAGAAAAGAAGTAGAAGAATTTGGAATAGAACATAAAATTCTAAGTTAGCCTTTTTCGCCTTGTGCTAAAGTTTACGTGTGCAAATTTCTGCAACGGAGTGGATTTGAAACTTTGAGTTCTATACAATATATAGTTTATTATTATTATTATTATTATTATTATTATTATATTATTATTATTATTATTATTATTATTATTATTATATGTTTTTGTCTTGCACTGAAAAGACAAATATCGTATATATTTCAGCTCTTTGAATCACGGGATTGTAGGAACTCTTATTAATCATCATCCCTTCATTAACCAAATAGCTGCGACTTTGTAAAGCGCGTTAAAGTATTAAAATGCATTATCCACTGCACTAAACAAGCAGTTAACGTAATATACTTTCTGCATGACTGTCAAATTTGTACTGATCTACTTATAACTGTTTATCTTTTAAAACAAGAGGCATGAAGCCTCTCTTTTTAAAATTATTTTTCATGGATTATGGCATTGTATGGTGCGGAAACTTTTACGCTGCAATGAAGTGGGAGAAACCACTAAAACCTTTGAATTAAGGAGGACTGGAGGCTGTGGAATGGGCAGACAAAAGTAATAAAGCCTGTTTTAAAAGAATGGGCGAAGGAAGAACAGTACAAGAACCAATCAAAAAGTAAAATAAATTGGACACTGGGTGAGAAGAAATTCTCGTGGGAAGAATAATGAATGAAATAAGGTGAAAAATAGGGAAGGATAGAGGAGACCTAGTTGACAGTGAAGGAAAGATATCCAAGAAAGATATAGATCGATTATGCTGTTTAGAAACGATTTCAGCACAATTTGAACCTCAGTTTTTAATAATGTGAACCGAGGTTCTAAAACAAGCTATAATGTAGGATGTAATTATCGGAGGGGGACACCTCGTCACTGCAACCAACCAGATCTATTGTGGCTAACCCCCCGGGAGGCAGGGATGAGGTGAAGGAGCCGCAGGAGAACGCAGGTGCGTAGGCAGACAGGATCCCAGAGACGCACGGAAGTCCCTATCATTTCCACTACGAAACACCGCTCTCGCCAGTAGAGGTGGAGTTCCGCAAGAGGGCGACGAAGCAGCCCTTGCAGGTAGACCAACGCGTCCTTTCTTTGGTGAGGAGAAATCTCTCCAAAGCGCAGAAACCATGCCATTTGACCATCACTAAATGCACCACGGAACTCGGGGACACTTCCTGAAAGATGAAATGACTGGAAATGAGGAAAAGGATAAATCGTGGTAGAATGCACCGCTCCAGCATTCGCCTAGGCGACCAGAGGAAAACCACGAAAAACCCCAGAATCAGAGTGTGCGCTCACCCGGAATCGAACCCAGGACCTCCTAAATGCGG
Organism: Deroplatys truncata; assembly: GCA_030765065.1. Lineage (NCBI taxonomy): Eukaryota > Metazoa > Arthropoda > Insecta > Mantodea > Mantidae > Deroplatys > Deroplatys truncata. The sequence goes on along the minus strand of CM060988.1, from coordinate 125,053,335 downwards.
TCCACAGACGTTACCGCCTGAGCTATCCCGGTCGGTAAAACAAGTGTAATATCCAGACCGAGGGATTTTAGTAAGTAAAATATCAAGTTAGGAATGCAACGAGGGTTGGTGCGAGAGAAAGTGGAAGCGCTTGTGACCTTGCAATGTTCTCTACAAACAAAATGAATTAAGGAGTATTAGAAAAAAAAGCAGGGTATGTTTACCCATTGATAATGTGCAATAAAGTTACCTCATGATTTAATTAAGGCCTTAATGTACAGGAATCTGAGTTACATTATATTTTCTTATGCATCGAAAGATGCAAATTTTTAAAGCAATGTTTGCTCTTATTAACATATAACACAGATCCTCAAAAAATTGTGGTCCATAGTTTGAAACTGGATGGGGGGGTTGAAAGTCCACTTTGCTCATTGTTCCTTTCTAATAATGCCACATGTTCCTTTTGTTTCATTGAATTACAGGTCCTTTAACATGATCTTTTAAACGTCATTTGAGCTCTAATGTTACATTTAATGGTTTCAACATTTATGCTGAAATGTTCCAAGCTAAATTCCGCTCCAAACGATGCCTATTGTGATATGCATAATCTCTCATATTTTAGACATATTGCCACAGTTCTCCACTGGTTTGTATGTAGCGAATAAATGGAGCAATCGCAACGAAATCGGCTGTTTGGAGGGAAGGGGAGGAGTGTGTCCATCACACTACCTGACGTCACCTATACTCCGTGCTGTAACACAATTGCTCTATTTACTTACTAAAACCCCTCTGCCTGGTATAATTATAAAAAAAAGCTAAAGAAGTACACAACGAAAACATTCCGCTGATTCAGTCCTCTAGCACCTGTTGAGTATGCTACTTCTTCTCCATACTTGTTGGAGAAGTTGCCTATGCTATAAGGGTTAGGGAAATTAACCCGCTATTCCACGTTTTATGCTTGTCTTCAAGTAGAGTTCATCTGCGAAATTTACGCCACTAAAGTATTTTTTGCCATTGCGTGATGAGTGATTTGATTTATCGTTACACGTTGGTCCATAAACTGATTTTAGCCTGTAACATTGTTCCAATTCTTGCTAATCTCCTCTAGAAGATTTTATCTGGAATCCTTGTGCATTATCTCTCCGTTTTATTATTAAGAAGTATTTTACAGTGGTAGATAAACAAGTGAAAAAATGAATCGGATTACTAAGATAAGCATAGTTACATACGTAAAATGTGTCTTATATAACACGTATTATCTTATACACTGCATGATATGTGTAGGATTGGCTGAGTCCATTCTGAAAGAAATAAAACCTTTTAATTTCTTTTGAGGTGTATTTGCTGCATTAGCGTCGCTTAGTCTGACACAGCAGTTTATATGGATAATTTGTTAAAATGTTACAATTTCTAGAACTGCTTGTATGTGTGCAGTTGAAATTTCATATAGAGTTTAAAGAAAATTGTTTGTTTAATTTCAAATTTGGTTGAAACTGATACAAAATTAAGGGTAGTTTATATGGAAAGTTCTCATAGAAATTTACCTCCGTACTAGTATTATAAAGAGAGCAATGTGTGTGTGTTTGTACGGTAATGTAAAAAAAAATAAACCGATTTTGATAATTCTTTTACCATTGAAAAGTCCTGTTCTTCCAGACGGTCACAGGCTATACATTTCCAGACTTTTGAAGAGGATAGGGGTTTAAGGATAGGGGTTTATTTTTCATATTCATGTCACCTTTTTAATGACTTCGTACCATGCTAGCCTCTAGTTTCCGAGGCACGGGTTCAAACCCGGCGGAGGGCGATGGATGTTTACGGGTGTAAAAATCTTTAGCATGGCTTCCTTCGGAAAGGAAGTAAAGCCGGTGTTCGTAGATTTACGGCACGTAAAAGAACTCCAAGCCTGATAAACAGGTCTTTGAGCAAAATTGCCGGTCTTTGACGTCCAATATAGAATGGGACGCTAAGTACTACAGCAGCTAAAATTCGTTTTTTTTAGCCCAAAGGGGTAAATGTGAAGGCTTAAAATATTTTACAATTGAGTTATTTTGGGGATTTATATATCATTCATAACACCACATTTCTCTCATATTTCATTGAGGGTTTTATCAAGTAACATTTTTTACATAATTTTGATAAAACCGGGGGCATTTGGACTCTAGAAACTGACAAAAATGATAAGCCACCCTTACATTCAATCCCTATTTTTAACCCCTAACATAGAAATGTACTTCCTTTAGCTTATCTAGATGAAACTTTGTACACTTATACTATAAGCCCAACGAAAATTACAAGCTACCTTACAACTCTAAAACCGAGCGAGATGGCTCAGGCGACGTCTGCGGCCCGCATTCGGATGGTCGCGGCCAACCTTCATGACCCATGGGCTTTTTCGGAGGTTTCCCTGGTTCGCTAGGCAAATGCTGGGAAGGTTCATTACATCGCCCGAATTTCTTGCCCTCCATTTCACCGCTATTCTCATTTCCCTTCACCTTTCATCTGCTTGGTCTGTTTCAAGGTTGCAAGTGTCGGCGGGAGTCTCGGTGTTGCATGACAGGGAAAAGGATGCTCTATGTAGCACTTCGTCCCCCGGCATGGGGGCGATCTGCAGTGAGGTGTGCAAGACTGCAGGGGGAGGGGAACCCTCCGGGGAGTTTCAATCTGGAAAAAGGTAGGGACCCTGCCCTCTGCTCTGTCGTGCCTCCTGGTCCGGCCGCCCTCTGTCACATCTCACCTCACTCCTCTCTGGGGTGCCCCGCCAAGGCCTTAGGCACAAAAGATCTTCATACGTCGAGGTGCTAAGTCCCCCTCCACTCTCAGTTTTAGTCCTACAACTCTAAAATCTACCCTTACCATATTTGAACTCCTTATGTAGAAATCTGCACTGTTTGAAACATATGGTCAAGACACTGCACAATTATACAATAGGAGTAGGCAAATATCATAGGTTATGTACAGCTTCCACTTAATGCTTGTTTTGAGTTACGCACAACTCGAACATTTTAAAAGCTACCCTTAGTTTATTTTCAACCCCTTATGCATAAAACTGCAGTGCTTGGTCAACCCGGGCACAAATTTGTGCATTTGAGTTATAGGACTTGGCAAAAATTATAGGATACTATATAACTTCAAAAATTACCGATACTTATATTTTTCAACCCCTTATGTACAAATTGTCACTATTTGACCAACTTCCTAAAAGTACTAACAGAAATTCCCAGACTTGCCCGGAGTCTTGACGGATTTGGTAAAACATCCAAATATTATTTACACTTAAATCAATTAAAGCAGTTACAATACGTATAGCTTAATTCAAATCTTTTAATCTGATCATTCACTTCGTTGTGCCAGATTTTCCATTCAAACTAAAAATCCTTCAAATCCTCTCGCATCCAAAATTGTCAACCCAAGCGTCACATTACCAACCCTAAAAGAATGAAAAGAAGAACATTTATTATTTTATTTTTTATAAAACATGTCCATTCTTGCTGAATATCCTAAATCACCCCCCAACACTCCCGTTGGGGGTGGTTTTTGATATATTACTCCTAAAAGAATGAAGAAAACATTATTTATGTTTTAATTTCACGAAGGGATTGAGATAACAGTATATTCGCGCTGAAAAATCTCAAAATTGCTTCCCGCCGAACATTATCGGCCCTCTCTTCCGTTAGGGGTGTCTTTCTGTGATAGCACCCCAGAGTATTTTTACTCTTGTCTTAAAGAATATGTGTGTCAAATTTCTCATTAGGGGTGGTTTTTGGATTACCACCCCCAAAATTTACCTTTTTATTTACAAAAAGTATTGAGGCAGCAGGCCCATTCAAATCCTTACAAGTGTTTCCCGCTAAACATATTCCACCCCATCTTCTGTTAGAAATTAAATTCAGTTTTATTTAAGGTCGCTCTTTAATTACTGTGGTCCTTAGCGTCCCATTCTATATTGGGCTGAAAGACCGGAAATTTTGCTCAGAGGTCTCTTTATCAGGTTTGAGGTTCGTAAATCTACAACACGGGACCACCGACTTTGCTTCCTTTCCGAAGGAAGCCATGCTAAGGATTTTTACGTCCCAAAAGCTCCATCGCCCTCCGCCGTGTTTGAGCCTGCGACCTCGAAAATTAGAGTCTAGCATGGTAACCCTAGACCCGGAGGACGACCTCTTCCGTTAGGAGTGGTTATTTGTGATAACAACCCCACAGTATTACTTGCTCTGCCACCTACCTGTAGTGAGTACGAGGTATTGTATTCCACCCCAAAAATTCGATATAGAAATTTCACCGGAAATACTCGAGGCCCCTGAAGCATTTTTAGGCGCGCGCGTGTGCATGTGTTTGTGAACAGCATAACTCTAAAAACCAACGTTTGGTAAATATCAAACTTGGTATTTAAGTTCAGTATCTACCAAAGATGCGACACGAAGATTTTTCAAGAAAATCCTCCACTCAAACTACCCCATGTGTGGAAAATTTTTCGATAAATTTTAATTTTCTAAAAAAATAGCCCTAAAGACTTTGTTCAAAATACTATAAATATAAAATAATATAATATATAAAATAAATATTTAAGATATTTATATAACAAATAAAATGCATATCTTGAATTTTCTGGGAATAGTCTATGAAGTCATAAGAGAGACAAAAACTTAATGACCTACCAGTTGAGCGCCCTTAAACAAAACAAACCAAACCAGACAAAAACTTACTTCCAAAGAATGTAGAGATGTTTAAACTTATACAAATAAGCTTTTTTTATGGCATCAATCGTTTCCGAGATACCTACTCATTATTAGTTCGAAGTTCTCAACACTTTGTCATTTTTTGTAAAGTGCTGTCGGTATTCGCTTGTTTCTCGCGATGTCATGGAAAGAGTATGGAATTTTAAGATCAACATATAGCGACCCGGTAATTTAAACACCTGACTATCGATTCGCTTTCCGTAAAGGTTTATCTCCATTAACATGAAGTAGAAAAGAATAAGCTGTTTTAAAAATATTTGTAGAACCTATTTAAAAATAAGTGACAATTGGTCAGAAAGTTATGTGTTACGCTTGTCCTAAAGGATATGTGTGCCAAATTTCGTCGAAATCGTAGGAGCCTACAAGGGACCCTTTACTTATATTAAAGTTGAATTAAAAGTTCGAATCGATGGTGAAGCAAAAAGCCATTTACGCGTTACTTCTGATTCTAAATTTTGATCCATTCTGTGATCTCTGCGTTTACACAATAACTTGGAATTCATTTGTTCGTGTAGTTGCAATGTTGAAGCAATATTGTGCATGTATCTTCCAGAATCTTTACTGTTACAGCTTAGATTTAGATACTCCCGGGAATAATTTCTAAGTCCTATATCGAGAGATGGAGTGAGTTTTGATATCTTGTTGCTACGATTACTTTCGAGGCTAAGGGATACTACATGGTTATAATTAAGCCCCGGATTTTTAGGTTCTAAAAAGTTAAAATTAGGTTCTATGTATCAGTGTATTAGAATTTTATAGGATCTTGTATGTTGAATTTAGGAATTTATAGGATCTTTGGCATATATATATATATATATATATATATATATATATATATATATATATATAACTCATGCAAGTCACTGGGCACTTTGTTTAAAACACTAACTTTAAATTGTAAAAAGTTAAATTAGCTGTAACTTTAGTATGTATTTGAAAGTACCAAATTAAAAAATGTCGTGTTAGAAACTCCCTATAACGGGAGAAGCAATAATGCATACTACTCAACAGCGCTATTAAAATGTTTGCCTCTAGTTTTCACCTATTGTTGCGGTATGTAAACATCACACGTTTCAGAAATGCCGCGTGCCACTGACCACCTCTTTGGACAACAGCTAGAAAATGATAACTGAAGGCGGCGAACGTTTTAATTACTTTATTATTGTGGCGGACGTTTAATTAAAGTTTATTATTGTAAGGTATTGATCAAGATTTCATAATCCAATTATTTAATAGTTTCCTTAATCGAACGGTCTCCCTTCGTTTTAACAATACTTTTATGTTCATAAATCTACTCTTGTTTGCTTAAATAACCGAATTAGGCACTTTTAGGTTCTATCACGAAAAATAAGTTTTATTAGGTCCTAACGTACAATTAGGTCAATTTAGGCTCTATAAAATTGAAGTATATTACTCGTTGGTAACTAAAACATTAAAATAAACCGAAATCTGGAGCGTAGGAGGTCAGGAATAAAATAGGTCAGAACCTAAGAATCCGGGGCTTAGTTATAATAATTGCTATGTACTTCATGTTTTCAAGGCTTGCAAGATAATTGCATTGTGGCGCCAACCTCCGCCATCTTAATGAAGCTGTCCGGGAAAATCTTCGAGTATGTACACATGCTCGAAGGGGAAAGTGAAGCTAAAAGTAACAATGAATCACTATTTGCGGTTTCCCCTAATGAATTTCTAGATGAGATAGAGCGCAATGAGATTCGAAAATACTGAATACCTCTCTAAATAAGGTGTATACCAACACCGGAAAACACATGAAAATAATTCTCTAGAATCAACGGAAAATCGCAAAGAACTGTTAGAAAAAATCTGATGTGTATTCACATGACTTTCTCTACCCTCTGTCACTTATTAGTGGGTATTCAAATTATTCTTACGAAAGCTTACTTTCCTATCTACTTCATTTTAATCGAATTAAACCTTTCCGGAAATAGCTGCACATTACACATTTCGTTATAGATACAAAGGGAACAGTGACAGTCAAGTGTTTTGGAACAGGCGTTATACGCTGGCTTTACTGTTTTCGTGACATTACAAGAAACAACTGAAAATGACGGGGTTAAAAGAATGAAATTCGAACCATTAATAACCGAAATGGCTGATTCCACGCCAAAAAAAAAAGGTATTTGAAATAGATTGTGTATTTTAAAGAGATCTGCATGCTTTGTGTAGTACGTTTTCGTCTATCGCTTAACGTTTATCAATTATGCAAGATTATACCTATAAATTTCCTTCCGAATGAAGAGGGCAAGTTATTCCCAAAAAATCGAGATATACATTTTATTTGTCATGTAAATACCTTTAATACTCGTATATGGTATTTTAATCAAAATCTTTAAAGCCATTTTTTAGAAAATAAAATTTTTCGAAAAATGTTCCCTGCAAAAGGTAGTTTGGGATAGGGGATATTTTTTTAAATGTTCGTGTCGCATCTTTGGAAGGTAGTATAGTTAATACCAAGTTTGGTATTTACCTGACATTAGTTTTTTGAGTTATACTGCTCACAGACACAGACACACACACACACACACACGCGCGCGCGCACCTTTTTCTAAAAATGACTTTTTTGGATTCAGGGGCCTCAAAGCATGTATTTCTGGTGAAATCTCGATATCGAATTTTTTGATGGAATGCAATACCTTCTCTAACCACTATGTACGTGGTAGAGAAAGTAAAAACGCAAACTCGGAGTAATATCCTGCTGTTGACACAATATAATAAATATAAAACATTTCTAAGTTTGGCTTAGATAAATTCATCATTATACATTGGATTTGTATACAAATGCATGTTTAGTTTCTTTTTATTTGTGATGTTAAATTAAGTTTTGCAACATGTTTCATGTTCTATGCTTGTATGTAAAGTTTTACACTGCATATAATTGCATAGCTCCGATGTCTATGCATGTTTCATCATTTTTCAATGTATCGAACGTTAATAGAATTTAAACACGTTGGTGAAACAATAATAAAGTGGAGACACCCATAAAGAGGTTCTCCAGTGCGTTGCTGCCTCTGTCTTATAAGCAGATAAGTTCAATGCCGTTAAAGAAGTCGCTGGTATGCTGAATCCAGGGGCGCTTTGTCAATTCAACGTTCCCGGAATATTTTTAATAGTGGGTATTTGCAAAGGGACATGACTGTAAGCAAGACACATTTCAAAGCCGAAAAATCTGGTTTGTCTTTACATGAATCTTTAACATTTCTCAATTAGGTTGAGTAATTTGAGTGTTAATCGAGCGGGATGCCTCAGGCGGTTGCGTCTGTGACCCGCATTCGGGAGGTCGTGGGTTCACTTCCCGCGGCCGACCTTCCTGACCCATGGGTTTGTTTTCGGCGTTTCCCTAGGTGTCACTAGGCGAATGCTGGGAAGGATCGTTGTCTCCCCCGAATTTCTTTCTCCCTCACTACGGGGCTGTGTGTTGGAACCTCCTCTCGGTCCCGTCAGATGGAGGCCGCTCGAGTCTCCGCTGCTGCGTCGAGCTTTCCCCGGTCTCCGCTGAAAGGGGAGCCTATGAGCCACCGTCCGGTGGCTTGGGAGAGCTGCCTTGAGCGCTCTCCGGCTGGGTTGTCAGGACTATAACTCTTAGGGACCTCTGCGCGTCCCTGTCGCCTGCATCGACCAATCCTGCAGCCTATACGTCACCTGCGGTTCCTTCATCTCATCCATTCCTCTCGGGGGTGTATGCACAAAAGATCCCTTTGTGTGTCGACGTGCTATGTGTCCCCTCCGTAGCGTAATCCTAATCCTAAACTTGAGTGTGCTCCTTTAAATATGCAGGAAAATTAAGCGGTAAATTGTGCGTGATTTAGAGAGAAATCGTGACAATCAGGGCGATTCTGTAACTTTCTGGTTAAGAGCATTGTTACCGTTGCTCTTTAAGGTCAAGAAACACTAAACATGCATCCACTTTCAGCCAGTTGTACTAGCATTGTTAGCGCTAACAACAAGGTCTGGTTCTTGGTATTGTTAACCATAATTGTCTTCCTCTCAACAAGATGTCGTTACGATGTTACAGAATAGCAAATAGCAAGTAGCAACTAGTTAGCGGCTTTAACATGTTGTTAAACTGTAACCAGAGGTAGCAGAATTGATTGTGTTCTGTGATAGCGCAACATGGCTTCCACAACTGTCTTGTTTGCGGACACGCAGGTACTGTCGGAAATGAGAAATCAAACCTACTAGCAAAAGAAGCTGCAAAAAATACGATGGAAGTTTCATGTGATAGGGCTCCTATATGTTATCTGAAAAGGAAAATTAAAAACCAGACTCTCCAATGGAACAATATCTGGACCTTAACTCAGAAAGGACACGTTACGAGAGAAATATATTTTCTGAGATCCAGCATCGACTCCAGAGCAAAATACTTGTGCCGAACTTTGCATCTAGCCATGGAAAATTTAAGTAATATTTCGAGCGATTTAAGATCAAGATCCCAGATGGTTCTGTGGATCTCCTCAAACAGTAGGTACAGCACCTGATTTTTTAGTGTCCTGTATTTGGAAGATCAAAATTGACCTCGGGCAATTACCTGAAGTTTTATGACAACTGCAGGGGGTTTTTACTTCCACAAATAGGGGAGACAATCTTCTTCTTCTTCTTCTTCTTCTTCTTCTTCTTCTTCTTCTTCTTCTTCTTCTTATTTATATTATTATTATTATTATTATTATTATTATTATTATTATTATTAAAGGTTTATTTAAGGTCTTTTTGACTAATGGTCTTATCACGACCTGTTATCATAAAAATACAATACATAATGATGTACATTAATTTACAATAGCATAAACATGAATGAGGTAAACATTTACGGTAAATCAGAGACAATCTTGTGATGTTGACATGAGTACGATGTTATCATCTCTGGCACCTATCTCGATGTTTTATGTTACCCAATAACTTACTAATTTTCTGATTCTTTCTAGTTTGTTGTATCAAAGGCTGCTTCAAGTTTGTTGTATCGTAGGAGAGCATGCATAACTTATCAGGTGTGGTGCCGAGCAGGAAAGTTTATCACGAGTAACATGACATGTAAAACACAGTAATTGTTGAACAATACTCTCACTTTAATGCACACGTTATCTTTGTTTAACACTTTGCACTGGGTATGCTTATTTAAAGTGTTCGTTGAAGCTGTTTGAACTGGTGTATGGCGTTGCAGTTAACCAACAAACTTTCTAAGTTTTCACGTAGCTAGTTACCTATTTCTTACACTTACATAATTTTTACATCTGCGCACTCAATAAGAATGTTCCATAACTGTTATATTTACTGTGCATTATACATTTTTAAGGTAAATTATCACTCACGTTTGCAGACTATCAACCACTATTATCTGTACAGTTCGGCTACTAACTTTAGCTTGAGTACGCTATCACTTAGTTTACACAACTTGAACGTTTAAAAATCTGTATCTTTAAATTTCATCGACTCTTGGTCTAATTCTTAAGCTACCATTTGTTGTTACGAGCACGTGACTCCCTTTACAAATTCTGGTCGTTGCAACGTTTCTCTGCTGGCTACCAGTTTCATGGAACTTTCCTAGCTTTCTCTTAACTTCACATACAATACCTCAAGGACAATTCTATTTGTGTGTCCTCCCCTACTGCTTGGGTGCTTATAAACTCAAACTGAAAAATTTAACTGTTCTGCTCGCTTCTGGTATCCCACAGCTCCAGCGAAACATGAAAACAGATACATATACACGAAAACATCTTACATTAAAATTACATGAATACTATTATGGATATGACTATTATTTTACATGTTTTGTTATCAGAGTGTTGATTAATGTTATTTAGGGCTATTAATCATTGTTGTTAATATTTACAAGTGGCCAGAAACACCGTCACATAATGAACTGAAAAATCCTGTGTTTCATATATTTAAAAAACAGTGTTATTCTTACTTTGTAACATTCATTCATCGCATTTTTAATAAGCTTTCATCGTAATGTTCAATCTGTTTGTTAATAGTAAGTAATTGTTCTAGGTTGAAGAACCCCCTCAGGGGCTCACCTTATGTGAGTACGGGTTTTTGGCGCACCCGGGGGTTCCCGAGCCAATCATCGCCACATTCATCCCCTCACCCCCATCCGGTCGAGGTGGGTTCTTCTCGTGACCGGTGGACACAAGGTAGGCTCTCGTGCGTTCTTTACATTTCATTCATACCGCACCTCACCATCGTTTCTTTCTTCTCTTGTCCCTTTCCGACCATTTCGCACCACGACATTCACACAACTCTTTTTCTTCCTGGCCGGCCTACCTTGCGTGCGAAACGCCCACACAGTTTTAGTTTCTTTTATCTTTTTATTTAAATCCTCCGTGGACACAGCCTGACGGATACCCGCGCACCGCGTGCGCAGCTGGGTGAGTGGGTAATGGCGTCATCCCCACCACCCGGGGTCGTCATGTAGGGTTTGTGTTCGTATCCGCTGTTCAACTGCAGTCCCGCGGGGGGCCATTGCATGAGCTGCTGGCTTCCGACGGCGATTGGGTCCCTCTGTCTATGTTCTGGGAGGTGTGACCCTGGGGTGAGCTAGGTATAGATAGGCCACTCACCCAAGCCGGGGTAACGCCCGGGAAGTCAGAGCCCGAGGTCGGAGACGGTTGCAATGGTGGAGGATTTTTTTCGCTATGGAGCACCCTTTCTCCATTATAAACAACAAGCGCCGAAAAGTTTTAGTAACAGAAGTAGCACCGCCAACAGCTGGTTGTTACTTAGTGATTACCCGAACAGAGGAAGGACAATCATTCGAGAAGGTGAACCCTTTTATCATCCAGAAGGTCATTGACTCAATTGCTGGTCCGGTTCTTTCCTGCACTCGGCTTCGTAATGGTTCGTTGTTAGTGCAAAGCAAATCCGAGGCACAAAGTAAGTCCTTGTTGAGCGCCACGCTTCTCCACGGTTATCCTATCCGTGTTGAGAAACACCGCACCTTGAATTCTTGTCGAGGCGTTGTCACCACGCATAGCCTCGATGGCATATCGGACGAGGACCTGGTCGAATATTTTGCAGACCAGAAGGTGACAGCGGTTCATCGAGTGCAGGCCAAACGCGACGGCGTATTGGTACCCACTCGTACCCTGTTTCTAACATTTGATGGCGTCGATCTGCCCACGAGCATATCCGCAGGGTACGAACGTATTTCTGTGAGGCCTTATATTCCTAGACCTCTGCGTTGTTTTAAGTGCCAACGTTTTGGGCATACGCAAGTCTCATGTAAGAGTGCCGTTAACATCTGTGCAACATGTAGCCAGCCCTCACACGAAGGTGCCTGTTCAACAGCCCCCGTCTGCGTTAATTGTAAAGGGTCACATTCTGCTTCGTTTGCCGACTGTCCGCGGTATTTGGACGAGAAGGCGATCCAAGAGATCCGGGTAAAGGAAAAACTCTCCTTCGCCGAAGCCCGGAGGCGTTTCCATGCGCGCCAACCTTCACTCCTGCGATCTGGCACATTTAGTTCTGTTGTTGCCTCGCCAGTGCCACGAGTAGATGCCGAAACTCAGACCTGGACCTTGACTGGATTAACCGCCACTACCATCCGGCCGTCTATTAAAGCTACTGTTACCAAGCCCTATAAACCTGGTCCAAAGTCAATGAAATCGCAAGCCGCTGAAAAGAAGCCCAAGCAGAAACTACGTAGGGAAGATGTTTTGAAAGACCCTCCGCGTGCGCGCGGTAACAAAAGTTCACCTTCTCCTCCTCGGAGGTCGCTGTCCCAGGAAGGTCCTGGGACAAGCCGCGCTCAGCGGCACCCCTCACCCATCGCCACCCAGAACCGATTCACGGCGCTTGAATCGGTTTCTGGCACTGAGCGCGTGGGCCCTTCCTCCGAGGAAGCTATGGAGTCTGACCAACTCCATACAAAAAGCCCGAGCCCCAAGGTTAAACAAAAGGTAATTTTAAGCCGCCCTTCTAAATAGACAGTTTATCCCCTTTTTTCTTAATGGCTATCCTGACCTGGAATGTACGTGGTGTACGATCGCATAGGGCGGAACTGCAACTTTTATTGCGTTCCCATTCGCCTATGGTCGTATGTTTGCAGGAGACTAAGCTTCGCCCTCACGATCCTTTTGATCTCCGAGGATATACTCCGGTTCGCTACGACCTTGACGGAGGAGGGTACTCCTGCTCATGGTGGTGTCATGATTTTGGTGCGTAATGACGTTCATTTTCAAACTATCACACTTACGTCCGACTTGCAAGCTGTTGCCATTAGACTGCAGTTACCCGGTTTTTTCTTTTCTGTTTGTTCTGTGTATACACCTCCATCGTCTCCTCTCGCTCCCGCGGACATTCGATCTCTCCTGTCCGCTCTCCCAACACCATTTCTTCTGTTGGGAGATTTTAATGCCCATCACCCACTATGGGGTTCGCCAAGGGCTTGTGCGAGGGGAACTCTTCTTTCCGACATTTTTTACCAGTTCAATCTTTCAATCCTCAATACAGGTGAGCCTACTTTTATTTCTGATTCTTCTGGTACATTCTCACACCTGGACCTTGCCATTTGCTCCCTCCAGCTTGCTAGTCGTCTTCAGTGGAACGTCGTCGCTGACACCTACTCCAGCGACCATTACCCCTGCATCGTTTCTCTTCTGTCGCACCACGTACAGCATTCCAGAGTACCTACCTGGATATTCGAAAAAAGCTGACTGGAGCTTGTATTCCAGCCTCGTGCATTTTGACGACCAGCCCTTCTCCGACATTAATCAACTAGTGCAGCACCTTACGTCTATTCTTTTCTCTGCCGCCGAACGTGCAATACCCCGTTCATCCTCCCAACCTCGGCGGCCACCTGTTCCGTGGTGGAACGAGGATTGTCGGGACGCCGTTCGTGCCCGTAGGACTACACTTAGGGTGTTTCGGCGACACCCTACACTTGATAATTTGGTGACTTTTAAACAATCGCGCGCCAGGGCTCGTCGCATTATTCAGGATAGCAAGAAGGCATCTTGGGCTCGTTTTGTCGAGTCTTTTAATCGTTTTACGCCTTCATCCGTTGTTTGGGATACACTTCGTCGCTTCTCAGGTAAAGTGTCACATTGTACTGTTTCTGGCCTTCAGGTTTCTAATGCCACCATAGTGGATCCGGCTGCCATCGCTAACACTCTGGGTGCTGCCTTTGAGACGGTTTCCAATTCAGACCATTATTCCGCCGGCTTTCGCTCTATTAAAGACCGGCTGGATTCCGCATCATATACTTTTCGGTCTGCTAATGATGAATGCTATAACGAACTATTCACAATGAGGGAGCTGGAGCACGCTCTTCATTGCTCTCGGCACTCCGCTCCTGGGCCGGGCGGCATTCATGTCCTGATGTTAAAGAACCTTTCAGCCGACAGTAAACTATTTCTCTTACAGGTCTATAACCGTATTTGGCAAGACGGCATTTTTCCTTCCGTTTGGCGCGAAGCCACCATTGTCCCTATACTTAAGCCTGGGAAGGATCGCCAACTACCTTCCAGCTACCGCCCTATCTCCCTCACCAGTTGCATTTGCAAGGTGATGGAGCGCATGATCAACGGGCGGTTGACATGGTGGCTTGAGTCTCAGAAACTTCTAGCGAACGCTCAGTGCGGGTTTCGTCGCTATCGCTCTACCGTCGACCATCTGGTCCTTGTCGACGCATATTATGAATGGATTTCTGAGAAAGTGTCAAACCGTGGCTGTATTTTTTGACCTGGAGAAAGCTTATGACACTTGTTGGAGGGGCGGCATTTTACGTACACTTCACGATTGGAATATCCGCGGTCGTCTTCCCATATTTCTTCGGGAGTTTATGACGGACCGCGTCTTTCGTGTACGTGTGGGCTCGGTTTTATCTCGTCGTTTTATTCAAGAGAACGGAGTACCGCAGGGCTCTGTACTCAGTGTCACACTTTTTGCGATTGCTATCAACCCCATTGTTGATTGTATTCCACCTGGCATTTCATCGTCCCTTTTTGTTGACGATTTCGCTATTTATTGTAGTTCACGGCGGACCTGTCTACTCGAACGCCGTCTCCAGAGCTGTATCGACCGTCTCTACGCCTGGAGTAACGCCAACGGCTTTAATTTCTCCGCCGAGAAATCCGTCTGAATCAACTTTTGGCGCCGGAAGTATTTCCCTCCGCCCTCTCTCCATCTTGGGCCTGGGATACTTCCGTTTGCAGACGAGGCGAAATTTTTGGGGTTGATTTTTGACAGGAAGTTGTGTTGGACCTCGCACGTTTCCTTTTTAAAAGCAAAGTGTGACCGTTCTCTTAATATTTTACGTGTTTTAAGTGGCACATCCTGGGGAGCTGATCGGACCGTCCTTCTTCGCCTTTATCGCTCTTTGGTCCGATCCAAGCTTGATTACGGGTGTATTGTTTATTCGTCGGCACGTCCATCTGTGTTACGTCGATTGAATGCCATTCACCATCGTGGCATAAGAGTCGCTACAGGGGCCTTTCCAACTAGCCCTGTACCCAGTCTGTACGCAGAAGCTGCAGAGCCTCCGCTGTCCTTCCGGCGTGAGATGCTTTTGTGCAGCTATGCTTGTCGACTCTCAAGCTTGCCTAACCACCCGTCCTTCGATGTATTTTACGAGGATTCGCTTGATCACCAATATTTCGTTAGCTCCTCTGCATTGCTCCCTCCAGGGGTTCGATTTCGACTGCTGCTTCGGCATTTGGACGTTACGCCAGCGCCGGCCCTTACCCGAGGGGAAACGCGCTTTCCTCCATGGTCGCGCGCTGAGGCCCACATCCACCTTGGGCTAACGTCGATGCCGAAGAATGAGACCCCTGCTTCAGTCCTTAGATCCGCATTTTTAGAACTTCAGGCAACATTCGGAGACTGTCATTTTATTTATACTGATGGGTCTAAGACTGATGTTGGAGTAGGATGTGCCTTTGTTTTAGGTGCGCATAGTTTTACTTTTCGTTTACCCGGGCAATGTTCGATTTATACCGCCGAACTTTTTAGTATATATCAATGTGTTTTATACATTCAGCGGCATGTCTTACGGCATTGTGTTGTTTGTTCGGACTCTCTGAGTGCCCTTCAGAGTATTAACGCGCTGTACTCTTACCACCCCCTCGTACAGCGCATTCATGACCTGCTCCATTCGCTAGGTGCCTCTGGCATCAGCGTCTCTTTTATGTGGATTCCAGGTCATGTGGGTATCTCAGGGAATGAGTCGGCCGACGCCGCTGCGAAATCGGCGATTTTATTACCCAGATTTTTTACTTCTGTTGTTCCCTCGTCAGATTCGTGTGTTATTTTACGTCGCCGCATCCTCTCGCGCTGGCGCGATGAGTGGACGGCCCTCCGGGGGAACAAGTTGCGGGAGGTTAAACCTCTTCCGCTAGTCTGGGCTACCTCTTCCCGTGCTTCTCGTCGGGAAGAGGTACTTTTAACACGCCTTCGTATCGGACATTGCCTTTTTAGTCATAGATACCTGTTAAGTGGTGATCCCGCACCTCTGTGTGGTCAGTGTGACGTGCCCTTAACGGTCCGTCACATTTTAACCGAGTGTCAAGTTTTAGCTCCACTGCGCGATCGCGTGGGTCTGCCTGTTGGCCTAGCCAACGTGTTGGCAGACGACGCGCATGCTGTAGAATGTCTTTTACGTTTTATCACTGACATTGGTTTTAGCCGTCGCATTTGATGCGCTGAGCGCCTTTTAGCTGTTTGATTTTATATTGTTAGTTTTAATGGGGCCCTTCTCCCCTGACATAAGGCGCTCATGTTCCTTGCATTCTACAGTTCTTGACACGTTTTATTCTTTTAGTGACCATGATTTTAGTGTGTTGGTTTTTCAGATATATTTATTGTTATTCTTGTTATTGTTATTATTGTTATTGTTTTTATTGTTATTATTGTTATTGTTATTCTATTGTTATTTTTAACTTTTTTGACATCGCGGGTTTGTGTCCCGTTTTTTAATTATGCGGTTTTTTACCTGTCTTTTATATTTTGACCTTATATTTTACACATTGTAAGGGCGCTGATGACCGCAGCAGTTTAGCACCCTTAAACCGCATATCATCATCATCATCATCATCATCATCATCATCATCATCATCATCATCATCATCATAGGTTGAAGAAACAAGTTTTCTTTGGTTCGCTAATGCTATTTACAGGATGCCATGGTTAGTATTGCGTATATTGCGAGAATGTGTCAGTCGTCAGTTGTTAATATACAATCACAAAATGGAAGTTACAAAGTTTGAGATTAGAGTCCTTTAGAGCACCGCGGAATCAAGATTATAAAGCTGTTGCCGCGGCTCGAAAAATTGTGAAATGGAAGGAGAAGGTGTCATTAGTGAGCGTGTGACACAACGATGGTTCCAACGTTTCAACCCTGGAGAAGAAAATACTAAAGATTTACCACGGAAGCTTTAAATTATGGAATATTAAAAATACAAGCTCAGTTTTGGAAGAAAACCCGCAAAAAAGTACTCGTAGGCTGTCAGAAGAACTTGGTCCATCAAAGATGCCATACATCGGCAGATTAAGAAACTTTAAAAATCAAACAGAAGCTGTAGATCTGTACCTCATGAATTGACACCTCAACAGGCTCAACGTGGAGTGGATATCTATCGTCAGCTTATCGGAATCCCACGGATGATAGATTTATCAGGAGAATTGTCACATGTGATGAAAAACTGATCTATTACCGCAACCTTGACGCCTTGAAACAGTGACGCAGTCCCCGTTCAAACTGCCAAAGTCATCGTTAAAAAAAAAAAGGTCAGTTCGGCCCCAAAGTAAAGTGTGTCTGGTGGAGTGATTCATTGGGAGTTTGTTACAAATGGACGTGCAGTCAATGCGGATCTTTATTCTCAAAAACTAGAGCGAGTTCATGAAATTTTGAGACGGAAATACCCAGCATTATTTAACTAAAATAGAGTTCCCTTGCAGCAGGACAATGCAACACCCCATACTGTACGAACAACCATGACCAAAATTCAGGAATTGGAAAGAGTCGAACTGCTACCACACCCAGATACCATCTTGTGCCTTCAGATAACCATCTGTTTCGATCCATGGCCCATTTATTGCGTAGAAGAAATTTTTAAAACATTGAAGCTATGGAAGTGGGTTTCACTGAAGTTTTCGCATCAAAAACCAGAGACGATACCGTCGCGGGATAATAAACCTCGTTGAAAGATGATTAAAGACCATAGAGACCATGGTCTCTACTTTGAGGAGTAGTTTAATTTCTTGTCAGAAAAGTTCCAAATAAAGTTTTGCTTAAAAACCGACATTACTTATGAGACACCATCTATACTACAACTCTAATATGCTCTGCACAATAGGTTTTCTTTTCTGTTTTCTGGAAATTCAATAAATAAAAAGTGATAAATATCTTTGACGTAAAAACGTAGTGCTTCTTGAAGAAATTCCCCAGTGCTTTCAAATTTTCCCCAATAACATCTGCAGACTTGTAAAGATTCTTCTAAGCATACAGTCCTTGTTAACCGATAAACATCATAACCTTACACTTATGCATTTGGAGAAAATGATCATTGTACAATATACTGTAAGTCAAATTACAACGCCGGAATGATGTCTAAGGAAGGATGTACATTGTGAATACCAACAAGTATAAGCTTGAAGTTAACAATTTTAGTGCATTCTTACTGCATATTTTGGGAATTATAAAACATATTTTGAAGAGTTTGACAGTATAAAAGCATGCATATTTTAGCTATTTTTAGTGCATACAAATCCGAGTTCATGTTCTAGCGATTGCAGTCAAATGTGCCTGCGGTAAAAGACGGGGCGTGGGGGCCCAATAAAATAATTGGGTAATGGCACACTTGGCTTTTAATGGGGTTACACTTGACTGCAGTTGCATGGATTTTGCTTTTTTATTATTAAAAAAAAAGCACTACAGTTTTATTGAAAAAAATAATAACTTTACAATATAAAACAGCTATAATTAGCTAGTATAATGCGAAATTAGAAAAAAGGGCCATTAATGGAACTTAAAACCTTAAAAAAAAACACGCCTTTGTAACAAATTTGGTACGCCAGACTATAAGGGGCTAATAAGTGCTTTCAAATTTTGCCCAATAACATTTATATTGTTAAGTTTAGGTGTAAAGATCTTTCTGCATGCAAAAGTATCTCAACCAATATTTAATGTCATAGACTTACATCTGAACACTTGGAGCAAATGGCATTTGTACACTGCAAGCCAAATGACAACGACCGGAATGGCGTTTAAGGAAGAATGTGCATTGTTAAGTACCAAGAAATATAAACTTAAAGTTAACAAATTTTCGTGATTATAGAACATAGTTTAAAGATTTTGACAGTAAAAGCATGCATATTTTAGATATTTTTTTTATTCCCGTGGCCGACCTTTCTGGCCCATGTTTTTTTTTGAGGGGGGGTTTCCCCGATTCGCTTGGCGAATGCTGGGAAGGGTCATTAAAGTCCCCAAATTTCCTGTCCCTCAATTTCTCATCTCGCTTCACCTCTCATCCGCTTGTCTCTTTCAGGGTTGTAGTGTCCGCGGGAGGTTTCGGCGTGTGCTTGGCAAGGGAAAAGGATGCTCTGTGGAAAACTTGATCCCCCGAAATGGGGCGGTCTCCGGTTTCCGGGCCACCAGGGGATGTGTAGGCCCACAGGGGAAGAAAGGAGCCGGATGCACCAGTTTAATCCGGGGAGTTTAAATCTGCAAGTAGTAGGGACTCTGCCATTGCCTGGCGTGTCCTCTGGTTCGGCCGACCTCTGTCTCCTCTCACCTCATCCCTCCCGGGCAGTGTTGCCAACTTAGCCATTTTATGGCTAAATCTAGCATTTTCACAGTAGCGTTTAGCCACATAAAATCGTAAAATGCTTATAGCCTGAAATCTAGCCTATTTAACAAACCCCTTTAGCCAAAATCTAGCCTAAATAGCATAACTTCGCCTGTGCTTTAGCTATGCAAAAAGGGATAAATGGTTAGGGTGAATCCCCACTACAGTGTAGTTGTATTATGTTCCTATCATGAGACATGACATGTCATTAAAATGTGTACTAATCATAAGGTCGACTTTCTAGATCATGCGCCAAAAATGTATGTTTTTGACGCCTAGAATTGGTCAGTTTTTACATAATTTACCAAAAGAATTTCTGTAAACTTCATATTTCAATATCAGTTATATTAACGTACGGTGTTGTGCTTAGCAAAAATATATCTTATTCCATTTCAATTTTATATTAAATAAAAATTCTTTTACAATATTTAAATATTATGGAATTATCTAATCAATTGTAATATTTAGAATGTCTTTATGGGGTTTAACTTCTGCAAACAAAAATGGTTAGTTTTAGAGGCCAATTATATCTAGCCATTTTTTTTGTTAAATAATGCCTTTTTAAAGATACCATCTAGCCATTATTTCCGAGGAAGTGTTGGCAACATTGCTCCCGGGGCATAGGTATACGAAAGATCTATGTAGGTCGACATGCTAAACCCCTTCCGCGTTGAATCCTAATTCAGGTATTTTTAGTGCTTACAAATCCGATGTCTACTCAGCACAAAACTCAAAAGTAATTATTGTATTTAACTTTCGCGGAGTTCTTTACGTAAAACATATGCTAAAGTACTCCTGCTCGAGATAAGCCGGTCTTTTTAAATAAGCCGTTATCAGTAAGCTAATACATGGACCAATGTTATGCAGAGATACGATATCGTACAAACAATATAGACTCGTGCAAGTTGGGCGTTCATTCCAAGCACTTTACCAAGAAATAAGCAATACCTACGTTGTGTCATGTAATTCGTATAAGTAATATTGGACAAACGTAAGCGCCTAGTTTTAAACAAAAATCCTTAAGTAGTTCAAGTGAAAGTTATGAGGTGAGTTATCTTATCTGTGGCTAAAATAAACTAAGCTTCTCTGAGTAATCGATATGGTTTAGTATCATCCTTAATTGAATAGAATGAATGATAGCCAGAGCCGTAGAGTAAGTAGGGGAAGTATTGCATTCCATAAAAAAATTCGATATCGAGATTTCACCGGAAATACATGTTTTGAGGCCTCCTGAATCCCCCCCAAATAATTTTTAAAAAAAGGCCCGTGTGTGTCTATGAACAGCATAAACTCAAAAACGAAAAGTCGGATAAATACAATACTATTTACTACACCTTCAAAAAATGCGACACCAAGATTTTCAAGAAAATCCCCCCTGCCCCAACTAACCTTTACATGGAAATTTTTGGAAATTTTTTATTTTTTAAAAAAAGGGCTCTTACGATTTTGATTAAAATAGCATAATTAAAGATATTTACATGACAAATAAAATATATATCTTGAATTTTCTGGGAATAGCCTGTGAAGTCCTCTTCATTCGGAAGGAATTTTGTATAATTTTTTTTAAATTTATTTTAAGTCGCTTTGACTACAAAGGTCCATTCGCGACTCTTAAATTAATACAGTGGTGGATGAACATTAATAGATTTCTAGGAATATACATAATAATATCATTTGGTAATAAACAGATGTTTTTCTTATGCGAACAATACAATTAAAACAGTTATAGTTACATTACAATTGTTTAAAGTTTCATTATACAGCTGTATATTTTGTAAGAACATTATAATCTTTTTATACACTGTTAAGACAGCTTATATTATTTGGTATGTTATATATTTTCCTGTGTGGGTTATAACGTTGGCATTCTGCGAGTACATGAGAAACTGTCAATGGAGTTTTGCATGTTGAACACTGCGACTGAGTTTCTTTGTCGATCAGGTAGGAGTGTGTCATCTTTATATGTCCAGTTCTTAAACGGGTAATGATAACTTGATGTTTCCTGTTTAAGTTTGTAAAATACATTTGTTGTTTGAAGATCCTATTACAGTAAGTAGCTTGTTTCCCTGATTTTGAGACCATATTTTTACTTTCTCTACTACGTATAGTAAGTAGGGGAAGTATTGTATTCCACCCAAAAATTCGATACCGAGATTTCACCGGAAATACATGTTTTGAGACCCCCTGAATCCAAAAAAAGCATTTTTGGAAACATATCCGTGTGTGTCTGTGTGTCTGTGTGTGTGTGTCTGTCTGTGAACAGCATAATTCAGAAACGAACAGTGGGATAAACACCAAACTTGGTATTTAGGTTCAGTATCTTCCAGAGATGAGACAGGAAGGTTTTCAAGAAAATCCCCCCACCCCAGATTACCCTTTACATGGAAGATTTTTCGAAAATTTTAATTTTCTCAAAAATGGCTCTAACGATTTTGATTAAAATATCATATGTTTAAGATATTTTTATGACAAATAAACTGTATATCTTGAATTTTCTGGGAATGTCTCCAAAAGTACTCTTCATTGTGAACGACTTTTCCATAACTGGTAAACCATAAGAGATAGACAAAATTTTACCACACAAAAAATGTAGATCGCGTTAAAATACACAATTTATGTCATATACATTTTTTTGTTGAGTGAACCATTTTCGAGATATTGCTTGTTATTCCCTTAAATTTTTCAATACTCATTTTCTAAAATGGGAATTTGTTATTCATTTTTTTGTCTTGGATATGCAAAGAGTATTAATCTGTGGGAAAGGGAATGGTGCTGCACCTAGCAAGCAGCTATTAAGAGATATGTATGTGCTTAAAGGCTAGTGTATTTCCAAATTGCCCTTGTAAATATATTATCCCGTTACATCTGCAAGAAAATTAGCAATAAGATAGACTCTGCAAGTGTTTATCTCGATTAACATGAAGTAGATGGAGAATAAGCGTTTGTAAAAATAGTTTGTACAAGAGTAGAGAAAGTTATGTGAGTGTAACACATCAGATTTTTTCCCATGAAGTAATGATTTTGGTTTGGATGTAATGGCTTCTTGTTATCTCTGCATATAATGTTGGTTTTTGGATGGCCGCTTTAGCGTCTTCGTCCGCTATCTCATTATCTCGTATTTGTTGGTGCGATGGAGTTCAAAACAATATCACTTGTTTTCCTTGTTCCATTGCATGGTTATATGTATTATCTTGTGTAACTGGTAAACTGATGAAAACGAAAAACTTGCCATACAAAGAATGTAGATCTCATTATGTACTTAAAATAAGTTTTTCTGTCCATAAGCCATTTCTGGGATATCCGTTATTAAGGTTTCGAATTGTTCAATACTTGTCATTCTTTTAGTCTCATCGATTTTCACCTGTTTCTCGCGATTGCATGGAAACTCTTTGGAATTTAAGGCCGGCATATAGCGTCCGGTTCTTAAACATTTGACTATCGCTATTCTCTTTCTATCTATAACAAATGTGTAATGTAACTATTTTTCAGGCTTATTTTGAATTAAAATGTAGTAGATAGGAAAATAAGCTTTAGCAAGAATATTTTATATACCCACTAATAAAAATAGAGGGTAGAAAAAGTCATGTGAATGTATTACATCAGATTTTTTCAAACAGCAATGAAAGATAAAATATTAATATCAGGTTTATTTGATTCAAATAATAATGTTTCGGTTGTAGGAATGAGACATTGCTGGCACAAGACTGTATTTTAGCACTTTAGCAGTAGATTCACTCGTTTTGTAGAAAGAGAAACAGAATGCTTGCCCCCTCTAGGTTTCTTTGTCATCCTTTGGTATTGTTCGGTGACTGCAGTACGGTAAAAATCCAATTCAAAGAACTGGAAAGGTCAGTGGCGGATTTCCTATCGTTTTGTAACTCACATATCTCGTCCTCTTCATTAACTGTTCGTATACACATGTGCCGAAAATTTCTCCACGTTCTCTGTTGTTTTTTAAATGTATTTCAAACATTCTTTAACAATGCTGTTCTTAATATATTGTTTTGTAAACAACATTTTCTTGGAGAGTGAGGGTGATTCCATGTTAGCCCTAGAGCGTTTAGGTCACAATGATATATGTGTACTGCATGGCGCATTTCCACTGTGAACTATTCAATAAGTTTAGACAGTATTCAGTATAGGTTCATATATAATTTAATAATAATTTAAGACACAATAAAATGCCTCTAGCCATAATAATTTAGCAAATTTGCTGTTTTTGTTATTGTGTTATTTTAATGCTCACTAATTAATTGCATTTTAAACTTTCAGAAAATGGAAATATATTTAGATACATGAAATCAAATGTTTAGCTTGTGGGAACTATATTTTAGATGCTTAAAATCGTATCTTTGGTGCCTATTCTTTAGTATTTTAGAGCCTATTTTAGGTGCCCAAAAATCGGTTTTTAAGGGCCTAGAAGTGCAGGTCTACCCATTAGTCAAAGCAGACCTACATTTAGATCTGACATATTTCATTTTGAAACTGTCTTTTCAGATATACGTTGATGCGAACACTATTAGACCTCATACAAGTCCTTCAAAGGAGGTCATGTCACTCAGGAGACAGTTGTAAAAGTCAACCAAATTAACTTCTTTGCATTTGTCTTTCAGGAGACGTTTACACTGCACAGGTATGAATTAAAAATCTAAGCACTTAATTTTATACAATCGTACGGAATTCGTGAATAAACGCACCGTTTTTTTTTTATTTATACTTTTTAAAGTTTGTAGGCGGGCCAAACAAAAGCAGCTCGTGGGCCATAGTTTGGGAAACCCTGCTCTAAAGCGATTCATTCGTCCACACGTTAATTACGCGGGCTCTGATATGAGTGGTCTCAAACTGCGCAATGCGAACTTTATTCCATGCAAGATGTTTAAACAGCACTCAGCTGTTGAGCATTTATCTCATTATCAGAGCTCGGCGCAATAGGCGTTAAAAATTTAAATAGACAAATAGGAACTGCAACAAATTCATCAAAATAGGTACTAATATAGGCACTATCAGTAGATAAGCATCAAAGTAGGCACAATCAAGTTATTCATTTACCACTTAAAAGCATATTTTTACTTTCTCTACTACAGTAAGTAGAGGATGTATTGCATTCCACCCAGAAATTCGATATGAAATTTCACCGGAAATACATATTTTGAGGCTCCCTGAATCCAAATAAAGCATTTTTGGAAACATGTCTGTGTGTGTGGTGTGTGAACTCCATAACTCAAAAACAAAAAGTCGGATAACTACCAAAATTAGTATTTAGGTTCAATATCTTCCAAAGATGCAACACGAAGATTTTCAACAAAATCCCCCCACCCCAAACTACTCTTATCATGGAATATTTTTCGAAAATTTTTATTTTCTAAAAAATGGCTCTAACGATTTTGATTAAAATACCATATATTAAAGATATTTACATGTCAAATAAAATGTATATTTTAAATTTTCTGGGAATACCTGTGAAGTCCTCTTCATTCGGAAGAAATTTTGTATAATCTTGTATAACTGGTAAACGTTAAGTTATCGACGAAAAAGTACTGCACAAAAAATGTAGATCTCTTTAAAACACACAATTTAATTCAAATAAGTTCTTCTGTTTCTGAGATATCGATTATTAAAGGTTCGAATTGTTCATTTCTTAGTCCTTCTCTTAAAGTCCTTTCAAGATTCAGTTGTGTCTTGCGATTGCATGGAAACAGTATGGAATTTTAAGGCCAGGATATAGCCTCCAGTTCTTAAACATTTGACTGTCGCTATTCGCTTTGTATCTAATAACTAGACTTCGGATATTTAGGTTGTTACCTATTGTTTTCCTTTACAGCCTATTGAGCCTAACATAGATAATTACACATTTAATTGGCCTAAAAAGGTATTAACCAACTTTTATAGTGCCTATAGGCATCTATTTCAACATAAATGTCTATTTCTGCCTTTTGGTGCCTATAAATGCCCTTTTTTTTAATTGCAATGAATTTATTCACTACACTGTTGTATTAAAAAATCTGATGTGTTACACTCACATGACTTTCTCTACTCTTGTACAATCTAATTTTACAAACGCCTATTCTCCATATGCTTCATGTTAATCGAGATATCGAGATGTCAATCTTATTGGTAATTTTCTTGTAGACGCAAGGGAAATATGGTAGCTTTTAAGTGATAGTCATATATTTTAACGCTGGTTGCTATGTGGCGCATTCCATTCTCTTTGCAAGTCCAGGACATAAAAAAAATGAATAACGAATTTGAGAAAAAGTATATAACGAATTTGAGAAAAAGTATAAGTATTGGAACATTTAAGGAATAACAAGCAATATCTCGAAAACGGTTCACTCAACAAAAGAAATGTATATGACATAAGTTGTGTATTTTAACGCGATCTACATTTTTTGTATAGTAAAATTTTGTCTATCTCTTATGGTTTACCAGTTATGCAAAAGTCGTTCACAATGAAAAATACTTTTGGAGACATTCCCAGAAAATTCGAGATATACATTTCATTTCTCATGACATTATCTTAAACATATGATATTTTAATCAAAATCTTTAGAGCCATTTTTGAGAAAATTAAAATTTTCGAAAAGTGTTCCATGTAAAGGGTAATCTGGGGTGGGGGGAATTTTCTTGAAAACCTTCGTGTCGCATCTCTGGAAGATACTGAACCTAAATACCAAGTTTGGTGCTTATCCGACTGTTCGTTTTTGAGTTATGCTGTTCACAGACACACACACACACACACAGACACACACACACACACACACACACACGGACATGTTTCCAAAAATGCTTTTTTTGGATTCAGGAGCTCTCAAAACATGTATTTCCGGTGAAATCTCGGTATCGAATTTTTGGGTGGAATGCAATACTTCCCCTACTTACTATACGTAGTAGAGAAAGTAAAAATATTTAATCAACAGCAAACCTTTCATTGACTGGATACTTATTTGATTTCTGTTTGATAAAATGCGGGGTGGTGTCGTTTTTAAAAGCCTTAGCGCAACAATAAATAAAGCAACAATTAGTGAAATCTTAAAGGTACCGCATGCGAAATCGGAACTTCAACAATGGAATACAATAACAATTGGCCCACGTCTGGTTCTCAGAAACAGTTATTTCAAAATAAGGCAAAGTGCCGGTTCGTGTTCATGATATAACTACATTAAAGTCTTTGGTTGCTGTGATAATTTTTCTGCTGGTGCTGCAAAATGCCCAAGAACAAATCTACCAAAAGTGCATTAATAAGAACAGGGATTTCGGATTTCCATTCTTATACAACAGATGGGAAAATAATCTTCTGTCAGGTCTGCTATAAAGAGGTAAACTTTTTACTGTATTTTCTGTCATTTTTATTATTATTCACATGAGATCATGTATGTTAAATAGCGATTAATTGAACCGTATGACTTTTTCTTCTATCTGAAAATAATTTCAAATTTGTTTGATGCATTTTATTAAGTCCAATCCTGGGGTCTAACAGTACAACAGATCAAGGCAATACTAATTTTGTAAAAGACAATTTTTTTTAAAGTTATACTGATTTTTATGTAAATTATATTGGTTATTCATTTAAAATGTTAATTATTTTAACAAAATATGATTTACCGATATTAAAATATATTTATAAATATATTCTTCTACTTAAGGTTTCTGCCGAAAAAAGGAGTCACTTGGAGTCACACGAGAAAACTTCAATGCATCAAGCGAATTCTAAAAAGAAAGATTCTCAGAAGCAAACTTTACTTACACAGCCCATGCCCTCAAAAATAAAATCCCAGTTCTATTTTGATATGTGTAAAGCATTCGCTGCAGCTAACATTCCTTGGAATGTAGTTGAAAATACAACAATGATGTCATTTTTAGAAAAGTATTGCAGAGAAAGAATACCCTCCGAATCGACACTTAGAAAAAATTATCTTGAGATTGTGCATGAATCACAGCTGAATGAAATAAGGTCAGAATAAGGAGATTCCTACTTCTGGATTTCCGTAGATGAAACCTCAGTCGCCTTGGGGCGATGTATATCAAATTTAATTGTAGGGAAATTAGATGAAGAAAATTATGGAAATTCGCATTTGATTTGTTCGAAGGTGTTGGAGAAAACTAATCAGTGCTCAATCAGTTGCCTACTTCGTAAACTCCGGACTAAAAGTACTGTATCCGAATGGTGTAAAGGATGAAAGGTGTTGTACACTGATGCAGCACCATAATATGATAGCAGCTGGGAAATTCTTGAAGGTATTTTTTTAGCATTTACCACACGTTACTTGTCTGGCTAATGCACTTCATCGAATAGCAGAGGAGGTTCGAAACCAGTTCCCCAGAATCAATGATTTAATATCCTCCATAAAGGAAGTATTTTTAAAGTAAAATTCTACAATTGCAGCTTTCAAAGAAATATGTCCCAATCTGCCTTTGCCACCACGCCTATTTTGAACAGATGGGGTTCGTGGCTGCGACTGTGAAGTATTACAGTGAGAACATTGACAGTGTTGGAGAGGTTGTAAATAGTTTTTCTAAAGAAGAATCGCAGTGTATTAAGGTTGCCCAGAATGTCCTACGAGAGAAATGATTGTGAAAAGATCTGTCATATATTCGCGCTAATTTCACATTTTTAGCGGATACTACAGAGCAATTAGAATCATCAAAGCTCAGTCTCACTGAATCAATCACATTATTTACAAGAGCAGAAAGTCAGTTAAACAAAGCTGTTGTGAGGTTGGGAAAATTGTTTCCAAAAAAACTACAAATGGTGCTTTCCAAAAATCCTGGATATACGGTTCTGAAAGGAGTATCAGATATTTTAAGCGGACGTGAGGCAGCCCTCCCTACAAGATTTAATCCGCATATGGTTTCTTTTTACTTTCTCTACTACGTATAGTAAGTAGGAGAAGTATTGTATTCCACCCAAAATTTCGATACCGAGATTTCACCGGAAATACATGTTTTGAGACCCCTTGAATCCAAAAAAGCATTTTTAGAAACATATCCGTGTGTGTGTGTGTGTGTGTGTGTGTGTGTGTGTGTGTGAACAGCATAACTCAGAAACGAACAGTCGGATAAACACCAAACTTGGTATTTAGGTTCAGTATCTTTCATAGATGCGACACGAAGGTTTTCAAAAAAATCCCCCCAACCCAGACTACCCTTTACATGGAACATTTTGCGAAAATTTTAATTTTCTCAAAAATGGCTCTAACGATTTTGATTAAAATATCACATGTTTAAGATATTTCTATCACAAATAAAATGTACATCTTAAATTTTCTGAGAATGTCTCCAAAAGTATTTTTCATTGTGAACGACTTTTGCATAACCGGTAAACCATAAGAGATAGACAAAATTTTCCTACACAAAAATGTAGATCGCGCTAAAATACACAATTTATGTCATACATTTCTTTTTGTTGGGTGAACCATTATCGAGATATTGCTTGTTATTCCCTTAAATTTTTCAATACTTTTCTCAAATGGGAATTCGTTATTCATTTTTACTTTCTCTACTACGTATAGTAAGTAGGAGAAGTATTGTATTCCACCCAAAAATTCGATACCGAGATTTCACCGGAAATACATGTTTTAAGACTCCCTGAATACAAAAAAAAGCATTTTTGGAAACATGTCCGCGTGTGTGTCTGTGTGTGTGTGTGTGTGTGTGTGTGTGTGTGTGTGTTTGTGTGTCTGTGTGTCTGTGAACAGCATAACTCAGAAACGAACAGTCGGATAAACACCAAACTCGGTATTTAGGTTCAGTATCTTCCAGAGATGCGACACGAAGGTTTTCAAGAAAATCCCCCCACCCCAGACTACCCTTTACATGGAACATTTTTCGAAAATTTTAATTTTCTCAAAAATGACTCTAACGATTTTGATTAAAATATCATATGTTTAAGATATTGTCATGAGAAATGAAATGTATATCTCGAATTTTCTGGAAATGTCTCCAAAAGTATTCTTCATTGTGAACGACTTTTGCATAACTGGTAAACCATAAGAGTTAGACAAAATTTTACTAAAAAAATCTGATGTGTTACACTCACATGACTTTCTCTACTCTTGTACAAAGTATTTTTAAAACGCTTATTCTCCATCTTGTTCATGTTAATCGAGATAAACATTTGCAAACTCCTTCTTATTGCTAATTTTCTTGTAGATGTAGGGGAAAATATATTTACAAGGGCAATATAGAAAAACAGTAGCCTTTAAGCACATACATATCTCTTAATAGCTGGTTGCTAGGTGCAGCACCATTCCCTTTGCCACAGATTATAACTCTTTGCATATCCAAGACAAAAAAAATCTGATGTGTTACACTCACATGACTTTCTCTACTCTTGTACAATCTATTTTTACAAACGCCTATTCTCCATATGCTTTATGTTAATCGAGATATCGAGATGTCAATCTTATTGCTAATTTTCTTGTAGATGCAAGGGGAAGATGGTAGCTTTTAAGCGATGGTCAAATATTTTAACGCTGGTTGCTATGCGGCGCATTCCATTCTCTTTGCAAGTCCAGGACATAAAAAAATGAATAACGAATTTCAGAAAAAGTATAAGTATTGGAAATTTTAAGGGAATAACAAGCAATATCTCGCAAACGGTTCACTCAACAAAAGAAATGTATATGACATAAATTGTGTATTTTAACGCGATCTACATTTTTCGTGTAGTAAAATTTTGTCTATCTCTTATGGTTTACCAGTTATGAAAAAGTCGTTCATAACGAAGAATACTTTTGGAGACATTCCCAGAAAATTCGAGATATACATTTTATTTGTCATGACAATATCTTAAACATATGATATTTTAATCAAAATCGTTGGAGCCGTTTTTGAGAAAATTAAAATTTTCGAAAAATGTTCCATGTAAAGGGTAGTCTGGGTTGGGGGGATTTTTTTGAAAACCTTCGTGTCGCATCTATGAAAGATACTGAACCTAAATACCAAGTTTGGTGTTTATCCGACTCTTCGTTTTTGAGTTATGCTGTTCAAAGACACACAGACAGACACACAGACACACAGACACACAGACACACAGACAGACACACACACGGACATGTTTCCAAAAATGCTTTTTTTGGATTCAGGAGGTCTCAAAACATGTATTTCCGGCGAAATCTCGGTATCGAATTTTTGGGTGGAATGCAATACTTCCCCTACTTACTATACGTAGTAGAGAAAGTAAAAATGAATAACGAATTTGAGAAAAAGTATAAGTATTGGAAAATTTAAGGAAATAACAAGCAATATCTCGAAAACGGTTCACTCAACAAAAGAAATGTATATGACATAAGTTGTGTATTTTAACGCGATCTACATTTTTTGTGTAGTAAAATTTTGTCTATCTCTTATGGTTTACCAGTTATGCAAAAGTCGTTCACAATGAAGAATACTTTTGGAGACATTCTCAGAAAATTCGAGATATACATTTCATTTCCCATGACATTATCTTAATCATATGATATTTTCATCAAAATCGTTAGAGGCATTTTTGAGAAAATTAAAATTTTCGAAAAATGTTCCATGTAAAGGGCAGTCTGGGGTGGGGGGATTTTCCTGAAAACCTTCGTGTCGCATCTCTGGAAGATACTGAACCTAAATACCCAGTTTGATGTTTATCCGACTGTTCGTTTTTGAGTTATGCTGTTCACAGACACACAGACACACAGACACACAGACAGACACACAGACACACAGACACAGACAGACACACACACGGACATGTTTCCAAAAATGCTTTTTTGGATTCAGTGTGTCTCAAAACATGTATTTCCGGTGAAATCTCGGTATCGAAATTTTGGGTGGAATACAATACTTCCCCTACCTACTATACGTAGTAGAGAAAGTAAAAATCTGATGTGTTACACTCACATGACTTTCTCTACTCTTTTACAATCTAATTTTACAAACGTCTATTCTCCATCTACTTCATGTTAATCGAGATATCGAGATGTCAAGTTTATTGGTAATTTTCTTGTAGATGCAAGGGAAATATGGTAGCTTTTAAGCGATAGTCAAATATTTTAACGCTGGTTGCTATGTGGCGCATTCAATTCTCTTTGCATGTCCAGGACATAAAAAAAAATCTGATGTGTTACACTCACATGACTTTCTCTACTCTTGTACAAACTATTTTTACAAACGCCTATTCTCCATATGCTTCATGTTACTCGAGATATCGAGATGTCAATCTTATTGGTAATTATCTTGTAGATGCAAGGGGAATATGGTAGCTTTTAAGCGATAGTCAAATATTTTAACGCTGGTTGCTATGTGGCGAATTCCATTCTCTTTGCATGTTCAGGACATAAAAAAAATGAATAACGAATTTGAGAAAAAGTATAAGTATTGGAAAATTTAAGGAAATAACAAGCAATATCTCGAAAACGGTTCACTCAACAAAAGAAACATATATGACATAAGTTGTGTATTTTAACGCGATCTACAGTTTTTGTGTAGTAAAATTTTGTCTATCTCTTATGGTTTACCAGTTATGCAAAAGTCGTTCACAATGAAGAATATTTTTGGAGACATTCCCAGAAAATTCGAGATATACATTTTATTTGTCATGACAATATCTTAAACATATGATATTTTAATCAAAATCGTTAGAGCCGTTTTTGAGAAAATTAAAATTTTCGAAAAATGTTCCATGTAAAGGGTAGTCTGGGGTGGGGGGATTTTCTTGAAAACCTTCGTGTCGCATCTCTGAAAGATACTGAACCTAAATACCAAGTTTGGTGTTTATCCGACTGTTCGTTTTTGAGTTATGCTGTTCACAGACACACAGACACACAGACACACAGACAGACAGACACACAGACACACAGACACACAGACAGACACACACCCGGACATGTTTCCAAAAATGCTTTTTTTGGATTCAGTGATTCTCAAAACATGTATTTCCGGTGAAATCTCGGTATCGAATTTTTGGGTGGAATGCAATACTTCCCCTACTTACTATATGTAGTAGAGAAAGTAAAAATCTGATGTGTTACACTCACATGACTTTCTCTACTCTTGTACAAACTATTTTTACAAACGTATATTCTCCATATGCTTTATGTTAATGGAGATATCGAGATGTCAAACCTATTGGTAATTTTCTTGTAGAAGCAAGGGGAATATGGTAGGTTTTAAGCGATAGTCAAATATTTTAACGCTGGTTGCTATGTGGCTTATTCCATTCTCTTTGCAAGTCCAGGACATAAAAAAAAATGAATAACGGATTTGAGAAAAAGTATAAGTATTGGAAAATTTAAGGGAATAACAAGCAATATCTCGCAAACGGTTCACTCAACAAAAGAAATGTATATGACATAAATTGTGTATTTTAACGCGATCTACATTTTATGTCTAGTAAAATTTTGTCTATCTCTTATGGTTTACTGGTTATGGAAAAGTCGTTCACAATGAAGAATACTTTTGGAGACATTCCCAGAAAATTCGTGATATACATTTTATTTGTCATGACAATATCTTAAACATATGATATTTTAATCAAAATCGTTAGAGCCATTTTTGAGAAAATTAAAATTTTCGAAAAATGTTCCATGTAAAGGGTAGTCTGGGGTGGGGGGATTTTCTTGAAAACCTTCGTGTCGCATCTCTGAAAGATACTGAACCTAAATACCAAGTTTGGCGTTTATCCGACTCTTCGTTTTTGAGATATGCTGTTCACAGACACACAGACAGACACACAGACAGACACACAGACACACAGACACAGACACACAGACAGGCACACACACGGACATGTTTCCAAAAATGCTTTTTTTGGATTCAGGGAGTCTCAAAACATGTATTTCCGGTGAAATCTCGGTATTGAATTTTTGGGTGGAATGCAATACTTCCCCTACTACTATACGTAGTAGAGAAAGTAAAAAATCTGATGTGTTACACTCACATGACTTTCTCTACTCTTGTACAATCTATTTTTACAAACGTCTATTCTCCATATGCTTCATATTAATCGAGATATCGAGATGTCAATCTTATTTGTAATTTTCTTGTAGATGCAAGGGGAATATGGTAGCTTTTAAGCGATAGTCAAATATTTTATCACTGGTTGCTATGTGGCGCATTCCATTCTCTTTGCCTGTCCAGGACATAAAAAATCTGATGTGTTACACTCACATGACTTTCTCTACTCTTGTACAAACTATTTTTACAAACGCTTATTCTCCATATGCTTCATATTAATGGAGATATCGAGATGTCAATCTTATTGATAATTTTCTTGTAGATGCAAGGGGAATATGGTAGGTTATAAGCGATAGTCAAATATTTTAACGCTGGTTGCTATGTGGCGCATTCCATTCTCTTTGCATGTCCAGAACATAAAAAAAGGAATAACGAATTTGAGAAAAAGTTTTAGGTATTGGAAAATTTAAGGGAATAACAAGCAATATCTCGCAAACGGTTCACTCAACAAAAGAAATGTATATGACATAAATTGTGTATTTTAACGCGGTCTACATTTTTCATGTAGTAAAATTTTGTCTATCTCTTATGGTTTACCAGTTATGAAAAAGTCGTTCATAATGAAGAATACTTTTGGAGACATTCCCAGAAAATTCTACATATACATTTTATTTGTCATGACAATATCTTAAACATATGACATTTTAATCAAAATCGTTAGAGCCGTTTTTGAGAAAATTAAAATTTTCGAAAAATGTTCCATGTAAAGGGTAGTCTGGGGTGGGGGGATTTTCTTGAAAACCTTCGTGTCGCATCTCTGGAAGATACTGAACCTAAATACCAAGTTTGGTGTTTATCCGACTCTTCGTTTTTGAGTTATGCTGTTCACAGACACACAGACACACAGACAGACAGACACACAGACACACAGACACACAGACAGACACACACACGGACATGTTTCCAAAAATGCTTTTTTTGGATTCAGTGAGTCTCAAAACATGTATTTCCGGTGAAATCTCGGTATCGAAATTTTGGGTGGAATACAATACTTCCCCTACTTACTATACGTAGTAGAGAAAGTAAAAAATGAATAACGAATTTGAGAAAAAGTATAAGTTTTGGAAAATTTAAGGAAATAACAAGCAATATCTCGAAAAGGGTTCACTCAACAAAAAAAATGTATATGATATAAGTTGTGTATTTTAACGCGATCTACATTTTTTGTGTAGTAAAATTTTGTCTATCTCTTATGGTTTACCAGTTATGCAAAAGTCGTTCATAATTAAGAATACTTTTGGAGACATTCCCAGAAATTTCGAGATATACATTTCATTTCTCATGACATTATCTTAAACATATGATATTTTGTTAAAAATCGTTAGAGCCATTTTTGAGAAAATTAAAATTTTCGAAAAATGTTCCATGTAAAGGGTAGTCTGGGGTGGGGGGATTTTCTTGAAAATCTTCGTGTCGCATCTCTGGAAGATACTGAACGTAAATACCAAGTTTGGTGTTTATCCGACTGTTAGTTTTTGAGTTATGCTGTTCACAGACACACACAGACACACAGACACACACACACACACAGACACACACACACACACAGACACACACACACACACAGACACACACACACACAGACACACACACGGACATGTTTCCAAAAATGCGTTTTTTGGATTCAGGAGGTCTCAAAGCATGTAATTCTGGTGAAATCTCGCTATCGAATTTTTGGGTGGAATTCAATACTTCCCCTACTTACTATACGTAGTAGAGAAAGTAAAAATGAATAACGCATTTGAGAAAAAGTATAAGTATTGGAAAATTTAAGGAAATAGCAAGCAATATCTCGAAAACGGTTCACTCAACAAAAGAAATGTATATGACATAAGTTGTGTATTTTAACGCGATCTACATTCTTTGTGTAGTAAAATTTTGTCTGCCTCTTATGGTTTACCAGTTATGCAAAAGTCGTTCACAATGAAGAATACTTTTGGAGATATTTCCAGAAAATTCGAGATATACATTTCATTTCCCATGACAATATCTTAAACATGTGATATTTTCATCAAAATCGTTAGAGCCATTTTTGAGAAAATTAAAATTTTCGAAAAATGTTCCATGTAAAGGGTAGTCTGGGGTGGGGGGATTTTCTTGTAAACCTTCGTGTCGCATCTCTGGAAGATACTGAACCTAAATACCAAGTTTTGTGCTTATCCGACTGTTCGTTTTTGAGTTATGCTGTTCACAGACACACACACACACACACACACACACACACACACACACACACACAGACACATACACGGACATGTTTCCAAAAATGCTTTTTTTGGATTCAGGAGGTCTCAAAACATGTATTTCCGGTGAAATCTCGGTATCGAATTTTTGGGTGGAATGCAATACTTCCCCTACTTACTATACGTAGTAGAGAAAGGAAAAATCTGATGTGTTACACTCACATGACTTTCTCTACTCTAGTACAAACTATTTTTACAAACGCTTATTCTCCATATGCTTCATGTTAATGGAGATATCAAGATGTCAATCTTATTGATAATTTTCTTGTAGATGCAAGGGGAATATGGTAGGTTTTAAGCGATAGTCAAATATTTTAACGCTGGTTGCTATGTGGCGCATTCCATTCTCTTTGCATGTCCAGGACATAAAAAAATGAATAACGAATTTGAGAAAAAGTGTAAGTATTGGAACATTTAAGGGAATAACAAGCAATAACTCGCAAACGGTTCACTCAACAAACGAAATGTATATGACATAAATTGTGTATTTTAACGCGATCTATATTTTTCGTGTAGTAAAATTTTGTCTATCTCTTATGGTTTAACAGTTATGAAAAAGTCGTTCATAATGATGAATACTTTTGGAGACATTCCCAGAAAATTCGAGATATACATTTTATTTGTCATGACAATATCTTAAACATATGATATTTTAATCAAAATCGTTAGAGCCGTTTTTGAGAAAATTAAAATTTTCGAAAAATGTTCCATGTAAAGTGTAGTCTGGGGTGGGGGGATTTTCTTGAAAACCTTCGTGTCGCATCTCTGAAGGATACTGAACCTAAATACCAAGTTTGGTGTTTATCCGACTCTTCGTTTTTGAGTTATGCTGTTCACAGACACACAGACAGACACACACACGGACATGTTTCCAAAAATGCTTTTTTTGGATTCAGTGAGTCTCAAAACATGTATTTCCGGTGAAATCTCGGTATCGAAATTTTGGGTGGAATACAATACTTCCCCTACTTACTATACGTAGTAGAGAAAGTAAAAATCACCTGCAAAGAAACAAGTAAATAAGATTAAGAGAAAGGTATCACGTGGGTGTAAGACGCTATTCGAGGAAGGAAAAACTACCCAATCATGCGAATCTTTTGTAAATGATTGTTTGCCATAGAATCAGGGTGGAAAAACTCGAAGCAGCGGCATGAGCATATCCAAGTGTGACATCGAGTGTGAGTAAATATCGACAGATTAAGACGCGGAACAGGAAATACAAAACTTTCCAAATGAATAATCAACACAAGAAGCATAAAGGATCGCGCTGTCAGAAAATAAATATGAAAATTGTGTGTGAAGTGATCAACTTTGGCGTTAAGTGAGCGAAGGCAGTGAAACCAACCAATTTGTAACAGTGAACAATGAAATATTGTGCGTTAATGACATTTAGGGAAAGTTAAACAAATCAAAAAATCTGATGTGTTACACTCACATGACTTTCTCTACTCTTGTACAAACTATTTTTACAAACGCTTATTCTCCATATGCTTCATGTTAATGGAGATATCAAGATGTCAATCTTATTGATAATTTTCTTGTAGATGCAAGGGGAATATGGTAGGTTTTAAGCGATAGTCAAATATTTTAACGCTGGTTGCTATGTGGCGCATTCCATTCTCTTTGCATGTCCAGGACATAAAAAAATCTGATGTGTTACACTCACATGACTTTCTCTACTCTTGTACAAACTACTTTTACAAACGCTTATTCTCCATATGCTTCATGTTAATCGAGATATCGAGATGTCAATATTATTGCTAATTTTCTTGTAGATGCAAGGGGAATATGGTAGGTTTTAAGCGATAGTCAAATATTTAAGCGCTGGTTGCTATGTGGCGCATTCCATTCTCTTTGCATGTCCAGGACATAAAAAAAATGAATAACGAATTTGAGAAAAAGTATAAGTATTGGAAAATTTAAGGAAATAACAAGCAATATCTCGAAAACGGTTCACTCAACAAAAGAAATGTATATGACATAAATTGTGTATTTTAACGCGATCTACATTTTTTGTGTAGTAAAATGTCTATCTTTTATGGTTTACCAGTTATGCAAAAGTCGTTCACAATGAAGAATACTTTTGGAGACATTCCCAGAAAATTCGAGATATACATTTTATTTCTCATGACATTATCTTAAACATATGATATTTTCATCAAAATCGTTAGAGGCATTTTTGAGAAAATTAAAATTTTCGAAAAATGTTCCATGTAAAGGGTAGTCTGGGGTGGGGGGATTTTCTTGAAAACCTTCGTGTCGCATCTCTGGAAGATACTGAACCTAAATACCAAGTTTGGTGCTTAGCCGACTGTTCGTTTTGGAGTTATGCTTTTCACAGACACACAGACACACAGACACACACACACACACACACACACACACACACACAGACACACACACACACACACGGACATGTTTCCAAAAATGCTTTTTTTGGATTCAGGAGGTCTCAAAACATGTATTTCCGGTGAAATCTCGGTATCGAATTTTTGGGTGGAATGCAATACTTCCCCTACTTACTATACGTAGTAGAGAAAGTAAAAATGTAGATCGCATTAAAATACACAATTTATGTCCTATACATTTTTTTGTTGAGTGAACCGTTTTCGAGATATTGCTTGTTATACCTTTAAATTTTCCAATAATACTTTTTCTCAAATTCGTTATTCATTTTTTTATGTCCTAGACATGCAAAGAGATTGAAATGCGCCACACAGCAGCCAGCGTTAAAAGATTTGACTATCGCTTAAAACCTACCATATTCCCCTTGCATCTACAAGAACATTAGCAATAAGATTAACATCTCGATTAACATGAAGCATATGGAGAATAAGCGTTTGTAAAAATAGTTTGTACAAGAGTAGAGAAAGTCATGTGAGTGTAACACATCAGATTTTTTTGTTTTGGATATGCAAAGAGTATTAATCTGTGGCAAAGAGAATGGTGCTGCACATAGCAACCAGGTATTAAGAGTAATGTCTATGCTTAAAGGCTACTGTATTTCTATATTACCCTTGCAAATATATATTCCCCTTACATCTACAAGTAAATTAGCAATAAGATAGACTCTGCAAATGTTTATCTCGATTAACATGAAGTAGATGGAGAATAAGCGTTTGTAAAAATAGTTTTTACAAGAGTAGAGAAAGTCATGTGAGTGTAACACATCAGATTTTTATAGAATGATTGTTCAATTACTGTATTATCTTATCTATCCAACCGTATTTACGTGTGTTTTGAAATAAAACATTAATCACTGTGGTTTGCATGGCGTGATTATTTTGATTACTTATTGTGCCTATTAAAGACCTATTTCCCTACTTTTAGGACCTTTTTAGGCGCCTAAAATCACATTTTTACTTTCTCTACTACGTATAGTAAGTAGGGGAAGTATTGCATTCCACCCAAAAATTCGATAGCGAGATTTCACCGGAAATACATGTTTTGAGAATCACTGAATCCAAAAAAAGCATTTTTGGAAACATGTCCGTGTGTGTGTCTGTCTGTGTGTCTGTGTGTCTGTCTGTGTGTCTGTGTGTCTGTGTGTCTGTGAACAGCATAACTCAAAAACGTACAGTCGGATAAACACCAAACTTGGTATTTAGGTTCAGTATCTTTCAGAGATGCGACACGAAGGTTTTCAAGAAAATCCCCCCACCCCAGACTACCCTTTACATGGAACATTTTTCGAAAATTTTAATTTTCTCAAAAACGGCTCTAACGATTTTGATTAAAATATCATATGTTTAAGATATTGTCATGACAAATAAAATGTATATCTCGAATTTTCTGGGAATGTCTCCAAAAATATTCTTCATTGTGAACGACTTTTGCATAACTGGTAAACCATAAGAGATAGACAAAATTTTACTACACAAAAAATGTAGATCGCGTTAAAATACACAACTTATGTCATATACGTTTCTTTTGTTGAGTGAACCGTTTTCGAGATATTGCTTGTTATTTCCTTAAATTTTCCAATACTTATACTTTTTCTCAAATGCGTTATTCATTTTTTTTATGTCCTGGACATGCAAAGAGAATGGAATGCGTCACATAGCAACCAGCGTTAAAATATTTGACTATCGCTTAAAAGCTACCACATTTTCCTTGCATCTACAAGAAAATTACCAATAAGATTGACATCTCGATATCTCGATTAACATGAAGCATATGGAGAATAGGCGTTTGTAAAAATAGATTGTACAAGAGTAGAGAAAGTCATGTGAGTGTAACACATCAGATTTTTTAGAACCTAAAGATCCGAAGTCTAGTAATAACGAAATGTGCAATGTAGCTCTTTCTGCAAAAGTTTATTTGGATTAAAATGAAGTAGATAGAAAAATAAGCTTGAGTAGGAATAATTTGTATGCGCACTAATAGGGATAGAGGGTAGAGAAAGTCATGTGAATGTATCACATCAGATTTTTATATAACGTAACCATGTCGAAATATCAAATAGTCATATAGAATATATCTAATTTACTAAATTCCACTGTTCTCTGAATGGAGTGCAGTTGTAAGCATTATTTCTTTAAATTTGCACTCTTCGGTTACTATATAATTTTTATGGTAAACCCTATTATGAGTGTTTAAGCACTTTCTCCTTAACATTGTACACTGCACGCTCCCACGCTGGTTTGTAATTATTATTGGGTCTTTTATGTATTATTTTAAATATGTTGCCTTTGCAATGAAATGACTAGATTTTAGTAGTATTGTGTTTTCGTCCATATGGGAAATAAAAACAATAAACCCATCGAATTAATGAACAAAGCGATGATCGACTTCTAACTCGTAATCCAATAGCTTTTTGTGGGTCAATTTATCCTACGCTTTATTATGGTAAATACGTAGTTCAACGTTACACGATACAATGCAACTGTTGACGTTTGGAAAGGATGCCTGTATTGCTAACTTCCTCAAGCATGTTGTCAATAATGGTTTAAGCATTGGCTCAGAGCGAAATATTAATTACAACACTAAGGTTAACATCACAATAACTAATATTAATAAATAACCGCGAATAAGAAAAATAATGAAATTACGATAGGCAAAAATTTTGATAAAAGTTCTTGTTATATATAATATATTATAACAGAAACATAATAGGCCCTTAAGCTACGAAAAGGCACACACTAGGAAACTAGTCAATTATAGGCACTATAAAATTAGTATATTTTACTCCAATAAGCATGGAACATAATTATATACAGAGGTCTGCGGTTCTAAACAAAAGAACAGAATAGGCAATTGCCGAGCTCTACGAATTGAGTTTTATTTATGGACGTTCTTTAACTGTTGTGGTCCTTAGGGTTCCATTCTATATTGGGCGTGAAAGACTGATAATTTTGCCCAAGGCCTCTTTATCAGGCTTGAGGTTTTTTTATGTGCCGTAAATCTACGACACGGGATCGCTGGTTTTACTTCCCTTCCGAAGGAAGCTATGCTAAGGATTACGCCCGAAAAAATCCATCGCCCTGCGCCGGGTTTGAACCCGCGACCTCGTAAACTAGAGCCTAGCATGGTAATCTCTACACCACGGAGGGCGACACCTGCTGAGTTGTACGCATTCACAAAGCCAGATAGATCCTGTCGCGATTTAAGCATGCTGTTAATTTATTCAATTAATGATTTTAAGTGCTATTGATTATTAATTTATAGATATAGTTTTCTTGACAATTTCGTATTCATGTACATGATTTTGGACAAATAAAATTGACTGATTCACCCAAAATAAATAAATCACAGTTTGACCCCAGAGATGAGATTGTTGAGAACGGCGGCGGCAGGCTATCAAAGAGCAGACAGAAAGAAAAATGAGGACATTAGGAAAAAATTAAAGATATTGGGACTTAATAAGAAAATAAAACAATATAAAAGAATATATTATGAACACATTTGAAGAAGACCATTGACCCCCTGAAAAAATTGACATATATATAACTCTACAAACAAAGAGGCTACGAGGACGTCTATTGAAGAGGTGGATGGATGAATTCGGCATAGTTTGAGGTCCAAAATTGAAAACATTAAAGTTAATTTTATTTATGTGCGCTCTTTAACTGCTGCTAAGGAGCGTCCCATTCTACTCTGGGCGTGAAAAACCGGCAATTTTGCTCAGAGGCATCGTTATCATGCAATTGTGTTGCGTTGGGTGTTGCCAAATATTACAGTAAATTATTTATTTCATCTTTCGTAGTACATTTAATTACTTTTACGAGATATAACAGTTCTAATAGTCTGTTATTAATTATTTTGAAGAGTCAGGTTCTTATTTTTTTTTCTAGAATACTAAAAATAAAAACATCGAACAACTGGGCTTTTCAATTAATTAGACATTTCTTTGAAAAAAGTAACAACCCTGGGGAGCTTTAAAAAGCCTCGTCAGAAATAGCCCTTGACAGTAAGGCCTATTGATGGGTTGAATTCATAGCTTAAGGGTATGGATGCAAATAAGGATAGCAATTGCGGAGAAATGTCAACGATACAAAAAAAATATATGCCCCGGGTGAGGATCGAACTCACGACCTTAAGATTATGAGACTTACGCGCTGCCTACTGCGCTACCGAGGCTTGCTTGTAATAGAGCGGAATGTTTGTATATAATTACTTTGTATTTATTTACTAGTCTCATTTTGTGTTTGTGATAGTTGTTGATTGTCTACATTGTGTTGTTCATCGAATATAGTTGCATTCGCTCTATTCTTAAATTCTTCAATCTTAAGAGCAAGGGCATATTTGTAATTATCATAAGTCTTGTTGGCGCCAGTTGAATACTTATGAGTGGCACAACGTGTTGTGTTTCCCACAGATTAGTATTTCCCAAGTTCAAGAGTGATTCAACAGGCAGTGACAGAATGATAACATAGGAAAAGCATGTCCATGACATGTTTCGCATTTTGGGTGGTGCAATATGTCTCATGTCAAACTATACATGTTTATAATTTGCGTGTTGTGCATATTTGACAGTTGCTTTTCTTATAAGGAGTGTAAGTATTATAGTCGTAATTGAAACAATAAAAAGAAGGCTGTTTTCTGTTTTCAGCCTTTTCATATTCATGTAGTCAAATCTTCAAAATTTGTTGCATACAAGGTTAGATTGTGTTTCAGATACGTTGTCTGACGACGAAATTTGTTCGCCAATAAAGAAGAGAGAATTAAAGATTGGTAATCATAAACACTCGGCTATAGTGGTAAAAGAAGTTCGCACTTTTGAGCCCTGGGATGGTTATGAATTCAAGTGTCGCTTCGAAATAGAAGCTCCCTCAGGAGATGGCCTCATTGCTGTAATACAGAATCTGTATTTTCGAATGAACAGTGATGGCACGTGTCTAGATTATGTGCAAGTAAGTAACGAACGTAATATTATAAAAACGAAACGGATTTAACCTGTAAGCTGTCATATCTATAGTAAGTAGTTAATTA
Organism: Deroplatys truncata; assembly: GCA_030765065.1. Classification (NCBI taxonomy): domain Eukaryota; kingdom Metazoa; phylum Arthropoda; class Insecta; order Mantodea; family Mantidae; genus Deroplatys; species Deroplatys truncata. The sequence continues at coordinate 125,010,162 of CM060988.1, read as the reverse complement.
TGTAGGAATGATGTGTTCAAATCCCAAAGCATTGCCTATGGGATGCTAGAATAAAAATTAAGGAACAAACAAGAAACTGGTAATCTTTTTGGTCAAACTTTGGTCTGACTTTATAACAACACTGGTGCAAAGGATTAAGCATAAGCAATCACCATGTCATTGTTAAATTCTCCCACATCTTAATATGAGATTGGTATTCAGTAATTCTCCGCTCACTGGAACATTTTGCATTTCATTTGTATTGTTCTGCTCCACTTGGAGTTCTTGCCATTAAAGCAATGTTTCTTGAGGTAAACTGCAATTAATTTCCAGCAGTACATTCTATTATTTGCTTCCTCTTCCAGAAGGATGTTTATGTACCGTAGTTTGTCAGATCTTGCAGAGAACAATCCTTGGGGATATTGAATACATCATACAGCTTGCCACACGTCAACGAATGCCGCATTAAAAAGTACAAACCCATAATTTATAATACTAGGTTACAACAAATTGCCATTCTTAATGTAAAACACATGAAAAAGTAGGACTAAATGTACACCATCTCCATTGCTAGATATACTTCAAAATTTTGTATGTGACATGAGAAAATGCACTTCCATAATAATACAGAATGTGAGAGTGAGAACCACAGAGAATTTAGAATGAATAATTAATAGCTTACAGGAATGATGAGTCTTGACATAGGAAAGAATTCATATACCTCATTTTTGTAGCTTAAAAACTTTCTCACAGTGCAGAATACTTCAAAAGATTTGTTCAAAAAGGATCTAAAGTATGCAACGTATGCTAACAAGGCATTCTGGTTGAGAAAACATGGGGTTTCTTAAAGCAAAGACCTGGAGCTAATTTTTGATGAAACCATGATTTCTGCATGGTTTCTTCATTTGAGCTTCATCTTTTTCAGACTACAGTAATTTTGCTGATGAACTGGTTGTAATTGATCTTTAGAATGGATGCATTAGATGTAGGTATATCAAAGACACTTGGTAGTAACAAACAGAGATAACAGACTCACAAGCCATACAATTGATAAAGAACATGTTGAAACAGAACATTTCATTTGCAGTCATTATTGCAAAAAGTTGAGGTTACTATTTTCGTAAAGTTTAAGAAACTTGAGCTTAGATTAAAGAAATATACTGTATTACTTGCAAGCCAGTCAGTTTATTTGCACTTAGTATACTATTTGTTTTATTAACCCTCCGTCAGTCGCTAGGGGCCTGAGAGACCCCTGGCATTATATAAATGTTATAATTTTCGAACGAACGCACCTATGCAATTACCTGACTAGGACATCTAACATTACACCTTGCGCGATTATTTGCTGCAACCTTATCTGTTTATTTGTTTGGCTGGAGGAATGAATAATCAGCAGTTACGTGTCGCACAGGTCAACCAGGCCCCTTGCGCCTGCTCTCGTTACATATTGTTGACAGATTTGTTTATCATTAACGTTTGTGCAATATTGCTTTACTATTGCAAGGAGCTGTTACTGCTTCGTCATGTATACAAGTAAAAGGTACGATCTACAAAATCCGAATGATTTGGAAAAAGTACATCGTCTACTTTGCGATGATGATGTCTTGCCCGTGGATGACAACTTATATGAATCAGATGACTCTGATTCAGAAGATAAACTCGAAATGAGATCTTTAGATTCAGAAACTGACCATGAAGACGAAGAGGAAGACGATGAAAGCAGCTTGTGTGATAACATGTATTTTATAGGTAACATCATATGCGTATCATAGTGATTCTTCTTCTTTTTCTTCTTATTATTATTGACAATACATTCTGTTGTTATTTACAGGAAGAGATGGAACAAAATGAAAAAAAAAAAAACACCTTTGAAAATAACACAGACAAGGGCTCACAATATATTGACCAAACTTCCTGGTGTGGTAGGAGCTGCCAAAAATGTGAAAACGGAAATTGATTGTTGGAACCTTTTTGTTACCGAAGATATAGTTAGTTGATTTGATTGTTGAAAGCTCAAATACTTACATTAGCAGTGTGCAGCACAAATTTGATTGTGAAAGAGACAGCAGACCTACAGATGTAATAGAAATAAAAGCTTTCCTAGGCTTATTGTACCTGGCAGGAATTTTTCGTGGTGGACGCCAGAATATTCACAAGTTTTGGAGAACCGATCTTGGAATTCCTCTATTCCAAATGGCTATGTCCGAACGATTCAGTTTTCTAATATGCTGTATTCGCTTTGATGACAAAAGCTCAAGACTGGAGCGACGAAGATTCGATAAATTAGCTGTTGTTAGAGAAATGTTTACATTGTTTCTGAACAACTGTCAGAACCATTACTCTCTTGGACAAAATGTCTCTGTCGACGAACAGTTGCCGGCGTTTCGTGGTCGATGTGCTTTTAGACAATATATACCATCCAAGCCAAACAAGTATGGCATAAAGATATTCTGTTTGAGTGATGCAAAACTGTTTTATACAACTAACATGGAGATTTATTGTGGACAGCAGCCGGATGGACCATATTTGCAAACTAACTCGGCAGAGGCTGTAGTGCTGACTAACTGAACCAATCTCTGGCACTGGACGAAACGTTACTGCAGATAATTGGTTTACCAGTGTATCGCTGGTGAATGAATTGCGCAAAAGACAACTTTCTTTCGTCGGTACAATGCGAAAGAACAAAAAAGAGTTATCCCACTAATTTCACTTCTCCAAAAGATCGCAGACAGTACGAAAGCATGTTTGGCTTCACAAAAACTGAAACATTTGTTTCATATGTTCCAAAAAAAGGGTAAAACAGTAGTTTTGCTCTCAAGTCTACATGTTTCATCCACACAGTTATCAGAAGGTGCTGAGAAAAAGCCTGAAATAATCCTGCATTACAACGACACTAAATGTGGAGTTGATGTAGTAGATAAACTGTGTGCTACATACAATGTAGCCAGAACAACGAGAAGGTGGCCCATGGTAATTTTTGACCATATCTTGAACATTGCAGGTATTAATTCTAGGGTTAACTTCCTTGGAAACCAAAATAAATATTCCACAAGGCAGGAGTATTTGAAATCACTATCTTTAGCTTTACTGTTGCAACAGCATCAAATCTATCCAATGATTTGAAAGGACTTTTGACAAAATATAAACCTGAAGAATCCGGCGTAGATGAATTGTCAAATACACCACTATGCAGCATCAAATCTATCCAATGATTTGAAAGGACTTTTGACAAAATATAAACCTGAAGAATCCGGCGTAGATGAATTGTCAAATACACCACTATGCACATTGAAAAGGAAACGGTGTGAACCCAGCAACAAAGACAAAATGAACTGCAAAACTAAATATGCATGTGGGAAATGCAACACCCTCCTGTGTTTGAGCAAACATACTAAAATTATTTGCGATAGTTGCTTAGTCGGGGAAAACACGGGTGAAATAGTAGATGATTCTGAGTAACTGAACATTTGAAATTACAAGTTGTATGTATACCTGGAAATGGCAATGTATTTCTTTATACTTACTGTAATACAATCTATAACGTATATGTACTCATATTTTAGCTTGTATTTTTATGTTGTAAGATAATACCTATTAATGAAAGCCTTGTACGCTTATTCTAAATAAAGGTAAAAACAGGGGAAAAAAAAGAAAATAAACGAATGAAAACAAAAATACAAACAATAACAACAAAAATATAGCGCGGGCCTACTAGGCCCCGCGTGACTAACAGCGTTCTATCAAAGCGCGCGCCTGACGGAGGGTTTAATTATGGATTTAGGAACACATAATAATGTCATTGTTCACTTATTCAGTCTATTTTTAATAATGCAAAAGTTAATTACATGTGAGTGCCATATGGTCAGTCAAAGAACTCTCAAGCTAATAAGTGTTAATTTTTTTACTATATTCATTTCTCTTAGACTGGCATCTCCACTTCGATTCAATTATAGAGGGAGAAAACATGAATTTGTGTGTAATGGTGGTTGTTATTTTGTTATAAAAGTTCAGTTTGTTACTAATGCAGTTTAATTTCAGATATTCACTGGTTCTGTTTGGAATAAAAACTAATAACATTGTTTGTTTTACTAAGAAAGGCTAAATCACTAAAGTCACTATCTAAAGATTAGTAAACTCAGCTCTGTTACGGACTGTTCCCACTATTCTGCTCTTCCCTGTACTGAGATCAAAACTATCTGTTGTGGAGGTTAGTGCTATAGCTTCCAGAAGTTGGCTGGCTGCCCATGTAACATTGATACTTCACATTCCCAATGTTATATTAGTTATCATATTCCCAACATAGGTTTATGTTCTTCATGGAGCATCAACATCATGACCATCTTAAGGCAAGATGCCTTATGCGAAAGTGATCCCTGGTACCTTAAAGCTACATTCATTTATTCTGTCAAAACAACAATGCTCAAACAACCAGAATGGTATTTGTTTGAGCCTGAAGGAAAAAAAGTGCTCATCTAAATTGTAGTTAAATTGCCTTTCATGGGATAAGATTAAAAGTTCAAATGTTTTTCAACATACATATGCCACATTTAACAGTTATATGTGAACAAACTAGTGCAACTAAACTGCTGTGAACAATTGTCAAGCCATATAATGACAAACTGCTACTGTTGCTACTCTCCTGCCATGCTGTTATCACACTTCCTACAGCTTTATAAGTTATTTTGTTTAAAATTAACTATACAAGGTCCCATTTTTGGTTTTAGACAAATATGTAAAAAAACATTAAGGAATTCATTTATATTTTTTATAGGAATTTAAACAAGCAGGTTATTAGGATATATAGTTTTTTAATGTTTCATTTTTAAAAATTGATGTAAATTGTTAATTATATAAATTATATTAAATATTAAGTAAAATACTATATATTAAGCTTTGTATTGACATAGTTTTATCATTTATCATGTTTGAGATATTCAAATTTAAAGGTAGAGAGGTGTGCCACTATTCACTTCACACTTTAATATATTGCAAATTTTACATGTATAATAAGAATTTACAACATAATTCAATTTGTTTTTGTAATCCATGGGCAGAATTTGAAGCGTATCGGAGACATGATGTCAAATTTTGTGAAAATTTGTGCAACTTGACATGGAATGACTTATATGTGGGGATAGCAGAGCATACTTATGCTTTACAACTTTCCAAAACTGTTCCTTGTAATTCATATATTCTACCTCTTACGTAGAAGGTTGCACTGTCTGACCTATCTGTATCAAGTTTTGTTCCACTTGTGCCTTGAGCAGGCAAAAATTGCAGGTTACCTTAAAACTTCCAAAAAAATCATTCTTATTTTATCAAGCTCTATATGCACAAATCTACAAGGACTGATCTGTACATACGCTTGGATGTTTAAGGACACTCAGCACTGAAATAACTAATTTCTATAAATTTCAACCAGAACAAAATTATCCCAATGATGAAAATTTCAAACATTTTAAACTCCACATATTATTCCTTGGATATGATACCTTATAATCAAGCATTAAATTTTGTGTAACATTAAAGAAAATAATGTAAAACTTAATTTTCTAAAAATCAGTCATATATTACATTATTAAAAAAAGAAATACAAAACTGTGCTGAATGCTGCAGCATAAGCTCTCATCAGTAGTTTATGTTGTAAAACCCTACTTGCTAACACAAATAAAATGTTTAAAAGCATAGTTCTAAAGATGATGATCCCATCCTGATATTAACAGATGTAAAACAAAATATATCACAGATTCCTTCTGTATTTTTTTCTAGATTTTAATATTATGAGGTTAAATACTATATTGCAGTTTAAAATATTCATACTTAAAAAGTGATTGTAAATAAATAGTGTTTTGAATAAGGAAAACCACAATGTTTTTATCTGCAAAATGACATATTGTTCTTATCCCTGACCTTTCTATACTCTTGAGAATAAATTGATTTTATGTAATATTGTGCATGTTTGTATAAGAAAAATGTTAAGTACTCTGTAAATCTTAAAATAATTTGATTTTCTGCAAAATATAAAATACATGTCCATTTATTTGGGGTTAGGGGATATTTCTGTAAGCTTTAAAGGATAAATATCCAGTGTTTTGTTGAGATTGACCTCAAACTGTGTGGATTTGCATGTAAAGGCCTGTTCACACCCAACGAGAATGAGAAAGTTGAAATACATGTATTCAAATGGGAATGTTCACAACTGACGGGAAGCCTTCCCGGGAACGGGAAAGAAGAGTTGCCCAACTTTTAACTTCTCGTTCTCGTTCCTGGGCACGGCATATTAGATCCCTATTGTGCATATTAGACTCTTCACTCTAGAGGTTATTCTAAGCGGCTGTGACATGAAACAGCCACTAGTGCTTTCTATAGTCGCAAGCTGGAAACATGAAACTGGAAGGAATTAGTAGTAAATGTGCTTCCTAACCTCATCCCGACACCCCAAATCTAATCAGCGTTGGTTCCTCTGGTGAAGGGATCATTTGTAGTTTGTTTATATGCAACTCAAAACTGGCATTTACCTAAAAAAAACAATGGCAAAAGCTACAAAGAACAGCTAAAACCGGTGGAAATGAAAAAAGAACACTAAACAATTTTAATGTATGCCATTAAATAAAGGAATAAAAGTTTGGCTTAAGTAGAGGGATCGGAAATGTAATGAATATGCATTTAGATAATGTTTACTCTATCGAATTTTGATGTTGGCTTGGCTAAATTGGAAGTAGGTGAAAAAATGTCATTCGTCAGTTAAAACAAATAAAATCCCAATGCGCAAAATCGACTTTCACTTTGTGATCGATATGCATTCTCGGTTTCGTTATCGGACTGTTGTGAACCAATCTTGCATGGTGCATTGCTTCCCGTTCTCGTTTCCGTTCTGGTTACTGTTCTCGGGCGGTTGTGAACCAGCCTTAAGGGTAGAACTGCTGATAGGGGTAATTTTGTTGTTGTTTGAGAATTGTAGACTGACACAGATAGACAAGGTCATTAAGGCATGGACCTGTGAATGGGAGATCTGCAGTTCAAATCTTGCCAGGATTGTCCTCCCTGACAGGATTTTTCCATGTTTTCCTCAGTCCTCATAACTGGCAAATGCTGGAGGAGATACCCTAAACTTAGGCCTGGATTGTTTTCTTCCTAATTACCTTTTCATTTCATGCATCATCAGTGTCCACCACATGTGGTGCCATATGCAACAAGAATGGGTGTTAAACATTACTGAAAAAAGAAAAAAAGGAATTAGAGAACTGTGCAGAAAGCCTGTTTAACCCCTACGTGTGTATCCTAGAAAACCATTGTACATAAACATTTCATTTTGAATCCTGAATTACAGCCACAGTACTGAGTAACAACCATTGTTGATGGTTTTGGTAATAAGTGATTGTTTACCTGACTCTGCTACTATGACAGTCATGATTATATAATAACCAACATAGGAATGCTTCAAGTTAGCTAACTCAAACCATCATCTATATATTGTCATAACTAAAGTTGGACACAGGGGGGAATAACTGGGAATCAGATAATAGAGAACTCAGAGCTTGGCTTAGCGAAACTATTATATTCTAAAGAGTTACATTTCTACCGTGCGATAGTTGGGTTTACAAGATCAGGGATGATGATGGTCCTAGCTAAGATTATTATTAACAATTTATTTTATAATGCTTACCTTGAGAAATGTCTCGTCGTGGATGAAGAGAGCCAATACTCAACACGACTTTGTCAAGCCGCTAGTGGTGCCAAATGAAACCATCCGGAGAGGCTGTGCAGCGGCCGTCGACGGGTACCATTGTGGTCCTGACCATGTTACAACACAAAGTCCCCCAAGCAGAGCTCAAGCACTTGTTTATATAGGGTTAAATACCCTAGAGGGGTTCATTCTAATACCGTGGCAGCGATTACCAAATATGGTCTGGCACCGCCCTGGATTTGAAATATAGCAGCCAAACATAACTCGATACATCAATGTTCTAGAACATTCTATGTGACGTAACAGGGTTTAAGGTGCAGTTAAGAGCCTGCAGAAAGACTCGTACTCCTCAGAAAATAATGACATAGTGACATCCCTTTGAAATGTCAAGGGAAGTAGCAGGCCGCTATTTCCTGTCGTATAAACACTTACTAAGGCTTAAGAAAAGTTAAGAAATGTAAAATGTGATTCTCTGTGAAATTAGAAACTTTAGAAACTTGTCACAGGATAATAGAATAATCAATTAATATAAAATAATAATTTCAATACGGATCTCCTCAGTCACGTTCGTGACAATATATATATAACACACACAGCATCAAGCATGAGTCATTGACAGCAGGTAAAACATGGTCTCGTGATTGGTCTGCACATGCCAATGGACTGTGTGAGGGATCGGGGGTGGTGGTTTGCTATTTACGATGTCATAGTGTAAAGTCTGGTAATAGTTCAACTTAATTTTTTGTCCTGGCTTTAATGCTTGGAAATTCCCCTGCCTGATAATAACAGTAATAAGCAAGGATGACACTTTCCCCCATTGTAAATATCTCATTCAATGGGGTTTATAAAGGCATATAGTTTTCCTTTGGTGCTTTAATTATATACTTGTGTTTGTTATATATTTATTTCAAGACTGAAGATCTGGAAACAGTTATCATAGGTAAATTCTACGAGAGGTTATGAGTTTTCACTCTTGTGAATTTATCCAATGAAACTTGTAGCCTCGAATGGAATAATGTTTTGGGGGGCCTCAGCAGAATCAGAAAAAAGTTTTTCATTTACGAAAGAGAGCTATAAGAATAATGACTGGTGAATCTAGTAGATCATCTTGCAGAGAATGGTTCAAAAAATAAAGGGTCATGACTGTAGCGAGCTTGTACATATTAGAAATTATATATCATACCCGAGTAATAAGACATTGGTTACCATATAACAAAGAGATTCACTCTCATAGTACAAGGCAGAAAGAAAATTAACATCTCCAATATTGTAGAACAAACCTAGCAAAAAACAGTGCTTCTCATAATGGAATAAAGTTATTCAACAGGTCATGCCTAGCATAAAGAATATAGAAAATGTAAATATGTTCAAAAATAAGCTTAAATCATACTTATTAGTACATGCATTTTATTCAGTTTCGGAATATGTAAATTGATAAATTTGTATATTGTAAATACTTGCTGCAGGATGTGCGTGTGGGTGTGTACAAAAGAGGAGAGAGGGAGAGTAGGTGTTTATAAATTTGTAATGTTCAATCTAGGAAATGTTTGTAAGCCTTTTTTTTTTGTTAATTATTAACTTTGTTATTGTATTGTGAACCTTGATGATTCCGTATCATGTATACATGATCTTCAGGATGATATAAATGAATATGAATGAGGTTTATTAAGATTATTCCATGAATAAATAATGTTATGTGTATTGTTTAAAATCAATTAAATCACCTTATGTCAGCTGTCAGATCATGACATACTGAATGAAAAATTCATTGAGTTACAGAATACTAACCAGTGTTACCAACATGGGAATGACAAAATTGTTAACCTCAAAATAAGCTAAAATCCGAACACAAAAAAGACACATTTTTTTTCACGAACACAATTTATTTGGAAGTTGTATTGATTAAAAAAACATAATTGGATGATATAGCCTATTTAACGCTGCGTGCTGATGCTATTATGCTTCAGTAATGAGCTGACATTTTATTTAATAAAGTTATGCAAGAATCTTGTAAGATAAACGACCATGATTGGCCTGTAACTCAGACATTGCTAAACATTATTGGTCAGTATCAAATACATGAACATATAAATAGAATAGTCATGACAGAAGCTAGTTAAGATCAATTAAATTACTGGAAAGTTGGCAACACTGTGTCACTTAAGGCAAAGAACTACATTGTTCATTCATTGAAACAATGCACATCATTCATACATGATTTGATAGTGCTTGGAAATGCAATCTTCCAAAGTTAAATAAGCTCTTTATGATAACTTAATAATACTAGGTCTTCTATTCCATACAATTTTTACCGTGTCTTTTCTCTTTATGCTAGCACATATGTATGTTTTTGTTTTTTTTTCAGTTTAGACGTAGAGGTCCGAAATTCTGTGGTCGTATTAGTGCTTTTCACTACTTGCCCATGCATGTGGAGCAGATTCCAGATCATGAAAATCCATCAGATCACCAAACGCCAGAGAATGCATATGTTGATCTGAAAGGTGAAATTGACACATTGATATATGTGGATGGCAAAAAACTGGAAGCCGGAGAAAAGTTGGAGCTGGAAATTGCATATACATCTTACAGAGGTAAGGCATTATCCAGTAGTTTTAATAATAAGCTATCGCATGAACAATATACAGAGGAACTGCTGTAGCTGCTGTGTTTCCAATGCTCCATATATGGTCTATGTCCTTTGGGGGTGTCTTCCATGATGACTTGGTCCACTTATTAGCTGGAGGCACCTGCAGATGGTTTCCTTTACCTACGAGGGCTGATCAATAAAGACTGAGACTGATTTTTTTTCACAGATATTTCTTACTCCATTTCAATGTTGACATGATCTTTTTCAAAGTAGTCCCCTCTTAACTGAATGCACTTTTTATAGCGTCTCTGCCAGTCCTCGAACACATGGTGCAGGCCATTATTTGTCAGGTCTTTGAGAATTGCTTCACTTTTCTTTAGCACTGCTTCAGTGCTCTCAAATCAAATGCCCCAGAGCTTTGCCTTTAGTAATGGGAATAAAAAGAAATCACAGGGGGTAAGACCGGGGCTTTAAGGCGGATGCGGCACACAGGTAATGTTGAATTTAGCCAAAAATTCATGGAATTGATTTGCAACGTGAGGCCGCGCGTTGTTGTGATGAAGTCGCCACCCATTCTGATGATGTTCTGGACGTTTCCTTGTAATGTGCTTCCTCAGTGTAGCCAATATTGACGTGTAGTAGCTGCTGTAACAGTAGTGTGAGGGGGGAACTGCATGCTGGTAAATCATTCCATTCCGAAACACCAGGCCTACCTTGCTTAGCATAGAGGACTCGCCCTTCTTTGAAGTCCTTGAACCACCTAAACACCGTAGCACAAGGTAGTGCATCTTCACCGTATGCTTGCTTCAGCTTTTCAAAAGTTTCAAGGCTGTATGATTTAAACGAAAATAAAATCTTATTGCTCCTCTCGTGTCACCTCCATTTTGTGGTATGCGAAATTCAAGTAGGGTCAACAATATACAGCATTACTACCAACCTACCGTTACGAGAGTGCTGTCGCTTATGGACATTATACATGTAACCCTGCTCTTTTCAAGTATTCGTGGTAGAGACATAAAACTATCAAGGAAACTACAGAAAAAAATCAGTCTCAGTCTTTATTGATCAGCCCTCGTATTTTGAATGTTTCGGGAGAACGGTTTCCTCCCATTGTCAGCTTGTTTCCAACTGATTTTATATTTTTTCCCATATGTCCAATTCATTGCTGTTGTTGATCGGTTTTAAGAGTTTTATGTTTGTAGTGATTTCATGATTTGAAGACCAGAAATGATGTGCTACTACTGATTTATCCGTCTGTTTTTGGTAAATGCATCTCTCATGCTCTTTAAGTCTTATTTCAAGATTTCTTTTGGTTCTTCCTATTTATACCAGGTTACAGTCATTACAAACTATTTGATATATACCAGATAGTCTTTTGTTCTGTTGCATAGTAGAACATCATGAATTTCAAAGGATTTTCAAGAAATACATCATCACTCTGACTCCACAGAATGACCACAATATACAAAAATTACTATCCTCATCACATTTCATGCCAAGCACAGTTTTTTTTTGCGTTTCTTTTTCTTTGAAGGTGATAATAGTTTTCTGCTTTTCCACGTGAATGGAGTTGACACTTTTTACGGAAACACCAGTAAACTCGGATGTTAAATTAATGTCTTTAATGGTTAAATCCGGATACTTTTCCATACTAGCCTCTAGTTCCCGAGGTCGCGGGTTCAAACCTGGCAGAGGGCAATGGATTTTTTCGGGCGTAAAAATCCTTAGCATGGCTTCCTTCAGAAGGGAAGTAAAGTGGTGGTCCTGTGTCGTAGATTTATGGCATGTAAAAGAACCTCAAGTGTGATAAAGAGGCTCTGAGCTAAATTTCTGGCCTTTCACGTCCAATATAGAATGAGATGCTAAGGACCACAGCAGTTAAAGAGCGTCCATAAATAAAAACTCAATTTTAATTTTGGATACTTCTCACTAATCTTTATGGACACATTCAATACAATATTTTTTTTCACCAGTTTTCAAAATTTTCCCTTTGGGATGTTTCGCATACATTTTGATTACTCATAATTGTTAACTTTAATCACCGTTAACCATACTGTAATAAACAATTGAAAACAAGCGAGCACTGCTAAATGCAACAAGACTGCCAACTGTATTTTAGTAATAGAAAATGTTACACGTATCTCCATTCCTTAAGTGTTTGTTAAATAATATATGTATATGTTTTTAAATGCAGCTGTGAATTAAAATTTAGTATTCTAACAATGGTGTTTTAACCAAATAAACTCTTAAATAATATAAAACAAAATTAGTTTCTGCAGTCCAACATGGATCTATGTTGTTATCTGCACAATGCTTGCCATGTGCTTTTGTTTACATCAGGTTCCCTTCTAAGGCCGTTGAGACTATAATGATTTTGATCAAAACTTGGTATGTTTTTAATATTGGCATGGTTAGTAAAATCTATATCTTGAATTAACTGTAACTCATTAGGACCCTTTCATTTTCACTGAATTTTAAATAATAATAATAATAATAATAATAATAATAATAATAATAATAATAATAATAATAATAATAATAATAATAATAATAATAATGTGTATTAATGATGATTTAGGTAAGTAATAGAGAAAGTAAAAATATGAATGTTGTCTCAGCATTTTGTATATAAATAAATACCTAGTGTGTCACATTCACATGATTTTCTCTACCCATTCCTCTACAAACTATTCTTACAAAAGCTTGTTCTTCTATCTGCTTCGTTTTAATCAAGACAAGCATTTGCAGAAATGGAAGTGGGTTACTATGTGATGGCTTTGAAATACTGTTCTCTTTGCAGGAATACAAGAAAAACAAATGAATAGCGACTTAGCAGTTTTTATTGTGGTCATGCAAGGAGCAGGGAATTTCAAAGCAATCATACAGCAACCTGCTTTTAAATCTATGTTTATGTTTACAATGAAATGGGTAAATTTGTAATAAAAATTTATCTCGATTCACCAGAAGTAGATAGAGTAAGTTTTTGCAAGGGTAATTTATAGAAGAGATGGTAGGGAAAGACATGTGAATGTAACATGTCAGATCTTAAAACATATGGAGTTTTGATTGAAATCATTGAGCCATTTTTAAGACAATAAAAATTAACAAAAAAAATTTTACACGTAATGGGTAGTTTGGGTTGTAGGGATTTTTTTAAAATCTTCTTGTCGCATCCTTGAAAGATGCTGAACTTAAATACCAAGTTTGGTATGTATGACTTTTTGTTTTTGAGTTGTTTTCGTCCTCTCTCTCTCCCTCTCTCTCTCTCTCTCTTTCTCTCTCTCTCTCTCTTTCTCTCTCTCTCTCTCTCTCTCTCTCTCTCTCTCTCTCTCTCTCACACACACCATTTTTATAAAAAGTTTTTTTTTTTTTGGTTTTAAGGAGTCTCAAAATGTATTTCGATTGAAATCTTCATATCAAGTATTTGATTGGAACACAATACTTCCTCTACATATTATAGATAAGTAATAGTGAAAGCAAAAAAGTTGACATTAATAAATTGAGACTGATTTTAATACACAACCTCACTACCTGAGACTTTTAATGCAAAACTTTGAACTGCTTCTGATGAAGGATAAAAAACTCAGGTAATGAAGCTGTGTTTTAAAATCTGTCCCAATTTATTAATTAATTAATTCACTGTAACTTTCCAAATAAGAAAATTGAAGTGAAAGTTTGTGTTTTCTTAATTTGAAGCCATTTCTAAGCAAGTTTTTATTGTGATTAACAAGTGGGTAGAAGAATGATTTTTTTTTTAATTAATAGTATTTATGTGTAATACAGATAGACATTTGACTTCATTTGATTGTTACATGTAAGACTTTTTAAATATTGTTTGTGTATAGTGGAATGATGCATGTTTTCTTTTTTATGTTTGAAGATTGTTCTAAAGGTCGTTTGGGATATGAGCCATGTGACAGTAGACTCTGCATTTGGAAAGGGCTGTTCAATGACAGTATAGTAAATTGTCCCAGCAACTGTGCAGATGAAAGTGGCTGTTACAGAAGTGCAAGTAAGTTTTATGTTGGCATAAAAACATTAAATTAAGCTTGTGCACCTACAATTCTACTATTTTAAAATTTCATACATTGCATTTTATACTTTTCGCTCAGACATAAGGACAATGTTTTCATTTTCTAAGCCACGAAGTTTGGTGGTATTTGTAATTTAGAACATTTTCTACCTAAAGCCAACATCTCTTAATGTTCTCACCAGTTTGGCTACGTGAATAAAACCTCCATGCAATGTTATTGTGACTGTAAACTTTTGCAAGGATGGAGAATGTATACTGTCCAATCTTTGTGCATGTTTGGTTCTAGCATTGCGAGTACTGGAGAAATCTATATGCTTTTGAGGTTTTGGCCTGCCATACAAACACTAGGCAACGTTATCATTAGTCTTGTCCTTAACGATGGCAGAAAGATAAACATGCGGTAAAACTCTCACTGCATCCAACACCGTAACTTTAATTTCAAGGTCGTATGTGTAGAGTGGCTAAGTGAAGGGGGTGGGTGTACAAGCAGTGTTTAGTACAATTGTTAGCATCATGCTCTAAGCCATAACTACCTTCAGCTTCTGTATTTGTTTGCTGTAGTTGCTTATCAGTGCTTTGACATACTGGTATACCTGCATATTTTAAACTACAAGTGATTGCATTTGTGGAACAGAAAGAGAGTTTTCAGCGAGTGAGAAACTTATAAGACAAAATGAAAGTGAATCTGCAGTATATAAGCTACTCATTTTGTGGCCCTAAAGCTGAAAAGTTAACAGAAACTATTACCAATGTGCTGACTGAGACAGAAGCCTAATCTTAACCCCTGCATTTCTTAATTTAAAAAAATTAAGATAATTTGGATGTACATAAGATAATAAGTGTAATGAAGAATATATATGTGAGAATGTAACATTTGTTACATTTTAAACAGGGAAATATTTTTATCTTAAGCTTAATGTAGAGTTTGGTGGGATCATATTACAACATGGAATGTCATGCAAGAATGTGTAAGTTCATTGAAGCTTGTAGTTGCATCCTTTTGTTAGAACCCGTGAGGGGAAAAATCGATTCTACTTTTGTCAAGTCAGAGTTGCTTGAGTAAAAGTGGCATGGGGAAGCAACGTTTTAGTTAGCTTGGTGAACAGCAGGGAAATGAACAGGAATATTGCAGTGATAAAAAGAAAATGACACAAATATGATGTAAGGATAAGATGCTTTTAGCAGCACATAAAGTTGGCCACTCATGTACAGTTTAAATAAAGATGTCACAGTAAGAATTTTTCTATAAAATGGACAGGAAAAGTGTTTATGGAATCTCCAAAACTCTCAGATGCTGTTCATTATGTCGGAGTATGACTGAAAATAAGAGAAATTTCGGAAAGTAAAACCGACTGATTACAGTTTGAAGCAGGTGAAAACACTTAAATTGGAAAGTAAAGTATGAAGTTATCATTTACTGTACTGAAAGAGAAAAAATGCAGGTTGTGCGCAAAGTTGTTTGCTCTGTATTATTCGTGTAGGTGCTCAGATTTTCTGAGTGATGCGAAACCAACCATAGGCTACAGTGGATTGTATACTAAGATGGCATTTGTGTGTTGGTCCATTAAAGGTGAATGTATTTATATACCAGATTATGTGTGCTTTTGAAGAAGTTTTGTTGCTGCTACGTATGGAAAGTCAGTTTGAAGAAGATGTATTATATTTTGACTGTTGGGGAGTCGAACTTGAAGTAGTTACTGCACGTGTGGTAAAAAGTTTCCGGTAGCCTTCGCCCCAAAAAATGTACTTTCCTGTGGCCTTTGCCCCAAAAAAGGTTTAAAAAATATTAACTTTGTAATTTTAACTGTTTCTTTAAATATTATACATTTATGTTTGCCTCGGCTGCGTCAGTATTTATATTTTTTTAGAGACATGGATGTCTTAGCAGGGCGTGATGCGACTGAAGAATGTAGGCTTACACAGATTATAATTTTACTTCACTCCTTTTATTAATGCTTGACACAATTTAAATAACACTTCACTGATATAGAGAGAGAGCTGTGAGATTTTTTTATTTATTAATTACTTGCACTTTTTAACACATAAACTATTTTTGTCTCACACAAAATACATATTAAATTTCTTGAGGATGCATCTTGCGTTCGGTTAGGAACACTGTCTACAAGCTCCTTCTGAATTTGTACAATTTGCCCTATTTCAGTTTCTGATTGGCTAATCCTTGTCCAATAGAATGCCTTCATTTAACTAAAGCTTTTTCTGGTTGTTGATTGGCTATTTTATAAACTGTCACAAAAATTACATTATTGCTTCCAAGAATCACAAGTAGCATTATTAAACTTTCAAATTCATTATTGCCTCAAGGTTACGTCATTGTTAGCAACTTTTGACCTATTTCTCACAGCTCCTACATTATTAAATTATGTGATACATTCACATAACGTTATTACACATGTATACAATAATATACACATATACAATGACTGTATACACATATTGCTTTAAGGCGGGCTGTTATTGAATTTATATATTATATAATTAGATTGAAATCATTTAAGTGTTAAAAATACTACCTCACTTTTGAACACAACCTGAAATCTCTAGGACAATTTCAAACTCCTGTTCTTCACACTTATTGTTGCCATTGTAGCACAATTCACTACAAGAAGTAGTTCATTGAATCAACAGCAAGCTGAGGCAAAGGAATCCTGCAGTGAAACAGCATCTGCCATGTGAATAGCTACAGACCTATCACATCAAAGGAGCTAATGCAGTCGTCAGCAGATAAAACCAAAACACCTTTAGCAACCTTTGTGCAAAATTGCATGGGCAATGTGGAAGAGTTGTGCAGTAATGGGTGCTATGTTTTATATGAAATATTGCAGAGAAGGTGCAAACAATTTCAAAGCAACTTTACATTTCAACACTTGCGGCTGGGCCTTACCTTTTATATGCTGACAGTTTTTGTGAGCAAAGAACAACCATCAGCTATCAAAAATTGCGGTTAAATTATTCAGATAAAATTATGTTTTTCCATGGATACAGTACACATGTACCAAGAAATGGATTACTCATTAATTGTGATCAATGCCAGTATTTTTCGACATGCCTATACCCTCGCCGCTATAATGTTGCACTTGACAGTTCGTGTGGCTTCGCGTAAGGTTGGCTACATCGTGGTTGCGACGTTGCCAGAGTGGCTAGTAAACAACAGCTGATTGTTCTCATTTCTATCGTGTCTAAGCCGCATACAGAAAGTGTACGTAAGTAGCGAACGTCACTGAATAATAACTATTTCGTATTATTATTGTTAATTGAAAATAAGCAATATAAGCAGCTTTGGTATGGTCGGATACTCCTTTCTATGATAATAGGCATAAATGTGTCTACGTATGGCGTCTAATTGGAAAGCATCAATATTTGTGACTGGACAAGGCTTCTTTTTTTTCTTCCCTGGAGTTGATAGAAATACCTGTTGTGTTCCAGATGGTTCAGGAATTTTGTCCTCTTTCTCTTGTAGTTTCACTCCTTTGTGAACAACAGTTCTCGTGCTTAAATCAAGAGCTGCTACAGTTCGTTGTACGGCTTTATCAGCAGGAATAGAGGGATTTCCGTGAAGCTTCACGTACTCCTTTTCCTGTTCAAAGAACTCCCGGGTTCTCCATAATAGTTCCAATGCCTGACTATTAAGTGGCACACCTCGGCGCTAAGGATTTTCACTTCGTGAATCATCACTCGGCGATCGGCGTCGTTTTTCCGACATTGTCGCACTTAAGTTTTGTTTAAATAAATAATATTAATGAAATATATATAAAATAGATAAATATAAATAAATAAATGTATAAACGAACAATAACAAAACTATCAAACAATAACCACAAATCTAAATAACAAATAACAATGAACAATATGTAGCTTGCAAAGAACAACTCGACGCTCTGCTAGAGATTCACAAACTGAAGCACATGGTTGGGAATAGTTACATCCGGCAACAGAGCCGATTCTAGATCCGGTTCCACTTTGTCATCGACCATCCGGAATGCTGCCTTGTGATTGGCTTAGGAAGTCAAACGGTTGAAGCTTTTCATCTGTTTTTTCGCGAGTGTACCAACTTAAACGCTAGCTGTCAAGTGCAACGTTATAGCGGCGGGGGTATAGCAACAGAACAATTACTTATTTATATTGCAGTTTTAGTAGTATGCAGTGTTTTTGTTTCCCCGTCTTCTTTTACAAAATGCATAATGTGGCCATGCTTGATCATGTAAGCATCTCTGAAAGTTACATGGCCAATCTTTACGATAATTTATTCTTTACATAATGGTCCCAATGTGTGTTTTCACTTTAAAAAAAATCATAAAAAATGTGATTATTGTGTGATAAAATATGGTAATTATCTGTCCCTAAAGGTTATGAGTGCTCTCTCCACTGTCTTATCAGTTTTCTTGAGTTATATTTGTTAGTGTGTGTCTTTTCAGTATTTGTTGCACACAGTTGTTGTGGTTATCATCATCATATCATCAAAGAAGACTGACTTGACGTGTTTTAGACATTGTGGAAGCTATGCGTTTCTAGTCCCCAAGCATTGAATCTGAGAGTCAGTTAAAGAATGCTGATGTTATTAAACTAATGGGTGGATCAATGTTAAGCACTTATATTGCTCCATTTACCAATTACTGGCAGTACATGTTTTGATAATCAGTGATTCTCTGAGCTTTTTCCCAGGGTATCTGGTGTGTACTTAGAGATTAAACTGTCATCTGCTGAAATCTCAAAGTTTATAATTCGATGTTCAAAACTTTTTATACAAGCTCTTTCCCATAAGCTCAGATCTAAGGGGTTATTCACAGGTTTTAGCAGCTCGACTTCTGTAATTTTCTTCCCAGAGTGATTGGCTAAATCTGATTTATCTGTTTGTATCTGATCATTTCTAGGAAGGAAATCACAATGTAGAATAGGAAGTCAAGCTGCTAAAAGATCAGAGAATCATTGGTACATTTCCGGGCTGGCATGGAGAAATTTTTCTTTAGTTGGAATCGTTCCCTGCAGAGTCTGGAAGTATGAATGTGCGTTTCATAGCAGAAGTGTATAAAAAATAGAGTTAAAAATCCACATTGATTTACAAATACCATTAGTTGTTTTGTAAAGTTCAAAGGCCCTCAATATTAGCACAAAAGTTAAAGGGAGGTGTAAAACAATTGTGCCTTCACATTAAAATCTAATGGACATAGCTGCACTGATAATAGAGTTTTCATTGGGCAACAAGGACGGTCACTGTAATTGATTACCTCTGGAGCTGTGATTGTTGTAAATTATTTGTGATTTTGGGTGATATACAGTTTAAATAGCATTTCATCACGTCATTACTATACTGTATCCTAGCAGGAATGATCCGTTTGCAACAACTAGGTGGAGTGGATTCGACCCGCCATGTGTTTGATGTATATGCGTGTACTTGAGTTTTGCAACACTAGCTGTAGCAGCGCCAACTTCTTGACAATAAATTGAGTAAGACATTGCCAGTAACTTTATTAAATCTATGTGTTACAGAATTAATATTATTGTGTAGTAGCATAAGGTTTCAGGTTTCCTAAGCATCATGAAATAATGCATGATCATTTGCCTCTTGCCACTTCTTAAAGTTTGACTTGGCTGTATGTTATTTCGGCAGATTGACAAGCCTGCTCCATGTTAAGCTGACTGCTTTTAAATTGCATGCAAGTGTTCTGGGCTTGTGAAGTATGTGAGAGCATTAGTAAACGAGGTGTGCAAGAATGGCATATTGCAGATTTTATTTATTTTGTTTTTTTTTGCAGGAAATAACACCTTATATATCATCTGGTTCAGCATTTACTGCGAGACCTATTATGTTCTGAGAGGGCTGTATGGTATAGGAATACAACTTATGTATTATACAACTGTTCCATTAGTAATACAAAGTTAGGCTGCATATTATTTAACATTAATAAGTTAATGATGTATAAGCCCCGGATTCTTAGGTTGTGACCTATTTTATTCCTGACCTCCTACACTCCAAACTTCGGTTTATTTTAATGTTTTAGTTACCAACGAGTAATATACTTTAATTTTATAGAGCCTAAATTGACCTAATTTTACGTTAGGACCTAATAAAACCTATTTTTCGTGATAGAACCTAAAAGTGCCTAATTCGGTTATTTAAGCAAATAAGAGTAGATTTATGAATGTAAAAGTGTTTTTAAAACGAAGGGAGACCGTTCGAATAAGGAAACTATTAAATAATTAGATTATGCAATCTTGCGCAATACCTTACAATAATAAACTTTAATTAAACCGTCCGCCACAATAATAAAGTAATTAAAACGTTCGCCGCCTTCAGTTATCATTTTCTAGCTATAGTCGAAAGAGGTGGTCAGTGGCACGCAGCATTTCTGAAACGTGTGATGTTTACATGCCGCAACAATAGGGGAAAACTAGAGGCAAACATTTTAATAGCGCTGTTGAGTAGTATGCATTATTGCTTCTTCCGTTATAGGGAGTTTCTAACACGACATTTTTGAATTTGGTACTTTCAAATACATACTAAAGTTACAGTTAATTTAACTTTTTACAATTTAAAGTTAGTGTTTTAAACAAAGTGCCCAGTGATGCATGAATATCTGTATATTCATATATATAATGTCAAGGATCCTATAAATTCCTAAATTCAACATATAAGATTGTATAAAATCCTAATACACTGATACATAGAACCTAATTTTAACTTTTTAGAACCTAAAAATCCAGGGCTTAATGATGTATAACTGCATTGGCCTTCGGTGTAATCTATGTCAGTATGTTTATGTATACATTGTCGTAAGCTTTCCTTTCAGAATTCACAAACCTATAGTACTGCCGTTTTATCTCCGGCTCTGAGATTTAGCGTGACCGAGAGAGGTAGTGTTGCCAATTCTTACCCCCAATCTGAACACGTGTGTATACCTGTGCCATCTCTTCGTAAAATGCAAACGATGAAATAGTTGCCTATGTTAGAGTATTTAAAGTATGGAGATAGCATTTACAGGAAACTTAAACAAGGGTAACGCAGTAAATCGCATGTGCACAGAAAACAAACTTCACCTGGACTAAAGCAAACAGCTACTGACGACATGTGCTTCACTTACAAGAAAATCGGCAACACAGCCCAAACTGCAGTGGACGCACACAGAGAGGGAGCCTGTAATTGGTCCTAGCAGACAACTTCCGCCCTTTGCTGTGCGAGTCAACTCAGCACTGCAAACCTTGCCGGATCTTTTATTCTTTTTTTCGTGTTGTGGTTTATGTTCAGCAAAGCTTTAAGCAACAACAGTAGACTATATTTATTACAGACTTAAAAGAAATAAAAATTACAGTCCCCATTTATCCGTTGAAGCGAATCAGAATAGCTTCCTTTAGCATGGAAATTAACAGCACTAGTATTGCTAAAGGTGGCCATTCTAATATATACCTGTCTCTTTCTTTACCCTTGTGAAACGTCAGGGCCGGAGATACAGCGGCATAGGTATAGAACACATCTGTTGTGTATGTGCATGATACAGAGAAATGAATCTAAACAGCGATTAGAAAACTACTTACAGTAATGTACTACTTAGAGGTGGTTATTCTGCAGAAACAAATAAAAAGAAAACGCCTATAAACTTCCCTCCACTAATCAGCTACCTAAGAGCGTTCCCTCTCATTGTCACTATCACCTCTTTCTTCCCTCTCATATGTTTACAATAGGATTATTCTTGGATGAGACAGATTACTTGCATATTGCAGTGGTATTGGTTTGCTTAGATGAAGTTTTGCACAGCAGCAGAAGCTGTCATTGCTTCGGTATACAAAGTATATAATTTTTTCAGGTTTTCTGTGACTCTCATCTGCAGTGTTAATATTGTATAGTTCTAAAGCTGTTTTTGTTTTCTTTCCTTCTTCCTTCCTTTCTTTGTGTCTTTATTTTCCTCCCTCCCCTTCTGCCAGTCAGTATTATTTCCATATTTATGTTGTTCAGCTGTACTGTTGTATAATAGAGCAAATTCAGTTTTCAAATAAGCAAGTGAAACGTTCATTCTGCTATAAATTGTTGTTGTTCACCAATGGCATTGGGGATTAATTGATCTGCATCATTTTCCCTCTGTCTTCCCAATATAAAGTATGTAAGTTATCACTTTTAAGGCCTTTGCATTTGGCGAGATGATGTTTGTTTAGGATGACATCTTCTTCACAGAGAGTGCACTTGGGTGTAGGTAGGCATCGTATCTTGTAGAGATGTTCTGCGAGGCAATCGTGGTCAGTTGCCATCCTAAATAAGGCCACTGCAGTCTTTCTTGGCATTTTTTGTATATCAACCCTATCTTTAATATTCTTATAATCTTTATCTTTTAATTTATCTTCATCAAGTATCTGCTGTCTTTTGAAATGTTGTTTAATGTTACTTAATTGTTTATTTATATCTATTTGTCCTATAGGTTTTATTTGTTGTATTGCACCTTTCTTTGCTAATTGATCCGCATGTTCATTGCTCAAAAGTCCGACATGAGCTGGGATCCATTGTAGAGTGACATGATTTCTAGTTTCAACTGCTTTAATTAGGCTTCTTATTTCTTTAATATTTCTTGTTGTTTTATTATTGTAATTTACTATTCCATCTATGGCTAATTTTGAGTCTGATAAGATGACTATTTTTTGTTTTATGTATGGTCTATATAAAATGTTCTGTAATGCTGCTTTTATAGCTATTAATTCTCCATCATAGTGGTTTGACGTTTCATCTAATGTGAGATACTATGCAAAATGTTTACAGTATACTCCTGCACCGGCAGTTTTTTTATTGATGAGGGATCCATCTGTATATATTCGGAGCTATTCTTTTTCTGGGTATCTTTCATTTTCCGTAGCTATTGCTATGGCTCTCATTTCATCTGAGGCATGCTTCCCAAGCTATAAATTGTGGTAATCATGAAAAGGAACTCTGTTAATTATAGTGCTTCAGATTTCTAAATGCTCTGGAAGGGCAAATTGCTATACATTGTGAGGCACATTTAAATTAATACGCTTGCCAGGTTGTAACCAGTGATATATTTGCAATAATTTTGAGATTTCATAGCAATATAATGTCAACACAATAATTTAGATTTGTAATTTCAAAGATCAATATAGTTCTCTATGTTTGTATGTTTAGCACACTGTTACATTTTGTATATTATTAGGAATCAACCTGTTTTCAAATTCTAACTTAAAAAAAAGCACTGATGTTCAATTTAGATTCCTGTAGAGTTTTGTGGTAGACATAAACACATTAATAAATAAAATAAATAAATAAATTGTATTAAGAATACATGGTGTTATTACTCGCGCAAAACTTCTGGAATCGTGACCTTGATTGCCATCCCAGCTGCCGAGCCTAGGAATGGTTTATGTTTAGCTTTATCAACGAAAGCGATATAACACCTTTGCTTACTCACAGTGCGTAACACATACAGTCTGCATAGAAAGTGTCTGCATCTGGTTGTAATTTTAAAGAGAGCTGCAGTATCTAAATAGTACTTATTTTATATTTGTTATATTTATAACCATGGCTCCTATGTTTTCAAAGTTAAGTGGTAAGGTGTTACGTAGTCAAAGTAGGGAAATAATTGCAAATGTCATCGACTTCATGAAGCAAGAAGCAGAGATGAAGGAAGAAAATATATGTTCATCCGAGTTCCACAAAAGCCTTAAGAGAATGAAAGAAAGAGTAGTCAAAGCAACTGGTGTTTCACCGAGTTCCGATTCCAGAGTTCTCAAAGATAAGAGAAAAAAAACATATGGATGAAAGAGTACCATTTGACACACCTGGGAAGAAACATAAGGTCCCTAAACGTATTACAGAAATAGACGATTTCGAATGCGTCATTCGGCGCACGATTCACAATTCCTATGTGGAAGAAAAAACTGTGCTAACAATAAGCAGATTGCTCATCAAGCTGAAAGACAGCAGAAACTTACAAGGTGGTGCTACAAATCTCAGAAAAATTATTAAAGATTTAGGGTTCAAGTGGAAGAAACCGAAATCAAATAGAAGAACTGTAACAGAAAAGCAAAATAAATAAATAAATAAATAAAATAAAAAAATAATAATAAAATAAAAAAAATAAAAAGTAAATGTTGCCATGATAGCTTAGTCGGTTAGACCAACGGCACGGAAAGCCTAAGATCCGTGTTTCAAATCCCGGCTATGGCATTGAATTTTTCAGTCTGATTCTACCTTTCCAAATGAGTATAATTTTATATGTACTTATATCAGTATCAATTTTTAAGGTGGTGCTACAAATTTCAGAAAAATACTATAGTGTATGAAGATGAGTCATACATACACAGCAGTCGTACAGCATCTAAAAGTTGGAGTGACGATAGCGAATTAGGTTGCAGGTTCCTGTTGCTAAAGGGCAAATACTTATTATCGTTCATGCTGTTGGAGAGATTGGCTTTGTTCCAAATGCCCTTCTTTTACAAGTTGCAAAAACAACAGGAGATTTTCATCAAGAAATGAATACAGAAAAGTACATGAAGTGAATCAACGCCATGTTGAGACCTAATATGCCTGCTGGGTCTGTTCTGGTCATCGACAATGCTTCACAATGCGTCAACACTCAATTGACAAACCACCTACCTCAAATTCATTGAAAGAAGAAATGAGAGCTTGGTTACTTAGACATAATATAGCTTTAGATGAAAGCATGAGTAAAACAAAGCTATATAACTTAATTAAAACCAACAAACAGCTTCAGACGTCATACATACTTGACCAGATAGTAATACAACATCGCATAATGTACCTGATCTGATCTGGTAAGCAACTCGCACCATAGCTCTCATTAAGATTTTCACGTGTCTAGAACTGTTGCGCCGATCATACTTTCTCTACCATGTACATAGTAGGTAGAGAAGGTATTGCATTTATACTGAGATTTACCAAAAATACATGTTTTGAGGCCCCTTAAATAAAAAGAAGCATTTTTTAGGAAAAGGTCTCTGTGTACGTATCTGTCAACAGCATAACTCAAAAACGAAAAGTCGGATAAATACCAAACTTGGTATTTAGGTTCAGTACCTTCCAAAGGTGCGACTCAGAGGCTTCCAGGAAAATCTCCATGCACCAAACTACTCTTTACATGGAACTTTTTTTTGAAATTTTTGATTTTCCAAAAGAATGGCTCTTAACGATTTTGACTAAAATATTATATAGTAAAGATATTTACATGACAAATAAAATGTATATCTTGGATTTTCTGGGAATAGCTCTGAAGTGCTCTTCATTTGGAAGGAATTTTGTATAAGCTTGTATAACTGGTAAACGTTATATAATAGACGTGCACTGCACAAAAAATGTAGATCTCGTTAAAACACACAGTTTATTTTAAAACTTTATTGAGGGTACAGCTATTTACAAGTTATCCATTATTAATGGTTCGAATTGTTCAATACTTAGTTATTCTTAAGTTGTAATGACTTTCAGTTGTTTCTCATGATATCATGGAAAGAGAGTGGAATTCTAAGGCTAGCGTATAGTGTCCAGTTCTAAAACATTGCTATTCCCTTTGTATCTATAATAAAATGTTAATGCAGCAATTTCTGGAAAATATCTTGATTAAAATGAAGTAGAAGGAAAATAAACTTCTGTAAGAATAATTTCTATATCATAAAGTGATAGAGGGTAGAGAAAGACATGCTAAACTATCGCATCAGAATTGCTTTTTAATTAAATTCAGAAGCAAAATATATTTCACAATCCATTGATTGCATTTTCAGCTGGTTCAATATTGTTTACAAATTTATGTACGGTTGTTGCAGCTACTGTTTCTAGGTGATGGACAGTCTCTACATCAAGTATATAATTGTCATCTACTGAAAGTAAAACAAATTTGATGACAGAATCAGTTGACACTATTTCTAAATTCGTTATGAAGTCTCTGTTCTTTATAAAATATTAATTTCACGTCATTCCATCAACATTGATTTCTTTGAGAATAAGTGATGTGTCACTGATAACTAAGAAAACTATATGTTCACACAGATTTCACTGCAGCAGAGTCTTATGTCTAGTTCCTTTGGACCATACATCATAAAAACAAAAGAAATATTATGCTGGTAACTCTCATGTACTTTTTCATTCTTACTAAAGTTTGTAGTAGTATTTCTTATGCTTACGTAATATGTTTTTACGTAAATTATTAGAACTTGAAGATCTTATATTGTGCTGCTTTTGTTTTGTTTGGTTACATAATTTTAACTGCCCCACGTATGGGCGCCAATTTGTAGTGGTATACTTATAATGTTTGTGTATTTGTGTTTACTTCACGCGTTGAAGCCATCTTGTGATGTGATTCATTTGTTAGGCTTGTTAGCTCCATCTGGTGTTAGCAATTTGCGGCAATATTAATGTTCGTTTGAAAGAATGCTACTGTTATTTTATTTAAATTTGGTTCTCTGTCCTCCGGCTAGCTATTATCTTTTTCTTCGGTCGAGCACTTCTCTTTATACAGGTTGTGTAAACGGAAAGGAATCTTTTATCCAAAGATAACACTGATGAAAGAAATTTGTTTTACACTTTTATTGTTGAACACGTTAACTATCACATTTACATATTGATCTTGACACTCGCCAAACTGAAACTGTTATAATAACTTCTTACTGATCACTTTTAATCCACGTACTTCAACCTTTTGTATAATTAACTTTACAACACTTTAGATTTTTCATAATTCTGCTACGCGTAACTTGTGAATCTATAGCTGACGTGTAATATTTCTGCTGGACTGAAGGCGACGTGTATCATACAAAATATTTTCGATGAACTGACGGACTGAAGGCGACGTGTAGTGTACAAAGAATTTTGATGAACTGACGGGGTCTACCTCTAACCTACTCTTTTTATACTCCTTCACCCAGATATGCCTAAAGATTATAACTGAACTGCAATTGGCTAATAAAACGCGCCAACATTAGCGTCTATTTTAATATCCAATGAAAATTATGAATACATACGCTCTAGGGAAATGTTCCAGAAGATTCTAAACGCGCCAACATTACGTAACTTCCTCGTTTCCAATAATGATAAACAGCTCACCCCCTCGCTGCATTATTGCACGCTATTATTGTCAGTTTCAGTAAGGCGGTATAAACTTCTTTTCAACAATAATTACAATCAATAAACATCTCAAATCAATGTCACATAAAAATGCATATTCATATTACAATCATTATTTACATTTAAGTAATTTGTGTTACAAATTACTGCATCAAGTTTGAATGTTTAACAGTTATCTTAGTGAAATACACTTTGGTATGTTAAAATATAGAAGGGTGTGAGCCTATTCTACTACAGGGAAACTTCAATTTTATTTTTCATATAATATTTTGTTCAGAGTTTAAAATACTGCTATTTAGTTTGTTAGTCATCAATGCTTTGTTTATATAACCACAAAACGAAAGCTATAGTGTGCTTTTAGCATGTCACGTTCTGTGACAGTGGCTAGAAATTTACAGTTTAAGCTTGTGGTTATGTGATAAGTATTCATGAGCTTCTAGTTCCCGAGGTTTCGGGTTCAAATGCGGCGGAGGGTGATGGATTTTTTTTCAGGCGTAAAAATCCTTAGCATGGCTTCCTTTGGAAGGGAAGTAAAGCTGGTGGTCCCATATCGTAGATTTACGGCACGTAAAAGAATCTCAAGCCTGATAAAAAGCCCCTGAGTAAAATTTCCAGTCTTTCACGCGCAATATAGAATGGAACGCTAAGAACCATAGTAGTTAAAGAGCGTCCATTAAATAAAACTGAATTTAATTTAATTTAGCTTCTAGTGGCATTCACCATTGCCCATAGTTATCAAGCAGGTGCAAAATTATTGAGGATCTTCCTTTGCTATTCATGTTTACTAATTTTCAGGTATTTGAATGCACAGGGAAAATAAGTATGTTGGAATGTATGTGGTTAACAGCTTGAAAAATAATGATGTGGCATAAATTGCATATTGTCAATGTTGCAGTCATGCTCTAACATAGCTATTACATGTAGTTTGTAAAATTTGTTTTTAGAAATTCAGTGATATTATTAGTAAAGCAGCAACATAAATTATTTGTTCTTGTAAACAGTATGTTTCTCCTAATAACATTAGTAGAATTATGCAACAGGTGCCAGTATGTAATTATTTTGTTTTTTGCAGGTTATTATGCTAAAATTATAGTGCATTATAGAGTCGCTTATGCTTGATTTTATTCCAGCTGAGAAAAGAGGGTCTGACGTTGCAACAAAGGTGACGTTTGGAGCAGTGACAACAGTGATATTAGCATTTTTATTGTTCTTTACCTGTCTTTGGGCTCTAAGAAGGAACAAAAAACTTTGTTGGTCGAATAGCTGCACTGACGATAGGCCTCGCCACACTGCTGCTTCAACGCACATGGCAATGGGTACACGCCAGAATCCAGAAGAAGAGCGTGTGCTTGAATCAGCAGTTCCTACTGCTCCTCCATTGGACCTCGTGATACCTGCAGCAGATGACAAAGATCTTCCACCTCCTTACGAATCACTTTTTCCTAGTGCAAGTAGCACTGCACGTCAGGCAGTGTGAAATGGGTGCTTATATTTTTGAAGTACTATTGTTTTTTTCCTAATGCTGTGAGATAATCTTACAGTGACAGCTAAGCATATCAGATTGTAAATAATGGTCACTGTGATGGTAGATTCTAGTAACAGAAATAGAAAATATGTGCAGATGATAGCTACATGGATCTTAGCTGTATATTTTGGTTGAATTGTTTATTTATGAAAGGGCTTAAGTAATTTTTAGACAGCAAAAAAGTTCATTCAGAAGGTTTAATTTTAAACTTATATTTATTTGCAAAATAAATTAATGAAAACTGAAACAAACATATTTATTGCAAAATAATGAGGGCAAAGTATTGCATAAAGTAGCATCTTTTGTAATTTTTTGTTTGCAGAACTTGGTGAAAAGTTTGTTGCACAGCTTTATTTCTCTCTTTTATCATTTTCTCTCTGAGGATCATGGTTTATCTCAAAGGATGTGGTCGTCCTTTCTGTTTATCCATGACCTCTCAGCTGTTTGCAAAGTGGCTTGGAATGCTGAAGATGTGATCTTTTGTACCTGATCAGTCCATCAAGAAGTGGACGACCTCTGATTCTTCTCCTTGTTTTAGACTCTGTTCACTGTGAGATGCAGTATGTCCAGGAAACCAAAGAACGTTCTAGACTGTGAATGTTAAGAAGTTGGAGAAGTTTTTAAGTGTTTGAACTACATATATGCCACTCTGTAAAGACAGTTGCTCTGTGCATACATGCCGATATGGAGAGCATTTCCTGTCCCTATCATAAAATCATTGGCCTGCGCATACATACTGATGGGGAAGTGCTTCCTTGTTTCTGTAATATGAATGTAGAAAAGGGGATGGCATGGAGAGAGAGAAGAGAGAGAGAGAGAGCACTGAAACCATGGTGTGGGGAAAGAGGCACAACAGCTAATTGCAGTGATTCAGCTTCATTTTAATGTGGTAAACCTCTACGTGTAGAATCTCAGTGTGTCTGTCTTTGCTCTCTTTCCCTCCCCCTTTTACCAGCTTTATCTCTTTGGTAGCTCTGTGTTTTATTATCCTAATCTTCCAGATTGAGCTAGGTCATTTGCTTCCCAGATCACCATATTAACGCAGCTGTTTCACGCTCGCTTGCTATTGGTTTATTATTGTGAATCACAAATGTGCCACATTAAGTCTATGTTAGTACTTAATTTTCATTGCAAACGAACCCTCAGGGGGGTTAAGTTCAATGAAGAACGCTTCAGCATGAATTACTTCACTTTAATGACAACTCATAGAAATGTGTGAATGAGTGAAACTTTCACCTAAATTAAAGTGATATTTCTGTAGTGTAAAATAAGGATAAGTTAGCAACGGTGATGTGAATTTGAAATTATGTAGAAAATTTGATATTTTTTTGTTTCTTTATTTGAAGTGCTAACACAGCCTGATAGCTCTTGAGCTATGAAACAGTGTTGCTAGATTTTATCTGTTAAGAGATGGTTACTTTACTGTAGGAAATGAAACATAATACTCATGACGTTGACCCCTTCCATCACCAGTCTAGCATCTCTACACGTTTCAGAATTGCTCTTGTCAAAGATGAATATAATTCATACATCTTATGCCCACTCTCCCTTATAAACATGGTTATCAGCACTTCAGGCTGGCAAGCAAGAGCATGTGGAATTAATTCCCATGGGTGGGGGGACTTTTCAATGCACAAAAAACATCCTGATTACAAAACCGAATATTTGATCTTATTTCAGTCCTGTATCGCAGAGGCCAATGTCAAATTACTGCAGTAGTACCTTGCCTTGCACTTCGTCTCCCACACTTTCCCAGCAAAAGCTGCAGTTCGCACATTATAAGCACAATATTCCAGCTCAGTTCATGGATTTTCATACCATACCACCTAAAAAGCAGCACCAGCAGTGTTTTGCACAGAATTAATTGCTGGCTCTGGTATTTTTACAGTATTGATGAAGCCAAAGAACAATGTAAGCATAAGTGTATAAAATATCAACGCGTTACAGCAAATATATGTTTTCAATAAAGTATATTATTCAATATCAGAATAAAGTTAATTTTAAGGTGCAGAATAAGTGTCTTAAAATATCCTATATGAAATGATCCCATCATTTTAAGTCATGGATATTTAATCAGAATGTTTCATTTCTGTTTGATAAAGCCCTTTTGTAAATAAACAACTCACTTAGGTAGCAATAGAATTTTTTTTTTGAGAAACTGAACTATTTTATTAAAGCTATACACATACATTTTTATATAATTTACTCATTTATACAGGATACCTGAATCTTCATTAATTCATTACACATATAACTAGCTGCAGCTTTTAGAATAGAAGACTCCAATGTGCTTGAGATATGCTTTTTTACATATCTGAAAACCAGAAGTAATGGGAATATTTTCTTTGCTTTCTGTTTCATTCATCTTGGAGTGTGTTATTTTGAAAGAAGAGTGAAAAGTTGGCAATATTGGGAATGTTTGTAATGCATATGCTTTGTATCTCAGATCGAAGCTGTAGTGAAGTTTTTTCCCCCTTAATCTTCACAGCTGGTAACAATTACTATCTATAGACAAAGGATTGTGTGCTTAATAAAATGAATAAAAAAGTAATAGTTTTCTTGCCAACTTAAGGTGCATGCTATGAGGTTGCATTTACTTTTGTTTGTTTTCTTTGTTATTTCATGTTATTTGTTCATTACATATGAGGGTTTACCAGGAAATAACATGGCTTTAATAAATAAATAATAAAAAAAATATTGTTTACAAAATTGAAGCTTAATTTATTTTTTCATGTAATGATATCTGCAGTTTAAGCATTTTTCATATCTGTCCACAAGCTTCAAAATTCCTGTGGCTGCCACAGTCCATTAAGCCAACATCTTTGGACACAATTTCACCAAGCAAAGAATGAGAAATGTTTGGGAAAGAAGTGTGTAACTTGTCTGGAGTCACAGAACTATCTCATATTATTTTTTTTTCTTTTCTTTTTGTTCTTTTGACTCTTGAAATCATCTTTGACAAGTTGCAGATGACTGGTCAAGTTTTGTTATTCCCATTTGTTCCTTCATTGTTGAACATTTTACACATTTCTTGTGTTCATTGCTGTATCACTGTACTCCCATTTGTTGATGGTAAATTTTTGCAGGTTTCAATTTCCGAGCATTCAGAAATGGAATAACACCTTTCATCTCACAATTGGCAGCACTTCATATGTCACAGTTCGTTTTGAACAATCACAGAACGCACAATACAACTTGTTTTGATTGGCACTTGTACAACATTGAGAAAAGATGCCGAGTAAACCATTCAACATTGAATATAAGCCCAATAACAACCTGCACGGCAGGCATGTATAAATGATTGTTACTTCCTGAATTACCCTTGTATTTTTATAATGTAGTGTAGTCCAAAACAGAGAATGTACAGTACAAGAAGTGAGCATTTACTATGATTCGTTAGAGGAACACATAGAGGAGAAATACATCACTAACCAGCTTTCCTGCCCTTCTATAGCACCATAAAGTTTATTATATCAAGTTATTAGCAAACATCTGTCAGGAATCTTCCATTTTATAACCTTTATTACATTTATAATTTGCCAACATACCTTAATTTGCATACAAAAATGTAATGTTCTTGAAAAAAAGTCTGTTAATTTGGTTTATATCTATCAATCCTGATGTTGAATCACTTCCTCCTATTGCATGTAATTATAGTTTGGTGATAGAAATGTGTATATTATTGTGTAATATTGAAAAGAATAATATTTGAGTTGGAGCTTAGGATCATAGTAAACATAACAAATTGAAGGGCTCAGTGGAACAAGAGATCAAATGTTAAAACTTTAATTTTCCTGTTCATTAGTTTCGCCTAAAATATTGTTCAGTACAAGATGCAGTAATACCATTGGAATATATGGCTTCTAGCAGATAGTTAACTCTTGTGCTCCTATGTGATACCTTTCAGCCAAGCCATCCTGTCTTCATGATGTATGAAAAAAATGTGTACTCATTTACTTCCCATTTTATGAAAATCTTGTATAGTGCAGTAAGTGCAAATAATGATGAAAATGAGGTTGATGGAAACTACATTATGTTAATTAAATTGACTATTGTAATACATAGTTTGAAATGCAAACATGAAGTAAAGAAGCATGTTTTTCAACTTAAATTAAGTGTTATTCCTGTATGTATACACTCCTGTGTCAAGTTTGTTTTAAAATGTGAGTGTACATGTTTAAAATATATATTTTTTCAACTCTTGTTGTTTATCTGCAAAAATGAACAGTAAATTCTACTTAAGGCTTATAATGTAACCAAACAGTTTTTCTTACATGTATTTTCAAAAATATATTTAGGCGGAAAGGGCATATATACCATAATTATGCATAAGGGTTCCTAGTAAGTTCTTCTAGGTATTTGCAATACAACCTTTTATGTTTAATAAAAGCAGCTAAAGCTGAAATGCGTTATTTAAACTTAAGTTAAAAAAATTAAAGAAACTAAATGTTTTATTTTAAATAGTGATTTATATGCACTTAAAATGAATATAAAATATGTACAGTAGTTCTTAATCATCAGAAAAAACAGTAGCAGTTCCCATCTTTATCCAAGCATTCACTGAAAACAGATGAAAGCAAACTTAGTATATTTATTTAATGATTTAAAGAAGCAGTAAAATTAAATATATATTTAAGAAGTAACCTATATTGTTTTTAATGAAATAAAATAAAAACAACACACATTTTTAGTGCATTCCATATCATGGAACAACTGTCTGGGGCATGTGCAAGGTCAGAGAGCATAACGTGTCTTCAGGAAGTATTTGTAATGTCTAAATTCCAGTATAAGATGCAGTTTATACAAAGCAAAAAATGCCAAACTTGCAAAATAAGGCACTTAAGGAAGAAATTGTAAATGAGAAAAATTGTATAACTATTTATTCAAGTATTAAGTGATTACATAATTACAGTCTTGGTTTTAGCTCTGGCTCTTTCCCAGGCCATGATAAAATCTGATGAAATAACAAAGATCAACATCTTAAAACAGTGCACCCATTAATATAATTCTCCCAATTTCAACACAGTTCAAACAATTCATGGCACAAATCTAAGGTAATAAAACTAATATCCAATTGCTTATTGATCATTCATATCCATTTATTTATAAGTTGATAAAGGTATTCCCCTAAATTCCTGATTTGAGATTTATCTCTGAACATTTTTCTGGCTGTTATCTTAGGTCTTAGTTGAACCCATTTTTCTTTGATTAACTGACCCCTCCAGTCACTTGCTCCTGGACATTCAAACAGAATCTGAACAGCATTCTCATTACAGCTATACATTGAACATAAATTCTACTGCAGGTTACTACTAACTCCCTTTAGTTTCCGTACTTCTAATCTAATCCATGCTAATCTCCCCCTTTCTTTCTTGTCACACCTTGTATCAATATAACCCTTGCCCACACAATTCTCTCTTAATTCTTGATATAGCCACAAGGAACTTTTCTCTCTTGTAGTAGCATATAAATTTTGCTGTCTACATCCAAATCTAGTTCTGATCTTCCTCCAAAATCCCCTTGGCAAGTTGTCTTTACTTTACCACTCCCATTGCATTCTGAATCAATTCATATCCAATTTTCCCAAGCCAGCTCACTTCTTTTAAAAGTGGATTTCTAAAATGTTAAACATTCTTTCAAAATATGCCCATGTGGCATCCACTGCACTCTAAACCAGTTTTTCCATAACCCATCCTCTCACACTTACCTCTCCCATTTCTAACAAAGAACCATTTTCTGGAATACCTAACAAGTTTCAATAGCGCTTATTGGTATACATTTTGGGTGTTCACCAAATTTTAGTCAGACAGCCCTGAAAATGTGAAATAGCATCTGCTGAATAATAGTTTTAATACAACTGCGGCCGATGCAGCTGCTACTAATATTAATAATAAGGCGTAACTGAGAAAGAAAGGGTTGTTTTTGTGGATGTTTGTTGTGTACATAATTATGTCATGTTAAGGCAAGAATGAAGTAATGTGTAAATTATTTTGTAGTTGAGGTTATGGTAGGTATGAAGAAACCGGTAGAAGTTATTGTGCTTATTATCTACTTCTGCTACAGCAAATCTAACTTTGTCATAGTGTGCTACCATCTGTGGCAGTGACGTAAACTTGTATTGATAGTAGAAACAGTGCGGGAAAAACTTTGTGCACTAGTGCAATTCAAGTGTGCATGACCCACGAGTATTAGGCCCCCTTTAATATAAGGTAACTACTTCATACCAGATGTGTATGCTCCTTAAATTGTGTAAAAGTCAAGAAGTGCTAGGGACACTGTTGCCATATGTTTAATTGAGTTTAGATAAGTAGCATGGTAGATTCCAACACCTTAGATGTTAAATTACCGCATATTCCTTATATTTAATAGATTCAAAGAAAAAATAATCAATAAATCCTAAAGGTGTCAAAAATTCGGGAGTTCACATACTCTTATACAGCATTGCCAATGCACAATTTTAAAAAAAACATACTCAGCATTTTATATATCTATCCTCCATCCTAAATACCTATTACCATTGGCCTAATCTCGATGTACAAAAGTGCTGTATATCAGCTTCCTATCAAACTTCAATAAGGCTTGCTTTATTGTTCTTTACTTCAATTATGCAGCACTGAAAGACTAAAATGTTATAAGTTTTCATTCATCTCGTACCACCTTTACAAAGCAAATAATACATCTATGCTCATTTTACTTGGTATAAATATGCTTTAAGTGTTTTTTTTCTCTCTTCTGACCAACTTTCTCAAATGGATTGAACTGTAATTGCATTTCGCAATACAGTTGTTTGTTGTAATAAATGCATCGAGAAAAGAACCAATTCAGTTCTTAGGTGGCATTTTATTTCTGCATGAAAAAATTTAATTAAGGAAATGAACTTGACCCGTGTTTGCACTCAGCCCTTCATTTGTTTGCTGTAAGAAGTACTTTATCAAAAGAACCAATATTCTATGTTCAATTCTTAGGTGATGTTTTATTTCTGTAGGAGAAAATTAAATTAAGAGACTTGAGAACTTCTCTGTGTTTAAATGTAATGAATAACAATTAAATTGGATTTTCAAAAATTTGATAACTTAAAAACTAATGTATCACATAACTTAGTGGTTTATGCCTATTAGAGATTTATATTATTTTTGGTTGCTTTAGCACATGCTAAGTTCTATGCAAAATTTGAAAAAGGTTTTTAAGTTCAGTGAGGAAGTGTTTTTCTATTGATTAAGTCTTGTGATAAAACTTGCCAAAATCATAATAATAAATGCTAGAAAAATTGAAAAAAAAATGAATTAGTTTAACTTAGCCTTTTTTCTGTGTACTTCAAAGAATCTCAAACTTTGTGGGGATGTGTGGGGTTAATGAAAGTCTTGCCTTTGACATACGTATGGATATTATTATCTTAGTGCCTTTTAAGGAAAAAGAAGCAGCAGGTACCACGTCACAACTTTTACAGACTAGAGTTTTTACATATTTTATATATCCAAGAAGGCAAACTAAAATAGCTCTTAATATGTAAATAATGTTTTCAAATTTCTCAAATAACTTTGTTTCTGTAAGCATTTTTTTTGTTTTGTTTTTTGTACAAGATGTTTAAAAAGTATGCATAGTATGTATATGTCCCTTCAAACTCTTTTGCTCATTAAATGTGATGAGACGTAGCTTTTGTATATTTTCTAAGTTGGAGTTATTGTATCTTCAAGTTAATTTGTGCATTGTGTGAGCTTTAAATTCTACAGGAATACTTGAAGCTTTAATGTTGTTAATTTTTAAGGACTGATATTGATGTTTGTATCTTGAACTGAGTAAAGAAAATGTTTCCAGTTTATGTGTTATGATTCTAGTGGACTATGAGGGTGAACCCAGAAATATGCACATAGTTCTGTAGTTTCATCATCTTTTATTATTTCTTTCTTTCTTTTTTTTTAAAACTTTGCTTACGTTGTCGCAGTTTTCAATGGTTGTGTTATCTTATTTGTTGGGCGCTTATTGTTTAATTAATTTTTAATTTGGGTTCTTTGTCCTCCGGCTAACTATTATAACTCAGTCGAGCAAGTGTCTCTATGCAGGGCGTGTAAATGGAAAGGAGTTGTTGCTAAAAGATAACACTGATAAAATAATTTGTTTCTACACTTTTATTGCCGTCACACTTAATTAATAATTCACATATTTAATCTTAATCTTTATACACGCCTGACTGAAAGTGTTATATTTCCGAATGCAACTACAGTCGTTATAGTTGCCGCACACAAAAATACTTCGTGTACTTCACATTTTGTAACTAACTTTGCGACGTGTACCTCGCAAGAGATTCTTCAGGACTACGTGACGTGCACATCATGAGAGATTCTTCCGAACTGTGTGATGTGCACCTCGTAAAAGATTCTTCGCAACTGTGCGAAACTTCCTTAAGGCTCGAGAATATATACTCCTTCACCTCGAATTGCCTAAACATTATAATATAGTTGCTATTGGTTACCAAATTGCACCCACTTTAGTGTCTGTTTTGGTCAGCCAATCACTACTGCTAACATATATACTCTAGGGAAGATATTCCCTCCATTTCTAAAAATGGCACGCTACCCTGACGTCATTTTGTTTCTCTCTTCTTAGTGATAAACAACTCACCTTGATTTATTGTTACCCACTTCTATTGTCAAGTTTCAGTTAGGCCGTGCAAACTTATTTCCTAACAATACTTATGGCTAACAAACATCTAAAATCCTGTACATACAATAATATTAATTTACACTACAATCACTCTGGCATTCACAGCATGTTATGATATAAAATATTGCCTCAACGTTGATGTTGTTTCAAATAATTGCTTGGAGTTTGACTGTTTTTCAACCTTGTGATAGGTGTTGGGTGCCACTTATTTCTCCTTTGAAGTTTCACTCTTGCATCCTTGGTTTACAGCTGTATCCAGTCATTTAACATAGAACACTGACATCTAATTGAATTTTTCAGTCTGAGGAATAGGCAAGCGGTCTTGTAGACAAACTGTAGGATTGTTGTGGAAGCATTTTGCAATTTTAACCAGCAAATACATGACCCATGTAGTTGCTAGTGTCTTGTATTATGATAAAGCAAGACAGACTGTATTTGGTACTGCAAACATTTTGTAAGCCTCTAATACAAAAATTGTGAGTAGCAAGTCAGGGATGCCAATCTGTACAATAATTACAGGGACAAATAATTTTAATGCCATTACTGGGAAAATATACAATACTTTTAAGGCTGTTAATATAATATAAAATAGTCCTAGTGTTACAGCAAATTACATTGTGCAAGGTACTATTTCTGGTAATATTTGTTCGCAATCAATCATCACTATTATGTTGTTTTTATGTCAGCAATATGTTTAAATAAGCACACGTTCTTAGGTATGATGTGTATTTCTAATGGGATTTCCCCTTTTAAGACGGGTCAGACCATAATGCCTTAGCTTAATTGCATCACTGTGGAGTGGCTCATATAAATAATGTTAGTGCATTTATGTTAAGTCAGTTTAAAGGTTATGTTTTAGTTTCAAAGATTATTTTGCATGTAAGCATTTCTTATGGAAATGCATGTGTTTTTCATTGAGGAATATTACATTTTCACGCAGCTTTATTTGTAAAGCTTGTATATCATAGTACCTTAATAATAAAACTATTTTTTTTAAATGTATGATAAATTGAGTAAAAATCCATAATTTTGAAATGTTGGTATGCTTTACTATTTTAAGGTTGGCAACCCTGAGTAATGTGTGACAACTGATACATTAGCAGAAAATCAATAGCTTTATATTGTAGTTCATATACTATAGATCAGGAATAGTGAACCTATGATATGCAGACATGATTTCAGTGGCATGCCTTATGAACACATTAAATTATTATTATTATTGCTGTCATCACAATTGACTTATTTATTTGTCATATAGACATTATTCTTGATCACATGCATGGTATTTCACATTCTTCTGTCAGAATTGCAGAGAGTAAGCGTGTGATTCTTAATGAAACTGATTGAGGCTATTGCCAGAAGAGGTGGATTGTGGAATTTGAAGTTAAACAAAATTAAATGGATAACAAAAGAGCGAAACAAAAGACCAAAGCTTTGTGTGTAGTTTCAGAGACAGCTTAAATTTAATAATGTAACTTTAGATGTACAGCGCTAATTTGTATATAGTGCTATGATAGGCCAAAGCTTATCCGTGTGCTTATCCTTCATCACGATCATGGTTCCCCTTGGCTGCAACAAAATGCATAGCATGCAGAATTAAACTTTGATTGCAGCACTCAGCAGTGATTGGTTCAAGCATTCGGTAATGAATGACATGGATTGTAATGTCAACTCCTTCACATAAATTGTTTATCTTATTCACAGTCTATGGCTGCAGGATATGTTTTGCATTTTTTGTATCAGTTTTTGTTTGTAGTTTGTTATGGAGCATAAAATATGGACCAGAAATCTTTCCGGGTGTAGCCTAGGAAGTGGTGTCCTTTGCTTTAATACATGTTTGTTTTGGAACCAGGAAAAAGTTTAACATGTGTAACAGAAGCAGTACTACCAGATCTTTGGGGGTTCTTAGGAAAGGAAACTCCCATTTATTTTATGTGTAATTTTTGTACTTTTACTGCTCTGAACATTTTACGCAATCTAAATTTCGTATTGTCACAAAATTATTTTGTTTTGCTGGACAAGGAAAAGTTTACGGGCTTCAATTTCAAGAAGTTGGCAAGTATGTATATTTTCATTGTCAGATGATTGATCTAACCCACTGTTTAGTCTTGAAGTATTGTCCAGAGAAGTCAAAGGGTTTTATACATTCTATTGCACTGTAGTAGAATTGCCTTTATCAGATTACAACCATATGTATATTAAAGGCTAGAAGAATAAACAAAATGGCAACTTTTTAGTTAGGAAAATAAAAATAAATTCATTGTATGTACACACATGTTGCCTTCTTTTGACAAAGAAAGAGGATACATTTTAAACATTTAATAAATATGTATATGAGATACGTTTCTGAATATGCAGTCATGCAAAAATATTACAGTCCTAAACACGCTAATTTAATTGCATACTTAAATATTTCTAAATATATTGTAAAAACAGTTTAATTTTTATTTGCTTGTTATGCTTAAGTGTATCTGTCATATAATCCTATTTCACTCAACCATTTTTGGCATTCTTTTCACATACCGAACTGAAATATGTTAAATAGATTCAGGGGTTAACTTATATCAATCTGTTTGGATCTGCATTAAAGAAAATGCGCTATCAACGCACTCTTATGAGTTGAAATTACAGCCAGTTTCATGGTGATTAGCATTATTAACAAATAGCTGTTTTTCATATGCCAGTTTGAAAACTAACTTATTACATTTTCATTCAGAAATCACTGAAGATGGGAAAAATCGTAACATTTTCTATCATTGATAATGATTCTTTTTGATTGAACATACTGAAAAGCAAATTTAAACTTTTTCCAAATCAATGAATCTTTCCAGCTCATACAACTGATTTAAATTATTCAACCTGTGTGTCCAGATAAACCAAAAATGATGAATAAGTATTCATTCAGCTTCAAAATTGTGAAGTTCCTTCTGGGAAGTAAATGTTTTTCAATTTGATCCTTAAACTTACATTATTGTTTCAGCATTTTATTTTAAAATACTGGATACAGTGTTCGGCCTATACCCAAACCAACTGCATACACTGTGATTGGATAGTGAAAAGAAATGTAACTCGAAAGAGGCAAGACTGTCTGTGAACCTTTTAAGCGTTATTGACTGACATCAGTTGCGAATAGATTTTTATTTATGTAAACCATAATCAACCTATCTGACATCTTTTGGAATATATAATGGTTTATTGCTTTTTTTCCCTTTTGATTTTAAGTTTCTTTAAGGGTTGTAGTAAACGTGGAAAAATTCCGGATTTTTTTTTTAATCCAAAAACAATGACCAGTAGTAGTAGTAAACAAGAGAACCAACTCGCTGCATAATGTGAGAAAATTAAAAATGTTGGCCATCTAGGTACGGTAGAATATAATTCTTTTATTTATGAATATTTTAAAAAAACAATAAGAGATTATAAAAGGAGTAGTGAACATAGATACTGACTTGTTATACATTTGTGAGGGGACCAGGATTGTAGTCAAGTCAGGTATCAATAAAGTATTTAGTGCAATTACTACAGTAAAAGGTATTTATGATAGTATAGTTCAGATACTTGCAATTGCCTGAAAATTAAATAAATGATTGAATAATTTAAACTTTAAAGAAAAATAATGATAGTTCTGTCAAATTTAAAATAAAGAGAGTTGAGGGTTGTTACACTACATTACTAAAATATTCTTACTTGAACGTGTTTCGGGAGACGGCTTGTTCCCATCGTCAGCATGTCAACCGTCTCCCGAAACGTGTTCAAGTAAGAATATTTTAGTGATGTAGTGTAACAACCCTCAACTCTCTTTATTTTAAATTATGACACATCACTGTTACTAGCTTCTAAATCTTCAAAATTAATCAATAGTTCTGTCGAGTTTTACCTTGCTGTTTTCTGGTGAACATTTCTTTGAATTTAGTGACAAACCTGTCTTGGATTTATTGGGATGCCAGGCCCCTTCAGTAAAATTGTTGTGGGAGTGATGCCCCAGGCTTTGTAAGTTGGAGGGGGGCAGAAAGTGTCTCCTCTCAGTTGGTGCCTATGGTAGTGAATGGAATTAAAAAATTGAGTTTAATTTTGAGCCAGATCTTGGTGTTGAGAACAGGAGGAATCAACAAAATTTGTAAGTCTTTAGCAAATGTGCAGTTCCTCATGTTTAGTAACTTCATTGCAAAGGCTTTTGCAACTCAGGTTGGAGTTTCTGAATTGGGTAGCTAAACTAAGTAAATCCTCAAAAGTGAAATTGAAAAATGTCATAGTATCATAAACTGGAATACATTAGATCATATAAACTCAAGACAAGTTAATAAAGTTAGTGATTCTGAAGGGGGACTTGTTTGCTTCAGAATTAAAAATGGTTTATTTGTTTCATTTTCATGTACACGTTCCCTTGTACTTTTAGCACAAAATTTGTCAGTAATAACCTGTTTTTTTTTTTTCTTTCTTCATTTTTTAATATTGGCATTTGTTTCTCTTGCCATTTCAAATGCTTTTGTGATATGTTTATGAAATTTATTTTCTTTCACTATTTAGTTAATAAATAATGTGATATTTGTTGCAATGCATATCTTCATTTTATATGTACTTGTATGTAGAGTTAGTATTACATTGTGCGTGTTTGTGTGAGTGTGTATGCATGCATCTGTATGTAGTATTCATAAATGCAGTTGTATATATTAATAATTACGTGCAAATATACTTCAGAACCAAAATAAATAATTGGAAAATTGTATTTTGTTGCTTCACAGCAGGTAGTACAGAAAAACCTTGTTTATCCAGCCCTCAATAATCTGAATTTCCAGTTTATCTGGATTAATTTTTGCATACTTTTTCACCACAAAAATATGTGCAGCCTTTAATAAATACATGGTTGTAATGTTGGCACCATAGGTAGTATAGAGATTGCCATCAATTGCAGCTTCAAGCTAACAATAAGTACAGTTACTGTGTTCAGTGTCACAGAACAAACAAAACTAAAGTATGTGAGATTATGTTTCATTAGTTTTCATGGCAGTCCTGTTAGCGATTGTAGATGTCTCATCTGGAAGACATTCAGTTCTTCTCTCTTCCACTTTTGCAGTGTTCATTTAATAGTTTGTTTCCGGATTATCTGGATTTTCATTAATCTGGATTAGCTCTGGTCCCACCTAATCTGGATAAATGAGGTTCTTGTGTACATACAAGTTATTTACTTTTAATGGGCATATCACATTGCCATTCAACTAAATACTGTTAGATATTTACTCAGTTATAAATTTCTATTGAATATTGTTACCATATGTAGGAAAATGGAGTACAAAATTAAAACATTAACTTGGTTAATTCAATTTTGTATATCAGCATTTTTGATTGATGGAATGTAAAGGTGACAAAAGTTTGATAAATGAGTAATAAAAGTACTATGAATTAGAAAATGTCATTTAATTTAAACATAATCTAGTAGAACTTAGAAAACACCAAAGTTGAACTTCTTCCACAAAGTTATAACTTTAAATTCAGGTTTTGCGAGGGCGATACTGAAAATGTTTTAGAATGCCATGTTTCTAAAAAGAAATGAAATTTGTTTGTTTGACAGCTACTTTCTAATGTTTTGCGAGTTGATTGCCAGTAGTTTGTTGGATTTGCTCTAATAGTTTGAACAATCATCATTTAAAGATCCTGTGTTCCAAAAATTAATTTGACTACAGAACAATTCCAGGATATGATTTCTTATAATTTTAAATCTCATTAACATCTAAACAATGTGAAGATCGGCTTAGAAATGCATTTGGCAACAATTTATAATTGGCACAGCGAATTCAAAAGAAATCAGTTTTTTCTTAGTGATGAATTTCATGAATCATGAAGGATGCTCAAGAACTGTTGTTACTGATTTTGCTGTTCGAGTAATGCTTGAAGAAGATTGATGAACTTCTTATGAATTTATATGGGTGACATTGGGCATTGATATGAGTCAAATCCAAAATGTGAGAAAACTGTGTTGTTAATAGATTGACTCCTGATCAATAACACATTGATTGGTGCAGAAAAACTGGAAAAATTCCAAGGTGGCACTTCAAATTTAGTTTGGAATATCATTACTGGCGATGAATCTTGAATTTATTGTTATAATCCTGAAAAGAAAAGTCAGTCAGTACAATGGGTCTTTCGAATGGAACCTAAGCCTAGAAAAGTGTGATGAATTCGCAGTGTTAGTAAGAAGATGGTTGCTAGTTTTATTTTTCTAAAATGGGACATATTGCTAGTGTAGCATTAGAAGATAGACTTACTGTTACTGCCATTGGTATACAAAATGTCTATTTACCACAAATGTTTGAAAAAGTTCTTGAAAAATGCCTCAAAGAAAACAAAATAGTTACATCATGACAATGCATTGTCGCATACAGCAAAACTAACAACTGAGTATCTGGATGCTCCAAAGGTCAGCACCATGGACCCTAGTCCTAACCTAGCACATTGTGATTTCCTTTTGTTTCCAAAAATTAAAGAGAAAATGCGTAGAATCACTTTTTCATTATCAGATGAAGCAGTTGAACATTATAAAAATGTTTTTAAACTGCCTCAGGTAGAGTAGAATCATTGCTTAAGGGCTGGTTTCATCAAATGCAAAAATGCATTGTTGTTAAAGGGGAACATTTTTAAAAACAATAAACTCATTTACATTTTTTAAAACTAATCCTTGTTTGATTTTCATGTTGTATTTTCAGTGTCGCCCTTGTATTATGTTGGTTTTATGATGGACATGGGACAGTAATAGTTAATTTGTCTCTTTTTGTGAAGCTTATTAAACAAGCTCCTCATTTTTAAGCAAATCAGACATTCGGTAATGTGCAGGAATCAATTTTATGATATTTAGTTAAATGGAAAGTAGTTTGAATAACATTTCTGAAAAGCCCTTGTTCTCATCGCGTATGCTTTAAGTAACAGGAGCCTGAAAACCAATTTGTAATCAAACTTAAGAACAGAAGCACCTAAATTACAAGTCTCAGAACTTTTTGTCAGATGCACTAAAACAGGTGTTTGTTTCGTCTCCTCTATCACCCCTGAAACATAAAGTTTTGTAACACCATGCAAGTCAACATACTCTTTAATGCCACGTAATGGAAAGATAGAGAGCATCTACCAAAAGTCTTGTCAGTGAAAAATGTATTTGGTTTTACTTTCTGTATCATCGGTGAAATGTGGAAGAACTTTTTTTGACATCCTGTGCAAATCCAAGCCAGTGGTATTGTATTAATTTGTTGTCATTGTGTGTGCCACATAATGGTTAATGCATTTATTTTTAGTCCATATTGTATTTACATGAGAGCCTGATAATGTCTT
Organism: Deroplatys truncata; assembly: GCA_030765065.1. NCBI lineage: Eukaryota > Metazoa > Arthropoda > Insecta > Mantodea > Mantidae > Deroplatys > Deroplatys truncata. The sequence continues at coordinate 124,965,292 of CM060988.1, read as the reverse complement.
TGTGGAAAAGCAAATTTGTGAAAGTTTGAGGTTAATATTAAATTCTGCTTTTTATGGCTGAGATTATTTGCTCATGGCTATTTTCTGTCATATTAGTTATATGTTCTTCCCTCCGTCCCTCAGAGAAATGAGGTCTAAGAAATGCTTTTGATTATTTGACTATAGTCTTAATGAGTTAATGTTTATCTTTATTTCTCTCTCACATATACATGCATGTGCACACGCAAAATCTAACAGCAATGCCCACAGGCTGTGGCAAATTCGGAGCCTATTTTCACCGATTTCAGATTGTAGAAGATCCAGCATGTATGCAGGGAAAGTGAACAAACAGTACAACATATCCTATGTGGTGAAAGAGAAGATCTTAGGGAAAGTGTGAGAACGAGAGGGCTATGACTGGTACAAAACAGTGAACTTGTGAAAACCTTCAAAATTCAATTTCTGAAATTTGTGAACAATATAAACTTTAATGCACTGCAACCTAATAATGTATGACTGAAAACAAGGCAGGAAAAATATAAACCGATAACACAAAATATTTATATATAAATTAGACCTATTTAATATAATTGCATGCAGTATTGCATATTTAATTAATGCAGCAATAAAGGTATTGTTAAAAAAAACATATACACACACACGCACGCATGCACTCGTGCAATCTTGACAAAAGATTACCTTAATAATAGAGTAGCAACACTGATAAACAACACCTTCGCAATTCATGAAGAAATAAATAAAGCTGTCAAGGCTCGTGCAGTGCACCAGGATTATGCAATAGCCTGTAAAATTCTTTGTTATAGTTTTCAAAGCATACAGAAATTAGAGCTTTTGCAGATGATCTGACAGTACTAACTAGGGGTGCTAATGCTACTGAAGCTGAAAACTATGCCAACCAAGACTTGAAGAAAGTGGAGCAATGAGCTAACAAGAACAAAATAGAATTCAACCAAAGTAAATCAAAAGTAATGATAATATCTAAGAAACACAAAGCTCGCAACATACATGTAGATGTATCTAATGTTAATTATAAATACCCCCAAAAATAAGAAATAAAATATCTAGGAATAAGCTTTGATAATAAATATATATCACACATAGCAGAGATGCATATTCTTAATACACATGCTAGCTAGAACTACAAAACTGGGGTTTAGGAAATTAAGCGCTAAAGACAATATACAAATTAGCTATAAAGCCAGTTTTAACATATGGTTTACTAGTGTAGGAAGAAGCAATTGTTGAGAAAAATAATATTATTAAATATAAAACATGCAGAGGTTAATTAACATTAAAATATCCAAAGCTTACAGAACTCATATCATATGAAGCTTCCTGCATCATAGTAGGACTTCAGCCTATAGAAATAATGCTTGATCAATTACTAGAAGTATTTAGAACAACAATATACCAACTGAAGAGGACCCACCTTTTGAAGCACCTGTGGCAGCAAAATTCTGCCCTCATGCAGCTAAAACAGTTTATATAGAGGAAGCAGACAATAATTATGAATATCCTATTAATATTTTCACTGATGGCAGTAAAATTAAGGATTAGGGTAAGAGCAGCGGTGATTAGATATACATGGTAATAAAATGTTTCAAGACAAACTTAGACTTGACAGTAAATGCTCTAATAATCAAACAGAACAATTAGCAATACTTAAACCTTTGGGACATCCAAGTACTCTCACTGATATTCAGAGCTTGGATAAAAAGGCATTAGTACACACTGATAGCGAAATATCATTGAAATTACTCAACAACCAGCTAAAACATACTCCAATAGTAGAAGAAATGAGACAGCAACTGAGGAACCTTAATGCAATACAGTGTATAATGCAATTTAAGTGGGTTAATGCACATATTGGAGTATATGAAAATGAAATGGCAGATAAGTTAGCTAAGGAGGCAGTGCAAGATGAAAGTGTGGTAGTTGTGTACAACAAGGAACCAAAGAGCGCCATCATTATGCAGGCACAAGAAGAAGGGCTTGAAAAATGGCAAAAATGTGGTTAGATTCAAGTCATGCATGTCATTTTTACCATCAGTAAAACAAAGATTAAAGTTGAAACTACCTCTCACTGCACAGATTACAGCATTTCCAGCCGGCCATTGGAAAACAAAAGAATATTTACTTAGTTTTAAAAAATTGAAGCCGAAAGTGTACGCGCGATGAAGAACATCAATATGTTGGTCACGTAATTTATAACTGTAAACTGCTGAAAGATCAGAGAGAGACAATGATAAAGAAGATTACTAATTTAGGAGGGAAATGGTCAGTATCAAATGATAATTTTATTAGACAAATATTTTAAAATATTCCAAAAATTTATTAATTCAAATGATTTTGATAAATTGTAACTTAAAATAAGACAAAAAGGAAACAATCTTATGTATTACACTTATAAATTTCAACAAAGTATACTGGTGTTATGTAAAATGTGTAACTTAATGTTAAAATTGTGAATTTTAAATTGTGGAGTATGTTATAATGGGGCATGCTAATTAAAGTATATATATAAAAAAACACACATGCAAACAGATACACAAACACTCTCTCTCTTTCTTTCCCATTCCACTTGTAAATTTTATGACATTAAACAAAAGACTGTTTTGGTGCCAAACACCGCCAGACTGCTTCAACAAGCACAATTGTCAGATTCAGCATTTTGCAGCATTTTCTCACTTTCTATTTGGGTGTTCTTATGTGTGGATGTGTTGTTGTAAGTGATTTGTATTTCAGCTATAGTTAAGTGGCAAAACGTCTCTCAAGCATGATATTAAGGAGGAACAAAAACCTGGTCCTTCATCACCAAGGACTCTGGATTATGGTGTTATTCATAAATGTTTGAGCTTTTATTATCTAACAGTAATATAGATATTTTATTTAGGCCCCATTTATAATGCCTTTGGAGAAGTAATTCAGATAAATACCCTATTTTAAATGTGACACAAGGTACGCTGTATATGAAGTTTCATAGTAATTGATTCAATTATTCTTATTAAAGGATAATGATGATATCATAATAATAATAATAATAATAATAATAATAATAATAATAATAATAATAATAATAATAATAATAATAATAATAATAATAATAATCATAGCAATAATAATAATAAATAAAATAATGCTTACTACTCAATTAATATTAATAATTAATAACGATAAATAATTAATAAATAATTAAAATAATAACAATAATAACTAATATTACTATTTGATAAATAATAATTAATCATCAATAATAAATAATAATGATAAATAATGACGATAAATCATACATAATAAAATAAATAATAATGATAAATCATAAAAATAATTAGTAATAAATAATTAATAATAAATAATAATAAACCTTTATACCCGTAATGGCTCAAAGAACAGAAATAGCAACCCTCTCTGTGGGGATGAAGTACAGAGGAACTGCTTGCCTTGCAGTTTGACAATGGATCGCCAAAGGCTAGGGGGAAGGAAATCCTAATTACATAGTACCCGGTCCTCCAGGTTTGGGTTCTAGCCCAATCATGTAAAAAACTTACATTACTCATCAGCATCAAAGAACAGGTCAATATCTAATCTGTAAAGGTAGAAGAATAGCAAGAAGAATAACGAAACTCATACAAATGCAATATGAGTTTATGGTTGCTCATCAGTTATTTACAATAATAAAAAATTATAACAGCAACTTTGATAGAAGTACTTGTAGATCATTATCTTTCTTATTATTATATCCATGCCAGCTTAAATATATAATGAAGTACAAATGAGCTACATTAACCAATGTGAGAAAATTAGCAAAAGCAGTTGGAGTATTTGAAAGGAAAACAACATGTAACAAATCATAGACACACATTATGATCCTTGGTGTATGGTCAGCAGGATGGGTAGATTGCTGAGGAATTCTGGCATGTTCTGTCCACAAGTATAAATTACAAATGACTAGTGTATCTAATTTCCAGTGGGTATACCAATGTTAAGATTGCCAGTGTGTTCATTCTTTTTAGTACCAGTGCATACAGTTGTGGTACTAGAATGTGTATGTACACACACACACACACACACATATATATATATATATATATATATATATATATATATATATATATATACTTCAAATACCTATACCTATCTCATGAAGAAGTCATTGTGTGCTTTCCTGTCCATGTGTTCACTATCTTGCTAAGTGATTAAAACTTCTAGTTTGACTTGCTTGCCTTGGGAAAACAAAGTTTAAACACCAGTAGAAAAAAAAAAGTTATTTGTGCTAGTCAGGTTGATTCTAAGAAAATTATAACTTCAAAATACTGAACAAGAATGCATTCTACTTCAAATACCTACTAAAAGTAGATTTTCAGCATTGTCTGAATTTAAGGTTAAAGGAAGAGCAGCTATTCAAAGGACCTCAAATAAAGCAACTTATGAAGGTCCATACAATTTTGGACACTGCATGATGTATTTCAAGCATAATTCTTTCAGAGAAGTGAATAAATGTAAAAATTGGATCATCATGGACTTAATCAGCAGAATCTTTAATAATAATTTAACAGCATACTGAAATTTGTTGTCATTAGCTTTCTTTTGATAGTCTTTTTATTTGAATCCTTAAAACATTTTTAGTGAGAGTCATTTTTAATACCACAATGGTCAGAATAATCATAGAATCAAAATGTATAGCATGAGACTCAATAGTATAATTCAGGAATGACAAATGTAACAGATTGTGTCTTAACCCAGAAGTTATACACAGGCACAAACTCTTTTCAAGGGGTAGGGGAGTTAAAAATTACAGAACTATATTTATTAAAACCGAATTTTAAATCATGGCATTTGATCAACAGTATGTTAACATTTAGGCAGTCAGAATACATAGCTAATTTTGACAGCAATGGTATAATATTATCATTAATACGGTCGGAAGACAAATGAGCATGGGAGGTCTGTCACTATGGTAACGAGTCTATGTTGTTGACATTAGTTACCCATTGATCATTCATTGTTGCATCTGCTCCTTGTGTTAAGCTCTTATCTTGCAGCTTTTGTGTCTTATTTTTGCTGTTTTCTGTATAATTTATTATTTATTTTTACTTTTTCTGCTACGTATAGTAAGTAGGGGAAGTATTGTATTCCACCCAAAAATTCGATACCGAGATTTTACTGGAAATATATGTTTTGAGACCCCCTGAATCCAAAAAAAAGCATTTTTGGAAACATGTCCGTGTGTGTGTCTGTGAACTGCATAACTCAGAAACGAACAGTCAGATAAACACCAAACTTGGTATTTAGGTTCAGTATCTTCCAGAGATGCGACACGAAGGTTTTCAAGAAAATCCCCCCACCCCAGATTACTCTTTACATGGAACATTTTTCGAAAATTTTAATTTTATCAAAAATGGCTCTTAATGATTTTGATTAAAATATCATATGTTTAAGATATTTTCATGACAAATAAAATGTATATCTTGAATTTTCTGGGAATGTCCCCAAAAGTATTCTTCATTGTGAACGACTTTTGCATAGGTGGTAAACCATGAGAGATAGACAAAATTTTACTACACACAAAATGTAGATCGCATTAAAATACACAAATTATGTCATATGCATTTTTTTTGTTGAGTGAACCATTTTCGAGATATTGCTTGTTATTCCCTTAAATTTTCCAATACTTATACTTTTTCTCAAATTCGTTATTCATTTTTTTTATCCTGGTAATGCAAAGAGAATGGAATACTCCTTATAGCAACCAGCTCTTAAAATATTTACTATCCCTTAAAGCCTACCAATTCCCCTTGCATCTACAAGAAAATTAGCAATAAGATTAACATCTCGATATCTCGATTAACATGAAGCATATGGAGAATAGGCATTTGTAAAAATAGTCTGTACAAGAGTAGAGAAAGTAATGTGAGTGTAACACATCAGATTTTTTTTATTTGTTGTGTTATTTGTGCATTTGTGAAAATGACTTGTTATGTACACATATTGACAACATTGTTCATTAGTTCCCATTTCGGTTGCTAAATGTGACACCAAACCTCGAAATTAGTAGTATAGAGATTTTAGCCTGATATAATGTTGTCAACATTAGAAAATGTCAGTCTATGAGCTCAGGCTTTTTCAATTGTGGAGATGTAGTACTTTAGCCCAGTGCATTACAACTACAGGCATAGATGGGAGGGGTTTTGGGGAGTTGGAACCCCTCTTACTAAAATAAATGTTAAAATCAATAGCAAAAATAGCTTTTTTAAGATAATAGCATCTTTCTAGATTGGTGAGAACAAGAGATGCTAATCACATCACTGGCAGCACTATGTTTATGCTGCATGTCTTGAATTGAATAGAATTTATTGCTGGTCAATACAGTGTGATACATAATTGCACCATATCATACATGCATTATACATTACTAATACACAAGGTAATCTAGGTACCATATATTGTACCGTGTCATCATTACATCAATATACAACAAATACAGATAATAAATTATATAGAGTATAGATACAATGTATACACTTAATATACTGGATATACAGCATCACATATTAAAACTAAAATATAGTGTAAACCATTTTAATTATGCATTATAGAACAGTCAAACATACATGAATATATACAAATTATACATAATAAATTACAAGTCGTGTACAAATTGATATCACAATATAAAATGTAGTATTTGCAGGTATGATGTTACCATATAGGTATGTGAAAGTTAGATTAAGAATGTAGGATTTAATTATTCATCCATGCTATAAAGCGCTTCATTTATTAAATAGTTTTTAAGTCTTCTTAAATTTATTATAATTTACACAAGCTCTTATGTGTTGAGGCAGTGCATTGTAAAGCTTTGCACCCATATAACTAGGCAGTTTTTCTGATAGATGTAATCTGATTCTAGGGAGGTTTAGTGATAGCTGCATTGTTTATCGTTACTTTGGCATGAAGTGTAGATTAGCTGAGACTGAGATCATGGAGTTGTCCTGTAGCTTCGGATCATCAACGGAGACAGCAACAGAAACCATGTTAAGATTTTGGGAGTATGTATTTGTTCGTGCTAAATTTGAGTGCAATATCTCCCAGTTTAGAATACAACTAGAAGCCCTATTTTGTAGTGAAATAAGATGACCTGCAGTGATAATATAAAATACTTCACAGTGGTCATTAATTCTCATGTCAGAACATATGTATTTCCTGCTTAGAATGAGCAAAACATCCTATCCTAATTTTAATTCCAATTGTTGCACCTGAATCTGTGAATATAAAGTACTCGTAGATATTTTTAAATATTCCAACTCAGGATTAATTCATATTTATCATTTGAATTGATACAAATTGTTTAAAACATGGATCGCTATACATAAACCACCCTTAATATTTTTCTGACTACACTACTGATCTTAACACCTAGTCAGCCATGCCTAATGCTCTGTTGATAAGTGATTCACTAACACAAGACACTTATTGGTATTAGTGCCAAAGTGAAATTCAAAACTTATTTTATTATACACTATATAGGTAAACAGCAAGGGATAAAGTATATGAAAAAAAAAATTCTTAATTTGATTCAGGGGCTGTTTAGGCCACCAAACGAACCCCCTCCTTAGTATCCCTTGAATATAATTCATTCTCTCATAGATCCCTGCAGTATAATTCATTCAGAATGAGAGAGAGAGAGGAATTGTAAACGTTGGAATTAATTGTTCTTCCAAACAAGCCGTGTGTTGGACAAGGCTATGGCATTGAATTTTTCAGTTGTCTGATTCTACCTTTCCAATTGTAAACATTATTTCTTGGTGAATCCAAACCCGATACTGTTTCAACAATTTAAGATTAAAGACAAATGGGGAAAACAAATAAATTTTCTAATGCTTAAACAGAAAAGTTAACTAACTGAGTTACAGAATCTCAACAAGTTGCACAGGCCTGCAGATAAAAAGACTTTTCTCAGCTGTCTCAGAAATGAAATGTCCTTTTTAGCTAATGTCGGTACTCCAAATTGATTGGTGATGCCCATTTTCCTCTATCATTGTCTTCACAAAAAATAATGCTAAAATGGATTCTTATATGTACAGAGAATACAATAGAAGTTGAATACCAAATATTTATTTGCTTCAAAATAAAATGGGTTATTGACATACTTTTAAACAAAGATCTTAAATCAAAATTAACTAGGAATACTCGTTTCAGTAGACATTCACTACATAAAAGGGTGGCTAAAGAATAAAATAGTCCAAAATTTGTCAGAAATATAGTAAAATGCAATCAAAAAGCAGCAGAAAAGATAGTCTTAGAAATTGAAATATCAAAACATTACGGTAAAATCAGTGTGACTGACATAGAATTGTATGAAGTACACCTGAAATTTCTCACATCACTAGGAAATATTACATGAGAAGATTTGGAAGGAAACCTGAGCACATAAACCCCTGGATAAAGCAAAAAGAATCGGCATAAAAGAAAAAAGAAATATAACTGATTACATAAGAAACCTGAACCAAATAACAAATCAACTCAGCACTCCAACCTAAACATTATAATTCTGTCAAAAGAAACCTTCAACCAAGAGGAAATAGATTCTCTAAACCAGGACTCAACACTTGTGTGGTTTTCTCAATGAATATAGAACCTATGCAGCAGATATCAAAATAGCATTGATACAACAGAGATAGTGCATTAGGAACAAATAAGGGAGGGACATTCCATCCTCAAGTTAAGCCTTTGAAAGTAAAACTGTATGTTTGCTGATGAAAAAGCATTTTCATGTGGATGGGAATTCGACTTGAGAACTTTGAAACCAACAATAAAAAATCTTGAGACATAATCCCTGTCAAGTCATAATGGATATGGAGGGTTGTTCACGATCTATGGTAACAATATCAGACGAGCACAACAGCTCCGCACTGAAACATGTGGAACCGAATGAAAGTTCAGCAGTATGAGTATATGACTGTGTATGCTCAGTTGTGTGCTCTTGTTCTTGCAAGGCGTCAAAAATAGAACCATTCTGATAAGGATACTTTATTGTCCTTTCCTATGCAGAATACTTGTATTTTAAGATCATTAAGCAGTGCAAGAGTTTTACCATATCCAAGGAAGTGATCTCATGTGCACTCAACAAAAAAAAGGTAAGGCCACTTCAGGGCTTATTCCAAATGGCAAGAAACAGGGAAATCCACGACCGGCCATCAGTCGCACCTAGGAGATAATTTGGAAGGTGACGGTCCATGCCTCTGAACCAAATTCTGCAACTCAGAGGGCCATTGCACTGTAATTAGGATCTCTGTTACTACTGTGAACACCATAATCAGCCAGGATTTGAATCTAGAAAAGTGCCATAAGAGCCGGGGATGTAAGCTGTTGCCTAAGCACATTGCAGAACGCACCACTAACAGCAGAAAATTGTATGAACGATACCTAGCTGGTGAAAAGTGGATGTTTGTTGTCTTTTTAGATGGGTCATATGTTTATCTAAGTGACTGCAACAAACCCTGGCTTATATACCTATTACCTACCAAGGGAAGAAAAAAATTTGAAAGTTGGTATAAGGAAACTAATGCAAATTTCCCCAGTGGTTTCATGTTAGTAGCAAGGAATAGTTACCACTGCAAATTAACCAGTCGTCGTGTACATAAAAATGTGAAAATCAACTCGGCATATTATCAGACTAACGTCCTGATACCAACTTTCCACACAGAAATCCGTGCTGTCTATGGTGCAGATGTAAATAAAGTCTGGTTGGATCAGGATAAGGCATCAAACCATCTGCTTCAACCTACAAACTTTTGGAGAACATAGGACGGGAAATGGGAATGCATTCATACCTTTCAGCGACATCCATGATAAGTCATCTGATGCATCACTGATGGAGTTTTGTGCATTTGGGTTACTGAAAGAGCCCTTGGAAGCAGACGGCCGCGAGCTTTGGATGGTCTCTGGAAAGCTCCCTGGAGTGGAATGAATGGACATCCCTGCATTTCGTAGCAGTTTGCTCCAGTGGAACTGTGCTGCAGATTGATAGCTCAAGCTAAAGGCTGCCAGATAGAACATCACTGCTGGTGGAGGCGTGGTTTTTCATAAGGTAAGGGGGTCTTAAGTTTGTTACCGTAGATTGCGAACAACGTTCTGTAATAACTGGAAGTTATTTCCGGGCTGTTTTGCCGTGGTCTGCTGGAGATAGATGTTCCAGACGTTTCGTCTGCAACTACGGCAGACATCTGTAATACTGTGATGCCGGTGCAGATCACAAATGTTGTAAAGGTTTCTTTGTTGAAGTTGCTTTCAAGGATCACTTTGTTGGTTACTCTATCTTGACACTCGAGTTTATAACAATATTAGCAGAATCTGCAGCTTCTCTGATTTTGTTGCTCCTGTCGATTTCTTCCATCCTCCTCTTCCGTCTCTCTCAAACTGGTCTACATAATCTTTCCAAGATCCAAGGTAAAACTGCTTTTATGTCTCTGCTATTAGTGTGAATGACCTAATTGCTTTCTTACTTGTCCAGTTACACTGATAGCATTAAAAGAGGCTCATGAGATGTATTTCATTTGCAAGACTTAGAAGTTCTCGAGTTTCTCCAAACATAGATTCTCATATCCCGTCCCTATGATCATATACAGGTTGAGCAGCAGTACACTCAGTTTAAGCCATAATTCACTTGTGTGAAGGGAATTATGTCCAGACTGCCTCATACATTGGTGGTCAGCATCTAGCCTGTAAAATTGGAAGTCTCGTGTTTCCTTTGCCTAGAGAGGTGAAATTTTCTTTAATTAAGATTATTCTTTAATCCCTCTAGAATATGAAAATATAAATAAGAGAAAGAGAGAGATAGGGGAAAAGTAGTTAATATAACTAGTTGGAAGCAGTTTTGTTTCCAAATTTAAAGCCACTAATATGACCATCAGAGGCATCCGTAGAGGGCTCAAGCCCCCCTCCTAAATACTCAAAACCTTAATGTTGAAGCACCACAGTCTCTTTTTATTTTATGCAACTCTCCTATATTTAGAGGTTTAGTATACCACATTGCACCTGTTAATAAACAGGTAAATAAAAATACTGTATACATTAAAATAGTGATAAATATTGAGGGATGACAGGGAATTTAAACCGTTTCATAACACAATTATCATTCCATATGCTGGTTGGCAACATTGATAAACGGCTCGCTCCACTTATTTTAATATCCGCACACGTTTGGTCACATGTAGTTAGTAGTATAGTCGGGAGCACACACGAACGTGGGTGGTGCAGGTTGCGCAGTAACACAGCTCTGAGTCTCATGCATGACCTGCCAGCACATAGCGAGCAAGAATAAAAGAAGAGAGTGTGTAATATCTCTCTCGCTCTCCCTTTCCCTCTGCGCAGTGACTTTCCCTACCCGCCTTCGTGTGCGCTTCCGACTATAAGTGGTTATACAGCAGCTCCTGTAGTTGTAGAGAACTGAAAGCGGGACTTCTGAGTGAAGTCTAGTGGTAACATACTTGACTGATTTAAAAGTAATTTCATCAAAACAATATTTATGGGAGTTAACCTAACTTGAGTACGTAGTCTCTATGCACTCCTTTTTGCTTTTTGGTCTTTTTCTACCCCAAGAAATATCACGTGTTCACAAATTAATGGGTTGTATTCTAGTTTGTCATTTTAATGATATATTAATATTATCGAGTTAACCCTTTATAAAACCTGCTAATCCTGCTCAAATTGAAAAGAGCAATCTCCAATTCATTTATCAAATCAACTGGTTAAACTATCAGTTTTACAGTGGCTGTTTATTATAATTAATGAATGAAGCTTTACGACTTACAAAAGGAATTATTTTTTAATTCTTTAAGTTCCATTTATACCCTGCTTTTAACTACAATGATCTTATCAGCGGAAAAGGAATTCGTTGTAATATTCATAATAAAAATACCTCAAGGGGAACACTGACAGGACCAAATGACCAAGTAATGAACAATTCGAACCATTAATAACGGATATCTCAGAAATGGCTCATGCCACAAAAAATAATTATTTGAAATAAATTATGTTTTTAAGAGATCTACATTTTTTGTGTAATATGTTTATCGCTTAACGTTTACTAGTTATACAAGCTTATACAAAATTCTTTCCGAACGAAGAGGACTTCAAGGCTATTCCCAGAAAACATACATTTTATTTGTCATCTAAATATCTTTCATATGTAGTATTTTAATCAAAATCGTTAGAATCATTTTTTAGAAAATCAAAAATTTCTACAAATGTTCCGTATAAAGTGTAGTTTTTGGAGGGGGTATTTTCTTGAAATTCTTCATGTCGCGTCTTTGGAAGGTACTGAATCTAAATACCAAGTTTATATTTATCCCACTCATTTTTTAATTATGCTGCTCACAGACACATACAGGCATTTTTCTAAAAATGCTTATTTTTGAATTCAGGGGACCTCAAAACACGTGTTTCTGATGAAATTTCTGTATTGAATTTTGGACGGAATGCAATTCCCTCTCTGCCTACTATATAAATGCGGTAGAGAAAGTAAAAACTGATTCCTTAAAACAACAATGGTATGAACACAGTGAAGGAATTAATTTAAATACGAGGAGCACTATTTATATTTTGAGCCTAACAATTAAAACAAAGTAATTTCTGATTGAAAACTGCTTTATTGTTTTTCAAAATATTCTCCTTTATGATCAATACACTTTTGCATCAGTTTGAACCATTTATCAAAGCATGTATTCCAGTCTTCTTGAGACATCTCCAAAAAATGGTTTTTGAAGGCATCAACGGCTTCTTCTGCCAACGAAAATCGTTGTCCACGCAATTTAATCTTGATGTTCGGGAACAAAAAGAAGTCATTGGGTGCCAAATCAGGACTGTATGGCGGATGACCAATCAATTCTATTTTTTGAGCCTTCAAATACTCTGTTGTTAGACGAGATGTGTGTGCGCTCGCATTGTCTTGATGAAGAACGATCCTACGGTTCTTGTTGGTTTTCCTTACTTCACCGAAGACTTCCGGCAAACAAATGGTTGTGTACCTTCGGCATTGACCGTTTTACGTTTCTCTAAAGACACTATTGTCACATGGCCAGTTTTTCTGAAAAAGCAGGCGACCATTTACTTCGAAGTGCTTCGAATGCGAACAACTTTTATTTGATTTGCTTCATCTTGAAACACCCATACAGTCGACTGCTGTTTACGTTCCGGCTCATACGCATAGATCCATGATTCGTCACCTGTTACAATCTTATATACGTCTTTTGAGGCACCGCCATTACATTTCTAGAACATTTTTGTACACCAATCGACACGACCATCTTTTTGAGATTGCGTCAAATTATGTGGGATCCAACGTGAGCTAAATAATCATGCAATATTTTATATACGCTGGTGGAACTAATGCCCTGGGTTGCCTCAACCTCACAATATGTCGCATGACGATCTTTCATTATTAGTTTTTGCACAGCATCAATGTTTTCTGGCACAACAACTGATTTTGGACGACCTTCACGAAGTTCATCATTGAGCGAACGGTGGCCACGATTAAATTCGTTATACCAGCGTTTCACAGTGGCAAAGGATGGAGCTTCGTCGCCAAATGTGGAAGTTAGTTGATCGATGCACTCTTGTCTTGATAATCCACGTCGAAAGTCGTAATAAATCATTGCACGAACATTTTCACGAGTTAATTCCATGCTTTTGTTGACACACAATTTTTGTTAGTGTAAACAAAACAAATGATGCTCTATTGCCAAAGTGTTTGAAGTAGATTTTGGTCAAAGATGTCAAACTTTCCATTGTAAACGTCAGATGGCACCTACAACATTCAGGGTTGCCGAGGCTCAAAATATAAATAGTGCCCCTCGTAGATTAACAGAACCAGTATTTCTTTACACTCCACGGGATAAAAGACCAATAAGAAGTCCAACACTACGTTTGGGAGATAGTTCTTAGGTGGAACAGAATCAGACGGAACTCTATCTTTGAGTTAGAAGAAGAACAAGAAGAAAGTTTTAACATAAACAGTAAAAATCCAGGTTCTTCTACAGAAAGTCCTGCCGTGATCAGTTGAAGACAGTATTAGTTTCTGACGCATGCTTACAACTTTTTTAGCCTCTGATTTAGGATGTGCAATCAGACACAGCGTGATTGTGTAAAAGTCCTTGGCTCTTTAACGGTATTCTCTTACAATAATTCATCATCCAGCAAGGCTAACATTGGCGTATTACTTGAAACATTTGCTATTGTATATACGCGTGGTCGTAGGTATTTCACGTACAATTTGCTTATGCATTGGCGTTTTCTGAAATTACAGTCTTTATTGTGTTCGTGGCTATTTCGTCTCATACGTACATGGTATAGTTATGAAGCTAGCAAAAAACCAAATGGATTTTTATGCAAATGTATTCTTGTAACAACAATAGAGTTATGTAACTACAAGGTTGACACTAATTTAGAGATGGGCAAAGCGGTTCACCTCTCTGAAAGCCGCAGAATTGTTCGCTTGCTGAGAACTAACAGCCTACTTAAGGGCACTGTGTTGGAAAAACCCATTTTTCATTTTTGCTTTTAAAAATAGTTAAATGTCTTATTAAGAAGTATGTGCTTGTATTTTAACTTTCTCTACTACATACCTAGTAAGTAGACAAGGTATTGCATTCCATCCAAAAATTGGATACCAAGATTTCACCGGAAATACAAGTTTTGAGGCACTTTGAATCCAAAAAGAAGCATTTTTACTTTACTACGTATAGTAAGTAGGGGAAGTATTGTATTCCAGCCAAAAATTCGGTACCGAGATTTCACCGGAAATACATGTTTTTAGATCCCCTGAATCCAAAAAAAAGCATTTTTGGAAACATGTCCGTGTGGTGTCTGTGTGTGTGTGTGTGTGTGTGTGTGTGTGTGTCTGTCTGTGAACAGCATAACTCAGAAACGAACAGTCGGATAAACACCATATTTTTATGACAAATAAAATGTATATCTTGAATTTGCTGGGAATGTCTAAAAGTATTCTTCATTGTGAACGACTTTCGGTAAACTGGTAAACCATAAGAGATAGACAAAATTTTACTGCACAAAAAATGTAGATCGCGTTAAAATACACAATTTATGTCATATACATTTTTGTTGTTGAGTGAACCAATTTCGAGATATTGCTTGTTATTCCCTTAAATTTTTCAATACTTATTTTCTCAAGTGGGAATTCGTTATTACTTTCTCTACTACGTATAGTAAGTAGGGGAAGTATTGTATTCCACCCAAAAATTCGATACCGAGATTTCACCGGAAATACATGTTTTGAGACCCCCTGAATCCAAAAAAGCATTTTTGGAAACATGTCCATGTGTGTGTCTGTCTGTGTGCCTGTGCGTGTCTCTGTCTGTGTGTGTGTCTGTCTGTGAACAGCATAACTCAGAAACGAACAGTCGGATAAACACCAAACTTGGTATTTAGGTTCAGTATCTTTCAAGGATGCGACACGAAGGTTTTCAAGGAAATCCCCCACCCCAGATTACCTTTTACATGGAAGATTTTTCGAAAAGTTTAATTTGCTCAAAAATGGCTCTAACGATTTTGATTAAAAAATATATGTTTAAGATATTTCCATGACAAATAAAACGTATATCTTGAATTTCCTGGGAATGTCTCCAAAAGTATTCTTCATTGTGAACGACTTTTGCATAACTGGTAAACCATAAGAGATAGACAAAATTTTACTACACAAAAAATGTAGATCGCGTTAAAATACACAACTTATGTCATATACATTTTGTTGTTGAGTGAACCATTTTCGAGATATTACTTGTTATTCCCTTGAATTTTTCAATACTTATTTTCTCAAATGGGAATTCGTTATTCATTTTTTTTGTCTTGGATATGCAAAGAGTATTAAACTGTGGGAAAGGGAATGGTGCTGCACCTAGCAACCAGCTATTAAGAGATATGTATGTGCTTAAAGGCTACTGTATTTCTATATTGCCCTTGTAAATATATATTCCCCTTACATCTACAAGAAAATTAGCAATAAGATAGAGTCTGCAAATGTTTATCTCGATTAACATGAAGTAGATGGAGAATAAGCGTTTGTAAAAATAGTTTGTACAAGAGTAGAGAAAGTCATGTGAGTGTAACACATCAGATTTTTAGAAAAGGGTCCATGTGTGTGTGCGTGTGTTTGTGTGTGTGTGTGTGTGTGTGTGTGAACAGCGTAACTCAAAAACCAAAAGTCGGATAATCACCAAACTTGGTATTTACATTCAGTACCTTCTAAAGATGCAACACGAAGATTTTCATGAAAATCCTCCCAATCCAAACTACTCTTTACATGGAACATTTTTCGAAAATGTTGAATTTCTAAAACATTGCTTTAAGGATTTTGATTAAAATACCAAATATTAATGATAGTTACATGACAAATAAAATGTATATATTGAACTTTTTGGGAATAACCTTTGAAGTCTTTTTCATTCGGAAGGAATTTTGTATAATCTTGCATAACTAGTAAAAGTTAAAAACGTACTACACAAGAAATGTAAATCTCTTTAAAACACACGATTTATTACAAATAACACTTTTTGTAGCATAAGCCGTTCCTGAGATATCCGTTATTAATGGTTCAAATTGTTCCTTACTTGGTCATAAAGTCTTTTCAACATTCAGTTGTTTCTCGCGATTGCATGGAAACAGTATGGCATTTTAAGGCAGCATATAGCGTCCAGTTCTTAAACATTTGACTATCGCTGTTCTCTTTGTATCTATAACGAAATGTGTAATGTAGCTATTTCTGCAAAGGTTTATGTGGATTAAAATGTAGCAGATAGAAAAATAAGCTTTAGTAAGAATAGTTAGTATACCCACTAATAAACGATGGAGGGTAGAGAGAGTCATGTGAATGTATCACATCAGAATTATTTTTTTCAGTTCCGACTCGCCTGCGTATAGGATTTCAAGCCAGAGTTTAAGCTAGAAAATATCGAATGATGGATCTGCGGCAACGTGCAAGGCTCGCATTCGGAGGGCCTGGGTTCGATTCCTGGGCGGACCATTGTGATTTTACCTGTTTGGCAAGGCGAATGCTGGGGTGGTTACTATTCTATCAGGAATTTCTTTTACCGCATTTCTTACAGATGGCGCATATGCTTACCGTTGAAGCAAGCATCTCGCGTTAGAAAGTTCTTCTTCGCCCTGCAGATGGTAGCCTTCTCTAAGCCGTCTCAGGTAAGTCAGTTCTCCCCGGTTCCGCCAGAGGAAGCCTACTCTGAGCAATCCGCCAGTGTGACCGGGTCATTAAACTTAGAATCGTTAAGGACCTCTGCGCATCTCTGTCGGCCGGCCTACCTGCGGCCTATAGCCTCCTGCGGTTCCTTCACCTCATCCGCTCCTCCTGGGGTGGTAAGCACAAATGATCCGCGTTGTGTCGAGGCGCGAGGTGTCCCCTGCGTTCATTCATTCATAAGAATGAAAGTAAAACATCGCAAAAATGCAAAAATCAAAGTTTACAACTGCGCAAACTGCGAAAAGCTTGTGCAAAATTCTATAGTAGGTTTTCCAAATGATAATATTAATGGGGCTTCTAGAAAGTGAAGTGTGTCTACTGAATTGAAACAAAGGTTACCTACTTATTGGAATGTTTCTGTTTTTTACTGTTCATATTAAAACCTTCTTCTCTACCTTAAGGATAAACTCTGTTCCGTCTCAAAGACTGTCCTAGCGTAGCGTTGGTCTTCCTATTGATGTTTTACCTCGTGGAGTGTAAAGAAATACTAGTTTTGTTAATCTGTTTAAATCCATTCTTTCACTGTGTTCATTCCATTCATTGTTGTTTTAAGGAATCAATCTTTTCTTGCAAGTTAAGGTTTGTAATTTTGTTCTCTTATGTCAGTATTATATATGTGATCTTTTAGAGAATACCCTAGTATTCGTCTTAAATATCTCACTCTCCAGTTTCTGTTTTCCTTTTTCTTGCGCTATTCAGGGCCCAATTATCACTGCCTTATGTCAAAAGTGAAACAGTTAGAACTTTATAAAATCTTAAAAGTGTTCTATTCTTGTTTTGTTTTTCAAAGCTCTGTAAATAGTACCTCACATATATTGAAATTTAGATAATGTTTGTTTTAAATCACCTTTTTTATATGAAATTGATCATCCCATATAATTAAAGTTCTTAACCTGCTCAATTTTACTTCCATTTAGTTCTATGTTTCTTATAATTGGGTACTTTCCTGTAAAAGCAATTACTTTGGTTTTTAAGTTATAATTTTATGTTATTTGTTGTAATATATGCAGTGCTTTCTGTAGACCTCCTTCAGAATCTGAGAGGATAACCTGGTCTTCAGGTATCTAAATTAAAGTGAATATTAAAGAATTTTATTTCTAAGTATATTAATATGTTTTATTTTTCTTGGTTCTGGTTTAAATTCAATTATATTTTGTTTAAAATAAATTTTTATTGCTTTTTTATATATCTGAGTACGAGGAGCTTTACCAGATTGAATAATAGCTACTGCTGATTCTAAAGTTAAAAGTAAAATTTGTGTTAAAATTAATAAAGGTACAAGTAGATTAATCATGATTCTACCTAATTTAAAATTAAAACATTATTTTAAACTGTAAAGATCTTACGTTTGTTGTGATGTTAATGCGTCTTATTTGATGATGATGCCAAACAGTTCTTCTTTTTCGTATTCTCACACAAACTACACACAAATAGTGGAGCAGAATACGGAAATTTGCAATTTTCTAAGAATTGTTTATTTGGTATGCCTATTTTAGAATCAAATTTTATTTCTTTCGTAAGTTAGTTTTGCATCTCACTAGGACTAGAGTCCCGTTCCCTTTTCTTTCTCGCAACAAATTTATGCACCACTTCTAAAAAGGCGCACACACAACTGATAAGAATGACCGAACCACGCAGACTTTTCAGATTAAAAATGAGCACGGATAGAAGGGAACGTTTTTACTAAACTCTAGAAATGGTATTATGCTAATAAAGACATCAGCTAGATGTAGGAATTTTTCTTTAGCCAAGATTATCCTCCCTAGAGTTTGGAAGTTTGAATGAGAGTGTGGATGTGTATTTGAGATTTAAATGTTAAAAAATCTGATGTGTTACACTCACATGACTTTCTCTACTCTTGTACAAACTATTTTTTACAAACGCTTATTCTCCATATGCTTCATGTTAATCGATATATCGAGACGTTAATCTTATTGCTAATTTTCTTGTAGATGCAAGGGGAATTGGTAGGTTTTAAGCGAGAGTCAAATCTTTTAAGAGTTGGTTGCTATGTGTAGTATTCCATTCTCTTTGCATTACCAGGACAAAAAAAAAAAGAATAACGAATTCCCATTTGAGAAGGAGTATAAGTATTTGAAAATTTAAGGGAATAACAAGAAATATCTCGAAAAAGGTTCACTCAACAACAAAAATTTATATGACATAAATTGTGTATTTTAAGGCGATCTACATTTTTTTGTGCAGTAAAATTTTGTCTATCTCTTATGGTTTACCAGTTATGCAAAAGTCGTTCACAATGAATACTTTTGGAGACATTTCCAGAAAATTCAAGATATACATTTTATTTGTCATGAAACTATCTTAAATATATGACATTTTAATCAAAATCGTTAGAGCCATTTATGAGAAAATTAAAATTTTTGAAAAATGCTCCATGTAAAGGGTAATCTGGGGTGGGGGGATTTTCTTGAAAACCTTCGCGTCGCATCTCTGGAAGATACTGAACCTAAATACCAAGTTTGGTGTTTATCCGACTGTTCGTTTCTGAATTAGCACACACACACATACACACGGACATGTTTCCAAAAATGCTTTTTTGGATTCACGGGGCCTCAAAACATATATTTCCGGTGAAATCTAGGTATCGAATTTTTGGGTGGAATACAATACTTCCCCTACTTACTATACGTAGTAGAGAAAGTAAAAACGTGACATAAAACCCAAGGATCAACATCAAGCAACTGACAACTTGCAAACATGTGAACATCTTTGTCGACGAGCAATTGTTCCAAAGTAGTTTTACGCCCTTTAACCGGGTAGGTCACATCGGAAGATGAATGGGTGAAATTGTGCTCAAATGAACCCGGAGTCCATATAACTTAAATTCGCGACCTCTTGAATATGAGGCAGACACGCTACCCCCACATCACGGAGGTGGCTAATTTGGATCTTTTTGGGGGATCGGTTTCAATCGCTTTAGATTGCTTTGCAGAACCTGCAATGACAGGCACTTCATAGCCTGATATGCTGGAGGCGTTTTCTTTCAATCGTAATCAGAGTAGAGTGGTGTTTTGGAAACGACTGACTTTAACAGGATGAAACTGAAGCATTCTTGTGTACGGACCTAGAGTCCACATTTCCACTTAAGTGGATTGATAGAGGATCACAACACATTTGGGCTCCATATTCTCTGGAATGTGGAGCGACTTAAAGATCACATAGTAGTTCATATTGCTATTGAAAATGATATGGGCATCTCATAAAAGAAAACTAAAATAATGGTATTTAATGACTACCCCTCGATATGTCGCAGGTATACAGGATCAAGAGCAACTCCATTTTTCATCACAACTACGCTAGGGAAGATGTTTTCGTGCAGCGTTGCATCACTAAGAATTGTGCGTGAAACTGCACTGTAGTCACATAGAACGTGGATGAGAGAGAATTGTATTACTGGCGCACTTTTATCGGCGACAGGCGGTATCCTTTGATTTCATATTTATGGTAGACCTCCCTTCTTAGGCTTTCTTTTTTTTTTTTTTGCATATTCAGTTTATTTCTCAGTTATAGTAGAACCTCGCTTAACCTAACTAAAGCGGGCAGAGCCGTTTCGCATAACGCATTTTTTCGGATAATTGCATCCCAAATGCATGTAATAATGTTTAATAAAAAAAATCTACCATTGTATACAGTATTAATATGCATTACACAATATAAAGACTATTTCATAAAATAAGTAATTTTTTAACCTTTTTCTTGCGGCGCTTGCGAGCAGTTATATCATGTCACCGTTTGATTAGTATTAGATCTGTTGATGTTGATTCACTGCTTTGTTTTACAATACGCATGGCAACCTAAAAATAAAAGTTTTAGTTTTATTGATAGTACCGTAATTCAACACTTCCCTTTAAGATTTGAATGTGAATTTGTGGTCTCTCTTACCTATATTGCTTTGAATCCCTCTTATGCTATAACTCTATCGTTAACGGTTTCGAGATTCTGTTCAATGCTTATTACAACACCCTTTCTTTTAGCTTACGTTTTAAACACAAATAAACCATACTAACCAACATCAACGGTAAACTAACATTGAAAGCGTGTGGAAGCAGTCAACACTTATAATGATACAATATTTCTTGAGATGTGCGGTAGGGGTGGAGATTAACTGCATACTATACCAAGTATCTTGTATTTTTTGGTTTATTCTTTCTTAATTTTCTTCCCCCTTCGCGTTTCGGTTAAGCACAGCTCAGTTATGTGGGGTTTTACTATAGGATGCTTAAATCCAGAGGCGTAGCTAGAGAGGGGTTTTGGGAGTTAGAACCTCCTTGCTAAATATATATATATATATATATATATATATAAAATTAATATCAAAAAAGTCTGATGTGATGCATTTACGTGACTTTCTCTACTCTATATGGTTTATTAGTGAGTATACAAACTATTCTTACTAAAGCTTAATTTTATATCTACTACATTTTAATCCAAACAAGCCTTTGCAGAAATAGCTACATTACACGTTTCGTTATACATGCAAAGAGAACAGCGATAGTCAAATGTTTAAGAACTGGATGTTATACGCTGGTCTTAAAATTCCATACTGTTTCTGTGGAATCGCGAGAAACAGGTGTATGTTGAAAGGGCTTTTAAAGAATGACCAAGAAATGAAGAATTCGAACCATTAATAAATGATATCCCAGAAATGGCTTATGCTACAAAAGATTTATTTTAAATAAATTGTGTGTTTTAAGGAGATCTACATTCCTGTGTATCACCCTTTCATTTGTAGATATACAAGATTATACAAATTTCCTCCTAAATGAAGAGGACTTTAAAGGCTATTCCCAGAAAATTCAAGATATACATCTTATTTGTCATGTAAATATCTTTAATATATGGCATTTTAATTAAAATAGTTATTTTTTTAGAAATAAAAAAATTCTAAAAATGTTTCATGTAAAGGTAGTTTGGGATGGGGGATTGTCTTGAAAAATTGTGTCGCATTCTTGGAAGGTACTGAACTTAAATACCAAGTTTGGTATTTATCCGACTTTTCGTTTTTCAGTTATGTTGTTCACAGACACACAGACACACACACAGACAGGCACAGACACGGGCCTTTTTCTAAAATTGTTCCTTTTTACTCAGGGGGCCTCAAAACACGTATTTCGATGAATAATA
Organism: Deroplatys truncata; assembly: GCA_030765065.1. Taxonomy (NCBI): domain Eukaryota; kingdom Metazoa; phylum Arthropoda; class Insecta; order Mantodea; family Mantidae; genus Deroplatys; species Deroplatys truncata. The sequence continues at coordinate 124,942,881 of CM060988.1, read as the reverse complement.
ACTTCTCTACCTACTGTGTACGTGGTAGTTCCTAATCGTATTACCGGTAGCGCTGTATTTATTCTACATGCTTAGAGAATATCGCAAAGGTTACAACAAAAACTGTACTTTAGACGGCGTGGGTACAACCATGTTAATATAATGACATGTTTTCGTTCTGGTACTAAATTTGAGAGCAATATCTCCCAGTTTAGAACATAACTAGAAACCCTATTTTGTAGTGAAATAAAATGGCTGCAGCGGTAATATAAAGTATTTAAAAATGGTCATTAATTCACATGTCACAAAACTTTTGTCGCTTAGAATACGCAAAACATCCTATCCTAATTTTAATTCCAATTGCTGCATCTTAATTGTATATACAGGGTGGACCATTTAAGCTGAGACTATACAGTATCTCTAAAACTAAGCGTTGTTGAAAGAAATGTCTGTAATAAAAGTTGCTTGATATTATGGGGAAAGTAAATGCCATTAGTCGTGTTTTGTTTGGAGGACGTTGTAATGGTCCCTTTAAAGTCAATTTAACTTTTTTAAAATACGAACCTACATTTTGTATGTTGTTTTCTCGTTAGAAAATGGTTTATGAAAAGTATTTATTTTGTGATGAGGAATAAGGAAAGAAAATAAAAAATGTTGGTTCCCAATTACGAAACCTAACTTGACCTTCAAATGACCATCCATGGATGGTCCAACCATTCAATGCATTCTTCGTGCACAGCCATTCGAATTTTCGTTGTTATTTACGTTGGTCTAAGACAATTGCAAAGTGCTCTATACGAATGTTGTTTAGTTTTTTATAAGGAGTAAGAAAACAACATAAAAAGTTAAGTTTCCATTTAAAAAAATTAAATTGACCCTAAAATGACCATACAATGTCCTCCAAATAAAACACGACTAATGGCATTTACTTTCCCCCATAATATCAAGCAACTTTTATTACAGACATTTCTTTCTACAACGCTTAGTTTTGGAGATACTGTAGTCTCAACTTAAATGGTCCACCCTGTATAAAGTAGACTTATTTAAATATTTCAACTCAGGATTAATTCATATGTATCCTTTGAGTTCATATAAGTTGTTTAAAAATGGATCTCTATACATAATCCCCTTAATATTTTTCTGGCTACGCCATTGCAAACCCAACTTGTAAAAGGCACTTTCATTGGCAGATTTGTGTCTTCGAATACGAAGCTGCTTAGTTAGTACCTCAAAAGCAAAACTAACACCTACGAGGGCGGATCGAAAAGTAACGCACAATATTTTTTTTTAGAAAAAGTTTAATAGTTAAAACATCACAAATGAACATTTTACCTACTTTTCGACGTAATCACCAAGTTTCTCAAACATTTCCCCCAACGTGATACCAGTTTCAATACGCCCTGTTCATAGAAGTCCGTTTCCTTGGAGTATAGCCATCTGCGGACTGCTGATTTCACTTAAGCATCTGTCGCAAAGTGTTGGCCGGCCAGGAATTTCTTCATGGGACCAAACAGATGAAAGTCTGACGGTGCAAGGTCCGGACTGTATGGTGGATGCTGGAGCACCTCCCAACCAAATTTCGCGATTTTCTGATGAACAGCAGCAGCAACATGGTGGCGATCATTGTCATGAAGAATTTTGACATCGTCAGCATTCATGTTGTGGCGTTTGTCAGGAAGGGCACGACGAAACTTCACCAAAGCTTTCATGTTGGCTGCAGCATTCACACTGGTCCCGTGTTGAGTAACGTCCACCAATGTAACACCATGATTATCCCAGAACACCGTCACAAGCACTTTCCTAGCAGATTAAGTCACTTTGAATTTTTTCTTCACTGGGGAACCAGCATGTTTGCACTCCATACTTGCCTACTTGGTTTCAGGCGTGTAATGGTATACCCACGACTCATCACCAGTGACGATTCCTTTCATAAAGTCATGCCTTTCTGCAGTGTAACGCGTTAGGTGATCCAAGCTCGTCATCATTCGCTGGCCCTTGAGGTTGTCTGTCAGGTTCTTAGCAACGCAGCGAGCACTAACTTTACGAAATTTCAACGTGTCATGAACAATATCGTACCTGCACCATAGAAAATGTTGAACTGTTACGATAAGGTTCTCAGTTGCACACGCCGGTCGTTCAAAATAGCCGCCTCAATGCCTCTGATATTCTGCGGGGTTGCAGCTGTTACCGGCCTCCCGGAGCGTGGCGAATCACTAAGATTCACACGGCCCTCTAGGAAAATGCACACTACCTGGAGACATTGGTACAGTCCATACAATCATCCCCATACACACCACGCATGTCCTTATGAATATCACTCGGTTTATGCCCTTTGGCCCACAAATATCGAACTACAGCTCTCTGCTCTTCACACGTGGACGACAGTAACGTGCGCGCCATCTTTGTTGCGTACTTCACGCTTCTCTCGCTATTGCTGCACGTGAAACAAAAAACACCCGGTGTAGTGAAAAGTTCAAACTATATTTGTGTGAAATTGCAACATTCCAGCTGCAATACCAAGGCAGAAAAAAATTATTGTGCGTTACTTTTCGATCCGCTCGTATATTACGGTCTATTTTCGGCTTTGTCGTTGAGTCGAACTGTCACTGGGATAATATTCGATTATGCGTTAAGGATTTCATTCTTTGTAACGGTTCGAATATAATATATGTTTTTCTAAAAAGTGTATCGAAAGTTTATTATCACCCCGTACAGCACGGGCAGATATGCATACAATTTAAAAATTGCATGTGCCAACGCAAAGCATTTATGTGATCTAGAATGCAGTATCTATTCAGACGCTGTTGTTTTAAATAACTATAAGCATTACCATAGATATGTAGGCGATATACGCGGTTTTAAATTTATAATTTTGAAGTACAAAACGTAAGCAAATACCTGTATCAGGGCAGCATTTTTACTTCAGTATGTTACGTTTCTAGCGAGAACCTTGTTACGTGCTATGATGGCACGGTGCATTCAAATTTCGAGGCATGATAAAAATGTTATGTAAACATTATCAACATTTTAAAAACCGAGCATTTTAAACACCCATATTACTGACTGTGTTACCCATATTACCATATTAATGAATGCTGATAAAGATAAAATAGCATTATGGTTATTGATTTATCCGTAACCAAATTGAATTAGAAACTGCACTATCTTTCTTTATGAAAACTGAAGTATATAAATCTCCGTGGGGTATGTTGCTTCACATCCTATACGAATGTTTTAATGCAGCAATGTCAGGGATCGCACAAAGCGTTTGTTGGCTGTCAAAACTGATTTAACTCAAATGAACCATAAGGACACAATGCTGTGCAAAGTCTAAGCGCACGTAGAGGTGTACATAATACAGTGCGTTCATTATATTGCCGGGCCGCAGATCGCGCGTATGCGTGCTCCGCGCACTGTCTATTACACCAGGGGGTTTTCCGTTCTAAAACTTCTGTATTACGAGTGATAGTATAGAGTTATCTCATAAGTTCGTTCGCTTTTCGTTACGTTTCAATCACTAAGAACGCCTGGGAGCACACCTCACCCGCAGCATAGCTACGACAGCGTAGTTGCTGAACTTTCCCTTTACAAACTTTAATCAGAAGGTCGTTCAAAAGATAAATATCTACGGCAGTTAGGTTTTGTAAACAAACTATTTATTTCCTGCAGTATACTCCATTATTGTCGACAATATATTACCAAGTTCCTGGCTATAGTAGCATGAGCTAAATTGAGCTCCAATGCCAACACCCGAGTTGTAATTTGTGGATTGTAGACTATGGTTTCATGTATTCTTTCCATTTCTGTAACCATTGGCCGTCCAGACCGAGGTTTGTCTTTTAGGGAGACATTCCCATCTCGAAATCGACTAAACCACTTTTGACATGCTCGCTTCGTTACTGCATCTTCCCCGTAGACAGCACAAATTTTCCGCCGGCATTGTGAGGCGGTTTTACCCTTACGATAGTAAAACAGCATAAGATGCGGAAATGTTCCTTTTTGCTTTCCATAGTTTGTAAACACAAGTTCATGCTGTTATATCCAACGTCAGTCACAAATATACACTGCCATATCTAATAGTGAGTCTGGTTGTTGTTCTCTAAGTCGTAGGGGTGATTAGGCAACTAGGATAACTTGATTGTACAGAGGGTTCAGGGTTTTCAGGCGCTATAGATGGAACTTGCGAGGAAGACGAACGAACTTATGAATTTATGAGACTTACAACAACTGTAAGGAGTACTAACCTTGTTATATCTTATCTTCCGTAACGGAGAGGATTCGACACCGATCCAAAGGGATTGTTACATGTTGGGTAGATGGCCTAAAAGTTCACATGAAAATTAAATTAATTTTGAGTACTCAGCACATACATTGAGGGGACCGAAACGTGGTGTGGAGGTTAAGAGGAAGGCGTGGTTTTTTACTGTACAATATCCATAACACAAATCTTCTCACACATTCCTAGATTTATTTCCCAGCCGTTTGGGGTTCCTACATTATTAAATATAAAAGGTGGGAGATGTCCACCGATCCAAAGCCTGGCTTACACACGCGGTTCGTTCCTGACGGAATCCTAACTGAGACAGACGCCTTCCTCCCACTACTCGTGGCTAGCAAAGCTACCAGCCAAGAGTGACGTAAACAACAATGTGTCTGGAATGACAATGTAGAACAATAATGTAACTCCCCAAATTATTAATACGCCACATCCCCCCACTTACAAAAATGAGGTGTCCCCGTCGAAGAGAGAAAGAGAGAGAGAGAGAGAGAGAAAATGTAAAAATAAAAGTGAAATTGACCAGTGAATCATTTGTAGACCACCAGAGACCTCTTCTAAACACTGGAAGTCCGGTGCACAAGGAATGTAATATATCAAAGAATGGCGAAGAAGATTTCTCGTTGTTTGTAGCAGATCGAAATATGTATACAGGGTGAATCAACTAAAACTTGCACCGCAAATATTTCGGAAATGGAAAGTGCTATTGATGTGCAGTTTTCACAGCATTGATTGATAGCCAGGGGCCGTACATTTAGCCTATAAGCAGATTTTAATAATACTGAGAAAGTGTATTTTTTGAGCAAATATACAATTTGTAAATGGAACAATGCCTAGTTACATCAACAGAATAAAGGTGGGGTAAATTAGAATGTCAGTGGCGTTTGTTGCAGGATTCTAGTGCAAGTGGTTTACGAGCAATCTTATTTTGAAACTTTTACGCACGACACTTGTACAACCTGTGGTAGCACAAACTAACGAAAAGCAAAAGGGAATTAAATACTTCTTTACAAGTAAAGAGAATTGAGCCCTTTAAAGGTTGTGTTCAAAATGACCACCGGCAGCTTCAATACACGCTTCCAGTCTGCTATGGAAAGACTGCTGCACGCATTCTAGCATTTCAGCGGAAATTTTAGAGCAGGCAGCAGTAATACGTCGTTTCAAATCGTCTGGTGTAGTTGGTACATCCTTGTAGACAGTGTCTTTCAGCCTTCCCCATAGAAAAAAAGTCCAAAGAGGTCAGATCCGGTGAACGGGCCGACCAAGATACAGGTCCTCTTCGTCCAATCCAACAATTTGGAAACAATCCGTTAAGACAAGCTGTAGTACTTCGTGCGCTATGGGCTGGATAACCATCATGTTGGTACGACAGTATCCTCCTAGTCTGTAAAGGAACGTCTTCTAGCATATATGGCAGACGGTCTGTCAGGAAGCTGCGATAATTGTGCGAGTTCATTGTTCCTTCTATGAACAAAGGGCCTATGAGCTGATGGTTCACTATCCCACACCACACGTTTAAACTCCATGGACGCTGACGTTCCACCTGACGAAGCCAACGGGGATTGTCAACAGATCTATAGTGCATGTTTCTGCGGTTTACCTGGCCATGATTAGTAAGTGTTGCCTCATCACTAAACAAGATACATGATGAATCTGGAGTATCTTGCCTTAATGCCCATGTACAAAAGTTAACACGATTCTCAAAATCGCTTCCATGCAGCTCTTGATGGAGAGACATAAGTTCCATTCCTGTGATAGGGATGGAACCTATGTCGATGGAGAATGCGCAGTACACTTGCCTGACTTATGCCATTTCCACGAGCGATTGTGCGGGAACTAATTTGCGGATCTACTGCAACGGCAGCCAAAACATTAATTTCTGCCTCTTCTCCAGTCACTTGTTTGTTTCTGTTACGTTTTCTAGGTGTTACAGTACCGCTTGATAAATGATTGTCGAGATGGTTGAGGTCTATTGGGATACGCTTCCGCATACACCGTACAGGAAGGAACTGCATTCTTCCTACACTCTCCATACACCATGAGCATATCGGCTTTTTCTGCATTAGTAAACCCCATCTTCTACTCACGACTTACTGCTTGAACTGTTACAAACTAACTGACCAGAAAGTCGCAATGCAATAAATGAACAGTAAACCAATGTAAACAAACATAACAACATCATACCTAGTAACTAAGCAGGGGGACAAACAATTGTCGGGGGAAACTTTTCAAAATACGATTTCTCGTAAACTACTTGCACTAGAATCCTGCAACAAAAACCATTGACATTCTAATTTATCCTGTCTTTATTCTGTTGATGTAACTAGGCATTGTTCCACTTAAAAAATTGTATGTGTGCTCAAAAAATACACTTTCTCAGTATTATTAAAATCTGTATATAGGCTAAAGGTACGAGCTCCTGACTACCAATCAATGCTGTGAAAACTGCACATCAATAGCACTTTTCATTTCCGAAATATTTGCGCCGAAGAAGTGATGTAGGTCCATGCAGAACGAATAGATAATGTGACATAAAACTATTTGTAGCATGAGATTATAAGGCACCGATACAACGAAGCACAGAGGAACCTGCTGCAATCCCATGGTACCTGTTTTGTGTCGACCGGCCCTGTCTACACAGACGAAGAAGGAGGAAGCGTCTCCTGGAGTCGATGGGGTGCCAAACAACAATCAGGCACTGATGGTGTGCTACGAACTGCTATGCGGGGCTGGTTGATCTGCTACTTCCATTCATGTCATGAACTGTAGGTCTCCTGTTCTGTGGAGGGGTGCACTGGCGTCTAACAGGATTATGTCTGGAACATTATTCATGGAAGCATCAGGACTTACGTCACAATATTGTACCTACGCCCCACGAGAGGGCATCCCGGGAGGGAGGAAGAAGGTGAGAGGAGCATCGGGCGGCTAAAACTAGGAGCGATGGCACAACAATGACAGGATCCCTATAGTTTTCAGATTGAGACAACCCGACCGTCGGACAGGCACGCCAGGCACCCCGCCCCACACAACAGGGGTTCAACGCCCCCCCCCCCAAGGGGTTTCGGATATCCCGGTAACCCGCCGAAGGCGGAAAGACGGAGAAAGTTCTACAGAGAGCATCCGTTTTCCCTGCCACGCCGCACCGAAACACCTCGCTGACACTTCCAACCCTGAAACAGACCTAAATGGGGGACAGGAAACTCAGGGCTCAGAGAAACCACTCCAGCATTCGCCTGACGACACGAGAAAATCCCGAAAAAAACCCGTGGGTCAGAGTGGGGGTCGCCGGAGATCGAACCCAGGACCTCCCGAGTGCGAGCCATAGACGCTACCGCCTGAGCTATGCCGCTCGATAACCTTGTTATAAGCTGTGTTGAAATGGTGTCTATTTGCCATGAGACATTCCTGGCATCTTCGGGTGAAATTTCCATTCATACACTTTTCATCGTCACGAGTCTGTAATTCATGGACTATAGTCATTCTGTAGGGTTTCAAATTTAAAAGTTTAGTAGCTCTATGAACAGAGGCTTTTGAAACACCCAGTTGCTATGCAACACGTCTTAGATACATCTTTGGAGAGCGCTCGAATGTTGCACAAATTTCAGTTGTTTCCTCCGTTAAAACATTTCTTTTTCGCTTCTCAGGTTTAGTGCTTAGCGATCCCGTTGTCCTAAACTTAAGATGTCTTAATGTTTCTCTACGAACTGGAATACCAAGAAATTTCTCCTGAAATTATCTACACATCTATCTACAGGGAACTTCGCATATACACGATCTGTGGCCCGGTATAAATCGTACAGCTCGTGTAAAACGTCGTGGCACTCCATATCGCAAGAGAGCAGAAATGAGGAGAAGTGGTGAGAGTGGAGGGGGAGCAAAGGACCAGAAGTATATCAGAACTCGGAGGCAGTCACTGACCCCCACCTCTCTTATTATGCAGGTGGGCTGGTCAGCGCTATTGCGCAGCTATGCTTCAGGAGTGGGGGACTGTCACGACGTTTTACACTAGCTGTACGCGTGGTATTATGCTGGTCTTTCTGTCGTTACTTAAACATTACCACTAACAACGTAGGTTATGCGCTAATACAGCTGCGTCTGGAATGTAACAATAGAAATGCACCTAAATTCTAAAGTGGTCCAGTGTTCCTATAGTTAAACATTCTAATCAAATGTTTCCTTTATAAACAAAAATAAACAGGAAGCAAAGCTACATTTTGACCTTATAAGTTAAGTAAGAAACTAACTTTTTGGGTTAACAGGTCGGTTGGAACATAAATTTCCGCACGACAGCTACATCCTCTGCCTCCGCCCACAAAGGGCACCATGGACAGAGTGCAGCTATGGGTGTGGTATGCGGTCAGCATGATGCCTCTCCCGGTCGTTTAGGCTGGTTTGTGAGAACAGAATCGCTACTCCATCAAGAAGTTCGATAAATAGTACCTCACGAAGCTGAGTGTACCCCGTACCTAGCGGTCCAACAAGGGAAAGGAAGGGTCTCTCTCCCCTTGCACCGCAGACAGCAAGGCTACCGCAGCGTTTTGGAGCAGTCCATTATAAACTAAGCTAGAGTAAAATAAAGGAATTTTAAAAAAGAGCTTGATGTGTTACATTCACATGACTTTCTCCACCTTCTATCACCTATTAGTAGGTATACAAGTTATTCTTACGAAAGTTTATTTTCCTATCTACTTCATTTTAATCAAGTAAATATTTGCAGAAATAGCTACATTGCAAATTTCGTTATAGATACAAAGGGAACAGGGATAGTCAAATGTTTTAGAACTGGACGTTATACTCTGGCTTAAAATTCTATACTGTTTCCATGACATCCCGAGAAACAACTGAAAATCAACATGACTTCAAAGGACTACAAAACATAATAACGGATATCTCGAAAATCGGTATGCTACAAAAAAAGTTATTTGAAATAAATTAGGTGTTTTAAAGAGATTTACATTTTTTTTATAAAATGCGTTTTCCTCCATCGCTTAATGTTTACTAGTATGCAAGATTATATCAATTTCCTTTCCGAATAAGGGGGATTTCATAAGCTATTCCCAGAAAATTCAGATATACATTCTGTTATGTAAATATCTTTAATGTATGGTATTTTAATCAAAACCATTAGACCATTTTTCAGAAAATAAAAAAATAAATATGCAAGTAAAGGGTAGTTTGAGGTGGGGGGATTTTCTTGAACTCCTTTGGAAGATAGGTACTGAACTTAAACATGAAGTTTAGTATTTATCGACTCGTCTATGAGTTATGCTGTTCACAGACACACATGGATCTTTTTCTAAAAATCTGATTGCTACACTCACATGACTTTCTCTACTCTTGTACAAACTATTTTTACAAACGCTTATTTTCCATATGCTTCATGTTAATCGAGATGTTAATCTTATTGCTAATTTTCTTGTAGATGCATGGGGAATTGGAGGGATTTAAGCTATAGTCAAATATTTTAAGACATTCCCAGAAAATTCGAGATATACATTTCATTTGTCATGAAAATATCTTAAACATATGATATTTTAATTAAAATCGTTAGAGCCATTTTTGAGAAAATTAAAATTTCCGAAAAATGTTCCATGTAAAGGGTAATCTGGGGAGGGGGGATTTTCTTGAAAACCTTCGTGTCGCATCTCTGGAAGATACTGAACCTAAATGCCAAGTTTGGTGTTTATCCGACTGTTCGTTTCTGAGTTTTGCTGTTCACACACACACACACACACACACACACAGAGGCATACACAGACATACACACGGACATGTTTCCAAAAATGCTTTTTTTTGGATTCAGGGGGTCTCAAAACATATATTTCCGGTGAAATCTCGGTATCGAATTTTTGGGTGGAATACAATACTTCCCTTACTTACTATACGCAGTAGAGAAAGTAAAAAATCTGATGTGTTACGCTCACATGACTTTCTCTACTCATGTAAAACTATTTTTACAAACGCTTATTCTCCATATGCTTCATATTAATCAGATATCGAGATGTTAATCTTATTGCTAATTTTCTTGTAGGTGCAAGGGAAATATGGTAGGTTTTAAACGATAGTCAAATATTTTAACGCTGGTTGCTATGTGGCGCATTCCATTCTCTTTGCATGTCCAGGACATAAAAAAAATCTGATGTGTTACACTCACATGACTTTCTCTACTCTTGCACAAACTATTTTTACAAACGCTTATTCTCCATATGCTTCATGTTAATCGAGATGTTAATCTTATTGCTAATTCTCTTGTAGGTTCAAGGGGAACATGGTAGGTTTTAAGCGATAGTCAAATCTTTTAAGCACTGGTGGCTATGTGGCGCATTCCATTCTCTTTACATGTCCAGGGCATAAAAAAAACGAATAGATAATTCCCATTTGAGAAAAAGTATAAGTATTGGAAATTTGAAACAAATAACAAGCAATATCTCGGAAATGGTTCACTGAAAAAAAAATATATGACATAAATTGTGTGTTTTAACGAGATCTACATTTTTTGTGTAGTAAGTGTCTATCTCCAGTTATGCAAAAGTCATTCAGAATAAAGAGGAATTTTGGGGACATTCCCAGAAAATTCATGATATGCATTTCATTTGCCATAAAAATATCTTAAACATATGATATTTTAATCATAGTCGTTAGAGATATTTTTGAGAAAATCAAAATGTTCCATGTAGAGGTAGTCTGAGGCGGGGGATTTTGTTGAAAATCTTTGTGTCGCATGTTTGAAAGATACTGAACCTAAATACCAAGTTTAGTATTTATCCGACTTTTCGTTTTGAGTTATGCTGTTCACAGACACACACGGACCTCAAAACATGTATTTCCGGTGAAATCTCGGTATCGAATTTTTGGGTGGAATGCAATACTTCCCCTACTTACTATACGTAATGGAGAAGTAAAAAGAAATGCGTTTCTACAAGCTTCAGTTATTCAACATCCTTACTCTTTCACTTGTAAAACAGTGTTTTACTTGAATAACTGGGAAAGAAGAACGGAGCGAACAACTTGTTAGGATTAGGATTACGCTACGGAGGGGACACCTAATACCTCGACGCACACAGTGATCTTTTGTGCATACACCCCCGGGAGGAACGGAGGAGATGAAGGAGCCGCAGGAGACGTATGGGCTGCAGGACCGGCCGATGCAGGCGACAGAGATGCGCAAGATCCCTAACAGTTACAAGCTTGACCACCCAGTCGCTCAAGGCAGCCCTACCAAGCCACCGGAAGGTGGCGCATAGGCCTCTCTCCAACGGATACCGGTGAAAGCTCAATCCAGCTGCGGAGACTAGAGCGGCCTCCATTTTACGGGGCTGAGATCTATTCCAACACTGTGGTGTGGAGATAACGTGTCTGCCTCACAATCAAGAGGTCCCGAGTTCGAATCTCTGTTAGGAGTTTTCCCTTATCTTGAGAAGACGAATGTCGGGTAACTTTAAGCTCAATGTATCCCACACTTATTTGAGCTTCATTTCGCCCGTTTCATTCATTCGCCGTCCGATACGATCTATCAAGTTAAGGGACGTTAAAAATCAACTCCCCAAAAAATTGTTGGTTTAAATTCCCGGCTGGAGTGGGGAAAGCTTTTTTAACTAAAATCATTCTCTGTCCTCCTAAGTGTTGGAAAATATGAATCTTGAAGTGAGAGTGTGTTTCGTGATAAAAAGAAATAAAATCAGTATTAAAACCTACACTTCGAGTAATAATGCTATCAGTTGTTTTTTCATGACAAACCACAGCCAATATAATCACAGAAGGGGTTATACAAATGAAACAATAATAGAAAGAAACATCAGAGTATCGTTCATAATCTGAAATGTTAGCCTGGAAGCTAAAAATGATGTAAGTATAAATAATTCATTTTAAATGAAAACAATAGTAATGTGACTTTGTTCACTGTTACTTCTCTAAGTTCTCAATGTCACTTCAGCGTTTTGATCTCGCTCGACTATTCACTGTCACTTCACTTAGTTTTCACTTTCACTTCACTTTCTTCGTGACGTAACGATGTAACGAAATACGCACGACGTAGCCTCTTCTTACGGGCAGTTCACTCGCTGTGGAGTCGAACACAAGCCTTACTCAATCTCTATTGTAGTAGCAGCAGCACTCACTGACGGTACAACAGTCATCGCAAACTCGCTCATTGACTTACTCTTGACAGCGCTCGCGTATATAGCCGCTGGTTAGAGTTCCAGAACGTTCTAGAGGCGGAGAGAAGGGAGAAACTTCCAGAAGGTTCTGGTTATTCTGACAAGAGTGCTTCCTTGTTTATGCTGGACGAGAACGCTACTTATCTTCTTTTATCTTCGATTGCCCGCGCCGACCTCGCGAAGTTTGGGCCATAGCCGCTGCGTCACAACAACAACAATAATAATAGTAATAATACCGTTGCATTAACCGGTTGCCACTGTCTATTGTGCTATTAGCTGAATTTGCAGCTGCGCTCTCGTGTTATTGTGTTGTTTAGAGTACGTCCTTCTCCCCCGCCTATATACATATACAGGGTGGACCATTTAAGTTGAGACTGTACAGTATCTCCAAAAATTAGCGTTGTAGAAAGAAATGTATTTAATAAAAGTTGTTTGATATTATGAGGGAAAGTAAATGCCATTAGTCGTGTTTTGTTTGGAGGACGTTGTGATGGTCATTTCACCCTAATTGTAGGTTCCCGTTTAAAAAATCTGATGTGTTACACTCACATGACTTTCTCTACTCTTGTACAAACTATTTTTACAAACGCTTATTCTGCATATGCTTCATGTTAATCGAGATATCGAGATGTTAATCTTATTGCTAATTTTCTTGTAGATGCAAGGGGAATTGGTAGGCTTTAAGCGATAGTCAAATATTTTAAGAGCTGGTTGCTATGTGGAGTATTCCATTCTCTTGCATTACCAGGACAAAAAATGAATAACGAATTTGAGAAAAAGTATAATTATTGTAAAATTTAAAAGAATAACAAGCAATATCTCGAAAATGGTTCACTCAACAAAAAAATGTATATGACATACATTGTGTATTTTAACGCGATCTACATTTTTGTGTAGTAAAATTTTGTCTCTCTTATGGTTTACCAGTTATGCAAAGGTCGTTCACAATGAAGAATACTTTTGGAGACATTCCCAGAAAATTCGAGATATACATTTCATTTGTCATAAAAATATCTTAAACGTATGATATTTTATATCAAAATCATTAGAGCCATTTTTGATAAAATTAAAAATTTTCGAAAAATGTTCCATGTAAAGGGTAGTTTGGGTTGGGGGAATTTTCTTGAAAATCTTCGTGTCGCATCTCTGGAAGATACTGAACCTAAATACTAAGTTTGGTGTTTATTTGACTGTTCGTTTCTGAGTTATGCTGTTCACAGACATTTACGCCGGGCTTGAACCCGCGACCTCCGAAACTAGAGGCTAGCGTGGTACCCCTAGACCACGGAGGACGAGATGGTGATAGAGAAAGATATTGCTGTTTACATGTTTTGGCGTTTTTACTTTTATTTGTGTATTTTTTTTAAGATTTTCCATTTTATGATAATTATGTATATTGTGTTTTTTTTTAATTGCGTCGATTTTCAACTTTCTCGTGTGGTGCTTACAAAATTATTTTATGTGTTTTAGTTTAGCATAATGTTGGTCTAATACCTGAAATTGTTCTGATAATAGCGTTTGATATGAGGGAAGACAAACATGCTAAAGTCAGAAATTATCAATATTTCTACTTAACTTCCTCACTAACGCCTCAATTATAACACTGCACAATTTTTTTCTTCTTTTTCTTCATCAATTAAGTCATAGGTCGATGACATTCTCTAGCATTATATGAAAATTGCTCTACTAAATGCATATAAAATAAGTTTGTAAACACATCACATAAAAAAGTTGAAAAATCGATGATAAAAAATTGTAAACCTAATAAAATAAAGAATCTAGGAAGAGGGATAGAAAACATGAGCTATAATATCGTTTGTTATTTCTGCATATTCAAAATAAGAATAATTTAGCTGCTACTATATACAGCGACCATTTAAGTTGAGACTGTACACTATCTCCAAAACTAAGGGTTATAGAAAGAAATGTATTTAACAAAAGTTGCTTGATATTATGGGGAAATTAATTCCATTGTTGTGTTTTATTTGGAGGACATTATGATGTTCATTTTAGGACCAATTTAATTTTTACTTTCTCTACTACGTATAGTAAGTAGGGGAAGTATTGCATTCCACCGAGATTTCACCGGAAATACATGTTTTGAGACCCCCTGAATCCAAAAAAGCATTTTTGGGAACATGTCCGTGTGTGTGTTTGTGTGTGTGTCTGTGAACAGCATAACTCAGAAACGAATAGTCGGATAAACACCAAACTTGGTATTTAGGTTCAGTATCTTCCAGAGATGCAACACGAAGGTTTTCAAGAAAATAACCCCACCCCAGATTTCCCTTTACATGGAACATTTTTCGAACATTTTAATTTTCTCAAAAACGGCTCTAATGATTTTGATTAAAATATCATATGTTTAAGATATTTTTATGACAAATGAAATGTATATCTCGAATTTTCTGGGAATGTCTCCAAAAGTATTCTTCATTGTGAACGTTGCATAACTGGTAAACCATAAGAGATAGACAAAATTTTACTACACAAAAAATGTAGATCGCATTAAAATACACAATTTATGTCATATACATTTTTTTTGTTGAGTGAACCGTTTTCGAGATATTGCTTGTTATTCCCTTAAAGTTTGCAATACTTAATACTTTTTCTGAAATGGGAATTCGTTATTCATTTTTTTGTCCTGTTAATGTAAAGAGAATGGAGTACTCTACATAGGAACCAGCTCTTAAAATATTTGACTATCGCTTAAAGCCTACCATGTTCCCCTTGCATCTACAAGAAAATTAGCAATAAGATTAACATCTCGAAATATCGATTAACATGAAGCATATGGAGAATAAGGGTTTGTAAAAATAGTTTGTACAAGAGTAGTGAAAGTCATGTGAGTGTAACACATCAGAATTTTTTTTCTTAGCGTGAGCCGTTTTTAAAAATTTCCATGTTGCATGTTTATACTTATCCAAGTACTTCATCTGACAGACATGTTAGAATTTTTTCAATTCTTCTCTTTCATTTTTGTATGAATACTATACTATATAACTGATATAAGTGAATTTGCCAAAGACAGAGATAGCCGTGAATTGGAAAATTTGAAGTGTATATTTTATTGCTGCATCTTTCTTCGAATATATTTTAAAACAAACTATCAGAAGAAAAATAACACTAATTGAAAAAAATTCCAAAGATTACTACAGTTTATTACTTCGTGATCTCTTCCTTGCCAGATCACTTGAATTAGTCACATAACAGAACATTTTAAAGAACATTTTAATACTGGAATCTGTCAGCAAATATCTGAAGTAATATTTTTCTCTGGAAAGAAGTTCCCGCTGCACTGTATCTTTGAAGTACTATTGTAACTAAAGAAAATAGAAGCGCTCAGTATTTCGTATTTTAAAATAAGTTTTATACGGAGAGTAAAAAATTGTTTCTGTCAAGTAGTACGTAGTTACGCAGTTTATCTGCCTTACGACACCTGAATGTCGTAAACAAGGTTATAGCTGCCTAACATTTGACTGCGTTTCATTGTTTATTCATTGTGGGGTTGTATGTGTTAGCATTGTGTTTCACTGCACTTACCCACGTCAAAATCTTGATTACTGTAGCCTGGATATTTATGTATAATGAAACAGTAAAATATGCAAGCAATATGCACAAAATCATAAACATATGTGCATTATAATACGCAAAAACAAATGAACAGAAATCATATAATAGTAGATTATGGTACAAGGGGTGAAAGTAAGTTTTTATTTTGCGAGTAGGAATGTTACGAGCAAAATAAAAACACTTTTAACACGTGTGGCATTACTGTTTTTTGGACAGCGCTCGAATTTGCAAAATTTCATTAATATTATACAGATTCCCGAAATTAAGAGAAATCAATTTAGAACACGCTTCAAGAAACAAAGAAATGCCGTTAAAAAGCAAGATGTCAGATGTTTTGTTGCTTTGTTGATTAGCTAGTAGTCATTTTCAGTGAAATTATTTTCAACATGTTTTGTATTATGTCTGGCAATGAAGCGATTAAATGCTATATCATATTGCTTTCTGGATTTTTTGGTTGAGTACTTCTAGTGTTATTCTTTCTGCTATTTCACTTCGATTTCAGTTTCTTCTGAATTCATAATTTCCGCCATTGAATTTTTATGTAGGTTATCGTAGACAAAAGAATGACGTTTTATAGCAAAGAAAGCAGAAGGCTACCAATATAACGTAGGTTAACTCTACAACGAATTGCGATAAATTAAAGTATGACATTTTGTAGGTATTGTGAAGAAATAATGCGAGCGCCTCAAGAACTTAATTATGTAAAAAGTGAGGCAGTATTTTTAACACTTAAATAATTTCAGTCTAATTATATAATATGTAAATTCAATAACAGCCCGCCTTGAAGCAATAAGTGTATGTAATAATTTGTAAAATGTATGTAACAGTCATTGCATATGCTTATATTATTGTATCCATGTGTAATAATGTGATGTGACTGTATTACGTAATTTAATAATGTAGGAGTTGTGAGAATAATAAGTTAAAAGTTGCTAACAATGAGGTAACAATGAGGTGACCTTGAGTCAATAATGTGTAAGAAAGTTTAACAGTACTACTTGTGATTCTTGGAGTAACAATAATGTAATTTTAGTGACAGTTTGTAAAATAGCCAATCAACAGTGGATAGAGATAAGTAAGAGGTAGTGTAGCTTACAAAATAGACGATGGATAGAGGTAGTGAGAAACCATTAATTCAATGAAATTTTGATTGGAAAACTGTGGTGAATGTTTGATGGTAAAGTAATTAAAAAGTGACAAGTGAAAAACAAGTGGAAATGGGACATGAAAAACTGGAGCAAGATAATTTATTGACGGGAAATTGTAAAATGTAGATAAACTGTAGTGGATGTCTACAGAATGAGTGGCCAGGGCCAAATTTCAGTAGACAATCAAATTGTAAATCTCTTAGCACAATAAAATACAAAAATATATTATGTATTGTTGTTGTAGGGACATTTTAGCATTAACATTTTAAAATATGTATTTTCTTCTGGAGTATACGTTTACATGCCTTATCAAACACTGCTCAATTTATCTGTGAAAGTGTGACTTTACAAAGTGTATAATTTCGTATATCTTTAAATATATAAGCAACATGCGTTTGGCATTCAAATCCGGGCGCTATTGATTAATATATCTATGGCTACACACAGACCAGTTCTTTTGCTGTATTTTCAACTTTAGCAAGTATTCGTGAACCGGAGATTGCTGTGGAAAAACAAAAATCAGAAAATAATTATGTGGTGCACAGGTTCCTCAGCAGTCAAAAACCCGCTCAGCACAGGTAGAATGGTGACGTCACGACTGGAAAGCCGACGAGGTATATAAAGCTTTTTCCTTTGTCCTTCAGTGAAGTGATCCATGTGGCAGTGCCGTAGCCGGAGAGTTCCAGGTCGCTGTAATGCGGATTACCGGTGTTGTGGTAGTAGTGGTGCTTACCTCTTGCTGCCTAGCGGACCTGACTTCGAGCCTCGCGGAGGTCGTACAAGAAGGTAGGTCAACGTCCCTACAAGACCAGTACATCTGTCCTAAACAGCAAATCGTCACTGTTTTCGGTTAGAATCTTCTGCAGTGGATAACAGAAAGTGATCACAGTTCAAATGCATGTGTGAAGTGCCAAGTTTTGGCGGATACTGTGCATTTTGACGTTAAAAAATCGTTTCTGATGGATAAGAACAGCAAATCTTAATACTTTTAAAGACACAATATGTGTTTATAGAAACCAAATCAAGATTGCTGCACTTGACTGAGAATTCATCGCTTACAGAGCAGATACATGCGGGCGCGCGTAAATGTGTTCATATTTGAGGTGTGTACACGTTGTAGAGAAACGAGTTTGTAGCTATAAAAAGTCAAGCTCGTGTGCTTGATCACGTAGCAGTTGTGGAAAAAATTGTATGTTCTTTCGATGATGCCAGAAGTGATCCGATGACAACTATTGTAGAAAGATTTGTTCATCTTCAGCTGTGTCGTAAATTTTAAGATTCGTTTTGAGTGAGAAATAATACGCTGAGATTGGTACAAAGTTTTAGAAGGCGCTCGCATTAACTACCTTTAATTTTGCACTGATTTCAATGAACATTTAAAACATGTAATATTTTCTTCAGTTTTAACTCCGCGCAGCTCTTCCCTGCATTTTGTACACTTTTAGGGAAGTGTTCCATATAAACTACTCTCAATTTGATATCAGGGCATTCCAAATAAATTGAAATTTATCCACAAACTTTAATTTCACATGTGTAAATTCAACTCCGGGCGTACAAAGTTTTGTTTATATGTGATGTTTATAGATTGCTTGAATCATTGAGAAGCAACCTTGGGGCCGCGAGCCTTTTATGGTTCGCGTGGTTTGAGAGGTCGTAAACTAAAACACAAAGCCAAAAATCAACAGTATAATATATATTAGAACTAGCATACCTTATTATGAAGCTTTCTCAACATTGTTTTATTACGTTCTTTACTACTTAACTATGTTAGGCAAGTATTTTATTCTACCAAAAATTCGGTATCGAGATTCCACAAGAAATAGGTATTTTGAGGCCCCCTGAACGTAAAATGCGCGGTATTTAAGATAAGCACCTTCTAAAATGCAACACGAAGATTTTTCAAGAAAATCCTTCCACCCCAAAATACCCATTATACATAAAAATTTTCGTTATTTTTTTATTTTTTATAAAAATGGCAAACTATTTTGATTACACCAATTCACGCGTGACCAGAGTACTAGCGTGACCAGAGGCATGCCTAGGAGGGTTTGGGGTTGGAACCCACTTTGCTAAAAATAGTTTTAAAATTAATAGCAAAAGTAGCTTTATTAAAACAATAGCAGCTTTCTAGATTGGTGGGGACGAGATACTTCCTAATCGTATCAATGATTGTGCTATATTTACACCGCATGTCTTGATAAAAATTGTTTAAAAAATGGATCCCTACACGTACACCCCTTTAATATTTTTCCCGCAACTACGCTGCTGATAAAGTGTATGTCTTAAATTTTCTGCAAGTAGCCTGTGAAGTCCCTGTATAATAAATACATTTTGCATAAAACTGTATATAGATCTCATTAATACTAAAATTTTATGTCAAATTGTTTGTAGCATATTCATTTTCGAAATATTCGTTGCAATTGGTTTGGGATTTTCAGTGCTTTTTTTGAAGTGCTAAATCAACATTTTTGTCTTTCGTGGTTTTATACAAAGAATATGGAATTTCAAAACCAGCAAATAACTTCCCGGTTTCTAAAGATCTGATGTCACCTTAGAGGCTCCTGTTTTCCAGTAGTACCTTCAATGAAATGCATAATGAATTCGTTTCTGCAAACTTTTATGCAGATTAATACAAGTATGAAGTAAATAGGAAACTAAGCCATTTAATTTGAGATTCTTTACTTGTTCTACCACGTACATAGTAGGTAGAGAAGGTATTGCATTATACTAAAAAAAACTCGATACCGAGATCTACGAGAAATGCATGTTTTGAGACTCCTGAATACAACAAAGCATTTTTAGTAAAAGGTGCGTGTGTATCATAGAACAGGTAACTCAAACAAAAAGTCTGATTAATACTAACCTTGATATTCAAGTTCAGTATCTTCCAAAGATGCGA
Source organism: Deroplatys truncata (assembly GCA_030765065.1). Lineage (NCBI taxonomy): Eukaryota > Metazoa > Arthropoda > Insecta > Mantodea > Mantidae > Deroplatys > Deroplatys truncata. Next base: position 124,922,850 of record CM060988.1, on the reverse strand, counting down.
CACGAAGATTTTCAAAAAATCCCCTATCCCCAACTGCCTTTTACATAGAATATTTTTCGAAATGTGTGATTTTCTCAAAAATGCTTCTAATGATTTTGATTAAAACATATATTAAACATATTTACACAAGAAATAAAACATATCTTGAATTCTGTGGGAACAGCCCATGATGTTGTATATAATCTTGTACAACTGATAAACTTTAAGCGATATACGAAAACGTACCACACAAAAAATGCACATCTCTTTAAACACGGTTTATTTCGAATAACTTTCTTTTTGTGGCATAAGCTATTTCGATATATACGTTATTAATGGTTCGAATTGTACAATCTCTGACATTCTTTGAAGTCCTGTCAACATTCAGTTGTTTCTCGCGATTGCATAGAAAGAATATGAAATTTTAAAGCCAGCGTATAGCATCCAGTTCTTAAACATTTGACTATCACTGTTCTCTTTGTATCTAAATGAGTAATGTAGCTATTTCTGCAAAGCTTTATCTCGATTAAAATGAAGTGGACAGAAAAATAAACTTTCGTAAGAATAATTCGAATACCCACTAATAAACGATGGAGGGTAGAGAAAGTTATGTGAATGTAACACATCAGATATTTAAATATACATACTTAGTATTTCTGGTTAAATAAAATAGTTTGAAATTTTAAATTTATAATTAATATAAATAACTTGGATGAACAGAAGCTAAATTGCTAGAGCATAGCATTGAATTTTCAACTCCAAGTTTTGGTTTTGTGGCCACATTTGTGCAAGGAAATAATTAATTGGGGTCGCACCTATGAAATGGTTGCGGATACTGGAATTACCTAGGCTAATGGGTTCCTCAGTAGCGAAAGTGCTATCTGGAAATGAGTGATACACTGTTGACTCATGTGTACAAAAAGGCAATTTAAAGGCTGACGTCCCCAATTCCTGTTCCTTCTGCGCATTGGGTAACAGTGAATGACAACTTCTGGATTAGTTTGAAGCCTAGGCACCTTAGTTCATATAGAAGATATGAAATTTGCATGCTTATGCATTTAACTTAGGAGTAATCTTTCAAATACGTACAGTGATCTTAAATAAATAGGTCAATATGCCTCCTCCCATTAATTTGTCTGTTATTGAAAATAGTGTTTATGAAAATCGAGCAGGAATCGCTACTTCTTCCCTCTCTTTTATACAATCTATTTTTTACTTTCTCTACTACGTATAGTAAGTAGGGGAAGTATGGTATTTCACCCAAAAACGCGATACCGAGATTTCACCGGAAATACATGCTTTGAGACCCCCTGAATCCAAAAATAATCATTTTTGGAAACATGGCCGTGTGTCTGTGAACAGCATAACTCAGAAACGAACAGTCGGATAAACACCAAACTTGGTATTTAGGTTCAGTATCTTCCAGAGATGCGAGACGAAGGTTTTCAAGAAAATTCCCCCACCCCAGATTACCCTTTACATGGAACATTTTTCGAAAATTTTAATTTTCTCAAAAATGGCTCTAACGATTTTGATTAAATATCATATGTTAAAGACATTTTCATGACAAATGAAATGTATATCTCGAATTTTCTGGGAATGTCACCAAAAGTATTTTTCGTTGTGAACGACTTTTGCATAACTGGTAAACCATAAGAGATAGACAAAATTTTACTACACAAAAATGTAGATCGCGTTAAAATACACAATTTATGTCATATACATTTTTTTTGTTGAGTGAACCATTTTCGGAATATTGCTTGTTATTCCCTTAAATTTTCCAATAGTTATACTTTTTCTCAAATAGAAATTCGTTATTCTTTTTGTCCTGGTAATGCAAAGAGAATGGAATACTCCACATAGCAACCACCTCTTAAAATATTTGACTATCGCTTAAAGCCTACCAATTCCCCTTGCATCTACAAGAAAATTAGCAATAAGATTAACATTTCGATATCTCGATTAAGATGAAGCATATGGAGAATAAGCGTTTGTAAAAATAGTTTATACAAGAGGAGAGAAAGTCATGTGAGTGTAACACATCATTTCAAAATCTGATGTGATACATTCACATTATTTTCTCTACTCTCTATCTTTATAAGTGGGTATACAAGCTATTCTTACTCAAGCTTATTTTGCCGTTATAGATACAAAGAGAACAGCGATAGTCAAATGTTTAACAGCTGGACGCTGGCCTTAAAATTCCATACTGTTTCCATGCAATCACGAGGAACTTGAAAAAGAATAAGTATTGAACAATTCGAACCTTTAAAAACGGATATCTTAGAAACGACATATGCCACAAAAAGCTTATTTTAAATAAATTGTGTGTTTTAAAAAGATTTACATTTCTTGTGTAGTATGTTTTGGTCTATCGCTTAATGTTTACCAGTTAAACAAGATTATACAAAATTCATTCAAAATGAAGAGGACTTCTAGGCTATTCCCAGAAAATTCAAGAAATATATTTTATTTGTCATGTAAATATCTTTGATATGTGGTATTTTAATCAAAATTGTTAGAAAATCAAAATTTTCGAAAAATGTTTCGTGTAGAGGTAGTTGGGGTGGAGTTATTTTCTTGGAAATCTTTGTGTCGTATCCTTGGCAGATACTGAACTCAAATTCCAAGTTTGGTGTTTATCCCACTTTTCGTTTTTGAGTTATGCTGTTCACACACACACACACACACACACACACACACGTGCATGTTTCCAAATATGCTTTATTTAGATTTAGGGAGCCTCAAAACATGTATTTCCGGTGAAATCTTGGTATTAAATTATTGGGTGGAATGCAATTCTCCACCTACTATGTAGTGGTAGAGAAAGTAAAACATAAGATGCTACATTCACGTAACTTACCTTACCCACTATCCTTCGTTTATACCCCTTCTATTGACTAATCTAGCGAAAACTTCTTTTCCTATCTACTTTATGTTAATCCAGATAAATGTTTACAGAAATGGTTTTATTGCGCATTTCACTGTAGGTACAAAGGGCATACAGAGCCTGAAGCGGTTGTTCTAATGTTTAGCGCTATATGCTGGCTTAGAAATTCCATGCTCTATGCATGACATCGCGAGAAACAAATGAATGGTGGCATAATCGCTTAAAAAGTGTATGATAAAGTATCGGAAAACTCGAACCAACAGCTACAGTATCTCGGAAATGCCTAATGCTACAAATATGTGCTTTAATGAGAACAGTAATATTCAATTAGAATGAAAAGGCCTTCCAGGCTATTCACAAAGAATTCAATATATGTATTTTATTAGTCATACAAATAATCGAGCATGTAAGTTCTTATAATAAAAATAATTAGCAATTTTTGAGAAAAAAATAACTTAAGAGTTCTCCGTTAAGAATAGTTTGGACGGATGGGAAGTTCTTGAAAATCTTAAAAGTTTCATCCTTGGACGATGCTGAACTTGTAAAGTTTGTTATTTTTTACTTTTTCTACTACGTATAGTTAAGTAAGGGATGTATTGCATTCCATCCAACATTTTTATACCGAGATTTCACCGGAAATACATGTTTTAAGAACCCCTGAATCCAAATAAGCATTTTTGGAAATATGTCTGTCTGTGAACACTAACTGAAAAACGAAAATTCGAATGAATACCAAACTTGGTATTTAGGTTCGATATTTTCCAAAGATGCGACACGTGAATTTTGAACAAAATCCACCCACTCCAAACTACGGTTTACATGGAACATTTTGTTTAATTTTCTAAAAAATGGCTAAATATTTTATTAAAATACCATATATCAAAGAAATTTACATGAGAAATAAAATGTAGGTATATCTTCAATGTCCTCTTCAGTCGGAAGGAATTTTTTATAATCTTATATAAGTGGTATACGTTAAGCGATAGACGTAAACCTACTACGAAAAAATCTGATGTGTTACACTCACATGACTTTCTCTACTCTTGTACAAACTATTTTTACAAACGCTTATTCTCCATATGCTTCATGTTAATCGAGATATCGAAATGTTAATCTTATTGCTAATTTTCTTGTAGGTGCAAGGGGAACTGGTAAGCTTTAAGCGATAGTCAAATATTTTTAGAGCTGGTTGTCATGTGGAGTATTCCATTCTCTTTGCATGTCCAGGGAAAAAAATGAATAACGAATTTCCATTTGAGAAAAAGTATAAGTATTGGAAAATTTAAGGGAATAACAAGCAATATCTCGAAAATGGTTCACTCAACAAAAAAAATGTATATGACATAAATTGTGTAGTTTAACGCGATTACATTTTTTCTGTAGTAAAATTTTCTCTCTTATGGTTTACCAGTTATGCAAAAGTCGTTCACAATGAAGAATACTTTTGGAGACATTCCCAGAAAATTCGAGATATACATTTCATTTGTCATGAAAATATCTTAAATATATGATATTTTAATAAAAATCGTTAGCCATTTTTGAGAAAATTAAAATTTTGGAAAAATGTTCCATGTAAAGGGTAATCTGGGGTGGGGGATTTTCTTGAAAACCTTCGTGTCGCATCTCTGGAAGATACTGAATCTAAATACCAAGTTTGGTGTTTATCCGACTGTTCGTTTCTGAGTTATGCTGTTCACACACGGACATGTTTCCAAAAATGCTTTTTTTGGATTCCGGGGGTCCCAAAACATATATTTCCGGTGAAATCTCGGTATCGAATTTTTGGGTGGAATACAATACTTCCCTTACTTACTATACGGAGTAGAGAAAGTAAAAAATGCAGATCTCTGTAAAACACACAATTTATTTAAAATAAGTTTTTTCGTGGCATAAGTCGTTTCTGAGATATTCATCATTAAAGGTTCGAATTAGTTAATTTCTTGGTCATTCTTAAAAGTTCTTTGAACATTCAGTTGTTTCTCGCGATTGCATGGAAACGGTATGGAATTTTAAGGCCAGTATATAGCGTCAAGTTCTTAAACATTTGACTATCACTGTTCTCTTTGTATCTATAACGAAATGTGTAATGTAGCTACTTTTGCAAAGGTTTATTTGGATTAAAATATAGTGGATAGAAAAATAAACTTGAGTAAGTATAATCTGTATACCCAGTAATAAACGATAGAGGGTAGAAAAGTCATATGAATGTATCACATCAGATTTTTAGTTGTGGTGTTCACACACACACATACCGCGCTTTTCTTAAATTTCTCATTTAGGGGACCTCAAAACGTGCATACACAAATTTTGATTTTGGTGTGGGTTGCTGTGCTTCCTCTACCTACCATAGGAAAGCGGTTGAGAAAGCATAAATTAACGAAATATGACCCGACATTACACGTCGCTAAACATTATACTAGCCATTGTACTTGAAGCTTGTTTAAGATGCAATCGTCAAAATATTTTATCTAAACTCGCCTCTGATTTGGAATGTTATTGTAAGAAAATACCATATATCATAAACACTCTCTTTGTATGTAAGGCATGACATGGTCATTTTTGGTTAAGCTGACTTGAGCTGTTCAGGCATGAAGCAGTTTTAAGTTAAAAAAAAAAACACCACACGCACAATTTGATGTTACATTCACATGACTTTTCTATTCAATATAATGAATTTTTTTCTGCAAACCATTTTTACGGAAGCCTATCTTTATCTCTGTTAAGCAAGATAAACTTTACAGAAATAGAAACAGACGACTGAAAAATCCAATGTCATAGCCGAGATTTGAACCACGGATCTCCCGGTATCCGTCCGGTTGCTCTAACCACTGAGCTACCATGCAACATGCCAGTACGACATTAAATTCCCCAACTGAAGCTATGAAGCCCGCGACTTCAAGTACCTACACATTGTAAATCCCCATTGGGGTATGTCGTTTCAATACAATTTGAGATCTCCTTGTGGTTTACCGGGAAAAACGCGAATCAATTGGGGAATTTAATATCGTACCGGCATGTTGCCATGGTAACTCGGTGGTTAGAGCAACCAGACGGAGACCTGGAGATCCATGGTTCAAATCCCGGCTATGGCATTGAATTTTTCAGTCGTCTGATTCTACCTTTCTAACCTTGTCCAACACACGGCTTGTTTGGAAGAACAATTAATTTACAGAAATAGTTTTTATTTACGCATTTCGTTTAGATACAAGGGTGTTAGAGGAAACGAATCAATAGTCATATGTTTTAAAGCTAGCAACTTAATGCACTTCCCATGAAATTGCGAATAACGACTGAATAACGACAGCATTTTAAACATAATACAAAATATTGAAAAAATCAAACCAATAACGAATATTTCGGAAATGAATGCTGCCACAATAAGTAGTTTTAAATAAGTTGTATATCTTAAAGAGCTCTACGCTTCTGTGCAGTACTTTTTGTATATTATCCTTTACCAGTTATACACAATTCCTTTATACGAAGAGAGCTTTAGAGCCTATTGCCAGAAAAGATGGCCCCTAACTTTCAAGGCCAGAGGTATCGCCCCTGCAGTTTTACTGAAGGGGCCTGCCGCCTCCCCCCGAAATTCCAAGATAGGTTTTACATTGCAAAAATTGTTTAAATGCAGAATTTGATTCCCTTGGGAATCAGGGCCTTTTGCTTTCGTTGTCACTTGTCATTTTTTAAACGACCCATAGTTTATTTTTGAAGAGGTTTGTTTGTGTGACCCTTTGTTCCCCCCCTGGAGAGTAATAAATCTGAGTACCGAACGAGGTTGAAAAGGGATACCTTTATTTCAAATGCAGAGGTCATCTGTTAAAAATAAGCAAATTGATGACGCAACATAGGTTTCAGTTAACATCCGATTATAATCGAAGCACACGTGCAGAGCTATACTTCCCCGAAAATGTTACGCATTTCGTCCTCCTCCTCCTCCTCCTCCTCCTCCTCTTCTTCACTTCCTTCACCGTCATCAATCACCACATTAAAGCTTGCAATGTAAGTGTGAGCGCATGTTTTCCAGTTGTAGGTACTGTGCTGACATAATATAAGTTACCTATGCATCCCAAACTCTGTTTCTTATAACTTTAATCCTTTGACATGCATCTTTGCGCGCTCGATTTCCTTCCCCTTTATTCTGATTGACTAATGCACATCTTTGAATGGCGATCATGTCAAAATAAGCTCTGTACAATGCAAGGTCAGGCGGTAAAAGCAATACAAAGAGTCGTGATGCATGCACGTGCTTTCATCATCCTGAGAGGCAGGTTTAAAACAAAGGATTCTCTTATTTATTTGTTGATAAGAATTAGCGTGTATTTCAGAAGCATTAACTCTGTTTTATACATTTGTTTCATACCTTTATGAAAATGTAAATTTGATAATTATCTTCTAATATTTTAAAATAAATAGTTGTATTAAATATGTAGTTATTCTGTATCGTACAAGCTATTCCACGACGCAGCCGGTGAGTGGTGACTAATGCATTGACAGTTAAGAGATACAGGGCAAAGTTGTATGGAACAGACCTATACCTTTTTCATTATAAGCTGAAAGGAGAAGTAAACAAAACCACGTGACAAGACAGCACCTCATTGACTGGTGGAGGAATTACAACTTTACCCGCTTATCATGTCGTCTCTTCTCTACATAAAACAGTTCGGTTCAGATCGTAACATTTTGTGGTTATTCTCGTGCAGAGAAAATTAAAACACTCATTATTGTAGCAGTTAAATTTATGAAACTAAATGTGTTTGTTCAGATTCACCTATAACTGCATGAACCGTTATATCAGAGTTTTTAAGAGGCTATGCGCAGGCGCTGCTGTTCGTTTCCGGCTGAGAATCTTCTGACACTGTGGAAAACATAAACACGGGAAAAGGAGAGAAGGCAATTGTGTTGAATGCTTTTAACAAATTCTGTGAAAAGAATCCACCTTTAATTGACAATTAATATGGTTGGCCATTGTTTAGCAATGATTGAACTTCTTTGTTAGTGAAGCAGAATTGTTGCTGGGATTGCTTGGGTCGCGTTTGTTTTCTGTTGTTTTAATTTATAGTGCTAAACGATTAAAGCAAAGGTGGTATATTGGTATTAGCCATTAAATGAATGACATATAAAATCTGAAGTTAACAACAGTTTAATCCAGTACCTTTAATCACAGATGTCTAACTGTTCAGGCACAACTTTTATTTGTCTACTCTTAGTATTATGTTTATAAGGCAAAATATAGGAATACGACATACAATGTTTAAAAGCTAATGATCCCCAAGTTCCGTAATATACTGTATTCGCATTCTGTCTGAAGCAATTTCCTCTCACGGGTACTTAGTTCCCGTCATCCTCTACGTCAGCCATGGCGAAACAGTGCTTCGCGAGTCAATTTGCGCTTCAGTTGACTCGCGCACTACCCCTCCGTAGCTTCTCCCGCCCCTCCGCCTCCGCCTCCTACTCATGTCAGCGTGGTCAGTACTACGTCAAACAGTGGCGGCTAGCAATGCCGCTTGCAAAGCAACGTTCGAAGAGCAGAACATTTCATGGAATGGGAGCAGAAGTTCTTCGTTGAGGATGGTGGCAATGCAAAATGTTTTATATGTCCCAAAGCGGAGTAATGCAATTCAACATGAAACACCATTACGATGCTTATCATTCCGAATATGCCAAGTTACAAGGCAAGTTGGGTCTGTAATTATTATTATTATTATTATTATTATTATTATTATTATTATTATTATTATTATTATTAAACGTTTTATATAATGAGACTTTAATTCTTATTTAAACTACAAGTCAGACTGCTAATTTTCCACATGTTCACAGGACGCGAAAGAACGCAAGAAATTTTGAAATTGATAAAAAACAATGGACCTAAACCAACTACAAAGACTCAAACTATGGCAGAGAAAAGAAATCACGCTAGTTATATTATTACCCGGGAAATTGCAAAGGCCTTAAGGCATTTCAGGAAGGAGAATTTATTAAAACATGTTTAATAAAAATTGCCAACACTCAATTTCGAGTGTTGGCATATTTTCCGACAAACCATTGCAAAGAAAGTTGAAGTGCTTTCTGCCGACGTAATAAGGCAGATGGATTTGAAAATGGCTGACTTTGTGAAGTTTTCTCTTGCACTGGACGAGAGTACAGATGTAACTGACACCTCAATTGGCCATTTTCATTCGAGGTGTTGATAAGGAACCTAATGTTGAAGAGTATTTGCTCGATTTAGTCCTACTAAAAGACAATACTACTGGCGAGGAGATATTTAATGCTCTAAAAATTAGTATTGAAAGATATTGTTTACAGTGGTCAAAATTAGTATCAGACAGAGCAAAGGCCGTGGTTGGGGAAAAATTGGGTTGATTGACAGGCTAAAACATTTTTTGTCAGTGATAAAGGTATTTCGAGCAATTTTTATGCTTGCCATTGTCTGTTGCATCAAGAAGCACTTTGTGTCAAGTCGGTTACACTACAATAGTGATGGATTGTGTTGTGAACAAAATAAAGGGAAGTGCTTTGAAACACCGACAGTTTCGAAATATGTATACTTAAAAATATGGGAGAATCATTTAAGATATTAAGTATTTGTGTGATATTAGATGACTTAGCAGAGGTGCAATGTTACGTCGGTTCTTCGACATCAGAGATGCATTCCCCGGATTCATGAAATAAAAGGCAATTTGTTTTAGCTTTACATTTACATTATTCTGATATGCTTTAAGGTCATTTTATTGTAATTTTATTGTTTCCGTTTTTTTAGGGAATGGAAATTTAGGAACTAAATAACGAGGTCTGGGTCTGCGACTTAGCTTTCTTATGCGATATATGTACGCACTTAAACTGAATACTACATTTCAACGACGCAATCAAAATATTGTTGATAAGTATAGTTCAGTGCAGACGTTCGTAAACACACTTTCACTCTGGGTAGATCACTTGAAAGAGGGGCAGGTGTACTATTTTCCATGTTTAAATCTCCTTTCAAATTTCTCCTCAGATAAATTCAGTACTTACATTAGTATTCTCTTCACACGTAAAAGTGAATTTTGTGATTACAGATTTCGTGATTTCAGGGTTTTTAAATATGATATATCAGTGTATGTCTATCCATTAAACATAAACGTAAGAAAGGCCAGAATCAATCTGCAAGAGGAGCTGATTCATTTACAGTCTGACGAAATCATGAAAGTCAGATGCAAGGATTTAATAGGAGTGGAGTGTTTTAAACTCTTATGCAACAATAAATATCCGAAGCTTCGATCATATTCAATTTCCATGGAAGAAACGTTTTGTACAACGTACGTCTATAAATAGTTATTTTCCATGATTAAATTAGTAAAAAGCAAATGCAGATCCCGACAGACGAACGAACATCTTCATGCCAGTTACGTCTAGCTGTAAACAACATAATTCCCGATTTCGAATCTCTCATTGTAAACGACATTGGAGAAGCTTAATTTACTTTAAATACAGAGTACAGGACGCCACTGAATCAGTTCGTTCTTTACCACTACCCCGCTCGCCTTCCAAATTCTCCCCCTTCCATAGCTTTGTTATCCAGGTTGCATCAAGGTGCTTCGGGGCAGGCTCACAGTCTCACCATGCCTGCTCTACGTGGTGCTGCCATGTGCTCGGCGGAGTGATACATTTAAGTTTGTTTACTTCTCCTTCCAGCTTATAGTGAAAAAGATATAGTGTAGCTGCAAAACAATAAAGTTAGCAAATTCTTATCAAAGCTTCCCTCCTGATTGGAGAAAGATAGTCGTACAACCTACATGATATAACCAATGACGACCTCGCCTTTCAGTTCAAATGCATGAAGTGTCGCGGCCCGGTCGGTCAAAAAGTATTAAAGACTGTTAATATTTATTTCATCATTTCATTATTCTTAATTCATTATAAAACTTGAATGTATATTCAGTCGTCTAAGAGACGAAACTCGAATCGGGTACTCCCGTGAGCGCTCGGGACAGCCAGGCTTTGTTCACAAAACTGCATGTATTCTTGTAGTAGTTATATTGGGGAACACAACTAGATATAATCACAAAAGTCTTCCGAGAAAAAAGTCAAATGAAATGGAGGAGCAATATTCCTTTTTTTTTTACTATTATGGAAGATTTTTAATAACATAGTTCTTAGGGTGAAAGTCCGATAATTTTACTCAAAGGCCACTATCAGGCTTGAGGTTCTTTTACGTGCCGTAAATCTGACACGGGACCACCGGTTTTACTTCCCTTCTAAATGAAGCCATGCTAAAGAGTTTTACGCTCCAAAAGAATCCATCGTCCTTCACCGGGTTTGAACCCGCGACCTCGGGAATAGGAGGCTAGTGTGGTATCCCTAGACCACGGAGGACGACACAATATTCCTTCCACCGGTATGTGGCGTTTATTTAGTAGTAGTAACCATGGCATTAATTTATCTGTCGGGAGAAATAAACACAAATTTCACCATTATTGTAATTATATTTGTAAGTAAAATAAAGTAACACAAGCAATACTATTCAACTATATTACAGAAAACGAGTTGTAAAAAAATAAAATTTTTCAATCCAGAGAATCAAAATCGAGCTGCTTGTATAGAAGTAACACTGCTCCACGCCCCAAGTACAGAGTGGAAGTATCCCTAATCAATGCCTTGTGCAGGGAGAGCCAAAATACTACGAACCGGCTGCGCGGCGTTTTTACTGTCCGCGTCCTCGGCGCTCGTTGCCGTCTGCCGCTATCATAGAAAGGCGCGGATGAAACCATACAACAGTTTTAAAACTACTTTTAAAGGCTTTACTTAGCAACTTTATGAAAGTGTGTTTGAGGACAGAATTATTAGTAGAGATTTATGGCCCCCTCGGTCCCCCACCTAACACCCTGCGATTTCTATCTCTGAGGTAACTTAAAACAAAGTATACAAGACAAACTTCCACACCCTGGAAAAATTAAAACAAAATATCCGCCAGGAAATTGCCAGCATTTCTCAACGTGAACTACGGCGAGTGATGGATAGTTTCCTAAAGAAGTGCCAAAAATGTATGGACAACGACGGTGACCTATTTCAGCAGCTCCTTTCATAAAGTTGGTAAGTAAAGCCTTTAAAAGTAGTTTTAAAAATGTTGTATGGTTTCATCCGCGCCTTTCTATGATAGTGGCAGACGGCAACGAGCGCCCAGGAGGCTGACAGGAAATATACAGCGCAGCCGGTTCATAGATTTTTGGCTCTCTCTGTATTAAAAAAGTTTGCCAAAGCAGCGCACATAAGTTGACGGTTTTTCACTCGAAGGGACTTTGAAAAAATGTAATTGCTCAACAGACCGGCCACTTTTAGTTTGACAGTGTGTAGCCGTGTCATTTACTGTAATTGAACTATAATTAGCATACTGCAGTGCTGCCTTGTTAGTTAATGTGATCACATTTTATTGAGTTGCTGGACATGGTAGTAGTGTTGGTTGTGCAGCATAGCAGCAGTAGGTACTCAAAATGGATAGATTTATTAGTAAGGCAAAGTGTTAAAAATAAAGATACCTGTGTGGGGAATCGGAAGGGTGAACCAACGTACAATAGGGGAAAATGAAAGTAATAGTTCGGGTCTATTGTCATTGCAAGTCAACAAAAACCAATCGAAACCAGGTAAGGATTGTTATTTTCAGCCATATTGGAGTACGCAATTTCCATGGGTACTATATGAAAAAACTAAAAATGTTATTTTGTAAATATAATGTATACAGAGCTGTAAGCGAAATTTTCTCATAGAATTGAAATGACATGGGACCAGGTTTCTGCAACTAGAAAAAAGTGTTGAAAAACTTGAAAATACGGGAAAGGTCTGTCTACCACAGGGAAGTAATAGTTAAATTCAGTGCTCTAAAACAAAACATAAACGTTAGTTTGTACTCGGCTCAAGCAAATGAAAGAATATAGCGCTTGTCTGCTAAAATTAATTTCTAGGTTATGTTTCGTTGAAATACAAGGGATATCAATCCGTGGCCACATAGATGACAAAAGTAACTTAAAACCTTGCTACAACTCAGGTGTGAGGATAGTCACGAACTCGAAAAATAGATGCAACGTGATTCCTTAAGTGGATTTATCACGATAAACTCGATATCGCTATTTCACCGGAAATACGTGTTTTCAAGCGCCCTGAAATAAAAAAATCTGATGGTACATTCACAAGATTTTCAGTAACCCCTGTCTTTATTAGTGAGTATACAAGCTATTCTTACTGAAGCTTATTTTTCCTTCTATCATATTAATCCAAATAAACCTTTGCAGAATTAGCTACATTGCACAGTTCGATATAGGTACAAAGAGAAGAGAGACAGTCAAATGTTTAAGCACTGCACGCTATATGCTGGCCTTAAAATTCGACACTGCTGCCATGCAGTCGCGAGAAACAACTGAAAATCGACCTGAAAAAAATCAAGTATTGAAAATTTCGAACCATTGATAATGGATATCTCAGAAATGGCTCCACAAAAAACTTATTTTAAAAAATTTGTGTGTTTTAAATACTTTTTTGTGTATTAGTTTTCGTCTTTAGCTTAACGTTTACCAATTGCACAAGATAATACAAAATTCCTTCCGAATGAAGAAGGCTTCCTAGGCTATTCCCAGAAAATTTAAGATAAACGTTTTATTAGTCTTCTAAATATCCTTTATATATGGTATTTTCATCAAAATCGTTAGCCATTTTTTAGAAAATCAAAATTTTCGAAATGTATTCCATGTAAAGGGTAGCTGGGATGGGGGTATTTTCTTCAAAATCTTTGTGTCGCATCCTTGGAAGATACTGAACTCGAATATCGTGTTTGGTGTTTATCCTACTTTTCGTTTCTGAGTTATGCTGTTCACACACACACACACACACACACACACACACACACACACACACACACACACACTGACTGAAGAAGGTGTTTTGTTTTAACTTGTCTTTTACGTCGTTTGCACCACGCTTTGGGCGTCAATTTGAAGATGGTATTTTGTTGTATTATAGTTCAACTGTTGGGGAGCCGAACTTGTAGTAGTTGCAACCACGCGTATAGTACCCGCTTTCAGGTAGCCTTCGCCCCAAATGTACTTTCAGGTGGTCTTTGCCCCAAGTTTAAAAAAATATTTACTTTGTAATTTGTTTGTTCCTTTAAGTATTAAATACTTATTTTTGCCTCGGCTGCGTCAGCATTATTGTTAGAGACGTGGAAGTCTTGGCAGGGTTGTGATACGACTAAGAATGTAGGCTTACATAGATTTTAAGTTTTAATTCACTCCTTTTTATTAATCCTCAACACAAATTAAATAGCACTTCACTGATATCGAGACCTGTGAGATTCTTTTATTTAATACTTGCACTTTTTAACACGTACACTATTTTCGTCTCACACGAATACGTATTAAATCTCTCGAGGACGCACAAGCAACGCATCCAGTTATGAGCACTGTTTGCAGGCAACACGTCTGATTATGAGCACTGTTTGGAGGCAATTGAATTGATTTCAACCGTGTAAACTTGTAAATTTCTGTATTTCAAGTCTCTGATTGGCTATTTTTATAAACTGTCACAAAATTTAAATTATAGTTGCTCCAATAATGACCAGTAGCATTTAAACTTTCAAATTCATTATTGCCTCAAGGTTATCTCACTGTTAGCAACTTTTAACTTGATATTCTCACAGCTCCTACATTATTAAGTTACGTAATGCATTCACATAACATTATTGAACATGTTTACAATAATATAAGCATATGCAATGACTGTTACATAATTTTACAAATTATTACATACACATATTGCTTCAAGGCGGGCTGTTATTGAATTTACATATTGTATAATTTAACTGAAATCATTTAAGTGTTAAAAATACTGCCTCAATACACGGGCATAATTTCAAAAATGCTCTATTTATATTTAGAGAGCCTCAAAACGTGTATTTTCGGTGAAATCCCAGTATAAATTTTTTGGTTGGAATGCAATATCTTTTCTACCTGTGTACGTGGTAGAGAAGTGTGTGTTTTAGCATAACCCAAAACGAAATGGCAGATAGATACCAAACTTGATAATTGGGTTCAGCATCTTCCAAAGAGCCGACACTAAGATTGAAGAAAAATCATCCCCAAACTTTACATGGAAGATTGTTTTAAATTCTCGATTTATCAAAAAGGCTTTAATGATTTTCTTAAAAATATCACATGCTATATTTGGATAACAAAATATGTATTTTAAATTTTCTGGGAATAACCTGCAAAGTCCTCTTCATTCGGAAGAAATTTTGTATAATTTTGTATAACTGGTAAACCCTAAAAAGTGCTGCACAAAACATGTAGATCTCTTTTAAATACACAATTTATTTCATATAACTTTTTGTGGCATTAGCCACTTCCTTGTTCGAATTTTTCAATTGTTTGTCTTTTTTTAAATTTTTGTTTCTCGCGATGATGTGGAAAGAGTATGGAATTTTAAGGCCAACATATAGCGACTAGATTTTAAACATCCGACCATCATTGTTTCCTCTATCCCCTTGTGCCTTCAATGAAATACGTAATGAAACTATTTCTGCAAAGGTTAATCTCGATTAATATGAAGAGATACAAAAAAAATCTGATATGTTACACTCGCATGACTTTCTCTACTCTTGTACAAACTATTTTTTACAAACTCTTATTCTCCATCTATTTCATATTAATCTCTTTGCATATCCAAGACAAAAAATGAATAACGAATTCCCATTTGAGAAAATAAGTATTGAAAATTTAAGGGAATAACAGGCAATATCTCGAAAATGGTTCACTCAACAAAAAACATGTATGACATAAATTGTGTATTTTAACCCGATCTACATTTTTTGTGCAGGAAAATTTTGTCTATCTCTTATGGTTTACCAATTATGCAAAAGTCGTTCACAATGAAGAATACTTTTGGAGACATTCCCAGAACATTCAAGATATACACTTTATTTGTCATGAAAATATCTTAAACATATGGTATTTTAATAAAAAAAGTTAGAACCATTTTTGAGAAAATTAAAATATTCGAAAAATGTTCCATGTAAAGGGTAATCTGGGGTGAGGAGATTTTCTTGAAAACCTTCGTGTCGCATCTCTGGAAGATACTGAATCTAAATACCAAGTTTGGTGTTCATCCGACTGTTCGTTTCTAAGTTATGCTGTTCACAGACACACACAAAAACACAGACACACACACAGACACGGACATGTTTCCAAAAATGCTTTTTTTTAGATTCAGGGGTCTCAAAACATATATTTCTGGTGAAATCTCGGTATTGAATTTTTGGGTGGAATACAATACTTCCCCTACTTACTATACGTAGTAGAGAAAGTAATAAGCTTTCGCAGGAAGTGTGTGTGGAAGATAGTTGTCAATTGTTTTTTTTTTGTTTTAATATAACCAATATTATTTGAGGTTCTAAGTAGAGTATTTCTAAAGGTTGAAGTGCAAAATCCATTCCCCTGTAAAATTATGAGTGAATTGCATCTCTTCACCTTTCAGCAGCTCAGTTATCTAAGGCCATGACCGTGGCTTTCTTGATTGGCGTATTTAATTTGAGTCGCAATATGCGAAAGGCTGAGAATCAAGGGAGTTGACACTGGTCCTGAGCAAACTGATGGAACTTTACGGCAGGATTAGCAACGTAACGCATGGGTACCGCCATGTAATGGAAATCCTCTCGTAGCCAGACCCAGTTACTCTGCTGAAGACACAGCTGGGAGTCAATATTTACGTTAGACCTCTGTTCCGCTAGCAGCATATGGAAGTAGGAGTGGAGAGCATTATATTGAACTACAGACTTCCATCTGTGGTAAAGCTATTCTTATCCTACACAGCACCTGTAATATTAAACGTAAGAGAAAAAGCTGCCTTAACCTGGGATTAGGATGAACTTTACGATGACGGGACGTAAACAGGCTCTTATGTTTGGGGTAGGCAACTAATGTGTCACATTTTTATCACCACCGAGATCATAATCATAATCATCATCATCACCACCACCACCTTCTGGCTTGCTAGTCTTCAAGAAAACCGATCTGCCCACCTCATTCGCGGTCTGCCAACACTCCTACCTATCAGTTTATACTTAATGTTCAATCTTCATTCTGTTTACATGATTCTGCTATTTTCGTCTGTATTCAGTTATTTCATTTAGACTCCGATTCCCAACTTTCCTTACGTCTTCTACCTTTTTTATCGACAGAGCTGTCACAGAGCTTAAAAATCTCATCTCGCCAATCCTTATCTTTTTCTAACGAGAGAGCCAAGAAACTACGAACCGGCTGCGCGGTGTTTTTCCACTGGGTGTGTGGAAACATAACGCACTGCTGCTATAAACAAGGTCACGCTGTTGACGTGGTTTTGCTCTGCAGTGTGAAGTGCAGTATTGAGTTGATGGTGATGTGATGTATAGTTCAGTTATTACGAGTTATTTATTATTTTGTCCTGTACTTAGTCCCAAAGTATACTATGGCTCAGTATATGTTTTCTATTGCACAACGTGTATTTATTTATTTTTAACTGAGTCAGCTCGCCAAGTGAAAGTATAATTTGCAGAAAGATTTCCAGGTGTAAAAGTTCCAGGCCGTACAACAATCCACGAACTTTACAATAAATTTCAGACGCAGGAAATGTTCAGGCTAAGAAATCTAAGATAGCGTACGGTTCTTGCCGAAGGAACATTAGACGACATCGGTCATCATTTGGAGAATTCCTCCCTAAAATCAGTTAGGCGTCTTTCATAACAGGCAGGCATTTCTTATGGCTCTGTTCGAAGAGCTTAACTACTGAAGTTAAAACCATATAAAATAACTGTGGCACATACTCTTCAACCAGGCGATCCTGTAATTAGACGTATTTCCGGTGAAATCTCTGTATCGAATTTTTGGGTGGAATACAATACTTTCCCTACTTACTATACGTAGTAGAGAAACTAATACATTCCTGAATCTTTAGACAGCACCTTTGAGATTGTTTGCAAATTTTTATATAAATTAGAGCAAAAGTGAAATGTAAGGAATAAATTTCTTGTGTAAAAATGTAAAACTGAGAGAAAGTGCTTAAAAAAAGGGGAGGTTGGCGAGTTCATTGGTGTTAAAAGGGAGCCTATATGTGATTAAAACCTGTCGCTGGACTTTTAAAAATGGTGGATCGTGGAAAAATGTTTGGCCATTATGATTCAGAGGTGTCTATAGAACACTTATGATGTAATTAAAAAATAGAAAATGTTTTCATCTTTGGCGAAAAACTCAGTCGCAGTTTCCCTTAAGAGCAATATGTGGGTATGTGAAATGATACTCGACGTTTTCAAATGCTAAAAATAGAAATGTTTACTAGTATTTCGCTACCCACTTTCCGGCAGAAAGGCATGTTCTACATAACCATGTGTATGATATCGTATGACAAGGACGCGACCTTGCAATGTTATGTCATCATATTTGTACGCTATAGAAGACGAGGGGAGATACCATCTCTTCCAAGAAGCAAAATGGTCATCTTTTCCTGCTAGGGACTCGTGTAATGCATCTGCCAAAAAAAAAAACCCGTTGAAAACCATTAATTTGCATTCTGTGTCGTAATAGTTTATTTATGCAATTTGTGGCTGAAGTGGGAGGTTTTTTTTTTTTACACGAGTGGAAAGATTTTCATCACGAGGATAGGGAATGATAAAAATTCCAGAAGTGTACAGAGTTCCCCATGTTTCACAAGTTACGTACATGACTTTATTTACAAATCACAACAAAAATTAACAATAAACAATAATTAATATATTATTATGAGATTTTAAGTTTATGGCCCATAGTGACTTAAACAATTGAATAGCGTACCCAGCGATCTTAAACCGGAACAAATGTTGAAAAACCTTTGCTTTTCATACTTGAAATTGTTATTTACGTTGTGCTTTTTGTTGTAGTCGTTAAGCTGCCCAGGGTGTAACTCTTGAAGATGACAACCAAATAGTTGACCGAAACGTCGGGTGTAAATAATTTTATCCTTCGACCATGGCCTTCCAGCCCGGAAGATTTTAATATTTTTAAGTATATTAATTTATACCTAAAACAAATCTTATGCATACCAACCACAAGACATTCTCTATTCATTAGCATTTTTGTAGCTATTCTAGAATGTATTATTTAAACATAATTTTCTACATGCTTCATCTGAATTACCTTAAATATTTTTTCAGAATGTGTTAATCATCTGCCAGTGTGTTTGTAAGACCAAAAGGGTATATCATGTAAATGTTTTAAAATTATAAACACTTTAAACCCTATGTTATTGCGTCATTTAAGAGCAGTTTCCCTCTAGATAAAGAGGAACAAAACTTTTATGTACAACCCGCCGCTTCCACGGCACTGCTAAACGAATCCGTTGTAATAGCGGCGGACTGGTCCGCTGTTTTTTTCCCCTTGATAACGCTAACGTGGCGAAACAATTAGGGTATTTTAGGCACACCTTTCTGTTTAAAAGGTATTTGAAGTGACGCCCCTTTGCGTCTATAAAAACACTACCTGTTGAATACACTCAACGAATTTCTGCAGCTGAAATACCAGAAAACGCACCGCGGAAGTTTGCCTTCTAATTTGTCGTGTTTGGGAATTTGATGCATAAAATTTATCCATAGGTAATAAACACATGGATTTAGATCTGGGGAGTGAGCAGGATGGTCACTTATTGTATCAAAAAACGTATAATATTATATCATTTTTCGTCTTAATTTGGCTATTTTGTATTTGTTTTTGTGTAACTCGGACCCAGTCTATTTCTTTTTTCTAACACCGTATAAATTGTGGATTTATTAAGAAGGATGACGCCAGGTAATTTATGTATAAATTGAGAAAGATATTTATCAGCCACACATTTTGGCGCCAATTTGATGAGATGCAATCTGAGAAAAGTATTTTATTGTCTTTAGCTCCAAATGTGTTTTCACTGTTTCTTTAAATATTTAATATTTATGTTTGCCTCGGCTGCGTCAGTATTTATTTTAGAGACATGGAAGTCTTGGCAGGACGTGATGCGACAAAAATGTAGGCTTACACAGATTTTAAGTTTTAATTCACTCCTTTTTATTAATCCTTGACACAAATTAAATAGGACTTGACTGATATCCGAGAGCTGTGAGATGTTTTTATTAAATAATTACACTTCTTTTAATAAGTATACTATTTTCGTCTCACACGAATACGTAATTAATTTCTCGAGCACACATCTCGCGTCTGGTTAGTAACTGTCTGCAGGCAACTGAACTGATTTTAAGCGCCTAAACTTTGTAAATTTATGTATTTCAAGTCTCTGATTGGCTATTTTTACTCCAATAGAATACCTGAATTTAACTAAAGCTTTTTTCTGGTTGTTGATTGTATATTTTTATAAACTGTCACTAAAATCACATTGTTACTCCAATAATCAGAAGTAGTATTATTAAACTCTCAAACTCATTATTGCCTCAAGGTTACCTCATTGTCAGCAACTTTTAACTTATTATTCTCACAGCTCCTACATTATTAAATTACGTAATACATTCATATAACATTATTGAACATGTACACAATAATATAAGCATATGCAATGACTGTTACATACATTTTACAAATTATTACTTACACATATTGCTTCAAGGCGGGCTGTTATTGAATTTATTTATTGTATAATTTGACTAAAGTCATTTAAGTGTTAAAAATACTGCCTCAAAATTCAAGTTGACAGTCCACGCGTGATTTGAGCAAAACGTAACGCAATAAACACACGATGTTTTGTAGTATACACAATAACTGAACTCGGCAAACGCAATCAATAGACATTTTCACATAACACCATGCCAAACAAAGACTGAACTGTAAATTGTGCATTCTCTGTAGGCGCATGATCTAGGATATTTCGAGTGAGATCATTCAACCCGATGCGAGCCAGATCCGGCAACCACCAGTCGCGTCATTTAAAATAAACCCGTTATTAGAGGTAATTTCGGGTATAGACTTTTGAAGCTGATGTCGTAGAAGGATGTACTTAACATAGGCACTTATAAATTAATTTTGAAAGGTATCAGTCAAAAGTCTGATGTGATGAAAATTTAAATGCTGAATTCTTTGAAAATCGATTTTTTTCGGCATCGAAACCGTTCAACAAAATTAGAAAAAGAAAGTGTCACAAGGCTGTAAAGAGACTGTTACAATTGAATTTTAACACAAATATTGTTCACGCATTAATCGCAATTTAATACCACTGTTTTCAGATCCTGTTTCCTTATTTGCAAATTAGTTTCACGCTCGGTGCTCATAATTTATCACCTACTTTCATTTTTAATATAAATGGGTAGCATAAATTATGACGACTGTAGGCTAGCAATAATAACCCAAGTGGTTAACCTTGGCAAGATGCAATTAGGCGCATCCACGTTTCACGTTGCATTCTGTATACCAACCTGCTGTCTCGTTAAAGTAAAATGTTAACGGATACAATTAATCATGATTACGCTTTTGAAGCTGCAAAAAGGGTTAGTGCTGACTTTGCAAACATAACTGAAGCTAGGTACAAGTTGGTCAGAAGGTCAGTGATAGGAATACATGCAACTGCCCTTCAAAAGTTTACTAGCTAATGACAAAAGAACAGCTTCAGATACAGCGTCGATTGTCAGTTGTTACAGATGCAACGATAGGCTTTCAGATTTTCTTGTTTGGACACTCCATTTTGGGAAAACAATCATAGCACTGTTTTCTCTAATCACTATATTTTTTATATCTATTCTGTAAATTATTCCTAAAAATGTTTGGTTTTCTGTTTCCTGGTGGTGATAAGTGTGTTCCAGAATGGTTTCAAAACACATTTTGCTGTAGCTTCAGAGAAGCTGTCGCAGTATTTTGTCGTGTTATCTTTTTTTTTTCTAAGCGCCTGTTATTGTTTTACTATTTTGCGTTCTTTGTCCTCCGGCTAGCTATTATTACTCAGTTGAGCAAATATCTCTTGAACAGTGTGTAAGCGGAAAGAAGTTGTTACTAAAAGATAACACTGATAAAAGAATTTGTTTTTACA
This sequence comes from Deroplatys truncata, assembly GCA_030765065.1. Lineage (NCBI taxonomy): Eukaryota > Metazoa > Arthropoda > Insecta > Mantodea > Mantidae > Deroplatys > Deroplatys truncata. The sequence continues at coordinate 124,900,952 of CM060988.1, read as the reverse complement.
CTTTTATTGCCGTCACACTGAATTAATTTCATATATTTAATCTTGATACACGCCTGATTGAAACTGTTATATTTTCAAATGTAACTACAATCACTTATTTGCCGCGCACCATTAATTTGCGTATTTCACATTTTGTAACTAACTTTACAACGCGAGAGATTCTGTAGAATTGCGTAATGTGTACTTCACGAGTGCTTCCGTGTAACTCGCGAGAGAGATTTCTTAGAACTGCGCGATGTTTGCCCTGTGAATGATTCTGTAGAACTGCACGAAACTTGTCTCTGGCTCCAGAATTTATACTCCCTCGCCCCGATATGCCTAAACATTATAATCGAGCTGCTATTGGTTAATAAATCGCGCCAACATTAGCGTCTATTTCGTCAGCCAATAAAAATTACAAACACACATGCTCTAGGGAAGATATTCCCTCCATTTCTAAAGAAAGGCACGCTATTCTGACGTCATTTGTTTGTCTCTTCTAATTGATAAACAACTCACCCCCTCGCTTCATTGTTACCCGCTCCTATTGTCAGTTTCAGTGAGGCCGTGTAAACTTATTTCCTAACAATGCTTATAGTTAACAAACATCTCAAATCATTGTCATGCAATAATGCTAATTTACACTACAATCACTCTGGCATTCACAGTGTTGTGATATAAAATACTGCTTCAAAGCATACTTTGACTACAGTCAACTGTTTGAAAATCAACTTCCTGTACGCTGGTCCCATTATTTAATGCTGATGAGAAATTGAAACGGACATAATATTTAAAAAGTGTACAGCTTAAAATAATGGGGAATTTAACCCTACAAAAGGAAAATTCTTCTAAAGGGCTAAAACCACAAAGTGCATTTGACACAAATTGAATATTTTAGCGAGTTCAACTTTTCTATAGTAATCTCTCTCTTAAAGGTACCTAGTTGTATAAAGTTCTCTAAAATTCAATAATAATGGACTTCAAGGCTATTCAAATATTTTATTTTTCATTTGAATGTTTCAAAGGATATTGTAATCCAGATCGTTAGAGACACTGTTGAAAAGAAACAGTGTAAAGTGTTTTTGTGTATCGAATAGTTTGATGTTGGAGAGTTTATAAAAGTATTCTTGTAATCAACATGTTTACTGAATTACCAAATTTAAACCAATCAGTTTAAATATGTCTGTGAAATACATATAAATCATTTTGTAAGCACGGATACCAAAAAGTTGAAAAAAATATCAATGCAGTTTTCAAAAATCTTCAAAACCGCTAAAACATATACTTAACCGAGGCAATTTGGCCTTAACATCCTGTAGCAAGTGTGGCTCGATTCTAACGCAGAATTTGTATGGTCTCCCAGTTGGAAGTATATAGCCCTAGATGCTTGAAGGCGGACAAAGCCTCGGCGAGTCGAAGTGGAGATCTATGTACTGATCCCCCAGTTCGTGATGAGGTTGTGCATTCCCGATACACCATGGGGCGTTCACAATGTTCACAACACCTTGCTCTGAAATTCCTGTAGGCGTTGAATCTGTTTTTTAGTAGTGATTAACTCTTGTGATAGGCCATCAACAGTCGGTGACACTGATGAGATGTGAAATGATAATTGGGAAAGATAAGTTGGGAAGGAAGCCCTCCAGGCTTAAGTTTAGGGTACCTCCTCGGCATGCATTTACCGGTTTCAACGATTGAAGAAAAAAAAACCCTCAGCCAGGGCGGATTGTTCAAGCGGAATTTGAACCGCACGAGTCCATGTCTTAAAAACCTCTGCCACACGTGTCTGTCGTTGCACTCTGTGGAAAAAGCCCATGTGAGAATGGCATACAGGGGAGCGATCCCAGAATACTCTTGTGCAGCAAAGTATAGATGGAGATGATTTGCAATTAATTATAGGATATAGCTTCACGAGATAGGAATATTATTGGTTTAGCTCAGTATTAATGTGAGTGTGCCATTATAAGAGTCTATCGAATTGGACAGCTTGGTCAAAAGGGAACAAAGGTACCTTTGTGTCGTAGAGTCGAATGCTGGCAGAAGCAAGAAGTGAATATATTTAACTGATACTTGCTGGGATTGGTAGCAATGCGTCACCTACAATGGATCAACAGTGGCGACAAAAATCCAAGGAAGATTGTATTTCAGCGTCTTCAGGTCCCATATAAAAATGTGAACTAAACATCGCTTGTGTCATCCGCAAACTGCACGGCGCTGCTGTAAGTAGGTCAGGCACAACGGCATAATGATCGGTGCAAGGATGCTACCCTGGTGTACACCAGCTAGAATGGAGTGCGAACGCACCATGACAATACGCACAGAAAATATGCCTTTGGCGTTAACTATTAATCAGGTTAATCAAATAAAGTGGAAGGCCAATGTCATCGAGCTTGTAAAGAAGGCTGTCGTGCCATACCCTGTCAAATGCCTGAGTGGAATCTAAAAATGCTGCTATAGTATGTTATTTCGCTTCGCACCCACGGAGGATGTGTTCAGTTAGAAGTAGTTGTTGAGTACTCGAATGGCTCGGAATCCAAACTGATTAGGTGGTATAACTGAATTATTACAAATATAACGAACAAGTCGTTATGAATGAACTTCTGAGAGGTTAAAAAGAATTTGTAAAACATTTATGGGCTGATACTTCTTTGAGGAGCCAGTAGACTTACTAGAGTTTTTTTTCTTTAACTTCTAACTTTCCAAGGATTTGGAAATTTAATCCCGTTACGCATCAAAGGTATATGCTTATTTACATTGATGTTTCCATCTGGTCCTCGCCGTCCTATATCTTGTTTTCCTTTTCGGTTATAACTAAAAGCTTGCTTCGGTATTTCTCAGAGTATTCAATTAACATGCGCTTGCCAGTTCTTTTGGTATTGAACTGTCTCTTGTACTATACAATTGTGTATATCTAGCTCCTTTTATATCTTCACTTCTATCTCATATAGATGCCGTTAGTAATCTTCTCATGAATCTCATTTCTGCGCGTTCAATTTTATTTGTCTTTTTTCCTCATAATGCCTAGTAGTACTGGTTTCGATATATTATTATTAGTATGAGTTTGGCCTCCTTCCTCATTGATTTTCTCAAGTGTCTATTAATACACGCATTTATTGAATTATATTTGTTTAATGATTATCCAGGTTTGTGTATTGCATATATTTCAGCATGTCAACAGTTTTCCGCGAAATAATCAATGCGAAAGGTTTCTTGTAAACGGATGTAAGGAAGGCTTACCAAAGAAGATTCTGTATGAAGCAAAACTTGAAATAATAAGGTTTCGGTGTCGCTTTTCCACAGAAACATTTGGGATAAACGTTATTAGGAAAAGCTGAAGCAAACACAATGGCTTTACCATTAAGCTTGGGGCAATCTGAATCAATACTCTCAATTACCGAGGTTGAGCAAGATTTAATGGCCACTTAAGTTGCCAACATTAAGATAAATGGACGTAGAACGAAAATCTGTATCTTTGTTTAAATTCAATATGCTACTAATGAAAGACTTTTTATAGTCTGGAATCCTGAACTGAAGAATTTATAATAGTAGATTATGATTCAAGGGGTAAAAGTAGGGTTTTATTTGCATAGGCCTTCGTTTCGCAATTCTATGATCAAAATAAAACCACTTCTAACACGTGTGGCATATACTACTTTTAGACAGCACTCGAATTTGTAAAATATGAATAATATTATATTCATACCTGAAACTAACAGATCATATTTAGAACGCGGTTCTTGAAACAAGAAAAATGCCGTTAAAAATTCGAGATGTCAGATGTTTTAACAATTTGTTGATTCGCTAGCAGTCAATTTCAATGAAATTATTTTCAACACGTTTTGCCTTACACCAGACAATGAAGCGAATAAATGCTGTATCATATTGCTTTCTGGATTTATTGGGCGAGTACTTAGTGCTATTCTTTCTGCTGCTTCTGTAATTTCACTTCCATTTCAGTTTCTTCGGAATTCATAATTCCCGCCATTTAATCTTTATGTAGGTTATACAGATAAAAGAATAACGTATAGATCGAAGAAAGCAGAAGGTTGCCAATATAATGTAAAGGATAACTCTATAACGAATTGCGATAAATTGAAGTAGACGATTTATACTGTGAACAGAGAATGCGAGCGTCATGAGAAATTAATCATGTAAAAAGACCTAATGGAAGAGTAAAACCTAATCAAACCAAGTCGAGTTATTAAGCATGTGCAAATACAAAGGGTAATTGCCATGTGATTGGACTTGAAACCAATGTTGGTCACTAGTGTGATATCTAAAGCTTTTAGCTTCTATGCACTCTGTTAGAATTGCTACAAAATAAATTATATTAGTTTGCAACTGTCACATTGCAAATATTTGAGTTGAGATTATAAGTGGAAACTGGACATTAGATAATTTTGGTTTCATTTTCCTTAAATTATGAGCACAAATGTGATGCAGCTTTATTACATTGACGTCTCTATTTTATTTTTAGGAAAGGTCCCACACATCCATTTTTTTATTTTCTCTGCCACTTGTCTATAGTAGGTAGAGGAAGTATTTTATTCCATGCAAAAGCTTGATAATTGGCATTTCACCGGAAATGTACATTTTGAGATCTCCCATCCCTCCCCTCCCAAAGAGGGGAGGGATGTATTGTTTAGACATGACATGTGAAGATACCTAATAAAATTCGAAATATACCTATACATGGCAAAATTTTCGCCATTTTTAATTTTCTCAAAAATGGTTGACGATTTTTATTAAAATACTATGTATTTAAAATATTTCTATGCCTAATAAAATGTGTATCTTGAATTTTATGTGAATAGCTTGTAAAGGCTTGTTGTGAATGAATTTTGCATAATTTTGTACATAACTGGTAAACGATAAGAGCTAGCAAAACTTAACTGCAGGATGAATGTCGAGGATATTGAAATATAAACAGTATCAAATAACTGTATTATAGAGTCAGCCGTTTTGGAATTTGGATTGAGCATCTTCAAGGATGAGACATGAAGATTTTTAAGAAAATTCCCCCATCGCAAACTATCATTTACAAGAAAAACAATTTTTATTTGTCCAAAAAGACTCTTAATGATTTTTCATTAAAATGTCGTATGTTTAATGTATTGACGTGAGAAATAAAATGTTTATCCTAAATTTCCTATGAATATTCTTTGAAGTCCCTTTTATTTGATTGAGTTTTGCGTGATTTAGAATAACGAAATTATTACAAGCAAACCTTAAAATATAGAACAAAAATAACGCACTAGGGGAAAAAGCATACAGTTCGTTAAGACACTTTTTGTCCAATAAACTTTCTCATACATTAGCTCTTTTCGAAATTTTTCATACTGAAATATTCCATGCTAAGTGTCATCTAGCGGATGCTTTTTCTCGCCTTTCTTTTGTTTCCTTTCCATCGCAAGAGTTTGTTACCACAGATAAACATTTGAATGCTGTTTTCGCATGTTGTAAAGCATTTCCTGTTTATTTGGAATCATTCCAAAGCAAAAATATCTCGTGAGCAACGTGAATAAAATAATCTGTTTTATGTGAATACATTTTATATCACAAATATGTGTGAATTCGTCATTAGTGTGAATTTTGTTATTGGTTTAGTAGCAATAATAAAGTATCGGAATGTCGATACAGGTACTAAACCCGAAAGACATGACCCAATTATTCCAGCCGCCGCTAGTTTAAGGTGCCTCTCTCCATTGACATAGATTTCCATTCACAAGAGTGAAAAAACATTCAATTTAATGCTTGTGCTTGCAGTATTTCACAAAACGTGCCTTTCTCCTCTTATATAAAGGCGATTGTGTTGCTCAAGCCGCACTAATATTGTTAACCATGAACTTATACGCACAATAGGCGAGAAATTCGTGTATGTTTAATTTTCTTGATAACCTCGAATCTGCTGTACATCGCCGCCATGCTGCAAGCGACCCTGACTGAAGTAAACAACACGTTCGCCGCGCCTCTTGTTTCTGGTTGCCTAGCAACGGATCGCAGCACTGTTGTAGGTCATGCTAAACTGTTGACTAAGAAAACACCACACTTCGTGCTGTGACTATTGCTTTTTTTCTTTCTTTTAAAGTTTGCACAAACACGTGTACTAGCCCGCTGTGGCGTATTTACCGCGTATACAGTTTACATCATCTGTTCTTAACACTGACACAATTACTTGACACTAAGTTATAGCATGAATCATTAAATACCAAGCTTGGTATTTAAGTTAATTATCTTCCAAGGATGCGATACAAACTAACCTTTACATGGACATTTTTTCGTTACTTTTTATTTTCTGAAAAATATCTCAAACCATGTTTATTAAAATACCATATGTTTAAGTTATTTGTATGATAAACTTCTATCTGTAATGTTCTCTTTACACTGTTTGAATTTTGTACAACTGAGAAATCATAAGAGATGAGCCAAAACTTGAAAGAAAAATGTAGAAATGATGAAAATACACAATTTGTGTCAATTTTTTTTCATGGTGGTTGCATTTGAGATATTCATCGTTGCATGTTTACACTTTCCAGTAAATCATCTGATGAACATCCTCGAAAGTTTGCGATTCATTATTTTTTACTTTCTCTACTACGTATAGTAAGTAGGGGAAGTATTGCATTCCAGTCAAAAATTCGATAACGAGATTTCACCGGAAATACATGTTTTGAGACCTCCTGAACCCCAAAAAATCATTTTTAGAAAAAGGTCCGTGTGTGTCTATGAACAGCATAACTCAAAAACGAAAAGTCGGATAAATACCAAACTTGGTATCCAGCTTCAGTATCTTTAAAAGATGTGACACGAAGGTTTTCAAGAAAATCCCCCTACCCCTGACTACCCTTTACATGGAACATTTTTCGAACATTTTGATTTTCTCAAAAATGGCTCTAACGATTTTGATTAAAATATCATATATTTAAGATATTTTTATGACAATTGAAATGTATATCATGAATTTTCTGGGAATGTCTTCAAAAGTCTTCTTCATTCTGAATGACTTTTGCATAACTGGAAAACAGCAAGAGATAGACAAAATGTTACTACACAAAGATGTAGATCTCGTTAAAACACAATTTATGCCATATACTTTTTTTTTTTAGTCGAGTGAACCATTTCCGAGATATTCCTTGTTATTTATTTCAATTTTCAATACTTATACGAGGCCTCTGAGCAAAATTACAGGTGTTTCACGCCCAATATAGAATGGGACGCTAAGAACCATAGTAGTTAAAGAGCGTCCATAAATAAAACTCAAAAAAAAAATACTTATACTTTTTCTCAAATGGGTTTGTTTGCTTGCTTTTTATGTCCTGGACATGCAAAGAGAATGGAATGCTACACATAGCAACCAGCTCTTAAAAGATTTGACTATCGCTTAAAGCCTACCATATTCCCTTTGCACCTACAAGAAAATTAGAAATTTATCTCGATTAACACGAAGTAGGTGGAGAATAAGCGTTTGTAAAAATAGTTTGTACAAGAGTAGAGAAAGTCATGTGAGTGCAACACATCAGATGTTTTTTCAGTACTTCGCAAGAGCCGGTACTAAAATATGAATACTGTCTCGGCATGCTTTGTGACGAAGCTCTTCTTGCTTAATTTGAAATCATTCCTAGAAAAAACTTATCGTGTTTGCATCAGATTTTTTATAATGTAAATCCGGTTAATATCGATTCAAATTTGAAACAGTTTCGGTATACAAACGTTTTTCACGAATCAAAAGGTATACCGCAGATATCTGTAGTTATATAATGACAGCTCCACAACGAAGCTGCGAGTAAATAAATCTTCAGAGAATCTGGAGCCCAAGTGAATTTACTTCGAAAATTTCACTAATAACATTTCAAATAATTTATCCATAAAATCCACTCAGTAAAATGTTACTGATACCCATCTGTGAAATTTCAAAAAGCCACAATTTCAAGTCGATTCATTTGAAATATTAATACAGCAATGAGGGTTTAGTATACAGTACGTAAACCAAATTTCGTGCATATTTATAAATTAGTTCCAGAGTTATTAACTTTTTATTATTTTTTTACTGCTTTGAAAAATTGCTCCGCACAATGCAATTATTTTTTTAAAAAATTAATATTTTGTGGTTAAACTTTTAATAGTATTTAAATTGTAGAGAGGAATTTTTAATTATCCTATTAGTTTGGAAGAAAATTAATGTAATTTATATATATATATATATTGCGATAGTAACATTCTTGGTGCTTACGTAATATGTTTTTACGTAAATTATTAGAACTTGAAGATCTTATGTTGTGCTGCTTTTGTTTTGTTTGGTTACATAATTTTTAACTGCTCCACGTGGGTAGCCAATTTGTAACGGTATTACTTACAAATGTTTGTTTACATCACGTGTGTTGAAGCCATCTTGTGACGTCATTCATTTATTCGGTTTGTAGCTCCATCTAGTGTTAGCAATTTGTGGTACCTAGTATCAGTGTTTGAAAGAATTTTAAGTTTTGTTTATTGTCCTCCGGCTAGCTATTATCTTATCTTGGGTCGAACATGTGTCTTGATCAGGGTTGTGTAAACGGAAAGGAATCTTTTATCCAAAAAGAACACTGATGAAGAAATTTGTTTTATAATTTTTATTGTCGAACACGTTCACTATCGCTTTTACATATTGATCTAGCTACTCGCCAAACTGAAACTGTTATAATAACTTCTTACTGATCACTTTTAATCAACGTACTTCAACCTTTTGTATAATTAACTTTACCATATTTTAGATCTTTCATAATTCTGCTGCGCGTAACTTGTGAATCTATATCCGATGTATGACGAACTAATACTTTCGACGATGTGTAGTGTACAAAGATTTTTGATGAACTGCGCAACTGAAGACGACGTGTAGTGTATGAATGCTTTCGGCGAACTGAAGGACTGACTGACTTTACCTCCAACCTACCTTATTTATACGCCTTCATCCAGATACGCCTAAAGATTATAACTGAACTGCAATTGGCTAATAAAACGCACCAACATTAGCGTCTATCTTAATATCCAATTAAAATTATGAATATATTTACCAATTTTTGTTATTTTGTACTTTATCTTAACAATACTCTTGGAATTGTATTTACGTACTTTTAATTTAATATCATATTAAGTTTCAATCTTTGCATTCTTAATTTTCAAATGTTGTTACAGTTACTAAAAATTTAATTATTTTTTTTTAAACATTTCTCTTTTTTTATAATTTATTTCTCTTTTCAAATGACATATATAAATAATTAACCCTCTTACGTTCCAATACATTTCTCTGCAAGTCATCTTTAACTATCCAGCATTTACTTTACATCTCATTGCTATTTACCCTCCTGGATCAAATTGTGTGTGGCTAAACATTACTCGTAGCCGTATCCTAACCTTCAAATTTTTGTTCATGGATAACCTCTTGTATTCATATGATATTTCGTTCCCTGATAACATTTGAAAACAATCTAAAGTTTTCTGAATTACACATCTTTTAACAACTTTCATTTTCAATTCTTCTACTATCTCTTTAATTTGAAAGTACTCTGACAAATCTGTAATAAACTGTACTGGACTGGAGTTTTCATTTTGAACATCTTGGTACAATTTATTTCTTTGCATTACTGACTCCTGTATTTCTGATATCTCCCCTCTGAAATTAACTTGCGCCTGATTTACATCTACATTCATAACCTCTTTTATCTCTCTTAGCTCACTTGAAATATTACTCATTCTACTACCTGACTCTGTACATTCTACATCAACATGTTCACTTTTAGTATTAACCTCACTTTCTTTGTTACCTATTTCCCTGCTCATGTCCAGCATTTTCTTTGAAACTTCTCCTATCTCACTTACTATTACTTCCTGATTTTCATCTCTCATTTCTGGCATACTACTATCTAGCTTCATAACTTTCTTTTCAAATCCTTCTATTATTTTGCTATTTCTATTTTCTATATCTCCTATTATTTCCCTATTCCTTCTTTTCATATCTTCATTGATTTGATTGAATGCTCGCTCTATTTTCTTACTAAGATCTTCCCTCATTTCCCTATTATTCTTTTGCATATCTTCTCTCAATTCCCTACTCATATTTCTCAGCATTTCCATCATCATACTAGCATCAAGATTAATATTTCCTGCAATTCTATTCTTACTTTCTGCACTAACATTTTCTCCCTCAAATCCTAAAAAGTTTGAGCTATTTTCTGTAACCTGTATTGAATTACAGCTAACTGTTACATTATCTCCCTCCATAATTATTTCTTCTGTATTATTAGTAGCCATTGTTTTCTTTATCCTACCACTCCTTAAGTACATTTGAAGGTTACAATTTTGTTTTCTAAAAAAAATTACGATACTCTGACCTTTGTGATGCTGTCTGTTGCTGTTACATTGATGTCCAGCTTCCTGCCCCTCTCTCCTAGATTTGTATGTCGCTTCGATGAATCTTCGTCGTTTTGTTGTCCTGTAGTTTGAATTTCCGTTGCCTTGTAATCTCGGAATTACGATCGTAGTCTGTCGTCCCTGTTGTTTCTGGAATCTGCGTCTTGTAGATCATTTCACTGCTGCATTCGTTCCACGTCCTGGTTCCTTTCCTGGTCACTCTGCTCCTTCCTGGTTATGCTGATCCTTTCCTGGTCATCGTGTTCCTTTCCTGGTCACTATGCTACTTTCCTGGTCATCGTGCCCCACGTTGGGCGCCAATTTGCGATAGTAACATTCTTGGTGCTTACGTAATATGTTTTTACGTAAATTATTAGAACTTGAAGATCTTATGTTGTGCTGCTTTTGTTTTGTTTGGTTACATAATTTTTAACTGCTCCACGTATGGGTAGCCAATTTGTAACAGTATTACTTACAAATGTTTGTTTACATCACGTGTGTTGAAGCCATCTTGTGACGTCATTCATTTGTTCGGTTTGTAGCTCCATCTAGTGTTAGCAATTTGTGGTACCTAGTATCAGTGTTTGAAAGAATTTTAAGTTTTGTTTATTGTCCTCCGGCTAGCTATTATCTTATCTTGGGTCGAACATGTGTCTTGATCAGGGTTGTGTAAACGGAAAGGAATCTTTTATCCAAAAAGAACACTGATGAAGAAATGTGTTTTATAATTTTTATTGTCGAACACGTTCACTATCGCTTTTACATATTGATCTAGATACTCGCCAAACTGAAACTGTTATAATAACTTCTTACTGATCACTTTTAATCAACGTACTTCAACCTTTTGTATAATTAACTTTACCATATTTTAGATCTTTCATAATTCTGCTGCGCGTAACTTGTGAATCTATATCCGATGTATGACGAACTAATACTTTCGACGATGTGTAGTGTACAAAGATTTTTGATGAACTGCGCAACTGAAGACGACGTGTAGTGTATGAATGCTTTCGGCGAACTGAAGGACTGACTGACTTTACCTCCAACCTACCTTATTTATACGCCTTCATCCAGATACGCCTAAAGATTATAACTGAACTGCAATTGGCTAATAAAACGCACCAACATTAGCGTCTATCTTAATATCCAATTAAAATTATGAATACATATGCTTTAGGGAAACATTCCAGAAGTTTCTACCGAAAAACGCGCTAACATTACGTAACTTCCTCGTTTCCAATAATGATAAACAGCTCAACCCCCTCTCTGCATTATTGCGCGCTATTATTGACAGTTTCAGTAAAGCCGTATAAACTTACTTCTCAATAATAATTACAGTTAAGAAACATCTCAAATCAATGTCATATAATAATGCATATTCATACTACAATCATTATTTTCATTAAAGTAATTTGTGATACAAATTACTGCATCAATATATATACATATAGGTTCTCCTTCGTCTTTTTCCGCTCATCTACAACTAATTCATTAGGTCACTCTTGAAGGGTTTGTTCACTTTTCTGGTATATAGGCAAAACTTATCTTTTTTACAATTTTGTAGCAGGTTAGGTTTACAGGGAAACATTTAAATCACTACATGACATGCTTTGAAAGATCGTACAGGTATAAAAGCTACATGGAACTAAAGTGGAAGATTTGTAGTTTTTAATAACACTAAAGTTCATATTTCTGAGTTTTGGAAACTTTTGGCCATTTTTCACAGATAGGCATCCTTAATGAATGTACAAAATAGGCCTACTTATGAATTTTCAGTCCAGCATTTTTATTTTCGCTTACAGTCCGATGATTAACGTCGAAATTAGAATTATTTACGGCATACCAGTTGCCGACAGGAAAAGAAAATTACACGTCCACGTAATAAAATAAAAACCATGCATTTAAAACGTTAAAACAAACCACACAGACTGCTATGACTGTTATAGATTCAAAGTATTTCAGCAACTATGCATTTAAAGTGATAATGTATTTTCACTAAAGATCATTAATGCATGAAAATGTGTACGCAGTCTGATACAGAATACACTTTATTGGTGTTAGGACCAGATGGCTTGATTGTAGGTACTACATAACCTCCAAGACTACAAAGTCTTCTTTATAGCTTTATTTTTAGTGCATTATGCAAAACTGCAATGCGAAAAAAGAGTGTAAAGGAGCCATTTTGTTTAATAAGCCTCGCGCCATCTTCTATAAGTATATAAATGAGCTTCGGCTATGGATATTTGAGTTCACTAAGAGATCGGGAGGTAAAGGAATTATGGCCTTTCAAACAAAATGCGTGGTTTAAGATGCTTTGTTTTAAATTAAAGCATTAATAAATAAGAGATTAATAAATATTGTTTTAGATTAATTAAAGTAATCTGTAACACACACACAGTGATATTTTTCTAAAAATGCTTTTTTGAATCATGTATTTAAGGTGTAATTTCGATATAGAATGCTTCTGTGGAATGCAATATTTCCACCTACCAAAAGTAAGTGGTAGAGAAAGTAAAAATTGCAAACAGCATCGTTTTGTTTTACTTCTATTTTCTATGCAGTATTATCATAATGTCAGTAACATATCATAATAAATTAAAGATAACACAAAATTTATGTCAGAGGCCAACGTGGAATTATTCCATCTACTAGCTTTGATCCATTCCATACACATAGGAGCTTACTTAGATTATTTCTGTTTTACACAACTGCAATGCCCATAGAATCCTTTGCGTGAAATGTACACCTATCTTCATTGATGGTCTCTCGAAGGATAAGCGACCGGTTTATCCTCAACGCGTGTGTTCGAAGAGATGGGTTAAGGTATCTTACTTTCGAGAGGTGTAGGTTTTGTAGCGGGAACTACCATATCATTGTAAATGTCAATGTGATATGAAATAAGGCAACTTAATATTGTAACACACACATGTAAGATGTGAAGGAAGGCCAGCTAGCCGTGAGAAGGGTAAGAATGCAGGTAACGAGAGGATGACAGAATTTAAACCCTGCTACAGTAGTCGCAGGCACTTGCAAGAGATGAGCGAGAGAGATAGGATAGAATAGAATAGATAGGATAGAAAGAGAGGGAGAGAGATCTTGACACGTTTGGAAATTCCGAACTTATCAGGACTTCAAATATGAAGGCAAATATTTTCATACCACGCGCAGGGGAGAGCCAATAAGAGTAAAGCTTTTAAAATAGCTAGGCAAATGTACCGTCCCCTGTGATGGTATAAAAGGGAGGAAGTGTAAAGCTTTGGCGTGTTATCGCTTTGCTGATTCTGGAGGGGAGGTAAAATGCACGTCATTTGTGGCGATGCGTGTGAAGCCAGCAATAGGAAATGGATTTAGCTTGGGGAGGTAAATCTCTGCAGATAGGCCTTTTAGAATTGTGTATTAAACAAAGCACACGGCTAACGGCGTTATAAAGTATTATTATTATTATTATTATTATTATTATTACTAATAAAATTAAAGTTAAATCATCACGGAGTTTCATTTCGTCTACTGTTACTACACCCTGGGAAGGAGTTTAGCATTAGGGCAACGCGCAAGTGTGTTAGGTTTGCAATTTCAGCCTAGACCAACCACCCACAACTCCATCGCAGAAGGAAGGAAGACGATGCCACAGGAGAGTTCCGTTAGAGAAGAGTTTATCATTAACGGCACGACATGTACGATTTGTTTAACACAATGCAGAATAAATTACCAGTCGACTTCCTTTATTACCTTCGGTAGATGTAGCTGACATTTAGATATCTATAGTGCATAAAAGCATTCAGATTTTAGGAATCTGAGGCCCGGGGTTCGATTCCCGTCTCTGGAGTGGCGATTTTAAGTCGGCCCTATACGCCTTCACCTCTGACTTCATGTGAAGTATCCCCAAAGCTCAACGTGGTTCGGAATCCACGGTAAAAGCTGTAGGTGATCTCTTCCGCCGCCATCCTCATCGCCTTACCATCGGAGACAACGGATTCCACCCGCTGGGTGCCTCCACCTCAGAAAGAGGACAAGTCATCGCTTGGTGGAATGAGGTATCCCCGAAGGTCTAAGGGAGCGTTAGAAATGACAACTTTTAGGAAACACGACCATTCAAACGAAGAAACTTGAACCACGAGGCATTTAAATAAAACGCATGGTTATGAATCGACCTCTTTGACACCAACAAAACTTCACATAGGTACTAAATATGTAACTATGGACAATATACCCTTTAATTTTACATATGACATATCCAAACTTTACAAGCAGATAAAAATTATTTTTAAATGCTTTTAATGTGTAGAAGACAAAAGTAACCATGTTTAGTAAATCATCCTGAAGAAATAAAAATATACATTAGTATTGATACAACAGAATTATGTACATTTTCAAGATAATTAAAGGACAAAAATGCAGTTCCTTTAATTTCCACCTCGATGGTGTGGGGATAACGTGTCTGTATTACATTCAAGCAAACTTGAAATTTTGGTAAAAAATTTTAAATTGTGTTGCACTTCCACGTATACACGTGTTATATCACCTTGGTGATAAATTCCAGGTTGAAGTTCTCAGAAGTTCTCTGCCTCGGCTGCCAGTCGTAAGCAGTGAATAAATACCTATTCCAGATATCTGTATCTCAGGATATTGTGGCTGAAGGCAATTAATAGGCTGAATTCCTTTAACGATTTGATTTATTCTAACACAACAAATTATCGAAGCGGCTAGGAATGTTCGCCTTTGAATAATAATGAAGTAATCTATAAGCTGTATTATAAATCTTCCCACTGCTTTTGAATGATAGCTCTCTGTCACACACCCACACGCACGCGTTACATTACCTGTCGCAAAATAGCTCACATGGGAGAATATTGAAGAGTGTTGAAGGGGGAATCTTCCTTTTATACCGTGCGACTATGACGCTAAATTTCGCGCCTTTTACCTACTCTTTATTTCGATCGGTTATTTACTTGGTGTGCTATGAGAAAGAAATCGTTCACTTTTATAAGTCAAACTTCTGTCTGACACTTTTGGTAAAAGTTTTACCACTATCTCTGTCACACTCACAACTCTCTTTTCTATTTCCAATTGCTGACTTCTTAACCAACTCCCTTGACTTTCCAGGAATTGTACTCCTATTTCCGTCCTTGTTTCTCTTCGGATCTCTCGGGTCGACGCAATTCTGCCTAATCCTCTCGTTAGCGCGCGCGCGTGTGTGTCTGTGTGTGTGTGTGTGTGTGTGTGTGTGTGTGTTAGTGGACTTTTAACTCTGCTACTTGCTCGCTTCCCAACTAATTACAATGTTTCTTACATCTGTCTAGATTTTTTGGTGCAAGTTATCTTACAGTATTACATGTTCCTATCTTGATCATAAGTTTATGATTTCCCATTATTTACATTGCTTGCCCTTTTGGGTGTATGTTCCCCTACAGTATGCTAATAATAATAATAATAATAATAATAATAATAATAATAATAATATAAGATTAAATCTTAATAAAATTATTGACATGAGGTATAGTTTTAATCCTGTGAATCACGATAAATGTGCTTCTGTTTGCTTTTTAAGTATTAATCTTCAATCTAATTTACAGTGGCAATCTCACATAGTGTGTGTTGCTGTTAAGATTTAATAAGATATCGTTATGCAAGGGTGCTTAGAAACTCTGTTGACTTAAAAGCTCTTTTATTGGTACATTATGGATTCAGAGGGCCTCTTGAATATCTTGTATTGCTATGGGGAGGCCCCTCATATGCTAAAAAGATTCTTACTTTGTAAAAACGTTCGTTAAGAATTATTTGTGATACCTCACCTTTATCTCATTGCAAACCACTCTTTATTGAACTTCATAACTTAACTCTATCAGTCTTTATCCTCTCAGGTCTTATCTATGTTAAAATAATATTGATGGATATATTGTGTGTCTAATGTTAATAATATATGACTGTAATAGGTGGAAATTGTATATTAACAAATGTAAATATACTAAAACTCAAAATAACTTTGAATATGCAGCATTAGATTTATTTAATCACTTACTTGAGGGGTATCAGACTTGCATTTGCAGTGTGCATCTCTTTGTGACGTTGCTATATATTTGTTGTAAATGTCTTTAGCAAGACCTACGGAGTTCGAATCTCGGATAGGGTAAGTTATCCGGATACAATTTTCTTTTGGGTTTTTCTTTTATCTTGAGAAGATGAATGTCGGCTAACTCTAAGCCCTAAGGACACCGGACCCATTTGAGCATCATTTCAACCGTTTCGTTCATTCACCGAACAGTATGACCAATCCGGTTCGAGGACGTTAAAACGAAATTCCTTCATAGTCCAGCTTTCATTCCTGTTCGTCACTTCATTCAAGAAAATGGAAAGCAAACCCAATTTATTCACCTATGAAAAGCGAATGCTATTCTGGTGATCCCATCCCCTGCAACAGTCCTAAACTTGTGTTTTATACCGAACCATCATTCGATGATAATACTGTTCACAGTATAGTTAAAGTTCTGCTGCGGCAACAGCAAGGTATAGCGACTGTAAAACCTCCTTATAAATGCTTCGGTAAACAAGATTTGCTACTCTCAAACATCTTTAATCTGTTTACAGTAGGAGCGCCAAGTTACACAGCTATTTGGTTCATTAGTAAAGGGTCTTTCAACAAGAGTGTCCTATCTTTAACATGTGATAGCTGCCGTGTTATTGAGTTACAGCAGTAATTTTCATGTGGTCAAAGCTGTTATTGAAAAATAGTCATGGAACGTTACAGCATTCAACAATGCGTAGAAATTGTGAAAATTGATTATCAAAATGGATCATCTGTTCGCCAAACCTTCCGTGTATTGCGTGAAGTTTACGGTGTGCATAATCGTCCCTGCGAGAGAACGATTCGGCGTTTGATCGATAAATTTGAAAGAAGTGCTTCTGTCAGCGATCAAACAAGCCTGTACGTAATCGACGTAGGCGCTCCAACGAAAACATAGGCCCCGTTCGTGAGAGTGTACGCAAGAACGGAAACAAATCAATGGCTCGTCGAGTGCAAGAATTGGGGCTTTCGCCTACCACAACTTAGCGAATTCTGCATCTGGACTTGAAGTTTCACGCTTACAAAATGGTGTTAACTCAAGAACTAAAGCCCAACGACCATAGGTTGCGCCGTGTATTCGCTGACTGGGCTATAGAGCAATTGGAAGCTGACCCGGATTTTTGTCGAAAAATCGTCTTCAGCGACGAAGCCCACTTTTGCATGGATGGTTGTGTTAACAAACAAAATTACCACTATTGGAGCAATCACAATCCAATGCAGATTCAAGAACGACCACTTCATCCCCAAAAGGTTACTGTGTAGTGTGGAGTTTGGTATGGTGGAATCCTTGGTCCATATTTTTTCCAAGATGGAGAAGCTCTAACTGTCAATGGAGAAAGATACCGGTCTCTTATAAGGGACTATTTTTGGCCTCAATTGGATGGTATGGATCTCGGAAACATCCGGTTCCAGCAAGATGGTGCCACATGTCATACTGCTCTCGAAACAATCGATCTTTTGAAGGAGAAGTTCAAAGGTTACATAATTTTCCGTGGTGGTGATGTTAACTGGCCCCCGAGGTCATGTGATTTAACGCCGTTGGATTACTTCTTGTGGGGTTATGTTAAATCTCGAGTTTATGTCAACAAGCCAGAAACAGTAAATGTTCTTATGAATAACATCACGCGTGTTATTCGTGAAGTTGGACCTAATTTACGTTCTTCTGTCATTGAAAATTGGGTCAACCGTATACGCGCAACCCCACGAAGTCGCGGCGGTCAGTTAACTGATGTTCTCTTCCACACGTAATGATATTAATTATGTTTAAAAATAAAAAAGAAATAAGCCTCTATCATTTATAGAACGTGTTTTATTTAAGTTCGAAGATAGGACACTCTTGTTGAAAGACCCTATACTTTGGTACACCTTACACAAGTACTGTACTAAATGTTAAAGTCTTGCTCTTAAGCTTCTGTATATACTGAGGTTTAAATGCGTAACACAGATAGTTACCAAACAGGATGGCTCAGACGGTAAAGTCTATAGCATTCATTCGGGAGGATCTGGGTTAAAATCCCATGGGTCGACCAATCTGACTGGGATTTTTTTGTGGTTTCCCTCTATTGCCAGGTAAATACTGGATTGGATGTTAATATCACGACCCAAAGTTCCACCTTAAATCTAAAACAATAGTAAAATGAAAAATATATGGTAACAGCAAATGCTCTGCTAATTATCCATAGATAATGAAAGTAGGTAGACTGGACGGTACCCTAATGAAATCTGTTCGGCACGTGTAGAAGCAGAGGTACAGTTGCTGTACACATGCCCCTGTGGACATGCGACGAAGTAAGATGGTGTGATAGAGGGATGAGATCTAAAAGACTAGCTGTCCGTCACACACCAATCCACAAGATATCTACTAACAGATCCATCGTGACATGGCCATGTAGTTAAAGCGACGTAAAATAAATAAAATAGAGTTTACAAGTCTGTTTAAGCAGACCAACCAACTCGTGTATGTGGCGTAACACTGTTTTGGAGATTTGTAGTTTCACCTTTCCCCTCGTCTCAAGAGCTCGATCACTTCCTCACGGAGTTCTTAGTTGAGAGTCGGGAGCAAGAAGAGGCTTGATGACCTCATAGAACATTCAGTTGGCTGCCACTGGTTTAAGCAAAGGGATAGTTGACTATCGGGTATAGAGATCACAGCTCATTCTTTGCCCACGCGCCCACAATTAGAAACAAATGTGTATTTTAGTTGTGTCTAAGAGAAACTGAATCAAATGTTTAGGCATTTGTAAATTTTATAAAATTTTAAAGTGAATTTAAATATATGATATGGTTAAAACAAACGTTAACTTATTTTAAAGAGCAATATGCTGTGCTTTCTAGAAATAATACAGTAATTATGATCGACATGATCAAAATGTTACTACAAAGTATGATGCATATGTATTCTTTTGCTTAGAAAGTTCAGAAGGTGATACGAAGAGTTTGAATATTATTGTGTTTATAAAAATAACATGTAATTTACATTAAGCTATCAGAAGAGCATAAAACAATCTTTCGACACGTTGAAACGAAATAAACTAGTCTACATACACGCCATAGTCAGACCTGGGTTACGTTCATAATTTATATTATTTACCGAAAAGGGATAATTGTGTCTCTGAGTTCTTGCTGTTTCTGCTCCATGTTGAAGAGAATGAAAGAATTTGTGGTGAACAAAAAATAAACAGCAAAAGGCGTACTTGTACCTCTTTTCCGCCAACCGTATCATACAGTTTTGCAAGTATTTTTTCTGCCAATCACCAGGGAGAAGCATAGATGAGGATTCCGCTTATATCCTTTTACGATTTTACCTTACTCTAGGGGAAGTATTACATTCCACCCCAAAAAATCATATCGAGATTTCACCGGAATACGTTTTGAGGCCCTCCGAATCCAAAAGCATTTTTAGAAATAGGTCTGTGTCTGTATGTAAACAGCATAAATCGAAAACGAAAAGTAGGATACATGCCAAACTTAGTATTTTAGTACAGTACCTTCCAAGGAAGCGACACGAACCTTTTCAAGAAAATCCCCCACCACGTACGTTAAATTAAATATTAATCTTCTGTTGTATAAATGCATTGTTCTAATGGAAATGCTCCCCTCGATACATTTTAAAAATTATTCACATAAAAATTCAGGTTTTACAGTAAATTAGTTTACAAAAATATCTATATCAGATCTTTTATATTAACCCTAAATTATTGTAAATAAGTATTAACTTATGAATTCTCCAAAATTTATTATTTTTCAAAAGTTGAATTCTCTATATTAGAGCATTATTTTAAAAAGTTTAACATTTTCTTTAATGTACTTTGGAGATGCAGTACAAAAATTTTGAATCAAATCAGTAGAAACTGCATCATGTGAAGGATTTGAGTATGGAAAAATGTTGAAGATTTGTGAGAAATTAGGTTTTAAGTTGAACGTGGCTTATTAATAAGCGTAGACCATTCCATTTATACCTTCAGTTAATTGGTACTTTAAATGTGTCAAGTGAAAAATAAATTATAGTTTAGAAAACATTATTTTATCATAAAAACCTTTCACAGAGCATTACCTTAAACACTTTACCAGTTTTACAATATTTGTAAAGCATTTAGTTAGCCATATTAATGTAAAAGTCTAAGGTCCTTCAGCATTTGTTCTAATTAAGAAAATGAACTGTACGTAAAGAACAGGAAGCATAAATTTTGATGCTGTTGCTAGGGCAAACAAAAGTCGCTAGCAATTTGTCGCACCCATAGCAACCTACGTATTGTTTAATGTCTGCATGCCATATACCCCGCCCATAGTTACGATTATCTCCTCAGTCGTGCCTTAATCATCGCCATTTGAATCTGAACCGAAAAGGTGTGGTTATGAAATTCCTTCTGTAAAGTTCAATTTTCATCTGAATCAACATATCCATTCTCTTCGGGACAAAGGCAGAGGGTAAGGTGTGTTCTGGTGTGCGAAAAAATGGACATGTGTTGACCTGATTTGCTGATATGTAGATAACGTACCCATTATCTCCTTTTGGACTAACAAATATTTTTTTGTTGTATAAAAGTCCATTTCATTTTTGTCCATCCAAAGTCGCCATAAGCTAGCCGATTGTGCGTTTCAGATACTGAAAATTTTGTTCTAGAGCTTCCTGAAATGTAAAACATCTAGCAGGACTGGCTCGCCTCGTGGCTTTTTTGTTTTTCACTGATCAGAGTTGTCATGGGGAGTAGACAGGGCAGCTGGTTCATCGCATCTTGATAACTCGCTGAACGTGCTTATTTTTTTAGAGAAGTTTAGTAGCTTTGTATCAAAATATGCTTACAAACGGCTAACCCATATTGGTTGTGCTAATTTTTTTTTAAATTCTAGCATAGATTTTGTAATTGAGTTATAACATTGTTTCTTTTAACACTGATCGTTGTTTTGACATTAATGTTTTAGGAACTGTAGATCTATCCTCCCGAAAAAAAGTTGTTGGAATTCAGAAAAAGCTGCAGAAACGTTACATAACAAAAAAAAAACTTTCACCATAATAAACAAATGGGGGAGGGAATAAGAAAAAACAATAGTTATAAATCTGTGCACGACTTGAAGATGGAACACAGAATACATAGAAATGAAACGTAGAAGACAATAAAATGTGTATTGTAACACAGATTGTAACACGTGTATTTCAGCATTTTAGGAGTAGTTACTCTGGAGTATAATTAAAATGTACTAATTAAGCATAGGACCGTGGCTACAGCTCTCTTTTTTACATTATGTTTCCATTTTATGATGAAATACGAAATACAAATATTCGAACCTACAGAAATCTGTGTATTTGGAAGTGCTGAAAATGGTAACCATTAACACGGATACGTGTAGTCGCAACAAACGTATAGGCTGATGTATCCCTGGGGAATGAAAAATAATTCTTGCAGGCTGAGAAACTTATGTTAATTCTACACTGGGTTTCTTTATGCCCTCACAAAAGTTGTATCAATCCTCAACCACATTTGTAATTACAAGATCTGATCAATAAAGACAGACTGATTTTTTCCCCACAGATATTTATTACTCCATTTCAATGTTGACATGATCTTTTTCAAAGCAGTCCCCTTCTATTTGAATGCACTTTTGATAGCGTCTCTGCCAGTCCTCGAACACATGGTGCAGGCCATTCTTTGTCAGGTCTTTGAGAATCGCCTCATTTTTCTTCAGCACTGCTTCAGTGCTCTCAAATCAAATGCTCCGGAGCTTTACCTTTAGTGATGGGAATAAAACAAAATCACAGGGGGCAAGATCGGGCTATAAGGCGGATGAGGCAACAGGTGATCTTGAATTTAGCAAAAATTCCTGAACTTGATTTGCGACGTGAGGCAGGGTATTGTAATGTACTCGCCACCCATTCCGATGAAGTTCTGGATGTTTCCTTGCAATGTGCTTCCTCAGTGTAGCCAATACTGACGTGTAGTACCTGCTGTAAGAGTAGTAAGGGGAAACTACATGCTAGTAAATCATTCCATTCCGAAACACCAGGCCCACCTTGCTTAGCACAGAGGACTCGCTCTTCTTTGAAGTCCTTGAACCACCTAAACACTGATGTACGAGGTAGTGCATCTTCACAGTATGCTTGCTTCAGCGTTTCGAAAGTTTCAGAGGCTGTATGATTTAAACGACAACAAAATTTTATTGCGCTGTATTGCTCCTCTCGTGTCACCTCCATTTTGTGGTATAAGAAATACAAGTAGGGTCAACAGTATCATTACTACCAACCTACCGATACGAGAGTGCTGCCGTCTATGGACATTATACATGAAACCCCGCTCTTTTCAAATATTCATGGTAGAGACAAAGCTATCAAGGAAGCTACAGGAAAAAATCTGATGTTACACTCACATGACTTTCTCTACTCTTGTACAAACTATTTTTACAAACTCTTACTCTCCACCTATTTCATATTAATCTATAAACATTTGCAGAAACGATCTTTTGACATGCAAAGAAATTACATTTTACACATAGCGACCAGTTCTAAAAATATTTGACTATCGCTTAAAGCGTACTATGTTTCGTTGTTTTGTATTTGCAAGGGCAATATAGAAATACAGTAGCCTTTAAGCATAGACGTATCTCTTAATAGCTGGTTGCTATGTGCAGCACCATTCTCTTTGCCACAGATTAATACTCTTTGCATATCCAAGACAAAAAAAGAAAAGAATAACGAATTCCCATTTGAGAAAAAGTATAAGTATTCGAAAATACTTATACTCAAAAATGGCTCTCAAAAAAAATGTATGACATAAATTGTGTATTTTAACGCGATCTACATTTTTTGTGTATTAAAATTTTGTCTATCTCTTATGGTTTATCAGTTATACAAAAGTCGTTCACAATGAAGAATACTTTGGGAGACATTCCCAGAAAATTCAAGATATACATTTTATTTGTTATGAAAATATCTTAAACATATGATATTTTAATCAAAATCGTTAGAGCAATTTTTGAGAAAATTAAAATTCTCGAAAAATGTTCCATGTAAAGGGTAATTTGCGGTTTTCTTGCAAACCTTCGTGTTGCATCTCTGGAAGATACTGAACCTAAATACCAAGTTTGGTGTTTATCCTACTGTTTTTTTCTGAGTTATGCTGTTCACGGACACACACACACGGACCTGTTTCCAAAAATGCTTTTTTTTGGGATTCAGGGGTTCTCAAAACATATATTTCCGGTGAAATCTAGGTATCGAATTTTTTGGTGGAATACAATACTTCCCCTAGTTGCTATACGTAGTAGAGAAAGTAAAGAACACAGTCTAAGTCTTTATTGATCAGCACTCGAACATTCTGGCCAGATTTGAACAAGAGCATCCATCTTATAATCTGGCTGTTCTGGTGTGCGTGTGGGAGGGGGTTGAACGATGGTTATGACACATTTTGTTCCAGGTGAGAGGAGCGTATCCCTAAAATTTTAACAAATGTTTGTTACATCCTGTATTACCTGGAATTAACATGGAAAATTTCTGCTATTAAGTTAATTAAAACTGACTATCATTCTGACCGCTGTATTTCCCAAGTCGGCATCGGTAACAACCACAGACTATGTTATTGAATGGCAAATTTCAGCGTATTTTGTTGTGGTACAAATAAGACATATACTCGCCTAATTGTCTATAGCAAACACGTACTAGGAGGCACTCAAGCGTGCAGTATGTTTGGTGCTAACCTTGATAGACGATGAGGCTGTGTTAAACGATGTTATCTGTTGCACACGTTCTAATGGAGTATGTGGCTAGGATACAAGCTGGCGTAGATTTCTTTATTCCATTGTGTACCGTGCAAGATGGGCGGCAGTTGGTTATGCTTATACTGCATGCTGAGGACGTCAAATGTTACATAAAACAGGTTACAGCATTTAAAAGTAATATAGGCCTTTACTTTGTGGTAGCGCACCCTGCCTCTAAAGCTAGAGGTTCCGGCTACGATTCCATTAGGGCTCGGAAAGTTTTCTTCATTAGGATCATCCTCTACGTTGCCTAGAGACTCGAGTAAGTTTTTACTTTCTCTACTACTTAGCTATATTGAAGTTGTTATTTTTTATATTGTTATTTGCCTCACGTTTTGGGCGTCAATTTGAAGTAGGTTGTTGCTTCACGGATGGAAAGCCAATTTGAAGTAGGTTGTATTGAAGGTGTTGTATTGTAGTTAAACTGTTGGGGAGCCGAACTTGAAGTAGTTGCAACCGCACTTACGGTAAAAAGTTTCCGGTAGCCTTCGCCCCAAGTTTAAAAAAAGATATTAACTTTGTAATTTGACTGTTTCTTTAAATATTATATATTTATGTTTTTGCCTCGGCTGCATCAGTATCATTGTTAGAGACATGTTTCTCTTTGCAGGGTTGTGGTGCGACTGAAGAATCTAGGCTTTACACAGATTATAATTTTTACTTCACTCCTTTTTATTAATGCTTGACACGATTTAAATAACACTTCACTGATATAGAGAGCTGTGAGATTTTTTTATTAATTACTTGCACTTTTTAACACGTAAACTATTTTCGTCTCACACAAAATGCGTATTAAATTTCCCAAGGACGTATCTCGCGTTCGTTTAGGAACACTGTCTACAAGCAACGCGTCCAGTTATGAGCGGTCTACAAGCAACTGACTTCTAGATTTGTAAATTTTGCTATATTTCAGTTTCTGATTGTCTAATCCTAGTCCAATGGAATACCTTCATTTAACTAAAGCTTTTTCTGGTTGTTGATTGGCTATTTTTAAACTGTCTCAAAATTTACATTATTGTTGCTCAATAATGACTAGTAGCATTATTAAACTTTCTTACTCATTACTGCCTCAAGGTTACCTCATTGTTAGCAATTTTTAACCTATTATTCTTACAGCTCTACATTATTAAATTACGGAATACATTCAGATAACATTATTACACATGTATACAATAATATAGCCATATACAATGGCTGTAATATACACTTTTTATATATTGTTACATACACACATAGCTTTAAGGCGGGCTGTTATTATATTTTTACTTTCTCTACTACGTATAGTAAGTAGGGGAAGTATTGCATTCCACCCAAAAATTCGATACCGAGATTTCGCCGGAAATACATGTTTTGAGACCTCCTGAATCCAAAAAAAGGATTTTTGGAAACATGTCCGTGTGTGTGTCTGTGTGTGTGTCTGTGTGTCTGTGAACAGCATAACTCAAAAACGAACAGTCGGATAAGCACCAAACTTGGTATTTAGGTTCAGTATCTTCCAGAGATGCGACACGAAGGTTTTCAAGAAAATTCCCCCACCCCAGATTACCCTTTACATGGAAGATTTTTCGAAAATTTTAATTTTCTCAAAAATGGCTCTAACGATTTTGATGAAAATATCATATGTTTAAGATAATGTCATGAGAAATGAAATGTATATCTCGAATTTTCTGGGAATGTCTCCAAAAGTATTCTTCATTGTGAACGACTTTTGCATAACTGGTAAACCATAAGAGATAGACAAAATTTTACTACACAAAAAATGTAGATCGCGTTAAAATACACAACTTATGTCATATACATTTCTTTTGTTGAGTGAACCGTTTTCGAGATATTGCTTGTTATTTCCTTAAATTTTCCAATACTTATACTTTTTCTCAAATGCGTTATTCAATTTTTTTATGTCCTGGACATGCAAAGAGAATGGAATGCGCCACATAGCAACCAGCGTTAAAATATTTGACTATCGCTTAAAAGCTACCATATTTCCCTTGCATCTACAAGAAAATTACCAATAAGATTGACATCTCGATATCTCGATTAACATGAAGCATATGGAGAATAGGCGTTTGTAAAATTAGATTGTACAAGAGTAGAGAAAGTCATGTGAGTGTAACACATCAGATTTTTATTGTATAATTTGACTGAAATCACTTAAGTGTTAAAAATACTGCCTCAATATTAAGTAGAGGAAGTATTGTATTCTACCCAAACATTTGTTGCCGAGATTTCACTGGCTTATGGCCCCCCCACACAGCTTATTTAAAATAAATTGTGGGTTTTAAAGAGATTACATTTTTTTTGTGTAGTACGTTTCCGTCTATCGCTTAACATTAACATATGTACAAGATCTCCCTCCGAATGAAAAGGACTGCATAGGCTATTCCCCGAAAATTCAAGTTGAGGCAGTATTTTATATCACAACACTGTGAATGCCAGAGTGATTGTAGTGTAAATTAACATTATTGTATGACAATGATTTTAGATGTTTGTTAGCTATAAGCATTGTTAGGAAATAGGTTTACACGGCCGCACTGAAACTGACAATAGGAGTGGGTAACAATGAAACTATGGGGTGAGTTGTTTATCACTTAGAAGAGACAAACAAATGACGTCAGGGTAGCGTGCCTTTCTTTAGAAATGGAGGGAATATCTTCCCTAGAGCATATGTTTTAGTAATTATGATTGGCTGACAAAACAGACGCTAATGTTGGCGCGATTTAGTAACCAATAGCAGCTCTATTATAATGTTAAGGCATATCGGGGCGAGGGAGTATAAATTCTTGAGCCAAAAGTATCGCGCAGTTCTACAGAATCATTCACGAGTACACATTACGCAGTTCTCAGCAATCACGAGGTACACATTACGCAATTTTACAGAATCTCTCGCGTCGTAAAGTTAGTTACAAAATCTGAAGTACGCGACAACTATTACGACAGTAATTACATTAGGAAATATAACAGTTTCAGTCAGGCGTGTAGAAATATTAAAGATGTGAACTATTAATTAAGTGTGACGGCAATAAAAGTGTTATATTTTATCAGTGTTATCTTTTAGTAACAACTCCTTTCCGTTTACACGCCCTGCTTAGAGATATTTGCTCGACTGAGTAGTAATAGCTAGCCGGAGGACAAAGAACCCAAAATTCAAAATAGTAAAACAATAACAGGCGCTCAGCAAATAAGATAACACGAACAGCTTACTGCGACAAAGTTACACGTTTAGTTGTCATGTAAAAATTGTTAATATATGATGTTTTAATTAAAATCGTTAGCCGTATTTTAGAAAATCAAAACATCTTGAAAAATTTTGCAAGTAAAAGGCGGTTTTGGGTGGGAGGATTTTGTTGAAAAGCTTCGTGTTGCATCTTTGAAAGACATTGAACCTAAATACCAACTATGGTATTTATCCGACTTTTTCTTTTTTGAGTTGTGCTGTTCAGACAGATACACACACAGGGATATGTTTCCAAAAATGTTTTACTTGGAATCAGGGCGCCTCAAAACACACATTAAATCTTGGTATTGAATTTTTGGGTGGAATGCAATATTACCCCTACTCACTATACATAGTAGAAAAAGTAAAAAGACGGCATTTGTTTTTAATAATGCCTTACAATTTGAAATTTCTTCTTTAATTTTCTGTATATTTTATAATTGCAGACATAATACTTACATTTTAAATATATTTTAAGATGACCCCGCATCTGCCATTTTGTGCTGTGAAGTCTGCGCCCTATAGACTTTGCAGAAGGGAGAGAAAATTTACCACATCTATTAGGGGAAGATTTGTTCTAGAAATTGTGTACTGCGGAGTATGGCAACTGCTGTGTGCTCAAGTATGTTTTTTACTTTCTCTACTACGTATAGTAAGTAGGGGAAGTATTGTATTCAACCCAAAAATTCTATACCGAGATTTCACCGGAAATACATGTTTTGAGACACCCTGAATAAAAAAATCTGATGTGTTACACTCACATGACTTTCTCTACTCTTGTACAAACTATTTTTACAAACGCTTATTCTCCATATGCTTCATGTTAATGGAGATATCGAGATGTCAATCTTATTGATAATTTTCTTGTAGATGCAAGGGGAATATGGTAGGTTTTAAGCGATAGTCAAATATTTTAACGCTGGTTGCTATGTGGCGCATTCCATTCTCTTTGCATGTCCAGGACATAAAAAAAATGAATAACGCATTTGAGAAAAAGTATAAGTATTGGAAAATTTAAGGGAATAACAAGCAATATCTCGCAAACGGTTCACTCAACAAAAGAAATGTATATGACAAATTGTGTATTTTAACGCGATCTACATTTTTCGTGTAGTAAAATTTTGTCTATCTCTTATGGTTTACCAGTTATGAAAAAGTCGTTCATAACGAAGAATACTTTTGGAGACATTCCCAGAAAATTCGAGATATACATTTTATTTGTCATGACAATATCTTAAACATATGATATATTAATCAAAATCGTTAGAGCCGTTTTTGAGAAAATTAAAATTTTCGAAAAATGTTCCATGTAAAGGGTAGTCTGGGTGGGGGGATTTTCTTGAAAACCTTCGTGTCGCATCTCTGAAAGATACTGAACCTAAATACCAAGTTTGGTGTTTATCCGACTCTTCGTTTTTGAGTTATGCTGTTCACAGACACACAGACGGACACACAGACAGACACACACACGGACATGTTTCCAAAAATGCTTTTTTTGGATTCAGTGAGTCTCAAAACATGTATTTCCGGTGAAATCTCGGTATCGAAATTTTGGGTGGAATACAATACTTCCCCTACTTGCTATACGTAGTAGAGAAAGTAAAAAAATCTGATGTGTTACACTCACATGACTTTCTCTACTCTTGTACAAACTACTTTTACAAACGCTTATTCTCCATCTACTTCATGTTAATCGAGATAAACATTTGCAGACTCTATCTTATTGCTAATTTTCTTGTAGATGTAACGGGATAATATATTTACAAGGGCAATATAGAAATACAGTAGCCTTTAAGCAAATACACATCTCTTAATAGCTGGTTGCTAGGTGCAGCACCATTCGCTTTGCCACAGATTAATGCTCTTTACATATCCAAGTCAAAAAAATCTGATGTGTTACACTCACATAAGTTTTCTACTCTTGTACAAACTATTTTTACAAACGCTTATTCTCCATATGCTTCATGTTTATCGAGATATCGAGATGTTAATCTTATTGCTAATTTTCTTGTAGATGCAAGGGGAATTGCTAGGCTTTAAGCGTTTAGGATCTGGTTGCTATGTGGAGTATTCCATTCTCTTTGTATTACCAGGACAAAAAAATGAATAACGAATTTGAGAAAAAGTATAAGTATTGGAAAATGTAAGGCAATAACAAGCAATATCTCGAAAATGGTTCACTCAACAACAAAAATGTATATGACATAAATTGTGTGTTTTAACGCGATCTACATTGTTTGTATAGTAAACTTGTGTCTATCTCTTATGGTTTACGAGTTATGCAAAAGTCGTTCAGAATAAAGAATACTTTTGGAGACATTCCCAGGAAATTCAAGATATACATTTTATTTGTCATAAAAATATCTTAAACATATGATATTTTAATCAAAATCGTTAGAGCCATTTTTGAGAAAATTAAAATTTTAAAAATCTTCCATGTAAAGGGTACTCTGGGGTGGGGGGATTTTCTTGAAAACCTTCGTGTCGCAACCTTGGAAGATACTAAACCTAAATACCAAGTTTGGTGTTTATACGACTGTTCGGTTCTGAGTTATGCTGTTCACAGACACACAGACAGACACACACACGGACATGTTTCCAAAAATGTTTTTTTTGGATTCAGGGAGTCTCAAAACATGTATTTCCGGTGAAATCTCGGTATCGAATTTTTGGGTGGAATACAATACTTCCCCTACTTACTATACGTAGTAGAGAAAGTAAAAATGAATAACGAATTCCCATTTGAGAAAATAAGTATTCAAAAATTTAAGGGAATAACAAGCAATATCTCGAAAATGGTTCACTCAACGAAAAAAATGTATATGACATAAATTGTGTATTTTGACGCGATCTATATTGTTTGTGTAGTAAAATTTTGTATATCTCTTATGGTTTGCCAGTTTACCAAAAGTCGTTCACAAAGAAGAATACTTTTGGAGACATTCCCAGAAAATTCAAGATATACATTTTATTTGTCATGAAAATATCTTAAACATATGATATTTTAATCAAAATCGTTAGAGCCATTTTTGAGGAAATTAAAATTTTCGAAAAACCTTCCATGGAAAGGGTAATCTGGGGTGGGGGGATTTTCTTGAAAACCTTCGTGTCGCATCTCTGAAAGGTACTGAACCTAAATACCAAGTTTGGTGTTTATCCGACTGTTCGTTTCTGTGTTATGCTGTTCACAGACAGACGCACAGACAGACACACACAGACACACACGGACATGTTTCCAAAAAAAATCTGATGTGTTACACTCACATGACTTTCTCTACTCTTGTAGACACTATTTTTACAAACGCTTATTCTCCATCTACTTCATGTTAATCGAGATAAACATTTGCAGACTCTATCTTATTGCTAATTTTCTTGTAGATGCAAGGGGAATATATATTTACAAGGGCAATATAGAAATACAGTAGCCTTTAAGCACATACATATCTCTTAATAGTTGGTTACTAGGTGCAGCACCATTCCCTTTGCCACAGATTATAACTCTTTGCATATTCAAGACAAATAAATGCTCTTTTTGGATTCAGGGGGTCTCAAAACATGTATTTCCGGTGAAATCTCGGTATCGAATTTTTGGGTGGAAAAATGAATAACGAATTCCCATTTTAGAAAATAAGTATTGAAAAATTTAAGGGAATAACAAGCAATATCTCGAAAATGCTCAACAAAATGCTCACTCAACAAAAAAATGTATGACATAAATTGTGTATTTTAACGCGATCTACATTGTTTGTGTAGTAAAATTTGTTCTATCTCTTATAGTTTGCCAGTTTACCAAAAGTCGTTCACAAAGAAGAATACTTTTGGAGACATTCCCAGAAAATTCAAGATATACATTTTATTTGTCATGAAAATATCTTAAACATATGATATTTTAATCAAAATCGTTAGAGCCATTTTGAGAAAATTAAAATTTTCGAAAAATTTTCCATGTAAAGGGTACTCTGGGGAGGGAGATTTTCTTGTAAACCTTCGTGTCGCATCTCTGGAAGATACTGAACCTAAATACCAAGTTTGGTGTTTATCCGACTGTTCGTTTCTGAGTTATGCTGTTCACAGACAGACTCACAGATACGGCAATACACAGACACACATACACAGACACACACACGGACATGTTCCCAAAAATGCTTTTTTGGATTCAGGGGGTCTCAAAACATATATTTCCGGTGAAATCTCGGTATCGAATTTTTGGGTGGAATGCAATACTTCCCCTACTTACTATACGTAGTAGAGAAAGTAAAAAGCATTTTTTGGAAACATGTCCGTGTGTGTGTCTGTGAACAGCATAACTCAAGAACGAACAGTCGGATAAACACTAAACTTGGTATTTAGGTTCAGTATCTTCCGGATGTGCGACACGAAGGTTTACAAGAAAATACCCCACCCCAAACTACCCTTTACATGGAACATTTTTCGAAAATTTTAATTTTCTCAAAAATGGCTCTAACGATTTTGATTAAAATATCATGTGTTTAAGATATTGTCATGAGAAATGAAATGTAAATCTCGAATTTCCTGGGAATGTCTCCAAAAGTATTCTTCATTGTGAACGACTTTTGCATAACCGGTAAACCATAAGAGATAGACAAAATTTTACTACACAAAAAATGGAGATCGCGTTAAAATACACAATTTATATCATATACATTTTCTTTGTTGAGTGAACCGTTTTCAAGATATTGCTTGTTATTCCCTTAAATTTTCCAATACTTATACTTCTTATCAAATTCGTTATTCTTGTTTTTATGTCCTGGACATACAAAGAGAATGGAATGCGCCACATAGCAACCAGCTCTTAAAATATTTGACTATCGCTTAAAACCTATTATATTCCCCTTGCATTTACAAGAAAATTAGCAATAAGATTGACATCTCGATTAACATGAAGCATATGGAGAATAAGCGTTTGTAAGAATAGTTTGTACAAGAGTAGAGAAAGTCATGTGAGTGTAACACAAGGTTTTTGTACTTTTTTTGTAAATAGATGGGAATTTGTTTTCTCCATTTATGGTTTAAATGACTTTTTGTTTGAATGATATTTTCTGGTATAAATGACCGTTTTCTCAAACCACTGAAGGCATCTAAATCAAACTTTAGGATGATAAAAAGAATTTCTAAAAGTTATTGTGGAAATAGTTTGTTAATAATATGCTTGGTTATTTTTTTAAAATAAAATTGTTGATAAATTTTAATCAAAGGTTGGTATGATTTATAGAAAAAAAATCCATCTTTCTAAATAAATTTATTGGATAAATGTATATCAGTAAAATTAGGTGTGTATCTACAATAATAAAACTGCAGTATGATATCTTAAATATTTTCTGAGATAACGTGTGATAAATTTAGCAGATTTAAGATTGGTGGGATAGGACTTTTAATCTCCCCTTAAAGTAACCTTCAGATGACGTGCTTCGAGAGACCTGGGTATTGTAATGAGCTATGCATTTTTCATGTATGTGTATCTCTTACGAGATAAACATAAGAGATAGGCAAAAACTTACCTCACAGAAAATGTACATCTCGTTAAAGGACACGACTTATGTCAAAGATCTCTTTTTGTGAAATTAATTATTTACGATATTGATATTGATTTGTATTCTCAACCTTCTTTTGAAAGTGCTAAGGCAACATCCTTTTGTTCCTTGTAATATCTGGAAAACGTATGGTGTTTCAGAGTCGGATATAGCGACTATGTAGCAATGTACAATGAAAATATTTTTGCAAACGTTTATCTCGATTAACAGAAGCAGATAGAAGAAATAAAGGGTAGTTAAATTATATTCGATCCCACTCGCGGCCTCTCTCTATTGCGCAAGACAGCCGGCAGTCGCCGGGGAAATTACGCCGGCAGAGGCGGACTAAAATCCTTACCTTATAATAGATGCTAGAAATGTTGACTTTCTGCTCTCAAATAGGCAGCATATCTCGTGTAAATATTCTCGCTCACTCTCGAAGCTTAGCAGCAGGAATTCTTGTGATTTCTTGCACAATGTTTTCTCTAAGTTCCTGTAGTGTGCGAGGATTGGAACAATACACTTTGTCTTTTAAAGAACCCCATAAATAAAAGTCCTAACTCGTTAGGTCAGGAGAACGAGGGGGCCACAAATCAACACTAATTATTCTGTCATCAAACACCTCTCTTATTGCGTGTAATGATTCGGCAGCGGTATGTGCTGTTGCAGAATCCTGCTGGAACCAACCATACGATTTCTCTTCTTCTGTCGAGCGATTGCAAAATGGCCTCAGAGTTAACCTTTGATATCGCTCTGCATTTATTGTTTCATCAAAGAATGTTGGCCCTATTATTCTTCTAACACTTATCGCACACCACACTCCAATTTTCTGATCATAATGAGGCGTTTCATCACAAGAATTCCCGATGCTGAGCTGTGGAGAGTGAGTGAGAATATTTACACGAGATATGCTGCCTGTTTGAGAGCAGAAAGTTAACATTTCCAGCATCTATTATGAGGTAAGGATTTTAGTCCCCCTTTGCCGGCGTCTCACGCAGTAGAGAGAGGCCGCGAGTGGGTTCGAATATAATTTAACTACCCTATAGCTTTGGTAAGAATAGTCGTAAAGATAATTAAATTAAAAAAACGACAGTGAATAGAGAAAATCATGCGAAAGTTACACATCAGTTTTAATACTAAAATTACACAGGAGTGACATGGGTATATTCTAACTTGAGCAAATGTTTGTTATATACGGATGTTCAGATTTATTCGGCTGTTGCCGCCAATCGGTTGTCTGCGCATGACGTCGATACTTGGAAGCGAGTTTATTACAAATGTCTCTGGCAGAGGACTGGTGAAAGATAAGTGGAAGAGGTGGTTGTCAACAGTTTCGAGGTCACCTTAGCGAAATGGGACTTGTATCGTACCTTTCCAGAATTTACATTTGTAACGTCTTTCGCTTGCGTCTCGTAAACTCGCAATCTCAGAATGAATGCTGATAGGTAACTCAAATAATTGGACGCTTTTTGTTGCGTAGATTGTCTCGGCTTAGCACTCAACCATACACATTCTGTGTTCGGTGGTCACTTGCATCTCGCGTGCAAAGAACGCACAAAATGTCCTAGTGAAACAGTTCTGCACATCAGTACATCAACGAAGACGGAAACACATGCAGTCAAAGGGCTCGCTGAACTATGAATGAATAAACTTTATTTGTACATCTGTTATACACAATACTTTTTTACAATATTTCACTTGTAAACTAACTTAACCTATGTACAAAGTTTCTGGCCAGCTATGCTCTAACTATTGCTCATGTTGCCTGGCAACCTAGCCTTATGGCTCAGCTGAGCAGCCTTTGCTACCTTTAATCACCTATGATCCATCCTATCTCTCTGTCTCTCTCTCCTCCGTTTGCCCTTCAACCTTTCTTATCTTTCTACTTTTCTATTCCATTTCTCCTTTACTTTCTTTAAGAACTCTCCCATATTCTTATTTTTTCTTCTTCTTTTCTTGTTAACATTTTAAGTGCTATTTTTCCATCCATTTTTCCCATTTTTCCTCCCATACTTTTTGTCTCCATTCTGCTAATTCTTTGCATTCTATCATTAAATGCTCTGTGCTTTCACTACCTCCGCATAGTTCACAAATTCTGCTTTCTCTGCCTCTTAGCCCTCTCAGGTACATTGATCGTGTCCTCATCCATGCAAAGGCTTCTTTTTCGCTCTATTACAATAATCCACATACCCTTCTCTTCCCCATTTCCTTTTTTAATAATCTATAGAACTTTAATGATTTTTTTATTCTCTAAGCTTCCCCAAATCTCTTGTCTTTCTATGTCCTCCACTCTGTTTCTTACTGTTATCCAGAAGCCGTTGCTATTTCTCACCTGCTTTCCAAATATTTCCCATTCCTATCTTCTCCATAATTTCTACTACCCCTGTCCACCAGCTATTTTTATTTTTGGTACTCTTTTGTTGTTCCATACACATTTTTAAAATTTACCCTTCATTTTTTTCAGGCATGTAAACAAAAATTTCAATATCCTTTCCAGCATCATTCCCTTTCTTCTAGTTCTTCCTAATTCCACTAACGCTACTTCCCCTGGTGCTGATAGCTCGCTGAACTAATAACGTCATTCATTTAAACCGACTGACGATAAAGACCAAATAAATCTGAAGTCCCGGAATTATAGGAATAGTCGGATATAGGTAATGCAGTTTTAAGCTTTCTTTCATTATACACAGGGTCACTTCAAACGTTTTGATAATGGACGCAATAAAATATTAAAAATTTAGATCTGATCATTGTATCTTTTCAAAATATTCCCCATAGTATTCTATACACCGTCTCATCCTTTCAAACCATTTTTCAAATGGTGAACGCCATTCTTCTATGGAGAGAGTGCAAATACATTCTTCGTAAGCAGATACTGTGGATTCAGGCGACTTAAATCGTTGACCTAATTTTTTCTTTCATTTTGGGAAAAGGAAAAAGTCGCATGGGGCCAGATCTGGACTGTAGGGAGTATGGTACAAATATTGACTCCTAACTCCTGCAGAAATTGGTTTGTTTTTTGTGTGGGCAGAAGCATTGTCATGGTGCAACAAAATTCCACGCAGACCAGTTTTAGGACGCTTTTTTTCTCGGTTCATTGAACAGTTGCGGCAGACAATTTGTGGCCACTTGCTGAGAAGAAGGAACAGATCATCTTCTTGCCAACACTTCTCGTTCGCTTCACTTTGTTGGCCGATCTTCTCCTGGAAAGACCCAGGTCGATGATTGTCGTTTAGTTTCTGGATCATACTGGTAAATCCAGCTTTCGCCAACTGTTACAGCTTAAAATACATTTTTGGATCTTCCTCCATTGAATTTTTCAATCACTTCTCGGCACCATTGCACACGTGCTTTGTTTCTGCTCATTTATAAGGTGGTGGGGGATTCAGAGACTGCACAGCTTCCTGATGTCAAAATTTTCTTCTAGGATTGTTTTCACTGCTGCCGATCCAGTATTTAGGGCTTCTTGAATCTGACCATATGTACAACGATGATCTTCCCGCAACATGCGCTCTGCTTTTACCACATTTTCATCTATTGTTGCTCTAGACGGCCGTCCTACTCGGTCTACATCTTCGAGGGAATCCCTTCCTCTTCTAAACTCTGCATACCATCGATAAATGGTGGATTACGAAGGGCAAAGATCCCCAAATGCAGATGCAGTCTTTCAATACATTCTCTCTCCCTAAACCGACCTTAAGTAATAGAAAATCATAGCACGGCAATGCTCTCGCTTGAGATCCATCCTAGCATATAGCGCAGCAACACCTGCTATACATACACTCACGGTGCTGACGATGCACATTGTTGGAGCGCGCCCAGATTTACACATGTTACTATCTGAAGTTAGGAAAAGTTGCTTTGGCTTACCTCTACTCATTGTTGCCTATTCTCAAAACTTTACGAGTGACCCTCGTAATCCTTCCTAAATTTAATATGCGAGAGACCCCGAAGCATGAGTACATGATCATTGTGCAATTCCTACAATTTGTAACATTAATTCCTTGTGCATTCCACATCACATTTCTGCTGTCTCTTGCACGTGCATAGTAGGTAGAGGAGGTATTGTATTACATCCAGGATTTCGACACCGAAATGTCGTCGGAAATGCATGTTTTGAGGCTCTTGAATACAACAGAAGCATTTTAAAAAAAAGTTGTATGTGTGAACAGCATAACTGAAACGAAAAATCGGATAATTACTTAATTATAAGTTATATTTAAGATCTTTACATGACAAAATGTATATACTGAATTTTCTGAGAAGTCCTTTTCAGCAGAAGTATATTTGTATAATTCTGTATAACTGTTCGCCCATAACAGATAAACCAAAACTTTCTTTAAAACATAATTTATTTCAAATAACCTATTGTGGTGTCAGTTATTTTCGAGTTATCCGTTGTTTATTTGAATTTTTTAATACTTTGCCATATTTAACATCTTGATTATGGATTAAATGTCCTCTATCTCCCTTGCACCTACAACGAAATGTATAATGAAACTATTTCTACAAACGTTTATTTGCTTAATATGCAGTATTTAGAAAAATAAGTTTTCAAGAATAGTTTCTAGAATTATATAAAAATAAACGATAGTGGAATTAATTGTTCTTCCACACAAGCCGTGTGTTGGACAAGGTTGGAAAGATAGAATCAGACGACTGAAAAATTCAATGCCATCACCGGGATTTGAACCACGGATCTCCCGGTTTCGTCCCGTTGCTCTAACCACTGAGCTGCCACATTAAATTCCCCAACTGATTCATATTTTTCCTGGTAAACCATAAGGAGATCTCAAATTGTATTGAGTTGACATACCCCAATGGCGACTTACAATGTTGTAAGTACTTTAAGTCCCGGGCTTCATAACCACTATTAGGTCAATTAATAGGATTAATTGTTCTTTCACACAAGCCGTACGTTGGAAAAGGTACGAAAGGTAGAATCAGAATTTTTCAGTTGTCTGATTCTGCCTTTCCATAAACGATAGCGGTTAGAGAATGTTAGGTTAATGTAATGCGTAAGATTTTTGTTGGCTATCCATTAATTACAAGTCTTGGATTAACGAAGAGAATAAATATTCGTGTTACAAAGTTGCTATGAAGGCTGAATATCCTAAGATGCCACTGACCGTGACAAGGTAGAGGATCTGTGGTTATGGCCTTAATAAGGGTTTTCTATGAGCGGTTCTCTGACCGCACAAGTATGTAGCCAGTCGACCAAGAGGGACATGCTCTTCGGCTAGCATCTGTTATTAGTGGTTCCATGCAGCACTAATGACCAAGTACTGTAAGCGTTCTAATGTATTATTTAAGGATCAGATTTTAATGGTTTCAACCGGTCCAGAAGAAGGTTGCAAAATAGTGCATTGTTTTCCTTCTTCTCTTATTTTTAGCTTTTAAAACCACAAGCCAACTGCAAGAGAGCTTTCTCAACACACATAAAGTAAAATAAATTGAGTAAAAACATTTATAACAATCATGTGTTGTATTCACACAACTTTCCCTACTCTTGTACCAAGTATTTTTACAAGCGTTTATTCTCCATCTACTTCATATTAATCGAGGTAAACACTTGCAGAAGCTTATTGCTAATTTTCTTGTAGATGCAAGGGGAATATAGTAGGCTTTAAGCGATAGTCAAATATTTTAAGAGCTGGTTGCTATGTGGCGCATTCCATTCTCTTTGCATGTCCAGGACATAAAAAACGAATAACGAATTCCCATTTGAGAAAAAGTATAAGTATTGGAAAATTCAAACAAATACCAAGAAGTATCTCGGAAATGGTACACTCCACAAAAATGTATGACATAAATTGTGTGTTTTAACGAGATCTACATTTTTTTGTGTGCGAAAATTTTGTCTTATCTTTTAGGGTTTACCAGTAATGCAAAAGCAATTCAGAAAAAAAAACTTTTGGGGACATTCCCAGAAAGTTCAAGATATACATTACATTTGTTATGAAAATATCTTAAATATATAATATTTTTGATCAAAATTGTTAGAACCATTTTTGAGAAAATCAAGAATTTCGAAAAATGTTCCACGTAAAGGATAATCTGGGGTGGCGGAATTTTCTTGAAAACCTTCGTGTCGCATCTTGAAAGATACTGAACTTAAACACGGTTTGGTATTTATCCAAATTTTCATTTTTGAGGTGTGCTGTACACACACACACCTTTTTCTAAAAGTGCTCAGGGGTTCTCAAAACATGTATTTCCAGTGAAATCTCGGTATAGAATTTTTGGGTGGAATAGAATACTTCCCCTATTTACTATACGTAATAGAGAAAGTAAAAATCAGATGTGTAATTTTCACGTGGCTTTCTCTACTCTTATACAAATTATTGTTACAAAAATTTTACTCCTCTATCTACTTGTTGCTAATCGAGATAACCTACCCATTTATAAATTTCGTTTTAGGTATAACAAAGCTAAAGCAATAGTCAGCATTTTTATAAAGCAGGTCGCTATGTGATGACTTTGAAATTCCATCTATTTGCATAACCATGAGAAAAAAAAGCCTCTTACCACTTAAAGGCATTGAATGTTTGAAAATTTAAAACAAATAACAAGGAATACCTCCAAAAGGGTTAATGACACGAAAACTTTATTTGACATTGTGTTTTAACGAGATTTACATTTTTTGTGTGGTAAGATTTGATCTATACTTTGTTTAGAATCTTTTGACACAGTGGATAGGGGGAGGTAGAAGACCGGTTGCTCGGGCTCGGGTGTGGCGGCTGTTTGTGATAACTACCACACCGGCCTCGCGACCACTGTCTCAAAAGACAGCCAAGTATATCTGTTACGGATTATCAGTTATAAAGGGCATTCAAAATGAACAGGACTTCACAGGCTATTTATAGAAAATTCAGGATATACACTTTGTTATGCAATTATCTTAAACATGCATATTTTATTAAAAACGTTAGAATTTTGAGAAAATAAACTTCGAAGAATTTTCTATGTAAAGAGTAGTTTTGGGTGGGGGCGTTTTCTTTAACATTTTCATGTTATATCCTTGGAAGATGTTGAACTTAAAATACAAAATTGGTATTTAACCGTCTTTTTGTGCTAATGTTATTCGCATAATGCTATTTTTTTCTAATTTTGGAGGGTGGATGCAATAAGTACTATCACTATTTATTATAGGCAAGTAGTAGATAAAGCAAAAATGCAAAATTTTGAGATTTTGTGTCTAGTGATGCTAAATTCATTAATTAGCATTTGAAATATTACTTTTGTTGCTCAAATAAACACATATAAATAGTTTTTGTAAACATAAAAAACTGAATTTTTTTTAAAATAAATAACTGAAGGAATAAAACATTTTGAAAACATCAGAGCATCGTTTGTTGTTTCCGGGTATTAAAAATAAATATTTCTTCTCCGTTAATATGCTGCTATATGGAGAGGAATACGAAATCACTGAAGTGCTGATAACTGTTGGTTAAGGAATCCTTTCGCGAGTTTTGTGTAGTTTAAACCACAGAAACAGGCCTGGATGGCCAATGTCGGAGACCTCTCGGATCCAGTTTTTGTGTAGGACAATGAACTTGTTCGACCGCTGTAGTGCAGCAGTACCACGTTTGTACCTTGCACACTTATCTCATTCCAGTCTCTGATACTGCGTTAGTTAGTAGCGGCACACATAGTTTAACATACTTTAATTACTGTCACACGAAAAGATTGAATTTAGTTCTGGAAACTTGGATGGACTTTCGTTTAGTTTTGGGAACATGTTTGTTCTTACTTATCACGGAATACATGGACCGTAACAAAACACGGTGCAGCTGCCAGATCCCAAAACGTGTTTTAAATTTTATTAACTCCTCTGCATGTTCTCAGAATTTTAACTAGGCGTATAAAGGTCGTCCCATGAGAAACATAATAGGAAGTTGAAGAACCATACTATACCAAACAATGTCAGATCACCTGCTGCTTTTAATCACTGTATCAGGTTTCAAAAAGTGCTGCTGACAGCCTCTGTGGTCGAGTAGTCAGCGCTCTGGCTTCTCAACCCAGAGATCCCGGGTTCGATTCCTGACTAGAGCGGGGACGTTTTTATAACCCGAATTGTTCCCTATTCCCCACAGAGTCTGGAAGTATGAATGGGGACTGAATGTGTTTAATAGTAAAAAAGTCTGATGTATTACATTCACATAGCTTTCTCTGCTCTCTATCATTTATTATTGGGTATACAAATTATTCTTACGAAAGTTCATTTTTCTCTCTACTTCGAGATAAACTTTTGCATTTGTTACAGATTCATAGGAAACAGCGATAGTCAAATGTTAAAGAACTGGACACTATATGCCAGCCTTAAAATTCCATACTGT
The DNA here is from genome assembly GCA_030765065.1 of Deroplatys truncata. Classification (NCBI taxonomy): domain Eukaryota; kingdom Metazoa; phylum Arthropoda; class Insecta; order Mantodea; family Mantidae; genus Deroplatys; species Deroplatys truncata. The sequence goes on along the minus strand of CM060988.1, from coordinate 124,859,696 downwards.
GTCCATGCAATCGAGAAACAATTGAAAATCGACGGGTCTTATAAAGAATAACAAAGTATTGAACAAATCAAAGCATTAATAATAGACATCTCGGAAATGGCTGATGCCACAAAAAAAAACAAGCTATATGAATTAAATTATTTTAAAAGAGATCTACTTTTTTCAGTATTACGTTTCCGTCTATCGCTTAACGTTTACCAACAGTCATACAAGAGTATACAGAATTCGTTCCGAATGAAGAGGACTTGATAGAAAATTCAAGATATACATTTCATTTGTAATGTAAATATCTTTAATATATGGTATTTTAATCAAAATCGTTAGCCATTTGTTAGAAAATTAAACATTTCGAAAAATGTTCCATGTAAAATAGTTGACGAGGGTGATTTTCTTGAAAATCTTCATGTCGCTTCTTTGGAAAGTGTTGAATCTAAATCCAAGTTTTTGAGTTATACTGTACACACACACACACACACACACACACACACACACGGACAATTTTTCAAAAATTCTTTTTTTAGGGAATTCAGGAGGTCTCAAAACGAGCATTTTCGGTGAAATCTCTGTATCGACTATTTAGATGAAATGCAATACCTTCTCTACCTATTAGGTAGGCAGTAGAAAAAGTAAGAAGTGCTGTTAGCCTTTCAGCTATAAGCCAAGTTCCAAAAGAATTAATTTTCTTTGGAAACGCAACGTTTGAAAATTGTAATGTTAGGGGTGTTCATAGATAAAAATTATATATTTATAAACTTTGAAGCAAAACTATTTAAATTTGTCATATATTTCTCTACCTTAATTACAAAGAACTTTTAAATGTACGCAGGTATCTCAAGGATTTTCTTTTTAAAGAAACAATTACCTACTTAAAACGCTTTTATAATGTGAATTAAAAGTGTGTGTGTTTGTGTGTGTGTGTATGTGAGGTGGGCGGGGTCAGTATTTGAAATAACACTTCTTAAGTATGCCACGCGAAGATTTTCGTTTACATGTGCAATTTTGGTTATTTTTAATTTTGTCTAAAATGGCGCTTAACGATTTCGATCAAAATATGAGGGCTGATCAACAAAGACTGAGACTGATTTTTTTTCACAGATGTTTATTACTCCAATTCAATGTTTACATGATCTTTTTCAAAGTAGTCCCCTCCTACTTCAATGCACTTTTTATAGCGTCACTGCCAGTCCTTGATCACGTGCTGCAGACCATTCCTTGTCAGGTCTATGAGAATCGCCTCACTTTTCTTGAGGTCTGCTTCAGAGTTCTCAAATCGAATAACCCTAAGCTTTGCCTTTAGTGATGGGAATAAAAAAAGTCGCAGGGTGCAAGTTCGGGGCTATAAGGTGGATGTGGTACACAGGTAATGTTGAATGGAGCCAGAAACTGCATGACTTGATTTGCGACGTGAGGCTGTGCATTGTCATGATGAAGTCGCCACCCAGTCCAAGAAAGCTCTGGTCGTTTCTTTGCAATGTGCTTCCTCAGTGTAGCCAATACTGACGTGCAGTATGCTGCTGTAACAGTAGTGTGAGGGGGAAATGCATGCTGGTAAATCATTCACTTAGTGAAAAAAATGTGATCACCATCACTTTCCCTGCAGATGGTACAACTTTTGCCTTTTTTAGTGTTGGAGAACCTGGCGATTTCCACACTGTGCTGGCTTGTTTTCCTTCAGGATCATAATGATGCAGCCATGACTCATCACCGGTAATAATCGATTTAAAAAATGCATCACCTCCATTGTCTGTATGCGAATTGCACTTAGGGTCTACAAAATAGAGCATTACTACCAACCTACCAATACGAGAGTGCTGCCGCCTACCAACATTACACATAAAAACCCGCTCTTTTCAAATATTTGTTACAGATACGAAACTATTACGGAAGCTACAGGGAAAAATCAGTCTCAACCCTCGTTGATCAACCCTCGTACATTATTTACACAACTAATAACTCTGCACATCCTGTGAAGTTTTATTCTTTCTGAAGGAATTTCGTGCAACTGTTAAACCATAAGAGATAGACAAAATGTCCTGCTCGAAAAATGTGGATAAAACCACTATGCGATAATTTCAGGAAAAATGAGGACATCTGATGAACCCATACTACACCATATAATCAAGTGATCTTAAGAGGCAGCAAATTAAGTGAGGTTGCAAAAGTTATAATATTAACAAAGAAACTGACACAAAAACCAAGGTAATGACATTTTTTTTGCTATAAACCCTACAAGATGTAAAATAATTATAGTAAAATAAAAGGGCAGATGAATAAATTAAATTTTCTCAGTTTGAATGTGTCTTACTGCAAAAATATGGGTATAGAAAAACGATAGAATGTGTTAAATGCACATGACTTTCTCTACCCATTCTTAAAAAACTTATTATTTTATCTACTTCACGTTAATCGAGATAAACATTTGTAGAAATGTTTTTATTTCATATTTCCTTTTAAATACATGGAAACAGGAGAATACAGTAGGCTTAAGCGATAATAAAATCTTTTAAGAGCTGGTAGCCACGTGACTGCTTCGTTCCCTTTGCATGATCACGAGGGGGAAAAACGTATAACGACTCCCCAATTGAGAAAAGTTTAAGTACTTGAAAATTCTAAACAAGAAATATCTCGGGAGTGGTTACTCAAAAAAAAAATTGTTTGCTTTAAGGAACCTAAATTTTGTGTGTAGTAAGATTTTCTCTCTCTTACCGTTTACCAGAATGGAGAGGACTTCGGAGGCTATTCCCAAAAAATTCAAGATAATATTTGAACATAAGGTGTTTTAATGATAATCGTTAGCCATTTTTTGAGAAAATAAGAATGCTCGAAACATATTCCATGTAAAGGGCACTTTGGGGTAGTGGGTTTCTCTTGAAAGTCTTGTGTCTGCATCCTTGGAAGATGTTGAGCTTAAATACCAAATTAGGTATTCAACAGCTTTCGTTTTTGAATTATAGTGCGCGCGCGCAAACACACACACAATACACTGCAGGACTATAGAACTACACATGCACAACGTCTTAGAGACCATTTAATACTCGTAACTTCAAGCACATTGGTACCAACATATCCAGAGAATATTGACAGATAATACCCAAAATTATATTACTTTACCAGCCACAGCGAAAAAACAAGTGTAGGCAGAGCTATAACGAGGTGAATAGATTCACTCTGTCTCTCGAGTGGAAACAATCCAGCGGCCTAGTTCCACGATAAACAAAACATGTAGAACTCATTGTTACATACAGCTTTGTCAAATATTTGTTGTTACAGCTTTAAGTTTCCCCAGGTTTAAAGGAGCGAGGTGGCGCCGCGGTAACGTGTACGACTCGCATTCGGAAGGTCCCGGGTTCTTCCACGGTGACTGCCCAATCTGATCCAGCGTTTATCGTGGTTTCCTCGTGTCGGTAGGCGAATTCCACGACTCTTTTGCCTCATTTCCTTTACCCGTCATTTTCCTTGTCATCTGTTTCAGGGTTGTAGCACCAGGCGACGGTGTTTGGAGGGTTGCGGCTGGACGGTGGCTCTGCGCTCTGTTGAGGCTTCTTCCTGACGTCCTCGAGGAACCACTCGGTTGTATACCCGTCTTTGGGTGCTTTCGGGCAGGCGCTTCTCGGAGACTTGGGGCCCAATGGAAGGCTCGGGTGGCGTTGGAGTCCTTCAATCTGGAAACATTAGCGACACCTTCCGTGCTTGCGCCCGTCGTCATCAGGACCTGGTCGCTCTTCGGGTCTCTCCCCTCATCCCTCCCCCCATGGGTCACGGTAGAAGCACAAGGGTGCTTTGCCTCGGTTTCGGGGACCCCTCCATTCGTCGGTACCTTTTAGTTTTTCTTTTTCTCAGATTTGACTTTCATGCGTTATCTACAAAACATCTCAACGCGATTTCTTTTTGGTATGGGCTCATTAGTAACAAAAACGTTTTACGATATGCGAACATTTGTCTGCTTTCCATATGCTACATATAACTAAGTCCATTTGTTTAATTTTGGATTATTTTTAGTAAAAATGTATCGTAAGTAACATAGCGGTATTAGGATTATTACTTTTTATGTAAATACCGAGTTTATCTTGAATGACGCGGCTGGCAGTGCCGGGTCTGACTCGTAGCAGTTATCGGTTTGAGTGACCTCGGTATGCAGTAGTGTAACTCGCCCGTTTGCGGAGATAACCGGTGATAACAGTTCAGCTGTCTTTTGGCAAGTGGGAATGACTTTGTATGAAGTCTATTGATTGTGTGCAGCTATCATGGTGTATACTAGAGATCAGCGTGTGTTACTGCTTTGTCAAACGTGGACACATGTGAAATGCCAGCTTCAGTTTATACAGAAATTTCTTAATGATACTGATTTTTAAGCCCCGATACTCACTTTATAAAAAAACAATAAAGGCGATAGCTTGTTCACCGAGTTATGTTCATGTTAGTAGTTTTCTGTATATAAACACATGTAACCAATTTTTTCCTTCTCTACTACATATAGTAAGTAGGGGAAGTATTGTATTCAGCCCAAAAATTCGATACCGAGATTTCACCGGAAATACATGTTTTGAGGCCCCCTGAATCCAAAAAAGAATTTTTGGAAACATGTCCGTGTGTGTGTGTGTGTGTGTGTGTGTCTGTGTGTCTGTCTGTCTGTGAACAGCATAACTCAGAAACGAACAGTCGGATAAACACCAAACTTGGTATTTAGGTTCAGTAACTTCCAGGGATGCGACACCAAGGTTTTCAAGAAAATACCCCCACCCCAGATTACCCTTTACACGGAACATTTGTCGAAAAATGTTAATTTTCTCAAAAATGGCTCTTAACGACTTTGATTAAAATATCATATGATTAAGATATTTTTATGGCAAATGAATGATATATTTCGAATTTTCTGGGAATGTCTCCAAAAGTATTCTTCATTGTGAACGACTTTTGCATAACTGGTAAACCATAATAGAGAGACAAAATGTTACTACACAAAAAATGTAGATCGCGTTAAAATACACAATTTATGTCTCATGCATTTTTTTTGTCGAGTGAACCATTTTCAAGATATTGCTTGTTATTCCTTTAAATTTTCCAATACTTTTTCTCAAATGGGAATTCGTTATTCATTTGTTTTGTCCTGGTAATGCAAAGAGAATGGAATACTCCACATAGCAATCAGCTCTTTAAAATATTTGACTATCGCTTAAAGCCTACCAATTCCCCTTGCATCTACAAGAAAATTAGCAATAAGATTAACATCTCGATATCTCGATTAACATGAAGCATATGGAGAATAAGCGTTTGTAAAAATAGTTTGTACAAGAGTAGAGAAAGTCATGTGAGTGTAACACATCAGATTTGTTTTATCTTGATAATGCCATAGGTTATATATCCCCTATTGTTAGTCAAGGCTAGAAGAAGACCTTTCCTTTTTATGAAACCGTATTTTGTGCTAAAAACTTTATTTTAAAGGATTTTCCACCCACATTATGGAAATTACTCGTACGGTATACCTATAAGCTACGCTCGTGGCTTGAGTTTGGCTTGCATAAATACAAACTAACAGATGGAAGGAAATAAACATTTCCCTGCGCTGTATTATCTCAGCCTTAAGTTATTTATTTCTGCTGGCTTCACAGATTCTCGTTACCGGAGTAGGTAAATGTAATGGCTCAGAGCGAGTTATCAAGCAAGGTTATTGCAGAAACGTGATTCATTCACAACTCGTTTAACGCTGCATGTTACACGAGTACATCTACCCCTACCGCATTGTTTTGCAAGTTTTCCTTTTCACATCAGTCGATAGCATGAAGCGTTGATTTACCCACAGGAAGCACAGTCAAGATCTATCAAGAACTATAGTCCAGCAACACGTGGGAACACTTTCGAGGCAATAACGTAAAGTCTCGACTCCTTTCATTCCCTATCTGGCAGAAAGTTAAAGGCACAACTTTCAATAATGCAGAACTTAAGAATGTAAAATTATCGAAGGTTAATCTCAAAGCATTAGAGATACTTCGATACCACAGAGTATCGAGGTCCCATCCCTAATTTTAGTGCTCTTTGTTAGAAAAAAAAAAAACAGCCAAGCAGTTCTGAGGAGGTGTCGAGGAAGAAGTCCAAGGAAATGTCTGCCTCGCATTACGTGCTTTTAATGACAGAAAAACTGAACTGGCCTGCTCGCTCCCACGTGATATTTGTTGGATGAATTAGAAGACGGTATCGGGCGTCAGTTTTCCGATGTTCTAGCTTTAGAAATTTGTTTAGTGTTCAATAATGTGTTCAACAGGTGCGAGGCTTGTATAGACCAGAGGGACATCATTTCGCATAGCTTTTATAATGTGAGGCACTATTTTTAACACTTAAATAATTTCAGTCTAATTATATAAATATGTAAATTCAGTAACAGCCCGCCTTAAAACAATGTGTATGTAACAATAATTTGTAAAATGTATGTAACAGTCATTGCATATGCTTATATTATTGTACCCATGTGTAATATTGTTATGTGAATGCATTACTTAATTTAATAATGTAGGAGCTGTGAGAATAATAAGTTAAACGTTTCTAACAATGAGGTAACAATGAGGTAACCTTAAGGCAATAATGTGAAAGTTTAAATTCTACTAGTCATTATTAGAGCAGCAATAATGTAAATTTTGAGACAGTTTAAAAATAGCCAATCAACAATCAGAAAAAGCTTTACTTAAATGAAAGTATTCTATTGGACTAGGATTAGCCAATCAGAGACTTGGAATACAGAAATTTACAAATTTAAGAGGTGGAAAACCTTTCAGTTGCAACAGTGCTCATAACCAGATGTGTTGCTTCTAGACAGTGCTCATAACCAGACGCGAGATGTGTCCTCGAGAAATTAATTACATATTCGTGTGAGAGGAAAATTGTATACGTGTTAAAAAGTGCAAGTATTAAATAAAAGAATCTCATAGCTTTCTATATCAGTGAAGTGTTATTTAATTTGTGTCAAGGATTAGTAAAAGGAGCGAAGTAAAATTATAATCTGTGTAAGCCAACATTCTTGTCGCACCAAAACCCTACTAAGAGAAACGTGTCTCTAACAATAATACTGAGGCAGCCGAGGCAAATATAAATACTTAATATTTAAAGAAACAGTCAAATTACAAAGTTAGTATTTTTTTAAACTTGGGGCATAGACCACCTGAAAGTACATTTTGGGGCGAAGGCTACCGGAAACTGTTTACTATACGTGCGGTTGCAACTACTACAAGTTCGGCTCCCCAATAGTTGAAATATAATAAAACTCCTTCAATACAACCTACTTCAAATTAACGCCCAAAGCATGGTGCAAATAAAAATAAAAAAAAGCATTTTTCTCAAATTGGCGCACAGCGTGGAGCAAATAATAACAATACAACTCCTACTTCAAATCGGCTTTTCCATACGTGAAACAATAACTTTCTCAAATGAAAGGCAAAGTAACTTGTTTCACACTGTATAGGGCAGAAAGGCCAAGTCGGTTCCCGCGCCGCTGCTATACGGACGGATTCGTGTAGCAGTGCCGTGGGAGCAGCGGGGTACGGTTGCATCATTCAAGAGAAACTCCGTACGCAATAGATTATGGTAGTGGTAATGGGTAGGGGAGTACAAATAAGTACATTTTACATCACTTTAGTAGCCTGAAAAGTTATTAAAAGAACGAGGGATGTAAAACGTATTTTACCTCTAGTGAAAGTATTGTAATGTGTAAGTGGCTGCATATAATTCTAGGCAACTAATTTCTGGTGTAGTGACCTGGATGTTTAATACGAAAACTCAAATGCAAAGGTTTTATTCACAGTAGGCATATGCTATTTCTAGTTTACCTAGTTTATAATGTGCTTTAAATGATCATAAGGTGGCTGCCAGAACTGAGCAGTGATAGATTGGTGGTACCGTTTAGTACGGTTGCTAATGAAATACAAATTATGTATAACAGTTAGAGAAAGTTGTGGCAATTGTGAATCGACACTAAATGACCTACTTCACAATCTCGTTCATGTTCCACTTCTGCATTGGGTGCTGTTCGTTTGTTTTAGGAGAGAACTAGGAGGATTTCCAGAAACAGGACAAACACTTAGCACTCCATGTAAAATGGTACTTGTTTTCATCAGCTATTTTTCTGAGAAGGAAATGCATGGAATAAGTAATTGTTAATTATAAGCGTTAGCTGGAAAGGATTATATCACATCGTTTGGCAAGATACGCAGAAGGAAACTGTCTGTACCTGACAATGACCATGAAGTGACTCACTATTATTAACACTTAATTTTCTCTAATATAAGACCTACTTGCATTGCAGATGCTTTTCTCGAAGTGTCGTAACAGTTGCTTGACTGATGCAACATGCTTCTCTTAAAGAATAAATAAAACGTCAAAACTGATGTAAAAGACCGATGTGTTACATTCACTTCACTTCCTCTACTCTATGATTTATTAATTGTATAAAAACTATTCTTACGAAAGCTGATTTTTCTCTAATTTGTTCTAATCGAGACGAACCTTTGCAGAAATAGCTACATTACACATTTCATTATAAATGGAAACGGAATACCTGTAGTCAAATGTTTAAGAACTGGGCATTGTGTGCTGGCCTTAAAATTCTGTACTGTTTCCATGCTACCACAAGAAACATGTAATGCACGAAGGTCTACCAGAGCAAGACCCGAAGCCTAAGCCCCCTTCCTAAAACCCAGGGTGGCGCCATCCGAGTGGTTCTCCAAGCCTAAAAGTCTAAAAAGCTTGCGCGAGGATGGAAGTGAATACGCCACTTAGGCGCAAACAACCTCGCTAGGGCCGACAGCAATCTAGTATGCCGTCTACCGGCAATCCAGGGCGGCACCGGAGGACATTGAGGCGTCTTACAACCCCGCCTGTACGGGAAACCCGCAAAGACGTACCCAATCTCCCACGGGTCTCGGGGAAACTCTGCTCCACCGAGTCCAACCCAATCCAAAGACACCTCTACGAGTGGAGCTCCGACGTTTGGCCCGGCGTACTTCTAGTAACGTCAGAACTAAATCACAAGAAACAGTTGAATGTCGACAGGACTTTAAAAGAATGACAATTGATTGAACAATTCATACCATTAATAACGGATATCTCGGAAATGGCTGATGCCACAAAAAGTAAATTGCGTGATTTAAAGAGATCCACATTTTCGTCTATTGCTATCAGTTATAAAAGATTGTATGAAATTTCTTCCGAATATAGACTACTTCGCAGGATATTCCCAGAAAATTTAAGGTACGTGTTTTATTTGTAATGTAAATATCTTTAATATATGGCATTTTAATAAAAATCGTTAGCCATTTTTCCGAAAATAAAAAATTTCGAAAAGCGTACCATATAAAGGATAGTTGCGGTGGGGGATTATCCTGAAAAATCTTCATGTCACATCTTTGGATGAACTTGAATACCAATTTTGGTATTTATCTGGCTTTTAGTTTTTGATTTATGTTGTTCACCACACACACATACACGGACCTGTTTCTAAAATGCGTTTTTTTTTATTCAGGGGGCCTCAAAACATGTATTTCACGTGAAATTTTGATATCGACATTTTGGGAGGAGTGCAATGCCTTCTACCTACTATGTAGGTGGTAGAGAAAATAAAAATGTATTTGTCATATTAAACTTCATATTTCCCTGATTAAGTTCATTAGTTTTCATTGATTAGAAGTGGTATAATATGCACTTAATTATTCCACACCATACTTTTATAACTAAGGTTCTCTTCTGCACGCGTTGAGTGAAGGTGTAGGTACTATATCTTGATATACGTTTATTTAATTTCACGACCGCCTGAGGCATTTTGAAACCTGTCCGCGTAGTGAAGCTACCTCCGATGCGAGGGGACCGGCTTCTATTCCTGGTACCGGCATGGGGATTTTTCCTCTGCTTGGAGACCTAGTACTGATCCAGCCATCCTTGTGTGGTCTTTGAAGAGACGCTACTTGATGGAAAAATGCAACTTCTGTCTCGGAAACCGCTTCTAAGAGGCCGGGACGCGGCGTTATTGCAGCACTCTGCCCATGATGTCCTGTGTGGATGGAGGTAGAGTATACTGTGGACTTGCGGTAAGCTTTGCCTCAATCAGAATTCTACGCCATATAGTTTTAATTTACTTTTGAAATGTGTAGTTCATCAGATGTGCATAAAAAACAGTGTTGTGTTAGATTATGTAACCGGCTATTGATATGTTTGAGCTGTGTTAAAAAATCCCAGGTTTACTATGAGGTGGCTAAAAAATAAGTTATTAAAAATAAAATGTGAATAAGAACGATGAACCACAGCAATACCGCTCTGTTTAATTATATAGCAAATACATTTTCCGTGATAAATGACGATCTTATAAGTATAGCTGGATGTAAATAGTCGGTTTATGATACAAGTGTTAAAAATAGGGTTTTATTTTGCGAGTAGGAATTTTTGCGAAACAAAGGCCATAGGCAGCTCTCGAATTTGTAAAATATTAGTAAAATAATATATTTATTCCTGAAACTAAATTAAATCACGTTTAGAATGAGATCAACTCGCGTGTATAGCGAGATTCTTGAAACAAGAGAAATGACGTTTAAACGAGACCAACTCTCGTGTGCAACGAGAAGTGGGATGTTTTCAAGTTTCATTGGTTTGCTAACAGTCATCTTAGTGAAATTATTTTCAACATGTTTTTACTTAGACCAGGTAATGAAGCGATTAAATGCGATATTTTATTACTTTATGGATTTTTAGTGCAAGTAGTTTTATGGTTATTCTTTCACCTGGTCCTTTAGTTTATTCTAAGCTCGTAATTTTGTCGCAGTTCTCGTGGCTCGTGTTATCTTATTTACTGGGCGCCTCTTGTTTATTTTAAATTTGGGTTCATTGTCCTCCGGCTAGCTATTATAACTCAGTCGAGCAAGTATCTCTAAGCAGGGCGTGTAAACGGAAAGGAGTTGTTGCTAAAAGATAACGCTGATAAAACATTTGTTTCTACACTTTTATTGCCGTCACACTTAATTAATAATTCACATATTTAATCTTATACACGCCTGACTGAAACTGTGATAATTCTAAATGTAACTACGGTCGTTATAGTTGCCGCGCACCAATTACTTCGCGTACTTTACATTTTTGTAACTAACCTTGCGACGTGCATCTCGTGAGAGATTCTTCAGAACTGTGTGACGTGCACCTCGTGAAAGATTCTTCAAAATTGCGCGACACTTGCTTATGGCTCGAGAATATGTACTCCTTCACCTCGAATTGCCTAAACATTATAATATAGCTGCTATTGGTTAGCAAATCGCACCAACTTTAGCGTCTGGTTTGGTCAGCCAATCACTACTACTAACATATATACTCTAGGGAAAATACTCCCTCCATTTCTAAAAAATGGCACGCTACCCTGACGTCATTTGTTTCACTCTTCTTAGTGATAAACAACTCACTCCCTTGGTTTATTGTTACCCACTTCTATTGTCAGTTTCAGTTAGGCCGTGTAAACTTATTTCCTAACAATACTTATGGCTAACAAACATTTAAAATCCTGTACATACAATAATATCAATTTACACTACAACCACTTTGGCATTCACAGCATGTTATGATATAAAATATTGCCTCAATTTCCGCCAGTTAATCTTTATGTAGGTTATACTACGAGATAAAATAATAATGTTTTAGATCAAAAATCTAAGATAAAAGAAAGCACTAAGCTACCAATGTAAGGTATAGGTTAACTCCACAACGAAATGCGATAAATTGAAGTATGACGATTTGTATTCTGAACAGATAATGCAACCTATATGAGAGATTAATCGTGTAAAAAGACAATGGAAAATAAACCGTAATCAAACCAAGTGCAATTATTAAACACGTGCAAATACAAACAGCAATTGCCATGTGTTTGGATTTTAAACCAAGGTCGTCACAATGGAATGGTACAAAAACTTATCGTACTAGTGCGATAATGTAAAGCCTTTAGTTCTTGTGCACTGTGTTACAAGTTCTACTTTTAGGCCACGCTGTCTTGAAAGATATATTTTAGTCCATTTAAGGGACACTGGGACTGAATTTTATAACTTTTTTAACTTTAAAGTTATTAATTTTAAAATTGACAAACCTAATATAAGTACACAAAAATGCTGTTCAGTAGCTCAAAGCTCGAGCTCAAATTGTTTCTCATATAATACAATTAAATATTTTTAATGAGCGCAAAAAAAATTTCCGATGTGTTACACTCGCATGACTTTCTCTACTCTTATACAAACTATTTTTGCAAACGCTAATTCTCCATATGCTTCATGTTAATCGAGATATCGAGATGTTAATCTTATTGCTAATTTTCTTGTAGATGCAAAGGGAATTGGTAGGCTTTAAGCGATAGTCAAATCTTTTAAGAGCTGGTTGCTATGTGGAGCATTCCATTCTCTTTGTATGTCCAGGACATAAAAAAACGAATAACGGATTCTCATTTGAGAAAAAGTATAAGTATTGGAAAATTCAAACAAATAATGAGTATCTCGGAAATGGTTATTCCACAAAAAGTGACATAAATTGTGTTTTTTAAAGAGATCTAAATTTTTTTAGTAGTAAATTTTGTCTATTACGGTTTACCAGTTATAGAAAGTCGTCCAGAATGAAGAGGACTTTTGGGGACATTTCCAGAAAATTCAAGATATACATTTCATTTACTATGAAAGTATCGTGAACCTATGATATTTGATCCAAATGTTAGAGCCATTTTTGAGAAAATCAAAATTTTTGAAAGTCTTTATGTAAAGAGTAGTCTGGAGTGTGGTACTTGGAAAATACTAAACTCAAGTATTTATACGATTTTTCGTTTTTGAGTTATGCTGTTCACAGATAGACATACACTCAGACATGTTTCCAAAAAGGCTTCATTTGTATTCAGGTCACCTCAAAAGATATATTTCCAGTGAAATCTCGGTATCGAATTTTTGGGTGGAATGCAATGTTTTCCCTACTTACTATACGTAGTAGAGAAAGTGAAAGTATTTATCGACTTTTTGTTACAATTTTAACTTCGCGAAAACTATTTTGAAGGGAGACTTAACGCTTTTAACCTTGAGAATAAAATATTAAATATGCCAAACAATCAGCATACAGCAGATAGAAAACTGTGTCAAGAAAGCGCATTACCATTCTAGTCTTATGCTCTTGCAGCCGAGCGAACAAATACAGTGCAATTTAGAATTATCTGGGCTCTGATTATTTTTGCAAGTAAAATTAAAAATGTTATATAAGTTTAATTAATGCTAGATAATACAGCATTTATGCTTCGTTTACGTAAGCATTATTAAGTTAGTTTGCTTTGTATTTATTCGGTTTCTCATGAGAAAATAATTTAGTTCTAGTTTAGTAAAAAAAAAAAAAAAAATATATATATATTCCGGTTTTCATTATCATTAACCGCAAGATTATATCTCTAAAATGTGGTGCAAGAGCGCGTCATTAAACTGGTTCGCTGTTTCACATAAGGAAGTACGCTTTAATACTCAGTTGTACCGTTTTTCACTTCCGGAAGTTTCAGACTCAACGAGTGAACCGTAACCTTTAAAGAGTAGATATTTGTGGATGAAACATATCGTTACTTCCTAAAGCGTGTAGGTCGCACATTAACAACTTTTCCTGAATACAAATCGGTATGCAAATGGGTGATATTGTTGAAATAATTATTCTTGCCTTCGAATCGAGTCGCCTGGAAAGCTGGTAAACGACAGAGCGAGTCCCGTTGGTTGTCTATCAGAAATGTTCTCAGAAATGCCTTGTTCGATAACGGTCTATCCAGGATGTACTTTTACATCAACAGTTCCTATAAAGATAACATAAAAACATGGAAAGCATTTAGCCCGTTACTAAAGCGTTAGCTACCTTTGTTCATTAGGTCAGTGTTGCCAACCCCAGGTGGAAATTGATGGGACTGCAGCCCCATTTTCAGTAACGTGGTTATTCTTCGATCTACTTCTTTCAATCAAGATAAATGGTTTCATCACGATTTCCTTAAGCTATAGTTAGATCTTTAAAAAGCGGGTCGATATGTATTTGGCTTTGAAATTCCTCTCTTTCCATTATTATAACAAACAGCTGAATGGCTACTTAACACTTTAAGATAGCATTGAGTATTTAAAATCTGATGTGATACATTCACATCACTCTCTATACTTATTAGTGGATATAAAAGTTATTCTTACGAAAGTTTAGTTTTCTATCTACTTCATTTTAATCGAGACAAACCTCTGCAAAAATAGCTACATTACTCATTTCGTTACAGCACAAAGGGAACACCGATAGTCAAATATTTAAGAACTGGACGCTCTATGCTGGCTTTAAAATTCCATACTGTTTCCAAGATATCTCGGAAATGGCTGATGCCACAGAAAACTTATTTAAAATATATTGTGTGTTTTAAAGATATTTGTATTTTTTTTGTAGTACGTTTTCGTCTATCTCTTAACGTTTACTAGTTATACAAGATTATACAAAATTCCTTCCGAATGAAGGACTTTACAGACTGTTCCTAGAAAATTCAAGATAAAATTTTTATTAGTTATGCAAATATCGTTATAATATGGTATTTTAATCAATCATCAGAACCATTTTTGAGAAAATAAAAGAACGAATAATGTTCTATGTGAAGTGCAGTTTAAGGTGAGGAGATTGTTTTGAAAATATTTTTCGCATCATTAGGCGATGCTGAAATTAAATTCCAAGCACTAACACTTGCATGCTAAACTACTTCTAGACTGTCTTGATTTAAGTTTCGTCGTGCTATAAAAGTATTTCAACTTATTCTGTTTTTGACAAACATTAAAATGTTTGACTTCCAATTCCTTAAGATTTTGAAGTTAAAATAACTAACGCTATTTTTTTTTACAGTAGAGGGTGCCGAATCGGAAGAAGAGGTGCTGCTATTTTTGGATACTGCCGAAAACGTCACTGTGATTTTCCCATCAGGTAAGACTTTTAAGATTATTTAAACAATGCATCACAGAATAGCAGTGTAAAATGCAATGAAATACAGATAATAAGCTGGTTCAGAAAAGGTTCTGTGTATCCGAAGAATTATGACAAGAAGACCTGTGAAATGGGTTTTATCTCTTTTGGTTGTTTAAACTCTTTTAGATGTCGTTTGCCTCAGCAGAGCATCAATTAGCATTGCTTTATTCATCTGTAAGCTTGTATTTACGTAACAAATCGCAAATCGCTCTTTAATACATAAAATATTTCAAGAAAACTTACCCATACATTTCAAATATGTTGTGTTATCTAGAATAACAGATGTAATAATCCTGGAGGAACAATCAGGGTTTACAAAAGTAGAAGGTTGCATAGGCAATGTATGTACTCTAAAATAAATAATAGAAAAACATATAATATGACCTGGAAATGCTTATTATTTGTCCATTATAACAAAGCATTTGATAAGGTATCGAGAACAAAACTGTAAAATGTCCTAAAGATGAAAGGAATACCATTACATTTAATACAAGTAATACAAAACTTGTATAAAGGTACACAGATTAAAATAAACCGGCGATAGCTAGTAGTAGTTACAGGTGGAACATGGCAAGGTTGCCATTATCAACCGCACTTTTTAACATACCCAGAGTGGACCACTTAAGTTGATACAGTACAATATCTCCAAAACTAAGTGTTGTAGAAAGAAATGTCTTTAATAAAAGTTGCTTGATATTATGGGGGGAAGTAAATGCCATTAGTCGTATTTTATTTGGAGGACGTTATGATAGTAATTTTAATGTTAATTTAATTTAACCATAATTGTAGGTTTACATTTTAAAAAATTAAATTAGCCCTAAAATGGCTACCATAACGTCCTCAAAAAAAACATTAATGGCACTTACTTTCCCCCATAATATCAAGCAACTTTTATTCAAGATATTTTTTTCTACAACGCTTACTTTTGGAGATATTGTACAGTCTCAACTTGAATGGTTCACTCTGTATATGGACGAAATAATATTATGGAAAAGCAAACTACAGGGAGGGATCAAACTAGGACATAATTTTAAAAGCAATTTTATTTGCAGATGATCAGATCCTTCTGGCAAAATCTGAAGATGAACTACAAAATATGACACATACATTGAACACAGTGGTAAAACATTTTAACATGAAAGTATCAACAGATAAAACAAAAATAATTTCATTTATAGGTGCATGCTCAGTCCGTTCAAAAATATTACTGTAAATTGGATTCTGGACCAAGTGTCAATATTTAATTTTCTTCATAAAGAATATATATTAACAAAGCAGATGTACACGGAATGATAAACAAATTTAATTAAATAACTGGAGCGTTAAGAAAAACACTAAAAGATAAGGCAAGACCACACTCGATAATTAAGCTGTTTAAATATTTGGCAATTTCTACTGTTGATATGGATCCAAAACGTGGACCAATACAACTCAACATTTGCTAAAATTACAAGCGGCATAAATGAGATTCCTGAGATCTATAGCAGCATATACAAAACTGGACAGAAAAAATAATATAAGCCTTCGAAGGAACTAAAAGTGGAATATTAAATAGTATGATAAAGAATATAAGGAAAATCGCAGAATATCAGACAAGAGGACACCCAAGGCAGTTTTAAATTATCACCCACAAGGGAAAAGGAAACCTGGTAGACCAAGGAAACTATGGTATCAGCAATTTGGAGCCAAACGGGTTGAAGCCTAAACCGTGAAGTAGAAGTAGTAGTGCTAGTTTTGTTATCTCTGCGTAATTAAATAGTACTAGTATAAATGCAGACTCCCCTTAAACTATGGATTTTTGGCAAGTGTCTACACATATGCAGTTAAAACTTTTGTCTGAAGATGTGTCGGGGCGTTACAAATTAGGTTGAAGTAGATAAAATTAAGAATTGTTTATTTGGAACAGCGTGCTAAAAATTTGCGTTTTAAAACTGTTTCCCAAAATATTCATGATAATAAATTTTACTAACGCTATCGTACTTCCTCCACGAAAGGAAAACATCTGAAATTTAATGATGCGCGTGCCTTTGCGTCTTGTCTTCCTACTGCTTACTTATTGATAAAGGAAGGAACTATTGTATTTCACAAATTTGTCGTATAGTGTTTTATAGGAATTCGCTCTCTCTCCCCTGCGAGCAACATAGTTCGAAAATGAAAGTCTGATAAATACAAAACTTCATATCAACAACTCCAGGCGAACATTTTTCAAGAATATTCATCTCAAACTATTTTATAAATGGAAAAAGGTTTGCTATTTTTACTTTTTCTAAAATGGCTGTAATGATTTTGATTAAAATTTTATATGTTTGATGAATTATGACAAATGAAATATGTTCTTCAGTTTTCTGTGAATACTCCGTGAAGTCCCCTTCGATTTTATAATATATAAGTGGGAAACTATAAGAGGAATACGAAAGCGTACTTCAGAAAAAATGTAGAGATGTTGAGGTAATCTTTTTAACACTTAAATGATTTCAGTAAAATTATATAATATAAAACATAATAACAGCCCACCTTAAAGCAATATGTGTATGTAACAATATATAAAAAGTGTATATTACAGTCATTGTATGTTTATATTATTGTATACATGTTCAATAATGTTATGTGAATGTATTACGTAATTTAATAACGCAGGAGCTGTGAGAATAATAGGTTAAAAGTTGCTAACAATGAGGTAACAATGAGGTAGCCTTGAGGCAATAATGAATTAGAAGGTTTAATAATGCTACTATCATTATTGGAGCAACAATAATGTAAATTTTGAGACAGTTTATAAAATAGCCAATCAACAACCAGAAAAAATCTTAAGTTAAATAAAAGTATTGTATTGGATTAGGAATAGCCAATCAGAGACTTGAAATACAAACATTTACAAATTTAGGCGGTAGAAATAGTCAGTTGCTTGTAGAAAGTGCTCATAACTGGACGCTTTGGTTGTAGACTGCAGTCAAGAGAATGGAATTTAATAGGATACTGCATATCTGAGCGAAGTATTGTTGGCTCCAACAACTAAAAAACAAATGAGGATTTTGAAGGAGATGGCATATGACGACTTAAGGGAAATACTGCAGCGTCTATTCCCTTGCTAAGATACAATAATGATTTTAAAACGATTTTAACGATGACAAAGGTAGGGTTTAAACATATATTTTTAGTGACTATATTTTTAATGAATATTCCTACAGCTTCTGTTACTATTATTAATTCTGATTGACTATTCCTAATCCAATAGAATACTTTTATTTAACTTAAGCTTTTTTCTGCTTGTTGATTGACTATTTATTAAACTGTCTCAAAATTTACATTATTGTTGCTTCAATAATGACTAGTAGCATTTAAACTTTCAAATTCATTATTGCCTCATGGTTACCTCATTGTTACCTCATTATTAGCAACTTTTAACCTATTATTCTCACAGCTCCTACATTATTAAATTACGTAATACATTCACATAACATTATTGAACATGTATACAATAATATAAGCATATATAATGACTGTAATATACACTTTTTATATATTGTTACATACACATATTGCTTTAAGGTGGGCTGTTATTATATTTTATATTATATAATTTGACTGAAGTCATTTAAGTGTTAAAAATACTGCCTCAATGTTTAAAATACACAATCTATGTCAAATAAGCTGTTTTCGTATTCCAGTATTTTAAGCAATATACATTCAAATGCCATTCTTCTGTTATTCCTCAGCTTATACAAGAGGTATGTAATACCGAGACAACCATTCACAAAATCGATGATTAGCGTATCAACTTTCTGTACACTTTGCGTTCCTGCAATAGAATATGATAGATTTCAGTAAAGATGGTTTCTACATGATTAGCATGAAGTAAATAGAAAAATAGCTTTTGTATAAATAACTTATAGGATAAATATATAGATAAATGATTGTGGTTAGCCAAAGTAAGTAATTCATTTTGTTAACACTCCAGAAAAAGTTTATTGTCGGTTCTCAAAACATCACATATGTAAATTGTAGTTCGAGATGAAGAGAGGAACCTCTGCAGGTAACCCAATAACTACGGTTCTGCTAGTAATGCAATAAAAGACACTCGTACAGCAAACGGGGAGCACTACTATAGAACTTCATTACTATACGAAGAATCACTTCATGCAAGATAGTGCGCTGCCCCATTCCATATTCCTGTTTATCAAGTATTTACGCGGATCTTTTGCTATCGTGTCATCAGGAGGGACGTATTTAGAGGGGGGTTTAGGGTTCAATCCCCCCCAATTCTGACAGTTTTATTTATTTAAATTCATAGCAAACCAATATGGGAAAATGTCGTTAGATAACAGTAGCTCTATTGCTAGTAGCACATTTACAAGAAAAAGGGAAACTTAATATCGTCGCCTTACATAGGTAAGATGATCATACATTCCAGTTTTCAAAGCAGTCTCCATGTTTTGTGCTGTAAGGTGGAATATCCTCATTCTGGTGAGTTTTTCTTGTCTATATAATGTCTCCAAGCAATTTTCCTATCCATATAACGTCTATATACTACAGAGTAGGTATATGGTAACTGTGTGGGGTACTGTTAAGTTTAGATCTACTTGTGGTAAACCCTCTCCGAAATTTTTTTTCTGGGTACGGACATGGTCATCAGCAGGCACTTTCCAACAATGTTGCCTCCGCGATTTCCACATCTCAACCGGCTGACTTTTGGTTATGGAGTTACCTTAATGTGTTCTGCTGGCATATTCACCAATACTCCAAGGCGTTTTCTGCAAAATGCTGTGCACGATGTCGCAAAAATAGAAGCCTATGTTGAACAACAGAGCAGCCCAATGGTTTCTAAAACCAAATCTCCAGCACAGTTCTTGATTTTTCTCCAATTTTAAATATTTATTGTAATATTCATTGTAGACAGATTGAAGTTTTGAAAAACATGTAGTTAGTGCAAGTTTCGGCAGATTCTATTTTAATAGCTTTCTTTTCAGATATATAAATTGCATCTCTCAGCGATTTCGTCATTCTCGTTCTGGCCACCATGTCATATTTTTATTATACATATTGATACACGAATTTATACGGTGATGCAGTTTCTCGATTTCTATCTTCCCCTCTGCATAGATCTCCTTCTGCCCATAGGTTCCTTAACTCCTTCCTTCCAAAGCTTCTAGATTATTCTATATTTTTTCTTCTCTCTGGTGTTCAGCTTTGGGCCACCCATTATTGTCTATGCGCTGTGTATTCCAAATCATTTTAGTGTATTTTCTTCAATCGTATCTATGATTATTCTGCTTCTTTCTTTCTTTCTTTCTTTCTTTCTTCTTCGTCTTCTGTTTTGTTTGTATACTTTTTGTTATTGTGTTTTATTTTTTCTCCGAGTTTTATAAAATATCATTAACTTTAAAGCTCAATGTGAAACATGTGGACTACAGTGTAGTATATAAGAACGATTAGTCTGATCCGTGCGATGTACGAGTCTCAATATGTCAAATATGACCTATTCTTCTCTACTTATTTTCATATTTGTCCTTAATTCTTAATGTGTTGCAATCTGGATATAATTATTCCTCCTCAAGTAATCCCTCTCTATCGCCATTAACAGCTTTGAACGTGCCCCAGACAATGTATTTTTATTGCTTAGCATTTTTATTAAATTTCAAACTGTAGGTCCCAGGGTTGGGAATGAATTCCAGGTACCTGAGTGAAGCAACACTCAGGAAAGTGTTGAAATTAGGGCACTTGATAACTCTAGATTAACAGAACGCTGACGACTCAAGTGTAGGATATTTAAGCTGACCGAATTGAGGTCACAGGGGCAGACCATCTCGACACCCGAAGCGAAACGTCTCTACGCCGTTCGTGGTCTTGTCTCTTTATAATTTGTGAATGTGAAACGACTTCATCACGTACCTTAATTTTAACATTTTGCTGAGTGTTGCCTCACTCCAATATCTGGGGTTCGTTCCTTGTATGCTACAATATAATGTGCACACACCACACAAGCGGTATTTATGACACTGCCATTGTGGAAGATAAGAAAGGGCTTTACTGTTTGACACTCGTTCCAGGCAAGTACATTGGCATTTATATAAAGTGTCCAATTCTCCTAGATCGCCAGTGTTTTTTTTCCTTCGTAAACTTTTGACTCCACCCAGCTGGTATCAGTTCTGTGTTACTGGCCTGAAAAACAATCCAGGGGTATACAATCTAACCAATTGAGGCAATATTTTATATCACAACACTGTGAATGCCAGAGTGATTCTAGTGTAAATTAATATTATTGTATGTACAGATTTTGGATGTATGTTAGCCATAAGTATTGTTAGGCCTCACTGAAACTGACAATAGAAGTGGGTAACAATAAACTGAGGGGGTGAGTTGTTTATTACTAAGAAGAGACAAACAAATGACATCAGGGTAGCGTGCCTTTCTTTAGAAATGGAGGGAATATCTTCCCTAGAGTATGTATGTTAGTGATAGTGATTGGCTGACAAAAGAGACGCTAAAGTGGGCGCGATTTGGTAACCAATAGCAGCTCTATTATAATGTTTAGGCAGTTCTAGGAGAGGGAGTATATATTCTCGAGCCATAAGCATGTGTCGCGCAGTTCTGAAGAATCTCTCGTGAGGTGCACGTCATACAGTTTGGAAGAATCTCTCGCGAGGTATACGTAAAGTTAGTTACAAAATGTGAAGTACGCGGCAACTAATACGGCAGTAATTACAGTTAAGTAATTATTAGTTAAGTGTGACGGCAAGAAAAGTGTAGAAACAAATTATTTTTTTAGTGTTATCTTTTAGCAACAACTCCTTTCCGTTTACACGCCTTGCTCAGAGATACTTGTCGACGGAGTAGTAATAGCTAGCCGGAGGACAAAGAACCCAAAATTCAAAATAATAAAACAATAACAGGCGCCCAGCAAATAAGATAACACGAGCCAGGTTACCGCGACACAATGAACGATGTTTATAATGAAATGGAGGGCTGGTTAGAATGCCACCTTTATGAAAGTTTCGCTACGATTGGAATACAAGGAAAGTCTAAACAATTAACATATAATTCGACCTTCTAGAGGAAGGGGTGAAGAATCATTTGCATGTGTGGTTAAACTGAACAACTGCTACGACATTGTATATATGAAAGCTTTCACCAGCGACATGGAGACGAAGGTTAAAGTTCTGCCACTACTAAACGGCAATAAGAACATCGATATTAAGAAAATGGTCATGTAGCATGCAAATATAAGGTTTAAACTGTAATGTTACTCTTCGGCAGTTCGGCCATACTTTGGGGGAGGTAAAGTACCCTCCCAATCCAGTAGCTAGAATTATGTTCGAAAAACAGGTGGTCACGCTGGTAGGGGTGTGGTTAGATTTTGTCGGAGCATAAACAGCTCCGTTCTATTATGGGCCACATTTTAGGCACCTCAGTATACGTTCACACGTAATTGAGACTCGTAAACACGATTCGGTTCTAAGAATTGTGGCTTTAGATATGATTATGATCTTGGAACCTCTAT
Source organism: Deroplatys truncata (assembly GCA_030765065.1). Classification (NCBI taxonomy): domain Eukaryota; kingdom Metazoa; phylum Arthropoda; class Insecta; order Mantodea; family Mantidae; genus Deroplatys; species Deroplatys truncata. The sequence continues at coordinate 124,837,204 of CM060988.1, read as the reverse complement.
GAAAAATTAACTACCAAAGACGCTACTGCATCTTGTACCAGTTGCTATAGATTCAACTAGCTAAGTATTGTTATAATAGATTTTCTTCTGCTTGTGAAGAATATCAGTATAGTCAATGATGTCACTGTGGCGTGCTGATAACAACATTGGACACACTCACCTGCTTTGGTTTAGCTTAATCACATCCTTTTCTCTCAACTCAAAATGACACGCTTTCTATTCTGATAGTGACGTCATAACAGCTGTGAGTGACTTCGACACGATAGACCAAGACCTTCAATTATGTTGGGATCAAGGTTCTTCGGCACGCTGTGAAAAGTGTCAACCTCAGAGCGCGAAACGTGCAGCAAAGTAAATCTCATATATGCTCTGTTTATACAATAGGGTTGTATAGTCCAAGGTACTTCAGGGGTGGTTAAAAGAAAACACGTTACTCTTCTGCATTTTGCTAGTCAGCGTGCTTGCTCCTAAAATTTTCCTATTTTTCTAGTGTCAGTCTATAAAGGCTGATTACGAATGTATTATAGTAAATACCATACTACTATATACCGGGGGGTATGGTTTATAATAGTAATGGGTCGATACCACTATTTCTCGATACAGATACTGATTTTTGAACACCGATATTTGATACTCGCTTTATAAAAAGCTGTAAAGCCGATAGTTTGTTCACTGAATTATACTCATGTAACCAGTTTTGTACTGTATGCTAATTCCGAAATTGTTCCTGTTTGACATTCCCCAATGGACAGCAATTTATTTTCTTGATGATGCCACATATATACTTTATCATCTGGTAATAATTAATTAATCATATAATACTCGAAAACATAGCAAGTTTGTAGATTAAAACTCTCTACTACCCACTCTCGTACATGTTTAATACAAAGGTATATTAGACACAATTAAAATTTTGAAGGAAAAATCGAGGAACTATTGTACGAGATGTGAAGGAATCAAAATGTTTTGTTTAGGAATACGAGCATTCATGAAAGAACAAATATTTCCATACGCTGTATTTCACTTCACGAATTCTGATTTGTTCCTGCTGTGGCCACCAAACCAGGTTGTTGCAGAAACGTGATTTACTGCTTCAGCTAAATCAGGTTCATTCACAACTCGGTTAACACTGTATGTTATATTCATCGCAGTCAAGATCTATCAAGAAATATAGTCCAGCAGCTGTTTGGGGAACACGTCCGAGGCATTAACATGAAGTCGACTCATGCTTTATCTAGCATAAAGTTAAGCGCAACAACCTTCGATATCGTACAACTTAAAAAGTTAATAGTATCGAAGGTTTATCTCGCACTATTACACCTGCTTCGATACCACCAGTATCGAGAGAATCGAGGTATCGAGGGACCAACCCTAGTTTATAATAAGTCTCGAATTTTGTGCGGAGTAAAATGTAAAACATTCGTGAGTGTTTCGAACTTCTGTAATTCTCACTGCCTATAACATGTCTAATGTCTAATACATGTATAATGGCAAAGTGAAGCTAATGGCTCGTGCAGGAAGATCTGCAAAGATGTTAATGTGAATCGACTGCGGGGCCGAGCGGAACTTAGAAAACAATTTACGTTTCGAAGGTTTGCTCATTTGTTTCCCTATGGATGTACACCTAACGTGCATAAAAAGGTGATCTATTCCGCTAGATCTCAATAGTGTTTTTCCCTCCGTAAGGTTTGCACCTTCAGGTAACCAACTTCTGACTTCACCCAGCCGATATCAGTTTTCTATGCGACTTGCCTGAAAAGCAATTCGGACACAAATACAAACCAATGAACAAAGTTATAATCGTTTGAAATGAAGGGGTGGTTCGGATACCGTCTCTATGAAAGTGTTTCGTTACAATTGTTGCACAAGAAAACGCTAGACCAATACAAAATAATTCGGCCTTCTAGAGGAAGGGGGCGAAGAATTACTTGCGTGTGTCGTTAAACTAAAAGACAGCTGCGATATTTATACGAGAGTTTTCATCAGCGACATGGAAAAGAAGTCAATAGTTATTAATTAGGTAACTATACGAAAGCGAGTTTTTTCAGGGCAATTAAGGCCGGAATAACGAAACGAGTCCTGAAAAAACTCGCTTTTCTATACTATATTTTGTTCCAAGCTATGTTTAAATACTTTATAGGTTAACCATTATGCTACATATTATGTTGGACATGGACGCAGTCATATGCTTCGCATGCTCGTTGCAGGGCCAACAGTTAAGTTATTGATTAAACAGTTGAAGGGATATTAGTGTTAGAGCACGGAAAGTAACTTGATGAAAGGAAAATTTCAGTTTGAGTATTGGTTTGGAGACGAAAAAACATGAAATTCTAAATAAAATGAAAGAAGTTTTTTACGTTTATTTCCACGTTTATATTATATTTTATTTTTGCACCTAAGTTGAACTTCGCTACTGAGACTATGTAGCAGTGTAATGTTACTCTTAGAAATTCGGCCATATTTTGCGGGAGTGAAAGTACCCTGCCAATCCATAGCCTAGAAATTATGCTGGAGGAACAAAGTAGCTCACGCTGGAAAAAGGAGCTAAATTTACCATTACTAACATAAGCTGCGTTCCATTATGGGCAACTTTTTATGCACTTCAGTACACATGGAGAGACAAGTCACTTAATAAACAACATTAATTTTGGTTTATTCTTTTACTCATAGAAGTTTGTAAGCAAATTTAACGTTCCGTATACAATAAATATGCAAACCCTGATTTAATATTGTAATTAATAATAATAATAATAATAATAATAATAATAATAATAATAATAATAATAATAATAATAATAATAAAAGAATCTGTAGGAATATGCATTAAAAATCTAGTCACTAAAATTAAAATTTTAAACCCTACCTTTGCCATCATTAAAATAGAGTTTTATCATTATTATTGTACCTTAGTAAGGGAATAGACGCTGCAATATGTCGTCATGTCACCTCCTTCAAAATCCTCATTTGTTTTTTAGTTGTTGGAGCCAACAATACTTCGCTCAGCTATGCAGTACCCTATTAAATTCCTTTCTCTTGACTGCAGTTCCTGCTTTCACGTGTTTATTTGCCAAACTTGCTAATATTGTGCAAACTGCTTGTTCTTTATGCTGAACATGCAGCCAGCGTTCATGACGTGTAGTCTTGCTCCTTAGAAATCTCAATGGAGATGATTTACTAACAAATTTAGTTGCTGGAAATTAGCATTTTAAAGCCCGAGAGGCGAAAAACAATATGGGCAGTTGCTTTTGTGCATTCGGATTGACTTTTGTGTGCGATTCCTATATAAACATAAACTTTATTAATGTTTATTATACTAGCGTTTTGAATTGCTGGAAAAAATCGTAAAACATTTTTAGTTTATTACCCTCTAAAAACTTAGTGCACAATAGAACTTCTCTGAGGAATTTTAGATCCTGTGTCCTACGAGATCTATTTAGCTATGTTTAAATACCCACGCTCGTGGGGAAAGCTTTAATCACTCGCAGTTGTATTTCTATTATCAAAATTGGCGGAAAATCCAAGTTATATAACAAACTGAAAATTCTTTTATACTTTTCTGTCATTCTCCCAAAATTATGCCTTATTACATTATTACTAGAGAAATGCTACGCAAATATAAGGTACATCTTAGCTCAGAAGCCTATAAAACTGCAGAAAAAATCAAAGAGTTATAAAACTGGTAATTTATTTATGTAAAACAATATTTTATTAGTCGCGCAATCATTCAAAAACATAGTAACGAGGAAAGTGTCTCACTGTTAGGAAAAAAAAAGCTGCAATGTTGCAAAACATTCAATAAAGTGTAGTTTCCTAAATTACCTTTTATTTAACATGAACAAAATACTATTTCAGAAGATGGGGAAACTTTTGATGGAAATACACTCGTTTATCAATTTTTTTTCATTTTGATAAACGTATCCAACACACATTCGCTCCTCTGAACTTTTAATATTTAGATGCTTTTGTTTGTAGTCAGTCACTCGTACGAACATATTTCACGTACATAGAGGAAACTAATACTTTGAGGACACTGATGCTTTAAATTCATTTTTAATAATAATGTGCTGTTAATGACGTAATTTTTCGTTGTTTTGCATTAGGTGCTTTTTCTTAAACGTAATCAATTGTGATATAAGAAAACCCGTGCTAGCTCTTCGTAAGACACAGCAGATTCTGCAGAAACATTTAAAAATTTACGAGATGAGATAGCTCTTTACATTTTCTTTACATTTTGCCAAATAAATTGAAAAGTTAGAATATTTATAGTACCAGGGCCAGAACCGGATCCACGGATCTTGTGGCAGTATTTTATATCACAACAATGTAAATACCAGAGTGATTGTAGTGTAAATAAGCATTATTGTATGACATTGATTTAAGATGTTTGTTAACTATAAGCATTGTTAGGAAATAAGTTTACACGGCCTCACTGAAACTGACAATAAGAGCGGGTAACAATGAGCGAGGGGGTGAGTTGTTTATTAATTAGAAGAGGCAAGAAAATGACGTCAGATTAGCGCGCTTTTCTGTAAAACTGGAGGGAATATTTTCCCTAGAGCATATGTGTTCGTAATTTTGATTGGATATAAAATAGACGCTAATGTTGGCGCGCTTTATTAACCAATAGCAGCTCGATTATAATCTTTAGGCATATCGGGTGAGGGAGTATAAATTCCGTACCAGAGACGGGTAACGTTCAGTTTGACAGAATAATTCACAAGGCAAACGTCGACCAGTTCAACAGGATCATTCACGCATTACACGTCGTTCAGTCCAACAGAATCTCTCGCGTCGTAAAGTTAGTTAAAAGATGTGAAATACGCGAATTAATAATGTGCAGCAAATAAGTGATTATAGTAACATTAGAAAATATAACAGTTTCAGTCGGGCGTGTATCAAGAATAATTATGTGAAATGAATAAAGTGTGACGGCAATAAAAGTGTAAAAACAAATTCTTTTATCAGTGTTATCCTTCAGTAAAAACTCCTTTCCGTTTACACACCCTGTTTAAGAGATATGCTCGACGGAGGAATAATAGCTAGCCGGAGCACAATGAATCCAAAAACTCAAAGTAGTAAAACCATAACAGGCGTCCAGCAATAAGATAACACGAGTTACCGCGACAATCTTCAGCTCTCTGTGTTGATGCTCTTTCCGCTTGAGCTACCATAGAAATATGCCTGTACCTGCATTAGATCTTCTCATCTGATTCCTATCCTGGTAAACCTTCAAGGCGATCTCAAATACTCCATATTTTATACTTCAAAGGCAAACTACCATTTCATTTGGGCGTTATAATTAACCTCTATAAGGGCTTATGTTTGGCTGCCAAAGACAAGTTAAGTCCAACTTACTTACTTCCTACATGCGGCTAGTGCGAAAGAACAATATCAAATATAAATTGAATAAATGTTTCAACTATGACAACAAAGTTTATCACTTCCTAAAGACGACGATCAATTGCACGACCAAGGAAACGATGGGAAATGTAAGAAAGGAACAGGCTTCGACCTAATCCTTGGGTGGAAGACGTTTATCACTTAGGTTGAAAGTTTGTCGGGCCTGTAGAACATTAGAAATATCAGCGTTGAAACATTCAAAAACTCTGAATTTCACCCGTGGCTATACACCTCGGTAATAAGGACCTCGATGTCCTATGCGGCAGTGGTTTGGTGGCCTGCCTCTCTTGTGAAGGCAATCGCTGCAAAGATTGACATGTTCGATGATAACCGGCGCAGTGCGGACTACCCCATAGTCTGTCTTGGAGGTTTTGGTGGATCTTCCTCCTTTGTGAAGGAGGTTGCAAACTTCTGGACAGTAACGGGGTGGCGCTTCAAGCCACCTACAAGCTGCACTCGCTGATTCTAACTGGATTTCAGGAGATGTGTCAATTACCCTGATAGTATGGGATATGACGAGACTAAGTGTAATCTAAGTCTATCTTACATAGTGGTAGAACCTTCCAGGGAGGAGTGGGACCCAAGGGTCTGGGTCTCTCCTGAAGGCTGGGAGCCCGCCGTGGTTCACGGATGGCTCCCACTTCGGAGGCAGGATGGCGGCTGGGGCCTAGGGACCTAGGATCAGGCTTGGCATTCCCCTTGGAAGGCTTGCCACCGTTTTTTAGTCTGAAATATATGCAATTTTAGCCTCTTTTACGCGTATTTCTACTTTGTCAGGCAGACGGGTGGAGGGGAATATCTGCTCAGATAGCCTGGCTTCTTTGAAAGCCCTTAGAGTGGTCAAAACTACATCCGTATTGATGTGACAATGCCAAAGGATGTTGGATAAACTCCAAGTACCCTTTTTTGGGTTTCCGGGAATGCTGATATTAGAGGGAATGAGATGTCGGACACTGTGCTAAGGGGGTCGTAGGGTCTTATTAGTTGGTCCCGAGTCCTTCTGTGGAGTGTCTCCCAGAAGTGCCAAGTATGAGGCAACCCAGCTTACTGCCAGGGCACATCTTGATATCTCGAGTAAATAAACTACCGCCAGGCAAGTCTATCATTTCATTTCGGGACTTGGCTGGAAACATAGTGAGCTTTTCCTGAATTTACTAGATCTAAGCTCAGAGGAGTTGTTGGCTATCATACAGGCCACAACATTTCGTAGACATTTATACATAATGGGACTTATTAAAGACCCTTTGTGCAGGAAATGTGGGAGGGAACTTGGCACCTCACGTCATATACTATGCAAATGTGAAGGATTCGCTATGTATAAATATGTACCCATAGGTTCTTTTTCCTTAGAAGCTGAGGCAGATATCAAGGACGTGGTTCTTTTATCCGGACCATCAGACTTGATTAATGCCCAGGACAAGAGGCACAAAGGGCTCCAAGAGCCTACGTGCATGCTTCTATTGAGGCCACTCAAGCCGTGCCTCCTCCCCAGCAGCGAAAGTTTGAGGACGAAGGAAATAAAATATTTGATAAGTATTTCTCTCCATTCATCTCTGTGATTCATACCAACTGTCGGATATTTTTCTCTCTCCTGCATGCAGTATTAAATTTAATGTAGTTTACGCTGTTTCCTATAGAAAAAAGTGTACAGAATCATTCAGATCTGATAATTTGATGACGAGAAATAAGTTTAAAAAGGTCAAATGGTTCCAGTAAATTTAGTACTCAAACGAAATTTTTCGAAATGATTATTCTTGTTGGTAGTTAGGATTCATCGCCAACACGATACACATTACAGAGCAATAAGTATGTGGTACAATGGGGAACACGATTCTTTAGAATATAAACAAAAAATAATTTTTAAGTCAGCATTGTTGCTTTACGTAAGCTTTAGTTGATATTTAGTTTTTGTTTTATGACATTCAGTGCTACCAATATCCTTCAGTGTATACTGACGTGCATAAAAAAGTAACCCATAATGAAACGCAGCTGTTTTTGTTGGTACTGATAAATCTAGCCCCACTCTCTGCCAACGTGACGTCCTTTGTTCCACTAGATTGGCAGGGTACTTTACCTCCCCAAAATACGGCCAAACTGCCGAGGGATAACTTAAAAGCTAGTTGTCCATGTTCTGATTAGCGGAGTATTGTTAAGGCAATACTTCGTTGAACTTTGATGCAAAAATAAAATATAATGTAATTAAAATGTAGCGATAAAGATGAAAACTAAGAACCGTTTTTTTTGTTTTATCAATATACGTAAGCCTTGTATTTTCGTGCTAGGCTACCTTAATGACAGTTTTTCCTGTTATTAATCTTATTTCTATTAACCTTCGTCTCCATGTCGCTGATGAAAGCTCTCGTATAAATGTCATAGCTATTGTTCAGTTTAACGACACATGCAATAATTCTTTACTCTTTCTTCTAAAGCCCCTTGTACACGATCAAACTTTTTTCTCAATTCAAGTGTTTACGAGAAAAATTGTCAAACATTTTTCAATATGTGACAAGATTGGACAAGACTTGATGTCATAAATGTGTATTTACAAGTTGTCTTTTTTTCAAAATGAAACCCTTTAGAACACATTAATAAATAATTTACCACGCACAAAGCAATTTACTATTTTCGTCACGGTATAACAGTTTGCAATGAAATATGTTCTATACCAATATTATGTAGCACTTTCATGTATTACATCCAATGAAATCACATTACGATTATGGAATACCATAGAAATAACACCAACTGATACAACATTGCATTAATGTATACTTAGTTCGGAAATCTGCCTGGCAATTATTTCTTCAGCCTTCATCTGTTCCATATTGTAGCAATCCACAGAGATACGGACATGACTAGCTTATGTATAACCTAATCAGTTCGCATACAACATACCTTGGCCGGGTAGCCATTTTGTGTACTTTTTGCTTTCCGCCATGTTGCAGATTTCGTGACGCACTGTAAATACTCGCATTTCATTGGCTAAAGCTATCAAATCATTGTCAAATTTTTGATCGTTTAGAGTAAGTCCTTATTTGCTTTCAAGACTTTCAAATAGTTTAAAAGTATTGGAAGCAGGTTGACAAGAAAAGTTGTAAAGTTGTGACAACTCTTGTAAGGTCTTGTAAAGTATTGAATTTGACAAAAATTTGATCGTGTACAAGGGCTTAAAAGGCAGAGTTCATTATGTTGTAATGTGTATCAATCTAGCGAAACTTTCATAGAGGCGATTTCAGAACCACATGTGTCCCTGAGTTGTTTTTAGGCAGTCTTAAAAATAACCGATACCGACTGGGTGGAGTCAAAGGTCGGTTACCGGAAAGTAACTTGACGAAGGTTACTCTTGCGATCTAGAACAATGGGTCATTTTTTATGCACGTCTCTACATGCTGAAACTACTTTGTTTCCACTGTACCGGATTATCATCTACTAATTTGTTTACGCATGTGTATTGTTTTCTCTTCGTCCCTCGTAATGTTCTGAGTCTGTATTTGAGATGCCATCCGCCATACAGCAGTGACGTAATAGTTGCAGCTTCACCAGGCGCTCGTTCCTTGTAGAACTGGCCACGTGCCAAATAACAGGTGCTATTTTTGAAAACCGTAAGAATGTTTGGTTACATTTTTTGCCTTTTTAGGTTCACACTTTTCAACCACAGTAAAATGACTATCAGTTTATTAATCATTTTGAATTATGTGACGTAATTAGGGGTGGAATGAATGTATTAGTGGGTATTTTACATTAAAATAGTCGAAGTTTGTAAAAAGGAGAATTTTACAGTGTTTTGAGTAGGGATGGGACCTTGATACCTCGATAATCTCGACTCGGTGCTATCGAAGTAAGTCTAATACTTTAAGATAAACCTTCGATACTTTTTCGATACTTTTAAATGTTTAAGATTTGCATTATTTAAAGTTGCTTCTGTTTTAACTTAATCGTAGAAAGTAAAAGGAAGCGAGACTTCACATTATTGCCTCTCACATTTCCCTAAAGAATTGGACTATAATTCTTGATAGACCTTGACTGTTTCCTGTGAGTGAATCAATGCAGTATCCCACTGACACTTTTCTAAATGAAAACATGCAAAATAATGGGGAAAGGATTGGAGGTACTCTATAGCATGAAGCGTTAAATGAGGTGAATAAAGCTGATTTAGTTGGCACTAATCACATTTCTGCAATAGTTTTCTTCAATATCTGCTGTTGATTCTTCTGCCTGCTGCTACAGTGGTTGGCTATGAGATCATTCTCTCAAGGTATGCGTGAGTATATTTTGAAAGAATAATACCAGTTTAAATTGACTGAGAGATTTAATGTGATCTAATACTTCCCTACAGAAGTGAATTTGAAAATAAAAAATGAGACTGAATATGAATCATAGCTCTCGAAACTATAACAAATGAAGTATTATAGCTACTAACTTCTGAAGTATCACATTTACGGTTTGGAATTCAAGTTAATTCCATTGGAACAAATTTACAAATCCGAAATAAATATTTACAATAAGAGTACAGATTTGTATTTAAATATCAATGGCAGGCTAAAATTATAATATTTGAAACTTAAAATTTGCATAAAAAGGACTTTGTCTCCAAGAAATTACCATGTCATTTATCCATAACGACTAATTACTATAATATGGGTAGAAAAATCCTTTAAAAGAAAGCTTTGAGCACAAAATATAGTTACATAAAAAGAGAAGCAAAGAAACTATTATTTACTATTATTATTATTATTATTATTATTATTATTATTATTATTAGTCTTAACATTAGGGGTATATAATAACATGTAGCATTATCAAAATAAAAAGTTGCTGCCAATTGGGGAATGACAAACAGGAACAATTTCGGATTTAGCACACAATACAAAATTGGTTACGTGTGTTTATTCACAGAAAACTGCTTATAAGCACATAATTCAGTGAACAAGCTATCGCCTTTACAGTTTTTATAAAGTGGGTATAGAGTATCGATGCTCAAATCAGTATCGGTATCGAGTATCGAGAAATAGTGGTATCATTAGCTAAATATTCATGCATATGAAATAGTTCGTCCTATGGACGAAGGTGGCCATTCATTTTGTACGTCTCTAGGGGTAAGTTAACTATAATTAGCATACAGTAATTAATTGCATTTGCTGGATTACAAATGAGGTATTACTGAATTAATTTGAAGTACTAACAAAATATAAAATATTTACTAATAAAATAATACGAAAATACAGTTTGATTCATAGTTCCCATTTACAGTTAATGCTTTCTCTGGGATCTACCCATAGTATTGTATTCAACTAAAAGATTCAGTGCGGAGATTCCACCGGAAATACATGCTTTGAGGCCCCCTGAATCCAAAAGTGTCTTAGTAAAAGGTCTGTCTGGCATAACTTTAAAACGAAACGTTCGATAAATAACAACTCGGTATTGAAGTATCTTATGTATCCACCCCAAATTAAAAAAAATGTTTAGATATTTTTTTTTTATTTTCTCAAAAATAGCTGTAGCGATTTTTATTAACATGCCAGATATTAAAGATATTTACATGACAAATAAAATCTTGAATATTCTGAGCATAGCCTGTGAAGTCCACTTTATTGTGAATGACTTCTGTATAATTGGTAAACCATAAGAGGCAAGGAAAAAAATCTTACTACACAATGTGAATCTCGTGTCAAATAAAATGTTTGTGGAGATAACCATTTTTGAAATATTCTTTGTTATAGGTTTGAATTTTCAAATACCTTTTTCAAGTGAAAAGCTGCATGCAAACACCATGGAATTTCAAAACCAGTACATAGTGATCAACATTTAAAAAAATCTGACTGTCGTTTCAGCCTACGACGAACTGTGCAAATGTTTACTGAAAATTTATCTCGATTATCGAGAAGTAGAGAGAAGAATACGCTTTTATATGAATAGTTTATAGAAGAGTGAGCAGATAAATTCATACGAGTTCAACACATCACTTATAGTTTTATTTTTAAATTGTTTTTACACACTAAACACCAAATGTTCATTTTAAATCGTCATAAACAAAAAGATCCACAAACGTTTTATCCATTATATATTGCAGCATAACTGGAAATTGGTAGGAAGTAATATAAGTAGGGCCGTGATTTTTGTTATTGACTATAAATGCCAAAAATGTTTACAACTAGAACTGCTTATATGTTGCACAATAAATGTAGACGATTTAAACCTATAATTTTTAGCGAAATTTCACGAATTTCTTGTTTTCTCACGAAAAACTTTATTTTTCCGACGAACACGAAAGTTTATATTTTAAAAATATGATGTGAGACTTCATATGATTTTCTCTACCCTCCATCTTTGTTAGTGTAAACAACTATTTTTAAACCTTATTTTTCTACCTACTACATTTATCAAAATAAACCTTTGCATAATTAGCTACATTACACATTTCGTTATAGATGCAAAGGGAACAGCGATAGTCAAATGCTTAAGAACTCGACTATATGCTGGCCTTAAAATTCCATACTGTTTTCATGCAACCGCGAGAAACAACTGAAAATCGATGGGAGTTTTAAAGAATTACCAGTATTGAACAATTCGAACCTTTAATAACGGATATCCCAAACGGCTTATGATACAAAAAAGTTTATTTTAAAATAAATTGTGTTTTAAAGAGATACATTTTATATGCAATGTTTTGGTCTATCACTTAACGTTTTTCAGTTATACACGATTATACAAAATTCCTTCCGTATGAAGAGGACTTTAAAGGCTATTCCCAGAAAGTTCAAGATATACATTTTATTTGTCAGGTAAATATTTTTATTATATGGTATTTTAATCAAAATCGTTAGACATATTTTATAAAATAAAAATGTTCAAAAATATTCTATGTAAAGGGTAGTTGGGGGTGGGTGGATTTTCTTGAAAATCTTCCTGTCGCACCCTTGGAAGACCTGAACTGAAATACCAAGTTTGGTACTTATACGACTTTTTGTTTTTTTAGTTATGCTGTTCAAACACAAGCGCGCGCGAACGTATTTCTAAAAGTGCTTTTTTATTTTATTTATTTTATTTTTGGGGGGGATTCAGGGGGCCTCAAAATTATATTTTTGATGAAATCTCGACATCGAATTTTTGGGTGGTATATACAATACTTCCCCTTGCTACATGCAATAGAAAAAGTAAACATGATCACAAATAAGACCTGCCCCTGTTATAAGGCAAGTGCGGTATTTATTTGTACCCTCTGAATTAAAATGTTTATTTAGATTTACGATAACAGACACAAAAGAAATGTCAGCTCTGTCCATATCTTCATCCAACAAGCGCAAGGACACCACAATAAAATTATTGGTACCAAGGTCAGAGGGGGACATTGTCTCCCTGGGAGAATTTCCTTCCGGTGAGTCAACAAACGGATTCTCACCACAGTTGGTTAATCGTGTGGTTCACTGGGACATGGTACTCACTTTAACCTGCTATGACTTTTAAAAATTCTGAGGTGCTGCATTCACATTACTTTCTCTACTCACTGTTCTACAAAATCTTATTCTTCTATCTATTCTTGTTAATGGACATACACTTTCATAACACATTCACACATTCCTTTTTAGGTATGAAAAGGATGCAGTAGGCTAAAACGATAGTCATATTTTTAAACAGCCGGTTGCTATAGGATGACTTTGAAATTCCATACTTCTTGCATACCAATCAGGAAAAAAAAACAAAACAAAAGCATAGCTACTACTTAGTCATCTAACTTCCTCTTATATCCCCTAGAGTTTACAACCGCGCCTAGGGTCAGAGGCCTGTCAGGAGCAGACGGACATGGAATCAGAGAATGAACCCTGAAGGGGGATCGGCCCATAGCAGAGTATGAGAGTGATGAAGGAGATGATGTGAAATGAAAGCGAAATAGATGAAAGAAAAGGTTAATGCTGGAGCAATTGGTGGAATGAACGAAAGGGAAAACTGAGAACCTGGAAAAAACTCGTCCAGATGCCGATTTGTCCACCACAAATCCCACATGCGGGCTCCTGGGATTGAACTCGCACCGCCTTGGTGGGGCGAGGGTGCTAACCACTCGGCCACGGCGGAGTAGCTATTACCACTTGAAAAATAGTTTAAGTATTTGAAAATTCAAATCAACAACAAAGAATACCACGGAAATGGTTAACCATACAAAAAAATTTACTTGGCAAATTGTGTGATTTAACGAGATTTACATTTTTTTGTGTAGTAAGATTTTGTCTATCTCTTACGGTTTACCAAATATATAAAAATCATTCAGAATGAAGGGAACTTCAAAGGCTATTCGAGAAAAATTAAGGTACATTTTGTCATGTTGTATCTTAAACTTATGGTATTTAAAAAATTGTTAGTTATTTTTGAGAAAATTAAAAATAACGATAATGCTTTCATGCAGAGGGTAGTTTGGGGAGTGGGGAGGTTTTCTTGATATGTTTCCTAACTCTAAGAGAGAAACGAACGATACTTAACTCTTCAAAGTATGCTGCTTAAAATGTGAGAAAGTTTGAATGATTTTCAGAAACTGTTGGGAAGAAAAATTTAATTGATGTAGCATTTCCCAGTTTCATAAAACTCGAAGAGAATTAAGAATTCACCAGTCATTTACGGGAAATTGAAGAGATACAGGATTGTGATGCTTCGGTCAAAGCGTTGTGGTCATTTTTGATAAAATAGAAACAAAGGGTCGTTTGGGATGGTTGAAAAATCCTCGCCTTGAGTTCTTATAAATGAACCGACACAGATGCAGATTATCTCGCTTCTAAATTATGCAGTAACAATGGAATCGCTATATCATTTTACTATATCTACTGCTTACGTGTAGTTAATAGAGGTAGTGTTGTATTTTACGCAAAAATTAATGATTTCACCGGAAATATGTGTTTTGAGGTCCCACTGAATAAAACATTTTTAAATTGTGTGTGTGTGTGTGTGTGTGTGTGTGTGTGTGTGTGTTGTGTTGGACAGCATAACTAAAATAAAAATCTGATGTGTTACACTCAGATGACTTTCTCTACTCTTGTACAAACTATTTTTACAAATGCTTATTCTCCATATGATTCATGTTAATCGAGATATCGAGATGTTAATCTTATGGCTAATTTTGTTGTATATGCAAGGGGAATATGGTAGTACTTAAGCGATAGTCAAATCTTTTAAGAGCTTGTTGATATTCTCTTTGTATGACCAGTACATAAAAAAATTCTGATGTGTTACACTCACATGACTTTCTCTACTCTTGTACAAACTATTTTTACAAACGCTTATTCTCCATATGCTTCATGTTAATGGAGATATCGAGATGTCAATCTTATTGATAATTTTCTTGTAGATGCAAGGGGAATATGGTAGCTTTTAAGCGATAGTCAAATATTTTAACGCTGGTTGCTATGTGGCGCATTCCATTCTCTTTGCATGTCCAGGACATAAAAAAATGAATAACGAATTTGAGAAAAAGTATAAGTATTGGAAAATTTAAGGGAATAACAAGCAATATCTCGCAAACGGTTCACTCAACAAAAGAAATGTATATGACATAAATTGTGTATTTTAACGCGATCTACATTTTTTGTGTAGTAAAATTTTGTCTATCTCTTATGGTTTACCAGTTATGAAAAAGTCGTTCATAACGAAGAATACGTTTGGAGACATTCCCAGAAAATTCGAGATATACATTTTATTTGTCATGACAATATCTTAAACATATGATATTTTAATCAAAATCGTTAGAGCCGTTTTTGAGAAAATTAAAATTTTCGAAAAATGTTCCATGTAAAGGGTAGTCTGGGGTGGGGGGATTTTCTTGAAAACCTTCGTGTCGCATCTCTGAAAGATACTGAACCTAAATACCCAGTTTGGTGTTTATCGGACTCTTCGTTTTTGAGTTATGCTGTTCACAGACACACAGACACACAGACAGACACACACACGGACATGTTTCCAAAAATGCTTTTTTTGGATTCAGTGAGTCTCAAAACATGTATTTCCGTTGAAATCTCGGTATCGAAATTTTGGGTGGAATACAATACTTCCCCTACTTACTATACGTAGTAGAGAAAGTA
This sequence comes from Deroplatys truncata, assembly GCA_030765065.1. NCBI lineage: Eukaryota > Metazoa > Arthropoda > Insecta > Mantodea > Mantidae > Deroplatys > Deroplatys truncata. Next base: position 124,821,743 of record CM060988.1, on the reverse strand, counting down.
AAAATGAATAACAAATTCCCATTTGAGAAAAAGTATTGGAAAATTTAAGGGAATAACAAGCAATATCTCGAAAATGGTTCACTCAACAACAAAAATGTATGACATAAATTGTGTATTTTAACCCGATCTACATTTTTGTGTAGTAAAATTTTGTCTATCTCTCGTGGTTTATCAGTTATGCAAAAGGCGTTTATAATGAAGAATACTTTTGGAGACATTTCCAGAAAATTCGAGATATATATTTCATTTGTCATGAAAATATCTTAAATATATGATATTTTACTCAAAATCGTTAGCCATTTTTGAGAAAATTCAAATTTTCGAAAAATGTTCCATGTAAAGGGTAATCTGGGGTGGGGGAATTTTCTTGAAAACCTTCGTGTCGCATCTCTGGAAGATACTGAAACTAAATACCAAGTTTGGTGTTTAACCGACTGTTCGTTTGAGTTATGCTGTTCAGACACACACACGGATATGTTTCCAAAAATGCTTTTTTTTGGATTCAGGGAGTCTAAAAACATGTATTTCCGGTGAAATCTCGGTATCGAATTTTTGGGTGGAATACAATACTTCCCATACTTACTATGCGTAGTAGAGAAAGTAGAAACGAAAAGTCAGTTAACTTGGTGTTAAGTTCAATAATGGATGCGACACGATTTTGAACAAAAGTCTTCCACTCAAAGCTACCTTTTACATGTAAAATGTTTCGTTAATTTTTATTTTTTTTAAAAAAATGGCTAACAATTTTGTTTAAAACACCATATGTTAAGATATTTGCGTGACAAATAAAATGTATATCTTAAATTTTCTACAAACAACCTGTGAAGACACCTTCATGCTGAATAAATTTTGTGTAACTTGCCGTGAGAAATGGACAAAGCTTTAAACACAAAAATTGTCGAATCTAACGCTCGCAATTTGACCTTCGGTTACCTCCTTCCACTAAGCAAAGATTGGACCCATTTCTGAGGTGCAGGCATCCATTACCTTCGTTTAAAGTCTGATGAGGATGACGATGGAATGAGAGGACCTACAGCTTTTACTACGGACTCCGAATCACGTTGGGCTTTAGGGACACTCCGCATGAGTGTCAGATGAAGATGTGAAAGAGCCGACCTAAAATCGCCACCTCAGAGCCGAGAATCAAATCCCGGGCCCTCAAAACGAGAGGCGGAAACGAAACCACTGCGTTACCCCGGCGCCCCCCACCACACACATATATATTTCATTAAAACATAAAATTTCTCAAATAATTGTTGTGGCTTTAGCCATTTCCCAGATATTGTTTATAATTGGCTTGAATTGTAAGATATTTTACACCTTTCTCCAATGGCTTAGTCGCTATTGTGGCCATGCAGAGAGAGTGAAATTCAAAACCGTCACAAACAGCGACCTGCTTTTAAGAGATTTGACTATTGCTATCCGTGGTTCAAATCCCGGCTACTGCATTGAATTTTTCAGTCATGTGATTCTACCTTTCCAATCTGGTCCAATAAACACGGATAGTGTGGAAGAGCAATAAATTTATTAATGGACCTACCGGTGGTCGAAACTATGAAGCCCGGGACTTAAAAGTACTTACTTACAGCATTGTAAGTCGGCATTAGGGTATGTCATCTCAATACAATTTGATATCTCCTTGTGGTTTACTGGGAAAAATGCGAATCAGCTGGAGAATTGAATGTCGTATCGGCATGTTGCTATGGCAGCTCAGTGGTTAGAGCAATCGGACGGAAGCTGGGAGATCCGTGGTTCAAATCCTGGCGATTGCATGGAATTTTTCAGTCGTCTAATTCTATCTTTCCAATCTTGTCCAACACAGCTTGTGTGGAAGAACAATTGATTGCATTACGTAAAACTAATTTGTATACCCACTAATAAGCGATAGACTAAAGAAAGTCACGTGAACGTAATAAATCAGCTTTTTGTAGTAGAATCCAATACTGCGTATACCTTAGGTAAGCGGTATAGAAAGTAAAAAGACTTGGAGAAAATAAAAGACAAACTTTGAAATGGATAATTACCAGTTGGAACCCAATTCCAGAATTCTGATGAACGTCTTGGCAGAAGAGCAAATTTCCGGTATGGCAAAACACAGGCGCTGAGAAGGCGGATGGCGGCGTGTAGACAACGGTTCCTTTGCTATTGTTTCGAAACGGCGTGCAGGATCTGGGAAACATTTCTGACCTATCGTGGGATGAAGATGATTTAAAGCTTCCGTTTGTTGGGTCATGGGACCATGACGCACTTTGGTGTAAATGTCGATCTTTCTTAAATCGATTACTGGACTTGCTCATAAATGAACAATAGTATCTTACGTGATTTCGTGTCCTTTTGTTGCCTGACGTGCAATGCTTTGTCGATCTGGTACAAAGCAGATAGGAGCCGAAACACAAACATAGGAAAATTTAATTATAAGGGGAAACTATTAAGGCTCGCTTCGGTTAATGTGTATACGGTCTGTCTTGGCAGTTCGCAATGAAACGTTTGCATTAATTGGAGCGAGTAAGTACTTGCAACAGAACTTCTGCTAATTAAATCATTTTGTGGTCTTCTACACTAGCTCGGCCCGTTTGCCCACAGGTTTCATACAGTAATTAAGAGAGTGTTCCTTATTGCAGTAGTGGAAATTAATACAAAGGCATAGATATTTGTACTAAAATGAACATGTCCTGCTGGAATATTGTTGCATACAGTATATCTACAATAGTATGAGATTCAGTACACTGATAAATGCATTCAAATGGTAATTCAGTTGATGTCAATAGTACAGTATGACAAGGTACGAGGGCAGTTCCAGAAGTACCCGACCTGACATATATAGCGGTTGTTGTTTCAAACAAATGACTATGGTAGAAAGTACCAACTTTATGAAGCTGAAGTTTGACGATGCTACGTTGTTTAGTAATTGTTTGACAACCATTAATAGTGAACTCTCTTAGCGAATTTGTAAACATGGATAAAACTGGCCATCGTTATGTGATACAATACTTTCATTTGAAAGGTCTTAGTCCAACTAATATTAAAGCTGAGCTAGATTCTACTCTGGGGGAGTCAGCTCCTTCATTTACAACAGTAAAACATTGTGTGGCAGAATTTAAGCGAGGCCGTACGAGCTGCCAAGACGGACATCGCAGTGGTCGACCAAATGAGGTGACCACGCCATAAATTGTGAAGAAAGGAAGAATAAAAAATGGTATTGGATGACCGTCGACTAAAAGTACGTGAACTAGCAGACATCGTAGGCATTTCAAAAAGTACTGTACATCACATGCTAACTGAAAATTTAGACATGAGAAAGCCGTGAGGATGTTTCAGTCGAGTGTTTGGCGATGTTTCGCTGCATTAAAGTCGACTTTTTGAGTCTATCCCTAACCATGAATGAAACATGGGTCCATCACTTCACACCTGAGACGAAGGAACAGTCAAAGCAATGGATTGAAAGGGGAGAATCGGCTCCAAAGAAGGCGAAGACAATTCCATCTGCAGGCAAGGTCATGGCGTCAGTTGTTTGGGATGCGCGTGGGATAATTTTCATTGATTATCTTCAGAAGAAGTCGACTCTTGATGGAAAGGCAATGGCTAAGGTGTCTTGTATCTTCGACAGTCTCCTAAAAATCAAATCAAAACCATCTAATGCTTAACCGAACCGATTACTATACTGCGACTGTGGCGCAAAGTTACCTACAATTGCATAATTGTAATAAATCTTCAAAATTTTGATGAAGCTCGTCAATACTGAAGCGCCTGTTTTCACGAATCATCTCATCAACTTTTGGTGTGAACTCTTCACTGATGGCAGTAGGCCGTCCAGATCGATCATCACGAATGTTCAGCCTTCTTTCATCAAACAGTCTGCACCACTTATGCACATTTCCATCATTCATCACACTTCCCCCATACACTGCAATTGTTAATGACAAACTTCAATACAAAAAAAAATGTGTGCAAAATGGACTGGCGGCAGAGTTCTGTGATGATGGTATCCAAAAGCTGGTGACACGACTGAACAGGTGTTTAGACATTAATAGTGGCTATGTAGAAAAATAAAATAATGTTCAGATTTTCATTTCATATAAAAGTTATGCTCATAAATAAAATATTTTGTGTGCTCTAACAAATGGTTTTTACTTTAAAAACATCTGATGTGTTGCACTCGTAACTTTCTCTACTCTTTTGCAAACTATTTTTACAAACGCTTATTCTCCATCTAGTTCATGATAATCGGGACAAACATTTACAGACACTATCTTATTGCTAATTTTCTTGTAGGTGGAAGGGGAATATGGTAGGCTTTAAGCGATAGTCAAATATTTTAAGCGCTGGTTGCTATGTGGCGCATTCCATTCTCTTTGAATGTCCAGGACATAAAAAAACGAATAACGAATTCCTATTTGAGAAAAAGTAGGAGTATTGGAAAATTCAAACAAATAACAAGCAATAGCTCGGAAATGGTTCACTCCACACATAAAATGTGTATGCCATGAATTGTGTGTGTTAAAGTCTACACTTTTTTATGTAGAAAAATTTTGTGTATATCTTACGGTTTACCAGTTATGGAAGAGCCATTCAGAAAGAATAGAACGTTAGGGGACAATCCCAGAAAATTCAAGATATACATTTTATTTGTCATGAAAATACCTTAAATATATGATTTTAATCAAAATCGTTAGCTATTTTTGAGAAAGCCAACATTTTTGAAAAATGTTCCATGTAAAGGATAGACTGGAGTGCGGGAGATTTTCTTAAAAAATATTGAAAGATGCTAAACCAAAATGCCAAGTTTGGTATTTATCTGACTTTTCGTTTTCGAGTTATGCTGTTAACAGACAGAAACACACACGGACGTTTTTCTAAAATGGCTTATTTGGTTTCAGTGGCCTCAAAACATGTATTTCCGGTGGATTGCAATACTTCCCCTACTTACTAAACGCAGTAGAGAAAATAAAAACGACCCTCGTAGTAATCTAATTGTTGTTATAAACCTCTTATCACTTGAATCAGTCATCAAATTTCTATTACGGTTATTAATATTAAAATGTTACTTTGAGGTTGGAGATTCCTTGCTAAAATAACATAACAGCTAACCTCAACGGACCTTCCTCATGCCTTTTAAGAGCCTGTTGGCTAGCCACAAACAAGAATATACAATTACCAAGGCTGGAATATCGTCCTTGAAGTACGCAATGCGTAGTGGTTATGTGCAAACTCCTCCAACAAGTACTTGACTATTAGTTTCAGCTGTTGCATCTTCTCTCCGTTCAATAAGTAGGTATATACCGCTGATATGTAAAACTAATGTCAAAATCAGATATCTTCTCACTTTTACTTGTTTACCCTTTATCTTTATTAGTAGTATACAAACTATTCTTACTAAAGCTTATTTTTCTATCTACTGCATTTAATCCAAATAAACCTTTGCAAAAATAACTACATTACACATTTCGTTATACATATAAAGAGAACAGGATAGTCAAATGTTTAAGAACTTGACGCTATATGCCGGCCTTAAAATTCCATACTGTTTCCATGCAATCGCGAGAAACAACTGAAAATCGATACGACTTAAAAAGAATGACAAGTATTGAACAATTCGAACCTTTAATAACGGATATCTCAAAAACGGCTTATGCCACGATAAAACTTACGTAAAATAAGTTGTGTGTTTTAAAGAGATCTACATTTTTTGTGTTGTACGTTTTGGTTTATCGCTTAGCGTTTACCATTATACAAGATTATACAAAATTCCTTTCAATGAAGGCTTCCTAGGCTATTCCCAGAAAACTCAAGATATAAAATTTATTTGTTATAAATATCTTTAATATGTGGTATTCTGAACAAAATCGTTGAGCCATTTTTTTCAAAATCAAAATTTTCGAAAAATGTTCTATGGAAAGGGTAGTTGGGAGTGGGGGAATTTTCTTGAAAACCTTCGTGTCGCATTTTTGGAAGATACTGAACTTAACTACCAAGTTTGGCACTTATTCGACTTTTTGTATTTGAGTTATGTTGTTTAAGGACGCACACGGAGCTTTTTCTAAAAATATTTCTTTTGGATTCGGCAGTCTAAAAAACATGTATTTCCGGTGAAATCTCGGTATCGAATTTTTTGGCGGTGGAATGCAATACCTTCTCTACCTAATCTGTGTGTGGTGAAAGTAATTAGATACGGAGGTTTCACTGGAAATTCTTTTTTGAGACGCCTGAATAAAAAGAAAATTTTAGTGGAAGCTCCGCTGTTCAAACATACCATCCTCCCATCCCAAACTATCCTTTACATGAAACTTTTTCGAACATTTTGATTTTCTCAAAAATTGCTCTAAGGTTTTGATTAAAATACTATATGAAAATACTATGGCAAATGAAAATGTATATCTTGAATTTTCTGGGAATTCCCCAAAAGTCTTCTTCATTCTGAATGACTTTTGCATAAGTAAACCCTGAGATATTGGCAAAATTTTATTACACATAAAATGTAGATGAGCAACATACCTACGCTGGAACCGCGCTCTTTGTTGCGAGCTCTATGCTAGATGATAGATGACGCAGTCTAACGCCTGATGGGAAACCACTGTATGGTCATTAACGTCAGCTTGTGTTATTTCTTAGGTTAAGCACATGCTTTATAGCCATGGAAATGGAAAAACAAGAATAGTAGGGGTAATAGCGCAAGGCAGATTCCGGTCGGGGAGCGTGTCATATAGTGACTGCAGTGTTGTCAGACTGTAATAATATAAAAATTAGTCGCGTGCTTTCTTTCCTGGGTGGAATTTATATTGCATCCAGCCTTAGAACCGGATTTGAGTAAACAAAACATAATTGTATGCTTCAGTTAGTCTCCTGTTCAGTATTTGTTTATCCCCTTACCGGTTGCTAATCGTTATCGTATGAATGCAGAATAGTAAACGACGCCACACAGAATTAAAAGGAAGCCACATCCTCTTTAGTTCATACTCTATTATTTACGACTCCATATTAATCAAAAGTTTGAACTGCGTCCAATTAACTGTTTTTTTTTAAAACCCTCAGATAATCGTGCATATTTAGAAGAGGTACAAACGATCTGCAGCTTCTTTGCAAGAGGCTATAAACTGAAACTTTCGGCAAGAAACGTGTCATGCCGCAGTTTTGTTAGAAGCAGACTGTCTTTGTTGCGGGAATGGATCTGCAGACAAAATAGTCCTCATTAATTGTATGGCCAGGAAACAATGGCAACCTTTATCATTTCTTTCAAGGGCCATATCATTTGAACGTTTTGTAAATTTTGCAGCAACTATATACTGTACTTTAGTTTCCCGCGTCGCTAGCTAATTAATGACGTGGTGTGTTTACATCGAGTTAGTTCTAAGAGTGGAGTGATTATGGAATTCGTAGGATAAATGTTACAACTTTACGGAAGAAAATGCACTGTTAAGGTCTACGGGAATGGGTCACTTTTCGGCCTATGTTTACTTCGGATGGACCGAAAGTTAATACGAAACCATTGTTATTGTGTTGCAGAGGAACCTGGGAAAACTGCAAGAAACCCCCGGAAGCTGCTATGGTATCTATCAGCGTTTGGAGTACTTGTAGCGTTGTTGCTGGCTGCCGTCTGTGCGGGATGTTGCTGTTCCCAAGAGTCGATGAGGCAAGCCCCTGTGGAGAGGGCCAGCTGTCCTACTGCAGAGATAGATATGCCACCACCGCCACCTCCACCCCCATACCATCTGTTTGCACCACCGCCGTACGATGCTCTCCTCAACCCCTCAGGGAAACAGTCTGGGCCGGTGTTCGTTATTCCCATCCAGGGGTCCCCAAATGAACCACCTGCCAGTGAGCAAGAGTGACTTCAGCTGACGTTTACACTGTTGGCTGCTGAGGTGGCCACACCGAATTATGCAAATGGAAACATTTCTCCACGTGAGCTGCAGAGAAAGTGGTTAACATCACGAATCTTGAGCAGCTAAACGAGTTTCTTTCGTAAGAGGTCAGGCAAATCTTCGTTTGCTGAGTAACAGAGCTCACAGTTGCTGTGCATTTAATCAAGATTGGTTCAGTAATTGCAAGATCAATGTGAAATCAGTTTGAGTTTGTGCAAGAGGAGGATAACTTTCAATAATGGCGTTTTCCTCACAAGTGTTGAGAGAAACTTTATGCTGTCAAGCGATAGGAGAATTTGCTTCGCATACTGATTGTTGCGAAAAAGCGGAAAAAGTTCAAGGTTTGAGGGCTTTTCTCTCACTGGCATTGTGCATTCGAGTGTAAGAAAGAGCGCATCTAAATAGTGTGCTGCAACGGGATGATTTCAGCTGCCATGCATACCAAAGATTACATCGCTCATTGCTGTCATTACAAATAGTCATAAACTTAGAAACGAAAGCAGCAAGTCCATGATTGGAAAAACAATGAGGTGCTAAATTTAATCCAAGGTAGTCGTAAGATGGGATGATTGAGTTCTCTTCCATAGAGTACAGTATTTATATTCTGATTATTAAAATTAGACACGCTGACCCATTGAAGTACGAACCATTGCATGGCTTGACAGCTTTTTGAAGGAAGTTAATGAAATTTTAGCTTTAGTCTTAAGGAAATACCTTCTGTTCTTCTATTACTCGTATCTATAGTTATGTCCAAAAAATCTTGCGCAGCAGTTTCATTTGGCACTCAAATATTAAAGTCTCTACTACTTATTGCCTCTTCCCATCTTCCGGACACGTTCTACCCAAATAGCTAACAAGTAACACCACCATGCTATGGGGGCAACATCTGTATTCTAAGACAACCAATTAGACATCATTTGGGCAAGTTGCTCGGATAAGACTCTTTTTCTTATCTTCATTAAATATATGTAGGGTAAATCTCGGCTCGTTGAACGCTGGACTCATTTCTCCCATTTAATTCATCCACATGAAAACCCTACATACTGGGCCTTGAAATTGGGCGAACCTACACTCTCGTTATTGACATCCAGTCGGACGAAACTTGTTTTTTCTTCTATGGACAATTTAAATTGCTGTGATTCTCTTGAGATCAAAATAAATAAAGATGACAGTACGTGAGGTAAAATATTACTTAGGCAACTGTGCACAGAGGATTATAGCTTGATTTAAATAAGAGCCGACTTTATTTTCAACAATTTATTGCTGTTTCTCCTCTAATTTGTTAATTTTTGTTTTTTTTCTGTTCTGAATTTGACAAAAAATGCATAGAAGATTAGAATAAAAGGTGTGCACTTTAACGATTATATGCCACACGTTGGATTATGAAAATGGCCTCTGCAAGATTAAAAAAATAGTCATAGGAAAAAGCTAAAAATTCATCACGAAAGATAAAATTTGAGTATTTTTAAACGTAAAAATAAAAAAAAGTAAATTTATTATTAAAATGGTGACATTTCAGACCTTTGTCCCCTTGAAAATATTGCTAATAAAGTTAACAGTTCTCCACTAATATTAGGTTTGGCGGTGTAGGTATGTTTGATTGGTGTTCCATCGTAACATTAGATTGAGAGTTAGTGACTAATTATGCATTAACTTCCCCCATATTGTATTTTGTCCTGAACATTAGTGAATATTTCAAAAGAATACATCGATGTATATGCAAGTTTGAAAACCCAGTAGCGTTGCTGCCAGTGTGTCTAAATAACATTTCACTCCGTCCAACTCATCTTCTGCCTTTGATATCATTGGTATTATTAACGCTAACCAGCGCATGCTTAAAAGTAGCAAGCGTGGTTCATAGTTCAGTGGGTCAACTTTAATCACTATCGTAGAATTTATTAAAATGTCCTTTGTAGAATGATTAATAGGTTTGAAATGTTTGATGAAAAATTCTAATTTTCTTTGATATTCACAACCAGCATTATTCAGCTTTAGAATAATTCTTGCTGGCTTATTTGCTTGTTTCTGATTATTTCCCAATTGTTCTTTAACCCCTATGTCGACTGCCGAGGATTTAGGAGACGATGAATCAAAGGAACCAAGAATTCAGAAGTGACTGCAGATCTGCACTGTTTAAATGAGAATATGAACATAATGTAATTTATAACTTACAAGAAAAGCATCAATATGGTCGTGTTGAATCCTATGTATAGACTTAGCCAACAGCGTATATGAAGTATAAGAAAAAAAAATTAGCCGCAGGTTCCAGAATGGATGTAACATTTTGGAAAAAGAAATCAGCAGCTATAGAGAATTCCACGCCCAGAAAAGTATATTGCGTTTAATGGCGTTGGCGGGTGCGCTTCGGTAGTTTTCGTTTAATTACGTGAGTATTCGAGAAACCTTTGTAAAAAAATGTACTATGTGGGATTATTTTTATTGTGCAGGATATAAGCGTATGAGATACTGCAAGCATAAAGTTGTTGGCATAAAAATATTTGGGAAATACAAGTAACTAAACACAGAATTTTAATCCATCTTGCATTGTAATGACAGTATAATATTGCTGTTAAACATGAAAGATACAAAGGTGTGATATCCTAAACCTCTCGAGCTTCCGCAGAAAGCAAACGGTTTCCACAGGTTAGGGTGCATCTACCTTTACACCCTGTTTTCAGATATAGATGTCTGTAAAGTAAGTTGAAAATTCGGTTTTTATTTCCTCTTTTTCCACGGAAAGATCATCTAAACAATAACCGTTATCATTATACACTTGTATTGTTTGTGCAGTGTCATTCTGTGTATTTAATGTCCATAATTTTTGGGGGTTGTGGTAGCTTTCCAGAAGAGCCAGGCGCATTGCTGCCAAATAACTCTTATGAGGGAGCACAAGCGAGCTTTTTCGCTCTATAGTTGTTTTTTTAAACAAAGTGGGACTCGTGACAGTTGTTGGAGGGGCATTTTCTGTGTGGTTTCTATGGCAATCTCCCGCTCCTCTGTTGCTTTAGTCAGTAAGGTTGCACTATCCTCCTTTCAGTTCACTACAAGCTAACTATGAGGGGAGTAGCATGTTGCCATACTATACTACAACGTAGCAGGTATTTCCATAATGTTACTAGCTTTCTAATGCAAACCGGAAATTCTGTTCTCTTCCCGGCTATGAGAGAACTGTCACAAGTCTGTTGTTGTTTAAATGTTAGTGCAAATCTTTGAACTGTTTGTCAACCCTTGGAGGGCAGTATTCTTTTATAAACTGGAATTCTCTACAGTGATTTCTTTTGATACTCCCGCCTTTCAGAGGATCGTTGAGCGTATGGTATATAGCACGAATATTTATTGGGTCAGACTGTGACCTATTAAATATGACTTTCCACTTTCTGTGGAAGAAAGTTCAAAATATATTTCACAATGACGAAGATGCTCTTTCTTGTAAGTACAGAAATCTGTTATCAAGCTACTAAAAATATTTCGATACAAAGGTAATAAGTACCTTTGCTGACTGATAAGACTGATTTTGTGTTTTGAGTATAAATAGTATTTTATAATCACAATATGAGAATGTAGTGCTTGTATATTAATAATAAGGAAAATAATTGTAAATCGCTATTTATTTTATGAATATATGTATGCATTTTTACTAATTGTTAATAAAATTTACCATTTTTGAGAAGAACCGTGTTTGGAATAATTACGAGGAATGATCAACAAAGACTGAGACTGAGTTTTTTTACAGATGTTTATTACTGCAATTCAATGTTTACATGATCTTTCTCAAAGTAGTCCCCTCCTACATCAATGCACTTTTTATAGCGTCTCTGCCAGTCCTTGAACACGTGCTGCAGACCATTCTTTGTCAGGTCCTTGAGAATCGCCTCACTTTTCTTGAGCACTGCTTCAGAGTTCTCAAATCGAATACCCCTAAGCTTTGCCTTTAGTAATGGGAATAAAAAAAAAAGTCACAGGGTGCAAGATTGGGGCTATAAGGTGGATGTGGTACACAGGTAATGTTGAATCGAGCCAGAAACTCCATGACTGATTTGCGACGTGAGGCCGTGCATTGTCATGATGAAGTCGCCACCCAGTCCGAGAAAGCTCAGTTCGTTTCTTTGCAATGTGCTTCCTCAGGTAGCCAATACTGACGTGTAGTATGCTGCTGTAACAGTAGTGTGAGGGGGAACTGCATGCTGGTAAATCATTCCATTACAGTCAAAAAATGTGATCACCATCACTTTCCCTGCAGATGGAGCAACTTTTGCCTTTTTTGGTGTTGGAGAACCTGGCGATTTCCACACTGTGCTGGCTTGTTTTCCATCAGGATCATAATGATGCAGCCATGACTCATCACCGGTGATAATCAATTTAAAAAAATGCATCACCTCCATTGTTTGGTATGCGAAATGCACGTAGGGTCTACAAAATGGAGCATTACTACCAACCTACCAATACGCGAGTACTGCCGCCTACCAACATTATACATAAAAAAAACCCTCTTTTCAAATATTTATGTTACAGATACGAAACTATCACGGAAGCTACAGGAAAAAATCAGTCTGTCTTTGTTGATCAGCCCTCGTATATTTGATTGCCCACTAGGAAGGCCAGCATTTGGCTTGTAACCACTGAACATATCTCGCTACTAATGGTATGATGCCCGTATTTATAACTGCTTGGACCAAAGAAGGTGGTCACTAACAGCAGCGAGGGAGTGTTTGGTCATGACCTGAGCACGTGCAGAAGTCTCTTAAGGGAAAGTGAGAGTGAATCGATCAGAGTTTTCAACGTATAGACTTCTATTTTAAAATGTATATTATCCCGCCAAGAGTAGCGTACCTTATTGAGGAGACGAGTGGAGACACTGGTTAAGGAAAGGGAGAGAGAAGTATACTCACGTCGCGTCTTAAGGGGTGCAGCTCAACGTTTTTTGTTTCATCAGTAATATTTTATTTGATCTAATTTCATTTCAATTTAAAAGTGGAAAACCGTAAATGAAAGCAAGAAAGACATATCAAATTAAAATTAAAAATCTGATACGTTGCACTAATATGACGTTCTCTACCTTTGTACAAACTATTTTTACAAACGCTTATTCTCCATCTATTTCATAATAATCGAGATAAACATTTGCAGAAATTTATTGCTAATTTTTTTGTGTGTGCAAGGGGAATATGGTAGGCTTTAAGCGACAGCCAAATCTTTTAAGAGCTGGTTGCTATGTGGAGCATTTCATTCTCTTTGCATATCCAGGACATTAAAAAAGCCTTACGAATTCCTATTCGAGAAGTATAACTATTGGAAAATTCAAACAAATAACAAGGAATATTTCGAAAATGATTCACTGGACAAAAAATGTGTATGATATAAATTGTGTGTTTTAACGAGATTTACATTTTTTGTGTAATAAAAGTTTGTCTACCTCTTACGATTTACCAGTCATACGAAATTCATTCAGAACGAAGAGGACTTTTGGGGATATTTCCAGAAACTTCAAGATATACATTTCATTTGCCAAGAAAATATCTTAAAAATTATGATATTTTAAACAAAATCGTTAAGACCAATTTTTTTTAAGAAAATCAAAATTTTCGAAAAATGTTCCATGTAAAGGGTAGTCTGGGGTGAGGGTATTTTTTTTTAAATCTTCGTGTCGCATCCATGGAAGATACTGTACTCAAATATCAAGTTTGGTATTTATCAGACTTTGTTTTTGAGTTATGCCGTTCACAGACTGACGACACACATGGACATGTTTCGGAAAAGGTTTTGTTTGGATTCAGGGCACCTTAAAACATGCATTTCCGGTGAAATCTCGGTATGGAATTTTTGGATGGAATGCAATACTTCCCCTACTTACTATGCGTAGTAGGGAAAGTAAAAATGAGACGTTGTGGGCTGTTACACAGGCCGAACATGGAACAGTTATGATATAGTATACCTCAGTGTGTATCGTAGAAGTTTTTGATTACACAAGCCAGCGATTTTGCTACCATGAAGTAGTTCTTATTTTAGGAGGAGCTGTATTGCTATTTGCCCCACGCTTTGGGAGCCAATTTGAGAAGTATTGTCTTTACGTTGCTATTTGCCCCACGCTTTGGGAGCCAATTTGAAGTAAGTTGTTGCTTCACGTATGGAAAGCAAATATGAAGTAGAAGTTGTATTGTAGTTCAACTGTTGGGGAGCCGAACTTGAAGTAGTTGCAACTGCACGTATGGTACTCGGCAGCCTTCGTCCCAAAAATTTAAAAATATTAACTTTGTAATTTGAATGTTTCTTTAAATATTATATATTTATATTTGCCTCGGCTGCGCAGTATTATTGTTAGAGACATGAATGTCTTAGCAGGGAGGTGGTGCGACTGAAGAATGTAGGCTTACACAGATTTTAGTTTTACTTCACTCCTTTTTATTAATTCTTGACACGATTTAAATAACACTTCACTGATATAGAGAGCTGTAAGATTCTTTTATTAAATACTTGCACTTTTTAAACACGTAAACTATTTTCTCACACAAAATACGTATTAAATTTCTCGAGGACTCATCTCGCGTCCGGTTAGGAACACTGTCTACAAGCAACGCGTCCAGTTATGAGCGCTGTCTACAAGCAACTGACTTGATTTCTACCGCCTAAATTTGTAAATTTCTGTATTTCATGTCTCTTGATTGGCTATTCCTACTCCAATAGAATACCTTCATTTAACTAAAGCTTTTTTGTGGTTGTTGATTGGCTTACATTATAAACTGTCACACAAATTACATTATAGTTGCTCCAAGAATGACGAGTAGCACTATTACACTTTCTTACTCATTATTGCCTCAAGGTTACCTCATTGTTAGCAACTTTTAACCTATTATTCTCACAGCTCCTACATTATTAGATTACGTAATACATTCACAATACATTATTGAACATGTATACAATAATATAAACATATACAGTGACTGTAATATACACGTTTTATATATTGTTACATACACATAATGCTTTAAGGCGAGCTGTTATTGAATATATATATATTATATAATTAAAACTGAAATCATTTAAGTGTTAAAAATGCTGCCTCAGCCACTCCCCTGATAAACGTTGCTCTTGGTCATCTAATGCTTCGACACCGAAGTAATAATATAATAATAAATTAATAATTATAATAATAATAATAGAATACACAAGCTAAAAGGTGTGGAATATCGTTTACTGTTTATTCAACGATGTATTAGTGGGTGGGGGTGCTCTCCCAAGCAGGTAGGGGTTACTTGGTATGAGTCAAGTAAGGGATAAAGACGTGCGAAAATGAAAGACTGTTGGCTGTTTTGCACTGTACACGCCATGAGTTCAGCATACTGTGTACCCCTCCCACCAGCTAAAGCTTTACCTATGAGATAGCCAACGCACCCTCTTAGATAAAATATCGCTGAACAGACGGTACAACGTGAATGTATTTTAAACATATGAAATGTGGCATTTCCTAACGACACATCTTTTGCACATGGTTTGGAGGATCTGTATCCTTAGGTGTACAGTCAGTTGAAAAAAACCTTTCCCAAATTTAATCTTGCCGAAACTTTTTCTCAAAGCTGCTTGTGCATAGACTATTATAGTTTATTGTTCATTTATTTTTCATTTTAAATTTATTTTTAATTTTATTCACCCTTATTCTTTGTTAGTCGGCTTACTCTCCTCGTGTGTAGGGCTTATACCCCGTAGGACTTGCAACCGTGACCAGGGTCAGAGCCTGTACAGGAGCAGGCGAGGATTGAATCAGAGAATGAAGAACCCGGAACGGGGGATCGACCCGTAGCCAGGTATGAGAGTGAGGGATAAGGATATCAAATGAAGGCGAAATGGATGAAAGGAAAGAAGAAGAAGATGATGGGGCAATTGGTGGAATAAATGGCGAGGGCAACCGGGGAAAACGCGCCCAGACGCCACTTCGTCTACCACAAATCCCAAATGCGGGTCCCTGGGATCGAACCCGGCCGACGTGGTGGGAGGCGAGCGGTCTAATGATTTATCGAAGCAGCACGAGCTAGTAGTATGCTCGATTAGTAATAACATTGGTGTAAAAGAGGTGGAAGTCCCAAAAACTGCGAAATTATAAGGAGTATTCCAAATTTTCTATTCATCCTTGCGGCTGTCACTACGTAATTATGTAAATATTTATTTCTGTGCGAGTTGTAATCTGATACTGGCGCCTATCACTGACGATATTTATAGTTCTTGCAGGTTCTGCGTAGCTGTAGAAGTCATTCTTGCTTCGGCGTGGCTCAGGGTTGTAGATGTAGTCGAGCAAGAATCTCTTAATCAGGGCTGGTAGCGGAAGGAACGTGGATGACATGTGTAACATATATTATTAACAAAACAATCATCTATGATAAAAACTTCTCAGGGTTTATTTTAAGAGGTTTTCAAAAGTTAACACTGTCAATTAATTATCACTTGTACAATGTATAGGACTCTCCAAGCGTATTTGTCCAAGTCTAAATCGTTACCGCAGTCGATTTCCAATGGTGACACGGAACGTGTGCCTTTAGCTTCGTTCTAGTCACCTTTCATATGGAGTCCCAGCCACTAAATATGCGCTGACAGCCGAGCGGTTATAAGCAGTACGTAATAATGAGACCTACTAAGGTTCGTATCTCGAACGTAATTTTATTTTTTTACAGAAAAACGCAATGTTTATTGTTCATACTATAATATACTTTCCAATTGCTAAGGCTTATTATTTTATGCTCACATGAAAATTGAAACGCTCTCCTTTTCGTTTTCCAATCAAATAACAAATGAGTAAATATTATTTATCCGACACTACTTACGAGAATATTTGTTTCACTTTGTTTGCTATAAGAAACAAGTTAAGTTTTTTTCCTACTAGTTAAAGAACCATTTTCGCAGTAAATATAACATAAATTTGCAACATCTATCGTTAAACACACGAATGCTTTAAACAGTAGTGTAGACAGAAATATATCCAGGGGGATTATGCAGGGAGATCCATTTTTGTAAACAATTTGTATCAATTCAAATGATAAATATGAATTAATCCGGAGTTGAAATATTTAAATAAATCGATTTTATGTTCACAGATTAAGGTGCAGTAATTGGAATTAAAATTAGGATAGGATGTTTTGCATATTCTAAGCGGCAAAGGTTTTGAGAATGTAGTAATAAAGTATTATAATTTAGATCTGGTATTGAATCTTTTCAAAATATTCTCCATTGCATTCTATACACCGTCTCATCCTTTCAAACCATTTTTCAAATACTGAACACTATTCTTCTTTGAAGAGAGTGCAAATACATTCTTCGTAAGCAGCTACTGCGGCTTCAGGTGACTCAAATCGTTGTCCTCGAATTTCTTCTTTCATTTTGGGGAGTAGAAAAAAATCGCATGGGGCCAGATCTGAACTGTAGGGAGGATGGGACATATAATCTGGCTCCTGACTCTTGTAGAAATTGGGTTGTTTCTTGTGCAGTGTGGGCAGAAGCATTGTCATGGTGCAACAAAATTCGACACAGACCAGTCTTAGGACGCTTTTTTTTCTCAGTTCATTGAATACTTGTGGCAAACATTTTGTGGTATACCATCTGGCAGTAACAGTCTTCTGTCCCTCAAGGGGGATCGTCGTGGCCACTTAGTGAGAAGAAGGAAGAGATCATCATCTTGCCAACACTTCTTGTTCGCTTCACTTTTGTTGGTGGATCTTCTCCTGGGAAGACCCAGACCGATGACCGCCGTTTAGTTTTTGGATCATACTGGTGAATCCAGCCTTCGTCACCTATTACAACGTTAAATATGTTTTTGGATCTTCCTCCATTATATTTTGCAATCATTTCCTGACACCACTGCACACGTGCTTGTTTCTGTTCAATTGTGAGGTGGTGCGACTGCAGAGCTTCCTGGTGTCAATTTTTTTTCAGAATTATTTTCACAGCTGCCGATCCAATATTTAGGGCTTCTTGAATCTGACAACATGTGCAACGATGATCTTCCCGCAACATGAGCTCTGCTTTCAACACATTTTCATCTATTGTTGCTGTAGCTGGCTGTCCTGCTCGATCATCATAAATGGTAGATCGCGAAGGGCAAAGATCCTCAAATACACGATGCAGTCCTTCAAGTCATAGCACGGAGATGCTCTCGCTTGAGATCCATCCTAGCGTATGGTATAGTAACACCTGCTATACATACACAGGCAGTGCTGACGATGCATATTGTTGGAATGCGCCCAGACTTGCACATGTTGCTATCTGAACTTCAGTCTGAAGTTAGGAAAACCTGCATTGGCTTACCACTACTCATTGTTGCCCATTCTCAAAACTTTCAGGAGTTACCCTCGTACTTTATATTACTGCTGCAGGCCATGTTATTTCAAAATACGGTTTCTGTTGTGAGGTTTCATTTGGAAACCACTCAAATTTAGCAACGAAAACATCTCCCCGATATCTTAACATCGGAGGCATTCAGAGTATTGGAAACAGCTGAGAAGCGAAGATGGAAAACCGGTCGCTACTCTGTATTCATTCTTAGGTTGATCCGCGGCGAAACAAACCCACGTGGTCAGTGCACCGTGTTGCAACACGGTAGCAATGCGCCCAGGAAAGTAGTCCCATGCTAATCTCTGAATTTTAGAATGAATTTATCCTTAAATAGTATAATATTCTATACAAATACCTAAGGTTTCATTTAACGCTGATTGATACCGTAAAACAGAGCTACAAGTCCCATGATGCAATTTGTATGAGTATCCGGGTAGCGCAGAATATTGCTTACAGCCAGAAACGAGCAGTTGTGTTTAGTATCATGAAGGACAGTGAATTCGCTCTTGTGTTTTCGTCGAATTACGTAAAGCATTAACCGCGCAAACCATTGACTAGTGGTGAAAAAACAATAGTGTTGAATCTTTATTATAAGTTATGTGAGAAATATCCAACACTTTCCGCGAAAGAAATGGCGAAATTAATTCTGAGTTCACCGGTGTTTCGAGTACAACTATAAACAGTGCTTGAGCAGAAAAATCTGAAACGAGAAAGGTGGTTACACCCGGAATAAAAAAGGAGCATATGAAATACGCGATGCAAGAATGCAGTGATCTTGAGAAGAATGCAATTCGCGTAACAGTGAACAATTTCTTTTTTAAAATGAGCCGCCAACAGTTAATAAAGTGCCGCTTCCAGAGAGCGAATAAATTAGTTATCGTATACCTGTTACTTTATTTTTCGCTCATTTATTTTAGAATTAACTTATATTATATGTGCAAACATTTGTTTTGTTACAACTATCAATCTTATCATCTTTAACCCTAAACAGAATATGCTAGTCAGCGCACATGGTCTGAAAGTGTGACAGTATTTCTAGTGCGAATGGCGGAAGGATACATTATAACGGTGCACTAGTCACCTGGGGTTTGTTTTGACGCGGATCAACCTAAGAGTGAATACAGTTTAGAAATACTGTCACACTTTCAGACCATGTGTCGAGTACAAGCGGCACGTAGTGCAAAAAAAAAAAAAAAAAAAAAAAAAAAAAAAAGAAAAGAAAGAACAGAGTCATTTCGACAACTGAAACGGTGACTAGCATATTCTGTTAAGGGTTAAAGGTGATGAGATTGATAGTTAGAACAAAATAAACGTTTGCACATATAATAATAGTTAATTCTGAAATAAATGACCGAAAAATAAAGTAACAGGTATGCGATAACCTAATTTATTCGCTCTCTGGAAGCGGCACTATATTAACTGTTGGCGGCTCAGTTTAAAAAAGACATTTCCACTGTTACGCGAATTGCATTCTTCTTAAAATCACCACATTCTTGCATCGCGTATTTCATATGCTTTCTTTTTTTCCGGGAGTAACCACTTTTCTCGTTTTAGATTTTTCTGCACAAGCACTGTTTATACTTGTACTCGAAACACCGGTGAACTCAGAAGTTAATTTCACCATTTCTTTCGCGGAAAGTCTTGGATATTTCTCAAATAACTTATAATAAAGATTCGACAATATTGTTTTTTCACCACTAGTCAATGCGCGGCTAATGCTTTACGTACTTCGACGAAAACACAAGAGCAAATTCACCGTCCTCCATGGTACTAAACACAACTGCTGGTTTCTGGCTGTAAACAATATTCTGCGCCTACCCGGATGTCAGGTGACTCATACGAATTGCGTCATGGGACTTGTAGCTCTGTTTAACGATATAAATCAGCGTTAAATAAAACCTTAGGTATTTGTATAGAATATTATACTATTTAAGGATAAATTCATTCTAAAATTCAGAGATTAGCATGGGACTACTTTCCTGGGCGCATTGCTACCGTGTTGCACCACGGTGCACTGACCACGTGGGTTTGTTCTGCCGCGGCTCAACCTAAGAGTGAATATAGTTTACCTATAGAGGCTCTTTGTGATAGATGCCGTACCGGCCTCGCGACACCTTATCTCCCCCTTCCACTGTCTTGAAAGACTCTGGACCAAGTATACCAACGCCATCTAAGGTACAGTTTCTGTTGCTGCGGCCTTTAGCAATATTGTCTAAGACATGCGCGTAAATAGAGCACTACCAGTAGTACGATTAGACGCATCTCGTTCCCACCAATCTATTATTTTAACGAAGCTATTTTTACTATTCATTTTTACAGTTTTTTAGCAAGGGGGTTCCAACCCCCTAGGTGCGCCTCTGGCTTTCAATAGTTTGACATTATATAGGAAGCTTAAAGACTACAGAAAATGATAAATGCGGCGAGATATAACACTTTCCAAAGTTTGGCAACATTCAAGAGTATGGTCGTCGCTAAAGCTTAAAATCATTGTATATTTGATATGCATGTGCGATTTGAAGGTCGTGTTTATTTACATACAAGCAGAGCCCAATATAGCCTCATGTTTGTCGCAGACAACAGGAACTTTGCATGTGATTGTGAAAGAAGCAACGTTGCCTTGACTGGTACACCTTTACGTCACACATATTCCAGTTCTGCTGTTGGGACCGACAAATAGAAGCGACCACATCACCATTTACTGACTTGGTTTTCACGACAGCTGCTAAAATAATATTTACTTTACTACTTCTACAGTTTCTAGCATTCGTGATCCACATTTTTACTTCTATAGTAAGTAATTTCAACATCTTCCAAGGACACGCCATGAAGATTTCGAAAAAATCTGGTGTGTTACACTCGCATGCCTTTCTCTACTCTTCTACAAACTATTTTTACAAACGCTTATTCTCCATATGCTTCATGTTTATCGAAATAAACATTTGCAAACTCTATCTTATTGCTAATTTTCTTGTAGATGTAAGGGGAATATATATTTACAAGGGCAATATAGAAAAACAGTAGCCTTTAAGCACATACATATCTTTTAATAGCTGGTTGCTAGCTGTAGCACTATTCCCTTTGCCGCAGATTAATACCCTTTGCATATCCAAGACAAAAAAATGAATAACGAATTCCCATTTGAGAAAATTATTGAAAAATTTAAGGGAATAACAAGCAATATCTCGAAAATGGTTCACTCAATAAAAAAGATGTATATGACATAAATTGTGTATTTTAACGCGATCTACATTTTTTGTGTAGTAAAATTTTATCTATCTCTTATGGTTTACGAATTATGCAAAAGTCGTTCACAATGAAGTATACGTTTGGAGACATTCGCAGAAAATTTAACATATACATTTTATTCGTCATGAAATTATCTTAAATATATGAGATTTTAATCAAAATCGCTAGAGCCATTTTTGAGAAAATTAAAATTTTCGAATAATGTTCCATGTAAAGGGTAATCTGGGGTGGGGGAGTTTGTTGAAAACCTTCGTGTCGCATCTCTGGAAGATACTGAACCTAAATACCAAGTTTGGTGTTTATCCGACTGTTCGTTTCTGAGTTATACTGTTCACAGACGCACACACGGACATTTTTCTAAAAATGCTCTTTTTGGATTCAGGGGGTCTCAAAACATGTATTTCCGGTGAAATCTCGGTATCGAATTTTTGGGTGGAATACAATACTTCCCCTACTTACTATACGTAGTAGAGAAAGTAAAAATGAATAACAAATTCCCATTTGAGAAAAATTATTGGAAAATTTAAGGGAATAACAAGCAATAGCTCGAAAATTGTTCACTCAACAAAAAAAAAAAAAAAATGTATATGACAGAAATTGTGCATTGTGCATTTCAACGCGATCTACATTTTTGTGTAGGAAAATTTTGTCTATCTCTTATGGTTTACCAGTTATGCAAACTTCGTTCACAATGAAGAATACTTTTGGAGACATTCCCAGAAAATTCGATATATACATTTCATTTGTCATGAAAATATCTTAAAACATATGATATTTTAATCAAAATCGTTAGAGCCATTTTTGAGAAAATTAAAATTTTCGAAAAATGTTCCATGTAAAGGGTAGTCTGGAGTGGGGGGATTTTCTTGAAAACCTTCGTGTCGCATCTCTGAAAGATACTGAACCTAAATACCAAGTTTGGTGTTTATCCGACTGTTCGTTTCTCAGTTATGCTGTTCAGACACACACACACACACACACACACACACACACACACACACACGGACATGTTTCCAAAAAATGCTTTTTTTTTTGGATTCCGGGGTTTCAAAACATATATTTCCGGTGAAATTTCGGTATCGAATTTTTGGGTGGAATACAATACTTCCCCTACTTACTATACGTAGTAGAGAAAGTAAAAAATATCTGATGATACATTCACATGACTTTCTCTACCCTCCATTTTCATTAGTGGCATACAAAACTATTCCTACTAAAGCTTGTTTTTCTATTTACTACATTTAATCCAATTAAACTTTTGCAAGAATAGTTACGCTACACATTCGTTATAAATACAAAGAACAATGACAGCCAATTGTTTAAGAACTGGGCGCTACATGCTGGCCTTAAAATTCCATACTGTTTCTATGCAATCGCGAGAAACAATGAATTTTGAAAGGGCTTCAAAGTAATGACAAGTATTGAACTATTCGAAGAATTATTAACGGCGTATGCCACAAAAACGTCATTTTAAGTAAATTGTGTATTTATAGAGATCTACAGTTTTGTGTGGTACGTTTTCGTCTATCGCTTAACGTTTACAAGTATTACAAGATTAAACAAAATTCCTTCCGAGTGAAGACTTCCTAGGCTATTCCCAGAAATTTAAGATACTCATTTTATTTATCATGTAAATATCTTTAATATACGGTATTTTAATCAAAATAATTACCATTTATTAGAAAATCAAAATTTTTGAAAACAAATGTGCCATGTAAAGGATAGTTGGAATGGGGGATTTTCTTGAAAATCTTCGTATTGCATCCTTGGAAGATACTAAACTCAAATACCAACTTTGGTATTTATTCGACTTTTCGTTTTTGAGTTATGCTGTTCAGACTCTCACAAGGACATGTTTCCAAAAATACTTTATTTGGATTAAGGGCACTTCAAAACATGTATTTCCGGTGAAATCTCGACATAGAATTTTGTGGGTGGAATGCGATACTTCTCCTACTTACTATACATAGTAGAGAAAGTAATAAATCGGAAGAATACTTTGTTGAGCAGATCCTCCCATCTCAAAAAAAAAAAAAAAAAAAAAAAAATAAAATAAAATAAATTAAATGGTGTAAAAAATTATCTTGCGAGAGTTTATTTTTCCGTCCGCTTTATTTTACTATAAACGGTTGCAGAAGTAGCTACATTACACATTTAGTTATCAAAGGGAATAACGATATTCAAATGTTTCAGAACTGGACGCTATATGGCGGTTGTATACTCTTTCCATGCAGTCGTGAGAAATAAGTGAATGTCGATAGGACTTTAAAAGAAAGCCAAAGTATTGAACAATTCGAACAATTAATGACGGATATCTCGGAAATTACTTATACCACAAAAAAAAAAGTTATTTGAAATAAATTGTGCGTTATAAACAAACTTACATTTCTTGTGTAATACGTTTTCATCTAGCTTTCGTCTAGGGTAGTTTGGGTAGGCGATTTTGTTGAAAACCTTCGTGTCACTTCTTAGGAAGGTCCCGAAATTAAATACCTCGTTTGGTATTTATCTGACTTTTCGTTCCTAAGTTCTCGACAGACACACGCACACTGACCGTTTTCTAACAATGTTTTTTTATTGTTTTTTTTCAGCGCCTCAAAACATATTTCCGGTGAAACCTCGATATAGAATTTTTGGGTGGAATGCAATATCTTCTCTACCTATTATGTATATCGTGTTGCAAACCTCGCATATCTTATTTTTTCGAGCAAGTAAGGCCAAACCAGCTGTTATGAAAGCTGGCGTATAAGATATTTTGGATACTAATCAGGAAATAGGCTATATAGAATCTCGATTACTTTCCCGAGAAAAAAGTGACATAATTAATGTTTGCAAGTGTGATGTTTCAATAAGTTTTGTTAATCACAAAATTTCGAAGAATTACTCTGGTTTTAATATTTTACGTGTCTGTGAAACGGTTACTACGAGAAACATTATAATCCGGTAACCATACGGAAGGGGCACAAGTGTCTGCTGTTAACGCTTTTACTACGATTTTTCACTTGGATCAACACCATAGCAAAAAGTTTTCAAAATATCACATGACTTTTAAGTTGAACAGGGGGAGAGAGGGTTGTGGTTATCAGGAATTTGTCACTTAAGCGCACATGACGGTCTATTGTGTTCGTGAAATCTCCAGGAGGATGCGGTGGCAGGCTCGGGAGCAAGCGGGGCCCCTAACGTCTCCATGTATTACATCTTGCGGGACCTCTTACACAGGCCTATTTCTTCCTATGATGAGATGCCTGGGGACCCGTCACACACGGTACTCCAGAAGAGGGGGGAGAGAGATAAGAAGGGGAAGAATGCGTATTTAACACAATAATGCGAGCAGAACTTCCGGCTCTATTAATTTATAATAGCGGCATTATTAATACGGATTTTATTCAAGAAATAGTCATAAAATATCACTATATAAAATATCACTTAAGTTTAATCAAATAAAGTCCCTTTTACTATGCACTTGCGATTTTAATTTTGATAAAAACCCGAACAACACAGCCTTCCGAAATAATTTAAGCAAACAATAGAATATAGCTAGAGGAAACATAAGGAAATATATGATGTATTGTGTTATATGAATACAAATCTGATGTGTTGCACTCGCATGACCCTCTCTACTCTTGTACAAACTATTTTTACAAACGCTTATTCTCCATGTACTTCATGTTAATGAAGATAAACATTTACACAATTATTGCTAATTTTCTTGTATGTGCAAGGGGACTATGGTAGGCTTTAAGCGATAGTCAAATCTTTTAAGAGCTGGTTGCTATGTGGAGCATTCTATTCTCTTTGTATGTCCAGGACTTAAAAAAAAATCCCCATTTGAGAAAAAGTATAAGTATTGGAAAATTCAAACAAATAATAAGGAATACCTCGGAAATGGTTCACTCAACAAAAAGAAAGTGTATATGACATAAATTGTGTGTTTAACAGGATCTACCTTTTTGTGTAGTAACATACGAATATACATTTCATTTGCCATGAAAATATCGTAAACATATATTTTAATTAAAATTGTTACCATTTTTGAGAAAATGAAAATTTGCGAAAAATGTTCTATGTAAAGGGTAGACTGGGGTGGGGGTACTTGCTTCAAAATCTTTGTGTCTCATCCTTGGAAGTACTAAATTCAAATACCAAGTTTGGTATTTATCCGACTTTTCGTTTTTGAGTTATGCTGTTCATAGACAGCCACTCACATGGACTGTTTCCATTCAGGGCACCTCAAAATCTGTATTTCCGGTGAAATCTCGGTATCTAATTTTTGGGTGGAATACAATACTTCTCCTATTTACTATACGTAGTAAAAGTAAAAAATCTGATGTGTTACACTCACATGACTTTCTCTACTCTTGTACAAACCATTTTTACAAACGCTTATTCTCCATCTACTTCATGTTAATCGAGATAAACATTTGCAGACTCTATCTTATTGCTAATTTTCTTGTAGATGTAAGGGGAAAATATATTTACAAGGGCAATATCGAAATACAAAAGCCTTTAAGCACATACATATCTCTTAATAGCTGGTTGCTAGGTGCAGTATTATTCCCTTTGCCACAGATTATAACTCTTTGCATATCCAAGACAAAAAAATGAATAACGAATTTGAGAAAAAGTATAAGTATTGGAAAACTTAAGGGAATAACAAGCAATATCTCGAAAACGGTTCACTCAACAAAAAATATGCATATAACATAAATTGTGTATTTTAACGCGATCTACATTGTTTGTGTAGTAACATTTTGTCTATCTCTTATGGTTTACCAGTTATGCAAAAGTCGTTCACAATGAAGAATGCTTTTGGAGAATTCCCAGAAAATTCAAGATATACATTTTATTTGTCATGAAAATATCGTAAACATATGAGATTTTAATCAAAATCGTTAGAGCCATTTTTGAGAAAATTAAACTTTTCGAAAAATGTTCCATATAAAGGGTAATCTGGGGTGGGGGGACTTTCTTGAAAACCTTCGTGTCGTATCTCTGGAAGATACTGAACCTAAATACCAAGTTTGGTGTTTATCCGACTGTTCGTTTCTAAGTTATGCTGTTCACAGACAGACACACAGACAGATAGACACACAGACACATACGGACATGTTTCCAAAAATGCTTTTTTTGGATTCAGGGGCTCCCAAAACATGTATTTCCGTTGAAATCTCGGTATCGAATTTTTGGGTGGAATACAATACTTCCCCTACTTACTATACGTAGTAGAGAAAGTAAAAATGAATATGTGCTATATGCTTAACTTTTTCAAATAAATACTCTGATAAGAATAAACCTTTCAATTGTCTACTTAATTTTGAGTACATACTCAACTGATGGAAGCAGAATACAACATACCCAGGCATCCATCTTACAAGAACATGTACTCATATTTGATTTGAATAGAAGTTACATTCTCAGTTTTATGAGTTCATTATCTCCTCAAGTTGAGCATGGTTAGATGCATACTACTTCTGAGTATATACTTATCCCTTTTTACTTAAAACTAAATCTGAAGAGAATAGAAGAATTTGAGCTATTTAGTACTCGTGGAAAAATTACAAACATGGCCATGGGCATTGTGGAAGTTTCAAAATCCTTTATTGCTTCAGAAAACCTCGTAACCCAGAAGTAACATTGAAAGTGGCTGGCCCCGTAGTCGGTAGAGCACCTGCCTGTATGCGAGGGGTCTCGAGTTCAATTCTCGGCTGGGGGTGGGAATTTTTCTGTAGTCAGGATTATTCCCTATCCTCCCCAGAGTCTGGAAGTATAAATGATAGTGTGAATGTGTGTTTATTTAATGATAAAAACCCGAAGTGCAAGAAATTCAACGACAAGCGAATCGAGTTAATACCATTGCCTTAAGCAATACGTTCCAAAGGAAAAGGTCGCCGATAAGACCAATGTAGTTAAAGGCGGGGTATAAATGGAACTAAAAAAACATTGAAAGTCAACTTTATTAATTAACCTTACTACAGGGTTGGGGCATAAGTCATGGCAACTATTTTGTTTCTTTGTGACAAATTGTTGTTGGAGTACAAAAAAATATGTCACAGGAAAGAAAGAAAGAGTCCTATTGTGTATTGACAATGACAGATGGCACTGGGATGGCCTGTACAAGTACAGCGAACAATGTGAAATCAGTTGTCCAGTGACCACTGTGCAAGATGGATATAACTCATGTTGAGCAGCACTTGTACATCAATATAGTCCTTCTCCATGGGAGAACTGCCAGAGAATGTCACAGGGAATTGGTGGAAGCTATTGGGAATAATGCTGGAGAGAGTAATCATTCTTCACGACATCACAAGTCCACATAAAGTAGAGTGTTAGAAGGCTACTACAGCATTGGGTATAGGAAGAATTGGAGCATCCACCATACTCTCCTGACCTGTTTCCATGTGACTTCGACCTCATACACAAGGCAAAGGAACCATTACGTGATAGGTAGTTTTCAACAAGTGAGGACATTGCAAATGCTGTGCAGTAACAGATGATCAAATTCCCTCATGGGGAGGAAAGTGGTGACGCAGATGGTATTCAGTGCCTCTCACATCATTGGCAACGTGTTTTGAACATTGCAGGAAATTGCTTTAAGAGCCTTTAGAATGGTTATGTGTGCTGTGCTGTAATGAGTGTTAAATATAAAACCACTACTGTCATGTCAACTGCCTTAATAAATATGTGAAGCACAATGTTGGCATTATGTTTAATGTCCATACACGTAGTTCATACCTTGTCCTGTAATGTGTATATTTCACATTTCCCACATGCGCCAGTATTATCACTAAATAAAATAGTTGCCATGACTTATGCCCCAACCCTCGTATATAAAATGTTAACTTAAAAATTCGGATACCTACTCATAATTTTGTATGAAAACTGTTTCATATTATACTTAAAATAGTGTAAATCTCCTGAGATTCTAAAAACAGTCATATATAATTCTTCATCCAGTATCTCGTGAGTTATAACTCTCCAATCCACAATATTAGGTATTCCTATCTTTTTGCCTATAACCATTTTATTTATTAGTTTTCTAACATTTAAGGCGTTTTAAAATCTTGCATTTCTTCACGAAAACATAACCTAGAAGTGTGCTTGAAAGTCAGATTTATTAATTAAGCTTACTTTGTAAAATCAAAATTCAGTTGCTTAAGTACTTATTTATAAGTAAACTGTTTCATAGAAAAATAGTATAAACATCGCAGGATTCTAGAAACTGTATCCACCACCTTTATGAAGTATGAGTTTAGAGTCGGAATATTTTTTGTTTTTGCCTGAATTGTTGATAATAGACTTTTACCTCTCTCGTTTTATTTATTATTTTGCCGGTTTAATTTACAGCGATGCCTTTGTGGTGTTGCTTCAATTAATTTTACATTTCTTTAGGGACTTCACGTTTACCTAACATTACTGCTGAAACTTGTTAAGCAACGCAGGATCATTTGATGAGACACAACCAAATGCAATAAAATCTATTCCTCTAATTTAGAATTCCAAATAGTCAAACAACACAACGTACAATCAATGAAGCCAGTATATGGTTAGAGAGTATGGATAACACGAGTATATACTTACTTTTAAGTGAACTGGGAGATGGGGTGAGGTAGTAGGTTTTTATTCTTATGAAAACGAGTATGTTCTTAATGAACTGAGTAATATGTTCCATCCATTGAATTCTTCACACTTCGAAATGTGAACATGCTCCCTCCTCTGCCCACAGGCTGTCATACTCTTCCTACACTGTGACAGACCTAGCCATAAGAATAAAGGATAAAGTTACGTATCACGGAGGGGCAGAGCACCCACGTACGCCAGTCGGCCTTTTATGCTGCCAACGCGACCCCTGGGAGGGAAAGATGAGGGGAGAGACCCGAAGGGCGCAAGCTTGGACGGGGTCCCTAACGTTTCCAGATAGAACACATCCTACGCAACATTGTCCCTGCCCACAAGCCGCCAACCTCCAGGGCCCCCCGGAGCAGAGCTCCACGCTGAGGAGACATCTAACAAAGCGGTATCGCAGCGACGCCAGGGAAGAAACCTTTACAGAGCGCAAGCAACCGCCCAGCCGCAACCTGCCGGACAACGTCGCCCGGTCCTACTACCTTGAAACAGATGACAAGATGGTGGGTACAGGAAATGAGAGGAAGGAGAGTCGCGGTAGATGATGAACCACCAGTTCAACCCAGGGAAACCACGATAAACCATGGGTCGGAGCGGGCGGTTGCCGGGTGTCGATCCCGGGACCTCCCGAATGCGGGTCACAGACGTAACCGCTTGAGTCATCCCGCTCGGTGACCTAGACATAAAATTAGAATGTGGATAATGTGACCTTCTACCTGAAGACACTAAGTGGCACTTTGTGGGATGTTTAATGTCCAGGTGAGTGATAGAACATACTTTTACTTATTTTGACCTCTTTGTGACTTTGGATAAAGTCAATAAAATGATGATGTAGCTGGCCACATAAAGACCTTGCTAAATGCACCCTCTTAGTAAATTTAGACTCTAGGCAACTGAAGAAATCATCTATTTTTACTTTCTCTACTACGTATAGTAAGTAGGGGCAGTATTGTATTCCACCCAAAAATTCGATACCGAGATTTCACCGGAAATATATGTTTTGAGACCCCCTGAATCGAAAAAAAAGCATTTTTGAAAACATGGCCATGTGTGTGTCTGTGAACAGCATAACTCAGAAACGAACAGTCGGATAAACACCAAAGTTGGTATTTAGGTTCAGTATCTTTCAGAGAAAGGTTTTCAAGAAAATCCCCCCAACCCAGATTATCCTTTACATGGAACCTTTTTCGAAAATTTTAATTTTCTCAAAAATGGCTCTAACGATTTTGATTAAAATATCATATATTTAAGATATTTCCATGATAAATAAAATGTATAGCTTGAATTTCCTGGGAATGTCTCCAAAAGTATTCTTCATTGTGAACGACTTTTGCATAACTGGTAAACCATAA
Organism: Deroplatys truncata; assembly: GCA_030765065.1. Lineage (NCBI taxonomy): Eukaryota > Metazoa > Arthropoda > Insecta > Mantodea > Mantidae > Deroplatys > Deroplatys truncata. The sequence goes on along the minus strand of CM060988.1, from coordinate 124,791,349 downwards.
GAGATAGACAAAATTTTACTACACAAAAATGTAGATTGCGTTAAAATACACAATTTATGTCATATACATTTTTTGTTGTTGATGAACCATTTTTCGAGAGAAGTAAAAGTTGTGAAAATATGAAAAAAATAAAAGAAAGACTTCATTCCATTATTGAATAAGCTTTTTTCCCCAAAAATAGCAGCTACAAGATTGCGACTTTTAGTTCAAGAAAGACATTTTTACTTCTGTTGGTATTGGAAATGTTTGCTTACAGAAAGTAAATGCACAGATGTGTTTCGTAAACATTTTGGGAGCTGAAATATGTGCATTATTTACTTTATGTGTATTTTTCCCTGAAATGGTTTTCTATGCAAATGCCCCGTATCCTCGGATACTATGGACTTAAACACTGAATCTTGGAACATATATTGATTATATAGTGCTAAACGTTTCAAGAAGTTTTATTGCCGCTACGTATGGAAAGCCGATTTGAAGTAGGAGTTGTATTGTAGTTCTTATGTTGGGGAGCCGAACTTGAAGTAGTTGCAACCGCACGTATGGTAAAAATTTTCCGGTAGCCTTCGCCCTAAATGTACTTTCCGGTGGCCTTTGCCCCCAAAAAATGTTTAAAAAATATTAATTTTGTAATTTTGACTATTTATTTAAATATTATATATTTATGTTTACCTCGGCTGCGTCAGTATTTATAGTTTTTTAGACACATGAATGTCTTAGCAGGGAGTGGTGCGACTGAAGAATGTAGGCTTACACAGATTATAATTTTACTTTACTCCATTTATTAATGCTTGACACGATTTAAATAACACTTCACTGATATCGAGAGAGAGAGAGAGAGAGAGAGAGAGAGAGAGAGAGAGAGAGCTATGAGATTTTTTAATTACTTGCACTTTTTTTAGCACGTAAACTATTTTTCGTCTCACACTGAATGCGTATTAAATTTCTCGAGGACGCATCTCGCGTCCGGTTAGGAACACTGTCTACAATCAAACTGCCTACTGAATTTGTAAATTTTGCTATATATTCAGTTTCTGATTGGCTAATCCTACTCCAATAGAATACCTTCACTTAACTAAAGCTTTTTCTGGTTGTTGATTAGCTATTTTATAAACTGTCACAAAAATTACATTATTGCTTTCAAGAATTACAAGTAGTATTGTTAAAATTTCAAATTCATTACTGCATCAAGGTTACCTCGTTGTTAGCAACTTATAGCCTATTATTCTCACAGCTCCTACGTTATTAAATTATGTAATACATTCACATAACATTATTACACATGTATACAATAATATAAACATCTACAATGACTGTAATATACACTTTTTATATCTTGTTACATACACATATTGCTTTAAGGCGGGCTGTTATTGAGTTTATATAATTAGACTGAAATCGTTTAAGTGTTAAGAATACTGCCTCAAGTTTTAATATAAGATTATTTTCATAAATATTTAGAAGGTATTTTCCCAATGGATGTTATGATAAATTTGTGAAATATTTCTCATTTGCAACTCAACATAATACAAACTCCCTAAATATATTTCATTATTAAGTTTTAATGAAATTAAGGTTAACATTTTAATAAACTTTGATCAATAGATAATTAGAAAATACGACATTAAATTCTAATGTTGATATTAACATTCGCGGTTCCCTTAAGAAAACAATGCAGGTCCTATGGTAACAATGTTGCCACATAACGACAGTGAACGCAGCTGATGTTGTCACCTGTTTTATGACATCATGAGCACACCTATTTCCAGAATTTTATGCCGCAACAATTGCAAGGTTTTGAAATAGATAACTATGCAACACACGTATAATCTTTGGATTACGGCAAGCATAAATAATGAACTCGCAGATAATATGATAATCAAGGTCACTCTCGAGTTCATTACATATAGTCAAGTAATCCTAGAATTATAGATACATTTAATTAATACAATCAATGTACAGTATATTTGAGGACCTCTGCGACAGACTCGGAGGAACGATAGTTCTCGCAGAGGGAAACAGTTTTTGTCAAGCAATCAATTCTTTGACACATCGTTACGGAGTTATTCACACTGTTTGAACGTATCCAGAAGGATAGGTTTGAGAGGCACAGCCCAATTTAAATCAAATGGGGTAGCAAAACGAAAGGTCCCAGGAAATGATCACCAAGGACTCCAGCCCAAATATTTACGGAATACTTTTGTTGGTCATGTCTAACGAACCCTGCATGAAGGTTCTCAACATCCCAGAAGTAGCTGTTCTTGCTGTTGAGGTATCCGTCTCGTGTGATGCAGGCCTCATTGATAAACAAGACGTGCGCGAGAAACCACTGGACAAACTGAACACGAGGAGCGAAGTCGTTCGGCCCCAGTCCCTGTACTTTCTACAGGCGGTAGGCGCGGAGCTGTTGTTCACAAACACGGAGTTACAGCGGAGCACTGACCAGGATCGGAGGGGGACTCGCTAAGGAGATCGTTTGTGCCTAGGCCCCTAACGGACGCTCTCGGGAGGAAGGGACTTAGGGGTGATGTGAGAGGAGACAGATGGCGGTCGGATCAGGAGGCACGACAAAGCAGAGGACAGGATCCCTACATTTTCCATATTGAAGCTCCCCGGTGGCAGCGGGAAAACCGGCTTCCCTCCCCCTGTAGGCTTGCAGATTCCACTGGGGGCCGGGGACTCGGAGATTCCTCCCATTCCGGGGGTCGAAGTGATATAGAGAGCATCCTTTTACCCTGCAACGCCGAGTATCATGGAAGGTGAAGTGAACTAAGAAAGGCGATGAAATACAGGGAGAGGAAATTCGGGGAATGTAATTAACCTTCCCAGCATTCTCCTAGTACCTGGGGAAAACCCCGTAAAAACCTATTGGCCAGGAAGGCCGGTCGCGGGAACTGAACCCACGACTTCCCGAATGCTAGTCACACACGCTACCGCCTGCGCCAACTCGCTCAGTTACATTAAAATACCATGTGTTTTAAGATATTTACATAACAAATGCAATATAGGTATATCTTGTATTTTCTGGAATAGCCTCTGAAGACACCTTAATTCTGAATGACTTTTGTATAACTGGTAAAACATAAGAGATAGACAAATGAAGAAGATATTGTCTTTACGTTGGGGTTGTTTTATTTATTTAGCTCCATGTATGAACGTCAATTTTGAAGTGGTTTGTTACGTAATATGCTGCTACGTATGAAAAGCTGATTTGAAGATGTATTTTTGTGTTACGCTCCAAGTTTTAAAAAAAAAAATATATTAACTTTGTTATTAAACTGCTTCTATATGTATTATTTATGTTTATGTTTTTGCCTCGGCTACCTCAGTATTACTTTAGAGACACGTTTCTCTCAATCAGGGCGTAGTGCCCTGGAATGTAGGCTTGCACAGATTTTACGTTTTAATTCAGTTCTTTTTATTAATCCTTGACACAAATTAAATAGCACTACACTGATATTAAGAGCTGTGAGATTCTTTAATTTAAAACTTGTACTTTGTTAACGCGTATATTTAATTTTACAATTCACACGAATACCTAATATTTCTTTAGAGAACACATCTTCCATCTGGTCACTACCAAGGTCTACAGGCAACTGAACATATTTCAACCGGCCAAACCCGTAGGCTTCTGTATTTCAAGTCTCTGATTGGCTAATCCTAGTCCAATAGAATATCTGCATTTAATTAAAGCTTTTTCTAGCTGTTGATTGGCTATTTTTAAACTATCACAAAATTTACATTATCGTTGCTTTAATCATAATTAGTAGCATTCAAACTCTCAAACTCATTATTGCCTCAAGGTTACTTCATTGTTACCTCATTGTTAGCAACTTTAAAGTTATTATTCTCACAGCTCTTACACTATTAAACTGCGTAATGTATTCACATATAATTATTGAACATGTTTACAATAATATAAGCATTTGCAATTATTGTTACATACATTTTTACAAATTATTACATACATATTGCTTCAAGGCGGGCGGTTATTGACATTACATATTATATAATTCAAGTGTTAAAAATCTCACAAAATCTTACTAGAAGATCTCAAAGCACACAATACATACAATCTCAAATTAGCACTCCGGAAGTCAGATCTTTATCACAGAGTAGCTGAAAAAAAAAGTGAATTTTCAAAAAGCTTTCGTTCACGCGCCGCAAATGTCCCCTAAGAGATTATTACACTAATATTCATTACAGAAAATGTTAACTCCAGAAACAGCTACACGTTTCCTAGGTGGACTGGCGGCGGAAGTCTGTGACGAGGTTCTAAAAAAACGTATGCTACTTGAGCACATGCTCAAAAAGCACTGATAACTGGTAGAAAACTAGTGTAAGTTACGAAGGCTTAGGTAAAAAATAAACTATCGAAAAATATTTAATAGGATGTAGGATTGTGTATCCGAGGGGGACACCTTGAGGCATTATTTTAATACCTGAATAATTTCAATTGTAATTTATAATAAGTAAATTCAATAATAGCCCGCCTTGAAACAATATGTATGTAATAATTATTTAAGTGTATGTAACAGTAATTGCATATGCTTATTTTTATTATAAACCTGTTTTATAATGTTATGTGAATACATTATATACTTCAATAATGCAAGAGCTGTGAGAATAATAAGTTTTAAGTTGCTAACAATGAGGTAATAATGAGGTAACCTTGTGGGAATAATGAGTTTTAGAGTTTGAAAATTACTAGTCATGATTAAAGCAACGATGATGTAATTTCTCTAACAGTTTAAAATTAGCCAATCAACAGCAAAGAAAAGTTTTAAATAAAATGCAGATATTCTATTGGACTGGAATTAGCCAATTAGAGACTTAAATACCGGAGCTTACGGGTTTTGACCGTTGAAAGTTGCTCAGTTGCTGACAAACCTTGGTAGTGACCAAATGTAAGATGTGTTCTCTACAGAAACACTACGTGTGAATCGTAAAAATATGTATACGCGCTAAGTGAAAGTATAAAAGGTTCTCACAGCTCTTAAAAAGTGTAGTGCTTTATAAAAATGTGCAAGGATTAATAAAAGAGGTGAACCTAAAAACTTAAATTCTGTGATGTCTACATTCTTGTTGCACCACGCCTTGACTAAGATACATGACTCTACAAACATTACTGACGCAGCCGAGGCAAATTCAAATATAAATAATATATACAAGCAGTTTTAATAACAAAGTTAAAAATTATAGCGTAAAACTTGGAGTGTAATAACAAAAAACACATCTTGAAATCAGCTTCTCATACGAAGCAGCATATTGCGTAATAACAGTAACTATTACGTAATCAACAAATTCAAACCGACGCCCAAAGCAATTAGTAATTACGTAAACATATTACGTGAAGCAAATATCAACTTCAACCTTGCACACTGCGACCCGCTTGATCTATTGTGGCTACACCGCCTGGGAGACAGGGATGAGCTGAAGGAGTCGAAGGAGGTCTCAGGTCCGCAGGCAGACAGACCCACAGAATCCCTAATATTTCCAGTTTGAACACCCCCGCACCAGTAGATGTGAAGAACCCCAAGAGAGGGTGACGAAGCGACCCTAACGAGCGGAACAACGTACTCTGGCTAGAGAAATCTTTCCAATGCGAAGCATCCACGCCAACTGCTCGACACCGCTAGCATCGCAGGACGTGAAAACACACCAGAAACGTTAAAGGGAGAGACGAAGTGAGAGGAATTGGGGGAAGGAGAAATCGCCTGAGGCATCCCGCTTGGTAAAGCATTTAGTAGTTCGTACTTTATTAAAAATCTGATGTGTTACACTCACATGACTTTCTCTACTCTTGTACAAACTATTTTTACAAACACTTATTCTCCATATGCTTCATGTTAATTGAGATATCGAGATGTTAATCTTATTGCTAATTTTCTTGTAGATGCAAGGGGAATTGCTAGGCTTTAAGCGATAGTCAAATATTTTAAGAGCTGGATGCTATGTGGAGTATTCCATTCTCTTTGTATTACCAGGACATAAAAAAAATGAACAACGAATTTGAGAAAAAATATAAGTATTGGAAAATTTAAGGGAACAACAAGTAATATCTCGAAAATGGTTAACTCAACAAAAAAAATATATATATATGCGAAAAATTGTGTATTTTAACGCGATCTAAATTTTTGTGTAGTAAATGTTTGTCTATCTCTTATGGTTTACCAGTTATGCAAAATTCGTTCACAATGAAGAATACTTTTGGAGACATTCCCAGAAAATTCAAGATATACATTTTATTTCTCATGAAAATATCTTAAACATATGATATTTTAATAAAAATTGTTAGAGCCATTTTTGAGAAAATTAAAATTTTCGAAAAATGTTCCATCTAAAGGGTAATCTGGGGTGGGGGAATTTTCTTGAAAACCTTCTTGTCGCATCTCTGGAAGATACTGAACCTAAGTACCAAGTTTGGTGTTTATCCGACTGTTCGTTTCTGAGTTATGCTGCTCACAGACAGACACACGGACATGTTTCCTAAAATGTTTGTTTTTGGATTCAGGGGGTCTCAAAACATGTATTTCCGGTGAAATCTCGGTATCGAATGTTTGGGTGGAATACAATACTTCCCCTACTTACTATACGTAGTAGAGAAAGTAAAAACGGACGTTACTTTTAAAACACCCTTCATACTTTTAACGCCATTAAGCACGCTCTGTTATTCACAATCTCCTCCTACTCTCTTGTTTTGTACTACATAATAACTCTAAAAAAGCTCGCAAAAACAAAACACAACCACTTCAGTCATGAGTCATACAGTACATTAGGTTCACAAAGTCGGCGACATAACAGTGCATGATGCATCAGTAAGTACTTAAAACGAAACTGTACAACATGAAATCAAAAACACTTATCACATAGAGGGTTCCTCCAATAACTATAGTTCATTTAGTGTCTTCTATAAATACGGTTTAGCAGAACTATATAATATATTTCTAGATAGTACCTAAACCTATGACGATCTTAGCCAAACTCTTGTCGAGTGACTACACAGATAGTAAAAGCCCATAATACCCCTATTGTTTCCATAATTTTATTTAACTCGTGCAGCTAATACTCAAGTAAACAGATTTAAAAGCATTACTTTTATTGTTGCTGTAATAGCTATATTAGACTATAAATGTAGTAAATGTCTTGATGTTTTGTTTTCAAAAAGAAAATACTTTAATGGACATTAAATCTAAATGATTTTGCGTGTTTCCCTAAAGTTGGCAACTGATACAGTAATTATTATTGACAGGAGAATATAAATAAGTAAATAAATAAATGATAGAGAAATTATTGCAATAAAAAGTTTCTGTATATTAAACCTATATATAATGTAATAAACCTAAGTTGAAAGATTTGTCCGGAGAAAAAGGTCATTAGCGAGTCATGTTAAGGAAAATCATTAGTAACGGCCGAGTGGTGAAAGCATTAGTATAAAAGTTCTTTGAATACAGTTAAGATTTAGTTAGCATGTTTGCAAAGTCACGTAGACAGAAATTCTTTAAATTATAAAGGGAAAAAAATTCTTAGATTTGAGGGCGGTACGCATAGTAACAGTGTCAGATGCGTATACGTAGGGTTTTAAGATTGGACCGCATGAGTTGGAACGTTGGTAGGATAATGATAGGCAGGCGGAGCTTAGGTTAATCAGATTTACTTACTTAATCTTACTTATTAAATCATGTGACTTACTCGTGCGACGACTCGTGTGTTTACTGTGTGATAATTAATTTCATGTTGAGTTGTGTAGCGCCTGAGTGAGAAAGATTTAGCGGCTATTGTGAGGGATCTTTCCGAGTGAAATTTCTGCGACCTACGGCAACTGACGCTTCGCATAATTATTATTCTAGAAATAATTCAATTCTTTAGCAGTCGATGACTCTCTTCAAACAGAATGTTTGAGTCAACATTAAAATTTATGAGCAAAGTAAAGTGGTGTTATCCTTTCACATTACACTCGCGCATATCCTGAGACAAAGAACTCGTAGCTATACCTCTGTAGCTGCTGGCAAAACAGACAACTTCGAGATAGCAGCATCAAAATTTGAAGCAAAGAGTATGGCTTCTAAATTGTTGCACCAACGGCTTCACAGCTCCTATTTGTTTTCTCATTCTTTCGAATTACTGTACTATGCACTATTTTGATTATACCGCATTTCTCAATCAAACCTTTCCTTTGCTAATTGTATTCTGCATTCCATACTGTCGATTATATTTAGGTTAATAATCATCTGTAATGGAGGTTAAGTCAGCAATTTGAAGCTGGGGAATAATAAGGGAAGTAAGATTTAATAACCATAAGCTAAAATATTTATTGTAACTTAGTTTTTGGCTGTGCATAATGCGATTCTGAAACCACTGCAGGCATAATGGTAACCAGCTGAGCCCATTCGGAAAACATCCGAAACATTCCCTACCACTGTGCCACCCAGCGTTTTGTTTGTTTGTTTCTTTAATATGCTGTGTCTAGGATAATGCATAACATTCCGTTTAGGTGCGCAGAGGCTGAGTGGTCAAACGCCCGTGTGTAGTAATTAGAACTTTTTAATTCGATTAAATTCAAATATTCCGCGCTTTTTTAAAAATAAAATTAACGTTTAGCACGATAGTGCTACATATTTTTAAGATTAAAAACTCTTGAAAAAGGCCAGAATATGGGAACTTTAATATAATTTGTTTTTTCCACAAATCAATAATTAAAATTTTCCCTCCAGTTTAGCTGCTAGAATTTCTTAAAGTGGTATATATGTCAATCTTAAAGGAGTCTATGAGCTTTCAAAAATTCACAAATGAATTGTTATTTATTCTTCTTCTTTATAGATAAATGTTTAACGCCCTTAAAACAGTTCTATTGGCGGTTGTCAAAACATCACTTGTAAAAATTGAAAGAAAGGAAGGGGGAGGGTAAGAGAGAAAGAAAAGAATGAGAGACGGAAGAAACAAATAAATTAGAGGGACAGGCAGAGAGAGGGCCTTTAATGGCACAAAGTAAGCAGAACTGCGGGTTCTGGACAGCTTATCTTATATAAAATAGCTTCAAGCAGTTCATTGTCAGGTTATTTCGGATTTGTTAGCTAGGAAGTATTTGCTGGAACTGTGGCATGTGCCTATACGTGCAGAGTACGTGACTGTGGTAAAGGACGGGGTGGTCCCAAGTAAAATAATCGGTGTGATGGCACGCTTAGATCCTGAAGGAATTACATTTGACTGCAGTTGCATGGAGTTTGCTTATTACTTAAAAACAAAACTATAGTTTTATTGATAAAATTAATATGTTTACAATATAAAACAGATATAAATACCTGTATTTTATTATTGAAGATTAGTATGGTATGAAATTAAAACAAAAAAGAAAGGTTATGAAAACACTAAAACCTTAAAAAAACACCTTTGTATCAAATATGATATAAGAGGCTATAAGGGTTAATGCAACAAAGCGAGCAGAACTGCATGTTCTGGTTGCCTGTTACAAGGACAGCTTCAATCATTCCACTGTAAAGTTATTTGGAGCTTGTTTGCTAGGAAGTATGCGCTTGAATTCTTTCGAATACGAAACAATGGCTGGAGAATAAATCGGAACTAAAAAGCATTGACCCTAGGAGGGGAAGCATTCCTTTTGTTTATCTGCAGAGTTTTTCCTTTTCAGAAAACGGTACATCGTCTCATTCTTAGGCCATTACTCCCACGTGAAGGTAAAGAAATAACGCAGACACGTATAAATAGGGAGGAAGCAGGCGCTAGCCATCATGTTGTAGCTCACGCTTCAGGCCGGAATTGAATCGCTATTATACGAAGCTGTGTGGGTGAGGCATTGACTTGGGGTTTCAATTACTCATTGGAATGAATGTTAGGTAACTTAAGTCCCCGAGTTAATATGAGAGCGCAATTCCTTATTCCATTAACTGTCTGGTTCTAACTTTCCAACCTTATCCTACACACGGCTTGTGTGAAAGAACAAGTCCTTTAACCTGGTAGGTCATATCTGAAGAGGAATGAATGAAACGGGTGAAATTATGCTCAAATGAGCCCGGGGTCCATAGAGCCTAAGTTACCCGGCATTAGCCTTCTCAGGATAAGGGAGAACCCCGGGAAAAAACCTTACCGCGCAACTCGCCCTAACCGATATTCGAAATCGGGACCTCTTGAATTTTTAATTGCTAATTTCTATTGCACACATATTACTGGCAGATGTTGTGTTTCACTTGCACTAGAAAAGGACGAAAAGAGTCGAGCGTGGACGAGGTTGGATTCATTATTCTTGATCTCTGACCATTCACTGTAGACAATTCAACGCAACATTCCATCGGCTCTTGTGTCGAAATAAAAACATGCAAACAGTAGGGAAAGGGGGCGGAGGAACTCGTGTTACCTACAGCGTTAGCTGAATTGCAAATGGCTGTTTTAACTGGCGCACCATATACATTGTTTACATAGTACGATTTTATTTATCGTTTTTCCGAATGAAGAGGACTTCACAGGCGTTTCCCAGAAAATCCAAGATACTCATTTTACGAGGCATATTTTTAAAGTAAGTACCATTTTAATATTTTGCGCTTGCAATTTTGAGCATGCGCGATCACTTTACTCCATTCATTAGGAAGCCAGGCGCAGCTGTAAGCGATCGTCACGTTGTATTTTCCTGTTGTTAGAGCGTTTGAAAATGTTCAAAACAATCGAATGATCCACTGACTTTGAAGTCAGATCAGTGATTCGTTTTTTGAATGCAGAAATGTTACGTCAGTAAACATGCATCGCCAACTGTGTGAGTTTTATGGGTAAACAATAATGAGTGGCAATGCTCGGTCACACACAGACAAACTCAAGATCTGATCGCATCATTCGGTTGAGGGTTCGACCCTACAGTCCCGATTTGGCACCAAGCGATTTTCATCTGTTTCTTCATCTGAAGAAATTCCTTGGTGGAAAACATTTCAACGACGATGATGATGTGAAACAAGAAGGCATCATTCGTTGACGAAGGCATATAAAAACTGGTTTCCCGTTACGACAAGTGCCTCAATAACGGCAGTGACTGTGGAGAAGTAGTGTAAGGTGTAAGGTAATGAATGATAAAGTATTTGGAAACTTATGTGCTGTTATTTTTTAAAAAAAATTATCGCCCTTCCTTTAAAAACACGCCTCATATTTTTCATGCAGATTTATTAAATATATGACATTTTTATTAAAATCATTAAAGCCATTTTTGAGAGAAAAAAAGGAGTTAAATTTCCCATGCAAGGAGTAGTTTGTGTGTGGGGCATCTTTGTGTTGCATCTTTAGAAGAAGCTGAACTGAATGGTTAAATTTGGTATTTCTCAAACCTTTCTTTAGAGATATGCTGTTCACATACAGTATCTTTTTCTAAAAATGCTCTTTTTGGATTCGGGGAGACTCGGTATATGTATTTACTATGGAATCTCCACATCAAATTTTTGGGTGAAATACAATACTTCCTCTCACCTACTACAGGTAGGTGCTAGAGAAAGTATCTAAGTACCAATATTATGGAGCGACGTGGCGCCGCGGTAACGCATGCAACTCGCATTCGGGAGCTCCCCGGTTCGATGGGTTTTTCTGGGTTTTCCCGGGTCGTCAGGCGTGGTTACTGGAGTGGTTTCTTTAAGTCCCCGAATTTTCTGTCCTTCCATTCCGTTCCATTCATCATTTCATTTATCCTTCACCCCGTTAGGTCCATTTCAAGGTTTGAAGCGTCGGGGGATGGTGTTTCGGTGTAGCGTGGCAGGGAAAAATGATGTTCTCTGTGGAACTTTCTGCGTCCTCGGCCTTCGGCTGGTTGTCGGGTAAACGGACAGCTCCTTCAGAATGGGGTATTGGAGCCTCTGTGTGTGGCGGGGGCGACGTTGGGGCGTCTCAATATGGAAACTGTAGGCACTTGTCACTGCTGTGCGTCACTCCTGGTTCCGGCTTCCCGGTGTCTCCTCTCATTTCCTTCTCCCTCCCGGGGGCATCCCCTTTATGAACTCGAATCCATAATAATTATTCGCAGGTCACCTTTTTTATAGAAACGCTGCACACCATTTCAACTTTCATTTAGGAAGGTTGAGTGCTAGCTCCATGTATCGCGGTGTAGATTGGTTAAAGCAAATGAAGCGGTCGTTCATGATTGTACAACAAGCCCATTACATACCTTAGGATAGGATAGAAATAGAAGAGGAGGGGGAATTAGCACCTCGACCTATGCAGATCTTTTGTACCTAGGTGGCGCCGGGGAAGGCGAGGGCGCCCCCGGAAGGGAGGGATGAGATAGGAAATAGAGGGGGCTGGACCGGGAGGCATGACAGGCAGAGGGCAAGGTCCCTACCGTTTGCAGATTTGAACTCCCTGGGTGCTGGGTGGTGCAGCCCGCGTTCCTACCCCTGTGGGCTTACACATCCCCTGGGAGGCCCGGTACCCCGAGACCGCTCGCAGCCCGGAGGAAGAAGGCTTACTCAGAGCATCCTTTTCCCCTGCCATGCATACGCCGAGACACAAGAAAACAAGCAGATGAAAGGTGAAGTGAAATGAGAATGGAGGTGAAATGGAGGGACAGGAAATTCGAGGTATGTAACTATCCCTCGCAGCATTCGCCTAGCGACCCGGGGAAACCCCCTAAAACCCATGAGTCAGGAAGGTCGGCCACGGGAATCAAACTCATTACCTCCAACAGACGTTACCGCCTGAGCCATACCGCTCTGTATACCATTACTCCATCCAATTAAAATAATGATGGTGATGACGTTGATTAACCCACTGTAATTGTCTTAGAGACGTAAAGCAGTAAACTAAACCTTCTTACGTTGTCTTCAGGATGTGAACGGATCAATTGGTGACGTACCGCAACAGAGAGATTTTCCATAACACTGAAATATGTAACATATCAGCTGAACCTTTGATCTTTATAAAGAGCAATGATCAAAGTCGCATTTTAGCTTATCGCCATCCGCTTTTCATAAGGGCAGATATTACATCTGTAAATAAACTACAGTTTAAGAGTGACTTCCGAAACCTCGAGCTGAACTGGCTGTCGGCCAACGAGGGAATGTAATTGACGTTAACACGACCCTAGCGGCTTCATTTCACGGACATATGGGACGTTTTGCTGTTTATAACCACAGTATCATCTGCAGCCAGTAGCCTAGCCAGAAAATTATTAAGGAGGGTTATGTATAGGGGTCCTTTTTACTTTCTCTACTACGTATAGTAAGTAGGAGAAGCATTCCATTCCGCCCCAAAATTCTATATCGACATTTCACTGGGAGTACATGTTTTGAGGCGTCCCTGAACAAAACAAGTTGATGTGCTGCACTCACATGACTTTTCGTACTCTTGTATAAACTATTTTTGTAAACGCTTATCCGCCATCTACTTCATATTAATCGAGAAATCGAGATGTTAATCTTATTGCTAGTTTTCTTGTAGGTGCAAGGGGAATATGGTAGGCTTTAAGCGATAGTCAAATATTTTAATCTTTAATCCCATTTGAGAAAAAGTAAAAGTATTGAAAAATTCAAAAAAATAACAAGGAGTAACGCGGAAATGGCTCAGTCGACAAAAAAAATGTATATAACGTAAATTGTGCGCTTTATCCAAATCTACATTTTTGTGTAGTAAAATTTTGTCTAGCTCTTACGTTTTTTCAGTTATGTAAAAACCATTCAGAATGAAGAAGACTTTTGGGGACATTTCCAGAAAATTGAACATATACATTTCATTTGCCATAAAACTACCTTAAACATATGATGTTTTAATCAAAATCGTTAGAGCCATTTTTTAGAAAATAACAATTTTCCAAAAATGTTCCATTTAAAGGGTAGTCTGGGATGGGGGATTTTCTTGAAAATCTTCGTGTTGCAGCTTTGAAAGATACTGAACCTAAACACCAAGTTTGGTATTTATCCGACTTTTCGTTTTTGAGTTGTGCTGTTCACAGACACACACACACACTGATCTTTTTTGGATTCAGGGAGTCTCAAAGCATGTACGGTGAAATCTCCGTATCGAATTTTTTATGTGAAATTCAGTACTTCCCGTATTTACTATACGTAGTAGGAAAAGTAAAAATTAGGAAAAATTCTGTCTGTCTGTACGTGTGTCTGTCTGTGAACAGCAAAACTCGAAGATAAGTGTCGGATAAATGCGTATCTTGGTATTTAATTTCAGCATCTTCCGAAGATACGACAAGAACATTTTAAAGAAAATCTTTGACTCCAAACTATCCTTTACACTGAAAATGTTTCGAAAGTTTTTATTTTGTCAAAGGCAGAAACATTTTGATTAAAATGCCTTATATTTAAGACATTTACATGACAAATAAAATGTCTATCTTGAATATTTGGAATAGCCTGAGAAGTCCTTTTCATTCGAAAGGAATTTTGTATAAATTTCTTTAAGGGTTAAACAAAAAAGGTTTTACACAAAATGCGCAGATTCTTTAAAATGCACAGTTGATTTCAAATAAAACTTATTTGTAGCATCAATGATTTTCAATATAACCATTACTATTGGTTTGTGTTTTTACTTTCTCTACTACGTATAGTAAGTAGGGGAAGTATTGTATTCCACCCAAAAATTCGATACCGAGATTTCACCGGAAATATATGTTTTGAGACCCCTGAATCCAAAAAGAGCATGTCTGTGTGTGTCTGTCTGTCTGTGTGTCTGTGTGTCTGTGAACAGCATAACTCAGAAACAAACAGTGGGATAAACACCAAACTAGGTATTTAGGTTCAGTATCTTCCAGAGATGCGACACGAAGGTTTTCAAGAAAATCCCCACACCCCAGATTACCCTTTACATGGAACATTTTTCGAAAATTTTAATTTTCTCAAAAACGGCTTTAACGATATTGATTAAACTATCATATGTTTACGATATTGTCATGACAAATAAAATGTATATCTCGAATTTTCTGGGAATGTCTCCAAAAGTGTTCTTCATTCTGAACGACTTTTTCATAACTGGTAAACCATAAGAGATAGACAAAATTTTACTACACGAAAAATGTAGATCGCGTTAAAATACACAATTTATGTCATATACATTTCTTTTGTTGAGTGAACCGTTTGCGAGATATTGCTTGTTATTACCTTAAATTTCCCAATACTTATACTTTTTCTCAAATTCGTTATTCATTTTTTTATGTCCTGGACATGCAAAGAGAATGGAATGCGCCACATAGCAACCAGCGTTAAAATATTTGACTATCGCTTAAAACCTACCATATTCCCCTTGCATCTACAAGAAAATTATCAATAAGATTGACATCTCGATATCTCGATTAACATGAAGCATATGGAGATTAAGCGTTTGTAAAAATAGTTTGTACAAGAGTAGGGTAAGTCATGTGAGTGTAACACATCAGATTTTTTAATAAATGTTGGGATTTTTAGAAGTAATGTCGCTATTCAGTTGTTTCTCGTGACGTCTTGGAAAATTGTGGGATTTCAGGCATCTCTGGTGGGTAAATACAGTATATTGGACTCGCTTTTAAGCATCTGTAATCGATTCAGTTTCCTCTATCCCCTTTGCACTTGCAACGAAATGTGAAATGAAACTCATTCTGCAAAGGTTTATCTGGATTAACATGAAGCAGATATATATCATGGAAGTTACATAAAAATAAACTATAGTGGGTAGAGAAAGTCGTGTGAATGTAACACATCAGATTTTTAACTCCTGATTTTCCCTTAAAACTGCAGTGTCTTCCATTTATGCCAAGGCCACAACCGCCTTATATACGTATCGGCCGAGATTGCAGTGACCTCAGTTTTATGCTATTGCGCAGCAGCGGCGCAGGACGTGTCAAGGGTTCGTTTATCAGCAGTGAGCTGTCCCAGTCGTTGCTTTGTCTTCGTGTTGTGAAGTGTTTCGACAGTACGTATGTTGTGTGATTTCTTTAGGAACGTTATTCTCTTATTAGTCCACGGAAATGCCTGCCAACAAATTCACGCTTGAACATACGTGAATACTGAATCATATAGACAGGCGTGTAGACAATTTCAGCAGCAATTTCCGGGCTATCCAGTTCCAGGTAGAGACTGTGTGAGATGTTTGGTCATAAATTTAGAACAACGGGATCGCTAAACGCTAAAAAATAAAGTTTACAGGAACAAACCTCACACATTAGACGAATTTAAGGACAGCATAAAAGTAGAAATTATGAACATTACACAAGAAGAACTTATGTCTATGAAGGGTAATTTAATCCGACGATGTCAAAAATGCCTTAGCGCAGATGGACACCACTTTCAACAACACTTATAACAAGATTAGTACTCATTACATAGAATTGTTACTAACACTCGTGAGGAAGTAACGCGGGGGTTTGCAGTGGTATGTCTTGTCGTTGGTTGTGGGCCCCACATAAGGGCGGCAATTTGCGGTAGGATTTCTGTTTTACGGTACGGGATTTTTATGAAAGGTCCCGGGTTCGGTACTAGCTCAGGGTTCTTTGCATGGATCTTGGATCTCGGGTTAGTGGTGAACACGACTGTTGGTTTTTCTGCTTGTTTATTTTACCGTCACCGTTTTAACATTTGATTCCTGCTATTTACTTCGACACACACACGCGCGCTTTCTTATTTGTTACACTTCATATCATTGCGCCTATCCGCTGTCTTCTAAACTTTTCTGCCGCCCATCTCTAAGGAGCTACAACGGCCAAATGTGTCTTCCAAAATCTCACGACGAAGTGTTCATTCTCAAATCTCACGACCAAGTGTTCATTCTCTGTTTCAAACGTTCTATATCTCCTCATTCCACTATCACGTGATTCCTAGCTTCTTTCATTGGGGGCCTAAGGCTTTTGGCTTTTGGCGAACATTGAACCTTTTCTGCTAGCCTGCATTCCCAGCAACCTAACGGGACGCTTAACAATAGAGAACAACCACCCGTTTCCGGCATGCTGATGGCTTTGCCTCTCAACCCTTATTTCAACTTACAGTAACATTCGCTGGCCAGTTTTATTTAATAATACTATCCTCGCCGTTACTGATATGTATTCTCCCTATGATCTTAATTTTATTTTACTATTCTAAATATACTGCTTCAGGTTACGGAACGGAAAACCCCGCAGTGTAGTAGACTGTGTGCGGAGCACGCATTCGCGCGATCCACGGCGTTGGCATAAAACGAATACGACACTTGATGCGCATAGAGTGTGCTAGAGGTGCGCCCAAACCGCCTAATAAACACACAAGAAGTCAGATTGTTTTATTATTTTTTAGTTTTAGTGGGTTTAGGTAGCATATCCTTAATTAAAGCACGCTATAGTGCACATTTGTAATTGCTTGTAGCTTGCTTCATTTGTTTATGCACGATTTAGTTTTATTATGCTCTGGTGGAAAACTACTATTTATTGTGTAAAAAGCTACATTTCATTCTGTTTTGTGCGCTTTAACCAACGCAAAGCATGGAGAGAAAAGAAAATCCTGAGAATTGGAACAGAAAGAAATACCCTTCGTAGCTGAAGATGTGAAGCGACCCGGAGCATAGTCATAAAATTCTTTGTCCTTTTGAGTGAACGCTTCACCAAATTCCACTTCCTTAACTCGCTTATCTTGTTGCTCTCCTAAAGACACAAATAAGTGTATACTTCAGAATACTGTATGTGCCTCAGTCCCAAGTGTGTCTGTTTCTGACCTCAATCCTACTGTTCCTCCTTTTGTAAGCAAGCACTGTTTTCTCCATATCAAGAATGGAGTTTTAAAAACTCTATCGAAACATATTTAGTGTTTTACCTCTTGCCGAGAACCTTTATAGGTTCCTTGCTTAGCCATAAAGGATAAATATCTGTAGTTGTACATCCTTTATTGTTGCTTCAACTTTAAGGGCCTATCTCGACTACTTTAGAATACAGAACATGATTACAATGGAAATACAATATACAGTAATAATACATACAACATTAAATTTTCTAGATTGGTGTACTGCACATTGTTATACAGTTCTGTCGCTTTCATAAAGTTTAAAGTTCTTTGTTGTGCTGAATTTAGGGCGTCTGGTAGGCTGTTAGGGATGTCACATATTTCTCTGTGTTGTACATAGTGACGGCAGGCTGTAACGAGATGTTGAACTGTGAGGTTGGATCTGTGAGGTCGCACACAGGAGGAAGGTCACGGTTGAGGAGATGTTTGTACGTTACAGTAGTACGTCCAATAGTAGTCGAGTTAATACAACTTGGTCTTTGCGGCTGAAATGGTAGTGTTGAAGTTTGGACTCGGAAATGTAGACATCGTGTAACTTGCTTCTAGATGTGGCTTTCCATGTTTGTCTCCATTGATTAATGCAAGTCTTTTTGGTGAAGTTGATGAAGTCCGTGTGTGGGATCTTGATGTCCTGAGGGGGATGTTTGGTGGCTTCTCTGGCTACCTGATCAGTCGATTCATTTCCCAAAATTCCGACCTGAGACGTAGTCCAGACGACTGATACTGATTTACCTGAGATTGAATTTGGTTGTAGAGTTTCTGAAGTTCTTTAACAATATTTTGGGGGTTGTGTTGTGTTGAAGAGATTTTAAAGCACTCGACGAGTCGGAGAGTATTATGTATTTATGTAGGTTATCTTTTTAAGTATATATTCCAACGAGAGTTGAATTGCGAACAATGCACAAGAATAGACAGAAAGATAGTTGGGAAGACTATGTTGTATGGTGTAATCAGGGAATATCCTCTGCACATCCATTATGACCATCAAGTCTGGATCCATCAGTAAAAATATGAGTGGGTGTTGAATACAGTGTACACAATTCGTTAAATAGACGTTTGTAAGAAACACTATCAGTTGAAGATTTTCCTTGTCTAGCCAATGATGTATCAATAAAGAGACACGTGAGTCTCCATGGTATCTAATCTGAATCTATGAAACAAGGGAACGTTTTAAGCAGAGTAATGTTAAATTTCCTAAGGTACCCGAGAGACGAGTTAAAAAAAATCTGAGGGTTGTGCTGATTCTGTGACATTTTCGATGTTATTGATGGGAAATATGTAAGAGTGGATTAGAGATGAGGTCTCGTTGCAGTACGTATTGCTTATGGTAGACTTCTAATTTGCAGCGGAGACGATAGTTTCAATTTGTAGGCGCTCTATGGGACTGGTGTGAAGGGCTCCTAAAGCAATTCTTAATGCCGAAGACTGGATTGAATCTAACATTTTAAGTGCTAAGATACTTGCTGAATTGTAAACTATAGATCTGTAGTCCAGTTTAGGTTGTATGGAAGATTTGTAAATGCGAAGTAATACAATACGTAGTGCGTAGTAATAATGGTCGGCTCCGCATAATCTTGCTGATAATACTTTCAGTATATTGAGTCGTTGGCCACAGTCGGCTTAATGAGGAATCCAGGTGAGCTTCCGGTCGAAGAGTACACCATATAGCTGTTGTGACCTGCTCCGTCAGGGAACATGAACTTAAGACTTTTACGATGTTTAGTCCTCTCTAAAAATGAGCTAAACATTAAGCAGTACGTTTATTTTACGCAATGGTGTGTTTTCTATGTCTTGCCGATGATATTTACATAGAAGGAAATTTAGAACTTCCAACACATGAATTCGTTTCCAAGGAAACCCATATCTACCAACATAAACTTTTTGGCTGTAATAACATACAATATATACTAGGGCGAGAAGTAAAATTCACTTCAAGCCTTAAATTACATACTTTTAATAATTAATAATAACTAGAGGGCGGATTAGAGTGACCCATCCATGATCTCATGTTACCAATACAGAGCGCATAATGTTTTGGCACGTGTCCCCTGGGTACAGACGGTGGGTAAAAAAATATACCGTAGAAAGCATGATGTTCCGCTTCGCAAACAGAGTAAGAAATATATCAGACAGTGATATAACTGTATTATTCGTATACACGTATTACCTCTTGTGATGTAAAGAGGAGTTTCTCACGGTATACCTTTTGTTTAAATGAGAGACGGAGAACGTTAACTTTAGACATCTCTGCATGTACCTACATTATTGTCCACTGCAACGCACAGATTACGTAGTATTCACTATAAAGGCTACGTTTGAAGTCCGCCAACAAACTTCAGAGGATGATTCCTGATTGGAAATGGAGCACAAAGGTTCATATAATCTTTGTCCGGAAATACATAGTTTCTACGGTAGATTGCACTGAAGAACATCAAACAAAGTCCTGGTACACAGTACTGTCCTGAATCCCACTCATGTCACAACAGATGTTGAAAGTAGCCTCCAAGGGATGCACTGCATCTGTTCAGACTTTGCATCATGGATTGCCTCACTCGTTCGAATGTTCCGGGCTGGTCCGAATATCATCACAGGCTACATCACGCTGCTGAAGGGTCTGAACATCAGGAACAGGCTCACCGTATACAGTGCTTTTCAGATGCTCCCAAATGTAAAAATCCAGGGGCTTTAAGTCCGTTGATCGAGCTGGCCATGCAACAGGACCTCCACATCATATACAACGTCTGGGGAAGATGTTGAGGTGTCGGCGAACATTAATGCGGAAGTGGGCTGGTTCTCCATCATGCTGCAGCCACATTGCCTGTCGTATTGCCAAAGACACATTCTCCAGCAGTGGAGGCAGAGTGTTTTGCAGAAATCCAGATACGTTTCTCCGTTCAGGCGTTATGAAAGTACTCGTCCAAGGAGGCAGTCGCCAATAATCCCTGCCCAAGCATTAATGTTGAATCGCTGCTGATGAGAAACTTCAACCATTCCATGAGGACTTTCTGTAGCCCACAGATGACAATTATGCCATGATTCAATCTCTATCAAAGGTCACTTAATCGGTGAAGAGGACTGAAGACAGGGATCCCATAGTGTGATGGCCTGTTGCACAAACAGCGACAGAATATTTCCAGTGGAGGAAAATCCGACACACTTTGGAGGTGATAGGTATAATAGCGGTTGTCATGTAGGATACAGATAACTGTCACTTGGCTTACACCATGTTGGTGGGCGAATTTCCTGGAGCTTGTACCAGGGTTGTTCTCAGTATCACGGAGAACACGCTCCTCCACATCTGGTGTACGCACAGTCCGCGGTCGCCTGAACGTTCGTCTGTCTCAAAGGAACCATGCTCACACAAACGCTGAAAAATGGCTCCAAATGTTGTGTGATGTGGATGCTGCTGTCTGTCAGCGTACGTGGTTCTGTAGATCTGTGCCGCCTCTCGACTGTTCCACCTGCTTGGCCATACATTATTTTAATTCCAGTCAGAAATTACCCCTGGAGGTTTTTGGTGGACTTAAAACATCCTGTAAGTAAAATGTTCTACAGGATGTTTCAGAAATACTTTTACAAGCTTCAGGTATGGGTTCCTTACACCACAAGAAGGAAAAAAGTTCATATGAACATATGTCCCATAATTCTTTGTTTTCTCGTTAGGAGGTGTTCAACACAGTGGTATACTTATAACACACAAAACTCATAATAAATGCTCGAAATGTCCTCCTCTTGCTTCTATGCATGCCTGTACTCGTCGAATCATGGAATGTCGCACCCTGTCAAAAACTCCGGATGGTGTCGAATGGTTTCGCAGGCTTCCATGACACGTCGATGAAGCGTTTCTGCATCCGGGATGGCTGCTCCATCAACCAATGATTTAAGATGCCCCCAGAGATAAAAATCCACAGGATTGAGGTCAGGAGAACGTGCAGACAATGGAACTGGTCCTCCTCTGCCTATCCATCGGTCATGGTAAATACCAGTCAGTGCATCTCGAACAATGCAACTAAAATATGCCGGAGCCCCATCATGAGTAAACCACATGTTTTTTTCTTATTTGCAGGGGAACATCTTCGTGAAGTAAGTCGGAAAGAGTGTGCCGGATAATGTCCCTGTAGACAGCACCAGTAAGACGTACTGGTAAAACGTATGTACCTACCAGACAGTCACCTACAATGCCAGCCCACACATTCAGACTAAACTGTTGCCTGAAGTACAGCATGAGGATTACGATCCGCCCATACGTGTACGTTGTGGAAATTAGTAACTCCATCTCTCCCAAACGTTGCCTCGTCTGTAAACAAAACTGACGAGACAAACAATGGCTTGGCTGTTTGTGCTACAAATCATCGGCAAAAATTATCCCATAGTGGATAATCGGCAGGCGAAAGACCCTGCAAACGTTGAATATGATATGGATACAGGAGCTGCTCGTGATGTACCCTCCATGCTGTCACGTGTGATGTACTAGATGCCACAGCCAATTGTCTTGTACTGATATCTGGATCGTCTTCGACACACTTTAACATCTGTTCTTCGCGTTCCGGCGTACGGACAAATCTTGGTCTTCCTCGATCAATAGTCCGTGGTGCAACGGTTCCTGTCTCAGCAAGGCGACGATAAACAGCGACAAAAGTTGGATGATTCGGTTGTCTTCGGTCTGGAAACTCCATCTGATAGAGCCGTGCAGCCTCGCGTCCATACATAAAAATCATGTCTGCCTGTTCGCGAAATGAATATTCAGCCATGGTGGAACGAAACACATGCAGTTAACTGACTACATGTACGCAATTGAAACGTTGAAGACAGACTAATGACGAACGTAAACAAGTCTCCATGGCAACACTTCGCCATCTACCGTATGTAGTACAATGGGTCAACGCCTTCTATGAATGCATAGAGAAATGAAGTTTTGAGGTTGGACCCCGAAGGCCGTTGAAGTCACACTTTCATTGTGGCAGGAATAACGCGAAAACCAAGGATTATGGGACATACGTTCGTATGAACTTTTTTTCCTTCTTTTGGTGTGAGGAATCCATACCCGAAGTTTGTAAAATTATTTCTGAAACACCCGGTATAACGGAATAAAACCACTAGCAGTCGTCATGTACAGCATAGTAGACGAACTGTTTTGATATAATCTGTACGAACACTGCAGGCACGCGTCCCTTGTTTACATCTGGACTCACCTTCTCTCCTTCAACATAAACGGGCTACAGTACAAGGTAAGCTAACCTCATAAAAATGGTTACTCTGATCCACCCCTTAGCAATAACGCATTACAAAATTATATATACACCAGGTGTTAAAAATTTTGAAAGGTGGTAATATGAACCAAAACAAGAAAAAAGTCCAGTAAACATGTGCTCTAAAATGCATAACTTAAGGGCTATGAGCACTTGCTGATCTTCGCTACAGTGGCCCACATAAAGTGTTACAGGTCCTCTTAAACGAATAGAAAAATACAAGTAAAAGAATTACAAATCTTATAGGAGTAAGGGACCTTCCAAATCGTGGTATGAAAAATATTTCCACGGGGCCTCTAATGGGGCACACGGAGCCCAACTTCAGAATTTTAGATGAACCATGATAATTTGTTTATGCTCTGGTTCCCCTCAATAAACTAAACAACTTTTATTAATTTTTTTTTCTAAAACGAATTTTTGAGCTCTTAAAGCGTCTATTCACTGAAGCAAACAATAGTAGAAAATAATACTAAATGAATAAGTGAATAAATACCCAGGCAATTAATTTAATTTATTGAATGCTCAAAGTAGCCTCCATTAACATCTAAACAATTGACAATTGTTTTGGAAAGGTTTTATCTAACCTTTAACAGCATACAGGGAATAAAAGTGCGACAAGCTTCACGTGTTCGAAATTTCATTTTATCTTTGGTTGTGGGTGCTTTAAACATGACTTTCTGTTTTATGTTTTCTCATAAAAAGTAGTCCAAGGGTGTTGTGACGGGTGAATGAGGAGGCCAGCTAATAGGTCAACTCGTCCAATCCACCTATTACAAATATCTTGTTTAGCAGTTGACGTGTGCATATTTCAAAGTGTGGTGGTGCACCATCCTGCTGATGCTACATTTTTCTTCTGACGTTGAAGGACACGTTATCCAATAAGGGAGGTAATTCATGGTTGGGAAAATGGCAATATGATTCATCAGTAATTGTGCCTTCAAAGAAGTAAGAAGACAAGCTTATCAAGAATTTCACACCAAATACTTGGCAACCAACGATGCTGAAAATTTACAGTTATCATCCATTTGGGGTTTATAGATGCCCAATAATGCATATTGTGCCTATTAACTTGTCCAGTATTTGAGAACGTTGCTTCATCCGAAAATAATACGTTTGTCAAGAATTAACCGTTATCTAACCATTCATGACTAACTACATATGGTGTTGTATTTTAGGAATTCAGGTGGCTTTGAAACCAAAATATCTATGTTTTTTCATTTGATACTTTATTTGTTTCCCGAGTTCAAAAGGTGTAACAACTTCAATGAAAACATCCTATAATAGCTGAATTCCTTTTTGGAAAAAGAATTGTTTTAATAAAAATTGCTTAGTTTATTGAGGGGAACCAGAATATAAAAAGAAATTATGGTTTCATTTAAAATTCTGAGGTTTGGCCCTTGTGCCCCATAAAGGGCTCTATGGAAATATTTTTCTTAGCATAGTTTGGAAGGCCCCTTGCTCCTATATGATTTGGAATTGTAATTTGGCTTTTTCTATCCGTTTAAGAGATATTCACCTGTAACAACAGGTTATGTGGGCCAACAGAGAAGGAGAGAGAGAGAGAGAGTAAATTATTAATAAGGAATATTAAGGCAAATATAAGCAACGCTATGAGAAGATGGAAGGAGTAATCTGTGAAGTGGGAAAGAAGCAGAAGACATCACAGTCAATGCCACATTCGAACAAAATAACTTATGTTACTTCAAACACTATTGAATATGAATTAACTGCTATTAAAGGTGAATAAACATTTCATACCTCATTTTAGATTTTCAGGAATCAATGATGTGCTCCTAATTTTCCATTCCTCTGCATCTTCATAGTCCATGTCTCCGACTTCGAATTCTTCTTGAAATACTGAATCCCTAATATGGTTTACATAAACGAATTACTATTATTTTAAACTATCCGCTTTGGGTCACGGCATCAACCACCAAGCCTTCTAAGTTATAGTACCTTCCTAAGCCATCGTATTAGTTTTAGCTGATGAATTAGCACTATTGCAATACCGGAAATCCGAAGTGACGATAGGTAAGATCATTAGATTGTTTTTCTTTTAACAGTTCATTCAAAATAATACAACACACGACAGCGCACAAAATACTGTGCAAACATGTGTATGAAATGTATAAAAAAAAGAAACTTCAGTGATTTGGAGGTAGCGTGTGTGTCATACATTCAAGAGGTCCCGAATTCGAATCTGGGTTAGGGTGAGAGAGAGAGGTTTTTCTCTGGTTTCCTTTATCTTGAGAAGACGAATGTCGGGTAACTTTAAGCTCTATGGACCTCGGGCTCATTTAAGCACCATTTCACCCATTTCATTCATTCATCGACCTCCCAGGTTAAAGAACATTAAGCTTAGCTTTAAAAAAATCTGATGTGTTACACTCACATGAGTATTTCTACTCTTGTACAAACTATTTTTACGAACACATATTCTCCATATGTTTCATGTTAATCGAGATATCGAGATATTAATCTTGTTGCTAATTTGCTTGTAGATGCAAGAGGAATTGGTAGGCTTCAAGCGATAGTCAAATATTTTAAGAGCTGGTTGCTATGTGGTGTATTCCATTCTCTTTGCATTACCAGGACAAAAAAAATGAATAACGAATTTAGCAAAAACTATAAGTATTGGAAAATTTAAGGGAATAACAAGCAATATCTCGAAAATGGTTCACTCCAAAAAAAATGTATATGACATAAATTGTGTATTTTAACGCGATCTGCATTTTTTGTGTAGTAAAATTTTGTCCATCTCTTATGGTTTACCAGTTATGCAAAGGTTGTTCACAATGAAGAATACTTTTGGAGACATTCCCAGAAAATTCGAGATATACATTTCATTTGTCATGAAAATATCTTAAACATATTGATATTTTAATCAAAATCGTTAGAGCCATTTTTGAAAAAATTAAAATTTTCGAAATATGTTCCATGTAAAGGGTAGTCTGAGGTGGGGGATTTTCTTGAAAACCTTCATGTCGCATCTCTGGAGGATACTGAACCTAAATACCAAGTTTGGTGTTCATCCGACTCTTCGTTTCTGAGTTATGCTGTTTACAGACGCACACACACGGGCATGTTTCCAAAAATGCTTCTTTTTGGATTCAGGGGGTCTCAAAACATGTATTTCCGGTGAAATATCGGTATCGAATTTTTGAGTGGAATACAATACTTCCCCTACTTACTATACGTAGTAGAGAAAGTAAAAAATCTGATGTTACATTCACATGACCTTCCCTACCCTCTAGTGCTTATTAGTGGGTACCAACACCAATTATTCTTACGAAAGTTTATTTCCCTATCTTCTTCATTTTAATCGGGATAAACGTTTCTGGAAATAACTGCATGAGACATTTCGTTACAGATACAAAGGGAATAGCGATAGTTAAATGTGGGAGCACTGGATGCTATACACCGGCATTCAAATTTCATACCTCTCCATGAGATCGCAATAAACAACTGAATGAGTATTGAACAATTCGAACTATTAATAACGATTATCTCGGAAATGGCTGGGGCACAAAGACAAGTTGTTTAAAATAAAGGGTTTTTTAAGAGATCTACATTTTTTGTGTGGTACTTTTCGTCTATCGCTTAAAGTTAACCGGTTATACAAGATTGTAAAAAATTCCTCCCGTATGAAGAGGACTACACAGGCTATTCTCAGGAAATTCAAGATATAGATTTCATTTGTCATGGAAATATCTTAAATATTTCCATGGCAAATGTTTTAATCAAAATCATAAGAGCCGTTTTTTAGAAAATTAAAATTTTCGAAAAAAATGCATATATAAGGTAATTGGGGTGGGAGAATTTTCTTAAAAATCTTCGTGTCGCATCCTTAGAAGATATTGAACTTAAATACCAAGTTTGATAGGTACTTATCCGACTTTTGTTTTTAAGTTATGCTCTTCACAGAAACACATGCAGAGATGTTTCGAAAAAGGCTTTATTTGGATTCAGGGGGCCTCAAAACATGTATTTCCATTAACATATCGGTATCGAATTTTGGGTGGAATGCAATACATTCTCTACCTATTATGTACGTGGTAGAGAAAATAAAGATGTTTAAAGTACTCAATTTTTTAGTTTCGAAAATAGTAGCATTGTTTCTAAAGTTTATCTATTGCAAAAACACACGTCTAGTATGTTTATGAGTAATATAAAACTTTGCATATATTATAACGCCATAGCGAGAAGCGGCAGATCACTTAAATTACAGGGAGGAGTTGGAAATTTGCATATCTTGAATTATGACCTAGTTCTTGAACTTCTGCTAAGTTATACCCAGTGGCACAACTAGTAGTCATAAAGCTTGCAGATCTCGGAAACGGTATCTTTAAGAATGTTAATATTTCCTTGAAATTAACTAGCGGAATGGGTGATAACATAAAATAATGGTAGTTTTAGATTTCTTAAAAGTTAACAGATCGAAATGAAACAGTAGAGAGGAATAATGGGAGAAAGGAAAGGGAAAAAAAAGAAAGAAAGAAAAGAAAAAAATCTGATGTGTTGCAATCGCATGACTTTCCCTACTCTTGTTCAAACTATTTATACAAATGCTTATTCTATATCTACTTCATGTTAATCGAGATAAACATTTGCAGAAACTGCCTTATTGATAATTTTCTTATAGATGCAAGGGGAATATGGTAGACTTTAAGCGATAGTCATATCTTTTAAGAGCTGGTTGCTACGTGGAGCATTCCATTCTCTTTGCATGTTCAGGACATAAAGAAATGAATAACGAATTCCTATTTCAGAAAATGTATAAGTACGGAAAATTCAAACAAATAACAAGGAATATCTCGGAAATGGTTCATCCACTCAAAAAAAAATGTATATGACATAAATTCCGTGCTTTAACGCGATCTACATTTCTTGCAGAGTGAAATTTTGTCTATCTCTTAGGATTTACCGGTTATACGAAGCCGTTCAGAATGAAGAGGTCTCTTGGGGATATTCCCAGAGAATTCAAGATATACATTTAGATTGGCATAAAAATATCTTAAGTATTTGATACTTTAATCAAAATCGTTAGAGCCATTTTGAAGAAAATAAAAAAATTTCGAAAAATGTTCCATGTAAAGGGTAGCCTGGGGTGGGGGATTTTCTTGAAAATCTTCATGTCGCATTCTTAGAAGATACTAAATTCAAATACCAAGTTTAGTATTTATCCAAATTTTCGTTTTTGAGTTATGCTGTTCACAGATAGACACACAAGCGGAGATGTTTCCAAAAATGCTTTATTTGGATTCGAGACACTTCAAAACATGAAATCTGGGTATCGAATTTTTGGGTGGAATACAATACTTTACCTGCTTACCATAGTAGTAGAGAAAGCAAGCATTTGCAGAAACTATCTTATTGCTAATTTTCTTGTAGGTGCAAGGGGAATATGGTAGGCTTTAAGCGATAATCAAATATTTTAAGAGCTGGTTGCTATGTGGAGCATTTCATTCTCTTTGCATGTCCAGGACATAAAAAGCGAATAACGAATTCCCATTTGAGAAAAGGTATAAGTATTGGAAAATTCAAACAAATAACAAGGAATAGCTCCGAAATGGTTTCTCTTATAACTTACCAATTATGCAAAAGTCATTCAGAGTGAAGAAGACTTTGGGGGACATTCACAGAAAATTAAAAATGTACCTTTCATTTGCCATAAAAATATCTTAAACATATGGTATTTTAATCAAAACCGTTAAACCATTTTTTTTAGAAAATAACACTTTTCGAAAAAATATTCCATGTAAAGGTTAGTCTGGGGTGAAGGGATTTTCTTGAAAATCTTCGCGTCTTAGCTTTGGAAGATACTAAATCTAAATTCCAAGTTTGGCATTATTTCGACTTTTCGTTTTTACTTTCTCTACTACGTATAGCACGTAGGGTAAGTATTGTATTCCACCCAAAAATTCGATACCGAGATTTCACCGGAAATACTTGTTTTGAGGCCCCCTGAATACAAAGAAAAGCATTTTTGGAAACATGTCCGTGTGTGTGTGTGTGTGTGAACAGCATAACTTAGAAACGAACAGTCAGATAAACACCAAACTTGGTATTTAGGTTCAGTATCTTCCAGAGATGCGACACGAAGGTTTTCAAGAAAATACCCTCCACCCCAGATTACCCTTTACATGGAACATTTTTCGAAAATTTTAATTTTCTCAAAAATGGCTCTAACGATTTTGATTAAAATATCATATATTTAAGATACTTTCATCACAAATAAAAGGTATATATAGAATTTTCTGGGAATGTCTCCAAAAGTATTCTTCATTGTGAACGACTTTTGCATAACTAGTAAACCATAAGTGATAGACAAAATTTTACTGCACAAAAAACGTAGATCCCGTTAAAATACACAATTTATGTCATGTACATTTTTGTTGTTGAGTGAACCATTTTCGAGTTATTGCTTGTTATTCCCTTAAATTTTCCAATACTTATACTTTTTCTAAATGGGAATTCGTTATTAATTTTTTTTGTCCTGGTAATGCAAAGAGAATGGAATACTCCACATAGCAGCCAGCTCTTAAAATATTTGACTATCGCTTTAAGCCTACCAATTCCCCTTGCATCTACAAGAAAATTAGCAATAAGATTAACATCTAGATATCTCGACTAACATGAAGAATATGGAGAATAAGGGTTTGTAAAAATAGTTTGTGCAAGAGTAGAGAAAGTCATGTGAGTGTAACACATCAGTTGTTTTTGGTTATGCTGTTCACAGATACACACACACGGACATGTTTCCAAAAATGCTTTATTTGGTTCAGGCGGTCTCAAAACATGTATTTCCGGTGAAATCTCGATATCGAATTTTTGGGTGGAATACAATACTTCCCCTACTTACTATACGTAGTAGAGAAAGTAACAACTTTAAAAATATGTAATACGAAGCGTGGTGAGTCATACGTTCAGTTGGAATTCCCATCAATATTCCGTCTCCATTACATTAACAAGTGAGGCAAAACTGTAGAAGTTGCGTTTGTTACTAATCACTTGGATTTTGATTATGAAGATTTAACCTTGTAATCAGAATTTGTGCTTGGTGAAAGAGGCCGTAAAATAAAAGAGGAATGTTAAGGGTGCACCCTTTTCTAAGCAATAGTATCAGTGTAACAGTATTTCAGTCTGAACTGAATATTTAGGCTGGATTCGGCTTCAAGAATTTTCTAAGAATGTCGAAAGAAGATTTCAATTTGTTACTGGTTGTATAATTTCACAAGCAATTGCAAAATAGTAGACAAATTTCAGATCAGCCACATCAGCTGATGTAACCTATCTACTACGCATAGTAAGTAGCGGAAGTATTGCATTGCACCCAAATATTTGATGTAGAAATTTCACTGGAGGTGCATGTTTTGAGGTGCCCGTGTATGTGTCTGTGAACAGCATAACTCAAAAACGAAAAGTCGAATAAGTATCAAACTTGGTATTCAAGTTCAATATCTTCCAAAGATGCGACACAAAGATTTTCAGCAAAAAGGAAACCCACCCCAAATAATCCTTTATGTGGAATATTTTTCGAAATTTTTTATTTTCTAAAAAATTGCTCTAACGATATTGATTAAAATAGCATATATTAAAGATATTTACACGACAAGTAAAGTGTATACTTTGAATTTTATAGAGAGTAGCCTGTGAAGTCCACTTCATTCGGAAGGAATTTTCTATAATCTTGTATAACCAGTAAACGCTAAGCGATAAACGAAAATGTAGCACACAAAAAATTAGATATCTTTAAAACACAAATTTATTTCAAATACCTTTTTTTTCTTGCAGCATCAGCCGTTTCCGAGATGTCCATTATTAATGATCCGAATTGTTCAATACTTTGTCATTCTTTTCAAGTGCTTTCGATATTCAGTTGTTTCTCGCGGTTGCATGGAAACAGTATGGAATTTTAAGGCCAGCATATAACGTCCAGTTCTTAAACGTTTGATTATCGCTGTTCCCTTTGTATCTATACTGAAATATGTAATGTAGCTATTTCTACGATAGAGGGTGGAGAAAGTCATGTGAATTTATCACAACAGACTTTTCTCGGTAGTAAACAATTAATAATATGCTTAGTTCAATTCTGTATATGATGTCTGACCGAAGTTAGTTGAGTCTGCACGAAGTGAGCCAAATGCATATCGCACTGCACGTTTTCCACTCCGGACGGTCAAAAACAAGTTTGTTTAGTCAAAAAGTTTGAATCTTGTTACGCAAAACTTGTAGGTGAGTGCAGACACTCGTTTGCTGCTGCCATGTTGAACCCAACATGCTCTCTTGATTGTTAAAGCAGTGGAGACCCGCCTTAAGTGGTGATTGAAAACCCTATTCCGCCAATGTTAAATCTGCTAAGTTGATGACCATTATTTAGATATGATATCACGATGCACGGATTTACTTTATTAATTTTATAGCATTGTTCTTTGCGCTCAGTAGCGTTGGAAATTATTGCATCATAAAATTTAAAAAGGCTGATACGCAGAATTTATGTCCAAGCACTCTGTCGTTGCTAGGCGCAGCGTCACGTTTCATTCAACTTAGAAACGTTGAGCGAATTCTGCTGACTCGAGGTGCGACATTCGCCCAAGAGGTGAAGGACTGCTGAGGTGGTAGTAGTAGTAGTGGTAGTGGTAGTGGTAGTAGTGCACCTTTAAAAACCCCTGACTTTTGGGACAAGAGGGGACTCCAGACGGACTGCTACATGAACCTGCGTCAGTCTGATTCTGAAAATCATTACGAAAAGTAAATCATAAATCGGCAAGACAGCACCATGCGTCGGGCACATCTGCTACTCTCAGGTAAGCATGCCGTTTTAATAGTTCATTCTAATCCCCTTTAGGCGGCTCCGAGCCATGTAGTAATAAATATATAATTTTATGCACTATGTAAATACTGACACGGTTTGAGACGCGCGGGTCTTCTGCCACCTGTGAATTGGTCACCCCCTTTGAGATCCCTCTGAGCTACTCCTCCTTTATTAGTGGCATGTGACGTTGTTGCCTGAGTCTTGATCGTCACACCCTTCTTACCCCTACAAATGTAACCGCGACATCTGATGTGAGGCGCCTAATTAAACGTCTCTCACCCATTCAACCCGCTGTAATTCCCACCGTGACATTTGGTGAAGGCGCCACTTTGAGCGCCCTACGTTACCCCTCCAAACATCTCTTAATTCCCATCGCTACAATATTTAAGATATTAGACTAACATGTTTACAGGATGTAGATGAATGCGTCTAAGTTCACTGATCTACTTCAATCCAACTAGCATGTTAAGGATTATGTGCTTATTTTCTTAAATATATCATACTATGATTAAACTATTTCAGTAATTATTTAAAAAAATAACAAAACATATTGGAATGGTAGAATTAGGTGAAACATTCAATGCCATAGCTGGAATTAGAACTACGGACTTTCGGTTTCCGTCCGGTTGCTCTAACCAGATGGGCTACTATTCCAACATGCCGGCACAATATTAAATTCCCCATTGTCTCGCAATTGTCCGGTAAACTTCAGCGACATCTCAAATTCATTTTTGAGATGACATACAGGAATGGCGACTTACAATCTCGCAAGTACGGGGGCTTCATAGTTTAACCAACTTCTAGGTCCATAAACAGTAATTAATTGTCCTTTCACACAAGTTGTGGTGTTGGACAAGCTTGGAAAGGTAGAATCAGACTGAACAATTGAGTGCTATAGCCGGAATTTGAACCACAGATTTTCCGGTTTCCGTATGGCTGTTCTTAATAACTGAGCTACCATGGCAACATGTGGATATGGGGTATGTCATCTCAAAAATTAATTTGAGATTTCCTTGTAGTTTACCAGAAAAAATACGAATCAGTTGGGGAACTTAATATCGTGTCGTCATGTTGCCATGGTAACTCAGAACAGCCGGACGAAAACAGGAAGATCCGTAGTTCACATCCTGGCTATAGCATTGAATTGTTCAATCTGATTCTTATTAACATCAAAGTAGAGCCACAACACCACTTAGAGAGTTTTCATCATTCTAAAATGTAATATAGCTATCTTCAAAAGTTTCTAAGAAAACGGATCATTTGAACCAAAAAATATCATTCACAGAAAACGCCGTTCAAAGTAAAAAATGGAGAAAACAAACCCGCATATGTTTAAAAAGGAAGAAAACACATAATCTGCCATACTTAACAGTAGTGCCAATTTTACAGCAAAACTTCTTCTAAAATATTGGCTAAGTTTACCACTCTACACCAAAGTGTGAAGGAGTGATGGTTCCCCCCTCCCTGGAATGAAGCAGAATTCACGGTACAAAGTCACAGATGCACTGCCACTATTAAAATATAAGCATTGTTCTTACAATGGTAAAATATATATCAAATTAAAATTGATATTCCAACTAACAAGTGAGAAAGGAGTATTTTAGAAGGAGTTGTATGTATTTCAACTGTTCGGGAGTCGAACTTGTAGTAGTTGCAACTGCACTTATAGTAAACAGTTTCCGGTAGCCTTGCCCCAAATGTATTTTTACTGTTTCTTTCAATATTACATATTTAGGTTGCCTCGGCTGCGTCAGTATTATTATTAGAGACATGGATGTCTTGGCAGGATTGTGGTGTGACTAAGAATGTAGGCTTACACAGATAATAAGTTTACTTCACTCCTTTTATTAATATTTGATACGATTTAAATAACACTTCACTGATATAGAGAGCTGTGAGATTCTTTAATTAATTACTTTTACTTTTTAACACGTAAAACTATTTTCGTCTCACACGAATACGTATTAAATTTCTTGAGGACACTTTTTGCGTCTGGTTAGTAACGCTGTCTGCAACCAACTAAACTGATTTCAACCGCCTAAACTTGTAAATTTCTATACTTCAATTCTCTAAAATTAAATTGAGTTTTATTTATGGACGCTCTTTAACTACTATGTTCCTTAGCGTCCCATTCTATATTGGGCGTGAAAGATCGGTAATTTTGCTCAGAGACCTCTTTATCAGGCTTGAGGTTCTTTCACGTGGCGTAAATCTACGACACGGGACCACCGGTTTTACTTCCCTTCCGAAGGAAGCCGTGCTAAGGATTTTTACGCCCGAAAAAATCCATCGCCCTCCGCCGGGTTTGAACCCGCGACCTTGGGAACTAGAGGCTAGCACGGTACCACTAGTCCACGGAGATTGGCTATTCCTAATCCAATAGAATACCTTCATTTAACTATAGCTTTTTCTGGTTGTTGATTGGCTATTTTTATAAACTGTCACTAAAATTACATTATTGCTTCCAAGAATCACAAGTAACATTTAAACTTTCTAATTCATTATTGTCTCAAGGTTACCTCATTGTTACCTCATTGTTAGCAACTTTTGACCTATTTCTCACAGCTCCTACATTATTAAATTACGTAATATATCCACATAACATTATTACACATGGATACAATAATATAAACATATACAATGATTGTAATATACACTTTTTATATATTGTTGTTGCTTTAAGGCGGTCGGTTATTGAATTTATATATTATATAATTACACCGAAATCATTTAAGTGTTAAAAATACTGCTTCACAAGGTAAGGGTACGTATCACGGAGTGGTTCCCGTAACCGGGACAGAGCACCGCACGCAGGCCAATCGGCCCTTTATACTTCCAACGTGACCCCTGGGAGGGAAGGATGAGAACTCCGAAGGGCGACCAGATCCGATGCCGACGGACCCAAGCATGGACGGATTTCCTAACGTTTCCAGATAGAACGCATCTACGTCGTCGGTCCCTGCTCACAAGCCTCTAACCTCCAGTGTCCCCCGGAGCGGAGCCCCACGCTGAGGAGAGACAATTGAGCGGTACCGCAGCGATGCCAGGGAAGAAACCTTTACAGAGCGCAAGCCACCGTCCAGCCGCAACCCGCCGACCACCGTCGACTGGTCCTACAACCTAAAAGAGATGTCAAAGAAGATGATGGGTACAGGAAATGAGAGGAAGGAGAGTCGTGGTAGAAGATGAACCACCCCAGCATTTGCTTGGCGACCGGAAAACCACGAGAAAAAACTCATTGGCCAGAGTGAGCACGCCGGGGATCGATCCTTGGATCTCCTGGATGCCGGCCACAGACACAACCGCCTGAGCCATCCCGCTCGGTTCCGTTAACAAACTGCACAAAAAAGTAAATGTGTAACGTTTTTTAATTTTTGTCATTTAATCTTCCCTTAAACCAATAAAGTGTCCAGTGGTCTTTAAGAAACACATTTGCTTTCAAACGGGTTTCTTAAAAATTAATTATTTTATGACTTAATTAAAATAGGTTAATAGTATATGAATTGCATAACATAGCTATGTTTAGGCAGAGATAAGATCAATGTGAACTTTCCAGTTCAGATTGTTAATATTTCCTATTTGTACTTGGATGTTTGTGGCTGATACATTTCCTAGTTTGTATCATGCCCGTACCCAGAAAAAAATTCCGGGGGGTGTTTCCAACAAGTAGATCTAAACTTAACAGTACCCCACACAGTTACCATGTACCTACTCTGTAGCATATAGACATTACATGGATAAGAAAATTGCTTGGATGCATTATATAGGCAGGAAAAACTCACCAGAATGAGGCTATTCCACCTTACAGCACAAGACATGGAGACTGCTTCAAAAACCAGGATGTATGCTCACCTTATATATGTAAGGCGACGATACTAAGTTTCACTTTTTCTTGTAAATGTGCTACTATCAATAGACTTACCATTATCTAACGACATTTTTCCATATTGCTTTGCTATGATTTTAAATAAATAAAATTGTCAGAAGTTTCGGGATGGGGTTGAACCCTAAACCCCTCTCTAAATACGGCCCTGGTTTGTATGCTACGTAAATTTAAACAGACCTTTTTGCTGCAAGTCATAAATGTAAGGAGCTCAAAACGTGATTTAATTTAAATACACCTTCATTTTACCTGTTAAAATTTATTAGTGTGCCAATGCCTACATTTACATTCCATCAGGATGCAAACAGAATAGCTGCATCCTAATCACAGAGCATTTATGTAAGTTAGAAAAAGAGGAGGGATTAGAATTGCTCCTTGAGGAAATCCATGATTAAGTGTTCCTTATGATATTTTTATTACTATTATTTTAAAACTAGAAATTTGCGTACATATTTGATATCCTTGTTCATTTATTTCCCATATTATAAGCACATTGATTTTATTATTTGGGGTCATTTAAAGGCAATTTAAGTGTCCTTTTATGGGGTGAGTGTGGTAAAAGAGAATGACATTCTAATAGTTTTTTTGTCAATAAGTGTCTTTACAGGATAACCTGGAATACGTGTCGAAAAGAAACTTTGCAATGGCTGTTATGAGAAAACGTATCAGCTTCAATATGGGTTGCGTGAGCTTTTGTTTCAACGTGGTTGTAATCTGTAAGGTCTGTTTTTTCCAATTAAAAAGCTTCGTATTTTTGTTGATACAAAATTTACTGTAGACGATTGATTTATGTAATTGTAATCAAATTTGCGGGTTATGTATAAGAAAATGTATTAAAGAAAACGAGTATGAGTTTTAACGCAGAAACGGTGGTTTGGAAATAATGACATCTAATTTTGAGTGCTGTATTAAAAATTAGAAGAAAATAAAATCAAGCCGATCTTGTCTGCCTGTACATTAATCTTTAATCCTATATGGAGGTTTTGTTTACACAATTTTCCTAAACAGAAAGGCCATTTGAACGTTAAAATGCGATAAATCTTCTACGTGGAGCATTTTAAAATACAACTTGCTAATCGTGAAAAGTTATTGTCTGTATTTTTGCTGAAAGATAAATATTGTAATGTATAAATTTCTGTTCAAGTGAAAAAAAATGGAAAAATTTAGAATTTGCACCTGCATGATATCTTAAGGCGCACAATGAAAGTTCTAATTCTTCCCAAAGAATTGACCACTTGTTTTATTACAGAATCTATCATTCATGCCGCTTCACGCTTGTAGTTTTGAGTTGTACAAAACAAAGGTGCGCATTTTAAAAAATCTGATGTGTTACACTCACATGACGTTCTCTACTCTTGTACAAACTATTTTTACAAACGCTTATTCTCCATATGCTTCATGTTAATCGAGATGTTAATCTTATTGCTAATTTTCTTGTAGGTGCAAGGGGAATATGGTAGGCTTTAAGCGATAGTCAAATATTTTAAGAGGTGGTTGCTATATGGATTATGGTTGCATTACCAGGATAAAAAAATGAATAACGAATTTGAGAAAAAGAATAAAGAATAAAGAAGAAAATTTAAGCGAATAACAAGCAATATCTCGAAAATGGTTCACTCAACAAAAAAATATGTATATGACATAAATTGTGTATTTTAATGCGATCTACATTTTTTGTGTAGTAACATTTTGTCTATCTCTTATGGTTTACCAGTTATGCAAAAGTCGTTCACAATGAGGAATACTTTTGGAGACATTCCCAGGAAATTCAAGATATACATTTTATTTGTCATAAAAATATCTTAAACATATGATATTTTAATCAAAATCGTTGGAGCCATTTTTGAGAAAATTAAAACTTTCGAAAAATGTTCCATGTAAAGGGTAATCTGGGGTGGGGGATTTTCTTGAAAATCTTCGTGTCGCATCCTTGGAAGATGCTGAACCTAAATACCAAGTTTGGTGTTTATCCGACTGTTCGTTTCTGAGTTATGCTGTTCACAGACACACACACATACACACGGATATGTTTCCAAAAATGCTTTTTTTGGATTCATTCGGATCTCAAAACATGTATTTCCGGTGAAATCTCGGTATCGAATTTTTGGGTGGAATACAATACTTCCCCTACTTACTGTACGTAGTAGAGAAAGTAAAAATCAAAACTGTAAGTGTATAACACACCGCATGTAATCACAGCTAACAGAAGTGTACACAAAGAAGAAGAGACATCTTATTGTTGGCAGGAAAACAAGGATGTGGAATGCATACTGAAATTTTGCTCCTTCATTAGCAATTCTAATGCATATATTTATAAACCAGCAATACGGCTGTGATACACAAGGTAGTCTTGAACAGTTGGCTTTGTTTTTGAAACAATAAGGGATATGATCTCCCACCAAGACCCCTTTCCCAATCACTTGAAGTTACAGCTCATCTCAGGCATTTGAAGGACGTCCAGTCAACTCCTCTGACCCAAAACACATTACACACAGCGCTGCTATGTGTGTGCGGGAGAAAATGGAGTTAAATTCCCGGTAATAGTTTGTTTAACACTTTCACATGAATAAAATGGCCAACAGACTAACAAACATGTTACAAAAATACTATTTGTATAGCTCTTCTCTCCAACTATGATTCAGTTCTATACAATTTTATACAATTCTGTATACGCCTCTGCATCAGATTTTCTTAATATAACTGCAACATAGCATATTAGTATGGAATAGGGATAGCGGGATAGATTGTATTATATTAATACTCTGAACTCCAATTGAATCCAAACAAATTAAATGACACCGTTTCTTTAAACATAGCTTTTATAAAAGTACCTCATGTTCACATTTGTAGTCAGTTTAAATTTTCCAGCTTTCTTTTCCTTAAGTTTGAGGCAGTATTTTTAACACTTAAATATTTTTCAGTCAAATTATATAATATATAAATTCAATAACAGCCCGCCTTGAAGCAATATGTGTATGTAATAATTTGTAAAATGTATGTAACAGTCATTGCATATGCTTATATTATTGTATACATGTTCATTAATGTTATGTGAATGCATTACGTAATTTAATAATGTAGGAGCTGTGAGAAATAGGTCAAAAGTTGCTAACAAAGAGGTAACAATGAGGTAACCTTGAGTCAGTAATGAGTAAGAAAGTTAAACTGTACTACTTGTGATTCTTGGAGTAACAATAATGTAATTTTAGTGACAGTTTATAAAATAGCCAATCAACATGCCAGAAAAAGCTTTAGTTAAATGAAGTTATTCTATTGGAGTTGGATTAGCCTATCAGAGACTTGAAATTTACAAGTTTAGAAGGTAGAAATCTATTCAGTTGCCTGCAGACAGTTGTCATAACTGATGCGTTGCATGTGCGTCCTCGAGAAATATAATACGTATTCCTGTGAGACGAAAATAGTATACGTATTAAATAAAAGAATCTCACAGCTCTTACATTCTTGTCGCATCACACCCTGCTAAGATATTCATGTCTCTAAAATAATACTGACGCAGCCGAGGCAAACATAAATATATAATATTTAAAGAAACAGTTAAATTACAAAGCTATTATTTTTAAACTTGGGGCAAAGGCCACCTGAAATATACATTTGGGGCGAAGGCTACCGGAAACTGTTTTCTATACGTGCGGTTGCAACGAATTTTAAATTCGGCTTCCAAACGGTGAAATATAATACAGAATCTACAAACTGACTTTCAATACGTAGCAGCAACTAACTTCTCAAGTTTAACCTAAAAGTTTTCGAAACTTTTAATTCTATATGTCTACTGTAGATTCAATACTTGCAACTGACCAATGCCACAGCAAACGTCTTACGAAATATATTAATATTCTGACACATAGATGAATGTACCCTTCCCAATCATGGTCTATTTTAGGAAATTCGCGTTGCATTTTGGTTTCTGAACGTATATATTTAGATTGTAAACAGATATACCTACCTGCCTACCTAGCAGAAACAAACCGAGACATGGAGGTAGGTCAAACGATACAGATATACTAATAGGGGATATTGACTGACCTATACTGCCAATATTAAATTACTTTATTTAAAGAACCATCTTTTCAGGAACTACTCAAAATGTAATTCTTACAGGATGAAGATATAATATTTTAAGTACCCTGGCCCGTATTTATGAAGAAGTGTATATTAGAAAAAATATATAGTTTTTGGAAATTATTTTTATTTTTAAAATTACTTTTTAAGCAAAATAATTTCCTCTGACCAAACTAATGCAACACTGGTATATGCCTTCAGTGCTGGTAACCTAATCTTGGCGAGTTTTGCCTATTTTACTGCACGTATGTGCGTTAACTATGTTAAATCCTTTAAGTTTTGATACCTATATTTATTCTTGCAAACCCGGAATATATCATATGTTTTATTTGTTAATATTTACTTACACTAGTTACTGATTCTTTAGGTTTAATAATCAGACATAGATAGTCGTTTGCCAGTTCGCCAACAATGTTAATATCGTTGACCTTGCTGCTGGAATAATGTTCAACAGGTGTTAGTAATTAATTTTATTTTAGAGTAAGGTCTTTTTACTTTCTCTACTACATATAGTAAGTAGGGGAAGTATTGTATTCCCCAAAAATTTGACACCGAGATTTCAGTGAAGATACATGTTTTGAGGCGCCCTGAATAATAAAAAAGAATTTTTAGAAAAAGGTCCGTGTGTTTCTTGAGCACAACTCAAAAACGAAAAGTTGGATAAATACCAAACTTGGTATTTGAGTTTACTATCTTCTAAGAATGCGACACGAAGGTTTTCAAGAATTTCTCCCCGCCCCAACTACCACTTACATGGAACATTCTTCTAAAATTTTGATTTTCTAAAAATGTGTAACGATTTTGATTAAAATACAATATATAAAAGATATTTACATGAAAAATAAAATGTTTATCTT
Organism: Deroplatys truncata; assembly: GCA_030765065.1. Lineage (NCBI taxonomy): Eukaryota > Metazoa > Arthropoda > Insecta > Mantodea > Mantidae > Deroplatys > Deroplatys truncata. The sequence continues at coordinate 124,750,763 of CM060988.1, read as the reverse complement.
GAATTTTCTGAGAATAGCCCAGGAAGTTTGGACGGAATTTTGTATAATCGTGTATAACTTGTAAACTTTCAGCGATAGACGAAAACGTACCATACAAAAAATGTAGATCTCTTTAAAACACACAATTTACTTAAATTAAGCTTTTTATGGCATAAGCCGTTTCTGAGATATGCGTTATTAATGGTTCGAATTGTTCAATACTTGTCATTCTTTAAAGCCCTTTCAGCATTCAGTTGTTTCTCGCGATTATATAGGAACAGTATGGAATTTTAAAGCCAGCATATAGCGTCCAGTTCTTAAACATTTGACTATCAATGTTCTGTTTGTATTTATAACGAAATGTGTAATATAGCCATGTTTGCAAAGGTTTATTTCGATTAAATGCAGTAGACAGAAAAATAAGCTTTAGTAGGAATAGTCTGTATACCCAATAATAAAGTTAGAGGGTAGAGAAAGTAATGCGAATGTATCACATCAGATTATTGTATATGCAGTATACGTGCGTTAACTGCATTGTAGACTTTGTCTCGTATTTTCAAAGTCTTCTTCTTCCTTCAATGATGCGCCGTCACTATATACCATATTGTAAAGATTACACATTTCAATTCAGTGCATGTTTCAGGTATCTTATGGGGAAACGGGCGGTTGATATAAACAAATGTGTATCCTTTTAGTGTAACACAATTTCTCTTAAGCTAATACTTAATACATGTATATTAATATCTATTACATAAACAATATAAATGTTGTGTATATCTGATAAATATGTTTCATAATCAGCTATTACTTTCTCTACTACATATGGTAAGTAGGGGAAGTATTGTATTCCACCAAAAAATTCGATACCGAGATTTCACCGAAAATACATGTTTTGAGACCCCCTGAATCCAAAAAAAGCATTTTTGGAAACATGTCGGTGTGTGTGTCTGTGTGTGTGTCTGTCTGTGAACAGCATAACTCAGAAACGAACAGTCGGATAAACACCAAACTTGGTATTTAGGTTCAGTATCTTCCAGAGATGGGACACGAAGGTGTAACATGTAACATTTTTCGAAAATTTTAATTTTCTCAAAAATGGCTCTAACGATTTTGATTAAAATATCATATGTTTAAGATATTTTCATACAAATAAAATGTATATCTTGAATTTTCTGGGAATGTCTCCAAAAGTATTCTTCATTGTGAACGACTTTTGCATAACTGGTAAACCATAAGAGATAGACAAAATTTTACTACACAAAAAATTAAGATCGCGTTAAAATACACAATTTATGTCGTATACATTTTTTTGTTGAGTGAACCATTTTCGAGATATTGCTTGTTATTCCCTTAAATTTTTCAATACTTATTTTGTAAACTGGGAATTAGTTATTCATTTTTTTTTTGTCTTGGATATGCAAAGAGTATTAATCTGTGGCAAAGAGAATGGTGCTGTACTTAGCAACCAGCTATTAAGAGATATGTATATGCTTAAAGGCTACTGTATTTCTATATTGCCCTTGTAAATATATATTCCCCTTACATCTACAAGAAACTTAGCAATAAGATAGAGTCTGCAAATGTTTATCTCGATTAACATGAAGTAGATGGAGAATAAGCGTTTGTAAAAATAGTTTGTACAAGAGTAGAGAATGCCGTGTGAGTGTAACACATCAGATTTTTTTATCCTGATGTTTCACATTTCTTTAACAGCATTTAGTGTTCCTTTTTTGCAGAAACTATGAATGATAAACTTTGAAATTTCGTACGGAGACTCTGTGCAATTTTCTTTAATTCGAACTAGAATGAATCTAATAGCTTAATTACAGCTTTCACAAAAATTTGTAAGTCATGAAAATATATGCTCGAAGCAAAAAAATTAGTATTTTACTAATATTATTCATAATGTCCATACTATTCAACATACGCTGATAATTGTAATTCAAAATAAGCAGCATTATTTATACATCGTCCTGCAAAGAAAAAGGTACATAAATCAAAGAAAATGTAGTTTTGAGAAAAACCACTTAAAGCGGAAGCATGTCTGACGTTTAAAGGGAGCACTATCCTTTTAAATAGCCATTTACGAGCGTAAATAATATCACAGCCATGTTAACCCATATTACATTCTGAGGAGGAAAAATTCCACAATTAATAATTGATTTTTGGAGACTTCAGTCGCTCATCTCTCCTTAAACATGTAGACAAAGCGTCAGCCTTATAGTTATGACACAAATAGTTTTTTGAAGAAAACAAACATACATAAGGAAAACGTTCTGACGATATTCTTATTCTAATTCAGCTTGTGAAGTATATAAAAGAGTAATCATTAGCCGCATTTTCTGTTGGAATCTTATTTCCTAGTCAATCAATAGCTTTGAGACAGAAAAGAATAATCGAATTTACCTTTAAGGGTAATCTTCGTAAATAACCGAAATATTGAGAATTTAAAGGAGAGGAAATACTTTGTAATGGGTTAAATACTTCAAGCTCCGGATAACTTTTGAAACAAATAAACACAGTTTATTTTTATCATACTGTTACGGACAGATATAGTGCATTTTGAGAAATTGAGAAAAATACACCAGAGATAAGATTTGATTCAAATGGCTTTGAACTTGACTTCCTAATCATAATTTGGCCTTGAAATTTGAACTTAAGCTCTAGGACATGAACTAGAGCGTGACTTCTTGCAGCTACAGCATGCCTTTGCTAAAATTTGGCTCACGGCTCAGCAGCCGTATGTGTATAATTTACTGTTTAATGCTTTTATATTTAATTTAAACAACATTTTATGTTTTTACAATTATTGCTCTTTAAATATAAATGTTACGGTCTTATGCGAATGTTAAACACGATGAAATTTTGTAAACAATTTTTAAACGTCATGTGATTTATCTGGCCGTAACACACACAACTGCCACATGTTTATTTAATTAAAACTAATGTTATTTCTAAAACTATCTGTTGTCTATTTATATTAGAAACGTGCACTGCGGAAAACTTTGTGAATAAAACGCTGCTTTTCATAGTCATACATTTTAGATGGTTATGGCAATTTTTTTCCAAGTACCATTTATACCCCGCCTTGAACTACAATGGTGTTGTCGGCGACTTTTGCTTTGGAACTTATTATTGCCTTTAGACAATGGTGTTTACTCGCATTCGCTTGTCGTTGGATTTCTGGTAAACTTTGGGTTTTATTTATTAGACCACGCGCGCGCGCGCGCACACACACACACACACACATACACACAGACATTCACACACTCATTCATACTTCCAGGCTCTGGGGAGGATAGAGAATAATCTTGGCTAGAGAAAAATTCCCACCCTGCTGCCGGGAATCAAATCCGGGACCCCTCGCACAGCAGGCATATGCTCTACCGTCTGAACTACGGGGCCAGCCAATATGACAATTTACATAAATCGTTGTAGTCTGTTCAAATTGAAAAATAGTAATAAAAATCTGATGTGTTACACTCTTGTACAAACTATTTTACAAACGCTTATTCTCCATCTATTTCATGTTAATCGAGATATCGAGATGTTAATCTTATTGCTAATTTTCTTGTAGATGCAAGGAGAATATGGTAGACTTTAAGCGATAGTCAAATCTTTTAAGAGCTGGTTGCTATGTGGAGCATTCCATTCTTTTTGTATGTCCAGGACATTTAAAAAGGAATAGCGAATTCCCATTTGAGAAAAAGTGTAAGTATTGGAAAATTCAAACAAATAACACGAGTATCTCGGAGATGGGTCACTCTACCAAAAAAAAGGTATATGACATAAAGTGTGTGTTTTAACGAGCTCCACATTTTTTGTGTAGAATAATTTTGTCTATCTCTTACGGTTAACCAGTTATACAAAAGCCACTAAGAAAAAAGAGGACTTTTCAGATATTCCCAGAAAATTCAAGATATACATTTTATGTCATGAAAATATCTTAAATATGTGATGTTTTAATCTAAATCGTTAGAGCCACTTTTGAGAAAATCAAACTTTTCGATAACTGTTTTATGTAAAGGATAGTCTGGGGTGGGGGATTTTCTTAAAAATCTTTGTGTCGTATGTTTGAAAGATAATGCACCTAAATACCAAATTTGGTATTTATCTGACATTTCGTTTTTGAGTTATGCTGTTCACAGCACGGAGCTTTTAAAAAAAGTGCTTTTTTGGATTCAGGGGCCTCAAAACATGTATTTCCGTGAAATCTCGGTATCGAATTTTTGGGTGGAAGCAATACTTCCTCTACTTACTACACGTAGTAGAGAAAATAAAAATGGAGTCGAAAGGAGATGTTTAAAAAAAACCGTTAGAATATGAACAAAGACCTAAAAAGGACTAATAAAAAGGCCGAAATGGACTAAAAAGGACAAACAAAGCCCACCATTTTCTGCGCTACATTGACTCAAATTTAACATTTATTTTGGTTCATATTATCTGAAATTTAATGTTTTTCCGTTTCCAAACCATTACGTCAAATTGAACTTTTCCGTTCAGTTTCTTTCCGTACTCCAACACGAACATCCCTTCAAGTGATTGATTAATAACTTAACTGTTGGCCCTGTAATGAGCATATGAAACATATGACTAGGTCCATGTCCAACATAATATATACTACAATATTTAACCAATATATAAAGTATTCAACAGAGTATGAAACAAAATATGTGCAGGAAAGAGTTTTTAGGACTCATTTCGATATTCTTACATCTTGCTCGTCCTGATAAAAACTCTCTTTCATATGCAGTTACGTAAATAATTACTGTTATCTTCGGACACTCGAAAGGTAAAGGATTTTTCTTCAACTTCCGAGCCTTACGATGAATTTTGTGTGTTCTGTAGTTGTATTTGTGTGGAATTAGAATGTTATATAGATTTCTAAAGCAATTTAAAGTGCCTGATGCACTGAAAACATATTGTATCAGAGTATTTGAAAGTATATTATTGTTATTACTATTAATTTTGCATTTATCGCAATATACCTGCATTTAAATTTGATACTGGGTTTGTGAATCAGTGGTTTTATAAACAAAAGTGTTGCGTGAATAACGGTCGAGGTATAGTTTCAGTCAGGGTATAAACTACGCGTTGGGAAACAGAGATAATTGAAAGCAAATAATCAGGAACTGAAAGTTGTATAAAATGTATTTGGAACTGGTTGAGCCGTTGTACGTGATACTCTCACTAGCAGACAATCGCAGCATTCTCGCGAATTGAGGTCGGCGTGTACCGCTGCCCGTGTCATGGTGCACGTAGCCATTCTCTCACGGGATAATTGGTCCACATGGTGATTTACCTCCATGATTCTCAGTAATAGTACACTTGACCTTCATAGTGCCAGCTAACATCGCACTTCATCCGTTAAAAGGAACGAATTCTTGTACTTCCCTGAAGGTATACGCTGCATTAGCCGGGTGATTTCCAATGCGCATAATGTCGCGTAGTGCTTCAAGGAAGCTGACAATGTGCTAGACTTTCCACAGTCGTTTTTATTTCTCCTGAGCTAGGGAATGCGCCGAGTTTCAAACTAATCTTTTTTATTGTTCCATTTATACCCCGCCTTTAACCGAAAGAGGTGTGTGACTCACATTCGTGAGGTCCCGAATTTGATCCCCGGCGACCGCCCACTCTAAACCATGTGTTTTGAGGAGGAGATGCATAAGGATGCCTTTTTGGAATTTGGGGGGAGAGAGGATGAAGGCGCAGGTGCAGTAAATGAGGCCGCCATTGTTGCCGTGGAGGAGGAGGAGATTGGAGAGATTTTGTGAGATATAGATGTTTGGAGGTGTAGTTTGCTGCAGGTTATTATAATGGAAGAAATTTTTAGGTCCAATTAAAATGTTGGATCTGAAGTCTAGGTGTGGAGATAAATGCTGAGTGTAGAAGATAAAAGTGAATGAAAGGAAGTGTTGTGTAGTGACTGGTGGATAAAAAGAATGAAGATTTGGTTATAGATATATTTAAATTAAATTATTATAAATTGAAGTATAGCTGTTAATTTAATAATAATAGGATATAGCGTTAGATATATAATTTTAGTTTGGATTAAATATTTTAAATGTTAACTTATTGAATTGAAATATAAATACGATATATGATGATTAATGAATGAATGAAATAGGATATATGTAAATAAAGTTTATAAATTTATTGTGTCTAGGTCATTAAATTAAAAACATTTGAAGTGTGTGTATTGTGTTTAAATATATATATTTTAGCATTAAATAGTAAGTGTGAAGATAGGTATGAAATATTTTAAAAGAACTTATTTAAGCTAGCAGATTTTGGTAAATAGTACTGGATACCAGAATGTAACCGTTGGATACCAGTGGAGTAGTTTTCACCTTTGTAGTAAGTTTTGTTAGTTAAGTAGTTGGATACCAGTTGCTTTTAAGCTCGTTACCAGTATTAGCATAGATTTAGTAGATTCTGTAATTATTATTTATTTACATCTTTACTATCTCTAATTTATTTTCTTTACTTATGTTCTCTGTTTTTGTTTTCTTTGTTTGTAGTAGTTATAGACTTAATCTGTAAAATTTGGATATATGCCCCGGTATAGTAACCTAGATGACGGGGTTCAATATTCAGATGATATTTTGTTTTTTATATATTTTTGTACTTTTAGGTTTCGTGGCGTATGCAGTGACGGGCAGGTGGCGCGAATGTATTCTCAAAGGAAAGAATACTCCCTGGACACCAGAGGGCTGCTAGGTCGTCGGGTCGTTCACTGCCCTCTCTAGGTAGTCTCAGCAGTGGATCGGGTCTTCGAGCTTGGAAATGTTAGGGGCGTCCGCGTGGATCTGAGGCCTGTCTGCCTGCGGCCTATAGCCTCCTGTGGTTCCTTCACTTCATCCCTTCCTCCTGGGGGGTGGAGGAAGGTATACTGTATTCACTCTTAGGTTGATTCTCGTCAAAACAAATCCCAGGTGACCAGTGCACCTGGTTATGTATCCTTCCGCCATTCGCACTAGAAATACTATCACACTTTCAGACCATGTTCGGTGACTAGCATATTCTGTTTAGGGTTAAAGATGATAAGATTGATAGTTGTAACAAAACAAACGCTTGCACATATAATAATATTTAATTCTAAAATAAATGAGCGAAAAATAAAGTAACAGTTATGCGATAACTTAATTTATTCGCTCTCTGGAAGTGGCACTTTATTAGCTGTTGGCGGCTCATTTTAAAAAAGACACTTCCACTGTTACGCGAATTGCATTCCTCTCAAGATCACTACATTCTTGCATCGCGTATTTCATATGCTCCTTTTTTATTCCGGGTGTAACCACTTTTCTCGTTTCAGATTTTTCTGCTTAAGCACTGTTTATAGTTGTACTCGAAACACCGGTGAACTCAGAATTAATTTCGCCATTTCTTTCGCGGAAAGTGTTGGATATTTCTCACATAACTTATAATAAAGATTCAACACTATTGTTTTTTCACCACTAGTCAATGGTTTGCGCGGCTAATGCTTTACGTAATTCGACGAAAACGCAAGAGCGAATTCACTGTCCGCCATGATACTAAACACAGCTGCTCGTTTCTGGCTGTAAACAACACCCGGATATCAGGTGACTCATACACATTGCATCATGGGAGTTGTAGCTCTGTTTTACGGTATAAATCAGCGTTAAATAAAACCTTAGGTATTTGTATAGAATATTATACTATTTAAGGATAAATGCATTCTAAAATTAAGAGATTAGCATGGGACTACTCTCCTGGGCGCATTGCTACCCAGTTGCAACACGGTGCACTGACCACGTGGGTTTGTTTTGCCGCGGATCAACCTAAGAGTGAATATAGCTTGCAGTGTCCCCCTCCGCTGAGAACTTATACCTACACCGTCTCTAACTACAATAGTCATATCGGCGACCTTTTACCTTTTACCTATCGGCAATGGTGTTAACTCGTATACATTGTCATTGGATTTCTGATTTTTCTACATTAGATCACACATTCACACACATGCATTCACACTGCCAGATTCTGGGGAGGATAGGGAAATTCGTTCGTGATAGGGCAGAAGGGTATAAGTACTGTTTTTGTAATTTTACAGGAAACAAGAAGTAAATTTGCAATCCACCCTGACAAAATGTATACAAAGTAATCGGATGTTTTTCTGTTCCACTACGCTCCCCCAATATTTTAATTCTACTTAATTAGTTATTTGTTTTCTCTCGCATAAATTATATTAATTTTAGAACATATTTCCGGGGATGTCTTTCAATTTTCGTGACTTATACCTTTATTATTTCTTCAATTATAACTTATATATATATTTTTATTATTTTATTAATTTTACGATAAATTCAGGTCTTGACAACTTAACGCACAATTACAGGCAATATTTCCATCTAAGGGATATTTTCAAATTAATAAAATATTTATTTAAAGTAATTCCATAACTAGTATTATTGCTAAGGATTTATAATTAATGTAGAGTCACTTTATTAATATTCTTCTTTATTTTATCAAGTCAATCAGGTTAGCATATAGATTAACCAACTTTCAGTATGTTCTCTGACAGATTATAATGCATTTTCCCAAGTTACTCAACAGAGTAAATATATAATTATTTACAGCATTCTGTCTTTAGCAATATAGAAATATTATAAAAAATAACAATTAAAAAACCCTAGATTTACCATATGAATTTCTAAACACAGTTCTTTTTAACTCTCTCGTCACTATCACGATTCACATTTTCGTCTTCAGGACCATCTTCCAAAATGTCTGGGATAATATTTCGGATGACCTCGACTGTCAAAATATTTTGGTAATAGGGTTGGAATTCTCTTTAGGAATTAGAGGCAACAAATAAACAAGATATTTGTTCTTCTCTCAGCTTATTGGATTATTGTGACTCAATGAAGATTTCAGTGTGTCACATCCAAATTTTCTTCTATTTCGACTTGAAGTCTGTGTGTCTTCTAATGTTTCCTTATACAGCAGCACTCCTGCACACTTTGATGACTTTGAACCATTCTACATTCTTCCAGAAAAACCTTTCTCCATCATAATTAATTTTCTTCATCTGCAAGGAGCGCTTCAGAAGCCTGGTTCATTTCAAAAAATTATAATTTTTTCTGTCGTCTTTGTCCAACTACCTGGACCCAGTCATAAGGATGTAAAATTTGAGCCTGGCATTTTCTATTTTTAACACTTAAAATTTCGGAGAGTATAAGTCTAAACCATAAAGTTTTTACTTTCTCTGCTACGTATAGTAAGTAGGGGAAGTATTGTATTCCACTCAAAAATTCGATACCGAGATTTCACCGGAAATATATGTTTTGAGATCCCCCGAATCCAAAAAAAGCATTTTTGGGAACATGTCCGTGTGTGTGTGTCTGTTTGTGTCTGTGAACAACATAAGTCAGAAACAAACAATCTAACACCAAACTTGGTATTTAGGTTCCGTATCTTCAAGAGATGTGACACGAAGGTTTTCAAGAAAATCCTCCATCCCAGATTACCCTTTACATGGAACATTTTTCGAAAATTTTAATTTTCTCAAAAATGGTTCTAACGATTTTGATTAAAATATCACATGTTTAAGATATTTTCATGACAAATAAAATGTATATCTTGAAGTTTCTGGAAATGTCTCCAAAAGTATTCTTCATTGTGAACGACTTTTGCATAACTGGTAAACCATAAGAGATAGACAAAATTTTACTACACAAAAAATGTAGATCGCGTTAAAATACACAATTTATGTTATATGCATTTTTTTGAGTGAACCGTTTTCGAGATATTACTTGTTATTCCAATTGTTTTCCAATACTTATACTTCTGAAATACGTTATTCATTTTTTTGTCCTGGTAATGCAAAGAAAATGGAATGCGCCACATAGCAACCAGCTCTTAAAATATTTGACTATCGCTTAAAGCCTACCAATTCCGCTTGCACCTACATCTCGATATCTCGATTAACATGAAGCATATGGAGAATATGCGGTTGTAAAAATAGTTTATACAAGAGTAGAGAAAGTCATGTGAGTGTAACACATAAGGTTTTTTAACTCCTATTGCACATTGAGATAGAGATAAAAGTATTGAAAATTTACTTATAGCCTTTTGCCTAAACAAAATCTGAGTTAATTCCTTCCCATTTTCACCAAAGCTTGACTTATACCCTTCTGCCCTAACAAGAACGGTATAACCTTGGCAATACTCACCCCCCAGCCAAGAACTGAAGCCGGGAACGCTTGCAGGTGCTCTACTGACTGAGATGCAAGAGCGACTCTGGTTTATTATACAGTGCTAAGTTATATAAGAGGACACTAAATGGCGATTGCCCAAAACATTCTGATGTTTCATTCACATGACTTTCCCTACCCACTATATTTATTTCAGTTTATCTTCTACAAACTATTCTTACGAAAACTTATTTTTCTATCTGATTTATGCTAATCAAGATAAACCTTTGCAGAAATCGTTTCATTACACGTTTCGTTGTAGCTATATATAAGGGGAATGGATGAGACTGAATCGATAGTCAGATTGTTAAAAGCGATTGTCTATATGCTGGCCTTGAAATTGCATACCCTTTCCAGATATAGAAAGAAACAACTAAATAGCGACAGCACAAAATGACAAAGGTATCGAAAAATTCAAACAAATAATATCGGATATCTCAGAAATGACTGACGTAATAAAAAAAGTTATTTGAAATGAATCGAACCCAGGACTTTTATATGCGAGCCTCGCATGTTGCCGCGGAACCATCTCGCTTGGTGGTATACAACTATCAAATAAACGGACTTCGCTGCCCATAAGGAGAGCCAAAGACCTCTTGTTCTATATAAATGTTCTGGTCAAACCCACGCGCTTTGCCTGACATTTCTTCTGCTACGTCGAATCCCGAATTCCGCGTTTCAACGGTCCAATAACAAGCGAGAAGCGGTTATAGCATTCGATTCGATATGTCATCGCTTTATTTTCCCTTTTATTTTCCTTGCGTAACAATAGATGTTCCATATTATGACTACTGGGTATATTAAAACTCTGTGTTACATTCACATGACTTTCTCAACACATTCTGCTACCAACCATTCTTACAAAATATTATACCACGAATCTAATAGGTACAGAAGGTATTGTATTCTATCCAAAAATCGAAATCGAGATTTCACCGAAAATACATGTATTGAGGTCCCCTAAATTCCCCCAAAAGCAATTATATAAAAATGTCGCGTGTGTCTGTATCTGTCAGTCCATGTGTCTCTGTGTCATCCTCCGTGATCTAGGGGAACCATGCTAGCATCTAATTCCCGAGGTCGCGGGTTCAAACCCGACAGAGGGTGATGGATATTTTCGGGAGTCAAAATCCATAGCATGGATTCCTTCGGAAATGAAGTAAAGCCGGTGGTCCCGTGTGGTAGATTTACGGCACGAAAAAGAACCTCAAGCCTGATAAAGAGGACTCTGAGCAAAATTTGGATTCTTTCACTCCCAATATAGAATGGGACGCTAGGGCCAATTTCATTCGTGTGCGTCTGTGTAACTGTAAACAGTATAACTCAAAAAGAAAAAACTGATGTGTTACACTCACATGACTTTCTCTACTCTTGTACAAACTATTTTTACAAACGCTTATTCTCCATCTATTTCATATTAATCGAGATAAACATTTGCAGAAACGATCTTTTGACATGCAAAGAGAATTACATTTTACACATAGTGACCGGTTCTAAAAACATTTAACCATCGCTTAAGGCCTAATATGTTCCCCTTGTTTTGTATTTGCAAGGGCAAAATAAGCACATACATATATCTTAATAGCTGGTTGCTATGTGCAGCACCATTCTTTTGCCACAAATTAATATCCTTTGCATATCCAAGACTAAAAAAAATAACGAATTCCCATTTGAAAAAATAAGTATTGAAAAATTTAAGGGAATAACAAGCAACATCTCGAAAATGGTTCCTACAAAAAAAATGTATATGACATAAATTGTGTATTTTAACGCGATCTACATTTTTTGTGTAGTAAACTTTTGTCTATCTATTATGGTTTACCAGTTATGCAAAAGTCGTTCACAATGAAGAATACTTTTGGAGACATTCCCAGAAAATTCAAGATATACATTTTATTTTTTGTCATGAAAATATCTTAAACATATGATATTTTAATCAAAATCGTTAGAGCCATTTTGGAGAACATTAAAATTTTTGAGAAATGTTCCATGTAAAGGGTAATCTGGGGTGGGGGGATTTTCTTGATAACCTTCGTGTCGCATCTCTGGAAGATACTAAACCTAAATACCAAGTTTGGTGTTTATCTGACTGTTCGTTTCTGAGTTATGCTGTTCACAGACACACAGACACACACACGGACATGTTTCCAAAAACATGTTTTTTGGATTCAGGGGGTCTCAAAACATATATTTCCGGTGAAATCTCGGTATCGAATTTTTTGGTGGAATACAATACTTCCCCTACTTACTATACGTAGTAGAGAAAGTAAAAAGTCGGATAAATACCAAACTTGGTGTTTAGGTTTAGTACCTTCCAAAGATGTAATGAAGATTTTCAAGTAATCATGGAATATTTCTTTCGAAATTTTTAATTTAAAATAGGCTCTATTGGTTTTGATAAAAATACCATATATTAAAGATATTTAATGTCAATAAAATGTATATGCTGAATTTTCTGGGAGTAGTCGATAAGTTTTCATTCGGGAGAAATTTTGTATAGTCTTGTATAACTTGTAAACGTTAAGCGATAGACGAAAACGTACTACATAAAAAATGTAGAACTCCTCAAAACACACAATTTACTTAAAATAAGTATTTTTGTAGCATAAGCCGTTATTAAAGGTTCTAATTGCTCAATACTTCATTCTTTCAAAGTCCCATCATTTTCAGTTGTTTCTCGCGGTTGCATGGAAACAGTATCGAATTCTAAGGCCAGGTTTATTTGGATTAAATGTATAGATAGAAAAAATTCTGATGTGTTACATTCACATGACTTTCTCTGCTCTTGTACAAACTATTTTTACAAACGCTTATTCTCCATATGCTTCATGTTAATCGAGATGTTAATCTTATTGCTAATTTTCTTGTAGATGCAAGGTGAATATGGTAGGCTTTAAGCGATAGTCAAATCTTTTAAGAGCTGGTTGCTATGTGGCGCATTCCATTCTATTTGCATGTACAGGACATAAAAACAAAATAAATAACGAATTCCCCATTTGAGAAATAGTACAAGTATTGGAAAATTTAAGGGAATAACAAGCAATATCTCGAAAATGGTTCACTGAAAAAAAAGTATATCACATAAATTGTGTATTTTAACGCGATCTACATTTTTTGTGTAGTAAAGTTTCGTCTATTTCTTATGGTTTACCAGTTATGCAAAGGTCATTCACAATGAAGAATACTTTTGGAGACATTCTCAGAAAATTCGGGTTATACATTTCATTTGGCATGAAAATATCTTAAACATATGACATTTTAATCAAAATCGTTAGATCCATTTTTGAGAAAATTAAAATTTTTGAAAAATGTTCCATGTAAAGGGTAATCTGGGGTGGGGGGATTTTCTTGAAAACCTTCGTGTCGCAGCTCTGGAAGATACTGAACCTAAATACCAAGTTTGGTGTTTATCCGACTGTTCGTTTCTGAGTTATGCTGTTCACAGACATCTTTCCAAAAGTCCTTTTTATGGGTTCAGCGGGTCTCAAAACATATATTTCCGGTGAAATCTCGGTATCGAATTTTTGGGTGGAATACAATACCTCCCCTACTTACTATACGTAATAGAGAAAGTAATAAGCTTTAGTAAGAATGGTTTGTACTCACTAATAAAGATAGAGGGTACAGAATGTCATGTGAATGTACCATATCAGATGTTTTTAATTGCACCCTACACAGACACTTATGTGTACCTTTTTTTTAAGAAATGTAATCTTTTCTTTTCAGGAAGCTTAAAAATGTGTATTTCAACTGATATGTGAATAGCAATTTGTTTATTGCAGTACATTTCTAGGTTGTTTTTACTATCAAATTAAATGAAACAGATTTTGTGATCTATTAGGTTTAACCATATGAAATGAGAACTTACCAGTAACTACTGGCAATGTGGTATGTCGTGTTAAGTGCCCGGGGCACAGATACTATCACTTTATACCCTTCGGTGCCGACAGGCAAATGGACCACACGCTCTCCGCCAAACCAGTGCATGAATCCCTTCTGGCGACAATATCCTAGGTTGACACGCGTGATGAAGGTTATCTGGATTTACAATGGAGCTAATTAATGGAACCGGAGTATGAATAGGAGTGCGATAACCCATAGCCATTCAAGAAACACGGACATGAGTGCGTTATCAGATTGAGCTGGATATGTTCGCTCACGCCTTTCTGAGCGCCACTGTCAGAAGGTTAAAGGCAATATTAAACCAATTAAATAAGATGTGAATAAGGTCCGTAGTAGATATCATAATTACTTGCATTATAGGAACGTGATAAAGAAATTTAGGTCAAACTCTTGTAAATTAAGGCGGTCTACGTAAAAAGGCACATATACCTAAATGATATTCTCAGAAAAACAAGACTGAAGATTTAGTTATACTTTTGCTGATAGAATTCTTAATGATTTGACATTTTAAGAAACATAGCCTAAAATTTCGTTTTTGTTTCTTATAATAAAGTAAACTCTATTTTATACACCATAAATATTTGTTTTTTAGACAATATGGCATAAAAGTAGAACTTTTAACATAATGTACAGAACTAAAAGCTTTACATTATCACATTATTGTCATAAAATTTTTATACCACTCTATTATGACCAACTTTGGTTTCAAGTTCAATCACATGACAATTACCCTTTGTATTTGTACATGTTTAATAAATCAACTAGATTGATTCCTATTCCATAGACTCTTGTGTAAAGTGGAAACACACAAAACAATAGCAGAGACATAGAGGTACTCGTGTAACATGCAGCGTTAACTGAGCTATGATTGAAGCAGATTTAGTTGCACTAAATCATGTTTCTGCAATAGCCTGGCTTGGTGACTCACTCTTAGCCTTTACATTCACCTACGAGGTGACCAAAATCTGTGAATCCAGCAGAAACAACGCAGAATTTAAGACGTGAGGTAATACAGCGCATGGAAACGTTTTTTCTTTTCTTCCATCTGTTATAATCGGCGCAACAGTTCTAGACACGTGAAAATCTTAATGAGAGCTATGATGCGAGTTGCTTACAGATCAGGTGGTGACCGGTCGTCTGCATGCTGCAGGAGTGCGTGAGACAGTCATCGTCAAATATCCACAACGGTTCTGCACTGTGTTGCGCTGATAAACTTAGTTATATACAGTATATTAAAATCCACGCTGTAAAAAGCGCTTAATATAAAAAACGCTGTCAATCATTGCCTCCAATTCTTCCACATCTAACAACCCTTCCTCTTCTGCGGAATCACTCACATTATTGCCGTCATCACTGCTGTCACTACTTTCTGCACCAATATCCTGCATGAGAATTATTTCTGTTTGATTTTCTGCAATTCCGTATTTTTCGGAATAATGATTCTTAATTTATTCAGCATGTCGCCATACATTTTCCCATCCTGGCCTTCCAATTTCAGCAAATTGCTGGCGTTATAACTGCTCCACATATTTTAATTTAAAAGTGATATTTCTGCATGCCATTTCTGCACCGATTTTTTGATATCAGCCCAGATTAATTCGATTGGGTTTAGATCTGGGCGATACGATGACAGTCTAAGTACATTATGGCGATGTTGTATTACTATCTGGTCAAGTATGTATGACTTCTGAAGCAGTTTGTTGGCTTTAATTAAGTTATATAGCTTTGTTTTACTCATACTTTCATCTAAAGCTTTATGTCTAAGTAACCAAGCTCTCATTTCTTCTTTCAAGGAAGTTGAGGTAGGTGGTTTGTGAATTTGAGTGTTGACGCATTGAGAAGCATTGTCGATGACCAGAACAGACCCAGCAGGCATATTAGGTATCAACATGGCGTTGATTCACTTCATGTAATTTTCTGTATTGATTTCTTGATGTAAATCTCCTGTTGTTTGTTGCGACTTGTAAAAGAAGGGCATTTGGAACGAAGCCGATCTTTCCAACAGCACGAACGATAATAAGTATTTTCCCTTTGGCAACAGGTGCCTGCAAACCTAATTCGCTATCGTCACTCCAACTTTTAGATGCTGTATGACTGCTGTGTATGTATGACTCATCTTCATACATATAGTATTTTTCTGAAATTTGTAGCACCCCCTTGAAAATTGATGCTAATATAAGTACACACTGATATAAGTTCATATAAAATTATAGTCATTTGGAAAGGTAGAATCAGACTGAAAAATTCAATGTCATAGCCGGGATTTGAACCACGGATCTTAGGTTTCCGTGCCGTTGCTCTAACCGACTAAGCTATCATGGCAACATTTACTTTTTATTTTTATTTTTTTTATTTTATTATTATTTTTTTATTTTATTTATCTATTTTGCTTTTCTGTTAGAACTCTTCTATTTGATTTCGGTTTCTTCCATTTGAACCCTAAATCTTTAATAATTTTTCTGAGATTTGTAGCACCACCTTGAAAGTTTCTGCTGTCTTTCAGCTGGATGAGCAATCTGCTTATTGTTAGCACAGTGTTTTCTTCCACATAGGAATTGTGAATCGTGCGACGAATGACGCATTCGAAATCGTCTATTTCTGTAATACGTTTAGGGACCTTATGTTTCTTCCCAGGTGTGTCAAATGGTACTCTTTCATCCATATGTTTTTTTCTCTTATCTTTGAGAACTCTGGAAACGGAACTCGGTGAAACACCAGTTGCTTTGACTACTCTTTCTTTCACTCTCTTAAGGCTTTTGTGGAACTCGGATATAATTTCTTCCTTCATCTCTGCTTCTTGCTTCATGAAGTCGATGACATTTGCAATTATTTCCCTACTTTGACTATGTAACACCTTACCACTTAACTTTGAAAACATAGGAGCCATGGTTATAAATATAACAAATATAAAATAAGTACTATTTAGATACTGCAGCTCTCTTTAAAATTACAACCAGATGCAGACACTTTCTATGCAGACTGTATGTGTTACGCACTGTGAGTAAGCAAAGGTGTTATATCGCTTTCGTTGATAAAGCTAAACACAAACCATTCCTAGGCTCGGCAGCTGGGATGGCAATCAAGGTCACGATTCCAGAAGTTTTGCGCGAGTAATAGTTTGAGACACACACGGGTCACGAGCGTAGCTTACAGGTATACCGTGCGACTAAATTCCATATTGTGGATAGAAAATCCTTAAAAGAAAGTTTTCAGCATAAAATATGAACTATAAAAAGGGAACCAAAGTAATTATTATTATTATTATTATTATTATTATTATTATTAGTCTTGACTAACAATGGGAGATATATAATCTGTGGCATTATCAAGATAAAAATATGCTGCAAATTGGAGAACTTCAAAAAGGAACGATTTCAGAACTGGTATACAATACAAAGTTGGTTATATGCGTTTATATATAGAAAGCTAATAACAGGAACATAATTCAGAGAACAAACTATCGCCTTTTTACTTACTCTACTACGTAGAGTAAGTAGGGGAAGTATTGCATTCCACCCAAAAATTCGATACCGAGATTTCACCGGAAATATATTTTTTGAGGCCTCCTGAATCCAAAAAAGGTATTTTTGGAAACATGTCCGTGTGTGTATGTGTCTGTGTCTGTCTGTGAACAGCATAACTCAGAAACGAACAGTCGGATAAACACCAAACTTGGTATTTAGGTTCAGTATCTTCCAGAGATGCGACACGAAGGTCTTCAAGAAACTTCCCCCACCCCAGATTACCCTTTATATGGAACATTTTTCGAAAATTTTAATTTTCTCAAAAAAGTCTCCACGATTTTGATTAAAATATCGTATATTTAAAATACTTTCATGACAAATAAAATGTATATCTTGAATTTTCTGGGAATGTCTCCAAAAGTATTCTTCATTGTGAACGACTTTTACATAACTGGTAAACCATAAGAGATAGACAAAATTTTACTACACAAAAAATGTAGATCGCGTTAAAATACACAATTTGTCTTATACATTTGTTTTGTTGAGTGAACCATTTTCCAGATATTGCTTGTTATTCCCTTAAATTTTTCAATACTTATTTTCTCAAATGGGAATTCGTTATTCATTTTTTTGTCTTGGATATGCAAAGAGTATTAATCTGTGTGAAAGAGAATGGTGCTGCACATAGCAACCAGCTATTAAGAGATATGTCTATGCTTAAAGGCTACTGTATTTCTATATTGTCCTTGCAAATACAAAACAAGGGGAACATAGTAGGCCTTAAGCGATAGTCAAATATTTTTAGAACCGGTCACTATGTGTAAAATGCAATTCTCTTTGCATGTCAAAATATCGTTTCTGCAAATGTTTATCTTGGTTAATATGAAATATATGTAGAATAAGAGTTTGTAAAAATAGTTTTTAGAAGAGTAGAGAAAGTAATGTGAGTGTAACACATCAGATTTTTTAAAGTGAGTATCGAGTATCGATGTTCAAAAATCAATATCGGTATCGAGTACCGGGTATCAAGAAATAGTGGTATCGTCCCATCATTACCCTTTTTCATTTAACATGTGTTCTTGTCGCTAAAGGATTAATACATTGACATAAATTATAATACATAATCTACTCTTTGCGTATTTGTTTCTGCCATTTCAGTTTCACTCTAAATCTCTTAACCGGATTTTATCCTTAAAAATCTTATTTAACCCTATTACTTTATTTATCTTTAGCCATTTTTTATCAGCCCCCATGCATTATGTGAGATTCACTGTCTTTTCCCACACAAATTGGCCAAAGCCCCTGTGCAACTTCCCCCCTTGAAGCTTTTAACTTCCAAATCTCTAATCTAAACCAGGCAATCTCTAATCGCTCATTTGCATTACAGATTTCAATATATAATTACTTTTCTATGCCTTCTTTAACTCCGTTATAAAATTATGAGGACTTCTATTCTCTCATTTGTGCAAATAAAATCTGTCTATCCATATCCTCTAATCGTGATCTATCTCCCTTTCCAATAGCCCGTATCAAGATTATCTATACTAGACCAAACATCCATTCTTTATCAATTGCCCCTTTATTCTTCTTAGCCAAGTATTGCTTTCCAAATCATCCGCTTGAAACCTCAGGCATACTTTCAAAATTAATAAGATTAATGCATACTTTCTTGTTTGTTGAAGAGAACTAAATATATGTTTTTTTGTACGTGGCCATTATACTCTTTACATAGACATTCTTAGAACCAGCCGACGTGCTCGTCATCATCATCAGCCTACTTTTTATGAAAGTGTGGCTAAAGATAATAATCCGAAGGGTGAAACATCTCATTGAATGGACGTCAGATGGCGCCTCATGGGTGGAATAGACTTTCATCTCAGCGTATTAAATTTGCCTTAACGAAGGCTTTGTTAAGCCTATGAATCAAGAAAATGATGCTTGCAAAGGAAGAATGAACCAAATGAAAGAAATTTGCAGTACCGCAAATGCAGTAAGTTTATTAAAGGCAAGTTTTTCAGCCAGACATCGCTGGAGTGTGCACAGTCAGTGAATATAGTATCTAGAGAAGCTGCTACAATTATTTCTACTTTCTCTGCTACGTATAGCAAGTAGAGAAATACATGTTTTGAGACCCCCTGTATCCAAAAGAAGAATTTTTAGTAAAAGGTCCATTTGTGTGTCTGTGAACAACATAACTCAAAAATGAAAACTTCGGATAAATACAAAACTTGGTATTTGGGTTTAGTATCTTTCAAGGATGCGAATGAAGATTTTCAAGAAAATCCCCCAACCCCAGACTACCCTTTACATGGAATATTTTTCCAAAATTTTGATTTTCTCAAAAAATCTCTAACGATTTTTATTAAAATATCCTATGTTTAAGATATTTTTATGGCCAATGAAATGTATATCTTGAATTTTCTGGGAATGTCCCCAAAAGTTCTCTTCATTCTGAATGACTTTCGCATAACTGATAAACTGTATGATATAAACAAGGTTTTACTACCCAAAAGCTGTAGATCTCTTTAAAACACACAATTTATGTCATGTACATGTTTTTTGTCCAATGAACCATTTCCGAGATATATTCCTTGTTATTTGTTTGAATTTTCCAATACTTTTTCTCAAATGGAAGTACGTTGTTCGGTTTTATTATGTCCTGGACATGTAAAGATGGAAGGCTCTACATAGCAACCAGCTCTTAAAATATTTGAGTATCGCTTAAAGCCTAGCAATTCCCCTTGCACCCACAAGAAAATTAGCAATAAGATAGTTTCTGCAAATGTTTATCTCGATTAACATGAAGTATATGCAGAATAAGCGATTGTACAAGAGTAGAGAAAATCATGTGAGTGAAAAGCATAAAAATTTTTATTTTTATTTATTTATTTTTTGCATTTCTGAGCAGATGGCCCTAAGATACCTACTTTGTCCGCTATCTAAGCAAATTCGCCTGAACTGGTGGGAGAACCTTTTAAAGATAATAATGATATTTTTAATTGTTAAGTAGGTAATGTTTCTCTCGGATTTTGGCAATCTAGAATCCAACAGTTCATCCCGATCGCAGAAAATGTTATTTTCGTACCTATGCTAAAAATCGTACTTTCACTTATAAATTAGAAGTTCGCAGATGAAAGGGGTACGCGAAAGCATTACTTTCTGTATGAAGCGCACTAAACCAACATATCAATTATCGAACTGGGTTTATTTAATGCTGTTGTATTACGAATTCGTTAGCTTTGGATGCAAAGCCTGCTAGTTAGACCATTCAACTGCGTATGTATAGGTTGGCAATATTTATAACATAGCAGCTTTGAGTTACTTATGCTGCTAGTAGGATATAAACATCATTACCGCTCGAATGTGTTCTGTAAGAGGGAGGCGTAAGCTGAGTTCTGTAATTATATGAGAACGGTAATTTTGCTCTTATCCAATTAGTTGTATGCAATATTTTATCCGCGACCATTTTAATAATGGTTACTTACCCATAATTGCGTTCATGATACGATCGTTGATTTATAAACAAGAGCATAATCATCCAATAGATACTCTGTAATTCAACGTATACCAAAGGTTATTAATATTATTCCGTTGATCGAAGTTAAGTTGGTCTAGAAAACAAAGCACTATTGTAAGGATATTAATTTGTTTAATATTATAATACAACCGTATAGATTATCTGGAATCAGGAAATATAAGCTAATTCGTGTTGAATAATGATTGGTTCTGAAGAAAGAATCCTATGCCCTCAAATACTGAGTAACAGCTTCGACATTTGTTCCATTGCTTTTGTCACCTTTAACTTGTATCTTAAATATGCATGTACGATCAATGACCCATGCACTATGTATTTTCTAATAACTTTAGTAATTTAAAATCAATAAAGATACCTTTATCTAGCGCGATGTTAGAGTAATATCGTGCATACTGAGCGAGGTGACACTGCGATAAGTGTGAGACTCGCATTCAGGATGTCCTGGTTTCGATGCCCGGAGACCGCCCACTCTAAGCGATGGATTTTTTCGGGGGTTTTCCCGGGTCGTCAGAAGTGGTTGCTGGAGTGATTTCTTTCATCCCCCGAGTTTCCTGCCCCTCCATTTCGTTCTATTAATAATTTCATAATTATTAATTTTAACCATACGATATTTTAATCCAAATCGTTAGAGTTTCCTGCAAATCAAAAGTAACAAATTTTTCCATGTAAAGGATAGTTTAGGGTGGGGATTTTCTTGGAAATCTTCTTGTCGCATCTTTGGAGGGAGCCTAGCTTATATGCCAAGTGTGGTGTTTAACCGACTTTCGTTTTTGAGTTATGCTTCACAGAGACACTCGGACCGCCTCAAAACATATATTTTCACAGGAAATATCAGCATCGAACTTTTGGGTGGAATGTAATGCTTCCTCTATTTAGACACTATAAACCTGTTTCTTATAACCTTTCGGCGGTTTGCTCTGCGCCGATTTGGCGGCACGAAATTTCAGGAATGGGTTCGCTGCTAGCTCAGGACTCGCATGGAGTTTTGATCTAGGGTTGGTGGTTAATACGACTGATTCATTTTCCTGCCGGTTTATTTCCCGTCGCCGTTTTAAAATCTGACTCCTAATATTACCTCGCCACACACACACACACACACACACACACACACACACACACACACACACACACACATTTCTTTACTGTTGTACTTCATACAGTCACGCCTATCCACCGAACATTCGTTTACAGAACCACATCCAAGGAAATACAACGAAGAAGTGTGTACTAAGCTCTCTTGTTTCTTTATTTCAAATTTCCTATCTCCCCATTTCACTATCGCATGATTTCTACCTTCTTTCTTATTGGATGCCTGGGGCTATGAGAGCATCTGATGTTCAGGCGACCTAACGGTACACTAATAAAAGCGTATTCTCTTCTCATTTGGATTTAATGAAAGAGGAAAACCAACCCCGTTTCCTGCATGCTCCTGGCACTGTCTTTTCAACCAATATTCACCTTTACAGTAATACTCGCTTCCCCGTCATATTTAATAATACCATTCCAACTGTTATTAATATTTATTTTCCTTATGGTTATCATTTTATATTTAGCTACACAGAACGTACTGTCTCACCTTGCCCCGCAGATTGTATTCTTTCGCTCTGCATGTCGTTCCCCTTCCCACTGGCTGGCTAATGTAGGTAAGTACAACTTCGAATAGTGACAAACAAGCCGTGTGCAGTGCAAGCAAAGGCGATAAAAGCGACATAAACACATTGTCATGATAGAAACACGTGCTTTCGCTATTCTAAGATGTAAGTTTAACGAAAAGATCCTCACATCTATTTGTTGACAAGAATTTACAGATGCATTAATTAACCTTCTTACGTACCGAGCGGGATGTCTCAGGCGGTTATGTCTGTGGCCTGATTCGGGAAGTCGTGAGTTCGATTACAGTGGCCGACCTTCTTGATCCATGGTTTTTTGGGGGTTTCCCCAGGTCGCCAGGCAATGCTGGAAAATATCATTACATCCTCCGAATTTCCTGTCCCTTCATTCTCATTTCACTTCACGTTTCACTTTTTTCAGGGTTGGTGGGAGGTCTCGGCGTGTGCATGGCAGGGAAAAAAGGATGCTCTAAGGAAACCTTCGTCTCCCGGGGCGAGTGGCCTTCGGGTCCTGGGCCCCCCAGAGGATGTGTAAGCCCACAGAAAGGAGGGACGCTGGCTGCACCAGCCAAAACTGGGGAGTTCAAATCTTAAATGGTAGGGATCCTGCCCAATGCTTGTCGTTCTTCCTGGTCCGGCCGGCCTCTGTGTCCTCTCAGCTCATCCCTTCCTCCAGGTGGTGACCGTCAGGGATCTAGGTACAAAATATCTGCGTAGGTCGCGTTGCTAAGTCCCCCTACGCTTCTAGTCCTATCCTATCCTAACCTTCTTATGTAATATATTTAATATAATTGGCATACACATACTTGACACAAAATCAATTAGACACAATCAAAATTTGAATAACAGTTCAAGGAAGTATTATATGAAATGCAGACATATAAAGGAAACAAGTATTTTTCTTTAAGAACAAGAGCATTCTTGAGAGAACAAATATTTCCATGCGCTGTAATATCTCACGTCTAAGTTCTGATTTGTTTCTGCTGCATTTACAGATTTTGGTCACCGGGGTAGCTAAATGTAATAGAAGAGTGAACCCAGGCAATTGCAGAAACATAATTTAGTGCAACTAAACCAGCTTCATTTACAATTCAGGTTAGGATGTATGTTACATGAGTACCTATACTCCTTCCCCCATTGTTTTGCATGTTTTCATTTTACACTCAAGAGTGTATGGAACGTTGCATTGATTGACCCACAGAAAGCGCAGACTGTTAAGAACTATAGTCCAGTAACTCTCACGTGTGAGGCAATAATGTGAAATCTCGACTCTTTTCTTTACTTATCTAGCATAAAGTTAAACGCAACTACTTTCAATAATGCAAAACTTAAAATTTAAAAGTATCGAAAAGGTATCGAAGGTTTATCTCTAAGTATTAGACATACTTCGATACCACCGAGTATCGCGAGTATCTAGATATCGACGGTATCAAGGTCCCATGTCTAAATACCAATATTTATTGAAGGTATAAAATAAAGAAGTAAAAGTACAATAATGCATCTATTATTGAGTAGTACGTGATTAGAACACTATGACAGAATACTTGAAACTGTATTTAAAATTAAAATGTACTCAAGACCCATCCCCATAATGCTCATAAATAGGTAAACAATTAATTGTTAGACATAAATATATTTGTATCAAAAATTCTTTGTTTCTTAGAATGACTCTGCTATGAACTCGTAATGGGTGAAGTAGAAATTTCGACTCCTCTAAAATTGACATCCCTTGCTTTGAGAATGTCCGGTGCCCCAGTTCCTCTTGTAGATGTACGAGAGAAACGTGTTGCATGGCAACGCTATAAGATGTCTCCATGACAACCCCAATGTTGTTTAGCACCGTGAAAAATAATCGCCTGGAAAGGCTGTACGTTCCCCATTTTTTGGACTGCTCACGCAGCACTTTAATGGTGGTCTGAAACAGTCCATTCAATTCTGAGTATAAAAATTCTGTGAAAGCCTCTAACATATATTTTTGCTTCCACTACTATGTGTACTAAGTAGGGGAAGTATTGTATTGCACCCAAAAATTCGATGTCGAGATTTCACCGGAAATATACGTTTTGAGGCCCCCTGAATCAAACAAAATTTAGAAAAACGTCCGTGCGACTGTGAACAGCATAACTCAAAAATGAAAAGTCGGATAAATACCAAACTTCGTATTAATGTTCAGTATCTTTCAAAGATGCGACACAAGATTTTCAAGAAAATCCCCCCAACCCAGACTACCCTTTACATGAAAACGTTTTCGAAAATTTTGATTTCCTCAAAAATAGCTCTAACGATTTTGATTATAACATCATATGTTTAAGATATTTTTATGGCAAATGAAATGTATATCCTGAATTTTCTGTGAATGCTCCCAAAAGTCGTCTTCATTCTGAATAGTTTTGCATAACTGGAAAACCGTAAGAGACAGACAAAATTTCACTACACAAAAAAATGTAGATCTCGTTAAACACACAATTTATGTCATATAATTTTTTGGGTGTGTGTGGAACGAACCATTTACGAGATGTTGATTGAATTTTCCAATACTTATACTTTTCCTCAAATGGGAATTCCTTATTGTTTTTTTATAAATTATGTCCTGGTCATGCAAAGAGAATTAAAAACTGAGTTTTATTTATGGACGCTCTTTAACTTCTGTGGTCCTTAGCGTCCCATTCTATATTGGGCGTGAAATACCGGTAATTTTGCTCAAAGGCCTCTTTATCAGGCTTGAGGTTCTTTTGAGTGCCGTAAATCTACGACAGGACCACCGGCTTTACTTTCCTTCCGAAGGAAGCCATGCTAGACCTCGGAACTAAAGGCTAGCATGGTAACCACTACACCACGGAGGACAAGGCAAAGAGAATGGAATGCGCCACATAGCAACCAGCTCTTAAAATATTTGACTATCGCTTAAAGCCTACCATATTCCCCTTGTACCTACAAGAAAATTGGCAATAAGATAGTTTCTGTAAATGTTTATCTCGGTTCATGAAGTAGACGGAGAGTAAGCGTTTGTAGAAATAGCTTGTACAAAGATAGGGAAAGTCATGTGACACATCAGATTTTTCTTATGATAATGGTAATGATGAAGATGATATTGAATTTTTAAATGAGTGAAATTTTGTGTAAAAACAATAATAATTGATGTATTGTGTCATCACGTTCATGAGACTTATTAGGAATATTCTAAATGTTTAAAAGATAGCTTTTTTTAAAATTTCTTTATTGTCGCTTCAACTATAAACTCATATCGCGGCTACTTTAGAATGCAGAACATAATAAAATGAAACATACAATATTTTAAACAGTAATAATACACACCATATTAAATTCTCTAGATAGTTGTGCTGCACATTGTTATACAATTTTGTCGCTTTCATAAAGTTTGAAGTTCTTTGTTGTGCAGAATTTAGGGCGTCTGGTAGGCTGTTGGGGATGTCACTTCTTTCTCTGTGTTGTACATAGCGACGGCAGGCTGTGACGAGATGATGAACTGTGAGGCTGGATCTGCAGAGGTCGCACACAGGAGGAAGGTCACGGTTGAGGAGATGTTTGTGCGTTATAGAAGTATGTCCAATACGTAATCGAGTTAATACAACTTGGTCTTTGTGGTTGAAACGATAGTGTTGAAGTTTGGACTCGGAAATGTAGACATCGTGTAACTTGCTTCTAGATGTGGCTTTCCATGTTTGTCTCCATTGATTAATGCAAGTCTTTTTGGTGAAGTTGATGAAGTCCGTATGTGGGATCATGATGTCCTGAGGGGGATGTTTGGTAGCTTCTTTGGCTGCCTGATCAGCTGATTCATTTTCCAGAATTCCGACATGAGACGGAGTCCAGGCGAATGATACTGATTTACCAGAGATTAGTATTTGGTTGTAGAGTTTTTGGACTTCTGTAACAATATTTTGGGGGGTTGAGTTTTGTTGAAGAGCTGTTAAAGCACTCAACGAGTCGGAAAATATTATGTAGTGATATACGTTATCTTTTTCAAGTATATATGAAGGTTGAATTGCGAACAATTCACAAATAGACAGAAAGATTGCCTTACCTTGAGATTTCATCAGAAGTATACATTTTGAAGTCCCTTGAAAGCAAAGGTAAGCGTTTTTTTAGAGGACTACTACGTTTATACGCCGTTTATTTGATATTCGATTTAGTTAAGTTTTTCAACTGTTACTTCTCTCAGTTCTCACTGTCTCTGTTTTGATCCTGTTCAACTTTCAACTGTTACTTCACTTAGTTCACACTGCCACATTTCTAATGTGAACTAGTTCAATTTCCCCGTCACTTCACATTCTTCGTGGCGTAGCCTCTTCTTCCAGACGGCCCAGCTGCTGGAGAGTCGAACACAATACTTCTACAATCTCTCACTCTCTGCACGTCACAGCAGCCATCACCAATTCGCTCGGAGAACCGCACCGTGATCTGAAGCTACACAATGGCGATGTCAATTTCAGACGAGTCGAAATTTTTACTTCACCCATTACTAAGTTCATAGTAGAATCATTCTAAGAAAACAAAGAATTTTTGATACAAATATATTTATGTCTAACAACTAATTGTTTACCAATTTATGAGCATTATGGGGATGGATCTTGAGCACATTTTAAATACAGTTTGAAGTTTCCAGAACGTGTGTCCAGATAGATCTAGAATGTTTTCTGTCAAAGTGTTCTCATCACGTACTACTCAATAATGGATGCATTATTGTTTATGTGTTACATTTCAGCCATGGAATTGTCACTTTCTTACTTGTGTTGTTTAGAATCAAATCGCGCTCATCAACTCGCTTACTCCTTCACTGACCAACTCAACTGACTGCTCTCCCGAGAACGCTCGCTTATATAGCCAATGGAATCTCCCACGGAACGGAGGCGGGGGAAAGAAACTTCCAGAAGATTATGGTTATCTACCGATAGAACTTCTGGAGTTTACTCCGGGCGAGAGCGCGATTTATCTTTGTTTATCTCCGACTGCCTGGCGCCAACGTCCAGATAACCTTGGGTCATAGCCTCTGCGTCACAACATTGACCAATAACGTTAGATGGTGCCTTGGATATCGACCAATCACGGTCGTTTAACTTATAGCACGCTTGTCTGAATGCGACTTTATCGGATAAAGCGGCAGCTCGTTAGGGAACCATGATGGTAATGTTTCCATTACCAAAAACCAGCAGATATCTTAACTTTTAACTCTGAAAATTGTAATTTTAATCATTATACATTCAAATAATATCAATTTCCAAATAAATTATTTTCTTGAAAAAGAATGTGTTTTTATTGTGTTATGATTTTAGGGGTTAACGTATTTTTTAGACAGCATGACCTAAAAGTAGAGTGTCTAACACAGAGCAAACGAGCTGAAAGCTATATCTTCATTGAGACGCACTTTGGTTTCAAGTCCAATCACATGGTAATTACCCCTTGTATTTGCACATGTTTGATAACTCGACTCGGTTTGATTAGGTTTTACTTTGCATTATGCCGTTTAACATGATTAATTTCTAATGGCGGTCCATTATCTGCTCACAGTATAAATCGCCAAACTTCAATTTATTGCAGTTCATTGTAGAATTAACCCATACGTTATATTGACAACTTTCTTTGATCTAAAAGCTACTCATTTATCTAACCTACACAAAGATTAAATAGTGGAAATTAGAATTCAGAAGAAACTGAAACGGAAATGAAATTACAAAAGCAGCTGAAAGAACAACACTAGAAGTACGCGTGCTGTCCAGAAAGTAACCTCCGTTCACCCATAGCACGAGAAGTATTGGGGGTAGCGCCGCCATTTCGACATCAGCGTGCGCAGTGGCTCAGTGCGCTTCTAGCTGTGCAAGGAGCATCGTACTGTCACGTGTTTGCTAGTTATAACCTAACAACATGAGCGCCGAAATAATAAATCCTGCCAAGGTTGAAGTGTGGAAAGGCTACGAAGAGCAATTCAAAACAAGTGTCGTGGTCTTCTGACATCTGGTGTTGTGTTTTTGCATGACAACGCTCGCCCTCACACAAAAACAACACAAATGAACTTCTGGCCAAGTTCAAATGGGACGTTTTGGACCATCCCCCATACAGCCCGATCTTGGCCCTTAGCGACTTCCATCTGTTCCATACATGGAAAAGTGGCTCGCAGCTCAGCGCTTTGGCAATGACGAAGAGCTTCAAAATGCCGTGACAGGTTGACTTAGTTTACAGACGCAGAATTTTATGCAGAGAGTAATTCAAAGACTGTGAAAACGTATGACAATGCTTGAATCTGTTTGAAGACTATGTAAAAAGAAAAAGAGAAAAGCTGTAGTTTTCAGATGTATATAATAAAAATTTTGTATGTATACCGGTTTCGTGTTTATTTCAAAACGGAGGTTACTTTCTGGACAGCCCTCGTACTTACCCAAAGAATCCAGAAAGCAATATGCTATAGCATTTAATCGCTTCATTGCCTGGTGTAAGGTAAAACATGGTGAAAATAATTTCACTGAAAATGACTGCTAGCAGATCAACAAAATACAAAAACATCTGACATCTCCGTTTTAATGTCATTTCTATCGTTTCAAGAACGCGTTCTAAATGTGATCACCGTTAGTTTTAAGAATCAGTATAATATTATAGATATTTTACAAATTCGAGCGATGTGTAAGAAATAATATATGCCACACGTGTTAAAAGTAGTTTTAGTTTGCTCTAAGATTGCGAAATTCGGCCTATGGCCTTCGTTTCGCGAACATTCCAACTCGCAAAATAAAACTCTTCTTTTACCCCTTGTATCATAATCTATTATTATTATTATTATTATTATTATTATCATCATCATCATCATCATTATTCCCACTGTTGGTGGCATGGTTTAGTATTACGTAACACATTCGGTAAATATGCCGTGATCTGAAGCTATACAATGGCGATTTGATTTTAAACAACACAAGTAAGAAAGTGATTATTGTTTATGTGTTATATTTTAGCCATGGAATTGTCTTAATAAACCCCATTCAAGCTTACGAGTTTCATCAGATAAATTTCTAACTTCTTATGGGATTACTTATAATAATTACGTTTTTAGGTTAGATTTTGCCTTCGGTATTTAAATGCTGTTTCAAACCCTTAATCAGGTCTTAAACAAATTATACAAAGTTCCCATAACATTAACGTCCTAAACCTTCGTGCTATGCTTGGTTTATGTTTCTGAACACCTGTATACAGTGTCTTCCTGTGGTGATTTATGATGGGTATAATAGCCAGGCGTCTGTCGTCACTAAGTTCATCCTAAGTTTCAAGGTAGGCCGGGTCAGCTGGTTGCAAGAAACACGCGTGCATTACACTAGCAAAACATCACGGTCGACCTTGTCTGACGCCTGGAAGCTTCCTTCATGCACGTTCTCAACGCTAGAAATCCTGTTCTGTACTTTCATCATAGTATTTCACTTCCACGAATTGTAGAAATTACATATTCGATGATGATAATAACATATTTACTGATTCGCGGAAAATTATACGCTTGATTTTGACGACCAATTAAATAAAATTCCCCAGGAGTAACAGACGAGAGATTATTAACGCGCGTCACTTTTAAATGTTATATGTGTGCCAAAATGAAACGGTTATATACACCAATAAAAATTGATATGCTACATTCTTATGACTTTCTCTACCTCTATCGTTTATTAGTAAGTAGAGAAATTATTCTTACGAAAGTTAATTTTTCAATCTACTTCATTTTAATCGAACTGCATTGCACATTTATTTATAAATACGAAGGGAACAGCGATAGTCAAATGTTTAAGAACTGGACGCTACATGCTGGCCTTAAAATTCCATACTGTTTCCTGAAAATGGATAGGACTTGGAAATAATGACTTAAGTATTGAATAATTTGAATCATTAATAACGGATATCTCGGAAATGGCTGATGCCTTTTGAAATAAATTGTGTGTTTTGAAGAGATCTATATTTTTCGTGCAGTAAGTTTTCATCTATCGCTTAACAGTTGCCAGTTATGCGAGATTTGTATAAATTTCCTTCCGAATGAAGAGGACTTCGCAGGTTATTTTCATAAAATTCAATATATATACATTTTATTTGACATGTAAGTATGTTTAATATATGGTATTTTAATCAAAAGGGTTAGAGATATTTTTGAGAAAATAGAGAATTCGAAAAATGTTCAATGTAAAAGGTAGTTAGATTGGAGGATTTTCTTGAAAATCTTCGTGTCGCGTCTTTGGAAGGTGCTGAACTTAAATACCAAGTTTGGTGTTGATCCGACATTTAGTTTTTGAGTTATGCTGTTCACAGACACAGACACGCGCGCGCACACATACACACGGGGACTCTTTGGATTCAGGGGGACTCAAAACACGTATTTCCAGTGAAGTCTAGGATATCGAATTTCGAGTGGAATACAGTACCTTTACTACTACGTACGTGGCAGAGAAAGTAACAAGGTGTTAACAGTATATTGCGATATTGGTGCGGTAAGTGCATCTTTGCAGAACGAGGAAGAGCTTTGAAAATACAAGACAGAGTATTTTCACTTTTGAGTTTCTGTAAAGGAATTAAGGCTTGCATTCCCTCCCTCTAACAATAGTAAATAATAGAAATGCTTATGTGAAGAATAAAATTAATCACTATCAGCTGTTCAAAAGCAGTATCAGGATGGTGGCGCTTAACCTCTGCGTGCTGGTGATCGATTAGTCACTCCTGGTAGTGTTGACCAAGGCAGTCCACCACTGAAAATGAGAAGGCTGCTTGCAAAGAAAGAGCTATACTTAAATGCACGAATAAATCGTAAGTGAATGTTAAAAAATAAAGGAGAACACGGTAAGATTTAAATGGTAAAATTCAAGTATCAAATATGATTATATTGCATGTCTGCAACAATAAATATGTATGCACATCAATAGTTAGAGGATTAAGTACACTTTGTTAACATCTACGATAAAAATTACAAAAAAACATGGGTATAAAAAATAAGATAGCAATTGATATCACTAGAGCAATTACTCCTCCTAATTTATTAGGGATGGAACGTAAAATAGCATAAGTTCAAGAATTTCAACTTCCCACGTATGATAGCATAAGTGGGAAGTGGATAAAAGAAAACACTATCGTCGAAAAAAGACTATACGAAGTACTTTCACTGTATGCAAGTGATTCAGCCATCCTTGGTATTTTACTTTTTCTTCGTGTACTTGGTAGGTAAAGGAAATAATGCATTCCACCCAAAAATTCGATGGCGAGATTTTACCGAAAACACATGCTTGAGGGGTCCCTGCATAAAAAGTTTGAGAAAATAGAAGCATGTGTGTATGTGTGAGAGCAGCATAACTCAAAAACATAAACTGAAAGAGTTGGCTCCGCGATAATGTGTGAGGCTTGTATTCGGGAGGTCTGCGCTTCAAATCCCCTAAAACCGCCCTCCCAGACCGAGGTCTTTTCTGTGTTTTCCTCAGTCCTCATAAGTGACGAATGCCGCAGAGATACCTTAGACTTAGCCCTTCCCAAAATTCCTTTCGGAAATTATTTCATCGCCTGTATCATCAGAGGGGTTTTAGTAAGTAAACCATCAAGTTAGAAACGCACGGAGGGCTGGTGGCAAGGGAAGGTGGAAGCGAATGCGACCTTGTAGTGCACTCTCTAAACAAAATGAACAGTTGAAGGTACTATACCCTGCTTCGAAACCACTTTGATTAGGATTGCACAGTATCGGAAGAAAACACTGGATATACACTACGCGATCAAAAGTATCCGGACACCTGGCTGAAAGTGACGTACAAGTTCGTGGCGCCCTCCATCGGTAATGCTGGAAGTCAATTATATGGTGTTATATGTTAGTAAATCTACTGACATGGGCTATCACTTTTAAGCACACTTAAAAAGCAAAAGTCTGGGCCGAGTTTGAACCCGCGACCTTGGGATCAGAAGGCCAAATAACCGACACCCCCTCCTTTGTATACCCTATACATTTGTGTGTAAGTATTATCTCTCGCGCACTGCGACCTACATAAATCTATTGCGGCTACCAACTAAAATATATTTTCCACAGAAGCTTCCCTTAAATACTTTCTTATTCAAGCTATTGCTTCATCAACTCTTTTTTAAATTATCCTAAAAATTAACATTCATGAAATATTTTATTTAACAAAAACCAGAATATGAAATATTTTAATTACAATTCCGTTTTTAATAAAAATTGCATCTGCACCTTTTCATTGATCCGAGGAGGATGGGATGAAGTGAAGGAACCACAGGAGGTCACAACTTGCAGGCAGACAGATCACAGATACACGCGGAAGTCCTTAATGTTCCTGGCTTAAAGACCACCACTGTATCTGCCCAGAGCTGCACACCTGAAACAAGTGATGGAACCGGAATGAAAGGAAATCGTGGCAGATGAGAAACCACCGTAGCATTCTCCTACCGACCAGGAAAAACCACAAACAACCCAAGACGGTCAACGGGAATCGAACACAGGACCTCTCGAATGCGAGGCTCACACGTTACCTCGGAGACATTTCGCCATTTGTACATACATATTTACTCTCATTTTATAAATGGTTAATATCAAGGGTGCTTTGTGTAATGACTGCTTCTGCGGTCTGGTGGTTAGCATGCTAGCTTCCAAATCCATAGCCCCTGGGTGCGATTCCCGGCTAGAGGATGGGAAATTTTCTTTAGCCAGGATTACTCCTCATCCTTCCTAGAGTCTGCAGGTATGATTGAGAATGTAAATGTGCGTGTGAAATTAATATTTAAATAGAAAACCAAAGATTAACACCATAGTAAACGAGTGAACGTCATTGCCGATTAGCAGTTGTTCTAAAGGCAGAGCTGCCGATATGACCTTAGATTTTAAAGGCGGCGTATAAATGGAACAAACAAACAAAACAAAAAGAAAGAAGGAAAACTTTGTGTAATATGCCGGTGGGATGACTGATATTCAATTTCTAAGTCTTTTTAGGCTAAAATTAAAATAATTCTGATTTAAAATCTTTACCTGACAAAGTAGAGCATGCTTCTAACCAGGAACTTCTGTAACACCGCCATCAACCTGCAGATATGGAATGCACGTGAATGCCATTAAAACTTGTTCTCGGAAAGCAAACTTCACAAGTTAGGCATTATGTAAAAAGGACAGCGTAAAATAAACGGTTGTCACTAGTGTTCATATTTTATGCATGATACACACATTTTCTCCTGAACTTTGCTCTTTGTGTGGGTTAAAGATAGGAAGAGTCAGAGAAACAAAGTAGTAACTTCGCCATGAGAATGCTCTAAGCCTGTACAAATCTGTACTTCAAATGTCGGTCGTATTCGGTGCCCATTTATTTTCTCTAACGTCTGTCTAAGACAGAGGATTGTTGTTATATAAATGATGTCTCATAAGTAATGTCTGTCTTCAAGCAAAACTTTATTTCAAATGTGTTGTTACAGGAAATGATTCTAATCTTCAAAGTAAAGAACATTAGATTCTATAGTCCTGAGCCACCTCAGGAGGTTTGCTATTCTGCAACGGTACTAGTTTCTGGTTTTTGAACCAGATATTCGAGTTCGCTGATACCCATTTCAAGGGCTTCAATGTTTTCAAAATTTCTTTCACGTAGGAAATGGGCCATGGATCTAAATAGAACAGCTATATGCTGGATGTGGTAGCAGTTCGATTACCTCCATTCATTCGATTCCTGAATTTTATCCATGGTTCTTTGAGCTGCATGAGGTTTCGCATTGTCCTGCTGCAAGAGAACTCTGTTTCTATTAACTAATGCGGGTATCTCTGCCTCAAAAAACTTGATGAACTCGTTCCGGTTGTTGAAAATAAAGATCCGCATCGACTGCACGTACATTTGGAACAAATTCTCAATCAATCACACCTTCAAAATTTTACCAAACACATATCATTATTTTGGTGCCAAACCAATTTTTTTAACGACAATGTTTGCAGGATGACGGTATAGGGCCACTGTTTCGAGGTGTCAGGGTTGTGGTAATATACCCACTTTTCATACATGTGACAATTCTCCTGATAAATCTATCATCTCAGGGATTAGCGATAAGCTGACGACAGATATCCCCTCTACATACAGCTTGATCAAGTGTCAATTCTTGTGGTACAAATTTACAGATTCTGAAAGAGTGTTAATTTTTTTTAAAAAAAATTCCAAAGTTTTCGGTGGTGGGGGAGACACGGGTTAGTTGTCATAAAGCTTATAACTCTGCAACTACTGTCGCTCTAGTCGTTATACTGTAATCAGGTGTTACCCCAACCCATACAGCAGTTGTGTGGACTACTGGCTATGTGCAAGACCTAACAACGCATTTATTTGGCATTTTATAATTTTTACCCTGGCAAGCAAAATTGTTTCTCGTTACTTCGTGTAATTATAAGATGTAAACCTTTAAAACAATAAATTATATAGCTATCTAGTTGAAAAGGCCGAACAATTAGGTATATTTTTCCGTATTTTGATTATTACTTAACAGTGAGGTTATTGTTGTTCAGCATTGTTTCCCAAAATGGCGCGGTGGAGTTACTTGTTACAGGTAACAACAAACCGCGTTCAGTTGCTTATTCATTTTTTTCTTGTCATGCAAATTACAAAAATGGTCCAGAATTTCATAAGTATGACGAAATCGTGGTTACTGAGCTTACCAAATGTCTTTCTCCTGATCTACAGAACAAAAAAGACCAACAAACCCCAGAAAAGTCAGTTCCTGGGTGCAACTCCTGCATCTGGCTACCCCGGAGAAAATGCGACCATTTCCAAAAGCTGTAATGTGAAAAACCTCTTATGGCTTGATGCTTATGCAAATAGCCGTCCAAACGAGGATTGGATCCAGTACATTGAGTGCAAGAGCTGGGCTCACAAAAAGTGCACTCCATCAAACGTATCAAAATGGTGTCAAACAATACGTCTGTATTAATGGTGACTGATGGACAGTGCATTTTATATATGAGGCGTATTCCGTTTGGTCATAATAACTACATGTTCATGAGACAAGGTTTTTTATTGACACTGATATATGCCTACATATATACTTTACTTTTCCACATAATCGCCGTTCACATCTATACACTTGCTGTAACGCTGCACTAGCTTCTTTAACCCCTCGGCATAAAAGTCTGCCGCCTGGGACATAAACCAGTTGGTAACACTCGTCTTGAGTTCATCATCGGTTTGAAATCGTTGTCCACCTAGCCACCGTTTCAAATGCAAGAAGAGGAAATAGTCGCTTGGTGCCAGGTCGGGACTGTATGGAGGGTGGTCAAAGAGTTCCCAACGAAAATCTTGAATATTCTCTTTGGTTTTCATTGCGTGCATGCGTTGTCATGCAGGAGGATGATGCTGGACGACAGTTTCCTGCGGCGTCGATTTTGGATCGCAGTCTCAGTTTGGTAAGCGCTGCACAGAACATGTCAGCTGTAATTGTTGACCCACGGTCCATGAAATGAATCAAAAGGACGTCCTATTGCTCCCAGAACACGGTATCCATAATTTTGCGATTCGTGTACGGCGATTGCTAACACTTTTTTGGTGTGGGTGAACCGGAACGGCGCCATGTATTGACTGTCGTTTCGATTCGCGTTGGTATATCTATTTATGTCTCGTCGCCCGTAACAATGTGAGAAAATAAACCATCTCATCTTGTCTAAAGAGCTCCAAAAACTGCGCACTACGCATTCGTTGCTCTTTGTGCTGACAGGTGAACAGTTTTGGCACCCTCTCGCACAAAGTTTCCGATATCCAAGCTGCTCAGTCACAATTCTGTAAAGTGAGGTTCGAGCAACATCTGGGAATTCATCAGCCAGACCAATAATCGTCATCCACCGATCACTTCGAAGTGTTTGGTTCACTTGCTCATCGATGTCGTTGGTCCGAGTACTGAGTCTACCACTCCGCTGTTCATTGTGCACATTTGTGTGGCCATTTCGAAATTCTCGGCACCAATGTGAACCTGTTTGTCACTCATTATGTCTGGTCCATACACGAGGCATAACTCACGATAGATGTCCGCAGCTGATGATACTTTTGCGAGCAAAAATCTAATCACACCGCGCACTACTCAACTGGCGGGATCTACGATTGTCGCGGCCATTGCGATCTGCTCTCACCGACTTGCAAACGCCTACTGCGTCACACTAATACTGCGGTAAGTTCCTCAGGAGTCGGTAGACAGCGCTGCAGGCGTGAAATGTCATTCAGGCCTACCATCCGTTAAATATTGTTCACCGTACCTTAGTTTTGGAATACGCCTCGTAAGTTCTTGGTTTGCATGTTTATATGGACATCAAAACTTTTATATTAACATGATAAAGTATAGCAACTCTTAAGTAAAGTATTGTCTTCAACAATAATATTTTAAGTATTTTATATTTTGTGAACATAATGGTTTGGAAATATAGGTAAAGATTGGATATATGTTAATGTTTCGTTACCTAATCATATATATGAAACACTATTTATGTTTTTATGTGACATGTATTTCCCATTTAAAATACATGTAACAACTAGCACCAAAGGTCGCCTACTTGTCACACGTGCAGTGACAACGTATATTGGTTTTATCGAGTACTTCTGGTGCGGTTAGGATTTTGATAATTAGTAACAATATATCCCAAGTTACAATCCTTACTTAGAAATAAAAATTATATTTGTTTCACAAATACAAAAAATATGAAAAATAAAAATCTAAAAAGCGTGACAACTATCTCCAGTCTCCTCTACTTTTAAATGTTAAGTAGTAATTTCATTGTTACATGTTTTATTCCCTGAGTTTCATTTTGCTCCTAATGAAATACGCTATCAAATAAGCAAAATTAGACTTTTAGCGGATGAATTAAGTATTTTGGACGAGGTGTACACATGCATACAATAGTTGTTAGTAAAAACTAAAAACGTTCTAAATTATATTAAA
Organism: Deroplatys truncata; assembly: GCA_030765065.1. Taxonomy (NCBI): domain Eukaryota; kingdom Metazoa; phylum Arthropoda; class Insecta; order Mantodea; family Mantidae; genus Deroplatys; species Deroplatys truncata. The sequence goes on along the minus strand of CM060988.1, from coordinate 124,713,148 downwards.
TAAAATAAGCGTAATATACATAAGCATTGTGTAAATATTGTGACATCGCCTCTATTTGACACGGTGACGCCACCAATTTAAAAGGCATTGTCAGTCATTTGCTTATATCTTCTCACAGCCGCCCGAATCCTACGCTATGAAGCGTACCAACGCCTCATATGAAGCGTTGACGTAACAATACAAGATGCGGATGTGTAGGTAGAAGTCAGTACTTATCTTGGGCGCTCGTTTCTAAACAACAACCTTATGACTGAAAATATGCGCAAAAATCCCGAGGAAATTTCAATCCCTGCCAGAAACACTGAATCGGATCTGCTGCTAGCAAAATCTCGCAACAATATGAGAAGGAATGTATTGCATTTAAAGACTAGTGCAAGGTAAGCAGTGTTTCTCTTATGAACGAAGACACTTGCATGTTGCGAAATAAATATTTCATATTTGTAAAGGATTGCTAATAAACAAAAAAAATCTGATGTGTTACACTCACATGACTTTCTCTACTCTTCTATTACCTATTTTTACAAACGCTTATTCTCCATATGCTTCATGTCATGCATCGAGATATCGAGATGTTAATCTTATTGCTAATTTTCTTGTAGATGCAAGGGGAATTGGCTTTAGGCGTTTAAGAGCTGGTTGCTATGTGGAGTATTCCATTCTCTTTGCATTACCAGGACAAAAAAATGAATAACGAATTTGAGAAAAAGTATAAGTATTGGAAAATTCAAGGGAATAACAAGCAATATCTCGAAAATGGTTCGCTCAACAAAAAAAATGTATATGACATAAATTGTGTATTTTAACGCGATCCACATTTTTGTGTAGTAAACTTTTGTCTATCTCTTATGGTTTACCAGTTATGCAAAAGTTGTTCACAATGAAGAATACTTTCGGAGACATTCCCAGAAAATTCAAGATATACATATTATTTGTCATAAAAATATCTTAAACACATCATATTTTAATCAAATTCGTTAGAGCCATTTTTGAGAAAATTAAAATTTTCGAAAAATGTTCCATGTAAAGGGTAATCTGGGATGCTGGGATTTTCTTGAAAACCTTCGTGTCGCATCTCTGGAAGATACAGAACCTAAATACCAAGTTTGGTGTTTATCGGACTGTTCGTTTCTGAGTTATGCTGTTCAAAGACAGACACACAGACAGACACACGGACATTTTTCCAAAAGGGCTTTTTTGGATTCAGGGGATCTCAAAACATGCATTTCCGGCGAAATCTCGGTATCGAATTTTTGAGTGGAATACAATACTTCCCCTACTTAATATATGTAGACGAGAAAGTAAAAAGGGATGTTAGCTTATATTTGTTTTTAAATCATGACATTTAATGTTTTGTGAAAAATGCTGCTAAACATTGTAATTAACATAAAACAATTGGCTTATATTTCTTGTTTTATGAGTAAGTATTCTGTTTAAAAGGATGTTAAAATTGGTATAACTGGTCACTGCATTCTGGATTATTTTATTACGCCGCTAAAGGTTTCCATATAATTTCTCCCATGTGCCCCGGTTAAACAGTCACCGTAATGTCGTACGTGCAACAATAGTATGTCTCATAGTGAGGCCCCGGGTTTGCATCCTATTGGGGTCAAGCTACATGACTGGGGTTTTTCTGGCCTATGAATAACAAGTACGAGAGGCAGTCGAATAAAAAACCCAATATGAAATTCAGTTCACGAATTCCATTCCGAGCATACGTATGTGACAAAACCCACTATTTATTATCTCTAGCAAACTAATAAAATTGCAAACTGTACATGTTTTCAATACACCAAGAATTAAGTTTGACTTGTTAAAAACAAAATATATCTTTCATGTAACTGAAACGTATGAGTGTGTATGTATCACACCAGGTGCAGACACGCTCTACACTTACCAATAATGTATAACTTATAAGAGGGTTGGAAAGGGAATTAGATTGAGAAATGCAATGGCATAGTCGGGATTTGAACCACGGATCTTCTCTGCTTTAACCAATTGAGCTACCATGGCAACATGCCGGTATGACATTAAATTCTCCAATTGACTCACATATTTAGTAATTCTCAAATAGATTTTGAGATAACTTACCCCAATGGCAACTTACAATGTCTAAGTACTTTAAGACAACTGAGAATGACAAAAATGTAATGTATATTTACATTTTTTTACAGATTATTTATCTTCAAAATGTTAGATTTGAAATGGTATTTTGCACTTAATTTAAATAGTTCTCCAATTTAATTTAAAACATTTTAAAGTAATTTAAAGTTCAATGTTGAATAGCTTTCCCATATATATATATATATATATATATATATATATATATATATATATATATAACGTGTATAACGTGTGAATTGCGTTTGTGGCAGATTTGTTGCTTGTTTATAATTGAGGAATACGGTTATATGCTAGAGGAACGAATTTCTGCCAATAACATTCTAAGTTGAGGCAGTATTTGTAATACCTGAATAATTTCAATTGTATTTTATAATAAGTAAATTCAATAACAGCCCGCCTTGAAACAATATGTATGCAATAATTATTTTTAAATGTATGTAACAGTCATTGCATATACTTATTATTATTATTGTAAACATGCTTAATAATGTTGTGTGAATACATTACATACTTTAATAATGCAAGAGCTGTGAGAATAATAAGTTTTAAGTTGCTAACAATGAGATAATAATGAGGTAACTTTGTAGCAATAATGAGTTGAGAGTTTGAATATTACTAGTCATGATTAGAGCAACGATAATGTAAATTCAGTAACAGTTTAAAATTAGCCAATCAATAGCAAAGAAAAGCTTTAAGTAAAATGCAGATATTCTATTGGACTAGAATTAGCCAATCAGAGACTTGAAATACCGAAGCTTACGGGTTTAACGATTGAAATAATGTTCAGTTGCTGGCAAACCTTGGAGTGACCAGATGGAAGATGTGTTCTCTACACAAATATTACGTGAATCGTAAAATATGTCTATGCGTTAGCTAAGTGAAAGTATTAAATAATCTCACAGCTCTTAAAAAGTGTAGTGATTTATTAAAATGTGCAAGGATTAATAAAAGAAGTGGATTTAAAAACTTAAATTCTGTGTATGTCTACAATTATTGTCATACCGCACCTTGCCTAAGGGATGCATGACTCTAAAAACTTTACTGACGCAGCCGAGGCAAAATTCAAACATAAATAATATATATAGAAGCAGTTTTAATAACAAAGTTAAATATTATAGTGTAAAACTTGGAGTGTAACAACTAAAATTACATCTTTAAATCAGCTTCTCATACGTAGCAGCATATTGCGTAATAACAGTAACTATTACGTAATCAACAAATTCAAACTGCCGTCCAAAGCGTGTTGCAAACTTCTTAAACAAAGTAACTCCAAGAACAAAACTACTTCAAATTGGCTTCCCAAACAAGAAGCTAAAATAATTTACGTAAAAATATATTACGTAACAAAACATCTACTTCAAGTTGGCTCCCATACGTGGGGCATTTAAATTAAAGCAACTATTTAACTTCTTCAAATTGATGCCCAAAGTGTGGTGTAAACTACGTAACGAACAATACTTCTTCAAAGTGTAGTTTTTGTGAAGTTGGTTGTGCATATAGTACCTTCTATCTACTATAATGCACAATTGCACTATATTGCAAGGTGATGCATTTGGATTGATTAGTAGGTACATCTAGTCTGCAGACACAAATATTGCGAGGCGAACTCTTATGATGGAGGTGGTTCAAGGAGACGGTACATTTTACAGTTATTTACTACGTCTCTGAGGAATAAGTGCAGATGGGAGGCAGAGGAAACTCGCGCAGAAACATAACAGGCAGACCGTATTACGTCACCATTCCCGGTGCGTAGCATGTGCAGGACTGCGGTAAGGAAAGTAGCAGTTGATAATCACAGTAGATGGTTTCGTAAACCAGTCAAAATGCGAATACAGCCACGCAAGGTCATACGCTCACAAAGTAGAAAAATCTGATGTGCTACATTTATAGGACTTTCTCTACCCTCTATCGTTTATTGACAAGTTGTCACATGGTCCTTATGCTCTGGCAACCAGCCGAAGACCACGGGACGGAGAAGGTTCACAAAGAACATCCTTATTCCCTGCCGAGCTGCACCGAAACTCCATCGCCGACACTTCCAACCCTGAAACAAAACAAAGGGGGTGAAGGATGAATGAAATGGAGGAACAGGAAGTTCGGGGGATGTAATGATCCTTCCCAGCATTAACCTGGCGACCCGGGGAAAACACCGAAAAAAACCTATGGGCCAGGAAGGTCGGCCACGGGAATCGAACCCACGACCTCCAGAATGCGGGCCACAGACGCAAGTGCCTGAGCCATCCCTCTCGGCAATAATAATAATAATAATAATAATAATAATAATAATACTTTATTAGTGATTATCTACCATAGTTTTCCTACAACCTGTTCATAATTTTATTTCTCCATAAATACTTACTCTCTGCATCTTCATTGTTAGTCCTCTAGACGCCATGCTTCTTCGGACCTCATCCAGCCATTGTTCTCTTGGTCTTCCCCGTCCCGTTTCCTTCAGCTTCTATTTTAGTACCAGTCTTACTTCAAATTGTTTCCCATTCTTTTCAGGGCGGCCGAACCATTTTTATGTTCTTTCACGTACTACTTCTACTACATTTTTTTTTTGGCATTTATTGTTTACCAAACGTTTGTATTTCTAACTTAATCCGTTCTTGAGATTCGAGAAGCCCTTCGCCACAAATCCACTCTTGTTAATAATTTTCTTTCTTGTTGCCTATACATTGTCCACGTTTCTGCTCCATGGAGTACTGTACTTTGTACTATTTAATTATAAATGAGCTTTTTAGTTTTATTTAAAATGTTTCTGCTCCATAATATTGTGTTCAACATTCCAATTATTTTTCTTCCTTCTCTTATTCTTTTTACTTTCTCTACTACATATAGTACTTAAGTACGGAAAGTATTGTATTCCACCCAAAACTCAATACCAGATTTCACCGGAAATACAAGTTTTGAGGTGTCCGGAATCAAAAAAAAATCGGATGTGTTACACTCACATGACTTTCCCTACTCTTGTAAAACTATTTTTACAAACGCTTATTCTCTATCTACTTCATGTTAATCGAGATAAACATTTGTAGACTATCTTTTTGCAAAGTTTCTTGTAGATGTAAGGGGAATACATATTTACAAGGGCAATATAGAAATACAGTAGCCTTTAAGCACATACATATCTCTTAATAGCTGGTTGCTAGGTGCATTCCCTTTGCCACAGATTAATACTCTTTGCATATCAAAGACAAAAAAATGAATAACGAATTCCCATTTGAGAAAATAAGTATTGAAAAATTTAAGGGAATAACAAGCAATATCTCGAAAATGGTTCACTCAACAAAAAAATTGTATATGACATAAATTGTGCATTTCAACGCGATCTATATTGTTTGTGCAGTAAAATTTTGTCTATCTCTTATGGTTTACCAGTTATGCTAAAGTCGTTCACAATGAAGAATACTTTTGGAGACATTCCCAGAAAATTCAAGATATACATTTCATTTGTCATTAAAATATCTTAAACATATGATATTTTAATCAAAATCGTTAGAGCCATTTTTTAGAAAATTAAAATTTTCGAAAAATGTTTTATGTAAAGGGTACTCAGGGGTGGGGGATTTTCTTGAAAACCTTCGTGTCGCATCTCTGGAAGATACTGAACCTAAATACCAAGTTTGGTGTTTATCCGACTGTTCGTTTCTGAGTTATGCTGTTCACAGACAGACAGACAGACAGACACACAGACAGACACACACACACGGATATGTTTCCAAAAATGTTTTTTTTGGATTCAGGGATCTCTAAACATATATTTCCGGTGAAATCTCGGTATCGAATTTTTGGGTGGAATACAATACTTCCCCTACTTACTATACGTAGTAGAGATAGTAAAAAAGCATTTTGGAAACATGTTCGTGTGTATCTGTGAAAAGCATAACACAAAAACAAAAACCCGGATGAATACCAAACTTGGTATTTCAGTTTAGTATCTTCTAAGGATGCGATATGAAGGTTTTCAAGAAAATCCCCCCAACCCAGACATGGAACATTTTTCGAAAATTTTGATTTTCTCAAAAATGGCTCTAATGATTTTGATTTAAATATCATATGTTTGATATTTTCATGGCAAATGAAATGTATATCTTGAATTTTCTGGGAATGTCCTCAAAAGTCCTCTTCATTCTGAATGACTTTCGCATAACTGGTAAACCGTAAGAGATAAACAAAATTTTAGTACCCAAAAAAATGTAGATCTCGTTAAAACACAATTTATGTGATATACATGTTTTGTGGAGTGAACCATTTCCGAGATATTCCTTGTTATTTGTTTGAATTTTTCAATACTTATACTTTTTCTCAACTGGGATTTCATTATTCGTCTTTACTATCCCTACTACGTATAGTAAGTAGGGGAAGTATTGCATTTCGTCCAAAAATTCGATAGCGAGATTTCACCGGAAATACAAGTTTTGAGGCCCCCCAATCCAAAAAAAGCATTTTTAGAAAAAGGTCCGCGCGCGCGCGCGCGTGTGTGTGAACAGCATAATTCAAAACGAGAAGTAGGATGATAAACACCAAACATGGTATTTAGGTTCAGTATCTCTTAAAGATGTGACACGAAATTTTCAAGAAAATCCTCCGACCCCAGACTACCCTTTACACATAACATTTTTCGAAAATTTTGATTTTTTCAAAAAATGGCACTAACGATTTGGATTAAAATATCATATATTTAAGATATTTTTGTGACAAATGAAATGCATATCTTGAATTTTCTAGGAATGACCCCAAAAGTCCTCTTTATTCTGAATTACTTTTGCATAACTGGTGAACCGTAAGAGATGGACAACATTTTAGTACACAAAAAATGTAGATCTCGTTAGAACACACAATTTTTGTCATATACATTTTTTTTGTTGAGTGAACCATTTTCGAGATATTGTTTGTTATTCCCTTAAATTTTCAATACTTATACTTTTTCTCAAATTTGTTATTCATTTTTTATGTCCTGGAAATGCAAAGAGAATGGAATGCGCCACATAGCAACCAGCTCTTAAAAGATCTGACTATCGCTTAAAGCCTACCATATTCCCCTTCCACCTACAAGAAAATTGGCAATAAGATAGCTTCTGCAAATTTTTATATGGATTAACATGAAGTAGATGGAGAATAAGCGTCTGTAAAAAGAGTTTGTACATGGGTAGAGAAAGTCATGTGAGTGAAACGCATATGTCTAATCTCTAGTTCTGTTTGCTATTATGATTGGTCCCATGTATTTAAATTTAATAATAATAACCTCGATAAGACGCAGAAGTTTGCGGTACTTATGCACGGGACAAAGTGTTCTAGAAGAGCTGGATGAGGACTTTCCTCGGAAGAGGCGGGTCGTCTGTGACGTAACTTATGATTTCTTCTGTTGTTGGAAGGACAAGGACGGTCGGTACATGTGACCTCAGTAATATCCAACAGCCGCATGAATGCACTCCAAATGTCAATGTGACATGCTTCAGCGTTTGTAGTAAATTGAGTATCGACTGATATATCTTTCGTGCAATTGTTGGAGTAGCTCTGTTGACGTGATGACTTCTATATGTCAAACGTTTCTGGGACAATAAACCAAGAGCGCGACGAGCTGCCTGAATGTTTATAAAAATGGTGAGCTACGTTACTTTTGGATAGCGTGCCTGTCTTCAACCTAAGAGCTCGGGTTATATTCTCTTTTGTGTTATACGGGATGGGGTTTCTTTCTGCATTGTTACTTAATCCCCATATTACCGCGTATGTTACCCCATAGTAAAATCTGTAGCTTGCATTCGGAAGGTCTCGGGTTCGATCTCCGACGACCGAACATTCTGACCCATGTCTTTTTCGTGGTTTCCCCGGGTCGGCAGGCGCATGCTGGGGTGGTTCTCTTCTACGATGGCTTTCCTGCCCCTTATTTCCTATATCCTTATCACCTGTTTCAGGGTTATAGCACCATACGACGGTTGAGGCTGGATGATGGCTTGCACTCTGTAAAGGTTTCGCTCTGTAAAGGACGGCACCGGATGCATTCAATCTGGAAACGTTAGGGATCTCGTCCATTCTTGCGCATCCGGATCTGGTCGCACTTCGGGACCTTCCCCTTATCCCTGTTCCCCCCGTAAGGGGAGGGGGTCCGACCCCTTCAGCTGTTGCGGTTCGTTCGCTGCGTACCCTAAGCACTCGTGGTACTTCTGACGTTACTAGAAGTACGTTGGGCCGAACATTCGAGCCCCTCCTGATAGGGAGTTGCTCGGATTGGGTTGGACTCGGCGGGGCAGTGGTTTTCGATACCTATGGGAGATTTGGTACGTCTGGGCGGTTTTCGGTCCCGGCGAGGTTGTGAGACGCCTCGGGGTCCTCCGGTACACCCCTGGATAGCCGGTAGACAGGTGCTAGATCCTGTCGGCCCACCGGTTGTTCGGTAGTCTTTCCTTTCGGGGGTTGACGCGAGTAAGTGGCGTATCCACTTCCACCCTGTAATGGGGGGGCTGGGTTAGGCAACCAGGTGCCGTCCCATGGAAAAGCTCTCGGGGTGGGAGTGTCACTCAGTTGACGCCCGCTTCCCTGGGTCACGTGGGGGCGCAGTCCCCTTGTATCTTATATCCCTCCCACCCAGGGTTCACGTTGGAAGCAAGAACAGCCCTTACGGTCTACTTGTGGTGCTCTGCCCGTTCTGGGGGCCCTTTCGTGGTATGTGCCTTTACTTTTAATTCTCATATTATGATAACCGTCAAATTTCGGCAACAAAGACCCTGGGCTCCTCTGAGTCATTAGCTACCTATTGCATTGCCCCCGCCGTCTATGTAATAACAGCAAGTATAAAATAAGCAACTCTGAAGTGACTCACACGAAAGTACAAGAGTTTTGAGAGTTAAGAGAAATCAATGTGAAATTTGGATCATGAAAAAAAAACCTTTCCTTTTTACTTTCTCGTTACGTACTGAGGTGTAATATTCGCCCAATCAACTATAAAAATTTTGATGGGTTACACTCACATGACTTTCCCTACTCTTGTGCAAACTATTTTTAAAAACGCTTATTCTCCATATGCTTCATGCTAATCGAGATATCGAGATGTTAATCTTATTGCTAATTTTCTTGTAGATGCAAGGGGAATATGGTAGACTTTAAGCAATAGTCAAATATTTTAAGAGCTGGCTGTTATGTGGCGCATTCCATTCTCTTTGTATGTCCACGACATAAAAAAAATCTGATGTGTTACACTCACGTGACTTTTTCTACTCTTGTACAAACTGTTTTTTCAAACTCTTATTCTCCATCTATTTCATATTAATTGAAATAAACATTTGCAGAAACGATCTTTTGACATGCAAAGAGAATTACATTTTACACATAGCGACCAGTTCTAAAAATATTTGACTATCGCTTAAGGCCTACTATGTTCCCCTTGTTTTGTATTTGCAAGGGCAATATAGAAATACAGTAACCTTTAAGCATCGACATATATCTTAATAGCTGGTTGCTAGGTGCAGCACCATTCTCTTTGCCACAGATTAATACTCTTTGCATATCCAAGACAAAAAATGAATAACGAATTCCCATTTGAGAAAATAGGTATTAAAGAGTTTAAGGGAATAACAAGCAATATCTCGAAAATGGTTCACTCAACAACAAAAAATGTATATGACATAAATTGTGTATTTTGACGCCATCTATTTTTTTTGTGTAGTAAAATTTTGTCTATCTTTATGGTTTACCAGTTATGCAAACGTCGTTCACAATGAAGAATACTTTGAGACATTCCCAAAAAATTCGAGATATACATTTCATTTGTCATGAAAATATCTTAAACATATGATATTTTAATCAAAATCGTTAGAGCCATTTTTGAGAAAATTAAAATTTTCGAAAAATGTTCCATGTAAAGGATAATCTGGGGTGCGAGGATTTTCTTGAAAACCTTTATGTCGCATCTCTGGAAGATACTGAACCTAAATACCAAGTTTGGTGTTTATCCGACTGTTCGTTTCTGAGTTATGCTGTTCACAGACACACAAACACACACACAGACACACACACGGACATGTTTCCAAATTTTATTTTTGGATTCAGGGGGTCTCAAAACATGTATTTCCGGTGAAATCTCGGTATCGAATTTTGGGTGGAATACAATACTTCCCCTACTTACTATACGTAGTAGAGAAAGTAAAAAGAGAATAGCGAACATATTTTAGAGAATGAAAAAATAAGAGTAAGTTGAGAAAGAAACTAAGCAAGCTAAGAAAAGTGTAATCAAAGATATATTAATTAATTAAAGAAAGGAAATGTTAAATATTATAATTGCAAATGCCGGTTAGAAGGAAATTAAAATTTATTAAGATTGGGACCGTAGAAGTCGAGCTAGGTTATAGCCAACAGGTAGCAATACAGAAGAGTGAAGGCAAGGAAAAACGTATGGTCCGGATGCACGAAACAATAAGGGGAAAAACCAGACGTGTAAAAATGAACCAGGCGCAAGAAAATGGCGAGAATAATGCGGTAATTACCAACGCAAGAAGCAAGAACTTTCTAAAATAAGATAAACAATAAACGTGTGTTAAAATTTATCATGTGAGCCAATAAAATGAATCAAAATCCGCGTGACTAGAAAAGAAACTCCAGGAAACTAAAAAATGAGACTTGTCTAGGCCAGGAGCTGAGTTTCGAACGGGGTTAACTCCGCACTTCGTGTTATAGCATGGCTATGATGGGTCATAGCTCCGTATTAGCATTGCTGGCATATAAACTTGTAAAATATAAGTGGCGGACTTCATCGCTGATCAAATTTAAATATAGGGGAAACCGGTTAGGATGTGGGGATCAAAATTGAACGAGTTTGAAGCTATGAAGTTTTACCCAATTTTGTTTCGTCGTGGGACATAATCAAATCTTGTGTGACGGGAGCAAGGAAAAGAAATCGTTTTCCAGTGTGGAACAGCATAAAGAGGGCAGTGAAGGAATTTACCTCCTCTCCACACCTCCTGAGAGAGGAGCCTTTCCTTTATTAAAAATCTGATGTGATACATTCATATGGGTTTCTCTACCCTCTACCGTTTATTAATGCGTGTACAAAGTATTCTTATTCAAGCTTATGTTTCTATCTAGTACATTTTAATCCAAACAAGCCTTTGCAGAAATAGCTATATTACACATTTCGTAATAGATACAAAGGGAACAGCGACAGTCAAATGTTTAAGAACTGGTCGCGATATGCTAACCTTAAAATTCCATACGGTTTCCATGCAATCGTGAGAAACAAGTGAATGTTGACAGGACTTAAGAGAATGACCAAGAAATGAACTATTGGAACCTTTAATAACGGATGCAAAAAACTTATTTGAAATAAATTGTGTGTTTTAAAGAAATGTACATTTTTTGCGCAGTACGTTTTCGTCTATCGCTTAAGGTTTACCTGATATAAAAGATTATATAAAATTTCTTCCGAATGGAGTGGACTTTAATGTCTATTCCCAGAAAATTCAAAATACACATTTTATTTGTCATGTAAATATCTTTAAAACATGCTATTTAGGGCCTTTTTTTTTAGAAAATAAATTTTCGAAAAAGTTGTATAAAAAGGGTAGTTTGGGGTCGGGGAATTTGTTTTTGAAAATCTTCGTGTCGCATCTTTGGAAGGTGTTGAATCTAAATAACAAGTTTGGTATTTATCCGACTTTTCATTTTTGAGTTTTGCTGTTTAGAGACACACATCCGCGCACGTGGAACTTTTTCTAAAAATGCTTTCTTTTTTGGATTTAAGTGACACCAAAAAATTCCTTCGAAATCTCAATATCGAAAACGTGGGCGGAATTCAACACCGTCTCTATCTACTAGGTACGTGGACAGAAAGTAAAAATGACAATGAATAATTTCATAATTTAAAAAATCGGATGTCTTACACTCACATGACTTTCTCTCCTCTTGTACAAACTATTTTTACAAACGCTTATTCTCCATATGCTTCATGTTAATCGAGATATCGAGATGTTAATCTTATTGGTAATTTTCTTGTAGATGCAAGGGGAATTGGTAGGCTTTAAGCGATAGGCAAATATTTTAAGAGCTGGTTGCTATGTGGAGCATTCCATTCTCTTTGCATTACCAGGACAAAAAACAACAACAAAACAAGCAATATCTCGAAAATGTATATGACATAAATTGTGTATTTTAACGCGATCTACATTTTTTGTGTAGTAAACTCTTGTCTATCTCTTATGGTTTACCAGTTATGCAAAAGTCATTCACAATGAAGAACACTTTTGGAGACATTCCCAGAAAATTCAAAATATACATTTTATTTGTCATAAAAGTATCTTAAAGATATGATATTTTAATCAAAATCGTTAGAGCCATTTTTCAGAAAATTAAAATTTTCGAAAAATGTTCCATGTAAAGAGTAATCTGGGGTGGAGAGATTTTCTTGAAAACCTTCGTGTCGCATCTCTGGAAGATACTGAACCTAAATATTAAGTTTGGTGTTTATTCGACTGTTCGTTTCTGAGTTATGCTGTTCACAGATAGACACACACACACACACACACACACACACACACACACACACACACACACGGACACAGATACACACACGGACATGTTTCCAAAAATTCTTTTTTTGGATTCAGGGGGCCTCAAAACATGTATTTCCCGTGAAATCTCGGTATCGAAGTTTTGGGTGGAATACAATACTTCCCCTACTTACTATACGTAGTAGAGAAAGTAAACATAAGTTTTAGATCACGAACAATTTTTTCCTAAATCAGCTGAATTATTATTTTTAAGTCTTTGATGCACTCAGAATTAAAAACGTGGTTCTGGTAATAATAATAATAATAATAATAATAATAATAATGATAATAGTAATAACCTTTCCAAGTCTATAGCTTATATTTTATAGGAATGGAAACATTTTGAAAAAAAATCAACTTTTTTTTTAAAAAAAAATCAACGCTTCAAACGCTGGTAAAGGGATGCCGGTGTTTACCTACTGGATAAGACGGAACCTACATATGCTAAGCACTTTGTGCAGCCCTGGTAGCTTTACAATTCAACGCAGTTGGAATGGCAGCTCTTTTGTTCCTGCCGGCTGAGGCCATTGCCATTTGTAGAACGTCGACGCCAGACACATGCTTACATCTGCAGCTCTGTGTTCAGCCCCATTCACAGTGAATTTATTCATTTCATTCTTCATTCCTCTTCTCATTGCCAGTGAAGGAAATTAAATTCCCGCTTGAAAAGGGATGTTACATTTTAATGCAGTAACGTGTTCTTCACGCCGCTCCTTTCGCTTTTAGTGAGATACGGGAGTTTATGTAGCAGCCATACCTCTGATATAATTTAACGCGTTACTGATGCTATTTTAACATTATTATCTTTATCAACGGCTTTCAGACTGTCTCTGTGGTCTGGTGGTAGGTATACTAACCTCTTAACGGGTGGTCCCGGGTTGATTTTCGGCTGGAGGGTGGAAATTTTTCTTTATCCAGGATCCCTAGAGTCTGGAAGTATGAATGGTAGTGTTAATGTGAATGTGATTTTAAAGCTAATAACCAAAAGTAATACCACCCCAAAACTCGCTGTTGATTACAAAGGTAAAAACCTGATGTGTTACACTCATATGACTTTCTCTACTCTTGCACAAATTATTTTTACAAACGCTTGGAGAACAACAACTTCATGTTAATCGAGATAAATCTTTGCAGAAACTATCTTATTGCTAATTTTCTTGTAGGTGCAAGCGGAATAATGTAGACTTTAAGCGATAGTCAAATTATTTTAAAAGCTGGTCGCTATGAGGAGCATTCCATTCTCTTTGCATATCCAGGACATTAAAATAATAGAAATAATAAAAATAATAAAAAAAAAGAATATAGAATTCCCATTGAGGAACAGTAAGCATTGCATAATTGAAACAAATAACAAGGAATATCTCGGAAATGGTTTACTCGGCAAAATAAGTATGAGAAATTGTGTGTTTTAAGGAGATCTACATTTTATGTGTAGTAAAATTTTGTCTATCTCTTACGGTTTTCCAGTTATGCAAAAGTCATTCAGAATGAAGAGGACTTTTGGGGACATTGCCAGAAAATTCAAGATATACATTTCATTTGCCATAAAAATGTCTTAAACATGTGATATTTCAATCAAAATCGTTACAGCTATTTTTGAGAAAATCAAAATTTTCAAAAACATTTGCATGTAAAGGGTGGTCTGGGATGGGGGGGATTGTCTTGAAAATCTTGGGTCGCATCTCTGAAACATACTGAACTTAAATACGAAGTTTGGTATTTATCCGACTTTTCTTTCTTAAATTATGCTGTTCACAGACACACAGACACTAAGCACTCAGACACACATATGGACCATTTCCTAAAACTGATATTTTTATTCAGAGGGCCTCAAAACTTGTATTTCCGGTGAAATTTTGGTATCGAATTTTCTGATGGAATGCAATACTTCCCCTACTTATTATACGTAGGTAATAGAGAAAGTAAAAATCCGCCGATATGACCTTAGATATCGTCGATCCTGACGCTCCCCATATGACCTTCGGGGAATACCTCATTCCACCAAGCGACGGCTGGACTCATTTCTGATGTGGAGGCACCCAGAGAGCGTAATCCCTTGCCTCCAATGATAGGGTGATGATGAGATTGGCGGTGGAATAAGGGAACCTACAGCTTTTACCGTGGACTACGAACCACGTTGGACCTTAGGTATACTTCACATGAGAATCCAGAGGTGAAGGCTTGCATAGGGCTCGACTTAAAATCTTCATTCCAGATATTAGAGTGTAACCTTAGATGTTAAAAGCGGCATATAATGGAGCATAAAATATTTAGAACGCACAATCCTGTTTTCTGTATTTTAAATGAGGATTCTAAACAGACAGCAAGTTTTAAACTCATTTGGAATGTGTTTACCTCCTAGATGGTTCTAAAAATTAGGACGTGTCAACAATACTATTTGAGGCATTAAAAGCGAGATAAAACTCTAAGCCATTAATGTATTACGTCATAAAATTCTTGACAATACTCATAATCGAATATATGCGAATCTCACTATGGGTTTCGAAATTTTGCTACCTACTTCTACAATGCCTTCGGTTTATGACAAGGCTGTGGATCGCTGGAATGCATGTTCCGTACACAGTCTACTATATACTGCGGGGTTTTCCGTTCCGCAACTCCCGGTCACCACTAACGAGTGTTAGTAACATATATGTAATGAGTACTAATCTTGTTATAAGTGTTGCTGAAAGTGGTGTCCATCTGCGCGAAGACATTCTTGACATCGTCGGATGAAATTACCATTCACATGCATAAGTTCTTCTTGCGTAATGTTCATATTTCTGCTTTTATATTGTCCTTAAGTTCGTCTCTGGTGTGGGGATTGTTCCTATAAACTTTAGTTTTTAGCGTTCAGCGATCTCGTTGTTATAAGTCTATTGGCTAAACATCTCACAGTGTCTCTACCCAGGAAATTGCTGCTGAAATTGTCCACACACCTGTCTACATGATTCAGTTTTCACGTATGCATCGTACATAAGATACGCTGTTCAAGCGTGAATTTGTTGGCAGGCATTTCCGTGAATTAATAAGAGAATAACATTCCTAAGGAAATCACACACAACACACGTATTGTCGAAAAACTGCACAACACGAAGACAAAGCAACGACTAAGAAAGCTCACAGCTGATAAACGTACCTGTGGCACGTGAAGAAGGTAATTATCTTTACGTTATTTGCACCACGCTTTGGGCGTCAATTTGAAGTAGATATTTTGTTGCTACGTATGGAAAGTCAGTTTGAAGAAGATGTATTTTAGTTCTTATGTTGGGGAGCCGAACACTTGAAGTAGTTGCAACCGCACGTATGGTACCCGGTGGCCTTTGCCCCATTTTTTTTTAAATATTAACTTTGTAATTTGACTGTTTCTTTAAGTATTAAATATTTATGTTTGCCTCGGCTGCGTCAGTGTTATGTTATTGTTAGAGACATGGATGTCTTGGCAGGGTTGTGGTGCGACTAAGAATGTAGGCTTACACAGATTATAATTTTACTTCACTCCTTTTATTAATGCTTGATACGATTTAAATAACACTTCACTGATATAGTGAGCTGTGAGATTCTTTAATTAATTACTTGCACTTTTTAACACGTAAAACTATTTTCGTCTCACACGAATACGTATTAAATTTCTTGAGGACACTTTTTGCGTCTGGTTGGTAACGCTGTCTGCAACCAACTGACAACATTTCTAGCGCCTAAACTTGTAAATTTCTGTATTTCAAGTCTCTGATTGGCTATTCCTAATCCAATAGAATACCTTCATTTAACTAAAGCTTTTTCTGGTTGTTGATTGGCTATTTTTAAACTGTCTCAAAATTTACATTATTGTTGCTCCAATAATGACTAGTAGAATTTAAACTTTCAAATCCATTATTGCCTCAAGGTTACCTCATTGGTTTCAACTTTTAACCTATTATTCTCACAGCTCCTACATTATTAAATTACGTAATATATTCACATAACATTATTACATATGGATACAATAATATAAACATATACAATGACTGTAATATATACTTTTATATATTGTTACATACACATATTGCTTTAAGGCGGGCTGTTACTGAATTCATATATTATATAATTAGATCGAAAATCGACAAGTGTTAAAAATACTGCCTCACACGTCCTGCGTCGCTTCTGCGCAGTAACGTAATGCAGAGGTCACTGCCGTCGGCCGATACGTATATAAGGCGGTTGTGGCCTTGGCATAAAACGAAGGCCCTGTAACACATGCTAAATACATTTTATACATGTTATGACTAAATGCGCTGCAAAAATTAGCGAAGATTTTCTTGAAATCGTATAAACACATCGAGCAGTTGTTTGTAAATGACGTCACCGTCTATCATAAAAACAGTAATTTCTATGAGTCAGTCTGTTCTTATGATTATCTGTGCTTATGGTTAACAAAAAGCAGAGGAGGATTTCGCACTTAAGCGCTTAGTGCTTCTGGAAACTTCCAGGAGAGGGGTGAAGCGAAGGACACAGAAGGCGAGAGAGGTCTTTCAAAGGGCTCGGGCAGTTCCACAAAGTAAACTCATCCGCCTGATTCTTCGTCCCTGAAACGTAGTAAGAAAATGAAATGACAGGAAATGAGAGACAGGAAAATCACTGCATTATACTCGTATAATCAAATCAGAGTTCACCTACCAACCAAGCAAAACAACGAAAAAACCAAGGGAATCGAACTCTGGATCTCCCAAATGCGCGCAGCACTCTTTATCGCGAAACTATCTCGCTCGTTAATATAAAAAATCTGGTGTGTTACACTCACATGACTTTCCCTACTCTTGTACAAACTATTTTTGCAATCGCTTATTCTCCATATGCTTCATGTTAATCGAGATATCGAGATGTTAATCTTATTGCTAATTTTCTTGTGGATGCAAGGAGAATTGCTAGGCCTTAAGCGATAGTCAAATATTTTAAGAGCCGGTTGCCATGTGGAGTATCCCATTCTCTTTGCATTACCAGGACAAAAAAAATGCATAACGAATTTGAGAAAAAGTATAACTATTGGAAAATTTAAGGGAATAACAAGCAATATCTCGAAAATGGTTCACCCAACAAAAAAATGTATATGACATAAATTGTGTATTTTAATGCGATCTACATTGTTTGTGTAGTAAAATTTTGTCTATCTCTTATGGTTTACCAGTTCTGCAAAAGTCGTTCACAACCAAGAATACTTTTGAAAACATACCCAGAAAATTCCAGATATACATTTCATTTGTCATGAAACTATCTTAAACATATGATGTTTCAATCAAAATCGTTAGAGCCATTTTTGAGAAAATTAAAATTTTCGAAAAATGTTCCATGTAAGGGGTAATCTGGGGTGGGGGAGATTTTCTTGAAAACCTTCGTGTCGCATCTCTGGAAGATACTGAACCTAAATACCAAGTTTGGTGTTTATCCGACTGTTCGTTTCTGAGTTATGCTGTTCATAGACACACAGACACACACACACACACACACACACACACACACACACACAGACACACACGCGGACATGTTTCGATAAATGCTTTTTTTTGGATTCAGGCGGTCTCAAAACATGTATTTCCGGTGAAATCTCGGTATAGAATTTTTGGGTGGAATACAATACTTCCCCTACTTACTATATGCAGTAGAGAAAGTAAAAAGGCGATTTTAAAACGCCACAAGAACGTATTATTTGAAATTCGGTTGGTCCAACTTTCAAGAATGAGCTTTTTATTCGTGGTTTTCTCTCAGTGGTTAGGATTATCATATGGTCTTAGGTCTACAAGTTCGTTTTTGGCATTCATTCCTTTAATTTATTCATCGTTGATTCTTATGGGAACCTAAACAGAAAGAAGAAAGGAAGAGAGTATACTATATACTCTCAGCTGGCCAAATGGTCGTCCTCCGTGGCGTAGTGGTTACCATGCAGCCTCTAGTTCCCGAGTTCGTGGTTCAAACACGATGTAGGGTGATAGATTTTTTCGGGCGTAAAAATCCTTGGCATGGCTTGCTTTGGAAGGGAAGTAAAGCCGGTGGTCCCGTGTCGTAGATTTACGGCACATAAAAGAACCTCAAGCCTGATAAAGAGGCCTCTGAGCAAAATTACCGGACTTTCACGCCCAATATAGAATGGGACGCCAAGGACCACTTCAGTTACAGAGCGTCCATAAATAAAACTCAGTTTAATTTCAGTTTAAAAAGGTGATTCAAAACGCATTTTAGTCACTGCAGAAATACTGGATACGGTGCTTGCCTCTTATGCAGCAAGCCCAAGTTTGGATTCTTTGCTGTGCTTATAATTGGGTTTCCCTCCAGTCGCTGCGGTCAGTATCAGGCAACTTTAATGCTTAAAGTCCCTGAGATCGTCTTCGAATCATTAATTAATTCATTCATCTGTTGTGCACTGTGTGTGGTCAAAAACGTAAAACTAAAGTACAAAGCCTAGTCATAAAATAGCGTGTTTTAGTCACAGGAAATATTAAAAGCATATAAAAATAAAAGTCTGTGCTATACTGCGTCCTTCGCTGTATGGTTCATGATGTCATATGGGATTCGACATTACAATTTCCGTTTCCTGTGTGCGTTAACAGGTTAAATAACGTTTTTTTTCAACTGGCATTTGATTTAAAATTTATACAAGGTATGTATAAGGTAGGAAACTAACTTCAACATTTAAAATAGTGAAGGAAGTTATGAATAGCTAAACAGGCACAACCTGTTGCCCCAAAATTAATATTTATATGTGCATTATATTATTGTGATTTATTTGATATATGTGTGTAAACTACTTTAGTGTCATATTTTTAGTTATTAATATTCTTATATTCATGTATTTTGCTTCCATGTATAAGATTTGTCTGGCTAGATTCGTTTAACCATGTCAGAAAGGGTGTTTTCAGCAGAACTTTGTTCATTTTATGGCCGAAGGTGCTTGCAATGTTTTGTTCAGTCTTGTGAGGGGATATTTCTATTTTTCTTTTGTTACCCAAGGATTAGTAAAAAAACCAAGTGCATGGAGAATCACTACTTCATGTACGAAAATGTATTACGTACACACACACACACATATATATATAACATAAGATTTTTCTTTTTAATGTTATATATAAATAAAATTAATTATACCTTTTAGATACCTTTGCCTAGTCTTGGCATGGTCTTAATATAGAGTCAACTGAAAAATGCAATACCACAGCCGGGATTTGAACACGGTTCTCACGCTCTCCGTGCCATTACTCTAACCATTGAGATAGGCATCTCACGAGATGACAATCTCAATGGCGATCTGTCATCACAATTACTTTATTACTGGGTGCTTGTGAGTTTTTAGGTTTTCTTTTTAAATATTATTATATAATCAATTTAAATTAATTATACTTTTTAGAGACCCTAGCTAGTATTGGCATGGTTTTAATATAGAATCAACCGGAAAATCCAATGCCACAGCCGGACTTTGAAACGGTTCTGCGGCTCTCCGTGCGCTCTGGGAAGCAATTTAAGTCAATTGGGGAATTCAATGTCTCACCGACATGTTGTCACAGTACCTCAACGGTTAGAGCAACTGCTCGGAGAGCGGGTGAACCGTGTTCAAATCCCGGCTGTGGTATTGAATTTTTCAGTTGACTATATTAAAACCTATAAGAAGCCACGCGTTCAGGACCGCAAAATACTAGCCAATAAAAGGTATTTAGTTGTAAGCTTAGAGTAGGGATAGGTTGTATAAAAGCAGTGTGAATTTGGATTCAGGGACCCACATTCAAAATGTACTGAGGTGAAATCCACGCTCCATGTCGTCAGAACTTGTCGCCAAAACATGTTGGTGTTAGGTGTTATAGTTCCGCGCAAGTTAAGTGCTTAATCACTATTTAAAATAGCCGAACAAAGTTACCGGCGAAAGTAGCAATACATATAACTGCCGAAATATACTGCCGTTTGTAAAAATTGCAACAACAAGAAAGAATTTCCCGAATAACTCCCAAACTTGGTGGAAGTGTAGAAGAGTGTGCAAACAATAAGTGATTAGGTTTGCAGAGAGATCGGGTACACGTAGGCCGAGCAGAGCCCTCTCGTGACGGTTCCACAAGGTCAGTGTTGCGCCCAGTGTAGTCAGTGCAGAGCAGTCAAACAAGGTGGAAACAATAAAGGAAGCGACAGTATGCCTCGTCGACGTCAAAGGGAGCCATATCGGCATGTGAGTGAGTTCGAACGGGGCAGAATGATCGGTCTCCGGGAAGCGGGTTTGTCATACCGTGACATTTCGGTTCGTACAGGGCATGCTGCTACAACAGTGATGCGTGTGTGGAAGCAGTGGATAGATGAAGGTCGTATGCAGCGAAGAGCGGGTACTGGACCACGGAACATGACCACAGCAAGGGATGACTGTCATCTTGTCCGCATGGCCATAACGGACCGCACAGCTTCATCCACAGTGTTGGCTCGACCCAGGAGCACTGCAACAGATGTGAACTTGTCTGCATCAACTGTTCGTCGCCGTCTACTGCAGGTTGGACTGGTTGCATGCATGCCATTACGTCGGCTTCCATTGTCCAGAAACCACAAGCTCCTCCGACTGCAATGGGCACATGAACACCACCACTAGGGTGCTGACTGACAACATTTGTAGTCTTTTTGGACGAGTCCCGCTTTAAGTGCCCTACAGTGATGGCCGCATACGTGTCCAGCGGTACCGTGGCGAGCGCAATCTGGAGGGCGGCATAGCGAACAAACACCAGGTGTGATGGTGAGGAGCGCCATTGGTTACAACAACCGATCTCGCCTCCTACGAATTGATGGCACTTTGAACAGCAACCGCTATCTAACGGTGGCTGTAGAGTCTGAGGTACTCCCCCTGCTTCAGGCATCTCTACAGGTCACATTTCAACAGGACAATGCTTGGCCACATATTGCGAGGAATGTACAAGTCTTCTTCGAAGAGCGACGGGTACCATTGCTTCCCTGGTCTGTACGTTCACCTGACATGTTGCCCATCGAACTTGTCTGGGATATGGTTGGTCGGCACCTGGTGCGTCATGGTCCTCCAGTAACCAGTGTCACGGATTGCTCGAGTACAAACTATGTGTAGGGAAATCCTTCAGGAACTTATTCAGAACCTTTTTGATTCAATGCCACGGCGTATAGCAGCTCTAATTGCAGCGCCTGGAGGCCACACCAAATACTGAATATTAGGGCCCAAGGTCATGTATAGATTTGAAAAGTTTATAATTTTTTACTTGTCATGTACCTAATTTGTGGTATTAAATTCATTGAATTCATGCGTTTCCTTCTTGGTGTTGCAATTTTCACAAACGACAGTGTATATCTCGCCGGCGAGATATAAACTGAATATTCCCGCGATAACATTCAAAGTACAAGTGTCGCGTGAGTGAGCAGTGTAGCCGAAGTTAAATGCCGCCATATCTGAAGAAGGATCAGATAGTTGTTTACGAAAGTTGCGCGTGAAAGCTCGAGATTTGAATATAGCGCCAGGAACATCCGATACTCGTGGTAATTTTGATAGACAATAAATTCAGTGATAGTGATTTTTCCTAGTTTACATCATTCACCTCTCCAGAACCTGAACGTTGTAGTAGAATATTTGTTGGATGCTTCATGTTTATCTGCACAACGTTTGGAAGCCAATTTGTAGCGGTAACTTCGTGTTATATATTGCTGGGCGCCTGTTATTGAATTACTACTTTGAATGTTGGGTTCTTTGTCCTCCGGCTAGCTATTGTTTCTCGGTCGAGCACATCTCTTGATCAAGGTGTGTAAACGGAAAGGATTTATTACTCAAAGATAACACTGATAAAAGAATTTGTTTTTACACTTTTATTACCGTCACAATTAATTAAGTTCACAATTTGACTCTTGATACACGCCAGACTGAAACTGTTATATTTTCTAATATCACTATAATCACTTATTTACTGGACATTATTAATTCGCGTGTTTCACATTTATAACAAACTTTAAGACGCGAGAGATTCTGTAGAATTGCGACGTGTAACTCGCGAACGATTCTGATGAAGCGACGTTTAACTTCTGAATGATTCTGTTGGACTCAGCGACGTGTAACGTGTGGATGATTTTGTTGAACTGGGCAATACTTGCCTCTGGCTTTAGCTTTTTATACTCCCACACCCAGATATGCCTAAAGATTATAACTGAGCTGCTATTGGTTAATAAAACGCGCCAACATTAGCGTCTATTTTTATATCCAATCAAAAATTACGAAAACATATGCTCTAGGGAAGAAATTCCCTCCATTTCTACAGAAAAGCGCGCCAATCTGACGTCATTTGCTTGTCTCTTCTAATTGATAAACAACTCACCCCCTCGCTACATTGTTGCCTGCTCTTATTGTCAGTTTCAGTGAGGCCGTGTAAACTTATTTCCTAACAATGCTTATAATTAACAAACATCTCAAATCAATGCCATACAATAATGCTTATTTACCCTACAATCACTCTGGCATTTACATTATTGTGATACAAATTACTGCCACATATGCCCCACTAGAAACACAATTATAAATATTTACAACTTGTTTGAAAATTTTATAATTGGGTTTTTAGTCTCCTGAATCATGTAACACACGCTATTTATCATTTGCACTTAACACTGCACACGTATATTTAACACACGACATATAATGTGCCTTTATCTCGCCACTATTCACTGGCTCTGATTTAATGTGTTTATATATACATCTGACATTACAATTTTTTATAGCAAATACTGTACCCTGAACTATTTAGTTACTGTTACAAAATGGTTTACTTTCTTAGGTTGTTGACATGAAAATTTATACATTCAAGATTTTTAACCTGGTTCATTTTGTAATTATTAAACACATTTACCAAAATATTCATCTTCTACACAAATATATTTACATCTCTGAATTCTAGACACAATTTCACATTATCTGTGTGCTACATAAGAATTCTACTTTAATTATCTTTACCCCTTTTTTATTATTTTGTACTTTATGTTCACAATACTATTTGAATTATATTTACGTATTTTTACTTTAATATGACATTAAGTTTTCATTATTACATGCTTCATTTCAAATGCTATTACAGTTTACTAAGAAAATGTTCTTTTTCCCCTTTAAACATTTATTTTTGTCCAGAATTTATTAGTCTTTTCTCATGACATATATACATATTTAACCCTCTTACATTCCAATACTTTGTTCTGCATTTCAGCTTTAACTATCCTGGATTTGCTTACTTTTTTAGCGGACATTGCTATTCCTCCTCCTGGATCAAATTGTCTATGGCTAAACATTGCTTGTAGCTATATCGTAACCTTCCAAAATCTGTTCATGAATAGCCTCTTAAAGGATTCATATGAAATTTCACCCCCTGATACCATTTGAAACCAATCTAAGGTTTTCTGAACCACACATCTTTTAACAACTATCATTTTCAATTCTTCCGGTATCTTTTTAATTTGAGAGTACTCTGACAAGTCTGCAATAAACTGTACTGGATTGGAGTTTTCATTTTGAACAACTTGGTGTTTGTTAATTTCAGAAGTTAGTTTTTGATTATTTATAGACAAAACTTTAACTTCTTCGGACAATTTATTTCTTTGTGTTTCTGACTCCTTGTGTATTTCAGATATCTCACCTCTGAAATTAACTTGCACCTGAATTAAATCTGCATTCATCTCTCTTAGCTCACTTGAAATGCTACTCATTCGACTTACTAACTCTGTACATTTTACATCAACATGTTCAATTTTATTATTTTCTTTGAAACTTTCCCTATCTCATTTGCTATCATTTCCTGATTTTCATTTCTCATTCTTATCATACTGCCATCTAGCTCCATAAATTTCTTTTCAATTTCTTCCCTGTTTTGTTCTAAGCTCTTACCAATATCTTCCCTTAATTCCCTATGACTCTTTTCCATATCTTCCCTGTTTTGATCTATTTTCTTTTCTAATTTCTCATTACTCTTACCAATATCTTCCCTCAATTCCCTATTATTCTTTTGCATATCTTCTCTCAATTCCCTATTATTCTTTTCTAATTTCTCACCAATATTTCTCAATATTTCCATCATCATACTAGCATCAAAATTAACATTTCCTGCTATTCTATTCTCACTTTCTGCACTAATATTTCCTCCCTCAAATACTACATTGTTTGAGCTATTTTCCATAATCTGCATTGAATTACAGCTAACTGTAACATTATCTCCATCCATAATTGTTTCTTCAGTATTATTAATAGACATTGTTTTCTTAAGCCTACCACTTCTTAAGAACATTTAATTTCTCACAATTTTTTTTAGGATAAAAAAAATTACAATATTCTAACCATTGTGATGCTGTCTGTTGATGCTGCTTTGATGTTCAGCTTCCTGCCCCTCTCTCCTAGATGTATATGTCGCCTCTGCGTCGTACTATGATGAATCTGCATCGTCTCGCTGTCTTTGTTGTCGTAGTTGAATTCCCCTGTTGCCTTCTATTCTCGTAATTACGATGTCCACTCATCCGCATCGACGGTCGTTCTTGTAGTTGTTTCTAGAATCTGCGTCTTGTAGTTCATTTCACTGCTCCATTCGCTCCACGTCCTGGTTCGTTCGCCCCTTCCTGGTTATTTTCGCTCCTTCCTGGTTAATTTGCCCCACGTTCTGGGTGCCAATATGTAGTAGAATATTTGTTAGCCCCACGTTGGGCGCCAATTTGTAGTAGAATATTTGTTGGATGCTTCATGTTTATCTGCACAACGTTTGGAAGCCAATTTGTCGCGGTAACTTCCTATTATCTATTGCTGGGCGCCTGTTATTGAATTACTACTTTGAATGTTGTTCTTTGTCCTCCGGCAAGCTACTGTTACTCGGTCGAGCACATCTCTTGATCAAGGTGTGTAAACGGAAAGGATTTATTACTCAAAGATAACACTGATAAAAGAATTTGTTTTTACACTTTTATTACCGTCACAATTAATTAAGTTCACAATTTGACTCTTGATACACGCCAGACTGAAACTGTTATATTTTCTAATATCACTATAATCACTTATTTACTGGACATTATTAATTCGCGTGTTTCACATTTATAACAAACTTTAAGACGCGAGAGATTCTGTAGAATTGCGACGTGTAACTCGCGAACGATTCTGATGAAGCGACGTTTAACTTCTGAATGATTCTGTTGGACTCAGCGACGTGTAACGTGTGGATGATTTTGTTGAACTGGGCAATACTTGCCTCTGGCTTTAGCTTTTTATACTCCCACACCCAGATATGCCTAAAGATTATAACTGAGCTGCTATTGGTTAATAAAACGCGCCAACATTAGCGTCTATTTTTATATCCAATCAAAAATTACGAAAACATATGCTCTAGGGAAGAAATTCCCTCCATTTCTACAGAAAAGCGCGCCAATCTGACGTCATTTGCTTGTCTCATCTAATTGATAAACAACTCACCCCCTCGCTCATTGTTGCCCGCTCTTATTGTCAGTTTCAGTGAGGCCGTGTAAACTTATTTCCTAACAATGCTTATAATTAACAAACATCTCAAATCAATGTCATACAATAATGCTTATTTACACTACAATCACTCTGGCATTTACATTATTGTGATACAAATTACTGCCACAACGTCTGAGATCTAATTCCTGACGGCATCTCTATACCGCAAGCAGAGTTCACACACACGCTGCGCACTCCAAAGAAATACCGGATCAATAACGACTAGTATATCGCGACAAAATCTAGAATTGCTCAGCAGGTTCGTACCAGCATACCATCGGAGACAGGTCAAGCAGCAGAAGGCACCATCCGGGGATGCTCACAACAAGCATCAGAGATCGAGCCCAGACACCTTCCTTTCCCCCCGGTTAGTGGTGAGAGGAGACGACCACAATAGTCAACTTATTCATTATGTAAATGTATATCGCCCGTGTGTATATCAGTTTGCGTTCTCAGTGTTACGTCACGTCCAGGGCCCGGATTTTGATTACCTAAAATGTGTGAAAAATGACCTATAAAATCACTAAAATTAAAAAAGGCATAATGATTAAAATAAAGCACCTAAAATTTGAGATTTATTTAATTAAAATTACTGTACAGAAAGTTGTAAATTCATTTTTCCGCCACCTGTCTCAAAAGCATATCATTCTTGAACCGTTTTGAGTTACGAAAGTTTGTCATTTTCTCACATTATTTACTAAAGCAAATAAGCTAAATTACAAACATTTTATTCAACATAACATACAACAGAATTTTCACTTATTTAACACATTGGTTGTTATTGTGCTGCTGATTCCTGTGTGTCATGTGAAATAAAAGTTTCGTCGTTTTCCGAGCTCATGTTATTTAAAATTTAATTTAAGAAACTCTATGTTATAATAACTAAAATGGCGACAGAACTAAGTCGATTCTAACTCCACCGCTAATTATCAAAAGACCTAGATCAATAATTCGTATTGCATCTCCTACATTAGTGAGTGTACAAACTATTCTTACTAAAGCTTATATTTGTATCCACTAATAATACAAATAAAGCTTTGCAGAAATAGCTACATTACAAATTTCGTTATAGATACAATGAGAACAGTGATAGTCAAATGTTTTAGAGCTGGACGCTGTACGCTGATTTTAAAATTCATACTGTTTCCATGCAATCGCGAGAAGCAGTTGAAATGAGCAATTCGAACAATTAATAACCGTATGTCAAAATGGCTTAGGCCACTAAAACCTTATTCGAAGTAAACTGTGTGTTTTAAAGAGATCTACATTTTTACTTTCTCTACTACGTATAGTAAGTAGGGGAAGTATTGCATTCCACCCAAAAATTCGATACCGAGATTTCACCGGAAATATATGTTTTGAGACCCCCTGAATCCAAAAAAAGCATTTTTGGAAACATGTCCGTGTGTGTGTGTCTGTGAACAGCATAACTCAGAAACGAACAGCCGGATAAACATCAAACTTGATATTTAGGTTCAGTATCTTCCAGAGATGCGACACGAAGGTTTGCAAGAAAATCCCCCCACCCAGATTACCCTTTACATAGAACATTTTTCGAAAATTTTAATTTTCTCAAAAATGGCTCTAACGATTTTGATTAAAATATCATATGTTTAAGATATTTTGATGATAAAATGTATATCTTGAATTTTCTGGGAATGTCTCCAAAAGTATTCTTCATTGTGAACGACTTTTGCATAACTGGTAAACCATAAGAGATAGACAAAATTTTACTACACAAACAATGTAGATCGCGTTAAAATACACAATTTATGTCATATATTGTTTTGTTGAATGAACCATTTTCGAGATATTCCTTGTTATTCCCTTAAATTTTTCAATACTTATACATTTTCTCAAATGGGAATTCGTTATTCATTTTTTTGTCTTGGATATGCAAAGAGTATTAATCTGCGGCAAAGAGAGTGGTGCTGCACATAGCAACCAGTTATTAAGAGTAATGCCTATGCTTAAAGGCTACTGTATTTCTATATTGCTCTTGTAAATATATATTCCGCTTACATCTACAAGAAAATTAGCAATAAGATAGAGTCTACAAATGTTTATCTCGATTAACATGAAGTAGATGGAGTATAAGCCTTTGTAAAAATAGTTTGTACAAGAGTAGATACAGTCTGTGAGTGTAACACATCAGATTTTTTGAGTAGTACGTTTTCGTCTATCGCTTAACGTTTACCAGTTATACAAGATTGTATAAAATTCCTTTCGAATGAAGAGGACTTCAGAACCTATTCCTAGAAAATTGAAGATGTACATTTCATTCGACTTGTAAATGTTTTTGATATATGGTATTTTAATCAAAATCGTTACAGCCAGCTTTTAGAAAATTAAAATATTTCAAACATGTTCTATGTAAAGGGTAGATGAGGGTGGGGGATTTTCTTGGAAATCTTCATCTTGCATCCTTGGAAGATACTGAACTTAAATACCAAGTTTGGTATTTACGACTTTTTGTTTTTGAATTGTTTACAGACACACACGGGACCTTTTTCTAAAAATACATTTTTTGGATTCAGGGACCTCAAAACGTGTATTTCCGGTGAGATCTCGCTATCAAATTTTTGGGGGAATGCAATAGAGAATATCTTCTTTACCTACCCTGTACGTGATATAGAAAGTATAACTGACAAACTAAAGTCTTAATGACATACTTTTGAGGTAGATAGCGGAAAAACATTATTTACAACTTTTATAGAAAGCTTCTTTTTTAAACTTCCGTGTTTTCAGAACTCGCCTAGCGGCTTGTTCTGAAAATTTCTCACGCGTTCTAAAATGTGTCGCTTTTTATACTTGTTGCATAATAACTATTATGCTTGGGTATAACTCCTATATAAATAGAAATAGTGGGTATAAAAATAATGATCAGATAATTTAGACTTTAATTAAAATGTATATTTGTTCCATGGTCTTGTTTGAAGTATCTGAAAAGAAAATTATTTCTGAAGCAGATCTTATACAACTGTATTAGAATTAACTCTTTTGAGTATTCAGATTATAGCCAATGAAGAGAACTTCACAGCCTATGACAACAGCAACCTGAGAGTACACCCTTTCCAGACTAACTATTAAATAGGAATGTGATTTTTTCTCCCGAAGAATGCGAGTAGTTGGCGATTCTTTATTCCTATGAGACGTGTTTTTAAAGTAAATACCGATAATGTTTTAAAAAACTCACAGAAGATTATTTTCTAAATAATTTATTATCATTCAATACCTTACATTTTACACCACTTCTCCACATGGTACTTGTATATTTATTTCCATATTGCTATACAAAATTCTTACAATTTTTAATACATTACTTTGAGTTGCTATTTTTTTTCTTTAGTCCATTATACATTTTAAGACCGTGGTTATTATGCATGGTGAGTCATAACAAATTCACATTGCTTTATTTTTTTAAACAGTTTTTCTCATACTCTCCCCATATATTCTCCTATTCTTTTTATATCCCTCTCCTTTTGTATTTTCATTATCCTAACTTTTAGTACTTCTTTGTTAACATTCTCCCATTCTTTAGGTAAAACTGATCTCTCCACAACTTAGTTTCTTCACATTAGGTTATATAATACAAATCATTATCTGCCTCTCCACAAAGAGGACACCTATTCAAATGCGCTCCCTTCCGATCTCCCCTTAGCCTATATGCACTTAATCTAGACCAGGCCCACCCTTCTCTCTCTAACCTATTACCTACATCCACATATTTCTCCCTTCCCCAGTCCACCTTTAATTTTCTATATAGTTCCAAACTTTTCTTTCCTTCCAGATTTTGAAATAATTATTGTTTCTCTATTTCTTCTACTCTGTTCCTCACTTCTTTCCAGAAACCTTTAACTAACCCCTCTCTCTCTTCCCATAAGTTACCAATTCCTATTTCCTGTAAAATTATCCTTATTCCTTAAGCCCAGTTCATCCCATCACTGGATTTTTCTTGTATTATTAAACATTGCCTCAAGATGATATGCTCGTCCAATGATTTCAATCTATGCCAATATTTAAGTATCCTTTCTACTATCATGCCCTTGCTACCTACTCTTCCCAACTCCAACATTGCTGCTCCATTAGGTGATGAAATAGATAAACCTAACATACATTTACGGAACGATCTATGTATTTTATCAATCATCTCCCATCCTTTGCCACTTCCCCAAATCTCTGATCCATACACCATTTTTGCTTCAACTACAGCTTTGTAAACCCTTTCCAATCATTTAATTACTTCTCCACATAGTCACCGGCGTTATTCTGGTACTTGTGCCGGGAAACCAGTTTTCGTAGTTTTCGTCAAAGAATGATGCCGTCTGTGATGAAAGCCAAGTCTGCACTTGTTGTTTCACATCATCATCGTTGAAATGTTTTCCACCAAGGAAAATTGTTTGGTGCTAAATCTGGACTGTGATCGAAGAAGTCTCAACCAAATGATGCGATCAGATCTTGAGTTTGTTGGCTGTGAGTGTAGTCGGGCATTGTCATTGGTTATTGTTTCCCCATAAACCTCACACAGTTGGCTATGAATGTTTCTGGCGTAACATTTCTCGCATTCAAAACACGAATCACTTATCTGACGTCACAGTTGAGGGTCTTATGATTGTTTTGAGCATTTCTAAATGCTCTAACAGCAGGAAAACACAAAGCGACGATCGCTTTGCCTGCGTCTGCCTTACTAATAAATGGAGGAAGTGGTCCCGCATGCTCAAAATCGCGACTGCAGTGCTG
Organism: Deroplatys truncata; assembly: GCA_030765065.1. Taxonomy (NCBI): domain Eukaryota; kingdom Metazoa; phylum Arthropoda; class Insecta; order Mantodea; family Mantidae; genus Deroplatys; species Deroplatys truncata. Next base: position 124,682,263 of record CM060988.1, on the reverse strand, counting down.
TAGCGGCAAAATATTAAAACGGTACTTACTTTAAAATCCCGCCTCGCACTTAAAAACTTACACAAACTTTACGCTTCATTTTGAGCTTTGTTTGTTAAGTGAGGATTTCTTTCAGCAGGTCATTGTGCATTTATTACTCATTGAAAGTATGACTTCGAACATTAACTTTATGGCACAAATGTATTCAGCTAAATATAGCTCACTCTACCGAGCGAGGTGGCGCAGCGGTAACGTGCGAGACTCGCATTTGGGAGGTCCCGGGTTCGCTCCCCGGCGGCCACCCACTCTGACCCATGGGCTTTTCGTGTTTTGCTCTAGTCCGCACCGAGTGATGGGTTGGGTTTTTCTCTAGCACGATTTTCCTTTCCATCATTTTCCCTTGATTCTGTTTCCTTCTCATCTTTTAAATGTGTTTCTAGTTTTCTGGTGTATGACGGATGCTTGCTCAATGGATATCAGAGGGCTGCTTGATTGGTGGGTCGTTCATCGCCCTCGACGACTCCAGGTGGAATGAATCTGCGAGCTTGGAAGTGTTAGGGACTTCCGCGCGTCTCTGTGGCCTGTTTACCTACGGCTTGTAACCTCCTGTGGTTCCTTCACCTCATCCCTTCCTGCTATGAGTGGTAGCTGCAATAGATCTTGTCGCAGTTCTCATGCCTCGTGTTATCTTATTCACAGGGCGCCTCTTGTTTTATTATTTTAAATTTGGGTTCATTGTCCTCCGGCTCAGTCGAGCAAGTGTCTCTAAGCAGGGCGTGTAAACGGAAAGGAGTTGTTGCTAAAAGATAACACTGATAAAATAATTTGTTTCTACACTTTTATTGCCGTCCCACTTAATTAATAATTCACATATTTAATCCTTATACACGCCTGACTGAAACTGTGATATTTCCGAATGTAACTACAGTCGTTTTAGTTGCCGCGTACCAATTACTTCGCGTACTTCACATTTTGTAACTAACTTTGCGACGTGCCACCTCATGAGAGATTCTTTCAAACTGTGCGAAACTTGCTTATGGCTCGAGAATATATACTCCTTCACCCCTAATTGCCTAAAAATTATAATAGAGCTGCTATTGGTTACCAAATCGCGCCCACTTTAGCGTCTGTTTTGTCAGCCAATCACTGCTACTAACATATATATTCTAGGGAAGATATTCCCTCCATTTCTAAAAAAAAAAGGCACGCTACCCTGACCTCATTTGTTCGTCTCTTCTTAGTGATAAACAACTTACCCCCTCGGTTTGTTGTTACACACTTCTATTGTCAGTTTCAGTGAGGCCGTGTAAACTTATTTCCTAACAATGCTTATGGCTAACAAACATCTAAAATCCTGTACATACAATAATATTAATTTACACTAAAGTCACTTTGGCATTCACAGCATGTTATGATATAAAATATTGCCTCAATCTGTGCAGGTCGCAGCGCGCGAGATGCATTGAATCACCTACACCTAGCCCACTCTACAAAATTAATTCTCAGAAATGCGCTGCTCACACCGTATCCTCAGCTTCAGTATAATTTAATTTCATTCTTGTTCTTCAGTCATGTGATCCGCTCCGCTAAAATCACAGCGTGTGCTCTGAGAGGAAGTATTCATTTATACAGCTCTGTTATTTCAAATCTCGCCCACACATTCCTTACTTTCAGTAAAATTCAACATTGTCTTCGTGTATTTCTTGGCTCCCAAGAATACTTGCTATATTAACAGAAGACGTTTCCATTCCAATTTCTTCCCATGCTCAGAATCCGTTGGTGAAAAGTATGTTTAACAAGGAAGAAGTTCTGCCAGTGACTTAAGATGATTTACATGGAATCTTTATGCAAGCTAAGTATCAAGACTTTTAAGCCGTGGTATTTGAAACACGGACTTAAAGCCGGGAGTCAGAACTTTCAGCCTCTCAAGCACAACTGAGCTGGGCAGAGTAACAAGCTATTCCTAAACTCAGGGACTTGAGGGATTTATCTCTTTACGTTTTCTACTGTAACTAGTACGGGTAAAGTATTACATTCCATCCAAACCCTGACTCTGGTGTACATTCACATGACTTTCTCTACCCTCTATCGTTTATTAGTGCGTATACCTTACTTCATTTTAATCCAAAGAAAATTCTGCAGAAATAGCTACATTACACATGTCGTTATAGATACAAAAATCTGATGTGTTACACTCACATGACTTTCTCCTACTCTTGTGCAAACTATTTTTACAAACGCTTATTCTCCAAATGCTTCATGTTAATCGAGATATCGAGTTATTAATCTTATTGGTAATTTTCTTGTAGATACAAGGGGAATATGGTAGGTGTTAAGCAATAGTCAAATATTTTAACGCTGGTTGCTATGTGGCGCATTCAATTTTCTTTGCATGTCCAGGACATAAAAAAAAATGAATAACGAATTTGAGAAAAACTATAAGTATTGGAAAATTTAAGGGAATAACAAGCAATATCTCGAAAACGGTTCACTCAACAAAAGAAATGTATATGACATAAATTGTGTATTTTAACGCGATCTACATTTTGCGTGTAGTAAAATTTTGTCTATCTCTTATGGTTTACCAGTTATACAAAAGTCGTTCACAATGAAGGATACTTTTGGAGACATTCCCGGAAAATTCGAGATATACATTTCATTTCTCATGATAATATCTTAAACATATGATATTTTAATCAAAATCGTTAGAGCCATTTTTGAGAAAATTAAAATTTTCGAAAAATGTTCCATGTAAAAGGTAGTCTGGGGTGGGGGGATTTTCTTGAAAACCTTCGTGTCGCATCTCTGGAAGATACTGAACCTAAATACCAAGTTTGGTGTTTATCCGACGTTCGTTTCTGAGTTATGCTGTTCACAGACAGACACACAAACACACACACAGACAAACACACACGGACATGTTTCCAAAAATGCTTTTTTTGGATTCAGGGGGCCTCAAAACATATATTTCCGGTGAAATATTGGTATCTAATTTTTGGGTGGAATACAATACTTCCCCTACTTACTATACGTAGTAGAGAAAGAAAAAATCTGATGTGTACACTCACATGACTTTCTCTACTCTTGTACAAACCATTTATACAAACGCTTATTCTCCATCTACTTCATGTTAATCGAGATAAACATTTGCAGAGTCTAACTTATTGCTAATTTTCTTGTAGATGTAAGGAGAATATATATTTTCAAGGGCAATTTGGAAATACAGTAGCCTTTAAGCATATCTCTTAGTAGCTGGTTGCTAGGTGCAGCACCATTCCCTTTCCCACAGATTAATACTCTTTGCATATCCAAGACAAAAAAATTAATAACGAATTCCCATTCGAGAAAATAAGTATTGAAAAATTTAAGAGAATAACAAGTAATATCTCGAAAATGGTTCACTCAACAAAAGAAATGTATATGACATAAATTGTGTATTTTAACGCGATCTACATTTTGTGTGTAGTAAAATTTTGTCTATCTCTTATGGTTTACCAGTTATGCAAAAGTCATTCACAATAAAGAATACTTTTGGAGACATTCCCAGGAAATTCAAGATATACATTTTATTTGCCATAAAAATATCTTAAATATATGATATTTTAATCAAAATCGTTAGAGCCATTTTTGAGAAAATTAAAATTTTCGAAAAATCTTCCATGTAAAGGGTACTCTGGGATGGGGGGATTTTCTTGAAAACCTTCGTGTCGCATCCTTGGAAGATACTGAACCTAAATAGCAGGTTTGGTGTTTATCCGACTGTTCGTTTCTGAGTTATGCTGTTCACAGACACACACACACACACACACACACACACACACACACACACACACACACACACACACACACAGAGACACACAGACACGCACACGGACATGTTTCCAAAAATGCTTTTTTTGGATTCAGGGGGTCTCAAAACATGTATTTCCGGTGAAATCTCGGTATCGAATTTTTGGGTGGAATACAATACTTCCCCTACTTACTATACGTAGTAGAGAAAGTAAAAATGAATAACGAATTCCCATTTGAGAAGGTATTGAAAAATTTAAGTGAATAACAAGCAATATCTGGACAAGAATAATGTATATAACATAAATTGTGTATTTTAAGGGATCTACATTTTTTGTGTAGCAAAATTTTCTCTATCTCTTATGGTTTAGCAGTTATGCAAAAGTCGTTCACAATGAAGTGTGCTTTTGGAGACATTCCCAGAAAATTCAAGATATACATTTTATTTGTCATGATAATATCTTAAACATATAATATTTTAATCAAAATTGTTAGAGCCATTTTTGAGAAAATTAAAATTTTCGAAAAATGTTCCATGTAAAGGGTAATCTGAAGTTGGGGGATTTTCCTGAAAACCTTTGTGTCGTATCTCTGGAAGATACGGAACCTAAATACCAAGTTTGGTGTTTATCCGATCCTTCGTTTCTGAGTTATGCTGTTCACAATCACACTGACACACAGACACACACGGACATGTTTCCAAAAAGTCTTTTTTTGGATTCAGGGGGTCTCAAAACATATATTTCCGGTGAAATCTCGGTATCGAATTTTTGAGTGGAATACAAAGATCCGTGGTGCAAATCCCGGCTATGGCATTGACTTTTTCAGTCATCTGATTCTACCTTTCCAACCCTGTCCAACACACGCCTTGTGTGAAAGAACAATTAATTCTACTAATTGACCTAATAGTGGTTGAAACTAAAAGCCCGGGATTTAACTACTTACAAAGAATGTAAGTCGCCATTGGGGTATGACATCTCAATACAATTTGAGATCTGCTTGTGGTTTACCGGGAAAAATACGAGTCAGCTGGAGAATTTAATGGCGTGCCGGCATGTTGCCATGGCACCTCAGTGGTTAAAGCAACCGGACGGAGACTGGGAGATCCGTGGTTCAAATCCCGGCTATGGCATTGAATTTTTCAGTCATCTGATTCTACCTTTCCAACCCTGTCCAACACACGGATTGTGTGAAAGAACAATTAATTCTGGAATACAATACTTCCCCTACTTACTATACGCAGTAGGGTAAGTAAAAAGAACAGCGACAGTCAAATGTTTAAGAACTGGACGCTATACGCCGCCTTAAAGCTCCATACTGTTTCCATGCAATCGCGAGAAACAACTCAATGGTAACAGGACGTAAACGGACTGGCTAAGTATTGAACAATTCGAAACATTAATGACGATATCTCGGAAATGTCTGATGCCACAAAAAAGATTATTTGAAATAAATTGTATGTTTTAAATAGCTCTACATTTCTTGTGTACTATTTTATTGTCTATCTCTAAACGTTACCAGTTATACAACATTATACAAAATTCTTCGAATGAAGAGGACTTAAAACGCTATTCCAAGAAAGTTCAATATATACATGTTATTTACAATTTAAATGTGATTAATTGAAGTTGATATTGTCTTTACGTTGTTTGCTGCTACGTATTAAAATCCGATTTGAAGTAGTTTGTATTGAGGAGTTGTATTATAGTTTAACTGTTGGGGAGCCGAATTTAAAATTCGTTGCAACCGCACGTATAGTAAACAGTTGCCGGTAGCCTTCGCCCCAAATGTACTTTCAGGTGGCCTTTGCCCCAAGTTAAAAAAAATATTAACTTTGTAATTAAACTGTTTCTTTAGATATTATATATTTATGTTTGCCTCCGCTGTGTCATATTATTGTTAGAGACATGGAAGTCTTGGCAGGGCATGATGCCACAGGAATGTAGGCTTACGCAGATTTTAAGGTTTAATTTACTACTTTTTATTAATCCTTGACACAAATTAAATACCACATCACTGATATAGATAGCTGTGAGATTCTTTTATTTAATACTTGCACTTTTTAATGCATATACTATTTTCGCGTATTTAATTTCTCGAGGACGCATCATGCATCCGGTTACTATCACTGTCTGCAACTGACTAGATTTCAACCGTCTAAACTTGTAAATTTCTGTATTTCAAGTCTCTGATTGGCTATTTGTACTCCAATAGAATACCTGCATTTAACTAAAGCTTTTTCTGGTTGTTGATTGGCTATTTTATTAAACTGTCACTAAAATTACATTAATGCTTCCAAGAATCACAAATAGCATTTAAACTCTCAAACTCATTGTTTCCTCAAGGTTACTTCATTGTTACCTCATTGTTAGCAACGTTTAACTTATTATTCTCACAGCTCCTACATTATTAAATTATGTAATGTATTCACATATCATTATTACACATGGATACAATAATATAAGCATATGCAATGACTGTTACATACATTTTACAAATTGTTACATACACATATTGCTTCAAGGCGGGCTGTTATTGAATTTGCATATTATATAATTTGACTGAAATCATTTAAATGTTAAAAATACTGCCTCATAATATAAGGCATTTTAATCAAAATCGTTAGAGCTATTTTTTTAGAAAATAAAAAACTTCGAGAAAAGCAAAGAGTACTTTGGTGTATGAGGATTTTCTTGAAAATCTTCGTGTCGCATCTTAAGAAGGTACTAAACTTAAATGCCAAGTTTGGTGACTTTATATTGGGAAGCCAGAGGGAAAATGATGCAGATCAATTAATCCCTAATGCCATTGGTGAACAACAACAGTTTGGTGTTGATCCTACTTTTCATTTTTGAGTTATGCTGTTCACAAACACACACACACACACACATACACACACATATGGACCTTTTTCTAAAAGATACTTTTTTTTGTATTCAGGGAGCCCCAAAACTTGTATCTGCGGTGAAATCTCGGTATCGAGTTTTGGGTGGAATGCAATACCTTATCTAAGTAAAAAGGCGCATGTGCGTGTCCTGTGAACAGCATAACTCAAAAACAGAAAGTCGAACAAGTACCAAATTTGGTACAAAGATGTTTAAGAAATCCCCCTCACCAAAGTGTCCTCTACATGGAAGATTTTTCGAAATTCTCGATTTTTTCAAAACTAGCTCTACCGATTTTTAATAGAAAATTTGTATAATTTTGTATAACTGGTAAATCTTGAAGTGGTAAACAAAAGCATACTGTGCAAAAAAATGCATATTTCTTTAAAACAAGCAATGTATCTATTCCAAACTTTTTTCTTTTTGGGGGGGGCAAGAGCCATTCCAATTCCATTATTGTTGCTTTGAATTGTTCAATACTTTGTCGTTTTTAAACAGCTGTCGCCCTCAGTTGTTTCTAGCATGTTATAGTAAGAACATGGAATTTCAAGGCCAGCATACAGCAACTAGTTTTTATACATCTGACTATCGATTTGGTTTCCTCTGCCTCCCTTGTACCTAGAACAAAATGCATAATGTATTTCTGCAAAGTTTATCTCGACTAACATGAAGCATATAGAAAAGTAATCTTTCGTAAGGATAGTTTGTACAGATCGCATGGGTGCGTGCTCCGCGCGCTGTCTACTACATCGGGGAGAGGGTTCTATTTTAAAACTCCCGCATTAGATACTCCTGAGTAACCACAGGGTCCTAGGCGCTACAGGAACTCGGTGTAGAGACAACAAGGTTAAATGTACAATTAAATTGTAAATCGTGTATTATGGTTTATGTTGATATCATTATTCTATTTGTATCAAGAAACTGTCCTTGTAGTATCACAATAAATTACTCACTTACTCCTGAGTAATAGTAAATCCACTATAATGAGCGGTTGAAAGTGGTGTCCACCTGGAGTCATATTGACATTCCTTGTGGAGTTGTAGTCACTCTGTAGTAGGGATGTGGAAAACAGCTATTTTCGAGTAACGGTTATAACTGTTGAAGCTATACTGCGTTAACGTTGTTACAAGTTACGATTAGATATAACTACGTTTCAGTATTAACGATGTCGTTGTTTGAGCTTAGCGGCCTGCGCATATTTCGTTACTAAACAGCATTAATTTGTTTATTTATATCCATCTACCCGTGAAGTATAAAAACTCGTGCAGCTATAATCGTATGTGAATAACCATTTTAATGCACTGCAGTGCTGACATGTCTCTGTGGCCTGTGACTTATATTCGAAGCGATAACAAACAAATATGTATTTGCTACTCCGTGCGAGGGTGACTCAAGTTGTAAACAAGTGTTGAGGTAACTAGTTCCCGATAAGCGATGCCAATGTCGCGCACATGCAGTGAATGATGTCTTCCAGGCTCGGTAACCATCTCGTTTCTTTAGTAACGCGATAAATCTTTGTCCTCATTACTTTGGTAACCGTTATTGGGTAACTAGTTACTTTGGTAACCGTTATATAAGGTAACCGTTACAATGTAACTGTTACGTTATTTTCTACCCATTCCAGCTATGTAGAGTTAAAATTTTAAACATATAGCAGCCGTATGCACAGAGGGTTTTGAAACACCCACTTGCTGAGCAACATGTCTTAGAGATTTCCTAGGAGAGCATTCGAATGCACCAGTTTCGTCAATTTTTCCCTCCGTCAGGAACATGTCTTCACTTCTTAAGTTTCGAGTAGTGAACCCGTTGTCCTAACCTTATTAACCAGACATCTGACGGTATGTGTGTGTGTGTGTGTGTGTGTTTGGAACTGGAATACGAGAAAATGTCTCCTAAAGCTGTCTACATACCTGTTTACATGATTCGGTTTTTACGTATGTATCCTAAATAAAAATTCTTTGTCCAAAAATGAATTTTTCGGTAGGAATTTTAGTGGACTAGTGACAAGACAAGAGCAGGAACAATAAAGAAAGAAAAGTACTTTAAAGTAATTCACATTCAACACAGATGTTTGAATAAGCTTTCACTTTTGACCACAAAACAAACTCTAGTCTTTACAACACTCTAGTCTTGACATTCACAGCCAATAAAACCAGTCTGGAGCGGGGCGCTAGTGAACTAGCGGAACATGTCGAGGTCGTTGCACAGCAAGCGAATCACGCTTACATGCGATCGTGGCCGGGTTACAAAAAGATCGCTATAAAAATAAATATAGTGGATAGAGAAAGTAATGTGACTGTAATGTATCAGATTTTTACTTTCTCTACTACGTATAGTAAGTAGGGAAAGTATTGTATTCCACCCAAAAATTCGATACCGTGATTTCACCGGAAATATATGTTTTGAGGCCCCCTGAATCCAAAAAAAAGCATTTTTAGAAACATGTCCGTGTGTGTGTCTGTGTGTGTATCTGTGAACAGCATAACTCAGAAACAAACAGTCGGATAAACACCAAACTTGGTATTTAGATTCAGTATCTTTCGGAGATGCGACACGAAGGTTTTCAAGAAAATTCCCCCATCCCAGATTACCCTTTACATGGAACATTTTTCGAAAATTTTAATTTTCTCAAAAATGGCTCTAACGATTTTGATTAAAATATCATATGCTTAAGATATTTTCATGACAAATGAATTGCATATCTCGAATTTTCTGGGAATGCCTCCAAAAGTATTCTTAATTGTGAACAACTTTTGCATAGCTGGTAAACCATAAGAGATAGACAAAATTTTACTACACAAAAAATGTAGATCGCGTTAGAATACACAATTTTGTCATGTTCATTTTTTTTGTTGAGTGAACCATTTTCGAGATATTGCTTGTTATTCCCTTAAATTGTCCAATACTTTAGTTTTTCTCAAATGGGAATTCGTTATTCATTTTTTTATGTCCTGGACATGCAAAGAAAATGGAATACTCCACATAGCAACCACTCTTAAAATATTTGACTATCGCTTACAGCCTACCATATTCCCCTTGTACCTACAAGAAAATTAGCAATAAGATTAACATCTCGATTAACATCAAGCATATGGAGAATAAGCGTTTCTAAAAATAGTTTGTACAAGAGTAGAGAAAGTCATGTGAGTGTAACACATCAGATTTTTTAACACATGCAACTCACATTAAGATGATTTCTGACTGTTCAGGTGGTCATGAACTACCATTACCACAAGCCATATCTATATAAGTGAGAAAACACGAGCAAAGCATTCGATTGCGTAATATATTGAAGATTTGAAGGCGATGGTGGTGGGTAAATGGTGCATTGATGTATAACATGATGTTGTAACTGTGCTCCGTGTTTACAGTTTAGCAATGGAAAATGAAATTTAGGTCATATTATTGCAAAACGTCCATAGTCTCGTTTACGCTGTTGTACGTGCACTATAGTTTTGCCAACAACTATTCTTCATTCTGTTGTTGCGGCAGAAGGAAGCATTCGACCAAGCTCTGCACGAGATTTGTCCATTATGCAATTTATACACTCCGGGCTCACGACCAGCCTCTCTCTAATAGCTAATAATCGTCAGTGTTATTCCAGCGGCTTCTCATGTCATGCACGAGCACTCCAAATGACGGCTGGTTTGCGGAACAAGTATCCAATAGGATTCGTGTTGTCTGAAGACAAATTGTTCGCTGGTTTATATACAGCACGGAAGCGCTCTTGATTCAAAAAATATTCTGTAACTTAATTGATAGTTGAAAGACTGGACATTCGACATTTGTCCAAAAAAAACAAAAAAAAAACAAAAAAAAAACGATGGCTTAGTATCTTCTTTCGTAGAAGATTTTATTGTGATGCCTTGCGAAATGGATGTTGGCTCATTAATAGGGCTCCAACAAAGGTAGAAGGGAGTCTAAGATATCCCCATCAACTTTGTCTCAATGCCACACACAGAGTTGAGCGTGCCTTTACTATCTATGGGAGGGAACCATATTACGTGTGTTGAAAGAAGTGCAGTTTCATTTCTTTTCTAAAATACGCCAATAACTTTCTTTTGAAACGCCCAACTATGTAACCTCCGATGCGATTTCAGGCCATTAGCATTATCTATAATTCAGCAAAGGTTCTATTGAGAATGCTGGTGCAGCGCCCTCGTGCTAAGACCAAGCAAGATGACGCTACGGTAATGGCTGGCCACTCTGACCGTAATTTTTTTCGTGGTTTCCTGAATTCGGTTAGTAAATGCTGGGGTGGTTCCACTTCTACCACGAATTTCCTGTCCATCAGTTTTCTTTTTTCATTTTATCTGTTTTATATTCATATGTTTCAGGGTTGTAGGACCAGAAGACAAAGATTTGGTGGGTTTAGACGGGTCGGTGGAATTTCCCCTGTGTAAAAATTTCTCTTTGGGCTTGACTTGCCTGCTGGGGACCCTGAGAGTAGTTCGTTTCATCGGGCCTTAGAATTGGTATTATTCTGGAATAGTTAGGAACCCCGTCTTTGCTAGGGCGCATAGTCGTCTGGATCTGGACTCCCTTCCAGAGGTCACGCTGGAAGCACAAAGATCCTAATAAGGCCTACGTGCTGGAGGTCCCTCCGGCTGACTAATCCTAACTTCGGGCTAAGATGGAAGGCGTGTTATGTGAAGGAAAATTCAGCCTCAGGAAGCGATAAGGAACAAGACATGCAATTGGAGCAATACACGAGCATATGTGACATTTATGGATCTGGTAAGAGTAATTGGAAGGAAACACTGAATCAAAATATTGTAGATCGGAAAGAAAGATTCCTAAAACAACTGGTCGGAATTAGAACATGTGAAGTATGCCAGAAGGAAATAGAATAGGAAAATACGTACGACAGTAGACGCCCCTTGTCAACCACTCCGTCTTATAACTGCTTGGAAAATTTGATTAATTACTTCCAGAGTGAGGAATAACGTCGTAAGAACTGCTAACATTATAACACTGATAACAGAAGAAGAACGCAAGCAACATGGTAATGGGGATAAATAATAGGACTAATAAAGAGTAACGGATAAATTATAACTAATATAATTTTCCGGGCTGTTATGCCGTGGTCTGCTGAAGAAAGATTTCCCAGACGTTTCGTCCACAACTGCGGTGGACATCTTCAGTGGCGCGGACGAAGTCTTCTCGGTGAAAGTATCGCAGCGTCTGAAATCAACGTCTGGGAAATCTTTCTTCAGCAGACCACGGCATAACAGCCCGGAAAATTATATTAGTTATAATTGTGACACCGGCCGTGAAAGCCTACGTTCTTACAGTAACGGATAAAGATATATTTTTAAAAACCCAAAAGTTATATTGGAATGAAAGCAAAATAAGATAAACATATGAGATGAGATAGAGGAGCCAGTGGATAGCATCAGGCTCCTTAAGGTGTACCATAAATAGTAACATCAACTGTTGTGAAAAAGGGGTGCTTTAAAGAAAGAAATCTTATGTGTTACACTCACATGACTTTCTCTACCCTTGTACAAACTATTCTTACAAACGCTTATTCTCCATATGCTTCATGTTAATCGAGATGTTAATCTTATTGCTAATTTTCTTGTAGGTGCAAGGGGAATATGGTAGGCTTTAAGCGATAGTCATATCTTTTAAGAACTGGTTGCTAAGTGGAGCATTTCATTCTCTTTGTATGTACAGGACATAAAAATGAATAACGAATTCCCATTTGAGAAAAACTATAAGTATTAGAGAATTTAAGGAAATAACAAGCAATATCTTGAAAATGGTTCACTAAAAAAAAATGTATATGACATAAATTGTGTATTTTAACGCGATCTACAATTTTTGTGTAGTAAAATTTTGTCTATCTACTATGGTTTACCACTTATGCAAAAGTCGTTCACAATGAAGAATACTTTTGGAGACATTCCCAGAAAATTCGAGATATACATTTCATTTGTCAGAAAAATATCTTAAACATATGATATTTTAATCAAAATCGTTGGAGCCATTTTTTAGAAAATTAAAATTTTCGAAAAATGCTCCATGTAAAGGGTGATATAGGGTGGGGGGATTTTCTTGAAAACCTTCGTGTCGCATCTCTGGAAGACACTTAACCTAAATACCAAGTTTGGTGTTTATCCGACTGTTCTTTTCTGAGTTATGCTGTTCACAGACACACACACACACACACACACACACACACACACGGACATGTTTCCAAAAATGCTTTTCTTTGGATTCAGGCGGTCTCAAAACATATATTTCCGGTGAAATCTCGGTATCGAATTTTTGGATGGAATACAGTAAGAAGGGAGAAAGTAAAAAGGGATAACGAATTCCCATTTGAGGAAAAGTATAAGCACTGGAAAATTCAAACAAATAACAAGGAATATCTCGGAAATGGTTCACTCGACAAAAAAAGAAATAAATGATACAAATTGTGTTTAAATGAGATCTACATTTTTGTGTAGTAAAATTTTGTGTAGGTATCTCTTACGGTTTACCAGTCATGCAAAAGTCATTCAAAATGAAGAGGACATTTGTGTAAATTCCCACAAAATTCAAGATGTACATCTTGAAAATATCTTAAACATATGATACTTTAACCAAAATCGCTAGAGCCATTTTGGAGAAAATAAAATTTTTCGAAAAATGTTTCATGTAAAGGGTGGTCTGAGATGGGGGGAAATACAAAGTTTGGTATTTTTCACAGATAGACAGATTCAGGGCGTCTCAAAACATATATTTCCGGTGAAATCTCGGTATTGAATTTTTGGGTGGAATACAATACTTCCCCTACTTACTCTACGTAGTAGAGAAAGTAAAAAAAACAGTAAAGTCCTTTGTGTGCAGTGTGGTATTCCATACAGCTGAATATTTCGCACTAGGACAACCAAGTGAAACCGATTGAAAAACATAATATGCGGATACAGAGAAGAATAAAGCGTGTGAAATGGGCAGAGATATGGAACCAAGCGGGCGAATGAAGGGCAGTGTTAAAGATAATAAGGAAGAAGTTGTCTGAGGTACTGAATGAGAAGAAGCGTTTACTGGGAAAGAATCAAAACAAGGTAAGGGAAAAAGAGGTGGAGCAAAAGATGGAAGAACGAAGTTGGCGGGGTTGGTTACGAAGCATCTTTATCTGATGAGAAAATTCTGGCTGACTGATATTTCCAGTAGCATAATTTTCGAAATTTCTGCTTTGTAGCTGCATTTACGGTTTCTCCAAGTAAGATATTGAATAAGTCAAGAGCTAACATAAGCACCCTTTATCACAGACGCCTTTGAATTGCATAAAGTTGCTGATAACATTTCATTAGCATGAAGTGAGTCACTGTAACACCATCGGGTTTTACGTAATTTCTACACAAAGCTAGCTGTTATCACTCCGGACGACATATACCGGCCAACCGTTAGCCACCAGGTAACCGCACCTGCGTATTTCATATCTTAATAGCCTAAAAAAGCTGATTTCGATAGAGAAAATAAAATAAAAGTTAAACCAAGAACGGGAACATTTTTTTCGTTCACGAATGTTCCTTACATCAGCAAACAACGCCCTAAGCCGGTGTAAACCATGGTGCCAATACTGTGAACAGTCAGAGCTTAACGGCTCTGCCCGGATCATTGCGTTACCTGCGGAGATGATTCCACGTCTTTCTCGATCTCCCTATACAACTGACGTTTGTATAAATAAAACTGCTTTTTGCATTAACAAGTAAGTTGTTTTTCCACCGCTTCCCATATAGTCTACTACGACATTTGGGGGAACCTCATTCCACCCATTTATTAGCTAGAAGCACCCACTGGGTGATGTCTGCTGCCTCCGATGGCAGGAGGACAGTGAAAATAGCGAGGGAACGAGAGGACTTAGAGCTTTTATCCTGGACTACGAATCATGTTGGCTCTTGACGAATTAAAATCGCCAACCTACAGCCAGAAATGGAACCACAGGACCTCAGCAACTATAAAGACCAAGTAACAGACAACCATGTAAACGGCGGGATTGCTCTAGGGCTCTCCTTTTGGGGGTTACGGTTTCAAATCCCGTATACCGATCAATTTGGTTGGTCTTTTCGTGGTTTCTCTTAGTCGCCACATAAATACGAGATTGGAGATTCAGCGCCATCACTTTTCATCCATTGAGTAAAAGGGATACAATACAGCAAGGCGGCTTAGTAACCAAAGCTAACGGTAAACAAATTAACCAAGCAGATGGTACAAAAACTAAGCCTATTAATCTGTCATAACACTGCTACGATTCCACTGAACAGTAATCCTACGACCACAGAAGTCCACCTTATTATTTATTCGAGGTCACACAGAAAACACGTAAACAAAACTACAACCACACAGGCACAAATGCTTATAACAGGTTAATAATAACAGTAATAATAATAAAACTATATCTTTGGTATTGTAGGATCATTTAAACTGTATCAACACCAAAAATTATATATTTTATACATTAGTTCACCACGAAATGGTTTCAGAAACCATTCAAACCAGACAACAAAATTACTTAATCCTTCTTTTACATTTACTCGATTTCTCCTTAGATATGTTTATCGAGGGAAACACCTCGACACTACGACCAGCTTGATCAATTGTGGCCACCCCCCCCCCGGAGACAGGGAGGAGCTGTAGGAGGTCTCAGGTCCGCAGGCAGACAGACCGACAGAGACGCGTAGAAGTACCTAATATTCCCAGTTTGAACACCCGCGCACCAGCAGAGGCGAAGAATCCCAGAGAGGGCGACGAGGAGACCCTAACGGGCGGGACAATGCACCCTGGCGTTTACGGTAAGATATCTTTCCAATGTGCTAGCAACTACGCCATCTGCACAGCAGGACCCGAAGACACCCCGAAACGTGAATGGGAGAGATGAAATAAGAGGGAATAGGAGAAAGGAGAAATCGTGATACAATACCCCACCCCGGAATTCGCTTAGGCCCAGGGGAAAACCACGAAAAACCCCATTACCAGAGTCACCGGGAATCGAACCCGGAAACTCCCGAATCAAGCCACAGATGCTGCTGACTGACTTCGATGATTTAAACATGTAGTTTAAAGATTAAGGATCTGGAGCAACTACCAACAAACCCCGGAGATGGTTGAGTGATCTCGGGAGGGGACTAAATATACGTGTTCCAAATAAATTATAAACATCCTTTAGTTGTTTTTCGAGACCATACCGACTTTCACACTTATACACAACGCGAAGTGTGGGGAATGATAAAAAATTCACTCGCATCAGCCAACATCTTTAGGTTGCGAAACCAGAACGCTGACTACCTAATCATAGAGGCAGTCCAATTTAATTGTTTTATATTTTAGTACCTTCTAATGGAACTTTTAAATAAGATTAAACGGTTTATTGTTTCAAAATATTATAAGTAAAGAGAGGGAGAGGGAGTGGCAGGACATTAGTGACCAAGTGAGGTGGCGCCGCGGTAATGTGTGCGACTGTCATTCGGGATGTTCCAGGTTCGATTCTCGGTGACCGCCCACTCCCATGGATTTTATCATGGTTTCACCGCTTTAATAGGCGAATGCTGGGGTGGTTCATATTCTGCTACACTTTTCTGCCCCTCGTTTACAGTACCCCTCATCTTCCTTATCATCTGTTTTAGGGTTGTGCTATGTGGAGGTAAACTATGTGATCAAAAGTATCCGGACACCCCCACAAACATACGTTTTTCATCTTAGGTGCATTGTGCTGCCACCTACTGCCTATTACTCATTATCCGCGACCTCAGTAGTCATTAGACATCGTGAAACAGCAGAATGGGACGCTACGTGGAACTCATGGACTTCAAACGTGGGTGTCACTTGTGTCAGAAGTCTGTCCGCGAGATATCCACAACCCTAAACATCCCTAGGTCCACTGTTTCTGATGTGATAGTGGAGTGGAAACGTGAAGAGACATGCACAGCACAAAAGCGTACAGGCCGACCTCGTCTGTTGACTGACAGAGACCGCCGACATTTGAAGAGGGTCGTAAAGAGTAATAGAAAGACATCTATCCAGACCATCACCAAGGAATTCCAAACTGCATCAGGATCCACTCCAAGTATTATGACAGTTAGGCGTGAGGTGAGAAACCTTGGATTCCATGGTCGAGAGGCTGCTCATAAGCCACACATCACGCAGGAAAATGCCAAACGACACCTCGCTTGGTGTAAGGAGCGTCAACATTACACGATTGAACAGTGGCAAAAAGTTGTGTGGAGTGACAAATCACGGTACACAATGTGGCGATCCGATGGCAGGGTGTGGGTGTGGCGAATGCCCCGTGAACGTCATCTGCCAGCGTGTGTAGTGCCAACAGTGAAATTCGCAGGTGGAGGTGTTATGGTGTGGTCGTGTTTTTCCTGGAGAGGACTTGCTCCCCTTGTTGTTTTGCATGGCACGATCACGCGCAGACCTACATTGATATTTTAAGCACCTTCTTGCTTCCCACTGTTGAAGAGCAATTCGGGGATGGCGATTACATCTTTCAACAAGATCGATCACCTGTTCATACTGTGGCGGAGTGGTTACACGACAGTAACATCCCTGTAATGGACTGGCCTGCACAGAGTCCTGACTTGAATCCTATAGAACACCTTTGGGATGTGTTGGAACGCCGACTTCGTGCCAGGCCCTCACCGACCTACATCGATACCTCTCCTCAGTTCCGCACTCCGTGAAGAATGGGCTGCCATTCCCCAAGAAACCTTCCAGCACCTGATTGAAAGTATGCCTGCGAGAGTGAACGCTGTCTTCAAGGCTAAGGGTGGGCCAACACCCTATTGACTTCCAGCATTACCGATGGAGGTCGCCACGTACTTGTACGTCATTTTCAGCCAGGTGTCCGGATACTTTTGATCACGTAGTGTAGGTTTCTTCCAGGTACCACTTGGGGACCAATGGGTGGGCTCGGGCGATGTTGGAGGCGTTCAATCTAGAAATATTAAGGACCCCGTCCGTACTTGCGCCCGTTGTCATCAGGATTTGGTCATCCGTGGGATCTCTCCCTTTCTCCCTACCTTCCAGGGGTCCTGGTCCAAGCACAAGTGCACAGACGTGCTCCTTGCAGTGCTCTGCCCCGGTTTCGGGGGGCCCCTTCCATTCGTTGGTACCCTTACCTTTAGACCATTAGTGCATTACTTTTAAAACAAGATTGCTTTATAGTATAGGTAGTCCGAAGTGTAATACAATTTTTTTTCTCTTATTAAGAATTTTAACGTAAAAGTCGTTTTAAGTTAAAACCCATTTATAGGCAAGACTTTTTACACTTTTAAGGTAAATGTGTCTGTAAAAAATCGCAAAAATCAAAGGTTTTCTTCTGATGTTTTTACCATATATTCAGAACTTAAAACTTACAAAATGTTTATTAAACTTTATTTAAAACAAATAACATTTTAAGGAGCTATATCAAACCGTACTTGTCATATTAATTTTTACTTTCTCTACTACATATAGTAAGTAGAGAAAGTATTGCATTCCACCCAAAAAATATTACACCCAGATTTTACGGGCAATACATTGTTTGATGCGCCCTGAATCCATATAAAGCAGTCTTGGGAACATGCCCCTGTATATGTTTGTGTGTCTGTCTGTCTGTGAAATTGGCTGTAATGAATTTCATTAAAATACCATATATAAAAGATGTTTACATGACAAATAAAATGTATATATTGAATTTTCCAGGAATAGCCTAGGAGGTCCTCTTCATTCGGAAGGAATTTTGTATAATCTTGTATAACTTGTAAACGTTAAGCAATAGACGAGAATGTACCATACAAAAATGCAGATCTCTTTAAAATATACAATTTACTTTTAATAAGTTTTTTATGGCCGTTCTGAGATATCCGTTATTAAAGGTCCATGTTGTTCCTTACTTATTCTTTTAAAGCTTCACGGATTTTCAGTTCCTTGCGATTGCATGGAAACAGTATAGAATTTTAAGGTCAGCTAATAGCGCCCAGTTCTTAAACATTTGACTATCGCTGTTCCCTGTGTATCTATAACGAAATGTGTAAAGTAGCGATTTCTGTAGCAATTATCCCTGTTGTGTATACCGAATACAGGCTACTTAAATGTAAGCACGATAACAGTGCCACCAATCCAGCGCTATTTCTAAATATCCAGAGTAGTGCTTGAGAAAATGTAAATTAAACATATTATTTCGGAAACAGCTAAGGATAGAAAAATATTTTTTGACATAAATTGTATATTTCCATGAAATCTACTTTTTTGCAGCTTTGTTTATCTCTTACGATTTTCAAGTTAGGTTAATTAATTGAGAATGAAAGGTATACTTCAGAGGCTATTAACAAAGAAGTGATATAGGGCGGATTGATAAGTCTATGACTTTGACGAGAGATAGCGTTCTAATCACAGGTTTCTTGTTTGCACCTAAGTCTTACACATATTCTGGGTATAATCGCAGAAATTCGTCGTCATTTATTTCTTAGACTATTGTTGAGAACGTCTAAAATAACCAGACGGTAGTTGCTTCATAGAAACTGCAGAAAAGTGAATTTCATGTTCTGATAAAGCACTACTTTTTGTGTGGTAAGACGGTGAAGGAAACGGAAGAAAAAATGAACAAGTATTATGGGGACTCTGCCCCATCACATGGCATGGTTCACAGAATTTCGATGTGTCCGTTCGAGCACAAGATGCCGTGCGCTAAGGACGGCCGGTTGAGGTCATAACAGAAGAAATGATGAAAAAGGTTCTCGATATTGTGTTGGAAAACCGCCGAGTGAGAATCCGTGAGATAACCAAGATCGTAAACATCTCGAGTGAACGGGTGTATAACATTCTGCACGAATTTTTGGGTATGAGAAAGCTGTCAGCAAGATGGGTGCCACGACTGCTCACAGTTGAGAACTAGCGGAATTGTGTGATCATTTCACAGGGATGTTTGAACATGTTCCAGCGCAACACAAATGAGTTTTTGCGGCGTTATATCACGGTTGATTAAACTTGGATCCATTGCTATCAACCTGAAGCCAAACAACAATCGAAGCAGTGGTTTTCCTTCGGCGAACCTGCTCCAAAGAAAGCGAAAACCATTCCGTCGGCAGGAAAAATCATGACACCTGTCTTTTGGGATTCACAAGGGGTATAGACATCTACTACCTGTAAAAGGATAAAACGATCACAGGTTCATATTATGTAGCAAGCTGGATCAGTTTCACAAGGAATTGTTAAAGAAACGACCCCATTTGGTGAAGAAATAGGTGCTCTTTCACCATGATAATGCACGGGCACACAAGTCAGCCATTGCCATCGTAAAATTTGTGGAATTCGATTACGAACTACTACCTCACCCACCATATTCTCCAGATTTGGCTCCGAGCGATTTCTTCCTCTTCGCAAAGCAGAAAAATTTGGCTGGCTGGGAAGAAATTCACGTCCAGTGAACACATCATGGCAGAAACAACCCCATATTTTGCAGACACCGAAAAATCATTTTTGAAAGGGTTAAAAAAATGGAGAAACGTTGGATAGCATGTATTGAATTGAAAGGAGACTATGTTGAGAAATAAAATTGATTCTTTGGAGAAAAAAATTGTTATTTTCTTTAAAAAGTCACTGACTTATGAAGTCGCCCTCGTATTTGTTCACACACGCACATACAAACATATACGCACGCTCGGACGTTGTAAAATATTTTCTTTTTAATCATTTAACTCTTGTAGTTCAATGTTAATATTGACTTGTTGGGCGGAATACAATATTTGCCTGCATAGCTTGGACTCCCGCCGAAACAGCTACCATATACCAGCTACATTCTCATAATTACAATTACAATGGTAATAACTACATTCTTTATCATAAGAGATGTTGGAAATGCCCTTCTCTACCCACAGTTCTGGCATCTTCTCAGAAAATGTTCATTCAAAATACGAAATTGAGTGACTATACTAAATCTTCAGATTTACTCAGCCTTTGTCGCCAGCCACTTGTCTGTGCATGACGTCAATACTTTGAAACAAGTTTATCACCAGTGCCTTTGGCAGAGGACTAACGAAAAATGAATGGAAGGGGTAGATGTCAACAGTTCCGAGGTGACCTTAATGAAATAGGATTTGTATCTGTTTCCAGTATTTGCAATTCGCTTGCGTCTCATAGACTCGCAATCTCAGCATGTATGCTGATAGGTAATTCAAATAATTGGACGGTAGTTTTGTGGAAAGCTTGTTCATACTCATTACAGCAGAAAATGGAATTTTGTTTGAGAGGGTGTTTTGTTGTAGGAGGTTTTACTGTTGTTGAAGTTTCCACCACACTTTGGACGTCAATTTGAAGAAGATTGTTTGTTACGTGATATGCTGCTATGTATGTAAAGCGTTTTTTTTAAAGCTGTATTTTTGTTGTTACGCTCCAAGTTTAAGAAAAATATTTATTAACCTTGTTATTAAACTGCTTCTATAGATATTATTTATGTTTGTTTTTGCCTCGGCTGCGTCAGTATTGTTTAGAGGCACGTAACTCCTAATCAGGGCGTGGTGCGACAAGAATGTAGGCTTACATAGATTTTAAGTTTTAAATTCACTTCTTTTTATTAATCCTTGACACAAATTAAATAGCACTTCACTGATATTAAGAGCTGTGAGATTCTTTTATTTAATACTTGCACTTAGTTAACGCGTATACTTAATTTACGATTCACACGAATGCGTAATATTTCTTTAGAGAACACATCTTCCATTCGGTCACTACCAAGGTCTGCAGGCAACTGAACAAGATTTCAACCGTCCAAACCCGTAAGCTTCTGTATTTCAAGTCTCTGATTGGCTAATCCTAGTCCAATAGAATACCTGCATTTTACTAAATCTTCTTCTGGCTGTTGATTGGCTAATTTTAAACTGTCACAAAATTTACATTATCGTTGCTCTAATAATGAATAGTAGCATTTAAACTCTCAAACTCATTGTTACGTCATTGTTAACAACGTTAAACTTATTATTCTCACAGCTCTTACATTGTTAACTTACGTAATGCATTCACATACAATTTTTAAACATGTTTACAATAATATAAGCATATGCAATGACTGTTACATACATTTTAAAAATTATTACATACATATTGCTTCAAGGCGGGCTGTTATTGAATTTACATGTTATATAATTTAATTGGAATTATCAAGTGTTAAGAATACTGCCTCATGTTATTTTTATCATGTTTTGTATCGGGATTTGATGAAGTTCTGGGCAAGAACAGACAAAATCAGTCACACAGTGGCCAATATCCTAACGATAAGAGCCTCCCCCTTAATCATTCATTTCGGAACCAGCACTCAACCACGCAAATTCTATGATCGGTGGTCGCTTCCATCTCGCATGCAGAGAACACACAAAATGTCCAAGTGAAAAGCATCCTACACCGCCGCAGTGCATCAACCTGTTTACGAAGTTGGAAACGCAGGCAGTCCGAGGCTCAATTCCGCACCGCTCCTCGCTGTGCTAATAGTGACGTCATTCATTTAAACCGACTTACATGTGTTTGTATGTGTGTGCGCGCGCGCGTGTGAAGAAAATTTGTGTGTACTCGGCACAGAACTAAAGATAATTTATATACGAAATTAAGTTAGGTGAATCGCTGCACTTCGACACAATTTATATTTGAATGAAATGGATGCAAAATGAAATATATACCGCATGAGTCTTCTCATCCGGCGGATTGGTAACTAGGCAATATTGCATTTTAAAAACGATGCAAAATACAGGTGCTGACACCGCATTCACCAGCCCGCTGATTAGGGCTAAAGCGGTGCTCGTTGTTAAGTGCTCTACAGAGAGAGCCAAAAGACTATGAACCGCCTGCGCTGTTTTACCTCGGCGCTCGTTGCCGTCTGCCGCTATCATAGAAAGGCGCGGATGAAACCATACAACATTTTTAAAACTACTTTTAAAGGCTTTACTTAACAGTTTTATGAAAGTGCGTTTGAGGACAGAATTATTGGTAGAGATTTGACCCCCGACCTAACCCCCTGCGATTTCTATCTCTGGGGTAACTTAAAACGGCGAGTGATGGATAGTTTCCTAAAGAGGTGCCAAAAATGTATGGACAACGACGGTGGCCAGTTTCAGCATCTCCTTTCATAAAGTTGGTAAGTAAAGCCTTTAAAAGTAGTTTTAAAAATGTTGTATGGTTTCATCCGCGCCTTTCCATGATAGCGGTAGATGGCAACGAGCGCCGAGGACGCGGACAGGAAAAACACCGTGCAGGCGGTTCGTAGTTTTTTTAGCTCTCCCTGTGGTAGTGCAATGGTTAACATGCTGAGAAGTAATGGTGAAGCTGGGAAGTTTAAATCACGCCTGCGAATAATTGAGTTTTATGTTCATTTCTGTTCATGTTTCAAGAACGTTCTAGCAAATCACAATTTCTTTCCGAATGCACTAGAAAGTGCATATTCTAACAAGTAACAATTTGTGTTTTAATGAAATTCACATAATTGAAAACATTAAATGAAACGACACGTCCATGCCAAATTATCAGTTCTAGTTAAATTTACTAAACACAAAAAGATCCTTCAAGTGGCAGTACTTGAACCTGGGCTCTTCACCATTGATGACCAACGCGTACACTGTTGCACTAAGACTGTGTCATTGCACGCACAGCGGTGCAAAGCAGCCATTTCGGCCGAAAATGATACGACGCGATGCAGTGGACAGTGTTTACAGCATTGCCTGTACAACGCTGGGACCGCATAACTTCTCAATCCGCAGGCTGAGAAGACTCACCCGGTATATATATATATATATATATATATATATATATATATATATATATGCCTAAAGTAATACTACATTTAGGCGAGACTCTTCGCTTACGGGGATTTAATTTTATGTAGCAGAGTTTAAGGAAGGTTTATGGACACATTTAACATTTAGTTGAAATCGGGAAGTTTATGTGGAGAGATTTCCGAGCATTTTTGAGCTTATTCCTCAAGTAAGTTCAGTCAATTCTACTGCACTAATTTCAATGCTAAACAAACGCACCTAAATCTTAAAGGTATGCCAACATTTGTTGTCTTTGTGGCTAAGGTCATTCAGGTAAAACGCTGTATAAAATAAACACAAATACGCTTACTTAACACACACGTTCGGAATCTCAGGTCATTTATTAAAATAGATATTAAGTGCTGAATCAAGCGCTGAAACGTCCACGATATAGAACGAATCACAATTTTGGCCTAAACGGTGTTAGCATACTTGGCAATTGGGAGAAAAGCCTGCAGTTGCTCGCGAGATCCAAAATTTGCATATGACCTCGAACATTCAGGCGACTCTCTCTTTGAACCATGCCAAAGAGTGAGCCTTCAAAACCGGTTTACAAGAATTCATATCTATTATAAGAAACTTACATATTATGTTTAGGTTCTAATTATATTCTTGCAGAATCAACATAAACGTCTTTGAATTTACTGATGAATTCACTTGCTGCCGCACCTTCCTTCATGTAAGAAAATCAAAAGGAACACCTAGAGATGCTATAAAGGTGTGTTCACTACTGCGATATACCTCTTAGTAATATACTGTAGCTTTGTTTGCACTATGAATCAATAACGCAATATTGCACATTCAGAATTGAAATTTTATGTTCCGAATATTGCACATTCAGAATGTTCCGAAACTGCCATAGAGAATAGATGGACAAAGGAGCAGCGATGTGCAGATGCTGGGAAATTGGCAACGGGCACATTGCTTTGGCATAGGTCTGTGACGTCACAGGCCACTGTGCTCTAAACTGTATTCACTCTTAGCTTGATTCGCACCAAAACAAAACCCAGGTGACAGTGCACCGTTGTAATGTATCCTTCCGCCGTTCGCGCCAGAAATAGTCATACTTTCACGACTATGTGACACAGCACAGATGATAAGGTTGATAATTGCAGCAAAATAAATGTTTGCACGAAGAATAATAGTTAATTCTAAAAGAAACGAGCGAAAAAGAAAGTAAAAGGTGTGCGATATCTTACAATTATTCGCTCTCTGGAAGCGGCACTTTATCAATTGTTGGCGGCTTATTTTTAAAAAAGAAATTCTATATTGTTACGTGAATTGTATTCTTGTTACATTCTTGCATCGCGTATTTCAACCTTTCTGTTTTTCCCGCGTTTTCCGTTTCAGATTATTTTTTTTTAACGAGCACTGTTTATACTTGTACTAAAAATACCGGTGAACTCAGAAGTTAATTTCACTACTTTCCCGGGAAGTGTTAGATATTTCTCATATAACTAACAATAAACTTCCAACCCTATTGTTTTTTCACCACTAGTCCGCTTATACTTTACGTAAGTCGACGAAAACGCAAGAGCAAATCACCGTCCGCCATGATACTAAACAGAAACTACTGGTTTCTGACTACAAACAATATTCAGGTACTTAAATGAATTACCTGTTGGAACTTGTAGCTCTGTTTAACGGTACAAATTAGCGTTAATTAGACTAAGGAATTTGTATAGAACATTATACCATTTAAGGATAAATTCATTCTAAAATTTAGATTATTAGCATGGGACTACTTTCCTGCACGCATTAATACAGTGTTGTACCACGGTGCACTGGTCACGTGCGTTTGTTTTGGCGCGGATCAACCTAAGAGTGAATGCAGTTATAGTGCAGTGTATGACTGTAGGTTGCATTAGTTACTCTATACCAGCGGTTCCCAAACTTCTTGCACACACGACCCCCTTTTCGATAATGAAATTATTGGCAACCCCTCTATTCACTTCGCTGCTTAATCATTAGTTTGCAAGTTTTCGCGCGAAGTTAAAGGATAAATTAATTGAGCTTTCTTCAGACAAAAGTTTAAAACTGACTTTCCAGAAGGAAGATGTGTATCAGTTCTGGCTAGCAAGAAGAACGGAATAACCTGGTGTCTGCCGACTAAACGTGCTTATTCCATTCTGCACCTCATATCTCTGCGAAATTGGATTTTCGTCAATGATGAACATCAAGACTAAATCTAGGAATAGACCAGTTAGAAAGTGACTTAATAATGTGTGCAGCCAGACATTGAACAATTAATTAAGTAATAGTAAACAGGCTCATACTTATCACTAATCATCCTGATGTGCAGTGTAATATTTAATGGTTTACATAAAATTATACATGTGCATTTACTACGAAACTGAAGTATTTTTTTATCTATTTTGTTTTACGTCGCTTTAACTCCTTGGTCATATCGCGACGGATCTGTTGGTGGATAATTCTTAGAACGATATGTGATGGACAGTTAGCCTTCTACGTCTCATTCCGTAACCACCCGCTCCGTCACGTGTCACAGAGATCCTAGCGCATAGCTCCCGATTCTTCTTCGGCTTCGTGCCGTCCAGTCCATCGCCGCCCCCATATAAAGTTAGCCTTCTAGGTCTTGCGGCGATCACCTCCTCATCCGTTGCTGTAGCTTACCTTGATGCTTCTCCCGTTGCTTCCAGAAGTTCTCAGCGTGTTGGTTCTTCAATTTATCCTCGGCTAGCTGCAGTAATTTTCCTTAAGTTATATGGGAGCATGGACTTATCCTCGGTAAAGGAAAACGTAGATCTCGGGTGGTGATATAGGAAGACATAGACTTGCTTTGTTTATGAAAAGATGACACTGCCGTTTCTTTTTATTTAATTAACACTCGTAGTATACAAAACTGGTATTGCCGCTGTAAAATACTGTCCACCGCTGTTAAACTATGGCGTGGATATGGCACGAAATATAACTATTCTTATTGTCGCTTTCAGAGTAGCGGATCTTAGGTGTGTTGCTAAAACTATTTTGATTCCCTGTTTTGGCGCGATATCTCACACATCCTGCAGCATCTCTCCCTGACCACACATGACATAAACTGTCGAATAAAATGCAATACTAAGCTGACATTACAAAGCTGACTTGATTCCCTTCTTGGCGCGATATCTCACGCATCCTGCAGCATCTCTCCCTGACCACACATGACATGAACTGCCCCGAATTTTCCCCAAACAGATCCATTTATAGTCTCAGGCTCCTGAGGCTGCTTCCTTTCCTATTGGTACATTTTTAGCGCGACTCGACGCGTCTAACTATTTCGAATAAACTTCCAGGGATTTCATTGGTCCAATTTTAATATAAATCGCGGCTTTTCCTACATGTACCGTTAGATTGTCCTTCTCACTCACTTGGTCACGGCGAATTATCAAATAATGGGACAAAGGCTCTACACCCTCGCTGTAGGAATAATAGCACTGCGACCGGAGAGAGGTAATAAAACTAGGTTTTCTGCCTTCGAAAGCACTATTCCTGTAGCTAAAACATTCCCTCGTGGACAGTATTTTAACATAGCGCTTAAATTATTTACATTAAACCATTTATAACTCTACTAATATTAATAACCTAGATAGATACATAACGTTAAATCACCCTTCTTAAAATATACAAGCAGTATGAGAAAAAGATATTTACATAATACGATTTAACATCACTAAAAGTTAATTAATAAGTTATCTGTAATTACAGTTCTTGGGCTCGGCCTAGAGTTGCCGTTTCAAATTGCCCTGTTCTGGAAAAGAATAAATTTTTCAACACTTGATACAATTTTCTTTTACAGAATAATTCCTCTGATTATGGCCTTTGTTCGTTTGTTTTGTTGACAGAGACCCTTCGCCATACCTGCTCCTTCACAAGGGTTCTGCCAAACCAGTGGTGTTTACATTTGGGTCGTTCACTCTACATTTGTTATGGTTGATCCCCTCTCACCATTTAAAAACAGGTTTCCGAGAGACATTCTTATACACAATACATTTCGCGCACACGAATAACTTGTAACGCAACAAATACTCTAATACCCAAATTAAGTTCTAAAATTAAATCTATTTACATACGTATTGGTACATAATTATTATGCATTTATTTATTTCTTTACATCCTTATTTATGGGGTGTATTACCTTTACTATTTGTTCATAGGGTTGCTACCTCATTTCGAGTAAAACTAACCTGACTATTTTCATTACATTCTTCACCCTTCTCATTCTCTAAACATTTGTACGGTTTGAGCAACGGTTTATGGTATCTCCCTACGATCTTGGAATTCTTTATTTCTTGTAACTCAAATGTATCTGAGCCAAAAATGTTAATCACCCGGTATGGACCTTTAAATAAATTTTCCATTCTATGATACCTCTTTTTTTTTTTATAATTAATAAAACTAATTTATATGTTTAAAGAAAACTGTCAGCCTATTGCTAGCATACCAACCAATTAATAATTTACAACTATTGCTAAATATCAAAAAAATAACACATATTCTGACAATAAAAGCTGTTTCAACCTTAAGACAAACTTATTCAAGCAGAAAGAAACTGAAACATATTAATGGCAAAGGTGTTTCTTGTTCTTCTTCACTATCACTAATGAGCATTTAATACTCAAGTCTCTTTAGTAATGCAAAAAATATTCTCCACAACTGCTTAAGATAATTCATTAATTCACATGTGAAAGCTCTCCTTTCCAGGCACTGTAGAGTCAGGATCAATGATATTATGTCTTTCTTTTTCTTTTCTTTTTTTTTTTTAATTTGAATGCTGGATTTTTTTTTATACCCATACTAATTCTCCAAGTTCGATCAACCCTTTCTTTCGCTTCCTTGTTTTAAATTCCTCCTTTCTTTTCTGCGCCTTTTTTGACATTCTTTCAAAAGCTTTCTTTAACGTCTCTTCTCCCGTTAGTGTTTTCGGATCTTTAGTTTCTAGTATCTGTAGTAATTTCCCTTCAAGTGTTTCTATTAACTTCCCCTTCATCAGCTCAACTAATTTCCCCTCTACATTCTTATCTTGTTCACTTAAGTTTCTTTCTAAGTCCTTATTCTGCTTACTTAATTTCCCTTCGAAATCCTTTTTCTGTTCACTCAATTTTCTTTCTAAGTCCTTACTCTGCTCATTTACGATTCTTTCTAAGTCTTTACTCTGCTTATTTACGATTCTTTCTAAGTCCTTACTCTGCTCATTTGATTTCCCTTCTAGATTTTTATCTTGTTCCCTTACGATTCTTTCTACGTCCTTACTCTGCTCATTTGATTCACCTTCTACATTCTTATCTAGTTGACTTCCGATTCTTTCTAAGTTCTTGCTATATTCACTTAAGATCTTACCCCGCTCATCTACTATGCTTTCTGACTTTTTACTATGTTCATTGAATATGCTTTCTAAGTTCTTACTATGTTCATTTAAGATCTTACCCCGCTCATCTAAGATTCTTTCTAAGTTTTTATTTTGTTCACTTAAATTTTTTAAGTTTTTACTCTGCTCATCTAATTTCCCCTCTAAATTTTTACTTTGTTCACTCGAATTTTTTGACTCCTTACTCAGTTCATTTAAGTCCTTACCCATCTCGTCTATCTTTGTGCTCAAATGTTGAAGCAATATTAGCAGCTGGTTTTGACCTGCGTCAATGACCTGCTCAATCGGTGATTGCCTTTCTAGTCTAACTTCTACTTCTGCTGCACCCATATTTTCTCCATCTGTTGTTATGCTGACAATAGCCTCCCCATCCAGTTCTTTCAAATCTTCCCTTGACCTACTCATGGTTCCGTTAGCAAGTTCTACCTCCTTAGTAATGACTTTACCCCCTCTCAATAGCATGTGTTCACCAAAACTGAGTCACTACTCTACATGCCTTTTTGTTTGTTTTTGAATAAATGTTCTAACCTGTATTTTTTTTTCAATGTTAACTGATGCATTCCGGGTTCGAATCCTGGTGAAGTTCTAGAAGCGATGTTCTCAGCCGTTTTGTTGTCCCACGTAGGTAGACTAGAAGTTCGCGTTGTAATTTTTGTTCTGCTGTGCCCCTTTCCTCTGAAGATTCTTGTCTGTTCGTTGTTTCCTAGTCCTCCGTTCGTGTCGTTCTTCCCTTCGAGCCCCACGTTGGGCGCCAGTTTGCGGCGATCACCTCCTCATCCGTTGCTGTAGCTTACCTTGATGCTTCTCCCGTTGCTTCCAGAAGTTCTCAGCGTGTTGGTTCTTCAATTTATCCTCGGCTAGCTGCAGTAATTTTCCTTAAGTTATATGGGAGCATGGACTTATCCTCGGTAAAGGAAAACGTAGATCTCGGGTGGTGATATAGGAAGACATAGACTTGCTTTGTTTATGAAAAGATGACACTGCCGTTTCTTTTTATTTAATTAACACTCGTAGTATACAAAACTGGTATTGCCGCTGTAAAATACTGTCCACCGCTGTTAAACTATGGCGTGGATATGGCACGAAATATAACTATTCTTATTGTCGCTTTCAGAGTAGCGGATCTTAGGTGTGTTGCTAAAACTATTTTGATTCCCTGTTTTGGCGCGATATCTCACACATCCTGCAGCATCTCTCCCTGACCACACATGACATAAACTGTCGAATAAAATGCAATACTAAGCTGACATTACAAAGCTGACTTGATTCCCTTCTTGGCGCGATATCTCACGCATCCTGCAGCATCTCTCCCTGACCACACATGACATGAACTGCCCCGAATTTTCCCCAAACAGATCCATTTATAGTCTCAGGCTCCTGAGGCTGCTTCCTTTCCTATTGGTACATTTTTAGCGCGACTCGACGCGTCTAACTATTTCGAATAAACTTCCAGGGATTTCATTGGTCCAATTTTAATATAAATCGCGGCTTTTCCTACATGTACCGTTAGATTGTCCTTCTCACTCACTTGGTCACGGCGAATTATCAAATAATGGGACAAAGGCTCTACACCCTCGCTGTAGGAATAATAGCACTGCGACCGGAGAGAGGTAATAAAACTAGGTTTTCTGCCTTCGAAAGCACTATTCCTGTAGCTAAAACATTCCCTCGTGGACAGTATTTTAACATAGCGCTTAAATTATTTACATTAAACCATTTATAACTCTACTAATATTAATAACCTAGATAGATACATAACGTTAAATCACCCTTCTTAAAATATACAAGCAGTATGAGAAAAAGATATTTACATAATACGATTTAACATCACTAAAAGTTAATTAATAAGTTATCTGTAATTACAGTTCTTGGGCTCGGCCTAGAGTTGCCGTTTCAGTCTCATCCCTGTAACCACCGGTTTCATGCCGTCCAGTCTAACCGCCGCCCTCACACAGAAAGGCTGACAGGCCTCTAGGTCTCATCCCTAGAAAATGCCGTGCCCACAGAGACCGTAGGCGCATGACAGCTGGATCTTCTGCTTCGTGCCGTTCAGATGGCGGTAGGGTGCCGCCCAGTCTAACTGCTTACAATGTCTGCGGATAGATGGTATAGCATTCGCTATTACCATTTTACTATTGTTTTTTTAGACTTAAGGTGGAACGTTGGGTCGTGGTATTTACCTTGGCGACTGAGGAAATCCACGAAAAAACCTCAGACAGATTGGTCGGCCCACGGGATTTGAACCCGGGACCTCTCGAATGCGGGCCACAGACTTTACCGCCTGAGCCATCCCGCTAATATACTTCTTAAATACAAAACATGTTCTGTTTAAATGTAAAATGTAATAGGTGACTAAATTCCATTTTCCCCATTGTTATAATAATAATTAACAATAAAAACGATTTATTAATAATTCCAAATATCCACTGCAACCCCCCAGATAGAATACCGCGGCCCCCTTGAGGGTCACTACCCACAGTTTGGGAACCGTTGCTCAATACAAATCGAGCGGGATGGTTCGGGCGGCAAACGTCTTTGGCCCGCATTCGGGAGGTGCGATTACCGCGGCCGACCTTCCATCCCATGGATTTTCAGGGCTTATTACATATCGGTTCATTTCGTCCCGTATTTCCGTCCATCTATTTCACCTCCATTCTCATTTCACTTCAACTTTCACCTGCTTGGCAGTTTCAGAGTTGTAAGTGTCGGTGACAGTCTCGGCAGGGGAAAAGGATGCTCTATATAACAATTCGTGCCCAAATGAGTGTGGGATGTGCAAGCCTGCAGAGGGTAGAGGAGCTGGTTTTGCCAGCTGCCATTCGGGGAGTTTCAATCTGGTAAAAGTAGGGACCCTGCCATCTGCTCTGACGTGCTTCCTGGCCGCCGCCGAATGTCACCTCTCACCTCACGCTTCCTTCTCGGGGGCGTCCGGTGAGGGTCTTAGGCACAAGATATCTTCATAAGTCGAGGTGCTAAAGCCACCTCCGCTCCTAGTCCCTGTTCCAGGCTATACTAAATGTAAATCTCGTGTATCATATATAATTTCTCTTTTACCAAGTTTTTCCTTGTGTTTTGATTCTATCATATGGTTTAAAATACAAATTGAGTATCGTTATTAGGGAAAGTTATGAAATTAAAAACTAAGTAATATATATTTTCTTTTATAAGATTAAACTCGCAGTATTGTTATTTCAGGTAACATTATTTATGCCACTGGTAGAATAGTAGAATGAAAATCAGCGCTTAAAAAGGTAACCTTCTGTGACCATACGGGTTGTTATTGCCAGTCGGAAGGTCATCGCTAGCGCACTGACAGTAGCTGCTCTAGCGAGCCAAGCCTGCACAAGCCTGCAGTAGAGACTATTTTTACTTTATTACGTATACTAAGTAGGGGAAGTATTGCATTCCACCCAAAAATTGGATACCGAGATTTCACCGGAAATACATGTTTTGAGGCCCGGAATAAAAAAAGCCTTTTTAGAAAAAGGTCTCTGTGTGTGTCTGTGTATCTATGAACAGTATAATTAAAAAAACAAAAAGTCGGATAAATACCAAAGATTTTCAAGAAAATCTCCCCACTCCAGACTACCCTTTACATAGAACTATTATAGAAAATTTTGATTTTCTCAAAAATGGCTCTAACGATTTTGATTAAAATATCACACATTTAAGATATTTTTATGACAAATGAACTGTATATCTTGAATTTCCTGAGAATGTCCCCGAAAGTCCTCTTCATTCTGAACGACTTTTGCGTAACTGGTAAACCGTAAGAGATAGACAAAATGTTTCTATACAAAATATATAGACCTCGCTGAAACACACAATTTATGCCCAATACATTCTTTTTGTGGAAAGAACCATTTCCGAGATATTACTTGTAATTTGTTTGAATTTTCCAATACGTATACTTTTTCCCAAATGAAAATACGCTATTCCTTTTTTTATGTCCTGGACATACAAAGAGAATGAATGCTCCACATAGCAACCAGTTCTTAAAATATTTGTCTATCGCTTAAAGCCTACCATATTTCCCTTGCATCTACAAGAAAATTAGTAATAAGATAGTTTCTGCAAATGTTTATCTCGATTAACATGCGGTATATGGAGAATAAGCGTACAAGAGTAGAGAAAGTCATATGAGTGTAACATAGACTTTTTTAAGTTTAACGTCCTTTAACCTGGTAGGTCATATCGGACGATGAATGTATGAAAGGGTGAAATGATGCTAAAAGGAGTCTGGGATCCACTGAGCTTAAAGTTACCCGATATTTGTCTTTTCAGGACAAGAGAGAATAGGATGTAGGATATGTTTATGGAGGGGAACACTTCGCGCACTGCGACCATTTTGATCTATTGTAGCTACATCCCCCGGGAGGCAAGATGGGGCGAAGGAGCTGGAGGAGATCCCAGGTCCACAGGCAGACAGGCCTATAGAGACGCACACAAGTCCCTAATATTTCCAGTTTGAACACCCGCGCACTAGTGGGCGAGGAATCCTCAAGAGGGCGACGCAGCGATCCTAACTGCGGGACAGCTCACCCTGGCGTACACGAGGAGAAATCTTTCCAATTCACATGCATCCATACCATCTGCCTGACACCGCAGGACTTGAAACCGTATCTGAAACGTGAAAGCAGAAGTAAATAAGAGGAAATGGGGGAAAGGAGAGATCGTGGCAGAGTACGCCACCCCGCATTCGCCTTGACGACCAGGGGAAAACCACGAAAAACCCCATGGTCAGAGGGGCGGTCACGGGAATCGAGTCCGGGACCTTCCGAATGTGGGCCACAGACGTTGCCGCCTCGCTGACAATAGATATTTTTACTTTCTCTACTACGTATAGTAAGTAGGGAAAGTATTGTATTCCACCTAAAAATTCGATACCAAGATTTCGCCGGAAATATATGTTTTGAGGCCCCCTGAATCCAAAAAAAAGCATTTTTGGAAGCATGTCCGTGTGTGTGTCTGTGTGTCTGTGTGTGTGTTTGTGTGTTTGTCTGTGAACAGCATAACAGCTCAGAAACGAACGTCGGATAAACAGCAAACTTGTAATTTAGGTTCAGTATCTTCCAGAGATGCGACACGAAGGTTTTCAAGAAAATCCCCCACCCCGATTACCCTTTACATGGAACATTTTTCGATAATTTTAATTTTCTCAAAAATGTTTAAGATATTTCATGATAAATGAAATGTATATCTCGAATTTTCTGGGAATTTCTCTAAAAGTATTCTTCATTGTGAACGACTTTTGCAGAAGTGATAAACCATAAGAGATAGACAAACTTTTACTACACAAAAAATGTAGATCGCGTTTTATGTCATATACATTTTTGTTGTTGAGTGAACCGTTTTCGAGATATTGCTTGTTATCCCGTTAAATTTTCCAATACTTATACTTTTTCTCAAATGGGAATTCGTTATTCTTTTTTTTTTGTCCTGGTAATGCAAAGAAATTGACTACTCGACATAGCAACCAGCTCTTAAAATATTTGACTATCGCTTAAAGCCTAGCAATTCCTCTTGCATCTACAAGAAAATTAGCAATAAGATTAGCATCTCGATATCTCGATTAATATGAAGCATATGGAGAATAAGCGTAGAGTAGAGAAAGTAGAGAAAGTCTTGTGAGTGTAACACATCAGCTTTTTTGTACAGCATACTGAGTTACGGTAAGCGTTAATCCCACGTGAGCGATATTCTACGCATGCGTCGCTTTACGTAACGAATACACCAGTAACGTAACACGAAATTCTGACTGATTCAGCGTGATCTATGGTAAATATCATGACACAAGAGAATCCAGAACGATAACATTAACGATGATCTAGTTCTGTTTCAAGAGGTTATTGCCACAAACCCTTGCGAGGATGTAAGATTTTGGAAGGATATTTATGGAAGTCCAGTACACACAAGTATTCTTACAAAAGCTTATTTTTCTATCTACTTCATATCAATCGAGATAAACCTTTGGAGAAATAGTTTTATTAAAGACTTGGATAGAGGAAATCGAATCGATAGTCAAAAATTTGTGCTGACACCGCAAAACAACTGAATGGCGACAACACTTTAAACAAATACCAAAAGTATTGAAAAACTTAAACCAACAATGTTGGGTATCTCGGAAATGGCTGTTAGCACAAGAAAGTAATTTGAAATACATTATGTGTTATAAAGCGATCTACATTTTTTGTGCAGTAAGTATTTGTCTATGTTTTAGGTTTAGTCGTTATACAAGATAATACAAAATTCCTTCCGAATGTGGAAGATTTCACAGATTTTTTTCCAGAATATGTAACATATAGATTTTATTTACCATATACATATTTTAAACATGTATTTAATCAAAATAGAGTCGTATTTTTGAAAATTAAAAAGAAGAAAATTTTTTCCATATAAAGGATGATTTGGAGTAGGGGGAAGTCTTGAAAATGTTCGAGTTGCATCCAAGAAAGACGCTGAACTTAAATACCAAGTTTGTTGTTTATCCGACTTTTCGTTTTTGAGTTATGCTGTTCACGGACACACACAGACACGCGCGTGCGCGGACCTTGCTCTGAAATGCTGTTTTTGGATCAGGGGAGTTCTTTCTTTCTTTCCGCTTTCTCCTCCGCTTATGTAGGACTTACACCCCCCAGGACTTACAGGGGGTGCCTGGGGTCAGAGGCCCGTCGAGGAGGAGCGGACTCTCATGGTGCAGACAGAATAACCAGGATGGGTGATCAGCCCGATGCCTGTTATGGGATGAAGGAAGTAGATGAACGAAATGGATAAAAGGAAAGGTGATGATGGAGCAGTTGGTGGAATGAAAGGCGGGGAAAACCGGAGAACTCGGAGAAAAACCGCCCAGACGCCGCTTTGTACACCACAAATCCCACATGCGGGTCCCTGGGATTGAACCCGGGCCGCCTCGGTGAGAGGCGAGCGCTCTAACCACTCGGCCACGGCGCCGCCCCATCAGGGGATTTCAAAACGTGTATTTCCCGTGAAATCTTGGTATAGGAATTTTGGTTGGAATGCAATACTTACTATAGATAGGGTCGCTGGAACGCCTAACTTCGGCACTTTGTGGCGCAAAGGGTGACGGGTTCGAATCCCGCCATGGGCATGAGTATGTGAGTTCCAATAGTGGGTATAAGAGACAGCACAAAAGACTTCTACTGCTCGAGGTGCAAGGGTCTCAGAATCCTCCAACATCCCCCAGAGTACTCTCTAATCGAGCGGGATGGCTCAATCGGTCTGAGAAGCGCATTCGGGAGATCCCGGGTTCGATTCCCGTGACCGCCCACTCTGACCATGGAGACTTTCCTGGTTTTCCCCAGGTCGCCTAGCGAAGGCCGGGGTGATGTAAATCCACTAGGATTTCTCTTTTCCCGCATTTCCTCTCATTTCATCTCATCCTTTAACGTTTCAAGATGTTTTCGGTCCTGCGGTGCCGGGTAGATGGTGTAGTTGCTTGCGCATTGGAAACATTTATTCCCGTGAACGCCAGAGTGGGTTGTCCCGCTCGTTAAGGGCGCTTTGTCGCCCTCTCTCGGGACTCTTCGCCGTACTGGTGCGCTGGTTCAAACTGGAAATATTAGGGACTTCTACCGTCTCTGCGGGCCTGAGACCTCCTACGGCTCGTTCACCTCATCCCTGTCTCCCGGGGAGGGGGTTACTCACAACAGATCAAGCTGGCCGCAGTGGCGAGGTGTCCACCTCCGATGCAGACACCCTACTCTCTCTCTCTACTATAGGTAAGGAGTAGCGAAATTATAAATGCAGATTTCTAATTTATATTCGAATAACCTGGAGATTAACAAACCATTGCTGAAATACTTTTTACTAGGTCAGAGGAAATCGTGCTCATGTGCTAAAACATCTATTCTTGGGTCGTATTCATAGTATAATGCGAACTCAGTTATACGACCCACATTCAGGCTCTGCACTTGACGGATAGATAGCATTTGCATGACCAGTTGTAACTTCACGCGCCATTTGTCAGGTTGCATAGCTTACCGGGATGATAAGAGAGCGGTTGTCTAGGTTACAGCTAGTGAAATCTGCGTACAAGAGCTTTATGCACTACAGAGACTGCTGATTTCGAAATAAACCCTACCTGGTATAAGGAGAATAATACAAGCTCTCATTCACTACATTGCTTCCGTTTGTAGCTCGATGCTCGTATTGTGGTAAAGTATAGAAAACAAAGCAGTAAATTATTTCATACAAAAACATCAAATGTTGGTCCAAAACTTATTTACTTCCTCTATTCTTCTATCCATTCTCACAGAATTTCATTTCACATCTATAATTTATTGCTTTCTTTACTAAGATACCGAGATTTCACCAGAAATACACGTTTTGAGGCTCACAAAAACCTTTAGAAAAAGGTTGATGCGCGTGCGTGTGTGTGTATCCCTCTGTACGTGAACAGCATAACAAAAAATATAAAAGTCGATTGAATACCAAACTTGGCATTTAAAGTTCAGCATCGTTCAAGAATGTGACACGAAGATTTAAAAAAAATCCCCACACCAAACTACCTTTTACATGGACAAATTTTCATTATTTTCGATTTTCCCAAAATTGGCTCTAATGATTTTGATTAAAACGCCATATTTTAAAGATATTTTCATGAAAAAAATTCATATTTTTAATTTTCTGGATAGCCTGTGAAGTATACTTCACTTTGTATATAATTGCTAAACCTAAGAGATAGACAAAATGTTACTACACTAAAACTGTAGATCTCGTTAAAGGACAGTTCATATCGAATGAATGTTTTTCTAGCATTGAGATATTCTTTGTTATTGGTTCGAATTTTCATATACTTATACTTTTTTCAAGCGGTAAGTCGTTATTAGTTTTTTCTCGTGCTCATGGAAAGAGCATGGTGTTTCAATTTTTTTTAAAAATCTATAACTTCATCCTTTGAAAGGGGACATATTATAGGTACATATATAGAGGAATTGTACGTATGAAAGGGGAACCATACATATAAGAATTGTACAGTAATAATTTAATTCACTAACATGTTAAAATATTCAACATCTAACATTTGTACAGAGCTGATTGTAAGACACGGGCGAGCTAGCAAGAATTTCAAGAAATCATAAAGACCGTATCTGTCACCGAGCGGTACAACGCTACATGATGGCCCAAGCGCACGGATCTGAAGCCACACATTCTCATACATGTCAGGGTAACGCGGCCTGAGGGCCAATGGGAAACGTCGTTACATTTTCAAACGCGGAGGTGAGCGTCACTAGGCTCGCGTATATAAGGGCAGACCAAGCCTCCACATTACATTCATTACCCACAATCAGCCGGTTTGCTTCGGCGGTACCAGCCACCATGCTTTTCCTTCAGACCTTTATTCCTGTCCCCCCCCCAAAAAAAAAGAGCCCGCTCTTATCCTGAATCTCATCGAGAAGTCACGTCGACACGAGGTGCTACAGATGCACGTGTGTGCACAAGGGTGGGGTGCGTGTGAATATAGCTAGGCTCCTGACTAACTTAAAGTGGTGGGATTATAACAATAATGGGAAAAGCTAGCCGCCCATAACTATTCAAAGTGTGAAATAAGCTTCATTGATTAAGGGAAACTTGCAGTGTATTTTTAACTTGCCTGACCCACTAGAACCTGAGATTTAATCATTAGGGATAGGAATGGAATACTCAACAACTGACGAGCACCAATAGCAGAGGAAGAAGAACACTGCAACCAGCAACAACAACCCAAGGATCATCGATTTCTCGCTACGAATGTCCCCCAACGACCGTTTTCCGCTACACCTTCTTATATGTACCTATAGCGAAATGTATAAATATGTAATGAAAATTTATCTCAATTAAGAATTAGTGAAGAGAACAAGACGCTTTTTCAAGAATAGTTTGTGGTAGAAAGAATAGAGAAAGTCATCTGAATGCAACACAAGATTTTTTTATAAATATTTTTTATCAATGTAAGAAATGTATGCAATGTTCTAAATTTACAGTATCAATATAGAAATATTTATAAGGAACACCAGAGGAGTCTTACACAACTAGTTTGCAGCAGGATCCCTGGATCAAATGTCTGAGGTAAATGTTTCTAAACAATATGTACGCCACTGACAGATATCTCGTAAAGCTCGCATAACACCAGGATGAAGAAGAATGGCGACTTCGATTCTAACAGAATTCGCTATAGTAACCCAATGGAGTGGCGTGCAACCATGAATTTAACGTCAAATTGTAAAAACGTTGTTCAACGGTATTAAAAAAATCTGATGTGTTACACTCACATGACTTTCTCTACTCTTGTACAAACTATTTTTACAAACGTTTATTCTCCATATGCTTAATGTTAATCGAGATATCGAGATGTTAATCCTATTGCTAATTTTCTTGTAGATGCAAGGGGAATTGGTAGGCTTTAAGCGATAGTCAAATATTTTAAGAGCTGGTTGCTATGTAGAGTATTCCATTCTCTTTGCATTACCAGGACCAAAAAAATGAATAACGAATTCCCATTTGAGAAAACGTGTAAGTATTGGAAAATTTAAGGGAATAACAAGCAATTTCTCGAAAATGGTTCACTCAACAAAAAAAAAAGTATATGACATAAATTGCGTATTTTAACGCGATCTACATTTTTTGTGTAGTAAAGCTTTATCTCTTATGATTTACCAGTTATGCAAAAGTCGTTCACAATGAAGAATACTTTTGGAGACATTCCCAGAAAATTCGAGGTATACATTTTATTTGTCATGAAAATATCTTAAAGATATGATATTTTAATCAAAATCGTTATAGCCATTTTTGAGAAAATTAAAATTTTCGAAAAATAATCCATGTAAAGGGTAATCTGGGGTGGGGGATTTTCTTGAAAACCTTTGTGTCGCATCTCTGGAAGATACTGAATCTAAATACCAAATTTGGTGTTTATCCGACTGTTCGTTTCTGAGTTATGCTGTTCACAGATACACACACACACACACACACACACACACACACACACACACAGACACACATACGGACATGTTTCCAAAAATGCTTTTTTTGGATTCAGGGGGTCTCAAAACATGTATTTCCGGTGAAATCTCGGTATCGAATTTTTGGATGGAATACAATACTTCCCCTACTTACTATACGTAGCAGAGAAAGTAAAAATCTGTTTTATGTATTTGGGGTATTAAATAGACATGAGGCTACTTTAAAGGACAACTAACCTGTGCTTACCAGTTTGAAACTGAATGCCAAAGTTTAATTGACTCAGTTGCCTATAACTTGAACATTTTGTATTTAAGCCTTTTTCCTGCAGTTAGAGTCTAATTCCGGCAAAGATGTATCACCTATTTTATAACTAGCAAAACCCGCAACCCTGCTCGCGTTATTGTATTAAATGCCGAGATTCTTCTCTTTCTGCCCCCTACCCACTCTCTTTATTTCACACTCTCCCTCTTCCTCTGCTTTATCCTTCTGTACTCCCGTCTCTCTCTCTCTCCCTCCTCTCTGCTGATTCCTCTGCACTCATTTTTACGTTAAATATGGAGATTGTTTTTTGTCTGTCTGTCTACCTCACTCTCTTGTTCTATCCCTCTTCAGCTCCCTCCGTCCATCTACGGATTTTTTTCCCTCTAACCCTCTTTTCCTTCTCCATCCATCGTTCGTTTTGTTTACTTCCACTTTCCAGCCTCTCCTATTTTCGCCTCTTCCATCACCCTCCCACAACTCTCCCCTTCTTCATGTAACTTATCATGTGGTACTATGAAAACCGGTATTAAAACTGCTTTTTCTGTTAC
This sequence comes from Deroplatys truncata, assembly GCA_030765065.1. Classification (NCBI taxonomy): domain Eukaryota; kingdom Metazoa; phylum Arthropoda; class Insecta; order Mantodea; family Mantidae; genus Deroplatys; species Deroplatys truncata. Next base: position 124,641,702 of record CM060988.1, on the reverse strand, counting down.
GTTATTAAAAATGAAAATACATGCGAAAGGTTTATTATTGTACAAAACCAGTGCAACTTGCAATGCGGAACTATACGGTTTTTTGTGGTAACCGGTTTAGCTACATGAATATTAGTAACCAAAAATTTATAGAACATCTTAAATATTTATCCTATCAAGTTTTGTAAATACCATAACTTGTCTAAAATATTATGTTTATAAACTTTCTACTTTTTCTACTACGTATAGTAAGTAGGGGAAGTATTGTATTCCACCCAAAAATTCGATACCGAGATTTCACCGGAAATATATGTTTTGAGACCCCCTGAATCCAAAAAAAGTATTTTTGGAAACATGTCCGTGTGTGTGTCTGTGTGTGTCTGCGAACAGCATAACTCAAAAACGAACAGTCGGATAAACACCAAACTTGGCATTTAGGTTCAGTATCTTCCAGAGATGCGACACGAAGGTTTTCAAGAAAATCCCTCCACCCCAGATTACCCTTTACATGGAACATTTTTCGAAAATTTTAATTTTCTCAAAAATGGCTCTTAACTATTTTGAATAAAATATCATATATTTTAGATACTTTCATGACAAATAAAATGTATATCTCGAATTTTCTGGGAATGTCTCCAAAAGTATTCTTCATTGTGAACGACTTTTGCATAACTGGTAAACAGAGATAGACAAAATTTTACTACACAAAAAATGTAGATCGCGTTAAAATACATAATTTATGTCATATACATTTTTTGTTGTTGAGTGAACCATTTTCGAGATATTGCCTGTTATTCCCTTAAATATTCCAATGCTTATACTTTTTCTCAAATGGAAATTCGTTATTCTTTTTTTTTTGTCTTGGTAATGCAAGGAGAATGGAATGCTCCACATTGCAACCAGCTCTTAAAATATTTGACTATCGCTTAAAGCCTACCAATTCCCCTTGCATCTACAAGAAAATTAGCAATAAGATTAACATCTCGATATCTCGATTAACATGAAGCATATGGAGAATAAGCTTTTGTAGAAATAGTTTGTACAAGAATAGAGAAAGTCATGTGAGTGTAACACATCAGATTTTTTTCTCTGTTGATTATTTTACGTTGCTTTAACTACGTGGTCAAATCGCAACGGATCTGTTAGGAGATACTTTGTGGATCGGTGTGTGGCGGACAGTTAGCCTTCTAGGTCTCATCCTTGTACCATATTATCTTACTTCGTCACATATCCACAGAGACATGTGTACAGCAACTATACCTCTGCTTCCACACGTGCTGGTCAGATGACATTAGGTTGCCGTCCAGTCTCTCTGGTTTCATTATCTGTGATTAGATGACAAAGCATTCGTTCTACCATCTATTTTTCATGTTTTACTATTGTTTTAGACTTAAGATGGAACTTTGGGTCGTGGTATTAAATATTCTATCTGGTATTTACCTTGGCGACTGGAGAAAACCATGAAATAACCCTACTCAGACAGGTCAGCCCACAAGATTTGAACCTGTGTTATTAACTTTTATTATGTAAAATAGTAAGAACATTAATAACTAATAAGAATCTTGTGTGAAAAGGCATCACACATACACCACACATACATGTCCTCCGTGGTCCAGGGGTACAATGCTAGTTCCTGAAGTCGCGGGTTCAAACTCGCCGGACAGCATGGATTTTTTCGGGCGAAAAATCCTTAGCTAGGCTTCCTCGGAAGGGAAGTAAAGCAGGTGGTCCCGTGTCGTACATTTACCGCACGTAAAAGAACCTCAAGCTTGATATAAGGCCTCTGAGCAAAATTTCCGTCTTTCACGCCCAATATAGAATGGGACGCTAAGCACTATAATAGTTAAAGAGCGTCCAACAATAAAACTCAATTTAATTTAGCATGGACGCACATTTTTAAACATGCAATTTTCTTCTTCAGAACAGTTCATTATACGTGTCAGTGTCAATTATTATTCACCACATAACGAAAATTACAATACTATGTTCGGTTTTATTATTATATACGTATATATACATACATGTGTGTATGTATATATATATAATAATGCACTAAAAGCTCCTCTGTAACCTAAGGTTTTCAATGGTGAAAGTTTTATCATAGTCGGATGAGTACTTTTTCAACTAAATTATGGTCTTTAAAGTTCTAAACCCTGTATAGAATATTGTAAAAGTCAACTCAAAACGGTAAAGTGATCACAAAAATCTCTCATACCAATATTCAAAGGAACAAAAGATAGGTTGGAGGGCATGAAAAAGGTCCCTTCTCCCATAGGTAAAGGTTATACATATGCGACGTACATAGATCCATGTGGCTACCACCCCCATGAGGAAGGAGTGAAATGAAGGAACAACAGGAGGCTACAGCCAGAGGCAGACCGGCAACAGAGACACGCGGAAGTCCCTAACAGTACCAGGCTCGAAGAGAGAGGGAGGGAGAGGGGAAAAAACAAATGACGACTTCCTATTTGAAACAGAAAGTGAGCTATATGTATGGACGCCCTTTAACTGCTGTGGTCCTTAGCGTCCCATTCTATATTGGGCGTGAAAGATCGGAAATTTTGCTCAGAGGCCTCTTATCAGACTTGAGATTCATTTACGTGCCGTAAATCTACGACACGGAACCACCGGCTTTATTTCTCTTCCTAGGAAGCCATACTAAGGATTTTTACGCCCGAAAAAACTCCATCGTCCTCCGCCAGGCTTGAACCCGCGACCTCCCTATTTGAGAAAAGTGTAAGTATTTGAAAATTCAATTCCAAAGGATATCCCCGAAATTATTAACTACCCCCCCCTGCCAAAAAGACAAATTATGTGCTTTAACGAAATCTCCATTTTTTGAGTAGTAAGATTTTGACTCTCTTACGGTTTACCAGTTATGCAAAAATCATTCATAATGAAAAAGACTTCACAAGCTATTGATAGAAAATTCTTTATATAAATTTTATTTGTTATGAAAATATCTTAAACATGTTGTATTTCAATCAAACTCGTTAAAGCCATTTTGAAGCAATCAAAATTTTTGGAAAAATGTTCTATTAAAGGGTAATTTGCAAAATCTGTGTCGCATTCTTGGAAGATGTTGAACTTGAATACAAAGTTTGGTAGTTAACAGACTTTTCATTTTTGAGTTACGCTGTTGTCTCTCTTTCTCTCTCTCTCTCTCTCTCTCCCTCTCTCTCTCTCACACACACACACACATCCTTTTTTATAAAAATGCTTTTTGGGGGTTTTGGAGGGCCTCAAAGCATTTATTTTGTGTGAAATCTCGACACCGAACCTTTGGTGGAATACAAAGAAAAACAAATAATCTAGTGTACAGGGTTTATATTGCTAGTTCAAATTTGTTGCTTGTGTAATTCTCAGATATTCTGTACAAAAAAATAGGACATCGCACTCAAATATTTTGTGTGCTATTTACACCTGAGAACAAAGAATGAAAATACTCAACATAACTTCAAGATACTAAATTTGTTTTTATTTTAGTGTAGTGTGGAAGAGAAGCACATTTTATATAAGCATAATAACTGGTTTTGTATAGCGAATGATACTAGCAAATTATGCGTACCTCACCTGGAGGTTAAATTACCTTGTAATCTTTTTTACGAGCAGGTAACACGTAGCAGTTCACCACTCTTCCGTGAGAGAGCAGCACTCATCAAAACCAAAACAGCGGACTGTCAACAATGAAGGATATGACTAGAATTAAACAAACTTTCACTGTTTAGTTCGCCATTTTATGTTCCAAAAGAAGTGCAACAAATATTTTTCTCTAGGGTTGTAAACCTATGTAAACTGCGTAACGTAAAGGTGTTTTGCAACATGTGATCTTGGATAGTGGCTTGATTCTTGTTTAAATTGCAAGCTACGCATTACCTTCGACCTTGTTCTTGCTCCTGGCTCCTAGAAATCTACATTTGAAAACAGTAACGGTATAATTTAAATGACATTCGGAAAACAAGAAACGGCCTCGGCACACCTCTACTTCACATAAAAGTGCGTATAGATTAATTTGCAACAAAAATCTTATGTGTTGTATTCAAATGACTTTCTCTAACCTCTATCTTTATTAATGGGTATAAAATTATTCTTACGAAAGTTTATTTTCCTGTCTGCTTAATTTTAATTGAGATGAACCTTTCTGGAAATAGCTGCATTACACATTTCGTTATAGATATAAAGGGGGTGACGATAATCACATGTTTAAGACATACACGCTTTACGCTGGCTTTAAAATTCCTATTCTTTCCATGGCATCGCGAGAAACAACTGAATGTGGACAGGACTTTAAAAGAATGGCTAAGTATTGTACAATTGGAATCATTAATAATGTATATCTCGCAAATAGTTGATCTCACAAAAAAGGTTATAGGATATAAATTGTGTGTTTTAAACGGATCTACATTTTTGTGTAGTGTTTGTCTCTTAAGGTTTACCAGTTATACAAGATTATACAAAATTCCTTCCGAATGAAGAGGACTTCACAGGCTATTACCAGAAAATTCAAGATATGCATTCTATTTGTCAAGTAAATATTTTTAATACATGGTATTTTAATCAGAATTGTTAGAGCCATTTTTAGAAAATCAAAAATTTCGAAAAATGTTCCGTATAAAGAGTAGTTAGGGGTAGGGGGTTTCTTGTAAATCTTTGTGTCGCTGCTGTGGAAGGTACTGAACCTAAATGCCATTTTTTGTACTTATCCAATATATTTATTAAGGACATTTATTTCTGCAGCGCTTAGTTTTGGAGATAGTGTACAGTGTCGACTTAATAGATCCATCGTGTATATTGATGTAACCAACCTCAACTATTACATTAAAGAATTACTTTAAAAATTATAATGATCACACACCATATAAATCGGATTACAACTTCGGAAATATTGTAGAACATAAATAAACAAAACTTAAGACTGATTCGTTGCTGTAGTGAAATGCATAGTCTTTGGTCTCTCAGGTCTGTACACTATCGAAATGTTGAACTTTTATAATTATGTTATGTAATATAGCGATTAAGTAATACTTCTGGCATACATTTTTACTTTCTATACTACGTATAGTAGGTAGGGGAAGTATTGTACTCCACCCAAAAATTCCATACAGAGATTTTATCGGAAATATATGTTTTGAGGCCCCCTGAATCCAAAAAAAAAAACATTTTTGGAAACGTGTCTGTGTGTGTCTGTGTGTGTCTGTGGCAAAGGGAATGGTGCTGCACCTAGCAACCAGCTATTAAGAGATATGTATGTGCTTAAAGGCTACTGTATTTCTATATTGCCCTTGCAAATACAAAACAAGGGGAACATAGTACGCCTTAAGCGATAGTCAAATATTTTTAGAACTGGTCGCTATCTGTAAAATATAATTCTCTTTGCATGTCAACAACATAAAAAAAGAACAACGAATTCTCAGTTGAGAAAAAGCGTATTGGAAAATTAAAAGAAATAACAAGGAATATCTCGAAAATGATTCACTTTACAAAAAAACTATTTATGACATATTGTGTGTTTTAACTCGATCTACATCTTCTATGTAGTAAAAGTTTGTCTATCTCTTACGGTTTACCAGTTATGCAAAAGTCGTTCAGAATGAAGAGGACTTTTGGGGACATCCCCAGAAAATTCGAGATATACATTTTATTTGCCATAAAATGTCTTAAACATATGATACTTTAATCAAAATCGTTAGAGCTGTTTTTGAGAAAATAACAATTTTCGAAAAATGTTCCATGTAAGGGGTGGTTTGGGGTGAGGTAATTTTCTTGAAAACTTTCGTATCGCATCCCTGGAACATATTGAACCTAAATACCAAGTTTGGTGTTTATCCGACTTTTCGTTTTTGAGTTATGCTGTTCACAGACAGACAGACAGACACACACAAACACACACACACACACACACACACACACACACACAGACATACACTCGGACATGTGTCCAAAAATTCTTTATTTTTTCTATGTCCTGGATATGCAAAGAGAATGGAGTGCACCACATAGCAACCAGCGCTTAAAAGATTTGACTATCGCTTATAACCTACCATATTCCCCTTGCATCTACAAGAAAATTAGCAGGAAGATTGATATCTCAAAATGTCGATTAACATGAAGCATATGGAGAATAAGCGTTTGTAAAAATAGTTTGTACAAGAGTAGGGAAAGTCATGTGAGTGTAACACATCAGATTTTTCAAATCTTATTACTGAATTTGGTTTCTTCATGCCAAGCTAGTGCAAGTTATAGATTTTGTACTTGTCATATTCTGTTTTCTCGTGGAGGCATATTTTGATAGCCTAACTCATCTATCCCATGTTGAAATTGAATCATACTAGGCAGATTTAACACCACGGTCGGACTCGAGCCACGGATCTGATTCACTTTCCAGCTTAGTGTTTCCATATTAGCGTTTGTCAAATACACATTTATCATAATATATAATTCTTCTTCAGTTAAAGTCCATTGCATCAGAGTCGACGACTGAGAATGATGATTGATGAATCCTCCAATGAGTTCGACGTTCAAAATGCTGAGAGTTGCCCAACGTTTATCTTTTCACGATAAGGTAAAAACCCGGAAGAAAGGAAAGAAAAAGCATCCAGGCAACTCAATCTATCAGACAGGGCCATTAGGGTTATTTGGCACACACTCTAGCTATTGAATCAACGAATTGAGTTGACGATATTGAAAAGGAGTATTTATATGTTCTGTATATTGGATGGACTGAGTGGGTATAGCTCGGATGGTAACGTCTGCGGTCCTCATTCGGAAGGTCCCGGGTTCAAACCCCCCGGCGTCGACCAATCTGACCGAAGCTTTTTAGTGGTTTTCCTCGGTCGCTAGGCTGGATTGGATAATTTGATCCGCGAATTTTCCTATCATCCCTTTCATCACCACACTTAATTTCTTCCTTCTTCACCGCAATACCAGGCATTGGGCTGATCACCCATCCTGGGTATGCTACGATCCAGAGTTTGCTTACTACTTGACCCTAGGCATTGATTTGTAAGTCCTTGGGGGATATAAGTCCTACAAAGAAGAAGTACACTGCTGTTTGTGAAAATTGCAACACCAAGAAGGAAACGCATGTGTTCAATATATTTAATACCCCAGGTTAGGTACATGACAAGTAAAAAATTATAAACTTTTCAAATCTCTACATGACCTTTGAGCCCTAATATTCAGTATTTGGTGTGGCCTCCAGGCGCTGCAATTAGAGCTGCTATACGCCATGGAATTGAATCAATAAGGTTCTGAATAAGTTCCTGAAGCATTTCCCTACACGTAGTTTGTACTCGAGCAATCCGTGACACTGGTTACTGGAGGACCATGACGCACCAGGTGCCGACCAACCATATCCCAGACAAGTTCGATGGGCGACATGTCAGGTGAACGTACAGGCCAGGGAAGCAATGGTACCCGTCGCTCTTCGAAGAAGACTTGTACATTCCTCGCAATATGTGGCCAAGCATTGTCCTGTTGAAATGTGACCTGTAGAGATGCCTGAAGCAGGGGGAGTACCTCAGGCTCTACAACCACCGTTAGGTATCGGTTGCTGTTCAAAGTGCCATCAATTCGTAGGAGGCGAGATCGGTTGTTGTAACCAATGGCGCTCCTCACCATCAAACCTGGTGTTTGTTCGCTATGCCGCCCTCCAGATTGCGCTCGCCACGGTACCGCTGGACACGTATGCGGCCATCACTGTAGGGCACTTGAAGCGGGACTCAAAGACCACATGTTGTCACTCAGCACCCCAGTGACGGTGTTCACGTGCCCATTGCAGTCGGAGGAGCTTGTGGTTTCTGGACAATGGAAGCCGACGTAATGGCATTCATGCAAACAGTCCAACCTGCAGCAGACGGCGACGAACAGTTGATGCAGACAAGTTCACCCCTGTTGCAGTGCTCCAGCGTCGAGCCAACACTGTGGATGAAGCTGTACGGTCCGTTATGGCCATGCGGACAAGATGACGAATCCCGTGCTGTGGTCATGTTCGTGGTCCAGTACCCGCTCTTCGCTGCGTACGACCTTCATCTATCCACTGCTTCCACACACGCATCACTGTCGTAGCAGCATGCCCTGTACGAGCCGAAATGTCACGGTATGACAAACCCGCTTCCCGGAGTCCGATCATTCTGCCCCGTTCGAACTCACTCACATGCCGATACGGCTCCCTTTGACGTCGACGAGGCATACTGGCACCTACTTTATTGTTTCCACTTTGTTTGACAGCTCTGCACTGACTACACTGGGCGCAACACAGATCTCGTTTGACCGATACGAGAGGGCTCTGCTCGGTCTACGTGTACCCCATCTCTCTGCAAACCTAATCACTTATTGTTTGCACACTCTTCTACACTTCCACCAAGTTTGGAGTTATTCGGGAAATTCTTTCTTGGTGTTGCAATTTTCACAAACGGCGGTGTTTATTGCATGGTTGTAAGCATAGTCGGCTTTCTGTGCCGTCTGTTTGGGTCACTTGCGTATAGATGACCTTAGTTGCGCATTTACCTTTCTTTGCAGCATGTTTTATAGCTATTGATTTAATTGGAAGAACCTTGGCAAACGTGGAATTAGTTTTGGTAGACGTGGCCAATTTGTTGCCGGCCGATTGGCATTAGCTGTCCTGGACCATCTACTTACGTAACTAGTTGATGGATGTTAGTTGTGAAATCATCTAATTGTACCATATGTTTTGTTTATACTTATTTTTTCTGTGGATTTTAGTCGTGGAACTAAAAAGTTCAATATTTTCTTGGCGATTCAGGAAAACCGCAAATAAAGCACTGTATAACCGGTGCAAAGGCCTTCTGCGAGCCACAGATGGTACCTGCTGAATCATCTAGCCTTACGGACTGAAATATTTTAAATTAAATAATAGAAGCTTTCCTGCTCTTATATAGAAGAGTAAATACAAATATTAGTGGTATACAAGACGTTTCCTAGGGGCTATTTTAATCTCCGATAACGTTTTAATTTAATTTAATCCCTCTCGTACTCTCTAAGAAATTATTATTATTATTATTATTATTATTATTATTATTATTATTATTATTATTATTATTACTCTATTTTACGTCGCTTTAACTATAAGGTCATATCAGACGGATATGTTAGTGAATAACTCTTAGATCAAGGTGTGGCGGACAGTTAGCCTTCTAGGTCTCATCCCTGTAACCATCCGCTTCGTCGTGTCCACAGAGACCCTAGTTATAGAAATCGGATCTTCTGCTTCGTGCCGTGCAGATGGTATTACGGTGCCATTCAATCTAACTGCTTTCATATAGAAAGGCGGACAATTATCCTTCTAGGTCTCATCGCTTTAACCATGCTATCCTGCTTCGTTATGTGTTCACAGAGAACTTAGTGCATAGCAACTGGATCTTGTTGCTTCGTACCGTGCAGATGGGTGCCGTCCAGTCTATCTGATTTCATTGTCTGTGGATAGATGGCACAGCATTCGTTATTACCACCTATTTTTCATTTTTACTATTGTTTTAGACAAAAGGTGGAACGTTGGGTCGTGGTATTAAATATCAAATCCGGTATTTACCTTACCTGAGGGAAACCACGATATAACCTGTCAGATTGGTCGGCACACGGGATTTGAACCCGCGACCTCCCGAATGCAGGCCACAGACGTTACCGCCTGAGCCATCCCTCTCGGTCTACGAAATTATTCTGCAGCGAACTCGAAGACTTTTATGTTGACCTTTAACCTGAAAGGTTAGTTTTGTAAACCACAAAATATTCGTATTAATGGACTAAAACACCCTTGGTATTCACTGAAATGGAAGGAACGTATTGGCGGATGTTGTATTGTGGCATTTGTTGTATTATACATTGTTGGTTGAGTATGATTTCCTGTGTACTGGTAAATCGGAACGATTTCACTTTAAGTTTAAAAGAGTTGAAAATAAAATCAGGAGACAAAGAGGTGCAAACCACAACTTTCCCCGCTTAGCATCTCTACATAAAACAGTTCGGTTTTGATCATACATAACATTTTGTGGTTATTCTTATGCGGAGACATTTAAAAAACCGATTATTGTAAGAGTTTAATTTATGAAACAAAATATGTTTGTTGAGATTCACCTATAACTAAATGAACCTTGTAGCAGAGGGTTTAAGAGGCTAGGCGCAGGCGCTGCAGTTCAATTCCGGTTTCCAGATAAGCCTTCGGTGTACTCTTTGTTAGTGTTGAGAAAATATTACTTTCGAGAGTGTCATGCTGAGAATCCTCTACCACTGTGGAAAACATAAACGCAGAAAATGGAAAGAAGACAGCGTTAAATGTTTTTAACAAATTCTGTGAAAAGTACCATCTTTAATCGACATTGAATAGAGTTGGGTGTTTAGCAATAATTGAACTTATTTGTTAGTGATGCAGAATTATTGCTCGGATTACTTGGGTCGCATTTGTTTCCTGTTGTTTTCTAACCTATTAAAACTGATCATCATTTTGAAGAAAAGTTTATTTTTACGTTTTTTATAAGCCCCACGCTTTGGGCGCCAATTTGAAGAAGGTTTGTTGCTGCTACGTATGGAAAGTCAGTTTGAAGAAGATGTATTATATTTCAACTGTTGGGGAGCCGAACTTGAAGTAGTTGCAACCGCACGTATGGTAAAAAGTCTCCGGTAGCCTTCGCCCCAAATGTACTTTCCGGTGGCCTTTGTCCCAAGTTTAAAAATATTGACTTTGTAATTTGACTGTTTCTTTAAATATTATATATTTATGTTTGCCTCGGCTGCGTCAGTATTATTGTTAGAGACATGTTTCTCTTAACAGAGCGTGATGCGGCTGAAGAATGTAGGCTTACACAGATTATAATTTTTAATTCACTCCTTTTTTTAACTAATTCTTGACACGATTTAAATAACACTTCACTGATATAGAGAGCTGTGAGACTCTTTAATTAATTACTTGCACTTTTTAACACGTAAAACCATTTTCGTCTCACACGAATACGTATTAAATGCTCGAGGACACATCTCGCATCCGGTTAGAGCACTGTCTACAAGCAACTGACTGGATTTCTACCGCCTAAATTTGTAAATTTCTGTATTTCAAGTCTCTGATTGCCTAACCCTAGTCCAATAGAATACCTTCATTTAACCTTCATTTAGCTTTTTTCTGGTTGTTGATTTGCTATTTTATAAACTGTCTCAAAATTTACATTATTGATTCCAAGAATTACAAGTAGTATGGTTAAACTTTCAAATTCATTATTACCTCATTGTTAGCAACTTTTAACCTATTATTCTCACAGCTCTTACATTATTAAATTACGTAATACATTCACATAACATTATTGAACATGTATACAATAATATAAACATATACAATGACTGTTACATACAATTTTATATATTGTTACACACATATTGCTTTAAGGCGGGCTGTTATTGAATTTTTTTGTTATATAATTTGACCAAAATCATTTAAGTGTTAAAAATACTGCCTCAATTTTCTTAATTCGTTGACTCATAAAAGGTTAAAGCAAAAGTGGTATATTGATATTAGTCATTAAATGAATGATTTCTTAAACCTGAAGTTGAGAACAGTTTAATCCAGTACCTTTAATCACAGAAGCCGAACTGTTCAGGTACAACTTTTATTTGTCTACTCTTAGTATTATGTGTTAGAAGTTTAGGATGTAAGGCAAAACATAGGAATGAGACATAAAATTTTTAAAAGCTAACGATCCCCAAGCTGCGCAATGTAGAGTATTCAAATTCTGTATCAAGCAACTTTCTCTCGCGGGTACTTAGTTCCCGTCATCCTCCACGTGGTGCTGCCATGTGCTCGGCGGAGTGCTACATTGTTTCATTTAAACTTAGAGCGATAAAGGTTATAGAATGTACCATTGTGGAATGCACATGCGCGTGCAAGGTGACGCTCATGCTAAACGTAAGTCTTAGGTGCAGAGTACTTAGTTTTTTTTTGTATTTATTTATTTATTTATTGTGCTAAGAGTTTTACAATTTGATTGTCTACTGTACTTTGACGCTGGCCACTCATTCAGTAGACAATCACTACAGATTATTTACATTTTACAATTTCTCGTCAATAAATTATCTTGTTTCTTCAGTTTTTTTCATGTGCCATTTCCACTTGTTTTTCACTTTTCCCTTATTGATTACTTAACCATCACACATTCACTATAGTTTTCCATTCAAAATAAGATACGCTACCTCTTACTTTTCTCTTTACACTGTCCAAAGCCATTTATTTTTTACTTTACACAAAAACTGTCCAATGCTGTAAGTCAGAGACACAGTAGGCATGGGTTTAGAGATGAGCTAGGCGTATGCTCGGTTGGATAATTTGATCCGCGAATTTTCCCATTATCACTTTCATAACCATATTTCATTTCCTTCTTCTTCACCGCCACACCAGGCATTGGGATGATCACCCATCCTGGATATGCTATGATCCAGAGTTTGCTTGCTCCTCGACAGGCTACTGACCCAAGGTAAGTTCTTGGGGATTAAGTCCTATAACAAGGAGGATAATCAGTTGAAGAAGTGTTCAAATATTTATTTTCGAATAGTATAATAATCTGTAATTTATCGTCCTCCGTGGTGTAGTGTTACCATGCTAGCCTCTAGTTCTCGAGATCGCGGGTTCAAACCCGGCGGAGGGCGATGTATTTTTTCGGGCGTAGAAGTCCTTAGCATGACTTCCTTCGGTAGGGAAGTCAAGCCGGTGGTCTCGTGTCGTAGATTTACGGCTTTATCGAGCCGGATAAAGAGGCCTCTGAGCAAAATTACGGGTCTTTCACGCCCAATATAAAATGGGACGCTAAGGATCATAGTAGTTAAAGAGCGTCCATAAATAAAACTCGATTAAATTTATCTGATATTTTTGTTACTCTGCGAAATTGATGTTTAACAACTTCAATTATATTTTGACAACTTGATGCAGTTACCTCCAAACATTCAAACTGCATTCTTTGCTCAATCACTTTGCCTTTGATTTCTAATTTGCATGTTACAGGTTCTGTTCTTTTTCTCGTTGTAATTTTCATATTACATTATTCTGAAGCTGGCACAAATCTGTGTAGCCATTCTCTGTCTTAGCTATAAGAACAAGTTATCTGATGAAAATTGTGTTGACATTTTTATTTCCCATTACATATCCTTTAAGATTTTTGAAACTATGTACCATCTCACCCATAATCAAATTAAATAAAATTGAACGGAGGTAATCACCCTGTCTTATCACCTTCGTGCATTACACACCATCAGTTAATTTACCGTTTATGCTTATTTTAGTTTTTATATTCATATTCATATCTCGTATTAAATCTATGATAGTTTTAGGCACCTACTTTTAATTCATAATTCTTAAAGCTTAATTTAGTCTCACGCGATCGAATGCTTTGATTAAACCGGGCAAAGTAAATAAACGCGCTTTTTCAACTGTTTGACGAATTATAAATATTGCATCTGCTGTTTCTCTATCTGGCCTGAATTCTTGTTGTTCCTCTTTAATATCTACGAGAGCCTTTAGTTTATCCTTTATAATTCTTGTAAATAATTTTAATGTAGGTTAAAAAAAGTATTATTGATCATTTGTGTTACCTTTTTATGTCTTGACACGGTTACATTTCTTTTCCATCCTTCTGATAATTTCTTTTCTCTAATAATTATTTTAGAGATATTATATTGGTTATATGTATTAAGGCAGAGGTTAAATTAGCGACCTATGGATTAATTAACACGGAGAACTGGAGAAAGGGCTCGTTATGGAGATATCTTGATTCAGGACTCTGTAGTAGGAAACCCGGTTTTAGACATGAGTCCAGATTTACTGCTTTGATCGCTATTTCAAGATCTACACCACAGGAATGGCGTTATAAACAAGTACCGGAGAGGTTTCAGAACCATCTGATCTGGTACACAGATGATTCTATCGTTGGAACCCACTCTGGTGCAGGAATAATCAGGACCTCTACGAAAACTGAACTAAGTTTCACACTCGGTAGTGTGTTCCAGGCAGATATTTATGCAGTCCTTGCTTGTGCTAAAAGAGGATTCAAAAAGGCCTACAGACGTAAGCTTATACTGATCCTCTCTGATAGACAAGCTGTCATTAAACATGTCTCATACTAATTAATCTAAATTGAAATGGGAATATCTTCAAATCCTGCAGGCGCTGTCACAGCATAATTTTGTTGAGCTGTAATGGGTGCCGGGTATACAGGGAATTCAGGGAAATGAAAGGGCAGATTAGTTAGTCCTTTATTATGGACCTTAACGTTTCTGCGGTATAAGCAAATCACATGTAAATAAGGACCGCAGTAGTAAAATGGACTAGAGAAGAACATAAAATAAATCTGATCTGTTGCACTCATATGAGTTTCTCTACTCTTGTGCAAACTATTTTTTATAAACCATATTCTCCATCTACTTCATGTTAAACGAGATTAACATTTGCAGAAACCATGTTATTGTTAATTATCTTGTAGGTGCAAATCTTTTAAGAGGAAATGTATAAGCATTGGAAAATTCAAACAAATAACAAGGAATATCTCGGAAATGGTTCACTGGACAAAACAAAAATGTATAGGACATAAATTGTGTGTTTTAACGAGTACTACATTTTTGTGTAGTAAACTTATGTCTATCTCTTACAATTTACCAGTTATGCAAAAACCATTCAGAATGAAGAGTACTTTTGGGGACATTCCCAGAAAATTCAAGGTATACATTTGATTTGTTATTAAAATATCTTAAAATATGACATTTTAACCAAAATCGTTATAACCACTTTTGAGAAAATAAATATTTTCGAAAAATATTTCATGTAAAAGGTAGTCTGGGGTGTGGGGATTTTCTTGAAAATGTTCGTGTCGCATCTTTGAAAGATCCTGAAACTAAGTACCAAATTTAGTATTTATCCGATTTTTCGTTTTTGGGTTATGCTGTTCACAGACACACACACACACACACACACACACACACGGACCTTTTTCTAAAAATGCTTTTTTTATTCAGGGACCTCAAAACATATATTTCCGGCGAAATCTTGATATCGCATTTTTAGTGGAATGCAATACTTCTGCTTACTATACGTAGTAGAGAAAGTAAAAAATGGATCAAATCTGTTGGTCAAACACTATGTAAATACATAGCCAAAGGATCAGATCTCTTTTTAACCTTAGTAGAGGAAGAATCAGAAAGGGCAGTAGGATTACTTACTGGGCATGAGTTCTTCTTAAAGCATTTACAGACTGTAGGCATCCTCCAAGGGGATATCAGTTGCAGACACTGTGATAGATGAAGAAAGGTGTATTTTAGAAGGAGATGTATTATATTTCAACTGTTGGGGAGCCGAACTTGTAGTAGTTGCAACCTTACGTATGGTAAACAGTTTCCGGTAGCCTTCGCCCCAAATGTACTTTCAGTTGGCCTTTGCCGCAAGTTTAAAAAAATATTAACTTTGTAATTTAACTGTTTCTTTAAATATTATATTTATGTTTACCTCGGCTGCGTCAGTATTATTGTTAGAGACACGTTTCTCTTAGTAGGGTTGTGATGCGACAAGAATGTAGGCTTACACAGCTTATAATTTTACTTCACTCCTTTTATTAATGATTGACACGATTTAAATAACACTTCACTGATATAGAGCTGTGAGATTCTTTTATTTAATACTTGCTTTTTTAACACATAAACTTATTTTTCGTCTCACACGAATACGTATTAAATCTCTCGAGGACGCATCTCGCATCCGGTTGCAATCACTGTCTGCAGGCAACTGAATTGATTTCAACCATCTAAACTTTGTAAATTTATGTATTTCAAGTCTCTGATTGGCTAATCCTACTCCAATAGAATACCTTCATTTAACTAAAGCTTTTTTTCTGGTTGTTGATTGGCTATTTTATAAACTATCACTAAAATTACATTATTGTTACTCCAAGAACCACAAGTAGTACTGTTAAACTTTCTTACTCATTATTGCCTCTAGATTACCTCATTGTTACCTCATTGTTAGCAACTTTTAACTTATTCTCACAGCTCCTACATAATTAAATTATATAATACATTCACATAACATTATTGAACATGTTTACAATAATATAAGCATATGCAGTGACTGTTACATACATTTTACAAATTATTACATACACATATTGCTTCAAGGCGGGCTGTTATCGAATTTACATGTTATATAATTAGACTGAAATTATTTAAGTGTTAAAAATACTGTCTTATAGGCAAGAAGAAACAGCCCAGCATATACAGTTAAATTACGATGCACTGGGGCGAAGATTTCATCGCTATGGAGTCTCAATTTTGTATAGGTTAAAAGGTCCTATCTTAGGAAAGGGAGTTCTGGCGCTAACAAACGCTGACGAAGTCGAATTCCTATGGTAGGAAAAAGGGACAGCACAAAAAGACCTGTAAAGGTCGAGGTGCAAGGGACTTTGAACTCTCAGTCCCTAAATACTACTACTACTACTACTACTACTACTACTACTACTACTACTACTACTACTACTACTACTACTACTACTACTACTACTACTACTACTACTACTACTACTACTGCTGCTGCTACTACTACTACTACTACTACTACTGCTGCTACTACTACTACTACTGCTACTACTACTACTGCTGCTACTACTACTACTACTACTGCTACTACTACTACTGCTGCTGCTACTACTACTACTACTACTACTACTACTACTGCTACTACTACTACTACTGCTGCTGCTACTACTACTACTACTACTACTACTACTACTACTACTACTGCTGCTACTACTACTACTACTGCTACTACTACTACTGCTGCTACTACTACTACTACTACTACTACTGCTACTACTACTACTGCTGCTGCTACTACTACTACTACTACTACTGCTACTACTACTACTACTGCTGCTGCTACTACTACTACTACTACAACTACTACTATATGTATTAACAAATTTCTATAATGCAGAGAGACATTTTTGGGTACTTTCAGTAGCTGCCTTGAATCTTCTCATACAGAAGTACATATTTTATCGCTTTTGTTTTATTCCACTATCGTTAATCTATTGTGTAGGCGCGCCATCATAAAATGTCTGAAAGGAAATCGCCTTTTTTTGTTTTCAGAAAATCTCTGATATCATCCATCACTTCGAGCCCTTCCCTGAGGCTCCAGGATAACGCTTCCAGACCATTGAAGTTGTAGCAATGCGTGACCACCTACACTTGTTTCTATACAGAAACTGCTGGCAGCTTTCACAAAAAGCATATGCCACAACAGAACATAATTGCGAGATGGGAGATTGTGCCTTGGGGTTTACGTTGAGCGAAGCCTTTTCATCCAATTTTGATGGCAAATCTTGTTTCTGCTTCTGTTGACCCTCTTCTTTGGCCTTTGTGCTTCATGATTACGTGCTACAAATTTTCTACCTAATGTTTTATATTGCGTGGGGGAAAAGCACCTCGATGTATAAAGGCTCGTAAATCCATACCTATGAATATGGCTTGAAACAAAACCTAGATTATGTGTCTTATTTTTAGAGTGTAAAAGATAGGTTGGATGACTGATTTAGGATACCATTTAGACACATTGAAACATGATTTATACTTCAGAATTTCTTTTATGGGGCGGAGGGAATTTAAAGCTAATGTGTTAAAGCCACGCTACTTTCTATATTCAGTCATTGACTTTTGATCCTATAGATTTGATAGAAAGCGTTATTACTTTCTCGATCCCTTTACCTAGAGGAAATATTGGATTAAAGAAATGAATCTCGATATTTCACTGTCACATTTGGAGATCACGAGAAGCCTGAAACGTATTAAATTTTGCGTGTGTATATGCTTATATGAGTGTGTCCGTGAACAGCCTAAATACAAAATTTCTTATTTACTTCCAGTACGTTTTAAAAGTATTTTTACTTTCTCTACTACGTATAGTATGTAAGGGAAGTATGGGGTCCCCTGAATTCCAAAAGTATTTTTAGAAAAAGGTCCTTGCCTGTGTGTGTGTCTGTGAACAGCAAAACTCAAAATAAAAACCGGTTAAATACTGAACTTTAAGTTATCCATCCTCCAAGGATGCAACACAAGGTATTCTCCTCACCCCAAACCATCCTTTATGTAAAAAATGTTTCCAATATTTCGATTTTTTTTAAAAATGGCTCTAACCATTTGATTCAGATACCACATATTTTCGCGATAGATGAAATGTATTTTTTTAATTTTCTGGAGATAGCCTCTCATTTCCTCTTCATTCTGGATGAATTTTGCATAACTTGTAAACCGTAAGAGTTAGATAAAGCTTACTGCACAAAACATGTGTATTTCTTTAAAGCCCACAACTTTGAGGCAGTATTCTTATCACTTAAATGATTTCAGTCTAATTATATAATATATAAATTCAATAACAGCCCGCCTTAAAGCAATATGTGTATGTAACAATATATAAAAAGTGTGTATTACAGTCATTGTATATGTTTATATTATTGTATACATGTGTAATAATGTTATGTGAATGTATTGCATAATTTAATAATGTAGGAGCTGTAAGAATAATAGGTTAAAAGTTGCTAACAATGAGGTAACAATGAGGTAACCTTGAGGCAATAATGAATTTGAAAGTTTAATAATGCTACTTGTGATTCTTGGAAGCAATAATGTAATTTTTGTGACAGTTTATAAAATAGCCAATCAACAAACAGAAAGAGCTTTAGTTTAATGAAGGTATTCTATTGGACTAGGATTAGCCAAATGGAGCAAAATTTACAAATTCAGAAGTCAGTTGCTTGTAGACAGTGTTCCTAACGTTATGCGAGATGCATCCTCGAGAAATTTAATACGTATTTTGTGTGAGACAAAAAATAGTTTACGTGTTAAAAAGTGGAAGTAATTAATAAAAAGAATCTCACAGCTCTCTATATCAGTGAAGTGTTATTTAAATCGTGTCAAGCATTAATAAAAGGAGTGAAGTAAAATTATAATCTTCGTGAGCCTAAATTTCTTCAGTCGCACCACTTCCTGCTAAGACATTCAAGTCTCTAAAAATAAATACTGACGCAGCCGAGGCTAACATAAATATATAATATTTAAAGAAACAGTAAAAATTACAAAGTTAATATTTTTAAACTTTTGGGGCAAAGGCCACCGGAAAGTACATTTAGGGCGAAGGCTACCGGAAAATTTTTACCATACGTGCGGTTGCAACTAATTCAAGTAGTCGATACAATACACCACCATAACATAAACTCACTTCAACTTATTTCAAATACATTTCTATTGTGGAGTTAACCATTTCCAAGATATTCCTTGTTATTGTTTTGAATTTTCGTATACTTATACTTTTCTCAACTGAAAGTCGTTATTCGTCACCCCCCTCTCGCTCCCTCTCTCCTGGTCATGCAAAGAGAACGAATTTCAAAGCATCACATAGCGACCAGCTCTTTAAACATTTGACTATCGCGTTAGCCTACAATATTCCCACTATTCCCATTGTACTTACAAGGAAATATGTAATAGAACTATTTCTTATACAAATGTTTATTTCGGTTAACATGAAGTAGATAGAAGAATAAACTTACAAGAATAGTTTGTTGAGTAATGGGTAGAGAATAGTTTATGTGAATGTAATCGTATGATTTTTACTTTCTCTACCACGTACATAGTAGGTAGAGAAGATATTGTATTCCATTGAAAAATTCGATACCGAGATTTCACAGGAAATGCGTGTTTTGAGGCCCCCTGAATAAAACAAACCAGTTTTTATAAAAAGATCCATCGGCCCGTGTCTGTGAACAAACTAATTAAAAACGAATAGTCGGAGAAGTACCAAACTTGGTATTTAAGTTCAGTATCTTCCAAGAATGCGAACCGAAAATTTTCAAGAAAATCCCCTCACCCCAACTACCTTTTACACCAAATTTTTTCGAGTATTTTAATTTTCTAATAAATGGTTCTAACGATTTTGATTAAAATACCATACATTAAAGATGTTTACATGACAAATAAAACGTTTATCTTGAATTTTCTGGGAATAGCCTTTGTAGTTTCTTCATTCTGAAGAAATTTTACATAATCTTGTATAACTGGTAAACGTTAAGCGATAGACGAAAACTTATTACATAAAAAAATGTAGATCACTTTAAAACACATAATTTATTTCAAATAAGCTTTTTTGTGGCATACGCCATTTCTCAGAGGTCCATTATTAATGGTTCAAATTGTTAATTACTTGGTCATTCTCTTGAACTCCTGTCAACATTAAGTTTCTTGCGAATACAAGTGTGGAATTTTAAGACCAGCATATAGCATCCAGTTCTTAAACGTTTGACTATCGCTGTTCTCTTTGTATCTATAACCAAATGTGTAATGTAGCTAATTCTGCAAAGGTTTGTTTGAATTAAGATGTAGACAGAAAAATAAGCTTTAGTAAGAATAAAGATAGAGGGTAGAAAAAGTAATGTGAATGTATCACTTCAGATTTTTAAATATTTTAATGCACACTTATCAAGTCTGAATGGCAATTTAATGATTTGTAAAAGAAGTCAAGCATAACATTTATAAAGCAATTATAAGAGATACAGGATTATATCGATAAGAAATTTTGGCAAATGAAAAATACTCTCAGAATGACATTTTTTTGTAATGGGAATTGATTTTTGGAGATCATCAGTAATATATACAAGAAGAGAAAGAGTAAAAAAAAATCTGATGCGTTACACTAACATGACTTTCTCTATTCTTGTACCAACTATTTTTACAAACGCTTATTCTCCATATGCTTCATGTTAATCGAGATATCGAGATTTTAATCTTATTGCTAATTTTCTTGTAGATGCAAGGGGAATTTGGTAGGTTTTAAGCGATAGTCAAATATTTTAAGAGCTGGTTGCTATGTGGAGTATTCCATTCTCTTTGCATTACCAGGACAAAAAAAATGAATAACGAATTTGAGAAAATGTATAAGTATTGGAAAATTTAAGGAAATAACAAGCAATATCTCGAAAATGGTTCACTCAACAAAAAAATGTATATGACATAAATTGTGTATTTTAACGTGATCCAACTTTTTTGTGTAGTAAAGTGTTGTCTATCTCTTATGGTTTACCAGTTATGCAAAAGTCGTTCACAATGAAGAATACTTTTGGAGACATTCCCAGAAAATTCAAGATGTACAATTCATTTGTTATGAAAGTATCTTAAATATATGATATTTTAATCAAATCGTTACAGCCATTTTTGAGAAAATTAAAACTTTCGAGAAATGTTCCATGTAAAGGGTAATCTGGGATGGGGGATTTTCTTGAAAACCTTCGTGTCGTATCTCTGGAAGATACTGAACCTAAATACCAAGTTTGGTGTTTATCCGACTGTTCGTTTCTGAGTTATGCTGTTCACAGACACACACACACACACACACACACACAGACACACACGCAGACACACAGACACACACACGGACATGTTTCCAAAAATGCTTTTTTTTTGGATTCAGGGGTTCTCAAAACATGTATTTCCAGTGAAATCTCGGTATCGAATTTGTGGGTGGAATACAATACTTCCCCTACTTACTATACGTAGTAGAGAAAGTAATAAAATCGATAAAGGAATGAAGTAAGACATAACACTGTAGGAAGCAATCAACAAGAAAACTAACATGGGATGGGCATATGATGAGAACGAGTGAAGAAAGATTATCAAGGCTGGCAAATGAGTGCATAAGTAAGAAGGAAACGAGGAAAAGCAAATGGCAACCCGGAAAAAGGACGCGTGGAAGCGAATGGGGAGAAAGCATTAACAAAAGGACAATGATTGTATAAAGGTAAATGGTTTTGTGCAGTGAGGAAAATTTGAATTGATATTTGCGAATAACGTTGTAAACTAACTGAATGATAATATTGTTTTAAGGGAAAAGTGAACACTTTTATTAAACTCACTACAACCTAAACAAACCTTTACATGGAACTTCTTTCGTAAAGTTTTATTTTCTACAAAAATCTGATATGTTACACTTACATGATTTTCTCTACCTACTATGTTTATTTACCTTCCATAAACTGTTCTTACGAAAGCTTATTTTTCTATCTACACTATGTGATCAAAAAGTATCCGGACACCCCCACAAACATACGTTTTACATCTTAGGTGCATTGTGCTGCCACTTACTGCCTGGTACTCATTATCCGCGACCTTAGTAGTCATTAGACATCGTGAAACAGCAGAATGGGCCGCTCCGTGGAACTCATGGACTTCGAACGTGGTCAGGTAATTGGGTGTCACTTGTGTCAGAAGTCTGTACGCGAGATTTCCACACTCCTAAACATCCCTAGGTCCACTGTTTCTCATGTGGTAGTGAAGTGGAAACGTGAAGGGAACATGTACAGCACAAAAGCGTACAGACCGACCTCGTCTGTTGACTGACAGAGACCGCCGACATTTGAAGAGGGTCATAAAGAGTAATAGGCAGACGTCTATCCAGACCATCACACAGGAATTCCAAACTGTATCACGATCCACTCCAAGTACTATGACAGTTAGGCGTGAGGTGAGAAACCTTGGATTCCATGGTCGAGAGGCTGCTCATAAGCCACACACCACGCAGGAAAATGCCAAACGACGCCTCGCTTGGTGTAAGGAGCGTCAACATTACACGACTGAACAGTGGCAAAACGTTGTGTGTAGTGACGAATCACGGTACACAATGTGGCGATCGATGGCAGGGTGTGGGCATGGCGAATGCCCGGTGAACGTCATCTGCCAGCGTGTGTAGTGCCAACAGTGAAATTCGGAGGTGGTGGTGTTATGGTGTGGTCGTGCGTTTCCTGGAGGGGGCTTGCATCCCTTGTTGTTTTGCGTGGCACGATCACAGAGCAGACCTACATTGATATTTTAAGCACCTTCTTGCTTCCCACTGTTGAAGAGCAATTCGGGGATGGTGATTGCACCTTTCAACACGATCGAGCGCCTGTTCGTACTGTGTGGCGAAGTTGTTACACGACAATAATATCCCTGTAATGGACTGGCCTGCACAGAGTCGTGACTTGAATCCTATAGAACACCTTTGGGATGTTTTGGAACGCCGACTTCGTGCCAGGCCTCACCGACCTACATCGATACCTCTCCTCAGTTCCGCACTCCTTGAAGAATGGGCTGCCATTCTCCAAGAAACCTTCCATCACCTGATTTAAAGTATGCCTGCGAGAGTGAACGCTGTCATCAAGGCTAAGGGTGGACCAACACCCTATTGACTTCCAGCATTACCAATGGAGGGCGCCACGAACTTGTACGTCATTCTCAGCCAGGTGTCCGGATACTTTTGATCCCGTAGTGTAATTCAAGTTAAGAGCGATAAATCTTTGCAGAAATAGCTTCCTTATATATTTCATAGTTACAAGGGCCTAGAGAGAACGGAATCAGTAGTCAGATGTTTGAAAGATGATACCGTGATTATTGACAGGAAGATATAAATAATTAAATAAAGAAATGATAGTTCGTTAGGGAAATAATTGCAATAAATCGTTTATGTATATTAAATCAATGTATAATGCATAAGTCTCAGTTGAGAGATTTGTCCCAGGAAAAAGGACATTAGTAACACCCGAGTGGCGAAAGCGTTAGAATTTGGGTTCAGTACGTTTGCAAAGACACGTAGGCAGGAATTCTGAATATCAGAGAAGGGAATGATATTCTGAGAGTCGCGGAGGTACCGCACAGAAACAGTGTCAGATACGCATACTTAGGGCTGGTTTCACCAACTGATTTTAAAAATACTCTAACAACTTGTTTGTTAACAAGGTGTTCAAAGTTTAACATAAGGTTAAAACTTTTGCGTTTCATCAAGCTTTTACAGCAAGTTGTTAGCTAATATTTTGTTAACGTCAAACACAACTGCAAAAGCTAGCTTCCAAGAAGGCGGTGGCCGGTGTGCTTCTGAACGTACTCCGTTGCACTTTTGTCTACGTATCGTTGCGCTCTGTGTCAGTAGCCGACAAGTATAGGGTAGTTAAATTATATTCGAACCCACTCGCGCCCTCTCTCTTGTGATTTCTTGCACAATGTTTTCTCTAAGTTCCTGTGCGAGGATTGGAAGATACACTTTGTCTTTTAAGGAACCCCATAAATAAACATCACAACTCGTTAGGTCAAGAGAACGATGGGGACACAAATCAACACTAATTATTCTGTCATCAAACACCTCTCTTATTGCATGTAATGATTCGGCAGCCGTATGTGCTGTTGCAGAACCATGCAATAAGAGAGGTGTTTGATGACAGAATAATTAGTGTTGATTTGGGCCCCCTCGTTCTCTTGAACTAACGAGTTGTGATTTTTATTTATGGGGTTCTGAGTGATGTAGTGCGTATTGCATATTTGATGACTCGTGGAAGAAAGTAATTTTCGCCACCCTTGGTATACAGCATAACTGAAAAATGAACATTCGGTTAAAATCCGAACTTGGTATTTATGTTCAGCATCTTCCAAGAATGCGACATGAAAGTTTTCAAGAAAATAGTATCCCATAGTATCCTTTACATGGAAAACATTTCATTATTTTTGATTTTCTTAAAAATGGCTCTGACGATTTTGATTGAGATATTTGCATAACAAATGAAATGTGTATCTTCAATTTTCTGGGAATAGCCTCTGAGGTACCCTTCATTCTGAATGACTTTTGTATAGTTATTAAACGGTAAGAGATAGACAAACTTTTCTGCACAAAAAATGTAGACCTCATTAAAACATACAATTTATGACAGATACATTTTCTTGAGTAGTTTTCCTTGTTATTGGTTTGAACTATCATAGGCTTTTACTTTCCTCAATTGGGAAGTCGTTATTCATTTTTTTCTCGCGGTCATGCAAAGAGCATGCAATTTCAAAGCCAACATATAGCGTCACGCTCTTTAAAAATCTGATTATCCTACAAGGAAATGTGTAAATTTGAAATAACAATTTACGTGGATTAAAGGTAAAGGTAAATACTAACGGAGGAGCCACGGCAACCGAGGCAAAGCACGGTCAACCGGTCATTTGTGCTTCTACTGTGATCCCTAGGAAGGAGGGATAGATGAGGGGAGAGACGCGAAGGACGTCCAGATCCGGATGACGACGTGCGTAAGCATGGACGGGATCCCTAACGGTTCAAGTTCGAACGCATCCGACGTTGCCAAAGCCCACCCACAAGACCCTAACCCCCGGGGGCTCCCTGAATGGGCGACCGCTCGATAACACCCGGAGGCGGGTGCTAACTTAGCAGTCCCGACGACACCAGGAAGAAACCTCTAGAAAGCACACCTCCACCGCCCAGCCGCAACACGCCGAACACCGTCGCCTGGTACTACAACCCTGAAACAGATGACAATGAAAGATACAGGAAATGAGAGACAGGTAAGTGGTGGTAGAAGAGAAACCACTACAGCATTCGCCTACCGATCCGGGAAAACCACGAAAAACCCATGGGTCAGAGTGCGCGGTTGCCGGGAATCGAACCCAGAACCTCTTGAATGCGAGGCACCACTTCACTCATTTTTTGTATATTAAAGTTGAAGGTAGAACATTATATCGCATTATTGGCGGGAAAATATAAATAACTAAAACAAGAAGTAATAATAAGATAGAGAAATAATTGCAATAAATAATTTCCGTATATTAAAGCAATGCTCGTATAATGTAATAAGCTTGAGATGAAAGATTTGTCCGGGAAGAAAAAGGTCATTTGCGAGTCATGTTAAGCAAAAAGCAAAATCATTAATAACAGCGGAAGTAGCGAACGCGTTAGTATAAAGATTGCTGGAATGCAGTTAGATTATAAGTTCAGTACGTTTGCAAGGCACGTAGACCAAATTTTGTAAATTAGAGAAGTGAAAGGTATTTCTGAGAGTTTAGCCAGACCCCCATAGTAACAGTTCAGAGAACGCATAGTTTAGAGATTGATTGGTAGGAGGAGTCATAGGTAGGCGGAGCTTAGTTAAGAAATAGGCGTGAATTCGAAATCAGAGACTCTTTCACCGCACTCTCTCTTGAGACTTATTCAGTTAATCATTGACTTATTGAGTTTTATTTTAAGCGGCCTGTGATTGCTTTATGTAAGTAAGATTTAGCGGTTATTGCGAGGGGTTTTGTCGGTAAGCGTTTTAGGGACTAGTTACGCTTCAAGTTTCTTGCGGAAAAAGTTACTTTAAACCGTAAAATTGATACCGCAGAAGCTAGTAGGTATAAGTCAATTGTTATAGTTTCGAGTGGTACGATTCATAATCAATTTCATTAACAATTTTCTTTAAACGGTCGGCAACTCACTTCAATAGCTGAGATATTAGATCACATTAAATTTCTCAGTCAATTTAACTAGTGTTGTCCTTCACACTACACTCACGCATACCACGAGAAAGTACTCATAGCTCTACCACTGGAGCAGCTGGTGCACGAGACAACAGAACGAGCTATGAGACAATGACATCAGAAACAGATAAAGTATATTGCTTCAAAATTGTCGCACCGTGCCGCGGCTTTACAAAATTCAAATAACATAGTACGTTGTCAAATAATAAGCCATGTAAATTAGATTTTTATTAATATTCGATTCTCGATACTGATTTTTGATCATCGATACTGGATCATGCTCGATACTGGATAATCACTTCATAAAAAAACTGTAAAGGCGATACCTTGTTCATGAATTATGTTATTAGCAGTTTTTATAAACGCATATAATCAATTGGCAGCAATTTTTACTTTCTCTACTACGTATAGTAAGTAGGGGAAGTATTGTATTCCACCCAAAAATTCGATACCGAGATTTCACCGGAAATACATGTTTTGAGAGCCACTGAATCCAAAAAAGCATTTTTGGAAACATGTCCGTGTGTGTCTGTGTGTCTGTGTGCCTGTCTGTCTGTGTGTCTGTCTGTAAACACCGTAACTCAGAAACGAACAGTCGGATAAACACCAAACTTGGTATTTAGGTTCAGTATCTTCCAGAGATGCGACACGAAGGTTTTCAAGAAAATCACCCCACCCCAGATTTTAATTTTCTCAAAAATGGCTCTAACGATTTTGATTAAAGTATCATATGTTTACGATATTTTCATGACAAATAAAATGTATATCTTGAATTTTCTGGGAATGTCTCCAAAAGCATTCTTCATTGTGAACGACTTTTGCATAACTGGTAAACCATAAGAGATAGACAAAATTTTACTACACAAAAATGTAGATCGCGTTAAAATACACAATTTATGTCATATACAATTTTTTTTGAGTGAACCATTTTCGAGATATTGCTTGTTATTCCCTTAAATTTTTCAATACTTATTTTCTCAAATGGGAATTCGTTATTCATTTTTTTTTGTCTTTGATATGCAAAGAGTATTAATCTGTGGCAAAGAGAATGGTGCTGCACCTAACAACCAGCTATTAAGAGATATGTATGTGCTTAAAGGCTACTGTATTTCTATATTGCCCTTGTAAATATATATTCCCCTTACATCTACAAGAAACTTAGCATTAAGATAGAGTCTGCAAATGTTTATCTCGATTAACATGAAGTAGATGGAGAATAAGCGTTTGTAAAAATAGTTTGTACAAGAGTAGAAAAAGTCATGTGAGTGTAACACATCAGATTTTTTATCTTGATAATACCATAGGTTATATATCACCTATTGTTAGTCAAGAACACTACCACTTCTACTGCTGCTACTACTACTACTTCTGGTAATAATAATAATAATAATAATAATAATAATAATAACAATAATAATAAAATTTATTTGCTTCGCTTTTTATGTAACTATATTTTGTGCTGAAAACTTTCGTTTAAAGGATTTCCTATCCATATTATGTAAATTAGTCTCCCGTATACCTTTAAGCTATGCTCGTGGCCCGAGTTTGACTTGCGTAAACAGAAACTAAGAGATGGAAGGAAAGAACATGCTCTATATCATCTCACTCTTAAGTTCTGATTTGTTCTGCTGGATTTACAAATTCTGGTCACGGGAATAAGCACATGTAATGGCTGAGAGTGAGTCACCAAGCCAGGCTATTGCAGAAACGTGATTTTGTGCGACAACTAAATCAGCTTCATTCACAACTAAAGTAACGCTGCATGTTACATGAGTAGCTCTACTTCTTCCCCCATTGTTTTGTATGCTTTCATTTAGACGCAAGAGTCTATGGAATGTTGCATTGATTCACCTACATTCAAGGTCTATCAAGAACTAGTCCAGGGACTTTAGGGACACGTGAGAGGCAATAACGTGAAGTCTCGACTCCTTTCATTCCTTATTGCGGCAGTATCTCCTCCTGTCCGATGTTGTGGTGGTTTTTAATGCCCGTTGCTCGCGGCTTACCTGGCTGCATCCTCCACGTTGGCTCCAGATGTTCGCAGTATGCTGGTTCTCTGCATTTTTTATCCTCGGCTAGCTACAGTGATTTTTAAACTATGTGGGAGCATGGACTTTTCCTTGGTAAAGGAAACGTAGATCTCGGGTGGTGGTAAAGGAGAAAATAGACGTGCTTTAGTTACTAAATGACGACACTGCAGCTTCTTTTATTTAGCAACTTCTGATGGTACACAACGCTGATATTTTCGTCGTTAAAACTCTGTCCACGGCTGTTGAAACACGGCGCGGATATGACGCGAAGTTTAAATATGCTTATTATCTCTTTACGCGTAGCGATTCTTATATGTGTTGCGAAAAGTGTCTTAATTCACTTTTGGTGCGATATCTCTTAAACATCCTGCAGCATCTCTCCCTGCCTTTAGTTTTGCAAAAGACCAAAATAACAAATGACCTCGAATTTGTTCCTAACAGATCCATTTATAGTCGCAGGCTTCTGGGGCTGCTTCCTTTCCTATTGGTCCATTTTTAGCGCCACTCAACGCGTCTCACTATTTCATATAAACTTACAGGAATCTCATTGGTCCAAATTTAACATAAATCGCGGTTTTTCCTAAATTCACCGTTAAGCTGGTTGTCCCTCTCACTTGGTCACGCGAATTATCGTATAAAGGAACAAAGACTCTACACCCTCGCTGTATGAACAATGCCCCTGCGACCAGAGAGACATCGTAAAACTAGACTTTCTGCCTTCGAAGACACTATTCCTGCAGCTAAGACATTTCGTCGTGGACAGTATTTTAACATAGCGCTTAAATTATTTACATTAAACAATTTATAACTCCTCTAATATTAGTAACCTAAATACAGACATATCGTTAAATCACCCTTCTTAAACTATACAAGCAGTAAAAGAAAAAGATATGTACATAGCATGATTTAACATCAATAAAAATTAATTAATCAAATTATCTATAATTACATTTCTCGGGCTCGGCCTAGAGTTGCCGTTTCATTATCTAGCTAACGTTAAACACAACAACTTTCAATAATGGAAAACTTAAAAATTTAAAAGTATCCAAAAAGTATCGAAGGTTTATTTCAAAGTATTAGGCATACTTCGATACCACCGAGGTAGGTATCAATGTCCCATCCCTAATGTATACCATATTTATGAAAAAGCCAAATAAGCAGAACATTTACACAAAGATGTACCTAATACAACTGCCAAGGAATACACGATTGTCAGCCGCAGGCGCAGCTGTTATCTAAGTTTCAGTAAAAGCAGATGTTTAATGAGTGTTTGTTCTCCTCTCTAATTCAGAATTAACCCTTGGAAAGTTTTCCTCTGTAAATGACATTGGCATGCGGGACAGTTAACCACTTCAAAGGGTGGCCTGCAGCCTGCTCAAGATTGTTCTGTAAGTAAAGAAAATTGTAGTCGACCTTGTCCTCTGAGACAAAGGCAAGTTCGTTTCAATCCAAGGGCAGAGAACATCTATGCATTATTGTGAACAATAATACGTTACATAATTCTGGAGTTTCACCACACACGCTGTAACAACCATACTCCGTTACTGATATTTTCCTTGTACGAATGCATTCCAAGTTCGCGAATTACATTGGTCTACAATGAATTTGCTACAAATATACAAAGGTACACTAAGTGTGGTGATGGCAGTTCTATAATGTTTTGCAATCACGCCTTACCTTATATACGCGATCATTAAAGAATATCCCGCATTAGACAACTGTATTAAAAACTCGTTTTAAACCGCTCACTCAATTTAGAGATAGGAAAACAAAACTTACGATGTGTTACATTCACATTACTTTCTCTGCCCTCTTATCTTTATTAGTGTGTATACAGACTATTCTTACTAAAGCTTATTTTACTGTCTGCTACATTTTAATCCAAATGAACCTTTGCAGAAATAGCTACATTACACATTTCGTTATAGATATATAGAGAACAGCGATAGTCAAATGTTTAAGAACTGGACTCTAAATGCCAGCCTTAAATTCCATACCGTTCCCACACAATCCCGAGAAACAACTGAAAATCCATGAGACTAAAAGAATGCAAGTATTAAACAATACGAATATTTAATAACGGATATCTCAGAAACGGCTTATGTCACAGAAAAACTTATTTGAAGTAAATTGTATGTTTTAAAGAGATCTACAGTTTTTGTATGGTACGTTTTCGTCTGTCACTTAACGTTTGCCAGTTATACAAGATTATACAAAATTCCTTTCGAATGAAGAGGACTTCACAGGCTATATACATTTTATTTGTCACGTAAATGTTTTTAATATATGATATTTTAATCAAAATCGTTAGGGTCATTTTTTAAAAAATCAAAATTTTCGAAATATGTTCCATGAAAAGAGTAGTTGGGGTAAATGGATTTTCTTGGAAATCTTCGAGTCGCATTTTGGAAGGTACTGAAACTAAATAACAAGTATGATATTTATACAACTTTTCGTTTTTGTGTTATGCTGTTCATAAACACACACCGGACGTATTTCTAAAGCTTTTATTTTGGATTTAGGGGTCTCAAAATATCTATTTCCGGTAAAATCTCAGTATCGAATTTATGGGTGGAATGCAATACCTTGTCCACTTACTGTGTACGTGGTAGAGAAATTTTAAAAACAGGAACCAAATAACGGTCTCTCAATTGAGAAAAGCAAGTATCTGAAAATGCAAATGATAAAGAATATCTCAGAAATTGTTAACTCCACAGAAAATGTATCTGACCTAAATTGTTTGCTTTGACATGTTCTACATTTTTTATGTAGTAAGATATGTTACGATTTACCAGTTATGCAAAGTCTTTCGAATTAAGTGGACTTCAGAGGCTGTTCTCAGAAAATTCAACATCTACATTTACTTTGTCATACAAATATCTTAACATATGATATTTTATACAAAACTGTTAGAGCCGTTCTTTAGAAAATAAAAAAATCGAAAAACATTCCATGTAAAGGGTAGTTTAGAGTGGGGGATTTTCTTGAAAAACTTCGTGTCGCTACTTTGGAAGACTAAACTTAAACACCAAGTATTTGATATTCAACCGACTTTTCATTTTTGTGTTATGCTGTCCACAGACACACACACACACACACAATACGCGCACGCGCGGACCTTTTTCTAAAAATGCTTTCTTTTATTATGGGAGTCTCAAAACGTGTATTTCCTGTGAAATCTCGACATCGAATTTTTGAGTGAATTTTTTCCTCTACTTCTCTAGGTAAATAATTTCAAATTTTTACTTTCTTTACTACGGGTAGTAAGTAGATAAAGTATTGCATTCTTGGATGCGATACGAAGTTTTTCAAGAAAATCTCGCCATCCAGACTACCCTTTACATAGAACATTTTCGAAAACTTTGATTTTCTTAAAAGTGGCTCTAACGATTTTGATTAAAATATGTGTTTAAGATATTTTTATGGCAAATTAAATTATTACTTGAATTTTCTGGGAATGTCCCCAAAAATACTCTTCATTCTGAGTGACTTATAACTAGTAAACCGTAGGTAATAGACAAAATTTTATTACACAAAAAATGTAGATCTCGTTAAAACACACAATTTATGTCACATACTTTTTTGTGAGTGAACTATTTCCGAGATATTACTTGTTATTTGCTTGAGTTTTCCAATACTTATACTTTTTCTCAAATGGGAATTCGTTATTAAATTTTTTTTGTCCTGGACATGCAAAGAGAATTGAATGTTCCACATAGCAACCAGCTCTTAAAAGATTGACTATAGCTTAAAGCCTACCATATTCTTCTTGCACCTACAAGAGAATTAGCAAATGAGTTTCTGCAAATGTTTATCTCGATTAACATGAAGTAAATGGAGAATAAGCGTTTGTAAAAATAGTTTGTACAAGAGTAGAGAAGGTCATGTGAGTGCAACACATCAGATTTTTTCATTAAATTATTACAAACAAACTACTTACTGTAATAGGTTCTTCAAATGTATTTTTACAAACTTAAACAGGAAACATCAAGTTATGATTACCCGCTTAAGAATTGGACATACAAAGATTACACACTGCTATCTGATCACCAAAGAAACTCAGCTGAAGTGTTCAACATGCAAAACTTCATTGACATTTCCCATGTACTCCAAGAATGCCAACGTTATAGCATCCCAATTAATATTAGCTGTCTTAATGATTCAACAATGTATAAAAAGATTATAATGTTCTTACAAAATATACAACTGTATAATGAAATTTAAAACAATAATATAATTATAACTGTTCTTTAATTGCATTGATAATATAAGAAAAACTTTGTGTTTATTATCAAATGATATTATGTATGTATATTCCTAGAAATCTATTGATGTTCAACCATTAATGTAAGAATCGCGAAGAGGCCTTTGTAAGTTAAAGCGGCTTAAAATAAATAAATAAGTAAATAAATTCAGGATACAAATGAAATAATGATGTAAGCTTAAATCTAACGTAAGTTTTACAAGTTAGTACAAATTTCCTGTCGTTCTTATCACTACAGTAACCGAGCAATGTGGCGCCGCGGTAACGTGTGCGGCTTGCATTTGGGGGTTATTGGGTTCGATCCTCGGCGACCGCACGCTCTGATCCAAAGGGTTTTTCGTGGTTTCCCCGGGTCGGCAGGCCAATGCTGGGGGGGTTTCTTCTCTACCACGATTTCTTTTCCATCGTTTCCTTCTCATCTTTCAGGGGTGCTTCTAGGTTTCATGGTGTATGGCGGTGCCGATGTATGCTCAATGGAAAGAGTATTCCCGTTGGATACCAAAGGGCTGCTTGATTGGTGGATCGTTCATCGCCCTCTCTCCGGCTACAGCAGTAGGATGGGTCTGCGAGCTTGGAAATGTTAGGGACTTCAGTGCGTCTCTAAGACTGTCTGTATACGGCTTGTGGCTCCTTCACCTCATCCACGGGGTAGATGCTACAACAGATCTCTGCAGATTGAGTGCCTGTGGTATGCCCCACCATTAAATAATATACCTATCTTTATCACTACACTGAGTTGCTGTGTACCTGGAACCCAATAGATTCAAACCCTGAGGTTGTTGTGCTATTGGATGCTGCGTATAACTCATCTAATATCTACTATTATTTAATTTTCTGTTTTACCTTGTTTGCTAATTTTACTCAGGCATTTGGCTCTTACTTTGCCCAAAAGGTTTCTTACTTCCTTGTAGGCAGGTAAGTAATAGAGAAAGTAAAAATAATATTGTATGGACTCGACGAGCATAAATGCATCATACTGCTCTTCAAAAATAAGCCAGGCCAAAAAAAGAAGGAATGCGTCTTTATTTTCCTCGAAAATGTGGTCAAAAGTAATACTAAGTGCCACCGAGCGGGGTGGCTCAGGCGGTAACGTCTGTGGCCCGCGTTCGAGAGGAGAAAAGGATGCTCTGTGTGAACTCTCTGTCCCTCGGCTTTCGACTGGCTGCCGGGGTATCCGAACCCCATTGATGGGCGTTGGAACACCCCTGTATGAGGCGAGGTTCCCGTTCAGCCTGTCGGTCTGCCGAGGTTCTACTTCAGGAAACTTAGGGACCCTGTCATTGCTGTACTGTCTCTCCTGAATCTGGCCGCCCCGGTCTCCTCTCGTCTCATCCTTCCTCCGTGAACGTCCCCTGGGGTGAGGTACAGGTCGATTTTTTCGTCGTGACACGGCAGAAACGCAGAGGAGGAGAAAGTAGTATAGGGTGGGGGAGAATGGCTGACTTATTCCCCTAGTGAGGACAACCCTCACTCGGAACACGTGGTGTTGTCGTCTTATTATCTCTTGTGTACGCGCCTGCTGCTCGGTTACTACTGACTTTTCCAGCTACTGCGCATACAGATAAGCGTGTAACAACGAAAAATACGACCTGTACAATATCCACTCTGGATCGGTGCGGAGTTCGCTCTGTAACAGAAGATAAGATTCAGTTAGTATCTGTATGTAGAAGACAAAGTAAAAATTAATTTCAAATACACGAAAGAATTGTTTTGTGGATTAGATGCCATCATTCCCCTAATGCAGTAACATGTTTTCGCCAGTGAGTGGGTAACTAGGCTATAAGGCAAATAGTAAATTTACAACCCCATAACTTTTAAAGGGGAAGTAACTGATACACCCACTGGCTCCAATGTGCGTAATAATCGAGCCCCCCTTACTAGTAGGGGCCCTTGCCCTTAAGGAATTTTATGGGCTTACATTAAGTATATGAAACTATACCGCTTGGCCAATCGAGATACAAACTTGTGCTCCTTAGCTATAACAATAATAATAATAATAATATTTATTTATTTAGTGCTAAATAATTTATAGTACATATGTTAGTCTACTGAAATTTTCCCCTGACCACTTATTCAATAAACATTCACTGCACATACAAAAGTTATTGTATACTATTTGTATTAATTTTTTCTTCTCTCTTCACTGTCCATTTCCACTTATTTTTAACTCTAAACTCACTCCTGCTCTCTTTATGAATCTTTAATTCAACATTGATCTCTTGTTCCTTTTAAACTTAATAAAACCATTTCTCCAATTTCCTTAGAAACAAACACTGTACGTTCCAAGTGTTCTTTTCCTCCCATAATGGACACTCTCCTTGAGTAAGACCTTCTCCTCCACCTTTTTAACTTCCACACACCTGCTCTCGCCCATGCTGTTTTCTCCTTATTATCTTTGTTAATATAATTTTACCTTTCCCAAGACCATTTCATCCCAACATAATATTCCAGCTATGTCTTCCCAGTTAAATTGTTAAATTTTTGTACCTCTGTCTTCGAAACGTCTCTTTACTTTTTCCAAAACGCTTAACATCTGTTTCTCTTTTCCTCCATATATACAGAGTTATTCAAAGAGAAAGAGCAGATTTTAAATGTTTATTTCTAATGAACGACAATAGATAGCGACACATAGACACATCATTGAATAGACGAAAATTCAAAGTTTTAAGCCCCCACCTATTAGTTCCATTTAGTGCCTACAGCGGCGCTGTGTTTGTTTACGAGAAAATGGCGACGTCACAGGAAAAGTCGTATTGTGTGCTGCAGTATGCAAAGAGTAAATCCATTGTTTCATTGCAGCGTGCATTTCGTTGTAAGTTCAACAACGAGCCACCTCGTCATAAAAAATTTACAATTGATACAATAAATTCGTAGGAGATGGTTACGTATGCAAACGGAAAAGCACTGATCGTCCTCGCATAACAAATGGTGCTCATTTTGAACACATACAATAACATTTTGAACTTTTCTCTATTCAGTGATGTATGGCATGTGTCGCCATCTATTGTCGTTCATCAGAAATAAATATTTAAAGTTGTTCCTTCTTTTTGAATAATTCTGTATATAATCTAATCAATTTCTCTCTAAAATATTTCTTAGACTATTCAACCAGGCCTTAATTAAATATAAATAATTCTTTATATACTAAACATTGCTTTTTATTTGAGCAACATCTTTTACAAACGCAATTGGTAAGCCGAGAATTTGATGCAGTAATTTGTATCATAAATTACTTAAATGTAAAGAATGATTATAGTATGAATATGCATTTTTATGTGTCATTGATTTAAGATGTTTGTTGATTGTAATTATTGTTGAGAAGTAAGTTTATACGGCCTTACTGAAACTGAAAATAATAGCATGCAATAATGCAGCGAGGGGATGAGCTGTTTATCATTATTAGAGACGAGGAAGTTACGTAATGTTGGCGCGTTTTTTTTAGAATTTGCTGGAACATTCTTCCTAGAGTATATGTATTCATAATTTTCATTGGATATAAAAATAGACGCTAATGTTGGCGCGTTTTATTAGCCAATAGCAGTTCAGTTATAATCTTTAGGCATATCGGGGTGTAGGAGTATAAAAAGGGCTAGGTTAGAGATAGACTCCGTCAGTTCACCGAAAATATTTGTAAAGTACACGTCGGCTATCGATTCACAAGTTACGCGTAGCAGAGTTATGAAAAATTGTAAAGTTAATGATACAAAAAGTTGAAGTACGTGAATTAAGAATGATCAGTAAATAAGTTATTATAACAGTTTCAGTTTGGAGAGTGTCAAGATCAATGTGTAAATGTGATAGTGACTGTGTTCGACAATAAAAGTGTAAAACAAATTCCTTCATCAGTGTTATCTTTGGATAAATGATTCCTTTCCG
Organism: Deroplatys truncata; assembly: GCA_030765065.1. Taxonomy (NCBI): domain Eukaryota; kingdom Metazoa; phylum Arthropoda; class Insecta; order Mantodea; family Mantidae; genus Deroplatys; species Deroplatys truncata. The sequence goes on along the minus strand of CM060988.1, from coordinate 124,605,222 downwards.
TTTACACAACCTGTATAAAGAGAAGTGCTCGACCAAAAAGATCATAGCTAGCCGGAGGACAGTGAACAAAAATTAAATAAAATAACAGTAGCATTCTTTCAAACAAACACTAATACTGCCGCAAATTGCTAACACCAGATGGAGCTAACAAACATTATAAAGAATCACGTCACAAAATGGCTTCACTACGTGGAGTAAACACAAATAAACAAACATTAACAAGTAAACCACTTCAAATTGGCTCCCAAACGTGGGGCTCGACAAATTAAATATAACATTAACAAGTAAACCACTACAAATTTTTTTACAAAATGATCGATGTATTATATCCACAATTTTCCAAGCATTTTCTATACCCCAAATTTCAATATCATAAAGCATTCGTGCTTCGGCTGTTGTTATACCATAGCTATAGGTTTCGGTGAAAATTATGAACTACCTTACGATATTTTCAACCCCTTATGTGCAAATCTCCTATTTGTCTAATATAGGCAACTTTGAACACTTATTCCTTGGACCTTATAGAACATTATAGTCTGACCAATTGCGACACAGTATTTTTTATTTATGCAATAAAAATCACCATGTCTCTCTTCTCTCGGTCTCTTATGGTTTCCCAGTTATAAATATTACATGAAATCGAATCATAATGAAAAGCACTTCACAGATTACTCACAGAAAAGTTAAGATATATATTCTATTTGTCATGCAACTGTCTCAAACATATGGCATATTAATAAAAACAGTTTGAGCCATTTTTGAGAAAATAAAATAAGATTATAAAACTGTGATTTGCATTAAATGCTTGTTAGTTGCGGGGATTTCTCTTGAAAATCCTCGAACTGGCATTCATGAGCGTTTTCTGACTCATTTATGAAAATTTGTATTTATCCAACTTTTCGTTATGCTATTCACGCTCTCTTCCGTGTGGACCTTTGCTTCTTTTTCGGTTCATGGGATCTCAAAACTTTTATCTTCGGTGAAATCTCGAAATCAAATTCAGAAGTGGAATACACTGTTTTCCCTACCCTCCAGAGATTGATAATAGAGGGCAAAATGACTACAATAAAAATTCAAAGTATTTTCTTGTATCCTTTCCTAGTACCCAGACTCGTTTTGTTCGTGGTATGGTTTACTGAAACATTATGTTGTAGGATGTAGGATGTGTTTATTGGAGGGGGACACCTCGCTACTGCGACGACCAGCTTGATCTATTGTGGCTACACCCTCCAGGAGGCAGGGATGAGGTAAGGAGCCGTAGGAGGTCGCAGATCCGCAGGCAGACAGGCCCACAGAGACGCATATGAAGATAAATACAGATGAAAAACATAGAAGCGCCGTTCGTAAAAATCGCCCATGATTTGCATCTCTATTATTTGTAATTTGAATACCCGCGCACCAATAGAGGCGAAGAATCCCAAGAGAGGGTGACGAAGCGATCCGAAAGGACAGGACAACGCATCCTGGCGTTCACGAGGAGAAATCTTTCCAATGCGCAAGCAATTACACCATCTGCCCGACATCGCCAGAGCCCGAAGACACCCTGAAACATGAAAAAGAGAGATGAAATGAAAGGAAATGTGTGTGTGGGGAGAGAAATCGTGGTAGAATATACCACCCCGGCATTCGCCTAGGCAATCAGGGGAAAACCGCGAACAATCCCAGGGTCAAAGTAGGCGGTCACCGGGAATCGTACTTGGGACCTCCGGGATGCTGGCCACAGTCGTTTTGCCGCCTGTCATCCCACTCGGTACATTATCAGTAAAGTGTGAATGATGCATTCGATGCATTTTTCCTGACAGGCTTCAAGGAAGTCACTCCTATCTCATTGTGGTCACCATACTTGGAATGACCAAGTTTTCTTGCACATCGTTTGCACACAGATGTAGCTGAGGGAATGTTTGGAGGGAAGGTTACGCACGGTCAGTAGCTACAGAGAATTTTTACAGAAACTGCCAGCTGGTTTTCGAGACGAAACCCGAATAATACTTACCCATTGCCGAGGACATACTTCTCAGACAGGGATGGCCTTTGTTGGCGCCTGAATCATCACAGCTGTAAAAGGAAAATAGGTTAACAAGCAGATTGTTGACCCGGTCCTATATTCATCCCAACTGCGTGTTTTCGTGCACGTGACTGCGTGCCTTTCGTATCGACTGTCACGAGACAAGAGCTAATTTGTTTACACGTAGGTCGTGTCACCCTCACTATAAAATATGAATACATTAACAACAGCGACGGGAATTAATTCACCATTACGGGACAAAGAAGCGTAGTGACGTCACGTGCTGCTGGTTCTGGCTGAAAACAACGCAGCGTCAGTTCGCGGCAGTCGTAAGCTAGCAGTCAAGTCAAGAGGAAGTGGTGTGTGTTGTCTGCGCGCTGTTTGCCTCACGTCTGTGGTTCTTCCAGTCAACTGAACCGGTAAGCGACTGTCACTGTTTCAGTAAATCTGAATGCTACCTGTGTACGTAACTGAAAAGCAAAATGTTTGTGCCCACGAGGCGTGATTTAGGCGACAGTTTTAGTATGGGATCTCTTCATATTGAGTCCAACTCCTCTACAAGTGACATAAGTTTTTTACTACGTTTTATCCCAGGAATTAAGTTTTCTGAGGTGCATTTTGCATCTTATGTTATTGTGTCTGTCGTTTAGTTCATTTTATTAAAAAAAGTCTAAATCCCCGAACAAGAGTGTTTTAAAGGGGAAATAAACACATGAAAAGTGAATTTTAGACCCATAGAATAAATACAACCGCTGCTTTTGACTGTTTACTTTTACACTTCAGCACAACTCTATTGCAGCCGTGTTAAAAGGTTCATAAAGGGACTGTAAAATGGTAACTGTGAAAATTTGTGTCTCTTTTTATCTGCATTCGATTTCCTACGTTCATCGTAAACTTCATGCATTTTAAATAATAATCAACTTATATTGTATTTGCCAAACTGTTTTTGACAAATATGTGCTTGGAAAAGGAATGCATAATATTTTTATTCAAATATAGAAATAACTTGCATTTAAAACGTAGATTTGGGAAAGCAGGATTATTTTTTGAGAATTTTAGGACGTATAGTGTCTGCTTTTATGTCAAACTAAAGAAACATTATGAAAATTCTTTCCGTAAGAGAAAACTAGTTTGAAGGGGAGTGTTCTCAAAATTTAAAGCTATGTTTGCTCCGGTTTGACAGATCAGTGAAGAAAATTTTCGATGCATTTGAAATGTGCTGATAATATTTCGTACACGAGTACATAGAACTTCAAATCTTTATGATAACTGTTACACTTAGTGAGAAAAATGTACCCTGGCGTGCAAAAATGTGTGAATTGACTTTTAGTAGATTACGTAATGTTACAAGGCTCGTCTGACGCTGACATAATGGTATGGAAACCTTAGGAATTTGGTCAGGTACTAATTTGTGTATTTTCTCACAGAAATTAAAGATATTTTTGGCGAACAACAGAAAGGTCTCCGTAAGTACTAAAGGTTAAGTAGAAGAGGTTATTTCCTGTGCATACAGACTACAGAGGTTTATATTTCAACCGGTTTTTTTAGTTGCATTCCGAGTGCCGGCTTCAGTCTCTTGTTCGGATCTTGCAAGGTTGTGATCTTGATGCACATGTTGCTAGAAACTGGGTGCTTGTGTGCGCTGTTAGGAGAATTGCAGATCTTCACAAAGGTGGAAACTCGCATCTCTGGAGAAGCATACATGGCTATAGCCTACTCTAATAACAATTCTCAATTACGAATGTTGGCAAACATATCAAATTTTCATATAAGCAAATAGAACATTATTTATTTAGCCTCCTTCCTAAATCTAACCCCCTAACACCTTTCGTGCTACTCCGTGGGACTCTAGAAAATTGTCTGTAACCAAGGGAATTTATCGGTAACATTTGGCGTGTGAAGTGAAATCTTGCGTGTTCCTGTTATTTAATAAATTCACCCATTTAAACATATCAGCATTGTCACAGGCAAATGCCTGAGCACATGTGTCTATTCGTATGCATATGAAATGTTAGCATCAGCCCAGATATATAACTACAATAGTTAACAAACCTTCAACCAATTTATCTGACATTTTTGTCACATTTGTTCAACATAATTATGACATATATATTAGTTTCATTTGTATAGCCCTCTAGGTTTAATCGGGGACTTTGGACTTGAGAAATATCTGATATTACTTGTTGAAATGTAAGTTTTCTTAACTTTCGTTTTTATTACTTTTTACTCTTAAACACAGTCGCATTCACTCCCACACTCAAAACTTCCAAACTCTGCAGAGGATAGAGAATGTTCTTGGTTAAAGAAAAATTCTCGCCCCCAGACGGAAATCGAACCCGGGACTTTAGGGTTGAGAAGCCAGAACGCTGACCACTCGACCACAGAGGCATTAAAAATTGTTCAATCTACCCAACTTGCAGACAAAATACATTTTAAAAATCTGGTTACATTCACATGACTTTCTCTCCTCTATCGTTTATTAGTGGGTTTACAAATTATTCTTAGAAAGTTTAGTTTTCTATTTTATTTTAATCCAGATAAACCTTTGCAGAAATAGCTACATTACACAATTCGTTATAGATACAAAGGGAACAGTGATAGTCAAACGTTTAAGAACTGGACGCTATATCCTGACCTTAAAATTCCATACTGTTTCCATGACACCGCGAGAAAAAAAACTGAAAATCGATGGGGCTTAATAAGAAAGACAAAGTATTGAGCAAATCAAACCATTAAAAACGGATATCTAGAAATGGCCGATGGTACAAAAACGTTATTTGAAATAAATTGTATTTTTTAAATAGATCTACATTGTTTGTGTAGTGCGTTTTCGTCTATCGCTTAACGTTTACCAGTTGTACAAGATTATACAAAATTCCTTACTGACGAGCAGGACTTCACAGGCTATTCCCAGGAAATTCAAAATATACCTACATTTTATTTCTCATGCAAGTATCTTTAATATGTTATTTTAAACAAAATCGTTAGTCGTTTTTTAGAAAAATAAAAAATTTCGAAAAATGTTCCAAGTAAAGGATAGTTTGGGGCGGGAGGATTTTCTTGAAAATCTACGTGTCGTATCCTTGGAAGGTGGCTGAAATTAAATACTAAGTTTGGTACTTAACCTAGTTTGTTTTTGTTATGCTGCTAACACGTGCGCGTTTGTTTTTCAAAATCTTTTATTTATTTTTTTTAATCAGGCTGTCTCGAATCATTGAAATCTTGGTCTTGAATTTTTTGCTGCAATGCAATACTACTTCCTCTACTTACCATAGTTAAGTAGAAGAGAAAGTAAAAATAAAGATTGAGTCATGTGAACTGCTCTGCGAGATGAGAATTGAAAACTTTTAAGCTTTTAATGCAATTTTTTTCTCTAGTATAGTGAAATATAAATATAATTTATTGAATGTTAGATTAGGTGTGATATTAAAACTTTTCTTGGGAAAAAATAGCAATGATACTTTTAATTTTCTAAAAATAAATCGGGTATTACAATTTTAAAACCCTAAACCCAACACCATACTTAAAATCTAAGCTTTTGTTCATCCAATTTGAAGGAACCCGTACTGGAAATCTGATAGAAATTGGGAAACAATTGCATACAGGAGAGCATTTTAAAGTGGACGAACCTGTACTGCAAATGCGATAGAAATTGTAGAAAAATTGCATATAGGGTAGCATTAAGTGAACAACCTGTACTAAAATGTAATAGAAATTAGACGAAAATTGTATACAGGGTAGCACTTTAAAGTGGACGATCCTGTACTGGAAATGTGATAGAAATTGGACAAAAACTATATGTAGGGTAACATTTAAAGTGGACGAACCTGTGCTGCAAATGTGATAGAAATTGTAGAAAAATTGCATATAGGTAGCATTAGGTGGACGAATCTGTACTGGAAATGTGATAGAAATGGGACAAAAATTGCATATAGGGCAGCATCAAGTGGACGAATCTGTACTGGAAATGTGATAGAAATTGGACAAAAATGTTATATAGGGTAGCATTGTATATAGGGTTGTGGACGAACCTGTACTGGAAATGTGATAGAAATTGGTCAAAATTGCATATAGGGTAGCATTTAAAAGTGGACGAACCTGTACTGGAAATGTGATAGAAATTGTAGAAAAACTGCATATAGGCCAGCATTAAGTGAACGAACTTGTACTGGAAATGTGATAAAAATTGTAGAAAAATTGCATATAGGGTAATATTTTAAAGTGGACAAAACTGTACTGGAAGTGTGATAGAAATTGGACAAAAATTGCATATAGAGTAGCATTTTAAAATGGATAACCTATTCTGCAAATGTGATAGAAATTGGATAAGAATTGCATATAGGACAGCATCAAGTGGACGAATCTGTACTGGAAATGTGATAGAAATTGTAGAAAAACTGCATATAGGGTAATATTTTAAAGTGGACAAAACTGTACGGAAGTGTGATAGAAATTGTAGAAAAACTGCATATAGGGTAATATTTTAAAGTGGACAAAACTGTACTGGAAGTGTGATAGAAATTGTAGAAAAACTGCATATAGGCCAGCATTAAGTGAACGAATCTGTACTGGAAATGTGATAAAAATTGTAGAAAAATTGCATATTAGGGTAACATTTTAAAGTGGACAAACCTGTACTGGAAGTGTGATAGAAATTGTAGAAAAACTGCGTATAGGCCAGCATTAAGTGAACGAATCTGTACTGGAAATGTGATAAAAATTGTAGAAAAATTGCATATTAGGGTAACATTTTAAAGTGGAAAAGAAATAAGTTTTACCCCGCCTCTGTTGTATGGGGGTAGCGTGTCTGCCTCACATTCAAGACATCCAGAGTTCGACTCTCGGTTAGGGTGAATTACCCAGATAGGGTTTTTTTCCCCCGGATTTTTCGCTTATCTTAAAGATTGATGTCGGGTAACTTAGCTCTATGGACCCCGGGTTCATTTGAGTATCTCGTTCGTCCGATATGACTTGCCAGGTTAAAGGACGTTAAACCTCAAGGGACCCCCCCCCCCAAAGAAGTAATTTTTGAAGTTTCACGCGCCATTTGCACACACTTAAAGATTTCTATGCAAACGTCACATTTTGGCATTTAAATGACCAGAAAGGCAAAACCGCAAGTGGATCCTGATTTTACGTTGTCTGAGGATTTTTTGCCGTGAACATTTTGAAAATTTACGTTTTTGAAAACTCAGTATCGAGTATACTGAGAACTGTTGGACAATTCAAGTCTTCAGCAGACCCCAGATCATTCATTTCATTACACTCATTCATCGTCCGATATAAAAAAATTAAAAAATCGGATGTGTTACGCTCACACAACTTTTTCTGCTCACTTCGTTTAATTTTATATAGCTACTACTTTTTTTTGACAAAAAATTCAATACATAGATTTCATTGGAAATACACGTTTTGAGGTCCCCGAATCCAAAGAAAGTATTTTTATAAAAAGTTCCGTGTGCGTGTGTCTATGAACAGCATAAGTTAAAAATGAAATGTCCAATAAATACTAAACACTGTACATATTAGGCTCAGTATCTTCCAAAGATGCGACACGAAGATTTTTAAGAAAATCCCTCTACCCAAAACTGTCCCTTACATGAATGATTTTTCGAAATTCTAAATTTCCTCAAAAACGATTGTAACAGTTTTGTTAAAATATCTTATGTTTAGGCTATTTAAATAACAATGTATATCTTGAATTTTATGTGAAGGAAGGAATCTTAAGACTGGTAAGAAATGGACGAAAACGTACTACACAAGAAAAGTAGATCTGTTTAAAACATACAATTTACTTCAAATAGATTTTTATATGACATAAGCCCATTTCTGAGATATCCGTTATTGTTTAATGCTTTTGTCATTCTTTTAAATACCTGTTTATATTCAGCTGTTTCTCGCGATTGCATGGAATCAGTATGGAAGTTTAAGGCCAGCTATAGCGTCCAGTTCTTAAACATTTGACTGTCGCTGTTTCCTTTGTGTCTATAACGAAATGTGTAATGTAAAATTTGAGGGTAGAGAAAGGCATGTGAATAGAACACTTTTTTTAAGAAATAAAGAAAGTTGCATAATGCAAATTGTAGTTTTTGACAAACTTTGTTGTTTACTTACTTTACACTCTAGAAAAAATAGATAACCGGAGTTCATAACGTCACCCCCTAAGAAAGTATTCGTTTGCACTTTAAAAGATTCTAGCAGCCAAGTTAATGGAGGTAAAAAATCTATCTTTTTTGGTCATAGAGATCAAATGGTAATAAGTTTTCGTGTTTTGGCGGCTTTCCAGATCTTTCAATTACCCGTTTTATACATTTTTGTAAAATATGCCAAAATTGCAAAACGTAGCGTTTTCAAAATTCTTTCATGCATTGGATAGAGCATTTTTTGTGCATACATCCACACACTTCATCGACATGTGACTTAAACTGGGGGAGAAATAAGTTGAAGTAAAAACTGAGCCAAAAAAGAAGAATTAAAGCAAAAACGTTGACAGTTCTAACGTCGACATTTTATTCCTCTGTCAAATAAAATCCTATTTTTATTCCAAAATGGAGTAATACACATAAATTCTCTACTCAATGCATGTGAGATAATTTGGAAAACAGCATGTACAAAAGAGTTGCAATTTTGGCATATTTTTAAAAAAAATTATAAAACTGATAAAATGAACGATCTGAATATCCGTCCAAATATATAAACCGTATTACTATTTGATCTCGATGCCAAAAAATTAAGACTTTTCCCCCCATTAATTTGTCTGCTAGAATAATTACTTCGCTACTACGTATAGTAAGTAGGGGAAGTATTGCATTCCACCCAAAAATTCGATACCGAGATTTCACTAGAAATACATGTTTTGAAGCACTCTGAATAAAAAAAGACTTTCAGAAGAAGGTCTGTGTGTCTGTGAACAGCATAACTCAAAAACGAAAAGTGGAATAAATGCGAAACTTGCTATTTAGATTCAGTATCTTCTGCAGATGCGACACGAACATTTTCAAGAATATCCCTCATCCCAAACTACTCTTTACATGGAACGTTTTTCGAAAATTTTGATTTTCTCAAAAATTGCTCTAACGATTTTGATTAAAATATATATTATAAGATATTTTCGTGAGAAATAAAATTTATATATTGAGTTTTCTGGGAATGTCCCCAAAAGTCCTCTTCTTTCTGAATGGCTTTTACATAACTGGTAAACCTTAAGAGATAGACACAATTTTTGTACACAAAAAATGTAGTGCTCGTTAAAACACACAATTTGTCGTATACATTTTTTTTTGTGGAGTGAACATTTCCGAGGCATTCCTTGTTATTTGTTTGAATTTTCCAATACTTATACTTTTTCTCAAAAGGGAATTCATTATTCGTTTTTGTATGTCCTGGACATAGCAACCAGCTCTTAAAAGATTTGACTATCGCTTAAAGCCTACCATATTCCCCTTGCACCTACAAGAAAATTAGCAATAAGATAGTTTCTGTAAATGTTTATCTCGATTAACATGAAGTAGATGGAGAATAAGCGTTTGTAAAAATAGTTTGTACAAAAGCTGAAAAATTCATGTGAGTGGACACATCAGATTTTTTAAATTGCAGACGAATGATTTCTTTAGAGAGACTACGTAGCACAGAAGGCAGATCCGCTCGCGTATGTGAATGCACATACGCGAGCGGATCTGCGAGTTAGATTAGTTTAATAATAATAACACAGTCTATATTTGGGATAAATACGAGACTGCAGGAAATGGAAGATTTTAGCAGTACTCGTGTGTTGCAATTCTGCGCTAGTTTCTGGCCTTGAAAACTGGCTTGCAGACATTGTATATCTGTCAAGGAGTGTTTAGGATTTGGTTTAAGGTCCCACGTCTAAAAAGTGGGGCAAAATATGATGTATTGCAGAATGCAGAACATACTGATTTTAAGTTCAAAGCCAACAACATGGAGGTTAACGGTTATGCTTTTAATAAGTATTGGTAGAGGCGTGTTATTGAATTATAGTTGTTCACAAGACCCACGTTTCATTGAAAGTACAGTCGCTTTCATTCTTTAGTTCCACATATGGATACATTGAAGTACATACTTAGTCTCATCTTCTGCCGCGAACCTTTTTCCAATTCATCATTCGTTCCAGTGCTGCTTCTCATCCAATGCCTTAGGTAATTACTTCAAAATTCGATATTAAAATTTCGCTTAAAGTACACGTTTTGAGGCTCTCCGAATAAAAAGAATTATTTTTAGAAAAAGGTCCGCGCATTTGTGTGCGTCTGTGAACAGTGTAACTCAAAAACGAAAAGTAGGTTAGGCACCAAACTTAGTACTAAAGTTCAATTTCTTTCAAGGATACGATATGGATATTTTCAAAAAACTCCTTCCACCCTAGACTACGCTTACATAGAAAAAGTTTTCGAAATGTTTGCTCTAAAGATGGCTGTAAGAGTTTCGATTAAAGTAACACATGTTTAAGATATTTAAATAAACAAATAAAATATATATATTTAATTTTCTGCGAATAGACTCTTCATTCGAAATGAATTTTGTGTAACTGATAAACGTAGTACACACACTTTTACTAAAAAGATGTAGCTATCGTTAAGGTACACGATTTATGCTAAAATTTTTAATAGCAATAAGCATTTACGAGATATTGTTGAATTGGTTTGAATTTCTGATGTTTTTAAGCAGTAAGTAGCTCTTCTTTTCATCTCATGGCTATGCAGAGAGCATGAGATGTCAAAGCATCACATGATGACCTGCTTTTTAAAAATTTGACTGTTGCTTTAGCCTACTGAAACCGTCTTACACTTACAACGAATACGAAATGTGAAATAAAAGTTTATTACGATTAACAAGTACGAGGAAAAAAAAAACCTTTATAAGAATAGTTTGAGAGTGAGTAGAGAAAGTCAGGTGAATGCAACTATGTACGATTTTTACTTTCTCTACCACTTAGCCAGTAGGTAAAGAAGGTATTGCACTCCACCCAAAAATTCGAGGCCCCGTGAATAAAAAAAAATATTGTTTTAGAAAAGTCTGATGTGATACGTTCACATGGCTTTCTCTGCCCTTTATATAAACTATTCTTACTGAAGCTTATTTTTATATCTACTAAATTTAATCCAAATGAAACCTTTGAAGAAATAGTTATATTACACGAACAAAATGAACAGCGATAGTCAAATGTTTAAGAACTGGACGCTATATGCTGGCCTTAAAAATTCCATACTGTTTCTATGTAATCGCGAGAAACTGAAAATCGATGGGACTTTAAAGCAATAATATATTGTGCAATTCGAACCTTTAATAACGGATATTTCAGAAACGGCTTATGCCACAGAAAAACTTACTTTAAGAAAATTGTGTGTTTTAAAGGGTTCTACATTTGTTTTGTGTGATACGTTTTCATCTATCGCTTAACGTTTACAAGCTATACAAAATTCTTTCCGAATGAAGATACTTCAAAGGCTATTCCCAGAAAATTCAAGATATACATTTTATTTGTCATGTAAATACCTTTCGTATATGGTATTTTTATTCAAAATCATTAGCCATTATTTAGAAAATCGAAATTTTCGAAAAATGTTTCACGTAAAGGTTAGTACTTGGGGTGGGGGATTTTCTTGAAAATCTGCGTGTCGCATCCTAGGAAGGTACTAAACTCAAATACCAAGTTTGGTATTTTTCCGACTTTTCGTTTTTGAGTTATGCTGTTCATAGGCGGACAGACACACAGGGACATGTTTCCAAAAATGCTTTATTTGGACTCGTGGTGCCTCAATATATGTATTTCCGGTGAAATCTCGGTATCGAATTTTTAGGTGGAATGCAATACTTCCCCTACTTACTATACGTAGTAGGGAAAGTGAAAAAGGTCTGTGTTGGTGAATAGCTTAAAAACAAAAAGTCGGATAAACGCGAAACTTAGTATTTAGTTTCAGTACCTTTTTAAAGATGCGACCCGAAGATTTTCAAGAAAATCCCCCACCCCAAACTGCTCTTTACGTGAAAGATTCTTAGAAATTTTTGATTTCCTACTAAATGACTTAAACGATTTTGATTTAAATACCATATATTAATGATCTTTACATGAGAAATAAAATTCATATCTTGAATTTTCAGAGAATAACCTTTGAGGTCCCCTTCATTCGGAAGGGATTTTATATAATGTTGTATAACTAGTAAACGTTAAGCGATAGACGAAAACGTACTCCACAAAAAGTGTAGATCTCCTTAAAACACACAATTTATTTCAAGTAACTTTTTTGTGGAATAAGGCATTTCCGAGATATTCGTTATTAATGTTGCGAATTGCTCATTACTTGGTGATTTAGTCTCAACATTCAGTTGACAGTGGAATTTTAAGTCAGCGTACAGCGTTCAGTTCTTAAACATTTGAGTATCGCTGATCTCTTTGTATCACTAATAAGCAATAGAGGGTAGAGAAAATCATGTGAATGCAACACATCAGAATTTTTTTTCTATTCCTGTTCAGTTTCAGGTTTTTCTTCCCTCAGTTATTTTAAATGCATTTCACACTCTCAATTGTTCTCAGGTTCACATTCTAATGTATCAGATTTCTTTGCCTCCATGCATGTCAAAATTGCCGCACTATGTTACACTCCACACAAACTAGTCTTTCTGTCCTAGACCAGACATTTTCCCCCAATTATAGGCTTTATTACCATTAGCATAATTCTCGGCTCTCCTCGCGCTATTGCGCTACAGTAACGGAGAAATTACCTTGTGATTCACATGTGCTGCTTTCAAACAGCTGATGAAAGGCTCGCAATCTGTTTTGTGCCATAAAATTTTGTCCCGTATTCTTAACTTTCACGTGCACTAGTTACGTCTCATTGGCTACTGTCGTGGAATAGGTTGTTATGCGACACAAAATAGTTCTTTATTTAACATGATTAGGAATGAGACCTCGATACTCGGTGGTATCGAAGTATGCCAAACACTTTGAGATAAACCTTCGATACTTTTAAGTGTTTGTCTTGCATTATTGACAGTTGTTGCGTTAAACTTTATGCTAGATGAGGAATAAAAGGAGTTGAAACTTCGTTATTGCCTCGCACGTGTCCCCAAAGAGTTGCTGGACTATAGTTCTTGACAGACCTTGGCTGCTTTTCCTGTTAGTGAATAAATGCAACATTCCATAGACTCTTGTGCGTAAATTAAAGAATGCAAAACAATGGGGGAAGGAGTAGAGGTATTCATGTAATACAGCGTTAACTGAGTTGTGAATGAAGCTGAATTCACTGACCACTAAATAACGTTTCTGCAACAGACTGGCTTGGTGACTCACTCTCGGCCATTACGTTTACTTACTCCGGTGACCAAAATCTTAAGAAGTGAGATAATGCAATGCATGGAAATAATTATTTTTAGTTGTTTGAGTTTCATGTAAAATGTATATTAGTTTATATATGGTAGTTAAATTATATTCGAACCCACTCGCGCTCTCTCTCTTCTGCGCGAGACAGCCGGTGGTCGCCGGAGAAATTATGCCGGCAGAGACCGACTAAAATCCTTACCTTATAATAGATGCTGGAAATGTTGACCATCTGCTCTCAAATAGGCAACATATCTCGTGTAAATATTCTCGCTCACTCTCCGAAGCTCAGCAGCAGGAATTCCTGTGAGTTCTTGCACAATATTTTCTCTAAGTTCCTGTAGTGTGCGATACACTTTATCTTTTAAAGAACCCCATAAATAAAAATCACAACTCGTTAGGTCAGGAGAACGAGGGGGCCACAAATCAACACTAATTATTCTGTCATCAAACACCTCTCTTATTGCATGTAATGATTCAGCAGCGGTATGTGCTGTTGCAGAATCTTGCTGGAACCAACCATACGATTTCTCTTCTTCGGTCAAGCGATTGCAAAATGGCCTGAGAATTAACCTGCGATATCGCTCTGCATTTATTGTTTCATCAAAGAATATTAGCCCTATTATTCTTCTAGTACTTATTGCATAACATACTCCAATTTTCTGATCATAATGAGGCGTTTCATCACAAGAATTCCTGCTGCTGAGCTTTGGAGAGTGAGCGAGAATATTTACACGAAATATGCTGCCTGTTTAAGAGCAGAAGGTCAACATTTCCAGCATCTATTATAAGGTAAGGATTTTAGTCCGCCTCTGCCGGTGTAATTTCCCCGGCGACTGCCGGCTGTCTCGCGCAGTAGAGAGAGGCCGCGAGTGGGTTCGAATATAATATAACTACCCTATATTTTCAATATTGCAGATTAAAGAAGAATTGCTAGTATTTGTTTTTGTGTAGCTAGGACATCCCTTAAAAGAAATTTTAGCACAAAATATAAATATATAAAAGGGAAGCAAAGACATGATTATTATTTTATTATTACTAATATTATTATTATATGAGCTTTGACTAACAATATGGGATATATAACCTGTGGCATTATCATGGTAGAAACACTGCTGCTAATTGGAGAATCTCAAACAGGAACAATTTTGGAATTGCCATGCAATATAAAGTTGCTTAAATGCGTTTATACACAGAAAACTACTAATATGAACATAATGCAGTGAACAAGCCATCGTATTTACAGTTTTTTATAAAGTGAGTATCGAGTGCGGTGCTAAATAATTAGTATCGATATAGAGTATCGAGAAATAGCAGTATCGTCCCATCACTAAATATGATAATTTATCTTAATATATTCGAACAGAATTGTCAAATTTACATTTACATAACGGTATGCATTAAATGTATACCATTTTATGTATTTATTATAATATATTTTAATAATTTATTAAATATATGCGTAACAGGGTAAATACATCTGGAATTCATGTAAATTCTTAACAGATAGGATCCTTTGGTTTAAATCTACCTCTGGAGATGACGAATGCACGTGCATCTATCGTGACGGAGTGTTAAAATCGCATTTTTCGCTTGTTTGTCACCATTCAAAGATATATATTAACCAATCAGTGGAAAGGAGAAAGAGACATAGCACGGAAGAATACGTCTTAGGTTACAAGACCAGGGCAGGTTACAAGAAACGAATTTAGCTGATCAGTCATCGCTCGTTTGGATTTATCTCCCTGAAATGATTGGTCTGCAAGATAACAAGCCCTCCAGTGGTTGACTCATAGCAATCATAAAGTAAATGCGAAGGCTCTTCTTCTCTCCTCCCTATCAAATTTCTCTCTTTCTCTCCCTCCCCCACTTTTGCCTTCCATTTGTTTTACATCCCTTGCCTTCTATTCGCCTTCCCCTCCCTCACTCTTTTGTCTTTCTCTCCCATTCTTTCCCCTCTATCACCCTCAGTGATATAATGCGATGATTTGAATACTATTAATAAAACCATTTTTAATTTCTCTACCACATAGTAGGTAGAGAAGGTTCCATTGTGCCCAAAAATTCATTATGTAGATTTCACCGGCAACACATGTTTTGAGGCCCCCTGAATAAAAAACGTTTTTGGAAAACGTTTTCTGTGTGTGTGTGTGTGTGTGTGTGTGTGTGTGTGTGTGTGTGTGTGTGTGTGTGAACAGCACAATTCCAAAATGAAAACCTGGATAAATACCAAACTTGGTTTTTGAAGTTCAGTACCCTCCAAAGATGCGACACGAAGATTCTCAAAAAAAACAAAAAAAATCCTCCAACCCCAAACTGTGCTCAAACCTCAAACAGGGATCATTTTTCGAACTTTTTTATTTTCTCAAAAACGATATTTATTCAAATGCCATATGTTAAAAATATTTCATGACAAAAAAATCCATATCTTCAGGTTTCTGGGAGTGGCTTGTGAAGTCCTCTTCATTCGAAAGGAATTTTGTATAACCAGTAAATGTTAAACGATAGAAGAAGACGTACTATATAGAACATGTAGATCTCTTAACACACCAAAATCTGCATATATTGTGCAGCATGGTTTTTGTCTATCTCTTAACGGTTAACCTGTTATACAAAATTCCTTCCCAATGAAGAGGACTTCACAGATTTTATCCTAAACAACGTAACGTGGACAGAAGAACTTTTTAATGACCGTTGTAATGCACACAAGTTGTGCCTGCAAAGTTGTAATTGAAGAAAAGGTATTTTGAGTAAAGCACATCAGATTTTCATATTGCGCATTTAGTTTACAGTGGTAATTATTTTAACAAAGCGATAAACCAGAAAGCTAAAATAAATGCTTATGAAATATCTCCTGCTCACAGAATTGTTTTTATGCCACACATCAAATCACATTAAAACGGTTGAGCTAGGGGATTTTCATATCAATTGATGATTTAAACGAACTGCATATTAATGAGTATGGATACACCAGGCCTACATCACTTAAGTTTGGCACAACAGGTTGTGTTGAACTATATGATTACATTTTCATAATGTCCTCCGAGGTGTATGGTTACCATGCTAGCCTTTAGTTTCCGAGGTCACGGTTTCAAACCCGGCGGAGGGCGATGAATTTTTTCGGGCGTAAAATGTTTTAGCATGGGAAGGGAAGTAAAGCCGGTGGTCCCGTGTCTTAGATTTGCGGCACGTAAAATAACCCCAAGCTTGGTAAAGAGGCCTCTGAGCAAAATTATCGGTCTTTCACGCCCAATATAAAGAGAACCAAAAAAATACGAACTGGCTGCGCGGTGTTTTTCCTGTCCGCGTCCTGGGCGCTCGTTGCCGTCTGCCGCCATCATAGAAAGGCGCGGATGAAACCATACAAAATTTACTTACCAACTTTATGAAAGGAAATGTTAAAACTGGCCACCGCCGTTGTCCATACATTTTGGCACCTCTTTAGGAAACTGTCCATCACTCGTAGTTCACATTGAGAAATTTCCTGGCGAATATTTTGTTTTAATTCTTCCAGGGTGTGTGTTTGTCATACACATTGTTTTAAGTAACCCCGGAGGGGTATTTTATGTACGATATTACCGGCAGCGCAGTGTTTTTCCACTGGGCGTGCGGAAATATGATAAAAACATAACGCACTGCTGCTATAAACAAAGTCACGCTGTTGTGGTTTTGCTGTTCAGTGTGAAGTGCAGTTTTGAGTTGACGGTGATGTTATGCAGTTAATTTATTACGAGTTATTTATTATTTTGTCCTGTACTTAGTCACAAAGTATATTAAGACTCAGTATGTTTTCTATTGAACAGCGTGTGTTTATTTTTGATTCGTATGTGTTAACTCGGTCAGCTCGCCAAGTGAAAGTACGATTTGCAGAAAGATTTCCAGGTGTAAAAGTTCCAGGCCGTACAACAATCCATGAACTTTAAAGTAAATTTCAGGCCACAGGAAGGGTGCAGGCTAAGAAATCTAAAAGACGGCGTTCGGTTCTTACCGAAGAAACATTAGACATCGGCTATCGTTTGGAAAATTCCTTCAAAAAATTCCATGGTGGATAGTTTCCTAAAGAGGTGCCAAAAATGTATGGACAACTACGGTGGTCAGTTTCAGCATTTCCTTTCATAAAGTTGTTAAGTAAAGCCTTTAAAAGTAGCTTTAAAAATGTTGTATGGTTTCATTCGCGCCTTTCTGTGATAGCGGCAGACGTTAACGAGCGCCCAAGGACGCGGACAGGAAAAACGCCGCGGAGGCGGTTCGGAGTCTTTTGGCTCACTCTGTAGAATGGGATGCTAAGGACCACAGCAGTTAAAAAGCGTCCATAAATAAAATTCAATTTCAATTTTACATTTTCAGAATAATTTACATCTTAAATGATTTTAAAATCCATTTTTATTTCACTTTTAAGTTTCGAATTGTAAAGAGTTGCCGAACACCGAAACATATTGCGGCAGGTGAATTACATTCCGCAAGCTCACCTTAATGGGATAGGAAATAGACGATGTATAATTTACCAACAATTTCTCCTACCACGGATGCGGTACCGAGTCAAAAATAACAAAGGCCTAACGGCTTCGTGACAAGCTGCTTCAGTAACTTTCATAGCCTTGACTCAGGTTCCATGGTGTCTGGGACTGACGGGTGAGGATTTTATTCTCCTTGGAAACTTTTAACACCACATGCCTTTCTCCACTCATAAAGATTTCATGCTGCTTTTATCACATTTTGATATAAAACCTTACTTTTCTTTCTGATAAAGTTAATCCCGTCAACATTTACACTGAAATGGTTTCAGTTAGATAAAACACGTTATGTTCGCAGGAGGGTGAGAAAACGGTCAAAAGTTTATAAAACAAGCATATATTTTAGTGTAAGTTCACGAGAAACGAAATTATGCACTCTTAATGTTTCTAGGTAGTGCTTCTACTTCAATGTGGAAGAATTTAAATGTATAGTAACACCGAATATTTTGAAATTGGTAAATGCTAACAGCGTTATTTCATAAATTGTTTGTTTTAACGATCTCTTCTATTTTTATTTCCTAAGTTCTTGCACATTTTTTGAGTTTCGAAAAGGGATAGAAACTTAGGAACTTAACACAGAATCTAAGATAACTCATTTTTATCATGCCATTACTTCAACCTTACTTTTTATTTACAACCGTAGCAAAAATCTGATGTGATACATTCACATGCCTTTCTCTACCCTCTATCTTTATTAGTTGGTATACAAACTATTCTTACTAATGCTTATTTTTCTGTTTATTACATTTTAATACAAACAAACCTATGCAGAAATAGCTACATTACACATTTCGTTACAGATTTAAAGGGAACAGCGATAGTCAAATGTTTAAGAAGTGGACGCTATATACTGGCCTTAAAATTCCATACTGTTTTCATGCAATCGCGAGAAATAACGTGAGGTAAGGAGTTGTATTGTATTTTGACTGTTGGGGAACCGAACTTGAAGTTGTGCAACGGCACGTATGGTAAAAAGTTTCCGGTAAGCTTCGTCCCAAGTTTAAAAATATTAACTTTGTAATTTGACTGTTTCTTTAAATATTATATATTTATGTTTGCCTCGGCTGCGTCAGTATTATTGTTAAGAGACATGAATTTCTTTGCAGAGAGTGGTGCAGCTAAAAATGTAGACTTACACAGATATAATTTTTAATTCACTCCTTTTATTAATTCTTGACCCATTTAAATAACACTTCACTCATATGTGACTTCTGAATTTGTAAATTTTGCTCTATTTAAGTTTCTGATTGGCTATTTATAAACTGTCTCAAAAATTACATTTTTGTTGCTCCAAGAATTACCAGTAGCATTATTAAACTTTCTAATTCATTATTGCCTCAAGGTTACCTCATGTTAGCAACTTTGAATCTATTATTCTCACAACTCCTACATTATTAAATTACATAATACATTCACATAACAATTGAACATGTACATAATAATATAAACATTAATACAATTACTGTTACATGCATTTTGTATATTATATTATACACATTCCTTTAAGGCGGGCTGTTACTATATTTTATATTATATAATTTGACTGAAACCATTTAAGTGTTACCTCAAATAGAATGCTGAAAGGACTTTAAAGAATAAAGTAATGAACAATTCGAACCTTTAATAACGGATATCTCAGAAATGCTTATGTCACAAAAAGAACTTATTTGAAGTAAATTGTGTGTTTTAAAGAGATCTACATTTTTTGTGTGGTAAATTTTCGTCGATCGCTTTAGCAGTTATTCAAGATTTTACAAAGTTCCTTCCGGATGAAATGGACATCTCAGGCTATTCCCGTACAATTCAAGATATAAATTTTATTTGTCATGTAAGTATGTTTAATACCTATATTTCATTTTAATCAAAATCGTTAAAGCTGTTTTTTAGAAAATAAAAAGTTTTGAACAATGTTCCATGTAAAGGGTAATTTAGGGTAGAGGGATTTGCTTGAAAATCTTCGTGTCGCATCCTTGGAAGGTACTGAACCTAAATACCAGGTTTGGTATTTATCAGACTTTTCGTTTTGGAGTTATGCTGTTCAGACAGACTGACAGGCGCGCGACAGACCCTTTTTTAAAACTTTTTTTTTTGATTCAGGGGGCCTCAAAACCTTTATTTCCGTGAAATCTCAGTATGAAATTTTTGGGTGGAATACAATACTTCCCCTACTTATCGTACGTGATAGAGAAAGCAAAAAACACTTTCAAGTTCGAGAAATACAGCTTTTTTTTTTTTTTTTTTTTTTTCAAATTCCGGATCTTAAACAGGAACATCCTCGTTTAAAACAACCTGTGTTCTTTACTTCCTTTAAAGTCATTCATTCTTCGTTGATACAGAAAGGAGCCCCGAAATAAGCATAATAATGGACATCGCTTGCTTACTTAAATGCACTTGATTGACACTTCTCTTAAAAATAATTTACTTTTTTTTTAATGTTCCCGTTTCTCCGGGTATATTATTACCGTGTTTTTTTCTGTTTTACTTTACCGCTTATTATCACAATTTCTGTTATATATATATATATATATATATATATATATATATATATATATACAACACACAAAAACCCATGCCCATGGCGGAGCGCCGAAGCTATACACTCCAGCGACCACGGCTACGAGGGTCGGTTTTCTTAGACTTATAGCCAGACGATTCCTTGTTAAGGGATCTTAATTTTATGCATTTACTTACATCGATTCCTTCCTTAATTGGTAGCGTAGATTTTAATATGGGATATTTAGGCAAAAGTCTTCACGGTTTCAACACTTGGATTTAGTCAAAAAGTATGCTGGTAAAACATTTTCGTAAAATTATTAACTTCTCTCTCCCAGCACCACTTCTTAATACATTTTTCATATTAAATCCAGTTTATTCGGTAACGAACTTGAAGTTTCTGCAGTCTGCTTTATTTAGTCGGGCATATTTAATTGAATAGTATTCAATTGTCAACAACGATGTTACGATCAGGAGTACTAAAACAACCATGGGAAGAAATCTCTATCCACTTGATTACTTCTTATGGGGATATTTGAAATGTAGTCTTTGTTACGAGGCTTGCTGATATGGAAAAGTTAAAAAATAAGGATAAGAAAGAATGCAGACATATACCACTAGCAATGATTGAAAATGTTCAATAAGAGTTCACGTTTCTACTTGGTCACTACCAGATTACGGGTAGCATTTTGAATATTAAATAATTATACTTTAACTTGTCACGTAGTTGTGTAAATTGTGGAGAAAATTGTTAAATAAGTCAACAGTTACGCTGTTCCTATAACAACCAACTCTTTTGTATGAATCAAATGAAATTGTTCATGCAATTAAATAAAATAACTACATTTCAGAACAAAAACTGAAAAAGTAACATGTTGCCATTTAAAATTTTTATCGATAACGATGACCTGTATAATAGTGGCTGAAATTTCTTTCTTATTTTACTTCGCTTTAACTACGTGGTCATATTGTGAGGATCTGTTAGGAGATATCTTGTGGATCGATGTGTGATGGACAGTTAGTCTTCTAGGTCTCATCCCTGTGACATACATCTTGCTTCGTCATGTGTCCACAGAGGCATGTGTACAGCAACTGTACCTCTGCTTGCACACGTGCCGGGCAGATGGCATTTGGGTTTTGTTCAGTTTATCTGCTTTCATTACCTGTGGATAGATGGCAGATACTCTATTTTTCATATTTACTGTTGTTTTATACTGAAGGTAGAATATATCAAATCGGCATTTACCTTGGCGACAGAGGGAAACCGTGAAAATAATAGTAATAAAACAAGATAGCCATCTGCTTGTCTGATACCTTTTTTTGTTGTAAGAATCTTCCTTCTGTAATGCATAGAGGCATTTTATGAGTGTGACGTATCAGAATTTTTTTCACGCTACCTAAAAACATACACTTCCATGGAACCGCTATCGAAATTTTGGATCGAATGTTAAACTTCCTTCCTCTGCTTTCGGCAGCAAAGCATCAGAGAAAGTAAAAACAGAGTGGGTTAAGGAGAAGATGAAATCGCACCGGAGTTCCCCAAGTAGCTTGTTGCCTCTTCCTTCCTTTGGTGCAAACGCAGCAGAATCTACTGGGAATTAAATGGAACACATGCGTAGGCGCTCTGACTTCCACTACTGAGTGGGACGGGAATACTTATAGAGACTTCGTGCTTTATCTGCTACAGGATTTCCTATTGATTTGTGGCCACAGCTTGAACATTTCGTGCGTAACATTCTAGATCGATAACAATGTGCGTCTGAGAGAATACTACAAGCTAGCTTCGGGGCCACAACCTTGTTTACTAAGTGTTAAATACGACGTAAAAGCTCAGGAAGTCCTAGTTAATGGGACACTGAACCGTTTTTAGATGTGTTCGTATAAGATAATACTGAACCACTGTGTTTACTGGCAAAGAAAACTCAGTTTCTTTAGATTTTATTAGGGGTTTTGGTAAGGTGATGTGGTTTTGGTCTAAAGTGATATTTAGGGCGGTTTTCGAGAATTGGAGTTTTGAGCGGTCGGCTTTGTGCTCGGCGTGTGGAGCCACTCGACAGAACTAGCCTTTCACTCTCTGTGACGTTACCGGCTTCTCCCATTCTTGGGTTCCTTCCACGCGCAGTTCGAAACGCTTTAACGTCAAGACTATTTCAATTTATCAGAAGTTGAATAAAATCACGGTTTCAAGTGAGTAAAATTTTCTTCGTGAGTTTGATGTATTAATATATAGAAGGCATCAGCGATGGCACAGGCTGGAATAGTGAAACGCACTTGCTAGTAGAAGAGCCTGCCCCCCAAAACTTATGTACGCATTTTTGCACTATAGTAAACTACGGATAGGTCGCAGCAGGCCTATCTCATGGTCTTCAAGATCTCCTGATTTCGTTTGTACAACAAACCCCATACAGTAAGAACTGAAAGAAAATATTAGGCGAGAAACTCGCTTAATTTCGAATTATGAATTCTCCATTGTGAATGAAAATTCCTTCGGAAGATGCCAGAAATATGCGAATAGAGGACCTTTCCAACATCTCTTATTATCAGGCATGTGTTTATTATCATTGTAAATGAACCGTAAATATGAGAACGTGTGGTGGTTTCTGGGATATTATAACTCTTGGCGAGAGTCCTAGCTGTGGCGGCCGGCGTGCGAGTAACCGTGCGGCGACCACAGTGTGAAAGAAAAGCACTATAGTATGAAGTCCAGAGCCTTCCCGTTACTTCCCCGATGTAGGAACTGAATTCAGCTTGGCTACCACAGAATAAGGAAGCGGAAACGCGGTTCCTACTGTGGTTGACTCAGGAGAATGGCTTTGTCCTTGAGCTGCAAGCGTGCAGCGGATTAGAGAACAGATTGCCCACGATGTAAACAGCGTAACACCAGCAGTTCAGAAGTATTGTCAACAATTGCAGTTTCACATATGTATGGTTATAATTATATTATTTTACGTGTATGCAGGTTTTACAGGTTTGCTTACTGAAAGTATAATCATAATTGTTTTGTTTGATGGGGTAATATAATGTATTACTAATGATATTTCGCGTAATGTTTATTGTCCCGGGAAAGAAAGGATAAGTACCTTTGGAACAAGCTATAAAACAATAGAGCGAGAGGGAATAGCAATACAGCGACATCTCAGGTTCACTTACGGCAACCACAAGGTCATAGTTAAACTCCTGAGTAAAACACAGTAGTAGCCTGCCCTATGTAGTAACCAGCCATCTTGCGTTTGTTTACACAGAGCCACCATCGATGATGATGCGTATACAGTGCTAGATTGTATCTGAAGCACCTCTTTTAATATTACAAATGTAATCAGTGTACTTAGAAAAGAAGTGTCTTTTTAATTAAATACGAGGGCTGATCAATAACGACTGAGACTGATTTTTTCCTGTAGCTTTCTTGAGAGTTTCCTGTCTCTATCATGAATATTTGAAAAGAGCGGGATTTCATGTATAATGTCCATAGACGGCAGCACTCTTGTATCGTTAAGTTGGTAGTAATGCTGTATATTGTTGACCCTACTTGAATTTCGCATACCACTCGATACTAGAGGAGCAATAAAATTTTGTTTTCGTTTAAATCATACAGCCTCTGAAACTTTGGAAAAGCTGAAGGAAGCATACGGTGAAGATGCATTATCTCGTACAAGAGTGTTTAGGTGGTTCAAGGACTTCAAAGAAGGGCGAGTCCTCTGTGCTAAGCAAGGTGGCCCTGATGCTTCGGCTTCTGCTATGAAGAAGTCAACATCAACACAGATGCTGTGATTGTTGTTCTTCCTCACACTACTGCTACAGCAGCGTACTACACGCCAGTATTGACTACACTGAGGAAAAGCACACTGCAAGGAAACATCCAGAACTTCATCAGAATGGGTGGCGACTTCATCACAACAATGCATGGCCTCACGTCGCAAATCAAGTTCAGGAATTCAACATCACCTGCGTACTGCATCCGCCTATAACCCCAATCTTGCCCCATGTGATTTCTTTTTTATTCCCATCACTAAAGGCAAAGCTCCGAGGCATTCGATTTGAGAGCACTGAAGCGTGCTGAGGAAAAGTGAGGCGATTCTCAAAGACCTGACAAAGAATGGCCTGCACCATGTGTTCGAGGACTGGCAGAGACGCTATAAAAAGTGCATTCAAGTAGGCGGGGACTACTTTGAAAAATATCATGTCAACATTGAAATGGAGTAATAAATACTGTGAAAAAAAATCAGTCTCAGTCTTTATTGGTCAGCCCTCGTATATTTCTGGCAATACTTATGTTTCGTTCCTGTTATTCGTTACCAACATAGAAACCTGTGCCTCGTACACAACAAATAAAAATAGCACCACATGGTCTTGTGTACAATCAATGATCAGTGGCGGATCCAAACCACATATATTCGGAGTTATTTCGCTAACGGTTCATTTGTCAACACTGCTTACTTGGATGCTTACTGCCTTGTGCATTTCACTGTTTCATTTCGTGCCATTACTTCGGATGTACCCCGTATAGAATTTGAAGAAAACGTATCAATAGTTGAAATTTTGATTGAAATAAGTACAAAATTAAAGGTACTTCGGAAAGACACTTGTTAAAAGACATGTTTTTTGTTTAATTACTGCACTTACGGAACTAAAATTTGATATATAAAGTTGTCGACTGATTCTGGGTTAAACTAAGATTGGCACAACGTATACTCAGACTCCAAGAAATGCATTTCACCGTAACTACATGTTTTGAGGTCCTCTGAATCCAAAAAAAACATTTTTAAAAAAAAGGTCCGCGTGTGTTTGGATGTCTCTCAGTGAACAGCCTAACTCAATAACGAAAAGTGGGATAAACACCAAACTCGGTATTCATGTTCAGTGTCTTTTAAAGATGCGACTCGAAGATTTTAAAGAAAATCTCCCCATCCCGGACTACTCTTTACATAGAACATTTTTCGAAAAGTTTAATTTTCTCAAAAACGCTTTTGATTAAAATATCATATATTTAAGATACTTTTATGACAAATGAAATGCATATTTTGAATTTTCTTGGAATGTCCCCACAAGTCCCCTTAATTCCGAATGCATAACTGATAAACCGTAAGAGATATATAATATATCACTACACAAAAAATGTAGATCTCGTTAAAACACACAATTTATGTCATATGCATTTTGTTTTGTTGAGTGAACCATTTCCGAGATATTCCTTGTCATTTGTTTGAATTTTCCAATACTTTCTCAAATGGGAATTAATTATTCGTTTTTTTATATCCTGGATATGCAAAGAGAATGGAATGCTCCACATAGCAACCAGCTCTTAAAATATTTGACTATCGCTTAAAGCCTACCATATTCCTCTTGCACCTACAAGAAAATTAGCAATAAGATAGTTTCTGTTAATGTTTATCTCTATTAACATGAAGTAGATGGAGAATAAGCGTTTGTAAAAATAGTTTTTACAACAGTAGAGAAAGTTATGTAAGTGCAACACATCAACTTTTCGTTTTAGATGAACTTTTTGCACGTACTGATTTGAAGCGCTGTTAATTCCTACAAAAGCATAACAGGTAGAAATCTGTGAGGATTGCGGTATGTGAATTCCTAGAATATCAGAGAAATGGAATATGTTAGTTCCTACAGTTTTGTAGGTTTGGTGAAGGCTGAAGCATTCGGAGTAACCTTGACGTGGTTAAAATTGCTATCTCGTTGTTTTGTTTAAAATTATAACAATGCCAAACTTCTAGCATTAAGGCTTGGTCAAACCAGTTTAAAATATATATGTCAAGGTGTAATTTTCAATAACATCTTCATCAAGAAAGTCCACTTTCCTATTTCGCTCTCACCAGCAACAACAGGCTGCTTAGGGATTAAAGTCGCCCCGTTCATATCCGGACGACGGAAGTATGACTTGTGTCAGGGTCAAATGTTAAACGAGTTTAGCGATTATATTGTGGATACATGTGCAAGCGAAGAATGCACTTTCCCCAACAGATTGTGGGTTTCTTTTTCTACACACTGTGCTAAACAGGAGGAACAATTTTGTTTAAGTAGGAATTCACAGAATCCAATCAAGTCGAGGCCAAATCTTTACACCTTCTTGCGGAATTTCGCGGTTTTGGAAACAAATAAGAACAACATTCTTTTCTAAAGTGTTCAATATCCCTTTTAGTAACTCAGGTTTGACGAACGAAATGGGTAGAATAATGTTAATGAATTCCCAGAAGACTGGGGATCCTTGAGTTTGGGATTACCACGCTTTCCTTAAGAGAATAAAGAAACTTCAATTAGTATGAGAAATACTAATTGAGGTTTATAACCAGGACCCTCGTGAGTTGGTGAGACGGAGGTGAACGTAAGTCCTCCGTGGTGTAGTGGTTACCATGCTAGACTCTAGTTCCCAAGGTCGCGGGTTCAAACCGGCGGAGGGCGATGGATTTTTTTCGGGCGTAAAAATCCTTAGCATGACTTCCTTCGGAAGAAAAGTAAAGCCAATGGTCCCTTGTTGTAGAATAGTGTATTGAATCAGTTCTTATCATAGCATTATTTAATCAGTTCTTAATTTCTCTATCACATACCTAGTAAATAGAGAAGGTATTGCACTCCATCCAAAAATTCGACTTCGAGATTTCACTGAAAATACACGTTTTGAGGAACCCTAAATCTAAGAGAGCATTCTTAGGGAAAGGAAAGAGTGTGTGAGCACTCGACACGAACTACCGTTTACATGGACATTTTTTTCGAAAATTCTGATTTACTCAAAAATGGCTGTAACAATTCTGATTAAAATACCATATGTTCAAGATATGTTCATGAAAAATGAAATGTATATCTTGAATTTTCTGGGAAAAGCTTCTGAAATCCTCTTCTGAATGACGTTTGTATAACTGGTAAACCGTAAGACATAGACAAAATGTTACTGCACAATCAATGTAGATCTCATTAAAGGATACAACTTAAGTGGTATAAATGTTTTTGGAATTTACACTTTCCGAGGTATTCCGTGTTCTTGGTTTGAATTTTCAAATACTTACGCTTTTCTCAAATGGAAAAACTCGCTTTGTGTTTCTTTTTAGTTTCTCTACTACGTATAGTAACTAGGGGAAATACTGCATTCCACCCAAAAATTTGATACCGAGATTTCACCGGAAATACATGTTTTGGAGTACCCTGAATCAAATAAAGCATTTTGGGGAACATGTCTGTGTGTATGTCTGTGAACGGCATAACTCAAAAATGAAAAGTCGGATAACTACCAAACTCAGTATTTATGAGAGTTAGTACCTTCCAAGGATGCAACACGAAGATTTTCAAGAAAATCCCTACCCCAGAACTAGCCTTTATATGGAACATTTTTCGAAAATTTTGATTTTCTAAAAAAAATTGCTCTAACGTTTTTTATTAAAATATCACATATTTAAGATATTTTCCTGGCAAATGAAATATATATCTTGAATTTTCTGGGAATGTCCCCAAAAGTCCTCTTTATTCTGAATGACTTTTGTATAAGTAAACGTAAGGGATAGACAAAGGTTTACTACACAAAAAAATGTAGATCTCGTTAAAACACAGAATTTATGTCACATATCTACCTTTTTTTGTGGAGTGAACCATTTCCGAGAAATTCCTTATTATTTGTTTGAGTTTTCCAATATACCTACTTCTTCTCAAATGGGAATTCGTTATTCTTTTTTTGTTTTTAAATGTCTTGGATATGCAAAGATCATGGAAAATAAGCGTTTGTACAATAGTTTGTGCAAGAGTAGAGAAAGTCATGTGAGTGCAACACATCAGATTTTTTCTCTTAGTGATGCAAAGAGCATGCAGTTACAAAACCATCTATTAGCGACACGATGTTTAAGAACACCGGTTTACCTACCGTATCCTACAACGAAATACTTAAATGTGAATTGAAAGTTTATCTGAATTAAGAGAATTAAGAAGAAGTAGGTAGAAGAATAAGTTTTTGTAAGAATAATCGGTAAAGGAGTGATTGGAGAAAGGCATGCGATGGTTTTCTTTAAAGTCTGTCGCTATTCAAATGTTTCTCACGCTGCCGTGGAAAGAGTATGGAATTTTAAAGCCATAGCAAACCGCTTTTAAACATGTGACTATCGATTCGGTATGCTCTGCCTCTCTCGTACCTACAACGAAATGTCTAATGAAACTGTATGCCTGCAAACGTTTATCGATTACCGTGAAGCAGATAGGTGAATTTAACACATCACATTTTTACTTTCTCTACTACGTATAGTAAGTAGGGGAAGTGTTGCATTCACCCAAAAATTCGATAGCGAGATTTCACCGGAAATATGGGTTTTGAGGCCCCCTGAATCCAAAAAAAGCAGTTTTGGAAACATGTCCGTGTGTGTCTGTGTATCTGTGAACAGCATAACTCAGAAACGAACAGTCGGATAAACACCAAACTTGGTATTTAGGACTTGACAGGACTGTAAAAGAATGAGGAGTTTAGCAATTTGAACTATTAATAACGAATATCTCGGAAACGGCTGATACCACCAAAAAATTTAATTGAAATAAATTGCGTGTTTTAAATATATATACATTTTGTGAGGTGCGTCTTCGTTTACAACTTATACAAAATTATTCCAAATGAAGGACTTCAGGTATTCCTATAAAATTCAAGATATAAAATTTATTTGTTATGTAAATATCTATATAGTATTTTAATCAAAATGGTTAGTCTTTTTTGACAAAATAGAAAAAAAAAGTCTAACGTAGAGTTGAGGTGAAGAAGTTTCTTGAAAACTTTATATTGCATCTCTGGATTACCAAGTTTGGTGTTTATTCGAGATTTCGTTTTTGACTTTGTTGTTCATACACACTCGCACACACAAGGACCTTTGTCTAAAAAGTTTTTTGGAGGGTTCAGGGGACTTTGAAACATGTATTTCCAGTGAAATCTCGGAACTAAATATTAGGGTGAAATGCAATACCTTCTCTACCACTAAACCCTGTATCTTATAACCTTGCCCCGCAGACCTGTATTCTTCCGCACTGTGTTTGCTTCTCCTTTCCCCTGATTGGTTAAAGCACTCCTGATGGTGACAAACATATACCGTGTACAATGCAAGGATAGGTGATGAAAGCGATATAAACACAATGTTGTAATAGATGTATGTTCTTTCATCATTCTCAGAGCAGGTTTTAACCAGGATCCTCCCATCTATTTGTTAATAAAGGTTTACATGCATTCCAGATGCATTAACTCTGTTACGTGATATATTTATTTCACACAGTTATGAAAATGTGAATTTGAAAATTATCTTGAAATAAATTAAGATAAATTATTGTGTTTAAATAAGGAAGTACTTTGTACCGCATAACAACCTGGTCCGCGACAGTAGCCAATGAAAGGCGACTAGTGCACATGACGGGCCAAAGTTATATGAAACAAACCTTATTAAGTAGAGAAAATGCAAGTGAATTGCTTTAGGTTGCTGTATATTATAGCAGATAAGTGTGCGAAGTACTCTACAGGGCGATTTATGAAGAACTGACACATTTATTTCCTTAATTGTTTCAAAACGAGTTATGCTAGCGACAACTTATTATACCTAAAAGGCACAACTCAACACGTCGTTCCATGTTACTGGACACTCGTTGGAGGACTCTGTTGTCAATAGCTTGAATCTCCTGTGTAATGTTGTGCTTCAGATCGTCCAATGTCTGGGGACGTGTGGCATAAACTCTGTCTTTTAAGACCCCATAGAAAGAAGTCCGGCGATGTCAAATCCGGAGATCTCGGTGGCCACAGGTTCTTGGAAATTATCCAGTCGTCAAAGAAACTTACAATTAGTGCCATGGATTCATTTGATGTATGGCATGGAGCGCCGTCCTGCTGAAAATATCCTTGACTCAGCTCTACATCGTTCAGTTGCTCAGCAAACTCCATGAAAATCCGTCGGTATTCTGCAGTGTTCACATTGTTTAAAAAAAAATTGGTCCCACTATTCTCTGTACGGATATTGCACACCAAACTCCGATTTTAACCGGATGCACAGGTGCTTCATAAATAACATGTGGATTTTCGCTGGGCCAATAACATGAGTTATTTGAGTTTACATAGCCGGATAAATGGAACCATGCTTTATCTGTGGACCATGTGATGGACAATATGGCAGGATTTTGCACAATGAACGCCTGGAACCAACGACAATAATTCAGTCGTCTGGTTCCTGTAACTGATGGACAACGGTAATCCTATACGCTTTAGGTCTGCAATTTTCACAGCTCTCTGACACATTGAGTAGCTGTACCCTGTCTCCTGCGACAAATGTCTTAATGGTTTTTTGGGTGATTGATCCAGTCGTGCTCTTACGTCAACAACCGTGGGAAGCCTAGATGAACGTGTTTTGCCTTTTTCACTTACCAGAGGTCCAGTTATTTCCAATTTGTTTACCAGTCCCAGTATTGCGTTTCTTTGGGGAGGTTTCCGAACACCAAATTCTCTCTGGTATGCCCTTTGAGTAGCTGTAATTGAATTCGTAATCCAGTATTACTTTACCTGGAAGAGTCGTTCATTTAATGTGTACTCCATTTTCACGTTGACTAGAACAAAAATCTCAAACACCTGCCGACAATAAATCTAACAATTGTGAATAAAACATGAACATCTGCGCATCTAGTGACAGGCAATCGAACATTCTGCTTAGTTTGGTGCTAAAATTGGGGCATTGAGTGAATTTCGAACAGAATAATTAAAGAAATAAATATGTCAGTTCTTCATAAATCACTGTGTATATCAGAGTCGAGGAAGAGTTAAAATAAAGCAAACGAGTCGCATATTACTTTTGGAGGATATGTGTAACGTTAATCGATTTTGATTAAATATTGATTGTTTCTTAAGAATTTTTAACGGGACTTTCAATTTAGTTGATATTCGGTGTTATGTTTAATTTGTATTCTTTCTCACCATCGTAAATTGTAATTTTATTATACTTTTTATATAAATAATAACACTAGTGGCAGAAATGCTAGTCGATAAGGATTGTGATGTGTCATAGCTGAGGCTTGGGCAACAGCGTTTGCTTAACTGATTCCGGGAAAATCTGAACGAAGAAATTTTACACGCACGTCTGGAATGTTGTCAGAGTATCAAGTTTCCTGCCGTGACAACACTAACAGCAAATTAACTGCCAGTTATGTTTTTTTACTTTCTCTACTACGTAGAGTAAGTAGGGGAAGTATTGTATTCCACTAAAAAATTCAGTATCAAAATTCACCGGAAATACATGTTTTGGGGTTCCCTGAAACTAAAAAGCATTTTTAGAAAAGGGTCCGTGTATCTGTTGTCTGTGGATAGCATAACACAAAAACGAAAAGTCCGATCAACACCAAACGGGGTATTTAAGTATAATACCTTCCAAAGATGCGACACAAGATTTTTCAAGGAAATCCCCCCCCCAGACTACACCTTTATTTTCTAAAAATTGGCTGTATTTTGATTAAAACCATATATTAAATACATTTACATTACAAATAAAATGTACATCTTAAATTTTTTGGGAATAGCTTGTGAAGTCCATTTCATTTGGAAGAAATTTTGTATAATCTTGTATAACTGCTAAACGTTAAGAGACAGACGAAAACACACTACACAAAAAATGTAGATCTCTTTTAAACACACAATTTATTTCAAATAAGTTTTCTTGTGGTATAAGCCGTTTCTGAGATATCTGTTATTAAAGTTTCGAATTGTTCACTACTTGGTCATTCTTTTACAGTCCTTTCAACATTCAGTTGTTTCCCGCGATTGCATGGAAACAGCATGGATATTTAAGGCGAGCATTAGCGCCCAGTTCTTAAATATTTGGCTATACTGCCTCTTTCTACCTATATCGAAATGTGTAATGTAGCTATTTCTGTAAAGTCTTATTTGGATTAAAATTAGACAAAAAATAGGTTTTAATAAGAATAGTTTGTATACTCACCAATAAGGATAAGAGGGCAAAGAAAGCCATGCGAGTGTATCACAACAGACATTTTTTTTCTAGAGTTTCCTTACGTAACATCAGCATTGATACATTCTTCAGTAACTTCGGATAAAAATGGCTGTGCTAATTAGAGTCATTTGTTTGAAAATCCGCTTCTGGCCTTTTCAAGATAAAATACGGGGGAAATGTCTGAATAGCAGGCAATTAAACCTCTTAACCGTTCTCTTTTTACCAGAGATCGAATTTTGTTTTGGTAGGATCTGATGAGCTAGAATAAATCTTGACTGAACTACAGTGTCGTGATCTTTAATTTAAAATTTACTTTCCATTTGTTCTGTTTTCTGTTTCGCTGTAATAAAGAACGATACAGTGAACATATTACGGCGGCAAATCTATGAGAGAGAATGTAGTATTCCTGCATCTCTTGATGAATCTAAACGCAATGTCTTATGATTTAATAACAGTAATGACAATAATAACGATGGTGATTAAGGTTCGAAGTTGAAAAATCTTTTTTCTGAAGACGAGGACCAACATAATATATGTTCATTTTGAGTAAATAAAGACCAGAAAATTAGGGTTTTATTGGTCCTTTTTGGCATCTTTCGACATTGTTTTGCTTACTGGTTCTTCTTAGTAGGTCTTATAGCTTTTTTGGCAACTTCACATGAGTTTCTCTACCCTCTTATCTTATTAGTAGATATACAAATTATTCTTACAAAAGTTTATATTCATCCACTTCATTTTAATCAAAATAAACCTTTGTAGAAATAGTTACCTTACACATTTCGTTATAGATACAAAGGGAATAGTTATAGTCAAATGTTTCAGAACTGGACGCTATACGCTATACTTAAAACTCTTTCCATAACATTGCAAGAAACAATGTTGAGGGAAGATATACCAGGGAAAGAGCCGAAGCCCAACTCCCCCTCCTAAGCCCAGGGCTGGCGCCATCCGAGTGGGCCTGCAACCGTGGGGGTTTCCCATGAGGCCAACACCTAGAGTCTAACCCCCCCCCCCTCTTACGCGAGAATGGAAGTGGATACGCCACTTACGCCCGTCATTTCGAAAGGGCGACTATCGATAACCTCGGTGGGGGCGACAGCAATCTAGCATGCCATCTAGCGGCTATCCAGGGCTGAAAATGTCAGACATGAAACGAATAGTATTGAACAATAACGGATATCTCGGAAATGGCTGATGCAAAAAAAAATTATTAGAAATAAGTTGTCTCTCTTAAAGAGATCTCAATTTCTTATGTAGTATGTTTTCGTCTATCACTTGGCGTTTACCAGTTATACAAGATTATACAAAATTCCTTCGGAATGAAGAGGACTTCACAGGCTATTCCCAGAAAATTCAAGATATACATTTAATTTGTATTATAAATATTTTTAATGTATGGCATTTTAATAAAATCGTTAGACTTTTTTTAGGAAGTAAATGATTTCGAAAAATCTACGTAAAGAGAAGTTTGGTATGGGGGGATTTTTTTGAAAAACTTCGTGTCGTATCCTTGGAAGTAACTGAGCTTAAATACGTTTATTTATTCCACTTTTCGTTTTTTAATTATGCTGTACACACACACACACGCGCGCGCGCGCACACGGACCTTTATCTAAAATGTTTTTCTTTTATCCAGGGGCCTCAAAACATACATTTCCGGTGAATCTTGGTACAGAATATTTGGGTGGAATGCAATACCTTCTCTATCTACTATTTAAGTACATGGTAGAGGTAGTAAAGCTATGACTGAAAGAAGGAGCATTTTATTCCTAAAGCTTTTTTGAGGCAGTATTTTTAACACTTAAATGATTTCAGTTAAATTATATAACATAAAATATAATAACAGCCCTCCTTAAAGAAATATGTGTATAATATAATATATAAAATGCATGTAACAGTCATTGTTTTAATGTTTATATTATTATGTACATGTGCAATAATGTTATGCGAATGTATTACGTAATTTAATAATGTAGGAGCTGTGAGAATAATGGGTTAAAAGTTGCTAACAATGAAGTAACAATGAGGTAGCCTTGAGGCAATAATGAATTAGAAGGTTTAATAATGCTACTAGTCATTCTTGGAAACAATAATGTAATTTTGAGACAGTTTATAAAATAGCCAATCAACAACCAGAAAAAAGCTTAAGTTTAATAAAAGTATTCTATTGGAGTAGGATTAGCCAATCAGAAACTGAAATAGGGCAAATTGTACAAATTCAGAAGTCAGTTACTTGTAGACAGCGTTACTAACCAGACGCGAAACGTGTCCTCTAGAAGTTTAATACGTATTCAGTATGAGACGAAAATAGTTTACGTGTTAAAAAGTGCAAGTAATTAATAAAAGAATCTCACAGCTCTCTACATCAGTGAAGTGTTATTTTAATCGTTTAAAGAATTAATAAATGAAGTGAAGTACTAATTATAATCTGTGTATTTTATTCCTAAAGTTTTTGTACTTCGTGTTTCGTACCACCAAAATGCCGTGGAAGTATTGTATTCCACCCAAAAATTTGATAGCGAGATTTCACCGGAAATATATGTTTTGAGACCCCCTGAATCCAAAAAAGCATTTTTGGAAACATGTCTGTGTGTGTGTGTGTGTGTGTGTGTGTGTGTGTGTGTGTGTGTGTGTGTCTGTGTCTGTCTGTCTCTGTCTGTCTGTGAACAGCATAACTCAGAAACGAACAGTCGGATAAACACCAAACTTGGTATTTAGGTTCAGTATCTTCTAGAGATGCGACACGAAGGGTTTCAAGAAAATCCCCCACCCCAGATTACCCTTTACATGGAAAATTTTAATTTTCTCAAAAATGGCTCTAACGATTTTGATTAAAGTATCATATCTTTAAGATATTTTCATGACAAATGAAACGTATATCTCGAATTTTCTGGGAATGTCTCCAAAGGTATTCTTCATTGTGAATGACTTTTGCATAACTGGTAAATCATAAGAGATAGACAAACTTTTACTACACAAAAATGTAGATTGCGTTAAAATACACAATTTATGTCAGGTACATTCTTGTTGTTGAGTGAACCATTTTCGAGATATTGCTTGTTATTCCCTTAAATTTTCCAATACTTATACTTTTTCTGAAATGGAAATTTGTTATTCATTTTTTTTTGGTCCTGGTAGTGCAAAGAGAATGGAATACTCCACATAGCAACCAGCTCTTAAAATATTTGACTATCGCTTAAAGCCTACCAATTCCCCTTGCACCTACAATAAAATTAGCAATAAGATTAACATCTCGATTAAAATGAAGCATATGGAGAATAAACGTTTGTAAAAATAGTTTGTACAAGAGTAGAGAATGTCATGTGAGTGTAACACATCAGATTTTTTAAAGTTAAAAATGTTAAACTATATTACAAAGTTATTTGAACGTTACATGATAAATTAGGTGCATCACAATCTCACTGTATTAATGTGTATCGAGAGAAACTTTGGGAGAAAGTGACACACATTCTCTTTTAATAATGGCTGGCGTGGTGATATTGATGTCCAATGTCAAGCATTATATTTATTATTTAAATATGTAATTAAAACTAAATATATTCTAGTATTAATTAATTTACATAACATTTTACTCTCTTTTTTCTAGTTACTACGATATTTTTAGGTCCTTTTATAGATATTTTAGGCCGTTTATAGTTTAAACTTCCGAGCTCTAATGATAATCTATTTGACTTGGTTCAGCCCCAGTTTTCAACTCCTTTCTCCGTCTACCAATTGGTCATATTCCTTTTGGGTTGCATTGTCATGCCTGTAGTGATAATGCAGTGCTTTCCATACATTGCGCATGTTTGAATCGGTTATTTCTTCTTCGTTCATAATCTAATTTAATGTTTAGATTTTCTCTTAAATGTTTATTTCTTACTCTGACTCTTCGAGTAACTCCTTCCAATGAGCTTAAGAAGCTCATTTCTGCTGCCTGGAGTGATTAAATCCGTGTTTACGTATAGTGAGTGTTTACTTAGCGAGGTGGCACCCGTGTGTCCTTCTCATCGTTCAGGTGTGCTTCTAGATTTTGTGGTGTATGGCGCAGGACAGATGGAAAGAGATCCCCCGTGGACACCTGCAGTAGGTGGTTCGACGTCCTCTCTCGGCGGCTGCAGTAATGGGAGGGGTCAGCGTGCTTGGGAATGTTAGGAACTGCTGCGCGTCTCTGGAGCCTCCTATGGTTTCTTCACCATGGGGGCGTTAGCTACAGTAGAACTCTGTAGGCTGGAGTGCGTCAGGTGTCCCCTTCCATAGAATGACCTATACGTATACTGTAGTGGGTGTTTCAATTGCATATTGATAGTGCCATGGTTTTGTAAAATTTTAAAATTCCTTTTCCTGGTCATAGCTTTCTTAAAACTTTCCTTAATCGTTCCACGGTTTAAATGCAGTTATTTTGTGTATATTCCATGTTACTAAACGAGTTAACCTTGTAAGTTAACCTCAATATTTTATCTGGAGATAATTACACATCAGCAAAGTCAAAGTTGGTGCTCAAAACAAGTTAATTAGTGTGTACTGTTTCAGAATATTGTGTTTATAATGATTTTCTAATTCATCATCATTGTAAAGCGTAGTTTAGTCCTAATGTAGGCAATCTTGGAATATATTTTAAACGGTTTGGCCTTGTGTGTACGTCTAAGAATCAAGGAAGCCATATAAATCATTGGTTAAACTTTAAGATGGTCCGTTAAAACGTAATTATTACGAATAATGTACTTCATAATCAGCTCCAAGTTGTTTGTAGGCTGCGTTTAACTCGATGTGTTTATCTCCCCTACTTTCAGTTGTTCATGTTTGTTATGTCTTGAGTCAAGGCAAGAGACGCCATTTACTTTCTATATACTTTCACCCAAAGGGTTGACAACTGAACTTGGAGATCATTTGGACAAGGATACTCGTGTAAGGCACACATTCCGTTAGAACTATCTGCTATGCCCAGACAGCAGCCAGGTCATTGGCATCCTGAAGAAAGTTGGTCGCAGCGCCACCAAATCGCTCTCGATGTCATCGCTGTGTCAAAGGTTGAAAGCAGTAATTGACGTTCCTCACGATATTTATGAATGAATTCACTTCGAGATATGATCTCAGAAATATCACATCATGCAATAATCTGGTCGTCCTCCGTGGCGTAGTGGTTACCATGCTAGCCTCTAGTTCCCAAGGTCACGGGCTCAAACCCGGCGGAGGGCGATGAATTTTTTCGGGCGTAAAAATCCTTAGCATGGCTTCCTTCGGAAGGGAAGTAGAGCCGGTGGTCCCGTGTCGTAGATTTACGGCACGTAAAACAACCTCAAGCCTGATAAAAAGGCCTCTGAGCAAAATTACCGGTCTTTCACGCCCAATATAGAATGGGAATCTAAAGACCACAGCAGTTTGAGGCAGTATTTTTAACGCGTAAATGATTTCAGTCAAATTATATAATATATAAATTTAAAATAGCCCGCCTTGAAGCAATATGTGTATGTAATAATTTGTAAAATGTATATAACAGTCATTGCATATGCTTATATTATTGTATCCATGTTTAATAATGTTACGTGAATGTATTACGTAATTTAATAATGTAGGAGCTGTGAGAAATAGGTCAAAAGTTGCTAACAATGAGGTAACCTTGAGGCAATAATGAGTAAGAATGTTTAATAATGCTACTAATCATTATTGGAGCAACAATAATGTAATTTTAGTGACAGTTTATAAAATAGCCAATCAACAACCAGAAAAAGCTGTAGTTAAATGAAAGTATTCTATTGGAATAGGATTAGCCAATCAGAAACTGAAAAGGAGAAACATTTACAAATTCAGAAGTCAGTTGGTTGCAAACGGTGTTCCTAACCATACGCAAAAAGCGTCCTCGAGAAGTATAATACGTATTCGTGTGAGACGAAAATAATTTACGTATTAAAAAGTGCAAGTATTTAATAAAAACATCTCACAGCTCTCTCTCTCTCTCTCTCTCTCTCTCTCTCTCTCTATATATATATATATATATATATATATATCAGTGAAGTGTTATTTAAATCGTATCAAGCATTAATAAAAGGAGTGAAGTAAAATTATAATCTGTGTAAGCCTACATTCTTGTTGCACCACAACCCTGCTAAGAGAAACGTGTCTCTAACAATAATACTGACGCAGCCGAGGCAAACATAAATATTTAATACTGAAAGAAACAGTCAAATTACAAAGTTAATATTTTTAAAAATGGGGGCAAAGGCTACCGGGTACCATACGTGCGGTTGCAACTCCTTCAATACAACCTACTTCAAATTGACGCCCAAAGCGTGTTGCAAACAAGTTAAAAGAAAACAACCTCTTCAAGTTAAAGAGTGTCCACAAATGAAACTCAATTTAATTTTTATGCAATAACCTGCTACTTTACGCGAACAGCGTAAGAAACAAACCCGGTTTGAAAGTTACGTTTGGAGGGAGGGGAAGCATTGAAGGGAAACTTCTTTAATTAAATTAATATTTACAGATCTCAAAACTTCACCTCTCAATCTCGTTTCTTTGCCTAATACTAAATAATTCTTTCATTGAAAATAAACTAGGAGATTATTTCCAAAAGGCATCCATCTTAGTTGGATGAATTAGAGGTGGGATAACAGTAACAGCTGTTACCAAATAACCACTCCAGAATAACTAGAAAATAGTATATTCTTCTACTGTTTCTTGCCTGACGTTCTTTTGTATCTAGCCCTGGTTCTTCGTTCCGTTCCAAGAGTATTGGAAGATGATAATCCTTTCCCTTCTTTCCCAACGCTTGCCTCACGTCAAAGAAATTCACAACCATCATCTCAATAACACTTTATATCAGTTTCTATGCTAATGAGAGTAGGTTCCAAACCTCGGGTAATTGGCTTTCACATGTGTATTACAAGAGCTCAACATTATTAAATCTAATTAGCCGGAAGATTTCCAGTAGACGTTGCCTTCCTTTGGAACTTGAAAGTACTAAGCAGCGACGGTTCCAAGGATTGGCATTGAAATACCTGCTTGTACGTACATGAGTGTTAAATTCTAATGCAACGTACTCTGTGATCAAAGAGTTACTTTTGGCATCAACTATAAAAATACTCGAACGATCGTGTTAGTGCTAAGTAAGAGGTCTGTTCGTTTGTGAGGCAGTATTTTTAATACTTAAGTGATTTCAGTCTAATTATATAATATAATATGTAAATTCAATAACAGCCCGCCTTGAAGCAATATGTGTATGTAATAATTTGTAAAATGTATGTAACAGTCATTGCATATGCTTATATTATTGTAAGCATGTTCAATAATGTTATGCGAATGCATTATGTAATTTAATAATGTAGGAGCTGTGAGAAATAAGTTAAAAGTTGCTAAGAATGAGGTAACGTTGAGGCAATAATGAGTTTAAAAGTTTAAATACTACTACTGATTATTGGAGTAACAATAATGTAATTTTAGTGACAGTTTATAAAATAGCCAATCAACAACCAGAAAGAGCTTTAGTTAAATGAAGGTACTCTATTGGAGTAGGATTAGCCAATCAGAATTTGAAAAGGAGAAACATTTACAAATACAGAAGTTAGTTGCCTGTAAATAGCGTTACTAACCAGACGCAAAAAGAGACCTCAAGAAATATATGTATTCGTGTGAGACGAAAATAGTTTACGTGTTAAAAATTGTAATTAATTAATAAAAAAGATCTCACAGCTCTCTATCAGTGAAGTGTTATTTAAATTGTGGCAAGCAGTAATAAAAGGAGTGAAGTAAAATTATAATCTCTGTAACCCTACATTCTTGTCGCCCCAAAACTCTGCTAAGAGAAACGTGTCTCTAACAAATACTGACGCAGCCGAGGCAAACATAAATATATAATATTTAAAGAAACAGTTAAATTACAAAGTTAATATTTTTTTTAAACTTGGGGCAAAGGCCACCTGAAAGTACATTTGGGGCGAAGGCTACCGGAAAGTGTTTACTATACGTGCAGTTGCAACTACTACACGTTCGGCTCCCCAATAGTCGAAATACGATACAACTCCTTCTAAAATACTCCTTTCTCATTTGCAACTTTGTAATTATTGAAGCTATAGTTACGTTTTCCCTACCTGTAAAAAATTCTAAAGCTGAAACCGAAAATTACCGCAGCCACTGTAAATACTACATTAAATTATTGTTGGATGTGTAAAGTTTTCAGCATATTTGAAATTTTGACGGGTGTTTACAGATATTCAAATTACTACTTTCATGGGACCATTGTTACATTAATGTCACAGACTGAGGTGCGATTTTTTATAGTGAAATACATCGTACACAGAAGTACTTTGTCTTAGCTATCTCTCCCATAGGGGCCCCTATTTGCTGGGAAAGAATTATAAAGTTTTAATTTGTAACGGCTGATTTTAGGCCTGTCTTGCCGCTCATCAGCTGCCTGGTACTATGCCAGACGCTGTAGTAATGTATGCAAAGTTACTACAAGGGAAATGAAGATCTTATTTCTCAAGAAGCAGAATATTGAATTCGAAACTGACAAGTATACACTACACTGAAAAATATAATAACTTCAGAAATGTATCCAAATTTGGTAGTATATTATACAAGTTATAATTACGTCATAACACAGTTGTATAACACATTAGGAAAGTGTTGCTTTATTGACGAGCAGATACGAACTCGTTCATAGGGTGTTATAATACCCATAAGTTGTATACAATTGCGTTATCAAATTTTGCGTACTTTACCAACTTGTACGGCCTAAGACAAAATAAATGAGCAACAGCCAAAGAGGGAGTTCGATTCGGAAAATGTCGGAAGCATTCGCTTAAGCTGCGTTCACAATACACGATTTAATACCACCCTGCGTTCATTTCAAAGCTATGTGATAACTAGGAAGATGCATTTCAGTTTGGTTTTGTGTATGGCCGAGCGGTGAAACGCGTGTGTCTTGTAATTGAAACAACCTGGGTTCGAATCTTGGTGTAAATATTTTTTTATTAATTAAATTTTAATTTGTTAAACATATTGCAATGCCGTATACCTTCCAAGCATAAGATATCTATTTCTTTTAAGACATGTATGCATAAAACACAAATTACTCTTTCCGTTTTCAAAATAATGGCATATTAGTATGCTAAAGTGCATTCCATATTGTTTCTCGCGATTGCATGGAAACAGTATGGAATTTTAAGGCCAGCATAAAGCGTCCAGTTCTTAAACATTTGACTGTCGCTGTTCTCTTTGTATCTGTAACGAAATGTGTAATGTAGGTATTTTTGTAAAGGTTTGTTTGGGTTAAAATGAAGTAGATAGAAAAATAAGCTTCAGCAACAATAGTTTGTATAACCACTAATGAACGATAGAGGGTAAAGAAAGTCATGTGAACGTATTACACCAAATCTTTCATTTAGGACTATAATATATACTCATTTCTTATACAGTTTAAAAACGAAAAGGAGCGCGTTTCATTTTTTATGTGTGAGCATAAAATGAAACAAGCTTTAGCAATTTGAAGTTGTATTATATAGAGCGGTCCCTCGGAGTCTGGCCGAGAATTGCACGGCAGTTATGTGCGACATGTCTGAATGAACTCAAGGCCACGGGCTCTTCCACTTATCGCACATGTGGCAGCGGGCTTCAGTCAGCTGTTATTGCTGAAATGGTACTCAAATTTTCGCTTGAACAAAGACTTTTTATGTATGACACGTATGTGAAAACCGACTCATGTAGAACAGGTGTGTAGGCAATTTCACGATAAATTTCCTAGTGTTCCAGTTCCGAGTAGTTAGATATCTAGTGAATAGAGTGAAGAGAACGGGGTCATTTAATGTTGTAAGTTGTAAAAAGAAACGAAGGGTTCTAACGGAAGAAAAACTAAAGGGTTATGGCCGGCTCGATCGCCGGATCTTACTGTGGTGACTTATCTGTGGGGAACTCTCAAAAATAGTCTATAGGAATAATCCTCGCACCATAGACGATCTTAAAAACAATATAAGAATAGAAATAGGGAAACTACGCAACAAGAACTTATGCGTGTGAATGGCAATTTCATCAGAAGGTGCCAAGAATGTTTATCTGCCGAAGGACACCACTTTTAACATCGACTGTGTAAAAGGTTAGTACTGATAAAATAAAACGTAATTATGTTTGTTCAATAGGTAATCAATATATCGTAATAATCATAATAAAATCAGCAATAATATGGTATCAGTATCAATAATGAGAATAATAAACAGATACACTGAATATAGCGCGCGGAACACGCATCGCAACTACCGGCCAGATGGCTGAGGGACCGCTGTATAGTATGCGTAATAAACATTGCGTTTTCTGGGGGGGGGGGAGCTTGGGATACGAACTTCCGTAGACCTCATAACTACCTGCTTATAACGGCTCGTTGTCAGCATATTTGGTGACTGGGACTGAATACGAAAGGTGACAGTAGACCCGAGCTAAAGGCACGCGTCCAGGACGCCATTGTGAGCCGGTCGTGGAAACCATTTCGATTTAGACAAATATACGCCTCGAGAGTAAGCTTTTTTGGCCTTAGGTTGTACATAGTTGGAAAGAGAATCAAATGACTGAAAAATTTAATGCCATAGCTGGGATTTGAACCACGGATCTTCGATTTCCGTACGGTTGCTCTTGATCAACTGAGCGACCATGGCAGCATGCCGGTACGACATTAAATTCCTCAACTGACTCCCAGTTTTCCCGGTAAACCACAAGAAGATCTCAAATTTATTTTGAGGACATACCTCAATGGCGAGTTACAATGTTGTAAGTACTTTAAGTCCCGCTTCGTAGCTTGTGTGGAAGAACAATTAATTACCATTGATTAACTAGTAGTTGGTTAAAATATGAAGCCCGGTAGTTAAAGTATTTACGACACTATAAATACTTGACAGTTGCCTTCAGCAACTTAAATTTATATTTATATTTTAGGCATCATAACAGTGTAA
This sequence comes from Deroplatys truncata, assembly GCA_030765065.1. Classification (NCBI taxonomy): domain Eukaryota; kingdom Metazoa; phylum Arthropoda; class Insecta; order Mantodea; family Mantidae; genus Deroplatys; species Deroplatys truncata. Next base: position 124,561,996 of record CM060988.1, on the reverse strand, counting down.
GTATTTAAAACATTTATAAAAAAAACACAAGCAAATAATTATTATTTTACCCCTTATGTTTAATCTACGAGGCAGTATTTCACCTTGAACTAAAATGTTATTGCAGATTCCTTACACTCTTCACTTCCTAAGATTTATATCTACATTCTCTGGCAATTAAACTTAGAAGCAAATGCATTAGGTAACTTGTTTACTAAATTCAGTTACATATATCTTAACTTCTTACTTTCTCTACTACGTATAGTAAGTAGGGAAAATATTGTATTCCACCCAAAAATTCGATACCGAGATTTCACCGGAAATATATGTTTTGAGACCCCTTGAATCCAAAAAAAGCATTTTTGGAAACAAGTCCGTGTGTGTGTGTGTGTGTCTGTCTGTCTGTGAACAGCATAACTCAGAAACGAACAGTCAGATAAGCACCAAACTTGGTATTTAGGTTCAGATCTTCCAGAGATGCGACACGAAGGTTTTCAAGAAAATTTTAATTTTCTCAAAACTGGCTCTAACGATTTTAATTAAAATATCATATATTTAAGATATTTTCATGACAAATGAAATGTATATCTCGAATTTACTGATAATGTTTCCAAAAGTCTCCAAAAGAACGACTTTTGCATAACTGGTAAACCATAAGAGATAGACAAAATTTTACTACACAAAAAATGTAGATCGCGTTAAAATACACAATTTATGTCAGATACATTTTTTTTGTTGAGTGAACCATTTTCGATATATTGCTTGTTTTACCCTTAAATTTTCCAATATTTATACTTTTTCTCAAATGGAAATTCGTCATTCATTTTTTTTGTCCTGATAATGCAAAGAGAATGAAATACTCCACATAGCAACCAGCTCTTAAAATATTTGACTATAGCGCAAAGCCTACCAATTCCCCTTGCATCTACAAGAAAATTAGCAATAAGATCTACAGTTCGATATCTCTATTAACATGAAGCATATAGAGAATAAGCGTTTGTAGAAATAGTTTGTACAAGAGTAGAGAAAGTCATGTGAGTGTAACACATCAGATTTTTTAGTTTACAGCTAGTAAAATACTTAAGTATCCATCTCTCAGTTTGGATTAGGATTAGTCAGTCGGAGGGGCCTTCAGCCACTGGGATACAGCACTGTACGTAGACCATAGTACTGTGTTTGACTCGGGAGCTTGTGGTTGACGTAAGCGAATCTGAGTTAGCGCTGTATTATTCTTCCCCCTCGCTCTATTGTTTTACACCCTCTTTCAAAGGTACTTATCCTTTCTTTTCCGGGACAATAAATATTACGTGATGTATCAGTAATACATTATATTGCCGGATCAAACAAATCAATTATGATCATACTTTCAATAAGTAAACCTGTAAAAACCTGCACACATGTAAAACGATATAATTATGATCATACACATATGAAACTGCACTTGTTGACAATACTTCCGAACTGCTGGTGTTACAGTATTTGCATCGTAGGCAAAAATCTCCCTATTCCACTGCACGCTTGCAGTTCGAGGAGAAAACCATTCTCCTGAGTCAACCACAGTAGGCCCTTTGTGCTTCCAACATGACCCCTGGGAGGAAGGAATGAAGGCGATACCCGAAGGGTGACCACATCCGGACGACGATACGCACTAACAAGGACGGGGTCCCAATGAATGAATATTTATTTCTAACACTCACAATCACATAATTAAATTACATGCATTTTAGATTACAACGACATTTAAAAATATTAGGCTATTTACGTTATAAATTCACTTTTTGTTTGGTAGCCTATGCTAATTTACTGTCTAATATACACAACTATTGGTTTTCCGTGTATTGATGACCCACTGTCTAGTTGCTTGCATTATTTGTCTTGCTTCCTCTGTCTTTAGCTCCATCTTCCTTGTAGTTATTATTAACATTTCTCTTTGACCTTACCCAAAATAATTTCCCCTAGTTTTTATATTTTTATCCCATTTTAGGGTCAGATTCTTCCTTATTAATACTTCCCCATCCAAGTGTTTCTATTTCTGTTGGCAGACTTGTTCTCTCCATGTGTTTGTTTGGTTACAATATAATAAACAGTGGAAATCCGTGTTCACTTCACCGCACATTGGACATTTTTCTAAATTCTCATCATGTTTTATGTCTTTCAAGTTTCTAACTCCCGTTCTCGCCTTAGTTTACTGCACATCTCTATGTACTTTTCTCTCTCCGTTACTGTTTTTGTTTCCCTATATATCCTTAAGAGCTTTTCTCGTTTTTACTGCCAAAAATAGCTTATCTGTCAAAATCATCTAGGCTTAATTCTACTTCTTTCCAAAAGCCTCCTTAATGTGTTATTCTGCACTTATCCATGCATCTCCCATAACTAGACGGAGTCCCTAACGATTCCAGAATTACAAATATTTTTTTTAAATTTTATTTATAGCGGATCAGCAGTAATGCTATACAGGTCAGAGGTGAAGTATTACTAAATACATAACATCTAAGGTTGACATATTGTCTCTCTAACATAATCGAAGTATAAATTATTTACAAATGGTGCATAATTGACATTAGTGTGCTTAACTGTACAACGAGTAGATGGCACAAGTTATAAAATTAACATAATAAAGTCATTAATTAACAGAAGTGTCTGCCACACTTGATTGTACACGTGGTAATTTTCTTTGTAGCCTTTTAAGTGGTTGTTCCATTTGTACGCTTGGGCACCTGTAACGTTGTTTAATTTACTAAGAGATATTGTATATGCTGTTGTACTGGAAGAATAGAATGACAAATCCTGACGCCGGAACAATTCCACCTTAGCCATCTTCAACCAGGGGTCCCGGAATGAAACGAGCCGTTCCCAGAAAGGGGCCCCAGGTGGCCAGCCAAGCCCTAGGGAGAAATATTTCCATAGTGTAAATTCCAACATCCGACGCAACGCACCAAATTGCCGTCTGGTGCTACAACCCTGAAACATATGAAAGGAAATTCGTAGTTTAAGAGGAACCACCTGCGGCGGTACCCTGTGTGAGGTGCTGTGAGCCACTTTGGCGGCACGGGATTTGCAGGAATGGTCCCGGGTTCGATGCTAGCTCAGGGACTTGCATGGATCTTGGATCTAGGGCTGGTGGTTAATACGACTTGTTCATTTTCCTGCCCGTTTACTTCCCGTCACCGTTTTAAAATCTGACTCCTGATATTACCTCGCCCCACACACACGCGCATTTCTTTACTATTGTGCTTCACACCATCGCCCTATCTACCGGCACAGTTGTTTTCAGAACAACCTCCAAGGAACTACCACGAAGAAGAATTTCCTATCTTCCCATTTCAGTATCACATGATTTCTACGTTCTTTCTTATTGGAACATTGACCCTTTTTCTACACATCTGCTTTTCAGGCGACCTAACAATTGAGGGAAAAGCCACTCCCCCGTTTCCTACCTGCTGCTGACACTGTCTTTTCAACCCATATTCACCTTTACATGTAATACTCATTTTCTAGTCTTATTTAATAATACAATTCCTACTGTTATTAATATTTATTTTACATATGGTTATAATTTTATATTTAGCTTCTCCAGGGGCGGCTTCTTAATATGGTAGCACATTTGCGCTACAACTAAAGTCCTGGCTCTCCCTTTAATGTAAATAACCTATACAATTCATACATTTCGGTTATCATTCTGACATGATCTAGTGGAGTGGACTTTGGCAAGCGTTGTATTGTTTGCAGGTGCCAAGTAGTGCACTCCCGGCTGCAACCCACATTGGTATAATGGTGAAGTATAGGGAATGACGAACCAACGGAGCGCAGAGATGGCGGGGGGAAGTGAGGGGCATAAGCAGCATGTTGTTGGTTAACCTAGTAGTCGGAGAGCATAGAATAGGATGATCAGCAGGAGCAATACTTTTCGTTTCGTCCCATACACAGAGCCATCTATTGAATTCACAGTAAATATTTACCTCACTTCCGGTCTTCTGTCTACTGAACTGCATCTCTGACTATACTCTAGTTACCTTGCATCTCTGATCATTACGTTGCCTGTATGCTACGTGGTTTGTGCCGTGTTGTGTGTATCGGGTTTTAATTTATGAATCAAAGTGGTTTATTTAGCTAAATACAGGTAAACGTTGCTATAAAGAGAAACGATGAATTCCATTCGGTTTCTTTTAATGCAACCGTTCAACGCTAAACTTGGAGGAAAAGAATGAAATTAAACGCATTGGCAGGCCCACACCATACCTAAATAGCACTCGGGTAGTTCGAACAAAAACAAGAAGTTTTAACAGGAATTTTAATAGCGATGTATATGAAAAATATGATTGGATAAGTGGTTGTGATATTAAAAACGCCCTGTTTTGCTTTCCTTGCGTTTTGTTTGGTGGTGAAGTTACATGGACAAAGCATGATCTGTAGCATCTTCATGAAATGTGCATGTGTTATATATTGTGAATTCCCATTTCTTGTTTATTTGCGTAAATTAATCAGCCTATAGTGAGAAACTTATTCCGTATTTATTACTTAAAACATTTCAAATTGCAAGGATAATGTTGTGAACCACCAAAGTTCAGAGTCACCAGCCGCCCCTGAGCTTCTCAGAACGTACTGCTGCATACTCACTGGAGAAATCACACGTTAACGCGGAGCCTCTCGTTCGGTTCTCGCAGGTTTGAGTCATCTGAAAATATTTTTTACTTTCTCTACTACGTACAGTAAGTAGAAGTATTGCATTCCACCTAAAAATTCGATATCGAGATTTCAGGGAAATACATGTTTTGGGGCCCCCTGAATCCAAAAATAGCATTTTTAGAAAAAGGTCCGTGTGTGAATAGCTTAACTCAAAAACGAAAATCGGATAAATGTCAAACTTGGTATTTAGGTTGAGTATGTTTCAAAGATGCGACACGAAGATTTTCAAGAAAATTCCTCACCCCAGACTACCCTATCCTTTTGATTTATCTAACAAATGGCTAACGATTTTGATTAAAATATATGTTTAAGATATTTTAATGGCAAATGAAATATACAGATGAATTTTCTGGGAATGTCCCCAAAAGTTCTCTTCATTCAAAATGACTTTCACATACCTGGTAAACCCGAAGAGGTAGACAAAATTTTACTACACAAAAAATGTAGATCTCGTTAAAACACACAATCTATGTCCTACTTTTTTTTTAGTTGACTGAACCATTTCCGAGATATTCTATATTATTTGTTTGAATTTTCCAATTGTTATACTTTTCTCAAATGGGAATTCGTTATTCTTTTTTTTTTATTTATGTCCTGGACATACAAAGAGAATGGAATGCTCCACATATCAACCAGCTCTTAAAAGATTTGACTATCGCTTAAAGCCTTACATATTCCGCTTGTACCTACAAGAAAATTAGCAATAATTTTTATCTTAAAGTAGATGGAGAATAAGCATTTTAAAAATAGTTTGTACAAGAGTAAAGAAAGTCATGTGAGTGTAACCAGAATTTTTTTTTGTAATATCTAGTTCCTTTTAATTTACTCTGAGGGAATATTAAAGAAGAACGTCATTCACGCGACTTATTCTACATAAAAGCGTCGCTTTATAAACTGAGAGCTGAGCCGCCATTATTACCTCGTTATTTCCCGTTTTGCTGAGTCCCAAACCTTTCGCGTGCTCAAGGAGTTGAATAAATTGAAGCTACAAATCTTGGAAGCGGTCTCAACAGTAATCTACCTAGACAGACATTTGCAATTAAAATAAAAGCAAGAAGAAACTGAACAAGTGGCAGTAATTTTCGTCCGGTCTTCGTGCTACAAAATGGGCTGCAATTAAGAGCATGGGCGGTGGCAGGAACACGAGCTTAATTTTTTGCATTGACGGTAACTATATAAACGGCAAAATTAAACATCGGAGAAATGTTTTCAAAAGAGTGAATACAAGTTATGCAATATTAAAACATTTTTAGTCGACCACACTATAACATGCTGATTACATGTGGCGTAATTGAAATGTTATGCCATCCAGTATCCTTCAGCGACCCATGATCTTACTGGGTGTGCGCAGGCCATACCTTTTTAACACCTTCAAAGCAGCAGTCCACTGCAATCCATTCCCCAGAATCACAATAAAATATGTGTATTTTAAATAAAATAAACTCTGTTTATTGTAATTTTAATATTCTGATAAATTTATTTCATTTTCTTTGCTTCAATACGTATTTTTTTCACGTTACCTGCAAAAAATCAATAAATACGGCGTGGAACCAGCAGTGCTGCCATATGTTGCACTGTCGTTCTCCGTGGTGTAATGGTTACCATGCTAGCCTCTAGTTCCCGAGGTCGCGAGTTCAAAACCGGCGGAGGGCGATGGATTATTTTCGGGCGTAAAAATCTTTGGCATGGTTCCCTTGGAAAGGGAAGTAAAGCCAGTAGTCCCGTATTGTACTTAAAGAGAATAATAATAATAATAATAATAAAAAAACTCAATCTGTTGCACTATTCGCAAACACGATCAAGGTCATGCCATCCGATCAGCATCTAAATATACACAATTAACAAGGTAATATATTTTTGTAAAAATTCAAAGTTTTGAAATTTTATTTGTCATGAAAATATCTTAAACATATGATATTTTAATCAAAATCGTTAGAGCCATTTTTGAGAAAATTAAAATTTTCGATAAAGTTCCATGTAAAGGGTACTCTGGGGTGGGGGATTTTCTTGAAAACCTTCATGTCGCATCTCTGGAAGATACTGAACCTAAATACCAAGTTTGGTGTTTATCCGACTGTTCGTTTCTGAGTTATGCTGTTCACAGACAGACACACAGACAGACAGATAGACACACACACGGACATGTTTCCAAAAATACTTTTTTTGGATTCAGGGAATCTCAAAACATATATTTCCGGTGAAATCTCGTTATCGAATTTTTGGGTGGAATACAATACTTCCCCTACTTACTATACGTAGTAGAGAAAGTAAAAAAGCTTTGAAAGCATTTCAGAAACTCAGAAAATCCAATCTGCTATTGAAATTCTTCCTCAATAATAGTATTCGAATGGTAGTTAGGGTAAGTGTCGTATTCCACTTCAAAATATATTATACAAATTTCACCGGAAATGCATATTTTTGAGAGATACCTTAAAGCAAAAACGAAAATTTTAGAAACATACATCGTGTGTGTGTGTGTGTGTGTGTGTGTGTGTGTGTGTGTGTGGCATGCGATCGCATATGAGTGTGCCAAACGTGATATTCGGGTCCAACTTCTTCCAATGATGCGAGATGGAAATTTTCACGAAATTTCTTCCATCACAAACTATCCTTAAGATGGAAAAACATTTCGTGATTTATTATTTTTTCAGAAACGGCTCAAACGATTGATAATATTTTGACAACAGTACACGAGGAATACAATATAACTTTGAATTGGAAAGGCAGAATCAGATGACTGAAAAGTTCAATGCCATCGCCGGAATTTGTACCACGAATCTTCCGGTTTCCTTCCGGTTGCTCTAACCACTGAGTTGACAACACGCCGGTACGACATTAAGTTCTCCAACTGATTAGCATTTTTCCCGGTAAACCACAAGAAGATCTCAAATTGTATTGGGATGTCATATCCCAATGGTGACTTACAATGTCGTAAATACTTTTTAAATCCTGGACTTCATATCTTGAATTATTTGCAAATGGCCTGTGAAGTCCCCTTCATTCTGATTAAATTGTGTATAATTTTAGATAACTACAAATCCACGCGGAATAAACAAAATGTTTACTTTAGAAAAATTATAGAGCGCATTAAAATATACAATCTGTGTATCAAATAGCTTTCCTCATAACGCCAACCGCTTTCAAAATATTAATTGATTACATTTTCACAAACGTGTATTAAATATAGCTGTAATTGTTCGATTCCTCTTTTTTCCCTCTCTTTCGCAAGAGAGCTTTGGCCATAAAGGGTAAATTTATTCCCCCTTGCTTCCGACTAATATTTGAACCTTTTCCCGCATATTGCATGTATTATTATTATTATTATTATTATTATTATTATTATTATTATCATCATCATCTTAATTTAAAATCATTTCAACGCATAGACGTATCGTGAATAACGTAACGTAACGGAATAATTACTTCCCTCCAAATGTATGCAGATATGTGATAAAGTTCTTTGACTTTACCATAACAGAATTTAAAAAATGTTTTCGTTCTTCTTTTACTGATTACCCTCCTCTTTGTAGGACTTACACCCCCAATACCTTGGGTCAGTAGCCTGCCGAGGAACAAGCAAACTCTAGATCATAGCATATTCAGGATGGGTGACCAACCCAGTGCCTAATGAAGTGGTGAAGAAGTAGGAAATGAAAACCCTCGGTCAGATTGGTCGGTCCCGGGGATTTGAGTCCAGGCCATTTGAACCATCCCGCTGGGTAACGTATTCCTCAGTTGTTGAAAACTTACTTTCCAGTCTCATATATTTATTTCATACCAGAAGAACCCGCAGCTGAGCTCACGTTATTACTTAATTGCGGAAATTCTTCTCATTCCCTCCCTCTTTCACACACTCTTCCCGCCCTCTGCCCCGCTGTATCCCTCTTTCCAATTCGTCACCCTCTCCCCTTGTCTCTACCTCTTCACGTATACGTCATTTGATGCTTTGAATACAGATAAATCGATCATTTATATGGGATATTAATAACCAATTTTGTTAAGGGACAAAAGAGTGGAATAAAGTATACTGAGCATCGAGTATGGTGGAATGAGGTGCGCATTGGGGTGTTATTTACCTGTGAGGCCGTGTACAATCCGCTTCCTGACTAATCGGCCACGATATGAATGCGCTTGGAGGAGGACGACAGTGTTTTTGTTGACATTTTGCAGGCCTCAGCCTCGCTAGTAAATGCAACTCAGAGCTACAGGCGTTTTCTTTACCTGACTGTCCTTCCCTGTGCACTTGTTCCATAACTCTTTAGTTGGAATCTTCCCCTCTCACGCACTCGTATCGTGACCGATAGGTTCAATACACTGCTGTCTCTCATTTCATGTATGTATCCTACAACATTTTCCACTATCACTAGACTCTACTGCTAACAGTAGCAAATAAGGCAGCGCATTGGCGTCTTTGTTTCTGTGTTTACGGAGCGCTGTAGTAAGGTTGCAAATACATTGGTGCTAAATTGTCCCGGATCCTTAGCTTATTAATAAAAATTAAGAAATAAGTAAAACACTGATAGTACGCATCTTGAGCTACGTAGAGTAAGTAGGGGAAGTATTGTATTCCACCCAAAAAGTTTTTAGAAACATGTCCGTGTGTGTGTCTGTCTGTCTGTGAACAGCATAACTCAGAAACGAACAGTCGGAAAAACACCAAACTTGGTATTTAGGTTCAGTATCTTCCAGAGATGCGACACGAAGGTTTTCAAGAAAATCCCCCAACCCACGCTACCCTTTACATGCAACATTTTTCAAAAAAAAATATTTTTCTCAAAAATGGCTCTAACGATTTTGTTTAAAATATCATATGTTTGAAATATTTTCATGACAAATGAAATGTATATCTCGAATTTTCTGGGAATGTCTCCCAAAGTATTCTTCATTGTGAACGACTTTGGTAAACTGGTAAACCATAAGAGATAAACAAAATTTTACTACACAAAAAATGTAGATCACGTTAAAATACACAATTTATGTCATCTACATTTTTTTGTTGTGTGAACCATTTTCGAGATATTGCTTGTTATTCACTTAAATTTTACAATATTTATTTTCTCAAATGGGAATTCGTTATTCATTTTTTTGTCTTGGATATGCAAAGAGTATTATACTGTAGCAAAGAGAATGGTGCTGCACCTAGCAACCAGCTATTAAGAGAGATGTATGTGCTTAAAGGTTACTGTTTTTCTATATTGCCCTTGTAAATATATATCCCCCTTACACCTACAAGAAAATTAGCAATAAGATAGACTCTGCAAATGTTTATCTCGATTAACATGAAGTAGATGGAGAATAAGTGTTTGTAAAAATAGTTTGTACAAGAGTAGAGAAAGTCATGTGAGTGTAACACATCAGATTTTTTTATAGGAACCGCACAAATGACATGCTTTTTTAACAGAGCCCAAGCGCAAGTCATGTAAAAACAGTTGGCGGGAGCTTTAAATTGCAAGTTGACGAAGACTAGCATTGTTATAAAAGTAGTCCACGAGAAGCCTTTTGAGTCCCTTGACTACGTAAACAAATAATGAGCAACGACTGATATTATTGACACAGCTATTCAGAAAACCTCGTGGAACCGAAATCTTCATTCCCACGGTCCCTATACTGAATACTGGTTTGCATAAAAAAATCTGATGTGATACATTCACAGGACTTTCCCTACCCTCTATCTTTATTAATGGGTATACAAAATGGCTGTAATTGACTAAACTTATATAAATGGATTCCTACTGGATGGAGTTGGGGTGGCTGCGAACCCTGATTCAGCTAATGTGACTTCCTTCAATGGCTCGAGCAGAGTTCGCTGCTACCCCTACTCCATCCATTAGGAATCCATTCATATCTAACTTTAGCAAATCAAAGCTGTCAGAATTTCTTCTCCATGTGGAGTAAATCACGTGGTAGAAGTGGCTTCCGCTTTACTGCTGTGAACACCTAGTTGCGATGTCAGTCTAATTATAAAATGAACTATACTTCTGTAGTTGAAACAGCAGGTTCGCTTCTCGCATGTAGCAAATACCGTTTTTTGCTTATTAATCACATAGTGACTGCTTATTTTCGGTATACTCTATTTCATACATGGCATTTGGTAAAGTTCATAACAGAATAGCTATTTATTCGATGCAAAATAGCTACGTGGCTTCACAATTTCATCATGATCGCATATCTGTATCTTGTTGGATATCAAGGGACGGTCTAGGTATGTTGTGGCAGCTTGACGATGTACTGAATAGTGCTCAATACACGGTAATACGTGAGAGACAGTAATGTGAATGTAACACAAGAGTTTTGTTTTCAAGTTTAACATCTGTTATATCGGACGGTGAATGAACCAAATGGTTGAAATGATGCCCAAATGGTCCCAGTACGCCTAGAGCTTAGAGTTACCCACATTAGACCTCTCAGGATAAAGGCTTATCCTGGTAACTCACCCTAACAGCGATTCGAACTCGAGGCCTGTTGAATGAGAGGCAGCTACACTACCCCCATACCACGAGATGGGCTAGGCAGTCTTAGTTTTGTTGTATGTAGGTATAGATGACCTTTATTTACGACGAAAGAAGCATTTGACTGAGGTTCTTTTTGGCACAACTCGTAATCGTGGTTTACAGCGCGTGAGGTGTAAGCCTGACACACGTTCCAGAGGTTTATTGATTTAAGTCAGCACTCTGATAAACTGATTACTAGCTGCGAAACGCCCAGAAATACGAAAGTGGATGTCAAGTTTGCATACCGGATGCAGTCCGTCATTTCCTTGATAGCTTCGAGATTGGAACACGATATCGCAGGCGCCTTTTTAAATTTACAGATGTTGACCTCTTTGGCGACAAAACACAAGCAGTACTTAAATGTTCCAACAGTAAAGTCTAATTGGATTGCCATGCAGGACACAATGCTGATTTTCTCTCTCTCTCTCTTACTCTCAGCGCGCACGCACACATGTGACACGTTTTTAAGCTATTGTTATTAGGAGAGACATTTAGAAAGTGTAACAGTAGGCATGCATGTCGCGTTTGCGCGTGTGGTCATTTGATTAGTAAAATGAGATTTTTTGGTTGTTCTTCACTTCAAACTTTAGGCCAAAGTCTATTCCGGATTCACAGACACATGCTCTTCCCTGATATTGTTTTGGGAACCTGGTATCCGACAATCTTTCCGTATGCTTTTCTACTTTTCTCTGTTAGCATTGAAATTATCTATATAATTGAGAACGTCTTTAATTCTCTTGTTATATCGTCGTTTCTAGTGTGGTCCTTTAGGTTATAGCATTATCGTAATAGTAGTATTTATTTCTCTTAGTATATCCAAAGTGATTTTCAAATTCACGAGTTACATTGATCCTTAAATACCCCTTTTTTAGTCTCTATACCACCAAGTAAGTATTGCATTTCCCAAAAACTCGGTGCCAACATTTCACTAATATACATTGTTTTGAGGATCCCTGAATCAAACATAAAAACCATTCTTAGAAAAAGGCCAGTGTGTGTGTGTGTGTGTGTGTGTGTGTGTGTGTGTGTGTGTGTGTGTGTGTGTGTGAACAGAACTCAAAAATTCTGATGTGTTAAATATACGCGACTTTCTCTACCGTTTATCGCTTGTTGGTTGATATACAAACTATTCCTACTACAGCTTATTTTTCTATCTAATTAATTTTAATCCAAATAAACCCTTGTAAAATGGTAAACATTTCGTTATATAGGGTGGGCCATTTAAGTTGAGACTGCACAATATCTCCAAACCTAAGCGTTGTAGAACGAAATTTATTTAATAAACGTTGCTTGATATTATGGGGGAAAGTAAATGCCATTAGTCGTGTTTTGCTTGGAGGGCGTTATGATAGCCATTTTAGGATCAATTTAATTTTTCAAATGGAAACCTACAATTACAGTCAATTTAAATTTACCCTAAAATGACCATCACAGCGTCCTTCAAACAAAACACGACTAATTGCATTTACTTTCCCCTATAATATCAAGCAACTTTTGTTAAAGACATTTTAATCTACAACGCTTAATTTCGGAGACATTGGATAGTCTCAACTTAAATGGTCCAAAGGGGATTGATAGTCAAATGTTTAAAAATTGGACGCTACACACTGACCTTAAAATTCCATACTCTTTCCATGCAATCGCGAGAAACAACTGAATCTTGAAAGGACTTGAAAGATGACCAAGTAATGAACAATTCGAACCATTAATAATGCATATCTCGAAAATGGCTGATGCTACAAAAAATTAATTGAAGTAAATTGTGTGTTTTAAAGAGATCTACATTTCTTTTGTAATGTTTTCTTCTATCGCTTTTCCGAATGAAGAGGACTTCAAAGGCAATTTCCAGAAAAATTCAAGACAATACATTTTATTTGTTGTGTAAATATAATTAATATATGCCACTTTAATCAAAATCGCTATTGCCATTTTTTACAAAATTAAAACTTTCGAAAAATGTTCCATGTAAAGGTTATTTTGGTGTGGGGGACTTTCTTGAAAATCGTCATGTCGCAATTCAGAAGGTGCTGAACCTAAATACCAAATTTGGTGTTTATCCGATTTTTCGTTTTTGAGTTATGCTGTTCACACACACACACACACACACACACACACACACGAACCTTTTTCAATTTTTTTTATATTCAGAGAGCCTCAAAGCATAATTCCGGTGAAATCTCGGTATCGATTTGGGTGGAATGCAACACCTTCTCTATCTACTAAGTACGTGGCAGTGAAAGTAAAACGAAATGTCGAATAAATACTAAAGTTGGTGTTTAATTTCAGTATCTTCGTAAGTCACGACACAGGGATTTTTGAAGAAAAACCCCTCCACCCCAATTTACCCTTTACATGGAACTTTTTCGAAATTTTTTATTTCCTCAAAAATGTCTCTAAGGATAACAAATAAAATGTGCATAAATGTTCTGGGATTAACCTGTGAAAATAAACAACAAAGGATAGAGACAGTTAGGTAAATTTAACACATAAGATTTTTTTTAAATTTTATCTCGATAGAAGGAGAAAAAAATGTTTTGCTTAACATTTGATATAAAACTGTGTTTTAAATATTGCAGTTGTTCCACAATAGTATTAGGATATGTGCAACAAATTAAGTTACATAAGTACCATATTTTATATCCATGATCGCATATTATCTTCCAGTAATGTAGCTAATTATCTAAACTTTAATTTCATAGGGGTTTGTTCTTGTGAAAGTCAATATAAGACCATTTCTACTTTCTGTCAGTAAATTGGTGGAAATATACCGGATGACGACACTGAACTTAAGTATCAAGCTTGGTATTTAACCGGCTTCTCGTTTTTGAGTTACGCCGTTCTCAGACAGACGGACCTTTTTTCTAAAAATACCTTTTTGGATTCAGGAGAACTCAAAACGTGTATTTCCTAAGAAATCTGGATAGCGAATTTTTGGGTTAAATGCAATACTACTTCCTCTACTTGCTATACGTTAACTAGTAGAGAAAGTAATAGGATAGAACAGAATAGGACTAGTAGCGGAGGGGGACTTAGTTCCTGACCTGCGCAGATCTTTTGTGTCTAGGCCCTTGACGGGGTGCCCGGGAGGGAATGATGAGGTGAGACAGGGCGGCCGGATCAGGATACACGACAGGAAGAGTACCTACCATTTACAGATTTGAACTCCTCCGGTGTTGGCTGGTGCAGCCGGCCCCCTTCCCCTCTGTGGACCTACACATCCCCCTGGGGGCCAGGAGCCGGAGACCGCTCGCAGTCCGCGGGGTGGAGGTTTATGCCATGCACGCGCCGAGATCTCCCGCCGACACTTGCAACCCTGAAAGAGACAAAGCAGATGAAAGGTGAAGTGAAATGAGAATGGAAGTGAAATGGAGGGATGTAATGATGCTTCCCAAAATTCGCCTGGTGACCCGGGGAAACACCCGAAAAAGCCCATGGGTCAGGTAGTTTGGCCACGGGGATCGAACCTACGACCACCCGAATGCGGGTCAGAGACATTGCCGCCTGCGCCATCCGCTCGGTTAGAGAAAGTAATAAATTAGTCTAATAACAATTTACTGAATCCAAGAACTCCAAAGAGAAGCCAAGAAAGTCTTATAAAAATTATAATAAAACGCAAACATTTTACAAGAGCAATACTAGGCTTGTCCGTATTTGTAGCTCGGATAATTTTGTTTCCAGCCACCGCCAATAATCGATACGAGTATATTATGCCAAGGCTTTAAAGGTCATTGCATAATGATTATCATACCTCATTAGAGCTTAAAGAAAAACTGCAGGCTGCTCTTCTTGCTCTTCGGCGAGTGATATAGAAATTGGGGGAACTTCTCACTGGCAAGGAGTTTAAGTGATTGAAATTATTTTTGCTGTTAATCTTCTCCTTCAGTACTAGTTGAACAGTCTTAGGGATGCATTACTTCTCTCTGGTAAGGTAAGTACAGTCGGGTGCAAAGAAACATGCCGATTTTTTTTTTGGGGGGGGAACAGGAATAAAGGTATAAGGAAAAACAAAGATAGAAGGTATTTGGGAGGAAAAGGCAGAGGACCGGGCCTGGGTCTGTTACTTCCGGGCATTCGGGCTATGTCCAGGGAAGTCTGGACAGCGTTGTCATGTGTGGTGGTGCGGTGGTCCTAGGTCATCTATTGGAGTTGTGATGTAGGCTAAAGTGTCCTGATCACCCTGTTCGCGTGGTCGGCGATCCTGTCACGAAGATAGTCGTTACCATTGCGAACGGTAGTGCGGTGTGTTAAGTCGATATCCCTGACGGTCGTGTTGTGTCGTGTAGCTATGGTGTCTGTGATGGTCTTGAAGTGCGTGTTGAATTGTTCTTCTAGCGAAGTGATGCGGTCGGAATGAGGAACCGCTGTTTAAGTTCCAATCAATAATTAACAGGCCTCTGCCGCGCCTTCCATCGCTCATTCGGTTACAGAGGTTAATGCTTGAATGCCGAACCAATAAGAGCCGGACTCATTCAAGGGCTAGTATGGATAGTCTTTGGGAGGGTATTGTATCAACCATTCAGGTGACATATGCCGATTCTTCCCTTTCATCGCTCAGGTAGACCTGACCTTTCTTCATAGGGTAATGCTAGCGTATCGGACTTCAGCTAAAACCAATTAGAGGATGGCTCGCCTAAGGCAGGCGTGCAACTGCCAACATTCAAGAATGGAAAACACTAAAAGTAACCAAAAGCATCACACTTTTTTTGCACTCGAATATACAATAATTATACAGATGCAAATAGATGTTAAAAGAACTATAAAGACGAAATTTTACATGTTTGTACAGGTTTCGGCGGTTGAAGGCAAATTAAATCTGTCTTGTTTTGGGGGATACAGCGAACACTGCAGTCACAAAGGAAAGCCTTAAGACACCAAAACAATAGCGCTGTTCCCGTGGAACATCAAATAACTTCCTTCTCTACAACGCTTGACGCCACGCGTCTAAGAGCGCTTTTTTTCAAACCAATCAAAAGGCTTTTCCACCTTCATGGTGTGAGGGTAACGTGGCTGCATTCCAACCCAGAGGGATTGAGTAATTGGAGTGGATAATTTGTTTTCCCTTCTTGATTCTTCTCGTAATTTTGTTTTGTTTTGTACGACCGAGCATTCGTGAGAAAAATAGATTTCTACAATATTATTTAGACTAACTTGAAAAACTTTGCATAACAGTTTTTAACTCCTTTATATATGAAGTTCTTCTGAAAATTTCGAATATGTAAATTAAAAACTGCGCTATGCAAAGGATTTTGAACAATAAGAAATGTAAAAGATAGACCAGAAGAACTGACGTTTTCTTTACTATCCAAATGACTATACGAAGCTCTAAAATGACTGATATTAAGAAACTATTTACATGTATGAGAGTGTAAGGTATAAACATAATGAAAAACGACAACATCAAAATGTATAAATGTTCATCACTTTTTGCCAAATTTCATCAAGAACTGTTAATTAGAGCTAACAGTTTGAGTTTTGCTTACAGAGAGATTCCAGAGTTTGAGAGACTTTCATTAGAAGGCAAAAACTTGGAGGTAAACAGTAAACACTGTACGCAGGGTTGTTCACGATCTATGGTAACAATATCAGACGAGCACAATAGCTCCGAGCTGAAACATGTGGAACCGAATGAAAGTTCAGCAGTATGAGTATATGACTGTGTATGCTCAGTTGTGTGCTCTTGTTCTTGCAAGGCGTCAAAAATAGAACCAATCTGATAAGGATACTTTATTGCCCTTTCCGATGCAGAATGCTTGTATTTTAAGATCATTAAGCAGTGCAAGAGTTTTACCATACCCAATAAAGTGAACTCATGTGCACTCAACAAAACAGGTAAAGCCACATCAGGACTTACTCCAAAGGGCAAGGAACAGGGGAATCCACGACCGCCCATTAGCCGCAACCCAGAGATAATTTGGAAGGTGAAGGCCCATGCCTCTGGACCAAATCCTGCAACTCAGAGGGCCATTGCACTGTATTAGGGATCTCTGTTACTGCTGTGAACACCATAATCAACCAGGATTTGAATCTAGAAATGTGTCATAAGAGCCGGGGATATAAGCTGTTGCCTAAACACATTGCAGAACGTGTCACTAACAGCAGAAAGCTGTATGAACGATACTTAGCTGGTGAAAAGTGGATGTTTGTTGTCTTTTTAGATGAAGCAGTAACTGCAACAAACCCTGGACTATATGTTACCCACCGAGGGGAGAAAAACAAATTTCCCCAATTGTTTCATGGTAATAGTAAGGTATAGTTACAATGGCAAATTAACCAGTCGTCGTGTACATAAAATGTGAAAATCAACTCGGCATATTATCAGACTAACGTCCTGATACCAATTTTCCACACAGAAATCCCTGCTCTTTATGGTGCAGATTTAAATAAAGTTTGGTTGCATCAGGATAAGGCAACAAGCCTTACGTCTGCTTCAACCTAACATTTTTTGGAGAACATAGAGAAATGGGAATACATTTCATACTTTTCAACGGCAATCCGTGCTAAGATATCTGATGCATCACTGATGGAGTTTTGTGCATTTCTGTCACTGAAAAGAGCACTGGAAGCAGACGGCCGCAAACTTTGGATGGCCTCTGGAAAGCCAAGAGGAATGGAATAAACTGGACATCCCTGTATTTCATAGCAGTTTGCTCCAGTGGAAGCTGTGCTGCAGATTGATAGCTCAAGTTAAAGGCTGCCAGATAGGCCATCACTGCTGGTGGAGGCGTGGTTTATCATAAGGTAAGGGAGACTTAAGTTTGTTACCATAGATTGCGAACAATCCTCTGTACAAACAAAATAAAGGAAGATCTGAGATGCCTCAGTTGCTAAGAGTGTGCACGTTTCGTGATTTGTCATAATTGTAGAAAACATACACGATTTTAAAATCAAAATTTTATCTCATGTTACAATAGTATAATGCAAGTATGGTGAAAACGGGTTTCTCCAATCATTTGAACTCCCAGTACCTCTCCCTCTGGCTGGGTAATCGTCTGTTTTCTAGGTGCTGCTAAGCACTGCCATGCGTGTTGCATAGTCGTTGCCTCGGCGAACGAAGCCAAGCTCTCAAATCCTGATATAAAGCATGGAACCATGTATTAATTTGGCTCTACCTCAAAAATTGTAGTAGGAAAACGCACTATTTACAGCCACTCCCACACGGACACACAAACTTGAATAAACTGTCATTAAAAACTATCTACTCTTTTGAAAAAAATAAAAAACCAATAGAAATTTTCATAATTTCAGTAATCTGTGACATTAACAATTAAGATAAAACGAATTCACAGTTTCTTCATAGCTTCAAAAATTGGATGTATTAGTGACTTTCACCTCTGTTTTTTTAAAATCTGAAAGTTATAATTTGTTACAATATATCACAATGCTATCAACAAAATGTAAAACTTCCATTACCGATGTCTGAAAAAGTATGAAGGCTTTAAATTAGTATCATATCACCCTAAGTGTACGAATATACACGCTGAAAGTGTATATTACTAATTCTGTAGAAAATCCAGTGTTGCCAACTTATATAACGATCATTTGACGCATGTTATAAGTAAAATAGTTCGTGGCAGGCCCCGTAGCTAAATCCGTAGAGCACCTGCCTGCTTTGCGAGGAGTTCCGGGCTCGATTCCGGGTTGGGAGGGTGGCATTTTTCTCTAGCCCGTATTATTCCCTATGTTCCCCAGAGATTGGGAGTATGAATGAAAGAGGGAATGTGTGCTTGATCTAATGATTAAAACTAGGGATGGAACCTCGATACCTCGATACTCTCGATACTCGGTGGTATCGAAGTATGTATAACACTTTGAGTTTAGCCTTCGATACTTTTAAATTTTTTAAGTTTTGCATTCTTGAAAGTTGTTGCGTTTAACTTTGTTAGATAAGGAATGAAATGAGTCGAGACATCACGTTATTGTCACACACGTGTTCCCAAAGAACTGCTATGTAGTTGACTGTGTTTCCTGTGTGTCAATCAATGCAACATTCCATTGACCCTTGTGTCTAAATGAAAACATGTAAAACAATGGGGGGGGGGGTTGAGATGCTCATGTAAATGCAGCGTTAACCGAGTTTTGAATGAAGCTGATTTAGCTGACGCACTGAATCACGTTTCTGCAATAGCCTGCTTGGTGACTCACTCTCAGCCATTATATTTATCTACTCCGGTGACTAGTATCTCTGAATCCAGCAGAAATAAATCAGAACTTAAGACGTGAGATAATACAGCTCATGGAAATATTTGCTATTTCCTTCCATCTGTAGGTTTGTGTTTACGCATGTCAAACTCGAGTCACGAGCATGCCTTACACAGGTTGAGCCAAAAAACTACGAAAGGCCTGCGCGGCTTTTTTCCCTGTCCGCGTCCTCGGCGCTCGTTGCCGTCTGCCGCTATCATAGAAAGCCGCGGATGAAACCATACAACATTTTTAAAACTACTTTTAAAGGCTTTACTTACCAACTTTATCAAAGGAAATGCTGAAACTGGCCACCGTGTTGTCCATACATTTTTGGCACCTCTTTAGGAAACTATCCATCATAGATAGTGATGGATAGTTTTAAAAATTTAAAAATGTTGTATGGTTTCATCCGCGCCTTTCTATGATAGCGGCAGACGGCAAGGAGCGCCGAGGACGCGGACAAGAAAAAAACACCGCGCAGGCGTTTCGTAGTTTCTGGCTCACCTTGTAGTTTCACCGTACGACTAATTTCCATAATTTGGATAGAAAATTCTTTAAAAGAAAGTTTTCAGCACAAAATGTAGTTGCATAAAAAGCAAGCAAAGAAAGTATTATTATTATTATTATTATTATTATTATTATTATTATCCTTGACTAAAAATAGGGGTACATAAGCTATGGCATTATCAAAATAAAAAAAAATCTGATGTGTTACACTCACATGACTTTCTCTACTCTTGTACAATCTAATTTTACAAACGCCTATTCTCCATATGCTTCATGTTAATCGAGATATCGAGATGTCAATCTTATTGGTAATTTTCTTGTAGATGCAAGGGAAATATGGTAGCTTTTAAGCGATAGTCAAATATTTTAACGCTGGTTGCTATGTGGCGCATTCCATTCTCTTTGCATGTCCAGGACATAAAAAAAATGAATAACGCATTTGAGAAAAAGTATAAGCATTGGAAAATTTAAGGAAATAACAAGCAATATCTCGAAAACGGTTCACTCAACAAAAGAAATGTATATGACATAAGTTATGTATTTTAACGCGATCTACATTTTTTGTGTAGTAACATTTTGTCTATCTCTTATGGTTTACCAGTTATGCAAAAGTCGTTCACAATGAAGAATACTTTTGGAGACATTCCCAGAAAATTCGAGATATACATTTCATTTCTCATGACATTATCTTAAACATATGATATTTTCATCAAAATCGTTAGCCATTTTTGAGAAAATTAAAATTTTCGAAAAATCTTCCATGTAAAGGGTAGTCTGGGGTGGGGGGATTTTCTTGAAAACCTTCGTGTCGCATCTCTGGAAGATACTGAACCTAAATACCAAGTTTGGTGCTTATCCGACTGTTCGTTTTTGAGTTATGCTGTTCACAGACACACAGACACACACACAGACACACACACGGACATGTTTCCAAAAATGCTTTTTTTGGATTCAGGAGATCTCAAAACATGTATTTCCGGCGAAATCTCGGTATCGCGTTTTGGGTGAAATGCAATACTTCCCCTACTTACTATACGTAGTAGAGAAAGTAAAAATGCTGTTGAACATTTCGGAATTAGCATACAGTACAAAATTGGTTACATGCGTTTATACACAGAAAACTACTATTAACAGAAATAAGAACAAAGCTTAGTGAACAAACCATCGCCGTTACAATTTTTATAAAGAAAGTATCGAGTTTGAGCATCGAGTATTGGTGGTCAAAAATCAGTATCGATATCGAAAATCGAGAAATAGTGGTATCGTCCAACACTAGTTAAAACCCAAGGTTTACTAGAAACCTAACAACAAGCGAATACGAGGCAATTATATGTTCCAAAGGAAAGACCGTCGATAAGACCATTGTAGCTAAAAGAGGGGTATAAATGGAACTTATAAAAAAAAACCCTAGTTGGCTTCTGTGGTTGCTGATTCTTACGGCTTTCGAATGACCGCTGATCTAAATACAAACAACATCAATCCACTGAATACTAAGTTGTTTTTGTTACTCGGCTGTTCCATTCAATCATATTATACTTTTAGAATATAAATTAGGCAAAAAAAATTGCTAAATACAAGTTTATGAAGAGCTTTATGCTATCACCTTTACGTTTTCTCTACCACCTCGTGTAATAAGTAGACGAAATATTGTATTCCACCAAAAAATTCACCGAAATACATCTTTTGAGGTCTCCTGAATAAAAAATCTGATGTGTTACACTCACATGACTTTCTCTACTCTTGTACAAACTATTTTTACAAACTCTTATTCTCCATCTATTTCATATTAATCGAGATAAACATTTGCAGAAACGATTTTTGACATGTAAAGAGAATTACATTTTACACATAGCGACCAGTTCTAAAAATATTTGACTCTCGCTTAAGGTACATTTTCACGTTGGGAATGGCGATTTTTTTCAAAATTTCCAATTTTTTGTTTTTCACGTCATATAATAGCCCTGACTTT
This sequence comes from Deroplatys truncata, assembly GCA_030765065.1. Lineage (NCBI taxonomy): Eukaryota > Metazoa > Arthropoda > Insecta > Mantodea > Mantidae > Deroplatys > Deroplatys truncata. Next base: position 124,540,183 of record CM060988.1, on the reverse strand, counting down.
CTAGTTTCAAACATGTATAGTTTGTATGCTAATTCTTACCATAAGTGAGTTTAATTTAACAATTAGTACCACCCCTGCACTGTTACTCTGAGCAAAAGTGGGCGTGGCACTAAGTTGTGATACTTGCAAGGTTTTTACCAATTTGGCCTTCAATATGTAAGGTTTCTTGGTAATGGGGATTCCAAGAGCTATAAAGCTGCAATCCATATAAAAGCTTGAATGCATAGGTCATTATCAAAAAAGATTAGGAACAGGGCTTCGAAAGAATTGGGTGGAAAAGGAAAGTTGACAGGTAAAATGATAGATAAGTTGCAAAATTATTTTGAGAGAGAGAAGACTTCCAACAGTGAAACGATGTGTAAGGCAATCTGGACTACATTGTATTATTTATCTGCAAATAAGAATCTACCTTTTCATGCAAGATGTCCTGAAGGTAAGAAAAGTCGCTGCTAAGGCCAATGATAAACTTCAATCATACATACGTAAACCTGGCCTTCCATTAGAAATAGTCAAGGCTGTGAAACCTGTATATGAGAGACTGACTAGCAAAGAAATACTTTCGAAATGCCTACATGGGAAGACTCAGAATAATAATGAGAGAGTGTTTCAATGACACAATATGGAAAAGATGCCCAAAAGAGACATATGTGGGGGCTTGCTACCCAGAAACTAGGTGTTATAGATGCAGTGTGTCACTTCAACTGTGGTAATAAAGTGGAGCTGGAAATCCTCAAGCAATTGGGAATAAATCCTGGAAAATACACATCATGAGGCATTATCAACGCTGATAGACAACGACTGCGCAACAGTCTTCTGCACTCTACTCCTGAACAAAAACAGAAGAGGTATCTTCGAGGAGGAAAAAAACTCAATAAAGATCAGAAATTGCAGCTTGAGGGTCCTGCATACATACCAGGAGGATTTTAGCTTAAAAAAACAGGATAGCTGGGCATATTACATTGTAGAAGTTTCTTTTCAGTATTTCTCCAAATTAAAATTTTCAACATTTTTACTTTTTTCGATCACTAAGTAGGACTCTTAAAATTAAGCTACAGACCTCATTCATACATCATTTTGAAGCTTATTAGACAGGATATGATGTGCACCAACTACTATGGTGTTAACATAAATTACAAAAACTCTGTAGTCATTCAAAGCAAAATTCAAATGGTAAAAAGAAGAATTTTGAATTTAAAAATTCATAACTTTTTAAACTGCCACTTTACTTGAGATATTTGAGGTTCACATCATTGTACATGTTTATAGAAACACTACTGTATCAAAGTCTAAAATATCTATATTTTTATAGAAGCTACAGCGTTTTAAAAAATATAAGAAATTTTGAATTTTGAAATTCTTTATGGTTACAAAAACATTATTTTTAAGTGTTGATGCTGTAAATAGTTTTATTTTATTATACCAATCATTAGAAAAAATTTGAAAAAAATCTGTCCAAAAATATAGATTTTTTTCCAACGTGAAAATGTACCTTAAGGCGTACTATGTTCCCCTTGTTTTGTATTTGCAAGGGCAATATAGAAATACAGTAGCCTTTAAGCATAGACATATCTCTTAATAGCTGGTTGCTAGGTGCAGCACCATTCTCTTTGGCACAGATTAATGCTCTTTGCATATCCAAGACAAAAAAATGAATAACGAATTCCCATTTGAGAAAATAAGTATTGAAAAATCTAAGGGAATAGCGAGCAATATCTCGAAAATGTTTCACTCAACAAAAGAAAAAAAAAGAAAGAAAAAAGAAGTATTTGGCATAAATTTTTATTTTAATGCGATCTACGTTTTTTGTGTAGTAAAATTTTGTCTATCTCTTATGGTTTACTAGTTATGCAAAAGTCGTTCACAATGAAGAATACTTTTGGAGACATTCCCAGAAAATTCAAGATATACATTTTATTTGTCATGAAAATATCTTAAACATATGATATTTTAATCAAAATCGTTAGAGGCATTTTTGAGAAAATTAAAATTTTCGAAAAATGTTCCATGTAAAGGGTAATTTGGGGTGGGGGGATTTTCTTGAAAACCTTCGTGTCGCATACTGAAGCTAAATACCAAGTTTGGTGTTTATCAGACTGTTCGTTTCTGCGTTATGATGTTCACAGACACACACACACACACACACACACACGGACATGTTTCCAAAAATGCTTTTTACTTTCTCTACTACGTATAGTAAGTAGGGGAAGTATTGCATTCCACCCAAAAATTCGATACCGAGATTTCACCGGAAATACATGTTTTGAGACCTCCTGAATCCAAAAAAAGCATTTTTGGAAACATGTCCGTGTGTGTGTGTGTCTGTGAACAGCATAACTCAAAAACGAACAGTCGGATAAACACCAAACTTGGTATTTACGTTCAGTATCTTCCAGAGATGCGACACGAAGATTTTCAAGAAAATCCCCCCACCCCAGACTACCCTTTACATGGAACATTTTTCGAAAATTTTAATTTTCCCAAAATTGGCTAACGATTTTGATGAAAATATCATATGTTTAAGATAATGTCATGGGAAATGAAATGTATATCTCGAAATTTCTGGGAATGTCTCCAAAAGTATTCTTCATTGTGAACGACTTTTGCATAACTGGTAAACCATAAGGGATAGACAAAATTTTACTACACAAAAAATGTAGATCGCGTTAAAATACACAACTTATATCATATACATTTCTTTTGTTGAGTGAACCGTTTTCGAGATATTGCTTGTTATTTCCTTAAATTTTCCAATACTTATACTTTTTCTCAAATTCGTTATTCATTTTTTTATGTCCTGGACATGCAAAGAGAATGGAATGCGCCACATAGCAAACAGCGCTTAAAATATTTGACTATCGCTTAAAAGCTAGCATATTCCCCTTGCATCTACAAGAAAATTACCAATAAGATTAACATCTCGATATCTCGATTAACATGAAGCATATGGAGAATAAGCGTTTGTAAAAATAGTTTGTACAAGAGTAGAGAAAGTCATGTGAGTGTAACACATCAGATTTTTTAGATTCAGGGGGCCTCAAAACATGTATTTCCGGTGAAATCTCGGTATCGAGTTTTTGGGTGGAATACAATAACTCCCCTACTTACTATACGTAGTAGAGAAAGTAAAAATTATGTTTAAGTAAATCCCCGCGCGCGCACGTGTGTATGTGTGTGCAGCATGACTTAAACACGCAATGTCGGATAAATGCTACATTTGGTATTTTAAGTATCTTTCAAGGATGCGACGCGCAGATTTAAATGGAAACATTTCGTTATCTTTTAGTTTCCTCTCAAATGACGTAATGGTTTTGATTAAAATGTCATGTTTAAGATATTTGCATGAGAAAATGCATGTATATAAGTTCCTGCTAATAGCTTGTGAAGTCCTCTTTATTTTAAATGAATTTTCTGTTCTTTTGTACAGGTAGTAAACCGTAAGAATTAAGCAAAAACTACTGCACAGAAATACAGATCTCGTTAAAAACAAAACACAATTTCTCAAATATGTTTGAAGCATTAACCACATCCGAGATATCCCTTATTATTGATTTCATATCCCATATAGTTCTTTAGTGTTAACGTCGCCATTTGTTTGCTTTTGGTGATCATACTAAGAGTAGAATTTCAAAGCCAGCGCATAGCGGCACGGTTTTTAAAGATTTGACTGTCACTTATTCTCCTGTATTTCCCTTGCATCTAAAACGAAATAAACGCGAAGTAGAAGAAAGATAAAGCTTTTGTAAAACATGTTGTTAGAGAAAGTCATGTGGATGTAGGATGTATGTATCGGAGGTTGACACCTCACGCACTCTACCAGCTTGATCTATTGTGGCTACACCCTCTGGGAGACAGGGGTGAGATGGAGCTATAGGAGGTCTCAGGTCCGAAGGCAGATAGGCCCACAGAGACACGTAGAGTCCCTAATATTTCCAGTTTAAACACCCGCGCACCAGTAGAGGCGACAATCCTGAGAGGGGGCGACGAAGCGACCCTAAGGGCGAAATAATGCACTCTGGTGTTCACGGAGAACTATTTTCAATGCACAAGCATCCACGTCATCTTCCCGACACCGCTAGCACCACAGGACCTGAAACGTGAAAGGGAAAGATGAAATAAGAGGAAATGGGAAGCAGAAATCGTGGTAGAATACACCACCCCGGCATTCGCCTAGGCGACAGGGGAAAGCGACGAAAAATCCAGTCAGAATGTGCGGATCGATAATCGAAACCGGGAGTTCCCAAAAGAGGTTCAGAAGCGTTGCCGCCTGAATCAACCCGCAACACAGAGGATTTTTTAAAATGCTTTTTCTTAAATTTATAAAAGTCGCTTCCAAATCATACTAAAATATGAGAAGAGATAGGGAATAAGAGCGGAATCCCTGAAGACGAGATAAACGTCATTTTTAGTTTGCCTTTTAAGACAAACCACTTACATTAATGAGAAAAGAAAAATATGGAGCACGAAAATGCAATAATTCCGCCTGTCAAAGCATATTCCTGTTATCTGAATAGAGGACGACCCAGATTTGTGCCATTGCCAAGAATATGGATGTAGAAAAACATCCAATGTTTCTCCACACGGCAGCAATTCTTTCTTTATAAAGACAGTAGAACGTCTGTGGCGTTATTCATTTCATTTTTGACGGAATTATCTTAGAGAAGTTTAATCAAAAGATTTCTTGGCAGCAAATGATATTTGCAAACTGTTATTGGACTAGAAAAGTATTGAATTTCAACTAAGAAGATTTGCATATCAACGATGTGCTTATTGGCAGACATCTTCCACTCAATTTTTGGCTAAGCAATTGAGATTTCTCTATTGTGCAATGGGATACGTGATGTCCGTTACAAATTAGTTGGCTAATTGTGTTACATCGGCGGGAATATTTCTCAATCTCGTGATCGATTCAAAGCACACTATGATAAAAGCTTTACTCTTGCTTAGAGCCTAGTGTATTATTGTGGTAATGGTATTGTAAAAAGCTTGACTCACTCTTTCTTAGGAATAAACTTGAATTTCTCAATAAATTGAACGCAGCGAATAATATACTGCCGTTAAGATGTACGTGTTGGTGTTTTACTCCTTTTTGATGAACATCAGGGTATAACTGAAAATTTGAACATTGATTTGAATTTGATCAGTGCCGGGGATTCGACACCGATCTAGGAATGAGGTTTTGTATCGACGCCCCACGAGGGGCGCCCCCGGGAAGGAGGGATAAGGTGAAGGAAGACACCGTGCGTCCGGAACCGTGAGTGATGGCAAACAAATGACAGGGTCCCTACAGTTTCAAGATATAGACTCCCTGACAGTCGGACAGACAGACCGAGGACCCCGCCTTACATAAAGTCCAACGCCTCAGGGGGTAGTTTTTTTACCCCGGCAACCATCCGAAGTCCGAGAGATAGAGAAATGTTCACAGAGAGCTTCCTTTTTCCCTGCCACGCTGCACCGAAACTCATCACCGACACTTGCAATTCTGAAATAGACCAAACGGGGTGAAGGATGAGTGAAATGATAAATGGAACGAAATGGGGGATGAAAGAAACCACTCTACCATTCGCCTGACGACCCGGGAAAATTCCGAAAGAACCTATGAGTCAGAGTGGAGGTCGCCGAGGATCGAAGTGAAGTTTGAACATAGTCATACATTTTTGAAATAATGAATAATCGATGTTTTTGCTCAGCTTCCTCGTTAATATTTAATTTTTTGCATTTAATTCTCCCTCAATTTAAATCTTATTTCAGTGAAATTTTCAGGTATTAGCAGAGTAAGTATATTGTGTTATAATTTCCTTATAAATATCGAAACTTAGCTTTTTTCCTCCGTTAATTTGGTTGCTAGAATATCATAGTGATGCCCGAAGATGCCTTTTGTTCGAACTTTTTAATTCCATTGTCGGCCATATATAGAAAGTATACTTGGGTACCCATATAGAAACGGAGTCATTTAAGGCCCTCTCCATATCTCATCCTCTACCTTGAGGCAGTATTTTTAATAGTTGAATAATTTCAATTAAATTATATAATATATATATATTTCAATAACAGCCCGCCTTGAAGCAATATGTATGTAATACTTTTTAAAAATGTATGTAACAGTCATCGCATATGCTTATTTTTATTGTAAACACGTTCAATAATGTTATGTGAATGCATTACGTAATTTAATAATGTAAGAGCTGTGAGAATAATAAGTTTAACGCTGCTAACAATGAGGTAACAATGAGGTAACGTTGAGGCAATAATGAGTTTGAGAGTTTAAATGCTACTAGTCATGATTAGAGCAACGATAATGTAAATTTTGTGACAGTTTAAAAATAGCCAATCAACAGCCAGAAAAAGCTTTAGTAAAATGCAGGTATTCTATTGGACTAGGATTAGCCAATCAGAGACTTGAAATACAAAAGTTTACGGGTTTGGACGGTTGAAATATGTTTAGTTGCCTGTAGTCCTTGGTAGTGACCAAATGGAAGATGTGTTCTCTAAAGAAATATTACGTATTTGTGTGAAACGAAAATTATGTATACGTGTTAACAAAGTGCCAGATATTAAATTAAAGAATCTCACAGCTCTTGATATCAGTGTAGTACTATTTAATTTGTGTCAAGGAATAATAAAAAGAAATGAATTTAAACATAAAAACCTGTGTAAGCCTACATTCTTGTCGCACCGCAACCTGTCTAAGAGATACGTGACTCTAAAACAATACAAGCAGCCGAGGCAAACATAAACATAAATAATATCTATAGAATCAGTTTAATAACAAAGTTAATTAATATTTTTTAAAGTTGAAGCGTTACAACAAAAATACATCTTCAAATCGGCTTCACATACGTAGTAGCATATTACGTAACAAACAATCTACTTCAAATTGACGTCTATACGTGGAGCTAAATAAACAAAACTGAAACGTAAAGACAATATCTTCTTCAAGTTGGCTTCCCAAGCGTGAGGATAAATAAAAAATAAACTAAACTCCAAGAGCATACCTACTTCAAGTTGGCGCCCAAAGCGTGGTGCAAACTTTAAAAACAATAAATCTACTTCAACCTCCTCTCTTCCATGGTTCTAAGCTTCTGAATGACAAACTACGAGAATTACCTTATCCCAAAAATTGGGCGAAGCGTAACACTGCCAATGAACTGTCTACGTTTTTTGCTAGTTGAGTAGAATTAAATTAACAAAAATCACGATAATTTAATGATACATTTATGGTAATAGTCCATTTATTTAAGACCTTAGGATGATTAGAAAATATGCTGCTGCTCTAATAATATTATTATTAATACTATTATTGTTATTATTTCCGAGGTAATTCGCTACTTATGGATAAAAGTAGTTATTGAAATTGACAAACAATCAAGCATAATAGCCTCTTTGTTCATAATTTCCCCCCCTCCCCCCAAGAGGATTCGGTTCCTTTCTGTAGGCGCCTACATCTCACAACTTAATAGTCCTTGCAGCCCTAAACCCCCATTTGATGGCGGCAATAATTTTATGCTTCGTCTATCTACTCCAGAAGAAGCTTTTGACATAACCAGGCTAAGGATCCGGGACAACTTAAGAGTGAAATGAAGCTTAGTATGCATCGAGTAGGGTGGAGTGAGGTGGCGCATTGGGGTGGTGTTTACTTGTGAGGCCGTGTACAATCCGCTTCGTGACTAGTACAATAGGCTTGTGCCTCATTCCGGAAGTATGTGTCACACTTATTTTCCACTATCACTAGACTGTACAGTTTACAGTAACAACTAAGGCAGCACATTGACGTTTTTGTTTACATCAGCAATACTGTGTATACAGATCTCTATAGTAAGGTTGCGCATACATTGGTTGTTAAATTGTCCCTAGCCTGGCATAACTATTGTGGCACATACTCCTCCATCTACTGGGTATTCGTCAATTATAATAGGTAGGTTACCCTGCTTCTTGTTGCTTATACCACTCAGGGCAGAATACATTAAAGCCCCTGTACATGATCTAACTTTATTTTTCAATTCGAGTTTACAAGAAAAATTGTCAAACATTCTACAATATGTGACAAGATTGGACAAGATTGACAATGTCATAAATGTGTATTTACAAGTTGGCTTTTTGCAAACTGAAACCCTTCAGAACGCATTTATCACGCACAAAGAATTTACTGTTTGCGTCACGGTATAACAGTTTGCAATGAAATACTGTTCTATACCAATATTATGTTGCATTTTCACGTATTATATCCAATGAAATCGCATTACATTATAGAATACAATGGAAATAACATCAACTGATAGGTTAACCACGCTATATAACTTTGCATTAATGTTCGAAAAAACTACCTGACAATTAATTCTTCAACCACAGAGTCCTAGACACACGGACATGACCAGCTTATGTATAACCTAATCAGTTCGCATACAACTACCCTGACCGAGTAGCCATTTTTGTTTACTTTTCGCTTTCCGCCATGTTGCAAATTTCATGACGCACTATAAATACTCGCATTTATTTGGCTAAAGGCATCAAATCATTGTCAAATCTTTGATGTTTAGAGCATGTCCTTATTTGTTTTCAAGACTTTTAAAGAGTTTAAAAATATTGGAAGCAGGTTGACAAGAAAAGTTGTAGATTTGTGACAACTCTTGAAAGGTCCTGTAAAGTATTGAATTTGCCAAAAATTTGATCGTGTACAAAGGGCTTTAGAGAGACTTTTTCTGCCCCGCGGAAAGTAACATCGCTCAGTAGCCGATTTTGGTTTCTTGGAATTTGTTTCAAACCAGACGTTGAGAGATGTGATCAAGGCTGAGTAGATCTAGGGGAATGGGCCACTCCGCACCAAAGTGTACACTGTCGTGTATAAAAAGTTGCCCATTCTGTTAGATCACCATAGTATTTTTTCTCTTCATAAGGTTTCCACCTCAGGTAACCAACTTTTGACTCCACCCAGCCGGTATCAGTTCTCTATGTGACTGCCTGAAAAACAACACAAGAACTTAAGAAACTAATCAATGTTTATAATCTATGTGGAACGGATACCACCTCTGTGATCGAGTTTCGCTACGATTAGTACACAATGAAAGGAAACAAATTACAAATAATTCGGCCTTCTAGGGTAAGGGATGAAGAATTATTTGCCTGTGAAGTCAAATTGAACGGCAGCTACGACATTTACATATACGAGAGCTTTCATCAGTGACATGGAGACAAACTTTAAAGTTGTTGTCGCTACTAAACGGCAATAAAAAAACTCAAGAGCTGGACAAATATCCATTGAGCGAGAGCTCAACATAACTACCATTCTACCTACTACACGTGACGTCGTGCTGAATACACGGACCCAGGGCTGGACAGTCGACAGTTGGCTTGCGTTACTGGTATGGTAGAATTGCTCTCTGTGAACTCTGTGTTTATGTTCTACCCCTGACGCTTCTGTTTACAGTTTCAAGTTAATTGTGGCATCCTTTCCCCCTCGCCGCATTGTGAATAAAAAGTCGCTGTATACAACCTTGTAAGCCAAAGGATATTTGTTCCTAGCTCTGGAAACCTGGCATTAAGAAATCGGCAGTGTTGCTTAGAAGGTATAAGGTTTAAGTTTTAATCTTACCTTTAGGCAGTTCGGACATACTTTGGGGGAGGTAAAGTACACTGTCATCCAGTGGCCAGAAAAAAGAGAGGTGGTTACGCTGGTAGGGGGATGGGGCTAGATTTTGTCAGTACCAACATAAACAGCTCTGTTCATTTGTGGGCCACATTTTATGCACACCGGTATACATAGCGCAGTAGGACTCGTAATTCTAGTGAGAAGGTAATATTTATAATAATAATAATAATAATAATTATTATTATTATTATTTGTTTCATTTGTATACGCCCGTTTTAATTTCTGTGGTCTCGAGGCTTTGACTTTAGAAACGACTAACTCGTTGACTATGAGCTTCTCAACTGTTGGTAGAGAAGGTGTTGCATTTCACCCAAAAATTCTATACCGAGATTTTATTAGAAATACATGTTTTTTGGCCCCCTGAATCCAAAAAAGGCATTTTTAGAAAAAAAATCCGTGTATGTGTGTGTCTGTGAACAGCATAACTCAAAAACGAAAAGTCGGATAAATACCAAACTTGGTATCAGTACCGTCCAAAGATGTGACACAAAGATTTTCAAGAAAATTTCCCATCTCTAAATTACCCTTTATATGAAACATCTTTTCGAAAATTATGATTTTGATTAAAATATCATATTAATAATATTTGCATGACAAAATTTTGTACAAAATTGTACAACTAGTAAATGTTAGTTAAAGGCGGGGTATAAATTGAACTAAGAAAGAAAAAAAAGGTTTTTCTTTTTCTTTCTTTTTTCCCGCATAAACCGTTTCTGAATATCCGTTATTAAAAGTTTGATTTGTTCAACATTTGTTCTTTTAAAGTCTCATCGATTTTCAGTTGTTTCTCGCGATTTTATGGAAGAAACAGCATGGAATTTAAGGCCGGCATATAGCGTCCAGTTCTTAAACATTTGAATATCGCTGTTTTGTTTGTATCTATAACGAAATGTGTAATTTAACTTGTTTTATCAAAAATGTGGTGGATATAAAATAAGCTTTTTAGTAAGAATAGTTTGTGTACTCGCTATTATAATACATGTAGAGGGTACAGAAAGTCATGTGAATGTATCGCATCAGATTTTGTTTACTTATTTTTATTAGGAAATATTTACTCACACGTGCATACTTCCAGACTATGGAGGGTAGGGAATAATTCTAATTAAAGAAACATTTCTGGGCCAACCGAACTTGAACCTATGACGATGATGTTTATTATTATTATTATTATTATTATTATTATTATTATTATTATTATTATTATTATTATCATTATTATCATTATTATCATCATTATAATCATTCACTAGAACCAGCATTTGCCACTAGTAAACTTAGGGTCAAAATTTACTTAGATTTTTCTCGTATTTTTTTTTTAGCCAAGAAATCCATTACTCTACACCCACTTTGTGTACAATGCTTTTGAAGTATCAGGCTCTTTTGACTGATGGGGGTTTCGAGGTTGAAATGTTTACCCTATAGTACCGGGATGGGAAGCTACAAAAAAGAGGTAAACAGCTTAACCCACTCTGCACAAACGATGCTAAATTGAGCAGGTCAACCAAGCTTTCCACCCCTCCACACATTAGTGAATTAGGGTCACTGGGGGCAAAGCCGTGAAGGCTTGTATGTGACGTCAGTACCGGCAGGGACATGGAACGCATCACCCAACCAAGAAAATTTCGTTTTCGTCACATGATAGTATCTAATAAAGCGGTGTGCACAGCGCTCGAATTTGTAAAATATCAATAAAATAATATTATATTGATTCCTGCAACTAAGAGAGATCACATTTGGAAAGAGATCAATGCCTGTATAGCGAGATTTTTGAAACAAGAGAAATGACGTTAAAAACGAGATTAAATCTCGTGTGCAGTGAAATGTCAGATGTTTTGTTGATCCGCTAGCAGTCATTTACACCGTACAATGAAGCGATTAAATTCTATATCATAATACAGGATGAGCCAAAAGACCTAGAACCGCCTGCGCGGTGTTTTTCCTGTCCGCGTCCTCGGCGCTCGTTATCGTTTGCTGCTATCATAGAAAGACGCGGATGAAGTCTTAGAACATTTTTAAAACTACTTTTAAAGGCTTTACTTACCAATGAAAGGAGATGCTGAAACTGGACACCGTCGTTGTCCATACATTTTTGGCACCTCTTTAGGAATTTTCTAAACGATGACCGATGTTGTCTAATGTTTCTTCGGTAAGAACCGTACGCCGTCTTTTAGATTTCTTAGCTTGGACACTTCCTGTGGCCTGAAATTTACTGTAAAGTTCATGGATTGTTGTACGGCCTGGAACTTTTACACCTGGAAATCTTTCTGCAAATCGTACTTTCAGTTGGCGAGCTGGCCGAGTTAACACATACGAATCATAAATAAATACACGCTGTGCAGTAGAAAACATATACTGAGTCATAATATACTTTGTGACTAAATACAGGATAAAATAATAAATAACTCGTAATAACTGAACTACATCACATCACCGTCAACTCAAAACTGCACTTCACACTGCACAGCAAAACCACAAGAGCGTGACTTTGTTTATAGCAGCAGCGCGTTATGATGTTTTTATTATATTTCCACACGCCCAGTGGAAAAACACCACGCTGCCGGTAATATTGTACATACAATAACCCTCCGGGATAACTTAAAACAATGTGTATAAGACAAACCCACACACCCTGGAAGAATTAAAACAAAATATCCGCCAGGAAATTTCTCAGCGTGAACTACGGCGAGTGATGTATAGTTTCCTAAAGAGGTGCCAAAAATGTATGGACAACGACGGTGGCCAGTTTCAGCATCTCCTTTCGTAATGTTTGTAAGTAAAGCCTTTAAAAGTAGTTTTTTTAAATGTTGTATGGAAAGGAAAAGGAGGAAAGCAGTTAACGAGTTATTGTTATGTAACCAGAGTCGTAGTGTGGTAATGTCCTACCTAATGGTTATTTAGAAATATCGCTTGTATCAGTTTCCTTCTCAGCAGCTTAGATGGATGATATAGAAAAAAATGTGTTGCGTTCATATGCTTTTCTGTAATCAACTCTTCTACAAACAATTTTTACAAAAGCTTATTCTTCTGTCTATCTCTTGCTAATCGAGATAAACTTCCATTACAATTTACACGTTTTGTTGTAGACAGAAGGAGAATATAAATGTGACGCTAAGAACCCTAATAGTTAAAGAGTATCCAAAAAAACTCAATTATTATAAGCCATCTTTGAAAAAATAAATAATGAAACTATTTCCATGTAAAGCATAGTCACACCGTTGGAAGAAGCTGAACTTAAATACCAAGTTTGGTATTTAAGTTTTCGATTTTGAGTTGTGTTGTTCTCAGGCAGGCAAGCGGGCCTTTCCCTACAAATGCTGCTTTTTGGATTCAGGGAGCCTCAAAACGTGTATATCCGGTGAAATCTCGGGATCAAATTTGAGTAGAATGCAACAATAGGGAGACTAAAAAGTTTGCTAAGCAGTGTCTATAAAGAATGTTGTCTAGCAGAGAGCGCTAGGAAAATAGCAATATATTTGCAAGCCTCTAACTCCTACTAAAATTAACTTTGGGCTTCGTTCTAATATCTAATACCTCATCTTCTGCCAACTGCAATATTTTCAGTAAACCTCAAGGGGAGATTCCATGTGGATCTCTTGTTAATTAACAGCAATGTTTAGCGCATACACATTATCGCATTTGACCTCATTTTCCATGAACCCGCATGAGTTTTGACTCGTGCAGGATTCTATCGGTTGATGTTCGATCTGCTGGGAGTAGTTAATGATCAGGCACACATTCCTACCCGATGCTTCAAGTCCTAATAGCTCTTGAGACCAATGCAACGTGGTCGTCAGAACGCATCCAATATAATTTATGAGATCTAGACACTGTGAATTTTTATACGTGTTATTATCAGAACGTGCGTCGTGCTAATTTATTCTGAATAATGGCAAAACCTTTTATTGATCTATGCCAATTTATAAAGAGAAAAATTGCATATCTGCGAGTGCATTAATATTAATCTCAAAAACCTCTCCACCATTGTTAATAAATATTTCCCCATTTAATCTTTTAGTCATTTAGAAATTGAAATTAGATGTGTAGTCTGTATCCAACGGCAAGAACAGTCTCAGAAAACAGATAAACTGCACTTGCTTGTTCTTGCTGTATATTAATTAGTGATGGGACGATACCGATACTCATTTTATAAAAAAAACTAAGACGATAGCTTGTTCACTGAATTATGTTCTTATTAGTAATTTTCTGTGTATAAACACATGTAACTATTTTTATATTTTATGCTAATTCCGAAATTGTTCCTGTTTGTCACTCTCCAATTGGCAACAATTTTTTTTTGATAAAGCCACAGATTTCCCCTATTGTTAGTCAAGGACAATTTCTTTGCTTCCCTTTTTATGTAACTATATTTTGTGCTGAAACCTTTCTTTTAAAGGATTTTCTATCCACAGAAAAAGAAATACTAGCAATTCTTCTTTATTGTGCAATCTTGAAAATAAGCTAATATATATTTTACACCAAACTGAAAAAACTAAAAATAACAAATAGGTACATACGCTGTATTATCTCACGTCTGAAGTTCTGATTTGTTTCTGCTGGATTCACGGATTTTGGTCACCGGTTAGATAAATGTAATGGCTGGAGTGAGTCACCAAGCAGGCTATTGCAGAAATGATTTAGTGCATCAGCTAAATCAGCTTCATTCACAACTGCTGCATGTTACATAAGTACCTTTACTCCTTCCCCCATTGTTTTGCATGTTTTCATTTAGACACAAGGGTCTATGGAATGTTGCATTGATTCACCCACAGGAAACGCAATCAAGGTCTATCAAGAACTATAGTCCAAAAATATCTGGGGACACCTGCGAGGCAATAACGTGAAGTCTCGACTTCTTTCATTATTTATCTAGCATAAAGTTGAACACAACAACTTTCAATAATGGAAAACTTAAAAATTGAAAAGCTCGAAGATTTATTTAAACTTATTAGACATACTTCGATTTCGAATTTTTCAACTCAAACAAAATTTCCGGTAAATACCAAACTTAGTATTTAAGTTCAGTATCTTCCTAGGATGAGACAGGAAGATTTTCAAGAAAATCTCTTATATTCCTTATTTTTTTATTTTCTCAATTTTCTCGCTCTCTCATTTTAATACAAATTAGAAACGATGTGTACTAATATGTCATACAATTAAGGTATTTACGTGAGAAATAAAATGTATGTGAAGTGTTCTTCATTCGGAAGAATTTCCTTTACTTTTATATACGTAGCTGGTCAAGCAATGTCTAAAACCTGATCAGACTAAAAATGCAGAACTCTTTAAAACGTACAATTTATTACAAAAAGCTTTTTTGTGGCATCCGTGGTTATTTGTTTGGATTTTTTAATGCTTTTGTCATTTTTTGAAGTGCTATCTCGTGATGTCATGGAAAGAGAATGGAATTTCAGGGCTAGCATATAGCGACCCACTTTTAAACATCATTCGGTTTTCTCCATCCCCCTTCCACCTACAACGAAATGTACAGTGACTCTATTGCTGCAAAGTGTTATCTCGATGTACATGAAGTAGATAGAAAAACAAGCTTTTGTAAGAGTATATATAGAATTTGAATAAAAATAAACTATAACGGGTAGAGAAAGTCATATAAATGTAATACACACGTATTTTTTTCTTCTTTTACTTTAGGTACCTGCAACGACACTAACATTTATATACTACTATGAGAAAAAAGGAATGAAAGTAAATTTCGTCTTTCAGCACGTAGATAATTTAAGAATTGCATTTTTAAAGTCTTAAGCAGTGACTATCAGAAAAAAATTGATAGTTGACAAGAAACCATGATGTGAGTGATATGTGTGTAGTTATACTTAAGAATATTTTTATTCCGGAAGAGGCACATCCTGTCGTTTTGATACGATTATAAATCCCTATCTTATGTTTTCCTATTGTTTCAAGACGGAAGCGGTTCTCGATGCAATCGAGGTTCACAGCTGATGCATCTTCCGGCTCTATTTGGCCACTGACCAAATGTTACTGCTGTTGAGTATTGGTTATATTGTATTACACTATGAGACTGAAAGTGAAATCCTTCATTGCACAATATTTGTTTTGATGGGTTGTATATTTAGAATATTTAAACATAAAGTCTAACTTTGAAGACATCAGAATAAAGACATGACTTTCTCTACTCTTATAACAAACTATTTTTACAAACGCTTATTCTCCATCTACTTCATATTAATCGAGATAAACATTTGCGAAACTATCTTATTGCTAATTTTCTTATAAGTGCAAGGGGAATATGGTAGGCTTTAAGCGATAGTCAAATCTTTTAAGAGCTGGTTGCTATCTGGAGCATTCCATTCTTTTTGTAAGTTCAGGACATAAAAAAAAACCAATAACGAATTCCCATTTGAGAAAAAGTGTAAGTATTGGAAAAATTAAACAAATAACAAGGAATATCTCGAAAATGGTTCATTCCACAAAAAAAAGAGAAAGATGAGACATAAATTGTGTGTTTTAACGAGATCTACATTTTTTATGTAGGAAAATTTTCTCTATCTCTAATAGTTTACCGGTTATTCAATACCCATTCAGAACAAAGAGGAAATCAAAATTTTAGAGAAATGTTCCATATAAAGGTAGTTTGGGGTGGGGGGACTTCTTGAAAAATCTTTGTGTCACACCTTTTGAACATACTGAACCTAAATACATACCAAGCGATACCTCGTTTTTAAGGTATGCTGTTCACAGACACACACGGACCTTTTACTCAAAATGGTTTTTTTATTTTTTTTAATTCAGGGCGATCAAAAACTGTATTTCCGGTAAAATCTTGGTATCGAATTTTTGGGTGCAATGCAATACCTTCTCTACCTACTATGTACGTGGTAGAGAAGGTAAAAATTCAATGTCATGGCAAGTTGTTTGATTCTACCTTTCCAAACGTGTCCAACACACGGCTTGTGCGGAAGAGCAATTAATTTTATCATACGTTTGTTTCTTGTGGATATGGCAAGAGTGGAATTTGAAAGGCAACTTATAGCGACTCGTTTTTTAAAGATTTGACCTTCACTTCAATTTCCTGTACCTCTCTTGTACTTTCGAGGAAATTCGTAGTGAAACAATTTCTGCACACACACATTTAGATTAACTTGAAATAGATGAAATAATTAGCTAATTTAAGAATGGTCTGTTGAAGAATGCGTCCGGAAAGTCTGTGGATGGAACATATAATATTGTTTTAAATTATGTAATAGGCAGTGACCCTGTACATCAAATTTGTTTCTGACTGAATAAGTGGACATATAGTGTTCCTCCTGGCGTCCTTTCTTGCTTCAACAAGAAGGCTGTACGCGACTTTGAACCAACTGACATTTTCAGACAACTGCTGTAGTGCCGTAGCAGTAAAGGTTGGGGTCATTTTGCCCCCTAACCAGGAAGAAGCTAATAATTTACACGCGATGCTCCTGATGACAACGTTGTAGTCAATGTTTGCCATTTTCTGCAAGGCCAACCTGTCTTGCACAAGTGAAAGCACGTGCGATTGTGTCTTAAGCCCTACCCGAAACGAAAACATCCTGCTAAGTCACGTGTCTTTGTTATGCACACACATAATCGTGACGCACCGTGTTCATGAGGAATGTGTAGAACAGAAGATGACGTAATCTGTACACTACACCCCATTTCCGAAGTGCTTAGCACACTCGTAAGGGACAGTTAAGAGATCGCAGGGTGCTTTTACGCTTTTTCACAATTGAAAGAAAGCCAGTTTTCTCTAGAAGTACACCATCTAGGACAATGAACCTTTTACGGCTTATTAAAGGTTTTCTGAGTATACTGATATCAAGACTTTTAGCTAGCTTTAAATCTTTTAATTATAAAAATATTTAAATATCTTAAAATACTTACAGAACTTTGGCATTGTTTTATTATGAGTTCTTATCAGTACTTTAAGATAGCCGCTTACCTAATTGCACATTTGAGGGACTATTTAATTAAAAAAAATAGTCCCAAGAAAATATTTTTTATCAATTTTTTTATATTTATAAGTTTTTTTCGTGGAAACCATGTAATTTAGAATCAGAATCCTTAATCTACTAAATGCAGCTAAAATTCTACACAACCACAAAAAATTTCAAATTCTAAATTAAATAAGCTTTGAGAAAAGTGTACCTTAAGTTTAAAAAATAAAACTTACGGGAAACGGCAAAAAAACAACAAAAAACAAGGTGAGCACATTGTTATATCCAATATACAACACCTCTGGACCATAGGAGTCCTTCAAAGGTTCAAATAACAAACAAGTTACATAGGTATGCTCCTTATGCCATTTATAATCCATTACAACAAACAGCTGAATCAAAATCTCTACCAAGTGTGTTTAAAGGGGCAAATAAGTTATATACTGAATCCGAACACAATCGTTTCGAGAGACGGATAGATCAGGGGACATCACATGTACATCTGGAAGCAGAAAAATGGCCCATTCCCTGGATCGCAGTAATGCGTATTCTTTTGCAAGTTCCCACAATTTTATTATCTAACGAACACCAGTTTCCAACCCTTATCAAAAGCTTGATGACTCGGTATGGAACGTAGGAGGGGTCAGAAATAGCCTCTCTTAATGAATTACACTCTGATTTGTGTAAACAAGTAGACATGGCTTAGCCTAATGTAACATGATTTATGGCTCGACCTTATAGAGGGAGGGTTTGGGTGAGAAATGTAGCGCTGAAGTGTACAACAACCAGAATGTTTATATCGAAGGTTTCTTCTGAAGCAGATAATAGATATGAAATCGAATGGGACATTTTATCGACATATTTGTTAAATTTCCTTATTACTTTATTACGTAAGCGTTTTGATACAACTATGATGATAAATAATAATAATAATAATATAATAATAATAGGTTATTGATTATATAACGGAGGGGGATCCTCGCGCAGTGCGACCTACATAGATATATTGTGGCTACCACCCATCTACCTCATGTTAATCGAGATAAACATTTGCAGAAACTATCTTATTGCTAGTTTTCTTATAGGTGCAAGGGGAATATGGTAGGCTTTAAGCGATAGTCAAATCTTTTAAGAGCTGGTTGCTATGTGCCGCACTCCATTCTCTTTGCATGTCCAGGGGAAAAAAAATATGTGTTACACTCACATGACTTTCTCTACACTTGTACGAACTATTTTTACAAACTCTTATTCTCCATCTATTTCATATTAATCGAGATAAACATTTGCAGAAACGATCTTTTGACATGCAAAGAGAATTACATTTTACACATAGCGACCAGTTCTAAAAAAATATTTGACTATCGCTTAAGGCTTACTATGTTCCCCTTGTTTCCTATTTGTCAGAGCAATATAGAAATACACTAGCCTTTAAGCATAGACATATCTCTTAATAGCTGGTTGCTATGTGCCGCAGCATTAATACTCTTTGCATATGCAAGACAACAAAATTAATAACGAATTCCCAGTTGAGAAAAAAGTATTAAAAAATTTAAGGGAATAACAAGCAATATCTCGAAAATGATTCACTCAACAAAAAAAATGTATATGACATAAATTGTGTATTTTAACGCGATCTACATTTTTTGTGTAGTAAAATTTTGTCTATCTCTTATGTTTTACCAGTTATGCAAAAGTCGTTCACAATGAAGAATACCTTTGCAGACATTCCCAGAAAATTCAAGATATACATTTTATTTGTCATGAAATGTCTTAAACATATGATATTTTAATCAAAATCTTGGAGCAATTTTTGAGAAAATTAAAATTTTCGAAAAATATTCGATTTAAAGGGTAATCTGGGTTGGGGGGATTTTCTTGAAAACCTTAGTGTCGCATCTCTGGAAGATACTGAACCTAAATACCAAGTTTGGTGTTTATCCGACTGTTCGTTTCTGAGTTATGCTGTTCACACACACACACACACGGACATGTTTCCAAAAATGCTTTTTTGGATTCAGGGGGTCTCAAAACATGTATTTCCGGTGACATCGCGGTATCGAATTATTGGGTGGAATACAATACTTCCCCTACTTACTATACGTAGTAGAGAAAGTAAAAAAGTATAACGAATTCTCATTTGAGAGGAAGTATAAGCATTGGAAAATTCAAAAAAATAACAAGGAATATATCTGAAATGGTTTACTCCACAAAAGAAAAAGTGACATAAATTGCGTGCTCTAACAAGGTTTACACCTTTGTATGGTAAAATTGTGTTTCTCTTACGGTTTACCAGTTATGCAAAAGTCATTCAAAATGAAGAGGACTTTTGGGGACATTCCCATAAAATTCCAGATATACATTTTGTTTGCCATGAAAATATCTTAAGCATATGATATTTTAATCAAAATCAAATCCTTCAAAAAATATTCAAAGTAAAGGGTAGTCTGGGGTGCGGGGATTTTATTTTAAATCTTCGTGTCTCATCTTTAAAAGATACTGAACCTAAATGCAAGTTTGGTATTTATCAGACTTTTAGTTATTGAATTATGCTGTTCACAGTCAGACACACACACACACACACACACACACACACACACACACACACACACACACACACACACACACAGACGTTTCCAAAAATGACTTATTTGCATTCAGAGGGCTTCAAAACATTTCCGGTGAAATCTCAGTATCGAATTTTTGAATGGAATACAATACTTCCCATACTTACTATAGTAGTAAAGAAAGTAAAAATAGGCACCAACAGTTTTAGGCACCTATTATACAGTTTCCATAAGCTAAATATACCATTGTGACCTAAATACTCCAGAGCTGAGATGGAGCACCCCTAAAAGAAATATTGTTTGTAAAACACAACGTGTTGTTAACAAGAGCAATGTTAAAGAACCCTTTGAAATACGTTTGAAAAGCAACAGAGGAATCATGGAGAAATTTTGTGAATATGTGCATATCAACAGTTAATGAAGAGGATGAGGTATATGAGTCACGAAATGATGGGAAATTCACCACTGAACCTTCTTGCTCTTCGGAAGAGATTTCTGCCGTACTGAGTCACCGAGTAATAGGAAAGGATGGCAAAGAGACATAGAGAGGGCCAGTATTCTGTTTCTCTTTCTACAAAACGACTGAATCCATCTGCTAAAGCGCTAATACAAACCAGTCTTTTGTCCGGAATGTCTCATTCTTATAACCAAACTATTAAAAAATATTTCAATCAAACCAACCCCATAACATCAAGGCTTATCTTTCACTGCTGCATGAAAAGCAGTTAAATGAAACAACTAAAAATGGTAACATAGGCACTTTTAGGTTCTAAAACAACAAAATGGGACTCAATGGCTTGGCTAGGTATTATAGGCACCACAAAACCTATATAAACCTATTTTATTTGTCATCCTCCTTGGTGTAGTGGTTATCATGCTAGTCTTTAGTTCCCGAGGTCGCGGGTTCAAACCCGACGGAAGGCGATGGATTTTTTTCGGGCATAAAAATCCTTAGCATGGCTTCCTTCCGTAGGGAAGTAAAGCCGGTGATCCCACGTCGTAGATTTACGACATGTAAAAGAACCTCAAGCTTTTTAAAGAGGCCTCTGAGCAAAAATACCAGTCTTTCACGCACAATATAGAATGGGACGCTAAGGACCACAGCGGTTAAAGAGTGTTCATAAATAAAACTCAGTTTAATTTAACAAAACCGATTCCATAATACATACAGATAAAATAACTTAAGTACTTAGCTTAAAAGCCTAGTCTACTGATTGTTTACGTCGGGTTTTCAGTAGTGAAGCCTGCATCAAAACTAGAGATATCGTTCATAGGCTGAACTCTGCTTGATTTTGGCACCAGCAGGCTAATAATATGCTGTCATATCTGGAGACAATATTGAAGAGTTGGAACAATAGACTCTTCTCTCAGCTATCCTGCTGAGCTAGTAGCAGTGCATCTGCAAACTTAATGAGGATCTGTGTTTTGTGGAGGGCCACTCCCTCTGCGTGCAACCAGAGCTAAAACAGAACACGGATCATTTATTTTTAAAAGGTTTCCTTGTGTGCGAGTGTTCGGCCACAAGAAATTGTTCAATAGCAGTCCTCCATCAAGCCATTAGACCCACGCCTTTCTGTAATGTTTACCTCCAACACTTAAATCGCCAAATCCCGTGGACTTGAAGAGTTCTTTCATAATTGTGCGAGAATAAAACACTTTCAGATAGAACATTTGCATGTAGCTATGTCTTATCCATAGGTAACTGTTTCAAGTCACATTATCGGGGGGGGCGGCTATGTGCTGCATTCACATGACTTTCCCTACTCACTCTTCTATAAAGTATTCTTACAGAATCTCGCTTCTCTGTCCACTTTTTGTTAATCGAGATAAATTTTCATTGCACATTTACACAATCGTTATAGGTATCAGGAGGATACACCAAGCTAAAACGATAGTCAGATTTTTAAAAAGCAATTATTGGATATAAATTGTGTGCTTTAACGAGATGTGCATTTTTATGTGATACGATTTTGTCAATTAAAGTGGCCTCTGGGCAGATTTTCTCCGGGTTATCCGGTTTCCTCTGCCATTCATTTCACCAATTGCTCCATTATCCCTTTCCTTTCATTCATCTCACCGCCATTTCATATCATCTCCCTCGCTCTCGTAAAAGGTTTCGGGCTGATCACCCACTCCAGCTGTTATCTCTAATCCATAGTCTGTGCTCCTCAACAAGGGTCTGACCCCAGGCACTCGCAAGTCCGGGATGTAAGCCCTAACACCGGGAAGGGTAAACAGGGAAAGATGATTTTGCCTGTCCCTTACGGTTTATCAGTTATTCAAAAGTAATACAGAATGAGGACTTTATAAGCTATCCACGCAAAAATCAAGTACACATTTCATTTTTAATGACAATATCTTAAGCATATGGTAAGTGTGTTAAGTTATTTTTGAGAAGATAAAAAATAACGTCTTTTACATTTCCATTGGGGTGGAGCATTTTCTTGTAAATCTTCGTGTCGCATCCTTGGTGGCAATTGACTTTCCGTTTTGGAGTTATGCTGTTCATAGACACACACTGGAGCCCTTATTCTAAAATCCGATGTGTGTTACATTTACATAGATTTTTCTGCTCTCTATTAATGGGTATAAAATTATTCTCATGAAAGTTTATTTTTCTATCTACTTCATTTTAATCCAGACAAACCGTAGCAGTTCATGAGGGTACAAAGGGAACAGCGATAGTCAAATGTTAAAGAACTGGATGCTATATACTCACCTTAAAATTCCATAGTGTTTCCATGTTATAGCGAGAAACGTAACACCACGGAGACTATGCCCCCATGCAGCTCATGCGAGTTCCACTCCCTCCCCTGAGAGCTTTTCCGGTAGGCCCACCCATTGCAGGTTAGGAGCGCATACGCCACTTACTCGCGGCAACTCCCAAAGAGGATAAGACTACCATGACCTCGGTAGGGACGACAACAACCTAGCATATTGTCTGCTGGCTCCCCAGGGCGGTACCGGGGGACTTTGAGGCGTCTCACAGTCCTCTCTGAACGGAAAACAGCACGGACGTACCCAATCTCCCATGGGTAGCAGGAACCACTGCCCCACCGAGTCCAACCCAATCCAAACGACACCCTTACGTGTGGGGCTCGGACGTTTGGCTCGGCGTACTTCTAGTAACGTGAGAAGTACCACGAGTGTTCAGGGTCCACAGAGCCCGCACCGCGACAGCTGAAGTGGAATCGCAAGAAACAACTGAAAATCAACGAGGCTTAAAAAAAATGACAAAGTATTGATCAAATCGAACCATTAATAACGGATATCTCGGAAATGCCTGAGGCCACAAAAAAAGTTATTTCAAATAAAGTGTGTGTTTTAAAGATATTACGTTTTTTGTGTAGTACGTTCTCGTATATCGCTTATACTTTACCAGTTATACAAGATTATACAAAATTCCTTCCGAATGAAGAGGACTTCACAGGCTATTCCAGAAAATTCAAGATATGCATTTTATTTTACGTGTAGATATCTTTAAAATAGGTATGGTATTTAAATAAAAATCGTTAGCCATTTGTTTAGAAAATCAGATATTTCAAAAAAAATTTCCATTCAAAGGGTAGTTTGTAGTGGGATGATTTTCTTGAAAAATCTTCGTGTCGCGCTTTAGAAGGTACTGAACCCAAATATCAAGTTTGGTATTTATCGGTCACACATACGGGCAACTCTAAAAACTTTTTTACTTTCTCTACTACGTATAGTAGGTAGGGGAAGTATTGTATTCCACCCAAACATTCGATACCGAGATTTCACCGGAAATATATGTTTTGAGACCCCTGAATAAAAAATAATTGGGGATTTGTGTGTGTGTGTGTGTGTGTGTGAACAACATAACTCAGAAACGAACAGTCGGATAAACACCAAACTTGATATTTAGGTTCAGTATCTTCCAGAGATGCGACACGAAGGTTTTCAAGAAACCCCCCCCCAGAGTACCCTTTTACATGGAACTTTTTTTCGAAAAATTTAATTTTCTCAAAAATGGCTCTTAACGATTTTGATTAAAATATCATATGTTTAAGATATTTTCATGACAAATGAAATGTGTATCTCGAATTTTCTGGGAATGTCTCCAAAAGTATTCTTCATTGTGAACGACTTTTGCATAACTGGTAAACCATAAGAGATAGACAAAATTTTACTACACAAAAAATGTAGAACGCGTTAAAATATAAAATTTATGTCATATACATTTTTTTTGTTGAGTGAACCATTTTCGAGATATTGCTTGTTATTCACTTAAATTTTCCAATACTTATACTTTTTCTCAAATTCGTTATTCATTTTTTTTTATGTCCTGGACATGCAAAGAGAATGGAATGCGCCACATAGCAACCAGCGCTTAAAATATTTGACTATCGCTTAAAGCCTACCATAATCCCCTTGCATCTACAAGAAAATTAGCAATAAGATTGACATCTCGATATCTCGATTAACATGAAGTAGATGGAGAATAAGCGTTTGTAAAAATGGTTTGTACAAGAGTAGAGAAAGTCATGTGAGTGTAACACATCAGATTTTTTTATTCAAGGGGCCTCAAAGCATGTGTGTACGGTAGAATCCCGGTGTCGAATATTTTGGATGGAATGCAATAGTTCTACTTACTATAGATAAGTACTAGAGAAAGTAAAAAGAATATAGGTACTTACTTCAGCGGATATGAATTGAACTACAATGGAGTTTTCATTACCGCAAGAAAATAGTGCGCATGCGTGTGATGGAAGATGTTTAATTAGAAGCTTGATTGCGTTCAGTTATCCGTGTGTGCTGGGAGAGCGTATTCTTCTGCCAGATTTGTCCGGCGCCCCGGGAGACCTAATTCTCGATATCTTGAATTATGCATTCGGTGCGCTGTGTTAACTTGAAGGTCAATGCTTGCCGCAGGGGACCCGGATGATAAAGGCATCCTACGTGCGGTGTCTACTCCTTGTTAGCTTCCAACAAAGAGTTTGTAGAAAATCACTTTACCACATATAATCAAGGAACGAGCATGTACCTGTCTACTGACGGTTTTCCTGGAATTTTGCGACTGACAGAGAAAAGAGAATTGCAAATAGTGTGAAGTGGGTGTTTTGCAAGCATATCACTTGTAAGGTTTTTAACGTTTTCTTGTTTTCTGTGATTGCAGATACCGTAAACAGTATCGTGATTTGGGTGAACAGGTAAGCTATCCTTTTAAATTAATTTTTTAAAAGAAAGCATGGGCGATCCTAAATCGTTACATTAGAGATATTGTAAAGATAATTTCTTATGAAATTGCTAAGAGTGAGAAGATTAAAGCAATATTTTAACATAACTTATTTATTTTAATTTTACTTTATATGTCCTAGATTTTAATGTACATTACATATTATTATTGTTATTATTTATTATGAGTGTGTCTTAAGGCAATTAAAGAAAAGTCATTTTTGGAAAAACTACGTAACAACTGTTATTTTCGACATTGCATTATTGGTTTGAAATTCTTTGTAAAAATATTGTTACCATTCACTTTTTCGTACGAATGCGGCAAGTAATATTACTGATATAAACCTACATGAGTAACATTGGCGCCAACAAGTTCACCTAACAAAATAGTTAAAACAAATAAATAAACACACAAATCCTCCCATGTTGAAATTATACAGTAAATATATAAAAAATAAGGCCTTGTGTTCAGGGTCTGTGGATAGATTCCCAGCTATGGTGTGGCGATTTTAAGTGGCTTGTGCCTATCTTTCACCACTGACTAGCCCAGGTGAAGTATCTTGAGGCAATATTTTATATCATAACATGCTGTGAATGCCAAAGTGATTGTAGTGTAAACTAATATTATTGTATGTACAGGATTTTAGATATTTGTTAGCCATAAGTATTGTTAGGAAATAAGTTTACACGGCCTCACTGAAACTGACAATAGAAGTGGGTAAGAATAAACCGAGCGGATGAGTTGTTTATCACTAAGAAGAGACAAACAAATGACGTCAGGGTAGCGTGCCTTTTTTTTTAGAAATGCAGGGAATATCTTCCCTAGAGTATATATGTTAGTAACAGTGACTGGCTGACAAAACAGACGCTAAAGTGGGCGAGATTTGGTAACCAATAGCAGCTATATTATAATGTTTAGGCATTCGGAGTGAAGGAGTATATATTTTCGACCCATAAGCAAGTATCGCGCAGTTTTGAAGAATCATTCACGAGGTGCACGTCACGCAGTTTTGAAGAATCATTCACGAGGTGCACGTCACGCAGTTTTGAAGAATCATTCACGAGGTGCACGTCGCAGTGTTAGTTACAAAAAATGTGAAGTACGCGAAGTAATTGGTGCGCGGCAACTATAACGGCTGTAGTTACATTCGGAATTATCACAGTTTCAGTCAGGCGTGTGAATTATTAATTAAGTGTGACGGCAATTAAAGTGTAGAAACAAATTATTTTATCAGTGTTATCTTTTAGTAACAAATCCTTTCCGTTTACACGCCCTGCATAGACACACTTGCTCGACTGAGTTGTAAAAGCTAGCCGGAGGACAAAGAACCCAAATTTAAAATAATAAAACAAGAGGCGCTCAACAAATAAGATAATACGAGCTATGAGAACTGCGACAATCTGCAAGGCCCAAAGTGGCTTTGAGTCCTCGGAGAAAACTCTAGGTCCTCTCGTTCCAGCGCTACCCTCAGAGGTAATGGATACAGCTGGATGCTTCCAGCTAATAAATGGGTCCATCCAGTCATTGCTTGGTGGAACGAGGTTCCCCCGAATGTCATAGACCATGTGGGCAGCATTAAAAATAGCATATTTAAATATATAACTTTAACTATCTCTTACCTTAACCATTAAATGTTGCATTTGACATTTCAAGCTTAATTTGTACAACTACTTCCGCACGCTCTCGCCATTTCCGTACATACACTCTGAAAAAAAGTATTTATACATAATTTTAAGAATTCCAACGCCAAATCACTATTTAGTAATTTTTTTTTTTTTTTTTGGAATTAACATAAAAAGCCTCATCCGAATCTCTCTTGATACACGGAAAAATTATATACTTTGATGATGCCATTTTGAGGTTTGGTGCTGTTGGGAGGCTAACAGGCGCTAACTGTAGCAGCCAAAGAGTTGTGATGTAATAGTACAGCATATATTGTTAGACATTAATCTTAGCCTAGAAAAATCGTAATAGTCTGTGAGGCATTTACTAACTTATTTACATAGAACTTTCATATAGTTGTGTTAATACATATTGTCTACAACCAGCACAATGCATAAAGATTAATTGAACAATTTAGTATCTTAAATCCTCTTTTGTAATTTTGTTTCTTTTATGAACTTAAAGAAATTGAAAGTTACATACTTTAAATTATAATAAATAGTTTGATTTTCTTATCTATAAGTAGGATGCTATGCGAAACTGAACGGAAATTGAATTCCATTTGAAGTTATGCCCGCAATATTGATCATGCCCAGTAAGAAGCCCTTAGTCGGTTTTTGTTTTCTTTTTACTTTGTGTACCATGTACCTATTAGGTAGAGAAGGCACTACATTCCACCCAAGAATTCGATTCCGAGATTTCACCGGAAATACATGTTTCGAGGCCACCTGAATAATTTTTTTTAGAAAGGTGTGTGCGTGCGCGTGCGCGTGTAAGCGTGCATAGCTCTCAAATGAAAATTCGGTTAAATACCAAACTCGGTATTCGACTTCAGTATTTTCCAAGAATACGACACGAAAACTTTTAAGAAAATTCTCACAACCCCAACTACATTACACGGAACATTTTTTAAAAATTTTGATTTTCTAAAAAATGGCTCTAACGATTTTGATTAAAATACATGTATTAAAGATATTTATATGACAAAACAAAATGTATATCTTGAATTTTCTGAGAATAGGCAAGGAAGTCCTTTTCATTTAACAGGTGTAGATCCCTTTAAAACATAATTTATTTAAAATAAGTTTTTTTTTACATAAGCTGTTTCTGAGATATCCATTATTAAAGGTTCGAATTGTCATTCTTTTTAAGTACCACCGATTCTCAGTTGTTTCACTGCATGGAAACACTATGGGCAGTATATAGCGTCCAGTTCTTAAAAATTTGACTATCGCTGTTCCCTTTGTATCTGTAACGAAATGTGTAATGTAGCCTTTTCTGCAAATGCTTATTTGGATTAAAATGAAGTTAGCTTTAGTAAGACTACTATGTATACCTACTATGTTTTATCGCATTAATCTTTTTGTAATTTCATTTAACTTTGCAGCACGCATCTTAATATCATGTAATTGTGCTCATTATGTTGATACATATGCCATAGAATTATTGTGGAACATGCATTCAGGCGCCTGCCCAGCGGCAGTCCTGGTATATGCTAACTGGTTATTAATAACTGGAGCACACACGCAAACACATACATTCACACGCCATGCTCTGGCCATATCGAGGAATCATTCTCGAAGGTTTTTAACGACAAAAGACGTAAATAGTATATGTGTGAAAATATCTGACGGTTTCATTGCGTTCTGGGTAT
The DNA here is from genome assembly GCA_030765065.1 of Deroplatys truncata. Classification (NCBI taxonomy): domain Eukaryota; kingdom Metazoa; phylum Arthropoda; class Insecta; order Mantodea; family Mantidae; genus Deroplatys; species Deroplatys truncata. Next base: position 124,511,538 of record CM060988.1, on the reverse strand, counting down.
ACAAAAGAATAAAATATTAGTGCTGCCATTTTAAAGGTGTAACTTCATTCTCGTTTTACAACTTCTCCTTTATTATCGAGGTGAACGATGATAAGCTTTAATCTCTGGTTTACAATCTAGCAGGTGTGGCTAGTAATGGAGCTGTGACGAAACTCGCTGATGCTTGCTAAAATTTCGCTCAAAAGTATGCAATAGCCTACTTCCCACCAACAGAGAAAGCTCTTTCAGAAGTTATACATGCAGTATTGCAACATATATTTTGAAAAAAATATGACGTACAGTTACATGTAAATATTCTTACTGTATAGGGGTTTCATTTGGTACTGAAGTGTCAAATAGACCCCTCTCTTCCAGAGCCAGTCTTCTTACTTCCCTGTTTTCCGAAATATTGAAGTAGGCGTAACACAGACCTGTGAAATATCCTTTATGAACCCGATCTATTCTCAAGGCGCTGCAGCGGCTTTTCTGTTGGAATGAGAGATGTAATGATCTCACAGATTATCAACGTTGATGTAAAGCCATTTCTGCCAGACAGTGTCACCAAGGGCTTAATTGTTTTCTGAGATTTACCTTCAGGTCAGTCTGATAAAGCAGCATAAGGCGTCAAACGCTTATTAAACAATTTCACTGTTATAACTGAAGGAAAATCTGTGGTATTGATCTAATCGGATCAGAAAGGCTTTTACTTGTAATTGTTAAACTGCTAAGTCTGGGTAAAGTACAATATAAATGAAAACTGAACTTTTGGGATCTACAAATGTACAGGATGTCCATAAATTATCCTTTACAACCTATGGTTTTAATAACTTTAAAACTATACTAAATCATAAGAAATGGTTTTCAAAATGTGATAAAATAACTTATGAAGTTTTGTTTCCTCGTTCATACACATCAATGTGTGTACCCTTAGTGGCACATTTAGTCCGTATTCTATTTATCTCCACAGTGTTATGTTCAAATGCATTGCGAATGCGAGTCCTGTAGGTCTTCAAGTCCTGTGGCTCCTTAATCTTGGTTCGATACATGAAATCCTGCACAAAACCCCACAGAAAGAAGTCTAGTGGTGTGAGGTCAGGGGAGCGTGGTGGCCATCTAATTGGACCATCTCGTCCAGTCCACCTATCCGGAAACTTTTCGTCTAGAAATTGACGGGCATTTAAAGAACCAGTGGGGTGATGCCCCATCCTGCTGGAATATCACATCAGGTTGTCTGTGTTCCAATTGTGGTACAGCAAACTCTTGTTAACATGTCCAGGTAAACACCACCGTTGACGGCAGACTCGATGAAAAGGAATAGACCAATGATGCAACCGTGCATAAACCTTACCACACATTGACTTTGAGACTGACTCTTTCCTTTCTTGTGTAACATGGGGATGCTCTGAACCCCATATATGAAGGTTATGGCATTCGGTTTGCCGTATACTTGAAACGTTGCGTCGTGGGAGAAACAAATCTTTTCCAAAAATTCATTGTTTGCGCCAATCTTGCCTAGTATATCCACTGCAAACTGTTGACACCAGGCTTGTCCGTAGGCTTTAATGCCTGAAGCAGCTGCACATTGTAGGGATATAGACATAACCTCTTACTGTTATTCGGCACTTCCAACTCTGGCCGCCGTACGCACTGATTTTGTCGTACAAACGCCTGCTGTACCTTGTCCACGTTGGTGTCTCTAAGAGATGGGCGACCCGCCTCCTTTTCATGGAGAACACTAACTGCTTCCATAAATGACGTATCCCAAGCCCGAATAGTTAGTCGGGACGGTGGTTGCTTTCCATACCGTGTTCGAAAGTTTCGTTGCACTTTGGTATTGGACATCATCTATATGAACCAATCCACACATTGAGCTTTCTCCTATGACGTCCACATTTTGTCACGTTTTCAGTTCAGCTTTCCGTCAAAATTGCGTCACCTGGAAGGTAACAAATCTTTGAGTTATCTCATCACATCTTGAAAGTTATTAAAGTCTAAAATTGTAAAGATAATTTATGAACACTCTTTGTTTTAAAGGGCTTTCGGTTTGTAGCTGCAACAGATCTGATTCAAGTGACCGTTTCTGACTAAAAGGAAACCTAATCCAACTTAGGGTTAAGTTCATATTGAATAGAAGGAAATAAGGTTGAACTGTCATTGGACTATAGGCAGGGAGGTGGCTGATGATAAATCCTCGCACAGTCCTTTGGCGTTGGCAGACAGCACTCGGACCGGCTTTTACCTACCTGTCAGTGACCCTGGCCGCTCTTGTTTTGCGTTCTTTGTAGTGATAATGGTTTGAATGTGGATAACGTGAAGCCAACTGCTTAAGAATTCCAATGCCTGATTATGACTAACTAGAAATTTCCTTCATGGGTTTTTGTTTGCTGGTTTTAAGCTCGTAGCACTGACGTAGCGAAGACAAGATGACATGATGGCAGACTAAGGGCGGTCCAAAGGAGTATTATACGTGTATCTGGCCTTGGTAGGGCTTGACCACTTGACAGACAGGATGTGGGTTATGATTCAGGTAGACGGGATGAAAGGAGGTAGTAAGTTGCACCTCGAAGGCTGCTGGTCAGTATGCAACGCTGGTGTTACGTAGTTCCAAAATGTTCTATATTTTCCGAGTGGAAAAAAAAATGCACTACTTCTTCAGTAGCACTGGCTTAGCAGTGAATGACACTTGTATATCAGCACCACGTGGAGTGGAATGCAGATTTGAAAAACTTCCAATATCGCCGAGCACATTAGAAAGACATAACGCGTTTTGTAACTCACAAGAAAGTGACAACAGCGCTATCTTCAGAACTGAGATGAGAGATGGACTGTGTTCTTTGATGTGACAATTGTTAATTTACCTACGGAAATCCCACTTTTCCATTTCGCCGCTCTCCACATCATTGTGTCGACAATCCAGCCATTTTCGTGGCCTAATATTTTAATACATAAAATTGGCCTCTCTTCTTGAAAGCCTAGATGGAATGGAATTAAATATTGATATTAGTTTAGAAATTATAACGAAATATACGTTTCTGTAAGTATTTGCCCCCTCCGGTCTTGGCTACTTAAAGGATAATTCCATCACGCGTGCTATCACGTGAGTGCAAGAGTGAGTGTTTGTGTCTAAGATTTATTTACTTCAGAACTAGATGCTGTGGGATAAAAGATTCGGATACGTCTCGCTTTCTATATTTGAGGTCTAACACCTTCGTTTAAGCGTTATAAATTGTGATAGTTGGGTTGACTAAATATGGAATTCATTTTTACTTTCTCTACTACGTATAGTAAGTATGGGAAGTATTGTATTCCACCAAAAAATTCTATATCGAGATTTCACCGGAAATACATGTTTTGAGGTGCCTGAATCCCCCCCCCAAAGCATTTTTAGAAAAAGGTCCGTGTTGTGTGTCTGTGAGCAGCATAACCCAAAAACGAAAAGTCGGATAAATACCAAACTTGGTATTTAAGTTCAGTATCTTTCAAAGATGCGATACGAAGATTTTCAAGAAAATCCCCCCACCCCAGACTATCCTTCATATGGAAAATGTTCACATTTTTAAGGTATTTTATGGCAATGAAATGATATTTTGATTTTTCTGCGAATGTCCCAAAAGTCTTCATTCTCACTGATTTTTGCATAACTGGTAAACCGTAAGACATAGACAAAATTTTACCAAACAAAAAGTGTAATCTCGTCAAAGCACACAATTTTTGTCACATACATTTTTTTTTTTTTTTTGGAGTGAAACAATTTTCGTTGTTATTTGTTTGAATTTTCCAATACTTATACTTTTTCTCAAATGCGAATTCGTTATTCGTTTTTGCAAATGTCACATCGATAACATAAAATAGACGGATAATAAGCGTTTGTAAAAATAATTTGTAAAAGAGTGGAGAAAGTCGTGGGTGTGCAGCACATCAGATTTTTCATAAAATTTTGAATATGTTTGAACTGTCTTTATCCATAATACAAAATTCTTTTTGTCACGCAAAAACCAGGGTTTTGGAATCCTCCTAATTATGCGGGAAGAAATACTTAGTTGCTCTAGGGTTGCTAAGATAACATACTAAAACTCGTTCTTTAAAGTAAACCAACCACTGAAATAAGGATGTGCAGGGGATATATCTAGATGGTGGGGATCACGTTGTTAATAATCCTCCTGATGACATCACTACCCATAGCTTTTTGTAGTGCTGAGGTTTTTTTTAAGGCTTTCTTTTTGTGTTATAGTAACCTTATAGCAGACGTATGTCGGGATTTAATCTGAGAATCTCGCTTATATCTTAAAAATTATAATGCTGTTTTTCCACTAGAACATTTTAGGATTTATTATGGTTTAAATTTTTAAATGACTTCACATCCAGCACTTCCGAAGGGATGCTAGTCATTAATTGTCTGAAGATATTTCTCTTCGTTAACAATCTGACTTTCTCAACACACCGTATTTCATTTGTTGCCCCTCGTAATTGAAGTTATTCTCCAACTAAGTCGTTTCTTTCCCTTTCTTACACGTACTTATAAATGTTAAAACCTATTTCTTAACTGAAAGAAATGTTATTCATTAGGCAGCTTTTCCCTATATCCGGCACGGAAGGTTTCATTATATTATAAACTTGGGGAAACTTGCTGACGATAGAAGGATATCTCATAATCCTCGGCGTCTTTAATTAGATTCCAGAATGTGCTGTACTTATCAAATCTGATGTCGAGGGTTGTTAAGGGTGGAAGTTGTCAGCTCCAAGCTCCTCTTCTTATTTCATTGGCTCGGCTTTAATCAGATTAGTGCCTGTATTATCCTCGTCAGACGACGAAATTACTTCTTTCAGTACTTCTAACACAAATAATGGTTAATTATTTTAAAAGCGATACGGACATCATGAGGCAGTATTTTTAACACATGAATAATTTCAATTAAATTATATAATATGTAAATTCAATAACAACCCGCCTTGAAGCAATATGTATGTAACAATCATTGAAAATGCTTATATTATTGTAAACATGTTCAATAATTGTATGTGAATACATTACATACTTTAATAATGTAAGAGCTGTGAGAATAGTAAATTTAAAATTGCTAACAATGAGGTAACAATGAAGTAACCTTGAGGCAATAATGAGTTTGAGAGTTTAAATGTTACTAGTCATGATTAGAGCAACGATAATGTAAATTTTGTGACAGTTTAAAAATAGCCAATCAACAGCAAGAAAAAACTTTAATTAAATGCAGGTATTCTATTGGACTAGGATTAGCCAAGCAGAGACTTGAAATACAGAAGCTTACGTGTTTTGACGGTTGAAATATGTTCAGTTGCCCGCAGACCTTAGTAGTGACCGGATGGAAGATGTGTTATCTAAAGAAAAATTAGTATTCGTGTGTAACGAAAATTAAGTGTACGCGTTAACAAAGTGCAAGTTTTAAATTAAAGTATCTCGCAGCTCTTAATATCAGTGTAGTGCTATTTAATTTGTGCCAAGGATTAATAAAAAGAAGTGAATTAAAACTTGAAATCTGTGTAAGCCTACATTCTTGTCGCACCACGCCCTGATTAAGAGAAACGTGTCTCTAAAACAATACTGAAGCAGCCGAGGCAAACATAAATTAAATACTATCTATAGGAGTAGTTTAATAACAAAGTTAATATAATATTTTTTTTTTAAACTTGGAGCGTAACAACAAAAATACATCTTCAAATCAGGTTTACATAAGTAGCAGCATATTACGTAACAAACATCTTCAAATTAACGCCCAAAGCATAGTGCAAACTTCAACAACAAACTCCTAAAGACAATAACCACTTCAAATTGACTTACCAAAGCATGGTGCAAACTCCTTAAACAACTACTCCAACAACAATAAACTACAACAGTTGAAGAACAATACTTCAAGTTGGCTTCCCAAGCGTGAGGCTAATAAATTACGCAAATAAATTACGTAAACAAAATACCTTCTCAATCAGAGTTCTACATTTCGGCAGGAGCATACAAGAAGAATGATTTCTTTGTGATCCACGTGAAAGCGAAAATCACTATTTCTAGCCTACATTCACAGCAATTTACTGGCGATGTATTTCGCATACTCGACGTTATTTACATAATGTTCATTTGCGGCTTGCATGGTTCGAAAGAAACGGAAAACAAAAGAACACAATTATTTTCGCTCATATAAAAGGAACAGCTTTAGTCTAGAATCTGTGATTATTCGGCAGTGATTTATGCTACTCTCACTTTCGGTTTTACGGCGACACTCGCATTCGGGAGTTCCCGGTTCATTCCCGCCAACCGCTCGCTCTGAATGGGTTTTTCGTTGTTTTCCTGTCGGTAGGCGAATGCTGGTTGGTTTCTCATCTGCCACGATTTAATTTCCCTTTCATTCCATTTCCTTCTCTCTTCCAGGTGCGCTTTTAGGTTGCGTGGTGTGTGCTGGTAAGGATGCTTGTCTCGAGAAAAGAGCATTCCCGATGGATACTAGAAGGCTGCCTGGTTGGACGGGTCCTTTATCGCGCTCTCTAGATAGCTTCAGCTTGAGCTAGGAACTGTCAGGCACTTCCAGCCTGTCTGGCTGCTGTCTGTATCCTCCTGTGGTTCCTTTACTTCATCCCTTCCTCCTGGGCGGTGGTAGGCGCAATAGATCTCCCGTAGGTAGTAGTGCGCGAGGTGTCGTCTTCGTTGTATACCCTATTCTCAAATTTTGTTGTTCAACGTAAACGTATATTACTTGCTTCATAATAAAGCCAATTAAAGTTTCGTTTTATTACTTTCTCTACTACGTATAGTAAGTAGGGAAAGTATTGTATTCCACCCAAAAATTCGATACCGAGATTTCACCGAAAATATATGTTTTGAGACCCCCTGAATCCAAAGAAAAAAAAAGGATTTTTGGAAACATGTCCTTGTGTGTGTGTCCGTGAACAGCATAATTCAGAAACGAACAGTTGGATAAACACCAAACTTGGTATTTAGGTTCAGTATCTTCCAGAGATGCGACACGAAGGTTTTCAAGAAAATCCCCCCATCCCAGACTACCCTTTACATGGAACATTTTTCGAAAATTTTAATTTTCTCAAAAATGGCTCTTAACGATTTTGATTAAAATATCATATGTTTAAGATATTTTCATGACAAATGAAATGTGTATCTCGAATTTTCTGGGAATGTCTCCAAAAGTATTCTTCATTGTGAACGACTTTTGCATAACTGGTAAACCATAAGAGATAGACAAAATTTTACTACACAAAAATGTAGATCGCGTTAGAATACACAATTTATGCCATATATATTTTTGTTGTTGAGTGAACAATTTTGGAGATATTGCTTGTTATTCCTTTAAATTTTCCAATATACTTTTTCTCAAATTCGTTATTCATTTTTACTTTCTCTACTACGTATAGTAAGTAGGGGAAGTTTTGTATTCCACCCAAAAATTCGATACCGAGATTTCACCGGAAATACATGTTTTGAAACCCCCTGAATCCAAAAAAAAGCATTTTTGGAAACATGTCCGTGTGTGTCTGTGTGTCTGTCTGTGAACAGCATAACTCAGAAACGAACAGTCGGATAAAGACCAAACTTGGTATTTAGGTTCAGTATCTTCCAAGGATGCGACACGAAGGTTTTCAAGAAAATCCCCCACCCCAGACTACCCTTTACATGGAAGATGTTTCGAAAATTTTAATTTTCTCAAAAATGGCTCTAACGATTTTGATGAAAATATCATATGTTTAAGATAATGTCATGAGAAATAAAATGTATATCTTGAATTTTCTGGGAATGTCTGCAAAAGTATTCTTCATTGTGAACGACTTTTGCATAACTGGTAAACCATAAGAGATAGACAAAAATTTACTACACAAAAAATGTCGATCTCCTTAAAATACAAAATTTGTCATATACATTTTTTTTTGTTGAGTGAACCATTTCCGAGATACTGCTTGTTATTCCCTTAAATTTTTCAATACTTAGTTTATCAAATGGGAATTCGTTATTCATTTTTTTGTCTTGGATATGCAAGGAGTATTAATCTGTGGGAAAGGGAATGGTGCTGCACCTAGCAACCAGCTATTAAGAGATATTTATGTGCTTAAAGGCTACTGTATTTCCAAATTGCCCTTTTAAATATATCCCCTTACATCTACAAGAAAGTTAGCAATAAGATAGACTCTGCAAATGTTTATCTCGATTAACATGAAGTAGATGGAGAATAAGCGTTTGTAAAATAGTTTGTACAAGAGTAGAGAAAGTCATGTGAGTGTAACACATCAGATTTTTTTGTCCTGGTAATGCCAAGAGAATGGAATACTCCACATAGCAACCAGGTCTTAAAATATTTGTCTATCGCTTAAAGCCTAGCAATTTCCCTTGCACCTACAAGAAAATTAGCAATAAGATTGACATCTCGATATCTCGATTAACATGAAGCATATGGAGAATAAGCTTTTGTAAAAATAGTTTGTACAAGAGTAGAGAAAGTCATGTGAGTGTAACACATCAGTTTTTTAGAAATATTTAGAAGTTAGCCTATGATTTCGCATAATAGAGCAGATCATCTCAGGCGGTAACGTTTGTGACTCGCATTCGGGAAGTTCCTGTTTCAATCCCCGGTGTCGGTCAATTTGGTTGAGGATCGTCCGATCTGTCATGGAGAATGCCGACTTGAGGCGATCGTTTCATTCTTTCAATAGTACTGGTCCTTAACGGTTGTATTCTAAGAATCTGGTGCTTGAAGAAGCATGTCTGTAACAGTACATTGTGAAGAGATTCCCTACTTGATCTATTTTGTCTTGTTGGGAACGCGTGGTGGTTAAGAGGGCGGTTCTGGAGCACTTCAGAAGGTACTTGTCTACATCGCAAAGCCGCGTATGGATCCTACCGTTCACCTCTCCCTCTGGGAGGTTAAAACACCTCAAAATGCCAATGGAAGGTACGCCGAAATACCCCTTCGTATAGCCCTCTGTCTAATCTCTATTGTGGTTCGTTGGTTCTCCATTTGTAGCAAGATTGGCCTATATTTGTATCATGGTTAAATGTTAGTTTTAATGCTCCTGCTTAGTGCACAATAAAATTAACGCATTGCACGTTATTTTACTATCCATTAAAGGTTACCTCTTGAAACTGCTTTTTAATATTTTAAATCTGCTCAATTCCTAGCAATATCTTATAATTTCTCCTAGAATGAATGAAGTAGTTCCGGGAGAGGTGGAGCACTTTTACACTCTTTCATTAGCCTTGTTACTTTCTCATACTACGTATAGTAAGTAGGGGAAGTATTGTATTCCACCCAAAAATTCGATACCGAGATTTCACCGGAAATACATGTTTTGAGACCTCCTGAATCCAACAAAAAAAAGCATTTTTGGAAACATATCCATGTGTGTGTCTGTGAACAGCATAACTTGGAAACGAAAAGTCCGATAAACACCAAACTTGGTATTTAGGTTCAGTGTCTTCCAGAGATGCGACACGAAGCTTTTCATGAAAATCCTCCCACCCTAGATTACTTTTTACATGGAAAATTTTTCGAAAATTTTAATTTTCTCAAAATTGGCTCTAACGATTTTGATTAAAATGTTATATGTTTAAGATATTTTCATGACAAATGAAATTTATATCTCGAATTTTCTGGGAATGTCTCCAAAAGTATTCTTCATTGTGAACGACTTTTGCATAACTGGTAAACCATAAGAGATAGACAAAATTTTACTACACAAAAAATGTAGATCGCGTTAAAGTACACAATTTATGTCATATACTTTTTGTTGTTGAGTGAACCATTTTCGGGATATTGCTTGTTATTCCCTTAGATTTTCCAATACGTATACTTTTTCTTAAATTGGAATTCGTTATTCATTTTTTTATGTCCTGGACATACAAAGAGAATGGAATACTGCACATAGCAACCAGCCCTTAAAGTATTTGACTATCGCTTAAAGCCTACCAATTCCCCTTGCATCTACAAGAAAATTAGCAATAAGATTAACATCCCGATATCTCGATTAACATGAAGCATATGGAGAATAAGCATTTGTAAAAATAGTTTGTACAAGAGTAGAGAAAGTCATGTGAGTGTAATACATCAGTTTTTTTCACAAAATATCTTCATGCAATGACGTTGCATAATAGTCACCTTAGCGTTCTGAAAAATGGGATTTTGAGGAGTAAAGTAATGCATCAAATCTGCCTTATTGCTAGGGCAAGTAGTCGCATGATAGTAATCGATGGCACACTGAATGAAATTCATTTAATTACTGCCTAAAGTTGCATCTTTGTTACAATTCAACAAATAAGATTGTCGAGCATTACAAATCTTGTTTACATCGGGTGGAGTGTAAGATATTTCACAAGCCTTTCTTCATCTAGTATTCTCAATGTCTGCAGTAACATATATTTAGCATTAAATAGTAAGTGTGAAGATGGCTATGAAATGTTTTAAATAAAGGGGAATAAATAATAGGATTTTAGGGTTAATTATATAAAGGCAGATACTTATAGATATTAGGAAAGGAAAATATAAATTATAAAATAATTACAAATAAAGAAAAAATATATATAAACATAAATAAAGTAGATTATTCTTATTTTCTTTTATAACTTAAGGGGAATTAATAAATAAACATGTAAATTAAGGAAATATTGTTAACTTGTATATAATTATTTTAGTGTGAAAGTATAAATTTAAAAATACAAGTAAATTTGTAAATTATATGATGATAATGTATGAAAGTTTTATTATACATTAACAGAAAGGAAGGAAGAAATAAAGAAAAAATAACCTACTTAAACTAGAAGATTTTGGCAAATATTACTGGACACCAGTTTTTTTATGCTGGTTACCAGTATTAGTATAGATTTAGTAGGTTTTGTAATTAGTATTTATGCCTTTACTATCTATTATTTATTTTCTTTACTTATGTTTTCTATTTTATGTTTTCTTTGTTTGTAGTTAGGTAGTAGACTTAATCTGTAAAATAAATATATATAAGAATTGACAAATTTAGTACAATAAATAGAAAATTTAGATATATGCCCTGGTATAGTAACCTAGATGCCGGGGTTGAATATTCAGATTTTATTTATTTATTTATTTTTAGTAACATGAATTATTTTTCCAGGTGAGGAAAACCTTGTTTAATAGAAATCAAGAAGGTGCATAAATCTAATTATTGAGAGGAAATTAGTGTTATTTAGTCACGAGGTCGTAATTTTTATGTTCTCGGTGTATAACAACGAATCTTGTGACACCCTTGATGCTACGGTGTCGAGACACAAGGATTGAAGAGCTCTAGCGTAGAGAATGTGAGGTTATGTCGTATTTCCGTTTCACTTGATTCCCTGTCAATCAAGCGCAATGTTCACTGCTCTTACTCTAGTCTCTGTGCTATGAATGTGTACAAATACAAGCCCCAAACTGTAATTTTCTTATAGCAGAGCTCTCTCGTTGGAGAGACAATGGCGAATGGAGAGAAGAAAAGACAATGCAAGAGTGTGCAGTCAGCCTGGAGGCTTCTACAAAGGAAGGCTGTGTTTGCGGGGGATAACAAAACAAAGAACAGGACGTTATTGTCTGAAATACAGACACAGTTTGACCTATGTTTTTCTTAATCATAGTTTGGTAGAGTGTAGCAGCAATGGTTAACAGAAAACGAGGTTTTAGCTGGTTGGAGCCGTTGGCGTTTGTCTTTATTTCTACCGACTGTCTAGGCTTCAGTGTACTAGCAACAGACCTGCATTTATCAATTAATTACTATACTACGGCCAGAGATTATGTGATGCCTTGAGGCGGGTTGGATGCTAAACATGAACTTATTGTATCACGTAGCGCGATTTTGTAGCAACGAAAGGTCATGGTGATCTTTGCCGCCTTTTTAAGTTCTTGTTGTTAGGTTGTGTTTCGGCTTTCGTAATGGAAAACATAGGTATTACGCAAAGTTCATAATATTATTAGATATGAGGACTCTTCAGCGAAACTGTTTTACAATCTTCTCTCAGCACATACGGGAACTTAACTATAAGTTAGGATATTATAGAGGGTGATGTGCTCACACTTGACCACGTGCTATCTCACGTAGAGGTTGTCTCGGATCTCCGAAGTTCTTTTAAGTTCCTTGAAGTTCTCTGCCGGGCTGCTTGTCGTAGAGCTGAGGAGAAATTCCTATCCTAGCTAACAAAATATTTCTCAGGATTTTATGCACCCTAGATTAACACAAAATGATACAAAAGGTGTACATTTTAACCTTCCTACTACTGTTAATTCTTTATGTATACCTGTCTAACTGCGTCACATGATATTTTCCCACCCACATACACGCACACAATCTTCCGCTTGAGCACATGTGTTGCATCGTGAGAGTAAAATCAGAGAGAGTGTAACTTGGGACCTCCTCCCCTTTTTATACCCTCCTACTATGACGCCAGCATTCGCACTTTTATATGTAACAACATTCTCATTGGTTATCTACTTAGCATACTATGAAATAAAATGTTCCAATTTTGGCAGTCACGCTTCCCGTTGACTTATTTGGTAAAACCGACTATCTCCATCTCACTTTAAAACTCTCGTTTCTCTTTCTAGTTTTCCAACTCCCTTGTCTTCTAGGAATTGGACCACTGTCTCTGCCACACTCTAATCTCAGACCTCTCTCTCTATTTTCTGTGACTCTGCCTAAACCCTGTGTGCATTAGCGTGTATGTGTTTGTGGACTTTACCCCTGTTACTCGCTCGCCTGGTAGTTATTAATTACACTGTTCCTTACAAGCTTGTTTTCACATTAATTACATTCTGATGTAAAGTTATTTCACAGCAAAGGTATTTCTCAATGTTATTTTACATTATTAATTGTTCCTGTTATTTTCAATATTCTACTCTATTGGTCTATGTATATTATGTTTACGGGTTTTGCGATAGGAAGTGTAGGCAGGTATTATGTAAAGCTTGTAATATTATTGAGCATGAGGACTCTTTGAAATTAAACTATGTTTCAAAATCTTCTCTCAAACACATCCGGGAACTTAAAATTATAGTTAGGTTATGTTTCGGGTTTCGTGTTGGAAAGGATAGGTAGGTATTATGCAAAGCTCGTAACATTATTAGGTATGAGGATTCTTTTAGTGAAGCTATGTTAAATCTTCGCTAACACATTTGGGATCTTAAGACTATAAATATTTAATTCCTTATCGGTATACAATCCGTATTTATTCGCATTACGCGTTACCAGACAAACTGTTTAACACGTCCTTCTAAGTCAAACTCTTGCAGACAAGTGATTAATTCCATAGTCTATCGATTTTACAGTTATTTATGTACCAATGGTATTGTATTAATGATATGCCCTGAGGGAGACGGCCCGGTGATTTGTAAGTTGTCCAAGGACGTGATCATTATAATTCCCTTCGTGCCCACAATACTAATTTTATGGTGGACTAGTATGTTGCTGAATGAAAAATAAATTATTAATTTAGAGAAAATCTGTAAACTAAAAACATAATTCGCCGTCTGAGTTTCATTTTTCCTAGGGAACGAATTCTAGAGGCCCTGTATTTAATAAGCAAAGGTCATTCATTTTCTTTCATTTCGAACAAACTGAAGAAATATGATGAAATTCCTGCTGAAATTGTAATTGAAGCTAAAAATGCAGGTAAGCAATTGTCAGGGAAATCTATGCGTTTGTATAATAAGCAATATACTAGTTTTGAAAGCTGGTTGAGAAGAAATAACAGTACATTTAGCTTATTTCGAGGATCTGGCAAAAACATTTTCTCCTAACTCACTGTAAGCGAACATTATAACGAACTTCAGCAACTCCGCTATGGGACGCAGAAGCAAGTTTTGACAGTTAAAAGAGTCGTGAAGGATGGAAGAATATAAGCTATTGTTGAAGGGTTTTTAGAAGAGGGAATGCCATTTCTAGTATCTTGGTTGGAAATCCTTTTACATCTACTTCTTTTAGCGATATATAGAGATCATGTGTCTATGTAAATGAAGAACATCAATAATGCTTTACCACAGGCAACATCACCATTAGGGATTCATTTACTCATTGTAATCTCTATCTTAGCTTATAGATTATGTATCATAAGGATTTGTAAAATTGTATAAATTGAATGCATTAGAAATATTTTTTGTTACCGAGGTAAATCCTTTGCGCCCATAAGGATATTAGCTGTAACACATCTGTCTCCTGTCTAAGAAATACTCAGTAACAAACTATTGTATCATAAAATACATTTTAATAGCAAACATCTAAACCTATGATGCCAGCTTCCTAATTGGCTGACATAGATAAATCCCTACACTTTATGGCCTTTCAATTTCGTACCTAAACTCCCATTAATTTTAAAAAAACCATTACTTAATGTGAAACTAAAATCCTTACTCCAGCTTGAAATCAACATATAATGGGCGTTTTGGTCAGATAAAATCTACTAATGCATGTAGGATATGTTTGTCGGAGGGAGACACTTAGCTCACTGCGACCAGCTTGATCTATTGTGGCTACGCTCCCCGGGAAGCAGGAGAGAGGTGTAGGAGTCTTAGGAGGTCCAAGGTCTGTAGGCAGACAGACACACAGAGACGCGCAGAAGTCCCTAATATTCCAGTTTTGAAATCCGCACATCTTAGAGGCGAAGAATACCGAGAGAGAGCGACGTAGACACACTAACGGGCGGGGCAACGCACCCTGGCGTTCACGGGGAGAAGTCTTTACAATGCGCAATCATCCACGCCATCTTCCCAACACCTCCAGCACCTCAGGACCTGAAGCGTGAAATGGGAAGAGGATATGAGAGGAAATGGGGGAAAAAGACAAATCGTGGTAGAATACACGGCATTTGCCTGGGCGACCAGGGGAAAACCACGAAACCCCATGGTCAGATTGGGCTGTCACCGGGAACGGAACCCGGGTTCTCTCGAATGCGGGTCCAGACGTTGCTGAGCCATTCGACTCGGTTAGCAGTGCTTGTACTTTCGACCTGTTTAATCACTCTGGATGTCTTAATAGTTAAGTGTTTATTTTCTGTTATTGTTGGTATAACATTTCCTTCTTACTAAAGAAGACAAATATCCATTATTTATTTAGAATTAATCCACTTTAGGGGTTATTAGTATCCCTACAACGTATAGTAAGTAGGGCAAGTATTACATTATACCCAAAAATTCGATATCGAGATTTCACCGGAATTACATGTTTTGAGGTACTGTGAATACACATAAAGCATTTTTGGAAAGTGTGTGTGTGTGTGTGTGTGTGTGTGTCTCAGCATAACTCAAAAACGAAAAATCGGATGTATACCAAACTTGATACTTGATTTTACCATTATCCAAGGATAATTCATGAAGATGTTCAAGAAAATCTCCCATCCCCGACTATGGGACATTTTTCCAAAATTTTGATTTTCTAAAAAAAAGACTTACAATTTTGATTAAAATGTCATATTTTCATGGCAAATGAAATATATATCTTGAATTTACTTGGAATGTCCCGAAAAGTCCTCTTCATTTTGAATGACTTTCGCATAACTGGTAAACCGTAAGAGATAGACAAAATGTTGCTACACAAAACATATAGATCTTGTTAAAACACACATTTTATGTCATACATTTTTTGTCCAGTGAACCATTTCGGAGATATTACTTGTTATTTGTTTGAATTTTCCAATACTTATAGTTTTTCTAAAATGGGAATTCGTTATTCGTTTTTTATGTCCTGGACATTCAAAGAGAATGGAATGCTCCACATAGCAACCAGCTCTTAAAAGATTTGACTATCGCTTAAAGCCTACCATATTCCCCTTGCACCTGCAAGAAAATTAGCAATAAAATTAACATCTCGATATCTCAATTAACATGAAGTAGATGGAGAATAAGTGGTTGTAAAAATATGTTTGTACAGGTTAGAGAAAGTCATGTGAGTGTAACACACCAGGCCTTTTTTTAAAGTCTTTCATCCTTTAGAGACAAACTCTAAAATAAAGACGTTTAAATCGGCTTGAGTTATGTTTTTTATATAAAAATTAGATTATAAAGTAATTTTCTCATAATTAAAGGTCTCAATTTCAATTTCTTGGCAAGAAACATAACGGTTTTTTTTATAAATCAATAACTTCAGATACCTTTGGGGTTAGAAATGTTCTAAATCATCCTCTTATTGCTTCAGTTAGTCGGAGACAACGGGGATTATTGAAAACTAGACGAAATTGTTTCCTTTCGACTGTTAATAAAAGATGCCCCATAAAGCTTTTGTCAATTCGCAGGAAAAGATCGAGTTTATTGTGGAAGTTCCATTTCCTTCAGAAGAACCTCTGAACGTGTGATTCCTCTTGAAGATAATGTGTGCCCTGCCCTCATTCCACTCAGGAAACCAAATCAATATCGGACCTGAAGCAACAAGAATTGGAACACAACCTTTTAGTTCCGATTTGTTTTCTTTTCATTGGAAGATTCTAGTGGTTCAAACATTACGAAAGAAAGTACCGCCAAGAGGAAGTTGAGCTTTGTTTCTTGTATCAGATAGATGCATTTTATTTATGGTTTGCAAACGGGAGTTCTTAAAGTTGGCATTGCAGTTAAATATTAATGCACTTCTCACTTCACTGTGATAATGGGTAAAGCATCTGTGAAGTTATGAATAAAAATATTATTTAGCGGTAGTATTGTTATATACCGGGGTGAGGCGAAAACGTTTTGCATCTAGATTGTATTAAATTTAGTTACCCCGGCATAAACATTGGGGAGCATGCATAAGTGGCAACGAGAGGACCAGGAACCTTAACATTACATTCTAAAGTAGGCGTGGGATATTCATAACAAAATACACATCATTTCACATTACCTATGGTTTATTATATATTTGACATGGTACCTCTACATAATTCACAAAAGATTACAGAACAGACATGGAGATGTTCCACACTCACACGAAAACACGCATGCTACATACACAACCACAGGACCTGAAGAGAGACACATACGACTGACTCACGCTATATGACTGACGCCACCGGACGAAGAAGCTAGTACCGCTACTTGCCCTCACCCCCTTTCCTCTCTCCACCTCTGGCCAGGAGGTGGGGAGAGATGCCGCGTCGGACGAAATTCAAACCCCAATCGAAATAATTATATCCAACAATGTCATTGCTACAAAGCAATAATGTGTCCGATGCGACAATGCACACACATACACGCTACATCATACTCGCTTCCGTTTATGCCCATACCACAGCTTCGGGAGGCATTTCACCAAGCTGACGCGTCATAGCAAGGAGGGATATGTCTGAAGCGTTTGTTGTTCGAGCTAGCAGTGGTGTGTGTGAACTGTAGCTCACGCGATGTATGCATATACTTTGAAGGTGCATCATGGAAGAATTGTGGTTATGTGGGAAGCCAATTTGCTATTTAAAGGCATTGATACAGCAATTCCATGCAGTATTCGCATGGACATATTATTAAAAGGTATAGTAAATGTGTCCTCTTTAACAGTAAAAAGTTTATATTACCATTGTCATTAAAAATACCACTTTATGGAATTGTTTTTTTTTCCTTTCTTTAAGTTTAGCGTCCTTTAACCGTTTAGGTCATATGGGACGATGAATGAAACGATGCTCAAATTGCATTCGTCTTTACAGGATAAGGGAACACCCCCCGGAGAAACCTTATCCGAGTAACTCGCCCTAACCAAGATTCGAAATCGGGAGCTCCTGAATCTGAGGTAGACACACTACCTCCGCACCAGATTGGGCAGATGGTTCCAATAATGTCTAGTAAATGTGCCCTCTTTGAGAGTAAAAAGTGTAATGTATTTCAGTTCTACATTATGTTGCCATTAAACATATTTTTTCGTGGAGATATTCTGCAAAACAGGGTTTCATTTGGTTATATATTTAATATATGGTTATTAAGTGATGAAAAGTAAAATTATTGCTCAAGTTATTTATAAGCGAATAGTCTAGAACTGTGCACGTAATACAAAACGCCACTGCATGCGAAAAAAGGTAAACAGCTAAACACACCTCCTCTTGCTATACATACTCCACCTGTGAAGACTACTAGAATGCCGCCTGAAGCTGCGGTGACGGCATAAACGTAAGCGAGTGTACTAGTTTAACTCGATAGTTATTATTAGGAACCATCTTTTCTTTCATGGTCATTTCTCACGTGGCGGCATCCTATGCTCTGAAATGTACACCTGAAAGCAGAGGAAGTAACCCATGTAGGGTGTTTAAGTTGGTACTGAGAAGTGTAGCTCCGATCCCTCCAAGCTTCTCCTTTCTATCTCCCCTCTGGCAAAATTTTAGTCACTTGATTGATAAGTTGTTTACGTCATTCCAAAAGGTGGGCGGAGCGTAAAACTGCCAATGACCTGTCTATGTTGCTTCATGTTAACATTAATTAGACGAACGATAATAGTCCATTTATTTAACATTTTTTAATGTTAGAGCCATATCAATGTTTTATACAACAACAGTTATTATTATTATTATTATTATTATTATTATTATTATTATTACTATTATATCTAAATGCTTATAACTAAAATGATGTTTGAAATTGACAAATACATTCAGATGGCTTCTGTTGGCAGCAGTTATTCGACAGGGGCTGCTAAGTAGAGGAAGTATTGTATTCTACCCAAAAATTCGATATTGAAATTTCACCGGAAATGTTTTGTTGCCCCACTGAATTAAAAAGCAGTATGTTTAGAAAAGCGTCATGTGTGTGTGTGTGAATGCGTGCGTGTGTGTGAACAGCATAACTTAAAATGAAAAGTCCCATAGATACTAAACTTGGTATTAAAGATGCGACAGGACGATTTTCAAGAAAACCCACTAACCCCAAACTACTCTTTACATGCATTTTTTTCCATATTATTTATTTTCTCAAAAATGGCCCCAAAGTTATTTATTAAAATACCATATACGCTTACAGTAAAATACTTTAAAATTAATTACAAAAGGCATCTCATTAAGCTGATCCATCCGTATTAGGTATTGTTCAAACAAATAACAGTGGGCTATTTTATAAATTCTTTAACATCATAGAATTTGTTTGTTGACAACAACTTTTGTACCTCGGGCTTAAATCTTTTATTCGGTAATATTTTGAATAATTTAGGTAATTTGTTGCACAGAGTAACCAACCCCTTTGTGCAATGCGCTATTAATGCTCTGGGAGAGTCTGTGATAATGCAAATGTAATGTGAATCGACTGTTCTGGTGTTGTATGAATGTTATTCCTTATTTTGTATGAAACGATATCAATTAATATGGATGAAGGCGACTGTTTCTAAAAATATATATGCATGGCAAAGGTAATGCCTGAACTCTTAAAAAATTGATTTACTTGGTGTATTATTTGGAACTACTTTTATTAGTTTCACTATTTGTTTGAGTTTAAAAACCATAACAGAAATATCTGTGTACCTCCAAAAGGGTGGTACCTCCTATGAAATCGCCGGGTAAATATATCCAAAATATAGCTACAGTTTTTAACATCTTTGCTACCTACTTGACTTAGAATTCTTATTGTGTAAGTTAACCTACTTTGTTTGTCATAGTCCTAAAATATGCTCTCTCCATGACAATTTTTTCGGGCGTAAAAATACTTAGCATGGCTTCCTTCAGAAGGGAAGTAAAGCCGCTGGTCCCATGTCGTAGATTTACGGCACGTAAAAGAACCTCAAGCCTGATAAAGAGACCTCTGAGCAAAATTTACGCTCTTTCACGCCCAATATAGAATGGGACACTAAGGACCACAGTAGTTAAAGAACGTCCCTAAATAAAACTCAGTTTTTCTCCATGACAAGGCATATTCGAATATATTGTGCTTTTAAGGTTACTACAGAGTTTTCTGTTAATGTTTTAAAGTGATCAACTGGGTATGTATGTGGATTAAAATTTAAATAATCTGTTTTGTTAATAATTTAAAATGAATCAATTAGACTTTATCGAATTTAGAACATTCTAGGATAGCTATGGCCGATTGTAGTGAAGTTTTGTCAGACTCACTTATGATAAAATTTGTATCATCAGCAAATAACACACTTTTTTCGAGTGTCATAAAGATGGGAGGTCATTTATATAAATTAGGAGTATTGGCCCTAAAATTGAACCTTGCGGTACACCGCATTTGGGAACCTGCAGATCTGATTGCTCACCATCAGTTTCTACCAGTGTGCTCTGCGTTTGAGATATGAACTGAACCACTCACTTGCAACCCTCCTAATGCCATAGTTGTCAAGTTTCTTCGATGGAATATTGTGATCAACTGAATCAAACGCTTTTGAAAGATCGATAAATAAGGCTAAGTGTGTTCATATCTGTCTTTAGCATTTAAATATCGTCTTCAGGAAAGAGAAGATCGCCATATTAATCGATTTTCCTGGGCAAAATCCGAAATGAGCATTTGATATTACATTAAATTTACGCAAAAATGACACAAGTCTATTGCACATAATCTTTTCAATTATTTTGGAAAATACCAGCCATTTCCCAGATATTCGTTATTAATGATTTGAATTTTTCAATATTTCGCCATTTTCTTAAAATCGCTCTTCGGTTGTTTCTGGCAGTGTTGTGGATATAGTGTAGAATTTCAAGGTCAGAATGTATCCGGCTTTTAAAAATCTGCCTATCGATTAAATTTCCTCTATACCCTTTGTAGCTACAACGAAATGTGTAATAAACTATGCATGCGACTGTTTATTTTGATTAGCATGAAGTAGATAGGTAAATAAGAGGTTGTATAAAAATAAACATGGGTAGAAAAACCATGTGAATGTAACGAATCAGGATCTTTATTTATTTTACCCTAATTGTGAAGAGAACTGCAGTGATGTAATATTATAGCCTGCATCTTCAGTTGTTTGAATTTCCTACTTGTGAATAGGACGAAACGATTTAGGGAGCCCATATTTGAGCAAGTAGAAAGCTACTGGCCGATGGGTACCCCTTCCACTTTCCGTTTAAAGGTGGGTTCGATCCCCACTTGCGTGTTGTGAATACAAATTGAGGTTTAACTCTTCGCTCGTGTTCTGGAATCTCGTATCAGGCTGAAGATTGAGCATCGGTTTTATGGCCGTTATTTCGATAACGGAAACTGGGAACTTTTGTTTGAAACAAGAAACAAGCGGGTTTCTATGTGTGCGTGCAGAATGCGATAAGCTATCGGAGAAAGGGCGCTTTTGCTTTGGCAAGGAACTTTTGGGAATTAAGTTTGCATAAAGGCGAAAAAGTCTGCGGGAAACTGTATACTTATTACCTTCTTTTCGTTGTTTTGTTTTTCTTCTAGGCGTTGTTAAGGAATTGCATTACCGCTTTGGGGAAATGGAGGCGTTAATGCAGGATAGTGCAAACGTGTTAAGATTGTAGCTGTAATGGATATTATATTCAGATTAGAAACAGATTTGATTAGCTTTGTATAATATATGTTTGATATAAAATTATTCATAAATCAAGAGTACAGGAGGGGGAGTTAGTGGGAGATTAAAAAGCCCTATCCCACTAGTGTTGAATTTGCTAAACTCATGGCCTAGTATCCCAGACAAAAATCTACAATCCAATTCTTTTAAACTAATGTAGTAAACCTGCTCCAAACACTTAAACAATAAGAAAGACATTTTGGTTTTTAAAATATATATTTTATAATATTTTTGTCTTTATTTTCTTTCTTCATATTTTGACAACTTTTTTCTTCCTATTTTGCCCTTCTGTAATCATAATAGAATCATTTTAAATACCTGGTCCTCTCTTATTAAGTTATTTAATGATACTAAAGATAGAAACTAACAGGTTAAAAGCAAGAGTTGTGCATTGATTAATAGGAGTATGAGGCAGTATTTCTAACACTTAAATAATTTGTCTAATTATATAGTATATAAATTCAATAACAGCTAGCCTTATAGCAATATGTGTATAAATAAAAATATAAAAAGTGTATGTAACAGTCATTGTATTAATGTTTATATTATTATGTACAAGTTTAATAATGTTATGTGAATGTATTACGTAATTTAATAATGTAGGAGCTGTGAGAATATAGGTCTCAAGTTGCTAACAATGAGGTAACCTTGAGGCAATAATGAATTGGAAACTTTTTTAATAATACTGCTAGTAATTCTTGGAGCAATAATAATGTAATTTTTGAGACAGTTTATAAATAGCCAATCAACAACCAGAATACCTGAAAGTTAAATAAAAGCATTCTATTGGAGTAGGATTAGCCAATCAGAAACTGAAATAGAGCAAATTATACAAATTCAGGCGCCAGTTGCTTGTAGACAGCGTTCCTAACTGGACGCGAGACGCGTACTCGAGAAGTTTAATACGTACTCAGTATGAGACGAAAATTCATTACGGCGAGAATATTATAAAGTTTACGTGTTAAAAAGTGTAACTAATTAATAAATAATCTCGCAGCTCTCTCTATATATCAGTGAAGTGTTATTTAAATCGTGTCATGGATTAATAAAAAGGAGTGAAGTAAAAATTATAATTTGTGTAAGCCTACATTCTTCAGCCGCACTACGTCTTGCTCAGAGATACATGTTTCTACAAATTAATACTGACGCAGCCGAGGCAAACCTAAATGTATAATATTAAAAGAAACATTAAAATATAAAGTTGAAAGTAAAGTTGGAGCGAAGGCCACCGGCACTTTGTAACTACTTCAAGTTCGGCTCCCCAACAGTTGAACTACAATACAACTCCTCCTAAAATAGACCTTCTCAAGTAGAAGACATAGTATTATTATTTTCTAAATTAATGTTTCGTTTGCAGATCATGTGATGAATCTATAAGATACATCTTTGAATCAAAATCCAAATTTATTTTCAGAATTTCGAAAACTGCACCTTAAGGAGATTTTCTTGTAGATTATTATAAAAGATAAAATTTATTTACACTTTTTTTCTTTTTCTCAGGAACTATTGAAGGAATTGGTCTGAACACTTGAAAGTTTGTTGTAGAATACACAAGAAACTCGGATTTTCGGTTTATCCAGGTTGATATTTTGCTTCCTTTTTCACAACGATAATATGTGCGTCCTCTTATAAATAATATGAATGTGTACAGTTGTAATGTTGGCATTGCAGATGGCTCGCCGTTCCACGGCGCGTGTTCTTTCTTATTCATAGTAATGCCAAAATAAATGTTCATACAGATTAGTAGTTTATTGTTTCGGGATTTTCGTTAATTCCGATTACCTCGAGTCCCATCTAATCTAAATTGTTGTGTATATCACAATTAGCTTATAAAAAATGTATGAAGTGTTACATTCACATAACTCTCGCTACTCTCTTCGTTTATTAGTTAGTGAGTATGTAAATTAGTCTTACGAAAGTTTATTTTTCTATCTACTTAATTTTAGTCGACATAAACCTTTACAGAAATAGCTACATTACACATTTCGTTATAGGTACAAAGAGAACAGCGATAATCAAAATGTTTAAGACCTGGTCGCTATATGCGCCTAAAAATTAATACTTCTTCCATGCAATCGCGGGGAAAAAGCGACGGAACTTAAAAAGAATGACAAAGTATTGAATAATAGAGCAATTAATGACGGATATCTCGGAAATGGCATGTGCCACAAAAGAAATTTATTTGAAATAAATTGTGTATTTGAAGGACATCTGCGTTTTTGTGCTGTACGTTTTCGTCTATCGCTTAAGGTTTACCAGTTATACAAGTTTGTACAGAATTCCTTCACGAGGGAATCCCAGAAAATTCAAGATATATCTACATTTTATCATGTATATATCTTTAATATGTGATATTTTGATCAAAATCGCTAGAGCCATTTTGAGAAAATCGAATATTTCGAAAAATATCCCATGTAAAGGGTAGTTGGGATGGGGGATTTTCTTGAAAATCTTCTTATCCCATATTTGGATATCCGACAAACACAAATGAACACTTTTTTCCAAAAGTGTCGAGAAATACGCAATTTATTAATTAATTTTAATTTTGGTTTGTGTATAAAAGAGGTTATTGAATTTCCTCTTTTGATCATTGTTCCATAATACAATGCAATAATGCCCGAAAATGTTCGTGCTGTCTATATATGCTTGAACAGCTAGCCTAAGTGGAAATTTTTTCAACACCGTCTTATCTTCATTTTGGAAATTGCGTATCTATTCTTTAGTTAAATTCTGGGAGTTTTATGAGTGCTTTTATTGTTATCAGCACAATGCAATAATTTTAGAAACTGCATTATGTTACGTAAACTGCTAAAATAAGTGCTCGCAGTTGTGAGATATTTCGTTAAGGAAATTTAATTGACGCGTTTTCTTTGTAGCCCAGTTAGTTGTACTTCCTTACTGCGCATGATATAGAAGCTCTCCTGTTTTTGCAGATATACTCTGCCCACTACACAAGGCAATTACAGCTCAGTGGTTTACGTGACTCAAGGCCCCGAGGAGAAGTAGCAAATTGCGGTCGAGTCGCGAAATAGAGAGATAACTGTGGGAAATGTACGTTTTCAGGGATGTCTATATAAGTGTGTTCTACTGTGGATCTAGCGATGTTTTTATACTTGCCTGAGTACCTTCGGGATTCCAAAACGTCAGCTGTGTTCATTGAATGTATTCTACTGCAGTAAACTTCCAATTCTCTTCCAAGAAAGTTTGTCAGAATGTTGTCAAAGAAACAGGAATAAAGGTGAGATTTATTCATTTGTAGAATATACTGAAATAGAAAGGTGTATTTTAATATTTGATAATGGTAATAAGTTTATATGTAGAGAGTAAGATAGTAACAGAAACTGGAATGCAGAATAAAAATATATAATATAAACTATAAATAGAGGTGTAAGACAGGGATATCCTCTTTCGGTCCCTTTTTAATTTATATATTGACGGTGCCATATATAATTGAGAGATAAGTTTAGACACTTTGCTTTTTGCGATGACCAGGTTCTTATATCTAGTTCAGAGGATGGTTTGGATTGCATTGGCTATGGAGGCGACTCTACACTGATCCACATAATAGATACTGTTGGGGCGTCCCCTCCCCGGGAGGAAGGGTGAGGCGAGAGGAGACACCGGGCGGCCGGAACCGGAGTGACGGCATAGCATGGCAGGCCCCTAAGTTTACAGATAGAGAGTTCCCGCCAGACGGACAAGTAGATCACCTACCTAGGAGTTAAGTTAGATAGAGGCCTAACTTTTGAGGGACACGTCAGGGACCTCGCGCATCGGGCCACTGGGGCTACGGCTTCATTGTACCCCATGCTGAGGTCGACGATGCCTGTCCCTCTTAAGTTACACCTCTTTCGAGCGCTCATAATCCCCGTCCTTCTTTACGCCTGCGAGATCTGGGGCATGGCCGCAGACTCCAGTCTGCTGCTTCTGCAACGGGTGCAGAATAGGGGCCTCCGGGCTATCTATTCTGTAAACCGCTCCTTTCCCGTGAGACTGCTTCACGAAGCCTCATCTCTTTCCTACGTGGAGGATGAAATTAGGCGCTAGGCCGCAAAAGTTTACGACCAGTTACCATACCATCAGAGCGCCCTCGTTCGGTCTCTTGGGGATTCTAACCCCAGAACACGCCGCTTGAGGCGTCACCGGCTTCCCCGCATGGCATGTGGGCATATCCGGTAACAACGGAGTACCTCCAACAGCAGCTAAGGCTGAACTCCTATACAATCCCTTCAAGAGTAACTTGGACTTTAAAAAATTACTACCCCTACAATTTCAAATTAACAAATTACTAACACCAGCGGTGCACAAGGGTCGTTGCACCATGACCGGCTACCGTTGTGGAACAAACTTTGTTACCTCCTTTCTCTCCCCTACAAAAATGACAGCCGCCATCCTGAAACCTCCATATCCCGTCACTACGTGGTTAAGCCCTAATTAGGGCAGGTACAGCCTAATACACCATCGGGTTGCCCTCAGCCTGCCAATACGTCGTCGTAGGACAAGCAGACCGGACACCCCACCCCGCATAGAGGGGTTCCAACGCCCCTCAAGGCGGTTCGGATACCCCCGGTAGTCAATCGAGGGACGGAGAGAGTCACAAACAGCATCCCTTTTCCCTGCTACACTGCACCGAAACACCATCGCCAACACTTCCAGCCGTGAAAGAGACCAACGGATGAAAGTTGAAGTGAAATGAGAATGGAGATGAAATGGAGGGACAGGAAATTCGGGAAATGTTAAACTCCTTCCCAGCATTCGCCTGACGACCCGGGAAAACCTCCGAAGAACCCATGGGTCAGAAAGGTCGGCCACGGGAATCGAACCCACGACTTCCCGAATGGGGGTTTCGCCCGAGCCATCCTGCTCGGTCAGAGGATGGTTTACAGAAGCTCTATTGATTAAGCAAATAATAAAAAATTGCAATTTTAATATATCAATCAAGAAAACCAAAGTTTTAGCATTTATAAGTTAGTTCCTTTAAAAGCCAAAATAGTTCTCGATGGAAAATCCATTGAGCAGCTAAATCGTTTTAATTATCTGTGTTTCGAAAGCTCCTATGCGATTTTTGAGAAGTGTGGCCGGTTGTACTTTCTTGGATAGAATGAAAGAAATGAAAGGAATATTTTTAATCTGATGGATAAAATAAATAATTTGAAAGAACATGTCATCCAAAGAATGAAAAACATCTCATACCAAAGAACATGTCGAATTATAAATCGAAACTAACAGAAATGTCAGGAGACAGAAGAAGAGATTGACTCAACTTTTTGATTCAAAATCTATGACCAGAACAAGCCTGTGTCAAGGCAGTTCAAACACAGCTAACGAGAAAATAACAAAAATATGATGTATGTTGCATTCACATGTCATTCTCTACTCTTGTGCAACCACTTTTTACAAACGCTAAGCTTATTGCTAACTTTCTTGTAGGTGCAAGGGGAATATGGTAGGCTTTAAGCTTCAGTCAAATATTTTAACCGCTGGTTGCTATGTGTCGCATTCCATTCTCTTTGCATGTCCAGGACATAAAAAAAAGCGAATAATGAATTCCTATTTGAAAAAAAGAATAAGTATTGAAACATTCAAACAAATAACAAGGAATATCTCGGAAATGGTTCAGTCGACCCCCCTCCAAAAAAAAAAAAATGTATATGGCATAAATTGTGTATTTTAACAAGATCTACAGTTATTGTGTAGTAAAATATTGTCCATCTCTTACGGCTTACCAGTTAACCAAAGTCATTCAGAATAAAGAGTATATTCCCAGAAAATGTATAATATGCATTTCATTTGCCATGAAAACATCTTAAACATATGATACTTTTAGCAAAATCGTTATTCATTTTTGAAAAAATTAAAATTTTCGAAAAATGTTCCATGTAAAGAGTAGTCTGGGTGGTGATTTTCTTGAAAATGGTCGTGTCGTATCTTCGAAAGATACTGAACCTAAATACCAAGTTTGGTATTTATAGACTTTTCATTTTTGACTTATGCTGTTCACAGATACACACATGGACTTTTTCTAAAAATGCTTCTTTTTGGCACTTCAAAACATGTATTTCCGGTGAAATCTCGATATCGAATTTTTGGGTGGAATACAATACTTCCGCTACTTCTATATGTAGTAGAGAAAGTAACTAGATTGCACCGAATTTAAGATTTTTACGTATGCAAATATTTCCAAACGATTCCACTGTTCTGAATAATACACCTAAGCACGTTTTGATTCTTCAAACTTCTAATCAGCAGACACAGACATTCTCAAGCAGTTGCTTTCAAGTTATCTATACTCCAACGATGCATAAATACAAAGAATATAACAAAAGCGGCCAATGGTCAATGACGGCAGGTAAAAATGGTTTGGTTAGTGGCGTCTGCCAAAAGACTGCGCGAGGGATGGGGGTGGTTTGTTACATGCGACGTCCTGTCCTAAAGTATAGTAACAGCTCAAGTTTATTTCTTTCTTCCTGGCTTTAGTGCTTACAGTTTCCTATGCCTGCTAATAAGCAAAATAAACAGTTCTCAACCAGAGACCCCGGTTAGATTCCCGGCTAAGGCGGGGAAATTTTCTTTAACCAGAATCATTCCCTATGCTCCGCTCGGTCTGGGATTATGAATTTGAAAGCGACTGTGTGTAATATAAAAATGTATAAAAAAATCAACGTTGACAAAATCTACAGTTGAACTAGTAATAATAACACCGTCAGTTATTTCTCAAGGGAAAATCCTCGATATAACCGGAGTTAAAGACGCCTGTATAAATAATAATAAAAAAATAGAATCTTCTCGCTTGTGCAACGTAATATGCTCCCATGTGCTCATTTTAATGATATAAACACAATATAGACGAATAGAATTTAAAAATGCTTTGGAGATCAGCCAATTGCAGCCGTGATTACAGAATGTTTATGCCTCTTTCATATTTAAATAGGTCTTTATTCAACGAATGTAGTTCTAATATGTTGCCAACAGCGTAACATTCAAAACAAAATGACAATTTTTAAGATTTGCTCAACCGTCTTGCATTTAATTGGCCTGTTTTAAAATCATTTTTTCTTTTTCTTTCTTCTGCCAGAGGATTTCATTTTTTCTCAGTTAATGTAGTATTTTACGTTTGTTTTTAGGATTAGACGAACATTCATATTTCAACACTTGGTATTAATGATACAATACAGCATATGGTAAATTCTTTTTTAAACAGAACGCAGTAGAAGTTGCTTTTAAAGTATATAATTTATAATAACTATTTATACATATATTTTTTGATGAAATAATGGAATAGTTCTTCTTTCTCTGTTTAACTTCCTCTTATGTAGGCCTTGCACCCCCAGGACTTAAGGCTGGTGCCTGGGGTCAGAGGCCTGTCGAGGAGCAGACACTCATGGATCAGACAGAATATCCAGGATGGGTGATCAGCCCGACGCCTGGTATGGGAGGAAGGAAGTAGATGAAACGAAATAATGGTGAAATGGATGAACGGAAAGGTGATGATGGAGCAGTTGGTGGAATGAATGGCGGGGGAAACCAGAGAAAACCGGCCCAGATGCCGCTTTGTTAATGGAATAGTTATTAGTGCAAAATTGTTTCATCAATCATTTCCGTTAATTGGACTAGTTAAATACACGCATTTTAGCTTTGTCTTGTCCAATTGAATCACCGGTAGAAAGATGGAAATATATTCAAGAGATCAAAAGAAAACTATAATGTACTTTTTATTAAATAAAATACCTTTTAGGCAATGTCTGAAAACGCATTTTAAATTGCATAAAGTCAGAAACAGTGTTAATACTCTCTTTTCTGAAGTTTTCATTTGTCGATATCTTCTCATTTTTAAATTGTTCCATACGATATACTTTTCACTACAAATAAATAAAATTTTGTGCATCTCCTCGTAAAAAACAAGATAAAAAATCACTGTGTTACACTGCATAACTTTCTCTACCCTTGTACAAACCCATTTTATACAAACGTTTATTCTCCATCTACTTCATATTAATCGAGATATCGAAATGTTAATCTTATTGCTAATTATCTTGCAACTGCAAGGGGAATATGGTAGGTTTTAAGTAATAGTCAAATATTTTAAGAGCTGGTTGCTATGTGGAGTATTGCATTCTCTTTGCATGTCTAGGACATAAAAAATAAACAACAAAAAAACAATAACAAATTCCCATTTGAGAAAAAGTATAAGTATTGGAAGATTTAAACAAATAACAAGGAATATCTCGGAAATGGTTCACTCGACCTCAAAAAAGTATATGACATAAATTGTGTGTTTTAACGAGATATACATTTTTTGTGTAGTAACTTTTTGTCTATCTTTTACGGTATACCAGTTATGCAAAAGTTATTCAGAATGAAGGACTTTTGGGGACATTCCAAGAAAATTCATCATATACATTTCATTTGCCATAAAAGTATCTTAAACATATAATATTTTAATCAAAATCGTTAATAATTTTTGAGAAAATCAAAATTTTCTAAAAATGTTCCATATAAAGTTTAGTCTGCATTGGTGGAAGATTTTCTTAAAAATCTTCTTGTCGCATCTTTGTAAGATACTGAACCTAAATACCAAGATTGGTATTTATCTGACTTTCCGTTTTTGAGTTATGTTGTTTAGAGACACACATACGGATCTTTTCTAAAAATGTTTCTTTCTTTTTTATTAAGAAGCCTCAAAACATGCATTTCCGTAGAAATCTCGATATCGAACTTTTGGGTGGAATGCAATACTTCCCCTACTTATTATAGAAAAAGAGAAAGTAATATTATAGAGAAAGTAAAAATTAGAAACTTTTGTTAGCATACTTAACTGTGATGTTATACAACAGTAATGCTCATACTGTATAAATTTTTAAGCAAAAACACTGGTGTGGTGTTTAACATTTATCTTCTACAAAAAATATTAGCAGAATTAAAACACACTATTAATAAAGCGGTTAATTATAAAATATTATTTTTTAAAACATAATTGCATCGTGTGGTGCCATTTTTCAAAGCAGTAAAAATTAATATATATATATATATATATATATATATCTTGGGAGCTAATTTAAAAATATATATGAAATTTGGAATAATATTTTACATTAAGACCTGACTGCTGTATTAAAATTTCGATTGAATCAGACTGAAATTGTAGCTTTAGAAATCCCACGATTATTCTTAAAAAGCAGAAAAAATCCCAATTCTTTGCTTTAGATCTTTTGTGAGAATAAGATGAGACATTTAATAGATTTGTCATTTTTCTACCAATAACTTCTTAGTAGTTAACATTTTTTCCAGGCTAACATGCTGCATATGAATATGAAACTTCAGAGAGATACAGGGAGAGCCAAAAAACTACGAACCGCCTGAGCGGCGTTTTTCCTGTCCGCGTCTTCGGCGCTCGTTGCCGTCTGCCGCTATCATAGAAAGGCGCGGGTGAAATCATACATTTTTAAAACTACTTTAAGGCTTTACTTACCAACTTACAATTTTAAAATACAATCACTCGCCATTTTTTTCGAGTCAACAGTTGAAGCCCGTACATATGTGAGTACAATTTTGCCCCCCCCCTTTTTTGAGAAAAACAGCCAGGGAGCGTGATTTTTGCCTTTTTGAGCAAGACTCTGCAACAATTTATACGGCCAATATTTCGATGAGAAAAATTGAAAGTGTGTTTGAGGATAGAATTATTAGTAGAGATTAGTGGTCCCCTAACTCCCTGCGATTTCTATCTCTGGAGTAACTTAAAACAAAGTGTACAAGACAAACCCCCACACACCAGGAAATTGCCAGCATTTCTCAACATGAACTACGGAGAGTGATGGATAGTTTCCTAAAGAGGTGCCAAAAATGTATAGACAACGGTGTCGTCTTTCAACATCTCCTTTCATAAACTTCTGTCGAGGATAGTGAATGACACTTTTTTGGTGGGGAAGATAGAGCCTGAGGTAAGGGTTAGAGACAGTAATAAATGTTAAAACCATTTTCACAAATTCTCTAGAGCCTTAAAAACACTTTACAATCCTTTTTATAAAACTTCTGCCTCGCTGATCCGTATTGAGAAAGAGTTAATCAATAATATCTTTTCTTTAGAAAGTAATTACTTCCCTTGATCTCATTCCGAGAACGTTTTGCGTTCCGTTTGGTCAATATTACTTAGGATTTCACAATGAAAAGCTTCCGCCAGCCTCGAAAGAGTCACACAGTAGCTGCATGCATTAAAGCAATATTTGCACAAGGTTATCCCTAGGGCAATACATTTACAGAATAAAACAAATCAATGTGGCCTGCATTCCCCCATGTCTCGACCCGGAAAAGGTTATCATAGGAGCAAAGACCAGGATGCCTTCTGCGATTGCCACGAACAAAGATTCTCTCTAAAGACATACACAAGCCTGCAAAAACAGATCTTTTTTGTTCAAGCTGATGCTAAACAGACTAGAAGTCCGCGTTTTAATTCAGAAGTCTCTTTCATGTAACGCTGAAAAATACGACAGGAAACAAGTCTGCTTTTTATTTATGAATGGGCACAAGCTCTCGGATATCGAAGACACGAAGGTCTTTGGAGAGGCCAGTATGAACTAATACACATTACAGCAGACATATTCGGAAGGGAAGTAAAGCCGGTGGTCCCGTGTCGTAGATTTACGGCACGTAAAAGAACCGCAAGCCTGATAAAGAGAACTACCCAGAAATGTTCACATGACCCCCCCTCCTCAAAGTATGGCATAACTTGTGTATTTTAACGAGATCTACATTTTTTGTGTAGTAAAATTTTGTTATGTTTACTAGTTATGCAAAAGCGATTTAAAATTAAGAGGACTTCTAAGGACATCACCAGAAAATTCAAGGTATACGTTTCACTTGCCGCGAAAATATCTTAAATATATGATACTTTAATCAAACTCGTTAGGGCCATTTTTGAGAAAATCAAAGCTTTCGAAAAATGTTCCATATAAAGGGTAATCTGGCGTAAGGGAATTTTCCTGAAAATCTCTGCGTCGCATCTTTGAAAGATACTGAACATAAATACCAAGTTTGATATTTATCCGATTTTTCGTTTTTGAGTTATGCTCACACACACACACGAACCCTTTTTTAAAAAAGAAAATTATTTTGGATTCGGAGGGACTCAAAACACGTATTTCCAGTGAAATCTCGATATCGATTTTTTGGGTAGAATGCAATACTTTCCCTACTTGCTATACGTAGTAGATAAAGTAAAAATATTTTATGGTTACATTTACACGACTATCTATTCTTAAACTGTATTACAAAAGCTTATTGTTTGTATCTACTTCATGTTTATCGAGACAAACATTTGTAGAAATGGTTTCATTACATACTTCCTATATATAGGCTTAATTGATAGTCAAATCCTTTAACAACTGGTCGCTATGTGATGGCTTTTGATATTCCGTTTTCTTTACATGACCAGGAGATGGAAAAAATAAAAAAATGAAGACTTCCTATTTCAGAAAACTTTTAATAATTTGAAAATTCAAATCAATAACAGGAATATCTCGGAAATGGTTAACTCCATAAAAAATTTTATTTGAAATCAATTGTGTACTTAAACGAGATCTACATTTTTTATGCAGCAAGATTTTGTCTATCCCCCACGGTTTAGCAGTTATGTAAAAGTCATTCAGAATGAAGAGGCCTTCGAGGATATTCATAGAAAATATCTTAAACATAAGGTTTTATAGTTAAAATTGTTAGAGCATCATTAAAAGTGTTAGAATTATTTTTAAAAAATAAAAATGAACAAAAATGTTTTAGATAGTTTGGGGTGGGAGAATTTTCTTGAAAATCTTCGTGTCGTATCCTCGGAAGATGCTCAATTTAAATTCCAAGTTTGGTATTTAATCAACTTTTGTTTTTTAGTTCACAGATCCACACTTACACAAACCTTATTTTTCTAAAAATGCTTTTTAGGGCTCAGGGAACCTCAAAATATGTATTTCCAGTGAAATCTCGTCAATTAAGTTTTGGTTGGAATACAATACTTTCTCTGCATATTGTAAGTACGTAGTAGACAAAGTAATAAACAATGTCAGATTTGATTATATACTTACTGGTCCACTTATTATTTTCTGCATTTACCGTATATTTTTACCATGATTCAGCTAGCATGGTTATTGCCCTTCGTATACATCGCCCCGTTTCGATTATATAAAGATTCGACCTTGTTCACGTAACTGAAGGCGAAGCGGATCAGTTAGTTTCAATTATAGCCCCTAGGGAGCGCAAATGTGTTATAAGCCGAGTCAAAGGTTATAATTGGCTTAATATTGTAGATACAAGCTCAAATGCGAGGGCTATTTTCTGTTTAGAGATGTAATAAATTTTAGGAGTCTGGCCTAGGCAAGTGCCTCAGTATTAGTATACGCTTGTTACGTTCTCTACTACTCGCCTTTGCTAGGTAGAGGATGAGGGAGTTGTATTGTAGTTCCGTTGTTGGGGAGCCGAACTTTATGAAGTAACTGCCCTACGTATGGTACAAAGTTTCCGGTGGCCTTCGCCCCAAGTTCACTTTCCGGTGGTCTTCACCCCAAATTTACTTTCCGGTGGCCCTCGCCCCAAGTTTAAGAATCATCTTTTTATTTTTATGTTTTCTTGAGTATTATATATATTATGTTTGCCTCGGCTGCGTCAGTATTAAATTTGTGGAAACTGCATTTAACAGGGTGGGATGCGGCTAAAGAATGTAGGCTTACACAAATTATAATTTTTACTTCACTCCATTTGTTAATCCTTCACACGATTAAATAACACTTCACTTATGTATAGAGCTGTGAGATTATTTATTAATTACTTGCACTTTTTAACACGTAAACTTTATAATATTCTCGTCTCACACTGAATACGTATTAAATGCTCGGGAACGCGTCTCGCGTTAGGAACACTGGAATACTGTCTACAAGCACCTGGCTTCTACCGCCTAAATTTTCAAATTTTATCTATTTCAAGTCTCTGATCGGCTAGTCCTACTCCAATAGAATACTTTTATTTAACTTAAGCTTTTTCTGGTTGTTGATTGGCTATTTATAAACTGTTTTTAAAAATTACATTATTGTTGCTCCAAGAATTATTAGTAGCATTATTAAACTTTCCAATTCATTATTGCCTAAAGGTTACCTCATTGTTAGAAACTTTTGACCTATATTCTCACAGCTCCTACATTATTAAATTACGTAATACATTCGCATAACATTATTATACATGTATACAATAATATAAACATAATACAATGACTGTTAAATACATTTCATGTTATATATACACATATTGCTTTAAGGCGAGCTGTTATTATTTTTGTATTATATAATTAGACTGAAATCATTTAAATGTTAAAAATACTGCCTCAAGGAAGCAGTGTAATCGGCCCCAAAATTTGATATCTTGGTTTTACTTGAAATCTAAGTTTTGAGGTATTTGAACGCCTCCAAAAAACATTTTAGAAAACGGTGTGTGTGTGTGTGTGTGTGTGTGTGAGAGAGAGAGAGAGAGAGAGAGAGAGAGAGAGAGAGAAGGGAGGGAGAAACATGGCTCAAAACGAAAAGTCGAACGAATATCAAATAAGTTCAGCATCTTTTAAGGGTGCACATGAAGATCTGTAGAAGCTACCACTTCTCAGACTAACCTTTACATATGTGGTAGATTTTTTGCTGCTTTAGTTTAAGTAGGTGATTTGTTTCTCGTAAATTATTTACGTAATTTATTAACTTCTCGCTTTGGAAGCCAACTTGTAGAAGTATTGTTCTTGGAGTTTACGTTGTTTAAGGAGTTTGTACCGACGCTTTGGGCGTCGGTTTGAAGTTGATTACGTAATAGTTACTGTTGTTACGCAATATGCTGCTACGTATGAGAAGCTGATTTGGAAGATGTATTTTTGTTGTTACACTGCAAGTTTTAAAATATAATATTAACTTTGGTATTAAAACTGCTTATATATATATATATATATATATATAGTATTTATGTTTGTATTTGTCTCGGCTGCTTTAGTAATGTTTGTAGATTCAAGTTTCTCTTAGGCAGGGTGCGGTGCGACAAAAATGTAGACTTACACAGAATTTAGGTTTCAAATTTAACTTCTTTTTATTTTTCCTTTGCACAAATTTATAAAGCACTACACTGATGTTAAGAGCTGTGAGATTCTTTAATACTTGCACTTAATTAACGCATATACATATTTTACGATTTACACGAATATGTAATATTTCTTTAGAGAACACATCTTCCATCCGGTCACTACCAAGGTCTGCAGGCAACTGAACATTTCAACCGTCAAAACCCGTAAGCTTCTGTATTTCAAGTCTCTGATTGGCTAATTCTAGTCCAATAGAATACCTGCATTTTATTTAACGCTTTTTCTTTGCTGTTGATTGGCTAATTTTAAACTGTCACAGAATTTACATTATCGTTGCTCTAAATCATGACTAGTAACATTCAAACTCTTAAACTCATTATTGCCTCAAGATTACCTCATTGTTAGCAACGTTAAACTATTATTCTCACAGCTCTTGCATTATTAAAGCATGTAATATATTCACATAACATTATTAAACATGTTTACAATACTATAAGCATATGCAGTGACTGTTACATACATTTAAAAATAATTATTACCTACATATTGTTTCAAGGCGGGCTGTTATTGAATTTACATATTATAAAAATACAATTGAAATTATTGAAGTATTAGAATACTGCCTCAAATAGTACTTTTTATTCCTTCTACTGGATTTAGGCCTTAGACCTGTTTCTACATCAGAACCCAATGTCGCATCTTGCCATTGAAAGGCCAACCTTGATGATTGTTAGTAATAACTATGTTCCTGGGTTTCATTACGAGCGCTGCACAGGATTGCGCAGATGAAGAGGATTGTTCTGAAGTCGCAAAGTCCGTGTGACGTAAGGATGCAACGGAGAAAGGTTGGGGAGGGACGCAAAGTGAAGGAATACAGGCAGCGGCGTATGTTTGGAGTGCAATATAATGTGTGTTCTCCTTGCTTCGTTAGCCTTTTCGATTACCTCGTCTTCCCTTGTGTTAACTACATTCAGCGAGTTCATTCCTGCGGTAGGAGAGAGGTTCTCTGACGCCATAGAGCTCCCAATTGGCTGGCATTGGTATATTTTGCTAGCTTTCAGTGCTAAAAATTTCTGAAAATTATTTACTATGTACTTTTGTGCAAAAGGAATCGGAGAAAGCCAGGTGATCGAAATTAGTGATTTTTTTGGGGGGGGAGGGCGTAACCAAACTGCAAACCTTAATTCAGTCTTGAATATATATATATACACAGTTAAAAACAGTTAAAAGTGTGTACATGCAGAGAATGTCAAAATAGTGTGCTTTTTCGTACAGCTGCTTCGATAACTTAGACCGGTTGAGGACAGAAAAACAGTCCCAGTGAAACAGACTTACAGGGTTATTCAAAAAGAAGGAACAGACTTTAAATATTTATTTCTAATGAACGACAATGGATAGCGACACGTACAACGCATCATTGAATACAGGAAAGTTCAAAATTTTAAGCCCCCATCTATTAGTTTCATTCAGTGCCTACAGCGGCAATGTGTTTGTTTACGAGAAAATGGCGACGCCGCAGAAAAAGTCGTTTTGTGTGCTGCATTATGCAAAGAGTGAATCCATCGTTTCATTGCAGAGTGAATTTCGTTGCAAGTTCAACAACGAGCCGCCTCGTCAAAAAAAAAAAAAATTAAATTGATACAATAAATTCGTAGAAGATGGTTGCGTATGCAAACGGAAAAGCATTGGTCGTCCTCGCATAACAAATAGTGATCATTTTGAACACACAAAGTAAAATTTTGAACTTTTCTCTATTCGGTGATGTATCGCATGCGTCGCCATCTATTGTCGTTCATTAGAAATAAATATTTAAATTCTGTTCCTTCTTTTTGAATAACCCTATATTTCTTTCAGTAACAGTAGATATAACAATTATATTCAGTCGTGTTGATTGGAGATTTGGATAATTTCTCGCCACTAATCTAATTTGAAAGCATAATAATTTGGGACAAATCGGGACCGACGCGGTGACCACGCTCGTTAAAGCACGGGCTCCTGAGCGGGAGGTTCACGGTTCAAATCCAGGGACTATGGCCATTGACTTGAGTTTTTTTCCCGGTTTTCTTCAGTCCTCATGATTGGCAAGTGCCCAGTAATCATTTCATACGGCCTGTGTTCCGTATAAGTAAGAACGACTGTTAAACACCACAAAAAGGGACAAATCCGAACGCTTCATGCCAAATAGCTTCAAGTGCGAAACTCGGAATGATGAGAAAAGAACTTGCAAATGAAAGTTGTAATACAATATATTTTGTTTGCACCAAGATGCAAATTAAAGTCATAACTAAAAGCATGATTTGCATTCACTAACTGTTGCGCAAGTGCAAGCTTGCCTTCTGATAGCCTGTTCCGGGTATTTACTGTCTTTAATGGCTTCAAGAAGTTGGTGGTTGTGGTTTTCAGCAAGACCGCAGAACACCTTACCATTATGTACGCTTTTAAACACTCCAACGCTTCACAGTGCTTTATTTGCTTTCTCGGGTTTACCATCGGTTATTATTGCCACGTCATGTTAAAAGTGTGAGTCCAAACCACATAATGTGTTAAATTTTTACTTTTTTTAAACAGAGAATACCTCACACTAATTGGTTTTTACTTATATCTTTCACCAAGCGAGATGGCACTGCGGCAACGTGTGCGACTCGCATTCGGTGGGTCCCGGCTTTGATCCCCGGCGACTGCCCATTCTGACCCATGGGTTTTTCTGGTTTTACAGGGGGTCGTCAGGCGAATACTGGAGTGGTTTCTTCTCTACTACGATTTCCTTTCCATAATATCCCATCATTCCGTTTCCTACTCATCTTTCATTCCGACCCCTTCAGCTGCCGTGGTGCGGGCGCTGCTTACCCTGAGCACCCGTGGTACTTATGACCTTACTAGAAGTACGTCGAGCCGAACACTCGAGCCCCTCCCGAAAGGGAGTTTTCGGATTGGGTTGGACTCGGCGGGACAGTGGTTCCCGAGATCCGTGGCAGATTCGGTACGTCTGTATGGGTTTCCATGCAGGCAGGGTTGTGAGACGCCTCAATTTCTTCCGGTACCGCCCTGGATAGCCGGTAGACGATATGCTAGATTGCTGTCGGCCCTAGCGAGTTTATCGGTAGTCGCCTTTTCGGGATGACGCGCGTAAGTGGTGTTCCCGCTTCCATCCTCGCGCA
Organism: Deroplatys truncata; assembly: GCA_030765065.1. Classification (NCBI taxonomy): domain Eukaryota; kingdom Metazoa; phylum Arthropoda; class Insecta; order Mantodea; family Mantidae; genus Deroplatys; species Deroplatys truncata. Next base: position 124,472,907 of record CM060988.1, on the reverse strand, counting down.
AGCGGGGGGGAGGGCTTTTTAGAATCTAGATATTGGCCTCGTGAGAAACCCCCACGGCTGGAGAGCTACTCGACTGGCGCTGACCATGGGCTTAGAAGGGGGGGGGGCTTGGGCTTAATCCATTGCCCTGGTGGACGTTCGCTACGCACTGTGTTTTAGGTTTCGTGACGTCTAGCAGTGGGCTTAATCTCTTGCCCTTGTGGACGTTCACTACGCACTGTGTTTTAGGTTTCGTGACGTCTAGCGGTGCCGGACAGTCGGCGCGTATGCATGCTCAATGAAAAGAGTACTCAGACACTAGAGGGTTGCTTGATTGTTGGGTCGTTCTTCGCCCTCTCTCGGAGGCTCCAGTAGTGGGACGGTCTGCGAGGTTGGAAATTTTGGCACTTCTTTAGGAAACTATCCATCACTCGCCGTAGTTCACGTTGAGAAATGTTGGCAATTTCCTGGCGGATATTTTGTTTTCATTCTTCCAAGGTATATAGGTTTGTCTTGTGTACTTTGTTTTAAGCTACCCCAGAGATAGAAATCGCAGGGGGTTAGGTCGGGGGACCGAAGGGGCCACAAATCTCTACTAATAATTCTGTCCTTAAACACACTTTCAATTTTTCTCATCGAAGCTGTTAAAGAGTCTTGTTGAAAACAGGAAAAATCACGCTCCCTGGCTGTTAATTCTCTAAAAAGAAGGGGGACAAAATTGTATTCACATATGTACGGGCTTCATCTGTGGCTCGAAAAACATTGGCAAGTGATGTATAGTTTCCTAAAGAGATGCCAAAAATGTATGGATAACGACGGTGGCCAGTTTTAGCATCTCTTTTCATAAAGTTGGTAAGTAAAGTCTTTAAAAGTGATTTTAAAAATGTTGTATGGTTTCATCCCCGCCTTTCTATGATAGCGGCAGACGGCAACGAGCGCCGAGGACGCGGACAGGAAACACCGCGCAGGCGGTTATTAGTTTCTTGACTCTCCCTGTATAAGGTAATACCGTATGTTTTCCATGCATAAAATATTTATTAATTTTAAGGCATTCGTGAATAAAGACACAAACAAATTACCTTATTTGTTTTCAAAATAAGTAAGAATTCTAAAGTTCTTAAGACCAACATATAGCGTCCAGTTTTTAAACATTTGACTATCGTTATTCCCTTTGTACTTATAACCCAACGTGTAACGTAACTATTTCTGCAAAGGTTTATTTGGATTAAAATGTAGTAGATAAAATAAGCTTTAGTAAGAATAGTTTTGTATACCAACTAATAAAGATAGAATATTTTTGCTTGATTTCGAGTGAAGGAGAAAATGATTTAGTCACTAAACCCCCGATGGGAGTCGGAACTGGGAGTGTGGGGCTCGCTAATAGTTGTCATACCCACTAAAAACTCCTGCACCGGAAGGAAAATAGAAAGGAGAATGAGTGGAGTAATGCAAAAGGTTGTGCGGTCCCGCGTAGCACCCGCGTTAGTACTTGTAAGGAAATGTGCTAGCGCTCTGTGAGCGGGAGCGGGTATGAAAAATTTCTGGTATGCAGCCATGAATACACCTGACTGCAATGCTAGTGAATGGAAGTTGATAATGTAAAGCAATGTAGGTAAAAGTATGTGTCAGGAAGCGTTTGGTTTTTGGTGTTGTCTCGAGGACGTTGTCGGTGTACCATCCGGCTCGGTGTATGTTGTAAGATTGCAATAATACGATCTCATATACACTAACTCTAAGGTTAATAACCACTTAGTTAAGCCCAAGTTGGTTTTAGAATGCCGCGGTTCCCTCACAGCACTGCCTAGTCCGTTTAGTTCACCTTAAGTGGGTGCCGGGGCATCTAGGGATTTTGGGTAATGAAACAGTAGATGAAGATGCTAAGAAGGAAACCGAGTAACCTTTTATTGGATCCGAACCGTCATCAGGACTTAGGCTGTAAGTGGTCGTACAAAGAACACGAGAAATACTGAAACTCCTCTGTAGGTTTCAGGCCCTCCTAAGCTCTCATACAGAGATTGGATAGAGCAGGTCGCAAGAACTGCTAAAATTAATCAGGAAAAAGCTCCTTTGGACAACGGGCTTTTTTACACTACACCCCTAAGAGGGCAATGGTGGAACAGCTAGTGTATCCTGCCTGCAGATGGTGTCAACAAGCAGATGAGAGAGCTGTCTATTTAATGTGCGTGTGGCCAGTACTCTCTTTCCAAGGAGCTTTCTTTTTTGGGAGTAAATTTCAAAATGTTGAAGGACTTTCAACCATCACAGTTGAGGCAGTAACACTTAAATAATTTCAGTCTAATTATATAATATGTAAATTCAATAACAGCCCGCCTTAAAGCAATATGTGTATATAATAATTTGTAAAATGTATGTAACAGTCATTGCATATGCTTATATTATTGTATCCATGTGTAATAATGTTATGTGAATATATTACGTAATTTAATAATGTAGGAGCTGTGAGAATAATAAGTTAAAAGTTGTTAACAATGAGGTAACAATGAGGCAACCTTGAGGCAATAATGAATTTGAGAGTTTAACAATACTACTTCTGATTCTTGGAAGCAATAATGTAAATTTAGTGACAGTTTATAAAATAGCCAATCAACAAGCAGAAAAAGCTTTAGTTAAATGAAGGTATTCTATTGGACTAGGATTAGCCAATCAGAAACTAAAAAGGAGAAAAAATTTACAAATTTAGAAGTTAGTTGCCTGCAGACGGAGTTACTAACAGACGCAAAAAGTGTCCTCAAGAAATATACGTATTCGTGTGAGACGAAAAATAAGTTTGTGTTAAAAAGTACAAGTAATTAATAAAAGAATCTCACAGCTTTATATCAGTGAAGCGTAATTTAAACTCGTATCAAGTATTAATAAAAGGAGTGAAGTAAAATTATAATCTGTGTAAGCCTACATTCTTGTCGCATCACAACGCTGCTAAGAGAAACATGTCTCTAACAATAATATTGACGCAGCCGAGGCAAACATAAATATCAAATATTTAAAGAAACAGTTTATTTAGAAAGTTAATTTTTAAAAAAAACCTTGGGACAAAGGCCACATGAAAGTACATTTTTGGGGCGAAGGCTACCGGAAACTGTTTACTATACGCGGTTGCAAATACCTACTACAAGTTCGGCTCCCCAACAGTTGAAATACAATACAACTCCTACTTCAAATCGGCTTTTCCATACGTGAAACAAAAACATTTACACAGTCCAGACGTTGATTCAATTCATTATGAACGACAGACTTCTGGATCTGGGGATGGGCAATAGATCTGCAAAGGCCGCAACACAGGGCAATGTTGCCCCTCCAATCAAAACTTAACTAAGCTTAACTAACCCTAAAGATCTCGCGTTAAATCCAGAAACGACAGGATCCCGTGGTTTCGCTGCGGCTCGATACTGCCAGACGACCTCCATAGCTTCCCACTAGCTTTTTTCAAGCACGCACAAGGTATAACTTGCATCCACTATTATTGTTTCTATTGACCAAATGTCCCTAGTACGAATTTCCCTCTTGACTAAAATAATGTAGGCGAAAACACTGTTGACGAAATGCGCTAGTCATACCGTCTGTTGATCAAAAAAGCAGACGAATTGTCTTGTGTTGCTGTTGACACAACGTCCTGGAAGCACTGGAGTGCTTAGCAAGCAGAGAACACGCGTGTTGGAATCTCAGGTTAGCCTACCTACCCGGGTGAGGTTATGCATCCTGCGTCATCGATAATTTATTTCTTCTCCGCCAGTTGCCCAGTGTTGAGCAAATACGGCATCAATGACGTAGGAACGTGTTTTCTCCCTAGGAGAAATGCCTCTAGGGACGGTATTGTAATGCGGCAGATACGGCATCAACGTAGGAGTTTCGAAGACATAGAAGTGAAAAATAGAGCTTCGCACCAACTTTTAGGTGCGTTCGCTACTGCGGAACAATCATTCTTGTAGCTTTACTTGCCCGCCTGACCCTGCTTAGGAAACAACCGCTGCAAGTACAAAGTTTAATTGAGCTTTATTTATGGGCGCTCTTTAACTACTATGGTCCTTAATCCCATTCTATATTGGGCGTGAAAGACCGTAAATTTTTCTCAGAAGCCTCTTATCAGGCTTGAGGCTCTTTTACGTGCCGTAAATCTACGACACGGGACCACCGGCTTTACTTTCCTTCCGAAGGAAGCCATGCTAAGGATTTTTACGCCCGAAAAAATCCATCGCCCTCCCCCGGGTTTGAACCCGCGACCTTGGGAACTAGAGGCTAGCACGGTACCACTAGTCCGCGGAGGACAACTACGAAGTTTAAGAAAATAATTTGTGGAATCTTTTCCAATAGGTAAACATCCTTCCGGCGCAGTATACGTTTGGCTTTCATATCCAAGCGATTGATTGCTCGTTTGTGTTTTAATGTTTAATCCGTTTTGCAAGCGTGCCACGATTGGTTTTATAGCTATTTGTATATTTAAGACCTTTATTTGCAACTTGTTTTCAAGTATAACTGTCTACAATTAATTTTTAGCAAATGAGGAGCATTAAACTTCGCTGAGGGGAGAATAGACGTCAAAATTGATGTAAAATGTAGTTTCGTTTAAAATGCCACGTTAATATTTAAACTTTTCTGATTTATTGGTAATTTAGTCATTTATTTTTACTTTCTTTACTACGTATAGTAAAGTAGAGTATTCACTCGTATAGTATAGTAAAGTATAATATAGGAAGTATTGCATTCCACCCAAAACTTCGATACCGAGATTTCACCGAAAATACTCCTTTGAGGTGCCCTGAATCCAAATAAAGGATTTTTGGAAACATGTCCGCGCGCGTGTGTGTGTCTGTCGACAGCATAATTAAAAAGCTAAAAGTCAGATAAATACCAAACTTGGTGTTTGAATTTGGTGTCTTCCAAGGATGCAATACGAAGATTTTAAAGAAAATCCCCCACTCAGACTACCCTTTACATTGAACACTTTTTGAAAATTTTGATTTTCTCAAAAATGGCTCTAACGATTTTGAGTAAAATATCACATGTTTAGGATATTTTCATTGCAAATGAAATGTATATCTTGAATTTTCTGGGAATGTCCCCAAAAGTCCTCTTCTTTCTGAATGACTTTCGCATAACTGGTAAACCGTAAGAGATAGACAAAATGTTACGACATAAAAAGTGTGGATTTCGTTAAAACACAATTTATATCGCATACATTTTTTGTCGAGTGAACCATTATCGATATATTCCTTGTTATTTTTTTGAATTTTCCAATAGTGATACATTTTTTTATTATGGGAATTCGTTATTCGTTTTTTTATGTCCTGGAATACAAAGATAATGAAATGCTCCACATAGCAACCAGCTCCTATAAGATTTGACTATCACTTAAAGCCTACCATATTTCCCTTGCACTTACAATAAAATTAGCAATAGGATAGTTTCTGCAAATGTTTATCTCGATTAACATGAAGTATATGGAGAATAACCGTTTGTAAAAATAGTTTATACAAGAGTAGAGAAAGTCATGTGAGTGCAACACATCAGATTTGTTTTTAGTCAATTTCACGAACCACCCACCTCTGTTATGTGGGCGTACATGGCTTATTCATAATCCGGAAGGCAGAGTTCGAATTTGTTGGGATGGGTGATCTGAGTAAGGTTTTTTTTGGGTGGGGGTTTACCTAATCTTGCAAAGAAACATTTGGAGCGAATATAAGATCTGTAGTCCCCGGACTTATTTGAGCATCAGCAGGTGAATTAAAGGTCGCGAAATCCTTAAAATAATTCTTCGAATAAGGTGTATATTGTACAATCTGCAATGAGAAAATGTCAAAACTACAATATATCCAAGCATACAAAAAAACTCCACCACTAGAGTGGAGGCTGATATCAGGGCGTAGGACTGTGTTGAGTAATAATAAAACGTTTATGGGTCTTATACAGTTAAGTTTAATTAATCGCTGGAAGCGTTTGTGCCATAAATGAGTAGTAATTATAAACAACAACGAAAGTGCGTAGGGGCATTTAAACGGTCACGTTAAGAGTCTCTAAAATGGAACTAGGTCAAGATAGTTTCGCCGTGAGAATACACAAAAACAGAAGTTTCTTAATGAGCAAAAGTTCAGATTTTACTCCCCTTGCTCAGTTCGATCCCCTTAAGGCTGGGCGAAGACCAGCATAGGAGAGCTACTTCTGTAAAACGACCTCGAACATGCTTTCTAAATGCACAACTTGTAAATGGCAAATGAACGATCTACCAAGCAGATATCATGCTATTGTTGTTAATTGTTCTTCCACACATATAAGGTTGCCATCATCTGATAATCCAAAACCGTTAGTTTAATCTGTTTAAGGAAATGAAATTTTGAGGATTAACTCGACTAATTTAGGAGAAATGTGTATTTTATCTTGGAAGGACTGTTTTATTGTATTTTAGAAGAAAGGAGCTTAGTATGGTTCACTCTACAATTTGTATTTTTACTTTCTGTACTACGTATAGTAAAGTAGGGGAAGTATTGCATTCCATCCAAAAATTCGATACCGAGATTTCATCGGAAATACGTGTTTTAAGCCCCCCCCCCCTGAGGTAAAACAAAAAGCATTTTTAGAAAACGTCTGTGAACAGCATAAGCCAAAAACGAAAAGTCGGGCAAATACCAAAATTGGTATTTAGGTTAAGTATACCTTCAAAGATGCGACACGAAGATTTTTCAAGAGAATCACCCCACCCCAGACTAAGCTTTACATGGAACTTTTTCGAAAATTTTAAAATGGCTCAAAAATGGCTCTTTAACGATTTTGATTAAAATATCATACATTTAAGATATTTTCATGACAAATAAAATGATTATCTTGAATTTTCTGGGAATGTCTCCAAAAGTCTTCTTCATTGTGAACGACGTTTGCATAACTGGTAAACCATAAGAGATAGACAAAATTTTACTACACAAAAAATGTAGATCGCGATAAAATACACAATTTATGTCATATACATTTTTTTGTTGAGTGAACCATTTTCGAGATATTGATTGTTTTTCCCTTAAATTTTCCAATACTTATACTTTTTCTCAAATTCGTTATTCATTTTTTTGTCCTGGTAATGCAAAGAGAATGGAATACTCCACATAGCAACCAACTCTTAAAATATTTGACTATAGCTTAAAACCTACCGATTCCCCTTGCATCTACAAGAAAATTAGCAATAAGATTAACATCTCGATATCTCGATTAACATGAAGCATATGGAGAATAAGCTTTTGTAAAAATAGTCTGTACAAGAGTAGAGAAAATATTGTGAGTGTAACACATAGGATTTTTTTTAGTTCTGGACATGCAAAAAGAATGGAATACTTCACATAGCAACAATAAGGTGCTTTCTGCAAATGTTTATCTCGATTAATATGAAGTAGATTTCATGTTGTATTGTGTTTGAACATTGCATTAACTGTTTTACTGTTAATCTACTCCTATCTGCACTCAATGAGGGGAAAACTCTCTCCGCATTGGTGTTATGACCAGGAATGGAGAAATAATATCCCACAGTTTATAGTAACTCTGAATACTGCTCGCTAGAAATGCAATTATGAATGAAGGCCACTCATTTCTTATGTGGCAACAAATTCTCAAAACATCACCTTTGGTCTTCCTCAAAAATATTAAATTTGTAGAAGTTCAGTTCAAACGTAGTAAAAATCGTGAACTTTTGTCTTTTCGCCTGGGCATTTCATTGACCATAAAATCTCGGACAGTCCACGAAATCAGTGGCATATGGCAACTCTACATACATGGCGCGTGTAGGTAAAATTGGAAAGGTAGGATTAGACTGAAAAATTTGATGCCATAGCCAGGATTTCAACCACGGATCCAGGTAACATGCTGGTATGACAATAAATCCTCCAATTGAATTGAATTTTTCTAGTAAATCACAGGGCTTTCTCATATTGATTTTTGAGACAATATACCCCAATGGCGACTTACAATATTGTAAGTACCTACTTACCGGGTTTCATAGTTAACCATTATTAGGTTAATTAATTAATTGTTTACTTACAAATGCTGTGTGTTGGCTAAGGTTGGAAAGGTAGAATCGGACAGAAAAGTTCAATGCCATAAGTCGGAATTTGAGAATTTAATGTATCGGCATGTTGCAAAGCTATCTCAGTGATCAGAGCAGCGGCATGGAAAGCCGTGGTTCAAATCCCGGCTATGGCACTGAATTTTTCAGACTTATTCTACCTTTCCAAATATCACGGTACATACCACTCTATGCATGTAACCAGAACATTGCACGCTGTCAAAGTCTCTGGTTTGCGCATGCGCCTGTTGCATACCAGCTGTGGTGCACTCACATGCCAGTTTATAATTTGTTTGTTTCTAGAATACGAACGTGACTTGTCAGTAATTTCAATTTGAATATGGAAATAGATACAAAAATATTTGTTTTGGTGAGGCAGAAACTTGCTTTTTATAACTAGGCATAAATTAGAGTAACATTTGAAACGTATTATGGTAATAACTCCGGAATATCGTGGGCACGAAAGATTTTGTAATCTACAATTAAATAAAATCTATAAAACAATCTTGTTAAATTTCACAAAATTTCTTCGTTATGAAATTGTTTCGGCAATTATCTCATTATTACTGAATCCTTTTATGCAGCCAACTCTCTAAAGACGCACACGAAGTGGCAAAGATGACTTTTTCATTTCTGTGTTTCTTGCTTCTTCAGAAATAGACGCGTTTTTGTATAATATATGCTCCATAATCTCTTTAAGCGATGCTGAAGCTTCTTTAAATAACGGTTTTCCAGGTTTACATAACAGCATATACTTTGAAATATTTGATGTGTTATATTTACATTACTTTCTCTACCCACTGTTACTTACTCCGTAAATCTTTGCAGAAATGGTTCTATTTTTTTATCGGTCAAGAGGGCATAGGGACAGAGGAAGATTGGAACAGGCTCCGCAGCCTAATCATTGTTTACTACTACTACTACTACCACCACCACCACCACCACCACCACCACCACCACCACCACCACCACCACCACCACCACCACCAAATATCCTGGGATCCAAATACTTATGGATCAAACTAATTACATCCAAATAATATCCTCTTGATTACAATATTTCGACTTGTCGGCAATAATTTTAGACTTGGATTCTGTGTTTACTTCGGAAGAAACGTTTAACTGTGATATTATGGCTGTTTCTGCATTTCAGTGCTTCAGGTAACTCATTTCTCACGCATGCTTCTCTCTACAAGGTAGAAATCATTGGACTAGCCATCTCTACTTGTTTATACAAATCAGACTAGAATTCATGGAAAGATAATTTCTAATCGTCCTCATTTTCACATCGTTCTTTGGTTCTTTTTTGGGATTTATTTCAAGTTAGAGAGATTTGATAAAGGCTGGGTGGGATTTAATGTAGGTTAAATGAATGTGGAAACCTTATGGAAGAAAAAACATTGTTGCATCTAGGGGAATGGACTGCTTTTCCTGCTTCCAATCGTGCGTTGCAGCTGTTCGCCCAAATTTGTTGGTTCTCTATATAAGCTACCCTTGATTTTGCATATATTTGAGTCAAATTTGAATGTATGAACGTTTCCACCTACACTTTACCGTAAATTATAGTACATAGGTTGTTATATGCGTGGACGATCAAAGCGATGCTAAAAGCAAATGCACCTAAAAGGAATGTGGTAAAAGCAGCAAAATGCGTGCTGTAAAAGGCATTACAAAAATAATATTTACTAAGAGGTGGTGGATCTGTTTCTGAACACAGTAATAGAATCTGCTTGAGAGGGAATTATCTCACGCCTGTTATATCCTTTCAAACACGTCATAAATTAAACCGGTAGACAAACCTCGCTAAACACCATGTTAGAAAGCCAGTGTAGTATTAAGGGAAACTGTAGAGGAAAACTTGACGGAAGTGACGTAACGGAAATAACACGCAGTCCTTGTTGTGGACTGAAGATCATTCCTCATCACTAAGAGTCAATAGTTCTTTCAATCTTTGTATTTTCTTTCTATATGCTGATTTGTGATCTTTTTACTTTCTTTACAACTTATAGTAAATAGAGAAAGTATGGCATTCCACCAAAAATAGATACCGAGATTTCACCGGAAAATCACGTTTTGCAACTCCCTGAATAATAAAAAAAATTAAGTTTTGCGTATGTGTGTGAATAGGTAACTCAAAAACGAAAAGTCGGTTAAATACCAAACTTGATCTTTAAACTCAGCATCTTCCAAGGGTACAACACACCAAACTACCCTTAAAATGGAAAATGTTTGTTATTTTTTATTTTCTCAAAAATGGCTCTAACGATTTTGATTAAAATACCATATATTTAAGATGTTTGCATTGCCAAATAAAATGTATGCCACATTTTCTTGGAATGCCTATGAAGTTCTCTTTATTTTGAATGACTTTTGTATAATTGGTGAACTATACGTGATACACAAACTCTTGCTATATAAAAATGTAAATCTTGAAGCACACAATTTATGTCAAAGATTTTCGTAGCGTTAACCATTTCCGAGACATTCTTTCTTATTTTTTCAGTGGTAATTCGCTACGTATTCGTTTTTCCTTGTCGTGCAAAGAGCATGGCATTTCAAAGCTATCACATAAGAAGAAGAAGCTTTTGTAAGAATGGTTTGTAGAGGAGTGAGCAGAGAAAGTCATGTGAATGGAACACAAATATAAATATTATTATTATTGGAAAGATAGAATCAAACGACTGAAAAATTCATTGCCATAGCCGGGATTTGAACCACGGATCTCCCGGTCTCCATCCGGTGCTCTAACCACTGATCTACCATTGCAACATGCCGGTAGGATATATCCCCAACTGATTCGCAATTTTCCCGGTAAACCACAAGGAGATCTCAAATTGTATTGAGATGACATACCCCAATGGCGACTTACAATGTTGTAGGTACTTTAAGTTTCGGGCTTCAAGTTTCGACCACTATTAGCTCAATTAATGGAATTAATTGTTCTTCCACACAAGCCGTGTGTAGGACAAGGTTGGTAAATTTAATGTCCTACCGGCATGTTGCCATGGTAGCTCAGTGGTTAGACCGGGAGATCCGTGGTTCAAATACCGGCAATGGCATTGTCCAACACACAGCTTGTGTGGAAGAACAATTAATTCCATTATTATTATTATTATTATTCTTTATAATTCCTATGTATGGAAAAGAGTGTAGATATGTTCTTAATTGATTTATTTAACTGCAGAATTGGTGGACCAGTCAAAATTTTGATGCTGAAACATTGAGGGATCACTGGTACCAAATGGGCTTTCTGCCCTAATCAACCAATTTTAATGATATTTTTTAGGTTAAATTGCACATGCCATGATATATTGTTGGTATACGTTTCATTGCTCTAGATTGAATAGTTTTGTAATTACAAATGAATTATTATATATTTTGCAAATAATTGGATAGTAATAAAATGTACATTTCTTTTGCAATTTAGAATTAAAACGAGGTCTGAAATTTGGTACGCTAATTCTATTACTATGCAATAAGCTTGTGCATTATTTTCCAAAATATTAATATTTATTAGAATATAAATTTTTATAATTAGAGCAAAATAAAAAAATGTTACTAATAATTACTAGAAAGAAAAAACATATAATTGTATGTATGAGAGTAATCAAAGCAAAGCACAGTTTTCTTTAATAGGTTATATTCTACATGTCCTAAAAATTTCAGCCTGAGTACTGCCAAAAAGATAACACAAAGAAACAAGTTGCTCGTATATGGAGAAGAAGCTATTGTTGAAGGTATCACCTTGGATTACACAAATTCCTAGACGGATTTCAAACGTAATATTTACTGGTGTATTCTAGACATGTTGAAGATATTGTTTGTTTTAAAAACAGTTTTTCTGAAAAAAATTGTCATTGTGGTATTAGAGTGTCTCGTTAAATAAAGAAATGAATTAATTTAAATTAATCTACCATATCCCATTCTTAGGTATGCTTTACTTCAAAGATATTACACACTGTGACAGAGTAAATTAATCTATTGAATCAAGCCTTAACTAGTGCCAAACTATTTTGTTTGTTAGATTTTAATTTCATCAGTAGTAAACGAATGGGTAGTTAAAATGGTTTTAAAAGGAATTTTATAAGTATTAGTATATTTCAGAGCATATATTTGTCATTTATTTACTGCGTATGTTTAAAATGTATTGGTAAACCATATACCACCCATGCTAAGGAAGCACATTACGTGCAGAGAATGTTCATCCTAAGTGCATGTGTACTCGGACGACAATAAGCCACAACAGTATGTGATTGTAATAGTGTTAGGTCATTTGACTAAGCAAAGATTATATCAATATTCACTATTCCCAGTGATTCTGAGAGGCGGGCGTCTTCCGAGTGACACTCCCATTCCCGAGAGCTTTTTCTTTGGGCCGACACCTGAAAATTTGAATCCGCCACTTAGGCGCCTCAAACCGAAAAAGGGGAACACTACTGAACAACCTCGGTGGGACCGACAGCAATCTTGCAGCTGTCCACGGCTATCCATGGCGGTACCGGGGACCTTGAGGCGTCTCAACCCCGGCTGGACGGAAAACCGCCCAGACGTTCCCAGTCTCCCACGAGTATCTGAAACCACTGTCCCGCCGAGTCCAACCCAATCCAAACGAAACCGCTACGTGTGGGACTCGGGAGGTTTGGGCCAGCGTACTTTTAGTACCGTCAAAAATACCATGAGTACTCAGGGTTCGCAGCGCCCGCACCACGGCAGCTGAAGGCCACCCCCCTTACGGAGAAGCAAAATGGTTTGGCAAAATTTGACTACGCATAAAAATGTAGATCTCTTAAAACGCACAATTTATGTCTTATACATTTTTTTGTAGAGCGAACCATTTCCGACATATACCTTGTTATTTGTTTGAATTTTCTCAAATATTTGACTATCGCTACTATATTCCCCTTGCATCTACAAGAAAATTAGCAATAACATGAAGTAAATGGAGAATAAGCGTCTGTAAAAATAGTTTGTATAAGTGTGGAGAAAGTCATGCAAGTGCAACACATCATTCTTTTTTTTTCTTTATATATATAGTAAATTCCAAATATAAATATCAACAAAGAAAATAATATTAATAAAAAACTAATAATACATAATGATAAATAAACCATAACTTAAAATAATTTAATTTCTTATATCTATGACACCACAAATCATAATTTTATTATAAACTACTTAAGTAAAATTTCTATTTAAAATCAAATCAATTATACTGGAATTAGTGATTACACACTGGAAAAATGGATCAAATATCCATATATGTAGCATTGATTTTAATCAGTTTGGATTTTCAGGCATTGGTTTTTGTTAATCAAATAAGTATTTTCTGTATTTTTTTGTTTTGCATGATATCTATGGTGGCATAATTTTTAATCTTATGTAAAAATGACAAACATTTGGATATTCTTTTACCCCTAACATTTTTACAGGCTGTACAACATTTCCAGCAATGTTGTGGGGGAAGGCTAAGATAAGAAATGCAAAATCTGCTGATCTTCATTCCCATTTCTGTGAATATCGGTGAACTTTTGGTCTATTATTATAGCTAGCATGGGAGTTTTATGAAATTAGTTCTAAGAGGTGATGGGGAGAAATCAGCATAAAAATACTCTAGATCAGAATATGTATAGTAATTTCATAAATCGTCTTTCGAGATTTAAAAAGCCATCCGTTCAACATCAGGCATGGCAGCTAGCATAAACACAACTTCATATTGTGGAAACAAATAAAACAGTAAAGATATCAAGCTAGCCACAACAGCCATTTGAATGCTGTTTAATTTTAACTCAATATGACTCGATGCAGTATTGGGATTTTGTCAAAACTTACACTGGAAATGCTGGTACTTTCTTGTAAAAGACTGCTCCATAATATGACGCACCAGTTTGGTTACGAAGAGAACAAAGACAAAACACAAACCCGTGTCACAACTGGGGCATAGCGTTGCTGAAGTTTCTTGTTGGATGTACGTTTCCCGCTGATAACGGTTTGCGGAAGCGTTTCATAAACAGAGTATCTAGAATGCCAGCGGACGTTGGCAACAAATGAAGGCTAACGTGTTTCTTTACATAACCTTCTTACTGTTCTTCTCGGGACAGCATAACCGAGTTAATATGGTGTTTTTAACTCGAAGAAAGACGTTCGTGCTATTCGCAGAAATTCGAGATATGCATTTTAAGTATTAGTCTTACATATCACTACGTCTTCTTCCTTCGTGCATTAGACATTTCTGTCTGAAGCAATCTACACATCTTGTTCGTGCCACCTTTCATTGTCTTACAATATTTGTTTTCATTAATGGTTTATAATTCTTAAAATGGAATGGAATGGAAACTCTCCATATACATTATTTAAAGATGACATATATCTTGAATTATTTTATTATCTGTTCTCTTATATTCTGCCACTGCTCTTAAAAACTCTATTTTATTAACTTTGAGCCTCTTTTTTCTCTGACATAATTTTCAAATATCTTTTTATCGCCTTAAAATATTTAAAGGCTTCCAGCTTTTGAATACATAATTATTTTTCATATAAAAATTACATCACAAAATATTTAAATTCTACCATCTTATACTTTATCTTTTTTAAATGCCGTCTCTTTTGTTTTACTTAGGGAGATTCCCATTTTATATTCTTTTGCTATTTCATTCAATGCATAAGTTTACTTTTGAAGGTTTTCTTCCGAATTAGACGTAATAACCTGGTCATCTGCGAACATTAAAGTTAATGCAATCTTTTTATTAACATTTTTACTTTCTCTACTAGTAAGTAGGGGAAGTATTGTATTCCACCCAAAAATTCGATACCGAGATTTCACTGGAAATATATGTTTTGAAAACCCCTGAATCCAAAAAAAGCATTTTTGGAAACATGCCCTTGTGTGTGTCTGTCTGTCTGTGAAGAGCATAACTCAGAAACGAACAGTCGGATAAACACCAAACTTGGTATTTAGGTTCAGTATCTTCCAGAGATGCAACACGAAGGTTTTCAAGAAAATCCCCCCACCCCAGATTATCCTTTACATGGAACATTTTTCGAAAATTTTAATTTTCTCAAAAATGGCTCTAACGATTTTGATTAAAATATCATATGTTTAAGATATTTTCATGACAAATAAAATGTATATCTTGAATTGTCTGGGAATGTCTCGAAAAGTATTCTTCATTGTGAGCGAGTTTTGCATAACTGGTAAACCATAAGAGATAGACAAAATTTTACTACACAAAAAATGTAGATCGCGTTAAAATACACAATTTATGTCATACATTTTTTTTTTGAGTGAACCATTTTCGAGATATTACTTGTTATTCCCTTAAATTTTTCAATAGTTATTTTCTCAAATGGGAATTCGTTGTTCATTTTTTTGTCTTGGATATGCAAAGAGTATTAATCTGTGGCAAAGGGAATGGTGCTGCACCTAGCAACCAGCTATTAAGAGATATGTATGCGCTTAAAGGCTACTGTATTTATATATTGCCCTTCTAAATATATATTCCCCTTACATCTACAAGAAAATTAGCAATAAGATCGAGTCTGCAAATGTTTATCTCGATTAACATGAAGTAGATGGAGAATAAGCGTTTGTAAAAATAGTTTGTGCAGGAGTAGAGAAAGTCATGTGAGTGTAACACATCAGATTGTTTTTTAATAGAAAGGTATACTATTTATCCATCGCCTAGCAATTTCATAGTATATAATTTAAAAAGTATCGTAGACATACTGCATCCTTGTGTTACACCTATGTAATTACTCTCTCTACTACGTATAGTAAGTAGGGGAAGTATTGCATTCCACCCAAAAATTCCGTATCAAGATATCACCGGAAATACGTGTTTGATTTTCTAAAAAAATTGCTCTAACGATTTTCATTAAAATACCACGCATTAAAGATATTTACATGACAAATAAAATGTATACCTTGAATTTTCTAGGAATAACCTGTGAAGTCCTCTTCAGTAGGATTTTTGTATAATCTTGTATAACAGGTGCACAATAAATGTAGATCTCTTTAAAACACACTATTTATATCAAACAACTTTTTTGTGGCATAAGCCGTTTCTGATATCCGTTATTAAAAGTTCGAACTGTTCATTTCTTGGCCATTCTCTTAAGTCGTGTCAACATTCACTCGTTTTTGTTGATTGCTTGGGCACAGTATCGAATTTTAAGGCCAGCGTATAGCGTCCAGTTCTTCAACATGACTTGCTGTTCTCTCCTATCTATAACGAAGTGTGTAATATAGCTGTTTCTACAAAGGCTTGTTTGGATTAAAGTATAGTAGAATAAAAATAAGCTTTAGTAAGAACAGTTTGTATACCCACTAATAAGCGATATAAGAGGGTAGAGAAGGTCATATGTATGTAAGACATCACGTTTTGTTTTATTATTTAACTCCCGAGATTTGAATTTTAGTTTCTTGATAAATATTTTAATTACTTCAATTAGATGGAGTGGAATTCGTTGTTTACTCATAATTTTTCAAAATTGTTAATCAATACCGTTAGAGCATTTTTGAGAAGATAAAAATAAGCAAATATTTTCCGTGTAGTTTGGAATGGGGAATCTTTTTTTGAAAACTTAGCCTGGCATTTTTGGAAGATGCGCACCTTTTCCCAATGATGCCTTTTTTTGACTTCAGGGTAATTCTAAACATGTGATGAAATCTCGATATCGAATTTTTGAGTGGAATTGAATACCTTCTGTACTTACTAGGTACATAGTAGGGAAAGTAATAAATAAAATTTAGATTATCGTAACATTCCAGTCTTCCCTGGCAGTCAGGTTGGCAGAGGAGAGCGTTCAGGTTATATCGATTTCGGCCTAAACTTTCCCGCTCTCTGGCGTGGAAGATTTTCTCCAAGGCGTTTGTTTTCTCCAACAATATACGAGTAATATTTGGTTTCATCACTTCCATGCAATCCTCCACTCTTCTCAGGAAATGTCAACACGTAAGATGTCACGTGATTTGATAATGGAGTACATCCCCTCACCAAATAATAATACTCTGGGTACACAATGTCAAATATTGACGTTTTCTGGAAGCACTACTTTAGGAAAAGCCGTAAGGTCCACTTCCAAGATGTGTATTTTTCCTGTATTTAGAATACGTGCAGTTTGTTACATTTCAACATTACTTGGGAAGTAAACGCTGATAAGAAATGTCAGCTATATAAACATGTTCCCTCGGTACACATATTGCGATAAGCCTAGTTCACACTTGAGCATAGCACCAACACAGTTAAGTGACAATAAGGATTTAATCAGAAAGAAAAACTTTCCTGTCTAAATCTTTGCACTGTCATTTGCAAGCATTTCTGGTGAAGTCTCATTCCATCTATATTTTCAATGGGTACAGCTGACTCACTATGTAAACGACAGATCCAAGCAATCTTGACACAGGTAATTTATACTTCCATAAACGTATCGTATGTCGAACCCTCTTACTACAGCTAATACGTGACTCAAATACCGTCAGACTGTGGTTTCTTTTTAGCTTTAACCGATAATTATAATGGACGCCTGTTCAAACACAAAGAAATAATAAAAAGACATCGTATGTACTGTCTGTTCTAAGAGGTTTTAACTATTGTGAGGTGGCTTATCTGGTGGGAGGGGTACACAGTATGCTGAACTCGCACCGCGAGTGGCACGTACAATGGAAAACAGCCATTAGTCCATAACTGTCGCCATTCTTTACCCCTCACTTGCCTCGGGCACTACCTCCTTCTATGGCTAAAAGCGTGCCTGCTTGGAAATGCTCCCCCACCCACTAGCTAAAACGGGCAGTAACATGAATTAGAATATTGAAATCTATTTCATGATATCTCTAGAAATCGTGTTTTACTGTTTTAAGACAGCTGTGAATGACAAATATAAAGAAAACAATTTCTTGCTGATTATTTTAAAAATGTTAGCGTAAAAATGATATACTACGTTTATGATAAATAATTTTACAATTTAGTAAATATTTTTAAAAGTAATTGTAAGAAAAGATTATGGCAATAATAAAATAAATATGTTTAAAGTCCAATGCTACTTTCCCGACTACGTACATAGACTAAATTAGATATTTCACCGGAAATGCACGTTTTGAGGCTCCCTGAATCCACACAAAAATTAGGAAAAGACAAGTGTGTGTGTGTGTGTGTGGGCAACATAACTAAAAAACGACAAGTACGTTAAATGTCAAACTTGGTATTTAAGTTCAGCGTCTTCAAAAGAATGCGACACAAAGATTTTCAAGAAAATTCCTCCACCCCAAAGTAACCTTTACTTGGAAAATGTTTCGAAAAATGATTTTCTTAAAAATGGCTTTAACGATTTTGATTGAAATACAGTTGTATGAAATGTATGTATTAAATTTTCTGAGGATAGACTCTGAATGTCTCGTAAGAGCCGTGTGCCAACCTGCACCCCTCTCCCCTGCTGCTCTTACCCATTCATATCTTCTGTCTGGTGATCTTCCGCCCATGTCCAACTATTGTCATTCTCCACTTAGTTACTCGCATTCTCACCAACTGCCATTTCTACAATGATGTAACGAGAATGGCGAAAATGCCTTTCTCCCTCTAATCATCAAAAATGCAACACGCATTACACCACTCAGCAGCATATGGAAAACAAATGAATAGACAACTAGAAAAGGAGTGGCGCCTGCGAGACACATTGCTTCGCGAGTCCCGTTTTCGACACCACTGATGTACTAGATGCAAAATTCCAACAACCATCTTAACCACCTTGTGATTCAGCTTTCTCCAAGAATGTGCTAAACTTTGTAAATGTAACACAATTAGGTAAGGAATTGTAAAACTTATTGTGGTCGCGATTTGACCGTGTTGTTAAAGCGACATTAAATAAATCAATTAATTTAAAAAAGAAGTTGATAGAAAAATAGGTTTTTGTAAGAATAATTTGTAGAAGAGTTAGTATAGAAGGCCATGTTTCCATAGAAAGTTATAACGTTGGGACTTCTTGTGAGAGATATTTTCGCCTTTGTATATTGATGTTGGAGATCATGCTGGTACAGAAAATATTTCCCTACAGCAAGCAAATACACGGGATGTTTTGCTTACAATTTGTTTTAACCTATACTGTATGTATTAATTTTTTATTGCATGTCTTTTTTATCAGAAATAATATCTTCTCTGCCAAATACATATTTTTTCAGAATTATTGAATTAACAACAATGAAATTTGGAGCATAGGTTGATAACATAATTTTGCAATTTTTATCCAAGTCATTTTCGTAAATTAATTAGAATGGATTTTCCTACTGAAATTTTGGATACATTTGTGTAAGAATTCGCATTATGAAAAACAAAAAAAAAAACTACTGTGTTAAATTAACATGGATTTTTCTACTCACTAGCGTATATTACTTTCTCTACTACGTATAGTAAGTAGGGGAAGTATTGTATTCCACCCAAAAATTGATACCAGATTTCACCGGAAATATATGTTTTGAGACCCCCTGAATCCAAAAAAAAAGCATTTTTGGAAACATGTCCATGTGTGTGTCTGTGGAACAGCATAACTCGGAAACGAACAGTCGGATAAACACCAAACTTAGTATTTAGATTCAGTATCTTCCAGAGATGCGACACGAAGGTTTTCAAGAAACCCCCCAACCCAGATTACCCTTTCCATGGAACTTTTTTCAAAAATGGCTCTAACGGTTTTGATTAAAATATCATATGTTTAAGATATTTTTATGACAAATAAAATGTATATCTCGAATTTTCTGGGAATGTCTCCAAAAGTATTCTTCATTGTGAACGACTTTTGCATAACTGGTAAACTATAAGAGATAGACAAAGTTTTACTACACCAAAAATGTAGATCGCGTTAAAATACACAATTTATGTTATATATTTTTTTGTTGAGTGATCCATTTTCGAGATATTGCTTATTATTCCCTTAAATTTTCCAATACTTATACTTTTTCTCAAATGGGAATTCGTCTTTCATTTTTTTTGTCCTGGATATGCAAAGTGAATGGAATACTGCATATAGCAACCAGCTATTAAAATATTTGACTGTCGCTAAAGTCTACCATATTCCCCTTGCATGTACAAGAAAATTAGCAATAATATTAACATCTCGATATCTCGATTAACATGAAGCATATGGAGAATAAGCGTTTGTAAAAAATAGTTTGTACAGAAGTAGAGAAAGGCATGTGAGTGTAACACATAAGCTTTTTTTTATGTTATTACGAAAGTTTATATTTCTATCTGCTTCATGTTAGTCGAGATAAACGGTCTTTCTATGCTGATCTTGAAATTTGACTCTTTCGATGACATCGCAAGAAACAGGTGAATACCCATAACATTTAAAATGACAAATATTGAAACATTTTAAAGCAATAACGGATAACTCGAAAATGGTTTGCCATAAAAAATAAGTTATTTAAAATAAATTCCGTGTTTTAAAGAGTTCAAACATGTTTTGTGTAGTATGTTTCTGGCTATTTCTAATGGTTTGCCAGTTATACAAAATTCCTTCCGAATGAGGAGGGCTTCAAGATACACATTTTATTTGTGATGTAAATATCTTGCACATATGGCATATTAATCAAAATGGTTATGCCCTTTTGAGAAAAGCCAAAGTTTCGAAAAGTCTTCCATTTAATAGGTAGTTTGCGGTAGAGGGATGTTGTTCTCTCTCTCTCTCTCTCTCTCTCCCCTCTTACACACTCGGATATCTTTTCTAAAAATGCATATTTTTTATTAACGAATCCTCAAAACATATATTTCCGGTGAAATATCTACATGGAATTTTTGAGTGGAATAAAATACTTCCTCTACTTAGTTCTAATTCAACTTAATGAATATCCTTGTGTCTGTTTCATTACTAAGGTTTCACGAACATGTGATTAATATTTCAATAAGCTGTGACCAATAAATAATGAGAAAATTATTAATATTCTAATTTTAACATTGCTAAGATAAGAGGCCGAGGTACCTAACGCATCCATTCTGACGCCGGCTAGCCATCCGCAAACTGGGGATTCCGGTAATAGATGAGGCAGCCCCAGGAAAGAATGTGGCTCAATCTCCTGCCAAGCGCCAGGAAGAAATCTTTCAATAGCGCAAATTCCCGCAACATACTAACCGCCGTCGCCTAGTCCGAGAACCCTGGAAAACAAAATTAAATTAAATTGAGTTTTAACTACTATGATTCTTAGCGTCCCATTTTATATTGGGCGTGAAAGACCGGAAATTTTTGCTCAGACCTCTATCAGGCTTGAGGTTCTGTTCCGTGCCGTAAATCTACGACACGGGGCCACCGACTTTACTTCCCTTCCGAAGGAAGCCATGCTAAAGACCTTTACGCGCGAAAATATCTATTACCCTCCGTCGGGTTCGGACCTGCGACCTTGGGAACTAGAACACTGAAACAGATGAAAGGAAATGTACAGGAAAGGATAACCACTCCAACATTCGTGCGGCCGTCCCGAAAGGAATCAAACTTCCAGAATGCGGTCTTTACAGGCGGATCCATTTCACTCGCTCGCCTTTGAGTTACTTGTCGGAATTAAACTACAAGGTGGCGCAAAGGTCAGTTTCCCCTTAATTTTTTTGTCTGTAAATCTGGAGGGCCGGTGGGAATATAAAATTAATTACAGTACATAGCTAGCGACACGGTATGCACATTCATTTGTTTTTCAGTCAGCTTTTTTGGTTATTAATGCGTTGTGTAACATTCTTTGCAATGGTACACACGAAATATGAAAGAACATTGGAGATGCTTTGAGATCCAATCGGCCAGTAATATCTGTAACGAAGAAAATGCTTAGTTGAGTATTTTTCTTGCAAATGCTCAGGCATTTGTAGCAAGTCCTCACAAGTCCACTAGGAAGCCATCTGCTCAGTTGGGCATATCTCGAAGGAGCCTGCAGAGAATCCTAAAATATGTAATATTCAAGCCTTTTTGCCCAAAATTCCTTCATACATTGCATGAAGATGACTACGACAGAAGACTAGTTCTGCGAATTGTTTTTAGTACGCAACGAAGCAGTTCCTAATTTTTTGCTGTCAATTTTATGGACAGATGAAGCAAGTTTCAATTAAATGGACGTGTTGTGTTTATCCGCCCGACACAAATCCCCGCGAGGCAATGGAAAAAGAGCTCAATGTTTCAGGTATTAATGTCTGGGGAGGAATTTCAAGTATTGGAATAATAGGACCTCATTTTTTTGAAGGTACAGTTACTTCAGCAGCTTATTTAAAATGCTGCAGAACTCTGCAGTACCTGATCTGGAAAACAAACCACATTCAGAATTGCATTTGGCAACAAGAAGGAACTCCACCTGACTTGATTGAACGTTCAGTTTTTTTAATAACATATTCAGAGAGTGGATTGGACGCCGTGGGACTTTTGATTGGCCACCATGCTCTTGTGATTTACACCATGTGATTTTAGTCCATGGGGGATTCTGAAGAATATAGTGTTTTCCGTATCGCCAAGAAATTTAAGTGAACTGAGAATGTTTCGTTTGCCTTCCCACTCCTTGGTTAGAAGACTGCGCCGGGGAAGTGGTCTAGCTGGATCTGTTGGTTGCAGTCCTGGGTTCGATGCCCGCGCGGGATACAATCGACCGCGGCGCAGTGGTAGGTACAAGAGAAGTAATGGCGTAATGATGAAATGCACTGTACCTGCTTTTTGTCATTCGTTCGAGTGGCTTTGTCTTCAGCAGCAAATCTCGGTAGAAAGGTGATAAAAAGAATATGGTTTAATCCTCAGCGGTTGCTCTCAACGGAGATATAAGCCTGGACTTTGCTTATTAGGACTGCTAATAAGCTCGTTGACCTCGGTAGTGGAACTAAGGAACTCTGAGGAGAATTTACTAGTCATTACAATGTTTACTGCAATGTATTATCACTTTTGCACTTCTAAAACACTGAATAATGTGAGTCGTTCTCCGTGGACTAGTGGTACCGTGCTAGCCTCTAGTTCCCAAGGTCGCGGGTTCAAACCCGGCGTAGGGCGAAGGATTTTTTCGGGCGTGAAAATCATGGCTTCCTTCGGAAGGGAAGTAAAGCCGGTGGTCCCATGTCGTAGATTTACGGCACGTAAAATAACCTCAAGCTTGATAAAGAGGCCTCTGAGCAAAATTACCGGTCTTTCACGCCCAATATAGAATGGGACGCTAAGGACCACAGCAGTTAAAGAGCGTTCATAAATAAAACTCAATTACATTACTGAATAATGTTCCTGTTCGCTCAGACCTCTATACTGGACTCACGAAACGCAAATGCGTTGTTAATTTAATACGCGTAAGTCACTCTTATACTTTGGCACAATGCGGGCACCATTTACGTGCCAACTTTGTATTACTGAGTAGCATGGATTCCTCGTCTGTAACTGCAAATCAACTTCTAAATTTTGGGGTAAACATTGACTATTTAAGATTACGATCTACCACGGATACTGATCTCTCAATGGAAGTACTTTCGCGGCTCTCAGTGTGGTTAAACACTACATCATATATATATATATATATATATATATATATATATATATATATATATATATTCTGATTGGTTAGCTTATATATATCACGTGTCTTTTTCTCGGGCTTCTCTCGGTAATTTTCCTTTCTCGGTTAAATTTTCCTCACTCCATATTTCTCGAGCGGAGACATATAAGATCATAAAACCTTACCCTCGGTTCTAATACAAAAGATCCTAACTTTTTCTGCACTTGGGAACAGCATATTTTTCACAAAACTGCAGAGTTTGACATCTTAAAACTAGTGAAACAGGAACATTACCTAAAAGACAAATATTACGTCACACAAAAATAACTACAGGGTGTCCATATTACACACATTTATCAAATTAATCATTAAACAAATTGACAGATTATAAAATTAATCCGACTACATTCTGTCCCAATGTCCATTCGAAATGCATTTCATACCATCAATGAAGATAAGCTTTTATTGCCCCGTATTTGTAAATCAGCTGTAAGGCGTTGCCTTAAACGTATTGAGC
Source organism: Deroplatys truncata (assembly GCA_030765065.1). Lineage (NCBI taxonomy): Eukaryota > Metazoa > Arthropoda > Insecta > Mantodea > Mantidae > Deroplatys > Deroplatys truncata. The sequence goes on along the minus strand of CM060988.1, from coordinate 124,448,871 downwards.
AAGGCGGCGGACAATTTGAACAGAATTGTATGTCTCTGTTGCCAATAAATTAAAATTAAATTAAATTGAATTAATCTAAACCTGTGCATGTTTTGTCTCTAGGAGCTTATGTAGTGCTACGAAGATAGGGCCGTATTTAGAGGGGTTCAACACCCCCCTGTAACTTCTGACAGTTTTGTTTATTTAAATTCATATGAAACCAATATGTAAAAAAATCCTTAGACAGTAGTAGCTGTACTGCTAGTAGCATATTTACAAGAAAAAGGGAAACTCGTATTGTTACCTTACATAGCTAAGGTGACCATACGTCCCGGTTTTCGAAGCAGTCTCGGTGTTTTGTGTTGTAAGATGGAATATTTTCATTCTGGTCAGTTTTACTGTCTATACAATGTCTGCAAGCAATTTTCTTGTCCACATAACGTCTATATATTACAGAGTAGGTACATGGTAACTGTGTAGGGTAGTGTTAACTTTATTATTTATTTGTTTATTTATTGTGGCAGAGCTAAGGCCACAAGGCCTTTCTCTTCCGCTCAACCATATAGTATAATCCTGAATACAATATTCCGATCACATTGATGGTACACAGGTAAAATCTAAAGGAACACAAAACAGAAGTAACACAAATATTAGAGGAACAGTAAAGTTAAGTTAATAGAAAATATACAGAAAACTAAGATAATAGTAATGAATATCTTAAAAATACGGCATACGTACACTACATATACAATGAAAATATATTTATTTTAAGTTAACAATTGTTTTTAACTAAAATCTGCAACCTGTGACGAAAAGCATATTAAGTATGACAGCCTCTGACATCTTGTGGAAGTGAATTCCAGAGTCTAGCAACCTTCACAGTAAAAGATGATGAGTATAAAGATGTTTGATGAAGTGGTATTGAAAGTGTGTGACGATTTTCCGACCGTGTATGAAGGTTGTGAGACGAAGACTAACTTTTAAAGCAGAAGCTAGGTATGTAGGGGAAGTGTGAATAAGTTTAAAGAGAAGTAAAAGACACTGAATGTTTCTACGATCAGCTAGATGGAACCATGACAACTCCTGGAGAGACGTTGCTATATGATTGTAACGACGTACATTGCAGATATAAAGGTGAGTCCACACTGTTCAACATATCAACAGTTAACATTCAACAATTAACAAAATGTCTCATTTAACATGTTAAATGCCTTCAACATGTTGTAACTGTGTGAACCTTTAACATTCTATCCGCACCAGTTGACTTGTTGGGACAACAAAATCTAACTAAAAGCGAAATGGACTCCAGTGATTAGGATTTGACTATTGATGCACAGGAGTGAAAATATTTTGAAAGAGTTAAAAATTCGGAGCAGGTTTGACTTCAATTTCTTGAGAACAAGTCAAAGTGACTTCAACTTGGTTTTGAGCAAGGTTTCTAACCTATAATTCACAAAAAGGACACACATTTGAGATCAGCCATTCCAGCTGCCAGACTTGAGTATTTTTTGCAATTCTCTAGCAAAGTGAGGTTGTTAATTTTTTTTTCTTCTGATATTGCCTCTGGAACAATAATAAATTGCACTCAGTTTGGTATAATTGTCCATCCTTCTTATTACATATATTACAATGTTCCATAATGATAGCCTCAACAAATATTTTATTAATGAAAGTGTCTTTTCTTTCGTCCATTCCATAACTGCACATGAAGCAAACCAAATCAAAGATATAAGCACAGAACGAGTCAACATGGAACTGCCAAACACAATAGCATGAAGGAATCACAATAGCCGCCATGTTTATAGTCTGGAAACTCCGAAGCTCACCCAATCACATACACAGAGAGTAAATTGACTTAACAAGTTTTCCATTAAAAGCGGAAAACATCCAACATGTTAAAAGTGTCAAGCACAACTGTTTCGGTTAACATGTTTAAGTCAATTCTGCGATCAAAATTCGGCCAACATGCAAACTGTTAACATGTTGCACTTGACAAGTTTTGTTAAATGTTAATCAGTGTGGACAGAGCTTAACGTATACATGTATTGTGAGCTAGCTGTAATTTACGTGACAGATCAGATCTTAATTCTGTGAGGAGGGAATCACAATCCAAGTGGGGTATCACCATTGTTTGTACCAAAGGTTTTCTTAGGTTCCTAGGTAAGGGCATATTTAAACCTTGAAAGTATGGATTAAAGAATTTACTTTCCTACAAATTTCAGTAATATGATTGTCCCAAGTAGGTTTATTGTCAGAACTAACACCTAAATTTTTCGTCGACTGTGCCAAAGAGATAACAGAATTATTCATTTCAACCAATGTCTATAGTGCCTAACAACCTTGGATGTCCCATCAGCAATGCCTGCGATTTTGAGAGTTTGGCACTAAGGCCTAAACCGCGTGCCCATGAATAAACAGAGTCGAGAACATGGTTAATTTTAAACACCATATTGTGAATGTCGTGAGTTCTTGAATGTATGTATAGTTGTAGGTCATCGGCATATTTGCTGTAGCGAATAGAACATGAAATATCATTTATATACAGTGCAAATAATAAAGGACCCAAAACACTACCGTGTGGAACTCCAGCCTTTAGATCTAGTTATGAAACCTCCCCTCTCGATTTTTTTTTGGGGGGTACGGGCATGACGTAAGGGGAAACTGACTTTTGCCCACCTGTGTGTAGCACAGCGATAGGAAACTTCTTTCTACTGGTGTGCCAGATAAAGTCAAGTTTATTATTTTCAAATATTTGTGTGTCGTCATTAAATAATCTCTCTAAATAATAATAATACAGCTGGAGAAAAGAATGTAGTTGCAGCTAGAGCGGTTGCTTCTTTAAATCCACGACCTCGCTCTCGAAATATCGACGGCATTCTTTCTTGTTTCTGAAGGCGGTTCTTTTGAATTTTGTTTACGACTCGTCACTTAACACATATCCATTGTATGCGTATTTATGGAAAGGCGTTATTACAAGCCACAAGCGTAAAATGTTAATGACGAGGCATTTCTTGTTCTAATTTTATCTGTGCTGTTTTGCCACTGCTCATCAGGTTATAATTTCGAGCCACAAATCCATCAGTCAAGCCTGCGGTATTTCGAAACAAGACAGATAGGATAGGGCATAAGCTATCACTAAACAAAGCAGCCCTCGCCCAGAATTGAACTGTATTGACATACCTCCAGTGCTCCGATAGCACAAATTTCCTTTATTAGTGTACCAATTAAAGTAAGATTTATTATTTTATAGTTAGTGGTGTATCATCTGATAAATTATTACTTTATCTGCCACGTACCTAATGTTGGTAGAGAAGATATTGTATACATCGTATTGTATGTAGAGATTTCACTGGAAATACATATTTTGAAGTCCCCTGAATCTAGAAAAAACATTTTTAGACAAACGTCCGTGTGTGTGTCTGTGAACAACATAACTCAAAAACGAAAAGTCGGATAAATATTAAACTTGGTATTAGGTTTAGTACCTTCCAAAGATGCGAACAAAGATTTTCAAGAAAATCCTATCCCCAAACTACCCTTTAAATAAAATATTTTTCAAATTCTTTTTTATTTTCTGAAAAATGGCTCTAACGATTTTGATTACAATACCATGTATTAAAGATATTTACATAACAAATAAAATGTATATTTTGAATTTTATGAGAATAGCCTATGAAATCCTCTTCATTCAGAAGGAATTTTGTATAATCTTGCATAACTGGTATACATTAACAGATAGACGAAAACAAATTTCACGAAAATGTAATCTCTTTAAAAGACACAATTTACTTTAAATACATTTTTTTGGGCATAAGCCATTACGGAGATATCCATTATTAAAGGTTCCAATTGTTCTCTTAAGTCCTGTCAACATTCAGTTGTTTCTCGCGATTACATGGAAACAGTATGGAATTTTAAGGCCAGCATGTAGCGTCCAGTTCTTAAACATTTGACTGTCGCTATTCTCTTTATATCTGTAACGAAATGTGTAATGTAGCTATTTCTTCAAAGGTTTATTTAGATTCAAATGTAGTAGATAGAAAAATAAGATTTGCTAAAAATAGCTTGTATACCCACTAATAAGAGAGTAGAAAAAGTCATGTGAACGGATCACATCAGATTTTTGCTTTTTATATAAATACTGACCCACACACTTGCTTTATTCTCTAAATATTGTCTGTTGGAAACTGATCTATCTTTTTCAAACTACTCATGATTAAGAGGTTCTTCCCCTCAGTTTTTTATTTCTTTACAATTCAATATTATTGGCCTAGGTGTTTCTCCATCCACATAATGGACACTCCCTGTATAAAACAATTTCTCCCACACTCCAGTTCTTGCCCATTCAAGTAGAAATTTAGGAGTCTTCTTTCACAGGCTGTTCCCTGAAAATTCAAAATATACATTTTATTAATCATGTAAACATTTTAAACATTTGGTATTTAATGAAAATCGTTAAGACGTTTTTGAGAAAAAGATAATAATAAAAAAAATCTGATGTGTTACACTCACATGACTTTCTCTACCCTGGTACAAACTATTTTTACAAACGCTTATTCTCCATATCCTTCATTTTAATCGAGATATCGATATGTTAATCTTATTGCTAATTTTCTTGTAGATTCAAGGGGAATTGGTAGGTTGTAAGCGATAGCCAAATATTTTAAGAGGTGGTTGCTATGTGGAGTATTCCATTCTCTTTACATTACCAGGACAAAAAAAATGAATAACGAATTTAAGAAAAAGTATAAGTATTGGAAAATTTAAGGAAATAACAAGCAATATCTCGAAAATGGTTCACCCAACAAAAAAAATGTATATAGCATAAATTGTGTGTTTTAACGCGATCTACATTTTTTGTGTAGTAAAATTTTGTCTGTCTCTTATGGTTTACCAGTTATGCAAAAGTCGTTCAATGAAGAATACTTTTGGAGACATTCCCAGAAAATTCGAGATATACATTTCATTTGTTATGAAAATGTCTTAAACATATGATATTTTAATCAAAATCGGTAGAGCCATTTTTGAGAATTAAATTTTCGAAAAATGTTCAATGTAAAGGGTAATCTGTGGTTGGGGGATTTTCTTGAAAACCTTCGTGTCGCATCTCTGGAAGATACTGAACCTAAATACCAAGTTTGGTGTTTATCCGACTGTTCGTTTCTGAGTTATGCTGTTCACAGACACACACACGGACATGTTTCCAAAAATGCCTTTTTTGGATTCAGGGGGTCTGAAAACATGTATTTCCGGTGAAATCTCGGTATCGAATACGTAGTAGAGAAAGTAAAAATAGCAGTTTCGTATGTAAAGTATTGTTTGGGATGGGAAATTTTCTTGAATATCTTCGAGTATTATATTTGAGATATTGGAATAAAATACCTAGTTTGTTAACTATCCGTCTTTTCTTTTTGAGTTATGTAATTCGCACACACCCACGCATATTTTTCTAAATTCAGGGGACCATAAAGCATGTATTTACGGTGAATATAGATATCGAATTTTTGGCAGAACACAGTACTTCTTCTGTCTACTATAACTAGTACTAGAAAAAGCACTAAAAGCCTGACCAAGCGAGGTGGCTGCGTGGTAACGTGTGACGCTCGCATTCGAGAGGTGTTGGGTTTGATTCCCGTCGCTTTTCGTGGTTTCCATGGGTCGGAAGGTAAATTCTGAGGGTGGTTTATCCTCTAGCACGATTTCCTTTCCACACCTTCCACCAATTCCTTATCTTTAAGGTTCTTCTAAGTTTCGTGACATATGGTGGCGCGTGATAGAAGGCGCGGATGCATGCTCAAATGAAAGAGTACTCCTCGTGAACACTAGAGGGCTGCTTGATCGACGGATCGTAATTGCCCTCTTAAGATGACTGCAGCAGTGGGACGGGTCGTCGAGCTTGGAATTGTTAGGGACTTTCACGCGTCTCTGTGGCCTGTAGCCTCCTGGGGTGGTAGCTAAAATGGATCTATATGGGTCTAAGTGGTGAGGTGTCCCTCTCCGTTGTATAACACTAACTTTAAGTATAATGCGAAAGTTATAAATCGCGCATTTCTATGGAGACGAGAGCGCATGCGTGGTGTAGGTGTTCATTATTCCTTTACATCTTCGGCATTTCTACTTAAACGATTCTTTAAAATGGATTTAAAAAAAAACCGTCCATTTCTGGTAGCAAAGATAAATACCATGACGGTCTGTAAGTGCAACTGATGAACAAGCACATTTCGTGTGGGGAAGAGGATCCTGTCTAGTTGCCAAGAGCAATAATTGAATGTTAGTCCCTTGGTGGGTGTGAACTTATCGGCTGTCTGTCGTGCCTCGTGACTTAAAACAAAAACGTGGTCACGTTGGTAACAGTCTCATTAACTGTGGTTTACGACATCCAGCCGCAGTGACTCATAAACAGACACAAATTCTACTTCTCATTCATCACTCTCGAGTGCAGTAACTCATTAAAACGTCTTAACACGTGGAGTACGCACTGACGGTTTTATGCATCATTTACACATTTAATGTTAAGACTGGTAACACTCCAGTGATGGCATGTACATAGAGTTGCATGTTGGCACTCCTAATAAACATGCACATCTGCATAAGGGCTCTTGCACTTTGTACTGAGGAATCGCTGTGACGTCACGAGCAGAATGGGTATAATTTAACCGGATGCCTTGTTCATACTACTACTGGCTGTGAAGAGTATATGTAAATCACAACTCACAGGGCTGATACCGGCTGGGTGGAGTCAAAAGTTGGTTTCGTGAAGGTGGAAACCTTGCGGAGGGAAAAACACTTTGGTGATCTAGGGGATTGGGCCACATTTTATAATAGTGTATGTTAGGACAAAGTGTCAGTTTGTTACACCTGTTGCGCTCATGGCGTCATAGGGAGGATTCAGTGCAGAGGACAAAATCCGGCGAGCATGTTTGGAGGTTTTCAGTATACTAACTAGATTTCAGATATGTTAACAAATTTGTCCTAATGGAATTTATTAGTATACAGGGTGGACCATTTAAGTTGAGATCGTACAGTATCTCCAAAACTAAGCTTTGTAGAAAGAAATGTCTTTAATAAAAGTTGCTAGGTATTATGGGGGAAAGTAAATGTCATTGGTTGTTTTGTTTGGAGGACGTTATATGGTCATTTTAGGGTCAATTTAATATTTTAAATGGGAACCTACATTTTGTATGTTCGTTTTCTCATAAGAAAATTGTTTATAAAAAGCTGTTTATTTTGTGATGAGGAATAAGGAAACAAAATAAAAAATGTTAGTTCCCAATTAAGAAACATAACTTGACCCTCAAATCACCAACCATGGATGGTCCAACCATTCATTGCGCTCTTCGTACACAGCCATTCAGAATTTGCGTTATTTACGTTGGTGTAAGAACAATTGCAAATGTTTTTTGGTTTTTTATGAGGAGTGAGAAAACAACATAAGGTAAGGTTCCCATTTAAAACATTTAAATTGAACCTAAAATGACCATCACAACGTTTAAGTAGACTTGTTGTATTGAAGGAGTTGTGTTATATTTCAACTGTTGGGGAGCCGAACTTGAAGTTGGTTGCAACCGCACGTATAGTACCCAGTTTCCGGTAGCCTTCGCCCCAAATGTACCTTCCGGTGGCCTTTGCCCCAAAAATGTTTAAAAATATTATCTTTGTAATTTGGCTGTTTCTTTAAATATTATGTATTTATGCTTGCCTCGGCAGCTACAGTATTATTGTTAGAGACATGGATGTCTTGGCAGGATTGTGGTGCGACTAAGAATGTTGGCCTACACAGATTATAATTTTTAATTCACTCCTTTTTATAAATGCTTGATACGATTTAAATAACACTTCACTGATATAGAGAGCTGTGAGATTATTTTTATTAATTAATTACACTTTTTAACACGTAAACTTATTTTTCGTTCCACACGAATACGTATTAAATCTCTCGAGGACGTGTCTCGCGTCCGGTTAGGAACACTGTTTGCAGGCAACTGAATTCATTTCAACCGCCTAAACTTGTAAATTTCTGTATTTCAAGTCTCTGATTGCTAATCCTACTCCAATAGAATACCTTCATTTAACTAAAGCTTTTTCTGGTTGTTGATTGGATATTTATTAATTTGTCTCAAAAATTACATTTTTTGTTGCTCCAAGAATGACCAGTAGCATTTAAACATTCAAATTCATTATTGCCTCAAGGTCACCTCATTGTTAGCAACTTTTAACCCATTATTCTCACAGCTCCTACATTATTAAATTACGTAATACATTCACATAACATTATTGAATATGTACATAATATAAACATATACAATGACTGTAATATACGCTTTTTATATATTGTTACATACACATATTGCTTTAAGGCGGGCTGTTATTATATTTACATATTATATAATTAGACTGAAATCATTTAAGTGTTAAAAATACTGCCTCAACGTCCTTCATATAAAACACGACTAATGACATTTACTTTCCCCATAATATCATACAACTTCTAATAAAGACATTTCTTTTTACAATGCTTAGTTTTGGAGATATTGTACAGTCGCAATTTAAATGGTTCACCCTGTATGGGTGTTAATATACGTGGGAGATTAGACTCGTACTATGACCAAACCCCTTTGGGATTTTTGGAGTGTGAGCATGAAGGGAAATTCCTACACGTTCTCCTCTTCTTGTACTTCTGGTCATTAGGTAAGTATGGGCGCGACCTACACAACATCAGCTACTTAGAATTTGTGAATAACAGTCTCAATGCAGCTGAGATAATACCCCCTCCACCCTCGCGACCTTAAAGTAAGCAGTCATAATCCTTGAATCATTACAAGCATTACAGCCCTATATTTTAAATGGGTGATCTGCCGCTCGATGTCGGAACCTTAAAAATGGTAGCTAAATTTTTACATATTGGTTTTTCATGTGAAATCCGTGCTATGACCGAAATTTCGAGGTAGGTTTCAAAATGAATGACTCTGCACTGCTCTTCAGAGCAGATAAACGTGGTTAAATGAGGCATTTTAAGTTCTGTGTTCTTTTTTTCTTCTTTCTTTGATTCGCTCTGAGAAAACCCAGAACGTTACTAAAAAAGAAGAGGTAGAGAAGCTGGATGTTGTTTCTGCATGCTGTATATAGGGTGTATCTTTATTGGTGTCATATGTTTGGGGGACGTGTTCCTGAAATAAAAATAGTAAAAAAAGTTCATATGACCATGGGTCTGAAAATCATTTATTCAGAATTACAACAAAATATCGAAAGTTACAAAAATGTGTTCGAAGTGGCTTCCTCTTGCTTCGATGTATGCAATAAGCCTGCGTTCCATGCTCTGGCGTACTCTGTTGAAAATTCCTAGTGTGTTTCGTATTTGGTCAAATACAGTTTGGTTACTTCCTCTCAAAATGTCAACATCAGGTACAGGAGACGCTTAAACCAACGACTTCAAATCAGGCGATCTAGCAGACCATGCAATGGGTCCCCCTCGACCAATCCACCTTTGCGGAAATCGATCATTCAAAAACTTGCTAACTATCATACTGAAATGAGCTGGAGCACCATCGTGTAAAAACCACATTCGTTGGATGATGTCCAGAGGCACATTATCAGTTAAGTGCGAAACTGGAGATAGGTTTGTCCATTCAGACGCGGAGGGAAGAAGTAGGGACCAATAAGGTGATCTTGAATGAATCCACCCCAAACGTTGAGAGAGAACCTCTGTTGATGGTTGTCCTGTCGTACTTCATAAAGATTTTCAAATGCCCAGTTATGAGTGTTACGAAAATTGAAGATGCCGTCGCGAGTAAAACCAGCCTCATCCGTGAATAACATACAGGCTAGGAAATTGATGAACACAGCGCACTGCTGTAACATACGTTGACAGAAACGTCTTCTTGGCTCAAAGTCCGCCTCATCTAATCCTTGCACACGTTGAAGGTGATACGGACACTGAAGATTTTCATGCAGAATTCTCCAGATAGTCGTATGACTAACTCTTTCCCTTACAGCCATACGTCTTGAGCTTTGTGATGGGTCTGCATCCACAGCACGAAGAACTCGTTCTTCAAGCTCAATGCTTCGTACCGCTCTTGGTCTCCCAACATCCCTAGTACACCTCAAATGTGCCATTCTCTCAAGCATTTGATGTCAGGAACACGTCCCCCAAATATATGACACCAATAAAGATACATCCTGTATAGCTAAGATCGATCAATACTGTTTTGAAGCCACATTCCAGGTAAATATTTATAGCGAATAACTTAACGTGCATGAAATATCTATTAGCTTTTTATTTAACGCATTTAACACATATGTAAGACACACCTACAAACGAATTTATAACGTTTATACAAATTAATACTGTTTAGTTCGATTATCAAACTGATTTAGTTCTTCATTTATGTTAATTAGCACCCTTACTAAAAAAATCTGTTGGGTTACACTTATATGACTTTCTCTTACACAAACTATTTTTACAAACGTTTATTCTCCGACTACCTCATGTTAATCGAGATAAACGATCTTATTGCTAATTTTCTTGTAGATGCAAGGGGAATATGGTAGGTTTTAAGCGATAGTCAAATCTTTTAATAGCTGGTTGCTGCGTGGAGCATTCCATTCTCTTTGCATGCCCAGAACCAGTTACTGCGAAACACACTTTATTTATCACTTAGGCAGTCAGCATAGCACAGGCGTTACATTTGAGTCTCTTTTGGCACACACTCGGAACACAACGCAACTGATCCGTCGAATCAAATCACAACTGAACTGCTGAGTCACAACTCTCAATTTAACTGCACTGGCACTGTCCACTTTTTACTTCACAAATTCACAACTTTGAACTGAACTGTCAGGGCAAGGGCAGTCCCTTATGAAGACCCGCATACAAAACGGAACCTTCTAGAAAGGTAAATTACTAGAACAGGCCCAAAGGAATCTTCTGGAACAGTAATCACCTAAACTGTGGGGAAGTAGCACATAATGAGCTCGTTACAGCGCAATTACTCTGAAGAGACTGGTCATTAAACTCCACCCAGCCGGATAGAAGGCGACTCAGGGTGTTCTTGCACCCCCGGCCCGTATGTAACTTACACACGCGGTCACACTATGTTGCCACTATTGTTTTTTAATGGGAACCTACAATTAGGGTCAATTTAAATTGATCCTAAAATGACCATCATGTCGTCCTTCAAATAAAACACGACTAATGGCATTTACTTTCCCCCATAATATCAAGCAACTTTTATTAAAGACATTTCTTTATACAACGCTTAGTTTTGGAGATGTACAGTCTCAACTTAAATGGTCCACCCTGTATAACCTGTGGCATTTTGAAGATAAATTCTTTACAGTTGGGAGATCGTCACACAGGAACAATTTCGGAATTAGCATGAAGTACAAAATTGGTTACATGCGTTTATATATACATATATATATATATATATATGTATAAAGGTTATAAGAACATAATTGGGAGCACAAGTTATCGCGTTTTTACTTTCTCTACTACGTATAGTAAGTAGGGGAAGTATTGCATTCCACCCAAAAATTCGATACCGAGATTTCACCGGAAATACATGTTTTGAGGTGCACTGAATGCATATAAAGCATTTTTGGAAACATGTCCATGTGTGTGTGTCTGTCTGTAAACAGCATAACTCAGAAACGAACAGTCGGATAAACACCAAACTTGGTATTTAGGTTCAGTATCTTCCAGAGATGCGACAGGATCCCCCACCCCGGGTTACCCTTGACATGGAACATTTTTCGAAAATTGTAATTTTCTCAAAAATGGCTCTAACGATTTTTATTAAAATATCATATATTTAAGATACTTTCATTACAAATAAAATGTATATCCTGAATTTTCTGGGAATGTCTCCAAAAGTGTTCTTCGTTGTGAACGATTTTTGCATAACTGGTAAACCGTAAGAGATAGACAAAAGTTTACTACAGAAAAAGTGTAGATCACGTTAAAATACACAATTTATATTATATACATTTTTTTGTTGAGTGAACCATTTTCGAGATATTGCTTGTTATTCCCTTAAATTTTCCAATACTTACTTTTTCTCAAATGGGAATTCGTTATTCTTTTTTTTTTTTTGTCCTGGTAATGCAAAGAGAATGGAATGCCCCACATAGCAACCAGTTTTAAAATATTTGACTATCGCTTAAAGCCTAGCAATTCCTCTTGCGTATACAAGAAAATTAGCAATAAGATTAACATCTCGATTAACAGGAAGCATATGGCGAATAAGCGTTTGTAAAAATAATTTGTACAAGATTAGAGAAAGTCATGTGAGTGTAACACATCAGATTTTTTATAAAGTGAGTATCGAGTTGTATCGTCCCATCTCTAGCGTTAACCAATGAAGGCGACAACACCTGGTGAACCCTCGTTAACTTAAAGAGCCCGGCCGCTCCTTCTTTAGAAACCATAGGCAATAAAGCGGATAGCACTCGCATCTTTCCGTTTATCTATTCCTGAGGTGTAACAGAGAAGAGGACGGTTTGACAGGCAATGACTGTTTCTTTGTTTTTCCCCAATGCGGCATATTCTTTCTGTTGCCTTTATAGATTTTCTAAAGAAGCCGCAGGAGTTGTCCTAAATTCCGAGCTTGTGGGGAATTATTAAAACTTGATCTCTCCCAGAAAGTTGCGTGAGAATTCGCGTTTCTATTTCGTCACGAATGTTTGAAGAACTCCGTCGCACTTCACCAGAGATAACCATTAAAAGAAGCTCATTAGTAAACCATACGTGGAGTGGGTATTGCTTCGTGACAGCCTGATATACCATGCTTTGCTCTAAGTAACAGATTTCTTAATCTGCAGCTCTCATATTGGGGGAAATGTTAAGTATTTTGGGCACGTAATTTATTATTAGGTATACATTTATTGGATTGATAGCTCACGAGTTTATTTAAATTCCTTTAACCAGATAAGTCATATCACACGATGAATGAATGAATGAAATGAGCGAAGTGATGCTCAAATGAGTGCGGGGTTCCTAGCACTTAGAGTTATTTGACATATTTTGAGAATAAGGGTAAACCCCAGAAAAAACCTTATTCGGGTAAGTCGCCCTAATCGAGATTCTAACTCGAGATATCTTTAGTGTGAGTCAGACAGGCTAACCCAACACCACAAGATGCACATTTACCTTTAATTGTAGCAGGCGCAGGAGATCTTGTATTTCATCGAAGAGTTATACCTATATATATATATATATATATATATATATATATATATATATATATATATATATATTTCACCAGGAAATGCATGTTTTTGAGGCCCACTGATCCAAAACTAGAACTTTGAAGTAGTTGTTGCTTCACATATGGAAACCCGATTTGAAGTAGGAGTTGTATTGTAGTTCTTATGTTGGGGAGCCGAACTTGAAGTAGTTGCAACCGTACTATGGTAAAAAAAAATGTTTCCGGTAGCCTTCGCCGCAAGTTTTAAAAATATTAACTTTGTAATTTGACTGTTTCTTTAAATATTACATATTTATGTTTACCTCGGCTGCGTCAGTATTAATTTGTTAGAGACATGGATGTCTTAGCAGGGCGTGATGCGACTGAAGAGTGTAGGCTTACACAGATTATAATTTTTACTTCACTCCTTTTATTAATCCTTGATACGATTTAAATAACACTTCACTGATATAGAGAGAGCTGTAAGATTATTTATTAATTACTTGCACTTTTTAACACGTAAACTATTTTTGTCTCACACTGAATACGTATTAAATTTCTCGAGGACGCGTCTCGCGTCCGGTTAGGAACGCTCTCTACAAGCAAATGAATTCTGAATTTGTACAATTTGCCTTATTTCAGTTTCTGATTGGCTATTCCTACTCCAATAGTATACTTTTATTTAACTTAAGTTTTTTTCTGGTTCTTGATTGGCTATTGTATGAACTGTCTCAAAAATTACATTATTGTTTCCAAAAATTACCAGTAGTATTATTAAACTTTCTAATTCATTATTGCCTCAAGGTTACCTCATTGTTATTAACTTTTGAGCTATTATTCCCACAGCTCCTACATTATTAAATTACGTAATACATTCACATAACATTATTACACATGTATACAATAATATAAACATATACAATGACTGTAATATACACCTTTTATACATTGTTACATACACATATTGCTTTAAGGCGGGCTGTTATTGAATTTATATATTATATACTAACTAGGCTGAAATCATTTAAGTGTTAAAAATGCTGCCTCAATTTTTAGAATTATGTTTTAGAAAAGTTCAGTGTCTACCAAGGAAGCAATGAGAGAATTTTCCAAAAAATACCCCCTCTCCAAACTATTCTTCATATGGACAATTTTTCTCTGTTTTTAAATCTCTCAAACCAGGCCTCAACTATTTTCATTAAAAATACCGTATCTTTAAGACATGTATCTTCTAAAGTCCTCTTCATTCTGGGTTTTGTATAACTCTGTATTACTCGTTAACCATAAGCGAGAGACGAAAACTTACTGTATAGAAATGCAGATTTGTTAAAACACGTAATTACTTTCTCTACCATCTATATAGTAGGTAGAGAAAGTATTGCATTTCGCCCCAAAAATTGGATACCGAGGTTTCACCGGAAATGCATCTTTTGAGGCCCCTGGATTAAAAAAAGCATTTTTAGAAAAAGGTCCATGTGTATATGTATCTGTAAACAGCATAACTCAAAAACACCAGGTCAGATTAATGCCAAACTTGGTATTTAGGTTATGTACCTTTCAAAGATGCGACACAAAGATTTTAAAGAAAATCCACCCCCCCATATCAAACTACCCCCTTTACATAGAAGATTTTTGGAAATCTTGATTTTCTAAAAATGTGGCTTTAACAATTTTGATTAAAATACCGTATATTAAAACATTTACATAACAAATAAATGTATATCTTGAATTTTCTGGGATCAGCCTTTTAAAACCTGTTCATTCCGAAATAATATTTTATAATCTTGTGTAACTGGTAAACATTAAGCGATAGACGAAAGCGTACTGCACAAAAAGTAAATCTCTTTAAAATATACAATTTTTTCGTGTGGCATAAGCCATTTCATCCGTTATTAATCGTTCGAATTGTTCATTACTTGATCATTCTCTTGAAGTCCTGTCAACATTCAACTGTTTCTCGTGATTGGATGGAAGCAGAATGCAATTTTTAAGGTCGGCATATAACATTCAGTTCTTAAACCTTTGACTTCGCTGTTCTCTGTATCTATAACAAATGTGTAATGTAGTTATTTCTGCAAAGGTTTATTTGAATTAAAATGTGGTAGATAGAAAAATAAGCTTTAGTAAAAATAGTTTGTATGTCCACTAATCAGCGATAGAGGGTAGAGAAAGCCATGTGAATATATCACATCAGATCTTTTATTTTTTATTTTTTATTGTTTCATTTCTGTACAACCTTTAAACTTGTATGGTCGTATCCGGCACTTTTGCTTGAGAAACTACTGATAGTGTTAGTAATTCATTGAACTGTAAGCTTTTTAACGTTGGATTTAAATAATTTTAACCTGATTATTAAGCACCATTCATTTGTCTCTCGTGATGTGAAGTTTCAAAGCCAGCATATATGGCGATCCGCTTTTTAAAGACTTGTTTATGGTTTGAGCCTTCTATATCCGCCTTGTACCTACAATGAAATGAGTAATGAATCCGTTTCTGCAAACGTTTATCGAGATTAATGTGAAATATATAGAAAAATAATCTTCTATAAGGAGAGTGGTTAGAGAAAGCCATGCGAATGATTTTTTAAACGATATTATTTCTATGTAGCTAAATTAAACGGAGAAAAGTCCTCTGCATTCGATTTTTGCGAGTTTGCTAAAAAGAAAATATAACAAAAATGTTAAACTCGGAAATCGTTGGAACCTAAAACAATTATCCTTATTTTACAAAAGTGCCAAAATCCAATCTTGAGGACGTCAAAGTTTATATTTTGTAACAAAATAAATCTTATGGGTGCTTTGTTTTGATTGGTTATTACTAGTACTTTGCAGTTAAACTATAAACTGCTTAAATAGGACCTAAAATACCCTAAAAAGACATAACTGAAAAAAACGTAGAAGTATGATCCAAATTAATATTTTTAATAATCTTAGTTTTAATTACATATTTAAATAATGAATATAATGCTTGAGATTAGGCATCAACATACTTACTCAACCATTATTAAAAGGAAATATATGTAATTTCCCCCAAATTTTGTTATTTATGAACTCTTACACTCAATACACACATGTTTCAGTGATAGATTAATGCACTTAATTTATTATGTAACGCCCAAATGTTGTTCTCTGAAATGGAGTTAAACATTTTTGCTTAAAAAGTAAGAACTTCTGGTGGTGTGAAATGTACAGTGCGAAAATTTTATGAATAAAATGCCTCTTTCAATCAAATGGTTTAGATCGTTATGCTAATCCTTCTAAATCATTGTTATGTGTTAGAATTGACAAAAAGCAGTAAACTGTACAGGTAAAGTCCCCCCCCCTGTTAAAGCTGTTAAAGGTAAAAAATGACAAATAAAACTCAGAATTTTCTGAGCTAGAATGACCTAAAATTACCTATATTATGTTGGGCCTTGTCTTCGGACACTCGAAAAGAAAAGGCTTTTCCTTAACTTCCGATCCTAAGCCCCTTGTACATGATCAAATTTGTTTTTCACTTCAAGAGTTTACAAGAGTTTGCAGGAAAAATTGTCAAATATTAACAAATATTTCACAAGAGCTGGCAAGACTTGACAAATGTCATAAAGGTATATTTACACGTTGTCTGTTGTCTTTTTGCCAAACTGAATCCCTTCAAAACACAATGATGATTTATCACGTACAAAGTAATTTACGGTATAACAATTTACAATGAAACATTGTTCTGTACGTAATTACGTTATTTTACGTATTATAGCCCTTGTAATCAGATTACAATTAAGGAATACAACTAAAATAACACGAATTCATAGGTTAACACTAACATTGGTAAAACATTATTGTATACATAGTTTTAGGAAATCTGCCTGGAAATTTCTTCAGATGCCTTCTTAATCTTGTTGGGGTAATCCACGGTGACCACAATAGTACTTCGTTATACAAAAGACATGGCCAGCTTTCGTATAACGTATTCAGCTCACATACTACACGCCTTGCATGTAGTCATTTTTGTTTGATTCTAGCCTTTAGCCATGTTAAGATTTCGTGAGCATTGTAAATACTCGCATTTCATTGGCCAATGCCTTCAAATCTTTGACCATTTAGAGCATTTCCTTATTTGTTTTCAAAATTTTCAAATACTTTAAAAGTATTGGAAGCAGTTTGGGAAGAAATGTTGTGAATGTAACAACTCTTCGAAAGTCCTGTAAAGCATTGAATTTGACAAAAATCTGATCGTGTACAAGGAGCTTTAGACTTATTTATTAAACATCGGCAAGTAGATTTTCAACTCCGAGGAACTCATGGCGCTGCTGCAGCTGTTAGCAAAGCAACGCTCTGTTTTTCATTTGTTTATCAACAATGAAAGTGCCAACGTATGTGTGTCACAAAGTTTGGAAACAATAGCATTTTGTTAGAGATCGTAGTTTGCGCTTGGCAGAAACAGGAAGTCTATTCAAGTGGGGAAAAATAACAGTAAAGCGTAGCAGACTGGGAAACCAAAGCAGATACGTTGATTCGCTTCAGGAAGAGAGCTGGAACCAGAATGTCTCAAAAGCTAATACAATAATTCAGGTTTATAAGAGACGAAAGGTTAAATAAACTGTGAGCAAAATCATACAAATTTTCTCCTAAGGAAATTGGAATTGAGAAGAAAATATGAAGATGTTTTTATGGAGATTTACAGACGTTGAAGAAGTTATATTGTTGTATTTGTATTATATTTCAACTGTTGGGGAGCCAAACTTGAAGTGTGTTTGCAACCGCACGTATGGTAAACAGTTTCCGGTAGCCTTCGCCCCAAATGTACTTTCAGGTGGCCTTTGCCCCAAGTTTAAAAAAATATTATCTTTGTAATTTGACTGTTTCATTAAATATTATATATTTATATTTGCCTCTGCTGCGTCAGTATTTATTTTAGAGACATGGATATCTTGGCAGGGCTATGATGTGATAAGAATGTAGGATTACAAGGATTATAATTTTACTTCACTCCTTGACACGATTTATATAACAGTTCACTGATAGCTGTGAGATTCTTTTTATTATTAAATACTTGCACTTTTTAACACGTAAACTATTTTTTGTCTCACACGAATACATATTATATTTCTTAAGGACACTTTTTGTGTCTGGTTACTAACGCTGTCTGCAGGCAACTGACTTCTAGATTTGTAAATTTTGCTATATTTCAGTTTCTGATTGGCTAATCCTACTCCAATAGAATACCTTCATTTAATTAAAGCTTTTTCTGGTTGTTGATTGGCTATTTTATAAACTGTCACTAAAATTACATTATTGTTACTCCAAGAATCACAAGTAGTACTGTTAAACTTTCTTACTCATTATTGACTCAAGTTTACCTCATTGTTACCTCATTGTTAGCAACTTTTAACTTATTATTCTCACAGCTCCTACATTATTAAATTACGTAATACATTCACATAACATTATTATATATGGATACAATAATATAAGCATATGCAATGACTGTTACATACATTTTACAAATTATTACATACACATATTGCTTCAAGGCGGGCTGTTATTGAATTTATATATTATATAATTAGACTGAAATCATTTTAGTATTAAAAATACTGCCTCAACGTGGTTCAAATTATTAGACAAATGTTCTTT
Source organism: Deroplatys truncata (assembly GCA_030765065.1). Taxonomy (NCBI): domain Eukaryota; kingdom Metazoa; phylum Arthropoda; class Insecta; order Mantodea; family Mantidae; genus Deroplatys; species Deroplatys truncata. Next base: position 124,430,093 of record CM060988.1, on the reverse strand, counting down.
CCCTAGTTCATGAAAATATGTACATACATAACAAATAAAGAAAGCCGGTTGCAACCTCAGGAACACTGAGCTAAGAGTGCTGAAACAAGTGTGGAATTGTAAGAGATTTAGTCATACTCCGCTTGAGAACCATACATCAATAAAGTGTATTTTGGTTACAAATATTCAGTGTTGAAACAATCTGAAACATGTATTTTTGAAATCTCGTATATGAGTTATTTTTCCGAAGAGTTTTGTGATTATAGTTGTGCTCCCCATTATAACTACTACAAGAATATACGTTTATATATGAACAAAGCGAGTTTCGAGTGCTCACAGAAGTACCCGATTGACCGAGTGTACATAATACGTAAAATAATAATTGAAAACGATTTGTCGTAGGCTATGATTATCCATGGTACTAATATAAGAATAGAAACAAGTTTTGGAGAATTCTAATGTATTTAAATAATTTAAACAATCTGAATCCTAATTGTATTTATGTTTCAATAAGAAGGATCTACAGAGTTCTGATGGTTCTGGGGTTATGGTCGCAAGAATTCATGATTTCCATGAATTCCCTACCATAAGCTAAGTGGTAAAAGCTTTCGCAGCAGTAGACCATGGTTACCGAATGGGATGGCTCAGGCGGCAACGTCTGTGGCCCGCATTCGGGAGGCCTTGGGTTCGATTGTCGCCGCCGACCTTCCTGGCCCATGGTTTCCCCGGGTTGCTAGGCAAATGTTGGTAAGGTTCATTACATCCACCGAATTCCCTGCCCCTTCATTTCACCTCCATTCGTCTTTCATCTGGTTGGCTGTTTCAGGGTTGCAAGTGTCGGCGGGAGTCTCGGCTTTGAAAAGGATGCTCTATGTGACACTTCGTCTCCCGGAATGGGGGCGGTAGCCGGGTCCTGAGCCCCCCAGTTGGATGTGCAAGCCTGCAGGGGGAAGGGGAGTCAGTTGTACTAGCTGCCATCATGCAGTTTCAATTTGGAAAGGGGTAGGGACCATGCCCTCTGGAAATGTCGTGCGTTCTGTCCGGCCACCCTGTCTCCTCTCACCACACGCCTGCCTCCCGGGGGCCACCGCTAGGGGCTTAGGCACAAAAGATCTTGCTAGGTGGAGCTGCTCTAATCAGTCAACATCGTGTAGTAAATTAATGCACCGCCTCTGGACTGTAGGGGGTGGTGGTTTAAGATATCCCATAAACAACACTCACTGATTCTTATTAGACATCAGCAGTTGTGTCCTGTTAGTAGGGGATTTGATGGGGACTAGAGTCCATCTTATGTATTGATAATCCTTTTAAGTAGGTGTGGGACCCAGATACGGGGTCTCTCCCTAGGGCAGGGAGCAGGGGTGATTTACAGTTTCCACTTCGGGTGCAGGACGGGAGCTGGGGCCCTACAACCAAGCTTACCATTACCTTTGGAAATGTTGCCGCTGTTTTTCAGGGTGAGGTATATGCAATTTTAGCCTGCGTTATGCATATTACTTCACCAAGCAGACAAGCGGAGGTGTGTAGTTGCTCGGATAGCAGAGCAGCTTTGAAAGCCTTTAGGGCGATTAAAACTACTTCCAGATTGACAAAGATTGTTGGATAAACTCTGCACCAGCTGTCCGGTTACACTTGTTTGGGTTCCCGGGCATGCTGGCATTAGAGAAAATGGAGATGTCGGGCATTCTTGCAAAGAAGGGATCGGGGTTTCATTTTATTGTGCCTGAGTCCTTCTGCGGCGTGTCTTCTAGAACCGTTAAGTATGCGATAGCCCAGTTTATGGCGAGGGCTCATTTTGAAATCTGGAGTAAGCAAGCTACCGCCAGGTAAGCCCATGCTTTTATATAGGGTTTCAACAGAAAGTTGAGCGAGTTTCTCCTGAATTTGATTATATCTATTCTTACAGGCCACAACACTCTGCGCAGACATTTATACATAGTGGGTCTTACCCAAGACTCCTTATGTAGGAAATGTGTGGGAGATTTTAGAACACACAACATATACTACGTACTACGTGAATGCGAAGAATTCGCCATGCATAGATATGTATCCCTAGTGTCGTTCTTTTTGGAACCTGAGGAGATAAGAAGGGCAGATACCAAGGATGTGGTCCATTTTATTCGGATCATTAGACTTTATTAATGCCCAGGATAAGAGGCACAAAGGGCTATAAGAGCCTACATGCAGGCCTCCAATAGAGGCCACTCAGTGATCATCATCACTGCATGCAGAGAGTGCATTTCGGGGAGGGATATAAGAGATTAGTCCTGCGCTGTGGGTTAGGGCTTGGAGCTCTGGTTCCGGGCCACGGAATGCGCCCCATGGGGGTGCGGATTTTAAGTCCCGAATATAAAACCGGTGCCCACTCAGCATCGTGAGGAAAATGAGAGCTGCCATAGGCAGCGATCCCGCCTCGGAGGCCAACTTTCTGGCTGGGGGATGCTTGATGCTGACCACATCACCTCTCCGTATTTGTTGGATGATCGCCCACATCTGCTGTACGTACGTGGTCGAGAGGCCGGCAGTCGCGATTATAGGTAGCCCTTAATGGGCTGTAGCGCCACGGGCGTATCAGCAGGGTATGTTGACTAAATAAAAGATGGGTCAGCATGACGAAAAAACAACTTTTGAAGTATTTATAGGACCAAAAGGCAAACATAGAGACCAAACACCCGGTCAGGGCTGTGCTCTGTAATCATCTACGTAGTACTAACTAGCTGTGATTAACGTGTTCAGATATTGACATGAGCGGAGCGAGCCGTTAAATCAATACTACAAAAAGAACCAACTAAATTCTCTGTAATCAGCAAATATTTACCACTATTTTAATGCATATAGTATTTTTATTTACTTGATTATTAACAGGTACAACGTGTCTGTGTATACAAGAGTTACAGATAAAGAAATCTGATGCGTTACATTCACACGACCTTCCTTACCCTCTATCACTTATTGGTGGGTGTGCAAGTTATTCTTACAAAAATTTATTTTCCTATATACTTCATTTTAAACCTTTTCTGAAATAGCTACATTATACATTTCGTTATAGATACAGAGGGAACAGCGATAGTCAAATGTTTCAGAACTGGGCGCTATATGCTGGTCTTAAAAATTACACTCTCTTTCCATGACATCGTGAGAAACACCTGAAATCCTACAGGACTTTAAAAGAATAGCGAAGTATTGAACAATTCGAACCATTAATAACGGATGTCTCGGAAATGGTTGGTGCTACAACAAAAGTTGTTTGAAATAAATTGTCTGTTTTGAACATGTCAATATATTTTGTGTAGTACGTTTTCTCTTATGGCTTAACGCTTACTTATACAAGAATATATATAAAAATTTCCTTCTGAATTGAGAGGACTTCAAAAGCTATTCCTAGAAAGTTCAAGATATATATTGTATTTGTCATGTAAACATCTTTATGGTATTTTAATTAAAATGTTACAGCCATTTCTCAAAAAATCAAAAAAAATCGAAGAATGTTGTATGTAAAGAGTAGTTGGGATGGATTTTCTTAAATCTTTGTGTCGCATCTTTTTAATACTAAGTTTGATATGTATCCGACATTTCGGTTTTGGGTTATGCTATTCACAGGTAAACACAAACAAAGAATTTTTTCTAAAAACATGTTTTTTTTAAATTAAGGGGCATTAAAACATTTAGGTTGAAATCTCGATATCGAATTTTTGGGTGGAATGCAATATCTTCTCTACCTACTATGTATATGTAGAGAAAATATTTAAGACTGCAGAGCTTCGATATTACGGCTTTGATATATGGGATGGCCTTAAACTCCCTGAGCCCACCTCCGTACGCCTCCGGTATGAGCAGAAACGTGGTATTAACGTTTAGGATTAGTCAAGAGTGGGCTGTGAAAAACTCTAATGGTATAAATAACGTACAAATCAAAATCATATTTACGGCATTTATTGTTACATTCAATATGGTTAAAACTCTCCTATATTATGTTCTGACAAAGTTATGCCTACGCAAATGAGCATTTACCGGTTAAATGATTCTGTGTGGTTTGCTACAAAGATGCAATATTGTTTTGTGGTTCCAATACAATGTTATGCCTGCATGAGAGGAGTCTTTTGTTTTAGTACCACCTGCCGTTCCCAAGGACGATGGGATCCAAAACAAAAAAGAGCGTCGTTGCAACTTGCAGAAGGCGGTACAGCTAGCACATGTTTGTGAAAGGAGTGAGGCATATGCTGGAATTATAGTTGAAATTGTTCTGATGTTACGTAGAGTCAGGGACAAAGCAGGTTAGAGACTAGGTAACTATGAGAACGGAGAGAAAGCACAAAACATCCTATCGTGATGAAGATGGTAAGATAATGTTCGAACAGAAGATAGAGCTGGTGCAGAAATGATAAAACACATTTGCTGCTTTTAAGCGAACGATATAGAAAGAACACTTAAACGAAGCGTAGCTGAAGTTTAAAGCTAAATGAAACAGAATTTGAAAGCTATTTTCATAATTTGTTGACAAAACATAAACATGGAGCACTTATTCACAGTGGAGTAATAATAATACTGGCTCTTATTGGTTCTAAGCGGGTTTTCCTAGCGGCGTATTTATTATGTCGCGTGTAACTTGAAACGCCAACCTTGAACGCATCACGTAATTCGCTGCGTATTGTGTTTTCCTACAAACGGATAAAACGTGGCTTTTCGCAGTACCTCTCCAGTTGTGAGCGGGTTAAAAAATGAGCTGTGTGTCAAAACAGAAAAAAAAACTGTGCTTATTGTGGCTGTTAGAAGACTGTGAAGCTATAGAAGACGAAATTGGTTATGAAGTTGATCACGATTGAATAGTAAGTCTGTTCATATAGAGAAAATGAGGGAGTTTTTAAAATACTAATTGAGAAACACCTATTTGAAGATGATGTGAAATTTAAAGCATACTTCAGATTCAGTTTAGTTTACTGCTTAACCAAATTCAAGATGATTTGTATACATAATCATACAATCGAATGAAAATACGCATTTCACCAGCAGAAACACTTGCGCTGGGAAGGAAAGTTGCATTTCTTAATTAATTAAGAATTTAATGAACAAGTGGTTTGTCTATTTCTTATACTGGTACACAAAATGTACTGAAATTACACAAATTATCGTAGTTTTCTTCATTGTTGGTCATGGTGCCAGATGAGTAAGATGAGCGTTCACCAGTACTGCAGTGGTGAATTCTTCTTTTAAGTGTTTTTTAAGTCTGCATTCGCCATATTCCACAAAATGTAGTGTCCAGCAACCAATTACATTACCTGTTGCTCTTCTACAGCAAAAAATCGAACAGTAGGTGTCATTTTGTAACATGCACGACGTGTATCAAATACAACTTCACACACAAGCCTCAATCACGCAGCGCGCAACGCACTAGACTCTTGATAAGTAGGTCTGTCACGCCAGGCGCATTATACTGGCGCAAAACGAACTGCGTAGTTTAAGAAAACATTTCAATTATTACTTTCTCTACTACGTACAGTAAGTAGGGGAAGTATTGTATTCCACCCAAAAATTCGATACCGAGATTTCACCGGAAATACATGTTTTGAGACCCTCGGAATCCAAAACAATCGTTTTTGGAAACATGTCCGTGTGTGTGTCTGTTAGCAGCATAACTCAGAAACGAAAACTCGGATAAACACCAAACTTGGTATTTAGGTTCAGTATCTTCCAGAGATGTGACACGAAGATTTTCAAGAAAATCCCTCCACCCCAGATTACCCTTTACATGGAACATTTTTCGAAAATTTTAATTTTCTCAAAAATGGCTCTAACGATTTTGATTGAAATATCATATGTTTAAGATATTTTCATGGCAAATAAAATTTATATCTTGAATTTTCTGGGAATGTCTCCAAAAGTATTCTTCATTGTGAACGACTTTTGCATAACTGGTAAATCATAAGAGATAGACAAAAGTTTATTACACAAAAAATGTAGTATACATTTTGTTGTTGAGGGAACCATTTTCGAGATATTGCTTGTTAATCCCTTAAATTTTCCAATACTTATAGTTTATCTCAAGTGGGGATTTGTTTTCTTTTTTGTAGGTCCTGGACATACAAAGAGAATGGAATGCTCCACATAGCAACCAGCTCTTAAAATATTTGACTATCGCTTAAATATTAGCATGTTCCTTTTGCACCTACAAGAAAATTAGCAATAAGATTAACACCTCGATTAACATGAAGCATATGGAGAATAAGTGTTTGTAAAAATATTTTGTACAAGAGTAGAGAAAGTCATGTGAGTGTAACACATCAGATTTTTTTTTCATTGTTTGAGTCTGCTGCGTATTGCGCTCGACGTGTTACGTTGCACGCGGCGTAGAATGTGCGTTGCTTAAGGAATAGCTATTTTAACTGTTCGGTAACGAATCAGAGAAACGATATTAACTTCATTACCAGAAAGTAAAATCTAAGGCAAATCTCTCGAACGATTTTCTCTACCAGCACAACTTCACTAACTATATATTATAGTAGCCAGGTAAATGAATTATTCTTCTATTCTTGTTACGTTATTCACGATAAGGTTTTGGCTAAAAATTATCTTAAATTAAAGCAGTATACGAGGTCTGTTCAAACAATTTCGGAACTTTGTCCACAACATTTTTCTACGTTTAGCTTTTACTTATTGTGCATGGTCTCCTTCGAAATACTCTCCTCCACAATTGATACACCGCTTTCCACTTCCGGAAGCAGTCTGGGTACATCTCTTTTTGGATCGCGTGAAGAACCGTCCGCGAATTTTCTTTTATCTCGTCTATCGTTGCAAATCTTTGTCCTTTCAACGGGGTTTTCAACTTTGGAAATAAAAAAAAAAGTCGCAGGGGCCAGGTCTGGAGAGTGCGGAGAATGAGGTAGCACAGTGATATCGTTTTTTGTGCAATATTCACGCACCAACAGGAATGAATGTGCGGGTGCATTATCGTGATGCAAGAGCCATGAATTGTCTCGCCACATTTCAGGTCGTTTCCTTCTCATATTTTCTCGCAGGCGTCGCAACACGTCCCGATAGTCAGTCTTCAATTGGCCTTCCTGACACGAGCGTCGTCGGTAGACGTCGAAGGGCGTCCTGGAGGCTTCTTAACTTCCATCGGGCCATTTTTGAACCGCGTGAACCATTCGTAACACCGAGTACAGCTTAAGCACTCATCACCGCAGGCTTCCTGCATCATTTGGTGTGTCTCTGTGAAGGTTTTCTTGAGTTGTTCCTCTAACTCTGCCATCTCGAAATTCGCAAACTGTGCGACACAACGTTCTACTCAATACAGCACTGAACAATAACTAACAGACATAGAACAATGAAACTTCCGGCAGTTACACATTAAACTCAGGCGTGTGCAGGGATGCCAGTCACATTTCGCTCAAACACTTCATTGCCGCGAAATTAGAAATGTTCCGGAATTTTTTGAACAGCCCTCGTACACTTGGTTACATACACAATACACAAAACAAAGCGAGTCAGTTTTATATACTAATAAACACATGCAGGGAAAAAGGAGAATCGCGTAATATGCTTTGTGGATACAGCATGAAAGTTTAACCTGCGAAAACTTGAATATTTAGCAATTAACATCGAAAACGACTAATACTACAAAGCAATTTATTTAATATTAATTTACATTTTAACGATCTATACCACTTTTGTGTGGTAAGATTTGATTTATCTTCTATGATAAGGCAGAGAAGCTTTGGTAAGTAAACCAAGCATCGTGTTACTTCACGGGGTATAGGTAACATTGGGTATTTTGACGGACACACTCCTCCCCAACACAACAGTGTTTCGTTGCGACTTTTTCATTTATTCGATGCAATTCGTAATGGACGTATATAATAATCTTTATAACAGATCAGCAGTGGAGAACTGTAGCAATATGTCTCAGAGTATCGTTTGTAGCGAATTTGGCATGGAACACTTCAGTACAACCAGAGCTCATCGAGGAATGTCTTAGGCAGTTATATCTGTGACACGCATTCGGGAGGTCCGGGGATCGATTACCGTCGACCGCCCATGGTTTTTTCGGGGGTTTACCTGGGTTGTCAGGCGAATGCTGAAATGGTTTCTTTAATCCCCCGATTTTCCTGTCCCTCTGTTCGTTTCACTCTTCATTTCATTCATGTTATATCCTGTTGGTCTTTTTCAGGGTCGGAAGTGTCGGCGTGGGTGTTTCGGTGCAGCGTGGCACGGGAAAAGGATGCTCTTTGTAACTGGTATTCCAAACCCCCTTGAGGGGCATTGGTCCCTCTCTATGTGGGGGTGGGATCTCCGGTTTGCTGTTCGTCTGCCGGGGTGTGTCTATCTGCAAACTTAGGGACCCTGTCATTGCTGTACCGTCGCCCCTGGTTCCGGCCGTCCGGTATCTCCTCTGGCCTAATTCTTCCTGCCGGGAACGCCTCCTCTTTGGTCGTAGGTATAATATCCACTCTGGATCCGTGCCGAGTCCCCTCCGTAACCAATCCAATCTAACATCAGAGCTCAAAGAGCGTTTAAAACATCATGTTAACATGTAATACGGTGAAGCACTAGGAACATATGACATTATTAGAAAGAAACAATGAGGAAAGTGGACTTTTCAACCTTCTCAGCTCCAAACTATGGATCAGAATTTTTCGAGGATCTGTGTCATACACTTATAAGAGCGGATACTACGTTTAAAATGTAGAGCTTTCGAAGTAAAAAAACAAAAAGGCAATGTAACTCAGATTTCCGTATATTCATGCCTTAATTAAATCCTAAGGTAACTTTATTGCAAACTATCAATAAACTAAACATGCATGATGTTGTCCTACTAAATACTCCCTAATTCTTGTCTACCTGCTATGGAAGTAGCTTTCAAACTGAGTACATCATATTTATCATATTTGTTTACAGAGAACACTGCCAGGTCACAAGCGTTTCCACCTTCTCTAACCAAGTCGCCGCCAACCCTCGGTGCGTTCTAACGGTATTGTGTCGGCGGTGCGTGTGGCAAAAGTTCCAGTAAATACCAGTGTTAAGAAAAAGTATTCCATATTTTTAGAGTGTTATGGACCGAATCAAGAAAGAAAGAAAAAAAAAAGTCCAGGAAACATGGGTTCTAAAATGGCTACCTTAAGAGGTATGAGCAGCTCATCTTCGCTACTGCAATCTCTTTGCTATTACCTACGCAATAAACAGATGACACATTACTTGTTATTGTCCATGGATACAGCATGCAGCTGTATCCATGAGCAACATCTGTTGTTGTTACTGTAAACCGTATTCACAGTTCCGGGTACGTGCAATGCATATGCTTATTAGTTCTAATGGAATCAGTTTGTGTTTTGATAGGTTTGTGAAATGCTTTTACATTGCAGTCTTACATTTAAATATTTGGTCTAAACAACCCCTAATTATGTACAAACACTACAGGAAGGAGTCATCAATGCCTGCCAGAGCAGCCGTGATCAACCTGGAGTGGTGAGAGTGTGTAATTCCCTAAGACGTCGGACAGAAGCATCCCTGGACACCATATTGAACCTACTTTAGCGATGGTTCACAAGTGCAGGTCGTATGTAATTGCAAGCAAATTACATTAGAAGCTATGCTGTTTCACAGTAACAGAATAATGTGTCCTCGTTTGTTTACTACATTCTGTAGGTCGTACGTAATAGAAAAGAGCTTGCAGCAGAAGGGATGTTTCATAGTAGTGAAGATGAACAAGTGCTCATAGCTCTTAAGGTATGCATTTTAGAGCCCATGCTTACTGAACATTTTTTCCCTTGTTTTGGTCCATACTACCACCTCTCAAAATATAGAATACTATTTCCTTAACATCCTGTACAGTATGGTTTGTCGCATAAATGATTTCTAACACACACAACACAAACACTTAAAAAAAGAAAAGCAAATTACTAATGTATTTCAAGCAAGGAAATGTTGGAACTGCTTCCCTTCATTGTTCAAGCATTTTTGGCACCTGCTTTGGATATTGCGTATTACACCCTACAGTGTAGAGTGCAGCAATTTCGTGACGAATGTTATTTTTATGTTCGTCTTTATATTTTGTAAACGTTCTGTTAAGAAGATTTATGTTGTTCAGCGGATCTCAAAATGTGAATTTCTAGTGAAATCTCTATATAACGTTTTCTAGTGGAAGAGAAAGTAAAAAGAACTCGACACTCTGTTTGATATAGCTACGTTAGACAGGCAACTGGATAGAATTCAGCTAGTTTATGATGCATGAATATGAAGTAAAAACAATACAGTTTATAGGAATATGAAGTAATGCATAACTTCGATCTTACTGCACTGGAGGAGGGAAAAAATGTGAAATATTTCTGTGGTTTTAGTATAGGTTAGGGAAGTAGCTTTATTAAAAGGTGTATAGTCATTTTTACATTAAATAAAATTAATAACATTGAAAAAGAGAAGATGTGGTTTATAAAATTAGTAAGCCTTATAAGTCAGTTAAATCTAGAATTTCGATTTACCTTATGGGTGGATGAGAAAGATAACTTCATTACATGCATCATAATTCTCACATTGCCTGTTCGAGTTTATATTAATTTTATTAGTTTGCTAAAGAGGGACAATTTCTAAACTAAATGCGAAAATACTAGAAAATGAGTTGTATATAAAAGAATATATTCATGAATATAGATTCAGAGTATGTCTACAAAAAATCTCCTTCATTCCTGGCTCCTTCACGCACAAGAACTTAACACGAATGAATCATGCTCGTTTGCGTTCGTTTATTTGAGACAGACAGAATTCCTCCTGAGGTCATCTGTCAACAGTCTGCCCACGTTGTATTTGCAAGTTCATCAAAGAAATTCTTTATAAAGAGTAGCGTTCATTATGTCATTCTGAATTTCTGCCTGTTGTTTTTTTATTATCGGGTCAGAGAAAATTATATTTTTGCAATATTTCTAAGATTTCATCAGCATTCATAGAGTTCAGCATTTAGTGATCAGCGAGAAAAAAAGTTTTGTTTATGGACGTTCTTTAATTCCATGGTCCTTAGCGTCCCATTCTATATTGGGTGTGAAAGACCGAAAAGTTTGCCCAGAGGCCTCTTTATCAGACTTGAGGTTCTTTTACGTGCCGTAAATCTACGACACGGGACCACCAGCTTTACTTACTTGCCGAAGGAAGCCATGCTAAGGATTTTTATGCCCGAAAAAATCCATCGTCCTCCGCCGGGTTTAAACCCACGACCTCGGGAACTAGAGGGCTAGACCACGGAGGACGACATTGATCAAGTTTTAATCGTATACATAGTAATAGCAGATGAACGAGCCGGATGAGTAGGGAGATAAAGTCTGCGGCCCATATTCGGTCGGTCCCGGGTTTCCTCCCCGACGACCGCCCACTCTAGCCCATGGGTTTTTCGTGATTTACTCGGGTCGCAGGTGATGCTGGGGTGTTTCGCCTTCTACCAGGAATTTTATGCCCCTCATTTCCTGTACCCATTACCTTATCTGTTTCAGGATTGTTACACCAGGCGGCGGTGTTCGGCGATTTTCGACGGGTTGGTACTGGACGGTGGCTCGCGCTCTGTAGAAATTTTTTGCCTGGCGTCGCTGCGGGAACTCTCCCCCCGAGTGGGCCCCACCTGATAGACTGCTGGGGTTGGTTGGTTGTGAGTAGGACCGGCGGATTGTATTCAATCTGGAAACGTAAGGGACCCCGTCCATGCTTGCGCCCGTCGGCATCCTGATCTGGTCGTCCTTCGGGTATCTCCCCTCTTCCCTCCGTCCCGGGATCATCTAGGAAGCAAAAGGGGCTGTTACGACTTACTTGCGGTGCTCCAGCCCGGTTCCGGGGTCGCCCTCCGTGATGTATACCTTGTGTACTACAATCACATGACTTACTCTACGTAGATGAAACTCACGAAACCTATTTTTCTGTCTACTTCATCTTAATCGATATAAATCTTTGCAGAAATAGTTTTATTACACATTTCTTGAAGGTACATGAGGGATAGAGGAAACCGAATGAATAGTCACATGTTTACAAACCGGGTTGCTACATGTTGGCCTAGAAACTCTCTTTCCATGACTCCATGACTCCATGACATCGCGAGAAATAACTGTGTAACGCCAGTACTTAAATAGATGAGTTTACAGGCTATTCCTAGATATTTCGATACTCATTTTGTCATGAAAATATCTTGAACTATGTTATTTTAATAAAAATCATCATTTTTTGAGAAAATAAAAAAGAAAATTATGAAAAGTTTTCCATGTAAAGGATAGTTGGGGGATTTTTCTTGAAAACCTCCGTCTCTTGGAACATACTCAAATTAAATGCCAAGTTTAAATTTAATCGACTTTCCGTTTTGACTTATACTGTTCACACACATATACACGGTATATGTTGTCTAAAAATGCTTTTTTATATTATTTATTCAGGAAGCTTCAAAACGCGTATTTCCAGTGAATTTCTCGGTATCGAATTTTTGGGTGGAATGCAATATCTCCTCCAGCTACTTACTATAGATAAGTAGCAGAGAAAGTAAAAATTAGCATTTATAATTCAGAGCTATTTCGCATCAGTTTAAAGTAATTGGTTTACTCAGTTTTATTTTATCTACTACGTATAGTAAGTAGGGGAAGTATTGTATTCCATCAAAAATTCGATACCGAGATTTCACCGGAAATACATGTTTTGAGACCCCCTGAATAAAAAAAAAAGCATTTCTGGAAACATGTCCGTGTGTGTCTGTGAACAGCATAACTCAGAAACGAACAGTCGGATAAACACCAAACTTGGTATTTAGGTTCAGTATCTTCCAGAGATGCGACACGAAGGTTTTCAAAAAAATTCCCCCACCCCAGATTACCCTTTACATGGAACATTTTTCGAAAATTTTAATTTTCTCAAAAATGGCATTAAAAATTTTGATTAAAATATCATATGTTTAAGATATTTTCATGACAAATAAAATGTATATCTAGAATTTTCTGGGAATGTCTCGAAAAGTATTCTTCATTGTGAACGACTTTTGCATAACTGGTAAACCATAAGAGATAGACAAAATTTTACTACACAAAAAATGTAGATCGTGTTAATATACACAATTTATGCTCTATACATAATTTTTTATTCAGTGAGCCATTTTCGAGATATTGCTTGTTATTCCCTTAAATTTTCTAATACTTTTTCTCAAATGGGAATTCGTTATTCATTTTTTATGTCCTGGACATACAAAGAGAATGGAATGCGCCACATAGCAATCAGCTCTTAAAAGATTTGACTATCGCTTAAAGCTTACCATATTCCCCTTGCACCTACAAGAAAATTAGCAATAAGATTAACATCTCGATTAACATGAAGCATATGGAGAATAAGCGTTTGTAAAAATAATTTGTACAAGAGTAGAGAAGGTCATGCGAGTGTAGTACATCAGATTTTTTAGTTATACGCAGGCATAAGGATTTCTAAGCATTCGGCACGGACATCGACATACCGTCCCCCATCCCTCCTATAGTCTTTTGGCGTTTGCAGATATCACTCACTAGATCGGTTTTTACCTCCCTTCAGTGACCCTTGGTCGCTGTTGTGTACATATGGTTTGGGTCAGAGGCGTAGCTGGGTCGGGGTGGGGTTTAATTCTCATATTACAACACATTTGCCGCTTAGAATACGCTAAAACATCCTATCTTAATTTTAATTACAGTTCCTGCACCTTAATCTGTAAATATAAAATCGATTTATCTAAATATTTCAACTCAGGATTAATTCATATTTATCATTTGAATTGACAAATTGTTTAAAAAATGGATCCCTGTACATAACCTCCTTAATATTGTTCTGGCTACCCTAGTGTTAGGGTGTAGTTAACTTGAAGCAAACTGCTTAACAATTCTGATAACTGGTTATAATAACTACAGAAGCTTACCGGACGAGATAAGAACATGCCTGCAGAAACTCTCGAACTTGAGAATATTCATCATGAACCAAGAGCAACTGAGGGAGTGTGAATTTCAATCCTGGTGTACCCCTCTCTCAAAAAGGTACTATAGTTGTACCATACTAGCAGTACACTCCAGCTAATAAATGGATTCAACAACCGGACCAGCTTACCAGTATTGAATGGAAAACAGCATTAAAAATGACTGCCAATGTTTGTCCGCTGCGTGCTATACCAGGAAGGTCCCGAGACGGTAACCACTGTCGCCACTGCGATAGTGAGATGGAAACGCTTGGCCACGTTTTGGGCGCCTGTCCTTTCGGAGATACACTAGAGAATTGTCTGCATCATAAAATAAGATCCACTATTGCTGAAGCCTTAAAACTAAATGGTCATACAGTATTTCAGGAAGTGCATTGCACTCTCAAGACGGCCACTCTCGTCGGATTGACATACTAGCATCCCAACAGGCTCATCATACGGAAATATCATCGGTCCAACAGTGAGAATGGAGCAGAATGAACAACAACCAGTTGAAGTACACACTGAAAAATGTCGAACTTTATCATCCATTGAAGTTATTGGATGATGGTTGGGCAAGAGGAACCATACCTAGGCACTTTGCTGAGTTTTGCAGAAAGTTCGGTCTCAAGGCCAATTTTATGTACAACATTGCAGTTTTTGCTCTTAAAGGTTCAATCAAAATTCTCCAAAATCATCTATAGTCAAATAAATTACTTTCTGTAGTGCATGATTAACAGAAGAGGAGCCACACTTTTAATAATTTCCCCTCTAAAATGGCATTTTCTGCTGTTTTGTTTTACTTATAATTGGAATTTATTTCAGTGATAACCATGTTTTGTCTTCTTGTATTATTCTTGTTTTTATATAATCATTTGTAAAAGTACTAAGCTTTGTCTATTTGGTAGCCCCTACTTTGGGAAAGCTGATAGTTTTCTTTCTGAATAAACGAACGTTTTTTGTTAGTTTAAGTAAGAATTAGGTAACATTAACTATAAAGTATATGCTCCAAATTATGTATTTTGTCATCTTCAAAACTGTCCCGAGCTTGTATGTTTTCCTGGTATGCTTGAAGTTTCTGGTGTTTACCTAAAACCACGTTGTCACGTGAGTCATTGGAGTGGGTCATTAATGCTTTATCTCGAAACTGTTCAAGCCATTATCTCAGACAGAATGGGTAGCGGACGGCTAATGTTACAGCGTTATTTTAAGATACGAACCTCCGCTGTGTAGTTAGACCATTTGCATTATAATGCATCTGTAACTAGAGAAGACAAGGTTGGAACTTTCCTGACCCGGAAACACAAGGTCAAGAGAAAAACAGAAGTGCTCATTAGGCAGTGCGTTCCTCAGCGGTTGAATTGTGTTTGCCAGCAGGGTAACCGTTATTGGATATGATCTATTGGAGGTTGTCAACTCCTGAAATATGAGATGAGCGGCAATAACATGATACCAACACCAAGATATCCTGTAACTTAGTGGTTTTGGGGTGTAAACAACGCATACCTATACCACAGTGTGTTTCTGGGCTCAGGAAGTGGTTGCAGCACATACGCACCCAAATTGAGCGCGTTTCTCTTTATACCAGACTTCATTCAGTAGTAACTGAATGTGCAGGATGATTAAAACGTAGTGGTAAAAGACTTATAATGAACAGTTCTTGCAAACATTGATTCTCGAACTTCTTCGGGAAGTTTATCTGCATTCCAAGTGCCTGATAGATCAGCAACTACTTCGTCTCTGCTGTACGGCGTGTTGTATCTGAAATTGGAATCCAGTACTGATTTGTTTACGCAAGGGCATTCTCCGCCTCCCCCCAGTACAGTGAGCATAAACAGAGCTAGGCAGTATTTAAGCAAGCTACAGCAAAGAATACATGTATTTCACGATTGGTAAAGCTAACTACAGTTGATGGCAATGATGGAACTCAACTAACACTAACTCTTAATTCGAGTTCTGTTCATATGTAATGAATACTGGAGCTTTTCTTACTCTTTCTGACATTTAGCTGCAGCAAGTAATCGAGCGAGATGGTTCCGTGTTCGGGAGGTCTCGAGTTGGATTCCCGTTGGGCCAAGATCGTTATCAAATTGATTGACAGGGATTAGATACCGTGTCAACCCTTGTTAATCAAGTTTGACAGGTGACAAGCACTTAGAGACGCCGGCTCTTTTGGCGGCAAGCCTCCCTCAAAGCCGCCGAGGTGTCAAAGCACATTTTGATGATGAATAACAAGACAATAAGAAATTAAACCCAATCCATCTCTACCCAGTAAAATTCTTGGTTTTTAAAAGACTAATGATTATGGCCATTTTGCCTTCCGTTTTTTCGCGGTTTTCCCTGGTTTGTAGGCGAATACTGGTGCGGATTATATAATGCGACGAATTTTCCTGCTCCCCATTTCCTGTCATTTCATTTCCTTTCCTTATGTTTCTGGGCCGAAGGATCAGGCGAGTGGATGGCGGGCGAGGCATATAGTGGTGGAGTTTATTTTGTGGAAATGTTTGCCCTAGCGTTCGGCGTGAGACGGGTCTTCAGATAAACCCCTCCGCGAGGAAGAGGTAGGTCCCTCAGATTCCCGCCGGCGTCGGAATGTAATATCTGAAAATGTTAGGGACTCCGCACCTGTATCCAAGCCTGCCGTCCCGGATCTGGTTTCACACTGTGTCCTTCGCTTCACTCCAGAAGCTTTCTGATAACCATAATCATAGCATGTTTGTAGTATGGTCATTTCGTAGATAGAGGAAGTTATTTCACCCAAACATTTGATAACGACATTTCTTCGGAAATATGTTTTGAGGTCCCTGAACAAAAAAGGTCCACGTGTGTGTGTGTGTGTGTGTGAGAGAGATTGGCCGTGTGTGTGGACAGCACAACTCAACGACAAATCGGATAAATGCTAAATTTGGTATTTAAGTCCAGTATCTTGCAAGACACGAAGATTATCAATAAAATCTCCCACCCCAAACTCCATTTACCTATATGGAACATTTTCCATTATTTTTAAACGATTTTAAACGGCTTAAAGATTTTGATTAATATTTTGACATAAGTATATTGACTAAATAAAACGTCAAACAGTTGATTGAGAGCAGTGAGTTTAAAAGCTCATAAATTATTGGGCGTCACTATTCCAGGTTTTATTTCTTCTTCTTTTTTAAAGAGAGAAGTTGTTGTTGACTGTTATTCTATGGAGACACGATTTTAAACGAATCTCATAAAGATCCCGCAATTTTGTGAATTGTTAGAGAACGCTGTTTGAAAATATCAAATCGGATTTTTTTTTTCTAAGCCTTAGCTTTCAGCTTATGCATTTAAATGCAATTTATCTTGAAAATAGATTCCCATTAAATGCAGTGTGCTATTGCATTAGACCTGATTACTGTTCATGTTGAGACTTCATAATTTAATATTAAAATTCTCCGCGGAGTTAGCGTCGAGGCTAAGTATATAAATTAGAATAGTGCACGTCCCTCGAACATAACACATGGGAAAAGTCTACCACACCATTCATTATTTTTGCTGCCTTCTCTTGCATGAACATTCAAAGCGTGATCATAAGGGAATGTCATGCAAGTCAGAACTCGAGCGCTTATCTGATTTTCCGACTTTAATATTAGAACTTTGTGCATGAAAACTTGCGGTCTCTCTGTTTTCCTTAATATGTGAGCGAACCTATATATGCGCGTTTATTTATAGTTGCATTATTATATAAGCCTTGACTCGTGAAGTAAAATGAAATAGGCAAATATATCATGCAATGTAATTTTAACTACTCAATATTTTAAACGCAATGGTAATTTTGCCGATTCTTAGCAGATTTTACTTGTTGATTTAATGTTATATGTTAATAAATAATTATATTTACAATAATTATATATGTATTATATGCGTAAAAGTTCCTTAGGTTTTACCTGAACTGCAATTATCTCATAAATCACATGGTTGTCAGTATGTTGATATATTACATTCATATTTCAAATCGGTCAATCATTCATTACGCATATGAACTATTCATTTTTGCTTTCTCTGCTACGTATAGTAAGGGAAATATTGCTCTCCACCCAAAAATTCGATACCGAGATTTCACTGAAAATATATGTTTTGAGGTGCCTAGAATCCAAATAAAGCATTTTTGGAACATGTCCGTGTGAGTGTCTGTGAATAGCATAACTCAAAAACGAAAAGCCGGATAAATACCAAACTTGGTATTCGAGTTTAGTATCTTCCAAGGATGCGACACGAAGAATTTGAAGAATATCACCCCCCCCCAGACAACTCTTTACATGGAACATTGATTTTCTCAAAAATGGCTCTAACGATTTTGATTAAAATATCATATGTTTAAGATGTTTTCATGGCAAATGAAATGTGTATAGACTTTCCTGGAAATGTCCCCAAAAGTCCTCTTCATTCGGATAACTGGTAAACCGTAAGAGATAGACAAAAGTTTCTACACAACAATTGTAGATCTCGTTAAAACACACAATTTGTCATAGGCATATGTTTGTCAAGTGAACCATTTCCGTGATATTCCTTATTTGTTTGAATTGCACAATAGTTATACTTTTTCTCAAATGGGAATTCGTTATTCGATTTTTTATGTCCTGGACATGCAAAGAGAATGGAATGCTCCACATAGCAACCAGCGCTTAAAATATTTGACTATCGCTTAAAGCCTACCACATTCCCCTTGTACCCACAAGAAAATTAGCAATAAAATAGTTTCTGCAAATGTTTACCTGGATTAACATGAAGCATATGGAGAATAAGCGTTTGTAAAATTAGTTTGTACAAGAGTAGAGAAAGTCAAGCGAGTGCAACACATCAGATTTTTATATTGTATTACGCAATGCATTTCTTAACTAATTTGTTTTCGTCTTGTAGCTCAGCTTCAGCATTGCTTTTCCTTGGCCCAATCAAATGCATTTCTAAAAGTTTCTCACCTAGAGTTAAACTTACCTTAATGCATTTTATCAAGGAATATTAGTTGCTCTACAATATACTAGTAAGTAGAAGTATTGCATTCCACTAAAAATTCGATATCGAGTTTCAACCGAAATACACGTTTTGAGACACCTGTATGTAAAGTGATGCAGTAATTTGTATCACAAATTATTTAAATGTAAAGAATGATTATAGTGTGAATATGCAATTTTGTGTGACATTGATTTGAGATGTTTGTTGATTGTAAATATTGTTGAGAAGTAAGTGTATACGCCCTTACTGAAACTGACAATAATAGCGTGCAATAATGCAGCGAGGGGGTGAGCTGTTTATCATTATTAGGGACGAGCAAGTTACGTAATATTGGCGCGTTTTACTTTAGAATTTGCTGGAACATTTTTCCTAGAGCATATGTGTTCATAATTTTCATTGGATATAAAAATTGACGCTAATGTTGGCGCGTTTTATTAGCCAATAGCAGCTCAGTTATAATCTTTAGGCATATCGGGGTGTAGGGGTATAAAAAGGGCTAGGTTAGAGGTAGACCCGTCAGTTCATCGAAAATATTTGTACGTTACATGTCGCCTTCAGACCAGCAGAAATATACGTCGGCTATCAACTCATAGGTTACGCGTAGCAGAGTTATGAAAAATCTCAAGTGTTATAAAGTTAATTATACACAAAGTTGAAGTACGCGAATTAAGAGTGATCAGTAATGAAGTTATTATAACAGTTTCAGTTTGGCGAGTGTCAAGATCAATGTGTAAATGTGATAGTGAAAGTGTTCGACAATAAAAGTGTAAAACAAATTCTTTCATCAGTGTTATCTTTGGATAAATGACTCCTTTCCGTTTACACAACCTGTATAAAGAGAAATGCTCGACCAAAAGATCATAGCTAGCCGGAGGACATTGAACAAAAATTAAATAAAATAACAGTAGCATTCTTTCAAACGAACACTAATACTGCCGCAAATTGCTAACACCAGATGGAGCTAACAAAAACTAACAAATGAATCACGTCACAAGATGGCTTCACCACGTGGAGTAAACACAAATACACAAACATTATAAATAATACCACCGCAAAAGAACGTAAAAGGAAATGTCGGATAAACACCAAATTTGGTATTTACGTTCAATATCTTTCAGAAGTGCAACAAAGATTTTCAAGAAAATTCCACCATCCTGGACTACTCTTACCTTTACTCTTTTGAAATGTTTGATTTTGTCAGAAATGGCTCTAACGAGCTGGGTTAAAATACCATAAACGAGAACTTAAGATATTTATATGACATTCTGGAATAACCTGTAAAGTCCTCTTCATTTGGAGGGAATTTTGTATAACGGGTAAAACCTAAGAGATAGACTTACTAAACAGAAAGTGTAGATCTCTTTAAAATACACACTTTATTTCAAATAACCTTTCTGGTGGCATCCGCCAAGATATTCGTGTTAAAGGCTAGATTTTTTTCAATAGTATTGTCCTTTCATTTTATGAAGTACTGGCAATCTTCAGTTGTTTCTCGCGACTTATTTGAAACAGCATAGAGTTTCAAGCACACTAAGTGTATAGCGAGACGTTTTCAAACATGTGACTGTTGCATCCCTTTTGGACCTAGAAGGAAATGTGCAATGAAACTATTTATCCAAACGTTTATTGAATTTGAAGTAGATAGAAGAATAAGCATTCTAATATGATTTTGGCAAAATTTAGTACATTTGGGTATTAGAATCTAGAAAGAATGATAAGCTAGCGTATCAATTTCAAAACTTCCGCTACTCTTATTTTAATCCCTGTTTTCAACCCATGGTATACAAATTATCTCTTACTCTTGGCCTATCTAGACAAACCTTTATACCCTTATACTGTAGCATTCAATGGAAGTTAAGGCTGCCTTATAATTCTATAAAATAACCCTGTAATATTTCCAATCCCTACCAACCTTTATTTTCTATCACATAGTACATCGAAATTATTAAAAACCACCCTTACCTTTATTTTTGACCCCCTATAGACAAACATATACTGCCTGACCAATCGGTATAGTTGCTATAGGAATTAACGAAAATTATAGGATATTTACCACTTATATAAACTACTGATATTTTCAACCTCCTTTCTTTCTTTAGCCAATTATCCTGCTCTTTGTAGGACTTGCAAGCAAATTCCGTATGTCAGTCGAGGATTAAGCAAGCTGTAATGAGCATATCCAGGA
The DNA here is from genome assembly GCA_030765065.1 of Deroplatys truncata. NCBI lineage: Eukaryota > Metazoa > Arthropoda > Insecta > Mantodea > Mantidae > Deroplatys > Deroplatys truncata. The sequence goes on along the minus strand of CM060988.1, from coordinate 124,409,031 downwards.
TGGGTGATCAACTTTTTTTTTTCGAGTGGAGGAGAAAATGATTTAATCACTGACTCCAGCCCCGATGGGAGTCGGGACTGAGAGTGTGGGACTCACCAATAGTCGGCATACCCACTAGAAACTCCTCCACCGGATGGAAAAATGGAAGAAGGATAAAGTGGAAAGGCGTGGCTTTGTGCGGTCCCGCATAGCACCCACGTTAGTACGTGAAAGAGGAAGTTGCCGCCCTATGGGCGGGAGCGGGTAAAGGTAGCTACTAGGTTGTAGCCATGAAACCTGACTGCAACCTTGTGAAAATAGAGAGGGTTTAGGAAAGAATTGGAATGGTGATTGTAAGGAAGAGATAGGTAAATGTAGAACTTACTTCTTGTGAAGATGCATTCGACTTATGTATTCTTCTGAGAATGTTGCGCTGGACGGAGGCCTTCGGCGGTTGCTTGGGACCTCCGGTTTGGTTGGCTGCTGGAAGTGGGCCCGAAGTTCCTGTTGCTGCGCTTTCAGAGATCCGATGGTCATGTCGATGGTGTCGATGGTGTTGTGCAATGGCGTCTGATGCTGTATATGAGTTCTGGATGGAGTTGTCGATAGTGCTGAATCTAGAAGTGATGGTCTCGAACTGCCCAGCTAGAAAAACTTGCTGAGCAGCTGAGGTGTCTTGAAGGTCCCTGATGAGTTCCTCCAGGGCTGTCAGCTTCGTCGTCATGTTCAGGAACTCCGCGTGGGGATCCTGAACGGCGTCGCGTAGGCCCTGGACTTCCTCGATGATCGATGTTGTTGAAGATGTTGGTGTCGGCGCTGGTGATGGTGCTGGTGTCGGCGTCTGTGGAGGTGCTGCTGGCTGCGATGCCTGTCGGCGCTGCCTTCCTGCGAGGATGCAGTGGGCAGAGCGCTTGGCCGTGTAATGAGTCGAGCCTCCACAAGTTGCACAGTAGCGGCGTCGGCGGCGAAGGTCGTGCTGCGTGCACGAAGACGTGGTGCTGGAAGCGCCAGTGGCACCTTGGTTTCGCTGTGCAGGAGCTCTCGTTGTGCCTGTAGGCACAGCAGCGTCGGCAGGGAACCTGGCGTTCCACTCGGCTGGCCTAATAAGGGCAGGCCCGCCTTCAATGCCGCTTCCTGGTCACCAGGGTCTGCAAACTCGATCCTGACGAGCGATGTGGGTCCCTGTGCTCCGTGGTGTGCTGCGCTGATGAGGAACCTGACTGGCAGGTCCCTCGGGACCCCTCGGATCACAGCGCTGTACCTCCCATGAGGCACAAGCTGTATCTGCGCTGGCTGGACAGTATCCAGGATCGGCGGCGTTGGCTGCGGTGAAGCTGGCGGCAACTGCGGAGGCAGTCAGGGCGAAGCTGCGCTGGCAGGTGGCGAAGCGGCGGTGGATGCGTAGGTTGCCCTAGGCTGAGGCTGCGGCGGCTGCGGCGAAATCTCCTCGGCGGGTACCGGAGGAGATGAAGAGGTTCCTGCCTTAGCAGGAGCGGCGACAGAGTGACCCTTCTTCCTCGCCATCTCGGAGCTGTCTCGTCGTTATGTTATTTTGTTTATTTATTTAGCTCCACGTATGGACGCCAATTTGAAGAAGGTATTTTGTTATGTTTTTTTTAGCACCACGTATGGACGCCAATTTGAAGAAAGGTGTTGTCTTTACGTTGTTTGCACCACGCTTTGGGCGTCAATTTGAAGAAATATGTTTATTAGCTCCACGCTTTGGGCGCCAATTTGAAGTAATAGTTTGTTATAGGAGTTGCATTATAGTTCAACTGTTGGGGAACCGAACTTGTAGTAGTTGCAACCGCACGTATAGTAAACACTTTCCGATAGCCTTCGCCTTAAATGTACTTTTAGCTGGCCTTTGCCCCAAGTTTAAAAAAAATATTAACTTTGTAATTTGACTGTTTCTTTAAGTATTACATAATTATGTTTGCCTCGGCTGCGTCAGTATTATTGTTAGAGACATGGAAGTCTTGGCAGGGCGTGATGCGACAAGAATGTAGGCTTACACGGATTTTAAGTTTTAATTCACTCCTTTTTATTAATCCTTGACACAAATTAAATAGCACTTCACTGATATCAAGAGCTGTGAGATTCTTTTATTTAATACTTGCACATTTTAATACATATACTATATTCGTCTCACACGAATACGTATTTAATTTCTCGAGGATGCATCATGCATCCGGTTACTATCACTGTCTGCAGGCAACTGAATAGATTTCAACCGTCTAAACTTGTAAATTTCTGTATTTCAAGTCTCTGATTGACTAATCCTACTCCAATAGAATACCTTCATTTAACTAAAACCCCCTCCGGTTGTTGATTGGTTATTTTATAAACTGTCACTAAAGTCACATTATTGCTTACAAGAATCACAAGTAACACTTAAACTCTCAAACTCATTATTGCCTCATTGTTACCTCATTGTTAGCAACTTTTAACGTATTATTCTTACAGCTCATACATTATTAAATTACGTAATACATTCATATAACATTATTGAACATGTATACAATAATATATGCTATGACTGTTACATTTTACAAATTATTACATACACATATTGCTTCGAGGCGGGCTGTTATTGAATTTATATTATATAATTTGACTGAAATCATTTAAGTGTTAAAAATACTGCCTCATAATGAAGAAGAAGGAAATAAAATGTAGTGATGAAAAGGACGATAGGAAAATTCGCGGATCAAATTATCCAGCCCAGCAATCGCCCTGTGACCGTAGGAAAACCTCGAATAAACCTTCGGTCAGATTGGTTTGAATCCTTGTCACAGGCCTTACCCAATGAGCCATCCCGCTGGATATATTTTTAACCTCTTATGTACAAATTAGCATCATCTGACTAATCTGGACAAAACTTAGTGCTTCAGTTTTATGTGAGAGTGAAAACTCACTACTTTCAAAAGCAAATACTTGCAACGCTAGGAATAATAATAATAATAATAATAATAATAATTTTAATAATAATAATAATAATAATAATAATAACAACAAATCCCATTCCCGAGGTCGCAGTTTCAAACTCGAGGAGGGCGATGGATTTTTTCGGGCGCAAAAATCCTTAGCATAGCTTCCTCAGGAAGTGAAGTAAAGCCGGTGGTCCCGTGTCGATTTACGGCATGTAAAAGAACCTCAAGTCTGATAAAGAATCCTCTGACAAATTTCCGGTCTTTCACGTCCAATTTAGAACGAGACACTAAGAATCATAGTAGTTAAAGTTCATAAATAAAAACTCATTTTTTCAAATAATAATCCCGTGGCACTATAGCCCATTGAAGGCCTTGACTGCAGGCCTCGCGTACAAGCGCCAAAAGAAATCTCACTGCACCTCGCGTCTGTCACATTATTTATCGTTGTACTTGGCCTTTGGAAGCTATGGCCAATCCTTCTGCTAAATAGTTATACCAATAACCACAACAAAAGTTACAAAATGGCGTAGAAATGAAATATATGTTTACGCTCTCGATCGTATTGGCTAAAAGAGAATGAGGTAGAATGAGTGCCTTCAGTTTGTCATACAGACTTCTTATAGTTATTGGTAGTCCATACCATATCGGCTAGTGCAGTACACGCCTTTGAAAGGATTGAAAGCTAAGGGGAAAACTTGATGAGCGCCCAGGTTAGCGAAATGTAGAATGTGTAGTGTGAGAAGATTTTCAGGGAGTGCAAACTAAAGCTTGAATGGCATTCATTAAATACATAGCAAGGCAGCACTTTATAATAAAAAATAAACAGAATTGTATTCTCACTGTGATATCAATGCTTGTTGCTGCATAGAAGCAAACATAATTGAACAATAAATAAATAAAGTAGCATGTTTTCCCTCTAATTCAAACTCTAATTGATAATATTCCTTTACTGATATGTTGCTGACTATAGGAATACAACAGGATTATAGACAAAAACATAACCCAATTTTATTGCCATAATATGTATGTCATATTCGGTAAACCATATACGTATTTACCTCTAGTTTCTAAACATGATCAGTCAATTATAACAAAGGAGTAATTTGCATTTAGTAAACGAATATATCATCTGCGGATGTTTTACGGGGAGTGGCCACTTTCTGACGAGCATGTAGACCGTCTTACCCACTATCTGAAGTATTTTTATCCAGTAATTTACTATAAAAACACTTTTATGCACTGCCGTTGCAATTGCTGTAACAGTGCGACGAGCCTCCCACATACCTACGACACGTCCACGAGTAATTCCGCTAGTATACGGCATAACTGGTTCTGAGACAATAAACATGTTCTGGTTTCAATAACACCAAGAAAAGCAGACATCAACCTCCCCTCTTTCCCGCTTATTGCTGTGTTATCGTTCTGCGATAGGTAAAGGCCCCAGAAATCGATACGAAATCCGCCGAAGATTTTCTTTTGGCGCTCCGTGTACATAGGTGGTCGGTCATCCAACCGATACGGGAACGTGATGTGGCCAGCATCATGCTTTTCACAGCCAGAATGTTGGCAGCTGTGGCCGGAATTGCTACCTATCGCAGCTCCTCACGATACTGAGTGGGCACCGGGACTTAAAATCCGCACCCCCATGGGTGAGATGGAATCCGAGCGCATTCTGTGGCCGGAAACTAGGGCCTACAACGCCACGGCGCAGGACACTGGGTAAGGTAGGTTGTACATGTTTTAGAATGTAAACCAAAGTCAAGAATAAAGTGCGTACGCTTGCTATACGAACTAAAGCACCGCTTACCCATTGTTGACATTGAATCCAATCATACCTTGCTCTATAGAGACGTTTGCAAGGATGTGCACTATGTTGATGACCGTTTTTCATGAGTGCTTTTGATTGATCGTTCATACGACAGCTCGGGTCGAAAGAAAGAATGAAGGAAAGAGGTTTTGTTTGCTAACGACTATGTCGGAGCCAGGAGTGTCATACAATCAGTCAAAGTAGCGGGATGGGGAATGAGAATGTCGCCTTGACCTTGTTTAATACACAGGCCTCCTCGATGTCTTTCTACGATGCTAAAAGGATTGTTTTCCTGCAATGGGTTTATTCCGTCTTTTCAGTGACGTTACAGAATAGAGGGATAAAATTATTAAGAATGTTAAGATTGAAGTATGAACAACTACGTGAATAGAATTTCGCCGATACAGTAATATGACAGTTATAATCAAATATCAAACACCTTCCTCCAATTGCAATGCCAACTTTCGTTCTAGCAACTCGCCAAATTTGTAATTAACCACCTACATGGCCTAATCTCTTGTGGTTGGTGTTGTGGTTTTTAAATATTTAAATTGTTTATTTCGATAAATGTAAGAGAAAGAATTCTAACAAAGTTCATTCGATGAGAGATATGTAGTTAATTAATTTTAACTTAACCATTTTAATTTGTATGTTTCTGAGTTTCTTAAATGTTGTATTTGTTGGGCGTTAATGCAGAGCCAATCAACTTAGTCACGTATGGTGTAATACGCCCCGGGGATTATAGGGAAGGGAAGGCTTTGTGTCTTTCGTCTTATCCTACCAGTCTCCGTCACGAACGAAAACGGTTGTGCAGTAACTAAAATTCTAGACGTCAAAATCACGTGCTTCCTAGCCATTCAGCAGGTAGCTGCTTCAGAGTGTAAAGGTTTTCGAGAAAGTAAGAAAATCCACCAGTCCAAAATACAACAGAAAACCTCGATTTTCTAAAAAATAACTAAGAATATTGATTAAAATAACATATTTTAAGATATGTACGTTACTAAAGGCATATGTCGTCATTCAGAATGAATTTTGTATACTTTTTTGTAACTCTTAAACCATATCAGATAGACAGAAGGTTGCTGCACATAAACTTAGTTCTCGTTAAGACAACCATATGGTGAGATCTTGGTTGAAAAATAAAAATTTCAAACCTTTTTTTGCTTTTTCTAATAATGTAGACCCTTTACCAACATATTATGCCATAGTAGTTTCCATATACGGTCTTAATGGACCACCTAGTGACACCATATGAAGACCAGAAGCACAAAATAAGTGGCATGCGAACTTTAAACTTGATTTTCTAAGAAACAAAAATATTCCGCACTCTTTATGTATATAATGTCTCTCACAATGCAATTTTTCAACAATCCTTCTGAATTATGCAAGCTGGGCATACAAAACATAGACAAAGAGGTTTAAAAAGTCGTTTTTAAATTATGTGAATCGTTTCCACCTAATATTTTATAAATTATTAAATAAGTGAAATTTTGGGGGATTTTTCTTTAGAATAGAAGAAAGAAATTGTTTGTATATAGTTAAACAAATATGTCAAAAAGGCCAACTTGAGTGTCTTAGCTTAGTTTATTGTACCATCTTAAATAATATGACGCGTAGGATATTTTATATAACCAACAATATTTATATAAACAATAATTGAAGACTGCTGAAGTATTTGCACTCTGCAAGAACCTTTGTACTCAGTTATAAGATAACCTTCGAAGCATGCAGTTAAAATTTCAAAATAATTGGTTAAGAATTACAGATTTTGGATATTTTACGATAGGGTTACTTTAAAACCACATTTTGACAAATGTTTATTGCTATTAGTTTGAATTTTCCAATACTTTAATTATTGAATTTCAAAGTCACATATAGGGACTCAATTTTAGGATTTGATTATCACTCCTGGGTCCTTAGCCCACTTCATCCACAACAAAATGTATAATGAAGCTGTTTCAACAAACGTTTATTTCTATAACATGAAGGACATATATAACTAAGCTTTTGTGAGAACAGTTTGCAAAAGAGATAAAAATAAATGATAGAAGGTAGAAAATTCATGTGAATGTAACACACAGACTTATATCACTTTTTACTTTCTCTGCTATGTTTAGTAAGAAGGGAAAGTATTGTATTCCACCTAAAAATTCGATGTCGAGATTTTACCGGAAATAAATGTTTCTAGGCCCCATGAATAAAACAAAGAATTTTTAGAAAAAGGTCCGTGTGTGTGTGTGTGTGTGTGTGTGTGTGTGTGTGTGTGTGTGTGTGTGTGTGTGTGTCTGACTGACTGTGAAAGTCCCTCCACCCCAGACTACACTTTACATGGAAGAGGTTTTAAATTTCTTATTTTCTAAAAAATGACAACGATTTTGATTCAAATAGCATAAAGACTATTTAAATTACAAATAAAATCATGTCTTGAATTTTCTGGGAATAGCCTGTGAAGTTCTCTTCATTTAGAACAACTTATCAATAATCTTATATAACTGGTAAACGTTAAGCGATAGACGAAAACTACTATACAAAGAATGAAGATCTCTTAAAACAAAATTTATTTCAATTACATTTTTTGTAGTATCAGCCATTTCCGATACATCCGTTATTAATGTTTCGATTTATTCAATACCTTTGTCATTCTTTTTAAGTCACATCGATTTTCAGTAGTTTATCTCGATTGCATGGAAACAGTGTGAAGCTTTAAGGCCAGCATATAGCGTCCAGTTCTTAAACATTTGACTGTCGCTATTCCTTTGTATCTATAATGAAATGTGTAATGTGGCTATTTCTGGAAAGGTGTATTTAGACCAAGATGAAGCAGACGGAAAAAAATCTGATGTGTTACTCTCACATGACTTTCTCTACTCTTGTACAATCTATTTTTACAAACTCTTACTCTCCATCTATTTCATATTAATCGAGATAAACATTTGCAGAAACGATCTTTTGACATGCAAAGAGTGCATATCCAAGACAAAAGAACTGAATAACGAATTCCCATTTGAGAAAATAAGTATTGGAAAAATTTATGGAAATAACAAGCAATATCTCGAAAATGGTTCACTCAACACAAAAATGTATATGACATAAATTGTGTATTTTAACGCGATCTACATTTTTTGTATAGTAAACGTTTGTCTATCTCTTATGGTTTACCAGTTATGCAAAAGTCGTTCACAATGAAGAATACTTTTGGAGACATTCCCAGAAAATTCGAGATATACATTTTATTTGTCATGAAAATATCTTAAACATATGATATTTTAATCAAAATCGTTAGAGCCATTTTTGAGAAAATTATAATTTTCGAAAAATGTCCCATGTAAAGGGTATTCTGGGGTGGGGGATTTTATTGAAAACCTTCGTGTCGCATCTCTGGAAGATACTGAACCTAAATACCAAGTTTGGTGTTTATGCGACTGTTCGTTTCTGAGTTATGCTGTTCAGACACACACACGGACATATTACCAAAAATGCTTTTTTTTGGATTCAGGGACTCTCAAAACATATATTTCCGGTGAAATCTCGGTATCGAATTTTTGGGTGGAATACAATACTTCCCCTACTTACTGTACGTAGTAGAGAAAGTAACAAGCTTTAGTAAGAACATATTGTATACCCACTAATAAACGATAGAGGGTAGAGAATGTATCATGTCATATTTTTAAACTGATACATTCTGTATGGAAGGTTGAACACCGTCTGTAATGAACCATGTAATCTTGCCTGAATTGCCACAAAAAGTCCACCAAAAGTCGAACTACCATGTAGCACAGACTTATACACATATCGGTGGCTGATCAGTGGTTAGGCAAACTGGAGAAGATCGAAGACATTAATGGAATTCTGACACGCACCAAGTTGACCTCCTTCACACGGAATATACATGTTGCCATGTAACAGAGTGCGGAAAAAAGAAAACCTGATGTGATACATTCAGATGGCTTTAACTACCCTCCTTCGTTTAATACTGGGTATATAAATGACACTAAACTTATTACTTCCTCTACTACGTACACTAAATAGGGGAAGTATTGCATTCCACCCAAAAATTCTATATCGAGATTTCACCGGAAATACATGTTTTGGGGCCCCCTGAATCCAAAAAAAGCATTTTTGGAAGCATGTCCGTGTGCGTGTCTGTCTGTCTGTGAACAGCATAACTCAGAAACGAACAGTCGGATAAACACCAAACTTGGTATTTAGGTTCAGTATCTTCCAGAGATGCGACACGAAGGTTTTCAAGAAAATCCCCCCACCCCAGATTACCCTTAACATGGAACATTTTTCGAAAATTTTAATTTTCTCAAAAACGGCTCTAACGATTTTGATTAAAATATAATATGTTTAAGATATTTTCATGACAAATGAAATGTATATCTCGAATTTTCTGGGAATGTCTCCAAAAGTATTCTTCATTGTGAACGACTTTTGCATAGCTAGTAAACCATAAGAGAACACAAAATTTTACTACACAAAAAATGTAGATCGCGTTAAAATACACAATTTATGTCATATACATTTTTTTTTGATGAATGAACCATTTTCGAGATATTGCTTGTTATTCCCTTAAATTTTCCAATACTTATACTTTTTCTCAAATGGAAATTCGTTATTCATTTTTTTTTGTCCTGGTAATGCAAAGAGAATGGAATACTCCACATAGGAACCACCTCTTAAAATATTTGACTATCGCTTAAAGCCTACCAATTCCCCTTGCATCTACAAGAAAATTAGCATTTGTAAAAATAGTTTGTACAAGAGTAGAAAGTCATGTGAGTGTAACACATCAATTTTTTTTCTATCGACTTCAAAGACAGACACACACCCACACTTAGACATGTTTCCAAAAATACCTTATTTGGATTCAGGACACCTCAAAACATGTATTAGCGGTGAAATCTCGGTATCGAATTTTTGGGTGGAATGCAATACTTCCCCTACTTACTATACGCAGTAGAGAAAGTAAAAATTCCGAAGTTATTGTTTGTAAAGGAACCTAATTACAATAAAACAATTGAAGGGCTTGGGCAATAAAAAGCAAATTGGGATAGCTCCTATAAATGTACCAAGAATCAATTAAAGCTGTATTACGATTCTTCAACAATGGTATACGACAGAAGTGGCGAAAACGCGAGTTATTTTGACTCGCAGGCGCCGTTCACTCTCTGCAACCGTCCCTTTGTTTTTCATGTGCTGGTGAGGCTGCAGTGCGTGTTGCATATTTGGTGACTCGCGGAAGGAAGTGTTTTCGCCACCCTTGGTATATGACAATGCTGAAGTAATTTTCGTTACTACAAACCTTTAAAACACATAGAATCTATTCACAGACAATGAAAGCAGGTAGACTGTCTGCACCCTAATGCCATCTGCAAGGCACGAAGCAGAAGATCCGGCTGCTATGCGTTAGGGTTCTCTGTGGATAAGACGAAGCAAGATGACATGATTACAGGGATGAGACCTAGAAGGCTAACTGTAGGCCTTTTTGTATGAGGGCGGCAGTTGGACTGGACGGCACCCTAATGCCATCTGCATGGCACGAAGCAGAAGATCCGGTTGCTATGCGCTAGGGTCTCTGTGGACACCACGAAGTGTGTGGTTACTGGGATGAGGCTAACTACCCACCACACCTAGATCTAAGAGTTATCCACTAACAGTTCCATTTCTCTCTCCATGACTTGTTGGACAGATTCTCAGCAGTATATCAACCGTCGGCTTTAGCTCGGCTGTCGACGCGCCCATAAGAATGTGGGTAAAGGCCAACAAATTATCTTCCGAGAAAAGTGGTATGCAAAATAGCTAGGGTTTAGGTTCAGTTCTTCCATTTTCAGCAAATGGAAGAACTCATTCCTCTCCCTGAAAATAAACTCGCAAGAATGTAATGCTATCTTATATGATTAGTTTATCTGACACATTAGTTTTGGCTGATCAGGAGTATATCAATATACTTTTATTAATTTATCTGAACGCTTTATGGTAACTAGTTTTTCTTGTCTACACTGTAGTACATAAAAGGTGGTCCATTCCTCTATATCGCCATAGTGTTTTTCCCTCCCTCCAACTTTTGACTCCACCACCGGTATCAGTTCTCTATGAGATTGGCCTGAAAAACAATACAGGGACATACCACTAACTAATGAACGATGTTTAGTTTATATGTAGGATGAAGGGGTAGTTTGGATACCACCTGTATGAAAGAGTTTCGTTACGTTTGGCACACAAGGAAAGCCAAACCAGTTATTACAATATAATTCGGCCTTTTAGAGAATGGAGTGAAGAATTAGTTGCAAGTGTGGTAAAACTGAATGACGACAAATTTACACATAGAGCTTTCATGAGTGAAAACAAAGGTTAAAGTTGTTGCCGCTACTAAACGGCATTCATAAAACGGTAATGTAGCATGCAAATAAGATTTAAGTTGTAATGTTACCCTTCGGAAGTTCGGCCATACTTTGGGGGAGGTAAAGTACCATATAATCCAATGGCTAGAATTTTGCTCAAATACAGTGGTGATCATGCTGGCAGTACCAACATAAACAGTATGTTCCACTATGGCCAACATTTCATGCACACTAGTATACTTGTTCACTAAAAAGATGTCTTGTGTTTCTCTATCTACTATGTTGTTTTTTGTATAGTTTCTACAGACTATTCTTCGAAAGCTTATTTGTCTATATACTTTATGTTAATCGAGATAAACCTTTGTAGAAGTAGTTTCAATACATACGTCATTCTCTCCATGATTACGAGAAGCAACTGAGTAGCGACAGCACTTTAAAAAATTACGAAGTATTGAAAGACCAAAGTATAAAAGATAAACCTGCATATATTTACAACTTTTTAAAAATATCTAATTTGCTAAAGTAAGTACCTTAATGAAAGTGGATCAGTAGATGCATAAATCATCAATTTATATTCAGAGTACCTTTCATTATGATATCTTGATTAGTTCCACAGGATGTGGGACATGGGCATAAATATAAATTGTAGGCGATTTTAACTCCCATTAATATCAGGTCTATTGTATAATTAATTAACCGTGACAAACTGGTCTTCAAAGTTAATTACATGTGTGAGATTATCGAAAATCTCAGCCTGCCTTGTTTTGCATTTTATTGTAGCAGCCTTCATTTTAATATCCTGTTTTTCTTCTCTTGCCACATTATACAGTTTTGGATGCTGAGATATATCAAACAATATTTACGACTTATTGTGAATGAATTAAAGCAAGCTTATATTATATATTGAGCACAAGGTTCTTTGTGTGACTTGTTTTATTTTACCACCTAATATTTAAACCTGAATAAAGCTGTGGTGCCATTTTTCTTTTAGGACGTAGGTGTCTATTTTCCCTCTGCGCGTTAGACCACCATGTATACTTGGACACGTTACAGGAACAGACGAGCCCGACCTTCCAATCCAATCGCCTTCATCACCGTAATTCATAGCTAGTCGCCTTGGCTACCATCTAAACAATGAATATTATTTTTTCAGGTTAGGAAACCAGAACGTTATCACAGAGCATATGTACAGACACATTTATGTTTGTATAGGCACCATTTTCAAGTGTGCACATTTCGACTCGTACATCATTTAGCACCGAACTGTCGTATCACAGATATAACGACTGTTCAGATTCAACGGCGCTAAAAGCAGGACAGGTACATGCTCATAGACCAATTTTTACTTTCCCTTTCCTACCTAGTAGGTAGAGAAGGTATCAAATTCCATCCAAAAATTTCATACTGAAATTTCACCCGAAATACAAGTTTATAGACCCCTTGAGTGCAAAAGGAACGTTTTTAGAAAAAGTTGAGTGTGTGTGTGTGTGTGTGTGTGTGAGAGAGAGAGAGAGAGAGAGAGAGAGAGAGAGAGAGAGAGAGGTTAGCATAACTCTAAAACGAAAGTCTGATAGGTAAATACCAAACTTTGTACTTAGGTTCAGTACCCTTCCAAGATGTGACAAAGATTTTCAAGAAAATCGCCCACCCCAAACTATCCTTTACAAAAATTTTCATTTTCTAAAAATAGCGCTAAGACTTTTGATTAAAATACCACATATTAAAGACATTTACATGACAAATCATATGTATATCTTGAATTTTCTGGTATAACGTGTGAAATACTCTTCATTGGGAAGAAATGAATCTTGTATAACTGGTAAATGTTAAACGATAGACGAAAACGTACTACATACAAAATGTAGATCTCTTTAGAACACACACAGTTTATTTCAAGTAACTCTTCTGTTATTAATGGTTCGAATTGTTCAATACTTAGCAATTCTTTAAAGTCCTGTCGATTTTCAGATGTTTCTCGCGATTTTATGGAAAGAGTATGAATTTTAAGGCAGCGTGTAGCATCCAGTTCTAAAACATTTTACTATCGTTATTCCCTTTGTATCTATAATAAAATGTGTAATGCCGTTATTTCTGGAAATGTTATCTCGATTAAAATGAAGTACATATGTAAATAAACTTTCGTAAGAACATTTGTATACCCACTAATAAGCAATAGAGGGTAGAAAAACCGATCAGATTTTTTTTCCAAATCTTATTCAACTTTCAGACATAAATTATGTCGCAGTATTCTCTCGTGTTATCTTATTTGCTGGGCGCCTGTTATTGTTTTATTATTTTAAGATTTGGGTTCTTTGTCCTCCGGCTAGCTATTATTACTCAGACGAGCAAATATCTCTGAGCAGGGCGTGTGAACGGAAAGGAGCTGTTACTAAAAGATAACACTGATAAAAGAATTTATTTTCACACTTTTATTGCCGTCACACTTAATAGTTCACATCTTTAATCTTTATACACGCCTAACTGAAACTGTTATATTTCCGAATGTAATTACTGTCGTAATAGTTGTCGCGTACTTAACATCTTGTAACTAACTTTACGACTCGAGAGATTCTTCCAAGCTGTATTATGTGCACTTCACGATAGATTCTCAAAGACTGCGCGACGTGTACCTTGCGAATGATTCCATAGAACTGCGTGATACTTGCTTTTGGCTCAAGAATTTATACTCCCTCACCCCGATATGCCTAAACATTATAATAGAGCTGCTATTGGTTACTAAATCGCGCCAACATTAGCGTCTGTTTTGTCAGCCAATCATAATTACTAATACATATGCTCTAGGGAAGATATTCCCTCCATTTCTAAAGAAAGGCACGCTACCCTGACGTCATTTGTTTGTCTCTTCTAAGCGATAAACAACTCACCCCATCGCTTCATTTTACCCACTCCTATTGTCAGTTTCAGTGAGGGCGTGTAAACTTATTTCCTAACAATGCTTATAGCTAACAAACATCTAAAATCATTGTCATACAATAATGTTAATTTACACTACAATCACTCTTGGCATTCACAGTGTTGTGATATAAAATACTGCCTCAATTAATACTGTATAAAATGCGAATTTTCGAAATGCGGTATTTACAAGCTATAAATGCACAGCGAATTTAGGAAGCATGCAGAAAGCATTAACGAGCATTATTAGTGAAGCGACCGAAAACAAGAGAGTTGTGATCTGTAGACTGTGTGTGTTGATACGAGAAATCGATTGCAAGCATTGTTTTAAAGTATTAAATGTCATAGATCTTTCAAACATTGAGAAATACTTCTTTTGCTTGTTTTTAACATTTAAGCTATAAACTTGGCGTTTGTTTCAGAGGGTTCATGTTGAAATTGTAACGCGGGATGTGCTCGCACGTGAGTACAATGTGCTATCTCACGTAGAGAGAGATTTCCAAAGTTCCTTGAAGTTCTCTGCCGGGCTGCTTGTAGATCTGAGGAGCAATTCTTATCCTAGCTAGTTAATTTGATGTTTCTCGGGATTTTATGTAGGTGAAAGCAAATCTAGCTGCATCACACGATATTTTCCCACCCACATACACTTCTGCCTGAGTCATATGTGTTACATCGTGAGAATAAAATCAGTGTGTTTAACTTGCGGCCTCCTCCCCTTTTATACCTTCCTACTACTTCACGCTTTCCTTTGACTTTTCTGGTAAAACTCGCTATTCCGTCTCACTTTACAACTCTCTCTTGTCTTGTCTTTCCTTTCCAACTCCCTTGTCTTCCAGGAATTGGATCACTATTTCTGTCTCGCTCTAATCTCGGACCCCCCCTCTCTCTTATGTGACTTTGCCTAAACCCTGTGTGAATTAGTGTGTATATGCACGTGGACTTTACCCCTGCTGCTCGCTCGTCTGGTAGTTGCTAATTACACTTAACATTGGTAAACATAACATTCTCTGTTCAGAGACTTTTGAGACGGTGGAAGCGGAAGATAAGGCCATCGTTTGGCCGGTAGCTATCACATAGAAGCCATACGAATACGAAGTTGACCTTTGCACAAGCAACCGGTTTTCAACTTCCCCTACCCACTGTCTCAAAAGACTCTGAATAAAGAATAACATAAACCCTTGAAACCAAACTTCATTGAACTAGTAGTACAATGGAGATATTATAGTTGTCCTAACTACATTATAAACATTATTCCGTTTAAACTTTGAAACTATTTTGAAAGGGTCTATAGATTGTATATCACTTTATTTTATTTTCCATTCTATTGCAACTTCATATTAATGTGATATTAAAAAAGAAAATAAAACATGACAAATCTGATATATTACATGCACTTGACTTTTGTTACCCACTATCGTTTACTTTATACAAAGTATTATTACAAAACCGTATTTGTACTTTCTCTACCACGTACATAATAATAGATAGAGAAAGTATTGCATTCCGCCCAAAAATTTGATCCAGAGATTTCACCGCAAATACATGTTTTGAGGCCCCCTGAATAAATAAGAAAATTAGTTTTAGAAAAAAAAATGTCCGTGCGTGTGTGCGTCTGTGAACAGCATAACTCAAAAACGAAAACTTGGACAAACATCACTTGATATTTAGGTTCAATACCTTCCAAAGATGCGACACGAAGATTTTCAAGAAAATCCCCCTACCCCAAACTATTTACATAAAAGATTTTTCGAAATTGTTGATTTTCTAAAAAAACTGGCTCTAACTCTTTTGATTAAAATGTCATATATTAAATATATTTAAGGAGTTTTAAGCCGGCATAAAGCGTCCAGTTCCTAAACATGATTAACCCTGTTGCCTTTGTCTCTATAACGAAATCTGTAATGTAGTGTTTCCTATACAGGTTTATCTGGATTAAAATGATGTAGATAGAAAAATAAGCACAAGTAAGAATAATTTTATACTCATTAATAAATTATCGCTTACGTTGTTGTATTCTCCTCTTCCAATTGTACCTACAAGGAAATATATAATAAACACCATTTGTACAAATGTTCATCTCGATTAACATGAAGTAGATAGAAGAATAAGCTTACGTAAGAAGAATTGGCAGAGAAAGCCATGTGAATGTAATCTATAATAATTTTTATTTGGGAGACTCCGAAACATGTATTTTCATTAAAATACCGATATCAAATTTTTGGGTGGAATACGGTATTTCATTTGCCTATTATAGATTGATGCTAAAGGATTATACTGGAAAAGAATTTTAACAAAAAATGCAATTTCTCAGAAAATGTAAATGTCCCGACATGGATTTTTTACTTGCTCTACTACGTATAGTAGTAGGAAAAGTATTAAATGTTAGGAAAAGAAGTATTTATAATAATATTGGTGGGTTAAATTTTAATTATGTTTGTTATGTTTGCATTCCACTCAAAAATTAGATACCGAGATTTCACCGAAAATACATGTTTTGAGGCCCTCTGAACCCGCAAAAGGTTTTAGGAAAAGGCGTGTGTGTCTGAACAGTAGGTATAGCTCAAAAACGAAAAGTGGGGTAAATACCAAACTTGGTATTTAGGTTCAGTATCTTTCAAAAGATGCGACAGGAACATTTTCAAGAAAATCCCACACCCCAGACTACCCTTTACGTGGAACATTTTTAGAAATTTTGATTTTCTCAAAAATGGCTGTAACGATTTTGGTTAAAATATAATATGTTCAAGATACTTTCATGGCAAATGAAATGTATATAATGAATTTTCTGGGAATGTTCCGAAAAGTCCTCTTCTTTCTGAATGACTTTTGCATAACAGTAAGAGATAGGCAACACTTTACTACACAAAAAAGTGTAGAACTCGTTAAAACACACAATTTATGTCATATGCATTTTTTGTAGAATGAACCATTTCCGAGATATTCCTTGTTATATGTTTGAATTTACTTATAATTTCTCTGAAATGGGAATTTGTGTTTTTTTTATGTCCTTGACATGCAAAGAGAATGGAATGCTCCACATAGCAACCAGCTCTTAAAAGATTTGACTATCGCTTAAAGCCTACCAATTCCTCTTGCACATATAAGAAAATTAGCAATAAAAAGGTTTCTGCAAATGTTTATCTTGATATGGAGAATAAACGCTTGTAAACAGTTTGTACAAGAGTAGAGAAAGTCATGCGAGTGTAACATCAGAGTTTTTAGGTTATTTCTGGTGGCAAACTAAGCAAAGCGGGCACCGAGACTAGGAAGATTCACTCCTTGCCCTTAAACTCGCCTTTAGATGAATATTCGTGCTGTTGCCGCCTCTTCACCCTCGCCGTGACGTCAAGAATCTCAATGCCATAAGCGAGCAAAGCGTGTTTTCTCAAGGTGATGCTGTCACACCCATTTCTGCAAGGCTGCGTGCTTGCTTAGCAGCAACGTTCCCGCCGAACCTTCTAGATCTAGAGGATCTGCTTACAACTCCATGCAGCCGACAACCTATTCACAAAAAACACGTGCATTTCCTTTCCAAATTCTCGGTCGTGACTACGCTATGCGGTAATAATTACTTGCTGTAAACAGAACTTGGTTTTAATTGGTAGCAGTTAGAAGGCCGGCTCCATGAGGCATGTGAGAGATTCCTTCCTTAAGGGAATGTCTCACAGCTGTTTAAATACTTTTTTTTTGTTCTGTGTGTATAAAAAGGACGACGAGATTAAGAATTTAGCAGCGCCATCCTCATTCCGAGGACTGGAACGGGAAAGCTTGGCTATGTTACAACGATGTCAACGTTTCTCCCTCTCAGTAATTAGAAATATTTTTCTCAGGCACTCTAAATTTGAGAATAATAGACAGAGTGAGGTAACTAATTCTTACAAATTGAAACAAAATAGTAAATACTGTAACACTTATAACCCGACTCTACTGTATATGGCACTATAGGCGTTGAATACTGATGATCAGGCAGAGTAACATAGCCAGAAATAAATACGAATTAATTATGAGTTGAAATATTTAAATAAATCGATTTTATTCACAGATTAAACTGCAGCAATTGAAATTATAACTAGGATATAAGTATACAACTCAGCCCGCACCCTCGGGCCCCAGAGAACTAGTCCGTGGGGCTTTTCCATTAGGACCAGTATCTGAAAATTTAAACTGCTCCCCTCCTGCTTGTGCAGTGACGGAAATGGAACGCCACTTACTCTAGGCCTCTGACGTGAAAACGTTTGCGGGGTGTTCTGCTCTCCGGAGGAGTGAGGGGGGATAGCACAGCACTAAGTGGCAACTCACGATGATGTCATAATTATATCTACTATCTACATTAAAAACATCACGCAACGTTAGTATTCCAGCGTGTTTCACTTGGAGAGTGTGTGTTTACTAGTCATTTATAAAGTTATTTACAATGCCCAGTAAGAAAAGAACTCTACACAGTCAAGCCCGAGAAATAGTTGCTAGCTAACATTGTTAAAAATCTGTGACGAGGAAACCAAACAAAAACAACTGGCTAATCAGCGTTGCTAGCACAAGAGCGTATGTTTTCTAAGAGGCGTATGTTGATATGTTGAAAGTAGAGCCGTAATCTTTCTCATAGCGATAGAATTGTTGATGTCAACACATTCCTTACAGACATTCTCATTAGAACAACACAGTACGCGCGTCAACCCCATAAGGGGAAGACTACCGAACAACCTCGGTGGGAGCAACAGGTGTCTAGCCACTGTCTACCAGCTATCCAGGTTGGTTTCGGATGGCATTAAGGCGTCACACAACCCAGCCTGGGCATTACCAGCCAGGCGTATCCAATCTCTCATGGGTTTCGGGAAGCATGCCCCGCTGAGTCCAACTCAATCCTTTCGGGAGGGGCTCAGATGTTCGGCCCGGCGTACTTCTAGTAACGTCAGACGCACCCGAGTGCTGAGCGTAAAATTAGGATAGGATGTTTTACGTATTCTAAGCGGCAGTGTTGTGAAATGAGAATGAATGACTGTTACCGCTGCAGGCCATTTTATTTCACTACAAAATAAGGTTCTGGTTATGTTCTAAATTGGGAGATATTGCACTGATTTGGAAACCCCCAAATTTAGCACTGGAACGAAAACATGTCCCCGACAACTTAACATGGTTGTATCCACGCGCTCTAAAGTACAGTGTCTGTCACCTTTGGTCATGTTGTCCAAGACACGCGGCGTAAATATAGCGTATTACGATTATGAAGTATCTCGTTCCTATCAAGCTAGAAAGGTGTTATTATTTTAACGAAGCTATGTTTGCTATTAAGTTTTACGTTTTTAGTAAGGGGAGGTTTCCACCCCCCAAAAAACCCTCCCTAGCTGCTCCTCTGATCAAGCATAGGAATTTCTAAGCATTAAAGTCAGGACGAAAGGAAATAAAGTTGTACTGTTTCTGGATTTTATAGTGCATTTGCTGTAAGTTAAAGATGGAAAGCAGAAAGAGATAGCACTATATTCCACAAGACAGTTGGTAATCCTTAACTGCCTAATCTCAAAACCTTTACTCTTGAAACTTACTATTTAATATCTGGTTAGGTTGAAACATGAAATTTAGAAGAGAACACCCAATACCCGCTTGTAACAATACAAACTGTAGACTGGGGAATTTTGTTGTGTTTTCTCACACGTGACTTCGAGAGGACGAATCATCAAAGCCATTTGCCCTCCAAATTTTGTAAACTTGTAACTCGCGGTTCTCATTTAAGTAATGAGAAAATTCATAAGAAAATTCAAACTACCCAGAACCCAGAGTATATAAGCTGCTGAAGGAACATTTGGTATCAGTAGTTTAATTAATTCTGTCGTGTGATGCATCTGCGTCACTTCATAGTGAAGTTCCGCGCCAAAGCGAACAATGGATTAACAAAGAAATATGTTATAATCCTGTGCGCGAGGATATAAATTCGAGTGCTATAAAACCAGATTCAGTGTTAATTAACATTCACAAGTAAATTCTTCGCCGACGATAAGTATTAACATAAAAGTGGAAATGAGTCACAATTAACAAACGATGTGCTGTACAATGTCAACAATTTATTCTTAATGTATCACGTAATTTAATAATGTAGGAGCTGTGAGAATAATAGGTTACAAGTTGCTAACAATGAGATAACCTTGAGGCAATAATGAATTTGAAAGTTTAATAATGCTAATTGTGATTCTTGGAAGCAATAATGTAATTTTTGTGACAGTTAATAAAATAGCCAATCAACAACCAGAAAAAGCTTTAGTTACATGAAGATATTCTATTGGACTAGGATTAGCCAATCAGAAACTAAAATGGAGCAAAATTTACAAATTCATAAGTCAGTTGCTTGTAGACAGTGTTCCTAACCAGACGCGAGATGCGTCCTCGAGAAATTTAATACATAGTTTGTGTGGGAGAAAAATTGTTTACGTGTTAAAAAGTGCAAGTCATTAATAAAAAAAATCTCACAGCTCTCTCTCTATATCAGTGAAGTGTTATTTAAATGATGTCAAGCATTAATAAAAGGAATGAAGTAAAATTATAACCTGTGTAAGCCTACCTTCTTCAGTCGCACCACTCCTGCTAAGACATTCATGTCTCTAAATATATATAAATACTGACGCAGCCGAGGCAAAAATAAATATATAATATTTAAAGAAACAGTCCAAATTACCAAGTTAATATTTTTTAAACATTTGGGGGGAAGGCTACGGAAACTTTTGACCATACGTGCGGTTGCAACTACTTCAAGTTTGGCTACCCAACAGTCGAAATACAATAAAAAGCAAAAATAACGGTTCTTCAAATTTGGCTCCCAAAGCGGGTATTAAAAATAACGTAATAAATAGTTACTACTTCAAATCCCTGTCTCATGCAAGTAGGTAAACAGATGCCGACAGCAGTCGAGGCCTAGCAACAACAAAAAAGAGGCAACAAAGTAAATGTAGAAATCTTCCGCCACTTGTAGAGAGATCATTAATGCAGCGACGTATAAGAAGACAAGAGACTCGTTATTCGCCGGCTCCATAATCAATAAATAACAGTAATCGGAGTCGCGTATATGTTGGGTCCGATAAAACAAAATCCCGCCGCATGTAGGCAAAAGTTACCGTGGTTTACTACACTTTAATAGGAAACTAGGCTTACAGGCAGGGCATTTAAATCTCTACAGAGGGTTGTTCGCAATCTATGGTAACAATTAAGATCACCCCTTACCTTATGAAAAACCACGCCTCCACCAGCAGTAACGTTCTATCTGGCAGCCTTTAACTTGAGCTATCAGTCTGCCGCACAACTTGGCTTGATGCCTTATCCTGATGCAACCAGACTTTATTTGCATCTACACCATAGAGAGCAGGGATTTCTGAATGGAAAATTGGCATCAGGACGTTAGTCTGATAATATGCCGATTTGATTTTAATATTTTTATGCACGCGGCGAATGGTTAATTTGCCAAAGTAACTGTACCTTGCTATTACCACGAAACCATTGGGGAAAGTTTTGCTAGTTTCCTTATACCAACTTGCAATTTATTTTCCCTTTGGTCGGTAATATATAGCCCAGGGTTTGTTGCAGTCAGATAAACATGCTCCTCATCTAAAAAGACAACAAACGTCCACTTGCAGCTACGTATCGTTTATACAGCTTTCTGCTGTTACTGGCACGTTCTGCAATGTGTTTAGGTAACAGCTTATATCCTCGGTTCTTATGGCACTTTTCTATATTCAAATTCTGGTTGATTATGGTGTTCACAGTATTAACAGAGATCCCTAATTACAGTGCAATGACCCTCTGATTTACAGGATTTGGTCCAGAGGCATGAGCCTTCACCTTCCAAATTATCTCGGACTGGTGGCTGATCGTGGATTTCCCTGTTTCTTGCCCTTTGGAATAACTCATGATGTGGCCTTCTTTTTTGTTGAGTGCAGATGAGATCGTTTTCTTGGATATGGTAAAACCACGCCTCTTGCACTGCTTAATAATCTTATTTTGCATAGGAAAGATCAATAATGTACCCATATCAGAACGGTTCTGACGCCATTTGATGTAGCAAGAACAAGAGCACACAACTGAGCAAACACAATGATACACTCATATTGCTGAACTTTCATTCGGTTCCACATTTTTCAGCGTGGAGCTATTCTGCTCGTCTGATATTGTTACCAGAATGTGAATGACCCTCCGTATATGCCACACTTTAAAAGGTCGTACAGTTGTAAAAGCTACGTAGAACTGAAGTATATAGTACATAATTATTATGTACAAAAGAATGCAACTAAGTATAATTAAAATATATTGCCACATCTGTATAATGAATGTTGATGGTGCTGTAAACTTCTTAATTCATGGACAGTGGCAGAAGTCATAGCTATATTTAAGAAAGAACAAACAAATATGTGCAATAATTACAGAGTAATTAGTATTTTAAACACCTATATAAAATATATGCAAACATAATTAATGAACGTCTTAAAACGTTACTGGAGAAAGAACAGCCTGGTTTAAGAAAGGCCGATCTTGTAATGATAATAATAGAAACAATTTTAGAGAAGAGACAAATCAATTTAGTGACCCACGTGGCGTTCATTGACTTTGCTAAAGCCTTTGATTGTGTAGATAGAAGTAAACTATGGTATATATTGGACAAAAAGGGATATCCCTTGCATATAATTAACGCTGTAAAGAGTTTATACAAAGATACAAGAATAGTGATGAACATAAATGGAATAAAAACGAAGAAACTCAGACGAGTCAAGGAATGAAACAAGGACGTAGTTTATCTCCAACACTTTTAAATATGCATTTAGACGATCTGATTAAGAAATGGAAACAAGAAATTAACTCAGAGATAAAAATAGGGAAAATAAATTGATAAATACCTTATATATAGATGATGTAGTAATTATACAGAATAACTAAGAAAATCTGCAAAGATCGGTGTTTAAATTGAATAGCATAAGTAAAGAATATAATTTAAGAATATCACATGAGAAAACTAAAATAATAGCACACCACTGAAAATATTCTGTCCGCCTAAAGCTAAGCATAGAAGGAAATACTCAGGAACAGATTCCCCATTTTAAGTACTTAGGATGCGACACAAGTGTAGACAGGGATAATGATTTAGAACACAAAATTAATAAATTCCAACAAATTTGTGTAGCTATAAATAAAAATGTGAAAGATAAAACGCGAAAGGAAACAAAGTTGAAATTTTATAAAACAAATGCAGTACCAGTTTTATTATATGGAAGCGAGTCATGGATTATAAAACAGAGGGATAGAATACAAAGCGCTAAAATGAGATTTCTGAGGGCTGTGAAAGGTTATACAAGAAGTGAGCAAATAAGAAACGTAGATATACGTAAGAACTAAAACTGTATGACTTAAATGAGAAGATAGAAGAAAATAAGAATAGATGGAAGGGACATATGAAGAGAGAATGCCCAGGATCGTATATATTTATACATCCCAAGGTAGAAGAAACGTCGTTCGGTCGGCCAAGGTAGAGATGGGAATGACGGAGTGAGAACGGAGCCGGTCATAAGCCTAATCCCTGGAATGGAGAAGAACAGAACTGAAGTAGAACGTTTATAGTGTTTATAACACCAAAATCCAAATTTGTAAATGTTGGGAGATTTTTGGCCTCTTTTTCACAGATGCGAATGCTTATATAATCTTGTATATATGTGAAAACTAAGGATCCATTTTTGGTGGTGTTTTAAACATTCCTTGAAAGACAGTTCTGTTAAAATATATGGTTAAAGTACGAATATACGAGGGCTGATCAATATAGACTGAGACTGATTTTTTTTCTCACAGTATTTATTACTCCATTTCAATGTTGACATGATATTTTTCAAAGTAGTCCCCTCCTACTTGAATGCACTTTTTATAGCATCTCTGCCAGTCCTCGAACACATGGTGCAGGCCATTCTTTGTAGGTCTTTGAGAATCGCCTCACTTTTCTTCAGCACGCTTCAGTGCTCTCAAATCGAATGCCCCGGAGCTTTGCTTTTAGTGATGGGAATAAAAAAGAAATCACAGGGGCCAAGATTGGTGTTATAAGACGGATGCAGTACGCAGGTGATGTTGAATTCTTGGACTTGATTTGCGACGTGAGGCCATGCGTTGTTGTGATGAAGTCGCCACCCATTCTGATGAAGTTCTGGATGTTTCCTTGCAATGTGCTCCCTCAGTGTAGCCAATACTGGCGTGTAGTACGCTGCTGTAGCAATAGTGTGAGGGAGCACAACAATCACAGCAGCTGTGTTGATGTTGACTTCAGTCATAGCAGAAGCCGAAGCACCAGGCCCACCTTGCTTAGCACAGAGGACTCGTCCTTTGAAGTTCTTGAACCACCTAAACACTGTTGCACGAGATAGTGCATCTTCACCGTATGCTTGCTTCAGCTTTTCCAAAGTTTCAGAGGCTGTATGATTTAAACGAAAACAAAATTTTATTGCTCCTCTCGTGTCGAGGGTATGCGAAGTTCAAGTATGGTCAACAATATACAGTATTACTATCAACCTACCGATACAAGAGTGCTGCCGTCTATGGACATTATACATGAAACCCCGCTCTTTTCAAATATTCATGGTAGAGACAAGAAACTCTCAAGAAAGCTACAGGAAAAAATCAGTCTCAGTCTTTATTGATCAGCTTTCGTACAAGACTGTGGAAAAGAAACTAGTGCTACAGTGTATCTTCTTGCTGAAGAATCAGTAATGGATGAAATGTGCATCTAAAATCTATGGGCGTCATAAAGATTTTATTGCACGCGGTTCTGGAAGCTTCAAGCAATATCAGCATAACTTCTCTGCACTATAAGCTATATTTGCTTATCGCCTAACTGCAAACGTTGTCCGAGACTTGGGGTTATCACTCCTTGTCCTCCAGTTATCAAAAAGAAAGTGACGGCATCGACTATCGGTAAAATTTACTGTTGCCAAAAGAGAAATTCTGCGTCTAGCGATAGCGTTATATCTTAGAGAAAATATTTTCGTTCTTGTATTTACAGTTTGTGTGCAGGAATTTTAAGTCTTTCCGCAATTATGTCTCCTCGACACGGTTTCATCAATGTATTAGGAATTAACACGATGTGTTTTAACATTCAAGTTAATAAAAATGCTGTATCATAGAGTAATATTTCCTTAAGGATATACATATTATGTGAAATTTAAGTGAAATCCTTTAAAAAATTTCTAAATCTTGCAGTTTTTATATGACTATTTTCTAAATGCTGTCACATGCTGTCCATCACAATTATAGATGTGTATTAAATTTTATATGGATATTTTAAACCTTTCTTTTTTTCTTTAAACTATTTTATGTTTATTGTACCAATTAATTAGGTGTTTCACACGATTCAGAAATCGTAATTTTGAAAATAATAATAATAGTACCACATGACTTAAATATTAATACACAAAATGAGATAGACATTTTTTCACTACTGGTATTTCAGAAAAAATGTTTAAACCTTTAAATATTTTTGTTATAATTTATCCTCGTGCTCGAATTAATTGTCATATCTTGAGCAATTTAAAAGGGTATCAAATGCCATAAGCGAATTTTTAAGCTCAATCTCTCAGAGTTTCTGCTGAAAATTTAAACAAGATTCATCGGATGGAACATTTTTAATATGCAAACGTGTAAGAAAATCCACAGTCGAGTAAAAGGCCGAGCTATTAGGCATTTAAATGGTCACAAACGGAAGCCAGAATGATAACAGCAAAGTTAAAATGCATGCATTATAATGCGATCGTTCACAATTAACTGGAAGCATTTCCGGGACCCAAAATAAATTCAGTTTTATTTATGGATGCTCTTTAACACTATGGTTCTTAGCTTCCCGTTCTATATTGGGCGTGAAAGAACAGACATTTTGCTCAGAGGTCTGTTTATCAAGCTTCAGGTTGTTTTACGTACCGTAAATCTATGACACGAGACCACCGGCTTTACTTCCCTTTCGAAGGAAGCCATGTTAAGGATTTTTACGCCATCAAAAAAATGCATCGCCCTTCGCAGAGTTTGAACCCGCGACCTCGGAAACCAGAGGCTAGCATGCTGCTCTTAGACCGCTGAGGATGACTTCCTTGGTCAAATTTTAACTTTCTCAATCCTGTTCCCAAGTACGGTATATTAGGTTCATATTGTGCATCTTAGACTCCTGAGTGTAGAAATTCTTCAAGGCGGCCATGGTCCATTATAAATATGGCAGCCACCATATATGCAAGCAAAACAACTTTTGTTTTCTTTATAAATATATATGCATTTTTCTCCTTTTTTTGAAGTTTTTCTCCTGGGTGATATTTTCTAATATAATTAGCCTTTCTTCAGGACCTATTGTAGACAACCGAATGGAATTTTGTTACGATAAAATCAACACCTTAACTCTATTACTGATCTATTTTGGTGTTACTAAGTGGGTTAGTTATATTTTAAAATATTAATATCTGATAAATTTTAACAAAAAGTATATAATTAAAAACAATTACATGCCTCAGGAAAGTAAATTCAGAAATCATTTGAGGTATTTGAATTTATCCGGTATACAGCCACACAAAAATAATTATATTTTCCCTTTCCAGTTAATTTAGAAGACATACATCTATATCCTATATAATTTCAATCTGATATTTTAAATAGTTTGAGATAATGGCCATTAAGTTAGCAAATCCGGTGTTGGTGGGATAGGCCTTTTAATCTCCCCTTAAGTCTTTCTGTTAAAAACTATAAATTTGGACTTAAATGGTGTTCAAGAATTGGAACAGCCCCTTTATTAGCAGGAAAGAATACCTGGGAATCCGATTTGCTCTTCCCGGATAAAATAAGTAATTTATTGTCCTTTATTCCTCTATTACCATCCAAGAAAACCATGTTTCCCTTCGAATGCGGCTTTGATTTTGGTTACAGCAGGATCAGAGCGTTAACACTAGATTGACGTATCGAATGCCTCCCACAAGCTTTAGGGTATCACCAGAACTTACATTAGAATACGCTGGTTGTTTTCACATAGGCTAAAATGATTAGCTACACTATAATCCTCATAAACTATAAGGGTTACCTTTGCCATGCAATATTGACACTTTTCGTTGCTCTTTTGTTGCAGAGCGATGGTACGAGTGTGACAACTTCTGAGGTACATCATGAAGATCGCGCTACTCATTGCAGGACTTGTGCAGCTGCTTGAAAGCGCCTATGTTGTGGGTATGTCCATCTGAGCTTAGGATTTCCAAGAACCTAAAACTGAAATAATTTTCTAAGTGTCACTTCTAGCTATATTCCTAGGAAGCTGACATTTTTATGACTGCAGAGCAGCACGCAGCTAAAATTAATAATTTACTCTCTTTTAACCCAGAAAGGAAAACTACTCAAAATGCCATTTTTTGGTAAAGAGTTTGCCAAAAAGTTTAAGAAAGAGCCCGAAAAACACATCATAGATGACAAGTACATATTGAAGGAACAGTTAGGAACCGGCGCATTTTCTGAAGTGCGACTTGCAGAGAGCAAAGAATCTCCTGGTGAGTTGCGAGCCATTAAAATAATCGATAAAAAGACTCTAAAAGACAAACATGACTCTTTAGAGAATGAAATTAAGGTCCTAAAAAGGTTGAAGCACCCCAACATTGTTCAACTCCTTGAGACTTATGAAGAGAAACATAAAGTGTACCTCGTTATGGAACTGGTGACAGGAGGAGAATTATTTGATCGTATTGTTGCCAAAGGATCCTACACCGAAAGAGATGCTGCAAGTCTTATTCGGCAGTTGTTGCAAGCTGTAGATTACATGCACGAGCAAGGAGTTGTCCACAGGGATCTGAAACCAGAAAATCTGCTGTATTACAACAGAGACGAAGATAGCAAAATCATGATCAGCGATTTTGGGCTCTCTAAAACAGAAGACTCCGGCATCATGGCCACTGCTTGTGGTACCCCAGGTTACGTGGCCCCAGAAGTCCTCTCGAGAAGACCTTACAGCAAAGCCGTGGATGTGTGGAGCATAGGCGTCATCTCGTACATCCTCCTGTGTGGATATCCTCCATTCTATGGAGAGAACGACTCAACGCTGTATGCCCAGATCATGAAGGGCGAGTATGAGTTTGACTCGCCGTACTGGGATCAGATCAGCGATGCAGCTAAAAACTTCATCCGCAACTTGATGTGCATTGACCCGGAGAAGAGGTACACGTGCCGGCAGGCTCTGGGACATCCATGGGTTTCCGGTGATGAGGCAAGCGACAAGGACATCCACGGCACCGTTGCTGAGCAGCTCAAGAAGAACTTCAAGTCCAAATGGAAACAGGCGTACAACGCGACTGCGGTCATCAGGCAGATGCAGCGTTTGGCTCTCAACAGCAGCGGTCGCAGGCCTGAGGATGAACCGGAGGCTGAACAACAAGCTGTATAATTTGCGATTTGAACGTTAATTGTGGAGTGGGAATGTTAACTGATCTTAAGCTTTACTTTAGGAAGCAAAGCAGGATAGTTTTATTATCTTTCAAAACACAATGCAAACATTACCTAAAAAGATTAAAATTCAAAGCTACTTTTGGAGAATAACAAGCGCAAAAAAGACAAACTTGGAAATTATCTAAGATCTTATAATTTCTCCAAATAATTGAGATGCTGACTGTAAGACATTAAAACATTACAATTTGCTGTTCTCATCAATAAACTCGAATGTTGAACATATATCCCTTCTGGGTTTTAACTGTTGGTTTAACATCCAATAAGCCTTTATCTCGTGCTGACGTAACATGTGTATTTTAAACCATTGTTTAGTACATCTGCAACATTGATTTTTTTTAAGTTAAAATAGTTTAATCAGACGCAGGTTATATTGGCTATGGACGGATGTATGCCCAGGGTCCGTAGAGCTGAGAGGCACCAGACATTTGTATTCTGAGAATAACGTTAAAACTCCAAAAATATTTTGTCCAAGCAGCTGAGCTCTCATACCACAAAGATGGGCTTTGATGTTTTAGCCTCTAAATTTAAATGATTTAGTGCAGTTGTCAGAATAAACGGTTTATCTTGTTTCGATGTACCTTTACGCTGATTAATTATATGCTACTGCTATGTAAATAAAGAAACTGTAATTTCGTGAAGAAGATAAAATTGACACATTTTAAGTTATGTATACATGGATAATCCGTTCAATTAATATGTAAATTCGTATCTGCCCTTTTACCTCCATTACAGCAGGTTATGCAACGCATTAAAAAGGGATTTTTACATCATATTGTTCTACAATATTTCCTTTTTCTTTATTTTTTGCTTACATATAAACCTTTGCTAAGATTAAAAATAATTTTAGAAGATAAAATAAAAGAAAAACCTTGCTTCCCTGGGATAAACTATGTACTCCAATACAGTTACGTATTTTTCTAATACATAACCAAATGAGGATTATCTTAGCACACAGACGTAACTTAAAGGGGGAGAATTAAAAATTCCTATCCTGCCAATGTTAAATTGCTAAATTCATGACTCGTTAACTCAAAAAATTTAAGTTTCAGACTGAAATGTTTACAGGATCTAGATGCATGCCTTTTAAATACGCTACAATAAGTTTGTTTGTAGAAAATAGAATTATTTTCTTAATATTACCAAATGTTGATTAAAATGTATCAGCAATTATAATTTAAAAAATAACCATGTTATTTACACCAAAATAGGTCCACGAAAGCATTAGTGGTTGCTTTTATCATCCTAAAATGTAAATAGCTATCAACTATAGTTCATGAGAAAACAGGACACTCACAGCAAAAGCTGTTCAAAGCAAAAACTAGCATATATTTGCAAATAAAAAACCCACATGGCTTGAAAATACACAAGCTGCCCTTCTTAACAATAGTAACAATTTTTGAAGTAAAACTTCCCCTAAAAGATGGACTAAAGTTTACCATTCTACTACAAACTCCTATGTAGCAGTTGCAAGTTATTCCTGTAAAGTGATGCAGAATTCACAGTACAAAATGGCAAATGCAGCACTATTTTTAAATATATATTTAAATTAAATGTATTATACATACAATTATAAAGCATATATCAAATTAAAGAGGAAATTCCGGAAATAAAACTACACTTAAACTAAAAGTACTACTTTCTTTTTGGCAATTTTCGTAGTTTACTCTCTCCTTCATAATAACTAGCTTTTAAATATGCTTCATCAAAGTTTAGACTCTTACTCATATCGAATACCCAATGTTATCTTATGGATCTTGCTGCAGATGTAACACTTGATATCTTTTAACTGTCTGCCTTTTTTGCACGTTTTTCTGTGAGCGAAATCTGACACAACTGTTAGATTTTGTCAAAAACACCTCAAGTTATAAGATAAACTGAGAAGCCAAGGCATTTCTTACATAAGGTTCAGAATTTAAAATAAACCAATGCAATACATTGGCATTGAATTAATTATTCGGAATGTCAAAAAATACAATTAGTATGTTTTATGATATAGATCAGTTAGCAATTCCACTCTACAATCCTGTGTGGTGTGACCTTCAAGAATGTTTGTGCTCAGAAGTTAAAGACATGGCTTTGCTGAAAACAATTGCATTGAATGAACAAGCAAGTTAAAGCGATCGAGATATTTTTAAAGCGATTTCATTTTCGAATTGTTTTCGTTTTAAGTTGCACGGAGCTCAGTTTTTATTCGTTTGTAATACTATGTATGTGTTCTTTTACTTCTATATATAGAGACGAAAAGAACCATAGCTACATTCCTTATTTCAGACAAAATGGCTCTTTTTGGCATCTTCCATTCTTATAAGTGTATCTAAAATGTTTGATTGAATTAAAATGCCCTTAAAAGCATTGCTTCAAATTTCTGTATCTAGTGTTTCTTACTAGGATAATTTTCCTTCCACTTTAGCCTTTACTGCCATTTCGTTTGGTTTACTTCAGCTCAAAATTTTAACTTTTAATGCATATTAAATGTACAAAAAAATGTTTAGCTACAGTGTTAATCCAAGGAAATCCAGAGATTATATGAAATTTAAACACCCATGCGATACTAAAGAAACATGTTAGTGTTCGAATGATATGCAGTTGATTTTTAAACGACAGGAGGCACTTTATGCAACGCATTGAAGAAGTTTAATTTTATGGTGGTGTTGTATTGTATTTCGACTGTTGGGGAGCCGAACTTGAAGTAGTTGCAACCGCACGTATGGTAAAAAAAAGTTTCCGGTAGCCTTCGCTCCAAATGTACTTTCCGGTGGCCTTTGCCCCAAATGTTTGAAAAAATATTAACTTTGTAGTTTTTGACTGTTTCATTAAATATTATATATTTATGTTTGCCTCGGCTGCGTCAGTATATATATATATATTTATTTTTAGAGACACGAATGTCTTGGCAGGGAGTGGTGCGACTGAAGAATGTAGGCTTACACAGATTATAATTTTATTTCACTCCATTTATTAATGCTTGACACGATTTAAAAAACACTTCACTGATATAGAGAGCTGTGAGATTTTTTTATTATTAATTACTTGTATTTTTTAACACGTAAAACTATTTTCGTCTCACACGAATGCGTATTAAATTTCTCGAGGACGCATCTCACGTCCGGTTAGGAACACTGTCTACAACCAACGTGTCCAGTTATGAGCGCTGTCTACAAGCAACTAAAATCTGAATTTGAAAATGTTGCTATATTTCAGTTTCTGATTGCTAATTTTAGCCCAATAGAATACCTTCACTTAACTAAAGCTTTTTCTGGTTGTTGATTGGCTATTTTATGAACTGTCACAAAAATTACATTATTGCTTCCAAGAATTACAAGTAGTATTGTTAAACTTTCAAATTCATTATTGCCTCAAGGTTACCTCATTGTTTCCTCATTGTTAGCAACTTTTAATCTATTATTCTCACAGCTCCTACATTATTAAATTACGTAATACATTCACATACCATTATTACACATGGATACAGTAATATAAATCTATACAATGACTGTGATATAACACTTTTTATATCTTGTTACATACACATATTGCTTTAAGGCGGGCTGTTATTGAATTTTATATTATATAATTAGCTGAAATCATTTAAGTGTTAAAAATACTACCTCAATATTTAAACTATATAGAATAGAAGATAACATTTAACATTTTTGGTTAGCTAAAATCCCACACAGCTTGACTATTTTAAACATTAGTGTTGTTTCTAACGCTCCCCTTATGATCTGCTACTTCTCTCAGGGAAAATTGGTTGCAAGAAACGACGACTCGACTGATTATTACCTGGAGGCACCCTGTGTGTGATGTCAGTTACCTACGATGACAGTGTTCAAAGAGGATGGCGATGAGAGGACCTACAGCTTTTACCGTGGGCTCCGAACACGTTGAACCTTAGGGATACTTCGCATGGGCCAGTCAGACATGACGGCGAATAGATCACCACTCCATAGCCAGAAATTGAACCATGGATCCTCAGCACGAAAGCTGTGAACGTAACTCCTTAATTACCATGGCTCCCATGTCTAAAATACAATCAGGCGCCATCAAATAATGGACGTTCCAGTCCCCAGATAGCTCACTTAGTATGGGATTTATAATTTTAAGGAAACCAGATTGTCGAGACTAACAGCGTCTGTTTTTACCAACTGATGAAAACTAAAATGTAGAAAACGGTAACGGAAAATATACAATAAATCATAAATAACGTTCTACGTTATATATTAATAGAATGAATTTACCACAGATTTCATAAACTGGTTTTGATTATCAATTGTAATCAACACAAGACGCTTGTACAAGATCCATCTGTGTTATAAGTGGATCACTGAAAGCTGCTAACGGGTAATTACTTTAAACTAGTCTGGAAATCTCCCAAAATTAAAAGAATACAGATGATAAAACAACTGGCAATTTTAAAGGCTTTAATATTATGCAACGATTAACAATGCCAGATGTTACGTTTATTCAACCGTTATTAATACTACTCAACAACCGCAATAACAATGCTTAATAACTCGCCTGTTAGGCCTTTATACTCTATGGTGTCCATGGCAAGTTACACGCGTACAAGACCTGCTGATATCTCAAATTACTTGCATGCCCTGACACAGAGGCTTCGTTTGGACGTGTGGCCGGCCTAAAAGGAATTTTCTTGGCACTGAGAAAGCACGCTGTTTGGCGGGAAATCCTTTAAGCGCATAGATTTCTCATGCGAATTATAACTATAATAACCATATATGTACTTTCGTCATAGAAGATGTTAGAAATTATCTCTTTGTGCCAACACGAATCTCTCACACATTCTATTAATTATTATTGTCATTAACACTAATTAATTATTCATGGCAATGTAAATAAAAGCATGCATTGTACGTAAATAAAAAAAAATTAATCGCGAGTTACTTTGCGAATTTCCTGATTCCTGTGCAAGGCTTTTCTGAGATTTCTTTGGACTTCTTTCTAACCTTTCTCCGATGTCAAATTTTTCTTCTGTAAGAACACGGCGATTTATTTACTTTTGTTTGCCTATCAAGAGTAGATCCCGTTTCCCTTAATCTATATACAAGATTACAAGCCGTTTCTCTTCAGGAACAGCAGCGAATCTGTTATAAATCGCGTCTCACTTTTGTACAAGAGTTAGTTGTCATACAGGAATCGTACGTGAAGATTCTGTGTGTTAAAGTGTACGGAGATTTTACATTATAACTGCACTAACACGCTGAAACACTAGAGTCGCAACGTATCAACCTCTTTACACCACCTACTTCGCATCAACTGATTATCCGGCACACGGAGAGGAGAGCAATTCCCCGTAAATATAGTACGCGTCCAAACGAAAACTCTGTAGCAATCTCTGCCAGCCAAAGAAGCAAGTAGACAGAGTCGCCCGCACAAAAAGATCCCTTGGTACCTTGGCACAATCGAAATTAAAATACGATATCGTAGGTTTTATACAGTTTACTGTTTTGTAGGAAGTGGTACCAAATCTCTTAATTTCATTGAAACACCCTGATTTATTTTGACATAATTGAATGGTTAAAGAACGTTACAAAATTACAGTATTTGTCAAGAGTATGATCCAAATATTTTCAAGCATGTAAGAATTGGGTTCAAAGCCCTGACATAAAATTCAGGACGTTATTTTTTCTCGAGCATTTGACACTCCCACCTTTCGATTTTAAAACAAACTATGTTTCGAAAGATACTAGGTAACGCTAGATGCTAACAAACACCAAAATGTACAAAATCTGATGAATATTACACTTCAATTACGTTAAAAAGAATTATAGGGAGCTCTATTAAAATAAGAATTGCGCCACTTCCGATGAAAAAGAAAGAAAAAGAGAGGCAGAGGGAGGGGGAGAAGGATGAAGTAATTTTCAATTCCTCATAAATAAGATTATACTGTGTATGTTAAGCCTTACCTTTTGTAAGAGGCAATTCCTTGACATTTTGATAGACGTAAACAATTAACAGTATTTAATAGCCAAATTAGTTTCATATTCAGGAATGACCTATTTTTACGAAGGCGTTTACAATGATTGAAGCATAAGTACAGTTTATTTTCATGCTTTATCCAATAAAATCGGTGTCACATTGTTGTCAGCTTATAGATGAGGTCCTAATGAATAACATTTAATATGATTATGTCAAAACATCTCGCATTTTCCTGGAATGATCTTGCATTTATTACTTTCTCTACCACGTATACAGTAGGTGAGAAGGTATTGCATTTCACCCAAAACTTCCTTACCGAGATTTCACTGGAAATACATGTTTTGAGGCTTCCTGAATAAAAAATCTGATGTGTTACACTCACATGACTTTCTCTACTCTTGTACAAACTATTTTTACAAATGCTTATTCTCCATAAGCTTCATGTTAATCGAGACGTCAATCTTATTGGTAATTTTCTTGTAGCTGCAAGGGGAATATGGTAGCTTTTAAGCGATAGTCAAATATTTTATCGCTGGTTGCTATGTGGCGCATTCCATTCTCTTTGCATGTCCAGGACATGAAAAAATGAATAACGAATTCCCATTTGAGAAAAAGTGTTGGAAAATTTAAGGGAATAATAAGCAATATCTCGAAAATGCTTCACTCAAAAAAAATGTATATGACGTAAATTGTGTATTTTAACACAATCTACACTTTTTGAGTAGTAAACTTTGTCTATCTCTTATGGTTTACCGGTTATGCAAAAGTCGTTCACAATGAAGAATACTTTTGGAAACATTCCCAGAAAATTCGAGATATACATTTCATTTGTCATGAAAATATCTTAAACATATGATATTTTAATCAAAATCGTTAGAGCCATTTTTTAGAAAATTAAAATTTTCGGAAAATCTTCCATGTAAAGTTTAATCTGGGGTGGAGGGATTTTCTTGAAAACCTTCGTGTTGCATCTCTGGAAATTACTGAACCTAAATACTAAGTTTGGTGTTTATCCGACTGTTCGTTTCTGAGTTATGCTGTTCATAGACACACACACACATATATATATATATTTCCAGTGAAATCTCGGTATCGAATTTTTGGGTGGAATACAATACTTCCCCTACTCACGATACGTAGTAGAGAAAGTAAAAAAAGTCATTTTAGAAAAAAGGTCCTCTGTGTTTGCATATGAACAGAAAACTCAATAATGATAAAGTCTGATAAATACCAAACTTGGTATTTAAGTTCAGTATCTATCAAAGATGCTACACGAAGGTTTTCAAGAAAATTTCTCCACCTGCAACTACCTGGAATATTTTTCGAAGTTTTGGATTTTCTCAAAATGGCTCTTAACGATTTTGATTAAAACACCACATATTAAAGATGTTTACATGACAAATAAGACTTGAAATTTTAGGAGAATAGCCAGTGAAGTCCTCTTTATTCGGAAGGGACTTAATCTCGTATAACTGGTAAACATTAAGGGATAGACCAAATGTACTACACAAATAATGTAGATCTCTTTAAAGCAACACAATTTATTGCAAATAACTTTTTTGTTGTAGGTATAAGTAATTACCGAGGCATCCATTATTAATGAATCGAACGGTTTAATATTCCTATCATTCTTTCAAGTCTTGTTCTGTCAAGTCGATGTTCCCTTTGTGCCCTAACGAAATTGTAATGTAACTATTTCTGCAAAGGTTTATCTGGATTAAAATGAGGTGGATAGACAAGCTTTCGTAAGAATAATTTGTATACCCACAAATAAACATTAGAGGGCAGAGGTGGTCATGTGAATGTGATATTCAACTTCATTCCAGAGTTCTTAAAGTTTATCTACAGAATGTGCGTATAATTGGTTACTAATTATTATGTTTCAAACATGAATGCTATTAATGATAGCGCCTGAATGGCCGAACCTCTCTGGTTTAAAGTTTATTGATAACTTTTCGGCAACAAACTTTGAGAGTTCAACATATGGCGAACTGGAATATAACTAGAGTTCAGCTGCTAATGCTGAATCTCTTTATGGCAATGATCTCGCAGTAACCTCTTGGTCTGGTTGCAATGAGGAGAATTTGTTGGCACAGTTCCTGAAACACCAGTTGAGGTTTTCAGAGAAGCAATATGACTGCATTCACTATTGATTTCACAGGTTTTCATTCCAGTCTTTTATTATATGGAATGAGGAACTAAACGGCCCTGAACCTATTGAGAAGAAAACCTTGGATTCCATTTTAGTGTGAATAGCACCGCAATTTACATTTTTACTTCCTGTTCAAAAAGTACGGGATTAATTTTTTTTGTGTGGTGTCATAATTCCATAGTGAAATATTGAAACACACATTGACCATTTTTGTGATTTTAGATGTGGCAATTAAGGGGAACGGTACACTTCTAGCGAGCATAAATTGAACAAAAAGTAATATTTTATAACTCAACATACATAAGCGCTAATGAAGCAAAACTTTTTATCGGTCATATTCACAATTTACCATACTCCCTAACGTTAACGTTTCGGTGTAGCTGCGTTTATTTTCACTCGAATAGTTTACAATATTAATTCCTCAAATGACTGAATACATGAATGATTTTTGCATTGAGTTATATAAAAGGACCCCCTAAAATACCTAGGATTTTTATTATACTCCTACAGAAGAAATGGTTGTTACTATTATTTTTCGGGGAAAACGGTTGTAATAAATGAGAAAAAAATCTGATGTGTTACACTCACATAAGTTTCTCTACTCTTGTACAAACTATTTATACAAACGCTTATTCTCTATACCTATGCTTCATGTTAATCGAGATATCGAGATGTTAATCTTATTGCTAATTTTCTTGTAGATGTAAGGGGAGTTGGTAGTCTTTAAGCGATAGTCAAATATGTTAAGAGCAGTTTTCTATGTGGAGCATTCAATTCTCTTTGCATTACCAGGACAAAAAAAATTAATTACGAATTCCCATTTGAGAAAAAGTATAAGTATTGGAAAATTTAAGGGAATAACAAGCAATATCTCGAAAATGGTTCACTCCAAATAATGTATATGACATAAATTGTGTATTTTAACGCGATCTAAATTTTTTTGTGTATTAAAATTTTGTCTAACTCTTATGATTTACCAGTTGTGCAAAAGTCGTTCACAATGAAGAATACTTTTGGAGACATTCCCAGAAAATTCGAGATATACATATCCATTTGTCATGAAAATATCTTAAACATATGATATTTTAATCAAAATCGTTAGCCATTTTTGAGAAATTTAAAATTTTCGAAAAATGTTCCATGTAAAAGGTAATCCGGGGAGGGGGGATTTTCTTGAAAACCTTTGTGTTGCATCTCTGGAAGATACTGAACCTAAATACCAAGTTTGGTGTTTATCCGACTGTTCGTTTCTGAGTTATACTGTTTACAGGCACACACAGGACATGATTCCAAAAATACTTTTGTTGGATTCAGGGGGCCTCAAAACATATATTTCCGGTGAAATTTCGGTGTTGAATTTTTGAGTGGAATGCAGTACTTCCCCTACTTAACTATACGTAGTAGAGAAAGTAAAAATATAGCCAACACAAGCAAAATTCTGGTGTTTGTGGTACACACATACACGATATATTAGGATGCTGTGTGTTTAATAATGTTATAAAGAAACGCAGTGAAGAATGACAGTCTAATGTCTCTAGGTGTACCTGCCCCATTTAACGAGACGCATACTCGGCCTCATGCAGAGATTAACAGAAGTAATGAAAGGGAGCTGAAGGAGCACACAGTCTAAAGGGGTAACATCCTTTACTGCAGCAATGAAAACATTCTTAAGCCTGACTCCTTTTGATGCTATGATAAACGGGGAGGCCACAATGGCTCTCCTCAGACTGCAGCAAACTAAAACAGCCTTAACGAAGGATGCAGTAGAACCGATTTTCAACACGTAAACAGACTAACTCGGAAAGACTTTATATCACTATAAGAAATTCAAGGTAATTATAATTTAAGAGGATTATGGCAAGAATCCTATCAGAAACTACCTGAGTGTTCTGTGATCTGGTTCACAGATGGTTCTGGGACATTTGGTTTAAAACGCAGGTGTAACTTTAGTAATTCACTGGGTCTGGTAATCACGGTATTTCAAGCCGAAGTATTTGCCATTTTACAATGTGCAAAAGAAAATCTTAGAAGAGAGTATAAAAAGAAACAGATCTTCATTTTTTCAGATAGCCAGGCAGCACTATTTCGGCTGTAAACAGTCCTTTAGTGTTATCTTGACTGTCCAATCTGGCAGAACATAACAAAAGTTGTTTGTCGTGGGTCCCAGGGCACAAAGGAATTGAAGGTAATGAGAAAGCTGACGAACTTGCAAAGCAAGGGCCGACACAGCTGAAACCCAAACCAGAGCCATCTCTAGGCACACCTAAGTGTTCCATTAGAGCGGCTGTAACGCCTGGTGTAAAAAACAACTCTTTGGCCTGGAAAAGGATTCCAGGAATACGTAACAAAAAACAAGCCTAAGTAAACAGCTTCAAGTGCGGGAAGTACATTTTTTTTCCTTCAAATTCATTGACATAAACAGGTACGGGATCTAAATTTAAACCTTGCAAAACATTTTTATTTTGAATTCGTAAAACTGTCTGTTGTGAATTTTTGTTATGGTCTGTAAATAAAATCGTGTGGAACGTGGTATAATGTGGAATTTTCATCACGAGCCTAGGGAGAGATGAAAATCTTTCCACTCCTAAAATATCCCACTTCAGCCAGAACTATTATAAGCTAGGTATATTGCCTGATTTTCATTTTACCTTCAGATGTGAAACGAAACTGCTTTTTCGTGCTCTGGAATACTTCACTTACTTGCATTATGAAAACTTTAAACATGAAGGCAAAGATGTAAAATGAACATGACTGCTTAAACTAGGCTTGTTGGAAATTCTTCTTCCCAAAGTTGGAGGAGCATGCAATCTGTATACGAGTAATTTCAACTAGCAGCATGTAAAATACAA
Source organism: Deroplatys truncata (assembly GCA_030765065.1). Taxonomy (NCBI): domain Eukaryota; kingdom Metazoa; phylum Arthropoda; class Insecta; order Mantodea; family Mantidae; genus Deroplatys; species Deroplatys truncata. Next base: position 124,369,651 of record CM060988.1, on the reverse strand, counting down.
ATAAAAAACTAACGGACTATCGTCCAGATGGGAAGTGGCGGAGGGATTCTAAATTAATTGCGAAGTACCCTTTCATCACACTTGGCATAAATGGTAGTAGAATGCGAATATTTTATACCAGATTTGTTAACACCTCTAAAGCATTTCCATGTACAAATATTTCTGGCTTGACTCACCTTCCTATCGAGAGAGTTTTCATATCTACTGACTAGCCAAGCCAGTGATTGGTGGAGATGATTGATTTTTACTTTACCACGTTCATAGTAGTTAAAGAAGATATTGCATTCTACCAATAAATTTTCTACCGAGATTTTAGCGGAAATACATGGTTTGAGGCCCCCTGAATCCATAAAAGGATTTTTAGAAAAATGTCCGTGTGTGTGTGTCTGAACAGCATAATACAAAAACGAAAAATTGGATAACACCAAACTTGGTATTTAGATTTAGTACTTTCCAAAGATGAAACACGAAGATTTTCAAGAAAATCCCCCACCCCAAATTACCCTTTACATGGAAGACTTTCGAAATTGTTTATTTTATAAAGAATGGCTATATCGATTTTGATTAAAATACCTTATAGTAAAGATATTACATGACAAATAAAATTCATATTAGCAATAGACGAAAACGTACTGTACAGAAGTTGTAGATCTCTTCAAAAAACACAATTTATTCAAATAACTTTTTTGTGACTTGAGCCATTTCTGAGATATCCGTTATTAATGGTAAGAATTGCTCATTACTTGGTTCATTCTTTTCAAGAACTGTCAGCATTCAGTTGTTTATCACGATTATATAGAAACGGTATGGAATTTTAAGGTAGCTTAATGAGTTCAGTTCTTAAACATTTGACTATCGCTGTTCCCTTTGTCTCTATAACGAAATGTGTAATGTAGCTATCTGCAAAGATTTATTTGGATTAAAATGAAGTAGATAGAAAAAAAATCTGATGTGTTACACTCACATGACTTTCTCTCTCTTGTACAAACTATTTACACAAACGCTTATTCTTCATCTACTTCATATTAATCGAGATAAACATTTGCAGAGTGTATCTTATTGCTAATTTTCTTGTAGATGTAAGGGGAATATATATTTACAAGGGCAATTTGGAAGTACAGTAGCCTTTAAGCACATACATATCTCTTAATAGCTGGTTGCTAGGTGCAGCACAATTCCCTTTCCCACAGATTAATACTCTTTGCACATCCAAGACAAAAAAAATGAATAACGAATTCCCATTGAGAAAATAAGTATTGAAAAATTTAAGGGAATAACAAGTAATATCTCAAAATGGTTCACTCAACAAAAAAAATGTATATGACATAAATTGTGTATTTTAACGCGATCTACATTTTTTGTGTAGTAAAATTTTGTCCATCTCTTATGGTTTACCAGTTATGCAAAAGTCGTTCACAATGAAGAATACTTTTGGAGACATTCCCAGAAAATTCAAGATATACATTTTATTTGTCATGAAATATCTTAAACATATGATATTTTAATCAAAATCGTTAGAGCCATTTTTGAGAAAATTAAAATTTCCGAAAAATCTTCCATGTAAAGTGTAATCTGGGGTGGGGGATTTCTTGAAAACCTTCGTGTCGCATCCTTGGAAGATACTGAACCTAAGTACCAAGCTTGGTGTACATCCGACTGTTCGTTTCTGAGTTATGCTGTTCACAGACAGACAGACACACACGGGCATGTTTCCAAAAATGCTTTTTTTGGATTCAGGGGATCTCAAAACATGTATTTTCGGTGAAATCTCGGTATCGAATTTTTGGGTGGAATACAATACTTCCCCTACTTACTATACGTAGTAGAGAAAGTAATAAGCTCTAGAAATATTAGTTTGTATATCCACTAATAAACGAAAGAGGGCAGAGAAAGTCATGTGATATATCGCATCAGATATTTTTTCTTAGGCCTTTCTACAATACTGTGGCTTTCCTCAGACAAACATAATCAATAAAAATGTAATCGCTTATGTAATATGATTACATGTTTAAGTTTTCCCTCCATTCTTCCCTTCCCCAAGACATCTGCATCTTATACTCTTTTCAGTCCAATGCACCTCTTCACTTGGTCTTCTTTTCCTTCTGGTTCCCATCACATCACTTTGGAAATCCTTCATCATCCATTCTTATGTGGGCATACCGTTGTAATCCTTTTTAATTGTTAGTCACTATATCGTTTTCATATTCATTATCTCCCATAGTTCTACGTTCTTTATTACTTTCTCCACTACGTATAGTAAGTAGGGGAAGTATTGTATTCCACCCAAAAATTCTATACCGATATTTCACCGGAAATACATGTTTTGAGACCCCCTGAATCCAAAAAAAAGCATTTCTGGAAACGTGTCCGTGTCCGTGTGTGTGTGTGTGTGTGTGTGTGTGTGTGTGTGTGTGTGTGTGTGTGTGTGTGTGTGTGAACTGCATAACTCAGAAACGAACCGAACAGTCGGATAAACACCAAACTTGGTATTTAGGTTCAGTATCTTCCAGAGATGCGACACGAAGGTTTTCAAGAAAATCCCCCCACCCCAGAGTACCCTTTACATGGAACATTTTTCGAAAATTTTAATTTTCTCAAACATGGCTCTAACGATTTTGGTTGAAATATCATATGTTTAAGATATTTTCATGACAAATGAAATGTGTATCTCCAATTTTCTGGTAATGTCTCCAAAAGTATTCTTCATTGTGAACGACTTTTGCATAACTGCTAAACCATAAGAGAGACAAAATTTTACTACAAAAAATGTAGATCGCGTTAAAATACACAATTTATGTCATATACATTTTGTTTTGTTGAGTGAACCATTTTCGAGATATTGCTTGTTTCCCTTAAATTTTCCAATACTTATACTTTTTCTCAAATTCGTTATTCATTTTTTTTTGTTCTGGTAATGCCAAGAGAATGGAATGCTCTACATAGCAACCAGCTCTTAAAATATTTGACTATCGCTTAAAGCCTACCAGTTCCCCTTGCATCTACAAGAAAATTAGCAATAAGATTAACATCTCGATTAACATGAAGCATATGGAGAATAAGCGTTTGTAAAAATAGTTTGTACAAGAGTAGAGAAAGTTATGTGAGTAACACATCAGATTTTTTTCCCCTAAACTTCCTATCTGCTCGTCTCCAGAAATCCATTTCAGTGGATGTTAGTTCATCTTCTTTGACACTCTTTCCTCACCATAGAGGATTACACTCTTCACTATTGTTTTGTACTTTTAACATCGAAATTGCTGGTTTTCTTTGGCATATATATATTATGTATTTTTTCTTGTGAAGATCCATGTACTGTATTATGAGCCCAAATGATCATGAACAATGATAAACTTAGGTTCAAACTTGGGTTGAACTAAGTGATATTAGAGTAAAATGAAAACAAAAAGGAAAGTGCATTTTAATTAACAAGTAACAATTTTATAAGGGTTTATTTATTCTTTTTGAATAAGTATTTATTTTATTCAAACCTTTTTAATCGTAGACCGCATTTTAAACTGACAGCTTATTTGCACGAATATTTCATTTACTTCAATGCATAGGTTTTCAAACCTAAAGGTACCTTGAAATGAGTCATATACCAACTGAAACCTTTTGTTTGAAATGAATAACCCTTTTCCACATACGTTCTTTTATTTTGTACCTTCTTTTGTAAGCTACAGACTCCCATTGATCAAGAAAAGGTGACACAGCAGCTGATGAACACTTGTCTGCTCAAAAAGATGAGGTGCAACATTGAATGTAACTTTTAACAAAGCATTAGTACAACCCAGGTTTTTCAATTCTGTCACGCTACGTCTATGTGATGCCGTCAGTTTCGTTAGAAAGTCTCACCTATAGTGTCATAATATTGCGTCAGAAACGTCAAAGCTCCTGTGTTATCAATTTCTTTCTTTCTTTCTATTTTTGGCCTTGTACTGTCTTACATATTGCATGTTTAGAAAGTCTCTCCGCAGTATATCTCGCCAAATATATTCGGCAAGCTCTGTGATTTAATTAGCGTACATTGTTTAACCTTTTCGAAGTTGATTCTAGTTTACAAAATGTCTTTTAATGTTTTTGTGAAATGCGAGACTAAATTAAAACAATGTTAATACCAGAATATTATACAGGAACTTTTTCCAGATGATTAATACTAGAGAAGTTAAACCTATATAATACACGCGTGCTATGACGTATTATTAGATGATGTGCTCTGTATTCGAAATGAATGGGTAATTGCCCGACATATTAATGAACATATTTGAACAGTTATCTGCAAAAAATCTCTAGCACATACGAGTTAATGGTTTTTTGAAATGTCTCCTCCATTGTCGCCCCTCTACCCTGCAACTAAAGTAAGCGTAACGTCTTTTATCCAGGTTCATCCCCATCAGAATTTCATGTCACTGTACCTTCAGATTGAACTAGGTCAGCTTATATTCACCTTATTTACATCCAATCGCAGCAAAAAATATCCTTTCCTTATTACTTCCATAACATTTATCCACTTGAATTTGTTTACCTGAATCAATCGAGAAGTTAGATAAAATCGACGTGGAATCTTGGGGGATAATTGTAGCAGCTTTATGAAGGCAAAATCACTTTGCGTTCTTTTTTCTTTGCACATGACTATACTTCGTTGTTGCGTATTCAAGGCCACCTAATGTATATTATGTGGCCTTTTGGGGAAAGAACTGGTCGAATCTGCTAACTAAAACAAAACAACTAAACCTGGTTATTTCAAAAGTTTCGATTTTGTTTCGTTTTTGCAAACCACTTATCCTGCTCTGAAATTCAGTTCATTGCTTATAGGATTTGAAAAGGCCAATCCACAAACTTTCAAAAGGCATTGCAGGGGATATGGCAGAGCTGGCAAGAGACTTCCTTTTCGGCAATGTTCCAACAGTTTGCGATGTACTGGTTCAACTCCTTTTCCGGACAGCAGTAACACAGTTCAAGGCCGTTAAGATATCTTACTGTTGGTGTGAACTTCATAGAATTCTCTCATGTTGCTATGTTACCCACAATAAAACAGTACACATATTTTGTTTCATACTATCTGAAATTTCATGTTTTCCGTCTCCAAACCAGTACTGTAGGCCTCTGATGAGAAAACGTTTGCGGGGTGTTCTACTCTCCGGAAGAGTGAAGGGGGACAGTACCATATGGCACCTCACGATGTTGTCATAAATATATCTACATTAAAAAACTCGCGCAACGTTAGTATTGCAGCGTGTTTCAGTTGGAGCAGCCCAAGAAATAGTTGCTCACGTTGTTAAAATCTGTGACGAAGAAAACAAACAAAAGCAACTGGCCATTCAGCATCGCTAGCATAAGAGCGTATGTTTTCTAAGAGGCCTTATGCCTTGTTGTTATGTTGAAAGTAGAGCCATAATCTTTCTCAGATAGCGCTAGAATTGTTAATGTTAACACATTCCTTACAGAGACATTGTCGTGAGAGGAACACAGTACGTCAAATTGAACCTTTCTGTTCAGTTACTTTCCGTAGGGCCCTGCGATGAGCATATGAAACATGACTGTCCATATAGAACATAATATGCAGTACAATATTTAACCAATATATAAAGTATTTGGACATTCTATGAAACAAAATATTGTACATAACTGTATCTTATTTATCCTGAAAAACGCACTTTCCCATACAGTTACGTAAATAACAGAGCGTGTTTCACATCATATGTAAAATGACTTTACGTGCTCCCATCTTTGAGGACGAGAAAACGAAAGATTGAGCAAAAAAGCAGTTTTAGGCTGCTAGTATCCTAATGCTGTCTGCAGACCAATATTACAAAACTGTTTTTGTCGAGAGCATTTGTACTGAAACTTGCCCGGACATGTTTTCACGTTTTATATCCTATGATTGGCGCTAAAAGCTAAAAGCAAAAGTGTTAGAACTGAAAAGTTTCTGGTAATTTTCAATTTTGGACGAATCGTCAATTTTGCTGACAATTTTAGACTTATTTTCCATGTCTAATTCAAAAGGAAAGTTTGACATAAATATCATGGTGGTTGGTAGGAGAGTTACCAGCACTGCAGTAACTCGCCCCACCCTCTACAAGGCTGTATGGCTAATCGTATTGTATTGTGCTAGCCAACTTTGTTTTTGCAAAAATCAGAGTAGAGTTCATTAAGAGGAGCCGAAATGCTCTTTATCTTGCCAATGTTAATTGATGACCCATTGTCTAGGAAACTACTTACGATAATTAGCTGCATTTTTCAAGACATGTCTAGCAACACTTTTACAGTTTATTCATGAAAAAAATCAAATTACATTTATCAGAAGCAAAGCTATGATTTTCTCTAATACAGTACCTAAAATATTATTGAAAAATAATAGTTTTTAAATTAAAAACACGTATAATATATATAAAACACTTTCATTAAAATAAAACCTATTTAGCTGCAAGTGTGTGGTAACAATTTCAGCACTTTGTCCCAATTAGTTTTGGAGTTAATTGGGCACTTGCGTGGAAAAGTTTACTTCTTAGAAATTGCACTTAAAAAAAGATGAGAGAGCTTAAAAATTATACGCAGCGTTATTTTCAATTATATTTTTAAAGTATTTAAAATTATGGTACCTGTATGAAAGTTATACCAAAATGAATGGGAGATTTTAAATATTCATATGCAATTAAAACCTGAATGTGGAAAAAACATCGTGAAAGTCACCATTTCGACTACCCTTAAGGGAGCCAGATTTGAGCCCTCTTTCGTTTCAAGTCGAGTATAACATCATTCATTGGTTCATAATTGCTTCCTGGATTTGTTTTAAGCCAGTCATAGAGACGCGTGATAAGGGCTTTGCGATCTAGGTAAAGGGCCACTTTCGGAGAAAAAAAAAGTACACAAACCGGTTACCACGGGAAGCGTGCAGTGCCGATCGCATTGCAAACACAAGGAATAGACAAAAATTGGTGTACTGTTAAACCTTCTACGTCTGTTCAGCAACATTTTAACTATTGGTGGGGTAGCTTGTCTCCAAATAAAACTTTAGCTAGTGGGGGGTACACAGTATGCTGAACTCGTACCACGGGTGACGGTGTAGTGGAAACCGCCACAGTCTTTCACTCTATCGCGCGTCTTGACACCTCACTTACCTTATAGCAAGTAAACACTACCCCGTCACTAGCTAAATCCCTATTTGCTTGGAAGGACTCCCCCACTCGCTAGCTAAAACGTAGTTGAGACGGTTTATGCCTTATATGTTATTACTTTTTTTTAAAACATCACATTACATGTGAATGTAAATTACACAGAGAAGAGAGAGGATTAAGGGGACGGCGAGGAAAGAGTGCAAAGGGAGTGAGGAAGAAAGAACAAGTGACATGAGAAGAAAGAGCGATTTTGTAGGTAGTGAGAGGTAGAAAGAGAAAGTAGATAGAGAAGAAACTTGTCATTTATTAGAATATTTCAAAGACAGCTGCGAGTTCTGCTAGTAAAGCATAGAACATCTGGTTTTTGCATGTAGCCAGACCACTAATTTATTTGACAAACCACATGCAGTTAATTCTAGAATACGAACGCGCTTGCCAGTAGTTTCGGTTAAGTATGGAGATATCATTTTTAGAGCTTAAGGAAAAACTAAGAGGCAAAACTATCAGGGTAATGGAGTTATTCTAATTTTTATTAAAATAAAATAAAAGTAAAACATTGTGAAATTTCGAAAGTATTGTTCATATGTCGCGATTCTTCGGGAGAGCTTTGAAAAATATTTTTTTTCTCCGATCTCATTAATTGTATCTAATGACAATTCCTTTCCTTATTTGATTGCCGTAAATACCACTGCAATATCCTCATCTTCGCCAGCTATAGCACTTCATGCAGAAATACTTTTGCTTTTAGTAAAAGCACTATCTTGCAAATTACTTTCGCTACAAACAAAGAATGCTTTTGACGCTACGCCCGCCCTAAGACACATCCAGTCGTGTAGAGCAGGGTTTGCCAAACTATGACCCGAAGACGAACCCTGCCCGCGAGCTGTTCTTATTTCGTCCTTCCAACAAACTTTAAAAAAAAGAAATATATATATATATATATATATATATATATATATATATATATATAAACCGTGCGTCTATAAGGAATTAATTTATTCAGAATTTCGAACGATTACATAACCCATCAGAGTTTTTACTTTCTCTACTACGTATAGTAAGTAGGGGAAGTATTGTATTCCACCCAGAAATTCGATACCGAGATTTCCCGGAAATACGTCCGTGTGTGTGTCTGTGAACAGCATAACTCAGAAACGAACAGTCGGATAAACACCAAACTTGGTATTTAGGTTCAGTATCTTCCAGAGATGCGACACGAAGGTTTTCAAGAAAATCCCTCCACCCCAGATTACCCTTTACATGGAACATTTTTCAAAAATTTTAATTCTCTCAAAAATGGCTCTAACGATTTTGTTTAAAATATATGTTTAAGATACTTTCATGACAAATGAAATGTATATCTCGGATTCTCTGGGAATGTTTCCAAAAGTATTCTTCATTGTGAACGACTTTTGCATAACTGGTAAACCATAAGAGATAGACAAACTTTTACCACACAAAAAATGTAGATCGCGTTAAAATACACAATTTATGTCATATACATTTTTTTTGTTGCTGAGTGAACCATTTTCGAGATATTGCTTGTTATGTCCTTAAATTTTCCAATACTTACACTTTTTCTCAAATTCCTTATTCATTTTTTTGTCCTGGTAATGCAAAGATAATGGAATACTCCACATAGCAACCGCGTCTTATAATATTTGAGTAACGCTTAAAGCCTACCAATTCCCCTTGCACCTACAAGAAAATTAGCAATAAGATTAACATCTCGATTAACATGAAGCATATGGACAATAAGCGTTTGTAAAAATAGTTTGTACAAGAGTAGAGAAAGTCATGTGAGTGTAACACACTAGATTTTTAATTGTTGATTTTTGCAACTGTCTGCTGAATGACACACCTCTTCGTTTGAAAGGCTTTGCACGAGGACTAATATTGGTGCTCGTATCAACATATATCAGTGAAGACATTTTCAAAAATGAAATATTCCAAATCAGAATGTAGGACTGCTATGACTGATGAACGTTTAGAGTCCGTTTTGATGATACGCAGCACAAAAATACAACCACAAATTATAGTAGTAGACATTATAATAACTTAGATGGTCCACCCTGTCTATTGTTATGAGACAATGTGGCTGATAGCTAACATTTATGAAGTATTTAAATAAATAAATTCTGTGGCGCTGTAGCTCACGAGGGTCCTGAACCTGCCAACCCGACTGCCGGCCTCACGCCTATTTGCGCACCGCAGAGGTGGGTGATACAGGGAGGTGATGTGGCCAGCATCACGCATCCCCCAGCCGGAAAGTTGGCTCACGAGGCCAGGATCACTGCCTATCGCAGCTCCTCACTTTCCTCACAATGCTGAGTGGGCACCGGTTTTATACCCGGTACCTAAAATCCGCACCCCTATGGGTGGGATCAAATCCGGGCGCACTCCGTGGCCGGGAACCATAGCATCATGCTCCAGCACACAGCGCTGGACTAAGTATTTAATTTCATCGGCTATTAATATGTAAGTGTAGATTTTAGTTCAATGAAAACTAATCTGTGCGCGCCTTGTGCCTTCGAATTTATTGTTCGTATATGTGGCATCGCTCATGATTCTTTCTCGGACGGTTAATGTGACCCCAGGTATGAAACGTTTGGCAACATCTGGTGTAGAGCAACAGAGAAAACACCCAGTAACGCTCGAAAGGACACATTTCTATCACTTTAGTCACCATCAAAAATGTGACAGATTTTTTACTTTGACTGTCGCATTAAACTGTAAAGAGAAAGTCCATTCTCTTTGAATCAAGGTAATAGAACAGAAATAATGAAACTTCTTCTCGTTGGAAGATAACGTGACTGTAATCCATTAACTTTCAAGTCATACAAGAATTATTGTTTTTGTACAAGTTACGGTTTAGAAGTTGGTTTTGCCCTGAAAACGATTAAACGCTTGTGTTACAGCATATTATGGTAACATTTCATAACCTGCACCGTCATTTAAATCGCGCTGTCAAACATTTGAAGGTCTGTTTGTGCTATGGGACTACCAAACGTAGGCAATATGTATAACGATACGTTATTATTGCGCTCATTAGGTTAACATGTAGCATGACTTTATTCCTGTGGCCAGTTATGGCAAGATCTGGGGATAGTTTTACTCTAGTTAAGTTCTTCCTTTAGTCATTCACTTTTAAGTCTGAATTGCCCCTTTTTTTGCATTTAATAGCCCAAAATATTCCCTTGCACTGAGAGCAGAACTCAACCTGGCGCGGGCTGCAGTGTTTGCGGCACCGATTTGAACACAATGAGCGAGGCTATAATATAAAAGTTGTATAAAATTTCACGTATTACTGAATTTTTTTCCCGAATAATGCCCTAATTTTATAATATCCATGTATATAAACTTTACCACCACATTTCTGTTTTGGGTTGATACAGCTTGGAGTAACGTCTTTTATCGGTCCAAGTTTCCATTTGCGGTTTTATTTCTAGAATGTTAATCAGCTTTCAAATGAAGTTAGTTTTGATAATTATTATTTAAGGTAGAACATTATAAATGATTCACTTAGCAACATAAAATAATGGCACACTATATTTTGTATTGCTGCAACGAAACGATGTATTTTGACTCAAAGTTTAGTTTCCATAAACTACAAAAGGCTTTCTTGTGTGTTTTTTTCAAGGTAGCATCTCGCATAATCTGTAAATTCCAAAAGTGGAGAGGCCACTTATATGAAAAAAAAAAAACTATGATTAACATAGTAGATTGCAGTTCGTCAGTGGAAACAAAGTTTTTAGAACAGCATGGCCTAAAATTAGAACTTCTAACACATAATACACGAGCTAAAACGTTTAGATTATCGCACTAGTATGCTTCCTTTAAGTGCGACCAACATTGGTTTCAAGTCTAATCACATGGCAATAATGTGCCTTGTATTGGCACGTGCTTAACAACTCGACTTCTTTTTACATGATTAATTTCTCATAGCGCTCGCATTATCTGTTCACAATACAAATCGTCATACTTCAATTTATCGCAATTCGTTGTAGAGTTAACTTATACCTTATATTGGTAGCTTTCTTTGTTCTAAAACATTACTCATTTATCTAACCTACATAACAATTAAATGACAGAAATTATGAATTCAGAAGAAACTGAAATGGAAGTGAAATTGCAGACGCAGCAGAAAGAATAATGCTAGAAGTAGGTAGTTACCCCCCCCCAAAAAAAAAACAGAAAGAAATGCGATAGAGCATTTAATCGCTTCATTGTCTGGTGTAAGGCAAAACATTGAAAATAGCTTCACCTAAAATGCTGCTAGCGAATCAACGAAACATTCGAAACATCTGAAATCTCCCTTTTTTAAAGCAACTTCTCTTGTTTCAAGAACGCGTTCTGAACGCGTTACTGTTAGTTTCAGGAATCAATATAGTCATATTATTATTATACAAATTCGAGCGCTATCTAAAAATAGTATATGCTACACGTGTTAAAACTGATTTTTTTTACCCCTTATATCATAATCTATTTCAAAGCGCAAGCTTTTCTACTAGGATTATAATTTAGCCCTTTAAACGGGGCCTTGAAGGATTTCAGCATTTGTTATAGAAATGTCATCATATTAACTCTTAAATGCAATTTCTCTTAACTATGGGTTTTCAAGATAGTATGTGATAAATGTTCAGTGCACATTTTGCGACTACAGATGTTTGTTACGCTATAAATAGTATGGATAGGTTTGACTTTTTAACATAAAAGTATATTATTCTATGTCGGATCTGGCACATTTAATTTGGTGAAAACTATTTTGTGAGCATAAATTTAAAACTTTTGAAAGTATTCACTATATCTGTGATACAAAAAAGAAAAAAAAAGCACCTATAGCTGCAAGTAAAGAAAATGTGTTTCTCACACACGATGTTTTCCCATTACGTCACCTATATAACTATATATATAAAAGGGAATAAAGAAAGTCAAACGTTTCAGAACTGGACCGCTATACGCCGGCCTTAAAATTTCATGTTCTTTTCATGTAACCGCGAGAAACAACTGAATGTCGACAGGACTTAAAAAGAATGGCAAAGAATTCAACAATTCAAACCATGAATAACGGCTATATCGGAAATGGCTGATGCCACAAAAAAGGTTGTTTGAAATAAATTGTGTGCTTTAAAGAGATCTGCACTTTTTGGTAATACGTTTTCGTCTATCGCTTAATGTTTACCATTTATACAAGATTATACAACATTTTTTTCCAAATGAAAAGGACCTCGCAGGCTATTCCCAGAAAATTAAGTATATATATTTTATTTGTCATGTAAATATCGTACTAATTATATTTATTTTAATCAAAATCTTCACAGCCATTCATGAGAAAATAATAAAAGGGAAAATTTGTCATCTAAAGGTTAATTCAGGGAGGAGAATTTTCTTGAAAATCTTGGTGTCGCATCTTTGGAAGGTACTGAACTTAAATACTACGTTTAGTATTTATGATACTTTTCTTTTTTGAGTTCTGATGTTCACAGATACACACGCGCGCACACAGAAATTTTTCTAAATGGTTTTATTCAGGAGGCTTCAAAACACGTATTTCCAATGAAATCCTGGTATCGAATTTTTGGGTGGATGCAACACGTACGAGTTTGAGAAAGCAAAAAAGGATAATGTTGAGAAATTTATTTATGATAAATTATATATTTCAATGAACTGCACATTTTTTGTTTAGTAGGTTATAAAAATTGTTCAAAATCCATTTCCAATGAAGAGGATTACACAGACTCTTCGCAGAAAATTAAAAAATGCCATGTAAAGAGTAGTTCGGCATGGATGATTTTTCTTGAAAATCTTTGTGTCATCTCCTTGACACGAAGATTTACTAAACTTAATACAAAGCTTGGTATTTATCCGATTCTTCGTTTTTGAGTCTTGCTGTTCACATAGAACGCATGCACATGTACACTCGATAAATTTAAAACTGGCTGGCGTCGAATCGGGTATTTTCGTGAGCACTCGAGACAGCTAGGCTTTGTTTACAAGACTGTGTGTATTCTTGTAGTAGTTATAATGGGGAACACAGCTTGAAGAATTTTGTTGTGGGAGTATTTGCCCCACGTATGGGGAGCCAATTTGAAGAAGGTTTGTTGCTGCTACGTATGGAAAGTCAGTTTGAAGAAGATGTATTATATTTCTACTGTTGGGGAGCCGAACATGAAGTAGTTGGAACCGCACGTATGGTACGCGCTTTCCGATAGACTTCGCCCTAAGTTTAAAAATATTAACTTTGTAATTTTGACTGTTTCTTTAAATATTATGTATTTATGTTTGCCTCGGCTGCGTCAGTATTTATTTTAGAGACATGGATGTCTTGGCAGGGTTGTGGTGCGACTTAAGAATGTAGCCTTACATAGATTATAATTTTACTTCACTGGTTTTATTAATGCTTGACACAGTTTAAATAACACTTCGCTGATAGAGAGCTGTGAGTTCTTTTATGAATCACTTGTACTTTTTAACACGTAAACTATTTTTCGTCTCACACGAATACGTATAAAATCTCTCGAGGACGCATCTCGCATCCGGTTACAAACACTGTCTTCTAGATTTATAAATTTTGCTATATTTGAGTTTCTAATTGGCTAAAACTAGTCCAATAGAATACATTCATTTAACTAAAGCTTTTTCTGGATGTTGATTGGCTATTTTTTTTAAACTGCCACAAAAATTACATTATTGCTTCCAAGAATTACTTGTAGTATTGTTAAACTGTCAAATTCATTATTGCCTCAAGGTTACCTCATTGTTAGCAACTTTTAACCTATTATTCTCACAGCTCCTACATTATTAAATTACGTAATATATTCACATATCATTATTACACATGGATAAAATAATACAAGCATATGCAATGACTGTTACATACGTTTTACAAATTATTACATACACATATTGCTTAAAGGCGGGCTGTTATTGAATTTATATTTTATATTACATAATTAGACTGAAATCATTTTAGTGTTAAAAACACTGCCTCAAGCTATAATCACAAGTCCTTCGAGAAAATAATTCATATACGAAGTTTCAAACAGACAAGTGTTTTCTAGTGTTTCAAAACTGAATATCGGTAACCTAAGCACACTATTAATTTATGATTCCCAAGTGGAGTATAGCCAAAGCGTGTTACAATGCCATGCATACTGCAGCACTCTTAGCCGTATGGTAGAGATAGCTTACTGTTCCTGAGCTTGAAAATTCAAATCTCCGCGGAGCTACTCAAATGTTTTTCTCTTTCATTTTAAATACACGAGTAAAAATATAACAGCTTTTTAATTTTTTATGTATGTAGCGTTGATTCAGTAGACCACTAGATGTCGAGCATTACCTTAATTTTTTTGGTCGGGAGGACTTTTCATGCTTAGTCAATTTAATTTTATAACAAATTTCACCATTATTGCAATTATATTTCTAAGTATAAAAACACAAACAGTATTATTTAGCTATATTAAAGTAAAACGAGTTGTAAAAAAATAAAAGAACAATCCACTTGTGCCGAAGTTAAATAACTTAACCACTGCTGCAGGCCAAGCACAATGTGGAGGTAACCCAACACAGTGCCTTGTGGTTTCTATAGGGAGAGCCAAAAAACTACGAATCGCCTGTACGCTGTTGTTCCTGTCCGCGTCCTCGGCGTTCGTTGCCGTCTGACGCTATTATAGAAAGGCCGGATGAAACCATACATTTTTAAAACTACTTTTAAAGGCTTTACTTACCAACTTTATGAAAGGAAATGCTGAAACTGGCCACCGTCGTTGTCCATACATTTTTGGCATCTCTTCAGGAAACTATCCATCACTCGCCAATTTTTTTTCGAGTCTACATTTGAAGTCTGTATATATGTGAATAAAATTTTGCACCCCCCTTTTTTTTAGAGAATTAACAGCCAGGAAGTGTGATTTTGCCTTTCAACAAGACTGCAACAGCTTATACGGCCAATATTTTTGGATGAGAAAAATTCAAAGTGTGTTTGAGGACAGAATTATTGTGCAGATTTGTGGCGCCCTCGGTTCCCCGAACTAACCCCCTGCGATTTATATCTGTGGGGTAACTTAAAACAAAGTGTACAAGACAAACCCACACACCCTGAAAGAATTAAAACAAAATATCCGCCAGCATTTTTTAACGTGAACTACGAGTGATGGATAGTTTCCTAAAGAGGTGCCAAAGATGTATGGATAACGACGGTGGCCAGTTTCAGCATTTCCTTTCGTAAAGTTGGTAAGCAAAGCCTTTAAAAGTAGTTTTAAAAATGTTGTATGGTTTCATCCGCAACTTTCTATGATAGCGGCAGACGGCAGCGAGCCCCGGGACGCGGAAAGGAAAAACGCCTTGCAGCCGGTTCGTAGTGTTTTGGCTCATCCTGTATTATACAGTTTAGCCAAAGTGACGCACGGAATTTGACGGTTGTGAATTGCGCACTCGCTCGGAGACCTTGAAAAAATTTAATTGCTGAAGAAACCGGTCAGTTTTAGTTTGACCAAACGTACATTTTTACTAAAAATGGTTTGTGTATTTTAGGGACTTCAAACATTGAAATCTCGACAACAATTCTTTGGATGAAATGCAATAAGAAGCTATGACATGTAACCAACGTCTGTCATTACTCCACAACTTCCGAATTTGTGCAAAAAAATGTCCATAGTAGTACAAATTATTACATTTTATCCTATAAGTAACACATTTCACTAAAACAGGTAAATACTCTTAGTGGATTATTTCACCACGACACTAAAGGGTTTGAGGAACATGACACTGAACCTTATTAACCGTGGCCTAGTTATGGGACACTACGTGCCTTTAGGGACCCATGTTCTAAGTGTAGCGTGTCGTGACCTTTTAAGGAATTACTCATTCGGTGAAAACTTGGACTGAATTCTGTTGCATCATGACAGCCCCGGGAGCCACTCTTCCAAAGCAGCCATCAAGGCCAAGAAGTTTTATGTTCTCTCCCTTCCCTAGTGATTACTGCATTTATTTTTCCGCTCCGAAAGTCTCAAGAAGGAAGCAGAAAGCCAGTAGAGATAATGCAGTCGCGTGATCAACTAAAGTTCTCGGAGTCAAACGTGAGAAAAAGAAATTCATCGCTCTTTGTTTCCTCTAAGCTAAGTGTCAGACGGGCAGTACAAGGTCATCCAGATGAAGAATAAGATTAATTAATTGCCCATAGGCATATTACCTGTCGTTTTGTTTCAAGGTTAAATGGCCGCTTTAAGAAAACATCTTATGTATGCAAGACTAAATATCATCATGCATAATTCTGAGAAAGAAATAATATAAAAAAATTCTGACGTGTTATATTCACAAGACCTTCTCTACCTTCTATCGCTTATTAGTTGGTGTAAACATTATACTTACAAAGGCTTATTTTCTTATCTACTTCATTTTAACCGAGATCTAACATTTCGGAAACAGCTGCATTACACATTTCGTTATAAATATAAAGGAAATAACGATAGTGAATTGTTAAAGAACTGGACACTATGTACATACATACTGGCTTTAAAGTCCCATGCTCTTTGCCTACAATCGCGACAAAGAGCTGAATATCGAAAGGACTTGAAAAGAATGGCAAATCTATTGAACAATTCGAACCATTAATAACGGGCATCTCGGAAATAGCTGATGCTACAAAAATATCTGATGTATTACACTCACATGACTTTCTCTACTCTTGTACAAACTATTTTTACAAACGCTTATTCTCCATATGCTTCATGTTAATTGAGATATCGAGATGTTAATCTTATTGCTAATAGATGCAAGGGAAATTGGTAGACTTTAAGCAATAGTCAAATATTTTAAGAGCTGGTTGATATGTGGAGTATTCCATCCTCTTTGTATTACCGGGACAAAAAAAAAATAAATTCCCATTTGAGAAAAAGTATAAGTATTGGAAAATTTAAGGGAATAACAAGCAATATCTCGAAAATGGTTCACTCAACAATAAAAATGTATATGACATAAATTGTGTATTTTAACGCGATCTACATTTTTTGTGTAGTAAAATTTTGTCTATCTCTTATGGTTTACCAAAAGTCGTTCACAATGAAGAATACTTTTGGAGACATTCGCAGAAAATTCATGCTCTTTCCGCGACATCGCGATAAACAACTAAATAGCGATAGCACTTGTCTCGGAAATGGCTTATGCCACTAAAAAGTTATTTGAAATAAATTGTGCGTGGTACGTTTTTATCCACGTTTTATGGTTTACGCGTTATACAAAATTTCTTCCGAATGAAGAGGACTTCACAGTCTGTTCCCAGAAAATTTAAGAAACCATGTTTATTTCACATATAAATATCTTAAGTATATGGTTTTTTAATGAAAACCGTTAGTTATTTTAAGAAGATAAACAAAATGGCTAACTTTTTCCTTTAAAGGATAGTTTGTAGTGGGAGGACTTTCTTGAAAATCTGTGTGTTGCATTTTTAGAAGATACTAAACGTAAATACCGAGTTTGGTATATATTCCACTTTTCGTTCTTGACTTATGCTTTGATAGACAAACACACATACCGGAAACCTTTTTCTGAAAGTGCCTCTTTTTTTTTATTCATAGAGCCTCTAAACATGTATTTCCGGTGAAATCCCGACATCGAATTTTTGGGTGAAATGCAATAGTTCCACTACCTACTGTAAGTACGTGGTAGAGCAGGTAATAATATCAAGTATCGAAGAGTACATCAGTGACATCATGTAAACAAACCGATTTAAATACATTTGAATCTCTACAACAATATACAGGGTGCACAAGGGAAAAACTATCAAAAGAAGTTTAATAGCTCGCTGAATAATACAAATACAATAATGACATTTGTAGCAAATATGATGAACTAAAGGTTTAAAATTGTTAGATATTAATAAATGTCTATAGTGCACCTCTTCGGCTTCTCTCCATGTGGTTGCTAACATATCTGGGGTCATAGTTACAGAAGCAGTTGGGTTACTCCGTGCAGATCCGGAAATTGTCTTTTTTTTCCAATCCACATTCACGGTATTTATGTTTAAATGATCCCAGAAATATGAAAGTTGGACCGAAATCCATTCTCATTAGCGATTCTTTTGACAGCTTCGAAACCATAAAACTCCTCTATTATTTGCTACAAAGTTATTTTCATACTAGTATTATTCATTGGTTTATGAACTTTCTTAAGGTAGATTTTCTTTCTTTTTTTTCCTGCACAGCATGGCATGCTGCAAAACTGAACAGAAAAAACATCTTTGTGATTTGACATTTATGGAATTACCTAGTCTCTGGTCTATCAATCTACTAGGAGAAACGAGTGATTGTGTACTGTGTCGTATCCCCCTTCAGCACAGAGTGCCTTCTTGCAGTGATTCGCTTCTTTGGACTTCAGCTCTGGAAAAGGTGATAATAAATGCCGATTTCTGGTGTTTCCCAACGCGTTAGTATGTTGTACTACAGTTGCTCTGTTAAATGGCAGTTATATGTGCAAGACAACTATCTTACAGTTCCAGAAAAAAGGCAATGTCCCTCTTCCATATTAAACGAGCTTCAAGAAGGAGGCCATTACTTTTTACTGGTGCTGTATACCGGTGTTGTCACATTCACTCACGGGTGTTCTCATTTTAAACGAACAGTGCTGGACACGAAAAACCGGCATGAGGCGAGTATTCGGTCACTGATGGAATATGTTCGCGGATTTTATTGTGTAAACCACTAGTAGGGCTCATTGTTCCCAATTTCGTACTAAGAAAGTGTGTTTCAGAACTAATTAAATGAGATGGGCTGGTGTTTTCGTATCCAATTTTTCCAAGTAGAAAAGGAGACCATCAGCATTTAGGTTTATTTCTTTTTTGCTAAAAGGATCAGATACATCAGATACTGTGCGATGGTATTATTTATATTTTTGTTTATTGAGCCCCACGTTTGGGAGCCAATTTGCTATGGTAAATTTATAATGTTTGTGTATGTGTGTTTACTTCACGCGGTGAAGCCATCTTGTGACGTGATTCATTTGTTAGGCTTGTTAGCTCCATCTGGTGTTAGCAATTTGCGGCAGTATTAATGTTCGTTTGAAAGAATGCTACTGTTATTTTATTTAATTTTGGTTCTCTGTCCTCCGGCTAGCTACGATCTTTTTGGTCAAGCACTTCTCTTTATACAGGTTGTGTAAACGGAAGGGAGTCTCTTATCCAAAAATAACACTGATGAAAGAATTTGTTTTACACTTTTATTGTCGAACACATTTACTATCACATTTACACATTGATCTTGACACTCGCCAAACTGAAACTGTTATAATAACTTCATTATTGATATTTCTTAATTCGCGTACTTCAACTTTTGTATAATTAACTTTATCACACTTGAGATTTTTCATAACTCTGTTACGCGTAACCTGCAAATTGATATCCGACGTGTGCCGTACAAATATTTTCGATGAACTGAGTGACTGAAGGCGACGTGTACTTTACAAATATTTTCGATGAACTGAGTGACTGAAGGCGACGTGTACTTTACAAATATTTTCGATGAACTGACGGGGATGCGACGTGTAGTGTACAAAGAATTTTGATGAACTACCTCTAACTTGGCTTTTTATACACATACACCCCGATATGCCTAAAGATTATAACTGAGCTGCAATTGGCTAATAAAACGCGCCAACATTAGCGTCTATTTTAATATCCAATGAAAATTATGAATACATATGCTTTAGGGAAATGTTCCAGAAGATTCTAAAAGAAAAACGCGCCAATATTACGTAACTTCCTCGTTTCCAATAATGATAAACAGCTCACCCCCTCGCTGCATTATTGCACGCTATTATTGTCAGTTTCAGTAAGGCCGTATAAACTTACTTCCCAACAATAATTACAATCAACAAACATCTCAAATCAATGTCACATAATAATGCATATTCATACTGTAATCACTCTTTACATTTAAGTAATTTGTGAGCATCAACTGCTCGGAAATTAAGAAGGAATTCTGGCGACAGCGGATTATATAGCGCAGAGATGCCATGTGACACTTGGTGTCATTCTCCAGCTTCATATAATGGGGTTGACACAGTGCTGGTAGTATAGAAGCTCTTGACTAGGCAAACCGAAGAACAAATCAGAGGTATGGCTTAAATACCGTGTTCCCTCAAGTGGAAAGCCTGATGTAGTGAAATAATCCTTAAAATTCGATAAAATATTAAAATTTTCAGGGCTGGAAGGCCTGTAGTCTAAGGGTAAAATTATTTACACCCGCGTTTCGGTCAACTCTTTGGTTACCATTTTCAAGTGGTGTAAACAATTTTACCCTTAGACCACGGCCCTCCAGCCCGGAAGATTTTAATGTTTTATCTATTAAGCCTTTGCGCTTATTTAATCCTTAAAACTATTTATGATTACTCTTAACAGATAAATACAAAAACAAATGGAAGTACTATCGAGAAGCAAATAAGCTATTCAAATCACCCGAGAACCGTACAGTCTATTAAAATCGTAAAATGTTTCCATTTTGCACAGACATTAATTGAAGAGCGTTTTAAATGCAAATATAACCATTGTCTAACTTTAGCAACGGTTCTGTTGTTGTTGCGACTGATTTGAAGATACTTGGCAGAGTTTATGCCACACTTCATGTTTAAAATCACCCTAAAAAATTTACGAAAAATTGTAGTCTCTATTGTATTAACAGGTTTATCAATGAATAAAACGCTCCTGAGTTTAAAATAACGTTTGAAAATGTTCTCATCTGCAATTATGTGAATTTTTGAAAACCTGATATAGATAGATACTTTATTTGTACAGTTTCTACATATTCTTTTTACAATTTCTTTTTACAATATTCCTCTTACAAACTAGCTTAACCTATGTACACATTTTTTCTTGCCAGCTATACTGCTGTTTTTGCGTGGCACCCTGGCCTTCTGGCTCATCTAATCATCCCTTGCTATCTTTAATCCCTATTGCCCATCTTCTCCTTCTTCCGTTTGCCTTTCTACTTTTCTTATCTCTCGTACTTTTCTAATCCATTTCTCTTTTACTCTCTTTAGGAACTCCCCCGTATTCTTATTTTGCTTTTCTTCTTTTCTCGTTAGCATTTTAATTGCTACTATTTTCCTATCCATTTTTTCCCATTTTTTCCCATACTTCTTTTCTCCATTCTGCTAATTCTTTGCATTCTGTCATATAATGCTCTGTGCTTTTACTTCCTCCGCATAGTTCTCAGATTCCGTTTTTGTAATCCCTTATCCCTCTCAAGTACATTGATCCTGTTCTCATCCATGCAAACACTTCTTTTTCTGCCCTATTACAATAATCTACATACGCTTCCCTTCCCCAATTCCTTTTTACTAATCTGTAGAACCCTAATGGCTTTTTGTTTTCTAAGCTTCCCCAAATCTCTTGTCTTTCTATGTCATCCACTCTGGAAAACCTGATATAATAAATTCTTCCAAAAAATTAAAAAAAGCGTCCTCTCTCAAAAACTGTCATAGACTTTAGTGTATTTACAGTATCTTATACTCATTCTTGGGTTTGTTTCTCGTGAATGGCATATCTATTTCCAAAAATAAAACTAATAAAATGATATATTACATAAGTATTTTTAATTTCTCTACAACGTGCCTGGTAGGTAGAGAAGACATTGTATTCCACCTAAAAAATTTTATTTCATCGCAAAAACAATTTTTTGAGGCCCCTGAATCCAAAAAGAAATAAAGCATTTTTAGAAAGAGGTCCGTTAGTATATCTGTATGCCTGTGAACAGCATAACCCAAATGAAATGTTCGATAAATACCGTTTGATACTTAACCCCCCAACTCCAAAATACTCTTTACGTGGAAACTTTTTCAATGCTGTCTGCACGGCACGAAGCAGAAGATTCGGTAGCTCTGCGCTGGGGTCTCTCTGACACATGGCGGAGCGGGTGATTACAGGGATGAGACCTAGAAGGCTAGTTGTCCATCACATATCGTTCTAAGAGTTATCCACCAACAGATCCGTCGCGATATGACCAAGGAGTTAAAGCGACGTAAAATAAAATACAGAGAAAAGAAAATATTTTCTCGAAAATAGCTCTAATGATTCTGATTAAAATATAATAGGTTTAAGATATTTAAGTGGCAAATAAAATGTATATCTTGAAAAAGCCTGTAAAACCCGCTTCATTCTCAAGGAATTTTGTATACCTAATTTCCATAAATGGTAAACCATGGAAGACAAAAACGTAACACACAAAAGATGTAGATATCTTTAAAATAACTTTTAAATATCTTTATTTATTTAAATAACTTTTTTGCCCACCAGTCATTTCGACATATCCGTTGTTATTGGTTTGAAATTTCAATACTTTGTCATTTTTTAAAGTGCTGTAGCTTTTCATTTCTTTCTCGCAAGTTCGCGAAAGAGTTATAGGCTAGCATTAGCGAAGTGCTTTTTAAACATATGACCATGAATTCGGTTTCCTCTATCCCACTTGTACCTTCAACGAAACGTGTAATGAAGTAGATAGAAAAATAAGCTTTCGGTAAGAATGGGTTGTAGGCGCTACACAAAAAGAGAAGTTAGAGAAAGTCATGTGAAGGTAAAAGTATTTTTTTAAAAAGTGTACAATGTGAAGAAAAACAAATTAATAAAATGATTATTAATATATACGTATTTTTTAAACATGTAATGTGACTTTAAAAGACAAAAGTGTTGACCAACAAAAAATAAACTTGTAAACGAACTAATTTTCAAGTTTGATAACAGTACGATGGATCATTTTTGAGAAAAGTGTATCAATAATGGATTAACCCCACTACTTTAGGCAGAGATATTTACGAAGAATTCATTAACTAGTCTTAAAATTTGTTTAAAATAGAGAATATAGTTTTTCAGAGGTATTAATTTTTATAATGATAATTTTTAATATGAGAAGAAATTTCTCATAAACCCTACCAAGTGTCCTTGAAGCTGGTGATGTCATCTCCGGTTCCATTGGCGCGTGCTGTCTATTAAGTATTCTTTAAGTCGTGTCGACACTGCTACATTATCATCCGCAGATCGTAAAATATCTACCCAGTTTAGCCGCGTGCCCTCGAAAAGTCCGCGCTGACCTTTGACATTTTCATCGGGCTCCCTTAATTCCAAAGGTACCTCTCGCTCAGTTTCTTAATTACATTTACTGATGCTTGCAAATTGAATCTTCTGCACATGAACTGGAATCAATTTGAGTTTTTCGTTCACTAATGATGTTCCTGCGTTCAAATTCAATTTACGAACAAGTGCTTTAAAAACATTTTGATCCTAAATTGTTTTAGAGTAAACCATCGTGGAAGTTCATACTGGAGGTGCCTGGGCATCCCCTCATCACCTCAATAATTAAAAACTGATAAAAAATAAAATAAAGAAAGCATTACCTAACTTTAAAAACTGCCGAATTTCCTTTCATTGAAGGACCTAAATATTGCACTATTCTGCATATCGGATGACTGAAAACTAATAAGTCACAATTTCACTTAAAAATAAAGATATTGCTTCCGCCACTACACATAAAATTGGGCTTGATGAAGCAATTTGTAAGGGCTCTACCTGAGGATGAACCCTGCTTCAAGTACCTTTTCAAGAAATTTCCCTTCATTACACAAGACAAATTAAAGGCTGGAATTTTTGTTGGTCCTCAAATAAAGAAATTGATGAAGGTTGAAGATTTTGAGAAGACAATGAATGAGAGAGAAACAGAAGCATGGACCGCCTTCCGATCAGCTACTGAACTTCTTAGGCAATAACAAAGATCCTAATTACAAGGCCATTGTCGAAACAATGTTGGAAAATTTCAAGAAGATGGGTTGTAACATGAGTGTAAAGGTGCATTTTCTGCATTCACATATCGACTACTTTCCAGAAAATCTGGGACATTATAGTGAAGAGCAGGGTGAAAGTTTTCAGCAAGATATTAAGGAAATGGAGAGGAGGTACCAGGGGAGATGGAAGGAAACTATGATGGCCGACTACTGTTGGATGTTGAGGAGGGACAGTCATCTTCAAGGATCTGCAAGAAAGCCAAAGAAGAGGAAGTTTGAAAAAAATCAAATGAAACACTTTGGCTTCTTGTTTTCTTAAAATGAAATAAATTAGGGGAGTTCTTGAGAGTATTCTTAAAATGTTTCTTGAATAAAAACTTACCTTATGTGAAATGGTATTTGAATACTTTTCTATGCTCATTAGTAAAATTGTCAAAACATTACTTCTTATTTTGTGTAAAAACCTGACGTGATAGAAAAAAAAGGAAGTTATTTCTGGAATCAGCATAAAAATTTGATTCAAGAACACCTACTTTTAAGAAATCATCTGAACAAAAAGTTTGAAAAATGCAGACTAGTGTTATCACAGCACTCATTATGTCAACATCAGTACCTCAAACACTAGTTTATCTCTTTATGATTACACGCGTCTGAGAGTGGACTGTTTTCACATTTCGTTCTGATTTCATTGCAGGGAAACTGCGCTGTTACATTCACATGACTTTCTTCACCTACTATGGTTTATTTTATATAGCTTCTACAAACTACTCTTATGAAAGCTTATTTTTATATCTACTTCATGTTAATCGAGATAAACCTTTGCAGAAATAAATTCATTCACATTTCGTAGATACATTTGGTTTCGTAGAGGAAACCGAATCGATAGATCTTTAAAAGTGGGACGCTATATATTGGTCTTGAAATTCCACACTCGTCTCTGGTATCTTAAGAAACAATTGAATAGTAACAGTGTTTTAAAAAAATGACAAAATGTAGAAAGATTCAAACCAGTAACAACGTATAGCTCGGAGATGGCTAAAGCCACAAAAAAAGTTATTTAAAGTAAATTGCGTAAAGAGTTCTACATTTTTGTGCAGTAGGTTTGATTTTCTCCCCATCTATTAAGATTTACCGTTATGCAAAGTTATACACAGCTTCTTCCGAATGATGAGGACTTCACAGTATGACAATTCAACATAGAAAAACCTGGTGTTGCACTCGCATGACTTTCTCTGCTCTTATACAAACCATTTTTACAACCGCTTATTCTCCGACTACATTTGCAGAAACTATCTTATTGCTAATTTTCTTGTAATATGGTAGGTTTTAAGCGATAGTCAAATCTTTTAAGCGCTGGTTGCTATGTGAAGCATTCCATTCTCTTTGCATGTCCAGGAAAAAAAAAACGAATTCCCATTTGAGAAAAAGTATAAGTATTGGAAAATTCAAACAAATAACAAGGAATATCTCGAAAATGGTTCACTGAAAAAAAAGAAACCTGTATATGACATAAATTGTGTGTTTTAACGAGATCTACATTTTTTGGGTAGTAAAACTTTGTCTATCGGTTTATCATTTTGGAAAGTCATTCAATGAAACGGATTTTTGAGGACATTCGCAGAAAATTCAAGGTATACATTTCATTTGTCATGAAAATATGATTTTCCATGTAAAAGGTAGTCTGGGGTGGGGGTATGTTCTTGAAAATCGTCCTGTCGCATCCTTGGAAGATACTAAACTCAAATATCAAGTTTGGTATTTATCTAACTTTTCGTTTTTGATTTATGCTGTTCACAAAGACACACACGGACATGTTTCCAAAAATGCTTTATTTGGATTCAGGGAACCTCAAAACATGTATTTCCAGTGAAATCTCGGTATCGAATTTTTTGGGTGAATGCAATACTTCCCCTACATATTATACGTAGTAGAGAAAGTAAAAACTTAGATATAAAAACGAGTATTTCAAAAAGCCTAATAATATAGAAAACGTTATATGATATACTAGTTACACAAATTATACAAAAGTCATTGTAGAAGAGTGAAGAGGGCTCTATAGGTATTCATAATTAAGCAAATATAGTTTATTAGTCATGCAAATATGTTAAACATATGGTAATTTAATCAAAATCGTTAGAACCATTTTTGAGAAAATAAGATAATCGTGGGAGGATTTTGTTGAAAAATATTTGTGTCGCATCCTGGAAAATATTAAATAAATTAAATACCAAGATTGGTATTTATCGGTATTTATCCGACATTTTCTGTGTTCAGGGGATCTCAAAAGGCATATTTAGGATGAAATATCGATATCAAATATTGGGTGGAATGTAATATCTCTGACCCATATTGGACATTCCATGTGAAATCGAACAGCAAAAAACCTCGCATTTTTTGTTTGCGTTGTAATTTTTCCTATTAATAAGGGGTGCTAAGGAAAGCATATTTATCAAATATTAGCGTCTAAAGCCCAACGGTTGTTACTATTGAACGAAAATACATCGTATTAGTTCAATTTTAAGTCGCATAGCTCCGTGATCTTTTATTTCAGAATATTGTACCAAATCTTATTTTGTAGATAAAAAGCGGCATTTCATTACAGGCTATACTAATTATTTTTATAATATTCACAAAAATCTATATACAGTTTTTAATTTTAAGCGTCTCCGGATTTTATAAAACTAAAATATTAGTTTGAGAATAATCCAGTGTCATTAAAAGAAGTCGGCAATGTTGGTAAAGTGGTTATGTTGGGGTGTTTGTAGTTACAACACAAAACGTGAATAAACGCAGCGATTTACGTAGTTGATGCGCAATGATCATCAAGGGCTCTGTCAATCGGTAGGATATACTCAGAATTGCATATTGCTTAGTAAACGTTCTCATTATTTGACCATGCACAGTAGCTTGCTTCACCTTCAGTTCAAAGCAAATGTGCGAGAGCGACCATAAGCGCGTAAAATAATTTACTTCTTTAATCATTTTAAACGAAACCTTATCAGTAACAATTATAGTAAAATATATGTTTGATTGTGTTTAAATTGCGGAATCTTACCGTATACAATAAACTTATTTTTCATAATTCATAAACGCTTTCACTTAAAAAATTGAAATTTCTTCACTTAAATAAAAATAGGAACATGTTTACTTACCGGTATTAAATTAAAGTTTAGGGAATCAAAATAAAGCTCGATTTAAATAATTAAATTTAAAAGTTTCAAAGTTATAATAGCTATCGTTAGGTGATACGATACATTTGACAAATTTTAATTGCAAAACTATGCTGTTCTGAATTTTAAGAGTTTGAATAAAGCATTGTATCGGGCTTGTCTTTAAATACAAAAAGTTTCGTTTCGTTTAAAAAATGCAAGGTCGATTTTCCTTCTATTTCGGACGATTTGAAATGGAATGTCCCATATACAGAGTTGATAATACAACTAGTGGCCGGCAGAGCGCAGTAGGCTATGCGAGAAAGAGACACCGAATCGTCGGAGTCGGTGTCACGACGCACACTCATCGCGTAGAATGTTTACTGAATGCAATACTTAATAATATGGAAGAGTTAACCTGTGTTATAAGCGATGCTGAAAATTAGAGAAAGTTTAATGACAACAATGACATCTGCGTATGAGAAAAGTAATTTGGTTGCATTTCTGGCAGAGAATATTTACACACCTGTCTCCTGAGCAGACAATGGAGTGATTTTTTCGGTAAAAGTTCGAGACGTTCCTCTATTGTATCTTAACTTCTCTTCGTAACCCGTTTCCTATCATTCACAGATCCTGTCTCTTAAAATTTTGTAACCAACTGGCGGAACAGTTCCTCTATTTGGAACACGATTACCAGGGTATTCTCTTGCAAAGCGCCTTATCACTTCTCTGCAAGAATCAGTTTTCACGTAATTATCCTACATAAACTCTCTTTGTTTAACACTGAATGGCGGCATAATTAACAAAGAACAACAATAACACTAGATAACACGTAACTAATAGACAATGTAAACAGAGAAGTAGTACAAGTGGCCAGTCCTTCAGAATCATGCGTTCCAACTGACTAGATAACCGCACGCCCGTCACCGGTACTGGCGGGCGGGATGTTATCGTTTCACGCGGAAGTAGCCGCGCTCTACCGGCCACTAGTACTATTAACAACCCTATGTGGCAGAGAAAGTAAAAATAACTGGGCTTTGTACACGAGGTGGACTCAAATGTTTTGATTAGAGATTGCATCCGTAGACAGCAGTGGTATTTACAATTGTCTGAAACCACCACCAAAATAATAATAATAATAATAATAATAATAATAACTAATCGATAAAGCATTTATTAACTACCTAGAGTGGCCTCCAAATATTTATTATAGGGAAATTTGTCTTAGTTAACGACCGACATATCAAAGAAAGCAGTCAGTGTCATTGTCACTTTTCGTGTAAATTATTATACGTGTTACTGTCATCCTGCTGTCTTCAGCGATAATTTAATAGGGAAACGCTGAATCATACTTTACATATAGTCGATATTCAAATGTCGGTTCACTGCTGAACCATTGCCGCTGGGGAGGGAGGCAGACAAACACTGGTTATTGCTGCATTAAAAAGGACATTAACTTCTTGGATCAGTTTGTATGTATATTTCATCTATATGTCATTGCTAACCTTATAGCTAATACAAAAGTTGGATATTGTAGACCAAAGGCTTTGGGGTCGTTAACGAAGAAAGTGTGCATTGTCATGGTTACTCTTGAAAAAGCTTTTAGAATACGGGTGTCATATACAGAAAGGCAGAAATATTCTGTTTGTCATAGAGTAAAAGAAACAGTTGACTTTTTTGTTAGTATGGAATTATCTGCAGCCATAGCAATCATTCCATGTTTCTGGACAGCAAAATGTAACACATAAGTAAGGAAATTTCCAATTGGCATGGACTCTTTTGTGCGACTTCGCCGTATCAGCGAATACGGAACGGGATGTGACGTCATTCATCGAATAGCAAAGATTTCAATCTCTGGAAAACACGAGAGTAAAAATCTTAAAGGGGACAGTGAAGTGTAAAATGAAATTTCTAGAATATTTAAGCTAGAGACTTTCTTTTGAGCACACCGATTACTAGCAATTCAGTATCTTAATTGCGTTTTTGTTTGGATATTAATTTATATACACAAAAAAATTTATCTCATTTGGATGTTGAACCACAAATATAATGTTTTGAAGTAATGTTTCTTATTGCCTTTGTTATAAATTATGTTATGGAAATGTTTCTACGTGGATTGTTTTTTAAAGACATATTTTATCCTACAAAATAAAATAATCACAAAAATGGCACATATGTAGGCAAATTATTTATTAAAAAACAACCAATATCCACATAAAACGTCTGTCGGATATGTTATTAACGCATTTAGTGCATTGTGGGCAAATTTCGAACCTGTGTCTGTATTCTGAATATTGGAAAACGCCAAGAAAATTGATTTTGAAATAAATGATCCTGAAGTTTGTTAAAAATTTAATTTACCTAGAAAATGACACCCAAAACATGTGTTGCATACATCCTACGGAAACAAAATTTCGCAGAGTTAAGATTCATCCTCCCCCCATCCAGAAAAGACTATTTTAATAAAAAAAAGGCTAAAATAGCACTTCATTCTTTCCTTAAAACAGAACAGAAATTTGTACACATTTCTCATCTTATTAACTCGGTGGAACTGTAATTTAATTTTTATCACAGCATAAGAAACAGCTACTCATTTATGAGATATAGATTATGTTGTTTGTAGTAGAATTTTGACACGTAAATAAAATGACGCGAAATGTTCTTATCTTTCAAAAAATTTCGTTTATATAGATTAAATTTTTCGACTTAATGAACCTCAAGTAGTAAATATTTATTAAAAATAGTTCAGGTTAACTTTTTTTTTTACTATCTGTACCTGAAGAACACCTTAAAATTTCATGCAAATGGTAGAAAATGGTGATACTTTGAGCAGTTTTAACACTGAAAAATGGTTAACTTGTGTTAGAATCGAAATTTAATATTTTGTTTAGCACAATTTAAAAACCAGCAAAGTCTATAAATATGACTAAGGCAATCAAATAAAAATGCAACAAAAATTGGGATATAAACAAAGAATTAGCAATGCATTACCTTAAAACTAATTAAAAAACGAAAACCGCGTTTAACGGTTTCGATATAAGCATTTAAAGAAGCCAACTCAGATATGTGTGACGTAGAAGAGCGTTTTCCCGGAGAAGGAAGTGGTGCAAGGTAAAGGAAGGCTTACCTCATTCCTTTGTGTATATTCTTCTTGCTATTGCCTCTTCCCTCATACGAACTTCGCATGTTCCCCTGCCTCCCCTATCCTACATTAAATAAATTTCAGCGGTAGGTTGCTTTCTATACCGGGAGCAAGAGAGACGTGTTCTGGAAGCTTTGGAGCATTCACTAGACTGACACTGATTTAAAGCACAAGAGACAAAGGACCCCTCCCAAAAGAGAGGGAGAATAAATTCTTTACCCATTTCGCTTATTAGGCAGGGTTGGTACTGTATTATCGTTGTATTAGCTTGTCTCATTGCATTGTTACATGAAGTAGAACCCATCTTTAACATTGTCTCCAGAATCACCTGTGACTTCTTCAGATGGACTTAGATGAACTGAAACTTTACCCCAATCTCCGATTTTAGCCAGAACTATAAGCAGTCACGATAAGCAAGACTAGGGCTGTACGGAGGGTCTGGTATTATTCAAACGCATTGGATACTTAAGGCCTTGCATTATGTAGTGCAGACGTCAATCAAATATTTGCAGTTCTAGTGCATTCAAAATCTTCAAAATTGTCTGTTCACGCTGGAGGAGCGGGAAGTGACCATAGGTTGCCTAAAACAACTCCACAAGGTCTTCCAACGCAACCGATTTCATTATAGCCATGATTTTCTTACTAACATTTAGTGCATCAATAACCTAGTTTACCATAACCGTGATCTATTCCTTCGATTGTTGGAAGGGACGGAAAAGGGAAATAGTCGATAACGTTCTATAGCCGAGATTATTATTGTATTCCTGTGGAGTGTACGTATACCTAAGTTTTCGAGTTCCATCGATATTGGGAACAAAGTTCATTGTTACGAGGGCTGATCAATAAAGACTGAAACTGGTTTTTTCCTGTAGCTTTCTTGAGAGTTTCTTGTCTCTACCATGAATATTTGAAAAGAGCGGGGTTTCATGTATAATGTCTATAGACGGCAGCACTCTTGTATCGGTAGGTTGGTAGTAATGCTGTATATTGTTGACCCTACTTAAATTTCGCATACCACTCGACACGAGAGGAGCAATACAATTTTGTTTTCGTTTAAATCATACAGCCTCTGAAACTTCGGAAAAGCTGAAGCAAGCATACGGTGAAGATGCACTATCTCGTGCAACAGTGTTTAGGAGGTTCAAGGACTTCAAAGAAGGGCGAGTCCTCTGTGCTAAGCAAGGTGGGCCTGATGCTTCGGCTTCTGCTATGACTGAAGTCAACATCAACACAACTGCTGTGATTGTTGTTCTCCCTCACACTATTGCTACAGCAGCGTACTACACGACAGTATTGGCTACACTGAGGGAGCATATTGCAAGGAAACATCCAGAACTTCATCAGAATGGGTGGCGACTTCATCACAACAACGCATGGCCTCACGTCGCAAATGAAGTCCAGGAATTCAACATCACCTGCGTACTGCATCCGCCTTATAACCTCAATCTTGCCCCCTGTGATTTCTTTTTTATTCCCATCACTAAAGGCAAAGCTCCGGGGCATTCGATTTGAGAGCACTGAAGCGTGCTGAGGAAAAGTAAGGCGATTCTCAAAGACCTGACAAAGAATGGCCTGCACCATGTGTTCGAGGACTGGCAGAGATGCTATAAAAAGTGCATTCAAGTAGGAGGGGACTACTTTGAAAAAGATCATGTCAACATTGAAATGGAGTAATAAATACTGTGAAAAAAATCAGTCTGTCTTTATTGATCAGCCCTCGTACATTGGAACTGTTACGAGGGGTGTCCAATAAGTAAGTTTCCCTATGTTACACTCAATTTATCATGTTGAAATAATTTATTTAACATCGTACAGTCCTTCTGCTCTTTTCTACATAGTCGCCAGGTTTTTCCAAACATTTTTGGTAATGTGACACAAATTTTTCCAAACGACTCTTGTACCAAGACGGGACCTGTGCTCGTAACCAGCTGTTCACTTCTGATTTGACTTCGTCATCGATGTTTAAGTGCTTACCTCCACATTTGAGTTGGGGGAATGTGTGAAAATCACTTGGAGCAAGAGCCTGCTGAATATGGAAGATACGAGAAAATCCCAGTTCAATCTCCGAAATCCGACTGGGTCATTCGAGCTGTGTGAGGCCGAGCATTGTTATGAAAGAAGAGAACTTTGTCCAGGACATTTTCTTTTGATGGCATATGTAACATGACACCGAAGATGAAGTCAAATCAGAAGTGAACAGCAGGTTACGAGCACAGGACCCGACATGGTACAACACTGGTTTGGAAAAACTCGTGTCATGTTACCAAAAGTTCTTGGAAAAACATGGTAACTATGTAATAAAGTAACAGAAGGATTGTACAATGTTAAAAAAATTATTTCAACATGATAAATTGTGTATAATGTCTTTTATAAAATAGGGAAGCTTACTCATTTGACGCCCCTGGTGCTTAAGGTATTAAGGTTTCCCACTTCTTAACTTAAACTGTCCAGTAACGTCTGTAGGCGGGAATACCACGTTGGTGATTCGGTGGTATTGTTAGTGTTCAGCATTAAGTTTCCTACTTGGGCGTCGAAGAACTGGGTGATTTCCAAACTGTGTTCGCGTATTTGCTTTCTGAAGCCAAGTTTAAATATCACTGATGATGGAATTAAAGAAATCGCGCAATACTCGCTGCCAGACACTAAAGCTCCCAATGAACCTTTTACAATACTCGCACCACCGAGCGGGATGGCTCAGTCGGTAACGTTTGTGACGCATTCGAGAGGTCCCGGGTTCAAACCCCGTGGACCAACGAAAGCCGCTAAAATAAATATCGATTTGGATATTTAACTCCACGAACCAAAGTTCCACCTTAAGCCTAAAACAATAGTAAAAATCTGATGTGTTACACTCACATGACTTTCCCTACTCTTGTGCAAATTATTTTTACAAACGCTTATTCTCCATATGCTTCATGTTAATCGAGATATCGAGGTGTGAATCTTATTGTTAATTTTTTTGTAGGTGAAAGGGGCATTGGAAGGCTTTAAGCGATAGTCAAATATTTTAAGAGCTGGTTGCTATGTGGAGTATTCCATTCTCTTTGCATTACCAGGACAAAAAAAGAAAGAATAATGAATTCCCATTTGAGAAAAAGTAAAAGTATTGGAAAATTTAAGGGAATAACAAGCAATATCTCGAAAATGGCTCACTCAGTAAAAAAAAAATGTATATGGCATAAATTGTGTATTTTAACGCGATTTACATTTTTTGTGTTGTAAAATTTTGCCTAGCTCTTATGGTTTACCAGTTATGCAAAAGTCGTTCACAATGAAGAATACTTTTGGAGACATTTCCAGAAAATTCGAGATATACACTTTGTCATGAAAATATCTTAAAGATATATTTTAATCAAAATCATTACAGCCATTTTTGAGAAAATTAAAATTTTCGAAAAATGTTCCATGTAAAGGGTAATTTGGGGTGGGGGGATTTTCTTGAAAACCTTCGTGTCACATCTCTGGAAGATACTGAACCTAAATACCAAATTTGGTGTTATCCGACTGTTCGTTTCTGAGTTATGCTGCACACAGCCAGACACACACACACACACACACACACACACACACACACACACACACACACACTCACACACACACACACACACAGACACACACGGACATGTTTCCAAAAATGCTTTTTTTTGATTCAGGGGGCCTCAAAACATATATTTCCGGTGGAATCTCGGTATCGAATTTTTGGGTGGAATACAATACTTCCCCTACTTACCATACGTAGTAGAGAAAGTAAAAATGAAAAATAGGTGGTAATAGCGAATGCTGTGCCATCTATCCGCAGACAATGAAAGCAAGTAGACGGGACGGCACCCTAATGCCATCTGCACGGCCCGAAGCAGAAGATGCGGGTGCTATGCGCTATGGTCTCTGTAGACACGACGAAGTAAGATGGCATGGTTACAGGGATGAGACTTAAAAGGCTAACTGACCGCCTTTCTGTATGAAAACGGCATATAGACTGGACGGCACCCTAATGCCATCTGCGCGGCACGAAGCAGAAGATCCAGTTGCTATACACTAGGGTCTCTGTGGACACGACGAAGCGGGTGGTTACAGGGATGAGACCTAGAAGGCTAACTGTCCACCACACCTGGATCTAAGAGTTATCCACTAACAGATCCGTCACGATATGACCCTGTAGTTAAAGCTGTAGTAAAATAGAGTAATAATAATACTCGCATCTGCCTTTCTGCGTCCGATTGTTAGCTGTTAGTGTTTTTTCCGCCTATAGACAGTGTCATTTTTTTGTAGATGTCATAAAAACCTCTCTTAAGGATACCAATCTGTGAAATATCTAAAATCCACAATTTCACTTTGAATCAAATGAAACTGCAATGCCGCAATGAGAGTTTAATCTATAATGCCTACACAATCTTCATGTATATTCTAAAAACAGTTGAGGTATTGTTTTACTGCTTTGACTGATTATTTCGCACGATGTAATTATTTTTTAAAGTTATTATTTTATAATTTAACTCCTTAATTGTATAAATTTTTAATTATCCTAGTAGTTTCTGAGAAAATAAATCTTAAATATGAGAAACTTTGCTTAAAATTTCTACAATATGAATATTATTTAATAACGCCACAACAAAGCACGTTAATACTGAGCGGAATGGCTGAGGTGGCAAGTGGCCCTGTTCGATTCCCGGTGATCGCCCACTCTGACAATGATTTATTCCTGGTCGCCTAGGCGAATGCCGAGGTGGTGTAATCTACTACGATTTTTCCTTTCCCCCATTTCCTCTCATTTCATCTCTCCCTTTCACGTTCAAGGCGTGTCTTCGGGTCCTGCGGTGCTGGTGGTGTCGGGCAGATGGCGCAGCTGCTTGCGCATTGAAAAGATTTTTCCCGGTGAACGCGAGGTTGCGTTGTCCCGCCCGTTAGGGTTGCTTCGTCGCCATCTCTCGGGCTGGTGCGCGGGTGTTCAAACTGGAAATATTAGAATCTTCTGCGCGTCTCTTATGGGCCTGTCTGCCTGCGGACCTGCGACCTCCTACGGCTCCTTTACCTCATCCCTGCCTCCCTGTGAGATCAAACTGGTCACAGCGGCAAGGTGTCCCCCTCCGATAACCACATCCTAAATCAGCATGTTATCAAACATTCACCTCATTATTTTTATGCTGTTATTTATAAGGATGTATACAAACTTTCATTCATTTATACGGAAACACCGCGTAGAATAATTTTAATATGAGAATTTGCCAACAAATGAAAACCCAAAAAGAGTGTTTCTAACAATACGCTGTTTAAAAAGCAGTAATGCATATGAAGGTCCTCCATCGGTTTCTCCTTTTCTGCAACTGATTTATTATCTGAAGATTCCTGAGGCCTTCCTTAAAAGGTTTGAGCACTCTTAATGCTGGCAAAACGTATCGTGTTTTACTAAATATAACTTCATATGAAGCAAGGCTTACAGGCAGACATTTAAATCGCTATATGACTGGTTTAAAAGGTCATACAGCTATAAAAGCTATATAGAACTAAAGTAGAAGGTTTATAGTGTTTAATAGAGCTAAATTCCATGTTTATGAACGTCAATTTTGGCCCTTTTTCAATGATGGGTGCCAAGTGTGGTTTTTTCTGCAGCCGAATGACCATTGAGTGATACAAAACAAATTCATTGCCATTCTTGGTTAGCTGATAACGTGTTGTATCCCCGAAATTACGATTACAAAAATCGGGTTATCACGTATTTTTGCAACTCGCATGCTTAGAAACACAAGGACATGTTTACATTGAGAAACCAAGAAAAAGAAAGAAAGAAAAAAGACTTTTAAACATGTATGCAATCCAAAATAAATATCTATACAAAATTATGCTACCGAACGGGATGGCTCAGGCGGTAAGTTTGTGGCCCGCATTCGGGAGGTCTTGGGTTGAAATCCTATGGGCCGACCAATCTGCGTGGTTTTCCTCGGCCGCTAAAGTAAATACCGGTTTGGATATTTAATACCTCGATCCAAAGTTTCACCTTATGTCTAAAATCATATAAAAATAAAAAAATAGGTGGTGATAGTAAATGCTGTGCCATCTATACACAGTCAATGAAAGCAGGTAGACTGGACGGCATCCTAATGCCATCTGCACGGCACGAAGCAGAAGATCCAGCTGCCATGCGCTGGGGTCTCTGTGGACACTTGACGAAGACGAAGCAAGATGGCATGGTTACAGGGATGAGATCTAGAAGGCTGACTTTCCGCCACACCTCGTAAGAGTTATCCACTAACAGATCCGTCGCGATATGACCATATAGTTAAAGCGACGTAAAATAGAGTAATAAGATTATACTTTTATTCTGCTCGACTGGGTTTTGGATGATGTAATTGACATAGGATTAAAATTAGTCCTAATTTTTATCCCTGCCCTTATGATTCTAAGCATGCGAAATTTAATCATTTCACCCAATAAACTTTTAACCACACCAGCGTGGAAGTTACACGCTGACAGTCCTAAGTCTGTTGAAGTGGGAAGGAAAGTTTATTTCACCAATCAGAGGCTTAGGAATGATCCTGGATTAGAATTCTTCACACGAAGCGTGTGCTAATGTATTTCAAGGAAACTGTGTTGTGTAATGTAAGTGGAATTTCAGCTATGACCTTTGAATGTAATAGTGTTTTGTTGTTTTGAGATAAAGATACAGTGCTTTTAGTATGACAGCTGTCAAAATACCATTTCCTACGCCTCTGCCATTATCATAACTGTCGTCTCCATTGGCATCATCATTGTTATTATCAGTGTCATGTTGAAAACTAACACAAAATGCAAAGATTGAACATCTATGGCCCGCATCCCTACATTTAGTTTTATTGTAGAGTGTGAGAAAAAAGCTTTTGTGCCACACTTTGTCGAACTTCACAGCTGATGTAATGCATTCGCATGTCTTCTCTACCCTCTATCTTTATTAGTGGGTATACAAACTATTCTTATTAAAGCTTATTTTTCTATCTACTTCATTTAATCCAAATAATCCTTTGCACATTTCATTATACAAGCAAAGAGAACAAACAGCAATACTTTGAGGTTTAAGACTGGACGCTATGCGCTGGCCTTAAAATTCCACACTGTTTCCAGGCAATCGCGAGAAAAAACTGAAAATCGATGGGACTTGAAATATTGAACAATTCGAACCTTTAATAACGGATATCTCAGAAACGGCTTATGCCACAAAAGACGTTTTTAAGTAAAATTGTATGTTTTAAAGGGATGTACATTTTTTGTGTGGTACATTTTCGTTTATCGCTTAACGTTTACAAGTTATACAAGATTATACAAAATTTCTTCAGAATGAAGATTTCCTAGGCTATTTCCAAAAAATTCAAAGCATTCATTTTATTTGTCATGTAAATATCTTTCAAATATGGTATTTTAATAAAAATTGTAAGAGCCTCTTTTTAGAAAATAAAAAGTTTCGAAAAATGTTCCGGTGACGGATAGTTCAGGCGGGGGGATTTTACTTAAAATCTTCGTGTCGCATCCTTGGAAGGTACTAAACTCAAATACCAAGTTTGGTATTTATCCAACTTTTCGTTTTTGAGTTATGCTGTTCACAGATAAACACACGGACACCCCCCCCCCACACACACACACACACACACACACACACACAGGCACGTTTCCAAAAATGCTTTATTTGGATTCAGGGCGCCTTAAAACATGTATTCGTTGAAATCTCGGTATCGAATTTTTGGGTGGAATGCAATACTTCATCTACTTACTATACGTAGTAGAGAAAGTAAAATTGGAAAACAGTACGGAAATAGTATATTACAATACAAGAGGGATTAAGCGTCTTCTTAAATTGTATTTCAGAAATTCTGTAAAGCATTTTAGTGTTACTTAACATTTTCGCATGGTCGTATATTTTTAAAATGTAAGATATTTAAAACGAAAACTGAGCTGAACAGCTGAATAAGAACAAATAGTGCCTTGCCAACGTAAATTCGCACTATGAAGCATTGAAGAGGGAATCTCACCGAATGTTGTTGAGCTTCCCCTGTGATCACCGAGCTAGATGACTCTGTGATAACGTGTGGGCGCACATTCGGGAGGGTCCCGGTTCGATTCCCGTTGGGTCGACCATTCTGACCATGGGTGTTTCCGTTGTTTCCCTGGGTCGGTAGGCAAGTTCTGGAGTGGTTCGCCTTCTCTCGCGAATTTTCTATCCATCATTTCCTGTCTCCATTTCCTTTCATCTGTTTCAGGGTTGTAGGACCAGGCGGTTGGTGTGATGCGGACGGACGGTGGAATATGTAGGTACTGTGGAAAGATTTCTCTCTGGCGCTTGGCGGGACTGCTGGGGCTCCCTTCCTTCCTCGCAGTGTCTCGTCTAGGTTGTGTGTGGCTAAGGCGCAGCAGGCCGGCATCAGGACTGGCGACATGTTTGAATCGTTAAGGGTCTTGTCCATGCTAGTGCACATCGTCGTCCGGATCTGGTCGCCTTTCGGGTCTTCCCTTCATCCCAGGAGTCACGTTGGAAGCACAAAGGGCATACTATGGCCTACTTGCAATGTTGTCTCCGTTTTTGGAGCCACCCCTGTTTGACTACTTCTAGCTCGTCTACCTTCTAGAAGTTAGCCTCCTTGAGTCAGGAATGGACACGGAAGAGTTTTTATATAGGATTATTCCCTAAAGAGAGAGAGGGAGGGAGACTTCGTGTTTAAAACCGAAAATAATAAATATAATATCCAAAAATAAGCTGTAAATAGCATGATTACTTTTAAAAAGGGTTAGACTAAGAAGGAAGAATATCCATAGAAATAGTTTTAGGCAAATAAAATAGTTGGAGAGTAAATTAATTATTATTTTAAAAACGTTCTATTGTGAAATTATAATTGTTGACAATTTTGGAACAGAATGTTTAATAAATATTCAATAACTAATGATAACTAACTATTTTTTGTAGATTGTTTTTCTTTTTAATCTGGACTTCAAAGAAAGAAACAGAGCAATGTAATGTTTAAACTTCAGTCATGTAAGTAATTGAGAAAACCATTACTGTGAATAAAAATTAAGTATTCTAATGTTTAAGCAATTGTTTAATTATTATTCAAAGATGTTGCGATCTATTTGTGTTTTTTAAGAGTAAACTCCAAAACTACTAGTTTGAAACAAGTATTGGATTATTCACATTATTCACCAGCATCAGAAAGTTCATATTAGCCGTAAGGATGTAGGCCGTTAACATAAACATGCAATTATGTCGCTTAAAATATTTGCATTGGCTATTACACTGTGTTTAACAGAGAAATGTTTTCTTCATTTATATCTGAAGATGCAGCTTTGCTAGAAAAAGCTTTTATTTAGGCTAAAATGTGGAATATTTTTCTTCTTGCTATCTCCCATTCAATTATCTACAAAAAATGAAATCGCCAATATCAACTTAGATACTAACGAGGACATAAAATAGTAGAATAAAAGCAAAATTGTAGTATCTTTATGTTAGCAACCGTTAGTTTTCCATACAATGTGTTTCCGTACTTTGTAAGGCCAAGTAAACAAACGATAGTACCAAAATAGCCATCCACGCTACATGTTCGCCAACATACACCAGAAAAATTCTAGTGTTGCAAATTTTTGTTTCACGTTGAGAAATAAAAGATCTGATGTGTTATATTCATGTGACTTTCTCTACCCTCTATAATTTATTAATGGGTATAAAAACTATTCCTTTGAAAGCTTATTTTTCTGTTCATTTTAGACTAGATAATGTTTGCAGAAATAACTTCATTGCTCATCTCGTTATAAATGCAAAGGCCTCGTTCTTTCCGTACAATCTTGAGAAACAACTGAATGTCGACAGGACTTTAA
This sequence comes from Deroplatys truncata, assembly GCA_030765065.1. Classification (NCBI taxonomy): domain Eukaryota; kingdom Metazoa; phylum Arthropoda; class Insecta; order Mantodea; family Mantidae; genus Deroplatys; species Deroplatys truncata. Next base: position 124,329,656 of record CM060988.1, on the reverse strand, counting down.
AAGAATTCTAAGTGTTGAACAATTCCAACCATTAATAACAAATATCTCGGAAACGGCTTATGACACGAAAAAGTTATTTACCAGTTATACAAGATAGAACAAAATTCCTTCCGAATGAAGAGGACTTGGCTATTCCCAGAAAATTCGAAACATACATTTTATTTGTCTTGTAAATGTCCTTATACGGTATTTTAATAAAAATCGTTGGTCATTTTTTAGAAAATAAAAAAGAATCGAAAAATGTTTTATGTAAAGGGTAGTTGGAGTGCGAGTATTTTCTTGAAAATCTTCCTGTCACATCTTTGAAAGATGCCAAGTTTGCTATTGATCAGACTTTTTGTTTGAGTTATGCTGTTCACACACACGGACCTTTTGCTAAAAGCTTTTTGTTTTTGGAATCAGGGGGCCTCAAAACGAGTATTTCGGTGAAATCTCGACATCGAATTTTTGGATGGAATACAATAAATTCATTCTTCTGCTTTGTGAGTAGGTAGTAGAGAAAGTAATAAGAACTGCAGAACAAAAAATTAAACTCGATTATTTTACAATGAAGCAATTTTTGATAAAACGTATCTATAGTACGTATAGCCTAATTTTCAAAGCCTTTTGTACAGAGAACACATTCAACTGTTTGTGTTGCCATTGTCTTCCTACGTCCTCAATACAGCACGTAACGAGTATTAAAAGAAATGCAATTCCGTGAATAGCTAACTACAATTAATTTTGTGTGATTTAGTTCCGACTCCCTGTCTTAATCATAATAATTGTTTGATCGTAATAATAGTGTTTTCATTTTAAAACTTTCCATTCTAAATAACTATTTAATTGATTTTAATTTGCAAAAATACTGCGTAGAAGTTACGCCACAAGCAGTTGGGAGTTATTTGATAGAATATTGTAAAAATAGTTACGAAATAGCTTTATTACTCTCTGGAGAGCAATGGAGAAAATTTTGAAGACTTAATTTAGTCACTTGAATTAATTGCATTCAGTAAATTTCTCAAAATAAAATATATTTTCATTTTTAGTTAATATTCAAATGGCTCCATATTGCAAACGATGAACAAATGAATGAGATACACTAACGAACGATGCTCTTTCAAAAGTAAGCATAAACATTTAGGGTATGATTTGAAAGTTCAGAATGAGAATGAAACCTAAAATGCAATTAAAGGTGGTTTTAAAATTCTCTCTCAAACCCTAAATTTAAGTGTTTTTGTTTAGTTTAAAACTGAATAGTTATTTAGGCTGGGAAGCTTTGAAATGAAACTCCTGTATGTAAAATAGCATTGCTTACAGTCTGTTAATCTCAACGCCATATTTGGATATTTTCATTTGTTAGACATGATATCGAAGCATGTTTTTAATTTTTTCTATGTGTAAATACATTTATACTAGAAAAAAATTAATGGTAATATACATTGTCTGTATTATATAAATAAGAACTGAAAGCATCTCTGTACATTATTTTCTCTTTGGAGAGAAAGATAAGACAAGACAGACGTGTCAGACATGAGAAAAAAGCAGACCGAGTAAATAATGACAATCACAAAAAGTAAAATCTCTCTGAATTGCCGTCCTCCGTGGTCTAGGGGTACCGTGCAAGCCTCTAGTTCCTGAGGTGGCGGGTTCAAACCCGGCGGAGGGCGATGGATTTTTTTCGGGCGTAAAAATCCTTAGCATGGCTTCCTTCGGAAGGGAAGTAAAGCCGGTGGTCCCGTGTCGTAGATTTACGGCACGTAAAATAATCTCAAGCCTGAGAAAGAGGCCTCTGAGCAAAATTACCGACCTTTCACGCCCAATATAGAATGTGACCATAGTAGTTAAAGAGGTCCATAAATATAACTCGATGTAATTTAATTTTTCCCTGTAAATTCTCTAAAAGCTTTGGAATTTTTCTTCCTTATGCCTGCATACATTCATATATACATGCATACGTGACAGTCATAAGGTGATTTGAGGCAGGCATGACGTCATCAACTAATGTGGCATTGACTTGCATTTTTATATTGTTTTTGTTGAATGTGACAAAATTCAAACATCTAAGTTTATAATGGAAAAAGAGCAAAGTTTACAATAGACAAGAAAAATTTGTACGCCCAGATACAAAGTTACAACAATATGGTCTGCGTATGCAACTCAGCTTCTCTCTTAGATTTGTTTGTTTCTTTGGTATTACCCTTTATATGGAAATTTTTTCGAAAAATTTCTTTTACAAAAAACGGCTCTTAACGATTTTGATTAAAATAACACATATTTAAGATACTTAATAAAAAACTGTGTGTCTTGAACTTTCTGGGAATAGCCTGTGAAGTCCTCTTCATTTGGAAGGAATTTTTTATGGTTTTATATAACTGGTAAACTACGTCTAAAACACACAGTTTATTTTAAATAAATTATTTTGTGTCAGTCACTTTCGAGATAATCGTCATTATTGGTTTGAATTGTTAATTAAATTTGTTGTTTTTTAAGGCGCTCTATCGATTTGGTTTCCTTTATCCTTGTTTTACCTGCAACGGAATATGCAATGAAATTACTTCTGTAAAACTTTTTTTTGATTAAAATGGGGTATATAGAAAAATTGTGAGAACAGTTTGTAGAAACTGTATAAAAATAAACGTTAAAAGATAAGTCATGCGATTGTAAAACATATAATTTTTAATTAAAAATGTTATGATATTATATTTTTCCTGGCGTATGGTGGTGAAAATGTCAGTTATGAAGCGTAAAGTTCCATTTCAGGGTTGTTTCTAGTTTGAAAATAAGTAAATTTCGACATAATGTGGAATAGAATACAAGCCGTGTGTTGGACAAGATTGGAAAAGTAGAATCAGACGACTGAAAAATTCAATGCCATAGCCGGAATGTGAACCACGGATCTCCCGGTCTGCGTGCGGTTGCTCTAACCACTGAGCTACCATGGCAACATGCCGGTACGACATTAAATTCTCCAACTGATTATTATGAAGCCCGGGACTCAAAAGTACTTACAGCATTATAAGTCGCCTTTAAGGTATGTCATCTCAATACAATTTGAGATCTCCTTGTGGTTTACGGGAAAAATGCGAATCAGTTGGGGAATTTAATGTCGTACCGGCAAGTTGCCACGGTAACTCAGTGGTTAGAGCAACCGGGCGGAGATCAGGAAATCCGTGGTTCAAATCCCGGCTATGGCATTGAATTTTTCAGTCATCTGATTCTACCTTTCCAAAATTGTTTTTGTTGCCAATTTTTACTTTCTCTACTACGTATAGTAACTAGGGGAAGTATTGTATTCCACCCAAAAATTCGATACCGAGATTTCACCGGAAATACATGTTTTGAGACCCCCAGAATCCAAAAAAAGCATTTTTGGAAACATGTCCGTGTGTGTGTGTGTGTCTGTGAACAGCATAACTCAAACGGACAGTCGGATAAACACCAAACTTGGTATTTAGGTTCAGTATCTTCCAGAGATGCGACACGAAGGTTTTCAAGAAAATCCTCCTACCTCAGATTACTCTTTACATGGAACAGTTTATGAAAATTTTAATTTTCTCAAAAATGGCTCTAACGATTTTGTTTAAAATATCATATTTTTAAGATATTTTCATGACAAATGTAATGTATATCTCGAATTTTCTGGGAATGTTTCCAAAACTATTCTTCATTGTGAACGACTTTTGCTTAACTGGTAAACCATAAGAGAGAGACAAAATTTTACTATATAAAAATGTAGATCGCGTTAAAATACACAATTTATGTCATATATTTTTTTGTTGTTGAGTGAACCTTTTTTGAGATATTGCTTGTTATTCTCTTAAATTTTCCAATACTTATACTTTTCTCAAATTCGTTATTCATTTTTTTTGTCCTGGTAATGCAAAAAGAATGGAATGCGCCACATAGCAACCAGCTCTTAAAATATTTGACTATCGCTTAAAGCCTACCAATTCTCCTTGCATCTACAAGAAAATTAGCAATAAGATTAACTTCTCGATATCTCGATAAACATGAAGCATATGAAGAATAAGCGTTTGTAAAAATAGTTTGTACAAGGGTAGAGAAAGTCATGTGAGTGTAACACATCAGATTTTTCCTGATATTTCATATGGAACTTTTGTCTTCGAGAAAAAGGTAAAGAAAGAAAAAAAAATGATGACCATTTATCAAACTGTTGCGACCCTAAAAATGTCGCGCCTCCAATAGTGGGCACCGTTGCTCTTGGTGACGGGTGGGAGAAGTACAACCTCTAGAGCAGGGGCGGCTAACCCTAGGCCCGCGGCCAAGTAAAGGTCCGTTAAGACATTTTGAATGGCTCGCCTCTAGCTCAAGATCCGATGTGAACCTATTTATCATTACAAACTCTTTGTGTTTAAAATTTTAAGAATAAATCCATTTTGTATTTCAGAATCTGAGGTTCATACTATTCCCCATCCTTGCAAATGGAAATAATAGAAATCTAAAACCCTCGGGACATTTTACTAAGTTTAAAGAGCAATGTGGCTCACCCTCTTCTCCTAATTTGACTTAATTTTGGAAATATTTCCCTTCAGACCGGTTTCCTGAAATTCATGATCTTGCTCTAAGGCTCCTGTGCAGATTTAGCTCTACATACGTTTGTGAGCAAACTTTATCAGGCATGAATGTTATTAAGAATAAATTAGTTCAACTATTACAGATGCACATATTGCTAATATACTAGTTCTGTGCACATAAAAAATTATACCTAATATTGAGAAATTGGGAAATGAAAAGCAAGTTCAAAAGTCACATTCACATTGCAAGTTTTCAAAATGAATAATAATGCTCTTATTCAACAGTGTATTAAGGAGTATTTCTATTATAATTCAGTGTGTTTTCTTTTATGATAATTAAAAAAAATCTGATGTGATACATTCACATGACTTTCTCTACCCTCTATCATGAAATAGTGGATATACAAGCTCTTTTTAGTAAAGTTTATTTTTCTATCTACTACATTTTAATCCAAATAAACCTTTGCAGAAGTAGCTATCTTACTCATTCGGTTATACATACAAAGACAACAGCGATAGTCAAAGGTTTAAGAACTGGACGCTATACGCTGCCTTAAAATTTCATACTGTGTCCATGCCATCGCGAGAAACAACTGAATGTTGGAAGGACTTTGAAGAGTGACCAAATAATGAAAAATTCGAACCTTTAATAACAGATATCTCGGAAATGGCTTATGCCACAAAAAACTTATTCGAAGTAAATTGTGTGTTTTAAAGAAATGTGCATCTTTTGTGTTGTACGTTTTCGTCCACCGCTTAACGTTTAGCAGTTGTACAAGATTATACAAAATTTCTTCCAACTGAAGTGGTCTTCACAGGCTATTCCAGAAAATTCAAGATATAAATTCTATTTGTAATACAAATATATTTAATATATCGTATTTTAATAAAAAGTATTACAGCCATTCCTTAAAAAATCAAACATTTCAAAAAATGTTCCATGTAAAGGGTAGTTTGGGGTGGGGGGATTTTCTTGAAAATCTTCGTGTCGCATCTTTGGAAGGTACTGAACCTAATTATCAAATTTGGTGTTTGTCCGACTTTTCGTTTTTGAGTTTTGATGTTCACAGACACACGCACGCACTTACAGGGATCTTTTTCTAAAAATGCGTTTTCTTTTGTATTCAAGGGGCCCAAAACGTGCATTTCCTGGTAAATATCGGTATCGAATTCTCTACTTACTATACGTAGTAGAGAAAGTAAGAAAGGTATTAAATTATATAACGATCTTTCAAAATAAAATGGTGAATAATAATGACTTTTAAATCCATATGCTTTAAATATCAGTCTACAGCTACACTTGCCTGAATATACAGAGTGATCCAAAAGACTCCGAACCGGCTGTGCGGTATTTTTCCTATCCGCGTTCTCAGCGCTCGTTGCCGTCTGCCGCTATCATAGAAAGGCGCGGATGAAAGCATACAACATTTTTAAAAGTACTTTTAAAGGCTTTACTTACCAACTTTATGAAAGGATATGCTGAAACTGGCCACCGTTGTTGTGCATACATTTTGGCACCTCTGTAGTAAACTATCCATCATTCGCTGTAGTTCACGTTGAGAAATTTCCTGGCGGATATTTTGGCTAAATTGTCATACTTTTGCCCGCATTTGTGTCACTTTTGCCCCCATTAGGTCTTACTTTTGCCCAGGTAAATTAGGAATAAGGAAGTGAAAAGTAATGAAAATAATTACCTTAGGAGTTTGTTTAGAAAATGATGTGGTCTCTCCAATATCTGGTGCCCACCTACACACCCGTTTTAGATGTTTTACTTATATAGGCAAATAGCGTGAGGAAGCCAACAAACGTAGCCATTTTCCATGCAAAGTGGGTACTGCGAACCTAAATAATCAGTGAACTGCACTGAATATGCCATGTGCTGTTGTTTTGTGAACGTGAATCATTGGAGTTTTAGACGCGCAGACCCCTGGGCTACGCTCTGTCGTCGCTTCGCAGTTGCGGCCGCAACTTGCTGCACTCCTCTCCTTCTAAAAAACATCCCTCGGCTACGCTTTGAGGCTGAGGGCCCTCAATTTCTCGGCTACGTTTTGAGGCTGAGTATCTTACCGGCTTCGGTGGCATTATTCATATGTTGGCAGCATTACGCAGAGCAGCGTAAGACCTAATGCGGGCAAAAGTGACACAAATGGGGGCAAAAGTATGACAATTTACCCGATATTTTGTTTGAATTCTTCCAGGGTGTGTGGATTTGGCTTGTACACGTTATGTTTTAAGTTACCCCGGAGGGTATTTTATGAACAGTATTACCGGTGCGTAGTGTTTTTCCACTGGGCGTGTGGAAATGTGATAAAAACATGATAACGCACTGCTGCTATAAACAAAGTTTATGTTATACACACAGCGTGTATTTATTTATGATTCGTATGTGTTAACTCGGTTAGCTCGCAAAGTGAAATTACGATTTGCAGAAAGATTTCCGTGTGTAAAAGTTCCAGGCCGTACAACAATCCACGAACTTTACAGTAAATTTCAGGCCACAGGAAGTTTTCAGGCTAAGAAATCTAAAAGACGGCGTTCGGTTCTTACGAAGAAACATTAGTGATGGATAGTTTCCTAAAGAGGCGCCAAAAATGCATGGACAACGACGGTGGCCAGCTTCAGCATCTCCTTTCGTAAAGTTGGTAAGTAAAGCCTTTAAAAGTAGTTTTAAAAATTTTGTATGGTTTCATCTGCTCCTTTCTATGAAAGCGGCAGACGGCAACGGCGCTGAGGACGTGGACAGTTAAAACACCGCGCAGGCGGTTCGGAGTGTTTTGGCTCACTCTGTACTACTACTTCTTACATAATACTTTAGTTTAGATTCAAAATAGTTATAAATTTAGTTAGATGTTTAGTTTATATGTTTAGAATTTAGTTAGATTTAGCTAAAAAAATTCTTATTAATTTACTGATCGAAGCTCAAAATAGGTTGGCCAACCCTGCTCTAGAGTTTTCTGTAACATGCGTTATAGATAAAAGGATATTTACATCGCACTCTGCTAAAAATGAACCTCGCTTCCCCAAGATGTACATTAGCACTATTTCGGTATGAAGGAGAAAGAAACAGCTTCTCAGGTTTCGCCTTTGTAACAAGTAAAACGAGTTCTGTAACGGAAGAAGCTCGAGTATAATTTTCATATTTCAGCACCAAAATGAAAGAGCAGCAACATGTTTACTACAGTAATAACGTCATCGCTTTGTCAGGACCAAAAGGACCTTGCGTGTCAGGTATTCGTACAGGAAAGGTTTAATGTGTCACTTATGCACGCTTTTAGCCTAATCAGTTCCGGCAATTCTTTTCAGTTCAGGGCCTGGTATAGTTTTTGGGCTTATAAACTTATGAAAAACTGTGATTATATAAATATCTTCACATTTGTCACGTAAAAATCTTTAATATATGGTATTTTAATCCAAATTATTGTTGTTTAGAAAATAAAAAATCAAGAGCTGGTTGCTATGTGGAGTATTCAATTCTCTTTGCATTACCAGGACAAAAAAATGAATAACGAATTTGAGAAAAAGTATAAGTATTGAAAAATTTAAGGGAAATAACAAGCAATATCACGAAAATGGTTCACTCAACAAACAAATATATATGACATAAATTGTGTGTTTTAACGCGATCTACATTTTTTGTGTAGTAAAAATTTTGTCTATTTCTTATGGTTCACCTGTTATGTAAAAGTCGTTCACAATGAACACTTTAGGAGACATTCCCAGAAAATTCAAGATATACATTTTATTTGTCATGAAGGTATCTTAAATATATGATTTTAATCAAAATCGTTAGAGCCATTTTTGAGAAAATTAAACTTTTCAAAAAAATGTTCCATGTAAAGGGTAATCTGGGGCGGGGGATTTTCTTGAAAACCTTCGTGTCGCTCTCTGGAAGATACTGAACCTAAATACCAAGTTTGGTGTTTATCCGACTGTTCGTTTCTGAGTTATGCTGTTCACAGGCAGACAAGACATATACCCAGGCGCACACACACACACACACGGACATGTTTCCAAATTTTTTTTTTGATTCAGGAGGCCTCAAAACATGTATTTCCGGTGAAATCTCGGTATCGAATTTTTGAGTGGAATGCAATACTTTCCCTACTTACTATACGTAGTACAGAAAGTAAAAAATCGAAAATGTTCCATGTAAAGCATAGTTGGGGTGGGGGATTTTCTTTAAAATCTTTTTGTCGTAACTTTGGAAGATATTGAACTTAGTACCAAGTTTGATATTTAACCGACTTTTCGTTTTTGAGTTACGCTTTCACACGCGCGCGCGGGCCATTTTCTAAAAAGCCTTTTTGGGGGGGGCTTTTTAGGGTGGGTCAGGAGGCCTCAAAAACTATATACATCCTCTCAAGAATGTATTCGTCTGCACTTAAAAAAATGTTAGCAGCGAAATTAATCGAGGGAAAACCCTTTACTTCTTTTGGGACAAAAAATCAAATGATAATACAATTTACATGTTTTGGCGGTTTTTCAGATTGTTCATTTTATCAGTTTTATAAATTTTTGAAAAATATGCCAATATTGCAACCTTTTTTTTTTTGTAAAAGGTGTGTGCGTGTGCGTGTGTGTGTGTGTGTGTGTGTGTGTGTGTGAACAGCATAACACAAAACACGAAAAGTCTGATAAACACCAAACTTGGTATTTAAGTGCAGTGCCTTCTAAAGATGCAACGCTAAGATTTTCAATGAAATCTAGTCCTCAAACTACCATTTCATGGAAGATTTTTCGAAGTTTATTATTTTCTAAAAATGGCTATAAAAGATTTTGATTGAAATACCATTTATTAAACATATTTACATGTCAAATAAAATGTATCTCTTGAATTTTCTGGAAATAACCTTTGAAGTCCTCTTCATTTGAAAGGAATTTTGTATGATCTTGTATAACTGGTAAACGTTAAGCGACAGACGAAAACATACTACACAAGAACTGTAGATCTCTTTAAATCACAATTTATTTCAAATAAACTTTTTTTGTGGCATCAGTCATTTCCAATATATCCGTTATTAATGTTTCGAATTGTTCAATACTTAACCATACTTTTAAATTCCTGTCGATTTTCAGTTGTTTCTCGCAATGTCATGGAAAGAGCATGGAATTTTAAGGCCAGTATATCCAGTTCTAAAACATTTGACTGTCGTTGTTCCCTTTGTTTCTATAACGAAATGTGTAATGTAGCTATTTCCGGAAAGATTTATCTCGAAGATAAGAGAATACACTTCCGTAAGAATAATTTGTAAACCCACTAATAAAATAGTGGGTAGAGAAAGTCAGATGAATATAACACATCTGTTTTTTTTTCACAGCTTCCCAAACTATTCATACGTATAAATATATTGCAAGAAGCTTAGCTGCAGAAAAAAATACACGTTTTTGTCAAAATGGGCAAAGTTTTCGCTTAAAAGTACAATCCGATGTAGTGCATTCACATGAATTTATCTCCTACAAACTGCTCTTATGAAATTGTATTCTACTTCTTGCTAATCGAAACATTTCACAGGTACAGAAATTCAAGCGTTTGCCGATTCATCTGGTTTGTTGACGGCGCGCAAGTCATTTAATTCCATCAAATCTGAACTGTTGACTGCGCTTATACAACAACACGATAGCTGCCAAAGGACATCCGTGACGGGAATTATGGGAAAAGTAGTGGAGATCATGCTTTTTGTGAATACACCAGGAAATTCTCCACAAGGTCGAAGAATTGTCGTTCACCACAATATCCTTGTGATTTCCCACTACCCGATGCACAAAAAGGCTTTCAATTCCCTGTGATTGATTGTAAATAATAACCATAGCGTACAGTTTTAGAACTTTGTTTTCAAGCCCTTCCCAAATAGAAGTAACAGTCATGACTAGCGCTTTTATGCACTGAAAGAAAGGGTAAAAATCTAATTTATAATGGATGACTCGTAAACTTATGGTTTTGTGCCCTGTTTTTTCCCTCGGAACTTTCAGAATGAATTGTACATTTTGTTTTCAAACATTGTGAAATACTGAGAAAGTTAATCGGTATAAAAGCTATTTCATAGAAGTTTGTGGTATAAAATAATCTTTTCTGCAGTTCCAAGAGCATGAATTCTATGCAGAAATTTTACTTTGAAGAGTAAATGTCGTGAATGAGGTTTTCAGCTTTAAAATAGGTTACATGACCTTAAAAAGAGAATTTGAAGGCACCAATATGATAATCATCATTCGCCAGAATCCCTGGTGTTTGCCTAGTACTCATTGCAGGAATTGGAATTGGGTTGCTTGGATAAAGGAACTCGTCAAAGACTTCATGCAAATCTCAACCTCAGACTTATAACAATACTTTATTGATGGGTATAAAAGCTATTCTTACGAAAGCTTATTTTTCTATCTACTTCATTTTAATCGAGATAAATCTTTGCATAAATAGCTTCATTACGCATTTCGTTATAGATACAAATGGGATAGCGATAGTCAAATGTTTGAGAACTGGGCGCTATATGCTGGCCTCACTCTTTCCGTGTAATAGCGAGAAGCAACTGAATGTCGAAGGACTTTAAAAGAATCACAAAGTATTGAACAATTCGAACCATTAATAACGGATATCTCGGAAATGGCTTATGCCAAAAAAAAGTTACTTGAAGTAAACTGCGTGTTTTAAAGAGATCTACATTTTTTGTGTAGTGCGATTTCGTCTATTGCTTAACGTTTACCAGTTATACACGCTTATACGAAATACTTTCCGAATGAAGAGATATTCACAGGTTATTCCTAGAAAATTTAACATAGATTTTATTTGTCATATAAATATCTTTTAATATATGGTACTTAAATCGTTGAGAGCCATAAAATGTTCCATGTAAGGGGTAGTTTGGGGTGGAGGGATTTTTCTTGAAAATCTTCGTGTCGCATCTTTGGTATTTATCCGAGTTCTCTCTCTCTCTCTCTCTCTCTCTCTCTCTCTCTCTCTCTCTCCCTCCCTCTCTCACACACACACATTTTTTTAAAATGCTTTTTTTGCTGGATTCAGGGGCCTCTAAACATGTATTTCCGGTGAAATCTCGTATCGAATTTTTGGGTGGAATGCAATACCTTCTCTACCTACTATGTACCTACGTGGTAGTGGAAGTAAAAAAAGGAACCTTCATACATCAGCAGTTATCCCTTGACCGTTATGTTTGCTATAGCATTCTCAATTTAAGGCGGTCTGTACTATCTCAATAGTGGCATATCGGTACAGTGTCTTTGAAGTGTGCTAACCATCGTTATATCTACGCTGCTATTCTCCTAGTCTAGTACATGCGTTTCATTTCCGATATCTTAAGTCTTTTAGCTTCTGTCGTATTTCCAATATTTCTGCAAATAATATCTCTGTAGTTTCTAATCGCATTCTATCCATTCTTCAAAATCCATGTCTTTTTTTCATACTTTTAAATTGACAAGGAAACTTTATACTTTGTTTCTCGTTTCCAAGCGCTCTCCAAAGTTATGGACGTTTGTCCAATTTTTATATTCTCTACCACGTACATAGGAGGTAGAGAAGGTACTACATTCCACCAAAGGTTCGTTCTCGAGTTTTCATCGGAAATATATGCTTTGAGGCTCTCTGAATCAAAAAAAATTAATAAAAGGTCTCTGTGTGTGCGTGTGTGTGAACAGCATAACACAAAAAACGAAAATTGGTATTTAGCTTCAGCAACTTACAAAGATGCGACACGAAGATTTTGAAGAAAATTCTCCACCCCAAACTATCCTTTATATGGAACATTTTTCGAAATTTGTATTTTCCAAAAGATGGCTCAAACGATTTTTATTAAAATAGCACATATTAAAGATATTAACATGAAAAATAAAATGTATATCTCAAATTTTCTGGGAATAGAATTCTCTTCATTCGGATGGAATTTTGTATAATGTTTTATTGGTAAGCATTAAGCGATAGATGAAAACGTACTACACAAAAAGTGCAAATCTCTTTAAAGTATGCAATTTATTTCAAAAAACGTTTTGAGGCATAAGCTATTTCGGAGATATCCGTTATTAATGGTTCAATTTGTTCAGTACTTTGTGTCATTTTTTCAAGTCCCGTCGATTTTCAGTTGTTTCTCGCGATTGCGTAGAAAGAGTATGTAATTTTAAGGTCAGCATATAACGTCTGGTTATGAAACATGTTACTATCACTACTCCCTTTGTACGGTAACGAAATGTGTAACCTAGCCATTTCTGCAGAGGTTTATCACGATTAAAATGAGGAAGTTAAAAAAATTAACTTTTGTAAGAATAATTTATATGCTCACTAATAAACAATATGAAAGTTATGTGAAAGTAACGCATCAGATTATTCTTCTATAAGGTATTTTCTTCTTAAGGAAACACACATACCAAGCCAAAGGCGCACAAAAGGTAATTTCTAACTACAAATGTAATCAGCGAGTTTTGACTGCGCTATTTTATGGGCATGTTCACACTTCTTTCTTTTCGCGTTTCTCTCCTATCCTTACTTCTATAGTAGCGGATACAGCAAGCCAGTATGCAGTTGCAGTGACGCCTTATAACCGCAACTATTCTGCATTTTAACATTATCGCTTGAAGTTTAACGTAACAGTTCACCTTTGCTTGACGGACAAGCCTGTTATAGACTTCCATGTACGAAACATAGAACCATTCAGGAAGACATACCAACAATGCCACAGTTTGATTGGTTACCGTTTTGCGCGTCGACATATTAGAATGCGGCTTGGCCCTGGTGTTAAACGCATCTTCTGTACATATATCTGATTCTCCAATGTCCCTATGACCTCCGGAAGGCGCTGAGTTTACCATAGTTGTTCATACTATACGCTTCAACATTCTACCTTCTTCAATGCCCTTCAATCCTTATTGTTTACTTTTCCTGTTAGTGTCATCTCTTTTATTAGATACTCCTCGGAAACCATTATCATAGTTTAGCAATTATCATACTTTAATTTAATTCCTCCAAGATACTCAGTTACACCTACATCCCTCCTCCCTGTTTGCTTTCTTCTCAGTAATTCTTCTGGCCATTGCTGTTAAGTCTGATGACTGATTGGTCCTTGACTGAAGGTACCCAAAAATAATAAAATAAAAAATAAACAAGCCTGCTATACTCCTCCTACTGTGGCGCGCCACTAGTTTCCAAGGTTGAATACTGTGTGTTAGTCAGCGTAAGGCGAGTTTTACCTATCTCTATTCTAGATACTCTAAGCTTGGATTTCTTCAATTATTTTAGAATCTGTTCGATCATTTTATGTTTTGTTCTTAGAGAAGTCATTGATTTATTCTTTTCTTGGCATATTTAAAGAGTACAATGAAAACTAGGCAGGCACCAATGGTGTCATTGGGTATTTATCACTTCAAAAGCAAACCCCATAGTTACTTCTACGTATATTACATTGCCAGATATGATGGCAGTTTCATTTCTTTAGTTTTTAGATTCTGGTTTGAAATTCAGTGTAACAGAATCGCACATAAATTTGTCCAATTTGTGGACGCTCGAGGACCTATATCTGCGGGTTCTAGAATTGCGAAGGCAAAGCCATCACTGGAAGTATGTAAATTGTCCTCCGCAGGGGAAAAAAATAACCCAAATGTAAAGGAGCTAAGTCAAGATGGCGTTCTTCGATTGTATTGTGGCGTTTAAACTCCAGACCTTTCCTTGTGTAATTCTCTTACAGAGAGAGAGGCATTCATGGGTACCGACTTAACCTAACACCACGCAACTGGATAAGATAGCGAATCTGCTAGCAGTCTGAAAGCTTCTATAAGAACATGTCTGGCCGACTTATCTCCCAGGAGGGTAAACTCAATTCACATCTGTCGAGATTAGGTCTCATGATGATTTTAGACGTTTGACACATTTTGCTTTCTTTAGCACCTACTTTTACGCTAGGAATTGCATTCTACCCAAATTCGATAACGGGATTTCACCGGAAATACATGTTTTGAGTCCCTTGAACCCCCATTTCTGTAATATTACTATTATATTCTTAAGCATTCTAAATAAAATTATGCTGGTGTGTACATACATACATACATACATACATACATACATACATACATACATACATACATACATACATACATACATACACTGGTGTGCAAAACCAAGGGCGAGATGGATAAAGTAACATAACAAATGAACTACTTAGTGGAAGTAGATGAAGGTGCGGGAGCATGTTGTCAGAGGTCTCTCACACGTACACAGAAAGCTGGACGTCGCATGGCGTGAGTGTAGCGAGCCTATAGTGCTAAATGGGTCTGGTCCCGCAACACGGGGCAGTTGACGAAACAGTAAAAGACGGTTTGTGGCAATTGGCGAGCTGTTACGGCGCACTGTAGTGGTGTTCTTCATTGCAACATGGCCCGTAGAATCATTTGGATGACTTCCCACGGGGAAGAATCATCGGGAAACTGGAAGAAGGGCGAAGTGTGACGAGTGTTGCTCAGGAGTTTGGAATTGCTCACAGCATTGTTTCACGTGCACGGGAAACCTTCCAAACCACAGGCACTGCCGTCCCAAGGAGAGGTGGTGGTCGACCACGCTCAACTACAGCAGCAGATGACCGCTACATTGTGCAACAGGCAAGAAGGGATCCACGGCAAACAGCGGGTGCAATTGCAACCACATTTAACAGGACAGCTAGGCACGCAATCTCACGATACCTGATGGCACGGCGATTACACGAGGTGGTCTCTTTGCCCGATGGCCAGTACGTTGTGTTCCATTGACATCCGCACATCGGCGGCACCGTTTGTGATGGTCGCAAGAGCATCAAAATTGGACCGACGAGGCATGGGGTCGCGTGCTCTTCTCGGATGAGAGCAAATTCAGTCTAAGTAGTGATTTTCGACGTACCCTCATCTGGAGAGAGGTGGGAACACGTAATGAACCCAGGAACATCCTTGAACATGATCGTTTTGGTGGTCCAGGTGTTATGGTTTGGGGAGGCATAATGTTGCATAGGCGCACCGACCTCCAAATCTTTGAACACGGTACGCTCACTGGTCAACGTTATTGCGATACTGTACTCCTTCCCCATGTGCGTATTTTCAGGGGTGCGGTCGGACCTGACTTCATTTTTATGGCTGACAATGCGCGACCGCATCGAACAGCACAGGTGGAGGATCTCTTGGAACGAGAGGATTTCGGCGAATGGACTGGCCTACCCGTTCCCCCATATATATCCTATCGAACACGTGTGGGATGGTTTGGGGAGACGCATTGCAGCACATCCACATGCATCAACGACCAGCCAATAGTTGTCAATAGCTCTGGTGGAGGAATGGAACGCCCTACCACAAGAACTGCTTACCAACCTTGTGGCCAGCATGGGAGCACGATGCAGAGCATACATTGCTGTCCGTTGTGATCATACACCCTTTTAAGCAGCATGTATCTATTTCTGTAAATCTAGAGAGCCAGCATATGTCGTATTCACTTTAGTATAGCTTATGGCTTATGACTAAAAGTGGCATTTCTGTTCGTCTCATTGCATATTTCGTTTAGTTGCTTACTGTAGCATACCGTAGCAGTTCCCTCTATGTATGATTCAAGTTTCATCGAGCTATGTTACTTGGCAGTGTCACAGCATGCGAAGATTACTTTCGTCCTTAGGTTTTGCACACGTGTGTGTGTGTGTGTGTGTGTGTGTGTTTTTTTTTTCCATTTTCAGCTGTGTTTTCACTATACAAACAAGTAAATGTTGACATAAAAAGCAAACATTTTACATTGGGAAATGTGCATTAAGTTAAATACATCTTTTACTGTCCCATTATTGTACAAACTCCACATATGTACCCATTTTTATTTACCAGTATATTTGTGTTGCAGAACACCTGGACAATGATCTCTGTGGGCGATCCCTTGTGCTGAAGAGTGTTTGGGCTCGTGAAGGAGTTGGATCAACAGCAATGTTATCCTTGGATGATGAACGCACAACCCCATGCTATCTTCACATTTCAGTTCCTTCAATGCATGTCATATCCATGCATCTTATTCTTGCCTACCAGTTGACATTGACTTTACCATCCAAACTCAAAGTGGTACGTATTGAATCTGTAATATTACCACCAAACTTACAACAGCGAACAAGAGCATTTTCTCCTAATAACTGTATTATTCTGAAATAGGGGGAAAAAAAGTAGATTTTAAGCACATTTAACATTTTTTCTACTACCTACCTATAGTAAATAGAAGTAGTACTGCATTCCATCCAAAAATTAGGTGTAAGATTTCACTGAAAAAAAAATTTAGCAAAAGATAAGAAAAGTGTGTGTGTGTGTGTGTGTGTGTGTGTGTGTGCGTGTGCGTGTGTGAGCAGTACAACTAAAAAAAATCTTGTGTTACATTCACATCACTTTCTCTACTCTCTATCGTTTGTTAGTGGATATACAAATCATTCTTATGAAAGTTTATTTTTCTGTCTACTTCAATTTAATCCAGATAAACCTTTGCAGAAATAAATAGCTACATTACACATTTTTACTTTCTCTACCATGTACCTAGTAGGTAGAGAACATATTGCATTCCACCCAAATTTCAATACTGATATTTCACCAAAAATACACGCTTTGAAGCCCATGGAATCCCCCCCCCCCAAAAAAATAAATTTTTAGAAAAAAGTCTGCACATGCGCATGGTTCAATAGTAGTTAGGTTCAGTAATTTCCAAAGATGTGACACAAATATTTTTTAAGAAAATCTCCCACTCCAGACTACTCTTTACATGGATAAGTTTTCAAATTTTTTTATTTACTAAAAAATGGCTCTCAACAATTTTCATTAAAATACCACATATTAAAGATACTTTCATGACAATTAAAATGCATATCTTGCATTTTCTGGGAATAGCCTGTAAAGTCCTCTTCATTCAGAAGGAATTTTGTAAATTTTGTTTAACTGATAAATGTTAAGCGCTAGATGAAAATGTACTAAACAAAAAATGTAGATGTCTTTAAAACACACAAATTATTCCAAATAAGCTTTTTTTGTGGCAAAAGAAATTTTTATATCCATTATTAAGGTTCAAATTTTTCATTTCTTGGTCATTCTCTTGGAGACCTGTCAACAGTCAGTTGTTTCACACAATTGCATGGCAACAGTATGTAATTTTAAAGCAGCATATGACGTCCAGTACTGAAACATTTGACTATCGCTGTTGCCTTTGTATCTAATGAAATGTGTAATGTAGTTATTTCTGCAAAGTTTTATTTGGATTAAAATGTAGCAGATAGAAAATAAGTTTTGATAAGAATAGTTTATATACCCACTAATAAATGATAAGACAATAGAGAAAGTCATGTTCCAAGTAAAGGGTAGTTTGGAGTGGAGGGATTTTCTTGAAAACCTTTGTGTTGCCTCTTAGGAAGGTACTGAACCTAAATACAAGTTAGGTATTTGTCCAACTTTTTGTTTTTCGTTTTTGAGTTATGATGTTCACAGATACACAGGCGGGCATATTTCGAAAAATGGTTTATTTGGATTCAGATTTTCAAGAACCCCAACAGCAAATTACCCTTTACATGGAAATCTTTGGCTCTAACAATTTTGATTAAAATAACGTATGTTTTAAGGTATTTACTTGACAAATAAAACATACATCTTGAATTGTCTACAAATAACCCATGAAATCTTCATTCTGAAAGAGTTTTCTATAACTGGTAAACCACAAGAGATAAACAATATCTTATTACACAAAAAATGTAGGTCTTCTTAAGGCAATGCATCCGTGAAAATAAACAATCCAGTTTTTTTCTGATTGCTTTGACCTTTTTAATATACATGGAACATAAAGCATATAGTGGATGCAAAATGTTAACAACCTATGTCTAACCATAGTTAAGATATTAATTTCTTTATTAATAATTAATAACTTATTGATATAGTAATATGAAATGCTGCTTGGACTCTACGGTTTATCATATCACTCCCAAATTTTTAATTTGAGCACAGTATACAAATATAAAGAAATTGTGGAGGCATTTCTTAATTCTAATTAGTTTAAGAAAATTTTTTTTTGTGCACATGTTATTGAATTTGCAAAATGATTAATTTCAGCTGAACTGTTTTATATTTTTTAGTAGTGCACAACAATTTTTAAATCATAAATTCCTTAAGCTCTTCTGTAAATTTCAAACTAATAAGTTTGTCCTGTGGTGCAAGGAGGATTTTGAAAAGTGAAAAATGCTGAAAAAAAGAAATTGAGAAAAATAGAGTTTAGCATGGCCTAAAAATAGAACTTCTAACGCAGAGCACACAAGCTAAAAGCTTTAGATTATCACCCTAGTGCAATAATCTTCAGTATGACCAACTTTAGTTTCAGGTCCAATCACATGGCAATTACCTTTGTATTTGCCATGTTTTTTAACTTGACTTGGATTGATTATGTTTTACTTATCATTATGTCCTTTTAAATGATTAATTTCTCATGGTGCTCGCATTATCTGTTCATAATATAAATCATTATACTTCAATTTATCGCAACTCATTTTAGAGTTAAGCTATACATTATATTGTCGGCTTTCTTTGATCTAAAACATTACTCGTTTATGTAACCTTCATAAAGATTAAATGGCAAAAATTATGAATTCAGAAGAAACTGAAATGGAAGTGAAACTACAGAAGCAGCAGAAAGGATAACACAAAAGCAGGAAGCAATATGATATAGCATTTAATCACTTCATTTCCTGGTGTAAGACAAAACTTGGTGAAAATAATTTCACTGAAAATGACTGTTAGCGAATCAATAAAACATCAAAACATCTGACATCTTCAGGAATTACATTCTAAACATGATCTCTGTTAGTTTCAGGAATTAATATAATTTTACCTATATTTTACAAATTCAAGTGCTGTCTAAAATATAGTGTATTCCACACATGTTAAAAGTGGTTTTATTTTGCATCTTGTATCATAGCCTTTTAATGTATTAAAAAGTCAATTGTATAACGTGATAGTACAGGTTATAAGTATAATAAAAATGCAAAAAATGAAAAGTTGTGAGTTTTCACTTTTTTATTTACCAAATTTCACTGCCTTAAAACACCAAATTTATCTTAAAACACCAATTTATATCAAATACTTTTACGTGGCATTAACCATCTCTGAGATACTCTGTGTTACTGGTTTGAATTTTCAAATACTGATAGGTTTCTCAAGTGATTAGTCGCTGTCAGATTTTTCTCATGATCATGCAAAAAGTATGGAATTTCAAAAACATCACAAAGTGATCTGCTTTTTAAAACTCTGACCATTGGTTTAGCCTACTGTATCCTCCTTATTCCTACAACAAAATGTGTAAATATGTAATGAAGGTTGATATTGATTAACAAGAACTAGACAGAAGAATAAGCTTTTGTATGAATAATTTGTAGTAGAGTGAGTAGAAAAGTCATATGAGTGTAACACTTCAGATTAAACCTATTTTTAAATGTATGTAAATTATAATTGTTTTACATTCTATGGGAGGCAATTAATTTCATATAAGAATGGCTAATCTCCAAGTTTGCCTCAACTCAGAAATGAGATTATGTAGGTTTTTGGTATGATTTCCCGGATTCTATTGATATCTGTAGTTATGTTTTCAAAAAAATTCAAACAATGGACATGCCATTTAAAGAGACCTGTTGCATACCATTTAAAGATTAATGAGTTTTCAACCATTTCCTTTGATTTATGTTTTGTTTCATTACTTTTTTATGCAGTGCAAATCATGTCATGTCATTTCATTAAACTATATCCTTCAATGAGTTGTTTCTCAATATTTCCACTCCTGATTTGGTGTAACTTCACATAAGTTTTAATTAATTTCAAATAAGGTGAAATTTTTAAAATATTTCTGGTGCAGTAAACAAGTTTTGCTTCCAAGTATTAATACTGGAATTTGGTTTGCACTATAAATCCAAATGAATCCAAGCTGATCCCCAACAAAAACTAAACAAGCCCCAAATATTTGAGCACCTTTCATGGCACAAAGGTGTTTTTGAGGTAGACCTTGAGCTTTATGTGGCCATGAAAATATAGCATCTATAATAATTTTAAAGCTTTAATTTATGCTATTCCTGAAAAACTTAAATGTTTGGACTTGGCCTATTTTGATTACCCCTACTCATTTTACAAAACTCTGACATACTGCACTCATATGACTCTTTCTACTCATTCTACAAATTATACTTATGAAATTTTATGCTTCTATCTATGTCTTGTTAATCAACATAAACTTTCATTATATATTTATACATTTCATAGTAGTTATAAAAAGAATACAGTAAGTTAAAGTGATAAATGCATTTTCAAAAAAGGGATTGCTGTGTGACAATTTTAAGTTTGCATGCTCCTCGTATCGTGGTAAAACAAATGAAAATTAAAGCCAATAATAATAATAATAATAATATTTCTTTAAAATGGCTAGTGCCACAATAAATTTTATTTTACATAAATTGTGTGCTTTAATGAGATCTACATTTTTACTTTCTCTACCTATGTAGTAAGTAGGGGAAGTATTGTATTCCACCCAAAAATATGATATCAAGATTTCACCACAAATACATGTTTTGAGACCCCATGAATAAAAACAAAAAAGCATTTTTAGAAAAAGGTCCAGTGTGTGTCTGTGCACAGCATAACTCAAAAACGAAAAGTTGGATCAAAACCAAACTGGGTATTTCAGTTCAGTACCTTCCAAAGTTGTGACACAAAGATTTTGAAGAAAATCCCTCATCTTAGAATACTCTTTACATGGAAGATTTTTTGAAAATTTTGATTTTCTAAAAAATGGCTCTTAACAGTTTTGATTAAAATACCATATATTAAAGATATTTACATGCAAAATAAAATGTATATCTTAAATTTTCTGAGAACAGCCTGTGAAGTCCACTTAATTTGGAAGAAATTTTGTATAATCTTGTATAACTGGTAAACGTTAAGCGCCAGACCAAAACATACTGCACAAAAAATGTAGATCTCTTTGAAACCCAATGTATTTAAAATAAGTTTTTTTATGGTATAAAGCATTTCTAAGACATCCTTTATTAATGGTTTGAATTGTTCATTTCTTGGTCATTCTCTTAAAGTCCTTTCAACATTCAGTTGTTTCTCACAATTGCATGGAAAGAGTATGGAATTTTAAGGCCAGCATATGTCATCTAGGTCTTAAACATTCGACTATCACTGTTCTCTTTGTAACTAAAATGAAATGTATAATATAGCTATTTCTGCAAAGATTTATTTGAATTAAAATGTAGTAGATCAAAAAAATAGGCTTTTGTAAGGATAACTTGTATAACCATTAATAAATGATAGAGGGTAGAGAAAGCCATATGAATGTATCACATCAGCTTTTTTCTGTAGTAAGGCTTTGTCTATCTCTTATGATTTACCAGTTATATAAAAGTTATTCAGAATAAAGAGGGCTTCACAGGCTATTCCCAGGAAATTCAAGATATACATTTTATTTGTCATGAGAATGTCTTAAATAAATGGTATTTTAATAAAAATTATTATAGCTATTTTTGAGAAAATAAAAAATAATGAAACCTTTTTTGAGAAAATGAAAAACAATGTAAACTTTTCCATGTGGTGTGGGAGAATTTTCTTGAAAAAGTTGTTTTTGCTTATATTCTCTGTAGGTTAATAGAACCGTCTGTGTCAGTGTGTGTCACAGACCCAGCTGCAGAGCTACTCTTGCCATTTGAATTATTAGGGCTTTTCTGCTTGAGAATAGCTTCAAAATTTGTTGATTCTGTATTATATGTAGAATATCTTACTGTAAAGGATTATAAACTTCGCTTATACTTGCATTATATTAAAACCATTTTTCTCTGTTCTTTTTTTTTCTAGAAAAATTATGATCCCAGGTGGACACTGGCATACAATGCATCAGATGCTCCTGTGTTGTCGAGACTGGATTTCAGAGGCCACGATATGAATAACATAACATTGGTTTGGCAACCCTGTAACTCGGCCAGTAACTGCATTAAAGGTGAACCTTACAGGTTGATTGTGACAGCAGTTGGACGAGGAAAGGGCGTGTGCCGCAAGGGAAAAGTGACTCCCTGTAAAGTTCCTAGGCGACTGGATTTAATTCCTAGTGAGGAATCATGTGTATCAGCACACCTCACCTGTGATGGTTTTGGCAACTGCCCGCTTGCAGATGATGAACAAAACTGCAGCATTCCAGCAGCATTATCAGTAGTTGATACTCTTCTCCAGGATATGTCAAAACAGATAGTAACAAGACTGCTACATCGTGGCATTGCAATGTTTCCACAAGCATCTCCTACAGCCACCAATGCCACCACAACCACTACACCTCTACCTCCAGTTTTAGATGTGGAAAAAAGTGAGTAAACATGATTAGATTGTGTATATTTGCCATATTGGCTATTTTATTCTTTTATGGGGCTGATTGGTGCAAAAAGATCAAAAATTGGTGTTTTAATTCATCATTATATCTAATTCTCTGTGAAGATTTCTGTGTAAATATCTTTGTTTTATAGTGAAAATGAGAGAGTTATGTGATTTAAATAACCCTGAGTGGAGGATGTGGTTGCTATTTGAGGACTTTTCTGATATTTCTCACATTGTTTCTAAAAATTCTATAAGTGTTTTTGCAACATTTTCTGCACATATTTATGTTAATCAGTTTTGAAATTATGTATTTTAAGTAAAAATGTGCACTGTTTAATGACAAATACATAAGCACAATTTCAGGCCAGTTTTTAGGAGTAAACCCTCCGGTGTATTTTTATTGGGATTTTAGGAATTTTTCAACACTTAAAATGCCCCTTAAATTGCAATGTTTAAGTTATTACAGTGAAACTGTGGGAATAGTTTCCCTAATGTATGTTAACTAAAACTTGTTATGTAGTTACTAATATAACACAAATATGTTACATCACCGAGCTCATCCAAGTTCAATATGTATATATGATTTGTGAAAGCTAAACCTTACAGTTGAACAAAAATTATATTTCAAAACCTATCAGTTTTAGTACATGCTTAGAAAGCTTGCTTTATAAGTAGCTCACTAGAGAATATAAATCTGAAATGTTGTTTAAAAATTGTGAACACTGCAACGTAAGGAGCATTTTTTAAAAATAAATCCAATAATTCAAGAACGACTTATAACATATGTGCACCAAACTTTGCAACTACCTTTCCTTTTGTAGATACAAAATGTGTTAAAAAGTTCAAATACACAGTAAAATATTTTGGGTTTTGGAAAATTGACTGATTATCTACTTAAGGGGAATTAGGGGATTAAAAGCCCTGTACCACCCATCTTAAATTTACTAAACTCATGACCCAGTATCTCAAAATATTTTAAGATATAAGATACTTAGACGATATAAATGCATACCTTTGAAGTTCACTTTTGCACAATAAGTTTATTAAGAAAGATAGGATTAGCTTTTGTTTTTAATTATACAGTCTTTGGATTAAAATTTATCAGCAGTTATTTCTTTGCTAAATAACCATAAATTTTATTAACAGCAAAATAGATCTGCAGTAGCACATATAGATAGGTTATATTGCCTTAATTTGTTTTATACTATGTGGAATGTCATGTTTTTCTGTTTCATAACCAGTATGTCAAATTGAACTTTTCTGTTTAATTACTTACCATACTCCAACACCAACATATGAATACATTGGCCCTGCAATGTGCATATGAAACATATGACAGAGCCCATGTCCAACATAATATGCAGTACAATATTTAATCAATCTTACTCTTCCTTAAAAAACTCACTTTCCTATACAGGTACATAAAAAGCTATTAGCTATCTTCTATGGTTTCTGAGAAAATGGGAGATTTATGCCAGGAAATGTCATTCAGAGATAAAGCTGTTCAAACCAAAAATAGAGAAAACTCAGATATATTTGCAAAGAAAGAAACCACATGCTAGAGCACAAAGAAGCTGTCATATTTAATGATAGTACCAATTTGTAGTGAAAAATTCTCCTAAAATATGAGATAAGTTTACCATTCTACTCCAAGTGTGAGGGGTTATGATTTTTTACTTTCTCTACCACGTACATAGTAGGTAGAGATACTATTGCATTCCACCCAAAAGTTTGATACCAGTATTTCAACAGAAACACATGTTTTGAGGCCCCCCTGAATCCAAATAAAGCATTTTTGGAAACAAACACGTGTGTGCGTGTGCGTGTGCGTGTGCGTGTGCGTGTGCGTGTGCATGTGCGTGTGCGTGTGCGTGTGCGTGCGCGTGTGCGTGCGTGATTTTTCAAGAAAATCTTCCCACCCCAAACTACACTCTAGTTGTAACATTTTTTGAAAATTTTGATTTTCTAAAAGATGGCTCTAACAATTTTGAATTAAAATACCATATATGAAAAATATTTACATGTCAAATAAAATATATATCTTCAATTTTCTGGGAATAGCCTAGGAAGTCCTCTTCATTCAGAAGGAATTTTGGTAAAAACAAAGTAATAATTATTGTAGTTTAGGTTATGGTTAGTATGGAGAAAGCAGGAGAAGTTTTGTGCTTGTGCATGTAATCTACTTCTGCTACAGTGAATCAGTGACTCTTGACTTCTGCCATAGTGTGCTACACCTAGTTGCATTGATGTAAATTTAGTGACTTATAGAAACAGAGTGTGGGACTGTGCACCTCTTCACATGTGTATTTGGCTCCATAAGATGATTGTGTCATACCAGTTGTGCATTTGCAGAAGCTCCTTAAAACTGTACAAATCAAGATGTACTAGGGATGTTGTCGCCATGTTTCATGTAGTGTAGAGTAGCTAGGCAGATTTAAATGCCGTAGAGGTAAAATTACTGCATTATACATTAAATTTAAAAGCATTCAGAGAAAAAATAACCAATAAATCCACCAGGTGTCAAACGTTAGGGTGTTATAATTGGCGCAACAGTTCTAGACACATGAAAATCTTAATGAGAGCTATGATGCGAGTTGCTTACCAGATCAGGTGGTGACCGGTCGACTGCATGCTGCAGGAGTGCGTGGGACAGTCATTGTCAAATATCCACACCGGTTATACACTGCGTTGCGCTGATAAACTTAGTTATATACAGTATATTAAAATCCACGCTGTAAAAAGCGCTTAATATAAAAAACGCTGTCAATCATTGCCTCCAATTCTTCCACATCTAACAACCCTTCCTCTTCTGCGGAATCACTCACATTATTGCTGTCATCACTGCTGTCACTACTTTCTGCACCATTACCCTGGATGAGAATTATTTCTATTTGATTTTCTGCAATTCCGTATTTTTCGGAATAATGATTCTTAATTTATTCAGCATGTCGCCATACATTTTCCCATTCTGGCCTTCCAATTTCAGTAAATTGCTGGTGTTATAACTGCTCCACATATTTTAATTTAAAAGTGATATTTCTTCATGCCACCCATGTTTTGATATCAGCCCAGATTAATTCGATTGGGTTTAGATCTGGGCGATACGATGACAGTCTAAGTACATTATGGCGATGCTGTATTACTATCTGGTCACGTATGTATGACTTCTGAAGCTGTTTGTTGGCTTTAATTAAGTTATATAGCTTTGTTTTACTCATGCTTTCATCTAAAGCTTTATTATGTCTAAGTAACCAAGCGCTCATTTCTTCTTTCAAGGAAGTTGAGGTAGGTGGCTTGTGAATTTGAGTGTTGACGCATTGTGAAGCATTGTCGATGACCAGAACAGACCCAGCAGGCATATTAGGTATCAACATGGCGTTGATTCACTTCATGTAATTTTCTGTATTCATTTCTTGATGAAAATCTCCTGTTGTTTGTTGCGACTTGTAAAAGAAGGGCATTTGGAACGAAGCCGATCTTTCCAACAGCACGAACAATAATAAGTATTTGCCCTTTGGAACAGGTGTCTGCAAACCTAATTCGCTATCGTCACTCCAACTTTTAGATGCTGTATGACTGCTGTGTATGTATGACTCATCTTCATACATTATAGTATTTTTCTGAAATTTGTAGCACCACCTTGAAAATTGATGCTGATATAAGTACACACTGATATAAGTACATATAAAATTATAGTCATTTGGAAAGGTAGAATCAGACTGAAAAATTCAATGCCATAGCCGGGATTTGAACCACGGATCTTAGGCTTTCCGTGCCGTTGCTCTAACCGACTAAGCTATCATGGCAACATTTACTTTTTATTTTTATTTTTTTTATTTTATTATTATTTTTTTATTTTATTTATTTATTTTGCTTTTCTGTTAGAACTCTTCTATTTGATTTCAGTTTCTTCCATTTGAACCCTAAATCTTTAATAATTTTTCTGAGATTTGTAGCACCACCTTGAAAGTTTCTGCTGTCTTTCAGCTGGATGAGCAATCTGCTTATTGTTAGCACAGTTTTTTCTTCCACATAGGAATTGTGAATCGTGCGACGAATGACGCATTCGAAATCGTCTATTTCTGTAATACGTTTAGGGACCTTATGTTTCTTCCCAGGTGTGTCAAATGGTACTCTTTCATCCATATATTTTTTTCTCTTATCTTTGAGAACTCTGGAAACGGAACTCGGTGAAACACCAGTTGCTTTGACTACTCTTTCTTTCACTCTCTTAAGGCTTTTGTGGAACTCGGATATAATTTCTTCCTTCATCTCTGCTTCTTGCTTCATGAAGTCGATGAAATTTGCAATTATTTCCCTACTTTGACTATGTAACACCTTACCACTTAACTTTGAAAACATAGGAGCCATGGTTATAAATATAACAAATATAAAATAAGTACTATTTAGATACTGCAGCTCTCTTTAAAATTACAACCAGATGCAGACACTTTCTATGCAGACTGTATGTGTTACGCACTGTGAGTAAGCAAAGGTATTATATCGCTTTCGTTGATAAAGCTAAAGATAAACCATTCCTAGGCTCGGCAGCTGGGTTGGCAATCAAGGTCACGATTCCAGAAGTTTTGCGCGAGTAATACATATCCTTGTGCTTATGCAGCAGTTGCCACTGTTAGTTAACTGTCTACATTAAAAAAGCAATGAAAATGCAGATGTCAATAGAAAGTGTAATAACTTGAGGTTCTTTCACATCAAAGCTTGATTTTGGTCTTAATGAGAAGCTAATGAACTAGTATTTGAATATTTTCATTTATAGTATGCTATCTCATTCCATGGTATGCATTGACCACATCTTCACCGATAATTAATTGTTTTTTCACACACACACCATGTGTAGGACAAGGTTGGAAAGACAGAATCAGCCTGAAAAATTCAAATCCCCTTTATGGCATTGAATTTTTCAGTCTGATTCTACCTTTCCACATCTTGACTGTTTACTATTCTATCAATATGACAACCCCTAAATACAATGGCTTGGTTTTTGCAGCTAAGATCCACTATAGCACACTTTCCATCTAATATAACTCGTTGGGGAGAACTCATTGTGGTTGTCACCATTTTGTTCTTGCAAAGGTTCTCCAACCTATGAGATTACAAATGCTGTTGCACAACTGAAGTGTAATATACAGATATGAAGTGTATTGTGTAAATATAACGTTGTTGTTGTTCACCAATGGCACTGGGCATTAATTGATCTGCAGCATTTTCCCTCTGGCTTCTCAATATAAAGTCTGTAAGTTATCACTTTTAAGGCTTTTGCATTTGGCGAGATGCTGTTTGTTCAGGATGACATCTTCTTCACAGACAGCGTGCACTTGGGTGTAAGTAGGCATCGTATCTTGTAGAGGTGTTCTGTGAGGCAATTGTGGCCAGTTGCCATCCTAAATAAGGCCACTGCAGTTTTCCTTTGCATTTTTTGTGTATCAACTCTATCTTTAATATCCTTATAATCCTTATCTTTTAGTTTATCTTCATCAAGTCTCTGCTGTCTTTTGAAATATTGTTTAATATTATTTAATTTTTTATTTATTTCTATTTGTCCTACAGGTTTTATTTGTTGTATTGCACCTTTCTTTGCTAACTGTACTGCATGTTCATTGCCCAAAAGTTGACATGAGCTGGGATCCATTGTACAGTGACATGATTTCTAGTTTCAACTGCTTTATTTAGGCTTATTTCTTTAATATTTCTTGTTGTGTTATTATTTCAGTTTACTATTCCCGTCTATGGCTGATTTTGAGTGTGATAAGATGACTATTTTTTGTTTTATTTATGGTCTATATAGAATGTTCTGCAATGCTGCTTTATAGCTGTTAATTCTCCATCATAGTGATTTGACATTTTATCTAATGTTAGATACTGTGCAAAATAATACTCATTTAATATATTTGCATTACTTTTCTATCTTAAGTTGTGTTGGCGACTGTATGTACTTATGCTTTCATTACTTGCATTCTTTGGATAAGTGTTGTAATTGGCCAGTATTGGCATCAATGCAATGTTTCCATCTTAAAACTTGAAACGTGTGTTTCTGTCCCAATAGGAAGTAGGAATGATGGCAGATTACTACTTGACAATATATTATATAAATTAATTAATAAGCCAAATTTCTTTCATTTAATAAATTTACACTTCTGTGAAATACATAATTGCAATTTCAGAAACCCTTATTCTTCCACAATTCTTTAAATTCTTTACGGCTTCAATCCATTGAATTAAATTACAATTATTATATACTTAGCTCCTGCTCTCACATTTACTGATATATTTAAAATTTAGAACACCAATAAGTCTATATTTCGCATGATTAATCTTTCCCAGTTAATAATTACTAAAGATAATTTTGAATAAGTTAAACCAAAAGGAATTTAGAAACACTGTCCGCAATGCTTTCTGCCTAAACGTTGCCCTGCTGTTTTCCTTGTGAAATTCCTCACCATCGAAGAAAGACTGACTTCAGTTTTGCCCACTGCATGGTGAGGAGAGCTGGGACTGAACCGGCGCTTGCGCAGTCGCCAACCACATTCGCCGACATACTACATGAATCAAATTAACTGTACCCTTTCTTCTTGGTCTTGACGTTTCCTTACAATGCACCACCATACTCAGTTCACTATAGTTCCCGTAGATGTCAACCTTCCTTTAGTGCAGCCCGTAGTCGCCTAGAGTAGATTTCTCCGGGGAGGGTCAATTTGGCACAAACTGGAATATTAACATTAAAACAGCTTAAACTTAATGCAAGCTTGTACAACATAAGAATAAGAATTTAATGTTTTGCAGCAGAAAGCTTATATTTTCCTCTTTAGGTGTATAACAGAAGTCCTACAAGGGACTGGTTTTGGTCTCAACATAGTTATCATGTGGAGGGGAGCTGCTTTTTTGGTTTGGCAACTAGTATACACAGTCTGTTTTAGTGCACAAATATCATGACAGTGAGCATTGACTTATACTGCAGTGCACTTGTGGTTCTGATTTTGCTCTTAGGCAAGTACTATTGCTACATGGCCATCGTAAAAGTTTGACCTCTACCAAAATACCTGTGAACTGCTGAAACATAGATTGTATTATGGTGACGTACAACTTTACCTTTCAATAACGTCAGTACTGCCCTGTTTTAAATAGTGTTTCATATACATATCCCTAGTTATTAAAATTATTGGTTCATTAGCAAACAAACATGTCCCAAAAAATTTTATTTAGTATTTCAATGCATTAAGGGCATATATGTCAAAAAGTATATACACGTACTTTGAGGCAGTGAAATTTCTATGCTGTTTTGAAAATATTTATTTTGTTATTAGTAATTTCTTGCTAAATATGTTCATAGCATTCCTCCCCAATACCTAACCTTGCTGGCTGTAATAATAAATAGAACAGAAACTTGAACAGTCTTTATATTCAGTATTTATTTTAGATTTTCTACTGCTATCTACAGTAAGTAAAGGAAGTGTTATATTCCACCACCAAAAATTCTATACCAAGATTTCAATGGAAGTATGCATTTTTTAGGCCCTATGAATCCAAAATAGGCATTTTTATAAAAGGTGTGTGTGTGTATTGTATTTGTATTGTATTTATTTTCTCCACTGTATCTACATTTTACAAGGATCGTCAAATGCGTGCATGCGTGTGTGTGGTTCAGATTTCCAAAGGTGCAATGAAGATTTTCAAGAAAACCTCCCCCACTCCAAATTATCCTTTACATGGGAAAATTTGCATATTTTTTATTTTCTCAAAAATGCCTATGACAATTTTGTTTAAAATACCATATGTGTAAGATATTTTCATGACCAAATGTATATCTTAAATTAAATCATAACTACTCACTGCCTATGTCAAACAAAAAGATTTTTTTTTCTGCATAATTGTTTTTGAGATATTCTTTGTTATTGGCTTGAATTTTAAAAACGATATACTTTCTGAAGTGGTAAGTGGCTATTTGTTTTTTCTTGGGTCAAGCAAAGAGCAAGGAACTTCAAAGCAATCCGCTTTGTAAAAATCTGACTATTGCTTTAGCCTACTGTGTTCTTTTTAAGAGGGCAACACTGAAAATTTTTGGAACACCATGTTTCCAAAAATGAATGAAATTTGTTTATTTTTAACAGCTACTTTCTATGTTTTGCAAGTTGATTGCAGTGTAGTTTGTTTGATTTGCTCTAACAGTTTGTTAATTATCATTTATAGATTTTGTGTTCACCCAAAAATTAATTTGACTAGAGAAATGTTATATGATTTTTTACGACTTTAAATCATTAATGCCTAAACAACGTGAAAATTGGTTTAGAAGTGCATTTGGTGAAGAAGTCCCATCTAAGGCAACAACGTATATGTGGTACAGTGAATTCAAAAGAGATCAGTATTTTCCTTAGTGATTAATTTAATGAAGGACGCCCAAGAACTGCTGTTACTGATGAAAACATTGGTGTGTTTGAGTAATGCTTGAAGATCAATGAACATCTTACAAATTTATTCGGGTGACATTGGTAAAACATTTTACATCAACAGACTGAGAAATCTTTATTGTTGATGGATTCCAATTAAACTGATTCCTGATCAAAAACACCACCACATTGATTGGTGCACAAAAACTCTGGAAAAATTCCATGGTGGCGCTTCAGATTTGGTTTGGAATATTGTCATTGGATTTGGTGAATCTTGGATTTATTGTTATGATCCTGAAAAGAAAAGTTAATTGAGTCAATGGGCCTTTCGAACAGAACCTAAGCCTACAAAAGTCTGATGAATTTGCAGTGTTGGTAAGATGATGGCTGCTAGTTTTTTTTTCTAAAAAAGGGCCATATTGCTACTATAGCATTAGAAGATAGATGTACCATTACTGCCATCAGTACACAAATGTCTGTTTAATGCAAATTTTTTAAAAGGTTTATGAAAAATCCTCAAAAGAAGAAATAATCTTACATCATGACAACGCATTGTTGCATACAGTGAAACTAACAACTGAGTATCTGGATGCCCTAAAGGTCAGCACCATGGACCCTCTACCATACAACCTTGACCTAGCACCTTATGATTTCTTTTTGTTTCCAAAATTAAAGATAAAATGTGTGGAATCACTTTTTCGTCATCAGAAGAAGCAGTGGAACATTATAAAAACCTGCTTTCTGAAGTACCTCAGGAAGAGTTGCATTAATGCCTTAAGGACTGGTTTCATTGAATGAAAAAAATCTGATGTGTTACACTCGCATGACTTTCTCTACTCTTGTACAAACTATTTTTACAAATTCTTATTCTCCATATGCTTCATGTTAATCTTATTGCTAATTTTCTTGTAGGTGCAAGGGGAATTGCTAGGCTTTAAGTGATAGTCAAGTATTTTAAGAGGTGGTTGCTATGTGGGGTATTCCATTCTCTTTGCATTATCAGGACAAAAAAAATGAATAACGAATTTGAGAAAAAGTATAAGTATTGGAAAATTTAAGGGAATAACAAGCAATATCTCCAAAATGGTTCACCCAATAAAAAAAAATGTAAATGACATAAATTGTGTGTTTTAACGCGATCTACATTTTTTGTGTAGCAAAATTTTGTCTATTTCTTATGGTTTACCAGTTATGCAAAAGTCGTTCATAATGAAGAATACTTTTGGAGACATTCCCAGAAATTCAAGATATACATTTCACTTATCATGAAAATATCTTAAACATATGATATTTTAATCAAAATCGTTAGAGCCATTTTTGAGAAAATTAAAATTTTCGAAAAATGTTCCAAGTAAAAGGTAGTCTGGGGTGGGGGGATTTTCTTGAAAACCTTTATGTCGCATCTCTGGAAGATTCTGAACCTAAATACCAAATTTGGTGTTTATCTGACTGTTTGTTCCTGAGTTATGCTGTTCACAGACACACACGCGCACACACACACACACACACACACACACACACACACACACACACACACACACACACACACGTTTCCAAAAATGCTTTTTTTGGACTCAGGGGGTCTGAAAACACACACACGCGCACGCACACACACACACAAACGGACATGTTTCCAAAAATGCTTTTTTTGGATTCAGGGGGTCTGAAATCATGTATTTCCGGTGAAATCTCGGTATTGAATTTTTGGGTGGAATACAATACTTCCCCTACTTACTATACGTAGTAGAGAAAGTAAAAATGTATGGATGTTAAAGGGGAATATTTTGAAAAACAACTTTTTCAAAACTAATCCTTATTTGATTTTCTAAAAATTTTGAGTTTTGCCCTCATAACCTACAACGAAATGTGTAAATGTGTAATGAAAGTTTATTTAAATTACCAAGAAGTAATAGAAGAATAAGCTCTTGTAAGCATAGCTTGTAGAACAATGAGTAGATAGTTATGTGAATGAAGCACATCAGATTTTTTGTCTTGTTACGTTTAAGTGGTGTTAATCTTACTTAAGATTTCTGACTCAAAGATTTTTCAAGGGCCTTCATTATTACTTTTAAAACAATCACGGTAGTTGGAACAAAAATATATCTTTTTTCCTTTTTTTTATCAGAGAATGAAGATGACTCCTTCCCAGCCATTCTGGCAAGGTATGGACCATGGGGTTACCTGCTGATGGGTATGGTGTTGTGCACTGTGGTACTTATGCTTTGTGGACTCTATGAGTGCTGCTGCAAGGCAACCAAAACTACACCAGGAGGAGCTCTTCCATCTACCTCTGCCACTACCACTGTCTTTATCATCAGCAGCGGTGGTATTCCCAACCCAGTCTCAAATGTCACTCCTCCTGCAACGCCAGGACCACCATCTTATGATGAACTTGATCAGCCGCCATCTTACACAGATCTCTTTCCTATGACAAAACTCAAGAAATCAAGTGAGGATGATCCTGAACAACCTTCTCAGGAAGCACCAGGCACATGAGTTGAAAAATAGGGAAACATATTTATGACTCCAAAGTGTTCATTAAGTTAGGCTTCCAGTGACTGGACATTTGGAATGAATCCAGAAATGGCTTACTTTGGTATCCAATGCCATCATCACAAGTGAAGGAATATAATATTTATTTTACTCTTTTTTAAAACATGTTATATTTGAAGCCAATGGTTATTTCTAATATTCATTAACAATGCTTCTGTTGACACAAATAATTGAAACAAATAACTTACAAGGAAAAGCTTTGCAGTGGGATAGCAAAATAGTCTATTTGAGTTAAGTTATACTGCGTAGATGCACCAGAAAAGTTTTGATTTTCTGGGTGTGTCCTTCATTATGAGAGAGTAACGTTTTGAAGAAAACAATTCATTGATGTATTTTTATAAATCATGAACTTTTTTATAACAAGTATAAATATATACATATATGTTTGTATACATTTGAATACGCTTTAAGATGTTGATACACAAGCCTTGTGTACAGGCTTGCAAGGGCACTTTCCTTGTGAGCTGAATAAGTAGCAAAGAAAACGGACAAGGTAGGGCAGGTAAACAGATGATATCTAAAGATCTGTGCAAAAAAATATGCTATCATTATATTCTGTTACAGAAAAATCAATGCAAATAATTCATAAAGCTGAATAGAGGCAATTAAAATTAAAAACACTAAAGAATTTACTGCTTTCAGCAAAAACCAAAGAATATTGAAGGTGTTATATACATTATGAGCACCACTAAAAGGGCCTGAGAAACTGTATTTTCTTGCCTATGCATAAATAATGTTGTTGTCTAATAAATAGTACTGCACAGCTGACAAATGTAAATTATGTGGAGAAGGGAAAGAAAAAAATAACTGGAACATAAAAGTTAAGCTTTGTAATACAATAAAGTTCTATATTTTTAATTTGGACATTTAGTAATTCAGATACACGCACTTTGATTAGCTATGTTACAAATACCACAGAGGAAAATGACTAATTTCATCATTTGAGTCTTTGGCTTTTGTCATACCTAATAGAAAAAATCTGTTGGTTTAAACAGAAAATCAGACTGTTACTTTAGGAATATATTTCTAACATTGTTTACTTACAGCCAACGAAGAAACTATCCCTAATGTGCATAGTGAGTGCAGGCTACTTGTATCTAAACACAATTACAGTGCCCCAGCGCTGTTGCTAAATGTCCAGAGTAATGCATTGTATTTGCACTTCCAAGAATACCAGTGCAACAAAAATATAAAACTTCCCTAAATGTCAGTTAGCATATTATTATTAAGTTATGATAGGGTAAAGGGGGAGAGATGGTGCACTTTTACAAATAGTCTTATAATGCCTTACTGTTTATGTTTATATTTCTCTTATTGTTCATAACATAAATTTTCAGCACTGGATGAACATTTAAAGTAACAATCCTCATCTCTTATTAACCAAAATTCCAATTTAAAATAAAAGTAGCTTTTAGCTAACTCTCCCACCAGGTTGGGACAGATGGCGCAGGAAAGTTTTGTCATATTTAATGATACATAACTGGTTAACAGGTTCATACATGGCATTTTAGTTTCCTATTTTCTATTCTTCCACAGGCAGAGCACTTATCTGAATACACTGAACATGTTTAATGAAACCATCTCACACATTTTACACATTTTATCCAATCTGAACTGGATGTTGTCTGCTCATAATCTGGCATTCAACACCTTCGTTTTCATTTTCATCTTCTGCCAAGGTATCACTGCTGTCATGTAATGAAATTAAAGAGTCCACTGAAGAAGATGATGACAATGGGGAGGGAGTACGTTTCCTATTAGGCCTCTGCTTTGAACTTTTATTTTTCTTTTCTTTATTAGATTTCATTTGTTTGGTTTCAATAAAGGCTGCTTCTGTGATGATTTCTCTTGATTTTTTTCTTTTAGAAGCTTTTGATTTTGGTATGGCAGGAACTGGAGAAAGTATTCCTAAAGCTTTGCTCGGCATAATTGCTTCATTTGTAGAAGTACTTGGCTCAGGTGTTTCCGATCACCTTGCTGGCTTTTCTGGCAGAACATCAGATGAAGAGATATCTGATATTGCATAACATGATCAGGTATTGCAAGTCTATCAAGAGGAAATATACCTGTAGCCTTAAATACAGATACTCCATTCCCTGTGGTTGCTGCAAGTTGCTATGCCCGGCATAAGAAGCTACCAAATTGAAAGTGTGTGATGTTTCTATTCTGATTTTTCATCATCCAAGACTGGCAGGCCTGATAAAAGTAGGTTTTCAATGGCTTGAAGAATGAGTGACCCATTGGTTGTAGATAAGTATTGTACGACTTGTTATGCAAAGTAAGATAATGTTGTTTTCCATGGCAAAATCCAGCATTTCTATAGAATTCATGTGGCTACCACGTCCATTTAAAATGAGCAAAACTTTTCCAGGTGGAATAAACTGACTTTCTGCATTGCAACATGCTACTACAGTCACCGTTTCACCTTTTTCTCCAGATGTAACCAGATGCATATCTTTGCTGCCTTTTTTGGCAGTTACCTTACCAGGTTTATTATTGAATTGGAAGCCAGATTCATCAACATTGAATATGTTGCCTGATTTATCGAATAAGTACATACACTTTGAGAGTATGTTCACATAACTCGAAGTACTTGGATACTTCTGTCTTGTTCATTCCCTGGGTCCTTGCTAAGGAAATTCCCTCGACTTTTCTGAATGAGAGATCAGGATTGCGATCCATAAATAATCTTACAAAATCATGCCCAGAAGTTTGTTTTTCTTCATTGAATTTATGTTTTAATCCCATTGTCTTAGCTAATTAAAATGCAAGAGATTGTAGTACCTGTCTAGTAGGAGCAAAACCTGCTGTTTACAGTTTCTGGATATGCTGCACCAGTTTCCATTCTGCATCATTACCCAAACATGATGATGGTCCTAATCCAGTCTTCTCTAATTTCTTTGAAAGCAGACGTCTGCATAGAACTGATTCAGGTATATTGAAATTTCTGGCTGCTTCCCTCACGGTTTTGTTGTTATCAATAACAGAATGTGCTGCATTCTGTAAATTCTCTTGACTCCATGCAGCTCGTTAGGTTGTCCATTTGTGCTTTCTGGGCATCGTATCATATAAATAATCATATTAACTCTATAATATTCACAGTTATATACAACATCTGTGCATGTAGCAGCTTAATATTGAAACAAACGCACCATAAATTGTTACGCCATCACTCTCCACCTCCAGTGTGCCATCTCACCCCATTCTGCATAGGTAGCTATTTGCCTAGTTGGTCACAAGATGGGAGTGTTGAACTAAATGCTCCATATGTCAAAATGCAGGATACACATAATTCTTTCCGTATCGACTTTCAAAATTACATAACTACATCTTGTATTAACATTAGAATAAACAACATATAACACTAATAAATTTTTCTACTTACCAGATATCGTCTGATAGTATAACCTTTGCTGTTGGGCTTCACTAAACAGTTGAAATCACAAGCAAACTATACACTCCTTATTGTTATAGCGTTATCACTTCTACAAAGAAAGCCAGACATCTTCCGCTTCTTCCTTGCAGGTCAGTCATGTGGTGTGCCATCTGTCTCACCCACGCCATCTACCCTCTTTACCCTACATTAATATATAGTATTGAAAAGATTCTTTAAAAATGAGTTTTACTGATAGATTCATGGTTTTGTTTGAAAATGAAATTAAGGGTTGTAACAAATAGCTTATAAAGAAAATAGTGGAAACTCTTCTGGGAACTGCAGGTAAACATCACATCTCATATCTCTTAGATGGCAGCAAGAATAGACAAATAGTTTTGCGGTATATTCTATAAACATCTACTCATACATTTCAATATTGTGCAGATCACCATAAAATACAGTGCAGCTTTTTGTAGATGGAAATGAATTGTTTCAAAATATGTTCTTTCTAACTTTATCAGTTTTCTGCACTATGTAAGCATTCCAGATTATTTATTTGCTTATTTTTATTTTTTTCATTCAAATAAATTTTGAAAGTGAAAAGTGCCATGTCAGAAACAGTAGTAGTACTGTGCATTTTAGTAAAAAGTACTCATGTTTAATCCTTTGCTGTCAACTATGTAATCCACTGTGGTGTTATCATGATATCAAAAACATTCTGTAGTTTATTCCTCAACTAAAAATCTAAAATCTTCATTGTTGATCCCAAACTCATTATGCATCTTGTAACTTTTAAATCTCATATAACAAAGTTTTGCCACATCTGAACTATATAAGTAGGTATTTTTATGTTGTACGTTTCCTTTTCTTTTAATTTGATCAGTTTTTTCTTGTAGCTCCAAAATAGTACATTTTTGTTTGACATTGCTAATTATATCTTGTACTACTTTGTTCACCCATTTCAAGGAATAGTTACAAGCAACTCACCAAAGGAAAAATATGATTCTAGCTAACAAGACAGTACCTAATATTTTCAACCACACTATTTTTAATTACTCACCCTGCCATGTCAACAAATTATACCAATTTGTTAATACTGACATGCGCAAAAGAAACTACCAACCCAGCTGTATTAGCATAATCTGTAACAATAGCAATGTATTTACTTTAACATTATTTGAAACCAATTCATAAACACACATACTAATCTAAATGTGTAAGCCTAACCTCGGACTAAATTTTGCTTCATATTCATTTCTTCCTTTCTATTTTTCTTTCTTTTGTTGTTTAATGACACTCATTGAACACTAATTATATTCATTTAGTGCCCTCCTTCTGGATATCTTGCAGTGTTTTTCACTCAAATGTTGGCGGCTCTTCAGGAAGAACAGCTTAGCCACAAAGCACCTACTACTGACCAAACTTATTAGTCAGGGATAGACTGGAACAAAGCTTAATCCTGTTTTATTGTATTGGACTTTATTGTATTTATTGTGCTAAGAGTTTTACAATTTGATTGTCTACTGCACTTTGACCCTGGCCACTCATTCAGTAGACAATCATTACAGTTTATTTACATTTTACAATTTCCCGTCAACACATTCTGTAGACAATCACTACAGATTATTTACATTTTACAATTTCTCGTCAATAAATTATCTTGTTTTTTCAGTGTTTTCATGTCCCATTTCCACTTGTTTTTCACTTTTGGCTTATTGATTACTTAACCATCACACATTCACTATAGTTTTCCATTCAAAGTAAGATACGCTACCTCTTACTTTTCTCTATCCACTGTCCAAAGCCATTTATTTTTTACTTTACACAAAAACTGTCCAATGCTTCTAGCGTCCTTACCATTATTTCGATGATAAGCATATTTCTATCCCCCTTCAACCACTTCTTATTAAAAAATTCTTTTCTCCAATTTTCTGTTCCTTGGCACTTAAATACTATGTGTTCAATGTCTTCATTACCACCACATATCGGACATTAATTCTGAGGAATACCCTGTTTTAACCCTCTTAGCCTCCATGCTCCGGTTCTTACCCATGCAATAGATTCTCTCTTCTTTATTTACTATGTGTATATATTTTTCCCTACCCCATGTATTTTTCATTGGCCTATAACAAACTAATGAGCTCTTTTCGGCAATCTCACTAAACATGATTTGTATTTCTATATCTTCCAGTCTTTTCCTCGCCTTTTTCCAAAAATTTTTCATGTTATTTTCTCTCCTTCTCCACATGTCTCCTAACCCATTTTCTCCAAAATGTTCCATAAATTACTTACCCATCCACCATTCTTTAAGCTATTCTCTTGGTATTCAATACATTGTCTTAACACATTACTTTTTCCTAGATTTAAAGTTAAATTTCAAAGCTCTTTCCATTATCTTCCCCTTGGCTTCCACCCTGCCCATCTCTAATTGTGTTACCTGTCTTACAATTGACTTCGGTAACCCTAGTATTTCTCTACAAAACATCCTGTGCACCTCATCTATACTTTCCCATCCTCTATCTAATCCCCATATTTCTATACCATACATCATTTTTGCCTCCACAACCATCTCATAAACTTTTTCCAGCCATTTAACATTTATATTAGGTACTCTATATTTGCAGCTTCTAATTGCTGCCATCGCCCTTTACCTTTTGCCAATGCAAACTTCTTTTGTTTCTCCCATTTATTACTTCCATATATTTTTACTCCTAAATAAATACATTTATAAATTAAAGATTTTAATTTTCAGCTTCCATAGAAACATGTTTCAAACCCATATGCCTTGAACTTTTTTTAACTACCTACTTGAGCCCTTTTTAACAGTTAAATGTGGTTTCTGTTACAATGTTTGGCAATTTCCATTTTCATTCAAGAAAAACACCATATAAAGTGCTTGATTTTTATTGGTACTGAAAATATTTTATGGAATAGATAAATTCTAGATCTTTTAAGGAAAGATGGGGCAGATGTCATTGTAGGAAATATTCAGAAAGTGTTGTACTTTTACCAAGGAGAAAACATAATATACTCATTTTAGAACTTATTGTTTCTACATTGCCATTTTTTCTGGCCATTAGTAATACAAACATCTGTTTAAAAAAACTGTAATTTCTTTTTCTGTGTTTTTACACCAGTAAATTTTGAAATGTGAGTTTCCAACTTTGGCTGTGAGAATGTTGTAACACTGTTTTCACAATTACTTCATAAGCTTTTTGTTTTTGGTCAAAAAGACTAGCTCACTTGTTTCACTAACAGCTGTACCAATCATCAGATAAATATTTGAAAATCAATAATTAAAATGGACAGTTGACTGGCAGCAAACAATGGCAGAAGAAAGCAAGAATCCATGAAGTTTAACACTCCAGTCTCTTGATTTTTATACTATTATGAGTTACTGTACTAATGTACACTCATTTGGATCTCATTAATTTTTATACATAACACTAAATGTCACATTTTATCTGGTGCATAACTTCAGAAACCATTGCACATGATGTTAGTCTCTCTGGAGACTGCTACAATGGACCTGATATTAAATTTAAGAACTATTCATTTACACATTGTTGCTGCTGTAGTATCTTGTGAAGGCAGCAGAACTGAAATGTGGTCCTGTGATATTATATTTTCAAGTATATGTGCCTTATAATAAAATTAATAAAAAGAATACTAAGTGTTTTATTAATCCACAACTTTAATACCTTAAAGAACCTTAGTACTACAGGGTGATAAAACATTTTTGGTCCTTCTAGCTGAAAATTTAGTTAATGAATCTTCCTTTGATTATGGTGTGTTTAAAAAACACTTGACAGACAGAGACTGGTTCCTCATACCAAAAAATGTCATGTAAATGTATGCCCAAACATGGGTAGTTTGCTAGTTGTTATTGAAAGTTTTATGTTCATCATATTTAAAGGTACAATTCAGTGGCTTAAATTTTTTACAAATAGTTTTAACTTTTCCTACTACATATAATAAGCAAGGGAAGTATTGTATTCTGCATAAAAAATTCAATGTTAATACTTCACTGGAAATATATATTTTGAAGCCTCCTGAATTGAAAAAGAAAGCCTTTTAGAAAAAGGTCCATCACGCATGTTTGTGCATGTGTATGTTTGTGTGTGTGTGGGGGGGGATTGAGAGAAAACAGCATAACTCAGAATCAAAAAGTCTGATAAGCACCAAACATGGTATTTAAGTTCAGTATCTTCCAAGAAAATCCCCCAAACCCCAACTACCCTTAACATGGAATATTTTTCGAAAAATTTGATTTTGTAAAAAAAAAAGATCTAACAATTTTGATTAAAATAACATATATTAAAGATATTTACAAGACAAATAAACTGTTTGTCTTGAATTTTCTGGGAATAGCCTTCAGAAGGAATTCTGTATAATCTTGTATAACTGGTAAATGTTAAGTGATAGACGAAAAGCACCACACTAGACACACAATTTATTTCAACTAAGTTCACTTATGGCATAAGCCATTTCTGAAATATTTATTATTAATGGTTTGAATTGTTCATTTATTTGTCATTCTTTAAAGTCCTTTCAGCATCCAGTTGTTTCTCACGATTTCATGGAAACAGTATGGAATTTTAAGGCCAGCATATAGCATCCATTTCCTAAACATTTGACTGTTGTTCTCTTCGTATCTATAACCAAATGTGTAATATAGCTATTTCTACAAAGGTTTATTTGGATTAAAACATAGTAGGTATAAAAATAAGATTTAGTAAGAATAGTTTGTATACTCGCTCATAAATGATAAGAGGGGTTGAGAAAGTCTTGTGAATGTGTGACATCAGATTTTTAGGAAAAGTTCCGCATGTGTTGGTATACAGCATAATTAAAAAACGAAAAGTCAAATAAATACCAAACTTGGTATTTAGGTTCAGTACCTTTCAAAGATGCGACATGAAATCCGCTATCCCAAACTACCATTTACATGGAGGATTTTTCAAAATTTTTGATGATTTTCTAAAATATAGCTGTAAGGATTTTGATTAAAATACAGTACATTAAATATATATACATGAAAAATAAAATGTATAGCTTAAATTTATTGGAACTAATCTATAAAGTTCTCTATATTCAGAAGGAATTTTGTATAATCTTAAACACAACTGGTAAACATTAAGTGATGGATGAAAATGTACTTTACAAAATATCTAGATCTCTTTAAACACACAATTTGTTTCAAATAAAGTTTTTTGTGGCATAAGTCATTTCTGAGATATTCGTTATTAATGGTTCGATTGTTCAACACTTTATCATTCTTATTAAGTCTCATTGATATCCAATTGTTTCTGATGATTGCATAGAAACATTATGGAATTTTAAGGCCAGCACATAGCGTTCAGTTCTTAAACTTTTGACAGTTGCTGTTCCCTTTGTACCCTAACGAAATGTGTGATATAACTATTTCTGTAGAGGCTTATCTCAATTAAAATGAACTAGTTAAAAAATAAACTTTCGTAAGAATAAATTGCATACTCACTAATAAACAACAGACGGTAGAGAAAGTTATATGAATGTACACATCAGATTTTTTATGTTATAATTTAATGATGTTATCAATACAAGTTAACCTGCTGATGCACTCAAATCCTAGATGATGATGCTTTGCCATGGAAACTTGTTTATAGTTGTCATTTCTGTTTATTTTGGGTTAGCCCGTCTCTTGTTGTGTACATATTCTAATGCTACTTTAATCACATGGTTTGATATGCTCTGGCCTAGGCTAATATCTATGTATAATGAGACAAATGGATAGGTAGAGGAGTACCAGTTGCATGACCTGCACATTCAACTGGCTTCAATTCTATGGGAAAAAAATTAAATTGAGTTTTATTTATGGATGCTCTTTAACTGCTGCAGTCCTTAGCGTCCCATTCTATATTTGGCATAAAATACCGGTAATTTTGCTAAGAGGTCTCTTATCAGGCTTGAGGTTCTTTTATATGCCATAAATCTACGGCAAAGAACCACCGACTTTACTTCCCTTCCAAAGGAAGCCATGCTAAGCATTTTTACGCCTGAAGAAATCCATTTCCCGGGTTTGAACCTGCGAACTTTGTTTCAATTCTATGGATTTTGATCTGTTAGAAGAATTGTTTTATGCATGGAAATTGCAAATGTAGAGACATTTATCATGAAAACCTAAGAAACCATTCCATAATGTTTGAAGAGTCCTCGAAAGGGTGTGATAGTCCATAATCCAGTGAGTACTTGAGTGGTTACAAACTCGAGAAGGACATTTTGAACATTTTCATCCATTTCTATGTGGCGAGGCCATTTGGAACACTATATTAGGTGGCAACTTCAAACAGATGTGACATTATGAAATGTTTTTTCAATACCAATAGCAATAGCAATTTCTGGGCATATGAGAGCTGATCAATAAAGACTGAGACTGATTTTTTCCTGTAGCTTCCTTGATAGTTTCCTGTCTCTACCATGAATATTTGAAAAGAGTGGGGTTTCATGCATAATGTCCATAGGCGGCAGCACTTTCATATTGGTAGGTTGGTAGTAATGCTGTATATTGTTGGCCCTACTTGAATTTCGCATACCACAAAATGGAGGTGGCATGAGAGGAGCAATACAACGCAATAACATTTTGTTTTCATTTAAATCATACAGCCTCTGAAACTTTTCAAAAGCTGAAGCAAGCATATGGTGAAGATGCACTACCTCATGCAACGTGCTTAGGTGGTTCTAGGACTTCAAAGAAGGGCGAGTCCTCTGCGC
The DNA here is from genome assembly GCA_030765065.1 of Deroplatys truncata. Lineage (NCBI taxonomy): Eukaryota > Metazoa > Arthropoda > Insecta > Mantodea > Mantidae > Deroplatys > Deroplatys truncata. The sequence goes on along the minus strand of CM060988.1, from coordinate 124,285,707 downwards.
TAAGCAAGGTGGGCCTGATGTTTCTCATTTTTTGACTGTTATGGAATGATTTACCAGCATGCAGTTCCCCCCTCAAACTACTGTTACAGCAACGTACTATATATCAATATTGACTACCCTGAGGAAGCACATTGCAAGGAAATGTCCAGAACTTCATCAGAATGGGTGGCCTTCATCATGACAATGCACGGCCCTCGCGTTGCAAATTAAGTCCAGGAATTTTTGGCTAAATTCAACATTACCTGTGTGCCACATCCTTGTTTTGATGTGAGGAACCCATCCCCAAAATTTATCCCAAGTATCATTGATACATCCTGTGTAAATTTTTCAAAGTCCTGTTACTGTTGCTATGATGCGGCACACAGGTAATGCTGAATTTAGCCAAAAATTCCTGGACTTAATTTGCAACGTGAGGGCTGTGCATTGTCGTGATGAAGGCCACCCATTCTGTATAAGTTCTGGACATTTCCTTGCAATGTGCTTCCTCAGTGTAGCCAATATTGACATATAGTACGTTGCTGTAACAGTAGTGTAAGGGGGAACTGCATGCTGGTAAATCATTCCATTACGGTCGAAAAATGAGAAATATCAGGCCCACCTTGCTTAGAACAGAGGAATTGTCCTTCTTTGAAGTCCTTGAACCACCTAAACACTGTTGCATGAGGTAGCGCATCTTCACCATATGCTTGTTTCAGCTTTTGGAATGTGTCAGAGGCTGTATAATTTAAATGAAAACAAATTTTTATTGCGTTGTATTGCTCCTCTCAGGTCACCTCCATTTTGTGGTATGCGAAATTCAAGTAGGGCCAACAATATACAGCATTACTACCAACCTACCAATATGAAAGTGCTGCCGCCTATGGACATTATACATGAAATCCCGCTCTTTTCAAATATCATGGTAGAGACAGGAAACTGTCAAAGAAGCTACAGGAAAAAAATCAGTCTGTCTTTATTGATCAGCTCTCATAACCCCAGAAATGCTTAATTTTTTTAGTCCCAATTTTGCCCCCTGTGATTTCTTTTTATTCCCATCTCTAAAGGCAAAGCTCCGGGGCATTCAATTTGAGAAAACTGAAGCAGTGCTGAAGAAAAGTGAGGTGATTCTCAAAGACCTGACAAACAATGGCCTGCATCATGTGTTTGAGACTGGCAGAGACGCTACAAAAAGTGCATTTATGTAGGAGGGAATTACTTTGGAAAAGATCATGTCAACATTGAAATGGTGTAATAAATATGTGTGTAAAAAAATCAGTCTCAGTCTTTATTAATAACTCTCGCATGTTAATTTGACATTTATTCTTGTTTTGATATGAGTAACCCATCCCCAACAAAGTAAATTTATCAAAGCCCTGTTACTGTTGCTATGAATGTTGGTTCAGCTGTGTTCTTTTTTTTTGGGGGGGGGAGAGGAAATTTCTTCAGTACAACTTAATACTAATACATCACCTAGCAATAAACTTTCTCAGTTGAAGGTTATTTAGGAAACAGGGTACAACCTTTTGATTTACTTAATCCATTTTGCAGTAAGACATTACCTAGTGAAAGGAAATTAAGGACAGTGTAGTCTCTTTATTGATGCCTCTTAATTGGCCATAGTCTTTGTTTGCAATGTTTAGTGCCTGCAGTAGGTGAAGAAAGGGATACTTCAGTAAAATTTTAGATCTAAAATGTTGTACCTGTTCTTATACAGCATATGTATAAATTCTCTGTAAATTTTCTCTATACATACAGGATCAAAATATTTGCTTATCCTGTATTTTAGTTTCTAGCTTCCAAATGAAGAGTTGGCAGTAAGCAGCAGTATGGAATGCAGCTTACTTCAGCAACTGAAAAGAAGATACTTTTGGGGAATGTGATAGTTAATTACATTAAATATATAAAGGAGAAAGTAGTAAGTGATTCTAGAATTATCTAAAAGGAGAAGCTAACTTTTTTGAAACATACAGAACAACCCAATGTAATGTGATCCCATTTAGTGTTGTTACACCGCACATGTAGGTACATGTTCCTGCTGCTGGTGCCATGAAATCACGTTAATCTGACACTCCAGTGTCGGCTGAACAGTGGTTGAATGTTGTTTCGTTAAATTATGAGGGATTCATTCATCCTGTATTTAATCACAAAGTGAGTTATGGCTCAGTATATGTTCTCTACTGCACAGTGTGCATGTATGATTAATATGTGTTAACTCAATCAGCTCACTTAGTTCAAATATGATTTGCAGAAATATATCCAGGTGCAAACCAGGTTATACAACAAACCATAATCTTTGTAATAAATTTCAGGCCATGGATAGCGTTTGATCTAAGACAGAGTTTCTCAACCTGTGCTCTCTAGAATCTTAAGGGCTCAGTGTATTACTCGCATGGGTTTTGTGGTTATTCCAGGAAAATAAAATAAATGAAATGAAAGAGTAGAAAACGAAAAGTAGAATTAGAAAGTAAGAAAATTATAAATTAAACTAAAAAATTTACAAAGTACAATTTTCTGTCTCCTCTAACACAAGATGCTTAGCAATTCAACTTACCTCAGTAATAGAGTAATGATAATGGATTTAGCTGAAAATATCTACACAGCTTTAGCCCCAAAATTTATTGTACCATGAGACCGAGTGAGGAACATGCCTGATTAATATACATTTCAAAGAACATTTTAGAGCCCATGTTTACTAGACATTTTTTTCTTGTTTTGGTCTGTACTACCACCTCTCAAAATATGGTACACTGGTATACAACTCAAGATGAGGATATGTAAAACTTACAGCTGCCATTTTTAACCCCTCATCCACAAGTCCTAAGAGGCATATATTCATCACATAGCAGTTATTGAAAGTGGGGATGCATATTAGGCTTCTCCCCTCTAAACAACAGGTCCTGTAGCAGCTGGGTGCAACATCAGGTTGAACATTACTGTGGTCCCTTTGTTACAATACCAGTATAGAACTTATAGAATACATTGTGATCTCAGGTAAGTAGGTAAGGCAGAATTTTACTGATGCAAAATTATGCAAAGCAAATGTTTTTCAACAAAGTGTTTAAAAAGTAGAACATTCTGGAACTATTTCCAGGCACGTGAATAGGGTGTTAAAATGTAGGACAAACGAAATGTAAAATATCCAGTCACCCTAATCCTTTACCATGTAATAAAATGTGATAATAAAATCTTTATTAATGAAAAAAAGTGGAGATACGTAAAAATAATAAACTTTGTATCATTTTAACCCCTTAATGTATACTACATGTCACTAGGTGGCACATGTAGATGATTTCTGTCCAATTTCATGTGGGAACATCAATTCATTAATTTATTATTATTATTATTATTATTATTATTATTATTATTATTATTATTATTAATATTATTGTTATTTACTTAATTTTCCTACAGGTCTTGCAATTGTCTCTGTATCATCCTGGTGAGGTGTAAAGGATTCAATTTTCGTTATCAGCATGGGGATCTTTCCTCTGCTGGAAGCCTGTTATGGGATGCGCTCTTGCCTTTTGAGGCCCTTGGGGATCAACTGATAGAAAAGTAGCAGTTCTGTGAAACTGCGCCAAAGTGCCCAGGGAAGTGACATGCTGATCACGTTTCACCTCCATTACTGCACTCTCCAAAAATGTCCTGTATGGAGGGAGAGAATGCAGTAGCAGTGAGATAGATCATGGTCCACTAGGGCTATTGTGCCAGGAGCTAAGTTGGTAATTTCTGTTGGTTTTATAGCTTGTAGCCTTCTGTGGAAAGCACAAAGAGTAAAACATTGCAATCTTACTTCTTGGGACTATTTACTACACTTCCAGCAATTAAACTTTACCCATATACATATTTTCAGCAATTACGTCTTCAGTATTGAAAAAAGAAACCGAGCAAAAATAGAGGCTGAATTTATCATGAAAAATGGAACATTCTAATTTGAAATCATAGGGGCCAGAGGAGAAGAGAAAAAGCAAACCTTTGTGTTATCTGCATTTGGAAATGGTAGTTTCAGGTGCTTATTTTGAAATGAATCATAAATGCCTGCACGCCAAATGAAGAACGATTTCATTTCACAAAATGTCTAACAATTTCCAAAACAAAATAAGTTCTTTATGTAAATGGCATGGGTAGTAAGACTGTGCACAACCAATAGGTATGAAGTTTCAGCTTAAGTCTATTGGCAATAAGAATAATTATTTATTTCTAACATGCTTTAACAAACATGTATGTTGTACTTGTACTTCTAGTTGATTATTACAAGTTATTTTTGTAATAATTATTACTGCTGCAGATTGCAGCTTATTGTTAATTCAAAATACTTTTTAAATATCATTTCTATGTTATTTGCAAAATATAATACAGGAACGGACAGTCTAATATACTTACAAGGGCTAATTTGTTAACTAAATAACATTTTAAGCAGAAGATCCAGCTGCTATGCACTAGGAACCCTGTGGACAGGTGATGAAGCAAGATGGCATGGTTACAGGGATGAGACCTAGAAGACTGTCTGCTTTTCTGTATGGGGACAGCAGTTGGACTGGACGGCACCCTAATGCCATCTGCATGACATGAAGCAGAAGATCCAGTTTCTGTGCATTAGGGTCTCTATGGACATGCGAAGTGGGTGGTTACAGGAATGAGACCTAGAAGGCTAAGTGTCTGGCTTTCGATACGGGGGTAGCAGTTGGATTGGATGCCACCCTAATGCCATCTGCACGGCATGGAGCAGGGGATCTCGTTGCTATGCACTAGGTCTCTGTGGACATGCGAAGTGGGTGGTTACAGGAATGAGACCTAGAAGGCTAAGTGTCTGGCTTTCGATACGGGGGTAGCGGTTGGATTGGATGCCACCCTAATGCCATCTCACGGCATGGAGCAGGGGATCTCGTTGCTATGCACTAGGTCTCTGTGGACATGTGAAGTGGGTGGTTACAGGGATGAGACCTAGAAGGCTAACTGTCTGCCACACCTCAATCTAAGAGTTATCTACTAACAGATCCATCGCTATATGACCCTGTGGTTAAGGTGACGTAAAATAAATAGAGTAGTAGTAGTGGTAGTGGTAGTGGTAGTAACATTTTGTATTCTTGAAAGTTGGTCTGAAAGTCAAAAGTTGTTTCCTGAGGATGTTTTGAAGGAAAATAACATCTGGTACACCAGACATTTAAAAATAATAAATCAGACTTTAATTGGCACATTAACTGTAAGAGGTTTGCCATTACTAACATACGTGGTACCATAGCTGAAAGGTTAGACAGTTTGACTCCAACAATTCAATTCAGTTTCAGGTGTAATTTGCAGTAATTGAGGTAGCACATGTGGTTGTTTTTTTCCAGATACTCCAGTTTCCCCTGCAAATCTTCCAATTTTCTTATCCCAGTCATTCTGATCCTTATAATGCCCATTCATTTGGAATAAACTAGGCTACTGAACCACAACCTTAACTAACATTTACAGGGTTTGCATACTAAATTAACGCAGTTAACCTTTTTACATCTGTTTAGGCTATAATCCTTTATCATTTTATTTGCCATTATAATTTATCCTTTTCTGGTGCGTGCGTGCGTGCGTGTGTGTGTGTGCGTGCGTGCGTGCGTGTGTCACTAAATGGATGCATTTCATGGTAGATAATGCATCATTCAACTTGCCCTACTTGATTGGAATCATTTCCAAACAGTTTTAAGCCAAAACATGGTATGAAAGATTTGTTGCTGATAGAAAATTTCTTCCGGATACCATTGTTCACTTGCACAATTTTTATAGAAATGTCTATCAGCATTATTTACTGCTATGCTCTTTAGTTTGTAAAACTAATATGAATTCAGAGAACAAAAGATATTTTTGTGTTTTTATTTCACTACACTCAGTGAGAGGAAAATGTTTCATAACAGGAAATTTATGAAGCTATTTATACTGAGTCTTCAGTAAAATGACCATTCACACAGTGTTGTGTCAGAGCCAATGCTAGCTAGCTTACCCACTCCCCACATCCTGCACTCAAGACAGGCTTTCTGTCCTTCAGTCATTAGCATCAGTAGTCCACTCTCATTTGGGAAGTTGGTAAGGCAGTTATCTTTAGAATAACTTACATTTGAATGTAAATGTTATTTTAAATATGAAACAGCTGACTGCATTCATGAAGAATTCATCCTGAAGTTTCCTGCACACAATTGCCTCCTTCCAGAACTTCAGTTCATGATCTTGTGAATAAATTTGGGACTACTGATTCAATTCAAAACAAACACATTCGAAGATGTACAGTGTTAACAAAAGAAACATTAGATGAAATTGATGAAAATCTTGAACTTTTGCTATAAAAATCACAATTGCGGTTAGCGCAACAAGTTGGGGTTTGAGTGACTTCTGCACATACAGCATTTGCTATGAGGTAAGAGTTAATTTTGTTATATTTTATGTGTAGGTTTACAGGAATACAGATTTAATTGGTGAATACAGAGTTCCAGCACAGTTGGCAGTAGCATGTTGTGCTACCGAAGATCTTGTGTGTGTATATATAATAGTTTTCTTTTTTGTTATTCTTTACATTACTCGGCACCTATTTTGTATGTTTGATGATAAGATGATCTAGATGTTGATCAAGAACCAGATAAAAATGTTTGCCATCATTATAGTATGACATTTATTATCAAACCAACCTCCTGTGATTACAGGTTGTCATCTAGTCAAGGTAAAGCATATTTTTATTCACAACAGCTTTATACTTAACATAAAATTTTGATGTGTTTAGTTAAATTAATACATGTATTAATTCTTTTACTCATAATTTCATTTGTAAGTTCTTTTTAAGTGACATTAACTGTTAATTTGTGCAATTAAAGTATTAGATGTCCTAGATATGGTTACATAGGATTTTTATGTATCATCTAAGTGTGATTATTATGATATCATTGGTGTTCTTCATGAGAAGTTGGAAGTCTTCCAGTTGTTGACGAAAATGCTGAGGCATGGTCCTGCATGCTCCCACCATTAATCCTATCACTACTATCTCCTGGAGATTGTATTTGGATTTATAGTACAGTAAAGTGGGTTCATAGATTTCCTTTTTTTGCTGATTCACTTCCTTGGGTTGACCAGTATGGTAAACAGTGAAAGATTTAGTCTTTGGTGCTTTAAACCCAAAATCTGATGGAGTTGCTGCATGTGGATTGACATAGAGATGGGCAGGGTGGCAACTAAGGGGAAGATAATGGAAAGAGCTTTGAAATTTTGGTTCAGAACTTTAAATCTAGGAAAAAGTAATGTGTTAAGACAATGCATTGAATACCAAGAGAATAGTTAATGAATGATGGATGGGTAAGTAAATTACGGAACATTTTGGAGAAAAATGGGTTAGGAGATATATGGAGAAGGAGAGAAAATAACGTAAAAATTTTTTGGAAAAAGGCAAGGAAAAGACTGGAAGATATAGAAATACAAATCATGTTCAGTGAGATTGCCGAAAAGAGCTCATTAGTTTATTATAGGCCAATGAAAAATACATGGGATAGGGAAAAATATATAGACATAGTAAATAAGGAAGAGAGAGAATCTATTGCATGGGTAAGAACCGGAGCATGGAGGCTAAAAGGGCTAAGACAGGGTATTCCTCAGAACCAATGTCCGATATGTGGTGGTAATGAAGACATTGAACACACAGTATTTAAGTACCAAGGAACAGAAAATTGGAGAAAAGAATTTTTTAATAAGAAGTGGTTGAAGGGGGATAGAAATACACTTATGATTGAAATGATATGCAAGGACGCTAGAAGCATTGGACAGTTTTTGTGTAAAGTAAAAAATAAATGGCTTTGGACAGTGGAAAGAGAAAAGTAAGAGATAGCGTATCTTACTTTGAATGGAAAACTATAGTGAATGTATGATGGTTAAGTAATCAATAAGTGAAAAGTGAAAAACAAGTGGAAATGGGACCTGAAAAAACTGTAAAACACAAGATAATTTATTGATGAGAAACTGTAAAATGTAAATAATCTGTAGTGATTGTCTACTGAATGAGTGACCAGGGTCAAAGTGCAGTAGACAATCAAATTTGTAAAACTCTAAGCACAATAAGAGAAGGCATGCATGCTCAGTACACATCTCAAGGAGTAGAATGGTCCAAAATCCTACCAGCGGGCCTAGATGTCTGTAGAAAATGCTAGAATGAAGCATAAATTCAGGAGCAGTTGCTTGAAATAGTATTAATGTTAATGTGTTTAACATTATTGTTAGCCCCACGTTTGGGAGCCAATATGCGACGGTTGCTGCTTTACGTAATGTTGTTTACATCAGTATTGAAGCCATCTTGTGACGTCATTCTTTGTTTGGTTTGTAGCTCCATCTGGCGTAGCAATTTGTATCAGTTTTGAAATAATTCATTTTTTAATGTCCTCCGGCTAGCTGTTTGGGGTCGAACATTTATCTCTTGCAGGGTGTGAATCGGAAAGGAATCTTTTATCCAGAAATTATACTTAATGAAGAAATTGGTTTTATAACTTTTATTGCCAAACACGTTCACAAACACTTTTACATATTGATCTGGATACTCGCCAAACTGAAACTGTTTGTAATAACTTCTTATCACTTTTAACTCACGTACTTCAACTTTGTATATATTTAACTGTATACTACTTTAGATTCTCATAATTCTGCTGCGCGTAACTTATGACGAACTGAAGACAGCGTGCTAGAAATTTTGATGAACTGGGCGACCGACGTGTAAGGTATTGAGAATTTTGTTGAACTGCGGGGCGATCTATCTCGGACCTGGCTTATATACTCCCACTCCTCGACATGCCTAAAGATTATAAATGAACTGCTATTGGCTAATAAAACGCGCCAACATTAGCGTCTATTTTAATATCCAATGAAAACCACGAATACATATTACTTTAGGAGACATTCTAGAAGCTTCTACCGAAAACCCGCGAACATTACGTAACTTCCTTGTTCCCGGTAATGATAAACAACTCACCCCATCGCTGCATTATTGCGTTATTATTGACAGTTTCAGTAAAGCCGTAAATTATTATTTACCAATAATAATTACAATTAATAAACCTCTGAAATCAATGTCACATAAAAATACATATTCATATTACAATCATTATTTACATTTAAGTAATTTGTGATACAAATTACCGTATCATGCTGTATGAAAACAGTTTGCAGACATTGCTCCTTACATGTGTACCTGCAGAAAAGACATCTTTCCCTTAAGAACTGACTTTACATTGAAAACATTCTTAGTTTTCTAACAAATCACTAACACCTTTAAGGGAGTTCTTCAGAATAAAAAGCTTACTCATCTTGTCTGTTTTATTCATAGCATTCAGCAATAATGCTTTTACTTACAGGCAGGTAAGTCATTGATTAGGGAGGGGATAAGATACTATTGGGAATGAACAATGTCTTAAGCATGTTGCATGTTTAGGCATATGAAGATAAATAATACTTGGAAAATGTTGATAATGCAATGGGTACAACACTACATAATGTACTTCTGTGAGACATAGAGATTACTGGTGACAAATAATTCACTCTAGTTTGCAGTTTAATAACCTCAGATGTGTACCCCATTTTGAAACAGAAAGCTATGGACTCTAACCTGAACAAGACAAAACCAGAGTTCTATCTTCAGAATTTTGCAAGCGAATTCATTATCTGTAGTTGTGGCACAGCAACACTATGTTCAGAACTAGTCATATTTACCGAACTTTGCCCAAAGAATCTAAAAGTGGTATTACATTATTATAGCACAAAGGAACAAATTTCCCGAAAATGGCATTGCTTCAAAGAGGAATTATCGGATCACAATTCTATATAATCTAACATGTATTTTCTAATGCTGTTTAATACCTATTAAATTCCAGTTAACTATTATTTTGCAAGAGAATTGGTGTTTGAGATAAGCAAGAACATTTTCAGATATTTTGTGCTCATTTCTATTTTGTTGTACTTTTTCTTCCACTTACATTTACTAGATGGAGGAGGTATTGTATTCTACTTCGTCCAAAAATCAAGTTTTAAGATTTCAATTACACATTTTGTGGTCCTCTGAACCCCCACCCAAAAAACAAACAAACAAACAAACAAACAAACAAACAAACAAACAAACAAAAAAGTTGTTAAGGTGTGTGTGAAAGGGGAGGAGAAAGATATGCCTTATCAGTTTCTGCTTAATAAGGTGAATTTGTTTCATTATTTATTTAGGAATGAGGTAGGTACCTATTACCCGGCGGAGGGCGATGGTTTTTTTTGGGCGTAAAAATCCTTAGTATGACTTCCTTCGGAAGGGAAGTAAAGCTGTTGGTCCCGTGTCGTAGGTTTACGGCAGGTAAAAGAACCTCAAGCATGAAGAGACCTCGGCGGCGCAAAATTACCGGTCTTTCACGCCCAATATAGAATGGGACGCTAAGGACCATAGTAGTTAAAGAGCGTCCATAAATAAAACTCAATTTTGGTACCTATTACCAAAAAAGTTAGTTTTATAAAGGAGAAAATCAACATCCCGCCCCAGTCATATCATTTGGAAAGGTCAGTTATACATTTTAGTTTACGTGTTTTCCAAAAACGGTGAGGGGGGGGGGAAGCGCTGGATGTAGTGACACATTGCTGCGTTGGCAGAGCTGCCATCGCTGCACAGTAGTTTATAATCTGTAAGCTAGGTTGCAGCATGGATACTTTTCCGCGCATATAAGCGCCGCGTAATTTGAACTCGTACAACTGGACTACAGTGTAATAAAACCATAAACGTACACATTTCAGATGCATTCACAACACTTTGTCCAGTATCCTGGTATTTATTGTACAGTTTATGAAACTATCCGAAAAATCGTTCCATTTCAGCAGTCTTCTTCCATATGAACAACTCTTAAAACTTACAAATTAAATTCAGGAACATTCGCTTAACACATGCTAACATTGTTTATTTACTGCCACATATACTGTGGTACTAAATATAGACGAATTTAGTACCTTCACTTGTTTTATCGTCGTTTAAAAATGCCAACGTAACACATATACTGTAATTTCATTACACACACCAGTGTGGAAGTTGTGGTTTGTGAGCCTACCTGCTTGTGAGATGTTTTACCATTACATAGCTTTATAAATCTATGAGGTTGCGCAAGGTTTTATTTACTTTTAATGGTAATTTTAGTACTGTTTGAATTTATCAAAACATATTAAGCAGTGCACAGCAAATTATGGAATTTTCGGATGCCTGCCAATCTGAGATGTTTTTAAAATTTCCCAATTTATGGCAATCATTTAAAAAAGAGCGTAATTATTTCATTCAGCCAAGCTGCAGATTATTACAAATACGTTTAACCAATTTAAGGTTAATTAAGAACACAATAACACACGTAACTCATTTGAAGAATTATACTGCGGCCTTTCTCCTGGCTTGCGCATGCACAAACCATTACATCACTAAGACACTCGCTAAGAAATGCGTCTGTAAATGTTTTAACCTCTTTTTGGCTACCGCACTAGATTGCATCATTCGTATTCCGCTTCTAACGACAAGAGGAATTAAACAAAATGAATATTTGTATCTTCCCGCCTAATTTCAGTCAAATACGCACATATATGATTGCGGCATAGTGTGGGTGTATTACTTATAATGTTTGTGTATTTGTGTTTACTTCACGCATTGAAGCCATCTTGTGACGTGATTCATTTGTTAGGTTTGTTAGCTCCATCTGGTGTTAGCAATTTGCGGCAGTATTAGTTTTTTTGTTTAAAAAAATCTGATGTGTTACACTCACATGACTTTCTCTACTCTTGTACAAACTATTTTTACAAACGCTTATTCTCCATATGCTTCATGTTAATCGAGATGTCAATCTTATTGCTAATTTTCTTGTAGATGCAAGGGGAATATGGTAGGTTTTAAGCGATAGTCAAATATTTTAACGCTGGTTGCTATGTGGCGCATTCCATTCTCTTTGCATGTCCAGGACATAAAAAAATGAATAACGAATTTGAGAAAAAGTATAAGTATTGGAAAATTTAAGCAAATAACAAGCAATATCTCGCAAACGGTTCACTCAACAAAAGAAATGTATATGACATAAATTGTGTATTTTAACACGATCTACATTTTTCGTGTAGTAAAATTTTGTCTATCTCTTATGGTTTACCAGTTATGCACAAGTCGTTCACAATGAAGAATACTTTTGGAGACATTCCCAGAAAATTCGAGATATACATTTCATTTCTCACGACAATATCTTAAACATACGATATTTTAATCAAAATCGTTAGAGCCGTTTTTGAGAAAATTAAAATTTTCGAAAAATGTTCCATGTAAAGGGTAGTCTGGGGTGGGGGGATTTTCTTGAAAACCTTCGTGTCGCATCTCTGAAAGATACTGAACCTAAATACCAAGTTTGGTGTTTATCCGACTCTTCGTTTTTGAGTTATGCTATTCACAGACACACAGACACACAGACAGACACACACATGGACATGTTTCCAAAATCCTTTTTTTGGATTCAGTGAGTCTCAAAACATGTATTTCCGGTGAAATCTCGGTATCGAAATTTTGGGTGGAATACAATACTTCCCCTACTTACTATACGTAGTAGAGAAAGTAATAAATGCTACTGTTATTTTATTTAATTTTGGTTCTTTGTCCTCCGGCTAGCTATTATCCTTTTGGTCAAGCACTTCTCTTTATACAGGTTGTGTAAACGGAAAGGGAGTCTCTTATCCAAAAATAACACTGATGAAAGAATTTGTTTTACACTTTTATTGTCGAACACATTTACTATCACATTTACACATTGATCTTGACACTCGCCAAACTGAAATTGTTATAACAACTTCTTACTGATCACTTTTAATTCGCGTACTTCAACTTTTTGTATAATTAACTTTACAACACTTTAGATTTTTCATAATTCTGCTACGCGTAACTTGTGAATCGATAGCCGACGTGTAATATTTCTGCGACGTGTAGTGTACAAAGAATTTTGATGAACTGACGGGGTCTACCTCTAACCTACTCTTTTTATACTCCTTCACCCAGATATGCCTAAAGATTATAACTGAATGCAATTGGCTAATAAAACGCGACAACATTAGCGTATATTTTTATATCCAATGAAAATTATGAATACATATGCTCTAGGGAAATGTTCCAGCAATTTATAAAAGAAAAACGCGCCAACATTACGTAACTTCCTCGTTTCCAATAATGATAAACAGCTCACCCCCTCGCTGCATTATTGCACGCTATTATTGTCAGTTTCAGTAAGGCAGTATAAACTTACTTCCCAACAATAATTACAATCAACAAACATCTCAAATCAATGTCACATAAAAATGCATATTCATATTACAATCATTATTTACATTTAAGTAATTTGTGATACAGATTACTGCATCAATAGTCAACCTTCAACCTCAATTCAGAAGTGCTCGACTATGTGAAATTGACAGGTCTTTTAGAGGTTCTTTATTTAAACTACCCTTAATTTTGCACAGATTTCAATCAAATTTACAAATTTTGTTCAAACTTCTGTGTACAAAATTTCAACTCGACCTGAAACTGAAAATGTAAATAGTATTACTATCAACCATCTACACTATCCTTAATTTTGTACCAATTTAAAACAAATTTAATGTGTGTTGACAAATTCTCTTTAAACTCCTAGATATAAAATCTCAACACAGTAGTTGCAGCTGTTGGAATTATTTCGTGCTTACGGACGGAGCAATCTAATAGGTGCTCCGCAGTAATAAACGCACTTAATATAAATACTATATATACAGAGTGAGCCAAAAAGCTACGAACCGCCTGCGCGGTGTTTCTCCTGTCCGCGTCCTCGGCGCTTGTTGTCGTCTGTATTGATACCATAATGTACAACGAACAAAATAAATATTGTTCGCTAGTGTATTGACTTTCCACTCGCTACAATTTACGTCGTAACTAATTCCCTTCTCTCCCACGTAATTACTTTCTCTACTACGTACAGTAAGTAGGGGAAGTATTGCATTCCACCCAAAAATTCGATACCGAAATTTCACCGGAAATACGTGTTTGAGGCTCTCTGAATAAAAAAAAATCATTTTTAGAAAAGGGTCCGTGTGTGTCTGTGTCTGTGAACAGTATAACTCAAAAACGAAAAGTCAGATAAATACCAAACTTGGTGTTTAGGTTCAGTATCTTTCAAAGACGCGACACCATTTTCAATAAAATCCCCTCATTCCAGACTACCCTTTACATGGAACATTTTTCGAAAATTTTGATTTTCTCAAAAATGGCTCTAAAGATTTTATTAAAATATCATAAGTTTAAGATATCTTTATGGCAAATGAAATGTATATAATGAATTTTCTGTGAATGTCCCCAAAAGTCCTCTTTATTCTGAATGGCTTTTTCATAACGAAAGCCGTAAGAGATCGGCAAAATTTTACTGCACAAAAAATGTAGATCTCGTTAAAACAGACAATTTATTTCATATACATTTTTTTTGTCGAGTGAATCATTTCCGAGATATTCCTTGTTATTTGTTTGAATTTTCCAATACTTGTAATTTTTCTCAAATGGGAATTCGTTATTAGTTTTTTATGACTTGGACATGCAAAGACAATGGAATGCTCCACATAGCAAACAGTTCTTAAAACATTTGACTATCCCTTAAAGTCTACCATATTCCCCTTGCATCTACAAGAAAATTAGCAATAAGATAGCTTCTACAAAGTTTTATCTCGATTAACATGAAGTAGGTGGAGAATAAGCGTTTGTAAAAATAGTTTGTACAAGAGTAGAGAAAATCATGTGAGTGCAACACATCAGGTGTTTTTTTTTAACTCAAGTGCTTCCGCACGTCTGCTTCTGATAAAAGCAATAATGTAACCAGAAAAATGTTAAGGGGAGTCGAAATGTTAATCCTGAGTCGAAATTTTAAATAAATCTATTTTATGTTCACACATTAAGTTGCAGCAATTGAAATTAAAATTAGGATAAAATGTTTTGCGACATGAGAATTAATGACCACTGTGAAGTATTTTATATTACCGCTGCAGGCCATTTTATTTCACTACAAAATAGGATTTCTGTTATGTTCTAAACTAGGAGATATTGCACTCATTTGGAAACCACTCAAATTTAGAAATGGAACAAAAACATGTCCCCTATATCTTAACATGGTTGTACCAACGCCATTTAAGTACACTTTGTGTTGCTGTCACCTTTGGCGATATTATCTATTATCTTAGACTATAATTATATATTATCTAAGACATGCGGCGTAAATACAGGTGTTTCCGCGATGACGATACAAACTTTCAGGGAAGATTAAGATAGAAAAATGAATGCATTTGATATAAGGAACTCCGATCCGGAAACATTATCTAATTGTTGACATTAACATATGAATGTGAACACTAACCATTGTACCTACTGTAAACTATAATGTATGTGCTATGTTAATTGAAAAATACTAGTCGTGCTATAGCTTTACTGTTTAAGCGACCATAAACAAATAAATTTTATAAAAAACTCCGTCTCAAGTTATATGCGAGAGTTGTTTTGGGATACCTATGAACGTGAAATTGTGCGAACTTACCTGTCTGTATTTTACTTCACTGTATTACTTACACAAGCTGTGATATTGCAACAGGTGTACAAAATGGCGTGCTTCAGCTCCGATGCAGGCATGACAACGTCGGACGAAGTTCTTTCGCACTTGGGAGAGCAACCCTGGAGTCGCTGTCACGATGTCAAAGGCAGTGAGAATTCGTGTTAGTAGCTCTTCTTCGTTTGGTACTGGTGTCTCGTACACAAGACTTTTCACATGACTCCACAAGAAAAAAGCAAGTGGAGTCAGATCAGGCGAACAAAACAGGCCATGAAACAGGACCTCCTCTTTCTATCCACTTTTCGGGGAACGTCTGGTTAAGGAATTCTCGAGCATGAGTTGAAAAGTGAGCTGGTGCTCCATCATGTTGAAGCATACATTGACATATCACAAGTGCGATATGTTCCGAGAAGCTGGGGGGTATGTCTCTCAAAAACTCATTGTGCACTGCTACAGTTAATCGGGGTGGAAGAAGAAATTGGCCTATTAAATCATCATTGACTCTGCCCGCCCATACGTTCACTGCAAATCTATTTTGATGGCACCTTACAACTGTGGGGATTCTCGTCGTCCCACACATGACTATTTCGACTATTTAGTATCACGTCTTTGGTGAAACAGGCAACTTTGGTGAAAAGTACACACACAGGCGCACAGGGAAGTGAGGATTGAATTCTCAATGCGTGTGACATCACCAGAACGACTCCAGGGTTGCTCGCCCAAGTACGACAGAACTTCGTCCGACGTTGTCATGCTTACATTGTAGCTAAAGGACGCCGTTTTGAACACCCGTTGTAGTATCGCGGCTTGTGTAATTAGAGTTGTTTCCGGACCGGGATTCCTTATATCAAATTCATGCATCTGTCCTTCTTAATCTTCCCTGAAAGTTGGTATCATCACGGAAACACCTGCGCTACCAGTGATATGGTTAGGAAGTATATCGCTCCCGCCAACCTAGAAATATGCTAATATTTTAACGAAGCTGTTAATTTTTACATTTTTACTTTCTCTACTACGTATAGTAAGTAGGGGAAGTATTGTATTCCACCCAAAAATTCTATACCGAGATTTCACCGGAAATACATGTTTTGAGATCCCCTGAATTAAAAAAAAAGCATTTTTGGAAACGTGTCCGTGTGTGTGTGTGTGTGTGTGTGTCTGCCTGTGAACAGCATAATTCGGAAACGAACAGTCGGATAAACACCAAACTTGGTATTTAGGTTCAGTATCTTCCAGAGATCTTTCAAAAAAATCCCCCCACCCCAGATTACCCTTTACATGGAACATTTTTCGAAAATTTTAATTTTCTCAAAAATGGCTATAACAATTTTGATTAAAATATCATATGTTTAAGATATTTTCATGACAAATGAAATGTATATCTTGAATTTTCTGGGAATGTCTCCAAAAGTATTCTTCATTGTGAAGGACTTTTGCATAACTGGTAAACCATAAGAGATAGACAAACTTTTACTACACATAAAATATAGATCGCATTAAAATACACAATTTATGTCATATACATTTTTTTTGTTCAGTGAACCATTTTCGAGATATTGCTTGTTATTCCCTTAAATTTTTCAATACTTATTTTCTCAAATGGGAATTCGTTATTCATTTTTTTTGTCTTAGATATGCAAAGAGTATTAATCTGTGAGAAAGGGAATGGTGCTGCACCTAGCAACCAGCTATTAAGAGATATGTATGTGCTTAAAGGCTACTGTATTTCTATACTGTCCTTGTAAATATATTTTCCCCTTAAATCTACAAGAAAATTAGCAATAAGATAGAGTCTGCAAATGTTTATCTCGATTAACATGAAGTAGATGGAGAATAAGCGTTTGTAAAAATAGCTTGTACAAGAGTGGAGAAAGTCATGTGAGTGTAACACATCAGATTTTTTTAGCAAGGAGGGTTCCAAACACCAAAACCCTTTCCTAGCTACGCCTCTGGATGAAAGCGTTGTTGTTAGTGATGAAAGTTTTCCGTAACTATTGAATTTACTTTTACGTTGCTATAGCACAAAGTAATCACTTTGTAACTTGTTTATTCTCCAATGAAGAGAGACAAAATAAACGCGCTTTCCATCGCACATAGCGTGTATATCAATCATGGCCATGATAACTTGATTTAAAATAAAGCACAACCTAATTCCAACATAGTTCTCTTAACATAGTGCCAACACAAAAGCGATTCACAGTATATACAATTAGGTAATAACAATAACATGAATTGAATAATGTTAATGTGAACAATGAAACAATTAGGGATGGAATCTTGATACCGTCGATACTATCGATAATCGGTGGTACCAAAGTATGTCTAATACTTTGAGATTAACCTTCGATATTTTTAAATTGTTTAGTTTTGTATTATTAAAAGTTGTTGCCTTTAACTTTATGCTATATAGGGAATGAAAGGAGTCGAGGCTTTATTTTAATGCCTCGCACGTGTTCCCAAGTGTTACCGGACTATAGTTTTTGAGAGACCTTGACTGCGTTTCCGTGGGTGAGTCAATGCAACGTTCCATAGACTGGCGTCTAAATGAAAACATGCAAAACAACGCGGGATGGGTAGAGGTACTCATGTAACATGCAGCGTTAACTGATACACTAAATCACGTTTCTGCAATAGCCTGGCTTGGTGACTCACTCTCTGCCATTACTTCTACCTACTCCGGTGACGAGTCTCTGTGAATCCAGCAGAAACAAATCAACTTAAGACGTGAGATAATACAACACATGGAGATATTTGTCCTTTCACCTGTTAGGTTGTGTTTATGCAAGCCAAACTGGAGTCAAGAGCGTAGCTTACGGTATACCGTAGACTAATTTCCATACTATAGGTAGAAAATCCCTTAAAATAAAGTTTTCAGCACAAAACATAGTTGCATAAAAAGGGAGGCAAAGTTATTATTATTATTATTATTATTATTATTATTATTATTATTATTATTAGCAGCCTTGACTAACAACCATGGCCTTATCAAGATAAAAAAATCTGATGTGTTACACTCACATGACTTTCTCTACTCTTGTACAAACTATTTATACAAACGCTTATTCTCCATCTACTTCATGTTAATCGAGATAAACATTTGCAGACTCTATCTTATTGCTAATTTTCTTGTAGATGTAAGGGGAATATATATTTACAAGGGCAATATAGAAATACAGTAGCCTTTAAGCATAGACATTACACTTAATAGCTGGTTGCTAGGTGCAGCACCATTCCCTTTCACACAGATTAATACTCTTTGCATATCCAAGACAAAAAAATCAATAACGAATTCCCATTTGAGAAAATAAGGATTGAAAAATTTAAGGGAATAAAAGTAATATCTCGAAAATGGTTCACTCAATAACAAAAATGTATGACATAAATTGTGTATTTTAACGCGATCTGCATTTTTTGTGTAGTAAAAGTTAGTCTATCTCTTATGGTTTACCAGTTATGCAAAAGTCGTTCACAATGAAGAATACTTTTGGAGACATTCCCAGAAAATTCAAGATATACATTTTATTTGTCATAACATATCTTAAACACATGATACTTTAATCAAAATCGTTAGAGCCATTTTTGAGAAAATTAAAATTTTCGAAAAATCTTCTATGTAAAGGGTAATCTGGGGTGGGGGGATTTTCTTGAAAACCTTCGTGTCGCATCTCTGGAAGATACTGAACCTAAATACCAAGTTTGGTGTTTATCCGACTGTTCGTTTCTGAGTTATGCTGTTCACAGACAGACAGACAGACAGACAGACAGACAGACAGACACAGACACACACAGACATGTTTCCAAAAATGCTTTTTTTGGATTCAGGGTTTCAAAACATGTATTTCCGGTGAAATCTCGGTATCGAATTTTTGGGTGGAATACAATACTTCCCCTACTTACTATACGTAGTAGAGAAAGTAAAAAACTGCTGCCAATTGGAAAATGACAAACGGAACAATTTCCAAATTAGCACACAATACAAAATTGGTTACATGTGTTTATACACAGAAAACTACCTATAAGAACATTATTCAGTGAACAAGCTATCGCCTTTACAGCTCGAGTATCGGTGCCCAAAACAGAAGTATCGAGTATCGATTATCGAGAAATAGTGGCATGGTTCCATGACTAGAAGCAATATAGAAATCGACATTCATAATCAAATATAACATATTGGTAACTATTTAAAATTGTGCATTCATATACTCCCTTACAACTTAACTACCAAATTCGGTATTTATCCGAAGTATTGTTTCTGAATTATGTTGTTGACAGACACGCGGATGTTTTTATAAAAGTTTTTTGGAAGATTTAGGGGACCCCAAAACATGTATTGCCATTGAACTAACGATATCAAAATTTTTGGTGGGATATATAATTCTTTCTCTAAATCTTTTTCTTCGTCTTATTTTTATTACATTGATAATTGCACAGCTCCCAGATTCATACTTGACACCGAAATACACCGAAACGTTTAGGTGTGGAGTATTCAGGATGAGGTCAACCCTAACTGCAGGCCACTAGCGAGCGTTGCACTTACTCTGGAATCGTGCCATTGACTCACAGAAATGTCAGTCATATCGCCCGCTCAGCTATTTGTAGACTACTTTTGCGTCATACAGCCGACAACGAAAATACTCAAGACTTTGCGTGTAATGAGTTTGGTCATATAGGTCACTGTCGCCGACTGAAGGCCGTGAAGGTGAAAGCATATTCACTGTTATGTCAACATTTACTGCTACCCACCTCTCTGGCAACAATGCAGCGAGTTTCATGAATGAATTTCCTCCTTGCTGTTGCAGTTGAGATCAAATCAAGCTTTAAATTCTTCAGAATTGTCACACACTGAAAAGTCCACTATTTTTACTTTCTCTACTACGTGCACTAAGTAGCGGAAGTATTGCATTCCACCAAAAAATTCAGTTTTTCACCGGAAATACATGTTTTGAGCTGCCCTGAATCCAAATAAAGCATTTTTGGAAACATGTCTGTGTGTGTGTTAAATACCATACTTGGTATTTGAGTTAAGTATCTTCCAAGGATACGACACGAAGATTTTCAAGAAAATCCCCATATCTCAGACTACCCTTTACATGGGACATTTTTCGAAAACTCTGATTTTCTGAAAAATGGCTGTAACGATTTTGATTAAAATGTCATATGTTTAAGATAGGGCGGTGCCGTGGTCGAGTGGTTAGACCGCTCGCCTCCCACCGAGGCGGACCGGGTTCAATCCCAGGGACCTGCATGTGGGATTTGTGGTGGACGAAGCGGCGTCTGGGCGGGTTTTCTCTGGGTTTTCCGGTTTCCTCCGCCATTCATTCCACCGACTGCTCCATCATCACCTTTCCATTCATCCATTTCACCACTATTTCGCTTCATCTACTTCCTTCATCGGGCTGATCACCCATGGATGTTCTGTCTGATCCATGAGTGTCTGTTCCTCGACGGGCCTCTGACCCGCCTCTGTAAGTCCTGTGGGGTGTAAGTCCTACATAAGAGGAGGGTAAACAGATAATGGAATGTTTAAGATATTTTCAAGGTAAATGAAATGTATATTTCGAAATTTCTGGGAATGTCCCCAAAAGTCCTCTTTATTCTGAATGACTTTCGCATAACATAACATAACTTTTACTACACAAAAATGTAGATCTAGTTAAAACACAATTTATGTCATATAGAATTGTTTTTGTCGAGTGAACCTTTTCGGAGATATTCCTTGTTATTTGTTTGAGTTTTCCAATACTTACACTTTTTCTCAAATTGGAATTTGTTATTCGTTTTTTTATGTCCAGGACATGCAAAAACGATGGAATGCTCCACATAGCAACGAGCTCTTAAAATATTTGACTATCGCTTAAAACCTACCATATTCCCCTTATACCTACAAGAAAATTAGCAATAAGCAAATGTTTATCTCGATTAACATGAAGTAGAGGAGAATAAGCGTTTGTAAAGATACTTTGTACAAAAGTAGAGAAAGTCATGTGAGTGCAACACATCAGCATTTTTTTATTTACTCTACAGATTAAACCCTATTTTACAGTTGTATATGGGCGTTGTAGTTTTTTAATTAAAAAAATTAAATTAGCATAATTGTTTACATTTTATGATGTTCAATGGATGTGGTGAATAAACCTTATAAAATATTATAACAAAATCTTCTACTAAAATGTTATACAATGGTTTTATAAATTCTATATTACAGGGTTTTAAGTGGAGTTTCAAACAGTGCCTTCTGTATATGAACCGAGGACAATTAAATAGTATGTTCTGTTGTATGTTCATTTCCTGAAGGGCAATTGAGATCCTTTTATATGATAATATGAAATCTTCGGAAGTATGCACCAAATCTGTCGTGACCAGAAACAAATTTTGTTGGTATAAAATCATGGAAGAATACTTTACATTTTAGACGACTGTGTATATCAGAAAAAACACATTTCTTGTTATTAAGCCATTGTTGCTATTTATCTACAGTGAATTCCACGTGTTCATCGTCTGCATTTTGTACTCTGACTTAAGTCATGATATTGAACATTTGTTGTGGGATACCTGTCATTACTGGAAGCTACTTCTTTCGCTAGAATATCCGCCCATTCATTCCCAACATGTCCTCTTAGCCATGCAATGCAGATATGTTTATCATATGTTACGAGTTCTGATCTAATTCCTGTGGCTATTGGATGTAAATTAGATTTATCGTCGATTGAGAGTCAGGCAGCTTGAGAATTTGAATATACATAAGACTTTTTCTTTTGATGTGTGCACCAATCGACTGCTTGTTGAATGGCAAAGAGTTCTGCTTGGAATACTGTGCATATACGAGCCAGTTTGTATGTTGTGTGAAAATGTCTATCTTCCGAGCAGAAAACAAAAGCACATTCAACAATGTCATCTCCGTTTGCTTTACACCATCAGTGAACTTCATGTCTAAAATTGCACTCTCCTTGATTAACAAAATATCTGTAGTCATACAGGTGTCCTGCTGATAAGAAGGTCATTTTCCTCTCAATCTTAAAATCTTGCTGAAATATTTGAGAACTAAATCTTATGTTATTTTTTAAATATGTCATTTCAGATTGAGGCAGTATTTTTAACACTTAAATCATTTCAGTCTAATTATATAATATGTAAATTCAACAACAGCCCGCCTTGAAGCAATATGTATGTAATAATTTGTAAAATGTATGTAACAGTCATTGCATATGCTTATATTATTGTATCCATGTGTAATAATGTTATGTGAATGCATTACGTAATTTAATAATGTAGGAGCTGTGAGAATAATAAGTTAAACGTTGCTAACAATGAGGTAACAATGAGGTAACCTTGAGGCAATAATGAGTTTGAGAGTTTAAATGCTACTAGTCATTATTAGAGCAGCAATAAGTTAAATTTTGAGACAGTTTAAAAATAGCCAGTCAACAGCCAGAAAAAGCTTTAGTTAAATGCAGGTATTCTATTGGACTAGGATTAGCCAATCACAGACTTGAAATACAGAAATTTACAAGTTTAGACGGTTGAAATCTATTCAGTTGCCTGCAGACCGTGATAGTAACCGGATGTAAGATACGTCCTCTAGAGAATTATAATACGTATTCGTGTGAGACGAAAAATAAGTATACGCATTAAAAAGTGGAGGTATTAAATAAAAGAATCCCACAG
Organism: Deroplatys truncata; assembly: GCA_030765065.1. NCBI lineage: Eukaryota > Metazoa > Arthropoda > Insecta > Mantodea > Mantidae > Deroplatys > Deroplatys truncata. The sequence goes on along the minus strand of CM060988.1, from coordinate 124,262,473 downwards.
CTCTCTATATCAGTGAAGTGCTATTTAATTTGTGTCGAGGATTAATAAAAAGGAGTGAATTAAAACTAAAAAATCTGTGTAAGCCTACATTCTTGTCGCACCACGCCCTGCCTAAGAGAAACACGTCTCTAAAATAATACTGACGCAGCCGAGACAAACATAATATTTAAAGAAGCAGTTTAATAACAAAGTAAATATTTTTTTTAAACTTAGGGCAAAGGCCACCTGAAAGTACATTTGGGGTGAAGGCTACCGGAAACTGTTTAACATACGTGAGATTGCAAGTATTACAAGTTCGGCTCCCCTACAGTTGAAATATAATACATCATCTTGAAACTGACTTTCCATACGTAGCAGCAACAAACATTTTCTCAAATTGACGCCCAAAGCGTGGTGCAAATAACGTAAAGATATAATAACCTCCTTCAAATTGGCTTCCATACGTGGAGCTAAATAAAAAACAACTCCAACAAAACACCTACTTCAAGATTGTGTAATGACTGTTATATACAGTGGTGGAATGCCTGCTATAGCTAAGGCTGCATCCGTAGAAATTATTCTATACGCTTTCGTGATCTGAAGTGCAAAGCCACGTTGTATGTGAAGAAGATTCTTTTGGGCCTATGTTTTATTCAACACATGTTGGTAAGCAGAAACGCAGTTCACTGCCATTGGTTCCGCTGCTCCATGATAAATAGTGCGCAAGGCTTTGAGTTGGTACCCCATGTGGGTTTAGTTGCCCGTGCCAAAACTGTTTGAAATTGTCTTGTTTTTTGACCAACTTTTCTAGATGTGGTTTGATGGTAATTTTCTGACCAATATTTACACCAAGATAAGATAAACAAACAACCAGTTTAATTTCTTCCTTCTTCATGTGTATCTTCGGTGTTAAAATATTTCTTTTCTTGGTTACAATCATTTCAACTGTTTTACTTGCATTGAATTGGAGTTTAATATTGCAGCCCCAGTTGTATATAGTATCAAGCAAAGTGATTGCAGTTTTCTCTAATGCCTGACCGAATCAGTCTTGATCATCAGTAGAACATCATCTGCATATGCATAACACTAAAATTTTTGGCAATGGCAAGCACAAAGTCTACTGTTGGACAACATATTTCTGGTATTTAGTGTTAGAGTCATGACGCATTTTAAATTAAGCTTACTAGCTGTCTCTTTGGACCTTCAGTAACGATTTAAATAATTTCATTTACCTCTCCCAATTCTTTAAGGAATTATTGTATAATGATGATGGTGATAATGATGATGATGATAATAATAATAATAATAATAATAATAATAATAATTATTATAATAAATATTTATTCGTCCAAGGAATTAAATTAAAATTCTATGTTTAGTTACTTTCAATAAGAAACTCGTCAACGGAATAAAATGGTTTTAATAAAAACCAATTATATAATTTAGTTTTAAAAACTTTAATAGAAACAGTTCTGCTGAAGCAGGAAGCTTGTCATAAAAATGTATACTCGTAAAAGCCCAGTATCTTTGGTCATCTTCATTCTACATCTGGGGGATCCACCTTAAAATTATTTCTTATGTTTATATTATGTATATCTGATCTCAACTTATAGCTATTAACATCCTTATGAATATTAACCATTATGATATAAATGAAAAGATTATAAACAGTCATTATTTTCAATAAAATAAACAAAGGCCTGCAAAATTTATTAAATTTCTTATTAAGCATAAAAGTAGCGGGATGGCTCAGGCGATAACGTCCGTGGTCCGCATTCGGGAGGTGCCGGGTTCGATCCCAGGAACCAGACACTCTGACCCATGGGTTTTTTCGGGGTTTTCCTGGATCGTCAGACGAATGCTGGAGTAGTTTCTTTCATTCTCAGAATTTCCTGTCCCTCCATTTCGTTCTATAAATCATTTCATACATCCTTCGTCCCGTTTGGTGTATTTCAGGGTTGAACGTGTTGGCGGTGTTGTTTCGGTGCAGTGTGGCAGGGAAAAAGGATGCTCTTTGTTAACTTTCTCAGTCCTTCGGCCTTCGGCTGTGGCATAAAGTCCCCAGCTTCGAATGCCGGAGTGTCTATATCTGGAAACTTCAGAAACCCTGTCATTGCTGTGCCGTTACTGCTGGTTGCGGTCGCCCGGTGTCTCCCTTCTGGGGGCGCCCCTTCATGGGGCGTCGGTACAATATCCTCATTCCTGGATCGGTGCTGAATCCCTCCGTTTCGCAGTCCAATCCAATTAAGCGTAATTCGTAAAGCCCTTTTTTTGCCATTTAGTACACCAGAAGAGTGACCCACAAATGAATACCATAACGTATATGAGCATGTAATAGTGCAAAATAAACATTTCTTAAAGTACAGGGTGCAATTAATTTCTTAGTTTACGAATAACAAATACAACCCTAGAAATTTTGGTACACACAGATTCAAGGTGCGGCTTCCATGACTATATTTTATCTAACAGCAAGCCAAGAAATCTGACAGATGAACAAGTCGGTCTTTGGTAATTTCTCTTAAATCAAAACTGTACAAGGATATAGGAGACTTTTTATGGTAAATGTTTCCCTCTACCTCTTTTAACTGCGTTTTTGTAAATGATTGATTTACAAAAATGATTCCGTGATTTCCTAATACTCGGGGCCAAGTTTTGATGACCTAAAAATGTTTGAAAAAAATATCTATAATTTTAAAGAAGTGACATAATAATTACAAAGAATCAACTAAGACTGAGATGTATTTAATTTATTAAAATTAGTGTACAGAAAGTTATAAATTAATTTTATACATGCATTTTATACTTGGTTACGGCTATACAAGTATAAAAAAATCTGTTGTGTTACATTCACATGATTTTCTTTAAGTTTAGTAGTGAGTATGCAAATTATTCTTACTCAAGCTTATTTTTCTATCTACTACATTTTCATCCACACATTTACGCTACACATTTCGTTATAGATACAAAGAGAATAGCGATAGTCAAACGTTTAAGAACTGGACGCTATATGCTAGTCTTAAATTTCCATACTGTTTCCATGCAATCGCGAGAAACAACTGAAAGTTGAAAGAAATTTTAAGAATGATCAAGTAATGAGCAATTCGAAGCATTAATAACCGATATCTCAGAAATGGCTTACACCACAAAAAAAGTTATTTGAAATAAATTGCCTGTTTTAAAGAGATCTACATTTTTTGTATAGTACATTTTTGCTTATAATGCATCCCCCAGGCAGAATATTGGTCTCAATGGGCGGGATCGCTGCCTATCTGCACCCTATGGGTGGGATCGAACCCGGGCGCATTCTTTGGCCGGAAACCAGAGCGCCACGGCGCAAAATCTATAAAGAAAATGACTAAATAAATGGTAAAGGGCAAGGGAATGACAAAATAATGGCGTAAAATCGAAAAAAATGCCCTAAAGCAGAAAATGGCATAAAATGACCATTTATGACCATAAACCGTTAATATAAATATGCTTTTTCATAATCTGGAGCCCATGATAATGATTTATATAGCTCTATACGTTAGTAATGCTTATGATTCAACAATTAAAAGATGGCGTATCGTCAGAATTCGGGTCCCGCTAATAACGGACGAAAAATTCCCAAATATTCATGGACATGGAAAACATATTGGCGAATGCTGTATTTCTGATTTCCTTAACCTCCCCCGCCACATCGTCTTCCAAATGTTGTACGAGCCTGTAAGTAAATATCAAGCGTTGGAAGAATTGTCGGAATGGTGAAGTAATTTTAAATAACTCGCATGTGATAAAATTTTAAGCTTTTGCGTTTTATCCTTGGTCTCATAGATAGCATAAAGCCTTAACAGTTTTCACATAATAAGAAATCCATAACGACAATATTCAACGAAATATGATCGAAACGAATGAATTTGAAGTTTTGCAAAACCTGCTCCACCATATTCAATATTAAACCCTGAAACTAATTCCGATTCTCCCTCAGCAAAATCAAAAGGACTACGATTTATCTCAGCTAAACAAAATACAATTCATACATTACATAAAGGTAAACATAAAAATCAAAACAAAATATTTATTTGATAATAAAAAAAATATAATAATGAATAACTTCTAAGAAATTTTAAATTCATTGGATAAATATTAATTTTTTATGGATTAATTACATGTAAATATATAATTAGTATAATCTTTTATCATTTTGGAAATAAAGTAGTTTGCATCCATCGAGTAAACCATCTCAGTTTTAATTACAAATGTTGGTTGAATAGTTTCTGATATTTCGTTGGACACAATTTTCGCTCGGCAATTTTGTACTGGGTGGAAGAGAAGTTACTACATTGATTTAAATCAGTTACAGATATAATTATCTGGAAAACATTTTGAAACTTCAATTTTTTATGACCATTTCCTGCGGAGATATTTTAGGTTTTAACGTAAAATAAACATGCTGGCAAGGTTGCAGGGTTTGCTGATCCATAGTAGTGGAGGTGTCACTTTCACTTTCAAAACCAGTTGGAGGACACCACGTAAACAGCCTTCACTTTCAATTTCACAGTGACGTGTATCTCACGAGCGTTTCGTGTCTGCTACCTCCTAATAATTGCACCTGAATGTTCTAGAGACGCATTTTGTAACCTAAACTCACAATCTACGGATATTTTATCAGCTCGTTCAGCATTAAACTTAAAGAAGTTTTGCAGTTGATACTGCTGTAATGTAACCACCCACACCATCTAACATATAAACACGAAACAACTACATCGTTTGGCCCTTGTTGTGCTGAGCACATTCCTTCCATTTTATACTGTTCTAATGTAGGCCAATAGCATGCCAGCTGTACTTGTTATTTCACCAAAACATTACATCACTCCTTCGTGTTTGTTTGGATTAAGAGACATGTAGAAACTAAACCCCATCTCACCGTTCAGAGAAGAGTGAGGTAGACTATGTTTTGTTTAGTTCTGGAAGCCAGTGAAGACCTGTTTGCGATATTATTGCTTCTACAGCTACATTACGTCTGCAAAAAGGTGTTCGGAGTATCCTTTTAAGTTATTAATTATTTAAAAACCCTGCGTGATCTCACATAGTTACTACCAAACCTACGTCAGTAATAGGCTACCCTACTCATCTTACAAGTAAGTTATTATCTTCATACATTCTCGTTGAATTAAACATCTAATTTGGAATAAAACTATTTGTTTTTTCCGAAAACGGCTGATCAAAGAACAAAATGCCATTATGCTTGTAATGCTTCTATGAAGCACATATTGTAAGGACTGTAATAAAAACAGTAGTAACGAATAATACAAAAATAATTTTTTTATTTATAAAAATACCATATGTTTAAGGTATTTGCATGACAAATAAAATGTGTATCTTGGGTATAGACTATGAAGTCGTCTTCATTTTAAATTAACTTTTCTATAACCGGTACTGTAAGAGATAGACAAAAACGTAGATCTCGTTATAACACACAATATATGTCAAATAACACTTTTTTTGTGGCGTTAGTCATTTCCGAGATATTGTATTTACTATCTCTAAAACGTATATAGTAGTAGGGAGGGTATTGCATTCCACCCAAAAATGCGATACCGAGATTTCATAGAAATACATGTTTTGAGGCCCTGCAAATGAAAAAAAAGCATTTTTGGGAAAAGGTCCGTGTGTGTGTGTGTGTGTCTGTGAACAGCATAACTCAATCAGTGAACGATTAGATGTAACGTTTCAATAAACCATGTCGTTTGAGCTTCGCGGCCCGCGCATATTTTACTACTAAACATTTAGTGGACAATAATTATTTATATCCATCTACCCGCGAGGCGTAAAACCTCGTGCATCTATAACGTACCTATGTGAATAACCATCTTAATACAATGCAGTGCTGATTGTCCTGTGCTCTGTGACCTATATTCGAAACGATAAACAACACTTTAATAAACAAATATGTACAGTCAAGTGCCAAAAATAAAAAATAAATAAAAATCTGATGTGTTACACTCACATGACTTTCTCTACTCTTGTACAAACTATTTTTACAAACTCTTATTCTCCATCTATTTCATATTAATCGAGATAAACATTTGCAGAAACGATCTTTTGACATGCAAAGAGAATTACATTTTACGCATAGCGACCAGTTCTAAAAATATTTGACTATCGCTTAAGGCGTACTATGTTCCCCTTGTTTTGTATTTGCAAGGGCAATATAGAAATACAGTAGCCTTTAAGCATAGGCATATCTCTTAATAGCTGGTTGCTATGTGCAGCACCATTCTCTTTGCCTCAGATTAATACTCTTTGCATATACAAGACAAAAAAATAATAACGAATTCCCATTTGAGAAAATTATTGGAAAATTTAAGGGAATAAGAAGCAATATCTCGAAAATGGTTCACTCAAAAAAAATGTATATGACATAAATTGTGTATTTTAACGCGATCTACATTTTTGTGTAGTAAAATTTTGTCTATCTCTTATGGTTTACCAGTTATGCAAAAGTCGTTCACAATGAAGAACACTTTTGGAGACATTTCCAGGAAATTCAAGATATACATTTTATTTTGTCATGAAAATATCTTAAATATATGATATTTTAATCAAAATCGTTACAGCCATTTTTGAGAAAATTAAAATTTTCGAAAAATGTTCTACGTAAAGGGTAATCTGGGGTGGGGGATTTTCTTGGAAACCTTCGTGTCGCATCTCTTGAAGATACTGAACCTAAATACCAAGTTTGGTGTTTATCCGACTGTTCGTTTCTGAGTTATGCTGTTCACAGACAGACATACACACACAGACACATACACAGACACACACACGGACATGTTTTCAAAAATGCTTTTTTTTGGATTCAGGGGGTCTCAAAACATATATTTCCGGTGAAATCTCGGTATCGAATTTTTGGGTGGAATACAATACTTCCCCTACGTACTATACGTAGTAGAGAAAGTAAAAAGAACACCGTGCCGATGCTTTTGGTTACTTTTAGTTTTCTATTCTTGAATGTTGGCAGAATCTCCTCATCATTTGTGTTCCGCGCCTGCCTTAGGTGAGCTATTCTCTAATTGGTTTTAGCTGAAGTCCTATACGCTAGCATACCCTATGAAGAAAGGTCAGGCTAGCTGGGCAATGAATGGGGTGGTGAATCGTTGTATGACGCCTGAAGGTTGATACAATATGCCTCCCAAAGACTGTCCATACTAGCCCTTGAATGAGTCCGGCTCTTATTGGTTCTGCATTCAAGCATTAACCTCTGTAACCGAATGAGGGATGGAAGGCGCGGCAGAGGTGTGTTAATTATTGATTGCCAACTTAAACCGCGCTTCCTCATATCGGTACGATTATTTGCACCCGACTGTAGTTGCAACTCCGTGCGAGGATGACTCAAAGTTGTAAATGAATATTGAGGTAACTAATTTCCGATAAGCGATGCCGATGCCACGCACATGCAGTGAATGATATCATCCACGCTCAGTAACTGATATCTTCAGTAACCGTTAACGCGATTGTCTTCACTACTTTGGTAACCGTTAAGACTGGTTCACAACCGCCCGAGAACGGTAACAGAACGGAAACGAGAACGGGAAGCAATGCCCCATGCAAGATATTGGTTCACAACAGCCCGGTAACGAGAACGGAAATGCATATCGATCACAAAGTGAAAGTCGATTTTGCACATTGGGATTTCATTTGTTTTTAACTGAACAATGACATTTTTTCACCTACTTCTAATTTAGCCAAGCCAACGTCAAAATTCGATAGAGTAAACATTATCTAAATGCATATCCATTACATTTTCGAACCCCCTACTTATGCCAAGCTTTCATTCCTTTTTTTAATGGCATACATTAAAATTGTGTATTGTTGTTTTTTCATTTCCACTTGTTTTAGCTGTTCTTTGTAGCTTTTTCCATTGTTTTTAGGTAATAGGCAGTTTTGAGTTGCATATAAACACACTACAAATGATCGCTTCACCAAGGGAACCAACGCTGATTAGATTTGCGTGTGTCGGGATGAGGTTAGGAAGCGCATTTACTACAAATTCCTTCTAGTTTCATATGTATAGTCACTTGTGACTATAGAGAGCACTAGGTGGCTCTTTCATGTCACGGCTGCCTAGAATAACCTCTAGAGTGAAGAGTATAACATGCACAATAGGGATCTAATATGCCGTGCCCGGGAACGAGAACGAGAAAGTTAAAAGTTGGGCAACTCTTCTTTCCCGTTCCGGGGCTCGGGAAGGCTTCCCGTCGGTTGTGAACTTTCCCATTTGAATACATGTATTTCAACTTTCTCGTTCTCGTTCTGGTTACCGTTCTCGTTGGTTGTGAACCAGCCTTTATTGGGTAACTGGTCTCTTTGTATTCGTTACTTTGGTAACGTTGTGTTATTTTTTGCCCATCCCTACTCTCAAATCTTCAACGGGATCGCTGCCTCGCTCTAAAAATCACCCGCACTTTACATACTTTCGCATTTTTGTTATTTACAGCTCTAGTGCTGCTTCATTGTATTCAATGTTTGTGCTTTGTACGTATTATGACATGCTGTAGTTAATATGAATAGTGAGTGTGAATGGTTTGAGGAAGCAATTTCTATCACAAAATGCACAGAAAAACTATTTGTTTAAAATTTTGAGTACGCAACTCCGTCTATAAATTTAACAGTGCATTAAGTAGAATTAAGATTTGCGACCATGAAGTGCAGGAGGCTGGATCCTCAGTACAGAAAATTGCGCTGTTATTAAGGGAAGTATGCAGAATTTTCATTTCAAAGCTTCTAGTATAAAGTATAGGGATGGGATACAACGGAGGGGGACGCCCCCGCATTGCGACCTACGGGAGATCTATTGCGATTACCACCTCTCAGGAGGAAGGGATGAAATGAAGGAACCACAGGAGGCTACAGACAACAGAGGCGCGCGGAAGTCCGCAACAGTTCCTGGCTCGAAGAGCTGTCCACCAATGGAGTTGCGTAGAGAGAGTGATGAACGACCCGTCCAACCAGGCAGTCCTCTAGTGTCCATAAGAAATATTCTTTCCGTGGAAGCATCCGGACATCTGTCGGCACCGCCACACGCCACGAAACCTAGAGGTACACCTGAAAGATGAGGAGGAAACCGAATGAAAGGGAAATGAAGGAAAGGAAACCGTAGTAGATGAGAAATTACCCCCAGCATTCGGTTCCGACCAGGAAAAACCACGAAAAACTCAAGTTCAGAGTGGGCGGCCGACGGGAATCAAATCGGGACCTCCTGAATGCAAGCCTCGTACGTTACCATATCACGTAGTCCCGTATAATAAGCTATTTATTTAATTTTAGTTTCATAAAAGAAAAATTCAATTTGGACATTGAAGGAAATTTTAAAACCGGATTTTAGGTTTCGTCTCCCCTCTCATTCTTGGCTGCTACTCTTTGCTATTTCAAACGATCATGGACTTACAAATCATGCCTTGGGTCAGTAGCCCATCGAGGAGCAAACAATCTCTCAATCATAGCATATCCAGAATAGGTGATCAGTCCAATGCCCGGTAAGGCGGTGAAGAAGAAGCAAATAAAATGCTTATTTCTTAGTATGTCCAATTCATTTGTTCTGATATTTTGGGAACTGTTTCGTTTTGGGAAGGAACTGTTTGAATTTGAACATAGTTGGTTTATTTTGAAAATTTAAATATTCAACATTCTTTACGCATTTGATGTTGTGGCTGTTTGCAAACTAGGTAACAATCTATAACTAAAATTCTTTTCATTTTAAAATTTCCGTTTTGGAGATTTTTATTATACAGTTCGCTCGTTCAAAATGTTCCCTGCCTTGGAGTTTTCATTATCCAATTCTAAAACTTTTCACGCACGTTTTGAATATTTAAATAAATAAAACTGTCATATAATCTTTTTTTCTTATGAGAAAGTTTTTTGCGTTATTCGTTTAGAAATCAAAGATGGGTTGTAAAAAATATAAATTTACAATAATAAACGCTTACAATTTATTTTATTTTGACTAAAATTAGATCCATGATAATTTTTTTTTGCGTTATGATCGTATAAATGAAAGCAAATTTAAAAGGAAAGATTGTTTTTAAAGTTTAATGGAGTTAAACATTTGTCATAGAATAATAAAATTTATGTTTGAAACTCAGTAAACTAAAAAGAATATGGAAATGACGTAAAACCGTTCAATATTTACATAAGAAAGACTATGGTTAGATTTTCAGTCAAATTTATTGAAAACTTCAGAATATAGTATCTTCAGTGGTGCATTCCGTTAATAATATGGTCACAGTTTTCTGTAATAAAGAATCCGCAACATGAACATATAGGAAAATAAGGTGAAACGAGTAAGTATAAAATTTCCTCACTGGCAGTTCACCAAGTTAAACGTTTTGAAAATGGTACGTGGTCTGTAACTATTAAGAAAAATAAACCTCTCAGCTGCTAATAGTATATAACCGATTGACTAGTTACTTTCTCTACTACGTATAGTAAGTAGGGGAAGTATGTATTCCAACAAAAAATTCGATACCGAGATTTCACCGGAAATATATGTTTTAAGGCCCCCTGAATCGAAAAAAAGCATTTTTGGAAACATGTCCGTGTGTGCGTGTCTGTGAACAGCTAACTAAGAAACGAACAGTCGGACAAACACTAAACTTGGTATTTAGGTTCAGTATCTTCCAGAGATGCGACACGAAGGTTTTCAAGAAAATCCCCAAACCCCAGATTAACCTTTACATGGAACATTTTTCGAAAATTTTAATTTTCTCAAAAATGGCTCTAACGATTTTCATTAAAATAGCATATGTTTAAGATATTTTCATGACAAATAAAATGTATATCTTGAATTTTCTGAGAATGTCTCCAAAGGTATTCTTCATTGTGAACGACTTTTGCATAACTGGTAAACCATAAGAGATAGACAAAATTTTACTACACAAAAATGTAGATCGCGTTAAAATACACGATTTATGTCATATTCATTTTGTTTTGCTGAGTGAACCATGTTCGAGACATTGCTTCTTATTCCCTTAAATTTTTCAATACTTATTTTCTCAAATGGGAATTCGTTATTCATTTTTTTGTCTTGGATATGCAAAGAGTATTAATCTGTGGCAAAGAGAATGGTGCTGCACATAGCAACCAGCTATTAAGAGAAATGTCTATGCTTAAAGGCTACTGAATTTTTATATTGCCGTTGCAAATACAAAACAAGGGGAACATAGTACGCCTTAAGCGATAGTCAAATACTTTTAGAACTAGTCTCTATGTGTAAAATGTAATTCTCTTTGCATGTCAAAAGATCGTTTCTGCAAATGTTTATCTCGATTAACATGAAGCATATGGAGAATAAGCGTTTGTAAAAATAGTTTGTACAAGAGTAGAGAAAGTCATGTGAGTGTAACACATCAAACTTTTTTGTGTTACGCTGGAGAGAATTTTCTCCTTTTATGGAATTATTTAGTATTCGCTGATAATGAATTGGATTAAACATACAGAGAAAATACAACGAAATTTTCTTATTTAAGTGTTACTAAGTATTGTATATTGCCAGAGGTCGCGGGTTCAAGCCCGGCGCAGGGCAATGGATTTTTTCGGGCGTAAAAATCCTTAGCATGGCTTCCTTCGGAAGGAGAGTAAAACCGGTGGTCCCCTGTCGCAGATTTACCGACGTAAAAGAACCTCAAACCTGAAAAAGACGCCTCTCAGCAAAATTTCTGGTCTTTCATGCCCAATATAAAATGGGACGCTAAGAACCACAGTAGTTAAAGAGCATCCATGAATAAACTCAGTTTAATTTTTGTACACATATCATACCGTTATAAGGGGAAGATTTAAAACTATCTCTCAGCACTGGTTTATGATGATTATGATTCACCGGATAATAGCGACACCACCAAGAAACGTAATCAGTATAAAACAATCTACTAGGAACACCGTATTTCATTTATTTCTTCGAGTGGCCCAACTTTCGTATAGTTACCAAAATGACATTGTTGCCAACGCGAGAAATTTCTGCATATGAATTTGTGAAATAAATGTGTTTTAAATTTTTACCATAAATGTAAATATACAAAATGACCTATTGAAAGATTTTCAGCCATAATCCTACATTTTGTTTGGATTAGAATACAAGAAAATGATACGTAAATGAAAAAGAACAGTTACCAGAGAAACAATGACGTTCAAATGTACCAAGTGTTGCAATTTTTGGAGGAACACCTCCAACCGGTGTTTCCTGGAAATACTAATTGGCTGTATCTAATTCACCGAAGCGGTTTTTCGGGTTGGAATCAATTTACCACACTCTTCATTATGGGATACAGTTTCGTTCTAGATTGTTAGAGTGGTTTTTGAGAAAATGAGAAATTTTCACTTTGCATCCTATAAAAATTTGGTGTGTTACACTCACATGACTTTCTCTACTCTTGTAAAAACTATTTTTACAGGCGCTTATTCTCCATCTACTTCATGTTAATCGAGATAAACATTTGCAGAAACCATCTTATTGCTAATTTTCTTGTAGATGCAAGGGGAATATGCTAGGCTTTAAGCGATAGTCAAATATTTTAAGAGCTGGTTGCTATGTGGAGTATTCCATTCTCTTTGTATGTCCAGAATAATAGTATTAATAATAATAATAATAATAATAATAAAGAATAACGAATTTCCATTTGAGACAAAGTATAAGAATTGGAAAATTCAATTAAAAACAACAAGGAATATCTCGGAAATGGTTCACTCCACAAAAAGTGTATATGACATAAATTGCGTGTTTTAACACGAGCTCTACATTTTCTGTGTAGTAAAATTTTGTCTTTCTCTTACGGTTTACCAGTTATGCAAAAGTCATTCAGAAAGGGGAGGACTTTCCGAGACATTCCCAGAAAATTCAAGATATACATTTTATTTGTCATGAAAATATCTTAAATATATAACTTTTTCATAAAAATCGTTAAAGGGATTTTTGAAAAAATCAAAATTTTCGAAAAATGTTCCATGTAAAGGATAGTCTGGGATGGGGATATCCTTGAAAATGTTCGTGTGGCTTCTTATAAAGTAACTGAATCTAAATACCAAGTTTGGTATTTATCCGACCTATCGTTTTTGTTCACAGACACACACACATACACACACGGACCTTTTTCTAAAAGTGCTTTTTTTATTCAGGGGGCCTCAAAACATGTATTTCTGGTGAAATCTCAGTATCGAATTTTTGGGTGGAATGCAATACTTCCCCTACTTAGTATACGTAGTAGAGAAAGTAAAAATACCGGACTTAAATACGAAGCGTCGTGTTTATTTGTGTGCAGTACACACACAGAGAGAGAGAGAGAGAGAGAGAGAGAGAGTGTGTGTGTGAGAGAGATGGGGGGAGGAGCGATGCTTTTGTAAAACTGTTTTTTAGGTTCACGTAACCTCTAAACCTGCATTTCCGGTGAAAACCTGTGTATAACCTTTTTGGTGCAATAATATGTTATGCTTCCTCTACCTAACACGAGGTAGCGGTACAGAGTACAAAAAATTACGAATTCTGTCCGATGTTGATGGATATACTCTCTTGTTTTTTTCATCATTTCAGTATAGCATAACGATTCGTCAGCCCAGTGAAAATAAAATGAACAGAATTATGAAATACGTTTCATAAATCATAACCAACTTCTCTTAAGTCGATGACCAAAATAACGAGGTTGTCTGAAAAGAACCAGTTTAAACTCGCTGAGGAGAGGTCAGCATAACTGAAGCCGGGAGAGTTATCATATTCGCTTCTTTGCTATCAAGAATCGGAAGACGTCATTAATGAAGAGCGGGTGAAAGAATATCGCTATATAAGTGGTATTAGTGCTAGCATTCTTTTACATTGGTTTAAGCTCCGGATAAAGTTTTAATCCCACATGGGACTAAAACGGTTCCAGTATTTGAAAATTCATGTACTTCGCCTATCTCTAGAGTTAAGATATTTCTTATAGGTAATGCATCCGTGAAATTTGACCAAAAATGGTAAAACATTAAAAAATTAAAGTTTGCATCATAATAAAATAATATTAATTCTACTCTTTAAGAAAACATATAGCTTATTCCTCTTGGCATATTTAAAATTCAAGTTGAGTTTTATTTATGAACGCTCTTTATTATGGCTCTTAGCGTCCCATTTGAATTGGGCGTGAAAAACCGGAGATTTTGCTCAGAGGCCTCTTTATCAGGCTTGAGGTTCTTTTACGTGCCGCAAATCACGGGATCAACGGCTTTACTTCCCGTCCGAAGGAAGCCATGCTAAGTATTTTTACGCTCGAAAAAAATACATCGCTCTCCGCCGACTTTGAACCCGCGACCTCGGGAATTAGAGGCTACCATGATACCACTACATCGCGGAGGAAGACTTGGCATTTTTAAACTACCATATAACTAAAGCTATAAACGGAGAGCTGATGCTTATTAATAGTCAAACTCAACTTGAAACCTTGTTTCCTGCAAACGTTTTTCAACATTTTTCCACATTCAAAATGCTCAAAAGCAAGTGATTTTGTACTAATTTGTTTCAAAATTCTTGTAGCGCTTTTCAAAAGTACATTAAAGAAAACCAACGTATACGTTTTTTAAAATAAGGCTCCAATTTTGAGAAATGAATGATTAAGTTTTGAAAAAATCAGAAATTTTTGAGAATACAATATAATAATTTTTCCACAATAATGTAAAAATCTGTTGCGATGGATCTTCTTGTAAACTGATGCAAATATTTTAAAAAATTTCGTGAAGTATTTTTATTAGAACAATAAATTTACACAATAAAAAGTAGTATTTAAATAACCATGCAGGCCAAAAATTTGAAAAATGGCTATTATGTGAAATAACTGAAATAAATTTCAACAAGGTATCTTACATACTGTGGATTTTTACAAATTTAAAATATGCATTATCTTAGATAAGGAGCAATCGAATAATTGATAATCGATTACTTTTTATGAGATTTTTAACCACTCTTCTGCTATAATAAATAATATACTGCCAGCTGGTTTACTAACCTTTGAGGCAGTTTCATTAAAAATAGTTTTGTCCACAAGAAAAAAATTCGTAGGATTACATGGATGTTTGTAATGAAATATAGATCCAATCCAACATGGTGTTGGCAGGCTGCGAGCAGCCCGATGGCAGTCATAAAATGTATCTACCCTTGTTAGAGCTTAACCACTTAGAGACGGGATGAGGGGTGTAATTATTAAGGTTGTTGGAGTGAAGGGCGGTAGCAAGGCTTAAGGCTGGTTCACAACCGCCCGAGAACGGTAACCAGAACGGGAACGAGAATGGGAATAGATATCGATGATCATATCGATCACAAAGTGAAAGTCGATTTTGCGCATTGGAATTTCATTTGTTTTTTTTCTGATCCCTCTAGTTGTGCCAAGCTTTCATTCCTTTGTTTAATGGCATACATTAAAGTTGTTTATTGTTCTTGTTTAATTTCCATCGGTTCTGATCTTCTTTGTTGCTTTTGCTATTGTTTTTGAGGTAATAGCCAGTTTTGAGTTGCATATAAACAACCTACAAATGACCCTTTCACTAGAGGAACCAACGCTCATTGGATTTGCGAGTGTCAGGATGAGGTTAGGAAACACATTTACTACTAATTTCTTCCACTTTAATGTTTCCAGCTTGCGACCACAGAGACCACTAGCCATTGTTTCATGTCACGGCCACCTAGAATAATCTCTAGAGTGAAGAGTCTAATATGCACAATATGGATCTAATATGTCGTGCCCGGGAACGAGAACGAGAAAGCTAAAAGTTGGGCAACTCTTCTTTTCCTTTCCCAGGGCCCGGGAAGGTTTCCGTTGATTGTGAACGCTCCCATTTGAATACATGTATTTAAAATTTCTCATTCTGGTTACCGTTCTTCTTGGTTGTGAACCAGCTTTTACTCCTCGACGCTGCAGTTGAGGGTGCAACAGCCCTTTTGAAACCGAACGAGGGTGCTTTGATGGTGTGGCAAATAAGTGGTAAAATTTTGCGGCCCGGCGTCAAATTTCATCCTCCAGTATGGAAGAGATGAAGCTTCGTAAAGCAGCTTCACGGAGAAGGAACGGCATACAAAAAATCTGATGTGTTACACTCACATGACTTTCTCTACTCTTGTACAAACTATTTTTACAAACGCTTATTCTCCATATGCTTCATGTTAATTGAGATGTTAACAAGGGGAATATGGTAGGCTTTAAGCGATAGTCAAATATTTTAAGAGCTGGTTGCTATGTGGCGCATTCCATTCTCTTTGCGTGTCCAGGACATATAAAAAATGAATAACGAATTCCCATTTGAGAAAATAAGTATTGAAAAATTTAAGGGAATAACAAGCAATATCTCGAAAATGGTTCACTCAAAAAAAATGTAGGTATGTAACATAAATTGTGTATTTTAACGCGATCTACATTTTTTGTGTAGTAAAATTTTGTTTATCTCTTATGGTTTACCAGTTATGCAAAAGTCGTTCACAATGAAGAATACTTTTGGAGACATTCCAGAAAATTCGAGATATACATTTCATTTGTCATGAAAATATCTTAAACATTTGATATTTTAATCAAAATCGTTAGAGCATTTTGAGAAAATTAAAATTTCCGATAAATGTTCCATGTAAAGGGTAATCTGGGGTGGGGGGATTTTCTTGAAAACCTTCGTGTCGCATCTCTGGAAGAAACTGTTCGTTTCTGAGTTATGCTGTTCACAGACACACACACGGACATGTTTCCAAAAATGCTTTTTTTGGATTCAGGGGGTCTCAGAACATATATTTCCGGTAAAATCTCAGTATCGAATTTTTGGGTGGAATACAATACTTCCCCTACTTACTATACGTAGTAGAGAAAGTAAAAAGATGGCTCGGAGGCCCTTATTCTGTACGCGGTGCAGTCGTAGGAGACTGGAGTCTGCGGCCATGCCCCAGATTTCGCAGACGCATGGAAGGACAAGGTTTATAAAAGCTGAAATACTGATAGGCCTCGGCTCACTATTCTCAGTGAGTGCATAATATCGCAGCTGAATTGGAAAAAATCCTACTGATTAGTAACAAAAAGTACAACCGGACCAATCCGGTTGTAAATAACCGTTCCAAAATAACAAGTGCTCCATGAGTATTCATGCATAACAGTAACAACAAAATACTGTGATCCATTACTACTGGACTTTCGTAACAAATTGATGCTCCCCTCCCTTCTTTCCCCTCTTTCACCAGGCAGGTGTGAATTCTTGAGGCCTCATTTATGCAAGCAATTCCATGTCACGCGATAAAGAATGACGCGACGCAGCAGATTTTTAGTGTGTCTATTTATGCACGCGGCGAGATTGTCATATTCGTACTGTGTACTTTGGTGATATAATTTCTACCAGCCTGTTTCCACATTTGGCTCGACAGTGTGGATCTCTGTGTGCTGTACACTCGCTTCCATTTATGTGTCCTCGCAGCTTTGTGAGGCATTCCACTGGACTTCACAGGTGAGTATGTATAGCAATGAGGTGATGCATGTATCTGTTTACCTTAGCGTGCGTGGAGTAGCGTTCTGTTTTACCTGCAAAACATTAGATTATTTACACATGAATACATAACGTTGAGCAATAACTTTAGTCTTTACACTTATAATAACCATGTTATAATACGAGATAATGAAATAGAATCATGTTTCGCACAATATCTCCACGAATACATATTTTTAAGGCCACACAATGCAAAACTGAAATACATTATACTTTTTACTCTCAAAGAGGACACATTTACTGGGCATTATGGGAATCATCTGTCCAATATAAATATGCAGCTAAATTAAACAGTTTTGCACAATTTCTCCATGAAGTATTTTTAATGACAGGATACCTAATGTAAAACTGAAGTATATTATAATTTTACTCTAAAAGAGGACACATTTACTAGACATTATTTTAATAATCTGTCAAATCTCCATTGTTGTCCAATACTGATATAGCTGCATAGGCACCTAATCGCTGAGTGCTCGAAGAACTCTGACTCTAAGCGCATATGTTCCCAAAGGGCGACGAGTGATTCAGTGTTTAGGCGGCTAAATCATGTAAGTCATGACGGGTAAAGCTGTAGCTCAAAGTTATATATTCATATGTGAATAATCTAGATTTGTGCACGTAAAACAGGTCGCCACTGCATGCGCGAACAGGTAAACAGATACTCACCTGTGAAGACCAGTAAAAAGCCTCCCAAAGCTGTGGGGATGGCATAAATGGGAGTCAGTGTACAATTGCTACAAACTCTTAATTCGAAAAAAAAACATACGAAAATGAGCGTTTGAATGTAAATCCCTTTTTCTTAATTTATTTATGGACGCTCTTTGACTGCTGTGGTCCTTAGCGTCCCATTTTATATTGGGCGTAAAAGACCGGTAATTTTGCTGAGAGACCTCTTTATCAGGCTTGGGTTCTTTTACGTGCCGTAAATCTACGACATGGGACAACCGCCTTACTTACCTTCCGAAGAACCATGCTAAGGATTTTACGCCCGAAAAAATCCATAGTCCTCCGCCGGGTTTGAACCCGTGACCTCGGGAACTAGAGGTTAGCATGGTAACCATTACACCACAGATCGACGAATGTACATCCGATTAACAGTGCAAAAGTCATGGACTTTGCCTTTACTAACCTGTTTGAGGAATTGAGAGAAGATGGTGACAAGTTCTAATTTTTTGACGCGACATCCCAAAATGAACTAACACGAATTTCTTCAATAAAATGTTCCGTAACCATAATTCATACAAGCCAGAACGACGAAAATCAGACCACTCCCACAAAACGTGAAAACATAAAATCACACTGAAGAATGAAAACTGCAGCTCTGGATTTCCCAAAAGTGGCAGCATCAACTCGACTGTCTCGTTCAGAATGCGGCAACGCGACGTGCATAAACAGGCCCATATACACCCATATACATTGAGGCTATACGACCACGTTGGTCGCAGGATCTGCAAGACCACGCGGTGTTTTGAATTCGCGCGACTCAGAATCTTACGCGATTGTCACGTCTCGTGGTTTTAATGATTCCATTAAACTCGATGCACTCTAAGACCGCGTCACGCTAGTCGTGCGATACGAAATTGCTTGCATAAATGGACAAAGCTAGAATATTAATAGCTATTGTCTTAAAACCTAAAGAATTTGGCGGTATTATTGTTAACAACAAGGCATCTATCTATTTGTGACTACTATAGTGCATTTGCTTTAAACTGAAACATGGAAAGTAAAAAGAGATAGCACTATACTCCATACGACAGTTGGTATCCTTAACGGCCTAATCTCATACCTTTAGTATTGAAACTTACTATTTAAAATCTGGGTTAGGTTGAAACATGACATTTAAAATAGAACAACCAATACCCGCTTGTAACAAGAACCTCAGAAACTGTACAACCAAATATTAATCTCTGGTAAATCAGTATCATTCTCCTGGGCTCCGTCTCACGTCGGAATTCTGGGAAATGAATCAGTTGATCAGGCAGCCAAAGAAGCCACCAAACAGCCCCCTCAGGGCATCAATATCCCACATACGGACTTCATCAAAAAGGCTTGCATTAATCAATGGAGACAAACATGGAAAGTCACATCTAGAAGCAAGTTACACGATGTCTACATTTCCGAGTCCAAAGTTCAACACTATCATTTCAACCGCAAAGACCAAGTTGTATTAACTCGACTACGTATTGGACATACTTCTATAACGCACAAACATCTCCTCAACCGTGACCTTCCTCCTGTGTGCGACCTCTGCAGATTCAACCTCACAGTTAATCATCTCGTTACAGCATGCCGTAGCTATGTACAACACAGAGAAGGATGTGACATCCCCAACAGCCTATCAAACGCCCCAAATTCTGCACAACAAAGAACTTTAAACTTCATGAAGGCGACAAAATTATATAACAATGTATAGCACACCTATCTAGAGAATTTAATGTTGTATGTAGTATTACTGTTTTAAAATTTTATGTTCATTGTAATCCTGTTCTGTATTCTAAAGTAGTCGCGATATGACTTTATAGTTGAAGCGACAATAAAGAATATACATATATATATATGTATTTATTCTTAGTATATATACTCCTAGACCAGTCAGGTAGCGTGTCATGTTTCAACTTAACCTAACGTATTGTACACACGTAACGTATATATTTTTTTTTTTTGATGCTGAAGAGTATGTTTCAAAACGGTTATCTCGGGTAATTTCCTTTCACGTGTGTATCGCAAGAGCTCAATGGAATAATTAAATGTGATTGGCCGGCAGATTTCTGTAGGACTTGCCTTCTTTTAGAATTTTGTAGCAGCGATGGTTCGAAGATCTCGAATCTTACAAGTATATATTTGCAACGGTTGAATTGTGATGCAACATATGCACTCTTTACGATCAGAGCTTTAGTTTTGGAACCGGTTACAGAAATATTCGCGTTAGTGCAAAGTTGGAAAACATTTTGAAATTGTAAATTCGACTTTTGGTTATTTTCTTCCCACGTAGACGCAGCCATCAGCAACCCCTGCGCAGCACCGGCTCCATGCCGTCACCGTGATTAGAGACGCGTACGTGACTTTATGCATGCTTTCAGGAAATTCATCTACATCTAGTTGGTAGAGAAACATTCTACTTAAAAATGCGATATTGAAATTTCACTGGAAATGTATGTTTTGAGGCCTCCTGAATCCCAAAGGATATTTTTAGAAAAAAGTCTGTTAGTGTGTCTGTGACCAGCATAACCAAAAGTCCAAAACTCGGTAAGTACAAACTTGGTATTTAAGTTCAGTATTTTCCAAGGATGCCCCACAAAGATTTTTAAGAGGCTCCTCACCCGAAACTACGCTTTTCATTGGACATTTCTCGAAATTTTTTATTTTTTCAACAATGGCTCTAATGATTTTGATTAAATTACCATATATTTAATATGTTAAAACGACAATTAAAACGTATATCTTGAGTTTTGTGGGAATATCCTGCGAAGTTCTCTTCTTGGGAAGGACATTTGTATAATATTGTAAAACTAATAAACCTTCATAAAGATAAAAAGCCCACCTGCTACAAAAAATATAGATCTCTTCATAACCCACAATTTATTTCAAATACTTTTAATGGCATTAGCAATTTCATAGATATCTGTAATTATTGATTTGAATTTTTCAATACTTTGTAATGTTTTAAAAATGCTGTCGCTAATCATTTGTTTCTCGCAAATAGAGTAAACTTTAAGAATACATTAAGTGCTTAATAGAGTAAAAATTGGTTTTAGAAAGATGGAATAGTAAGATTAAAAGTTAAGCATATGATATGTACACTATATGATCAAAAGTATCCGGACACCTGGTTGAAAATGACGTACAATTTCGTGGCGCCCTCCATCGGTAATGCTGGAAGTCAATATGGTGTTGGCTCACCCTTAGCCTTGATTATAGCGTTCACTCTCGCAGGCATACTTTCAATCAGGTGCTGGAAGGTTTCTTGAGAAATGGCAGCCCATTCTTCACGGAGTGCTGAACTGAGGAGAGGTATCGATGTAGGTCGGTGAGGCCTGGCACGAAGTCGGCGTTCCAAAACATCCCAAAGGTGTTCTATAGGATTCAAGTCAGGACTCTGTGTAGACCAGTCCATTACAGGGATGTTATTGTCGTGTAACCACTCCGCCACAGCCCGTGCAGTATGGACAGGTGCTCGATCGTGTTGAAAGACGCAATCGCCATCTCCGAATTGCTCTTCAACAATGGGAAGCAGGGAGGTGCTTAAAATATCAATGTTGGTCTGCGCTGTGATCGTGCCACGCAAAACAGAAAGGGGTGCAAGCCCCCTCCAGGAAAAACACGACCACACCATAACACCACCACCTCCGAATTTCACTGTTGGCACTACCACGCTGGAAGATGACGTTCACCGGGCATTCGCCATACCCACACTCTGCCATCGGATCGCTACATTGTGTACCGTTTTGCCACTGTTCAATCGTGTAATGTTGACGCTCCTTACACCAAGCGAGGCGCCGTTTGGCATTTTTCTGCGTGATGTGTGGCTTATGAGCAGCCGCTCGACCATGGAATCCAAGGTTTCTCACCTCACGCCTGTCATAGTACTTGGAGTGGATCCTGATGCAGTTTGGAATTTCTGTGTGATGGTCTGGATAGATGTCTGCCTATTCTCTTTACGATCCTCTTCAAATGTCGCGTACAGACTTCTGACACAAGTGACACCCAATCACCTGACCACGTTCGAAGTCCGTGAGTTCCACGGAGCGTCCCATTCTGCTGTTTTACGATGTCTAATGGCTACTGAGGTCCCGGATAATGAGTACCAGGCAGTAGGTGGAAGCACAACGAACTTAAGATGAAAAACGTATGTTTGTGGGGATGTCCGGATACTTGTAGTGTATAAGTTGAAATGACGATAGAGTGTTATAGTGGAGTGAAGATTTAGAGAATTGGAATGAATGGTACTAGAGTTATCTTCAGAAGATGAAATGTGAAAACTGCTACGAAGGAGAATTTAGTGATGTAAGTTAGTGTAAGAACTAATGAAAGGTAATATTTTAAATAAATATTTGTATGACATATTGAGGTGAATTAAGGCCAAAAGAAACCGAGCGGGGTAGCTCAGGCGGTGACGTCTGTGGCCCGCATTCGAGAGGTCGTGGGTGTGCATGGCAGGGGAAGGATCCTCTCTGGAAACCTTCGTCCTCCGGACTGCGAGCGGTCTTCGGTTCCCGGACCCACCAGGGGATGTGTAAGCCTAAGGGGGCAGGGGTGCAGGCTCCTCCAGTTCAAATCTGAAAATGGTAGGGATCATGCCCTCTGTCTGTTGTGCCTCTTGGACCGACCGCCCTCTATCTCCTCTCACTTCATCCCTCCCTCCCGGAGGTGCCCCGTCAGGGGCCTAGGCATAAAGGTTCTGCGCGGGTCGAGGTGCTAAGTCCCCCCTCCGTTTCTAGTCCTGTCCTAAGGTCAAAAGATACGATTAACTGGAAACAAATAAACACTGATTTTGGGCAAAGTGAGGCATTACTACGAGTATAATAACTATAATACAAATCATAAATTTTTGAGAAGTAAATTGAACTTTATATAGCATGTATTAATAGTAATATGAGGAACAAAAACAATAATTAAAGAAACTCTCAAAGAATTTTAGAATACTTGAAATAACGGAAAGAAAAATTATTAGATGTGCTGGACACCAACACATTTACACCGCTACAAACCAGTGACTAGTAAGCTGTAAGCTGACCGTGCGGGGTGGCTCAGATGGTTGCGTCTGTAGCCCGCAATCGGCAGGTCGTGGGTTTTATTACCGCGGCTGACCTTACTGAAACTTTTTCCGAGTTTCCCCGGGTCACTTGGCTCATTGACTCTCTTCCTTCATTCCCTCTTATTTAATCTTCCTCTTTCACATTACAGGTTGGCTCCGGGGCTGTTTCGGATAACTGAGGATAGATGGCGTGGATGATTTGCGTGTTGGAACCTGTCCTCGGCCCCGTCCGCTGGAGGCCGCTCGAGTCTCCTTGCTGGGTCGAGCTTTCCCCGGTCTCCGCTGGAGGGGAGCCTGTGAGCCACCCTACGGTGGCTTGGGAAGGCTGCCTTTAGCACTCTCCGGCTGGGTGGTCAAGTCTTAGGGATCTCTACGTCGGCCGGTCTTGCAGCCCATACGTCACCTGCGGTTCCTTCAGTTCATCCATTCCTCCGGGGGTGTATGCACAAATATCCCTGTGTGGGTCGAGGTGCTATGTGTCCCCTCCGTAACGTAATCCTAATCGTAAGCTGGAAGCTGTGTCATGTGGCTACTTGCTAAGGACAAGTTAATAAACGGTTTTCTTCTTGTTTAGTTTTAAAATCTTCTAGTAATACTGTAGTATCTATATGCCTGTCATGTGTTTGCTGACTCCCGGAAAGTAAATAGCTAATGATTTAGAGTGGATAATAATTTTATTTCAGTATGAATTTCTCATGTTTTTAAATGTTTTATTTTATTACTATTTTATAGGCGAGGTGACCATTGCAGTTAAAGGCGAGGTAAGATGGAACAACAAATGGAACTATTTTATGTTTTTCTATTTTTATGTATGTTTATTGATGAGTTATAAGGCAAATCTGCACAACAATGAGTGTAAAATTTTCTTTTGAAAGAGCGGAATAAATTTTAAAATTTGCAATACACTTCCTATTTTAGGGAACACGACACCAGATTTGTTTCTTGCGATGTCATTGGAAGAATATGAAATTTCAAGGCCAGCATACAGCGAATTAATTTTAAACATCTTGACTATCGATTCGATTTTCTCTATCCCCCTTGCATCTCCAACGAAATGCAGTTAAACTATTTCTGTAAGGCTTAAATCGATTAACATAGAATAGATAGAAAACAAGTTTTCTTGAGAATAGTTTGTAGAAGCTATATAAAAATAAACGATAGTGGATAGAAAATGTCATGTTCAAAAACTGAAATTGAGTTTTATTTATGGACACGCTTTAACTGCTGTGGTCCTTAGCGTCCTATTCTATATTGGGCGTGAAAGACCGGTAATGTTGCTCAGATGCCTCTTTACCAGGCATGAGGTTCTTTTACGTGCCCTAAATCTACCCCCGGGACCACCGGCTTTACTTCCCTTCCAAAGGAAGCCATGCTAAGGATTTTTACACCAGAAAAAATACACGACCTCGAGAACTGGAGGCTAGCATGGTAATCACTACGCCAGGAGGAAGATCCCCCCCTCCAAAAAAAGGCCATGTGAATATAGGAATATCAGAGTTTTAGCCTAGTTATACTCCGTATTCGTCTTGTGCTGTGGCGCAGTGGGTTGGAGCGCGGTGTTCTGTTCATGGCCATGGAATGCGTCCGGGTTCGATCCCATCCTCGGGGGTGCGAATTTTAGGTCCTGGGTATAGGACCGGTGCACACTCAGCATCGTGAGGAAAGTGAGGAGCTGCGATAGGCCGTAAGCGAGCGTGAGGCGGCGGTCAAATTGTCAGGGTCAGGATCTTCGCGGCCTGTAGCGGCACAGGATTTATTTATACTCCGTATTCTGGGAGTAATTAGTCCATATCTGGTTATATAGAGAGCATTTCATGAGTAAGGAATAAGGCAAAGAAACTTAAGATTAATCCATTTTTTAAAAAATGCTCAGACACATTAAATTTTATATTTTGAAAGGAAAATTTTACAAAGAAGAAACAAAATCATCAGCCATTGTTGTACCGGGTGTCACGTCATCGACAAAAATTTTAAATGGCAGCATATCTTTTTATTTTTACTTTCTCTACTACGTATAGTAAGTAGGGGAAGTATTGCATTCCACCCAAAAATTCGAT
Source organism: Deroplatys truncata (assembly GCA_030765065.1). NCBI lineage: Eukaryota > Metazoa > Arthropoda > Insecta > Mantodea > Mantidae > Deroplatys > Deroplatys truncata. Next base: position 124,237,180 of record CM060988.1, on the reverse strand, counting down.
ACCGAGATTTCACCGGAAATACATGTTTTGAGAATCACTGAATCCAAAAAAAGCATTTTTGGAAACATGTCCGTGTGTGTGTCTGTGTGTGTGTCTGTGTGTGTGTGTGTGTCTGTGTGTGTGTCTGTGTGTGTGTGTCTGTGTGTCTGTGAACAGCATAACTCAAAAACGAACAGTCGGATAAACACCAAACTTGGTATTTAGGTTCAGTATCTTCCAGAGATGCGACACGAAGGTTTTCAAGAAAATCCCCCCACCCCAGACTACCCTTTACATGGAACATTTTTCGAAAATTTTAATTTTCTCAAAAACGGCTCTAACGATTTTGATTAAAATATCATATGTTTAAGATATTGTCATGACAAATAAAATGTATATCTCGAATTTTCTGGGAATGTCTCCAAAAATATTCTTCATTGTGAACGACTTTTGCATAACTGGTAAACCATAAGAGATAGACAAAATTTTACTACACAAAAAATGTAGATCGCGTTAAAATACACAACTTATGTCATATACGTTTCTTTTGTTGAGTGAACCGTTTTCGAGATATTGCTTGTTATTTCCTTAAATTTTCCAATACTTATACTTTTTCTCAAATTCGTTATTCATTTTTTTATGTCCTGAACATGCAAAGAGAATGGAATTCGCCACATAGCAACCAGCGTTAAAATATTTGACTATCGCTTAAAAGCTACCATATTCCCCTTGCATCTACAAGAAAATTACCAATAAGATTGACATCTCGATATCTCGATTAACATGAACCATATGGAGAATAAGCGTTTGTAAAATTAGATTGTACAAGAGTAGAGAAAGTCATGTGAGTGTAACACATCAGATTTTTTTCTTATTTAGTTGCATGAGCAATATAATTTTTCTCAGACAAAAGGTTTGGTTGCTGTGAGAACAGATCTCTCTCTACTTGATTACTTTTTTTTGGAGATATTTGAAATATAGTCTTTGTTACCACGCCTGCTAATATGGTAGAGTTAAAAATGAGGACCAGGAGAGAATGTAGAAATATACCACCAGCAGTGATTGAAAATGTTCAACAAGAATTCACGCTTCGACTTAGCCACTGCCAGATAGTAAATGGGGAGCATTTTGAACAGCTTATTAAATAATTAAATTTTGATTGCTACAGTATTTGTGCAAATTGTTAAACAACCCAACAATTAAACTATTCCCATAACAACCAAATCTTTTGTATGAAACAAATGAAACTGTTCAAACTATTTTTCCTAAAAAGGGCGCCGGGGTAGTGCAGTAGATTCCTTTCCAACTCTTACACTGAGGATCCGCGGTTCGATTTTCGGCTCTGGGGTGGCGATTTTAAATGGGCTCTATCTAGTCTTCACCTCTAACTTGCTCATGTGAAGTATCCCTCCCCAAGGCTCAACGTGGTTCGGAGGCCACAGTAAAAGCTGTAGGTCCCTTCATTCCACCGCCATATTCAACATAACCCTACATCGGAGGCAAGGGATTCCCCAGCTGGGTGCCTCCACCTCAGAAATGGGTCCAAACATCGCTTAATGGAATGAGGTAACCCCGAAGGTCATAGACCATATGGGCAGGTTAGAAACGACGACGAAAAATAGAAAAATAATATATTGTCATTTGAAATTTTTGTAGATGACGTCGAACCTGTAGTAATGGCTGAAAATTTAGTTTCCTTTTAACTTTCTCTATACGTTTAGCAAGCAGGGTAAATATTGTATTCCACCCAAAAATTCGATACCGAGATTTCACCGAAAATACATGCTTTGAGGTACCCCGAATCCAAATAAACCACTTTTGCATAACTCAAAAATGAAAAGTCAGATATTTGGTATCTTCCAGGGATGCGACACGAATATTTTCAAGAAATTCCTGCCAGCCCAGGCTATCCTTTACATGGAACATTCTCGAAAATTTTGATTACTCAAAAATGGCTCTAATGATTTTGATTAAAATATCAATGTTTAAAATCTGTTATAGTAAATGAAATGTATATCATGAATTTCCTGGGAATGTCTCCAAAAGTCCTCTTCATTCTGAATGACTTTTGCGTAAGAGATAGACAACATTTTACTACACAAAAATGTGGATCTTGTTAAAGCACACAACTTATGCCATATACCTTTTTTTTGTGTGTGGAGTGAACCATTTCCGAGATATCCCTTGTTATTTGTTTGAATTTTCCAATACTTAAATTAAATTAAGCTTTATTTATGAAAATTTTGCTCAGAAGCCTCTCTATCAGGCTTGATGTTCTTTTACGTGCCGAAAATCTACGACACGGGACCACCGGCTTTACTTCTCTTCCAAAGCAAGCCATGCTAAGGATTTTTACGCCCGAAAAAATCCCTCGCCCTCCGCCGGGTTTGAACCCGCGACCTCGCGAACTAGAGGCTAGCATGGTACCACTAGACCACGGAGGACGACAATACTTACACTATTTCTCAAGTGGGAATTCGGACATACAAAGAGAATGGAATGCGCCACATAGCAACCAGTTCTTAAAAGATTTGACTATCGCCTAAAGCCTGCCATATTCCCGTTGCATCAACAAGAAAATTAGCAATAAGGTTTTGTAAATGTTTATCTCGATTAACATGAAGTAGATGGAGAATAAACGTTTATAAAATATTTTGTACAAGAGTAGAGAAAGTCACGTGAGTACAACACATCAGATTTTTTGTAAAATTTTCTTTTCGAAATATTCAATTTGAGGTGTGGAGACATTTTTAAACATGAGTTAATTTTTCGAGGGGTAAACAGAGAAAGAAGAAGAGGAGTTAATTTTAGTCCTTTTTGCGTTGTTCCTTACTTAGGAAAGAATATATTTGTCATTTTAGGGGCTACACAAAACTTGTTAAATTTAACATTGATGAGAAAATCAATTTTATCTCCCTTAAAAGCACCTTTAATTAATAAAACGGCAGCCAGCGACATCTGTGATATGAAATGACTGTAGGAAGGGTGGCACATTCATCACTGCTAGAGGAAACTGACCATTACATAATATTGAATGAACACGCGAGTAGAGGAGGTACATGTGCGCGCGCGCGCTCCCAGTTTCGCGTAGAGAAGTTACGTGTTGGTGTTCAGTCACACTCAGTGACCAGCTGGGGTGAGTGGCGGTGAGTTAGTGCTAGTGCAGTGTGTGCAGGAGGTGGTACTAGTCAAGGTAAGTCGCTTTAGCGGACGTTCTCCAGCACTTATTTGGCTTTATGTGCACCATGTGTGTAACTCTCAGGCGTTTAAAAGTGGCTCTGGAAAGTATTCAAGTGTTTTATAACCGCGCCTTCAAATAACATACCGTAACTTAAAACAGTACATCTTCGGGATTTAAAAACAAAAATCAGACGTGTGCATTCACATGACTTTCTCTTCTCACTCTTCTGCAAGCTATTCTTACAAAAATTTCATTACACATTTACACATTTCGTTGTAGGATACAGCAGGTAAAGTGATAAATGCATTTTAAAGAGCGGATCGCTATGGGATGGCTTTAAAATTCCATGCTCTTTGCATGATCACGAGGGAAAAAAAGCAATAAGACTTCCCACTTGAGAAAAGTATTTGAACATTTAAACCAATAGCAAGGAGAATGCCGGACATAATTAGCTCTACAACTAATTTATGTGACATAAATTGTGTGCTTTAACGAGATCTACATTTTTTGTGTAGTAAGATGAATGAATGAAGAGGTTACTTCACAAGCTATTGCCAGAAAATTCAAAATACATATTTTATATGTCATGTAAATACCTTTAATATTGTTATTTTAATTAAAATCGTTATAGCCTTTTTTTTTTTGAGAAAACCAAAATTTTAGAAAAATGTTCCATGTGGTTTAGATTTAGGGATTTATTTATTTACTTGTTTAAGGTCACTTTAACCATTTTGATCTAATCGCGACCGATTTAGGTTCTGTAGAACGATTTTACAAACATTTCTTACCATGATTTTACAAGAACATAACAATTCACATTGAAAATATCGATATTCTTACAATTACTGTTATTAGACATTGAACATAACAATGGTTTACAAGAACAATTAATAAGTAATGAACATTTCAGTAATTCTTAGAATAACAAAAACAATTTCTTACTTCTTTTGATTAAATATGGTTTATAATTCATATTGCTTTAATGAAGTTGATAATATTTCGACAGTGAGAGGGTTCATTGCGTGCTGCATGAAGGTTTATTGGTATACCAAATTGTTTTCTCTGCTGTTGAAACTTTGAACATCTCAGTACAATATTTTCTAATGTTAGTGCTGTTTGATACTCATCACAGGCGGGTGGAGGACTTCTGTTTAACAGGTAGAAGTGTGTAATTCTGGTGTGTCCAATTCGTAGGCGGGTTTTTGTAATTTGGTCTCCTATTACATTCTTGGAATATAAACTTATATTGACTTTTCGTTTTTGAGTTATACTTTTCACACACACACATGGATATCTTTCTAAACAACTTTTTTGGGGGGGATTCAGGGTGTTTCAAAAGTGTATTTTCGATGAAATCTTGAGATCGAATTCTTGGCTCGAATGAAATACATTCTCAGTTTATTATAGATAAGCGCAAGGAAAGTAATAATAAAAACTGGTACATCCGGGAGTATTGCATTTTAAAGCAATATATGTTTATGTTTTCATATTTTCAATGATGTCAGTATATTACATAACTGTCGTAGTTGTGGTAAATCGACTGTGTTAATGTGAATTCCGGCGTCTGCTGCTTCGGTGTTGCATTAGACTGAAAATTTGGATGTCGGGATTCCATCTGAAGTACGCGTTCCAAAATCTCATAAACCTCTCTCTCTCTCCCTCCCTCCCTCCCTCCCTCTCGTTCTTTGTGATGGGAAAATCGTATAACTACCAACGCAACGCCAATGCTTGCTTTTCTAAGAAAATTCTCCTCAAATCTAACACTACCTTATATGGAAAATTCATTGTTTGTTTATTTTCTCAGAAGTGACTCAAGCTTTTGATTTAAATTCCGTATGTTTGAACTAGCAGAAGTTCTCTTCATTCTCGTTGAATTTTGTAAAACTGTAAAATCTTAGAGATAGGTAAGTAAGAAAACTGTACAACATATTTTGAACAATCTGTGTGTTGCACTTACATGACTTTCTCTATTCTTGTGCAAACTATTTTTACAAACACTTATTCTCCACCTACTCCATGTTAATTAAGATAAAAATTTGCAGTAACTATCTTACTGTTAATTTTATTGTTGGTGCAAGAGGTATACGGTAGGCTTTGAGCGGTAGTCAAATCTTTTAAACGCTGGTTACTATGTGGAGCATTCCATTCTCTTTGCATGTCCAAAACATTACAAAAAAAACCCAAAAACAGCAACAATAACGAATTCCCAATTGTGAAGAAGTGCAAGTACTGGAACATTCAAATAACAAGGAATATCTTGGAAATGGTTCACTCGACAAACAAAGAATGAATATGACATAAATTGTATGCTTTAATGAGATCTACATATTTTGTGTAGTAACATTTTGTCTATCTCTTACGCTTTACCAATAATGCGAAAGTCATTCACAATGAAGACATTTTGGGAACATTCCCAGAAAATTCAAGATTATCATTTCATTTGACATGAAAATATCTTAAACATGTAACATTTTAATCAAAATCGTTAAAGCTATTTTTGAGAAAATAAAAAACTTCGAAAAATGTTCTAGGTAAAGGGTAGTCTGGTGTGGGGGAGATTTTCTTGAAAATCTTTTGGCACATCCTTGGAAGATACCGAACTCAAACACCAGGTTTGGTATTTATCCGACTTTTCGTTTTTGAGTTATGCTATTGACAGGCTGACAGACATTTTTCCAAAAATGCTTTATTTGGATTCAGGGCATCTCGAAACCTGTTTTACGGTAAAATCGATATCGAATTTTTGGTCGGAATGCAATAACTTCTCTACTTACTGTACGTAGTAAAGAAAGTAAAAATAGAATCCGACGTGTTACATTAAAATAACTTTCTCTAGTCACTATCGTTTATTTTTATATTCCTACTGCAAATTATTTTTACGAACGCTTATTTTTCTATCTACTTCATGTTAATCGAGATAAACATTTGCAGAAATAATTTCAAGACACGCTGAAGCCATGGTCAAGTCTTTAAAAAAAGTGAGATATTATAGGCTACCTTCTAAGTTTCACAACTTGCATGACATCACGAGAAACAAAAACAATGACAACTTAAAAAGTATGACAAAGCCCTAGAAAAGCAATAGTAGTGAGTATCTCGGAATGGGCTATGACACCAATAAAGTTATTTTACAATAAGGAACGAGATATGCATTTTTCGTATACTAAGTTTTTGTCTCTCTTACCAGCTAGACAAACTTATAGAACTCTTTCAGAACGAAGAGGACATCACCGGCTATCCATAGAAAATTCAAGATATAAGTTTTATTTGTCGTATAAATGCCTTACATATATGGTATTTTAATAAAAATCATTAATAAAAAATTTCGGAAAATGTTCCATTTAAAGGGTAGTCGGGGTGGAATATTTTCTTTAAAATCATTTCGTTTCCTTGGAAGATAATAAACTAAAATAGCAAGTTTGGTATTTATCCGACTTTTCGTTTTTGAGTTATGTTGTTCACACACACACGGGCATGCTTTCAAAAATGCTTTATTTGGATTCAGGGCGCCTCAAAACATGTATTTCCGGTGAAATTTCGAAATCGAATTTTTGGGTGAAGTGCAATACTTTCCCTGCTTACTATACGTGCTAGAGAAAGCAAAAATAACTTTTAGAGAAAGGCCTATGTGTGTGAACACTACAACCAAAAAGCTAAATACGAAGCTTGTTATTTAGGCCCAGTTTCTTCCAAAGATGCAACACGATTTTCCAGAAAAATCCTTCCTCTTCAAACCATTCTTTATAAGAAAGATTTTCGATTTTCCTCAAAAATGGCTTTAACAATTTTGCTTAAAATACCACATATGTAAAATATTTACATGAAAAAATGCATATGTTACATTTTCTGAGAATAGTTTGCAAAGTCTTCATTCGGAAGGAATTTTGTACATCTGGTAAACCATAAGAGAGAGACCAAAACGTACTGCACAAAAAATGTAGGCCTCTTTAAAACATAGTTTAATTTAAATATTTGTTGTTGTAGTATCGCCATTTTCGAGATATCGGTTTGCTAATATTCTATCTCCTGTATCTCCTTATGAGAAGTATAGGACATTCACAAAGCATTTCCAACAGACCCTGTTTCTTACCAACTTCTTAACCTCATTCAATGTTTCCCCTTCATTAGCAATTTCTTGGATAACTGTTTTCTTCCATGTGTTTCATGGCCTTCATCTTCCTCTACTATCCTGGGGATTCCAATCCAAGCCATTCTTTCCACTGCTTTATCTTCTTTTCTTATTGTGTGTCTTATCCACGTTCTCTTTTTACTTTCCCCACCACGTACATAGTGGGCGGAGAAGGTATTGCATTCCACCCAACAATTCGCAACAGAGATTTCACAGAAAATGTATGTTTTGAGGTCCCTGAATCCAAATACAGAATTTTTGGAACATGTCCATGTGTGTATCTGTGTGTCTGTGAACAGCATAACTAAAAAAATCTGATGTGTTACACTCACATGACTTTCTCTACTCCTGTACAATCTAATTTTACAAACGCCTATTCTCCATATGCTTCATGTTAATCGAGATATCGAGATGTCAATCTTATTGGTAATTTTCTTGTAGATGCAAGGGAAATATGGTAGCTTTTAAGCGATAGTCAAATGTTTTAACGCTGGTTGCTATGTGGCGCATTCCATTCTCTTTACATGTCCAGGACATAAAAATGAATAACGCATTTGAGAAAAAGTATAAGTATTGGAAAATTTAAGGAAATAACAAGCAATATCTCGAAAACGGTTCACTCAACAAAAGAAGTGTATATGACATAAATTGTGTATTTTAACTTGATCTACATTTTTTGTGTAGTAAACTTTTGTCTATCTGTTATGGTTTACCAGTTATGCAAAAGTCGTTCACAATGAAGAATACTTTTGGAGACATTCCCAGAAAATTCGAGATATACATTTCATTTTTCATGACATTATCTTACACATATGATATTTTCATCAAAATCGTTAGAGCCATTTTTGAGAAAATTAAAATTTTCGAAAAATCTTCCATGTAAAGGGTAGTCTGGGGTGGGGGGATTTTCTTGAAAACCTTCGTGTCGCATCTCTGAAAGATACTGAACCTAAATACCAAGTTTGGTGTTTATCCGACTCTTCGTTTTTGAGTTATGCTATTCACAGACACACAGACACACAGACAGACACACAGACAGACACACACATGGACATGTTTCCAAAAATGCTTTTTTTGGATTCAGTGAGTCTCAAAACATGTATTTCCGGCGAAATCTCGGTATCGAATTTTTGGGTGGAATGCAATACTTCCCCTACTTACTATACGTAGTAGAGAAAGTAAAAATCTGATGAGTTACACTCAATGACTTTCTCGACCCTTACACAAACTATTTTTACAAACGCTTATTCTCCATCTACTCCATGTTAATCGAGATAAACATTTGCAGAGTCTATCTTATTGCTAATTTTCTTGTAGCTGCAAGGGGAATATGGTAGGCTTTAAGCGATAGTCAAATCTTTTAAGAGCTGGTTGCTATGTGGAGCATTCCATTCTCTTTGCATGTCCATGACTTAAAAACGAATAACGAATTCCCATTTGAGAAAAAGTATTTAAGTATTGGAAGATTCAAACAAATAAAAAGGAAATGATTCACTCCGCACAAAAAATTTATGACATAAATTGTGTGTTTAAACGAGCTCTACATTTTTGTATAGTAACAGTTTGTCTATTTCTTACGGTTTACCAGTTATACGAAAGACATTCAGAATGAAGAGGGCTTTTGGGGACATTCCCAGAAAATTCAAGATATACATTTCGTTTGCCATAAAAGTATCTTAATATATGATATTTTAATCAACATCTTTAGAGCCATTTTTGAGAAAATCAAAATTTTCGAAAAACGTTCCATTATTTTTTATTTATTTATGGTCGCTCTGTAACTACTATGATTCTTAGCGTCCCATTCTATATTTGGTGTGAAAGGCTGGAAATTTTGCTCAGAGTCTCTTTATCAGACGAGGTTCTTTTACGAGCCGTAAGTCTGCACACGGGACTACCGGCTTTACTTCCCTTCCGAAGGAAGCTATGATAAGAAATTTTACGCCCGAAAAAATCCATCGCCCTCCGCCGGATTTGAACCCGCAACCTCGGGATCTTGAAGCTAGCATGATAAACATTACACCACGGAGAACGACAAATGTAAATGTTCCATTTAAAGGGTAGTCTGGGGTGGGGGGTTTTCTTGAAAATCTTCGTGTCGCATCTTTGGAAGATAGTGAACTCAAGTACAAGGTTGATATTTATCCGACTTTTCGTTTCTGGGTTATGCTGTTCACAGACTGACATACACACAGACAGACACAAAATGCTTTATTTAGATTCAAGGCGCTTCAAAACATATATTTCCGGTGAAATCTCGACATCGAAATTTTGGGTGGAAAGCAATAATTCCTCTACTTATTATACGTAGTAGGGAAAGTAAAAAGAAAAGTCGGATCATCACCAAACTTGGTATTTAATTTCAGTATCTTTCAAGGATGCGACACAAGATTTTCAAGAAAATTCCCCCACCCCAGCTACCCTTAAATGGAACATTTTCGAAAATTCTTATTTTCTAAAAAAAAATGGCTCTAACGATTTTGATTACAAACCATATATTAAAGATATTTACATGACAAATAAAATGTGTATCTTGAATTTTCTGGGAATAGACTTCATTCAGAAGGAATTTTGTACAATCTTGTATAACTGGTAAACGTTAAACAATAGACGAAAACGCACTACACAAAAAAAATGTAGATCTCTTTAAAACATACAATTTTTTGTGTCATAATCCATTTTTGAGATATCCCTTATTAATGGTTCGAATTGTGCATTTCTTGGTCATTGTTTAAAGTCCTTTCAACATTCAGTTGTTTCCCGCGACTGCATGGTAATAGTATGGAATTTTAAGGGCAGTATATAGCGTCCGGTTCTTAAACATTTGATTATCGCTTCTCTCTTTGTAGCTATAACGAAATGTGTAATGTAGCTATTTCTGCAAAGGTTTATTTGGATTAAAATGTAGTAGATAGAAAAACAAGCTTTAGTAAGAATAGTTGGTATACTCACTAAAAAACAATAGAGGGTAGGAAAAGCCATGCGAATGCATCACTTCAGATTTTTTTATCTCTATCGTAATTGTTTTCGATTTGTTATTTTCGATAATTCTTTAAACTGTATCTGTCCATCTTCGATTAATATGAACTAAATAGAAAAATATACTTTCATAAGAATTATGGTTTGTAAAGGTTTATAAAAAATGAAAAATCGTGTGAATGTAATACATTGCATGTTCACGTTTCCTTAGGTTGAAAATGTTGACGTTCCTCTAATGGAATGTGTTTTGGAATGTGCAGGACTTTCGTCTCCACGAACTCATTAGTAACAAAAATTCACTTGTGCAAACAGTTTTATCTTCGCGTCGTGTATGGAAGCTAGCCGATATTGAAACCGTCTCTAAGTAAACATTCATCGTGTTTAACGATCAAAAGTGGATAGATGTATTACGCTTCTTATGAATACTATAACACATAAGGAATACTTGTGAAATAATTATGGGCAGAGAATGTCGTTTTTGGTAAAAAGTATTCTTTTTGTCCTTTTAAATTCTTGGTTAATTTGCTTGTTGCTTCACCTAAGACTGTTTATGTTAGACAGATGGCCTCAGAAGGATAGTCGCCTTTCTGTACCATCTATTTTGTTGCTATTGAGTTTTGGTGGAATTATTTAGTTTTTCTGCTAGTGTACTTGTAGTGATGATACTGGATAGTGGCCTTAGTTGCCTAATCCCCTTCGTGTACCGTATATTTAGGTAACTTCTTCATAGATGGCTTTAGTTGCGTAGTTATCTTCCTGTATCATCTATTTTGATTTCTATTTTCTTTGATTTGTAGATGGAACTTGGGTCATGATAATAAATATTCAGTCCGGTATTTAGCTAGCAACTGAGAGAATCCACGAGAAGAAACCCATTCAGGTTAGCCGGTGCACGATATTTGAACCCGCCACTTGCTGAATGCGTACCACAGACAAAAATATTTATTCAATGAAAGCTGAGATTTTAAAACGACTCCACCTGGGTGCAGAAGGGCCGCTGCATCCTAACAGACAGCCGTCGAGGAGCAACATGCTTCCTGCTTTCGTTACCAATCAATCCTAAAGTAAGAAAAACCCGTCCTTAAAACTCATCCCAAAATAGAACATCCTGCGGTTAAACGCTACTGAGAGTGGGCACGCAGCAAAATCAATCAGGTTAAACCTCAGCCTCCTAGCAGCAAGTGAGTGATGGATCTCTAAAAGCCCACTCATTGATTTACCTCTCTAAACATAATTTACATTCGAAAACATTCATTTTTGCACTTTTTAACCGTTAGTTGTTTATCTTTCTGGTAAGAGTTGTTCTGAAACCCGAGTTTCTATTATTATTATTATTATTATTATTATTATTATTATTATTATTATTATTATTATTATCATAATAATATATTCCTTACTGTCGCTTCAACTTTAATGTGAAATTCCCGAACGAGGGAGAGCAGTTTTTCTCGCCCTATTTATTATCTATTCTAAGCAAAGTCTGAAAGATGTATGTAGGAGCGTACTTGAGTAGGTTTATTAGTACAAATTAAAAATTTGATGTGTTGCACTCACACGACTTTCTCTACTCTTGTACAAACTAATTTTACAATCACTTATTCTCCATGTACTTCATGCTAATCGAGATGTTAATCTTATTGCTAATTTTCTTGTAGTTGCAGGGGGAATTCGTAGGCTTTAAGCGATAGTCAAATATTTTAAAGCTGGTTGCTATGTGGAGCATTCCATTCTCTTTGCATTACCAGGACATAAAACACGAATAACAAATTCTCATTTCAGAAAAAGTATAAGTATTAGAAATTCAAACAAATAATAAGGAATATCTCGGAAATGGTTCACCGAACAAAAAAAAAGTATGTTACATAAACTGTGTTTTAACGAGATCTACATTTTTTTGTGTAGTAAGATTTTGTCTATCTCTTACCGTTTATTAATTATACAAAGTCTTCGTTCAGAATGAAGAGGACTTCACAGGCTATAGCCAGAAAATTCAAGTTATACATTTTATTTGTCATGTAAATACCTTTAATATATGATATTTTAATCAAAATCGTTACAGCCATTTTTTGAGAAAATAAAAATTTTCGAAAAATGTTCTATGTGGTTTAGAGTTGTGGATTTTCTTTAAAATCTTGTGGCATTCTTAGAAGATGAAGTTATAGACTTTTCGTTTTTAGTTATGTTTTTCACACACACGCACACACACATGGATGTCTTTCTAAACAGCTTTTTTGGGGGGATTCAAGGAGTTTCAAAAGTGTACTTCCGTAGAAATCTTGATATTGAATTCTTGGCTCGAATGCAATACGTCCTCAGCTTATTATAGGTAAGCGTAGGGAAAGTAATAATAAAAACTGGCACATCCGGGAGTACTGCATTTTAAGGCAAAATATGTTTACGTTTTCATATTTTAAATGATGTTGTCAGTATATTACACAACTGTGGTAGTTGTGATAAATCGATTCTGCTAATGTGAATTCTGGCGTCTGCCGCTTCGGTGTTGCATTCGATTGACAATTTCGATGCCGGGATTCCGTCTAAAATACGCGTTCTGAAATCTCTTGTATCTCTCTCGTTCCCTCCCTCCCTCTCTTTCTTTGGGATGGAAAAATCGCGTAATTACCAACACAACGCCAATACTCGTTTTTCTACGAAGGTTCTTCCCAAATCCAACAATACTTTATATGGAAAATTTGACGTTTGTTTATTTTCTCAAAAGTGACTCAAGCATTTGATTTTAATTGCATATGTTTGAACTGGTGGAACGAATAAAGCGATTTTTTGTAAACACCTTTAGAAGTCGTCTTTATTCTAATTGGATTTTGTAAACCTGCGAAATCTTAGAGATAGGTAAGTAAACTCTTAACTGAAGGAAAAATGTCTAACATATTTTAAAAAATCTATGCGTTGCACTTACATGATTTTCTCTATTCTTCTGCAAACTATTTTTACAAGCTTATTCTCCATCTACTTCATGTTAATCGAGATAAACATTTGCAGAAACTATCGTACTGCTAATTTTATTGTAGGTACAAGGGGAATACGTAGGCTTTAAACGATAGTCAAATCTTTTATGACATAATTTGTGTGTTTTAACGAGATCTACATTTTTTGTCGAGTAAACTTTTGTGTATCTCTTATGGTTTACCAGTTGTGCTAAAGTCATGCAGAATAAAGAGGACGTTTGGTCACATTTCCAGAAAATTCAAGATATATATTTAATTTGCAATGAAAATATCTTAAACATAGATATTTTAATCAAAATCGTTAGAGCTATATTTGAGAAAATAAAACTTTTCGAAAAATGTTCCATGTTAAGAGTAGTTTGTGGTGGAGGGATTTTCCCTGAAAATCTTCGTGTCGCAGCCTTGGAAGATACTAAACTCAAATACCGTGTTTGGTATTTATCCAACTTTTTGTTTTTGAGTTATGCTGTTCACACACACACAGGCATACACGCGGACGTGTTTACATAAATGATTTATTTGGATTCAGGGAACCTCAAAACATGTATCTCCGGTGATATCTCGGTATCGAATTTTTGGGTCGAATACGATACCTTCTCTACCTACTCTGTAAGTGGCAGAGATAGTAATAATATGGTAGACGCGGACATTTCATGCCAATGAGTACATAAGGTCACTAAAAAAACAAAATACGCATTTGCTTATAACCATACAATATTTGTGGGATAGCTATTTTCTTAGTAGACGTTTTATTCAAATACTACAGATGTGTGCAGGATTTATTATTAAAACCGGAGTAACTTTATGCAGATTCTAAGATGTATTTAGTGAAATTTCTGGTGGCCAAGACTTTGAGCAACGCTTTGAAGTAAGAAAGCTTTGCTGTGCGTCCTGTGTATGTTGTAATAAAATTCAGAACCACTGTATGCTAAATAATTATATAAAGGAAAATTACGACCAGCGCAAAACAAAACATTAGTTACCAGTGTTTATAATTAACAACAGAGAAAATTGTCTTCTAAATTATTATGGACTATATGAAAATTCAAAAATTTTGAAATTTGTAGTCCTCGATGGCATGGCAGGTTTAATTAATACTATGTGGAGACGGAACTGGACATATGACCTAAACCGTATTGTTGTTGCTGCTGCTAATGGATGTAGTTCTTGGAGGTTGGTAAGCTTGATATTTAGTGGTTTCGTCCCTAGTAAAGAAGTTTAAGATTTCATCTATTGTGACTAATTTAATTGGACTATCCATATATTTCTCTCACCGCCAGAATATATTTACCGGGCGTTCACACCACTTCCAGAGTTTGTAAGAGAGTTGCAGGGGGGGGGTTAAGGGAATCAGGAACACAATATCCGTAGATATTTTATACCTGTTTCCGTAAAAAAATAATAATAATAAAAAGGGATTTTTTTGTTCATATTAGGAACATTATGGGACTTAAACTAAACACGATTATAAGCTGTAAAGAGCTAAAAATATTCTACAATAATTCCATAAAATATAAATAGGGGATACAAATTAAATTGAAATGATCATTCGAGGTTTAAAAGGCCATCGTACAACATTACGTATATATGTCGAAATATGAACTATTTGTTCTGCATTTTTAGAATTGCCATTTAATTATCAACTTTCTTTAACATTTAAATAATTATTTCATTTAGACTTGCTATGTATGCAGTTATTATTTTAAACGCAATTAACTCCTGAAGATATTTAAAAAAATGAAAAACAGATATGCTGTTTTAATTGAAAACAATTTGTTCCAATTTAATGTTTATCTTCGGATAAGATAAAGCTTAAAATATTATTCGACAATAAGTAACTCAAAAATAGTTTATTCCCAGCATCGAGTGACAAACGTCCTTTTAAAGATATATAGTTTTTATGGTAGTATCTATGAAATAATTAGGTATACTTAATTTGCTAATACCATTTTGTAGCTGAAGCACAATTGTTGAAGCAATTGATTAATTTTATAGTTATTTGATAAGTTAAACTTAGACCTACATGTAGCTCTAATAACCTCACGGTGAATAACGGAATTGGTTCTAAATCTATTTAATGCGCTTTTCACCCCATACATGCAGCGATTAATGAATTATTTAATACATACAGTCCGGCGTAAAAAAGGAAAAAGCGTGCCGATGCTTTTGGTTTCTTATAGTGCTTTTCTTTATTTAATGATGGGAGAATTCCTTTATCAGTTGTGTTCCACACCTAGCCGAATGTGCTAATCTCTTATTGGTTTAAACAAAGTGAGCGACGAATGGGGTGAGAAACGGAAGCATTTTATCTGAATAGCTAGAAGTTGTTTCCCAGACACTCGCCAGATCTGTTCGTCTCTTATTGGTTTGATGTCAAAAGTCTGGCACTCAAACCCTAACCAATGAACAGTGATCAATTTTCCGCCTAGGATCGAAGGAGCTCGGGAGTAAGGTGTAAGACAAGCATTATGTGATTGATGGATAGATGGATATTTATTTTTATCTTGTAGAGCTTACAAACCATAAGGTAATCCATATAAAATTACAGCTTAAATTTAAATGCATGCAAATTATAAGGACACAATTTAATTACAAGTGATTGATGAAGTGAAGTGGTTGGATGAAACTGGCTTGTAAACAATCTCCTCTTTATTATATACGCCATTTGAAAGGAACAAACGATATGGACACTACACCGAAAATTATTGTCGTTAATGAGCAAGATTACAGCGCAGCGAGGGCTGCGGAGTATCTTCAAGAACGGCGTCAAACTGGTGGAAAAAATACCGCGAATATAGTTACTGGATACGCAAACCAGGTGACGTATTTAATTATAAATGCATAATGCAATCGGATGGCACTAAAAGCTCCAAAAAATATCACAACGGGATACAAAGAGAAATTAAAGGACATGTGAAGAACACCTTATAAATGAAGTTTTCAGGAGAGATAACAGTATTTTATTTGAATAACTCATTTAATAGGTTACAGCATTATGGGATTCTTCTTTTTCTTCTTATTCTTCTTATTAGCTTCTACTAATAATCATTGTTTGCAAGGCAATAAGAACAACAAAAATGATTTTGAATTATAAAATATCACAAACCAGTGATATCGAAATTAACTACGTAAAATGAAAACGCCTTACAAAAAAGTCACAAAACATAGCATTTTCGCATTACTTGAAAATGGTTGGCAACCTTCTTAATATTTGTTGTAAAACTCTGATAATATAATTTACTTACAATAGTACTAATTCCGAATTTACTATGCAAAGGTAGAATCGGAATAAAAAAAATATCTGATGTGTTACACTCACATGAATTTCTCTACTCTTGCACAAACCATTTTTACAAACGCTTATTCTCCATATGCTTCATGTTAATCGAGATGTTAATCTTATTGCTAATTCTCTTGTAGGTGCAAGGGGAATATGATAGGCTTTAAGCATAGACACATCTCTTAATACCTGGTTGCTAGGTGCAGCACCATTCTCTTTGCCACAGATTAATACTCTTTGCATATCCAAAACAAAAAATCAATAACGAATTTCCATTTGAGAAAATAAGTATTGAAAAATTTAAGGGAATAACAAGCAATATCTCGAAAATGGTTCACTCAACAAAACCAAAGTATATGACATAAATTGTGTATTTTAACGCGATCTACATTTTTTGTGTAGTAAAATTTTGTCTATCTCTTAGGGTTTACCAGTTATGCAAAGGTCGTTCACAATGAAGAATACTTTTGGAGACATTCTCAGAAAATTCAAGATATACATTTTATTTGTCATGAAAATAACTTAAACATATGATATTTTAATCAAAACCCTTAGAGCCATTTTTGAGAAAATTAAAATTTCCTAAAAATGTTCCATATAAAGGGTAATCTGGGGTAGGGGGATTTTTTGAAAACCTTCGTGTCGCATCTCTGGAAGATACTGAACCTAAATACCAAGTTTGGTGTTTATCCGACTGTTCGTTTCTGAGTTATGCTGTTCACACACACACACACACACACACACACACACACAGACACACACGCGCGCGCGCGCGGACATGTTTCCAAAAACGTTTTTTTTTTTCAAGGGGTCTCAAAACATGTATTTCCGGTGAAATCTTGGTATCGAATTTTTGGGTGAAATACAATACTTCCCCTACTTACTTACGTAGTAGAGAAAGTAAAAATCAATGCCATAGTTAGGATTCGAACCACGATCTTCAGCTTCCCATACCTCTGCTACCGCGTCTGAGCTACGATATGATAACATATGAAGTTCTACACGTGACTCCAATTTTCCCGGTAAAACACAAGGCATCCTTAGCTTCTCTTGAGATAACATACCCCAATGTCGACTTACATACTTTTTCATTCTGATTTTACCTTTCCGGCCTACGGAAGAACAACTAATAAAACCGAATTGATTATGTTTTCTCAACGACTCTGAAACTCAATTGAATCCTAGCCTCCGGTGCATATTCGCCATCGCGAGGAAAGAAAAAGAGGCTCTGGATAAGCTGACAATCAACTAAGAATGTTGATAACTCTCCGAGAACTAAATCCCGTACTAACTTAACACGCAGTTCATTATATTGGCAAGTCTTTGTTTTTATATTTATAAGTGAAAAGACAGACAGGCAGACAGACAAAGGGACGCTAATAGGTATTCGCGGGTGAGGAATTAAACAAAAAATCGATTTTAGAATTTTTATGTATTTTGAATATTTCAGATGTGTACAACAAAAATGTAAAAATGATACTTGAAATTTTGCTCTTATTAATGTCATCCTAATAAGTGAGACTATGAGTGGAACTTGCTTAATTCTAAACAATTTATTTTTCAAAAAATTATGATTAATGTCTTTTCGAAAAAGAGTAATTTCCTTTAAAAATCATATTTAAAACGGCAAGAGTTTGTTTAAAATCATTAGTATTTTTATAAATTAAAGCTTGAAAATGACCTGTATAAATTTCAAGAACAATAGCTCTATTAGCTATTAACGAAAATGTACCAGAAAGCTGTGAAGGTAAGATGGACGACATAGGAAAGGCTGTCTTACCGTGAGACGGTTTAGGTTAAGGACATCACAGCCGGAAAAAGTATACAGATTTATATTCACACTCCGAAGAAAATTAGGACAGTTATTGAATGCGAAGTACTTATACAAAACACAAGACTCGTTTGACAACCACAAGAATCAGGCCTACCTAGAAGAGACCATGAACTATTCTAATACGCAATATACCCGCAAAAAGGGGAAAATAACGTGGTAAGTTTATAAAGTTAAATAAGCAATCGATATTAGAGGAAAAGCATTGAAATTTATGAAAATATTAAGTATGCACTTCATACAAAGGTGTTTCGAAAGGCTGGCCTTCGGAATTCAGCATGCGGAATTAAATCGCTGTCAATATCGATCTTCTGTCACATCGATAGCTGCCAATGCGATCGTCCTTTGTTGTGGTTGCAAAAGATTACAACACCAGAACACAACCCAGTAAGCACAGCCATAGTGCAACATCTGTTGCGACACTCACTGCTACGTTTAGCAGAATTTAACCTTCGGAAAGGAGTGGCAGGGGAAAAAAAATGTAATGTGTCGTGTGTCTTAGCAGAAAACTTGGGTATAGCAAACTGAGATCGCCAAAATTAAGGTTCAGAATAGGTTACGTGTTGTGCAAAGGGAAAATGGATCTGTAACAAATTGGATAGTCACTTGAAAATTGGCATACTAACTACGACTAAATAAAGAAATGTAGAAAAGCTCAAAGCTCTAGCTCAAATAGTTTCTTATATAATACAATTAAATGTTTTTAATTAGCGAAAAAAAAGAAAATTTCTTAAACTGCCTTGTGCATTAAAATTTGTAGAGAAGTGTGTTAGTGACATTTCCTAATACTTTAATACTGTGAAAATAAATGTAAGGATTTATTGAGGTTGATATTATTAATTGTAAAGAAATAAAGTTTTCTTTTTATGAAGTTGTTGGTGTTAAAATGTTCACTGTTTTACAGTATAAATTATTTTTTGAGATCCAATGAATAAAGTAATAATGACATGCATGCTTGAATCTTTAGATAACACATTTTAGATTATGTAAGCAAACTTACATACGAATCAGAATAAAACCGAAATGTAAGAAATAAACTTCATGCGTAAAACAGAAAAAAAAAATCTGATGTGTTACACTCACATGACTTTCTCTACTGTTGTACAATCTATTTTTACAAACGCCTATTCTCCATATGCTTTATGTTAATCGAAATATCGAGATGTCAATCTTATTGCTTATTTTCTTGTAGATGCAAGGGAAATATGGTAGCTTTTAAGCGATGGTCAAATATTTTAACGCTGGTTGCTATGCGGCGCATTCCATTCTCTTTGCAAGTCCAGGACATAAAAAAATCTGATGTGTTACACTCACATGACTTTCTCTACTCTTGTACAATCTGATTTTACAAACGCTTATTCTCCATATGCTTCATGTTAATCGAGATATCGAGATGTCAATCTTATTGGTAATATTCATGTAGATGCAAGGGGAATATGGTAGCTTTTAAACGATAGTCAAATATTTTAACGCTGGTTGCTATGTGGCGCATTCCATTCTCTTTGCATGTCCAGGACATAAAAAAAATGAATAACGAATTTGAGAAAAAGTATAAGTATTGAAAAATTTAAGGAAATAACAAGCAATAACTCGAAAACGGTTCACTCTACAAAAGAAATGTATATAACATAAGTTGCGTATTTTAACGCGATCTACATTTGTTGTGTAGTAACATTTTGTCTAGCTCTTATGATTTACCAGTTATGCAAAAGTCGTTCACAGTGAAGAATACTTTTGGAGACATTCCCAGAAAATTCGAGATATACATTTCATTTCTCATGACATTATCTTAAACATATGATATTTTCATCAAAATCGTTAGAGCCATTTTTGAGAAAATTAAAATCTTCGAAAAATCTTCCATGTAAAGGGCAGTCTGGGGTGGGGGGATTTTCTTGAAAACCTTCGTGTCGCATCTCTGGAAGATACTGAACCTAAATACCAAGTTTGGTGCTTATCCGACTGTTCGTTTTTGAGTTATGCTGTTCACAGACACACAGACACACACACACACAGACACACACACAGACACACACACACACACACACACACACAGACACACACACGGACATGTTTCCAAAAATGCTTTTTTTGGATTCAGGAGGTCTCAAAACATGTATTTCCGGTGAAATCTCAGTATCGAATTTTTGGGTGGAATGCAATACTTCCCCTACTTACTATACGTAGTAGAGAAAGTAAAAATGAATAACGAATTTGAGAAAAAGTATAAGTATTGGAAAATTTAAGGGAATAACAAGCAATATCTCGAAAACGGTACACTCAACAAAAGAAATGTATATGACATAAGTTGTGTATTTTAACGAGATCTACATTTTTTGTGCAGTAAAATTTTGTCTATCTCTTATGGTTTACCAGTTATGCAAAAGTCGTTCACAATGAAGAATACTTTTGGAGACATTCCCAGAAAATTCGAGATATACATTTCATTTCTCATGACATTATCTTAAACATATGATATTTTAATCAAAATCGTTAGAGCCATTTTTGAGAAAATTAAAATTTTCGAAAAATGTTCCATGTAAAGGGTAGGCTGGGGTGGGGGGATTTTCTTGAAAACCTTCGTGTCGCATCTCTGGAAGATACTGAACCTAAATACCAAGTTTGGTGTTTATCCGACTGTTCGTTTTTGAGTTATGCTGTTCACAGACACACACACACACACACACACACAGACACACACACACACACAGACACACACACACACACACACACAGACACACACACGGACATGTTTCCAAAAATGCTTTTTTTGGATTCAAGAGGTCTCAAAACATGTATTTCCGGTGAAATCTCGGTATCGAATTTTTGGGTGGAATGCAATACTTCCCCTACTTACTATACGTAGTAGAGAAAGTAAAAATAACATGCAGAAAGGGTCCAGTGCGGTTAAAGGGCGCGTACGGGTAATTTAAATAGGTCGCTGGGCTTTTAAAAATGGCGCATTGTGAAAAATGTTTCACAGGTGTCTCTAAAGTGTTTATATGTTATAATTCAAAAATAAAAAAAATTCTCATTTTACTCAAAAATTCAGTCTCAGTGTCCCTTAATAGCTAACCTATAATTATTCATGTGAAAGCGTTTGTATCCACTTCTTCTTAATCATAAGAAATATGCTCTATGATTGATTTCAATCAAATATAGCCTTTATTTTACTTTTTCTACTACTTGTAGTAAGCAGGGGAAGTATTGCGTTCCGCCCAAAAATTCAATACCGAGATTTCACCGGAAATACGTGTTTTAGCCCCCCTGAACCCAAATAAAGCATTTTTGGAAACATGTCCGTGTATGTGTGTCTGAATGTCTGTGGTCGGCATAACTCAAAAACGAAAATACCAAACTTTGTATTTAGGTTCAATATCTTTCAAAGATGCGACACGAAGATTTTCAACAAAATCCCTCCACCCCAAACTACACTTTACATGGAACATTTTTCGAAATTTTTTATTTTCTAAAAAATGGCTTTAACGATTTTGTTTAAAATATCATATATTAAAGATGTTTACATGAAAAATTACATGTATATCTTGAGGTTTTGAAGAATAGCCAATGAATTCCTCTTCATTCGGAGGGGTTTTTGTATAATTTTGTATAACTGGTAAACGTTAAGTGATAGACGAAAACGTATTAAAAAAATGCAGATCTCTTTAAAACACACAATTTA
This sequence comes from Deroplatys truncata, assembly GCA_030765065.1. Classification (NCBI taxonomy): domain Eukaryota; kingdom Metazoa; phylum Arthropoda; class Insecta; order Mantodea; family Mantidae; genus Deroplatys; species Deroplatys truncata. Next base: position 124,215,153 of record CM060988.1, on the reverse strand, counting down.
TTTCAAATAAGTTTTTTTGTGGCATAAGCCGTTTCTGAGATATCCCTTATTAAAGGTTCGAATTGTTCATTTCTTGGTCATTCTCTTGAAGTCTTTTCAACATCCAGTTGTTTGTCGCGATTGCATGGAAATAGTATGGAAGTTTAAGGCTGCCATATAGCGTCCAGTTCTTAAACATTTGATTATCGCTGTTCCCTTTGTATCCATAACGAAATTGTAATGTAACTATTTCTCCAAAGGTTTATTTGGATTAACTCCCACCGAGGCGGCCCGGGTTCAATCCCAGGGACCTGCATGTGGGATTTGTGGTGGACGAAGCGGCGTCTGGGCGGGTTTTCTCCGGGTTCTCCGGTTTCCCCCGCCATTCATTCCACCAACTGCTCCATCATCACCTTTCCTTTCATCCATTTCACCAACATTTCGTTTCATCTACTTCCTTCATCCCATACCAGGCATCGGGCTGATCCCCCATCCTGGATGCTTTGTCTGATCCATGAGTGTCTGCTCCTCGACGGGCCTCTGACCCCAGGCACCCGCTTGTAAGTCCTGGGGGGTGTAAGTCCTACATAAGAGGAGGGTAAACACATAATGAATGAATGAATGAATTTATTTGGATTAAAATGTAGTAGATAGAAAAATAAGCTTGAATAAGAATACTTGTATGCCCAGTAATAAGCGATAGAGGGTAAAGAGTCATGTGGATGTATCACATAAGATTTTTTATTTATGGTCACTTTTTATCTACTATCGTTCTTAACGTGCCATTCTATATTGGGCGTGAAAGACCGGGAATTTTGCTCAGACGCCCCTTTATCAGGCTTGAGGTTATTTTAGGTACCGTAAATCTACGACGCGGACCACCTGCTTTACTTCCCTTCCGAAGGAAGCCATGCTAAGGATATTTACGCCCGAAAAAAAATCCATTGCCCTCCGCCGGGTTTGAACTCGCGACCTCGGGAACTATTTAAAGGCTAGCACGATACCCCTAGACAAAGGAGGACGACAAATATACACTAACAACCTATTTCAGCTTAGGGAACAAGAAAATGGAAGTAAACTAATACCGGGATTTAATTGGAAATACGTGTTTTGAAGTCGCCTCAAAAACTCAAGAATGAAAAGTCGGTTAGGTATCAAACTTGGTATTTAAATCCAGCATCTTCTAAGGATACCACAGGAAAATAAGGTTTTCACTATATATTCTCATAAATAAGCTGATGGTTTTAATTAAAATATAGATTTAAGACATTGATATTAAGAATAAAACGTATCTTGAACTTTCTGCGAATAGCCCGTGAAGTTCTCCAATTTAAGTATTCCAATTGAATATTGTACATTGTTGTTTAATGTAAAACCTGAGCACTAAACGAAAGCGTAACACAATAAGTGTGTAGGTCTCCTAAAAAATAAAATTTGTAACAAATGCAATTTTTGGCATTAACTTAACGGAGATATTCGTTGCTGGCTGGTCTGAACGTTTCAATACTTTATCATGGATTGTTTTGAATTGCTAAGCCACAATTCTTTTGTTTCTCATAATGTCATAAAGACAGTCAAACCCGGCATAGAGCAATGGATTTTTAAATTCTGGCTATTAACTCAAACTCCTGTATTCCCTTTGTACCTACAATGAAATGTGCAAAGGAAGCATTTTTGAAAACATTTATTTTGATGAACATGACGTGGATAGAAAATACGTTTTTGTGGGAATAATTTGAGAACAGGTACAAAAACAAATGTTCGTGGGTAGCGAAAACAATGCGAATGTAAGCTATCAACATTTTTCAGTGGTGTGTGTTCGCTTGTATATGTCTGTGAGCAGCATTGCTCAAAAACGAAAAGTCTGATAAATTTACTACTCCAGCCAGACGTCGGCTAAGTAACCGGACACAAGAAAACCACACACTACCAATTAACCTTTATATGGAAAGGTTTCGTTATTTTTTATTATCTCAAAAAGGAATTAACGATTTTAATTAGATTATCAAGTGTTTCATATATTAATATCACTAATAAAATGTATATCTTGAAATTTTTGCGAATATCTGCTTAATTCTCTTCACTGTTATTGAATTTTATAGATTTATTCAACTGGAAAACCACGAAAGACAAAATCTTACTTTGCGAAAAATGTAGAGCTCATTAAAGTGTATAATTTACTTCAAATAACTTTTTCATACAATTAAATAATTACGAAATATTTTTTTCTTGTTTAGATTTTCCAGAATTTTAACGGAGATATAGCTTTCAAGTGCTCTTCATTTGTTTCTTCTGAAATGTGCAAAGAGTATGCAATATCGAAGCAGCCATATACAAAACAGCTTACTATCGTATTAGCCTCGTGTATACTCGCGTGTACCTGCTACAAAATGCTTATTGAAGCCATTTTTCCAACAGTTTCCATTATTAACAGAAAAGGCAAAAGTCTTGTGTGGATGATTTGTGAAATAAATATGGACAGAAATGACAGTAAGTAGAGAAGGTCGTGCGACTACAACACAGGTGTTTTATAATGCGTTAATGTTCGAAGTGATAGATATAAAACAAAGTTACATTTTAAGCCTTTGTTAAACGCAAGAGAACTGAACATATGAAGTAGTTCTTGATTTTCGATTTCGACAACAAAGCATCTACAATGAGTACGAGACATAACTCAATTCTGCGTTTCGCCTTCAACATACGCTAAGAAATGGAATAGATGGTTTTACATTAAGTTATAAACCGTCTGAAACGGTAGTGGAAAAGGCCAACGAACCTTTTAAGGTATGTAAACATAACCTTCAATTTTCCTCGTCATCAGTGTCTAGTACATTCGCTTTTGTTTGTATATGTGTAGGTATTGTGTATAGTGTATGCGTACTTAGCATTATTGTGTAGGTATCTCAATTATGAAGTCTAGCACTGTCACAATTAGCAAAGCAAATGTTTTCTTTATTCCCATAAGGTGCGTTGGAAAATTTGCTTCTTGTGCTTGCCTCCATAGTAATTATGAGAGTACATTTTACGCATGCGCAGTAACCACAATTATTTGGGTGCTTCATTAGTGATCAGTGATTACATTGTGGCTCTAAATTAAATGTGCAGGTATTATTTTAGGGATGCTAGATGGTGTCCGTAAATTCAAATCTCCATTTTTAGGATTATTGGGATGCACAGAAATGCAAACTGAAGCTAGACTTTTTTGTTTTGCTTGCACATATTACAAATATGATAATGCAGTTAAGCTTTTCAGTATTTCTTAATACAATTTGAAGTTTTCAACTTTTTAGAACAAAAAGGTATATGGCGAAATAATTTATCTTTTGTCAAAAAATAATATTTACAAACAAACGTATTTGTAAATGCATTAATAATACAAATATGCCATTAATATATACCGATTAAAAGCTAACATGCATATTAAAGCATTTTTACTTTCCCTACTACGTATAGTAAGGTGGGGAAGTATTGTATTCCACCCAAAAATTCGATACCGAGATTTCACCGGAAATACATGTTTTGAGACCCCTGAATCCAAAAAAAGCATTTTTGGAAACATGTCCGTGTGTGTGTGTGTGAATAGCATAACTCAGAAACGAACAGTCGGATAAACACCAAACTTGGTATTTGCGACACGAAGGTTTTCAAGAAAATCCCCCCACACCAGATTACCCTTTACATGGGAGATTTTTCGAAAATTTTAATTTTCTCAAAAATGGCTCTAACGATTTTGATTAAAATATCATATGTTTAAAATATTTTTATGACATAAAATCTATATCTTGAATGTCTCCAAAAGTATTCATTGTAAACGACTTTTGCATAACTGGTAAACCATAAGAGATAGACAAAATTTTACTACACAAAAAATGTAGATGGCGTTAAAGTACACAATTTGTCATATACATTTCTTTTTGTTGAGTGAACCGTTTTCTAGATATTGCTTGTTATTCCCTCAAATTTTCCAATACTTATACTTTTTCTCAAATTCGTTATTCATTTTTTTATGTCCTGGACATGCAAAGAAAATGGAATTTTCCACATTGCAACCAGCGTTAAAATATTTGACTATCGCTTAAAACCTACCATGTTCCCCTTGCATCTACAAGAAAATTACCAATAAGATTGACATCTCGATTAACATGAAGCATATGGAGAATAAGCGTTTGTAAAAATAGTTTGTACAAGAGTAGAGAAAGTCATGTGAGTGTAACACATCAGATTTTTATTTGTGATGTGGTAAAGAATATCGTTAAGAAAATTTTGTTAATTCACATGACTTTCTCCACCCATTATCGGTACTTATTTTACAGAAATGGTCTCATTACACATTTCATTATAATAATAAGTGGGAAAAGGGCTGAACCGATCAAAATATTCATAAAGAGGGTTGCCATATGCTGACTTTGAGGAGCCATACTCTTTGCATGAAATCACAAGATACAAATAAATGGTGACTAAGCACTTATGAAAACGATGTTATAATAATATTGACAAATTCAAACCAATTTCTTGGAAATTGTAAACGTTGTAAAACCATTTTACATGACTTAGGTATTCTAACGAGATCTGCATTATTCATGTAGTCTATCTCTTTTTGTTTTCCAGTTATATAGAATTATACAAAATTGAGAGGACTTCACAGGCTATTCACAGAAAATTCAAGATGTACATTAGAAATGTTTATTACATTCTCTATTACCTTTAGTAACTGAAAGTATTGTATTCCACTTAAAAATTGAATACCGAGATTTTACCAGAAATACATGTTTTGAGGCGCCCTGAAACCAAATAATGCATTTTTGGAAACATGCCAGAGGGTGTCTGTCTGACTGTGTGTGAACAGCATAACTCAAAACCGAAAAGTCGGATAGATACCAAGCTTGGTATTTAAGTTCAACATCTTCTAAAGATGCGACACGAAGATTTTCAAGAAAATCCCCCCATCCCAAACAACCCTTTGCATAGAATATTTTTCGAAAATTTTGATTTTCTAAAAAATGGCTAACGATTTTGATTGAAATACCATAGATATATTAAAGATATTTACATGAAAAATAAATTGTTTATCTTGAATTTTAGGGGTATATTCTAAGAAGTCCTCTTCATTCGGAAGGAATTTTCTATCTTATATAACTGGTTAACTTTAAGTGATAGACGAAAACGTACTATACAAAAAATAATTTATTTAATATAAGTTTTTTGTGGCATAAGCAGTTTTTTAGATACCTATCCGTTATTATAGTTTCGAATTTTTAATTTCTTGTTCATTATCTTTAAGTCCGTTCAACGTTCAGTTGTTTCTCGCGATTGCCTGGAAACAGTATGGAATTTTAAGGCCAGCATATAGTGTCCATTCTTAAACATTTGACTATCACTGTTCTCTTTGTATCTATTACGAAATGTGTAATGAAGCCATTTTTGCAAACGTTTATTTGGATTAAAATGTACGATAGAGGGTAGAGAAGGTTATGTGAATGTATGACATCAGATTTTTACTTTCTCTACTACGTATAGTAAGTAGGGGAAGTATTGTATTCCACCCAAAAATTCGATACCGAGATTTCACCGGAAATACATGTTTTGAGACCCCCTGAATCCAAAAAAAGCATTTTTGGAAACATGTCCGTGTGTGCGTCTGTGTGTCTGTGTGTGTGTGTGTCTGTGTGTCTGTGTCTGTGTGTGTGTGTCTGTCTGTCTGTGAACAGCATAACTCAGAAACGAACAGTCGGATAAACACCAAACTTGGTATTTAGGTTCAGTATCTTCCAAGGATGCGATACGAAGGTTTTCAAGAAAATTCCCCACCCCAGATTACCCTTTACATGGAAGATTTTTCGAAAATTTTAATTTTCTCAAAAATGGCTCTAACGATTTTGATTAAAATATCATATGTTTAAGATATTTTTATGACAAATAAAATGTATATCTTGAATTTCCTGGGAATGTCTCCAAAAGTATTCTTCATTGTGAACGACTTTTGCATAACTGGTAAACCATAAGAGATAGACACAATTTTACTACACAATAGATGTAGATTGCGTTAAAATATACAATTTATGTCATATACTTTTTACTTTCTCTACTACGTATAGTAAGTAGGGGAAGTACCTACTGCATTCCACCCAAAAATTCGATACCGAGATTTCACCGGAAATATATGTTTTGAGATCTCCTGAATCCAAAAAAAAGCATTTTTGGAAACATGTCCGTGTGTGTGTCTGTGAACAGCATAACTCAAAAACGAACAGTCGGATAAGCACCAAACTTGGTATTTAGGTTCAGTATCTTCCAGAGATGCGACACGAAGGTTTTTAAAAAATCCCCCTACCCCAGATTACCCTTTATATGGAACATTTCTAGGAAATTTTAATTTTCTCAAAAATGGCTCTAAGGGTTTTGATTAAAATATCATATGTTTAAGTTATTTTCATGACAAATAAAATGTATATCTTGAATCTTCTGAGAATGTCTCCAAAAGTATTCTTCATTGTGAACGACCTTTGCATAACTGGTAAACCCTAAGAGATAGACAAAATTTTACTACACAAAAAAATGTAGATCGCGTTAAAATACACAATTTATGTCATATACTTTGGTTTTGTTGAGTGAACCATTTTCGAGATATTGCTTGTTATTCCCTTAAATTTTTCAATACTTATTTTCTCAAATGGAAATTCGTTATTGATTTTTTGTTTTGGATATGCAAAGAGTATTAATCTGTGGCAAAGAGAATGGTGCTGCACCTAGCAACCAGGTATTAAGAGATGTGTCTATGCTTAAAGCCTATCATATTCCCCTTGCACCTACAAGAGAATTAGCAATAAGATTAACATCTCGATTAACATGAAGCATATGGAGAATAAGCGTTTGTAAAAATGGTTTGTGCAAGAGTAGAGAAATTCATGTTATCGCGTTAAAATACACAACTTATGTCATATACATTTCTTTTGTTGAGTGAACCGTTTTCGAGATATTGCTTGTTATTTCCTTAAATTTTCCAATACTTATACTTTTTCTCAAATACGTTATTCATTTTTTTATGTCCTGACATGCAAAGAGAATGGAATGCGCCACATAGCAACCAGCGTTAAAATATTTGACTATCGCTTAAAAGCTACCATATTCCCCTTGCATCTACAAGAAAATTACCAATAAGATTGACATCTCGATATCTCGATTAACATGAAGCATATGGAGAATAGGCGTTTGTAAAATTAGATTGTACAAGAGTAGAGAAAGCCATGTGAGTGTAACACATCAGATTTTTTTTTGTTGAGTGAACCATTTTCGAGATATTACTTGTTATTCCCTTAAATTTTTCAATACTTGTTTTCTCAAATGGGAATTCGTTATTCATTTTTTTGTCTTGGATATGCAAAGAGTATCAATCTGTGGGAAAGGGAATGGTACTGCACCTAGCAACCAGCTATTAAGAGATATGTATGTGCTTAAAGGCTACTGTATTTCCAAATTGCCCTTGTAATTATATATATATATATATATATATATATTCCCTTACATCTACAAGAAAATTAGTAATAAGATAGACGCTGCAAATGTTTATCTCGATTAAAATGAAGTAGATGGGGAATAAGCGTTTGTATAAATAGTTTGTACAAGAGTAGAGAAAGTCATGCGAGTGTAACACATCAGATTTTTTCTATTTTGTTTCATTGCTAAGGGTGGTTCACGTGGGACGATTAATGCTGACCAGAGTAGACGTGCCCTTCATCTTACAGCCCTTTAAAACCCTTTAGCGAAGTTCTGTCATATATGGATAGAACATTTTCTTTAAAATCAGATGTCACACATTTAGGGCGTAAACGATATCGTTTAAAAGAGGAGATTGTGAGCAGCAGTTGTTAGACTTTTAAATTTTATAAGAATATTTTGATTTCGTAAATAAAACTTAGGAGATAATTTATACTGCGTTAAACTTAATTTTATGTATAAAAAGGAAACGATAGATCAGCCTTTCGTGAAACAGAACGAACCGCAAAACCTGCAATCTGAATCGAGACCGCGATCATAGTAAATCAGCATGACCTTGGCTTCTTTTAACAAGTTAATAATTTCATCCGGTAAAGTCACAGTGGGAACGTTTCCTAAATTCCGCACGCTTGATGGAAATCTCAGATAACTGCATTCTCTCTGACATGAGTCAGTTACAGGATTGTAGCAGATATTCTGTTAGCTACCCTGTGCCATAGTTCTAATGCAAGGCCAGACACCAAATTAAGCTGCCATTCAACTGCAATGTTTTTAATTTTTTCTTTCTCTACTAAGTATATTAAGCAGGGAAAGTATTGCATTCCATTAAAAAATTAGATACAGAGATTTCACAGAAAATACATGTTTTGAGGCCCCCTTAATAAAAACATCATTTTTGGAAAAAGGTACGCGTGTGTGTCTGTGTGGATATGAACAGCATGCCTCAAAAACGAAAAGTCAGATAAATACTAAATTTGTTATTTAGTTTCAGTATCTTTCAGAGATGCGACACAAAGATTTTCAAGAAAATCCTGCCACCCAGACTATCCTTTATATGGAACATTTTTCGAAAATTTTAATTTTCTCAAAAATGGTTCTAAGGATTTTGATTAAAAAATATATTTAAGATACTTTTATTAAAAATGAAATGTATAAATTGAATTTTTCTGGGAATGTCCTCAAAAGTCCTCTTCAGTCTGAATGGCTTTTACATAACTAGTAAACGGTAAGAGATGGACAACATTTTCCTACACGATTAGTAATGTAGTTCTTGTTATAACACACAATTTATGTCATGTACATTTTTTTCGTGGAATGAATCATTTCCGAAATATTTCTTGTTATTTGTTTGAATTTTACAATATTTATACTTTTTCTCAAATGGGAATTCATTCTTCTTCTTTTTTTTAATACCCTGCAAAGGGAATGGAATGCTCCGCATAGAACCAGTTCTTAAAATATTTGACTATTGCTTAAAGCCTACCATAGTCCCCTTGCACCGACAAGAAAATTAGCAATAAGATATTTCTGCAAATGTTTATCTCGATTAACATGAAGTAGATGGTGAATAAGTGTTGGTAAAATGGTTGTACAAGAGTAGAGAAAGTCATGCGAGTGTAACACATATTTTTAAACCATATTATCAGTTGAGAGACATTTATTATTTATAAAAATAGCATGTGTTACATTACTATGATGTTCTCTGCTCTTTATAGCTTTCTTTTTACTTTTTCTACTACATACTTACAGTAGGTAAGTGAAGTATTGTATTCCAACGAAACATTCGATGTCAAGATTTTACGTGTTTTAACGAGATCTAGAGTTTTTGTGTATTAAGGTTTTGTCTATCTCTTACGGTTTACTAATTATAAAAAAGTCAATCAGAATGAAGAGGAATTCACAAGTTATTCCCGGAATATTCAAGACATATAGGTATTTCATTTGTCATGTAAATATCATTCGTATATTATAGGGAGGGGACCTCAATACTCATACCCTCGATACTCGAGGTATCGAAGTATATCTAATGTTTCGAGATAAACCTTCGATTCTTTTTCGATACTTTTAAATGTTTTAAGTTATGAATTATTGAAAGTTGTTGCATTTAATTCGATACTCGAAGAACTCGAAGTATGTCCTACCTTTGAGATAAACCTTCGATACTTTTAAATGTTTAACTTTTGCATTGTTGAAAGTTGTTGCATTTAACCTGCTAGACAGGGAATGAAAGGAGTCGAAATTTCACGTTATTTCCTCGCAGTGTCCCCAAAGAGTTGCTGAACTGTAGTCCTTGATAGACCTCGACAGCGTTTCCTGTGGGTGAATGAATGCAACATGCCATAGACTCTTGTGTCTAAATGAAAAGATGTAAAACAATAGAGGAAGGAGTAGAGGCACTAATGTAACATGCAGCGTTAACTGAGCTGTAAATGAAGCTCATTTAGCGACGCACTAAATCACGTTTCTGCAATAGCCTGGCTTGATGACTCACTCTTAGCTATTACATTTATCTATTCCGTGGCCAAAACTTGTGAATTCAGCAGAAACAAACCAGGACTTAAGACGAGAGGTAATACAGAGCATGGAAATGTATTTTGTTATTTTTATGTTCGATTTCAAGAACAGGACATATTAGTTTATATTTTCGAGATTGCAGAATAAAGAATAACTTGCTACTATTTGTTTTTCTATAGGTAGAAAATCCTTTAAAAGTAAGTTTTAGTTATATAGAAAGGAAAGCAAAGAACATTATTATTAGTATCATCATCGTCCTTGACTAACAATAGGGGATATATAACCTGTGTAATCGTCAGAATAAGAAAATGTTTGCCAATTGGAGAAGATCAAACAAGAACAATTTTGGAATTATCATACAAATAGTGGGCTTCTTTAGCGCTTCCTTTATTGCCGCAATCTAAGCCGAATTCCGGCATCTTTACAGCGATTGATAACCGTCTGTGTACTGCCAGGGAAAAAAGATAAAAACTTGCATTCAGCGGCCGTTAGAAACATATCTCTTTCGACCTCTGCCAAGATAGACCTGTCTTCATTCTCTCTGGATACAGGTGAATGATCTGTACTCTTCCTTGGTGCAACCTGCCATTTTCTCGATAAATTTCGCCCACCTCCTCGCGGTGGATTGTGGATGCTACCTGCTTTGGTGGCCATATAGACCCGTGATACCAATGTGAGAAGAGCAACACGTTTATCAACGGCCACCGTCATTGCTAAAGCATGAATGAATGCACCGTCGTAGGGTACTATTAGCGACTGACGATCTCTTTTGATGATGAATGGAACTAAGCACAAATGTGTGACCAACACAGAAAGAAAGAAAACAAAGTAATGATAAAAGAATTAAGCTTATCACTGGTAGTTGGAAGCGTTGCTATGATATGCATATATCTACATATATCTAAGGTTCAATTTATAAACAAATCTGATGTGTTACACTCACATGACTTTCTCTACTCTTGTACAAACTATTTTTAAAAACGCTTATTCTCCATATGCTTCATGTTAATCGAGATGATAATCTTATTGCTAATTTTCTTGTAGATGCAAGGGGAATATGGCAGGTTTTAAGCGATAGTCAAATGTTTTAAGAGCTGGTTTATATGTGGAGCATTCCATTCTCTTTGTATGTTCAGGACAAAAAAAATGAATAACGAATTTGATAAAAAGTATAAGTATTGGAAAATTTAAGAGAATAACAAGCAATATCTCGAAAATGGTTCACTCAACAAAAAAACGTATGACATAAATTGTGTATTTTAACGCGATCTACATTTTTTGTGTAGTAAAATGTTGTCTATCTCTTATGGTTTACCAGTTATGCAAAAGTCGTTCACAATGAGGAATACTTTTGGAGACATTCCCAGAAAATTCCAGATATACATTTCATTTGTCATGAAAATATCTTAAACATATGATATTTTAATCAAAATCGTTAGCCATTTTTGAGAAAATTAAAATTTTCGAAAAATGTTCCATGTAAAGGGTATCCTGGTGTGGGGGGATTTTCTTGAAAACCTTCGTGTCGCATCTCTGGAAGATACTGAACCTAAATACCAAGTTTGGTGTTTATCCGATTGTTCGTTTCTGAGTTATGCTGTTCACACACACACACACACGCACACACACACGCACACACACAGACACACACTCACGGACATGTTTCCAAAAATGCTTTTTTGGATTCAGGGGGCCTCAAAACATGTATTTCCGGTGCAATCTCGGTATCAAATTTTTGGTTGGAATACAATACTTTCCCTACTTACTATATTGTAGTAAGAAAAATTTAAGGGAATAACAAGCAATATCTTGAAAACGGTTCACTCAACAAAAAAAAAAAAAAAAAGTATATGACATAAATTGCGTATTTTAACGCGATCTACATTTTTTGTGTAGTAAACTTTGGTCTATCTCTTATGGTTTACCAGTTATGCAAAAACCGTTCACAATGAATACTTTTGGAGACATTCCCAGAAAATTCAAGATATACATTTTATTTGTCATGAAAATATCTTAAACATATGATATTTTATTCAAAATCGTTAGAGCCATTTTTGAGAAAATTAAAATTTTCGAAAAATGTTCCATGTAAAGGGTAATCTGGGTTAGGGGATTTTCTTGAAAACCTTCGTGTCGCATCTCTGGAGGATACTGAACCTAAATACCAAGTTTGGTGTTATCCGACTTTTCGTTTCTGAGTTATGCTGTTCACAGACAGACACACTGACACACACATGGACATGTTTCCAAAAATGCTTTTTTTTGGATTCAGGGGGTCTCAAAACATGTATTTCTGGTGAAATCTCGATATCGGATTTTGGGTGGAATACAATACTTCCCCTACTTATTATACGTAGTAGAGAAAGTAAAAATACTTTCCTTGTTGAAAGTTTTGCTCTCTTATTTGTTTAGATGCAGAATGAATCCAAGTGCAAGGAGCAATGAATGAAGTCATGGTATAAACAAATCTAGTACCTGCGTATTTTATTTGCTTCACATCATTCCAGTTTTACTCTATTTCTTATTGTAATTATTCGTTAAATAGTTAAAATACTCGAGATTTTGTTACAGAGATAAGCACGCTGTCTTGTGTTACATCTTAAAATTAAAGTACAAACTTTTGGAACATAGTGTGTATGTTTCCCAACCTTCCCGGAAGAAGAGAACAAACTAAGCAAATGAGGAAAGAGTTCCTAAAATAGTACCCCTTTCTTGTGCAGGAAAACAGTGGCATGAAAACAAACATTAGAATGGGGTCAAGAAAGCCGATGGCTTTCTTTCATATCGTCGACAACACTTCATAATCAGACAACAGCGGACAAAATTAGTGACTCACCTCTTCCTTTGTTTCACACGATGCCTTCCGTTCACAGTTTAATACCTGTCTATATTTCCATTGAAACTGTGAACAAAATGTATACCACTTTTCGATTTTGAATAAATAACTGATCAACAGGCATAGGAAATTCTAAGCTTTAAAGCCAAGACGAAAGGAAATAAATTTGCACTGTTACTGGACTTTATACAGGGACGTCGTAGATAACAAAGTACCCCATCCCTTGTACAGTCTGTTCGCAGACAGGACTGACCTGACCGTGTTTACCTGCCATCAGTGACCCTTGGCCGCTTCTATTTGCATCTTCGTATTGCTGTATGGTTTCAATTTAGATAAGTTGAACGCAACTGCTTAAGAATTTCTATGCATGTTGATAAATAGTGTTATAATGGTCTAACATGATGACAAAAACAACATTTTTATATTTGTATGTGTGTGTGTGTGTGTGAGAGAGAGAGAGAGAGAGGGTGAGAAGGAGAGAAAAATTTCATATGTTAATGTATTAATGAGAGCAGAACCGCGGGTTTTGCTCGTAATGGAATAAGTTTGGCATTTATTTTAATTAAGTACATGGATTTTTAAACTATATTACATTCATTAAATGTTTGCGGTGTAAAGGCTGAGAGATACTCGGACTCTGCCATTTCCGTTCAATAACACTAGGCTGCATTTTCAAACTTTTTATCAGATGATTTCTTAAAAGTAGGTATTCTAGAATCAGGTTCTTATGCTGATTCCAGAAATAACTTCCGTTTTTTTCTATCACGTCAGGTTTTTACTCATAATAAGTAATGTTTTGAAATTTTACTAATGAGGGTAGAAAAGTATTCAAATACCATTTCTCACAAGGTAAGTTTTTATTCAACAAACATTTTAAGAATACTCTCAAGAACTCCCCTAATTTATTTCATGACTACATTTTAACAAAACAAGAAGCGAAGTGTTTCGTTTAGTTTTTTCAAACTTTCTGATTTTTGGCTTCCTTGCAGATCCTTGAAGATGATTGTCCCTCCTCATCATCCAACAGTAGTCGGCCATCATAGTTTCATTCCATCTTCCCTGGTACCTCCTCTCCATTTCCTTAATATCTTGGTGAAAACGTTCACCCTGCTCTTCACTATAATGTCCCAGATTTTCTGGAAAGTAGTCGATATGTGAATGCAGAAAATGCATCTTTACACTCACGTTACAACCCATCTTCTTGAAATTTTCCAACATTGTTTCGATAATGGCCTTGTAATTAGGATCTTTGTTATTGCCTAAGAAGTCTTCAGTAACTAATCGGAAGGCGGTCCATGCTTCTATTTCTCTCTCATTCATTCTCTTCTCAAAATCTTCATCCTTCATCAATTTCTTTATTTGAGGACAAAAAAAAATTCCGGCCTTTGTCTTGTGTAATGAAGGGAAATTTCTTGGAAAGGTACTTGAAGCAGGGTCCATCCTGTGGTAGAGCCCTTACAAATTGCTTCATCAAGCCCAATTTTATGTGTAGTGGCGGAAGAAATATCTTTATATCTCTATATTTTTGAAGTGAAATTGTGAAAAAAAAAACTAAAAGCAGTTCTGAAATCAGCATAAAAGGGTGAGTCAGAATCACTTATTAGTTTTCAGTCATCCGATATCATGCAGATTAATGTAATTAGAGGAAAATGGTTTACGTATACGTATTACCTATTTGCTAAAAGGAAACCATTTTCTTTCTGATTGCATTTTTAAGTTGAATCCAGAGTAAGTGTCCCATTCCAATATAGGTATAGATTATATAACGGAGGGGAACACTTCGCGCACTTGATCTATTGTGCTACCACCTCCCAGAAGGAAGGGATAAAGTGAACCACAGAAGGCTACAGGCCACAGGCATACAGGCTCGAAACGCGCGGAAGTCCCTAACAGTTTCAGGCTCGAAGATCCTTCTCCCTGCTGGAGCTGCCTAGAGAGGGAGATTGAAGTATATTTTAATTAATTATTAAAATAAGTAAGAAACAAATTAATTGCAATCACCTCTCCACCAAGCAGCCCTGTAATCCACGGGGAATACTCTTTCCTTAGATCAAGCATCCGCGCCATCTGCCCGGCACCGCCATATGCCTCGAAACTTAGAACCACACCTGAAAGATGAGAAGCAAACTAAATAAACGAGAAATAATGGAAAGGAAATCATGGTAGATGATAAACCACTCCAGCATTCGCCTACCGACCACGAAAAACCCAAGGTCAGAGTGGTCGGTCGATGGAATTCGAACCCGAAACCTCCCGAATGCGCGTCTCACACGTTACCGCGGAGCCATCTCGCTCGTTAAGTTCAATAAGTTCAGCTGAACACTTTGCTCAGCTTAACTCAGCTCAATCCTCTTTGAGAGTGAAAAGTATTATGTATTTCAGTTTTAAATTATATTACATTAAAATATTTTTTCGTGGAGATATTGTGCAAAACTGGGATTTATTTAGTTATTTATTCAAACCTGATTATTATAAGATATGACGAGTAAGGCTATTGCTTAAAGTTATATATTCATATGTGAATAATCTAGAATTGCGCACGTAAAATACGACGACACTGCATGCGCGAAAAGAAAAAAAGATATACACACCTCATCCTTGCTATACGTACTCCACCTGTGAAGGCCAGTAGAATGCCTCCCGAAGCTGCCTTACGGCATAAATGGAAGCGGTGTACATGAAATTTGCCAATTTTAAATTGCTAAGATAGGTAGAACCGACTCCCTTTAAGTCATAAACAATTGGTAGTCGACAAGCTGAACAGCAAATCTTTTAATTCTACTTTTCGTACCATCAACGTTTTATTTTCTCTCTACGTATAGTAAGTAGGGGAAGTATTGCATTCCACCCAAAAATTTGATATCGATATTTCACCGGAAATACATGTTTTGAGGTGCTCTGAATCCAAATAAAGCTTTTTTGGAAACATGTCCTTGTATATGTGTGTGTGTGTCTGTCTATGAACAGTATAACTCAAAAACGAAAAGTCGGATAAATACCAAACTTGGTACATGAGTTGACTATCTTCCAAGGACGCAACACGAAGATTTTAAAGAAAATTTCCCGACTATCCTTTACATGGAAAATTTTTAAAAGTTTTGATTTTCTCAAAAATGGCTCTAACGATTTTGATTAAAATATCATATGTCTAAGATATTTTCATGGTAAATGAAATGTATATGTTGAATTTTCTGGGAATGTCCCCAAAAGTCGTCTTCATTCTGAATGAATTTTGCATAACTGGTAAACCGTAAAACATAGACAAAATTTTATTACACAAAAAAGCAGATCTCGTTGAAACACACAATTTATGTCATATACATTTTTTTTGTCGAGTGAACCATTTCCGAGATATTCCTTGTTATTTGTTTGAATATGTCCTGGACATGCAGAGAGAATAGAATGCTCCACATAGCAACCAGCTCTTAAAAGATTTGACTGTCACTTAAAGCCTACCATATTCCCCTTGCACATACAAGAAAATTAGCAATAAAATTAACATTTAGATTAACATGAAGGAGATGGAGAATAAGCGTTTGTGAAAATAGTGTTTACAAGAGTAGAGAACGTCATGTGAGTTCAACACATCAGATTTTTACAAATTAAATTACATTGGACTTCAAAAACGTGAGAGGTATTCTTCAATTCTTCACTACTCCGGCAAATATGTTCAAGTATAAAACTTGCTGTTGTCTCTCAGATACAGTCGAAAACGCATTGAATTAATGGAATTTACATTTTCTGCGCCTTAGTCTGTATTGTACTTATTCAAGTATCTCCTTCATTGAAAGAATCGTAACAAATGTCACTTCCCATAGATAGCTACCATTTGTGTGTTTAAGATTAGGAAAACGTGTGCTTTCTTCCCAATCATAACGATACTTTGGTGTTTATCTTAAAGGATAAACTGCAGCCATTTTAATGTCAATAAACACAAGCCACTTATTTGTTCTCTTTGTTTGAGTTCAAAGGCACAAGTACAGTTACGAACACAAAATTCATAGATTCCTCTGAATTCTACAGTGCCTTTCTCTCTGAGTTGCCAGAATGGCTTAACATTTGACTCAGCCTAATATTCGTGCTTGTTTACCTGATTCGCCAGGAGCAAATGTCATGGAAATAAGTTGGAACATGGTATTCTTGTTGTAATTCGATCAAAATTAGGTGAGTATGGTCTGGTACGTACTTAAAGGACCTATACCTTGAGATAAAAGGAGCAGTGTGGATGAAATATGTTACCTGAATGGTTAAATGCGCTTGGCATTAGTTTGGAAACAGCAGGAAGAGAGGGGTGACTCTGGATGGAGATAGTTTCACCCTCCAATATCAACTGAAACTGCCACACTCCTATATCGACAGGACATTTTGCACTTACTCATGTTATTACTTATGCTTCTAGTGAAATGATATTTCACAGAAAAACACACATTTTTCCTAGCGTGTTCTTACCGGTTAAGTCATTTCCGCACAAAAATATCGGCTTTGGTCTAAACACAAGGTAAATACCGCATAAATGGTTTATTCACTCGGCTGAATTCTCCGTAATATGTTATCGGCGATGCTTTGCAACATGTAAATTCTGCATCAGGTGATTGGTACTCTGTGGCAATGGCCGTCTTATCGTCATGGAAGTGAAAAATCGTGTGTCTGAAAAGGGAAAGGGCTTGCTGATCATCGATGGTTAAAGTTATTGTAAGTTGAATACTTTAAAAATCTGATGTGTTACACTCACATGACTTTCTCTACTCTTGTACAATCTAATTTTACAAACGCTTATTCTCCATATGCTTCATGTTAATGGAGATATCCAGATGTCAATCTTATTGGTAATTTTCTTGTAGATGCAAGGGAAATATCGTAGCTTTTAAGCGATAGTAAAATATTTTAACGCTGGTTGCTATGTGGCGCATTCCATACTCTTTGCATGTCCAGGACATAAAATGAATAACGAATTTGAGAAAAAGTATAAGTATTGGAAAATTTAAGGGAATAACAAAGAATATCTCGAAAACGGTTCACTCAACAAAAGAAATGTATATGATAAGTTGTGTATTTTAACGCGATCTACATTTTTGTGTAGTAAAGTTTTGTCTATCTCTTATGGTTTACCAGTTATGCAAAAGTCGTTCACAATGAAGAATACTTTTGGAGACATTCCCAGAAAATTGGAGATATACATTTCATTTCTCATGATAATATCTTAAACATATGATATTTTAATCAAAATCGTTAGAGCCATTTTTGAGAAAATTAAAATTTTCGAAAAATGTTCCATGTAAAGGGTAGTCTGGGGTGGGGGGATTTTCTTGAAAACCTTCGTGTCGCATCTCTGGAAGATAATGAACCTAAATACCAAGTTTGGTATTTATCCGACTGTTCGTTTCTGAGTTATGGTGTTCACACACACACACGGACATGTTTCCAAAAATCCTTTTTTTTTTATTTAGGGGGTCTCAAAACATGTATGTCCGGTGAAATCTCGGTATCGAATTTTTGGATGGAATACAATACTTCCCCTAATTACAATACGTAGTAGAGAAAGAAAAAAGTGGTGACATTTTGGAGATGAAACACAGTAAAACATGTAATGCTAAAGTATTTACAGTTTCGGACAGAAATATTATTTCGCACAGTGATACACAACATTGCAATTAACGTTATGATAAAACATGCAGAGGAAACTTACGAGTAGTACTGTGAAGAGAAAGGCGGAAGAAGATATATCGGAGCGTCCATAAAAAGTAATTCAAGCAACGATGGAAGAAAGTGCTGCGAGTTTATATAATTTGATTCTTAGTGATGTTGCTTGTGTGTGTAAGAGTAGGTATATACAAACAACGTTGCCATAAAGCGTTGAGAAAGCAGTAAGTAAATTGAAAAGCATGGTTTTGAATTATTTGTTTTTAATATGCTGAGAAAGTATCTGAAACTGTAGTGTTTTCTTGCGAGTCCTAAGTCTGGACAAAACGGAAAGAAAAGTGCCACTTTTCACTTTGCTGTTCAACAATGTGCGGAACTTGCCTACGGATCTTGGCATTGAAATATTTGTTGTTGCGGAATTTACCTACGGTGTCATTGTGCTGCCCAACTTATATGTGGAAATTGCCTTTGTAAATGCAGAATCTACTCACGCCCGTTCTCACAAATGAGCTGCCATGTATCGAAAAGGACTGTGCTATTACTTATGCAAAATAAGTAGAGGAAGTATTGCATTCCTCCAAAGCTTCGACATTGAGTTTTCACCGGAAATATACGTAATGAGGTATCCTGAGTGCAAAAGATACACAGTTTTAGAAGTAGTGATTTGAACCACGGATCTTCCGGTTTCCGTCCAGTTGCTCTAACCAATGAGCTACCAAGTTGAGCAACATGCCGGCACGACTTTAAATTCCGCAACTGACTCTAATTTTTTCCGGTAAACTACAAGGAAATATCGAATTCATTTTGAGATGACACACTTCAACTTGCGACTTATACGGTCGTAAGTACTTTAGGTCCCGGGCTTCATAGTTTAACCAACTATTAGGACATTCAATGGTAATTAATTGCTCTTTCACACAATCCGTTTGTAGGACAAGGTTGGAACTGTAGAATCATTACCATAGAATATATGTATATATCATAAATTGTCATTCAACTGTAGTCCAAACCAAGTATAGAAGATTTTGGTAAACGTGTACCTGTGTGTATTTTGTATTTTGCAAGCGTATACTGCCATGTATAAAATGTGGCCCATAATGGAACAGGGTTAGTTATGTTGGTGCTTATAAAATCCAGCCCCACCCAATACCAGCGTGACCACCTCTGTTTTTCGAATATAATTCTAGCCACTGGATTGGTATGGTACTTTACCTCCCCCAAAGTATGCCGAACTACCGAAGGGTGACATTACAACTTAAACCATATTTTCATGCTACATTGCCGTATGTAAATGTCGTAGCTGTCGTTCAGTTTAACCACACATGCACATAATTCTTTACCTTTTACTCTAGAAGGCCGAATTATTTTATAAGTGGTTTAGCATTTCCTTGTGTGCCAATCGTAACGAAACTCTTTCATACAGGTAGTATCTAAACCACCCCTTCTTCTACAGAGATTCTAAACATCCCTCTTTGGTTAGTTTGCTTGTCTCTGTATTGTTTTTCAGGCTAGTTGCATAGAGAAGTGATACTGACTGGGTGGAGTCAAAAGTTGATTACCTGAAGGTGGATTCCGTACGGAGGAAAACACTATGGCGATCTAGGGGAATGGGACACTTTTTATGCACGGCACTGTACATACCCGTTAGAGGATTTTAGGCTGCGTTGTGTGATAGTGTGTTTTGTAAATCTCTGATTCTCCCTAATGCTTTATTACTTTTATCGGTAGCATTGCTTTATACTTATGTGGTTTATGGCCGCTCCTGGCATACCTGAGTACATTCTCAATCCATGGCAATAGATGTAAAACAGCAAGCATAATAATAATAATAACAATAATAATAATAATAATAATAATAATAATAATAATAATAATAGTGCTCGTCGACAACATGGTGGCTGAATAAGAATACGATTAACTATTACGGATTAATTGGGAATCAAACAAATAATAACCCCATTGAAGCACGCGGCAGGCAACTATCGACACCATAGACATCATGTATAATTATGGACTATAAAGACTTGAATAACAGCTGATTTCTCCCCCCTCCCTACGGTCATTGAGTTGCAGTCCATTATGTATATATTTGATTGCACTGTATTTTACTTTTAGCTAACGAACGTTCTAAGCGTTTCGGAAACATTCGCCAGCCTCTCTTCGGAAACACACGACTATGAACGAATTATGAACTTTAAATTCGATTTAATACCTTACAGTTAACAGATTTTTTGCACAGTTAGTGCAGAACCGTTTTTAAAATAAGCCAAAAGCTTGTTACATGTTTCAATCACCGAGAGGGATGGTTCAGGCGGTAACGCCTGTGTCCGCATTCGGGAGGTCGTGGGTTCGATTCCCGCGGCCCACCTTTCTGATTCATGGGTTTTTACGGGGGTTTCCCCGGGCCGCCAGGTGATGCTGGGAAGGATCATTGCATACCCCGAATTACCTGTCCCTCTATTTCACCTCGATTCTCATTTCACTTCACCTTGCATCGGATTGGTGTCTCAGGGTTGTAAGTGTCGGCCGGAGGTCTCAGCATGTGCGTGGAAGGGGGGAAAGGATGCTCTGAGTAGATTTCGTCCCCTGGAATGGGGGCGGTCCCGGGTACCAGCACCCGCAGGGTGAGGTGTTTTTTTTTGTTTACGTAATTTATTAGCCTCACGTTTGGGAAAGTGTTTGTTTTGTTATGCTCCACGCTTGGGAAGCCAATTTGAAGTGGTTTTGTTCTTTACGTTGTTTATTTATTTAGCTCCACGTATGGACGTCAATTTGAAGAAGATTGTTTGTTACGTAAAATGCTGTTACGTATGAAAAGCTGATTTTAAGATGTATTTTTTTGTTGTTGTTACGCTCCAAGTTTTAAAAAAATATTAACTTTGTTATTAAACTGCTTCTTTAGATATTATTTATGTTTATGTTTGCCTCGGCTGCGTCAGTATTTCTTTAGAGACACGTTTCTCTTAGGTAGGGCGTGGTGCAACAAGAATGTAGGCTTACACAGATTTTAAGTTTTATTTCATTTTTTTTATTAATCCTTGACACAAATTAAATAGCACTACAGTGATATCAAGAGCTGTGAGATTCTTTTATTTAATACTTGCACTTTGTTAACGCGTATACTTAATTTTCGTTTCACACGAATACGTAATATTTCTCTAGAGAACACATCTTCCATCCGGTTACTATCATGGTCTGCAGGCAACTGAACATATTTCAACCGTATAAACTTTAAAATTTCTGTATTTCAAGTCTCTGATTGGCTAATCCTAGTCCAATAGAATACCTGCATTTTACTAAAGCTTCTTCTGGCTGTTGATTTGATAATTTTTAAACTGTCACAAAGTTTACATTATTGCTGCCCTAATCATGACTAGTAGCATTTAAACTCTCAAACTCATTATTGCCTCAAGGTTACCTCATTGTTACCTCATTGTTAGCAACGTTAAACTTATTATGCTCACAGCTCTTACATTATTAAATTACGTAATGCATTCACATAACTTTATTGAACATGTTTACAATAATATAAGCATATGCAATGACTGTTACATACGTTTTTACCAATTATTACATACATATTGCTTCAAGGCGGGCTGTTATTGAATTTATATATTATATAATTTAATTGAAATTATTCAAGTGTTAAAAATACTGCCTCAAATGAATATGTAAGTCCACGGGGGAGGGAAGCAGACTACACCAGATGTCATCCGGGGAGTTTAAATCTGTAAACGGTAGGGGCCTTGTCCTCTGCCTGTCGTGCCTCCTGGTCCGGTCTCCCTCTCACTCCTCTCACATCGTCCTTCTCTCCCGTCAGGGATCTAGGTACAAAATATCTGCGTAGCTGGAGGTGCTTTTAGTCCTATCCTATCCATTCCTACCCTACATGTTTCCATAGTATGCTTAACTAAGGATCTCCTCAAGAATCCCCATCTGAAATGCACAGAGCCGGATTAAGTGTTTTGAATATAAGATACTTTATTCAGTGTAAAATGCAGAATCACATCTCAAGCTTTGGATTTCCACAACCTTCATCCCAATATGTTTGCATTAAATAGTTTGAATGGTTTTTCGAGTTAGACTTCCGGTAAGTAGTTAACTTTAGCCAATATTCCGATGGGGAGTTGACACTATTTGCAGTAGAACTGACAAGTTGTCGCGGTGAGATAAAGAGTGACAAAGTGGCGAGACTTGCGGTATTTGGTGCCTGTCACGCAGTCGCCGCCCACCATTAGTCGCACGCCGCTGCCGGTGAAATCACCGCTGGAATGCCTCAGATGGAATCCAACATGTGGTTACTAACCGCCGGTATTTACGACACCAAATAAATGTATCTTCATTCGCTTTCATTCATAAAGCGGGATATGGCACTACAAAAATCACATAAAACTTAGCTTTTGTCTCCAAGGTCACAGAAAGAAGGAAGAAATTATGTACGGCCCCTCAAGAAAATATTCGTCTGCACTTTAAAAAATTCTAGCAATCACATTAATGTAAAGAAAAAAAATATTTTTTTGACATAAAGATGAAATGGCAGTATAGTTTACCTGTTATCAGTTTTATAAATTTTTAAAAATATATACAAATTGCAACTTTTTTGTACGTGGTGTTTTCAAAACTATCTTTCATGCATAGGGTAGAGCATTTTCACTTTCTGTACTACGTATAGTAAGTAGGGGAAGTATTACATTCCACCCAAAAATTCTATACTGAAATGTCGCCAGAAATACACGTTTTGAGTTCCTTGAATAAAAAAGGCATTTTTACAAAAAGGTACGTGTCTGTGTCTGTGAACAGCATAACTCAAAAACGAAAGGTCTGATAAATACCAAACTTGGTATTTAGGTTCAGTATCTTTCAAAGATGTAGCATGTAGATTTTCAAGGAAATCGCCCCCACCCCAGAATACCCCTTACACGGAACATTCTTCGAAAATTTTGATTTTCTCAAAAATAACTCTTAACGATTTTGATTAAAATATCATATATTTAAGATATTTTCATGACAAATGAAATTCATATATTGAACTTTCTGGGAAAGTCTCCAAAAGTCATCTTCCTTCTGAATGGCTTTTGCATTAACTGGTAAACCGTAAGAGATAGACAAAGTTTTCTACACAAAAAAGGCAGATCTAGTTAAAACACACAATTTGTGTTATGTATATTTGGGAGGGGGGTTTAAGTGACCCATTTCCGAGCCACTCCTTGTTATTTGTTTGAATTTTCTAATACTTACACTTTTTCTCAAATGAGAATTGGTTATTTGTTTTTGTGTGTCCCGGACAGACAAAGAGAATGGAATGTTCCACATAGCACTATTTAAAAGATTTGGCTATCGCTTAAAACCTGCCATATTGTGATAGTTTCTGTAAATGTTTATCTCGATTAACATTAAGTAGATGGAGAATAAGCGTTTGTAAAATAGTTTGTACAAGAGTAGAGTAAGCCATGAGAGTGCAACAAATCAGATTTGTACTTTCCTACTACGTATAGTAAGTAGGGGAAGTATTGTATTCCATCCAAAAATTCGATATCGAGATTTCACCGGAAATATATGTTTTGAGGCCCCCTGAATCCAAAAAAAGCATTTTTGGAAACATTTCGGTATGTGTGTGTGTGTGTGTGTGTGTGTGTGTGTTAGTGAGTCTGTGTCTGTCTGTCTGTGAACAGCATAACTCAGAAACGAACAGTCGGATAAACACCAAACTTGGTATTTAGGTTCAGTATCTTCCAGAGATGCAACACGAAGGTTTTCAAGAAAATCCCCCCACCGCAGATTACCCTTTACATGAAACATTTTTCGAAAATTTTAATTTTCTCAAAAATGGCTGTAACGATTTTGATTAAAATATCATATGTTTAAGATATTTTCAAGACAAATGAAATGTATATCTCGAATTTTCTGGGAATGTCTCCAAAAATATTCTTCATTGTGAACGTCTTTTGCATAATTGGTAAACCATAAGAGATAGACAAAATTTTACTACACAAAAAATGTAGATCGCGGTAAAATACACAATTTATGTCATATACATTTTTGTTGTTGAGTGAACCATTTTCGACATATTGCTTGTTATTTCCTTAAATTTTCCAATACTTGTACTTTTTCTCAAATGGGAATTCGTTTTTAATTTATTTTATGTACTGGACATGCAAAGAGAATGGAATGCGCCACATAGCAACTAGCTCTTAAAAGATTTGACTATCGCTTAAAGCCTACCATATTCCCCTTGTACCTACAAGAAAATTAGCAATAGGATTAACATATCGATTAATATGAAGCATATGGAGAATAAGCGTTTATAAAAAATAGTTTGTACAAGAGTAGAGAAAGTCATGTGAGTGTAACACATCAGAATTTTTTATGCCTGTAATGCAAAGAGAATGGAATACTGCACATAGCAACAGCTCTTAAAATATTTTACTATCGCTTAAAGCCTACCAATTCTCCTTGCAATTACAAGAAAATTAGCAATAAGATTAACATCTGGATATCTCGATTAACATGAAGTATATGGAGAATAAGGGCTTGTAAAAATATTTTGTACAAGAGTAGGGAAAGTCATGTGAGTGTAACACAGAATTTTTTTGTGTGTACACCCACACTTTTTACTTTCTCTACTACGTATAGTAAGTAGGGGAAGTATTGCATTCCACCCAAAAATTCGATACCGAGATTTCACTGGAAATACATGTTTTGAGACCTCCTGAATCCAAAAAAAAGCATTTTTAGAAACATGTCCGTGTGTGTGTCTGTGTGTGTGTGTGTGTGTCTGTGTGTGTGTCTGTGTGTGTGTGTCTGTGTGTGTGTGTGTCTGTGAACAGCATAACTCAAAAACGAACAGTCGGATAAACACCAAACTTGGTATTTAGGTTCAGTATCTTCCAGAGATGCGACACGAAGGTTTTCAAGAAAATCCCCCCACCCCAGACTACCCTTTACATGGAACATTTTTCGAAAATTTTAATTTTCTCAAAAATGGCTCTAACGATTTTGATGAAAATATCATATGTGTAA
Source organism: Deroplatys truncata (assembly GCA_030765065.1). NCBI lineage: Eukaryota > Metazoa > Arthropoda > Insecta > Mantodea > Mantidae > Deroplatys > Deroplatys truncata. The sequence goes on along the minus strand of CM060988.1, from coordinate 124,189,670 downwards.
GATAAAGTCATGAGAAATGAAATGTATATCTCGAATTTTCTGGGAATGTCTCCAAAAGTATTCTTCATTGTGAACGACTTTTGCATAACTGGTAAACCATAAGAGATAGACAAAATTTTACTACACAAAAAATGTAGATCGCGTTGAAATACACAACTTATGTCATATACATTTCTTTTGTTGAGTGAACCGTTTTCGAGATATTGCTTGTTATTTCCTTACATTTTCCAATACTTATACTTTTTCTCAAATTCGTTATTCATTTTTTTATGTCCTAGACATGCAAAGAGAATGGAATGCGCCGCATAGCAACCAGCGTTAAAATATTTGACTATGGCTTAAAAGCTACCATATTCCCCTCGCATCTACAAGAAAATTACCAATAAGATTGACATCTCGATATCTCGATTAACATGAAGCATTTGGAGAATAGACGTTTGTAAAAATAGATTGTACAAGAGTAGAGAAAGTCATGTGAGTGTAACACATCAGATTTTTCATATACATGTGACTTAAATTGGTGGAGGAATAAATTCGTGAAGTCGTAAAATAGTTTGTACTTAGAGAAAGTCATGTTAGTGCAACGCATCAGATTTTTAAATATGTAATATACTTAAACATGTAACTCTAGTTCAGTGTATGTAATACATTATCTCACACAAGTGTGCCAACTTCAGACTTGATGCGTATATAGATTTTGAGAAAAAGAAAAACGTGTTTAGAAAAATGTAATTTTGTGATCAGTGAAGTTGAAATTAAGTTCAAACGCATGACTAACAGTGCATTACTTGGAAGTAGACATCGTTAGACGATTCGTATGTTAGCTCCTGATAGCAAGTTTCATGTCTTTTGTCCTGGAACTCTTTAGATGAAGCCTCTGATGCTCTTTAGCAGACAGCACGTGTTGAGAGCTTAAAAACTTTCAGCAAATGGGGCATGTTACTCCAAAGTAAACTTTGACTTTCTCTACCGCGTACATAGTAGTTAGAGACGGTATTGCATTCCACCCAAAAATACCGAGATTTCACAGAAAATGCATGTTTAGAGGCCGCCCTGAATCCAGAAAAAGCATTTTTAGAAAGAAGGTCCGTGTATGTATCTGTGTATGCGCGTATTTCGTCAGAAAGACCAAAAGTCTAATAAATACCAAACTTGGTATTTATGTTCTGTACCTTCCAAAGATGCTAGATGAAGATTTTCAAGAAAATCCCCCACCCCAAACTACATGGAACATTTTTCGAACTTTTTTATTTTCTAAAAAGTGGCTCAACGATTTTGTTTAAAATTCCATAAGTTAAGATATTCACATGGCAAATAAAATGTATATCTTGAATTTTCTGAGAATAGCCTGTGAAATTATCTTCATTCGGAAGGAATTTTGTATAATCTTGTATAACTGATAAACGTTAAACGATAGACGAAAACGTAATTCACAAGAAATGTAGATTTCTTTATAACACACATTTTATTTCAAATAGTTTCTCTTTTTTGTGGCATCAGCCATTTTCGAGATATCCATCATTAATGGTTCGAAATGTTCTATGCTTTTTCTTTTGAAATTTGTTGATTTTTAGTTGATTCTCGCGATTTCATGGAAGGAGCATGGAATTTTAAGAACAACGTATAGCCTTCAGTTCTAAAACATTTGACAATCGCTATTCGCTTTGTATCTATAGCGAATTGTGTAATGCAGCTATTTCCGAAATGCTTATCTCGATTTAAATAAAGTAGTTCGGAAAATAAAGTTTCATAAAAATAATTTTTATACTCACTAATAAGTGATAGGGGTAAAGAAAGTCATGTGAATGTAACACATCAGAAATGTTTTTAAGAGTTAATTATTTTAAATGACCAACAAACTATATATATCGCAGGGTTGTTTTGCATCAAAAATAGGAAATGTAAAATTTTACCAATTTACACTTCCTGGTCTCCTTAAAGTAAAAGAAATATATGGCTCGTAATTATGATTAACTAGCAATATTGTTATGCTCAACCGAGTCCCACAGTAATACAACGTACAGTAATACAATTTGCCATTTCTGCAGTGTGGTGGTAGCGTGTCTGCCTCACATTCAAAAGGCCCCGTGTTCGAATCTCGGCTAGGATGAGTTACCCGGATTAGGTTTCTTTCCGTTAGAGAAATGTCGGGTAACTTTTATGGATCCCGGGTTCATTTGAGCATCATATCACCCATTTTATTCGTTCATCGTCGGATATAACCTACTAGGCTAAAGGACGTTAAAACTTAAAAAAAGAAAGGCAAGAAAAAAAAATCCTCTTCTTCGTAATTCTCAAGCATTTCAAGTCTTGGACGAATAATTACAAACCTATTAGCGCTAATATAATGTATTGTGATAGAAGTATGGTAAGTGCATCATTGAACAACGAGGAAGGGTTTGAAAATGAAGTCGAGTATTTTCAACTTCCGAGATTTTCCAATGCGCTTAACGCATGTGTATTGTATACTGTTTTTTCGACGATAGCGAGTAATAGAAATAGTACTTACGTGAAAATAAAATTAATTACTAACACTGTTAAACATAGTGGTTCCAGTATCAAGGTCGCCAACATTAACCTTGGTGTCGAACTATTTTTACTTCCTCTACAACGTATATAGTAGTTAGAGAAGGTATTCCATTCCACCCAAAATTATTATTTAGCTTTACTACCTTACAAAGAGACGACACGAGATTTTAAAGAAAATCCCGCACTCCAAACTACTCTTTTACATGGATCGTTTGTCGAAATGATTGATTTTTTAAGAAAATAACTAACAATTTTGATTAAAATAGCGCGGTTATATTAAACATATTTACATAACAAATAAAATGTATATCTTAAATTTTCTGAGTATAGCCTGTGAAATCCTCTTCATTTGGAAGGCATTTTGTATACTCTTGTGTAACTCAGAATTTATCCGTTACCAAAGGTTCGAGTTGTTCATTTCTTGATCATTCTTTAAGTCCTGTCAACATTCAGTTATTTCTCTCGATGGCATGGAAAGAGTATGGGATTTTAAGGCCAGCATATACCTTCCAGTCTTAAACACTTGACTATCGCTATTCTCTTTGTATCTATAACAAATGTATATTGTAGGTATTTCTGCAAAGGTTTATTTGGATTAAAATGTAGTAGATAGAAAAATAAGAATAATTTGTATACCCACTAATAAACGATACAGGGCAGAGAAGGTTTTTTGTAGTGTTTAACGCCCTTTTTACTTTCTCTACTACGTATAGTAAGTAGGGGAAGTATTGCATTCCACCCAAAAATTCGATACCGAGATTTCACCGGAAATACATGTTTTGAGATCTCCTGAATCCAAAAAAAGCATTTTTGGAAACATGTCCGTGTGTGTGTGTGTGTGTCTGTGTGTCTGTGAACAGCATAACTCAGAAACGAACAGTCGGATAAACACCAAACTTGGTATTTAGGTTCAATATCGTTCAGAGACGCGACACGAAGGTTTTCAAGAAAATCCCCCCACCACAGACTACCCTTTACATGGAACATTTTTCGAAAATTTTAATTTTCTCAAAAATGGCTCTAACGATTTTGATTAAAATATCATATGTTTAAGAAATTGTCATTAGAAATGAAATGTATATCTCGAATTTTCTGGGAATGTCTCCAAAAGTATTCTTCATTGTGAACGACTTTTGCATAACTGGTAAACCATAAGAGATAGACAAAATTTTACTACACAAAAAATGTAGATCGCATTAAAATACACAATTTATGTCATATACATTTTTTTGTTGAGTGAACCGTTTTGGAGATATTGCTTATTATTCCCTTAACTTTTCCAATACTTATACTTTTTCTCAAATTCGTTATTCATTTTTTTATGTCCTGGACTTGCAAAGAGAATGGAATGCGCTACATAGCAACCAGCATTAAAATATTTGACTATCGCTTAAAACCTACCATATTCCCCTTGCATCTACAAGAAAATTAGCAATAAGATTAACATCTCGATATCTCGATTAACATGAAGCATATGGAGAATAAGCGTTTGTAAAAATAGTTTGTACAAGAGTAGAGAAAGTCATGTGAGTGTAACACATCAGATTTTTTATTGTATCACAGGCGGTGGACATTGATGATACATGAAATGATATGATTATTGGGAAAGGAAATTTGGAATGGAAATGCTCCAAGCCTAAGTATAAGGTACCTCTTCGGCATTTACCAGTTATGAGGACTGAGGAAAACCTTGAAGAAACCCTAGTCAGTGAGGACGGTCCTGGCTGAATTTGAACCGCGGACCTTGCGTTTACGAGTCCGTGCTTTAACAACCGTGTCGGTTTGGCGTCGATCCATTACCCACGTCAATAACTTTGGCTTATAATTAGCTGCTGCATGAATTAAATCCTAAATAAATATTAAGAAATAAAAAGGAAGTAAAGACCTAAGTAAGATTTAAATGTTAAAATATCAACTATGATATATGATTATACTCCATATCTGGAATAATAAATGTATCAAAAGTTAGAGGATTTGATATAGTTCATGCACATACGTGAAGTAAAATAGGTAAAACGCGCAAGTAGGTTAGGTTATCAGCAGGATTCAGCTTTCCAAAATTACAGTGTCAACGAGAAGTGAATCAAAAGACACTATCTTCGAAAAATATGTTTAAGCAAGTTCTTAGTTTTCTTGATAATAATATTTTAGAGCAGAATAAAGCTTATTCGTCTTCCAAAAATTGTGAGGAAATTGCATGATGTGAGCCGTTATAGTAATAGGCATGCATCACATTTCTCAATACGAATACGCGGACCTAGCAATTAGGCAAAGCAACATTGCATTAAAAGAAAATCAAGAGTCGTTATGTGCCCGCCAAATTTTTAAATGTCATACAGCAATTTCCGCTCTGAGCAGCTCTAGCAGAGGGACGGATCTTCGAGCTAGGAACTGTTAGGGACTTCCGCACGCCTCTGTGGCCTGTAGTCTCCTGTGGTTCCTTCACTTCATCCCTTCCTCATGGGAGGGTAGTGGCCGCAATAGGTCTCCGTTGTATATTCTATAGTTCTGCGTACTTAAACACTCCAAAATGCGTCGTCCTCCGTGGACTAGGGGTACCATGCTAGCTTCTAGTTTCTGAGATTGCGGGTTCAAACCCGGCGGAGGGGATGGATATTTTCGGACGTAAAACTCCTTAGCATGGCTTCCTTTGGAAGGGAAATAAAGCCGGTGGTCGCGTGTCGTAGATTTACAGCACTTAGAAGAACCTCAAGCCTGATAAAGAGGCCTCTGAGCAAAATTACCGGTCTTTCACTCCCAATATAGAATGGGACTATAGTAGTTAAAGAACGCCCATAAAAATTACACACACTCCAAAATGTTTTGTGTGTTGTAATGCGTCAGTATAAATTCAATATCAGAAATTGACGCATTCTACGTTCGGCCATGTTCGACATGTGTTACCAGAAAGAGTGCAAGAGAAACAACCCTCTCAGCAGGCAGTCTATATTTAAACGTGTAATGCGTATTGTGCTCTCGTTTGAGCTCAAAGCGTGAATATTTTATGCTTATTTGCATTCCTTGTCATTGCGTGTTACATTTTTAGACTTCGGAGTATAACTCACGCTGGTGGCGTCACTTATAGTTGTGTCTGTAACTATAGAAGACCCTGGTTCCTCACGGATAAAAGTACAGGTGTGTTAAGGCCAGGGAAAAGTGCAGGAAATACAGGATGATCTAGCTTTATTCGAAAGAGTATCATTTGTTGACTGTCATCATGGCCACATGTTTTGAATGCCCTGTGCACTGCGACCAGTTGTGCTTCCTTTCATTTAATCTTCTAAAATCTTTGCCCTCCTTCGCAAAATATACAAGTCTCTTTAATAGGCACTTCTTGAAATCTTGCAATGGCATGATTTTCTCCTTAAGGTATTTAAACCTAAGAGCCGTGAGAGCTTTACAGATACCAGCAAATAGTATGAGATACTGTTTCATTTGCTCTCCTGCATCTTCTACATATTGGCTACATAGTGACTATAGCAACTGTCCTAACTAGTGACATATTTTGAGACAACGTGAAGAAAGTATTGTTCTTCAACTGTTGTAGTTTATTGTTGTTGAAGGTTTTACTGTTGGAGTTTTTGCATCACGCTTTGGGCATTAATTTGAAGTTGTTGATTACGTAATAGTTACTGTTGTTACGTAATATACTGCTACGTATGTAAAGCCTATTTGAAGATGTATTTTTGTTGTTACGTTCCAAGTTTAAAAAATAATATTAACTTTGGTATTAAACTTCTTCTATTGATAGTATTTATGTTTATGTTTGCCTCGGCTGCGTCAGTCTTACTTTAGAGACGCGTTTCTCTTAATCAGGGCGTGGTGCGACAAGAATGTAGGCTTACACAGATTTTAAGTTTAAATTCACTTCTTTTTATTAATCCTTGACACAAATTAAATAGCACTACACTGATATTAAGAGCTGTCAGATTCTTTTAATTTAATATTAGCACTTTGTTAACGCGTATACTTATTTTACGATTCACACGAATACGTAATATTTTTTTAGAGAACACAGTTTCCATCCGGTCACTACCAAGGTTTGCAGGTAACTGAACATATTTCAACCGTCAAAACTCGTAAGCGTCTGTATTTCAAGTCTGATTGGCTAATCCTAGTCCAATAGAATATCTGCATTTTACTAAACCTTTTTCTAGCTGTTGATTTGCTAATTTTTAAACTGTCACAGAATTTACATTATCGTTGCTCTATTTATGACTAGTAGCATTTAAACTCTCAAACTCATTATTACCTCAAGGTTACCTCATTGTTACCTCATTGTTAGCAACGTTAAACTTATTATTCTCACAGCTCTTACATGATTAAATTACATAATGCATTCACATAACATTATTAAACATGTTTACACTAATATAAGCATTTGCAATGACTTTACATACATTTTTATAATTAGTACATACATATTGCTTCAAGGCGGGCTGTTATTGAATTTACATATTATATAATTTAATTTCAATTATTCAAGTATTAAAAACATTGCCTCAAACGTAATACTAGATATTAGGGATGGACGAAAATTAACGTAAAAATTAGCTTAATTTAACGGTTATCAAAGTAACGAATACAAAGCAACTAGTTGCCCAATAACGATTACCAAGGTAACTAAGACAATCCGTTAACGGTTACTGAAGAAACGAGACAGTTACTGCGCCTGGATGAAATCATTCACTGCATGTGCGCGGCATTGGTATCGCTTATTGGAAATAGTACCTCAGTATTAGTTTATAACTTTAAGTCATCCTCGCACGGAGTTGCAAGTACACATTTGTTTATTAAGGTGTTGCTTATCGCTTCGAATGTAGGTTACAGGCCACAGAGAACGGTCAGTCAGCACTGCATTGGACTGGGGTTAGCTCAGGAGAATGGCTTTGTCCTTGAACTGCAAGCGTGCAGTGGACTAGGGAACTTCTTGCCTGCGATGCAAATAATGTAATACCAGCAGTTTAGAAGTACTATCAAGTGCAGTTTTACACGTCATAATTAGGTATATTGTTTTACATGTATGTAGGTTTTACAGGTTTACTTGTTGAAAGTATGATCATAATTGTTTTGTAATATAAAGCATTACTGATGCTACTTCGCGTAATATTTATTGTTCCTGGAAAGAAAGGATAAGTACCTTTGGAACAGGGTGTAAAACAATAGAGCGAGAGGGAAGAACAATACAGCGCTAGCTCAGGTTCGCTTACGTCAACTACAAGGTCATAGTTATACTCCTGAGTCAAACACAGTACGTTATAGGTGCACGAGTTATTATACTTCGCGGGTAGATGAATATAAATAAAAAATTAATGCTGTTTTAGTAGCAAAATATGCGCGGGTCACTAAGCTCAAACGACATCGTTCATATTGAAACGTAGTTGCATCTAATCGTTACTGGTAACCGGTAATGTAACGTAACTGCGAACGTTATAACCATGAAAAAAATAACTTAAATCATTAATGGTAACCGTAACCGTTACATGTAATCATTAACGCACTGTAGCTGCGACAGTTATAACCGTTACTCGAAGATAACTTTGTCATACCCCTACTACATATCGATGTCAAACTCAATATGGATTGTAAAAATATTGGTAGTATCACAAATGTGTGTACAAAGATTTCCAGTTTTACAACAAAGTTGGAGTTGCCATCTAAGCCTTCATTATCTTCGGTGCATACATGTCTGTTAACACATTACTATGCACCCAAAATACAGCACTTTTTGCTTTCCCTGGAATTATCTTTCCAACAGCATGCTGATAAAATACTCCTTGTATATTTCACAATGATGTCATATACAGCATGGGCATAGCTTATCTACCACTTAACTGGCATACTGTCTGGCTCTGGTGGACACAGTGCTCTTTAATAAAGAAGGTGTAATCATTTATTCATCTGTAAATATTTACTGTAGCCAAGCTACCTGCTACATCATTAGATTCACAAAATACGTTTATTAAAACTCATCCCTCAATAAAGCGTAATGGTAGTGAAATTGATCTCTTAGTATCTTACTTAAAAACACACTAAGGAATATGAGTCCATCGTACCTAACCTCGAACTTACGAGAAAATAACATTAACTAAATAACAATAACTAAAGTTTCGCCCAGAATAAATTCTGACATTGATACTAGCTTATTCTCAGTTTTGTACTCGCCAATTGTATTGCTAACTTAGTTCTAATAATAGATTTATGAGGGCGATTTAAAATTAGTTAATTCCAGCCTAATTATTATTAAATTTGAAAGAAAAGAGGAGACTACTTACGAGTTTGATAGGTCGTGACAAAGAAACTTCGATACATTGTTTTTGAATCAAGGCTGTGCTTGGCTGATATTTAATATACGCTTTCAAATGATCGGGCTTATATTAGATGATAGATACAAGTGGAATAATCCTTATATGTTTGTATTTGTGTGCTTTATATATAAGGAAGTATCAGCGTAGGGAATCTAACCTCTCTCGTGTAGTTCCGGAGTCTTGAGAGCAAGTTCACGCAGCCAGAAGCAGGCGGCGGGAAACAGACAAACCATCTGCTGTTTCTTTAAGTTCCTTTCAGTTTAGTTTCCAGTGAGGATAGTAACCGCCGTGGAGCTGCCCCTCCCTCTCTGCCTGCTCTCTAGGTGTGTAGAAGACGATTTAGCTGCTTTCGCTATTGAGACTTTAAAGCTAGAGAATAGAAAAGTGTTGTGCAGGCCCGCTCTGGAGGTACGAGTACTGAACGAACTCGACGCATTCACATGCCAGGTAATGCTTCCAAAGGTGCAGCGCTGTTGATATGAAAGGCAAGATGGAGGAGAACAGGAGGTGTACACTTCTCACATTTCTAGAGTGAGTATTCCCATCCGCGTATACCGTAGTCTTGGCAGTACAATTGGATTATAATTGCCGCTCTTTTCTTTTTTTGTTCAAAGAAAAATTTCCATCCTGGAATCAAACCACTTTCTTTTTTAAAGTTCCATTTGTACCCCCCTTTAACTACATTGGTCTTATCGGCAGGGTTTCCTTTGGAACTTATTGCCAATGGTGTTAACTCTATTCGCTTGTTGTTGGGTTTCTTGCATTTTTGGGGTTTTAATTCATTAGATCTTGCACACATTCGCACTTCCAGACTCCGGGGAGATAGGGAGTTATCTTAGCTAGCGAAAAATTCCCATATCCAGCCGGGAATCGAACACAAGGCTCTTCGCACAGCAGGCAGGTGCTCTACCAACTGAGCTACCGCTGCTCTTGTTCCGTAACTTGACCACTCTTCTCCCGTCCTTGTCTTTATAATTACATCTGAACTATCGCGAATAATGCTTTCTGGTAATAACGATTGTCTCACATTACTACAAACTAGGTTGCTTCTACTAGGGTATGTCGTAAGCCAAACATATTTTGAGAGGGTTGTAGTTTAAGTATAAGGATTTACTGAAGAATATTATCATCCACTGTGGAATGAGTTTGCGATTCACACAACAATTTTGTACAAGAATTTCAGCTAAGGTTATCAAGCGTAAAAACTCTACATAAAAAAATGCATACAGTAATTCTCATAGTGCAAAAGTAAACTTGACTAATGTAATTTATTTAAGGATTAACACAAAAATAAATATATAAAATTGCAGCACATATTGACTAAAGCGTTACGCACGATAAGGAAATAATAACCAATGGCCGAAAAGCTGTATGATCAACGGTTAATAACTTTTAACAAAGCAGCGTATAAAATTCAATATATTCACCGGGGAACGTGTGGTGCGTGACCAGACCACTTCTCTGTATTTGTTGGGCCCTTGCTAATTCTGCCGTGTGCATGTAGGAATCGGGCTTGCATAATTTGTCGACACATTATTATTATTATTATTATTATTATTTATTGCATCTAAATTCTCTGGACCAGAGTAATCACTGAAACTGATAAATACATCGAAATATATTCATCTTCGCAAAAATAATTCGATAGTGCAAATAATTTTAAGACTTTGTTTCAACGTCTTCTTCAGAACAATGGTGGTTGTATTTTATTTTAGCGCTGCAGGTAACTAATTTCCACCCACGTGTTACATTGGGCAAAGCATCTCTACTTGTTTACACGATTCAGAGTTGAATTCATGAAGGAACGTAATTTCTGACTACTCCTATGTTTCACACCATGTATGAAGTCGCTCATTAGTTCATGTTTGTGTCTTAAGGTTTGTTTCAAGACAGTCATAGAGTGTCGTGAAAAGGGTTGGGTGGATTCTATTGTTGAATGTGGAAACCTTACGGTGGGGGGAAAAATACTGTTGTGATGTTTGGGAATGGGTCACCTTTTACTTTCTCTACTACTAATAGTAAGTAGCGCAAGTAATGTATTCCACCCAAAAATTAGATATTGATATTTCATTGGAAATACATGTTTTAAGGCTCCTGGATCAAAAAAAAAGGAATTTTTAGAAAAGGTCCGTGCATGTGTGCGTCTGTCTGTGAACAGCATAAATCAAAAACGAAAATTCGGATAAATACCAACTTGGCATTTGAGCTTACTACCTTCTAAGAAAAGACACGAAGTTTTTAAAGCAAATCTCCTACCCCAAACTACCCTTTAAATGAAGCTTTTTCGAAAATTTTTATTTTCTAAAAGATAGCGCTAACAATTTTGAATAAAATATCATATATTAGAGATATTTACATGATGAATAAAATGTATATCTTAAATTTTCTGGGAATAGCCTGTGAAGTTCACTTCATTCGAAGGGAATTTTGTATAATCTCGTGTAACTGGTAAACATTAAGCGAAGAGGAAAACGCACTACACAAAAAATGTAGGTCTCTTTAAATCACACAATGTATTTCTAATTACTTTCTTTGTAGCATAAGCCATTTCCGAGATATCCGTTATTAAATGTTCGAATTATTCAATATTTAGCCATTTTTTAAAGTCCTGTAGATTATCAATTGTTTCTGGGCGATGTCATGGAAAGAGTGTCGAATTTTGAGGCCAGCGTACAGCGTCCACTTCTAAAACATTTGACTACGCTATTTCGTTTGTATCTATAAAAATCTGATGTGTTACACTCACATGACTTTCCCTACTCTTGTACAATCTATTTTTACAGACGCCTATTCTCCATATGCTTTATGTTAATCGAGATATCGAGATGTCAATCTTATTGGTAATTTTCTTGTAGATGCAAGGGGAACATGGTAGGTTTAAAGCGATAGTCAAATATTTTAACGCTGGTTGTTATGTGGCGCATTCCATTCTGTTTGCATGTCCAGGACATAAAAAAATCTGATGTGTTACACTCACATGACTTTCTCTACTCTTGTACAATCTAATTTTACAAACGCCTATTCTCCATATGCTTCATGTTAATCGAGATATCGAGATGTCAATCTTATTGGTAATTTTCTTGTAGATGCAAGGGGAATATGGTAGCTTTTAAGCGATAGTCAAATATTTTAGCGCTGGTTGCTATGTGGCGCATTCCATTCTCTTTGCATGTCCAGGACATAAAAAAAAATCTGATGTGTTACACTCACATGACTTTCTCTACTCTTGTACAAACTATTTTTACAAACGCTTATTCTCCATATGCTTCATGTTAATGGAGATATCGAGATGTCAATCTTATTGATAATTTTGTTGTAGATGCAAGGGGAATATGGTAGCTTTTAAGCGATAGTCAAATATTTTAACGCTGGTTGCTATGTGGCGCATTCCATTCTCTTTGCATGTCCAGGACATAAAAAAATGAATAACGAATTTGAGAAAAAGTATAAGTATTGGAAAATTTAAGGGAATAACAAGCAATATCTCGCAAACGGTTCACTCAACAAAAGAAATGTATATGACATAAATTGTGTATTTTAACGCGATCTACATTTTTTGTGTAGTAAAATTTTGTCTATCTCTTATGGTTTACCAGTTATGAAAAAGTCGTTCATAATGAAGAATACTTTTGGAGACATTCCCAGAAAATTCGAGATATACATTTTATTTATCATGACAATATCTTAAACATATGATATTTTAATCAAAATCGTTAGAGCCGTTTTTGAGAAAATTAAAATTTTCGAAAAATGTTCCATGTAAAGGGTAGTCTGGGGTGGGGGGATTTTCTTGAAAACCTTCGTGTCGCATCTCTGGAAGATACTGAACCTAAATACCAAGTTTGGTGCTTATCCGACTGTTCGTTTTTGAGTTATGCTGTTCACACACACACAGACACACAGACACACACACACACAGACACACACACACACAGACACACACACACACAGACACACACACGGACATGTTTCCAAAAATGCTTTTTTTGGATTCAGGAGGTCTCAAAACATGTATTTCCGGTGAAATCTCGGTATCGAATTTTTGGGTGGAATGCAATACTTCCCCTACTTACTATACGTAGTAGAGAAAGTAAAAATGAATAACGAATTTGAGAAAAAGTATAAGTATTGGAAAGTTTAAGGAAATAACAAGCAATATCTCGAAAACGGTTCACTCAACAAAAGAAATGTATATGACATAAGTTGTGTATTTTAACGCGATCTACATTTTTTGTGTAGTAAAATTTGTCTATCTCTTATGGTTTACCAGTTATGCAAAAGTCGTTCACAATGAAGAATACTTTTGGAGACATTCCCAGAAAATTCAAGATATACATTTTATTTGTCATAAAAGTATCTTAAACATATAATATTTTAATCAAAATCGTTAGAGCCATTTTTGAGAAAATTAAAATTTTCGAAAAATGTTCCATGTAAAGGGTAGTCTGGGGTGGGGGGATTTTCTTGAAAACCTTCGTGTCGCATCTCTGGAAGATACTGAACCTAAATACCAAGTTTGGTGTTTATACGACTGTTCGTTTCTGAGTTATGCTGTTCACAGACACACAGACACACAGACAGACACACAGACACACAGACAGACACACACACGGACATGTTTCCAAAAATGCTTTTTTTTGGATTCAGTGAGTCTCAAAACATGTATTTCCGGTGAAATCTCGGTATCGAATTTTTGGGTGGAATGCAATACTTCCCCTACTTACTATACGTAGTAGAGAAAGTAAAAAAATCTGATGTGTTACACTCACATGACTTTCTCTACTCTTGTACAAACTACTTTTACAAACGCTTATTCTCCATATGCTTCATGTTAATCGAGATATCGAGATGTCAATATTATAGCTAATTTTCTTGTACATGCAAGGGGAATATTGTAGATTTTAAGCGATAGTCAAATATTTAAGCGCTGGTTGCTATGTGGCGCATTCCATTCTCTTTGCATGTCCAGGACATAAAAAAATCTGATGTGTTACACTCACATGACTTTCTCTACTCTTGTACAATCTAATTTTACAAACGCCTATTCTCCATATGCTTCATGTTAATCGAGATATCGAGATGTCAATCTTATTGGTAATTTTCTTGTAGATGCAAGGGGAATATGGTAGCTTTTAAGCGATAGTCAAATATTTTAACGCTGGTTGCTATGTGGCGAATTCCATTCTCTTTGCATGTTCAGGACATAAAAAAAATGAATAACGAATTTGAGAAAAAGTATAAGTATTGGAAAATTTAAGGAAATAACAAGCAATATCTCGAAAACGGTTCACTCAACAAAAGAAACGTATATGACATAAGTTGGGTATTTTAACGCGATCTACATTTGTTGTGTAGTAAAATTTTGTCTATCTCTTATGGTTTACCAGTTATGCAAAAGTCGTTCACAATGAAGAATATTTTTGGAGACATTCCCAGAAAATTCGAGATATACATTTTATTTGTCATGACAATATCTTAAACATATGATATTGTAATCAAAATCGTTAGAGCCGTTTTTGAGAAAATTAAAATTTTCGAAAAATGTTCCATGTAAAGGGTAGTCTGGGGTGGGGGGATTTTCTTGAAAACCTTCGTGTCGCATCTCTGGAAGATACTGAACCTAAATACCAAGTTTGGTGTTTATCCGACTGTTCGTTTTTGAGTTATGCTGTTCACAGACACACAGACACACAGACACACAGACACACAGACAGACACACAGACACACAGACGCACAGACACACAGACAGACACACACACGGACATGTTTCCAAAAATGCTTTTTTTGGATTCAGTGATTCTCAAAACATGTATTTCCGGTGAAATCTCGGTATCGAATTTTTGGGTGGAATGCAATACTTCCCCTACTTACTATACGTAGTAGAGAAAGTAAAAATGAATAACGAATTTGAGTAAAAGTATAAGTATTGGAAAATTTAAGGAAATATTAAGCAATATCTCGAAAACGGTTCAGTCACCAAAAAAATGTATATGATATAAGTTGTGTATTTTAACGAGATCTACATTTTTTGTGTAGTAAAATTTTGTCTATCTCTTATGGTTTACCAGTTATGCAAAAGTCGTTCATAATGAAGAATACTTTTGAAGACATTCCCAGACATTTCGAGATATACATTTCATTTCTCATGACATTATCTTAAACATATGATATTTTCATCAAAATCGTTAGAGCCATTTTTGAGAAAATTAAAATTTTCGAAAAATGTTCCATGTAATGGATATGCTGGGGTGGGGGGATTTTCTTGAAAATCTTCGTGTCGCATCTCTGGAAGATACTGAACGTAAATACCAAGTTTGGTGTTTATCCGACTGTTAGTTTTTGAGTTATGCTGTTCACATACACACACACACACAGACACACAGACACACACACACACACACACACACACACAGACACACACACGGACATGTTTCCAAAAATGCTTTTTTTGGATTCAGGAGGTCTCAAAACATGTATTTCCGGTGAAATCTCGGTATAGAATTTTTGGGTGGAATGCAATACTTCCCCTACTTACTATACGTAGTAGAGAAAGTAAAAAATGTGATGCATCTACTTTCCGAATGGTTTTTCTCTGTTAAAATGAAGTAAATAGGAAAATGAACTTTCGTAAGAATAATTTTATACCCGCTAATAAGCGATAGAGGGTAGATTTAAGTCATGTCTGCTTCTAAGCGAAAATTTAAAAAAATCTGATGTTACACCCACATGACTTTCTCTACTCTTGTACAAACTATTTTTACAAACGCTTATTCTCCATTTACTTCATGTTAATCGATATAAACATTTGGAGAAACTTATTGCTAATTTTCTTGTAGGTACAAGGGAAATGTGGTAGGCTTTAAACGATAGTCAAATATTTTAAGAGCTGGTTGCTATGTGGAGCATTCCATTCTCTTTGCATGTCCAGGACATAAAAAAAAGAAAAAAAAAGAATAACTAATTCTCATTTGAGAAAAAGTATAAGTATTTGAAAATTCAAACAAAAAACAAACAATATCTGGGAAATGGTTCACTTGGCAAAAAAAAAGTATAAGTCATAAATTGTATGTTTTAACGAGATCTACATTTTTGGTATAGTAAAAGTTTTCCATCTCTTACGGCTTACCAGTTATGCAAAATTCATTCAGAATGAAGACGAATTTTGGGGACATTCGCAGAAAATTCAAGATATACATTTCATTTGCCATGAAAGTATCTTAAACATATGATATTTTAATCAAAATCGTTAGAGGCATTTTCGAAAGAATCGAAATTTTCGTAAAATGTTATGGGTAAAGGGTAGTCTGGGGTGGAGGGATTTTCTTGAAAATCTTCGGGTCGCATCTTTGAAAGATGCTAAACTCAATTACCAAGTTTGGCATTTATCTGACTTTTCGTTTTTGAGTTGTGCTGTTCACAGACACACATCCACACAGACACACACTCGGACCATTTTCTAAAAATACTTTATTTGGATTCAGGGGGCCTCAAAACATGTATTTCCGGTGAAATCTCGATATCGAATTTTTGGGTGGAATGCAATACTTAACCTACTTACTGTATGTAGTAGAGAAAGTAAAAAAGAATAACGAATTCCTATTTGGGAAAAAGTATAAGTATTGGAAAATTAAAAAAACAAACAACGAATATCTCGGAAATGATTCACTCGACAAAAAAAAAAATATATATATATGACATAAATTGTGTGTTTTAATGAGATCTACGTTTTTTGTGAAGTAAAATTTTATCTATCTCTTTCGGTTTACTATTTATGCAAAAGTCATTCAGAATGAAGAGGACTTTTGGGGACATTCTCAGAAAATTCATGGTATGCGTTTCATTTGCCATGAAATGACCTTAACCATATGATATTTTAATCAAAATCCTTAGAGCCATTTTTGAGAAAATAAAAATTTTTGAAAAATCTTCAATGTAAAGGGTGGTCTGTAGTGGGGGTGTTTCGTTGAAAATCTCCGTGTTGCATTTTTGAAAGATACTCAACCTAAATGTCAAGTTTGGTATCTATGCGACTTTTCGCTTTCGAGTTTTGCTGTTCATAGACACACATACCACATCCACATTTCTAAAAATGATTTTTACTTTCTCTACTACGTATAGTAAGTAGGGGAAGCATTGTATTCCACCCAAAAATACGATACCGAGATTTCACCGGAAACACCTGTTTTGTGACCCCCTGAATCCCAAAAAAAGCATTTTTGGAAACGTGTGTGTGTGTGTGTGAACAGCATTACTCAGAAACGAAACTTGGTATTTAGGTTCAGTATCTTCCAGAGATGCGACACGAAGGTTTTCAAGAAAATCCCCACACCCCAGATTACCCTTTACATGGAACATTTTTCGAAAATTTTAATTTTCTCAAAAATGGCTCTAACGATTTTGATTAAAGTATCATATGTTTAGGAATTTTCATGACAAATGAAATTTATATCTCGAATTTTCTGGGAATGTCTCCAAAAGTATTCCTCATTGTGAACGACTTTTGCATAACTGGTAAACCATAAGAGTTAGACAAAATTTTACTACACAAAGAATGCAGATCGCGTTAAAATACACAATGTATGTCGTATACATTTATACTTTCTCTACTACGTATAGTAAGTAGGGGAAGTATTGTATTCCACCCAAAAATTCGATACCGAGATTTCACCGGAAATATATGTTTTAAGACCCCCCGAATCCAAAAAAAAGCATTTTTTTAAACATGTCCGTATGTGTGTCTGTGTTTCTGTGTGTCTGTGAACAGCATAACTCAAAAACGAACAGTCGGATAAACACCAAACTTGGTATTTAGGTTCAGTATCTTCTAGAGATGCGACACGAAGGTTTTCAAGAAAATCCCTCGCCCCAGATCACCCTTTACATGGAAGATTTTTCGATAATTTTAATTTTCTCAAAAATGGCTCTAACGATTTTGATTAAAGGCATCATATGTTTTAGATATTTTCATGACAAATAAAATGTATATCTTTAATTTTCTGGGAATGTCTCCAAAAGTATTCTTCATTGTGAACGACTTTTGCATAACTGGTAAACCATAAGAGATAGACAAAATTTTACTACACATAAAATGTAGATCGCGTTAAAATACATAATTTATGTCATATACATTTTGTTGTTGAGTGAACCATTTTCGAGATATTGCTTGTTATTTCCTTAAATTTTTCAATACTTATTACTTTCTCTACTACGTACAGTAAGTAGGCGAAGTATTGTATTCCACCTAAAAATTCGATACCGAGATTTCACCGGAAATACATGTTTTGAGATCCCCTGAATCCAAAAAAAACATTTTTGGAAACATGTCTGTGTGTGTGTCTGTCTATGTGTCTGTGTGTGTGTCTGTCTGTCTGTGAACAGCATAGAAACGAAAAGTCCGATAAACACCAAACTTGGTGTTTAGGTTCAGTATCTTCCAGTGATGCGACACGAAGGTTTTCTAGAAAATTTGGGGACCCCAGATTACCTTTACATTGAAGATTTTTGAAAAGTTTAATTTTCTCAAAAATGGCTCTAACGATTTTGATTAAAATAACAAATGTTTAAGATAATTTTATGACAAATAAAATGTATATGTTGAATTTTCTGGGAATGTCTTCAAAAGTATTTTCCATTGTGAACGACTTTTGCATAACTGGTAAGCCATAAGAGTTAGACAAAATTTTACTACACAAAAAATGTAGATCGCGTTAAAATACACAATTTATGTCATATGCATTTTTTTGTTGAGTGAACCATTTTCGAGATATTGCTTGTTATTCCCCTAAATTTTTCGATACTTATTTTCTAAAATGGGAATTCGTTATTCAATTTTTTGTCTTGGATATGCAAAGAGTTATAATGTGTGGCAAAGGGAATGGTGCTGCACCTAGCAGCCAGCTATTAAGAGATATGTATGTGCTTAAAGGCTACTGTTTTTCTATATTGCCCTTGTAAATATATTTTCCCCTTACATCTACAAGAAAATTACCAATAAGATAGACTTTGCAAATGTTTATATCGATTAACAAGAAGTAGATGGAGAATAAGCGTTTGTAAAAATAGTTTGTATAAGATTAGAGAAAGTCATGTGATCAGATTTTTTTCTGAAATGGGAATTCGTTATTCATTTTTTTATCTTGGGTATGCAAAGAGTATTAATCTGTGACAAAGGGAATGATGCTGCACCTAGCAACCAGCTATTAAGATATATGTCGATGCTTAAAGGCTACTGTATTTTTGTATTGCCCTTGCAAATACAAAAAAGGAGAACTTAGTAGGCCTTAAGTCATAGTCAAATATTCTTAGAACTAGTCACCATGTTAAAATGTAATTTTCTTTACATGTCAAAAGATTGTTTCTGCAAATATTTATCTCGATTAAATGAAATAGATGGAGAATAAGAGTTTGTAAAAACAGTTTGTACAAGAGTAGAGAAAGTCATGTGAGTGTAACACATCAGATTTTTTCTTGTTGAGTGAACCATTTTTGAGATATTGCTTGTTATTCCCTTAAATTTTCCATTACTTATATTTTTTTTCAAATGGAAATTCGTTATTCAATTTTGTCCTGGTAATGCAAAGAGAATGGAATACTCCACACAGCAATGAGCTCTTAAAATATTTGACTATCGCTTAAAGCCTACCAATTCCCTTTGCATCTAAAAGAAAATTAGCAATAAGATTAACATCTCGATATCTCGATTAACATGAAGCATATGGAGAATAAGCGTTTGTAAAAATAATTTGTACAAGAGTAGAGAAAGTTATGTGAGTGTAACACATCAGATTTTTTAATTCAGGGGGCCTCAAAACGTATATTTCCGGTGAAATCTCGATATTGAACTTTTGGGTGGAATGCAATACTTCCCCTACTTACTATACTGAGCAGAGAAAATAAATACTTTAAACTATATACCTACATCTCTATCTGGTTTTAACTAGCGTCATGTCATGCTGCCCCTGCAGCCGCTCATGGAATACCTATCTTAAGATGGGTTTCTTAGGTAGTGATGCTGGTATAGAACTGAAATAAATATTAACACTGATCGATTAAAAGAAATTGACCTCTTAACTGCACGTGCGACGCTGGATGCTTTTGTCTTGACAAAAAAAGTGACCCGAAGTGTTGTACCTTGCACTATGAATCACATCTGCACACTATACCTGTAATGAATAGAGCTTATACAAAGATTACAGGAAATCGTAAACTCTGTACTTTTTAGTCTGGGTTCGAAGTTCGCTTTGATGCACTATTGCGTCAGTGGATGCGTGTACCAAACCACGTGGCTGGAAGCTAACAATCATCCCATTCAGACTCTGGATAGCAAAAAATTATCTACCATATAATGACGTTCCAACTGCGCTGTCAAGGATATTTGAATGTAACAGGGAAATCAAACCCCTTTTTATGATGTTGTAGAAATTTATTGCAGTAACCTTTTGACTTTCATTTTTTTACGTGCCTGTAGTAAGCAGAGGTAATATTGCATTCCCCCAAGAAATTCGATACGGAGATTTCACGAGAAATACGCGGTTTGAGGGTGCCTGAATAAAAATATCCGATGTGTTACATTCGCATGATTTTCTTTCTTTAGGCTCAGTGCATCCAAAATGTGTATTTCCGGTAAAATCTCGATATCACACTTTTGGGTAGAATACAACTCTTTCTAAAAAGTGGTAGAGAAAGTAAAGCGTGTTGTAAATAAGCAGCCTTGCTTACTTTTAAATAGTTCTTAAGTAAAAGTATATCGTTAGTAAAGTAACGTGGATAGAATTAATTTTTATATGAATACTATAATGTGTAGCAGATATGGTCATCGCAGCCTTCGGATCCCCAAGCGGCGACCTTTGTGCAGTAGCCAAACACTTGTTCCCTACCCTCCCTAACCGCAAGCACCATAAAATCTTAGTGACATCCATGTGCATATGCGCGTTGTTGCCATAGTTAAAAATAGTATTTAAAAGCAAAACTTTGCAGGTGATTTCCACATGTACAGAATACAATCATGCAGTTTATCTGCTTGCTTTACACACAAAATAACTATGTAAATAACTATGAATCGCATAGTAATTACATTTAAGTTGCAAACGCTTTAAAATATAACTGAACTAATGAATGATCTGAACTAATATACTGCGCTACAAGAATAGAAATGCATGTTAACATATCCGAGAGAAACTTAGAAACATGTTCCGAATAAACTATACATTGTTGGACTATCATTAAATAATTAAAATACATAAATATTAATTTATTTTGAAAGGAACTCTTACTCCCAAATCAAAGCATCATTTTTGATTATGCTGTGCGCGGAGCTATGGTAAAAAGTTTTTTATCACTTGTATCACAACAATGTTTTATTAATATAAAGCTAATACAAGAAGTTGTGTATTGTTTAAGGTGTAAGATTTATAAGCATGACATCTTCTGTTTACTTAAATGAATAGCCTTATTATAAAATGCAGGATAAGTAAAAATACGAAGGCAAAAGAAAGAAAATAAAAAAAAATCTTATGTATTATATTCACAAGATTATCTCTACTCACTCTTCTACAAACTACTTTCACAAAAGCTTATTCTATCTACTTCTTAAATAATAAGATAAAATTTCATTGCACATATCGTTGTAAATATAAGGATACATAGGCTAAAGCGATAGTCAGATTTTTATAATACAGATGACTATATGATGACTTTGAAATTCCATGCTCTTAGCATGACCACGAGGAAAATACAAACAGAGACTTCCAACTTGTATTTCAAAATTCAAACCAACAACAAAAAATTTCTCGGAAATGGTTAACACAATTTGACCTAAAATTTGTCCTTTACCGAAATTGCATTTTACGCAAAGTAAGATTTTGTCTCTCTCTTAGAATTTACCAGTAATACAACAAGTTGAGAACGAGGAAAATTTTACAAGTTATTCCCAGAATATAAAATTCATGATACAAATTTTATTTTTCCTGCAAATATCTTAAACTTGCGGTATTTTACTAAAAATCGTTAAGCTGTTTTTGAGAAATTCAAAACAATAACAAACATTTTTCCACATAAAGGGTTCTTTTCTACATGTTCTTGAACATTACACATAAAAATCTGGCTTTGCTTATTCAGTTTTTGTAGCCCTTTTCTTCGTGGTCTTGGCATTACTGATATTCGGCAGAGGGTCACTTGCTGGTGCGACCGGAGGGGCATCAACTTGGTTCGTTTCCCAAGGTCTCCACATCTTAATTAAACTATTAAACGCTAATAACTATTAAACACTGCTAAACTTACAAAACTGCACTAAGTAAAACACTATATAACTTCTCTGAAGAAGTAATATAGAAGCTTAGCTGAACATGGAAGAAAAGCACGAGCGAACAGTCACAGCTGCTAAAACCGAAGAAACAGCAGAAATGACATTGCAACAACGCTTTGCTTTGGTGGAGCTGGAGAAAGGACCACGTGTTGTGTTTAAGGGATGGGAAGACCCTACTAATCGTTTACTGATGGGTTTATGGTCAGGCTTCAAAGCTTTCCGTTCGCTTTGAAGCCGGTTGGGGAAAGGATGCCCGGGACTAGTATATAAGTGAATGTGTCATCGATAGAGATAGTCGTGTCGTGTTAATGTATCTTCATTTTTTAGCAAAAGAGATCCTTCCGAGTTTGTGTGTGTGTGTGTGTGTGTGTG
Source organism: Deroplatys truncata (assembly GCA_030765065.1). Taxonomy (NCBI): domain Eukaryota; kingdom Metazoa; phylum Arthropoda; class Insecta; order Mantodea; family Mantidae; genus Deroplatys; species Deroplatys truncata. The sequence goes on along the minus strand of CM060988.1, from coordinate 124,167,157 downwards.
TGTGTGTGTGAGAGAGAGAGAGAGAGAGAGAGTAGCATAACTTCAGAGCGAAAGACTTTTCGCCCCTATTTACCTTACATCGTTTTAACTACATGGTCATATCGCCACGAATCTGTTAGGAGTTACCTCGTGGCTCAGTGTGTGGCAGTCTTCTAGGTCTTATCCCTATACATTAATCTTGTTTCGATACCTTAGTGCTAGGAAATGTATCTGTGCTTCTACATGTTGTCGGGCAGATAACAGCTTCGACACGTGTCCACAGAGGCCTTAGTGCCAGGCAACTACCTCTTTGCTTCTACACGTGCCTGACAAATGCCATTAGGTTGTAGTCCAGTCTACCTGCTTTTATTATCTGTGGATAGATGGCAGAGCATTCGCTATTAACACCTATTTTCATTTTTATTATTGTTTTAGACTTAATGTGGAATTTTAGTCGTGGTATTAAATAGCCAATCTGGTATTTGCCTTGACGAGTGAGGGAAACCACGAAAACACCCGTCAGATTGTTCGGCCCACAGGATTTGAACCCTGGACCTCCAGAATGTGGGTAGTCCTGAGCGATCCCGCTCGGTAAGAAAAAGTCGGATGAATATCAGCTTGGTATTACGTTCAGCATCTTCCAAGTATGCGACATGATTTTCAAGAAAATCCCTCCACCCTAAACTGGAATACTTTTAGTTGCTCTTATTTTCTCAAAAAATGGCTAATAATTTTGATTAGAGTACCATATGTTTGACATATTGATATGAGTAATAATGTACACCCGTGGACAAAAAAATTCAGGTCTTGAACGCCTAACTCCTACACGGTACAGCGTCCTGTTTACATCATACACAATACAGTTGTGTAGCCGCTGGAGCAAGTTGTAGGACATTGTTAAATATACTACCTTCCATGTGTATTTTCTGTAGCGCTGTGACAAAGATTAGGCGAACTTCTCCCATGTAACACTTTTCTTTCTTTCTTTCTTTCATCGACATATAGCGACTACTCATTTTCGATATGCTGCATTTCATACACGGCATTTGGTAAGGTTCATAATGGAGTAGTTATTATGATGTAAAATACGTGGCTTCACAATTTCATCATGGTCGCATATCCGCAATACTTGAGAATATTTTGATCTTCTCTATGAGCATGAGATATCCTGATGGAATTGTTGAATTCGCACAGGATAATCATCCTGCCCACACATGTCGAAAGCTTTCAAATTGGTTTGCATAGAGGCAGGAAATCAGAGTGATACACTGGCCTCCCTGTTCGCCAGATTTGAACCCTATAGAAAACGTGTGGGCTGAAGTGAAAGAGGAGCTGTGCTCGAATTTCCTGCAGATGCACAAAGGATAAAAGATAGCTTCTGAGCAGAAATTCAAGAAGCCTGGCATGTTGTAGCTGAAAACGAGTGTTTTAGTAAAATTATGTTTTTGTATGCATAGATATTGCCTAAAACTTAAAACGATGGTTATATTAATGCAATATTATGTTCTACACATCCAGTCATAAAATTAACAAAATAAAAATAATAACTAATGCGAGATTTGAACTGAGGAGCTTAGGAACGCAAGCAGTGCCTTCTTAACCTCTCGGTCAATGAAACATTGTTCGTGTTCTGTTTTCAGTAGCTTATGAGCATCACCATTGAGAAACACTCTTATAAGATGACGATTGCTCTCATAGGCACAGACCATTCTGCTGTTTCTGTATGTGCGTTGTGAACACAACGCTTACAAAGGTACACGAAACCCTCCGATCGCCACAAGGAATGTGTGGATGACTCATTTTTTTGTTCACGGGTGTACATCTTGAATTTCTCGGAATACTCCTTCATTCTGGTTAAATTTTATATAACCACGAAACCATAAGAGATACTCAAATGCTTGTACAAAAACGCAGTGTCTTAAAATATAAATTTTTTGTTAAATAACTTATTTTTTAGCTTTAGCCGTTTACGAGATATTTCCTGGTGTTGGTTAAGCTACACACTTTATTATTTCCGTTCTTTTGTTTTTCATCAGGCCAAGAAAAGAGTATCCAAAATATCAAGTTTAGCATACATAAAATATGAGCTTCTTTCGAAATATTTAACTGTCGCACTAGCATACCGTTTATGTAGCAGCAACAAAATGTGTATTGAAATTATTTCAGAAAACCTTTTGATGATTAGCAACAATTAGAAAAACGCACTTATTTTGTGAGTAATTTGCAGACTAGATATGAAAAAAAATTATATTCTTAAATAGACAAAATCATATGACTGTACACAGAGTTTTAAATTAAAGTATAACAAATAAACTTCATGTACATATGATGATGAATTTCTTAGTATTAAAAATTAACAATACATGTAATTGCTGTAATTTATAATAAATTGTAATATTTTACTTTTTAAAAATTCCTTAAATTTTCGGTTATTTAGCAGAGTATAAATATCAAGCGGGATGGTTCAGGCGGTAACGTCTGTGGTCCGCATTCAGGAGGTCCCGGGCTCAAATCCTGTGTCTGGGATTTTATTGTATTTCATTCAGTCACCAAGGTAAATACCGGATTGGACATTTATTACCGCGACCAAAAGCTCCACATTAGGTTTAAAACAATATTAAAATGAAAAATATATATAAATAGCGAATTCTCTACCCTTTATCTACAGATAATGTGAAGTAGAATATTTGTTAGCCCCACGTTTGGGAGCCAATTTGAAGTAGATTATATTTGTTGGTAGTTGGAAGATGCTTCATGTTTATCTGTCCCACATATGGGAGCCAATTTGTAGCGGTCACTTCGTGTTATCTTATTGCTGAGCGCCTGTTATTGTTTTACTATTTTGAATGTTGGGTTCTTTGTCCTCCGGCTAGTTATTATTACTACTCAGTCGAGCATATCTCTTGAACAGGGTGTGTAAACGGAAAGGATTTGTTACTAAAAGATAACACTTATAAAAGAATTTGTTTTTACGCTTTTATTACCGTCACAATTAATTAATTTCACATATTGACTCTTGATACACGCCCGACTGAAACTGTTATATTTTCTAATATCACTATAATCACTTATTTGCTGCACATTATTAATTCGCGTATTTCACATTTATAACTAACTTTACAACGCGAGAGATTCTGTAGAATTGCGCGACGTATAACGTTTGTATGATTCTGTTGGACTGAACGACGTTTAATGCACGAATGTTTCTGTTGGACTGAACGATGTGTAATGCACGAATGTTTCTGTTAGACTGAGTGTTACCCATCTCTGGCTTTAGCTTTTTTATACTCCCTCACCCCGATATGCCTAAAGATTATAACCGAGCTGTTATTGGCTAATAAAACGCGCCAACATTAGCGTCTATTTTTATATCCAATCAAAATTACGAACACATATACTCTAGGGAAGAAATTCCCTCCATTTCTAAGAAAAGCGCGCTACTCTGACGTCATTTGTTTGTCTCTTCTAATTGATAAACAACTCACCCCCTCGCTCATTGTTACCCGCTCTTATTGTCAGTTTCAGTGAGGCCGTGCAAACTTATTTCCTAACAATGCTTATAATTAACAAGCATCTCAAATCAATGTCATACAATAATGCTTATTTACACTAAAATCACTCTGGCATTTACATTGTTGTGATATAAAATACTGCGTCAAATGAAAGCAGGTCAGATGGCACCCTATTGCCATCTGACGGCACATTTAGAAGCAGAGGTACCGTTACTGCGCACATGCCTCTGTGGACGCGTGTCGAGGTTCTCATCCGTTCGTCACAGAAACAATGGTACAGTTGCTATGCACATGCCTCGGTGGACATGTGACGAAGTAAGAGGGTATGGTGCAGGGATGAGACCTAGAAGGTTAAATTTTCGCTACACACCGATCTACTAGGTATATCCTAGCAGATCCGTCGGGATATGACCATAAAGTTAAAGCGACGTAAAATAAATAGAGAAAAGAAATATTTCTATATTTGTGCACATGACCTTAACACTGCCGCTGTGTAGATTAGAGAATAACGTAGTCTTTAAGTAGTTGTTATTCCTTAAAAATTAAAATGTACTTAATAGAATCGAATCCATACTGCATCTACAATATGCAGACCAAGTCAGCAAAGTAAATACTGATTGCATTGTGGCCTGTTAGGAATTAAGAAGAAAGACTGTAATGACAAGTGCTTGTGGTGATAAACCTAATAAAAAGCTGATTAATACTGAACCTTGCACAGATTCTGCGATAAAAGGCTCCTTTGGACATTTTTATGGTTTTATTTTGCCACAGTCATAACTCAACAGCTATATATCTGACCTCGGTCGTAAAAGTTGCTTGATAAGTTCTTGCCCTCCCCTGAAGTTCTCTTGCTCTGATTAAATCCCGGTAGTGGACCTTCTGAGGCCATTGAATTTTGCAGTGTGCCTAATTTGTTCAAAATATTTAAAGTTTCTGGATGGAGGATTCTCGAAGTTTATAGTTTCAAGCTCTGTTTTAGTCAGTGATCAAACGTGATTTTCGTTCTTTGATTAACACGCAAAATGATTGTCATTTCTTATCCTTCATTCATGTAGTATCCTTCTAAATACCTAGAGCTTGTATTTCAATAAGTTTTCGCATTATCCTGGACTGAAAAAGTATTTCGTGGGGCGCCGTGGTCGAGTGGTTAAACCGCTTGTCTCTTAGCAAGGCGACCCGGGTTCAACCCCAGGGACACGCATATGTGGGATTTGTGGTGGACAAAGCGGCGTCTGGGTTTTCTCCGGATTCTCCGGTTTCCCCCGCCACGTTTCATTCCACCGGTGCTACATCATCACCTTTCCTATCATTCCTCTCCCATCTGCATCTATTATTCACTTCCTCGCTCTCATCCCTGGCGTGTGGCTGATTACCCGCCTTGGTCTCTCACTCTCTTATCCGTAGACCCTCTGTCTTTCGTCAGGTGTCTGCTCCTGGCATTGTCCTGGGTAGTATGAGTCTTTGGTTTGGGTGGGCGTTAAGAAGGAAAGGCTCTAGCTGTTACCCTTTGTAGTTAGTTTAGAAAATGTATTTCACTAGGCAAACCACCACGTGCTCATCTCCTTTGGGGATGATGTGTGTACAAACAGCACCAAAGAAAATCTTCGGCGGATTTCGTATTGTTTTCTGAGGTCTTTTGAGGCGTGTCCCTCACCTTACCTATCGCAGAGCGTGGTGGCTTGATAACACAGCAATAAGGGGGAAAAGAGCGGAGGTTGATGCCTTTGCTTTCCTGGTCATGCTTATTGTCTCAGAACCAGTCATGTCGTATACTAGCGAAATTACTCGTGGACGTATCGTGGGTGTGTGGGAGGCTGGTCGCACTGTTAAAGCTATTACAACGGCAGTGCATAAAAGTGTTTTAATAGTAAATTCCTGGATAAACTTATTCCAGGAAAGTGTGGAAGACGTCTACATACTCGTCAGAAAGTGGGCCCTCCCCTTAAAACATCCGCAGATGACGATATTCGTTTACTAAATGTAAATTACTCTTTTGTTATAATTGACTGATCATGTTTATAAACCAGAGATAACTGTGTATATGTATATGGTGTACGGGATATGGCATACATATTATAGCAATAAAATTGGGTTATGTTTCTGTCTATAATCCTGTTGTATTTATATGAGCAGCAATATGTTAGTAAAGCTATATTAACCAATTATAGTTTGAATTAGAGGGAAAACATGCTGCTTTATTTGTTTATTTATTTATTGTTTAGTTATGATTGCTTCTATGCAGCAACAACCATTAATACCACTATGAGAATACAGTTCTGTTTATTTTTTGTTAGAAAGTATTGCTATGTATTTAATGAATACCGCTCAAGCTTTAACCTGAAAATCTTCTCACACTACACATTCTACATTTTGCTAACCTGGGCGCTCATCATGCTTTCCCCTTAGCTTTTAATCCTTTCAAAGGCGTGTCCTCCACTAGCCGATAAGGTATGGGCTACCAATCACGATAAGAGGTATGTATGACAAACTGAATGCAATCACTCTACCTATTTCTCTTTTAGTCATTACGATCGAGAGCGTAAACATATATTTCATTCTACGCCATTTTGTAACCTTTGTTGTGGTTATTGGTGCAACTATTTAGCAGAAGGACTGGCGCATCCTAAAGCAACCAATGAAACGGCCATGGCTTCGCAAGGTCACGTACAACGATAAATAATGTGGCACAGACGCAAGATGCAGTGAGATTTTCTTTGGCGCTCTTTGTACCATCTAATCTGGACTGAGCGAGGTGGCTCTGCGGTAACATGCGCGGCTCGCATTCGGAAGGTCCCGGGTTCGTTCCCCGGTGACCCCCACTCTGAGCCATGTGTTTTTCATGGTTTCCCCGGGTTGGCAGGCGAATGCTGGGGGTGGTTCATCTTCTACCACGACTCTCCTGTACTCATTTCCTGTGTCCATCTTCCATGTCATATGTTTCAGGGTTGTAGGATAGCAGGCGACGACGGCTGTGCGCTCTATAGATGCTACTTCGCTGCTATCGTTGCTGGACTGTTCAGTTAAGCGCTGGCCACACGGTAGCAACTTACTGGCGCGGTATAGTTTGCAAAAGTAAGACGAAACAGCATACTCCTTGCATAAGTTTGCGTAAACCTCAGTATGAAGTTGGTCTTCGAAAGAGGAGGTTGTCGAGATCGAAACAATGTGGCCCGAAGATTTATTTTTACTTTGTCTACTACGTATAGTAAGTAGGGGAATTCTTGCATTCCACCCAACAATTTGATACCGAGATTTCATCGGAAATACGCGTTTTGAAGCCCTCTGAATCCAATAAAAGGTTTTTAGAAATAGGTCCGTGTTGTGTGCCTGTGGACAGCATAACTCAAAAACGAAAAGTCGGCTAAATACCAAACTTGGTATTTGGATTCAGTATCTTTCAAAGATGCGACACAAAGATTTTCAAGAAAATACCCCACCCCAGACCGCCCTTTAAATGGAACATTTTTCGAAAATTTTGATTTTCTCCAAAATGGCTCTAACAACTTTGATTAAAATATCATATGGTTAAGATATTTCTATGGCAAATGAAATCTATATCTTGAATTTTCTGCATATGTCCCCAAAAGTCTTCTTCTTTCTGAATGGTTTTTGCATAACTGGTAAACCGTAAGAGATAGACAACATTTTTCTACACTAAAAATTTAGAGCTCGTTCAAACACACAATTCATGTCATACACGTTTCTTTCGTGTGGAGCGAGCCATTACAAAGATACTGCTTGTTATTTGTTTGAATTTTCCAACACATACTTTTTCTCAAATGGGAATTCGTTATTCATATTTTTCATGTCCTGGACATGCAAAGAGAACGGAATGCTTCACATAGCAACCAGCTCTTAAAAGATTTGACTATCGCTTAAAGCCTACCATATTTCCCTTGTACCTACAAGAAAATTAGCAATAACATAGTTTCTGCAAATGTGTTTCCCGATTAACATGAAGTAGATGGAGAATAAGCTTTGTAAAAATAGCTTGTACAGGAGTAGAGAAAGTCATGTGAATGTGACACATCAGATTTGTGTTATAAGTATTTCTGGCTATTTATTGGTGAAAATAAAGTTTACCAAACGCTCCCGATCGAAATGGTGCAAAAAGTGGCTTCTGAGAAGAAAGGTACACTCGCATATAAATGTAATGAAATACTTAAAAGAAAACCCGAAATTGAGTTTTATTTATGAATGCTGTTTAACTACTATGGTTCTTAGCGCACAATTCTATATTGGGCGTGAAAGACCGATACTTTCGCTCAGAGGTCTCTTTATCAGGCTCGAGGTTCTTTTACGTCCCTTAAGTCTACGTCACGGGACCACCGACTTTACTTTCCTTCTGAAGGGAGCCATGTTAAGGATTCTTTCGCCCGAAAAAGTCCATCGTGCTCCGCCAGATTTGAACCTCCGACCTAAAGATCCTAAAGACCTAAGAAGATCCAGATGACTAATTATTTGAGAATGGAAAAAGTGCATACAGAAAATTACTAGCTTGGTGTCTCCTATAATTGAACGACAGAACTCTGTGATGTGCGAATCTCCCTATACTCATGAACACTGAGTCGTACTTTAAGAATTTTACCTACTGGAAGATCATACAGAGATTTAAGATTTAATTTCTGTGTTACCTTTTGGCAATACAAATTCTTATTTCTATCGGAATATTCTTTGGACTTTATCTTCCGAAGGCATGGCAACGATTTATATAATTCGATAAGCTCACTAAAATTGCTTAGAATGGGTACGTATATCACACATCTTGCACTAAACTTTCCTCCGACTGAACCTCCGTGGACTAGTGGTACCTTGCTAGCCTCTAGTTCCCAAGGTCGCGGATTCAAACCCGGCGGAGGGCGATGGATTTTTTCGGGCGTAAAAATCCTTAGCATGGCTTCCTTCGGAAGAGAAGTAAAGCCGGTGATCCCGCGTCGTAGATTTACGGCACGTAAAAGAACCTCAAGGCTGATAAAGAGGCTTCTGAGCAAAATTACCGGTCTTTCACGCCCAATAAAGAATGGGACGCTAAGAACCATAGTAGTTAAAGAGCGTCCATAAATAAAACTCGATTTCAATTTCTCCGACTGAACACACGGCTTGTAAATGATGATTTGTGTTTAAGAGCGCTCAACTTCAAGGCCATTAGCACTCTACATGGCTGTACATGTCCACATGCACACACTTAACAGTTTATGCAAACCAGATCTTCAGCACTACAAAGTTTACACAGACCGAGCTTTTTGGTTTGTGCGAGCTACCGTGTTTTGCCCGTGTAGGCGGCGCATTAGGTCTCGCCTCTGAGTGTGTCCTGCCTTAGGGCCCCCGTCCATGCCTGCGCCCGTCGTCATCCGATCCGGTCGCCTTTCGGGTCTCTCCTCTCATCCCTCCCTCCCTGGGGTGATGTTAGAAGCAAAAAGGGCCGTTGTGCCTACTTCGGTACTCTGCCTAGATTGCAGGGCCCCTCCGTTCGTCTGTACATTTACCATCTAATCTGGAGAGCTCAGTTCGAATTTCTTTTGGGATTAGTTATCTGGATTTCCCCATTCAAGGATAGGATAGACAGACGGAGGGAGGGCATCCATTGGAGCTCGGAACTGCACTTACACCATCTCAGAGGGCCCATTGTGTCTTACGTGGCCCTTGAGAGGATGCAATGAAGGTCTACTAGACCCAGACGAGGATGCGCTAGCAGGGATGAGATCGATAACAATTCCAGAGTGATACCAATCATGATACTGTTCCGGCATGGGCCTGCCGGCGCCATCTGCAACCCGGAGTTTCCTTAGGATGAGCACCTCTCAGGAACAGGCACCAGCTGACCTTCAAACCGCCGGAGATATCCTTTTCACGCTGCAAAAACTCCACCGTGCCACCACGCACCAATCACGTGAAACAGATGAAACAAAATGTAACGACTGGGACAAGAAATGATGGACAGCAAATTCTTGGTAGAGGAAAAACTACGCCTACCGATCTGGGAAAATCGTAATAATCAGCGTGTACGGCCAAACGGTATTCGAACCCGGGATGATACGATTGTCACGTGTTATCGCGGAGCTATCTTGTTCAATACATGTTTTTCCCTATAATGTGACAATGTGAGGCAATTCTCAGCTTTAGTAGACCCCGGGGATCATTCGAGTATTCATTTCATCCATTTCATTTTCTGCCCCATTGACTTATGAGTAAGTTACACACAAAAGATTTAATCCACGTTACTGAATTTTCGACAGAATTTCGTAGAAACACTAAAACCAGGATCAAATTGTGGTTATGCATTTCTGAGCACTTAAGTACCCAAACACGATGTTTAAATAGAGTGTGCAGGTGTATGCAAATAGCCTGTGGCATTTTAAAACTTACTTTTTATGGTAATCTTATTTTCCTACGTTTTTATCACTTTAAAATATTTCCCATTTTGCCATCTTTACTGAGTTTATATAAAACAGAATAGAAGTATCGCAACTTAGAACTTTTAATTTGCAAAATAGTCGTTATAAGTTAGCATTATCTCTTCATATTAAGGTATGTTGTTGCAGTAGTATATGTGCACGGATACCCGAGTTTGTGGGGACTAGGATTTCTGCAGGCAAGTGGGTGCCGCAGCTATGGTGCTGTGAAACAGTGGGCCCTTTTGATCTGATGGCTGTATCTCTCCAAATTTCTATTTGCTCACACAATACCCCGGGTGTTACCGCGTATCACGCGAACTCTAACCCTCCCACACTTAATCTTCTAACCCAGTGGTGGAACACTGCAGTACACAATTATGAGATGTATTCCACAATAGTTAGTCGGACATTTGGGGAAGAATGGGCTCTCCGTTCTTCTGCAAGTACTGTGTATGTGTATATACAAAATTTATTACCAAATTCAACAACCCCCAATTGGAGGCTGCCATAAACAAAGCATACATCAACAAAAGGACATAAATACATAATTGAAATTGTAGAGAATATAAATAACTGTTAACAAAGTTTCAACTATATAAAAAAGCTATCTGAAAATGATGGCTCCGACCACCGCAGACACTGAATCACTTCACCCTGAAGATGCAAAGCGCTGTACTTGGCGAAACGTCAGTATCCACGATGCCTTCTAGACCACGGCCTACAAGCCCGGACAGTAGTAATAAAATTATTGGTCTATCTGAAAATAGTTATAATTTACAAATATACTGAAAATGGCCCTTATCTAAAACAAACAAATTTGTTTGTATATATAAATTGGTTTACATACGATCAAATGATTTTTCGGTACAATTAGTGACCCTGTAATAGCACTTAGGGCCATTGCTTTAATAAATGAATTGTTTAATTTATATTTTCTGCAAAACTATAAAAAATCTGATGTTACACTCACATGACTTTCTCTACTCTTGTACAACCTATTTTTACAAACGCTTATTCTCCATATGCTTCATGTTAATCGAGATATCGATATATTAATCTTATTGCTAATAGATGCAAGGGGAATTCGCTTTAAGCGTTTAAGAGCTGGTTGCAACGTGGAGTATTCCATTCTCTTTGCATTACCAGGACAAAAAATAAATAACGAATTTGAAAAAAAGTATAAGTATTGGAAAATTTAAGGGAATAACGAACAATATCTCGAAAATGGTTCACTCAACAACAAAAAAAAATGTATACGACATAAATTGTGTATTTTAACGCGATCTACATTTTTTGTGTAGTAAAATTTTGTCTATCTCTTATGGTTTACCAGTTATTCAAAAGTCGTTCACAATGAAGAACACTTTTGGAGACATTCCCAGAAAATTCGGGATATACATTTCATTTGTCATGAAAATATCTTAAGCATATGTAATTTTAATCAAAATCGTTAGAGCCATTTTTTAGAAAATTAAAATTTTCGAAAAATGTTCCATGTAAAGGGTAGTCTGGGGTGGGGGGATTTTCTTGAAAACCTTCGTGTCGTATCTCTGGAAGATACTGAACCTAAATACCAAGTTTGGTGTTTATCCAACCGTTCGTTTCTGAGACACACAGACACACAGACAGGCACACACACGGACATGTTTCCAAAAATGATTTTTTAAGATTCAGGGGGTCTCAAAACATATATTTCTGGTGAAATCTCGGTATCGAATTTTTGGGTGGAATACAATACTTCCCCTACTTACTATACGTAGTAGAGAAAGTAAAAACATAGGATAGTACCCCTTGCTCCAAATGGCAAGCCAACAACGTCAACTGAAGCAGGATGGTATTTATTTACTGTAAAAACTATAAATGTTGAGTATTATTCGTTTATTTTTCCTGCAGGTATTTATTCGATATTTAAGCGATATTATGTATTTATTCAATTTGATAAGAAGTATGAGATATTTTGAGTTTCAAATCTTTATTGTATGAATAATAATGAATGAAGCACTTGATTTTACTTTGTCGTTTCATGCATACCGCCCATTTTAGCATTTATAGATTTTCAAAACTAAGAATATTGGTATGGCACGTATTCTCCCTCCTCAATGTGACACACGGCTCGCCCATACCTAGTATAGACTTCTAACTGTATTTAATCTTTTTTTCCAGGAGAAGATAGAAAAGGAGAACATGAATTTGGACAAGGCATTGGATGAAATTGGCCAGTTGGGGAGGTTTCAGATATCTATATTCTTTTTACTCAGCTTCTCCATATATTATGCTGCTGTTGCTGGTCTCAGCTATGTGTTCACTACAGGCGATCTCATCTATAGGTGAGTAGATAAATCCATGCTTTCTACTTCATCGGACTCTTAGAGTTGGGGAGAAAAAATTATCCTGTATATGATGCTTTCAGTTTCTCTACTACTTATTTATACCAAGTAGAGGAAGTATTGCATATCGTCCAAAAATTCTATATCGAGGTTTCACTGGAAAATCTAAGAAAAAAAATTAGAAAAAGCTCTGTGTGCACGTGCGAACAGCATAATGCACTAACGAAAAGTCCAAAATGGTATTTAAGTTTAGCATCCTCCAGGGAGCGACACAAGATTTTTAAGAAAATCCTCCCCCAAGCTACCCTCTACATGAAAATATTTTCGTTATTTTTTATTTTCTCAAAAATGACACAATTTTTATTAAAATATTATGTGTTTCAGTTGCATTACAAATAAATGTATATCTTGAATTTTATGGAAATGACCTGTAAAGCCCTTTTCATTCGGAAGGATTTTCTTATAACTGTTCATCCATAAGAGACAGATTAAAACGTACTACGAAACGGCAGTTCTCTTTAAAACATAATATTTGTTTCAAACAACTTATTTTGTGGTATCAGTTGTTTCCGAGATATCCGTTGTTATTGATTTGCATTTTCAAATACTGTATATTTTTAAGGACTGTCAACCTTCAGTTGTTTCTCAGGATGTCGTGGAAAGAGAACGGAATTTCAAGGCCAGTATATAGAGACCAGCTTGTAAATATTTCACTTTGTACCTATAATGAAATGAATAAAGAAACAATTTATGCAAAAATTTGTCGCAATAAACTTGAAAGTAGATAAGAAAAAATATGATGTGATACATTTACATGGCCTTCTCTAAAATCTACCGCTATAGAGGGTATACAAATTATTCGTACTAAGTTTATTTTTTTTTATCTACAGGACCTTAAAAGACTGGCTAAATATTGAACAATCACTCTCGGGTTCAAACCCGGCGGAGGGCGATGGATTTTTTGGGTGTAAAAATCCTTACCATGGCTTCCTTCGGAAGGAAAGTAAAGCCGGTGGTCCCGTGTCGTAGATTTACGGCACGTAAAAGAACCTGAAACCTGATAAACAGACCTGTGAGCAACATTACCGGTCTTTACGCCCAATATAGAATGGGACGCTAAGGACCATACCAGTTGGAGAGTGTCCATAAATAAAACCACCAAAAAAAATGTGATGTGTTACACTCACATGACTTTCTCTGCTCCTGTACAAAGTATTTTTACAAACGCTTATTCTCCATATGCTTCATGTTAATCGAGATGTTAATCTTATTGCTAATTTTCTTGTAGATGTAAGGAAAATATATATTTACAAGGGCAATATAGAAATACAGTAGCCTTTAAGCACATACATATCTCTTAATAGCTGGTTGCTAGGTGCAGCACCGTTCTCTTTTCCACAAATTATAACTCTTTGCATATCCAAGACAAAAAAATGAATAACGAATTCCCATTTTAGAAAATAAGTATTGAAAAATTTAAGGGAATAACAAGCAATATCTCGAAAATGGTTCACTCAACAACAAAAATGTATATTGCATAAATTGTGTATTTTAACGCGATCTACATTTTTTGTGCAGTAAAATTTTGTCTATCTCTTATGGTTTACCAGTTACGCAAAAGTCGTTCACAATGGAGAATACTTTTGGAGACATTCCCAGAAAACTCAAGATATACATTTTATTTGTCATGAAAATATCTTAAACATATGATATTTTAATCAAAATCGTTAGAGCCGTTTTTGGGAAAATTAAAATTTTCGAAAAATGTTCCATGTAAAGGGTAGTCTGGGGTGGGGGGATTTTCTTGAAAACCTTCGTGTCGATTCTCTGGAAGATACTGAACCTAAATACCAAGTTTGGTGTTTATCCGACTGTTCGTTTCTGAGTTATGCTGTTCACAGACAGACACACACACAGACACACAGACACACACACACACAAACACACAGACACACACACATGCACACACACGGACATGTTTCCAAAAATGCTATTTTTGGATTCAGGGGATCTCAAAACATATATTTCCGGTGAAATCTCGGTATCGAATTTTGGGGTGGAATACAATACTTCCCCTACTTACTATACGTAGTAGAGAAAGTAAAAAGATCTCGGAAATAGCTGATACCTCAAAAAGCTATTTCAAATAGATCTACATTTCTTGTGTAATACATTTTCGTCTATCGCTTAACGTTTACCAGTTATACAAGATTATATAAAAAATTTTCTGAATATAAGAGGACTTCACAGGCTACTCCCAGAAAATTCAAGATATACATTATATTTGTCATGTAAATATCTTTTATATATGGTACTTTAATTAAAATCGTTAGTCATTTTTATAAAATAAAATTTTTTCGAAAAATCTTCCCTTTTCTTGAAAATCTTCGTGTCGACGTTTAAAAATGCTATTTTTAAAACAAGAGAAATGACGTTAAAAAGCGAGATGTCAGATGTTCTGTTGATTCACCAGTAGTCATTTTCAGTGAAATTATTTTCAACATGTTTTGCCTTGCACCAGGCAATGAAGCGATTAAATGCAATATCATATTGCTTTCTGGATTTTTTTTTGGGGGGGGGTAAGTACTGCTGGTGTTATTCTTTCTGCTGCTTCTGTAATTTCACCTGGTTCTTCCATTTCAGACACTTCTGAATCCATAATTTCCGCTATTTAAACTTGATGTAGGTTATAGTAGATAAAGGGTTACGTTTTGTATAAAAGAAAGCAGAAGGCTGCCAATATAACGTATACGTTAACTCTACAACGAACTGCGATAAACTGTAGTATGACGGATAATGTGATGCAGTAATTTCTATCACAAATTACTTAAATGTAAATAATGATTGTAATATAAATATGCATTTTTATGTGACATTGATTTCAGATGTTTATTAATTGTAATTATTATTGGTAAATAAGTTTATACGACCTTACTGAAACTCTCAATAATAGCGCGCAATAATGCAGCGAGGGGGTGAGCTGTTTATCATTATTGGAAACGAGGAAGTTACGTAATGTTGGCGCGTTTTTCGGTAGAAACTTCTGGAATATTTTCTCCCTAAAGCATATGTATTCATAATTTTCATTGGATATTAAAATAGACGCTAATGTTGGCGCGTTTTATTAGCCAATTGCAGTTCAGTTATAATCTTTAGGCGTATCTGGATGCAGGAGTATAAATAGGGTAGGTTAGAGGTAGCTTCATGCCAGTTCATCGAAAATCTCAATACATTACACGTCGCCTTCAGTCGTTCAGTTCATCAAAAATCTGTGTACACTACACGTCGTCTTCAGTCAGTCAGTTCGTCGAAAGTATTAGTACGGCATACATCGGATATAGATTTACAAGTTACGCGCAGCAGAATTATGAAAGATCTAAAGTATGGTAAAGTTAGTTATACAAAAGATTGAAGTACGTGGATTAAAAGAATTATCAGTAAGAAGTTATTATAACAGTTTCAGTTTGGCGAGTGTTAAGATCAATGTATAAATGTGATAGTTAACGTGTTTGACAATAAATGTGTAAAACAAATTTCTTCATCAGTGTTATTTTTGGATAAAAGATTCCTTTCCGTTTACACAACCCTGATCAAGAGATATGTTCGGCCGAGAAATAATAGCTAGCCGGAGGACAGTAAACAAAAATTAAAATTCTTTCAAACACTAATACTACCGCAAATTGCTAACACTAGATGGAGCTACAAACCGAACAAATGAATGACGTCACAAGATGGCTTCAACACACGTGATGTAAACAAACATTATAAGTAATACCGTCGCAAATTGGCTACCACAACGTGGGGCTAACAAATACAAAACATATACAAATAATGTTACATCAAATTGGCTACCACAACGTGGGGCTACAATAATGTCAAATATAAACAACATTATTACTACATCAAATTGGCACCCAGAACGTGGGGCAGAGTAACCAGGAAAGGAACACGATGACCAGGAAAGGATCAGAATAACCAGGAAGGGGCAGAGTTAACCAGGAAGAAGTGAGATGACCAGGAAGGGGCGAATGGAGAAGTGAACTGAACTACAAGACGCAGATTCCAGAAACAACAAAAGGAACGACAGACTACGCGGATGATTGGACATCGTAATTCCGAGATTACAAGGCAACAGGGAAATTCAAACTACAGAACAACAAAACGACGCAGATTCATCGAAGCGACATACAAATCTAGGAGAGAGGGGCAGGAAGCTGGACATCCATGTAACAGCAACAGACAGCATCACAAAGGTCAGAGTATCGTAATTTTTTTTTAGAAAACAAAATTGTAACCTTCAAATGTACTTAAGGAGTGGTAGGATAAAGAAAATAATGGCTACTAATAATATTGAAGAAATAATTATGGAGGGAGATAATGTAACAGTTAGCTGTAATTCAATACACGTTACAGATAATAGCCCAAACAATGTAGGATTTGAGGGAGGAAATGTTAGTGCAGAAAGTAAGAATAGAATAGCAGGAAATATTACTATTGATGCTGGTACGATGAAGGAAATGATGAGAAATTTTGGTGAAATACTAAATAGGAGTTTAGAACAAAAACTAACTCAGAATAATGAGAAATTAGAAAACTTAACTCAGAGTAATGATAAATTAAGGGAAGATATGCAAAAGAATAATAGGGAATTGAGTGAAGATATTATTAAGAGTGTAGAACAAAAAGTAGATCAGAGTTTTGAGGAATTGAAAGAAGATATAAAAAAAGATCATAGGAAATCAATTGAAGATATTGGTAGGAGTAATGAGATATTAGAGCAAAAAGTAGATCAAAGCAGGGAAGAAACTGAAAAGAAAGTTATGAAGCTAGATAGTAGTATGCCAAAAATGAGTGATGAAAAGGAAATAATAGCAAGTGAGATAGGAGAAGTTTCAAAGAAAATGTTAGACATGAGCAGGGAAATAGGTAACAAAGAAAGTGAGGTTAATACTAAAAATGAACATGTTGATGTAGAATGTACAGAGTCAGGTAGTAGAATGAGTAATATTACAAGTGAGATAAGAGAGATAAAAGAGGTTATGAATGTAGATGTGAATCAGGCGCAAGTTAATTTCAGAGGGGAGATATCGGAAATACAGAAGGAGACAGTAATGCAAAGAAATAAACTGTACCAAGATGTTCAAAATGAAAACTCCAGTCCAGTACAGTTTAGTACAGATTTGTCAGAGTATTCTCAAGTTAAAAAGATAGCAGATGAATTGAAAATGAAAGTTGTTAAAAGATGTGTAGTTCAGGAAACTTTAGATTGTTTTCAAATGTTATCATGTGATGAAATTTCAAATGAATACAAGAGGTTATTCATGAACAAATTTTTGAAGATTAGGATACAGCTACGAGTAATGTTTAGCCACATACAATTTGATCCAGGAGGGTAAATAGCAATGAGATGTAAAGTAAATGCTGGATAGTTAAAGATGACTTGCAGAGAAATGTATTGGAACGTAAGAGGGTTAATTATTTATATGTCATTTGAAAAGAAAAATAAATTACAAAAAAAGAGAAATGTTTAAAAAAAAATTAATTAAATTTTTAGTAACTGTAACAACATTTAAAAATTAAGAATGCAAAGATTGAAACTTAATATGATATTAAAGTAAAAGTACGTAAATACAATTCCAAGAGTATTGTTAAAATAAAGTACAAAATAACAAAAATGGGTAAAAATAATAATAAAAAAACAAATGTAGCAAACAGAAAAGGTGAAACATTGTCTAGATTTAAGAGATGTAAATATATTTGTGTAGAGGGTGAATATTTTTGGTAAATATGTGTAATAATTACAAAAATCTTGAACGCATAAATTTTGTCAACAATATAAGTGTAAACCATTTTGAAACAGTAATTAAATAATTTAGGGTACAGTATTTGCTATAAAAATTTTGTGATGTCAGATTAATATATAAATTAATTAAACCAGAGCCAGTAAGTAGTGGCGAGATAAAAAAAAACAACATATGTCGTGTGTTAAATGCGTGTGAAGTGTTAAGTGAAAGTGATAGCGTGTGTTCCAAGATTTAGGAGACTAAAAACCCAATTATAAAATTTCCAAACAAGTTGTAAATATTTATAATTATGTTTCTAGTGGGGCATATGATGCAGTAATTTGTATCACAAATTACTTAAATGTAAATAATGATTGTAATATGAATATGCATTTTTATGTGACATTGATTTCAGATGTTTATTAATTGTAATTATTATTGGGAAATAAGTTTATACGACCTTATTGAAACTGTCAATAATAGCGCGCAATAATGCAGCGAGGGGGTGAGCTGTTTATCATTATTGGAAACGAGGAAGTTACGTAATGTTGGCGCGTTTTTCGGTAGAAACGTCTGGAATATTTTCTCCCTAAAGCATATGTATTCATAATTTTCATTGGATATTAAAATAGACGCTAATGTTGGCGCGTTTTATTAGCCAATTGCAGTTCAGTTATAATCTTTAGGCGTATCTGGATGCAGGAGTATAAATAGGTTAGGTTAGAGGTAGCTTCATGCCAGTTCATCGAAAATCTCAATACATTACACGTCGCCTTCAGTCGTTCAGTTCATCAAAAA
Organism: Deroplatys truncata; assembly: GCA_030765065.1. Lineage (NCBI taxonomy): Eukaryota > Metazoa > Arthropoda > Insecta > Mantodea > Mantidae > Deroplatys > Deroplatys truncata. Next base: position 124,148,363 of record CM060988.1, on the reverse strand, counting down.
TCTGTGTACACTACACGTCGTCTTCAGTCAGTCAGTTCGTCGAAAGTATTAGTACGGCATACATCGGATATAGATTTACAAGTTACGCGCAGCAGAATTATGAAAGATCTAAAGTATGGTAAAGTTAGTTATACAAAAGATTGAAGTACGTGGATTAAAAGAATTATCAGTAAGAAGTTATTATAACAGTTTCAGTTTGGCGAGTGTTAAGATCAATGTATAAATGTGATAGTTAACGTGTTTGACAATAAATGTGTAAAACAAATTTCTTCATCAGTGTTATTTTTGGATAAAAGATTCCTTTCCGTTTACACAACCCTGATCAAGAGATATGTTCGACCGAGAAATAATAGCTAGCCGGAGGACAGTAAACAAAAATTAAAATTCTTTCAAACACTAATACTACCGCAAATTGCTAACACTAGATGGAGCTACAAACCGAACAAATGAATGACGTCACAAGATGGCTTCAACACACGTGATGTAAACAAACATTATAAGTAATACCGTCGCAAATTGGCTACCACAACGTGGGGCTAACAAATACAAAACATATACAAATAATGTTACATCAAATTGGCTACCACAACGTGGGGCTACAATAATGTCAAATATAAACAACATTATTACTACATCAAATTGGCACCCAGAACGTGGGGCAGAGTAACCAGGAAAGGAACACGATGACCAGGAAAGGATCAGAATAACCAGGAAGGGGCAGAGTTAACCAGGAAGAAGTGAGATGACCAGGAAGGGGCGAATGGAGAAGTGAACTGAACTACAAGACGCAGATTCCAGAAACAACAAAAGGAACGACAGACTACGCGGATGATTGGACATCGTAATTCCGAGATTACAAGGCAACAGGGAAATTCAAACTACAGAACAACAAAACGACGCAGATTCATCGAAGCGACATACAAATCTAGGAGAGAGGGGCAGGAAGCTGGACATCCATGTAACAGCAACAGACAGCATCACAAAGGTCAGAGTATCGTAATTTTTTTTTAGAAAACAAAATTGTAACCTTCAAATGTACTTAAGGAGTGGTAGGATAAAGAAAATAATGGCTACTAATAATATTGAAGAAATAATTATGGAGGGAGATAATGTAACAGTTAGCTGTAATTCAATACACGTTACAGATAATAGCCCAAACAATGTAGGATTTGAGGGAGGAAATGTTAGTGCAGAAAGTAAGAATAGAATAGCAGGAAATATTACTATTGATGCTGGTACGATGAAGGAAATGATGAGAAATTTTGGTGAAATACTAAATAGGAGTTTAGAACAAAAACTAACTCAGAATAATGAGAAATTAGAAAACTTAACTCAGAGTAATGATAAATTAAGGGAAGATATGCAAAAGAATAATAGGGAATTGAGTGAAGATATTATTAAGAGTGTAGAACAAAAAGTAGATCAGAGTTTTGAGGAATTGAAAGAAGATATAAAAAAAGATCATAGGAAATCAATTGAAGATATTGGTAGGAGTAATGAGATATTAGAGCAAAAAGTAGATCAAAGCAGGGAAGAAACTGAAAAGAAAGTTATGAAGCTAGATAGTAGTATGCCAAAAATGAGTGATGAAAAGGAAATAATAGCAAGTGAGATAGGAGAAGTTTCAAAGAAAATGTTAGACATGAGCAGGGAAATAGGTAACAAAGAAAGTGAGGTTAATACTAAAAATGAACATGTTGATGTAGAATGTACAGAGTCAGGTAGTAGAATGAGTAATATTACAAGTGAGATAAGAGAGATAAAAGAGGTTATGAATGTAGATGTGAATCAGGCGCAAGTTAATTTCAGAGGGGAGATATCGGAAATACAGAAGGAGACAGTAATGCAAAGAAATAAACTGTACCAAGATGTTCAAAATGAAAACTCCAGTCCAGTACAGTTTAGTACAGATTTGTCAGAGTATTCTCAAGTTAAAAAGATAGCAGATGAATTGAAAATGAAAGTTGTTAAAAGATGTGTAGTTCAGGAAACTTTAGATTGTTTTCAAATGTTATCATGTGATGAAATTTCAAATGAATACAAGAGGTTATTCATGAACAAATTTTTGAAGATTAGGATACAGCTACGAGTAATGTTTAGCCACATACAATTTGATCCAGGAGGGTAAATAGCAATGAGATGTAAAGTAAATGCTGGATAGTTAAAGATGACTTGCAGAGAAATGTATTGGAACGTAAGAGGGTTAATTATTTATATGTCATTTGAAAAGAGAAATAAATTACAAAAAAAGAGAAATGTTTAAAAAAAAATTAATTAAATTTTTAGTAACTGTAACAACATTTAAAAATTAAGAATGCAAAGATTGAAACTTAATATGATATTAAAGTAAAAGTACGTAAATACAATTCCAAGAGTATTGTTAAAATAAAGTACAAAATAACAAAAATGGGTAAAAATAATAATAAAAAAACAAATGTAGCAAACAGAAAAGGTGAAACATTGTCTAGATTTAAGAGATGTAAATATATTTGTGTAGAGGGTGAATATTTTTGGTAAATATGTGTAATAATTACAAAAATCTTGAACGCATAAATTTTGTCAACAATATAAGTGTAAACCATTTTGAAACAGTAATTAAATAATTTAGGGTACAGTATTTGCTATAAAAAATTTTGTGATGTCAGATTAATATATAAATTAATTAAACCAGAGCCAGTAAGTAGTGGCGAGATAAAAAAAAACAACATATGTCGTGTGTTAAATGCGTGTGAAGTGTTAAGTGAAAGTGATAGCGTGTGTTCCAAGATTTAGGAGACTAAAAACCCAATTATAAAATTTCCAAACAAGTTGTAAATATTTATAATTATGTTTCTAGTGGGGCATATGATGCAGTAATTTGTATCACAAATTACTTAAATGTAAATAATGATTGTAATATGAATATGCATTTTTATGTGACATTGATTTCAGATGTTTATTAATTGTAATTATTATTGGGAAATAAGTTTATACGACCTTATTGAAACTGTCAATAATAGCGCGCAATAATGCAGCGAGGGGGTGAGCTGTTTATCATTATTGGAAACGAGGAAGTTACGTAATGTTGGCGCGTTTTTCGGTAGAAACTTCTGGAATATTTTCTCCCTAAAGCATATGTATTCATAATTTTCATTGGATATTAAAATAGACGCTAATGTTGGCGCGTTTTATTAGCCAATTGCAGTTCAGTTATAATCTTTAGGCGTATCTGGATGCAGGAGTATAAATAGGGTAGGTTAGAGGTAGCTTCATGCCAGTTCATCGAAAATCTCAATACATTACACGTCGCCTTCAGTCGTTCAGTTCATCAAAAATCTGTGTACACTACACGTCGTCTTCAGTCAGTCAGTTCGTCGAAAGTATTAGTACGGCATACATCGGATATAGATTTACAAGTTACGCGCAGCAGAATTATGAAAGATCTAAAGTATGGTAAAGTTAGTTATACAAAAGATTGAAGTACGTGGATTAAAAGAATTATCAGTAAGAAGTTATTATAACAGTTTCAGTTTGGCGAGTGTTAAGATCAATGTATAAATGTGATAGTTAACGTGTTTGACAATAAATGTGTAAAACAAATTTCTTCATCAGTGTTATTTTTGGATAAAAGATTCCTTTCCGTTTACACAACCCTGATCAAGAGATATGTTCGACCGAGAAATAATAGCTAGCCGGAGGACAGTAAACAAAAATTAAAATTCTTTCAAACACTAATACTACCGCAAATTGCTAACACTAGATGGAGCTACAAACCGAACAAATGAATGACGTCACAAGATGGCTTCACATGAAGTAAACACACATACACAAACATCACAAGCATCAACATTATAAGAAATACCGTTACAAATTGGCTACCACAACGTAGGGGATACAATAATGTTAAACATTAATAACATTTAATACCGCATCAAATGCGACCACCACGAGAAATTAATCACGTAAAATATATAATGAAAAGTAAAACCTAATCAAACCAAGTCGAGTTAATTAAACATGTGCAAATACAAACGGCAATTTCCACTGGATTGGACTTGAAGTTCTATTTTTATGCCCATGGTTTCTAAAATTGCATCTTAAAATGATAAAAAGAAGCTCTAAGGGCTGTTATGGATGTACTTTAGTGTTTATACCATATATAGTTATTTTTTAAAAAAGCAATTGCTGATAATTGTCAATCAAAATATTGCATAATTAAGAAACTAATCCCATCTTACTTTAAAACAAACATATTGTATAAAAGTAGATATCTGTACTTAGAAGGCATGTATCTACATTCTATAAACATGTCAGTCTAATATCTTAAAGACGATAGGTCATGAAGTTTTCAAATTTAACATTGGCGGGATTGGGCTTTTAATCTCCCCTTGAAACACTTGGGCCTTTAAACAGCGGTTTCCACTGGTTTATATTAATTTTATTACTAATACCTTCTAAAACCTATTTGCAAGATTAATACACTTCTACTAGAAATTACCGAGTTAGGTGGCGCCGCAGTAACGCGTGCGACTCGCTTTCGGGAGATCCCCGGTTTGATTCCCGGCGAATGCTGGAGTGGTTTGTTTCATCCCTCGAATTTCCTGTCCCTCCATTTCGTTCCGTTAATCATTTCATTCATTCTTACCCCGTTTGGTGACGTTCAATGTTGGAAGTGTGGGGGATGGTGTTTCGGTGCGGCGTGTCAGGGAAAAAGGATGTCCGACAACCGGGTCGCCACGATCTAGAAACTGCAAGAACCCTGTCGTTGCTGTGCCGTCACTTCTGGTTCCAACCGCTCGGTGTCTCCTTTCACCTCATCCCTCCTCTCGGGGATGACCCCTCGTGGGGCGTCGGTATAATATCATTCCTGTAACCGCGCCGAATCCTCTCCGCTTCACAATCCAATCTACTAGAAATTCTCTCATTATAGAAATGGATGTGAATACATGAATAATAAATGCGCTTAAATGCATGTATGTAGTGTGTTGTTTGTAGCTACCTTGTTTTTTAGCTTCTCGTTCTACAGTCTCTGACACGACTTCTTTTATTATTTCTAGTCGAGTTTTAACCTGACATTTTATAACTTTCAGTCCTTTATTTTAGGCCTTTTTATTTGTCTGGATTTTAACTGCTCACTTACCTGTATTTTATCTGTGACGGGCGCTAATGACCTTTCTGGTTTTTTGCCCTTAATCCCCTACTTCAATTCAATTCAATGCATGTATGTGAATTTCATACTTGACGGTAAGAGCTAATACATTAATTATGAAAATTACAGGTGCTTAATTCCTGAATGTGAAGATATACATGGGAGTTATAAAGCAGATTGGCTCTCCTTCGCAGTCCCATATGAGAACGGCATACCTAGTAGATGTAAACAGTATGAACCAACACATCTGAACGATTCTTGTGTACCTAGCGCCTTTGACAACTCCAGCATAATAAGATGTCATGAATGGATATATGAAACTGAGGAATCTACCATTGTAAACCAGGTAAGATTTTGATAAAGTCTCCTTTTTATAAGCATTAATCATAGGAAATATACGAAGGTAAACCAGAGAGTATAGATGTGTTCCGAGCTCATGAACCCAGGAAGGAATGCGTGCTTATACACACAAGTATACAGACTTGACGTAATGAATTAAAAGTCGCGCGCAGTTAGACACGGTGCTGAAAAGTAACATGAGCCTACTTTATATTAGTGGCCGTGCTAATTCCATATCCAATTCTTACATTAGTGAACTACTTGGATGCTGGAGGTGAATGTTGGCTAAGACATTTTTCTGCCTTCTTCTCTCTCTACCAACATATTTTAATTCATAACTAAGCACCTCTTTAAATTACAAACTGTAATCGTGTCCCGCATTACATTATTCTTTCAAATTGAAAAACGCCCTAATGATGGGCTTGTAGTCTGGTGTACAAGTACGGTATATAAACCGGTTCACTTCTGCCTCCTGGCCTACAGACACACACACTCGTTCAAGCGGTTATTTAATCTACATTCTATTTATTCTATTGATCCTTAAGAATACAAACATAATTTAAAAATCATTATACATTTTAATAGGCTAATATAGATATATTTTACTCACCTGTATTTATGCATTCATTCCTTTCATTATTATTGTTTACTGGCTTTTTTAATATAACTGAGACTATGTTTTTCGGTTATGCTGCTCTCTCTGTCCTCCTCACTGAGCTATTTCTAAACTTTTTTGGGGCGTTCAGGGACCTGAAAATACGTATTTTCGGTGAAGTCTCAAATTTATGGTGAAATACAGTAAGTACTACCTCTGCCTGCCATAAATTAGTGGCAGTTTTCTGAGAAACTGTAAATCATATTTTCATAAAATATTACTACAGTTTTAGCAAAATTAGTTGATCACAGTGTTTAGAGAATATGAATAATTCCAAATTTACAACTTATTTTATCTTAAATAGCTTCCGGGAATGTCAGGGTTATTACAGGGTGGAACGGAACGTATTACCTACCTTCTAATATGTATATCATAGAAGTATCATAAACAACAACGTGTAACAACATTTTGTTCTGATCAGACGTTTTCGAAAAAAAAAAAAGAAAAAAAAAGGAAAAGAGAATCGGCTCCGGGATGTAAAGAAAACAGCATACCTGTACTGGGAGGTGGGGGGCTAGATTTTGTTTTCCACATGATCCTTAATCCAGACAAACCCAATGAAAGGGAGGTGTAATGTTCTAGCGAAATGACAAGTACAGCTTGTTAGCTATCGGCCTACACTAACAGTATGGAAGTAATACCTGCATCGTCCGATAAGTGTTTCGCGGTCGCTAACTGAAAAGCACACCAAGTTTATGTCAGCTCCACTAGAGGTTGTCATTATTAGAGTAACATCGCACTATGCATTGAAACTGACAGGTTTGGTGATAAAAGAACCCCAGGTGTTTTTATGGATAATAATACTGTTACGTGGCTGCGTTTGTTTGAGTTTTTTCTTCCTTTCTTTTTCACCCAGTAGTGGCCCCTCGCCCACTCGTATCCTTGTAACAATCCATTATGGAAACATAAAGGTAATGGATCGAAGGGGTAAACAATGTGCACAAAGCACAAGTCAGTTGGAGGTTAACAATAATAATTATTTATTCAATAAAACAACATAAAAGTTGCCCAATAAAAGGATAAACATCTTGTAATAAAGAATCAAATGAATTGCCACAATAGGTTACCACAACACAGTTTTAAAGGATGACATTTAAATAAGTGCTCAATTAAAATGTTAAATGGAATTTCCCTTACTAAACGCCATGTTAATCAACTATACATTTAGACGCTTTCGTTATGTGTTGCTTTTGCTGTGTTATTTCTTGAAATGAATTTAATTTTAGTAATACTTCCAAAACCTCTTTCCAGTGAATACAAAGTAATTCAGCTACTACTATAGCAAGTGGAATCCATCGTTTACTTATATTAACTTTGCATTAGCAATGTCTGCATCCTTCTATACAACCAAACACTTGAACAGCACTTTCAGGTGTCACAACTGAATTCTAAACTGAAAAATGTCCTTTCAGAATAAATTCTAATTTACCAACCTCCAAAGGAAACATGAAACTTTACTGCCGTGATATCAATAACAAACAACTCAAAAGATTCCATTCTACGAGAACAAAGCATTAAATATAATTCCCCTTTAACAGGGACTGAAATTTCTTTCTTGCAAGCCCCGTTTAACTTGCGTTTACTTGAACTTTATAATACTATTCTTAAAACAGAAATACCCTATCTGAATCTGTTTCAAAGAAATCACACTTTGTAAGCAAGCGTTATTGTATGGCATTTAACAGAGGCCCGACCATCTATGACTTGGCTTGAGGAATTAGCAGGTTAGGTTCAAAGATTATCTCGTCCTAAGTAACGTTGAATAATTTCTTCGCGGGACAAATACCATTTTACAAAACTACTAAACCAGCAGATAATCAAACTCAGAAAAATGTCTAGATCTGCCTAGAGTAAAACAAAGTCGCATACCTCAACATAACCCTTATTGTGTAAAATTCAAAGAAATAACAAGGAATATCTCGAAAATGGTTCACTTTACAAAAAAAAATGTTTGACATATACTGTGTGTTTTAACGAGATCTACATTTTTATGCAGTAGAATTTTGTCTATCTCTTGCGGTTTACCAGTTATGCAAAAGTCGTTCCGAATGAAGAGGACTTATGGGAACATCCCTAGGAAATTCAAGATATACATTTTATTTGCCATAAAAATGTCTTAAACATATGTTACTTCAATCAAAATCGTTTTGAGAAAATAAAAATTTTCGAAAAATGTTCTATTTAAGGGGTGGTTTGGGACGGAGGAATTTTCTTGAAAACTTTCTTGTCACATCCCTGGAACATATTGAACCTAAATACCAAGTTTGGTGTTTATCCGACTTTCGTTTTTGAGTGATGCCGTTCACATTTTCGAGATATTACTTGTTATTCCCTTAAATTTTTCAATACTTATTTTCTAAAATGGGAATTCGTTATTCATTTTTTGTCGTGGATATGCAAAGAGTTATAATCTGTGACAACGGGAATGGTGCTGCACCTAGCCACCAGCTATTAAGAGATATGTATGTGCTTAAAGGCTACTGTTTTTCTATATTGCCCTTGTAAATATATTTTCCCCTTACATCTACAAGAAAATTAGCAATAAGATAGAGTCTGCAAATGTTTATCTCGATTAACATGAAGTAGATGGAGAATAAGCGTTTGTAAAAATAGTTTGTACAAGAGTAGAAAAAGTCATGTGAGTGTAACACATAAGATTTTTAAGTATTTGACTGTCACCTCAGCCTCCACTATGTTTCTATGTATACAGGTTAAAATGTGTGTTTAAATGATTTACAGCTATAATTTACTGTAGTTAATAAGAAGTAGAGAAAATAACTGCTATTTGAATGACTTGCTTGTAAAATAGGTATGAAAATGAAGGATAACTGCTGGAAAAAGTCTGTAGTAAACGTAAAGGTTTTTCATCGTGTGATTTGTTAGGTTTTAAACAAAGCAGCAAACCTGAATCGTACTTTATATGCAGTAAGATTTGCCTGTAATGCAAATCGGAAATAAAATGTTGAATTGACCTACTCACAGAAACAGAGGTGAGTTGATTGTGCGTTTTTCTCACTATGCCTTCATGAAGTGCTGCTACTGATTCAGATAATTATGAGATTAGATTATCCCATATAAGTGCTACTCCAGGAGATATACTGGGAAATTTTGCACCAGGTAGTTACTAATAAGTGCAACAATGTAGCCCTAGAAAGAAAGTAATTTACTAGCCAGGTTTAGAATGAGAGGTAAATCTTATGATAGAAAGGAAATACCCAAAAGGTTTGTCTTACCTTGTCTATTTTTGTAGGAAAAATATTTTACTTCATGATAATTTGAAAGGTTTTGTCGAACTAAATCTCACGGTTTTAATTTTGTTAAAATTACTTGGAAACTGTACACTTGGGAACCGAAAAGTAGCAGCCCATGCCCCTAGATCGCAGTAGTACTTTTTCTTCCTTACGGCTTCCACATTGATCTAACGCTAGATTCCACTCTGCCCTCATCACGTCTATGGCTGCCTTGAAACAAATCCAAACACACGCCGAATAGCTATGTTAAACTTTATGTGAAACGAAGGACGAATCAGAAACAACCTCTCTTTGTGAGTTATACTCAGATTCGTGTAAATAAGTACAGGTGGTTAGCACATTGTAACGTGTTTAGGTACTCGACCTTGTAAAGGAAGGTTTGGACGAGAAATGATTTACCCTGAAATGCACATCAGCCATAGTATTTATGTAAAATGTTTCTTCTGAAGTAGGCATTGAAGTGATATAAAATTATTTCGATGTATTTGTCAATTTCAATAAACATTTTGACCCATAAAAATTTATAACAACAATAATCATAGTATTAATAATAACACAGTTACAATATACAGTGCTTCTCCTTCACACTGTGGCCAATACACACCTGCTCGCGTGCCGGCCGCCGCAGCTCGAACTCCCGGCGAAACAGTTATAATATCCCCGCACGTTCTCATAGTTACAATTACAATGATACCTTATCATAAGAGATATTGGAAATGTTGTCCTTCTCTATCCAAAATTTTATTCACACTCGGGAGTTAAATATTCGAAATTGAGTGAATTTCTGGCCTGGTGTTTTCTTTTAGTTCTTCCAATGTATACAGTTTGTTGCATACACTTTATTAGTTTCTCCACTACGTGTAGTAAGTAGGGGAAGTATTGCATTCCACCCAAAAATTCGGTATCCAGATTTCACCAAAAATACATGTTTTGAGTGCATCGGAATAAAAAAATCATTTTCAGAAAAAATCTGGATGTGCGTCTGTGAACAGTATAAGTCGAAAACGAAAAGTCGATAAACACCAAACTTGGTATTTAGGTTCAGTATCTTTCAAAGATGCGACACGAAGATTTTGGAGAAAATCCCTCCACTCCAGACTACCCATTACACGGAACATTTTTCGAAAATTTGGATTTTCTCAAAAATAGCTCTAACGATTTCGATTAAAATAACATATGTTTAAGGTATTTTTATGGCAAATGAAATGTGTATCATGAATTTTCTGGGAATGCCCCCAAAAGTCCTCTTTATTCTGAATGACTTTTGCGTAACTGGAAAACCGTAAGAGAAAGACAAAGTTTTACCACACAAAAAATGTAGATCTCATAACACACGAATTATGTCATATACATTTTTTTTGTGGAGTAAATCATTTCCGAGATATTCTATGTTATTTGTTTAAATTTTCCAATACTTAGCACTTTTCTCAAATGGAAATTCGTTATTTTTTTTAAATGTCTTGGACATGCAAAGAAAATGGATTGCTCCACATAGCAGCCAGCTCTTAAAAGATTTGACTATCCCTTAAAGCCTACCATATTCCCTTACGCCTACAAGAAAATTGGCAATAAGAGAGTTTCTGCAAATGTTTATTTCGATTAACATGAAGTAGGTGGAGAATAAGCGTTTGTAAAAATCGTTTGTACAAGAGTAGAGAAAGTCATGTAAATGCAACACATCATATCTTTTTTTTTTTTTTCATGTGAACGTCAAAGTCGTATATACTTCCGTAATTGGAGTTTACGAAATGATAGAGTAATTGACCCACGCTTAATACTCTTCTCTGACGAAGGATGGTTCCATTTTATGGCTATGTTTCGTCGCAAAATAACAGATATTGGAGTACAGAGAAGCCCGATTTTACACACGAGATTCCCTTGCTTGGCGCGAAAAGCGGAGTGCAGTAAATGTATACAGCATAATAGGGCCCATATTTTTTGAACAAACAATAAATGAGATACAGGAATGTTATACTCGCACCATTTTTTGAACAGCTGACCAATGCTCATGCCAATCTGGATTTTTCCAACAAGACTATACCGCGCATACTACTGATGAGTCGTTAAATTTAATTCACGATCTCCTGATTTAACTGTATTATACGACTTTTATCTATGGAAGAGCTTGAAAACCAAAGTATATGCAACAAATCCTCATACATTGGAAGAAATAAAAGAAAACATTAAGCGAGAAATGAAAATTTCCTGAGATGCCAGAAATGTGTGGATAGAGGACAAGATTTTCAACATCTCTTATGATAAGGTATGTGCCTATTATCATTGTAATTGTAACTGCAACTATGAGAACGTGAGGCGGTTGCGGGGGTATAATAACTGTTTCGACTAGACTTCGTCTCGTATTATCAAACTCTTCCGCACTTATATCGCAGTATAGTATTGCGTAGATTAGATTATTGCTGGGCCGTTTAAGCCCTGTTAGCTTCTCCTCCTCACCGTGACCTTCTCGTCCTCCTTGGTCTAGGGGTACCATGCTAACGTCTAGTTCCCAAGGTCACGCGTTCAAACCCGGCGGAGGGCGATGGATTTTTTTCGGAACGTAAAAATCCTTAGCAGGGCTTCCTTCCGAAGGGAAGTAAAGCCAGTGGTTCCGTGTCGTAGATGTATGGCACGTAAAAGAACCTCAAGCCTGAAGAGGCCACTGAACAAAATTTAATGCCTAATATAGAATAGGCAGCTAGGAAGCATAGTAGTAAAGAGCATCCATAAATAAAACCCAATTTCAATTACTGCGACCTTAATAGATCTATTGTAAAAGGTCCTAATCTATACTTCCCATTTAAATTAATGCTTCTAATAAAGCTTAACATTTTTCGGGGTGGTAGTGATGCAATCTGTCCCGGGCTAGGGGAGGTAGATTCTAAAAGCCTCTTCCTTGGGAGAAAAATCGCGTCGCAATCGCAAAGTATATGGCTCGCTGTTTCCTTTTCTTCTTGACAGAAGCGACATTTATTCACATTCGTCATGCCCAATTTACAGAAGTGTTCCCTGGGAGGACAATTTCCAGTGAGGTGCCATTTACTACTCGCAACTCCTGTTTACAGAATCTGAGGGTCGCTTATCTTTTAGCTGAGAGTGCTATGAAATCCTTAGCATGATTTAGCTTTGGAACCCTGCCCCAATAACCTTTACATCTTTTGTGTTCCCAGAATTTTATCTTTCCAACTAGATAACAATCTGGCATCCCACAAAGTGGCTCTGGGCCATTAAATGGAGTAGTGTCTCTCTCCTTGGCTAGGCGATCAGCCTTCATTGCCTTCAATACCTTCATGACCTGGCACCCATATTAACGTAACTGTGCTATTCGCCAGCTGGTTTAGTGTTTATAGGCAGTCCCAGTCAAGCTTTGACTCAACAGTGTATGTACTGAGATCCTTTAATATTGCTGGCTGTTTGACAAACTATAAATTCTGGTGCCATGAAGGCCATTATTGACATTTACACGGCTTAGATTTGTACTGCATGAATTTTCGCTTGAAATATGGTGTGATCGTTACCAACGGGTTTTGTTAGGGCAAAATTGGGTCCATATATACACTGCCGTCTGTGAAAATTGCAACACCAAGAAGGAAAACACATGAATTCAACGAATTTAATACCACAGGTTAGGTACAAGGCAAGTAACAAATGATAAACTTTTCAAATCTATACATGACCTTTGAGCCCTAATATTCAATATTTGGTGTGGCCTCCATTCGCTGCAATTAGAGCTACTATACACTGTGGCATTGAATAAAAAATGTTCTGAATAAGTTCCTGAGGGATTTCCCTCCACGCAGTTTGTATTCGAGCCCACAAATCCGTGACATTGATTACTGGAGGACCGTGACGCACCAGGTGCCGACCAACCATATGCCAGAGATGTTCGATGTGCGACATGTCAGGCGAACGTGTAGGCCAGGGAAGCAATGGTAACCGTCGCTCTTCGAAGAAGGTTTGTACATTCCTCGCAATATGTGGCAGGGCATTGTGCTGTTGAAATATGCCTGTGGAGATGCCTAAAGCAGGGGGAATACCGCAGGCTCTACAACCACCGTTAGGTACCAGTTGCTGTTCAAAGTGCCCTCAATTCGTAGGAGGCGAGATCGGTTGTTGTAACCAATGGCGCCCCAAAACATCACACTTGGTGTTTGTCCGCTATGTCGCTCATCAATGCAGCCCTCCAGGTTGCGCTCACCACGGTACCGCCGGACACGTTTGCGGCCATCACTGTAGGACACGTTGATGCGGGACTCGTCCGAAAAGACTACATTTTGCCACTCTGCACCCCAGTGACGGTGTTCACGTGCCCATTGCAGTCGGAGGAGCTTGTGGGTTTCTGGACAATGGAAGCCGACGTAATGGCATGCATGCAAACAGTCCAACCTGCAGCAGACGGCGACGAACCGTTGATGCAGACAAGTTCACACCTGTTGCAGTGCTCCAGTGCCGAGCCAACACTGTGGATGAAGTTGTACGGTCTGGTCATGCGGACAAGATGACGAATATCCCGTGCTGTGGTCATGTTCCGTGTGCCAGTACCCGCTCTTCGCTGTATACGATCTTCATCTATCCACTGCTTCCACACACGCATCACTGTCGTAGCTGCATGCCCTTTACGAGCCGAAATGTCACGATATGACAAACCCGCTTCCCGGCGACCGATCATTCTGCCCCGTTCGAACTCACTCACATGCCGATACGGCTCCGTTTGACGTCGACGAGGCATAGTGGCACATACTTTATTGTTTCCACCTTGTTTGACAACTCTGCACTGACTACACTGGGCGCAACACTGACCTTGTCGGACCGATACGGGAGAGCTCTGTCGGCCTACGTGTACCCCATCTCTCTGCAAACCTAATCACTTATTGTTTGCACACTCTTCTACACTTCCACCAAGTTTGGTTATTCGGGAAATTCTTTCTTGGTGTTGCAATTTTCACAAACGGCAGTGTAGTATTGCGTAATGCAATGTGCTGATGTTGCTTTATATGGTTGGAGTTTCGCTCAGCAAGGGGAGCTGCCAATATCTCAAATGTAAAGTCGCTAAACATTCATTTTTATTTTCACACCACGTACATAGTAGGTAGAGAAGGTATTGCATTCCACCCAAAAATTCGATACCGAGATTTCACCGTAATTACTTGTTTGAGGCCGGCCGAATAAATCAAAAAATGCCGTTATAGAGAAAGGTCCGTGTGTGTCTGTCTATGAACAGCATAACTAAAAAATGCAAAGTTAGATGAATACCAAATTTGGTATTTAGGTTCAGTACCTTGCAAAGATGCCATACGAACGTTTTCATGAAAGTCCCCCCACTTCAAACTACACTTCACATGGAAGAACTTAGAAAAATTTTATTTTCAAAAAAATGGCTCCAAGAATTTTGATTAAAATGCTATATATTAAAGATATTTACATTACAAATAAAATGTGTATCTTGAATTTTCTGGGAATAAACTGTGAAGTCCACTTCATTCGGAAGAAGCTTTATATAATTTTTACAACTGGTAAATGCTAAGCGATGGGCCAAAATGTATTGCACAAAAAATATAGATCCCTTTAAAGCACAAAATTTAATTAAATAACATTTTTGTGGCATTAGTCATTTCCGAGATATCCGTTACTAATAGTTCGAATTGTTCAATACTTTATCATTCTCATCAAGCCCTTTTGATATTCAATTGTTTTTCGAATTGCACATAAAGAGCATGGACTTTTAAGGCCAGTACGTAGCGTCCAGTTCTTAAACATTTGATTATTGCTATTCCATTTATATCTATAACGAAATGTGTAATTGAACTATTTCCAGAGAGTTTTATCGTGATTAGAAAGAAGAAGATGGGAAAATAAACTTTCGTAAGAATAATTTGTATACCCACTATAGAGGGTAGAGAAAGTCATGTGAATGTATCGCATCAGTTTTAATCCAAGCGTTCGGGCAGCTAACACTGGTGCCGTTATAATAGAGTAACATTAGTGCAGGTCC
The DNA here is from genome assembly GCA_030765065.1 of Deroplatys truncata. Classification (NCBI taxonomy): domain Eukaryota; kingdom Metazoa; phylum Arthropoda; class Insecta; order Mantodea; family Mantidae; genus Deroplatys; species Deroplatys truncata. The sequence continues at coordinate 124,133,001 of CM060988.1, read as the reverse complement.
ATGTAAGTATTGCTACATGCTTATTGTTCTGAAGTAATAAAAGCAAACTTATTTTATAAATGAATTGGGGACATTTAATTTACTACAAGTTGTAGCATTCATAAAAGAAAAACCACGAATTACCGTGCTGCAAGTTTTCAAAGAAATACCAGGGTCAAGTTTAACTAGGATGTATATGTTAATGTCTGGTTTTGGCCAACATAATGCTTGCATTTGCGATATTTCCTTGATTTAATAGTAAGACAATGCAAGTACAATGATATACAGTGATAATGGCATAGATCAAGTACTTTTTCATGCTTTTACGCTATGCCTACACAACATTTAGCATATTATTCGAATGTTATGGGCATTTTGTACCGGGAAATCGTTGACGTTGGGCGTCATTTGTAGCGGGAAATCGTTGCTCCTCTGGTTTGAAGCCCTCTGCTGTAGCGTTTTGGTCTCCGGCTATCTCTGCTCAGTGGCTGATGATTTCTACATTCCTAATAAATTACCTATCTAACTAATCTCACTAATCTCAAGGCTTTCATAGGTGAGACAAAATTAAAATACACTGCATTTCCCTTTAAATGTGGTTTATTATCAAATAAAATACTTATGGGCGGCTAGCTTTTACCATCTATGATACTTATAACAATTAACACCACTTTTATAGATAATAGTAAATTAGGAGCCTAATCTAGCTGCACACACGTACATCCGTCGTTTTCTACCTCGTGGAATATCAGGTAAGAGTGCGCAAGAGAGAGAGAAAGTCTGGGACCCGCTTCCCCCTTTTATACCGAAACCTAGTGACGCTCACCTTCGCGCCTTAAAATCTAAAAACATTTCTAATTGGTCCTCGGACCGCGTTTGTATGAAAATATTCTGTTCCTAAACTCTTCGCACACGCGTCCCAGTGGCGCGCCAGGAACCAAACGCAATGTCTCTGTCTCTTTCTTTTCTATATCTGTTTCTTTCTATATCTCGCTATTCCTCCAAGTCCCGTGCTCATTAGCTTGTGAAATGTTGTGGACTTCTACCTAGAATTACTTCTACCTGGAATTAGCTAGCACGCCCGTCCCTTAATTATTCTAACATCTTTAACATTGCATTCTTGCTGAATTATATTATGTACCATTCTTGTTGGATATTGATTTATACGTATATATATATATGTGTGTGTGTCCCCTTTCCATTTCTACCTTAATGAAACACTGATTTATAATCCAGAGATACAGGAGGAATGTTGATGCAGAGTTATAAGGTTTTCTAAGAACACATGGCATCACTACTTCTGCATTTCAACAGGAAGAGAGCTGTTTATAATAAAAGATCATAAGACGTAACCGCTGCTCTTGTTTGGAAAACAATTATGACGTTGCTGTCCTTAGTCAGAGCAGCGTTGGCGACTGTTTTAGTAGTGGAGTTCCGAAAGCTTAGCACGTTATTCGCAAAGTTTACGTCATCACACACTGTGTGTCAAAAGGTTTAACACCAATGAACCAAAGTTTCCGATGGCGGCAAATGAAACAGGTGTTGACGATCATTTTTTACTCTCGTTTATAGCATATTTGCAAACATAATATTTTCAACAATACGTTTGTGTTAATTTACGAGAATAATGCACACAAGGCAAGTAAACAACCTGTTCCGGTAGCTACCACCGGTAACGCTGGCCCCTCTGCTTACTAGCTTTAGTCGATCCCCTTAGAACCGGACTTGATGTAAACAAAAAATTTTGTATCCCTCCGCGTTAGTCCCGTGTAAGTATCATATTTGAGGAACAATCTGTTCATCGTTAACGTATGCATGCAAATGAGAGATCAACGGCACTATAGAGAAGGCAAGTCACTGAATTCACCAAAAGTCAATCGTGACACGTTTACCCCATTATATGCTCTACGGTTACATTTGGTGGCATTCCGTCTGTTCATTAATACCCCGTAAGAGGGTGGGGTTCCGACCCCTTCAGCTGCTATGGTGCGGGCGCTGCGGACCCTGAGCACTCGTGGTAGTTCTGACGTTTCTAGAAGTACGCGGGCCGAACATTTGAGCCACTCCCGATAGGGAGTTGCTCGGATTGGGTTGGACTCGGCGGGGCAGGTTCCCGATACCCATGGGAGATTGGGTACGCCTGACTGGTTTTTTGCCCAGGCGGAGTTGTGAGACGCCCAGATGTTCTCCGACACCAACCATGAGTGAGAGTTGGTAGATGGTCGCTAGATGTACTGTCTGCCCCACCAAGGTTGTTCGGTAGTCTTCCCTCATAGGGTTTTCCCTATTGGGCTGACGCGCGTAAGTGGCGTATCCACTTCCGTCCTGGGGTGGCAGGCATGAGGGGAGGATGGTGTCCTAACCCAGTTTCGGCCACGCAGGGGGCGGGACGGTATATAAAACAGGCACTGTCCCTAATGGAAAAAAAACCCGCGAGCTTGACTGCCGGGTTGCGAGGGCGTGGTCCGAGTTGTCAGATCCGATCCCGAGTTTACAGGTTGTTCATTAATACCAGCAACCGTTCCTTGAAGATATCCGGGTAAACATAAGGACGTAGTGTGTGTTAACTGTAGCTGTTAGGTTGGCAATGCAGGCCTTATTTGCAGATACGTAAACTATTGGGTTTAAATGGTTGTGTAGAGAACGTTGTGTTCCACGTTACATTTATTTGGTATAGCTTTTGTGCTTAAATTAGTGTTCCACACTATTTAATGGTCACTTTTACAACACAATTTCATATTAGTAAATACAGTGCGAGGTGGCGCCGTGCCCGAGTGGTTAGACCGCTCGCCTTCCACCGAGGCGTCCCGGGTTCAATCCCAGGGACCCGCATGTGGAATCTGTGGTGGACGAAGCGGCGTCTGGACGGGCATTCTCCAGGTTCTCCGTCACTCGTTCCACCAATTGCTCCGTCATCATGTTTCCTTTCATCCATTTTATCTTCATTTCATATCATCTTCTTCCCTCACTCTCAGGGGTGTAAGCCCTTAATAGGAGGAAAGTAAGCCGACTAAGTAAGGAAGTAAAATACAATACGATGCGGTATTTAACACTGGGAAGTGTTGTTTCAGAACAATATTTGAAAATAGGCTCTCGTGTCTACTTTGATTCTAGTATATTCCGTTGTAAAGTTGACAGTATTTCGGTTTAGTGTACCTAACGTCAGCCTTGTTGAATTCCTGAGGGTTTACGTTAAAATTTTCCTATACACAGATTTAAACGGAAACTATAACCTTTTTTAATTTTACTGTTCATACTATTTCACATTAATCAAAAGTTTTGAACTATGTTTAACATACTTCTTAAAAACTCACAGATAATGGCGTGCTTTAAGGTACTAGTCGACCACGATATGAGTGCGCTTGGAGGATGGCTCCATTTTTTTTGTTGACAACGTAACGTCATCAAGGCTAGGGATCAGAGGGGAGTGAGGTGCAAGGCGATAGGGGAACGTACAAGCCTTAGCCTCCCTAGTAAATGCAGCTCGGAACTGCGGATGTTTCCTTTACCTGAATATCCTTCCAATGCCCCACCCACTCCTTCCGTAACCGTTTACTTCCTCTTCCCACCGAACGCACTCATATGAACGGTTAGTACTTATGTATATGTTATGGTGTGCTTTGGTTTCCCTGTATCGCGGGGCAGATAATGACGTCATGTGTTTACATCATGTTGGGTCCTAAGAGTGGAGCTATTATAGCGTCAGCATTTACAAAAACGAATCATTAAGCATTAACTAGAATGTGTACCTGGTCCTGCTACACTCGTAGTAAACTCCTATCCTTCATTTCTACAAATTGCTTCTCAGACTAGCTCATCATTGTGCGTACGGCGATCTTCGCAAAGAAATACGCAGTTCTTTGAGTTCTAAGGTTTCATTAGTTAAAATTAGAATAATATATTTTGTATTAGTTTCATACCCCTTCTCCCATCACTAATTTATATCCCACGCCCGTTAATAGAAGCTTTTCTTTTTACTTGTTTTCTCCTTTTAGGAATAAATTCAAGTATAAAAGATTTACCTTCAGAGAGTGATATGATCTCTTTACGCAGTCACTTAAACAGCCTATATATTCATTCAAACGAAGAACAATATAACGACAAGCAGACCTTGTAAACAAGTTCCTGGAAACACCTGCCTATCGCACCTTCGATAAACACATAAACTACGACTACACACTGGCATGACACTGAATGTGATTCTAATAGTGTTGTTAAATTACGGGGCTGTCATAAACCGGTTAGATTAGGATAATAAGCGTTATGGATGAACTGTTGACATTTTCCCTCTTGTGTAAGATCAAATACATTTCTTTTTTAAGAACTCATTTTAATTATTTATTGATAGAAAGCTCTTTTCTACTTTCTTTACCACATACATAGTAGGTAGAGAAGGTATTGCATTCCAAACAAAAATTCGATACAGATTTCACCGGAAATACGTGTTTTGAGATCCCCCGAATAAAAAAAGTATTTTTAGAAAAAAGGTGTGCGTGTGTGAACAGCATAACTAAAAAACGAAAGGTCGGATGAACACGAAACATGGTATATAAGTTCAGTATCTTCCTGAAATGTGATATTAGGATTTTCGAGAAAATATGCCCATTCTAACTACCCTTTATATGGATTTAAAAACTTCTGATTTTCTCAAAAATGGCTCCAAAGATATTTACTAACAAATTAAATGTATATCTTGAATTTTCTGGGAATAGCCTGTGAAGTACTCTTTAATTCGTAATGAATTTTGTAGAATCTTGTATAACTGGTAAACTTTAAGCAGTAGAAAAAAATGTAAATATTTTTAAAACACACAATTTATTTTCAATAACTTTTTTGTGGCATAAACCATTTCCAAGATGTCCGTTATTAATGGTTCACTTTGTTCAATACTTTGTCATTGTTTACAAGTATTGTCGATTTTCACTTGTTTCTTGCCATTGCATGGAATTAAGGCCAGGGTATAGCGTCCAGATCTTAAGATTTGACTGTCGCTATTCCCTGTGTATCCATAACGAAATGTGTAATGTAGCTATTTCTGTAATGGTTTATATTGATTAAACTGAAGTAGACAAAAATAAACCTTTGTTAGAATCATTTGTATAGCCACTAATAAACGTTAGAGGGTAGAGTAATTCATGTGAATGTAACACATCGTCTTTTTAAGGATATTAAGGCACCAAAACTCTTATTTCTTAAAAAGATGTGTTTTATGAATACAAATATCCATTACATTGTTTCCATGAGATATGGCGTCAGTGCATTTTTAAATTGCAAACTGTGTCCTTTTCATCTGAAAGAAGACATTTTAAAACGTACTTTGTAGTTTTATACTTATCCGAGGTGTTTTACACAATACAACTTTACTGGGTTTATCACAGATCGAGGAATATTTTATTAATGGCGCTAATTCCACTAACAATGGAGAGCGGATCGTATTTCTTAAATGAACTATTCTAAATTTACAGTGGGTTAGCCACAAAAAGATTCCTTTTGGACATGTCAGGATAGTATCAGTGACATTTGTTTGCACACGTTGTTGTCCTCCGTGGTGTAGTGGTTACCTTGCTAGCCTCTAGTTCCCGAGGTTGCGGGTTCAAACCCGGCGGAGGGCGATGGATTTTTTCGGGTGTAAAAATCCTTAGCATAGCTTGCTATAATTAGGCGTTGAGCAAAATTTTCGATCTTTCAAGCCCAGTATAGAATGGGATGTTAAGAACTATAGTAGTTAAAGAGCGTTCATAAATAAAACTCAATATAATTTATCTTTGAAACACACAATTTACTTCAAATACGTTTTTTCTGTGGCATCATATGCCATTTCTGAGAAACTCGTTATTATAGGTTCGAGTTGTCCATTTCTTGGTCATTCTCATAAAGTCCTTTCAACATTCTCACGATTGCATGGAAAACAGTATGGAACTTTAAAACCTGCATATAGCGTCGTTCCCTTTGTAACGACATGTGTAATGCAACTATTTCTGCAAAGGATTACTTGGATTAAAATGTAGTAGATAGAAAAATAAGCTTTAGTAAATATAGCTTGTATATCCACCAATAAACGATAAAGGGTAGAGAAAGTTCTGCGAATGTATCACATCAGGCTTTTTGAGTTAAGCTGTTCACGGACACACCTGGATCTTTTTCTAAAAATCCTTTTTTGGGAGTGACTCTGGGACCTCAAAAATATTTCCGGTTGAAACCTTCACGTCGAATTTTTGGGTGGAATACAGTTCATCCCCTACTTACTATACGTAGTAGAAGAAGTAAAAATTAAATTAATACATCAAGACCGGCTTGAATGTGCCTCTTAAATTTTACACGTCTTGCCATTTAATTAAAAGTTAAAACCTCTAGAGCAGACTTAAAATCGTCTTAAAATGTTCTAACATATAAGCAGAATTTCGAAGTGGAGAAAGAATTCGCCTAGTGTAACGTTATATTATAGTAATTTAAAAGGCGCTTAGACTGCACGTACCAAATAGCTGAGTGGTATAATCATAATGGGATCAGTGTTATGAAATGATATCGCGGGTTCGAATCTTAAATCCCAGGTACTTTAAATCCCCCTTTTATGTATATCTTTGGTCAGGAATTGGATATTTCGAAATAAAAGATTCTATGAAGGTAACAAATAAGTTACACCAATTAAGGTTTTTAAAATATATAAGAAAACATTATAACCAATTTGTGTGATCTCTTGAAATTAAATTAAATCTTTAACTGCTGTGGTGACATTATATATTGGGCATGAAGGACAGGTAATTTTTCTCAGAGGCCTCTTTATCAGGCTTGAGGTTCTTTTACGTGCCGTAAATCTAGGACACTGGACCACCGGCTTTACTTCCGTTCCGAAGGAAGCCATGCTAAGGATTTTTACGCCCGAAATATTCATCGCCCTCCGCCGGGTTTGATCTCTTGGATGCACCTGAGCAAGGAATTAAGATTAAATAATTAAAAACATTTTCCTATAGTACTAGTACACTGCATTGTTTGTTTGAACTCTTCAGGTGATAAAGGATTAATATTTAATAAATACAAAACCATATTTTGACGGAACCAGGTTTAAAGTATCGAACTTCAAGCTCACCGCACTAGTCCTGTAGTGCCAATCCACAAGGCACCTTTGTGAAATGATTACTAACGAAACATTTCTGTATCATCCTGAATTTGAGATTTACGCGAACTTTCAGCTCTTTAAATTTTCTGCAGCTTCATTGGATTTCTGCAAAAATTAATAATTAATGCCGATTAGGCAACTGAACGAATAAATGTGTTACAGGAAGAAGAAGAATTACAGCTGCGGAGAATTCATTTGTTTGACAAAAGGAACAATGTTTTCACGAAGACTATAATCTGCGATTTGCATGACTGCTGTAGCTGATTCGTCATGCATTTGGAATTCCATTACTTTTTCATAATTTACATTATACACTATTTTTGAAAGGCAAAACAACTTTGTATGCTTATACAATATTTTAGTTCCTTGTTCCTTAATAGCATAATGTTTCTGTCTTTATCTTTCAGTGGAACATCACTTGCAGGGATAATCAATGGAAGCTGACAATTGTGGGTACTATCAACAACATTGGACAGTTCATTGGGTTCCCTGTGGCAGGATACTTCTCTGACAGGTAGGATACTATTTCATCCTACAAATTTAAGTGCGAAATTAATTAATGAACTTCCTTAATTACAAACATAAAGGTTACGAGAAAGTGACATTGAGACAATATAGGGGCAAAGTTAAATTAAAAAGAGAAAACTTATGTTATCTATTGCTTATTATTTTCGGGTTTCATAATTTACTCACATATATAATATGTTTTATTTTCACTTCTTTATAGCCACTTTTTAACTATTAAGGCCAGATCACAACATATTTAGGTGTCTGTTGGAATAATAATAATAATAATAATAATAATAATAATAATAATAATCCCGTGGCGCTACAATCCACGAAGGACCTTGACCTGCCAACCCGACTGCCGATCTCACGCCCACTTACGCACGGCAGGGGTGGGGGATCTCCAATCGATACACTGTGAGGTGATATGGCCAGCATCAAGCATGCCCCAGCCGGAATGTTGGCCTCCGTGGCTGCGATCGCTGCCTATCGCAGCTGCTCACTTTCCTCTCGTTTCTGAGTGGGCACCGGTCATACACCCGCGACTTAATTTCCGCACCTTCATGGGTGGGATCGAACCCGGGCGCATTCTGTGGCCGGGAACAATAGCACCACGCTCTAGCCTGCAGCGCCAAGGCGCAGGACTTGTTGGAATTTACTTGTGGTAATTAGTTCCCAAATGTTGGATATGACCTTAGAGTTGCTTTCTGCAAAATTTCTATTGTTTCTGTACATGCAGAGCAGACTTAGTTAGAGTTAAAATATTAGAAATTCTAGTGAGCTTGATCGGAATAGGAATTTAAGTTTAATTCCTCCCGAATACGAGCCTCAGTATTACCACTGAACCATTTTGATGTTTTTTGTTTACTTTCTTCACCACGCATAGCATGTATAAGAAGTATTGAATTCACCCAAAAATACGATAGCAATATTTCACCATGAATCCAAAAAGAAATGTTTTCCAGATGAAGGTTGATTTAGGGTAGGGGATTTTGTTGAAACTCTCGGTGTTCAATCCTTTTAAGACACTGAAGTTAAATACCAAGTTCAGTATTTAGCTGATTTTTCATTTTTTAATTACGCTGTTCACATACACATACACACTTTCCTTTTCGTAAGAATGCTTATTTTATTAAGAGCCTCAAAACGTGTATTTCCGGTGAAATATTGATATTGAGTTTTCGGTTGGAATGCAATTCTTCCTCTACTTACTATAGGTAAATATTAGAAAAGTAAAATAAATACTTTGCATTTTTGTGTTTTTGGAAAGTTTTGTAAACATAAACATTGTAATGTTAGTTTTTTCTTTTATTTTAGACAACATTTAGTGTGGAAAATAAATGAAGTGTAAAAGTTCTGTTTCTCAAACTGCTGTCATTTTGAAAACAAGTAAAGGTAGACGTTTTTACTTCGTATAGTAAGTAGGGAAAGTGTATTACCAAAGCCTACAGAGTCTTTTGGACATGTAGACGTATGCTTGGCAAGACATGGGGTCTGAAACCTAGCATAGTGTATTGGATATACACTGCCATGGTGAGACCTATATTCTCTTATGCCGCACTGATGTGGCCTAGAGTTAATTTAAAGGTGTGCAGAAAGGAACTCTGTAAATTACAGAGGACCTTCTCATTTCAATTATGGGAGCCTTCAAAACTACTCCAACTGCGGCTATGGAGATGCTGATTGGGCTCACACCTCTCCACTTATGGATGAAGGCAGAAGCCATGATCGCGTATCACCGTATTTGTCGCCAAACTAAAGTGTCTAACACTGGACATATTAATCATCTCAAGCTTCCTTGGGATAAGAATGTACAACAGATACTCAACATGGGGACTTGCATTCTTGAAACAAGATTCAAGTTTGATTTGAAATTTACGGTATCCTATCCACAGCGAAGTGAATGGGAAAGACTGGTAAAACCTCATAATAACAAAGGCACAATCTGGTATACTGATGGTTCTAGAACCAAATCGGGAACGGGGGCTGGGCTTTACGGTAATGGTACCAAGATTTCTTATAGTCTTGGTACCTTAGCTACAGTTTTCCAGGCTGAGGTTTATGCAATCCTAGCCAGTGTCATGGAAAGCATTAAAAGGAGATATAAGAATAGAAGTGTTCTTATCCTCTCAGACAGTCAAGATGCTCTTAAAGCACTTGAATCACCATCAATAAAATCAAAGCTCGTCTCAGAATTCCGGGAATCCTTAATGGCACTGGCTGAACACAATAAGGTTCAAATTATGTGGGTGCCAGGACATATAGGTATACCAGGCAATGAGAAAGCAGATGAAGCAGCCAAGATTGGCAGTGAAATCCCATTTTTTGGTCCGGAGCCTGTACTGGGACCAGTGAAACAGGCTATTAAGTGCTGGGCTCAAGCAGAACACAAGAACTACTGGAACTCCATTGAGGGTTGCAGACATTCCAAGTTGTTCATTACAGACCTGGATAACAGCCGGGCAAAATACTTGCGCGGTCTTAGTAGAAGAAGACTTGCATGGGCAACAGGATTCATTACAGGACACTGTGCCCTAAAGTTTAATCTATACAGAATGGGATTATTTAACAACCCTATCTGTAGTAGATGTCTAGAAGGAGATGAGACTGTTACTCATCTACTATGTGATTGCCCTGCTCTTGCGAATCAAAGAGCAAGTATTTTTGGCAGTCACTTTCCAAAGATAGATGAACTATCGAAAGCCTCAGTTAGCAGTCTGGTTAAGTTCGTATCGAGCAACAGACTACTTAACTGATGAAAGGGGGGATGCGCAATAGATCTTAAGGTCGCAGTGCTTGGGCATAAAACCCACCCCTTCTCAAACTAGAACTAGAAGTAGGGAAAGTATTGTATTCCACCCAAAAATTCGATGTCAACATTTAACCGGAAATATATGTTTTGAGGTTCCCTGAAACAGAAAAGGCCTTGTTAGAAGATGGTCCGTGTGTGTGTGTGTGTGTATGTGTGAGTGTAAAGCATAACTTAAAAACGAAACGTTGGATAAGCAACTAACTTGTCCAAAGATGCGACATGAAGATTTTCAAGAAAATCTCCGCAACCTGAACTACCCTTTACATGAACAAGTTTTCAAAAGTTTTGATTTTCTAAAAAATGGTTCTAAGGATTTTTATTAAAATACCACATGTTAAAGATATTTATATGACAAACAAAATGTATATCTTGAATTTTCTGGGAATAGTCTTGAAGTCCTCTTCATTCAGAAGAAGTTTATATGATCTTGTATAACTGGTAAACGTTAAGTGATAGACGAAAACGTACTACACAGGAGATGTAGATCTCTTTAAACCCCACAGTTTAATTATAATAATTATTATTTTGTGGCATCAGCCATTTCCGAGATACCACTATTAATGGTTCGAGTTATTCAACAGTTTGTCATTCTTTAAAAGTCCTGTCGATATTTAGTTGTTTCTCGCGATTGCATAAAGAGAGTTTGGAACTTTAAAAGCCAGCGTACAACGCCCAGTTCTTAAACATCTGGCTATCGCTATTCCCTTTGTATTTGTAACGAAATGTGTTATGCAGCCGTTTCTGCAAAGATTTATCTCGATTAAAATGAAGTAGATAGAAAAATAAGCTTCAGTAAGAATAGTTTGTATAGCCACTAATAAACGTCAGGGGGTATGCAACACGTAAGGCTTTTTAATTCTAATTGCCCTTGTAGATCACGAAGCTAATTCTATTGAGGGGACTTCACAAGAGAAAGAATGGTAGAAAGAAACCCATAATATGTAATTTCAGCTGCAGAATACACCTGGTTCAACCTTACAAGTGTTTGTAAACGCTGTTGAAGTTTGTACCCAAAGTCCGAAGTTTTCAAGTGTTTTCGTGCGTCGGCCGTTTATCTTATCCTGCTTAGTTTGCTGAACTAGCCACTTCTGCTGATGAGAAAAACGTTTGTATGTGCCAGCTGGTTTTATTAACAACATTAATACTCCGTAACCTCTTCAATATGATAGTGGGAATCTCAGTTAAAATACACCCCTCTCAAGAAAGTATTCGTCTGCACTTTAAAAAATTCTAGCAACCAAATTAATGGAGGGAAAAATCTATTTTTTTACATAAGGATCAAATGGTAATACAGTTTACACGTTTTGGCGGTTTTTCACACGTTCGTTTTATCAGTTTTATAAATTTTTTAAAAACATGCCAAAATTGCAGCGTTTTCAAAATGAACTTACATGCATTGATTGGAGAAATTGGTTTTATGTGTTACTTGAAAATAGGTGAAAATAGTATTTTATTTGACGGAGGAATTAAATGTCAAAGTTGGGAATTTTCAGCGTTTTTGCCTTAATTCCTCATTTTGGGCTCACTTTTTACAACTTCACGAATTTATTTCTCCATCAGTTTGTCACATGTCGATGAAAATGTGTGGATGTATACCTGGCCGACACACAGCGAAACAAACTCAGATCTGATCGCATCATTTCGTTGGGAACAATTCGACTACCCTCCCTACAGTCCAGATTTGGCACCAAGCGAATTTCATCTGAAGAAATTCCTTGGTGGAAAACATTTCAACGACGGTGTTGTGAAATAAGAAGTGCATAATCGCCTTACAGATACTGGTTTTTCTTTACGACAAATGCCTGAATAACGTCGGTGACTATGTGGAATAGTAGTATAAGGTTTAATAAATGATAATAAATTTGGAAAATAATATTCTGCTATTTTTAAAAAAATATATTGTTACTTTAAAAATACGCCCAGTATTTAGCTTGTCCTGCTAACGAAGTTGAGTACACCATAAATGCAAAGGAAATAAAGTAAATTTTTCTTATGTGAGACATGGTAACATGTTTTGGCGTTGGAATTGCAATATATAAGAGAGAACATAACAGATTCTATTCTCTGTGCTTGATGTATCTTAAGTGCTAATTCGTGGCCATCTTCATACATATTACTTGGAATGAAATTATCTTAAAATGTCTATCGCACTTGATTATATTACGCTGACTATTTTAGACATGTAATAATAGCGATGGAAAATCCTCAGCAGTCTATATTAACATTTTATCGTTTTAATTTTTCACTTCGATGGGCGTCTGTTTTTTACTTTCTCTACTACGTATAGTAAGTAGGGAAGTATTGTATTCCACCCAAAAGTTCGATACCGAGATTTCACCGGAAATACACGTTTTGAGGTCCCATGAATCCAAAAAAGCACTTTTAGAAAAAGGTCCGTGTGTCTGTGAACAGCATAATTAAAAAACGAACAGTCGGATAAACACCAAACTTGGTACTTGGGTTCAATGTCTTTCAAAGATTCGACACGAAGATTTTCAAGAAAATTCGCCATCCCAGACTACCCTTTATATGGAACATTTTTCGAAAATTTTGATTTTCTCAAAAATGGCTTTAACGATTTTTGATTAATGATCATAATTTAAGATATTTTTCATGATAAATAAAATTTATATCTTGAATTTTCTGGGATTGTTCCCAAAATTCCTCTTCTTTCTGAATGACTTTTGCATATTTGGTAAACCATAAGAGATAGACAAGATTTTTCTACATACAAAATGTAGAGCTCCTTAAAACACACAATTTATGCCATATACATTTTTTGTGGAGTGAACTGTTTCAGAGATATTCCTTGTTATTTGTTTGAGTTTTCCAATACTTATACTTTTTCTGAAATGGGATTTCGTTTTCGTTTTTTTTTCTTCTGGATTTGCAAAGAGAATGAGAGTTTCTGCAAATGTTTATCTCGATTAAGTAGATGGGGAATAAGCGTTTGTAAAAATAGTTTGAAAAAATAGACAAAGTCATTTGAGTGTAACACATCAGATTTTTTTAAAGCAGTAATAGTAGTAATCTGAAGAAAAGCGAGCTTGTTCATTTAATTTTGATAAACGCCTTTTAATAACAGTTTAATTATCACGTACCCTTTTCATAAAGTAAAGTGAAATTTTAATTTTAATAAACATGTGTTTTATAATATAAACGTAGATGAGTTATCAAAATGCGCTCTTGTGCTATTAATTTTATTCAATTTCGTTTTCCTCGGTTAGCAATAGTGAATGAATAGAAGTGAAGACATTTCAACCTTCGTCTATTCCAATATTAGCGGAAATTGAAACGGCATATTAGTAATTAATCAGTGCAAGTCTACTTTTGTAATTATCAATATCAAATTGTCACATTTCTGTGAAAGTTATCGAGTGTGCAGGTGTAAATGCAGCACTGAACTGTAATATCACTGAACACCTTAAAAATAGTGTTACTTATTCTACCACCTACCCAAAACGTAAGAAAAAATATTGTATTCCAACCAAAATTTTATTGTCAAGATTTCACTGGTAATATATGCTTTGAAACCTCCTGAATAACAAAAGGATTTTGAGAAAAAGGTCCATATGTGTGTATTGTGTGAACAGAAAGCCAAAAACGGAATGTCCGATAAATATAAAACCGTATATTTAGATTTAGCATATTTCTAAAAAAGAGGAAAAAAACCTACCCAAAACTACCCTTTACATGGAAAATTTTTCGAAATTTTGGATTTTCCAAAAGTGGCTCTCACGATTTTGCTTAAAATATCAATTGCTTAAGTTATTTGCATAACAGATAAAATGTATACGTTGAATTTTCTGGGAATAATCCACGAAGCTCTCTTCATTCGGAAGGAATTCTGTATAATTTTGTGTAACTCCTAAGCCGTAAGAGATAGAAAAAACTTACTCCACAAAAGATGCAGATCTCTTCAAAACCACAATTTATTTCAGACAACTTTTGTGAGACATCAACAATTTCCGGGATGTCCGTTATTATTGATTTGAACTGTTGAAGACTTTGTCTTTTCTTTTACAAGTGCTATCGCTGTTCAGTTGTTTCTCGTGGTGTCGTGGAAAGAGTATGGAATCCCTATGCCAGCATATAGCTACCCGGTTTTTAAAACATCTATCGACTCTTTTTCTTTATTATCCTCGTACCTTCAACGAAATGCGTAATGGAATTATTTCTACAAAGCTTTATTTCGACCAACATGAAGCAGATAGAAAAATAAACTTTCGTAAGAATAATTTCTAGAGGCTATATAAACGATAGTAGGTATAGAAATGCATTTGCGTGTAATACACCACATTTTGTTTTTGTTTGGAGAATCAGCTGTCAAAGCGTTGAAGAAGAATGCTATCTAATTAGGCCACGGTAACTGTCACCACCCAGGGGTAGTAGTTCCCAAACAATTGGTTGGTGTCTCATTGCACTCCTATAGACGTTTGAAACCCCTAGCAGTCGTCAGTCTTCCTTCAGCCCAGCAGTGGGAAGGATTGTCCTATAAACAAGCTGAAGATTCAGGTTACCAGGACAATAAAAAAACAAAAGCTCTAAAGGAACATTTAATTTGGTCCAAACTGTACAGTGAAAGATGGTAAGTGGTTAATATAAAATTGTGAGGTAACGATGACAGTTTCTTCAGCTACCGAAAGTAAACAGTGAGGAAGCGTTGACAAGATGTCAAAGCGCCGAGTGATTCTATGTGCACTGTTTATATGCGGACCCGTTCTCCGGCGGAAAGATTATAGTTGCTTTAGTTCCATTTTAAAAAATCTGATGTGTTACACTCACATGACTTTCTCTACTCCTGTAAAACTATTTTTACATATGCTTATTCTCCATCTACTTCATGTTAATCGAGATAAACATTTGCAGAAACTATGTTATTGCTAATTTTCTTCAAGGTGTAAGGGGAATATGGTAGGCTTTAAGCGATAATCAAATCTTTTAAGAGCTGGTTGCTATGTGGAGCATTGCATTCTCTTTGTATGTTCAGGACATAAAAAAATAAAGCATTTTTGGAAACATGTCCTTGTGTATGTCTTGTGTGTGTGCCTGTCTGTGAACAGCATAACTCAAAAACGAAAAGTCGGATAAACACCAAACTTGGTATTTAGGTTCAATATGTTCCAGGAATGCGACATATAAATTTTCAAGAAAATTCTCACCCCAAACCACCCCTTACATGGAACATTTTTCGAAAATTTTTATTTTCTCAAAAATGGCTCTTAACGATTTTGATTAAAGTATCATATGTTTAAGAAATTTTTATGGCAAATAAAATGAATATCTTGAATTTTCTGGGGATGTCCCCAAAAGTCCTCTTCATTCTGAATGACTTTTGCATAACTGGTAAACCGCAAGAGATAGACAAAATTTTACTACATAAAAATGTAGATCTCGTTAAAACACACAATATATGTCATGAACATTTTTTTTGTAAAGTGAACCATTTTCGAGATATTCCTTGTTATTTCTTTGAATTTTCCAATACTTACACTTTTTCTCAACTGAGAATTCGTTGTCCTTTTTTTATGTTCTTGACATGCAAAGAGAATTACATTTCACACATAGCGACTAGTTCTAAAAATATTTGACTATCGCTTAAGGCGTACTATGTTCCCCTTGTTTTGTATTTGCAAGGGCGGTATAGAAATACCGTAACCTTTAAGCATAGACATATCTCTTAATAGCTGGTTGCTATGTGCAGCACCATTCTCTTTGCCACTGATTAATACTCTTTGCATATCCAAGACAAAAAAAATGAATAACGAATTCCCATTTGAGAAAAAGTATAAGTATTGGAAAATTTAAGGGAATAACAAGCAATATCTCGAAAATGGTTCACTCAACAAAAAAATGTATATGACATAAATTGTATATTTTAACGAGATCTAAATTTTTTGTGTAGTAAAAGTTTGTCTATCTCTTATGGTTTACTAGTTATGCAAAAGTCGTTCACAATGAAGAATCCTTTTGAAGACATTCCCAGAAAGTTCATGATATACATTTTGTTTGCCATAAAAATGTCTTAAACATACGATATTTTAATTAAAATCGTTAAGAGCCGTTTTTGAGAAAATTAAAATTTTCGAAAAATACTCCATGTAAAGGGTAATCTGGGGTGGGGGATTTTATTGAAAACCTTTGTGTCGCATCTCTGGAAGATACTGAACCTAAATACCAAGTTTGGTGTTTATGCGACTGTTCGTTTCCGAGTTATGCTGTTCACAGACAGACAGACACACACACACACACACACACACACAGACAGACAGACAGACACACACACACACACACACACAGACGCACACACACGGACATGTTTCCAAAAATACTTTTTTTGGATTCAGGAGGCCTCAAAATATGTATTTCCGGTGAAATCTCGGTATCGAATTTTTGCGTGGAATGCAATACTTCCCCTACTTACTATACGTAGTAGAGAAAGTAAAAATTACTGAGAGGTACCAAGTAGATTATAAGGGCAGTTACGGAAACTCTCCTGAAAATACACTTATTTCCTACGAGACGTACGATATACCGACAAGATTGGCAAAGGTTTCATAGTACATTCTGCTAATCATGTGTTTTATGAATCATAATCGTCAATGTTAGTTAAGGTGATCAGAAGTAATTATCCTAATGCGGATAAATTATTATCCGTTTATTCACAAAGGTATAACTGCGGATTTATGGTTTTTAGTCTAATATTGTGAAATAAAACTTTTAAAATTCATAAACATTTTGAAATTTGGCGTTGCGAAAAATGTAGGTCTTATCGCGGAAATAATAATCTCATTTTTTAAATTAAAAAACAAAAAAGAAAAAAAATACAATTCCCAAGACACATGAAGATTAGTACTAGGCACTATTGGTCTAAATTTGATAAGCTCGTATATTTGACATTAGTTTCCGTTGTCTAAACATTCGTTGTAGGGTTAAACTCTTTGTATGGGCTTTCCACATACAAAGTGCTCAATATATATAGCTGTATACTATGTGATGATTGTTTATAAATGCATGTCCAGAACTCTCTGTTTATGCGCTAAAGCGGAAAGGGTTAGGGGGTGATGACTAGGTAAACAAACCTAGACATCGCATTCATTAGTTAAGAGTTGTTTACTAATGGAACTGCATCAGCTGTTATGTGATTCACATGTATTCAAGAAAGTATTCGTCTGCACTTTAGAAACTTCTAGCAGCCAAATTAATAGAGTGAAAACTCTATCTTTTGGGGGGGATATTAAGATCAAATGGTAATACAGTTTACGTGTTTTGACGGTTTTTCGGATTGTTCATTTTACCAGTTTTATAAATTTTTGAAAAATAGCCCAAAACTGCAACTCTTTTGTACGCAGTGATTTCAAAATTATCTCGCAAGCATTGAGTAGAGTAATTTTGTTTTGTATATTACTTGATTTTGTTGGTGTAAATAGGATTTTATTTGACGGAGGAATAAAATATCAAAGTTGGGAATTTTCAAAGTTTTTACCTTAGGTAATTCCTCTTTTTCGGCTCACTTTTTACGACTTCACGAAGTTATTTTTCCACCAGTTTAAGTCACATGTGTGTGGATGTATGCACGAAAAATCCTTTACCCAATGCATGAAAGATAGTTTTGAAAACACCATGTACAAAAAGTTGCAATTTTGGCATATTTTTCAAATTTTTGTAAAACTGTTAAAATGAAATTTCTGAAAAAACGCCAAAACTGTTTTATCGTTTTATCTTTATTTAAAAAAAAATAGACTTTTCCCTCAGTTAATTTGGCGGCTATAATTTTTACTTTCTCTACTACGTATAGTAAGAAGGGGAAGTATTGTATTCCACTAAAAAATTCGATACCGACATTTCATCGGAAATATATGTTTTGAGACCCCCTGAATCCAAAAAAAAACATTTTTGGAAACATGTCCGTGTCTGTCTGTGTGTGTGTGCGTGTGTGTGTCTGTCTGTCTGTCTGTGTTTCTGTCTGTGAACAGCATAACTCAGAAACGAACAGTCGGATAAACACCAAACTTGGTATTTAGGTTCAGTATCTTCCAGAGATGCGACAGTAAGGTTTACAAGAAAATCCCCCAACACCAGATTACCCTTTACATGGAACATTTTTCGAAAATTTTAAACTTCTCAAAAATGGCTCTAACGATTTTGATTAAAATATCACATGTTTAAGATCTTTCATGACAAATAAAATGTATATCTCGAATTTTCTGGGAATGTCTCCAAAAGTATTCTTCATTGTGAACGACTTTTGCATAACTGGTAAACCATAAGAGATAGACAAAATATTACTACACAAAAAATGTAGATCACGTTAGAATACACAGTTTATGTCATATACATTTTTTTGTTGTTGAGTGAACCATTTTCGAGATATTGTTTGTTATTCCCTTAAATTTTCCAATACTTATACTTTTTCTAAATGGGAATTCGTTATTCATTTTTTTTATGTCCTGGACATGCAAAGAGAATGGAATGCGCACATAGCAACCAGCGCTTAAAATGTTTTACTGTCGCTTAAAACCTACCATATTCCCCTTGCATCTACAAGAAAATTAGGAATAAGATTAACATCTCGATTAACATGAAGCATATGGACAATAATCGTTTGTAAAAATAGTTTGTACAAGAGTAGAGAAATTCATGTGAGTGTAACACATCAGATTTTTTTATGTGCTGGACATGCAAAGAGAATGGAATGCGCCATATAGCAACCAGCGCTTAAAACATTTGACTATCGCTTAAAACCTACCATATTCCCCTTGCATCTACAAGAGAATTAACAATAAGATTAACATCTCGATTAACATGAAGCATATGGAGAATAAGCGTTTGTAAAAATAGTTTGAACAAGAGTAGAGAAAGTCGTGTTTAGTTCTTTCTTATCTTTTGTGATCCATACTGCCTACGTTCTCCTTCAGATTTGGGAAACCCTAGGACTAAACAAAGCGTTTCTGGACATAGATTTATAAACAAAGTATGATCACTGGTACCTGTTTACCTACCAATGAGCTTTGTAACATACGCTTATTCACATCCAGAATAAGTGCGGCGTCATTCATTTAGCGAATATGTAGTTGTCTCTGGTACAATATTTTCTGTATCGAAGATACAATTGGCAAAGAAGAAAGTGTGTTAGTGATGTCCTTTGTTACATGGTGATGGGCAGCAGGTGATCTCGACGCCCGTCTGTAGTCACAGAACAGTTGGAAGAAAATTTGTTTCTCTTATATGTATCATGTACTTCATTACGATGAATTTCATGAAGTTTTCGCACAAGCTTTGTGATGTCTTCTCTACTGCAGAAAGAAAAACTTGTCAGAAAAAATAAGTTTTTAAATGCACTTATGTTATAACAAATGTTTAACTAATGATATAAACTAATGAAAAATCAGCATATCATCAAGAGCAGCAATAGATTATTAATTTAGTGTTATTTCTCATTGTAGTTCCTAAAATGACATTTCCAGTTATTTTTAAGCCTACCCAAATGTCTCTTTCTTCTGTTTAAAATCTGAAATACAGTATGGATTATTTTATTGATTCAGTCTAGTTTTCCTATTCCTCTTTGTTTTATCGTTTAAATTTTGCACCTTTTATGTAATCCTTACGAAGCATACTGAAACAATATAAGAGGAATATTTATAATTATTAATAGAGGTAGGTAAAACAAATAAGCTTTTAACTGAATAATTTGTAAAACGGCTATGAAAATAAACGTTAATAAGGAGCAGAAATCTTATGATCATTACATATCACATGTTTAATCTATAACAAAAATTAGGCTAAAATTTTGCTATGTCCTTATACAATATGTTTATTTAGCTCACAATTTGAAAATCTAATAAAGTATTCCGAAACGCTTAACTTTCAAGAAAGCTTTGCGTTTCATGTAAAGACAAAAAAGAACAGAGGCCAACTTTTTTATTATTATAGCTGATGAATAAACTCTAAAATGTCAAATGGCTTAATTTGAAACTATGTGAGTGTGTGCACTTGTATTTCAGGCTTATAAAATACATATTTTATTTACCGAAAAGTGTTCAAGGCAAAAAGTTCAAAATCATACTTTTATTTTAATTCTGGTAAAGAAAACCCACCCCCAAATTAAAAAATGGGATGCGTTACACTCGCATGACTTCCCTACTCTTGTACAAACTATTTTTACAAATACTTATTTTCCACCTACTTCATGTTAATCGAGATAAACATTTCCAGAAACTATCTTATTCCTAATTTTATTCTAGGTGCAAGGGGAATATGGTAGGATTTAAGCGATAGACAAATCTTTTAAGAGCTGGTTGCTATGTGGAGCATTCCATTCTTTTTGTATCCAGACATAAAAATTTAATAATGCATTTCCATTTGAGAAAACGTAATAAGTATTGAAAAATTCAAATAACAAGGTATATCTCGGAAGTGCTACACTCCACAAAAAATAATTATAGGATATAAATTGTGTGTTTTAACGAGATCTACATTTTTTGTGTACAACAATTTATATGTCTCTCACGGTTTACCAGTTATGCAAAAGCCATTCTCAGTGAAGAGGGCTTTTGTGATAATTACCAGAAAATTTAAGAAATACATTTCAAATGTTATAAAATATCTTAAATATATGAAATTTTAATAAAATTCGTTAGAGCCATCTTTGAGAAAATAAACATTTTGGAAAAATGTTCCACGTAAAGCGTAGTCTGGGATGGGGATATATTTTTGAAAATATTCGTATCTTTAAAAGATTCTGAACCTAAATACCAAGTTTGGTGTTTATCCGACTTTTCATTTTTGAGTTATACTGTTCACAGACACACACAAGAGTCTTTTTTCTAAAAATGCTTTTTTTCTTTATTCAGGGGACCTCAAAACAGGTATTTCCAGTGAAATCTCGGTATCGAATTTTTGGGTGGAAGCAATACTTTCTCTTCTTACTATACATAGTGGAGAAAGCAAAAAAATGTATATGACATAAATTGTGTGTTTTAACGAGCTCTTCTTTTCTGTGTAGAAACATTTTGTCAATCTCTTAAGTTATGCAAAAGTTATTCAGAATGAAGAGGACTTTTGGGAACATTTGCAAAAATTAAACATATGCATTTTATTTGTCATGTAAATATTTTAAATATGTGGTATTTTAATCAAAATCTTTTGAGCCATTTTTGAGAAAATCAAAATTTTCGAAAAATGTTCCATCTAAAGGGTAGTCTGGAGTGGGGAGATTTTCTTTAAAATCTTTGTGTCGCGTCTTTGAAAGATACTGAAGCTAAATACCAAGTTTGGCATTTATCCAACTTTTCGTTTTTGAGTAATGCTGTTCACAGGCTCACACACGGACCTTCTTCTAAAAGGGCTTTTTTCCACGGGTCCTCAAAACTTGTATTTTAGGTTTCATCTCGGTATCGAAATTTTGGTTTGAATGCAATACTTCCCCGTCTTACTATATGTCGTAGAGAAATTAAAAAAGTGAATGAAGCATGATGAGTTGCTTTAAAAATTGCGTTTAGGATTATGTTTTATCAACTGATAGATTCTGAATAAAGGCATTAAAATTGTTATACTACGCTGGTCCTTTTTAAGAAAGTTCCTCGGCATAATTGCCAGAGAAGCAATGTTCATTATTCTTACCACTTCGGTGACAAAATATCTACTAGATAGGTGAAGACCTTGACTAGCAAAGCAGCAACAAACAACACATGCTGATGTAAATGAATGGCATTATATCTGTAGAAGGTATCAGAGGTCATAAGTATGTCATTTGCTAACGTCGATTGGTACCTGAAGAGCCTCGCTATTAAAGTCAAGGACATTGCAGTTTTGGTGACACAGGTGTGGGCTAGAAGTTTGCCTCTGTGATAGAAATATTATTGATCAATAGGTATAGGTTATTTAACGGAGGGGGACTCGTCGCGCACTTTGACAGATAGACCTATTGTGGCTATCAACCTCTAGGAGGAAGGAATGAAATGAAAGATCGACAGGAGGTTACAGACCACAGAAGACGTGCGGAAGTGCCTAGCAGTTTCAGGCTCCCAATGCTGGAGCTGCTTAGAGAGAACGATGAACGACCCGTCGATCAAGCAGCCCTCTAATGTCTACGGAGTACTCTTTCCTTTGAACAAGCATCTATGCCATCTATCCGGCACCGCCATACATCACGAAACCTAGAAGCCCGCCAGAAAGATGAGAAGGAAACGAAATGAAATTGAAATGATGGAAAGGCGTTCGTGGTGGATGAGAAATCACTACAGCATTCGCCTACCGACCGGATAAAACTATGAAAAAACCAAGGTTGAAGTAGGTGGTAGACTGAAATCAAACCGGAACCTTCCGAATGCGAGCCCTATAAACTATCGCGGAGCCATTTCGCTCGGTATAATCATATTAATATCTTTTTGACGCAATGCTCAATTGTAGATCAATAAATCGAAAACTATTTAATACCGAAGACCGTGGCCTGATTTAAAATTTAAACAAAACGACATTGTTTGTTTCTTGCACTTGTTACTATAAAATTAGGCAATAACAGATCAGAGGTGGAAAAAGTATTGCATTCAAATAGTAAATATTGCAACATCAGTGGAAATGCGGGTTTTGAGGTTCCTAAATAAAAAGTATGTGTTTAGACATCTAGAATTTGGATAGAGAGATACGGCATACTGATGTGATACCTCCACATGCCTTTCTTTACCCTCTATCGTTTATTAGTGGATATATAATTAATTATTGTTATGAAGGTTTATTTTCCTATCTACTCAATTTTAATCGAGATAAACCTTTCCGGAAATACCTGCATTACACATTTCGTTATAGAATAGAGTGGTGTATTTATTGGTCTTAAACATTTTGCACGTTCAAACTCGTACATCGCACGGGTCAGATAGACCGTACGTGATTGTATAATACACATAGTCAATATGTTTCTGTCTATATTCATCATACTGAACCTTACAGTTAATTGTATTTTATAAGAATTAGAAAGAAAAGAAGAAAAAACCCAGAGAAACAAACACAACACAAGAAGAAGAAAAATTAACTTGTTCACAAGCAGACGCTGTTGTTTACCAGCACCTAAGCCACTAACCCTCCCTGCTATCCTTGTCCATCTTCCTTACACTTCGAACTGAGCTGCATAACCTTTTGTAAAAGTGTATCAATCGCTTCCCCTCTCCCCCTCCCAACCTGCAAGATCCAACAAGCTTGTAATCCTTTCCTCGTGAATTAACGAAGGAATCTGGCAGATACTTTCTCCTCAACTGTTCTGTCTTAGTACAATGCGCCAGAATATGAGTCCAAGTTTCTCCCTCTCCACATCAAGGACAGATTCTTATGTCTTATTCGTTAATAAATTTGATTGCTCGTCATGATCCCAGTCTGAGCCAAGCAAGCCCTTGTTTGCTGACTCTTATTTCCTATAGAGTTCTGTATCCCATCTGTTTTTAGTTTCGACTGTAAGCTTAATGATACTTCCTCATTACGTTGTGGCAGTGTCCGCTGTCAATCTATATCTTTTAGTCGCTTCTGTACCTTTCTCCACACATTCCAGTGCATTAAAACCAAATATTACCCATCCCTATTCTCTCCAGCCCTCTCTTGATTTTCGCTGCCCACGTCTTGTCCCCTCCCATTCTAAGCTGCTCCTTATAGCATACTGTTCTCATAAATGATTGGTCCCCTCTCATAATTCTAATACAACATTTGATCGCCCGTACCTTACAGTCAATTGTTTCGCTGCAAGCACCATATTCTCTAAAAATCTGATGTGTTACACTCACATGACTTTCTCTACTCTTGTACAAACTATTTGTACAAACGCTTATTCTCCATCTACTTCATGTTAATCGAGATAAACATTTGCAGAGTCTATCTTATTGCTAATTTTCTAGTAGATGTAAGGGGAATATATATTTAAAAGGGCAATTTGGAAATACAGTAGCCTTTAAGCACATACATATCTCTCAATAGCTGGTTGCTAGGTGCAGCACCATTCCCTTTGCCACAGATTAATACTCTTTGCATATCCAAGACAAAAAAATGAATAACGAATTCCCATTTGAGAAAATAAGTATTGAAAAATTTAAGGGAATAACAAGTAATATCTCGAAAATGGTTCACTCAACAAAAAAAATGCATATGACATAAACTGTGTATTTTAACGCGATCTACATTTTTGTGTAGTAAAATTTTGTCTATCTCTTATGGTTTAACAGCTTACCAAAAGTCGTTCACAGTGAAGAATTCTTTTGGAGACATTCCCAGAAAATTCAAGATATACATTTTATTTGTCATGAAAATATCTTAAACATATGATATTTTAATCAAAATCGTTAGAGCTATTTTTGAGAAAATCAAAATTTTCGTAAAATCTTCCATGTAAAGGGTATTCTGGGGTGGGGGATTTTCTTGAAAACCTTCGTGTCACATCTCTGGAAGATACTGAACTTAAATACCAAGTTAGGTGTTTATCCGACTGTTCGTTTCTGAGTTATGCTGTTCACAGACAGACACACCCACACACACACACGGACATGTTTCCAAAAATGCTTTTTTTGGATTCAGGGGTCTCAAAACATGTATTTCCGGTGAAATCTCGGTATCGAATTTTTGGATGGAATACAATACTTCCCCTACTTACTGTACGTAGTAGAGAAAGTAAAAAGGCTGTTGAACTTTTGGATCCTTATTGTTCAAAACTCAGCAACATTGTATGCTGCTTTAAGCATTTACTGCGGCAATCCGTCATATCCCGAAGCCTTTCCGTTTTTGAGATTGTTAACTGTGTGTACGATCTCCTCTGCCGAAATCTCCCCATCCAGATACAAAGCGATAATCAAATGTTTCGGGACTGGGCGCTACACGCTGGTCTTAAAATTCCATACTCTTTCCATGACATCGCAGGAAACAGTTGAGTATCAACAGGACTAAAATAATGGGCAAGTATTGAACAGTTCTAACCATTAATAACGGATATCTCGGAAATGGCTGATGCCACAAAAAGATTATTTGAAATAAATTGTGTTTTAAGGAGATCTAAATACCTTGTGTTGCACTTTTTCGTCTATCACTTAAAGTTTACCAGTTATACTAGATTATACAAAATTCCTTCCAAATGAAGAGGAATTTAAAGGATATTACTAGAAAATTCAATATATACATTTTATTTGTCATATATCTTGAATATATGGTATTTAAACAAAATCGCTAGAGCCATTTTTAGAAAATAAAAAAATTCTTTAACTCTTTCATGTAACTCTTCTTTGAGGTGGGGGATTTTCTTGAAAAATCTTCGTGTCGCATCTTTAGAAAGAACTGAACTTAAATACCAAGTTTGATGTTTATCTGACTTTTCGGTTTTGAGTCATGCTACTCACAGGCACATACGGATGTTTTTCTAAAAATACTTTTTTGTATTCAGGGGCCTCAAAACATGCACTTCTGGTGAAATCTTGGTATCGAATTTTTGGGTGGAATACAATACCTTCTCTTCCTACCAGGTACATAGTAGAGAAGTTTGTGTTAGCATCTGTTTTCTCAAAAATACTTTGATTCGTTTGTCGAATTGTGGTTGTCGTTCAGATATTGCCATAAAAATATAATGCACACTCGTATATTGAATTTTCTGTAAATAACCTGTGATAGCCTCTTCTTTTTCATGCAAAGTCCTAAAATATTTGTAAAATTCTCTGTAGATGCATTGCAAAATTTGTTAAAAGGTTCAAATAATTTTTTGCCGCATATACCTATTAGGAAATATTTAGCTTTTGGTTATTTACATTTTTTTAAGAGTACATTTAGAAATCTTTAGGATACCCACCTGTGAAATTTAAAGAATACAAAATTTCAGCCGAATCATATGAAACTTTAATACAGCAATCGGGCTTAATGTATAATATATACTCAAATTTCATGTATATTTTTTATTCGTTTCAAGATATTAATTTTGTATTATTTTTTTACCGTCTTGAAAAATTACTCCAAATATGTAATAACTTTTTATAAGCTTAATATTTTAAAAAACACACCTGATGTGTTACACCCACATGGCTTTCTATACTCTTATACAATCTATTTTCACAAACACTTATTCTCCATCTACTTCATGTTAATCGAGATAAACATTTACAGAATTATTGCTAATTTTCTTGTAGGTGCAAGGGGAATATGGACTTTAAACGATTGTCAAATATTTCAAGAGCTGGTTACTATGTGGAGCATTCCGTTCCCTTTGTATATCCAACACATAGAAAAAAGAAAAAAAAAACGAATAACGAATTCCCAGTTGAGAAAAAGTATGTTTGGAAAATTCAAACAAATAACAAGTAATATCTTGGAAATGGTTCACTCCACAAAAGAAATGTATATGACATAAATTGTGTGTTTTAACGAGATCTATAATTTTTGTGTAGAATACTTTTGTCTATCATTTAAGGCTTACCAGCTATGCAAAAGCCATTCAGAAAGAAGACTTTTGGGAATTTTCCCAGAAAATTCAAGATATACATTTTACTTGCTATGAAAGTATCTTAAACATACGTCATTCTAATCAAAATCGTTAGAGACATTTTTGAGAAAATCAAAATTTTCGAAAAATGTTCCATGTAAAGGGGTGGGGCATTTTCTTGAAAATCTTCGTGTCGCATCTTTGAAAGATACTGACCCTAAATACCAAGTTTGGTATTTATCCGACTTTTCGTTTTTGAGTTAGGCTGTTTAGACACACAGACGTACACGCAGACACACATACACAGATCTTTTTCTAAAAATGCTTTTTTTTGGATTCAGGGCGCTTCAAAACATGTATTTCCAGTGAAATATCGATTTTGAATTTTTGGGTGGAATGTAATTTTCTGCTACTTACTATACGTAGTAGAGAAAGTAAAAATAGAGTTAAAAGTTATAAATTAGCTGTGATTTTTACTAAAGAATTAGAGTATTGAAAAATTAATCCTCGCATTTTTTCATAAATATCATTTTTTGGGTGCAACATAAGTTTAGACTTATTAGAACGAGCGGTTCCTTAAATAATGTTACGTAAATGAACTTCACAACCTAAAACTTGTATTTCTATGTATTAGCTTACATGGTTGTCACATCTCTTTGCACGTATTACATCTATTCATTTTAACATACTTTCTGTCCCAAGTAGTGCAGAATGTACAGTGAAGTAAATCCTGGCTGTAGCTTTGATGGTTTAGATGATATTCAATTTAAAATACTGATATTAAATACATACGCAAAAGAGTGTATTTGACTACAAGGTGCCCTTAAAATGTCATACAACCATAAAAACTACATAGCACTGGAGTATAAGGTTTGTTATGTTTAATGACACTAAAATCCATATTCTGAATTTTGGAAATTTTTGGGCATTTTCACAGTTGGCTATCCATAAGTGGATATTTTTCTAATGTGCAAACAGTTTTAATACAATAGCTGAAATTTCCGTGTATTTTAATTGATATCTGTTGTCTCAGCTGCTACTATGTCTTTATATGATATGATATCATTTCTTACGAATATTTGTCATATTTAAGAGGAGTAATTAAAAATGCAAGCCTTTTGTATAACTCATTGAATCACAGGGATGAAAATATATGATGATGATAATGGGAAAGTCTTGTGACTATTACACATAAGTTTTAGATATTTACAGCGTAAGTGTAAGTATATCTGGAGACAGTTGGCCATGAACTTGATGAAACAGGTATTTTTAACCACCAGTAGTGAAGTAAAATAAATGATTGAGATACGAGTATCCAATAGGAGCGGGTTGAGCAATCTCACTTAAATAGTTTTAAAGATTAAGCAGTAAAATGTCATAACCACTAACTTATGTGGTCAGGATTACCAACCTACTTGGAGAACTGAAAACTAGGGCCTCGTGGCTAAGGAGCACTTCCGCTTTTTGAACTTACGGTTGCCAGATGTTGAGATGAGTGGGTGCGCGGCTTAGAGGCGCTTTATTCTACTTTTAGTTCCCAAATATTTATTAACTTGGCATCTGTAGCGTGGATTCTGGTTATGCTGGAAAATATCCAACGCGCTATTTAAGAAGGCATATGTCCTTGGTCACGCATACTTCATGGCCTATTTTCTCGGAGCAGATGAAACCCATTCTCTGTAGGAATGATATTCACAGCTGCTTACTTTCTCTATCATCTTACAAATCGAGATTTTACCAGAAATACATGTTTTAGGGCCCCCCGAATAAAAAACAAAAGCAATTTTAGAAGAGTGAACAGCATAACTCAAAACGAAATGTTTGATAAATGCCAAACTTGGTATTTAAGTTCAGTGCTAACCATGTCCCACCCTCAGTACTGCACCTCATTCATGATGCCTGCTGTGGGTAGAGGTGGGGGACATTACCTTCGATATTTTTTACTTTCTCAAAACTTGCTCTAACGATTCTGACTAAAACATTTACACGACAAATGAAGTATAAGTTTAATAATTCTTTGAGAAATAGTCTGTAAAATCCTCATCCAAGGAATTTTGTATATTTTTTTATAACTGGTTAACCATAAGGGGTAGACAGAAATTTACTACACAAAAACACACAATTTATTTCAAATAAGCTTTAGTACCATCAGCCATTTCATTATTATTCGTTTGAAGTTTTCTTCTCTGTCATTTTAAAATGCTGTCACCATTCAGTTTTTACTTTCTCACCACGTACCTAATAAGTAGAGAAGGTACTGCATTCCACCAAAAAATTAGATACCGAGATTTCACCGGAAATACATGTTTTGAGGCCCGATTAATCCAAAAAAAGCATTTTAGAAAAAGGTCCGCGCGCGCGTCTGTGAACAACATACTCAAAAATGAAAAGTCGAGTTAATACCAAACTTGATATTTATGCTCAGTACCTTCCAAACATGCGAAGATTTTCAGAAAATTCCTCCGTCCCAAACTAAACTTTACGTGGAAAATTTTTCGAAAGCTTTTATGTTCTAAAAATACTTCTAACGATTTTGGTTAAAATACCACATATTAGAGACATTTATATGATAAATAAAGCATATACTTTGAATTCTCTGGGAATTGTCTGAATGAAATTAAACGCACTTTTATTTATGGACGCTCTTAAACTGCTGTGGTATTTAGCGTTCCATTCTATATTAGGTAATTTGCTCAGATGCCTCTTTATCAAACTTGAGGTTCTTTTACGTTCCGTAAATCTACGACACGGGACCACTGGCTTTACTTCCCTTCCGAAGGAAGCCATGCTAAAGATTTTTACGCCGAAAAAAATAAATCCATTGCCCTCCGCTAGGTTCGAACCCGCGACCTCGGAACTAGAGGCTACTATGGTAACCATTACACCACGAAGACGACATTACCTGAGAAGTCCTCTTCATTCGGAAGGAATTTTGTATAATATTGTATAACTGGTAAACGTTAAGCGATGAATGAAGACGTACTACAAAAAAAACTCTGATGTGTTACGCTCACATGACTTTCTCTACTCTTGTACAAACTATTTTTACAAACGCTTATTCTCCATATGCTTCATGTTAATCCAGATATCGAGATGTCAATCTTATTGCTAATTTTCTTGTAGATGCAAGGGGAATATGGTAGGTTTTAAGCGATAGTCAAACATTTTAACGCTGGTTGCTATGTGGCGCATTACATTCTCTTTGCATGTCCAGGACAAAAAAAATGAATAACGAATTTGAGAAAAAGTATAAGTATTGGAAAATTTAAGGGAATAACAAGCAATATCTCGAAAAATGTTCACTCAACAAAAAAAATGTATATGACATAAATTGTGTATTTTAACGCGATCTACATTTTTTGTGTAGTAAAATTTTGTCTATCTCTTATGGTTTACCAGTTATGCAAAAGTCGTTCACAATGAAGAATACTTTTGGAGACATTCCCAGGAAATTCAAGATATACATTTTATTTGTCATAAAAATATCTTAAACATGTTATATTTTAATCAAAATCGTTAGAGCCATTTTTGAGAAAATTAAAATTTTCGAAAAATGTTCCATGTAAAGGGTAATCTGGGGTGGGGGATTTTCTTGAAAACCTTCGTGTCGCATCCTTGGAAGATACTGAACCTAAATACCAAGTTTGGTGTTTGTTTCTGAGTTATGCTGTTCAAAGACAGAGACACACACACACACACACACACACACAGACACACACACGGACATGTTTGCAAAAATGCTTTTTTTGGATTCAGGGGGTCTCAAAACATGTATTTCCGGTGAAATCTCGGTATCGAATTTTTGGGTGGAATACAATACTTCCCCTACTTACTATACGTAGTAGAGGAAGTAAAAATGTAGATCTCTTTAAAACATACAGTTTATTTCAAATAAGTTTTTATGTGACATTAGCCATTTCCAAGATATTCCTTATCAATGTTCGAATTGTTCAATGCTTAGCTATTCTTTTAAAATCCTGTCGATTTTCAGTTGTTTCATCGCAATGTCAGGGAAAAAGTGGAATTTTAAGGCCAGCATATACAGTCCAGTTCTAAAACATTTGACTATCGCTGTCCTGTTTGTATGTATAACGAAATGTGTAATGCATTATTTCCGGAAAGGTTATCTGGTAAAATGAAGCGAATAGGAAAATAAGCTTCAGTAACACTATGTATAACACTAATAAGCGATAGATGGTAGAAAAGTCATATGAATGTAACATCAGATTCTTATAACTAGTTAACCATAAGAGATAGACAGAAACTTACTCCAATACACACGATTTATTTTAAATAAGCTTTTGTGGCAATTTACGAGGTATTCGTTAATTTTTCTTCTTTATTATTTTTAAAGTTCTGCCGTTATTCAGTTTTTTTTTCTCGGGGTGTCCTGGAAAGACAATGGAATTTTAAGGCCAGCATGTACCGTCCCGCATTTAAATATCAGAATATCGATTCGGTTTCATCCATCCCCCTTGTACCTCAATAAACGTGCAATGAATCTATTTCTGCAAGGAATCTCTCTTATAATAACATGAAGTCGATAGAAATATAAGCTTCCTAAGAATAGACTGTATAAAATCGACGGATAGAGAAAGCTATGTGAATGTAACACATCAGATTTTTTACTTTCTCTACTATGTATAATATATAGGGAAAGTAATGTATTCCACCTAAAAATTAGATACCGAAATACATGTTTTGAGGCCCCCATGAATCCAAATAAAGCATTTTTTGAAACATGTCCGTGTGTGTGTCTGTGAATACGATAACTCAAAAACGAAAAGTGAAATAAATACCAAACTTGGTATTTAGATTCAATATCTTCCCAAAGATGCGACACGAAGATTTTAAATGAAATCCCCTTATCCCAATCTAACTTTTACATGGAAGTTTTTTCGAAAGCTTTAATTTTATAAAAATGACTAACGATTTTGATTAAAATGCCATAAATTAAAGATATTCACGTGACAAATAAAATGTATATTTTGAATTTTCTGACAATAGCCTAGCCTTTGAAGTTATCTTTATTCACAAGGAATTTTGTATATTCTTGTATAACTGGTAAACGTTAAGCGATAGACGAAAACGTACTGCACAAAAGCTGTAGATCTCCTTAAAACACAGAATTAATTTAAAATAAGTCTTTTGTGGCATAAACCGTTTCTGAAATATCCGTTATGAAACGTTCGGACTCTTAATTTCTTAGTCATTCTCTTTAAGTCCTTTCAACGTTCAACTGTTTATCGTGATGGCATGGAAACACTATGGAACTTTAAGGCCAGCGTATAGCGTCGAGTTCTTAAACATGTGGCTTTCGCTGTTCCCTTTCTATCTATAACGAAATGTGTCATGTAGCTATTTGCGCAAAAGTTTATTTGGATTAAAATGTAATGGATAGAAAAATAAGCTTTAGTAAGATAATTTTTATACCTATTAACAAACTATAGAGGACAGAGAAAGTCATGTAAACGTGTAACATCAGATTTTATTATTATCTAAGAGCTATCATTTAAAAGTATCCTATTCTAAATAACTGCCAATTAGAATATATAGTTGCTGAAAAATTTAAAAAAGGTTAAAACGATATGCCACTTGAAAGAAGTGATAAAAGTTGCCATTCTTTCCTGACCATACAGATTTATGAGGCTTATTTTGAATGGGATACCATCTCATACAACAAAGACAAGTTCTCACTTGTAGCTTCTTAACAAGAAGCGACATAAACGCAGTTAGGTGAACGTTTGCGTTTATAGCCTCCTGCAAATAAGAGGCATAACATTTGCACCTTTTCTAAATTTTGCGAGAAGTATACAAAAACAAAGCAAATTATAAACTAATGCTCCTGAAATCTCCATTCAGTACATTTCCTCAGCCACATAATAATCATCATCACTCTAAATAATAAATTCCATGGAAAAAATTGAAAATTGTATTATAAGGAGCGTTTTGGCAAATATTTTGTTTATTTAAAATCACAATTTGGAAAGCACTGGCAAGTTTTACTTTCTCTACTACTGACCTATAGCAAGTAGGGGAGGTATTGCATCCCACCCAAAAATTCGAAACTGATATTTCATGGAAAATGCGCATTTTGAGACTCCTAGGATCCAAAAAAGCATTTTAAAACAAACTATGTGTGCGTGGTTGTGTGTTTTGTGAATATCTAACTCAAAAACGAAAAGTCGGTGGAATACCAAACTTGGTATTTAAGTTCAGCATTTTCCAAGGATAAGACATTAAGATTTTCAAGTAAATGTCTCCACCCCAAACTATCCCTTGTATGGAAAAATTTTCGTTATTTCTAATTCATCAAAAATGGCTATAACGATTTCTATTAAATTTCGCGAGTTTAAAATGTTTGCAAGACAAATAAAATGTATACATTGAATTTCCTTAGCCGTCTTCCGTGGTCTAAAGGTATCATGGATATCTTAAAACCGCGGAGGGCAATGGATTTTTTACGGGCGTAAAAGTCCTTAGCATTGCTTCCTTCGGAAGGGAAATAAAGTCGGTGGTGCCATGCCGTAAATTTACCGCACGTAAAAGAACCTCATAACTGGTAAAAGGGCCTCTGAGCAAAATTTCCGGCCTTTCACGCCCAAGATACTCAAAGAAGTGGACGCTAAGAACGATAGCAAGCAATTAAAGAGCGTCCATAAGCAAAACTAAATTTTTCTTTAATTTCCTGGGAAAAGCCTTGAAGTCCTCTTCAGCCTGAATGAGTTTTGTATGATTGGTAAACCGTAAGAGATAGACAAAGTGTTACTGCAAAACAAAAGAAGATTTCGTTAAAGCACAGGATTTATGACATAAAATGTTTTATGGCATTAACCATTTTTGAGGTATTCTTTATTATTGATTAGAATTTTTTAAATGCTTATACTTTTTTTACTTTCTCTCCACGTACTCAGTAGGTAGAGAAGATATTGGATTCCACCCAAAAATCTGATATTGAGATTTCACCAGAAATACATGTTTTGAGGCTCCCTGAATCCAAAACATGCATTTTTAGAAAAAGGTCCGTGTGTGTGTGTGTGTGCGTGCGTGCGTGCGCGCGCGCCGGAAGATTTTCAAACAAATTCCCCCACCAACCTATCTTTTATATGTAACATTATCTCTAACGAATTTGATTAAAATACCGTATATTAAAGATAGTTACATGACACACAAAATTCATATCATGAGTTTTCTGGAATAGCCTGTGAAGTCCTCTTCATTCGAAAGGAATTTTGTATAATCTTGTATAACTGGTAAACGATAAGCAATAGACGAAAACGTACTACACAAGAAATGTGCATCTCTTTAGAACATACAATTATTGCAAATAATTAATACTTTTGTCTTTTGTTTTTGTTCCGTCGATTTTAGGTTGTTTCTCGAGGTTGCATGGAATCAGTATGGAATTTTAAGGCCAGCATATAGCGTCCAGTTCTTAAATATTTGACTATCGCTGTTCCCTTGTTACTGTAACGGAATTTTTATCTGAATAAAAATGACGTAGATGGAAAAATAAACTTTCTCTCTGACTTTGAATTTTTCAGTAGTCTGATTTCACCTTTCCAATCTTGTCCAACTCACAGCTTGTGTGGAAGAACAATTAATTTCTTTTTGTTAGAATAATTTATAAACCCACTAACAAATGATAGAGGGTAGAGAAAGTTACGCGAATATAACATAAGATTTTTCAAGTAGTGGCTCGCTATTCGGTTTTTCTCGCGGTCATGTAAAGGACATGGTGTTCAAAGTTATCATAATTACCTGTTTTTTTTAAAAAAAATCTGACTATCGCTTTAGTCTATCGTATTCTTGTTATACCTACAACGAAATGTGGATATGTGTAATAAAGTCTATCTCGATTAACAAGAAGCAGTTAGAAGAATAAGCATTTGTAATAAGGGTTTGCAGAAGAGAGAGTGTGGAAAGTCATGTGAATAAAAATGTTTTTTTTTCTTCTGAAGCAGAAAAACATTTAAAAACGGATATCAGTATAGACATATACGTCCATATGAATGAAACGTACACTATGTGATCAAAAGTATCCGGACACCCCCACAAACATACGTTTTTCATCTTAGGTGCATTGTGCTGCCACCTACTGCCTGGTACTCATTATCCGCGACCTCAGTAGTCATTAGACATCGTGAAACAGCAGAATCGGACGCTCCGTGGAACTCACGGACTTCGAACGTGGTAGGTGATTGTGTGTCACTTGTGTCAGAAGTCTGTACGCGAAAGTTCCACACTCCTAAACATTCCTGTTTCTGATGTAATAGTGAAGTGGAAACGTGAAGGGACATGTACAACACAAAAGCGTACAGGCCGACCTCGTCTGTTGACTGACAGAGACCGCCGACATTTGAATGGTCGTAAAGAGTAATAGGCAGACATCTATCCAGACCATCACACAGGAATTCCAAACTGCATCAGGATTCACTCCAAGTACTATGGCAGTTAGGCGTGAGGTGAGAAACCTTGGATTCCATGGTCGAGCGGCTGCTCATAAGCCACACATCACGCAAGAAAATGCCAAACGCTTGGTGTAAGGAGCGACAACATTACACAATTGAACAGTGGCAAAACGTTGTGTGGAGTGACGAATCACGGTACACAATGTGGCGATCCGATGGCAGGATGAGGGTATGGCGAATGCCCGATGAACGTCATCTGCCAGCGTGTGTAGTGCCAACAGTGAAATTCGGAGGTGGTGGTGTTATGGTGTGGTCGTGTTTTTCCTGGAGGGGGCTAGCACCCATTGTTGTTTTGCGTGACACGACCACACTGGTATTTTAAGCACCTTCTTGCTTCCCACTGTTGAAGAGCAATTCGGGGATGGCGATTGCATCTTTCAACATGATCGAGCACCTGTTCATACTGTACGGGCTGTGGCGGAGTGGTTACACTACAATAACATCCCTGTAATGGACTGGCTTGCACAGAGTTCTGACTTGAATCGTATAGAACACCTTTGGGATGTTTTGAAACGCCGACTTCGTGCCAGGCCTCACCGACCTACATCGATACCTCTCCTCAGTTCCGCACTTCGTGAAGAATGGGCTGTCATTCCCCAAGAAACCTTCCTGCACTTGATTGAAAGTATGCCTGCGAGAGTGAACGCTGTCATCAAGGCTAAGGTTGGGCCAACACCATAGGAACTTCCAGCATTACCGAGGGAGGACGCCTCGAACTTGTATGTCATTTTCAGCCAGGTGTCCGGATACTTTTGATCACATAGTCTATATAACCGAAATTCTCTCACGTAAGCCATATATGGGTCGTTGCAGTTAAGTTAAACTTGGTTCGTTTCTTTGAGCAATTCTTAAAGGTTTGTACAATGAAAATTCTTTTGCTCATATGTTCACAGAATTGGTCGCAAGACTACCCTAATGGCGTCCACTCTGTTGACTGTAGCTGTTGGTCTCATACGCCCAGCGGCTTGGAACTATGAAATCTTCCTGTTTTCGGAGTTCATCATTGCCATGTTAAGTGGAGGAATATACAACTCAGGATTCGTTCTAGGTATTTTTGATTGATTGCTAATCTACTGTTACAATGAATGTGTTAATTGAATTGTGTTCGCTTTTAAACCAGTACTCGTTTTAAGAAGCTAAAATGAATTCGCATATTATTATCCCATCAACCCTCCTTATTTATATTTACTTGATATTATTTTCTGTAAGGTACAACTTACATATACTTAGTAGAGGAAGTGTTGCATTCAATCCAAAAAAGTGCAAGTTACATATCTGTTTTTTTGTTTTGTTTTTTATTTGTGTTTTAAGGGCGCTCATTAGAACCCTTGTAAAGCCAACAATGGCAAAGATCAGAAATAAAGATCAGTACAAAATATCATGCTAAACGCCAGAGATGAAGATGAAAATAAAAAAAAACATAACAAATACCAAGTATATAGATCAACATAAAAATCATAGCAAAAGTCAGAAGTAAATATGAATATACAGGGTAAGCCAAAAAACTACGAACCGGCTGCGCAGTATTTTTCCAGTCCACGTCCTTGGAGCTCGTTGCCGCCTGCCGCTATCATATAAAGGCGCGGATGAAATAATACAACATTTTCAAAACTGGTTTTAAAGGCTTAACTTACCAACTTTGTGAAAGGAAATGCTGAAACTGGCCACCGTCGTTGTCCATACATTTTTGGCACCTCTTTATGAAAATCCATGATGGATAGTTTCCTTTCATAAAGTTGGTAAGTAAAACCTTTAAATGTAGTTTTAAAAACGTTGTATGGTTTCATCCGCGCCTTTCTATGATAGCGGCAGACGGCAACGAGCGCCCAGGACGCAGACAAGAAAAACACCGCGCAGCCGGTTCGTAGTTTTTGGCTCATCCTGTATAAAACTAGACAGGGACGTATGAAACACCTGATATCAATATGACTAAATCCGCATTTGAAAATGTATCCTTGGCACAAACTTAAAAACCCTATCAACCGCTTGATTATTGTCCGCTAAGACCCCTGCAAGACTGACCCGCAGTTACAGAGTCCCGAAGATGCGCTAGAGGAACACACACTAGCAACACATGATGGCCCGACAAAGAGGAGCAGGGTCCCCCTTAAAAAGGTAACCATGTGTAAAATTGCAGTGGCCAATACGAACCGAACCAAAATAAACTCTTCACTACGGGATTTTGTATAACTGGAAACCATAAAATACACACTGAAAATAATTACAGAAATTGAACTACAGTTCAAGTTTTAAATCTCGATAAAAACACATAATTTCAGATTTTTCTGTAGCATTAAAAATCCCGAGATGATCATTCCTATTGGTTTAATATTCCCAATACTTTATCCTACTTTTTTGAAGGGCTAAGTACCATTATTTTGTTTATCTTGATGTCACGCAAAGACTATAGAGCAGTGAAACACAACTTTGTATCTCACGAGCTAATGACGTCACATTGTCGCCTTAGCCCACCTCCTTCGTTTTGAGTTATGAAGCATTTCCCCTTTACGCACTCACTAACGGCTGGTTGCAATGTCATGTAATTGGATTTTAGATAACCCATAACCGCATTGCTCTGCGAACATGCACGGGGCTAGGTCTGTCCTCCCCTGTTTTGTTAAAGGTTGGGCATCGCTGGTATAGAATTTCAAAGCCAGCATATACACACTTGAGTTTTTTGAGATTTGGCAATCACTTCAATATCCTGTATCCCCTTGTGCCTATGTACAACGAAATGTGTAATGATACCATCACACATCATCGATTAACGTAAAGTAAATAGAAAAATAAGCCTTTTTAAAAACAATATTTGTAGCAGAAATATAAGTTGGAAAGATAAATTTCTGTAAATGTAACAAGATTTTTTTCAGTACCTAAGCTTTTCTGGGATTTACTCTTCGTATCTGGGAATAATTCTAAACTCGTCTTTAAAATCTCATTTTCATGCAAAAAGGTTTATCTGCTTAATCTCTACAGATCATTAGACTGATACTTAAAGCTCTTGTATCGTTCAATATTAATTTATTATGCTTTTTAATTCAGAACGTGGCTCTTGTTATAATTCAGCGTTTTTTGTATTACAGTTCTAGATAGAAGCCATTAATCACTATGTGCAGACTGTTTCTAAGTGTTGCTCTATAAAGGTTCGGAACTATTCTAAACAGGTCTTAAAATCATCACGAGTACTATCATGAGCAAAAGCTAATGCCTGTTTTCCCAGCAACAACCACTTTTCCTCTAACATTTAGCACAGTTATGTATCTGGAGCTTGATCCATCCAGTAACTCATGCCTTTTCTTTCTTTCTTTCTTTCTTTCTTTCTTTCTTTCTTTCTTTCTTTCTTTCTTTCTTTCTTTCTTTCTTTCTTTCTTTCTTTCTTTCTTTCTTTCTTTCTTTCTTTCTTTCTTTCTTTCTTTCCTTCTTTCTTTCTGTCTTTCTGTCTTTTTTACTTTCTCTACTACGTATAGTAAGTAGGGGAAGTATTGCATTCCACCCAAAATTTCGATACCGAGATTTCACCGGAAATACATGTTTTGAGACCTCCTGAATCCAAAAAAAGCATTTTTGGAAACATGTCCGTGTGTGTGTCTGTGTGTGTGTGTGTGTGTGTGTGTGTGTGTGTGTGTGTCTGTGAACAGCATTACTCAAAAACGAACAGTCGGATAAACACCAAACTTGGTATTTAGGTTCAGTATCTTCCGGAGATGCGACACGAAGGTTTTCAAGAAAATCCCCCCACCCCAGACTACCCTTTACATGGAACATTTTTCGAAAATTTTAATTTTCTCAAAAATGGCTCTAACGATTTGGATTAAAATATCATATGTTTAAGATATTTTTATGAGAAATGAAATGTATATCTTGAATTTTCTGGGAATGTCTCCAAAAGTATTCTTCATTGTGAACGACTTTTGCATAACTGGTAAACCATAAGAGATAGACAAAATTTTACTACACAAAAAATTCAGATCGCGTTACAGTACGCAATTTATGTCATATACACTTTTGTTGTTGATTGAACCATTTTCGAGATATTGCTTGTTATTCCCTTAAATTTTTCAATACTTATTTTCTCAAATGGGAATTCGTTATTCATTTTTTTGTCTTGTATATGCAAAGAGTATTAATCTGTGGCAAAGAGAATGGTGCTGCACCTAGCAACCAGCTATTAAGAGATATGCCTATGCTTAAAGGCTACTGTATTTCTATATTGCCCTTGCAATTACAAAACAAGGGGAACATGTACGTCTTAAGCGATAGTCAAATATTTTTAGAACTGGTCGCTATGTGTAAAATGTAATTCTCTTTGCATGTCAAAAGATCGTTTCTGCAAATGTTTATCTCGATTAATATGAAATAGATGGAGAATAAGAG
Source organism: Deroplatys truncata (assembly GCA_030765065.1). NCBI lineage: Eukaryota > Metazoa > Arthropoda > Insecta > Mantodea > Mantidae > Deroplatys > Deroplatys truncata. Next base: position 124,093,306 of record CM060988.1, on the reverse strand, counting down.
TTTGTAAAAATAGTTTGTACAAGAGTAGAGAAAGTCATGTGAGTGTAACACATCAGATTTTTTGCTTATGTGTGTATCAACATAATATTTTAAGATTTTAATACGAATATAAGTCGCTAGTATGGAACAGGAATGACTTCTTATTATCATCATTATGTTATTATTATTATTATTATTATTATTATTATTATTATTATTACAAGAAGCAGTATTACTTCTTGAAGCTGTTGGAATCCAAGGAAGATGGAAACATATCAGCATGCAAAAACAAGGTACATGTGCGGAAATATATTATGTAAGTTTGACCACTTGTCTGTCAGGAAACTTTATTATGTACATTTTAATAAATAATATACTATTAGATAACTATAGTATAAACTAATAAACGAATAATAAGTATTTTATGAACTTCGATTTTAAGGACAAAATTTTACGCATCATAAATAAAACATACCTACTAAATTCTAGAAAAGACATTTATCTTTACTTGTCCTTTATTATTATTATTATTATTATTATTATTATTATTACTATTATTATTATTATTAACATGTCTTTTGGCACAAAAATTAGCTCCTTGCAAATGGCTTTCCCCCAAAAGAAGTATTACAGAATTACAGCAAGGATGATAGAAGTGCACAAAGTTAGAAAGAAAATGCGTTTTTTTTTTTTCAAATCTGGTACAATTTTCCCGCCAGATCGAGCATCTAAGTTTGAAAACTTTCCATAAAAAAACGCGGAAAATAACATCTGTTCTGTGATGCTTATGGTGTCATAAGTTAATAGAAAATGGGTAGGAAACTGCCGAGTCTTGTGCTATCCAGTTAGTAATATCGGCATAGTATATGTGAATCAATAAGGGTTACGAAGTGTTCCTATAATTTTTATTTGATTTTCATTTGCTGAAGCGAGGAGCGCTAAATCGGCGTGAAACCGCTCGTCACCGAGCGGGCCATTTAAATGCTGCAACACCCTGTATAGTTGCGGTGAATAACTACTTCAATCTCGACGTCTCCTGCTCAAAATGCAGTACGTCACATCCGCCAATCTTCTGTGATACGCTACATGTCATTAAAAATTTGTCCACTCGGCGAATTCTCCAACAAGTCAATTATGTGACGTAATAGTGATACCGGATACCAGCGTTCTACTTAAAGCACTGCCTTACCGTGTGAACGCCTTACGTGATTTTAGGAGCAATAATATCACTTTTTACTGTCAATCAAATTTGCTGGTATTATGATTTAGGCTTTTGACACATCAAAAAGTTTGAGGCTAATGTGATTATTAAAATACAGTTGCTTAAGCTATTGTAAAACATTGTAAAAAATCTTAATATTATGAGAAATGTGCTTAACAATTTTTAACTACATGACGTTATTAAAAAAAAATAATTTGAGAATAAAAGAAAAAAATAAATTGGTGCATATTTACAGACATTTAAACTAGACTTAAGCATGACCTAAGGACCTTCGAGTTGTAGGGCTTATGCAGTACATTCAAAGTGGTCATTATGATACCTTGGGACAAATCTGATACACTCTCTGTAACTAATTTGTTAATTTTTGCTATTGCTGACATAACCTATTAATTGTAAACACAGTATCAAAATGGTACATTGTTATAAATTGAAAGGAACTAACGAAAACTTTTCCCAAAATACTTTAGATAAAACTTACAAATGGTAGTTGAAGGTAAAACACTCAAACTGATGAAACAAATAACTAGATGACCTATTACCTTGTAATAAATGACAAATTTAAGATAATTTATCTTACACTTAAACTTAAAGCGATGTAGGTAATCATAGTTTTTTAAACTATTTTTTGTTGTTGTAATTCCAGTTTGAAAATTATATTAAAGCATACTTTGAAAAACTAATTGGAATTAACACTGTGAAGTAAAGTTAATAATTGAAAAAATCTGATGTGATACACTCACATGACTTCCTCTACCCTCTATTGTTTATTAGTGGGTATACAAACTAGTCTTACTAAAGTTTATTTCTATACCTAATTCATTTTAATCCAAATAAACCTTTGCAGAAATAGCCACGTTACACATTTCAATATAGATATAAAGAGAAAGCGATAGTCAAATGTTTAAGAACTGGACACTATATGCTGGTCTTAAAATTCCATACTGTTTCCATGCAATCGCAAGAAACAACTGAAAATCGATGGGACTTAAAAAGAATGATAAAGTATTCAACAAATTGAACCATTAATAATGGATATCTTGAAAATGGCTGAAGCTAAAGAAAAGTTATTTGAAACAAATTGTTTGTTTTAAACAGAGATGCATTTTTCGAATAGTATGTTTTTGTCTATCGATTAACGTTAACTAATTATACAAGCCAGTTTATCCAAATGAAGAGGATTTTACAGACTATTTTCAGAAAGTTATACATTTTATTTATCAAGTAAATATTTTTAATATATGGTATTTTAATCATAATCATTACAGACATTTTTTAGAAAAATTTTTTCAAAGTGTCAAAAAATGTTCCATATAAAGGGTAGTTTGGGTAGGGGGATTTTCTTGAAAATCTTTGTGTTGCATCTTTGGAAGGTACTGAACCTAAATATCAAGTTTGATGTTTATCCGACTTTTGAGTTATGCTGTTCACAGGCACACACATCGACAGATGCACACATGGACCTTTTTCTAAAAAAGATTTTTGTTTGGATTCAAGATGTCTCAAAACATCTATTTCCGGTGAAATCTTGGTATCAAATTTTTGGCTGGTATGCAATACCTTCTCCACCTACTATGCATATGGTAGGGAAAGTAAAAATTATACACACTGAGTAGACTAAGACACTCTATACTCAGGGTAATAGTTGGCTCAATGTGTATAATTTTTTTAATTAAATTAAAGGAGTTCTATAGTAAGCACCCAAAAAATTTGATATTGATATTTCATCCAAAATATATGATTTGAGGCCCCTGAAGAAAGAATTACAAAGTTTTTTAGAAAAGGTCTGTGAACAGCATAAATAAAATGCAAAACCTTGGATAAATGTCAAACTTGACGTTTAAGTCCAGTATCTTCCAAGGATATGACAAAGATTTTCAAGAAAATGCTCCCACCCAAACTGACCTTTACATGGAAATATTTTGTTCATTTTTATTTTCTCAAAAATGGCTCTAATGCATCTGAATAAAATACTATATGGTTAATGTATTTGCATGACAAATAAAACATATATATCTTGAATTTTCTGTGAATCGCCTTCAAACTTCTCTTCAGAATGAATGTTGTATAATTTTATGTAATAATTTGGTAAAGCATAAGAAATAGATGAAAACTTATTACACAAAAAATATAGATCTCATTAAATTATAATTTGATTCATATCATGTTTGTGCCATTAATCTTTTCTGAGATTTTCATTCCTAATGGTTTGAATTTTCAAGTACCATTTACAATTTTTAAAGTACTAAGTCCCCTTGATCTAAGAGCAATGTATATTATCATTATTTATTTTAATGTGTTTTAAGGTTTTGTAGCTGTGGGGAAAGCATTCCTCATAGTTCTGATATTGGTTACAAAAAAAATCTGATGTTACACTCACATGACTTTCTCTACTCTTGTAAAACTGTTTTTACAAATGCTTATTCTCCATCTACTTCATGTTAATCGAGATAAACACTTGCAGAGTCTATCTTATTGCTAATTTTCTTGTAGATGTAAGGGGAATATATATTTACAAGGGCAATATAGAAATACAGTAGCCTTTAAGCACATACATATCTCTTAATAGCTGGTTGCTAGGTGCAGCACCATTCCCTTTCCCACAGATTAATACTCTTTGCATATCAAAGACAAAAAATGAATAACGAATTCCCATTTAAGAAAATAAGTATTGAAAAATTTAAGAGAATAACAAGCAATATCTCGAAAATGGTTCTCTCAACAACAAAAAAAGGTATATGGCATGAATTGTGTATTTTAATGCGATCTACATTTTTTGTGTAGTAAAATTTTCTCTCTCTCTTATGGTTTACCGGTTATGCAAAAGTCGTTCACAATGAAGAATACTTTTGGAGACATTCCCAAAAAATTCAAGATATACGTTTTATTTGTCATGAAAATATTTCAAACATATGATATTTTAATCAAAATCGTTAGAGCCATTTTTGAGAAAATTAAAATTTTCGAAAAATCTTCCATGTAAAGGGTAATCTGGGGTGGGGGGATTTTCTTGAAAACGTTCGTGTCGCATCCCTGGAAGATACTGAACCTAAATACCAAGTTTAGTGTTTATCTGACTGTTCGTTTCTGAGTTACGCTGTTCACAGACACACACACGGACATGTTTCCAAAAATGCTTTTTTTTGGATTCAGGGGGTCTCAAAACATGTATTTCCGGTGAAATCTCGGTATAGAATTTTTGGGTGCAATACAATACTTCCCCTACTTACTATACGTAGTAGAGAAAATAAAAATAAACTTGCCTAGACCAGGCTAAGGACTATTAAAAGTATAATTAATTTATACAATAACAACAAATAATGAAGATTTTTCCCAAAATATGACTTATTTTTACTTTCTCTACTACGTATAGTAAGTAGGGGAAGTATTGCATTCCACCCAAAAATTCGATACCGAGATTTCACCGGAAATACATGTTTTGAGACTCACTGAATCCAAAAAAAGCATTTTTGGAAACATGTCCGTGTGTGTGTCTGTCTGTGTGTCTGTGTGTCTGTGTGTCTGTCTGTGTGTGTGTGTCTGTCTGTGTGTCTGTGTGTCTGTGAACAGCATAACTCAGAAACGAACAGTCGTATAAACACCAAACTTGGTATTTAGGTTCAGTATCTTCCAGAGATGCGACACGAAGGATTTCAAGAAAATTCCCCCACCCCAGACTACCCTTTACATGGAACATTTTTCGAAAATTTTAATTTTCTCAAAAATGGCTCTAACGATTTTGATTAAAATATCATATGTTTAAGATATTGTCATGAGAAATGAAATGTATATCTCGAATTTTCTGGGAATGTCACCAAAAGTATTCTTCATTGTGAACGACTTTTGCATAACTGGTAAACCATAAGAGATAGACAAAATTTTACTACACAAAAAATGTAGATCGCGTTAAAATACACAACTTATGTCATATACATTTCTTTTGTTGAGTGAACCGTTTTCGAGATATTGCTTGTTATTCCCTTAAATTTTCCAATACTTATACTTTTTCTGAAATTCGTTATTCGTTTTTTTATGTCCTGGACATGTAAAGAGAATGGAATGCGCCACATAGCAACCAGCGTTAAAATATTTGACTATCGCTTTAAACCTAGCATGTTCCCCTTGCATCTACATGAAAATTACCAATAAGATTAACATCTCGATATCTCGATTAACATGAAGCATATGGAGAATAAGCGTTTGTAAAAATAGTTTGTACAAGAGTAGAGAAAGTCATGTGAGTGTAACACATCAGATTTTTCTCCCATCTATTGGATTTTCCACTCTTTGAAATGGAAACATTTGCTCTTGACTTAAATATAAAGAGTAGGAGATTGAGTATAAATGCTAATGTAAGTTATCAGTTTTATTTGTTAAGAGCAGTAATTAGTTGTTTGTAGCAACCAACAGGTATTTGCATCTTTTTTGCAGGGCTGGAACTAGTGAGTCCTAAAGGAAGAGTCATAACTGGTTCACTGATCAGTTCATTTTATGCTCTTGGAATGATGTTTCTTGCTGCTGGTGCAATGTGGCTAGAAAGCTGGAGGCTTCTACATGCAATCTATCTTCCAGGACTTATTTGCATCCTATACTACTGGTAAGGATATGGTGTTGAACATATTTCCCTTGAAAGCTTACTGCACTTGCTATGTTAAACCTTATGGAAGAACAGGGATGATGCTGTGATATTTGCTTTCATAATCTCATTATATCTTCAAGACATAAATTAAGACATGGCTGAGCTCCCATACTCTAGCGGCCAATATTTCATACTTTTCCTACTGCTTTTCTTATACCAAGCAATAATATACGTTACAAATTTAAAATTATCATTTCTGAAGTCTCTTTCTTTTTACTACATTTAGATATAAGTTAACAATAGTTTTAACATTTAACAGATAGTTAACCTGGACAGAATGCTAATGAGAACTATTATACATAACATGTTAATATACATCTTATTTATTCAACTTGTTGAAGAATGATTTTATTCATTGTTAAACATTAAAATTTAAGTGAAGACATGGGGGAAAATAACAATGATCTTACATGTTCATTGCTTTTAGATGCCTATTTAAAATTTAAAGTTTCAAATCCTTTATTACATATCTAAAATTTTTAAATGTATAATAAGTACTAGATTGATAGGTTTTATGAATAAATTTAATATATTTAGCTCAATTCAGCATGGCTACAGAAGAAATTTTTCCAATACTATAGCTACTGCAGAACTTTATCGTGAGATACTAGAAGGAGTTGATAGGGATGATAAAACTGCAGGTATTTTCTTGGATTTATCCAAGGCATTTTAAGTGTGTCACATTCTAAATTACTGAATAAGATACAGAAATATTGTATCAGGAAATTATTCTTTCAAATTGTAAAATCTTATCAAACAAAACTGGAAGCAATGCACTGAAATACACTACTTGCAAGCTGGTACAATTAAACTCACCAAATAAAAGTATAAAATCATAATATTGGCGTACCAGAAGGATCTGTAGTTGGACCAATACTTTTTCTCTAGTATATTAATGACGTTCCAAAATCTTCACAATATAAAGTAATTTCATATGAAGATGATACCTCAATGGTATTTACAAATAAGGATATATGTAGCCTACAGAACTTAATAACATAAACGTAAGATATCTGTTATTGTTTAAAACAAACTAATCTAAAGGTAAATTTTAATAAAACAAAATCAACTATGTTCTAACACCAAAATAACAGGTGTAATAATAATATACAGTGTGTCCATAAAAATACTGTCATACTCCAAACTGGCACCACGTCACATTGGATGTTTAAATGAAATTGGTGACAAAGAAATAAAAGAAAAACTCAAAATTTATTTATGCATGTCAACAATGGACAACAATGGATGGGATTGCAGGAATCAAACACAGAAACTAAATTCACTCACGTTTGTGATTAGTTGATATAGGTTCACTGTTGGATACTTAGCAGGCAGGTTACACGTGAATGTTTGCTTTTAAAATTGTGTTATTATTAAAGAAGTTTTAAGAGTTATGGCAAAAGAAGAACGTAGTTGGTGTGCTTTGGAATACCATAGCATGCAGAGTCTGGTGCAGGTTTAGTGTGCTTTTAGGCGAACGTTTCAACATCAAGCTCCCACACACACGTCAATTTTTGAAGTGGTACCATGATTTTGTGGATTGTGGCTGCATATGTCATCAAAGGAAAGGCCATTCAGGGTGACCATCTGTCAATGCGGGAATTGTGGAATAAGTACGGGAGGCATTTGTACGAAGTCCTAAGAAGTCTGTCCGTAGAGCTAGTCAGCAGTTAAAAATTCCTAAATCCACCATATCTAAGGTCCTGTGTACATAACTGAAGTTTCACCCCTACAAACTGCAATTACTGCATAAGTTGAAACCTGATGACCCTGCAAAACGATTAGATTTCTCTGAACTTTTATTGGTACTAATCGAGAATAATGAAAATCTGTCAGAAAAAATAATTTTCAGTCATGAGGCAACATTCCACATTAGTGGAAACGTGAACAGGCATAATGCTAGAATTTAGGGGAGCCAGAATCCATTGCCATTTTGGAAGTTGAAAGAGACTCCCCTAAACTGAAATCTTGACATGATCACTGAATGGTTATTTCCACAATTGGAAGAAGAAGGAGGGCTTGCATACAGAGGAATGTTCTAGAAAGGGAGGCTACTAGAACATGCCGAAAGGGATGTTCTGAAACAGGAAGCGGCACATAATGGGCTATTGTTTCGACGGCTGGTAGAAGGCTCCACCGAGGTGACCTGCCGGGAGGCACTTACTGGCGGCCCACAGGTAGCTTCGCGTGCGTGGTCACAATATTAATAGACAGCGCTACTAACTCTTAATCCATTCATGTGATATGATAAGCTGCACTCACATAAGTTAGTAATGGCATTTAAATCGCATGACGATATTTAGTCAATGTGTTCCTTTTTTATTTATTTTCATAGTATACTGGTCTTTATTAATAAACTACGAGAGCGACACTTAAAAGTTTTAGAAAATCTAACAAGTGGTAGTTCAAAAAATGTAAACGATTTTATTGTTCTTCAAAATATTCCCCTTTTCATTTGATGAAACCAGTCCTTAAAGCAATGATGCCACTCTTCCTGAAGCACTTCAAAAAACATTTTCATTTTCATAATAATCCACTCATCTCATGACGAGAAAGTGATTCCACGCATTTTATCTTTAATTTTTTAAAACAAAAAGAAATCGCAAGCTGCTAGATTAGGGCTGTATGGTGGAGGGTCCATGGTGATGACCTTTAGGTTATCCAGATACTCAGTTGTTAGTTTTGCTGTAATACACTATTTTTCCTTTTGCGTGTTTTTCATGAACTTTTAAAAAAATGCGGTAAACAGACATTTGTTTACCAATCGGCAATAACGTACGTCTATCTTCTAAAGCATAGTAGCAATAGGGTCCATTTTATAAAAACACAAAAACAAAAACCATCTTCTTACCAGCACTGCGAGTTCGTCGGACTTTTGTAGGCTTAGGTTCTGTTTGAAATACCTATTGAACTGGTTGACTTTTCTTTTCAGTACCATAACAATAAATCCAAGATTCATCATCAGTAACGATATTCCAAACCAAATTTGAAGTGCCGCCTTGGAATTTTTCCAGTTATTCTGCATCAATTAGTTGCTTTGCTATTTTCGATCGAGAGTCAGTTTATGTTGACGTTTTTCACGTCCTACTGTTGATGTAAGTTGTTTTGGATTCATATCAATCCCCAATGCCACTCGAATAAATTCATATGTCCATCGATCTTCTTCGAGCATTGCTCGAGCAGCAGCAATATTTTCATCAGTAACAGTAACAGCACTTCTTGGGGGCCCTTCACGAAATTCATCACTAAGAGAAAACCGATCTCTTTTGAGTTCGCTGCACCAATTGGTATAAATTATTGTCTTAGATGGGGCTTCTTCGCCAAGTGCATTTCTAAGTCGATCTTCACATTGTTTAGGCGTTAATGACGAATTAAAATCGTAAAAAATCGTAACCCGGAAATGTTCCCTAATCAAATGCATTTTTAGGTGAACACAAAATATTCAAATGATAATAATTAACAAACTATTAGAGAAAATCGAACAAACTAGAGCCAATCAACTCCAAAACATTAGAAAATAGCTGTTAAATATAAACAAATTTCGTTTCTTTTTAGAAATATGGGTTATAAAAATTTTCACTATCACCCTCGCATAAGTATTTGATATCATAAATATATTAATTTATTTAAAAACTATTGTGGTGCTCTTTTTTTAGAACAAAAGCAAAATCTATGCAACTGCAGTCAAATATAACCCTTTCACCACCCACGTGTGTCATCACACTATTTTATGTGGGCCCTTCCCACCCTTTGCCACAGACACATGTGACTGCAGCACTGGAAATTGATCTTATGACGTTTGGCTTTGAATGAATGGCCAGTCCATGTTGTCTCACCTTAAACATCATGGCTATTCGAATCGCTTCCATTAAAGGTGGCTTTGATAGGAATATTTCAACCAGTTTAGCAATTAGAAGCTTATGTAGCTAAATAATAGACATAGGGTATTTAAATAAGATGCCAATAGGTTAAGTCTAACAATGTATCTCATAACCCTCATATTTCCATCTAGTACTATTATCTCTAAATTAAATTGTGTTTTATTTAGGGACGCTCTTTAACTACTATGGTCCTTAGCGTCCCATTCTATATTGGGCGTGAAAGACCGGAAATTTTACTCAGAGGCCTCTTATCAGGCTTGAAGTTCTTTTACGTGCCGTAAATCTACGACACGGAACACCGGCTCCCTTCCGAAGGAAGCCATGCTAAGGATTTTTACGCCCGAAAAAAAACCCATCGCCGTCCGCCGGGTTTGAACACGTGACCTTGGGAACTAGAGGCTAGCACGGTACCACTAGTGCACGGAGGACGACTACTATTATCTCTTATTAGTATCTTATCTTAATGAAGTTTTTAACTGTAAATATCACTGCACTGTTAGAATTAATCGCATAGAGGACGGATTGATAAGTCCGTGAATTTTTAAAGAAAATAACAAATTTTTCCAAAAAATAAATTTTATTTCTCAACACAGTCTCCTTTCAATTCAATACACGTTGTCCAAAGTTACTACAATTTTTTTAACCCTTCCAAAAATGTGATTTTTCGAAGTCTGCAAAATATGAGGTTGTTTCTGCCATGATGTGTTCACTGGACGTCAATTTCTTCAGATTTACGAAGAGGAAGAAGTCGCTCGGAGAATATGGTGGGTGAGATAGCAATTCGTAGCCCAGTTCCACAAATTTTTGCGATGGTAATGGCTGACTTGTGTGCGGGTGCATTGTCCTGCTGAAAGGGAACAGTTTTCTTCACCAAATGGGGTCGTTTCTTTAACAGTTCCTTGTGAAACTGACCCAGCATTGCGGCATAATATGAGCCTGTGATCGTTTTAGCCTTTTCCAGGTAGTGGACGTCTATCACCCCTTGTAAAAACCCAAAAGTTAGCTGCCATGATTTTTCCTGCCGACGGAATATTTCTCGCTTTCTTTGGAGCAGTTTCGCTGAAGGAACTCCACTGCTTTGATTGTTGTTTGGATTCAGGTTGATAGTAATGGATCCAAGTTCCATCAACCGTGATATAACACTGCAAAATTTAATTTGGGTTGCGCTGGAACATATTAAAACATCCCTGTGAAATGGTCGCACATTCCGCTTGTTCTCAATTGTGAGCAGTCGCGGCACCCATCTTGCTGACAGCTTTCTCATACTCAAAAATTCGTGCACGCGAGATGTTTACGGTCTTGGCTATCTCATGGATTTTCACTCGGTGGTTTTCCAACACAATATCGTGAACTTTGTTCACCATTTCTTCTGTTGTGACCTCAACCAGCCGTCCTGTGCGCACGGCATCTCCTGTGCTCGAACGGCCACATCGAAATTCTGTGAACCACTTGTGGACCATGCCATGTGATGGAGTAGTCTCCATAATACCTGTTCAGCTTTTCTTTCGTTTCTTTCACCGTCTTACCACGCAAAAAGTAGTGCTTTAGCAGAAAACGAAATTAACTTTTCTCCAATTTCTACGAGGCAGCACACATTTTCTTATTTTAGACGCTCTCAACAATGTTCTAAGAAACAAATGATGACGAATTTCTGCGATTATATCCAGAATGGATGTAAGACTTGGGTGCAAACAAGAATCCTGTGATTAGAACGCTATCTCTCGTCAAAGTCATGGACTTGTCAATCTGTCCTCGTAAGTTAATACATCCTAAGAAACTTCATGAGCAGCTCTATAAAATAATATTAGAATCCAAAAATGAAAAATTAGATCTTCATTGTTATTCCCCATATGTCTTCAAATATTGTACATGGTGGAACCACAGTAAGGCTTTTCTAAAGGCTGACTGTTGTATTAACTTTCTGTTTTCTTATGTCAGTACTCGGAAGCAAATGAAGCAATATGTACTTTTTGGTATTAATAAAATAGTTAGTTCTATATATGTCATTTGCTCTTATATATAAAATGAGCGTCAAGATCTTTTATAACTGTAACTAAATGTTTAGGTTTATGCCAGAATCAGTGAGATGGCTTGCAGCTAAGGGCAGAAATCAAGAAGTGGAGGACATCATGTTAAGGGCAGCAAAATGTAATGGTGTGCAGCTATCAGAAGAGGCAATGACCAGAAATGAGTTGACACCATTGCATGATCCTGTAAGTAATAAGCAATCTGATGGGAAATCACAGTGAAATGAGTTCCTTGGAATATGAATAAGAATCATTTTCAACTCACTAATTTAAGCAACAAAAGCTTGCAAATTTTAAAACATGTATTGAAGGCATTTGTCTTCGTCCTCGGCTAAATTGTTATCAGAGTAATTGGTTTAGGTATTATTTCTTGATATAGAAGTTATTTTTCACTTCCTTACTTCCTCTTTTGCAAGTATTTTTTTCACTTGCATTTATAAAATAGAAAGTGTATTTTATTTTTATAAACATTTATACCTTTATAATTGATATACAGGTATTACAGAATTCAAGCAACAAACTTTCATACGCTACAGAGGGGTGTTAGGTGAGCAGTTAGATGTAGGACACTTATGGTCTTGAGTTCAATGTTGTTTGCAATAGATCAAAATCAAAAAGCCAATACGCCACTGAATTGCTGCTACTTGGAGGTAATTGTCGCCATGCTATGTCCAAAAATTCCACGTGAATGCTCTGTAATGTAATGAATGCTAAACTTTGAAAGAAACAAATTAAAATAGGGTTCACTCCAAATGTATGTTATTCATCTGTTTGGAAAAAGGATAATGTGGTTTGAGTCCAACACCTGCAGATTGACAGTCAAGCCCGCTAATGACTGTACTATTACTACAGCTAACTGTTGTTTGTCCTCTGATGCATATAATTGTCCATGTGAAATTGGAGGTATCAAGTGGTGCACTGGCCCTTACTGAGGAAAATTTTCTCAGCAAAAGCAAAGCTCATAACTTTGAAAATACAAAATAGTAGCTATTTTGCACTTGTGGAAGAGAAATATACTATTTTAGAGTGGATATCAGTGCTACATTTGTATTTAAATCTTTATTTACATTTAATCAGTACAATATTCAAAGGCAAAATCATTATGTAACTTCAAAGTTTGTTGTCACAGACTCTAGGTGTCCTATATCTCTCTGTAACCCCTAAAAGTTTGTTGGTTGAATTATGTAATACCCTATATAACAACTATGTCAATTGTTAAAATTAACACATTGTGCATAAAAATAATGTTTAATCTCAGCTCCTACCAGGATGTTCAGTAATAGGAACAAATGTATCTCTTTCAGTTCAGTATTAATGATCAGCCATTTCAGAATACTCAACCATATTGTATTGTATATTGTACTTACAGCAAAAACCAGAAGCCAAGCCAAAGTCCAATGCACAAGCAATGAAGCAGGTGTTGACGTCAAGAATATTGGTGACAAGGTTTATAAACTGCGCATTTTGCTGGTGTGTACACAACTAATGTTATGATTCGTAAGTTATTATCTCTGTCCTCAGTTTCTTAATTCCTTCATCTTTAAACACTTTAATTTCCTTTAATGTAATGGAGCATTAATATTTACTAAGTTAGAGATTCTGAACAGTGATTCAGAATTACATAAGTAGTTCTCATATCATTGAGGTAATTCACTGATCTTGATACTAAGTTTGTTAGGGATGTTCAGAAATAACGGCCAAAGTGTAAGCTAAAATTCAGTAGCTCAGAGGCATATATTCCCTTTCTGAGTTAAAAGAGCTCAAATAAAGCACTAATAATTGAAGATGGCAGTCAACGACGACATCTCATCACTTAAAAAAAAATCTGTGGAAGCATTGAAATGAAAGTTATAACTGAAGCAAAACTTTCTAAATACCATGAAGGTTTATTTTGCAGGACAAGGAAACAGTAAGTGAAAAAAATTGTTGTGATATATTCGCATGACTTTCTCTACCCTCTATCATTTATTAGCAGGTATGCAAACTATTTTTAGTAAAGCTTATTTTTCTATCTACAGCATTTTAATCCAAATAATTATTTGCAGAAATAGCTACATTACACATTTTGTTATAAATCAAAGGAAACAGCGATAGTCAAATGTTTAAAAACTGGACGCTGTATGCTGGCCTTAAAACTCCATACTGTTTCCATGCAATCACAAGAAACAACTGAATGCTGAAAGGACTTTAAGAATGACCAAGTAATGAACAATTCGAACCTTTAATAACAGATATCTCAGAAATGGCTTACACCACAAAAATCTTATTTGAAGTAAATTGTGTGTTTTAAAGAGATCTACATTTTTTGTGGAGTATGTTTATGTCTATTGCTTAATGTTTAGCAGTTGTATAAGATTAAACAAAATTTATTCCAGCTGAAATGGACTTCACAGCCTATTCCCAGAAAATTCAAGATATACATTTTATTTGTTATGTAAATATCTTTAATGCTGTATTTTAATCAAAATCGTTAGATATTTTTTTAGAAAATCAAAAATTTCGAAAAATGTTCCATGTAGAGGGTGGTTTGGGGTGGGGGGATTTTCTTGAAAATCTTATGTCACATACTTGGAAGGTACTGAACCTGAATACCAAGTTTGGTATTTATCTGACTTTTTTGTTTTTGAGTTATGCTGTTCTCGCTCGCTCTCTCTCTCTCTCTCTCTCTCTCTCTCTCTCTCTCTCTCTCTCTCTCTCTCTCACACATATACACTTTTTTTTCTAAAAATGCTTTTTTTGGGTTCAGGGGGCCTCAAAACATGTATTTCCAATGAAATCTTGGTATGGAATTTTTGAATGGGATACAATACTTCCCCTACTTATTATATATAGCAGAGTCACAAGCATAAACCCTTATATTCAAGTCCCTTTATATGCCACATTTGTCAACATTTGCACTATATGATTTCTTTTGCAAGTGAACAATGGACATAACAAGAATCACATGAGGAAAAAACTGTAAAAAAATTTTCTGATGCATTGCATTCACATGATGTTTGCTTCTCACTCTTGTACAAACTGACCTTACAAAAACTTTCTCTTTCATCTTCTATTTATTAATCATGATAAACTTATATTACACATTATACATTTTGTTAAGTATTACAGTAGCATAAAGTGATATAGTTCTGATAAACCAGTTGCTATGTGATGACTTTAGAATTCCATGCTCTTTGCATAACCACAAGGAAAAATGAATAGTGACTTACTATTTGAAAACGTATAAGTATTCAAAAATTCAAACCAATAACAAAGAATATCTTGGAAATGGATGCCACAAAAAATTTTATTTGGCATAAATTGTATGCTTTAACGGGATCTACATTTTTTTGAGTGGTAAGAGTTTGTCTGTTTCTTACATTTTAGCAATTATACAAAGGTAAATTTAAATGAAGAGCACTTCAGAACATATTTGCAGAAAATTCAAGAGAGATATTTTATTTATCATCAAAATACCTTAACCATACAGTATTTTAATCAAAAGTGTTAAGAGCCATTTTTTAAAAAATAAAAAATAAAGAAAATTTTTTCCATTTAAAAGGTACTTTGGGGTGGAGAATTTTTCTCAAAATCTTTGTCTTGCACTCTTGGAAATCATTGAACTTTGGTTTGGTAAAGATTGGTGTTTAAGTGATTTGTTTGTTTTAGAGTTATGCTCTTGATAGGCAGGCAGACTAGACACAAACACACTCTCACTCACACACATGAACCTTTTTCTAAACATGCTTTTTCTGGATTCAGCAAGTCTCAAAATATGTATTTCCTGCAAAATCATGGTATCAAATTTTTGGCTGGAATGCAAAACATTTAAAATTTAAGATACTTATGTGGAAAATAAAATGTATATCTTGAATTTTCTGGGAATAACCTGTGAAGTCCTCTCCTTTTGGAAAGAATTTTGTATAATGGGTAAGTCATAAGAAATAGAGCTTTTTAAAATATATATTTATTTGAAATAAATTTTTTGTGATATCCATTTCAAGATATCCATTATTACCGTTTTAAATTGTTCAATATTTTGTCATTTTAAAAGTGCTGTCGCTTTTTAGTTGCTTTTTGCAATAGCATGGAAGGAGTATGGAATTTCAAAGACAGCATATAGCAATATACTTTTAAAAGCATCTGACTATTGATTCAGTTTTCTCTATCCCCTTATTCTTACAACAAAACATGAAATTACTTTTGCGAAATTAATTTTGAAATTACTTCTTAAACAACATGAAGTAGATATAAAAATAAACTTTTGTAAGAATAGTTTATGGGAGCTATACAAAGGTAAGCAAGTGTGCATTAAGAGTCATGTGAATGTAACACAAGATTTTTTGCTATATCACACATTGAACCTGGGTAATTAAAGTTATTCTACCTACTGTTATTATTTTACCATTAATTATCTTATTTGGTTCATAAAAATGAATGCCATGAACTTTGTTTTTGTGTCAGATATTTTCATATCTGTTTGCAACCTATCTTCAGTATTACTCCACATTACTTGTCATATAGTGTTCAAATTTTTTCATTTATCCTAAAATATATTGCACATTGTTTCTATCATTAGTTTATCACTCTTGTCAATAAATAAATTAAATAAAGCTGGGGCCATGGAGGCCTTGTTTTCTCCTTGACTTGTTCATATATGTTTATTGCTGATTCTTTCCCCTTTGTCAATAAAATTGTTTCTGCCAAAAGGCTTTGTATTACTGTCAGGGGTGGCTTCTTAATATGGTAGCATGTTTGTGCCACAACCGTATTCCTGACTTTGTCTACTGCTGTTACATTTCGGATTCATTTGGACCTGATTTTGTGTAGTGGACTTCAGCAAGTGCTATATTGTTTGCAGGAGCCAAATAGTGCACTCCCAGTTGCAGCCCATAGTCATATAATGGCTAGGTATAGGGCATGACAAACCAAATGAGCTCAAGGTGTGTGGTGGGCAAGTGCAGTGCATAAGCCTCTGTGTTGTTGGATAACCTAATAGTCAGAGAGCATAGAATAGGATGACTTATGTCACGTAAACAGCGACATCTATTGGTTATATAGTAAATGTTTGCTTTACTTCCGGTCATCCATATACTGATCTGAACTGAGCTGAACATTAATATCAGTATGTTGTGTGTATGTTGCACATGGTTGTACTGTGTTTCAATTGGAAAATCAGAGTGACTTAATACATGTAAAAGATGCTGTCCAGAGAAACTATGAATTCTGTTCAGTCTCCTTTAGCACCACCTTTTTCAACATTAAACTTTAAAGGAAAAGGAAATTAAACGTCTTGGTAGACCTACATCAAATCTAAAATTCACTCAGCTGTTAAAACAAAAACAATATGTTTTAACAGGAATTTTAACAATGAGAGCATGACTGAGTGTGATGTTAAAAAGTCCCTATTTTGCTTTTCTTGTGTTTTATTTAGTGGTGAAGATGTACTGAATAACCATGGATAAAACATGGTATGAATATTTCTAGTATCTTCATGACTTCCCAAAAAATATGGCTTATAATAGCACAGTTCCAACAGGTTCATAACAAATATGTGATAATATTTGGAAGTATCTAATTGTTAACAACTAACATTTATAATGCAAAATTGACAACACAGTGTTTATTGCTTTAAAAAATGTAAATATCCGCTACCTATAACTTTGTGAATTACCAGTCACCCCTGATTACTATTATTAAATGATCTGGATACTCTTTACGATACATTATTTTCCATAATTGTTCCTTATTAATATATCAAAGACATTTCGTAATCTACATGAACATGGTAAATTAAACCCTCTTCATTTTTTAATTATTTATTCCATTATAAATATGCAATCCTTTTCAGAAATAACTTTGTTCTTCTGTAGGTATATTCTTATATAATTAAGCTACACTCTTATATAATTCAATTGCCTTACAATTATCTTCACAGAAATTTTGTAAACTGTGCTTAACAAGTATATGCCTCCTATAATTTTGAGAATCTTGTTTGTTTCCTTTTTTAAAGTTGGACATCTGTGTTCTATAATACATCAGGGATAGCACAGTCTTTCCAGCATAAGTAAATTTTTTTTTACAACAACAATATAGTACTGTCTCTGCTGTCCATAAATTAGCTGCTAGCCTCCCAATCCAGAGTGCTGTATTCAGTTCCTGGTTGGAAGTTGAGAGTTTTACTTTGGCCAAGATTTATTCCCTTACCTCTCCGGTGTAAATATGTATGCCTGTGTGTATTTAATAGAAAACCAAAACAGTAATGTAAGGAAAGCTAATGATTAAAAGAAACAATAAACAAGCAAACATTAATGCTGATGAGCAATTGTTCAAGCCACTGATATTATCTAAGGTATTAAACAGGGGCATCATTATGGGGTAGAGAGGGGACAAATGCCCCCCCCCCCCCCAGATTATGAGAAATAATTAGGCTACTGGTTTATATTGCTCCACCAAATGAAAAATTATGAGAACTGTACTTTTAATATAAATATCTCACATTTAAGACAACTGCTTCAAGCAATCTCGCCCCCCCCAAGCAGAAACTGAAATAATGCTCCTGGTAATAAAGGTAGTATGTATATGTGGGGGGGGGCAGAGGAAATACAGTTAATGGAAAAATTAAATTGTAACTTTGATTTACTAAACAATTAAAACATCCTGTCATCTTAAATGCAAGAAGTCAATGTGATTCTTCAAGCACACTTCCAAGGAAAGTATCCTCAGTTTTGCACACTGCCAATGAAGTTAGAGAAACTATCTCATTATGATTCCATCTGTATTTCAGTATAAACAAATAAATATAACTGTTGGAACCAATAACAGAAAATTTTCTTTATGTTTGGCATTACATATTGAACAAATAAATGCTGTGTAATTTCTGTTTCAGGATAACCAATTCATTTGTGTACATAGGGTTATCCCTATCAGCTGTAGTTGTGGGTGGCAACAAGTATTACAACTTTATCCTGGTTGCTTTGGTGGAGATGCCAGCCTATATTGTTACTCCTTTCTTAGCTGATCGCTTGGGCCGCAAACGTTCTCTCTGTGGCTCTCTTTTTCTTGCTGGAATTTGCTGCATAGCATTTGCATTTATTCCTGCAGGTATTACTCTAAAAGTTTAAAACTGTTCACTTTGGACTTAAAATTACCAATGTAATCGTTAATCTATAAAGCTGTTTATTTATTTATATGTGAAGGTATTTGAAGTGAATTTAAAGTAACATTTTAACTACAGGACTGCTCTAAATGATTCATTTATTTTCAAAATGCCTCTTGAGCAGGGGATACTCAGGGAGGGCTCAGGGTGCTGTAGCTCCCCCCCCCCCCCACCAAGATACTCAAAACTGTAGTATCAAAGCACTGCAGTCTCCTTTTCTTGTTTTGTTTGTTTGTTTTCTGTAACTCTTTTATACTTAGAAAACTGTATACTGCATTGTACCTCTGTCGTCCTCCGTGGTCTAGAGGTGCCATACTAGCCTCTAGTTCCCAAGGTCATGGGTTCAAACCGGCAGAGGGTAATGGATTTATTCGGGCAAAAAATCCTTAGCATGGCTTCCTTCGGAAGGGAAGTAAAGTCAGTGGTCCCGTGTCGTAGATTTACGTCACGTAAAAGAACCTCAAGCCTGATAAAGAGACCTCTGAGAAAAATTAACGGTCTTTCACGCCCAATATGGAATGGGATCCTAAGGACCACAGCAGCCATATGTTGATTGGCAACATTGATTTAATGGCACACTCTGCTCATTTTACTATCTGTACACATTTAGTTATAGTAGTAGTAATAGTTATAGAGCACCTCCTGTAGGGTTTCTGAGTGGGTCCCCCTGTGATCTAGTGGTTAATACACCTGGATAATTGACCTAAAAGTTAAATTATTTACAATATTTGTAGGAGTAAACCTAACCTGCATTTGACTCCTGACTGGAAGTTTAGCATCTATATAATCCTGTTTGCTTTTTGGTCTATAATTTCTTAAAAGGATTGCTGGTCATACTTGGCCCATCAAATCCTTTAATAAATCAATATATTCTGCTTACTTATCCAGTTTGTATCCACTTTCACTTGGATAAATCTCCAAAAGTGACCACAGAATGAAGGTAATAACTCACTTAGTGTTTCAGTTATTCCTGTTCAATGCCCCCTGCATATGTTCTGTTCTTGGATAACATGATACACATCCAAACAGCAGTTGAGTTCATTCTATATCTTCTGTAGCATCATTCTGTCAATGTCATCACTGCAGCGTTGATGTATTATCTGGGGATGTGTAAACATGACCCATAATGTACTTCCAAAGGAAGAAGTTGCTCAGAATTAGATCAGTTGACTGGGGGGGGGGGCAGGGAACAGAATACTTATCCTCATCATATGTCCAACCTTATGATACAAACATTTGTCATTTAATTACAACAAACCTTGATGCTCTGATGAAGGGGAGTACCCTGTCTTGCTAGGAGACTAAATCCTTGTAATCGGCAATCATTTGTGGAGAGAACCACAACAGCAACACATCCTGTCTTAGTCATCTTGCAGAAGAAAAACATCCTGTACTGGTTTGTTGATGACATTACACAGAAAACATATCGTTTGGAGGCAGAAATATCATTCCTACAATGCTTCTTACATTGTGATACAATATTGCGTTTTGGTAACAATATTTCACTTTAATTGTTGCAGGAGCTACAGACGATAATGTGGATTGAAATGTAATTGTAAAATCTTCTACATTGTATGCTGCAGAGGTAAAAGTTGCAGCTTGCATGAATTTTTGTAGACTGTGCACAAAACTTTCTCTCATTCTCTACACTGTTTCATTTAGTGCTGTTGGTTCACCAGTGTTTCTGCAAATACAGAAACAACCAATGTCCTTAAATTGCCAATACCACCTCAAAATGCTCTGTTTACATGATGGCTCCATCCCATACCTTCTTCTAAATGCATACTGCATTGTTGCAGAAGATGAATTTCTTGTGTTTCCCAATGCAGAAAGCTTTTTACTTATTTTGTTGCCATTTTGTAATAATAGTGCACTCATATGCCAACTGATGTGCACAATGCAAACTTGTCAGCTTATGCTCGTTTTCATGTTTCAATTATATTTGTATGCGTAATACTTTGGAAAAGTGTTTTGAAACTCAGTTTTGTCCACAGGTGGATATAATTCAATTTACATTGACACACCCCAGTGCTTTCAAGTTTTAATGACACATTTTGATTTCCAAGAACAAGGTCATATTTCTTGTGAAAGTATATATAGAGAGTAATTAAATTCAAAGATGCAGTAAATTTTTCACTCGTATTATCATTCTCTCATATCATCAAGAGTGCTTGAATGTGCAGAATTCAGTAACATCACTAAATGAATTTCTAATAAAACTAAATTGAACAAACCCACAATACACACAAGAAGAAAACAGGTTCATCACACTCAGCTACCACAACCAAAATATCTATAAAGTTACCGCCTCATTCAAGAAACTCAAGTACAAAATAGCCTACAAAACAAACACCCTCAGAAAAACACCTCACCAGGAAACAAACATCAACAGACAAATACAACCAAACAGGAGTGCAGACTCAAATCCTAGACTGCTCCAACTTCTACATTGGCTAAACAGGAATGTTGTTCAACATCAGATACAAAAATGAAATATAGGTTATTGATCAGGAGGCCAATGACCAGCTTTCACTAGTATGCTAGTGACCATCTTGAAAATAACAGGGTATCCTGAGGCTTTTGACTCAGTCTATACAGTTCAGATCTTACAGGAATTGAATCACAGTGACATATGAGCCTAGTATCTCCATACACAGGATGGAAGGCATGTAGTTGTCCTAAGGTATTTTGCAAGATGTACCTACTGAAATACTGCAGTAATTTTTTTCTCTCTGAGCAATGGATTACACAATGCAACAGTGAAAAAACTTTTTTCGAATATGTAGGTTTTCTTTATATATTTTGACTCTGAATTCGAAAATGATACTCAAAACATTGAATCACCCACAGTTTTTGCATAAATCACATATTTTGCAATAATGATATCACATATAGAAGTAGTACATGCATATATGGCACACAAATCATGTAAAAGTAGAATAGAAGTTTAAAACAACATATTGAAATATACATGCAGTGGACAGAAGCATACAGAGAATGTGGTATAAGACATGCACTATCATCTGTGCTTTCTTAGTGGTCATGACATGGCCCTTGCTTTTCCTCTTAGGGGGAACTTGTGGTGAAGCATCCAGCATTAGTCGTCCATCATCTGAACATTCCAAGTTCCCTGGTATCGTCATTCCATGTCTTTGATATCCTGGTGGAATCTTTCATGGTGAAGCATCCAGCAGTGTTCGCCCATCATCCATACATCCCAAGTTCCCTGGTATCATCGTTCCATGTCTTTGATATTCTGGTGGAATCTTTCACCCTATTCCTCCTCACTTACAGCACCCAGGTTTGGAGGCAGAAAGTCAAGGTGCAAATTTAAAAAATGTATTTCAAACTGAATTTTGTCAGCATGTTCTTAACTACGTCAATATACTCTGTACTATGGTTGTCTCCCAAGAAGTTTTGAACCACACACTTAAAGGCAGTCGAGGCTTCTTGCTCCACAGCATTCATTGAATGAAGTGAATCTTCATCTAGCATTAGTTTCTGAAAATCGGGACCAGTAAACATGCCCTCTTTTGACTTAGCATCTGACAGGTTGGGGAACTTGTAAAATATTATGCCCACTTTGATATGTAGAGGTGACAAGAGTATTGTCTCTGTCCACTAGAGGGTCACACTTGATATTTTTGTCCCCTGGAACCAATTCCAAACTTTGGGGCCACTGTTTTTGCTCCCAATATTTGTCACAACCTTGACTGTCCCATTTACAGATGAAACAGGGGAACTTGGTATATCCTGATTGTTGTCCTAGAACCATACCCAATACTTTCAAATCACCACAAATCATGTAATTGTTATCCTCATAATGAATGGTAGTAAGAAGTGCCTTAAAATTGTAATGTACAGAATGACCGACAGGTATTCAGGCATACATGTTACCATTGTGCAGCAGAACTGCCTCCAGACTTCTTTTAGATGAGCCAATAAACAGTCTCCAGTCACACTTGGTGCATATAGAATATTGAACTGACCCATTAAACCTTGTACATCACTGCAGTACACTAACACGTCATTTCGAGCAAAATATTGTATGCATATCAAGTCCCTTTTTCTGTAAAATGTAACGGACATATCAGCTGCTAACATACGTCCTTTATGCAGTCTTGACCCTAGAAGCTCCTCTTTATCCTTTGTCAGTCCCAGATTACGGACTAAATCATTTAGGCCTGCATGAGTGAACAGAAGAGGGCCCTCATCTGTGACTACTTCAAACTCAGTATCATCCCTCTCCTGCACGGTGTCTGTGTCATCACTGTCTTCCATATATAATGTCTGCAGAGGCTGTGGAATAGGTATATCCAGGCCATGTGGAACGGGACAAATTGCTGAGTGAAGTTGTTTGGATACTCAATACTCTTCTTATTTTTCTTGTTGAAACCTGTAACTTACAAGAGCAGAAGTAGCAGTTGTCGGTATGATTCTGTTGTTCCCACCAGAACATAGGGATGCCAAATCGTAATGACTTCTTCTTTCCTGCTGCTCACCGTCGTAAATCTACACACACACGCACGCACGCACGCACGCACGCACGCACGCACATGCACGCACGCACACTACACACACAATACACATGACCTGTAGAGCCCATGCTTTATTGATGTTGCCTCGCCCAGAATAGGCATGGTAGACCTTTCTCATGAAGGCAGTAATATTTCTTCAGTCTTTTTTCACCAAACTTCACCACAAATATAACAAAAACCAGAGAGTTTACACAGCCTCAGGTAGGCATTGTACACTAACACATACTTCCTTGCACAAATACAAACAACACAGTGATGGACGGGCAGCGCCATTTGTAATGTGACAGTTGCTGTGTGCTGCTAGGGGTGCAAGTGTTTAACAGTTGAAAGCGATGTGCCGCTTCTGAGCTTCATGTGGTGCTTTCGTGTACATCATTATTGCAAAATATGCGATTTGTGCAAAAACTGTGGGTGATATGATGTTTTGCATATCATTTTTGAATTCAGGACATCAAAATACATAAAGAATGCCTTCGTTTTCAAAAAACGTTTTTGTGACACTGCAATTTGTTGCAGTATGTTAAAAAAACTGAAGAAAGAAAAAAAAAAGAGCAAGATAATTTATTGACAAGAAATTGTAAAATGTAAATAAACTGTAGTGATTGTTTACTGAATGAGTCACCAGGGTCGAAGTGCAGTAGACAATCACATTTGTAAAACTCTTAGCACAATAAATACTATACTATAAAAACTTTATATCAGAATTTCAACATACATTACCTTTAAATATCAAAACATGCTTGAAGCTATGAAGAGTTTTAAGTTAAACTGAACAAGATATTTTCCTTGCATCCTTTTTGTACAATCAATGTGTTTGGCACAATTTTTTTATTGTACTTCATCACAATTACAATTTTCATGATGTACTAATATGGCAATCAGAGTATGTAGTCCTATCTGCTGCCAGTTCTTGCATTTGTGATCAAAACGGCTTAGTGTATGGTCAGAGTAGATATGAGGAGTTGCAGTGTGATGAAGGTAGGGAATGTAGGGTCATATACATAATGCCTTAGGACATAATGCAAATGGGCAACCACATAATAGACATCATGAAGAATAATATAATGGCTGAACTGGATAGAATAACTTCTGTGAAATCATCCCAGTTGAAAGTTGAGCGAGAATAGGTTGAACAATTTAGCCACCACTCTCTGCAAGTGTGTATCATAAGGTCTACAAATAATTTATTTTTAGGTAAATGCATGGAGATGGACCAAAGGTGGTATTAAGACTTGTTTGCTCCTCTACTTTTTCTCCTTTGGTAGTAATAGAAACATGCAACTGCACTGTAGATGGTAAGAAGAGTTTTTCACATAAAATAGAAATTTTCAGCTATGTCTTTATTCCCAACCAATTTTCATATAACACTAATACAAGAAATTATTTAATGAAAATCTAGCATTTACAAGTTTACACACATGTATTGTTTATCATACATATTGTGACTGTGCGTGCTATGTGCCTAAGGATCAGTGGTGCAAATGCCTGCTACCGGTTAGGCTAATGGCCAAATCTCCCTCTAGAACAATGGGGGTGTTCCCCGCTCCAGAGGATTCCTTTTAGCCCTTTTGGGTAGGTTTCATATCTCTAGAAAGCTCTGCTTTGTATGCGGACCTATATAAGGGACTGCTGTCACCAGGACAATCAGTGTTTAGTTAGGTTAAGTAGAGTTGAGTTCTGTTAGAAATGTTGAAGTGAAAAGTGGACAGTGCAATTTGCGAGTTGTAACTCAACAGTCAGTTGTGAGTCGTGCAATTCAGCAGTTCAGTTGTGATTTGATTTGTCGGATCAGTTGTGTTGTATTCCAAGTGTGTGCCAAAGTGACTCAAGCATAACGTTTGGGCTATAGTGAGGCCTAGAGATAAATAAAGTGTGTTTTCACAGTAACTCGTGTTTTCATTTGTTACCATATTTAACAAAAAAAAATAAGCTATCTTTGTCACTTTACAATGATTTATAATGTGTGGGACTTTGATACTTCGATGAAAATGATAGAATTTTAATATTTGAATGCTTCTTTCAGCAGAAAGCAAATTTTATATAATTTTTATGGTATTTTAGACTATGGATAAAACATTGACAAATTGAAGTATATGATAGAAATGTAGCTGATTTACATTTTCTATCTTCACTTTCTTCCTTAAGCACCTCATTTTGTCATTTAGCATTTTATTTTTTTAAATTGTAACTGACACTGTTTGTAGAGATTTTCAGTAGAGATCTAAAGAGTTAATCTTGCATTCACCCCAGATATTTGTGCTATTCTTCAGTAACTTGTGCTACAACACCAACATTTTGTGTAATTTGTATTTCTTTTCATTGGATTTTTAATAAAAGTAAAACAGATTAGGTTGTTAGTCTTGTTCAGTAAATGTGTAAATAAACTCATTTGATAAATAATATCCAGTTTATTTCAACTAAGTCCTTAGGTAGGTACTAGGGATTTTCTATATGTAATAAATATAAATATTTTTATCAACTTAGTTTTTCACTTTAAGTGTATTAAGTAGGTAAATGTTTAAGTTAAAACATTTATTTTTTATTCTTTATTAACACTTGTAGTAACACATTCAGATTTGCTTCAGAAACGCATCACAAATTCTTCTCTGGGGCTGTGACTTTCCTCATGTGAGTTTTGTCTTGCCCACTGCAAGGGAAAGCTTGTGGTTGCCAAATGCCTCTATTTGAAAAAAAAAAATTCTGATGTGTTACACTCACATGACTTTCTCTACTCTTGTACAAACGCTTATTCTCCATCTACTTCATGTTAATCGAGATAAACATTTGTAGACTCTATCTTATTACTACTTTTCTTGTAGATGCAAGGGGAATATATATTTACAAGGGCAATATAGAAATACAGTAGCCTTTAAGCATATACATATCTCTTAATAGCTGGTTGCTAGGTGCAGCACCATTCCTTTTGCCACAGATTAATACTCTTTGCATATCCAAGACAAAAAATGAATAACCAATTCCCATTTGAGAAAATAAGTATCAACAAATTTTAGGGAATAACAAGCAATATCTCGAAAATGGTTCACTCAAAAAAAAAAAATATATATATGACATAAATTATGTATTTTGTCTCTCATGGTTTACCAGTTATGCAAAAGTCATTCACAATGAAGAATACTTTTGGAGACATTCCCAGAAAATTCAAGATATACATTTTATTTGTCATGAAAATATCTTAAACATATGATATTTTAATCAAAATCGTTAGAGCCATTTTTGAGAAAATCAAAATTATCGAAAAATGTTCCATGTAAAGGGTAATCTGGGATGGGGGGATTTTCTTGAAAACCTTTGTGTCGCATCTCTGAAGATATGAACCTAAATACCAAGTTTGGTGTTTATCCGACTGTTTGTTTCTGAGTTATGCTGTTCACACACGCACGCACGCACGCACGCACGCAGGCAGGCATGTTTCCAAAAATGCTTTTTTTGGATTCAGGGGTCTCAAAACATGTATTTCCGGTGAAATCTCGGTATCGAATTTTTTGGTGGAATACAATACTTCCCCTACTTACTATATGTAGTAGAGAAAGTAAAAATTTTAAAAATCTATGACCAATAGTATTCATAAACTTTTGAATGGTTAAAGGACATGTGTACCACTTCCATGCTGTATATAGAGTCATAGGTTTAGGATTATTTTAAAGCAAACAGTATTGCACTAATCACTATATATTTTTAAATTTACAGATCTTTCACTAGTGAGGCTTCTAGTGTTTCTGCTGGGAAAATTTGCTATCACTGTGAGCTTTACTGTGATATATGTCTTCACTGCAGAGTTATTTCCCACAGAATTAAGACATTCTCTTCTTGGAAGTTGTGCAATGGTGGGAAGGGTTGGTTCCATAATTGCACCACAGACTCCGTTATTGGTAAGTCTGATGCATTTTCATATTTACATCCTCATATG
Source organism: Deroplatys truncata (assembly GCA_030765065.1). Lineage (NCBI taxonomy): Eukaryota > Metazoa > Arthropoda > Insecta > Mantodea > Mantidae > Deroplatys > Deroplatys truncata. Next base: position 124,065,957 of record CM060988.1, on the reverse strand, counting down.
ACTGATATTTGAATATCTAGGACAGTGCCTTCCAAACTTTTCTTCATGGGGACCCACTATTAGTACAGAGAATTTTATGTACAAGGGCTGATCAGTAAAGACTGAGACTGATTTTTTCCTGTAGCTTTTTTGAGAGTTTCCTGTCTCTACCATGAATACTTTAAAATAGTGGGATTTCATGTATAATGTCCATAGACAGCAGCACTCTTGTATCGGTAGGTTGGTAGTAATGCTGTATATTGTTGACCCTACTTGAACTTCGCATACCCTCGACACGAGAGGAGCAATAAAATTTGTTTTCATTTAAATCATACAGCCTCTGAAACTTTGGAAAAGCTGAAGCAAGCATACGGTGAAGATGCACTATCTCGTGCAACAGTGTTTAGGTGGTTCAAGGACTTCAAAGAAGGACGAGTCCTCTGTGTTAAGCAAGGTGGGCCTGGTGCTTTGGCTTCTGCTATGACTGAAGTCAACATCAACACAGCTGCTGTGATTGTTGTTCTTCCTCACACTACTGTTACAGCAGCATACTACACTCCAGTATTGGCTACACTGAGGAAGCACATTGCAAGGAAACATACAGAACTTTATCAGAATGGGTGGCGACTTCATCACAACAACGCATGGCCTCTCGTCGCAAATCAAGTCCAGGAATTCAACATCACCTACATACTGCATCTGCTTTATAACCCCAATCTTGTCCCCTGTGATTTCTTTTTTATTCCCATCACTAAAGGCAATGCTCCAGGGCATTCGATTTGAGAGCACTGAAGCGTGCTGAGTAAAAGTGAGGCGATTCTCAAAGACCTGACAAGGAATGGCCTGTACCATGTGTTCGAGGACTGGCAGAGACGCTATAAAAAGTGCATTCAAGTAGGCGGGGACTACTTTGAAAAATATCATGTCAACATTGAAATGGAGTAATAAATACTGTGAAAAAAAAGTCAGTCTCAGTCTTTACTGATCAGCCCTCGTAGCACCTATTCACAGATAATATTAGTCTTATAAATGATAGAGTCTATTATACCTAACAGATGAGATATAATTAATCCTTGTAGATGTGTTTTTAAGTTCATTAGAAATACATGTAACCAAAGCTTTCCCCAAACATCCTCAAAGTATGGTTTTGAAGTGTAGACAATATTATCATAATAATGACCATAAAGCTTGTTCAAGATGCTTTAAAACTGTTAGGCTTACAAGACCAAGCCATCAAATTCACTGTAGAGACAGAGAAGTATGGATACTGGCCTTTTCTGGATATGAAAATAATGAGAAATGAAGATGGGACTTTCCTTTGGGATATACAGAAAACCAACCCACACAGATACATGCATCAAATACAATAGCTTTAAGTCACACCAGCATGCAATTTTCAACAGCCTAGTACAAAGGTTAATCAACTTTCCTTTGAGCAAAGAAGAATACAACAATGAACACCAGAAAAGTTTCAAAATAACACGTGTTAATGGGTTTATCCCTTAAGTGGTAAGATCGGTCTCTCAGACCATGGCGCTCTATTTTTCTGTAATATTGCATATGCTGATTATGTTGCAACCTTGAATGCCAAGCTATGTGTCACATGAACGTTTGTGTGTATTGTGAAAACGTGGCTTATGCAATCCATTGTTATAAATTTATCAGGAAGGCTTCATTGACTGGTGTTACTGTTAACATAAGTATATTTTGCGTACCTCTGATCTCTTATTTGACAGAAAAGTCGTCATTGTTTTCCGGTATATTACAAGTAATAAGTTCACTCTCTTAGTAAACTATCACCGTTAAGTGGCATATTGATGTTCTTATTTCAGTTTGAATGAAAATGTTGAAAGAGAAGCTGAATGTAAATGCGTTATGCCAAAGTCAGCCGATGGTTCACACAAGCTTCATACTTTTCTAATAAGTATTTTTTGTTACTTAATTGTAATTTGTTGTTTAAAAACTGTTTTATTATATTAAAAACATGAAACATATAATGTTATATACATATGTTTATATATATTCAATACTGTGGTGAAAATAAAATAAAAATTATAAGGTCTGAGAGACCGATGTTACCTATAACGTGACAAAAGTTATGCTTCCACTTGAGGGTTAACTCACAAATTATAGATAGGAGGAAATCAATAATATCAAAACCCTAACACCCTTGGAAGACAAAAAGAAAATTAAAAAGTTCACATTCCACCCACTTCTACACAACAGGTTCCAAAAGGTCTTTTCAAAACTGAACATAATCCTAGCTCTTCAAAATAACTCCAACTTGAATAATCTGTTGAGAGCACCTCCCAAAGACCAGGTACCAAAAACTTCCAAACCTGGGATTTATAGGATAAACTGCCAGGAATGCAATAGCGTAGATTGAGAAAACCAAGCACAACATAAACATTCACACCAAAGAACATATCTGGAGCATAAAATATAAACAAACAGACAAATCAGAGGTTGCAGCACGCTTTTGGGAAACCAATCATGAAATAGTCACAAACTCCTAATTGCTAAAGGAAATAAACCGTCCCCTAAAACTCACCGTATGGATGAAGATTTTCATATACAAGCACAAACACAGAGTTATGAACTTTGAAATCCCACCTTTAGACAGTTATACCAAATTCATCATGCCATCTACGAGAGACCAGAATGAAGATGACACCAGCATCACCAGTCGACCTACAGCTGCTGATGGATGCAAAGGCTTCTGAAGCATGTCCTGTACAGTAACAGAGCAAGTGAAGCAAGCGCGTCCCAAATTTGACTACTAATGCTCAAGATGAGGTATATTTTAAAGAAATAAGGATTGTACTCATCATAGGAATCTGAAACTACAAAGGTATACTAATTAAGCAATATGCTTGTGAAATTGCCAAAAAAAAATTAGTTCCAAGTTTTGCCGCTACGTGAAAATATGGCGCTGTAAGAAGTTAGATAATGCCATTTTCTGTAACTATGATGTCAGTATATTCTTACGGTGGTATTATTTATTCTGAATGACAAATCATCAGCTGTAATGCAGATATAATGAATATTGAGTAGCAAGTAGGTTTTAATACTGATTGCACATGAGTTCAGTGACCCTAATGTTAGACAAGACCAATTGTACAGCAGTCTTGTATTGGAGAGTTGGACAGTCCAAACAGCTGGAAAGTTGTGGGCGATGCAACTTCACAGCATTACAATAACTGTTGAAAATAATGACTGTAGATACTTTCATTGTATCTCTGTTTCATTCAGTTCATGGCAGTGTTGAACTTGTTTTATGTTAAAAAATAATACCCTGCATGCTTGAATTTATTCATGAGATTACAGATAGCAACACTGCTAGGGAGCTGTAATGTCTGGAAACATATTATGAAAGTTTGTTCAACACTTTCTTGCAGAAGAGTTGTTTCAGATACACCTCATACAGGAAAGTCTGATGTGATACATCCACATGAATTTCTTTACCCTCTTTCTTTATTAAAGAGTATATAAACTATTCTTACTAAAATCTATTTTTCTATCTACTATATTTTACTCCAAATAAACCTTTGCAGAAATAGTTACATTACACATTTCATTATAGGTACAAAGAGAATAGCGATAGTCAAATGTTTAAGAATGCTGGTCTTAAAATTCCATGCCATTGTGAGAAAAAACTGAATTTACAGGACTTAAAGGGAATGACCAAGCAATGAACAATTTGAACCATTAATAACAGATATCTCAGAAATGGCTTATGCCACAAAAAACTTATTTGAAATAAATTGTGTGTTTTAAAGAGATCTACATTTTTTGTGTAGTATGTTTTCATCTATCATTTAATGTTTACCAGTTATACAAGATTCCTTCTAAATGAAGAGGACTTCATAGGCTATTTCCCAAAAATTCAAGATATACATTTTATTTGTCGTGTAAATATCTTTCACAAATGGTATTGTAATCAAAATTGTTAGAGCCATTCTTTTTACAAAATAAAGGATTTAAAAAAAATGTTCCATGTAAAGGGTAGTTTAGGGTGGGTGGATTTTGTTGAAAATCTTTGTGCCGCATCTTTGGAAGGTATTGAACTTATCCGACTTTTCATTTTTGAGTTATGGTGTTCACAGACAGACAGACACTGGGTCATGTTTCAAAAAATACTTTAATTGGAATCATGGTGCCTCAAAACATGTATTTCTGGTGAAATATCCGTATTGCGTTTTTGAATGGAATGAATACTTTCCCTACTTACTATATGTAGTAGAGAAAGTAAAACTACACTGTTGTAAGATATACTTAACACAATTATCACCAACACACAACATAATATTACTCTTATCGAGTGGAACATTAATTCTGTCCCATGCAAATGCTAGAGCTCAGTTGATAAACACATTTGTCGATTGTCCTCTGCTTGAGAACAGCTCTAGTAAAAGGTGTAGCAGCCTTGTTATTCAGTCCATGTCCAATTGGTATAGTCTTAACTCAAATATCACTGTATTTTTGTTGTAAGAACATAATTATTGAAAGAACAAGGCTCCTGCTAAAAGTATTCATTAAGGCACTGAACTGTAGTAGTTGTATTTAATGAAATTAATGTAAAGAAAGAATTATTTACCTAATGCAGCACTGTGTCATTTCAAGATACATAATTTTTACTTCAAAATGGAAAAAACTTGGAACCCTAGAAATTCCAGTTTGTTTTATAGATCCCTTGAAACCTGCTCTTGCAAAATTCTACCCATTGGGTGTTACAAAATAAACCAACTCTCCATCCTTTCTGAATAGTCCTCATACTACCAACTTGCTCTGTTACAAAAATAAAGATCAGATATAATAAAGCTATATCACAACTTTGTTTCAGAGGAACATATTTGAGACTCTGCCCTTCTTTCTGTTTGGTGGAATATCAATAACATCGGGATTACTCATTCTACTGATCCCTGAAACTCTGAACACCAAACTTCCAGACACAATAGAAGAAGCTGAGAATATTGGAAAATCTTGAGATTTTTCTTCTTTAGAGAATTACTAATTTATTAACTGAAAACCACATAAAAATGTTCATAACATTCTGGCAATTTATCATTCATGACATTTTTGAGGATCAAGAAATGGTATGTGTACTTAATGGCATTTACATTTTTTATGGTAATAGAGAGAATAAATAAATGTAACATATACTATTATGTTTTAGGTTTTGCCAGAGTTAAAAATGAATTATATCTGTATTTTAAAGTTAATTCTATATTTGATGGTTATTTTTATACTGAACCTAATGAAATTTTAGAATCTTATTTTTTATGTTAATTGAAAGAAACAGAAGCTTTTTTTATCACTGGGTGGAGCTTGCACAATTTACTCCACTCCTTTACATAAAGTAAGACATGCTGGTAACCAGGGCCTGGATTTTGATGACCTAAAAATGTTTGAAAAATGACCTATAAAATGACTGTAAAATTTAAAAAATAAATGACATTAATTAAAAAAAATGACTTCAAAGCTCAGACTTATTTAATTTACTAAAATTAAAACAAACTAATTTAAACTAATTTACACATAGGTATTACTGTTACACAAGTAGAAAAACTAGTATAAGAATGGTGAAATAATTAGAAAATTAATTAAAATATATTTGTTTTATGTTCTGTTTGAAGAATCTGAAAACAAAACTTAAAAAAATGTTTTTGAAGCAGGTCCTGCAAAACAATAGCAATTATCTTTAGAGTTCTCAGATTATACAAAATTCATAGTGAATAAAGAGGATTTCACAGCCTATGACAACAGAAACCTGACTGCTTACAATCATTAATGCAAAAGCTTGTAAATGGTACTGTCCAGGGTCGCCCACGGGGGGGAATCATTGTGCTGGATCACATCCGGAGCATTTTCGAGGGGGAATTCAAAATTCTGGGGAATACAAAAATATTTAAGTAAATTAATGCAGATAATATAAAGACATTTATTACAATTTTTAATCAAGTATTGTAATTGTTAACTCAGGTTGTAAATCTAAATGTGCTGTATTCCCCAAGATACTAATGTTGGCTACAATTCATACTTTACAGTATAATGTGGTGTATCAAATCATAAGTTTTGGAAATGTATAAAAGGGACTGTAACATTGTAAGTGGATATGTAATTCAAAACCTAATATATTCCTAAGTCTCTATAGTTACACATACTATATTAGTCTATTTAGATAGAGTACATTGAAATACCAAATAATAAAATACATCACTGTTAAATATTTTCTTTGTAATTTTTGCTGTAAATATTAGTTTTTTTTATTGATTTTAACTTTTCAATTATTTGTTTAATTTTCATTGTGTACCAGCATCACAATGAATACTATAGTACTTATAAGACAAACCCCTTTGCAAACTTTTCCAGCAACATAGAAAAGGAACTAAATAGTTTAAACTGAGCTCTCAGAAAAATTGTGGGGGGGGGATGGGTACCACTGGCTCTGTGTCATTCCTAGTTTAAGACATGTATTCATAGCTGCAGTTATACCTGCTCCCCTGATAATAGCACAGGTAACTCTTTTCAAACTAACCATTAAATAGGTATGTGATTTTTTTTCCCCAAGAATGCAAGCAAAGAATGTACGAAGTTATTCTTATTTTTCAATTGAATACTGAAATTCTTAAGGTTTGAAAACTTAATGTAAATACAAAAAAAATATGACTAAATAAAGACTCATAGGACAAGAAAATGATGAAATAATGACGTAAAATAAGATAAATGCCCTAAATGGCATAAAATGATCAAAAGATGACCTAATAAGTATGCATTTTCGTAATCTGCGACCCAAGATATGGATTTATGTTCACATTCACAATGCCTATGATGTAGTAGTTAAAAGATGACATGTCATCAGAATTCAGGCCCTGCTGATAACTCTTTGGAAAGACAGCAAAAATTTCAACAGTATTGTTGAATACATAGCTTTATCATGAATACATGATGCTTTTTAAGGAAAATTTGCTTTTTAGGTGTTACAAGAGTTTTAAAATATGAGCTGTTGAGAGGTGCAGTGTTAAAGGTCGCTAATTTAATGAATTTATTTGTGCAACTTGATTTAAAAGATTTACATAATATATAACATTTCTCCTAGAACTAACTATAGCCATGTACAAATTGTCTGGTCTCTAAGCCTATTTTGTGCTACTCAGTTTACTTGGCTCCTTGGTTCTAGCCCTTTACTAACTTTTGCCCCTTGCACTCATTCCTTCCCCCCCTCCCCTTTTGTTGTCTTCTTTCCTTGCATCTCTTACTTTTCTAATCCATTTTTATTTTACTTTCCCTGAAAATTTTCCCATGACTTAATTTTCTTTTACAGTCAGTATTTTTATAGTTACTATTTTTCTGTCTATTTTGTCACATTTTTTCACCATACTTTTTCTCTCCATATCATTAGTTCTTTACACTCATTTATGTGGCGCTGTATACTTTTGCTTCCACCACTTATTTACATATTCCTTTTTCACTTCCTCTTAATCCTTCCCATTTTCATCCTGTTAATCCTTCCTTTTCCTGTCTACTACATTGGTCAACATTCCTTTCTTTTCCCTACTCTCTTTTTATTATTTTATAGAAGTCTAATGGTATTTTATCTTTAAACTTCCCCATAATCTCCTGCCTTTGTGTGTCTTCCATTCTACTTATTACTGCTTTACAAAATCCATTTATATTTCTCTCCCCTAACCTCCATGTATCTCCCTTTTTTCCATAATTATTTTTGTGATTGCCACCAACTATCTTTGTCATACACCTTTGTTGGTATCTTTGTCATACACCTTTGTTGGTTCATGCATATCTTTAAAATTTCTCCCTCTTTCTTTGTCAAACATCTACACCAGAATTTTAAAATCTTCATTTAATAGCAGAAAGCTTTTTGTATTTCAGTTTATAAAAATTCTTGTATTATGAACCTCAGACAAAGATGATTCTATTCAAAGAAAATAATGCAGATGAAAACATGTTAAGCACACTCGCTAATGCAGCACCTATCTTGAGTTATACCTTGGATACTGCTAGTGATTCTGATGTTATTTGTTTTGAACATAAGTCATAAGTTGAAATAAAATGTATGTTATAAAATGCAGTCACTTACTATAAATAGTATCTAGATAATTCAGAAAAGATTAACAAAATTTATAGATGAAAATGGAAGTTGTGTAGAGAAATAAAAGAATAAGGAGCAGAAACAACTAAGAAAGAGAGTTGGTGGCATGTTTGTAATAATGCAATTTGTTTCAAGTTCAATATTTATCTTAGTAATAGATTTACTAATAAGCAATTATGTATTAACTATAACATCTTTGAACTGAATTTCAGACTGTTGAAAATATCTATATTCAAAATAACGAACTTTGTTTTACAAATGCATAATTCTGTTTAATGGTGGATTTTGTGTTTGCTCTAGGGATGAAAAAGAGTTTTTTGAGTCTACTTATTTTTATATAAAAGAAAATGTTTGCAATAATATGCATATCATCAATTATCAAATACAGAACCTTAAACAAAAACATTAATCCCGTGATATCTCTTCTGAAATTTTAAGCTCTAAATTTAAATATTTCTAAAAGGTCTTTGTGATTTGTATACATAGAGTAATACCTAATTCCTTTATGCAATAAATATTTTAAAAATTTTGGTTTTACTTTTTGTGTTAAATTGGTATGTTTTATGGTCTTAGGACTCCAAACGATAGATGCATTTTCAAGATTTTGTTTGATGAAAGAGTTGTAAAGTCAAATTAATGTTTTTTTCTTTAAATGTACATAAATTTTGAATAATGAAGGTAACATTTTAATGATTTTGTTGCAATTTAACTCAATGTGTCTTTGAATCTGAGATCTTTTGCAAAATGTTTATTTTCAACCACCTCAATGAGTGGGGTCCTATTAATATTATAAACATATTTAATGTCTTTCACAAGTGCTGTTTCCACATGTTGATCATAAAAGTATTGATGTATATCACATTGGGTGAAGTGAATAAAATCTAATAAATGCTTGCAAGAACGTATTGTCAAGTGAATACTTGCTACATGTTTGAAGTGAATAAAACAAGAGAATATGTGCTAGTGAATACTTGCCAATTTGCTGGTTTACTTTAGAGTATTTCATTTAATTGTGTGCAAGTATTTACCTCTAACACTAGACTGCTGTTTTGGTAAAGGTGCTCTCACCTACACTTTTAAAACTAAGATTGTGGTGGCACATCCATGAGGGATCAATTATTGGGCATAAAGGAATTGGCCACAACAATTGATGTTGTAGTTGTCACCTTACTCTCCTGGTTTCTTTATCTCTATATAGGACAGTCCGATGTGCCAATTACTGAGGAAATTTGAAAATTATTCAACCATTTTCTTCTTGGTGTGTTCAGGTCCTTTAAAGTATTTGGGAAAAGTATCCTCTCATTTCTTCTCTGCGCAATTCTTCCAGGAATACTCGATGTTACTAACTGTAGTGCGATCAATCCCGAAATCTTCAGCCATTTTGATAACCAAGGTTGCTTAGGTAGCAAAGGAGAACTTGCATTTTTTCTGGGCGTGATTGCCCCTCAGCATGTTTCTTCTCGCTGGGGGAAAAAAAACTCATTTATATAATCAACATTTTCATCTTTAAACCTAAATAATGTTTTGTTTTCTGGGCTTAGATCTCCCCTTTCTCAGCAGGGCTTTGTCCCCCAAATATACATTTAAGCTGCATGTAAACAGAAACAGCAACAGAGATATGCATGTTTGATTGATGTTTCCTCTGACCAATCTTGCAAATGGAGAAGTGTTTACTTGCATTTTATTCAACACATTTTTGGAGTACACTTGCCAGATTTTCTATGCTGGGAAAAAATAGTAATTTAAATAAACAATACTTTAATCTTCAAAACTAAATAGTGCTTTGTTTTCTGGGCTTAGATCTCCCCTTTCTCAACAGGGTGTTGCCCCCTGAATATACATTTAAGGTGCATGTAAACAGAAACTGCAATGAAAATACGCATGTTTGGTCAACAAGGTTGCCTCTGACCAACCTTGCAAATGGTCAAGTATTTACTTCTGCTGCAAGTATTTACTTGCATTTTATTCAACACGTTTTTTGAAGTATACTTGCCAGATTTTCCAGTATACTTGTCTTGCAAATACTTACTTCTTTTATTCAATTGAACACAAGCGTTTACTAAAACTGCAAGTAAAAGCAGATATCTCTTTTTATTCACTTCACCATAATGTAAAGGCATTTCAGTTATAAATATTGAATTGTTTATAAGTCAGAAATAGATAATTTTGTGATTTATACCACTTTACTTCTTAGCAGCCCAATGATGTTTTTGGTGGAAAGTAAGTGTTTTCAAGCAGAATAAGTGCCAATAAATCTGTATCTGCATATAGTTATACTAGAAAAAAATATATTGCAGTTATTGCATATAATCTTAAAAGAAACAATAGAAGTATGATATTTTTTTACTTTTCTGTAATTTTTCAACCTTTTATTTTATGAAATAAAGTACAAAATCTTTAAAACTGATAACAAATTTAGAAAATACCCATTTCTTACATAACCATCTTTCCTTTTGTAAAATCCTTTCCATTTGTAAAGAATCTGTGAGTTTAAGAAAATAAACGAAACATTTTTATCACCTAAGTTGGAACCATTAACCTCAATAGAAGAGTCCTTTCCATGAGGTACCTAATTAATTCAATTGAAATTGCTAATGAAGTTTGCAGGTACCCACTATACAGGATGGGTTTTAAGTACACGAAAAACTTCAAGGGATGATACCTGACTGGAAATGGAGCACAAAAGCTCATATCACTTTGTCTCCGGAAATGCATAATTTCCACAGTAGATGGCACTCATAACTTGCAGTGTGTTGCAGATAGTGTGATTTAAGCAACATGGAAGCACAATGGTCTGGTATTCACTCCAGGAACAAGCCGAAATGGTGTTCGTGTATGGAAACAGTTAAGAGGCAGCATGGATGTACCAAGGGAAGTATCCTAACAGACAGCACCACCTACATCACATAACCTTTGGAGCTATTTTACCAGAATTTTTGTGAGCATGGGTCCTTTGAGATAGACAAATGTTCAAGGTGGTCATGGACTGCACTTACACCAGATGTGGAGGAACATGTTCCCATATACTGGGAACAAGCTCCAGGCAGTTGTCCTGCCAACATGGTGTAAGCCAAGATGGTTATTTGTATGCTACATTGTGCTAAGAGTTTACAAATTTGATTGTCTACTGCACTTTGACCCTGGTCACTCATTCAGTAGACAATCACTACAGTTTATTTACATTTTACAATTTCTTGTCAATAAATTATCTTGTTTTTTTTCTCAGTTTTTTCATGTCCCATTTCCACTAGTTTTTCACTTTTCACTTATTGGTTACTTAACCATCACATATTCACTATAGTTTTCCATTCAAAGTAACATGCGCTACCTCTTACTTTTCTCTTTCCAATGTCCAAAGCCATTTATTTTTTACTTTACACAAAAACTGTCCAATGCTTCTAGCGTCCTTACATATCATTTCAATCATAAGTGTATTTCTATCCCCCTTCAACCACTTCTTATTAAAAAATTCTTTTCTCCAATTTTCTGTTCCTTGGCACTTAAATACTGTGTGTTCGATGTCTTGACATTGGTTCTGAGGAATACCCTGTCTTAGCCCTATTAGCCTCCATGCTCCGGTTCTTACCCATGCAATAGATTCTCTCTCTTCTTTATTTACTATGTCTATATACTTTTACCTACCCCATGTATTTTTCATTGGCCTATAATAAACTAATGAGCTCTTTTCGGCAATCTCACTGAACATGATTTGTATTTCTATATCTTCCAGTCTTTTCCTTGCCTTTTTCCAAAAAATTTTCACATTATTTTCTCTCCTTCTCCACATATCTCCTAACCCATTTTTCTCCAAAATGTTCCGTAATTTACTTACCCATCCATCATTCATTAAGCTATTCTCTTGGTATTCAATACATTGTCTTAACACATTACTTTTTCCTAGATTTAAAGTTCTGAACCCGAATTTCAAAGCTCTTTCCATTATCTTCCCCTTAGTTGCCACCCTGCCCATCTCTAATTGTACTACTTGTCTTACAATTGACTTCGGTTGCCCTAGTATTTCTCTACAAAACATCCTGTGCACCACATCTATACTTTCCCATCCTCTATCTAATCCCCATATTTCTATACCATACATAATTTTTGACTCCACAACCATCTCATAAACTTTTTCCAGCCATTTAACATTTATATTAGGTACTTTATATTTGCAGCTTGTAATTGCTGCCATCGCCCCTTTACCTTTTGCCAATGCAAACTTCTTTTGTTTCTCCCATTTATTACCTCCATCTATTTTTACTCCTAAACAGATACAGTCACGCACCACCTGTACACTTTATTCTCTCCCTTTCACTTTTCATATTTGCTTAATTTTCCCCCCTTTTTGGAAACCACAATCTGTGTTTTCTCTTGATTCACTTTTAACCTCCATTCTTTACAATATACATCAATTGCTTGTAATGATTGTTTTAAACCACTTACTGTAATAGATCCTACCACTAGGTCATCTACAAATGAAGTCCTGGGATTTGGATGTTGTTAATTACTAATGCACAGTTATTATTCCTTCCAATTTCTAGTAAGACATCATCTATGTATAAATTAAATAAAACTGGGCTTAACTTACATCCTTGCCTAAGGCCTTTCTTTTGTTACACAGCCTGTCTCCACCCTTACACAGAAAGTGTTCTCAAAATACAGTGCTTTAAGAATATTCACCAATTGCTGACTTACTCCCTTACATACTAATTTATGCCACAGAAGTTGAAGCTCAATTCCGTCATAAGCTTTCTCTAAGTCTACAAAAGCCATATACAATTTACCCCTTATTTCTTTTAAATATTTGTCTGCTAATGTCTTTATAATAAATAAATTATCAATTGTTCTCCTTCCCATGCGGAAGCCCAGTATGCTACATGACAACTGCTATTATCTCTATCACCTCCATGTGTAGGGATTATCACCAGGGATTTTCCTCTTCAGGAAAGATTCTGCTGCTGATTTGTATGACAGGGCATCACCATTATGTGATTTCTGTCTTCAGTCCTCTTCGCCGATGAAGTGACCGTTGGTAGAGCTGGCATCATTAACCTGTATAATCGTCATCTGTGGGCTACAGAAAATCCTCACCGAATGGTTGAAGCATCTCGTCAGCAGTGGTTCAGCATCAATATTTGGGCAGGGATTATTGGCGACCACTTACTTGGACCAGTTCTTCTTCCACAACACCTGAATGGAGAAACTATCTGGACTTCCTGCAAGAAACTCTGCCTCCATTGCTGGAGAATGTGCCTTTGGCAATACGACAGGCAATGTGGCTGCAGCATGATGGAGCACCAGCCCACTTCCGCATTAATGTTCGCCCCAGATGTTGAATATGACATGGAGGCCCTGTTGCGTGGCCTGCTCCATCACTGTACTTAACTCCCTGGATGTTTACTTGTGGAGACATCTGAAAACATGGTGTATGGTAAGCATGTTCCTGATTTTCAGACCCTTCAACAGCATGTCAACAAAGACTGATGATCTTTGGATACAGCCTGGAACATTTGAATGAGTGAGGAATCCACGATGCGACATGTGAATGCATGCATTGCATTACATGGAGGCCACTTTGAACAACTGTTGTGGCGCAGATGGATTTAGGCTACATACTGTGTGCTAGGGCTCTTTGTTTGATGTCGTTCTTCAGTGTCATCTACTGTGGAAACGATAAATTTCCGGACATAAAGTGATATGAACTTTTGGACTCCATTTCCAGTCAGGAATTACCCCCTGAAGTTTGTCGGTGAACTTAAAACTCATTATGTGTAAGTTAAAACAATAGCTGTCTAAATTCAGAAAACCTTATATGTAATCGCAAGGACACAGTGAGATACAAAGAAATACTCACAATTCTATGTCAGTTTAAACATCAATATTTATATCATGCTTTAGATGTTGAATAATAATATGCTTTTACTATGATCATGCATCATAGAATAAGAAATAGGTTAATAACAAACACACAGTAGCATATTCAAACCGAAACTCTACAATATCATGATATCAGTGTGTTAACAATAGTGCTTGCTAGACTTATGAGGTTTTCAGCACAAATGAAAGAGTTCAGGAGGTAAAAGTTTTTCATTTATACTACTAGAGAGCAGGGTTGAGTGTTGAAATTGTGTGTTCTCAACAGATTATATGCCAATTTTTTCTGCATTGCTGGATGGAATTATGTGGTCTTCAGGAACTGGTAGAGTTAACAAGGTTTTTATTGCCTAGCATCAATATAGTATGCTTAAGCTACTTTGATGCATAGGCTGGAGTCTGTCACTATTAAGAGTGAGCAAATATGATGATGCCAGCTCTAGAATGGGTGCTGAATGAATATAAAGGACAATGGATAATTTTATTCAATGGATAATTTTGTTTGCTGCAATAGTACTTAAAACAGCGAAAACAAAGCAGTACCAAAATTTATTTTCTCTATGCTGCTAGCATTTAATCATTATTGTGTAACCAATACTTAAAGAATATCAGCATACATCACTTCTTTAACCTGGAATCACTCATGTTAGTTGTTATCAGATCATCACTCCCATGTTGAAGTTTTCTTCAACAATGTTTACATTTGTATTTATATCTTTATTTTAATGGATATAGTGGTGGTATTGTAGTATCAATTGTCCAGGCACTTGTGTGTTCTCTGTTTGCCTTCTTGCTTCCCAATAGTCCAAATCCAAACAATTATTAGAGGTGGATATTTTCGAAGATGGTTTAAATCCATGTATTAGTCTTCTATCATACGTTAGGATGTATCTCTCTGAACTATAAATTCCAGTTTTGTATAAGTGAGCTGCTAAACAGTCATGATTCAGTTAATATTCAAAATATTGCTACTGACAGAATGAGTAATTGTGGGATAAGAGAGAGGGTATCAATTACAATTCAAAATGGAGTACCTACTGGTGCATATTGACAGTTTTTTTTAAACAAGGGTCACTAAATAAGTACTGAACCACAGAACATTGGCCACAGAACATTGTTGTTGGGTCAAAATTGCAGAGTCATTGGTGTCACCATGGTAGCAGGCGAGGCTCTGTTTGTCATTCATTTTCCTGCATTTTATGTTTTGTATCTGGAAACTGTGAATGTCCTTACATGTGAAATAGAGATTCAGAGAGAGCAGTTTTGTGCAATGACTTGTACGATTTTAAATTTAGCTTAAATGAAATGCAATCACTTGAGCATTTGTATACTGTTGGCTTGGTGAACTTGATGGGGTAGCAATGTCTTAAACATGAAAAGAATACTCGCAGACTGAGAAAAAAAAACATAACCTCTGTGGAAACAATGATCAGGAAAGATCCAAGACTAACCTAAAAGGATATTGTGCTAGCATAAGCGATTAGTTCACTGGGTGTTTCAACCATTCTTCATGGGCACCTTTGTGTAAGAGAATTGCAAGACGGGTGTTCCATAATTTTTCTAAAGCACAGAAGCTCCACAGGGTGGAATTGTGCCAAGAAATGTTGCAAAGATTTAACGTGGAAAGTCTCGCTGCATTTCAGATATTGTTAAGGGTGACAAAACATGGATACATCAGTTTGATCCAGAAACAAGGTGCAAGTCCTCTATTTTGGTTTCCCCTGATGACCAACCATTTGTCAAAGTCAAGAGTTGAAGGAAAGGGAAGAAAATGGTTGTCTCTTTCTTCCCCATAAGTAGTCATGTGGCACCATTGTGCTCAAAAATCAGAGAACTTTTACTGCAAAATGGTACACAGAATTTTGCCTTCCAAAAGTGTTTTACAAAATCCAAGAATGGCATCCACAGACAGAACTGAGGGACATCCTGCTGTACCATGATAATGCATCAGCTCATACTACTAATGTAACAATGGAGTTTCTGCAAGGAACTGAGGCAAAAACTCATCCACCCTATAGTCTAGACCTGGCAACTATAGTCATCACCTATAGCAGAGGTGGCGAAAACGTGACTCGCGAGTTAATTTGACTCGCAGGTGCACATTCCCTCTCTGCAACCGTCCATTTGATTTACACATGCTGCTGAGTGATGCCGTGCGTGTTGCATATTTGGTGACTCGTGGAAGGAAGTCGTTTTCGCCACCCTTGACCTATAGTCTTCCTGACTTTGAATCCCGAGGTCGCAGGTTCAAACCCGGCGGAGGGCGACAGATTTTATCGGGCATAAAAATCCTTAGCACGGCTTCCTTCGGAAGGGAAGTAAAGCCGGTGGTCCCGTGTCGTAGATTTACGGCACGTAAAAGAACCTCAAGCCTGATAAGAGGCCTCTGAGCAAATTTTCCGATCTTTCACTCTCAATATAGAGTGGGACGCTAAGAACCATAGTAGTTAAAGAGCGTCCATAAATAAAACTCAATTTCATTTCTGACTTTGAAGTCACCGATCTTCTAGCTCTAAAGTTGCAGCATACAAGGAAGAGTAATCTGCAGTGCTGGAAATTGGATGGCATGAATCCTTCCAGAAGCGGTTTCCAGAGGATAGAACAATATATAAAGTGCCAGGGGAAATATATTGAGAAACTGGGATACACAGAATGTTTCTATGAGTATTCATTATTTGTTGTCTCAATACCTATTCAGTATTTATGGAAACTAAAGTTTTTGTCCATAATAACTTTTGAGATAGTGGTGCTGGGTACTTGTAAGCAATCAGCTCAACAATACTTCTGTGTGTATGTGTATATTTCTACCCTGAAAGGAACATTGTACAACCTTAAAGAATTATTCTAATATAATTTAGAACACTCAAAGAAATCACAGATGCTAATGAAACAAAAGTTGACATTTTGTCTCCTTTTTCCAGGTTACTTAACATTTCTGCATAATGTCATGAATTCTAATGATGAAAAGTACAAGATCAACTTCTGTATACCTTTATTGAATGTAGCAATTGATAATTTAATAAAGAGTAATCAAGCAAAGTAAATATTTCCTCTTTGTATTAAGATATTTTATTCATGTTTACATCTTACAGAAAGTATATATGTACATATACATACATAAGCTTTTACCTATTCAAGGCAGATGAGTTGATGACATAAAATTATACATATAGGTATTGATTACACCAGGCTGGTAAATGGATCTTAGAAACATGAAATTACTGTAAATATTGGAGGCCATTTTTTACATCCATTTTTCTTATGCAAGATCAAGATACTGTAATAACACTATAATATTTGAAGTTGAAAATTTTAAGCTAATTAATTTAAGGAGAAAAATTGTGCGTTGATATTGGTTATGCAAGAAAACTATGGTAATTTCCTTTAATGACATTTTTCTTCATATGCATGCAAAATTGTAATGGTAACTTTCATGCTTTCAATTAGATGTAATAATCTGTGACGCATTAGCCTTTACAGGCCATAAGCAACCAACCTGACTGCTGGCCTCATGCATACATGTGTGCAGCAGAAGTAGGTATACATCCAACTGGTATGGGGAACATTGTGTTTCCCCAAACAGTAACACTGCTACCTATTATATTCCTAAAAATTCTGAGTGGGCACTGGTCTTATGGAGAGGTTGAAAAGCCTGTGCTGCCAAAGGAGGTTTCAAACCCAAGCATATTCTATGGCAAGGAATTTGAGCATCATTCTTCTACCCATGGCAAAGGACAGATTATCTATTACTTGTATTTATTTGAAGCACAGTATTCATAATATGAAACAATGCCTGCTGGTTCATATTCTTTGGTACTTGAAACCTCTGCCCAGTTGAGGCAAATTTGCATGCTCTCAGATGCTATAAAGATGCTTTACAAGATGTTTTCACCTATAAAATCTTTGCTACAAATCCGACACGCGTTATTAGGCTATTTGACGAGTAAAATTCCTCTTCATATTATAGTAAATGTACAGTGCTTTTTTCCTCACACTGCGACCATTAATTGGCAACTTGTATGCTGGCCACCTTGGCTTGGTGTATAGCTGAAAGTGATATACTATCCCTGCAACCACTTCATGTTGTTGTAGTTATAGTTACAATTACAATGATAATAAGCACATACCTTATAATAAGAGATATTGCAAATGTTGTCCTTCTCTATCTACACATTTCTGGCATCTTCTTGGGAATTTACATTGACACTCAAGGTTCAATAGCCCAAATTGAGTGATTTCTCACATGATATTTTCTTTTACTTCTAATGTATGGATGTTTGTTACATACACTTTACTTTTAAGCTCCCTCCTAGATAGAAATTGCATACAGTTAAATCAGAGGATCACGAGGGCATGATCTTTTACTAATTACCCTGTCTTAAAACAATTATCTGAATTAAGTTTAAGAACTCTTCAGTTGTATGTGCGGTAGCAGAGTCTTGTTGAAAAAATCCAGACTGACATTCAATGTCAGTCAACTGTTCAAAAAATAGTGTGAGTATGACATTCCTGTATCTCTCTGCATTTATTTTTTGTTAAAAAAAATATAGATCCTATTATTCTGTATGCATTTACTGCACACCAATTTTTGTGTCATGCAAGGGAATCTCGTGCATAAACTTGGGTTTCTCTCTACTCCAATATCCCCTATTTTGCAACAAAACAGAAGAAGAATATTGAGCGTGCGTCAATTAATTTATCACTGACATTTTGCAAAATCTAATTGCAAAATTTTACCCACTCTGATGATCACATGAAAAATAAAGTGTATGAACAAACCCTCATACATTGGAAGAACTAAAAAAAAAAAAAAAAAAAAAAAGGAGAAAATTCACTCAATTTTGGATACTGAACTCTCGAATGTGAATGAAAATTTTCTGAGAAAATACTAGAAATATGTAGATAGAGGACAACATTTCCAATCTCTCTTACAATAAGGTATGTGCTTATTATCATTTTAATTTTTATTAAAACTATGAGAACGTGAAGCAGTTGCAGGGATGTTATAACTGTTTCAGCGGGAGTTTAAGCTGCAGACGCACAAAGTAGCTGTGTGATGGCCACAGTGTAATGGAAAAGCACTGTATTATTTATCACTCAATGTCCTCTCAAATTACTGTCTCAATACATAGTATGTATGAAATTATGATTACCATTTACTTCTGTCTGTGTTTTTGTTTTCCATGTTAAACCAGTGAAATGTATATCTGTTTATGGTGATTTGTGATGTTTAGTGCTGCACTCTAACACTGGAGTTGTAAAACATTCTGTCAATTGAAAACTGATGCTAAATAAATAGGATTAAGTGGCAGTGTAAGTACCGTAGGATATGACACAGCAGGTGGTATTTTGAAAACATCTCGCTGTTTATTAGAGCCACATTACATTATTTATTTTGATTCATTCATTCAAGTACTTTCAAAGTAAAATAATATGTAAATGCGTTTTAAAAATTAAACTTGCAGTGCAACATCTACTTTCCTCCATTCTGCTAACCTTAATAATAATTAAAATACAATACCTTAAATATCTGGTCACTTTAGTGAGCATTTAATGTTAAATCTAACAGGATTTAATAGTATTCATAAATGTGTATATCTCATAAAAACATTTCATTTGTTATATCTAAAAGCTGAAGTAATATCCTAAAACTTTAAAAATTACTCCCAAAAATTCTTCATTGCATATTAGAGAACCAGAAAAAAAACCCTTATATACTAGAGGGTGGAATAGTGACCTGGTTGGTGATTTCAAGTTACCAATGCAGGAAGCATAATGTTTTGGTATGTGTCCCCTGGGTACAGAGGGTGGGTAAAGAAATATACCATGATAGCATGATGTTCTGTTTCGCAAACACATTAAGAAATATATCAGACAGTGATATAAGTGTATTATTTGTATGCATTTATTACCTCTTGCGATGTTGAAAGGAGTTTTTCATAATATAGGTTTTGTTTAAGTGAGAGAATGTTCATTTTTGACAATATCTGCACGTACAGGTTGGGCAAGAAGTCCCCGTATGCTGTACCCCTGTGAGTATCAAATGTTATTATGTGGGTTGGTACTATCAGATGTTGTTATGCTATGTAGCTATGTTACTTCTTATCAATTGTCAGAATCAATTGTTGGAATTCATGGTTACACGTTTTCGCAGTCAAGTTTTAATTTGTAGCCATGGCAGATGTGAGCAGTCATAGTAACACTATTTAGGAGCATTTAGTGGCAGTGTGTTCAGTGTGTGTGTGTGTGTGTGTGTGTGTGTGTGTGTGTGTGTGTGTGTGTGTGTGTGTGTGTGCATGAATGACAATACACAGGGCAGACAATGAGACAGATTATGGGAGCATTCCAGAAAAAATTTAATAAGGCTCCAATGCAAAAAGCAACACTTCTGATTTGGGAAAGATGTGCTTGTGCTTTTGGCAGTGTTAAAGATGGGCTGCAGAGTGGAAGGAAGAAGATATGAGAAGAAATATGTGCCAGAGTGTCTGCTTCGATTGAACAATCTCCTCTGAAGTTGACACGTAAACTGCTTCAGAACTCAGTATATTGAGGACAACAATGTGAGATCACATGAAAAAAGACCTTAAGCTCAGACCTTTTTGACCAACGTTCATTAACAAGTTATCGGATAGAGACCGGAATGAGCGCATTTTAGCATGCCATGCTTTGTTAACTTAATTTTTAAATGCAGTGAACCGTGCAAAGGTTATGTATTCAGATGAATGTACAATTTATTGCAGTTCACGTGCTGGAAATATTGTGTTTTGAGCCAAAGAGAATCCTCATTACACAGTCACGTAATGATATGGGCAGTAATGACATCACAACATCTGTTTGCACTGTACTTTTTTGAAGGGACTGTGAATGGCATAAATTATTTTCACATGTTACAAACATGGTTAATACCTCAGCTTGAGGAAAGGGGCCTCACAGAACGCATATGGTTGCAGCAAGATGGAGCACCTCCTCACTATGCTCTTGCAGTGTGCGAGTTCCTAAATGAACAGTTTCCATGATGGTGGATAGGTCGTGGTTCATCAGCAACACCAGCTCCCTGAAATGGCCACCAGGAAGTCCTGTCCTCACCACATCTGACAACTCGTTATGGGGAGTCATTAAGGTGCATGTATCTGCAAGTTGTTATGCTACAAGCAAATGTGCAATGTTATTGAGGATGCATTCTGCACTATAACACCTGACATGCTCAAGAATATGCCAATAAGAACATGGACGCATATGAAACTGTGTTTACAGTATAATGGGGAACATACATATATATTGGGCACTTAATGCGTAAGTACCTGTGCTAAAATAAATAAATTAGCATTTGATACTAGGGGGTACAGGGACTTCTCACCCACCCTGTACATTGTTGTCCACTGCAATGCACAGACTATGTATTATTCACTTTACATATATGAAAAATATAGTGTTCTATGTCAGAATAAAACCACTAACAGTCATCATGTATATTTTTGATACAACCTGTATTAGCACTGCAGGTATGCACCCATTGTTTAGATCTGGACTCACCCTCTCTACTTCAACATAAACAGACTACAATATAAGGGAAGTTAACCTCATAAGAATAGTCACTCTGATCTGCCCCTCACTAATAACCATGCAGCAAATAACAAAGTTAAAGAATTAAAATTTTCTTCTTTCATTTGCACAAAAGAAGTCTATAATTGCACCAATCTGATAGTTTAAATGTAAATGAATTCAGTACTAAACTTCTGCTAAGGTTTTCAGTCTCTAACTTTAGATACAAGTAATCTATTGGCAATGTACAGGATATAATTGAAATAAAGCTTCTCTCTCTCTCTCTCTCTCCCTCCCTTTTATTTATTTATTGGTAATAGAAGATAGTAATCATTCTTTGAGCTTGTGGTGGTTTTCAAGAACCTGCAAAAAATGCATTGTTTAATGCTATTGAATGTTTTGTACAGCCATGTTTGGAATAACAGAGGCTCAACATGAACTCAACTCAAGCCAGAGGGTGAGGCTAGCAACATGCCAAGTGTGTTTCATTAGGTCAGGAAGAGGCAAAAACAAAGTGAAGACAAGAACACTTGCTGATTGTGGGACAGCTTATTCCACCCCAACAATTCAATGCAATTACATCAATTTTGTTCATGTAATGTTGCATTTAAAGAAAGCCAAAGGTTTTATCTGAATATGTACAAAACAATATCTTGTTTCACAACTTAAAGGAGGATGCTTATTTCAGTTGCATTCTTTATATCAAAAGAGAAGTACTTTTTTTACACAAAGAGAAAATAAACCACATACTTAACTCTAGGCCACTAGCAAAGCTTCAAGATTTTGTTACCAAACAGAAACAGTTGTCAAATTAGACAGAACTTTGATGTATGCCCTGTAAATTTCTATTGTTCCATACAGTTTTAACCTTCTCAGCATAATCAGTGCACATTTGATGATACACTTGGTATCTCCCATACAATGCACAAGAATGTTAAAGGCAGAAAGCCTGGGCATATGTATATCACAATATAGAATGAAAAAAGTTCATACATCTTGTGCAAAACTTGTTTTAACTTTTTATATTTGAGTATAAAAGCAACCAAAAATCATAGTTTTCATGACCATTGCATTTTAATAATAATAATAATAATAATAATAATAATAATAATAATAATAATAATAATAATAATAATAATAATAATAATAATAATAATAATAATAATAATAATAATAATAATAATAATTAGATCACTGATGAGCTGAAACAAAGTATTAAAAATAGTTTTTGTATCATGCTCCATAAAAGTTCACTTCAGAGTTATTTTATCTTTATGAAATAATAGCTTCTGTAGCGAGTTTTTCAAGTAAATGATGGTATGATGAAGAAATAGTAACATCAGGACTCATGGTGGTCAAACTGCAGGAGACTGTTAATAATGAATTTTGGTTGGAAGAGTATCATTCCCATCATTTAACATTTTATCTGCTCAATGATTACAGTATTCTTAAATAGAATAAAATTAATTATGTATTAAGAATTGATGGATTTCTGTCTACTTAAAAACTAGTCTACTGTTGTTTATGGAACTGTGAAATTTGACATTTAATTACAGAAAACTTGGTTATTTATAGTACTTGCAACATTATAGGAAAGCATTTTCCTCAGGAACAATAAACCACAAAAGGAAAATTGAAGGCTGAGTTATACAGCAAGGTTAGCCTATCGGTGGCAGCATTTACACAATAGCTTTATTATTTATTTTGTTTGTTCTCCTTCACACTCCAGTCATTTGTTCACTCATTCATTCAATATTGACTGCAATGTTAATGGCAGTGATGTTAGGTAAAGTACTGAAAGTTTCTGTTTTAGTTCAATGGCAACAATTTGCAGTAAGAAAATGCAATACATCTACCATAAGCTTATATTTTAATATCATCCTTGAAGTTTTTGTATTTATTTCATAGCACTCAGTCACATTATGAGACATCGCAGATGATGAGAAGAAACTGATGTTCTCCAAGACACAAAACACTTATTTAAACACTAGCAGTACTATCATCATGTTTGTGGCGACATGAGCCATGCATAATCGGGCAGTCCCAGAGTCCTTTCCAGACTTTTTGAGCTTCCTGATGGGATGTTGCGGCAGATCCTGCTGGTATCTGATGGTGGTGATGGTTATTGTTGTTGTTGGAAGTAGTAGTATTAGCTGTTGTTACTGTTGTTGGTGCACTAATTTTTGTAGTCAAAGCTGACTTTCTAGCAGCAACTAAGGTAGCATCTTTAGCAGTCTCTTTAGTGAGAAACACTTTTGCTGCTGGAGAACCATTGTCTTTTATCCAAGGACACCTAAACGTCCTGAGAAGTGTGTTGCGAAAATCTTCAGAGAAGAGGCAGTAAATGTAGAAAGTAATGGAGTAGTTGGTAACTTCAAGAAGATTAGCAATTGCACGGAAAACCTGGAAAAGAATAAAACCTCTGTTAGGTGTAATCTCACATCAGAACTTAGGAGGATATTAAAACTTAAAGGGGAGATTAAAAGCCCTATCCTGCCAATGTTAAATCTGCTAAATTCATTACCCATTATTTCAGAAACTATTTAAGATTTTGAACTGAAATCTAGATGCATGCCTTCTTAGTTTACTGATCTACTTTTATACAATAAGTTTGTTTATTAAGTAAGATAGGATTATTTTCATAATTACACCATCTTTTAATTAAATCATATCAGCATTATTTTAAGAAAAATAACCAATCCTGTTATTAATACCAAACCAGATCCACAACAGCACTTAGAGGTTATTTTTGTCATTAACACTTGAAAGAAAATGTCATTCACAGAAAAAGCTGTTCAAAGCAAAACTGGAGAAAATAAACTCATACATGTTTGCAAATAAAGAAACCACATGACTTGAGCACACAGAAGCTGCTATATTTAACAATATTACTCATTTTTAAGGTAAAACTTTCCCTAAAAAATAGGTTAGGTTAAAGTTTATCTCTCTACTCCAAACTTTGTAGCAGTTATGATTTTTTTTTCTGCGAAGTGATGCAGAATTCAGTACAAAATGGCAGATACAGTACAATTGTTTTAAATATATGTTTTAAATCTAATTATTCTGCCTCTAAGATAGTGGATAACAAATTAAAGAGTAAGTTTCAATTTATAAAAGTGCAGAAAAAACTAAAAAGCCATTTTTGGCGATTTCTGCCATTTAGTCCTCCACTTAAGTAATAAAAGGGGCTATAAGTAAAAGTATAGAGGCAGTTGACAGTGGTTTCCATTAAAAATAAACGAGGAGTAGGAATGCTGTAGATTCCTACAGTAGTTACTGCTATTTTATAAATATTTTAGTGAAGGGTGTAAATGAGTTTTCTTAATTCTGGTCTATTTTCAAATAAAAGAGGTATTTATACACAGGGTGAACTAGAGTACTTCTTGCTGATATAATACTTATAGGGAGAATTAATTACTACACATGTATGTTTAAAATTAAGTAAGACATGTGTACATATGCAATACACATTTATATATAAAGGGTTTTAAATACATAATTATTCTTCATTATATGTAAATGCTATTAACTTCATGATAATAGGTATCTATATTATTAAGGGAAACAAATATAAAGGCTTTCAGAAGGTAGTTTTGCTGACAGAAAACAAAATACAATATGATCAGCACATATATTTCATGGGGATTATGTGTAGCGAAGTGACTTGAGCCACAGATATTCTTTTTATACTATTGTTACTAATCAAAATAAAAGTTAGGCATGCTTCTAGTGTTAAGAAAGATACATTCCATGATAATTAATGTCCGTAAGGAAAGTGTACATTAATCCTGTGCTATGGCACTGTGGACTACAGCATGAGGCTCTAGTTCCCAGCTATGGAATGCATCCAGGTTCTATCCCATCCTAAGGGTATGGATTTTAAGTCCTAGGTATAGGACCAATGCCCACTCAGCATCATGATGAAAGTGAGGATCTACAATAGGCAGTGGTCCTGGCCTTATGAGCCAACCTTCCAGCTGGGTGATGTGTGATGCTGGCCACATAATCAGGGAGGTGATGTGGTATTGGTTAGATGATTGTCCACCTCTGCAGTGCATAAGTGGGCATGAGGCCGGCAGTCAGGTTGGCAGGCCCAGGCCTTTTGAGGGCTGTAGTATCACTGTATTTATTTTTATTTTAATGAAAGTATATAAATAAAATTTTTCCTGAGCATTAAACATTAAAATTTTTTTTAATGCTGCCAGAATTTTTCTTTACATAGGACATGGACAGAGCCCAATTTTGTTATCATAAGATTCTAGCTCAAAATATTTATTGGTTTGTTTATAGATGTTAAATTTTTTTTCAGTAATTGACCTTATACTACGGAAAAAAGTGGTTTAGGGTTTTACAAAACTGTTGGTTTAATTGTGAACTTCCATTAAGCATTTGCTGGCTAGATAAATTAGCAATAATCATATAACTATGTCATGAAAATTAATTCTAAAGAATTCACCATTCATACCAGTGGACTGATTTTATATTAATTGAATAAATAACACCTGCTCACTTAGGTAATTTTCCTTACTAGGAAGACCAAATTTCATTGTAATATAAAACTGCTTCTGTCAAGCCTAAATATTGATAGTTAACAATACATATTTTACCTGATAAGAGAAATTGGTAAGGTTGTCCTCTGAAAGAGTAACATTGAGGATAACCATTGGAGAAACACAGACCAAAAACAAAATGGATGTAGAACCTAGCAGCAGAATAAGCCTATGTTCCTCTGCAAATTTTCTTGGGTCTTCTTCAGGATTTAAGGAAGCTGTCATGCGCCGACGTCTTTTGCAGCTGCGTTGATACACCACCATAATACATGTGTTAAGGACTGCCAGCAGAAGTGTAGGAACCACTTTAAACACCAGCTCTAACACCACCTGAAATACATAAAAATAGATAAGTAAATATAAAGAGTGCACAGGTTATATTCATGACATAGGTTGTCATGCTAACATTAAATTTAGGGAATTTAACCACAAAGTTTAGTATCCCATATTATTTTACATTATGATATATTCTTGAAACAAAAAAATAGTATGGGTAGTGCAGACCACAGCAGTGAGCTACTGAACTCTGGTATGCTGGCTCAAAATTTGTTGCTTTTCTTCTTCTCATTATTGTCGTAGATTACTTATATTTGCCTAGCTACTCTTATCTCGATTTGGGAAATGAGAGTCAATAAAGCTGCGTATTACTGATTGTCTGGGTTTATTCCACTGAAATAAACAACAATAATGAAGGTGCTGGCTAGTTGCATGTTACACTTGTAGGAACCACTTAGCAATTGCTGGAATTACATATTATTTTCCTAAAATTTTCCACTACCTTGTCAAACTCTAAACTTTGCCTACATTTGAGTTCACACATTTTCCACCCACCCAGACCAATGTGAACTACATCTCTTAAATGTTAGAATTGGAAGAAGGTTTCTGGGAATCACCATCTTTTGTAGTCTCCCTTTAGCTACTGTATTTGGGGTCTTATAAAGTAAAACAAATCATGTATTTTTCTCTGG
Organism: Deroplatys truncata; assembly: GCA_030765065.1. NCBI lineage: Eukaryota > Metazoa > Arthropoda > Insecta > Mantodea > Mantidae > Deroplatys > Deroplatys truncata. The sequence goes on along the minus strand of CM060988.1, from coordinate 124,038,937 downwards.
CAAAACTTGACTGTTTTGGAAATACCAAGTTAACTCTGTCTCTTTCTAATATTCTATCTCAATTGCTCCAATCATCATTTCTTCACACCCCTGTAATCTTTGGTCATTTTTTAGTCTACTACCTGTGATGGTTTTTCCCAGCTTCCTGTGTGGTCCAGTTGTTAATTACTCTTCTCTGTTAGCCAGCTTACTGTACAAATTTTACTCTTTACAATATTCAGTTGTGCATGTATACACAATATTCTTACATTATAAAGTATTAATTATTTAAATGCTTATTTATATTATATGAAGTATTTACATATTTATTTATTATTCCAATCTGTTTTCTGATTTCCTTTTCTTTCTTAATTAGTCTTTTCATTCTGCGATTATTTCCTACTTTGATATAGGTAGTTCTTCTTACAGTTATTCTTATTTCCTCTTTTTTCTTTTCTGTAATTTCTTTGGCGAGGTAGATGTTCCCCATACATACTCAAGATTTGTTTATTTTGAAATATGAGAACATCTCATATAGATTACTGTAACAAGCCTTCATTGTCATGAATCCTGTTCAAAGTTAAGAAAGCTGGAGGTATGCAAGTTTATTTTTAATAAAGCAGATATGAACAATGTCAATCTGAAAGTGTTTACAAGATACAGATCTGTACCACTATTAAAATAAATGTACAAATGCACTTTAAATATAATGCTTGCTTTATACAAGATATTCCATTCAGTGAAAGAAATCTTGAAATATTGCTTTTCTATTGCTTCTAATATACCTAGAGAGCTTTTCGTCTTGTTCCTATGCAGTCAGTGATTGATTTTTTTTTCTGTTTATGGTTAAGAAAGTGTTTTTCTTATTCAAAGCAAACTATAAAGTTTCTATGTTACTTCTAAGAGCAAAGAACTTCAGTTGTTAAAGTTGACAAACATGTTAACTGACATAAGAATAATATGGAGCTCTATTAGGATTAAAATAATGCTTTTTATATGTACAATACACTTAGATATGCTGCTTAATTCATAAAATATATTCATTCAGTGAAGGAAAGGTTAAAATATTTCTGTTCTGTTCCTTGTTATGTAATTAGGCAACTTAATACAATTTGTTTTCTCCAGTGTATAGCAGCACTTCTTAAGTTGCCAATTTTTCCTGCTTTTTGTTTGTACATATTAGTCACTCTTACTAGGTGTGTCTGATGCTCAATGCCACATTTATATTGTGAGGCATATCTACCGGATGGTATAATAAAACCGGTAATAGTTTCTCATTATGTATCAGTACTCATAAGTTGAGACAGTATGTATACACTTGTGAAAGTTACATTCTATTCTGATTGGCGAATGAAGATGTTTCATAAAGTCAGATTTCAATATAGTAGAGAAAGTGATTTTCTTGTTCAGAGAGTAAAGTTTCTTTTCTTACTCACTGAGCAAGTAACTTTAATGATTAAGCTGACTTATATGAAAACTAACACACCAATAATAATAAACAGAAACAATACTGTAGATTGTGATAAGATAATTCTACACAATCCTATTGAAAGTAGTGACTGTCAGATATGCTAATCTACAGACAGTATTGTAAATAGTTTGAGGCATTCTTCTCAAATTCAAGCTTTAGGAACATTAATTTAAAAACTCACTCACTACAAATATCATCTATGATCATCTGTGATTTTTTCACTGTAGGAGAAATTATAACAATTCATGAAATCTTTAAAAATATACAGCAATTAATCAACCAAATTAAAGTTTTCTGTAAATATTAATGATAAATGAGTAAAATATTCAGCACTAAACATACAAATGCACAATTATATTGCTAACAAATGCTGTTTGTTATATACGTGCAAAAGTTCTTCTGTTTGAATGAAACCATTCTAAAATATATGCTCCTGAAAGTTCTGCAATTATCACTTGTGCAGGTTGCCCATAATGTAATCTATTCATTGTTTAAAAAGACAGAATTTGATAGAATGCAATTGTCTATATTTACTTACCTTGTATATGAAGTGAAACAGGGAATTCTGGAAGCCATGGTTTGGTTTCTTATGGTAAAGAAGCTGTGAATGAAGTCGACAGGAAGCAAGCTGTGACCGGAAGGCAGTTGGTAGATACATGAGAAATGTAAACAGTGGTATCAGAGTCACTATCAGACGTGGTGGACCTAAGAATGGTCTCTGTAATGTGCCTCGACCCACTGGACGACATACTGATACATAACGCTCCACAGTTAAAGCTAAAAGCATCATTACTCCAACTCCTGTAATTTTAAAAAGAACAAACAGCTTTAGAACTAGGGTCAACATTTTAAACTATAGGATATATTGCCTTATTTTTAAGCTTTATTAGTTTGCATATAAAAAGTAATGCTAGAAACAATTAGACATAGGTATACTTTCTTACACAGTGGTTATTGTCTTAGGGAAAAAACAGGTATTGTATAAACACAGCCTTCATGTATTGAACCATTTGGAGATAGTCACCTATAATTGCTAGATTCATACTCTTATGTTAGTAAACCATGTTGATAGACTAGCATAGGCTGAGCTAGGTTAGGTTTATGCCAATATTTTAGTAAACTGTATTCAGGATAGGCTTGCATAGACTGAGATAAGTTAGCTATATATGATTATATTAGCAAACCTTATAGAGGAAAAGCTAGCAAGTATAAGATATTTTGGAATCATATTCCTATATTAGTATACCATACTGAGTATACGCCAACATAGACTGACTTTAGTTAGCTTAATACCATTATATTAGTAAACCACATTGAGGAAGAGCTAGAATAGGCTGAGATAGGTGAGCAACATAATACTATATTATAAATCGCATTGAGGAAAGGCCTAGCACAGGCCAGATAAGTTAACTTCATACCCTTATATTAGTAAAACATGTTTAGAAAAAGGCTAGCATAGGTTGTGATAAATTAGACTTCATACTATTTATTCTGGTATTGAGGATAGACTAGCATAGGCTAGATAAGATAGCTTCATAATCTTATATTAGCAAACAGTATTAAGGACAGCTAGTAGAGGCTAACATGTTAGCTTCATATTATTGAAATAATAAACTGAGATGACGATAAGCTAACATAGACTGACATAAGTTAGATTCATATTGTTATATTAGAAAGACAGGATAACATAGACAGAGTGGACGTAGATATTAGTAAACTAAGTTGAGGTCAGGCTAGCATAGGCTGAGGTAGGCTAGGCCTCTTACTGTGATATAAGTAAACTGTGTTGAGTTTAGGCTCGCATAGGTTGAGGTAGGCTAGAACTTTTACAACTGATATTAGTAAACCTTGCTGCGGTTAGGCTACCAAAGGCTAAGCTAGGCTAGGCTAGGCTAGGCTAGGCTAGGCTAGGCTAGGCTAGGCCAGGCCAGGCCAGGCCAGGCCAGGCCAGGCCAGGCCAGACCACGCCTCTTAATATGATATTAGTAAACTGTGTTGAGGTCAGGCTAGCATAGGGTGAGGTAGGCTAGGCCTCTTACTCTGATATTAGTAAACTGTGCTGACGTCAGGCTAGCATAGGCTAGGCCTCTTACACTGATTGTAGTAAACCGTGCTGCGGTTGGGCTAGCATAGGCTGAGGTAGGCTAGGCCTCTTACTATGATATTAGTAAACTGTGATGAGGTTAGGCTAGCATAGGCTGAGGTAGGCTAGGCCTCTTACACTGATTGTAGTAAACTGTGCTGCGGTTAGGCTAGCATAGGCTGAGGTAGGATAGGCTAGGCTAGGCTAGGCCTAGCCTAGCCTAGCCTACCTCAGCCTATGCTAGCCTAGGCCAGGCCAGGCCAGGCCAGGCTCTTACTATGATAGTAGTAAACTGTGTTTAGGTGAGGCTAGCATAGGTTGAGGTAGGCTAGGCCTATTACTCTGATATTAGTAAACTGTGTTGAGGTTAGGCTAGCATAGGCTGAGGTAGGCTAGGCCTCTTACACTGATTGTAGTAAACTGTGCTGTGGTTAGGCTAGCATAGGCTGAGGTAGGCTAGGCTAGGCCAGGCCAGGCCAGGCCTCGCCTCTTACTATGATAGTAGTAAACTGTGTTGAGGTGAGGCTAGCATAGGTTGAGGTAGGCTAGGCCTCTTACTCTGATATTAGTAAACTGTGTTGAGGTTAGGCTAGCATAGGCTGAGGTAGGCTAGGCCTCTTACTATGATATTAGTAAACTGTGATGAGGTTAGGCTAGCATAGGCTGAGGTAGGCTAGGCCTCTTACTCTGATATTAGTAAACTGTGATATGGTTAGGCTAGCATAGGCTGAGGTAGACTAGGCCTCTTACACTGATATTAGTAAACTGTGATATGGTTAGGCTAGCATAGTCTGAAGTAGGCTAGGCCTCTTACTCTGATATTAGTAAACTGAGTTGAGGTCAGGCTAGTATAGGCTGAGGTAGGCTAGGCCTCTTACACTGATATTAGTAAACTGTGATGAGGTTAGGCTAGCATAGGCTGAGGTAGGCTAGGCCTCTTACTCTGATATTAGTAAACTGTGATATGGTTAGGCTAGCATAGGCTGAGGTAGACTAGGCCTCTTACACTGATATTAGTAAACTGTGATATGGTTAGGCTAGCATAGTCTGAAGTAGGCTAGGCCTCTTACTCTGATATTAGTAAACTGAGTTGAGGTCAGGCTAGTATAGGCTGAGGTAGGCTAGGCCTCTTACACTGATATTAGTAAACTGTGATGAGGTTAGGCTAGCATAGGCTGAGGTAGGCTAGGCCTCTTACACTGATTGTAGTAAACTGTGCTGCGGTTAGGCTAGCATAGGCTGAGGTAGGATAGGCTAGGCTAGGCTAGGCCTAGCCTAGCCTAGCCTACCTCAGCCTATGCTAGCCTAGGCCAGGCCAGGCCAGGCCAGGCCAGGCTCTTACTATGATAGTAGTAAACTGTGTTTAGGTGAGGCTAGCATAGGTTGAGGTAGGCTAGGCCTATTACTCTGATATTAGTAAACTGTGTTGAGGTTAGGCTAGCATAGGCTGAGGTAGGCTAGGCCTCTTACACTGATTGTAGTAAACTGTGCTGTGGTTAGGCTAGCATAGGCTGAGGTAGGCTAGGCTAGGCCAGGCCAGGCCTCGCCTCTTACTATGATAGTAGTAAACTGTGTTGAGGTGAGGCTAGCATAGGTTGAGGTAGGCTAGGCCTCTTACTCTGATATTAGTAAACTGTGTTGAGGTTAGGCTAGCATAGGCTGAGGTAGGCTAGGCCTCTTACTATGATATTAGTAAACTGTGATGAGGTTAGGCTAGCATAGGCTGAGGTAGGCTAGGCCTCTTACTCTGATATTAGTAAACTGTGATATGGTTAGGCTAGCATAGGCTGAGGTAGACTAGGCCTCTTACACTGATATTAGTAAACTGTGATATGGTTAGGCTAGCATAGTCTGAAGTAGGCTAGGCCTCTTACTCTGATATTAGTAAACTGAGTTGAGGTCAGGCTAGTATAGGCTGAGGTAGGCTAGGCCTCTTACACTGATATTAGTAAACTGTGATGAGGTTAGGCTAGCATAGGCTGAGGTAGGCTAGGCCTCTTACTCTGATATTAGTAAACTGTGATATGGTTAGGCTAGCATAGGCTGAGGTAGACTAGGCCTCTTACACTGATATTAGTAAACTGTGATATGGTTAGGCTAGCATAGTCTGAAGTAGGCTAGGCCTCTTACTCTGATATTAGTAAACTGAGTTGAGGTCAGGCTAGTATAGGCTGAGGTAGGCTAGGCCTCTTACACTGATATTAGTAAACTGTGTTGAGGTTAGGCTAGCATAGGCTGAGGTAGGCTAGGCCTCTTACTCTGATATTAGTAAACTGTGATACGGTTAGGCTAGCATAGGCTGAGGTAGGCTAGGCCTCTTACTCTGATATTAGTAAACTGTGATACGGTTAGGCTAGCATAGGCTGAGGTAGGCTAGGCCTCTTACACTGATATTAGTAAACTGTGATGCAGTTAGGCTAGCAAAGGCTGAGGTAGGATAGACCTCTTACTCTGATATTAGTAAACTGTGATACGGTTAGGCTAGCATAGGCTGAGGTAGGCTAGACCTCTTACTCCGGTATTAGTAAACTGTGTTGAGGTCAGGCTAGTATAGGCTGAAGTAGGCTAGACGTCTTGCTCTGATATTAGTAAACTGTGATACGGTTAGGCTAGCATAGGCTGAGGTAGGATAGACCACTTATTCCGATATTAGTAAACTGTGATGAGGTCAGGCTAGTATAGGCTGAGGTAGGCTAGACCTCTTACTCTGATATTAGTAAACTGTGATACGGTTAGGCTAGCATAGGCTGAGGTAGGCTAGGCCTGTTACTCTAATATTAGTAAACTGTGATACGGTTAGGCTAGCATAGGCTGAGGTAGGCTAGGCCTCTTACACTGATATTAGTAAACTGTGTTGAGGTCAGGCTAGCATAGGCTGAGGTAGGCTAGGCCAGGCCTGTTACTCTAATATTAGTAAACTGTGATACGGTTAGGCTAGCATAGGCTGAGGTAGGCTAGGCCTCTTACACTGATATTAGTAAACTGTGTTGAGGTCAGGCTAGCATAGGCTGAGGTAGGCTAGGCCTCTTACTCTGATATTAGTAAACTGTGTTGAGGTCAGGCTAGCATAGGCTGAGGTAGGCTAGGCTTCTTACTATGATATTTGTAAACTGTGTTGAGGTGAGGCTAGCATAGGCTGAGGTAGGCTAGACCTCTTACTCCGATATTAGTAAACTGTGTTGAGGTCAGGCTAGTATAGGCTGAAGTAGGCTAGACCTCTTGCTCTGATATTAGTAAACTGTGATACGGTTAGGCTAGAATGCTGAGGTAGGCTAGGCCTCTTACTCCGATATTAGTAAACTGTGCTGAGGTCAAGCTAGTATAGGCTGAGGTAGGCTTGACCTCTTACTCTGATATTAGTAAACTGTGATACGGTTAGGCTAGCATAGGCTGAGGTAGGCTAGGCCTGTTACTCTAATATTAGTAAACTGTGATACGGTTAGGCTAGCATAGGCCGAGGTAGGCTAGGCCTCTTACACTGATATTAGTAAACTGTGTTGAGGTCAGGCTAGCATAGGCTGAGGTAGGCTAGGCCTGTTACTCTAATATTAGTAAACTGTGATACGGTTAGGCTAGCATAGGCTGAGGTAGGCTAGACCTCTTACACTGATATTAGTAAACTGTGTTGAGGTCAGGCTAGCATAGGCTGAGGTAGGCTAGGCCTCTTACTCTGATATTAGTAAACTTTGTTGAGGTCAGGCTAGCATAGGCTGAGGTAGGCTAGGCCTCTTACACTGATATTAGTAAACTGTGTTGAGGTCAGGCTAGCATAGGCTGAGGTAGGCTAGGCCTCTTACACTGATATTAGTAAACTGTGTTGAGGTTAGGCTAGCATAGGCTGATGTAGGCTAGGACTCTTACTCTGATATTAGTAAACTGTGTTGAGGTCAGGCTAGCATAGGCTGAGGTAGGCTAGGCCTCTTACTCTGATATTAGTAAACTGTGTTGAGGTCAGGCTAATATAGGCTGAAATGTTAGGCTTCATGTCTTTATATTAGTAAACCGTATAGGGAAGAGAGCTGGAATATGCATAGATATGTCTGACTTAATGCCTTTATATTTGAAAAGCATATGTAGAATGAGCTGGGATAGGCTCATGTTGGACGTTTTGGCTTTATATTAGGAAACGTATTGGAAATAAAGCTAAGCTGGTTCTGAGAGATGTTTGACTGCATGCCTCTATATTAGAAAACCATATTAGTAAAACGTATGGAGAATAGAGCTAGGAAAGGTATAGAATATGGATATTTTAGACGGCATGCCTTTATTTTAGAAAACCGTATGGAGAATAGAGCTAGGATAGGCATAGACATGTTAGACTTCATGCCTTTATGTTTGTAAACCGTATTAAGAATAGAGCTGGGATAGGCTGAGATATGTTACACTTCCTGGGTTTGAATTATGAAACTTATTGGGAATACAGCTAAGCTGGTCTGAGAGATGTTAGACTTCATCTGTTTATATTAGAAAACCGTATGGAGAATAGTGTTAGGATGGGCATGGATATGTTAAACTTTATTCTTTATATTAGTAAACTGTATTGAGAATAAAGCTAAGATGTTCTGAATTATGCTAGACTTCATTTGTTTATATTTGTATATCACATTGAGAATAAAGCTAAGCTGGTATGAGATGTGTTGGACTTCATGCCTTTATGTTAGTACACCGTATTGAGAATAAAGCTAAGCTGGTATGAGATATGTTAGACTTCGTGGCTTTATATTAGTACACCGTATTGAGAATAAAGCTAAGCTGGTATGAGATGTTAGACTTCATGCCTTTATATTAGTACACCGTATTGAGAATAAAGCTAAGCTGGTATGAGATATGTTAGACTTCATGCCTTTATATTAGTAAACCGTATTGAGAATAAAGCGAGATGTTCTGAGGTATGCAAGACTTCATGATCTTGTGTTAGTAAACTGTATTGTGAATAAGCCTAACAAGGTCAGAGTTATGTTAACTTCATACTTTCATATTAGTAAACCGTGTTGAGCGTAGGCTAGCATAGGCTGAGACATGTTAGACTTAATACGCTTAAATTACTTAACCTCCTGAGAACTGAGCTAACATTGAGATATATTAGCTTCATACTCTCATATTGGTAAACATATTAGTGAATGTACTAATGTACTAAAAATAGTACATATTAATGAATTAGTAAAATATTAGCGTTTTGGATAGGTTAGTAAACGCTCAGATAAGTGAAGCTACATACTCTTAGCCCTGGGATATGCTGTACCTAGGGGGCTTCACGTGTAGATTATAGGCTAGATGCACTAAGATCATGGTGCATGCATGCCTAAGTTTTTGAAGCTTTACTCTCAGCTTTATTTTATTTTTTTATATTTTTGGTCATTTAACTGTCCCTTTTATCTATATTACTTAATTCTTCTGTGGTCTTTCCTTATACCTTTTACATCTGCTTTAGTCAATCTCTCAAGAAAGGAAACTAAATTTAGGGCACTTCACAGGCATTTTCCATTTAAAATGGGTGGTGAAAACCTGGAAAAGGACCCTCAGGATCGGTGGACAGTCCCCGCATTAACGACCTCGACCATCTGAGATGTGACGGTGTTTCAGGGGATTTTGTAATGCTGTAAACCAATTTGTTCTTAAAGCTTTGGTTACATATTTTATATTAAAGTAAATTGATTGTGTCTCTAGAGGTTGTACCACTGTTCTCAGGTTTCATATCCTGCCCTAATCCTTGTCATGGATTTTGGTGAGGTAAGGATGTAATGCACAGGCAGTTTGAAGGTACAAGAAAATCGAAACATTGTCTTTTATATATTTTATATAAAAGGGAAAGAAAAATGACCAACACTATACCAGTTGACAAGACGTATGTGCTGCAAAGTACATTGTCTTATATAAGGGAATGAAATGGCATACGAGAGGCAAAAGTGTCTATTTCTGTCATAACGAGTGACAGACAAATGAAAGCATAGGTATACCATAGTCTGTATTTTACTCAATTTAAGGCAATAGAATACCACAGTGGAAACATTTTTTTTGTTGTCGATAACGAAAATTTAACGCAGGAAAATGAAATATGTAAAGCAGCGCCCATGGGTAATGAAATAAACCAAATAAACTTATACGTTTTATTGAAGCCATTCAGCGTACAACTCAATACGTACCCTTGGGGAAACAAACAAGAGTTTAAAAAATAAGTGCAAGCGCATGCAATAAACACGTGAAAACAGAAAATTGGAAGTGACAAGCTTAAGCGCTATACAAAATGAAAAAGAGGTGGTTAACCCTAGTACTGTCTCTAGGTAATATTAAAATTATAAAATGATCGCGCTATGTTGTTTTTCACAATTGAAGGCTAATCTGCTATGGACGATGCACAGGCAGACGACTTTTGAACCTAGTACCTATTAGAAGAAGACCGCTGGCCAAGACAGAAGAAGGCATTTCTGCACATTTATTTCAGACTTTTTCATATACAATGTAACACAAGTATAGAAGCTCACACTTTAAAAAAATCTGATGTGTTGCAATTCACATGACTTTCTCTATTGTTGTACAAACTATTTTTTCAAACGTTTATTCTTCATCTATTTAATGTTAATCGAGATAAACAACGAATTCCCAATTTGAAAAAAAGAATAAGCATTGGAAAATTAAAAAAAACAAAAAACAAGGAATAGCTCGGAAATGATTCACTCGACCCCCCCCCAAAATGTATGTGTCATTAATTGTGTTTTAACGAGATTTAGATTCTTTGTGTAGTAAAATTTTGTGTATTTCTTACGGTTTACCAGTTATTCACAAGTCATTCCAAATGAAGAGGATCTTTGGGGACATTCCCAGAAAATGCAAGATATACATTTCATTTGCCATAAAAATATCTCAAACATATATATATATATATTTATTTAATAAAAGTCGTTACAGCCATGTTTGAGAAAATCAAAAATTTCGAAAAGTGTACCATGTAAAAGGTAGTCTGGGCTGGGGAATTTTCTTGAAAATCTTAATGTGTCGCATGCTTGGAAGATACTAAAACTCAAATAAAAAGTTTGATATTTATCCGAATTTTCGTTTTTGAGTTCTGCTGTAGACAGACACACGGACACGTTTCCAAAAATGCTTTATTTGGATTCTGATACGGTAATTTGTATCACAAATTACTTAAAGGTAAATAATGATTGTAATATGAATATGTATTTTTATGTGACATTGATTTTAGAGGTTTATTAATTGTAATTATTATTGGTAAATAATAATATACGGCTTTACTGAAACTGTCAATAATAACGCAATAATGCAGCGATGGGGTGAGTTGTTTATCATTACCGGGAACAAGGAAGTTACGTAATGTTTCGCGCCTTTTCGGTAGAAGCTTCTAGAACATTTCCTAAAGCATATGTATTCGTGGTTTTCATTGGATATTAAAATAGACGCTAATGTTGGCGCGTTTTATTAGCCAATAGCAGTTCATTTATAATCTTTAGGCGTATCTTGAGGCAAGCGTATAAATAAGCCAGGCCCGAGGTAGCTTGCCTCCCAGTTCAACAGAATTCTCAACACACTACACGTCGGTCTCTTAGTTCATCGTCAGTCAGTCCTTCAGTTCGTCAAGTTACACGCAGCATAATTACGAGAATTATTATAAAGTTAATTCTACACAAAGTTGAAATACATAGTTAAAAGTGATAAGTAAGAAGTTATTACAAACAGTTTCAGTTTGGCGAGTATCCAGATTAATATGTAAAAGTGTTTGTGAACGTGTTCGGCAATAAAAGTTATAAAACCAATTTCTTCATTAAGTATAATTTCTGGATAAAAGATTCCTTTCCGATTCACACCCTTACATAGAGATACATGTCCTACCAAGATAATATGATAGCTAGCCGGAGGACAATATACAAAACTTTAAATTCTTTCGGAAACTAATTGATACAAATTGCTAACGCCAGAGGGAGCTACGAACCAAACAGATGAATGACGTCACAAGATGGCTTCAACACTGATGTAAACAACATTACGTGAGAAACATTTCTCTCACAAATTGGCTTCCACAACGTGGGGCTACAAATACACAAAAACATACTACGTAAGCATCTACCGTTGCATATTGGCTCCCATACGTGGGGCAGTTAAAGTTATGTAAAGAAACATTTACAGTCGCAATTCAGGGCACCTCAAAACATGTATTATTATTTATTATAATAAGTAAGGTAAGTATTGCATTCCACTCAAAAATTCGATACCGAGATTTCACAGGAAATACATGTTTTGAGGCCCCCCTGAATCTATAAAAAAGCATTTTAGAAAAAGGTCTCTCTGTGTGTGTCTGTCTGACATGTATGTTACATAGAGCTGATAGATTGTTTAAAACATCATGTTAAACAACATTGTGATTCAATGCAACACAAGGAACATGTGTTATTAGAAAGAAACAGTGAGGAAAGTAGACTTTAACCTCCTCAGCTCCAAACTACAGATTGGAATTTTTGGAATACGTGTCGTAAGGTAATAAGAGCGAATATTTGTTTAAAAAAATCTGATGTGATACATTTACATGACTTTCACTATCTTGGGTACACAAGTTAGTCTTAGCCAAGCTTATTTTTCTATCTACTTCATTTTAATCCAAATAAAGCTTTGCAGCAATAGTTACATTACAAATTTCGTTATAGATACAAAGGGAACAGCGATAGTCAATGTTTAAGAACTGGACGCTATACCCTGGCCTTAAATTCCATACTGTTGCAAGAGAATGGCCAAGTAATGAACTATTCGAACCATTAATAACGTATATCTCAGAAACGGCTTACACCAGAAAAAACGTATTTTAAATAAATCGTGTGTTTTAAAGAGATCTACATTTTCTGTGTAGTATGTTTTCGTCCATCGCTTAACCAGTTATACAAGTTTATACAAAATTCTTTCCTAATGAAGAGGACTTCACAGGCTATTCCCCGAAAATTCAATATATACATTTTATTTGTCATGTAAATATCTTTAATATATGGTACTTTAATCACAATCGTTAGAGCCATTTATTAGAAAATAAAAAAAATCGAAAAAATATACATGTAGAGGGTGGTTTGGGGGTAAGGGACTTTGTTGAAAATCGCGTCGTATCTCTGGAACATTTTGTACCTAAGTTTGGTATTTATCCGACTTGCTGTTCACAGATACACAGACAGACACACACAAGAGCATGTGTCCAAAATGTTTTATTTGGATTCAGGGCGCCTCAAAGCATGTATTTCCGGTGAAATCTCGGTATTGAATTTTTGGGTGGAATACAACACTTCCCCTACATACTAGAGAAAGTAAACAGGTACAGTTTTCAAAATGCCTGTTTCGTAGCTTTCATAAACAATTATATTAACAGAAAAATGCCTTCGGAAACACAAGACGTAGAAAATGTAATGCAGTGAATGAAACAATTTCATCAGCCGTGTTTTAAGTTATTTAATATTTTCAAGATAATTTCAGTAATGTTGCAACTGCATTAATATATCCATTTGCAAGCATAGAGACCAAAAATACTAGAAGCTCTAGAGGCAATAGAACAGGTTTCAGAAACACTGAGTGTGGTACAAAGCTGAAACTTTAGAGAAAGGATGGCAAAGAAACTTTAAAAGTATTCTAGAGAAGAATTCAGAGTGCGTAGAAATGTGTGAAACGAGGGACACGTTACTGATGCAGGGAGTCTTAAGCAAGTGTGATATTTCGTTTTTTATTTGCTCCTACTGCGTTACGGATATGGAACGTAGTTTTTCAAAATATAACGAGTGTCTACGCGCTAATCTTATGCGATTTATCTTCCATGTATTTCGAAAACACATTGTTGTCATTGTAAAACTCACGATGCAGCAGAGTGAAAGTCAAATTTCTGTATATTAATACCTTAATTAAATAATGAGGTAGCTTTATTGCACACTACTAATAACTAAACATGCATTGTTTTCTTCCGATAGTCCCTAATCCTGATCTATGTTCTTTCGAAGTAAAGTGTAGTGCTTTCAACTGTTCATATTCGTTTACAGAGAACACTGCAAGGTGGCAGTCGCCTCCACCTTCCCTCGCCACCAACTCTCAGTGCGTTCCTAACTTACCAAATCCTCTCTGGCTTCTTATGAGAGCCAGAATTGGGGATTCTAACCTCTAAAACATGAATAAACGTTAGGACCTGGTTCAACATGTGAGAATATGACATGTTGCATCAAGGTAGACAAGCAGAGGTATACTACGCAAGTCAGTGAATACACATCCTCCACACAGAGTCATTTGTTTTGTAATATATTCTCTCTGATCAGAATCCGTTCAAAAACTGCAAGATATAAGCATGCCTTTTCGATATTGAACTTGATATGTTAGTTGAACAGTATGCTAGTCAACATTTTGCGGAGAAAGCTTGATGAAACCCAAGTCGAAACATATTTTTGTAATTTTAACATCTGTTGATGAAATAGGGCCCTTGTTTTGTATCGATTTTAGTACAGTATGAACGCACTGATAAGTTTTCTTCAAAATCTTACTTATAAAATGTCAGCTCTCTATGTGCAGCGACTTTTAATAAGTACTCTGCAATAGCAAAGGTCCCTAAAACTAACGGTAAATAACTGATATGATTCTCTTGCGCGTTGAACGTGCTTTGAAAGGAAATTGACGAGAAAACAGTTAAAGACAATATTTAATTTTTAACTGTATTAATGTTTGTACAATGCGCTTAGCTACAACTGAAAGATAAAACTCTGACGTGTTACATTCACATGACTTTCTCTACTTTTATACACACTATTTTTAAAAACACTTGTTCTCCATCTACTTCATATTAATCGAGATAAACATCTGTAGAAACTATCTGATTGCTAATTTTCTTGTAGGTTACAAGGGGAATATGCTCGGCTTTAAGCGATAGTCAAATCTTTTAAGAACTGGCTGCTATGTGGAGTATTTCATTCTCTTTGCATGTCCAGGACATAAAAAAACGAATAACGAATTCTCACTTGAGAAAAAGTATAAGTATTGGAAAATGCAAACAAATAACTAAGAATATCTTGGAAATGTATATGACACAAATTGTGTGTTTTAACGAGCTCTACATTTTTTGTGTAGAAAAATGTTGTCTTATGTCTTACGGTTTACCGGTTATGCAAAAGTCATTCAGAAAGAAGGGGAATTTTGGGGACATTCTCGAAAATTCAAGATATACATTTTATTTGTCTGGAAATATCTTAAATACATGGTGTTTTAATCAAAATCGTTAGAGCCATTTTTGAAAAAAATCAACATTTTCTAAAAATGTTCCATGCAAAGCGTAGTCTGGGGTGGGGGTATTTTCTTGAAAATCTTTGTGTCGCATCTTTGAAAGATACTAAACCTAAATACGAAGTTTGGTATTTTTCCGACTTTTCGTTTTCGAGTTATGCTGCTTACAGACACACAGGCACATACATAGACAGACACACACACACAAGGGCCTTTTTCTAAAAGTGCTTTTTTGGAATACATGGCCTCAAAACATGTATTTACGGTGAAATCTCTGTATAGAATTTTTGGATGTAATTAAATACTTCCCCTACTTACTATACGTAGTAGAGAAAGTGAAAATGTAATGAGATATTTAATTTTATTCGTTGGTTATTTACTACATTTCTAAACATCATTGCAGCTTTTTATGAACAAAATCTCAGTCCTTGCATGCCTTTCAGTGCAACGAAAACAGTTCATCGGCACCGATAACAGTTTTATACATAGCATCAAGCGAGAGTAGGTATAATTGCCCGACCGAGGCGAGTGAGTCCCCGGAAGGAGTGTGAATAGCGCGATGATGCATGTGCTAACCTCTCATATTGCTGGCTACACCGCAATGGCGTCATGATGATCACAGTGGCACTATGGTTTGAAAGACTCCGATCGCCTCTAACAGGTAGTTAAGTACATTTAAAGTTTAATTATGCTGACTAAATAAAGAACGTTAATTTAGATGGTGGTTCCATAGCTCACGCTGCTTACCTAGACATCCATTTCCCAGGAACAGTTCCAGATGAGCATGATAGAAAGCTTGAGGAAGACTTGTCCATCTACCAGAGTCTTTGTAAATGAGGACGCGTAGGCCAAAAGGAATGGCAAATAGGATAGCCAACAGCGCAGCAGCTGAGTAACCTGCAAAACAAAAGAAAGTTACTAGTTAAATTTGAACACTGAATCAGGAGAATTCACTGAAGATTTAAAAGAAATGCTCACCGAATGTTTTATTGCACCAACTCTGATTTAAATACAATATTAATCTGCTGTAACACTAATTAGGTACCAATGAATTGCGTAATTTAGTACCCACCCTGAGAAACAATAGAACGTTGGCCTTGAATTTTTTTATGAACAATATGCTTCAAATCTTTGCCTCGGTTTTTAATATCTCAAAAACATAACTTGTCCTGGCAAAGATTTTATTCAGCAAAATTTAAAAACAATATCACATTAGATAACAACATATATCCTCTCATATTGTTAAAAATATACAAAGTTCTTTAAACAGAAAAAATGTGATCCAGTATACAGTGCTTTTTGTTAAATTATGCCAGTTTTCTGTTTTACGTAAACTTCATGAGAAGTAGCTTCCAAATGGTCATAAAGGAATGAGTTTTATATTAACAGAGCTATAATACGACTTAAATTCTTGCATCGAGTTATTAAAACTGAAAGAGGTAAGCATGTAGGTGAATTAACTTTATGGAAAAATTTAGAAAATGTGATAAAGTCATAAAAAGGTTTAGCAGTATGGAGTATTTTGAAAGATCCCTTTCTTTGGCTTCAATTTTAATTATTTGAGTAGATATTTTGTTTTTATTTTCATGTGTCGCAGCAGCAGCAGCAGCAGCAGTAGTAGTAGTAGTAGTAGTAGTAGTAGTAGTAGTAGTAGTAGTAGTAGTAGTAGTAGTAGTAGTGGTGGTGGTGGTGGTAGTGGTGGTGGTAGTGGTAGTGGTAGTGGTAGTAGTAGTAGTATTCATCCTTTTGAATCACATACATCGTATACACATACATCAGATCATACATGACACGCCAGTTTTAAATACAGAGGTTGCAATTTTAAAACCGAGATTTAATAGATTATAAACTTATAAGTTAAAAAAACACACACACGCACACACGCCACACACACACACACACACACACACACCCTCTCTCTTCTCCTCTCTCTCTCTCTCTCTCTCTCTCTGAATCGAATATTAACAGTTAGATAGTCTCTAGGTATTCATATAATGAACATAAATAATTTCTCAGTAATAATGTCTACACTTTTGTTTAAATTTGTCAGTGGAACAGATTTTACTGATATCTTGTGGTAATGTATTGTGTAATTATACATAGCACTTTACTAGTATATTGAGATTCTATGATAACTGTTGCTTAGATGCTCTTTATTTGTGTTGTAACTATGTTTGTTCCGATTTTTCTTAAATTCAGACAAATGTTTAACATATAATAATAGTTCTAATAAAAACACACATGGAAATGCTAAAAAGCATTTAATGAGTGGAACAGTGTTTCCATGATTCTCTTTTGCCTTTAAACAGAGTAGTTCAAAATACCATTTTTTGAATTATTCCCCCAAAATGTAATCCATGCTTCATAATGGTATGAAAAGATGGAAAGTACAAGCTTCTCAGAGCCTTAAGGTGGACTGTTTTCCTATGTTTACTGACTGGTGTTCTTTTTAAAAATATGGGACGAAGACTAGATAGACTTATTAGGCGACCAAGGATAGAGCCATAGCACACTCAGGTGAGTATGAAAACTGGTTCATGTTCACGCCTTCGTATTTAACTAAAAAGCATAGCGTTCTTGAAAATCATGTTGATCTGTACCTTTCTAGACTTATGTGGGTATACTTCCATCTTCTTTCCTCTCCGCTAACCCGTGTTTTCATTTGACACTACAAGGCAGATTATATGCTATCCTTTGCGGGTTAAAACAATTTCGCTTTATTGTTGAATGACTTAGTTAAAATGTTCTTCACACATACGTAATTTTGAGATAAGCATTGAAGCAGGCAGAATCATTTATTCATTAACTACTTAAAAACACATTTTGACATGACAGAAGAAATAGAAATTTCGAATAGCCACGTACCATATATTACATTTACTAAATTCCATTACTTTCTCAATGAAGTGATAGCTGTAAACATTATTTCTTTAAATCTACATTCTTCAGTTACTATGTAATTATTATGGCAGACCCTATTATGAGTTTTTAAGAAATTTCTTTCCTGAATATGTTTAACATTCCCACGCTGGTTTATAATTATTATTGAGTTTGCCATGTATTATTGTTAAAGAAGCTATTGTTGCGTTTACCCAGCGAGACAGTTCCGCGGTAACGTGAGCAGTTGGCATTCGGGAGATTCCGATTTCGATTCCCGGAGACTGCTCATTCCGACCATGGGTTTTTCGTGGTTTTCCCTGGTTGATACAGACGAATGGAGTGGTGTATTCTGGTTTGGTCGGTGTCGGGCAGATGGCGCAGTGGCTTACGATTTGGAACTATTAGTGGGAAGCCTGTCTAGCCTCCACTGCTGGGTCGTATTTTCCGGTTCCAGTAGAGGGACGTCGCCGAGCGACCCTCCTGTGGCCGGGTGGTCAAGCTTGGAACTGTAAGGGGACTGCACGTCTCTGTTAACTTACGCCGGCCTCGCTCTGCAGCCCACACGTCTCCTATTCTCTCACCTCATCCGCTTCCTCAAGGGGAAGATCCATTGGGGATCGCGAGGTGCAAGAAGTACTGTGTTTTCGCCCACGTGGGAAGTAGAAAACAATAGTCATATACACATATATCTAATTAACGAACAAAGCGATGCGTTAATACTAAAATGATCGATTTCCCAGTCGTACATTAATCGTTTTTAAACTATAATTGATCAATTACCGTACGATTTATTATGCTAAGTAGCCGGTGTTACAAATTTCCTCAGCATGTTATAAACAATGGTTCATTGGCTCAGAGAGAGAAATATTAATTGCAATACTAACGTTAACATCACATTAATAAACGATATTAATAAATAACCACCAATAACAAAAACAATGCAATTACGGTAGGCAAAAGTCTTAATAAAAGTTTCCATTACAAAAATAAAACCATAATAGGCCTTAAGCTACGAAATAGCACACGGTATGAAAATACGCAATTATAGGCATTATAAAATTAGTATATTTTACTCCAATAAGCATGAAATTATTCATACATACAAGCCTACGATTCTAAAAACCAAAGAAAATAGGCAAATGTCGAGCTCTAATTACAACCTATTGATCAAAGGATTATTGAACACACGAAAAACAAATAAACAAGAAAAAGAAAACACGAATAAAGGTGCGGGTTTACTAGTTAAGAATAATCTAATTACTGGAAAAAGTTGTTTTCAAAGGTTTGATTTAAGCACTGTTATGACATCTCTAAATTTATGTTATATGAAAAACGGTTACGGGAAGTTTTAATCAATTCTTAAACTCGTAATTGACTAGCTCTCTGTGCTGTAATACTGCAGATTCTATAAATTTAAATTAATTTGCAAATTCGTTTCTCTACTGTGATATATTAGAAGCACAACATTCAAGCCTTATTCGAATATCGTGGCCAAGAATGGCATTCACCCCCTGGCTATTAGTCTAACTTTGACAAGAATAAAGGAATCTTGGCATCCGCTTTTCTTCTTCTCTGCAGAAGTGGAGCAACAAAAGATATTTCATTTTACTGACTTTGAGAGAGCACGCCTCAGCAACGAAGACATATGGTCTTGCTCAGGGACGCGTATGAGCTATGGTAGTAATTGTAAAAGATGCTGCTCAAAGGAAATCGAATCCCTGATGAGTACTGCGTGCGGTAGGTAGATATGATTCTATCAATTAAACATTGGAGAAAGATCATTGTTCGTAAAGTCATTAAGCGATTAACAATCATGTAATAATTCTAAAGAGAAAAGGAATTTTTCTTTTTATTTTCCTTACCGCTTGCCTATGTCAGGGGGCCCCGCCTCCAAAAAAGTGTACAGTATAACTCAAAAATGAAAAATACCAAATTCTAAGGATATAACAACACGGGTACCGAAGTGGTTAAGGCATAAGCTCGTGAACAGGAGGTCCATCCTCCATGGCGAGATTTTTCCCAGTTTTTCTTAATCCTCACAATTGTCAAATTATAGGAACGTGCCTTAGACCTGGAACGTTTCATTCTCAAATTCCCTTTCCCAATTATAATTAGCATTACATGTATCACCAGTGTCGCCGTCTGTGGTGCCGTGGGAAGTAAAAGCGTGCGTTAAACACTATTAAAATCATCTAAGGACGTATCACGAAGATTTTCCCAAAGTCCCCCCTCCAAAACCAGCCTTTATATGGACAAATTTTAGTTATTTTTAATTTCTCCAAAGCAGCCCTTAACGATTTTGTTTAAAATATCATAGCTTGATAAATTGACTTATAATACGATGTGTATTTTGAATTTTCGATAAATAGTCTACGAAGTCCTATCTATTCTGACTGAATTTTGTGTAGCTCTGCATAACTGGGAAATAATAAGAGACAGATAATAACTTACTTCAGAAAAGAAACAAAAAGAAAGTCGGATTTGTTAAAATGTAATGTCAAATGATTCTCTGCGTAGCGTTAATCGTTTTTGAAATATTCTACGATTACATTTTCTCAGTGCAAGTTCGTCATTCGAGAAAAAGTACTTCATAGTTTCCAACTCTTTTTTATCTTGTCCTTTGTGAGAGCTTGTTACTATTTACTCCTCCATGACGATTTCTGAATTGATTCCTCCTTGTTTTCGATAAACGTTTGAACATTTTGTTTTCATTTGTTAGCCCCTATTAACTTCTGTGGTCGTGTAGGGCTTTTTGACTTGGGAAACAATTGACGATATTTGTACTCGCTGTACCGTAGATTTCCTTAAAGTTGATTATTTATTTATTTTTACTGTTAAACACAGTTCACTCCCAGATTCATACTCGCAATCTTTGCAGGGAATAGGGAATGAATCTAGTTAGAAAAAATTCCCCGCTCAAACTGGGAACCGACCCGACCCGACGGATGTATTTTTTCGGGCGTAAAAATCTTTAGCATGGCTTTCTTCGGAAGGGAAGTAAAGCTGATGGTCCTGTGTCGTAGATTTACGGTACATAAAAGAACCTCAAGCCTGATAAAGAGGCCTATGAGCAAAATTACCGGCCTTTCACGCTCAATATAGAATGGGACGCTAAGGACCACAGCGGTTAAAGAGCGTCCATAACTAAAACTCAATTTAATGTTCCTACTTCGGCTGTCGCTAATGACTTTCTATAACATGAATCGCTAATGATCTTTCCCTTGGTCAAATCTTTTGAACTCAAGCTTATTATATTATACATTGGTTTAATATACGGAAATTAATTATAGCAATTATTTCTCTATCTTACTATTATTTCTACATTTAATTATTTATATCTTTCTGTCAATAATTACGATATGTCTAAAAGAAAAGCAACATCGCAACTTTCTCAAATCACTTCGGCGGCAAGGCAGTTAAATTTAAATATCTAGTTCTGGTTTTATGATTTATAAAATTGGTTACATGCATTAATGACACATTTACAAGCGATTCCCGCGCAGGTGTAAAAGTTAGTTACAAATAAAATAAAAAAGGGAATCTATAGTGAAAATTATAATCTCGGTCCAAAAATATAGAATATCATTATTCCATACTATACCACTCGTTAATGAGGTCATTGCACATTCAGTTCGTTATTTTAATTTAGCACGACATTTAAACTCTACAAAAGCATCCTTTATGGTCACCTTGTACTGTAGCGTGATGTTTTTAAAACGAAATTCAGGTCACCACACCGAACTCATTAATGAATGCGCAGTCTCTACACGGGTTGTTCAAAGAGAAGCCCTGACCTATCAATCAAACTGCAAGTCAACATTCTCAAGTTTTCAGTGTCGCAGCAATTACTGCAGTTAATGGCTTTGTCGCTTGAGAGAGAGAGAAACCTTTGTTGCTTCATTACTTTAGCTTAATGCAATGTGGTCTCTTTTGTTACAAAGCTCAGTCAACCCATGCGACACTCGTACTGCTTTAAGGGTTATATCAAGTTACTTTTGTAATTCCAAAGTAAACGAAAAAGTGGGATAGTGAAGGGAGATACCACTATTTCCGATACCAATACTGATTTTGAGAACCAATACTAGATATTCACTTTATAGAAAATTGTAAAGGCGACAGCCTGTGCCTGAATAATGCGTTATTAGTAGTTTTCTGTGTATAAACACATAACCACCGTTGTACTGTATGCTAATCCCGAAACCGTGTTTGACAATCTTCCACTGGCAGCAATTTTTACTTTCTCTACCACGTACCCAGTAGGTATTGCATTCCATAAAAAATTAGGTACGGAGATTTTACCGGGAATGCATGTTTTGAGGCACCTGAATATAAAAAAGGCGTTTTTAGAAAAATGTACGCTGTGTGTGTGTGGATCAACACATACTTGGTATTTAAGTTCAGTACCTTTCAAAGAATGCGACACGTGGATTTAAAAAAAAATCCCACCACCCAAATTTCACTTTATATGTAACATTTAAAAAAATTTATTTTATAAGAAAATGATTAAAATACCATATATAAAAGATATTTACATGACAAATAAAGTGTATATCTTGAATTTTCTGGGAGTAGTCTTTCAAGTCCTCTTCATTCGGAAGGAATTTTGTATAATCTTGTATAACTGGTAAACGTAAAGAGATAGACTAAAACGTTCTACACAATAAATGTAGATTTCTTTAAAACACGATTTATGTGAGGTAACTTTTTTGTAGCATCAACCATTTCCGAGATAACCGTTATTAATCGTTTAAATTGTTCAGTACTTAGCCATTCTTTTAAAGTCCTGTCAACGTTCAGTTGTTTCTCGCTATTGCATGGAAACAGTATGGAATTTTAAGGCCGGCATATATACATTTGACTATCGCCGTTCTCTTTGTATCTATAACGAAGTGTGTAATGTAGCTATTTCTGCAAAGGTTTATTTGGATTAAAATTAAGTATATATAAAAATAAACTTGAATAAAACTAATTTGTATACTCACTAATAAACTATAGAGGGTAGAGAAAGTAATGTGAATGTATCATATCAGATATTTTTATCACCTTTTGTTAGGCAAGGATTATAATAACAATAATAATATTTTTTTTGTTTCGCTTTTTATGTAACTATATTTCGTGTTGAAAACTTTGTTTTAAAGGATTTTATATCCATATTATGAAAATTAGTCGTACGGTATACTTGTAAACTGCGCTCATGACCACAGTTTGACTTACGTAAACACAAACTAACAGATAGAAGTAAAGAACAAATATATATTATCTCACAACTTAAGTTCTGATTTGTTTCTGCTGGATTCATAAATTTTGGTTACCGGATTAGGTATAAGAGAATGAGTCACCAAGCCAGGCTATTGCAGAAATGTGATTTAGTGCGTCATCTAAATCAGCTTCATTCATCTCATTTAACGCTGCATGTTACATTAGTATCTCTACTCCTTCTCCATTATTTTGCATGTTTTCATTTAGACACAAGAATCTATGGAATGTCGCAGTCATTTACGCTAGGAAATGCAGTCAAGGTCTATCACGAACTATAATCCGGCAATTCTCTGGGGACACCTGCAAGGCAATAACGTGAAGTCTCGACTCCTTTCATTCCTTATCTAGCCTAAAGTAAAACGTAACAACTTTCAATAATGCACAATTTAAAAATTTAAAGGTATGGAAGAAGTATCGAAAACTTGTTTAAAGTATTAGACATACTTCGATACTACCGAGTATCGAGCAGCTAACTAAACCAGGTGGTCCATCAGCCCCTTATAATTTGGTTTTAGACATTCTGCATTTAAAGACCACCTAAAACACTAATACTAGTGTACATGCAGGACTAACAGAATGGTGTACATGGTTTGAAGCTTCAAAACATATGGGTAATGATGGAAAAGTCACAGAAAAATATCTCATGTGTTGCTTTCAAAAGACTCCCCCTATGGACTCTTCTACACATTTCTTTGTAGGTATCAGAAGTATACAGTAGGCTAAAGCAATGGTCAGATTTTTAAAAAGTAAATTGCTAGTGATGGCTTTGAAATTATAGGCTCCTTGCATGACCAAGAGAAAAAAAAATAAAAACGAATTACGGCTTACCACTTGAAAAATGTAGAGTATTTGAAAATTCAGAGCAATAACAAAGAATATCTCGGAAATGGATAACGCCACAAAAATTTATTTGGTATAAATTATGTGCCTTAACTAACTCTACATTTTTGTGTAGTAAGATTTTGCCTACCTCTTACGGTTTACCAATTATACAACAGTCATTCAGAATGAAGAGGACTTCACAGCTATTCACAGAAAGTTGAAGAATACATTTTATTTGTCATGAAAATATCTTAAACATGTTTTATTTTAATCAAAATACTTAGAGATGTGTTTAAGGAAATAAAAAACAAGGAAAACGTTTCCATATAAAGGTAGTGTTGGGCGGGTTTGTTGAAAATACCGTGCCACATCCTTGGAAAATGCTGAACTTAAATGCCAAGTTTGGCATTTATCCGAATTTTCGTTTATTGTGCAGTGTTGTTCACTCACAAACACACACACACAATGTACGTACGTACATGTACACGCACACAGGACCTTCAGGACAACACTTCCCCTACTTACAGCCAGTAAGTAAGCACAGTAAAAACTGTTTTATGTTACTGCAAGCCATTTCTAAGAAACGTGCACCTCCATATTTTGTAAACCATGTAAATGAAATATAGGCTGAAATTCTCTCGATGATCGTACATTCTCTTAACCAACTCTTCACCTAGCTGAAAGTCCGAGAGAATCTTGAGACATTAATCGGTGACAGCTGCTGCATAAGGACATAAGAGCAAGTGAACACCCTAGCTTTTGACATCTTACAAAATTTGTTAGTTATTTTTCTTTGAATGCTGTTAAACGTAAGTATATGGGGTAATTTAACACCTACGGCGTTTAAATCTGTCGTACTACTGTAAACTCGATGAAATGTGGCAACAGGTTCCCTAGCACGTCTTGACTTGTGCACGTTTTAAGGATCTTTTGCACATGCGCGACTGGTATGACGTAATTAGCTTATGGGTCAAATACATACGAGTCGTGCACACTTGAAGAAGTGCACTAGCACGCGGAGGTTTTACCGCATTGTTTCCATTCTATCACTACAATTTTACGTCAATACCACTAGGTGGTAGCACCTATCGCAGAAGTTAGTCACTGTAGCAGAAGAAGGTAAAGTGCACAATGTGGAAACTTCTCCCGGTTTCTCCATACCATCCATAATCTTAACTGTTATTTAATTTACACATTACTTCATTCTTTCCCTATTGTGTACAGATGGTATTTCACATTTTCAAGGCTTGCTGACTAAAGTTTTGTGAACACCCAAAAAGTATACTCACGAGCCGCTACTGATATTAATGAAACTTTTTTCCAGTATAACTGCTTTTATAAAACAAAATAGTACCATAAGTAACATTTTATAATTCGTATGCATTAACTACTTCTTCTAAAACGGAATTTATGATCAACTAGCAGAATATGCAGTTTCATTCGCGCGATGCTGTTGGCTGTGTATATTCCTCTCTCTCTTCTTTAACCCATGTCTACCTTTAAACCCACCCCCTCTCTCCCACTCCCTTGTGTATGCAAAGTAAGCCATGTAATGCTTTAAATCCTAATGGGAGTTATAACCACAAACGGACAATAAACTTGCATGTACACGAATAAAGTCTACCTTTACATCTGGTATAACTAATTAAGCGTTTATCGTATCGACATTTTAAAACGTCTAACCTTGTAATGGTTATGTTCTTTTATCAGGTAACGTTTTTATACAAAACTCAATAATAACGGAGTTATTTCGATTTTTTGACAAACAATAGTAGATTATGGTACAAGGGGTAAGAGTAGGGCTAAATAAAATCACTTTTAACACTTGTGGCATATACTATTTTTTAGACAGCACTCGAATTTTTAAAATGTCAATAATATTATATTGATTCCTAAAACTAACAGAGATTACGTTTGGAACGTGTTCTTGAAGCAAAAGAAATGACGTTAAAAAAACGTGATGTCAGATGTTTTGATTTCATTTAGTTCCATTTATACCCCGTCTTTAACTATATTGGTCTTATCGGTGGCCTTTCTTTTGGAGCTTATTGCCTATTGACATTTGTGCTAGCTCGTATTCTCTTGTCGTTGGGTTTCTTGCACTTTTTGGGTTTTAGTCAATAGATCACACACAAGTATTCACACTCGTATTCTTATTTCCAGGCTCTGGGGAAGATAGGGAATAATCTTGGCTAGAAAAAAATTCCACCCCCAGCCGGGAAACAAACCCGGGATCCCTCTCACAGCACGCAGGTGCTCTACGGACTGAGCTAAAGGGCCAGTCCTTTGATGTTTTGTTGATTTGCTAGCAGTCATT
The DNA here is from genome assembly GCA_030765065.1 of Deroplatys truncata. Classification (NCBI taxonomy): domain Eukaryota; kingdom Metazoa; phylum Arthropoda; class Insecta; order Mantodea; family Mantidae; genus Deroplatys; species Deroplatys truncata. The sequence continues at coordinate 124,012,885 of CM060988.1, read as the reverse complement.
TTCAGTGAAATTATTTTCACCATGTTTTGCCTTACACCAGGCAATGAAGCGTGTAAATGCTATATCATATTGCTTTCTGGATTTTTTGGGCAAGTACTTATAGTGTTATTCTTTCTGCTGATTCTGTAATTTCACTTCTATTTCAGTTTCTTATGAATTCATAATTTCCGCCATTGAATCTTTATGTAGGTAGATAAAAAATAATATTTGAAATCAAGAAACCAGAAGTCTGGCAATATAACGTATAGGTTAATTCTACAACGAATTGCGATAAATTGAAGTATGATGATTTGTATTGTGAACAGATAATGCGAGCGCCATGAAAAATTAATAACGTAAAAAGACAATGAAAAGTAAAACCTAATCAAACAAAGTCGAGCTATTAAATATTGCAAATACAAAGGATAGGTAATTCCATGTGATTGGACTTTAAACCAAAGTTTGTCACAATGAGCTGATCACAGCTGTTAGCTCGTGTGCTTTGTGTTAGAAGTTCTAATTTTGGCCATGCTGTCTAAAAATACTTTAAAAATACCATGTTTTGCTTTAGAGTAATACATTATATTCGTTATTTTATTCAAGATCGAAAATTAGCAGAAAATGTTTTATTACAGAGGTATAAATATTACACATAATGTACTAGGAAACAATATAATTCTGAAGTATTATTTTAACATTACAAACTAACAAACTATTTATTTTATCTCTTCTCTGTTTTGTCATACGTTGTACCTGGCTTGCGGCTACAGGACATTTTGAACGGAATCCACGTTTCAAGGGAGGCATAGAGGGAAAATACATCAAGTATAATTTTATTTTTTCCTTCAACTTCTATCTTCCTAACTCAATATACCCTCTCCCTCATAACGATGTCATACATGCGTGCGTTCCTAAGTCTATCTCTTTCCCTCCTTTAAAGCATAGCCTCTAACATCTTCCCCTGCTGTCTTTTCGTCTTTATATTCGGTAGTTTTCACTTACATGTTACACAATAAAAATATATTTTATGAACAAGCCCTTTATTAATGTTATTTTGATTGATATACCAGAAGTTAGATGCTCACAGCTTCAGTTACAAATCCGTTCTTGATCTGCATGATCATAAAAATCCTGTGAATAGTGCGATGATCTTCATTGTGACCAACTTTGCTTTCAAGTTCCATCACATGACAATTACCCTTTGTATTTGCACATGTTTAATAACTCGGCTTGGTTTGATTAGGTTCTACTTTTCATTATGTCGTTTTACATGCTTAATTTCTCATAGCGCTCGCATAAATTTTTCACAAAACAAATCGTCATACTTAAATTTATCGCAATTCGTTGTAGTTAGCCTATACGTTATATTGGCAGCCTTCTGCTTTCTTTGATCTAACGTTATTCTTTTATCTAGTATAACCTACATTAAGATTAAATGGCGGAAATTATGAATTCAAAAGAAACTGAAATGGAAAGCAATATGGTATAGCATTTAATCGCTTCATTGCCTGGGTAAGGAAAAACATGGTGAAAATAATACCACTGAAAATGACTGCTAATGAATCAACAAAACATCTCGCATTTTTAACGTCATTTCTCTTGTTTCAAAAACCGCGTTCTAAACGTGATCTCTTTTAATTTCAGGAATCAATATAATATTATTGATATTCTACAAATTCAAACGCTGTCTAAAAAGTAGTGGATGTCAAAGGTGTTAAGGGGACAAGGTGGTCTGAAATAGTAAAAAATAACATTTTTTGTTTTAGGCACTAATAAAGACTCTGTTATTTCCAGTTTCAGAAAATATACTTTTTGTGGGTTAAGATGTTTTCAAGACATTTAAATACCATTTAAATGCTAGTCTGCATTTCTTTAAAGCTGTCATGTAACGCCCCTTTTAGAACATTTTTATATCTTTCAACAACGAACGACTATATCATGCCCAGCAAGCAGTTCAGCAATTAACAAAAGGGGCCAGGACCAAGAGAACGCAATCAGAAAAGCTGAAGCAATGAAGGTGCAGATGATTATGACTTGGAATGTACTGAAGTGTGCCAGAATTTTAATGTTCAAACTTTAAATTCAGTTTTCTCAAAACAACATTTTGGATACTTATATACCTTTTCCTCAGCAAGTATGAAAGGTAGAGTGCTGAAATTTACAGTACATGTAAACAACACATAGTTAAGCTTTCTGAACCTCCATCATAATTTTATAATTCATATTAGTGATATTAAGAAAGCAACAACATTGCAAATTTTCCACATTTTTAGTTTTTGCTTCGCAATAATTTTGTTTTCAACTTCTAGTGAACTGATATACATAACTAAACAATTGAGATTCAGAAATTAGCCAATTATACTAAGAACAAGCATGCAAAAATGTGATTCTGTATTGCAAGTAGTATCAGAGAAAAGGGTACATGAATTCACGTGTTTTCAGAGTAAGTTTTATTATTTTTCTGCTGAATGAAATAATTTTTACGGACTCAACTACATAAACTATCAATGTAAACAACCATTTGAAATAATAGTCATGATTTATAAAATAATTCATAAAAATGTCAGGAAAAACCATTTAAGAGCAGTGATAATTTAACACACTTAAGGTGCAATTTCCATTGTTCAGACTACCTTGTCCCCTTAAAGGTAGGAGCAAAATAAAACCCTACTTTTACCCCTTGTATCTCAATCTACTATTACTATACTGTATTTAACATTTTATTTTAAAACTATTTGCAAGTGTCTTTATACTTTTATAAGTTTGTTTTGTGTATCCTTGGCAGCAAACTGTGTTGAATTACAACATAGTTACGATTTAATGGTTTGTCTGCATTTCTGCTGAGAAATTCATATGTAATGAAAACGTGTGTATGAATTCAACATTAATCATTTTAAAAAGTCCCAGATTGTTACCGAGAACTTCTTTAGAGTGAAGTTAGAAGACAAATAGAAATACAGCAGAGCAAGAATAAAACAAATGCAGATCTAGCTGACGAGAGACGAAATGTAAAATATGCTTGCGATCCAAGAAAAGAGAGACTAGAAAACTGGTGATACGCCAGCAGAGTTTTGAAAGCGCAGGAAGTAAAAAAAGGGGTAAAGAAAAACGCCACGTTGGATAAAGTGTGGAAAGTAACGAAATTATCCATCTAAATGGAAAGATGGAATAATACCCGTGGCATTAAAAAAGTGGCGGTAACTTAGCTAAGTGGGGAAGGTATAATTTTATTACTCAGTCTCCTGAAACACTTCAGGGATGTATTTGGTAAAGAAAACAAGGAGTCCACAAAGGTCTGCAAGATAAACGACCGCATATTTCACTGACGAAAAGCAAGCAGCTATTTAGATGGAATGAGTACAGTGGCGTGCAATGTCTTCTGCAAACAAACTAATTTCATTTGTCTGTAAAAAATATCAGCAGCTTGAGGTCATGACACTCAGGCAGCACTTGTCGGAGTTTTGTAGAAAAGGATAATTTCATTGTTTTACTATGTTGTCGTCGTAACCAAACTCCAAAGCTGTGATACAAGCCTCTTGATTGGCTGACATAAATACCTCCTCTCTGTTCTATTGCTTTCTCTATCACCTACTTTTAGGTAAGATGAAGTATGGTGTTCCACCCAGGACTTCGATATCGAGGTTTCAGTAGAAATAAAAGTTCTGAGATTCCTGAATCCCCCAAAAATATTTTTACAAAAAGATCCCATCATGACCAAAGAACGATAAGTTATAAATGCCCAACTTGATATTTAAGTTCAGCATCTTCCAATGCTGAAGGTTTGTAAGAAAAGTCGAAGAGGATTTCTGTACTTAGAGACCCGAAATTCCCTGGAAACCTCCAGGAGGAAAGGGTGAAACGAAACACACAGAGGTAGACTCGGACGCAGGTGGGGTCCCTAACATTTCCAGAAATTACATCCTGAGGCCGACGGGACCCCCAGTACAAGTAAATCTCTCCCTACAGAGAGGTTTTTCTCGAGAAGACAATTTCTGAAAGCAAACTCCACGCTAAGCGCCTCGCCCGTCGTCCAATCGCCTACTCCTTCAACCTCAAACAATATAAGAAAATGAAATGTCAGGAAAGGAGAACAGGAAAATTCGCGGGATTTATAAACCACCCCGGCAACCGCCCTACTAGCCAGGGAAAACTGTGAAAGAAACCCAAGGTCAGAGTGGCCAGCTCTACAAGCATTCGAACCCGGAACCTCTCGTTGCGAGCCTCACACGTTAAGTAACTCGCTCGGCTATACTGCCATTTACATGAATACATTTTCGTTATTGTTCATTTTGAAGAACGGTCTAACGACCTTGATTAAAATATCACATGTTTAATATATTTATTTTTATGGTCATTATAGTTTAGGTCTATTGGCCTATTCCGGTCTCAAATTGTGAATTGATTTTTCGATTTCATCGTTGGGCCTCCGCGAGTTCTTTTTCCTGTTGGTCTAAACCTCAGTAGTGTTGTGGTATCGGGTGGTCTTTCATCCTTTGTAAATGCTGGTACTAGTTTAATTGATGTTCTTTTATTCTTTCATTCAAATTGTACTATTTACTCGTAGTTATTTTCTGATGTCTGCATTTTTCTTTTTATCTATACCTTTATAACCACCCAGCGGAATGGCGTCGTCCTCCGTGGTGTAGTGGTTACCATGCTAGCCTCTAGTTCCAGAGGTTGCGGGTTCAAACCCGGCGGAGAGGATGGATTTTTTTCGGGCGTAAAAATCCTTAGCATGGCTTCCTTCGGTCCCGTGTCGTAGATTTACGGCACGTAAAAGAAACTCAAGCCTGATAAAGAGGCCTCTGAGCAAAATTCCCAGTCTTTCACGCCCAATATAGAATGGGACTCTAAGGAACACAGCAGTTAAAGAACGTCCATAAATAAAACTCAATCTAATTTTTGAGCGGAATGCCTCAGGCGGTAACGTCTGTGATCCGCATTCGGGGGGTCGTTTCCTGACCCATGGATGTTCGGGGGTTTCCCATGATCGCTAGGCGAATGCTGGTAAGATTTATTACATCCCCGAATTTTCTGTCCCTCCATTTCACCTCCATTCTCATTTTACTCCACCTTTCATTTGCTTGGTCTGTTTCAGGGTTGAAGTGTCGGCGGAAGTCTGGCGTTGCATGACAGGGGTAAAGGATGCTCTCTCTAACCGGTCTACGAGTCCTGAGCCCCCTAGTGGGATGTGCAATCCTGCGGGTTGCACCAGCTGCAATCAGTAAAAGTTAGGGACCGTGCACTCTGCCCTGTCGTGCTCCTGGTCCGACCACCTCCTTCTCCTCTCACTTCACCCCTTCAGGGGCTTAGGCACAAAAGCTCTTGTAGGTCGTGGTGCTAAGTCCCACTCCATACGTAATTCTACTCATACTCTTTTTATAGTCCGTCACCATATAGACATGAGAAATAATATTTACACGTTTTCCGTGAATATCCAGTGAACTTCCCTTTATAGCAATAAAATAGACGAAAACTTAATACAGGGAAAATGTAGAGATCATTAAAATAAACAATTTATGTGACATACGAGTTTTCGAAGTATTCCATTTTTTAACAACGTTTTACGTTTTTACACCACAAACGGTGGACAATGCTGATACATGATATAAAACGAGAATTGGGAAAGCAAATGTGGGAAAGAAACGTTACAGGCCTAAGTTTATGGTACCCCCCTGTCATTTGCCAGTTATGAAGCTTGAGAAAAACTTGGAAAAAAAACTCACTCAGATAGGACGGTCCCAGCGGGATTCACACAGTCGTATCTTAACGATCTCGGCCACCGTGTGGGGCAAATATTCCAAGTTATAAGTTTATACCTTTCCTAAACGTCACCTAGAGGGCTTGATTGAAAGTTTGTGATTCTTCCTTTCTTCCCCCTTTCCACTTTCCAAGAGGCTTTTACCGCGAATAAACATTTGAATGCTGCTTCTGCGTGTTGAAATCTACTTGTTTAATTTGAAGTAATATTTCGTTGTAAAAAATATCTGATGAAATACATTCACATCGTTTATTAGTGGGCATATAAACTATTCTTAGTAAAATTTATTTTTCTATCTACTACATTTTAATAAACCAAATAAACCTTGCAGAAGTAGCATTCCATCAAAAATTCGATACCGAGATTTTATCGGCAAAATACGTTTTGAGGTCCCCTGAATAAAAAAAAGGATTTTTAGAAAAAGGTCAGTGTGTGTATGTTAACAACGTAACTCAGAAACGAAAAGTTGGATAAGTACCAAACTTGGTATTTGAGTTTTGTATCTTCAAAGGATGCGGCATGAATATTTTCAACAAAATCACACCACCCCAAATAATCTTTCACATGTAAAATTTTTGGAAATGTTTGATTTTATGAAAGAATAAATCTAACGATATTGATTAAAATGAAAGATATGAAATATATTTACATGGAAAATAAAATACATATTTTGAACCTGCTGGCAATAGCCTAGGAACTCCTCTTCATTCGGATGGAATTTTGTATATTTGATATTTATTAGCCTCTTTGCCATATTGAATACAGATAGAGTTGTCATAATATAAACTAGATTAAAACCTTATTTGATAATATTCTTTTACGCCATATAATGGCTCAGCAATGTTGAGCGAACATGTCTCTTGAATGCAGGCATAGGTAAATTTCTTATATCTAATGGCAGAGCATTATAAAATTTGTAGGAAATATGAACAAACCTGTTTTCAGTATAACTATATTTGCACACACATATACACTATGTGATCAAAAGTATCCGGACACCCCACAAACATACGTTTTTCATCTTAGGTGCATGGTGCTGCCACCTACTGCCTGGTATTCATTATCCGCGACCTCAATAGTCATAAGACATCGTGAAACAGCAGAATGGGACGCTCCGTGGAACTCACGGACTTCGAATGTGGTCAGGTGATTGGGTATCACTTGTGTCAGAAGTCTGAACGCGAGATTTCCACACTCCTAAACATCCCTAGGTCCACTGTTTCTGATGTGATAGTGAAGTGGAAACATGAAGGGACATGTACAGCACAAAAGCGTACAGGTCGACCTCGTCTGTTGACTGACAGAGACCGCCGACATTTGAAGAGGGTCGTAAAGAGTAATAGCAAGGATCTATCCAGACCATCACACAGGAATTCCAAAGTGCATCTGGATCTACTCCAAGTACTATGACAGGTGTGAGGTGAGAAACCTTGGATTCCATGGTCGAGCGGCTGCTCATAAGCCACACATCACGCAGGAAAATGCCAAACGACGCCTCGCTTGGTGTAAGGAGCGTCAACATTACACGGTTGAACACTGGCACGTTTTGTGGAGTGACGAATCACGGTACACAATGTGGCGATCCGATGGCAGGGTGTGGGTATGGAGAATACCCGGTGAACGTCATCTGCCAGCGTGTGTAATGACGACGGTGAAATTCGGAGGTGGTGGTGTTATGGTGTGGTCGTGTTTTTTCCTGGAGGGGGCTTGCACCCCTTGTTTTGCGTGGCAAGATCACAGCGCAGACCTACATTGCTATTTTAAGCACCTTCTTGCTTCCCACTGTTGAAGAGCAATTCGGGGATGGCGATTGCATCTTTCAACACGATCGAGCGCCTGTTCGTACTGTGTGGCGAAGTGGTTACACGACAATAACATCCCTGTAATGGACTGGCCTGCACAGAGTCTTGACTTGAATCCTATAGAACACCTTTGGGATGTTTTGGAACGCTGACTTCGTGCCAGGCCTCACCGACCTACATCGATACCTCTCCCCAGTTCCGCACTCCGTGAAGAATGGGCCGCCATTCCCCAAGAAACCTTCCAGCACCTGATTGAAAGTATGCCTGCGAGAGTGAACGCTGTCATCAAGGCTAAGGGTGGGCCAACACCATATTGACTTCCAGCATTACCGATGGAGATCGTCACGAACTTGTACGTCATTTTCAGCCAAGTGTCCGGATACTTTTGATCACGTAGTATATGTGTATATATAAGCTATTGAGAGTATTGTAATCCTATACGGTAGAACAAAAGAGTTAAAGTATTGAATTTGCATTTTATATACAAAAGACAGTTCAAAATAAAAATTCCGGCTAAGTTAATATTGTTACATGTTGGGGTGAAGACCGAGAATGTTACAAGAAAATGATTAATTTAGGTCACGCACATAGGGGGCGCAACTCGCTGGGAGCAAAAAGTCCGGGATCTTGGTGTGTAAATTTAAGGGGAAGGCGTGGGTTTCTATATTACACTGAAGAATTACATAACACACATTATCCTTACATACCTGAAATTTATTCACAAACGTTTGGTGACTCTACATAATTAAAAAAAGGAAACAAGATGGAGAGAGATGCCACAGACCGTAGACCGGCCATACACATGACTGGCTCCAATGACCACTTCCACTCGAGTGACGCTATCTTACCCCAACTATGTCTAGCCAGACAGGGCTGATGACATACCAGGCGGTTTCAAACAATCCTTCCCTTTGGTGTGATCCTTACCGAAAGGAAAGACCGTTAAGCCGAAATATAACTAAGGAGACCCAATAATGCTACGTCTGGTAGCAACAATATAACACAACAATGCGTCTGGTAATGACAAAATTAATAATATGCACAATATTCCTAATTTAGTAAACAGTGGTTTACAGTGTGTTTGGGATTGAACACCACAAATGATTCTCACAACTGTTTTTTGGAGTACAAGTAACCTGGATGTTGAAGTATAATTGCCCCACAGGAGAATTGCATGACTAAGATAGCTGTATTTATGACCATAATAAAGTGTAACTAGACATGCTCTTGGTACACTACCTTCTAATATTCGAATCATAAATATACCACTACCTAACTTATTTTACTTATTAAGAAATGAACGTGTATATTCCAACCGAGCCCCAACTCGTGATGGATTCCAAGAAGCCTTGTTGATACACAAGAACTGCCATTTCTGTTAAGTAAGAACTTAATTTTTATTTACACTAAGCTTGTTGGCAGCAAACCAGGAGTATAGGCTGGAAGAATATCGTCCAGTTTACTATTCATAGCGATGAATAGTGGTTTACTATCCATGCAACACCATCTGCGAGCATATAAGTTTCTACACAGCCATCTTTAGTACATGCAGGAAGGTCTATTAATATAAATAATTAACAGCACTGGCCCAAGTATGGAACCCTGTGGAACACCATGCCTCATGCATTTAAAATCAGAAATTTGTCCGTTAAGCAAAACAGAGTGAAACCTATCTTTCAAGTATGATTCTATGAAAGCAGTACTAGTATGATTAAATCCATAATATTGTAATTTATCCAGTAAAATATCATGCATGATGGAATCAAAGGCTTTAGTAAAGTCACAAAAACGTCCTCAGGTTAACTTACCTCTCTCTAATGCAACAAAACGGTGTTACAATAATGTTGAATAACTTGTGAACGTTAAGTGATAGTCAAACGCATCACACAAGAATGTAGATCTCTTTAAAACACACAATTTAATTATACAAAATCTGATGCGTTACTCTCACATGACGTTCTTTACTTTTGTACGAGCTATTTTTACAAACGCTTATTCTCCATATACTTCATGTTAATCGAGATGTTAATCTTATTGCTAATTTTCTTGTAGATGCAAGGGCGATTTATAGGCTTTAAGCGATAGTCAAATATTTTAAGAGGTGGTTGTTATATGGAGTATTCCATTCTCTTTGCATTACCAGGACAAAAAAAAGGAATAACGAATTCCCATTTGAGAAAAAGTATAAGTATTGGAAAATTTAAGGGAATAACAAGCAATATCTCGAAAATCCTTCACTCAACATAATTTGTGTATTTTAACGCGATCTACATTTTTGTATAGTAAAATTTTGTCCATCTCTTATGGTTTACCAGTTATGCAAACGTCGTTCACAATGAAGAATATTTTTGGAGACATTCCCAGAAAATTCAAGATATAATTTTATTTGTCATGAAAGTATCTTAAATATCCATTCATTCATTATCTGTTTACCCTCCTCTTATGTAGGACTTACACACCCCAGGACAAGCGGGTGCCTGGGGTCAGAGGCCCGTCGAGGAGCAGGGATCAGACAGAACATCCAGGATGGGTGATCAGCCCATCCCTGGTATGGGATGAAGGAAGTAGATGAAACGAAATGTTGGTGAAATGGATGAAAGGAAAGGTGATGATGGAGCAGTTGGTGGAATGAATGGCGGGGGAAACCGGAGAACCCGGAGAAAACCCGCCCAGACGCCGCTTCGTCCACCACAAATCCCACATGCAGGTCCCTGGGATTTAACCCGGGCCGCCTCGGTGGGAAAGTAGGGAAAGTAATAAGCTCTTTGTGGCACAAGCCGTTTCTGAGATATCCGTTATTAAAGGTACAAAATGTTCAATACATGTCATTCTTTTAAAGTTCCATCAATTTTCAATTGTTTCGTGCGATTACATGGAAATGGTATGGTATTTTAAGGTCAGCATGTAGCGTCCAGTTTAAACATTTGACTATCATTCTTCTGTTTGTATCTATAACGAAATGGTTAATGTATCTATAGGCATGAGGGAATAGTGCTCATGCAGGTCAAATCGCACAACTCGTCACCTCCGACTCTTCATTTGAATATGAGACATTGCAGCCCTTTCTGCACCGCAGGCACGAACGGGGGTAAAGATGATCTCCCTTCATTTATTATTCTAGACGTTGCCTTTCGCCACCGTTTTCAAACCGTATTTGAAACCATTCCTGTTTTTTTCTCTCTCTCTCTCTAGGGTGCAGAAGTGGCGAGGATGCCGTTAAATTTTTAAATCTCTCTCCCGTTTGGCTCTCAGCACCACATGAATAAAGGTATCCCTTTTCGACTTTACTAAAAGTACAAAGATATGTAGGTAATATAAGCTATAAACCAGGGATGTCAAAATTCCCTATAAGTAGTCGGTGCAAACAGTAAACCATTTCCAATAAAGTTCATCGTTCGATGTATTTCTACAGTTTAAAGAATAAGAATCTTTTATTTTCTCTACCACTTATATTGATAACTAGAGGAATAAATGTATTCAGTATCGACATGTCACCGTAAAACGTTTTGAAATCCCTTGAATCCAAAAGAAAAGCTTTTTTGTTTTAGAAAATATTTATGTGTTTGCGTGCCTGGAAACAGCCACAACTAAACAAAACTGATGTGTTGCATTAACATGACTTTCTCTTACCCACTCTAGCTTTATTAGGGGTATACAAACTATTCTTGCTAAAGCTTATTTTTCTATCTACTTCATTTTAATCCAAATATACCTTTGCAGAAATAGCTACATTACACATTACGTTATAGATACAAAGGGAACAGCGATAGTTAAATGTTTAAGAACTGGACGCTATATACTGGTCTTAAAATTCCATACGTTTCCATGCAATCGCGAGAAACAACTGAATGTCGAAAATACTTTAAAGAATGACCAAGTAATGAAGAATTTGAACCATTAATAAGGATATCTCGGAAATGCCTTATACCATAAAAAGATTATTCGAAACAAACTATGTGTTTTAAAAAGATCCACATTTCTTGTGTACTACGTTTTCGTCTATCGCTAAATGTTTACTACAGTTATACAAGATTATACAAACTTCCTTCCGAATAAAGAGGACTTCAAAGAGTATTCCCCAAAAATTTAAGATATGCGCCTTATTTTTCATATAAATATTAATACAAGGTACTTTAAACAAAATTGTTAGTGCTATGCTTTAGAAAATAAAAAATATAGAAACATCTTGCATGTAAATGCTAGTTTGGGGTGGGGGGATTTTCTTGAAAATTTTCGTTTCGCATCTACAAGAAAATTAGCAATAAGATAGTTTCTGCAAATGTTTATCTGCATTAACATGAAGTAGATGGAGAATTAGCGTTTATAAAAATAGTTTGTACAAGAGTAGAGAAAGTCATGTGAGTGCAACTCATCAGATTTTTTGGACTTAACAAACATTGTGGACATTGTGATTAAATATTTATATGTAAGATGCCATTTATAAATAAATGTATTACGATGCATTATTTAACATGGGGTATATAATGTTTCGTGAGTTTTGCTTTCTGTATGTATACGACTATAATACATTGAATTATGAAAAACCATGTTGACATCACGCAGAAAACGCAAAGAAAATAAAAACATTCACTTGTTCCTCAATAATAAGTAAAAATACAAGTAGATTAAACTAAATATCTCGGAAGCATCATTGATAAAAAAAACTCAGATTCAAGAACATATTAACAACGTGATAGAAAGGTATACAAACTTAATAAATACCCTTTGAAAGACTGCAAAATTAATTAGAGACTAAAGCATAAAACGTTAACAATATATAAATGTGGCATTCTACCACTGCTATCGTACGGAGCTCCATTTGGAATAGATACCTGAAAAGAGATTCAATCTCAGGGAATTTAAACACGTTGAAAGGCTAATGAACGTACGCATAGCTAAGGCATTTCGCACGACGTATGAAGCAGTGTGTGTTCTAACTGAGCATACTCCAATTCAACTGAAGATAGAAGAAATCGCAAACACTTGACTAGGAGGAGTAGAGTTAAACGCGTAGGGGGACTTAGCACGTCAACCTACATAGATCTTTTGTACCTATGCCCTGGACGGGTCGCTCCCGGGAGGGAGAGATGAGATGAGAGGAGACAGAGGGCGGCCGGATCAGGGGGCTCGACAGGCAGCCCGCTCCCCTGCCCTCCCCGTGGGCTTACACATCACCTGGGGGGCCCGAGGGACGAAGGTTTCCACACAGCATCCTTTTCCCTTGCCATGCACACGCCAAGATACGTACTACCCTGAAAAAGACCAAGCGAATGAAAGGTGGGGTGAAATGAAGGACAGGAAAGTCGCGGGACTAAATGATCCTTCCCAGCATTCGCCTAGCAACCCGGGGAAATGCCCGCAAAAAACCCATGGGTCAGGAAGGTGGCCATGGGAATCGAATCCACGACCTCCCGAATGCGGGCCACAGACGTTACCGCCTGAGCTATCTCGCTCGGTAATTGTAAATACTTACTACGCGAAAGTAAGAAACAAACACGGAGACATACAGATGGCAGCAAAAGTGAGCACGGAATTGGAGCGGCAGTTGTAATATTTAATACAGGAGTTAAAAAACAAATTAGATGATTTATGCTCAAATAATCAAGCTGAGGAACTGCCATCTCGAAAGCACCAGAAAGCTTTAACTTATTAAACACTGATGAAACACCGCGAAACGAAAGAAAGGTTGTAATTTACACTGATAGAAGAATTGCATTAGACTCGCTCAGAAACGGAAACAACCACAACCCAAGACTACTGCAGGACGACAAATGGATAGTGAACTTCAGTTGGGTGAAGGCTCATGCTGAGAACTACGGCAAGGCAATGCTGATTGTGTGGCTAAGCAGGCAGCGTGTGAAGTTGATCTGCAAATCACTTACAAGGTCTCGATAAGTGCGGCCAAGAATCAGTTGGCAGCCATAAACGAGGAGAAATGGAAAACATTCGAGATATACATTTCATTTGTCATGAAAATATCTTAAACATATGATATTTTAATCAAAATTGTTAGGGCCATTTTTGAGAAAATTAAAATTTTCGAAAAATGTTCCATGTAAAGGACAATCTGGGGTGGGGGATTTTCTTGAAAACCTTCGTGTCACATCTCTGGAAGAAACTGAACCTAAATACCAAGTTTGGTGTTTATCCGACTGTTCGTTTCTGAGTTATGCTGTTCACAGACAGACAGACAGACAGACACACACACACACGCGGACATTTTTCCAAAAATGCTTTTTTTGGATTCAGGGGTCTCAAAACATGTATTTCCGGTGAAATCTCGATATCAAAGTTTTGGGTGGAATACAATACTCCCCCTACTTACTATACGTAGTAGAGAAAGTAAAAAGAATTGGAAAAAATTAGCAAATGAACCTTAACAAAATATTTCATCCACAGTGTTAAAGAGAGGAAAAAGTTAAAAAAATACTCCAAATCTGTCAGTCGTATGGACTGGACATGGGATGTTAAACGCCTACTTTCACAGATTCAAGATAAAAAAACAGTGCGGTGTTGTTTGTGGAAATTCTGATCAAACAGTGTACCATATAATGTATGACTTTACCAAACTAGTGAAAGAAAGAGAATCTCTAATATAAAGTGATTAAAATGATGGATAAGAATAGATGAGGGAAAAACTTTATGAAACCTTTAAGTTTGCAAATAGCAGAGACTATGAAAAACTGCAATAATTTGGTATAATGTTAAAGAAAGAGAATGTCTCACATTAGCAATCTTAGAATAAGATCATACCAGTGTTTGCGTACTAACTGTAATTAGAATCTGAAATGCAAACCTAAGCATGTAGTGTTACTGCATTTTCTGTAATGGAACATGCTGTTAAATAAATAAATTAAATACATTAAATTAATGCATTAATAATAAATATAACATTAAAATACACCTTGTGATTGCTTTAAAGCATAGAAATACTGAAATTATTTTTGAAATATTATTCCATATGCTGTGCCGTTTATTACTAATTTAAGTGAAAAGAAAATTACTAAAATCTTGGAGTATTGTTACAGTCAGTTTCTTCATTGATTCACAGTCCATCTCAAACATGACTATTTGTAAAAGACGTACCTCATTCAGAACTCAATCTTAGGTACGTTGCTTCATTTATAGAATTTCTTAACATTTGCATACCTAACTCTTATTATACTTTATTCGTTAAAAATATTATTTCATTTTGGATTCAGGACGAGTCTTTAAACCAAATTCAATAACAAATATAGAGTTATTCAAAAAGAAGGAACAGATTTTAAACATTCATTTTTAATGAACGACAATAGATAACGATACATACGGCACATCATTGAATGAAGGAAAGTTCAAAATGTTAAGCCCCACCTATCAGTTCCATTCATTGTCTACAACGGCGCTGTGTTTGTTTACGAGAAAATGGCAACGCCACAGGAAAAGTAATTTTGTATGCTGCAGTATGCAAAGAGTGAATCCATTGTTTCATTGCAGCGTGCATTTCGTTGTAAGTTCAACAAAGAGCCGCCTAGTCATAAACAATTTACAACTGATACAATGCATTCGTAGAAGATGTTTGCGCATGCAAACGGAAAAACACTGGCCGTCCTCGCATAACAAATGGTGCTCATTTTGAACACATAAAATAACATTTTGAACTTTTATCTATTCAAAGATGTATTGCATGTATCGCCATCTATTGTCGTTCTTTATAAATAAATATTTAAAGTCTGTTCCTTCTTTTTGAACAACCCTGTACATTCTGTCGCCCATCAAAAGGGTTCAAAAGATTACCCTTGTAGCTTTGTATGGAAGGGAAAGTAAAATTCTTTCTTTCTGGAGGCACAAAATACTCCTCCAGTGTCTGTACAAACCACATAGTCCAAAAACCGGTAGCAGAAAGCACAACTAATTTTGATCACATTGCAGTTACTTGCACAAATGTATAAAAGCAGTGCCAATTCTCAAGCAATGCTTCTGGGAATAAATATTAAGGCACATATTTAATGTAGACTTTTCTGACCATCAGGAATGAAAGGATTAAGGGTGGAGCATTTTCGGATAAAGACTGTCAACGTTATTTTTCCTGGAATAACTTACATGTGCTCATTTATTTTTAGCCATATGCTGTACTGTCACCTTAGGAAAACCTTAGAGAAAATAAAAATATTAAAATGGGGATGAACTTTTTCAAACACTTTGCTAAACTTTAAAAGTATTGGTAATTTCTAGTTTCTTGATTCATCGTATCTAATGACCTATATTACCTTTCTGGTGCTCCTGTAGCCTAAGTAAAGAAAGACCTAGATCTTTAATGTTTGCTATCGTCCACAAAAATATTATCGGTTTTCCTGACGGGCTATTTACTTTGTCCTCGAGTATTAGAGAGCGCTCAATCATAACAACAAACATAGAAAGAAGTAGTCATTTGTTTACTAACACCCACAGCAGTGCCAGGGTTTCCTTGGTTCAAGAAACAAAATAAACACGCGAGATATCGGACTTGGCTGGCAACAAGTATTGTGTCTAAAGATTTCCTGTTTTGTTTCTAGTGTATTTAATTTCGCTTGAGCTGCTTGGAAGCAGTCCATTGTTTTATAGGCAAGTGCCTTTTGCCTAGAATTTAGCGACTAAATCCAGTTTCTTATACCTTTCTCGCTGACATGTATTCTTTCGCACTCCATTTCCCCGATTGATGTAAACCTTTGAATGACGATGTACAAGCCCTGTACAATGCAGTCAGATGATAAAAGTAGTATAAAAACTCCGACATAATAGGTGCATGCACTTTCGTTATCCTGAGGGCAGGTTTAAATCGAAGGATCCTCCTACCTATTGCTGATAAGAATGAATATGCATATCAGATGCATTAACTTGGTTACAAATATGTTTGACAAGTTTACATTTTCATAACCGTATGAAACAATTTTCTTCGAATATATGAAGATAAATGATCTTGTTAAATAAGGACTATTTTGTATCGCACAACAATTTATTCCAAGTCAGCAGCCAATGAGAGGTGACCAGTTTAAAAGATACGGGGTAAAATTATATGAACAGACCTTATGTTACTGTAGCGCATGAAATAACATACCAACCACTGCACGCACTTGTATGAGAAAAGTAGATCACAATTTAGATTTTCTTCTGCAAGATTTCCACATTTATCTAACACTAGACCCCACCCAGTCCTTTATCACTTGCTTCTGAATGGCTTAAAACGATCTCTAAGGGACAAAAATGAACTAATGGGCAATACAATATTCGGTGTGAAGCGGAAGGGGGGGGATCAGAATTCTCTCTGATTGGCGAAAATAACTAGAGTGGCTCACTTAATATTATTAGAGACTCGACCTTGTAGGTGAAAGGATGGGTGAAAAGTAAATTACTTTTAGGGTTAATATACACAACAGTCATAATATTTATGTCAAAAGTTTCTTCTAAGCAGAAATGGAAACGAAGTCAAATCTTATTGTCCCATTAAATTGGATGTAAGGTGCAAGGTATGCTGAATTACGTATCATACTTCCAAGAACCGAATTTCGTCTTTGGAAAGGTGTTTAAGAAAGTAGCTATTATTTCATAATAGTGGTATTTTATTATTATTATTATTATTATTATTATTCATAATGGCAATGTGACCGTAACAGTGAGAAGGTGTCGTTAAATAAATGGTCTATTGCCGGAATCCTAATTAATGTTATATATTATGTATTACCTTAAGGTACTCAACTTAACTTAATGTACTCTTCCCTACTGGTGCGCTGGTGTTCAAACTGGAAATATTAGGGACTTCTGCGCGTCTCTATGGGCCTGTCTGCCTGCGGACCTGAGACCTCCTACAACTCCTTCACTTCATTCCTACCTCCCGGGGGTTGTATTCACAATAGACCAAGCTAGTCGCAGTGCACGAGGTGTCTCCCTCCGATAAACACATCCTAAATACTACTGGAAATCAGACTGAATTAATAAAAGTCATCTCCAAAAATATCTCTCATTTTATAAGTATTTTAAGGTGGAAACCACGGAGTTGTAACGCCTAGTCATAGCATGCTTCCAGATTAGAATCCAATTAGTATTTGCATTATATTGAAATAATTTTATTTCTTATAATCTTTACATAGTCTGTTGCAATTAATTAAAATCTGTATCCAATTAACTTAACTAGAATTAAACCACACTCAGGTAACTTCGTCATTATAAATCCATCTATGAAATAAAAACGTCTAGTGAGATTACTACAGAAATGATTCCTTCCTTTTGGTGCCCATCAATATCAGTTATAACAAGGCTGAAGAAACAACTAAATATGTCGGTTTAGGTGTAAACAACATTTAGGGTTGTTATGTCATTCGTTGAGCACACATGCTATAGACGAGTGCAAAGATAAGCAGGCGTGTACTAAATAATGGCGCACGTCATATCGCACAGCGATCGCGGCTGAAATATCGATCCTGTCCCTCTCGAACCGTCTAGTTTTCGCGCCATAACATCGTTAATACGGAGCTATTATCATAGAAAACATTTGGAAATCTCACTTTGATGAGCTTACGTTTATATGTCTACAATACCCTTTCGAAGGGCTATATTTATTCCGAAAGGGTGTGTTCAATTTTTCAAGCAGAAGTACCACTAAGTAAAGAAGTACTGTTTCCCATCCAAAATATTCTATATCAACATTTCACCAGAAATATATGTTTTGAGCTCCCCTAAACAAAACAGATTTACGAAAGGGTCCGATTGTGTGTGTGTCTCTGTACAGCTCAAAAACGAAAAGCAAGATAAAAACCAAACTTGGCATTTAAGGTCGGTATCTTTCAAAAATGCGATACAAGCATTTTAAACAAAATTCCTACACTCCAAACTACGCTTTACATCGACTATTTTTTTCCGACATTTTTTATTTCTGAAAAAATGGAGCTCACGATTTTGATTTAAATAGTGTTACATGCTGGGCAGAGGCATAAAAAGTTCATATGAAAATTAAATTAATTTCCCGTACCCAGCAAGTACATTTAGGGGACGTATACTCGGCTGTGGAGGACCGAAACGTGGTGTGGTGGTTAAGAGGAAGGCGTGGTTTTTCACTGCACAAAATCCATAAAACAAATCTAATTTACTTACACATTCCTAGGTTTATTTCCCAACCGTTTGGGTTTCCTACATTATTAAATATAAAGGAGATGTTCGCCGATCCAAAAGCCGGCTTGAACGCGCGATCCGCTTCTCTCGGAATACTCAGCAAGACAGACGCTATATCCCGAACACGCGTGGCTAACAACGCTACCAGCCAGGAGTGACTAAACAACAATGTGTCTGGTAATGACAATGTAGAACAATAATATGTCTGGCAATGCCAATGACAATGTAAACCCCTCAAATTATTAATACGCCACAATATATGTTTAAGGTATTTACACGAAAAATAAAATGTATATTGGGTTTTCTAAGCATAGGCTGTGAAGTCTTCATTCTGAATGATTTTTCTACAACTAAACCGTAAGAGACAGATAAAATCTTACTGCACAAAGAAATGCAGATCTCGTTAAAGCACACACTTTATGTGGAAAGCAGCTTCTTCTGGAGTTAACCATTTCCGAGATATTCCTTGTTATTTCAGATAGTTATACTTTTTTTAACTGGTAAGTTGCTGTATTTTTTTTCTCTGTCGTGGTCATACAAAGAGCATGGAATTCCAAACCCATTACATAGCGACAGTCTCTTTAAAAATCGGACTATATCTTTACCTTCTGTATCCTACAACAAAATGTGTAAACCTGTAATGAAGGTTTATCTGGATTAACAATAAATAGAATAATAGGTTTTTGTAAGAATAGTTTGTAGAAGAATAAGTAGAAATAGTCATGCGAGTGCAACACATCAGATTCTTTTTCTTTTGTTTCCATAAGATATCGGGAACGATATAGATTTACTTCAATAACCAAAGCCACTAAGGCAAGCAACACATATGCAAATAAAGAATACAAAAAAGCTCGTTGATGCTTCATTGAGACATCACTTTCATTACACCAGAGTGCACTTGCATCAACAAGGAAATTGTTTACATTTTCAAGTGCTTGTGCACTTCAATCCTTCCTGTATTGCCATCTATTACAGCAGTGAATGTCAAGTGCACTTAGGATAATTAATTGTTCATTTAAATTGCTTTTGTTTAATGATAGTTTAAACTATTAGAAGGGGATATGATTAGTGAAATTTCTGCATCTGTCACTGTGAATTTAAAAACTGAGAAAGAAAAGCTCCGAAGAATATTTATACACTATGTATATCAAACCGATACCCAAAAACATGGGGGAAAAAAACCTAAAATACTTGCAGAAATCTGATGTCTTTTTCTACCACGTAGCGAGAAGGCAGAGAAGGTATTGGATTCCACCCAAAAATTCGATGTCAAGATTTCACCGGAAATACATTTTGAGGGTGCACTGAATAAATAAATAAATAAATAAATAAGCATTTTTAGAAAAAGGTACCTGTTTATGTGTGTGTATGAGCGTCTGTGAACAGCATAATTAAAAAACGAAAATTTGGATCAACACCAACCTTGGTATTTAAGTTTAGTATCTTCTAAAGATGCAACACAAAAATTTTCAAGAAAATCTCCTCACCCCAAACTAGTCTTTACATGGAACATTTTTCCAAATTTTTATTTTTTTTAAAAAATGGCTGTAACTGTTTTGACTAAAATATCATATATTAAATATATTTACATGATGAATACAATATATATCTTGAATCTTCTGGTAATAGACTTTGAAGACCTCTTTATTCGGAAGGAATTTTGCATAATCTTGTATAAATGATAAACGTTAAGCGATAGACGAAAACATACTACACAAGAAATGTAGATCTCTTTAAAACTCTCAATTTATTTCAAATAACCTTTTTTGTGGAATCAGCCATTTCCGAGATACGCGTTATTAATGGTTCGATTTATTAAATACTTTGCCATTGTTTTAAAGTCCTGTCAACATGCAGTTGTTTCTCACGATTCCATTGAAACAGTTTCGAATTTTAAGGCCAGCATATAACGTCTTAAACATTTGACTATCACTGTTCCCTTTTTATCTATAACGAAGTGTGTACTGTAGCTATTTCTGCAAACGTTTATCTCGATTAAAATGAAATAGATAGAAAAATAAACTTTCATAAGCCTAGGAGGGTAGAGAGTAGAGTGAATGTAACACATGAGCTTTTTTTAAAGTACTGTGGCCATTCAGTTGTTTCTCGCGATGACACGGAAAGGGTGTGGAATTCAAGGCAAGTACATATATAACGCCCGCTTTAAACATTTGACTCTTTTGTACCTACAGTAAAATGTATAATGAAATTATTTCTGCAAAGTAGATAGAAAATACATTTTTGCGAGAATACAAGTTTGTAGAAGCTATTTAACGCATGAGATTTTTTTTTTGTTTTCTTACATAAATATTTTGATTTCATAATCTTTGTATAATTTACTTTTAAAATAACCATAATCTTCACACGCATAAGTTAAGCTCCATATGTGCAGCGGTACGTGAGTTATTTGACGCATACAGATAAATATGTAGGTGCAGTACCGAAAATTCATTACAAAGCCGAATACGTATCTGTAAAACAAGATGTGGTAAAGCAATCATGGTCTTAATTCTCCATGCATATTTACGGAGGCTCCTCATTTCATGCGAGACGCTTCCCCTTGACAATATGTACACAATACAAACTGCATTATCCTATACAAGCAAACAGTTCAATGGAAGTTCATGCACGAGCGTAATTTGTAGGGCTTAGGCCATACAGCTCTGTTTCGTATATGGAGCGCATTGAAATACCTGCTCACGTAGGCTGAAATAAGCTGATTAAACACTAAGGTGCTTCCGAATGCTTTCTCCCATTGAAGTATTGTTCTTCAACGTTATCATAAAAACAAGTTTATAGTTTTACTTTTTCGCTCTATAACTTAGCATTGTAAAAATGAGCGTTTCAACTTTTAAGCCATACCACGAAAGTAGGACTTAAATGTATAGGTTACAAGAATTTAAGGTTTTCTTAAGAGAATGAGAAAATATTTCTGGACCGGGACTCGTAATGTCAAGGGCTGATGCTTTGCTTCAGGTGGAATAGATTTTCCATTCATAATGCTTGTTGGTTTCCAATATTCGCTATTTCAGTCCAAAGAACTAAGTTTAATTGCCCACCTCTGTGGCGTGAGGGTAGCATGTCTGCCTCACATTCAAGAGGACTGGAGTTCGATTCTGTTAAGTTACCTGAATGAGGTCTTTTCCGGGGTTTTTCCATATCCTGAGAAGGCGAATGTCAGATAACTCTAAGCTATAAGGATCCCGAGCGCTCTTGAGATCATTTCAACCATTTCGTTCATTCACCATCCGATATGACCTATCCGAGAAAAGAAGTAAGAAATGCAACATCTTGATAACTAATTGGTCCTTGACGGCCAAACCCCTCCTCCAATTAGCAGTTCTGCTAATTTATATACCGGTTTTAGTTGTTAGATCTATAAAATCACTCCCCTTTAAATAAGAGGTCGTTGCAGGTGTGGTATTTGGCCATTCATTAACTATTCACTTTTTAAACAAGAAAGAAAATGTTTGATCCAATATAACCGAGGCCAACCACTTTATGAAACACTTCAGAATTCCACGAAAACAATCTCCAGTAATATTATAAATTACGATTTCTATTCATAATATAAAACAATACCTTTGCAGTTCATTAAAGCGGGCAAGAAAAGGTGTAGGGAAAAATATTTCTCTCAATGAGGACATAAAGACATCGATGAATATAACTCTATGAGGAAACGATTAAAAAAGTATCAATAATTCTAATCTTCATCGAGATTTGCTATTCATTATATATTTACTTATTTTTAAGTTAACGTTTCGGCACGTGTTAGTGCTCCTAGCAATATAATCATACAAAAAATGCCACGAAATAAGTTTTGAGAAATATTGTGTCTAGTGGCAGTCCTAAGATGCTTATTTGGATTGTTTAATAGCAGGAGGACATGAACATATTCACAAAAAATCTGATGTGTTACACTCACGTTTACAATGAAGAATACTTTTGGAGACATTCCCAGAAAATTCAAGAAATACATTTCATTTGTCATGAAAATATCTTAAACATATGATATTTTAATCAAAATCGTTAGAGCCATTTTTGGGAAAATTAAAATTTTCGAAAAATCTTCCATGTAAAGCCTAATCTGGGGTGGGGGATTTTCTTGAAAACCTTCGTGTCGCATTTCTGGAAGATTTTGATCCTAAATACCAAGTTTGATGTTTATCCGACTGTTCGTTTCTGAGTTATGCTGTTCACAGACACACACACAGACACACACACGGACATGTTTCCAAAAATGCTTTTTTTGGATTCAGCGGGTCTCAAAACATATATTTCCGGTGAAATCTCGGTATCGAATTTTTGGGTGGAATACAATGCTTCCCCTACTGACTATACGTAGTAGAGAAAGTAAAAATATAACATTCTTGAACATATTGTCAAAGCTTATTACTTGGATAAAAAATAAAAGCTTGGTTGCAGGCATGTGCAGAAATGGTGTTCAGGATAGAGATTGGCGATGTTTTAAGGTCTGCACCACGAACACAAGGCTTTTACTTACCTTTTCTGCAGGAATTCTAAGCACTATCGCATTATGCTGTAATGAATAACATTGGGTTTAATGCCCTCCAATATTTATTGAAATAAATATAACAAGGCTGCATATACAGAGTGGAAGGAAACATTATATTCCTTCTAACATGTACTTCATAGAGGTATTATAAACAAAGAAGTATAATAGCATTTTGTCATATGACCAGCCGTTTAAAAAAAATGTTTTTCCAAATTAGATGCTTTATTCCACGAGAATGCATGAAGATAATTGTTTGTTACTTGTCAAATGGGTAGAGTAACCTATTTTGGCTACTTTCTGTAGCAACTATGTGGCATTATGCAGGTTATGAAATAAATTAATCACTTTCTGAACATCGTTTTGCAGAAGTAATGTGTTTGGAGTTATAGGTTTGCTGCTAGGTCAAGGCTTCTGGAGGTAAACAAAACAGTATACCTGAACTGGGAGATGGGAACTAGCGGTTTTGTTTTCCATACGACCCTTAATTCAAACAAATACGACGAAAGGGTGGTATAATATTTTGGGAAAATGACAAGTAATACTTGGTATTTTTTGTTCAGAGTTTTTTGAGAAGTGGATGGGAGAAGGTTGAAAATCGGTCGCTCGTGCCAAGTCGACTTCGTGTGGCGGCTCTTTGTGATAGCTAGTCCACTGGCCGCTGGACCTCTATCTCCTCCTTCCACCGTCTCAATAGCTATTGGCCTACACCAACAATATAGAAGCAATGCCTTCATCGACCAATAAGCGTTTCGCGGTTTCTGACTGAAAAGAAGGTCATGCTTATGTCATATTCAATAGAAATTGAGTCATTAGTGGATAGTGTTTAGTGGATAATCACTACGCGCTATACAGCGAAAGTGAAACATGTTTACGCGCTAACCTACTTCTGGTTTTGAAAGTGAGAGCTACCGCTCGGCTGCCGCTGCGACATTGTCAGCCTGTGCGTTTTATGTTCTCGGAAAATAAAACAATATCTGCGCAGAAAGTGGTCATAGAAAAAACTGAAGCATACAAAATAATAATTACAAATAATAAGTTCTGCAACCGGTTTAAATTATTGTAATGACTTCCCTATCACCCGATATATTATTTAATCCTCACTTACCGAAAGTATTTTCAGGGGCACCTCGTATAGTTTTACTTCAGATGCTATCTTATTGGGACCCTTTAATGTACTTCATTTTATTTCTTCTCATTACACCAGCTAGCCCTTGTTGTTTGTGGTCGAGATATTTCTAAGCAAGGTGTGATTGAAAAGGGTTTATGAAGATAACATTTATAACATTATGCTTTTTTTTAATTTTGTTGCTGGTCTCCCCACACAGCTAAACACTATTACCATAACCTAACATCTTCGGCCTAGCTGAAACTGTTCCCATCTTTAGAATGTGTTAGTTATGCACCACACTAAATTGATTAAACGCTGATAACTTTAGCTCTTGTTAAGCTTTGTTACTTGTTGCGTCCCCGATGTGAAAATTACACTTTGTATTACATGTTGTCTGTTCGACAATGAAAGAAAAACTCATGGGGGTTTTGGTGCGCTTCCAGAATAGTCTCCTGCCTGAATTTTCCTAAGCGTTTAACTAATTTTTCTATTGGCTTAACATTGACGCGACTTATAGCGTCCTTTTTTGTTAGCCAATCCCTAGATACGTGACAACCTCTTTTGGTTGAGAACCCAAGCGTAACTTTCCAGAAAACTGGAACTTTCTCAAGCTACACCCTACACTCTGATCTTTTTAGCTCATTTTTACATTGGTCTGACTTGTCCTTCCTCTTCGTTGTTTTGTTAAGATGCTCTGGGCAACCACTTTCTCTTCCCAGTTACAGCATTGGCTTACTTCTAAAGGCTTACATCTAACATATTACAAGTATATATCTTTGTACATTTACACTGATTATATGTTATTATAATACTGCCATATATTTAACGACAATATATTTGCGGAGTTATTTGTAAATGCAACATGACGCGATGCAAATCCTTAGAAGTTTATAGCTCGACTTAAATAACGCTTCAGGAAACCAATGGAGTAAGAGGTTCTTTTCTTACAATCCTAGTCGACGCTAAAAATGTGCTTATAGATTTAGTAGGGTTTAAGGAATCAATAAATGCATTCTTATAAAACACTCCAGCTGTCACAATCTAATAATAGCAAAAACAGTAAAATTGCACTAGTTTTATCTTGATAATAGCCTATTTATGTAAGAAATGTGATTTTTGTTTATTTATTTAATTATTTATTTTATTTTTGAATATTTTCTTGAATATTACTCCACTGAAATTGATTTTCTTCTGTTTTACTGTCCGTACCATATACCTATAGTAGATAATGGAGGCATTGCATTTTACCTAACATTCGATACCGAGATTTCACCAAATATAGGAGACGTGTTTTTAAAGTAAGTACCGATATTTGTTTTTAAAAATAACACCATTATTTTCCAAATACTTTATTATCATTCATTACCTTTGCTTTACTCTCTTCTCCACATTGCACCGCTGTTATTCAGACACTTGTGTAACGGGAAACCAGTTTTTGTATGTCTTCCCATCAAAGAATGATGCCGCCTGTGATGAAAGCCAAGACTGCACCTCTTGTTTCACAACATCATCTATGGAAATGTTTTCCACCAAGGAATTTCTTCAGATGAAGAACATGAAAAGCGCTTAGTGCCAAATCCGGACTGTAGGAAGAGTGGTCGAATTGTTCCCAAGCAAATAATGCAATGAGATCTTGATTTGTTTGGCTGTACGTTTTCGTCGGGCATTGTCACTCACATTGTTTCCCCATAAACCTCACACAAATTGGCAATGAATGTTTGCTGGCGTAACATTTCTCGCATTCAAAAACGAATCACCAATCTGACTTCACAGTCGACGGGTCGTTCGATAGTTTTGAACATTTCAAAACGTTCTAACAACAGGAAGCACAAAGTGACGATCGCTCACAGCTGCGTATGGCTTCCCAATGAATGGGGGAAGCCTTGTATTTAGAGTATCCCTGAATCCAAAACCAGCAATGGACCCGTATGCGTGCGTGTGTGTGTGTGTGTGTGTGTGTGTGTGTGTGTGAACAGTAGAACTATAAAACGAAAACTTGGTATTTAATTTCAGCATCTTCAAAAGATATGCTACTAAGATTTTAGAAATAATCTCCTCAACCCCAAACCACCGGTTACATTGTACATTTTTTATTTTTTTTATTTATTCATAAATGGCTCTAACGATTTTAATTAAAACAGCACTTGTTTAAGAAATTTATATGGCGAATGAAATTATATCTTGAATTGTCTTTGAATAGCATGCCTTCCTTATACGAATAAATTTTGTTAAATGTTGTATAGCTAATAAACCACTAGAGAGGCAAAAGCTACTATCGAAGAATGTACATCGCATTAAAAGACAGGGTTTATGCCAAATACATTTTTTAGCATAAACCGTTTCCGAGATATTCCTTGCTGTTGGTTTAAATTTTCCAATATTTCTTAAGTGTACGGTCGCCGTTCATTTGTTTCGCACGATGCCATGCTAGGAGTAAAGAATTTCAAATCTACATATAGCGATTCACCCTTTAATCTATCGCTTCAGACTTCTGCATCCTCCTTGTACCTTTAACGAAATGTATAATGAAACTATTTTTGCAAATATTTATCTCAATTATCATGAAAAGATAGAAGCATACGCTTCTGTAAGTATAATTTATAGAAGATATATATCTATAGATATATATATATATATATATATAAAATCTTTTGTGATACATTCACATGACTTTCTCTACCCCTTAGGTTTATTAGTGGGTGTACAAACTACTCTTGCTAAAGCTTATTTTTATATCTACTACGTTTTAATCCAAATAAACCTTTGCAAAAATAGCTACATTACTCATATCATTATGAATACAAAGAGAACAGCGATAGTCAAATGTTTAAGAACTGGAGGATGTATGCTGGCCTTAAAATTCCATACTATTTCCATTCAGTCGGGGAAACAACTGAAAATCGATGGGACTTACAGAATGACAAGTATTGAACAATTCGAACCTTTAATAACGGATATCTCTGAAACGGCTTATGCCACAAAAAAGTATTTTAAATTAATTGTGCGTTTTAAAGCGATCTACATTTTTTTGTGGTACCTTTTCGTCTATCGCTTAACGTTTACCAGTATATTACAAAATTACTTCCGAATGAAGAAGATTTCCTAGGCTATTTCCAGAAAATTCAAGATAAACATTTTGTTTTTCATGTTAAATGTCTTTCATATATGGTATTTTAATCAAAATCGTTAGAGAAATGTTTTAAGAAATAAACAGTTTCGAAAAAAATTTATGTAAAGGGTAATTGGAATGGGGGAATTTTCTTGAAAAATCTTCTCGTCGCATACTTTTTAATATACTGAATCCAAATACCAAGTTTAGTATTTATCTGACTTTTCATTTTTGAGTTATGCTGTTCTCAGACACATATACATACATAGAACATGTTTCAAAAGATGCTTTATTTGGATTCAGGGGTCTCCAAAATGTATTTCGGAGAAATTCTCGGTTCGAATTTTTGGGTAGAATGCAATATTTTCTCTACCTACTATGTACATGGTAGAGAAAGTAATAAAATATGATGTTGGGCCAAATGTAACTCAGAATTTTTTGTCTTTTAGTCTGAATGGAACAGGTCTGTAGTAACGAATACGAGAAGAAAACGCAACAAGCTTATAGCAAAACCAAAATTAAATGACCGTCCAGTTCTACGAGAGTTAACTGAATAATATCCTGGCAGGAAATGTTGGACGTGACATTCAAGAATTTCCATAGCCCTTCAAGAAGACCAAGGCTTCATCATATATACATCATCCTGACACCCTCCGTTGTTAGACCATCACTCCGTCACTAATTTCCATAATCTTGCATTCTGTACGTGATAGCATGTAGTTGTAGATGACGCTGGAGAAAACGGACGAGCCTGCATTAGAGAAACAGTGTGCCAAGTTTCTGAATAGCCAGTAGTTGCCGGAGAGGTAGTGCCACTAGATATTATAGAGGTTAAAATCTTGATTCAGTTTACAACAAATTTCAGGTTCTCGCATTTTATCGATTATTTATGTAATGTGGATTTGGGCAGATTAAGTGTTAACATTTGTATTTTCCGCTATCAATCTTTCTGGTGATAAGTTCTCTGTATGCTTCTGTTTTTTATGGTTGGCGATGGTCTCTTCGCTTCTATGGACCGTTCATGGCGTCGCAGGTGGCGACTCCAGAGAGTCACCTTGACCACCACTGTGCTTGTGTGATGAGCAGGCGAAGTATCCGGGACAACTTAAGAGTGGTGTGATGATACTGTACATCGAGTAAAAAGGTAAAAGGTACGTATCACGGAAGGGCCCCAGGAACCGGGGCAGAGTATCGTAGGCCAGTCGGCCCTTTATGCTGCTAACATGACCCCTGGGAGGGAGGGATGAGGGGGGAGACCCGAAGGGCGACCAGATCTGGATACCGACGGGCGTAAGCAGGACGGGGTCCCTAACGTTACCAGATAGAACGCATTCTATACCGCACGTTCCCTGCCCACAAGCCACTAACCTACAGGGACCTCTGGTGCTGAGCCCCACGCTGAGGAGAGATCTAACTGAGCGGTACCCAGCGACGCCAGGGAAGGAACCTTTACAGAAGATGCTGGGTACAGGAAATGATAGGAAGGAGAGTCGTGGTAGAAGATGAACCACCCCAACATTCGCCTGGCGACTGGGGGAAACCACAAAAAACCCATGGGCCAGGGTGAGCGGGAATCGACCCCGGGACCTCCCGAACGCGGGTCACAGACCTAACCGCCTGAGCCATCCCGCTCGGTTGTGCATCGAGTAGTGAGGTGGCGCATTGAGGTGTTGTTTACCTGTGAAACCGTGTACAATCCGCTGTGTTTACGGAGCTCTATAGTAAGGTTGCACATACGTTAGTTGCTAACTTGTCCTGGATCCTTAGCCTGGTGATGAGTTAAATGCCTCTATTAAGAAGTTTCAAACGGCTTCGCCTTTGGTAAAGCATGTATGTACTTTGCTAGCCTTTTTGATTCTTTTTATTCTACGTGTCCGCTTCATTTTTTAAAAATATTGTTTCAAATATATTAGTTGTCTACAAGTAGGTTTTTTATTGGATACACAATTCACAGGGGCTCTTTATACAAGGTACTAAAACTTGTACCGCAAATATTTCGAAAATGGAAAGTGATATTGATGTGCAGTTTTCACAGCATTGATTGGCAATCAGGAGCTCGTACGTTTAGCCTATAAACAGATTTTAATAATACTGAGAAAGTGTATTTTTTGAGCAAACATACAATTTTTAAATGGAACAATGCCTAATTACATCAACAGAATAAAGGTAGGGTAAATTAGAATGTCAGTGGCGTTTGTTGCAAGATTCTATGGCAAGTGGTTTACGAGAAATCTTAATTTGAAACATTTACGCACCGACACTTGTACAACCTGTGGTAGCACAAACTAAAGGAAAACAAAAGGAAATTACAATACTTCTGTGGATTCTTACAAGTAAAGAGAACATAGCCTTTCAAAAGTTGTGTTCAAAATGACCACCGGCAGCTTCAATACACGATTCCAGTCTGCTATGGAAAGACTGTTGGGCACAATTCTAGCATTTCAGCGGAAATTTCAGTGCAGGCAGCAATAATACGTCGTTTCATATCGTCTGGTGTAGTTGGTACATCCTTGTAGTCAGTGTCTTTCAGCCTTCCCCACAGAAAAAAAGTCTAAAGGGATCACAATAGGTGAACGGGCCGGCCAAGGTACAGATCCTTTTCGTCCAATCCACGATTTGGAAACAATCCGTTAAGACAAATTGTAGAACTTCGTGCACTATGGGATGGACAGCCATCATGTTGGTAGCACAGGTTCCTCCTAGTCTGCAAAGGGCCAGTCAGTAGGAGATGGTTTGTCAGGAGGCTGCGATACTTGTGCGAGTTCATTGTTCCTTCTATGAACAAAGGGCCTATGAGCTGATGGTTCACTATCCCACACCACACGTTTAAACTCCATGGACGCTGACGTTCCACCTGACGAAGCCAACGGGGATTGTCAACAGACCAATATGCAGGTTTCTGCGCTTTACCTGGCCATGATTAGTAAATGTTGCCTCATCACTAAACAAGATACATGACGAATCTGGAGTATCATGTCTTACAAAAGTTAACATGATTCTCAAAATCGTTTCCATGCAGCTCTTGTTGGAGAGAGATGTGATAGGGATGGAACCTATGTCGATGGAGAATGCGCAATACACTTGCCTGACTTATGCCACTTCCACGTGCGATTGTGCGGCAACTAATTTGCGGATCTATTGCAACGGCAGCCAAAACATTAATTTCTGCCTCTTCTCCAGTCACTTGTTTGATTCTGTTACGTTTTCTAGGTGTTACAATACCACTTTCACGTAATTGGTTGAAGAGGTTGATAAATAATTGCCGAGATGGTTGACGTCTATTGGGATACGTTTCCGCATACACCGAACAGGAACGAACTGCATTCTTCGTACTCTCTCCATACACCATGAGCATGTCGGCTTTTTCTGCATTAGTAAACCCCATCTTCCACTCACGACGTACTGCTTGAACTATCACAAACTAACTGACCAGAAAGTCGCAATGCAATCAATGAACAGAAAACACAATGCAAACAAACATAACACATCGTACCTAGCAACTAAGCAGGTTGAATGGGACAAACAATTGTGGGGTGAAAACTTTTCAAAATACGATTTCTCGTAAACCACTGGCACTAGAATACTGCCACAAAGACCATTGCCATTCTAATTTATCCTACCTTTATTCTGTTGAAGTAACTAGACATTGTTTCATTTAAAAATTGTATGTTTAGTCAAAAAATACACTTTCTCGGTATTATTAAAATCTGTTTATAGGCTTAAACGTGTATATTTTAATCAAAATCGTTAGAACCATTTTTGAGAAAATTAAAATTTTCGAAAATTGTTCCATATAAAGGGTAATCTGGGGTGGGGGATTTTCTGGCAAACCTTTGTGTCGCATCTCTGGAAGATACTGAACCTTAATACCAAGTTTGGTGTTTATCCGACTGTTCGTTTCTGAGTTATGCTGTTCACAGACAGACACACAGACACACACACGGATATGTTTCCAAAAATGCTTTTTTGGGGGGATTCAGGGGGTCTCAAAACATATATTTCCGGTAAAATCTCGGTATCGAATTTTTGGGTGGAGTACAGTACTTCCTTTACTTACATAACTAGTAGAGAAAGTAAAAATGTGAATCTGCAAGTTAATGTGGTGTTAGCCAAAAACAGAAAACCCATTATTTATGTTTCTTCAAGGAAGAAGCTTTCGTACATGTGCCGCATATACCCCCTAAAATATTATTACAGCTCATTTTCATTACAGAAAAATTTAACTCCATTTCTTTGATGTGCTGGTGTCGGAAGTCTGTGACGAGGTTCTAAAAGAACTTATGCTACAACGAGACAAAAGCCTAAAACATTGATAAGTAGTGTAAGTTTTGAAGGGAAAACGATGGAAAAATATTTAGTAGTTTTTACTTTACTGAAAAACGGAATTTCTTTTAAAATAGCCCTCATATAACATACCTAAATTCATTGAACCAAATTTATGTCAGCAGCTGTGACAGCTCAAAGTATCAAAGTATATTGAAGACTTATAAGGAGAAGCTTATATTTATTATAGTTTTACTTAAACTATAGAGCAATAGTACTCGTTCAGCATTAGAGAACATCGAAGTTTGAAGACAGTTTTTGACCTCGTAACTTTTGCTATTTCAAGTAAACATATAGTGTATCTCAGCTGTTTAAGTTAAGATATTAAGAACCCTCTCGTAAACAAGAAAGTACCACGCCCACTAATTTGCATGTTCCTGTTCCTTGCCCTTCCGTTTACATTAAAGTTTCCAGCAAAGGAACCAGGTTCAAATTACTTCCAGCGTTTCATTTAGAGGACGCGAAAATAAATACGGTGATGTCTGCGAGGGTTAAGAGTTATACGCTGGGAATTCTTGAGAATTAATTCTCAGTTGGGCGAATAAAGAGTCATAAAATACAACGTTCAGAAAAAGCAGGATTTGAAGATAGAAAAAGCAAATGAAACTGAGCGAGATAGTAGTATCGTGTGGCTCTCATTCGGGCGCTGCAGGGTCCCTGTACCAGTATTGAATTTTTCTCTCACCTACCAAGTAAATACTGAATTGTGTATTTTACACCATGAACCAATTTCCACCCGGAGAATAAATAAAATAGAGATGCATCCTTTAAATAATAAAAAATATTTTTAACAAAATTACATTATAACATGAGTCTAGTTTAATCGTCAGGGTTACAAAATTGCGTATGTTACGAGTAAGTGGTCCTGAAATAAAACAATCCGAATTCCTTCAGCTATTCAACTAGCACTAATAAGAAAGCCCAGGGAAGAAACAATAAAATTCTACTATTGTCAGCCAGGATATGAGTGTGTGTGTGATGGGAAGAGGAATTAAACGGTTACGAAACAAGTAGGAGGGGCATCGTAAGCACAGTCAGGTAAAGAAAAAATCCACAGTTCTAAATTGCATTTATAAGCGAGACCAAGGCCTGCAAATGTAGTACTCTTTTCATTGTGGGACTCTTAATTTTCCATAGCGCTTTGCCCCTCACTCCCCTCTGATCCCAAGCCTTGATTGTCAACAAGATACTGGCGCCCTCCTCCAAGCGCATTCATATCGTGGCCGACAAGTAGATTATGGCTATTCCGACTTTACTGTATACCAGTGAAACCTGGATGATGACAAAATACATGAAAAAGCGGTTGGAAGCAGACAAACTGTGCTATTGAGAACGTTGGGTACATCAAAAACGAAATGAAGATATACCTACTTCCTGAACTGAAAATACAAAGCATTTCTATACAATAAGAAAGTTGTAACCATTAGTTTCTTGTAATTTTCTATTTTGGTATTGATACTAATGCGCTTAATGGACTATCCTGAAGCCAAAAACTATATTTACTGGTAATAATTACAAATGAGTGAGTGTGCGCGCACAAGGGCGTTACTTTTTCACACAGGAATGATTGAATGATGTTACTGTTAATCAATTTATTTTTTGTATTGATATTTGCTTTATTTATAATAATTTTTAATTATTACACCTAATTTAATGAATATTCTAATTATATTTTAAAAGGCTAATTCCTTTAAAAATTAAGAATATCAAATATTCCACCAACAAAATGGCTTTGTAATTGGAGGTTAATAACATTAAAAGTTTATTAGCTGAATTTAATTAAAAGTAATTAGTATTTCTAGGAATACTAATCTTAGCTTTAACTACAATCCAAGGGGTTTTAGGTTTATTTATTTTAGTGTCAATAATTTGAACTCATGGAAATGGTTATTTTAACTCGGAGTTTTTATGTACTTCTTGTATTAATAATAATGAAGCTTATTACTCGTACATAACATATTTTTTAGACAGCAAGGCCTAAAAGTAGAACTTGTAACATAGTGCACACGAGCTAAAAGCTTTATATTATTGCACTAGTAACATGACTTCACATGTCTTTCACATGACTTTCTCTATTTCCTATTGCTTATTAGTGGGTACACAATTTTTTTATACGAAAGTATATTTTCCTATGTATTCATTTTAATCGAGGTAAACCTTTCCGAAAATAGCTGTATTACATATTTCGTTATAGATACAAAGGGAATAGCGATAATCCAATGTTTTAGAACTGGACACTACGTTGGCCTTAAAATTCCATACTCTTTCCATGACATCGTGAGAAACAACTGAAAATCGACAGGACTTTAAAAGAATGGCTAAGTATTGAACAATTCGAACCATTAATAATGGATATCCGGAAATGGCTGATGCCACAAAAAAGTTACTTGAAATAAATTGTGTATTTTAAAGAAAATTAAACCGAGTTTTATTTATGGACGCTGTTTAACCTCGTAAGTTTTGCTATTTCAAGTAAACATATAGTGTATCTCAGCTGTTTAAGTTAAGATATTAGGATCCCTCTCGTAAACAAGAAAGTACCACGCCCACTAATTTGCATGTACTCGTTCCTTGCGTCCCTAGCGTCCCATTCTGTATTGGGTGTGAAAGACCGGTAATTTTGCTCAGAGGCCTCTTTGTCAGGCTCGAGGTTCGTTTACGTGCCGTAAATCTACGACACGGGACCACCGGCTTTACTTCCCTTCCGAAGGCAGCCATGCTAAGGATTTTTACGCCCGAAAAAAATCCATCGCCCACCCCCGGATTTGAACCTGCGACCTCAGGATCTAGAGGCTAAGCATGGTAACTACTGTACCACGGAGGAAGACTGTTTTAAAGAGATATTTTTTGTGCAGTATGTTTCCGTCTATCGCTTAACTTACCATTATACAATTTTTCCTTTCGAATAAAGAGGACTTCAAAGGCTATTCCCTAAATTAAGGTTCGCATTTTATTTGTCATGTGAATATCTTTAATATATGGTATTTCAATCAAAATCGTAACAACTATTTTCAGAAAATAAAACATTTCGAAAGTGTTACATGTTAAGTATAGTTTGGGGTGGGGTTTTTCTTGAAAATCTTCGTGCTGAACCTGAATACCAAGTTTGGTATTTATCCGACTTCTCATTTTTGAAGTATGTTGTCCACAGATACACAATGACACGGGTCTTTTTCTTAAAATGCTATTTTTATGTTCATGGGGCCTCAAAACATGTATTTCATGTGAAATCTCAGTATTGAATTTTGGGTGCAATGCAATACCTTCTATACCTACTATGTACGTGGTAGAAAAAAAAGGAATTAAAAAAAAAACAAATCCATGTGTGGGCATAGGAAGCGTGAGAATTCGCATCCAATCCAATCGTTCTGGAATGGTACCATTCAAATTCGCAAAGGGCACTTATGAGCTGAACACTACTCATAGGGCACTCGTGGTGCTCTTATGGTTGTAAACACCTCATTCCCTTGACGAACTTTGATTTAGCTTGAACAGTCCATCTCTTTGTAATAAGCTACGCAGCAACAGAGATGAAAATAGAACAAAATAAAGTTTTTAAGGGAAGCGGTGTTTCCATAGCTTCTATGGATCCTACGCCTCTACCTGAAAGACATTTGCACTCAATAATTTACACTCAATCATCTGAGTTGTCAGATTCACACGAACTTCTGTACCCACTAATTTACAAACTACAAAAGCTTATTCTTCTATCTGCTTCATGTTAATCGAGTTAAACATTTGCAGGATGGCTTTATTACAAATTTCGTTGTAGGTACAAGGGGAACATAGCAGGCCTAAGGATAGTCAGATATTTTAAAAGCGGGTTGCTATGTGATAACTAAGGGGCGGATCTGAGTGACCATTTTTATGAGGTTGAATATTGAAGGAGAGAGAGTGTGAGTCCAGATGTAAACAACGGGCGCTGCCTGCAATGCTCGTACAGTTGTATCAAATGAATGCGATTACTATGCCGTACATGATGACGTTAGGGGACACGTACCGAGGCATTATGCTCTCTGCATCGGTAACTTGAAATCACGAATCAAGTCACTCTAATCTGCCCTCTAGTGACTTTAAAATTCCATCCTCTTTGCATGGCCGCGAGGCGAATAATAATAATAGTAATACTAATAATAATAATAATAATAATAATAATAATAATAATAATAATAATAATAATAATAATAATAATAATAGGGTATAGCCAGCTAGCAGCTGAAAAACGTATAAATACTTGACAATTCAAAGCAATATTAAAGAAAAATCACCACTAAAAATATATTACATAAATTGTGGTTTTAACCACACCTGCAGTTTGCAAATAGCTAACGATAGTGAGTAGAGAAATCCATGTGAATGTAGCAAAACAGCCTTTTGTTTTAGTGGAGCACTGTACCAGCTGAGAAAGATAAATAGGAGAACTAACTGTGCCATCCGTTTACAAAATCGTTACACGCGCTTGCAAAAGCATGATTGGGCATCTACACCGTCATTTGTTCTAGTTAATTCATTGCCTCACAGCCACATGTTGCTAACCGGATACACATTCTCTGATTCAATGCACGCATCCATGCTGAATGAGTAATACAGCTGCACTAACAAAAGCATAACGTGTTATGCCGTGTGAACTACCATCCTGCATTCCGGCGCTGTTGTGTCAAGTTCTGTTAACAGATTTTGAGAGTGTTTATTTCGAAGAGCCATAAATATTTCGGTTTTTAATTAAGAGATAAAGGTGGGCTACAAAGTTAAAACAGATTTTAAAAAGTTCAGTGCCATAGCCGGTACTTGGTTTTCGTGCCAACGTTCTACCACTGAGCTACCGTGACGAGATCTTAGAATACGCATTTTTATAAATAAAATCTAACGAAACAGAGTCCGCTCTCCTTTAGGAAAGTCTTCTTAGTGGATCCAAGTCAAGTATGCTTTTCGACGCAACTGCTAAAGAGAAAGCTGTTTTGGGACATGCCTTCAGTATAAGAGACTAGTATAATATGTGCAGGCAAGAGGGACTCAAACTTCGACTCTTGATTTTTCACCAAGAAATAAGCAAGTAGGGGCTTTTTCTATGATACTCAATCACGAGACACAGAATCGACGAATAAGATTTGAAAACTGGAAAACGCAGCGAAAAGGAACCAAATAAGTACGCCAAAAAGGAATACTATATAAAGTGAATGTCACAAAGCAAAGTTACGCAGATTGTCTCAGAGGTACACTCCACGTCTATCGTCAGAAGAAATCTGCGCCGAAATGTAGTGTCGTTAATAAGCGAGTTTCCCAGATATAGTGCGCGTTAATCAGTTATCAATGAAGCGATTCAGAGATAAAATCCACAGCAATCTCTTGGATATTTGATTTAAAATTCTATATTAGTGTGGAAGCTTCCTAGTAAGACTTAAATTGTTATAAAGTGTAAGTTTCTTAATACTTTCTAAACAAGTGTTTCTAAGATAAACAGTTTAGCGGAGACAAAA
The DNA here is from genome assembly GCA_030765065.1 of Deroplatys truncata. Lineage (NCBI taxonomy): Eukaryota > Metazoa > Arthropoda > Insecta > Mantodea > Mantidae > Deroplatys > Deroplatys truncata. The sequence continues at coordinate 123,975,686 of CM060988.1, read as the reverse complement.
ATACGTTCTCTCAACAAGTTTACCTTCTGCGTAATTATTTAATAATATTTACTTTTGCGTAACCATCATCCTGGATCTTCATGAAACTCATGTTCTACCCAACTGAACTCCCGAGGCCATCACATAATTTATTACAGCAGAATAAGCTACAAGTCATCCACCACTGCGTAGACCCAGGAAGAGAAACGAGAGAGATGGTGAGAGCAGGAATTGATCGTCAAATATAAAGTAAACTAAATTACATAAGATATACAATAATACACACTTGTTCCTCAACGCCGAGGTTGTCTCAAACGTTAACCTGCTGAGGCGATTTGCTTCATAAAACTCGAAAACCTTTTCGATTCAAATTAATATTTATGGCCGATTTCGAGTGTTAAAGAGTTAGCAGTCGATCTTGTATATGGCAAGTGGAAGGAACATGAACCGTGATGCAATATCATGCCGTTTTAATGGTTAAAGTGGTTAATGGATAAAACTTGAATGAAACTGCCGAAAGGTTCAAAATTTGGTTGAAATCTGTGCAAGTTAAGGGTATAATGGCATTTTATATGGAAATCCTGCTATAAATTTACTATTGTAAGTATTATTGTTGAAAAACTTCTGATTTTCTGAACAACAACTCTGAGAGTATGACTGTGACCTGTTGATGGAGGGGATGCCTAGCACCTGGACCCCTAATGGATATTTTATACCTAAACCCCTGAGAGGAACGGCTAAGGTGACGGAACATCAGGAGACGTATGGGCTGCAGAACCGGCCAGCACAAGTCGATAGAGACGTGCAGAGTTTCCTAATAGTTCCACGCTTGACCACCCGGACAAGACGTCCCTCTAATGGGACTGGGGATACACGATTCAGCAGGGGAGGCTCGAACCAGCCAACAGTATAACGCTGACTGTAAGTACTTCCCCTTCCCCATGGGGGTAATCGTTCACAATTTAACACATTTAATCCATTTGGAACCACATACACCAGCAGAGCAGCGGATGGATGCTGCTCCAGAAACAGAAACCGTTGAAGAGCCTATAAAAATGTAGAAGCTACCTCCTAACAAACCACCACCTCAAAACCCAAAAATTACCATCCTAGAACCATCCTATCATCTCTGTGATTAAGCCATACCCAGAGCAGGTACACAGCAGCATTATTTAGGCTCACCACAAACCTACCAGACTTAGTGCAGGGGAAGGCTCGACGGGCTTCCCTCTAGCAGGGGCGAGAAGAAATTCCAATTCGCAAGCCTCCGCGCCATCTGTCCGAACCGGCCTAATCACAGCCCCAGAATCAACCTGAAACGTGAAAGAGGGAAATGAAATGAGAGGAAATCCGTGGTACAACACACCACTCTCGCGTTGTCATGTGCCAACCAGGGAAGACCACGAAAAATCCTTGGTGAGAGTGGGGGTCCCCGAGAATCGAACCCCGAAAGCGAGCCTCACACGTTACCGTGGAGCCATCTCGCCCGTCGACTCTGAGAAAAAGTCATCGCTCGCTACCGAACTTGAAGCTGCCGCAACCTTACATTATAACAATTACTGCACCACGTCACAGTTGTCTCATGAAACAAAGAAAATAACCAACAGACCTTGCTTTATGTTTGAAACTATGAATATCAAAGAGCTTAATAACTGACAATTAAGTGCTTAATTTGAAACAAATATTTTGAGGACGTTTGCAGAAGCGGAACCAAGCTAAATTACCACCCAGCATTTCTCATAATTTTTTGTTCCTTTGATAAGAGAATGTGGGTGAATTTAATTAGCCTCTACTACACATACAAAGTCAAACAGAACTTGATTAAAATCTGGGAGGATTTGTTTTCCGGGAGCGATATCTCCCACGATCAAGAAGATGGAGTTGGACTTGAGCATATAAACCGAGTTACATGTTTGATCTGGTACAGGGAATACCAACAATTTTGTTTTACAGATTGAGAGTACGTTTAGTTATCGGAACTATGATTTAAGTTTTCTTAATGTACAGCCAAGTGCACAATACGTGCCAATGCTTTTGTTTCCTATTGTGTTTTTCTTTATTTAATGTTATCAACTGTGTTCCACACCAGGCCTGGGTCAGTCAATCTCTTATTCGTTGAAAAAGTATCCTCAGTTTATTTTGCCTCATTATTTAAACTGCATACTGCAACTTCTAAAATACTAACGTACTGTAGCGTATTTTTTTTCGGCGGGGACGCCTCATTGTTGTGAGTGGGGGGGGGAATGTAGCGTATGTGTGTATTGTCTCGTTGGACACATTATTGCTGTGTATAATGATATTGTTGAACTAATTATTTCGTTTGTAAGTTGAATTCTTGTCCGGCGCGGCATATTTCCCTCCAATTCCTAGTCAAGGGGTTGAAGACAAGTTGAGGGAAGAGTCTTTGTCTGATAGCGTGGTTCAGTCTGGAAGCGTGGCGTCAATGGGTGTATATCTTCAGAGTGTGTGGTTGCATGTAGCGTGCGTGGTCCGTGTGAGTGTGGGGCATCTCCTCCAATGTTTGCCTGTAACCTTTTGGAAATTATGTAGCTGCACCAAGGTAATTTTATAATAAACCAGAGTTAAATGTGTATTTATATGTATTATTTATAAATATCCCATTTAGCTTTGTACAGCAAGTTCCTCGTATCTCTTGTTTGCCTCTGTAGCTACGACCGCCCAATGTTTATGCCGGGGTAACTAAATTTAATATTTTAGCTGCAAACATTTTGGCCTCACCCCGGTGTATAACAGTACCTTCCTTTATTTCCTTTGTAAACACATTCATGCCTTCTGGAAGTTCATCACCACAACCACTTTCAAATATGCAAACTGGTAAATTTAAAATACAATTTATATTCATTCTTTTTTCTCTCTAGCTTATGGTAGAAGGGAACTCGTAAGTTGTAGACTCGTGCAGTAGGTATTTGCTTTTCAATCAAGGTGTGCTGGAGGAATTAACAATTTATTGCGGATATTGTGCGTTGCATTTTATTTTCTTGAATAAATTGAAATTATCTTCCTTTGCTTTCGAGTTAATCTGAGACATTTTCAATTTATAGCGGGAAATCGTTGCTCCTCTGGATTGACATTCTCTGCTGCAGCGTTCTGGTCTCTGGCTATCCCTGCTCAGCGGCTGATGATTTCACCATTCCTAACAATCTATCTAATCTCCCTAATCTCAAGACTTTCGTAGGTGAGGCAAAATTAAGATACATTTCCCTTAAAGTGTGATTTATTACAAAAGAAATAATTATGGGCGACTAGCTTTTCCCATCTATATGCATATAATCATTCCCACCACTTTTATAGATAATAATACTTTAGGAGTCTAATCTAGCTGCACACGCTTCCCCATCCCATATGCACACACGTGCATCCGTCGTCTTCCACCTCATGGAATATCAAGTAAGAGAGTATGTAAGAGTGAATGTTTGGGGCCTGCTCCCTCCTTTTATACGGAAACCTAGTGACGCTCAGCTTCGCGCCTTAAAATGTAACAACATTTCTCATCGGTCCTCGGACCGCGTGTCTTTATCATGTAGGAAAAGATTCTGTTCCAAAACTCTTCGCACACGCGTCCCAATTACGCGCCAGGAAAAAAATCCAATGTCTCTTTCTTTTCTATATCTGTTTCTTTCTATTTCTCGTTATTCATCCAAGTTCTGTGCCTATTAGCTTGGGGAAAGGTAGTGGGCTTCTACCTGAAATTAGCTAGCTCGCCAGTCCCATAATTATCTAAGTTACAATCTGCTTTGTACATCTCTTGCGTGCTAAATATTTTAACATCTTTAACATGGCTTTCTTGCTGAATTATAATATTATATACCATTCTTATTTAATATTTATATATATATATGTGTGTGTGTTATATCCCCTTTCAAATTGTATGTGTGTAAGAAGGGCAAGGTTTCGCATGGCCTACGTGGAGTGACGTCACTAGCAAAACATCATCGCTCTCCGCGCAAGTGCATGACGCACTAACAGTTTTATTCAGTTAGTCTTCGCGGGAGGGAGATGGATCAGCAGGGTTTTCGTCTCCCCGGGGTGCAGGAAGATTCTGTGTTAGAACGTGTCTCGCGGTTACTTAAGAGGAACATTCTTCGCTGCATTAAATGGCCTTTGGGAACGACTTTAATGTCTTTCTTGACACAGGAAAATTTAAACCTGGGACGTGTTGAAAAATTGTGTGTTTCAGTGAGTTTCAACTTAGCAAACATTGGTTTAATGACCCCAAGGTAGTTAATTTTATATAATCTTTTTCTTTTTCCACCTAAATTTCATTCTACTGCCATTTTACTATTGCTTTTAAGGCTATTTAGTTTTCAGTATTATTTGATTCATCTGTTTCCTTTCTCCACTGAATGTTACAATTCTTTTTAATTGCATAATTAAAATATACAAGGATGACTCCGAATACCAAAATGGTTTTAGGGAAAGGTACAATCTCTCGATTGCATATACACTGTAACTTAGTTCGGAGAGAAATATATCGACTTATATGAATGTATCGATTACAAGTCGATGCTATCAACAGACACAAGCTCTGGAGTATGCTACAGAAACACCACCTTCAACATCCTAGATAGACATTGAAGAGTATTCTTCAAAGAATATTCATTTTTACCAGATTAAAATAATCGTAAATAAATGACAAAACTAGAGGAAAAAAGCAACACTAAATCGTAGAGGTAGACAACGGAGTCCCTATTACCGTCACTTTTTAATTCATATATTGATATGATTCACTATTAGGGGACAAATTATTTTAAAAAAAATTAAAATAAATAATACTGCAGCGAATAACTTATTTTTGCACATTAACAAGAGATTATAACTAATTCTGAAGCTGCACTTCTTACATTAAATACTATGATATGAAACTTACAAACACAGGACAAACATTTTATCAGAGTGTGACCATATAAGAGCAAAAATAAAAATAGAAAACAGAATTTTAGAACCAGTTAACACATTTAACTGATTGGCTGTATTATATCATTTGCAAAAATTGAATACATTCAAAGTAAAATAAATAAATTGCCATCTATATGAAAGAATAAAGAGCACTCTTAAAAATCTTATGAAATGCATTCACATGACTTTCTCCACCATCTATCATTTATAAGTGGGTATACAAACTATGTTTTCTAAAGCTTATTTTTCTATCCAATACATTTTAATCCAAATAAACCTTTGCAAAAATAACTACATTGCACATTTCATTATAGATACAAGGAGAACAGCGATAGTCAAATGTTTAAGAACTGATGTTATACACTGAGCTTAAAATTCCATACTGTTTCCATACAATCGCGAGAAACAACTGAATGTTGAAAGGATCAAGTGATGAACAATTCGAACCTTTAATAACGGATATCTCAGAAATAGCTTATGCCACATAAAACTTATTTAAAGTAAACTGTGTATTTTAAAGAGGTCTATATGTTTTTGTGTGGTACGTCTATTGCTCAACGTTAGCAGTTTTACAAGATTACACAAATTTTCTTCCAACTGAAGTGGATTTAACAGATATTCCCAGAAAATTCAAGATACACATTGTATTTGTAATGTAAATATTCTTTATTACGTTGTATTTTAATCAAAATCGTCGGAGCCATTTTTTAGAAAATCAACAATTTTGAAATATGTTCCATGTAAAGGATAGTTTGGGGAGGGGGATTTGCTTGAAAATCTTCATGTCGCATCTTCGGAAGGTACTGAACTTAAATGCCAAGTTTGGTATTTATCCAATTTTCGTTTTTGAGTTATGCTGTTCACATACACACAAGCACACACGGACCTTTTTCTAAAACTTTTTTTGGATTCAGGGCGCCTCAAAACATGTATTTCTGGTGAAATCTCGGTATCGAATTTTTGAGTGGAATGCAATATTTCCTCTACGTAGTAGAGAAAGTGAAACCACTCAAATAAATTCTTACAAAGTTACGGAGGTCCCGATTAATCCTTATGAATTTTAATTTTAAATTCTGACAAAATTATGCAAGAAAGATGAATTGAGGCAGTAAATATAAAATTCTGAGATATGCAGCTAGTAAGGTCAATGAACAAGAAACAGAAATAACACACCAGGAATTAATTAAATACCTTCACACTAAACGACAAAATAAGAGAATACAGGATAGTTTGACCATGTTAAAGGGTGGATGAAGGATGTGTATATAAAAAAGTATGAAAATGTTGATTTTTTACGGAAAAAGAATTGTTAGACGATCAATGTATAGGATGAAAATTAATTAGAAGCAGATGGTGATAATGATGACAGTTTAATACAATAAATCATAATCTAATTTCTCAGTATACACTCCCTGTTTCAGGACTATCGGATCGGATAGAAGAACAAGGATGGGTGATCAGCTCGAAGCCTGGTGTGAGATCAAGGAAGGACGTGATATGAAATGATGGTGAAATGAATGAAAGGAAAGGTGGAGTAGTTGGTGGAATGAATGGTGGGGGAAATTGGAGAAAACCCGCCCAGACATGCTTCGTCCACGATAAATCCCACATGCGGCTCCTTGGGTTCGAACCCTTGGTGAGAGATGAGTGGCCCAACCATTCGGCCATGGAGACGCCCTACTACTTGTACTAAATCAACTATTAATATTATATAACACACGCCAGTGGGCGTATAAGCTGTTACACTACGAAGTTGGGTATTGAGCGTCACAAAATAGAACAAAAGCGAGATTTTGTTAGGTATTTTGAAATGAAAAAAATCGTTCAATATTAATTTATCCCTTTTGTGCAATCGTAAATCTAATAATCCTTTTCCGCACTGTTTAATCTGGTATGGAGCAAATTTAACTTTACTGCTCTCCTTCTTCCACATCATTTTAGTGCTCTAGTATTGTTTATAGCTGCTGACAATATTTTCAGCTTAAAGTTTATTGATATTCAATATCTCTGGATATCCTGCATTACAATGCCCACCCAATAGCTGTTATATTAAAACTTCGTAACACTGCTCGAGAAATTTCTATTAAAATGCATGAGTCATCACTATCATTCTATGCTGGCTCTCATTGACAAGATGGGTTGAGCCAAATGATAACTGCTTCACTCGTCCGTATTCCTTGTTGCTAATTGCTCAAATGAAGTAGTTCATTTATGACAGTTGAAGCTTACTCACTTTATTAAGTTAGTTACCATTATGGAGAAATTGCAATGTATGCCTTTCTCAGTATTTCTTCCTTACACTTATTACTGTTTCCAACACATGGCACATCTAAAATCACTGGATAGAACTCTGCATTTCTTGACTACGGAGGGGACTTGGCACTGATCCTCAGAGGGCATCTCCGGGAGGAAGGATGAGGCGAGAGGAGACATCGGGAGTCTGAACCAGGAGTAACGGCACAGAAATGGCAGGGATAGTTTCCTAAGTTTCCAGCTAGAGACTCCCTGGCAGACCGGGACCCACTCCACACATACGGGGTCCAACGCCCCTCAAGGGAATTCGGATACCCCCGGCAGGCAGCCAAAAGCCGAACGGAGACAGTCACAAAGAGCAGCCCTTTTTCCCAGTCACGCTGCACCGAAACACCATCGCGGACACTTCCAATATAACATATAAGAATCCTTTCCAGCATTCGCCTGGCGACCCGAAAAAACCCATGGTCACGTAGGTCGGCCACGGGAATCGAACCCGAATCGAACTTCCCGAATGCAGGGGAATGAAATGGAATTTACAGACTATTCCAGAAAATTCCATGTATACATTTTATTTGCCAGGTAAATATATTTAATATGTGGTATATTAATAAAAATCATTTTTGAGAAAATAAAAAATTCGAAAATGTTCCACGTAAAGGCTAGTTGAGATGGATTTTCCTGAAAGTCTTCACGTCGCATCTTTGGAAGATGCTGAATTTGAATACCAAGTTTGGTATTTATCCGACTTTTCGTTTTTTAGTTATGCCTGTTCACAGAAACACTGGCCTTTTTCAAAAAATTCTTTATTTTTATTCAGAGGTCCTCAAAAGTATTTCCTGGTATCGACTTTTTGTTGGAATGCAATACCTTCTCTACCTATTATGTACGTGGCAGAGAAATAACAAAGTTAATCAGCCTGGGGTCATTTTTATGAAGTTCAAGAATTAAAACATATTTGAACAACTAGTTCATTAAATTTATTGATTAGTTCGTAGCTCATAGGAGTGAAGAGTTCATTTTGAAGGAGTCATTCTTGATTTATCCATACACAAGTCCTTTCTAACAAAGTATTAGAAAAACGTATTTGATAAGAGCTTTGGAGCTGCAATCATTGTAACTTAAAACATAATACAAAACATAAGGATGTATTAGAATTACCTTCGAAAGAAGAAGAAGATGAAATAAAATTCTGGTAATAGCAGCTATTGTTCCAGCTTTAAGAAACTTGTTCTTTATGAGAGTAGCTCATTCGAAGAAGTTTTGAAGAAAATGTGTCCATAACACATGCTCGCTTCTCTCCCAGAAAGGGATTGCATTCAAGTGGCTGTCTTGCATTCGGTTCAACACGCCAGGTAACATGAAATGAAATGCAGGGAGAGAAGATAACCTCTCAACTATACGAACATATGAATGCACTTATGTTAGTTAAGGATGCCGAATTATTTAATGGTTTATTTCCTATAGTTTACAATGTTAAGTTCATATGAAGTGTTGTATCCAACTTGTGGATAAATTACTATTTCAACTCGTTTGTTTTAGCACCTCTCTAATAGTAGTTAACGAGACGCCTTTGGCAGTATTAGCTTCATTAGGGCAGAATGAGCTTAAGATATTAATGCTTACGAATGGTGGCGTTGCGGTAACGCTGGTGGTGTAATGTATTTATTGCATGTTATACATTTTCCTCTAATCCTATAATATTGCTGTCTCACATAGACGGGTATTTAAATGGAACTCAACGCAGATGTTACCGTTATTGGAATTCTGTAGCAATTTCGATTTGTTCTCATCTTTGTGCTCTACTTCACAGCTGCTCTCTGGGTCGCAATAATTGCTTCAAAACCCAGTTTCGAATAATACCGAAGGAGAATTATTTACAAAAGCAAAACAAACTACGACACATTTTTTAGAAGCTAATAACCACACTCCAGCAGGCTTGACTTCAGTTTTGCACTACGAAATAATATGGAGCAAAATTAAAGAGTAACAACTATAATATGGAACCTCCTTTTTGCGTAGTACATCCTAGATGGATAGCCTATTTTGACTAACTCCCAACCCTAAGTTTCTTCACTCTCTCATCTGTTAATATCCCGCTTGAATTCTAAACTTTAAATTTAAAAGAACTCTGACTTAAGGGGAGTCTAAATGGCCAAAATTTCGAAAAAGTATACTTAATCACTATAGGCGCAATATTTATATTTCACATGCGTTTTTAAGAATGGTACTGAATGCATTTTTGTACTGCGAATTTGATGTATTACACTCACATGACTTTCTCTACTCTTATATAACCTATTTTTATAAACGCTTATTCTCCATGTTGCGGCTGTTTTAATGTTACTTATGTGTTTAACATTAATATAGCACCACGTTTGGAAGCCAATTTACGAGAGCAAATATATGTTTTTCTTTACGCGATGCCATCTTGTGTGACGTCACTCCTTATTTGGTTCGTTTAACTCCACCTGGCGTAGCAATTTGCATCAATTAGGGTTCGAAAGAATTTTAAGTTTTGTATATTGTCCTCCGGCTAGCTATTTAGGTAGACATTTAACTCTTGCAGGGTGTGAAGCGGAAAGGAATCTTTTGTCTAGAAATGATATTGACGAAGAAATTGGTTTTATAATCTTTATTGCAGAACACGTTCACGAACACTTTCACAGATTTATCTTGATAATCGCCATACTGAAACTGTTTGTAATAACTTCTCACTTTTAACTCACGTACTTCAACTTTATATATTTAACTGTATAATACTTTATAATAGTCCTTGTAATTCTGTTGCGCGTAACTTGACGAAATAAATGAACGGAGAATTTTGTAGAACTGGTGGGCTGACGTGTAATGTGTTGAGAATCTTGTTGAACTGGGGACGATGTGTAATGTGTTGAGAATCTTGTTGCACTGGGGGACACGCTACCTCGGCCTGGCTTATTTATAGGCTTGCCTTAAGATACGCCTAAAGATTATAAATGAACTGCCATTGGCTAATAAAACGCGCCAACATTAGCGTCTATTTTACTATCCAATGAAAACCACTAATACATATTACTTTTAGGGAAAATTCTAGAAGCTTTTTTACCGAAAAGGCGCGAAACATTACGTAACTTCCTGGTTCCCGGTAACGATAAACAACTCACCCCATCGCTGCATTCTTGCGCCATTACTAACAGTTTCAGTAAAGCCTTATATTATTATTTACCAATAATAATTACAATTAATAAACCTCTGAAATCAATGTCACATAAAAATACATATTTATATTACAATTATTATTTAGCTTTAAGTAATTTGTGATACAAATTACCGTCTCAATGTGCTTCATGCTAATCGAGATGTTAATCTTATTGCTAATTTTCTTGTAGATGCAAGGGGAATTGCTAGGCTTTAAGTGACAGTCAAATATTTTAAGAGCTGGTTGCTATGTGCAGTATTCCATTCTCTTTGCATTACCAGGAAAAAAAAGAATAACGAATTTCCATTTGAGAAGAAGTATAAGTATTGGAAAATTTAAGGGAAATAACAAGCAATACTACATTTTTTATGTAGTAAAAGTTTGTCTATCTCTTATGGTTTACCAGTTATGCAAAAGTCTTTCGCAAAGAAGAATACTTTTGGAGACATTCCCAGAAAATTCGAGATATACATTTTATTTGTCATGAAAGTATCTTAAATATATGATATTTTAATCAAAATCGTTAGAGCCATTTTTGAGAAAATTAAAATTTTCGAAAAATGTTCCATGTAAAGGATAATCTGGGATGGGGGAATTTTTTTGAAAACCTTCGTGTCGCATCTCTGGAAGATACTGAACCTAAATACCAAGTTTGGTGTTTATCCGACTGTTCGTTTCTGAGTTATGCTGTTCACACACACACACACACACACACACACACACACACACACACACACACACACGCACGCACAGACACACACGGACATGTTTCCAAAAATGCTCTTCTTGGATTCAGGGGATCTCAAAACATATATTTCCGGTTAAATCTCGGTATTAAATTTTGGGGTGGAATACAATACTTCCCCTACTTACTATAGGTAGTAGAGAAAGTAAAAATCATATATGTTACATTCACATAACTTTCTCTACCAGCTATTGCTTATTAGTGGGTATACAAACTATTCTTACTCAAGCTTATTCTTCTATCTACTTCATTTTAATCCAAATACAACTTTACTACACATTTCGTTATAGATACAAAGAGAGCACGATAGACTAATGTTTAAGAACTGGACGCTATATGCTGTTCTTTCCATGCAATCGCGAGAAACAACTGAAAATCGATGAGGCTTAAAAGGAATAAAGTATTGAACAAATCAAACCATAAATAACGGATATCTTGGAAATGGCTGATGCCACAAAAGAGTTATTTGAAATAAATTGTTTGTTTCAAAGAGATCTACAGTTTTTGTGCAGTACGTTTTCTTTTATCCCTTAACGTTTAGCAGTTGTACAAGGTTATTCAAAATTTCTTTCAACTGAAGTGGACTTCATAGGCCATTCCCAGAAAATTAAAGATATGCATTTTACTTGTCATGTAAATATCCTTAATATATTTGTATTTTAATCAAATCGTTACAGCCATTTTTTTAGAAAATCTAAAATTTTGGAAAATGTTCTATATAAAGAGTAGTTTGGGATGGGTGATTTTCTTTAAAATCTTATTATCGTCCTTGGAAGGTACTAAACCTAAATCCAAGTTTGGTATTTATCCGACTTTTTGTTTTTGAGTTACACTGTTCACACACACATACACACGGACCTTTTTCTAATAATGCTTTTTTATTTAGGGGGCCTTAAAACATGTATTTCCGGTGAAATCTTGTAGTTTTTGGGATAGAATACAATAATTCTCCTACGATATACGTAGTAGAGAAAGTAAAGAAATCTTATGTATTACAATCACATGAGTTTCTCTACCCTCTATCGCTTATTATTTGGTATAGAAACTGTTCTTACTAAAGCTTATTTTTCTTCCTACTTTGTTTTAATCCAAACAAACCTCTGCGTAAATAGCTACATTCCACATTTCGTTAGGATACAAAGAGAACACCAGTAGTCAAATGTTTCAAAACTAGACGCTATATGCTGGCCTTAAAATTATATACTGTTTCTATGTAATCGCGAGAAACAACTGAAAATCTACGGGACTTAAAATCGAAACATTAATAACGAATATCTTGGAAATAGCTGATGCTACAAAAAGCTATTTGAAATAAATTGTTTGTTTTAAAGAGATCTACATTTTTTTGTTTGGTACGTTTTCGCTTAACGTTTACAACTTATACAAGATTCTACAAAATTGCTTCCAAATGAAGATGACTTCACAGGCTATTCCCAAAAGATTCAAGATATACATTTTATTTGTGATGTAAATATGTTTGATATATGGTATTTTAATCCAAATAGTTGGAGCCATTTTTTAAAGAAGCAAAAATTTCGAAAAATGTTTCATGTAAAGGGTAGTTGGTAAGGGAGGAATTCTCTTGAAAAGCTAAACTCAAATACCAAGTTTGGTATTTATCCGACTTTTCGTTTTTGAGTTATGCAGTTCAGAGAAGAAACACAGACACACTTACGGACATGTTTCCAAAAATGCTTCATTTAGATTCAGGGCACCTCAAAACTGTATTTCCGACGAAATCTCGGTATGGAATTTTTGGGTGGAATGAAATACTTCCCCTGCTTACGAACGTAGTAGAAAAAGTAAACGGAGGCTAGCATCGGCGAGCGTGAAGGAAGAAGGAAGCTCGCGTCGTGTGGGGAAAGAACACTCACACGTCCTGCTTCGGTTTTTCCAAAACTATAAAGGAATCGCTTCTTTCTGTACTAAATTCTAATTCTTTGGGCTTGTGGTGTAGTTTATCATTCGCAGGAATGGAGCGAGAGGTTGAAATTGTGAAAGACAATGCGAAGAGAGAATTACGGGTGTAAATCGTGCAAGACAAACAAAGACTTTATAAAGTTTATACTGAACGAGCAAAACCAAGGAGACGATTTATAAAGGTCAAATCTAAGATTGTTAATGATTGTTAAAGTTAATATATATTCTGTATATCTGCAAGCTACTTAAATATTTTAATTTTCTAATTGCTATATGTGTTTAAAACTTCCGTCTCTATTCCTTTCTTTTTAGGGGAAAATAAGTGACAAGGATTTCACTATTTCTGGGGCTGCTTTTCAATTTAGCAAATATTGATAACGTTTAATGCTTCCAGCACTAAATTTAATTGTAATGTGGAATTAGTATTGTAGTTACAAATATATTACTGCAAACCGAAAGAACTATTGTATAAATATTTAACTTTCTTAAATAAATTACTTCTAAAATTGTATCCCTCGAAAGATTTTCATTTTTTTATTTAAGGTTAAAATTTTCTTTTAAAGTTTTAAGAAAATAAAGAAGTTAACAAAAGAATTTAACCCTTTAAAATTGTTATATAAAATAATTGAAAATGTTAAAATAAAAATAAAGGTTGATCCTTTATTAATTTTTTCCAATAAGTAATTTAAATTCTTCATTAAGTTCATTAATAATTAAATTTCATAGTATTCTTTTAACTATAAGATAGCAATAAGTCCTGAACAATTAAAAAGTTAAAAAACAAAACAAAGAAACATATTACTACATACTCCCATTTAAACTCAACTATAAAGTTCTACTGAACGCAATGTAGAAGATGGTGCTCTGATCTAATAAATTTATATAAAACCAGCAGCACGAAGGCGCAATTAAACGAACGCGAAATTCTTCTTCTTCAGCTTTTCGTGGTTTATAGTCCATTGGTCTGTTCCGATCTCACTTCCATCTTCCTATTAACCTTCTCCATTTCGGTTTATCATCGAACATCTTTCTTGGTAGCCTGTTTTGTCTATTAAAATGATCTTTCCACTTTTGTTTATGTTATTATTTCTTCACTCGTTAATCTATCGTATCTTGTTCTCCCTTGAAATATCTAAAATGTAATTTCTACCGCCTGAATATGACTTTAATCTTTCTGTTTTAAAACCCAACTTTCACTCCCATAAAGTACAGTGTTTTCCTTTCACACTGCGGCCACCGTAGGGCTGCTCGCACAGCGATCGTTGCATCTCGGACTCTCGTCGAAACAATTATAATATCCCCGAATGTTATCATAGTTACAGTTACAATTACAGTGATAATAAGCACACACATTATTTTCAAGTTTCCCCAATAGATAAAAAATCACATACAGTTAAATCAGGGTATCATGAGAGCCATAATTCTTTACTAATTACCTATCTGAATTAAATTTAATGGCACATCACATCAGGTGTGTGCGCGGTAGAAAGTCTTGCTGGAAAAATTTAAATGGCATTCAACGTCGGTCAGCTATTTAAAAATGTTGTAAGTAAGTCATGCTTGTATCCCTCTATATTAATTGTTTGTTAAAAATTATAGGTCCTATTATTATGTACCCATTTGCGGTCATGCAGGGAATCTCGTGTGTAAAATTTGGTTTCTCTATGCTCCAATAACTGTTATTTTACGACTAAACGTAGCAATATAAATGGAACCATGCTTCGTCAGAGAAGATTATTTAACGTGGATCAATTACTCTATAACTGACATTTCCCAAAATTCAATTACAGAAATATACCCGAATCTGATTTATCACATGAAAAATAAGATACATGCAGCAAACACTCATACTTAACAACTAAAAGAAAACACCAGGCGAAAAATTCACTCAATTTCAGATATGGAACTATCGAGTATGAATGAAAATGTCCTGAGAAGATTACGATTAGACCTCGGACTTCATTGACTTTTCATTGCCTCGAGAACGAATACACGTCGCTGCATGGTCTATACTTCGCATATGACGTTAACGTGCATCCCTCCAGTCTAGCTATACGGCAACGGGCAGACACTTGTCAACACTTACAGCAAACTGCCGCTCTCTTTTAGAGAGCACATAGTTGTAAGAGGTTTAACGTTTGTAACCTAAGATGTAACGCTTTCTGAATACAAAGGACTTCTAAGTCATAAGCAGAAAAAATTAAAATGAGTTGTATTTATGAACAGTCTTTAACTGTTGCGGTCCATTCTATATTGGGGGTGAAGGACCGGTAATTTTGCTCAGAGGCCTCTTATCAGGCTTGAGGTTCTTTTACGTGCCGTAAACGTACAACACGGAACCACCGACTTTACTTCCCTTCCGAAGGAAGCCATGCTAAGGATTTTTACGCCCGAAAAAAATCCATCGTCCTCCGCCGGGTTTGAACCCGCGACCGAGGAATTTATCTGTGTCTTACGGCTTACCAGCTATACAAATTATACAAAACTCAGCCTGAAGGAAGAGTACTTTACAGATGTTCAAGCATGATGTATCAGATCCTTAGAGCCATTTTGAGAAACTAAAAATAACGAACACGTTTTATATAAAGTTAGTTTCAGGTGAAGGATTATTTTTGTTGTAAAGCTTCGTGTCGCAACCTTGTAAGATGCTGAACATTGTAGTGGGTTTTAATAAAAATGGCGTGAAATTTGTATCAAAGGTTGCGTTGTTTTGAGTCATATCTTCAGGGCTTGGTAACAACAGAGCAGTAACAACTTCAACGAAGTATGGGTTCAAATGATTTACTGATAACTTAGGTTAAATAATTCAGTATATGTATTGATACCAATAATGTAGAAGGAACAAATCTTCATGATATTTCGCTAGTGTATTGGCTTTTCACCCACTACAGTTTACATCGTAACTCTTCTCTCCGACCTAATTACTTTCTCTACTACGTACAGTATTTGAGGCTGTATTTTTAACACTTAAATGACTTCAATCAAATTATATAATATATAAATTCAATAACAGCTCGCCTTAAAGCAATATGTGTATGTAACAATATAAAAAAGTGCATATTACAGTCATTGTATATGTTTATATTATTGTATCCATGTGTAATAATATTATGTGAATATATCACGTAATTTAATAATGTAGGAGCTGTGAGAATAATAGGTTAAACGTTGCTAACAATGAGGTAACAATGAGGTAACCTTGAGGCAATAATGAGTTTGAGAGTTTAACAATACTACTTCTGATTTTTGGAAGCAATAATGTAATTTTAGTGACAGTTTATAAAATAGCCATTCAACAACCAGAAAAACCTTTAGTTAAATTAAGGTATTCTATTGGAGTAGGATCAGCCAATCAGAAACTGAAAAGGAGAAAATTTTACTTTTTAGAGTTTAGTTGCCTGCAGACAGTGTTTGTAACTGGATGCGAGATGCTCCTCGAGAGATTTAATACGTATTCGTGTGAGACGAAAAATAAGTTTACGTGTTAAAAAGTGCAATTAATTAATAAAAAGAATCTCGCAGCTCTCTATATCAGTGAAGTGTTATTTTAATCGTATCAAGTATTAATAAAATGAGTGAAGTAAAATTATAATCTGTGTAAGCCTACATTCTTTAGTCACACTACAACCCTGCTAACAGAAACATGTCTCTAACAATAATACTGACGCAGCCGAGGCAAAAGAAATATATAATATTTAAAGAAACAGTCAAATTACAAAGTTATTATTTTTTTTTAAACTTGGGGCAAAGGCCACCTGAAAGTACATTTGAGGCGAAGACTATGCGTGCGGTTGCAACTACTACAAGTTCGGCTCCCCAACAGTTAAAATAAGATACAACTCCTCCTAAAATACTCCTTTCTCAAATTGAAGCCCAAAGCGTGAGGCAAACAACAATACAACAAACCATTCTTTCTCATAGTAGCCTCGGGAACTAAAGGCTAGCATGGTTACCACTACACCACGGAGGGCTACGTGATAAGTGAAGTTTTTCTTTTCGTATTTTACAAAAGTTACGGATGGGACCTCAATACTCTCAATACTGGGTGGTATCAAAGTATGTCGAATATTGAGATTAACTTTCGATACTTTTAAATGTTTAAGTTTTGCGTTATTGAAAGTTGCTGTCTTTAACTTTATGCTAGATAAGGAATGAAAGGAGTCGAGACTTTACATTATTGCCTCGCACGCGTTTCCAAGTCTTGCCGGACTATAGTTCTTGATGACCTTGACTGTGTTTCCTGTTGGTGAATCAATGCAACATTCCATAGACTCCTGTCTAAATGAAAACATGCAAAACAATGCGAGATGGGGTAGAGGTACTCATGTAACATATAGCGTTAACTAAGTTGTGAATGAAACTGATTTAGCTGATGCATTAAATCACGTTTCTGCAATAGTCTGGTTTGGTGACTCACTCTCAGCCCATTACTTTTACCTACTCCGGTGACGAGACTCTGTGAAACGAATTCCCATTTGAGAAGAAGTATAAGGATTGGAAAACTCAAACAAATAACAAGGAATATCTCGGAGATAGTTCAATCGAAAAGAAAGAAAGAAAAAGAAGTATATGACAAATTGTTGTCTATCTCTTATGGTTTACCAGTTATGCGAAAGTCATTCAGAGTGAAGAGGGCTTTTGGGGACATTCCCAGAAGATTCAAGATATACATTTCATTTGCCATAAAAATATCTTAAACAGATAATATTTTAATCAAAATCGTTAGAGCCATTTTTCAGAAAATCAAGTAGGGTAGTAGTCCTCTGGTTCCATAAAAGGTTTCCCAAAGATCTTATATCTCCTTGATGCTAACACTTCAGAGGAGCATGATATATGATAGGCTGTTTCAGTTTCAGAGCCGCACAATCTACGGTCCGTGTTGCCCTGAAACCTTCCTATTATGTGTAGGGCTTTCTCACTGGCGCATGCCCAGTGGCATGTTTTTGTTTTTAACGGAGACATGCTACATATAAGCAGTCTATCAGTTAAAGGTTTGCATGGTTCTTTGATAAGCAATTTATTGAATGTGTTTGGAAACCTAACTGCGGTGTGAGAGGTCATGAAGGTCCAATGTTCAAATAAATTACAAACCAAGGGAGGGAGGGGGAGGTGGGCAAAAAGCACTGGAGAGAAAAAGGTTTGGTTGGGGTTATTGTAACATATATCCATCACTAAGGAGTGCGATAGGATACGCAGGACGGATTACTGGAAACTTTACCTGTTACCGCTACAGTATTAGGGTTAATCCCGAACACCTGAGACCCGAGCCAGCTTTGACAGAACTCCGGGATACAGTGACAGGCCCTGCATTAATAACACTGTGTGATATATATAACTCACAAGCGCTGTGTAAACAAAAGACCTGAGGTAGGATCAGCCACTGGACATTTCGTAACAATACAAACTCGCATCATTCTTCGCTCTATTTCGTCGCGTTGCATGCAGGACTTAATCTCATAGTTTTTTGCCCACCTCTAGAACGGCAAGCTTTAAACAACTGTCCCCTTTTGTAGGTCACAGTTCAGCGAGGATATCGTCGTGCAACCTGAAGCATGATTAAGATGAATTAGAGTAGCGAAATAAACCCGCATTAAAATTAGCACGCCTTATAAGCACAGCTATGTAGCAATAGTATTAACTAGTGCTCGGATTCCGATGACATGTTATCTTTTAATTTTTGCCAATATAGCCATTGCTAACGTGTACATAAATTACTTATTGTGGGTTCCATATTATAAAAATCTGATGTATTATATTCACATGACTTTCTATACCATCTATCGCTTATTAGTGCGTATACAATTATTCTTACGAAAGCTTATTTTCCTATCTACTTCATTTTAATCCCAATAGACCTTTCCCTAAATAGCTATATTATACATTTCGTTACAGATGCAAAGAGAGCAGCGATAGTCAAATGTTTAAGAACTGGACGCTATGTGCTGGTCTTAAAATTCCATACTGTTTACATGCAATCGCGAGAAACAGCCTAAAATCGACAGGACTGTAAAGAATGGCTAAGTATTGAATAATTGAGATGTTTGTATGTATTTATTCAATGCACATAGGTATTGCCCGGTCGCAGAGTTAAATATGCAAATAATATTACAAAAGTAAGTGCACAAACAGAGGTATACAACGAACAATAAACAATAATGTGAATAAATTTCTATCAACAATCATATTATTGTAGCTACCAATGTAACATAACAGTTATAAGTTTTGAAATAATTAATTACTTTACTATTTACATTCAATAATTACTATCCAGTCAGTATAAAATAAGTTTACAATTAGTATGCATAACAAGTTTATAATATTTCAAGTAACGTTTATAATTAATTACCTAACATGTATTCTATTCAGATTTTTCCTAAATTTCCTCATGGTCAGAGGACAAACCTGAAAATCTACTACAGGCAATTCATTCCATTCTTCAATGGTTCTAATAACGAAGGAGAATTTTCCTATTCGGTTCTGTGCCTTCTTACCTTAATTTTAAACAAATGATCGTTTTCCCGTATGTCGGGTTCTTCAATCGTTTATTAACGTCACCCATGAATTTAAACCAGCATAAGATAATTCGAACCATTAATATCTCGAAATGGGTAATGTTACAAGAAAGTTATCTGAAACAAGTTGTGAGTTTTAAAGAGATCTACATTTTTGTGTAGTACGTTATCGTCTATCACTTAACATTTACCAGTTATGCAAGAATAAACAGCATTTCTTCCGAATGAAGAGGACTTCAGAGGCTATCCGATATTTAAATCCAATATTTATGTTAGTTTCAATAAGAAACTCGTCAACGGAATAAAGTGTTTTCAATATCAACTGATTATAAAATTTAATTTTGAAGTAATAATAGAAGCAGCTTTGGCCGAAGCAGGAAGCTTGTTATAAAATTGTATACCCTTATACCTATAAGCTAGTATCTTTGGTCATCTGCATTCTACATCTGGGGAGATCCAATTTAAGATTATTTCTTATGTTTATGTTACGTATACATAATCTTAATTCACAACTATTAACATTTTTATGTATATTAAGTAAACTGGTTTAACTTAAAAGATTATAAACAACCCTTATTTTCACTGAATAAACAAAGGGCTGCAAGGTTCATTTAAATTTCTTATTAAACATAATTCTTATAGCCCTTTTTTGCCATTTTAATATAGCAATGCAACCGGAAGAGTCACCCCACGAATGAATACAATAATGTATTTGGTATGTGATAGTGCAAAATAAACAATTCTCAAAGTAGAGAGTGGAATGCAACTTCTTAGTTTACGAAGAAGAAATATAACCCTAGAAATTTTGGTACATACAGATTCAAGGTATGGCTTCCATGACATTTTTATTCTAACAGCAAGCCATGTAATTTGACAGATTGACGGTCAATTGTAATTTAGTATCATTAAGGAAAAATCCATTTACAGAAAATCGGTGTTTCACAATATGAATACTCTTTATGGTTAACAAGTTCAATATGTCACTATCAGAATGCCTAATTCTCAGAGTGGCATCTTCATCAGGCATATCAGGTATATTACATATTGTGGCGTATTGGTAATTTGGGGGTTCCAGTGACATTACCAGACATATTGTTGTTTTGCATTGTCAATATCAGACAATTTGTTGACTGGGATGACGTCACTCCTGGCTGGTAGTTTCTGCTAGCCACGAGTGGTGGGGATATAGCGTCAGTCTTATTGAGTATTCCGTGAGAAGCGGATCGTGCGTGCAAGCCGGCTTTTGCATACGTGGACATTTAATAATGAAGAAACCCCAAACGGTTGGGAAATAAATCTAGGAATGTGTAAGTAGATTTGTGTTATGGATTTTGTGCAGTGAAAACCCACGCCTTCCTTTTAACCTCCACACCACATTTCGGTCCTCCGCAGCCAAGTGAGTATACGTCCCCTCAATGTACATGCTCATTACTACAATTAATTTAATTTTTCATTTGAATTTTTAGGCCTATACTCAGCATGTAACAATATCAAATCATTAACCATAACTAGGAAAAGAAAAGGTCTCAATATCGTAGCTTGTTGTACCTCATAGGCAATGCACTGTGACAAAAATGATATAAATATCCTAAAGTGGCGATTATCTGGGGTCAAATCAGGTTAATGGACACGAGTATAACTCCGACTCTATAAGCCGATCTCTAAGGCACTCATAACCCCATCCTTCCAAAAGTATGAACTATTGGCTCCTCTCAATGATTCCATTAACCTCGAACAGCACAAAACCCGTCCTTGCGAAAAACGAAGAATAAAACGTATTTATGACGCAGTAACACACTCTTAATTGATCAGGTACATACTGCAAGCTTCAGAGCGGATTTATGGAACAAATAGAAGTTGCTGCAACACTAAATTTGCTAAAGAGCTTATTGGTTTTCTGCTCTTGTGATTATTCAGCTTCGGCGCCCGGCATGTTGTCTGCGCTCGGCTCCGTCATTTGTTTTCGTACCGTCCTCTCTGTACTCACTATGCGTCGGTAACTTCGTGCCTAGCCTTCAGAACTTGATCAGAAGTTAGCGACCGAGTAATGATGCCCGGGAATCGACAGCTGGGTCCCAGCGATATATAGTCTTGTATACAGATAAGCAATCGAATGCTTCAGACTGACTCAACACATAAAGATTTATGCAGAGGCGAAGCTTTCAAACTGTCAGACACATGTTATATTTTCACGTGGCTTTAATTTAGCTTCTGCTCTTTGGTTGAAAATATAGAAGCTTTACAAAATAATTTCGGGATTTAATAAAACTTTAATATACTAGAAACAACAAATTCAACTTGCATTTATATAGCACTTGAAAACAAAAAACAAAATGTTTAATTTTTAGGGTGTATTGAGAAATCCATCTCTTGCATACATCCAAAGAATTGGACCTCCACCCAATACCACGCAATTAAATCAGTAGTTATATTCTTTATGGCGGCGCCTTGGCCGAGAGGTTAGACCGCTCGCCTCTCATCGAGGCGGCCCGGGTTCAATCCCAGGGACCAGCCTGTGGGATTTGTGGTGGACAAAGCGGCGCCTGGGCGGGTTTTCTCCGGGTTCTCCGGTTTCCCCCGCCATTCATTCCACCAACTGCACCATCATCACTTTTCCTTTCATCCGTTTCACTATCATTTTGTTTCATCTACTTCCTTCCTCCCATGGGCTGATCACCCATCCTGGATATTCTGTCTGATCCACGAGTGTCTGCTCCTCGACGGGCCTCTGACCCCAGGCACCCTCCTGTAAGTCCTGGGGGTGTAACTCCTACATAAGAGGAGGTTAAACGGAGAAAGAAGAAGAAGTTATGTTCTTTATGGCTGCGATTATGGCGAAGGTCACAGATTTTGCACCAAGTTCTAGATATGTACCCGTCAAAAAATAAGGGGTAGAGTATTGGTAATCATTAAGATGGTTCTCGTCCATCGAAAAATAAAATCCATCACATGCCTCAGGAGCCTTCAACAGCAATTTCAGTCCCTTCTTCTTTAACGGTTTACCCTCCGCTTTGTAGAATTTACACCCCTAAGGAGATTTACAAGCCTTAGGTCAGTAGCCTGTAGAGAAGCAAACAAACTCTGGATCATAGCATATCAAGGCGGGTGATCGGCCCAATGCCTGGTATGGCTATGGAGAAGAAGGAAATTATGTGTAGTAATGAAAGGGATGATAGGAGAATTCGCGGATCCAATTATCTAATCCAGCATTCGCCTAGCGACCGAGGAAAACCGCGAAAAAACCTTTGGTCAATTGGTCCGAATGTAGACCAAGACGTTACAAAGCCATCTCTTTCCCTCTGTGACTAAATTACAAAATGTGGTTTTTGATTTGTAATTATCATGTTGACGAAATAAGTCTTTTGAGTTCCGATTATAAACTTTATACTGAAATTATTAATAATCAATAAAAACATATAACAGAAGATATTTTAGAAGAACAGCAAATTCGGTTATCCTTGGCACATTTTAGAAGTAATTAAGTGTACAGGGTGGACCATTTAAAATGACACTGCAGAATATCTCCAAAACTAAGCGTTGTAGAAAGAAATGTCCTTAATAAAACTTTCTTGATATTATGGGGGAAAGTAAATGCCATTAGTCGTGTTTTGTTTGGAGGACGTTCTGATGGCCATTCTAGGGTCAAAATAATTTTTTACTTTCTCTACTACGTATAGTAAGTAGGGAAGTATTGCATTCCATTAAAAAAATCGATACCAATATTTCACCGGAAATACATGTTTAGAGGTGTCCTGAATCCAAATAAAACAATTTTTGGAACCGTGTGTGTGTCTATTTGCGAGCAGCATAACTAAAAAAAGTCGGATAAATACAACACTTGGATTTGAGTTCAGTGTCTACCAAGGGTGCGATATCAAGTTTTTCAAGAAAATCTAACACTTCAGACTACCCTATACACGGAACATTTTTGGAAAGGTTTGGTTATCTCAGAAATGGCTCTAACGATTTTAATCAAAATTTTTAAGATATTTTCACGGTAAATGAAATGTATATCTTCAAATTTCTGGGAATGTCCTCAAAAGTCCCCTTCATTCTGAATGATTTTCGCAAAACTGGTCCATAAGGGATAGATAAAATTCTACTACGCAACAAATGTAGATCTCGTTAAAATACACAATTTATATCTGTCATATATATTTTTTGCGAGATATTTTTTATTTGTTTATGAATTTTCCAATACTTATATTTTTTCTCATTTAAACAAAATATAAGTTTTTTTTATGTCCTGGATATGCAATGGGAATGCTCCACATAGCAACCAGAAAAGATTTGACTATCGCTTAAATACTACCATATTCCCCTTGCACATACAAGAAAATTAGCAATGCGTTTCTGCAAATATTTATCTCGATTAACATGAATTAGATGGAGAATAAGCGTTTGTAAAAATATTTTGTACTAGAGTAGAGAAAGTCATGCAAGTGCAACACATCAAATTTTTAAAATGAGAACCTACATCTTGTGATGTTTTCTTATTGAAAGATGATTTATAAATAGCTGGTTATTTTGTGACGAGGATAAAGGGAACAAATTAAAAAATTCTGGTTCCCAATTACAAAACATAATTTGGCCGTCCAATGACCCTCCATGGATGGTCCAAGCATTCATTGGGCTCTTCGTGCACAGCCATTCAGCATTTTGGTTGTTATTTACGTTGGTGCAAGAACAATTGCAAAGTCTGTATACAAATGTTGTTTAGCTTTTTATGAGGAGTGAGAAAACATCATAAAAAGGTAGATACACCCTAAAATGATTATCACAATGTCCTCCAAATAAAACACAACTAATGGAATTTACTTTCTCCCATAATATGAAGCAGCTTTTATTCAAGACCTTTATTTCTACAACGCTTAGTTTTGGAGATACTGTACAGTCTCAACTTAAAGGCATATACGAATACTAACGTTATTATAAACTTAGACACATCCAAAAAGGAAGCAATAATAACAAACTAATGAGTGGAAAACACAAGTGCATCCAGGAATACAATTATATAAGAATTCATATTTAAACATAATGTTATACGCAGATGATGCAGTACGGTAGAATAGCGAAGAAAATCTACAGCGTTCTGTTTATAAATTGTACCAACTGGACAATAAATATAATTTAAACAATTTTTCATAAAAAAGTTAATGGCATACCAAGGAAAATAACAGCGAGAACAAAAATATCTAATGGAAATAATGAACTGGAACAATTAGTAAATATTAATTATTTGGGCTGTGACGTAAGTTTCGATAACATTAGAGGTATAGAAAATAAGCTAAATAAATTTCAACAAATATATGAAACCATAACAAAATAAAGGAAGAAAAGAAATAAAACTTAAGTTCTAAGAACCATGGCCGTTCCTGTTGTCATACATGTCAGCGAATCGTGGATAATAACAATAAAAAAGGACAAAAGTAAAATTCATATAAAGGAAATGAAATTTTACGGAGAATTAAATAATGCACTAGATTGGATTTAATAAGAAATGAAGCAATTAGAGAAGAACTGAGTATTTATAAATGATGTAAGGAAATTGAAGAAAATAAACATAACAGGAAAGAGCACATGAACTGCTCGACTGAAGAAAGAATACCACTGTTCCAGACTCGAAGACCCGTCTCACTGCTCGAACTGCCTTGTGAGGGCGATTAACGACCCGTCGACCAAGCAGCCTCTAGTGTCCGTCCACGAGAGTACTCTTTCCTTTGAGCAAGCATCTGCGGCATCTATCCGGCTCCGACGAAAACTAGAAGCACAGCTGAAAGATGAGGAGGAAACAGAATGAAAGAGAATGATAGAAAGGAAATGGTGATAGATGAGAAATTACCCCAGTATTCGCCTACCGACCATGGAAACCTACGAACAACCAAAGATCAGAATGGCGGTGGATGGGAATCGAAACCGGAACCTTCAAAATGCAAGGCAGAAGTATTAAGCACCGTGTATAAGATAAAGGAAGTGGAGCGACCAATATAAAGCTCAAGGTACTTGCTACCAGAAAACTATTCCAAGAATGTGAAATTTGGGCACATACCAGAACTCAGAAAATATATTTTTGAGATATGCAGCTGGATATCAAGAAGAGATGAAAAAGGTGACATAATTTTATACTTTTAGTTCAAGAAATTTAATGCAGAAAATAAAAATCTGATGTGCTGCACTCACATGGCCTACTGTACTCTTGTACAAATGCTTATTCTCCATATGCTTCATGTTAATTGAGATATCGAGATGTTAATCTTATTGGTAATTTTCTTGTATATGCAAGGGAAATTGGTAGCGTTTAAGAGCTGGTTGCTATGTGGAGTACTCCATTCTCTTTGCATTACCAGGACATAAAAAAAAGCATAACGAATTCCCATTTGAGAATTAACATAAGTATTGGGAAATAAGAATACAAATACAAATAACAAGGAATATCTCGGAAATGGTTCACTCCACAAAAAAGTATATGACAAATTGTGTGTTTTGACGAGATCTACATTTTGTGTGTACAAAAAGTTTATATATCTCTTACGGTTTAGGAGTTATGCGAAAGCCATTCACAATTAACAGGAGTTTTGGGGACATTCCCAGAAAATTCAAAGTATACAGTTCATTTGTCATAAAAATATCTTAAATATGTGATATTTTAACCACAATCGATAGACATTTTTGAGAAAATCAAAATTATCGAACAATTTTCCATGTAAAGGTTAGTCTGGGGTGAAGGGATTTTCTTGAAAATCTTCGTTGCCCATCTTTGAAATATACTGAACCTAAATACCAAGTTTTATCCGAGTTTTCGTTTTTGAGTTATGCTATTCACAGACACCTACACTCAGACCTTTTTCTAAAAATGCTTTTTTTTGGATTCAGGGGGCCTCAAAAATTGTATCTTTCCGCTGGAATCTCGGTATAGATATTTTGGGTGAAGTGCAGTACTTCCCCTACTTACTATACGAGTATGTACCAGAGAAAGTTAAAATAATTGGAGGGAAGATTTTAAAATAATGGATAGAGCAACAACAGATAAAGATATACAGTACGAACCTATTGGTAAAAGTGATGTCAATCGTCCAGAAAGAGAGCTGTAATTTCCTGAATGAGAAGAACGATTCAATCCGTAACGATGGTGGTAGTGAGTTTTTGAAGTGATTATGTTACGTTTTAATTCTCATAAGCATACTTTTTGCTAAATGCTTACTCTATAACAGCGAAACGTTGCTAGCTAATGAAGTCTATGATTGCATAAGGAAGGACATTGCGAATGGTGGCTTCTTGTACAGCTTATGCGTGTTATATTAAGGTAATACGTCTTTCAGGATCCCCTTAGCCTTGGTTCGTTACAGCAGACACGCTGTAAGCTGGCTAAATACTCTCATGAGAGACATCATAAATCCGAGGTATACGGCGCTCTACCATTGCTCAGATAAGCCACACTGAAGTAGATGGAAGAGCCTGGGGCAAGGCTTATGTAGTTCCTGTTGTTAATTGGAGTTATTTTTTATTCTTTACACATAGGAATTTAAAATCAACCCTCCACAAAATAAATAAATGCAAATATTTAAGTTAGTTTCAGACAATCTTGGAAAAAGATTTTCTAACGCTCTTTCCTTTTATTTCTTGTCATATAAAATCCTACACTAATTATTACATACTATCTTATTTACACAATGGAAATAATAACTATCATAATGCATCCCAAAGAAAGGAACATTAAACACATAACGTAAGTCTAATCCATGAAATTCGTTATTAGAGTTGTGGTCTATCGAAAAATCGATTTAAAGTTGCGTCGTCCACTGCAATCCCAAATTAAACATAAAAACAAAGTAAATACTGGCCATACATAATATAATAAATAATTTGAAACTTATTATTCTTTTATTCAAATAAAATTTTATTAATTCCTGTTAGGAAGACATTTCAGTTTATCAATCCAAAATCTTGTTTTAAATGAATAAAAATTAACTTTAAATAAAATAAAATTGAATTTGAATCAGAACAAAGACAGATAACACATATTAGTATTCTTATAAACAAATCGCCCGCTCCATTTAGTTAAGTCCTAGTTGATAAGTATAGAAACTGTTGAACATTTTTTTACTTTCTCTACTACGTATAGTAAGCAGGGGAAGTATTGTATTCCATCCAAAAATTCGATACCGAGATTTCAGCGGAAATATATGTTTTGAGACCCCCTGAATCCAAAAAAAGCATTTTTGGAAACATGTCCGTGTGTGTATGTGTGTGCACAGCATAACTAATAAACGAACAGTCGGATAAACACCAAACTTGGTATTTAGGTTCAGTATCTTCCAGAGATGCGACACGAAGGTTCTCAAGAAAATCCTCCCATCCCAGATTACCCTTTACATGAAACATTTTTCGAAAATTTTAATTTTCTCAAAAATGGTTCTAACGATTTTGATTAAAATATCATATGTTTAAGATATTTTCACGGCAAATAAAATGTATATCTTGAATTTTCTGGAAATGTCTCCAAAAGTATTCATTGTGAATGACTTTTGCATAACTGGCAAACCATAAGAGATAGACAAGATTTTACTACACAAAAAATGTAGATCGCCTTAAAATACACAATTTATCATATACATATTTGTTTTTGTTGAGTGAACCATTTTCGAGATATTGCTTGTTATTCCCTTAAATTCTTCAATACTTATTTTCTCAAATGGGAATTCGTTATTCATTTTTTTGTCTTGGATATGCAAAGAGTATTAATCTGGTGGCAAAGAGAATGGTGTTGCACATAGCAACCAGCTAATAAGAGATATGTCTATGCTTAAAGGCTACTGTGTTTCTATATTGCCCTTATAAATACAAAACAAGTGGAGCATAGTACGCCTTAAGCGATAGTCAAATATTTTTGGAACTGGTCGCTATGTGTAAAATGTAATTCTCTTTGCTTGTCAAAAGATCGTTTCTGCAAATGTTTATCTCGATTAATATGAAATAGATGGAGAATAAGAGTTTGTAAAAATAGTTTGTACAAGAGTAGAGAAAGTCATGTGAGTGTGCACATCAGATTTTCTTCTGAAGTTCATTAATTGGGTATTATAGCACTTCCAATTAAAAAAACAACAAAGGAATACTGAAATAATGGTGAAAAATAAACACAATTAAATCAAAACAACTGAAAGCGCAGCCATATAGAACAATTATATCAAATTTCACTTGCGTTGACAATTTCTTGAACAGCAGAAATATTTTATTAAAACAAATCTGATGTGTTAGGTACATACACATGATTTCTTTACTCTCTATAACTTATATGTGAATGTGCAAATTATTCTTACGAAACTTTATTTTACTAATTTACTTCATTTTAATCGAGATATTCCGGAAATACCTACTTTACACATTTCGTTATATGTACAAAGGGACTAGAGATAGTCAAATTTAAGAACTGGACGCTCTAACTGACCTTAAAATTCCATACTGTTTCCATACAATCGCGAGTAACAACTGAAAATCGACAGCACTTTGAAAGAATAAACGAATTCGAATCAGGTATTTGAAATAAATTATGTGTTTTAAAGATCTACTTTTTTGTATGTCTACCGCCTAACGTTTACCAACTATACAAGTTAACTTCCGAAAGAAGAGGACCACAAGCTATTCCCAGAAAACTCAAGATATAAATTCTGTTTGTCATATAATTATCTTTAATATAAGGTATTTTAATAAAAATGTTAGCAATTTTCCCCAGAATAAATAAAAACATAAAACATTTCCATTAAAGTGTAATTTGGAGTGGAATTTTCTTGAAACTCGCGTCACATCTTTGGATGATGCTGGACCTAAATGCCAAGTTTGGTATTTATCCAATTTTTCGTTCTGGAATTATGCTGTTCACAGACACATACTAAAAATGTTTTTTTATTTATTCAGGGAGCCTCAACATGTATTTACGGAAAAATCTCGGTGTCGAAATTTTGTTTAGAATGCAATATCTTCTCTATCTATTTACGCGTAGAGAAAGTAATGATCTTATTCTCGACAACAAACCTAAGATGCAATTTCTCTTGTTGCTGATGCTGGGGAGATTTTTACTTGAATATGTTGTTCCCAAAGAATTGCCAAATAAAATTTGTTATGCAGCCACAAAAGTATTTGACCGTTTAAGTTATTATTCAATACGATAGTGCAGAGATATGACAATTGTTGTCATTATTTCTCTGGATATTTTATGCGCGCCTACCGCACAATTAGCCAGCACAAATAAAAAGAGCAGCTTGATAAATTACAGTGGGCACGAAGGGAAACGCTTATCAGCTCCAGCTTCATGTATATACTCCCAAGTGTGGTTATCTAGGTCTATTCTTGTGAGAATTACGTGTAAACTTAAAATTACAATGAGACCAGGTGAGCTAAAGCATGAATAATTAATGTAGCTGAAGTACAAACACAAAGCAGAAGTATAAGTTTCTGTTATTGCTATAGAATTGCATTTTTTCGCAGAGTTCGAATTTTTGCGATTCCGTTTCCTCAACTCATCTGTAAGCAATTCCTCTATCATAACAATAACAATTTGTGGCACGACAGCCTTGACGGCCCTTGCCCAACCCGACTGCCGGCGTCAAAACCACATGTGCATGGTAGAGGTGGGCGATCGATCATCTATTCGATCCGAGAGGATAGTGTGTTCTATGACCTATAGATCGCCACCTATCGTTTCCCAAATTCATCACTATGCTGAGGGGCACCAGTCATATACATGGGCAGGCCTCAAACCCGCGCCGATTCCGTAGCTGCGTTCCGAAACACTACCTCCAACTCTCTACACCATGAATCAGGATCCTCTATTAATGTATTGCTATCAAAATATACTATGTTATTTGCCCAAAATTATGGTAGGTATGAGAGGAAAAGTCTGGGAAGGTTGGAGAAAAGTGTAGTGGATTACTCGAATTTTTTCTAGTCTTCGACGAGATGAGCAAAATATTTTAATGAGATTCTTGATTAGGTTAAGGGGCTTGACTAGTTCTGAACTATTGTACCTATTCTAGCGTGAAGGGCTTATTGCAGAGCAAGAGGGAGAATGAAAGTGAAAGCTGTGTGTTACTGTTCCGGAACGATATCCCAACATCACACGTATGCATTGTGCTATCCCTGGAGAGGGCGTTTGCTCCGACACTAATGCTTCTCCAGAGCCATTGCACTACTACATTACATCCAGTTATTTTTATTGTTTAAGTTAAATATTTGTCTAACAGCATGACATTTTATTATATGTCATTACATGGTTTATTTTATACTTTGAAAGTTTATTTATCAGTATAGATTCTGGTAGTTATAGTTTTTGATATGTGGAGTTGCTCTTATTCCACATGTGTAGATAAGAATCCCGTAAAAAGTGACTAATGCTAAAATATTCTCTTTTAGCATAACATTGCTGCAATAAATAATTACATAAAGAGTTTTAGTGGATAATATTTTAATCTGAAATTTAATTATTTTAAACCTTCTACATTAAATATGTGCGATACGTGCTGAAGCGAGCACAACGGATCATAAAAGTTTAGCAAAAGTCAATCAAACATATAAGCAACTAAATATGTAGGACTTCAGAACCTTATCCGAAGAACTTCGGGTAGTCCTCCATGGTGTAGTGGTTACCATGCTAACCTCTAGTTCCCGAGGTCGCAGGTTCCAACCCGGTGGAGGTCGTTGGATTTTTTCGGCCGTAAAAATCCTTAGCATGGCTTCCTTCGGAAGGGAAGTAAAGCCGGTGGCCACGCGCCATAGATTTACGGCACGTAAAAGAACCTCAAGCCTATAAAGAGGCCTCTGGAGCAAAATTATCTGTCTTTCACGCCCAATATAGAATGGGACGCTAAGGACCGCAGCAGTTAAAGAGCGTCCATAAATAAAACTCAATTTAATTTTAAGTCCGCTCTTACCATTGTTTTGGAAGAGGACAGATGGTTTATAAGCGAAGAGACAATCCGTGGAATTGGAATATGTAATGTTTTATATATCATAATTTTACAGAGAGCTTCTCCGCTATAATACAATACCTGCGAAGCGGTAGTATGCATTGACCGCTTACAATTCGGAAACGCTCCCTCATCCAGACTGCACTCCAGACCTGAGTCCATCTGATTATGGCCTGTTCCTCTAACTAAAAAATTCAATTTTAGGTCACAGTTACAAAATTAGATGACATGAACACAACTGTAACCCAATGCATCCGAGAGTCAAACGTCAAGGGGAATTTAAACAGCAATTCACAGAAAACGTAAGGGGAGCAGCAATAAATCCCAGGGGATTATTTTGAATAATGCTTATATAAATAGGTGGAAAAAATAAGACGCATCGCAATTAAATAACTGTTCTTTATTTCTGGGGGTCACCCTCGTATAAGATGACTTCATTACGAAAATAAACTTTCTTTCCAGCTGTGGCAACAGAGGGAGAAGCTATTTATTCCGAACTTCCTCTATTACCATATTAACTTTCTCCTTGAGATACAATTCAATGAATATTTTGTATTTTACGCAGTGTACTACTGAGGTGAGAAAATAACTTTCTGTTTTTAATTTTAAAAATATTTCAGCAATATTTAGATGCAGCCCCTTAATCTCTCACCCCTTTAAGATTATAACTATGCTAACGCTTTCAAAATCTCCAAAGTTGTGCCAAACAAATCTACTTAAGAATGGCCCCAATGAGTTTAATTCAGTTTATAATGTTTTCTTGTGAAAGGATATTTGCATCTAAATGAAATCTAAGCTGTTAAATTTAAAGGTTGCACCTTGGCTTTCTAGTTTCCATTATTTCTCCTGCTGGAAACATTTTGCGTGCTATCTTGAGCCTATCTTCCCAGCTGCGTATTTTTTTTGTTTTTATTTCTAGCTTATGGGTTTTATAATGTAGTAATGCAACCGACACGTGGACAGTCCTATTCCTGAGAGAGATAGACAGATGATTCTAAAACACGTTTACAAGTTTGGGGACGGATTCCTTACACCGGAACAAGAAAACTAGTTCATATAAACATATGCTCCAAAATTCTTCGTTTTCGATTTATTAAATGCTATTAATGAGAGGAAAATTTTAGTGACACATTAATCTGTTTTTTATCGACATTGACATTGCCAGCTTGTTAGGAAGTGCTGAACGCACAAAATTATATCAAATGCTCGAAATGTCCTAATGAAAACCTTGTCTGCCTGCTCACGAATTGAATATCCTGTCACGGTTGAATGGAACACTTTCACTGTTACATATACACAATTGAAACGTTAAAGACAGGCTAATAGGTACAGTAAGCTGGCTTCTAGTTCTCGAAGTCGCCGGTTCAAACCCGGCGGAGGACGATGGATTTCTTTCGGGCGAAAAAATCCTTAGCATCGTTCCTTCGGAAGGTAAATAAAGCCAGTGGTCCGTGTCGTAGATTTACGGCACGTAAAAGAACCTCAGGCCTGATAAAGAGGCCTCTGAGCAAAATTACCGATCTTTCACGCCTAATATAGAATGGAACGCTAAGGACCACGGCAGTTAAAGAACTCCATCAATAAAATTTAATTTTAATTTAATAAGTACATTTCCAGTTAACTCACTACATGTACACAAATTACAAATGTAAACAAGGCTCCACGGCAATACATCGCCATCTACGTAGCATGCAATGAGTCGATGTCTTTTTGAATGAATGCATAGATAAATGAGATTGTTGATTTGGACCTGGAAAACCGTTGAACGTAATAATAAATTAATAATGCGAAAGCGAAACGAAGGACTTTGAAACATATTTGAACTTTTTTCCTCGTTTCGCTGTAAGGAACCCGTCCCCAAACTTTGTAAACGTATTTTAGAACCAACCGGTATATTCTATCATTGTATGTGAAACACTTATACTTTAAACATATTTTTAAAACTGTGATGTGTTGCACTCACATGAATTTCCCTACTCTTGTACAAAATGTTTATAAAACGCTTATTTTACATCTACTTCATCTTAATCGATATAAACATTTGCAGCAGCAACCTTACTGCTAATTTTCTTGTAGGTGCAAGGGAAATATGGTAAACTTTAAGCGATAGTCAAATATTTTAAGAGTTGGTTGCTATGTGGAGCATTCCATTCTCTTTGTATGTCCAGGACATAAAAAACCTATAATGAATTCCCATTTGAGAAAAAGTGTAAATATTGGGAAATTCAAGTAAATAAGGAATATCTAGAAAATACTTTACTCCACAAAAAATGTATGAGACACAAATTTGTGTTTTCACGAGCTCTAAATTTTTGTACAGAAACATTTGGTCTATCTCTTACAGTTTACCAATTATGCAAAACTCATTTAGAATGGAGAAGACTTTTGGGGAAATTTCCAAGAAAATTCGAGATATACGAGGTGTGATCAAAAAGTTTCCGGAATGGCTTCACAACAATGCTGACGCTGAGATTTCTTTAATTCTTACCCAGACTGTACATGTAGCGTTCCTTCCCAATAAAAATTAGAGGTCACGTGACTTCCTGTGACCATGCAGTGACGATGTAGAGGCTCTGAAGTGAACACGTGTTTTGCAGGTGCTGCGGTTTTTCCGCGTAACAAAAATATCAGATTACAACAGAACGAAAATCAAATTTTGCTTTAAATTCGGTAAAACTGCAACAGAAATCTACGAAATGTTAAGAAAAGCTTATGGGAAGGAAGCCATGGGCATTTGAGTGGTTTTCGAAATTTAAAAGTGGTGTGACATCAGTTAAAGATGCAGATAGTTCGGGGCGACCCTGTTCCAGCAAAACTGATGAAAATATGAATCAGGTGAGGGAAATGATCTTAAATGATTGGCGCATTACAATAAGAGAACTTTCTGACTCATTAAGACTCTCCTTTGGAACTGTTCAAAGTATTTTTAAAGACAATTTGAACATGTTCCTGCATCATGACAATGCGCCCGCGCACAAAGCCATTTCTGTTCGCCAATTTTTGGATAAAAATAGGACAAATACTGTTCCCCATCCCGCCTATTCTCCAAATTTGGCACCAGCGGACATTTTGCTTTTCCTGCGACTTAAAATGCGGCCCCGAGGACCCGTTTTGAGGACACTGATGTCATCCATCGCGAATCGCATGTTGAAAGAAGAGGACTTCCAGAGGTGCTTCCAGCAGGGCAGAAGCGCTGGGACAAGTGTATCGACTCCCAAAGAGACTACTTTGAGGGTGACAGTGCAGATTAGACAAAACAAACTGTTGAGTAGTATTTATGACGTCATTCTGGAAACTTTTTGATCACACCTCGTACATTTCATTTTACATAAACTATTTTAACCATATGATATTTTAATCAAAGTCGTTACAGAATTTTTGAGAAAATCACAATTTTCAAAAAATGTCCCATGTAAAGGGTAGGCTGGCGTGGGGGTATTCTTGAAAATTTTCGTGTCGCTTTCTTGGAAGATACTAAACTCAAATGCCAAGCTTTGTATTTATCCGACTTTTCGTTTTTGAGTTATGGTGTTCTTAGGCACACAGACACAGACACACACACATGGACATATTTCCAAAAATTCTTTATTTTGATTCAGGGCATCTCAAAACATGTATTTCCAGTGAAATCTCGGTATCGAGTTTTTGGGTGGAATGCAATACTTCGCCTGTAAGTAAAAATGACACTGCACATGCTATTTTCTACCATGAATTCTGCACCACTTCACAAAAAGTAAAATAGACTCGTGTGGAGTGGTCAGCCTTAGCCCATCTTTTAGGGGAAGTTTTCTTTACAAATTGGTACTACTGTTAAGTGCGGTAGCTTCTGTACTCAGACCATGTGATTTCTTCTTTGCAAGTATATGAAAGTATGTTTTCTCTGTTTTTGCTTTGAACTGCTTTATCTGTGAATGCCATTTTCTGGTATAAATGACCCATTGAAACTATTGAAACTATTGAAAATAGCCAAATTAATTTTTAGGATGATAACGATGTCTAAGTGCTGTTTTGAATATAGTAAATACAGGAAGTGCTGTATTTCACCCAAAAATTCGATACCCAGATTTCACCGGAAATACATGCTTTGAGGCCCCCTGAATCCAAATAAAGCGTTTTTACTTTCTCTGCTAAGTATAATAGCAAGTAGGGGAAGTATTGTATTCCATCTAAAAATTAGACATCGAGATTTCACCGGAAATACACGTTCTGAGGCTCCCTGAATAAAAAAAAGCATTTTTAGAAAAAGGTCCCTGTGTGTGTCTGTGAACAGCATAACTCAAAAATGAAAACTCACATAAATACCAAACTTGGTATTTAGGTTCAGCATATTTCGGAGATACGACACAAAAATTTTCAAGAATATTCAAGAATATTCCCTCACCTAGGACTACTATTTACATAGAACATTTTTAGAAAACCTTTGATTTTCTCAAAAATGGCTGTAACGATTTTCATTAAAATATCATATGTTTAAAATACCTCCAGGGCAAATGAAATGTATATCTTCATTCTGAATACTTTTGCATAACTGGTAAACCGTAAGAGATAGAGAAAAAGTTTACTACACAAAAAATGAAGATGTGTGTGTTAAAACACAATTTATGTCATGTACATATTTTTTGTGGAGTGACCATTTCCGAGATATTGCTTGTAATTTGTTTGAATTTTCCAATACTTATACTTTTTCTCAAATGGGAATTCATTGTTGAATGGGAATACCATCTGTTAATCGAAAAGCATTAGCAATTTGTTTAAAAATAAATGTATCTGATGTGTTAAGTTCACACGATTTTTTATGGCCTCTATCATTTTTTAATGGGTATACAAACTACTTTTACTAAAGCTCATTTTTCTGTCTACAACATTTTAATCCAAATAAACCTTTTGCAGAAATAGCTACATTACACATTTCGTTATGAAGTGTGATTTATGAAAAACTGGCACATTTCTTTATCTAATTACTCTGTTCGAAATTCACTTTATGTCCCAATTTTAGCACCAAATTAAGCGGAATGTTCTGTAATTTCGATTGTCTGTCACTAGATGCACAGATGTTCATGTTTTATTCGTAATTGTTAGTTTTATTGTCAGCAACTGTTTTTGAGATTTTGTTCTAGTCAACGTGAAAATGGGGTACACATTAAATAAACGACTCTTCCTTGTAAAGTAATACTGGATTACGAATTCAATTACAGTTACTGAAAGTGCATACTAGAGAGAATTTGGTGTTCGGAATCCTCCCCAAAAAACACAATACTGGGAATGTAAAAAATTGGAAACAACTGGATTTCTGGTGAGTGAAAAAGCAAAACTCGTTCATCTAGGCTTCCCACGGTTGTTGTTGACATTATTAAGAGCTTGACTGGATCAGTCACCCAAAAAATTCATTAAGATATATTCGCATAGAGAATAGTGGAGCAATTCTTTTTTTAAACAATGCCAACACTGAGAGTACCGACGGATTTTCATGGAGTTTGCTGAGCAACTAGACGATGTAGAGCAGGACGGCGCTACATGCCATACATCAAATGAATCCATTGCGCTAATTACAAGCTTCTTTGACGACCGGATAATTTCCAAGAACCTGTGGCCACCGAGATCTCCGATTTGACATCGCTGGACTTCTTTCTATAGGGTTACTTAATAGACACGGCTTATACCACACGTTCCCAGACATTGGACGATCTGAAGCACAGCATTACACAGGAGATTCAAACTATTGACAACAGAGTCCTCCAACGATTGGCCGGTAACATGGAACGACGTGTTGAGTTGTACCTTATGCAGGATGGAGGACATTTTCAAAATTTGCTATAGAGGTAAATAGTTTCCCAAAATTCCTCTGCATTTCAGATATAATAAGTTGTCGCTAGCATAACTCGTTTTGAAAAAATTAAAGAAATAAATGTGTCAGTGCTTCATAAATCACTCTGTAGATACAAAGAGAACAGTGACAGTCAAATGATTCAGAACTGGACGCTATATGCTGGCCTTAAAATTCCATACTGTTTCCATACAATCGCGTGAAACAACTGAATGTTGAAAGGTAGAGTTGCGCAATATACATAAATGGTGTAGTGAATGGAAGGATTACCGGTAGTATTGGTAGCATTGGTAGGAAAGGAAACATAACACAAAATACAAGGAATTAAGAAAATTAATGAGGAATTCAAACATTATGATCACCAAACACTGTGATCATTACTTTGGTCTCTGTGATCAAAATAAAAATTGTACTTTTCGGTTCAAAATAACATCACTCTGATCACTATCAATGTCTTCGATCTGAACTGCAGTGGAGCTTCCAAAAGTTTTTGAAGGCACAGATTCATTGTTTTCCATAAAACGTAAGTTATAGGCACTGCACGGAAACTAACTCTTCGGTTGTTGCAGGAGAAAGCTTGTTTCTAATTTTACTATGGATCCTCCCATGCGCCGATCCTCCCATATGCAACGCTTCCGGTTTCTACAGGAACCTAGTAAACCACTGACCTCAAACGTAAACAAAGCGGTCGATATGAGCTAACGCCCGATTGGTATGCAACACACCTAACGTACATGTAAGGCGGCTAGGATTTTAACTGGCCACTTATACTAGGAAAGCTAACGTAGTCTACGCTTACTTATAATAGCCTACGGTAGCCTAAAGTAATTTTACAACTCTACTGAAAGGACATTAAAGAATGACCAAGAGATGAACAATTCGAGCCTTTAATAACGGATATCTCAGAAATGGCTTATGCCACAAAAATTATTTGAAGTAAATTTTGTGCTTTAAAGAGATCTACATTTTTTTGTGTAGTACGGTTTCGTCTATTAGTTAACGTTTAGCAGTTGTACTAGATTATACAAAATTTCTTCCAACTGAAGTGGACATCACAGGCTATTCCCTAAAAATTACAAATATACATTTTACTTATCATGTAAATATCTTTAATATATTATATTTTAATAAAAATAATTAGTGCCATTTTTGAGAATAAAAAGTTTCGAAAAGTCTTCTATGTAAAGGGTAGTTTGAGGTGGGGGATTTTCTTGAAAATCTTTGTGTCGCATCCTTGGAAGGGGTGCATCTAAATACGAAGTTTGGGGTTTATCCGGATTTTCGTGTTTGAGTTATGCTGTTCACACACACACATACACACATACGGATCTTTTTCTAAAAATCTGATGTGTTAGACTCACATGACTTTCTCTACTCTTGTATAAGAAATTCTTACAAACGCTTATTCTCCATCTAATTCATGTTAATCTATATAAAAATTTGCGGAAAGTATCGTATTGCTAATTTTCTTGTAGGTGTAAGGGGAATATGGTAAGCTTTATGCGATAGTCAAATTTTTAAGAGCTGGTTGCTATGTGAAGCATTCCATTCTCTTTGCATGTTCAGGACATAAAACACGAATGGCGAATTCCCACTTAAGAAAAGTATAAGTATTATAAAAATTCAAACAAATAGCAAGGAATGTCTCGGAAATGGTTCACTCGACCATAAAAAATTATATGTGACACAAATTGTGTGTTTTAAGGAAATATATATTCTTTATGTAGTAAAATTTGGTCTATCTCTTACGGTTTAGCATTTATGCAAACATCATTCAGAATGAAGAAGGCTTTTGGGATATTCCCAGAAAATTCAAGATATACATTTCATTTTCCATGAAAATGTCTTAAACATATGATATTTTAATCAAAATTGTTAGAACCATTTTGGAGAAAGTCAAATTTCAGGAAAGCCTTCCATGTAAAGGGTAGTCTGTGGCAGCGGGATTTTCTTGAAAATCTTCGTGTCGCATTTTTGGAAGGCACTGAACTTAAATACCAAGCTTGGTGTTGTTCTGACTTTTCGTTTTTGAATTATGCTGTTCACACACACACACAGAACATTTTTCTAAAAATGCTTTATTTTTGGATTCAGGCGGCCTTAAAACTGTATTTCCGGTGACATTTCGGTATCGAATTTTTGTGTGGAATACAATACTTCCCCTACTTAGTATACGTAGAAAAGAAAGTAAAATTTAAACCTATCTTCCTTAATAAACAAGCTTATCATATAACAGTAGATCAATGAAATTAGTTGGCAGGTATCTACACCCTGTATAAATGCAGTCTTATATCTTAAATAGTGTCTGAAATAATGGGCCACGAGTTTTAGTAAATTTAAGATTAGTGAGATAAGGCTTTTAATCTCTTTTTAAGTAACTCCACTAAATACCTCTGTATTACTTTCTATATAGGCACTTAATTCCATAAATTGCTGGCATAATACTTCAACTGTTGCATGTTGCTTTGACTATTCAAGTAGGTTGTTGCTTCACGTATGGAAAGACAATTTGAAGTAGGAGTTGTATTGTAGTTGCAACCGCACGTATGGTAAAAATGTTTAAAAAAATATTATATATTTATGTTTGCCTCGGCTGCGTCAGTATTATTTTTTTAAAGACATGAATTTCTTAACAGGGCGTGATGCGGCTGAAGAATGTAGGCTTACACAGATTATAATTTTTAATTCACTTCTTTTTATTAATTCTTGACACGATTTTAATAACACTTCACTGATATAGAGAGCTGTAAGATTCGTTTGTTAATTACTTGCACTTTTTAACACGTAAACTATTTTCGTCTCACAGGAATCGTATTAAATTTCTCGAGAACGCATCTCGCGTCCGATTAGGAACACTGTCATCAACCAACGCGTCCAGTTATGAGCGCTGTCTACAAGAAACTGACTTGATTTCTACCGCCTAAATTTGTAAATTTCTGTATTTCAATTTCTGATTGGCTATTCCTAATCCAATAGAATACTTTTATTTAACTTAAGCTTTTTTCTGGTTGTTGATTGGCTATTTATAAACTGTCACAAAAATTACATTATTGTTGCTCCAAGAATCACAAGTAGTATTGTTAAACTTTCAAATTCAGTATTGCTTCAGGGTTACCTCATTGTTACCTCATTGTTAGCAACTTTTAACCTATTATTCTCACAGCTCCTACATTATTAAACTACGTAATATATTCACATAACATTATTGAACATGTATACAATAATATAAACATTTACAATGACTGTAATATACAGTTTTTATATATTGTTACATACACATATTGCTTTAAGGCGGGCTGTTATTATATTTTATATTAAATAATTTTACTGAAGTCATAAGTGTTAAAAATACTGCCTCACTATACGAAACACTAACACAAAATGCGAAGGGTGGATAATGTCTTTTAAATATTATTTAATGCGTGCATCAGGCTAAAGCAATATTAGTAAATAAGTTTGCTTCAAGTTATATTTCTCCGTTTTTGAAGAATTCCGCCCGTCTTTCCCAAGCTAAATGCCAAATGCACGTTTCGTAATCTGCAGACCATGTTATGAGGTCACCATTATCATGAGATTTATTTCACCAAAAACAAAAGAGTTTTATTACGCAACGGAACTCGTTTTATTCAGAAAAATACATACGATTTTCTTGTTTTGTTAAGAGACCCCCAACACATTCTCAACCAATTTATGATCCTTTTTGCAGGTCTCTCAATTCACCGTAGCATAAAATGCTACCGCTTTACATTTATGGTAACAGCATTGGAGCGAAATGCACCATCTGTTAATTCTGGTAGACACTAAAAGGAAAGAAGGCATGAATTTAGTACTGTGGCGGACGCTAGTAAATTTTACGCTAGAGCATCAGTTACGTAAACTCCTACAATTTGAGGTTTTATCGGTAAACACCATGTTTACGATGTATCTATACGTTATTATCCGTATTACATGACATCGAGAAACGCATGGAATAGTAATAATTCAAATGGTGTTGAATGGCGATGGCCAAAAAGTAATGTAACGGCGATTTATAAGTATTAAAAATAAACGGGGAACTGCATAGATTGCTAGTTGTTGCTATTAATAGTAATTTATGCAAAACAATTGGATAATTAAGATATTTGTAGCATGAGTGAATGTTTGTCGTACGAATGGCAGTAAGTGTCATTTATCCACGAGTTAGATACAGCATTTTATGCAATCTTAGCATTATAAATGTAGGAAATGAATAATAAAATAATTCGGTATCCATAACTGGCATAAGTGAGTGCATCTTGATATGATATGAGACGTTAGCTCCTCCTCTTGCATTTCGTTTGTTATTACCTGTCGTGTTGAACCTATAAACAATACAGGCAATTGCACGTATTTCCTTCCTGGAAGACAAATGAGCAGGTGTTACGTACTGTTATGCAGCCTATTATCAGCACAGCATTGTAAATCATTTTAAATCCAGATATTAATCATTATGTATGGTTTTTGCGTACGTTTTTCAAAGAAAAGAATATTAAAATGATTTAATGTTTTCTTTATAAGCCACAGCAACTTGGAATTTCTATAGGAAACACGTCATTGCTATTATTGGGACGCGTTAATGAACCAATAATGCAGTAACAACCTGTTTATAACGATAGGGTTGCATAAACGCCATTAACAGGCGGCCAGATATGAGTGCGTTCGGTGAAAAGAGGAACTGAACAGTTACGGAACAAGTGAGCGGGATATCGGAAGAACACTCAGATAAACAAAACATCCGCAGTTCCGACTTGCATTTACTAGAGAGGCTGAAGTATTATTTTCATTGGGCAACTGTACATTCCCATATCTACTTACCTCTCACTCCCATCTGATCCCTAGTCTTGATGACGTTCCGTTATCAACATAAACAGTGGCGCCCTCCTCCAAGCGCATTCATATCGTGGCAGACTAGTACGTAGTATCACATTTTTCCTGAAGACAACGTGATACTACCGTTCTCTTATATGATCTGGTGTCAGAAATACAAACTAGGTATCTTGCTTGCTTTATGGCATTGGACTGTATATTATATCCTATGATTGTTATTTTATTACTCAAATGTTCATCTTCTATCATAATCATATTTTCAAATACTAGAATGTCATTACCCAACAGGTTGTGAGCTAAGGATTAACCAATATCTGCTGTCATAAAAACATTGAAATACCAGACATGAGGAAGATACAGGTGACAAAATTTCGATCTCACTGCCTTTGTTTGAGTGTTGACTTAGCAGAAACCTAGTATTACAGAAGCAGTGTAAATTTCCTCATGTTGGTCAATTTATTAACTTTACTGCACTACCTGCTAATGCAATGTCTTACATCCCACAGGGGTTTTAAATAAACATCCCAGACATGTAACTAATCCCATTTTCATACTCCCCAGAGTCTTACAAGAACTGAGTATGTTATCCTCAAAGGAAACACCAGAAGTGTTCAGGATGGATGGACAGGCTTCTCCATCAAGTTGGCGACAATAATTCTATATTTTGTATTATAAATATCGATGCAGTGTTTTTAACACTTGAATTATTTAAATTAAATTATATAATATGTAAATTCAATAACAGTCATTGCAAATGATTATATTATTGTAAACATGTTGAATAATTTGATGTGAATGCATTTACGTAATTTAATAGTGTAAGAGTTGTGAGAATAATAAGTTTAACGTTGCTAACAATGAGGTAACCTTGAGGCAATAATGAGTTTGAGAGTTTAAATGCTACTAGTATTGATTAGTGTAACGTTAATGTAAATTTTGTGACAGTTTAAAATTAGACAATCAACAGCCAGAAAAAGCTTTAATTAAATGTAGGTATTCTATTGGACTAGGATTAGCCAATCAGAGACTTTAAATACAGAAGCTTACGGGTTTTGACGGTTGAAATATGTTCAGCTGCTTGTAGACCTTGGTAGTGACCGGATGGAAGATATGTTCTCTAAAGAAATATTACGTATTCGTGTGAAACGAAAATTATGTATACGTGTTAACAAAGTGCAAGATATTAAATTAAAGAAGCTCACAGCTCTTGATATCAGTGTAGTGCTATTTAATTTGTGTCAAGGAATAATAAAAAGAAGTAAATTTAAACTTAAAATCTGTGTAAGCCTACATTCTCGTCGCACCACGCCGTGTCTAAGAGATACGTGACTAAAACAATACTGAAGCAACCGAGGCAAACATAAACATAAATAATATCTATAGAAGCAGTTTAATAACAAATTTAATTAATATTTTTTAAACTTGAAGCGTAACAATAAAAAAATACATCTTCAAATAGGCTTCACATATGTAGTAGCATATTACGTAACAAATAATCCACTTTAAATTGACGTCCATACGTGGAACTAAATAAACAAAACTCCATCGTAAAGACAATATCTTCAAGTTGGCTTCCCAAGCGTGAGGCTAAATAAATAAATATTTAAACTAAAGTTCAAGAACAACACCTTCTTCAAATTGGCACCCATACGTGGGGCAGTTAAACAACGTAAAGAACAATTCAACTTCAATATAACTGATAAAGAGGGCACAAGTAATGTAAATGTCTTTTTCTCTATCTCTTATAGTTCAGAGAAACTCAGATTTTACTTTGAAATTACTGCTAGGTTATGCAGGAATATAGCTAAATTTTGTTTGTTTTTAAATAGACATTGCTAGTATTACCGCGGACGGGGCATAATTTACTACCAATGGATATATTGTTTCAGAAGCATAATCAGAGGGCCACGCTATGCCTGATTGGCTGCGGCCAATTCGGGGTGTGACTCCTCAAACCTGACAAGGGAGGAATCAATCAGTAAGAGTAGAAAATTACGAATGAATGAACGAAATATCCCATAGGATAGAGTACGAGGCCATCTATTCCCCTGCTGAGTCCTCATTAAGGACTGTTGTATCATTGCATTATATTTTTGCAAGGC
This sequence comes from Deroplatys truncata, assembly GCA_030765065.1. Classification (NCBI taxonomy): domain Eukaryota; kingdom Metazoa; phylum Arthropoda; class Insecta; order Mantodea; family Mantidae; genus Deroplatys; species Deroplatys truncata. The sequence continues at coordinate 123,931,448 of CM060988.1, read as the reverse complement.
ATATTAAGTCTTGAGGATTATTAAAATTACTAAAACTAAGGATTATCAAAACTTAGAAATGCAAATAGCCATTAAGTTATTCTTATTCTTATTTCAGTAGTCCTGAACATCATACTTCTCAACAAGAGTTCCCCGTTACAATGGTTAAATATAATTTATAATACACAGATAGTCTCTCAGTGAAGACTAAAAACCTCATCGTTGCATTATTTCTAAACTCTCAGAGAACAGAAAATATTTGTTTGTTAAGATGTTAAGATCATTAAGACTAAGTTAATGATTACAAAATTTGATTTTATGACGGCAAATGATACATTTAAGTAAATGTACTTACGAGCTTTGGAAATATTTAAAGAACGCTTGTTCTTTTGTTTATCTATTGAAAGCGTATTGTATTTAACAATATAAAATTATTAAGGACTTCAAGAACAATAAACAACGATCATAGACCCAAGTTGTGGGTACTCAAATTAAAGCTAATGTAAATTGCAAAATGACTGTGTAATCCATTTTGATGTAATACTGTATATCTTGATGATCTTAGTTACAATGATTTGTTATAAGATAGGAATTGCCTAACAAACTGTAAAGAGAAATCTAACATAGCAAGGATGCAAGATGACAAAATCCGAGGGGAGAAGTTAGTAATAAAGAAGTAACCTTGAGCTTTAACAAAAATCGAGGGCTGAGATGTCTTCTCACCAGTTTAGAAAGTCGAGAGTAATGTCATAGAATGAGGCCAGGGTAGCTTGTTTTTTTCCAGATATTGGAGGGAAGTAATAACATAAGAGATATGTAACAGTAACGTGGTCTGGCTAAAAAAATTAGACGCCGAGTTGAGTGCGAGATTGTAGCTAATAAACACTTATAACGGTAAAGGAATTCAAGGCGCGTATACAGGGTGGACCATTTAATTTGAGACTGTACAACATCTCCAAATCTAAGCGTTGTAGAAAGAAATGTCTTTGATAAAAGTTGCTTGATAATTTGAGGAAAGTGAATGCCATTAGTCGAATTTTGTTTGGAGAACGTTGTGATGGTCATTTTAAGACAGTGTGTTTAACACTTAAATACTTTCAGTCTAATTATATAATATATATAATTCAATAACAGCCCACCTTAAAGCAATATGTGTATGTAACAATATTTAAAAAGTGTATATTACAGTCGGGGGGGCGCCGTGGCCGAGTGATTAGACCTCTCGCCTCCCACCGAGACGGTCCGGGTTCAATCCCAGGGACCTGCATGTGGGATTTGTGGTGGACGAACCGGCGCCTGGGCGGGTTTTCTCCAGGTTCTCCGGTTTCCCCCGCCATTCATTCTACCAACTGCTCCATCATCACCTTTCCTTTCATCCATTTCACCAACATTTCGTTTCATCTACTTCCTTCATCCCATACCAGGCATCGGGCTGATCACCCATCCTGGATGCTCTGTCTGATCCATGAGTGTCTGCTCCTCGACGGGCTTCTGACCCCAGGCACCCGCTTGTAAGTCCTACATAAGAGGAGGGTAAACAGGTAATGAATGAATATTACATTCATTGTATATGTTTATATTATTGGATACATGTGTAATAATGTTATGCGAGTGTGTTACGTAATTTAATAATGTAGGAGCTGTGAGAATAATAATGAAATTTAAAGTTTAACAATACTACTTGTAATTCTTGGAAGCAATAATGTAATTTCTGTGACAGTTTATAAAATAGCCAATCAACAACCAGAAAAAGCTTTAGTTAAATGAAGGTATTCTATGGACTAGGATTAGCCAATCAGAAACTGAAATATAGCAAAATTTACAAATTCAGAAGTCAGTTGCTTGTAGACAGCGCTCATAACTGGACGTGTTGCTTGCAGACAGTGTTCCTAACCGGACCGAGATGTGTTCTCAAGAAATTTAATACGTACTTTGTGTGAGAAAGTAGTTCACGTGCTTAAAAGGTGCAAATATTTAATAAGAGAATCTTACACCTCTCTATATCAGCGAAGTGTTATTTAAATCGTGTCAAGAATTAATAAGAAGGAGTGAATAAAAAATTAAAATCTGTAAGCCTACATTCTTCAGCCGCACCACCTCCCTGCTAAGTCATTCATGTCTTTAAAAAATATAAATACTGACGCAGCCGATGCAAACATAAATATATAATATTTAAAGAAACAGTCAAATTACAAAGTTAATATTTTTAAATTTTGGGACGAAGGTTACCGGGTACCATACGTGGGGTTGCAACTACTTCAAGTTCGGCTCCCCAACAGTTGAACTACAATACAACTCCTACAACAAAATGACTTCTTCAATTTTAGAGTCAATTTAATTTTTTTAAATGGGAACCTAACTTTGTTTATGTTGCTTTCTCACTCCTCACAAAGAAATAAACAATATTTGTATAAACACTTTGTAATTGTGCTTACACCAACGTAAATAATAATGAAAATTCTGAATGGCTTTGTACGAAGAGCGCAATGAATGATTGGACCATCCATGGATGGTCATTTGAGGATCAAGTTACGTTTCGTAATTGGAAGCCAACATTTTTTATTTCGTTTCCTTATTCCTCATCACAAAACAAACAGATTTTTATAAACCATTTTCTAATGAGAAAACAAGATACAAAACGTAGGTTCCCATTTCAAAAACTTAAATTGATCCCAAAATGGGCATCATACAAACACATCCAAACAAAACACGACTAATGTCATTTACTTTCTCCCATAATATCAAGCAACTTTTATCAAAGACATTTCTTTCTACAACGCTTAGTTTTGGAGATATTGTACAGTTTCAACTTAAATGGTTCACCCTGTATATAATCTTAAGCAGAAAGTTAGCATTACCCACTTCTTAAGATTACTTCACGGATACACGTGTTCAGTGAATCAGAAATGCGATTTGTCAATATTGTATCAAGAAATCTCATTAACGGCTTATTAATATACGAAAACAACGTGAAGGTGATACGGATTTCTTTAGACGATAAAGTCACAAGTAATAAACACACGAGTTAGTGTGCGGAAATCGAACATGTTGCAGGTTACGTTAATAATCAGACAGCTTCGGTCAGGCAACCTAGCAACATGAAGTGCGCAAACCTTCTTTGATATGCCGGGAAGATATATTAAAATTCTCAAGTTTAAACTTTTGTCAGTGTCATCTTTACACAACCCTTTCAATGACTCCTTTCCGACACACACCTTGCCAAGAGACAATTTGCTCGACTGAGTAATTTGAGCTAGCGGGAGGATAAAAACATCTGATGTGTTACACTCACATGACTTTTCTCTACTCTTGTACAAACTATTTTTAAAAAACGCTTATTCTCCATCTACTTCACATTAATCGAGATAAACATTTGCAGAAACTATCTTATTGCTAATTTCCTTCCCCAATTATGCGAAAGTCATTTAAAGTGAAGGGGACTTTTGGGGACATTCCCAGAAAATTCAAGATATGCATTTCATCTGCCATAAAATTATCTTAAACACATGTTATTTTAATCAAAATCGTTAGAGCCATTTTTGAAATAATCGACTTTTTCGAAAAATGTTCCAGGTAAAGGGTAATCTTGGTTGGGTGGATATTCTTAGAAATATTCGTGTCACATCCTTGTAAGATACTAAACTCAAATACCAAGTTTGGTATTTATCCGACTTTTCGTTTTTGAGTTATGCTGTTTATAGACAGACAGACAGGCACACACACATGGGCATGTTTCCAAAAATGCTTTATATGGTTTCAGGGCACCTCAAAACATCCGGTGAAATTTCGGTATCGAATTTTTGGGTGGAATGCAATACTTCCCCTAGTTACTATACGTATTAGAGAAAGTAACAAGAAGAAAAATTAAAAAACAGGCGACCTAACTTAGAATAACTAAGTCATATCAAAGAAATGGGACCCGGCACATATATGGTATCCTCGGAATTCACGTGCTGACCAGTGCACCGTAATACAAAACATTAACACAAAACAAGGACTTTTTTGTCAAACTACGCTTCATTGGCGTAAATGGTATTAGAGAATTTTTCTCCGTTCATAACATGAAACCACTCAGATTTAGGAGTGACAATTATTTCAATATAATCTGTGTAAGATAAATGGTACACAATAGAGTAAGTAATAAGTAAACTAATTCAACTTAGAGGAACGTATTTATACCTTTTCTAAATTGACGTTTTAAATTTAATTGCAACTCCAGTCCATTCCATTATTTAATATGAAGTGTTTAAAGAGGTAACTAACTTTATTTATGGTGCAAAAGTGTGTATTTTTCTTTCTTTTTTACAACGCACTTATACACTTTCCCTCAAACTTCATTCCATGATTGTCTTTGTTGTGCTTTCTCTGTTCCCCTCTTTGGCTAATATTAGTATTTTTATTGGGAAAAGTGCTAACTTGTAAATCTTTCAGGTACTTAATGCAGCGATTCCATGAACATCTTTCTTTTACTGCGTAAGAAACCAAGGAAGAAAAACTGCAACGTGGGAGAAAGAAGGCATGTTTTATACGTGGACCGAGGTGACGTAAGTGGGGTATAATACATTTTACACTCACGCTAACTTTTAAAAGAAATGTGGTTTTAACATCTCTTCAAGGAATTCTCCTGTGTTTTATTTGTCATACGTATGCCATCTGCGAAATGACCAATTCAGCACAGAAAAAGAAATGGTGTGACCATTCCTAGAACCAATCTAATGCCATGCTGGTGACGGCTTGGATATTATTAGAAAGGAAGTTTCCGGGAATTGAGATCGAACCTAACGGCGTATTTCCGCATTATTCGAGTTACAAGAATGGAAGTAGCAGCCCACTCAAGTCATGTGTAAGCCAATATCCGCGGATGTAATGGAAAGCACTTCAGATATTGAGAGTTAGTGCGCATGCCTGGGAACTTCCAGAGTGCAATAATCCAGAACCTTCTAGGAAACAAGAATATCTATTCTTATAATGAAACCTTTCTCATAACATTTTTTCACAATTTTCCATTTTACATGAATTGTTGTAACCAATTTATATAAAGGGCTATAATGAGGTAAAAATCATAGGCTAAATGTTTGTTTTATGTGTGTGAGTATGTATTTTGCACTTAATGGTCCATAGGAAGGGATTATAATACGGATTAAAACACCTAGCTTATTTAATTTTTGAAATATGTTACGTAACTGTACAGGTAAAACGCTTACGTTATTTGCAAAATTTGCACAGAATGAATTTAATTAAGGTACTATGCCAATTTTTCGTTATAATAACTAAAGAATAAGAATTAAATTTTAACATTTTAAAATTACATAAAAGTCAAAATGAATAGAATTCTCTAATAAAATTTCATTAAATTATAATTTAAAACGATAATACCTTTACAAATTAGGAACACAAAATATTTCAGTAACAAAACTACTAAATAAATTATATCTTCGATTTAAAGTAGTTTTATTATTATTATTATTATTATTATTATTATTATTATTACTATTATTACTATTATTCGTATTCGTTCCATGAGAGAGAGAGTACAATTTTGATCGCAAAACGAGCACAATGAACAGGCACACGTTATGTCTATTGTGAAAATATGAATTATGTTTTAACTTTCATTAACACCCCAGAAGACATACATTAAAGCTGCAGAGGGGAAGAGAGAGAGAGAGAAAGAGAGGGATTGATAATGAGGAGTAGGGAGAAAATGAGAGTGGAAAGAGAGAGAGGAAGAAAGAGGGGAAAGAAAGGCAACCGGAGATGGAGGGAAAATAACAAAGAGAATAGAGCGAGAGAAAGATGGAGGGAGAGGTAGTGAAAGCAGAAAAGACAGAGAAGAATGACCGTATTCACGCAATAGACAGGACAGGACCGGAACATTTGCAGTATCAAGTATTTGTGGAGTTTTTGTTTTTGCAGCGGATTTAATGGTTCATATTTAAAGTATCTAGTTAACCGTGGTAATCTATTGCATAATGTTTGACATATATAACAAACTTTCTTTTAAGTTGTTGAAAAATAATATGAATAAAATCTTAGATCACCGTTATGACGTGTAGTACGAATATTCATGAGTACTGGAATTCGATTTACATGTTTGAATATTCCTTTTTGCATATGATAAGTTGTAAAATCTAAAGACTAAAGTTGTAGCACACGACTGATTGCCCAGTAGGAATACACCATATGATAGATGATTATGGATAAAAGCATAGTACAGGTCTCAACACACTGGTAACTGTAATAAAAATTAGACGTCTGATTTAAAACGAACACTAGGTATCTGTTTTGAAATTTTAATGATATGACCGGTCTATGATAAGCCAGACCATATAAAAAAATATGATGTGTTACACTCACATGACTTTCTCTACTCTTGTACAAACTATTTTTACAAACGCTCCTTCTCCATATGCTTCATGTTAATCGAGATATCGAGATGTTAATCTTATTGCTAATTTTCTTGTAGATGCAAGGGGAATTGGTAGGCTTTAAGCGATAGTCAAATATTTTAAGAGCTGGTTACTATGTGGAGTATTCCATTCACTTTGCAATACCAGGACAAAAAAAATGAATAACGAATTTCCATTTGAGAAAAAGTAAAAGTATTGGAAAATTTAAGGGAATAACAAGCAATATCTCGAAAATGGTTCACTCAACCAAAAAAATGTATATGACATAAATTGTGTATTTCAACAGAATCTAAATGTTTTGTGTAGTAACATTTTGTCTATCTCTTATGGTTTACCAGTTATGCAAAAGTCGTTCACAATGAAGAATACTTTTGGAGACATTCCCAGAAAATTCGAGATATACATTTCATTTGTCATAAAAATATCTTAAACATATGATATTTTAATGAAACTCGTTAGAGCCATTTTTGAGAAAATTAAAATTTTCGAAAAATGTTCCATGTAAAGGGTAATCTGGGGTGGGGGAATTTTCTTGAAAACCTTCGTGTCGCATCTCTGGAAGATCCTGAACCTAAATACCAAGTTTGGTGTTTATCCGACTGTTCGTTTCTGAGTTATGCTGTCCACACACACACACACACACACACACACACACACACAAACACATACACGTTTGCAAAAATGCTTTTTTTTTGGATTCAGGGGGTCTCAAAACATGTATTTCCGGTGAAATCTCGGTATCGAATTTTTGGGTGGAATACACTACTTCCTCTACTTACTATACGTAGTAGAGACAGTAAAAAAACCTAAAGTACACTGTTTGTATAGTCATTATTCATTATTTGAAATAAATTTTACTTCGCTCACTATACTATCATTTACATACAATTTATTGCGAGGGCAAATCAATAAGTATCTGCACATAATTTTTAAAATTTATTATAACAACAATAGAAATTACCTCATTTTTCAACGTAGTCCCCTTGCTTCTCAATGCACATGGTCTATAGTTCAAAACCTTTCTAATACCTTCAGAAAAAAGTTTTTCGGCTGAGTAGCAATCTATGTATGCACCGCTTCCTCCACCTCTTGGCCTGTGGTGAATCAACGGCTCCTTAAGGCATTTTTAATTGAACCAAACAAGATATGGTTTGCCACTTCATCGACAATCATTCCTCGGTTCGTCTGAATCAGGATACGGACTTGCTCAATGTTGAGGTATTGGTGGATATGGATGGGCGTCCTGCTCTTTCCTCGTCCTTCACGGTTGTCCCGACCATTTGTACTTTTCAATCCATTCGTACACATTTCGCCGTGGTAAAACATTGGCCCCATATTGTGCGAAAAGTCTTCGATGGATTTCGTCTCCTGGTACACCTTCAGACGACCAAAAACGGATAACCGCACGCTGTTCTTCTTTGGTACAAACGGTGAGGGGTACAGCCATGCTTATTATGTAACACTCACTGGAGTAATAACCGTCAAACATTCCACAAGCGGAGACAAAGGAACAACATGTCGGCATGCGCGCGCATAAACCGATACAGCCAACCTACAAAAATTTAAAAATAATGTGCTGATACTTATTGACACCCTCGTACACTGAGACCCTTTTAATTAATGTCATCTCGAATAAGTTGATCATTTGACTCAGAATAAGACTTAGCAATAATAAACACTAAATTATCCGCAAACAGAAAGTGTTTAAATAATTATAGTTTAAGATTAAAGGCCAATCATTAACCTAAATAATAAACGCGAACTAAGCTGTGCATACAACTACTTTTCTAATACATATGTGGCAAATCCTTGAAGATAACAGAAAGTTCAGAATAGGGAGAGAAAAATCCACTAATTATATTATATATATTTATTAAGTATAAGCTGGATCCCAAGTGACGCCAATCATAATGCACAGCAGATATCACCGTTCTGATTAAGTCAAACAAAAGACGCATAATGCAGAGATCTCATCTCAATTGGATTCCGGGTATCGAACTGCAAGGTAAACAAGGTATATTATCTGTATAATGTTGGCCTCATTAGGCATGTCAACTGATGTGATGTAATGCGGCAAAGGCGATTGAAATCAGATATGAAGCACGTGACCCTGATATGTAAACATAGATTAGCTAATTGCATGGCCAGCCCTAAAGGCGGTCTTTGAGATGCAATTTGAATCTGAGAACTCGATTCAACAAAAAGAGCATGTTCTAATCTTTCAAGAAATCTCTATCCTTTCTACACCTTGACAATTGTTTTATTTTAAACTAATATGACCTTAATTGCGCGAAAATAAATAGCTTATCCATATGTAATACTTATATAATATGTACACGTCATTTGAAATCAGTTACAGACGATAGAAAATAATTTACGTTATTGAATTGTTGCAATACAAATCTATATGTCCAAAATCAGTCAGTTTTGAGCGAAATAAAGCATTAACTGATATAAAACGTTAATACTAATAACTAGGGCTAGGATATTTATGACCTAAAATCACCATAATATGCACAAAAGAATGTGCTGTTATGACCAAACATTTACCAAAATAACATAATAAATATGACCTAACAATATTAAAATGAGGTAAAATTTCTACTGTAAATTAAATTAGTAAGTCAATTTTGATAATGAACTATTTATTTGAGAATAAAATGCACATGAGAAGCAAGCTAAACTATGCAATTTGACATTCCAGTATGATTTTTATTAACATTATAGGAACCTATGTGCTTTTTACATCCTCATTCTACTTCATATAAGCTCTGAGTTGCAATACACAATGTGTATTGTGCAAATTTTCAAATGAAAAAGATTTCCTACTGTCAGCCAACAAAGCCTTGTACTTCGAAAAGCTCCTTTCTACTTCAGCTAACACAAGAGGAGCATATTTAAAATGAACAATATCATTTGAATCTAAATCTGAAGGATTAAGAGAGAACTTTTCACCCAACAAAATCATTGAAATGGAACACAGTGTATGATACCCTTCGTTTTTTTCTAACACCTTTTCCATTTCCTTTGACACTTCTTTTCCCACTTTACCACAAACACCCTCTAATTTATTCACAACTTTTTTCACTTGTTCTATCTGCTTCACCAGTGGCACTTCTGATCCCTCCAAAGCAGTTATGATAGCTGGAATAAATCCAAAATTCGATTTTATGTATGAAAGTTTGCCTGAAATTTCGCCATTAGACATTCATTCTTGAGCTAGTCCAACTGAAGTAGCTTCACTGCTATCGAATGAATCAATGATGTTTTTCACAACGTTGAAGTTCTGGCAGTAATAGTTGCAGGCATCAACCCAGGACTCCCATCTTGTCAAAATGGGAGATGGTGGCAAGGGAATGTCTGGAGCTAACAACTTAAATGCTACAACACGTGAAGGGGCTTTCAAAAATATCTTTTTGACACATCCAATAAATTTGTCAATGTCACTGAATTTACTACGAATCTCCTCTGCAACTCGGTGCAAGGCGTGAGCTAAACAAGTCACACGCACCATTTTACTGTACAATGCTTTTAGAGAATCGGCAGCTTTCACCATATAAGGTGCAGCATCCGTTACAAGAGAAGTACATTGTCATGCTTAACACCTTCGGGCCATATGGCACCCATAGATCTGTCGAACAACTTAGAAATGGTGGAAAAATTTACTTTTTCTAAATGTTCACAGTTTATTAGAAACTTTTCGCCTGGACCATCTTCTTTCAAAGTTCCCACAATGACATTTGCAATATATCTTCCCATAGAGTCTGTAGTTTCATCAATTGATACCCATTTTTTTTTATTTACGAGCTGTTGTCTGATTTTTTGTATTGTTTTTTCGTAGCTTCGGCTGACAAAGTTCTTTCTTAATGTGGAAGAATCAGGAAGAGGTTTGCCTGTGTATTTTTCTAAGAATTCACAAAATTTTGGATGGTTTGGTTTACTTAAGGGAATATCAGCACAAAGGAAAGCTGTACAAAGTGAATGGTGAAAAGACTGGCGGGATTCCCCTAGGAGCATTTGCTGTAGTGTTTTTTCATTTTCAATCCGTTGTACTCCACGTTTGTGTTTATCTGTTGCCACATGCTGCTGAACATTAAATGACTTCTCCGCAGTTACTCTTAAATCGCACAGTTTACAATAGAGTATTTTACCATCACTTGAAAATATTTTCTCACCATATTGAGACACAAACTTTTTTAGTTTTATTTGAACATTTTGCTTCACTTTAGGCATTTTTTCTGAACTGTACTGCACACGCTTTTACGACTTCAATAAGATTGAATAACACAATGAGTGAATTAGACACTTGTCTGTAGTCCAGGGTCCAGAATGACTTAATCAGATACCTGTTCATAGAGTAACAATAGCTTACACAAACTCACTGATGCGTAAGGGTGAAGTACATATTGTGAATTCAAAGGAAAAAGGGAAGGAATGTAGATACTTGCCATTTTCCAGGAAACAAAATGAGGTGCTCAATTCTGGGAAATGTAACACGGAATAAATAAATTGCATGAGAAAGTTCTTTTCTTCTTGAAAGTGTGAAAATATGACGAATATGACCATTTACTTACTAAAATATGCTCTATCAGAGAGAAATGACCATATATGCAAAAATATGACATAACAAACTAGGTTAATTCATTTCACTGTTTCATAAGAAGCATTTATATGTATTTACGTAGCATGTCAGTCCTACCAAAAAATATATGCCCTATCATAAAAATCCTAGCCCTACTAATAACAATGACAATATAATAATGTAATGAGGCAAAGAATTCTTAAGCAGTTGGCTTCAGGTTATCTATACTCATACTATATGTCAGTACAAACATTGTAAACACCAGGGCCAAGAGTTACTGACGGGCAGGTAAACAGATCTGGCGAGTGCTATCTGCAAATGCCAACAGACTATACGAGGTATGGGGTTTGGTTAGTTACTGTAGACCGCTGACAAGAAAATGTTTTCGGGGTGCTCTACTCTCCGGAAGAGTGAGGGGAGACAGTACCACGTGGCAGCTCTCGATGATGTCATAAATATATCTACTATATACATTAAAAACATCGTGCAACATTAGTATTCCAACGTATTTCACTTGGATCAGTGTGCAACTGTTTCTGTGGTTTATAAAGTTATTTGCAATGTCCAGTAAGAAAGAAAGGACTCTACACAGAGAAACAGTTGCTAACGTTATTATAATCTGTGACGAGAAAGCAAACAAAAGCAACTGGTCATCCAGCATTACAAGCAGAAAAGCATGTGCTTCCTAAGAGGCCTTAAGCCTTGTCATGTTGAAAGTAGAGCCGTACTCTTTCTTAGATAGCGCTAGAATTGTTGATGTCGGCACATTCCTTACAGACACATTCTCGTGAGGAACATAGTACCTACGACGTTACTGTGTAAAGTCCAGTAACAGTTTAAGTTCATTCTCTTTCGTCCTGGCTTTAATGCCTATATATTCCTATGCTTAATAATAATAGCAATAACAACGTGTTTAGTTCGGTTACCGAACTAATTTATTTCCTCATTTGGTCAATTAGCACCCTTATTAAAAAAAACTGGGTGTGTAAAAGTCGCACGACTTTCCTTAGGTTTATTTTCATAGCTAGTCTATAACTTATTCATACGAAACTTATTTTTATTTTTCTACCCGATTTCTGTAACTCATATTCGCAAGAAGCGGTTACCAATAAATATTGCTATTGCTGAGACTGCTAAAAAGCAAATCGATGTAATTATATTGGCCATGATGTTACGAAACCTTTGCGTGGGTTAATGAGAAACAAAGGAAGTAACGTTAACAATCGGTATGTAATCCTGCTTGCCTCCACTACGACATTGGACACCAGAAATTTTAAAATAATATACTACATGGCAAAAATCATCGATGATCTTTACGTCACTTCCAGCTTACTTGTAGGAAAATACACATTAGCGCTGAATCCTTAATGTCAGTACTCTTAATCCTTTTGCTATTAAAGGGTAATTATGATAAAAAGTTCATAACGCACTGATATTTTAACTAAAGAGTACTCTATTAATTTAAATATAAAACATAATTATACAATTTTGTTTGAAGTAACTAAAACAAATGTAAAGTCGCAAGTTTGCAACTTTCTCTACTCTTCTACGAACTATTTTTACAAACGCTTATTCTCCATCTACTTCATGTTAGTCGAGATAAATATTTGCAGAAACGTATTGCTAATTTTCTTGTAGATGCAAGGGGAATTGGTAGGCTTTAAGCGATAGTCAAATCTTTTAAGCGCTGGTTGCTATGTGGAGCATTTCATTCTCTTTGCATATCCAAGACATTAAAAAAAAAAAAAATCGAATAACGAATTGTCATTTGAGAAAAAGTATAAGTATTGCTAAATTCTTTTTGTGTAGAAAAAGTTTGTCACTTACGGTTTACTAGTTATGCGAAAGTCATTCAGAATGACGAGGACCTTTGGGGACATTCCCAGAAAATTTAAGGTATACATTATATTTGCCATGAAAATATCTTAAATATGTGATATTTTAATCAAAATCGTTAAGAGTCAAATTTGAGAAAATAAAAATTTTCAAAAAATGTTCCATGTGAAGGGTAGTCTGGAGTGGAAGTATTTTTTCGAAAATCTTCGTGTCGCATCTTTGAAAGATAGTGAACCTAAATACCAAGTTTGGTGCTTATCCAAATTTTCGTTTGCTGTTCTCACACACACACACACGCACACGCACACGCGCACACACACACGAATACACACACACATACACACACAGACCTTCTTCAAAAAGTGTGTTTTTGGATTTAGGGAGCCTGAAATCATTTATTTTAGGATAAATATCGGTATACAATTTTTGGGTGGAATGCAATACTTCCCCTACTTACTCTACGTAGTAGAGAAAGTAAAAATGTTTGAAAATTCAGTGTAGGAAACAGAGAGGGTATATTGTTTACTTAATTTGTGTTTATTGTAATAACTAATTACGCGCCAAAACGTTTAGAATTTGTAATTAACTCACTTCAGCAGGTAACAGTATTTATTTTGACGTGTAAAGCCATCCAATTCATTACAAAATGTTATCATATCAGTGCTTTTAGTGCGTACGCTTGTTTATCGATTACCTGAAAGTACTAACATGGTAATTAAATGGAATAACGCATATTGGTGGATCCAATTTACATACCTTAACAAATATTAGCATTTGTATCATTACATTCATTGTTATTCCTTGTACATCTGAAATTATTCGTAAGCCTATAGTGAAATATTCACTATAACTCACTGGATTATGGAATATGGAGCAGCATGTGGGAACCCATATAGAATTAATCAAATTGATTCCTTAGAAAAGATACAGAGGAGGACTATAAAATTCATAAAAAGGAGTAAACATTTGGATCTACAAAACGAGAAAAGATTCAATGGAAGCCTTCAAAAGTTCGGCGTAAGAGGCATCCGTTATGCGCATTATTTAATGCTTATGCTGGTTTAAATGCATGGGTGGGCGTTAGCGAAAGATTGGAAAACACTGCATATTACGAAGAAACGATCATTTGTTTAACACTATGGGAAGGAGGTACAAAACCGACGTAGAAAAATTCTCCTTTATTACTAGAACCATTGCAGAAAGGAACGAATGCCTGTAGCAGCCTTTTAGGGCTGTCTCTATCTGTGAGGAAATTTAGAAAAAATCTGAGTAGAGTAAATGTTGGATAATTAATCATAAACGCTACTTAGAATATATATACGAGGGTGGATTGTTAAGTCCATGAATTTGACGAGAGATAGTGTTATAATCACGGGTTTGCACCCAAGTCTTATATCTATTCTGGGTATAATCGTAGAAATTATCATTTGTTTCTTAGAACATTGTTGAGAGTGTCTAAAATAAGCAGATGTGTGTTGTTTCGTAGAAAATGGAGAAAAGTGAATTTCGTGTTCGTATAAAGCACTACTTTTTGCGTGGTAAGGCGGTGAGGGAAACGGAAGAAAAGCTGAACAACTATTATAGGGACTCTGCTTCATCATATGGCATGCTTCACAAGTGGTTCACAGAATTTGGATCTGGCCGTTCGAGCACAAGACGGCCGGTTGAAGTCACGACAGAAGAAAAGGTGAACAAAATTCACGATATTGTGTTGGAAGACCGCCGAGTGAAAATCCTTGAGATAGCGAAGACTAAACATCTCGATTGAATGGGTGTATAACATTCTACACGAATTTTTGGGTATGAGAAAGCTGTCAGCAAGATGGTGCCGCGATTGATCACAGTTGAGAACAAGCGGAATCGTGTGACCATTTCACAGGGATGTTTTAACATGTTCCAGCGGAACCCAAATGCGTTTTGTGGCGTTATATCACGGTTGATGCAACTTGGATCCATTACTATCAACCTGAAACCAAAAAACAATCAAAGCAGTGGATTTCCTGCTCCTAAGAAAGCGAAAACCATTCCGTCGGCGGGAAAAAACATGGCAGCTGTCTTCTGTGATTCACAAAGGGTGATAGACATCCACTATCTGGAAAAGGGTAAAACGATCACAGGTTCATATTATGCCGCAATGCTGTATCAGTTTCGCAAGGAATTGTTAAAGAAACGACCCCATTTGATGAAGAAAAAGGTTCTCTTTCAGCAGGATAATGCACCCGCACACAAGTCAGCCCTTGCCATCGCAAAATTTTGGAATTGGGCTATGAACTGCTACCTCACCCACCATATTCTCCAGATTTGACTCCTAGCGACTTCTTCCTCTTCGTAAACCTGAAAAATTGCCTCGCTGGGAAGAAATTCCCGTCCAGTGAACACATCATGGCAGAAACTACGTCATATTTTGCAGATTTCGAAAAATTATATTTTTTGGAAGGGTGAAAAAAATTGGAAAATCGTTGGACAAAGTGTATTGAACTAAAAGGAGACTATGTTGAGAAATAAAATTGAGTTTTTGAAAAAAAAAGTATTTTCTTTGAAAAGTCACACTTATCAATCCGCCCTCGTATTTGGAATTTTATAAACTTGTGGATAGTAATGGTAAACTTATTGGCTATACCTACTGACTGGATAGGTAATTACCGAATGTAAATAGTAATTATTTCAAAGCTTTTAGCTGTTATATTAATCTGTTAGTTACAATAATATGATTATTGATAGAAATTTATTCACATTATTGTTTATTGTTCATTGTATTATTACTGTTTGTGAACTTATTTTTACTTTCTCTACTACGTATAGTAAGTAGGGGAAGTATTGTATTCCACCCAAAAATTCGATACCGAGATTTCACCGGAAATACATGTTTTGAGACCCCCTGAATCCAAAAAAGCATTTTTGGAAACATGTCCGTGTGTGTGTGTGTGTGTGTGTGTCTGTGAACAGCATAACTCAGAAACGAACAGTCGGATAAAGGCCAAACTTGGTATTTAGGTTCAGTATCTTCCAGAGATGCGACACGAAGGTTTTCAAGAAAATCACCCCACCCCAGATTACCCATTACATGGAACATTTTTCGAAAATTTTAATTTTCTCAAAAATGGCTCTAACGATTTTGATTAAAATATCATATGTTTAAGATATTTTCATGACAAATGAAATGTATATCTCAATTTTCTGGGAATGTCTCCGAAAGTATTCTTCATTGTGAACGACTTTTGCATAACTGGTAAACCATAAGAGATAGACAAAATGTTGCTACACAAAAATGTAGTTCGCGTTAAAATACATAATTTATGTCATATACATTTTTTTTGTTGGGTGAACCATTTTCGAGATGTTCCTTGTTATTCCTTAAATTTTCCAATACTTATACTTTTTCTCAAATTTGTTATTCATTTTTTGTCCTGGTAATGCAAAGAGAATGGAATACTGCACATAGCAACCAGCTCTTAAAATATTTGACTATCGCTTAAAGCCTACCAATTCTCCTTGCATCTACAAGAAAATTAGCAATAAGATTAACATCTCGATTAACTTGAAGCATATGGTGAATAAGCGTTTGTAAAAATAGTTTGTACAAGAGTGGAGAAAGTCATGTGAGTGTAGCACATCAGATTTTTGTAATATTATTTGTATATTTAACTCTGCCAACGGCTAATACTCATTTGCAGTGAATAAATACATACACATACATAATAATATTAAGGTAAAAAGAAGCATTTAAAGCCAATATAAAATTAAGTTATTTCATTATTAAGGTTGTGGTGTTCTAACAAGCCGGGTGGGTAATTAACATAAACTTTGCCGCTCGAGTTCTTAAATTTTAATGTAATACACAATAATCTGTTTAACTCTCTTGCCATTAGTTCTTACTTTGCTTTAAATGATTTCTCATTTTCATTATTACGATTAGTAAGCATTTGTTCATATTCTCCTCACTTTACACTGTAGTGTATTATATACAGGGTGGACCATTTAAGTTGAGACTGTACAGTATTTTCAAAACTAAGCGTTGTAGAAAGAAATGTATTTGATAAAAGTTGCTTAATATTATGGGGCAAAGTAAATGCTATTAGTCGTGTTTTGTTTAGAGGACGTTATGGTGGCCATTTTAGGGTTAATTAATTTTTTTTAAAATGGGAACCTACAATTAGGGTCAACTTAAATTGACGATAAAATGACCATCACAAACACAAGTAATGGCATTTGCTTTCTCCCATATCAGGCAACTTTTATTCAAGACATTTCTTTGTACAAAGCTTAGTTTTGGATATATTGTACAGTCTCAAGCCTGTTTACACACACACACACACACACACACACACACAACACACACACACGCACACACACACACGCACAATATTATGAGCTTTCATGGGGTTGGTTGTAGATTAAGGATTTTCAAGTAATTGTGCACGTATTCGCGGTAAAACAAACACAGACCAGATGGCCCACCAGTCACTTATAATTTGTTTTTATGCAAATCCTAGTTTAAAGACAACTTGCAAACATCTGTCCCATTTCCCCCTCCAGGATTAAGTCAGATCGTTGTATTTAAATGTGCTTACAGCCTTATGCCAGTATATTTAATCCTGCGGTAGAAGTTTCAGCTTTCCCAGCGGCCCTCTATGATTAGTAGTTCCTAACATGGTTACATAAAATTTATTTTATTTTTTCTGGGTTCAACAACAGCGATACTCGACGCTCTAAAAGGTCAAAGTAGTCGTTCGCATGCTAATGAAGTTTTGAAATGACCACAGATGCGTATTATGATTTTTAAATTCTCTATTGCAGTTAACAGATGTGAACTCCGTTGGAGTTGAGTAATGCTGGTATAAAATTCATTAAGAGACCAAGTCTCATTAGCCCAGATTTGAACTTTTCACAGGTTTTTGTATCTTTTTAAATTCCCTTCAGAATTTGGGAGATGTAACAAGAGATGCAACATCTTTGCATTTGTTTGTTGATTTATTTTGTTTTATTTTGATAATCTTCTTTTTCTATATTTTTGGATGATTTAGGCAGCTTAATTGCTTATAATTTACAGCGCACTGAAGATTTAATCACAACAAATTAAAATCTTATGTGTCGTCTAGTTAATTAACTTATATGGGACTAACATGCAGGTAATAAGAATGAAAGGTTTGTTCTGCGAGACTGTTCATAATGGATACGGCTATGAAACATACATTCCTAATGTAATCTGTTCTTTGCTTAGCCCTAAATATATGCGTAAATCAATAAATAAAACCTATACGCCATATCCTCGAACCACTCGACCATCGTTGTGGAAGTGGGATAAAATAGTGCTATCCACCAACAGACATTATGGTGTCTCTACTTCTGCGCTTAATATCTCTTTTCTGTGCACCGTTTACTTTCTTTTCTGATATCCCTATGATAACCCGACGAGATACTGTGTGCCAAATAGTGATTAATATGTGGTAAAATCTGAATTCTTTTTATCTCAAGCATACACTATCTATTTAGAAACCAACAATTTTGTCTTCCTTTTTATGCTTAATTAAACACAGTAAATAGAAATGCTCGACACATTCCTTTATTAACAGTAACTGTTGTGTACATATATTCCTAATTAAATTAAATGATAAAATATCATTTATGCATACGTATATTTTGCTCCTGATGCAGACTTCATTCTATTATCTAGAATTTTACAATTAATAAAAATGCTGCGAGTGATTAAATCAGAAAAGAAGAGAAATTGAGGAGCCCAAAACTAATTCTCCCTTCTTAATTCATTCCATTTAAATTTAATTTTTTTGTTTTCGTTTTTTCAGATATTAATAACAATAACAAGCAGGAGGAGTTAGAGAAAAATAAGGATGGCAATGGAGGCATAACGAAGCAGTAAGAGAAAAACAAAGCTCGAGGAGGAGGAGGAGGAGGAGGAGGAGGAGTCTGACGAAAGAAAGCAATGGTTATGAAAACAACAGGAGACAATGCAAGAAAAGAAAAGAAATAGAAAAAGAGGAAGAAGATAGTAATGATAATCAAAATCAATATCATCTTCTTCTTCTCCTTTAAAGGATTAGATGTTATAATCACCTGTCCCGGTCCCTATGATCCATCCATCTCTTACGAGCTGTACCTAAATCTCTCTTTCTAATCGGCCGATAATTCATTATCTTTTTTCTATCATTCTGTCAACATGACCCTTCCATTTCATTCTATTATATCTTATTATTAACTGAAAATATTTTAAAATCTGACCCTATTATTTCGTTCCTTATTTTATCGATTTGAGTACATCCACTTGCATATCTCATGAACTTCATCTCTGCTGCTGTAAGTGTGATCCTTCTTTTTTGTTATTGTCCATGATTTGGAACCATATACAAGAGTAGGAATAACCATAACTTTAAAGAATTTAATTTGTGTTTCCTTTCTAGCTTTTCTCCTTAAGTTCTTCTAATTGTTCCACAGATAGCTTGGAATCTATTAACCTTCTTCTCAATGTCTTTGTCATATTTAAAACTAATATCATACCCTAGATAATTGAAGTGGGATGAAGGAATGAATAGCCGATTTGTCCCTGAAGGGCTAAGGCCTCCTCTTGCGAGGGTTAGCTCGATATAACTCGTGCAGGGAGCTAGTCCGCGTAAGTGGTGTTTTTCGTTGCGTTCTTTCTTCCGGACTTCGCACTATTGTTCACTCCCGATCGGCACTTTCCCATCGGACACTATTATAGGTAGTTAGTACTTCCTGCCTTCTTCGGATGTCTCCCCAGCTGCTGCGGTCGTGTGCAATCCAGTGTGCTCCTACCGCTTTCTTGAAGGCGTCGTCCCATCTTGTTCCGGGTCTGCCTTGTCGTCTTTTGCCGATTATTGAAATGAATTCATCTGTTGTTCTGGAGCCTTGTCATGTGGCCTTCCCACTTCCATTTCAGATTAGTGGCTCGTTGGGATACATCTTCTAGTTTTATTATTTACCTTAGCCTGGTGTTGGGTACTCTGGCTTTGAGGGATGTCCTAACACTTTCGTTTCCATTTTTCTCTAGCAAACTTGAACAGGTTTCTTTTGGAGGTAGGATACTTATTTTAAAATATTTACTTTTTCTACTACGTATAGTAAGTAGGGGAAGTATTGCATTTCACCCAAAAATTCGATACCGAGATTTCACCGGAAATACATGTTTTGAGACACCCTGAATACAAAAAAAGCATTTTTGGAAACATGTCCGTGTGTGTGTGTGTCTGGGAACAGCATAACTCAGAAACGAACAGTCGGATAAACACCAAACTTGGTATTTAGGTTCAATATCTTCCAGAGATGCGACAAGAGCGTTTTTTCAAGAAAATTCCCTCACCCCAGAATACCATTTACATGGAACATTTTTCGAAAATTTTAATTTTCTCAGAAACAGCTCTAAAATTTTGATTAAAATATACGTTTAAGATATTTTTATGACAAATGAAATGTATATCTCAAATTTTTTGGAAATGTCTCCAAAAGTATTCTTCATTGTGAACAACTTTTGCATAACTGGTAAACCATAAGAGAGAGAGAGAGAGACAACATTTTACTACACAAAAAATATAGATCGTGTTAAAATACACAATTTATGTCATATACATTTTTGTTGTTGAGTGAAGCATTTTCGAGATATTGCTTGTAGTTATTCCCTTAAATTTTCCAATACTTATACTTTTTCTAAAATTCGTTATTCAATTTTTTTGTCCTGGTAATGCAAAGAGAATGGAATAATCCACATAGCAACCAGCTCTTAAAATATTTGATTATCGCTTAAAGCCTACCAATTCCCCTTGCATCTACAAGAAAATTAGCAATAAGATTAACATCCCGATATTTCGATTAACATGAAGCATATGGAGAATAAGCGTTTGTAAAAATAGTTTGTATAAGAGTAGAGAAAGTCATGTGAGTGTAACACATCAGATTTTTTCATTTACTATTATTTTCGATCTGACTGGATTCTTTCCTTAAGAAGTCATTATTTTTGTCTTATTTGTAGATATAGTTAAATTGTAGTGTACTGCTTGGCTTAATCTATATACTGCTCTTTGTAAATTATCTTCTGTTTTCTGTAAACTAACTGGCCATCATCATATAATAGGGTATTTAGTGTTATGCTAGATTCTATTTTAATTCCAAACTGTATTTCAACTTTCTAAAAAAATCAGTATCTCAAGATAAAAGGCAAGACTAAGAACTAGGGGATGAAGACTAGGATATGATTACGACGATGATAGGAAGTATAAAATGAAGAGAAGAGTAAAAGGAAAGTGAAAAATTGGAGTAAAGAAGACAAGAAATCAGTGTAAGAGAGCTGCAATATTCTCCAAACATCAGGATGTTAACCCTCAAGTACGTACCTCAAACTACAAAAGTTTTAATGAAATACAGACCTCGGCCGTCAAAGCCTACAAGAGAAGATAAAAGAAAAACACACTGGCCACGAATGTTTCGAGGAATACCGTAGGATGGTGGGCAATCTGTCTGAGGTTGGATGCGCCTACACTCTGAAATTTATGAACAGAGCACTTGGAAAACAGACTCTGAAGGTATATATGATATGACGTTTGTCAACAAAAATTTAATCTAGTAGCCCGACACAACAAATACTTTCAAGATGTCGAGTACAATTTTCTTGCCACGGAACTTCTAATTCAATATGCAGACGCAACTGCGAGAAATTCATTTGGTTAGATACGCATTTAAAATTTCAGTAGTAGCCTTGAATGCTTCCCTTCAAGAAAAACAGGAAATTCGGCAGAAATTCTAGAGCGAGACTTTATGTATCCTAGTAATTAAACGTAAAAATTGTTTCATAATAAATATGATACATTTTTACTTTCTCTATGCTAGGTACAAGATTTTTGTATTCCGCTTGAAAATTCGGTGTCGAGATGTAGACGTTTTGAAGTTCCCGTGAACGCAAAGAGCATATGGGTTGGAGGAGTACACCTCTTCTTCATTTTCTCAAAAATATATGTTTTTTATTTAAATGCCATATATTAGAAATATTAGCATGACAAATAAAATGCATATCTTGGCTTTTCTATGAATATACAACGAAATACTATTTAATCTTATTGCACTGAAAAAGTTTTTATGTTACACAACTCTTTTGTGGCTTTAGCGATTCATGAAGTAGTTTAGGCGTTTAGCTTGAATTTTACAGTACTTTATATACCCATGTTTACTTTCTCTACTACGTATAGTAAGTAGAGGAAGTATTGCATTCCACCCAAAAATTCGATACCGAGATTTCACCGGAAATATATGTTTTGAGGCCCCGTGAATCCAAAAAATCTGATGTGTTACACTCACATGACTTTCTCTACTCTTGTACAAACTATTTTTACAAACTCTTATTCTCCATATGCTTCATGTTAATGGAGATATCAAGATGTCAATCTTATTGATAATTTTCTTGTAGATGCAAGGGGAATATGGTAGGTTTTAAGCGATAGTCAAATATTTTAACGCTGGTTGCTATGTGGCGCATTCCATTCTCTTTGCATGTCCAGGACGTAACAAAATGAATAACGAATTTGAGAAAAAGTATAAGTATTGGAAAATTTAAGGGAATAACAAGCAATATCTCGCAAACGGTTCACTCAACAAAAGAAATGTATATGACATAAATTGTGTATTTTAACGCGATCTAAATTTTTCGTGTAGTAAAATTTTGTCTATCTCTTATGGTTTACCAGTTATGAAAAAGTCGTTCATAATGAAGAATACTTTTGGAGACATTCCCAGAAAATTCGAGATATACATTTTATTTGTCATGACAATATCTTAAACATATGATATTTTAATCAAAATCGTTAGAGCCGTTTTTGAGAAAATTAAAATTTTCGAAAAATGTTCCATGTAAAGGGTAATCTGGGGTGGGGGGGGGATTTTCTTGAAAACCTTCGTGTCGCATCCCTGGAAGATACTGAACCTAAATACCAAGTTTGGTGTTTATCCGACTCTTCGTTTTTGAGTTATGCTGTTCACAGACACACCGACCAACAGACACACAGACACACAGACAGACACACACACGGACATGTTTCCAAAAATGCTTTTTTTGGATTCAGTGAGTCTCAAAACATGTATTTCCGGTGAAATCTCGGTATCGAAATTTTGGGTGGAATACAATACTTCCCCTACTTACTATACGTAGTAGAGAAAGTAAAAAAGCATTTTTGGAAACATGTCCTGTGTCTGTGTGTGTGCACAGCATAACTCAGAAACGAACAGTTGGATAAACACCAAACTTGGTATTTAGGTTCAATATCTTCCAGAGATGCAAAACGAAGGTTTTCAAGAAAATCCCCCACCCTAGATTAACCTTTACATGGAACATATTTCGAAAATGTTAATTTTCTCAAAAGTGGCTCTAACGATTTTGATTAAAAAATCATATGTTTAAGATATGTTTATGACAAATGAAATGTATATCTTGAATTTTCTGGGAATGTCTCCAAAAGTATTTTTCATTGTGAACGGCTTTTGCATAACTGGTAAACCATAAGAGATAGACAAACTTTTACTACACAAAAATGTAGATCGCGTTAAAATACACATTTTATGCAATATACATTTTTTTGTTGAGTGAACCATTTTCGAGATATTGCTTGTTATTCCCTTAAATTTTTCAATATTTATTTTCTCAAATGGGGATTCGTTATTCATTTTTCTGTCTTGGATATGCAAAGAGCATTAATCTGTGGTAAAGAGAAATGTGCTGCACCTAGCAACCAGCTATTAAGAGATATGTCTATGCTTAAAGGCTACTGTATTTCTATATTGCCTTTGCAAATACAAAACAAGGGGAACATAGTACGCCTTAAGCGATAGTCAAATATTTTTAGAACTGGTCGCTATGTGTAAAATGTAATTCTCTTTGCATGTCAAAAGATCGTTTCTGAAAAATGTTTATCTGTTTTAATATGAAATAGATTGAGAATAAGAGTTTGTAAAAATACTTTGTACAAGAGTAGAGAAAGTCATGTGAGTGTAACACATCAGATTTTTTTGTTCTCATCAAGTAACAAGCAACTCCAGTATATGCAGTATCAAGACATAAAGACCCACGAGTTCTGGACTGACTACTCAGTCCGCACCCTCGGACCCCAGGACTCATGCTCGTAGGGCTTTCCCCCTGCTTGACCGAGACTGGGTTAAAACACCATCTTCCCCTTGTCACCTGCCACGCAGAGACGGAAATGGATACGCCACTTATGCACGTCAGCCCAATAGGGAAAACCCTATCAGGAAAGACTACCGAATAACCTCGTTGGGACCGACAGTTTATCTAGTTACTGTCTACCAGCTCTCACTCGTGGCTGGTGCCGGAGAACATCTGGGCTTCTCACAACCCCGCCTGGGTGGAAAACCAGCCAGGCGTAACCCAATCTCCCATGCGTATCGGGAACCATTGCCCCACCGAGTCCAGCTCAATCCGAATAACTCCCTATGAGAGAGGCTCGAATGTTCGGCCCGGCGTACTTCAAGTAACGTCAGAAGTACCACGAGTGCACACACCCCCCCCCACATCAAGACATTTGCTGCGAAGGTCTACCCAGACAAGAGCCGAAGCCCAAGCCCCCTCCTAACAAACCAGGGTCAGCGCCATCCGAGCGGCTCTCCAACAGTGGGGATTTCCCACGAGGCCAATTCCTTGCTTCCTAAAAAGGCCCTCCCCGTTTTGCGGTAGTGGAAGTGGATACGCCATTTACGTGCGTCACCCTTAAAAAGGGGTGACTACCGAAAACCTCGGTAGGGTCGACAGCAATCTAGCATGCCGTCTACCAACTCTCACTCATGGTTGGTGCCGGAGAACAGTTAGGCGTCTCACAACCCCGCCTGGGCGGAAAACCAGCCAGGAGTATCCAATCTCCCATGGGTATCGGGAACCACTGGCCCACCGAGTTCAACACAATCCGAAGAACTCCCCATGAGAGTGGCTCGAATGTTCGGCCCGGCGCACTTTTAGTAACGTCAGAAGTACCACAGCACCAGAAGGGGTCCGAACGCCCCTCCTCCGTATCAACAAGGTATATAGTGACTGTTTTTTTTAAATATTTTGCTGTTGTCCCAGTCTCCTATGCAGTTACAACAAAATGTGTATTGAAACCATGTCGGCCACAGTTTATATTTCACAGAAGTTAGAGAGAAAGGATGCTTTTAAGAATAATTTGGAAATTAACTATACTCTATCTCAGACAAGAACCATTCTGTTGTAAACAACAAGGAGCAGCGGACTCTAACCCACCACGTGTTTTACGTACATGTGTGCACATAAGTTTTGCAGTACTGGCTCTAGAAGCGCTTACTTGTTGACAATAAATCGAGTAAGAAATTGCCAATAACTGTTACAGAATTAATGTTACCGTTGACGCAGTAATTTGTGTCACAAATTATATAAATGTAAAGAGTGATTATAGTGTGAATATGCATTTTTGTGTGACATTGATTTGAGATGTTTGTTGATTGTAATTATTGTTGAGAAGTGGGTTTATACGGCCTTACTGAAACTGACAATAATAGCGTGCAATAATGTAGCGAGGGGGTGAGCTGTTTATCATTATTAAAGACGAGCAAATGACGTAATATTGGCGCGTTTTTCTTAGAATTTGCTGGAACATTTTCCCTAGAGCATATGTGTTCATAATTTTCATTGGATATAAATATAGACGCTAATGTTGGCGCGTTTTATTAACCAATAGCAGCTCAATTATAATCTTTAGGCATATCGGGGTGTAGGAGTATAAAAAGAGCTAAGTCAGAGTCAAATTCGCCCAGTTCATCGGAAACATTTGTACATTACACGTCGGCTCCAGTCCATCGGAAACATTTGTGCATTACACGTCGCTGAGTTCAACAAAAACAGTCATGGTGAATACATAGCATAGTTTATCGATTCGCAGGTTACGCGTAGCAAAGTTATAAAAAAATCTCAAGTGTCGTAAAGTTAATTACACAAAAAGTTGAAGTACGCGAATTAATAAGGGGCAGTAAAGAAGTTATTATAACAGTTTCAGTTTGGCGAGTATCAAGAAATGTGTTACGACAATAAAAGTATAAAACAAATTCTTTTATCAGTGTTATCTTTGGATAAAAACTCCTTTCCGTTTACTCACCTTGATTAAGAGATTTGCTTGACCGAGAGATCATAGCTAGCCGGAGGACAGTGAACCCAAAAATTAAATACAATAATAGGCGCTCAGTAAAAGATAACACGAAGTGACCGCGACAAATTGTCTTTTATACGTGCGGCAAATAAACAGTAGCATTCTTTCAAACAAACCTAATACCATCGCAAATTGGCTACCACAACGTGGAACTTAACAAAGAATACTGTCGCACCGTATAGTAGTATAAGATCTCCGCTTCGGGGTTTCTGTCTTCAGCATCGCGAAACAATACTCGATCTCTCGCCACTTCCGTTTTATTTCGGCAGATTGACAAGTCTGCTTCATGATGATAAGGTGACTGCTGTTAAGTTGTATACTAGTGTTCTGGACTTGAATAGGAAGAGGCATAGGAAATAGTGTCTTAAATATCAGAAGCGACACTGCTGATCTGAATCAGCATTCACCGCGAGACCTACTTGTTCCGAGAGGGCCATGTGGTGTAGGAATCAAGCTTGTATTATACAACAGTTTTATTAGTAATACAAAGTTAGATCTGCATATGATTTAACAATAACACTAGTCTGCGTGATATCGGATGACTGAAAACTAATAAGTGATTCTGACTCACTTTGTTATGCTGATTTTAGAACTGCTTTTAGTTTTTTTCTATCACGTACAGTTTTTTCAAAATTTCACTTCAAAAATATAGAGATATAAAGATATTGCTTCCGCCACTACACATAAAATTGGGCTTGATGGAGCAATTTTTAAGGGCTCTACCACAGGATGGGCCCTGCTTAAAGTACCTTTCCAAGAAATTTCCCTTCTTTACGCATGACAAATTAAAGGTTGGAATTTTTGTTGGTCCTCAAATAAAGAAATTGATGAAGGATGAAGATTTTGAGAAGACAACGAATGAGAGAGAAATAGAAGCATGAACCGCCTTCCGATCAGTTACTGAAAACTTCTTAGCCAATAACAAAGATCCTAATTACAGGGCCATTGTCGAAACAATGTTGGGAAATTTCAAGATGGTGTGTTGTAAAGGTGCATTTTCTGCATTCACATATCGACTACTTTCCAGAAAATCTGGGACATTGAGCAGGGTGAACGTTTTCACCAAGATATTAAGGAAATGGAGAGGAGGTACCAGAAGAGATGGAATGAAACTATGATGGCTGACTACTGTTGGATGTTGAGGAGGGACAGTCATCTTCAAGGATCTGTAAGAAATTCAAAGAAGAGAAAGTTTGAAAAAAATTAAATGAAACACTTTGGCTTCTTGTTTTCTTAAAAGGTAGTCATGAAATAAATTAGGGGAGTTCTTGAGAGTATTCTTAAAATGTTTCTTGAATAAAAACTTACGTTGTGTGAAATGGTATTTGAATACCTTTCTATGCTCATTAGTAAAATTGTCAAAACATTACTTCGTATTTTGTGTAAAAACCTGACGTGATAGAAAAAATCGGAAGTTATTTCTGGAATCAGCATAAAAACTTGATTCAAGAACACCTACTTTTAAGAAATCATCTGACAAAGAGTTTGAAAATGCAGACTAGTGTAATAAGTTCATATTGTATAAATGCGCCTGTCTTCTTATGTGTACGTCTGTTGTAAGCATTCCTTTCAGAATTCACCACCTATAACACATAGTGTAGTGTATGTACAGAGTACATAGAAATTAATGTAAGCGTTTGTAGATTTTCTCTTTCCAAAACTAATTCACGCTGGGCAGTGATTAAAAAACTATTTACGGTGCTGTACTTCTTAAAGGCGGTTACTGTGTGAAAACAAATAAAAGAAAACACCCCTGAACTTCCCTTCAACAATCAGCGCGGTTCTAGAAGCGTTCCGTCTCACTCTGCCTGCCCGCCTTTCTTTCTTTCCTTCCAAATGTTTACAAGAGAATCGTTCTTGTTCGAGACGATTATATGAAAATAAATTATAGTGGATAGAGGAAGTGTCCCTTCAGACTTTTTGTGGTATTAATTGATTAATAAAAATCTGCTAAATATCAAGAAATCGTCAAAAATGCAATCATCATATTTAAATTCCTTTTAGCAAAACTTTTAAAAGTCTTTGCAATAGACATAACCACAAACTTTAATGATACCACAAATACATACTTTAGGTTCGATCACATCTTAATTTACGTGCAAACTGCTAAAATGTAAAAGTAGTAACAATTTCGCCTTTTTAGTTGTATCTGATTCAAGCATGCAACAGAGTTAGGGCTTCTGAGGTTGGGAGGACCTCTGCGTAAAATATGTCCCCAAAATTTTTGGTAGCTTACAGATAGAGTTTACAAATTGCAACAATATATAGGCTGGACCATTTAAGTTGAGACTGTACAATATCTCCAAAACTAAGCGTTGTAGAAAGAAATGTCTTTAATAAAAGTTGCTTGATATTATAGGGGAAAGTCGTGTTTATTTGGAGGACGTTGTGACGGTCATTTTAGGGTCAATTTAAATTGACCCTAATTGTAGATTCCCATTTAAAAATTAAATTGACCCTAAAATGACTATCATAACTTCCTCAAAAAAAAACACGACTAATATTTACTTTTCCCCATAATATCAAGCAACTTTTATTCAAGATATTTCTTTCTACAACGCTTAGTTTTGGAGATATTGTGGAGTCTTAGCTTAAATGATCCATCCTGTATGTAATGATAAAACTTCAAAATTGCTGTATTTATGCGTTGTAAGAAGTTTCTATAAAATTCAATTCCTTTTAAAAACACTTTGCCAGTGCTAGAGAAGTTGATGTTTTAGGGCGTGTTGTCCTATATATCCAATTCTTCTTCGGATTTTATATATAATATACATTTTATCTATGAGATTTTACCAACTCTCTAAACTTAAAATAGTGATTTACATATTTCGTAATATTTTAATAAGATTTACAGACTGGCAAGATTCACGTCAGTTCTGGTATTTACACTCAAATTGTTTTTATTTCCAGCTTTTGCCACTATTCTGTCTAGACAGATATTTCGGAACAGAAGATTAGGGGCGATTCATGTATCCTTTGCTTCTCGTCAACTTATTAGGTGTAAATATTACAAAAATAGAAATATTTGAGTATCTAACAGCTGCTATGTTTTTCAATGGAATAGAAGCTGAAACCAGGATTGCCACAGTGCGAGAAAGAGATTCACACAGAAGTGCAGTTACAATGATGACTGCAAACTAACGAGAGGGCTCGGTGACCTACGGTAATTCTAGTCTTACCCCTATGCCTGTAATGAGAGCATGTCTGACCTACTTTCAGTGACTCCCAGGGAAAGGCAATTTTCTATCACGTTTGCTACTCTCATAAAATATGCAAATCTCTGCTCCAGTCGTTCCGTGTTAAAACTTCTTGAAGTTCAGTAAAACGAAACACAACAAGAGAAAACTTTGTCTCAGACTCCACATTAACTAATCACTAATATCATTTTGAGTAATAGGTTATAGATAATACAATAAACAGTCAAGGATATTGGAAAGTGACAACATCACAAGTTTAACAGAAAAATGCCTCTAAATATGATATTTTCACAAACTTCCTGTTTGTTTGGGTATTAATGGAAATTGATGGAATGTGCGTTTCAGAATATTTTTTTCTTTTCTGTAATAAATAAACTATAATTTATTTCAATATCGGATGCGTAGTGTGTTTTGAAGTGATAGTAAAAGATGACATAATTTCTAAATATCATGTAATTCTAATTCATTGAACTGAAATGCACTAATTCAGGAGAAAAAGTTCTTATTTATTTGTGCATAAGAGGATTGTACCTAGACATGCAAAAATTGAATATGCTGAGCAATGGAAAAACTAAAAAAGGATCCTCCATTACTTACTTTAAAAGTCTTTATATTGTACTTATTTTGCGATAACATAATGGTTTTAAGGTCAGGTACAGAGGAACTTCGGGAAACCATAAGTGATAAGAACGCTCAAATATTTGAGAATTTATCACATCCCAGTAGCCAACAACTATATTAGTTATTATCATATTAGGAGCAACATTAATACAGATTATGATTCATAACAAAACATATAAAGTAAAATTAATAACACACCATCATTGAAATTTTAACTTATATCATAGCAATACTAATAATAATAACAATAAGATCGATTATGTAGACGCAGAAGAGCCTGTGTAATTTTGGAGCAACTGCAGAGAATCCTTAGGGGATGTGCAGTTAAGGTAAAGGCAGGCTGGAGGCATTGTTTTGTACAATGACGTAATAACAAAGCAAATATGCATTCTCCTTCCTTACTTGTCCTTCGCCTTTCCACTTACTTTACCCATTCTATTTTTTTTAGTGAGTTCCTTTCCGTATGCCGAAGTAAGAAAAATTCATCTTTGACGTCACAGAGCATTCAGTTGGCTGACACTGTGCAAAATCTATATTGAATCTTGGCTTATTTACATTGGTGTAAGTGTTTCCATATGAATTACTTGTAAACTAGGTATTGCATCTGAGAATATTGATACGATTTTTCTGACTATA
Source organism: Deroplatys truncata (assembly GCA_030765065.1). NCBI lineage: Eukaryota > Metazoa > Arthropoda > Insecta > Mantodea > Mantidae > Deroplatys > Deroplatys truncata. Next base: position 123,901,009 of record CM060988.1, on the reverse strand, counting down.
CGATTTGATTAATTTTTTTTAAAATTATACTACGCCCTGAACTACCTTAGCATTTCAATGGTTCCATAATACTACAACTGGCAAGTGTTTTATTTACTTTTCTTCTTAAATTAAAAAAAGAACACTGGGAGACATTACAATAAGTAAATCGAGTCCATTCTCTTTAAACTATTTCAAATAACATTTTCTGCTTGCACAAACCCCATCTATTACTTGCGTTATCCTGTTATTTACTGAGTCCCACTGTCTTTCTTCTTTCTTTAATATCATCTGTATTAAAACTGTTTAAAATTCAAATTGTTGTTCCTACCCCTGGAGCACATACAATTATGTCCACATTCTAAATTCTGATTGAAAATAAAGGGGAAAAAAGGAACTAAGACATAAGCTACAGACAACAGCTTTACACTTAGAGTGCAAGAGAAATGCAAATATTATTTGAATATTAGTTTCACACGTACTTAAAACCTTTTTCTAAAAAGGCCTTTTCTGGATTCAGGGGCCTCAAAACGCGTATTTCCACTAAATCTCAATATCAAACTTTAGGATGGAATGAAATGCCTTCACTACCTACTGTATGTGGTAGGGAAAGTACAAGTAAGTGTCTCTCTAAAGCTACCTGATACTCATCCTAAGGACTGAGAAAGTGACAATAAAAATCTCATAACAGATGGTTTGAGTCAACCAAGAATCGAGCTTGGGTTGGTAGCAATACAGAAAAGAACCTTTGGTTCGGAGCTACGTACTTCCCTTAGAAAACAAGAAAGGACAGCAGAATGTTTAAAACATTAACTCATTTATACGTATGAATTATTATGTAAACTGACATTACTCCAGGAAGGGCTGCACCATATCTTCAAACACGTTTCTGTGAAGTTTTCTTCTCCTAGAGCGAATGCAACTTATGTTTTGGACGTAAATTTTAAAGAGCTACGTCTATTAACTAAATCTGTACGGTAGAACTCATGGCCTTTTTCTCATGCTCAATTTTCTTCCACCTTAAGAGACACAGACAGAATCCTGAAAATGTTCTACATTGCTTTCAACATTTGTGTAACAAAACGTACAACTGGAAGCTTGATGTAAGCTTTGGTTTAATATTTGAACATTTCCATCCTACTGTTTGCTACAGAAGTGTTGAAAATGTCACTTTAAAAAACAATATTATAGATCAATATCTATGGAAGGAAACACATACTGATTTTGATACATCAAATCAATATAAATTAATATCCCAAAATCACAGTTACATACTAAAATGAACTTTTGTAGTCATACATCTTTAATTTGCAGCAATGTGTATGTAAATGCTTAAGTCTCCGGCTTAAATATATTAGAAAATAATCGTGTATATTTCAGTTACTCTTTAAATATTGAACGTTGTGAATAAAACTTTTATCAGATACTTATATGGATTGAAAGCTATGTCAAGGTTGCCTACGAGTGACAGTAGCAAGGGCGAAGTTACGACGGCATGCATATGTAGGCACAATGCTTATATTTTATAAATTTGTTTAAAATGTTACTGCATTTGCCATTTTGCACTGTGAATTCTGTAGTACTTCACAGTAAAAAGTCACCCACAAACTTTGGAGTAGAGTGGCAAACTTCAGCCCATCTTTTAGGTGAAATTTTACTCTAACTTTGGTACTATTAAGTATGGAACTTCTACGTGGCAAGCCAGGTTTCTTTTTTTGCGAATATGTGCGAGTTTGTTTTCTCCATTAATTTTGCTTTTAATAACTTTCTCTATGGATGGCATTTTCTGGTATTAGTGATCTGTTTTCTCAGAAACTATCAAATAGCTCAATTAAATTTTAGGATGATGATACAACCTCTTAAGTGCTGTTATGAATCTACTTTATTGTTAATAATATAGTTAGCTATTTTTAATAAAGTAATTGCTGATAAAGTTTAATCAAATAATAATATAATTAAAATAATCCTATCCTCCTTAATAAACAAACTTATTGCATAAAAGTAGACCAGTAAATTTACAAGACATGCATTCGTAAGATGTAGGATGCGTTTATCGGAGGGGGAATCCTCGCGCACTGCGACCATCTTGATCCACTACTACACCCCTCAGGAGGCAGAGATGAGGAGGAGTCGTAGGAGGTTTATGCCTGCAGGCAGACAGGACCAAAGAGATGCGCAGAAGTCCCTAACATTTCCAGTTTGAACAACCGCGCATCAGCGACGCAGCGACCCTAACAGGCGGAACAGCTCACTCTGGCGTTCAAAGGAAGAAATATTTCCAACGCGCATTCATTCACGCCATCTACCCGGCACCGACAGTGCCAAAGAATCCGAAAGCACACCTGAAACGTGAAATATAGAGATGAAACGAGAGGAAATGGGGGAAAGGAAAAATCGGTATTCGCCTTGTCAAACAGGGGAAAACCACGAGAAATCCTGTGGCCAATGGGAATCGAACCCAGGACTTTCGGAATGCGGGCCACAGAATTACTGTTTGTGCCAACTCGCTCGGTTCCACATCCTGTAATCTTAAATATTATTAGATAATGGATTATAAATTTACAAGAGTTAACAGTGACCATATAGGCCGTTTAACTTCCCCTTGATAATTTCCAGAGAAATCCATTTAGTCACTATATGAAAAGGTAACATATCAATATATAAATATATTCTTTCATTATAAAGAAAAACTTCTGTTATTTAACCAAAAATATTGAATTTCCAGAAAAAAGGTTGGTTACATCCTATTGCATGTTTTGCTGTTCTAGATGTACACCCCATCTAGAGAGGGTGAAATGACTGCCATAGTTAGAACATATCAATAAATGAGCCAGCACATCATGTACAATCAATTATGCCGATGATAAGTTTTAATTTGCTAATTTAGCATCTCTTTTATTGACAGGACGTGATATGTTGATATTACATTAGCCATCAAGAGCCATTGATAGAGCATTAAACATTATCGGATGTACAGTTTATAATGCAAATGGCGTAGCATTACATTCACAAAATCTGCGTATCAGCAATGATAAATTCTCTGACTCTCATATAATCTGTGTTAGAAAACGAGGTCGACAGTTATAGCTATTAATGTACGCACAAGATGAATCTGTTCATTATTTTATACCAGCATTTCAACAGCACTTCTTTTGTATTTAAAAATAGGAATACAAATCTTAATAGTATGTGAAAATGAAAGTAATAAGGTCTGAAAACACATTTGCTGATAAAATATAATACGTCGGAGATTATAATTCCGAAGTTATGCTCACGTACCTTAGCTTTAATTTTGAAAACGAAATTATTTTAAGTATTGTGCTAATGCTGTAGTGTTTGTCAGATCTTTCTCTGCTAACACAAGTTTTCCATTATCAAAATGATATACAGGTTGGATTATTTAAGTTGAGGCAGTACAATATCTCCAAAACTAAGCGTTGCAGAAAGAAATGTCTTTAATAAAAGTTGTTTGATATTATGGGGGAAAGTAACCGTCATTAGTCGTGTTTTATTTGGAGGACACGCTCGTGTTGAAAATATTTCCACTCGTATACGAGTTACAATATACGAGAAGTTACTAAAATACACCCTTCCACCACTATGGAATAAGTCAGTAGAATCAGGTGATTATCGGGTTGATAGGTTCCATTCATAACCGGCAACTCCTTCGCAAAAATGCACCCGTTACTATTGGAAAGGATAGTTATATTGCATCTGTTATGTTGGCGCCTTGTTTTTATATTCGCAGATGCTCAAACTTTGCTCCTGATCATTTAGTCACCAATCAACGCACTAATTATAATATTAATTATATTACCATTTATATGAATTAGGCTAATTATACAAGCATTTATTTATTATTAGGTTAGGTTATTAGGTTATTAATTTTAGGGCTAAACCTTTGCAGTTAACTAGAAATCTGATTTTTTTTGTAATTTTTGGTGTATGCATTGTCTGTTTGATGGGGTTTTATTTTAGAGGAAGATATCTGCGTAGAAAAAACCAAGACATTTAATTGTTTGGTTTAGGTAAGGACGCCAAAATCATATTAAAACTATAAGTAACTCTTCATACTATTACAGCACAGTGATTTAGAACATTTAATAACACACACTATAAAATTAAGTCCATAGCACTGTTCAGTGCTTAGGTGCAACCAGGTTATAGGTAATCAGCGATTATGGCGGATAAGGCAGGTGATGATCAAACATTTGCACTGAAGAAAAGAATATTACACAGCAGTATATATGATGTGATAATCACTCTTAATACTAGCAAAGACCGAATTAGTGCGTCTTTTGTAAATAGGCTTCCTGGTAATTTCTCTGGTTATGTATCTAGTGACTCAAGTTAAAATGTTGCCACACTGATGCGGCATAAGCCGTGTTTGTTTTTTTAGTTATGCTGTGTCCCCTACAAAAATATTCCATTTCAGCTCCAAGATGCATATACAGGGTGGACCATTTAAGTTGAGACTGTACAATATCTCCAAAACTAAGCGCTGTAGAAAGAAATGTCTTGAATAAAAAGTTGCTTGATATTATGGGGGAAAGTAAATGCCATTAGTCGTGTTTTGTTTGTAGGGCGTTGTGACGGTCATTTTAGGGTCAATTTAAGTTTTTTAAATGGGAACCTACATTTTGCATTAGAAAATGTTTTATAAAAAGCGGATTATTTTATGATGAGGAATAAGGAAAAATAAAAAATGTTGGTTTCAATTACGAAAACGTAACTTGACCCTCAAATGACCATCCATGGATGGCCCAACCATTCATTGCGCTCTTCGTACATAGCCATTCAGAATTTTTGGTGTTATTTACTTTGGTGCAAGAACAATTGCAAAGTGCTTTATACAAATATTGTTTAGTTTTTTTATGAGGAGTGAGAAAACAATATAAAAATAGTAGGTTCCCGTTTAAAAAAATTTAAACTGACCTTAAAATGACCACCACAACGTCCTCTAAACAAAACACGACGCTTAGGCTTGGAGATATTGCATAGTCTCAACTTAAATGGTTCACCCTGTATAACTACTGGAATATTTTACACCTACGAAGATAGAATAAAAGCGCACGAGAGATTTACTCTGTAGTTAATATGCTGCGTTCATAAAGCGTTTATCACTCACTGTGTGTATTCGTTTGCAAAAAAATTGCAGTTTCAGAAAAAGCATTAGAGGAACATATTAGAGCAAGAGCAAAAAATACACATTTTCTGAAGTGAATATTTAAATCTATTTTCGACACTATAACATCCATTTCAGTTATTTTCCTGGTTCTTTGTGATTTATGATAGCATGTTACCAGCAAGCGGCTTAATATTTCATCCCGACTGACCTCATACGTTTCATTTGCGGCGTGGTCACTGTCTTTAGCCACGAGAGGGCTGTATTTGAATTACAATGAATCCAGGTGAATAATGAGTGAGGAAACTCTGGAGTAGTTATGGACCATAAATTATGTTGCAATGGTGCCAAGCTTTTGATGCGTCCAGTATACCTTCACATAAAGCTTGCTTATTGTTAGGGGTTTTACTTTATTTTTCATTGGAAAAAAGTTACTTTTCAAATTTATGTAAATGTTAATTTTTATAAAGAACTTCGCTCACTTTTGGAAGAATTTCATGCTATTTTCAAAACAAGGTAGCTGTACTTTAACCTTTCCCCTAATAAGTACGTACACCCCCCTCAAGAAAGCATGCGTTTGCACTTTAAAAAATTCTAGCAGCCAAATTAATGGAGGGAAAAATCAAATTTAAAATTTTTAGACGTAAAGATCAAATGATAATACAGTTTACGTGTTTTGGCGGATTTTCAAATCGTTTATTGTACAGTTTTATAAAGTTTTGAAAAATATGTCAAAATTGCAACTCTTTTGTACGCGATGTTTTCAAAATTTTCTTACGTGCATTGAGTAGAGATTTTTTTGTGTATTATTGGATTTTGGATGTTATTTGACGGAGGAATAAAATATAAATGTTGGGAATTTTCAACGTTTTTGCCTTAATTCCTCATTTTTGGGCTCACTTTTTACTTCACGAATTTTTTTCTCCACCAGTTTAAATCACATGTCAATGAAAGTGTGTGGATGTATGCAAAAAAAAACTACCTAATGCATGAAAGATAATTTTTAAAACACTACGTACAAAACGGAAGCAATTTTGGCACAGTTTTAAAAAAATTATAAAACTGATAAAATGAACGATCTGAAACACTAGCAAAACACGTAAACTATATTATCATTTGATTTTTATGTCCAAAAAATTAGGTTTTTCCCTCCATCAATATGCCTGCTATAATTTTTTAAAGTGCTGACGAAACCGGGTGTATATAAAAGGTCTTTCAACAAGAGTGTCCTATCTTTAACATGTGATAGTTGCCGTTGTTATTCAGTTACAGCAGTCATTTTTTTTCATGTGGTTACAGTTGTTATTGACAAATAACCACGGAACGTTACAGAATTCAGCAACGTGTAGAAATTGTGAAAATTTATTATCAAAATGGATCATTTCTGTTCGCCAAACCTTCCGTGTATTGCGTGAAGTTTAGGGTGTGCATAATCGTCCCTGCGAGAGAACGATTCAGTGTTTGATAGATAAATTTAATTTGAAAGAAGTGATTCTGTCAGCGATCAAAGAACGCCTGTACGTAATCGACGTAAGCGCTCCAACGAAAACATGGGCGCCGTTCGTGAGAGTGTACGCGAGAATGAAAACAAATCAATTGCTCATCGAGCGCAAGAATTGGGGCTTTTGCCGACCACAACTTGGCGAATTCTGCATCTGGACTTGAAGTTTCACGCTTACAAAATGGTGTCAACTCAAAAACTAAAGCCCAACGACCATAGGTTGCGCCGTGTATTCGCTGACTGGGTTATGGAGCAATTAGAAGCTGATCCGGATTTTTGTCGAAAAACCACCTTCAGCGACGAAGCCCACTTTTGGATGGATGGTTGTGTTAAGAAACAAAATTGCCGCTATTGGAGCAATCACAATCTAATGCAGATTCAAGAACGACCACTTCATCCCCAAAAGGTTACTGTGTGGTTTGGATTTTGGTATGGTGGAATCATTGGTCCATATTTTTTCCAAGATGAAGATGGAGAAGCTCTAACTGCAATAGAGAAAGATACCGGGCTCTTATAAGGGAATATTGTTGGCCTCAATTGGATGGTATGGATCTCAGGAACATCTTGTTCCAGCAAGATGGTGCCCCATGTCATACTGCTCTCGAAACAATCGATCTTTTGAAGGAGAAGCTCAGAGGTTTCATAATTTCCCGTGGTGGTGATGTTAGCTGGCCCCAGAGGTCATGTGATTTAACGCCGTTGGATTACTTCTTGTGGGGTTATGTTAAATCTCGACTTTATGTCAACAAGCCAGAAACAGTAAATGATCTTATGAATTACATCACGCATGTTATTCGTGAAGTTGGACTTAATTTACGTTGTTCTGTCATTGAAAATTGGGTCAACCGTATACGCGCAACCCAACGAAGTCGCGGCGGTCTGTTAACTGATGTCTTCCACACGTAATGACATTAATTATGTTCCAAAATAAAAAAAGAAATAAACCTCTATCATTTATAGAACGTGTTTTATTTAAGTTCAAAGATAGGACACTCTTGTTGAAAGGTCCTATAAGACCGTGAAAGCACTTATTTTGCGTTTATTATCTGTGGTTAAGTTTGGCGAGGACAGATGTACTGTCTATTCTCTGAATTATATCAGTTTATAGCCCTACTCCAGCCTATGGCTTTTATTTTGAATGCGGATATGATTTTGGATTTCGCTATTTATGCAATGTGCCATAAGGACATTAGTTGTCTCGCTTAAGTTCGCCAATAGCTCTGTCAGCTCTGTTGAATGTGGAATTGCGTCTTACTGACTTTCTGTAATTGCAGAGTGGAACAAATAGAACGTGCACCGCGCAACTAAAATCAAAAGCTAAGCTACTTGTGCTCCATTTACGGGAACTCTGGGAGGTACTTGTAGAATCAGCAACTACAGCGATATCAGAGCTCTACTACGACTCGGATTACAACATAACAAGGCCTACACATGTCTCAGAAAACATAGGCTCTCGCGTTTGCAATGCTAAATTCAAAATGCACTTTCTGCAAATACCAGGTGTTAAAAAACAGTATTCCATATTTTGAGATGTGGTGGTATGAACCAAAACAAGAAAAAAATGTCCAGCGACGGGGTTCGGCGGGCTGCGGCTGGACCGTGAATGCGCGCTATGCAGAAGTTTCATCCCTGGCATGGTTGCGGGACTGCCCCGAGTGGGTCCCGCCGGGTGGCGCAGGATGCGTCTGATCTGGAAACGTTAGGGACCGCGTCTATGCTTGCGCCCGTTGTTATCCGAATTTGGTCGCCTTCGGGTCTCTCCCCTATCTATCCCTCCTAGGGGTCACGGTAGAAGCAAAAAGGAGCGTTGTGACCTAATAGCGGTGCTCTACTCGATTGCGGGCACCCCTCTGTTCGTCTGTAACTTTACATTTTACTTGTATTAGACAAAATTCTGACATACAGACTCTGTCAGTTAAATAAACTATTATTATTACTATTAATTACTCTATACTTTAATCTGATTTTCGGGTATTTGTGCAACAATGGGGGTGAGTATTTTGAAGACGTCGTGATACAGAAGTTTGTGTGTAGTTGGTTTCATGTATGTTTGCTTTCTAGGCGTAGTAGAGTAGTAGAACACTATACGAAATTAATGCAGTTATTTTGCTTCTACTTTTCCCCTTTGAAGTTTAATGTCCTTTAACCTAGTGGGTCATATCAGACGATGAATAATTGAAATGGGTAAAATGCTCAAAGGAGTCCGGGATCCTTAGAGCTTAGTTTACAGAGATTCCTCTTCTCAGGATAAGGTAAAACCCCGAGAAAACCTTATCCAGATAGCTCACCCTAACTGAGATTCGAATACGGGATTTCTTGAATGTGAGGCAGGCACGCTACCCCCACACAATTGAGGTGAGTGGACTCTGCTTTACAGAAAATAAAATCTTTTTTATATTTGTTCACTAAAATGCACACAATATAGTTAACTTATGAGGATTCCTGAAGAATGCTTCGTTTGAGGCACTCAAACTCTGAGACCAAAACACTGTTCTTGAGTTATAGGAAAGTTTGTTTATGGGCAAGCTGAGAGCAAACTTGGCTCTTGTCCTCAATGGAACCTCTCGCTTTACATACAAGTGCGTTTTGGAGAGTATTTATGGCGTCGTTATGGAAATCCCTAAAATCGTTCCGATGGACGTTTACAAATTGAGAGCTTTCGCGCCTTTCTATTCGTAAATGTGAAAGGAGGACCGTCATATTTTATGTTCTTTGTTTGCTTGTGCCTTACGTACAGAGGTTTGCTTTTTGTCTGGATGTATGCAGCAACCATTATCCTCTGTAGGAATACATATACATTTTCGCTTTTGTTGAAACGTTATTGCAATTTGTCTGCGAGAGAAAGATAGCTGAGAATTTCCACATCTATAATAAATAAATGCTATTGCGAGTCCAGTACTCTAATAAATGCATTTGAGAAAGAATATTTTAAATATATATATGAAACCTCGTACTTATATAATTTTCGTTGTTTTTGCAGCGCCTCTAAGGTCATTGGCCGGAGTCATAAATGAATAAATTACACCAGACTTATCAATTAGCCAGTCAAGAGTGTGCATTATAAAATGAGCGAACTTTCTTGTAAGAATTTTAGTATTTTACTACCATCCTATATGCATATATGAAACTACAATAAAATGCATATTCAAATATTTAAAAACAACTATTGTGTGTTGCATTCCCGAGAATTTTTGTACCCACTCTCCTACAAACTATTCTTACAAAATCTTATTCTTCTATCCAGTTCTTTATTCTCTTTCTCTATTTAACCTCTAACTACTTGGTCATATGAGGAGATACTTCTTGGATAGGTGTTTGGCTGACACTTAACCTTCTAGGTCTCATCTCTGTATCATGCCATCTTGTTTGTCATGTGTCCACAGAATCCTTAGCGCTAGGTAACTCTACCTTTAATTCTGTGACGAACAGATGGCAGCTTCGACAAGTGTCCACAGAGACCTTAGTGCTAGGCAACTGTACCTCTGCTTCTACAGGTGCCAGATATGTGGTATTAGAGTGCCGTCCAGTGTATCTATTTTCATTGTCGGTGAATATGTGACAGAGCATTCCTACTGTCATCTATTTTCATTTGTACTATTGTATTAGACTTACGGTGGAACTTTGGGTGGTTGATCGGTTGGTCCACGGGATTTGAACCCGGGCCCTCCCGAATGCAGGCAACAGACGTTATCACCTGAGCCATCCCCCGCTCCGTTGTTTTTTAAGTTAGTCTTAGTTAGTCTTAACGGCAGCCTTTCCTTTAGAACTTATTATTGCCTATAGGCAGTGGTGTTAACTCGTATTCGCTTGTCGTCGAGTTTCTGGTAAACTTTGGTTTTTATTCTTTAGATCACACACGCATTCACACTCTAATTTTATACTTCCACACTCTGGAGAGAATAGAGAATAATCTTGGCTAGAGAAAAATTCCAAGCCCCCAGCCGGGAATCGAACCCGGGACCCCTCGTACAGCAGGCAGGTGCTCTACCAACTGAGCTGCGATTCCAGGTCTTTTTTTTTAAGTTGCATTTGTACCCCGCCCCCTTTAACTACATTGGTCTTATCGGCGGCCTTTCCTTTGGAACTTATTGCCTATTGGCAATGGTGTTAACTCGTGTAACTCTTGTCGTTGGGTTTCTTATAAGTACTTTTGGTTTTTTAGTCATTAGATCATACACACATTCACACTCTCATTCATACTTCCAGACGCTGGGGAGGATAGGGAATAACCTTGGCTAGAGAAACATTCCCACCCCCAGCCGGAAGTCGAAACCTGGACCCCTCGCACAGCAGGCAGTTGCTCTACCGACTGAGCTACGGAGCCAATCCATTTCAGCTCTTGTAACACATTCGTTGCAGGTAAAAGAAGGATACACCAGGCTAAAGCGATAGTCAGATTTTTATAAAAGCGAGTCGCTCTGTGATAGCTTTGGATTTCCACACTGCTTGCATTACCACGAGAAAAATCCGAGGTTTGCATCACATGACTTTCTCTACTGACTTCTGCAAGCTATTCCTAGAAATGCTAGTCATACTTTTTAAAAGCGGGACACTAAGCGATGCTTTGGAAATTTCATACTCTTTGCATGAACTCAAAAAAGGGGAGGGGAAGAATAATGATTTACAGTTGAGAAAAGTATAAAAGATTTGAAAATTTAAACCAATAACAAAGAAAACCTCGGAAATGGTGAATGCCACAAAAAACTTAATTGACATAATTTGTGTGATTTAACGAGATCTAAATTTTTTAGTAGTAGGATATTTGTTTATCTCTTACCGTTTACCAATTATACAAAAGTCGTTCAGAATGAAGAGAACCTTAACACGCTATTGGCAGAAAATTCAAAATATAAATTTTATTTGTTATTGAAATATCTTATACATATGGTATTGTAATCAAAATCGTTACATCCATTTTTGAGAAACTAAAATGCAACGAAAAATTTTATATAAAAAGCGTAGTTTGGTGCCAGATTTCCTTGAAAAACTTGTGTCTCATCCTTGTAAAACGCTGAACTTAAATACCAAGTTCAATAACACAGACAGAAACACACACACACACACGCGCGCGCGCGCGCAATCTTTTCTGAATGCTCTTTTTGGGTTCAGAGAGTGTCAAAACACGTATCTCTGGTAAAGTTTCGATACCAAAGTTTTGGATGGAATACAATACTTCCTTTACTTGCTATAAGTAAGTGGTAGGGAGACTAAAAAATGATTGTAGTAATACCTCGCGTGGTTTCCAAATTATCGACAAATTCTAGAGTGACGATGTGACGAGAAAATTTATGTAGAGGATTTGGAAATCATGAGTGGCATTTGCTAAGACTATTGCACGAATAAAATGAAGTGATTTACCCAAAAGTAACAACTATTATAATAAAATCAAGGTATTTATACTTATTTGCAATATAAGTGGCGTTGTTTTCGAAAACATGTTATAGTTGTATGGTCACTTGCAGTAGGAATTCCCTACTCTGTTATGTATGATTGTAAGAAATATAAAACAAATAAAACCTACTCGTAAATTATCAACATTATAGGTATATGAATGCTTTCTTTTCAGAAATATGCTGATAAATGTTAAGTTATTTCAATTCATTGGTTTGTTATAAACATTATTTAAAAACACAATTATTTTGTTAATTTTATAGTGTATTCTGTACTTTTCCCCGATTTATTTCCGCATATTGATGCTATAAAACAATGTGGAATGTCACAGATAAAATTCTACAAGAAATGTATTATAATGAATATCATATAAAGTTCAATCCACTTGAAGACCAGGAGTTTCAAGAGGCGAGAGATGCAAGGAATACGAAAAGAAAACTACTCTAAAACTTATCGGAAAAAGCAAGGTTAGTGCAGTGGTTTTAAAGTCCAAAGAATATGAAACAATGATCAATTTATATGATGAGAATACCCCTGAACGATTACAAATGCAGTTTTTCTTTATCGCTGGGCTAGAATTGTATGCCTAAATAATCATTCGAAGCGTCACCATATCTCGTTTCTGCCATGTATATATTTAAACGTTTGATTGTTGGTAGCTGAGCCACTGCAAAATGATACTCCAACCGCTTCAGAATATCAAAAAATCTTATGTGACACACTCGCATGGTTTCTCTACCCTCTATCACTTATTACTGGGTATACAAATTAATCCTACTAAAGCTTATTTTTCTATCTACTTCATTTTAATCCAAATAAGCGTTTACAAAAATAGCTACATTACACATTTCGTTACAGATACAAAGGGAACAGCGATAGTCAAATGTTTAAGAACTGGACGCTATGTGCTGGCCTTAAAATTCCATACTGTTTCCATGCAATCGCGAGAAACAACTGAATGTTGACAGAACTTTAAAAGAAAAACAAATTAATGAAAAATTCGAACCGTTAAATAACCGATATCTCATAAATGGCTTATGTCACGCAAAAGTTGACATAAATTATGTATTTTAAAGAGATCTACAATTGTTGTGTTGTACGTTTTCGTCCATCGCTTGAAATTTAGCAGTATTGTCGCAACCTTAGGGGTTGTGACTGGGGAACGTACCTAGAGGTGAAGGTAGATAGTAGAACAAATAACTCTCAATGCTTCTTGGTGGCCCATTTTATTGTATTAACTAGAACATGATGATGCTGGGCTTCAGTTCCCAGTTTTGGGTTTTGAAGAGACCAGTTATGTATTTAACAAATCCAGTCCTGAAGGGACTTAACATTCAGACTTAAAATGACTGAAGGCTCAACACATTACATCACTGTATACCGATGTGGTCTTTAGTTATTAGATAAAATATTGTGAGTTTCCCTAATGGGATCTTACCTTGGAGAGTTGTCAGGTATTGTTGCAGGTCCAGCAGCATGAACTGCTGACAAGTTGAGAATCAGAACGACCCCCAGCAAGGGTCTGCAGCTCCTTATAAAGAAATTCACTGCCTATGGAGGTCTCGACAATCATGCCATGAGCATTACCAAGTATGGTGTGCCACCGCCCTGGGTTTGAAATATAGCGGCCAATCATAACTCGATACGTAAATGTTCTAGAACATTCTATGTGACGTAACGTGGCTTAAGGTGCAGCTAAGAGCCTGCAGAAAGACATGTACTCCTCAGGAAATGATGGTACAGTAACATCCCTTTGAAATGTCAAAGGAAGTAGCAGACCACGGTTAACTTCAACTAGAATTCTAAGTCAAGAAAGTTTACGAAATATAAAAATGACCGAATGTGTTAAAATGTAAGAGTTTTCCCAATATAGTAAAGTATTAAATCTATGACAAATTATCGTGCTGCCTGCAACTGTATACGTCACAGTATTATATGATTATACAAAATTCCTTCCGAATGAAGAGGACTTCAGAGGCTATTCTCGGAAAATTCAATTAAACATTTTATTTGTCATGTAAATAGCTTTAATATGTGGTATTTTAATCAAAATCGTTAGTCATTTTTTAGAAAACAAAAAAATTCGAAAAATTTTCATTATAAAGGGTAGTTTGGGGTAAGCAGATTTTCTTGTAAATCTTTGTGTCACTTCTTTGGAAGGTACTGAACCTTAATACTAAGTTTGGTGTTTATACGTTTTCTAAAAATGCTTTTTTTGGATCTAGAGGACGTCAAAACATGTATTTCCGGTCAAATCACGGTATCGAATTTTTTTTGGAATGCAATACTTTCTCTGCCCACTATGTACGTGGTAGAGAAATTAAAAGGAAAAAATGAATTTTTTTCGATAAACATTGAGTGGAATCATGGCCGTTATTGGTTCAAAAACAACATTTCTTTAAACCTGATTGGTCATCTCGCATTTGCGGCATGAGTGAAGGTGTCATTATTAGTACAAAGTAGAAAAACGAGTTTATTTTACGAATAATTTGCAGAATAGATATGAAGGTAAATTATAGTGAGCAGAGAAGATTCTGTGATTTTAATACACGGCATTTATTTTTTAAAGTGGTTTTTAGTTTAATTGGGTTATCTGTCCTCTAGCTCTGCGGAATATGGGGTAGAGGTTATGGTCCGTTTAGAGTATGCATTGCGGGCCAAACAGCTGGAACGTAATGTTGCGTTGTAAACCTTTGTGACTGCCGCCATAAGAGACATTGTCCAGCGCCGGGACTCTGAACTGTTTTGGTCAGTTTTACACTAAACTCCCCCCCCCCACGCTTCTAAAAAAATCAGCAACGACAAGGGAAAAGAAATTAAACTCTATACATCGTTGCGGAACATGAACTCGCTCTCCTCTCGTCGTGTTTCCCTCTAATGATTCCAAATCACTGCTCCTATTAGTAGGTGTGATTTTAAACAATGCTCTATACAGTATTTGTTAGATAATACAGGAAACTGCGGCAGTAATGCGATGACCTGGTTTAATTATGAATACGATATGTTTCACCGAGCAATTTAAGTTTGACTGCGTTACTGGCAACGGGTACAGGTTAATTAGTAATTGTACGCCGGCGTGGATAAACAACTTTAGTTTCAATTGTTATACTTAAACCGTTACAGTAACAGTAAATTAGAGTGATTCCGGTCATGCAATAATTAAAACCTTTGTTTGAATGCGAGTGTTTGCCTATAGGCGCAATTTCGGTCTGAAGTCAAACATTATATACAGTTCAAGGTAACCCAATTATATTGACAGTTATTCATGGATTCCAGCTTTAGTTTCGATTTCCGTTTACAAATAACTCTCTCTTCACTCTACGTAACTTGAAACTCTGGCGTGTAATACCAAACGTTTTCTCCATTTGTGGCCTTTTTCTAAACGGTTCTATGGAGTGCAAATACAAAAAGTCAATATTTTTATACAATTCGATGAATACATCTCCATAAAAATGGTTTCACTTGAAATAAATTGATATAACTAAGCACACTGAATAGCCGGCCCTCGTAGCGTGGTCGCTGGAGTGTGTAGTTTCGGCGTTCCGCCAAGCTGAGTGTCGTGATTTCGAGTCCCGCAATGGGCATGGGTGTTTGTGTATGTAATTGCGGTAATAAGCGGTAAAGAAAACAGTAGAAACACATAAACCATAAACTGGGTAAAACAAGGGAACTTTAAAAAAAATGATCCTCTAGTCAGTAGCCTATTTCTTTCTTTACAATGTTTAGTAAGGAGGTGTTGTATTCCACCCAAACATTTTATGTCAAGATTTTACCGGAAATGTGTGTTTTGAGACCCCTGAAACTCAAAAAAGCATTTTTACAAAAAGGTCCATGTGTGTGTGTCTGTGTGTGTCTGTCTCTGTGAACAGATAGCAAAAACGAAAAGTTGCGACACGAAGATTTTCAAGAAAATTCGTCAACCTGCAACTACCCTTAACATGCAAAACTTTTCGAAATTTTCGACTTTCTAAAAATGGCTCTAACGGTTATGTTTAAAATAGCACATATTAAGGATATTACTGACAAATAAAATGCATATCTTGAATTCTCTGGAAATAGTCTACGAAATCCTGCGGAAGGAATTTTGTATAATTTTGTATAACTGAAAAAATTAAGCGATAGACGAAAACGTACAGCTCAAAAGCACACAATTTATTTAAAAGAACTTTCCTGAGGCCTAAGCCATTTCCGAGATGTCCATTTTTAATGGTTCGAATTGTTCAATATTTTGTTATCTATCATTTAAAGTCCTGTCGACATTCAGTTGTTTCTCGCGATTGCATGGAAAGAGTATGCAATTTTAAGGTAGCATATAGCGTCTAGCTCCTAAACAATTGGTTATCGCTACTCTTTTGAATTTATAACGAAATATGTAATGTAGTTATTTCTACAAAGGTTTATTTCTATTAAAATGAAGTACAAAGAAAAATAAGCTTTCGTAAGACACGTTTTTATAACCATTAATAAAAGATAAAGGGTAGAGAAAGTCGTATGAATGTAACACACCAGATTCTTTTTTATGATCAATTACCACAGGGATTAAAAATAGACGCGAAAAACATTTAAAAGAAAGTAAATCACTGCTTAATTGGCAAATATCTATACAGACTGAATGAACTACAGCGAGTACATCCAGTAGTAGATAACTGCAGATAATGATGATGTTGATAATGATAATATGTAGCAGGAAAGCTTCCGTGTGTCTAGCCTACCAATCTCCACCTATATCAGGCTCACATGCTTACGTAGAGATGATGATCATCCAGCCAATACGAGGAGTGCGGCAGTATTTTTAACACTTAAATGATTTCAGTCAAATTATATAATATGTGAATTCAATAACAGCCCGCCTTAAAGCAATATGTGTGTAATAATTTGTAAAATGTATGTAACAGTCATTGCAAATGTTTATATTATTGTATCCATGGGTAATAATGTTATTCGAATGCATTAGGTAATTTAATAATGTAGGAGCTGTGAGAATAATAGATTAAACGTTGCTAACATTGAGGTAACCTTGAGGCAATAATGAGTTTGAGAGTTTAAATACTACTAGTCATTATTAGAGCAGCAATAATGTAAATTTTAGTGACAGTTTATAAAATAGCTAATCAACAACTAGAAAAAGTTTTAGTTAAATGCAGGTATTTTATTGGAGTAGGATTAGCTAATCAGAGACTTGAAATACAGAAATTTACAAGTTTAGGCGGTTGAAATCTATTCAGTTGCCTGCAGACGGTGATAGTAACCGGATGCAGGATATGTCCTCGAGAGATTTAATACGTATTCGTGTGAGACGAAAAATAAGTTTACGTGTTAAAAGTACAAGTAATTAATAAAATAATCTCATAGCTCTCTATCAGTGAAGTGCTATTTAAATCGTATCAAGTATTCATTAAAAGGGGTGAAATAAAATAATAGTCTGTGTAAGCCTACATTCTTATCGCATCACGCCCAGCCAAGATATCCATGCCTCTAAAATAATACTGACGCAGCCGAGGCAAACATAAATATAATATCTAAAGAAACAGTCAAATTACAAAGCTAATATTTTTTAAACTTGGGGCAAAGGCCACCTGAAGTACATTTGGGGTGAAGGCTACCGGGAACTGTTTAACATACGTGAGATTACAACTACTTCAAGTGTTCGGCTCCCCAACATTTGAACTATAATACAACTCCTTCCATACGTGGAGAGTAACAAACCGTCTTCTTCAAAATGTCGTCCATACGTGGGGCTAACGAAATAATTAATCTACTTCAGGAGATGTGGTCAGCAACCAGCTTCCCCAGCTGAAATGTTAGTTTTTGCGACCTAGACACCGCCACTCATCGTAGCTTCTCAAATATATCACGAATTATTATAGATAAACTATAGAACTTACTAATAAACATTATTATTATTATTATTATTATTATTATAGAAACAATTCCATTTATAAAAAGTGCGTAAGTATTGACGATGTTCTTCGTAAATGGCAGAATGAATTTGACGGAGAAGTTGCAAATACTGTCTTAAATATAAAAACAATTTTATGACACTCATTGGAGAAAATGTAATTAGAACAAAACTTATTTGATGATAACACAACGATGTGCAAATCCAGTTACCTCGGCTGTTATACTTCCGTCTACAGGGAAGAAGATATACATAGAAAGCTCAACATGTTCAGTTGATATGTGGTACAATAATCAGAACACTAAGAAACACCAACAAGAAAATAAAAATAAAGCACAAAAAAGTAATGGCCACACCACTTTTGCTTCACGGCATGAAAGTAGAAGAAAAGAATGATTAACTAAACCGAAATTAAATTTTTAAGGGGAGGGGCAAGATACAGATATAAAATCATAGACCGGCCAAGCACCAAGAACTACAAAATGTTAACAGAATGATTCAAGAGACAAAATCAGAGTGGCTGCAACATATTGTAACTTCCAGTTTTACTCTTACTTCATTAGGTTCTCACTGTTGCTTCACTAATGTGATCTAGTTCAATTTTCCTTGCCACTTCACTTTCTTCGCGACGTAGCGGCGTAATGAAATATGCACGACGTAGCCTCGTCTTCGGATGGTTCACCCGCTGAAAAGTCGAACTCAAGACCTCTCAATCTCTCGATTAGAGCACTAGCAACCTTACTCGCAGTATGCACTGAATATCCGACAATTTATGTCCAACCTGAAACACACCCGCTCACTCACGAGAACTTTCGCTTATATAGCTGCTGGAATTTTTCAGAGACTTCTAGAATGTTCGAGAGGCGGGGTGAAAGAACGTTGCAGAACACTCCTTATTCCCATAACGCTTCTGCTATTTATGCTGGGTGAGAACTTTATCACGTCGATTTATTTCTTCCCGACCGTCGGTCGGTCCTTCGGCGTCTTTCCTGTAAGCTCGGGCCATAGCCGTTAACGTCACAATATACTAAGAACGGAAAACAGACTACCAAAAATAATTTATCCTACAAGCCAAAGGACCATAGATGAATAGGTAGGCTTAACAGCAGTGGTTTGGTTGTTTTGGATCTACTCCTAGTAGTGGAATAGATCAACTGATCTAATCCTTGTTTTTGTGTTGAAGTAGGGTATCACTGTACGTTATCTTGTTTGACGGTAGATTTTTGAAGAATTTATGCTTACTGTAAAAACCTGAAACTTGTATCAAGTGTAAAAAAGTACCTAGCGGGATGGCTCAGGCGGCAATGTTTGTGATCCCGAGTTCGATTCCCGGTGACTGCCCACTCTGATCCATGGGTTTTTTTCGTGGTTTCCCCGAGGTCGACAGGCGAATGCCGGGATGGTCTGTTCTATACCACGATTTCCTTTCTGTCATTTCCTTTTCATTGTGTTTCCTGTTCATCTTTCAGGTGTGGTGTATGGCGGTGGCGGAAAGATGGCGCGGATGCATGCTCACTGGAAACAATACTCTCCGTGGGCACCAGAAGGCTAGTCAACTGCTGGATCGTTTATTGCGACACACGGGTCTGCGAGTTTGGAATGTTAGAGAGTTCCGCGCGTCTCTGTGGCCTGTCTGCTTATGTCCTGTAGCCCCATGCGTGATTCCTTCACTTCATCCCTTCTTTCTGAAGGTGTTAGGCATAATAGATCTCTGTAAGTCGCGGTGCCGAGGTGTCCCCCTCCATTGAACAACCTTTAACCTATAAGTCTAACCAAACATTAAACTGAACTATCATGTATTGCATAGAAGAGTTATGAGCATGCATACACCTTCGATATTTCAAACTTTATATGTTTTATGCATTTCGTTTCTTTGTTTCTTTGATAGCTATTACAGTGCAATTAAATACTCCATTACTAAATTTGTATTAAAAGGGCATACCTAATACAGTTCATGAACTGTTGAGCTTTTCTGATTTCTGAATCTTCTTCAAAAGGCAATGTGAATACGCAAGTAAACCTGAATATTTAAGATGTGTTTATTAAATTTAAACATTGAACACAATTTATACCCAGATTTAAACTATGAGTATCCATTTCTAATTAAATTACTAAAAAAATAATAATAATTTCAGATTCCGTAAACATTGAGCATCCAGAGGGTCATATCTCACTACTAATTTGATGTATTTTGTTATATTGTCAGTATAATAACAGAAATATTAAGTGTTTTTAACATTATTTATTTAATAATGGATCAAAGGTGACTATCATAACACGAAAAGCCTCTTAGCTGTTTTAATTTCATACGAGCAATGCAGTTATACACAGGTTGTAAAAATATATGTTACATGCGTACTACGTGATCATAATATGTCTATAAATCCAAGTTAAGAGACTCTGTTTACCCGCTAGAGCCTCTGAAACGGGTAAACGACTTAAGTAAACAAACCGTAGACTCTTTGATAAAAGTGGATGCCGCATTCATTAGTTAAGAATTGTTTACCAATGCTGTTGCATTAGCTGCTACGTGATACACAACAGTCCTTCACCATACTTACAGTCAATGATAGTGCCTACGAGATTATTCTGTTTAGAATTTTTGTAATTTACAGTATTCATTTGTGTGGACATCATCAAGTGGGAGGAAACAATAACGGTCGTGTACACAAATGTGGAATAATGCTTCTCATCTACAGAGCAGCCCGATGGAATGAAAGTAAGGCTTGTCGGCTCTATCAACAACGTTGCCACAATAGGCGTCACCCAGCCCACACCATGTTTTCAAGACTGGAGAGGTTTTTTAAGTGAAACAAGCAGCTTACGTCCTTATAAACACCCCTACTCCAGAGCTTGAACTCTTTCCAAATGTTCGTCATCATGTAATAGGTTGGTGACAGCAATAGCATTTCGAGCAACTTCAGTTGTTGGTTGAAATGTTATGTTTACTTACAGTATTTCAATTTTATTTTTTAATTATTTTCTAATTTTGTGATCCACGTTACCTACATCCTCTCCCATATTTTAGAAACCTTAGCACGTGAAGTAGAGTAGAGTGGTATTGTTCTTAAACATTTTAACATATTGCAACTCATTCATCGCACGAGTCAGATAGATCGTACGTGTTTATATAACACACTGTGGACCATACGTTTTACTATATTTGACACATTGAACTTTAAAAGTTAATTATATTTTAGAAGAACTGAAAAAAACAACACAGTAACAAAAATCGCAAAACACATAAATAAAACAAAGACAAAGAAGAAAAAGGAAACTACAAGCACACGCTATTGTTTACAAAACAAACACAACACCCCCCTTTGCATGTTCAGGATATAAAAAAAGAATAACGGATTCCCATTTGAGAAATAGTATAATTATTGGTAAATTCAAACAAATAACAAGGAATATCTCGGAAATGGTTTAATCCAAAAAACATTATACGACATAGATTGTGTGTTTTAACGAGATCTAAATTTTTGTGTAGAAACATTTTGTCTATCTCTTACGGTTTACCAGTTACGCAAAAGTCATTCAGAATGAAGAGGACTTTTGGGGACATTCCCAGAAAATTTAAGATAAACATTTCATTTGCCATGAAAATATCTTAAACATATATTTTAATCAAAATTGTTAGAGCCATTTTCCAGAAAATAAACATTTTCGAGAAATGTTCCATGTAAAGGATAGTCTGGGACGGGGGGGATTTTCTTAAAAATCTTTGTATAGTATCCCTGAAAGATACTAAACTGAAATAGAAAGTATGGTATTTATCGAACTTTAGTTTTTGAGTTATGCTGCTCACACACACATACACACACGGACATGTTTTCAAAAAGCTTTATTTGATTTCAGGTACTTCCGATGAAATTCCGGTATCCAATTTTTTTGGCTGGAATGGAATACTTCCCCTACTTACTATACGTAATAGAGAAAGTAGAACTGTAACAATCGGTTCCCCATCGCACCTCCCAATTAGCAAGTTCCAACTAGCTTGTAACTCTCTTCTTGAGTCAACAAAGGAATCTGGCAGATACTTTTTCCTTAGCTGTTCTGTTTTAGTACAATGCACCAGAATACGAACTCAACTTTCTTCCTCTCTACAACAAGGACAAACACTTGTGTCTTCTTCGTTAACAAATTTTATCGCTCACCATAATCCCAGTCTAAGCCAGGCAAGCCCTTGTTTGTTGACTCTTATTTCCCTACAAAATATATTGTTCTATACCCCATTTTGTTTTTAGTTTCGACAGTAAGCTTAATGATACTTTCTCATTACATTCTGGCACTATCTGCTGTCCATCTATATCTTTCTCTCGCTTCTGTACCTTTTTCCACAACAGCTTCTGGACATGGAACCCATGTAACCACAATTTATTAATAAATCTATATACCTACCACCGAGCCCTATAAAATACATTTATTTAAAATCTGTATACGGTATGGGCTTCTTGGCGCCGATATGTGGTATAAATGCCTTAAAGAGCAGCATCCAGCAGGAATACCCAGAGTTGACAGCAGTTTTGCACTCGCAGACATGTATTTACAAAGTCTTGTGCGTTTAGACGATATTAATCTTTATTCCCGGCTTTGCTAATAGAGGCGATAAAGATGATACTCTTAGTTGTGAATTTGGAATTTACTCTGGCAATAAAAGGAAAACAGGACGCTGTTTGAATAGCAAATTCGGAAACCTTGCATAAGAAGAACGCAGAAAATGCGCATGAATATCATTAGAACGAAATACAATGAGATATCCCAGAAGAAAAGCGAGGAATTAAAGCGGAACAACAAAAGAAACTTAGTAACGGTGAAGAAGACAAAATAAGGGGAAGAATGTTAAACGGCAGGGAAGCATATAATTAAAATGTTTTAGAATTTCTGCAGAGTGAGCAGAAAACAGTCAGAATATTCTGGTACTAAAAAGAAAAAACATAACAAATGGGAGAAAGGGAAAAATGGGGAAGAATAATGAAACATACTCGAGGAGGGGATGAAAAATAAAGTAAAGATGTTCACTGAAATGTATTTAGAGTATAACGAAGAAAGTAGCTTTCAAGAAAAATTATACCAGATGGTGGGAGTTTAGATAAGATTCTCTTAGAGAATGAAAAATTATTTTCTGATGCTTGTTTCAGCAGAAAATATAACCTTTCCATATGTTTCGGCACATATTTCCAATATGGAATGATTAATGCAGTCTTATTGAAGTACTATATGGCAAACAGCAAATAAATTAAATTTTTTACATTATTTTATTTTTAAGCACCTCATTTCGCCGAAATTTATCATTTTTATTTTATAGAAAATCTAATTTACACTAAAGTTACAATGTCACAACAACGGTTGAATAACTGACCACGACCCCCCACACACAGGTATGGTATCTCTCACCCGCTTGCTTATTATGCGATCGTTATTTCAGTATAAGTGTCATTACATCATTGTAACTCGCTCTTTCTCTCTTTTACTAAATGTCTAAATTAAAAAAATGATATTACTTCACATAGCTTTCTCTACCCACTGACGTTTATTTCATGTACGTATCTAGTACAAACTGTTCTTACTAAAGCTTATTTTTCTATTTACTTCATGTTAATCGAGATAAACCTTGGTAGAAACAGTTTCATTTCACATTTCATTGTAGGTATGAGCTGGACACAGAAAAGAGAATCGACAGCTGTTATCATATGTTGACTTTGGAAATTCCATACATGACATTGTGAACAACAGCCGAATTGTGACAGTACTTTAAAAGTTTGATGTGTTACACTTACAGGACTTACTCTGCTCTTGTACAAACTATTTTTACACACGCTTATTGTCCATATACTTCATGTTAATCGTCATAAAATTTGCAAAACTATCTTATTGCTAATTTTCTTGTAGGGGAATATGGCTTTAAGCGATAGTCAAAACTTGTAAGAGCTGGTTGCTATGTGGAGTATTCCATTCTCTTTGCACATCCAGGACATAACTAAACGAACAATGAATTCCCATTTGAGAAAAAGTATAAGTATTGGAAAATTCAAACAAATAACAAGTAATATCTCAGAAATGGTTCATTCCACAAAAAAATATGTACATGACATAAATTGTGTGTTTTAATGAGCTCTGCATTTGTTGTGGAGAAAACTTGTATATCTCTTGGGGTTCATTAGATATGCAAAAGTCATTCAGAAAGAAGAGGACTTTTGGGGACATTTACAGAAAATTCAATGTATGCATTTTATATGTCATAAAAATATCTTAAATATACGTTATTTTAATCAAAATCGTTAAGAGCCATTCTTGAGAAAACGAAAATATGGAAAAAATATTACATGTAAAGGGTAGTCTTGGGTGGTGGGATCTTTGTGTCACATCTTTGTAAGATACTGAATCTAAATACCAAGTTTAGTATTTATCCGAATTTTCATTTTTGAGTTATGCTGTTAACAGGCATAGGCGCGCGCGCGCGCACACACACACACACACACACACACACACAGACAGGCACACACACGAACCTTTTTATAAAAATTATTTTTTGTACTAGGGCCCTCAAAACATGTATTTCCGGTGAAATCTCGGTATCCAATTTTTGGATGGAATGCAATACTTTTCCTACTTACTATAGGCAGTAGAGAAAGTAAAAATGACAAAGTATTGAAGAATTGAAACATATAATAATGGACTTCTCGTAAATTCTAATGCCACAGAAAAAGTTATTTAAATTAATTTTATCCTTTAAATATTTTTATATTTTTCTCTACTGCTTGCCTTTAGCAAGTAGAGGAAGTGTTTTATTCCACCTAAAAATTAGATAACGAGATTTCATCAGAATATATGTTTTGAGATTCCCTGAATCCAAAAAATGCATTTTTAGATAAAATGTCCCTGTGGTGTGTGTGTGTTTGTGTGTGTGTGTGTGAATAGCGTAACTCAAAAACGAAAAATCGATTAAATGTACAGTTTTTGATCATTTTGATTTTCACAAAATATTTCCAACATTTTCAATCTCAATTTATACGATTGCATAAAAACCTAAATATGAAATTAACTGCTCTTAGGTTCTATAATCATATCGTAGACTTTGACTTGAGAAACAACTGATGGTGTTAATTTTTAATACTTTTTTCTATTAAACACATCCGGATTCACTCCCACAGTCATACTTCCAGACTCTGCGGAGGGTAGGGAATCGAAATGTTTAAAGAAGCATATTCCGCTCCAGCCGGTAATCGAACTGGGAACCTCTGGATTATCAATTTATTTTATTTATATTTTATGTTTTATTTTTATTAATTTTATAAAAAGTATCTCAACACTTATATTTATATTGATCTTACCTATTATTTCGTATTATACATGTGTCGTGTTTCTGATGTCTATTTGGCTTAAATTGAAGGCAATTTGCCCTTTAGAAAATGAAATTTAGTTCCCTCGAGGTCAGCGACATTCAGCAGTGTTTAAGATCTCATAAAATCTGTGAAGTTAAATAAAAATAAATGTATCATTTATAATCCAAACGAAGGAGCTATCATAATTCCATTCCCCCAGGAAATCTGTAAAACTAGCACAAAATGCTTCGTTATAATCCGTTGGGAATTAATTTTCCTTCAGAATAATATGCTTGAGTGACAAGCTTTTCTTGAATTTAATACACGTTTTGTCAGCATGTTACTACTCCACAGAAAAACTTTGTTTTAGAACTACGTTAAATATGCAAGATATGAATTCACTATTCTTTGAAACTACGGAGAGAGACTGACTCCATAATCATCCTTACCAGCCGTCACAGTGCTTCAGCAAATAATGTCGACTTTTCTCCACTCGTCCAGCAGAAGTCAAGTTCCAACATGACAGTAAAGAAATGAAATGCTTGAGATTGAGTGGGGGATGAAAGCGTAAGGGTCGGTATTCATGTAAGTCGCCTTCTCCGACCAAGGAAACTAAATGTAGCGCACCGTTTCAACCAGGATGCTGCATGAACTTTAATGCTAGTACCCCGTGTTTATTAGGTAACTTCTCTGACAGGGAAGTGCGTTGGTATTGCATATACTGATAGACGATATTTGCTGCCTAACGTGTCAAGAGAAAGGTGAAATTTGGAATTTCTTCTTATAAATTAAACCTGCTGGGGATACCATCTAGATTACAACAAAAATATTTTCTTAGCATTTCATACTACTTTTATTGCTTGAATAAAATATTAGTTTTTTATATTATTTGTTTTCCTCTCCGTTAATACCTCTGTATCGCCCTAACACCATTGAACTCGGTTTTTACGCAATGTTACGACACAGAAAAGAGATATTTACAAACTCCTTTGGCTGCTAAAAATTAAGGTGTGAGATCACTAAAAAAATCTTAATTCTTGGTTTTCAGTTTTATACCTTCACTGTTTATTAAGGGTATTACTGTGCTTAGGTTTACGATATAGCCTAGTAATAGGCGGTGTTAATTTCATTCCCTATTTTTTTTAATTTCAAATTACCAGCACTTTGCTTTCTTTGAATTTCTCTTATGACAGAAGTTGTAAAGCAACCTGTTTGAAATAAGAGAATACCAAAGCATTTATATTCCGATTTATTCAGAACAAATTTGTATATATTCGTTATAAGATTTTGGTATAAGTTTAACAAAACAAGTTAAAACAAAGCGAGTGGAGGTATGAAATGCACATGCGTCACAGGCTTTTGCTGAAACTCGTCATTTTGCCGGCGTACACGTTTTGTCCCAATTGTTTGGCATTTTGTCTAACTCCAACTTCAAAAACCGAAAACTAAAACACCAAAAAAACCAACCACTAAAAACTTAAGACTAAACTAGCCTTTCTGCTGGCTTTTAGAGGCTCCATCAGGTTTTGTTTAGAATGGAGTTACACTATGCGGCGGCTTTTTGTGATCTGCCTAGGATCTACTTAATGACGGATTTCAGCAAAAGCCTACTACACATATACAAATGGTATCGAAGAACTGAAGTGCTGAAACTAATTCATATTAAATCCTAGGCACTGAGGAAAGACTTCAAAAATGGAACCCGGCCAGTGACTGTAGTGAAATTAGAACCCCGGTCTATAGTTTGAAATGAGAGAAATTTATGCCTTTTTGGCGCTCAGAACTACGTTGCTACCACTGAAACCAGAAACTAATGGAATTTATCATAGAAATAGTTTGTGTACCCAAATAATCACAAACGATTTGAATAGCTTCTTGAATATATGCACATACATCCAAACTTTTGAATGATAAATCTTATAAGAAATTATGATTACAAGCTTTCGCAATATTATAAGTAGTGAGACAGATAGATTTTATGCATTATAATCTCTTTTGGAAAAGTAAATAAAGCGCATTCTCTAAATGAAATTTAACATGTGTTTCATAATTACTACTGGACCACGATATGAATGCGCTTGGTGGAGGACATCACTTTGTTTTGTCAACAATCAAGCCTAGGGATCAGAGGGGAGTGAGAGGCAAGACGATAGGGAAATGTACAGTCGCATAATGAAAACAGTGCAGGCTGTGGCCTGCTAGTATACGCAGCTCTAAACTATGGATGTTTTGTTTATCTGACTGTCCTTTCATGCCAGTCCCACTTGTTTCATTTAGTTCCTCTTCCCACTGCATGCATTCATATCGTGGCTGACTAGTATCTGTTCAGGTATTCTTGATTTAAAAAGACACAAACAAAGGAAACAACCGCACACACAGACACACACAAATATACGCGTTGGAATCAGAATAATTTCTCTGCCCACTATAATTTACTTTTATAACTATTCTGTAAATTATTTAAAAACAACATACTTGTTATTAACCATGATAAAATGTTTTTCCAAGTGGTTTCAATATAGGTTTTGGCTAATAGAAATGCTGAGAAAGGCAATATGTGAATCAAATATTTAAAAACAAATTCTTCAAATGTAATATGTTCTTTGCATGGCCTTATGGAAAAATCTGATGTGATACATCCACGTGACTTTCTCTACCGTCTAAGTTTATTAGTGGGTACACAAACTGTTCTTACTAAAGCTTATTTTTTGTTCTAATACATTTTAATCCAAATAAACCTTTGCAGAAATAGCTACATTACACATTTAATTATAAGATACAAAGAGAATAGCGATAGTCAAATATTTAAGAACTGAGCGCAACATGCTCGCCTTAAAATTGCAAAATGTTTCCCTCCAATCGCGAGAAACAACTGAATGTTGACAGGAATGTAAAAGAATGACCAAGTAATAAACAATTCGAACCATTAATAAAATATCTCAAAAATGGCTTATGCCACAAAAAACCTATTTGAAACAATTCTGTGCTTTACACAGATCTACATTTTTTGTGTATTACGTTTGCGACTATTACGTTTACCAATTATGCGAGATTATACAAAATTCCTTCTGAATGAATAGGTCTTCATAGGCTGCTCCCAAAAAACTCAAGATATACATTTTATTTATCATGTAAATTCCTTTAACATATAGTATTTTAATAAGAATCGTTACAGCCATTTCTTTGGAAAATAAAAAGTTTCAGAAATGTTGCATGTAAAGAGTAGTTGGGAGTGGGGAATTTTTTTCAAAATCTTCGTGTCGCATCTTTGGAAGGTACTAAATCTAAATACCTACCTTATTATTTATACGGAGTTTAGTTTTTTAGTTATGCTGTACACAGACACACAGACAGACACATATGCTTGCTTTTCTTGGAATTCAGGGGATCTCAGAACATGTATTTCCGGAGAAATCTCGATATGAAACTTTTGGGTGGAATGCAGTACGTAGCTAAAATTTGCTCAAACTTTTCAAAAAGTTTAAAAATTGGCTTTAATGTAAAAAAAAAACACTTTGAAGCTTTAGCCTCAATTACATATCATGGCTTTTGCTCTTACAGCCCTTTAAATCTTCAACATTGGCATTTAAATGCCCATGAGCAAACGGTCTATTAACCTGCATTTACTTCTAATGCCCTTTACTAGGCTTTGATTTTTCTTACACTTTTGCGTATTAAACATGTTTCACGTGATATAGTTTGTAACCAATGTTGCTCAAATTTTTAGCAGAAGTGCAGAGAGCGAGAGCGAGCGAGAGAGAGAGAGAGCGCTTAAAAATTGGCATGTGGTTTTTGCTACAATTTTCAATTGCTTAAGATATGACAAAATTAATTCAATCACTGAGCCAAATTGTTTAAGAATTATATTTTGGGGTTTAAATTTTTTCTGAGGCAACCAGAGTAGTGTATAAAATTCTATATGCCAGTTTTGTGCATTAGTATGAGGCAGTATTTAAACACTTAAATAATTTCAGTCTAATTATATAATATGTAAATTCAATAACAGCCCGCCTTGAAGCAATATGTGTATGTAATAATTTGTAAAATGTATATAACAGTAATTGCATATGCTTATCATGTTCAATAATGTTATGTGAATATTTTACGCAATTTAATAATGTAGGAGCTGTGAGAATAATAAGTTTAAAGTTGCTAACAATGAGGTAACCTTGAGGCAATAATGAGTAAGGAAGTTTAAATGCTACTAGTCATTATTAGAGCAGCAATAATGTAAATTTTGAGACAGTTTAAAAATAGCCAATCAACAATCAAGTCAGTTGCCTCCAAACAGTGCTCATAACCAGACGTGTTGCCTGCAGACAGTGCTCATAACTGGATGCGTTGCTTGTGCGTCCTCGAGAGATTTAATACGCATTCGTGCGAGACCAAAATAAGTTTACGTGTTAAAAAGTGTAAGTAATTAATTAATAAAAAAGAATCTCATAGCTCTCTATATCAGTGAAGTGTTATTTAAATCGTATCAAGCACTAATAAAAGGAGTGAAGTAAAATTATAATCTGTGTAAGCCTACATTCTTGTCGCATCACGTCGCATCACTGACGCAGCCGAGGCAAACAAACATATAATATTTAAAGAAACAGTCAAATTACGAAGTTAATATTTTAAAACTTGGGGCAAAGGCGACCTGAAAGTATATTTGGGGCGAAGGCTACCGGAAAGTGTTTAACACAAGTGAGGTTGCAACTACTACAAGTTTAGCTCCCCAACAGTTGAACTACAATACAAATACATCTCAAATCGGCTTTTCCATACGTGGAGCTAATAAATATCTTCTTAAGTATTAAAATACAATGGCAATATGTTTATTTTGTCACAGATCGGAATTCTGCTTATGTAGAACAGCTGATTTGTTAGCATAATTAAAGTAAAATAATTTTTTCCTCAAAATATTAAAGATATCTTCATGAAATTTAAAACAGGCTTATTATTGAGGTAGTAGGTGAAAAAAATTGAAAAAATTTGCATAAAAACTGAAAGATTTTGAAATTTCATCTATGAGTACATTTTTCCTTAAATAAGTTCTTTAGTCTATTTATAATGGTTTCATAGTTATTATAAAAGATACCTCAGAGTGAAGGGCTATTTACAGAAAATTCAAAATATACATTTTGTTTCTCATGTCAAAATATCAGATATGATACTTCATTCAAAATCATTAGAGCACTTTTGATAACGAAGCATTCTTCATGTATTATTTTTGTAAAAAAGAAAGTGAGGGTGACCAGTTGTGGTCTATTGCGCTTCCCTTCATTTAATCTTCTAAGACTTTTGCCTCCTTTTCAAAGTCTGCAAGTCTCTTAGAAGACACTTCTTGAAAGCTTTGCAGTTGCATGAAAATGGTTAAAGTATTTAAACCTAAGAATTTTTGGAGCTTCACAGCCACATAGCAAATGAGATACTATTTTATTTGCTCTTCTGAATTTTCTACATACCAGCTCAAGGTGAAAAGTTCTCGACCTGGCGCATAGATGGCGTAGATATGAATGAAGTTTTATTTTGTCTAATTGGTACATGTATGGGAGTTCCAACTTGATCTACAGAACAGTTTTGTTTCTATGGCTGTTAATAGTAGACATGTTGTTTGTGTTCCTTAAAATGGAGAAACTGATGTACCATGCAGCCATAAAATTCTTTGTTCTGGATGGTTTATCGCCAATGGAAATTCATCCAAAGTTGTTGAAGGTATATAAGGAGTCGGTGAAGCAGAATTTAAAGTGGTCGTACTTCTCTTGAAGATGATCAAGGAGAACAGCGCCCCAAAACTGCAACCACTGAGGAAAACATCGAGAAAGTGCACAATATATCACTGGGCGATCGGCAATTAAAGGTGAATGAAATAGCTGACATCATAGGATCAGAAGAACGTATACGGTGCATCCTGTGAAGAATGTGCGTGAAGAATTAAAGATGACAAAGCTTTGTGCTACGTGGGTGCCACGTTTGCTGAATAGTGTCCAAAAACAAATGCGAACACGGCTTTCACAGCAAAGTTTTAACCGTTTTAAAAACAATTTAACTGATTTTGTGCGCCGATTTGTTACTGTGGATGAGAGTTCTACCACCACATGCCAGAAACAAAACAGCAGTATCAAAGGGTGGGTGGAAGTTGGCGGCTCTGCATCAAAGAAAGTGAAGTGGATTTCATCTGCATGTCAAGTGTTTTCTGGGATTCTTCTCATTGATTACCTTCAACAGGGAAAAACAACAAGTAGTGAATATTACGCAAGTCTCCTGGACCAACTAGACGAAAAAAAATATGAGAACAGGCCTGTATTGCAAAAGGAAGGAATCCTTGCTCATCAGTATAGTGCATCTGCTCACAAAGGAGCTTTGGCAACGGGAAAACTGAGGGACCTTGTATACAAATATAGAGGAATTGTACATATGAAAGGGGAACCATAATATAAAAATTGTACAGTAATAATTTAATTCACTAACATGTTAAAATATTCAACATCTAACATTTGTACAGAGCTGATTGTAAGACCGGCGATCTAGCAGAATTCCAAGAAATCATAAAGACCGTACCTGTCACCGAGCGGTACAACACTACATGATGGCGCCCAAGCGCACGGATCTGAAGCCACACATTCTCATACATGTCAGGGTAACGCGGCCTGAGGGCCAATAGGAAACGTCGTTACATTTTCAAACGCAGAGGTGAGCGTCACTAGGCTCCCGTATATAAGGGCAGACAAAGCCTCAGAGCCCGCTCTTATTCTAAATCTAACTCATCGGGAAGTCACGTCGACACGAGGTGCTACAGATGCACGTGGGTGCACAAGGGTGGGGTGTATGGGAATATAGCTAGGCTCCTGACTAATTTGAAGTGGTGGGATTATTATTATAATAACTATTTCAAACTGTGAAATAAACTTCATTGATTAAGGGAAACTTGCAGTGTATTTTTAACTTGCCTCACCCACTAGACACTGAGATTTAATAATTAGAGATAGTTAGGAATGGAATGTTCAACAACCGACGAGCACCAAGAGCCGAGGAAGAAGTGCAACAGGCAACAACACCTAAGGATCATCGATTTCCGCTACAACCTGAAGTATGAATTGTTGGATCATCCACCTTATTCACCAGATTTGGCACCGTCTGACTTCCACCTATTCCCACATCTACAGAAAGTTGTCGCTAGAAAACGTTTTGTATCTAATGAAGACGTTATGACAGCCGTAGATGGGTATTTTGCACACCTTTCACGTCACACTTCAGTTATGGAATCTACTCAATGGAAAAACGTTGGATAACGTGCATGGACCTAAAGGGTACTACGTAGAAAAATAAATGCATTTTGCCTTAGAAAATGCAGTTTTTCACTGCAAGCCCGAGAACTTTTCATCTCGCCATAGTACTTGATCGAACTGCTTTGTGATTTTGTAGAAATGCTCATACAACTGATAGTCTCCTGTTAATAGACCAACCGTCCTCATGTAAAGGTTATTTTGGTGTGGGGGATTTTCTTGAAAATCTTCGTGTTGCATCCTTGGAAGAAGCTGAATGTGAATCTCAAGTCTAATATGTATCAATTTTTCGTTTTTCAATATTGCTACTCTCTCACGTTCTTCCTCTTCCCCTTTCATACACGCACTTGTGTATTTTCAACGAAATCTGTATATATCCAAGTTTTAGATGGATTACAATACTTCTTTTATCTACAATAAGTATGTAGTAAAGAATGCGATGTTTGGCTTCAGGGTTGCACATCATACTTCGAGACAGCATTTACACCTCTCCTACGATTTAATTGTGTTTGTATGTTTGTCTCATTTGTGTTATTTATTATATAGCAGGTTCATTCACAGTTGATGTAAAGAAATATACCTGTACCTATATTTTATCTTTAGCAACTTTAGTCTTCGGCACCAGCAGAAATATAACAAGCGTTGAAAAGAACAAGAGTAAATAACTGTGTGTTACCTGTTCGTAAAAGTCTTTGTTAGTAGCCGTGCAAATATGACAAGTAACTAACACTAGGGAAAGTCCAAAATAGTTCACAAAACAGGGGATTTTTCACTGTATTCTACCATGTGACCCCGAGTTGGCCAATCAGGTTAACAGAAATTTGTTAGTGTTTCAACGTAAAGTAAATTCGTGCCAGCTAGAGGACCAGTAGAATTAGTTTGTAAGCTTCACATTCACACTATATACATATTTATTTGAGGTGCTTGTCAAAATTTCACACACGTTTTGGACTTCCAAAGCAGGAGGAGCCTGTTCTCCTCGTAAATAGATTTTCGCGCCGGAATTACTTTAAGAATGTAACGCAGGTTTTTAACATAGCCCGCGAGTAATATGTGGTAAAAGTGACAAGAAACTCGCGGGGAGAGTAACCAAAGATTGCAGAAGTCTTGTTTTACACTGTTAGACAAGTGATTAAGTTATGCACTGGTGGAAGTCGAAGTGTAACCATGTACTTCATTTAACACACAACTTGAAAGGTTGGTTGTAGGTTTCCTGTTACCACTCAGAACAACAAAAAGGAAATGTATGTTGAATCCATATGCTGTATTGTCTACTTTATTTTGTTACCCAGCTTAGCCTTAACATATCGCGTCCTGGAGATCAACGAAAACATGTTTCTATCACAAAAGTAATTATAATAGGTATTCGAACCCAAACAGGATTTTCAGTGAGCAGCCAAGGTGATAAACAACACGTCATCAGGAGGTGACCGACGAACTACATTCTCCAGGTAAATACAAAGGTAATGAACGACACAACATCAACTAAGTAAAAACGAAAACTAACAGAAAATGTTTCCTTACCGTTTTATATAAGTACAGAATCATGCAGTTACTGGAAGGTTCTTGGTATATTTGTTAGCATCTGATAAAAATTAGTAATGCCTCTGTAGGTGAAAAATATTACTACAAAAAATAAGAGCCACTATCTCTCATAGTACACAACCTTAAACACGCATGG
This sequence comes from Deroplatys truncata, assembly GCA_030765065.1. NCBI lineage: Eukaryota > Metazoa > Arthropoda > Insecta > Mantodea > Mantidae > Deroplatys > Deroplatys truncata. The sequence goes on along the minus strand of CM060988.1, from coordinate 123,866,834 downwards.
AAGTTTACTGAAAAATCCTCTAAATTGCTCCTTAACATGAAGGGATTTTGTATAAATATTTAACATGGGATATGCTTTGAAATTTTAATTAATATTTAACATCATATATGCAGCAATTTCACTAGCGTAGCAGTGTTTAACAAGCCACGGTCGTTTAAATATTCAACGGACCCAAACAAGTAGGAAACTCATTTACATCGATCCTGAGCAAACAACAGCGTAAAACAATAATAAACACACGAAAGTATACATACTCGAACATTCCCCGAACCAGTGTTCAGTGTTATGAACATTATGGGTGTTTACCATTAACGTAATCTCAATTAATGGAATTTTCTACCAGTCCATTACACTCGCTTCTTATGCCTTCCGAGGCAATTGCAGCTCGGTGTATATCTAATATATGTAATAAATGAAAAGGCAAAACTATACATTTCATGGAGATTAGGGCCGTTTGCGAGTGCTGTAACTGAGCAGTTGATTTAGTACTCTCACAACTGGGTTTTATAAACCTATATAATTTCAGGCGTAAGGACTCAATCCTTTATTAAGGAAGATGCTTGTTTTAAAACTTCTACATTCCCATACTACTTTCTCTACTATTTACCTTTAGTAGAAGAAGTATTGCAATGTAACAAAAACTTCGACACCAATATTTCGCCGAATATACATGTTTGAGGCTCCCTGAATAATAATAATAATAATAATAATAATAAAAGCATTTTTAGTTTCTCTGCTACGAACTTAACAGTGGGTAAAGGAGATATTGTGGCGTATTAATAATTTGGGGGTTACATTGTTGTTCTACATTGTCATTACCAGACACATTATTGTTTACGTCACTCTTGGCTGGTAGCTTTGCTAGCCACAAGTAGTGGGGGATATCATCACCCTCAGGATTCCGTGAGGAACGGACCGCGTGTGTAAGCCGGGCTTTGGATCGGTGGACATCTCCCTTCACCTTTCATATTTAATAATGTAGGAGCCCCAAACGGTTGGGAAATAAATCTAGGAATATGTAAGTAGATTTGTGTTATGCACTTTGTACAGTGAAAAGCCCACGCCTTCCTCTTAACTCCACACCACGTTTCGGTTCTCCGCAGCCAAGTAAGTATACGCCCTCTAAATGTGAGTGCTGGGTATTAGAAATTAATTTAATTTTCATGTGAATTTTTAGGCTATCTACCCAACATGTAACAATGTTATACAACACCCAAAAATTACATACTGGTATTTCACCGAAATACATGTTTTGAGGCCCCTGTATACAAAAAAGCATTTTTAGGAAAGCATCTGTATGTGTGTCCCTGAGCAGCATAACTCAAAAACAAAAAGTCTATTAAAGATCAAACTTGGTATTTAAGCCCAATCTTTCAAGAATGCGATTAGAAGATTTTCAAGAAAATGCCCTACACCAAACTTTAAATGGAAAACTGCATTGTGAAGCAAAGGGGATTCGGCATCGATCCAGGAATGAAGATATTGTACCATGCCCCACTAGGGGAGAAAAGAATGAGTTGAAGGGAGACAGCGAGTGACCGGAACCAGGAGCAAGCACAGCAATGACAGGGTCTCTATAGTTTCAAGATATAGACGCCCCGCCAATCGGACAAACAGACAGAGGACAGGTGGTTACCATGCTAGTCTCTAGTTCCCGAGGTCGCTGGTTCAAACCCGGCAGAGGGCGATGGATTTTTTCGGGCGTAAAAATCCTTAGCATGGCTACGGAAGGGAAATAAAGCCAAGGTCCACGTGTCGTAGATTTATGGCAGGTAAACGAACTTCAAGCCTGATAAAGAGGTCTCTGAGCAAAATAACCGGTTTTTCACGCCCAATATAGAATGGGACGCTAAGGACCATCGTGGTTAAAGAGCGTTCATAAATAAAACTCAATTTAATTTATTTCAGTTTTTTAATGCTTATAATTTTATCAAGGGATAAGTCATTATTCTTTTTTCCCGTCGTCATGTAAAGAGCATGGTATTTGAAAGCCACCACTTAGCGATTAGCGCTTTAAAACTTTTGACTATCGCTTTAGCTTACTGCAGAGGTGGCGAAAAAGTGCTTCGCGAGTTATTTTGACTCGCAGGCGCCGTTCCCTCTCTGCAACCGTCCCTTTGTTTTACACATGCTGTGAGTGATGCAGTGCGTGTTGCATATTTGGTGACTCGCGAAAGGAAGTCGTTTTCGCCATCCTTGGCTTACTTTATTCTTCGTATATGTGCATTGTCAGTTTATCTCTATTAACAAGCGTTAGATAGAAGAATAATTTGTGGAATAGTAGAAAAAGTCATGTGAACGTAACACGTACAATTTTATTTTTTATAAATATGCTGCGTTTATGCAATCCTAGCATTTTGAATATATTGTTATGATAGCCAAATTCGTACATTATTGGTTCTTCATGGCCTATAAGGCATTCTAGAAACAATATCGTAATAAATCTATATATATATATATATATATATATATAATTCTTAAACCTTAAGTGACATCCCTTTGATTGCTTATGAATTAAGCTGGTAGTGGAAATGATACCCAACGATAAATATTTGCCGAAAATAAACATTTTGTTTACCTAAATCTAATATTACTATAATTCTGCTACGTTATTCACTTGTTCTGTTGTAATGTATTAACAGTTTTTCTTCTTTACGATTGTTTCTTTCTTTTTTGAAGCTAGTGGAAAATGCTACAAACCATAAATGCAAATACAGATTTCAGATCTATTTAAAACGTGGAAACCACAAAACAGCTGCTTTTTGAAAACAGTGACGTCACGAATCTCCACAATACAGATCTGCTATGTCCATTTGAAACCGAATTATATATAACTTATTTTTAATTGCTTGATTTGCATAGCCCCCATTTACCCTTTTGGTCCTATCGGGGGCTTTGAGCTGAGAAATAACTGATGGTGCTTTTGCTCGCTGAACTGTAGGTTTTCTTGGTTTTATCAGTTTTTATTATTAAAAACACTCAGGTTGACTCCCACATTCATACTTACAGACTCTGTGTGGGATAGGAAATGATTATGGTTACAGAAAAATTCTCCCCATCCAGGGTTTCGATCCTGAGATCTCTAGTTTGAGAAGCCAGAGCGTTGACCCTCGACCGCAGAGGCAAACTGATTTTATTTATAATGCTATGATTGCATAATCATTGAATGTGCATCTATCTCAGTTAAATAAGAATTATTTGAATTTAGTAATTAAATGCGTCCTCATAGTATTGACCAGGCTTAGGAATTTCTAAATATGAAGACCAGGACGGAAGGAAATAAAATTGAACTGTTACTTGAGGCAAGGACCTCGCAGGTAACAAACCGCCCCCATCCTCGTACCGTCTTTGGCGTTTGCAAACAGCACTTATACCGGTTTTTACCGGCCTCTCAGTGATCCGTGACAGTGTTGTTTACGTTCTTTATAGTGATAATGGTTTGAATCTTGAAGTCAAATGCTTAAGAATTCGATGACAGATAATGACTAACTTCAGCTTTATATAATTGAAATGAAGTGATTTTCCACAATCAAAGTTGAAAATAAATTCCTTATATTAAGCTAAAATGACCTCATTTCGCATTAAGGTGTCACTAAGACTAAACTTAAGATTAGCTTGATTTCAAAGCCTTAGTGCAATACTGATTAACTATTTCAGTCCAAATCTATTTTCTGATTCTTCAAACCTAACTTCAAATCATAGGTATTTGTACCTCAAAAACCTTTGCTATGTCTCTTCAGATGTGTGGCTCACTTGGTGATATCACTGAACTTCTCTTGATGTGATCAAGATTTAAATGTCGGCGGCCATCTAGGTGCAATTCAGCTGACGTGCCGCAAGATAGGGTGGGCCCACGTGAAATAAGCGGTGATTGGAATGAATTGTTTTTAATTTAAACTGAAGAAAATGTATCGATTAAATTACGTTTTCATTTTTTAATTAGAACCTCGCTTATATTCACAAGCTTAACTAGTCTACCGAAAAATATAGCGCAAAGATAGAGAACTATGGAAAGTTAAAGGTTTTTCAGAACTTTTATTTTTGTATCAATTATTTATTTGTTGAGATCCGTTGTAATAAAGGGGACTGATAGCATAAAGCTTCAAAGAGACTATTACGTGGCAAAACATTCAAGAGAAAATTGGACCGTTTACAGTACTATTTAGAAATAATTTTATAAGGTTAAAATATTCTCCTTCATTTATAAAAGGCCTATCAACTTGCCTTTTAAATGTTTAAGAAAGTATTTTAGCAGTACACTCTGTTCTTGGACGTTCTTTGTCAGACCAACAGTGCCGCCAATCTGGTTGCAGTGAAGTGGAAACTGTTGGGCATGTCTTAGTATACTCCTCCAAAGGAGAACTATTAAGAAACACATGCCCTCATAAAGTAAGAAGCTTCATTCGACAGGACTTCGGAGTCTGCAGTGGGAGGTATAGAAGAGGTTCATTGTTCGCCAGAAGATGGGTGAACAAGAAGAGCGGATATCATAGTAATCGACAGAAAAATCAGGTGAAGTCTCATCCTGGATCACTGTTCGTTTTGAAAAGTACAGAGAGCATGCAATTTAAGTAAATGACGAAAAGATCTCAATTTACAGCTCATACATTCCTCACCTAAGTGAGAGATGCAATATTGAAAATTATACATGGAAAGTAAAGGGTCTTCTTTTCGGTTCAAGGGGAACTACTTTCAAATTTACAAAATTCTTTCTTCTAAGATTAAAATTTAAGAGTGGCGATACATATTAACAAAACATACTTAAACATTTTGAGACACTCTTTATGTATCATGCATAACTATTTATATAACATGACAATTTTTATAACCAGAATTGTTTTGCATTGGTTTACTTTGATTTATTTTGGCTTTTCCATTGTTTCTTTGTATGTTTTAGTAGCATTGTAATTTTTAATTTCATTTATATTCTGATACTTATATGTTTTGCTTTTGCGTATTATTTTTGTTGTAACTGTATTCTGGATCCATGTGATCAGCCGAAGATATCGGCAAGATGTTCCATAATTTTTGAAAATAAAAAAAAAAAAAAAAAAAAACAAAAGTACATTGAATTTTAAAATAACACTAATAGCAGAAAACCCCAATTATCTGTTTTTCATCTCATGATTCGCAATTGTTAGAAACTTGTACCGAGTCATCGCTCATGATAACGAAACAAAGTTAATGATGTAAAGCAAAGAATTAATAAAAGTTTCCTTAGTATTATTGTCTAAAATAAACAACACGTAAGCTTGCTTCTTTTGTATTTGATTCATTTTTAATGATCTTAAAGTATTCTTATGCAATTTCTCTAGAATTAACTGGGGAGAGAATATCTGAGAGAAGCTTGTTAAATTCCTATGTCCGTGATTTAATTCCCAGCCTGTATATTACACTGAAGTGTTGGACCCCTTTTAAAGCCATAATGGTGAACCACCCCTTCCAAAATTTGCCAGAAATTTCCGCATATTTCTTTATAATAATTGTGAATGTCGTTATAATGGTAACCCTCCACCATACATGTAAACCATACACAAACTTGTGACCATCTTGGAAAGCGATGGTTCAGCATCATGGCTTTTCAACGGTTCCAGTATTTGTGTGAGCGAAGTTATTATTATTTTAAATTTTAAGAGATTTTATTTGATTAAATGAAACAGTATGGAAGATATTGTCTTTCGTCCCTTCTCTAAAATGCTGATATACTGTAGATTCACCCTTTGTGTATTCATTTACCTACGGACTAGCTGCAGTAACTCCGGGAATGTAATTCACTTTATACTCATTGTGTCAAGATGCATCTAGCGTAATTATTAATGAGCAGCTTGGTTTCCTAGAAAGGCACTTAATACAATTGTCCAAACTTCGCAGAATGAAATATACTACCACAAATGAAGTTAAATACCTAAGGGCCAAAACTAGCTGCAAGAAATACCCAGACTGGGGTTTAGGTAGTAGGTCGCTCATCTAGTTTTGCTGAGAGAGAGAGGAAGAGAGAGAGAGGAAGAGAGAGAGAGAGAGAGACATGCACTTGGCAACCCTCTCAGTAAGATTAACTTTCTGCAGCGGTTGCTGGCATGATAAGGTTTTCAGAAGCGCCCACCGGGAATAACTTGCCATGCTTCTCTCAGCTTTTCATTGTTTGCACCTTTGTTGCATCAGCATTTAGGTGGCCATGAGTAGAATTCTTCGAGGTTTGTTATCTCGTTTGGTAGGAGGTTTCATGTACGTTTCAAAAACGTATGGTATACGTATGTTAAAGCAACTTATATGTTATATTGGATGTATCCACCATCCTCATTCACAGCTATTATGCATTACTGATTCATAGTGTATTGTTACAAACAAATACAGTGGTTGAAGTGGATGTGTTGGTGGGTTAGTTTTCTCTGGCTATACCCTCGGCTATACGCTCTTATCTCAGTCTGGTCGTGCAGGTGGATGGTTAGACACTGATTACTGACACTTGACTTCACTAATCATTATTTACACTTGGCTTTATTAACTGTGACACTTTACTAATTGTTGACACGACGTCATCAATCCCTTAACGCGCTTCATTATTTTCTATACACATCCTGTTATAAGCGCAAGCCACTCCCTTTTGTACGAAACTAGCCTTAAAGCTTAAAGACGCTGTTTTTCCCGGGCGTTTGGATACATTGAATCTCATTCCCTTATTTATATATTTTAAATCTGTTTCATCTATGCTTGCGGCGCCGTGGCCGAGTGGTTAGACCGCTCGCTTCTCACCGAGGCAGCCCGGGTTCAATCCCAGGGACCCGCATGTGGGATTTGTGGTGGACAAAGCGGGTTTTCTCTACTTCCTTCATCCCAAACTAGGCATCGGGCTGATCACCCATCCTGGATATTCTGTCTGATCCATGAGTGTCTGCTCCTCGACGGGCCTCTGACCCCAGGCACCCGCCTGTAAGTCCTGGGGGGTGTAATTCCTACATAAGAGGAGTTTAAACAGAGAATGAATGAATTCATCTATGCTTATTGGCTCACGTCGGCACACATCTTTGTAAACCTCTGGAATCTCGCACCCCACCATGTCAACGAATTTTCGAGCCATCTGGAAAGTGTCATGTCTTTCACTCCACTTGTTTCGTCCTTATGTCTTATTGAAGGAGGCGTGTCCAGGAAGACAGCCTAGTGGCACCATTAGATTCCAGTTTTATACTTACATTCAGTTTCTTATAACTAAAACATCTAAACAAGTTTATAACTAAAGCATTTACACATGTAAATCACTATGTATACAATATATATGTATATATGTTCCATCTCATGGTTAGCTCGAAAAAACCCAAACTTCTTTAGCTGCTGCTGCTGCTAGCGTCCCATTCTATATTGGGCGTGAAAGACCGGAAAGTTTGCTCAGAGGTCTCTTTATCAGGCTTGAGGTTCTTTTATGTGCCACAAATCTATGACACGGGACCACCGGCTATACTTCCCTTCCGAAGGAAGGCATTTTAAACATTTTTAGTCCGAAAAATGCATCGGCCTCCGCTAGGTTTGAACCCGCGACCTCGGGAACTATGTTACCCTTAGATGTGGAGAACAAACTGTGCTTTACAAATCACTCGCAAATATCTCGAACTGAGTAACGAGATGGTGCCGCAGTAACGTATGCGACTCGCATTCGGGAGGTCCTAGGTTCAGCCCCCGGCGACCGCCCACTATGACCTCTATACTATGATTTCCTTTCCGTTCTTTCCATTTCATTCCGTTTTCTTCTCATCTTTCAGATCGTGCGTATACATGCTCAGTGAAAATAGTGCTCCCTGTAGACACCAGAGGATTGCTTGTGTGGTTAGTCGCCCTCTCTCGGCGCTTCCAGCAGGCAAGGATCTGCGAGCTTGGTATTGTTACGCCACAGAGACGTGTGGAAGCCCCTGTCTGCCTACGGCCCGTGGTTCCTTCGCCTCGTCCTTTCCTCCTGGGGAATCACTATACCTATACCTATCTCGTAACTGACTCACATTTAATTTTTGACTTCGTTTTACAGTCCCCTATAGCTAGGAAGACACATTCTGTTCCGGAATTTACTAGAAAACAGATGGCGAACTTTCTCGAAGAGTACCTAGTCAAGCCTCTTCCAATGGTCGGTCGATGTACGATGTGAGTTTGTGGTATCTAATCTCACGCGCTCTGCATCATTAATAGGTCTAATTATTTCCTAGTACGAGAAAATTATGCATTTATAGGTAGATTTTTAAAAAGTAAATAATTTTGTCTCAATTTAAAACAACTGAAAGAGAAATTGATTTTAGAAATCATTTCCTGCATTACATTTTAATCAAATTAAATATTTATTATTACCTGGGTGTGAAAACTGACTGATAAAAGAACTATATCAAGCCTCTAAATGAACGTTTTAATATATGTAGTGGGAGATACTGTAAGGAATAAAAAATTAACCTTACAATCCGAAATGAACTATAGATTTCTAATATAAATGAGGTAATAGCATAACACAAAAGAAAAAGTATTAAAAGGAACACATTCTGCAGTAAAATAGCCAGGAAAGCTATGTTATACAACCAACTAGAAGGAAGGGTGTCGATCAGACTCAGTACCTACAGTGATGATAATCTAATTTTGTGCTTGAGATACTGAATCCTAGTGAAACGCTTTGTTAAACGAGACAGAGGCTTAAGTCAGAATTATATTCGTAACTGATGTATTCTGAACCCCTTAGTATACCTTACAATTATTCAAATAATTTTAAGGAACTGTTTATATATTTGTTTAAAAAGTTACAGTTTTACTGGAGAAAACTTCGATAAAGCATTCAAAATCCTTAAAAGAGCCCTAAGATTCTTAGTTACATTACTAAAGTAATTAATGGATGAAACAATAAACTAGAAAAAATAAAATGAAATTTAAGCAAATGCAGCAATACTATATTAAGACATGCTGAGTAAAATTGAAGAAAGCATGGATCAGTTGACATTCATATATCTATTTCAAAATGTTTAGCAAAGAACCTTAACAACTGAAACTGTTAAAGTTATGCCACTGAAAAGCTTAAGTCTCAACATTATTTGGGTAAGGCAATAATTTAACGGTTTCATATATTCTAAAGGCGAAAACTGCAGATCGATGCTACAAGCGTTTTAGCGGAGTAGACAGACCCGCTGCAGAGAAGTTGCTGTCATGAGGGGTGTAGGAACAAATCAGAATCCCCAAAGTGTCTATTGCTTTAGGCAACACAACTAACCGAGCAATATGTATCTGACGCACGCTTATCTGAATTATGTCGTTGAGGGAGATGTAGCCGAGGCCTTTAGGCCCTTTAGTTGTCTATAAATAGGAACGTTTACAGTACTAGAGCCCGTCAGTAAAGGAATATCTGATAGTACTCGAGCTGGGCGAGTTAAGTTATTACTGTTTTTAAGCACTAATATTCGATGTGATGTTCTAATGTTTACAGTTTTATTTTAAAAGAGTGTAATAAATATTATTTTACACAGCTTGAGATATTCAGAACAAAATTTGTACATGCAAACCCTGAAATTAGCTTCAGAATTCTTGCGAGTCATTTCCCGGATACTTATGTAAGCAGGGTTTGGCTGTGTGATTGTTAAGGGAAGGATCACCTCATATCCACACGTGAGTGGATCATGCATTTCATGCTGACATGCGATGCGTCAGTACTAGCTAGGCATCAGTCAACATGCTCGTCGGGTATATAAACTTTTTTTTTCGGCTGGCGCTCGGTCAATCGCTTGCCTAGCAGGAGTCTGTACCGGTCAGCTCTCCAAATTTATTTTATGTTAACTTACAATTTCGGCGGCGATCCTTGGGATGAGGAAGATGGAATGCCGAACCATTTTTCGTCTTGAAATGTAGTTTAGATTAGTTATAAGAACGATTAAAGTCTCTCTTAGAAGCAGAATTACACGTCTGATAGTGTTACTCTTTGGCCAGCCTTCCAGATACCGCAACCTATACCCTCTCAATGTGATCCTTGTGCTACGTGCCCGTCACCTATGTCTTAGGGCTGGTTTAGGCTAAGTGACGTCACAACTGATAGAGCCACCAAAGGCTTCCGTGACATCTGGTGGCGCCGACTCAAAACAGAGGTAACATTCCAGCGTACGTCACATCTGGTTAGGTGCCGATGGCGTTCGTCAAGATTTTCGTGACATCGTGTGACATTGCCGTGTCTAATAGAGGCGATGTCAGCATAATCGTACGTCACATTCTTCGTGACAGTATTAGTGCGTTCTGTTAAAGCTGTCGATTGCAATAAAATGGATGTAGGTTATATTTATATGGGATAACATGGGTAATTTTAGACCATTAGAAAGCAATTAAATACACATTACACGTAAACTCACCACGTCAGGCGATTCAAATATATACACAGAGAAAACTAGCTTGTTTTAAACAGTAAATGTGCGAGTGATTATTTAAAGAGTCCATTAAAACGCGTTTAATGGGCAGGAAAAAATTTCACTATTAATCAACCAGTAAATGAGAGTAAAACTACTCCAAAAAGAGTAGAAAATGGATTCAACAGGATTTCATACAAAATTAGTTCTGAACTGATGTATTAAGGGTGTAACTTTTGTGAAAAACTACAAAAAGCAGTATAAGTATGAGGAAATCAATAAATGAGTTATTAGAATGAGACAATGAGAATTAACTGTCTCATACAGTTTAATAAAAGTAATAAAAGAATGTCATTTATTGACAATAGTGGAAGAGGTAGATGTTTAATTATACATAAGGTATTACTTCAACAAATGGGATGTACAACACAAATTAGAACTACTTAGCAAGATATACTGGATATTGCTTTCAAATGTGTCATGACGTCTTTGTTCCGAGTCAATTTTTTGAAGCGAGTGTCAGCTAGAGCTGAAGGATGTAAAGTATTACACCAATGCGCAGAAGTTGCCCACAAAGCACGGCGTTCAATACAAAGAGTACCTATGCAAACGACGCCCATCATTTCAGAATGTGAACTATTTTGAAACACTGAGGCGAGTGTCTGCCTTACTGTCGGATCAATGGATAGTTTGTTAAGACAATTGGTTGTTTACATCTCTTCAACGGAAAATATGAACACGAGCACTTGATTCCCTTCAGGTTGAACGCCGTGCTTTGTAGGCAACTTCTCTGACACTCAAGTCATACGCCTCTGCGGAAGTACAAGGGGGCTTGAATTCAAAGCTCAGCGGCTAGAAAAGTGACGTCATACAGTATATCAGGTCACACTTTGAAGTTAACACCCGTATAGCACAATAAGAAAAATCTGATGTGTTACATTCAGATGATTATTTGTACCTATTCTTCAACAACATATTCTTACAAACCTTATTCTTCTATCTAATTCATGCTAATCGAGATAAATATTTGTAGAAATGGTTTTAGTGCATACTTCCTTGTAGGTCAAATGGAATAGGGGAAAGCAGAAGGCTTAAGCGATAGTTAAATATTTTAAGAGATGGTCGCTGTGTAACGGCTTTCAAATTCTGTTCTCTTTGCATCACCAGGAGAGAGAGAGAGAGAGAGAGAGAGAGAGAGAATAAGAAGCTAATAATGACTTCCAATTTGAGAAAACTATAAGTATTTGAAAAATCTGATGTGTTACACTCACATGACTTTCTCTACTCTTCTACAATCTAATTTTGCAAACGCCTATTCTCCATATGCTTCATGTTAATCGAGATATCGAGATGTCAATCTTATTGCTAATTTTCTTGTAGATGCAAGGGAAATAGGGTAGCTTTTAAGCGATAGTCAAATATTTTAGCGCTGGTTGCTATGTGGCGCATTCCATTCTCTTTGCATGTCCAGGACATAAAAAAAATGAATAACGAATTTGAGAAAAAGTATAAGTATTGGAAAATTTAAGGAAATAACAAGCAATATCTCGAAAACGGTTCACTCAACAAAAGAAATGTATATGACATAAGTTGTGTATTTTAACGCGATCTACATTTGTTGTGTAGTAAAAGTTTGTCTATCTCTTATGGTTTACCAGTTATGCAAAAGTCGTTCACAATGAAGAATACTTTTGGAGACATTCCCAGAAAATTCGAGATATACATTTCATTTCTCATAACTTTATCTTAAACATATGATATTTTCATCAAAATCGTTAGAGCCATTTTTGAGAAAATTAAAATTTTCGAAAAATGTTCCATGTAAAGGGTAGTCTGGGGTGGGGGGATTTTCTTGAAAACCTTCGTGTCGCATCTCTGGAAGATACTGAACCTAAATGCCAAGTTTGGTGTTTATACGACTGTTCGTTTCTGAGTTATGCTGTTCACAGACACACAGACAGACACACAGACAGACACACAGACACACAGACAGACACACACACGGACATGTTTCCAAAAATGCTTTTTTTGGATTCATTGAGTCTCAAAACATGTATTTCCGGTGAAATCTCGGTATCGAATTTTTGGGTGGAATGCAATACTTCCCCTACTTACTATACGTAGTAGAGAAAGTAAAAATACAATAAAATGTATTTGATATAAACATTGTGTGCTTTAACGAGATCCACATACTTTTACTTTCTCTAATACGTATAGTAAGTAGAGGAAGTATTGTATTCCACCCAAAAATTCGATACCGAGATTTCACCGGAAATACATGTTTTGAGACATGTTTTGAATCCAAAAAAAGCCTTTTTGGAAACATGTCCGTGTGTGTGTCTGTCTGTGTGTCTGTCTGTGAACAGCATAACTCAGAAACGAACAGTCGGATAAACACCAAACTTGGTATTTAGGTTCAGTATCTTTCAGAGATGCGACACGAAGGTTTTCAAGAAAATCCCCCACCCCAGATTACCCTTTACATGGAAGATTTTTTGAAAATTTTAATTTTCTCAAAAATGGCTCTAACGATTTTGATTAAACTATCATATGTTTAAGATATTTTCATGACATATAAAATGTATATCTTGAATTTTCTGGGAATGTCTCCAAAAGTATTCTTCATTGTGAACGACTTTTGCATAACTGGTAAACCATAAGAGATAGACAAATTTTACTACACAGACAATGTAGATCGTGTTAAAATACACAATTTATGTCATACATTTTTTTATTGAGTGAACCATTTTCGAGATATTGCTTGTTATTCCCTTATATTTTTCAATACTTATTTTCTCAAATGGGAATTCGTTATTTATTTTTTGTCTTGGATATGCAAAGAGTATTAATCTGTGGCAAAGGGAATAGTGCTGCACCTAGCAACCATCTATTAAGAGATATGTGTGTGCTTAAAGGCTACTGTATTTCTATATTGCCCTTGTAAATATATATTTCCCTTACATCTACAAGAAAATTAGCAATAAGATAGAGTCTGCAAATGTTTATCTCGATTAACATGAAGTAGATGGAGAATAAGCGTTTGTAAAAATAGTTTGTAAAAGAGTAGAGAAAGTCATGTGAGTGTAATACATCAGATTTTTTTTGTGCAGTAAGGGTTTGTCTCTCTTGCGGTTTACCAGTTATGCAAGAATAGTTCAAAAACGAAGAGGACTCCAGAGGCTATTCGTAGAAAATTCAAAATTTAAATTTCATTTGCCATGAAAATACCTTAAGCATATGGTATTTTAATCAAAACCGTTAGAGCTAGTTTTGAGAAAAATCAGAATTTTCCATGTAAAGAGTTGGGGGATTTTCTTGAAACTCGTGTCGCATCCTTGATAGATGCTGAACATAAATACGAAGTTTGGCATTTAACCAATTTGTTGTTTTTGAGTTATGCTCTTTACAGACACACACAGAGAGACACACACATACACATAGGACGTTTTTCTAAAATTGCTTTCTTGGATTCAGAGTCTCAAAACACGCATTTTCGTCAAATCTTGTTATTGAACTTTGGATGGAATACAATACTTCGTTTGCTTACTACAGGTAAAATCAGAGGAAGTAAAAACGCTTAGAAACAAAATAATAAAACATAAAAATAATACATTTTACAAAAAAATTGCCCCATGTTTCTGTTTATACCGAAACGAGATGCAAACGTAATACAAGCAACCGTGATGAGATTTTTAACACCGGTTATAGGAGTAACAAGATGTGCCAGCAGAAGGATTGAAACAATAAAGAGAAAATTGTATACATACGGTATGAAGACAAGAGTAAACACCTTAAGAAAGGAAAGGGTACAACACACACGTCAAATGTCAGCAGAAAGATGCACTAGAAAAGTGTTTAACTGCCGACCACTAGATTAGAAAAATCTAGGAAGATCAAGCAAAATATACATTGCATAGTTTGGAATCGCAAAAAGCTAATAACACATATTTGCATGTTTACTAATAAGCTCAATTGGCAGCAGTAGCAGAAGAAGAAAACGAGAAAAAAGAGATCTCTTGTGTGTTTTACAATCTCGCAATATTCTGTGTTCATGAAAATTTCAAAGCAGTCAATAAAAAACGTTAAATCTTCAAACTCCTGGAAGAACCAATGTCAAAAAGACTATGGGATTCGATGATGCACCCACCCGTAGTCAATTTTTCTACGATAGTACTCCTTTCCATGTTTGAGGTACGAAAATACAACGCAAGAATGTGGTGGGCAAAACCCGAAAGCAGAAAGCTTTAAGAAATGATTCAACCTGAGCAATATTGCAACAATGAGATTACGCTCAGTAAGCTGTGTTCGATAGTTATTGCTCTTTCACACAGTCGTTAGTAGCTACATACTTGGGAGGTTGAACAGTGTTGAAAAATTCAATGCTATAACGGGACTCGAACCGTGGTGTTCGGCTATCCATGCCGATGCTTCTTCTCCCCGAGGTATCGTAGAAAGATGCTGTATGCACACTACATCCTCTTATCCGATTCAATTATCCCTGTAAACCTTCAAAGGGATCTCAATATTCGAGATATGATTGGATTGAGTTGGTCTCGGCAGAGCAGTGATTCCCCATACCCATGAAAGCTTCATCGCTGAGCGCTTCAAAGAAATAGCCAGGGCAATAACAACTAGTAAACCTTGACAAAATCTAGAATTACTAAGCAGATTTGCGCCAGCATATCGTCGGAGACAGGTGAAGAAAAAGAAGCCACTATCGGGGGGACCTCACAACGAGCATCGGAACCGGACACAGCAGTTTTCCTTTCCCGTGGTTAGTTTTAGAGGAGACCGCCTCAATTGCTAAACCATTAAACACCAGTGAACTGAAGTCTCTCGTGTACTTGACAGGGGGATTAAATCACATTGCCACAAGACAATCAGCTGTTTCAAAACTTTGTTTCGCCCAGGTTTCTCCAAATGTGGTAGCAAAGCCATCTTTGCACTGCACCTATTACAATAAGAATACACCGCATTTAATCACTTGGGAAAACTACATTACAGTTACATCACCTCTCGGAGTAACTTGCTATGCTGCGGTTAGCCACTCTGCCACACAAATGGCGGTTTCAAGCGGAGTTCAATTTGGTGGCGGCTTAATGCTACTTGTGTCTCATCTAACGGCTGTATAATGTTTATTTGTTGTTCAGCCCAATAAGCCCAATTACAATGTTCTTTACAAAATTTTAGTAACATATCATTCATAAATCTAACTTATACAGAAGAAACAAACACAAGTGATAAATAACAATATTACAACCCTCTTCCGAGTAGAGGAACAAAATAAGAATAAACAAGTAGAGAAGAAAAGAAAAGAGAAGGTGACATGGCAATTATACAATTATTTCTAATTTAAACTTTGTATTAATATACGAAAAAATAATTTACTATGGCATTTTTGAACCGAATTTCAGACATGTTAAAACATATACATCGAAATAATGAAGTTTGTTATATAAATATACAATTCTGTTTAATGGTGAATTTTTGTGTGTTTGCTCTTGCGGTGAAAAAAGGCTTCTTAAATCTACTTATTTTACACGGTACTTAATATAATATATTTGGGATAATACTAATATCATCAATAATAGAATTTAATACTTTATACAGAAATATTAATCCCGCAATGTCTCGTGTAAAATTTAAATCTTTAAATTTAAATATATCTAAGAGGATTTCGTAATTGGCGTACCTAGGATAACATCCAATTCTTTTAAACAGCAGATACTTTAAAATTTTCGATTGTATTTTTTCTATTACGTTCACATACTTTGTGGTCTTAGGATTTCAATAATAGATACGTATTCCACATTTTGTGTAACAAAGGAGTTGTAAAGGTAGAATCAGGCAACTGAAAATTCAATGCCATAGCCGCGATTTGAACCACGGACCTCCCGGTCTCCGTCCGGTTGCTCTAACCACTGAGCTACCATGGCAACAATCAATACAATACAATTTGAGATCACCTTGTGGTTTACCGGAAAAAATGCGAATCAGCTGGAGAATTTAGTGTCGTGCCGGCATGTTGCCATGGTAGCTCAGTGGTTAGAGCAATCCGACGGAGACCGGGAGATCCGTGGTTCCAATCCCGGCTATGGCATTGAATTTTTCAGACGCCTGATTCTACCTTTACCACCCTGTCCAACACACGGCTTGTGTGGAAGAACAATTAATTCCAAAGGAGTTGTAAAGTCGAATTAATGTTTTTTCTTTAAATGTATACGCGAATCATAATAATGAAGTCTAGACATTTTAGTGATTTTGTTAAGATTAACTCATTGTGTCTGCTAGATCTGATATTTGTTGTAAAATGTACTCCTAAATATTTATTTTCAACTGCTTCAACCAGTGGTATCCTATTAATGTTATAAATATATTTAAAGGGGTTTTGCTTCTGGTAAAGGACATTTTTACACACTTACTAATATTAAATGGAAGTTTGTTTGCTTTGTTTACAGCAAATAAAGAATCTAGATAATGTTGAAGTTCCAAACAATCTCTAACACTATTGATGCTTTTGTATAATTTAACATCATCAACAAACATTAATATTTTGGAATGTTTAACGACACTAGGTAAATCATTTATAAAACACCAAAATAACAAAGGTCCTAAGTTGGAACTTTGGGGGATCCTTGAATTAACATTAAACTAGTATGACACACAACTTCTGTAATACACTACCTGTGATATGTCGTTTAAGTATGATCGAAGTATTTTCATTAAAGGAAGAGAAAAACCCAATTTTCAATAATTTAGCAAGTAAATAGTCATGATCAATTTTATCGAATGCCTTTTTTTAAATCTGTATAAATTACATATGCTTGTTTAAACCGGTTTAGTTTAAAGACACAAACTCAGTAAAATTAAAGATCCCTAACAGTAGATCTTTTGGGCATGAATCCCTGCTGAAAAGGCGAAATCGCTAACTTGATATGATTAAATATGTGTATAAATAATGCTTTCAGTAACACTGCTGTGGTATGTAGTTCTTACAAATCTTCAGCATTTTGACTTTCTCTATTACGTACTTACAGAGAAAAGAGGAATTATTATTGTCCAACCAAAATTCAATGTCGATATTTCAGTGAAAATATATGTCATGAGGACCCCTGAACCCACAAAGGCACTTTTAGAAACAGGTCGGTGTGTGCAGCATCTGTGAACAGCACAAGTCAAAAACAAAATGCTGCCTATCAAGGTTGCGACACTAAGGTTTTTAAAATGATATCCCCGCATATATTTAAGATATTCACAGCACAAATAAAATGTATATCTTGAATTTTCTGTGAATATCCTGTAGTCCTCTTCATACGGGATGAATGTTATACAGTTTCGTGTAACATGTTATCCGTAAGATATAGGCAAAATCTTACTACACAAAACATGTAGATCTCTTTCAAACACACAATTTGCTTCAAACAACTTTCTTTTAATCGACTCTCTTTAACTGCTATGGTTATTATCGTTCCATTCTATTTTGGGCGTGAAAGACCGGACATTTTGCTCAGAGGCCTCTTAATCAGGCTTGAGGTTCCTTTACGTGCCGTAAATCTCTCTCTCTGTGTCTCTTCATCACTGTTCTGACCTAGCACCTTATAATTTATTTTTGTTTCCAAAAGTTAAAGATAAAATGCGCGAATCACTTTTTCGTCACCAGATGAAGCAGTGTAAGGTTATAAAAACCTGAAGTGCCAGGAACAGCGGCATCATTCCTTTAAGGACTGGTTTTATCGAATGCAACGTTTTGGGGGAATATTTTGAAAAACAATAAAATCATTTGAATTTTTTAAAACTAATCGTTGTTGATTTTCTAAACATTTTCAGTATCGTCCTCGTAATTTCCACAACATTTTATCCTCCAGCTGCGTAGACGTTCACCAATAATTTGAGAGCAAATTTGCGCATAGGAAAAAGGTGGAGGGACGAAAGATAGAGGCGGGTTAGTGAAAATGCCACTCCTTTCTTCATGCCCTTTTCATTTAACCACGAACAAGCAGGACAGCAATTGCTGTTTAACCCTATCCCTCCAATCCATAACCCAATGGTTTTCTCTATCTAGTTGCACAGCAGGCTTTCTACTGCCATGACTTCGAAAATGAAGTAGTGACTACTAAGTAAATGCCAGAATAAAACAAATATTTTCCACCAGAAACAAAATGTAATTATTTCGCTAAGTTAGTAACATATTTTTCTTCTGTTTTCAGGTAATTATTGTGCAAGCTTAGAAAAATCTTCATTATGGTTTCCACCACAGCTGCGAATTAAAACTAATAAATTTGAATTGGAATCGAAACCAGTTGTACAGACACAACGTAGATATCGTAATAAATTTAATTGTCGAGTAGCACCATCTCCAAAGACAATACTGCGTATTGTAAAGAAATTTAATGAACAAGGGTCTATTCTTAAACCAATAAAGGAAATTCAGGTAGACTGAGATCGATGAGGACGCAAGAAAACATTGCAGCTGTACGGTTATCAGTCAATCAGAGTTAAAAAAAAATATGATGTGTTGCAGCACATGACTTTCTCTACTCTTGTACAAACACTTATTCTCTATCCACTTCAGGCTAATCGCGATAAATACTTGCAGAAACTTATTGATAATTTTCTTGTAGGTACAAGGGGAATATGGTAGGTTTTAAGCGATAGTCAAATCTTTTAAGAGCTGGTTGCTATGTGGAGCATTCCATTCTCTTTGGAAAAAGGAATAACGAATTCCCATTTAAGAAAAAGTATTAAATACTGGAAAATTCAAAGAAATAATAAGGAATATCCCGACAAACAAATGTCTGACATAAATTGTGTATTTTAACTAGATCAACATTTTTGTGTATTTCTTACGATTTATCAGTTATACAAAAGTCATTCAGAATGAAGGGTACTTTTGGGGACATTCCTAAAAAAATTCAAGATATACATTAAATTTGCTATTAAAATATCTTAAACATATGATATTTTAATCAAAATCGTTACAGCTATTTTTGAGAAAATCAAAATTTTCGAAAAATATTCCATGTAGAGGGAAGTCTGGATGGGGAATTTTCCTGAAAATTCTCGTGCCGCATCCTTGAAAGATATTAAACTCAAATATCAAGTCTGGTATTTATCCGACTTTTCATTTTTGAGTTATGCTGTTCACAGACAGACTCATATACCACACGGGCATTCTTCCAAAATGTATTATTTTAATTCAGGCCACCTGAAAACATGTATTTCCGGTGAAATATTGGTATAGAATTTTTGGGTGCAATGCAATACTTTCCCTACTTACTACACGTAGTAGAGAAAGTAAAAAGGACACCCAAGATGTGCAAGAGAATTGAGCCTGACGTCCATCAGGAGGATTTTGAAATGAGTCCAAAGTGTTCCCGTATAAA
Organism: Deroplatys truncata; assembly: GCA_030765065.1. Classification (NCBI taxonomy): domain Eukaryota; kingdom Metazoa; phylum Arthropoda; class Insecta; order Mantodea; family Mantidae; genus Deroplatys; species Deroplatys truncata. The sequence goes on along the minus strand of CM060988.1, from coordinate 123,847,105 downwards.
CTGCAAGTGAAGCAGTCACTAACAGTTCAACAAAAACGTGAACGTGTTGAAATGTACAATAGTTTTAATCAAAGAATGGAAGATAATGATGAATGGGTAAACAATGTGTGGTTTACAGATGAACATATTATATGCATACATATAATATACATATTGTGTACATAGTGATTTATATATGTGAATGTTTTAGTTATAAAAGTTGTTTATATGTTTTAGTTATAAAAAACCGAATATAAGTATAAAAGTTAAATCTACTGGCGTCGCTAGTCTGACTTCCCGGACACGCCTCCCTCAACAGCACACTAGGGTGGAAGAAGCAAGTGGGGTGAGAGACATGACACTTACCACATGACTCGAAAATTCGTTGAGATGGGGCGTGCAAGATTCCAGAGATGTTTGCTGACGTGAGCCAATAAGGGTAGATGAAACATTTAAAACATGAATGTGCAGATGAGATTCGAAGTATCTAAATGCCCGGGAAAAATAGCGTCGGCAAGCGTTGTAGACAGTGTGCTATAAAAGGGTGTGCGAGGGTGAAACGGCGCATCTTCGAGATTAACATTCTGCTTGCTTATAACAGCATGTGCATAGAAAAGAACGAGGCGTGTGGGTTACGAGTGGCAATGGCGTCGTGTCAATAATCAGTTAAGTGTTAAGAGTTAATAAAGCAAAGTGTAAATAATTAGTCAAGTCAAGTCAAGTGTTAGCATTTAATAAAGTCAATTGTCAATAACTAACAAAGTATTAACAACCAGTGTCCATTCATCCACCTGCACGACTACACCTGAGATAAGAGTGAATAGCCGAGGGCAACAGAGACCACTTCTTGGCAGCTAATAACCCACCTACACACACTTATAGCCTGATAAAACAACCCACGAACCCATCCGCCACACAGACGAAGCTCATTTAGAGGCAGTATTTTTAACACTTAAATGATTTCAGTCAAATTATATAATATAAAATTCAATAACAGCCCGCCTTAAAGCAATATGTGTATAATATAATAGGTATATAAAATGCATGAAACAGTCATTGTATTAATGTTTATATTATTGTATACATGTTCAATAATGTTATATGAATGTATTACGTAATTTAATAATGTAGGAGCTGTGAGAATAATAAGTTAAAAGTTGCTAACAATGAGGTAACAATGAGGTAGCCTTGAGGCAATAATGAATAAGAAAGTTTAATAATGCTACCAGTCATTATTGGAGCAGCAATAAGTAAATTTTGAGACAGTTCATAAATAGCCAATCAACAACCAGAAAAAAGGTTAAGATAAATGAAAGTATTGGAGTAGGATTAGCCAATCAGAAACTGAAATAGCGCAAATTGTACAAATCCAGAAGTCAGTTGCTAGCAGACAGCGTTACTAACCGGACGCGAGACACGTCCTCGAGAAGTTTAATACATATCCAGTGAAAAACAAAGTTTACGTGTTAAAATTGCTAGTTATTAATAAATAATCTCACAGCTCTCTCTCTATATCAGGGAAGTGTTATTTTAATCGTTTAAAGAATTAATAAATGGAGTGAAGTACAAATTATATCTGTGTAAGCCTACATTCTTAGCCGCACTATTCCCTGCAAAGAAATCCATGTCTCTAACAATAATACTGACGCAGCCGAGGCAAACATAAATATATAATATTTAAAGAAACAGTCAAATTACAAAGTTAATATTTTTAAAACCTTGGGGCGAAGGCTACCGGAAACTTTTTACCATACGTGCGGTTGCAACTACTTCAAGTGTTCGGCTCCCCAACAGTCGAAATACGATATAACTCCTCCTAAAATAAGAACAACTTCAAATTGGCTTCCATACGTGGGGAAGAAAATAACCAACTTCAATTTACATCTTAATGGACTAGTGAATCGTCAGAATGCGAGGTTTTGATGTTCAAATTCACCAGTAGAAATAATCGAACAACCGTTTCTTAGTCCAAAATCTTGAGACATGTTTCAAAAGCACCTGCTTGTATTAAAAAGTATTCTCCTATCTTTAATTTGTAACTGTGTACTAATATGATACACCAATCTTCAATATCTTGGAAGCTATGCATGTTTTAAACCAGGTACATTTTATTGGTACACTCTGTACAATAAGCGATCATTAGTTACGATAAATATAAAGAAACTGGTGCGTTAGATGAATTTCTCTTCCCGCTATTCATTTTCATACAGCGTCCACAAGCTACTTTTAAGAAGAATTATTCCTCAATCCACTTTATGATAATAACTGAGACAAACATTTGCACCAATAGTTTCAATGCAAATTTTGCCGTAGGCACAAGGGAATAGAAAAAACGGATTCGACAGTCAGATGTTTAAGGGCGGGAAGCTATGTGCTAGTCTTCAATTCCACGACAATGAAGACCGACAGAACTTTAAAATCTGATAAGGTTACACTCGCATGACTTTCTCTACACTTGTACAATTTATTTTTACAAACGCTTATTCTCCATATGATTCATGTTAATCTAGATATCGAAATGTCAATCTTATTGCTAATTTTCTTGTAGATGCAAGGGGAATTGGTAGGCTTTAAGCGATAGTCAAATATTTTAAGAGCTGTTTGCTATGTGGAGCATTCCATTCTCTTTGAATTACCAGGACAAAAAGAAAATGAATAACGAATTCCCATTTGAGAAAAATTATAAGTATTGGAAAATTTAAGGGAATAACAAGCAATATCTTGAAAATGGTTCACTCAACAACAAAAAATGTACGTATATGACATAAATTGTGTATTTTAACGCGATCTAAATTTTTTGTGTAGTAAAATTTTGTCTATCTCTTATGGTTTACCAGTTATGCAAAAGTCGTTCACAATGAAGAATACTTTTGGAGACATTCCCAGAAAACTCGAGATATACATTTTATTTGTCATGAAAGTATCTTAAATATATGATATTGTAATCAAAATCGTTAGAGCCATTTTTGAGAAAATTAAAGGTTTCGAAAAATGTTTCACGTAAAGGATAATCTGGGATGGAGGGATTCTCTTGAAAACGTTTGTGTCGCATCTCTGGAAGATACTAAACCTAAATACCAAGTTTGGTGTTTATCCTACTGTTCGTTTCTGAGTTATGCTATTCACAGACAGACACACAGACATACACACGGACATGTTTCCAAAAATGTTTTTTTTTATTCAGGAGGTCGCAAAAAATGTATTTCCGTTGAAATCTCGGTATCGAATTTTTTAGTGGAATGCAATACTTCCCCTACTTATTACACGTAGTAGAGAAAGTAAAAGAATATTTGAAATGAATTGTGTGTTTTAAAGATATCTACATTTCTCTGCCGTAAGTCTTACATTTTTATGTCTTATACAAAATTAAACAAAATTTCTTTTAAAGGTAGAGTACGTCACAGGTAATTCAATGTAAACATTTTATTTTTCATGTACATATCTTGAATAAATGGATTTTAATCTAAGTCATTACAGCCATTTCTCAGAAAATCAAAAGTTTCGAAAATTTCTCCATTTAAAGGGTAGTTTGACGTGGGGGTTTTCTTTAAAATATTTATGTCGCATCTTTGAAGGTTGCTGAACACACAGACACACACATTGTTTTTTTTTTTTGATTCAGAGGGCCTCAAAATATGTATTTAGTGTGAAAACTGGGTTTCGAATATTTGGACAGAATGCAATACTTCCTCTACCTAATGTTTCAAAGAATTATTATTATTGTTATTGTTATTATCATTAAAGAAGTGTTATTTTAAAACCATATTTATGAAATAATACCCTGGAATAGTTTAATAAGTACGTTCATAATTTTGAGCTTGAACTTTCGTAGAATAAATTCAAAATCATTAGTGACACTGCTTTATGAGTATAGAGGTAAAACTCTTTCCCTCAATTAGATTTATGTGTACTTAAAATCACAAAATAAATGTGAACAGAGCAAACCTCCGTAGAAATTTATAATCAATGAAGTGTAAAACGTTAGAGCCAGTTCCATATTTTGGATCGCCACATTATGCTCGTTTTCACTTCACCACCTATTGAAAAGTAGGGCAGTATAGCCCATTCATAAAAATATTTTTACGCAGAGTTCTATGGTTTTATAACCACTAATTAGTTTATTCATCGTTGCCTCCTTTTTCATTGATTACCTCTGCAAAAACCTGAATCAGTTAGTGACCATAAAATCTACCGCGCCCCCATTTACATGCTTTAGCGGATTCTGTCAAACAAAGCAATATATGCGTCCCGCAAACATTCATTGCTTTGGCGGTTTTAGAGAGATTTATTCGCCTGTTTGATAAAAAAGTTTTTGTTTGTTTGACAATGTATCCAACACTAGCAACAGAAATATGCCAGTGAATGGTCCGCGTGTTACATACTGCGGCTCGAAATGTAAATGTCAAACACCTATCTCCTATTGATAGTAATCCGTTTATTCGGCCAAACGTCTTCCACCGTAAGTTTCACAAACAGCTTCGGCTTGCGTCTTTTGAAGTAGTGATATTTTATCTAAACCAGCCCTAGTTCTTTTTGCATGACATACTTCAACCGAATTTTCACAGTGCAACTTAGTTTTTCCGTAAGTATTTTCTCTTCGCTATATTTTCAGGCTTTATTTCTTGTTGACTGAATAGGACTCTGTGAATTTTTATACCCTCATAAAGTTTACTTTAGAGGAATTATTGCCTTCAATGCATAATTTTATGATGTGAAGCTCCACCCGAGGTCGCGGGTTCAAACCGGCGGAGGGCGATGGATTTTTCGGGCGTAAAAATCCTTAGCATTGCTTCCTTCGGAAGGGAAGTAAAGTCGGTGGTCCCGTGTCGTAGATTTACGGCACGTAAAAGAACCTCAAGCCTGATAAAGAAGCCTCTGAGCAAAATTACCGGTATTTCCCGTCCAATATAGAATGGGACGCTAAGGACCACTGCAGTTAAACAACGCCCATACATAAAACTCAATTTTTAATTTTACATAACAATTCAATGACGGAAACTATGAATTCAGAAGAAACTGAAATAGAAGTGGAATTACAGAAGCAGCAGAAAGAACACCACTAGAAGTACTATCTCAAAAAATTTATAAGACAATATGATATAGCGTTTAATCGCTTCATTACCTGGTGTAAGCCAAAACATGGTAAAAATAATTTCACTGAAATTGACTGCTAGCAAATCTAAACATTTGACATCTCGCTTTTTTAAGGTCATTTCTCTTGTTTCATGAACCGCGTCCTAAACGTGATATTATTGATATTTTACAAATTCGAGAGCTGTCTCAAAAACAGTATATGCCACACGTGTTAAAAGTTTATTTATTTAGCTCGTAGGGTTACGAAACTCGGCCTAGACCTCGATTCGCAAACATTCCTACTTGCAAAATAAAAGCCTACTTTTACCCTTTGAATCATAGTCTGCTTTTAGTATAGCATCATTTACACCCCGCATAACAATCCTCGATTAGTTTTCATTCTTTTTAATATACAGAGTGAGTCAAAAGACTCCCAACCGCCTGAGCGGTGTTTTTCCTGTCCGCGTCCTCGGCGCTCGTTCTATCATAGAAAGGCGCGGATGAAACCATACAACATTTTTAAAACTACTTTTAAAGGTTTTACTTACCAACTTTATGAAAAATGCTAAAATTGGCCACTGTCGTTGTCCATACATTTTTGGCACCTCTTTAGGAAACCACCATCATGGAATTTTTGGGTGGAATTTTCCAAACGTTAACCGATGTCATCTAATGTTTCTTCTGTAAGAACGGAACGCCGTCTTAGATTTCTTAGTCTGAACGCTTCCTGAGGCCTGAAATTTACTGTAAAGTTCATGGATTGTTGAACGGCCTGGAACTTTTACACCTGGAAATCTTTCTGCAAATCGTACTTTCACTTTGCGAGCTGACCGAGTTAACACATACGAATCATAAATAAATACACGCTGAGCAGTAGAAAACCTATACTGAGCCATAATATACTTTGTGACTAAGTGTAGGACAAAATAATAAATAACTCGTAATAACTGAACTACATCACATCACCGTCAACTCAAAACTGCACTTCACACTGCAAAGCAAAACCACAACAGCGTGACTTTGCTTATAGCAGCAGTGTGTTATCATGTTTTTATACTTCCACACGCCCAGTGGAAAAACACCGCGCAGCCGGCAATATTGTTAATAAAATACCCCTCCGGGGTAACTTAAAACATAAAGTGTACAAGACAACCCACACACCCTGAAAGAATTAAAACAAAATATCTGCCAGAATATTTCTCAACGTGAACTACGGCGAGTGATGGATAGTCTCCTAATGAGGTGCCATAAATGTATGGACAACGACGGTGATCAGTTTAAGCATCTCCTTTGGTAAAGTTGATAAGGAAAGCCTTTAAAAGTAGTTTTAGAAATGTTGTATGATTTCATCCGCGCCTTTCTATGATAGCCGAGGACGCGGACAGGAAAAACACCTCGCAGGCCGTTCGGAGTCTTTTGGTTCACTCTGTACTATTATAAACTAAATCATATAATATGAAAACACTTGTTGTGTTTCAGTGAGGTTCAATAAAAAAAGAAAATAGGAAAGTATCGTGAGTGTATTGTGTGTGGGTGTGAACAGAATAACTAAAAAAATCTGATTTGATACATTCACATCTTCTTTCCTTTATTAGTGGTATATAAATTATACTTACTCAAGCTTATTTTTTTATCTAATCCGAATAAACGTTTGCAGAAATTTCGTTATAGATACAAAGGGAACAGCGATAGTCAACTATTTAACAACTGGACGCTATACGCTGGCCTTAAAACTCTATACTCTTTACATGCAATCGGGAGAAAGAACTGAATGTTGTAAGGACTTTAAGAGAATGACCAAGAATTGAACAATTCGAACTTTTAATAACGGATATTTCAGAAACGGTTTATATCACAAATACCTATTTTAAACAAATTGTATGCTTTAAAGAGATCTACATTTCTTGTGTAGTACGTTTTCGTCTGTCACTTAACGTTTACAGTTATACAAGGTTATACAACATTTCTCCCAAATGAAGAGGACTTCAAAGGCCTCTATAGCTTAATGACAACCTCTCTATAATACCATTAAGGTTTTAGCAACGCAATAATATCTTCTTACACCTGCACTAAAACCCACTACCTTTGTACCTTCAGTAAATCCCTAGGGACCAGGAAACTCGTTAAGATCCATGAATAATGAAGTCTTCCTTTCTCGTGGGGCATTTACGGTTCTGAAGGTCTGCAAATTGGTCTGTATTGTTTCCCTTAAAGAACAGAATACTGCATTAAGCCGACAAAGAATCAGACCGCTACCACTCTTTACTGTTTAAACACTTTGGTAAAAGGGATACTTCTGCGCTTATTACCTCAATGTTTATTTTTAACTACTTCCGTATTACAGTTCTTATGTGCGTGTTCTGCACTAAAAGGTAGTGGAATAATAAAATAAATAGAGTATCTGAAATTAATGTGTACATACTTCGAAATAATACAGGGTGATTTATGAAGAACTAACACATTTATTTCTTTAATTATTCTGTTCGAAATTCAATGAATGCCCCAATTTTAGTACCAAATCAAGTAGAATGTTCTGGAGTTTCGATTGGCTGTCACTAGGTGCGCAGATGTTCATCTTTTATTCGTAATTGTTATTTTTATTGTCGGAAACTGTTTTTAAGATTTTGTTCTAATCAACGTGAAAACAGAGTACACATTAAATCAATGACTCTTCCTTCTAATGCAGCTACTCAATGTGTCAGAGAGCTGTGAAGAGTGCAGGCTTAGAGCCGTATAGGATTATGGTTGTCCATCAGTTACAGAAACCAGATAAGGGCAGAAGACTGAATTATTGTCGTTGGTTTAAGGCGTTCATTGTGCAAAATCCTGTCATATTGTCTATCACATGGTTCCATTTATTCGCCTATATGCACTCAAGTAGCTCACGCTATTGGGCCAGCGAAAATCCACATGTTTTTCATGAAGCACCTATGCAACCGGTTAAAATCGGAGTTTGGTGCGTAATATCGGCACAGAGAATAGTGGGAACAATTTTTTTTAAAACAATGTCAATACAGAGTACCGACGGATTTTCATGGTGTTTGCTGAGAATCTAGACGATGTCAAAACTATTCTCAGCAGGATGGCGCTACATGCCATACATCAAATGAATCCATGGCACTAATTGCAAGTTTCTTTGACGATCGGATACTTTCCAAAAACCTGTGACCACCGAGATCTCCGGATTTGACATCGCTGGACCTCCTTGGGGGTTTAATTAAAAGACAGGGTTTATGCCACACGTGCCCAGACGATAGACGATCTGAAGCACAACATTACACAGGAGATTCAAGCTATTGACAACAGAGTCCTCAAACCAGTGGCCAGTAACATGGAAAGACGTGTTGCGTTGTGCCTTATGCAGGATGGAGTACATTTTCAACATTTGCTACAGAGATAAATAATCTGCCAAAATTCCTCTGCATTTCAGGTATAATAAGTTGTCGCTAGCATAACTCGTTTTGAAAGAATTAAAGAAACAAATATGACAGTTCTTCATAAATCACCCTGTATATCAGTTCTCAGTAATTAAAAGAGACATATATACAACATGTGCAACAAATAGTAGGGTAGCTGGGCTGTTCACAGTCTTCTGAATAATTTACAATACCAAGCTGTAAACATCCTAGTAATTAAGTAAATATATGTATATGTATATAGGCTCAATTACTAGTATACATATATACCATGGGTATTTTAAAATTAAGCTCCGCTTTGCAATAAAGCATGAACTACTAAATATTTTTCGATAGTTAATTTCTTACCCAAACCTTCAAAAACCTTTCACTAGTTTGTACCAATTATCAATATTTTTCATATATTTGTCTTATCGCAGCATACTTTTTCAGAACATTCGTCCAGACCTCTGCCATCAGTCCATCTAGGAAACGTATAGCTGCTTTTTACTTTCTCTGCTACGTATAGTAAGTAAAGGAATATAGTATTCCACCCAAAAATTCGATGTGGATATTTCACACGAAATATATGCTTTGAGGCCCCCTGAAACAAAACAAAAAAAATTACCTTTTCTACTACGTATAGTAGGTATTGTGAAGTATTACATTACACCCAAAAATTCGATACCGAGATTTCTCCAAAAATATATGTTTTGAACGCCTTGAATAAAGCATTTTTGGAAAATGTCTGTATGTTTGTCTGTCTGCCTGTCCATCTGTGAATAGCATAACTGAAAAACGAAAAGTCGGATAAATGCCAAACTTGGTATTTAGTTTAGTAACTTTCAAGGATGAGGAAAGAATATTTTCAAGAAAATACCTCCCAGACTACCCTTTGCATAAAACATTTTTCAAAAATTTTGATTTTCTCAAAAATGGCTTTAACGATTTTCATTAAAATATCATTGTTTAACATATTTTCATGGAAATGAAATGTACATCTTGAATTCTCTGGGAATGTCCCCAAAAGACCTCTTCATTCTGAATGAATTTCTCATAGCTGGTAAGTCGTAAGAGATACACAAAATTTTACTACACAAAAGATTTAGATCTGGTTAAATCACACAATTTGTCATTTTTTTGTCGAGTGACCTATTTCCGAGATATTCCTTGTTATTTATTTGAATTTTCCAATACTTATACTTTTTCTCAGATGGGAATTCGTTATTCGTTTTTTATGTCCTGGACATGGAATGCTCCACATAGCAACCAGCTCTTAAACATTTGACTATCGCTTAAAGCCTACCATATTCCCCTTGAACTTACAAGAAAATAGCAGTAAAATTAACATTTCGATTTCTCGAATAACATTAAATAAATGGAGAATAAGCATTTGTAGAAAAAGTTTATAAAAGACTAGAGAAAGTCATGTGAGTGCAACACATCAGATTTTTAGAAAAAGGTCCGTGTGTATGAGTGTGGCTATGAACAGCATAACGCAAAAACGAAAAGTGGGATAAAGTACCAAACTTAGTTTTTAAATTCAGTACCTTCCAAAGATGCGACACGAAGATTTTCAAGAAAATCCCTCCACCCCAAACTACCCTTTACATGGAAGATTTTTCGAAAATTTTGTTGTTCTAAAAATGTCTAACGATTTTGATTAAAATAAGATAAATTAAAGATGTTTACATGAAAAATAAATTATATATCTTGAATTTTCTGGTAATAGCCTTTGACGTTATCTTCATTCGGAAGCCATTTTGTATAATTTTGTATAACTGGTAAACGTTAAGTGATAGACGAAAACTTCAAATAAGATTTTTTTGTGCCATGCCATTTCTGAGATATCCGTTATTAATGGTTCGAAGTGTTCATTTCTTGGTCATTCTTTAAAGTCCTTTCAACATTAAGTTGTTTCTCGCGATATTATGGAAACAATATGGAATTTTAAGGCCAGCATATAGCGTCCACATTTGAGTAAAGATGTTCCTTATAACGAAATGTGTAATTTAATTATTTCCGCAAAGATTTATTTGGATTAAAACGTAGTAGATACAAAAATAAGATGCAATAAGAATAGTCTGTATACTCACTAATAAATGTCATGTGAATGTATCACATTAGATTTAATTGTATTGAAAATGACCTATGATAATCTCTTAGGGAATATTTGTGGTACATGTATGAAAGCTTCTTGAAGTCCTGTCTTTGGCTAACATCACATTAACTTGCAGATTCACAATTATTTTCTTGCAGCTATTCTATGATAAAAGATCCTACTTCCGGACCATTAGTTCGAAGAAACCAACGATAACAATAACACAGTTGCTTCTGCCATGGTATCTTAGACACAGAATAATGCATCTCAAAACATACAACTTTTTTATGGGTTGGCGGCGAACTTCTATTAGGAGGACAAACTAAAATTAATTCTACCCCAGAATGAGACTTTAATTGACTGAAAATTACGGATGGAAGTTTAAGGTATATGGAATGGAATAAAAAAATTTGATGTATTACACTCGCATGACTTTCTCTACTCTTGTACACGCTATTTTTACAAACCCTTATTCTCCATCTATTTCATATTAATGTTATTACTAATTTTCTTGTAAGTGCAAGAGGAATATGGTAGGCTTTAAGCGATAGTCAGATCTTTTAAGAGCTTGTTGCTATGTGCAGCATTTCATTCTCTTTGTATGTCCAGGACATAACAGAAAAGAATAACGAATTCCCATTTGAGAAAAAATATCGGAAATTTCAAAATTTGGAAATGGTTCACTCGACAAAATAAATGTATGACAAATTGTGTGTCTTAACGAGACTACATTTCTTGTGTAGTAAAATTTTATCTATCTCTTACGGTTTACCAGTTATGCGAAAATCATTCAGAATGAAGAGAACTTAGGGGACATTCCCAGAAAATTCAAAATATACATTTCATTTGCCATAAAATATCTTAAACATATAGTATTTTAATCATAATCCTGACAGCCATTTTTGAGAAAATCAAAATTGTCGAAAAATGCTCCATGTAAAGGGTATTTATTCGACTCTGGGTTTTTAGTTATGTTGTTCACAGACAGCTAGATACACAGGCAGACAGACACGCACACGGACATGCTTCCAAAAATGCTTTATTGTATTCAGGACACCTCCAAACATGTATTTCCGCTGGAATCCCGGTATAGAATTTTTGGATGGAATGCAATACTTCCCCTACTTACTATACGTACTAGAGAGAGTAGTTAGCTAAAATATTCCGTAGTTTTATTTTATTGTATAACGGGCAATACTTTAAAGCATACCTCGTAATGGATAAATAAATGCATTACTAGGATACGCTGATATCCATATACATACATTTTATATCAAGTACAAATCTCGAAACCTTCCCTACCCATTACAAAAATTTAAGCTGTTAGTTTTCTCCCTAGTTGTTAATTAGTATTACATTTTATACATAAATGCCATACATCATCATACAAAGATAAGATCAGAAGCTTTTCCAAAAACGCTTTCATATATAGCTTTCTTTCACATTGGCTGTGCATAGGCTGAATTTGGAAAATTGAATTAGATTTGAAATTCTGTGCATTGAACAAAATACTATATGGGGATCCTTGGCATTCCCTACCGAAGCTCCACCGCCAACCTGAAGCCACAGTGAACTTATCTCACCTGATTCATACAGGTATATCACCGCAGCCTCCAAGCGATTTCAGTTACATATATACGAGGTGTGATTAAAACGTTTCCAGAATGACATCATAAATACTACACATCAGTTTGTTTTGTCTAATCTGCACTGTCACCCTCGAAGTAGTCTCCTTGGGAGTTGATACACTTGTCCCAGCGCTTCCGCCACTGCTGGAAGCACCCCTGGAAGTCCTCTTCTTTCAACATGTTCAGAGCTTTCTGCGATTCGCGATGGATGACATCAATGTCCTCAAAACGGTGTCCTTGGAGCCGCATTTTAAGTCGCAGGAAAAGAAAAATCTCCGCTGGTGCTAAATCTGGAGAATAGGCGAGATAGGGAACAGTATCCATCCTATTTTTATCCAAAAAAAATGGCGAACAGAAAGGGCTTTGTGCGCGGGCGCATTCCGAAGCTACTGATGCCCAGCAGTATTTAGATTTCTTGCGCAGAGCAAGATGGAAGATTTGCACTGGTCGTACCTTTCAACGAACCTTTGGTGACTATCTAAAAGTTCTCGATTCTTAGTCTGGCCGAGAATTACCTTCTGAGATTACCCCTTCCCATGGATAATAAATGCAATAAAATACTGTACCACCCTGCCCATTAAAAAAAGAATATATAATTTAAGCATTTTATAAATTAGTTACACTATAAATTAGATAAGAAAAGTTATAAGCAATAAAATTTCTCCTAACATTAGATCTTTTCTAATATGTTTTCACTTCCATCAGGAACATTTAAGTTACTTTATTAAAAAAAAATGGTACGCTACCTCTTAGCGTCCACAGCCTTCTCAAGCAGAACTCTTTTGGTTTGACCTTTATTGGCTTTTTGCACCCACTAAAAAAAATGCTATTAGATAAAGCACTACAAAAAAATGCAGGAACCAGTCATCACTCCTCCATTTCTCCGGTCGTTTGCGTCGCACATTCTCCCTTAATCTTTGCAGCACTTGTTTGTACAACACTTGATTCACTGTATGACCCTGTGACACAAATTCCTTATGTACAATGCCTTTAATGTCAAAAAACACAATTATCACTGACTTCACTTTGGATCGAACTTGTCTGGCCTTTTTCGGGCGTGGAGATGAAGGACTCTTCCATTGTGAAGATTGTTGCTTCGTTTCTGGATCGTACCCATAAATCCATGTTTCATCACCAGTAATAATTTTCTTCATAAACTGTGGGTTATTTTGTAGATGTTCTATAAGATCTGTGTGGGCAATCACACGGCTTTCCTTTTGGTCATTTGAAAGGCGGGGCATGAACTTGGCGGCAATTCTTCTCATGTCCAAATTGTCTTTCAAAATGCTTTGAACACTTCCAAAAGAGAGTCCTAATGAGTCAAAAAGTTCTCTTATTGTAATACGCCTATCATTTAAGACCATTTCCCTCACCTGATTAACATTTTCATAAGTTTTCTGGAACAGGGTCGCCCCGAACGATCTGCATCTTTAACTGATGTCACACCATTTTTAAATTTCGAAAACCACTCAAATGCTTGAGTTTTGCCCATAACTTCCCCCCATAAGCTGTTCTTAACATTTCATAGGCTTCTGTTGCAGTTTTACCGAGTTTAAAGCAAGATTTGATGTTCGTTCTTCGTAATCTGACATTTTTGCTACGCGGAAAAATCGCAGCAATTCTAAACACGTGTTCACTTCAGAGCGTCTACCTCGTCACTGCATGGTTTCAGGAAGTCACGTGACCTCTCATTTTTATCGGGAAGGAACGCTGCATGTACAGTCTTGGTAAGAATTATAGAAATCTCAGCGTCAGCCTTGTTCTGAAGCCATTCCGGAAGCTTTTTGAGCACACCTCTTGAAACTATAATGTTGACTTGAAACTATAATGTTGATCACAGCAAGAAATAATATGTATAGAACATAGATACTGATTTGCATGGAATTTAACACCAGACACTACACATGTAACTTTGTATTGCGACGTTCTAGGAGTGAAGTTAAAGCTCAGCTCTAAGGGCCATTCAAAATGGAAATTAAGCATTAACATAAGATGTACAACTTAAGACATAACTTTAGCGCGATGTGTTGTCATTTACATCGACAAATGCAAACTTAAGCAGCAGCCAATCGCAAGAGAGGGTTAAACACCTGAGTTAATATGGCAATCTGTGAAGTGGCCACCGAACAATTAGGTTATGCATTTGTATCAAATGAGCAAGAGCTAGATATAACGATATTAAACTCACAAAAAAAAGCATCACCTACAATGACAATTTGCTTTGCTGTGATTTTTATAGATACCCCAGCGATTCGTAACCCGTGATCTTCCACAGAAAGTGCGTTAGCGAGTCAATAGATGGCGACAGGAAACCTGATGGGAGAGGGCAGAATGATCACGTGATGAGAATTGCTTTGTGATTGGCTATTATTACTCGCGCAAAACTTCTGGAATCGTGACCTTGATTGCCATCCCAGCTGCCGAGCCTAGGAATGGTTTATGTTTAGCTTAACCAACGAAAGCGATATAATACCTTTGCTTACTCATAGTGCGTAACACATACAGTCTGCATAGAAACTGTCTGCATCTGGTTGTAATTTTAAAGAGAGCTGCAGTATCTAAATAGTACTTATTTTATATTTGTTATATTTATAACCATGGCTCCTATGTTTTCAAAGTTAAGTGGTAAGGTGTTACGTAGTCAAAGTAGGGAAATAATTGCAAATGTCCTCGACTTCATGAAGCAAGAAGAAGAGATGAAGGAAGAAAATATATGTTCATCCGAGTTCCACAAAAGCCTTAAGAGAATGAAAGAAAGAGTAGTCAAAGCAACTGGTGTTTCACCGAGTTCCGATTCCAGAGTTCTCAAAGATAAGAGAAAAAACATATGGATGAAAGAGTACCATTTGACACACCTGGGAAGAAACATAAGGTCCCTAAACGTATTACAGAAATAGACGATTTCGAATGCGTCATTCGGCGCACGATTCACAATTCCTATGTGGAAGAAAAAACTGTGCTAACAATAAGCAGATTGCTCATCAAGCTGAAAGACAGCAGAAACTTACAAGGTGGTGCTACAAATCTCAGAAAAATTATTAAAGATTTAGGGTTCAAGTGGAAGAAACCGAAATCAAATAGAAGAACTCTAACAGAAAAGCAAAATAAATAAACAAATAAATAAAATAAAAAAATAATAAAATAAAAAAAATAAAAAGTAAATGTTGCCATGATAGCTTAGTCGGCTAGACCAACGGCACGGAAAGCCTAAGATCCGTGGTTCAAATCCGGCTATGGCATTGAATTTTTCAGTCTGATTCTACCTTTCCAAATGAGTATAATTTTATATGTACTTATATCAGTGTGTACTTATATCAGCATCAATCTTTAAGGTGGTGCTACAAATTTCAGAAAAATACTATAGCGTATGAAGATGAGTCATACATACACAGCAGTCGTACAGCATCTAAAAGTTGGAGTGACGATAGCGAATTAGGTTGCAGGTTCCTGTTGCTAAAGGACAAATACTTATTATCGTTCATGCTGTTGGAAAGATCGGCTTCGTTCCAAATGCCCTTCTTTTACAAGTTGCAAAACCAACAGGAGATTTTCATCAAGAAATGAATACAGAAAAGTACATGAAGTGAATCAACGCCATGTTGAGACCTAATATGCCTGCTGGGTCTGTTCTGGTCATCGACAATGCTTTACAATGCGTCAACACTCAATTGACAAACCACCTACCTCAAATTCATTGAAAGAAGAAATGAGAGCTTGGTTACTTATACATAATAAAGCTTTAGATGAAAGCATGAGTAAAACAAAGCTATATAACTTAATTAAAACCAACAAACAGCTTCAGACGTCATACATACTTGACCAGATAGTAATACAACATCGCCATAATGTACTTAGACTCCCATCGCATCACCCAGATCTAAACCCAATCGAATTAATCTCGGCTGATATCAAAAAATGGGTGGCATGCAGAAATATCACTTTTAAATTAAAATATGTGGAGCAGTTATAACGCCAGCAATTTGCTGAAATTGGAAGGCCAGAATGGGAAAATGTATGTCGGCATGTTGAATAAATTAAGAATCATTATTTCGAAAAATACGGAATCAAATAGAAAGAATTCTCATCCAAGATAATGGTGCAGAAAGTAGTGACAGCAGCGATGACGGCAATAATGTGAGTGTTGTTAGGAGGAAGGGTTGTTAGGTGTGGAAGAATTGGAGGCAATGATTGACAGCGTTTTTTATATTAAGCGCTTTTTACAGCGTGGATTTTAATATACTGTATATAACTAAGTTTATCAGCGCAAAGCAGTGCATAACCGGTGTGGATATTTGACGATGACTGTCCCACGCACTCCTGCAGCATGCAGACGACCGGTCACCACCTGATCTGTAAGCAACTCGCATCATAGCTCTCATTAAGATTTTCACGTGTCTAGAACTGTTGCGCCGATTATATCTTATGTTTGACGTAGAAATACGTCAGAAGCTGGCAAGCTTTTAAGTTTAGGTCTAATTCAATGTTTATTTTTATATTTACGTGATTCATTGTGAATGGTTCCATTACAATACACATCTAGCTTTTAAGATTAAGTTATTCTTACGGTTAACTTTAATTGTGAATGGAGCCTATATGAAAGTAGCAATAAGTAATGCTGGCTTTTTTAGCATGGACAGACTCAGAAACGAACGCGATAGCTGGTAGGAACAAATGACGGACCACTTTCAAAACCAACAATATGTAGCAGTATGATATTGTTGTAGAGGATTAGATGTCTTCCAATGGACAACCGTGGCGCCAGCAATGCTACTGCCACCAGTGTGTAACCTTGACATACCTGGATAAACTGAATAATTACACCGGAACTGGCTGGCATATCATAGGGGTGGAACCACTCATTTCTGAAAGAGGCGTAAGACTATGTACGCACCTATTCAGCCATAGAGACCATGTTTTGATCGCGTTTAAAAGTCAGACAGTGCATGTACTTTCCACTGCTACTCGTTTTATCCATCGTTTTATGGTTCAAACTGTTTATGTAACATTATAACATATTAGAGCATGCTAAAATTTGAAAAATACTGCATGTAAAGTGTAATTTACCGTTGGATTTCTACTTTATTTACCACTTACTTAAAAATAACAAAAATCGTTTGATTTAACGATTTTGATTAAAACACCAGATAATTAAAATACTTTGCGAATAATTAAATGTATATATGAATAATATGTTCTGTGAATAGTCTTTTTCAATTGCAATTAACGTTGCACAATTTTGTAATATTAAACAGCTTTTGTGTGGCATTAATCATTACGAGGTTTTTTTTATATTGGTTGGAATTTTCCAATAATTTATAATTCATATATTTAATTTTCTAGTCACTACTGTTTTGTTTCCGGCGATGCCATGCAAAGTGTATGGGATTTAAAAGCAAGGATATAGCGACGCACTTTTTAAAGTTTTGACTATTTCTTCAGTCTCCTGCATTCCTTGTACCTGCAACTAAAAGTGTAACTAAACCATTATGCATACCTTTATCTTCATTAACATGAAATAAAGAATAAACTTTTTCGAGAATAGCTTTTGAGCTGAATGAGAGTGGGTTGAGTGAAGTCATGTGAATGTAATACATCCGAGTACCAAGTGAGATGGCTCCGCGGTAACGTGTGAGGCTCCATTAGGGAGGTCCCGGGCTCGATTACCTTCGACTGCCCTTGGTTTTCTGTAACTTTCCCTGGTCGGTAGGCGAAGTCTGGGTTGGGTTCTAATCTACCGCGGTTTCCTTTCCACCATTTCGCTTTCACTCAGTTTTCTTCTCATATTTCAGATGTGCTTCTAGGTTTCGTGGTGTATGGCAGTGCCGGACATATGGCGGGAATACTTTCTCAAGGGAAAGAGTATCCCCGTGGAACTAGAAGAATGCTTGATTGGTAGGTCATTCACCGCCTTCTGGACTGCTCCAACAGTGGGACAGGTTTTCGAGCGTGAAACTGTTAGGGACTCCAGCGCGCCTCTATGGCCTATTAAATAGATATAGAGATAGATAAGTAGATAGATAAATAGATAAGATATCTTTATTGGTTTCATATTTCTTACTCAATCATACATATAAACAATTAATCCAAAAAATTTATTATTAATCCAATGGATTTAAAATTTCTGTGTGTTCCATATGTACCTGGTGTCAGTTCCGATAGATTCTGTTCTGTTTTGCTCCAATCTAAGGTCCGTGTTCCATATATACCAGGTGGCTTTTCCCATGGCATCCGTTCTGTCTTGTTACTACAAATTTTATAACACAAGTATTTTGTACATGGGTCATTGACCGTACACGCATATTTAAGATACAAGGTATGGTGACAAACTAACCAACAGAAAAAGAAACAAAACAAAAAAACAAGAAAAAGGAAGAGAGATAAATTACCTTTGACTAACGAACAAATTTAGCTTAGCATCGCGCACTTTAGCCAAGAAATTGCCCATGTTTTGCCACTTCCTCTGGCCAACCAGTAGATCCCAACATGCCAATCTCTTTCTTGACGGACTTAAGAATTTTTCTTTGAGTTTAATTGTTCTCTGGTTCTTCCACTGAGCGCATTCCGCCAAAACATGTACCCAGTCCTCAACCAAATCACAGAAAGGGCAGAATCTCCTGCCAGAACGGTCAGTCATTTTCTGTGCCCTCCAGCCCACAGTCTAAACCATTCCTTTCTTCCTAAGTTAAGTAGATATGCCTCTTTACCCCAATTCAATGTTATTGTCTGCAGACTATAGCCTCATGTGGTTCCTTCACATCATCCCTACCTCCTGGGGGGGGGGGAAGCTCAATAGATCTCTCTAGGTCGCAGTGCGGAAGGTTGTATACTCTAACACATCAGATTTTGAGTGAATTTTTCTGGAGAATGGTTCATATACACTGAAACTATTAATCAAAATACATATCATTGCATTGTATTCGTAGTTTACCCAAATATTATGTTGTGTTATGCTAATATTGAGGCAAGGACTTAGGAAATGTTTGGAGAAGATACACGGACTATTTTATCCATAACGATTAAAATATTCCAGGTTAGTAAATCCCAGCTTTCGTCCCAGGAGACACCCATATCGCAACTGCGTATTGAGTGGAAAGAAAAATAGCGAAAGCAACTCACGTGCGGGATGAAATGCTGATCCCTAGAAGAGATTTTTTCTTGATTCATGGGCTTAATTTTACAATAGGACGTTGACGCATGCCTGCCCCCTCAGTTCCTTGACACTGCCATTAAATTCCCTACACCTTGTGAGCAAGCCGTACCATGCTGGGCAATTTCTTGTGTAAAGAAGATAAGGTACTTCCATTTTCTGGCCGTTAAATTAACTTAGTAACAATGATGGATAGCTATTGTTACGATAGTTCAACCCCAATTATAAAAAGCAACATCAATTTCAAACCAAAATTAAAAGTAGCCCTTTAGAAATCAAGTAACATACAAATTACCTAAAAATACACACGTTTATTGTCAAGTTTGTTGTCTGTTTTTTTCATATTCTTGATGATTTGTAACAAATCAGCCAGAAGTTTCACTTATAGTTCGATTAATATTCAAGTATGCGACTATAAAAAAAATATTATGTAGATTAGCTACAACTTTATGATATTTTCCTACAAATTCATTGAATATTTGAATAAAAAGCTTACCGAATGGAATTTATTAAGACTATTCCACGAGTAAAATATAATAGATTATATAGGATTGTTCCCTCCAGTCGGTTGTCCGCGCATGAAGTCAATACTTTGCCAAAAGCACTGGTGATAAACTTGCTTCAGAGGACTATCGAAAGATGAGTTGAACGGGCGGATGTCAACAGTTACGAGGTCACCTTAGTGAAATGGGACTTATATCATACTTTTCCAACATTTACATTTGGAACATCTTGTGTTTGCATCTCGTAAACTCGCAATCTCAGCATGTATCCTGATAGCTAACTCAAATAATTGTGCGGTTTTTTTTAGCGTCGAGTGTCTCGGTAGCACTCAATCATGCAAATTATGTGATCGATGATCACTTCCATCTTGTGTGCAAGGGACGCATAAAATATCTTATTCAAAAACGTTAAGCTACAGACGAAAACGTACTTCACAAAAAATGTAGGTCTCTTCAAAACTCGCAATTTATTGAAAATAAGTTTTTTTGTGTGGCATAAGCCATTTCTGAGATATTCGTTATTAAATGTTCGAATTGTTCATTTCTTACTCATTCTCTTAAAGTCCTTTCAACATTCAATTGTTTCTTGCGATTGCATGGAAACAGTATGGAATTTTAAGGCCAGCATATAGTGTCCAGTTCTTAAACATTTGACTATCGCTGTTCTCTTTGTATCTATAATGAAATGTGTAATGTAACTATTTCTGCAAAGGTTTATTTGGATTAGACAGACAAATAAGCTTGAGTAAGTATAATTTATATACCCACTAATAAATGATATAGGGTAGAGAAAGTCATGTGAATTTATCATACAAAATTGTTTTTAGTTATTCTGTTCAGACATACATACACATAGATATTTCTCTAATTTTCTTAATTTAACCTCAATGAAACACAACATTACAGCTAAGTGGTATACAAAATAAAATATTTAACATATTATATGATTTAGTTTATAATAATGTATTAAAAAGATGAAAACTAATCGAGTGTCAAGGATTGTTATGTGCAGTATATATGATGCTATACCAAAAGTAGATTATGATACTAGGAGTGAAAGTAGGATTTTATTTTGCGAGTAAAATCGTACAAGCAAAATAAAACCACTGTTAGCACGTGTGGCATATATTTTTGAGACAGCGCTCGGATTTGTAAAATATTAATAATATTACACTGATTCCTGAAAACAATAGTTATGACGTTTAGAACGCATACTTGAAACAAGAGAAATGACGTTAAAAAAGCGAGATGTCAGAAATGTTTATATTTTGTTGGTTAGCTAGCAGTTATTTTCAGTGAAACTATATTCACCATGTTTTGCCAGAAGCAATTAAACTTGAGTTTTATTTATGGACGTGCTTTAACTGCTGTATTCTTAACGTCCCATTCTATATTAGACGTAAAAGACCGGTAATTTTGCTCAGAGGCCTCTTTATTAGGCTTGAGGTTATTTTACGTGCCATAAATCTACGACACGGGACCACCGGCTTTACTTCTCTTCCGAAGGAAACCATGCTAAGGATTTTTACGCCCGAAAAAATCCATCGCCCTCTGCCGGGTTTGAAGCCACGACCTCGGGCACTAGAGGCTAGCATGGTAACCACGGAGGAGGACTTTATGCACCGCCGTAGTACATCAACCTGTTTACGAAGTCGGAAACGCATGTAGTCGAGGTTCAGTTCCGCACCTCTCGTTTGAGACAAGGGCTTCACTGAACTAATAATGACGTCATTCATTTAAACCACTGGCGGTAAAGACTGAATAAATCTGAGGACCCGTTATAAATAATCATTACTTTCTTACTTGTGTTACTTAAAATCAAAGCAACATTGTGTCAGTTTCACATCACGGCATACTGAGTGAATGAACAATCGAATGTGTTACGGAATACTAACCAAGCCTACCAACAGTGTTAATGAGAAATTGGTTAATCTCAAAGTTAAGGCAAGCTAAAATCAAAATACAGTAAAGACACATACCTTTATTAAGGACCTAATTTATTTGAAAACTGACGCTATTTGAATGTGCATTGATTAAAAAAATCAATTTTCACAGTTGAAAGTTGAAGATCGAATGGTTTTCCGTGAAAGCGGATTGGAGTGAAGTGAATGTTGAAGTAGTAAGATTTCGTAATTTCTCGTTAATGCCAACAAAACAGATGGATAACGTAGCTTATTAACCACATACTAGTACCATTATGGTTCAGTTACGAGCTAATGTTTTATCGGATAAAATCGCAACCTTGAAAACATATTATAAGATAAACGGCTGTGATTAGTCGATAGCCGAGACACGTATCTAAAATACACAGTGTCTAATTGGAATAGTCGACGATGAATATTCGGTTTTAATTAAGTAACACACGTCATGTTATACGCAAGAGGCTGAGGTAGTAAGTCTTGCTGGATGGGTACTGGGGCTTTGTTCCTAAAAAGATAAAGAAAAAAACTTTCCCGAAAGATGTATTTTGTGTGGGAAATTATAATGATACTTTCCATTGTTTAATAGAGTGCGAAATCGTAATGTCGTGGAGAGATAGTGTCTGGTGTAGAAAATTATATAAATTACAGGGTGTAATAACAGTTAAAATGCTGGCAGACAAGAGGGTAGGAAACATTAATAAGATGGGGCTTTTCTAGGAAAAGTAAGATATAAATAGATGAGAAGTTAAAAGGATGCGAATGAAAGCATACATAGCTGTGATAGCGATGATGTGTTGTAGAGATTCTGTATCACACATACAGCCTGGGGTTTAAGATATTGGACAGCCTTGGTATAGTAATGCCAGAATTTTATAGAACATATGGTTTGTTATGTTGTCTGTACTTTGTTCGTGCTATAAATAAAACATTCATTCCATTCATAAATAAGAAATACCGGTGACGTACCTAAACTTAACCCAGGAAGGTTTCCTTGTCAAGTTTTCTTTCCCAATTATTTGATGTATCACCAGTACACGCCCTTTGTACCCTATGTAGTAGGAATGGAGGTTAAAAACTACTTATTCAAAGCACATCTACCGCATACACCGTAGACCACCGTCCACCGCGCCTAATCCTACTATTCTGCATGTTGAAACGAAGCGAGGTTATAGAAAATAAAATAGGGAAATTCGTGTTAGTGTATAATCCGCCCCAACATTCACCTTGAAAAGCCCAAGTTTAGGGTGTACGGTATAACAAAATCGAACCCGGGATCCCAGAGTGCAAGCCTCAGGTGCTACCGCCTATAGGTATCCATCTCGTTATAGGATATACAACGGAGGGGGCACCTCGCAGTGCAATCAATGGGAGATCTACTGCGGCTCCTCTATTATAGCTAACACCCCCCCCCCCAAAAGGAAATGAAGGGAAGGAACCACAAGAGGCTACAGGCGGGGTGCAGAAAGGCCACAGAGACGCGAGGAAGTCCCTACCAGTTCCTAACTCGAAGACCCGTCCCACTACTGGAGCTGCTCAGAGAGGGCGACGAACGACCTGTTCAACTAAGCAGCCAGTATCCGCGCCATCTGTCTGGCACCGTCACACGCCACGAAACCTAGAAGCACATGAGAAGAAAACGGAATGAAAGTAAAATGAGCGAAAGGAAATTGTGGTAGATGAGAACCACCCCAGCATTCGCCTACCGACCAGGGAAAACCACGAAAAACCCAGGTTCAGAGTGGTCGGAAATAGAAAACCCGGGGTCTCCCGAATGCGAGTTTCACACGTTACCGCGATTCCATCTCGGTAACTAAAGAGTATAGACATTTTGTGCACGCCATTCATTTATTTTCTCTTGGAAGAGTAACATAAAAGCGCACGTGTAGCATGCTGAAAGCTTTCCATGAAACTCTAAGAGTCATTAAGCGAAAGGTGAAGTACCATCAATAACTTTGCTCCTTTCTAAGAGCTTAATGAAAACCTGACAACAGACGACAGCGGTAAAAAGGAAGAAAGGATGCCTTTTGAAGAGGCAAAGCGCGAGCGAGCGGCAGGCACGTTTACGACATGGTAAAATAGATTTTCCCTGCCCTCTAGAACTGGGTCACTAATCGCCACTGCAACGCACACAAATTGGATATTAATTATAAAATGCTTTTGAAATAAACACGAGCTGTAAATGGAGCATAGCTTTTCATTAGCTTACCGAAGGTCAAATTCTGTTTCCCTCTCTCTTGAAATAATTTTAATTACCAGTTTACTCGCGTTTAATGCTATGCATTAATTTTACGTTACACTGAATATGATGCATGCTGCTTGTTTTTTGCTGCTCTGGGTTGCAATTTGCTATCAAGCTTCTGCGGTCCTGTGATTAAAACCTTCATGTTGATCCTGTGTAATCGATACACTGATGTGGGTTTTACGGTCAGAAAAGGTCAACCCTTTCTCCTATGTCTTAATTTCCAGAAAACAATTTTTGTACAAATTAAAATTATATTTAGTTACAGTTTAATACACACACACACACACGAGGCGTGTGCACTTCTTGTATCACAACAGTCCGGATTTGGCACCAAGCTATTTTTATCTGTTTCATCTGAAGAAATTTCTTGGTATAAAACATTTCAACGACGATTATGTTATGAAACAAAAAGTGCAGACTTGGCTTTCGTCATAGGCGGCATCATTCTTTGAAGAAGGCATACAAAACTGGTTTGCCGTTACGACAAATGCCCGAATAACGGCGGTGACTATGTGGGGGTAGTAGTGTAAGCTGTAGGGTAAGGAATGATAATAACGTATTTAGAAAATAATGTTATTTTAAAAATAATTATATATATACAAATACGAGGCGTGTTTTTAAAGTAAAACCGATAATCTTTATATAATTCCGGAGCTCAATTACCATTACTACCACAGAGGTTAATTCACTGGGACTTGCCAATATGAGAAATGTTGATAGAATGTTAAATTGCCTGTACCCTTCCCGATATCCCAACTCTTTATCCTGTTCTAGTAATCCCCTTGTGTTGAACTGGCATCCTTATCTATGTTCGCGAATGGTGGATAGGTGTACAGTTTATCCAGACCAGGGGTTACCAAAGTTTTCATAACCGGCAGAGAATGAATCACGGGTGAAGCCACATACTAGTCGGCCACGATATGAGTGCGCTTGGAGGAGGGCACCACTCAGTGTCTAATGCCATCAAGGCATGGAATCACAGTAAAGTGGGGGACAAGGCAAAAGGGAATGTAGATACAGTCGCACAATGAAGACAGTACTACTTGCAGGCCTATACCTCGCTAGAAAATGCAAATTAGAACTGTGGATATTTTCTTTACCTGGCTGTCCTTCCGATGCCCCGCTTACTTGTTCCGTAACTGTTTAGTTCCTCTTCCCACCAAACGCACTCATATCGTGGCCGACTACTATGTTTAAGATAGGAACAATAAACTCGCAGATCAGATTAGTTTTCAAACGCAGTGAAAACCTACACTTACTTATTAATAACTGTTATAATTAAATAATTAACACATGATTAGTCTTTCAATCATAGCTTCATGATAATGTAACTCATATGCAATATATATATTAACAACTGTTACATGAAGTATTTTTTTACTTTCTCTACTACGTAGGTATAGTAAGTAGGGGAAGTATTGTATTCCACCCAAAAATTCGATACCGAGATTTCACCGATATGTTTTGAGACCCCTGAATACAAAAAAAAAAGCATTTTTGGAAACATGTCCGTGTGTGTCTGTGAACAGCATAACTCAGAAACGAACAGTCGGATAAACACCAAACTTGGTATTTAGGTTCAATATCTTCCAGAGATGCGACACGAAGGTTTTCAAGAAAATCTCCGACCCCAGATTACATGGAACATTTTTCGAAAATATTAATTTTCTCAAAAATGGCTCTTACGATTTCGATTAAAATATCATATGTTTAAGATATTGTCATGACAAATGAAATGTATATCGAATTTTCTGGGAATGTCCCCAATAGTATTCTTCATTGTGAACGACTTTTGGATAACTGGTAAACCATAAGAGATAGACAAAATTTTACTACAGAAAAAATGTAGATCGCCTTAAAATACACAGTTTATGTCATTCATTTTTTGTTGTTGAGTGAACCATTTTCGAGATTTTGCTTGTTATTCCCTTAAATTTTCCAATACTTAATACTTTTTCTCAAATTCGTTATTCATTTTTTATGTCCTGGACATGCAAAGAGAATGGAATACTCCACATAGCAACCAGCTCTTAAAATATTTGACTATCGCTTAAAGCCTACCATATTCCCCTTGCATCTACAAGAAAATTAGCAATAAGATTAACACCTCAATTAATATGAAGCATATGGAGAATAGGCGTTTGTAAAAATAGTTTGTACAAGAGTAGAGAAAGTCATGTGAGTGTAACACATCAGATTTTTACGTTAATAGCAGCTGTTATTCAATGAGAAGGATGAAACTGACTTTTTGTGCTATAACTGCAGATATTTGTGGCTCCAGTTTTGTGCTGGCTCTCATCAAAACGCACTTTAAATGATCATCAGTCGTAGCAGACCTATATTTTGACTTTACGTACTTCATTTTTGAAAATGTCTTCGCAGATATATGTGATGCGAATACGATATTAGTCCACGTACAAAGTCTTTTAAACGAGGAAATGTTTCACTCGGCAGACAGCGTAAAAACCCTTTGTCCTTCAGTAGGTCGTTACACTGCATATCGATTAAAAATCTGGGGCCTTAATTATAATCGCTCAAAATTCGCACATAAAATAAGCTAATACAGGCGCACCGTTTCTTTTTATGTATATACTTTTAAACTCTGTAGGCGGTCGAAATAAAAGCAGTTTGAGGGCTGGGATTGGCTCTCGAGTGTAGTTTGGCAAACTTTGATCTAATGGGATCAAGACAGCTAGAACCTTTAGTTTTAAAATACACGCTGAGAAACCTTAATCGTACCAAGAATTAATGTTCTTCTTGTTTCTCGGTTTACCCTCACCGTTTATAGGACTTACCAGCCAATAACTGGTGTCAGACGCCTCGGGGAGCAGACATACTTTTGGATCGGATAGAAGAACCAGGATGGGAATTCATCTTAAAACCTGGTATGAGAGGAGGCAGGAGATGATATGAAATGACGGTGAAATTGATGAAAGGAAAGGTGATGATAGAGCAGTTGGTGAAATGAATGACGGGGAAAACCGGAAAACCCACCCAGACACAGCTTTGTCCACCACAAATCTCACATAGGTTCCGGTCTAACCACTCGGCCAGGGCACCACAACAATTAATCATTTATCTTAATTTACTTAATCATTCCCTGCTCTAAGGATTGCTGGAAATGAGTGACAAAGGCTCATTTAATTCTTTCATGGAATGTAAAATACTTAATTTGTTTCGTTCCACACATAGTATGTACTTGCATTCCATCCAAAAATACGATATCGAGATTTCAAGGGAAATAAATGTCTTGAATAAAAATATTAGGAAAGATCCGCGCGCGAGAGAGACAGAGGGCTAACACTCAATCCTTATAACTGGCAAATTCCGCCCAGGTACCTTAAATTTAGGCCTGGAAAGTCTTCCCAAATATTTTTTTTTCATTTATCACATCATTTCATTTTATGTATCACCAATGTCCACCACCTGTGGTGCCATCTACAGTTAGGACGGACATTAAACACTACTAAAAATGATGTGAACAGCAATCAAGTTAACTTCAGCTGGAGGATTAGAAGCTATTCCAAAATAACTGAACATGAAAAGCAAAATATACTGAAGGTAATTTCGGCTTAGTTTTATCACTAGAGAACGGATACGAGAGAGAGGGAGAGAGAGAGAGGGAGAGAGAGAGAGAATGGGGGGATTGGGTTGTGAGAAAGACTCTTCGTAGCTACATGAAATGATACTGATATACTGCTAACTTATATTTTGAGTTTATCTCTCTCTTTAAATCCTCAATTGCTTATGTTTCCATATTCCCAGTTGTTAACTTTAATACCAACGTTTATACTTTGTAAATTGTTATTTCTTTCAAGCAATTGTTCTTTCTTATATGTTTTTCCTTTAAAGAACCAACGGTGTTTTCTGTCATTATTTGCGATGAAACAGCCCTTTCAAAGGAATGTTTATTCCACCAAACCAGCGCTGTAAAACCTCTGAAAGAAGAATACGGCGCTGGTGATACACAATGCCTAATTTATTACCAGAAGGAATGAATATTGAGGACATTGACAACACGTGTCTTTTGTTACACGAGAGGCAAGTTATTGCCGTCGTATTTGTAGAGCTCTTGTTCTTTGTATTCTAAAAGTATGTCACTAAGATGAGTCACGTGTTTTCTATCGTCGGGAGGAATATGTTTGCTTAACTTCAAACATAGTTTAGTTGACTGTAGAAGCTCAGAACATTTGACGAACATGCATATGTGTAAAGACCCAGCACCTTCACTAAAGTTGCGACTGAGCAGCATAGGTTGTGAGTAATTAGCATATATACAATGTTTCAGAAATACTTTTACAAACTTCGGGTATAGGTTCCTTACACCACAAGAAGGAAAAAAGTTCATATGAACATATGTCCCATAATCCTTTGTTTTCTCGTCAGGATGTATTCAACACAGTGGTACACTTATAACACACAAAACTCATAATAAATGCTAGAAATGTCCTCCTCTTGCTTCTATGCATGGCTGTACTCGTCGAATCATGGAATATCGCACCCTGTCAAAATCTCTGGGATGGTGTCAAATGGTTTCGCAGGCTTCCATGACACGTCGATGAAGCGTTTCTGCATCCGGGATGGCTGCTCCATAAACCAATGATTTAAGATGCCCCCAGAGGTAATAATCCACAGGATTGTGGTCGGAAGAACGTGCAGGCCATAGAACTGGTCCTCCTCTGCCTATTCATCGGTCATGGTAGATACCAGTCAGTGCATCTCGAACAATGCGACTAAAATGAGCCGGAGCCCCATCATGCATAAACCACATGTTTTTTCTTATTTGCAGGGGCACATCTTCGTGAAGTAAGTCGGGAAGAGTGTGCTGGATAAAGTCCCTGTAGACAGCACCAGTAAGACGTGCTGGTAAAACGTATGGACCTACCAGACAGTCACCTACAATACCGGCCCACACATTCAGACTAAACTGTTGCTGATGTCTAGCCTGAAGTACAACATGAGGATTACGATCTGCCCATACGTGTACGTTGTGGAAATTAGTAACTCCATCTCTCCCAAACGTTGCCTCGTCTGTAAACAAAACTGACGAGACAAACAATGGATTGGCTGTTTGTGGTACTAACCATCGACAAAAGTTATCCCTTAGTGGATAATCGGCAGGCGAAAGGCCCTGCACACGTTGAATATGATATGGATACAGGAGCTGCTCGTGAAGTACCCTCCATGCTGTCATGTGTGATGTACCAGATGCCACAGCCAATTGTCTTGTACTGATACCTGGATCGTCTTCGACACACTTTAACATCTGTTCTTCGCGTTCCGACGTACGAACAAATCTTGGTCTTCCTCGATTAATAGTCCGTGGTGCAACGGTTCCTGTCTCAGCAAGGCGACGATAAACAGCGACAAAAGTTGGATGACTCGGTTGTCTTCGGTCTGGAAACTCCATCTGATAGAGCCCTGCAGCCTCGCGTCCATTACCATTCGCGCGACCATACATAAAAATCATGTCTGCCTGTTCACGAAATGAATATCCAGCCATGGTGGAACGAAACACGTGCAGTTAACTCACTGCATGTACACAATTGAAACATTGAAGACAGACTAATGACAAATGACAAACGAAAACAAGTCTCCATGGCAACACTTCGCTATCTACCGTATGTAGTACAACGAGAAAAATGAAGTTTTGAGGTTAGACCCTGAAGGCCGTTGAACTCACACTTTCATTGTGACAGGAATAACGCGAAAACCAAGGATTATGGGACATATGTTCATATGAACTTTTTTCCTTTTTTCCTTCTTTTGGTGTGAGGAACCCACACCCGAAGTTTGTAAAAGTATTTCTGAAACACCCGGTGTATTTTAGCCAAAGATCAAAATGATTGATTTTTAATTTTGGCAGAAAATGGACACTATGTTGTGAATCAAACGCATATAAATATTTTTGGAGAACAAGCAACACTGGATCCCCTCCTACATTAAGTACGCTGGACATGGGAGGAAATCCTCACAAAGGCCACAAAAGAAAAGATCGAAAAGGTCTACTTACTGTTAAGAGACGGTCTCTATGGTGTAAAAATATATATAGAAAATTAAAAAATGAAAGCACTAGTTAATGACATTTACAGTATTATATACAGCGTGGACCATTTAAGTTGAGAGTGTACAATATCTCCAAAACTAAGCGCTGTAGGAAGAAATCTCTTGAATAAAATTTACTTGATATTATGGGGGAAAGTAAATGCCATTGGTCGTGTTTTATTCGAAGGACGTTGTGATAGTTATTTTAGGGCAAATTTAAACTTTTTAAATGGGAATCTGCCTTTTTATGTTGTTTTCTCACTCCTCATAAAAAAACTAAACAACATTTGTATAAAGCACTTTCTAATTGTTCTTACACCAACGTAAATAACAACGAAAATTCTGAATGGCTGTGTACGAAGAGCGCAATGAATGGTTGGACCAACCATGGCTGGTCATTAAGGGTAAAGTTACGTTTCGTAATTCGGAACCAACATGTTTTATTTTGTTTCCTTATTCCTCATCACAAAATAAACAGTTTTTTACAAACCATTTTCTAATAAGAAAACAACATACAAAATGAGGGTTCCCTTTAAAAAAAAATTTGGTGTGTTGCACTATATGACTTTCTCTACTGTTGTACAAACTATTTTTACAAACATTTATTCTCCATCTACTTCATGTTAATTGAGATATCGAGATGTTAATCTTATTGCTAATTTTCCTGTTGATGCAAGGGGAATATGGTAGGCTTTAAGCGACAGTCAAATCTTTTAAGAGCTGGTTGCTATGTGGAGCATTCCGTTCTCTTTACATGGCCAGGACAAAAAAACGAATAACGGATTCGCATTTGGGAAAAGTATAAGTATTGAAAAATTGAAACAAATAACAAGGAATATCTCGGAAATGGTTCACTGCTCAAAAAAAGTTATATGACATAAATTGTGTGTTTTAACGAGATCTACATTTTTTGTGTACAAAAAGTTATCTATCTCTTATGGTTTACCAGTTATGCAAAAGCCATTCACAATTAATAGGACTTTTGGGAACATTCCCAGAAAATTCAAGATATACATTTGATTTGTCATGAAATTATCTTAAACATGGATATTCTAATCAAAATAGTTAGAGCCATTTTTGAAAAAATAAACAAAATTCGAACAATTTTTCATGTAAAGGATAGTCAGGGGTGGGGGATGTTCTTGAAAATCTATATGTTGCATCTTTGAAAGATACCAAACCTAAATACCAAGTTTGGTATTTATCCGACTTTTCATTTTTGAGTTATGTCGTTCACAGACACAAACACACATCCACACAGACACACATGGACCTTTTCGTAAAAATGCTTTTTTTGGATTCAGGGGACTCAAAATATGTATTTCCGGTGAAATCTCGGTATCGAATTTTTGGGTGGAATGCAATACTTCCCCTACTTACTATACGCAGTGGAGAAATTAGAAATTAAATTGACCCTAAAATCATAAAGTCCTCCAAATAAAACACAACTAAAGCGTTTGCTTTCCCCCATAATATAAAGCGACTTTTATTCAAGGCATTTCTTTCTACAAGTTTAGTTTTGGAGCTATTGTACAGTCTCAACTTAAGTGTATATTAACATCGATGCTTAGATGTCTGTCCATATCCACGCTTCCACTGTCGTCCTCCGTGGTGTAGTGGTTACCATTCTAGCCTCTAATTCCCAAGGTCGCGGGTTCAAACCCAGTGGAGGGCGGTGGATTTTTTCGGCGTAAAAATCCTTAGCATGGCTTCGGATGGGAAGTAAAGCCAGTGGTCGCGTGTCGTAAAGGAACCTCAAGCTTGATAAATAGGTCTCTGAGCAAAATTACCGGTCTTTCACGCACAATATAGAATGGGACGCTAAGGACCACAGCAGTCAAAGAGCGTTCATAAAAAAAAAGAAAAAAAATCCACTTAATGACAAATCAGACAAGAAAATCACGTGGCATTAAATATGTAGGTACACTCAAGCTAAAAGCGGCCGCTCTCTTGAGGCTGTCCGAAAAGTCTCGCACCATAGGGAAATATCTGATTTTGTTTTCTTTTGTTTCTTTTGCAGTGATTGGTGCTTTCGAAGCAGGAACGCGGGAAGATCATCTGCTGTGTGGCCGTGCTGTTAGTAAGGAATTTAATAGTTGTCACCCTGGACGCACTGTGGGAAGATTACTTAAGAAATTCATCGCAACAGGCTCCGTTGCTGATTTCACTCGGTCGGGAAGCTGATGAAACGATACAAGAGGCGGCGATTGCCAAAGCGTGTGCCAGTCCAAAGAAGTCAGTTCGGCGAACCAGTAAGAATCGAGCGTTCCTCCGTCCACCGTCACCGATATCCTGAAGCAGGCAATTTCACCCATGCAAACTGCAACTGCTACAACACTTATCAGAAGACGATCCTAATTGTAGGATGCAAATATGTGGATGGTTCTTGAGGAGGATTGAAAAAGAGGCAGCCTTCCTATCCACCGTGATGTTTTCCGACGAGGCAAATTTTTACGTGAATGGTGAAGTCAACAAACAAAAATCTGTGCTATTGAAGGAAGGAGAACCCCCACTGGTAGATCCTTCCACACAGCAGGGGTCTGATCTTGTAGTGGTGTGGTGTGACATCTGGAACACACATGTCATTGACCCACACGTTTTCGAAGAAAATGTGGACGGTGAAAAGTATCTGCTTATGCTAGGATATTGACTGATGCCAAGGTTGGATTTTGAAGTAGGTGGTTTGTTACGTTATTTGCACCACGCTTTGGGCGTCAATTTAAAGTAGTTTGTATTGAAGGAGTTGTATTATATTTCAACTGTTGGGGAGCTGAACTTGTAGTAGTTGCAACCGCACGTATAGTAAACAGTTTCTGGTAGCCTTCGCGAAAAGTGTACTTTCAGGTGGCCTTTGCACCAAGTTTAAAAAAATATTAACTTTGTAATTTGACTGTTTCTTTAAATATTATATTTGTTTGCCTCGGCTGCGTCAGTATTTATTTTAGAGACGCGTTTCTCTTAGCAGGGTTGTGGTGCGACTAAGAATGTAGGCTTACAAAGATTATAATTTTACTTCACTCCTTTTATTAATACTTGATACGATTTAAATAATACTTCACTGATAGAAAGAGAGAGAGAGCTGTGAGATGTTTTTATTAAATACTTGCACTTTTAACACGTAAACTATTTTCGTCTCACACGAAAATACGTATAAAATCTCTCGAGGACGCATCACGCATCCGGTTACAATCACTGTCTGCAGGCAACTGAACTCTAAATTTGTAAAATTTTCTCCTTTTTAGTTTCTGATTGGCTAATCCTACTCCAATAGAATGCCTTCATTTCACT
This sequence comes from Deroplatys truncata, assembly GCA_030765065.1. Lineage (NCBI taxonomy): Eukaryota > Metazoa > Arthropoda > Insecta > Mantodea > Mantidae > Deroplatys > Deroplatys truncata. Next base: position 123,813,782 of record CM060988.1, on the reverse strand, counting down.
AAAGCTTTTTCTGGTTGTTGATTGGCTATTTTATAAACTGTCACTAAAATGAAATTATTGCTTCCAAGAATCAGAAGTAGTATTGTTAAACTCTCAAACTCATTATTGCCTCAAGGTTACCTCATTGTTACCTCATTGTTAGCAACGTTTAACCTATTATTCTCACAGCTCCTACATTACTAAATTACGTAATACACTCACATAACATTATTACACATGGATACAATAATACAAACATATACAATGACTGTAATATACACTTTTTATATATTGTTACATACGCATATTGTTATTGAATTTATATATTATATAATTAGACTGAAATTATTTTAGTGTTAAAAATACTGCCTCAATTTAATTCGAGAATATCTCACATGGTACATACAGAGCGGTGCCCCTCCACACTACGCCACGGTTGTGCGACACTGGGTGGATGAAACATTTCTTCAACACTGAATTGGTCGCAGAGGATCTGTTGAATCGGCCCCGCATTTGCAGATTTGAATCCGATGGACTTCTCATTCTAGGATCTCTCACAGTGCGAAGATTTCGATGTGGCCCACCTACGCATCAGGATTGAGGAAGAATGCCATATCATAGACCAGAATTTTGGTCCCCGTGTGCTCAATAACCTAAAATTCCGCTTACAGACTTGTCTGGAATTTGAAGGAGGACATATTGAACAAATAATGCAATTTCCCTATGGGACGGGACTTCTCGTGCACCTGTATAATACAAGCCAGCAGGCACTGATTGAGTGAGGCTACACTGAGGGCTACGTCCACACTGTACTTGACGTGGAGCATTGGTCAAGCTATTTCAACTTCTACGCAAGCAGCTCGAGTTCGATCCCCGTAGTTGATTGTTATCTTTACTTTTTACAATTCGTTTTATTGTAATGCAGTAAAATAATATTTCTTGTCCTACTTCATTTTACTTAAAAATATAATTACAATTGTTTTTTTTTGTTGCAGTTATTCCGTAACAGCTTATGAAAGACTTTTCAATGGAAATATAGGATATGCCAGCATATTAAAACACCACAAATTAAATATCTTGAGCAAGGAAGCTGTATAAAACCACAAAACATACTCAGTATGCAAAATTAGTCGCATGCCTACACATCGTTTGAAGTCTCGGCTTCGATCCCAGATCGGATCAGATTGCTTGCAAAGCTTCCGATTACTCGATTCAATTATCCACCTAAATTGCTCTAAAGTGACGACTGGTATTCTGATGTAGATTAGATTTGATTGAGTTTAGGATGGTGAAATTCAGACGCACTGAAATAACGCACACGATATTAGGTTTGTGTCTACTAAAATTTATAAGGCGACACAAATATAGAAGCATAATTATCTCTTCATGAATTTGGCCTCATCTTTCTACTTTCTTATCGATCTTTCATCATATCTTCTTCTATAGGTTGATAGTCGTATGTTATTTTATAGTAGATGTTTTGACCATAGTAGGATTTGAATATCTAAACATCCCAAACGCTCACCACCAAAATGTACTCAGAAAATTGTTATTGGGGTTTATTTTACCTTAATATAATGTTTGTATGCTAAATGGTATATATATTACCACTTAATTTAATTGGTATATATTAAGCCCCTTGTACATGATCAAACTTTTGTTTTCAATTCAAGAGTTTACAAGAACAATTGTCAAATATTTTTCAATAAGTGACAAGATTTGACAAAACTTGACAGTGTTATAATTGTGCATTTACAAGTTCTCTCTTTGTCAAACTAAAACCCATCAAAACACATTGATAATTTATCACGCGCAAAGCAATTTACTATTTGCGTCACGGTGTAACAATTTGCAATGAAATATCTTTCTTTACTAATATTATGCATCACTTTGACGTATTATATCAAATGAAATCACATCACATTATGGAATACAATGGAAATAACATGAATTGAAAGGTTAATCACACTCTATAATATTGCATTAATGTAAACCGAGTTCGGAAATCTGGATGGTAATTATTCTTTCATATGGCTTCATCTGCTTCATCTTGTTGCGGTAATCCATGGAGACCTCGACATGGCCAGCTTATCTATAACCTAATCAGTTCCATTCGACATACCTTGGCCGGGTAGTCATTTTTGTTTACTTTTCGCTTTCAGCCATATTGCAGATTTCGTGACGCACTGTAAATACTGCATTTGATTGGCGTGGTGGTGGTGGTGGTGGTGGTGGTGGTGGTGTGGAGTTTAAGGCCCAAAATCCATCAAATCATTGTCAAATCTTTGACCGTTTAGAGCATGCCCTTATTTGCTTTCAAGACTTTCAAAGAGTTTAAAAGTATTGGAAGAAATTTGACAAGAAAAGTTATGAAGCTGTGTCAACTCTAGATCGTGTACAGGAGCTTTAGACTTGTAAGGAAACAGTGGAAGCCTACTTCATATACGAAAATTCCATTTGCATAGGGCAACAGTGTTGCTACCCTTCAAAACAGGTCTGATTTTCGACACCAATATTAGGCTTTTATTCTATTGGAGTATGTTATACTCCATACCAGAATTGTTCTACTAATTAGGGGAAACCGTACATTTGTATAATAATAAACCACAAGAGATAGATGAAACTGGTTACAAAAGAAATATACATGTTAAAACACACCATTTATGTCAAACTTTTGTAGCGTTAAGCATTTCCGAGGTGTTCTTTCTTATTATGCATTATACTTTTTAAGTGCTTCTGTCACTTTCTTTTATTTTGCGTAATGTCGTTAAAAGAGTATGGGAATTCAACACCAGCATAAATCGACCCGCTTTTTAAAAATTTCACTGTTTCAGGCTCCTGTATTCCTGTTGTAGATAAAACGAAATGTGTAATGAAACTATTTCTGCAAACTTTATCTTGATAAACCTGAAGTAGATAGAAAAGTAAGTTTGAGATAGAGAGTAGAGAAAACTAGGTGAATGTAACACACAAGATGTTTTTCTTTATGAAGGATACCGAAGTGTAATTCTATTTTATAACTTATAACATTAGGAATAATACAAATGGCAATTTTATCTTCTTATGTATAATATATACTTTGACTTAATAAATAAATAATACTGCTAATATCAAAACTACAAATATGTTTTATTTTCTGGTTAAAATAGCAATCGCAAAGTTTTTCCTGTATTACTCAGAAACAACAGAATGCAAGAATAAACCGACTCAACACAGTAAAATCTCTGAGCGGGTGAAGAGAGAGGGTGGGGATTAGCGTACAAGGACCCTTGTGAAACAAAGTTCCCATGAAACGCTGTCTAGTATGTACAGGGAGCCAAAAAGCGGTTTTGTTCTTTACTACTCTGTTTGTCAGCAGGTTACAAAAAGGCATTTAAACAATTCCTCTCGTGAGGTAACTATTTGACTGTCCTGTAGGAATTTTGATGCATGAGCTGCCAGAGATATCGTTTTGCTCCGATAATAGACACCATCGTTTGTGATACGATTATATTATCAAAGTGATGCTGTTACACAAATTGCAGCAGTATAGAAAGAGATGCTTCGACAGTGATGTGATGGCTGTCAACGTTATCCTCCCCGCCAGGAATACAGATAAGCTTATCGTAAGCGAATAGAGCAACTACACGCATTTCTCTGTCAAAGAGAATTGTCCTATCCATTGCGTTATAAAATCTATCTTGTGCTGTGGAATAAGTTATTTGTGATAACTGTAAGTGTTAAAAGTGGAGTTTTATTTTATAAAGCAGAAATATTTGCGGAACGATCTGAAAGCCCACGATCAAAATAACATCACTTTTACAAGGCACATTCTGAAAGTAAACTGTCGTCCTCCTAGTGGTACCATGCCAGCCTCTAGTTCCCAAGGTCGCGGGTTTAAACCCGGCGGAGAGCGATGGATTTTTTCGGGCGTAAAAATCCTTAGCATGGCTTCCTTCGGAAGGGAAGTAAAGCTGGTGGTCCCGTGTCGTAAATTTATGGCACGTAAAAGAACCTCAAGCCTGGTAAAGAGACCTCTGAGCAAAATTACCGGTCTGTCACGCCCAATATAGAATGGGACGCTAAGGACCATAGTAGTTAAAGAGCGTCCATAAATAAAATAAAAAAAAATGAAAGTAAACTTCCCTATGTTTTTATAACAAAGAAAACTCAGATACATGAAAAAGTTTATTGGCAACAGGTATAGCAATGTTTGAGCTATTTTTCGACATAGTCACCACAAGAATTGAGACACTTGTCATATCGTGAGATCAAATTCTGTATCCCTATGTCGTAGAAGTCTGCCGCCTGTGAATGGAACCAGCGTGTGACAGTCTTCAGCTCTTCGTCGTTGTCAAATCGCTGACCGAAGGACAGGAATTTCTTGAGGTGCAAGAAAAGAGGGAAATCGTTGGGAGCAAGATCAGGACTGTATGGTGGATGACCAAACAGCTCCTAGCCAAACTCCTGCAGAACAGTTGCTGTGCGCCGAGCCGTATGTGGACGAGCATTGTCATGAGCAGCACAACACCTGCAGTAAGCATTCCACGCTTTTTGTTTTGAGCGTAACGTCGCAATTTCAGTAGTGTTTTACAGTAAGGCCAGCGCTCACTATTTTACCTCTGGTCAGGAAGTCAATGAGTATAATGCCTTTCCTGTCCCAGAACACGGTGTACATCACTTTCTGCACCGACACAGTCTGCTTGAATTTCGTCTTGACCGGAGATTCACTGTGACGCCAATGCATTGACTGCTGCTTGGTTTCCAGAGTAAAGTGCGAAATCCACGTCTCATCGCTCGTGATGATCCTGTCGAGGAACTAGTCGCCGTCATCATAATACCGCTGTAGAAATGTCAGTGCTGCTCCTAAACGTTTCGTTTTGTGCTCGGGTGTCAGGTTTTTCCGCACCCACCTGGCACACAGTTTCCTGAACAGCAGGTGCTTAGTGACAATTTCATGCAACAAGGATCGCGATATTTGCAGAAAATGGCTGCTGAGCTCCGTAATCGATGCGCTGCTGCACCAGCTCAACCAGGTCATCGTTGATGAGGGACGGTCACCCACTGCGCTCTTCATCATGGACAATTTGATGACCTTCGGAAACTGCCTACACCAGCGATTCACCATCTGTTTGCTCATGATGTTTGGCCCGTAGATCTGACAGAGCTGACGATGAATTTCGATCAGCGCCATGTTTTGTGCAGTAAGGAACTTTATCACTGAACGAACCTCTCAGGCGAATAAGAGCCGCCATTTCGGGCCACTGCTGCCGCGCTACTGGCACCAAGCGGGACCTGTCGGGACTATGATGATACATCATAGATCTGTTACGCATGCACATTTTCCCGCTAAATACGTTTACTTTAAAGGAAACCAAATTGGAAACTTACTTTCTGGATGCGCCTCGTAGCATAGACTGTCATACAATTTTTAGACAGCCCTGAATATTAAATTATAAAGTGTCCAGCTGAAATTTGTATGGATCCATTTCCGAGGCATCAGTTATTAATTGTTCGCATTGCTCAATACTCTGTCATTATTTTCAAGTGCTGTTGATTTTCAGTTGTTTCTCGCGATTGCATGGAACGAGTGTGGAATTTTAAGGCCAGCTCATAGCGTCCTGTTCTTAAACAACTGACTATCACTGTTCCCTTTTTATGTATAAGAAATGTGTAATTTAGCACTTCGGCAAAGGTTTATCTCGATTAAATTTAAGTGTGTAGAAAAAAATAAGCTTACGTAAGAATAATTTGTATATCCACTAATAAGTGATAGAGTGCAGTGAAAGTAATGTATAAATATATAAAAAATTTATGTAATAGCATCATAGTTTCGGCATCAGCATTCGTATCTTGCTCTGTTACTGCGGCTAGGTTCGAACCCTTGACGCTCTACTAGTCGATGCGCGGTAAATATATAACGGGCTTGCAGCGGAATTTCCCTTCCCATCTCCAGCTCATCCCAATCTGCTACATATGACGAGCACAGAACTACGGTACTGGCCAGTGGGACAGTCGTATCGTTGATGAAATCTCTTGTGGTTCCGTACGAGGCTTCTCAGTGCTGGATTTTGAAATGGGCACTCCACCCTCAGGCCAGTTTCCGGACTTCTCGTCCCCTAATTTCATTTGTTCTTTTATTCTGTAGAATTCCGCAAAGCTTTAAGCTGCCTGGAGCATTCAGAAAACAGTGATATATACGTATTGGTAGCAAACCACTCAATGTTTTTATTCAGGATGTGAATTTAAATACGGTTCCTGCTTTTTATTGAAGTTACAAGAGGCAATTGCAAATAAATTAAGTTATTTCTAGATTTTAACAGCATTCACTTATTTAATGGCCAGATCTATATGAATGATTATTTGTTTAAACAACACTCGTCTCTGTTCTTTACCTTCTCTACTGCAGATAGTAAGTAGGGAAAGTACCTACTGCATTCCACCCAAAAACTTTTTACCGAGATTTCACGGAAATACATGTTTTGAGGCCCTCTAAATCCAATAAAGCGTTTTTGGAAACATGTCCGCGTGTGTTTGCGAACACAACTCGAACCTGAAAAGTCGGATAAATACCAGAGTTGGTATTTAGATTCAATATCTTCCAAAGATGCGACACGAAGGTTTTCAACAAATCCTCCCATCCTAAACAACATTTGCATGGAACATTTTTCGAAATTTTTGATTTTCTAAAAAATATCCAACGATTTTGATTAAAATATTATATATGACTTATATTTGCATAACAAACAAAATTTATATCTTGAATTTTCGGAGAACAGCTATGAAGTCCTCTTCATTCGGAAGTAATTATGTATAATCTTCTATAACTGGTAAAGTTAAGCGTTAGACAAAAACGTACTAAAAATATGTAAATCGCTTTAAAAGACACAATTTATTTCGAATAAGTCTTTTTGTGGCATAAGCCGTTTCTGAGATATCCGTTATTAAAGCATCGAATTGATTTTTTTAGTTCATTTATACACCGCCTTTAACTACATTGATCTAATCAAGGGCCTTTCCTTTGGAACTTTTCCCTATTGGCAATAGTGTTAACTCGTATTCTCTTATCGTTGGGTTTCTTGCAAGGTCTTTGGAGGGGAGTTTAATTATTAGATCACACAAATTCACACTCTCATTCATACTTACAGACTCTGAGGAGGATAGGGAGTAATCTTGGATAGAGAAAAATTCCCACCCTCCCAGCCGGGAATCGAACCCAGGACCCCTCGCACAGTAGGTAGGGGCCAGCCTGTTCATTTCTTATTCATTCTCTTAAAGTCCATTCAATATTAAGTTGTTTCTTGCGATGTCGTGGAAGGCCAGCATATATCGTCCAGTTCTTAAACACTTGATTATTGTAACGAACTGGGGTGAGGCTGAAAGGTTTACCAGCTAAATATTAAATTTTAGTTAACCCAGCATGCACTATGGGAGGTATAGCTGCAGAGGCAGCAAGAGGACTAGGACCTTAAACAACACATTCCAGAGCAGGCGTGGGATATTTATAACAAATACACAGAAATTCACATTAATTAAATTACCTGTGGTTTATTCAGTATAAGTACGAATGCCCCTACATCATACACAAAAGATAAAAAGGAAGAAATTGAAGGGAGATGCTGTACACACGAGATTACATTCACACGATTTCACATACGACCCTTCAGACCCAACACTCAACCTAAAGTGACGCTCAACACACAACACACAAAGTAGTAACGCTCACTTCCCCCACTCTCTACTGCTAGTTAGAATCACCAACTAGAGGTGGCGAGTCGCCACGCCAGACGGAACTTCAAAACCCCAGCCGAAAGTATTACCCCAACAATACTGTTGCCAACGACGCAATAATGTGTTTGGCGTGACAATACACACACATATACGCCGCACTATTGCTGTTCTCTTTGTACCTATAACGAAATGTGTAATGTAGCTATTTCTGCAAAGGTTTATTTGAATTAAAATGTAGTAGACAGAAAAATAAGCTTGAGTAAGAATAGTTTGTATACCCACTAATAAACGATAGAGGATAAAGAAAGGCATATGAATGTATCACATGAGACATTTTTTAATAAGGGCGCAAGATGGAGAGCCGATACAGATGTGCAACCAGAAGATCTTGACCAATGAGGATGCTGCTAGGATAGCTTGTTTGGGTAGCACTAGTGAAATCTACTTCTTGCCTTCGCAAATAGTTTGATAATGTTGAAGTTTTCTTCTTTTAATGCTCTTTTGATACATGAAACTGGTTTATTAACTAACAACTAGGAGAAGTGCACTATATGCATATGTAGTGGCGATTTTCCTCATGAAAGTTCAATTACTTCCACTAAACCCGTGTGCAATTGTTAGATGAATTCATGAACATCAAAAGATACTTGTGACTATTTACGTTATTGGCCACTCAATACTGACCAATCCGATTCACAGCCCATATCAATTGGAACAAATTGCGATATACTATTTTGGGTAATACCGCGAGTGTCAATATTTTTTCTGTGTTTTAACTCAGGTTAACGAATGCTTGTTGTCATAATTATTTTGAGACAGAAGGCAACAAGCGTGAGTTTTAAAGCTCAATTAAATCACCTAAGAAGCAATCACCTTTTGTTATTATCGGCGTTAAATCCTGTACCACTTCTTTTATGTTTTGAATTCGCAGATCACCAAATCGCGTCATTGTTATAGTTTATACTAATCACCAATATTGAACAGGAAAATGCATGAGAATAGGTTTCCTAGATCCCTTGTCGAATAGAAGCAGAGATTATAAGAATACAAAACAATGAAGGTAGAAGAAAAAATGTTAGTTATTATTTTTAGCAACAGGCTTTAAAACTATCGATTAGGTTCCAATCTGGCTGGTGAACAAGGTATCAACGACACCGAACATTGGCTGAAAAGAGTGTAATCACCAAAATATTGTAGAAGTGAGATTGTCGCACAGATTCGCGACAGATGGCAATAAATCTAGACATCATAAAATAAGATCTTTGATAGGCGAAGAGCTACGAAAGAAAATCTCTCAATATACGAGGAATTTCATCGAGTCTGAAACTGGCAGTACCAGAAGAATTGGTATGATCACCATTGATCACACCACCAAAATCGACACCATAATAGATGCAATAATCAGGATGGAGTCTTATAGTGGCCTAACCTGTCGCGACAATCTAGATAAAATCAATATTTATGCACGAACCTTTTAGCACTAGAAAGAAAAATACGATCTCCAAGACATTATAGTGATTGACTTACCGATTGGTGCAAGAGGAACAATACCTTCCTCTTTCGTTAAGTTTTGCAGTGACTTTAGTAAAACATTTTATTAAGCAAATAACCATTACAGCATTAAAATTTTCAATTTCAACTTTAACAAATCATCTATACGATGATCAGTAACATACATTAGTTTATCTACATGATAATGTATGGACGGCATGTCATTTTTAGATAGCATGGCCTAAAAGTAAAACTTCTAAAACAGTGCACACGAGGTAAGAGTTTTATATTATCGCATATGTTTAATAACTCCATTTGGTTTGATTAGGTTTTACTTTTCGTTATGTCTTTTCACATGATTAATTTCTCGTGGCGCTCGTATTATCTGTTCACAATACAAATCGTCATACTCAATTTATCGCAAGTCGTTATGGAGTTGACCTATACGTTATATTGACAGCTTTCTTGGATCTAAAACTTAATTTTGTTATCTACTATAACCTACATCAAGATTAAATGGCGGAAATAATGAATTCAGAATAAACTGAATGGAAGAGCCAGGTGAAATTCCAGAAGCAGCAGAAAAATAATACTAGAAATATTTACCCAAAAAATCCAGAAAGCAATGTGATATAGCATTTAATCGCTTCATTGGCTGATGTAAGGCAAAACATGGTGAAAATAATTTCACTAAAAATGACTGCTAGCGAATCAATAAAACATCTGACATCTCGCTTTTTAACATAATTTATCTCGTTTCACGGCGGCGCCGTCGCCGAGTGGTTAGACCGCCCGCCTCCCACCGAGGCGGACCGGGTTCAATCCCAGGGATCTGCATGTGGGATTTGTGGTGGACGAAGCGGCGTCTGGGGGGTTTTCTCCGGGTTATTCGGTTTCCCCCGCCATTCTCCACCAACTGCTCCATCATCACCTTTCCTTTCATCCATTTTACCAACATTTCCGTTCATCCACTTCCTTCATCCCATACCAGGCATCGGGCTGATCACCCATCCTGGATATTCTGTCTGATCCACGAGTGTCTGCTCCTCGACGGGCCTCTGATATTTTACAAATTAGAGCGCTGTCTAAAATTTAGTATATGCCACACGTGTTAAAAGTAGGGTTTTATCCCCTGCTACATAATCTATATTATGTCTGCTTTCTTATTATCTCTTTAATCGTCTATTTACAACATTTAAAGTGTAAATATTTCTTCAATTGTACTGGTAAGCTTTGTCTTTTTGGCAATCCCAAAATTGGCGAAGTTGTAGTTAAATTCTATTAATATAAAATAAGCTAAGAAATGAAAAAAGCTTTCTGAAAGAACATAGAAGACTGTACTGCGTTATGATATTGATATGCAATAAACTTGGTTAAATAATATTATACAAGGCTTTCATTTCAAAACTTCCCAGTCTAAAAACCAAATTTATTTAAATTTCATTTTTAAACAAAAAACACGTCAACTTAGATATTTAGGGGGAAGCTTAAAACTGGTCTTAATTGCCCACTCCCAGCCACCCCCACTTTGAAATTTCAAAGCACCACTATATTTTTATACTTAAATATGAAAGAGTATTCAATTGTTTATTCATTTCATTCATTTATTTTACATCTTTTACCTGGCAATCTAACAAGAGACACAATTTATTTTGGATAAATCCAATGCTCAAAACGTGCTCCATAAACAATAACACAGACTATTTTGGAACTCCTCGCGAACTTTCATTACCAATCCCATTTCTTGGATTAGTAATAAAATTACTAATTCTATTTCTCAGTTCTTGAATATTCTCAGGCGGAGGAGTATAAATAACTGATTTCAAATGACCCCATTCGAAGAAGTGAAGCGGCGTCATGTCTGGAGATCTCGCCGGCCATTCTACAGCACCTCTCCTACTAATACATTTTCCTGGAAATCTTCTATCCAGCCATCCTCGCAAGGGTACTGCATAGTGTGGGGGAGCTCCGTCTTGTTGAAAATGCAAATTTTATTCGTCCAGCACCAAGTTTCCTACACTGACTTGGCTTTCTAGCGAAAGTGTGATAAGTGGATGAATTAAATGTTCTAGTATGTTCAGATATAATTGTCCAGTCAAGTTTTATTCAATGAAAATTGATCCAATAATATCATCCCCCCATAATTCCAGCCCACACATTGATCTTCTGCGGAAACTGAACACTATCTTCAGCAAAACATGAGCATTTTCATTGTCCTAGTACCTACAATTTGTTTGTTGACAAACCCAATTAAGAAAACGGTCGCTTCATCACTAAAACAAATATTTTGTGTCAAATCTGTTCACAAAATTCTACTCTTCTGTCAAAATCGTCTTCGCTGAGGTGAATTTGTATTTTGTAGGAATAAAATTTGTTCTATTTAGCACTTTATGTGTGGAAAAAACCGAAATTTTAGTTACAGCAGATACTTTTGGAATGGACATGGTGTGTTCAATGCTGAAATGCATTTCATCGAGTTTATGTTGTTTATTTACTTGATTACACACACAACCAGTTTCTTCAAATTTACCTACTACATCTACGACATATTGGTGATTTATGCTTTACTCAGGATGCCCTCGTTAATAGCAGCAGAAGTTCTACCAGCACAACAGTTTTCCGCTCCATAAATAAATTTGATTTCTTTTCTTTCTTGAATTGAATACACCATTTTAGAAACATTTAATGCATAAGAATAGTTCAAAATGGTCTTTCACAATAACAACAATCCAGGTTGCTAGGCAACGATTTAAAACAAAAGATGTAAAATAAATGAAATGAATAAACAATTGAATACTGTTTCATATTCAAGTATAGTGGTGCCGTTTGAAATTTCAAAGTGGCTGGGAATGAGGACGTAAAACCTAAAATGCAAATAAGGCCAGTTTTAAGCTTCTTCCCCAATATCTAAGTTGACTTTTTTGTTTAAATTAAATGAAATTCAAATAAATTGCTGTTTAGACTGGGGAGTTTTGAAATGAAAGCCATGTATGAAATACCACTATTATCTGCATTTTATTAATATTGTTTATTAAACGTTTTATTCACTAAAACGTTTTAGTTTGTTCAAAATTTTTGGACTCAGTATTGCTATCACTTATGAGAATATAATGCTCCCAAATCGTAAATAAAATGCAGATGTTTAGTTGAGAAGAGGGAGTTTCACCACCTGACACAGCAGTGAGGTTTAAAGCAAATGCTTTCAGTTTTAGTTTAGTTTATGGCAACACATGTCTAGTAAACTGCATTAAATTATACCGATTTAAATGCAGCTTCTCTCAGAATTATGCTAGACAACTCTTCTGTATTCATTGTTTATATATGACTTGTAGGATCTATGTACCATCACCCTGAAGCTTGCATCGCTTTTTCTCGTGAAATATGCCATTTATCACCTTCCAGACAAATCCAATAGATGCGCACACGAAGTTTTTGGGAGACTCTCCCCAATGCACTATCGGAATCCTATAACAACGTAGCCCTACGCTGGACTGCTATAAAAACAGATGTCCGATATGAGATTCTAAAGTTCAGAGGCCATATTACAGGAAGAATACGAGCAATTCTCATCCTGTTAAACCTTTAGCTATACTTGAACATGAGAAAACATAGCAAACATAATCTAAAAAATAAATTTGGATAGCTTCCTAAGTTTTGAACTCGGCACTTAATAGTATTTTAAGAGTCAACGCAACATATGAAATAAATAATGAAAAAGACATTTGCTAAATATTCCTATTTACTATTTGAAACGTGAAAAGACATGCTTTCTTTTGTATATAATAACATTTAAAGCAGAAAAATAGGTAATGGAATAAATGCTAATACAACTGCCTGTTTTTAATAAGTATTAAAATTTATAAATCTCATCATGTGGTCTTCGCAGTTCAGGAAATGTAATATTGTAACAGCTATGAGAGGATAAAGTTAAACAAATGAACAAAGTTTTGTATTCAATCGCGATTACACCTTTCCCGGTGTAAGCTTGGGTTGCACTGTAAACAAAGTGCAAAATTGTATTCCTCCATGGGCCTCTTATAAATTCACAAACATATGGCGCGATTTATGTGGGTTATGTCAACTGTGATTGAGTAACTTCTGGATATGTTCCACAATCTATTTAAAATAAAGAATAAAACAAAATACATAAACATGTATGATATTCAGTGCACATTTAAATGACTAAACCCTTCTGAAATAAAACGCAGTTGGCCGTCATGATATGGGAATTGCTCAAAGCAAAGTAAAAATAAGCAGAATAAACAGCTGAATCGCTTTGTTTACACTTCACAAAATCTGAAACGTCTGAAAAAATATAAAATAAACCCATTGGCTGCGGCAACAAACCCTGAGAATAAGAAAAAACAAAAATGTTGTACGCAACATGTAAACCATCCATAAAAAACTCTGTTACATGATTGGCAACACATCCACCTTATTAGTGTCATAACCTGCCAAATAATTTTCTGTAGAACTGCAACTTCTGTAACATGGCCATGTATAGTTCTCAGTATATCTGATCTGATGAATGAATTCTGGAGGTTCTAGGTTCAAATCCCGAGTGCAATTTTACAGGTGTTATAGCTGTTCAACGACGTTTTATTTAGTGGGGTGCGGTGGCTTATCTCTTAGGTACAGCTTTAGCTGATGGGAGAGGTACACAGTATGCTGGAGAGGTACACAGTATGCTGAAGTCGTGCCGCGCTTGGCGCATACAGCGGAAAACATTAGTTCATTCACTATCCCGCGTCTTTACCCTTACTTGCCTCAGACCAAGTATACACTACCTCCTTCCACTAGCTAAACCCTTACCTGCTTGGAAGGGCGCCCCATCCACTAACTAAAACGTCGCTGAACAGACAGTATGTCATTGTATCCCTATGTCGCTAGTTAAATATCGGGTTTAAACATCACTACCCAAAGTTACACCTACAAATTAAATGAAACAGAAGTCAAATTAAAGATACAGAAAAATGACGGCACAACTAAGACCATCTATCAACGAAATTATTCAAACAGATGATACAGGAAGCTGATTGAGAAACTATGGCTACCTGTCGATGTCAAAGTATCTGTACCCCTATAAAAGAGCCTTTTTTACAGAAAATAACAGTAATAAAATATAGTTACCAAAGTAAGGCAACGACGCAACTGAAACCATGTATTAGAAAGTTACTCAAGCACAGGAATTCTACTAAGGCATGTATGTATTAAATAATCAATACAAAAGCCTCGTGATACGAGTTAAAACGATGGTGATAAAAATAATAACAAATGAAAAAGCGTTAGTAGTATTCAGAGATAAAGAGAAAATGTTTAAACTAAACAGCAGTTGTAATGCTCGTATAATTTCCTGCGTATGAGCAAATACAAAAATTAAAATTGTGAATGTCGAGTTGTAGATACTAAAATGAATAATTAATAATATGTATTTACAAAATGTCATTTGAATCAAATTTAGAATTATACTGCTATGCACACGTTGCTGTGATGGCTCACAGAGATTTGTTTAACTAAAACATAAGGAAACTTTACTAAAAGCTCTTTTGTTACACTTACTGAACTCTAAATCGCAATTAACGGCCCATTAATTTAAAACCAAGTCTGTTAGTTCCGCTTCGCTTTAGGAAGACTGGCTTATAGTTTAAATGGATTTTCGATTGAGACTTGGGCATTACTTAAAGTGAATTTGCAATGTACACGAAATCTTGTTTAAGCGTGTTTTCCCTTCAATTAATTAGAAACTGCTTACCAGTTGTAGGAAAGTTCGTTGCCATCGACTGCGCATTAAATCTTTTTAAATACTGAGCTTTGGATGCCTTGTATTTGGAGTAACATACCCGTCTTAATGCAACCTAGACAAACATAACCACTAGTAGGTTTTGTTCTAGCTTTACCGCAGGCCTGCGCCACCATTTCATGTTTAAAGTACTTACCTGGATAGCATGGGTGGATGTTTAACACTGAAGGTTTGTTTACTCAGTGAAGTATTTTATTCTAGTGCCTGTTAAATGTCTCGTTTGATTACGAACAACGTATAAGTTGAAGCGATACGCTGAAGCAATAGGGATAATAACATATAAAGTGTATTTGCGTATTACCTAAATAAATGTAGAAACATGTAATATATTTTTATAAGACTGCACAGAGTAGGTATACGCCGGGAAAGTAAACATACCGTAAGGGGACCGGAATACCGGCCGAACATTTATTTTATCTAAGGACTCACGTGTGATTTGGGGAAGCAAGGCAGCCAGAGCGTTAGGGTTAAAAACCTTAAGGAATGCGGAGCGAGGAGTGAAGACACGCACTTGTAATCTGGAATCCGGCGCGAGCAGAGGTGGACAACACAACGGGCCATCATATGGATATAACTTGATTGGCGATGGTGTAGTTAAATGCATTTGTGTGACTGGATGTTAAATATATTTGTGTGGACGGATCGATTGCGGTAATGGTTTTAAGGAGGACAGAATAAAACGTATAAAATAATATAAATGTCATCGGTTAACACGACCCGAGGTTAAGAGAACCCTGTACATCCATGCTCTTCCGATATTTCACCGACCTCCTTTCTTTCCTCCTGCAAAACCAATAGCGTACAAATATGACACCCAACGATGTCCGCCCAAAGTAAACTTTATTGATCTAATGACTAAGCTAAAGGATTTTTTTATGTTATTAAAGCAAAAATTCGTGTGGGAGATGAACTTAAACGGAACATTTTTGGGGTTTAATGAAATGAGAATGTTTTAATGTGATTTTGTTCATATCAATTACATTTCTGAACCACAGGTCTGAGGCAGAAAGTTTACTTCAGCGCCTTTTATGCATTGGAATTAGAAGGGTATTGCGATTTTGCAATTTACGCAATTCTATATCTATTCGGTGGGTTAAAACCAACCTTTCGGATCTATGATGTCGCTGCATTCTCGTCTTCTTATGTTTCCCCCACACGCCAACACAAGGCCGACGGCCCTCTTTAACGCTTGAAGATGGATCCAGATAAGTACACCACCTTAGCCAGCTAGCCTTGCAACTGATAGAAATCCCAGTTTAAACAAGTGTTCTTCTTAGGTCCAGATAAAATAGGAGATGATCCATGGCTAAGCTTTCGGAATGAATTCTCAGCAATAGTATTTTTACTTTCTCTACTACGTATAGTAAGTAGGTGAAGTATTGTATTCCAACCAAAACTTCGATACCGCGATTTCACCTGAAATACATGTTTTGAGGCCTCCTGAATCCAAAAAAAGTATTTTTGGAAACCTGTCAATGTGTGTGTCTGCGAACAGCATAACTCAAAAACGAACAGTCGGTTAAACACCAAACTTGATATTTAGGTTCAGTATCTTCCAGAGATGCGACACGAAGGTTTTCAAGAAAATCCCCCCAACCCAGATTACCCTTTACATGGAACATTGTTCGAAAATTTTAATTTTCTCAAAAATGGCTCTAACCATTTTGATTAAAATATCATATGTTTAAGATATTTTCATAACAAATGAAATGTAGATCTCGAATTTTCTGGGAATGTCTCCAAAAGTACTCTTCATTGTAAACGACTTTTGCATAACTGGTAAACCGTAAAGGATAGACAAAATTGTATTACACAAAAAATGTAGATCGCGTTAAAATACACAATTTATGTCATATATTTTTTTATTGAATGAACTATTTGCTTATTATTCCCTTAAATTTTCCAATACTTATGCTTTTTCTGAAATGGGAATTCGTTATTCATTTTTTTTTGTCCTGGACATACAAAGAGAATGGAATACTCCACATAGCAACCAGCTCTTAAAAGATTTGACTATCGCTTAAAGCCTAGCAATTCCCCTTGCGCCTACAAGAAAATTAGCAATAAGATTAACATGAAGCATATGGAGAATAAGCGTTTGTAAAAATAGTTTGTACAAGAGTAGAGAAAGGCATGTGAGTGTAACACATAAGATTTTTTAAATTATTTTCTTATTACAAAATATGTATAATAAAATAGCAAATAAATCAGACTTTGTCTTTCAATCTATGTTATTTAAACGTTCCTCTCCCCCATTCCACCCTCCAAGGGTTCACGTTTGAAGCACAAGGAACCGACTGGCCTGCGGTGCGGTGCTCGCCCCAGTTCCAGGGGTCTCTCCGTGATACGTACTTTTACCTTTCCGTACTTGGCAAGGGAGAGGTGGGTGGACTAAGCTGAGTGCAGAAGCGTATTCATCCAGTTACCAAACCTTTTATTAATTAGCTACATACTTCAGTAAGAAGTTAGGTATAGAATCATGCCCTCTGGTGTGGAAGATGGTCCTGTACTATAAACTTTGATCACATAGTTTCTGCTACGGCGTGATTTGTTGAGGTTCTATTGCTATACAGCTACATATTAAGCGGCCGTTATTTTCGCATCCATCTCTTCCCACACCTCGTGACAGAGAGGTGTCACGTGGTTCCCTAACGATGTTAATTACCTAACTGATTTCGATTTCCATTCCCCATCCACATTGCTAATTACGAAATTTATACACCCACACTCAATATCCCTGTATGTTATGATATTCCAAATCCGTCTTTATGATGGCATCGCTTAGTGGTCTGCAATTGTAGCTGTTTTACCACATGATAGAATTGCTGTATAGTTTTGATTGAAACATTTAAAATTACTACATCCCACTGCATCATTCGCAACATTGCGTTAACTATGGATATTCTTCTCTTTCAATATAATAATATAAATAACAACAAAAGACATCAAACTGAATGAACATTTTTGTTTAATTACACACATTAAACGACAGAATGTTGCACTCACATGGCCTTCTCTACTCTTATACGAACTATTCTTGCAAACGCTTATTCTCTATCTACTTCACATTAATTGAGATAAACATTTGCAGACTCTATCTTATTGCTAATTTTCTTGTAGATGCAAGGGGAATATGGTAGATTTTAAGCGATAGTCAAATATTTTAAGCGCTGGTTGCTATGTGGCGCATTCCATTCTCTTTACATGTCCAGGACATAAAAAACGAATAACGAATTTCCATTTGAGAAATAGTATAACTATTGAAAAATTCAAACAAATAAC
The DNA here is from genome assembly GCA_030765065.1 of Deroplatys truncata. Classification (NCBI taxonomy): domain Eukaryota; kingdom Metazoa; phylum Arthropoda; class Insecta; order Mantodea; family Mantidae; genus Deroplatys; species Deroplatys truncata. Next base: position 123,795,520 of record CM060988.1, on the reverse strand, counting down.
AAGGAATATCTCGGAAATGGTTCACTCGACAAAAACAATGTATGTGACATAAATTGTGCGTTTTAACGGGATCTACCTTTTTGGGTGCAGTAAAACTTGTTTATCTCTCAGTTATGCGAAAGTCATTTACAGTGAAGAGGACTTTTTGGGACATTCTCAGAAAATTCAATATATATATATATATATTTTCTTTCTCATAAAAATGCCTTAAACATGATAATTAAATCCAATTCGTTAGAGAAATGTTTGAGAAAATCAAAATGTTTAAACATTTTACATGTAAAGGTCAGTCTGGTGTCGGATTTTCTTGAAAATCTTTGTGTCGCATCCTCGGAAGATGTAGAGAGAAAGTAAATATAATATTTCAAAGACTAAGAACAGGCATTAAGCTTGTGTTACTTTTGAAGGTACCTTTTCCAACATATATCGATAACCCAGGCAATTCCAAAAACAGCAAAAACCCTGTTTTCTTAGGGTATGACGTATGACACAGAGCGGAGGGGACTTCACATCTCGACCTAAGTATATCTTTTGTGCTTAGGCCGCTAACAGGGCGCCCCGGGAAGGAGCTGTGAGGTGAGAGGAGACGGAGGGGGCCGGACCAGTAGACACGATAGAGTAAAGAGCAGGGCCCCTACATTTTCCAGGTTGAATCTCCCCGGTAACAGCTGGTACAACCGCTCCTCTCCCCCTGCAGACTGCACATCCCTCTGGGTTCACCTGGACTCGGTGACCGCTCCAATTCCGGGGAACGAAGTTACATAGAGCATCCTTTTTCCCTGTCTTGCAACGCTAAGACCCGCGCCGACACTTGCAACCCTAAAACAACCAAGTAGATGAAAGGTGAAGTGAAATAAGAAAGGAGGTGAAATAGAGCGTCAGGAAATTCGGAGGATGTAATTAACTTCCCAGTATTCGCCTAACGACCCGCGAAACCCCGAAAAAACCCATGGGTCGGGAATTTCGGCTGCGGGAATCGAACCCAAAATAGCCAGTTACACGCGCTACCGCCTGCGCCACCTCGCTCGATTTTCTTAGGGTACCGGAGCCAACCCGCAATACTAACGGAGAGACTGTACTACATAATCAGCCGTGAAAACGTTTCACAAGCGTATAAAGAGATAGTTTATATAATGTTATATGAAACGCGGCAAACGCGGATGGCGTTAAGGGATTTACAGTCCGTAGCGAGTGCGTAGGCTCAAATTTAATTTTTGAGACCGGGAAACTCGCTTGTGAACGGCAGTAGTTTTCAGAATGGTGGAGGCAGGAAGGACGTAGCACATTACCGCAAAGAGATGCGTGCTAGAGGCAGCGGGCGTGAAGTGTAATGGCACCACAGGGGGGACAAATTGCCCGTACTAGGGGACTAGCCCCTCATTGCCTTTCCTCAAGTGATTTCGGTCTGCATCTGCAACCCTGAGCATTTAACGGAGGGTAACATTGCGTTAGGACAAATGGTGTAGCTGATTATCATTACGGTGCCCATGGTCATGAATAGAAAAGGGCAATTAAGTAACCTCGGCCCATTTCACTAAGTCTTTTAACGTTCCTTCCCATTTAAGAGTGCATTTGTTTATTCATAAGATTTGCAAGGGATAGCTTTCAGAGAAATGTTACAGATTACGTCACATTTGGGCATAAAACATAATGGAATCCATATTTCTTTCCTATTTCCCATTGCATTAGTTCGAAAGAAAAAAACAACTGATGTATTAATGGTCACAAACTTCCTTGACCCATTATAATTTATTTCTATAACGTCCTATCGTTATTGTTACTGAAATTTATATTCTCTAAAGGATTTTTCATGATAAATTGATCCTAGAGTGGTTTAAATTTGGTAATACTACTACTGAGACAATACTCAACAGACTGCATCTAAACCGCTTACTCCTAAACCCAAGGTCCTGGGTTTGATTCTCGACTAAAGGAGAAATTTTAATATAATTTGAATTATTCCCTATCCTCCTAGAATCTGGATGGTGCATAAAATGTTGCCCATAATGGAACGGAGATGTGTATGTTGGTACCGATAAAATCTAGTCCCACCCCCTACCAGCGTGACCACCTCTGTTTTTCGAGCATAATTTTAGCCTCGATTTGATAGGATACTTTACCTTTCCCAAAGTATACCTAACTGCTGAAGGGTAACATTTAAACTTAAACCTTATAATTTTAATGCAGTCGTGGTCTGGCCCTTGGCCGATGCACATCGCGAGTTGGAGAGCGCTTGGTTGTTGCCGCGCCTCTTGTTTTCGTGTTGGTGGTGTATTGAGTGTCAGCAGTGAAATGGAGCAACAGAAGGCAGTACGTAAAAATAGTATAAAAGTTGCGTTTAATAAGAGTATGCAACGGCCCACGGCTTTTGAAATTCACGAATGGATGCACCACACTTTAGAACTCACTCCAGCGCAGGTACATACAATTCAGTTGGTGGGAAGAGAAAACGCTGTTTATATCAAGTTTCAACAGTGCAGTGTTTATGAAGAAGTACTACGTAAATACGAAGGAGCATTCCAATTTGCTTTAATGTCCGGTGAAGTGACGGATGGGCAACTTACGGCGGCAGATAAAGAATATACTTTGGTTCGCGTCTACAATGTGCCACCTGAAATCAGTAAGGACAGGGTAGTTTACGAGCTTCAGCATTACGGCAAGACACTGCACATCACTACTGACGGTTGGTCTGGCCGTTATAGATTTGCAGTTTCCACTGGTATACGTTTAGTGCATATTCAACTTACTAAACCGATACCTTCCACGTTAAAGATTGCCGGGTTTGAGGCCTACATTACCTACAGTGGACAAGAACAGGTTTGTTTCATTTGCAAGGATAACACACATCTGAAAGCAGATTGTCCTCAACGCTGGTTACGGGCATCTGTTCCTCCTCAATCCCGGCTACGGCATCAGCTGATGAGTGAGTTGTTTAAACCAATCTCCGAGAACGACGTTGTTTCACCTGATGCGGTGCCTCCAGCGGACGTGGCAATGGTTGCTGCAGTTTCTTCGGCGGTTACGGCTGCCGCAGTGCCCATCTCAGCGACTTCAGTGACTCCTACTAATGACCAGAGGGCTGCACCTTCCATCACATCTGACAATGCTGTTACGGACTCTTTGCAACGCAGTCATTCGGAAGGCGAACCTGATTCTAAGAAGCTGAAAGGTGAGGCAGTAGCCTCTCAAGCACCGAGAGTTGCGACTGTAAACCGGCAATTGCTACCTGAGAAAGCGACGCAGTCACGGGATCCACGGCTTCGCAAAACAGAACCTCCACCTCAGGATGGCGATACGATACCTCAACCCTGGTCAGAGGACGTGGACCGCGCCTTACCGTTGGAGGCAAACGATTTGGATACTTTCGAGTTGCCTGGCCTGCCTGCCGTGACTCCGGATGGTGATTATGAGAAAGCTGATACACTGAAAGACAAATCTTCGCAGAAACACAGAGTGCATCCGTATGTCTTACCTACATTGCCGCGTGACACACCAGGCGAGAAAGGTGGCGGATCAGTTTAAATCTCCCGTTCTTGGTGTCCAGTCCCCTAGTAGTGCTGTATTTCCTTGTCTGTGCTGTTCCTTCTGGAGACCCTTTCATTCGTGGTTTTTAATATATGACACTTCTTCACGTCTTTGTTTCTATAAACGTTAATGGTCTTCGTAATCCGGTAAATCAGCATTTACTTGCTGCATTTCTACACTTATATGATGTGGATGTTGGATTTTTACAGGAAGTCAATGTGCCCAATCTTGATTTTCTGTGTCATTATGAGAACATCGTCAATCTTGGACCGGACGGTCGAGGAACGGCGTTGCTTTACCGCAAAGGAATGCGTCTCACCAATGTCGACTTACATCCCTCTGGACGCCTCATCTCCGCCCTGTACACTGACATAGTCTTGATCAATTTGTATGCACCTTCTGGCTCTCAACGTCGGTCTGAACGGGAACTATTCTTCAAAACCGCTCTTCTCAATGCCCTTTCTAAGGGTTCAACATATCTCATTGGTGGTGATTTTAACTGTACTGTTGCTGCCAAAGATCAGCGTGGGTTGCCCAACCTTAGTCCTATGCTCAAGCAAATCGTGACGCATTTTGACCTTGTGGATGCCTGGGAGTCCAAATATGGTTCTCGTGTGGACTTCACCTTTGTCCGTGGATTGTCGGCTTCTAGAATTGACAGATTTTATTTCTCTCGCACCTTAGTTCTTACGGTCCATGATCTTCGAGTGCATCCCCTTGCGTTCAGTGATCACCATGCAGTCGTCTGTCGGATTACGCAGAGTGCACCTGTTCCCACACCTGGGAGAGGTTACTGGAGGATTCCTGTATCCATTTTCGCGGAGGAAGATTGCCATCGAGACTTCCGCTTACTGTGGGGAAAGTTGCGTCCCTCGTTCCTCAATTCCCGCAACAAACTTTCCTGGTGGCTTTATAAGGCTAAACCAGCAATTATTTCCCTTTTTAAACGGGCAGTTCTCCAACGAGCCAGGGAACGGCGAGAGCTGCTGGATTTCTATTATGCTGCATTACAGGATCTCGCTGAACTGCAAAGAGCCGGTCATGATGTGTCCCAAAGTCTGCATGCTATTAAGGAACAAATTTCGTTAAAGCAATTGGAAATGCTCCGCCTTCGAGACGTTTCCCATCGTCGACATATGGCTGCAGAAGAAACCTTCTCCCTTTTTCATCTTGCCGGAGAGCGCCAGCAGGGCAGGCAGCGTTTTATACCTGAACTTTGTCACGATGGGCGGATAATTTCTGGATCCTGTGCTATCATCCGCTGCTTTCATGACTATTTCAGTGCTATGTTTTCCAAAGTTTCCGATACTGGTGCCGCCTCGTTCCCGCTGCATTGTCATCTGCCTTCGCAGAGCGGCTCCTCTCTTTTGCAACCTATTACCTCTGCAGAACTAGCGGCTGGGTTGCAGAGTGTGAAGCAGAACACTGCTCCTGGTCCGGATGGTATTCCGTATGCCTTCTATTCCACGTTTTGGGACGTCATTGCTACCAAACTCACAGCAGTTTTTTCAGAAATTCAGCGCTCCTCTAAGGTTACCGAGAAGTTTGTTGAAGGTGTAATACTACTGCTTCCGAAGCATCGATGTGCGAGAACCGTTACAGAGTTTAGACCGATTACCTTGCTCAATTGCGACTACAAGTTACTGGCGAAGGTGCTTTCTTCAAGGCTGAATCTGGTTTATGGAGCAATTCTCTGCAACGTCCAGACTGTGGTTCCGAGTGGCAGGAACATCATCCAAAATATTGGCTTATTGAGGGATGTGACTTCTCATGTTGAAACCGCGAAGCTTCCAGTGGCATTGGTTAACCTTGACTTTGAGAAGGCCTTTGATAACGTTAGTCATTCTTACCTATGGTCGCTTATGCGGCACTTGGGGATCCCAGGGCGGTTCCTTTCATTATTACAAAACCTTTATGCTGCTGCGACATCCAGGATACTCTGCAACGGATACCTTTCTCCGATTCTCCGCATAGAGCGGTCAGTCAGACAGGGTTGCCCACTGTCTATGGGTTTATTTGCGTTGAGCCTCGATCCCCTTTTGAGACAACTACAGTCATCCCTCGGCAGCATAGAACTGCACGGTCAGCGATTCCGACTTACCGCCTATGCGGATGATGTGACTGTCTTCCTGGCAAACAACGCGGACATGGTCACCTTACATCGGTGTCTACGCGACTATTGTTCCCTTTCTGGTGCCCAACTAAACTTTACCAAGTCGGAGGTGTTACAGTTTGGTCATTGGCCAGAACCCCTGAACCTTCATGGTATGCGGATAGTAAGCCGCACGAAGATCTTGGGAGTGGTGTTTACGCAGTGTTTTCGCGAGACTGTGGCAGTTAATTGGGCTGACAAGCTGACGAAGTTACGGGTGCTCTTAGTAGAGCAGCGGACTCGGTCACTAAACCTTTTCCAACGAGTGTGGTATGTGCATACTTACGCCCTCAGTAGGATTTGGTACATTGCTCAAGTGTTGCCTATTACCAAGCAATTTTCTCAGAGGATCGAATGCCTTATTGGTTATTTTCTCTGGTCCGGAGCTGCTTATCGGGTTTCCAGGGAACAACTACGTCTACCAGTTAATAAAGGTGGTTGTGGGTTGGTCGCAGTGGATGTGAAATGTCTGGTACTTCTTGGGAAAACTATACTGCGTGTTCTGGACGGTGAGGGCCTTCCGCTACAGCGATCGCTTTGGGCAGCTCAACTTCGTCTTCCAGATAGGCGGCTACCCGAATTTCGGCGGTGGTGGAAGACATTTGCGGACCTACCCACCATTACTACGCAGAGGTTGGCCTTTACTCGGTCAGCCTTCTTTTACAAATATCTGATGTCTACCACCAGTGTTCTACCGCGGGTACAACAAAACTATTCGCTTAGGCGATGGAGTACAATTTGGGAAAAATTTCAGAATCCGAAGATCCCCACTGACTGGAAAGCTGCGGTTTACTCGGCCGTCAATGAGGTTGTTCCGACAGCTGACAAATTGTGGCGGCATGGCAGAGCAACATCAAATCTCTGCCTCAGGTGTTCTGCGGTGGAGACTTTGAGTCACAAGTTGGTTGATTGTGCCGTCGTACGCCCAATATGGGACTGGATATATGGTCGCATAGGAGTGATTTGTAGTGGCGTGCTGATGTTTCCACGGGAGGTCTATCTGAATCTCGAATTCAAACACGGTGACAAGAAACTGACAGATGCCCTTACTTGGCTCATCTTTGCCACTTATTTTTGGGTACTAAAAGTTGGGGATGCAGTGAATCTGCAGGCCTTCCAGAGATTTATCCGGAAGGAACGCTGGGAGTTGGACAAAAGGACCACTTTGGCCTTGGATCTCCCGCATTTAAGGAAGCTCTAAGTGTCCACTGCAGGAAGGCATATGCTAAGAATAGGGATAAGAAGAAGAAGAAACAAAAGTGATCTATCCTTCTTGTGTAGTAGTTTCCATATTCACCTAAACACCTATCCCAAAATACAGTAAATAAATAAATACATTGCTCAAAAAAAAAAAAAAAAGTCAAGAAATTCGATTTTCTAGCTCCTAGGGAGTGTAAAATCGCGTTTACTTCACTTCTTTCAAACTGCTTAAAAATCATATAAATGGATAAATCACCTCATAATAAGCCTATATATATCAAGAATATTGAGTTTTGATCAAGTCAAAAAAAAAAAAAAATGCTACACTGCGGTTTTCTTACTGCCGTTTAGTAACGGTAACAACTTTAACCTTCGTATCCAGGTCGCTGATGAAAGCTCTCATACACGTAAATGTTGTAGCTGTGGTTCAGTTTAACCGATATGCAAATAATTCTTCACCTTTTCCTCTAGAAGGCCGAATTTGTTTTAGCCTTTCCTTGTGTGCCAGTCGTAGCAAAACTTTCATACAGGTGGTATTCGAGCCACCCCTTCATTCCGTTATAAACACCGTTTCATGGATAGATTATATTGTATTGTTTTTAGGCCAGTCACATGGAGAACTGATTCCGGCTGGGTGGAGTCAGAAGTTGATTACCTGAGTTTTTTATTTTCAAATTTATTGTTTTCAACTATTAATCATATAATCATATACAGTATTGAAATAGGTATTATCCAATAACAAAAAATAAAACAATATATGCATAAAATAGTTAATAACATTAAAACAAGCCCATATGCTTTTTTTACATAAATTCATCTAGAGTATTTAATGCTTGAGTCTCTAGTCATATTTTTCTGATTTATCACATCTCTTGTTTATGCATTGCATTTTTACTTTCTGTACTACGTATAGTAAGTAGGGGAAGTATTGTATTCCACCCAAAAATTCGATACCGAGATTTCACCGGAAATATATATTTTGAGACCCCCTGAATTCAAAAAAGCATTTTTGGAAACATGTCCGTGTGTGTGTCTGGTGTGACTGTGAACAGCATAACTCTGAAACGAACAGTCGGATAAACACCAAACTTGGTATTTAGGTTTAATATCTTCCAGAGATGCGACACGAAGGTTTTCAAGAAAATCCCCCTACCCCAGATTAACCTTTACATGGAAGATTTTTCGAAAATTTTAATTTTCTCAAAAATGGCTCTAACGATTTTGATTAAAATATCACATGTTTAGAATATTTTCATGACAAATGAAACGTATATCCTGAATTTTCTGGGAATGTCTCCAAAAGTATTCTTCATTGTGAATGACTTTTGCATAACTGGTAAACCATAAGAGAGAGACAAAATTTTACTATAAAAATGTAGATCGCGTTAAGTACACAATTTATGCCATATATGTGTCTTTTGTTGAGTGAACCATTTTCGAGATATTGCTTGTTATTCCCTTAAATTTTCCAATACTTATACTTTTTCTCAAATTCGTTATTCATGTTTTTGTCCTGGACATGTAAAGAGAATGGGATGCGCCACATACCAACCAGCTCTTAAAATATTTGACTATCGCTTAAAGCCTGCCATATTCCCCTTTCACCTACAAGAAAATTAGCAATAAAATTAACATCTCGATTAACATGAAGCATATGGAGAATATGCGTTTGTAAAAATAGTTTGTACAAGAGTAGAGAAAGTCATGTGAGTGTAACACATCAGATTTTTTTATAATAGTACAATTGCATACGTGTATATGTGTGTGTGTGTGTGTGTGTAGCTGCGTAACTGTTTTCTCAAATTTTAACTAGATAACGACGAATTTTCTCCGCTAACCCTCGCTGTAGAGCCATCCAGCGGCAGGACCGAAGAAAGGTAATAAAAGCTCTTAATTTCGTCTTCGTAGCATCACAATTCACCTTCAATATCCAGTAAAATGTAGCAAATATGAGCCAAGTACAGAGGGTTGAAACCTTACGGAAATAAATACACTGCGGCAACCTACTGTACATGCAACTTATGTTTAAAACCAAAGTGATAAAATTCAAAGATTATAATCCGGTGTAAAAGTGTGAATATCATTGAGAACGAACAGAAATTGAGTCTAAGCCACCAACATGACCTTACATGTTAAAGGTGGCATATAAATGAAACAAGAAAGCACTCAAACTTTTAAAAATTAGGTGATGAGTATATGCTAACACACGTTTTTGCTCACACGGCTTAATGATGTAGGATTATTAAGCCGTGTTAGAATACAGACAAAAGTCCTTGCAGTTGCTCACAGTAACGGATCCGTCTTATGTGGAATGGATAATTAAGGGAACAGTGTACTTTTGATCCTCCCTTTAACAAGGAAACAGGCAACAGCTGTCTTTGTTCTCTGGGCGCCCTTGTTTCGTTATTAATTACACGAAAGTGTTTACGAACAGAGGTTAGGATTTACCGGTTTTCCATTTGTAGGACATCCACGGTTCATGCTTTACAAACACTTTGTAATTGGAAAACCAGTGCATGCTGTAGTAAACCCTTGTTTTGCATAAAACCCGAACTATAATGCAATCGATGGGATATCGCATCCACACATGTGCAGCGGTAAGCACAAAGCCAGAGAGAGATTAATGCAGATCAATTGGGGCTGCGTCATTAACAGAGATTCGTGTTCTACTAGTATCTATCATAACGTGCTGTTTCCCTGCATGGCCATCTCAAGTTCTCTGGCTATATTTACACCTAAATTACAAGCTAGCAACATTCAATTAAAGTGAGAGGTAAGGAGCCTTCATAACCATGACCTGCTCTCGTGGTTCAAAGCAGCGTTATCTTCCAGACGCGTTCTCTCTCAAATTGAAGTCCTTTTTATAGTGAGTAAACTCTACCTCAAAGGTACAGTGAAATGTGCCGATGCCTTAGGTTTTCTGTAGTGTTTTTATTTATTTAATGTTGGCAACAACTCCTTATCTTCCACGTTCCACACCAGCCCTCGGTAAGTCAGTTATTGGTTGAAATTCAGCCCGACACCCACGTATAGTTATGAACAAAGGTCAGATCTAGGTGAGCGGCGAAAGAGGAGGGATACGGAAACACTCCATACTAACCCCTCGATCAGTCCGTCTCGTATTGGTTTCAAAAGACTGGCACACAAACATTCATCTATAAATACAAGTCGGTTTCAGGCTCATGAGCGAAGGAAATGGGGGAGTAAAGCAAACATTAAGTGAGTGCTAGAACCAGGTAAGGGTTGGGAAATCGGCGTGGGAGAAGCCAACATAAACCTCTGCACACTACATCCACACGATTTCATGTAGTTGACTATAGTTCTGGACATACCATACCCATCATTTTATCTAGGAGAAGGGAGACGAGATTTCCATTTTAAATTTCAAAATTTATTGACACATAAGACATTCTAAACTTTATGACACAAAATAAAAGTTATTTTGGTGCCAAATATCGTCAGATTTCAACAAGAGTGGTATGAGATCCATCAATTTTAGAGCATTTTCTCAGTTCTTAGCTCCTTTGTATGTTCTTATGTGCGATATGTCTCTATTGACTTATATTTTTAATATCTCCAGTTTGTTTTCCTTACACAATCTGTTTGCTAATTCAAGTACGTGTTGTACGAGGACTGATCAATAAAGACTGAGACTGATTTTTTTCTGTAGTTTCCTTGATAGTTTTATGTCTCTATCACGAATACTTGAAAAGAGCAGGGTTTCATGTATAATGTCCATAATCGACAGCACTCTCCTAACGATAGGTTGGTAGTAATGCTGTATATTGTTGAACCTACTTGAATTTCGCATACCACAAAATGGAGGTGACACGAGAGGAGCAATACAGCGCAATAAAAATTTATTTTCGTTTAAATCATACAGCCTTGAAACTTTCGAAAAGCTGAAGCAAGCATACGGTGAAGATGCACTACCTCGTGCAACGGTGTTTAGGTGGTTCAAGGACTTCAAAGAAGGCCGAGTTCTCTGTGCTAAGCAAGGTGGGCCTGGTGTTTCGGAATGAAATGATTTACCAGCATGCAGTTCCCCCCTCACACTACTGTTACAGCAGCTACTACACGTCAGTATTGGCTACACTGAGGAAGCACATTACAAGGAAACGTCCAGAACATCATCGGAATGGGTGGCGACTTCATCACGACAACGCGCGGTTTCATGTCGCCAATCAAGTTCAGAAATTTTGGGCTAAATTCAACATTACCTGTGTGCCGCATACGCCTTAAAGCCCCGGTCTTACCCCCTGTGATTTCTTTTTATTCCCATTACTAAAGGCAATTCGGGGCATTCGATTTGAGAGCACTGAAGCAGTGCTAAAGAAAAGTGAGGCGATTCTCAAAGACCTGACAAAGAATGGCCTGCACCATGTGTTCGAGGACTGGCAGAGACGTTATAAAAAGTGCATTCAGTTAGGAGGGGACTACTTGTAAAAAGATCATATCAACATTGAAATGGAGTAATAAATATCTGTGAAAAAAATCAGTCTCAGTCTTTATTGATCAGCCCTCGTATTGTTGATAGAATGATGTATGAGAGGTTCTTTTTATAATGAGCAGGATATCACCTGTGTAGACTATACCGCTTCCACATTTTGAATAAGGGTAAGTTGCTCGATTAGGCCTCTGATTAGGACATTCCATAAAACTTGAGGATCCTTGACGACACCCTCTAGAAACTGAATTTTATCAGGACGCGTTGCCCACTCTGATGTGGGTGGTTCGATTACATAAGAACTTCCGCAAGGACGTTGGTTGGACATTTTAGTTTCCATAGTTGAGCCAGGATCCCTGGGTGCCATGCGTTGTCAAAGGTGCCTGTTATGACCAGTGCAATACGGCAGTGTTTTATTCCTTGATCTCTACCTTGCCGAACGTAATTGATAACCATTTTAATGGCATCTGCAGCGACTTTCCTGCGTAAAGTCATATTGTTGTGGAGGTGTTTATCTGGTGGAAATAAAATAGATAGATAATATATCTTTATTTGTTTCAAATTAGTCAAGTTATTATACAATATTTAGTGCATGGGTCATTGACCGTGCATGCATATTTAAGATACAATAGGGTGGCAAAATAAACAACAGAAAAAGAAAAGAAAACAAAAAGGAACAAGAAACAGGAAAATAGAGATAAATTACCTTTGTCTAACTGAACAAATTTGATCTAGCTTCGCGCACTTTAGCCAAAAAATTGCCAATGTTTTGTCAGTTCCTCCGGTCAACCAGTAGATCCCAACATGCCAATCTCTATATTGAGGGACTTAAGAACTTTTCTTTGAGTTTAATCGCTTGCTGGTTCTCCCACTGTGCGCATTCCGCCAAAATATGTACCCAGTCCTCATCCAAATCTCAGAATGGGCAGATTCTCTTGCCAGAATCGTCAGTCATTTTCTGTGCCCTCTGTGTCTAAACCATGCCATTCCTGATCTTTCCTTTCTTCCTAAATTAAGTATATATGCCTCTTTACCCCAGTTCAATTTTATTTCATTTGCTAGACTTAGAGAAGGTTTAATTTTACAATCCGATTCTATTTCCTGTTGGTTGATGTCTTTTAGTCTTCTTTTGACACCTTTCCATATGTTTTTGTCATTTGTTTCAGCTCTTTGCCATACCTATTCTCCTCATGCCCCTTTCCAAATCAGCTGCCCAAAAATTAGAAGAGAGGTCTTCTCGCTGGTATTATAACATTTGGATCGTAGTGTGGAGTTATCCCCCCGCGTCAGCCTCAGCTAGATAGAAATTGGGCCTCTCAGTTGTGAGCTTTTCTGGATACTTCACAGGAATTGATGGTAAATTAATACGGCGGTAACCAGAAACCGAATCTAATTTGCTCTTGTCCGCTTTGGAGATAACTATTCCTTTAGCTGCACTTGAGCATTTTGGAAAGCAACCTAGGAGTAGCCATTTGTTAAACAACGTTTTCCAAAAGTCAGATACTAACTTGTATAGATCTTGTACATTGCGGGCATCGATTCCAGGACCTTTCTTGTTATCAAATGCCTTTATTGTATCCGCTATTTCGTGATTTTTGCAAATTCTGGTTCCTTCCGGGTATCCGAGGTCCACTTTTTTGTTAGGAGGTCCCTTATGTTTCGTTGTTGTTGATGGACCTGTGCTGGGTGGTCCTCTGGGAAGATTTCTGAAGGATGGCCGCAGCTTGTCTTCTCCTGATAATGCCGTGGTACCATCCTCGAGGACTTAATTCGATGGTAAAGCCTGCTTTGCGAATCCGGTTCTACAACTTTCATGTTTTTTCCTAGGTGAACTTTTAGTGCTCTCCGAGCAGAATTACTCCAGGATTCCTGTTTTGCTATAAAAGGGAACTTTATATTGATTTCTTAGGATTTTGAACCATGATTTTTATATCTCTTTAAGGTCTTGGTTTTACTTCTACTACTTCTTTTTGCTGCGTTGCTTGTTTTCTTATTGTGTTCAGTTCCGGAGACCACCTAGGGACAAATTTCATTTCTGGGCGATATGGGAGAAAAATGAAATGAAATGAAATTGAGTTTTATTTACGGACGCTCTTTAACTACTTTGGTCCTTAGCGTCGCATTCTATATTGGGCTTGAAAGATCCGTAATTTTGCTCAGAGACCTGTTTATTATGCTTAAGGTTCTTTAACGTGCCGTAAACCTACGACACGGGACCACCGGATTTACTTCCCTTCCGAAGGAAGGGATGTTTCCTCCGCCGGGTTTAACACACGACAATATAGAAGAAAGCTATTGTTCATTTCTCCTCTCTCTTTTCATATTGTAGCAACTGCCCTATCTAGTACTTCTTTTGGTGATGAATTGTGCTTTTGGATGTACGAGCAGATTATCAGAAGTAACCAAAGTTTCTGAATGCGACCTGCTCGGGCTTGCCTGGTTGGCCTATAAGCCAGGCGCTCAGAGCTCTATTTTGTCAGGACAGTATTACACCAGTCGTCGGTCTACAAGTCAGTCGCCTAGTATCTGTCGACCAGCAGGGGAATCACGATGAGCTCTGCGATTTCGCCGCAATGTAGGCGTTAATTCATGAACCAACAAGAACAATAACAAACCAGAGAACTGTAGTCAGATAGAGAAGAGAACCTTTTAAGGGGTAATATGCATTTGCTTCCGTAGAATGCTTTAAGAAGACAAGTCAGAATTTAAAATATTGCAAGCTTATTCATTTAAAAGTACTGAGCTTTCCTTGCCAGCCTTCAAGAGGATTATTTATAATTGGGCTGTTGCAATCTAGTTTAAATTGTGTGTTCAGCTGTAGTATTTTGCTCGCATTGTGCGAGATGCACCTTTATAAACCTTTCTAATATGTCAAATGTGCTGAAGACACTATGTCTAAAGTTCTGTTTAACTCATTCTGCATCTAATTCACAACTAGTTCAATTCATTATAGTTTACAGTTTATACGAGGGTTGGATAAAAGGTAGTGGTAACACACTGAAACATGAAGGGTGTGCGTCAAATGGCATTGTCACTGTCTGTAGCTGGCAGCAGAAGGTCAGTGTTTGATTCAGTTTCATTGTGTACTGTCTGAAAACACAGGACACAGGAAACAGTTCAAGTGTTCTAACAGTATGTTTAGGAAACACGACGTGCGTGATCAAAATTGAAGTGGCACGTGGCCGGAGCGCACAACAATGTTTTCAGGGACTGCGTGAGGCGTGTGGTGACGCAGCATTGTACGGTGTCAAGACGGGTGAAAGTGTTTCGTGATGGCAGGGATGTCATTCAAGATCGACACCGTTCGGAACGACCCCCACGGACAACATGACAATTGAGCTCTTTGTCTCCCTCCTGGATATGGATCGCCGATGGACTGCGCGTGAGTTAGCCGCAGAGGTAGGTGTGTGCCACAAAACAATGCTACACACTTTGCACGATATTCTTGGGTTCCGCAAAATTCAGTGCATTAGATACCGCATGCAATGACCGGGTGCAACAGTTGCAGAGGAATTACTCAATCGCTATCACAGGGAGGGTGAAGACTTCATTGGAAGGATCGTCACTATGGATGAAACCTGGGTTCGGTTGTACTAATGACGATTAAAGCGGTAATCTAATGAATGGATACGTCCTGGTTCTCCTCACCACAGAATGTGTGCCGTGAACAAATGATGGTCATTGTGTCTTACGATATCCATGGGTTAATCCAGCATCACGTTGTACCTCCGGGGCAAGCGGCCACTGCTACCTACTACTGCAATGTCCTGCGATATCACCTTCGTTCCGCATTAAGAAAGCGATGGCATCTTCTGGTTCTGAATCCTATCATCCTTCATGAAAATACACGATGCCACATCGCGAACCCCGTGCAGGAGCTCCTGCGTACGTGGGGGGTGGAGATACTGGAACATCCACCATATTCGCCCAATATAAGTCCATGCGATTACGACCTGTTCCCCAAAATGAAGGAATCTCTTCGTGACAAGCGCTATAATACAAGAGAAAACATCATCCATGCCATAGGGCGGTCCTTGCGAGACATCGACAGAGATGGACGCGCTGACGGTGTACGACGCCTTCCATCTGTGTGGGAAAAGGAAGGTGATCGAGATGCGGGGCGATTATATTGAAGGCATGTTATCTGAACTTTCTGTCAATAAAGTCTGGTATTAATTATAACGGTGTTGCCACTACTTTTTATTCAACCCACGTATAATATTTGCTATTCAAATAATCATTTGTCTTTTACTTATTATTTCATTAATAAGTTCAGCAATTAATAGAACTATTAATTTACTCTGTTTTGGAGAATTTCAATTCATTATAAGATAAAGTCCTTCCCCATCCCTTCAGTGGTCTTATCTATCATGCGAGGACAATTGCAGTATTATAGAGCACAGCCAGAAACAGTTACAAGTGGGATAATTTTACTTAAATGCCTAATACAAGATCCTATCTAAGCTCCTTATATCAGTATCACCAACTCACATTCATAGCCCCAGGGTGCGCCAGCCCCCATACAGTATTTTGCCATTTGTAGACAGCACTCGCAGCGGTTTTATCTGCATGTCAATGACCCTTGTCCTCTGCTATTTTGACTACTTTATAGTGATAATGTGTAGATAACTTAAAACTAAGAATTCCTATGCCTGCTTATCAGTTTCGAAAGGAAATGAACCGATTTTATGCAGAGCCTGGTAAGCAGCTAACCATATGTACAGTACACAGTCATTTGATGCAAATAAAGGAAGAATGCGCCCTACTCAGAATTTTTAATTATCCTAACTCAATAAATATTTTTATCTATCTTAAAGAAACAAATAATGACCAAACTTACGGTTAATTACTGCTAAATATTGAAATGTCTAAAATGTTAAATGCATCTATCCTAAGTAAAAAATAGCTACGATTTTCTGACAAATTGCTTCGAGAGCGATGGTATTAACCAAAAATGCAGCATGCACTAGTTCCACGTGAAAACTCGATTACCATCTATGTTAATCATCTACATGCTTACCTGTGCAGTATTTGCTCTTAAAATGTAATTTCATGGATTAATTAACGCACCCCTGTTGACCTGAAGCTTCGTTATATACGAAGCAAAATTAATCGAATAGGATGTTTAATTTGGTAAACTCTGTACGCCATTAAAAAAATGCACAAAATATTTTTACATATGTCAATGAATTAATGTAAAACCGATTTCAGATGTATTCTACGTTTGACAGTGTTCGACTTGTCAAGTCATTGTCGTTGTTTCTAACATTCCCCATATGGTCTGTGACTTTCAAAGGATACCTCATTCCACCAAGCGCCTCCGATGGTAGTGTAATAATGAGGTTTGCGGTGGAATGACAGGACCTACAGCTCTTATCGTGGACATCGAACCACAGTGTCCATGGGGATACTTCACATTAGTAAGTCAGAGATGAAGGCGTGGATAGGGCTGGCTTAAAATCGCCACCACAAAACCGGGATGGAACCCCGGACACTCAGTATGGAACCAGAAATGAAACTACTACGCTACCCCGGCGTCCTTGCCAAGTGATATTACGAGAAGCGGTACAACAGAAGTGTTAACCTCTCATCAGGTAGTATATATTTAAACTTCTAATGTATTTTATGCTCTCTTTTTATACAAAAGGGTGCGTGTTTTGTACTTATTTACACATGATCCTGGAAATATAGAAGATACTGTTAGATGAGGACTTGGATATGTTGCTCTGTCAGATACGAGGGTTGGAACTTAAATAGTGGCAACTATTTATTTACAGCCGATACAAAAGAGCTACATGTTAGCCACCTTTACTACCCTTCAATGTAGTCACCAGCGTTGTGTATAACCCGTTGCCAGCGACGTGGAAATCGTAGTATACCTTTAGCAGAGCCTGTTCTGTTGATAGTGCGAATGGAGCGGTCTACTGCCTGATGAATCCCTGGAACATTTCTGAAGCGAATGCCGCGAAGTGGTTTCTTCATCTTTGGAATCAAATCAAAATCACAAGGACTTAAGTCCGGGGAGTATGGTGGATGGTACGGCACTTCACAGTCCCACTGACCGAACAAATCAGCCACAGCGTGTGCTTTATGCTGACGCTAGGATGACCTGCCCGATGCATGTCTGCCACAGTTTGCCGATCATCGTTGAAGGCTTTTACCCAACATGCCACTGTTCTGTAAGGCAATGCAGATTCCCCGCAAGCCTCTTGAAGACCTTGATGACACTGTCGTGCTGTAGGACCTCTGGCACATTCAATCTTGATCCAACTCCGTTGTTCCTGTTTCGAAAACATCATGCAACACTAGGTACGTTAGACCGCTAGCTCACAAGTGACTCTGTTTCTCTAGACTGTGCGCACGCAGGTGAAGTGGGAAGGGAGAGTCAATTTGCTCTGAGGTAAGGTAGGTATGTAACTAATGTGTGCTACTAGCGACAATATTAGATTCTGTTGTATAGCGTCTCTACAGCAGTGTTGCCACTATTTAAGTTCCAACCCTCGTATTTGTTTCCAGAAGCCGAGAAGGATCTAGAAAGACATTAGGACAACGCGACAGCAGCTGGTCGAGATTTCTGGTGCTCAAAAATGCAGTGTAGACCTACAAAATATAACAGTAGATAAATCGCTTTATCTCGGGAGGGATGGCAGACTTCGCACTGAGCGTGCAAGACAAGTGAACGTCGCAAAGGTAACTGTAATAGTATATATACCACAACTGAATATCTTGACGATTACGGCACGAGTGAGTATTTGTCGCACTCGCGAAGATTATCAACATTTTATGCAAATCTAGCACTATAAATTGTAGGAAATAAATCATGAAAGAATTCGGCATCCAAGCTGACATAGATGAGAGCGTCTTCATATTTTCGTAAATGAGACGTTAGCTTCTCTCCGTGCATTTTCTTTGTTATCACCAGGCAGAGGGGTTTTAGTAAGTAAACAGAACGATCCTGTTACCGCACGGAATAAAAGTGACGTCAGGTACTGTGACGGACCCACTACATCCCTCCCCAACAGCCGCTTCCGTTGCAACTGTTCCATTTATTCACTGCATAATATACATCAAAAGTAGCTTCATTTGTGGCGGAATATGGCAGGGAACACTTCAGCACAAATGACATAACCATCAGATGTAACAAAGAGCTCAAAAGACGTTTAAACATCATGTTAAACATCAAATTCAATGAAACACAGGAATACGCGACATTATCAGAAAGGAACAATGAGGAAAGTGGACTTTCAACCTTCTCAGTCCTAAACTACAGATTAGAATTTTTCTAGGATCTCTTTCATCATAAGTGCGAATATTGCTTTAAAAATGTACAACTTTTGAAATACTAGTTTACTTTCATAAACTGTTTACACATTATCAATAGCTAAACATGCATGGCTTTCTTCTTTCTAACACTATTCCTTAATCCTGATTTATCTGCTTTCAAATGAGAGTGTAGTGTCTTCAACTGTTCATCATATTTGTTTACAGAGAACACTGCAAGGTCGCCAGCGCTTCCACCTTCCCTTGCCACCAACCCTCGATGCGTTCCTACTTGAGTATTTACTTACTAAAACCCCTCTACTTGATTATCATCTGGAGTGTTGAACCAGGGCGCTGATGACCTAGTAGTTGAACGTCCTTAAACATAAATGATCAGAACGTGTTGAACCGACAAGCAA
This sequence comes from Deroplatys truncata, assembly GCA_030765065.1. Classification (NCBI taxonomy): domain Eukaryota; kingdom Metazoa; phylum Arthropoda; class Insecta; order Mantodea; family Mantidae; genus Deroplatys; species Deroplatys truncata. The sequence goes on along the minus strand of CM060988.1, from coordinate 123,776,517 downwards.
CTCAGCCACCTGTATGCATTCCCTTGTGAGCAGGTGTTGAATTTAATAATATTAGTATAGATTATGAATGGGACCTCGATAACGTCGATATTCGGTGGTATCGAATTATGCATAATACTAGAGATAAACTTTCCATACTTTCACATTTTTAAGCTTTGTATTATTGAACGTTTTTGCATAAAAGGAGTCGAGACTTCACGCTATTACCTCGCACGTGTCCCAAAGAGTTGCTGAACTACAGTTATTGATAGACCTTGACTGCGTTTCCTGTGGGTGAACCAATGCAACATTCCATAGACATGAAAACATGCAAAACAATGGGGGAAGGAGTAGGGCTACTCTGTAAGATACAGCAGTAACTGAATTGTGAATGGAACGGATTTAGTTGACGCAGTTTGACTTGGTGACTCACCTCAGCATTTACATTTACCTACTCCGGTGACCAAAATCTTGAATTTAGCAGAAACAAATCAGAACTTAAGACGCGAGATAATACAGCGCATAGAAATGTTTGTTGTTCCTTCCATTTGTTAATTTGTGTTTACGTAAGTCAAACTCGGGACACGAGTATAGCTTACAAGTATACGGTACGACTAATTTCCATAATATGAATAGAAAATCCTTTAAAAAAAGTTTTCAGCATAAAACATGTTTACATAAAATGGAACAAAAATTATTATTATTACTATTATTAGCCTTGACTAACAACATGGGATACATAACTTGTGGCGTTAAAATAAAAAATGCTGCCAGTTGGAGAATATCAAACAAGAACAATTTTGGAATTAGTATACAGTAAAAACTTGATTACAAGCGTTTACATATAGGAAACTAGTAGTAAGAACATAACTCAGTGAACAAGTTATCGCCTTTACAGTGTTTTATAAAGTGAGTATCGACTATCGGTGCTCAAAAATCAGTATCGGTATCGAGTATCGAGAAATAGTGGTATCGTTCTATCATTAGTACAGATGTAAACAGCTTAAATGATCCTCTCTCTTTCGAGAAAACAATAAATTAGTATATACGGCTAAACCACTTAAGTTGAAACTGTAAAGTATCTCCAAAACTAAGCGTTGTGGAAAGAAATGTCTTGAATAAAGGTTTCTTGATTTTATGGCTGAAAATAAATGCTATTAGCCGTGTTTTGTTTGGAGGACATTATGATGGTCATATTATGGTCAATTTGAATGGAAACCTACAACTAGGGTCAATTTAAATTGATCCCCAAATGACAACGTCCTCCAAATAAAACTCGATTAATGGCATTTATTTTCCCCCATAAAATCAGGCAAGTTTTATTCAAGATATTTCTTTCTACAACGTTTAATTTTGGAGATATTGTACAGTCTCAACTTAAATGGTCCAGCCTATATCGGAGAACAGGAATCAGAAAATGTTGATGTAAAACTTTGCTATCAAATCAATATTTGTTTCTACAACGCTTGATTTTGGAGAAGTGTACAATCACAACTTAAATGGTCCATCCTGTATATGAGAACAGGATACAGAAAATGATGATGTAAAACTTTGTTATCAAATCAATATTTGTTTCCACAACGCTTGATTTTGGAGAACTTTACAATCTCAACTTAAATGGTCCGGCCTATATACTAGAACAGGATACAGAAAATGATGATGTAAAACTTTGTTATTAAATTAATATTTCTTTCTACAACACTCGATTTTGGAGAGCTGTACAGTGTCAACTTAAATTGTCCATCCTGTATATGAGAACAGGATACAGAAAATGATGTAAAACTTTGTTATCAAATCAATATTTCTTTCTACAACGCTTGATTTTGGAGAGCTGTATAGTCTCAACTTGAATATGAGAACTGGAAACAGAAAATATTGATGTAAAACTTGTTATCAAATCAATATTTCTTTCTACAACGCTTGATTTTGGAGAGCAGTTCAGTCTCAACTTAAATTGTCCATCCTGTATATGAGAACAGGATACAGAAAATGATGTAAAACTTTGTTATCAAATCAATATTTCTTTCTACAACGCTTGATTTTGGAGAGCTGTATAGTCTCAACTTGAATGGTCTGGCCTATATACGAGAACAGGAATCAGAAATTGTTGATGTAAAACTTTGTTATCAAATCAATATTTCTTTCTACGACGCTTGATTTTGGAGAACTGTACAATCTCAACTTGAATATAACAGGAAACAGAAAATATTGATGTAAAACTTTGTTATCAAATCAGCTACCAATGTTTGCAAAGAATAACCAATGAACCGTTAATATTTTAAACATCATTAGTCCAGACATATCATTCTTCTTACTTTTGTTGGGGGGAGGGTGAGGTCAATTGAACGTTATAGCCTTAATCGCACATTAAACATATAATTTTTTCATCTTCTTTGTTGTAAATTAACGTGCAATATACAATAGTAATGGCATACAAAATAATGTATTCACAAAGTGTGCTTATTAAGTATACAAACAAACAAAAAACAGGTAAGAAGCAATATAACTGAAGTAAAAGCATACTGTTCTAATACCACCCTTGATTCTCATAACTGCACCCATTCTTCTTGGTACTAGTTGCTGCATGAATTTGTGACCTCATTCCAGGTAGTTTCCACCATCTCCCACAAATGGTCTCTTGTGTGAGGTCTGCGGTGAGTAATAGCTATGTTCATAGCTTTATGCATCTGTTGCCATACATTTTCTATCAGATTTAAATCCGGACTCTTAGGCACCCAGGGAGCAAGATGAACGTTATTTTCATGGTTTCCAAACCATTGTTGCATATGTAGTGATGTGTGGACGCCACTGTAGTCCTGCTGGAATTGAATAGGATTGCTTTCAAACAATATCCGCACACTGGGAAACATGATATCTATGGAAATACACTGGTGGCTATTTAAATTGTCCTGAATTCTACACAGCACGCCTCCTCTCGCGGAAACCAACCCCCCCCCAACTAGAACAGTGACGCGGCCTCTGTATTGTCTGTATGCAACGAATTGAGGGTGGAAGCTGCTATGAATGTTTTTGGCCGATATACTTACTCGCACAGAACATGAAATGGTGTTTGCAAGTCATTTTCAGCCGAAAATAATATATTGTGCCAGGAATAATCAGCGTATTTTTCCCAAAAAGCAACATGATCCACCTTCTATACGCCGGTTAATAATTTTCTTATCGGGCCTTTCCGTTTATTACACCACTTTTTCTAATCCTCCGGTGGACAGTTCAAGTAGACTCAGGAAAATTAGTAGGTGCTACAAAATTCTTCATGTATTAAAAGGGGATTGTCTTATAGCGTTAATTAATGCTCCTGTGTGGATACCCGATGACGTCCACTACTGTAAAATGGGGCACCATTGTAATATTTTGAAATTATTAGCGTAGGCTGGTGACATGCGGACAGCATTATGCATTTATAACTACTAAATACACTACCCGGTTTGCATGCCCAGTAACCCCGTCGTGGTATTTCTTCCAGTAGTTTCAAGCTGTTCTTGGAGATACTCCACATAGCTGCAGCCCTCACAGCGCTACAACCATGCTCAAAAAGGGGCAATAATTTCGGTTTCTTATCCATGTCCAATGTTGCTTTCAAATGACGTGTATAATAAAGCAGATGATGTTTACAAAGCAATTTCATCCAACAATTTCATAGGATGTTTGCCTTACCCTCCTTTTTCCTTCCCTCCTGAGCCCGAAACTAAGGTCTAATCATTTGTTATGGTTTCAGTGTGAGAACTTTGACATCAAACCACAGGAGATTGACACATCTGTCGAGTGCATTCCAGCCACGCAGGTAAAATGCTTCCGTTTCCTACCCCTTTCGCTGCTCACTTTATTCACACCAATAAGAGATTAACACAAGCAGAGAGGTGTGGAACACCATTAATATTGAGATTCTACCATCATTAAATGAAGAAAAAAACTATAGGAAACCAAAAGCATGGGCACGTTTTTTTTTCGCATCGGACTGCACATAGTAAGTAGAAAAGGTATTGCACGCCATCCAAAAATTTGATACCCGACTTCACCCTGAATCCATCCAAAGCATTTTTAGAAAAGGGTACCCGTATATGTCTGAACAGCATAACTCAAAAGAGAAAAGTCGGATAAATACCAGACTTCTTATTTAAGTTCATTATCTTCTGAAGATGCAAAACAAGATTTTCAAGAAAATTCCTTACCTCCAACTATCCCTTATGGACATTTCTAGAAACCTTTTATGTTCTAAACAATAGCTACAACGATTTTGATTAAAATACCATATACTATTAAAGATACGATAATGCCTCCCATTCTTTTGTGTTGCCTTTGAATGTCCGAGCCAGATTATGTTGCTGTAGTATTAAGTTTTTAGCTTTTCCGCTAGTGTTCTGTTAGTTTCTATGACTCCGACAGAGAGCAGCAGCAGAGGAGCGTTCCAAAATGGCTACTGCCATCCACGTGCGTACAAAACAGAGATGGGTGATTGAATTCCTTACCGCTGAACAAACTGCGCCAATTGAAATCCATTGAACGCTTGCTAAATGTGTATGGAGACGATGCAGTAGATGTGAGTAATATGAGGCGGTGGGTACAGCGTTTTAAAAGTGATGAAAAGGATATGCAGGACAAGCCACGCCCTGTTCGACCCTGCTCGGCTGCCACAGCAAATAACAGCGTCTCGATCAACTCATCTATAATGAACGGCCGATTACGACCAAGGAATTGTGTGTAAAGCTGAATGTATGCTGTAATGCCTGTAATGCCTTAGACAAGATGTTATGCAGCCTTAATTATTTCAAAGTGTGTGTGAAATGTATCCCGCGGATGCTTTCACAAGACTAAAGGTCCCACATCAGTTTTGCAACCATGGAGCTCATCCTACCACATCCGCCGTACTGACCTGATTTAGCACTTTCGGACTTGCATCTTTTTGGACCTATGAAAGATGCACTACATTGCCAATATCTTCCAGACTCAGATGCTGTTGTCACAGTTGTAAGACAGTAGCTAGTCTCAGTTGGTCCAGATTTTTTACGAGCGTAGTATGCAGGCTTTTGTTCATCGTAGGCAGAAGTGCGTAACGAATGGTGGGATTATATGGAAAAATAATAGCTGAAATCTTGCTGTATTTAACCGTGTTATTCTGATTTCTCTATCTGTTGTAGTTTCTATGAAACTAAATGGGAGGCATTACTTTTGGAATGGTGTAATATTTACAGTAAAATAAAATGCATATCTCGAATTTTCTGGGAATAACTTGTGAGGTCCTCTTCATTCTGAATGACTTTTAGTAACTGCTAAACCGTAAGAGATTTCTTTTATGAGTGAGCGATTTCAAGATATTTGTTATTGGTTTCAATTTTCAAATATTTGCACTTTTTTCAAATGAGAAATCTAGTTATTTTTCTCCTGGTCATGTAAAGAGCATAGAATTTTAAAGCTATTATATACGGCACTCACTTTAAAAGTATGAGTATCGCTTTACAAGTGTTGACGAATTGTGTAAATGTGAACAGAAGGTTTATCTGGATTAAAAAGAAGTAGGGAGAAGAATATGTTTTTGTAAGAATAGTTTGTAGAAGAGCCAGTAGAGAAAGTTATGAGAGTGAAACGTACCAAATGTTTTTTCTGTTGAAATATGCGTTCCCAAAGTAAAACAGTAGAATTCCACTTGGCTACACAGAATCATTCCTTAATAAGATGCCATCTACACCCCTTGCACCCAGTATAATAATTTCCGAGTAACTTAAAATCATATTTTAAATTATATTCTGTGCTGCGGCATGACAGTCAACGCTGTATTTTAACTAACTTGAACTAAATTTGCCATCAGAAGTAATCGCTGTGTAGCTTGCAACGGTGATTTGTTGCTCGTTGCCGTAGAGATATAATCTTTTAATTTGATGTTTATATCCCTGATTCCTGTCTTTGCGTTTTGTTGTTACTAATACCTTGTAATGATATTAATGTCCATTTTGCCGCGGCTGCTGATTTATGGATTCCTTGATACAGCGTGTGTAACTTGTCAAGGGTGGAACAGGCAGGAAACACATGTAGTAACAGCAACTAACACATGAAAAGTTAGTTAATAAACTCAAAACTTCAATTGCACATGTTGTATATGTTCTTGAGACACTTTACACTTTAGTTTTCTGAATAATAGAGTTCGTTGAAGCTGTAAAATAGTATTGTGTTGTATTACTTTGCATTCAACTGAAAATGTTTTTTAAGTTCTCGCTTAATAATGTGTATATTCACCAAAAGTACCTAAACCGTACATATGTGCAGTCGTAATAATTTAAAAATTAATAATACTTTTAACATACAAACCATAATATTTGAGGTAATTATAGCTCCGACTTCGGATCGTTAACACACGTGATCCTTACAGCACAGAACTTTATACGCAACTCATTTAAGCTTGGGGACGCTATCCCTGACTTTCCTTAACTTAAACATTTAAACATTTTCTCTTTAAATTTCATTGGCTAATTTCATCTTGCTTGGAAACTTCTAGATTTACTTAGAAAGCTATCATTCGCTGTTACAACACACGTGACCTTATTTTATTTTAAAATCTATTTGTTACAAAAATGAAATTTTAACATTAGTACATACAATTAATGAAGAAATAAGAAGCTCGAGAACATTCAAGTCCTACGTGCAGTAAAGACGCTGATAAAACATCTGATACCGATAATATATATAGAAAAGGAGTATAAAGTGCTGAGAAGAGCAGAAATAACAGTTTAAACTAAGGAAGGAAATAATTTGGATAATTTCAGTGAGAAACATGGGGAGAAAATAGGAAGAAATGATTGAAAATGAAGGAGAATTGGGGAAGAAGAAAGAAATGAAGAGGAGGATGGTGAAAGAGATGGAGTCTATAGCAGAGAGGATAACGGGCGAGGAGATGATGATCAAGAAGAGGAGCTAATAGTAGATAGGAGTAGGAGCCTGGAGCGGGAGGTGGTGATTGGAGGAGTTAGGAAAGTTAGAGCTATGGTTTTGTGCGAGAAGAAAAAGATGGCGGCGAGGGTAATTGGAGTGAAAATGGTGGTAAGAGGAGATAAAGTGAATGTAGTGGTAAGTGAAGTGAAATATTATTTTTTATAACGAGAAAATGAAGTAATAGATAAATATAGTGATTGTGTGAAGTGAAAAACTAAAGAAATTATGTGAGTGTTAAGTGAAGTGTACGATAAAAATAATAAGGGAAGATAAGTTTAATAAAATTATTAAGTATTGTAATTTACTTAAAGTATATTAAGAAAAGTGAATGGTTAAAATATGCATTTTGAGAAAAGTGTATCATTAGTTGAAAATAAATACATATACTAAGTGTAGTTTGGGTACCGATACCCGTGGTTAGAATGCAGTTTAATTTTGTAGGAATAGTTTGTTACTTTTTGTCTTGTATTTACTAGAAATTGGGAATAGCTGGATACCAGTTATTTTGTGTAGCTAGTTTTCAGTAACAGTAGTTAAATATATTTTTTTATTTCAAGTTCAACTGTAAGTATTACATTTTTGATGTTATTGTATTATTTTTATTTTACTCAATATATCTATGTTTGTTTAACTAGATTTTAAGCAAAAATGTGTACAACAATAATGTATAAAATGAAAGAAGTGTTAAATAAACCACAAATTTGGAATTCACGTTCTGGTGTAGAAAACAAGGTACTTGGATAGTGTATTGTAGATTTTATTTTATTTGTGTTCGTTACAATGTATCTTTAAGCTACTATGTGGAATTTTACATCCACTCCTGACTTTCTCTTATATAAATAACTCAAGGTTGTCGTATTGTGTCTTCCCCCTACAGCTCGCTTCACTTGCTTTTGCTTTTTATGCTAGCTATAAGTTTCAAGGAGCTTCAACTAAACCCCTACACATATATGAAAAACATTTAAATATACAATTACATAAGATCTCTTATGAATATTGATATAATTGTAAATGTTTTAATTAATCATAGTGATGATTATTTTGATGTGGGCCAATAATTATTACTGTCTTTATGAATTATTAATATTAATATATACACAGAGTAGGCCATTTGAGACTGTACAATAACTACAAAACTAAGCGTTGTAGACAGAAATGTCTTGAATAAAAATTGCTTGATATTATGGGGGGAAGTAAATGCCATTAGTCGTGTTTTATTTGGAGACGTTGTGATGGTCATTTTAGGGTCAATTTAATTTTTTTAAAATGGTAATCTAATTTTTTTGTCGTTTTCTCATTAGAAAATGAGTTTATAAAAAGCTAGTGAGTTTGTGACGAGGAATAAGGAAACAAAATAAAAAATATTTGTTCCAAAATTACGAAACGTAACTGACCCTCAAATGACCATCCATGGATTGTCCAACCTTTCATTCTTCTGTTCGTACACAGCCATTCAGAATTTTCGTTGTTATTTACGTTGGTGTAAGTGCTTTATACAAATGTCGTTTAGTTTTTATGAGGAGTGAGAAAACAACATAAAAAAGGTAGGTTCCCATTTTAAAAAAGTTAAATTGACCCTAAAATGACCATCACAACGTCCTCCAAATACAACACAACTGATGACATTTACTTCCCCCCATACTATTAAGCAACTTTTATTAAAGACATTTGCTTCTACAACGCTTAGTTTTGGAGATATTGTACAGTCTCAACTTAAATGGTCCACTCTGTATATACATGCAACCGTGAATATTGTCTCATACTATAACCTAGCTTAAGAGACCAAGATTTGTTTTTCAACACCTGAAGATTATGAAACAATAAAAATGCACCTTTAACTAACCATGTGAGTAAGTAGAGTACGTAGTTGTTAAATATCCTATCCATTTCCACTAGCAAACTGTAATTTGAAGAGTAATCACTTCGAAACAAGATATCAAGTCGGTTTTGGTTAAGACATAAAACAACTGGACCGGAAAAAAGGTGAACGTGTCTTAAATCGTTTTAAAGCTGTTTTGTGTTGTTTTTATATCCAGCAGAGCAGTTTCTGGGATGGTAATACCTACTATTTGAAAACTTCGCTGTTTTATGTGGCCGCAAGTTCTCTTAAGATCATAGACGTCATAAAACGTCTCGTTTAGAACTCGTAAAGACGACTTTATTACCAAGCTAACTATTAAAGAAAGGGCAAAGAACCCTACAGCTTCTCAAAGAACCTCAAACCTTAGAAGTTGGATTAAGTTTTAAAGCCCTTCAGCAATTGCTAACATGGGGACGAAAAAGGTGAGTGAAATAAGCTATTTCCACACTGTAAACGAGTTCGAAGCCCTCATAAAGATCAAGCAAGAGCACTAATTTCAGTGTTTATTGGGGTTTAAAATATTTACTGCTAATTCTTGCTTCAGCGCCTTCAAGCTAGAATATGCAAATGAAGTTATAGCCAAATCCCCTTCTAACCTCAATACTATAAATTTTTTGTAAAATAACATAGTTAATGTAACATGTTGGAAAGCTTGCGATTCTTCTTCTTCTTCCTTCTTTACTTTCTCTATACGTTCAGTATAGGTATAGTTATACCAGCGGGATGGTTCAGGCGTCAGATCGAGTACGTCATCTCAATACAATTTGAGATCTCTTTGTGGTTTACCAGGAAAAATGTGAATCAGTTGGGGGATTAAATGTCGTACCGGTATGTTCTCATGGTAGCTCAGTGATTAGAGCAATCGGACGGAAACCGGGAGATCTGTCCTTCAAACCCCGGCGATGCATTTTTCAATCGTCCATTCTACCTTTCCAAAGTTAAGTAGCCCTCGCCAACGTAGACACCGGAAGCGCTATCGTCAGATAACCGGAATCTTCTGGATATTTCTCCTTCTCGAACGTTCTAGAACTCTGTGGAAATTTCCAATGACTGTATAAGCGAGCGCTCTCGCAAGCGAGTCGACAGTTAAATTAAATTTGAGTTTTATTTATGGACGCCCTTTAATTGCTAAAACATCAGACTTGAGGTTCCTTTAAGTGCCGTAAATCTACGACACAGGACCACCGGTTTCACTTCCCTTCCGAAGGAAACCACGCTAAGGATTTTTACGCCTGAAAAAATCTATCGTCCTCCTCCGGGATTGAACCCGCGACCTCGGGAACTGGAGCTAGATCGCGGAGGACGATAGTCAGCCAGTGAGTGGGTTTGCGAGTGCGTTTCTGATGCGACGAAAAGTGCTGTTCTAGCTAGTTTGTGACGACTGCCTTGACGTGCAGAGATTGCTCCTTCGCGAGATATTAGAGAAGTCTTGTGTTCGACTTCACAGTGGACTCTCCGTCCGAAAGAAGAGGCCGCTACGTGATGAAGAAAGTGAAATGATAGTGAGAAGTTAGAAAAGTGAAGAAACCGGTTAAAGTCGCAATATTTTATATTGCGTATAATGCAAAGTTTGTCTGATTTGTTAATAAGAAAAATATGTTGGTAGTTAGTAAATTATGCAATCATTTACCTGTTTTCCATGCAGATTTTGCAAATATATTTTTATTTTCTTCATTTTACTTTCGGAAATATCTTAAAAATAAGATATTTCCGAATATGTGCCATGGTGTCAGTATTGAAATTTGGCGACACTGATGGTAGCTCATATCATATCGGTGAATATCCACCTTATCTAGTTGTAGCAGTTACCTCACAGTATGAAGGTGTCTGTTAATGACTCCTAGGAATTGAGCTCAAGTGTAATGTTTATAATTCTAATATTACATTTAGTTGAAATCTTATTGTTTATTATCTCTTAACATTTATATAAATATAACCTATAATTTACGCAAGGGATAGCATCATAAAATATTCAGTGTTAACGGTTTTAGAAATTCAATTCCCAATATATTTTTGCAGTTTTGCAATCATTCATCAGTTGAAACTTTAGGTCATTCAGTTTAATGGTGTATTGTTGTCGGGTAATCATGCCAAAAATAAAAAGTGAGCGACAAAGCTAGGTTACAGGGGTATATATCGTAACTCTTCAATATTAAAAGTCAATTTTAATGAGCGAAATAATTCATATGGTTTCCACAATAGCTTTATTCACGGAGAGAATACACAAAATGGCCTTAACGTTTTATTTTATGTCAATATGATGTATTATTTAGGCTGTGTCATAAGTAATGTCGGTTTTTTTAATTGGGTTTATATCGTACATATATATGTATTTTTCAATACTATTTATAGGGTGCTATGGTTATTGTTCCGTATTGTTAACCTATTGGCAGTCAGCAGTTGGTAATATAAGATTTAAATGGAGGTAACAAAGTTTGAGGTTAGAGTCCTTTTGAAGACTACTGAAAACAAGTTTATAAAGCTGCTGCCACGGCTTGAAGAAGAAGAAGAAGAAGAAGAAGCGAAGTCGAAGATTGAAGTAGAATATCTTTGCGTTATTAGCACCACACTTTGGGAACCAAACTTGAGGTAATTGCAGCCTCACGTATGATACAAAGTTTCCGGTGGTCTTCGCCCCCACGTTTAAAAAAAACCAACTTTGTATTTTGTTAACGTTTATTTGAATATTATATATATATATATATATATATATATATATGCCTCCGCTGTGTCAGTATTAATTTGCAGAAACAGGCATCTCTTAGCAGGGGTAGTACGGTTAAAGAATGAAGGCTTACACAAATTATAATTTTTACTTCACTCCTTTTATTAATCCTTCACACGATTAAATAATACTTCACTGATATATCCTACTATAGAGCTGTGAGATTATTGTTAATTACACCTTTTTAACACGTAAACTTTAAATTATTCTCACTGCAATGAATTTTTATGTCTCACATTCACCACGTATCGTACCAATCGGGTACGCAATCTAATAGCGTCTGCCTGGGAACGCTGTCTTGTAGCGTCTACCGCCTGAATTTGTAAATTTTTTCTATTTCAAGTTTTTGAGTGGCTAAGCCTACTCCAAAGGAATACTTTTTTAACTTAAGCTTTTTCTAGTTGTTGATTGGCTATTTATAAACTGTTTTAAATATTACATTAATGTTCCAAGAATTATTAGTGGCATTATTAAACTTTCTAATTTATTGTTGTCTCAAGATTACCTCGTTGTTAGAACTTTCGGCTTCTATTCTCACAGCTCCTATATTGTTAAATTACGTAATACATTCACATAACATTATTATACATGTACATAACAATATAAACATAATGCAATAACTGTTACATACATTTTATATATTATTATATACACATATTGCTTTAAGGTGGGCTGTTATTATATTTTATATCATATAATTAGACTGATATCATTTCAGTGTTAAAAATACTGCCTCAAAATGAAGGTGTCGTTAGTGAGGGAGTAGCACAACGATGGTTCCAGACTTTCAATAATGGAGAACAAAAACATTAAAGATTTACAACGTTCTGGAAGATTCAAGTTATGGAATATTGTCAATCACGCAGAGTTTTGGAAGAAAATCCACAAACAAGCACTCGGAGGCTGTTAGAAGAACTTGGTGTTTCTAAAGATACCACACATTGCCATTACAAATGAAACAATAAGGGAAAGGCAAAAAGGGGGAAAAAAAACTTCGATCTAGGAATTAGGTTACCCATATGATTGTTATGAACTGTATATTTCCGTGCATATTCCGCCTTCCAATTGTTCTGTTTTACTTTTGCACTTGGCTCATTTATATTAAAGGGGACTAGGTAAACTGAATACATGAAAATTACACCTTAAGTGTGTCAAATTACCACTGCTCTTAAAGTTCTCAATGGTTTTTTCTGAAATTTTTATAAATTATTTTATATATCCTGCGAGTTATTTTAAGTGGTTGTTTGCATTGGTAGCTCATGTAGTTGAGTCCATAAAAATTATTTCATTCGGCAGAAAAACAATAAAATTTACTCTTAAAACACGTGAATTTATGAACCTTTTTCACTGATACTACTTGCAATACAGAATCACACTTTTGCATGCTTATTCTTAGCATAATCAGCTGTCTTCTGAACCTAAATTATTTAGTTATGTATATCAGTTCACTAGAAATTGAAAAAAAAATTATTTACAAAGTCAAAAAAGTAAAACTCTGGTAAATTTGCGATATTTTTGCTTTCTTAATATCACCAATATATATTATAAAATTATGATTGTGATTCAGAAAGTCTAAATATGTATTGTATACATGTACTGAAAATGTCAGCTCTCTATCTCTGATACGTTCTGAGAAAAAGGTACAGAAGTATCAAAAAATGTTATTTTAAGAAAACTGAATTTAAAGTTTGAACATTGAAATTCTGAAACACTTCAGTACATCCCAGGGTCATAATCATCTGCACCTTCCATTCCTGGATTGCTTCAGATTTTCTTATTGGCCTCTCTTGGTCCTGGCCTGTCTTGTTAATTGCTGAACTGTTCGCTGGGCATGATATAGTCGTTCGTTGTTGAAAGATACAAAAATGTTCTAAAAGGGGGCGTTGCATGACAGCTTTAAAGGAATGCAGAATAGTATTTAAATGTCTTAGAAACCTCTTAACCCCCAAATGTATATATTTTCTGAAACTGGAAATAATAGAGATTTTATTAGTGCCGAAAACAAAAATTGCGAGTTTTTACCATTTCAGAGTACTTTGTCCCTTAGTCTCGTGTTAATGCAAAAGTAAACTAGATTTGAAAAAATGAAGGCAATCTCTTTCTTGGGTTGCCGGACATGCTGGTGGATATTATACTACGTGCTAGGGTCTAAGCAATAACATGACGATATCGCACGGATAAGTGGATGTTCTAACGAGGCCGTTACTACGTAGTGGGATGCACTCCTGCACACATCGAGAGGCTGTGTAGTACAACCTCCTTCCTTGTACTGAAATGCTTTTAGCTTGCAGTGTAAGATGTCCTACAGCTCTCTGATCGATAAGTTTGGCAGTGTACTGAAAGAAGTTAAAAAGCCACACGCTATTGTTGTCTCTTACATAGGATGTAGGTCAGTGGCCGCTCGTGAGTATACATTTTAGTGTTCACAAAATGTTAAGATTCAGATAGCCATGTGAAATACTATCCACTGCATAGTGGTTAAGATTATAAACAAATTAATACAACTGCAGCCGCTCTCAATATTAATAATACTAATACCGGAATTGGCTTACAAAATAAAGGATTGTTTTGTGGATTTTTATTGTTTTATATAAAAGTCAGTTTGGAGCAGCAACAAAGTAATGTGTAAGTTTTCGCGGTAGCGTTCTCACTACTCTTCATTTGTATTCCTTCGTCAGTAAATATAATATTACTAATTTATTAGCACTCACCAAGTCTAATTTTCTGAATCAGCAAAGCGACATAATTTCTTCTTATAAAATATCCTGTACCTCCACATAGTCCACACAAAAGCTAATAAATATAAGTACACGTTACAATGCACTGTAGGTACACGTTAAATAGGAAAACTATACTGCACCATGGGTGATACTATTTATAAAAAAAATCCATGTGTCTGTTTCTGAATAGCGCAAATTTCTTTATCATTCTAGGACTGAAGTCTTTCATATCATAACATACTATACCATAACTCACCATACAGGCATATATATACATACATAATATAAAATGTTATACATCGGGGTGAGGACAAAAGGTTTGCAGCTAAAATATTAACCTTAGTTACCCCGGCGTAAAGATTGGGGGACGTAGACTCAGAGGCAAAGAGATACTAGGAACTTGCTGCATAAAACTAAAGCGGGCGTGGGATATTTATAAATAATACCTATAAATTCACATTTAATTCTCGTTTATTATAATTTATAAGGTGCCCTACATTGTACACACATTGTACAGACAAACACTGGGGGAGATGCCCCACGCACACACACGACAACACGCATTCCTACATACAAAACACACACTCAGAAGGCCTAAGACTTACACTACTCACAGACTAACGCTACCTGACAAAGAGGCTCTTCCCTCAACCTGCTTTACCCACCTTAACTAGGAATTGGAGGGAAGTATGCCGCGTCGGAGAAGAATTCAGAGTTACATACGAAATAATTAATTCAACAATATCATTATACACAGCAATAATGTGTCCGACGCGACAATACATACAGATACGCTACAATATATATAAAGCTTTTCTATCCGTAC
Organism: Deroplatys truncata; assembly: GCA_030765065.1. Taxonomy (NCBI): domain Eukaryota; kingdom Metazoa; phylum Arthropoda; class Insecta; order Mantodea; family Mantidae; genus Deroplatys; species Deroplatys truncata. Next base: position 123,761,464 of record CM060988.1, on the reverse strand, counting down.
AGCCATAACGTATACTCACATCAGATGTAAATTTTGTTGTACAATGAATGAATCGGTATAACTCTCCATTATGCTACCATCTAGCGGGATTTATGTCAAACTGAAAAGCGAATGGGGGTTTCCAACTTTTCGCCCTTACACTCTCGCATGAATGAAGCTCATATAGTAGTGTGCTACCCCTAAAAGTATTGACGTAAACTGGTTGCTGAGAGACGGGTGGTAAGGACCAGTGCACATCTTCAAGTGTGCACGATCCGTGTGTATTTCACCCACAAGATAATTACATCATACTGTTGCGCATGCGCAAAAGCTCATAAAAACGTGCACAAGTCAAGTTCTCTGTTGTCTCATCTAATCGAGTTCAGAGGAGAAGCGCGGTAGGTTTAAACATTGTAAATAATTTTAAATTACCGCAAGTATGTTACGTGTAATAGCATAAAAGGAACAATAAATCCGTAAGTGTTTTTGTGCTCTTAGACAGCATCATAAACTCCTGTCGGGTCTAGATGTGAACGAGTTGTAATGCTGCGGATGGGAACCCATATACGGAAATGTATTTTTTCCGTACTACAGCCATGTCAGTTAAGTGTTTTAAATCTGCCGCTTTTACTGAGTGATTAGTATGGGTAGAGATTAGCTAACAGCTTAGGGAGCAATGGAGGAGCTGCCTAATGCGCGAGGTCTCGCAAATTGCTCCTAAGAGGTGGGGGCAGACGGCATCTTACCGCCTGTCACTCTCAGTACTGTATTCTGCCCATGATGCCTCTGGGGACATCAGAAAGGCAGCGGTTGTGTGGCAGGCCTTGGCGCGCTGGGGCTGCTGTACCAAAGTAGCAACAATATTACAATTCTAACAACCTAACATGTATTAATATTGCAACTCTGCTGAGTGATAGAAATTTATTCAGTTACATTTAAGACTTCTTTATGTAAACTTCATACATATTATTATTATTATTATTATTATTATTATTATTATTATTATTATTATTCCTGTGTTAGGTTATACAACAAACGGACACACAGCGCCTGCAACCTACATAGACCTACTGTGGTTATCATTCTGCAGGAGGAAGGGACATAGTGAAGGAAATACAGGAGCCTACAGCCACAGAGACGCGCGGAAATCTCTAACAGTTTCAGGCTCAAGATCCGTCCCACTGCTGGAGCCGCCTAGAGCGGGCGATGAAGGACCCGTCGACCAAGAAAATCTCTAATGTCAACGGGGATGCTCTACACTCCGTTGAGTGAGCATCCGCGCCATCTCTCCGGCACCGTCATACGCCACGAAACCTGAAAGATGTGAAGGAAACGGAATGAAAGGGAAATTATGGAAAGGAATTTTGACGGATGAGAAATCACCTCAGTATTCGCCTGCCGACCAGGCAAAACCACGAAAAATAACAGTCAGAGTAGACGTCGACGGAAATCGAACCCGGGACCTCCCGAATGCGAGACTCGCACGTTACCGTGGAATCATTTCACTAGATTACTCCATACTTCATCCGGCACCACAGGTGTTGAAATCTGGGAAGGAAACGTTACAGGCCTAAGGTATCTCCCCGGCATTTGCGAGTTATGAAGACTGAGAAAATATGGAAAAACCCTCAGTCATAGAGAACTGTCCTCCTCCACTTCTGGACCACTGCTGGTTCACGCGTCCATGACTTAACGATCTCGGCTACCCGCATTAATCCTGTTGCTTTTAACAGACTCACAAAAAACTTGAACGCTTTTTCAGTCTAATTCTAGCTTTCCAACGTTGTCCAATACTCGGCTTATGCGGAAAAAACAATTAATCATCTTAAAATATTTATCTTGAAATTGTCATATTTCACCTAAGGGATTGGTAAGGTTGGGTTCGCTCATGTTAAATATGTATGACGCGAAAATTCAAATTGACTGCAGCATCACTACTGATGCATAAGACAGGAAGCGGGATTTCCGTTCGTCCTGGAAATCAAATCTATTGTGTATGCATCTCTGAATGAAATTCCAGAGAACCGTCAAAGGTTGTAATAAGCGAGAATTATTAATAACAATGATCGACGACATAAAGGATAAAAATTCAATAAATCGTAACTTCAAAGTAAAGAAGAACGCATATTTGAGGGAACAGAATGTGTAGGTTTTGTAAAAGAAGCTCAAAGCTAAAAGAGATGTGGAGTATTTTAAAGGAATGGATATGAAAGAAGAAAATAAAATGCTGCTGGAAACATGGTTCTCAAAGGCTGTCTGGAAAGCATCTTAGCGGTTTATAAACCTAAAAAATGTATCAAGAATACCTCTAATTATAATACTTAAACTTAGAAATGTGACAGTCACACAACTTATTCTATCCGTATTCCATGCATTTTACAGAATGCTCATACCCAAGATTATCTACGCACCTTCATTAGGACGCGTGGCCGGTCTTATGGGAATTTTCTTGGCACCAAGAAGTATGCTATTTGCGACGGACTCGGATATACATCTTCTTCTTCTCCACCAAGCATTAAACCTTTCCAAGGCTTGCTGCGTGTTCCAAATGTTTAATTTATTGATCTATCCATCGTTCCTGAGTCTTCCGACATTTCGTTTTCCTTTAGGTATGTAATAGAGTATTTTCCTTGGGTAGCGTTCCTCATTCATTCTCTCTACGTGTTCTAGGCAATTTTGTCTGTTATGCTCTATTTCTTCATTTAGGTTAAGGATCCTTAACTGTTTTCTTATGTCCTCGTCCTTTCTTCTAACTCTTCTAGTGACTCCTAATACTGATCTTAAAAATTTCATTTCCGCTGCCTGTAATCTGCTTTTATCTCTATTTGTCATTGTCCAAGTTTTGCTACTATATAGAGCAACTGGAACTGTCATGGTTTTATAAAACTTCATCATTGTATCTTTTCTCACTTTATTTTTTGAAGTTCTTTAATTGTTCAAATATTTTTGAAAAATATTCTATTTTAGTGCCAACATCTGCTTCTTTAATATATGATATTCAAGATCCTAAAAATTTAAATGTTTTTACTTGTTTAATTATATTATGCTAGTCTGCATTTTCAAACTTTTTGTCAGATGATTTCTTGAAAGTAGGTGTTCTTGAATTACGTTTTAATATTGATTCCAGAAATAACTTCCGTTTTTTTCTATCACGTCAGGTTTTTACACAAAATAAGTAATGTTTTGACAATTTTACTAATGAGCGTAGAAATATATTCAAATACCATTTCACACAAGGTAAGTTTTTATTCAAAAACATTTTAAGAATACTCTCAAGAACAGCCCTAATTTATTTCATGACTAAATTTTAACAAAACAAGAAGCCAAAGTGTTTCATTTAATTTTTTTCAAACTTTCTCTTGTTTGACTTCCTTGCAGATCCTTGAAGATGACTGTCTCTCCTCAACATCCAACAGTAGTCAGTTATCATAGTCTCATTCCATCTCCCCTGGTACCTCCTGTCCGTTTCCTTAATATCTTGGTGAAAACGTTCACCCTGCTCTTCACTATAATGTCCCAGATTTTCTGGAAGGTAGTCGGTATGTGAATGCAGAAAATGCACCTTTACACTCATGTTACAACCCATCTTCTTGAAATTTTCCCACATTGTTTCGACAATGACCTTGTAATTAGACTCTTTGTTATTGCCCAAGAAGTTTTCAGTAACTGACTGGAAGGCGGTCCATGCTTCTATTTCTCTCTCATTCATTGTCTTCTCAAAATCTTCATCAATTTCTTTACTGAGAACCAACAAAAATTCCAGCCTTTAATTTGTCTTGTGTAATGAAGGGAAATTTCTTGGAAAGGTACTTGAAGCAGGGTCCATCCTGTGGTAGAGCCCTTACAAATTGCTTCATCAAGCCCAATTTTATGTGTAGTGGCGGAAGCAATTCTTTTGTATCTCTACAAGTGATGTTTTTAGTTACAGACAACAAGTTAGTGGCCATATTTTGACACTTCAGTGTCTTTGCTTTGCCCGACTGTCCCATTCGCACAGAAAACAAGGCATTTTTGTGAACCCAGCTTGTTGTCCTAATAGTATTCCAATAACTTTGAAATCACCACAGATACGCCATTTTTGTTCCTCGTATTGGATACTTGTTAAAAGTATCTTCATGTTTTCAACTGTCTCTTTCATTTGAACTGAATGTGCGACGGGAATGGACCCATACACATTCCCATTATGCAGTAACACGCCTTTCAGGCTTTTCTTTGATGAATCTATAATAAGTCTCCACTGAGTAGGATCATGTTCAATGTCATAAACGTGCATTAACTCGTTTATGTTATTGCAGTAAACCAAGGACTCGACCTGTGAGAAAAAAGGAACTAACTCTTGTTCTTTGTGTCTGTGCCATAAGTAATGTGTTCCTGGTTCCAGAAGATTCTTAGTTTTAAGACTGGAGCCTAGTAACTTTAGATTCCTTAGACAAATTCAAATCACGTACTAGATCATTTAGTTCACTATGAGTTGTGAAATCACGCCGTATTCAGGGTGGTAGACATCATCAGAATCGTCTTCGGTGATTGCATGAGGTTCACTTTCAACACCACTTTCTTCAAGTTCTCTAAAACAGCTGGAGGAAGAGGAGCAGGCAGATCTTCTCCGAGTGGAACTGGCCTGATGGCTGAAGGAATACTTGGATACACCATGTGTAACAGAAACAGAAATAACAGTCTTTAAGGTGGTCTTTAGGCTCCCTCCACGCCAAGGGATTGCAAATGGCATGCATGATTTCTTCCCTTTTACCCACAATCTTAACCTCACAACACAATAGGGGCGGAGCACAGGCCTTGACTTGGTCACCAAGTTTCATTTTAAAATAAGCATGGTACACTTTTTCCAAAGTCTGTTATATCAGTTCTCTGCTGAAGCACTGTGTAATTTCCACAAATGTAGCAGAAAAAATTTGGATTGTTCACACACTTGCGTGTAGACATAATGTATTTATAACTTCAATCACGATATAGCACTGGTAATGCAAGCCTCTGATATTAACAATGCTTAAATTACAAATAGCGACGAGCATCTACCTGGTGTAACAACCTAAACACTTACAAGTCTGTATTGAGAAATTTCCCTCCAAGAAGTGATAAATTTCCCTTCAACAATACTCGTCATCTACTGACTCAACTCTATATTTTTGAAGTGAAATTGTGAAAAAACTGTACGTGATAGAAAAAAGCTAGAAGCAGTTCTGAAATCAGAATAAAAAGTGAGTCAGAATCACTTATTAGTTTTCAGTCATCCTATATCATGCAGATTAGTGTTATTATCTAATACAAGTTTACATCTCAAGGGATGAGTTCCGTGAAAAAATGGGTTAGTTTTATTTTTTGATATATCTAGATTATAATTAAAAACTATTTTATGTAGTTCATATATGTTCTTTGTAGCGTATCTTCGTTATCAGAAATGATTACTTGCTCATCAGCATACAGGAGTGTCATTACAAAAACTTTCCTATTATAATCCAAAGTTATATTTAAAACATTTAGCCGCTGTTTTCATTGACGGAGAGCGTTGTCTAAATACAAATTAAATAGAGTGGGCGATGTACTACGCCCTTGTCTTGCCCCGATATTAATATATGCTGTCTTAAAACTCCCATTTTTTGTTTGCTTGATACATATCTTTGAACCCTTCTATGCTTCAATAAATATCTCCACAATACGATTAGGTATTCCTCTATTAGTCAATATCTCCCATAATCTTCTTCTTATAACTCTGTCAAATGACTTTATAAAATCTATAAGTATGATATACATTGGGCAGTTAAACTCTCTCCTCTTTTCTATTATTTGATAAATTATAAATATATTATAGGTGCATGACTTTCCTAACCTAAATCCTGTCTGTTCTTCTAAAAGTATCTCGGATATACATAACGCCTTAAATTCAAGCACATACATTTTTCATGCAAATTATAATTACGCTAGTACAATAACCACATACCTTCATTATAGAAGGTGCTTGTGCCGCCACATATTTCCCACGTCTTTTAAGAAGATTTGCATTAACACTCAATAATTCTTCATGGCTATGTAAATAAAACAATGCTCCGTCAGTAAAAAATATTAAACGCGGATCAATACAAATCAATCTTTAACATTATCCAATACCCAATTGCAGAAATTCATTTTACTCACATTATGGCGTGCTTGCAATTCATGAACTACAGTAATATTTTTGCGTTTTAATTTTAAAATTTTAATGGCATTTCAAGTCGAGGTTTTCAATATTTCTTATTTCTGTAACAGCTTTCTTAGATATTTATTTGGACTTCGTTATAACTTTTCTCAGATTTCATCAAGCTTTTCCTGTGCAAGAACACGCGATTTAATGTTTATTTCTTAATAAGAATAGATCCCATTTCCTGAAATCGATTCACAAGATTACGAACCGTTCCTCTGTGAGCCGCACGAACAGCAGAGAATCGCTCTATAAATCGCCGTCTCAGTTCTCTATATCAGTTTTTCTCACATAGGAATCATACATTAAGTTTCTGTGTGCTAAATTACACGAACGTTTTGGCATTATAACAGCACTAACTCACTAACATCAAAACACGTATCCTCACAACGCATTAACCCCTTTATAGCACAGATATTGCATCAATTGATTAGCTAGCATACGGAGAGGAGGGAAAATGGAGGGAGAACGGAACCGGTTAGAAACAATGCAGTGCAGGGCAAGCGATTCCCGGCAATACAGTCACCTATTGAAACGATGGCTCTGTACTTCCTGTTATTCATGATAATACTTATTCGTTTCTATTAGATAATCAATATTAACGTTACAAGAATAGAAAATATATTGTGCGAATTACTGTTTTTCCCCAAGGACAGCTTTGAGACAGTTTCTAATTTCAGTTTCTAAATAACTAAAATAAAGAAATTACAATACGAACACGGAGAAATTAAATTGACTTTTATTTATGGACGCTCTTTAACTACTATGGTCCTTAGCGTCCCATTCTATATTGGGCGTGAAAGATCGGCAATTTTGCTCAGAGGCGTCTTTATCAGGCTTGAGGTTGTTTTACGCGCCGTAAATCTACGACACGGGACCACCGGCTTTACTTCCCTTCCGAAGGATGCCATGCTAAGGATTTTTACGCCGAAAAAATCCATCGCCCTCCGCCGGTTTGAACCCGCGACCTTGGGAACTAGAGGCTGGCACGGTACCACTAATCCACGGAGGACGACAGAACACGGAGAAAATGCTTGTGAAGAAAACTTGAGTTTTCATCGAGTATGCCATGGAGCAGAAAATCCTCTACGTAGTTGTTTCGTTTCAAGCATTTGCAAAATTGACATTTTGACTAAGAGAGCAAAAGCAGCAGGAAAACAAATCACAATCGGACCCTCCTTATAACGATTGTATTTACGTATATGCGGCGCTTATTTCTTTAATCGCTATTTTATTGAAGACATATGCAGCATTTAATGGTAAAACATCTGAGCAAATTTTTATTCTAATTTTGCAGATTCGGTAGTGAACTTTCTGGTTGCAAAAACCTTTAAATACTCCTTATGTAAATTTTTTTGCTGTATTTTTTATGCATGTTGAAATCGGGTTCATTAACAGGGTATGCTAGATAATTAGAGAGAAAATTGGTGTAGCCTATCATCATAAGCGTATCTAGCGTATCAACTTAAAATCAATTATTGGGTAGAGTGCAACATTTCCTATTCTATAAGCAAGCACTAGAGAAAATAAAAGTGTAATTTAAAAAACAGGAAGGGTTCAAACAAGAGCTTGCATCTTGGATACAAATCTTGCGACTTAACTAAATCCGCAACTGTTCATTGGTTCTCAGACAAACGAACTAATAAATCTTCAATTCCATTAGAGTTACGTTATAGGCATTTCGTGATATGCAAATCCTGGTTAATATATGGAAGGCCTGTAAGCTCCACAGTTAAATGGGGTTTATGAGCTCAGCATAAAGCCATCTTTAGCCCAAGATGCCTTAGAAATATTCCTCTACTGCTGCAGCAAATTTCCCCTGGAAAACGAAGTCTTCCCTTGTATGATGAAACGAACATTAGCTCGGAAGCCTTAGCAAAAATACATGTAGTATGCATATCAGCAATATGCGACCTAGCAAATTAAATTTAGATAAAGGCATATTTTATTGTTAAAATTTTGAAATTCTCGATATCTCTATAATCAGCTTCAACGTATTTGTTTACAATTACCAGTACCAAATAGGAATTATTACATTTTGTATATTATTTGTGTGAACACGATCAAACAAATAATTTTAAGGATAAATCCAAATTCTGAGTTATATAATTTATAAATATCTAATTTATGATTTAATCATCGAGAAACGTCGTATATGGCTAATGTTTATAAGGATAGTTTTTCTGACAACCTTTGTTATTCGCAACATCGTAAAAAGATAAACATTTGTAAATTTAGAGTAAAACAATGTATAAGTAGTTCTGAATGCATAAAGGATAAAAGCAAGCGAGATGGCTTCACATTCAAGAGGTTCCACGTTCAATTCCCGCCGGACCGGCAACTCGGATCTTACTTTTTTCGTGGTTTTCCCAGATCGGTAGGCGAATGCCGGGATGGTCTCTTCTACCACGAATATTCTGTGTATAATTTCTTTTTATCCGTTACATCTTCGTATTGTGACGCCGGGGCTATGGCCCAAGGTTATCGGGAGGTCGGCGCCGGGCAGTCCAGTAAACGGTAACCACCGCTTGCGGAAACACCGGGCGCGCTATCGGCATATAACTAGAACTTTCTGGAAGCTCCTTCTCCCTCTTTTCCAGGAAGTGTGTCGATAATTTTAGAATATTCGAGAACCTTGTGGTTGTGATTATATAAGCGAGCGCTCTCGCGCAGTCCAGCCAGTTGCGAATCGAGTGCGAGTGAGTTAGCGACTCTGTTTCTGGTGCGACATCCACAGCGTTTCTCCGAGCAAGTTGATGATTGTTGTGAAGTGCAGCGATTGCTACTGCGGAGCGACGGACGGAGTCTTGTGTTCGATTCCCGAATGAAATAAACCGTGAAGAGGCTACGTCACGAATGAAGCGAAGTGACAGAGAATTAAATTAGTTCACCTAGTGAAGTGACTCGAGTGAAGTGAACTCCCAGTGAAGGTGAACTACATAAAAAGAAACAGTGACAGTTGAAAAACTAGACAGTCACAATATGTTTCAATGTTGTAGGACCAGCGCTGAGTAAAAATTTCTTCCTGGCGGGCACCTGCGGATTGATGATGGCGCAGGCAGGCTGTTTGTGTTTTTCGAGAATCGTTAGGGACCCCGGTCCATCGGTCTCTTCATCCCTTTCTCTCAGGTAAGTCACAAAGGAGCTACAGTGGCCTAAGTGCGGTGCTGAGCTCTAGCGGCTGAGAGTCCCTCTCCTGACATATTAATCCTTCTTCTTCTGCTTCATGGACTTAGGCAATTATGCCTGTTTCCAATCAACAAAATATCTACTAATCCTAAGACAGGTAACCCTTTTTGCTGTCATTTCTGCCCAGTGTTGAACCAAATATTCTTTCCAGAAGTCTGAAAAGCTTTTCTGTTTGAAAGCTTACATGAGAAAATGTCCAACATTCACACGTCTTTCTCTAACCCATACTCGTATGAAAGCTTATGCCACATAAGCTCCAATCACTATGAAAAGTAAACGCAAGACTTTGTACCCATGTTATTTAAAGGAAGGACTGACATGGTCACGTAACGCGCTACATAACGCAAGAGATTGCAAACACCAAACTTTATGCTTGGTTGGTGCATAGAGGGAGTTCTGCATTCCTTTCTCCATTGTGAGCTTCTGAACAGCATACGATCGCGAGGCGAGATTTTACGCCATCTACTTTACAATCATGGCGCTCTTCCACTTGGCAGAGCCATTCCATTTTAAATGTTGACGCCAGACAATGCACTGCTGTTTGCTTGGTTTGACACAGCTTATGTCATATCTATTATAAAGACTGGATGCATTTTCGTACTGAATATTATTTATTATCTTATTCAATTTAAAACTTGCGGTACGCTCGGAAACTTTTCCGCATGCAATTTACGGATCTAGAAACCTGAAGCCGAAATTATAAAGTCAATAATTATCTAAATAATCTGGGAAGGATAGCAAAATAAAATAAAATAAATAATAAAATATTTAAAATTAGTGCATGTATTAAAAGGAGAAGCATTGGGAAAATTGTTGACTGTTAAAAGCGACAGAAAGACCAGACAGGCACAGTTTAGCTAATTAGGGACCAGCCCCAGGTATAAAGGGTAAAATAGCTGAAGCCAGTTTCTCTTGGAATTAATAGGTGCAGTTGCACTGGCCGGGATGTGAAGGTCATTAGAAGCTTCATGACGCTGAGTTTTGGTACGAAATGTTTAAGGGGAGAGAGGGGAAGTTAGGAGTCCTTTCTTTGTATCGCGCGTGTAGTGAGGACATTCTCGCTGGAGCACTCTGGGAGTGCGGAACAACGGTCTCGTGAGGTCCGAAGACTGGGTGCGAACTTGCAAGAAGGTCGAACGATCAGATGTAATTGATAATCTTCGGTCTTGGAAAAGACACTGTAACATCGTAAGAATTTAAAAGTGATCGGCAAATCTTAAGTCTTATTTTAATGGTGAATAAAAGTGTTCCAAGAAAGCGATCGTGTTTCTATGCACATACACTCACGCATACCCAGTGATTAGAATCTCATGCTCGAGCAGCCGTGGCAAAGTATAAAAAAACAACTAGGAGGAGAAACGCAGCAATCGTGAGGCAAAGGTATTGCTTCAGTGTGGCTGCGTCAAACCTGTGCCAAATTATTGCGTTACGCCTACGGCTGCGTTTAAATAGTCTTTCCTCACATCTGCCCTTATGCTGCGTTATTTTAATGCTACTTGTTCATTATGAAAGAGGCCTAATATTTCTGTTTACTTTCTGTTAATTATATGTATTTCCAAAAAATTGTGACAATTGGGAAATATCTGTTAAAAAGTTGGTCGATGTTATGTGCTAACTATGACAATACAGCTTCTTTGTTTGGGGTCATGGGAAACGAAAGAAAGACCATTTAAAATATCAAAAAGGAAACATTTAAATATGTGATATACAACAGCATATACAGGCTGCCCTCCAGAACACATGACACATAACTTCTAAGTGCAATCATTCTCATGTGTGGGCTGGCTCGGCTACCAGGTTGGTCTGTTGCAGTTAATCTAGGAGAGGGGAGAGCAGCGGCAAATTGACCTTTAGCCAGGTAGCTGAGGCAACCCGCGTGGGTGTTATCAGCAACCTGGGAAGTGCATAGCGCTAAACTGTTACGCAATATCGCGACTTTTGGATGATTAACGCTTTATTGCTATAATCCGAAAGCTATTACACCCAGAACATACATGCCATAAGCATTTTGTTTCAATCTGCCCATGGAATAGGGTCCTGGAGAATTAGTGCGTGAATTAGTGGGAAATCTGTAGTAGGTTTCCGTCTTAACTCCACTAGTTTTCTAATTATAAAAATACGATAACAATAAAAGTCCCTTCCACCGTGTTTATTGAAAATTCAGGCCTTAAGTTTATATTGTCATAACGACTCAATCTCACTTGTTACTAATAACGTTTTAATCAAAACCTTTGAAGTAATTTTTGGGACAAAAAATCATTTCTTATGTAAACTGTTGTTTTGAGTATCTTCACATTCCACCCTTAAAAGATCCAAATTAATCGAAGTTTAATATCTCCTCGACTTTTGCTTTTGATTTACGATATTTTCTCTCCCCCCACTCCCGTCTCTCATTCATTCGTTCACCTTTGTTTTTAAAGATATTTTTGAGTTCTGGTGACTAAGAAAGTGTATTTTAGATTAAATTTGGTAACCAATTTTGGATCAACTGCAATATTTTCTGTACTATTAAAGTTTTCGTATACAGAAAATAAAAATAGATAATTAGAAAGAATGTGTAAATTTCTGTAATGCAAATCTCTGAATATTTTCTACCTTATACAACATTCACTCTCTTCTCACAAGGTAGTTAGACATTACTTATGAGAATCTACAAATATTTTCATTTTTATCATTGAAATTAAAGAACATGTATAGTGCATACAATTACATAGTTTGACCTTTGTTTTCTAATAAAATTAGAGATAAGTGTCGGTATTACCGTAAGCTTTCTGTTATATATTTGTTTATAAATAGTAATCAATCATCCGACCTCAAAAGTGATTCACCAACAGATCGAGAAATCCGAACATTATATTAGTGAAGAGTTGCGTTAAGAATTATATATAAGTATATAGCAATAAAATATAAGAATAAACAAAATCATAGTATCCAAATGCATAGGCGAATGTGAACTGAGTAATGTAAAAAGTTTGTGCAGAATATTGCGTGTAACGGAAAATAATATAAAATAATTAATACAATTGTTATTAATACAATGCCATGTTTTAGTTCCTCCACAGTACCGCGGGTCAATAGCCTTCACTACACTCCCAAAACGGTTGCTAGCAAGCTATTGTTTAATGTCTGTTAAGGACATATTGGCCGCATTCCGTGCCCAAAGTACCAACCATATTTTAACAAGGTTATGATATAATGGTCAGTGGTAGACTGTCTCTGCCAGTGTATATGTTTTCATTAGATTGAAAATGTTTCATTGAACAGTGTGTGGTTTGAACGTGAAGTAGTTACTGTCTTTACGTTGTTTTGTTGTTGATTTAAGTATGGACGTCAATTTTGAAGATGTTGTTTACGTAATATGCTACTACGTATGAAAAGCCGATTTGAAGACGTATTCTTGTTTTTACGCTCCAAGTTTAAAAATATTATATTTAACGTTATTATTAAACTGGTTCTATAGATATTATTTATGTTTGTTTTTGCCTCGGCTGCTTCAATATTACTTTAGAGACACGTTTCTCTTAATCAGGGCGTGGTGCGACAAGAATATAGGCTTACACAGATTTTAAGTTTTAATTCACTTCTTTTTATTAATCCTTGGCATAAATTAAATAGCACTACACTGATATTAAGAGCAGTGAGATTTTTTAATTTAAAACTTGCACTTTGTTAACGCGTATACTTAATTTTCGTTTCACACGAATACGTAATATTTCTTTAGAGAACACATCTTCCATCCGGTTACTACCAAGGTCTGCAGGCAACTGAACATATTTCAACCGTCCAAACCCGTAAACTTCTGTATTTCAAGTCTCTGAATGGCTAATCCTAGTCCAATAGAATACCTGCATTTAATTAAAGCTTTTCTCTGGCTGTTGATTGGCTATTTTTAAACTGTCACAAAATTTACATTATTGCTGCCCTAATCATGACTAATAGCATTTAAACTCTCAAACTCATTGTTGCCTCAAGGTTACCTCATTGTACCTCATTGTTAGCAACTTTAAACTTATTTTTCTCACAGCTCTTACATTATTAAATTACGTAATGCATTCACATAACATTATTGAACATGTTTACAATAATATAAGCATTTGCAATGACTGTTACATACATTTTTACAAATTATTACATACATATTGCTTCAAGGCGGGCTTTTATTGAATTTACATATTAAATAATTTAATTTAAATTATTCAAGTGTTAAAAATACTGCCTAAAACGGAGAATTCTTTTTCTAGAGAAGAAGGTATTAATACAGGAAAATTGAAACCAAAATTTACAGTTTCCAAATTCCAGAAAAACGTTTCGGGATACTGTTTACGATTTAATAAATATCTTTTGTGAGATTGCTTCTTTTCATGACCCTGCAAGAAATGGTAGACTCCGATATTTCTTTTGGGGTGCTGCAAGGTCAATAGGATTTAAAGATAATCCGAGAATACTAGATGAACTGAAATTGCAATAATAAATCATACTAATTCGGTGACGAAATAAACTTTAATCTGAGTGCCTAACAACAAAATAAAACAACTCAATATGTGTGTTCAACAGAATGGGGGACATTTTCAATGTCTTCTCTGAATGAGTAAGTTCATGTGTTTTTTATTTATTTGTTTTTATCTTTCTAATGCCTTCTACAAATTCATTCCAACAAGTTCACTATTATAGCATCACAAATACATGGAGTTAGGGCTACCTTCACATTCTCATATTTTGCTTGTGCGGAAGAACTTAAAGATCACACTGTAGTTGATTAAGTTTTGTAATAACTTTAGTGTAGCAGCCTAATGCTCGACATATTGTTGAAGTGTTTTCAGTGTTACACAGTTTTGTAATAATTTAGCATGTGCTGTTTGCCTTGAAACACTAATAACATAACCTCTATTGCTCCTGTGATTTATTTAAACAATGGTTTATATAGCACTAATCGTAATAGTGCAGCGACCCGAGCGATGATGTTAATGGCCTCAGATGTGAGGGTAATGACGTTGACCTATAATTACATTTATGCTAATAAGACATTAACCGCAGCTAGCATTGCATTGCTGACCCATATTCTATGGTAATATGTCCCGCTCATATCTACCGATTAGCACGCGCTTCTACAATTCCAAAACGAAATAAAGCATTTGATTCGACCTCGCCGGGAGCGTGGTGGAGGCTATTAAACCGATAAATATGTCATTACATCTCAAACCAGTGCACCAGAACTAATCAGCTCGGAGTGTACATATTTAAGCTGGAGGCGTCGATGCGCAGCACATCAACTCCAGCTACGAGTTCAGTGTTGTCAAACATACGAAAATGTCCCTACTTTTAAAGAAATGATAGGCAGCGTGAGGAAAAGAATGTTTTCTAGGCAAAATTCGTGCTGGATTTTGAACAGAACTTATAAAATTAGACAAAAAATTATGAGAACCCAAAAAATTAAAAATTTCAATAACGCACAGTGAGGACTTCAAACATTGGGAACATATATCCCGACTTTTGAAACATTTAAATTTCTACGTCACGTAACATTTTAAGTGAAGAGGTAACTGATATTTCCAATCAGATCAAATTTTAAAAACCTTTTCCTCATTTCTAATGCATTTGAAACATTTTAATATGTTTCTTGCTATGCTGATTTTCCCTTTTTACTCTCTCTACTAGTATAGTAAGTAGGGGAAGTATTATATTCCACCCAAAAATTCTATCCTGAGATTTCACCATAAATGTATGTTTAGGGACACGCTGAATAAAAAAAAAGCATTTTTAGTAAAAGGTCCGTGTGTCTGAATAGCATAGCTCAAAAATGAAAAGTCGGATAAATACCAAACTTGGTATTCAGCTTCAGTGTCTTTTAACGATACAACACGATGATTTTCAAGAAAATCCTCCACCCCAAATTACCCTTTACATGGAGAATTTTTCGAAAAGTTTAATTTTCTCAAGAATGGCTCTAACGATTTTGATTAAAATATCATATGTTTAAGATATTTTTATGGCAAATAAAATGTATATCTTGAATTTTCTGGGAATGTCCCCAAAAGTCCTCTTCATTCCAAATGACTTTTGCATAACTGGTAAACCTAAGAGATACACAAAATTTTGCTACACAAAAATGTAGATCTCCTTAAAACAACAATTTATGTCATAGAAGTTTTTTTTTTTTGCTGAGTAAACCATTTCCGAAATATTCCTTATTACTTTTTTTTTAATTCTCCAATTCTTATACTTTTTCTCAAATGGGAATTCTTTATTCCTTTTTTATGTCCTGGACATGCAAAGAGAATGGAATGCTCCACATAGCAACCGGCTCTTAAAAGATTTGACTATCGCTTAAATACTACCATGTTCTCCTTGCACCTACAAGAAAATTAGCAGTAAGATGGTTTCTGCAAACGTTTATCTAGATTAACATGAAGCAGGTGGAGAATAAGTGTTTGTAAAATAGTTTGTACAAGAGTAGAGAAAGTCATGTGAGTCAACACATCAGAATTTTTTTTCGGAAAGGGTACATCGATGTTTGAAATACTAACAATTTAGCTATTTTGTCGTTGTATATATTTAACCACTAGTATAAGAGTTAACATTTGATCACAATTTTCGCAGAAGTGCATCGTCTAATTAATTTTGATCATAAAATACAGTTTATGATGAAAATGTGCTCTTTATTTATTTGTGCTAAGCTACAAACTATTTTATGGCTTGGATTAAGACTTGTTCTTCATCAAGTCATTACTGGAAAAATAAAAATAAATCACCACATATATAGTCCTTATCCATTTCTTTATAGCTTTATATAAGTATTCCCTCTAGAAATTTATGTTTGGTCGATCTTGAAAAATCGATATTAAGACATTTTTGCTTGAGTAAGTTAAAATAACAGTTAGTTCCTGTGTAGCCAAATTATATGCCCTTTACATCCTCTTCTTTAAAACGCAAGTTTCTGAACCAAATACCATCTGGAACCTCTGGAACTCCACACTCTAATAAAATCTTCCACAAAAATTATTTGAACATAAATTGTGTGCTTTAACGAGATATACAGTTTTGTATAGTAAGTTTGTGTCTATCTCTTAGTTTTATATCTTATAAAATTTAATTCAGAATAAAGAGGACTTCACAGATAATTCCCAGAAAATTCAAGATACACATTTTATTAGTCATATAAATACCTTAAAATTTTGTGACGCCGCGGCTAAGGCCCAAGTTATCAAGAGGTCGGCGACAGGTAGTTGGAAATAAACAAAGATAAGTCGTGTTGTCGCCCAGCGTAAACATCGGAAGCCCTCCCGGCAGATAACCAGAGTCTTCTGGAAGTTTCTTTCTCCCCTCCACAATGTATGTCCAGATAGTTATAGAATGTTTTGTGGAAGATTCCATTGTCTATACAAGCGAGCGTTCTCGCGAGAAAAGTCAGTTAGTTGAGTCAGTGAGTGCGCTTCTGGTGCGACATTCAATGCTGTTCTACAAGTGAGTTTGTGACAACTGCGACGTGCAGCGAGTGCTGCTGCGGTAGGGGAGATTGAAGATGTCCTGTGTTCAACTCCCCAGGGAATGAACCTCCGAAAGAATTGGCTACATCAAGAAGGAAAGTGAAAATTGAACCGGTTCACACTAGTGAAGTGACATTGTGAACAGAGTGAACTCACAGTGAAGCTGAACTAGATAAAAACAGTGAGGTGACATTGAGAACTTATATAAGTGACAATTGAAAAACTGGACAAAGTTACAATACGGTATTTTAATCAAAATCGTTACAGCCATTTTTGAGAAAATAAACAAAAGCGAAAATGTGTTCAAAATTGAGTCTTTTTTATTTTAGCACGATCTTTAACGTTTACAGTCCTTAGCGTCCCATTCTATATTGGGCGTAAAAGACCAGAAATTTTGCTCAGAGGCGCCTTTATCACCCCTGAGGTTCTTTTACATGCCGTAAATATACGACACGGGACCACAGGCTTTACTTCCCCTCCGAAGGAAGCCATACTAAGGATTTTTACGTCCGAAAAAATCCATCGCCCTCCGCCGGTTTGAACTCGCGACTTCGGGAGCTAGAGGCTAGCACGGTATCCCTAGATCATGGAGGACGACAAATTTGTTCAAGTTTGTGTAGGGATTTTCTTGAAAATCTTCATATCGCATCCTTGGAAGACACTGAAATTAAATACCAAGTTTGGTATTCAACGGCCTTTTAGTTTTTGAGTTATGCCCACACACGCGCGGATCTTTTTCTAAAAATTCTTTTGTTTGGAACCAGGAAACCTCAAAACGTGTATTTCCAGTGAAATTTTGGCATCGAATTTTTTGTGGAATACAATTCTTCCACTACTTACGATAGGAACCAGTAGATAAAGGAAAAAAGGAAAATCGCCACATTTCAGGCATGTATACTAGAAAAAAGTAAACATTCAGTTTGGAATATTTCCAAAATGGCTACGCACGAATAACGTTGACCCAAATTGCATTCTAACATTTTTTCTGCTGTAAGCTTTCATCTATCTCACAAAATTTCCCAGTTATACAAAATGGTATACAATTCAATCAGCATGAAAAGGACTCCATAGTTATTCAAAGAAAATTCCAGGTTTGACATTTAAATGATTAATATTAATATCTCAAATATGTTATATTTTAATCAAAGTCGTTCGTGCTTTTTCAGAAAATGAAAATTAACGAAAATTTTGCCTTAAGGGCTAGCTTTGTTATACAACAATGTACAATACAATTGTGATCATCATGAATACAGTTGTGTAATTACACAAAGTCACATGTTTTGAAGTAGCAGACCTATGACTGTCCTCAAGCATATAAAGAAAGCAGGATTCTTATATGAGGTCGGTATGTCTCTTTCTTCTTTGTTTTCTTGTTGTCAATATGGTAGAAATTGGCCTGGAATGCTGTTGAGCAGATTGTTTGGATGGTCCTCCAATGAATGGAAAAGGCGTGTACAACAGGAGTGTATTGTCGATTCCACAGTGGGTAGTGTAGGTCTCTGTACCTTACATCTGTACAGGTTATCATTGCGTGTGTATCACGGCGCGTCCGTTGTGAGTGAAGATCTCGATCCTGTATAGATGGAATTTGTTTTATTTCAAAGTTAGATGCAGATCCCCCACATTGCACATCATATATTCAAGTAAGTTAAGCAAAGATAAGACATCAGGCATTTATTGCAACTGGTTTGTTCTCTATTAAAATTTACCTCTCCTAGAGTCCAACACGAAACCGGAAACATCAAATTTATTGTAGGATATTATTACTTTCTCTACTACATATAGTAAGTAGGGGAAGTATTGT
Source organism: Deroplatys truncata (assembly GCA_030765065.1). NCBI lineage: Eukaryota > Metazoa > Arthropoda > Insecta > Mantodea > Mantidae > Deroplatys > Deroplatys truncata. The sequence goes on along the minus strand of CM060988.1, from coordinate 123,742,815 downwards.
ATTCCACCCAAAAATTCGATACCGAGATTTCACTGGAAATATATGTTTTGAGACCCCCTGAATCCAAAAAAAGCATTTTTGGAAACATGTCCGTGTGTGTGTCTGTGAACAGCCTAACTCTAAAACGAACAGTCGGATAAACACCAAACTTGGTATTTAGGTTCAGTATCTTCCAGAGATGCGACATGAAGGTTTTCAAGAAAATCCCCCCACCCCAGATTACCCTTTACATGGAACATTTTTCGAAAATTTTAATTCTCTCAAAAACGGCTCTAACGATTTTGATTAAAATATCATATGTTTAGGATATTTTTATGACAAATAAAATGTATATCTTGAATTTTCTGGGAATGCCTCCAAAAGTATTCTTCATTGTGAACGACTTTTGCATAACTGGTAAACCATAAAAGATAGACAAAGTTTTACTACACAAAAAATGTAGATCGCGTTAAAACACACAATTTAAATCATATACATTTTTTTTGTTGAGTGAACCATTTTCGAGACATTGCTTGTTATTCCCTTAAATTTTTCAATAGTTATTTTCTCAAATGGGAATTCGTTATTCATTTTTACTTTCTCTTCTACGTACAGTAAGTAGGGGAAGTACTGTATTCCACCCAAAAATTTGATACCGAGATTTCACCGGAAATACATGTTTTGAGACACCCTGAATACAAAAAAAGCATTTTTGAAAACATGTCCGTGTGCGTGTCTGTGTGTTTGTGTGTGTGTGTGTGTCTGTGAACAGCATAACTCAAAAACTAACAGTCGGATAAACACCAAACTTGGTATTTAGGTTCAGTATCTTCCAGAGATGCGACACGCAGGTTTTCAAGAAAATCCCCCCACTCCAGATTACCCTTTACACAAAAAATGTAGATCGGGTTAAAATACACGATTTATGTCATATACATTTTTACTTTCTCTACTACGTATAGTAAGTAGGGGAAGTATTGCATTCCACCCAAAAATTCGATACCGAGACTTCACCGGAAATACATGTTTTGAGACCTCCTGAATCCAAAAAAGCATTTTTGGAAACATGTCCGTGTGTGTGTCTGTGTGTGTGTGTGTGTGTCTGTATGTCTGTGAACAGACTAACTCAAAAACGAACAGTCGGATACGTACCAAACTTGGTATTTAGGTTCAGTATCTTCCAGAGATGCGACACGAAGGTTTTCAAGAAAATCTCCCCATCCCAGACTACCCTTTACATGGAAGATTTTTCGAAAATTTTAATTTTCTCAAAAATGGCTCTAACGATTTTGATGAAAATATCATATGTTTAAGATAATGTCATGAGAAATGAAATGTATATCTCCAATTTCTGGGAATGTCTCCAAAAGTATTCTTCATTGTGAACGACTTTTGCATAACTGGTAAACCATAAGAGATAGACAAAATTTTACTACACAAAAAATGTAGATCGCGTTAAAATACACAACTTATGTCATATACATTTCTTTTGTTGAGTGAACCGTTTTCGAGATATTGCTTGTTATTTCCTTAAATTTTCCAATACTTAAACTTTTTCTCAAATTCGTTATTAATTTTTTTTATGTCCTGGACATGCAAAGAGAATGGAATGCGCCACATAGCAACCAGCGTTAAAATATTTGACTATCGCTTAAAAGCTACCATATTCGCCTTGCATCTACAAGAAAATTACCAATAAGATTGACATCTCGATATCTCGATTAACATGAAGCATATGGAGAATAGGCGTTTGTAAAAATAGATTGTACAAGAGTAGAGAAAGTCATGTGAGTGTAACACATCAGATTTTTTTTATTGAGTGAACCATTTTCGAGATATTGCTTGTTATTCCCTTAAATTTTTCAATGCTTATTTTTTAAAATAGGAATTCGTTATTCATTTTTTGTCTTGGATATGCAAAGAGTTATAATCTGTGGCAAAGGGAATGGTGTTGCACCTAGCAACCAGCTATTAAGAGATATGTATGTGCTTAAAGGCTGTATTTCTATATTGGCGTTGTAAATATATATTCCCCTTACATCTACAAGGAAATTAGCAATAAGATAAGAGTCTGCAAATGTTTATCTCGATTAACATGAAGTAGATGGAGAATAAGCGTTTGTAAAAATAGTTTGTACAAGAGTAGAGAAAGTCATGTGAGTGTGACACATCAGATTTTTTGTCTTAGATATGCAAAGAGTATTAATCTGTGGCAAAGTGAATGGTGCTGCACATAGCAATCAGCTATTAAGAGATATGTCTATGCTTAAGGGCTACTGTATTTCTATATTGCCCTTGCAAATACAAAACAAGGGGGAATATTGTAAGCCTTAAGCGATAGTCAAATATTTTTAGAACTGGTCGCTATGTGTAAAATGTAATTCTGTTTGCATGTCAAAAGATCGTTTTTGCAAACGTTTATTTCGATTAATATGAAATAGATGGAGAATAAGAGTTTGTAAAAATAGTTTGTACAAGAGTAGAGAAAGTCATGTGAGTGTAACACATCAGCTTATTTTTAGGTGAAGTGACAAAGGAAAGAACCTTTGATAAGGTGTTTTACTTTATATGGTCCGTTACGGAGTTTTCGAATTAAATTATTTACGTGTACTCTCTGGTTTAGTTTGACGGCCAAATGTACTCCTAGGTATCTCACTGATGCAGCATGCAAAATTTCCTCACCATGAAGAGTAACAGACTGATACTGCATGTTCTTTTTATACGCGGAAGGGCTAGTTTTGGACAAGTCAATTTCCTTGAAAATCTCTCTCA